>CM067541.1:46431555-56431555 GCA_034509755.1 Anisodus tanguticus | reverse complement strand
TTATATGTATTAGTAATAAATCCAAGAGATTTTTAAGGAGATAGATGAAAACAATCTAAACACTCATCATCCACAAGCTAGTTCACTTTTCATTAAAAAAAATAATTTATTTTTAAAGGTTTGAACCTGAAATGTGTGATTCTTATTACTTTACATATTTTTTTTGTATGATAATTTAATAATGTTAGTGATCTATAGTGAATTATGCGAGGTTACTCTCATATTTTACCACCTAAAGAAAAAGAAAAAGAAAAAGAAAAAGAGAAGTAAAAGTGAGGCTGGGAAGAGCTCCGCCGCAAGGGCGAACAAACAAATTGCACTTTGGTTCCGATTTGATTCACTGAGGCATAAACCCATTTGAATATAACAGGTTTATTTGAAAAAAAAATGGCTAATGCTCTCGTAAACAGAGCAGCTACAGTGAACCAGACCGCGAGGTTGTTCAGGGTGTCTTTGAGTTTCCTCAGAAATCTGAGCACTGCAACAACACCTACTACGAATCCTTCTATGGAATCGTCTGTTAAAAAATCCAAAAGGAAGAAGAAGAAGAATCTATTTGAGGTGGCTCAGTTTCTGCCCAATTGGGGTCTCGGTTATCACATGGCTAAGACTCACTGGACGGGTGTCTCCTATGAAATCACTAAAATCAATCTTTATAAGGTACCCTCTCTCTCTCTTGTTCTGGTGATGTAATTGCTTTCATATGCTTTGGGGTTTACTTTCTAGGGTTTATTTATATTTCTTTTCATTTTGTGGATCATTATGTTTTTGCAGGATGGTAGACACGGAAAGGCTTGGGGACTCGCTTATAGAGATGGTCAGTTTTTCTTTCTCTAAGGATTTCATTCATTGGATACAGTAAAGGAAGAAAAATATAGATTGGCCTTGTAACTGTTAAATAAAATCCAAGTAGCTAACAGAATCCAAAACTGGTCTAGATTAGAATCCAAAACTGGTCTAGGTGATGGGACCGGTCCTTCATTGGTCGGTGTCTCCGCTTGCGTCCAACGGATCAATGCTACAAGGTTGACATAAAGCTTATGTCAATAAGTAATGTTCATAAAACATAGCTTATGTCAATAAGTAATGTTCATAAAAAACCTAGCTTTTGAAGCGTGACCGGGTGTTGGAATCCCATAAAAAATTATTCAGTTCCATTCTCTTTAGATGGAAGTTGCGGAGATGAGGATGCTAAGATGGATGCGTGGGCATACAAAGAGGGATAAAATTAGAAATGATGATCTACGAGACAAAGTGGTAGTGGCCTCGGTGGAGGATAAGATGCGGGAAGCGACGTTGAGATGGTTCGGGCATGTAATGCCCCAGTGCGGAGGTGTGAGAGAGGTTGGCTATGGACGGGTTCAAGAGGGGTAGAGGTAGGCCGAAGAAGTATTGGGGAGAGGTGATTAGACGTGATATGTCGCAAGTGCAACTCACTGAGGACATGACCTTAAATATGGGGTTATGGAGGACACAAATTATGATAGAAGGGTATCAGGTAGTCCAACGTACTCCTACCTAGGCTTATAAACTGATAGTTGTAGCATTATTATTGTAGGCCCGTTTAGCCTATCATAATAGTAGGCGCAGAACTGCTTTATAGTCCCCTGTCATTTGATTTATGCTGCTATGGTTTTTCTAGTATACTTTATTTGTCTTATTTACCTGCATTAGTTATTGCTGCTTTTTCAGAATGCACATTCATGACTTATTCGCTTTGTTTGTCTTACTTTGATTGTGCTTGTGCTTGTGCTTGTGCTTTGTCTTGAGCCGAGAGTCTCTCGGAAACAACCGTTCTAAACAACCGTTCTATCTACCAAGGTAGAGGTAAGACCTGTGTACACTCTACCCTCCCCAGACCCACGTTGTGGGATTTCACTGGGTATGTTGTTGTTGTATTCTCTTTAGATGCTCCATAGAATGCACGGAGAGACCATATGCCACATCTTTCTTAAGGATTTTCCAATTCTCTGTTGTTCCCAATTAGCAGAAGCATATTTGAGACTTTAGGGATTAGGGAATCTCCTAGTACTCTCCAAAAAGAAACAGGATTTTGTCCTTTACATCTTTTGTCACCGAAAAAATGAGAAGGCACTTTACATCTTCAGACTCATTCCTGCATGAATAATAGTAGTCTGTTACGCAAAACAATCTCCCGTGCTGAGATTATCCTCGCGGAGTTCCAACCAGATAAAATAAGCAAGATTTGTAGGGATCTTAGTCTTCCAAATCAGTTTCCACGGCCAATCATCAATTATTTGTTACTCCGATTTGTCTTTCATAGCATTCTTTCCTGTCTTCCATTTTTTCCTTTTCTCCCCAGCTCAATTTATTCTTCTCCTTTTTTCCTTTTCTCCCCAGCTCAAATTTTTTTTTCTCTTGCATATGAATTGTTACTTTCTGGAGTTTGGTCAATAACTCCAGCAGGCTGTTCACTTTCCAATAATGACAATGCCTCCTAAAGAATATTCCATGAGTTGCCATCTCTCTGCACAAAGATAGTGGATTTATTGTCAAATGTGCATAATTATCAAGATTTGTGGCTCAGCCTTAACTGGCCAAATAGAACAAGGTGCTTTACCTCAATTGGATATGATGTTACCGAAACCGAAACTTGTTCTTATCTTTCTGAGCATTGCAGATCAGAATTTGCGTTCCCTTAACTTCAGTACAGATAGGTTCTAATGCTATGTTGTCCAAGTAACAAAGTTTGTAGCTCTTACTCATGAGAATGGGTTGATTGAAAAAGATTCAAGTAGTGAGTTTGATTTCCTCATTGGATGATCATAAAGTGTTCAAATTTCCTGCCAATTTTTTATACCTAGGATCAAGTTTATGTAAAAACTGATGATTTTCAAATTGCATTCAGTGGTGTGGCCTAGTAGTCAATGAAATGAGTGAAAACCAGAGAATGAAAGTGCTAGGAGATTTCTTCCCATTTCCCCAAGTGTTGGTAAGTAAAGCTACCTGATGCTTGTGTCGGTGGGAGGCAGCAGTTACCTAGTGTAATAGTCGAGGCGTGCAAGCTTGCCTAAACATCTCCTATATAAACACTATGATGCTTTGCAAACTGCAGAAATAGCAACTAATTGGGATTAAACAGCTTGTTAATGAGGGGTAAGCCTGAGATTTATTTGCTTTAAAAGACAAATTTTTAGTACTGACATGAAATTGGCCAAAGTAGAGCGGAACGGATATAAATGACCCAACAGATTTGGGAGTTGATGTGTATTTCTTTTAATGATGATGTGCAATCTTCAATGCAAACATACAGATTGTTTCTCTGGGTTCAGTTACCACATTTCTCTTTGTTTTGATAAGCCGGTAATAAGCATGCATAAGTTGGATAATTCTACTGTATATGTAGTAGTTTTTTTTTTTTTTGGGGGGGGGGGGGGGGGGGGTGCTTTCTGCCAACAATTGGACTCTCTCAGACAAGAGTCATCTTGGTTTGTTATACTTTTTGCTATGTGATTGGAATCTGTTATCTGCCATTTACCAACAGACTTGGAATTCTTTCTTGTTGTGCATTCATAAGTGGTAGCATCACATTAGTCTTCAGTTTCTTTATCTTCTGATCTGTTAATGGTGTTCTGTGAGTTTCGGGAAAAGAGACCGTTGAAGAGCTTTTTAGGAAGAAAATGAGGAAGGAATTGAGAGGATAAAAGACCGTGAATGTGAGAGACTTGAGCTATTTGGTATCTTATCAAAGGATAAATGTGGATGTATAGTGCTTCTTTTTCCTTCATATTTGGGATAGAAATGAAATAAACAATCTTTTCTTATCTTGGTTCAGTGTACCAGCTCAGAGATGATGAGGGCTCTATTTAGAAATGAACTGCAGTGGAACTTAAGTTGTAGACGACATGTATAAGCTGTGTATCATAAGGCTCTCCTTGAGCAATTTTGAGAATACCTAAAAATATCCACATTTAATTTTGTATGTTTTGCCAGAAGCAGATATGTGGATGCTTCTTAAGGATTGTAGTATGCCCATTTTTGTTAATGCTGAGTCCGACAATTCTCAATTGACATTTTAAACACCCAATACAACGTATAAATCTACACCCTACATAGCTCATGTAGCCGCTAAAGGTTAGAAGGTTGACTTTCAGATATTAATAATCATATTTGATTGCTTGCTTAGAGTGAAGTTCAATATTCATTGAGTGATAATATGATATTGTTGCTGTGAAATGGGTTGATTTTTGGATTTTCCCCCCTGGATGTATCTCTCCGGTTTCTGACACAGGAGTTAGTTAGAAATAGAGGTGGGAAAAAAAGGGAATGCCTGTTATTGGTATATGCAGCCTATCAGTTGAAATGTTGAATGGTGCATTTTGATCCACTTGTAGCAGTAAAAACTGGAACAAAGGACTAATAAGCTATTAGTCTTAAGACTTGAGAGTTGAGAGGGTGATTTTAATTCCACGATGGGACAGACTACTAATATTTATCTAACAATTCCACTTCCTAGTGATGCTTTTTCTTAGATCGTTTTACTGTCTCTTTAAGTCTTGTCAGATATTTGTATGAACTCAAAAATCATTCCTCTTTACATAATAATGTTCCATTTTCAATGTTTGTCTTCTGCAAGTAACTGAACAGTCTTCCGGTTCAGGTTTACCAATTGCTGACGCACCCAAGAAAATAAGTGGGGTACATAAGAGGTGCTGGAAGTACATTGCAAATATGAAGAAAGCTGAAGGAAGTCTTGATCAAATAAAGAAGGCTGAAGAAAGTACCCCTAATCCAGATGTTCAAGCTGCTTGAAGCTGTTTCCTTAACTGTTCTAGCTTTGGAATCTTCAATGTCATTACTACTTTGTTTTGTTTGTGGTGCCATAATGTCGACGAAGTAGCATTCAATGAATCTTCAGTCTGTTGTCTACCATGAAGTTATAGCACCTGGTGCCTTTAGAAAGAACTGATGGAAATGTATGGACACATTTTCAGAAACTAGGGTCTTTTTATTAATCAGACAGAAAGATCTGCTCTAGTTCACCAAGTCTTTCTGATCGTTCCTATTAATATCTCTTCCTATTTTTTGTACTACTCATTGTGCATTCATAATACATCGTGACAAGCCTTGTCTTTTAGTGAAAAATAGAGTTCTCACCCCTCTACAACTCCAAACGCAACAAGAGTCGATCATAAAAAAATTTCTCACTATTTCTTTTTTTATTTACTGACTTCCACAATGACTCTATTAGCTACTACATTAGTTAGTCTAGGAGAGATTTCATTTTGTTGTCTATTACAAATGTTCTTTCAGTTGCATAATTTTTTCACAACATCAATGAAAATAGCGCAATCACAACATAACCAGTGTAATCACACAGTAAAAATGTAACACCGCAGTAAGAAATAACACGAGATATGTAAATAAATTACTCCATGAGGCCGCTCTACGAGAATGCTAAGAGCTTTTTTTTTCTTTGGGTGCGGAATGCCATTCAGAGGCACTGGTCTTTAATTTTTGCCCTTCGCCTAAAAACTCATGGGTTCCGGGTTCGAACTCCTGATCAGACAATTTTTTTTAAAATCGCAAGACAGAGGTTTGTAGTAAAATTAAGCCTATTCGGACAAAATTAGGCCTATATTGACAGAAGTTTGCCTTAAGGCCTAATTTGGGGTAAAGTTTGCATTGTGCCAAACCTCTACCGAATGCTAATTTTGCCTGAATAGGCCTAATTTCACCTAATAGACATAAATTGTCTACATAACTTCTGCCTTGCGAAATTCTTTTTAATTTTCGCATGAACAAGGGTTCGAACCCAAAAATTCGGGGTATTAGGATAATGATAAAATTAAATATTTTAAATTTGATGGGTAAAAATTAAAGACCACCCCAGGCATTTGTGCGAATTGTCCTAATAAGAGCAGGTACCAAATAGTTTGAATAAAATCTAATTATTAGAGAAATAATAGACTCAATTGTATTGAGGACACAATTGGATTTCATGTATTATTACATCAGGTTTTGTCTGTATCTGAATATCTAATTAGTTCCTTTATATCTTATATAATACGTGAATCCCAAATCAAATCACATCCATATTGTATTGATTTCTCAACCAGAAAAATGTAATTGTAGAAACTAGAAGGGGTGGAGTTTAGTTTTAAAAACTAGAGAAAACAATAATCAAAATCATAATACTAAAATTGCTGTTAATGGAAATAAATTGAGAAATGTGGAAAGGGAAGAGATTGTCCCTTGTGAACCACAAGAAAAAAGAGAAGTGTACATAGTCTTTTCCCCTCTTGTTCTCTCCATCTAATTTTCACCTCTGCTTGGAACTGACATTTCTTACTTCTACCTATACACATTGCAATTAGCAAATAAAAGAAGATAAAAACAAAGAAATGAAAGAGCACCAACTCCCAACATTACTCAAATAAAGTCCTTTTTCTTTCTTGTCCCCATTTCTCTCACGCTTCAAATCATCAAGTTTTCGTAAACCCCTTTAAATGCTTTCAATTACTTTCCTCAATCTTTTAAACTTAAATACAGTGTTTTTTTGGGTACTGGGTGTTAAAAAATGTCAACTTTTGACACTGTTAACACTGACATAGAGGCAAATGCCACTGGTGACAATGCTAATCTTGGCCGCCGTCAGCGCCGCCGGCGCCGGCGCGGAAACCATCTATGGCGGGTAGCAGTGAGACCACTACTGATGGCAGCTTTCGGTTCTCTGATTCCGATTCCGACCAGTCTTGGCACTCTCCATTAGGTTCAGTGGCAGGTGGTGGGTCCTACCGTTATGAAGAATGTGGGTCCTCTATGAGGAGGACTGAGGGAAATTTGGTAAAAAGAGGGTCTTGTCAATTGCCTGATGATGATGAAGAGATTGATTTGGAGAGTGGTGAATTGGAGTTGAAGGTGCATAATAATAAAGAAGAGAAGAGTTGTAGGATTTGTCATTTGAGTTTGTTGAAATGTGGTGGCATTGGTGATGATGACCAATTATTAGAGCCTTCTGGTGGAATGGCTATTGAATTGGGTTGTTCTTGCAAAGGTGATTTGGCTGCTGCTCATAAGCAGTGTGCTGAAACTTGGTTCAAAATTAAGGGAAACACGTAAGTCCAATGACACTCTAGCCCTTGTTTTAGCTCCTATTTTTCGTTAACATGTCCCGTTAGAAGTTAATAAAAATGTGATCTTTATGTCAAAACTTGATGGAAGTATAATTGTTTATGTGTTTCTCATAATTGTGTGTTTATGAGGATGAGAAATTCTGTGGCTACTTTTGTGTTGCTGGAATTGTGCAATGAATAAGTACTAGATTCCAGTTAATCTATTTGTTAATCGGAATTGCTAGAGTGCCCTTTTCGTGATGATAGCAGAAATGTCACTTGATATACTTTTTCCACAGTTAGTTCCTTCGTCCGGGGTGTATTGAAATGAATTATCTATGGCTTGTTTTGTACATGAATATGAAATTTTAGGATCCTCTGTGGCTCGTTTAAGGGTAAGCTTAGAACATGAAGTGAAGTGGTAAGGTGGTTTGGTTGTTATGTGGTTGACTCCTTTCATCTGATTGGGACAACCAAGATTTCATCTTTGTTTCTGTTTTTGAGTACTTGGCTGGTAGGGATACTCAAGTTTCCAAACTTTGTTTATTTGGCCTCCAAAAGAACATTGATTATGGATTTCTTTAGCAGGTTGAAAATTATTTTTCTCCTTGCCTTCCGTGTATGAAACGTTTTGGTTCTTCAGAACATTAAATTTTGATTGATACTGGTATTATCTACTATGTCACTTAATGCTGAAGTTACAATTTTCCCCCTATTGTGTCACTGCTCCTAATTTAGTATCTTTGCACTACCAGCACATCTGAATCTAGATCCTGATCATTTTGCCGTGGTTGATAAATGACATGAAAAACTGGACATCAGATATAAGTGACCTTGAAAAGTATGTCCTTCATTAAATGGCCAGGTTTAGAGTAGAAAGCATCTTTAAAAGAAAAGTAGATTTGAGCTATTAGTGTTGTCGTTTCCTCTGATGCATCATCATGCATTTTTGTCATGTTTGAATCAATAGCCACATTGTTCGCGTGCTGCTGCTTTTCCGTTGTTAATATATTTTGTTGTCCTTTTTTTTTTTTTTTTTTTTTTTTTTGTGTTGTTGTAAGATCATATTGATTAGAACAAAAGTTCCTGTTAGAAGCAAACGTTGAATTATGTTTAGAAGCATAAAAGAAATCGTCATACATTTCCTTAAAAAATACAGAAATTTTTGTAAGAGCCATGGAAGTCTTTGCATGTTCCTTTCACATAAAATGTTTCACCTATGACTGCACCTATACTTCTGTTTTATCAACATGTTTCATTGCCTGCCATGTTGCACGCAGAACTTTTACTATGGAAATAGACAATTGCTTCCATGAGTTTTCCGTGATATGTTGCTTATTGTTCAATAAAAGACAGACATTGGAAAGCCAGGGTTGTTATTTTGTCTTTTTTTGTGTGTGTGTGTGTGTGTGTGGGGGGGGGGGGGGGGGGTTCCAAAAATTAGGGGGTGGGAATGGTGTACATTTTTCACTTGTGCATCAATGAATATCACGAAGTTCTCATGTCTTAACTAAGATATACATCTATATATATATAGAGGAAGAAACATCTATAGTTGATTATTATGCTTGTGTCTATGATCCAGGATTTGTGAAATCTGTGGTGCAACAGCCGTGAACATTATTGGAGGGCAGGTAAGTGAAGCCAGCAATGCTACAGCAACCACTATGGGAGCACCGAGTGGACCTGTAGTCCTTTCTGAAACCCGAAGATTCTGGCATGGACGCCGTATCATGAATTTCCTGCTTGCATGCATGATTTTTGCCTTTGTCATTTCATGGCTTTTTCACTACAAAATATTCCCCTGAATCCCGTCTAAGGTCGTCTTGGCTGGACTTGTTTTGAGTGATATCATTAACAACTCAACCCTGGGCGATTTATGATGTAGAGGTATATTTGGGCTGAGGAATTTTCAGCTATTATTTGTATTGCAGAGTAACAGATTACTTCTCAAGAGTGTTCCTCTGCGATGCTTATTTGAGAAAATGACTTGTAACTGGGAATGCAAGAGACAAAGACGACCAATGACTTATTTGTTCATCAAACATCATGTGGAAAGAATTCTTCCCAGCTAGGAGCGAATTATCCTCCATATTCATGTTAACATCTCCGTTGTATCCATGTTCCAAATTAAGCAGCGATGATGGTGCATTGTATTCTGTTATATTTCATGATCCTCTTTTTGTACAAGTATCTCATATTGCTTAGTTGTGTGGCTATGTTTACTATTTGTGGAGGGTTGTAAAGTGACATTGTCGATTTTAGTCAACTTTTGAAAGTTCTGAACTTCTGATCCTTTATATGCTATCGTGGATTTGGAAACATTCGAGCATCATCATGAGCTTAAGGAGCCTTAAGAGATCCATCGAAGAAGATTTGAAGGTACACAAGGTGGCTATCATGGATTTGGACACCTTCCAACATCCATCAAGAGCTTAAGGAGCCTGGAAAACAAGAGAGTTTGGGTTCAGGTAATTGCTAGTTTTAATTAAACCCTAGTATAAATAGCATTTGTCTGTCTTCATTTGAGAGATTATTTTGGATGAATGTTATCTGTTTGAGAAGGTGGAATTCCAGTCCATACTTCTTGGTTGATAAGTATGTTGAATTTAAGAATGTTCTTGCTAGATAGCCTATAATTGATGATCCTTATATTGAATTATCTTGTATCGAGAGTCACATTAGCAATAGTGAGCGCCAATTTGCTAGATAATGATAAACAATAAAGGAAATAAAAAACTAGGAAGAGATAGAAGCTAGACACAGCGCGTTTAAGTAGTACTGGTAAAGCATGTTTTTGGAGAAGCAGATCTGTAGCAACTAAACTAAAGTGACATTTGCTTGAAGTCGAAAACCTGAGTTTGCAAACCTAGTTTTTGAGCTTGTTTTATTTTGGCAAAAAGTAAATGCACAAACTGGTTTGGCCAGCTTATGAACTTATCTGAACACCCTTATTAGGTGAATATATTAACTTTCATTCAATCATTTCTCCAGGACCAGTCCTTTAGAAAAAAAATCATTTATAGACTTCCCAACTGCCTGATGAAATGTGCTTCTAACTTGCTGGAAAATAAGCATTAGATCATGACATGAATCTTTTAGTAAGATTCTTCTTCCCCCTGCAACTGAAGTCAGTATAATCCAATAAAAAAAATACTTGATCTTCGATCTCCACCTCATGCTATATTGCAGTTTATCAATAAAGAAAATAAAGAGTTCGAAATAAATACTTATAAACTTGTATTTGTGACTTTGGCTAACAATTTGGTCCCAGTTCTCCATCTACATCTCCACAAAATGCCAATTGAACTTGCACGAAAACTTACAAAAGTGAAGGCAGGAGTAGAATAAAAATTAATCACCTGCCCTCTAACGGATGTTATGAAGAAACTTTCTGTGCCACAATTAGTAAATATTGGTGAATCATGTATGAAAAGTGCTTATGTAGAACTATATTCAATAACCTATACGGATTTATTGTCTCATTCTTCTGAAATCCAAGGACGAACCATCATTGAGAGTTTCCCGGGCATCTGAGTCCATTCATAGAGTGAAAAGTGCAGCTGCCTGAAGATAGAAAGCAGTGGGCCAATTGGAAAATTGTACTTGTGCTTGCATTGCGTCTGCAAGAGCTTCTTGTGGATTGTCACTCATTAGATAACATAAGGAGCGCCTTGCAAGCACCGTTGGGGACTTTAACATTTCCACCCTCAAGAAACTGCAGTGCAAACAAAATGGCTGGTAGATTACTACATGACTTACAAAATGGAGCGTCTAATGGATTGACATAGGATATTATAGCATGTCTGATACAATTCTTTTGGTAGACTAATAGCTTGTTTGGCCAAGATTCTGGAAAGCCAAAAGTACTTATTTTAGAAAGTTGAGGTGCTTGACCAAGCTTCAAGAGAAAAAAATTAAATATTTTTGAATAGTAGCAGAAGTTGTTTTTTAGAAGCTGAGAAACACTTTTGGAACCTTAGCTAAGCACAAATATGCTATAATATCGATAAAAGTACTTTTCAAATTGATTAGCCAAACATGAAATGCTCCTCCCCAAATGTACTTTTCGAAAAACACTTCCGACAAAAAACACTTTTCAAAATAAGGAGATTTTAAAAGCTTGACCAAACATTTATAAATCTTATTTCACTTCAAATAATGGAAAAACCATATTCTTTCTCTTAGAACTACGTAGTGCAGTCTTTTTAATGATGAAAACGATATTGACTGAATGACGATTCCCTTTATAATCTAGAAGCTTCCGTTTTATAGGATTGGATCTTCAAAATTTGGACCCGACGGATTGGATCGGACCGGATCCATCTCCGACGAGATCGAATCGGAAATCCGGTCCAGATCCGATCCGTTGCCAGGTGCAAAATCATGTGCAGTTTATAATCTAGAAGCTTCTTACCTGTGTGTAACATTTTATTGCAGTTGTAAAATCTTTATATCGGAACGCAGAATCACCAGATTTCCTAGTATTCAGTGTTTCTTGTATTTGATTAGCCCACATCTGAAACGAAAGCTGCAAAAGAAAAAGAGTTTCACATAAGTTTGGTCCCTCAGAATCCAAATGGAAGCTGCTGATACAGAAATAGTTATGACTGGTGTACTAGTACTACTAAGTCATTGATTGCATAAGGGTAGATGAAAACCTAGAAAAACCTCTTTAATAACTAAGTGAAATTGGTGCTACATCAATTATAAAGCGAGTAGATTCTTTACGATTTGGGACATGAAGTGCAGTAGGCAAATATCCTAAATTATGAACTTAAATGTAAAACATTGTATTAGCTGTCCAAAGTACTAAACTCATTAGCGATCCTCTCGTCTTCCTTGTATCCAGCCTTTTCTAAAATCTCATGTATGACAGTTAAATCGCATCTCGAACAAGCCTCATCAAGAGGTGTTAAAGATACTTGGGTGGGTGAGGTGGTTTCATGTCAAGCTAAGTAAAATAATTTCTATACTTCATTCAAAAACACAAAGGAATAATTACATCTTTTTCTTTCTGAAGAGATGTTAAGGAGGTCAGAAGAGATTTCACACTTGGCATGTCATGAGATTCATACTGCAAACAACGTGAAGCAAGTTTCACTAACTCAATTTGTGTAACATTGTATTAATCTCTCTTGGAGAGCTTTTCTCATTAATACAAATATATATAGATGTACAATGTTGAATTCTTCCATAATAAGGATCCAATTCTACCATAATTATACAACACAACATATGGTAATTATATTGTACATACACGTGATAATACACCCCATCAGTCTGGGCGGGAGGAGGCCGGACGCTAAGACTGGATCTGAAGTCAAGGAAAAGCTGTCTAGGAAGGCCTTTTGTGAATATATCCGCGTACTGATAAGAGGAAGACACATGTAATGCTCTGACATGACCGAGAGCAACCTTCTTACGAACAAAGTGGATGTCCATCTCAATATGCTTGGTTCACTGATGCTGAATCGGATTATGAGATTGATAGATGTCAGATATGTTATCACAATAAACCAGAGAAGCCTTACGAAACGAACACTGAAGCTCCAAAAGAAGGTTTCAGAGCCAACAGATCTCAGCAACAACATTAGCAACTCCTCTGTATTCTGCTTCTGCCCTCGAACAAGATAATATGGCTTGTCTCTTGGCAGACCAAGATATGAGATTATCCCCTAAGAACACACAATAGCATGAGATGGATCGTCGTGTGTCTGTACAACCGACCCAATCGGCATCCGTATATGACAACAATCTGATCGGTGCTGAGGGGTAGAGATGTAATCCATAATCAAGTATGCCCTTAACGTATCGAATGATACATTTAAGGGTAGTAAAATGAGGCTCCATGGGGGCATGCATGAATAAGCATACATGCTGAACAACATAAGAAAATCAGGTTTAGTGAAAGTCAGGTATTGTAGGGCACCTGCAAGACTCCGGTATAGGGTGAGATCTGACACTGGATCACCATCCAAAGCACTGAGCTTTGATTTGGAGTCAACTGGAGTAGACATGATCTTGCAATTTGTCATTTTAGCCATGTACACAATCTCCTCTGCATACTTACGTTGACAAAAACACATAGTGTCTGCAGATCTAGTCACTGAAATCCCAAAAAAATAGCTCAACTTCCCCAAGTCAGTCATAGCAAATTATGTTTTGAGTAGTGCAATGATCTCATTTTTCAACAACTCAGATGAGGTAGTGAGCACAATATCATCCACATATAATAACAAATATGCAATGCTACTACCTCTATGAAAAATAAATAGAGAATTATCACACTTGCTGCATACAAACCCAATATGCAAAATAGAATGTTCAAAGCGATCATACCACGCTCGAAGGGTCTGTTTCAAGCCATAAAGTGACTTACGGAGATGATATACATACTGGGGGGGGGGGGTGACTGGATGGACAAAACCAGACGGTTGATGCATATAAACCGTTTCTTTCAAATCCCCATGTAGAAACGGCCAGTGCTTACCCATATCAATACTCAGAACTGTGCGAATGATGCGAACTGTGCGATGAATAGGCCAGTGCTTACCCATAACAACCGGAGTGAATGTCTCACCACAATCTATACCCTCATGCTGATTAGTGCCATTAGCCATAAGTCTCATTTTATACCTCTCTAGATCACCACTGTCTCTGTATTTGTTACGAAAAAACAAATGCATCGGATCACATTAACCCTTTTTCGATCTAGGAACCAAATTCCAAGTGTGTTGTTTCGTTAAACCCTTAAATTCCTCACAAATGAGCGCATTCCAATTCGGGTCTAGTTTGACCAATTTTGGATTTTTGGGAATATGGGAAATGGTTTGTGCGGAAAAGTTAAACTGGACTTTGGGTTTGAAAATCCCGTGTTGGATACGGGTTTCCATTGGGTGTGAGGAGGCTGGCTGGGTATGTTTGATGGGTGTCAGGACTGGGTGATTGTGTCGGGTTGGATCTGGGTTCAGGTCAGAGGTCGAAATAGTATGTGGGCTGGGTACAATGACGGGGTGGTTGATTTCTAGGTATGATGATGGGTTGGGAGTTGTCACCGATCTAGGTAAACCGAGACTGGTTGAGGTAGACGAGGTGGGGTATGGTGTCGGTGGTGGGTTGAGACTGGATGAGTGGGTTGGTGGTGGTACTATTATGGGACGATGTGGGTTACCGTGGCTGGATTGGTAGCAGGGTTGTGTTGATTTAGGGGAGGCGACACACTGGTGGGGATGACGTCCGGTAGTGAGACTGAGTTACTGGGCTGAATGCCGGTGGTGGTGGCAATCAAAGTTTGTGGTGACGGAGAGCAGGAGGGTGGCAGAGACGCAGGGATGCACTGGTGGTTGCGGAACTGGGTGGCAATGATGGGTTTGTAGTAGTGGTGGGGGGCTGACACAGTTCGGTGAGGATGATGGGGGAGATGCCGGACTTGTCTAGGAAGGTATAGTCCATTTTACAGTATTTTTGGATGTCCGAAAAGGGAAATATGGTCTCGTCAAATGTGACATGACGAGAGACGTGGATTTGATGAGTGGACAAGTCATAACACAAATAGCCTGTATGATTAGATGGAGAACCTATGAAGACACACAGAGTGGTTCAAGGTGCTAATTTATGAGGGGCGGTGAGGCCAGATTGGGAAAGCAGAGGCATCCAAAAATCCAAAGGTGATCATAGGATGAAACCCAACGGTGTAATATTTCGGTTGGGGTCATGTTGTGAAGGGTGCTAGTTGGTAAAATATTAAGGACGTATTCTACCATTTTGACTGCAAAAACCCAGAACGAGGGAGGGAGAGAGGCATGAAACAGGAAGGTACGAATCATGTTATTTATAGTGCGAATGATTCATTATGCTTTTCCATTTTGAGGAAAAGTGTAAGGACACGAAAAATGGAAAACCATGCCATTATTTTTGCAAAATTTGTGAAACGTGGAATTAATAAATTCACGGCCATTGTCACATTGAAAAGATTTTATGACTTTTTCAAATTGAGTTTTGATAAAAGTACAGAATTCAAGAAATTTGGCAAAGACTTCCGATTTGTTTTTTAGTGGGTAGATCCAAATAAAGTGAGAGTAATCATCTAATAAGACTAGATAATACTTATGACCTAGAGAGCTAGGAATGAGGGATGTCCATAAATCAACATGAACAATATCAAAAGGGGCAAACGTAACACTAATAGACGATTTAAATGGAAGACGAACATGTTTGCCCAATTGACAAGAAACACAATTTTGGGCAAGTTTCCCATTATTAGAATGAATAAAATTATTGCTTCTAAGAAAATTAAAAATAGGAGAATCTGGGTGTCCAAGTCTATTGTGCCAAGTTGAGGGAGAGATAGCAGCAAGGGAAGTATGTGAGCAGAAGCTGGCAGCGGAAGATGATGGGAAATGATAGAGGTCCCCTGTGCTATTGCACCTTGTAAGAGGTGTCCATGTACGCAGATCCTTCACAGTAAAACTAAATGGGTCAAAATCGACAGACACAGAGTTGTTACGAGTAAATTTCCTAACATATATTAAATTTTTAATGATGTTAGGAGCATGCATGACGTTATGTAGGGAAAAGGGTGGGTGAGGTGTAGGTATGACCATAGCCCTGAATTGGAATGCGATGACCATTGCCAACAATAATAAATTGAAAAGACTTTAAGCGAAATAATTGGGATAAATTACCTGCAGACCGAGTGAGATGAGATGTGGTCCCTGAATCTATGTACCAATTTTCATCGGGCTGCTGCATATTCAAAGCGCTGAAGGCCTAGCCCAAGCCAATATGGGACATGCCTTGGACTTGCAGTTGTTGGGCCTGGATGAAGTGGGCTTGACCATGCAGGTTGTTGGTCTGACCCGGACTTGGGCCCAAGAGGCTGGTCTGCTTGAACCCGTATTGGGAGTGGTTGTCGAAGACGGATATAGATGCAAGCCATGATCGAGAGTGCCCTGAATATAGCGCACAAAGAGCTTGAGAGCATGCATGTGATCCTCCATCGGGTTATGCATGAATAGACAAATCTGTTGCACAACATAAGATATGTTAGGCCTCATGAAAGTAAGTTATTGCAGGGCTCCTGCAAGGCTGCGGTAATGTGATGGATCAACATATGGCGTGCTGGAAGTGGCACTCAACTTTGGTTTAGTATCAACCGGAGTGGAAGACGGCTTACAAGAGGACATGCCAGCCCGTTCAATGATCTCTTCTGCATACTTCTTTGAGATAAAAATAAACCACATGCATGACGTGTTATCGCTACAACAACAACATACCCAGTGAAATCCCACAATATGGGGTCTGGGGAGGGTAGAGTGTACACTGACCTTACCTCTATCTTAGTAGGTAGAGCGGCTGTTTCTGAAAGACCATCGGCTCAAGACACAACATAAACACAAGCAAAGCAAGAGAAATAGTCAGACCCGAACAAGAAATTTAAAGCAGTATGACAATGATGGTAACAAAAGCGGATAAGCCATGATAAAACATTCTGAAAAACAGAAGCAATAACTAATGTAGGTAGATAAGATAAGCAAAGTACACGAAAGAACACACAACAACAAGAATCAAACGATATGGGACTATAAAGCAATACTGCACCTACTAGTACGATAGGCTAAGCCGGTATACAATAATACTACTACAACTACCAGTATGGCAGTATGTAAGCGTAAGTAGGACTACACTCAACTACCTACTACCCTTCCACCCTAATACGTGTCCTCCACAATCCCCTATCTAAGGTCACATCCTCAGTAAGTTGCAGTTGCGCTATATCCCGTCTAATCACCTCTCCCCAATACTTCTTCGGCCTACCTCTACCCCTCATGAACTTGTCCATAGCCAATCTCTCACACCTCCGTACTGGGGCATTTGTGTCTCTCCTCTGCACATGACCGAACCATCTCAACCTCGCTTCTCGCATCTTATCCTCTACCGAGGCCAGTCCCACTCTGTCCTGGATATCATCATTTCTGATTTTATCCCTCCTTGTATGCCCATACATCCATCTCAGCATCATCATCTCCACAACTTTCATCTTTTGGATGTGCGAAGTCTTGACTGGCCAACACTACACCCCATACAACATAGTCGGTCTAACCACCACCCTATAGAACTTGCCTTTAAGTTTTGGTGGCATATTTTTATCGCACAATACTCCAGAAGCAAGCCTCTATTTCATCCACCCTACACCAATACGATGTGTGACATCATCATCAATCTCTCAATTCCCTTGGATAATGGACCTGAGATACTTGAAACTTCATTTATTTGGAATGACCTAAGTACCAAGCCTCACCTCCACGCTTGTCTCAAGGTCGCTCTCGTTACTGAACTTGCACTCCAAGTATTTTGTCTTGGTCCTACTCAGCTTGAACCCTTTAGACTCCAAAATTTGTCTCCAAACCTCTAGCTTAGTGTTTACTCTGCTGCGAGTCTCATCAATCAGGATTATTTCATGTGCGAATAACATACACCATGTCATCTCCCCTTGAATTTGTCGCGTTAGTCCATCTATCACCAAAGCAAATAGGATGGATTAGAGTTGATCCCTAGTGCAACCCCATCATCACTGAAAAGTGCTCCGAGTCTCCTCCTACTGTCCGTACCTTGGTCTTGACTCCATCATACATATCCTTGATCGCCCTAGTGTATGCCACAGATACACCTCTAACCTCCAAACATCTCCATAGAACATCTCTAGGGACTTTATCGTATGCCTTCTCGAGGTCGATGAAAATCATATATAGGTCCCTCTTCCTCTCCATCTACCGCTCCACCAACCTCATAATAAGATGAATGAATTCTGTAGTCAAACGCCCCGACATGAATCCAAACTGGTTCTCTGAAATAGATACGTCTCTTCTCACCCTCATCTCCACGACCATTTCCCAAACTTTCATAGTGTGACTTAGCAACTTGATACCCCTATAGTTGTTCCAACTCTGGATGTCACATTTGTTCTTCTTGTATAAATGAATCATCGTACTCCACCTCCATTCTTCGGGCATTCTTGCTGTCTTAAAAATAACATTAAACAACTTAGTCAGCCACTTCAAACCTGTCCATGCCTGCACTCTTTCAAAATTCAACTAGGATCTCATCAAGTCCGGTCGCTAGTCCCCTGTGCATCATGCGAACATCACCCTTAACCTCCTCAACCTTAATACTTCTACAATATCCAAAATTTCAATACCTTTCAGATTGCTCCAGTCCTCCCAACACAATATCTTTATCTCATTCGTTCAAGAGTTTATATAAGTAAGTTTTCCACCTCCGTCTAATAAGTGCATCCTCCACCAGTACTTTGCCGTCCTCATCCTTGATGCACCTCACGTGATCCAAGTCACGGGTCCTCCTCTCCATCGCCTTGGCTAGTCTGTATAACTTTTTACCCCCACATTTTCCCTCTAATTCCACATACAAGTGTTCAAAAGCCGCCGTCTTCGCCGCCGTAACCACTAGCTTTGCCTCCTTCCTCGCCATCATATATAATTCTCTATTCGTCCATTTCTTTACCTCATTCTTATTTTCTACCAATTTCGCATACGCCACTTTCTTTGCTTCCACATTCTCTTAAACTTTACCATTCCACCACCAGTTCCCTCGATGCCCACCATGGCTACCCCGCGAGACCCTAGCACTTCTTTAGCTATCTCTCGAATGCAACTGGTCATCCTATCCCACATACCGGTCACATTCCCACTATTCCCCCAAGTCCTCCTGGCCGTCAATCTCTCCCCCATCTCATGTGCACTAGCCAAAGTCAAACTCCCCCATTTGATTATTTGCATGTCATCTACAACCCTCATCTTCTTCTCTATCCATCACTAAAAGCTTATATCGGGTTGTCAAACACTCATTCGGAATAATCTTGCAGTCTTTACAAAGACCGTTATCAACTTTCCTAAGGAGCAAAAAGTCTATCTGAGTCTTAGCCACCGAACTATGAAAAGTCACCAAATGCCCCTCATTCTTCAGGAACCTTGAATTGGCTATCACCATCCCAAAAGCTTTAGCGAACTCCAAAAGTGATACGCCTCCCTCGTTCCAGTCCCTGAGGCCAAAGCCTCCATGCACGTCGTAATAGCCCCTGGAAGTGACTCGATATGTCCATTGAAATCCCCTCATACAAATAACTTCTCAGTAGGTGGTATACCTCCTACCACCTCATCCAAATCCTCCAAAAAATGCCTCTTCTCCTCCTCGTCCAAGCCGGCCTGTGGCGCGTAAGCACTAATAATGTTCATAGTGGCTTTTCCAACTACCAACTTAATCGCCATCATTCTGTCATTAACTCTCCTCACCTCTACCACCTGATCTCTTAGCTCGCTGTCTACTAAAATACCTACCCCATTCCTATACCTCGACCTACCCGAGAACCATAACTTATACCCATCCACATCCTTAGCCTTAGGTTCTATCCATTTGGTCTCCTGGACACATGCTATATTAATCCTCCTCTTCTTACGAATTTTAACTAGCTCTATGGACTTCACCGTTAAAGTCCCAATGTTCTAAGACCCTATTCTCAGCCTAGCATATTCCTTACCCCACCTACCCTGTAACCCTCGCTCCCGTCTCCGACCGAGAACATGATCCTAGTTTACTATCATTCACCAAAGCCATTAGAGTAAAAAACTAATTAAATGTTAACACTAACACATACGGGAACCAATACTAACACACAAGTTAGCAAGAATCTAGAGGTAAGTCAGGCTACTACAGACCGGATAGATAAAACAAAGGACAAGAATAACTCAATGGCCCAAGATCTTTCATAGCAAATTCTGAGCTAAGAAGAGACATAATAGATTTTTGAAGATCATCAGAGGAAGCAGTTAAGATAATATCATCCACATACAAAAGGATGTAAGCCATATCATTACCGTGACAGTATATGAGGAGAGAATGATCAGACTTGCTATTAAAAAACCCAATAGTAGAAACATAATCTGCAAACCTCTTGTACCAGACGTCCAGGCCCGAGGAGCTTGTTTGAGCCCATACAAGGATTTCTTCAGTAATCATACATGATTAGGATAAGCGGGGTCTCTATAACCCAAAGGCTGATACATGTATACCGTTTCGTTGAGTTCTCCATGCAAAAATGCATTTTTCACATCAAGCTGATGTAGAGGTCATGCCTTAGAAAGAGCTAGACTTAGTACTGTGTGGATAGTTTCTAGTTTGACCACCAGACTGAAAGTCTCACCGCAGTCCACACCAACTTGTTGAGTCTTTCCATCACCTACAAGACGGGATTTATGCCTCTCAAATGTACCATTAGATTTTTCTTTATGACTACAAATCCACATATACTGAATCACATTAACATCAGGAGGAAGAGACACCAAATCCTAAGTCCTATTATTAATAAGAACATTATATTCATCATCCATAGTCATTTTCTAATTTGGGTCATTAAGGGCAGACACATGATTACGAAGTATAGGTGATTTGGTAACATAAGTGTAAAAACCGTATTTTTTATTTGGTTTGAAAATCCCATGTTGACTATGAGTGACTGGCCTTTGGGCCAGAATTGGAGTTGGTTGGATATGGGAAGTGATATTAGGCTGACTCGTGATGGGTCCTGAGGCCGAGTGAGAAGGGAGTGAACTGCCTGGGAGTGGGCTTTCAGTCGGTGGGCTGCCACTGCCCGGGAGTGGGCCTCCAACCAGTGGGCTGCCAGACATTAGGCCTCTCAGGAATGGACTGCCAGCGAGAGGTGCCGCGGGGCTGGCAGCCACGGGGCTCGGGTAAGCAGGCCATGTTGGTTGGGCTTGGAAATGAATTAGTTGGGCCGAGCTGCTGGAATTATTCAGACTGGCTGAAAGAGTAGGCAAGCCGGGGTGAGGTGTTGGGCCGGTTTGTAAAGCCAACTGGTGGACCAAATACGGGGGCACACTATCATTAAGAAATTCGTAAGTATGAGGCATGAAAGAATGCATTTTGGCAAAGAAAAATTTGATTCATCAAATACTACGTGGAGACTCACGATGATTTTATTAGCGGATAAATTGTAACATTTGTAACCACGATGGTTTGACGGATATCCTAAAAAAATACATGGAGTAGAACGGGGTTGAAACTTATTAATGGTAGCAGAAGGAAAAAGAGGATAGCATAAGCACCCGAATACCCGGAGATGAGAGTAAGATGGGTCCCTTTGATATAGAATTTTGAGAGGGGATTGATAGACTAATTGTTTGCTTGGAAGTATGTTGAGGAGATAGATTGCCATGTGTAATGCATGATGCCAAAATGATGGTGGTAGAAAGGCATGGACAAGTAAGATTCTAATAATGTTATTAATGGTTTATATTTTTCTTTCCGGTTTTCCATTTTGAGATGAGGTATGTGGACAAGAGAGACGAAAAGATAAACCCTTAGCTTTGCAAAAATCCCAAAATGGTCCATTATCAAATTTTCTACCATTATCACATTGAATATTTTTAATGTCCCGTTCAAATTGAGTGCGGATGAATGCTCTAAAGGAGAGAAATGAGGAAAAAACTTGTGACTTTTTAGACAAAGGAATTGTCCACAAAAAATTAGAGTGATCATCCAACAAAAGAAGATAATATTGATGGCCTGAATAGCTCAAAACGGGAGATGTCCAAACATCACTATGGATAATATCAAAAGGCATAACAATGCATGAATTAGAAGCAATAAAAGGCAATTTAACATATTTTTCAAGAGGGCATGAGCGACAAACATGAGAATTACGAGTTTTAGTACACTTAATAAATTTATTTTGTTTAAAGGAGGCAAAAACAGGTGCTCCCGGATGACCCAAATATTCATGCCATAAAGAAGGTGTTAACACCGCAAAATTGGATGGTAACGTGGCTCGATGTGTGGTAGTGGTGATTGGATATCACATCTCATTAGGTCCATCCCCGTCTGAAAATCCTTCACGGAAAACCCAAAAAGCTCAAATTCAACCGAAATTATATTGTTAGTGGTAAATTTTCTAACTGAAACCAAGTTTTTAATCAATTGAGGAACATGAAGGACATTTTTAAGGCTAAAGGTGGGTTCGGGGGAGGGGGGGGATAAGTTTGTATTACCATAACCACGAATTGAATTGAATGACCATTTCTGACAATTATACCACGATTATTGCTCAAATTAAAATAGGACGAGAGATTACCATGTGAGGACATCATATGAGATGTTGATCCGGTGTCCATGTACTAGTTTGCGTCAGGCGTATTGAGCCCAAGAGTGTGCATTGCGTCCTCGATGTCGGTTGGTGTGGCTGTTGCAGAATGGGCCTGCGCCACTGATTTTGTTGAGGGTGCGACCCAAGTACACTTGGCTATTGCTGGACGTTGTATCTCAGACTGGGCTTGGCCCACGGTACCGAAGGAAAAGGGCAGGGAGGGACAACCCAAGGCCACTGCCAAGGCCATTGTGGTGGTCCACTACCCCACTGAGCTCGCGGTTGCCATACCTGGCCGGAGCACTGGTTCTGGCCGCCGCCTCTACCGCCACTATCACCACCTTCGCCGCTTCGGTGGCCACCACCCTTGCCTCCACCGTGGCCGCCAACGCGATTTTTACCGCGATTATTGCCATTTCATCCCCTTTGACCATGATTTGACGATGTATTTTCAAATTGTGAAGAGTTGTCATCGGATTCCTTATACAGAGCGGCGACCATGGCAGAATTCGACACGGTGGCTGTCTTTTTGGCAAAATTCACCTCTTTTAGTATAAGCATAGAACGGGCTTGGTAAAAGGGTGGGAGAGGGTTTCTTTGGCGGATGAGTGTACCAACACCACTATACGCGTCAGTGAGAACAACAACCATTTGTAAAACGAGCCGGTTTTTTAGTCACCGACGCCCCGATGTTCTTGAGTTGATCCGACAAAACCTTGAGCTGTTGACAATATGCGGATGCGTTGGGAAAATTCGCCATGTCTGTGGTAGAGAATTCTTGCTCAAGTGTGATGACCCGGGAATTTTTATTATCCTGTAATATGTCACGTAATCATTCCCAAGCCTCCAATGCCGTGGAGTCGGGTTCAAGAATCGTATGCAACAAGTCACTCGAAATTGTGGCATAAATCCACTGGAGAACCGTTGCATCGAGGGTCAACCATAATTCATTTTCATCATCGGTTTTCGGCACCTCTTTGCCTTTTTCCGATGGAATTATGTGATGGATAACTCGATGTGACATACAATGAATTTTGAAGAGCTCCGCCCATGTCGCATAATGGACATTCTCCATCTCAAGAGTGATGGAGATATGTAACTTGATGTTTGAAACAACTAGGGCTGGATGAAAATTTGATTTCGAGTCAGATATGGCTGACGGGACAGAGGAGAGGAAGGGAGAGTAAAGGACAACGGACGGCGGAGCAACACCTAGGGCACGACAGAAGGTGTGGAGAGGAAAGTTGCCCTAGAATCTGATACCATGAAAGAATTTGATTGCTTGTCTATTTCTTTCCAAAGAGGTTAGTAATATACTCACCATACCAGCATGATCCTAGACTAGAATTAAGTTGTAAATAACTAATTAAATACCTATCATATATATATAATTAAAGATTATGTAATATTTACAATGATTCTATCATTAACGTTGTCGCTCTTATCCCATAGAACACTTTATCAGTAGTATTAACTAAACAATTTAACTAACATACACGAATCAAAATGATACATATCTATCTTTTAAGAGATAATAGATCAAAATTCCCCTAAATTATTACACGTTTTTATTAGTTTCATTAGCTTACATCACCAGCTGAATTATAACTTCCAGGTGCTAACTCCCCTCTAAATTATCACATTTTTATTAGTTTCATTAGCTTACATCACCAGCTGAATTATAACTTCCAGGTGCTAACTCCCCTCTAAATTATCACATTTTTATTAGTTTCATTAGCTTACATCACCAGCTGAATTATAACTTCCAGGTGCTAACTCCCCTCTAAATTATCACATTTTTATTAGTTTAAGTACTACTTAAACTATGTCTACGTTACTTCCTGAACTATAAATTTTAAGTGTTAAAATGCCCTGCTCATTATATGTTATGTAAGTGTGTTTACGCTCCCAAAAAACTTTAAAAAATGTCAAGTGGCACTATTTTATGATTATACAATTTTTACAATTTTAAAGTACTCAAATATATTAAATTTATACATATAATATAATAAGATCACATATTTGAACCCATGACATTTCTGTTTATCAATCATGGACTGATATTCTATCAGCTTAGCTATAGTTTAAAAAAAGAACTATAGAGCCTTGATTTGATGTTTCACCATGTTTGGTAGCAAGTCACTTGGACATTTCCAACATGGGAAAGTGAAGGAATTGAGACAAATTTAGCAGCAAACTCCACTTGGGCTCCCTATGGATCAATCTTCTGGTCAGCAGAATTTTTCAGCAATCAAGTTTGCATATGGAAGATTTCTTGATTTCTACCATTTAAAACTGCTATACAGATGGAGAATGCCTGTAGTAGCTTCAGCGACGAACTGAATTCAACCGAAAAGATCCCATCCTTAAAACGGGACAAGCTGAAGACTGGCTTATTGTCATGTTCTCCCCCCTGCCAAACAAGAATAATTAGATCATTATGGTGTATTAGACATTGGATAACAATTATAAGAATGGAGTTAGATAATATGTACTCTGTCCATTTCAATTTGTTTGTCTTAGTCTGAGTGGGCACATAGTTTAAGTAAAGAAAGTTTTTCAATCTTGTGGTCTTAAAGTAAAGATATGTATAATATACATGTTAAGAGTCACACATCGGATATGGAATGAGAACATGAACTCCTTATATGGACTTGGACAATCCTCACCTTACAAGCTAGCTTTTGGGGTTGAGTTAGGCACAAGATCCATTCTTTACATGGTATCAGAGTCAGACCCATTCCAATTCTTTGTTCACCGATGTTGGGCCCCCGAATTATATTATCCACGCTCCAGTTAACAAGATCTGGGCGTGCGGGAGAGTATTAAGAGTCCCACATCGGATATGGAATGGTAACATGGACTCCTTCTATGGATTTAGACAATCCTCACCCTACAAGCTAGCTTTTGGGGTTGAGTTAGGCACAATTCCATTCTTTACAATACAAAAATGCCCTTTAATTTTGTGGTCTTAAACATGCTATGTTGGATGTTGAATTTAAAGAGTTGCCAAATTAGGGGAGAAACATTTTTTTTTAAACAGACTTAAAAAAGACTAAAAAGGAAAGTAACACAAACAAATTGAGTAAGAGGGAGTAGTTATGTAGATCTAACCTGGGATAAAAGTTCAAATCTTTCAGCAGTACGTTCGGGTTTGAGACAGTTGGATATCGTTCGAGGATTAGTGGGATTGACAAATAATCTTATTTGGCAACCCAAATCCCATCCACCACAATCACACGATCCACCTGACTTCCATCTCTCGATCAGTGAAGAAGGCTCTCCTTTACTCGGTAGGCTATGTGCACCACCAGGAAGTATAGCTGTCATGCTAAGCTCTTCAATATTATTGGAGTCGCGATCCTGATGGTTACTTACATTAGGACAAGTAATGCTTCGATTGGGTAATTTGACAACAATAGCTGCAAGCTCATCATTTAGTTGATGCCTTGCATCTGTGGCAAACAAAACAAACTCCCTAATCCTAAACTGCGAGTCAAGTTTCTGTCTATCCAATTCGGAGAATGGAACATCAGAAACCTTCATCTTACCAACGGCGTTAGGTGTAATTCCACAACCTGTGTCTTTCCCAACTTGATTTAACCAACTTCCGCTCTTTTTCTTTGTCTCATGAACGGTGAAGAAAGTATAGATCCAGCAACTATTTTCCTTAAAAGTCGAACTAAATTTCTTCATTGTGGCTGCTAATATGTCAACTTCATTTTCGACTGCAAATGTGAACAGAGGAAGACCATTCTTCACAGCTACTTGGAGGAGTGCTTGTAATGTTGATGGTACATTTGTACCTTTAGAACGTGGATCATCGATATCAATACTCCTACAGCCTTTCAAATCCAGTTTGACTTTCAATGAGCGTTTTGTAGGAGATTCACCACGTTTGACGTTATCAGAGTTTCCTGTCTTTGGCTTCAGCAGTGGGTCCAGCAACCTTCTCAAAGGACTAGTCCTGGCTCGGCCAGTGGTGTCCGATTTATCACATCCTGTCTCAAGTGAGGACGACGTTTGAGCTTTATTTGAACCTGATTGTTCTGCAGGATATTTGACACCTTGTGATACAGTTTTCACATCTTTTATACCAGAAATGCCGATCCTTCCCATTGCCATGCTAAACTGACGAATTGGAGAGGAACTTCTGACTTTTGTAGTTTCTGAGGAATTACGGGCAATTGGATTGTTAAGCTTCACAGGTTTTATCTTCTCTAGTTTGTCATCGACTCTGGGTGGGCTGAAAACTTTTTTTCCAGAATACGCTGAAGGCTGAATTGTCTGGGATGAAAAGCTAGTATCCTTCACATCTATTGAACTCGCTTGTCCCATCTTCGACTCACCAGCTTCATGAGGGAGGGGGAAGGAACTAGGGATATCAGGAGAGAACTGTCCATGGTAGAATGCAGAAATAAATCCACAGGAAAAGCTCCGTCTGCTTGATTTCTCCACTTCATGGTTTCTCACTACTGAATCAGGTGGGCGGTAAGTAGTGCAACTGTTAGTTTTTTGGCCAGGTTCTGGTACTTGAAATGCAACTGATTTATGTTTCTCTATGCAATCAAATTCATCAACACTCTCTAACTCGTCCGCTCCTTTTGATAAACATTCTCTATCTTGGATCTTCATATTCCCCTTGGAACTTGATGTTCTCGTCTCAGTCCCTACATCGACTGATCTCCTAACACGAGAAATCCTCCGTGGATGTTGATCTTTGCCGAGTTCTAGCAGATCTCTTTGTTGATTCTCATGAAGAAATTTTGCTGATTTGACATCAGGATGAGTGCCTTTAGGCGGAGATGCATAATGAGATTGTGATGTAGGACGATGAATCCTCCGACGAGCAGGGGAGCAGCTTCGGGCTCTACTAGAATTGGACGAAGATCCCTCCATTGACGAAACTGACAAGGTATTGCTGGTTGACGGTGAACACACATTACTTCTACAAGGTACATTTACATGTTCGTGTCGCCATTTTTCGAGAAAACGCCAATCTAGGACGCCAACACTGAAAGCTTTGTCGTGTAGATTTTCCCCCTTTTCCAGATAACTTGGCAAACTTGACATGTATTTGACAAGCTCTTCGTTCTCGATTCTCTTTCTTTCACCATTCTGCTTAGGCTGTCTGTCCATTTGCTACACCTTGCATGAATTCTCAAACCCCTGGCAGAGGTAAAAAAGCAAATACAAGATAAATAAATTTGTTAGTGTAATCAGAAAGATTAGTAAAAAACCAGAAACAATTACACATGATGAGTTTAAAAAGATGCAGTGTTCCCCTTTATGGAATTGTTTCAGTAATAAGAATTACTTTACATAATTAGATGTCAGTATCCAGGAATTAGGTGTTGTACAATGAACATAGCACTCATGGTTCCTCTCATGCAAAAGATATAAAGCTGAAAGAGATGGGCATAAAAGTTATTTTATGCACTATAACAACTCAAAAAGTTTGTTGTTTATATCTCTTAACATGGGTGGTCTCTCATATCTGCAGACAAGGAAATATTAGATTCCTTGTTTACATCTTTCTTAGCGTTACTCTTGTTTTTTATTCAATTTCTACGCACCTCGACTATTCAAGCATCTGCTACCTACCACCAGTACAAATACCGGATACCTCCACCAATACAAATTTTGAATAATTCTGCCCACCAAGAATTAGACATATACATATTACTCAGCACACCTATGGGGACCTTCATTTCCTTATTCTAATTTGGCCAATTATGAATACATGATCCTGACAACTAAGCAGAACTATAAAGCTCAACACAGTATTCCTTAAAAACAGAATTTGATGTACTTTATACTTTTAACTTTTATCAATTCCCCTCAAAAGTTAATGACACACTTTTGGAAAATTGAAATTCTTTATTTTGTTGTTGTCAAGTCGGCTGGGTTCCAATAATGGGTAGGCTTCATTGATCCTATCCTTACTTTTTCTGATTGATGTGTTTTAACAAATATTATTTTATTAATAATTTAATTAATATGTAGATTACAATTATAGTTTTCTATTAAAAAAAATCCAAATCCACATATAGTAAATTAAATTAAAATTATCTTCAAAGGCTGGAAGTATCGTAAAAGACAAAAACAATTTTTCTAAATATAAACATTAATCAATTTTAGTTGATTCTGACAAAGTAAACTATGCAAAATTAGACAAGAGTGTTGCTTAGATAGTAAGCACCTCCACTTCCAATACGAAGGTTATGGATTTGAGTAATCTAATGAGAAAAAAGGGGCGGCAGCTCTTGGGGAGGGGTTAAAAAAACTTAGCAAAAAGATAGAAGGGCACTGTCGGTTGAGCTTTTTTTAGCCATAAACTACAAACTTTCTTCTCTTCTCCTTCCTTTTTCTTTTTGCAATTGTTGATAACCAAATATTAATTCAATATTTCAAAAACATGCAAAAATTGCAGTTCTTCATATAAATCTTAGTAGTATAATAACTTAAATATCTCCTTCTTAGTATAACTTTTGATCATGCATCTATAAGAGACTGCATAAATTATTATACATAATATGACAAGAATTAACACATGAAAATGAACAGTTGTTGCAGTACTAAATATGCAGAGAAACAATAAAAGAAGAGATCAAAGTACATACCTAACTCAACAACCACTTGGAAAATTAGGAGCAGATCAAGGAAGCAATAAAACTGGAGGAAGTGAAACCAATATTAGAAGTAACTAAAAAAAAACAGAGGAGAGCAGAGCATTAGTTCAGAAAGAAAGAAAGAAAGAAAGGACAGTATCATCTTATAATTCAGTTCCTTTTAACAAAACATGATGAATTACACAGAGAAAAAAAGGCAAATAAAGTGAAAAGATTGAGTAGTTTTCTTTCTGGAATTATGCCAGGAGGAGGAGGAGGAGGAATACGTGGGTCACGGGTTGGTAGGGACTCCACATAGTTAATGACTCACTCGTTATTTATTAGGTACCCTTTTTAGTTTTTACTTTTTATAAATAATTCACATTATTATACACAATCAAATTTATCTATAATTGTAATTCCATATAACATCATTTCACTGTAATAATCTAATAACATTTCACTATAATGATATAATTTTTTCCAAAACTAATATTTTATATTATATTTAACTTCTCTATAATAATATTATTCCTATAATAACAATAATATTCATTATAGCAGTACACTATCTCTTTATAACAGACATACTTACACAATATTTTATAAGAAGTATATTATGTATAAAAAATATTAAAATATTTATGATAATCATCATTAATATCATGCACATAGTAAATTTTAAGTATAAATATCTAAAAGGAAAAAACATATATTTCTCATAGTTATCTGATTTAGTCTTAAAATTTTTCAAAATCATATGTTTTCTATTACCAATTTTCTATAATTTTGATACTTATTTATTTGATTTTAGTAACGAAAGTGTTGATGAAGAGCATCAACCTATTGCTACTTGGGGTGAGATAGAAGAGTTAATTGTTAAGCTCATAGACATTCTTCATGAGAAAGCTATTGAATTCCCTTTTGCTGAAAGTTTGGATAAAATTCTTCTCAATTCAAGCGTTATATTATCGCTAAGAGAATGAAATTTACGAAACAACCTACAATAGTAGAGTTCTTACGTCAAACTTGAAATTGTAATTAAATTCTCAATTAATTTTAAATGCATATGTTCCTTAAATTTTAATTCTTCATCGGTGTGGTACAACTAGTTATGAATTTATTAGTAATTTATTGTCTTTTTAATTAATGAGATATGAAAATTAATTGAGATTTTAAAATTAACAAGTATATTATTTTCGTTTATAGCATAAAAAGTACAGAAAATAATTATTTGCATAATTTTATTATAACAACTAAATGAGATCTGAACATCAAATGTTAGTATACATATATAACAACACATCGCTATAGCGACTATGAAGTTCTGGACAAATGCTGCCATTATAGAGAGGTTTGACTGTAGTACTGAGTTTTGCACATCGACAAGTAAAAAAAAAAACAGTCTGATGTACTAAGTTTTTACTATGCGCAAAATCCGGAGAAAGCTGGATCACAAGAATCTATCGTATGCAACATTACCTTGCATATCTGTAAGAGGTTATTTTCACGACTATTATTTATCCCAATTTTTTATTTATCTAATGTTAGGTGAGTTAACGACATGAATGGTCATTCAATTTATAAAAATTAGCAGTCAAAGTCACTTATTTTTATTTTATCTTTCAAAAGTTATTTGACTTTACTTAATTAATCTCCATAGTTATTCTAGTCGGAAACAACTTTTGATGCCTATTTAATGATGTACAGCAGTACTTTTAGGAAAAAATATTTAAAATATGAAATTTTAGGACCTAATCCATCTTATATTATTCATTCTTCAGATATTCAATCTTAACATGCATGGTGTTTTCTACCTCCATAAAAATGTAAATTATTTATCTTCTTAAATTATATGATCATGGATAATTATCATCTCATGGCTAACTTTTGGGGAAAGGGAAAAGTATTTCCTTTGACGAGATTTTCTATTTTCATAATCAATTTTTTAAAATTAAGAATGAAAGAATTTCATCTATTTCTTCACTCTTTCGTGGTATTTAGTGGGATCCTAATGCGGGGTAAGGCAAATGCAAATATTTCAGTGACTTCAATGAAATTTATTGTTTTGGATTATATATGTATATTTATGTGAAAATAATCAAAATATATTCACTACAAAAATACATCAAGATCACAAAAATATTCTTTGGTTTCTTTTTCTTAGTCCTGGCAGAATATTGGAACAGAAACTGTAACCCCACCTCAACCACCCCCACCCCCCTTCATAAAGGAATGGAATTTAAATGACCCATAAAGTGAGTTTCTGGATCAAAATAACTCGTAAAAAAAAATGATAAAATTATCTTTTGTGCAGGAATTTATTGCACAATAGGCGTATATAAATTCTAGCCAACCTTCTTCATTTCATCTTCACTCCTCACTTTTTTATTTTTACTCTTGTATCCATAATTTAGCCCCCCGAAAATCACGTCTTAAAGCTCTGAAACGTCAAACTTTATTATAGAACCCGATGTTTGTGAATGAGGATATTATTGTAAGCTCAGAACATCAAGGACCCAAGATAATTCGGGTCGTCGTTTTTGGCGTTGTAAAGTGCCCAAAGTAAGTGTTTTAACAAGTTTTTAGGGTTTAGAATTTTTTAACATTATCTACATATTTTACTTCCAAAAACTGATTTTCTTGTAATGTTTATAGGATATGAATGGTTGAAAACATTTTCGATGGGAAGATGACATTTCCGTGGATAAAATGGTGGCGGCGAAGTTTAAAAAGCCTCATGTTGATAAAGATACCACGACTTCAAGTATCACTAGAGATACCGTAATGTTTGACTTGCAGTTTAAACTTATGAAAGCTCAAGAAAAAATTGACCTTTTGGAGGTCTTGCTAGAAGAATATGAAGAAAACAAAGGTTTTTCAAGCATAATCTTACAGACACTCAACACGAGAAAAATGTTTTGTAAGAAAAACTGAAATTTGGGATGATTATTTGTGCTATTTTGAAATAATCATCTTCATCGGAAATCTCACAGTCCGAATCCCACTTGGATCTGAATCTGACGTAATCATGTTGACCATATTCGACCCCGAGGCAACGTATTTTCATTCGATTGTTCTCTTCGCGTAAACAGCTAAGAGCACAATTGAACTCCTTGTGGTGTACCACGAGGCATTGACGTAGCACATTTTTTTGAACATTTGAGTCCGATTGCCCTCAAGTTTTGTTCTAGCATTTCATCCTCCCTAACACGCCAATTCCACTCAGCTCTCATTGTATTATTGTATTTTTTTATTATACATGTGGTTCATGTTATTTGAGTATTTAAAATCATCATCTAGTTCTCATGTCCTATCCATTGCTTCGAATATGTCTGCTGGGGTAAAACATGTAATAGAACTAATATCAGAAAATTGATTTTAAATTGACACAATAACTCGTTTTAATGTGAATCCTAGTTGTTCGTCATTCATGTTAGATACTACTCCTTGATTTGACAACACAATGCTCGCTTTTGACCGCTTTATATGACACATTTATGTTGCACAACTTTTACATGTGCAAAATATGAATTTTCGAAATGACATCCTTGATTTGACAACATTATGCTCGCTTTATATGACACATTTATATTGCCCAACTTTTACATGCGCAAAATATGAGTTTTCGGAATGACATCATTGATTTAACAACACTATGCTCGCTTTTGACCGCTTTATATGACACACTTATATTGCGCAACTTTTACATACGCAAAATATGACACACTTATATAACAAAACTTTTATATAACTCATTCGGTTAAAAACTTTTATATAACTCATTCGGTTAAAAAAACTCACATTTTAAAAATGCCTAAAAAACTTACATTCAATAGTTGGTTCAAAAATAGACAAAAAGGCGAGGGTAGCTCAAGAAGGCCTCATAGTAGGATAAAAACAAACATAAACACAATTGAATCAAGAGATATTAGAATGTTACACGAATTTATCTGATGAAAAATGGTATGGTGTTTTTCCTCCCTTTGAAAATCAACCAATTTGTATCAATGTTGATTTAAAAATTGCTCCTCAAAACCCGAAGGAGCTATCATTTTGGGTGAAAAGCTTCAATGGATTCAAATATATTCGAAAAGGTGTGATTATGAGGTATTATATCGCTGGCATAGTTTAGTTGTGCCACAAGCTTTGTCTGATATATATCAGACATCCAAATTCAAGGATGAATCACTAGTTATCCAACACTTAATGAAAGAAATTTTAAAAATACAGAAAGCACTAGATATGTATCATGCTTTGGACGATCTTAATTTTCAAGGAGCGGATGAAGAAGATTATTAAAAACTGTTAGAAAATAAAAATCTTCATCGAGACTATTTTTATCAAGTTTATCCAATAATTCAAGAATGAATAGAACTTCTACATATTTATCACAAACATTAGATTGTGGAGTGACATATTGTTGTGTCAACCAAGCGAGTGCTCCTAATGATGATAGTTGGGATCTAGACTACAACAAAGTTGATGGAGAAAGAAATGAAGGGGAAGAATATGAAGAAGAGAATGCAAGTAAAGAGGATGATTAAAATGAAGACAATGAGGTTGTTCCAGATAGCGACGAAGATTAAATTACTTTTCTAATTTTGTATGTTATGAAATTTTTCAATAGAATTTTCTTGATGATAAAATGCCTAATTCAAGATGCTTCATTAAAAAAATACATCATTCATTACAAGAATAAAAATACTTAAGATTCATAATTCAAGACAATTTAAATACATCAAGAAAAATTAACATACATTCATAAAATCATGAGGTTCTTCAACCACGAGAGGCTCTTCCACCACGAGTGGTTCTTCCATCAACAGAGGTACTTGCACCTCCACGACCCCATAGGTTACACAAAAGCTTATCATGGCCAAACTCCTTACACATCGAGCACTTTCGAGAGTATGTCTTATCCGAAACATTCATTTGATTGGAAGTATGAGTTCGTGCATTAACCCGTAATTTATGAATATATTCCTTGTTAGCAATCATTGAAAGTGGCTCGTTTGATCAATAATCCTGATCACCAAGTGGGTAGAAACGACCGACATACACTCTAAGATAACTTTTGACGCTGTATTCCGATGCCACATAATTTAATACCGTTTTCCCAACTGCCTCGAAACACTTGATGGCATGAGAACACGGCATGTGGTATGATTGTCACTTACCACAAATGCACATTTTTGTAATCTCATAAACGGTATGAATGTTGCCTTCCCGACCTTGATAAGAACCTGTCTTGACTTCAAACACACGTTCAACATAGTTATACTATTCCATCTTGTGTTGCTCACATTTTTTTCTATGATGCTCGAATATTTTTGCAGGATTTGACATCCATTTCCCATCATCTGCTAATATGGCTTTGGCCTGCTTTGTTCTAGCCACAAACCGCTCCACAACTTGCTTGTAAGTCAGTATCACCATTGCAATAACAGGCAATTCCCGTGCAAATTTTAGCAAACCATTAAATGACCCCGAGCTGTTTGTTGTTAGCATCCACCATCTCCTTCCTTCATCCACATGTAATTTCCATTTGTCAACATCGATTGCCTTCAATCAATCATATTCTTCCGGCTTCACTACTTTGAACATCTCTATCCGCACATGAAATAATTTTCTTGATGCTCTGTTGCAGTCATCCACATCAATTTGTTTAATGTGTTGTTTCTAAAGGCCATTTGAAAATTTACTTTCATGTGCATTAAACAATAGCGATTATAAGCAAAGGGAGATTGTCACCCCTCTAAACAAAACATATTGTTCAATATGCTGAAATAGTGATAAGATAGCACGCATATGCCCACACGATCCTTAATAACATATCACATCAAATATATCAAAAACATCCCCCATATTTCGTTGCTCTCGTTAGTGGCAATGGCGAAAGCAAAAGGGAATATCGACCCATTGACATTCATTTCTACTGCAAATTAGTAGTTTGATATCGTATATCCTATACACATGCGTGCCATCTATGAATATGATTGGTTGGGTATGAGCAAAACCATCAATGCATGGTTTGAATGTCCAAAACACAAAATTGAAAATATTACCAGCCACACCAGGTTAGGTGTTGAGCTTCCACTCTACATCAGTACCAGAATTGAAGCGTTATAGATCACAACTGCTGGAAAGAGCCCTCCCATGTACCATAAATCATCTCAAAAGCGCGCCTACGCCCGAGATATTTCTTTCTCCTGCTTATCGTTTTACGATATACTCTCACAACGTTTCTAATGCATTCTTTGATGGGGAACATGGACAAGTTTAAACAAACAATATTTAACAATGATAATATAATTGATGTCAAAATTATAATGAACTTGATTGAATAGGGTACCTTGGGGTTTTGGCAATGTCAACAAGTAATACTTGAGCAATCATATTTGTATCTAAATTAAAATGATCTACTCGATTGTCATTCATATCACAAGTGTGTCGTGAGCTAAATTTTGTGATAGTCCACATACTATCATGAGTAACAATATCCCGAAGCATCCATTGACAACCTTGATGCTCACGTCTACAAATCAATCTCCACAGCTTTCGGGTTGAGTTATCAACTCTAAACTCTCTTATTTCTTTGATGCTATAAATTTTAACGGCCCTTTGCATTGCCTTTTTGGAAGAGAAAACATGCCTTTTGCAAGGTGAACTTTATCGTTTACAAGATCGTCCGATTCTTTCCACATTTTTGGCGAATTTGATCATCTTTTCTGGTGAATACAAATGCATCAGGACGACCTTGAAGATTGTCAAGATATGAAATCACGTTAGAATGCCACTGAATTGGGATTTATGCCATCGGTTCGTGCTGGTTAATTGGGCTTTCTACCAGCGGTTCTTGCTGGTGTGACCGACTTTGCATCATTTCTACTAACTGTTGTTCCTGCCTCTGAGGATGAATATCAACCTCATTATCTGATATATTTACGTCATCATTATCGGATACCTTTGCATTCGCTATATCATCGTTATCACTTGATGATGTTTCTATATGATTTGGATAATCTTCACCATCTAGTAAAGGCATCTTCCTACACGAAAAATAGGTAACATATTTTGAATACCAACATCAATATATATATATATATATATATATATATTTAATATCAAGATGATGAACCTATCGATAATGATCAATATTGTTTGGGTTTGAAGAAATATCAACTGCACCGAAATCAACGTTTGGTATCACTGGCGATTTTTGTGAATAATTTTCACTACAGACGCAGTTCAAATATTATAAATACTAACCATCAAAATACTTATATTAGTTAATTATTAAAAAGTATACCTACCGATAATAATCAACTACATCGAACTGAGAGGATTACCCAATATTACTCATATAAGGTGTATAACCCCTAAATAGATACAACAACCATTACTATTACCATACGTATAATAAACATGTGCTACTACACAAAATAATAATGAAAAAATGAATATTTACCAATTTTTCCCGTAATTTTAATTAAATTGATGGCTTAGAATTTCCAGCGGCACTTGACCACTCAAAATGTTTCATAAGAACTCATGTCCGTATAAGTATTGCCATGAGTAGGCTGGACTTGAGGGATTTGAAGACGAGGCCTAGTCGGTATTTCTGGGACTTCTTGACGAGTCCTGGCCAAGACTTCACTACGATTGTGAGGTATCTTTTCAACATACATTTCAAGAACATTGAGGGTGATTAACCCCCTATATTCTTTCGGCACTCTCAAATATTCACTCAAAGACTCATCATCAGTGATATTCCACTCGCCATAAAACACTAAACCTTGCAGTGCAATGGATATTGGATATTTGCCTATTACAGATAATGCAAACTCATGCTTACTACTTTCATTCTTCTGTATATGACATTGAGTAATGTTGAGTAATCCAAGGTAATTGGAAACTTAACATGGTATTGTGGCGGAATACTATAAAAACAGTATTATTATCATGAACAATCTCTTCATCCCAAAATAAAGAAACCTTAAAAGTTGAAGGAGGAGAGACAATTTTTTTCATGAACTTTGGAATTAGATATTTTTTTCAAGAACTTGAAATTTTGATGACTTAAACTTATGAAATGAATGAGTCTTTACCTCATCCAAAATTCATAGTAAATAGAAAAACGGATGTATTGTCATAGTGTCATGTCAAATTAAGTACAAATGGGTAGATGAATAATTGATTGTAAAACACAATAATTTATTGCGTAATTAGACTAAAAGTGAACATTTAAAAAATGTGGGGTGCTAGGGTTTATAGTAATCCCTACTGCGTAGTAAATTCCTTCGCAAAAAATAGTGTTTTCATTTTTTTATGGGTTATTTTGATTCAACAATCCACTTTGTGGGTTATTTAAGTTCCAGACTCCTCATAAAGGCCAAATGGCACCTCTGTGAGCCAACTTTGCCATGAAAAGGAATTGGAAAATTAGGAAACGTAAAAATGGGAACTAATAGAAAATTAAAATTGATGGTCGACTCTTTAAGCATAAGTTGATGTTCTAACTTCTAATTAAATTGTTTGAGTGAAGTAAAAAGTAGCGCTCCATTTGCTTTTAATGTCAGATTTGACCCTACCTTGTATCAAGATGTCAATCTGAGATCTTATTTCGGTTCGATACGTCCACCTACGAGACTCACCTTTGGCTTTCGTCTCGGTAGGTGTATTATTATACATTTTCCCAAAAGAACATTCATTCATTTCTTTCTTCCCTAATTTATGATCTTTAAGCATAAGTTGATATTCAAAAAATGTCTCAATTCTGTTTTCAATTTTCAAAGGACTGAAAGAACTTTTTGATATTGAAATGAATCCCAGGTCTTCCTCAATCCTTAAAATTATCAAGAATTAGTACTTGATAACCTTAAAAATGAATACAAACCTTAAGGTCAAAATTCAAAATTTGAAGTTTTGCTCATTAGACAAGCGAGGTCAAATCATATAAAGAGACCAAGAAGTAGGCACTCCACTACTGTTGGACTCAATACCTCGGTGAGTCTGATACTTAGCTCAATTTCAAACTAGCTCATCATGTGAGGATTATTAAAAAATTATATTAATTAAGAGAACTAAAAAATCAACAATCCACCGAGGTGGGACTCAACACATTTTGGTAGTAATAAAAATTTTCTAACACTATTCAAACAAACACCACCGCCACCACCATCACCACCACCAACAAGATATTCAGTGTAATCTAGGGCTGACAATTTCACCCTAACCTGATGGATATCTGATTCACCCGACCCGATTATATGGACGAAAATCCGACAAAACATAGATTTAATCGGGTGACGGATGGATCGGATCGGATTTCGGGTGGACATACATCCAACCCACCACCCGACCCACCCATCCACCAGTTATAAATTAATTATTTTCAATCCATCCCTCTTGTAGATCTTTTAATATTTGATATAAATAATTGATAAACATGATTGCTAATTATATCTATCAATTTATGGATCTATTTTTACAAAATATAAACTTGTGGTCAACTTTTACATTTAAAATTTGAAATCTCAAATCATGTCTTTTTGGATGATTTGGAATTTCATCTCATGAGATGAAATCGCATGTCCAAATGATGATTTCATCTCATAAGATGAAATTGCATGTCCAAACGCTTAATAAATGCTATTTTTAATTTGACTGAATCAGGCTAATCAAAATAACTTGAGTTAAGAAATATGTGGGTCGCTAACTCGTCCAAATTTAAACAAATTGAACAAGTTATATTTTTATCTGCTAATTATACCACTCTAAGTTTGATCAAGTAAAACGTACATTGAACAACATAAGAAAGGGAAAAAACAAATGTTGATCGTTTTCACATAAAAATATGAACTCACAATACTAGGAGGATTGATGATATTTATTTTATCTTAACAGTTGATATAATCAAATGCAACTTTGTGGGTTTACCAGACCCTGCCATTCTCGAATTAATCCGTATAATTCTCTACTTCCAATAAAATGAACAAAGTAAAGTTTATTTTTGTGAAATTTGAACTGACATAAATTACCTACAAGACTTGAGTATCGACCAATTTTCATAAGTCTTCGTCTCTTTCATCCGCGAAGCACCCGATTCACCCGTGGATGATGGGTGGATCGGATGTGAATTAAAAAAAATAGGGTGATGGATGGGTTGGGTGGTGGATGGATCGTTGGCGGGTGGAGGCGGATTGAGCTCCACCCGATCCACCTCCGATCCATTGCCAGCCCTAGTGTAATCTCATAAGTGGGTCTGAGGATAGTGCAGACCTTATCTCTATCTTTAGAAGATAGATAGACTATTTTCGATAGACTCTCAACTCAGGATAAAACAAAAAAATTCAAACAAACACCATAAATTATATACTTTATGCTAAAAGTAAACCAGCAATATCACGTGGCGTTCACAGTGGAAAAGTTGTGTGTTAATGCTGCAATTATCAACTGGCCAGTTTCTTTTTTTCATCTTTGATCTTATGATCAATTATGATAAACTAAGTAAAAAAAAAGGCAAATCATGCAGAATGTTGAAGGATTGTGCACATGGTCAACGGGTACATGATTGAAAAGCAGAATAGGAAAAGGTGTTGCACAATGAATTGTTGGGGTGACTTAATTTCACTGAATCTCACAAGATTTGCTGTAATTTGCTTCCCCAATTTTTACCCTCCTCCATCATAGCCTCTAATTCAGAGTTCATAATTTGTTGTACTTTTAGGTATTTGCTTGATGACTAGTTTGTGTTAGTAAATCTGTGTTCAAAATCAGTAAATCAGAAATTTTAATTGATCTGGAAAAACGTAAAATGCATAAACTAAAATAATTTGAGGATTTCGTTATAGTTATATAGTTAACCATACTTTTTCTAATTTTCTCACAATGTCTCGAGGATCTTCGGTTGGAATTGGAAGTTGTTGGTCAAATTATTCGACGTCGCTTCCTGTTACCCCGGAGAAGATTTTGTTATAGTTGTAGTCTTCTTCTTCGTTGATCTCCGGTTGACCGCACCTTCTACGCTCCGCTCGAATCAAATCTCTGAATAGAACTGCAATCTCCAATGTGTCTCCCGCCAATGAATGTCGGTGCTCTCCTATTTGAAATCTTCCCGCAGAAAAAACGCTTTCAGACGCTGTTGATGACGCTTGAATGTTCAGCACATCTCGGGTCATCTTTGCTAGTGTCGGAAATGTCTTCTCATTGTCCCTCCAGTATTTCAGCAAGTCTTCATGTTTTTCATCATTGACAATTAATTCATACGGTACAACACCCTGCAAAACATAAACATCAAATTCGCTAACTTGTGAAGAAGTTGAACCACTAAACATTTTATTTCTAAGGCATTGAATACTAGCAGCAGAAATCACATGTTTTTTATAAGGTTGCAGCGGAGTAGTAGAAGATGGTACAGAAGCCGGCTGATTATTTGCACTTTTTTGTTGGTAATACATACATACATATATATATATATATATATTTGCATTCATGCATTCAAAAGCCGCAATTTTCTCTCCCTCTCATTGGCTAGTCTGTACAACTTCTTATTCATGCCTTTTTTCTCTAATTCCACATACATGCATTCAAAAGCCGCAATTTTCGCCGCCGTAATCGCAAGTTTTTCCTTCTTTATCGCCATCTTATACAATTCCCTATTCGTCCACTTCGCCATCTCATCCTTGCTTTCTATCAATTTTGCATACGCCGCTTCCTTCGCTTCCACATTCTCTTGAACTTTACCCTTCCACCACCAGTCTCCTCGGTACCCACCACGGCTACCCCGCGATACCCCAAGCACTTCTCTAGCTACCTCTCGAATGCAACTGTCTATCCTATCCAACATACCAGTCGCATCCCCACTACTCCCCTAAGCTCCATTGGTCATCAACCTCTCCCCTATCACCTTTGCACTAGCCATGGTTAAATTTCCCCATTTGATTCTTAACCTGTCATCCATACCCTCATCTTCTTCTCCATCTTGATCTCCAAATCCATCACCAAAAGCTTATGTCGGGTTGTAAGATACTTCCTCAGAATAACCTTGCAGTCTTTACCCACACCGTTGTCAACCTTCCTAAGGAGCAAAAAATCTATCTGAGTCTTAGCCATCAAACTACATAAAGTCACCAAATGCTTCTCCTTCTTCATGAACCTCGAGTTGGCTATTACCATCCCAAAGGCTCTAGCAAACTCCAAAAGTGAGACGTCTCCCCTATTCCTATCCCCGAGGCCAAATCCCCCATGCACGTCGTCATAACCCCGGAAGTGACCCAATATGTCCATTGAAATCTCCTCCTACAAATAACTTCTTAGTGGGTGGTATACCTCCCACCACCTCGTTCAAATCCTCCCAAAAGTGCCTCTTCTCCTCTTCATCCAAGCCCGCATGCGACGCGTAAACACTAATAATGTTCATAATGGACCCTCTATTATCCTGTCATTGACCCTCCTAACCTCTACCACCTGATCCACTAGCTCGTTGTCTACCAAAATGCCTACCCCATTCCTATACCTCGACCTACCCGAGAACCAAAACTTATACTCGTCCACATCCTTAATCTTAGGTCCTACCCATTTGATCTCCTGGACACATGCTATATTAATCCTCCTCTTCTTAAGAATCTTAACTAGCTCTATGGACTTTTCCGATAAAATCTCAATATTCCAATACCCTATTCTCAACCTAGCATCTCCATTACCCTCCCTAATACTTGCTCATGTCCTCGATCGAGAACATGACCCTAGTCTACCATCGTTTACCAACGCCACTTAAACAAATAAAAACAATCAATAGATTACACTAGAAGAAGTAGAAATCAATACTGTAGCACAATTCGGCAAGAATGTAATTAACAAGTCTGATTACTACAACAAGAATGATAGAACTATAGGATAGAATATAGAATTCAAGATTCAGCAAACGAACCAGCTACAAGGATGACAGATAAAGAATCAGTAAGGGCGACTGGAGGTACTAACTCTGATTGTGTAAAACATGTTCACTGTTGTAGAACTTCGCTGCCGGAGACTACTGTTCACCGTCGAAAGTTGCCAGAAAATTCAAGTACCTGCTCAGACCTGACCAGAAACCTAATGTAGAGTGGTTTCCGGTTGCAGAATAAAGGAGAAAATGTTACGAAAAGAGGAAAAAATAGGAGAGAAGGTAATGGAAAAGATCTGGCCGGAAGATCTACTAGCCGGAAAGATCTGGCCGGAAAATCTACTAGCCAGAAAGATCTGGGCAGAAATCTCCAGCTAATTGATACATGGTCGGAATTTATTGTTTAATTTTTTGTATTTTTTTTTATTATGCATGCACTATTAAGAATTTTAAGTTCTACGTTGATTTGAATTCTTTCAATAATTGATGAATCAACTACTATAACATCAACAATAATAGAAGCCGTAAGTGGAAGTTAGTACAACTAAAGCATTTGCCAAATTGAAAGGCGTCATATATGTTTGTCTTTTAATTAGTCCCCAAAGACAGTTCTTTTATTCCTTTTTTTTTTGTTAACACAGGTCTCGAGACGACTTGTGCCTCCATATCGCTAGTACCTGCACAAGTACTGGTACTAGACTCCTGGGGATGATGGGACCGGTCCTTCAGCACCCCATCACCAGGTAAATCGCGGGATGTGCACCCCGTGGTCAGTGTCTGTTTGCGTCCAACGAATCAATGCTACAAGGTTGACCCCTTTTCGGCTTGGCGGGGAACGAACCCACACTGCAACATGCCCGCATGGCTTTTAGCGCCCATGCTTTACCACAAGGTATATGCCCCGGAGGACGATATCCATTGAGGGGATTCGAACCTGCGACCCTAGGGTACATGCAAGAATCTTTCACCAATAAGCTGGAGCTCTTTGGATGATAGTTCTTTTATTCCTAATTGACACTAGATGGGATAAAGCCCGTGCTAGCACGGCCCAAGCGCGTTATTAGTGTGAATTATATATTTTGCTATTAAATTATTTATGGAAATATTAGCACTTTTAATTTTTTTAAATTTTGATAAATTTTAATTTTAGTGATTATAATCTATGTCAAACACGTTTAATCTTTAATTAATTATATTTTCTGGTCAAAAACATTTAAACTTCAATTAATAATGTGCATTTTTTCTCTCTTCTACCGTGAAGCTTCACAAATTATTAAATACCAAACCATTCAATTAACAATGTGTTATCTTAAGTGTATATTGTTACTCTATATTTGAAGTAATATAATTTTAAAAAATAGCCTAAAAACAAATTGATTTTGATTTAAATGAAAGGTTTTGTTTCAAAGGGTTGATTTATTTTTAAAAAGTTGTTTAGTTTTTAATAAAACTTTATGAGGGTATAATTTTGTGTTGCTTTACATTTTGTAAAAGTGTCTTGAAAAATTCTTTTGACTTGAACTAAAAGAACTTTTTCTTGATTTACAAAAGAAAGGTGATTTCTAAGGAGTATTTGATTTGACCAAGCTTTGATATTTGAAATTTATCAGCAAATAATTCATAGTCCTGTTACTTTTAGTGATCAATTAAACTTCATCCCAAACCAATGAAGCATGGGTTAACCCACTTTTATTGGCAAAACTATTTAATATTAAAAAACATGAAATATTACTCCCTCTATTTCCTATCCCAATTTATTTGCCATTTTTATTATTTGGAGAATCTTATCTTTGATATTTAGTGTAAAAAATATATTTTGCAACTTAAATATTTACATACAAAATTAATACTATCTTCTTTTATTAGTCAATAAAATTAACTTTTAGAAGCTAACACACAAGCAAAGCATAAGATACCGAAGGACAAATTCCTCTCAACTACAAATAAAAAAGAAAGTAAAAAATTTCAAATCCAAGAATAGCCAAAAAGCAAAGTGAGAAAGATAGATAGAAATTTGTATGCCAAGTGTGAGTTAGTTGCAACGGAGAGCCAATTGCCAGGTGTAAAAACTAATTCATATGGGGCCCACTTCTGTATGAAGCAGACATTGTGAAATGACACAATTACTCTCCGTTTTGATTTTCAATACATCAAGCACACATGTCGATGCCCACATCCTTACTGGTCTTTCAGTTATACTCTCTCCAAAATGTTACTTTCCTTATTAATTTATTTAAAAAAGATTAATATTTATATTTAGAAATAATTTAATTTTATAAAATAATTTACAGTACATAAATATTTAAAATTTGTTTTGAATCACATGTTTTAAAATTTTTTCTTTATTTTTTAAATTTAATATCAAATCAAACTAAGATAATCTTTTTAAAACGGAGAAAATAATAGAAATGTTTATCTTTTGGTCTCCAAAGTGGTACATATATGTTTATCTATTAGTCCATATTCCTACTAAGGACCATCAGAAGTTTGAACCCAATTGATATTTGAAATATTTATTGGTAGAACTTAAAAGATGTGCAAACTTCATTCAGACCCAAAATTTTATTGATTAACCACTCTGTTTTTTTAATGTGTGCATAAATCTTAACCTATCTTTAATGATTTTCTTTTAAACTTGAGTGTCAACTTTCTCAAGTAATAGTATATTTTTACTATGTAGGAAGATGAAAAGGTTTGCAAAATCAAATAAAATATGGGAGAAAAAGAAAGATACCTGAAACGAGAAATATAGGCACTGGAACTTTGGGCGCGTCGCGCCAACGTCCATCTGGATGGGAGCCAATTATTCCTAATTCATTTTGGACTAAGTTATTTCATCGGGCTTTTTTCTACACCTATAAATAACCCATAAGACAGGACTTTTAGATAATTCTGGGATAACTTGTGATACTGAGTTCAGAAACTTTGAACTAGAGAGAGCTTGGAGCCATGTATAGTTCTTTTTCTTCCATGTCTATGTGGAGCTAAACTTTGTGATCTAGGTGGTATAACCATTAATTTTAACGTTTGAGGATTATTTCTTATATTAATACAAGTTATTAATTTTGATTATTTCTTTAATTTTGTGCATAATTACTTGATTATACCAAAACAACATTGTTTCTTTATGAAATAACCTACTGAACCGTACTATTAAAACTCCAAAATTGCTTATTCCTATTTTCTTTTAGATTTAATGGAATCCTAGCTTGCTATGAATTGTTGGGAAGAATTACAAAAACAACCTAAGATAATAGTGTAAAGAGTATTAATTTGATGTTTTGAACGTGGTTAGAATTTGGGGTTCGAAATTTACTGACTTTGGAGACTTGAAATGAAAATAATGAACATAAGAATCATAAAGATTGTAAATATAAATATAGAGAACTGATCTCAAAGAATAAGGCAAGCAAAGAATTAATTCCAGCAAGATTTCCGACTACACATAGCCAATAAGGAAAAGATAAATAAAAAACTAATGCAATTAAACCATGGTTTAGGAAGTATTTTAGTTAAAGAATATTGTAAGAAGTATTTTAGTTAAAAGAATATTGATCATTATATTTGAAAGAGCACAGGTGTCATAAGATTAGAGCATTACACTGGACAAACTGAACCTAAGGTAACTTTGTTCCAAGTTCCATTATTTTCTGATTCGGTTGGTAAATGCAAATTTTGGTACAAGTATAACATATGCACACACACACTACATTCGTTATAACCTTGGAATATTATCTCACGGCCCGGAGTTTTTGTTGGTTACAATGGTGCAGAAAACGAAAATAAGTAATTGCTAAATATTACAACAAACTGAAATTACAATAAACTTGAACAAGAAACTGAAACAGTTTTTGGTATGCTGCGTCGAGTGATTGCACTATGTCTTTAAGACAATATTGCCCCGTATGTATCCTTTCCACGTCCTGAACAATTGTCTCCCAAGATAAAATAGCAAATGAACAAATGAGCAAAGGAAACTCAAGTGCTACCGTGAAGAATTTTGAGTAATGAAATGATGCTGGAAGGTAATAGGAAGAACTGATTTCGTTTTCAAGTTTCTGTGTGTCAACAATTGGCAAAGGGTCCTCAAAGGGTCCTTTATATAGTTGAATGAGAGGCTTACCAACTGCCCACATAATTGATGTTGTTACTGGCCAAGTAATGACAATTATGGATGTAGTAATTCACCAAAATAAATGGTGAATTGATGTGCAACAGATTGTCATTTAGGAAGATTAATTCAGCCAAAATAAATGACTGAATTGAGTGCTGGTTGACATTCAAGAAACAAAGTTCTCTGCCCAATTTGACTTTCTTGAAACTTCAGGGACCAAACTGTACATATAACAAAGTTCTCTGTCCAATTTGACTTTCTTGAAACTTCATGGACAAAACTGTACATATGAAACAATTTTGGTCCAAAAAGATAATATCAGAAGAAGCACAGTCCACAGCCCATGACCCATGACCCGTGACTCGGACCGGACGGGCGGCAGCGGCGCGCGTGTGGGCTTTCCTCGAACCGAAGCACATCTAGGGCCTCCATCCTTTAAACACATGGGATACCCCTTGGGGTCCCAAACCCAAGCCAACTTTGAGACTTATAAACAAAATGTTGGGAGTTTTTTTTTTTTTTGCTCTATGGTACTTTATAAAGCAGTACGGAAAGTATATAACTATTACAAGTATTCAAAAGGATAAACAGAGATTCAATAATTCAACATGAAATCTGAAAATTACAATTGTTACACAAGAAAAACTGAAAATTCCAGTTTTGTAGAAGACGGAAAAATAGAAACTGTTTTTGCGGATCGAGTGTGGCACTCTGTCCTTAAGACAATATTGCCCCGTATGTATCCTTTATACGTCCCGGACAATTTGTCTCCCAAGATAAAACAAAGCAATGGAACCCTTGAGCAAAGGAAACTCAAGAGCTACCGTGAAGAATATTGAATAACGAAATGATGCTTGGAAGTTGTAGGAAGAAGATTTTTTTCGGTTGTGTATTTTCGTGCATATTGAAAGAAATAATCCCCTTGACGTGTTGGACCACGAACCGGAGGCCCAACTGCTGGACCGCACCGCTTGCCTTATTCACGAGTTGGGCCACCGCCGAGAGGCCCAACCGCTTCTCTGGACCGCCCTTCGTTTGTTGCTTTCTTCGACAATATACATGTGATATATATTCGGTGTATATCACATGTATATTGCTCGTTTAACACACCCCCGCATCATAGCGGGCGGTTTTCGAACGCTGAGACTGTCCCTAAAATCTTCAAAAAGTACCGCGGGTAGACCCTTGGTAAAAATGTCTGCAATTTGATAACGAGACGGGACATGGCATACGCGAACTTGACCTTTAGCAACCTTTTCACGGACAAAATGAATGTCCATTTCGATATGCTTGGTGCGTTGGTGTTGAACCGGGTTACCTGAAAGGTAGATGGTACTAATGTTATCGCAATATACCAAGGTTGCCTTCTGAATGGGACAATGAAGCTCCAAAAGCAAATTACGTAGCCAACATGATTCAGAGACCACATTCGCCACCCCTCGATATTCTGCCTCTGCACTTGAGCGTGATAGAGTTGCCTGACGCTTTGCCGACCAGGAGACCAAGTTGTTGCCAAGGAACATACAGTAGCCAGAAGTCGACCGTCTGGTGTCGGGACAACCACCCCAATCAGCATCCGTGTAGGAGACAAGTGTAGATGTAGATGAGGGATACAAGTGCAAACCATAATCCAGTGTCCCCTGAATATACCGTATGATGCGCTTGATTGCATTCATGTGCTCAACTCTAGGGTCATGCATGAATAAACACACCTGCTGTACTGCATATGTAATATCTGGTCTGGTAAAGGTAAGATACTGGAGGGCCCCTGCAAGACTGCGATAGCGGTCGGGTCCTCGTATGGTGCACCCGCTCGTGGCACTTAGCTTTGGGTTTGCATCAACCGGCGTGGAAGTGGACTTACGGGATGACATCCCGGCCCTTTCGATGATCTCGGCGGCATACTTCCGTTGAGACAAACAACCCATCTGAATGACGTTGGACATCAATCCCCAAAAAATAACTCAAAGGCCCTAAATCTTTCATAGCGAACTCAGAACTGAGCATGGTCATGATAGACGGCGCAAGGCATCGGAAGAGGCAATCAAGATGATATCATCCACATACAACGAGAATGTAGGCCAACGAAGAACCACGACGGTAGATGAACAAGGAATTATCTCGACCGGGTCGTGAGTGAACCCAATAGTGGAAACAAATTCGAGCAAATCTCGTGTACCGTGCCCTCGGAGATCGCTTAAGCCCATATAAGGACTTCTTCAACAAACATACATGATGAGGACGGTTTGGATCCCCAAACCCAAAGGTCGATGCATATAGATCTGTTTCCTTGAGATCACCGTGTAGGAAAGCATTCTTGACATCCAACCGATGAATTGTCCACGTTTTTACGAGCCAAGCTAAGCACAATGCGAATGGTAGCGGTTTGACCACCGGACTAAACGTCTCACCACAATCAATTCCAACCTCGCCGAGTCTTACCATCACCAACAAGTCGTGCCTTATGCCGAGCAAATGAGCCATCTGAATTCTCCTTATGAGCAAAAATCCACATAGACCTGATAACATTAATACCATATGGACGGGGCACCAACTCCCACGTCTTATTATCAATAAGAGCATTATATTCATCGCTCATAGCAATTTTCCAATTAGGGTCATTTAATGCGGACACGGATTGCGGGGCAAGGGGGATTTAGAGACATCGAATGTAAATTAAAATGTCTTTTAGGTGTAAAAATACCCCGCTGACTACGAGTGACCGGTCTATGACTCGAGGAAGAATTGAGGGAATTTTGGGAATTTTCTGGGCTCGGGCGGTCGGCGGCGGGCGGTGGGCCTCGCCGGCCCAAATCGGAAATGGTCGGACTCGGCTTCGGACCGGTTCCGGAATCCCGGGCCGGACCGGCCCGATTCTTTGCCGGAACTGTTCCGGTGGGCCGGAATAACCGCGGGTGTGGCGGTCTTTGGGGCCGGCGGGCGTGGGCTGCTTGGAGGATTTTAGGTACGGAGATGTCCGAAAAATTCCGAATAATATACGGGGATATTTGGTCATCCAAAAAATTATATGACTTAGGTTCGGGAGTATGAACTTTCGTAAATGGAAATTGAGTTTCATCGAAAATGACATGGCGATTAATTATGATTTTCTTAGAGGATAAATCAAAACACTTATACCCACGATGATTTGACGGATAACCCAAAAATACACACGGAGTAGACCGAGCCTGAAGTTTGTTAATTGTGGTGGATGGAAATAACGGATAACACAAGCACCCAAAAATCCGAAGATGAGAATAAGATGGGTTCTTATTATATAGTATTTTTAGGGGGGAAGAATATGTCAGACCCTTAGAAGGAATTATGTTAAGAAGATATGTGGCCATTTGTAGAGCATGATGCCAAAAATATGGAGGTATGGAGGCATGTATTAGGAGAGTTCGGACAATGTTATTTATGGAACGAATTTTGCGTTCGGCTTTCCCATTTTGTGAAGATGTATGAGGACATGAAAACGAAAATTTATCCCATGAGTAGCACAAAACTCTCGAAACTCCCTATTGTCATACTCTTTCCCATTATCACATTGAATATTTTTTATTTCTCTTTCGAATTGAGTACGAATGAACGCTCTAAATTTTATGAAGACGGAAAACACTTGTGATTTATTCGCAATTGGAAACGTCCACAAAAATCTAGAATAATCATCTAAAAAGAGAACATTATACCGATGACCCATTGAACTAAGAACAGGAGATGTCCATAAGTCGCTATGAATAATGTCAAATGGCATAGAAGTATGGGAATTGGAGTCTACAAATGGCAACTTAACAATTTTTCCTAATGAACAAGACTGAAAAATTGGAGTACGACTTGTACCCTTACAAGAAATAAAGCTATTTTTATTTAAAGCTGATAAAATAGAAGATCCCGGATGACCCGGACGAGCATGCCACATGGAAGGAGAGATGGGCGCAAAAGGCGATGGCAAGGCCGGACTCGATGGATGGAAACCGGGCATGATAGGATACGATCCCCCCCCTACTATCACACCTCATGAGATGACTCCCCGTCTTGAAATCCTTCACGGTGAAACGAAAGGATCAAATTCAACGAAACATAATTGTCATTTGTGAATTTTCGGACAGACACTAAATTTTTAATCAATTTAGGAGCATGTAAAGTATTTTTCAAGAGGAGTGGTGGATTAGGAGGAGATAATGTTTTCTGACCATACCCTAGAATTGGAATAGAACTGCCATTACCAACAATTATCTCCCGAGGGGTGCTCAAATTGGAATAAGATGAGAGAGTACCTGAGTCGGAAGTCATGTGAGTAGTGGCCCCGGTGTCCATGTACCAATTTGGGTCCGGTTGGGACAAAACCAACGTGTGCATCGCGGCCTCGATATCGGTCTGAGTGGGGCCTGCTGCATGATGGGCTTGCGGAGGACGGGGCCCAAGGACGCCATTCCGTGATGCCGCCGGGCGTGGTGCCGGATACGGTGATGTTGGTCCACCGGCCGCGGGCCGCCACCGCCGGGCGTTGGGCACGGACCGGTGCCGCCCACCGGCCACCGGAAACGTGGGTGGAGGGTGCGGGTTCCACGCCAATGGCCCCACCGTTGGGCCCACGGTGGTGGTGGCCCACCGTACCCGAATGGGACCCACCGCCGCTTTGCTTGTTGCTCACGGAACCGCCACCGAACCACCTCGTTTGCCCCCGCGGTTTTTGTTATTTTTGCGATTATTCTTGCCGCCACCATTATTATGGTTTTGGCCCGAATTATTAACAAAACCCGAAGAACTAGGAGAGGATGCCACCATGACAACGGGTTTGCTCCGTAGCCGCCTTTTTAGCCAAACCGGCTTCTTCCAACGTCGGCATGGAGCGGGCTTGATGAAAGTCGGGAAGAGGGTTGCTTTGGCGAAGGAGAGTTCCAACACCATTATAGGCCTCGAAAGACCGGCAACCAACGTAGAACTAGACGATTATTTGTTCTTGGTGCGCCAACATTACGGAGTTGATCCGCCATTCCTTTAGTTTCTTGCAATATGCGAAACGTTTGGAAATACGTCCATTCGAACGAGAGAGAATTCTGCTCGAGTGTGACGATACGGGAATGTTGGTTGTCTTGGAATATGTCACGCAATCTATTCCATGCAGCCATAGCCGTGATATCGGGCTCCATAATCGTTCGTAGAAGGTCCACCGAAATAGTGGCGTATATCCACCGAAGAACGGTAGCATCAAGTGTAATCCATACCTCGGGATCCTTCGCGAAGGGGTCTAGCGGGAGGAATTATGTGATGAAGAACTTGATAAGAGATAGCGTGAATTTTAAACAACTCCGCCCACGTTGCATATTGAACGTTTTCCATCTCAAGGACAATAGGGACACCGAGCTTGATATTGGAAACCGTGAGGGCGGGGGTGAAAATTGTTCTTAGACATATTTGAAAGGCCTCAAGTGTCCTCAACAATGGTGTATATATTCGGGTATATCACATGTTTATATAGGTGAGGAATTTCACCAACATAAATGGGAGAAAGACCAACGGATTTGGCCATTATAGGAGGAGTAATTCACCAAAATAAATGGTGAATTGAGTGCTTGGCTTTTCTGTCTTGACCGTCGGAATTCTGAACTTCAGGGACCAAACTGTACATCTGAAATAATTCGGGTCCAAACTGTATATCTGAAACTTCTGGGATCAAACTATACTTCGGCAAAGTTTTCTTACGGCCCAAAAAAATAATATCGAGAAGACCCACGACCCACGGCCCACGAGCCGACGCCCCGAGAACCCGAACCGACCGGACCGGACGGGCGGGCGGCGGCGCGCGCGCGTGTGGTCTTTCCTCGAACCGAAGCACATCTAGGTCCTCCCTCCTTTAAACACATGGGATACCCCTTGGGATCCCAAACCCCAAACCAATTTCGAATCTTATATACACAACAATTCTTTCTTCCTCTACCGATGAGGGAGAATTACACACAATACCACACTTTCCATGCTTCAAACACCTTACTTCGTGAACCAATATCTCTTTCATTTCTCAATGAAATTTGACGATTCTTGGCCCTACGGTTATCTACGTACTTAGTAGATCATGCATGTGTGAAGAACCGAATTCTCCAACATACGTTACACTAGTGTTTGAGCCGTTAAAGTTGGTCGGTCGCAACTCCCGCCAAAGGCAAATTTCCAACACAAAACAATTCTTTCTTCCCCACCGATGAGGGAGAATTGGTCTCAATACCACACTTTTTCATGCTTCAAACACCTCACTTCGTGGACCAATATCTCCTTTCATTTCTCAAAGAAATTTGACGATACTTGGCCCTACGGTCATCTACTTACTTAGTAGATTATGCATGTGTGAAGAACCGAATTCTCCAACATGCGTAACACTAGTGTTTAAGCCGTTAAAGTTGATCGACACAACTCCCGCCAAAGGTAAATTTTCAACAGTTTTATGTTATTTTCAAGCTCAATTAGCCATATTAATTGAATTAGTTCCACTCCCTGTTTTGATCCCCTTAAATTATATGCAAAGCTTGGACGGTACAAATAAATATACATCGTCCATTTCACTTTCTTTGCCTCCCCTCTTTTCTGTTCATTTGGAAGCCCTGTCCTCATGATGCTATGCTTATCTTGAGTCTAGTGAAAGGTATAATTTCACATTCCTGTGTATAAAATAAATTCAGCTAATTTAAGTAGGGTGTCTGAGTTTACATCATGCATATGCTTAATGTAATTATGGCTTATTCAAGAGAGCAAATAATCGTTAATAATAGGTTGACATTTCTTTTGTTTTCCAGGAAATTAAAAGGCAGGAACTGATTGAAATAATTAAAGCTCTTGACTCAGTTTACCCATACCCAAAAGGAGTAACAGACAAAAGATAAAACAACACTACTATTACATTCTCAACTTCGAGTTTTGAAGGAAGCACAACCACTCCATTAGGAGAGAAACAGAGAGAGCAACTTCAAACACAACGGATACAACTTTTTTATTTTCCCATACATCATATAGTACTAGTAAATCTACATCCATTTTTAGTTAAAGCATCTAACCAGTGATCTCAATAGACTTAACATCGGGCTTCTTTATTTCTTCCTTAGGAAGAGTAACAGTAAGCACACCATTCTCCATAGACGCCTTAATCTGCTCCATCTTAGCATTCTCCGGAAGTCTAAATCTTCTCATGAATTTGCCACTGCTGCGTTCCACGCGATGCCAAGTATCATTCTTATCTTCTTTCTCCACATTCCTCTCTCCGCTAATCTGAAGAACCCTATCATCTTCGATCTCAACTTTTACTTCTTCCTTCTTAAGCCCTGGAAGATCGGCCTTGAACACATGAGCCTCAGGAGTTTCCTTCCAGTCGATTCGTGTGTTAGCAAATGCAGAGGTCTCCCGTGAATTGGAACCTGGGAAGCCTAATTCTCTGAAAGGATCAAACACGTCCATTGAGAATGGATCGAACATGCTGCTGCTTCGTCGATCGCCGAAGATCCTTGGAATTAGCGACATTTTCAGTGAGCTTTTGAGTGTTTTCTGTGTTTGCTTGGGTCTCTCTGTTTGCTTTCAAATTTGCTGGTTCAAAGAGGAGGGGGCAGATGCGTATTTATAAGTTGGTAAAAGTACTTTCTCGATATTTCGTTTCTTTATTCTTCTGGCTTTCTCGATATTTCTTGATGTAGCTAAATATTAGATGTCTAGATGCTTCTGGAGAAATCTCGTTGGCCCATTACCAAATTATACGAGTGAGCTATGGACTTGGGCTACAACCTACGGTTATACAGAAGGGGATTGGGTTGATTTAGCGGCCCAACTCTATCACTGGTCTCAAATCAGGGAGTTTTCGCACTGCCACTATCGTTAGGGGCATTATATTGAGACGGGATGAAAATTATTTTGTTCACAATTATAGGGAATTTTCATAAATAGCATAAATTTTGATATGAGGCAAAATATTTATGAAAAACGTGTCTTGAAAAATCACTCAACATTTAAAAAAATATTTACAGTGCTTGGTTTGATAGTAAAAATATTTTCAAAAAATGACATATGTTAAGGATTGACAAAAATGTTATCAAAATGTTAAAAATTAAGGCATTGCAACACGTATCTGTCATACGTAGAAACATCTTGAATAATTTTATTAAAGTATCATTTTAAAGCAAAAGGAAGCAAAGTAAAATGCTTTCTACTATAACCACATTGATACATTATGATTAGTTGTTATTGATTTTCTTGAAGAAAGTAAATATTAATGTACCTCTTCCTGAAGGATGTAAGTACTATGTGGTTACCGCTTTGATATAAAATATTTAGATGTTAATGACTAATCTCCCTGAAGGAGGCATTGAAATACTGAAGTTTTGAACTTAGAATTTACTTTTCGTTATTTATGAATTTACAATTATCTTTAAATGTCCATTCGATTATTGTTTTCTTTAATGACACCAATAGTGTCTAATCAAATTTTCATTCATGATACGAGTAGTATCTAAGCGATATTTTACAATACAAACTAATGATCAGGAGCTGAAGAAGAGCTAATTATTTGTTTACAAGAATTATGACACTAGCAGTGTTCAGACAATATCTCATTATAAAAAATAAATTGAAATCTTTCGAAGAGGTTATATATGATAGCACCATTCGTCCTAGAACGTATTGTTACGCCCGGAGCACGAATTATGGTAAATCTGAAGTTTACTAGCTATAAAAATAATTATCATATTGAGACTACAAATGATTGAAAGATTGAATATCTTCAAGTTACTACGGATAGAAAATATGTATGTAAAACGTTACCCCGACCATGATGAGATCACATACCACGATAAACTAGAAGTTTATTGATAGAAAATCTCATGCAATAGTAAATCAGAAATTCACTAAAACAAATAGAACATGTCATGGTAAATTTAAAGTTTACTCATACATTTAATTTTATCAGTTCATATGAATGTTTTGTATTGATAAAGTTTATTCATATGATAAATAGTACATGTCATGGTAAAATTAAAGTTTACTCATACATGTCATAGCACATCTCATGCTTATTGAGTATTCGAAATATATTGAAGAATTGAAAGATTCTTCAAAATTTCTTTTATGTTTCTTGTTCTCATGGTAAATTGATTACACTAGCTAATGTTGGGACTAAATCTCATAAATTCTGGAAAATATAAAAGATGAATGTGAGCCCGTTCACCTACGATGTGATGTCTTAAATAGATGCATCTATGAGACGTTCACATGTGTGTTTATTGTCAACCTGCAGTTAGACATTTATGAATTTTCTTACTCAAATAATTGAGTTGAAAGCACAATTTCCAGAATATGTAATCAAGACAATTCATCTTGATAATACTGGTTTATATCCAAGTTGGTTTAGTGTTGAATGCCTCTAATAATTAGCTAAACTATTGCTTATGAGAACTGAATTTCAGGTGTGGTCTGAGATATGATATATTGCATACAACAATGATTGTATGCTTCAGACCAATAAATTATGATAAATTCTCCCTCGTAATTGGTTCATGACCAAAAACAAAATATTTCCATCTAGTAATAGTTTTTGTTGTGCGGTATATGATAAATAAATCTACCATGATGTACACAAATGAATTTTCCAAATAAGGTGGGAATATGTGTTAGTTTTTCTAATATAAGGGGGAGAGAAAAAACAATTAAGAAATATATTGTGAATTATCATCAGTATGATCCTCATATAATTCTAGTAAAATGCTGAAAGCATTTGCTGACCCAACTATTTCATATTTCAGCTGCAAGATGCTCCTAAATGTCCCTGAAAGACAGAGTCTACAACATACATAGAGCATGGTAAAACAATCAACTTCAAATGCAATAATTGTTGAAAAATGAGAGGAGCAAATGATCATAATAAGGAGGCAATGTGCTCTTGAAGAGCCTACGACTTAACACTTCATAAAACCTCATGGGAGGTTTAGGTACCTGAAAATAATGAAGTTATAGTTCTCAGTATGTTATGTCGAATTGCGAACCGATCCAAAATAATATCTCGTCGATGATATCTTTGATACAATATAGCACACAATATTGTATAATATTATGCGGTTCTAAATCCTACGTCTCTTAAAGCATGTTGATATAGACATAATTATCAAGTAGATGCATCTTGGTAAGGGTAAATTTACTGGATCTGCAGTCCTGACATCAGAAGATGTCATGTAATTTAAATACTAAATAAAAATTATCTCGGCTATATGGCTTATGTGACAAAATTTATATGAAAATTTCTGAAGGATTTAAAATGCCTGAAGCATGATACGAAGTGACTCCCAGGTGCGCGATCGCGCACGTTTTTTCTCGAATTTCTCAATTGTTTCATCCATTTTGCTCTCCAGTTATGCTCGTCTTCACCTAGATACAAAGTGACATGAATTAGCAATAACCGCATATAAAATTTCTAACTTCACATAAAAATGTGTCAAATAAGCTCATAAAAATCAAGGAGAATATAACCATCAAACACCCCCACAATTAAGTTTTGCTCGTCCCGAGCAAATTAAAAACATTAACTTCACCCAACAAAGACGCATAAGACACTAGATACAAGAAACATCTAGAACCAAATCTATCGATGCCTACACCACTCATCATTGGTCTTGATAAACTATTGAAAATCGAAATTAAATCACACTACCAATCTTTGACATGACTCACCAGAATGAAAATGCATACGTGTCACACAGTAAAATTATGAACGAACATATAAAAAATCTTTATTCAAGTGCACTCACGCTCACAAAGAAGTACATCATACTCTTCAACAATATCATAGACTTGACAATTGAGTGACTCTCCACTAATGTAGGAACTCTCAAGTTGGGATCTTGTAGGACTTACATTTGATTGTAACGTAGGCTAAGGAATAGTTAGGAATATATGAATAAAAGTGATGTAATCCCCTCATGGCACTACCCTCCTTGAGTCTTTAGCAAAGCAATCTCATTTGTTTTCAACCAACTCAACCCAACCACCAATTGTATCTCCCTTCCATTTTTCTCTCCATAATGCTACCAACAAACTTGCAAATTGTATTTACTCTTTTTTTTTTCTTTTTCGCAAATTCCTTCGAGACCTTACTTATCAATTTTCCTCCTTTCAACTAATAGCACAAATATAAAACATTTTTCTTCTCTTTTCACAATGAACCACCCCCCACTTATTTCTTGCAATAAAGCTCAAGTTGAGTGCTACAGTGGAGACAAGGTAAACATATTCTCAAGATATACACGAAAGGCTAAGTGTAAAATATTTGACTATCAAAGAACTAGAAAATTATTATTAGGCATAAAGGGTTTGACTATGGATAATAACGATCAATGGTCGGTCTATTTAGGCCAAGAGGGATCAACAATACAATACTTTCCCTACTTAAGAATGTCTTAAAAATATCGCCTCGAATCACTACCAAGTCAAGTTCTAGATTTTCTTAGAGCATGATTACTGATTAAGCTTCCTCACCTCACAATTATCAAGGATCGATACGACTCAACTTCAATTTCCAACAAATTTATTTAACTTTCAGAAAGCGGTGAGCATACATCAAATAGGCTGAAAACGGTTAACTTTGCCTCTAAGTCTTGATCAACAAATCAAAACAACAATTCTATCCTAAAAACGTTTGATTCAAAATATTACAACCATAGTAAAGAACCAAACAAGAAACTCATGGAAGTACAATCAAGAAGTTATACTAAAAATAAAGAGAAAAACTTTTTTTATTTTTTTAAATACTCAAAGAAAAGCATATATACACAATCCCCTACCCCCCACTTAGATTGTGGCATGTCCACATGACACAGATAAAAGATAAGACGTAAAGGAAATTTCCCTGAACTTTTTCCTTCTCCAAGAACTTATGAACTCAACCCCTAATTCAAAACTCATTTTTTATTTTCGCTCTTTGGGGTTCTTTATGGAGCCCATTAGGTCAAATTCTTCTGAGAATATATGTAATACCCACTCTTTTCTTTCTTTCTTGGCTTCATTTTGAGCAGTGAATTGTTCCCATAAGATGATGTTCAACTTGTTCCTACATTCTTTCACATGATCAATCCGTACATCTTCCTGAAAATCTCCAACAACAAAATTCACAATGTCAAAGTTAGAATAAGAATACAAAAAAAGAATGGTCATGAGGATATTCTTTTGGTACGTCCAGAACCAATCGTTCCTCATTCTCTTATGGTACATAATTTAATTGTGGAAGGCTAAAAATAGATATGAACTCTTCTTCTACTAATTCACAATCAACCAAAACTTTATCTACAATTATCTCAACTGAATCAGAATCCTTTTGTAGAGTAGCAACTTCTCTCTCCACATGCCCATCATCTCGAGTAGGCTCATTCTCACATGGTGTCTCTTCCATATATTCACTATCACAATGCAGTAAGTTTTCTGATATCATACTTACTAATTGACTCACTTGCGTTGTTAGGCTCTCAATTGCTACATCATTCTGTATAAATCTCTTCTACACCTTTTATGAACTTAAACATAAGCTCTTTTAAGCTACTCTTCTCTCCTTGAGGTGACTGTCTCACTTTGCTCTCATTCCAATCATAATTAGAATATTCATTTCACTCAAAGTTAGAATTGTGCTCATATGAGACATCATTTCTATAAGCACTAGAAACAGAGTGATACTTTTCATGAAAAGAGCCATAAGAGGAATACATACCTGCTTGATAATCAAATCATTGATGATTTCCACTACATTTGTAACAGAGAGCAAACTTTTGACAAAATTCAGTTGCAAACTCTGCAATTCTTTTTCTTGGGTGGTTGTGTTCCATCTTCAAGCACTTCGAGTTCAATCCTCAAGAACGTTTTCTTCGAGATTTCCTCCCTATCACTTGTCACGTACTACAAAAGAAATCTTGAAGACAAGTTAAAAAATAAATAAAAAAACAAAAAAAATTGTAAAAAGAAATAACTATTGATTTTTTAATTCTTAACACGAAAAAAGAAAAGAAAATAAAAGCATGAATTAATACATATACAAGATTCTATTTGAATATTATTTGTTGTCAATTCCCGACAACGGCGCCAAAATTTGACGAGCGCAAAACACAATATAATTTAGGCGCTTCGCTAGTAAAATATAATATAGTATTTAGATCATCTCCACAGGGATTGGTACAAATAATTAGTCAAAGAAAAACGTGCTTAGTATAATTCAGGTGATCAAAACTTGATTTGTTGTGGTTCTAACCTATGAATAAATACTAAAAAAGTAGTTAAAGACGATTGATAACGAGAAACAATGGTTACTATCAATAAGATAAGCAAGGGTAATAGACAAGACTGGTGCCAAACAATAGTTACTGTCGCGCACCTTTTGTCTTCAATTTCTTCATTGTTTCATATTTATTTCATCCATTTTGCTCTCCAGTTATGCTCGTCTTCACCTAGATACAAAGTGAAACAAATTAGCAATAACCACATATAAAAATTTTAACTTTGCATAAAAATGTGTCAAATAAGATCATAAAATTCGAGGAGAATATAACCATCAATATCTTCAAAAAAAAAAACAGAACATGTAGGGAAGCTCATATCTAAGATTTAAAATAGTTTGGTTAAGATTTGACATGATTTTAAATCAAATACAATAGTTGTTCATCCAAAAACTATAGGATGTTTTAAACCTATTTTAGACATGAATATATATATATAGGTGTTGATACTAACCCCTTGACTATAAAGGCGGTAGGCTAAGCGAGAAAGGGAGAGAGTGGAGTTAGAATATATATATATATAAATATAAGAACTTGAAAGAATTAGTTCTTATATGGAATGTAGCAGTTGTAAATGCCAACATCACGGTTATTAGAATCGACTAGGATGATTAGTTGTTAATATGCATTGAGAACTGAAAAGGATCACATTTTAGCCACTAAGAAGTGACTACAATTATTAGTTGTTAATATGCATTGAAAACTGAAAAGGGTCACATTTTAGCCACTAAGAAGCGACTACGGTTATCAGAAGTAATTACGCTTACTAGAACTGACTACGGTTATTAGAAGCGACTACGATTATTAGTTGTTAATATGAATTGAGAACTGAAAAGGGTCACATATTAGCTACTAAGAAGCGACTACGGTTATTAGAACAAACTACAATTTTTGTAAGCAACCTACGATTTAGATGAAACTATCTTGAAAATTGATAAATTAATTCTTGAAACTTATCGTTATTGGCATTTAAATGAATATTTTAATAAAATTATAACGTCATTATGGATATAAATACTAATAATACAAGTCGATCTCTATTAATCTAAACATTACAAACTGGTCGCATACTTATTTCACCTATTACAATAAAGGCAAAAACATTTCATATTGATCACATATAATTATGTCATCAGTTTCAATAACCATTTGCAACATGACTAAAAAAGTATATGATGTTCATAAATAGTTATGTCACCAATTTCAAGTTGTTACATATAGCTACGATCATCATAACTTTTTCTTTAACTCGTTATTAATATTACTCATTAATTATCATCATGTTAGATTATTGTAGTGTTGTTTCACTAATTACATGGTGATAACATATTGTTCACTTCTTATTAAAAAATTATTTTGGATATAAAAGATGAAATAATACGGTCGTTCACTATTAATCTAAACATTAGAAGTTGATCGCATAATTATTTCACCTATTGCAATAAAGACAAGAACATTTCACATTGACCACATGTTTATGTCATCAATTTCAATATAAATCATATGTAGTATAGTAATCATTTGCATCATGGCTAAAAACTATGATTTTCACATATAGTTATGTCACCAATTGCAAGTTGTTACATATATCTATAATCATCACAACATTTTCTTCAACACATTATTAACATTACACATTAATTATGATTCTTTCATATTATTATAGTATTATTTCACTAATTTCATGATGATAACATATTATTTAGTTTCAAATATAAATTTTATAATTTAAAATTAGTTCACTTCTTATTAAAAAAAACTATTTTTTGTTATAAAAGCAAGTGTTACATTATAATTGGAATTTATAGCTCAAACTCCTAAAAAAATTACCTTGAGGCCCTCCCATCAAATTTACCCTTCTAACTATTTGAGCTCTCCAAAAGCATGAATAGGCTGAGGCCATGTTAGGAAGTACATAGCTGTTATTCCTGAGACTCTTTTTGTTCTGACACTTTGAAGTTATTACTATTATACACATCTATTTTTTCTTTGAAGTTATTACTATATTTCTTCACAGCTAATACTAATACATGAATTTATATATATGCACAACATAAATTTGCATTGATGATTACTATTCTTAATAATGTTTGTACTAATGTTAATAATATTTATCCGCGTTTAATGATATGATTCACTGCCACGTAAAAATATAACTTCAAATATTTTTAAATAAAAAAATATACTATAACACAAATTAGCGACCCGTACTCTCAAGAACTTCTAATTTTTAATATGTTGAATATTTTAAAAAAATTTATAGAGATAAAATTATAAATATATGTTGGACCCGTGCTAGCACGAGATCCGATATACAGTATTTCTGGTAGCATTTGAGGTATTTTCTAGACAAACTTATGTGATTTAAGTGAAATATGTAGAACATTCAACGCATGTGGAGGTATTTGCCGCTTCTGTAGCGCTAACATATAGGTAGTATTGCTAATTCGGGTTGATACTTTTCTGTTGTGAATTTGACACAGACTGTGAATATATAATTTATCTGTCTCAATTAAAAAGTACAGCTAATTTTAAAAGGCAATAATTGATTGAAAAACTCCTTTACTCCATATACCCATATATCGAAAAGGAAGAGTCCAGATTCCAGAAGAATAAGAAGAAAGAACATATGGGAGATTTGAACAGAATCAAAGGATAACAAAACACTAGTTAATACATTTGCACATAGAAATTTGAAGGAAGTACATCAACTACTAGCGAGAAACAGACCTGATTCTACTTTTTGTTTGCTCATACATCGTATACTACTAGCAAATTTACTTAATGTATTTTTAGTTAAAGCATCTAACCAGTGATCTCAATAGACTTAACATCGGGCTTCTTTATTTCTTCCTTAGGAAGAGTAACAGTAAGCACACCATTCTCCATAGACGCCTTAATCTGCTCCATCTTAGCATTCTCCGGAAGTCTAAATCTTCTCATGAATTTGCCACTGCTGCGTTCCACGCGATGCCAAGTATCATTCTTATCTTCTTTCTCCACATTCCTCTCTCCGCTAATCTGAAGAACCCTATCATCTTCGATCTCCACTTTTACTTCTTCCTTCTTAAGCCCTGGAAGATCGGCCTTGAACACATGAGCCTCCGGAGTTTCTTTCCAGTCGATTCGTGTGTTAGCAAATGCAGAGGTCTCCCGTGAATTGGAACCTGGGAAGCCTAATTCTCTGAAAGGATCAAACACGTCCATTGAGAATGGATCGAACATGCTGCTGCTTCGTCGATCGCCGAAGATCCTTGGAATTAGCGACATTTTCAGTGAGCTTTTGAGAGTTTTCTGTGTTTGCTTTGGTCTCTGTTTGCTTTCAATTTTGCTGGTTCAAAGAGGAGGGGGCAGATGCGTATTTATAAGTTGGTAAAGTACTTTCTCGATATTTCGTTTTTTTTGTTCTTCTGGCTTTCTCGATATTTCTTGATGTAGCTAGATATCATATGTCTAGATGCTTCTGGAGAAATCTCGTTGGCCCATTACCAAATTATACGAGTGAGCTATGGACTTGGCCAACCTAGAGAGGATTTGATCTACAAATTGCACGATTTGTTCTTCAAATGGGCTGGTCTTTAATTTTTGTCCCTCAAATAAAATTTATGTCTTTTAGGACATAAATTCTCTATGAAATTTGGCACAATTTGTCTGAAATCCCGTAAAAAACTTATGTCCCCGAAAGGTATAAGTTCCATTTGAAGGATAGAAATGAAAGATTAGTACAAAATAAGGCCAAAAGAGCAAATATTATGATCGCACGATTTATTCTTCAAATGGACTGGTCTTTAATATTTACCGATCTTTAATTTTTTCCCTTTAAAATTGAACTTGTGTCTATAGAGGCATAAGTTCCTTAAGGGAGCTGGCATAACTTGTACTTCCTCCGTCTCAATTTAATTGTCTTAGTTTGACTGGACACAAAATTTAAGAAATAAAGAAAGACTTTTGAATCTTGTGGTCTTAAATTAAAGATGTGTAGTCATTTAAATCTTGTAGTCTTAAACTTACCAAAACTTACTAAATATAGAAAAAGACATTCTTTTTTGCACAAATAAAAAAAAGTAAGACAATTAAATTAGGACGGAGGAAGTAAATATTATGATGCATAACTTATGTCCCTCAGTTGGAGTGGGAGGAGGCCGGACGCTCAGACTGGATCTGAAGTTAAGGAACAGCTGTCGAGAAAGTTCCTTAGTAAATATATTTGTGTACAGATAGGAAGAAGGAACATGTAACACCCGAACATGGCCCATGGCAACCTTCTCACGAATAAAATAATATCCATCTCAATATGTTTGGTTCGCTGATGCTGAATCTAGTTATGAGACAAGTAAACAGCAGATATGTTATCACAGTATATAAGAGATGCCTTACGTAAGGGACTCTAGAATAATGTTTCTGAGCCAGCAGATCTCGACAACAACGTTCGCAACGCCTCTATATTCTTCTTCTGCACTCGAACAGGAAAGTGTGGCTTGCCATTTGGCAGACCATGAGATGAGATTATCACCCAAAAATACACAGTAGCCGAAGGTAGATCGACGTGTGTCCGGACAACCGCCCCCAATCGACGTCCGTATACGATATCAGCATGGTCGGTGCAGATGGATATAGATGTAATCCGTAGTCAAGAGTACCATTAGAGTACCGAATGATACGTTTAAGAGCGGTAAAGTGAGGCTCCCTTGGAGCATGCATGAACAAACACACCTACTGAACGACATAGACAATATCGGGCCTAGTAAAGGTAAAATACTGAAGTACACTAGCAAGACTTATAAAGAGAAGGATCGAGCACCGGATCCCTGTCATCGGCATTGAGTTTCGACTTCGAGTCGACTGGAGTGGGCATGATCTTGCAGTTTGCCATTTTAGCCATGTAAATAATTTTTTCGGCATACTTACGCTGACATAGGAACATTGCATTTTCGGATCTGGTCACTGAAATTCCAAAAAAATAACTCAACTTACCCAAGTCTGCCATAGTAAATTCGTATTTGAGCAGGGTAATGATCTCATGTTTCAGCATATCAGATGAGGCAATCAAAACAATATCATCCACATAGAGCAAAAGGTATGCATTGTCATTATCTCGATGAAAAATAAAAAGTGAATTATCACTTTTGCTACACACGAACTCGATCTGCATTATGAAAGTGGCGAAGCGCTCATACCACCCTCGTCATATAGTGACTTTCGAAGACGACAGACATACTGAGGAGCCTCTGAATGGACAAAGCCAGTCAATTGATGCATGTATACGGTTTCTTTCAAATCCCTATGTAAGAACACATTTTCACATCAAGTTAATGAATCAGCCAGTTCTTTCCCATAGTTATACTCAAAACTGTGCGAATGATGATTAGTTTAACCACTGGATTAAGGTCTCACCACAATCAACTCCCTCTTGTTGCCCCGTGCCATTTGCCACAAGTCTCGCCTTATGGCGTTCAAACTCACCACTATCTCTGAATTTGTGATGATATAGCCACATGCAACGAATCACATTCACCCCCTCTGATATCGGGACAAGATCCCAAGTACGATATATAGTGAGTGCATTAAATTTCTCACGCATGGTTGCATTCCAATCGGGTCAAGCTTTGCTAATTTTGGATTTTAGGTATATGTGAGATAGTCTGGGTGGAGAGGTTAAAGTTGACTTTTGGTTTGAAAATCTTGTGGTAGGCACGGGTTTCCATACGGGGGGGTCGGAAGCGGGACTATTTGGGTCACGGGCAGTGGGGTGGTTTTGAGCCAGTGGGATGGTTTGGGACACGATATTTTTCGTGACTGATTGAGGGTGGGGCAATGACTGATTACGGTGGATGGTTGACGGGATGAGGGAGGGCAATCGACGGGTGATGGGGGTAGTCGACGGTGGGGCAGTGGATTGGGGCAGTGATGGGATGGGAGGTAGTCGTCGGGGGATGAGGGGTAGTCGACAGTGGGGCAGTGGGCTGGGGCAGTAATGGGACGGGATAGGTGGCACGATGTATGGCGTTTCTAATGACAGGGAACATGTCCGGATCATCAAGGAAGTCGTAATCAAGGATTTGAAATTTTTGGATGTTTGTAAAAGGGAAAATGTTCTCCTCTAATGTGATATGGCGAGAGACTAGGATCTTATTTGTGGACAAAGCATAGCATAAGTACCCATATGATTTGACGGGAAACCTAAAAAAATGGAAGGGGTAGTTCTAGGTGCTAATTTGTGAGGGGCCGTGGAGGTGAGATTCAGGTAGCATAGACAACCAAAAATTCGAAGGTGATCATAAGAAGAGATTCGACGGAAGAGAATTTAGGTTGGAGTTTTATTTTGAAGTGTTCGTGTTGGTAGTATATTAAGGAGGTATGCCGCCATGTGTAAAACGTATACCCAAAAAGAAGGGGTGGAAGCATGGAAGATCATAGTGCGGATCTTATTGTTGATGGTGCGTAGAATTCTTTCAGCTTTACCATTTTGAGAAGAGGTATGGGGGCAATAAAATCAAAACACCATGTCGTGGTCCGCACAAAATTTATGAAAGAGAAGGTTGTCAAACTCACGACTGTGAGAAAAGTTTTGATGGTCTTTTTAAATTGAGTTTTAATATATGCTTGAAATTCAAGAAAGATTGTGTAAACTTGAGACTTACATGTTAGAGGATACGCCCAAAGAAAGTGAAAAATCATCCAAAAATACCAAATAATATTTGTGACCCATCCATCACCCTATTTTTTCATCCAAAAATACCAAATAATATTTGTGACCCATCCATCAACCCTATTTTTTCTTCATCCACATCCGATCCAATCAATAATAAGTTAACATTTCTTTAGATTTAGAGGAACTCAAAAGGCATGAACTGACCGAAAAGACTTAAAGCTCCTAAGACGTATGGGATACATTGACGAATAAGAAGAAAGAAAACATGGCAGATTAGAACAGAATCAAAGGATAATAAAACACTAGTCTAGTATTACATTTTCAACATAATCAACTCAAGATACCGAAACAGAGCAACTTCAAATCTTCAACAAACACAACAACGATTTTATTTGCTCATACATCGTATACTACTAGCAAATTTACTTAATGTATTTTTAGTTAAAGCATCTAACCAGTGATCTCAATAGACTTAACATCGGGCTTCTTTATTTCTTCCTTAGGAAGAGTAACAGTAAGCACACCATTCTCCATAGACGCCTTAATCTGCTCCATCTTAGCATTCTCCGGAAGTCTAAATCTTCTCATGAATTTGCCACTGCTGCGTTCCACGCGATGCCAAGTATCATTCTTATCTTCTTTCTCCACATTCCTCTCTCCGCTAATCTGAAGAACCCTATCATCTTCGATCTCCACTTTTACTTCTTCCTTCTTAAGCCCTGGAAGATCGGCCTTGAACACATGAGCCTCCGGAGTTTCCTTCCAGTCGATTCGTGTGTTAGCAAATGCAGAGGTCTCCCGTGAATTGGAACCTGGGAAGCCTAATTCTCTGAAAGGAAACACGTCCATTGAGAATGGATCGAACATGCTGCTGCTTCGTCGATCGCCGAAGATCCTTGGAATTAGCGACATTTTCAGTGAGCTTTTGAGAGTTTTCTGTGTTTGCTTGGGTCTCTGTTTGCTTTCAATTTTGCTGGTTCAAAGAGGAGGGGGCAGATGCGTATTTATAAGTTGGTAAAGTACTTTCTCGATATTTCGTTTTTTTATTCTTCTGGCTTTCTCGATATTTCTTGATGTAGATATCATATGTCTAGATGCTTCTGGAGAAATCTCGTTGGCCCATTACCAAATTATACGAGCGAGCTATGGACTTGGCCAACATATAGAGGATTTGATCTACAAATTGCACGATTTGTTCTTCAAATGGGCTGGTCTTTAATTTTTGTTCCTCAAATAAAATTTATGTCTTTTAGGACATAAATTCTATATGAAATTTGGCTCAATTTGTCTGGAATCCATAAAAAACTTATGTCCCCGAAAGATATAAGTTCCATTTGAAGGATAAAAATGAAATACTAGTACAAAATAAGACCAAAAGAGCAAATATTATGATTGCACGATTTATTCTTCAAATGGACTGGTCTTTAATATTTACCCTTCAAACGGCCTGATCTTTAATTTTTATCCTTTAAAAATGAACTTATGTCGACATAGGTTCCTTAAGGGAGCTGGCATAACTTGTACTTCATCCGTCTCAATTTAAGTGTCTTAGTTTGACTGGACAGGAAATTTAAAAAATAAAGAAAGACTTTTGAATCTTGTGGTCTTAAATTAAAGATGTGTAGTCCTTTAAATCTTGTAGTCTTAAACTTACCAAAACTTACTAAATATAGAAAGAGACATTCTTTTTGGTACAAACCACAAAAAAGCAAGACAATTAAATTAGGACGGAGGAAGTAAATATTATGACGTAAAGCTGACGAAAGAAGGAATCCGCCAATCACTTCATTCAAGCTTTGGAATTCCCCTATCACTCTAATGAGACATTAGGAAGATAGCATAACTTATGTCTCTCAGTTGGAGCGGGAGGAGGCCGGACGCTCAGACTGGATTTGAAGTCAAGGAACAGTTGACGAGAAAGTCCCTTAGTAAATATATATGCGTATTGATAGGAAGAAAGAACATGTAACACCTGAACATGGCCCATGACAACCTTCTCACGAACAAAATGAATATCCATCTCAATATGTTTGGTTCGCTGATGCTGAATCGAGTTATGAGACAAGTAAACAGCAGATATGTTATCACAGTATATAAGAGATGAAAGAGTATATATGTTAACCTAGACTTCTGATACCATGAAAGAAATAATTTTCTTGATTATTTTCATTAATGAAAGAGTATATATACAATTTACAATTTTCCATAATAGAAATTCTATTCATATTCTACTCTCAAAACTCTATTCTAGTAGTACACGAATCTTTTTATTATAGTAAGTGTACAAGACTAATTAATACAATATTTACCCTAAAATATTACAATAAATCTGCCCTAAACCGTGATATACACGGTGTGTATAGCACCGTGTATATCACGGGCTGAATATATACAAAACCGTGACAAACACATGATAAGTAGTGTATATCACGTGTATATTTAACATTTTCTTTTGAGAGGAAGGATTGAAGTTGACACAGGGACAAACAGCAGCTTCGATTGTTTTTTCTTCTTCTTTGTTGCTTGATTGATCCGGCGAGCGGAAGCCGCCGAATCAAGAACATGATCGATAATAATTGCTTTCGGGCGAGAAGTTTCTTTGGAAAAGCCTCCCAAAAGAGGTTTGTATAAGGATAAGTAAAAAACTTATGTAAAATTATGTAAGTGCGTTTATCGTGATTTTTAACTCTTCATCGATTCCGGGAGATTTTTTTCCAAGTTCGGGGCTCATAGGTGGAAATGTCCAAGATTTTCTGAATCCATTGGGGAAGGTTTATGATTGTCTCATGGGCCCACTTGGCGGCTATCAAGAGAAGTGGTTAGAAGTAATCGAAGGAAAATTACGAGAAAATATTTAAGTTAGAAAAACACTTATGGGAAAGATTTCATGCCTCCGAAAAGGGCAATTCCATTTCCAAAATAATTTATGTGGTAGGGACAACAAAAAACCTCACGATCCCACCTCTATCATGATCTTCATCCAACCTGGTGATGATTGAGGGTTTACCGCGCTTCGAGATAATGATAACTCCGCCATAAAAGAATTTCGGAGTATAGAGTCGAATCAAATGACTCAAGGAAAAAAAGGCAATGGGCTTCGTTGACTAGAAATCGTAGACATGCCACCACTCTCTACAACGTCGGCCAACTTAGGCAAGACAAACATTGTAACACCAGCACAAATCTCTGATCACCAGATCAATGGTCGATTGCAGTTAGGGATGGCAGGTGGGTACAATTTTGCGGATTCCGCACCGCACCCGCCTCAATTGGAGCAGGTATGGGTATAACTTTGGCGGATAGTAGGCAGGTATGAGTATTGAAAATATACCCGTGGCGGGTAGGTGGTGGATTTGCAGTTATACCCGCCTCCCCCGCCCCGCATCCAACCGCCCGCCTACCCGTCTACCAACCGCCCGCCTCCCCGCCCCATCCAAGCCCGTCTAATAGTTGTAAGCCCAGTAATAGTTGTAGCAGTCCGTAAGCCCATAAGCCCAATGCCAATAATAAGTAAGTGGGCAAAATCCTACTCACTTACACTTGGTCCTTACTCAAGTTCAACAGCCTTCCCTCTTCGGTCTTCACGCCCCCGTCTCTCGTTCACTCTTTAGTCTCTGACGACTGCCGTCTCTCTTATCTCTCTCGTTCTCCGTCACACCGCCATCAACCTTCTCGCCTCCCTGTCCCTGAGACCCTGACAACATGTATTGATTAAGAGGACCTACTACTCTGATAACAAAATGTTTGATTTTGTTTTCATTTGTGATAAAATTTAGAAAAGCATTTTTGGTTTACAAACTATATGTTCTGGTTTTATAACTGTGAACCAAATCAACTACTCTAAGCTGGTTGATTTTCAAACTGAACATGCCTTTGGGTTCTTTTAAGAACACAAATAATCAATTATATTTTGGTAGTTATTTTCAAAGGAAAAAAAGTTCATATTTTGTTAAAACCATCGTGCTTACATGCAATGCTCACTACTAAAGATGTGTCAACAAACTTCTAAAATTCCATCCCTTTATATAGTTTGTCGTATTTATATAATGTACTAATTTAATTTATAAGACTATTTTGTTTTGGGTTTGATCACTATCTTGTATTGATCACAAATGAATTGATTATAAAATATGGCTGGCGGGTACAGACGGGTGGCAGATATCCACTTGGGTGGTGGAGCGGGTGTGGATTTAGGAATATACCCGCCTAGGCGGGTATGGATGTTGAAATTGTACCCGCCACAAGTAGCGGGTATAAAATTTTCTGGCGGGTACGGGTGCGGGTGCGGGGGTACCCGCACCCGCCTCGCCCAATTGACATCCCTAATTGCGCAATCTGAGGTTGAATGGACAAGTGTATACATTCGAGATTTCATCGTCTTTTCTGGGGATAATGATTTGGGAAATCTTCTCCCAATGACAATCATTTTAAACTTCTCAAGATCAAAAACTTAGATTGAAGCCAGATAATTTTTAACTATCTCTCCCAGTCGCTTTGACAGGTCACAACTCGAACGGAAAGGTCATTTTTGAAATTATAGGTGCATGGAAGAATGGAAGAATGGAAAAAGCAGTGGGCTAGGATGGAAAATCTTCGGTGTAACATCCCGAACCATTGCCTGGGTGAAACACGTCACTCGGTGTCTGACTGCATGCTACCAACTGAACCACATGGCTTGCTGAATCAACATGGGCATCAAAACATGTACTAGTAATGATTTTAAAACATGTAAAACATAAACTGAAATATAGTCTGAAAATATATTGCGAAAATACTTTGAAACACGTGATAAGTCTGAATATCTACATGACATGACATGACATGACATGACATGACATGACATGACATGTCATGTCATGACACTAGTCTATGAAACCTCGAGGCACGAGTCTGACTGCAAAACTGTTTACTAGGACAGTACTCTGGCCTACCTCTATTATAAAATATAATCATAAAAATAGACAAAAATAGCCCGGATGAAATGGGGCTCACCAAATAGTTGATACAGGTGAAGTCCTAGCGTGTAGCTCTATCGTCCTGAAACTCAGCACCTGCACCGTAAAGTGCAGGCCCATGTAAAAGGACGTTAGTACATTTGAATTGTATTGTATGTAAAATAACTAAAAGAATAAGTAGACAAATTAAATAATATAAACATGAAACTGAAACTGTAACATGAGCACGAGCATGATCTAGCATGAGTATAAAACATGTGTAAAATCTGTAAAGCTATGTATATGTATATTTTTATATTTGTATATTTGTGTATTTATATATCTGTATATCTGTGGGGAGAGCAGTAGCATAACCGACAACATGAAACACCACATGAGTATGTGAAGTCTGGTACCTGACCCGACCATCAGAACAATCCCATACATTGCGGGGGTATAAGACATGAACAAGGCATGAAAGGATTCAATCTGCAATCTGAATGTATTGTTTCCTGGCGGAGCGACCCTTATCCTACGGTGGCATACATAGTTTCAGGCTATCTGAGCCTTCTCGGTAACTATGCAACTCCCAAAAATATGTACTTGAAAATAGTGGCTTGTAAGCCCATGATTTCAAGAAAGCAACTTGTAAAGCATGATTTGAAATCATAATTTAGCATGTGAAATAGATATATCATATAACTTGTATGAATCATGAAAAACATATATAATTTCATGGACTGAGTAACATTGATCATAATTTGTAATTTAGGAACTCATAAAATTCAAACATGTGTTCATGGATTACAAACAGGTTCATGACAATCATAATGACATATCATGAATACATTTGATGAATTGTAATATAGACATGATATATAATATTACATGTAGTTAGGGTTATCATGATAATAGACTAAAATCTTAAGTTATAGAATTTCACGATTTCATGAAATAACATGTCGTGTGGAAGAACATGGATATCCCACACGTGGATGCTCTACATACCTTATTCGCTCCAAGAATTGTCTTAAAATCTGAACTTGGAAGAAGGAACTCAAAGCTTGAACCTTGAAATCTTGGAATGGGTTTATCTTGGAATGGGTTTATCTTGAAAACCCTAAGTTAATAACAATGGATTCTACTTAGAATTCATGTATATATGTTAGGATCATTAGGAATTGCATGAAATAGGCTTACCTTGATGTTGGAGAAAGTGGTGAAGATAGGAACTTCGTGCTAGGGTTTGGAAGAAGTAAAAAATAATTTTTAGGAAACTAAGTCTGTATTTATACTTTTCCTATCGGAAGGATTTTACGGTCGAAATTGACGGTTTGTCAAACTTTTGACAGTTTGAGTCTGGACCGTCAAATTTTCTACGGTCCGTATAAATGGACCGTCAACCAAAAATGCAATTTTCCAGAGACTTATAAATTTTGAGGAACTGAGACAGCCAGAAAGGACGGACCGTATAATCTTTTACTGTCCGTAAAATTTACTAGGCTCCGTCAATCTCAAAAACAAAATTGACGGTTCAAATCGACGGTCCAAACCTCCTATAGACTAGACTTATATCTTATCCACTTGTAGATGGAGCTTCGATAGCAACTAGGTCTTTCGCCTTTCTTTTGATTCAAAGTAGGTCGCGACTGTTGTATTTTGGTCGGTCGGGGGAAGCGGTAGCTTCGTGCTCCGCTTCTCTCGCGCTTGCTTGCGTGAAGTCTTAGAGCCTTTTTCGCTAGGTCCAAAAGCTTCCCAAAAGATCCGATCCAACAGAAATCCCGATAAAATACTTTACGATCTATATAAATTGGGCGTAAAATCTTATATGCATAACTTAAACTGGTTTTTTTCAACTTAAACTCTCCGTCTTAAATTTCCAAACTTCTGAATTATGGACATGACTTAGTTTAGAGGTATGAGGTGTTACATTCAGATTCTTCATTGTCGCCGTCGGCGCAATGGAAGTAGGTACATCATGAGCAGCGGAAGAAAATGGACGAGTGAGAGTTCTATTCATATTGCTTCTTTGATAAAGGAAATCGAGAAAATTGCAACATATTGAAGGAGAAGAACATGAAGAGTTTTTGCAGAGAGTATTTTGAATGAGAAATCGAAAAGAGTGGAAGAGAAAATGAAGGAAATGAGGGTTTTTGTCAAAAGGGTTGTCATCATTACGGAGACGGTTCAAAATCCAAACCGACCACGTCAACCAATTACGAGGCAATACGTGTCCGGAGTGTCAGAAGTGAAAAGACGTACATTAGGTCATGGAGAAGAGGGGACGTCTCCTTTTTCTGCCATAAAGAGGAACGATTTTTGAACTGCATCAGAGTCGCAATTAAAATCATTTTCACTTTTCAGTAAAACGATATTCTTTGACCGGAAAGTGGAAACTATCTGTATAGGATGAAAACTGACGTGACTCGTGGTTAATTTAGATAACGACATGAGGCAAGTTATATCAACTGCAAATTTAGCTAGGATTAAGGTTCGGAGAAGATAGGTTCGAATGACTCTGGAGTTGCATATCCGAGCAAACAGTTGCGGGAAGAGGAAAGTCAATTAAGCAGCATCATGTAACTTATCCGCTTCGAATATGGCGCCAGGGTTACTCGTTTGTTATTAAAAGCCATTTATTTGACATTTAATGTATATTATGAGGGAGAGATTCTCCGTCCTTAAACATCTGAATTAACCCCTATAAAAAGAACCCAACCTTCCTGTTGAAAGAGTATTCATTTCTACTCTTAACAATTAGTATTTTGTTCACTTATATAAAATTTGCCATTTAACTAATTTTATCACCGAAAAGTGAAAGTGTTCTTCAAGGCTCGGAGTCGATCCGGAGATAAACTCATCAAGAGATTCCTTCGAATTCAAGCTTCCCAAGCTATTTCAAATCTATTGTTTTCTTTATTAAATTTCATTTCAATTATTATTATTGCTCTATTGATTTCACTACTTTACTTATCACCAAATCAATCCATGAGTCCTTAACAAATTCAACCGTACTTTTCAGGGGTAAATAATATTTCTGTCTTTCGGTCCATACTAAGGTATTTATTGGTCAAATTTAAAAGATGAACAAACTTCATTCAGACCCAAAAATTTATTGATTAGCCACTCTGTTTTTCTTTTTACGTATGCATAAAACTTGGGGACCTATCTTTAATTATTTTCTTTTAAATTTGAGTGTCAACTTTTGCAAACTAGTTGCTAATTTATTGTAATAGTAGGGTAATTTTTCCCCAAGTTCCATTATTTTCTGATTCGGTTGGTAAATGCAAATTTTGGCATTCGTTCCTATTAGCAAATATTCTCAGAATACTCTCCGTATATTTTGTAATTATGATAGATGTATATTTAAGGTAACTTAGGATTCTAATTGTATTAGGAATCAACCTTCTTCTCCCACAAATTCTGTAAGGTAAGTTCTTCTTTCATCATCAAGATTCGCCGTTAACAACATCAAGAGGTGGATGGATTCGTACCATATTAGGAATCAACAATGGATCTTCTCCAAAGACATGTACGGCACGTGAACTTTGGGTCCGCTAGAAGAAATCTTTCGACAATATATATCATTGTGAATAATGAAAGAACATATCCAACGATTCAACAAGCCGACCAAAAGTCCCCAAAGGAATCCACAGCACGGGGTCCAAAGTCCAAGCGAGGAGGCCGATGGCGGAGGTCGTGGCGGCGCAGGTCGCAACAACAAAGGCAAGTGGTCGGAAAGGGCTAACGCAACCGGCAGCGAGCCAGCGAGCAGGAGGCCAGTGGCGGAGGTCGTGGCGGCGGAGGTCGCAACAACAAAGGCAAGGGCCGCGGAAAGGGCCAACGCAACCAAAGGCGGCAGCAAGAATAACAAAGAACAACAACAATCAACTGAAAAACCTATTAAATCATTCCAATGTGATAGCCTCTCACCTCACCGCATCGCATTCTAATTGAAGGTTACGTAACACACACATCAAACATCCACAAAACTTGCCCCTCGCACTCTTCCATGTGTCTTCCTTTTTCTGGTCTATCTCCTAATCATCGGGGCTACTTGTGCTATGACATTGCTACTTTTCTTAGGACTTCGCAAAATCATCGTCTCCATACTCGTCACGTTACCTTTTTTCTCCATTTGATGAGACAACCTTTTTGGGTCCTTTTTTCAAATCTCTGAAAAAATTTCGACACGATCGATTACATCTTTCTCGATGAACCAAGTCTTATACGTACCATCAATAACATGTCCCCGCCTCGCCTCATCCAAAATCTATACCAACTAGCACACTCCAAAACAAAACCCCTACGAAATCCCCCATCATATATCACCTACGTATTTTTGTGCTCTACCCCAACATAGACCCCACAAACTCCCGCACTTCCGACAAATCGGGCTCCCATTGCTACCGTCCCGGCACCTTTGACGAGACAACCTTTCACCAAAATTTCGGACGATTCGATTACATCTTTCTCGACCCCTGTCCCCTGGCCATCCAAAATCTATACCAACAAAAACGCCTTCCACACTGGACAAATCCGAGTCACCCCCCTACAGCCCCGCCACACCACCAAAGAACATCGCCGCCCACCGGTCCGAACCAGTGGACCAACAACCTCACAGCCCCGACCCACGACCACTGCCCTCACATCGTATGGAGACTCGTGCACAACACAGAATCTTCAAACCCAAGGTTCAATTCAATCTCTCCACACAAACCTTATCACCCATTCCAAAAAATCCAAAACTAGCAAAACTGGATCTAAATTGGAATGCGACCATGTGCGAGGAATTTAACGCTTTAACTAAGCAGAACACTTGGAATTTGGTACCTAGACCAGCTGGTGTGAATGTTATCCGGTGTATGTGGCTATTTCATCACAAGTTCAGAGACTGTGGTGACTTAGAGAGGTATAAGGCAAGACTAGTTGCCAATGGCACTAATCAGCAGGAGGGTATTGATTGTGGTGAGACATTCAGTCCGGTTGTTAAACCGGCCACTATTCGGACTGTTCTCAGTATTGCTATGGGCATGCATTGGACGATTCATCAGCTTGATGTCAAGAATGTGTTTCTTCATGGGGATTTGAAAGAGATTGTGTACATGCATCAGCCTCCTGGCTTTGTTCATCCGTCAGCTCCGCAGTTTGTGTATAGTCTCAGGAAGTCATTGTATGGATTGAAACAGGCACCCTGCGCTTGGTATGATCGGTTCGCCAGGTATCTTCTGCAGATTGGTTTTGTATGTAGCATGTGTGATACATCTCTATTCACTTTTCACCGAGGTAGCAGCACTGCTTATTTGCTATTATATGTCGATGACATTGTTCTTATTACCTCATCTGACGGGTTGAAGAATGAAATCATTACTCTACTCAAAACTGAATTTGTTATGACTGACTTGGGCAAGCTAAGTTATTTTTTGGGTATATCGGTGACAAGATTTGCAGCCACTATGTTCCTGTGTCAGCGTAAGTATGCAGAAGAGATAGTGTACAGGGCCAAGATGGCAAATTATAAAATTATGCCAACTCCGGTGGACTCAAAATCCAAGCTAAGTGCCAATGACGGTGCGCCAGTTTCTGATCCCACTCTATATCGGAGTCTAGCGGGGTGTTTTTCAAAAGATCTTACATTCACTATGCCTGATATTGCATATGCCGTTCAGCAGGTGTGTCTGTTCATGCACGACTCTCGAGAGTCCCATTTTGCCGCCCTCAAACGTATTATCAGATATGTTAAGGGCACACTAGACTTTGGTTTACATCTATACACCTCTGCCCCAACCAAGTTGCTAGCCTATACGGATGCAGATTGGGCAGGATGCCCCGACACACGTCGCTCCACCTCATGGTACTGTGTATTTCTTGGGGATAATCTTATCTCATGGTCCGCCAAGCGGCAGGCCACGCTATCCCGTTCGAGTGCTGAAGCAGAATATCGCGGAGTTGCTAATGTCGTCGCTGAGATCTGTTGGCTCCGAAATCTTCTTTTGGAGCTCCAGTGTCCATTGCGCAAGGCGTCTATAGTCTATTGTGACAACATATCTGCTATCTATATGTCTCATAATCCAGTCCAACATCAGCGGACTAAGCATATTGAGATGGATATCCACTTTGTGCAAGAGAAGGTTGCCCGTGGTCAGGTCAAAATTTTACACGTGCCTTCCTCTTATCAGTATGCAGACATTTTCACAAAGGGACTACCGCGACATCTCTTCACCGACTTTCGATCCAGCCTTATCATTCGGCCTCCTCCCGCTCCGTCTGAGGGGAGTATTAGCGAATATTCTCAGAATATTCTCCGTATATTTTGTAATTATGATAGATGTATATTTAAGGTAACTTAGAATTCTAATTGTATTAGGAATCAACCTTTGTAAGGTAAGTTAGGATTCGTACCATATTAGGAATCAACCTTGTACATCTATATATATTGTGAATGAAAGGAATCCTCGAAGGGAAATTATTCTATCTTACAGTTTCCAACTATCGCACACACTTCACTCGTCATAAGCTTTGAATACTATCTCTTGGCCTAGAGTTTTATGTTATTTTCAAGCTCAATTGTCCTTAGTAATTTGATAACCTCGGGTCCGTGTTTTGATCTCCTTTAATTATATGTAGCTTGGACGGTACAAAAAATATACATCATTAGGATATTTGGGAATAACTAGAAAATTGAACATTGGGAATTTCGTGCCATTTTGCTTTCTTTGCCTCCCCCTCTTTCTGTGCGTTGGAAGTCCGGAACATCCCTGTCATCATGATGTTATGCTTAGCCTTGAATCAAAGAATCTAGTGAAAGGTATAATTCCACATTAACATGTACAGTATAAATTATATTCAGCTAATTTAGGTAGTGTGTCTGAGTTTACATCATGTATATGATTAATGTAATAATGAAGCATACGGGAGAGCAAATAATCGTTATTAGTTTTCCAGGAAATTGTATTCTTTTTTCTTTAGATGGTAAGCTTTGTCTTAAAACTGTAGGTAAAAAACATGGTAAAGTATATTCGAAAGGTTAAACAAAAAGAACGCTGAGTCGAGAGATGGCTCTATGTCTTTAAGAGAAAATTGTCTTGTATAAATGTTTTTACGGCATTGGACAATAGTCTCCCAAAATAAAACATCAACTAATCAACTGTACAAAGCAAATACATTTGATTTTAGCAAAGAAAATAAATAAGAACAGATTGCTGAAGAAAGACTTCTGTTTTTTGTTTCTGGAACAAATTAATTGAAAACAAACATTCAATTTATAAGAGTGGAAAAGGAAGGGAGACAATCAGTCATGTTTCTTTTGTTGTCTTCAAGAATCATTCAACTTCATGGGCCAAAATATAAATAGTTAACATTTCAAGAAAAAAAAAATTCCCCAACAATCCACAGCCCGTGACCCTCTAACCGTATTGCATAAAAGAGAGATTTGTCATTTTTGACTAAAGACACTCAATCTTTTCATGTCTCAAACATCTTACTTTGTGTGACAATATCTCTTTCATTTTTTAACGAAATTTAATGATAATTGACACTAACATTATATATTCACTTAAATAAATTAATCATGTGCGAAGAAATTATATTTCCGAAGAAATTATATTTCCGATATACGAGATCACGTGTTTAAATCATTAAACATGAAATAAACTCAATCCCACAGTAAATTTTAAACCGAAATTAAACGGCATGAATTGATTGTAATACTTAAAGCTCATTACTCGGTTACCCATACACAAAAAAAAGAGTTAAGAACATATCGGAAATTTGAAGAGAACAAAGAATAAAATATAACACTAGTATTACATTCTCAACTTCTAATTTTAAAGCAAATACATCAACTCTGCCATAAGGCGGAAACAAACTCAGACTCAGGAATCAGATGATACATAAACAGAGCAACTTCAAACACAACGGATTCGACTTTTTATTTGCCCATACATCATATACTACTAGCAAATTTACATATTTTTAGTTAAAGCATCTAACCCGTGATCTGAATAGACTTGACTTCAGGCTTCTTCACCTCTTCCTTAGGAAGAGTAACAGTAAGCACACCATTCTCCATAGATGCCTTAATCTGCTCCATCTTAACATTCTCCGGAAGTCTAAATCTTCTCATAAATTTACCGCTGCTGCGTTCCACGCGATGCCACATGTCATTCTTATCTTCTCTCTCCACATTCCTCTCTCCGCTAATCTGAAGAACCTTATCATCTTCGATCGCCACTTTTACTTCCTCCTTCTTAAGACCTGGAAGATCTGCCTTGAACACATGAGCCTCTGGAGTTTCCTTCCAATCGATTCGAGTGCTAGCAAATGCAGAGGTCTCCCCTGAATTGGAACCTGGGAAGCCTAATTCTCTGAAAGGATCAAACACATCCATTGATAATGGATCGAACATGCTGCTGCTTCGTCGATCGCCGAATATTCTTGGAATTAGCGACATTTTCAGTGAGCTTTTGAGAAATTTCTGTGTTTGCTTTCAATTTTGCTGGTTCAGAGAGGAGGGGCAGATGGGTATTTATAAGTTCTTTGAGGAGTGCCAAGTACTTTCTCGATATTTCGTTTTTTTTTCCTGGCTTTCCCGATATTTTTTTACCAACCTAGATATCGGATATCGAGATGTTTCTGGAGAGATCTCGTAGGCCCATTAGTAAATTACACGAGTGAGCTATGGACTTGGGATTGGGCTACATTCTACATTTACATAGTATATGATTTAGCGGCCCAACGTCTATTACGAGGAAAGTCTTCACACAGGCCCAGCACTATGGTTAGAGTACTTAAATCGAGGTGACTTAGAAATTTTAATCTAATTTTCCAATTTGATATGAAAGGAAAATATTTTCAAAAAATTTATTCTGAAAAATGACTTAATTTTGAAGAATATTTTTTTAGAAAATGTTTAACGACCGCTTGGTTGGGGAGTAAAATTATATATAACGCTCTGAGAACAGGTAATTGTAATTGATTAGTCCTAGCTGAGGATTGAGAAAAACTCGATATGGATTCAGATAGACTGTTCTAATTTTATATCTCTTATTTTAGATAAAATTATATTCCGTTTGTAATTAGGTTGATTATTTACCTAGTTTATAGCAAAGTAAAATTTCTGTAAATACAATATATTGTAAATCATCAATCAATGAAATCAGGGAACATATTCTTTTATGGTATTAGTAGTCTAAACTTAAAACAAGCCGCCGACAACCACCCTCTCGGCCGTCACCCCCACCGACGGAACCCTAGTTTTTTAGCTATTCTCTCTCCCTCTTCTCCTAAATTTCGTCTTCCATGACTGACAAAACCAAATTTCATCCTATACTTGCAGTCAACAACATTAAAAATTTCATCCATGTGACTTTTGAGATGGAAAACGGTCAATACTCCTCGTGGGTGGAACTGTTCAAAATGCATTGTCATGTCTACGAAGTTATCGATCACATCATCTATCCATAATCGAAGTCAACAGACCTACCATCGACTTCTTATGATGCACTTTGGTCTCACTTGGATGCAACTGTCCTCCAGTGGATATATGGAACGATCTCTAATGACCCGTTACACACAATCATTGAGACCGATGCCACTGCCCGCCAAATGTGAGAACATTTGGAAAGTATTTTTCACGCGACAAAACTCAACGTGTGTTATACCTTGAAAATTAGTTTAAGGAAGTCCATCACGACGATTTCCCCAACGTGTCTGCATATTGTCAAGAACTCAATATGCTTGCCGACCAACTCTCCAACATTGGCACACCAATCACTAATCAATGATTGGTCATGCAACTTATTGCAGGCTTAAACAAATCCTATAACGGCGTTGCTACCATCCTTCAGCAATGCACGCCGTTACCACTGTTTTATGAGGCCCGTTCGAAGCTAATTCTTGAGAAAACCCAGAAAATTATGTGCAACACCACTCAGGCCTGCATTGCAGATTCCGCCCTCACCACCACCGTCGGTCCCTCCGCCGACAGTAAGGCCTCCAATTTCGATATCCATCACCGCCGACCCGAGGACCCGCAGCAGGCCACATCGACCCCCAACAACCACTGAAGGCGGCAGTCCAGCAAGGGCCGCGACGGATGGAATTACGGCAGTAACGGTGACATCAAGGGGCAATCCCGTCCGCAGGAAACAATCAGTAGCGACCGCGACAGTCCGGCAAGGGCCACGACGAATGGAATTCCGACAGTAACGGTGGCGACAAGGGGTAGTCTCTGTAGGTAGGAAACAACCAACAACGATCGCGGCACTAGCAACAGCCTCCGCCGTGGGCTGCCTACCCGCCGTGGGTTGCGTGGACCCTACTGTCCCGTATCCGACATTCTCGTAGACTCCACCTCCGACCCGACATGCCCAATTTGTCATACTAGACGCACGTCCACAACAGGCCTACACAGCCCAGCCCCCGCCCTCAACTTATGCACCGACTGACATTGAGGCAGTTATGAACACAATGTCACTTAACGCTCTGGACGAAAATTGGTATATGGACACAAGCGACATATCTCATATGACGGCATCACAATGTACTCTCTCATCTTATTCCAATTTGAGTAATTTAAATCAAAATATTATTATTGGTAGTGGACAAGGCATTCCTATTCGTGGTTGTGGTCATTCATCATTATCCCCACCACATCCACCACTAATTTTCAAAAATGTTCTTCATGCCCCTAACTCATTAAGAATCTAATCTTTGTGCGAAGTTTCACAACCGATAATAATGTTTCCCTAGACTTTTATCCTTTTGCCTTTTTTGTGAAGGATTTACGACACAGACGAATAATGAGATATGACAGCACCGGTAATCTCTACCCTATTTCAAACGCCGTCAACAACCCAGCCTCAGTTCCATCAACCTTTGTTATTCTTTCATCTTCCTTATGACATTCTAGATTAGGACATCCGAGAGATTCTGTTTTACGCTCCATTATTAGGAACAATAATTTTATTCAATGCAACTGTATTTCTAAGACACCTATATGTGAATTCTGTATTTTTGGAAATCATATTAAATTATCATTTTATGCATCCACAAATTGTACTTTAATGCTTTTCGATATAATACATAGTGATTTGTGGACTTCCCCTATTTTAAGTACGGCCGATCATCGATATTATGTATTGTTTTTGGACGATTATTTCAACTTTCTATGGACTTTTTCAATTGGTACTAAATTGCAGGTCTACCCATTTTCTCCTCATTTAGTGTTTTCGTAAAAACACAATTCGAAAATAGCATTAAATGTTTTCAATGTGACAATGACAGGGAATTCGATAGTAATCAATTCAAACAGTTTTGCTCAAAAAATTGTCTTACCATTTGTTTTTCCTGCCCTCACACCTCTTCTCAAAATGGTAAAGCCGAACGAAAAATCTAAACCATAAACAACCTAATTTGTGCCCTACTTGCCCACGTCTCAATCCCCCCCTCAATTCTGGCATTACGCACTCTCCATGGCCACTTATCTCCTAAACATAATCTCAAACAAGTCTCTAGCTTTACGGACGCCCACTCAAGTTCTGTTTCGTAGGAACCCTCGTACCAACACTTGCGTATTTTCGGATGTCTCTGTTATCCTCTCCATCCGACCACTCACAAACTCCAATCGCGGTCTTCTCCGTATGTGTTTCTGGGTTACCCCACCAATCATCGTGGTTACTCTTTCTATGACCTATCAAGCCGTAAAATAATTATTTCACGTCATGTCCTATTTGATGAGTCTCAATTCCCTTTTGCCTCACTAAAATCGCCACCTTGGCATTTCTACGACTTCCTAAATGATGGCCTGACCCCCCCCCCCCCCCTTCTAATTCATCATTTATATAATCCGACGTCCCAGTCCCCGGCACCCGAACCCACCACGGTCAGTCCGGGACACGCTGCCCACCCGGCTCCACCGACGGTGGCATTGGATTGTAAATCATTCACACAAATGCCCCTATTTCGGGGTGGTCTTTAATTTTTGCCCCTTAAATTTGTGTTCTTTAATTGTTGAACTTCATCATTTTTTGGCGCGATATAATTAGAATTTTGCAAGGTACTATCTTCGGCATATGTATCATAACAATCCATAAATTATGACGGACAAGGCATAATTTTCAACACTCAATGTAATTTGAAAAAAATGCATAATTTCATATTTCAGCGGGCATAATTAGCGTTTAACTTCGACATATATTTCATAACATCCACAAAATTTATGCCGGATAAGGCATAATTTTCAACACTCAACATAATCGAAAAAATACTATAAAACTATACCACATAACTTAATTCATAATAATATATGATGAGTGAGTGAAATTTCAATTTTCGAAAATAAAAATGTTATAAAAACTATGCCTTGCAAAGTAAGCCTGGATATTTTCTATAAAATAAATAACAGAATAAAAAATTAAAGACCACAAATATAAAGGTCAAAAATTAAACACTAGTGCGTCTGAAGGACAATCCGCGAGAAAAAGTGCAAAGCTATTGTAATGGGAGAAAGCTCAATTTCCATATGTAGTTCACTTGTGTGATTTGTAACCGTGTTTTCAGAAGCGTTTCATTTTCAAATATCAAATCACTAATTTTTTTCACTTATCGGAGGAGATGTTACTAAAGTAGCACGATATTTAGTAGCACGATCACCAGACATATTTATGGTGTATATAGAAGTTATTACTATATCATAACCAATATTCTAAAAGGTGGAGGTGAAAAAAATAAAAGTAAATGTATGCCAGTTTTATAGCGGTGAGAACACTGGTATAGCTGATCCCAACGTTAGATGAAGGCCAAAGATAGCCCTTTTCGCAAATTACAAAAACAATTTTGGACCTTAGTATCCTAAAACTGTCAATAATTTTAGAAAATTAAGGTTCAACTAAAGTAAGTAGTAGTAAAACATAGTAGTATTTTTATTAATTGAGGATTTGGATCTTGATGTATAATTAGTTACTAGTTTTCTTAGTTTACTATTTTCTGCCGATCCTATCATTTACTACTCCATTTGTTTTAGAAATAAGCGGCAAACTCCCACTAAAAGGAAAAAAAAAAGACTTCACTCATTAGCAGCTTGGCTCAATAATGGCCCTTCAGAGTCATTGACTTCATATTTAGGGAACAGTTGAACTCCTTTTTTGACTTCCCTCACCTCTGATGGAAGTAGGTCGAGGATAGCTAGTGGTAACTATCAAACTAAAATAAAATATGCTTGATAAATATTTTATGGAATTTGAATTCCTCATTCAGCTTCATTGAAGTTCCCCTGAAATTTCACCAACATTATAAAAACTGGAAAAAATTTGACCAAAAATCACACTGACGATTTCTTTCCAAAGATGAGAGAATATATGTCCAATATTAGCTAAACAAAAATCCATATCTAAGTTGAAAATAGAAATGGAAGTGCAAAAACAAAAGTCAGGGAGAATAGTACTAGTCCCTTGTCCATTCCAAGGTCACATATAAATCCAATGCTTGAATTAGCTTCACTTTTCACTCGAAGGAGTTTTCTATCACAATTGCTCACCAAAGATATGGATTTTTGTTTAGCATCTCATCACTCAAAGATCACTCAAAATGGGATCTAAGTCATAAAATATATTTTTCAAAAGTTAAGTAATTTTTCAATATACATTTTTATAAATATTTTCCTTCTTATCAAAATTAAAAAATCGAAATATAATATTATTTTAAATTGAACAAAAAAAATTCACCTATAAGAAGGGATGGCAAGTGGGTACAATTTTGCGGATTTTGCACCGTACCCGCCCCAACTGGGGCGGGTATGGATATAACTTTGGTGGGTAGTAGACGGGTATGGGTATTGAAAATGTACCCGCCACGGGTGGCGGGTAGGTGGTGGATTTGTAGTTATCCCGCCTCATACCCGCCTCCCCCGCCCCGCATCCAACCGCCTGCCTACCCGCCCCATAAGCCCAGTAATAGTTGTAGTAGTCCGTAATCCCATAAGCCCATAAGCCCATAAGCCCAATGCCAATAATAAGTGAGTAGGCAAAACCCTACTCACTTACACTTAGTCCTTACTCAAGTTCAGCAACCTTCACTCTTCGGTCTTCACGCCTCCCTCTCTCGTTCACTCTTTAGTCTTTGTCGACTGCCGTCTCTTCTCCCTCTCTCGTTATCCCTCACGCCGCCATCAACCTCCATGTCCCTGAGACCTTGACAACAGGTATTGATTAAGAGGACCTACTACTCTGAGAACAAAATGTTTGATTTTATTTTTATTTGTGATAAAATTTAGAAAAGCATTTTTGGTTTACAAACTATATGTTCTTGTTTTATACATGTGAACCAAATCAACTACTCTAAGGTGGTTGATTTTCAAACTGAACATGCCTTTGAGTTCTTTTAAGAACACAAATAATCAATTATGTTTTGGTAGTTATTTTCAAAGGAAAAAAGTTCATATTTTGTTAAAACCAGCGTGCTTACATGCACTGCCTACTACTAAAGATGTGTCAACAACCTTCTAAAAATACATCCCTTTTGTTTTTCTTGGTGCAAGTTTATCATGAATTTATATTTTGTATTATTTGAATATATTTAGGGCCTAAGTGCTAGCTGTATTATTATCTGAAAGTACTTAATATGGTGCTTTGACCATGCCTAACTTTTTAAAAATGTAATTGGATTTTGTGATGTTTTCTTCTAAATGACACCCATCACTAATTACTGACTGGAAAATTACACCGTCGAAATGTAAATACAAAAGCACACTCATCACTAATTGTTGTTTTAAGTGCTCGAGATAATTTGTACAAATATCCACCACTTAGTGAAGATTGAGATAAGGTTGTGAAAATATGTGAACTATTGAAAGTGTTTAATGATATTACACATCAATTTTCTACCTCGACGTATCCTACTGCCAATATTTATTTTCCTAGAATTTGTGAGATTAGAATCTTATTAACCAACTGGTTGTCCTCACCTACCATTTATAAAGGAAAAATGGTCGAGGTAATGCTAGAGAAATACAATAAGTATTGGTTAGATGTTAATGGTCTTATGAGCGTGGCAACTATACTTGATCATAGGTTCAAGATGGCTCTCATTCGGTTTTACTTTGCTAAAATTTATGATGCGCTTGATGTTGATGTTGAGGTAAAAATGATTTATGATTTTTAAAGGAATTGGTGGATGAGTATGAGTACAAAAATGGTAATAATCCAGCTAGTAGTAGCCATGTGTCTTCAACTGATGTTACAAGTAGTATGGGAATGTGGTACATGCAAGAGTTTGCACAATTTGTGTCACAAGACAATAGTAACGTTGGACTAAAATCAGATTTGGAGAAGTACTTGAAAGCTGAAATTGTACCACTTGTGGATTATTTCGATATTCTTAATTGGTGGAAAACAAATGGAAATAATTATCCCGTTCTCCAACAAATAGCAAGGGATATATTGAGCATTCCAGTTTCTACCGTCCCATCGGAATCTGCATTTAGCACTAGTGGACGTGTACTTGATCCTTATCGTAGTCGACTTCTTCCGAAAATGGTGGAGGCATTGATGTGTGCTCAAAACTAGATTTGGGCGGATATTAAAGGTAACATTAATTTAATTAAATTATTTATGTTGTATTAAATTGAAGTTAGACTCTAATTACTTTGAGTATACATTATGCAGGTGGTGGTGATGTCAAGGAAATAGAAATATGTGATCTTGAGAAATATGATACTCAAGTCCTCTGTTGAATAATGAATTACCTGAAATATCTCATTGTTCACTGGGGTCCTTGGAGAGCAATGGTTGAGTTTATTTAGCACACTGTTCTTTCAAGATGTTCTCAAATGAAGAAGCATGTATTGCTTTAAGTATTTATGGAGACATTAGTAATTTTTATGTAGTTTGTCATGTTTATATAATGTATTAATTTAATTTATAAGACTATTTTATTTTGGGTTTGATCACTATTTTGTTTTGGGTTTGATCACAAATGAATTTATTACTGTTGAAAAGTAAGCATCAGCAACCATTCTTGCAATTTCAGTTGAAGATGGCTCAACCACCATCTAGAAGCCACCATTGTTGAATAAGTTTGGCTCACTTCTAGTTGCAAAATCAAACTTGAGTATGTGTGTTCACATGGTATGTTCACACGTATATTCACATGATAATGAATGACTATAAATATAGGATTCTCCCTCACTTACTAAATATCTCACAATCAAGCTTGCAAAAGTTTCAGTAAAATAGAGTGGGATCCTGAGAGAGAATTGAGTGTTGTAAACATTTTTCACTTTTGAATATTGAGAGTTTGCTGCCTCCCGTGGACGTAGGCAATTTGCCGAACCACGTAAATTCTTGTGTTCTTATTTTATTTTCATGTTTTACTACGTTTCGCACAACAAATTGGTATCAGAGCCTAGTGAAATTTGGAAAGAAAAAAACAGAGCCTCTGTCGAAATTTTGAGTATGTGTAAATGTGATCGGAACAAGTTTTTTGATCACCCGTGGAGGTGTCTCTCATTCCCAGGAGTCCAATGCAATAAACGGCGAGCAAAACGGACGAGAAACGAGTTTCCAAGAGCTGATTGAAGTTTTGCAGAAACTCTGAATTTTTTTTGCAGAACACAGGGAAGAATGGGGGGAGAAGAAAAAAATCTGACCCGGTTTCAGTCCGACCCGACCCGCAAACCCGGTCTAGTCCGTCACTGTTCAGCCCGGCCCATGCACAGCCCGGTCCGTTTTCGGCCCGCAGTTGATCGAACTCAATTTCAGTTGACCAACCATACCCGGCTCATTGTTTGCCTATTTTTCGCAAAATCAGATTCATTTCCACCATTTTCGACCGTTCCGGACGCAACCGTGCCATCAGTTTCTGGATATTCAGCCCCTAAGTTATTGAAATATCTTAGTTGGAGACGTTTATCATTGTTTTCAAGCACTTTTGGCATCGTAATATCTTCGGTCTTAATGGTGGAGTAAACCTCAAAAGATACTGCATCCACAAGCAGTTCTTGGCAAAGAAATTCGATGTCCAGTGCAAAGTTTGAGGTGGAGAAATTCAATGGCACCAACAACTTTGGCATGTGGCAATGTGAAGTTCTAGATCTATTATTCCGGGAAGGATCACATATCGCCTTGGAAGCCAAGCCCAAGGATATGAAGGATGATGATTGGAATTTCGTAAATCGCCAAGCTTGTGGAACAATCAGACTCTGTTTGGCGAACTATCAGAAGTACTTTGTCATGAAAGAGACTATGGAGGCGAGTCTCTGAAGAAACTGGAGGACAAGTACATGATGAAAAGTGTAGAGAACCGACTCTACCTGAAAAAGAAGCTCTTTCGTTTTCAGTACAAGAAAGGTACTCCCATGATTAAGCATCTTGATAATTTCAACAAGATTCTCACTGATCTACAGAATCTTGATGTTGAAATTAGTAATGAGGATATGGCTTTGTTGTTGTTAAACTCTCTACATGAAAGTTATCAACATTTAACAACAACTTTGCTATATGGTAAAGATGATGTTAAATTCAGTGATATTTCAAATGCGTTGGTGAACAACGAGTATCAAATGAAGGACCAACTTTATAACAAGGAGGCATCACCAGAAGCCCTGACGGTATCCAGAGGCAGAGCCAGTAACAAATCTGACAGATCCAGTGGGCGAGGTCGATCTCGCTCTAAGTCAAGAGGAACTACATCACGATGATGCATTGGAAAGGATGAATGTGCCTATTGTCAACAAAAAGGGCACTGAAAGAAGGATTTTCCAAATAAGGATAAGACAGATTTAAACGTGGTGCAGAAGGTAGAAGAAGATTTTGCATTCTCTGTTTCATCTACAGACAATAAATCTGATAGATGAATTTTGGATTCTGGATGTTCCCGTCATATGTGTCTGAATCGGCATTGGTTCTCAAAATTGGATGAGTTTGATGGAGGAGTTGTGCTAATGGGCAACAACAATACCTGCCAGACGAGAGGTATTGGAACCATACGCTTAAAAATGCACGACGGTACAACGAGATGGCTTACGGAGGTCAGATACATCCCAGATCTGAAGAAGAATCTAATCTCACTAGGAGTCCTTGATTCCAACGGTTACAAGGTAACCATTGAATGTGGAATTCTGAAGGTTGTACGTGGAGCATTCTTGGCCATGAAGGGTACTCATAAAGGAAATCTATATTTCCTTGATGGACACACAGTAACCGGGAGTGTATTAGCTTGTACCAGTTCTAATGATGTTTCATCAGACACTTCCCACCTTTGGCACATGCGGCTCGGACATGTTGGAGAAAATGCTCTTCAAACCTTGATAAAGCAAGGTTCTCTGAAAGGTGCAAAGATTGGGAATCTTGACTTCTGTGAGCACTGTGTCTTAGGCAAGCAGACGAGTGTCAAGTTTGGTACTGTTGTTCATCGCACCAAAGGAACATTGGATTATGTTTATACCAATGTTTGGGGACCTTCTCAAAATGATTCATTGGGAGGCAAACGTTGGTTTGTTACTTTCATCGATGATTTCTCACGATATGTTTGGGTTTATACCATGAAGCATAAAGATGAGGTGTTAAATATCTTTCTTATATGGAAGAAAATGGTAGAAACCAAAACGTGAAGGAAGATCAAAAGGCTTAGATATGATAATGGAGGAGAATACAAGTCATATCCATTTAAGAAAATTTGTGAGAAGTTAAGGGATAGTCGGACATTGCATTGTACCAGGCACGACACACCAAAATGGAGTTGATGAACAAATGAACCGTACTTTGGTTGATAAGGTTCGTTGCATGCTATCCCAATCCAGAATAAGCAAGGCATTTTGGGCTGAGGCTTTGTCATATGCCTCCTTATATCATCAACAGACTTCTTGCAACAACACTAGATGGAAAGACTCCCAAGGAGGTATGGTCTGGACAACCTATTTCAGATTATGATTCTCTGCACATATTTGGATACACTACATATTTCCATGTGAAAGAATCCAAATTGGATCCTAGGTCCAAGAAAGCTATTTTCATGGGCTTTAGTGAAGGAGTTAAGACTTTCCGACTATGGAACCATGATTCAAAGAAGATTGTACTAAGTCGTGATGTTAGTTTTGACAAATTTGTGATGTTAAAACATACAGTTTCTGATAAAGAAAATCGAGATCCAGAGTTGCATCATCAGATGGAGTTAGATATTCCAGTAACTCCAGTCTAATCAGCAGAGACGTCTAACCAACCCAAAGAACACGAGGATGAAAGCTCTGTTGAGGTGGAGGTTCCAGGACCAGACATTTGGCAGCAACCTGAATCGATTGCCACCAATCGACCGAGAAGAGAAATTCGCGAACCTGCTCGGTACACCGACATGGTTGCATATGCATTTCCAGTCACCGGAGATGATATTTCATATAACTACAAATATGCTATTCAGAGTATGGAAAGTGACAAGTGGAAAATGGCAATGAACGAGGAGATGAAATCGCTCCATCAGAATCAGACTTGGAAGTTGGTGCCACTTCCAAAAGGAAAGAAACCAATTGGCTGCAAATGGGTTTTCACAAAGAAAGAAGGGTCTCCAAGCACAGACAATATCTGTTACAAAGCCAGACTAGTAGCGAAAGGCTACGCTCAGAAGGAATGAATTGACTATACTGGGGTATTCTCACCTGTTGTGAAGCATTCGTATATTATTAGCTTTAGTTTAGCAATTTGATCTTGAGTTAGCCCAACTCGATGTCAAAATTGCTTTTCTGCATTGTAATTTGGAGGAGGAGATTTATATGTCTTAACCAGATGAGTTCAAAGTACCAGGAAGAAAGAATTGGGCTTGCAAGTTGAGCAAGTCACTGTATGGCCTGAGAATTGGGCTTGTAAGTTGAGCAAGTCACTGTATGGCCTAAAGCAGTCACCGAGACAGTGGTACAAGAGAATTGACAGCTTCATCAAAGGGAAGAAATATACACGGAATAAATTTGATCATTGTGTCTACCATTAAAAACTTCAAGATGGTAGGTTTATGTACTTGCTTTTATATGTGGACGACATGTTAATCGCATCTAAAAGCAAGGTGGAGATCGATAAGCTGAAGGCTCAATTGAGCTCAGAGTTTGAAATGAAGGATCTTGGAGAGGCCAGAAAAATTCTCGGGATGGAGATAACTCGAGATATGGCAAAAGGCAAAATTTGTTTGACTCAGACTCAGTATTTAAAGAAAGTTCTTCAAACGTTTGGCAGCGACACAAAACCTGTGAGTACACCATTGGCACCATATTTCAAGTTGCCTACCTATAAGTTTCCTCTAACCATAGTGATTGTTGGGCCACTAACGAAGACTCCCTAATTTGAGACCGGTTATAGAGTTGGACCGTTATGTCATTTTGCCCTATTTTGTGTTGGTCTTTAATTTTTGCCCTTCAAATGGGTTGGTCTTTAATTTTGTCCTTCAAAATCGTACTTATGTCTATAGGGACATAAATTATGCATCATAATATTTACTTCCTCCGTCCTAATTTAATTGTCTTACTTTTTTTTTTTTGTGTCAAAAAGAATGTCTTTTTATATATTTAGTAAGTTTTGGTAAGTTTAAGACTACAAGATTTAAAGGACTACACAACTTTAATTAAGACCACAAGATTCAAAAGTCTTTATTTATTTCTTAAATTTCGTGTTCAGTCAAACTACGATACTTAATTTGGGACGGAGGAAGTACAAGTTATGCCAGCTCCCTTAAGGAACTTATGCCTCTATAGACACAAGTTTAATTTTAAAGGGAAAAAATTAAAGATCGGTAAATATTAAAGACCAGTCCATTTGAAGAATAAATCGTGCGATTATAATATTTGCTCTTTTGGCCTTATTTTGTACTGATCTTTCATTTCTATCCTTCAAATGGAACTTATACCTTTCGGGGACATAAGTTTTTTACGGGATTTCAAATAAATTGAGCCAAATTTCATATAGAATATATGTCCTAAAAGACATAAATTTTATTTGAGGAACAAAAATTAAAGACCAGCCCATTTGAAGAACCAAATCGTGCAATTTGTAGATCAAATCCTCTATATGTTGGCCAAGTCCATAGCTCAGTCGTATAATTTGGTAATGGGCCAACGAGATTTCTCCAGAAGCATCTAGACATATTATCTGCATCTAGAAATATCGAGAAAGCCAGAAGAATAAAAAAACGAAATATCGAGAAAGTACTTTACCAACTTATAAATACGCATCTGCCCCCTCCTCTTTGAACCAGCAAAATTGAAAGCAAACAGAGACCCAAGCAAACACAGAAAACTCTCAAAAGCTCACTGAAAATGTCGCTAATTCCAAGGATCTTCGGCGATCGACGAAGCAGCAGCATGTTCGATCCATTCTCAATGGACGTGTTTGATCCTTTCAGAGAATTAGGCTTCCCAGGTTCCAATTCACGGGAGACCTCTGCATTTGCTAACACACGAATCGACTGGAAAGAAACTCCGGAGGCTCATGTGTTCAAGGCCGATCTTCCAGGGCTTAAGAAGGAAGAAGTAAAAGTGGAGATCGAAGATGATAGGGTTCTTCAGATTAGCGGAGAGAGGAATGTGGAGAAAGAAGATAAGAATGATACTTGGCATCGCGTGGAACGCAGCAGTGGCAAATTCATGAGAAGATTTAGACTTCCGGAGAATGCTAAGATGGAGCAGATTAAGGCGTCTATGGAGAATGGTGTGCTTACTGTTACTCTTCCTAAGGAAGAAATAAAGAAGCCCGATGTTAAGTCTATTGAGATCACTGGTTAGATGCTTTAACTAAAAATGGATATGTAAATTTACTAGTACTATACGATGTATTAGCAAATAAAATCGTTGTTGTGTTTGTTGAAGATTTGAAGTTGCTCTGTTTCTGTATCTTGAATTGATTATGTTGAAAATGTAATACTAGCATTAGTGTTTTATTATCCTTTGATTCTGTTCTAATCTGCCATGTTTTCTTTCTTCTTATTCGTCAATGTATCCCATACGTCTAAGGAGCTTTAAGTCTTTTCAGTCAGTTCATGCCTTTTGAGTTCCTCGAAATCTAACTTATTAATGATTACTCCTATTTTCTTGCTTGAATGCCTCAAAGTTACATTAAGCATACACATGAATTTAAGGTTAATTAGCTGAACTTAATTTATACATGTGAATGCGAAATTATACCTTTCACTAGGCACTTTTGATTCAAAGCTTAGTATAACTTCACGAGGATAGAGAATGTTCCGGACTTCCAAATGAACAGAAATAGGGGAGGCAAAAAAAAGCGAATTTGCACGAAATTCCAAAATGTTCAATTTTTTACTCATTCCCATACAGCCTAAGAATGTAAATTTTGGAACTCTGATAGTATTACGATATATTAGCACCTAGTTTGCAAGCTTGACACTCAAATGTAAAATAAATTATTTTCGGCATACATTGAAAAACAGAATGTACCCAAAAAAACATTAAAAACAGAGTGGTTAATCAATAGAATTTTGGGTTTGTATGGAGTTTGTGCTTCGTGATCTCCAAACTTCATTCGGTAAAAAAGTTATAATCGTCTTAAATTTTACCACTATAGATATTCCAAATATCAATTAGGTTCAGATTTCTGGTGGTCCTTATTAGGTATATGGACTGAAAGATAAATATGTATGTAGCACTTTGGAGACCAAAAATATAAACATGTCAATAAGGAATAAAAAGATATGCATTTGGGAACTAAACGACAAACATATATGGCACTTTTTAATTTGGCAAATGCTTTAGTTGTACTAATTACGGTTTATGTTATAGTAGTTGCTTCATCAATTATTGCATGAGCTCAAAGCAGAACTTGAAATTCTTATTAAAAAGTACATGCATACAAATAAAAATAAAAGATTGACAATAATCTAAAAAACAAATCCATCTGACTATCTACTAGTAATATATAAGTGGCAATAAGCATGCACCTCTTGGTGGGCACGTGGATTCTTAATTTTCACAGCTCGGCAGTGACCACTTCGCTTCCACCATCTCAAAGCTCCTCTGCTCTGCGGTACGTTCTCTCTTCGCTCCTCTTGTTGTTTTCTCGTCGATCGTTGTTTTGGGGCTGGTCGTTGGGAATCATCCTTATCGCTTCATCGCAATTCACTATTTCACTCTTCCTCTTTGTTCTCTGTTTCATCTATGTTTACTGCGTGAATTACTTACGGCTTCATTGTTCATCCATTTTCTGTGAATTATATGCTTTCAGTGGCCTTGAGCTTTATGTTGCGGTTGCTATGTTATTGGACTGTAATTTTTGGTTTTTGTTTCTATTTTGTTGAGCCGCTATGAAAATTGTTTATTGACCATAGGGTTGGAAGATATTTGGGGAACCTTGCTTACCCTGTTTGGAAGTACTGATGTTGTACTAAAATTTCCCTCCCTAGGCCATCTTTTTGCTTTTTCCCTATCGTGAGTTTTATGTTGTTGTCGACAAGCTTAGAAAATGTACTCGCTGGGGAGAAGGCTAAAATATTTGCTGTATTGTAGTATTACGTATGAACTGTAGAACATGCAGTGTCTTAATAGTCCCTGTTATATTTTTCCTTGGAAGTACTGCGTAGAAAAGATTAAAAATTCTCATCCTCAGTAGCAGTTGATATTTTTTTTTAAAATTGGTTGGGATTATATGTACAATTGGAACTAGTAAATATAATTAAATTTGTTTGATGAAAGTTTTCAATTTGCAGCCCGTCTATCTTTGCTGATGCAGTCGAAGATAGCGGAGATGATCATGCGGATTCATTGCCCGGACTAAAAACATTAGAGGTATCTTTTTCGAGCAAGTTGCCTAAAGTATTTTGGTTTAATAGTCCCCTTTGTAGAAGGGAGCCTTGGAGTAACTGGTAAAGTTGCCTCCACCTGGAGGTTACGGTTCAAGCCGTGGAAACAGTCTCTTGCAGAAATGCAAGGTAAGGCTGCGTACAATAGACTCTTATGGTCCGGCCCTTCCCCGGACCCCGCGCATAGCGGGAGCTTAGTGCACCGGGCAGCCCTTTAGTTCACTTTGTAAGTGAAGGCCATTGAAATGCTTAAAAGCCAAAGGGGACTTTTGTGGTTCATCATCACGGGCAAGAAGAGTGTGCAATTGCCATCCAAATTCTCCAATTTTCTAACTACCTGATGGAACTGAAAAGGGATATCCAGCTTTTCAGCTTCTTCTGTTTGTACATGCGCTATTTGCTCTAACTGATGACCCCCCCGTAATTTCAGAAGCATCTCATCACTCAAAGATCCCATTTGTTCCTCATTATGCATCTTGTAATAACCAATATTATATTCAAAAGAAGTTAGAACATACTAATTATGTGACAAAAGTAAACTCCTTTTTGCCTTCAACATTCTTTTTTCCCTATTTAACATATGGGAAAAGAACTTCCAGTCACAAAAGATTAGCTTTTCTCTGTAAAATGTAAATCTAATGCTGTAATTTCATCAAATCTGTTAAAAATTCATGAAACGAATTTGAATTTGGCAAGAGATTACTTATGGAAATGCTAAATGGTATTACTTACGAAATTTTTCGGATTTTAAAATTTTAGTTGTAATCTAACGTAACTGTTCTGATATAGCTTCCACCAAAGATTAACAAGTAGTTTTTGATTTGTTTTGAAGCTTAGTAGCAATCTGACTTAACGAGTAGCTACTTAAGATGAAGTGTTCCTACGTTCATTCTTTTAAGTTAATTTCTATGTGTATGTCTGTTGTTTGCTAATTATTGTAACTGTCGATTAGCCAAGTTATAAAAGTTATCTGCTTGGGTTAAAAAAAGACAGACTTACTTTATTTACGTCCTTCAAGATTACTCTGTTTGAAAATGTTTATGTAGCGTAAAACTTTTAACATGTTGCTGTGCGAAGCTAGGTCCCCTGATTTGGAATGCTGAGCTTGCAAGGACTGATGAAATTGTACACATAAAGTACAGTTCCCTTGTCAAGGCTGAGTCTTTGCTGGATAATTGGTATGCATTTTTTCTCTTTTGGAAACAGAATAACATTTTCCTAATTTGCGAGCTTCCTGAAATAGAAAAAGGGTTTTCCCACACATCGACAAGCTGGATGCTATCTGAATTGCTTCAGTTTATTTATGAGCTCAAAATAGTTCGACTTTTTTGAGTTTAACTATTGTTACGTATTCTATATCTCACTATTCATTTTGCCTTGCATTTTCGAAAGTGATCAACCATTGCGATAACTTGATGTAATGATTACTATTTTGTATAGATATATTTATCTTTAAATGTCAACTTCTTTTTTAGAAATCCTTTAATTTCTCTGTTGAAAGTAGTGAAGTGCAAAAAATGATGTCTGTATTCTCTAAATGTTTAGATTGCAATCTATGTTGGTTACAAAGGTGCAGGAAACGGGAATTACAAATAACTGCTCAAACGTACAAGAACTGAAAATATAATTCAACAACAAAACTGAAATTACAATTGTTGAACAAGAAAAACTGAAAACTGTTTTTGCTGAGTCGAGTGTGGCACTCTGTCTTTAAGACAATATTGCCCCGTATGTATCCTTTATACGTCCTGGACAATTTGTCTCCCAAGATAAAACAACAATGGAACACTTGAGCAAAGGAAACTCAAGAGTTACCGTGAAGAATATTGAGTAATGAAATGATGCTTGGAAGTTGTAGGAAGAAACTGTTTTCTGCTTGTGTATTTTCGTGTAGTGTGAGACGCTCAACAATGGTGTAAGGGGGTGTTTATATAGGTGATGGAGGAGCAGCAAAACTGCCTCCATAAGTTGCCATTATTGGAGGTAATGTCACCAAAATAAATGGTGAAAAACACCAACGGATTGGCCATTATAGGAGGAGTAATTCAGCTGAATTGAGTGCCGTGGCGTTTCTGCTCAGACTGTCCAAATTCTGACTTTCAGGAAACTTCAGGAACCAAACTGTACATCTTGAAACTTCAAGGACCAAACTGTACACACGAACCACGAACCCGGAACCCGGAACTCGGAACCGGACCGGGCGGGCTTTCCTCGAACCGAAGCACATCTAGGTCCTCCCTCCTTTAAACACATGGGATACCCCTTGGGGTCCCAAACCCCAAACCAATTTTGAGTTTTATATACACAACAATTCTTTCTTCCTCCACCGATGAGGGAGAATTGAACACAATACCACACTTTCCATGCTTCAAACAACTCACTTCGTGGACCAATATCTCTTTCATTTCTCAATGAAATTTGACGATTCTTGGCCCTACGGTTATCTACTTACTTAGTAGATCATGCATGTGTGAAGAACCGGATTCTCCAACATACGTAACACTAGTGTTTAAGTCGTTAAAGTTGGTCGGTCGCAACTCCCGCCAAAGGCAAATTTTCAACAATCTACATTTCTCGACAATTAATATATTTTCTTGGTTAGAATTTCGTTGATATTTTGGATATTGAATACATGATCTTCAAAGAGAATGGAAATGGGATGTTGGAATGGGAAACACTTACTTACAGATTACCCATTCCAAGATCCAATTCCTTTTCTTTCGGAAATCACATTTGCCCACGCATCTTAAGAAGCCAGAGCCAATATTTTCTGCTTTCTGAACATTTTCTTTTTCTGTGGCCTTGGTTTTAAAGTCCACTCACGACTATCTTCATGTCTGTCTCAGGCGTATTAGTTGTGAAATAGTACTTTCAATTGTATCCGTTGTAATCCTGGGGTGTTATATGTTGCTAATTGCTATACAACACACTGTGCAGCAAATCCTTTTTTTACCCCATAAATCCATAGCTTTGGAAATGCTTCTGCTAAGTTGCTTAGTGAGCATTAATTGCTCCCTAGAACAGCCAACGGTTAATCATTATAGATAGAAAAACATCATCAGAAGGATTTCTAACCCATGCAAATAAACAAAAATCATACTTTTACTTGTTCCCTCATAGTGCTTCTACAAGCTAAATCCTTGAGAAGAATAGATTTTAATCCTCAATTATACACAAAATAACAAGCAGTTTAAGGAATACACTTCCTCATTTTTTCATTTCCAGATTTCATTCTCATATTGGCATATGTGATATTTTCATGTTCTTATCATCTCATCAATTAAATTCATTATTTATTTGCTCGAACTAGGTATACATTTGGTAAATGAATTTAGAATGTATACATATAATAAGATCGCTCTCATGGATTTGTTTCTATTCCAAGTTAAATTCATTATTTTTTGTCCAAATATTCAATTTTTCTTGTCCTAATTGACCTGCAAAAGGACTAATCAAATTTGTCTGACCATTATTCGTCTTCCTATGTTCAACAGACTCAATTTCCGCAGACTTGGTGCCTGGACTTGATCCACTGTGGTTCAAGGATCTTCCTATATTCAATTTCCCACATGTTGATGATTTGTTACACTTGATTAGGACTACGACAGACATCAGAACATCTTCAGCCATTATTCGGAACACAACAGAGTGCCTTGAACAACCAATCCTAGAAAAAACTCAAGCAACATTACCAGATCCCATGTTTTTCAATACGTCCAATGCACAAATTTACTAAAAATATTACTAATACTTCCTGCAACTTATTAACAGAAGACAGAACTTGCATAATGTGGCTAGATAAGCAAGTTGCAAATTCAGTCCTCTATGTTAGTATTGGAAGTGTGGCTTCAATTACTGAAAGCGAAGTAATAGAAATAGATTGGGGATTAGTGAATAGTAAGCAACCTTTTCTGTGGGTAATTCGGTCCGGTTCAATTATTGAAAATAATTTGAGATTAGAATTCACCGGGAATTTGAAAGAAGCTATTGATGAAAGAGGCTATATTGTGGAATGGGCTCCACAAAAGGAAGTGTTAGCACATTTTGCAATAGGAGTTTTTTTGGAGCCATTGTGGATGAAATTCGACACCGGAGAGTATATGTGAAAGGGTTCCGTTGATATGTAGGCCTTGTTTCGGGGATCAAAATGTGAATTTGAGGTATGTGAGTTATGTTTAATTGAAAGAGTTGTGAGGAAGTTAATGGTGAGTGAAGAAGGGCAGGAGATTAGGCAAAGAGCCTTGGATTTTAAAATGAAAATCGAGAATAGAGTTGCTGAAAATGGTTCTTCTAATAAGTGCTTTGATGGCAAAGACACGGACATATTTGTGTTAGTACAACGGAATATCTTAAATTTATTAATGAATAAAATCTTTATTATAAAAAAATTAAAAACTTTTCTGTTATTTATAATGTGTTTTAGTGGCTCTGTGTGCCTGCAATGCGGTGAATACATATTCAACATGTGTTGGTACATGTTTGTTGAGCAGATATAGCAATAATAACAACATGCTAAGTAACCAAGTTTTAGATTACAAAAGAGATTACTCCATTTAAATATAAGAAAGAAAATTAAGACACTTTTAACTTCATAACACTGTTCTAAGCCTCTAACTAACACTTAGCCATTATTATCAATGTTAATATTGAAAAATTTTCATTAAAACACTATCCAATTTGATAACATTTTTGTCAATCCCTAACATATGTCATTTTTTGAAAATATTTTTACTATCAAACCAAGCACTGTAAATATTTTTTAAAATGTTGAGTGATTTTTCAAGACACGTTTTTCATAAATATTTTGCCTCATCAAAATTTATGCTATTTATGAAAATTCCCTATAATTGTGAACAAAATAATTTTCATCCCGTCTAAATATAATGCCCCTAACGATAGTGGCAGTGCGAAAACTCCCTGATTTGAGACCAGTGATAGAGTTGGGCCGCTAAATCAACCCAATCCCCTTCTGTATAACCGTAGGTTGTAGCCCAAGTCCATAGCTCACTCGTATAATTTGGTAATGGGCCAACGAGATTTCTCCAGAAGCGTCTGGACATATGATATCGAGAAAGCCAGAAGAATAAAAAAACGAAATATCGAGAAAGTACTTTACCAACTTATAAATACGCATCTGCCCCCTCCTTTTTGAACCAGCAAAATTGAAAGCAAACAGAGACCCAAGCAAACATAGAAAACTCTCAAAAGCTCACTGAAAATGTCGCTAATTCCAAGGATCTTCGGCGATCAACGAAGCAGCAGCATGTTCGATCCATTCTCAATGGACGTGTTTGATCCTTTCAGAGAATTAGGCTTCCCAGGTTCCAATTCACGGGAGACCTCTGCATTTGCTAACACACGAATCGACTGGAAGGAAACTCCGGAGGCTCATGTGTTAAAGGCCGATCTTCCAGGGCTTAAGAAGGAAGAAGTAAAAGTGGAGATCGAAGATGATAGGGTTCTTCAGATTAGCGGAGAGAGGAATGTGGAGAAAGAAGATAAGAACGATACTTGGCATCGCGTGGAACGCAGCAGTGGCAAATTCATGAGAAGATTTAGACTTCCGGAGAATGCTAAGATGGAGCAGATTAAGGCGTCTATGGAGAATGGTGTGCTTACTGTTACTCTTCCTAAGGAAGAAATAAAGAAGCCCGATGTTAAGTCTATTGAGATCACTGGTTAGATGCTTTAACTAAAAATGGATGTAAATTTACTAGTACTATACGATGTATGAGCAATTAAAATCGCTGTTGTGTTTGTTGAAGATTTGAAGTTGCTCTGTTTCGGTATCTTGAGTTGATTATGTTGAAAATGTAATACTAGCACTAGTGTTTTATTATCCTCTGATTCTGTTCTAATCTGCCATGTTTTCTTTCTTCTTATTCGTGAATGGATCCCATACGTCTAAGGAGCTTTAAGTCTTTTCGGTCAGTTCATGCCTTTTGAGTTCCTCTAAATCTAAAGAAATGTTTAACCCACCCGTGGATGATGAGTGGATCGGACGTGGATGAAGAAAAAATAGGGTGATGGATATGTCACAAATATTATTTGATATTTTTGAATGATTTTTCACTTTCTTTGGGTGTATCCTCTAAAATATAAGTCTTGAGTTTACACAATATTTCTTGAATTTCAAGCATATGTTAAAATCTAATTTGAAAAGACCATCAAAACTTTTTAATGTGATAACAGTCGTGAGTTTGACAACCTTCCCTTTCATAAATTGTGTGCGGATCACGACATGGTGTTGTGATTTTATTGCCCCCATACCTCTCCTCAAAATGGTAAAGCCGAAAGAATTCTACGCACCATCAACAATAAGATCTGCACTATGCTCTTCCATGCTTCCACCCCCTTCTTTTTGGGTATACATTTTACACATGACGTATACCTCCTTAATATACTATCAACATGAACACTTCAAAATAAAACTCCAACCAAAATTTTCGACACTCCTTAATATACTATCAACATGAACACTTCAAAATAAAACTCCAACCAAAATTCTCTTCCGTCGAATCTCCTCTTATGATCATCTTCGAATTTTTGGTTGTCTATGCTACCTGAATCTCACCTCCATGACCCCTCACAAATTATCACCTAGAACTACCCCTTCCATTTTCTTAGGTTTCCGGTCAAACCATAGGGGTACTTATGCTATGCTTTCTCTCGCCATCTCACATTCGAGGAGAACATTTTCCTTTTTACAAACATCCAAAAATTTCAAATCCTTGATTACGGCTTCCTTGATGATCCGGACACGTCCCCTATCATTAGAGAAGCCATATTTCGTGCCACCTATCCCGTCCCATCACTGCCCCAGCCCACTACCCCACTGTCGACTACCTCCCATCCCATCACTGCCCCACCGTCGACTACCCCCAGCACCCGTCGATTGCCCTCCCTCATCCCGTCGACCATCCACCGTAATAAGTCATTGCACCACCCTCAATCAGTCACAAAAAAAAATCGTGTCCCAAACCATCCCACTGCTCAAAACCACCCCACTGCCGGTGACCCAAACATTCCCGCTTCCGACCCCCCGTATGGAACCCCGTGCCTACCACATGATTTTCAAACAAAAAGTCAAATTTAACCTCTCCACCCAGACTATCTCACATATACCTAAAATTCAAAATTAGCAAAGCTTGACTCGATTGGAATGCAACCATGCGTGAGAAATTTAATGCATTCACTATGTATTTACACTTGGGATCTTGTCCCGATATCAGAGGGGGAGAATGTGATTCGTTGCTTGTGGCTATATCATCACAAATTCAGAAATAGTGGTGAGTTTGAACGCCATAAGGCGAGACTTGTGGCAAATGGCATGGGGCAACATGAGGGAGTTGATTGTGGTGAGACCTTCAGTCCAGTGGTTAAACTAGCCATCATTCGCACTGTTTTGAGCATAACTATGAAAAAGAACTGGCTGATTCATTAACTTGATGTGAAAATGTGTTCTTACATAGGGATTTGAAAGAAACCGTATACATGCATCAATCGACTGGCTTTGTGCATTCAGAGGCTCCTCAGTATGTCTGTCGTCTTCGAAAGTCACTCTATGACGGGGCTTGGTATGAGCGATTTGCCACTTTCATAATGCAGATCGGGTTCGTGTGTAGCAAAAGTGATAATTCACTTTTTATTTTTCATCGAGATAATGACAATGCATACCTTTTTCTCTATGTGGATGATATTGTTTTGATTGCCTCATTTGATGTGCTGAAACATGAGATCATTACCATGGTCAAATACGAATTTACTATGACAGACTTGGGTAAGTTGAGTTATTTTTTTGGAATTTCAGTGACCAGATCCGAAAATGCAATGTTCCTATGTCAGCGTAAGTATGCCGAAAAAATTATTTACATGGCTAAAATGGCAAACTGCAAGATCATGCCCACTCCAGTCGACTCGAAGTCGAAACTCAATGCCGGTGACAGGGATCCGGTGCTCGATACTTCTCTTTATAAGAGTCTTGCTAGTGTATTTCGGTATTTTACCTTTACTAGGCCCGATATTGCATATGTCGTTCAGTAGGTGTGTTTGTTTATGCATGCTCCAAGGGAGCCTCACTTTACCGCTCTTAAACGTATCATTCGGTACGTTAAGGGTACTCTTGACTACGGATTACATCTATATCCATCTGCACCGACCATGCTGATATCATATACGGACGCCGATTGGGGCGGTTGTCCGGACATACGTCGATCTACCTTCGGCTACTGTGTATTTTTGGGTGATAATCTCATCTCATGGTCTGCCAAATGGCAAGCCACGCTTTCCCGTTCGAGTGGAGAAGAAGAATATAGAGGCGCTGCGAACGTTGTTGCCGAGATCTGCTGGCTCAGAAACATTATTCTAGAGCTTCATTGTCCCTTACGTAAGGCATCTCTTATATACTGTGATAACATATCTGCTGTTTACTTGTCTCATAACTCGATTCAGCATCAGCGAACCAAACATATTGAGATGGATATTCATTTTGTTCGTGAAAAGGTTGTCATGGGCCATGTTCGGGTGTTACATGTTCCTTCTTCCTATCCGTACACAAATATATTTACTAAGGAACTTTCTCGGCAGCTGTTCCTTAACTTCAGATCCAGTCTGAGCGTCCGGCCTCCTCCCACTCCAATTGAGGGACATAAGTTATGCATCATAATATTTACTTCCTCCGTCCTAATTTAATTGTCTTACTTTTTTTTGGTTTGTGCCAAAAAGAATGTCTTTTTTTTATATATATATTTAGTAAGTTTTGGTAAGTTTAAGACTACAAGATTTAAAAGACTACACAACTTTAACTAAGACCACAAGATTCAAAAGTCTTTCTTTATTTCTTAAATTTTGTGTTCAGTCAAACTAAGACAGTTAAATTGAGACGGAGGAAGTACAAGTTATGCCAGCTCCCTTAAGGAACTTATGCCTCTATAGACACAAGTTCAATTTTAAAGGGAAAAACTTAAAGATCCGCAAATATTAAAGACCAGTCCATTTGAAAATAAATCGTGCGATCATAATATTTGCGCTTTTGGCCTTATTTTGTACTGATCTTTCATTTCTATTCTTCAAATGGAACTTATGCTTTTTGGGGACATAAGTTTTTTACGGGATTTCAGACAAATTGTGCCAAATTTCATAGAGAATTTATGTCCTAAAAACCGACCATTTTATTTGAGAGACAAAAATTAAAGACCAGACCATTTGTTGGCCAAATCGTGCAATTTGTAGATCAAATCCTCTATAGGTTGGCCAAGTCCTACTCAGTCGTATAATTTGGTAATGGGCCAACGAGATTTCTCCGGAAGCATCTAGATATTTTGCTGCATCTAGAAATATCGAGAAAGCCAGAAGAATAAAAAAAAACGAAATATCGAGAAAGTACTTTACCAACTTAACTTATAAATACGCATCTGCCCCCTCCTCTTTGAACCAGCAAAATTGAAAGCAAACAGAGACCCAAGCAAACACAGAAAACTCTCAAAAGCTCACTGAAAATGTCGCTAATTCCAAGGATCTTCGGCGATCGACGAAGCAGCAGCATGTTCGATCCATTCTCAATGGACGTGTTTGATCCTTTCAGAGAATTAGGCTTCCCAGGTTCCAATTCACGGGAGACCTCTGCATTTGCTAACACACGAATCGACTGGAAAGAAACTCCGGAGGCTCATGTGTTCAAGGCCGATCTTCCAGGGCTTAAGAAGGAAGAAGTAAAAGTGGAGATCGAAGATGATAGGGTTCTTCAGATTAGCGGAGAGAGGAATGTGGAGAAAGAAGATAAGAATGATACTTGGCATCGCGTGGAACGCAGCAGTGGCAAATTCATGAGAAGATTTAGACTTCCGGAGAATGCTAAGATGGAGCAGATTAAGGCGTCTATGGAGAATGGTGTGCTTACTGTTACTCTTCCTAAGGAAGAAATAAAGAAGCCCGATGTTAAGTCTATTGAGATCACTGGTTAGATGCTTTAACTAAAAATGGGTGTAAATTTACTAGTACTATACGATGTATGAGCAAATAAAATCGCTGTTGTGTTTGTTGAAGATTTGAAGTTGCTCTGTTTCTGTATCTTGAGTTGATTATGTTGAAAATGTAATACTAGCACTAGTGTTTTATTATCCTTTGATTCTGTTCTAATCTGCCATGTTTTCTTTCTTCTCATTCGTCAATGTATCCCATACGTCTAAGGAGCTTTAAGTCTTTTCAGTCAGTTCATGCCTTTTGAGTTCCTCTAAATCTAACTTATTAATGATTACTCCTATTTTCTTGCTTGAATGCCTCAAAGTTACATTAAGCATACACATGAATGTAAGGTTAAATTTGTTGAAAACTAACTGGTTAATTAGCTGAACTTAATTTATACATCTGAATGCGAAATTATACCTTTCACTAGACACTTTTGATTCAAAGCTTAGTATAACTTCACGAGGATAGAGAATGTTCCGGACTTCCAAATGAACAGAAATAGGGGAGGCAAAAAAAGCGCTTTTGCACGAAATTCCAAAATGTTCAATTTTTTACTCATTCCCATACAGTCTAAGAATGTAAATTTTGGAACTCTGATAGTATTACGAAATATTAGCACCTAGTTTGCAAGCTTGACACTCAAATGTAAAATAATTTATTTTCGGCATACATTGAAAAACAGAATGTACCCAAAAAAACATTAAAAACAGAGTGGTTAATCAATAGAATTTTGGGTTTGTATGGAGTTTGTGCTTCGTGATCTCCAAACTTCATTCGGTAAAAAAGTTTTAATCGTCTTAAATTTTACCACTATAGATATTCCAAATATCAATTAGGTTCAGATTTCTGGTGGTCCTTATTAGGTATATGGACTGAAAGATAAATATGTATGTAGCACTTTGGAGACCAAAAATATAAACATGTCAATAAGGAATTTGGGAACTAAACGACAAACATATATGGCACTTTTTAATTTGGCAAATGCTTTAGTTGTACTAATTACGGTTTATGTTATAGTAGTTGCTTCATCAATTATTGCATGAGCTCAAAGCAGAACTTGAAATTCTTATTAAAAAGTACATGCATACAAATAAAAATAAAAGATTGACAATAATCTAAAAAACAAATCCATCTGACTATCTACTAGTAATATATAAGTGGCAATAAGCATGCACCTCTTGGTGGGCACGTGGATTCTTAATTTTCACAGCTCGGCAGTGACCACTTCGCTTCCACCATCTCAAAGCTCCTCTGCTCTGCGGTACGTTCTCTCTTCGCTCCTCTTGTTGTTTTCTCGTCGATCCTTGTTTTGGGGCTGGTCGTTGGGAATCATCCTTATCGCTTCATCGCAATTCACTATTTCACTCTTCCTCATTGTTCTCTGTTTCATCTATGTTTACTGCGTGAATTACTTACGGCTTCATTGTTCATCGATTTTCTGTGAATCATATGCTTTCAGTGGCCTTGAGCTTTATGTTGCGGTTGCTATGTTATTGGACTGTAATTTTTGGTTTTTGTTTCTATTTTGTTGAGCCGCTATGAAAATTGTTTATTGAGCATAGGGTTGGAAGATATTTGTGGAACCTTGCTTACCCTATTTGGAAGTACTGATGTTGTACTAAAATTTCCCTCCCTAGGCCATCTTTTTGCTTTTTCCCTATCGTGAGTTTTATGTTGTTGTCGACAAGCTTAGAAGATGTACTCTCTGGGGAGAAGGCTAAAATATTTGCTGTATTGTAGTATTACGTATGAACTGTAGAACATGCAGTGTCTTAATAGTCCCTGTTATATTTTTCCTTGGAAGTACTGCGTAGAAAAGATTAAAAATTCTCATCCTCAGTAGCAGTTGATATTTTTTTTTAAAATTGGTTGGGATTATATGTACAATTGGAACTAGTAAATATAATTAAATTTGTTTGATGAAAGTTTTCAATTTGCAGCCCGTCTATCTTTGCTGATGCAGTCGAAGATAGCGGAGATGATCATGCGGATTCATTGCCCGGACTAAAAACATTAGAGGTATCTTTTTCGAGCAAGTTGCCTAAAGTATTTTGGTTTAATAGTCCCCTTTGTAGAAGGGAGCCTTGGAGAATCGGTAAAGTTGCCTCCACCCTGAGGTTACGGTTCAAGCCGTGGAAACGATCTCTTGCGAAATGCAAGGTAAGGGCTGCGTACAATAGACTCTTATGGTCCGGCCCTTCCCGGACCCCGCGCATAGCGGGAGCTTAGTGCACCGGGCAGCCCTTTAGTTCACTTTGTAAGTGAAGGCCATTGAAATGCTTTGTTGGTTTACAAGGATTTGCAGAAACGGAAATTACAAGTAATCGCTTATGTAGGAATTGAAATTACAATTCAACAAGAAAGCTGAAAATTACAATATAACAACAAAATTGAAATTACACTTTTGTTGAACAAGAAAACGGGAAAGTTGTTTATGCCGAGTCGAGTGTGGCACTCGTCCTTAAGACAATATTGCCCCGTATGTATCCTTTATACGTCCCGGACAATTCGTCTCCCAAGATAAAACAAAGAATGGAACTATTGAGCAAAGGAAACTCAAAAGCTACCGTGAAGAATATTGAGCAATGAAATGATGCTTGGAAGATTAGGAAGAAACCGATTTTTGCTTTGTGTATTTTCGTGTATGTAAGTACTCCTCAACAATGGTATAAGGGGTGTTTATATAGGTGAGGGAGGGCTGTTTAATCGCCCCCATAACAGCCATTATTGGCCAAATAATGGCCATTATGGAGGTAGTTAATCCACCAAAATAAATGGTGAAAAATGCCAACGGATTGGCCATTATAGAGGTGTAATTCAGCCAAAATAAATGGCCGAATTGAGTGCCGGACGTTTCGTTCGGGACCGTCGAAATTCTCGATTTTCTCGAAAACTTCAGTGGACCAAACTCGTACATCTTGAAACTTCAGTGGACCAAACCGTACATCTTGAAACTTCAGGGGACCAAACTCGTACATCCGAAAGAATTCTCGGTCCAAACCGCACATCCGAAACTTCTGATCAAACCGTACTTCCGGCAAAGTTTTCTGCCCAAAAAGATAATATCGTACCCCCACGCCCACACCCGACCCACGACCCACGACCCACGACCCGTGACCCGTGACCCGTGACCCGTGAACCCGTGAACCCGAGAACCCGAACCCGAACCCGAACCGAACCGACCGGACGGGCGGGCGGCGGCGGCGCGCGTGGTCTTTACTTGAACCGAAGCACATCTAGGTCCTCCCTCCTTTAAACACATGGGATACCCCTTGGGGTCCCAAACCCCAAACCAATTTCAAGTATTATATACACAACAATTCTTTCTTCCTCTACCGATGAGGGAGAATTGATCACACACCACACTTTTCCATGCTTCAAACACCTTACTTCGTGAACCAATATCTCTTTCATTTCTCAATGAAATTTGACGATTCTTGGCCCTACGGTTATCTACGTACTTAGTACATCATGCATGTGTGAAGAACCGGATTCTCCAACATACGTAACACTAGTGTTTAAGCCGTTAAAGTTGGTCGGTCGCAACTCCCGCCAAAGGCTAATTTCCAACAATCCCCTCTTGAAAGAGATTTTGGCGCACTCACATGGTGTCTTTTCATTTCCAAAGAATATTTCAAATGGACCGATGTTGCATAAGGAGAGGTAGCCTCGCCTTTGAACCTTCCATAGTTGAATACCATCGACTTACTTACCGCGCGGTGAACGTGATGTCTTGAACCGTCGTTGTTTAGTGTAAGCCAAGACAATGATACCAACACAACAAATTCCCTTACTCTCTTCTTCGTAATGTTTTGTCCGTTTTGGCCATGGACAACGTCTTGGATTCTTAAGTGCGTTCATTTTGAGGCGGCCTCGTCCTCGCACTTAAATAGGTGGTCTCCTACAAGGTATCCCGCTATACCCCACTTCACAAGTGTTAGGAACCATTAAAAGTTTCCCAAGAACCTAGCCTCAACCGTCGAGGATCATTACAGTGTTTTGAAAACTTAACCTTTACCCATACCGCAGATAGCACTTAATGTCTATCGCGGAACGGCTTTGGATTTGGTGTTTCTTTTCGTAAATCACTATCCGAAGTGCTCATGCTTCTACCGAAGCGATCAACCGAACCTTTACAAACCTTAGTTTTCCCATTGAACCAAATTACCGGGATCTCCAACTCGTAAGGTTGGGTTACCACCGTATTGGTCCTTATATTTTGGGTTTTAAGCCCATTCCCCTGACAGTGCAAGCCATCCGATCCTCGAGTAGGCCCTTTGTCAACGGGTCCGCTATATTATCCTTTGACTTGATGTAATCAATGGATATTATACCCGTGGTGATCGCTGCCTAACGGTCTTATGCCTCCGTCGAATATGACGAGACTTGCCGTTGTACATAACATTCCGTGCCCTTCCTAGAGCCGACCGACCGTCGCAAAGGGATCATTACCGAAGGTACGGTTTGTTCCAACACGGAACATCCTCTAAGAAGTCATGAAGCCACTCACCTTCTTCTCCCCGCTTTGTCTAAAGCGATAAACTCCGATTCCATCGTGGATCGGGCGATGCAAGTTTGCTTAGAGGATTTCCAAGATACAGCCCCCACCACCAATTGTAAATATATACCCACCGGTGGACTTGGTGTTCTCTATATCGATATCCAGCTTGCATCACCGTACCCCTCTAGTACAAATTCGGATATCTCGAATAGTGTAACCCGAAGTTTAACGTGTATTTCGTGTATTGTAATACCCGATTCAACGCCTTCCAAAGTTGATTATCACTTGGATTACGGTGAACCTAGCCAACTTATTGATCGCGTAAGCAATATCGTGTCGGGTGCGCTTTGTTATATACATCAAACTACCGATTACCCGTGCATATCGCTCCCGGTATACAGTGTGCACCAAGATTTTTATCAAGCTTATGATTTATATCCATTGGTGACGCTATCGAGAACTGTCTAACATCTTGAACTTTCTCAAAACATCCTCGATGTAGTGAGACCGAGATAAGACCAAATCCGTCGTACGTCTTAGAGATTTTAATCCCTAGGATGACATCTCGCGATACCCATATCTTTCATGTCGAAGCATTGTTTCAACATGTTCTTAGTCTCTAGGATTATCCTAGATCGCTTCCCGTGATCAACATGTCGTCTACATACGTGCATATCATAACAAATGAGTCGTAGTTACCTTTCGTGTAAACACATTTATCACACTCATTAATGGCGAACCCCTTCGATAGTAGAGTACTATCAAATTTTTCGTGCCATTGTTTCGGGCTTGTTTCACCCATACAGAGATTTGATAAGTCGACGACTTTCTTCTCTTGCCCTTGAACCACGTACCCCTCGGTTGGTCCATATAAATTTCTTCTTCCAAATCACCGTTTAGGAAGGTCGTCTTAACATCCATCCGGTGTATCTCAAGGTCACGCAAAGTCGCGATCGCAATAAATACCCGTATGGATGTCATCCGGATACCGGAGAGTATGTGTCAAAGTAGTCAAAGCCTTCGTCCGTCGATAGCCCTTGACTACCAACCCGGCCTTGTACTTGTCTATAGACCCATCCGCCTTGTATTTCCGTTTGAGTATCCATTTACAACCCAACGGTTTATTTCCCCGAGGAAGATCAACCAACTCCCAAGTATGGTTATGCGAATGGAGCTTATTTCACTCTCAATAGCTTCTTTCCGCAGCGGTGCTTCGGAGTTGACAACGCCCGAGCAATTGTCCTTGGTTCATCATTAACCATGTAAGCTACAAAGTCGACCGAAGGATTTATCCTTCCCGGCCCTTTTACTTCGCCTTAGATCCATCTCTCGGAGTCTCCAAGTTCTCGAGAATCTGGAACACTAGATTCCGATGTTCACCACCTCGAGATTCGCTAGATCTCGAACCATTTAGATCCGGCAACAAGGACTCCCGCTTCTTGAGAGCTTTGTGCATAACTTCGCTTGCGAGAGGTTATGTCTTTCTCCTTTCTAGGAAAGGTACTTTCAAAGAATAGAGCATTCCTTGATTCCATTATTGTACCCCGGTGGATATCTCGGAATATCCGACTTATGCACTAAGAAGCGATAAGCACTATCGTTATTTGCATATCCGATGAATATGCAATCTACAAGCCTTTGGTCCAATCTTGACCTCGCTTTGGCTTAGGTACTTCAACCTTGCCGTACAACCCCACACCTTAAAATACTTGTAGGTGGGTTTCTTTCCTTTCCATGATTCATATGGAGTTTTGTCCTTACCTTTATGTGGGACTCGTTCGTAATCGTATTAGCGGTAAGGACGGCTTCTCCCCACATGTTTTGGGGAAGTCCGGAATTGATAAGCAAGGCATTCATCATTTCCTTTAATGTGCGGTTCTTACGTTCCGCCACACCGTTTGATCGAGGTGAGTATGGAGCCGTCGTTTGATGAATAATGCCTTCGGGCACAATATTCCTCAAAAGGCGCTACATATTCTCCCCTCTATCGCTACGAATGGATTTAATCCGTAGGCTAAGTTGATTCTCAACTTCGCTTTGTAACGTCGAACGCTTCAAAGGCTTCATCCTTACTTTTCAACAAGTAAAGGTAACAATACCTTGTGCTATCATCTATAAATGTCACAAAGTACTTGTTCCCCCTCTAGTTTGTGCAAACTTCAAATCACATATATCCGTGTGAATAAGTTCTAGAGGAGCGGTATTCCTTTCGACGGATCGAAAAGGAAGCTTGGTGAGTTTTGCCTCTACGCACACCTCACATTTATGTTGAGGGTTTATGTCGATAGAAGGCAACAACTCCATCTTTACCAAATTTCTTTGAATAGACTTGTAGTTTACGTGTCCTAATCTATGATGCCATAAATTAGAAGACTCAAGCAAATAAGAAGAAGACTCAACTTTATTTCCTTGACGCAATACGTACATGGCATTCACTTTGAAGAGGCCTTCACAGACGAAGCCCCTCCCCACAAATGTGCCATTTTTAGTGAGTACAAATTTATTTGATTCAAACACTAGCCTAAAGCCGCATTAACCAATAAAGGTCCGTAAACTAGATTTCTTCTAATATCCGGGACGTGCATCACTTCCTTCGTAGTGAGTTCCTTGCCTAAGTCATCTTCAGACCACCTTTCCAACCCCTAGCACGTCCGAGGAAGCGTTGTTGCCCATGAACAGCCTTCTTGTCTGAGACCGGAGTGTACGTGGAGAAGGCATCTTTGTTGGAACAGATGTGTCTTGTTGCACCCGTGTCCACCCACCACCGCATCGGATTCTCCACCAAGTTGGCTTCTAGCACCACCGCAGAATTCTCGATCATGTCATCCAGAGCGTGTCCTTGACGACGTTTGCTTGAGCCTTGCCTTTGACTTGGCTTTCTCGTTGTTGCTCGCCTTGAGCTTGCGGCATTCCTTGATCCCGTGACCAGTGTTTCCCACAAGATGACAATTACCTCTCGAACATCTCTCGCCGCAGGGGCTTTGCCGTCTTTCCGGAACTTCCGCTTCTTGCTTGAGTTCCCTTTGGCCTCTCGCCGCATTTGCCTTTGCCTCAAGATGTTGTCTACCCTTTGGCAAGGTCTTCTTATTATCTTCCCGGATTTGCGCTTGATAACAAGCTCTTCAAAGGTCATCTCCTTTGTCTTGTTTTCAAGTAACTCATAAACTCATTCCATGAAGGAGGTAACTTTTCAATCAAATGCAACCAAAAACTCGCTCATTTGGTTTCAGTCCTTCCAAATCCAGGTGATGTAAAATCATTTGGAATTCCCGGACTTGGGACATCACTGTTTACCGTCCACCATTTGGAATTTTAGAAATTTCCCAACGATGAACTTCTTAGTACCCGCATCTTGTGCGTTGTACTTCTTTTGCGCTTTTCCCACAACTCTTTGGCGGCACCAACGGTGCAATAGACCGTGTAGAGAGGGTCTCGCTAAGGCTTCAAGATATAGTTCTTGCACATGAAATCGCTATGATTCCATGCGTCACGAACCATCTTCATGCCATTAATGACATGGATACCAAGGCCCCTTCACCCGTTTCATCAAGCGAAGAGTCCATTTCATCTCCAAATTTGTGGAGGATCTTCCGTAAGGAACCGGCCATGCCCATAATCGTTAAGTAAAACAAAGATCTTTTTCCGCCATCTTTTGAATTCCGATCCCATGAATTTTTCAGTGGCGATCATGGTGGTGTGATGAAGAGGGTGGAGCTCCAACAAGCGGAAGGCAAAGTTAGCAGCACGCTTGAACAGAGCAAGAAGAGAAGCAGCAAGGGCCGGGCGGAGTTACCGCTCGCGCAGCGCAGCATTGAAGGCAAAGAACATTGCTCGAGAGGCAAGCAGCAGAGAAAAGAACATCGGCCATATTTCCACCATGTTATCATAGCTACCGTAAGCAAAATATTGTCTTAAGTTGTTGGTTTACAAGGATTTGCAGAAACGGAAATTACAAGTAATCGCTTATGTAGGAATTGAAATTACAATTCAACAAGAAAGCTGAAAATTACAATATAACAACAAAATTGAAATTACACTTTTGTTGAACAAGAAAACGGAAAGTTGTTTATGCCGAGTCGAGTGTGGCACTCGTCCTTAAGACAATATTGCCCCGTATGTATCCTTTATACGTCCCGGACAATTCGTCTCCCAAGATAAAACAAAGAATGGAACTATTGAGCAAAGGAAACTCAAAAGCTACCGTGAAGAATATTGAGCAATGAAATGATGCTTGGAAGATTAGGAAGAAACCGATTTTTGCTTTGTGTATTTTCGTGTATGTTAAGTACTCCTCAACAATGGTATAAGGGGTGTTTATATAGGTGAGGGAGGGCTGTTTAACCGCCCCCATAACAATGCCATTATTGGCCAAATAATGGCCATTATGGAGGTAGTTAATCCACCAAAATAAATGGTGAAAAATGCCAACGGATTGGCCATTATAGAGGTGTAATTCAGCCAAAATAAATGGCCGAATTGAGTGCCGGACGTTTCGTTCGGGACCGTCGAAATTCTGATTTTCTCGAAAACTTCAGTGGACCAAACTCGTACATCTTGAAACTTCAGTGGACCAAACCGTACATCCGAAAGAATTCTCGGTCCAAACCGCACATCCGAAACTTCGGGATCAAACCGTACTTCCGGCAAAGTTTTCTGCCCAAAAAGATAATATCGTAAGGCCCACGCCCCCCGACCCGTGACCCGACCCCGACGGACGCGGGCGGCGGCGGCGCGCGCGTGGTCTTTACTTGAACCGAAGCACATCTAGGTCCTCCCTCCTTTAAACACATGGGATACCCCTTGGGGTCCCAAACCCCAAACCAATTTCAAGTATTATATACACAACAATTCTTTCTTCCTCTACCGATGAGGGAGAATTGATCACACACCACACTTTTCCATGCTTCAAACACCTTACTTCGTGAACCAATATCTCTTTCATTTCTCAATGAAATTTGACGATTCTTGGCCCTACGGTTATCTACGTACTTAGTACATCATGCATGTGTGAAGAACCGGATTCTCCAACATACGTAACACTAGTGTTTAAGCCGTTAAAGTTGGTCGGTCGCAACTCCCGCCAAAGGCTAATTTCCAACAATCTAATGCTGTAATTTCATCAAATCTGTTAAAAATTCATGAAACGAATTTGAATTTGGCAAGAGATTACTTATGGAAATGCTAAATGGTATTACTTACGAAATTTTTCGGATTTTAAAGAGATCTTTTTAGAATTTTAGTTGTAATCTAACGTAACTGTTCTGATATAACTTCCACCAAAGATTAACAAGTAGTTTTTGATTTGTTTTGAAGCTTAGTAGCAATCTGACTTAACGAGTAGCTACTTAAGATGAAGTGTTCCTACGTTCATTCTTTTAAGTTAATTTCTATGTGTATGTCTGTTGTTTGCTAATTATTGTAACTGTCGATTAGCCAAGTTATAAAAGTTATCTGCTTGGGTTAAAAAAAGACAGACTTACTTTATTTACGTCCTTCAAGATTACTCTGTTTGAAAATGTTTATGTAGTGTAAAACTTTTAACATGTTGCTGTGCCAAGCTAGGTCCCCTGATTTGGAATGCTGAGCTTGCAAGGACTGATGAAATTGTATACATAAAGCACAGTTCCCTTGTCAAGGCTGAGTCTTTGCTGGATAATTGGTATGCATTTTTTCTCTTTTGGAAACAGAATAACGTTTTCCTAATTTGCGAGCTTCCTGAAATAGAAAAAGGGTTTTCCCACACATCGACAAGCTGGATGCTATCTGAATTGCTTCAGTTTATTTATGAGCTCAAAATGGTTCGACTTTTTTGAGTTTAACTATTGTTACGTATTCTATATCTCACTATTCATTTTGCCTTGCATTTTCGAAAGTGATCAACCATTGCGATAACTTGATGTAATGATTACTATTTTGTATAGATATATTTATCTTTAAATGTCAACTTCTTTTTTAGAAATCCTTTAATTTCTCTGTTGAAAGTAGTGAAGTGCAAAAAATGATGTCTGTATTCTCTAAATGTTTAGATTGCAATCTATGTTGGTTACAAAGGTGCAGAAACGGGAATTACAAATAACTCGCTCAAACGTACAAGAACCGAAAATATAATTCAACAACAAAACTGAAATTACAATTGTTGAACAAGAAAAACTGAAAACTGTTTTTGCTGAGTCGAGTGTGGCACTCTGTCTTTAAGACAATATTGTCCCGTATGTATCCTTTATACGTCCTGGACAATTTGTCTCCCAAGATAAAACAACAATGGAACACTTGAGCAAAGGAAACTCAAGAGTTACCGTGAAGAATATTGAGTAATGAAATGGTGCTTGGAAGTTGTAGGAAGAAACTGTTTTCTGCTTGTGTATTTTCGTGTAGTGTGAGATGCTCAACAATGGTGTAAGGGGGTGTTTATATAGGTGAGGGAGGAGCAGCAAAACTGCCTCCATAAGTTGCTATTATTGGAGGTAATGTCACCAAAATAAATGGTGAAAAACACCAACGGATTGGCCATTATAGGAGGAGTAATTCAGCTGAATTGAGTGCTGTGGCGTTTCTGCTCAGACTGTCCAAATTCTGACTTTCTGAAAACTTCAGGAACCAAACTGTACACACGATACCACACTTTCCATGCTTCAAACAACTCACTTCGTGGACCAATATCTCTTTCATTTCTCAATGAAATTTGACGATTCTTGGCCCTACGGTTATCTACTTACTTAGTAGATCATGCATGTGTGAAGAACCGGATTCTCCAACATACGTAACACTAGTGTTTAAGTCGTTAAAGTTGGTCGGTCGCAACTCCCGCCAAAGGCAAATTTTCAACAATCTACATTTCTCGACAATTAATATATTTTCTTGGTTAGAATTTCGTTGATATTTTGGATATTGAATACATGATCTTCAAAGAGAATGGAAATGGGATGTTGGAATGGGAAACACTTACTTACAGATTACCCATTCCAAGATCCAATTCCTTTTCTTTCGGAAATCACATTTGCCCACGCATCTTAAGAAGCCAGAGCCAATATTTTCTGCTTTCTGAACATTTTCTTTTTCTGTGGCCTTGGTTTTAAAGTCCACTCACGACTATCTTCATGTCTGTCTCAGGCGTATTAGTTGTGAAATAGTACTTTCAATTGTATCCGTTGTAATCCTGGGGTGTTATATGTTGCTAATTGCTATACAACACACTGTGCAGCAAATCCTTTTTTTACCCCATAAATCCATAGCTTTGGAAATGCTTCTGCTAAGTTGCTTAGTGAGCATTAATTGCTCCCTAGAACAGCCAACGGTTAATCATTATAGATAGAAAAACATCATCAGAAGGATTTCTAACCCATGCAAATAAACAAAAATCATACTTTTACTTGTTCCCTCATAGTGCTTCTACAAGCTAAATCCTTGAGAAGAATAGATTTTAATCCTCAATTATACACAAAATAACAAGCAGTTTAAGGAATACACTTCCTCATTTTTTCATTTCCAGATTTCATTCTCATATTGGCATATGTGATATTTTCATGTTCTTATCATCTCATCAATTAAATTCATTATTTATTTGCTCGAACTAGGTATACATTTGGTAAATGAATTTAGAATGTATACATATAATAAGATCGCTCTCATGGATTTGTTTCTATTCCAAGTTAAATTCATTATTTTTTGTCCAAATATTCAATTTTTCTTGTCCTAATTGACCTGCAAAAGGACTAATCAAATTTGTCTGACCATTATTCGTCTTCCTATGTTCAACAGACTCAATTTCCGCAGACTTGGTGCCTGGACTTGATCCACTGTGGTTCAAGGATCTTCCTATATTCAATTTCCCACATGTTGATGATTTGTTACACTTGGTTAGGACTACGACAGACATCAGAACATCTTCAGCCATTATTCGGAACACAACAGAGTGCCTTGAACAACCAATCCTAGAAAAAACTCAAGCAACATTACCAGATCCCATGTTTTTCAATACGTCCAATGCACAAATTTACTAAAAATATTACTAATACTTCCTGCAACTTATTAACAGAAGACAGAACTTGCATAATGTGGCTAGATAAGCAAGTTGCAAATTCAGTCCTCTATGTTAGTATTGGAAGTGTGGCTTCAATTACTGAAAGCGAAGTAATAGAAATAGCTTGGGGATTAGTGAATAGTAAGCAACCTTTTCTGTGGGTAATTCGGCCCGGTTCAATTATTGAAAATAATTTGAGATTAGAATTCCCCGGGAATTTGAAAGAAGCTATTGATGAAAGAGGTTATATTGTGGAATGGGTTCCAGAAAAGGAAGTGTTAGCACATTTTGCAATAGGAGTTTTTTGGAGCCATTGTGGATGAAATTCGACACCGGATAGTATATGTGAAAGGGTTCCGTTGATATTTTGAAAATGTGAATTTGAGGTATGTGAGTTATATTTAATTGAAAGAGTTGTGAGGAAGTTAATGGTGAGTGAAGAAGGGCAGGAGATTAGGCAAAGAGCCTTGGATTTTAAAATGAAAATCGAGAATAGAGTTGCTGAAAATGGTTCTTCTAATAAGTGCTTGGGTGATTTGGTGAAGTTTCTTTTGTCACTTTGATAGCAAAGACACAGACATATTTGTGTTAGTACAACGGAATATCTTAAATTTATTAATGAATAAAATCTTTATTATAAAAAAAATAAAAACTTTTCTGTTATTTATAATGTGTTTTAGTGGCTCTGTGTGCCTGCAATGCGGTGAATACATCTTCAACATGTGTTGGTACATGTTTGTCGAGCAGATATAGCAATAATAACAACAAGCTAAGTAACCAAGTTTTAGATTACAAAAGAGATTACTCCGTTTAAATATAGAAAATTAAGACACTTTTAACTTCATAACACTGCTCTAAGCCTCTAACTAACACTTAGCCATTATTATCAATGTTAATATTGAAAAACTTTCATTAAAACACTATCCAATTTGATAACATTTTTGTCAATCCTCAACATATGTCATTTTTTGAAAATATTTTTACTATCAAACCAAGCACTGTAAATATTTTTTTAAATGTTGAGTGATTTTTCAAGACACGTTTTTCATAAATATTTTGCCTCATCAAAATTTATGCTATTTATGAAAATTCTCTATAATTGTGAACAAAATAATTTTCATCCCGTCTCAATATAATGCCCCTAACGATAGTGGCAGTGCGAAAACTCCCTGATTTGAGAACAGTGATAGAGTTGGGCCGCTAAATCAACCCAATCCTCTTCTGTATAACTCTTTTGAAGTAGGTTGTAGCCCAAGTCCATAGCTCACTCGTATAATTTGGTAATGGGCCAACGAGATTTCTCCAGAAGCATCTAGATATTTTGCTACATCAAGAAATATCGAGAAAGCCAGAAGAATAAAAAAACGAAATATCGAGAAAGTACTTTACCAACTTATAAATACGCATCTGCCCCCTCCTCTTTGAACCAGCAAAATTGAAAGCAAACAGAGACCCAAGCAAACACAGAAAACTCTCAAAAGCTCACTGAAAATGTCGCTAATTCCAAGGATCTTCGGCGATCGACGAAGCAGCAGCATGTTCGATCCATTCTCAATGGACGTGTTTGATCCTTTCAGAGAATTAGGCTTCCCAGGTTCCAATTCACGGGAGACCTCTGCATTTGCTAACACACGAATCGACTGGAAGGAAACTCCGGAGGCTCATGTGTTCAAGGCCGATCTTCCAGGGCTTAAGAAGGAAGAAGTAAAAGTGGAGATCGAAGATGATAGGGTTCTTCAGATTAGCGGAGAGAGGAATGTGGAGAAAGAAGATAAGAATGATACTTGGCATCGCGTGGAACGCAGCAGTGGCAAATTCATGAGAAGATTTAGACTTCCGGAGAATGCTAAGATGGAGCAGATTAAGGCGTCTATGGAGAATGGCGTGCTTACTGTGACTCTTCCTAAGGAAGAAATAAAGAAGCCCGAAGTTAAGTCTATTGAGATCACTGGTTAGATGCTTTAACTAAAAATACATTAAGTAAATTTGCTAGTAGTATACGATGTATGAGCAAACAAAAAGTAGAATCAGCTCTGTTTCTCGCTAGTAGTTGATGTACTTCCTTCAAATTTCTATGTGCAAATGTATTAACTAGTGTTTTGTTATCCTTTGATTCTGTTCAAATCTCCCATATGTTCTTTCTTCTTATTCTTCTGGAATCTGGACTCTTCCTTTTCGGTATATGGGTGTATGGAGTAAAGGACTTTTTCAATCAATTATTGCCTTTTAAAATTAGCTGTACTTTTTAATTGAGACAAACAAATTATATATTCACAATCTCTGTGTCAAATTCACAACAGAAAAGTATAGCAATACTACCTATATGTTAGCGCTACAGAAGCGGCAAATACCTCCACATGCGTTGAATGTTCTACATATTTCACTTAAATCACATAAGTTTGTCTAGAAAATACCTCAAATGCTACTAGAAATACTGTATATCGGATCTCGTGCTAGCACGGGTCCAACATATATTTATAATTTTATCTCTATAAAATTTTTAAAAATATTCAACGTATTAAAAATGAGAAGTTCTTGAGAGTACGGGTCGCTAATTTGTGTTATAGTATATTTTTTTATTTTAAAATATTTGAAAAGTTATATTTTTACGTGGTAGTGAATCATATCATTAAACGCGGATAAATATTATTAACATTAGTACAAATATTATTAAGAATAGTAATCATCAATGCAAATTTATGTTGTGCATATATATAAATTCATGTATTAGTATTAGCTGTGAAGAAATATAGATGGTATCTAGATGGTATCTAGAGGGTCAGCTTGATGGCAGGGAGTCAACTTTGCGGCCTTAGGATCGCAAGTTCGATTCTCCCTAAAAGCCGCGCGGACATGTTGCAGTGTGGGTTCGGTCTCCGCCAAGCCTTGTGGATGGGGCTTATGGGGGGTCAACCTTGTTGTGGATGGGGCTTATGGGGGGTCAACCTTGTAGCATTGATTCGTTGGACGCAAGCAGACACTGACCATGTGTGCACATCGCGCGATTTACCTTGCACATCCCGCGATTTACCTGGTGGTGGGGTGCTGAAGGACCGGTCCCATCATCTCCAGGACGTCTGGGTAATACCAGTGAAGTAGTCAGGCGCAAGCCAGAAAACCTGGATTATCAAAAAATAAATAAATAAATATAGATGGTGTATAATAGTAGTAACTTCAAAGTGTCAGAACAAAAAGAGTCTCAGGAATAACAGCTATGTACTTCCTAACATGGCATCAGCCTATTCATGCTTTTGGAGAGCTCAAATAGTTAGGAGGGTAAATTTGACGGGAGGGCCTCAAGGTAATTTTTTTTTAGGAGTTTGAGCTATAAATCCTAATTATAATGTAACACTTGCTTTTATAACAAAAAATAATTTTTTTTAATAAGAAGTGAACTAATTTTAAATTATAAAATTTATATTTGAAACTAAATAATATGTTATCATCAGTGAAATAATACTATAATAATATGAAAGAATCATAATTAATGTGTAATGTTAATAATGTGTTGAAGAAAATGTTGGGATGATTATAGATATATGTAACAACTTGCAATACATAACTATATGTGAAAATCATAGTTTTTAGCCATGATGTAAATGATTACTATACTACATATGATTTATATTGAAATTGATGACATAAACATGTGGTTAATGTGAAATGTTCTTGTCTTTATTGCAATAGGTGAAATAATTATGCGATCAACTTCTAATGTTTAGATTAATAGTGAACGACCGTATTATTTCATCTTTTATGTCCAAACTAATTTTTTAATAAGAAGTGAACTAATTTTAGTGAAACAACACTACAATAATCTAACATAATGATAATTAATGAGTAATATTAATAATGAGTTAAAGAAAAAGTTATGATGATCGTAGCTATATGTAACAACTTGAAATTGGTGACATAACTGTTGGAAATTAGCCTTTGGCGGGAGTTGCGACCGACCAACTTTAACGGCTTAAACACTAGTGTTACGTATGTTGGAGAATCCGGTTCTTCACACATGCATGATGTACTAAGTACGTAGATAACCGTAGGGCCAAGAATCGTCAAATTTCATTGAGAAATGAAAGAGATATTGGTTCACGAAGTAAGGTGTTTGAAGCATGGAAAAGTGTGGTGTGTGATCAATTCTCCCTCATCGGTAGAGGAAGAAAGAATTGTTGTGTATATAATACTCGAAATTGGTTTGGGGTTTGGGACCCCAAGGGGTATCCCATGTGTTTAAAGGAGGGAAGACCTAGATGTGCTTCGGTTCAAGAAAAGACCACACGCGCGCGCCGCCGCCCGTCCCGTCTGATTCGTTCCGTTAGGGTTCCGTCGTGGGACTGGGGGTCGTGGGGTGTTCGGGCTCCGGGCTCGTGGTCGCGGGTCATGGGGTGTGTGGGGCATGTAATGTCTTTCGTCGATATTATCTTTTTTGGCCGAAAACTTTGCTAGAAGTACGCTTTGATCCCGTTTTCGATCCGCTTTGGACCGAATTCTTTCGGATGTACGCTTTGGTCCCCGAAGTTTCAAGATGTACGATTTGGTCCCCGAAATTTTTCGAAAGGCGACTTTCGACGGTCCGGAATCGTAAACGTCCAAAGCACTCAATTCGGCCATTTATTTTGGTTGAATTACACCTCCTATAATGGCCAATCCGTTGGCAATTTTCTCCATTTATGTGGTGGCTTTACTACCTCCATAATGGTCATTATTTGGCCAATAATGGTTGTTATGGAGGCAACAAACAAACGATCCCTCTTCCTCCTATATAAACACCCCTTACACCATTGTTGAGGCACACTTGATATACACGAAATTACACAAAGCGAAAAGCAAAGCAGCGAGGATGTTTTGAGAAAGTTCAAGATGTTAGACAGCTTCTCCGATAGCGTCACCAATGGATACAAATCAAAAGCTTGATAAAATCTTGGTGCACCCGTATACCAGAGCGATATGCACAGGTGATCGGTAGTTTGATGTATATCACAAACGCACCCGACCCGATATTGCTTATGCGGTCAATAAGTTGGCTAGGTTCACCCGTAATCCAAGTGATAATCACCGGAAGGCGTTGAATCGGGTATTACAATACCCGAAATACACGTTAAATTTCGGGTTGCACTATTCGAGATATCCAAATTTGTACTAGAGGGGTACAAAGTGATGCAAACTGGATATCCGATATAGAGAACACCAAGTCCACCGGTGGGTATATATTTACAATTGGTGGTGGAGCCGTGTCTTGGAAATCCTCTAAGCAAACTTGCATCGCCCGGTCCACGATGGAATCGGAGTTTATCGCTTTAGACAAAGCGGAGAAGAAGCCGAGTGGCTTCATGACTTCTTAGAGGATGTTCCGTGTTGGAACAAATCCGTACCTTCGGTAATGATCCACTGCGACGATCGGTCGGCTCTAGGAAGGGCACGGAATGCTATGTACAACGGCAAGTCTCGTCATATTCGACGGAGGCATAAGACCGTTAGGCAACCGATCACCACGGGTATAATATCCATTGATTTCATTAAGTCAAAGGATAATATAGCAGACCCATTGACAAAGGGCTTACCCAAAGATCGATGGCTTGCTGTCTAGGGGAATGGCTTAAAACCCAAAATATAAGGACCAATACAAATGGTAACCCAACCTTACGAACCGGAGATCCCGGTAATTTGGTTCAATGGGAAAACGAAATTGTAAAGGTTCGGTTGATCGCTTCGGTGGAAGTATGAGCACTTCGGATAGTGATTTCGAAAAGAAACACTAAATCCAAAGCGTTCCCGCGATAGACATTAAGTGCTATCTGCAAGATGGGTAAAGGTTAAGTTTTCAAAACTCCGTAATGATCCCATGGAAATTAGCCTTTGGCGGGAGTTGCGACCTTGGCTTACACCAACTTTAACGGCTTAAACACTAGTGTTACGTATGTTGGAGAATCTCTTTCAAGGTTCTTCACACAGCCTGCATGATGTACTAAGTACGTAGATAAATCGTAGGGATGTACCAAGAATCGTCAAATTTCATTGAGAAATGAAAGAGATATTGGTTCACGAAGTAAGGTGTTTGAAGCATGGAAAAGTGTGGTGTGTGATCAATTCTCCCTCATCGGTAGAGGAAGAAAGAATTGTTGTGTATATAATACTCGAAATTGGTTTGGGGTTTGGGACCCCAAGGGGTATCCCATGTGTTTAAAGGAGGGAAGACCTAGATGTGCTTCGGTTCAGGAAAGACCACACGCGCGCCGCCGCCGCCCGTCCGGTTCGGTTCCGAGTTCCGTGCGGCCGCGGGCCTTTATCTAATTATATTATCTTTTGTGGGCCGAAAACTTTGCCGTGGGTCGTGATTTGATCCGTGTTTCGTATTATCGATATTATTTTTTTGGCCGAAAAACTTTGCTAGAAGTACGATTTGATCCCGAATTCTTCGGATGTACGAGTTTGGTCCCCGAAGTTTCAAGATGTACGATGGTCCCTAAAATTTTTCGAAAGGCGAATTTCGACGGTCCGGAACGTAAACGTCCAAACTCAATTCGGCCATTTATTTTGGTTGAATTACACCTCCTATAATGGCCAATCCGTTGGCAATTTTCTCCATTTATGTGGTGGCTTTACTACCTCCATAATGGTTGTTATGGAGGCAGTCAAACAGTCCATCTTCCTCCTATATAAACACCCCTTACACCATTGTTGAGGCACACTTGATATACACGAAATTACACAAAGCAGAAAGCAAAGCAGTTTCTTCCTAAATCTTTCAAGCATCATTTTGTTATTCAATATTCTTCACGGTAGCTTTTGAGTTTCCTTTGCTCAATAGTTCCATTGCTGTTTTATCTTGGGAGACGAATTGTCCAGGACGTATAAAGGATACATACGGGGCAATATTGTCTTAAGGACGAGTGCCACACTCGACTCAAAGAAAAAACCGCTTTCCGCTTTTCTTGTTCAACAAAATAGTAATTTCAGTTTTGTTGTTATATTGTAATTTTCAGTTTTATAGTTGAATTGTAATTTCAATTCTTACATACGCAGTTACTTGTAATTTTCGTTCCTGCAATCCTTGTAAACACCAACAATAACTATATATGAACATCATATACTTTTTTAGTCATGTTTCAAATGGTTATTGAAACTGATGACATAATTATATGTGATCAATATGAAATGTTCTTGCCTTTATTGTAATAGGTGAAATAAGTATGCGACCAATTTGTAATGTTTAGATTAATAGAGAACGACTTGTATTATTTCATTGATATTAGTATTTATATCCATAATGACGTTATAATTTTATTAAAATATTCATTTAAATGCCAATAACGATAAGTTTCAAGAATTAATTTATCAATTTTCAAGATAGTTTCATCTAAATCGTAGGTTGCTTACAAAAATTGCAGTTTGTTCTAATAACCGTAGTCGCTTCTTAGTAGCTAATATGTGAGTTATGTTTGGAAGAGAGGGGAAATTGAAAGAGTTGTGAGGAAGTTAATGGTGAGTGAAGAAGGGCAGGAGATTAGGCAAAGAGCCTTGGATTTTAAAATGAAAATCGAGAATAGAGTTGCTGAAAATGGTTCTTCTAATAAGTGCTTGGGTGATTTGGTGAAGTTTCTTTTGTCACTTTGATAGCAAAGACACAGACATATTTGTGTTAGTACAACGGAATATCTTAAATTTATTAATGAATAAAATCTTTATTATAAAAAAAATAAAAACTTTTTTGTTATTTATAATGTGTTTTAGTGGCTCTGTGTGCCTGCAATGAGGTGAATACATATTCAACATGTGTTGGTACATGTTTGTTGAGCAGATATAGCAATAATAACAATATGCTAAATAACCAAGTTTTAGATTATAAAAGAGATTACTCCGTTTAAATATAGAAAATTAAGACACTTTTAACTTCATAACACTACTCTAAGCCTAGAAACTAACACTTAGCCATTATTATCAATGTTAATATTGAAAAACTTTCATTAAAACACTATCCAATTTGATAACATTTTTGTCAATCCTCAACATATGTCATTTTTTGAAAATATTTTTACTATCAAACCAAGCACTGTAAATATTTTTTTAAATGTTGAGTGATTTTTGAAGACACGTTTTTCATAAATATTTTGCCTCATATCAAAATTTATGCTATTTATGAAAATTCTCTATAATTGTGAACAAAATAATTTTCATCCCGTCTCAATATAATGCCCCTAACGATAGTGGCAGTGCGAAAACTCCCTGATTTGAGAACAGTGATAGAGTTGGGCCGCTAAATCAACCCAATCCTCTTCTGTATAACCGTAGGTTGTAGCCCAAGTCCATAGCTCACTCGTATAATTTGGTAATGGGCCAACGAGATTTCTCCAGAAGCATCTAGATATTTTGCTACATCAAGAAATATCGAGAAAGCCAGAAGAATAAAAAAACGAAATATCGAGAAAGTACTTTACCAACTTATAAATACGCATCTGCCCCCTCCTCTTTGAACCAGCAAAATTGAAAGCAAACAGAGACCCAAGCAAACACAGAAAACTCTCAAAAGCTCACTGAAAATGTCGCTAATTCCAAGGATCTTCGGCGATCGACGAAGCAGCAGCATGTTCGATCCATTCTCAATGGACGTGTTTGATCCTTTCAGAGAATTAGGCTTCCCAGGTTCCAATTCACGGGAGACCTCTGCATTTGCTAACACACGAATCGACTGGAAGGAAACTCCGGAGGCTCATGTGTTCAAGGCCGATCTTCCAGGGCTTAAGAAGGAAGAAGTAAAAGTGGAGATCGAAGATGATAGGGTTCTTCAGATTAGCGGAGAGAGGAATGTGGAGAAAGAAGATAAGAATGATACTTGGCATCGCGTGGAACGCAGCAGTGGCAAATTCATGAGAAGATTTAGACTTCCGGAGAATGCTAAGAAGGAGCAGATTAAGGCTTCTATGGAGAATGGTGTGCTTACTGTTACTCTTCCTAAGGAAGAAATAAAGAAGCCCGATGTTAAGTCTATTGAGATCACTGGTTAGATGCTTTAACTAAAAATGGATGTAGATTTACTAGTACTATATGATGTATGGGAAAATAAAAAAGTCGTATCCGTTGTGTTTGAAGTTGCTCTCTCTGTTTCTCTCCTAATGGAGTGGTTGTGCTTCCTTCAAAACTCGAAGTTGAGAATGTAATAGTAGTGTTGTTTTATCTTTTGTCTGTTACTCCTTTTGGGTATGGGTAAACTGAGTCAAGAGCTTTAATTATTTCAATCAGTTCCTGCCTTTTAATTTCCTGGAAAACAAAAGAAATGTCAACCTATTATTAACGATTATTTGCTCTCTTGAATAAGCCATAATTACATTAAGCATATGCATGATGTAAACTCAGACACCCTACTTAAATTAGCTGAATTTATTTTATACACAGGAATGTGAAATTATACCTTTCACTAGACTCAAGATAAGCATAGCATCATGAGGACAGGGAATGTTCTGGACTTCCTGTTGGAAATTTGCCTTTGGCGGGAGTTGCGACCGACCAACTTTAACGGCTTAAACACTAGTGTTACGCATATTGGAGAATTCGGTTCTTCACACATGCATGATCTACTAAGTACCTAGATAACCGTAGGGTCAAGAATCGTCAAATTTCATTGAGAAATGAAAGAGACATTGGTTCACGAAGTAAGGTGTTTGAAGCATGGAAAGTGTGGTATTGTGTGTAATTCTCCCTCATCGGTAGAGGAAGAAAGAATTGTTGTGTATATAAGACTCGAAATTGGTTTAGGGTTTGGGACCCCAAGGGGTATCCCATGTGTTTAAAGAAGGGAGGATCTAGATGTGCTTCGGTTCGAGGAAAGACAACACGCGCGCCGCCCGTCCAGTCCGGTTTCGAGTTCCGGGTTCTCGGGTCACGGGCTGTGGGATATTATCTTTTTGGGCCAGAGAACTTTGCCAGAAGTACGAGTTTGATCCCGAAGTTTCCGGATGTACGGCTCGGATCGAATTCTTTCGGATGTACGCTTTGATCCCGAAGTTTTCGAACGTCGAATTTGGACAACAAAGCGAAACGCCAAGCACTCAATTCGGCCATTTATTTTGGTGAATTACTCCTCCTATAATGGCCAAATCCGTTGGTCTTTCACCATTTATGTTGGTGGCTTTACTACCTCCATAATGGCCATTATTTGGCTATTATGGAGGCGCTTTTTCACCCCTCCCTCACCTATATAAACACCCCCTTACACCATTGTTGAGCACCAAGAATGACTAAGAATAACACTAAGAACAGTGCACAAAATTACACAACCAAAACAGTTTTCTTCCTACAACTTCCAAGCATCATTTCGTTACTCAATATTCTTCACGGTGGCTCTTGAGTTTCCTTTGCTCAAGTGTTCCATTGCTGTTTTATATTGGGAAACAAATTGTCCAGGACGTATAAAGGATACATACGGGGCAATATTGTGTTAAGGATAGAGTGCCACACTCGACTCTGCAAAAACAGTTTCCATTTTTCGTCTTCAACAAAATTGTAATTTCAGTTTTGTGGTTCTATTGAAATTTTCAGATTTCTAGTTGAATTATTGAATCTTTGTTTATCCTTTCGAATACTTGTAATAGTTATATACTTCCCGTACTGCTTTATAAAGTACCATAGAGCAAAAATACCCAACACTTCCAAATGAACAGAAAAGAGGGGAGGCAAAGAAAGTGAAATGGACGATGTATATTTATTTGTACCGTCCAAGCTTTGCATATAATTTAAGGGGATCAAAACAGGGAGTGGAACTAATCAAATTAATATGGCTAATTGAGCTTGAAAATAACATAAAACTGTTGAAAATTTATCTTTAGCGGGAGTTGTGTCCGATCAACTTTAACGGCTTAAACACTAGTGTTACGCATGTTGGAGAATCCGGTTCTTCACACGTGCATAATCTACTAAGTAAGTAGATGATCGTAGGGCCAAGTATCGTCAAATTTCTTTGAGAAATGAAAAAGATATTGGTCCACGAAGTGAGGTGTTTGAAGCATGAAAAAATGTGGTATTGAGACCAATTCTCCCTCATCGGTGGGGGAAGAAAGAATTGTTTTGTTTATAAGTCTCAAAGTTGGCTTGGGTTTGGAACCCCAAGGGGTATTCCATGTGTTTAAAGGATGGAGGACCTAGATGTGCTTCGGTTCGAGGAAAGCCCACACGCGCCGCTGCCGCCCGTCCGGTCCGGGTCACGGGTCATGGGTCATGGGCTGTGGACTGTGCTTCTTCTGATATTATCTTTTTGGACCAAAATTGTTTCATATGTACATTTTTGTCCATGAAGTTTCAAGAAAGTCAAATGGGCAGAGAACTTTGTTATATGTACAGTTTGGTCCCTGAAGTTTCAAGAAAGTCAAATTGGGCAGAGAACTTTGTTTCTTGAACGTCAACCAGCACTCAATTCAGTCATTTATTTTGGCTGAATTAATCTTTCTAAATGCCAATCTGTTGCACATCATTTCACCATTTATTTTGGTGAATTACTACCTCCATAATTGTCATTACTTGGCCAGTAACAACAGCAATTATGTGGGCAGTTGGTAAGCCTCTCATTCAACTATATAAAGGACCCTTTGCCAATTGTTGACACACAGAAACTTGAAAACGAAATCAGTTCTTCCTATTACCTTCCAGCATCATTTCATTACTCAAAATTCTTCACGGTAGAACTTGAGTTTCCTTTGCTCATTTGTTCATTTGCTATTTTATCTTGGGAGACAATTGTCCAAGACGTGGAAATGATACATACGGGGCAATATTGTCTTAAAGACATAGTGCAATCACTCGACGCAACATACCAAAACTGTTTCAGTTTCTTGTTCAAGTTTATTGTAATTTCAGTTTGTTGTAATACTTAGCAGTTACTTATTTCCGTTTCCTGCACCATTGTAAGCAACAAGTTTAAGACAATATTTTACTTATTGTAACTGTTGTAACATGGCTGGAAACATAACTGATTATGCTGCTGCTACTGCCACTCAAGGCAACAATTCTGCCTTCCCTGTCGTGCTTATCGTCCAAGGCGAAGAACTCTCTGTTGCCTTCCCCATTCTTGTCCAAGACATGTCCGATGCCTTTGCTGCTCCACCCTCCGCATTACACCATGAACGCCCTGAGAAATTCATGGGCTCAAACTTTAAGAGATGACAGCAGAAGATGTTGTTCTACTTAACTATTATGGGCATGGCCCGGTTCCTAACGGAAGATCCTCCACAAGCTGGAGATGAAATGGACCCTTCGCCTTCTCAAAACGGGTGAAGAGGACCTTGGTATCCATGTCATTAATGGCATGAAGATGGTTTTTGATGCATGGAATCATACCGATTTCATGTGTAAGAATTACATATTGAATTGCTTGGCAGACCCTCTCTAAACGGTCTATTGCACCGTTGGCACTGTCAGCTCCCTTAAAGAACTTATGCTTCTATAGACATAAGTTCAATTTTAAAGGGAAAAAATTAAAGATCGGTAAATATTAAAGACCAGTCCATTTGAAGAATAAATTGTGCGATCATAATATTTGCTCTTTTGACCTTATTTTGTACTGATCTTTCATTTCTATCCTTCAAATGGAACTTATACCTCTTTCGGGGACATAAGTTTTTAACGGGATTCCAGACAAATTGAGCCAAATTTCATAGAGAATTTATATCCTAAATGACATAAATTTTATTTGAGGAACAAAAATTAAAGACCAACCCATTTGAAGAACAAATCGTGCAATCAAATCCTCTATATGTTGGCCAAGTCCATAGCTCACTCGTATAATTTGGTAATGGGCCAACGAGATTTCTCCAGAAGCATCTAGATATTTTGCTACATCAAGAAATATCGAGAAAGCCAGAAGAATAAAAAAACGAAATATCGAGAAAGTACTTTACCAACTTATAAATACGCATCTGCCCCCTCCTCTTTGAACCAGCAAAATTGAAAGCAAACAGAGACCCAAGCAAACACAGAAAACTCTCAAAAGCTCACTGAAAATGTCGCTAATTCCAAGGATCTTCGGCGATCGACGAAGCAGCAGCATGTTCGATCCATTCTCAATGGACGTGTTTGATCCTTTCAGAGAATTAGGCTTCCCAGGTTCCAATTCACGGGAGACCTCTGCATTTGCTAACACACGAATCGACTGGAAGGAAACTCCGGAGGCTCATGTGTTCAAGGCCGATCTTCCAGGGCTTAAGAAGGAAGAAGTAAAAGTGGAGATCGAAGATGATAGGGTTCTTCAGATTAGCGGAGAGAGGAATGTGGAGAAAGAAGATAAGAATGATACTTGGCATCGCGTGGAACGCAGCAGTGGCAAATTCATGAGAAGATTTAGACTTCCGGAGAATGCTAAGATGGAGCAGATTAAGGCGTCTATGGGGAATGGCGTGCTTACTGTGACTCTTCCTAAGGAAGAAATAAAGAAGCCCGAAGTTAAGTCTATTGAGATCACTGGTTAGATGCTTTAACTAAAAATACATTAAGTAAATTTGCTAGTAGTATACGATGTATGAGCAAACAAAAAGTAGAATCAGCTCTGTTTCTCGCTAGTAGTTGATGTACTTCCTTCAAATTTCTATGTGCAAATGTATTAACTAGTGTTTTGTTATCCTTTGATTCTGTTCAAATCTCCCATATGTTCTTTCTTCTTATTCTTCTGGAATCTGGACTCTTCCTTTTCGGTATATGGGTGTATGGAGTAAAGGACTTTTTCAATCAATTATTGCCTTTTAAAATTAGCTGTACTTTTTAATTGAGACAAATAAATTATATATTCACAATCTCTGTGTCAAATTCACAACAGAAAAGTATAGCAATACTACCTATATGTTAGCGCTACAGAAGCGGCAAATACCTCCACATGCGTTGAATGTTCTACATATTTCACTTAAATCACATAAGTTTGTCTAGAAAATACCTCAAATGCTACTAGAAATACTGTATATCGGATCTCGTGCTAGCACGGGTCCAACATATATTTATAATTTTATCTCTATAAAATTTTTAAAAATATTCAACGTATTAAAAATGAGAAGTTCTTGAGAGTACGGGTCGCTAATTTGTGTTATAGTATATTTTTTTATTTTAAAATATTTGAAAAGTTATATTTTTACGTGGTAGTGAATCATATCATTAAACGCGGATAAATATTATTAACATTAGTACAAATATTATTAAGAATAGTAATCATCAATGCAAATTTATGTTGTGCATATATATAAATTCATGTATTAGTATTGGCTGTGAAGAAATATAGATGTATATAATAGTAATAACTTCAAAGTGTCAGAACAAAAAGAGTCTCAGGAATAACAGCTATGTACTTCCTAACATGGCCTCAGCTTATTCATGCTTTTGGAGAGCTCAAATAGTTAGAAGGGTAAATTTGATGGGAGGGCCTCAAGGTAATTTTTTAGGAGTTTGGGCTATAAATTCCATGCAACACTTGCTTTTATTACAAAAAATAGTTTTCTTAAATAAGAAGTGAACTAATTTTAAATTATAAAATTTATATTTGTAACTAAATAATATGTTATCACCATGAAATTAGTGAAATAATACTATAATAATATGAAAGAATGATAATTAATGAGTAATGTTAATAATGTGTTGAAGAAATTGTTATGATGATCATAGATATATGTAACAACTTGCAATTGGTGAATAACTATATGTGAAAATTACATTTTTTAGCCATGATGCAAATAGTTACTAAACTACATATGATTTATATTGAAATTGATGACATAAACATGTGATCAATGTGAAATGTTCTTGTTTTTATTGCAATAGGTGAAATAATTATGCGATCAACTTTTAATGTTTAGATTAATAGTCTATTGCAATAATTATGCGATCAACTTTTAATGTTTAGATTAATAGTGAACGACCGTATTATTTCATCTTTTGTATCCAAAATATTTTTAAAGACATTGACGGATTAGGCCAGTTTAGTCCAATTGGGATATACAGTTTAGTCCAATGATTTTAAAAAATAAAATAAAATTATAACTATTTCAAACTTTCAATCCATCTTCCAAATTTAAAAAAATAATATTTTGATCCAAAGTAAAAAATAATAAAATAAACAAAAATAAAAATCTAAAATATAAAAAGAAATATGAAGTTATATTTTCCTCTCTCAATTCATTCTCACAGTTTTATTGCTACATCTGAAATATGCTCCATTGACAGTCATTATTGGAGCTTGAGCTTAAAGCTTGAAAAAATGAATTTCGAAAGAGTAATTCATTTTAAGTGAGTGTTATTAAATTTTATTATGGGTCTTTTGATGAGTTTAAATCTCAAATTTTAGAGAATTTCGAGAAGATTTAAGGTGATTTTGAATTAAATTTCGAATTTGAGCTTGAGTATAGCCATTATTAAAGCTTGAGTTTCAAACTTGAAAATGAATTATTTCAAGTGGATGTTATTGAATTTTGTTGGTGAGGAGTTTAAATATCAAATTTAAGAAAAATTGAAGAAGATTTAAGATGGTTTTGCATAAATTTCATATTTGTATAAGCTGAACATTTCAAATTTAAGCTTGAGGTTTGAAGATGAACATTTCAGATTTATAACTTTTATTATGGACGAGACAACAACTATGCATAGACCAACAACAGAAATACATTCATTGCTGATTATGTCTCCATGAATGTCTTATATCGCTTAGGCCTTATTTGTTTGCACTTAATGAGATCGGAATTTGAATCATTCAGATCTTAACCCATCATTTATCTTTTTAATTTTTTTTATCACTAATTGAATATGAAAACCTTTGATTCGATCAGATCTGGGAATGTGTCTTAAAATTGTTCAGACCTCAAATACACAATTTTAAATACAACACTTTGTTTTATCAAACCACAGATACCTTCGCGGGTCCCCAATAGGTCATGACTACTGGGACGATGATATATTCCGTCCGGAACATGTATGTACGATAGGAGACAATTGGCCAGTGCATTGCATCACATATACATTCACATTACATCCATTCATATCTCTGATTCTGGTTATTGTTTTCATATCTCTAATTCTGGTTATTGTTTTCATGGTATTGCGTGATGCGATTCAGCCTTGATCCCTTATTTGTTAATTCATTTGAGATGGTGGTTACTTGTTAATCTCTTACTTAGGCACTTGATGGATTCGAGGATTAGAGATTTTGATTAGGCTATGACTGTAGACTATTGAGATTTAGTGTAATTCTCCTTATTGCAAATCTTACGTGGGTGTGCTTAGTGATTTCCTCATTTCCGTATCCCTTGAATTCTAACTGGATACTTGATACTTGGTTGTTTACTTTTGGACTGTGATAGAGTTTGTACTTGATTGGGAGCATGTCTATTTTTCAATTTCTTCCTTTATATATGTTAGCTAACTGTTGTCGGCCTATGATACCTACCAGTACATAGTGTTTGTACTGATACTACTCTTGCTATACCCTTTCTAGGTGTAGAGTTATTGTAGAAACTTCAACGAGGTTCGATTAGCCTTCAAGGATCTCATGGAGTTTATATAGATTTCTCTATTTAATTCTCTTTCTAAACAGAAGTGTATTCAGGTTGTAGTTGTAACTTTCATTCAAGTTGTATACTTGAAAGCTCTTGTAGTATTCAGACCAAATTCCTTGGGAAGTTGTTGTGTTCCTTTTTTTTTTTTTTATTTTATATATCTCTATGTTTTTGGACTTCTATTGTTCTTATGTATTTATGTTGTTGGGTGAATCGTTACGGGACGGGTTCGCCTACCGAGGTGGGGAGTGGTAGTTGCCCGCACGACTTAATAATTTGGGTCGTGACATGGTGGGTGGGGAGGAGAGAATAAATTTGAAATGTCACTTATGTACTTGTTTTCCCTACTTCCATTACGGAGTCATTTCCCTCATTTTAAGGAACTTATTACTAAGGAAAATATTTTTCAAGACATTTTGACCAACCAAACATGGAAAAATTGAAAATGTTTTCCTTCATACCAAACACACTCTACATTACAAATTTAAGAGCCAAATATGTGGCATCAAGAATATAGAAATATAAAACTAGATAAGCCAAGAAAATGTAGATATAAGAGTTAAGACGCATTAGCACATTACACCAATGAATTAATCAAGTCCTTTAAATTGTAGACCAGCCAATCAGCTTTAGCTGCAACTGAGTTTCGTAGTTGAACTCCTCCATAGCAAACAAACAAGTCCGCACCACCTGGCATACGAGCCTGAAACAAAAATCGGAGTGTAGGGCAAAAGTTGTCAAAAGAAAAGTCATATAGAATCCGCAAACATTTCTCAGAATAGTATAAACCAGAGCAAACAAGTTTTGACAGTCTAAGCAACTAAAAAGGTGTTCCTTTGAACATATTCAAACAACTTAACAGAGTTCGCGAAAAAATGATGAAAAATTGAGTAGGCAGATTTGTTAATAACTGGGTTCTAAATTTAATTCTTAAATATTTTGTGGATTTCGACTGAACTCGTATGTAACCTTCTAGTTCTGCTGATTGAGCTGCAGACTTTGGCAAATTTTCAAACAAACACCACATTTATCACTCTTTATTTTTTCTTTTCATTTGGGAGATCGGAGTTGGTGGTTAGACGGGAGACAAGGATAATGGTTACGTACCTCAAGATCAGTAGCACCATCACCAATCATCACTAGTGACTTGTATCCATGAGCCTGAAATATTACTTAGCATTATGAGCATCTTTAAGAAGTGTGTTAAATTAAACAGTCAAATCACCAGCAGTTCCAACACCAACCTTTCTTAGTTGTTGAACTGCAGTAGCCTTCCCGCCCTTCCTTGAAGTTGGCTCATTTTTATCAAACCCAGCAAATTCTCCATTACTCCCAAAGAGTATTTGATTGGCAAAGATATTTTCAAGAGGTATACCGAGGATTGATGCAACAGGCTTCATGAAAGAATCATGGTCAGGAAACATGTTAGTTAATACACCAAATTGCAGGATCAACACAATTAAAAGGTGACATATAGGATAGGGAGAAAGGGAGATAGGAATGAACTACATTCTCAAAACACATTTTTCACCCAAATAACTGAAGCAAATAATGGGTACTAGCAGAACTTTTGAAAGTATAATTGGACACTATGGTAAACTGAACCAACTTACCCCCTAAATCTTTCATCATATTTAAGGTAGCCATCTTTTCTCAAGAGGAATATATCCTCACATATGACAGCATTTACACTAGAACATGACCAAAAATTTTAATTGCCACCCTTCCCCAGATTCGCCAAATTTTTGCCGCACCCGGGTAGGATCTTCCAAAAATAACTAGTTTTGGAGAATCCGACAAGCACCCGACAACATTTTTGAAGAGTCCGAACAACATAGCTTCCTAGTAAAGCATTTTATAAATTAAAATTTGGAAATTGCTAACAGAACCCAAGAATAGAAGAATTTCCAGAATGAAGCTCAAAGCTCACAGGGTATTGTTTGAAACTTCATACGTAATATTTTAAGAGAAGTGTAAAGTCACAACAGCTTATCCTTAATATGTTTATAATTGATGCAAGATAAACAAATAAAACTAACCGTAAACTAAATGTTTGAAGAAGGGAAGTACATTGATCATTTGACGAAACCCTCCAGAGACGAGGTAAACATCTTTATTTTTATCCTTCAGCTTCTTGACCAACAGATCAATGCCAGGAGAAAGTCTGCACCAATCATCAAAACAAGAAAAGGTTTTAGCAACCTAAGCTGATTAAAGTAAACAATCAGCTAGCTTCAATGGAACACCAAACAAAAGTTGATTAGTTTGAAATTTTAAAGACATTGACGGATTAGGCCAGTTACCTTTGAATCCTTTTGCTTTCTAAAAAAATTGTTTTTTCCTTTAGCGCTTGCTATATTAAGAAAGCACAGTACACCAAGTAGAGAGACACATGTTTTCTAAGTGGACATGCTAAAAGTGTATTACACAAAACTGTAAATCTTTATGATGGTTGAAGGAATACAGGTATTAAGATTCAGAGGAACTATTAACTGTAACATTTTTTTTTGACTTTGACATACACCAAGTCTTTTGAGCTGACAAGCTCCTTCATCTGTGGTCTACTATGGCCAAACTTTTATTTAACAAAGGCTGAATCTGCTCGAGCTTATCATGTTGCCTGCCACAGACTTGCAATAAAAACTGCCTACGACACTTTTTCAACAATTCTCTAAATTGATAAAAAGTTAAGTGTCTCTTCTATTCAAGCCATCTCTTTTCCTTTGTAATGCCATGGTGAAGAAAGAGCTGGCAGGGGCAATGGCCTCTCTTAAAATTTGCTAATCGCTTAACGATCCTGAAAATATTGTGGTGGTTGAGTGTTTAATACTACTACCAGTGTTGTCTAGGCAGAACTCTTAGGATAACTACTGAAGAAAGCTACAACTTTCCAAGGCTATGAACGAACAACTAACATTTTAAATTATGCCCAACTGCTTCCACATGTATTGGTTGCTTAATAGAAATTATAGACTGCTACTTGTTGTACCAATTACAACATGTCTGCAATTAGTCTCAAATTGCTGAATCATGAAACCAGACAGCTATAACATCCGAACATCAACACATAAAGGTTTCTAAGGATTCAATGGGAGAAAGAAATTGACAACCATGACTATATATAGCATGCCCAGTCAAAAGTTATTAAATAACTAAAATGGCAGTTATGTCACGGCCCCTAAATTAAGGGGCAATAGCAGATAATAGCTTATACCTATAAAGTAAATCACCCCCAAATGTAAATGTAAGATAATCAGATTCATCTGTATAACTAACCTCAATTTGCCATAAAGGACAAAATTCGAGTGATTCAACACTTCTTTGTCTTTTGTCTTACTAAGATTGAAATAATAATTCACGGAAATGGAAACCTTATATGCAGAGGTGATCAAAGACACATAGTTAGTTACCTTGGAGGTCTCTTAAGAAAATCCTGGAGTTGAGACAACGAAGGGTTAATAAGAGACAGACGAGCTGCCAATGCTTCTTCAAAAGGAACAGACCCATTCATCGCCCTGTCAAAGACGAGATAAATGGGATATGAAATCCTAAAGCATTTAAAATTAAATTACAACCACTATTTTCCACATTCAAAAGGACAGCTAACCTAGCTGTCCATTCTGCAACAGCCTTTCCAGCACCACAAAACTCCGCAAATTCATCAATGCCCTCGTCTATGCACACAGTGCTATCCACATCAAAGCATACAGCATCCGCATTTTGCCAAACATCAAGAACCTCTAACATAATTCAAAATCCCATCAGTCAGCCAAAAAATTACAATCAATTTCTTCCATAATAGCACCAATCCCATATTTCATTTTACAAGCATCAATCAATCAACTTTGTCAAAATCCCAAACTAGTTGGGGTCAGCTACATTAAAGGTGTTTGGTATGACCGGAAAAGTTTATCATAAAATATTTTTCAATTTTTCCATGTATGGTGGTCAAAATATTTGAAAAATAATTTCTCTAGGAAAACAAGTTCCTTAAAAACTGAATATGACTTCCCTAGAAGTAGGGAAAACAAATTTCATTCCACATTGATTGTCTTCTTCCCTCCCTCCTACACATTGCATCCCCATCCCCATCCCCATCCCCACCACCCCACATCCATCCTCCATAGTGTCTGCCTAAATTATCCACAAATGCTTTTCGGACAATATTTTTTGCTTACTTACTAAACACAAGAAAATAAGTAAGAAAACACACAAATTTTCTAGGAAATCATTATCCAAGAAAATATTTCCAGAGGAAAACATTTTCCTTCATACCAAACACACCCTAGTTCTCTATATAAGTTCTGCATTACTCAGGTTCATTTCATTTTACAATCATGATTATAAATACTCAGAAAATAACCAATCTGTAAAAAAATACAACAGATGTTATAATTATGAAAACAAGATTCAATTTTTCACATACGTACATACAGATTAGCCCCACCAAGAACGATCTCAGATCCTGATGTTTACCTTTAGATGGTAATGTGTTGTCAAAAGGGGTTACAGCAGAGGCTTCAAGGGGCTGAACTGAAGCAACAAAAGATTTAGACAATTTCGAAATTCTCACCATTCCAATTGGTTGAACACAAACTCTTGTACTACTAATTTTTTGAGAGAATGTAGGAACTAGTACCGAGCTTTGCTGTCTAGATACAACATCACGAACAGAATTCGCCTGAAAACTCATCAACCCCTCCATTGAAACCTTAAATATTCTTGGATTTCACAAATCCCCGAGAGGTGTGTTGTTAAAAATCAAATCTTTGTGGGTATAATTAAGGTTGTCTTTGTTAAAAATGCTTTTTGTGCTTAAGATTTAGGCGCACCTGACTGAGAACTGGTTGATGCAGCTGGTGCGTACTCGAGGGGATACAGTGTTACTGATCTTTACCTTTAGGATCGTGGACCTGAATCCTAAATTACTTGGGGCCGGCCTTTTAAAGAAGAAAGGGCCTACTAAATTTGAAGTTGATACTTATGGGTTTACGTAGCCCATGGGACTATCTAAAGGGGAAATTCGCACCAACGTCCTTATTTCCGGACGGTCTTTAATTTTTTCCTATTAAAATTAAAATATTTAATTTTTTCCCATTAAAATTAAAATATTTAATTTTTTTCATTTGCCTAATACTTCGAGGTTGTGTGTTCGAACTCCTTCTAAGATAAAAAATTTAAAAAAAATCACAAGGCAGAGATTTGTAGCAAAATTATGTCTGTTCGAGTAAATTTACGCATATTCAGGCAAAATTAAGCCTATTCGGCAGAAGTTTGTCATAAGGCAAATTTTCACTCAAAATTAAGCCTTAAGACAAATCTATGCCTTAAAGCAATCTTCTGCCAGTATATGTCGAATTTTGCACAAATATGCCTAATTTTGCTATAAATGTCTCTGCCTTGCGATTTTTATTTTTTATTTTTTATTTTTGCATGAGTAGAGATTTGAACCCGGAATCCATGGGTTTTTAGGAGAAGAATAAAAATTCTAAATTTGAGGGGCAAAAATTAAAGAACAATGACTTTTGAAGGGAATTCTGCACAAAAAAATGTATCTAAAGAAGGTCCATGTGATTTGCTATTTGGTACTTTGGATTTCTTTTTATAAAACGTTTCATGTGATTTCTCTTTTCAATTTTTATTATTATATGTAGGAAAAGAGAAAATGGTGAACATATTATAACTTGGGAATTCGAATCTTCATTAATAAAGTAAAAGTTTGATAGTCAATTAACTGAGCTACTAGATCATTTTTAGTCAGTCTAAAAAAGAATGACATATTTTCTTAGTTGTCAATAATTTAACTTTAAATTTTATCTTTTACGCTTAACAAGATGATCTATAACCACACAAATATTTTTAATTTGTTTTAAACCACAAAGGCTACAACAAAATATGCCTTTAGCGGCAGTTATTTAACGGTAATAACTTAATTGCCGCTAATTGTATTCTAGAATAAATTATTGCCGACAATATCAAACTTAAGCTGGTAAAAGAATATGCTTTGTAGTGACTACTGTATATGTACCATTCTATTAGAAAAAGAAACAAAAAGTCTTGCGACTCCAAAAGATTAGTCCATCTTCCCTCCAAATTCTCTAAAAATTCCTCCCAATTCAAATCGACGATCTCTCTCTCTCCAACGCTCTCTCTCTCTCTCTCTCTCCTGTGTATTTTAAATTCGATAATCTCCACAGCTTCTGTAAGTTCAGCTCAAAATATGTAGTCGAATCAGGTTAGGTTACTTCCATACGTACTTATGCTTAGCGTATATTTGAATTTTTGTTTGAATTTAGTGTCATTAGTTAGATTTGATGACTGTGAATTTAGCAGATCTGATACTGTAAAAGTTTGATTTGCGAAAGTGTTATTTGGTGATTATGTGACTGGAATTGGTCATTTTTTTGTGTGACTTTTGGCAGGAAGTTGATAAAATAAGGCTTTGATTGCTGCTTTATGTGATTCACTTGATCATTTTAGTATTTTACTGGAATTGATTAGTTTTTGTGTGATTTTTGGCACTAAGTTGAGAAAATAGGGCTTTGCTTGCTGGTTTGTGTGACTCAGTTGATTATTTTACTGGAATTGATGTTTTTTTGTGTGATTTTTGGCTGTAAGTTGAGAAAATATGACTTTGATTGCTGGTTTATGTGACACAATTTATCATTTGACTGGAATTGATGGATTTCCTACAATCAGAAATTTTCCTTCGCTATTCACCATCAGTTGCCGAGATGTGTCACAATTTTGAGGTAAGAAAGTGAAAATCCCTTAGCGATTCACGATTTCTCATTTTCGTGATTTGTTTGGCATTCCGTATTCTCCTTTTGAATATCATGTGAATTTTTGTACTTCTCCGGATATCGATTCTATTATTAAAAAGAGAAACTTATGTATCTGAATTGAAAAAAACTGATTTGATTATTGTGGATCTTATGCGGTTTGAAATTATTGAGAATCTTTTGTAAGAAGGTGCTACAATATTGTCCTAACAGATTTCTATTAGTTTTCTCTAGAAGATCAGTAATCTGATTGGAAAATCGAATTATTTAAATAAATTTTGTTTGGGAGTTCGTATGTCTCATATTGAATGTCATGTGAATTATGTCGTTTCATTGATTTTAATTGTGAACTGTGATAGTCAAAGAAGTGTTCAGAAGTATCATAGTTGCTCCGTTTTATTTAGAAGAAGTTTGTCGATGACGAGAATCAATACACACGTATAAAGATTATACATCTCTTTTACCATACAAAAAATCTTTCTGTCAAAGTTGGATAATCCATTAACTCTAATATTGTTTAAATGTCATCTTCGAGCTATTAACCACATTAGTTTTCTGTCATTGTTACTGCTTGTCATGTAAATAATGGAATTAGCTGATAGGGATAGTCTGATGTGCTTATGCCCCATTGCTATGTTTTGTCATGTATTGTGTTTCTTTTGATGAGCTTTTTAAAAGCTGTGTTGTGACCAAATTTTTCTAATGAGAGGCAAGTTCTGTTGGATTGAAGGACCTTGTTAGTTTCCGTTAAAATCAAATTAACTGGCCAGAAATTTCTGAGTTCAGGCACTTGTACAACAGCTCAACTCTTTCCAGAATTTCCAGCACTGTATTAAAATTCCTGCTGCTATGTTACTAGAACCTGTACACTGATTCTGATCCAAAATACTTGGTCGTTCTTATTTTCTTTACTTCTCTTTATAGGTTGTATTAGAGTAATTGACAGTAGCAGATTGCAACAGCTGATTTATGTTTCGAAAAATTGACAGTAGGTGCCAGGACCAAAATACCTTAACTATAAAAGTACAAAAGGAAAGAAAGATCCCATCTTTCATTTTTGGTACTTAATTCATTTGGTATGAGTTCAATTGGATTCATTATTATCAATATTTTTCTACAACAATGTCATATTTACAGAACATCTACAATTGCGCTCACGCGCGCACACACATATTATATATAAGAACAAATCTTGAGGTAAGGGAAAACACTTACTTTTCATCAAAGAGAAAAGAAATCAAATGGCTATATGGAGAAGGGTCAGAGGAGTAGTAAGAATTGGAAGGGTGGTTGTAGGCATAGTAAGCATTCCAGTTAGGATTTCTTTCTCATCATCTTGTGGTCATACATCATTTGCTTATATTGGACGATTTTGCAGGGGAATAATAACTTTTTTATTTACTTGTGGAGCTATGTACCTTGGACTTGTCCCTTTTGTCTTGAGGTATTGTCTTCATATGCAAACTTACTCTTCTCATTATCTCTACAATCCTATTGGAAGTAATTTTGCTAAGGCCTCAATCAGTTCTCTATTTGGTTTACAGTTTATGTTAGCTGAAGGGGTATCAGTGAATTCTGAGAGTATAGCTCTGAACTCATCCCGTGTAAGAGTCTCATTTTCTAGCAGCGTGTCTACTAATTTGTCGATTTATATGGTTCTTTGTAAGTTCATATCCTATCTCAATTATGTGCCTTACACATGCACCAATGTCTTCTGCTAGTTTCTCTGATGTTTGATTACTCGCCAGCATTCTCAGCACCACATCGCCACTTTGTGCTGCTGGATCCGTTAAACGCCCATGGTCCAATCTCAGACATCCCAAACATTGTCACAATCTGCTCAGGATATGAACAATACAAGGTAAAACTCGTGAGTATTCGACTATGTTGTTCTGTTTTATTGGTGAAACTCTGTCAATGACAAATTAAAAAAGAACCTTGGTTAATCGTGTAATTAACCAAAGGATAAAATAAAACGTGGTCTAGATTGGAAATATATTATGAGTCTGTACTTGCATTATAATAAGGCAACCCGCGGATCTTAGCTAGAGAAAATAAACCTTGCTTAGGTTTTTCCCGTACCACCTAGTACTGATTTTAATACAAATGTTACCAGTCTCAAAAAAATAAACCTTGGTTATTTGCATGGAACCATGTCTTTTGAAATCTAATGGGAAATGAACTTGCATTTCCTTTTCTGAAGACTAGGTATTAGCTAAGTTGACAAGAACTTTCTTGTGTTTTTACATGCCCTTATGCCTCCCTGGTTTATAGTTCTTGTCTACGACTTTATCCTTCTCGAGAGCCTTGCTGATTTTGATGTTAGATGCAGAGTTTGAGGTACAGTACAATGCTGTGGAGGGTAAAACAAGAAATAAAATTTTGTTGCCTTTCAAGCTTTGGCTTGGCTTTTTCTGCTTTCCTATAGAATTTTTAGGATACTTTTAATCTGCCAGAATCTAAATTTCTTTTGGACGTGGTGGAAAAATATGGGTACGTATATTTCCAGACAAACCAGTTACACTAAGACCCGTAGAAACACGTATGGGTTCAGGAAAAAGGATCCTCTGAATATTGGGTAGCCATTGTTAAAACCGGGTCGAATACTTTATAAAATGGGTGGAGTAACAGAAAATATAGCCAGAAGGGACTCCAAATATTTTGGTATTTTATTCTTGACATTTAACTGCAACGTATGTGCTATTTCATGATTTCTCATATAACTATTTTACCATTGACCTAATTTTCTATGGAAGGCCAAAATCTAATGCATTCGAACTCGCTTCAAAGTTCATGGAGTGAATTGAGATTACCATAACAAATGTTGCAATGCTGGGATGTGCAGCCAGATTCCTGTAAATGACAGAAGACATCACCGATAGAACATGTAAATACGAACGGATGTGTTCTTAAAGGACAGTATTCCCGAGCATATCCAACCCAATGCCGTTTTTTCATAGCTGCGAGAAACTCATACCAGTCTCAGAAGAAGTCAATTTCCTTGTTATTCCATTGTTGAACACATTCTTATTGTTTTGATAATTCATATTTTTTTTACTGTTAGAAGATAAGAAAGTGAATGTATTGAGTTTGATTGTTCTTATTTTAAGTGAATGACATTGTTTTGAGTTTGGTAATTCTTCTATTGTTATCTTCTAACTTTCTCTTGTAAATTTTCTTTTTGATGCTATAAAAGAGTGAAATTAAATATGTGGATTAAAGTGAATTCATGAACAATTTTAGTCGCCATAATAATTTCCACTAAAATAGATTTTCTTTATTGGCATTTATTGCATCTTTGCCGGCAATAACAAAAGTAGCAAAATATGTTTGATGTCACATTTCTAAGATAGCTTCAACGGCAATACTACTGGCTACTAAATAAATGCTACTAAAACTAATTACTTTTAGTGGCAATAATATGAGTCTTTACCATCACTCGACATAAATGTCATTAAAGGCTTTAGCGACCTTGGATTCAATGACATTTAATCAATTGCTGGTAAATATTTTTGTGGCAATAAATATTGCGGCTAAAAGGGAAATTTATTGCCGCTTAAGGCCTCTTTTGGTGTAGTGAGATTAAAAAGTCTTCATTTATTTCTTAAACTTTGTGTCAGTCAAACTACAACATATAAATTGGGATGGAGGGAGTATTTAACTTTTGTCCTCGTTTAAATAGATTGAGGGGACAAAACTTGCTCAAAGTTATACTGGGGCAAGTCATAACTTGTTCAAAGTTAAGTCACTTGATCTTATATTTGTAAAACTTTAAATGGGATAAGGTTTAAACACCAACCCTCAAAGTATCTTATATGTGCAAATATTTGTAATTTGCTTACTAATCAATCTTTTGAACACCTGAAATTTCTTATTCTGATAATGTACCAAGTAAAAAAGAACATGAAAAAGAAAAATTAAATTGTGCTATTGCTCTCCCCTTAACTGAAAGGTCATATTCTCAATTGCAACGTAATACATTTTTTAAAAAAAATATGCATATGGTGTCTTCAAATATATAGAAGTTTCTTGCTATTTAAAATCATTTTCCCTTTTAGGTTAATCAATATAATATGCTGTACAAAAGAATAAAAACGGCAAAGCGTCATATTGCGACATGGTTTGACAACAGTTTTTTGTAATTGTAGCATGCATTTTTTAAGTAGCTCATTATAACCTGACTTTTTATGATTTTTAAAACGTTTCTGCTGCCAGAATGTTAGCATAAGCAAATTAATAATGTCAATTATCCTAGAATAATCATAAAAGAAACTAGAGAAAAAGGTTATTCTAGAATTATGTGTTTGGTTTGAAGAAAAATATTTTTCATGATAAAGCCATTTTCTGGTGTTTGGTACTTTGGTTATGAAAAACACCTTTTACCAATTAGGGAAAAAAAAACTTCTCACTTATGTGTAGGACAACATTTTTCTTTGCAAATATTTTAACTCTTACTCTATAGTCTATATTAATTGCTCCAACTGATAATAACTAAAAATTTCATCAAGTTTTACTTGCAAAACACCATCCAAGTGTTGACACCATTAATTCTTAATTCTTCAGAATATATATATATATATATATTTTTTTGGAAATTTTTTTTCAGATTCTTTTTTCTGTTATACCAAACACAATGAGAGTCCGGAACTTAAATGACCTAAAAAAAAGAGAGAAGGAACCAAAGTACCCAAAAAAAAAGTTACCAAAATCTTTTTGTGCAATAAATATTGCGCAAAAGGAGTTTACCGTAACGGCGCGGTTAATTCCTTTTGCACAATAATTTATTGCGCAATAGGGTGGGTAGTTCTTTTTTTTCTTTTGGTTAACTTTTTTATTTTCCAACACTGAGTATTATTTCAAAGGTTTGAAATTCATATTTTCTTCATACTTTGACCAAAGATTAATCATGTGTCAAGACTCCAAAACGTCAATTTTTTTTATATAGAACATGATTTTTTTTTTGCGAACAATAATGTAGGTTCAATACATCAAGGATACCTAAACGTTCGGATCGTAGTTTTAGGGGTTGTAAAGTGTATGGAGTTTTGTTTGAAAACTTGTTATCATTAGGTTTAAGTATTTTAATTTTTAGGATTTCGATTTAAGCGTGTTATTTTTTAGTCAAGGCAGAGCTTTATTTCGAATATGTCGAGATTTTGTTTTTCTAATAATTTAGGATGTCACGCGAGTTAGTAATAAATGATAATAAAGACTTAAATAACTAATTATCATTAAGAAAATAATACGCAAAAAATATAATATTAACTTAATCTGTAGCTCAGACCTACCATTATCCTGTAGATTAAGTATTGATCTATTGATGGGCCCCAGGAGGTGTCGTATCTATACAAACAATATTTAAATTATTCATTATCGTGTAATATGAATTATCAAATCTTTTATCGATAAATGATATTAACTAACTTATCCTTTATTGGAAAATTATATTAACTAACTAATCTTTTATCGGGAAATTATATTAACTATCTAATTTTTTGGAAAATTATAATAATGATGTTTAATAAACTAATGGTTTTTAGTCTATCATTCGTTGTTTATTTTATGGTAGGTTATAAGCTTATCATTTATTCCAAATTTATGAATTACAATAATTATGTTGTATTATATTTTTAGGAATAATTAAAAATTACTTAATTAATTAATTTCTTAACTAATAATGTATATAAAATAACTAAACTATTTAACGGGAAGACTAACTAATCTTTTATCAGGAAATTTTATTAACTAACTAATATTTTATCAAAAAATTATATTAATGATGTTCAATTCTAAACTAAGGATTAGCGATTACTGATTAATAATTACTAATTAATTATAATTATAACTACATTTAATAACAAATTATATTATCTAAATAATCCTTTATCATAAAACTATATTAATGATGTTTAATCCTAATTAACACATGAAATAATTAACTAATAAGTAAAAATTAACTCATAACATTCTTCTAACTACAATTAACTCACAATTAACAATTGATAAATTAATTAGAAAAAAAATCTCGACATATTTGAAATAAAGTTATGCCTCGACTAAAAAATAACACGCTTAAATCAAAATCCTAAAAAATAAAATACTTAAACCTAATGATAACAAGTTTCCAAACAAGACTTACTTTGGGCACTTTACAACCCCTAAAACGATGATCCGAACGTTTAGGTATCCTTGATGTATTGAGCCTACATTATTGTTCGTAGAAAAAATATCAGGTTCTATATAAAATATTGACGTTCCGGAGTCTTAACACATGACTAATCTTTGGTCAAAGTATGAAAAAATATGAATTTCAAACCTTTGAAATAATACTAAGTGTTGGAAAATAAAAAGTTAACCAAAAAAAATAATTACATCCTAAGTTAATTCTGGAAAAAAAAATTCTCAACATATTCGAAATAAAGTTATGCCTTGACTTAAAAATAACACGCTTAAATCAAAATCTTAAAAAATAAAATACTTAAACCTAATGATAAATAAGTTTCCAAACAAGACTTACTTCGGGCACTTTACAACCCCTAAAACGATGATTCGAACGTTTAGGTATCCTTGATGTATCAGGTTCTATATAAAATATTGACGTTCCATAGTCTTGATACATGACTAATATTTGGTCAAAGTAAACCTTTGAAATAATACCAAGTGTTGGAAAATAAAAAAGTTAACCAAAAAAAAAAAACTACCCACCCCTATTGCGCAACAATTTTTTTTTTGAGTACTATTTTCTTAATAATAATTAATTATTTAGTCTTTATTATTATTTATTTCTAACTCGCGTGACATCCTAAATTAATTAGAAAAAAAATCTCGACATATTCGAAATAAAGTTATGCCTTGACTAAAAAATAACACGCTTAAATCAAAACCCTAACACTTAAACCTAATGATAACAAATTTTCAAACAAAACTTACCTCGGACATTTTACAACCCCTAAAGCGACGATCCGAACGCTTAGGTATCCTTGATGTATTGAGCCTACATTATTGTTCGTAGAAAAAAATCAGGTTCATATAAAATATTGACATTTCTGAGTCTTGACACATGACTAATCTTTGATCAAATTATGAAAAAAACTTGAATTTCAAACCTTTGAAATAATACTAAGTGTTGAAAAATAAAAAAAATTAACAAAAAAAAAAAATACCCACTCCTATTGTGCAACAAATTATTGCGCAAAAAGAAGTTAATAGCGTCGTTACGGTTAACTCCATGTGCACAATAATTTATTGCATAAAATGTACTTTGATAATTTTTTTCTTTTTTGGGTACTTTGATTTCTTCCTTTTTTTAGGTCATTTAAATTCTGGAATCAACACAATGATCGGCTTAATTAATTAGTATATGCACGGTGCATAAGTATCACATCATTTAATTGTCAGGCTTCTAATTTTGGTAGTAATTCTTGGCCTTTAATTGTCAGTTGCCACATGCAAGATTATAATTAAATTAGTGTACTTGTCCCGCTTCGTCATAATCGAAATATGATGAATGGACTTATTAGATATTTATTGATGCATGATGAAATAAAAACTGTTACCTACCTATAAAAATGGATTATCCTTCCATCACCATCTGAGAAAGAGTAATAATGATAGCATTTAAAATACTGTTTAAGGTCTAATAAAGGTACTGATAAAGTAAAAAATGTGCCTTCCTACTTTTAGAAGTGAACAGATAGCACACTAATTTTTGGCGATTAGAAGTTATATTAGTATCACAAAATTCACAATCACTCTTAAATTGGAAACACTTACTGCGAGAATAATGTCTGACTTTTAAATACAATGAAATTTACTGTCATATTCACAATATTTCTGATTTTATTTTATCAAAATTGAGACAAAACAAACACATACATAAAATGTAATGCGTCATTGAAAGAATTTTATTCCTTATCTATTTCCTTCCAAAAAGGTTAGTAATATACTTATCATACAAGCATGATCCTAGTCTAGAATTAAGGTAGTAAATATCTAATTGTACACCTACCATATACAAAAGATAATTAGGGATTATGTAATATTTACAATAATTCTATCACACCCCCGCAGTCGAAGCGGGGGTCATCGTATGCTGAGACTGTCCCGAAAGTTTTCAAATAGAACCAAGGGAAGACCTTTTATAAAAATATCGGCGATCTGATAGCGTGACGGGACATGTAAGATACGTACTTGTCCGCGAGCAACCTTTTCACGAACAAAGTGAATGTTCATCTCAATATGTTTAGTGCGTTGATGTTGAACCAGATTCCCTGATAAATATACCCCACTAACATTATCACAATAAACCAATGTTGCCTTCGGAATGGGACAATGGAGCTCCAGAAGAAGGTTTCGTAGCCAACAAGATTCAGAAACCACACTGGCAACTCCCCGGTATTCGGCTTCGGCACTGGATCTAGACAAGATCGCTTGTCGTTTGGAGGACCAAGAGATCAAATTGTCACCAAGAAAGACACAATAACCAGACGTGGAACGTCTAGTATCCGGACAACCACCTCAATCTGCATCTGTGTAAGAAATGAGAGTGGTTGTCGAAGACGGATATAGATGCAAGCCATGATCGAGGGTGCCCTGAATATAGCGCACAATGCGCTTGAGAGCTTGCATGTGATCCTCCATTGGGCTATGCATGAATAGATAAAAATGTTGCACATCATTATATATGTTGGGCCTCGTGAAAGTAAGATATTGTATGGCTCCTGCAAGGTTGCGGTAATGTAATGGATCAACATATGACTTGATAGAAGTAACACTCAACTTCGGTTTAGTATCAACTGAATGGAGGACGGCTTACAAGAGGACATGACGGCTTGTTCAATGATCTCTTCTGCATACTTCTTTTGAGAAAAAAATAAATCACATGCATGACGTGTTACATCTATTTCAAAGAAATAACTCAATGACCCTAGATCTTTCATAGCAAATTATGAGCTAAGAAGATACATGATAGACTTGCGAAGAGCATCAGATGAAGCAGTTAAGATAATATCATCCACATATAGAAGGATGTAAGTCATATCATTACTGTGACGGTATATGAAGAGAGAATGATCAGACCTGCTGTTAGAAAACCCAATAGTAGAAACATAATCTGCAAACCTCTTGTACCAGATCCGAGGAGCTTGTTTAAGCACATACAAGGATTTCTTCAGTAAGCATACATGATTAGGATAAGTGGGGTCTCTGTAACCCATGGGCTGATACGTGTACATCGTTTCGTTGAGTTCTCCATGCAAGAATGCAATTTTCACATCAAGCTAATATAGATGTCATGTCTTAGAAAGAGCCAGACTTAGTGCGGTGCGGATAGTTGCTGGTTTGATCACCGGACTGAAAGTCTCACCGTAGTCCACACTAACATGTTAAGTCTTTCCATCACCTACAAGACCGGCTTTATGCCTCTCAAATGTACCATCAGATTTTTCTTTATGACTAAAAATCCACATAGACTGAATCACATTAACATGAGGATATTTGCAGAGCATTACACCACCTATAAAGGATATGATAATAGATTAAGAGTTTATAACTCAGCCTCACTTTGCCTTGCAGAACTGCACTATATTCACACACTATAGGAAGATATATAATTTAATAGTGCATACCTGATCAACGAATGACTTGTTATTACCCATATGAACCTAATTCATGGAATCTTCAATCACATAGATTGGGTTACCATCATTGCTGATCTTCTCAAATTAACAAAATAAAGTCTCATTCCCCTCGATGTTTCTTTTAGTTTGTGAATTGATCAAGTTCACATCCGACTTCATATATTTATTTACGTAAATACTTTCATCTCATAGCAGCTGCTCTTATCACAACGTGTCTCAAAAAATATTTTCTATTAATCTTCCAATTGAAAGATATATCTCAAATAAATGTCTCTTTTTGCCATTGAAAATTTTACTTTTCGCCACAGTTATGTCAACCACAATGTATAGACACAAAATTAATATTGATTTTGTTTCAATTGGAATACTCGCTAAGAAGTCTCTTAACCACTTAGCCTCATCACTAACCAACTCCAAAATAATAAATTTTGTTTAGTTGATTTTCATGTTATGACATCCCCACTAATGATAAATACATAACCGCTGGTGAATTTTATGACTCACAGTCACGATCCAAATTACTAAGTCATGCGGGCACCTATCGTTTTCTACCTCGGTTTCCCTTACTTAATAATTCAACACAATAAAGTAAATAAAGTAGAATGAATAGAAGTCTAATTCATAACATAAATATCAAGTGCGGTATACAACAACTATCCAAGGGATCTGGTCTGAATAGTGGAAGAGCTTCTAAGTACACAATTGGAATAAGAGATACAATCACAACCTGAATACAACTTCTGTTTACAATGAAAGTTAAACAGAAAATCTAGATGAACTCCACGAGACCCTTGAAGGCTAATCGAACCTCGCTGAAGTTCCTGCAACAACTCTACACCCGAAAAGGGTGTAGCAAGAGTAGTATCGGTACAAATACTATGTACTGGTAGGTATCATAGGTCGACAACAGTTAGCTAACATAGGTACAAGAAAGAAACTGAAGAATAGACATGCTCGCAATCAAGTACAAGTAATATCACAATTCAAGAATAACCACTCAAGTATAGAAAAATCAATAGTCGAATCATAGCCTATGGTGAAGCACCTAAACCCAACTCTGCCAAGTTCCCACAATTTCTTAGAATAATCACAAGACAAGTACAATCAACAAATTTGATCCATAGATGTAAAGTGAGGTGATGAAAATAAATGAATATGCAATGTAATGTACTGGCCAAATATAATCTCCGTACACACATGCTCCGAGCGAAATATTTCTACGTCTCGGTATTCATGACTCATGGGGGATCCGTGAAGTCCATGTACCACTCTCACGATCCCGGTAAAGACCTCGGACACTCATTTCTCTTTTACGCTCTTCGGCAAAGACCTCAGAGGCTACACTCTCTCACTTATCTTTATTTTCAATCACAGTTTATTACAACTCATCATATGAAATAAGAATGTATGCAATGCATGATATCAATTACACTTGTCATAAAGTATACTTCACACTTTCAAGCCATTTTCATTATCCTTCCATTTCCGATAATAAGTGAGATATCAAGAGAGAGAGGAATGCAAATACAAGTAACAATATCAAGTGAATAATATCAATACCAAATCCAGCCCATTCCTCTATCATGATAATAGCAAGATGAGTGAGAAACACTATATCACAATGATGATATGGCAACTAAATGCAAATCGAATATCAAACACTACGCATCAAGCCAATAATCACAAAGAGGCAACAAACCAATAATCAGACAACAATATCAAACCTAAATTATCCATCCTGACTTCATACCTGAAGGCGTACATGCTTTCTCCGACAGTAACTAACTATACATACGCTTCGCTAACCGAAGTCTAATTAGAAAGTAAGTCGTAACCTACCTGCATGCCAAGCAGAAGCCACACACGATCACAAATGAGCCTTGTCTCTCTGCAGGTCTCGGTAATACTCAGAGTCTAATCATTATAGAAATCTAAGTTAGAACAGAAACGGACATCACCCATAACACTAGCATGTTCCTCAAATCCAACCAACTATGGAAAAATAGAGAAAGTGGGCCCACAAAGGTAAAATGGTAATTAAAGGGTGAAATTGATAAACTAATATTCTAGAAGCTCAATTCTACTCTCCAATTGCGTAATTAAAACAATAATAGGTCAATTACCTTATTCAAGTCCAAAACCCCCAATTAGTATAAACTCTACAATTTTCCCCTAAATCTAAAAAAAAGTTTTAAACATGAGATTGATCAATAAATTAACATCTACTACTCCATTACATCACAAATATATAACACTCGTTGCCATAAATCAATTCACAACCCCCAATTCCCTAAATTTAAGCTCTCTTATTCTCAACAAGTCAAATCCTCTTTCCCACTCCCCAAAACATGGATTAAAGTCTAAAAATAGGGGAATATATCAATAGAAATAACTAGTTTTAGGGTTTAGAAATTACCTATGAGAAATACCTTGAAGAAACACCTTGAATCTCACCAAATCCAAACTAAGAACTTTAAAAATGGAAAATGGGGTCTAAAAGTCGGTTAGGGCTCTTTTATCCCGCAGCTACAGTGCCAGGAATTCGTTGGGTTGAGCTGTTGGAATTATTCAAACTGGCAGAAATTGTAGACAAGCTGGGATGAGATGGTGGGCCAGTTTGCGAGGCCAATTGGTGGACAAAGACGGGGCATGTTATCATCAAGAAATTCATAGGTATGAGGCACGAAAAAATGCATTTTGACAAAGGAAAATTTTGATTCATCAAAGACTACGTGGCGACTCACGATGATTTTATTAGAGGATAAGTCGTAACATTTGTAACCACGATGGTTTGACGGATATCCCAAAAACACACACGGAGTAGAACGGGATTGAAGTTTATTGATGGTAGTAGAAGGAAAACGAGGATAGCATAAGTACCCGAGTACCCGTAGATGAGAGTAAGATGGGTCCTTTAGGTATAGATTTTTGAGAGGTGATTGATAGGCTAATGGTCTGCTTGGAAGTATGTTGAGGAGATAGGTTGCCATGTGTAATGCATGATGTCAAAATGATGGTGGTAGAGAGACATGGGCAAGTAAGGTTCTAATAATGTTATAAATGGTTCAGATTTTTCTTTCTGCTTTTCCATTTTGAGATGAGGTATGTGGACAAGAGAGACGAAAAGATAAACCATTAGCTTTGCAAAAATTCCAAAATGGCCCATTATCAAATTCTTTACTATTATCACATTGAATATTTTTAATGTCCCGCTCAAATTGAGTGCGGATGAATGCTCTAAAGGAGAAAAATATAAAAAAAAAATTGTGACTTTTTAGACAAAGGAAATGTCCACAAAAAATTAGAGTAATCATCCAACAAAAGAAGATAATATCGATGGCCCGAAGAGCTCAAAATAGGAGATGTCCAAATATCACTATGGATAATATCAAAAGGCATAACAGTGCATGAGTTAGAAGCAACAAAAGACAATTTAACATGTTTTGGACCTCTATGAGTGTGAAGTGGTGCCGCTTCTATGAAATTGTGACGGATTTCTAGAGCACTCATGAATACTAGGACACACGCATGACCTCTTAGCGCAAAACTGCGATAACGATAGAGATTGTGCGAGTAGAATGTGATAAAATAAGACACTAGACTTACAAAAAAATTCTTGGTTCATATAAGTTCTAAGATTTACCAATTTTATGTAAGTTTAATCTCGTTTTATCTAGATCTGGTTCATAATTTACGAGACACCAGATTGACGCATTATACTCATATGTGAAAATCCATAAAAACTTATTATTTCATTCTATTCGAGAACTTCTTATTTCATTCTATTTCTTATTATTATTTTGAGATATGATTGGGGTAGTTGGAAAAAGTTTATATCTCAAAATAATAGTAATCATCCTATAGACATTTGTAACGTCTGCTACTATTATTAAAACAGACAATTGATTACATTCCATGAATTGCCATTCATTAACTATTATTTCTAATCCACTTAAATGGCTGATTAGTGAGACAATATAATCTATGTAACAGTTTCTATTGACTCCTTTATTACCTTGATTCAATTAGCCATTTAATCATATTTATGGTCATTAAAATGACTGATGTTGGGACCTATTATTCTTATGAGATATTATCTTCTTCATCTATAAATATAATAGGTCCTTTTCTTTTTTAGAGTGACACAGATCAAGAGTATACATAAAATTACTTTTTCCTTCTATATTCCAAATTGTTGGATTTTGTATAAAATAAATCTTTGTTAGATTCTGATTCCTAATTTTATACTAGAAGAGCTTGTTGAATCCTGTGGATACACTCATACCGAGTGAAATATCTTTAACGACAGTGTCTTTGACACGCTTCAAGCTTTCAAGAATTTCCTACAAGTATTCGCGATCAAGTACTATTTTGTAAAATTTCCAACAAATGTTAGTCCCATATTGGCAGGAATATGATTCTCTTTATGATCTTTAACAATCTATCACCTGATTGAATTAGGCCAAATCCATTTTCTTATCACAATGCAAACGAAGAGAGTGTAAAACTAGTTTCTTGTCCTTGGTTTCTTAGGACAAGAACTAACTGTATGCACCACATAAAAGAAACAGTTTTTATTTGCACTTGGCTTTTTACACTCTTGAATTGGATACATCACACCTCCAATCAATTTTATTACTACAAGGCATCATAAATAAGACATTTATCCCTCCCATCAGCACAATATCATCCTAAAAAAACAAGCCATATTCGTATGATACAAGTACTACAACCTAAGACTTGTTAATTATTCGCCATCCATCTTGACGTAATGATCTAAGTGAAATTAAAAGCCCCATCACTACTTATTACTTTTCAACCCCTTTAATATCTACACCAAGATTCCAATATTATTTGACATTAGAATATTCTTCTCATGCATCCTTGTCCTTATTAGTTGCTTCCCAATAAATATGATAATTGATACCCCATCAATAATATAATCACCATGTTTAATACGTCCATTTTTGAGGCAGTTGCATCTCTTGGTCGTTTACCACACTTGTTTGGTCTTCTGGATGTTGATTTTCTTTAGAAACTAAACTCTCTATTTCATTCTCTGCATCTGTAAACAAATCAATCACCATAAATGATTTTCTTGTTAACTAGTGTTTAAAATCTCTAATGCATCAATGATATAATGATATAATGATCTAAATCTAAGAGATCATGTATTCTTTTTTGTTGACTAGGTTGTAATGTACTCAAATCCTGAATACAGTAACCATTTAATGATTCAAACCAAACAGATCATCTAATCTTTAATTTTGTTGTCAAATCTCGAACATACCAATCATTTAATGATCCAAACGTGCACAACACTTCAGTTCTGATCGGATTCATCCAATTAATACCCTTCTCTTCATTTTCAACTTATATCTGAATAATTTTTAGACTATCAACACAATTTCAACTTATTATAGCGGTATCCTTTTAGACGATCTGATGATAATGTAAAGAATTCATTTTTACCTATATAAAGAATATAATCGAAGATGCTATGGAAATTTGTATTGTGTTTTTGAATAATCTTACCATTTTTGGGAAGGTGAGAAGGAGAGACAGCACACGTGTTTGATTGAAACAAAGCATCCATGTGGTTGAAGTGTTGTTGCTGAGCTTGTAGGACTCTTGTTGGTATTAGAACCGTTGAACTTCCTGTCCAGTTGTCATGAAAAATTACTTTGCCATGTTAGCTTTTTGGATTGTTAAACTGTATTATAATAGGTAATTCTTTTGCTATTTTGCAAACAATAAACCTAACTGACATCTACACTTTACGCAACCAGCTCCAATGTTTCAACGGTAATAATCACTGCTATATATGACTAAGCATATTTAACAAATTAATTAAAATATGCACACTTATAATTTTTCGGTAGTGAATATTGTCCAATTCACATAGTTATAACAATCAATTGTTCCACCAATTAGTTATCCATGTGTTAAGTTGAGCTTATATTGTTACTCTATATTTAATGGTAATATAGTTACAAAAATAGTCCAAATATAATATACTTCTGATCTAAAGGAACCAAAAATGCACATTTCAATAAGTTGAAGGTTACAAGTATTTAGTCAAATATTACTAGAACCAAAATTTGAATTACCAATACTGAAGGATCAAAAGTGATATTGACCCTTTTGTTTTCAAAAAGTTATTTTAGAGAACACAACTAGAAGTCATATTTACCAAAATCACCAAACATTTTAGAAAACAATCCTAAACACCCCTTATATTCTACAAATTCTTAAATTCGACTCTCTTCTCGCATCCTTTCAAATATAGCGTACGACAAATAATGACACCTTTTACTTCGTACTCTACTCTATGGAAAACACTCCCTCGGTTTCTCCGCCAGTCAAAAACTGAGGTTGTTTTTATATTTCTACTGCTTACCCACATTTGGATTTTCTCAGGCTTCTTGCACATATCCCATTACGAAGTGATACTAGGCATTATCGATCGCTTAAAGCCGGAGCTTCGACTAGAAGCCACCAAGCCCCTGATCCCCGCCACCACCACATTAACGCCGGAGCTCCGGAACTTGAATCACGTGAGGTGCATCAAGGACGAGGACGACGAAGTACTGATGGAGGATGCGCATAGTATGCGGAGGTGGCAGTCTTACTTCCATAAACTCTTGAACGGAAAAGAAGATACAAACATTGTGCTGGGAGATCTAGAGAAATCCGGTAGGTACCGGGATTTTGGGTATTGTGGAAGCATTAAGGTTGAGGAGGTTCAGGGCAGGTTTGGATCCCAGTTGATTTTTGGAAGAGCGGAGGCAGGGCAGGTTTGGAGTGGATGACGAAGTTATTTAACGTCATTTTTAAGACGGCGAGAATTCCCAAAGAATGGAGGTAGAGTACAGTGATTCCTTTGTACAAGAACAAATGTGATATCCAGAGTTGCAACAACTAAAGGGGTATCAAGCTGCTAAGCCACACTATGAAAGTTTGGGAAAGTATCGTGGAGATGAGGGTGAGAAGACGCGTGTCTATCTCCGAGAACCAGTTTGGATTCATGCCGGGGTGTTCGACTACAGAAGCCATTTATCTTATTAGGAGGTTGGTGGAGTAGTATAGGGAGAGGAAGAGAGACTTACATATGATTTTCATCGACCTCGAGAAGGCATACGACAAAGTCCATAGGGAGGTTCTATGAAGATATTTGGAGGTTAGAGGTGTACCTGTGGCGTACACTAGGGCAATCAAGGATATGTGTGATGGAGCCAAGACCAGGGTACAAATAGTAGGAGGAGACTCGGAGCACTTCCCAGTGATGATGGGGTTGCACCAGGGATCAACTCTTAGCCCATTCCTATTTGCATTGGTGATGGATGGACTGACGCAACAAATCCAAGGAGAGGGGTCATGGTGTATGTTATTTGCAAACGACATAGTCCTGATTGATGAGACTCGCAGCGGAGTGAACGCTAAGCTAGACGTTTGGAGACACACTCTGGAGTCTAAAGGGCTCAAGCTGAGTAGGAACAAGACAGAATATTTGGAGTGCAAGTTCAGTAATGGGAGCAACCTTGAGACAGACGTGGATGTGAGGCTTCGTACTCCGGTCATTCCAAAGAAAGGAAGCTTCAAGTACCTCGAGTCTATTATCCAAGAAAATGGAGAGATTGATGACGGTGTCACACATCGTATTGGGGCAGGGTGGATGAAATGGAAGCTCGCATCTGGAGTCATGTGCGATAAAAAGGTGCCACAAAAACTTAAAGGCATGTTTTATAGGGTGGTGGTTAGATCGACTATGTTGTATGAGGCGGAGTGTTGGCCGGTAAAGACTTCGCACACCCAAAAGATGAAAGTTGCGGAGATGAGGATACTAAGATGATGTGTGGGCATACAAGGAGGGATAAAATTAGAAATGATGATATCTGGGACAGAGTGTGAGTGGCCTCGGTGTATAATAAGATGCGGGAAGAGAGGTTGAGATAGTTCGGGCACGTGTAGAGGAGAGACACAAATGACCCAGTGCGGAGGTTGGCTATGGACGGGTATAAGAAGGGTAGAGGTAGGCCGAAGAAATATTGGGGAGAGGTAATTAGATGGGATATGGCGTAGGTGCAACTCTGAGGACATGACCTTAGATAGAGAGTTATGGAGGACACGAATTAGGGTAGTAGGTTGTCCAGCGTAGTCCTACCTACACTTACAAACTGATAGTTGTAGTGTTATTATTGTAGGCTCGCTTAGCCTGTCATACTAGTAGGCACAGTATTGTTTTATAGTCCATTGTCGTTTGATTTATGCTGCTATATGTATTTTGTTTGTCTTATTTACATGCATTAGTTATTGCTTCTTTTTCAGAAGTCGTTGTCATGGCTTAATCGCTTTGTTTGTCTTACTTTGCTTGTGTTTATGCTTTGTCTTGAGCCGAGGGTCTCTCGAAAATAGCTGCTCTACCTACCAAGATAGATGTAAGGTCTATGTACACTCTACCCTCCCTTGACCCATGTTGTGAAATTTCACTGGGTATGTTGTTGTAACCGAAACAGAAAAACAATTTTATTTGAACAAAAGGAAATATATTAAAACAGTAAAATAAAAGCACTGTGAGATTCTACAAGATCATTTTGGTAATTAAAATAATTCTTTTACACAGTATATAATTTAATTTATTTTAAATTCAACCCAAGTAGATATTCAATAAAAAGGTGCTAAACCGAGAAGAGGTTAGTGCGTGAATAAAAAGAATCTTAAGGAAAAAGAAACAGTAAAAAAATTTCAATCATTGTATATTATGACAAAAAAAGAGTCATGATAGGAGCACTGAGTAGTAAGAAACAAAAAATAGATAAGAGTTGTCTAATCTGATTACGTACTTATTAAAATGTCTCTGTCATAATACATATTCATAATAAACAAAACATAAATTGACAATCGTGTTGGGGGGCAGATATAGGTCAGTTGTCTAGCTTGGATGCCTTAAACTTAGCAACAAAAATGGATCCCACTATCCTAGTTGTCACATTGGTTAATTCAGATTCAAATCCAGATTAATTAATCTCTTCATTTTACAGAATCAATTTGAATCTATAATTGGATTATTGGACCTACGTACAGATCTCATTTAAAGTCGTTTTCACTTGTACATTGTTCTTATTTGATGTCCTTTGGTAAAGTAATGAGAACATATAATTATATTAGTACTAAATTCGATATACCTGTCAAGAAAAGTGCCAATCTCTTTTAAGAAACCTATTTACGTTACTTCCTCTGTTTCATTTTACGTAAATTTTTATTATTATTTTATCTAAAAAAAATAGCATACTTTTATATTTTAAAATCCTTTAACTTTCATTTTCTTATTTTTTTTTTCTTAATGACATACTTTTATAGCACACAAATCTTTTTTTTCATTTTCAAAATTTTAGCTAGTCAAACACTGTAACATAAATTAAAACATAAAAAGTATTCCTACTTATTATTGAGGTTTAGGTTTGATCATGTTAGAGCTAAACTAGGCATAACTTGATTTTTTAAACAAAAAAATCACTACTATATTTACAAACTATACAAGTTTCGCTACAAACTATGCATTTTCTATAAAAAAAAAAATTAAAGTTTTAAGCATTTATTGTGTAAAACATATTTATGCAATTAAGTTACTTATAAGGTAATTATAGACTTGAAGTTCTATGATATAATTAATTAATAATATAATAATATAATAAAATAATAATTAGTAATAAATTAAATTAGATTGATAATGTAAAAAATCTTTCGGTTGTATAATAGTAGTAACTTAAATTCTTTCCTATATTTATATGAATGAAAAAGGTGAAATAAGATGCATGAAGTGAGGGAATAAAATCTCGCCTAGCTTTTTTCCAAAGTTATTTAAAAAGTGATAGCTACCCGCCAAAGGTGCGGTAGTAGTATATATCTTTCTATCCTTAATAGAGTTTTGGGATCGGGACTAAAGTCGTATTTGATACTCCCTTTTGTTTTAATTTGTTTGGTTTGATTCGGGTACGAGGGTCAAATTAATTAATATTTGATGTGAATTTGGATATATAATTTTTATTTTTTACATATTTAGAAGGCTAAAGTCATAAAAAGTATTTTAAGTCATAATAATTATCAATTCAAAATATTTAAATGGCATTTGAAAAGAAATGGTCAAAAAATATATATTTAAACGTTCATATAGTAACTAAGATAAATATTTTAAAATGAAGAAAGTATAAAGCATTGTATTTTTAAAGTAATTTTTTTATGCGAATTTAAATTAGTTAAAGTGAAAACTAAAAAAAGAATTGATAGCTCCAGCAATACAAAGGAGCCACCAAACAATATACTGGAATCTAACCAGCAAATTGAAGTAAACCTATGTGGGTATAATTCTGATAGTGACAAGTTTCTTGATCCAGTAAAAATTGTAGGCGGACAAAGTCTAAACGCAACTCAACTGATTGAACCGCAAATGGGGTCCGTTTTAGCCCCATTTTGGTGGACAGTTCAAGCACAGCTTTTTATTTAATTAACAATTAAACAGCAAAAAAAAAGTTTAAGATATCTTCGTTTTAAAAGATTGTTTTAGTTTATTTTTAACTTGTTACGAAGTTATAAAAAAATTACTATATGATTCAAAACAAATCTTAAATATTTATATAAAAGTAAATCTATTTAAATTATATATTTGAACAAACTAATAAGCAGGTAAGACAATGACGGAGGGAGTACCAGATTTCTTTCTTGGTGCTGTTGCAGTAGGATTGGGATTAATTCTACGAGGCAAGAAAACTCCAGTTCCAGATGACCCGTTTACCGAACCGGATCCTCCGAGAAATATAGCCCGCATGCCTGCTCCATTACTCTGTATTGGATGATGAATCTTATCTCCACCATGGCCATGCCCACCACCAAGTGTTTGTTTTTTTGCTCCACTATTCTGCATGTTGTTTTGGTCTCTGTTTTTTTCACTAGTTGTCCCCTTGACTCGTTTACCTTTAGAGGGCCTCTGTTTTGCTGTAGTTGGTTGGTCTTTCAAGTGGTACACCTATACAAATCAGAACCAAAAATGAAAAGCAAAAGTCAGCTACTGATATATTGTCAATTCAGTTAGATAAGAAAGACTCAATTATCAGAAATAATTGTAATTTTCGAATTCTTACTTGAATTGGTCTCTTTAAATCATCACTAGAGTAAAATACAGTATTAGAACTGTTTCCTTGATTCGCAGAGTCTGCCACAGGCTTAACATATGTGCCTAATGATTCTTGATTATAGTAACATATCTCCCTGGAATTGTAATTTGACAAATACCCAGCCTGAAAAAGAATACTCAAGTCAGTAAAAACAAATTAGCACCAAAAGATAAGGTAAAAAATTGCAATCTTGAGAAGGTATAATTAACCTGGACTATATTGGGAGTAGTATAATTTGGGACTCTATTTTCATCAACAGAAACAGAAACAACTTCTTCTTCATCATCATCTTTAAGCATATATTCAACCATTTGTCGAGTCAACTGAGCAATGAAATCTTCATCTTCCTCACTTTCAGTTTCATCAGTTTCGGTTGAGCCAAGTTCAGACCCAAAAGGGCTACTTAAACCAGATGAAGATGAATGTTCTGACCACCCATATGAACCAAATATCGAATCATTTCCCCAATTAGCTTTAACTTTCTTCACCCCATCAGTACTCTGTTCCTCAAAGTTAAAATCTTGAACTTTCTTCTTTTGTTCTTCCATGGCAAAACTTGGAAACAACTTGTGAGGAGGAGGGAAGCCTTTTTCTTCTTTGCCCTGTAATACAGAAGAATAAGAGGCCATTTAAAGCTTAGTTACACACTACGTAAATTCTTGGAATATTTGCCGTTAGAGAGGAAAGATAGCAAAAAGATGCAATTTTTGGGAAAGGACGAGTTTGGGGGCTGTCAGGTTGAACTTGGTCTTAAAATAAGGCTAAATAAAGGGGGCGCGAGTGTTAGGGTTTAGTGGTTGGACAGTACATTTGTCTTGGACACGTTATTCAACTGCCACTTGTTGGGAACCGGTAACATCGAACATAATTTTAGAATGGTATGTGTGTAGAATTAAAAGAGACAAATATTTTAAGTGGTTAGTGATATTTAGCATAAATATTTATCTTTTACACCATTTCCTTACTAATTTTTAGTATTTTAATCGTGTGTTTGATCTTGAATTCTTATATTTGAGCTTATGTTGATGTAATTTGATAATTAGGTGAGTTTCTAGGTATTATCGGAGTTAAGCGAGTAAGAAAATCACAAAAAAATGAGCAGGCGTCATGACCAGTGGAATTGCATTCAACACTTAGTCATGTTTTGAAAAGAAGTTTCAAGTCGTGTCATAGGTCGAAATCGCATTGATGATGCATTGACAACATCCATGGGATTTTTAGCAGTCTGGACGCGATATCAGTTAGCTTATCCACGTATTAGGTGCTCCAAAATGTGCTTAAAAGTTTTTTAAATTTTGAGCAAAAAATGTATAACATGAACATTTTATTATTTATTTAGATGCTCAAATGAAACACACAGTAATTCAAGTGTCTAAATAAAATATACTGACAAATTTAAGGAAATTTTAATGTATTCGGCCTAAGTTAAAATAACATGTCGTAGAAGAGCTTCTTTTTATGGTTATGTTGTAGTTGTAGTTTGTTTTCCTAACACAATGGCTAATAGAGAATTACAGATGGTTATGGTTAGAGTGGTTTGTAGTGTCATACCTATATGGTTGACTGATAAAGTTGGTAACCAATTCCCACTCCCCTAATGTTTTTAAACTCGGGTCAAGAAAAGAGGGGAAAAGGAGGGAGAGAGAAATGTCCTCTTCATCTTGCTTTTCATTTTGGTTGTGTTTGGCATGAACCTTACTTTTGACTTAGACCATGTGTAACGAAAAAAAATATGAAATGCATGTTTCAATGAGTTTATGTTTCATGCATATACACTCTAGAAATTTTTACACAATTACATTTAGAAAGTGATTATAGGTAATCATTTGATTATGTTAATTTGTAACTTGAATAAATAGTAAGTGACCTTAAATCCTTTAAATTTAATTTAACCCCCTTTTCAATTGTATTAAATTTTAACTCCACATGTACGTGTATATGTCGAACTGGATATATAAGTTATTCACTAATCACCAGTCAACTGATCATTCATGTTCAATGATTTTTCATTATTGGGATCTAGTAGTCCAATACTATTTCTATGTTAATGTATCTTTTCCAAATTACGCATCACCTCATATTTTGCAGCTATTCCAATGTATATTTTGCAGCTATTCCAATACTATTTCATTCCTTCTCCGCTTTTGCAGCTATTTCAATGTATCTACGACACTTTTGGGAGGGCGAACCTAGCTGATAAGTCATGAATTTAGTGAACTTAATGACTTTTGTTCCGATCATATGCATTAAAAAATTTATTAAATATTTATAAATATTTTATTATGAACTTACTTATTATTATATATACATTAACTTAACTTAAGATCGTTATAAAATCTCACTTCATTTCAGATCTTTGAACCCGCCTCTTTTTTTTTTTTTTTGGAAGAAAAGGCCCTTCAGGTAGTATATTATTTGAATCTCGTATTGACAAAAGTTAATGGTGGGAATCACAAACATAAAATGCTAACTCCACTAGCATTTGGTGCCTTGGCTAATCGCCAGCTGTTGTACTGTCCACAACCTTTGTTTTAAGTAGTAAAAGGATTAGTTCAATAATCAAAACTAACCCCCAAAATTAGGTTATTTTAAACTCCAATTCTTGTACGTACCCACAAGGCCACAACAAAAGTCAAAAGAGTTAATGAAAGTTAGTGAAAGCCAATTTCTTTAAGCATATTATAGTAATAACATGCTCATAGATCTAAAAGGAAGCAGAATAAATGAGATAGGAAATAGAGAATAAATGACTCTTATTTAACGAGTTGGCCGTTAGACGGAAAATGAGACTTGCCGACGTCAACATACATCCAACTAGAACACAAATGTAGGGCCTCTTTGCAAATTTAACTGAATTCATTACTAATTTATTTTGATACAATGAAATGACTTACGATTTTTCAAAAGCAACACTGTTTAAATCTGTCGGAAGAAGAAATTTCATATCTTTAAGCACACTTTCTCAAGTAATTAAATCTTCATCATGTTTGTGTTTTTCATTTGCTAGGAAACACATTGATTCGCCTCCCTTCAAATGTGCTTGATAGAGGCTTTATTGACAATCAACAAGTAGCGAAAATCTTCAATAATAGCTTTAAAAAGATGATATTGTATGCCCTTAATCTTTATAAGCTTGATAGCAAGAAGGAAATCTAGCTCTACTTCTTGATAGCCCATTAATTTAAATTTAGCCCCTTTTTTATGTTTCATAATTCTATAGTTAAGCTTTGAAATAAGTTTCACCTTTCGCGAAATATGCCAACAAGATTATCTCTAAAAAGATTTCCAAAAGTGACATCAATCTTCCATCAATTTTCAAAAGAATATATGCTCAAAACAAGATTAAGTTCATTATGAACTCATCAATTCTAGATCTTTGATTGCGTTATGTTTGAACAATCCTGTTAAGATGCGGAAAATAATCAGAGATAACAATCATTGAACTAGGGTTATTGAGGGAAGAGGAGAAGAGAGATAATTTTTACTAACAAACTGAAGAGAGAAAATGAATTAATTGGTCGTCTAGAAGGACCCGATAACAGACTTGTGCCTGACTAATACAAAACTCTATTAAGTGCTCGTAAGTAAAAGTTATAAGGTAGAAATTCTAGTTTATAACTTTTGACTTATTTTTGTTGTTTTGACTTAAAAACAAGTATGTTTTTTTTTATTTTATCCAAACACCATATAAGTGTTTATAAGCTATTTTGACTTAAAAACACTTAAAATAAGTCAATCCAAACAGATAGTAATTGCTACAAAAAAAAATTGTCTACAAACAATACACGGAAAATAATAAATACAACAAACTAATACATTGGTGATGATCATGTAGGATCCACCACATCTGATTGTATATTAGAGATTCCAACAACCCCCCTCCCCCGCAAGTTGGAGGGGATTTGAACACCCAACTTGAGCAATATTTGATGATGAAGAATCCCAGCAAGAGGTTTGGTGAAAACATCAGCCAATTGAGGAGCTGTAAGAATATGAAGCAATTGAACCAACCATTCAATGAGCTTAGTTCTGATGAAATGACAGTCCATCTCAATATGCTTGATCCGCTCATGAAATATAGGATTCTTAGTAATATGGATGGAAGCCTAGTTATCACAATATACAGGAACATGAGTGAAAACAGCAACATCAAAAACACACAAAAGTCTCAGCAACCATATCAACTCAGCAATGACATTGCTAACAGACATGTACTCAGCCTAAGTTGAGGAGAGGGAAACAATAGATTGTTTCTTTGCCTTTCAAGATATGAGAGAACCACCCAAAATGACACAAAACCCAGTGACAAACCTTCTAGTATCAGGGCAAGTAACCCAATCACTAGAAATGAATGAATGTTCTTTTGGGAAAATGTATAATAATACACCTACCGAGACTGATTGACTACTTCAATACCATCTATTTGTCTTCGTCTGATGTGCCTGGCGTACCTCGGGTTCCTGTCATTTTTCTGGAAAGTTGTTTTGGGGGTTGGAAGAGAAATATGATAGTGTCTTTGTCTGCTAGGAACAAGATAGGGATTACTGATGGCTCTTGCCCAAGGCCAACTGATGATTCCTCTCAGCTTAGGTAGTGGGACAGATGCAACAATATGGTCATATCTTGGTTAACCAGTTCTCTAACTCCTGATATCGTAGAGAGTATTCGATATTCTGACATTGCTGAAAGCATACAGAATCAATTGTGTAGCATATATGGTTCTGTTAGTGGTACCAAGGTTTTTGAGCTTAAGAAAGAGTTTTCCTTCACTAGTCAGGGTTCCTTGGACATTCCTTCTTACTTCAATAAACTCAAAAAGCTATGGGATAAGCTTAAATTCATGTGTACCAACCATATCATTTCATGTACTTATAATGCTAAGTCTGGACTCCAACATGAAGATGAAGAAAATAGGGTCTACCAATTCTTAATGGATTTGAATGAGACATACATTGAGGTTAGAAGCAATTTGCTCATGGCCAAATATTTGCCCTCACTTGACTCTGTCTACAACACTCTTCTTCAAGATGAAAGACGGAGACAAGTTAATCTTCCTGCTCAATTTACCAATGAGTCTGCTTCTTTTTATGCCAATTTCAACAGGAGGCAAAATGTTCCAAATTCTCACCCTAACAAAATTTTCAATCAGAGAGTTAATTTTGAGTAGAACAAATCCTTACTCTTCTGCAATACTGCAAAAGAACTGGACACTAGATGAAAAAGTGTTACAGGCTTCATGGCTTCCCACCTGATTTTAAATTCACCAAAGGTAAGAAGGTGGATGCTAATGTTGAGGTCACCATTCCTCCTATTCATAAGGTAACTCCACCTTTCAATCATCCCTCAACCTTCACTCCTGAGGATCTCCATTCTTTACTTGCTGGTCTCATCAAGGAAAAGGCCATCCAAGTCATGCAGTTACTTCAGGCTTATTACACCTCAGGCACCTCTTCCAGTCTCATGGCTTCTGTCAATTTTTCTGGTAAACTCTCTTCACCTAATTGTATAGGGCATGTGTCTTATGGTGCATGCATGATTACTCAGATAAACAAATGCATTTGGATCATAGACTCTGGGGCCACTGATGACATGACTTTAAACATTTATTTACTCTTTGATATTGAATCTCTTGTTGTCCCTTATCTAATTAGTAACCCAAATGGTTACAAGGTCAAAGTACCTTGTACTGGTTCACTTCATTCCTTTCCTTTACCCTTCATCATGTTCTTTATATACCAAGTTTTCAATATAACCTCATTTCAGTCTCCAAATTAATTTCTCAGTTGGATTGCATTGTTTTATTTACCTATATTTCCTGCATATAGGCCCCTTCAATGAAGAGGTCAGTGGAGATTGATAGATTGAAGAATGGAATCTACAAGCTATTACAGACTTCTTCTGTTGATGCTTCACATGTTTCTATTTTTGTTTTGTCTAATTTTCCACATGTTGATTCTTGTAATTCTACTGTTATTCCAAGCGTTTCTGATTCTTCAAGCACAATTTTTTATTTTGTTTGTACTTCTTTTTTTACATGAATAAAATAAAAGTTTTGTGGCATAATAGATTAGGGCATATGCCCTTTGTAAGAATGAAAGACATTACTCATATTCCATGTCAATTTTCTTCTAAATAGTTTTTTATGTTCTATTGCCCCATGGCTGGGAAAACTAGGCTTTCATTTCCTAATATAGCTCTATAAAGTCTACTCATCCTTTCCAACTTATCCATGTGGACACCTAGGGACCATATAACAGTCCTACTTATAATAGATGTAGGTATTTCTTGACAATTGTTGATAATTTCACTAGGGCTACTTGGATCCAACTTATGGGTTCTAACTTCTAAGAGCAATGCTTTTCCTTTGATCAAATCTTTCCTTACCATGGTCTAAACCCAATTTGTTGCTTCTGTTAAGATTGTAAGAAGTGACACGTCCGAAAAATGGTGGGTCCGCTGGTGGATTTGTGGTGCGGGACACGTCCGAAAAATGGTGAATAATATACAGGGATATACCATCATCCAAAAAATTATACGAACTAGGCACGAGATTACTAACCCTAGAAAATGGAAATTAAGATTCATCAAAAATTGCATGGCGACTAATGATGATTTTATTAGATGATAAATCAAAACATTTGTACCTACAATGATTGGACGGATAACTCAAAAACACACAAGGGGTAGACCGGGCCTGAAGTTTGTTAATTGTGGTGGACGGAAAGAGTGGATAACACAAGCACCCCCTAAGATGTGAATATGAAAGAGTCTTATTATATAAAATTTGAAGAGGGGATGAATATGTCAAACCTTTGGAAGGAAGAATGATAATAAGATATGTAGTCATTTGTAGAGCATGATGCCAAAACGAAGGGGGTATGGAAGCATGAATCAATAAGGTTTGGACAATGTTATTAGTGGTACGAATTTTGCGTTCGGCTTTCCCATTTTGTGAAGACGTATAAGGGCAAGAAAAACAAAATTTGATCCCATTATTAGCACAAAAGTCCTGAAATACCCCATTATCATATTTTTTTTACCATTATCACATTGAATATTTTTTATTTCCGTTCGAATTGGCTTCTAATGAATGCTCTAAATTTTAAGAAGATGGAAAAAACTTGAGATTTTTTTGCTATCGGAAACGCCCATAAAAACTTAGAGTAATCATCCAAAAATAAAACATAGTACCAATGACCCACAGAACTGAGAACAGAAAAAGTCCATAAATCGTTATGAATAATATCGAATGGCATTAAAGTATGAGAATTAGAGTCTACAAATGACAACCTAACAGTTTTCCCTAAAGAACAAGATTGACAACTCGGAGTACTACGCGTACCCTTAGATGAAATAATTTTTTTTTTATCTAAGGAATACAAAATAGACGACCCCGGATGACCAAGATGAGCATGTCACAAGGAAGGAGCAAGGGCTGAAAAAATTGACGGCAAGGCTTTACTCGAGAAACCGAAACATGACGTAATAGGATAAAGATCTCCCCTACTATCACACCTCATGAGAGGACTCTCTATCTTGAAATCCTTCACAGAAAACCCAAAGGGATCAAATTCAATAGAAACGGAATTATCAATGGTGAATTTTCGGACAGACACTAAATTTTTAATCAATTTAGGGGCATGAATGTTATTTTTCAAGATAAGAGGTGGATGGTGGGGAGACAACGTTTTATGACCATACCCACGAATTGGAATTTAATTACCATTACCAATAATATGCCACGAGGGCTACTCAAATTGGAATAAGACGAGAGAGTACCTTGATCGAAAGTCATGTGGGTTGTGGCTCCGGTGTCCATATACCAATTTGGGTCTAGTGGATTTAATTCAAATGTGTACATTGCGGCTTCAATGTCAGTTTGTGTGGGGCCCGCTGCATGGTGGGCCTGCGAAGGCCGAAGCCCAAGTACACCGGCGTGCTGCCCTGGCACATATGTTGGTCGAAAACCCGAGACTGGACCCGAGAAACTAGGCATGGGTTATTGTGAAATGGGGGCCCAATTTCCCGGGTAATACACTGGAATTCCGCCACTGTTTGGCCCAGATTGGTCGGCCCATTGCCACTGCATAGGGGCCCACTGCTGGGCTTAAGACTGCTGCTGCTGACTGCCCCGAGGGCCACCACCACTATTACGGCTGCCACCCGTGTTGCCGCCGCGATTCTTGCCATTATTTTTCCGATTTTGACCCTTTATACCGTTGTTAAGGTTTTGGCCCGAGTTGTTGGAACCGGAAGGAGTAAAATTTGACTCGGTCATCATGACTACGGGACTAGCACCGGTAGCCGCCTTTTTGGCCAAGCGTGCTTCTTTGAGTGTAAGCATAGAACGAGCCTGATAAAATTGCGAAAGAGGCTGCTCTGTCGAAGAAGCGTGCCAACACCATTATAGGCCTCAGATAGACCTGCGACTATATGAAGGACGAGACGATCGTTTGTAACGGGCGCACCAACGTTGCGGAGTTGGTCCGTCAATTCCTTCAACCTTTTTGCAATATGCTGAAACGTTAGGGAAATCTTCCATATTGACATGGGAGAATTTCTGCTCCAAGGTAACAGGACGAGAATTCTGATTGTCTTGAAATATATCACGTACTCTATTCCAAGCCGTCATCGCCGTAGCGTCTTGTTCGATAATCGTTTGCAATAGGTCGATAGAAATAGTGGAATAAATCCACTTAAGAACAGTAACAACAAGTGTCGTCTATAACTTAGGATCATCCTCGGGTTTTGGCACCTCTGTATATGTAGGAGCCGCGGGGATAATGTGATGGAGAACCTGATGTGAGCGTGCATGAACTTTGAACAGTTCGGCCCACGTCGCATATTGGACGTTTTCTATTTCAAGAACGATAGAGATGTGATTCTTGATATTAGAAACAACAAGGGTAGGGTGAAACGTGATCTTAGCCATCAGAGCAACGCAAGATGTGATGTAGGGATGTGGAAGAAAAAAATGGGAAGAGAGGAGAGACCGTCGGCACAAATTCCGAGAAGAATGGGCTCGGAAAACGATGCACGGTGACAAAAATTTAAGAAATTTGGAGAGAGGATTTTGAAGACCTAGACTTCGGATACCATGAAAGAATTAATCATTTGATTATTTTTATTAATTGAAAGACAGTATATACAATTTATATATTTCCATAATAGGAAAATCCTATTCTTATTCTAATACCAAAATCTTATTCTAATAGTATAAAAATCCTATAATTATGGTAAGTGTTAGTATATGATTTACAAACTAATTGTTAAAGAAAATTATAGTCTGACAGTGTATATAATTTAAATTCAATAACTAATTGTGGAAACGTTTTGATTCCGAAGATAAATATATTGGACTGTTTTTTTAAAAACTTGAATTCTACCAATTTTCCGTTTTGTAGTATAGTGGACTAGTGGTAGGCACTCCCGCCTATGACGCAGGTTATCCGGGTTCTATTCCCGTCAATGGCATTCACATCTTTTTTAAACTTTTTGCCATATCTCTATTCTTCAACATTATCACAAACAAAAAACGCCCTAGAAAAACTCAACTCCTTAAAAAAAAAATGGCAATTCTCAACATCTGCTCATGTTATCCCAAACTCCCAACAAATCCAAAACTCCACACTCTCCATCAAGCCTCTTCATTCACCCTCCCTACTACTCAACAAATTTCCTTAAATCCAGTAGAACCTTCTAGAAACACTTTCATCTCTTTAACTGAATCACTCTCAAAAGCAACCTTTCTAGCGCTCCTCTCTGCTTCACTCTTCTTTACATCCGATCCAGCTTTAGCCTTTAAAGGTGGAGGTCCTTACGGTGCTGGAGTAACACGTGGCCAAGATCTAACGGCTAAGGATTTTAGTGGGAAAACTTTAATTAGACAAGATTTTAAAACGTCAATACTAAGACAAGCTAATTTTAAAGGTGCAAAATTACTCGGAGCTAGCTTTTTCGATGCGGATTTAACCGGGGCGGATCTATCTGATTCGGATCTTAGAGGTGCTGATTTTTCATTAGCTAATGTGACTAAGGCGAATTTAAGTAATGCTAATTTGGAAGGAGCACTTACAACTGGCAATACATCTTTTAAAGAATCAATTATACAAGGTGCGGATTTTACTGATGTTCCGTTAAGAGAGGATCAACGCGAATACCTTTGTAAAATTGCTGATGGTGTGAATCCGGTTACCGGTAATGCAACACGAGAGACATTGCTATGCGAATAGCTTTACAATTACTCTCTGTTTATATATGATTTGAGGCTGTAACACCTCATGTTGTTCCATTATATTTGATCAAATTGTCACGTAGATTGTATTTGCATTATGATGTTTCACTTGCAAGGCAGTAGCTTCTCCGTGAGATTTATAGTTGCATTACTTATAGTTTTCTTGTTCGTAGAAAAAGCGGATTCGGAATTGTATTTCATTCCAAGACATAACTTGTATCCATGCACTTCATATTCACTCCGACGGTGCCGAGTGGAAGGGTTGTCGCTCAACGGATAAAAATCACTCTAGCGATAGCAAGCTGATTTTCCCCAAGAGCTCACATCGATGCAAGTGACCTGTTATCGATATGCTCCTCTTCCAGAAAGGAAAAAAAACATTAAACAGAAAATGTGCTAGGGTGCAGAATGCGGGTCTATACTCTTCTCCATTTTTGGAGTACTATTACAAAGAAAATGCACTGCGAAGCAGGAAGATTGATTTGGATTAACTTGTCATGGTAGCTTGATATCTCTTTACGTCTTTGATAGCTTAAACTTGTTATAGTGTTGGATTCAGTATCCTTTAGCATTGGCAGCACTTGTCCCAGTGAAATACATCTTTAATTCAGATGAGGTACTTTGTTGCTTGAACTAATTCCTGTTCAATTCCTTCCTTTATAGCTAAGCTTTGGGACATGAACCTCTTGTGATAAGATTGCTTAAGTGGAGAGGTGATATTACCTACTTCCCTCTTGAAGATGGTTAAATTGAGGCTTTTACATGTAAACCATTGTGATTCATTTAGTTTGCCTGAGGACATGGGTGAATCATTTGCTAACTCTCAATTAGCTAATTTTGGGAACTTTTCCCTGTCCATATCATATTTTTGAAAACATTTGGTTATTAAAAGAAAAAGAAGGGAAGGTGTGTTCTTTCTCCCAGGTTGGGTTTTCTCAGTCACCTTGAATCCCTCAAGCTAGTCTCCCACAGCTATCCAACTAAACTTACACACGAATTCAATTTCCCCTCAAAACTAAGGAAATTGACTTAAGTTCAGTTTGAGCAGCAAAGTACCTCATCTGAATTAGAGATTGTATTTCACTGGAAAAAGTGTCATCAATGTTGAAGGATTCCAAATCCTAACACTTTAACAAGTTTGAACATGTCAAAGATGAAGGAGATATCACGTTGTCATAACTAGCTATCCTGATCAATCTCATTGAATAGTAAAGACCACACTTTGAGTGAGATGGCCAGCACACATCAAACTGATCCTGGTAAGAATTAAACAAAATAGAATTTGTTGATTGTTTGTAAATTATGCTTGTTTGATTCTTAATGATGGATGATCCAAAAAGTACTCCATGGTCACGGGTTGATGTTGAGGTACAATCAATCCTCAACATGTCCTATTCAAAGGAATGTTGGAAATTCCCACATGCCTCCATTAGCATGCTTCCCAGGTCCTTATTCAATTGAACTTCCACCGAGCCGATATACTGGTCGAAGTTTTGTTATCTTCTTACTGTCCTTCATTTTGCTAAATCACAAGTTTTCAGTATTGAAAAGCAAACGGGTCTTCAGTTTTCTATTTTCACTTTTTGCATGATTAAAAACTAGAAGAAAAATGGCAACAAGTCCTGGCCTTCATTCACTGCTAGAGAGTGGTGGGAGAAGTGCAAACCCGAGCTCAACCAGTTTCCACATATCATCTTTAGATGCAATAGTAGTATAAAATCACTCTTTACCACAGCACTCTATCTCGGCCTGGCCTTGAACCCCACCAAGCCAAGTGCTGCAAACGAAGCTCTGCATTGATGGTCCAGCAGTATCTATTTGTGACCTTCAACACTCTCTTTCAGCATTCCTCTTTTCCAGTGTAGTTGGGTTAAGCCAGAAATAGGATAGGCGTAAAGGATAAAAGCAGCAGTGGTGGTGAATAACAGAGCAGTGTTTTGTCTGCACAAATTAACACAGATCCTGCAAGTCGGCATTTTGCTATTTGCAGTTGGATCAACTTTGGGTTGCGTATTCTTGAATCTTGAATTTGTGACCTTTTTTCAGCTCAAGGTTGCTTTGAATTGTCCTAAATGGTGCAAGTCAGACACCATTGTACCAGTGGTGATATTAGCTCCTGGAGCTCTAGCTTAATATATATCTCTAATGTTGCATGCCTTTATTTGGTAGAATATTTACCACTAAATGGATTTTCTTTCCTCTTTGGAGAAGGTATTATGTCTTCAGAAAAGAAAGTATATAACTTCATTGCCAATTTTGTTGTTTTATATTTTGTAGCTCAATCATTTCCCAATTTCCTATTACCATGCCTTGAAAGGAGAAGTTCAATAAAGTACTACTATATTGAATATAGGATCAAGGCAGTTTACAAGCCTTCCAAATTTGACCACCGTCTTTTGAACTAGTGCTTGAACCTTCTTCCTGCTGAGATGATTAATTAGTCCATTTTGTTCTTGAAAAAAGTACTCAGGGATTGAGTTCCAGATTTTAAACTTTCATGACAAAAGATCAAACTGCTAGATTCTTGCTTTTCTATTGGCCTTCTCTTCTATTTCCTTGTTATATTGGTCTTGTGGTAAGACTCTTGTCTCTCTAGCTGCGGCCATGTTAATATGCAGACGACAGTGCAGAAAGAAAAGACCTATGAATCTGCTTACATATCCAAAAGCACGGAACCAGCTTTTCTTTTTTTGTCAAAACAACCTGCAAGTCTTCTCAAAGTTGCTCTCATTGTCAAGAAATGTCCGGATAAGCATCACGTAGGAGATCTTGAAGCCACATCTTAACTCCACCTCGCTCTTGCAAAACATGGCCATGAACATCTTTACAACTCCTGCAACTCATACTTCCCTCTGTACCAACTGAGCAATCTCCATTTTCCTTCTCGAGACAAACTGCTGCTGGATATCTAAACTAATCTATTTTCTGGAAGTAATTTCAAGACGAAAACGCAACAGTAAGGCCTTTTGATGTGACAGAGAGAGAGAGAGAGAGAGAGAGAGTAGGGTTCAGTCATACTAGATCAAATAATAAGAGAAATCCTGTTGCTAGCTGGCGTGGAATTCCCTATGATCCATACATAGCTATAGTGATCAAGGTGGTTGAAGATTGTAAAGTCATTCCAAGATTTTGCTCGGATGTACTCAAAGGGATCTACATAATACCAGAATAATGTGTTCATGTCATCCTAAATGATATGTTGCTCGGATTCTCCAAAATGTTGCCGTAATTGTGTTGGATTCTCCAAAAATGCACTACTTTTGAAGGATCCGACATCCATCCGATGTCATTTTTGAAGAGTCCGAGCAACATAGGCCGTGTCAATGAGGAGATATTTGGAAATGGTTTAGATACAGTATCCGAAGATCAAAATCACTGATCCCGGGGTTACTTGGGATGTTGGTTAAAGGTAAGGAGCACCCTCTAATGTTTGAAACTCTACAGCATATTTTCATAAAGAATTCAACGTTGCTAAGGTTTGTACTTTGGATCACACCCTGTTTGAAACAATATTAGCTGTTCTAATGGCTGCAAACTTGCCAGCTTTACAGGGTCTATTATTATCAGCAAAGAGATAAGGTATATATTTGTGCCTGCTGTAGCAGTGCTTAAGAAAGATTAATATGAAGTTTTGAGCAGGACGCAAGGAAAATTCTGCAGCAAAAGTATCTGCTAGTGCTAGTTTTAGAATGTCCCTCTCATTATTACTTATATTTCTTTATGTTAAAGACCAGAAGGCTTCGCATTGATTCGCTAATTCTTTTCTTATGAAGTCGTCTACAACAACATTAACACCACACAAGCTTACTGCTATCCTACCAGCTAAAGCAAAGCTTTAGACCACGGCAGCTCGTCTGCTTTCACAGCTAATTCTAGTTGTTCTTTGCCGCTTTGGGTTGTGGGGCTTCCATAGTTCCAGTGGAAGTGTAACTAGCGTTATAACTCGTTGAACAACTAAGAATGCTGCCATGAGTAGGTAAGTTTGGGATAGGGGTTTGAAGTTATTCACTGCTACCCAAATGGCAGCGGCATGTGAAAGGCTGTTTCTTTGCATCTCAAGTAATGGAGAACAATCAAAAACCCATTATGATTACTGTATTGTAGGTACAAACGGTATTCTGAATGTTCTTAATGTATTATGTATACAAAATAGGTCATAGAATTTGAAGCAATCAGAAGCATACATACTGTTCTGTCAAGTCAAGCAATTGCTCGATAGGAGCACAGCTCGTTCAAAACCTATGTTAAAGTAGAATATATTGCTTTCATTAAATCTGATTAACCACTGAATTATTTTGTTTCTTGTTTTACCTCCACAACATTGCACCGTGTCTCAACTCTGCATCTGACATAAAAAATCAGCAAGGCTCTTAAGAAGGAGAAGAGAAACCGTAGACGAGAACTATAAACCAGAGGGTAAAAACACAAGAAAGTTCTTGTCAACATAGCCAAAACCTAAGCTTCAGATGGGGCAATGAAGTTCATTTCACATCAGATTTCAAAAAACATAGTTCCATGCAACTCTTGACAAGAACTTATTCAAAACTTTACATCGTTTAATTGCATGCAAAGAGTTAAAAGTGTATAGAGATGTCAACACAGTTCCCAAAATCACTGCTTTGTAACGCACTGAGCCAAAAAAAAAAAAAAAAAAAAAGGTCCATGTCATATAATCATCACAAGAGAACCCAGAATAAAAGCTTTGAGTCTGTCAACACATGGCCGTATAGTTGTCTTCGACAAATCTAAATCAAGCTGGTTCCAAAGACTACAGTGACTCCTGCAAATTGATTAAGCAATTAGGAACTCAAAAAACTAACATCAGTGTTATAGGAAGTAGTAAAAATAAGAACATATGTACTGTAAGAACAACATCATAAACTTGCACAACATCTTAGATAAACAAGATACATTTAGGAAAAGACATGTCTCTTTCTGTACGAAAGCCCCCCCCCCCCCCCCTCACTCCTTTAAGAAAGAGTAGTTTAGGCAGAATCTGTTACAAGATACATTAAATAATTATTATTATTATGCTTTTAAGCTCTTTTCTACCCACAATGATGTATTTGGGAAAAGATAAAAATGCTTTTAAGCACTTTTCTTGTGTATCTTTTGTTTAGATTTCAAGATAATAACAACGTTATCTCCGTTCTTGATAGTATAGATATTTAGGATTATAGTTTTAAAATTGTAGTCAAACAGCAATTCTTTAGTGGAAATCAAAGTCCAACAAATTTAGCAAAATCCTACTATAATTACATTGGTTTTAAGATTTTAGTTTTAGTTGAGTACAAAGTCCTAGATATTAGGGGGAAAGTTAATATTATAAATTTACCCAATATGTTATTATTTTTTAGAAAAAAATCTAACTTAAAAGGATATAAAAATTATTTAATATTTTAAAAATATTTTAATCAATCAATATTTATATTTATATTTTTAAAATAATATAGATAGATCGATAGAGATTATTATTGCTTTTTTGTCGGACAAGATAAGAAGATAAGGATGATTAGCTCATGTTGATAACTCTTTGATTCGGATACGGCCCTTTTCCTCTTTAATTTCTCTCTTTAGTGCTGACCTCATTTTTTCTCTTTCATGTGTTCAATTTATATATATATATATATATATATATATATTTTTTTGTCAAGTTGGAGTAGAATTTTCTATCAAATGGCACTGTCAGTCATCAAATCAACACAAACTAACAAAAAGACTTCCTCCACCTCATCTCTGAAAATCTATCCAAGCACAGAAATGATTGAGGATTTGAATTTTAATGAATTTGAACTAGTGACTATACATGGCTCGTTTGGTTACTGGATTCAAAATTAGTTATTAATTATTTAGTATACTGAATGTTTACACATGTACAAAGTTCAAGCTAAACTTATTTAGTTCGAATGAATCATAACTCACACTAACCTGCCTCTGTCCAAACAAGTTACCTACTCTTTAAAATCATGTGGAAGATAAGAATAAGTTCCTGTATTGGGTAAAATTCCCAGACGTCACGTGGATGTATCAGGTGTTGAAACGGGACAGTAAATGACAGATCAGGCTAGAATCAGCAAGTGAAAGGTTTCGGTATGGTAAGGCATAGTCTTTTATTCTTTTAGCATGATCGGCGAATAGATATATCCATAATGATGTCCCTTCAAAATGAATTCTACTCTTAAAGTTAAAGCATGTGATTATTTTTGTGTCATGTTGTTGCAATTTATAACTCTTGTTGTTTTGTCTCGGAAGCACTTTCCTGACTTGATAATCTCTTGAACCTTATTTTTCCCATGATCATTGTTGACTCCTAGTTAGTGATACAGACACAGTTCCATAGCGATAATCGGAGGATAACGACTTAAGTCACTCTGATTGGTTTCATAAGGCCCTTTAGAGTTTGTCTTGCATTGCACTTATATATATATATATATATAGTTATTTTCTTACCGAGTCGTGCTATAGTTGGTCGGGTACGACACGTAGATATGCACCCATCTGCAGTTGGTTTTGATATTACCGAGTCCCACATTTGGATTGGGTACGACCAAGTCCTCATCGAGGTCGAGTACGATATATATGTATTATGACATGATTTGCCCCACCAAGAGGCTGGATATTATATTATTTGGCCTCACTGAGCAGCTTGATTTTTTACAGACATGCATACTTTTTCATAATTGTGTCAGGTAGGCTCTCAAAGGCTTGTTATGAGTTTCAGGTTGACTTCTGTAACCTTATCTCTTATGATATGTCTTCTGTCTATATTGATTATCTGTCTTACATATTCAGTACATCTTTCGTACTGATGTTCTTTTTCGGGGACACTGCGTTTCATGCCATCGGGTACAAATAGAGATACAGATTATTCCCTCATAGTAGGACTTGACTCAGATGAAGGTCATCACGCTCCATTCTTTCGGAGTTGTATAGTAAGCCGATAGGTATGTCATATATGCATATGGATATAGTTGGGTATGGCGGGACCATGCCCTAACCAGTTGTTGTCAGTATACTCTTTATAGACTTGTAGATAGTGTGTTATGTGTGGTAGTCGTGTGTGGCCTTGTCAGCCTCTTCAGTGGATTCATTATTCTTATGTCGGCCTTGTCGGCCTTGTCGGCCTTATTATAAATATGTATGGTTCGGGACTTTTCTGAGTTCAAGTGATTATCCTTATTCAGTTAAGTATGTGTCAGAGGCCTCATCGGCCTATAAGTTGATGTGTATCTCTCATATATCAGGATCGGTACGCTCAGGCCTTAAAGCACCGGGTGTCGTCCATACCCCCCAAGATTGGGGTGTGACACAATGGTTGGCACATGTAGGTCTAGCATGCAACAATGCTAACCTAGGCAAAAGAGGCACTGGTATAACCGGTTCCATGACTGGCAACTTCCATTTCTACAAAAAGCAAAGAGGTTTCATTTCTCATTCTCTCTAAATGTTGTTCTTCCTCGGGACCTTCATCATCCAGGTCCACCACGATGAAAGAACCAATTGTTAAACTGGCATTATTTGAGGCATTGGGAGGAGTTCGGTCAGAATGATCAGGGATTTTCTTCTTCAAACATTTTTGGCCCGATCGGGGGCTAGCAGAAGATTCATCTCGTAGCCTTTTCCTTTCACGGGCCTGTTGAATCATGAGCAACCACTTCCAAATTTGCAATTTCATCTTCCGGAGGAGCGATGTCTGTTGATTTGGAAAGGTCTACAAACATTAGAACAATTTTATTGAAAGATCAAGAAATAAGTAAAAGAGTTCGGAATAAGAATTATGGTGTATACCATGGTTGCGGGGTACCCAGTTCTTCTTTAAAGCAAGATTTTTCCATGTTCGAAGTTCAGGGGTGGACATATTGAGGATCTTCTAAACCCAAGTCCCGAGGTCATCTATGTATGCAGGCTCCCATATGGTGGTTAAAGGAAAGAATTAAACCCGGTCAAAAGTAGAATGCACCACTTGGAAAAGAGGCACTATAGTATAAAAGTAAACTTACGATGGTGGTTCCATCGCTCCGGGATTGTACGACTGACAGGGGGAAGGAGATCGGCAGTAGGAACGATGACATATCTTTCAGTCCAACCTCGGTCATGGTCATCATCGAGACTGGCAAGAATGGTTTTGCTTCATCGGCGGTGCAAATAGATGACTCTGTTACGAAAATTACGCAGAGAATAAAGACGAATCAGGTGGTCCAAGGTGAAGTCAACACTGACCTCCCGAGTAAAATGCCGGAGGCATAACACTACCTTCCAAATCTGAGGGTCCACCTGAGCTATGCATACTTTGTACCGACGGCAAAATTCTAGAATGACATCGTCAATAACTTTCCAGAGTTTCATGGAATGGGGGTAAGTATAAACATAAGAATATCCCTGTTTGTAAGAGGTGATATTTTCCTCATTAGTAGGAATTAGAATTTCAATGGATTCCCAATCGCAATCGGCATTCACTGTGGGTAAAATGTCTGCGGTAATTTGGGTTTTGAAATCATCAGCGGGGGTATCCTTGTCGTCGGGTAAAATGTTAGAAATTATTTTTTGTCGAAGGTCATGAGTGAAATTTCATATCTTCGGTAAAAGGGAGGAAACCAAAGGATTTTGGTTGGAAGAAGTCCGTGCTCGAGGGTTAGGGTTCTTCCTATTTAAAAAGTATTACTACCATTGAAAGAATTAGTCATATTTGTGATGAAGGAGGAGAAGATAACAATCAGAAATTTGGAGATGCTTTTGCCTAAGTGAGAGATAAATGGCCAAACCCTCAAGTTGGTAGAATATTTATAAGGAATGAAATGATGACGTCGCTTGAAGGAAGTGTGTCGAATGCCAATCGGCGGTGGCAAGTGTAGGTCAGAGCAGGAGTGATTAGATGGCATGCTTCATCATTACTCTGTGGTCTTCTGTAAATCAAGGGAAGTCGGAAAGTTGTCATCGTTTCATCAAGGTGATAATTGGACTAGCGAAATATGTGGACAATATTCTTTGAAGTTTCCTACCAAAACGCAGAGTGTCGATTGGTCGTTATTTCAAATCCATTTTCTGGTTGCACGGGAGTCCCGACCGGAAACTGCGGGGACTATCTGTATAGGGAAAAATTTGTATGAGACAATTGTACTAATTATAGTATGACACATGGATTTTGATGCTGAGTCAAATCCAAGTCAGTTGGGGGCATTACCTGTAGCATTCGAATGGTACCGGAAGCGACATAAGCGTAACCGGTACTACAAAAGACTGAAAGTCGTTTGAGTTGTAACGGACGACTGTTACTATAAGCGGTCATACGACTTCCAATGGAATTTTAATGGCATTTATTGAGATATTGATTATCAAATTGTTACAACATTCATTCTCCTATATTAATGAGAGCATATTTCGTGGGTTGTGTACTCATGTAGCTCATGTATAAATAGGACATGTCATTCCATTGTAACCCATCAGATTCTGGCTATTACATTTCTGATACTCTCTTGATTTATGTGCTTTCATACATGTTATTGTCACTCTGCTCAGAAGCTGACACAAGACTCAGACTAATTATTACTTACTTTGTCTTGTTAATACTTTGTTTTCAGTATAATTCATCTAGAATTCATATTTAATGTGTCACTTGATATTTACGTGTTCTTGACCACGTAAACAAATTCAATTGTACCATTTTACTGGTAAACACAGAGACTATAAGTTATTGTTCCATAACTATCGCTATCGTTTCACAAAAGATGAATATTGATTTTGCATGCTTGAAATGTGACTTACAGGCCAGGGAATCTGATAAAATGCCAATTCTTTATCTTTACATTTTCCTTTCCTCTTGTTAGTGCCTTTTCTTTTTTGAATGAAATACTAGTAATTTTCTAACTCTTTTGTCCCTGTTTTACTTGAGAAAAATAAAGGAAAGAGGTTGCTAAAATGCAAAAATTATAAAATAGTATTGAAACAAAGAATAAAATAAAAATATTGCCATCACATAAAAACCTAACATGGACGGCAGGATTCAAACCTGTATACAAATTCAACTGTACCATTTTACTGGTAAATACATAGACTATAAGTTATTGTTCCATAACTATCGCTATCGTTTCGCAAAAGATGAATATAGATTTTGCATGCTTGAAATGTGAATCTGATAAAATGCCAATTCTTTATCTTTACATTTTCCTTTCCTCTTGTTAGTGCCTTTTCTTTTTTGAATGAAATACTAGTAATTTTCTAACTCTTTTGTCCCAGTTTTACTTGAGAAAAATAAAGGAAAGAGGTTGCTAAATGCAAAAATTATAAAATAGTATTGAAACAAAGAATAAAATAAAAATGTTGCCAGCACATAAAAACCTAACGTGGACGGCAGGATTCGAACCTGCGCGGGCAGAGCCCACATGATTTCTAGTCATGCCCGATAACCACTCCGGCACGTTCACTGTTTCTGTATTTTTTGTGTAATAAGTTCTATATATATATTTTGATGTGGTCATATTGCCAACCTATTATACATACTCTAGCACATCGACAACAAAACAAAAGGAATAAATGTATTAATGAAGTGAGTTGTGATTCATGAGATTTCAAATTCCGGGTAAGACAAAAATCTTAGGTGATTTTTTTTCATTTGTCCAAGTCTTGGACCCGATACACGTGTTGATAGGAGATGATAGGTACCTATAAAATGTATGCAAGCTGACCTGAACACCACAATTACTAAAAGACAAAAACTTAGTCTATAAGACTCGTTGATATGTTTATTTCCAGGACCACCAATCCTCATAGTAGGTTTACATTTTCTAGACTTCTGCCCACCAAATTTTTGTCCCACTTATTGGACGTCCTCTAGCACATATCAAACAAAAGAAAAGCATAAGTGTTAAATTTTAAAACTTGTAGATGTGTTTTTGTTTCGAAGATCATAATCCTCACAACAGGCATGCTGGAAGACAATTTTCTTATATATGATAGTACAACTGTAACGCGTTTAATTTTAAATTGTAAGTGATTGCATCAGTGTAAGGAAGAGAAGCCTTGGAGCAAGGTAAACTTGTTTCCGTGTTACTTATCGGCCACAGGTTTGAGCCATGATATCAGCCATTGGTGCTTGCAGCTCTTTTCCTTCTTTCTTTTTGCATTAGAATACGCATTGAAAGTTAGAGATGAGAGAGATAATAAGTGTGCGTGATCACAAACATCAATTGTCAATAAAACAAAATGGCCTGTAAGAAGATGTGCATTAGCTTGGACCATAAATGCTTAAAGAAAGACCAAAAAGATCCTCTTATGTCATACCAGATGGAATTCACGAGCAATTTTCTCTCCTGGTGCTCAATCAATAAGGACTCCATTACTAGTACTATAAGAAAGGTTTAAAATAGGATCTCAGGGAACGTTTCAACCATCTAAACACGTCGAGTATATAATACCTTGAAAAATTCAAGTAGCACATGATACATGAACATTCATACACGTGGGGATAAATTCTGCTGTTAAAATGGGTTAGCCATAGAACAGATAGAACTGAGGCCCCAAAAGTCTAATACTATTACATTCTCCAGCAGATGGAGACAAGTTATGTACCAAAAGTTACAGTGCCAACTTCAGAAACAACTAAAAATATCCACATCCTACAAGCTCCAATGGTAATTCGATGCTAGAAACAGCACTTTTTCAAACTTCTATACCTTAGGACCCTCAAGTAATATTGTTCCTGGAAAACAATCACACAGTTAGGAACAAACTAGGGGGGTATATCAAGAAATGAAAAACAGAGCAGTTATAGATGCCGACAGAAAAGATTCAATTACACAAAAATAAAGATGATAGGTCACATATGTCAATATTTGGCTCGTAAAGTATTACCAAGAAAGAATAAGGAAACGCTAAATAATCAAGAATTTTGCCCCGATAACAAGAAGTAATACCTCAGGTGTGCAAATAGTTGGCAGCCATCATCAATTCCAAAGTGATCTCAGGCTCAATATGAAATTCTGTTTCTTTGCCACTGTTAGAAGAAATAAAAAAAATCCATATAAGTCCAACAAAACAAAATCAACGGCATATAAGAAGGGGAAGGAGTTACTTCATAAGATCAAAAGGATAGGAATATCAATACCCAATAATAGCTCATGTTTGGAGCTTCTAGATATGTGATCCACAAAAAAAGGGGAACACTAAGACCTATTAGCAGCTAGCTTACTAACTCATAGAGATGTTGCATCAGAATTCAGAAACAGAAATGCAGCATGATACTGGAAAAACCTATATGTGTTACTTGAGATGAAGCACTATCTCTGTGAAAATATCTATTTTAAAACAAATTATCATACCATGTGGATCATGCAAATGCTTGCCCCCAACCTCGTAGATGAAGCAAAATTCGATCAAGTGAAGCATCATCTTAGATTAAACTTTGAAGTGATAACCGTCTGTTATAAAAATCCAATGCTCTCCTTAAAGCTACAAGGAAGTCAAAGTAGACTAATCTTCACAGTTAAAGATTTACTGATTTAGAGCAGGTAGTTGCACCACAATAGATTGTAACACCACAAAGTCCCAAAACCTCTAAATATTCATAACCAGAAGTTGAAGAAGACACAAGTCTCAGAATTTGCAATGTTCTTTTGGTTGTACTGCAGCGCTATTCATTCATTAAGAGGTATTTGGTAAAAGATGAAGTTCTAAAGGTGGGCAGTCTCTTGATTTTGCATTGTTTTTTTTAGTACACAACGCTTCTCTTGCTTTGCTTGTGTTTATGCTTTGTCTTGAGCCGATGGTCTTTCAGAAACAGCCGCTCTACCTACCAAGGTAGAGGTAAGATCTGCGTACACTCTACCCTCCTCAGACCCCACGTTGTGGGATTTCACTGGGTATGTTATTGTTGTTGTTGTTTTTGAGTACACAGCAACCCTACTCGTTTATTTCTTTGGGTTCAGTTGTAGAACGCAGCACTACTTATTCATTTCTTTGAGACTACTTGCTGAAAAATGAAGAAGTTGAAGAGGTGAGAAGCCTGTTGAGTTTGCATCGTCTATTGGTACTAGACTGCAACCCTATTCACTCATTTCTTTGAGCCTACTTAGTAAAATGTGAGCCTCTCCTTGATGAAGTTGCATAAGCCTGCATCCTTCCCAAAGTTTTAAGATATATAAATTTAGAATGACTTATGGCCTCATTTCACCCAATAAGGAAATTCAAGACTAAAATTTCGCAACTTGGGATTTCTAACCCTAACTGCATAAATCCAAACACAGGAAAAACTGAGGACGGCCATTAAGGACCAATAAAAAACTAAAATCTAGTTTACCACATGTCGGAACCTTGCGGACAAAAATGTATGTCATGGTCTATTTGAGGCCGACCTCATCTAAATAAAGACCTCTTTGAAGGTGTTTTAAGGTAACCTTATATAATTGTCAATCGAGAATATTCAACAATAATACATATTTCAAAGTGGTCATATTTAAGACTCTTAACTCCCCAAGAAAAGCTTGAGATTATTCTCCAGAACTAAAACACTGTATGGTAGGGAAAATCCTGAACAGCAAGAACACAGTGATGCAAATGTTCCTCTTAGAGCTCACAAACTACTAAACCAGGACACCTAAAAAACCTAAAACATAGACACAGCATATGATATCACATGACTTTTCTATGCTATTTTTCAAGTCAGTCCCTCGCTCAAATATCAAATTACACATCGAAAAATGATGCCCAAATGTAGTTATAAATCCTTCTGAATTAAAGTCATGCCCAATGTAGTGGGATATAAGTTCTTTAATAGCAAAAGTCATGCAGGGCATAACTAGTGGGATATTATGATGCAAAAATATAAACTTAGGCCCTGCAAAAAAAGTTACTCCTATTTGTAATGAGGGGCAAAAGTTAAAGACCAGCACAAAATAGGACAAAAGTGTCAATGACCCCTTATATCACAACGAAGCTTCTTAGTTAAATGGGTTAATACTCAAAAGAGATATGATGGTGAATTAAATAAAGATTTGACCTTGCATATTGAAGAGACCAGTAGAAGTACTGGCAGATCTTCTCAAGAATGGTGGTGCTAATCTCCGGAAAAGTCACTTCCCCATGCTCTGTCTCAGCAAAACTCCCTGTAACAAACAAACTAAAATACTTACAATTACATGCCAACAGGGGGGGAGCCAGTAACGGAACCCCTTCAGTTAAAATTTTAACTGTGTATACAAGGTTAATTTTTTTTTCTTTTCTATTTATATAGTAGATGGATGTTGAACCCCTTTGTTTACTTGTTTATATTTTTGAAACCCCCTTATTAAAAATACAGGCTTCGCCACTGCTGAGATGACAATTACCATCAACACCAAATAGAAATTGACAATCGTTCCAATTATTTCTTGAAAAGGAATCACATTTCTGCTCCAATCACTACGATTAATGAAAATCGAAATGGGCCTAAACGAAGGCCTAGTTGGAATTAAAAAGAGATTGACCTGGAGAAGTGAGCATGTTACGGATTGTCTGTGAAACCATAGCAGCCTTCTTATCAATGATGAATTCGAAACCTTCGGCGCTAATTAGTTTCACGGTATCCTCCTTCTTCATCTTTCGCCGATGGGTTAATGCCGACAATTGATCAGTTTTTGCTTGTGAAAAACGATAACACCGAAAAGATTGACGACACTCGTGTGCAGATGATAAAGGAAAAAGCTTTGTTGGGAAGTTTCGGTCATTGATAGACCCGAACCGGAATCCAGTGGATCGAGTTGGAAATTGAGCAGAGGAAATGTTGGGCCGCATGTCCATAGGACTGTATTATCATTTAATTGGGTTTTTATGGTAGTTAAGGGCTCAAGGTTATCATTTGCACTTTGGCCGTGTTGATCTTTAATTTTTGTCCCTCAAATGAAACTTATTCTTTCCGGGGCATAAGTTCTTTACATAATTCGATATAAGTTGTGCAGAATTTCATAAAAAACTTATGCCCCATAAGATATAAGTTCCATTTGAGGGGCAAAAATTAAAGACCAGCCCATTTGAAGGGAAAGCAATGCAATTTTCTGGTATTAAACGGAAAGGTCATTTGCACTTTTGTCGCTATTTTGAAGTGGACTTTAAATTTTTCCCCTTCTAACAAACAACTTTTTCACTGGATATAAATTCGATTTTGAAAGACAAAAATTAAAGACCATTCCATATGAAGGTCAAACTGTGCAATTAAATGAAATAACAAATTATGATAAAATGTAGGTTAACGGTGCACCAAACAAATGAATACACAATAAGCATCTTGTATATCAAGTTTTATTAGTTAATTACTATGTAAACACAGTTTAGTTTGTAGTTCTTATAATTGATTAATTTGATGTAAATATTACGGGGTGTAAAATATTTTCTATTTCATCACTCTATATTTTGAATATGTGAATGGTTGCGAGTAAGAGTACTCGAATATGAGTTGGATGTAGCCAATTAAGCTTTGTTATAGTCACGGTTGAGTCTGAGCTAATTCTTTAATTATTATTTTTTAGTGTAATTTTTTATGTTAGAACTCTTTTTTTGGATTACCAAATTCTTTTCCTCTCAAATTTTCCACTTCTCACTTTTGTGCAATTATTATTTCTCAGTAGAGTTCACATATATTTCAAGAAATCTATTTTAAGTCTACATATTCTTGCATCTTTCAGTTGATACTTAATCGAGTTTAATTCTTACTGAAGTAATATAATTTTGACATTTCATGATGAGACCATAATGCTGCATTGCTATGGTAGACGCACAAAAGAGAAAGTAAACGCATACTTGATTACTTAACTTAATCACCGTCAACCAACCATAGCATAAATTTATTAATTTTAATTTTAGATGAGATCGATAAAAATAAGAGTATTTTGGAGTCAAAATGTTGATGGACGGAGCATTTTTAGTTCGAAAGGTGGATAAAGGATATTATTGTACCAATAACGATATTTCAGGTACATTTTATACCCTTTTCCATTTTATAAATGTGTTAGTAGTAATAATACAACTGTTCTTTTTCTTGGACCGACTATATAAAGAAAAAAAATTATGATTGATAAAATGAGCAAAAGTAGTAGTGCGCACATTGGCCGTTTCAAAACTACAACGATTCGCTCATAATTGTTATTTCCAGCTTTCTCTCTTCTCATTCATCCATTTTCTTCCTCAATCATCTCCGAACGACGCCGTTCTGATCTCTCCTTCCGGTAAGCTTTACATCGCCATACATATTATTTCCTCGGTCCAATTTATGTAACACAGTTTCAATTTCGTGAGTCAGATAATTTAATTTACTGTGAATTCGGATATGAAATTTAAAATAAAAGTTACATATTTGAAAACTACGTAAAAGTACCAAAGACATGAAAAAGACGGTCAAAAAAAGACTTTGAATCACAAAATCTGAAAGGTATCACATAAATTGTTGAGACGGAGAGTAATATTTTCCTGTGTTTGAATTGAACATCAGCGCAGGATCCGATTAGATCGGGAGTGTTGCCGATCTGAGAATAGTTTGCTCGTTTGTGTAGGTTTTGGGAGAGAAGAGAGAAGAGATCAACGTGATCATCATGGCGAATAGAGTGGATCACGAGTATGATTATTTGTTCAAGATCGTCGTGATTGGGGATTCTGGAGTGGGGAAATCAAACATTTTATCCAGGTTCACCAGAAATGAGTTTTGTTTGGAGTCAAAGTCCACAATTGGAGTTGAATTTGCCACCAGGACTCTTCAGGTATGTATCAATCTCATCATGTAGTAATATATGTGCTCATAATTCCGTTGAGCTTCATGTCTTTTCTTTCGAGCCGAGCGTCTTTCCCTACAAAGGTAGGGTAAAGTCTGCTTACATGCTAACCTCCCAGACCGCAGACCACACTTGTGGGTCTACACTGGGTATGTTGTTGTTGTTGTAATCCCTTGATTTTCTAATTTCTATTATTCAACCTTTAAAGTTAGTTCTTTAATTGCTCTTTGAAACATGACAAGTAAGATTAATTTAAGCTATTGGAATTACGTGTTTGTGTGGTTTTGTGATGTGAATGTAGGAGAGATTATTGAATCATGGAAGTTGTCGAATTTGAGTACAACAACAACAAATTCAGTGTAATCCCACAAAGTGTGGTCTGGGGAGGGTAGTACGTAGACCTTACCTCTACCTTTGTGGGGTAGAGAGGTGGTTTCCGATAGACCCTCGGCTCAAAACGATGCAGGATTGCAAGGCAAAGCTGTCAAATTTGAGTATTTATTCATTTCAAGATGATAATTTAATGTGACCATCATAATTTTAACTAAATGACTCATCATAGTTTGGTGTTTTTCTCTTTTTCCACTGTGAACAAAAGCAAACACCTTAGACATGGTCGTCATCTACTGAATGAACGCCAATAAAGTTTATTTCTTTGATAGTCTATAGATTCAATCATATTCCGATGTTTGCACAAGATACAATTGCATATATGCACCTGGACTTTTGTATAGTCTTTTTTTAGGATAGAGGAAACTTGGTAATTCTTGTTTACGTCTGAATCATCTTGGTTACAGTTTTTTTTTTTAATTACATGGGGGGGGGGGGGGTTACAATGTGGGAATCGACACCAACAAGGTGAAAATTTAGGTAGTCAACCAACTGAGCTACTAAGATTCCCCTCTTGGTTACAGATTGATCCGTCTGTGACAGAAAAGTAGGACTGCATATGACTTAGCATTGGCACCTTAAAACAATTATGTGTGACCTTATACAATACTATTTTCTGCTCTGTTAAAATGAAAATGTTTGACAGCAAAACTAGATAAGTATCTATCTCTGATGAAAATTTGAGTTTTACTGGTGTTTATTTTGTCCTATATGTCAAAATGATATTGTACTGTGAAAGTGATGAACTTTGTACGCCCTATTGTGGATTAATGAGGCAAATTGCTTTTCTACCAGCCGCAAGATCCATTTCTTCTCATTATTAAGGCATGGAAATGTGGGATGATTCAAAATTATTGTTCTTTTGACATCTCTCATGGAGTACTTCTACTTTATGATGCAGGTGGAGGGAAAAACTGTGAAGGCCCAGATATGGGACACTGCGGGGCAAGAAAGGTACCGAGCCATTACCAGTGCTTATTATCGAGGAGCAGTTGGTGCCCTCCTTGTCTATGACATAACAAAGAGGCAAACATTTGACAATGTTCTGAGGTGGCTACGGGAATTGAGAGACCATGCAGACTCTAATATTGTAATCATAATGGCTGGAAACAAGTCTGACCTTAAGCATCTTAGAGCAGTCTCCGAGCAGGATGGTCAAGCTTTAGCTGAGAAGGAAGGACTGTCATTTCTTGAGACGTCAGCATTGGAAGCTTTCAACGTTGACAAGGCTTTTCAGACTATATTGACAGATATATACCATATCATTAGCAAGAAGGCATTGGCAGCGAAGGAGGCCGCCACAAGCACTGCAACTCCTGGTCATGGTACAACCATCAACGTCAATGATACCTCTGCAAATGTGAAGAGAGGCTGCTGTTCCACTTGAGTTGATGTTTCGAAAAGGAAATAGAATTTGTAGCAAGGCATAAACTTTTGTTTTTTCCCCTTGTTTATCTTCTTTTTCTTCTCATTTTTCCTTCATTCAGAGCAAGAGAGGCTTGTAGATTACATCCTTGATTGATAAAAGAAGAGCTCGTGCATGTTAATTGTCTAGTGGTTTAGGACAATCATATGATACACAGTTTAACCATTTACTTAAGAAAATTGCAGATATTGGTGGTGTTGGCAAAACAAATTAACTCTGATCTTCCAGGACATGGTACACATGACATGAGTTGTTAATTCAATTGCAGCAATCTATTTTGCAGCATGTTATCTTGTGTTCTGTTAATAAAGTAATCTCGGCTATTCCATCAGTGTTTCTTGTCAATTTGTCTTCTATTTTACAAATGGTTTTGCTGAAAATCTCGGTTTAGTACAATATTCTGTGTCGGTATTTAAAGCAAGGAAACTTGAACATGAATGACATTAGAGAGATGCTTAAATGGAGATAATGCGGAAGAATATCGCAAAGAGAAGTATGTTTAGTTTACTACATGTTCTTAGCAAGTTTTCCACACACAATGTAAGAGGTGTTTTGATTCAAAGTCCCAAACTAAAAGTCCTTTTACTTGTTACCCTATCGTATCTTTCTACCCCTTCTCATTATTTTGTTGGTTCGACCTATTTCATCTCCAAGGCATTTCTTAATAGATTTAACCACTAATGTTTTCTGATTTTTGAAAGACTTTGCAAGACAGAAAGTTCGAATTAATTTTATTAGAGACACGAGAAAAATAGAAGCACGCCCTTGACCTTTGTAAGACAATAATAGAACATGACAATAACTAGAACGACAAAGTTGTCGAAAATGGGAAAATTCGGAAAAAGCCTAATCACAAGACAGTTGATATAAAGTTGCCCTTTGATGCAAACATATGATGCAATGCACTAATGAATAACAATTGAATTCGATTCTTGTGGCTGTCTACATCTCTTTAGTTGTTTTGATTTGCAAGTTGCAAAAGAACAAAAATGTCCCTTTTCCGTAGACGAAGAAGTCACATAGTGGGACGGCTGACAACTTAGTTAAAGGTGGCCTCTCAAAATTGCAAAAGGCACAAGTCGGGAACTCCAGTTGGTGATTAGTGCTTAATGCAAATAAATTTAGAAACTAACCAAAGAAGACATGGGTATTTCCAGATATCGTCTTTATAATGAAAGAGGGAAAAAATAGAACTGTTTTTTATAGTTGTCAATGTTTTGTTGTCTCCATGTGAATAGGTCACGGGTTTGAGCCGTGGAAGTAGCCACTAATGCTTTCATTAGAGGTTGTCTATATTACACCTCTTGGGGTGCGGCCCTTCCCCGGACCCTGCTATAAAGGATGTTTTGTGCAACAGGCTGTCCTATCCTTTTTAGTTGTCAATGTTTTGGCCCTTTGAGAAGTTGAAAAACATAGTAGAAAATTGGCTAACAGAATGTCTAAATTCTCAGATTGTATTGGCAATCATCTCCCTAGCCCTAATCGATTATGCTATCAATGAAACAGAGACCTTATAGTACATACACATCAATGCTATAAACTTAAAACTCAACAAGAGAGATAGAGAAAGAGAGAGACGAAGTAAGCAATATATACAGTCTACAATGAACCTGGTTCAACTTGTACGGTTACATGATGAATTCTGTATGTCAGGTCACAATGTTCCCTAACCTTCTCAATAATTTCATATTGGTCGACTCCTGGTTCGACTACAACGTGACAGGACAAAACAATTTTTCCTATAGTGATGGCCCAAACATGCAGGTCATGAACATCCTTAACTCCTGCTAAAGATTTTAGGCCATTCTCTAGTTGAACAATATCAACTTCCTTTGGTGTCCTCTCCATCAATAAGGAGAAGATAGTTCTAAGCATGGGAACAGTAGTACTAAGAGCAAATATCGAGAAAAAAATAGTACAGAGAAGATCAACCACCAACCATTCTGGTTTGTACCACATAATAGCTCCAGCAATCATCACCCCAACAGATTGTATTAAATCAGATATAACATGTAGGTACGCCCCTTCAATATTTATGTTTGAATGTTTGCTGCAACTAGAGGACGATGCTACCAATTTCGAGCTCTCTTCTTCATTTCTTGGATGCAATTCTTGCATTTCATGATCATGATTGTGATCGTGATCCTTGCAAGGACTAAATGAATGGCTATGGAGAGAATGATCATGGCCAAGCCACACAACTGAGATGAAGTTTATAACGAGACCAAATGCAGCAATAGCAAACATAAGCTTCCCATTCACTTTGGCATTTGTTTGAAACATTCTCTCGATTGCTTCGTAAATCAGAAAACCGGAGATGAGCCATATCAGCTGTACAGAAATAAGGGCTCCTAAAACTTCAAGTCGGTGGTATCCAAAAGAGTGTTCTTTAGTCGCATCCCATCCGGACACCCAAACAGCAAAAAGAGAAATAGAAAATCCAACAACATCACTAAGCAAGTGAGCTGCATCAGTTAGAACTGCGAGGCTGTGGGCTTTTACCCCTCCAATGGTCTCCACTGCCATGACCATTACATAAAAGATTATGAGCCCGCAAAGTTTCATAGTCGACTTTGACCTTTGTCTTGAATCCAACATACTATGCTCTTGCTCTGAGAATGAGCAAATTGGATTGCAAGAAAAATGAGCTCGATGACAGTGGCCATTACATTTAGCTCCCAGCAAATGCTTTATTTCAGACTTGGGATCCTTTTGTTGCTCCATCTGTTTCAATATGTTTTATTGTTAGCCAACTGTTTGAAGGAACTACAAATAAGTAAAATTGCAGCATTTGAGTTGAGAGTGAATTGATGGCTACACTCAGTGGTGGAGCCACATGTATTCGCTAAAAAATCACATTGTGTAGATAAGTAAAAAAAAAAATACAGCATAGCCAGTGTAATCCCACAAAGTGGGGTCTGCGGAGGGTAGGATGTACGCAAACCTTACATCTACCTTTGTAGGATAAATAGGTAAAAATAATATTAGAATGTGTGTATATATATACTATGTGTTCAATTTCCTTAATTTTTTTGTATGTTTGCTTTTCATATTTTGACACCCCTTGTTAAAAATTCTAGCTCCGCCACTGGGTACACTCCCAAGGCTCTTTCAATGACATATATCAAAGTGGTGGGGAAAGATTCACTAGAATTGCAACCAGAAGTGAATGGTTGAAAGCTCATCAATATACCATTTGAGACACCAACAAAAAGAATAAACAAAGAAAGCAATAGATGGTAAGTCCCTAGTTAAGTTGTAAGTCAAGCTATTATCTGTAAATCTAAAGTAGATGCTAGTTTGAAATGTACTCAAGAAAAGTTGATGCAGCATTAATGGACTAGATACTTTTTAGTATAGGTTCTATGATATAGATACATGTTTCTGCATTATTTTTGAAGTGTATAAACATCATGATTAAGCTTATAATATCTAACAAACATAATTAGCACGAGAATTTTTCATTTTTTTTCCGGTTTTTTGTTTCACTTTTTTATGACATGGGAACCCGCAGCCGCTATCCTTTTGGGTGCGCACAAGGTAAATCTAGCTCTTGTGCAATAGCTCGCAAACCACACAGGAGAGGTAACTCACACTAGGCAAGCCCTGTGCGACGAGCTAGACCCAGAAGACAAAATCTTTGTTTCACTTTATTTAAAAATCAGCGTTTGATCATGAAAATTCGTTGCATTTTGGGAAACACCTAAAACGTTGTTTTCACTTTTTTCACTTTCAGTACGTTCAAACAACCAAATATTATTTGCAAAAACTATAACCAAACGCAATTCCATCTTCAAAGTTCCAAATAAAGTGAAAAATATTTGGTTTTCATAGCCAAACGCCTACTTAGTCACCACATTTTTCCATCAATAACAGATTCACATCCCTCCCATCTTGTTTGTCAACTCTAAAAAGTAACTTGTTTTTTTATAAGGTAAGATTTAACTCTAAAAACTAACTTGTTTAAAAGTCCTGGTTGTCTCAGTTTGGAAGTCCATTTCTTGTCAAGTTTTATGGCTGCTACACTCTACATCAATTACAGAGCAAGGGACCAAAATAAAAAACAATTATAGTATAATGTTCAATTATACATCAACACAATCATGACCCAAAAGAAAAAATCTCAGGAATAAAACCCAGAAAAACATTCTTGAAACTGCACATACTCAATGCTTAGATCACATAAAAACGAAAAAACAACTAACCAAAAGATCGCAAGCGCAATTTTGAAGGGCAAATAATTTTACCTGGATTTAGAAACAATAGGGAGGCCGGCAGGGGAAGCTAGGGCTTATAGCTCAATTCATTGCTTTGTATATGATATGATTTGCAGAGCCCAATTATTATGGAATGAATTGAGGCGCGGCCGGACAGGAAAGGTTAGAAGCCACCAACATTGTCTTTTCGTTTTCCTTTTTTTATTTTTCCTTTTTTAGGATTAAAGTATATAATTTTTCAAATTCTCAATATTATATAGTATTATCTTTAAATCCGGGTAGTGGATAATTTAATTTTTGTTCAGAATATTAATTTGAATAATTTAGTTTTACTTAAAATCCATGAATATAAGTTTTAAAGAAACATGGCTTAACTAAAAAAATATTCTGCTTGATAAAATGGGCCGTGGGCTGTGGGTCTTCTTCGATATTATCTTTTTGGGCCGAGAAAACTTTGCCGAAGTACGCTTTTGATCCCGAAGTTTCGGATATACGAGTTTGGACCGAGAATTCTTTCGATGTGCGGTTTGGTCCCCGAAGTTTCCGAAAATTAGAATTTCGACGGTCAAAAACAAAATGCCAAGCACTCAATTCAGCCATTTATTTTGGCTGAATTACTCCTCCTATAATGGCCAAAACAGTTGGTCTTTCTCCCATTTATGTTGGTGACTTTACTACCTCCATAATGGCCTTTATTTGGCTATTATGAAGGCGGTTTTCAGAGCGATAAAACCCCTCCCTCTCCTATATAAACACCCCATTACACCATTGTTGAGCACTAAGACATATGCACGAAAATACATAAACAGATGCGAGAAAAACAATTGCACGAAAATACACAACCGAAATAGTTTTCTTCCTACAACTTCCAAGCATCATTTCGTTACTCAATATTCTTCACGGTAGCTCTTGAGTTTCCTTTGCTCAAGGGTTCCATTGCTGTTTTATCTTGGGAGACAAATTGTCCGGGACGTATAAAGGATACATACGGGGCAATATTGTCTTAAGGACAGAGTGCTACACTCGACTCAAAAAAAACATTTTACATTTTTCCGTCTTCTACAAAACTGGAATTTCCAGCTTTTTACTTGTGTAACGATTGTAATTTCAGATTCCATGTTGAATTATTGAAATCTTTATTTATCCTTTCGAATACTTGTAATAGTTAAATACTTCCGTCTTCGCTTTATAAAGTACCATAGAGCAAAATCTCCCAACAACTTAAGACAATATTTGTATTGTATTACTATTAGTGTTCGAAAGATGTCGGTCAAAAGTTGTGTGACCAAATCTGGATATGGAAATGGTTTTCTCGGTAGAAGAGAGTGATGATGATGAACGTGTTCATGGTGTCACCGCTACCAAGACTGGTGGGAACAAGCGCTCACGAGAGCCTCGAGGATGTCAACGGGACAAAAGGAGAAGAGTGAAGATGTTATTCTATCTTGTAGCGGAAGGCCTATATCCGTCCCGTCGGACAAAGGATCCGAATAATGGTGAGAAGGAAATGGACACTCGGTTTGATGAAGTGGTGAAGTGAGCGAATCCGAAATTGGGATAAGTATTTTTCTCACTTGTCAAGAATAAGGATTAAATGATAAGTAGTTTTTCTTACTTGTCAAGAATAAAGATTAAATTATGTCGATTAAAAATGGATTAAAGTAAGGAGGAATATGAAAATAATTTATATTCCTTATGCTTTAACAAATCGAAGTTTAATCTCATCTTCTTTTCCGTTTAAAGATTGGATTTTGTAAACGACTTAAGAAGATCCGTTCTTTTAAGTGTAATTACTAAAGTGTGTAAAGTATGGTCGCACACACTATGGAGAAAGATCCACTAACGTGCGAAAACTCTTACCACTCTTAAGTAAGCGCCAAGAATTATCTCGGGCACCAATCATAACGGAAGAAGACTAAAAGCTAAAGACGTTGAGCCCGTCATACTATTTGGCGAAGATCCTTCATAGGATGATATTGGACACTCGGTCATGTAAAAATTCCTTTGCCTCGGCGACCTCCGGGCGGCGGGTGGGCCAAAATTCCTTTGATATGATGATATTGGACACTCGGTCATAGAAAGCCTCCGGCGACCGGATATGAGTGGTGCCGAATTCATTTCATAGGAAAAGTAATGGACACCTAGTAAGGTGGGCCGAGTTTCCGGTCCTAAATGATCCGAAGGCCTAAATAAAGGCGAAAAGAAATTGGACACTCGATGCGCCAAAGAAACTAGAGTGGGCCGGAGTATCTAGATCACATATGATCCGGTTACTCCCTAACCACGGGCAAGAGGTTGTTCATGTGAAGCAACGCCACCTCTAAAGTAGAAGGGGTGGAGAGGTTGTCCTCAATAGGACTTCAAGGAATGAGATCACTCTAAAAGAGGTGATACACATGTTCCTAACTTGGTTAAAGGACGTTGTTGGTCAAATCGATTTGAGACTAGTCCAACAGGTCCGTAATAACTAAGAGTGGTACAATATGTCTATAGCCAAATGAATGATATATTGTAATCCGTGCATCTATGACATCATAGATTAAGACACGTTAAATAGCAAGTCATTCAAAAGCTAACGATGTTGAGATTGTTGCCTACTGTCGACATAAACCTTAAAAATGAATGTGAGGTAGACGAAGAGGCAAAATCACCTTTCCAAATTCCGTCAAGGGAATAGCGAAAGAAGCACCGCTCCTCTAGAACTTAGTCACACCTACTTGGGTGATTTGAAGTTTATACAAAATAGAGGGGGGAGACAAGTACGTTGTGATCTTCATTGATGATGGTACAACGTATGGAATCCTTTGTTTATTGAAAAGCAAAGATGAAGTTGTTGAAGCCTACAAAGCAGAAGTTAAAAATCAACTAAGCCTACGGATTGAGAAATTCGTAGTGATAGAGGGGAGAATGTGAAGCATCGTTCATTAAACGAATGTTCATTTCTCACCTCGCTAACGGTGTTAGCCAAGCGCGAAGTCGTACGCCCAAATTATGAGGGGTAGCTTGGTAAAAGATGGGCTACCGAAACAGGTCAAGTTCGACCTAAGATCGTAGATTGCATATCCACCGGATCTGCAAATGCAAATAACGATAGTGTTGATCGCCTCTTGGCGTCAAAGAATCTTTGAATTCTTTGGAGATAACTTTCCTTGGAAAAGAAAAAAGGAGTAATTGCTCAAGGTTAACAAGAACCCGCGAGGGCTCGATTGTCCGGAACTAGACGTTCCGTATCTTCATGACTCGAAAGTTCTTTGTCTATCCGGAACTTAATATTCCGGATCTGCAGAACTCAGGGATTCTAGATGTTGAACCAAGACGGAGCAAAGAGGGGACAAAGACTTGTTCCAGTCCTTCTAGCTTGTATGGTTGAGAACGAACCATGGACAATTAACAAATAATTGTTATCTCCAAAAGCGCTGCTTTGGAAAGAAGCTAAAGAGAGAAATAGATTCCATATATAGAACCATACTTGTGTAATGGTTGATCTTCCTCCGGGAAAAGAACCTTTGGGTTGTAAAAAGTGCTCCCCTGTGAGTAGCTTCACATCCAGGGCCATTGTAATCTTACATGGCATGGGTGTTGAAACAGCCTTCCCAACCGGAGAGTTGGAAGAAGAGGATCAGAATTGGTTTGCTGAACTGTTGGGCTTCTTCCTGAACTTTCATTTTGGTCCCCGAAATGTTTACATTTTAGTCCCGAAAGTCTCGGATAAAACAGAAACAATGAATCGACCACGAAACATTGGCTCTGAAGTTAGAAAGCCAACAGTTGGAAAACCAACGGTCTGAGAGTGAAAATCATATTGAAACAAAGTCTCGATATGAAAGATATGTGTATCACAGATGACTTCTTAGGAATTGAATTTCTAAGACATCTAACGGACTGGTCAATAGTTGACAGTCTCGTTGAAGCCACCAATGGATATGAATCATAGAACTGATTGGAATCATGGTGCACCCATAGACAAGGAGTGATATGCACAGGTCACGTGTAGTTCAATGTATTGTACACACTACAACCGACCTGGTATCGTCCTACAAACATATTAGTTGAACTAAGGTTCACTGATGATCTTAATACATGATCAATAGAAGGCGTTAAGTCGGATATGACGATATCTGAATTATTCGCTTGTCTACGGATTATTGTATTCGGATGTCCAACGGTTACGGGAGAACACAGTGATGCAAACTGGACATCAGATCTGAAGAACACCAAAGCCACAAGTAAATGTGTATGGTGGTTCTTGGAAAATCCTCTAAGCAAACTTGCATCGGCCGATTCATGATGGAATCGGAGTTTATCGCTTTATACAAAGCATGAAAGAAGTTGAGTAACTTCACGGATCCTTAGAGGACGTCCCTTATTGGGAGAAACCCGTGCCTTCAGCAGTTATACACTGTGGCTAGCTGGTCGGCTTTAGGAAGGACACGGATGACGGCGTCTGGACATATCTGTCGGAGACATAAGACCGTATGGCAGTTGATCATCACGGGTGTCACTTCCTTATTTACTAACTAAGGGACTACCCGGAGATCAAGTTTTCTGCCTGCTAGGGGAATGGGCTTAAAACCCAAAATATACGGACCAATACAATGGAAACCCAACCTTACGAACCTGGAGATCCCGGTAATTTGGTTCAATGGGAAAACTAAGTTGTAAAGGTTCGGTTGATCGCTTCGGTGGAAGCATGAGCACTTCGGATAGTGATTTACGAAAAGAAACACCAAATCCAAAGCCGTTCCCGCGATAGACGTTAAGTGCTATCTCCAATATGGGTAAAGGTTAAGTTTTCAAAACCTGTAATGATCCTCAACAGTTGAGGTTAGGTCTTTGGGAAACTTTTAATGGTTCCTAACACTTGTGAAGTGGGGTATAGCAGGATACCTTGTAGGAGACCACCTATTTAAGTGCGAGGACGGGCCGCCTCAAATTGAACGCACTTAAGAATCCAAGACGTTGTCCATGGCCAAAACGGACAAAACATTACGAAGAAGAGAGTAAGGGAATTTGTTGTGTTGGTACCGTTGTCTTGGCTTACACTAAACACTGACGGTTCAAGACATCACGTTCACCGCGCGATAAGTAAGTCCGATGGTATTCAACTATGGAAGGTTCAAAGGCGAGGCTACCTCTCCTTATGCAACATCGGTCCGCCGAAATATTGCTTTGGAAATGAAAAGACACCATGTGAGTGCGCCAAAATCTCTTTCAAGAGGGGATTGTTGGAAATTAGCCTTTGGCGGGAGTTGCGACCGACCAACTTTAACGGCTTAAACACTAGTGTAACGTATGTTGGAGAATCTGGTTCTTCACACATGCATGATCTACTAAGTACGTAGATAACCGTAGGGCCAAGAATCGTCAAATTTCATTGAGAAATGAAAGAGATATTGGTACACGAAGTAAGGTGTTTGAAGCATGGAAAGTGTGGTATTGTGTGTAATTCTCCCTCATCGGTAGAGGAAGAAAGAATTGTTGTGTATATAAGATTCGAAATTGGTTTGGGATTTGGGACCCCAAGGGGTATCCCATGTGTTTAAAGGAGGAGGACCTAGATGTGCTTCGGTTCGAGGAAAGACCACACGCGCGCCGCCGCCGCCCGCCCGTCCCGTCCCGTCCGGTTCCGGGTTCCGGGTTCTCGGGTTCTCGGGTTCTCGGGTTCACGGGTCACGGGTCACGGGTCACGGGTCACGGGTCACGGGTCACGGGTCGTGGGCTGTGGGTTGTGGGCTGTGGGTCTTCTGATATTATCTTTTTGGGCCGAGAAAACTTTGCCGAAGTACGGTTTGATCCCGAAGTTTCGGATATACGATTTGGACCAGAATTCTTTCGGATGTGCGAGTTTGGTCCCCGAAGTTTCAAGATGTACGGTTTGGTCCCCGAAGTTTCCGTAAAAATCGAATTTCGACGGTCAAAAACGAAATGCCAAGCACTCAATTCAGCCATTTATTTTGGCTGAATTACTCCTCCTATAATGGCCAAAACAATTGGTCTTTCTCCCATTTATGTTGGTGACTTTACTACCTCCATAATGGCCTTTATTTGGCTATTATGGAGGCGATTTTCAGCGATAAACAGCCCCTCCCTCTCCTATATAAACACCCCATTACACCATTGTTGAGCACTAAGACATATGCACGAAAATACATAAACAGATGCAGAAAAACAGTGCACGAAAATACACAACCGAAATAGTTTTCTTCCTACAACTTCCAAGCATCATTTCGTTACTCAATATTCTTCACGGTAGCTCTTGAGTTTCCTTTGCTCAAGGGTTCCATTGCTGTTTTATCTTGGGAGACAAATTGTCCAGGACGTATAAAGGATACATACGGGGCAATATTGTCTTAAGGACAGAGTGCTACACTCGACTCAGCAAAAAACATTTTACATTTTTCCGTCTTCTACAAAACTGGAATTTCCAGTTTTTACTTGTGTAACGATTGTAATTTCAGATTCCATGTTGAATTATTGAAATCTTTATTTATCCTTTCGAATACTTGTAATAGTTAAATACTTCCCGTACTGCTTTATAAAGTACCATAGAGCAAAATCTCCCAACAACTTAAGACAATATTTGTATTGTATTACTATTAGTGTTCGAAAGATGTCGGTCAAAAGTTGTGTGACCAAATCTGGATATGGAAATGGTTTTCTGGTAGAAGAGAGTGATGATGATGAACGTGTTCATGGTGTCACCGCTACCAAGACTGGTGGGAACAAGCGCTCACGAGAGCCTGAGGATGTCAACTGGGACAAAAGGAGAAGAGTGAAGATGTTATTCTATCTTGTAGCAGAAGGCCTATATCTGTCCCAGACAAAGGATCCGAATAATGGTGAGAAGGAAATGGACACTCAGTTTGATGAAGTGACTGAAGTGAGCCAGAATCCGAAATTGGGATAAGTATTTTTCTCACTTGTCAAGAATAAGGATTAAATGATAAGTAGTTTTTCTTACTTGTCAAGAATAAAGATTAAATTATGTCTGATTAAAAATGGATTAAAGTAAGGAGGAATATGAAAATAATTTATATTCCTTATGCTTTAACAAATCAGAAGTTTAATCTCATCTTCTTTTCCGTTTAAAGATTGGATTTTGTAAACGACTTAAGAAGATCCGTTCTTTTAAGTGTAATTACTAAAGTGTGTAAAGTATGGTCGCACACACTATGGAGAAAGATCCACTAACTGTGCGAAAACTCTTACCACTCTTAAGTAAGCGCCAAGAATTATCTGGGCACCAATCATAACGGAAGAAGACTAAAAGCTAAAGACGTTGAGCCTGTCATACTATTTGGCAGAAGATCCTTCATAGGATGATATTGGACACTCAGTCATGTAAAGCCTCCGGGCGACTGGAGTGGGCCAAAATTCCTTTGATATGATGATATTGGACACTCAGTCATAGAAAGCCTCCGGCGGCGGGAGGTGCCGGAATTCATTTCATAGGAAAAGTAATGGACACCTAGTAAGGTGGGCCAGAGTTTCCAGGTCCTAAATGATCTGAAGGCCTAAATAAAGGCAGTAAAGAAATTGGACACTCAGTCTGCCAAAGAAACTAGAGTGGGCCAGAGTATCTAGATCACATATGATCCGGTTACTCCCTAACCACGGGCAAGAGGTTGTTCATGTGAAGCAACGCCACCTCTAAAGTAGAAGGGGCTGGAGAGGTTGTCCTCAATAGGACTTCAAGGAATGAGATCACTCTAAAAGAGGTGATACATGTTCCTAACTTGGTTAAAGGACGTTGTTGGTCAAATCTGATTTGAGACTAGTCCAACAGGTCCGTAATAACTAAGAGTGGTACAATATGTCTATAGCCAAATGAATGATATATTGTAATCCGTGCATCTATGACATCATAGATTAAGACACGTTAAATAGCAAGTCATTCAAAAGCTAACGATGTTGAGATTGTTGCCTACTGTCGACATAAACCTTAAAAATGAATGTGAGGTAGACGAAGAGGCAAAATCACCTTTCCAAATTCCGTCAAGGGAATAGCGAAAGAAGCACCGCTCCTCTAGAACTTAGTCACACCTACTTGGGTGATTTGAAGTTTATACAAAATAGAGGGGGGAGACAAGTACGTTGTGATCTTCATTGATGATGGTACAACGTATGGAATCCTTTGTTTATTGAAAAGCAAAGATGAAGTTGTTGAAGCCTACAAAGCAGAAGTTAAAAATCAACTAAGCCTACGGATTGAGAAATTCGTAGTGATAGAGGGGGAGAATGTGAAGCATCGTTCATTAAACGAATGTTCATTTCTCACCTCAGTCTAACGGTGTTAGCCAAGCGCGAAGTCGTACGCCCAAATTATGAGGGGTAGCTTGGTAAAAGATGGGCTACCGAAACAGGTCAAGTTCGACCTAAGACTGTAGATTGCATATCCACTTTGGATCTGCAAATAACGATAGTGTTGATCGCCTCTTGCTTGGCGTCAAAGAATGCTGAATTCTTTGGAGATAACTTTCCTTGGAAAAGGAAAAAGGAGTAATTGCTCAAGGTTAACAAGAACACGCGAGGGCTCGATGTCCGAACTAGACGTTCCGTATCTTCATGACTCGAAAGTTGCTTTGTCTATCCGGAACTTAATATTCCGGATCTGCGAACTCGGGGATTCTAGATGTTGAACCAAGACGGAGCAAAGAGGGGACAAAGACTTGTTCCAGTCCTTCTAGCTTGTATGGTTGAGAACGAACCATGGACAATTAACAAATAATTGTTATCTCCAAAAGCGCCGCTTTGGAAAGAAGCTAAAGAGAGAAATAGATTCCATATATAGAACCATACTTGTGTAATGGTTGATCTTCCTCCGGAAAAGAACCTTTGGGTTGTAAAAAGTGCTCCCCTGTGAGTAGCTTCACATCCAGGGCCATTGTAATCTTACATGGCATGGGTGTTGAAACGACCTTCCCAACCGGAGAGTTGGAAGAAGAGGATCGAATTGGTTTGCTTTGAACTGTTGGGCTTCTTCCGAACTTTCATTTTGGTCCCCGAAATGTTTACATTTTAGTCCTGAAAGTCTCAGATAAAACAGAAACAATGAATCTGACCACAGAAACATTGGCTCTGAAGTTAGAAAGCCAACAGTTGGAAAACCAACGGTCTGAGAGTGAAAATCATATTGAAACAAAGTCTCGATATGAAAGATATGTGTATCACAGATGACTTCTTAGGAATTGAATTTCTAAGACATCTAACGGACTGGTCAATAGTTGACGATCTCGTTGAAGCCACCAATGGATATGAATCATAGAACTGATTGGAATCATGGTGCACCCATAGACAAGGAGTGATATGCACAGGTCACGTGTAGTTCAATGTATTGTACACACTACAACCGACCTGGTATCGTCCTACAAACATATTAGTTGAACTAAGGTTCACTGATGATCTTAATACATGATCAATAGAAGGCGTTAAGTCGGATATGACGATATCTGAATTATTCGCTTGTCTACGGATTATTGTATTCTGGATGTCCAACGGTTCTGGGAGAACACAGTGATGCAAACTGGACATCAGATCAAAAGAACACCAAAGCCACAAGTAAATGTGTATGGTGGTTCTTGGAAAATCCTCTAAGCAAACTTGCATCGGCCGATTCATGATGGAATCGGAGTTTATCGCTTTATACAAAGCATGAAAGAAGTTGAGTAACTTCACGGATCCTTAGAGGACGTCCCTTATTGGGAGAAACCCGGCCTTCAGCAGTTATACACTGTGGCTAGCCGGTCGGCTTTAGGAAGGACACGGATGACGGCGTCTGGACATATCTGTCGGAGACATAAGACCGTATGGCAGTTGATCATCACGGGTGTCACTTCCTTATTTACTAACTAAGGGACTACCCGGAGATCAAGTTTTCTGCCTGTCTAGGGGAATGGGCTTAAAACCCAAAATATACGGACCAATACAATGGAAACCCAACCTTACGAACTGGAGATCCCAGTAATTTGGTTCAATGGGAAAACTAAGTTGTAAAGGTTCGGTTGATCGCTTCGGTGGAAGCATGAGCACTTCGGATAGTGATTTCGAAAAGAAACACCAAATCCAAAGCCGTTCCCGCGATAGACGTTAAGTGCTATCTCCAATATGGGTAAAGGTTAAGTTTTCAAAACCCGTAATGATCCTCAACAGTTGAGGTTAGGTCTTTGGGAAACTTTTAATGGTTCCTAACACTTGTGAAGTGGGGTATAGCGGGATACCTTGTAGGAGACCACCTATTTAAGTGCGAGGACGGGCCGCCTCAAATTGAACGCACTTAAGAATCCAAGACGTTGTCCATGGCCAAAACGGACAAAACATTACGAAGAAGAGAGTAAGGGAATTTGTTGTGTTGGTACCGTTGTCTTGGCTTACACTAAACACCGACGGTTCAAGACATCACGTTCACCGCGCGGTAAGTAAGTCCGATGGTATTCAACTATGGAAGGTTCAAAGCCGAGGCTACCTCTCCTTATGCAACATCGGTCCGCTGAAATATTGCTGGAAATGAAAAGACACCATGTGAGTGCGCCAAAATCTCTTTCAAGAGGGGATTGTTGGAAATTAGCCTTTGGCGGGAGTTGCGACCGACCAACTTTAACGGCTTAAACACTAGTGTAACGTATGTTGGAGAATCTGGTTCTTCACACACGCATGATCTACTAAGTACGTAGATAACCGTAGGGCCAAGAATCGTCAAATTTCATTGAGAAATGAAAGAGATATTGGTACACGAAGTAAGGTGTTTGAAGCATGGAAAGTGTGGTATTGTGTGTAATTCTCCCTCATCGGTAGAGGAAGAAAGAATTGTTGTGTATATAAGATTCGAAATTGGTTTGGGGTTTGGGACCCCAAGGGGTATCCCATGTGTTTAAAGGAGGGAGGACCTAGATGTGCTTCGGTTCGAGGAAAGACCACACGCGCGCCGCCGCCGCCCGCCCGTCCCGTCCCGTCCGGTTCCGGGTTCCGGGTTCTCGGGTTCTCGGGTTCTCGGGTTCACGGGTCACGGGTCACGGGTCACGGGTCACGGGTCGTGGGCTGTGGGTTGTGGGCTGTGGGTCTTCTGATATTATCTTTTTGGGCCAGAAAACTTTGCCAGAAGTACGGTTTGATCCCGAGAGTTTCGAGATATACGATTTGGACCGAATTCTTTCGGATGTGCGCTTTGGTCCACGAAGTTTCAAGATGTACAGTTTGGTCCCCGAAGTTTCCGAGAGAAAATCGAATTTCGACGGTCAAAAACAGAAATGCCAAGCACTCAATTCAGCCATTTATTTTGGCTGAATTACTCCTCCTATAATGGCCAAAACAGTTGGTCTTTCTCCCATTTATGTTGGTGACTTTACTACCTCCATAATGGCCTTTATTTGGCTATTATGAAGGCGATTTTCAGGCGATAAACAAAAACACGATCTAAAATATAGCTAGCAAAGATTGTGGTAATACTTGGGGTGGTATTTGTGTGAATTAATGATGGTAGTTATGCGATGATAATTAATAACGATGGATCATAGTGATTGGTGAAAATAGCTAATGAATAATGATCACACTGTGGTCATTTCATCGCTATTACAGGCTATTTATGGAATAACAATTGCTTCAATGCTCAATCTATAGGATAGTAAAGATTTAAAACATTAAATTGATTAATTTAAATAAAACCACTAAAATACTTATAATAATAGGAGGGATATAAGAATCTTTTCTTTGTAACTAATAATTTTATTAATCATCCATAAGGGTATTACAAATTATAGCTAAATCATACTCCACCTAAGTGGTTATTAAAAAAAAACGAGAGTTAATTACGTGTCAACACATCCGGAAGAGAGTCTATAATAAACTTCGGGGACCAAATCGTACATCTTGAAACTTCGGGGACCAAACTGTACATCCGAAAGAATTCTGTCCAAACCGCACATCCGAAGCTTCGGGATCAAACCGTACTTCGGCAAAGTTTTCTCGGCCCAAAAAGATAATATCGAAGGCCCACAGCCCACGACCCACGACCCGTGAACCCGTGAACCCGTGAACCCGAACCGGAACCGGACCGGACGGGCGGGCGGCGGCGGCGCGCGTGTGGTCTTTACTTGAACCGAAGCACATCTAGGTCCTCCCTCCTTTAAACACATGGGATACCCCTTGGGGTCCCAAACCCCAAACCAATTTCAAGTATTATATACACAACAATTCTTTCTTCCTCTACCGATGAGGGAGAATTGATCACACACCACACTTTTCCATGCTTCAAACACCTTACTTCGTGAACCAATATCTCTTTCATTTCTCAATGAAATTTGACGATTCTTGGCCCTACGGTTATCTACGTACTTAGTACATCATGCATGTGTGAAGAACCGGATTCTCCAACATACGTAACACTAGTGTTTAAGCCGTTAAAGTTGGTCGGTCGTGTTACACCTCGTAAGATTAAGATGATAATTAAGAACGTCATTAAGAAAGCAAGATTCGGATATTGAATATAAGGAACGCTTACATATGTTAATACGGGAAATTAGTGTATAAGCGGATGTTATCCCGGAATAATTTTTCTTTAGTGCTATACACGTGACGACGAGAATTAATCTTAGAAGTTGAATTTATTCCAATGGAGTTATGGAATAGTTTTGTATTAAAAAAATTATGGCATTGAGGATACGAGGCTTATGGAATTCTCGGGAATTAAAAGAAGTGGGTTTGAGTTTTACTAATTGAAGAACTTGGGGGCCAAAGTGTAAAAAAAGGAGGAAAAAAATCAGATTTTTTTTTATAATAAACCTACACTTACCTCTTCATCTTCTTCTACACTTAAACAAAAAATAACTCTCCTCTCATTCTCTCCTCTACACTATTCCGAAAATCACCCTCCACCCATAACCAAAATTAAGGTTGTTATCTTCTCTTCCTAGACTACATTTTTCACCAAAAATTAGAAGCAAAACCACACCAAAATCAAGTGGCGAAAGCGATGGCAAAACAACAACACATCGCTTGGACCGAAAACTGCCTTAAATTGGGATTTTTGGGATGAAATTTTGGAAGAAAAACGTGTAGGGATGATGGCTTAACATGGTAGAACACTTGCATGTCAATTGGAGTTGAAGAAGTGAACAAAAAGGAGGAGAAAAATTACAAAAAAATGGGGAATTTTCGGACAAACAGTGGCAGAAATTTTGCGGACTGTTTTGACGAATTTGAGGTATTAAAATTCTTCTTTCTATGATATAATTGGAATACATGTTGTTAGAATTAAGGTAATGAATTTGTGTTAAGAAAGAATTGGAATTTAAGCATTGCATGTGACCATTTTTGGCTAGTTGCCAATTTGGGACAGATTTTGGTGTTGTTGGATTCGTTGGTTATTGTGGTTATTATTATCACTAATTGCATGATGGAATTGAAAGGAAACATTGATATTTAGTTGGAATTAGTTATATGGAAGTATTGAAATACGAGATTGGATTTTAGGAGTTAAGATAAGAGTTATGGAATTATGACATGTTGTGGCCAAGAACTTGCATGAAATTGTTGGACATGTTGTGATATATATGGACTGTTCTAGGGGCTGTTTTGTGGTGTTATAATTCTGAAAATTTAGTCACCATTATGCATGTTTAAGTGTGGTAATTTCTAAGGTAAGTCCTAAAGGAATAAGGGTGTGGAAAGGCTTCACATTCTACCCTCGTTGTTGTTGAAACATGGGCTGTTTTGTGGGTTGTTTTTAAGGTGGATTAAGAGGCTAAATTTACATGAGAAGTGGGTGTGTAAATTCCCTTTATTGTTGTCTTGGTTGTGCCCTTAATTGGTGCTTGTTTATTGATGTTATTAGCCTCGTTTGAAAGTTGTGGAAACATGTATAAACGGGGAAGTGCTTTGCCCGAATTTTTATAAAATAAGAAGTCGTTATTCGATATAAAGTATGCTAGCGATCATAGAATTGACGAACGTATTACCATTATTATAGGTTGAAGTTCTAAATCGAGACGTACTCTAATATAGAGTTGATTAGTTCGTCTGAGAGGTATGTGAAACTCTTACTTCTTTCTTTTTGGCATGATTTAATGAAAGTACGGCGGACGTACTTAATTCTTATACAGTTTAATTCCTAATGAGGATTGTTATGAGAAGTGCCCATGAGTTTTCAGCAAAGAGTTTATTATGACATTATTACAATGATTTTATTGAGAGTCAGATGATAATTTTTACTTGCATATGGTTACTCACGATATCTACTCGTGCTAAGTGTTACTACTTCACCTCACCGAGTCCCGGCCGGGTTACGACTCGTGCACGCCTTGCATTGTTCACCGAGACCCTCACTAGAGGGCCGGGTTACGTAGGATGGATCCATAGATGAGAGATGATTTACCGAGTCCCGCATGGGCCGGGTTATGATATGATTCCACCGAGTCCCGCACTAGTGGGCCGGGTTACGTTACGGTATATATATGTATATGGACAGGCATTCATGTTTTCTTGCCTTGACTCTCATTTTTATAAGGCACAACCGACTTTTATGGTTTATGGCACGATTGGATTTGGATCCTGAATTTTATACGATCTTCTCGTTTCGTTGGCTAATTATGATCTCTTTTACGACTTCATGTTTTACATACTCGGTACATTATTTCGTGCGACCCCCTTTCCTCGGGGGGCGTGTTTCATGCCCGCAGTACATGTTTTCGGTTTGGTGAACCTCGAGCCTAGGTTCCTACTCGGCGGTTGGAAAGCTCCTTTGATCCGAGCTTTGTCATTTTGGTACCGAACCTCTTTTAGACTTCGTTTGTATTTAGGGGCACGACGGGGCCCCGTCCCGTCATATGTCGTTATTCTTCTTATAGAGGTGTCCAGACGGTGGTGGGTTGTACTTATGTAAAGGTTATGACTCGTTTTGGTCGGTCATGCTATTGTATTCGTGTTGGGGTGTTTCCATGTATATACGTTAGTATCTGTTGGCAGCCTTGTCGGCTTGTCTGTTATATTGTGTTGGCTAGTTGTGACTCCTCAGGAGACAGGTATATTCGGGGGTAAAGGCAGCCTTGTCGGCTTGCCTACCCTGGCATATGTTGCTATTACGGCGTTATGCTGTCGGATTTCAGACTCATTAAGTGTTAGTTGGTTTATATGTGACAGGTTAGTATAATGACGTCATTAGGGCGGTTTGTCGCGGCCGTCGGGTCGAGTCGTGACAAAAGTGGTATCGAGCGATTAGTCCTCGGAATGTCTACGGCCACCGTGTCTAGTAGAGTCTTGTGTATGGGTATGTTGTGCACCATACTTATACGCGAGGAGGCTGCACGGATATTTAGGATTGGTTTCTATTCTTCTTACTCTAAGATCGTGCGATAGAGCTATGTTATTAGGTTATTCCCTCTCCGACGTATTAATGTGTTACGCCTATGCCTCCGAAGAAAGCGACGACAAGCGCGGAAGGGCAATATGAATTCGAGGTTATGAGAAACTATCTTACACGTATACGGGAAGAAATAATGTAAGCTTGGGACATGGAATATTTGAGACTCTTAGAATATTAGATAATCGTTGAGACCTTAGATATACAGGGCCTTCTTGAGTAAAATATTTTATGTTTGATCTGGGTTAAAGTGCATAGTATATGTGAAGTCTATTAGTTGTGATGACTCCTTGGTATGCTTATGTTTATATGAAAAGGAATATGAGATATGCCAAAAACTGGAATTGCTACTGTTGTACATATAAGGGTTGTTGTCTCTGGAGCAAGTTGTCTGGATAAGTCCTTGAAATTAGTTCAGCAGGTAGTTGATAGTCGTTAACGGGTTGTCCTACTTGTGGATGGGGCTTAGGAGTAGATGGTCCTCTACATGTTGTAATATTACCCTGTTTAAGTTGATGTGTTCCAACTTTTCTTATGAGTTATGCTATCCATGTTATGTATAAATGTATTCTGTCTTGGTCATACTTCTTTCGGAATAGGGTGGTCTGTTAATGTCCATGTACAATATGTGGGTTGAGTATAAATCACTTGTGTTAGGACCTATCTTTGCCAATTTTGCTCAGTGGGACTACCTCTAAACAGTTAATTATACTTGCCTAGATATCTTTTATGTTTGATTAAAATTTCCCCCGTAATTGTCTTTGCGTATCATAATGTAGAATGCAAAATGTTCTAATAACCCAAGCCTGCGTTTTATCTCTTAAATAGGGAATAGATTCGTATGCTAAACATGTTGTCAGTAGTTGCTTAAGGGAGTGGAAAATTGAGTATTTACATAATTCCAGGAATGACTTGTTGCTACAATAAACGATTTACTTATTTAGTTAACTATTAAACCGTGAATATATTATGCCAAACATTATGTAATATATGTGAATATTATGGCTATTTATGACTACTCTATTAATGTCTAGTATGTTCAGTTGATGAAAACACTGTTAGAGTATTGTGTGACGATTATTTGTGTTAAGTGGTTGTCTTGTTAAGTTTAAGGGTTATTTGACCTTGTATGATCTGTTTAAATGACTTTGAAGTAATTGGTATACTAGTTTTAGTCCATTGTAACCCCTCTTGGATTGTTTAAGTCATGTGGTGTCCATAGTATGTTAGGTCAAACCATTACTAGCATATGTACTAATTTAGTATGCTTAATACATGAATATGAGGTTTGTTCCCCTGGTTAACTGAACAAATTATTTCAGTATGTTGCTATAGTGGCTTGAGAAGTATATTAAACCTCTTAGACACTATGTTCGATTAATCCATGACTCAACTACACATGTTATGTTAATTAAACACCAGTTGTTGAAGTTAAAAATTATGCTTACATAATGACTATGTTGGTTGTAAAGGTCACATTTGGTATGGAAATGATTGAAGGGCTTAATGTTTTTATTTATTTATTTATCTGCCTATAATAAGGGAACTAAGATTTAGCATAAGAATGTTGTTATAATTATGATAGGATCACCTAATGACTTTGAAATGGATGTGTGTCTTGTTTAAGTGCTGTCATGATCTGAAGGATAGTTTAGGAGCCTATTTGGTGTATGTTTTTCTTGTTAAAGGGTCATATCTATCCTTGGCATGTCCCAATAGTCTTAGGTGGTCTAATACTCATATGAACATAACTATTTAAAATAACCTTGTCCCTTCCTCATGTGCATAACTCGCATCCGAGTTTGGTTTGATTGTATATGCCCATGTTTTGTATCTATGTGTTGATTAAATCAAACTGTTAAGTCCACCTATTCCCATGTCTGCTCCTGCAATATGTCTGCTCCCTTCTCCTTTTATGTAAATTTGGTAGATAATATAAGATCATTTGAGTTTTGATAGGTATCTAAATCACATGTTGAAAAAAAAAATGAATATCTGAGTAGTTCCTCAACTATGTGCATTCCCTTGCTTCTGCCGATTTGGTTAAGTTATTAAGTGAGTAGTGATGAGGTTAGCATGGCATGGATAGGCAATCCACATATGTTTGGTCTGTCTATATATACTTGTTTATGCCTACTCATGTCCGGATAGTTGGTTTACCTGTTACCACTCGGGATTGAATATCTAATTTGGTATAGTTATAGATTCCTTTAAGTTTTGATTGACATTGTCCATTTTCCAAGATGTGAAAAAGGGGGGGTACCTTGAATTTTATGTTTCCCAATCCACTTCTTGATGGTACCTACAAGATTGTAGCTTTAGGTAATACCAAACTTAGAAACAGTAAGCATAGAGATTCTTGTTCGTCCTTTAAGAGTTTGGGATTGTCTTGTCGCATCAGCTTTATATAGGAAGAAGAAGGGGCATTGTTACCAAATTGAAAGTAGTAGTAGATGTCAACAAAAGAGTGTAAATGTTCCATGCTGATTTAGAATAATCTGTACAATTGAAATAGAACAAAACAGGTTAATTTTAGATTTGTCTAGTCGTGTATGGGCTACTTAGTTAATTTAATGCTTAATATTGCTAATTTAATGATATATGAAACGCCTAGATTTGATTTAATGGATTGACAGGTTGGATTGAAGTTGGGTTTAGCATGTATGGGTTATTTAAATTAATGTGATGACCAATATATTATTTTGGAAACTCGTTTGGCTATCTGTAAGTCGTTTGGTCATATTATCTACCTAAAACAAGCGCCACTAATTAAGAACAAGATTAGTTGTCCTATTTAACAAAACTTGTCTTATATCGTCTGATATGATAATTTAAAACTAGAAGAGAATAAGTTAAGTGGGTTGATATGGTTGAGGTTATATGATGTTATTTATGATGAGAATTGATAAAGGGTAGCCTATGTGATGATTGTGAATTATGAATATTACCTAAATTCTGAGCCTGCTTTACTGATTTGGGGGTATGTTAGAAGTTGTGACTAAGCATGCCTAATTAATGTTAATATGATGTGGATATATCTGTAAGTTTTGGATTAGTAAGTTCAATACGGTGTCGACTTGTAATAGATAAAGTCTTGCTAATCATTGTTAAAAATGAGACATTGAGTAATCTGATTTGATTAACTTAAGCTTCCAATTTATGCTCATTGTTTAAAATTATTCTTAATATGGGTATTAAGTATATGTTAGGCTCAAATAACACGATATGGATAACTCTTGCTATTTGAATTATTAGAGAGATAGTGATTAATATCTGGATAGGAAAACTTAGCTCATTATATGCCTATTATGTGTCCACTTGTTCTGATTTAGGCTTGATGTAGGTCTAATATAAACTTTAAGACTTGTTTAGCCTTAGTACATGATCATAGGCATTGTAATGATGGATTGGATATTCATTTAGCATCTCTTGTGTTCCTAAATATATATGTGTGGTTTTGGGACGGTCTAAGGTAGTCTGTATGTATATGTCACTTATTTACACCTGCCTTGTGATCCCTTGTTTATGGTTCAGACTAGGTAACTAGTGTATATGCCATGTTGGTGTCTTGGGCATGTTCATATGTATATCATCATTAGGGTAGCTTGTGTGTTTTTCCTTAGTACCTGCGCATGATCAAACAACGCCTCTATTATGTATATTTGGATTCGATTATGTAGAACGCTTGCATCTTGATCCAGGTAGAGGATATTAGGCTTTTGGGAACTCGGAAAAAAATATATATATTTTAGTCTCTGCTATTACACCATTTTGAAGTTATGTCTTCCCTGATCCTTATGTGCTTAGTTGAAACTGCTTGATTTTGAGTTAAAACATTCATGTAAGTACTTAACTACTGGTTAAAATAGGACCAGGAATCTGAATATATAAAATGGGGATTAGTCATTGGTTGTGAAGATGATATCTGTTCTCGAGTTTAAGATTAAGGTATAGATTATGCTTAAAGTTCTTGTATATATGTACATAATGTGGTACTGTGGGAATAATGACTCTACTTAGCCTTAGTTTTAGTATACTTCACTTTTAGAAAATTATGAATAAGCTAGGACGTAGGTTGTTTCCTTGTTTATTTTAGTCTTTTTGTTAGATAATGGCAAGAGTTGAGTTGTTTGTAAGTCGGATATTTGTTGGCAGAAACGTGTATCATAGAGTCTAAGATGACCTAATATGCAAATTTATGTGTGCTTGTGACCTTGAATCAAGTTGTATAAGATGTGCCCAACAGTATGAACATTCGAGGACGAATGTTTCTAAGGGGGGAAGAATGTTACACCTCGTAAGATTAAGATGATAATTAAGAACGTCATTAAGAAAGCAAGATTCGGATATTGAATATAAGGAACGCTTACATATGTTAATACGGGAAATTAGTGTATAAGCGGATGTTATCCCGGAATAATTTTTCTTTAGTGCTATACACGTGACGACGAGAATTAATCTTAGAAGTTGAATTTATTCCAATGGAGTTATGGAATAGTTTTGTATTAAAAAAATTATGGCATTGAGGATACGAGGCTTATGGAATTCTCGGGAATTAAAAGAAGTGGGTTTGAGTTTTACTAATTGAAGAACTTGGGGGCCAAAGTGTAAAAAAAGGAGGAAAAAAATCAGATTTTTTTTTATAATAAACCTACACTTACCTCTTCATCTTCTTCTACACTTAAACAAAAAATAACTCTCCTCTCATTCTCTCCTCTACACTATTCCGAAAATCACCCTCCACCCATAACCAAAATTAAGGTTGTTATCTTCTCTTCCTAGACTACATTTTTCACCAAAAATTAGAAGCAAAACCACACCAAAATCGATGGCGAAAGCGATGCAAAAAACAGCCACTTTGCTTGGACCGAAAACTTGCCCAGAAATTGGGATTTTTGGGATGAAATTTTGGAAGAAAAACGTGTAGGGATGATGGCTTAACATGGTAGAACACTTGCATGTCAATTGGAGTTGAAGAAGTGAACAAAAAGGAGGAGAAAAATTACAAAAAAATGGGGAATTTTCGGACAAACAGTGGCAGAAATTTTGCGGACTGTTTTGACGAATTTGAGGTATTAAAATTCTTCTTTCTATGATATAATTGGAATGCATGTTGTTAGAATTAAGGTAATGAATTTGTGTTAAGAAAGAATTGGAATTTAAGCATTGCATGTGACCATTTTTGGCTAGTTGCCAATTTGGGACAGATTTTGGTGTTGTTGGATTCGTTGGTTATTGTGGTTATTATTATCACTAATTGCATGATGGAATTGAAAGGAAACATTGATATTTAGTTGGAATTAGTTATATGGAAGTATTGAAATACGAGATTGGATTTTAGGAGTTAAGATAAGAGTTATGGAATTATGACATGTTGTGGCCAAGAACTTGCATGAAATTGTTGGACATGTTGTGATATATATGGACTGTTCTAGGGGCTGTTTTGTGGTGTTATAATTCTGAAAATTTAGTCACCATTATGCATGTTTAAGTGTGGTAATTTCTAAGGTAAGTCCTAAAGGAATAAGGGTGTGGAAAGGCTTCACATTCTACCCTCGTTGTTGTTGAAACATGGGCTGTTTTGTGGGTTGTTTTTAAGGTGGATTAAGAGGCTAAATTTACATGAGAAGTGGGTGTGTAAATTCCCTTTATTGTTGTCTTGGTTGTGCCCTTAATTGGTGCTTGTTTATTGATGTTATTAGCCTCGTTTGAAAGTTGTGGAAACATGTATAAACGGGGAAGTCTTTGCCCGAATTTTTATAAAATAAGAAGTCGTTATTCGATATAAAGTATGCTAGCGATCATAGAATTGACGAACGTATTACCATTATTATAGGTTGAAGTTCTAAATCGAGACGTACTCTAATATAGAGTTGATTAGTTCGTCGAGAGGTATGTGAAACTCTTACTTCTTTCTTTTTGGCATGATTTAATGAAAGTACGGCGGACGTACTTAATTCTTATACGATTTAATTCCTAATGAGGATTGTTATGAGAAGTGCCCATGAGTTTTCAGCAAAGAGTTTATTATGACATTATTACAATGATTTTATTGAGAGTCGAGATGATAATTTTTACTTGCATATGGTTACTCACGATATCTACTCGTGCTAAGTGTTACTACTTCACCTCACCGAGTCCGGGCCGGGTTACGACTCGTGCACGGCCTTGCATTGTTCACCGAGACCCTCGGCTAGAGGGCGGGTTACGTAGGATGGATCCATAGATGAGAGATGATTTACCGAGTCCCGGCATGGGCCGGGTTATGATATGATTCCACCGAGTCCCGCACTAGTGGGCCGGGTTACGTTACGGTATATATATGTATATGGACGAGCATTCATGTTTTCTTGCCTTGACTCTCATTTTTATAAGGCACAACGACTTTTATGGTTTATGGCACGGTTGGATTTGGATCCCGAATTTTATATCGATCTTACGTTTCATTGGCTAATTATGATCTCTTTTACGGCTTCATGTTTTACATACTCGGTACATTATTTCGTGCGACCCCCCTTTCCTCGGGGGGCTGCGTTTCATGCCCGCAGTACATGTTTTCGGTTTGGTGAACCTCGAGGCCTAGGTTCCTACTCGGCGAGTTGGAAAGCTCCTTTGATCCGAGCTTTGTCATTTTGGTACCGAACCTCTTTTAGACTTGTTTGTATTTAGGGGCACGACGGGGCCTGTCCCGTCATATGTCGTTATTCTTCTTATAGAGGTACGTAGACGTGGTGGGTTGTACTTATGTAAAGGTTATGACTCTGTTTTGGTCGGTCATGCTATTGTATTCGTGTTGGGGTGTTTCCATGTATATACGTTAGTATCTGTTGGCAGCCTTGTCGGCTTGTCTGTTATATTGTGTTGGCTAGTTGTGACTCCTCGGGAGACGGTATATTCGGGGGTAAAGGCGCCTTGTCGGCTTGCCTACACAGCATATGTTGCTATTACGGCGTTATCTTTGTCGGATTTCGAACTCATTAAGTGTTAGTTGGTTTATATGTGACAGGTTAGTATAATGACGTCATTAGGGCGGTTTGTCGCGGCCCGTCGGGTCGGGTCGTGACAGGTCGCAACTCCCGCCAAAGGCTAATTTCCAACAATCCCCTCTTGAAAGAGATTTTGGCGCACTCACATGGTGTCTTTTCATTTCCGGCAATATTTCGGCGGACCGATGTTGCATAAGGAGAGGTAGCCTCGGCTTTGAACCTTCCATAGTTGAATACCATCGGACTTACTTCTTTGCGCGGTGAACGTGATGTCTTGAACCGTCAGTGTTTAGTGTAAGCCAAGACAATGATACCAACACAACAAATTCCCTTACTCTCTTCTTCGTAATGTTTTGTCCGTTTTGGCCATGGACAACGTCTTGGATTCTTAAGTGCGTTCATTTTGAGGCGGCCTGTCCTCGCACTTAAATAGGTGGTCTCCTACAAGGTATCCTGCTATACCCCACTTCACAAGTGTTAGGAACCATTAAAAGTTTCCCAAGAACCTAGCCTCAACTGTTGAGGATCATTACAGGTTTTGAAAACTTAACCTTTACCCATACTGCAGATAGCACTTAATGTCTATCGCGGGAACGGCTTTGGATTTGGTGTTTCTTTTCAGAAATCACTATCCGAAGTGCTCATGCTTCTATTGAAGCGATCAACTGAACCTTTACAGCTTAGTTTTCCCATTGAACCAAATTACTGGGATCTCCAGTTCGTAAGGTTGGGTTACCACTGTATTGGTCCTTATATTTTGGGTTTTAAGCCCATTCCCCTAGACAGGCAAGCCATCTGATCCTTGAGTAGGCCCTTTGTCAATGGGTCTGCTATATTATCCTTTGACTTGATGTAATCAATGGATATTATACCCGTGGTGATCAGTTGCCTAACGGTCTTATGCCTCCATCGAATATGACGAGACTTGCCGTTGTACATAACATTCCGTGCCCTTCCTAGAGCCGACTGACTGTCGCAGTGGATCATTACCGAAGGTACGGGTTTGTTCCAACACGGAACATCCTCTAAGAAGTCATGAAGCCACTCAGCTTCTTCTCCTGCTTTGTCTAAAGCGATAAACTCCGATTCCATCGTGGATCGGGCGATGCAAGTTTGCTTAGAGGATTTCCAAGATACAGCCCCACCACCAATTGTAAATATATACCCACTGGTGGACTTGGTGTTCTCTATATCGGATATCCGGTTTGCATCACTTTGTACCCCTCTAGTACAATTTGATATCTCGAATAGTGTAACCGAAGTTTAACGTGTATTTCGGTATTGTAATACCCGATTCAACGCCTTCCGGTGATTATCACTTGGATTACGGGTGAACCTAGCCAACTTATTGACCAACGTAAGCAATATCGGGTCGGGTGCGGTTTGTTATATACATCAAACTACCGATTACTCAATGCATATCGCTCCCGGTATACGGGTGCACCAAGATTTTTATCAAGCTTATGATTTATATCCATTGGTGACGCTATCGGAGAAGCTGTCTAACATCTTGAACTTTCTCAAAACATCCTCGATGTAGTGAGGCCCGAGATAAGACCATCCGTCGACGTCTTAGAGATTTTAATCCCTAGGATGACATCTGCGATACCCATATCTTTCATGTCGAAGCATTGTTTCAACATGTTCTTAGTCTCTAGGATTATCCTAGGACGCTTCTGTGATCAACATGTCGTCTACATACGGGCATATCATAACAAATGAGTCGAGTTACCTTTTGTGTAAACACATTTATCACACTCATTAATGGCGAACCCCTTCGATAGTAGAGTACTATCAAATTTTTCGTGCCATTGTTTCGGGGCTTGTTTCACCCGTACGGAGATTTGATAAGTCGACGGACTTTCTTCTCTTGCCCTTGAACCACGTACCCCTCGGGTTGGTCCATATAAATTTCTTCTTCCAAATCACCGTTTAGGAAGGCACCGTCTTAACATCCATCTGGTGTATCTCAAGGTCACGCAAAGTCACGATCGCAATAAATACCCGTATGGATGTCATCCGGATACCGGAGAGTATGTGTCAAAGTAGTCAAAGCCTTCGTACGTCGATAGCCCTTGACTACCAACCTGGCCTTGTACTTGTCTATAGACCCATCTGCCTTGTATTTCCGTTTGAGTATCCATTTACAACCCAACGGTTTATTTCCGGAGGAAGATCAACCAACTCCCAAGTATGGTTATGCGAGAATTGAGCTTATTTCACTCTCAATAGCTTCTTTCCGGAGCGGTGCTTCCGGAGTTGACAACGCCCTGAGCAATTGTCCTTGGTTCATCATTAACCATGTAAGCTACAAAGTCGGGACCGAAGGATTTATCCTTCCTGGCCCTTTTACTTCGCCTTAGATCCATCTCTGGAGTCTCCAAGTTCTGAGAATCTGGAACACTAGATTCCGGATGTTCAGCCACCTCGAGATTCGCTAGATCTGAACCATTTAGATCCGGCGCGGTCAAGGACTCCCGGTTCTTGAGAGCTTTGTGCATAACTTCGCTTGCGAGAGGTTATGTCTTTCTCCTTTCTAGGAAAGGTACTTTCAAAGAATAGAGCATTCTTTGATTCCATTATTGTACCCTGGTGGATATCGGAATATCGACTTATGCACTAAGAAGCGATAAGCACTACTGTTATTTGCATATCCGATGAATATGCAATCTACAGTCTTTGGTCCAATCTTGACCTGCTTTGGCTTAGGTACTTCAACCTTTGCCAGACAACCCCACACCTTAAAATACTTGTAGGTGGGTTTCTTTCCTTTCCATGATTCATATGGAGTTTTGTCCTTACCTTTATGTGGGACTCGTTCGAGAATCGTATTAGCGGTAAGGACGGCTTCTCCCCACATGTTTTGGGGAAGTCCGGAATTGATAAGCAAGGCATTCATCATTTCCTTTAATGTGCGGTTCTTACGTTCCGCCACACCGTTTGATTGAGGTGAGTATGGAGCCGTCGTTTGATGAATAATGCCTTCTTGGGCACAATATTCCTCAAAAGGCGCTACATATTCTCCCCCTCTATCGCTACGAATGGATTTAATCCGTAGGCTAAGTTGATTCTCAACTTCGCTTTGTAACGTCGGAACGCTTCAAAGGCTTCATCCTTACTTTTCAACAAGTAAAGGTAACAATACCTTGTGCTATCATCTATAAATGTCACAAAGTACTTGTTCCCCCCTCTAGTTTGTGCAAACTTCAAATCACATATATCTGTGTGAATAAGTTCTAGAGGAGCGGTATTCCTTTCGACGGATCGAAAAGGAAGCTTGGTGAGTTTTGCCTCTACGCACACCTCACATTTATGTTGAGGGTTTATGTCGATAGAAGGCAACAACTCCATCTTTACCACCTTTGAATAGACTTGTAGTTTACGTGTCCTAATCTATGATGCCATAAATTAGAAGACTCAAGCAAATAAGAAGAAGACTCAACTTTATTTCCTTGACGCAATACGAGACATGGCATTCACTTTGAAGAGGCCTTCACGGACGAAGCCTCTCCCCACAAATGTGCCATTTTTAGTGAGTACAAATTTATTTGATTCAAACACTAGCCTAAAGCCGGCATTAACCAATAAAGGTCCGAAACTAGATTTCTTCTAATATCCGGGACGTGCATCACTTCCTTCGAGTGAGTTCCTTGCGGAAGTCATCTTCGGGACCACCTTTCCAACCCCTAGCACGTCCGAGGAAGCGTTGTTGCCCATGAACAGCTTCTTGTCGGAGACCGGAGTGTACGTGGAGAAGGCATCTTTGTTGGAACAGATGTGTCTTGTTGCACTGTGTCCACCCACCATCGCATCGGATTCTCCACCAAGTTGGCTTCTAGCACCACCGCGAGAGAATTCCTCGATCATGTCATCCGGGAGCGTGTCCTTGACGACGTTTGCTTGAGCCTTGCCTTTTGACTTGGCTTTCCTGTTGTTGCTCGGTCTTGAGCTTGCGGCATTCCTTGATCCTGTGACCGGGTTTCCCACGGTGATGACAATTACCTCTCGAACATCTCTGCTGCGGGGGCTTTGCGTCTTTCTGGAACTTCCGCTTCTTGCTTGAGTTCCCTTTGGCCTCTGCCAGATTTGCCTTTGCCTCAGCATGTTGTCTACCCTTTGGCAAGGTCTTCTTATTATCTTCCTGGATTTGCAGTTTGATAACAAGCTCTTCAAAGGTCATCTCCTTTGTCTTGAGTTTCAAGTAACTCATAAACTCATTCCATGAAGGAGGTAACTTTTCAATCAGCGATGCAACCAAAAACTGCTCATTTGGTTTCAGTCCTTCCAAATCCAGGTGATGTAAAATCATTTGGAATTCCTGGACTTGGGACATCAACTGTCTTCTTGTCCACCATTTGGAATTTTAGAAATTTCCCAACGATGAACTTCTTAGTACCCGCATCTTGTGCGTTGTACTTCTTTTGCGATTTTTCCCACAACTCTTTGGCGGTGCCAACGGTGCAATAGACCGTGTAGAGAGGTCTGCGCATAGCGATTAAGTATATAGTTCTTACACATGAAATCGCTATGATTCCATGCATCACGAACCATCTTCATGCCGTTAACGACATGGATACCAAGGCCCCCTTCACCCGTTTCATTGGGCGAAGAGTCCATTTCATCTCCAAATTTGTGGAGGATCTTCCGTAAGGAACCGGGCCATGCCCATAATCTTAAGTAAAACAAAGCATCTTTTGCTGCCATCTTTTGAATTCGATCCCATGAATTTTTCGGGGCGATCATGGTGGTGTGACGAAGAGGGTGGAGCTCCAACGGTCGGGAAGGCGGCACGTGTTGCGCCAACGGGAGCGCAGCGCGAGGCGGTGAGGCCGGCGGAGTTACCGCCTTGGGCGAGCGGCGAGTGGCGGGGAAGGCGACAACATTGCCTCGAGAGGCGGCGGCGAGCAGCAAAGAACATCGGTCATATTTCCAGCCATGTTATTGCGATTCCGTAAGCAAAATATTGTCTTAAGTTGTTGGTTTACAAGGATTTGCAGGAAACGGAAATTACAAGTAACTGCTTATGTAGGAATTGAAATTACAATTCAACAAGAAAGCTGAAAATTACAATATAACAACAAAATTGAAATTACACTTTTGTTGAACAAGAAAACGGGAAAGTTGTTTATCTTTGAGTCGAGTGTGGCACTCTGTCCTTAAGACAATATTGCCCCGTATGTATCCTTTATACGTCTGGACAATTCGTCTCCCAAGATAAAACAAACAATGGAACTATTGAGCAAAGGAAACTCAAAAGCTACCGTGAAGAATATTGAGCAATGAAATGATGCTTGGAAGATTAGGAAGAAACTGATTTTTGCTTTGTGTATTTTCGTGTATGTTAAGTACTCCTCAACAATGGTATAAGGGGTGTTTATATAGGTGAGGGAGGGCTGTTTAACTTCCCCCATAACAGCCATTATTGGCCAAATAATGGCCATTATGGAGGTAGTTAATCCACCAAAATAAATGGTGAAAAATGCCAACAGATTGGCCATTATAGGAGGTGTAATTCACCAAAATAAATGGGTGAATTGAGTCTTGACGTTTCGTTCCGGATCGTCGAAATTCGATTTTACGAAAAACTCCGGGGACCAAACTGCGTACATCTTGAAACTTCGGGGACCAAACTGTACATCGAAAGAATTCGGTCCAAACCGCACATCCGAAGCTTCGGGATCAAACTGCGTACCTTCGGCCCAAAAAGATAATATCGAAGGCCCACGGCCCACGGCCCACGGCCCACGACCCGTGAACCGTGAACCGTGAACCCGTGAACCGTGAACCGTGAACCGTGAACCCGTGAACCGGAACCGGACCGGCGGGCGGCGGCGGCGCGCTTGTGGTCTTTACTTGAACCGAAGCACATCTAGGTCCTCCTCCTTTAAACACATGGGATACCCCTTGGGGTCCCAAACCCCAAACCAATTTCAAGTATTATATACACAACAATTCTTTCTTCCTCTACCGATGAGGGAGAATTGATCACACACCACACTATAATAATTAGAACAAGAGTTTCATCACTACTAGTCTAATTTTAGGAGATGTTCTAACTTTACAAACATAGGCAATTTCCCTTGCGATTCTTTTACAGTTTTTGCTCTTCTTCTCGATTTCTTTGATTTCCAGATAGAAATGCACAAACTAAAGTTGTTACTTAAATTTGAGCAGGTTGAGATTTCCCTCTAAAATTGCTGATAATCTATCTCGAGTGATAATTCAATTGATAGCAACATAATGCAACATTTTATTCCATAACTTTATAGTGAACTCACATCACAAACAAATGATCTCTAGACTCATCATGAAATTACTGTAAAATACCAAATAAATTCACAATTAATCCTCATATGGTCAGCCTATTAGTTAATAATTTGCCTTGTAGCTATAGTTATATTATAAAATGTTGCTTTTGGTCTAGCAGATTCTTAACATTATGCATTTTTAATTTATCTATAATAATTATTAGGAGACTGCAAGTAAATATATCTAATTATGTTATCCCGACAATGATATTGAATACATTTCAGAACTTCTTTAACCTCAAATATTTTTCTAACCATCCAATAAATTAAGGTTCAGTTTGACATGAATACTCTTCCAATATATATATATATATATATATATATATATATATATATATGTAAAGAAAGTAACGGTAACTAGAAATATAAGTGATGATGAACAGTATATAAAGATCAGTGACTGGACATAGTCCAGATTAAAAAAAAATTATTCTCATACACAGGAGATAGACTTTGAATTATAAGACTTATATAGACGGATTATAACAGGAAGGGTATATATATATATATATATATATAGAGAGAGAGAGAGAGAATAGTCCTAACTTCCCTTTCTTTCGGGGTCATTTCCTTCTTAGTCTGAGGCATCTCCCTCTCGTCCCTATTGTGATAAGTCAACCGTAAAGTCTTAGAAGTTAAGGTTTTGCAACCATTCCAATCCCTCTAGTCTTGACAATATATAAATACCAATTTGACCATGAATGTTTCTTAATACTAGATTAAAATATTTGAACTTCAATTGAAGAATTAAAATGTTGGTCTAAAACTGTATTTCAATTCAAGTAAGCATCTAAATAATATTTGGTGTGTAATTTTGAAAGAGTATTTGAAGATGAGATTGAAAAATTATATTTAGACATAAAATTTACTCTAAAAAGATTTTCTTACTTTTTAGTGTTTTCATATATCACCAAAGTTCTGCATTTGCAGATGCTATGATAAAATAAAACCAATATTTCCAGTTATTAAAATTCAACCTTTGAAAAAATGAAAGTAATATTTGATGTCCAAACCAAGTTCTTAAATACTAATTATCGAGTGACCTTAGTAGCTCAGTTGGTTGCCTATTATAACACTCCGTAAATTCGAATTAAGTGTGAATGCATTAAATGAGTGTTAATATGACACTTTAGGCATATGAAGTCCTACCGAGGTGAGTTTGGCTGAAAATAGTTGTTTTAAGATCAACACGAATATTGGGATGCATAGAATTTGATAGAACCAACTATGTTTTCAGTAATCCTAACTGTTAGCCTGTTTGCGTGAATATCTGTTAAGAATTTGAGAAACCCTAAAACATGAAAGTTGTAGTCCTTTGAAATATCTTTCCAACTACATAAGGTAGAGATCAATAGGAGTTGTGAGAAAATAGTTATGCCCATTTTACTGACGCTTGAATGGGACGTTGGCCGGAATGCGGCCGCATATTCAGAATGCGATGCCGCAAACTCACTTGCATTTCAGGTGGGGTGATGGTATGCAACAGATCATTAGATATCATGTCATATACCCATTAGAGAACAGTTGCGTCCAAACAAAACCAGAGTGCATCATCAGAAATTGAAGCCGGTGGTACGTCTATAAACTTTGGCGTGTAAGGGATGATATATTCGATAACTTCATAAACACAACAATGGATCTTAAAAAGCTCCGCCCACGAGAAATATTGACCCTTTTTCCATCTCAAGAGTCTCATGAATGAAGTTTTTAATTGTAAAGGATGGTCTATCACTTTTTCAAGACATTCTTAGTAAAATACAATTTGCTATAAACTTTATTTTTAAAAGTAATAGAGTACAACGAAGAAAAGAATATAAAAAAAATTGTCACGATTGTGGACTATCTTATAGAAAAATTCCAAAGAAGTATCCACTAGGTGGAATTCTTTATACGAGCAACTACTTGTTGCTTATGACTATAGAAAACTATAACTTTATTTTTTAACTCTCATAATCAAAATCCAGTTGATATGGTTGTAGATAGTGATTGGGTAAAAATTTCTGAACTTATTGTATTTTTAGAGAAATTTTTTCAAGCAACAAAAGAATTTTCCGGTATATATTATCCTACTATTTCAACTATGTTGTTTTATATAACTCTAATATTTTTATTACTTAGTGAATATATGAAAAAACCAGCTTATATGGCAGCTATTAAAAAAATGTTTATCAAAATAAAAAAATATTTTATTCCTATTCCCACTATTTATATTATTGGTGCTGTATTAAATCCGACTATTAAAATAGACGGTATTAAATCACTAATTGAAACTATTTACGATTGTATAGAAGTACTACCACCTCCAAGTTCCAAAAATCTAAATCACCCACCACCTATTGAACAAACTAAAGAAGAAGTGTTGTCTAGCGTAGAAGACCAATGCAAAAAAATATATAGGTTTTACCAGCAAGAAAATACTAGTAACTTACCGGCTTCCATACCATCTTCTTCATCTTCAACACAACCTCACAAAAGACATGCTGTTTCTGCGGCTAGTATTGAAAGCCTCAGAAATAGAATGTGCGGCCGTATCGCTACTAACCAAATTAGCGAGTTGGATATTTTTGTTTTTCAGAATTTTGTACCGTACCAAGAAGTTATCAATGAATATGGACATGAAGACTTGCTGAAATACTGGAGGGGGAATGAGAAGACCTTTCCGACACTTTCAATGATGGCCCGAGATGTTTTGAACATTCAAGCGTCATCAACTGTGTCTGAAAGCGCTTTTTCACGGCGGATATCAAATAGGAGACCACAGACACTCATTAGCCGAGACGACTTGGAAATTGCGGTTATTCGAGAGATTGGATACGAGCGGAGCGGATAAGGTGCGGTCAACCGGAGATCAACGAAGAAGAAGACGAAAACTACAATGAAATCTTATCCGAAGGTAGTGGAAGTGACATGGATCAATTTGACCAACAAATACCAATTCCAACCGAAGAACCACAGGAAATTATCAAGCAATTAGAACAGGTTTTTTTGAGAATGTAATTTTTTTAATTGCAATTTTATTATATAATTTGCAACTTTTGAACAACACCACAAAGTTGCAATTTAGATTTGACAATTGTATTTGTATTACAAAAAATCATATGTCTATTAAATAATATAAGAGACACAAAAACAGCCTTGGGATATTTTTATTACACTATCTTGTCTTGTTTATTGAGTTTTTTTTATACATATATTATTAAAAAAAAGAAAAAAAAGAGGAAAACCTGCCGGAACCCGCCCCGATCCCGACGGGATCGGGATCGGGACGGGACTGGAGCAAGTCCCGCCAGACCCGACCCCGCCCCTCGCCCGTCCCGCCCCGACCCCGACCCCGACAGACCCGAGCCCGGCCCACTGGCCAGGCCTAATAGAATCATAGGCTTTCCTTAGATTCACTTTCATCACACACCTGGCAGACAATCCCTTCCTAGTATACCATTTAAACAATTCATGACTAAAAAGAATATTATCAACTATGCTTCTACCCTCTATAAAAGCATATTGAGAAGGACTAACTAAAGTACTGATAACAGTCTTAAGTCTATTGGTTAGGACTTTGGTAATGACTTTGTAGATGGTAGTGCAACAGGCTATAGGCCTATAGTCCTTAACCATGGTAGGGAAAGCAACTTTAGGAACTAGGGTCACAACAGTACAACTTACAAATTTGAGTGGCTTACTAGTAAGGAAGAACTCCTTCGCAGCTCCGGTGACTGCATCTTTGACAACCTCCCAGTGTTGAGTAAAATCTCAACTGGAAAGCCATCTACACCAGGTGACTTCTCATGAGGCATACTCTGTATAGCTGTTAGGATCTCCTGATCATTGATGTCTTTGATAAGGTCACTTTTCTATTGCAAGTTGACCCAGCGCTATCTTTATCTGTCTATTTATTTCAGTTCTAAGCTGCGTCCGAAGTCAGACACTCATTTTGTTTATCTTATAAGCTTCATAGAGATCTTCACAAGATAGCTAAAATAAAAGATTAAGAGGCGCTGCAAGTGAGTAAATAGTTATGCTTTCATTTCTTTGTTAAAAGTTGTCAGATTTTGGGTAGATGTTTAAAGTCTTGTATGACTTGCTGAAGTTTTGCTACGTTATAAGATTTAATATCTATGTTAGACTTCTGATTTTATTAAGTTGAGCATGTTTATGTTTTAATCTTTGTATGACTGGTTATAAATGAATATCATATAGGGTAAAGACATATATGACCCTTCCCCTTTTTTTCCTTCTTTCTAATCTAACATAAGTCTTAAAATAGGTTTAGTAACTACAATCCCTAATGGACTTCTACCATGAGATTTACTAATAAGGTGGGCTTGGCCCACTTGATCTCCCCTTAACCAATATAACAAGCTCACATATTGTATAAATATATTTCTTAAATATCCCCTTATTTATGACATCCGTTGAAATTAGTAACCACAATTAAAATTTGCAATTCCAGAGTTCACTTTTAAGAAAAAATATTAAATCGGATTGTTATATTATCGCCCCCAACTTATAATTCCTGTCCCATTTACCTTTTCCCTAGCCCTTACGTAGTAAAAGAAAAATCTAAAAAGTATTTTTTTAAAAAAAGAAAAAATGCTGGTTTCCGAAAAAAGAGAAAAAAAATACTGAACCACAAATGTCTCAATTTTTGGATTAAAGTATTATCCAAACGCCAACTTAAGCGAAAAGGAAACCCTAGTTTCTGATTGACACTGAAGTAAAATTTATACTAGTGAATTGACTCCAACATCGGAGTTGCATTAAAATTTATACTAGCGAAAAGGATACATCGACTCCGACATCGGAGTTGCAGCCCCTCCGCCCCCCCCCCCCCCCCCCCCTAAAATATCTCACTGTTCTTATCCCACCTAATTATTTCACATATTCATATACCCCCCCACCCCCAAACAAACCCATCAAAATCAAACCTTTCACTCTTCCTTGTTATTCCCACAAGAAAAAATGGGTTCTTGGAAAAAACTCTGACCCCATTTTCTTGTTATTGTTTGTTTTTTCTTGGATTTTTAGGTTTTATTTAGGGTATATTGAAACCCCACACCCCCAAAGTAGGAATAAAGGATAAGAAAGGGAGATGGCTCAACAAAATGGGCAGGGAATAGAGCCTGGTGTTCTTGATGACATAATAAACAGGCTATTGGAGTTTAGGAATGCAAGAACTGTTAGGCAAGTTCAGCTCTCTGAGGCTGAGATTCGCTCTCTCTGTACTGCTTGTAAAGAAATCTTCCTTCAACAGCCCAATCTTTTGGAGCTTGAAGCCCCTATCAAGATCTGTGGTAAAATTACTTTTATACCCTTCTTTTACTAATCATTACTCCCCGTTTGACTTGATACGAAATTTAAGAAATAAAGGAAGTTATTCTTTTTGTGATTGACTAAAAAGTAAAGTGTGCCATATAAATTGGAAATTACTTTTGCATGTAATGTTCTTTACTGTTAGGATTTTGTTCAAACCCCTTGTAGTTGTAAGGCTTGAAGACCTTAAATTTGTCTATTGAGTGTTTATTCCGCGCTGTTAAATGTGAAAAATTGTTGATGAATTTGAAAATGAGTTTCTTTGACCTGAAATGTGTGAGGTATTTGTGAGGGTTCTCTCAATTCGCAGAGAGTCGAGCTGTTTGTTTATTCCGCTCTGTCAAATGTGAAAGTTTTTAGAACTATGGGTAGCTTAAGACATTTAGTTTGTCTATTGAGCGTTATTCCCTGCTGTTAAATGTAAAAAAAATGTTGGTGAATTTGAAAATATGAAAAGCTGTTTGGTCAATTAGAATAAATTGTGAATTTTTATTTTTTAAAGTTCTTATGGTTGATTGCACAGTTTATCCACTCATCTACTATGGTGATTTACTAGTAGGGTTGTAGCTTGTCTTTTTAGTGTAAGATGTGGAAAATATTTGTATACTTATGGGAAACAGTTGAATCTGTATTTGAGGTTTAATTATGTTTCTATCCTCCTCCTCTTGCTTTCCTCGCATAGGCCAATCATTAATCATGCATGTGAGGTTATGCAAATTACTATTACATGTAGTGTTCTTACCGTTTATGGTATTAATAGTTGCATTTGATTTGTCAAACCCCTTGTAGTCCTAAGGCTTGAAGACCTTAAGTTTGTCTATTGACTATAAAAATGACTAATCAATTTTTTTTGTCTATTGGCTATTGGGTGTTTATTCCACGCTGGTAGGTTTGAAAAGCTATTGATGAATTTGAAAAATGAGTTTCTTTGACCTGAAATGTGTGAGGTATTGGTGAGGGTTCTCTCAATTGGCAGAGCATGTGTGAGGTAGGAGAAGATCAAAATCTGTTCAATTTGAATAAATTGTGAACTTTTATTTATGTTTTTCAATGTTGTTTGCACATTTTGTCCACTCATCTACTATGGCGGTTTAATGTAAAATGCGGAAAATATATGTATGCTTGTTGGAGACAGTTGAATATTGTATCTGCTTTTGGATGACACTGCCTTGATATACCAGACGGCCTCTGCTGCTAATACTCGTTTTTTTCTTTAGTAGGTAGAACGACTCTTTATTTGTTTTGCTGTGGTTTGATAAGATTACAAGGTTCTTGATTTATCTGTTTCGCTGTAGTTTGATAGGATGCTGAATAAAGGATAGAGTAGAGTCCTTATGTTTTCATTGAGATTGTTCTTCTAGTTCTGAAAGAGTGAGAATTTAGTCTCTAGAAACCTTTGTGCCTTTTGAATTGCTTCTTCGTTCTATGCTTCCCTTGAGATCATCTTGTCATCATTGTAATATTTTATCTTATACTGTTTCTATCTAATAGAGTATATCTTAAATCCGGAAGTCTGTTTGTCTCATGACAGGATTCTTTTTCCTTATTTGTCCTCCTCTTCATTACATCAATTTCACTTTTCTGTTTCTTTGTTGGGGGATGGGTGGTTTGGTTGGGGCAATCTGTCATAATCAATCTTTGTTGTATTTAGTCAAACTAATCAGCCCATCTCTTTTGTTTTTGTTCTGGATTGTAGGTGATATTCATGGACAATATGGTGATCTTCTGAGGCTTTTTGAATATGGTGGATTCCCTCCCGAGGCTAATTATTTGTTTTTAGGGGACTATGTGGACCGTGGCAAACAGAGTTTGGAGACTATATGCCTTCTACTTGCTTACAAAATTAAATACCCAGAGAACTTCTTTCTGTTAAGAGGGAATCATGAATGTGCTTCTATTAACCGGATTTACGGATTTTATGATGAATGTAAGCGCCGATTCAATGTGAGGCTGTGGAAAACCTTCACTGATTGCTTCAACTGTCTTCCTGTGGCAGCTCTCATAGATGATAAAATACTTTGCATGCATGGTGGCCTTTCTCCTAATCTAACAGACTTAGATCTGATTCGAAATTTACCTCGTCCAACGGATGTTCCAGATTCTGGTCTGCTTTGTGATTTACTTTGGTCAGATCCTAGTAGGGAAGTTAAAGGTTGGGGAATGAACGATAGGGGCGTCTCATATACCTATGGCCCGGATATAGTCGCAGAGTTCTTGATGCAACATGATATTGACCTCGTTTGTCGTGCCCATCAGGTACTGACGTTTAAATTGTGGTCTTTTCGTTTTGTTGTGTCTAGTATTGACTATAGGATATTCTCTTACCTAGGTTGTGGAGGACGGCTATGAATTTTTTGCTGAAAGGCAGCTAGTTACAGTATTTTCTGCACCAAACTACTGTGGTGAATTTGATAATGCTGGTGCAATGATGAGTGTGGATGAAAATCTGATGTGCTCTTTCCAGATTTTGAAGCCAACAGATAGAAAACCTCGGTTCTTATGAAGCAAAAGGTGATAGCTTTTGTGTGCTCTCCCCGTGGCGCTTAAGGTTGGTGTACTTGACGCATTTCCATTTTTTATTGCATAATGCTGACTTTATGAAATGATATTAACAAGAAACCTCTTTTTAGATTGATCTTGTTTCTGTGCTGTAAAAATAAAAATGCCTATGCTGATCTCATGTTATACATATATACCAGGGCTATAAAAGGACTTCAGCCATGCATTTCCCTTCTTTCTAAAAAATGTGTTTAGGGGTTGCGCTTGTCATTTCCCTGCCCTTCTAAAAGGCATGAATGTTTTATGTTGATATACTTTGCTTTGTATTTCATTCATATTGACTATTCTTTAACTGGCAATGTTTACCGGCTTCAAGACCTAAAAGTTTAACTGTGTAATGACACTATTTTATAAGGCTAATTTTACTGTCAGTAAGACCTAAAAGCTTAACTGCATGTAACGATTCTGTTCTATATCATATTGATGATGTTTTACATTTTACTCTCTTCATATTTTACAGCAATTTAAAAAAAAAATGTCTATCAAAACCAACACTTCTTTCCCTTATCTCCTTGCAAGTCAAGGTAGATTACTACTCCCTCAATATCATCAAGGCTACTGAATGGTTTTCTAGTTGTATGATATCCTCTATCACTGGTTTACGAATACCAAATGTTAGAATGCTCATATTTCTTCCTCTAATTCTGTATCCAATTTTCATTGGATAAACGATGTGACTTATTGTGTGATGATTTGACTCCTTTTGTCCTCTTTTTAGGGTCTGTTCCAAGGAGAAAATTTCTTATGAAAACTTAATCTTTTCCCTTTTCTTTTGATAACTGATCTTTTCCGTTTTCTTTCTTCTTCAAAGTAGCTAAGATGCTCTATAGATACCCACCCATAGTCCTAAAATTTAAAACAGCACATGATTGATTGAGCATAGAGCTCTGCCCTTTTCCTTTCTTTTGGAGCTGGTTTCCTCCTCTTCTGCAGTTCTGCTTTAATATTCCGTGAAAGCTTTTTCTCCAGATTAAGTGTCTGGGGACCATTATCTGATGTTACACCATGTGAAAATTTGGACGTAAATGATGATTAATCACTAGGGATTGCCTTTTGGAGGGAAGATTAGTATAAGAAGTGAGATTAATGGACAAATTTGTTGCTTTGTGGAGTAGAATGTGCACATGAAGTGATTTTGAAGGGACACCACTTTTGTTTTTTTGGGGATGGTATGTATCGTGGCACCATCTTACTGCTGCTCTCTTTAATATAATTTTGTTCTTTTACTGATAAAACAACATGATTTTAATGGAAAAGGGTGTTTAGGCTAGCTTGACTCTATTTTGAATGTAGTCATGTAAGCAGAGGAAAAAGGATGTATAATACATGGAATTTGGCATGTCAGCTATTAATTTTGGCAAACTTCGGTTACTTCTCTCTAGAAATGATACTTCATGTTTTTAGTGAAACACCATGGATTAAAACAATGGATTATTTCCTTAGGTCTACACTTTGGTCTACTTTGCATTGTTGTCCTCCAGCATGACTATTCTTCAAGTATTTTATCAGTCATATCACGCTTTAGTTTTTTCTGTAACAAGTCTCGAATATTGTAGATGCCTGTCCCTTAATTTGCTTCCTTTTTCACGTTTTTTAATTTTTCATTAGTGTAATATTGTAGCTAAAAATATTGCACGTTCAACAATTGTGCTCCTGTTTGATTTATACGTTCAACAATTCAGCTTTTGTCTCTTCACCAAAACAATATTTCAGCTTTTGAATGGTTATGTGTGATGTTTGCTTGAAATGATTTGTAATTGGTATTCTGAAAATGGTTGCTTTTATGCAGAAATTCTTATGTGCTGGGAAAGAGCAGTCGAAGATGCTGGCTTCTGTAGTGTTCATCATACAAGCATGTTTTCCAATGAAGGAACCAATTGGTTGAATTTAGGGCCATGTGTATTAGATGAAAATTTGACCTAACTGTAGTGTGGGTGGCGGCCTCAGGGCCGGGATACTTTTCCTCTGTTTTTCTTGGTGGCTCGCTTATCTTATTTAAAATTTGCTCGTGCAATCTATGATTTGACGTGTAAATACGTTCTGTTTGTAATTGCAGTGCAATCTTATTGAAGTGGGGGATACTAAAAACTTTGCTTCTTTCCAGCCACCTTTCTAGTTTGCCCCTAATTATATGGAATTTTATATGAGCCAAATGGTTTGCTAGTTTCTACTTCATTATCTTCATGAAATGATGGCGTTTTGAGAAACGTCTGTGTTAACGATGTCCTCTAATAATACAGCCAAAAAAGAAGGAAACATAATAGAAAGGATTACAGTCTTATGACATTATTATGGTTTGTCTGTGAGTCTGTGCCAGTCTATCTCTACATGTAGAGGCGCATTGGTGTATTTGCTAATATGGAATTCTGATCCAAAATATTAGTGACTTAAGTCAGTTCTAGCTCTATGGTTTGTCTGTTACTTGAGGGGTGCTTATTTTTTGTTATTTAATTGGAACTAAGGAGCTATGCATTAATTGAAGTCTATACATACTACTTGCTCAAGAAAAGGAAGAAATCACCGACCTCCAGAACTCTATTCCCTTTATATCAGGTTGACTGTTGTAAAACTAAGCAAATAGATTTGTTCTTCATTTTTACAATCCCTCATCTATCCATTTTATTTGAGAACAAACAAACAAATATTGGGAATGTGAGAAGGTGATCTCACTCTACTAATCAGAAACATTCGGTCATTTAAGTACTTTAGTAACACTACAGTAGTAGTCATAAACAAAGTAAAAACAAACCTCTTCCACTTTTTCTTCCAGGCTTTGTGATTGTCTTGGTTTGAAAATTGTAAGCTCTGCATGAGAAATTTGCTGATTATCTGGTGGATCTGGCAAGTGTCTTCTCTCAAGTATTTCAGTACTGTGACTGTCAACTACTATTATATATAGCCATGAAGATTGTACTGAGTATTCACAACAGGCAAGTAGTTACCAATGAAGCTAATTACTTTTTTTGCGTTGGTTTTTTTGCTACAAAGCACCATTCTTTCTTTTGTTGCTGCAGACTATTCTGCAACAATATCTCAATATGGTGGTAACACTCCTCCGCCTGTTACCAGCCAACCACCACCTTCTCATGGCTATCAATCGCCTAATGCTCCAACACCACCACCTCCGAGTCGTGGACATGTACCACCGCCAGGGCATGCTCCACCTCGCCATGCCCACCCACCACCTTCTCATGGTCATGTACCACCATCTGTTGGCAGTCCTCCGCCGCATAGAGGACATTTACCACCCCCGTCTCCTGTGAGTTCTCCCCCACCGTCCTATGGTGCTCCTCCACCCTCTCATGGTGGTGGCCATCTGCCATCTCATGGGCACAAACCACCTTCACCTTCTCATGGACATGCACCACCTGGAAGACATCATCAGCCTTCACCTCCAAGTCATCATGGACATCCTCCACCACCAACTCAATCGCCTCCTCCACCTACATATGCACAACCACCACCAACACCAATTTACTCGCCTCCTCCTCCTCCTCAAGTGCAAGCTCCACCACCGAGTTATTCACCTCCTCCACCTACATACTCACAACCATCACCATCGCCACCTCCACCACCAACTCAATCGCCTCCTCCATCTTCTCCTCCACCTACATATGCACAACCACCACCAACACCAATTTACTTGCCTCCTCCTCCTCAAGCACAACCTCCACCACCGACTTATTCACCTCCTCCACCTACATACTCACAACCATCACCATTCCCACCACCACACTCACCACCTTCACATGGACATCAACCACCTACTCATCAACGTTCACCTCCAACACATAGGTATCCAACACCTCCTACACCAACTTATTCACAACCATCACCATCACCACCAACACCAACTTACTCACCTCTTCCACTTATGCACAATCACCACCAACTTTACCAACATACTCGCCTCTTCCACTTGCACAACCACCACCAACTTTACCAACATACTTGCCTCCTCCACTTTCCCAATCACCACCACCTCCACCAACATACTATCCTCCTCCACCTACAAACTCACCACCACCACCATCACCAACTTATTCGCCTCCTCCACCCGCGCAATCACCACCTCCACCAACTAACTCTCATCCGCCACCTGCACAATCACCACCACCATCACCAACTTACTCGTCTCCTCCACCTGTGCCATCACCACCTCCACCAACTAACTCGCCTCCGCCACCTGCACAATCACCACCACCATCATCACCAACTTACTCACCTCCTCCACTTGCACAATCACCACCACATCCACCAACATACTCGCCTCCTCCACCTGTACAATCACTACCACCTCCACCAACATACTCGCCTCCTCCACCTACATACTCATCGCCACCACTATCACCAACTCACTCGCCTCCTCCACCTGCACAATCACCACCTCCACCAACTAACTCGCCTCCTCCACCTGCACAATCACCACCACCTCCACCAGCATACTCCCCTCCTACGCCTATATACTCACCGCCACCACCAACGTCCCCTCCTCCACCTACACATTCGCCACCACCACCTACCTCCCCTCCACCTACACATTCGCCACCACCACCTACCTCCCCTCCACCTACATACCCGCCTCCTCCTCATGCGCACTCGCCACCACCACCAACGTCCCCTCCTCCACCTACATCCTCGCCTCCTCCACCAAGTCCTACTTATGGCCAACCACCACCACTGACTACATATTCACCCCCTCCTCCTCCTCCCTACGGTGTTCAGCTAAGCACTCTATAAACCGCACCATCCACCCCACCAACAAAATCTGCCACTTAATTTCTATGTACCAAGGACTATAGCCACCATGTACCTCATATACACCATAAACGTTGCATTTAGTTGCTAGTTGTTCTCTTTAGATTAAATAATAGTAGTCTGGTGTGTTTCTTAATGTTGTCTTACCAGAACTGAGCAGTTATAAAGTTCAATAGTTTCTTTCTGTTGTTTTACTACAAGTAAACAACTACGAGCATCAATATCTTGTAATAAACTTCAAGTGTTATTTAAGCTTGATTAAGTACTATTATCTTGTGCTTTGGCGACATTCTAACTTCGTAAGAACTAAATGAGATGCAGGATCGTCTTCTCTTCCAAAAGTAATTCATCTCGGCCAACACGATTTAAAAACTGAAAGCAAAAATCAATTACGTGCCTAATGGGTTCAATCCACTGTACCCATTTTGAAGCCCCCAGGACCCCAAATTACCCAAACAAGTAGAAAAAGAAAGAGAGGAACCAACTTAGTATACACTCTGTAATCTTGCTTGAGCAAATTATTATGGCAAATCTAGAATTTAGACGTTTTAGATTTTGAATTAAGAGAGTAAATTCTGAAATGTATATCAAACTCTTATCTATACTTGTTTTTCACACGTGTAAGGTTTTCACCATGAAAACAATGCGTTCTTCCAATTCTGGACTCATGGTTAGATCTGTAACATTCTAATTATAACATCAAGTAAAGATAAATTAAGACACAGTAATTCAAAATATACCTGTCCAACAATGGGACATTTTGAGCTTAAGAGGCTTTGTTTATGCACCGGTTTGGGTTAGTTCATACATTGGAGTACAAGTATTTATGTTCATGCTTGCATTACTGTGGCCAGTGCATATGGACTGTTATTGAAAGATCCATAATCTGTTGTTCCTTGTGAAACAAGAAAATAAGGAAGAACCATATATCCCCAATTATTATCATGCAACAGAATAATTCTTGGTTTACCCCTTTGAAAAGCAGAATATAATTTATGTATATCCGTTGATGTGTAAAAGGTTTTAACTAATGATTATTGTAATTATGTGAGTTCTAATAAGTTTTACCATCTTTTTCTAGATTATGATATGTGTTTTAGTGATTAGCGTAAACATTTACCTGCAATTTATTCTTGAGTGATTTATTTTATTGTACAGTCAGAGAGCATGAGACTGAGCTAGCTATTGCATTACAAAGTCTCAAAGTCTCAATTGATCAACATATTGAACTAAGAAAAAAGGGGCATAAAAAGGACAAAAGAAAAGGAAAAAATAATTAAGAAGAATCTTGTTTACCCTCCCACCCTATTTCAAACGGCTACCATCTCGTTGTTAAAACATAAGAGAAGGGTCAAAATGACTTAGCATATTAGAAATGGTTAAAAATATCTTCCTTCCCCTTATTGGATCAAATTTACCCTTCCTTCCGCCTATTGATAAAAATTGCCTATTGGGATAACAACAACAACAACAACATACCCAGTGAAATCCCACAATGTGGGGTCTGAGGAGGGTAAAGTGTACACAGACCTTACCTCTACCTTGGTAGGTAGAGCGGCTGTTCGAGAGACCTCGGCTCAAGACAAAGCACAAGCTCAAATAAAGTAAGACACACAAAGTGCGTAAGTCATGACAGCGCATTATGAAAAAGAAAGAAGCAATAGCTAATGCAAGTAAATAAGACAAAAAAAATAGACATAGCAGCATAAATCAAACGACAAGGGACTATAAGACAATATGATAGGCTAAGCGAGCCTACAATAATGTCACGACCCAAACCGGAGGGCCGCGACGGGCACCCGGACCCTACCCGCCGGGCACCACAGATACACTCTACCCTTAACCATATTTAAACACGGACTGAGCCGTGATAGATTATATAAAAATCCAACCCAAAATCCCCAACTTACATAATTATATACCAAGGCCGACAAGGCCATGCGTGACAACTAACCACATGACACTTATCTACAAGCCTCTAGAGTAAAACATACCACGACCAGACCGCAACTCCGAAATGAAATAGAGTGCTCCAAATACCAGCTGAGCCGGCAACCTACAAATGCGAACCGTCACTCTCTCAGTATGAACCTGCGGGCATAAAACGCAGCGTCCCCCGACAAAAGGGACGTCAGTACGACTGATGTACTGAGTATGCCAGGCATAAGAAATAACATAGCAGAGATATATCATAGTCTGAAACAGAAACAACTGAACATCAGTAAATTCCTCTGAGGGCCCTAATACATATGCCTAAATGTTATGCACAATGCAGTTTCCATATACATCAGCCTCATCTGGCATCTTCTTTACCATAACAGCCTCTGTGAGCATTATATCATATAATGGTTAATGAATGTATGCACAATGCAAATGCGGTATGCTAATGTCTACACAGGAATCCTCCCAAGGCCTTAGAAATAAAATGTGTAGTAGTTCAACTTCTTCACAAGTTAACGAATTTGATGTTAATGTTTTGTAGGGTGTTGTACTGTACACATTTATTGCCAATGATGAAGGACAAGAAAACTTGCTAAAATACTGGAGGCAGAATGAGAATACATTTCCGACACTAACAAAAATGACCCGAGATGTGTTGAACATTCAAGCGTCAAAGCGTTTTTTCTGCGGGAAGATTTCAAATAGGAGAGCACATACATTCAATGGCGAGAGACACATTGGAGATTGCAGTTCTATTCAGAGATTGGATTCGAGCGAAACGTAGAAGGTGCGGTCAATCGGAGACCAACAAAGAAGAAGACTACAACTACAATGAAATCTTGTTTGAGGGAGCAGGAAGTGACGTTGAATAATTTGACAAACAAATTTCAATTCCAACAGAAGATCCTCAAGACATTGTGAGGAAATTCGAAAAAGTATGGTTGAATATGTAATTTTTTTAATTGTAATTTTACTATGTCATTTGCAACTTTTGAACAACACCACAAAGTTGCAATTTTGAAATTGTATTACAAAAAAAATCATATTTATATTAAATAATATAAGAGGCACAAAAAGAGTCTTGGAATGTTTTTATTACACAATCTTGTTCAATCATTGAAGTGTTTGTATATATTATTTTTTAAAATTAAGTGGCAAAAAAAAAATCCCGAGTCCCGACCCCGTCCCGCCCCGCCCCAACCCGACCCGTTCCGGCGGGATGTGGGACGGGACAGGACCTCTTCCCATCCCGCCTATACCAGCCCGCCGGAGCCCGAGTCCCTCCCCTCCCACCGAGTCCTGTCCCGCCGTGACCGCCCCGCCCCGTTGGACACCCCTAATCTAAACATGAAGGATATACACTTTAAAATTCTTTAAATTAAATGCACAATGCTCTCTATATTATCATTTGGCGGTGGGGAAGCTCTCAGCCTCTCCTAGTAGTTTGAAATAAAAGTTGAGTCACTATGATTCTACCTTCATGGATTTTGTCCTATTATGTTGAAACGAAGCTATTTTGACCGCTACAGTTGTTCTCTTTTGTGTTTTGTCCATGCTTATCATTAGTTGACTATCTTTGTTGATATATGTAAAACGCAATCTGTCCTTTTCTCTTTACAATGGCCGTATATACAGGTCATTTAATGCATGTAAAAGCTTATAAGTTGGTCTTTGCCAGTCCCTGTGTGTCTCACTTGGCTTTCCTGCAGTTGATACCAGATGACATGGAGTTTCAGTCAGGAGATGTGCCAAATTACACAACTTCCGATGGCTCCGTATGAATTTTTCTTGCTTTTACCATATTGTCTCTTTCTTTCTAGAATTTTTCAGCCTGTAGATAAGATCAATATTTGATTAATTCATCTTTTTCAGGTTAAAATTCAGAAGGATAGTGAAGTTAGATTGAAGATCATTGGAACTCGTGTTGACGCCACAGAAATCGTATGTCATTGACCTGCCTTATAACCTTGTGCAATTTGAGAAATCTTGAGTGATGCCCTCAAATTCTGATACAGCACACTTAAACCCCGTGTATGTTAAGATGGCCCACTACTCTTTTAGGGAGGGGGGGGGGGGGGAGGGGGGCACAGGCAACAAGGTCTAAAGAGCTCGAGTTGATCCTAATGGTTTTGGCAAATGGCTGTGACAGTCCATCATACTGATCTTAGTTTGAATGTCAAGTCATTGACCTCCTTTGTGCACAGCAGTAAAATTATCCAATAACCAGTTGTAAAGACGTCAAGAGTTTTCATGCTCCTTATTGTTCTTTCATCAAGGAGAAAGGATAATAGGTCCTGCAATTGACCAAAACGGTTCCGCTATGCGTTCACTATGTTATCTAGAATTCAAGTCTCAGGGGAATGATTCTGTCTCGGTCTCTAAACACTGGAGGTGGTAACTGTAATCATCAAAACCTTTAGGGAAGTGTTGTAGGCACACTTAAACAAGAAATTTAGGTGTGAAACAGGTTTGGGCTTCGCCTCGCTTAGGAAGCACTTTAGTGCAGGCGCAGAGGTGTGAAGGCATGCACTTCTTCACCATTTGCATCCTTCTTAAAGTGGGTGGCACTAAACAATAATTACTCATTTTAAACTGATTTTTTTTCAATTTTTGTCTATATAACGATTTACATACACATCTTTTGTTTTTTCTTCATTAATGAACCAGGAGGTCACAAGTTCAAACCGTAGAAATAACCTTTTGCAGAAATGCAGTGTAAAGCTTCGTACTATAGACCCTTGTGGTCTTACCCTTCCCCGGACCCTGCGCATAGTGGGAGCGTATTAACGCTTTGCTCTTAAAGTCCCAAGAGACCTTGATGCTTTTATCGCTTTTTGCACTTCATAACAATGCCTTAGGTTGCTTTGTGTTATTATCAAAGATGTTGGTGGGCTGTGCTAAAAGTATCCCATAATTTGAGTTGCAATGATATCACAAGATAAAGGGAAATGATCGATGGCCAGAAGTCCAAAACAAAATAAGACATCACACTGTTGAGATGTGATGTATAAGACATTTACTAAGCACACACATTTATTCAGTAAGCGTATATAGATGCTAAATAATATTCTGTTCAGTTAATGTGATTGAATTACTTCTGATGGAGGTCAGGGGCATTGAGACCAAGAGAAAGGGTTCTTCCAAGAAATGAGGCACCTTTGGGAAGTCATATAGGGGCAATGTGAAAACATATATTCATTGCCATTGATGTTTAAGCAACAAGAGTTAACTGCTGCTGATATAATTAATGCACGTGAATGAAACTCGATATCAGAATGTGGGAATGCTAAATGGAGAAAACAACAAAATAATTTCAAGTAATATACTCCTGTGAGTTATATTACTTGTGTTAAATGGACATTTTTTGCCTCCCTCATATGTGTTGGTGTTTGTTATGTCAGTTTTGCATTGGCACAATAAAGGATGATTTCCTTGGTGTGATCAGTGATCCAGGCGCAAATGCTTGATATGCTGCACTTTTGTGTTTCCTTGTAAAGTCTATGTTCAGGCAGTTTGCTATAATTGGTAATGCTGCTTTCCGTATAGCATTTATGAGAAATGATGTTTGTGTATGAATTATAGTATTGGAAGCTTCAGGCAGTTTACTGTTTAAAAATGTGAAATGTCCCATAGCTAACTGGCTTAAGTATATTGCCCGAAATTGATATAAGATCTTGGCCAGGTTTTACTGTGCATTTGGATTCAGAGTTTGTTCAGTTCATTTCTACTTTGGAGTTATCGTTCTTGTAAGGTTGGAATGATCTCCCTTGGAATTCCTTTCATTAATCACAATATATATATATATATATATAGTTGTACAGAGGTTGATTCCTACTACAATAAGAATCCTAAGTTACCTTAAATATACACCTATCATAATTACAAAATATACTGTGAAGAATATTCGCTAATACTCCCCCTCAGTCAGAGCGGGAGGAGGCCGGACGCTAAGGCTGGATCTGAAGTCGATGAATAGTTGTCTTGGTAGTCCCTTTGTGAAAACATCTGCATACTGATAGGAGGAAGGCACATGCAACACTTTGATTTGACCAAGGGTGACTTTCTCACGCACAAAGTGGATATCCATCTCGATATGTTTGGTCCGCTGATGTTAGACCAGATTGTGAGACAGATATATGGCAGAGATGTTGTCACAGTAGAATATAGACGCCTTCTACAGTGGACACTGGAGCTCCAAAAGAAGATTTCGGAGCCAACAGATCTCAGCAACTACATTAGCAACTCCTCGATATTCTACTTCAGCACTCGAAAGGGATAGTGTGGCCTGCCATTTAGCGGACCATGAAATAAGGTTATCCCCTAGAAATACACAATAGCCGGAGGTGGAGCGGCGTGTATCCGGCACCCTGCCCAATCTGCATCCGTGTAAGAGAGCAATTTGGTCGGTGCAGAGGGCTAGAGATGCAATCCATAGTCAAGGGTGCCCTTAATGTATCTGATCATGCGCTTAAAGGCAGCAAAGTGGGATTCTCGTGGGGCATGCATAAATAGACACACCTGCTGAACGGCATAGGCAATATCAAGCCTAATGAATGTAAGATCCTGAAGGGCACCTGCAAGACTACGATATAGGGTGGGATCAGAAACGGGATCACCATCAGCATCACTACGCTTGGATTTGGAGTCGACTGGAGTGGGCATGATCTTGCAATTTGCCATCTTAGACCTGTACACTATCTCTTCTGCATATTTACGCTGACTCGGGAACATAGTGTCGGCAGATCTGGTAACGGATATACCCAAGAAATAGCTAAGCTTGCCCAAATCAGTCATAGCAAATTCACTTTTGAGTAGAGCAATGATTTCATCTTTCAATCCGTCAGATGAGGTAGTGAGAACAATGTCATCCACATACAATAGCAAATAAGCAGTACTGCTACCGCGATGAAGAATGAAAAGAGAATTATCACACCTGCTACATATAAACCTAATCTGCAAAATATACATGGCAAAGTGGTCATACCAGGCTCGGGGTGCATGTTTCAAGCCATAGAGTGATTTCATGAGGCGGATACATACTGAGGGGCTACCGGATGGACAAAACCAGGTGGTTGATGCATGCACACAATTTCTTTCAAATCCCCATAAAGAATTGCATTCTTGACGTCAAGATGATGAATCGGCCAATGCTTGCCCATAGCAATATTAAGAACCGTATGAATAGTAGCCGGTTTGATAACCGGGCTGAATGTCTCACCACAATCAATCCTCTCCTGCTAATTAGTGTCATTAGCAACAAGTCTGGCCTTATACCGCTCCAAGTCACCACTGTCTCTGAACTTGTGGCGAAATAGCCACATGCATCGGATTACATTTACCCCATCCGATCTAGGTACCAAATCCCAAGTATGTTGCTTTGTTAAAGTATTGAATTTCTCACACATGGCCGCATTCCAATTTGGGTACAGTTTGGCTAGTTTTGGATTTTTTGGAATCGGTGATATGGTTTGTGTGGAGAGGTTAAAATGGACCTTGGGTTTGAAAATTCTGTGTTGTGCACGAGTCTCCATACAGTGGGTAGGCAGCAGTGATAGGTCTGGGTTTTGTGGCTGCAGGCTTGCGGGTTTTGGTGGGGTGTTGGCCAGTCTCGGGTTGTTGGCTGGTGGAGTTACCGGTGACTGGGTAGGTGACACAGGTGGGTCGATCAGTTGAGGGTTCGACCGAGAGCTGGGTGGTGCCTGGTTGGAGTTGATGCCGGACACTGTGGGTGATGGAGCTGCTGGTGCAGGTGTCGTCGGAGCAGGAAACTGATGGTGGCACAGTGACTGGATAATGGGGGACAAGATTAGACTCATCTAGAAACGTGTAATCCATGGGTTGAAATTTGTGGAGATTGGAGAACGGAAAGGTTATCTCGTCAAATGTGACATGACGTGAGATAATAATTTTTCGAGTGGCTATGTCATAACACATGTAACCCCGATTATTAGGTGAGAAACCAATGAATACACAGGGCGTGGTACGTGGGGCTAGTTTGTGAGGTGCAGTGGAGGCCAGGTTGGGGTAGCATAGTCACCCGAAAATGCGTAGTTGGTCATAGGATAGGAACCTATGGTATAGGATTTTGTGGGGGTCTTATTTTGGAGAGTGCTGGTTGGTAAATTATTAAAGAGGTACTCTACCATTTTAACAACGTAGACCCAGAATGTTGGTGGAAAACATGCATGAAACAATAGGGTACGAACCATGTTATTGATGGAACGGATGATTCGTTCAGCCTTTCCGTTTTGGGAGGAAGTGTAGGGACAAGAAAAATGGAAAACCATGCCTTGTTTAGAGCAGAAATTGTGAAATGCCGAATTATTAAATTCTCGTTCATTATCACATTGGAAGGATTTTATAGATTTCAAATTGTGTTTTAATGAATTTTTGAAAATCAAGGAACTTGGCAAAAACTTCAGATTTGAACTTTAGTGGGTAAATCCAGACAAAATGTGAAAAATCATATAAGAATACTAGATAAAATTTGTGACCCAAAGAACTAACAACCGGAAATGTCCACAAATCAGCATGAACAATATCAAAGAGAGAAAAAGTAACACTGTTGGATGACATAAATGGAAGACGAGTATGCTTGCCAAGCGGGCAAGAAAAACAGTGTTGGACAAGTTTCCCATTATTACATTGAATACGCTTATGAACCCTAAGAAAATTAAAACAGGGTCTCCGGGGTGTCCGAGTCTGTTGTGTCAAATTGACGGAGAGATAGCAGCAAGGGAGGTAGGTGACTGTGGTCTGACAACGGAAGATTGAGTGAAGGGGTAGAGGTCTCCCACACTATTGCATCGCGTAAAAATTTTCCCGTATTGAGATCCTTCACAGAAAAACTAAAAGGGTCAAATTCGACAGACACAGAGTTATTGCGAGTGATTTTTCTAACAGAGATTAAGTTTTTACTGATGTTAGGGGTGTAAAGGACATGATTTAGAGAGAAAGGCGGGTGGGGATGTTTGATATGTGTGTTACCGCAACCTTCAATTGGAATGCGGTGACCATTGCCAACAGTAATAAATTGAGGACACTTTAATCGAAACATTTGAGATAAATTACCTGAGACCGGGTGAGATGAGATGTGGCTCCGGTGTCCATGTACCAATTATCGTCGGGCTGTTGAAGGTTCAGGGTGTTGAAGGCCTGACCCAAATCAGTGGGGGCCAGGCTGCTGACTTGCTGATGCTTTGAGGGGCCGCAACCAGGTGGGCCTGCTGTGTGGACTGGTGGGCTTGCATGTTGGCTGGGGCGGAGCCCAAGAGTCCCGGCAGCCAAGCTTGCTGGAATTGGGCCCCTATTGTTGGGTAGGGGCATGCAGGCGAGGCCCAGTTCCCGGCATTGGGCCAAGGTGGCTGTCCAGCCCACTAAAAATAGGGAGCAGGGGTTGGGCCTGACTATTGGTTCCTTTGGCCCTTGTCGCGGCCCTTCCCTTTGTTGTTGCTACCACAACCTCTGCCGCCACATCCGCCGCCGCGGGACTACTGCTGGTAGTGGTCTGGCGGTGGTGTTGGCCGTCCGTAGTGCCATGCTTTCAACGGCTAAGGCCTTTTGATTGTGCTCCTATTGTTTAGTACGGCGGATTTCTTCCAACAAAAGTTGTGAACGCGCCTTGTTGAAACTTGGTAGTGGATCGGCCTGTTGAATCATTGTAGCAAGTGTATCATATTCACCTTTCGGTAAACCAGCCACCAGTTGAAGTACCATCTTGGTTTCTGAAACAGATGTCCCTACGTTGGAAAGTTGGTCTGCTATGAGTTTCAGTTGTTTACAATATTCGGACATGTTGGTAAAATTTTCGAGACGCGTATTGTTTAACTGCTCTTCCAAATACACGGCCCGAGTATTTTTACTATCTTGAAAAATTTCTTCTAACCGTACCCAGAGTTCACGTGTCGTAGCACCTGTTTTCATGATAGTACACAACAAATCCTTGGAGATGGTGCCGTATATCCACTGTTTGACGATGGCGTCAAGGCGACGCCATGTCGAGTCTGCAACATCGGTGGGACGAGGAACATAATCATCAATATGATCTAGCACATTGTACGCACATGCATGAATATAGAACAGTTCTATCCACATGGAATATTGGCAGTCTTCTTAGTCAAGAATTATACGGATAAAATTCTTGACGTTGGTAACGGCGAATGCCGGATGAAAAGGAGACGATGAACGTTGAGGGTGGTTGTCAAAAGTACCAGTGGAAGAACCGGAATTAGTAGGGGAAGAGGGACGAGACATGATGGCTTTTAGTTGACGTCGACCGAGAAGAAGAGAGAAAAAATATGGTGGTGTTCGGCGGCGTGGGAGGAGAAGAGTAGAGATTAGGGCTTGACTCTTGATACCATGTAAGATTGGAATAATCTCCCTTAGGGATTCCTTTCATTAATCACAATATATATATATATATATATATATAGTTGTACAGAGATTGATTCCTACTATAATAAGAATCCTAAGTTACCTTAAATATACACCTATCATAATTAAAAAACATACCGTGAACCTATGAAAAAAATGTTAACTTCTGGCTGTGTTTGATCCCAGGAGACCTCAGTTTTGTTTTTATTTGTGATGTAGAAATATCAATATTATAACTACTATCTTCCATATTGTTTGATCTAATTAATCAAATGATTTTTTTAACATGAGTTTTAGATATTTCAAAGACAGACATTGGTATATTATTTGTGTTTACGAGTTGATTCTTCTTAAACTAATGCAAGTTGTTGTATCATGTATTCCAAGTGCTTTGATGGAGATTGCAAGATCTTGGTATAGAGTAGCAATGTCTTGCTGAAATATTTTCTTCAGTACTGATTATCTGGACATCAAGGGCTGGCCAATATTTGTCTTTCCTTTTGCAAATAAAATATCTTCAAGTTGTAATAAAAAAATATCTTCAAGTTGTAATATAAATGTATCAACTTAATCAAATGCACTAATTTTCATTGGCCAAACTTCAATATAAACTATTGCTGGCTAACATAAAAACTTTGGTGATGCCGTTATGCTTTATAACTTTGACATCCAGTTCAATATGGAACATGTTTTGGTGGATGCCATATTGCCATTTAAGGGTGTGGCTTGTCATAATAAGAAAGAGATATCTCTATGGTATATGTGAAATTAAAGTTCAAATTGTATTCGGAAGAATTATAAAAATGAAAGACACGCATACACCGCCTACATAAAAAGAATGTTTTGCTGGATGTTTTTATTACAAAAATTATTCACTACATGTACTGCATTTGTGTAGATCTTTTCAAATTTCTAATGAATGAGCAAAAACACGACGATAGAATGGTCTAGTGACTATAGAAGTTCAAATGGATCACGGCAAATCAAAGTTTAATTTCAAATTAATACCATAATAATAATATATTCTGTGTAATTCTATGAGTGGGTCTGAAAATAGTAGAGTGTACGTAAACTTTAACCTATCTTGGCAGGTAGAAATGTTATTTTCGATAGACCCTTGATTCGAGTAAAGAAAAAATAACATCAAGATAGCAAAAAAATTAAAGCAAAAGAGATAACAGTAATAATAAAAAACTAAGAATAAGAAATATGTAAATAATAAAATAATAAAAATATAAGAAAATGCCGACAAATTAAATAATTTTCTTTTTCATGTATTTCAATTTTGATAGATACAATTGCCAATGTGGAAACACGAACACTCATAATTAAAGATGTTGAGATCAAATCCTACAAATGAAGAAAATATGAAATATTAGTATTTCAGTTGATTGACTACCTGGACTTTCACCTTGTTGGTGAAGGTTCGATTCTCTACCTTGTAATCTCCTTCCTTTAGGGTGTGCGAAAATTTGTCAAACCGATAAACCGAATCAATAAAACACTATTGGTTTATCAGTATTGGATTATTGGGTTAACAGTTTGTAAACAATTTTGTAATTTTTTTTATTGAGTTATCGGTTCGATTTTCAGTTTTAAGGATTTAGTTAATGGTTAAACCAATAACTCAATAAATTTATATTAAAGTTATCTTTTTATCCCTAATTATATAATAGTGGCTTTAATTTTTAATTTTTAAATACAAACTCTATTACTAAATCCTTACCGCAGACACGCTTATTCTCTCAGTTCTCAATTCACTTATCATTGTATTTTCACTGTTTAGAATGCATTAAACAATCTAAAAGTTCATTTTCATTTGATGATTTGTTGCTTCATTTCTATAGTGCATCTTATAGTTTTTATCTTGTAATTTGTGGACTTTTATGCACGAAGACAGTGTATGAATGAACAAATGAAAACAAAAAAAAATAACGGAGCATTTTCTTATTCGTTAAACCGAAAAACGAGTCGTTAAGGACCAAAAACTGATAAACTAAAAACCGATAACGAATATCTTATCGATTTGATTATCAGTTTAGCATATTTCACAAACCGAAAATCGATAAACCGAATCGGTAACACACAAAGCCGAACCGAACAGACTAATAAGCACCCTTACAATTCCCTTATCCCTAAGTAATAAAAAAAAATTAAAAAATAATGAAAATATTGTAATTGAGAGCGTAAAGAATGGATTTTGAACCTAACTCAACTCCAAAAGCTAGCTTGTAGGGTGATGATTATCCAAGTCCATACGATGTGTGACTCTTAACACTCCCTGCACGCCCATACCTTGTTAACCGGAGTGTGGATAATATAATTTGGGGGTCCAAAATCAGTGAACAAAGAATTGAAATGGGCATGACTCTGATACCATGTAAAAATGGATCTTGGGCCTAAATCAAACTCAAAAGCTAGCTTGTAGGGTGAGGATTGTCCAAGTCCATACGACGTAGAAAGCCAAACTCTAAACCCCAATTATTTTTCTTCCGCCGCAACAAACCCTCGGTTTCTGCGCCGTCGGTCATTCTCGATAAACAACCGCAACTTGTCCTCTGCGTCTGCTCTCCCTTGGATCGAATTCCATCACCCGAGAAAAGTAAAAGCTTAATCCCCGGAGCATAGCTGGATGACAAATGAGGGGACTTAAATCTTGCTGGAGGTCTGCAACGTGGGTTTGAATCCCGGTGGAAGCAATTTGTTCTCTTCTGGGGTAGGACGTTGTAGGTGATGTCAGTTGCTATGTTCTCAAAATCTTGGTCATTTAGTTACATTCCGCAATTTAATGATAGTAGTGCTGAGAGATTGGAATTATTATATCTAAAAATAATATGATGTAAGCGAGAAAGGTGGATAAAAAAAAAAAAAAAAAAAAAGCTTTGTTTTCTTCGTCTCTGTCAGCCCACACTGCCCGAGACACTTTCTTCTGTCTCACTTTGCGTCCTTTCGAGCTCAAGTGCCAGATAAACAGCAAATTCCCAGCCTTACATTTATTTTTCTCTTCTTTACACATTAGAACCCAAAATGGGTATCCAACGCAAGGTGGCACCAATACAACATGTATCTGGTGAATGTATGGCCCAGCCAAGTTGGAAGAGTGGCTGGAGTCATAGCATCGTGTGCATGTAAAGTAGAAAGGCACATGTGTTTGTCTCTGCGTTAAAAAGAGGCCGTCAGCACAGATTCCCTTCCCGCTTGACAGTCTGTCTCATCTTTATGGACCCGCTTTTCTCTCCTTAAGTGCGCCTCTTCAAACACCTGTCGTATATATACACACACTCTCTCTCTCTCACACACACACATTCTCTCTCATAGTTCCACCACCTCCTCTCTCTCTCTCTTTCCGGACCGGCGATCGGGTCAAACCTCATTGTTTGACCATGGCTTCGGTGATAGAATCTGCTTGGACGGTAACACTTTTCGTCTTATCTTTATCTGATTAATGCTGGATTTATTAGCCCTAGATTGAATTAATTGCATTTTGACATTGCTTTTTATTTTTTGGATCTACTTAATTCGACGACCTTGAGATTAGTTGTGAATTTGTCTGTTTGTGCACATGGATTTGTATTAGTTTGCATGACTGACACTACGTTTATGAGGCCGATTGGCACAGCATTGTTTCTATCGTTAATCTACATGTGGAATTTTTTAGAAGTTCTAATACATAATTAATTATTTTTTCACCATTTTACCCTTTTGACACATAAATATAGTAAATATTTAATGGAGAGATATTATAACACGTAGGTCAAATACTCCTTCTAATTATTTCTTAAGGGGCGTGTAAAATAAAAATAGTGACAAATAATTTGAGACGGAGGAAGTATTATTTTTTTTAATAAGGATATTGATTCTGCTGAAGTTGATTGATGAAGATATAACTGCAATCTAAGAAGGTGTTTGAGATTTTGTTACTTTCAGGTGTTTCTGGAATTTAATGATATTTTATGGGATAGTAGTCACTCATTTATTTCCTATCCTTTCTCTCTCTATCTGATAGTTATGGGCTCTTTCCTTACAAATAATACTGTAATTAAAAACAATAGGCAGTATAACTTTAGGGGAGAAAGTTAGCAAATATTAATTTAGATTAGGAGACAAAGGATAGATGATGGACAAGTAATAGGCATAATAAATAACTGAACATTGCAGTGCAATCAGAAAAAGAGTGCTGTAAAGCACACCTAAGATATGGAACAGTAGCCAACTTGAAGCAGTTGGAGCTCAAACGGTGACCATTTGTAATTTTGTAGTTGTAGTAGGTTTGAGTGGGATCAAAGACAGGTGGAATGTTGTAGTTCTGTTTGTTTAGAAATTGTGGAAATTGGAGCTAGATCTGGCGTAACAGCATGAAGTAGTAGTAGCTTGTTGACCCCCTGGATGTTTATTAGGTTAGTTAGAATATAACTATTGAAACATACCTAGAAAGTTAGATTCATAAGCTTCTGATGGGGTTACGTTTATGGAGCTTAGTAATTTACCAACGAGGCTTTTGGGGGAATTAGCTCATTAACTAAACATACCAGTTTTGAAGGTTGGAAGTGGATAATCAAATTTTGGTCCGACTATCAGCCAGGACATGTCCTGCTTATTGTGTTATTTCCAAACTTCTCCTGGTTTGCTTGCATTCATAACCTGTAATTCAGGAGGCTATGTAATGATTGGGAGCTTGACAAGGCTTGAGCTAAGGGGCTACAGTTTAGAACTAGAACTTAGGAGGCTGTACAATGATTGTGACAAACATAAATCAAATTGTAGAATTTTAAATGGCTACCAATTCTTATGTTTGAGAGCTGATTCTCTAGCTTGGAAGTGTACATGGAACATGGCATCCAAGTCTTACTATCAAAGTCTTACAACCAATAAAGGAAATGAAAAAAATAATTCTGTGGATTCGTGGAAGGCCATGCAGAGAACTTCAGCTCCCATGAAAGCCTCCTTTCTGAATGGACAGGGACAGCACTATATGAAGCAATTATGATCCATACAACACAAGAGGAAAACCTTGGTTAACAAATGGTTCATGCATGGAAAGTCATGAAGATTCAGTTACCCACCTTCTGATGCATTCGCTGAAACAAAAGAAAGATGGACCAGGTTCTCTGTGGAACAATTTGGGTGGTACGGTGCACTGTCGTTGAGTGCTCAGCTTCTTTAATAGATTTTTGGGAAGAGAGGAATGGTCAAAGTTCTGAAGGGAAATAGAGAACAGTGAATTGTGTGGAAATTTAGCTGTCGTATGAACTTCTATTTATTTATTTTGGGATAACTGAGAATTTGCTGGGTATTTGGCCAGGTTCGAAACTTGGGGTAGTATGGGTCCACCCTTGACCCTACTACCGCTTATATACCAGGTTCTAGTCAGTGGAAGAGTTCGAACTGGTGTCGTGCACTTATGCCACATCCCATGTTGTACTTCATTATCACTTAACAAAAGGGTATGGTGGGGTGGGGATGGGGTTGGGTGAAGTTGTTAATGGAATTTGATAGATAGATTCTTTTTTGAGATCTCTGGAGCTGCAACTCTTATTACAGATACATAGCACTCACTTGGTGCTCTTTCGCGAATAAACTATCCTAAACAGAGATAAAAATAATCTAGATTTCACATTTACTGTTGTAGCATGATGTGACTTGTTAGGTTGGCATGCTATTTACACTCCATGCGAGTCCACACCAGTGTCTTCACAAAGGAATCTGGACTAATGTCTTCGTTTGAAAGTCCTTGTTGGTGTTTGAAGCTCGTCATGCGCTGCCTTGAGGTTAGGAGAGAGGCGGAGAGAGAGATGAGAAAACTTTTGTGGCTAGAAATATTGGCTTGCAGTTTGGGACAAAAGAAAAAAGCAGGGTGAAGCAATGGGGTGTTAAACTACAACTACCTAAGCCTTGTTAGGTGCTTTCTTTGCACGGTTTCTTTCTTTTCCATTTCGAGGACCACTTCTCGTAGTAATTTCTTATACCAACACATTCTAACATAAAAACACATCTTGAAGGTTAAAGGTTATTTTTTCTTGGTTATCAAATCACCATAAATATTACTTGCAGTGCGCTGCTTCCATATTTGCTCTTTATGTAGTCTTGAACTTGACAAGAAATGCCATAGTCGAATTCGCAGTTTGATGTTGTTCTTTTTCCAGTTAAATGAGTTTCAAGTGTGTTTATTGCATCATTATGAGTAATTACAAAGTGAAATATACCTGAGCCTCTTGTTTTTCTTCTTGATGTTTCAGTATCTGATTACAAATTTCAATGACTTCCAATTGGCTTGTCTTGGAAGTTTCTTTCTTCATGAAAGTGTCTTCTTCTTGTCTGGACTTCCTTTCATTCTTCTTGAAAGGGCAGGATGGTTGAGCAAATACAAAATTCAGGTATCTCCTTTTAACTCTATTAAATGAATTATAAAGATTGATTATCTCACTCCATTAAACATTCTCAAGCTGTCTGTACAAAACATGTACTATTTGGTGTTCTTTCAGATTCCATTAAGCTCTTTAGGTTAACTGTTTTCTTCTGCTCCTTTTTCAGATTTCTTACTCTTATTAAAATGTTTTGAGCAGGACAGATCTTAAATAAAATGGTTTTCTCTTAAATTGATTTACGTTTAGTATGAAAAATATCTTTTATGTTCATACATCATAATGTGTCTAACATAAAGTGACTGGCCTTTTTCTCGCCAAAGACCAAGTGGATATGATAACACTTTCAGAAAGGAGATTATTGATTTTACCTAGAAATTTGCCACTTCCTACATATTGTATGACAAAAAGATTCTTTCATCAGTTTTTGCTATTCTTCCTGCATAAAAAGTTATCAACCACTTTATATTTTAGAGTATTTGATGGATCACTTATAAGTAAAAAATTCATTTTGAAAGCGGATATATCTGACGAACATCCAAATTCCTCTTAAATGGCTAAAGACATTTGACTTGCTTCTTTCTTTATCCTTTCGAATTCTCTCGTGTTAAAAGCTGTTTGTTTCCCAAAGCTTCCAAAGCTGATAGTTAATATGACCTTTTCAGCTGGATTTTAACCTTATCTTACTGAATTTCAATATTAGAGTTCCTGACCTCTCATTTGCTGCAGACAAAAAATAATAGCCCTGCAGCTCAGGAGAAATGCATCAGTCGCCTGTTGCTGTATCATTTTTGTGTGAATCTCCCACTTATGATGGCATCCTATCCAGTCTTTAAACTAATGGGGATGCGAAGTACTCTCCCATTGCCGTCCTGGTACTTTCAGGTTCTTCATGTACTAAAGCTTAGCAATGACATACTTGTATATGATTATGTTAAAGTTTGGTGATGGTGACAGATTCAGACAATTTCATCAGCTGCAAAAAATTGTTTCTTTTGTCTTCTAATATTTTTCCTTATTGTATTTGCTTTTGTTGGGGTTGGTGTCGGGTATTGAAGGTGTTGCTTGGTTGTTTGTTGATGGGAGTGAATTGCACTATTCTGCTTCTGCAGGAAAGTGATCTCAACGCAAGTATTCTTCTACTTTATCTTGGAGGATTTTGTATTCTACTGGGGACACAGGATTTTACATACTAAATGGCTCTACAAGCATGTCCATAGCGTCCATCACGAGTCAGTGAAGAGTATTACTATGTTTTTCAAATCATTCTTTCCATTTGTTTGTTTTTTGTACATTCATTCAGAGCTGCTGCTTGTTACATCCACAGGTATGCAACACCATTTGGATTGACTTCTGAATATGCTCACCCTGCTGAAATTCTCTTCCTTGGATTTGCTACAATAGTGGGTCCAGCCATCACTGGGCCCCATTTGATAACATTATGGTTGTGGATGGTACTCAGAGTCCTTGAGACAGTTGAGGCACATTGTGGTTACCATTTCCCTTGGAGCCTCTCAAACTTCTTGCCATTATATGGGGGGTCTGTACACAAAGTTATTCTTAGAAAATCTGTTGGTAGTATGAGTGTGTTCGGTATGGAGGAAAACGTTTTCCAATTTTCCTCATGTTCGGTTGGTCAAAATTTTTGGAAAATCTTTTTCTCTAGGAAAACAAATTCTTTAAAAATGAAAAGAATGACTTCCCTAGTTGAAGTAGGGAAAACAGATTCCACATTGGCTGTGTCCACCCCACTACTAGAAATAAAAGGTTTTCCCACCGATATACAGTGGGAAACAAGTTCCCATTGGGAAACTTTCTAATTTTTTCGTGTGTTCACACTACGATTTAAGTTTTTCCCACCGACATTCAATGGGAATAGTCACATTCCCACTGAACATTTTTTAGTGGGAAAATAGTGATTTTCTAGTAGTGCCCACCCTCCGACATACCTCATGTTCATCCCCACCACCCCACCACCCCACACCCCTACCCCCAACCTCACCTCCCATATTATTTGTTTAGATGATATACATATGCTTTTAGGATAATATATTTTGCTTACGTATCGAACACAAGAAAATAAGTAAGAAACTCACTTACACCCTATATTTGTCTACATTTTCCATATCAACTATTTGTCTGAAATCTGACTTTGGTTCCCAGGGCTGATTTTCATGACTATCATCACCGACTGCTCTATACAAAGTCTGGAAACTACTCTTCAACATTTGTGTACATGGACTGGTAATTCTCTAATATAAATTAACAACTAACGATCATTTTGTGTGGTAGTGTTGAATATATAGCAAAAATTCATATTTATGTGTTTTACCAGAATTAAGTATATTTACCTCACTTTGGGAGCTGATCCTTGCTGTCACCCGACCCCTCCCTAAAACAGAATTAAAGAAGAGGAGTTAAGTATTAAAAAATGGAAGAATAATAAAATATGGTGAAGGTCTGAATTTTCCAAGGGTTGGTTCTCCTTTTTTAAAAGTTCTACTTGATGCTGCTCCATATGGAGCAAGCCCTTTAGGAAAAGCAATGGATGTTTCTGAAGTAACAGTCATTACAGTCTCTGAAAGCAAGGCAATGCCTCAAATTGGATTGACCCTTCGATATTTTCATTTTTTTGAAGTTCTAAATCAGAATTTTTAAATTGTAGATAAGTAATTATCACTTTGGGTTGAAACTTGAATTATGAAAAAACAAAAGATCAGCAAGGTTTACCATTAAAATGAGTCAAGAACCTTTGCATTTATTAACACAGTTAGGGGTCAGTTGGTGGTCGTTTGGTAGGGTGTACAACAATAGTGCTAAATAGGGTGTATTAGTAATGCTGAGATTAGTTATGCTGGGATTAGTTATGCTGAGAATATGCCTTACACACTGTTTGGTCTGGTGTATTAAAGCATTGCATAGTTTTTTTTAAAATGTTTGTTTACAAAACACCCTCCATATTCCTTAACTTTGTACACTATTTTTATAGCAACAATTTTATTACCCTCCACATTCTTTACTCTCTTTAAAGTCAATTTTTTTTTTACGAGGGAGCAAATAGTGGGTTCTTTCTTAGAACTTCGAAATTTACTTATACGAATCCTAAAAGAATGCATTGCCTTCTTCATCAAGTAATTCATAAACACAACTTCCTTTTTTTCTTTCTGAAACCATAAGCCTCCTCACTGTAGTAAGCCTAATTAGCGCCACTATATCACCAATTCAACCTTTAGAAAACAATGGATCAGTGCCGTTATTGTGTCTTTAACCATGTTAATGCAAGTATTAAAAACCCTTGCATTGCTAATACCATGGTTTGCTATGTATTAGTTATACATAGGATAATACCAAATAGGTGTATAACTAATACTAACAAGGGATTAGTAATGGACAAAGCTAATGCATGCATTGCTTTTTCTAATACCTCCTACCAAACAACCCCTTAAGTAATCAGTGTTGATATTGATCTGTAAAAATGTGAATCTTGTGCACCATAAGCAAAGATGATGCAACTTCAAATAAAATAGCTGAGTGGGTCTCTGGAAATATAGTAGTCAGGCCTGGCAGTTGTGAAGCTGCACTTGATACCTTGTGTATTTTCAGAAATATGTAAACCTGTTATGAAGTTTCAGTTTCTTGAATCCAAAGAAAGCATGTTGACCGAAATGTGTCTCACTGGGCTAAGAGAAAAGTATAATTTATTAGGAGTTGGCATGAATAAATTAACACATTTCTGATGAAGCCTTGAGAATTAAGACTTTGGAAGTTTAGGACATCGTTCTCCGTACTTTTTTTTTCATTATGAGCTGCTAATGCTCCCATGTTCATGTAACAAATGTTGACTGTTAATCTCAGTGATGTATTTGATAAACTTTTGGAAGTTTTCATTTCTATTTCATTGCCGTAAAAATTGAACTAAAAGTATTTAAGGTATCGTGTGTGAATGAGTTGAAGGATTTCTTTCTTTTGTTAGGTTATTTGGTACTGACAAGGGTTACAGAAGATTGAAAGAGCTGAAGAGTGATGCATGTGAAGCTGAGGGAAAAGAAATGTAGAGTGATTTGAAAATGGTAAGTTTTGGCAAGGCTTGGCATCGCAAGATGGGTTTCTAGTACAAGAGCATATAGGTGAAGGTTACTGTTGTTGATACCTCGTCCTCTTATGTGCTTGTGCTCAATTGTTGTTTTGACATGAACATTGTGTATTCTGTAGTATCAGTTAGAATTTAGAAGCACGTCTTGGAGAATTTTCTCCTTGCAAACGTGTCTGCCTTGTTTTGGCCCTTTATGGTATTCAAGTTCCATTCTTTACCATATTTGAGATGCTACTTCTCATTGATGGCACCTATTTTATTGAAACCAACTTAATCTGAACTTTTGATCTCTAATACAATGCCTGCAATACCCGCAAGGGTGGCTCAGTTGGTTGAGCATGGGGTTTTCATAATGGAGGTCTCATGTTCGAAATCCCCTGCCTACGACAGCAGGGGATTTGACTTCTGGGTCTAGTTCGTCGCACCGGCCTTTCCTAGTGCAGGTTATCTCTCATGTGTGGTTTGCAATCTATTGCACAAGAGCTGAGTTTACCCTGTGCGCATCCGAAGGGTAGCGGCTACGGGTTTCCATGTCATAAAAAAAATACAATGCCTGCAATTGGTTAAAACTTAATAGAATGGTCCTTGGAGTTGTCAAAACATTCTGTTTAATGTCCATAGAAAAAGTTGCTAGGCATGCTATATTTTTCCTATTTCAACTTCGGTGAACTTTTTTTCTTTGCTACAGTTTGTAATTGGCAGGAAAGCTGAGGGAAAAATATTTGTACTTCATGCTTTCCTAGTCAATATGGAAACCTTGAGCTCCAACTTCCGTTCATTATGTTTTTCTTGTCCTGTAATCATATTAAACATCATTTTGAAGTAGTTTGCGTCTCTCTTAGACTGTGAACTAGTAAGTGGAACTTCTGGCCTAGTTGCTGAAATCTTTTAATAGTAGTTCGTTAACTATTTCACTAATATATGCACTTTATCTGTGGGTTTGTGAAGAATATAGATATAGGGGTTGGCCGGTTGCAGCTTACTCGTGACATTCGTCACTGTTCAACCTTGAGTCATTTAAGAACTGGATTTTAATTCCACAAAAACTGCTCCCTTTTGTTCGAATGCACTTTATAACTGCTTTAATTCCTTATTTGAGTATGACCGTTTCTCTTGCTTTACTCTTTACTCTTGTTTTGATTGCCTTGCTTGTGATTGAGTGTATTCAATCATTGGTCTCTCTTGGCTAACTAGGAAATCAAATATCACAAGGTACTAAATGATTGTTGCCACATGATTAGAGTTTACACGCAGGACGCATCCAACTGTCTTTACATGCCAAATGCAAAAATATGCTGTATATGGTCAAAAGATTGATAGGGAAAGAGCCAACAAAAAGAAGAGTTGAGTAAGTAAGGCTTGTAAAAATCCAAGCTACGTGTAATGCATGAGTGAGGACGTGTAGCCCAAAAAAACATTGCAAACGCACTATCCCTGGGCCCTAAAGAAAGGAGAATAATGAATATTCTTGATATATCATAAAGAACTTGCAAACTGCTGCCAAATGGTGGAGACTACAGTTGGTGAGAGAGACTTGTACAGGGAAGTTGTTCTTTTGGGACAACAAATTTGGAACTTTATTTCGTATTATCTGGTCGCTCTATATAATATTGACTCTATAAACTCATAATCATCAACTTTAATGTTTAAGGATTAATCATTTTGTATCCTTACTTTTCGGACCACTCCATTTGAGTAATAGTTGATTTTAAATCTATCCAAGAATTACATGTTTCAATCAATTAGTTGCGCACTTACATAGATAACTTAAACCCTTACCACACTTAAATGGACAACTCAAACTCTTGACCAATTTATAGAATGTAAGCCTGAGGGGGCGAAATTTTACATCCACATACTTCAAATGATGAAAGATCAAGAAGATTTGAAATTTCATCAGAGAATTAAAAGAGAAATATAAGACCATACTAGTGAAAAACTTCAGTTTGAGCATTTACAATCTACAGTGCATTTTTTTCTGGCATTTGCAAACTACTAAGATATTAAGTCTTTATTTGTACATATTACATACCTTGGCTAATTGCTGCTTCTACTTTTCACATTAAAGTAGTGCAGAACAAGGCCAACAAAACCTAAAATTCTCATTTGGGGAATCCCTTTTTTTATACCCCAATCCCCACACCCCCAACCCAAAAAAAAACTAAAATTGAACATAAAAGAAAAAAATAGACTTCAATGTTCTCTAAGTGTTGATACTCAGATCAACCACGACAACGCTGACGTTATCGGCGCTCCGCCTAGCCAGGGCTAGTTTAGTCAAAAGCATCGACGCATCAGAGCAACACTGCTCGGAATTCACCCCACCGCCGGCCCCATTTTCCGGCATAGAACTCGATACCGGTGGTGCCTTTCCTTTCAGGCACATACCAGCAACGCCACATGCAGTATCGTTTGACACTACGTCCCACAATCCATCACTTGCCAGAATTAAACAGTCATCTTCAGCCGTTCGATCCGTTATCGTCACCTCTGGCTCACATATTACATATGGCTTCAAATAATTATCACCTGTACATTATCCACAATTCACACAACTTCGTAAGCAATGTCCAATTCAGTTATCAAAGCAAAACATAGACAGATCTGTATCTATATTATATAGGAGTACTAGTTACATATTAGAACAGATCTGTATCAATTGAACCTCCTTGTCGAAAAATTAAAAATTATGCTCGTATAAGTAGGGTTAAAATAATAATAAAAAATCATATACTATAAAAATCGGTGAATTACAACACAGGAGGAGTTTCTAGTTTGAATTTCAAGTGTTTGACATTCCCCATTTTTCTTCTTTGTAAAATTTGTAGATAACTTAAAATTCTGAATCTGTGAAGACTGAAGAATTTCAAGTATTACTTACCAATGGCTCTAGACATAGCCAAAACGCCTGAAACGCGAGGGCCATCCCAATAAATCACTCTACCACCAGCTTCCTGAATCCGGTTTAGTTCATCTGGACGATCCGGCTGAAACATAACATATATTAATTAGTTGAGAGAAAAAAGATCAAAGCATCTGATTTATGACCCCAAGAGTCGAACAAGGGATTTACTTTTTGATCGTTAGAAAGAGGGATAGCTTTGCCATTTCGGCAAAGAATAGCTCTAGAATCACCACAATTCGCGACGATAATCTTGTTGGGCGTTACAACTGCGACTACTGCAGTTGAACCGACGGCATCACATTCAGGCGTTTGCATTTCGCACCGGCATGTAGCTCGGGTAACGGTCTTGTTCCATGCAATCACTTCTTTCTCCATACGATTGAAACTTCGGTCCATTGCATGCTCCCATTCCTCATTTCCTTCGTTATTCTCCAACTCTTCCTTCACCAGCTCGTGTAGCCTCTCTTTACACTTCGTAGCCACCTACAAAAATCACACAAACATAATAGCACTTTAAAAGTGCAATGATAAAAATATAAAGATCCTTAAATTCATATCATGTGTGACCCACATGGTAACTTTAATTTATACTCTAGTAACAATGAGATAGTTGAGAATATTGGTTAGTAACGTACATGAGAGCATCCATGACCATCATAGACGCCAAAATAATGCAAATCTCCACAGTTATCTTGTTCCATTTGTAGAAAAGAAGGATGAATCGCCACAGCATCTTCCATATCTCTCCTCCGTCCACAAACAGAAGCGAAACCAAACGTTGGACAAGTCACAGACTGAACAAGAAGAGTGTTATTTAACGGACCCAAAACAATACTTGACGGTGACCCTTCAGTAGTTACCACTCTCAGTTGGTCTTCATCCTCGGTGTTAGAATTTTCCACAGCGTTATCACAAAACCTTGAATAAATCCGTAATTTACGACGTTTTATTCGGTTCTCCGTTTCCGGGTCGTCGACGAACTTTAGCTTACGAAGCTCCATTCTCTTCCTCCTCGCCACCCGTGAACTCGACTCACACGGAGGTGATGAATCAGTTTCAGGTACAACTCCACAGCACACCTCTGCCATTCACTTCTATAACCAGTAAGACCCTTTTATCGTTCACTTTGACAAATATAGGTATCACTTTGATACGCCTTCAATACCCAGTTTATACAACAGTTGCTTTGGAAAAATTAAGTGTAGGAAACAAATAGAAATCAATGGTAAAAACACAAGGGCCCAATATAAAGGAAATCACTTTCGGTGTTCATTTTATGTGTCATTTTTTTAGAGGATATGGATAAAAAAAGGACTGATTTTTAGAATTAATGATCTCAACAAGTCACATGATATTTCATATTTCTGTGCAATCACTTTTAGATATTAAAAATTTGTCATTGTTTTAAAAATGAATGAGAAGCCTTACACGAAATGAATAGAAGAGTATTTGGCGGTCCTTCATTTAATTTTTAATCCATTATTTTGAAAAAATACACACATTGTTATACTCCACAAAAAAAAAAAAAAAAACTTTAAAATTTTAATATAACACGTCTTGTTAATCATTAAAAATTATGACATCTTTTATATATATCCATGTCAGTTTGTTTAATTGTCATAAATTTTGAGTATTAAAGGAAGATTTTTAAAGTTTTTATTTTAAATATTTATGATATTTGACATTCTTTTATTAAAAATATAAAAGTATATTTTTTAAAATAAATTGAGTCATGAGTTTAAGTGCACACCCGCCTAAACCAAGGAATTTGTGCCGCATGTTTCCCCTTACTATTACACTCGTCCTTTTTTATTTAACACGTATACACTAAAGCAAGCACTCTTGGTCTTGGGTCTTAGTCCAAGGAAAATCGAACACGAAATGTGGCAAAAAAACCTTTCTCCGTGACACGTTACTGAATTTTCAAACAAAACAAATGTGTTGTCCTCCTCAGTTTGTTAAGACCTAACCTTTCAATAAATCATTAATTAACTAAACATCAACAATATACACCGTGTAATCTAATGAAATTTGATTTTTTTTTTACATAAATCTTATCTTATCTTGAAAGATAAAGAGATTATTTTCGGAAAAAAATCCGCTTAAGAATACACATGATAAATAATATCATATAAATAAAGAAGTCATGAATAATAAAACTAATAAGAAATAACAGACAATAACTATATTAAAATGTTATTCGCACAATAATGATGAAATAATAGAGAAAGAGACCTAACCATTTTTATCCCACAAGCTATAATAAATATTAAAATTGGGAGAGTATCTAGTGTTAATTTTTTTTAAAGGCCGAAAAGATTAGACACGTGGTAGAGTACGGTATAATAGTAGAAGTCTTTATTAGGGTGCCACTGAAAGGTCACAATGTTGACAGGTGGGACAAGCCAAAGCTTCCTTGACTTGACACTCGCGCTTGCCAAATTTGAAGAGTCCTCCGTTCCGTTTTGCTATGCGATTCCTCGCACGAAACTTTAAACAAATAAAGACTTTTATACCACACGTAAATGTCATATTTTTTGCTTCATATTCATATTAGTATATGATTCAATTTAATTGTATTAAAGAAAAACGAAATAATATTACTCTCACTGATTAATATTGAGTGATATTTTTAATCTTTTTATTTTGATAAAAAAATAAATGATATTTCATATATTAAATAGTTAGGAGTACTGTTTAATTAAGAATAATTTAGAAAAATATATTTTTTACTTTTTTAAGAGTGAGTTAATTTCTAAAAAGATGTCCAAGCTAAAAGCGTTACTTAATATAAACATGTGGAAGTAATTTATTTATTTTTGTAAAATAATGAGCAAGTATTCTCTTCATTTTAATTTATATTAAGGTGTTTGTTCATATGAAAATTAAGAAATATTTTTTAAATAAATATTTATATTATCATAAATTATCTTATTAAAAATAAATAAATAATATTTTATAATAAATATAAAAATACTATCATTTTTTATTGACTAACAAAAATCATATAAATTGAGACACTATGAAATATGGAAGGGGGGAATTGGTATTCTCTACGGAGTTTAGTGCAACAACCCGAAAATTGCTTTGCGGAAACAATGCAAAAGCTTCCACGTATCCCTTAATCCTGCTGGCGAGCAATTCCACTCTGCCCTACCACCCATTGACAGTGACACTCCATCTGACATATTGCCACGTTTCTCATCCAAACTATTCATTGTCTATTCAGTATGATCAGTTTCTCTCTGTCTCAACTATTCTTATTTGTAACACGTAACAAAATAATATTGAATAAGTTGTATTAATAATGTTGGTATTAATTATGTTTAAATTATTTTTTATTTATTATTTAGTTTGATATATTAAAATTTTATTTATAAAAATATTTTTAATATTTTTTAATTTTGTATATTTATGAATATCTAAAATCTATTCTTATCAATAACCAGTTCATAACTTTATTTTTTAAAGAGAAGCATATGGTGCGAATCTACTTTTTATCCTTGACATAAATAATTTAAATGTGTAAATAAAAAAATTATGAATCCTAACAAAGACTTGCTTTAACAAAAAAATTATGAATCCTAAGAAAAATCATCCGTCCTTGGCATTTTTACAGATATATTCAAAATTTTATTTTCCCCCATGATCCAGATTATCTAGTTATATTTGTTGGACGTAAAGCATTACGAGAATAGTAAATAACCATTATAAGTATTTCGAAAGGATAAATCATAAAGATTACAATAACAACAAACTTGTAGTAAATAAAAATTGTGACAACAACAACCTTTTGAGTTCTTGAATCAATCTTGAATCTTTATACCAATTTACAGAAAGCTCTTTGAATCTTGATAACATGAAATCAAGTCATACTAAATCTGAAAGTGTTACAATTGTGCTAAGTCGAGTCATGGCACTCTGTCGTTAAGATAAGATTGTCCCGTATATATATTTTTACGTTAGCGTGCAATAGTCTCCCAAGATAAAACAACAAATTATCATTTGTGTAAAGCAAACACAAGTAATTCTAGCGAAGAAAACAAATAACAAAAGATTGCTAAGAGGAGAGGATTTGCAACAAAAAATTCAGAATTGTTGTTCTTGAAAAATGTGTGTAGAATTGAGCCAAATGCCTCAATTTAGTGTAAGAATGACCTCTTCAAGTGCTCATGTAATGACCCTTTAATTCACCAATTAATGCAGACAAATAATGGTTGATTTATGGAGAAAAATTGTCATTTTAATGCTCCAAAACCTCTCCATAATCAGCCAAACTTTTGAAATTCCGTCCGGGTGGCGCCGCGGCCCTTTCCGATGTCGCGGCTCTTCCCCACCCGTACCATCTTACACTTTGCGCAATCCTTCCTTCGTTTATCGGTGTGGAACACTTGTTATTTAGCCAATAACCGTTCATTATTCTATGTCTCAAACATTTACTTACGCACCAATATCCCTTTCACTAACGAAATTTACGATAATTGGCACTACGAGTGCACGTGTGTGGAAACGACGTTTCCGACGTGCGGGACCCCAATTGTTCGAGTCATAAATAATGGGATAAACTTAATTCCACATTAGTAAATTTTCAACAATCCCCTCTTGAAAGAGATTTTGACGCGCACACAAGGTGTTTACTTTCGGCAATCTTTCAGCCAAAAGATGTTGCATCAGGAGAGGTAGCTTCCGCTTTGAACCTTCCCTAGTTGAATACAATCGGACTTACTTACTGCGCGGTGAACGTGATGTCTTGAACCGTCAGTGTTTAATCTAAGCCAAGACAACGGTATCAACACAATACCTCACATTTATTCGTTTCTTCTTATTGTTCTGTCCGTTGTGGCCGTGGACACACTTGGATTCTTAAGTGCGTTCATTTGAGGCGGCATGTCCTCGCACTTAAATAGGTGATCTCCTACAAGATATCCTGCTATACCCCACATCACAAGCGTTAGGAATCATTAAAAGTTTCTCAAACCTTAACCTCAACTGTTGAGGATTATTAAAGGTTTTGAAGCTTAACATTTACCCACCATGCAGGTAGCACTTAACGTCTATCGCGGGAACGGCTTTGGATTTACGTTTCTTTACAGAAATCATAATCCGGAGTGCTCTTGCTTCCACCGAAGCGCTCAACTGAACCTTTTACAGCTTAGTTTTCCCATTGAACAAAATTCTTGGGATCTCTAGTCAATATGGTTGGGTTACCACCGCAAAGGTTCATATTGTTTTGGTATTAAGCCAATTCCCCTAGACAGCCAGAACTCTTGATCTTCGGGTAGTCCCTTAGTTAAAGGGTCCGCTATATCCTTTTATTAGTAATCAAGGAAGTAACACTCGTGATGATCAATTGTCCAACAGTCTTATGTCTCTAACTAATATATCTAAACGTCGTTATCCGTGCCCTCCCTGAAGCCGACTGGCTAGTCACAATGTATAACTGACGAGGGCACGTGTTTCTCCTAAAAAGGGACGTCCTCTAAGGAGTTGTGAAGTTACTCAACTTTTCTCATCTTTTGTTTAAAGCGATAAACTCTGATTCCATCATGAATCGGCTGATGCAAGTTTGCTAGAGGATTTTCCAAGACACACCATACACATGCACTTGTAGCTTTGGTGTTCTGCTTATCTGATGCCCAATTTGCATCACTGTGTTCTCCCAGAACCGCTGGACATCCAAAATACCATAATCCGTAGATAAGCGAATATTTCAGATATCGTCATATCCGATTTAACGCCTTCTATCGATCATTTCCAGAATCACGAGTGAACCTTTGTTCAACTGATCTACTTTGTAAGTCGATACCATGTCAGTTGTATTGTGTAAAATACATTGAACTACATGTGACCTGCGCATATCGCTCCTAGTATATGGGTGCACCATGATTCCAATCAATTCTATGGTTCATATCCATTGGTGGCTTCAACGAGACTATCAACTAGCTCACAAATGAGTTTGGAATTAGACCAGTTCTTTAGATGTCTTAGAAACCCCAATTCATACGATGTCATTTGTGACACCCATATCTTTCATATCGAGACTTTGTTTCAATATGACTTCCACTTTCAGACTGTTGTCTTTCCAACTGTTGGCTTTCTAACTTCAGAGTCAATATTTCTGTTGTCAGATTCATTGTTTTTGTTTCGTCTGAACCTTCTAGGACCAAAATTTAAACATTTCAAGGACAAAAAGGAAAGTTTAGGAAGAAGCCCAACAGTCCAACAAACCAACTCTGATCCTCCCCTTCCAACTCTCTGATTAGGAAGGCTGTCTCAACATCCATGTCACGCAAGACTACAATGGCCAAGTTATTCCCAGAGGAGCACATATCCAAGTAGCCAATGCCTTATACTCGTCAGTAGATCCATCTACTTTGTACTCAATTTGAGTATCCACATTTACAACCCAAAGGTTCTTTTTCCGGAGGAAGGTCAATCATTACACAAGTATGGTTCTATATGATGGAATCTATTTCTCTCTTTATAGCTTCTTTCCAAAGTAGTGCTTCTGGAGATGACAACTCTTTGTTAATTGTCCATAGTTCATTCTCAACCATGCAAGCTAGAAGGCCTGGAACAAGTCTTTGTCCCCTCTTTGCTCTGTCTCGATTCAACATCTAAAATCCCTGAGTTCTGTAGATATGGAACATTAAGTTCTGGATAGTCAGCAACTTCCGAGTCTTATAGATCTGGAACGTCTAGTTTTGGAAAATCAGGTACTCGCGGGTTCTTGTTAACCTCGAGCAATTGCTTCTTTTTCCTTCTCAAGCCCTGGAACCACATACCCCTCGGGTTGTTCCATATAAATTTATTCTTCCAAATCACCATTTAGGAAAGGTGTCTTGACATCCATTTGATGTATCTCAAGGTCACGCAACGCTGCGATCGTAATGAATACTCGTATGGACGTCGTTCTACACACCGGAGAGTACGTGTCAAAATAGTCAATGTCTTCCTTCTGTCGATAGCCCTTGACTACCAACCTGGCTTTGTACTTATCTATAGACCCATATGTTTTATACTTCCGTTTGAGTATCCATTTACATCTCAACGGTTTATTTCCTGGAGGAAGATCAACCAACTCCCACGTGTGGTTTTGCAGGATGAAGTCTATTTCGCTCTCAATAGCTTCTTTCCAAAGCGATGTTTTGGAGTAGACAATGCTTCAGCAACTGTCCTCGGTTCGTTATCGACAATACAAGCTACAAAGTCAGGACCAAAAGTCTTATCCTTTCTGGCCCTTTTGCTTCGTCTTAGTTCAGCCTGTGGTGACTCCAAGTTCTGAGTATCTGGAACACTCAGTTCTGGACAATCCGCCACTTCAGAGTCCACTAGATCTGAACCATCTAGATCCGGGTAGTTAGGCACTCCTGATTCTTATCGGCCATGAGCTCTATTCATAACTTCATTTGCGAGAAGTTGCGCCTCTTTCCTTTCTAGGAAATGTATCCTCAAAAAATTGAGCATTTCATGATTCCATGATTGTACCCCCGTGGATATCTGGAAATCTGACTTATGCACTAAGAAGCGATAAGCACTACTGTTATTTGCATATACGATGAAAATGCAATCTACAGTCTTAGGCCCAATTTTGACCTGCTTTAGCTTAGGCACTTCGACATTTGCCTAAAAATCCCACACTTTCAAATATTTATAGGTGGATTTCATTCCCTTTCATGATTCATATGGAGTATTATCCTCATCCTTATGCGAAGTTCTATTGAGAATCGCATTAGCGGTAAGGATCGTCTTGCCCCATATATTTTGGGCGTACGACTTTGTGCTTGGCTAACACCGTTAGACTGAGGTGAGTAAGGAGCAGTTGTTTGATGAACGATGCTTCACATTCTCCTCCTCTATCACTACAAATTCCTCAATCCGTAGGATTAGTTGATTTTCAACTTCTGCTTTGTAGCGCTTATCCGCTTCAACAGCTTCATCTTTGCTTTTCAACAAACAAATGATGCAATACGTTGTACCATCGTCAATGAAGGTCATAAAGTACTTGTCTCCCCCCTCTATTTTGTACAAACTTCAAATCACCCATGTAGGTGTGATTAAGTTCTAGAGGAGCAGTTCTTCTTTCGTTATTCCTTTGACGGAATGGAAAAGGGATTTTGCCTCTTCGCCCACCTCACATTCATTTTGAGGGTTTATGTCGACAGAAGACAACAATCTCAACTTAGTTAGCTTTTGAATGACTTTCTATTTAATGTGTCTTAATCTATGATGGCATTTATGCACGGATTACAAATATATCATTAATTTGGCTACAGACATACTGTACCATTCTTAGTTATTACAGACATGTTGGACTAGTCTCAAACCATCTTGACCAACAACGTCTCTGAAACCAAGTTTGGGACATGTATCACCTCCTTTTAGAGTGATCCCATTTCCTAAAGTCCTTTTTAATGACAACCTTTCCAACCCCTTCTACTTTATAGGTGGCGTTGCTTCACATGAACAACCTCTTTTCCGTGGTTAGGGCGTAACCGGATCATATGTGATCTGGATACTCCGGCCCACTACAGTTGCTTTGGCAGACTGAGTGTCTAATTTCTTTTCTACCTTTCTTTTGGCCTTCAGATCATTTAAGACCTGGAAAATCTGGCCCACTCCAGTCGCCCGTAGGCTTTGTACGACTGAGTGTCCAATACCATCCTATCAAATGAATGATCTTCTGTCAGATAGTGTGACATGTTCAACGTCTTAAGATAAGTCATTATCTCTTAGTCTTCTTCCCTTGAGATTGGTGCCCAGACAATTCCTAGCGCTTGCTTATGAGTGGTAACAATTTTCACACAGTTAGTGGATATCTCTCCTTCGTATATGCGAACATACTTTACACACTTTTAATAATTACACCCAAACGAACGAATCTTTTAAGTTTTGTTTTTCAGCACCAATCTTTAACCGGGAAGGAGGGAGATTCAATTTCTGATTTTAGAGTGTAGGGAATTTAAGTTTTTAATGAAAATATTTTCATATTCCTAGTCTTTCTTTACACACTTTTATTCAGATATTATCTAAACACATTATAGACAAGGGAGGATAATTAATTTAGACCTTTTGAATTCTGGCCCACTTCAGTCAGACTGAGTGTCCATTTCCTCCTTACTATAATTCGGATCCTTTGTCTGGGACAGATATAGGCCTTCTGCTACAAGATAGAACAACATCTTCAGCCTTCTCCTCTTGTCCCAATTGACATCCTCAACCTCATGTGGTTTCTTGCTTCCACCACTCTCGGGAGCGGTAACACTGTTTCTGCCAACAAAACTGTTAATGGAACTGTCTTCAACCAGAAAACCTCAATCATAGCCAGATTTGGTCACACAACTGTTGTCCGACATCTTTCGAACACTAATACAATATTGTCTTAAAATTGTTAGAGGTAAAGCATTACGAGAATAGTAAATACTATTACAAGTGCTTCGACAGGATAAATCATAAAGATTACAATAGCAACAAGCTTGTAGTAAATAAGAATTGTGACAACAACAAAATTTTGAGTTCTTGAATCAGTCTTGAATCTTTATACCAATTTGCAGAAAGCTCTTTGAATCTTGATAACCTGAAATCAAGACATACTAAATCTGGAAGTGTTACAACTGTGTTGGGTCGAGTGATGACACTCTGTCTTTAAGATAAGATTGCCCCATATATATGCTTTTACGTTAGCGGGCAATAGTCTCCCAAGATAAAACAACAAACTATCATATGTGCAAAGCAAACACAAGTGATTCTAGCGAAGAAAACAAATAACAAAAGATTGCTAAGAGAAGAGGATTTGCAACAAGAATTTCAGAATTGTTGTTCTTGAAAAATGTGTGTAGAATTGAGCCAAAGGCCTCAATTTATAGTAATGTAAGAATGACCTCTTCAAGTGCCCATGTAATGGCCCTTTAATTCACCAATTAATGCAGCAAAATAATGGTTGATTTATGGAGGAAAAACTGTCATTTTAATGCTCCAAAACCTCTTCATAATCATCCAAACTTTTGAAATTCCGTCTGGGTGGTGTCGCGGCCCTTCCCGACCCGTACCATCTTACACTTTGCACAATCCTTCCTGCGTTTACCGACGTGGTACACTTGTTATTTAGCCAATAACCGTCCATTATTCTATGTCTCAAACATTTACTTACGTATTAATATCTCTTTCACTAACGAAATTTACGATACTTGGCACTACGAGTGCACGTGTGTGGAAACGACGTTTCCGACGTGCGGGACCTCAATTGTTCGAGTCATAAATAATGGGATAAACTTAATTGCACATTGATAAATTTCCAACAATATTTGACATAAACTTGTCCATTACTGACGTCAGTGATACATTCAAATACATAACAATTTGAAAGCTTTGGTAATTTGGTAAGATCAACTATTAAACATAAGCAGCTAATACTCAAATATATCCCGACGTTTAAAGGGAAAAAAGGGAATCAAATACCAACTTAAAACAGAACTAAATCATCACCGACATTTTGACAACAATATTTTTTTCTGATTTAATCATCCTAGCAGTTTCAAAACTTGCAATAAAATAATAATATATTTTAATCCAGCATAAAATTTCAAAGGGTAATTTTGTCTTTAACTAAGCTAATGCGTGTATTAATAATATTGGTATTAATAATATCATAGTTTGCTATGTATAAACTATACATAGGACAATACCAAATACGATGTATAAGTAATACAAGTATTAGTTATACATAAGTTGAAAAAGTACATCAAACAAGGGATTAGTAACACCAAAGCTAATACATGTATTTTTTTTAATGAGCTCTACCAAACGACCCCAAAGTAATTTCCACCGGAACAACTGGCTAACAATTTTATTAGTAATATTCGTTTTATTTTGTGTTTGTTTAATTTACTAAATGTGAAGATGATATTTTTTGTAACAAACATAAAACACATAAATTGAAATACAGTGAGTAATACATCAATTCAAGAAGCCTAATTTGGCTAAGTCAAATTCCTTTGCTGGTGCAACTACCTTGTACCCAACTCATAATTTAGATTTAGTCACCTAAAGATCAAATGTAAATTGGATTTGCGTAGTGAAAAAAGTGAATTAAAGGTGATGAATTTGGATTGTTGGCAGACTGGCATGACAAATGGAAAGAGAATGGCGGAGAAATATAGTCACTCGAATATAGAATTAGTATTTCTTTGCATTAGGCAGATATCTAAGTTCGCTGTGTCATGGTTTAACTTTAATATAACCTGAAGCTTTTCGTATTTCATGACCATGTTTAAGACTTTGAACCAAAACTGAAAAACTTGCCCGTTCGTAACTAGCTAGTTTTAGAACAATTATTTCATGTTGAAAATCAAATATTATATTTTAAAATATATGTACTCAATTAAATTGATTCACAACTATTGATACGGAAGGAATATCTCTTTCAATAAAAAAATAAAATAGGACCACAAATAGGACAGAGTGAGTAATTCTCGACTTTGTTGCTATATGTTGTTGGGAGTTTTGCTCTATGGTACTTTATAAAGCAGTACGGGAAGTATTTAACTATTACAAGTATTCGAAAGGATAAACAAAGATTTCAATAATTCAACATGGAATCTGAAATTAAATCGTTACATAAGTAAAAAACTGAAATTCCAGCTTTGTAAGATCGAAAAATGTAAATTGTTTTGAGTCGAGTGTAGCACTTTCATCCTTAAGACAATATTGCCCCGTATGTATCCTTTATACGTCCCGGACAATTTGTCTCCCAAGATAAAACAAAGAATGGAACCCTTGAGCAAAGGAAACTCAAGAGCTACCGTGAAGAATATTGAGTAACGAAATGATGCTTGGAAGTTGTAGGAAGAAGATTTTTTCTCGGTTGTGTATTTTCGTGCATATCAAGTGTCCTCAACAATGGTGTAAGGGGGTGTTTATATAGGTGAGGAATGGACTGATTTATCGCCTCAAATCGCCTCCATAATAGCCAAATAATGGCCATTATGGAGGTAGTAAAGTCACCAACATAAATGGGAGAAAGACCAACGGATTTGGCCATTATAGGAGGAGTAATTCAGCCAAAATAAATGGCTGAATTGAGTGCTTGGCTTTTCTGTCTTGACCGTCGAAATTCGAACTTCGGGACCAAACTCGTACATCTTGAAACTTCGTGGGACCAAACTCGTACATCTAAAATAATTCTCGGTCCAAATCGTATATCTGAAACTTCTGGGATCAAACTGTACTTCTGAAAAGTTTTCTGGCCCAAAAAGATAATATCAGAAGACCCACAGCCCACAGCCCACGACCCGAGAACCCGAGAACCCGAGAACCCGAGAACCCGAGAACCCGAGAACCCGAGAACCCGAGAACCCGAGAACCCGAGAACCCGAGAACCCGGAACCGGACCGGACGGGACGGGCGGGCGGCGGCGCGCGCGTGTGGTCTTTCCTCGAACCGAAGCACATCTAGGTCCTCCCTCCTTTAAACACATGGGATACCCCTTGGGGTCCCAAACCCCAAACCAATTTCGAATCTTATATACACAACACTTCTTTCTTCCTCTACCGATGAGGGAGAATTACACACAATACCACACTTTCCATGCTTCAAACACCTTACTTCGTGAACCAATATCTCTTTCATTTCTCAATGAAATTTGACGATTCTTGGCCCTACGGTTATCTACGTACTTAGTAGATCATGCATGTGTGAAGAACCGGATTCTCCAACATACGTTACACTAGTGTTTAAGCCGTTAAAGTTGGTCGGTCGCAACTCTCGCCAAAGGCAAATTTCCAACAATCCCCTCTTGAAAGAGATTTTGGCGCACTCACATGGTGTCTTTTCATTTCCAAAGAATATTTCAAATGGACCGATGTTGCATAAGGAGAGGTAGCCTCGGCTTTGAACCTTCCATAGTTGAATACCATCGGACTTACTTTTCATCGCGCGGTGAACGTGATGTCTTGAACCGTCGTGTTTAGTGTAAGCCAAGACAACGATACCAACACAACAAATTCCCTTACTCTCTTCTTCGTAATGTTTTGTCCGTTTTGGCCATGGACAACGTCTTGGATTCTTAAGTGCGTTCAATTTGAGGCGGCCCGTCCTCGCACTTAAATAGGTGGTCTCCTACAAGGTATCCCGCTATACCCCACTTCACAAGTGTTAGGAACCATTAAAAGTTTCCCAAAGACCTAACCTCAACTCGTTGAGGATCATTACAGTTTTGAAAACTTAACCTTTACCCATACTCGCAGATAGCACTTAACGTCTATCGCGGGAACGGCTTTGGATTTGGTTTTTCTTTTCGTAAATCACTATCCGAAGTGCTCATGCTTCGACCGAAGCGATCAACCGAACCTTTACAACTTAGTTTTCCCATTGAACCAAATTACCGGGATCTCCAGTTCGTAAGGTTGGGTTTCCACCGTATTGGTCCGTATATTTTGGGTTTTAAGCCCATTCCCCTAGACAGCAGGGACACTTGATCTCCGGTAGTCCCTTAGTTAGTAAATAAGGAAGTGACACCCGTGATGATCAACCGCCATACGGCCTTATGTCTCCGATGATATGTCCGTACGACGCGTCATCCGTGTCCTTCCTAAAGCCGATCGGCTAGCCACAAGTATAACCGCCGAAGGCATGGGTTTCTCCCAATAAGGGACGTCCTCTAATGAGTCGTGAAGTTACTCAACTTCTTTCATGCTTTGTATAAAGCGATAAACTCCGATACCATCATGAATCGGTCGATGCAAGTTTGCTTAGAGGATTTTCCAAGAACCACCATACACATTTACTTGTGGCTTTGGTGTTCTTCGATCGATGTCCGGTTTGCATCACCGTGTTCTCTCGTAACCGCCGGACATCCGTAATACTATAATCCGTAGATAAGCGAATAATTCGTATATCGTCATATCCGACTTAACGCCTTCTATTGATCATGTATTAAGATCATCGGTGAACCTTAGTTCAACTGATCTGTTTGTTGGACGATACCATGTCGGTTGTAGTGTGTACAATACATTGAACTACACGTGACCCGAGCATATCGCTCCTTGTCTATGGGTGCACCATGATTCCAATCGGGCTCTATGATTCATATCTATTGGTGGCTTCAACGAGACTCGTCAACTATCGACCAAATCCGTTAGATGTCTTAGAAATCCAATTTCTAAGATGTCATCTGTGATACTCATATCTTTCATATCGAGACTTTGTTTCAATATGATTTTCACTCTAAGACCGTTGGTTTTCCAACTGTTGGCTTTCTAACTTCGTAGTCAATGTTTCGTGATCGATTCATTGTTTCGTTTTATCTGAGACTTTCAGACCAAAATGTTAACATTTCAGGGACCAAAATGAAAGTTCGAAGGAAGCCCAACAATTCAAAGAAACCAATTCGATCCTCTTCTTCCAACTCTCCGTAGGGAAGGTCGTTTTCAACACCCATGCCATGTAAGATTACAATGGCCCCGGATGAGAAGCTACTCACAGGGAGCACTTTTTACAACCCAAAGGTTCTTTTCCCGGAGGAAGATCAACCATTACACAAGTATGGTTCTATATATGGAATCTATTTCTCTCTTTAGCTTCTTTCCAAAGCGCGCTTTTGGAGATAACAATTATTTGTTAATTGTCCATGGTTCGTTCTCAACCATACAAGCTAGAAGGACCGGAACAAGTCTTTGTCCCCTCTTTGCTCCGTCTTGGTTCAACATCTAGAATCCCCCGAGTTCTCAGATCTGGAATATTAAGTTCCGGATAGACAAGAACTTTCGAGTCATGAAGATACGGAACGTCTAGTTCCGGACAATCAAAGCCCTCGCGGGTTCTTGTTAACCTTGAGCAATTACTCCTTTTTCCTTTTCCAAGGAAAGTTATCTCCAAAGAATTCAGATTCTTTGACGCCAAGAGGCGATCAACACTATCGTTATTTGCGATCCAAAGGATATGCAATCTACAGTCTTAGGTCGAACTTGACCTGTTTCGGTAGCCCATCTTTTACCAAGCTACCCCTCATAATTTGGACGTACGGCTTAGCGCTTGGCTAACACCGTTAGACTGAGGTGAGTAATGAGTAGTCGTTTACTAAACGATGCTTCACTTTCTCCCCCTCTATCACTACGAATTTCTCAATCCGTAGGCTTAGTTGATTTTCAACTTCTGTTTTGTAGCGCTTATCCGCTTCAACAACTTCATCTTCGTTTTTCAATAACCAAAGCATACAATACGTTGTACCATTATCAATAAAGGTCATAACGTACTTGTCTCCCCCCCCTCTATTTTGTATAAACTTCAAATCACCCAAGTAGGTGTGACTAAGTTCTAGAGGAGCGGTGCTTCTTTCGCTATTCCCTTGACGGAATTTGGAAAGGTGATTTTGCCTCTTCGTCTACCTCACATTCATTTTGAGGGTTTATGTCGACAGTAGGCAACAATCTCATCATCGTTAGCTTTTGAATGACTTGCTATTTAACGTGTCTTAATCTATGATGTCATAGATGCACGGATTACAATATATCATTCATTTGGCTATAGACATATTGTACCACTCTTAGTTTTTACGGACCTGTTGGACTAGTCTCAAATCAGATTTGACCAACAACGTCCTTTAACCAAGTTATGAACATGTATCACCTCTTTTAGAGTGATCTCATTTCTTGAAGTCCTATTGAGGACAACCTCTCCAGCCCCTTTGATTTTAGAGGTGGCGTTGCTTCACATGAACAACCTTTTGCCCGTGGTTAGGGCGTAACCGGATCATATGTGATCTCGATACTCGGGTCCACTCTAGTTGCTTTGGCAGACTGAGTGTCCAATTTCTTTACTGCCTTTATTTAGGCCTTCAGATCATTTAGGACCTGGAAACTCTGGCCCACCTTACTAGGTGTCCACCACTTTTCCTATGAAATGAATTCTGGCACCACTCCAGTCGCCTGGAGGCCTTATATGACTGAGTGTCCAATATCATCATATCAAAGGAATTTCAGCCCACTCTAGTCGCCCGGAGGCTTTGTATGACTGAGTGTCCAATATCATCCTATCAAAGGAATTTTGGCCCACTCCAGTCGCTCGGAGGCTTTGTATGATTGAGTGTCCAATATCATCCTATGAAGGATCTTCTGCCAAATAATATGACAGGCTCAACGTCATTAACTTTTAGAATTCTTCCGTTATGATTGGTGCCCGATAATTCTTGGCGCTTACTTAAGAGTGGTAACAGCGCACGCCGGTGGATCTTACTCCCTCGTATGTGCGAACATACTTTACACACTTTAGTAATTACACTTAAAAGAACGGATCTTCTTAAGTCGTTTACAAAATCCAATCTTTAAACGGAAAAGAAGATGAGATTAAACTTCGATTTGTTAAAGCATAAGGAATATAAATTATTTTCATATTCCTCCTTACTTTAATCCATTTTTAATCAGACATAATTTAATCTTTATTCTTGACAAGTAAGAAAAACTACTTATCCCAATTTCGGATTCTGGCTCACTTCAGTCAATTCATCAGACTGAGTGTCCATTTCCTTCTCACCATTATTCGGATCCTTTGTCTGGGACAGATATAGGCCTTCTGCTACAAGATAGAATAGCATCTTCGCTTTCTCCTCTTGTCCCGCTTGACATCCTCGGCTCTCGAGAGCGCTTGTTTCCACCAGTCTTGGTAGCGGTGACACCATGAACACGTTCATCATCATCACTCTCTTCTACCAGAAAACCATTGCCATATCCAGATTTGGTCACACAACTTTTGACCGACATCTTTCGAACACTAATAGTAATACTATACAAATATTGTCTTAAGTTGTTGGGAGTTTTGCTCTATGGTACTTTATAAAGCAGTACGGGAAGTATTTAACTATTACAAGTATTCGAAAGGATAAACAAAGATTTCAATAATTCAACATGGAATCTGAAATTAAATCGTTACATAAGTAAAAACCGAAATTCCAGCTTTGTAGAAGACGAAAAATGTAAATTGTTTTTGCTTTGAGTCGAGTGTAGCACTTCGTCCTTAAGACAATATTGCCCCGTATGTATCCTTTATACGTCCCGGACAATTTGTCTCCCAAGATAAAACAGCAATGGAACCCTTGAGCAAAGGAAACTCAAGAGCTACCGTGAAGAATATTGAGTAACGAAATGATGCTTGGAAGTTGTAGGAAGAAGATTTTTTCTGGTTGTGTATTTTCGGTACATATCAAGTGTCCTCAACAATGGTGTAAGGGGGTGTTTATATAGGTGAGGAATGGATCCGCTGATTTATCGCTCAAAACTCGCCTCCATAATAGCTAAATAATGGCCATTATGGAGGTAGTAAAGTCACCAACATAAATGGGAGAAAGACCAACGGATTTGGCCATTATAGGAGGAGTAATTCACCAAAATAAATGGCCGAATTGAGTGCTTGGCTTTTCTTCGTCTTGACCGTCGAAATTCGAACTTCGTGGATCAAACTCGTACATCTTGAAACTTCGGGACCAAACTGTACATCCGAAATAATTCTCGTCCAAATCGTATATCCGAAACTTCGGGATCAAACCGTACTTCTAGAAAAGTTTTCTGGCCCAAAAGATAATATCGAAGACCCACGACCCACGACCCGTGACCCGAGAACCCGGAACCGACCGACCGGACGGACGGACGGCGGGCGCGGCGGCGCGCGTGTGGTCTTTCCTCGAACCGAAGCACATCTAATGAAATTTGACGATTCTTGGCCTACGATCTGCTCAAATTGGAGGTGATAAAATTAACTCATAAGAATATAACTTTTCAATATATTGAATTTGAGCAGGTCAATTGAATCATTTTATTTAATTGCCTAATTCAGTTCATTTAGAAATTGTGTCGATATGATGGTCAAACTGATTCATGAGAAATTGTTTTAAAATATTTTTAAAAAAAGATTTTTTCCTTTAATATGTTATGTATAGTCATAATAAAGAAAAGTTATTCTCTCATCCTATTTTATGTGACAAAATTCAAATTTCTCGAGTCAAACTTTTTATTTTGACGTTGAATACAAACATCCTTATATTTGTTACAAAATAATTTACATATTCATAAATAACATAAGAAGTAGGAGTACATTATAAGTCACAATAATTATCACTAATTTATAACAATATTTGTAGGACATACAAACAATTCTTTTTTTGTTTCACTCTTGAAAAACGGATAAGTTCATCTAAATTGAGACAAAGAAAGTATTGTGCTTAAAAAATTATAAAAAAACTAATGAAAAGTAAAATTTAATAAAATTAAACGGATTGAGTTATGACCTACTTTTTAAAATCATTTTAATATAATTCATCCATTTATTAAGTCAATATTTTTTTCCACAACTATTAAGTCAACCTTTGACCCATTCAAATTTAGCTCAAACCATTTACTTCCTTTGTGTCAAATTAAATGTCATGATTATTAAAAATAATTATCTCAAATTATTTATTATTTTAGAAGTTTAAAACATAATTAATCATTTTTTCTTCATTTTATCCTTAATAGAATTTTATCATTAACGATGACATATAAATATAATAAATATTTAATGGAGAGAAATTATAACTTAAATATAAATAGGGTAAAGTAGGTCAAATATTCCTCTTAATTACTTCCTCGGTATCAATTTATATGAGTGTTGAAAGTTTTTTGGGTCAAACAACTCTTTTTTTTGTCTTAGTTTCAAATATAGGTTATTCGAATATTTTATCTTTCTCACGCACTAACGGTAACAAACACCCCCCCCCCCACCCCAAACACAGATGCGGCACCACAAGCGACTGTTGAAGCGGCTCCGTCCTCCGTTCACCGGCGACTAGGTACGCAGATCTATTCTCTCTATTCTCTGTTCCCTTCCCCCTTGCTATTCTTTCTCTATCCCTCCACCCACCACCGGCAGCCAGGTTCTTCACATCACCGTCGGCGACTATCAACCCTCTCGGGCTCCGACCACCCGCTACCTCCGGCGAATAGATCTGGCTAGAAAGGAACATCAAAGACCACTACCACCCAACAACGAACTCTGGTAACCTCTGGTAGTCTCCGACGACGACGAAAATCAGGTTTTTGTGTTGTTCTCAAGCGTGAAACAGGTTATCTCTCAGCCTTTACTGTATTTAAATTTTTGCACATCATTTACAGTAGAATTCTAGTTAGTTCCAGTATTTGTTGTGCCATTCTTATTCGTGGTTCACCTGTTGGTTTATTCTGTCATTGCGTACTAGTGTATTTAGTTTTAGTACTCATATTTCTATTCACGTCTTGATTCTTGCTTGCTGGTTTTTATTCTGTTTTAGTACCCATATTTCTATTGGACTTTTTGTTTTTCTCTCACGAAGAAGACCAGGTTATTCGGGTTCTTAGGCTCAAAACAGAAACCCTACAGTGGGTTTCGAACAGGTTTACATAGTTACACAAGTTTTCGGCAGTAAACAGTAACTTTTGGCGGTGAACAAGAATTTTCCGACATAAGACAGACATTTGCACAATTGTACAGTGATTTTTGGCAACGGGCAGGTTAGATTCACCTGGAGTTGGTATCTACAGGTGCCCGTATTCATTCTTTGTCCTTACCTTCATAGTTAAATTTTGCCTTCTTTGTTGTATTGTATATTAACTTTACATTCTTGCCGTTACTAATCTTTTCCTTAGCTATATCCGTTTTTCGTAGTGGCTAGACTTGCACCTAGATTCTTGTTAATTTGTGTTTGTCGCGTTGATTTGTATGTTTCACATTGATTTCTGCTTGTTTTAGAGTATATAGCCGAGTAGTCTATATCTACTTTAGTGGCTTTGACGACTGATGGTATACTAGGGTCATGTTCTCGATTGGGGACATGGGTGAGGGTTAGGGGGTAAGCAGGGTAGGGGATATGCTAGGCTGAGAATAGGGTCTTGGAACGTTGGAACTTTAACATGGAAGTCCATAGAGCTAGTTAAGATTTTTAAGGAGAGAATGATTAATATAGTATGTGTCCAGGATACCAAATGGGTAGGACATAAGGCTAAGGAGGTGGACGAGTATAAGTTATGGTTCCCGGGTTGGTTGGGGTATTGGAATGGGGTAGACATTTTGGTAGGCAGCGAGCTAAGGGACAATGTGGTAGAGGTTAGGAGGGTCAACGATAGAATGATGGCGATTAAGTTGGTAGTTGGAGGGTCCACTATGAACATTATTAGCGCTTACGCGCTGCAGACGGGCTTGGCCGAGGAGGAGAAGAGGCACTTTTGGGAGAATTTGGACAAGGTGGTGGCAAGTGTGCCACCCACTGAGAAGTTATTTGTGAGAGGGGATTTCAATGGACATATTGGGTCACTTCCGAGGGGCTACAACGACGTGCATAGAGGCTTTGGCCTCAGGGACATGAATGGGGGAGGCGTCTCACTTTTGGAGTTCGCTAGAGCTTTTGGGTTAGTGATAGCCAATTCGAGGTTCCTGAAGAAGGGGGAGCACTTGGTGACTTTCCGTAGTTCGTTGGCTAAGACTCAGATAGACTTTTTGCTACTTAGGAAGGTTGACAACGATCTATGTAAAGACTGTAAAGTTATTCCAAAGGAGTGTCTTACAACCCGACATAAGCTTTTGGTGATGGATTTAGAGATCCAGATGGAGAAGAAGAGAAGGGTTGTGGATGACAGGTTGAGAATCAAATGGGAGAGTTTGACCATGGCTAGTGCAAAGGAGATTGGGGAGAGGTTGACGACCAAGTGGGCTTGGGGGAGTAGTGGGGACGCGACCAATATGTGGGACAAAATGGCCAGTTGCATCCGAAAGTGTCTAGAGAAATGTTAGGGGTCTCGCGGGGTAGCCGTGGTGGGCATCGAGGGGACTGGTGGTGGAATGGTAAAGTTCAAGAGAAGGTAGATGCGAAGAAAGTGACCTATATGAAATTGGTATAAAGCAAAGACGAGGTGAAGAAATGGACAAATAGAGAACTGTATAAAATAGCGAGGAATGAGGCAAAGCTAGTGGTCACGATGGTGAAAACAATAGCTTTTGAATGCCTATACGCGGAAATAGAAGAAAATGACAGGGATAAGAAGTTGTACAGACTAGCCAAGACGGGGGAGAGGAGGGCCCGTGACTTAGATTACGTGAGGTACATCAAGGACGAGGATGTCAAAGTACTGGTAGAGGACGCACATATTATGTAGAGGTGTCAGTCTTACTTTCATAAACTCTTGAACGAAAAATGAGATAGAGACATTGTGTTGGGAGATCTAGAGCGATCTAGTGGGTACCGGGATATTTGGTACTGTAGAAGCATTAAGATTGAGAAAGTTAAGGGTGTTGTTCGCAGGATGGGGGGGACGAGCGACCGGGCCTGATGAGATCCAGTTGAATTTTGGAAAAGTGCAGGTAGGGCAGGCTTGGAGTGGCTGACTTAGTTGTTGAACGTTATTTTTAAGACGACGAGAATGCCCGAAGAATGAAGGTGGAGTACAATGGTTCCTTTGTACAAGAACAAGAACAAAGGTGATATCCAGAGTTGCAACAACTATAGGGGTATCAAGCTGCTGAGCCACACTATGAAAGTTTGGGAAATGATCGTGGAGATGAGGGTGAGAAGAGGCATGTCTATTTCCGAGAACCAATTTGGATTCATGCCAGAGGTTGGTGGAGCTGTATAGGAAGAGGAAGAGAGACTTACATATGGTTTTCATCGACCTCGAGAAGGCATATGATAACGTCTCTAGAGAGGTTCTCTGGAGATGTTTGATGGGTAAAGGTGTACTTGTGGCGTACACTAGGGCGATAAAAGATATGTATGATGGAGCCAAGACTAGGGTACGGACAATGGGAAGAGAGTCGGAGCACTTTCCTGTTATAATGGGGCTACACCAGGGATCAACTTTTAGCCCTTTCTTATTCGCCTTGGTGATGGATGGACTGACGTGACGAATCCAATTGGAGGTGCCATGGTGTATGTTATTCGTAGATGACATAGTCCTGATTGATGAGACTCGCAGCGGGGTGAACGCTAAGCTGGAGGTTTGGAGACAGACTTTGGAGTCTAAAGGGTTCAGGCTGAGTAGGACTAAGACAAAATACTTGGAGTGCAAGTTCAGCAACGGAGTGACCGTGAGACAGGCGTGGAGGTGAGGCTTGAGACTCAGGTCATTCCGAAGAGAGGAAGCTTCAAGTACCTCGGGTCGATTATCCAAGGGAATGAGAGATTGATGATGATGTCACATATCGTATTGGGGCAGGGTGGATGAAATGAAGGCTTGCATATGAAGTCTTGTTCGACAAAAAAGTGCCACCAAAACTGAAAGGTAAGTTTTATAGGGCGGTGGTTAGACCGACTATGTTGTATGGGGCAGAGTGTTAGCCAGTCAAGATGTCGCACACCCAAAGGATGAAAGTGGCAAAGATAATGATGCTGAGATGGATGTGTGGGCATACAAGGAGGGATATGATTAGAAATGATGATATCGGGGGCAGAGTGGGAGTGGCCTCGGTGGAGGATAAGATGCGGGAAGGAGGTTGAGATGGTTTGGACATGTGCGGATGAGAGACACAAATGCCCCAATGCGGATGTGTGACACAAATGCCCCAATGCGGATGTGTGAGAGGTTGGCTATGGACGGGTTCATGAGGGGTAGAGGTAGGTCGAAGAAATATTGAGGAGAGGTAATTAGACGGATATGGAGCAAGCGCAACTTACTGAGGACATGACCTTAGATAGGGGGTTGTGGATGACATATATTAGGGTAGAGGGGGTAGTAGGTAGTCAAGCGTAGTCTTACTTACGCCTACAAACGGGTAGTTGTAGTGTTATTACTGTAGGCCCACTTAGCATATCATAAGAATAGACGTAGTATTGCTTTATAGCCTTCTGTAGTTTTATTTCTATTGGTATGCGTTCTTTAATGTACTTGGTTTATCTCATTTATCTGTGTTAGTTACTGCTTATTTCTTCTTTTTCTTTTCCTTTTCAGGATACGCTATTATGGCGTATTCGCGTTTGCTGTCAGCATTTTCATTTTGCTTTAAATTTTTAAATTTTAATTTTTTAAATTTTTTTTTACCTGGGCTGTCTATTTTTTCTGTTTTGCTTGTCCTGTGCCGAGGGTCTCTCGAAAACAGCCGCTCTACCTACCAAGGTAAGGTCTGCGTACACTCTACCCAGACCCACGCTGTGGGATTGCACTGGTATGTTGTTGTTGTTGTTGTATTGACATATTTGAAAACTACATAAAAAATACTACTCCGTCTGTCCTAGAAATATTGTCTTAATTTGACTTAGCACGAAATTTAAGAAATAAAGGAAGACTTTTGAAATGTGTGATCCAAAACAAGTCTTAGATATATGTGTGGCTATAAATCATCTCATAAAATTAAATTATTTATAAATATAAAAATGTAATGTGTCAATCTTTTTGGGATTAATTAATAAGAAAAATAAGGAAAAAAATTTAAACGGAGAAAATAGAAGTCTGCATAATTAATAATATGTGAAAAAAGTTGGAGAAAAATCATAATAAAAAAAGGCGGTTGACTCTTCAAACTGATCAACTCTCTTATAAATTGAGACGGATGAAGTAATATTTTTCAAAGTACATGTAAAATAAAAAAGCTACAACTAATTTGTAACAGTGTTAGTGGGTGTTCCCGTTTGGCCATAGATTTTGAAAATATTTTTTTAAAATTTTTATTTGACCATAAAAATTTGGCAGATTTTGAAAATAAATCTTCAAATCTCAAATCCTGGCTCAATATGTGTTTAGCCTTTTCAAAACTTTTAAAATTAGTCCAATTTTTTATATTTTATAAAAGAAATCCCCATATATTGGAGATTCATGTTAATTGGTTGAATCAGAGATTGTTCTTTTGTTTATAGTTTTTATTAGAGTACAAATTATAGCCGTGAAAATTATAGTATTGGCTTGTGAGAAAAATAAACTCTAGTGTAATTCTGTACAATTTTATTTTATGAATCGTGAAAAAAATTAGGCCTTATATTGTTATTATAAAATTAAATTTGCCTTTCTTAACTTTTATATTAGAATATGTTATAGTATTAGGCTTGAATTGAACTATAGCTGCAGAAAAATAAGGAGGAAATTTACTTTTTCCTTATGACTGAGAAAATGGTGGAAATTATTACGATTTTTATTTTTTTCTTACTTTTAAGTCAATATCGGTTTGAGTAATTAATTTGATTCAATTTAATGGACATATATAAAGTCATCAGCTTTAAATATTTGATTGGTTGGGTATGAATTTTTTGATACTAGCATGGTTTTAATGAAATTTTTATTAAAATATTATGTTTTGCATAATTTGAGATTACCAAGTATGTATACTTTGTATGATTGGATATTTTTGATAGTTTGATATAAGTAATATTTCATGTTTTTCAAATAAAAAAGTGAAATATATTTTTAAAATTATTATCAAACACATCTTCAAAACTTAAAAACTTTACTCAATTAAGTTTTTAATTATTTTTTTTGAAATATATAACCAAACGCTAGCTTAGATCCGCCTTTAACCATCAGAGTCGATGTCGAAAAGTTACGTAGATCCGGCTTTAACCATGGGAGTCGAGAAAAAGGGCGTAGAGAAGGAAGAGGGGATGACGTGGTGGGTGTTCTGAAAGGGGAAGCGTTAGGCTTATGCAAGAACCTGCACACGCGTATAGAGCTTCTGGTGAACGGAGGATGTCTTCAAAGCATGCTACGCGTCTATGTCTTCAAAGCATGTTGGCTGTCTCAGATAAAAAACATGCTACGCGTGTATGTCTTCAAAGCATGCTGGCTGTCTCTCTGCAAACTAAATGATGCAGTAAAGACGACTAAAGCGTATGTTTTTCAGTGTTACTAATGTAAATATATTTCTTGATTTTCTTGATAAATGATTTATAATATATATAAGGTTATAAGAATATTTAATTTGATACAAATTAGATAACTAATTAATCTAATTACAAAAGGATTATAATTTTATTTAATATAGGAGATATACAATTCATAAAAGAATATTGAAAAATATAGTATTACCACCCCTGCAGTCGAAGCGAGAGGTTCTCGAACACTGAGACTGACTCGAAAATCATCAAATAGTATGCGCGAAAGTCTTTTGGTAAAGATGTCGGCAATCTGAAATCTTGAAGGAACATGAAGGACATGAATTTGACCACGAGCCACTTTCTTGCGAACGAAATAAATGTCAATTTCAATGTGTTTAGTGCGCTGATGTTGGACGGGATTTTCGAAAAGATATATCGCACTAATATTGTCGTAGTAGACGAGTGTTGCCTTTTGAATCAGGCAGTGAAGCTCAAGTATAAGATTACAGATCCAACAAGACTCAGAGACGACGTTGGCAACACCTCTGTATTATGCTTCTGCACTGAATCGGGATAGTGTAGGTTGCCTTTTGAAAGACTCAGAGAAGACGTTGGCAACACCTCTGTATTACGAGGGACAAAGAAGGGACAAACTGAAACGGAAAGGTTAAACAATCGTTTAGGTTTATGAATTTCGTGTATGGCATGTGTTTCCATGGTCCGAGAGTGTGTCTCGAGACACGGTACATGAGGGGGGTTTGTCGCGGGACTGTCAGGAAGAGGAGGAAGGGCAGGGGTGATGGTATTGGCTGGCCGAACCTCGGTTTGCTGAGAGGTGGGCTGTTCCGGGCCACCGTCGGCAGAATCGGGTGGGTAGCTAGTCCCGAATTGTTTGAGGTGGTGGCGGGTGCCAGGGTCTAGGATGGCGGACTATGTAAATGGTGAATTAGAAGAGTGTTTAGGCCATCATCTAGAAAGTCATAGGAATGTCGAGGTGGCAAGTGTAGAGAGGCAAAGGGAAATTGAGACTCATCAAATATGACATGACGTGAAATAATAATTTTACGGCTCTACAAGTCATAATGGTATCCTGGTACCGCTTGAATTGAGACTCATCAAATATGACATGACGTGAAATATGACATCACCGGTGCTGGCCGCTTGCATACGTTACTCCTGGTACCGCTTGAATACTATCGGTAATAACCCAAGCTGACTTGGACTCGACTCAGCATCAATTGCCATGTATTGCATCATAATTCGTACATCTATCTTATACGAATTTTATCCTATACATTATACTTGTAGAATTCTAGTAAAATGCTCTAAAATTTGAACTTTTACAATGTGCTAGAGTTCCAAAGAAAAAGTAATGGGTTTTACACAATACGTTCTCTGCTACCGTTGCATTCTGTAGTCCCCTGTGCAAGTTTTACACAGTACGTTTTAGTCCAAACTAACCATGTTGTGGCATTTTAGTGACAAAAGGAATAATGCCCATCAAAATTTTAAAATATTTTTATAGCCACATTTACTTTCAGAATTATTGCAAATATGACATGACCCATTTGCATGAATTCAACAAATATATGATTGAAACTAGGAGGTCACGGGTTCGAGTTGCGAAAACAGCTTCTTGCGAAAATGTAGGGTAAGAAAGACGGCATACAATAGATCCTTTTGATCCGATTTTTCTCCGAAACTCGCGCATAACACGAGCTTAGTGCACTGGGATTTTCTTTAAATGGAGTGAACAATGAGATCGGAAATTTTTGTCTTGTTTAACTACCAATTTGTAGTTAAATAACCATAGCAATAAAACCATGCGGAATGTCACTATTAACTGTTGGTACTCTATTGTACTTTATAAAGCAGTACGGGAAGTAAATAACTATTACAAGTATTCGAAAGGATGAACAAATATTCAATATTCAGAAATTGAATCTTGTTGAACAAATAGGCCAATCTTCAAAACTGCCGCAAGCTTGTTGTGTCTTGAATCTTGATAACCTGAAATCAAGAAACAACTAAATCTGGATGGTTACAATGTTGTGTGTTGAGTCGAGTGATTGCCCTCTGTCCTTAAGACAAGATTGCCCCGTATATATGCTTTTACGTTAGCGGGCAATAGTCTCCCAAGATAAAACAACACTTTAATTTCAACGCTACAAAGACAATAGGTTGAGTCTGACGAAGAAAACAAATATGAATCGACTTGCTGAAGATATGGAAAATGAAGGAAGAGTTTCTGTTTACTCTTCTCTTTTGTCTCTGTGTATATAGTGTGTCTCTGTTGTGTATATCTTGTGTATATGAGGGTCTTAACTCACTGTTTTTCGTCACAGTTTTGCTCACTGTTTTGAGCTGTGTTTTGTGCTATTTTCTGGCTGTTTTGCTCACTGTTTTGTGCTGAATTTCAGTCACGTATGTATATTTACAATTTAGCCAAAATAGCTCAATATATAGCATCACAAGAGGGCTGTTCAACTGCCCAAAACACAGCTGTAAATAGCCATTAGGAGGGCTGTAAATGACATTAGAGAGGTTGTTAATGGCCATCAAGAGAGGCTGAATTATGGACATGAAGGAGGGTGATAATGGAGGAGTTAATCAGCCAAATAATGGTTGGTTAATGCTCCAGAAAACAGTCCAGCGAAAAGTTTTCTGCCTTCCGTCACCCCAAAATCAACTTTTCAGAAACTCTAGGGACCAAACTGTAAATATTAAGCAATTTGGGGTCCAAAAAGATAATATCGAAAGTCCCCACAGCCCACAGCCCACGACCCGAGACCGGACGGGCCGGCGGCGGCGGCACGCGTGTGGGCTTAGCCTTGAACCCAAGCACATCTAGGTCCTCCCTCCTTTAAACACATGGGATACCCTTTGGGGTCCCAAACCCTTTAACATTTTAGAGACTTATATAGAGAGCAATTCTTCCTTTTTTCCACCGATGTGGTAGATTTGTCCCACACCATATTTCTATGCCTCAAACACCTTACTTCGTGGACCAATATCTCTTTCATTTCTCAACGAAATTTGACGATTCTTGGCCCTACGGTCATCTACTCACTTCGTAGATCATGCATGTGTGAAGAGACAAAGCCTAACATGCGGAACACTAGTATTTAATTCATCAAAGATTGGTGGACGCATCTCCCCGCCAAAGGCAAATTTCCAACATTAACGTGATATGGTACATTGCACATACAAACTCATGACACAAATTGTGTCACACGATAGCTTAATTCTCATGGCAAAAGGACGTGAATGAAATTTGGTGGGCAAATAAATTGCCAGTGTTGAATAAGCAAGCATATAACACTCACGAATATATGATAATTACAACATGAAATCTAATTGTACTCATATGGTGCATGAATTCAACGAGGACATGTTGAGCTTCACGAAAATGACAATCGATTTTGAAAAACTATGAAAGGCCTCAATAATTTGCTTATAAAGAAAATACTAACGCTATGAATAAATTTTTATCAAAAGAAATAATCACGCCTCAGTATCAAAAAGTCTACCTATACATCTGCTTTAGTTTCTCAAATATTCAAATTATCACATAAAATAAAACCCTCGATTTTTCATGTTTTGAATTTTTACTCTTACTTGTAATAAATACTTCTCAAAGGAAATCATTTTTTGCATTATCTCCCTTATTTTTGTTTCGGCATCTTTTTATTTTAAGATTTAATCATTATACTAAAGCAGATGTATAATACTTAATAGCTCAAGATGAAATATAAAGAACTATGGTGAAATTTCATCATTATACAACTCATAAATATATATTGCAAATGATGATCCAAATATATATTGCAAATTCTGTTATAAAAAAACTGAATTTTATCTTCAACTGGTACGATTTTCAAGACCAAAATTAATCAAACACAATCAACCCAGTGTTCTAGATTCAAGTTTTTCCAACGATTTTTAATTTCACTCAATCGTTTTAGTGTAAGATTTTCAGTTCTGAGTTAAACTTTGAGCTCCAAAACTTCTTCAATGGTGTCTGAGTTTCGGTGCAATAAAACTTTCGATCTATGAGCTTCTTCAATAGAGTCCGAGCTCCGAAGCTTTTTTAATGGAGGCAGAGAGGTAAGAGAGGTCTGGTTACAGAAAAGAGAAGTTGGAATAAGAGAACAAAGAAAGAAGTATAAAATTGGCAGAAGAAGAAGAACTAGAAAAGATAAACGAAAAAAGAAGGGAAAAATAAAAAAAAATAGGAGGGAAAAAAGTTAAAACTTAAAAATAGGTCTTTAATGTGGGCTAACAGATGAAAAATAAGTTTCAATTTATAACCAATTCTGATAACAAGTTAAAATATAGGCCTAATTTAAACGAACTATTGGTGACGCAGCTCTGGGCCGCTTAAGCTGATCCACCCATATCTATGTCTTAAAAAAAAAATTATCCCAATTTCTACAATTTTATTTCATCCCAATTTGACTCAAATTAGGAGCTACCAGATACCGCCACGTGTAGTCAAGCATACAATCGGATGCAAACCTATTTATATTCCAATCATTTATTCGTCTTCACCTCCGCTCCGTTCACTTACAAGCCCTTCACCGTCGTTAGAAAACCCTAGTCCCTATTTCTCCGATGTATTATCAATCGGTTAGGGTTTAGTTTTATACGATCATTATTATCTTCATTAATTCCTTTTATTTGTCTCATAATGGCGAGTTCCACTACCAGTAATGTTTACATCCACGTCATCGAGGATGTCATCACCAAAGTCCGTGATGAGTTCATCAACAATAATGGACCCGGAGAGGCCATCCTCAACGAGCTTCAAGGAGTAATCTTTCTATTTTCCATTCGATTTTTTCAATAATTAGCAATTTAATTACGCGATTTATGAATGTGTATGTGTTTCTAGGGTTGAATTTAGTGGATTGAAAATTGGTTAGTATTCTGAGCCGAGGGTCTATCGGAAACAGCCTCTCTACATATTGTTGTTGTTGTTGTTGTTGTATTCTAGGTTTTTTTGGTTGGTTGATCTGATTATATTAGCATTATAATGATGTGATTTAAGAAAGTTATGTATTTTTAGGGTTTAAATTTAGTGGATTGAAAATTGGTTAGTATTTTTCCCCTTGTTTTTGATGGTTATGGATCCGGTTAGGTGAAATTAAGGGTTTTAAGATTGCTAATTTTGTGTGAATTTTTTTTAGTTATGGGAGTTGAAGATGATGCACGCTGGGGCGATATTGGGTCCGATAGAGAGGAATTCAGCTCCGAAAGCGACGCCCGGAGGTTCAATAGCCCCGGTTCATGACCTTAATATGCCTTATGAAGGCACTGAGGAGTATGAAACTCCTACGGCAGATATGCTGTTTCCTCCAGTGAGTACCTGCTTTTTTCATTTCAGTTTGTGAGATTTTTATTACTCCATCCGTCCCAAAATAAGTGTCACTTTAGCTCTTTTTACGTCCGTTAAGAAAAACAATAAGTACAAGTTATAGTTTACTAAGTTACCCGTATTTATTATATGTTTTTTGAGAATTGAGAAATTTTAAAGAGGATTGATTCTTTAATGTTAAGGGCATAGTTGGAAACACTTACCAACTTTGGTCTTGAATTCCTAAAATGACACATACTTTTTGGGACACATATTTTAAGCTAAAGCGACACTTATTTTGGGACAGAGGGAGTAGTAAATAAGCTAGGTTCCTAAATTGGCACATGCATGTTCTCGACTTGCAGACTCCATTGCAGACTCCCTTGCCTGGAACAGCTCAGACACCATTACCTGGAACAGTGCAGACACCGCTCCCAGGAACTGCCCAAACACCTCTTCCTGGAACAGCTGATAGCTCATCAATGTATAATATTCCTACAGGTGGCACTCCTTTTACACCTAGTGACTATTCTTTAAATGATACTGGTGGTGCAACTGAGATGAAAGCCGGTCCAGGGAGACCTAGCCCATTTATGGTAGGCATTTCACTATCCTTATTGTGTTCTGAAATCTGCATATGTTGTCTAAGATTTATGTTGGCCACATGCAAACATTTAGTTTTTCTAATAGGATTACTTGTTTGCCTTTCCCATTTTTCTAGTGCTGTTAGTATTCTGGTTTCCAGATAAGCATAGTATTGAAAATGTTTGCTTTTACTTGTGCAGCAACCACCCTCCCCTTGGTTGAATCAAAGGCCTCCCCTTGATGTTAATGTTGGTGAGCAAAATATTTAAATACTTTCCTCGGAAGCAAACCATTTTGATGCATTATGTATACTAAGCATTAGTCGCCTTCCTCCTGCTGCAGCTTATGTTGAAGGCCGAGAAGAAGGTGATCGCAGCGCTTCTCAGCAACCCATGACTCAGGTGAAATATTATGTTTCTATATATTTGCTAAAGAAAGAAAGGCCACACATCGTCTTTCTTGTACATCGTGTCGCATGCTGTTCCTGTTCAACATACACATATATATATATATATAACTTTAATCTTTAATTTTCACACCTGGAAAACAAGCAGATGTGCAAACAAGAGCAACTAGAAGCAAAGTAGTCCCCACTTTGTTTCAGGATGCCATTCTCATAGTGTAGAGATAATCCTTATCTCTTAGAACTCCCAAACTGATGTTTTTTAACATCGAAAAGTACTTATATAGTTACTTATCTTGGTAGTAAGAAAGGATCCTTTCCCTTCTTATTTAGCCCGTTTCACTCTTCTCGTTAAAAAGCTCTATTGGCTTATGTTGCTGTAGTAAGTAATTACTATAAAATGCTGAGAAATGTGGTTGTTTGGCTGCAGTTCGAGTGAAAAAATTTTGGTCCGAAATTATTTATCTGCCTGGTTTTATTGGCTTTATGGTCTCAAAGCAACACTTTGTAATTTGGAGATCACTTCAATAAATTTTGCAGGGTCTCATCCTGCTGAGAAGGTGCTAATTATTAAATGCTTTGTTTCCTAATACGGTATATAATTTTATATCAGAATGTGTTGCTGTGTTTTGAACACATGAACACATTTTTAGGTTCTTTAGGGTGAGGAAGGGGTAGGTCTGCATAATATTGAGTTTACATCATTACGTTGGATGTAATTAAGTATTGTGTATAAATCCAAGGAAGGAAATATTTGAGTTTGATTTGAATCTCTCAATTTTCAGCCCTCTCATGTACTCAAGCAACAAATCGTTATACATGTGCCATGTCAATATCCTGTACCATTGAATTTTCCCTTTCTCTTGGCTTTAAACATATTTCCTCTACAAAAACATGTTACTCTTTGGTCCAGTGTTGGACTTGATGTTATCTAAATTGCAGGACTTCTTTATGAATTCTGCCGGGAAGCGTAAAAGGGAAGATTTTGCATCTCAATATCATAATGGGGGATACATACCTCAACAAGATGGTGCTGCAGATACAGTATATGACAACATAAAGGTGATACTTATATATATATTTCAAATCTATGATATTAACTTTTGGATAACTTTAGCAAACAAGACTTATGATCATATCATATGAGAATCATATCTGGAGAGAGCAGTTGTTTTGGGGTTTGGGGGGGGGGGGGGGGTTATCTAAATGCAGGCAGGAAAGACTGGACTTGTATGGTTAAACAATGTAACATGTGTACAACCTTAAATGTTTAAATATAAGTTGTCTTCCTAATGGGTAAAACTTTTGATCTTGCTCATCCAACTTTGTTTTGTGCTCTAGAAGTTGTGATGTCTCTTGGTTGCTATGATGTATGTATCCTTTGTTAACCATTCCACTCTATCTGGCCTAATTCATTCTACTCAAGGTGATTTTTTCCCATCTACCTAAGCCTGGGTGGATAGAGTTACCCGGTATTTATATTGGTGGGAGGTGGTAGGTATTCGGTGGAATTTTCAAGGTGCGTGTAAGCTGGTCCGGACCCCACTTGTGGTATTACATTGGGTATGTTGTTGTTGTTGTTGTGTAAGTTGGCCCGGACGCCAACTCTATCATAAATAGAGAGAGTAAAAAAAAGGAGATTCTTGAATTTCATAATACCTACGCTGATAAGTCTCTAGTTAAGAGTGTAGCCATAACTAAACGTTAATTCCAACTAATTAGTATTGACTATATCTATCCTTTGCTTTCATTATGTTTCTTTACTTATCTATTGATTTCAACAAATTGTAGGTCTTTTGAGAGAACTTTTACCATGTGATTTTAGGTTTAACTTGTCCCATTGTAACATCTTCATCATCATATCGTCACACTGATGAATTGGTGCATATAGAGGGGTGCGTAGGACATGCTCAATCTATCACAGAAGTCATTTGCTCATTTTATCCTTGATATGTGCTGCTTGCATCCTCCATATAATATGATATCCAATCTTGCTTGACCACACATCCATTTCAAAATACTAGGTGGAAAAATGCTTTATATCGACCTCTCTTCTTTTTCCATGCCTTTATACCTGCTCCTTTTGGTTTGGGTTAGCTTGGGTTGGGAAGAGAAAGTAGGTCTATCACTCTCACTGCTTGGTCAATAACACGAGTCATTTTTTGAAATTTAAGGAGAAGGGTGTTGAGTTGCCGACGTTAAAATAGAGCTCGTGGCATGGAATTTCATAATTAGAGGATTAACTTAGTGGTCCCTACTTGTCTGACTGATTAGATGCACTCCAACTGGTGATAACCCATTTGAATTATGTTTCTGTTTTTCCAAATAACCTATTGTAAGAACAAGATGTGTTGTTTTGATCGTGGTTGGTCCTTTACAGGCTGGTGAAGGCAGCAATTTTGAGCTTGAGTTGGTCACCCCTGTCCAGGCTGCTGCTTATCGAATTCCTCAATATGATGGTCCAATTCCGGACTCGTACGATGATGCACTTTCTACGCCCAATGTAAGTTCTACATCGTTGTCAAAAGGCATATTCACGAGCTATGCAAAGATCATGCTTTTTGTCCTATTCATTCAAGGCGTATTTACCTAGTTGATTGCACATGTGTTATTTTAATGCAGTTTTCATCCATGTGCAATGTATCTGTTTTCGCTTCCATTGTGGCGGTTTAATATTTGGGGTTCCCTGAAAGTTTCCTTTTACTCTGACAATGAATTTTCAGATGCTTTTTTGAGTTTTGAAAGTTTTTGTTTTTTTGTAAGGTATTTTTGTAAATCACCTTCCAATAGATCAAGACGATAAAATTTTCGTTATAGATCTCTTAGCAGAATAAGATTTTGTCATAATGATTAGCCGACTTCCTTACACTGCTCACCTGTGGATAGATAGGTTATGATCTATTTGAACATTATTCTATGTGCATCAGAGAAATGGTTGTGCATATGAATAGCTGACATCCCTTGTTACCACCACAATCCAAATGAAGCTTCCCTTGTCAGCTAGGGTATTGTGACCCAAGTTGCGCGGACTCTCCGTTTTGGGTGCTGTCCCCGTACCGGATACGGGGATACGGGTGCGGGATACGTCCCGGATACGGTCAACCAACTTCGGATACTTTGACCGAGTACATCGAAAATTTGGGGGGGGGGGGGGGGGGGGTTGAGATTTGATTTCTCTAAATTAAAGATAAAACAGATTTAAGAGAAGGGAAGTAGCACACCTTCAATATTATAGTATTTTTGTCTCATTTTTGCTGCTTCGTGTTTCAAAGAGACCAAGAATTCAAGGCCGTGTTCTGAGTTTGGAGGGTAGGCAGTAGCAACGATATATCTTTATAGCTCTATTTTTTATAGTTTTGAATTTTCTTAGCCTAATCCCCGCACCCGTATCCATATTTGGATACACACCCCCGAATCTTAAAATTTAGATTTTGCCGAATCCGACACTCCGATACATACCCGTATCGGATACCCGCACCCGAGTCCGAGCAACTTAGATTGTGACACAGATAATTCAAAACTAAGTATGGTATTGACTTAAGTCTCTGCAACGTGCTTATTTGAATGAGACACATCTAACATAAGTATGATTTTTCTTTTGATGGAGTAACATATGCATGTATTTTGATGGGATAGTAAGTTACCTACAGAGGGAAGACATGCTTGAGTTGGTTTGGAGCTGGCCAAGACCCTGAAGACCTTAGCTATTATGACATTAAATAAGCTCACAGAAAGATGGTCTAACATTCTCACTTAAGTCACTAGTAAATTCATTTAAATTTTGATTGTCTGTGTCCATCCAAATTTTCTGACTCTTCTGCTGAAAGGCCAAAATTTTCTATAACTAAGAATTCAAGCCATTGTAAACTTATGTTGTGTTAGTTTTACTTATAAAAAGGTGAAAAAAGCTAACTTTGTTTTTGTGTAACAACAGCATGCCATGATCCATTATGGTTGACGTAATTTCTGTTTAGTTTGACTAGGAAGAGAACCTTTTTTTCCCTTCAATGGCGAAGCCCACCATATCAATCAGGAAGCAATTCTATCATTAGATGGTAGGCATAATTTGATGTGACATCCCATACCCACTCATGTCTTCCTACTAGTATTATTTTAGCATATTTCTAATGTACTCTAATATAACAAATCATTGGAACTCTTCTCTCTTAACTTGCGTGAAAAGTCAACCTGGTTATACGCATAAGGTGCAGTGAGTAAATAAATAAACTAAGAGAAAATACATCTTTTCACCCCTAAACTTGCACCGAAAACTTACTTTAGCAATTAAACTTTACTCAATTATTTACCCCTCTATTCTTGTCAATAGTGTATTAAATATCCCCCTAAGTAGAGAAAGTGTCTCACTTTCCTGGAAGCAAGTGAGAAAGGAAAAAAAAAACTGATAATAATACACGTCATTTTTTTAATGGCCAATATAATTAATACTCTTAATATTTTTCTCTTGATATATTAATATATTTTTTTAATTATATGAATTTTTTATTTTGAGACAAATAAAATTTTTGAGTCCCAACTTTTCCTTTTATGTTTTTTATTTCTCTTCTTTATTTATTGTCTTCTCCAAAAGACCTCCTCCATTATCACTACCCATCTATTCCATCATTTCCATGACTACCATTGTTTGGACTAAATGTTGGAGATAAATAAATTAATATTTGAATTTTAAATTCGTGACAATCAAAACTTACAACTTAGATAAATAAATTAATATTTGAATTTTAAATCCGTGACAATCAAAACTTGCAACTTAATTTATATTAATTGAGTTGTTCCATATAATAGGCTAATTTAAAACCAAAAAACCAAAATCCCCCATTATATTAGGTGTTTTTTTAATCTAAGCACCTAACTGGTCTTTCCTTAATTTGAACGAAAGTCCAGCATCTGACTTAGTAATTCTGCTTCTTTTGAAGCCTACCTTTCAACTAAGACATCATTCAATTTCGCTTCCTTCACAGATGAAATGTTGAGTTGAGTACACGGGCTACACCTTTTCAATTCTTTGTAATTTTCTATGCTCTGAGAGATAGTAGTAGTACCTTTTCTTTTTCTGTGGATGATAAATTCTGATACAATCAAGATGGCAATACCCACAAAGAAGGACGAAGACCCACCAATTTCCACCACTTTATTACTTTCTTTTGACACAGATTCTTTCCAATCTAAACCTCCAAACCCCCCTTTAACTACACTAATTTTCACAGCAAGAAGAAGGTGGGTTGTGGGGGTGGGTGGGTGGAGGGGTAGGAAGAAGAAGGTGGGTTTGGTTTTTTGTTTGGGGGTGGGGGTGGTGTGAAGAAGGAATGGAGAAGGTGGGTTTGGTTGTGTGTGAAGGAGTTGGGACTTTTAAAAAAGAAAAAAGATAAATGAAAATGCAAAAAATAGAAAAAAGAGAATTTAAAATTTAATCGATGTTGACGTTGCGCGGATGTGGCGGAGAGTGTTCTATACAGCCCATTTTAAGATTGGTCTGGGCAACGTAAGGTTGAATTTAATTCACGTATAAGTTGTTTAGGGGGATAAATAATCACAAGTAAAGTTTAATTGCTAAAGTGAGTTTTCGGTGCTACTCTATTTTATTTTTTCCTGAGATGTCACATCTTTTCGCGAACAATTTCCTGCCATGTTTCTACTATTTTGGTCAGTATAACATCCATTCCTAGATTCTGCCCTCAATTTTGGACTATGATCAACTAATAGATAGAAGTGTTGCCTAGTGTGTATTGTTTCTGAATCCTGTCTGCAATCATACTGTTGAATAACAATTAACAAATACAATGGGTTATTATTATTGTGTCTATCCTGTAGCATATTATGCTTGAGGAAGCTTTCTAGATCTTCTATTAAAGTGAGGATGAGAACTTCTTTATCCTCTTTTCCTCGTATTATTTGAGAAACATGAAATCTGACAGCTTTGGAATTGTACTTAAGTAACCTTCTTTCTTTTCTCCCAACTTGAAGATCTATTATCAAGGGGTGGTCAATGACGACTATAATATAGTCAACACACCAGCACCAAATGGTAATATATTCTCAGCTGCATAATCTTTATGGCTATAATTTATCGTTATTCTGATGCTTCATCAACATTTTCTTGGCATCTTTTAGATATGCAAGCGCCTACTCCTGCTCCTGTCCTTCAGAATGATGAAGTTGATGATGATGATGATGAGCCCTTGAATGAAAACGACGACGATGATTTTGATGATGTGGACCAAGGGGAGGATTTAAACACAGCACATCTAGTTCTGGCTCAGTTTGACAAGGTTAAGCTGCTCTTTTTGTTAATGTATCGAGTGGGAAGATTTTGTATGCCCCATTTGTTGTTTATCTCGAAAAATGGAAGTTTCTGACTTGTGCTACAAAAGCTGACTTGATACAAGCTTCTGTAGGTGACGCGTACAAAGAGCAGGTGGAAATGCAGTCTTAAGGATGGCATAATGCACATAAATAATAAAGACATTCTTTTCAATAAGGTTAGATTTCGAGAACCTTTTGTTCTACTTAATAATTTTTTTTTCTGATTTGCATTTTGTTTTATTTGCTAAATAGGTTCCTTGTTTTTGTTACTGTTGTTTGTCTTCCTTTGAGTTGATCTATTTTGGGATTTGATTATTGTCCAGGCAAATGGAGAGTTTGACTTCTGAGGCAGTTGGACAAAAATCTAATGTGCCAGTAAGGAGCTCAAGTCGGGGAGTCAATCAAGCTGATTACTTATTTTGTTGATGGTATTTCAGTGAAAGTAAAAAACTCGAGGAGACTTGGGTTGGCTACTGCTCTTTGGTGGACAAGGTTTTTGGTTGACCGGGTGTTATTTCAAGTGTTGTACGCTTTTGGAACATCTTGGTTGATTTAATACCATTGGAATCTTTCTTTTCTCTAGTTTATGTAATTTTAGTTGAACTGAGCTCATGAAACCCCATTTGGGTAATTCCCATGACTGTGTGCTCCTTGGATCAGCCGTGTTAATATAAATTACCAATTTGCTTGTTAGGTATTCAGCTGTGGATGTGTCCTTACATGATGATGGCTTTTGACAATTTAATTTGAGTATCCACTGGTGTGGTAGAAAAATTGGGTTTGTCGTCTTATTGCATATCTGTTGTGCTTTAAATGCGAACCTTGTATAATTTCTCACCTCCGTGCTAGGCTGCTAACAATTGGAAATTCAAAAGGAAAAAACTGAGACAGGTCAAGCCTTTATCCTGATGAATGATGATATCCATATCGAGAGAAGTATCCTCACCCTATATTTAGACGAACCTAGAGAAATACATAATGTATCTTTACATACACGGTTATCCTTAAATATAGTTAATTGATACATATCCTAATCTCAATTTGTCATTGAACAATGCATGGTTGATTGATATGATTTGGTGTAAACATTCGGTAAGTTTTTATCATATAGTTGTGGAAGGGACACTTGCTTTCTGTTTAACTTAGATCTATTCATATTTAAGAGATCGAGGATGATTAATATCCTCGCGGAAGGGGATTGATACTGGTGAAGATTGGTGCCCAGGCAACGGGGAGAAGAAACAAGGCGGAAACATGGACGAGTTCGCGCTAATAAATTAGATGCTGTAAAAAGATATATACTAGCATTTTTTTCATCAAATAATGATCATTACCATATCATCCAGTTGGGATCTCAGATGGTAAAACAGGATAACTTTGTCATTTCAAACAGTTGGGAATCCAATTAACAGACCTATGTACCTATTTACCTTAAAACAGTCGGTTCTAAAATCAAATGAAATGCAAAGAAATTACAAAATACGGTTTACAAATCAACAAACAGAGACTACTCGATCCTTAACCTCTTACTATAATGTAAGAGTGAAGGTTCGACTTATTAATATCATAAGAAAAAAGAAAAGAAAAATTCATACAGGTTTGGGAATAGTACATTTAAGTCACTAATAGGATAAACCTGTTACTCTGAATTTTTAAAAATAACGTTAGGCGTGTCTCGATTCTTCAAAAGCTATGCACTTTTGGAGTATCCAACATTTGTGAAGGATACGAAGACCACAGGGGATAAACCTCAACACCCTGAATTGGCAAGGGTGCATTGTGACTGAAACAAAGCGAAAATGGTCGAAGGTTCTGTATATGTCCCTAAAGCAGGATGTTGCCAACCACTTTTCTCCAAAGGGCCATTTCCCTGAATCATATGTTTTGCTGGTCCATTAATGTTATCATTACACTTAGCATTTTCATCTTGAGATGTTGTAGAAAATATAAGTGGAGATAACAAAGGAATTGCACAATGAGATGAAGCTTCTTCCATGAAATTGAAAGGTACTTTGAAACCATCCACATTCATTTTGTCATCTAGTTGTAGAGAAGAAGGTGCTTTCTTTTGCAACCTTGTACAAGACACCTTTGTTTTTGCCTCTTCCATTCTCAGATAGTAATAATAATGATTCCTCGAATCTTAGGTATCATAGTTATACAAAAAAAATAAAATATAACTAAGTCGATGGGGAGCTAAATATGTTTTTTAAGAAAGAAGCGAGAATAGAGGGGAAATAGAGAATGTATTTTTATGGTGCGGAAAGTATGGGGTCGGTTCTGAAGATTCTATTTTTCTTTCCATGGTTATGATTTTTATGTATATTAAAAGATGAGTTTGAAAAAAATGTGGAACAGTTACATGTAACGGACATTTTATTCTAATGATTAATGAACATTCACAAGCTTCCATCTCTTTACGTGGTTATTGTTGTCATTTTTTGTTGTTTTGCTTCATTTTAAATGTTTTTTTACCCTCTTAAATTTCGTCGAAAATAAGTGTTATTTTAGATAACCTATAAGTCTTAATACTTCTTTTTTTCAAGTTTATCCTTAAATCTAATAAATGATCTAAAAAGTCTGATAGAGATAAAGGGTAATCTAGTTAAAGCGCGTATAATTAGGGGTAGTTTGGTTGGGACTTGGGAATAAGTAATCAGGATTAGTTATCCCACCCTTTCATATGGATAAAATTAGTAATACAATTCCGGGATTAGTTATACCGTAATTTTATCTCAACCAAACATGGGATAAACTCATCTCAAATTTAATTCCGGAATTGATTATCCCTCATACCAAACGAACCCTTAATGTATTAAACAGTTTTCTTAACGAGAGTGCGAAAAAAAACATTTTAAAAAGATAAATAATGTCCACCGGAAGTAGTACAAATTAGTTCAATGGTTCAATTGGGTATTGGTACTTAAAAACAGGACATTACACAAATGTCGTTACTACTTGTTCATACTCCGGTTTGTCTGCATATTTGCATCATTAACATTTCAACATATGGTTGGATTAGCAGTTGCTTAAAAAATCATAAGTTCTTTTTTAAAAGCAAACAAATGTTTGTTTCTGTTTGGAAGTATCTACCTAAAATATTCTTAATCAACGACCAACTTATATATTTTGTACATGGAAGTGAAATTTTACTGCCTCTGTGATTTCCCGAAGCAGTTTCGTTATTTACAAGTAATATTTCGCTATTTACCATAAGAAACTGGTCTTCCTGTATCATGCACTAATATTAGTTCACCTTTTTTCTAATAGGCGTACGTCCATAAGAAAAAATATGATATCTGACAAAAGAAGAAGTTGAAATTAAGTTAAAAAAATACTTATAAATTAAAATTGTGTTTAGACATGCATTTAACTTAAGAAAAAATTGTAAATGGAGAAAAATATTCACTTGAAAAAGTTAATTTTTCAAATTTGAAAAAAAAAAACATCTTAGAAATCAAATAATTTTAATTTTTTTTTTTAAAAAAAGAGAGAACTAAAGGACAAATGCCTCCTTATATCATGCAACTTATAAATTTGATTAATGTGAAGGATCCATGGGTTTTTATGTCTATCCATGTGAAAGATTCATGATTGATGTCTGTAGAAGCACAGATTGGAAGTAAACTAAAGGTAATATAAACTTCATCTGTTGTTGTTTTTGCAATGGCAAAGACTCACTGCTAAACTTTGCAAATTCATGGATCAGTGTTTTTGTGTTGTGCTTGAAGATACACACTGAATAGATTAGAATTGAACAAAGTTTTTAGGTTCTCATATGCAGGTACTGTACTGCAAAAAAAAGTTATCCTATTATATTCACTTGATATAAAAGTTCGTTTAATTGGAACAACCGAACAAGGCTTAGTTCGAATGTCTAAATGAAATATTCTATTAAGTTTAAGAGATTGACTATGAATTAAGCCTTTTCATTAACTAGTGAACATGTCCGCGCTTCGCGCGGTTATTAAAATAAATTAAAATATGGTTAAATGATAAATTTTATAAGTTTTATAGTAAAAATAATATAATTGTATTCTCAAGATTGATTTCGCTTTTCACGATTGACGTAGTTACCTTGTTTTGTCATTTGCTAAAATTGGATGATATCTGATATCACCTACAGAATGATATTATCCCATTAAGCAATTCAATTTCTTAGAAAAAAACAAACTTTAAAGTAAATATTTTATATTTCAAATATACTGAACAATTAATCCAACACAACATTTAACTGTTTGTGTATTATTGCAATATTTTTTTATTCATTTGGCTATGAGAATTATTTATTTTTTCATTTTTTTACTTTATTTTAAAATTAGTGTTTGGCTATGAATTCCAAATACAACTTGAAATTTGGAATTTGAAATTTGAAAAATACCTAAAATCCTGTAGCACTTGTAGAAATGGGATTATTGGAAGCTGATGATTTGATGCTATTCTCTGGTGTTTTGGGGGATTCATCAGACCGAATAAGTGAAGTTACTGCTCCCTTCATCTTCTTCTCCACAATACCTGTTCGGGAAGAAAAAAAAAGGGACAAAAATAGAGCAGTGAAATGCTTTTAAGGCGTGAAAACGACTTTAATTTCCTTAAAGATACATTGCTTGTACAATCAAACCTCTCTATAACAAATTGTTTGTCCCAATAATTTTTGGCTGCTAGAGAACATATGATATAATATAACATGAAAGATCATTTCTACTGAAAACATGACTGTTATAGTAATATGTTGTTAAAGAGGATGATTGTTATACAGAGGTCTAAGTGTGTACTAAAACTATTTAACATTACCTATATCACCGGAAGCTGCTTGCCTAGGGCTCATAGCCTCAGTTATGATATGTGAAAGTGATCTTTCACCTTCACCAAGCTCAAACTTTTCTACAAAGTACTCCTTCACTGAAACACCTCTGTCCCATTTTTGTGTTGGGCTGGTAAGACCACTAGCATTTTGCTCTACATTTTCTCCCAACTTATTCACATTACTCTGATCAGCAAATTGGCCAGTTTTTGGCTCGTTTTGGATCTCAGATTCTTGGTTATCAGTGTTTGTTAGAGTGAGGTTTGAGATCTTAGAAGCAATCGCGTGTGTTGCATCAGATACTGCAGCATAAGCTGGTGCCAATTTCTCTGTTACAGTTTCTGTTATGGTTTTACTTGGGCTATCAGGTAATTTCTCCGTATTATCATGTTCAATAACTTGATCGTGTTCAGTAACCTCACGTTTGATGCTTGTGGGAAGAACGTGTTCCTCGGATATCACTGGATCTGCTCGTGGATGTTGTCGTGCTGCCTCTTTCAATGGCTCAGGTGCCAATTCTGATTCATACACTAAACAGAAAAACAGGAGCTATAAAAGTAATATAGTAATATATGATTTGAAGAAAATATATTGGAACAATAAAAAAAAGGGGGAAAATCTAATCTACTTATTCAATTAGTTGACTATAAAGAAATTTTTTTCTAAAGAAAGGTACTTGTACCAATAATCAGGAACAAAGACTAAGCTAGGCTTTTGAATTTATGATTTCTAGATTCCAAAAAATATAGCTTATTGGATTCTGATAAATTATTTTAAGTGATTTTTGACAGAAATATAGGGTATGGTTCAAAGCTATTAGATTCTGCCAAATCAATAAGACTGTAACTCCGCTTCTGATCAGGAGGTTGTTAATTTTATAAGAGAGGTAAAATAATGATTGAGTAACATAAAAGTTATTACTTGGAGCGCCAAGATAATCAGGATCTCCATCATCATCATCATCCTCCAAAGTAACACCCCAGGAAGGTGTGTGGTTATCATCATGGACATCATTTTCATGCCGGTTCTTCTTGGCACTTAAAGAGTGTTTGAGTTTCTTTGCCTTTTCTTTCACTTTGGAGATGACTGATTTCTTGCCATGAGTTGGTGTATATTCTTCTTGATCATAATAAGCTGTTGGAGATGTACTTGTTGACCAATTCCTTTCATTTCCTAATCAAATTAATTAATAATCTACTAAATATAGAAATAAGAAAATTTTAAATCAAACCTCAATTTGCTTATGTTCTATAGAAAATTAACCTTGTAAAAGTTGTTCAAAAGTTGGTGAATTGGACTTGGGAGTACTTTTGGATGTCTGGGAAAATTTGTGCATCGGATCTAGTTGAGCCATTTGTATCTTTTGCTCGTAAATTCCTGCTTTGAAATGTTCCTATCGCTTGTCTATTTATCTGTCTGTTCCGAGTTTTTTTATCTTTTCCTTTGAAACGAAAAGAAAATTTAAGAACTAAATTCAACGATAGTTAAAGCATAGTTTGTGGGTTCCTCTGGTTGGAAATAAAAACCAATTAGTGGAATTTGATCGAAGGTCTTGTTGCTAGATTTACAAATGTCAATAGATTACGTGGCATAAATACTTAAGAAATTCTTGATCTGAAATAGGACTTGACCTCGTCTTCAGAGCAACTAATTTCCTCTATGATAGCCTCATGTCATGGGACAATATAATGTCCAAACATCAAATTTAGAGGCAAAATTTCATAACAAATAGTTTGACAAATTAACTAACTAAACGTTTTTAACCCCCCAAAAAAGAAGAGGTTAGCTAATCATTTTAAAAGTTTCCTATAGTTGTTTACCCTAAAAACATCAAATGCTACCTAGATTAAGTGCTTTTGATTCATGTATCATTTCAGAAAAAAACTATAGATCTGTAAAACTGTGGTGAGAGACATTCTGCCATTTATTTATTTTATAGAAAAAAAATGTTGACTACATACTCTTTTAGTTTTATACTATTCTCAAATATAGTAACTCACACAATTTCTATAAATTGTTATTAAACTGTATAAATATTCTTTTTGAAACGGAGAAGGTAACTCTTAAATAAAGCAAATTGATTATCCGTCAAAAAATAGTTGAATAACAAAATGGCTACAATTTAATTTGCAGCATTACAAGCTTGTTAGTCTAGTTTTCGTTTTCATTTAGCTGCACGGTTTATCCTTCAAATAGGCTGGTTGTCAATGGCTAATCATGTAACGAGGTGATTCTTATTTGTGTAAATGGTATTTCGAGCTTGGAACGAGCATGAAGAGATCAACGATATTTCTTTATCTTTTGAGTTGTTCTGCCAGATCGGTCGCTCAAGATCTTTGGTCTTTATCCGAACCTGATGAAAAAATGGGATCACTTCTTATGGACTCGTTGACAATGGTTCTGATCTATTTCATGGCCTATTAGAAGTAGAAGGCGCTTTGGTGAGATCTTCACGGGCATAAAAGATTGCAAGCAGTTTGATAATAATCAAGTGACATTGCTTCTTTGGCCTGAATCGAGGAATCCCTTAGATATGATGCAAAAGGACTCTTTTCCTATCCTCGATCAGAGATTTCTATTGAAAAATATGAATCGAAGTTTGTACTACATAAGATTCATACTATCTTTCTCCCGAATATCAAGAATTTGAACAAAAAAGGATACGGTTGATAAAAAACCATGATCAGCAAAAAGTTCTTTAATTTTTATCCTTTAAAATCGAACTTATATCTAGCAAGATATAAGCTCTTTAAAGGTACGAGACATAATTAATAATATACTTCCTCCGAATCAAAAAAAGCGTTCATTTAGCCTTTATTTTTTGGATAAAAAAGAGTGTCAATTTATCAAATCAAGAGAAAATTAACCTTATTTTTCCGGATTTGTTAGGCGACCAAATCTCAATACCTATTTAATTAAGGGTCTTTTAGTCAAATTACCTATTTTGTCTAGAGGTTAATATTTTCTTAAGGGATGTGCAAATGATTAAGTGAACACTATTTTTAATCCGGAGGAAATATTATGATGTGAAAATATAAATTTATACTCCGTGAAAAAGTTATTTGTTATTGGGAAAAAAATTAAAGACCAGACCAAAAAACCGTATGAGTGCAAATGACCCTTTCGTTTCGTGTGTACTATATATAAGGATCGATGTAAAAGCCTGTCATTTTCGTTTTGACGGGCCTCGAAATTTCAGTTTTGATTGGCTTGCCAAGGATCCATATTGATTGGACACTTAAGAAAGCCCACACCCAGTAGCGTAATCGAAATCCAACCTGAAATATCATACTACCACTTCACTCATCATTACCCTCTTTTCAGAGAGTCGAAAAGTACCACCACCTCGATTTCTTGACTCTCCATTATCCCCTACAATGGCGTCCATCGCCGCTCCTGGTCACGCAATTTCCGTCAACCGTTCTCACCGCCGCCTCAATTCCACAACCACCGTTACCTCCGCCACAATCAAATCCAAACTACCTACATTTTCCTCTTCACAAAACCCTAAACCCTATAATTCTAACATATTTGCCTCAAAAACACTCCACAATGTCATAAAAAACTCAACCGCCGTTACTGTAGGTCTCTACGCGCTCTCTAGCGGTGTGTCTCACGTTCTCCTTAACGGTAACGGCGGCGGAGGTTTTGGTGGTTCCGGAGGTGGAGGCGGCGGCGGCGATGGAGATGGTTTCTGGTCGAGGATTTTCTCTCCGGCGGCAATTGCCGGCGAAGAAGAGTCATCGGAATGGGATTCACATGGCTTACCGGCAAATATAGTGGTACAACTAAACAAATTAAGTGGATTTAAGAAGTATAAGGTTTCCGATATCCTTTTCTTTGACCGGCGTCGAAGGTCAACGGTTGGGACAGAGGATTCGTTCTTTGAAATGTTATCGTTAAGGCCAGGTGGGGTCTACACAAAGGCACAGCTTCAAAAAGAGCTAGAAACCCTAGCAACAAGTGGAATGTTCGAGAAGGTTGACCTCGACGCGAAGACTAACCCTGATGGGACAGTTGGTGTTACTATATCGTTCTTGGAAAGTACTTGGCAATCAGCTGATAAGTTTAGGTGTATCAATGTGGGGTTAATGCCACAATCGAAACTGATAGAAATGGATGCAGATATGACAGAAAAGGAGAAATTGGAGTATTTTAGGAGCCAAGAAAAGGATTATAGAAGGAGGATTGAAAGGTCTAGGCCGTGTTTGTTGCCCGTATCGGTGCAAAGAGAGATTTTGTTGATGTTGAAGGAGCATGGGGCAGTTAGTGCTAGGTTGTTGCAGAAGATTAGGGATAAAGTGCAGCAGTGGTATCATTATAACGGGTATGCGTGTGCTCAAGTAGTGAATTTTGGTAATTTGAATACAAAGGAGGTGGTTTGTGAGGTGGTGGAAGGGGATATTACTCAAATGGTCATTCAGTTTCAGGATAAGTTGGGGAATGTATGTGAAGGTAACACTCAGTATCCCGTTGTTCGGAGAGAAATGCCTAAGCAGGTAAGGGAGTATAATACAATGGTCTTCGTTAGAATTTTCTATTTACTTGGTGAAAAGGAAAAAACATATATCTTTCTGAAATGCTGCGATATTTAGTTTCCCTGTTGCATCTTGACTAGTATCATTGTATTTATAGAAGAAACGACTGTTTAACTGCATACCAGAGCTAATGAGAGTTAAACATGTTATGCTTTCGAATCACTGGCTTTCCTTTTTTGGATTTGTTTGGTGAAGGGGAGCCTTGGAGCAACAATGAAGTTGTAGGTTTGAGCCGTGGAAGCAGCCACTAATGCAAGCATTAGGATAGGTTGTCTACATCACACCCCATCGGGTGCGGTCCTTCCCAGCCTTGCTAACCCGGGATGCTTTGTGCACCGGGATGCCTTTTTAAACAAAAATTGTTTGGTAGATTCACTAATAAGCACGAATTTGGTGAATGTATGGTCATAGTTGTTGCTTAAAGTGCTATATTGCTATTCTGGTGATGGAGGCTCTGCAATAATTCTTTGCTTGCTCGTTTGAGTTTTTGACTAAACTTCTGGTAGAGGTGGATGATTTGAGTATTCTGCTGTATCTCATGTTTCTTGCTGGTCTGTAGCATGTTTAGTGGTCCTGTATCTTTTGGTTCTTATTTAGTACTACAGAATTGGACTAATAAACTGATTTTCCTTATCAAAATTTCTTTCTACATTTCTGCATTTAAGTGTAGTATTTTACGTGTATAGTTCAATTCTAGTCTTATTTTGCTGTTATGCACTTTAGTCTGCAATTTCGGATTAACATGGCTGTAATAACATGTGATACTGTAGCTTCGTCAAGGGCAAGTTTTCAACATTGAAGCTGGAAAACAAGCTTTGAGAAATATAAATTCTCTAGCTCTGTTCTCTAACATTGAAGTCAACCCTCGCCCCGATGAAAAGAATGAGGGAGGGATAATTGTTGAAATTAAGCTCAAGGAATTGGAACAGAAATCAGCTGAAGTCAGTACTGAATGGAGCATTGTCCCAGGACGTGGAGGTCGCCCCACATTGGTACACACCATTAAACATCTCAACTGCATAGTTTTGATATGGATTATAACTAGTAGCCCACTGCTAATTCTTTTTCTGTAACATGGCATTCAGGCTTCAATTCAACCTGGTGGAACTGTTTCCTTTGAGCATCGGAATCTTCACGGGCTCAATCGCTCAGTTCTTGGTTCAGTGACTACCAGTAACTTTCTCAATCCCCAGGTGACTGTTCTGTTATGTTTTCCTTGCTGATTCTTTTGGTAGTGTTCCTGCGTCCTTTTTCTAGTGCCTTGCACGTTAGCAATAATCCCTGCCTAATCTGTTTTACAGGATGATCTTGCATTTAAGTTGGAGTATGTTCATCCTTATTTAGATGGTGTTTGTAATTCTCGAAATCGTACACTCCGTGCTAGCTGCTTCAACAGCAGAAAGTTGAGTCCAGTCTTTACTGGGGGGCCTGGAGTAGATGAAGTCCCCCCTATATGGGTTGATCGCGCTGGACTTAAAGCCAACATTACTGAGGTATGACAACAGGTCTCCTTATAAAGTGTTTGTCTGTTTTGTAGAGAACTTTCGTAGCATTTGGCGGTTAATAATAAAATTAAACAAAAGAAAGGATCTCTCTCCTAGGTGCTTGAATGACTTGTTAAATCCAATGAAAGATTGTATTAATATTTTTTTTATTAAGTGTGAAAGTCTGTATCAGTGTTGAGCTGTCTGTTTTGATTACTAGCTGAATATTTATACTGTCCAAGAAAATTAAGTTGAACACGGATTGATGGAGTTTTACTCGTTTGGGACTGATAAGAATTTCACATAGGCAGTATACTAATCAGTGTTGTCAATGGCACGCTTTAGCCCTGAAGCGAGGCACAAAAAGTGGGCATTTCAGTGTCGTCATCAAGGCTCTAAGGCATACTTTTCCTTGCCAACAAGTGTAATCTTGAAGAGGCGACGCTAAAAAGTTGATATTTCACTTTATCGTAAATTGTTTTCAATTTATTTGTCTAACTATTTGTTATTCACAATTATAATTATTAGTCTTGGACTGCATGTACATATTTGAAATTTTGTCTCCATTTGCGCTTCCCTTAATTAAAGTGCACACTTTATTTGTGGTTTGCATTTAAAGCCCCAGCGGGCCTTAGAGTTTTTTTTTTTTTTGCACTTCTCGCTTTGATAACACTGATACTAATAATCTTATGCATTTAACCATATATTTGCTGTAGAATTTCACTCGTCAGAGTAAATTTACTTATGGACTTGTGATGGAAGAAATAACAACACGGGATGAAAGCAGCCACATCTCCGCTCGTGGACAGAGGGTATTGCCAAGTGGTGGAATTAGTGTGGATGGACCTCCCACTACGCTTAGTGAAACTGGCATTGACCGCATGGCATTTTTACAAGCTAACATTACACGAGATAACACCAAGTTCGTAAATGGGACAATAGTTGGTGAGAGGAATGTGTTCCAGGTGAGATTAGCTTTTGGGCTTTCTTAATATAAAGATCCATATTAACTAACTGGTCTTATACTGCTTTCATCGGTGAAGTCATCTTATATGTTCCTCCTGAAGCAAGTACTCAACATGTAATAATTGATAGTTATCCATGCTCATCTAGAATTTTATTTACCTACTGTGATAAGTTCCCTCATACATGCTGAAAGAGTATACGAGTTATGAATTGCGTCTTGGATCTAATGTCTGGTTACATTTCTTTCATGGATTCTAATATAGTTCAATATTGCGTTACAGCTCGATCAAGGACTTGGAGTTGGCAGTAAGTTCCCTTTCTTTAACCGCCACCAGCTGACAATGACACGATTTGTCCAGTTAAAGCAAGTAGAAGAAGGTGCTGGTAAGGCTCCACCACCTGTGCTAATCCTCCATGGCCACTACGGTGGATGTGTTGGAGATCTTCCCAGTTATGATGCTTTCACACTTGGGGGACCTTATTCAGTTAGGGGCTACAATATGGGAGAGATAGGTGCAGCTAGAAACATAGTTGAGGTATGTATGGTTTCTTCGATTAAAGTTATATATGATGTGTAGTACTTTTTTCTCAGTTTTACATGAAGTGCTGCTAAGTAATAACTAGATGACTGCAGCTGCAAAACTTTTGGTCCGATAAATGTCTTTTATCTAATATAATGGTTGCAATGCTTCCTCCAGTTGGCTGTCGAGCTGCGGATACCTGTTAGAAACACACATGTTTATGCATTTGTGGAACATGGAAGTGATCTTGGGACTTCAAAAGATGTCAAAGGAAACCCAACAGAGGTCTACAGGCGGATGGGTCATGGCTCCTCATATGGTGCTGGTGTAAAACTAGGTTTAGTACGAGCAGAATATGCTGTTGACCACAATTCTGGAACTGGGGCAATATTCTTCCGTTTTGGAGAGAGATTCTAGTTTCAGATTTTTCTTCGTTCATATTCTTTTTTGCAGCAAGTCGGATCTATATAACTATAAATGAGTGATAAGAACTGCATCTGAGTTTGGCATTCAGTAAACTCTATACGTTGTTTGGTACAAGATCTGCTATGATTATGGTCAGGACCTTCTTGAAAGTGAGTTTTCTCTAGCTTTTATGTTCGTCATGTAACCCAAAAAATGTAATATAGAAATTTGTGCATTCCTTTGTTCCCATGTTTCAATTCATTCCACTGGTGGAGGTTACTTGAAAGTGAATTTACTATAATGGCTTCGATTGTGTCTTCTGAGTATGCTATCCTGGTTTATACAGTTTAATGGGTAAATGGCAGTTTTCTTATAAGTATCATGTTTCAAACCAATTTCCTTTCTTAAATCTAAATATACTTTCAATATTTGGCTGGATTTGTACAAATCAATTTAAGGATACTGTAAGGAAGTTCTTAGCGAAGGCATTAAAATCAATCAGGTCCAGTATTTCCATCCCATAAACTGATTTAGCTTAAACCAAAAAACACCAGGAAAGTAAGACTATCATTGATCAATTCATCCAGAGGCATCCATTACGTAAATTGATAACTGCCAAGTGATGCAATTATGTCCTATCTTGATGAACACAATATGATTGTTCACATTCACAACTGACAATTGGAGGCAAATATTAAGCTGAAGACTACCAGGAAACATCTGATGGTCGTATATCCAGCTACAAGATAATGAATAGAAACTTATTACCCTCCGTAGTGAAGGACTCATAAATATTCACTTGTTCTTCTGTCTTCTACAAGTACACGGTTCACGCAGTAACTGAATTACCTAGGTCCCATATTGGTTGAAGGTTTAAAGACGTGTTACCTATTTTTCACAAGGTCCAACTGACTAAAAAAGAAGGAAACGGACTTGAGCAAGGGGTTCTTAACCTGCTTTAATGTATGATACAAAACAAATTGTCAGATGTCCACTATTATTTACTTTTAAGAGTTGCAACAGCTTAATAGACAGCATACAGCTTCACCAGCCTTTATCAGTGGAAGTAGTCATGCTAAAGGAAGGAGTTCCTCTTGCCCCAAGGGCTTTGGTCAAGTGGTAAGAGCACATCGCGTGATGTGTGGATTAGGCACATGTTTGAGTTCGAACCCTGCTCTAGACAAAAGTTTGGTATTTAAAGTGGAGAAACAACATTATCTTAGTTGTTACGTACAGCGACACCTGAGGATAATTAGTTCGTAGGAATGATCCTCTAGTGTGTTCGCAAGTTTTGTCACGTACCGTCTTCTAACCACGAGAATGCTTGCGGACGACAAAACGAAATCTAAAGAAATATGTTTATTTTACTGTTGGGCAAATCGTGAAGGTGCCCCAAGGGCTTTGGTCAAGTGGTAAGACCACAACGCGTGATGTGTGGATTAGGCGCATGTTTGAGTTCGAACCCTTCTCTAGACAAAAGTTTGGTATTTAAGTAGAGAAGGGTAGAGGGGCTTGCCCATTATCCTTTTTTTATATATATTCTTTATCAAAAAAGGAAGGAGTTCCTCTTTTTATCAAGATCTTCACCTGTAAATTCCGTGCTCCAAAGAATTCTGAATTTTTGTCAACACTAGCGTAGAGGAAGCATCATCTTAAGATAAAACCTAAATGCTACCAGTACGGACAAACTATGCAATAATAAAACTTTGGTTAAGGGAAAGAAGTTGAGAGCAAATGATTTTACTAATTTTTCAAAGAATAACCAAGTAAATATAACAAGAGCTGCAGAAATTAATTAAATTTCAAACTCTTGAATACACAAAGATAAAGAGTATTTAGAAGGGGAAGGACTGAAAATGTGGAAGAAAATAATCTTATATCAGCAGGACAGGACTGCTAAATTTCACCTACTCAGTATTGTTTGAGAGAGGAAACAGTACAAACCAGATACGTCGCTAAAAGATAGTTCATACAAGCAAAGATAGACATATACATACATATAGCCTATATAGGGAAAGACATCGGTTATAATAGAAGGCTCCAAGGACAAATGGAGGAACTAGCAGTACTCTCGTGAAATTGCATAAAATGATGCCCCAAAAAGTCATCAATAGTTCTCACAGATTAATCCCATATAATTTTAGTCGCAAAATAGATGGGCAGAAGAAATCTATGTAACAATATGAAGCTGAGATCTACAATTACCTAATTCAACTAGAGTGTATACAAGCCTCAGAAGCAGCCACTAATGCTTGCATTAAGGTAGGTTGTCTATATCACATCCCTTGAGGGTGCGATCCTTCCCCGGACCCCGCTAACGCGGATTGCTTTGTGCACCGGGCTGCCCTCTTTAACTAGAGTGTATATGAGTTTCAGTTACTGGATCCTCCCAAAGATTGATCTATCAAGTTTGTCATATTAGGGAAACCGGGACAGCACATCATCTAGGTGAATTAAGAAAATATATGCTAGAATCACTCCGATAATATGTAACAAGATAAAGTTCTACCAGTTATTGCTGAGTTTGAAGCAACCACAAAACTTGGGAGACTATAAAATTTGTTAACAAAAGATGGAGCAAATAATTAATTTCATACAGGAGGAGAGGGAAAAAAGAACAAGAAGAATATAGGCCCATAAAGTAGGGAGAGAAGAATGAAGATTCAAATACCCAATATGTAGGGGCTGCTAACAACGTTTTAGGTATATTACTGAATCTGGATCATTGCGGAAAAAAGATGGCTCAACACACCCATTACTAAACCATGTTACGTGATTAATCATTCAAAGGACAGGTTGACGTTATATTAACAATTTGCTGCTGCTGCTCTACTAAACATATTTGAGGAAAAGGATCACTAAAATGCATCGCCAGGATAGATCGATCCAAGTGCCTTTCTGCTGTCAAACTCAAATTTGTCCCAGATTTTACCAGAGAACACCTCATGATATTTGCCGTGATTCTTCCATGATCAAATGACAGCTCGCAGGTCTGCACTACAAATGAAGTTACATTGAGAGCTGTTCCGATATTTACTAAATGTTCAATAAGACATAAGTACATGTAATAAGGCATCAAATTTTCCAGCATGCATAGAATACCGACTCTGGTCTGTGATAGCATCTTTTCATCAGAAATAAAAGAAAAAGGATTAACATAAATAAAAGAAACTCTCCTATTTACTTAGATGTCCGTCCATCTTGGTTTGCATCAATTCAAAAGAATGATAAAGAATTTACTTCTAATAGCATATTCACCAACACGATCTGTACCGGGCAATAATATCTTTTCATGGCAATAATCACTCAAGATGTTTTGACGGAGACCACTTCTCTTCCAGATAAAGTGGTCAATGTCCCAAACCATCTTTAGAAGTAGTCTACTTCTAGTCCCAAAGCCCAAAAATGAAATCTGCAAGCTATTGTAATATTGAAACCCAAAAATAAAATCTGCAAGCTATTGTAATAAAGTTTTTCGGCTTTATTAAGTTTCACAACCGAATACACTAAAAAAACACAAAGGTGAGCAGTACACAAGATATGTAGACTATGAGTAATGGGACAATATTATGTTGCTTTCCCCCATTTCTAGAAAAATCATGGATTTACCCCCAAGTCATATATGAACAGAGTGCCTGAACACAAACATGTAGACCACAATTCTGACCAATACACAAGGAAAAAGCGAATTACATACCTCATTCTAGGAGTTCTTCTGTTATGTTAGAAGATCTTTCAAGTTAGGAACCAAAAATCAGAAACAAAGAGCTTAACAGGAATGCTGCGGAAGTAGGACTAGTATTTGTCAGGAGTCCTTTTAGACTGGGTTGAAACTTGTGTTCCAATATAAAGTGTGGGATTTAGAAACCTTTTACTTTTAAAAGAGCTTCTAATATGCTTTAAAAGACAAATGATCCAGTAATCGAATTATAGAGGTAACACAACTAGTTTGGGACTTAGGTATAGTTGATTGTTTGACTGCCAGATTGATTGATGCAAATTTATTTTCTTTACCAATCGCCAAAGAAATGGAGGGGGGAGAGGTTTAGACGCTCTAACTCAGAGTCCTAGTTGCAAACCACCCAGTCAGACTTCTAACAACGACAACAACATACCCAATGAAATCCTACAAGTGGAGTCTTGGGAGGGTGGTGTGTGCGCAACCTTACAGCTGAGTATAGATCAATGGCGGCAACAATGAGTTAAAGTGGCTTAAACAACTTTTGGGTGAGTTGGGTGTACGACATCCAAAATGTATGAAGTTGTATTGTGATAGTCAGTCAACGTTGTACATTGCTCAAAATCCAGTTTTTCATGAAAGAACGAAACATATGGAGGTTGACTGTCATTTTGTTAGAGATGCGGTGGCTGAAGGGATGATTTGTCCATCTTATGTTTCCACCAGTGTTCAATTGGCAGACATCTTTACAAAAGCGTTGGGGAAAGCGAAAATTGAGTTTCTACTGCGCAAGTTGGGCGTTCGAGATCTTCACGCTCCAACTTGGGGGGGGGGGGGGGGTATTACGATATTATTGCCACAAACATAGGAGTTTATTGTCCATATCTTTTGTGAATATATATTTTCTTAATATAGTCTTTGTATTTTAGGTAATATATCTTTTTAGGTAATATATCTTTGGTGATTAGGAGGAATTTTAGGGTGGAGCTGAGCCTTGGTGAACAAGAATTCTGGCACCATTTTGTAGTATATATACTTTGTTATTGTGAATGAAAGGCAAGAGAAACTGAGTGGAAAATTTGTCATGGTATCAAGAGTGTAAGGAGATCCTAGGGCAAACACATTTTTTTTCTTCTCTACAGTATTAACGCCTCCACGAGAGATCATGGCTGGCGTAGAAGGAGAAAAGAAAGGAGATGGTGACAAGAAGGTGGATATGACATATCATCTTGGATCAAGTGATGGTCTGGGCAACATCATCACCCCGATACAATTACGTGGTGAGAATTACGATGAATGGGTGAGAGCCATACGAACCTCGCTAAAGGCGAATAGGAAATTTGGCTTTGTGGAAGGGACCGTTCCGAAGCCAAAAACATAGGAGAAACTTGAGGATTGGATTGATGTGCATTCGATGTTGGTGTCATGGCTGACCAACACCATTGAATCGTCAGTTCGATCAACACTTGGAGAATACGATGATGCACAACTCCTGTGGAACAATCTCAAAAACAGGTTTTGTGTGGTAAGTGGCACTCGTATATGTCAATTAAAAACGTCCTTGGGGGAATGCAAGCAAGGAAAAACCGAGACTGTGGCAACTTATTTTGGTCGTTTGTCAAAAATCTAGGACGAACTGACCACATATGTACAGGTGTCGGTTTGTAAGTATGGAGGTTGCACTTGTAACATAGTCACGCAGGTAGAAAAAATAAGAGAGAGACCATCTACATCATTTTCTTATCGGCCTCGATTGAGCATATGCTTCCATTCGAACAAATCTGCTTGGGCAAGAGCCTTTGCCGACACTTGATAGAGCATATCAACAAGTGATTCAAGCGGAAAGACTGCGTGGAGGAGAATTGTCTTCATCCAAGGAAGAACGAGACAGTGTCATGGCCTTCGCAATTCAGCCTGATACGCGTGGTAAGTCTCGTGTTGTGGACAATACTGACAAATTTTGCAATCATTGTAATAGAGAAGGCCACGATGAATCCTCTTGCTTTCAATTACACGGGTTTCCCGAATGGTGGGGGACCAGCCTCGTGGAGGAAGAGGACCAGGTCGTGGTGGAGGACGAACAGGAAGAGGAGGTGGGCGTACAGGTTCTGGCCGTGGCAAAGGGTCTGGTGCGCCGCCTGTCCGCGCAAATAAAACTGGCGGTCCTGGAACATCGTCCGGGCAGCAAGCATGGAACTCGAAAGTGCTGGCAGGTGCGACTGAAGCAGCAGGTATTGCGGGTGTTTCACCAACACAACTGCAACAACTTCTTGCTTTTTTGAACCTAGCCAAAACAAAAGATCGACTGTATGGTAAGAACAGTAATTTTAGTTGGATTATCGATACAGGAGAGTCAAACCATGTGACATGTGACTTATCTATTTTGAGAAATGTGAGAAAGGTGAAATATTGCCCGGTGGGATTTCCGGATGGAAACACGGCAGATGCAAACCAGGAGGGGAGTGTCGTTTTGCCAGGAGGATTGAAGCTTGACCATGTGCTTTATGTCCCACAATTAACATGCAATTTAATTTATGTGACTCACTTAATCGATGAATCAAATTGCATTGTTCAATTCACTAATAATATTTGTGTTACAAAGGACCAACCGACGAGGAAGGTGATTGGAGCGGGTGAAAGATTGAATGGACTTTATTTTTACCGTGGTGTTCCTATAGTGAAGGTCTTGACAGTGGATAGTGACCTGTCGTTCGAGTTATGGCATCAACGAATGGAGCATCCTTCGGAATTGAAGATGATTCCGACTGTGAATCGTTCTTGTAGGAAGCATAATAAAGCTTGTGATGTATGTCCGCGTGCAAAGCAACCTCGTTCTAGTTTTCCCATTAGTACAAATAAAGCTGGTAGGATTTTTGAACTTGTTCATTTGGATTTGTGGGGGCCTTACAAGACTCGTTCTTCATGTGGGGCTACCTATTTTTTGACAATAGTAGATGATTTTCACGGGGAGTTTGGGTATATTTACTATGCAATAAAATGGAAGTTGAATCTATGTTTCTTAATTTTGTTGCTATGGTTGAACGGCAATTTGAACAAGTAATAAAACGTGTGAGAAGTGATAATGAGACCGAGTTTAATTGCTTGCATGATTATTTTCAAAATATTGGAATTATTTTTCAGACTTCTTGTGTTGGGACTCCACAACAAAATGGGAGAGTTGAAAGAAAACACCAACATATTTTGAATGTGGCTAGAGCATTAAGATTTCAAGGGAATTTACCAATCAAATTTTGGGGAGAATGCGTGTTTGCAACATGTCACTTAATTAATAGAACACCCTCCACTTTACTTGAGACTAAATCACCATATGAAATTTTGTTCGGAAAAATACCTTCTTATGATGTTATTTATGTACTTGGTTGCCTTTGCTATGCTCATAATCAGCGACACAAAGGTGATATATTTGCAAGTAGGAGTCGTAAATGTATCTTTGTTGGCTATCCATTTGGGAAGAAAGGATGAAAATTATATGATTTAGAAACACATGAGTACTTTGTATCGAGGGATGTGAAGTTCTTTGAGAAAGAATTCCCTTTTGCGACACACCAACCATAGATGTGGTGCCTCCTCTGGTAGTGAACAATGAGGATGGGGCATGGAGTGAGGATGAGGGTGTCGATGAGTGTGATGTGTGCGTTGAGAGGGGGGTTGGAGGACGCGTCCACTCCCGAGGGAGAGTCAGGTGTTGCAATGCAGTCCGAGCAGCAACACGCATATGAGGATGTGCGTGAGGAGGGGCTAGAAAATACAGCAAGGAGAGCCAGGTGTCAACTACAAGTTGACGGTGAATAAGGGCGAGGAAAACGAGTCAAAACTCCATCCACACGATATCGTGATTTTGTTACTCACACTATACGGAAAATAAGCTCATCTAAAAATCATCATCTTCCCCAGGTACGCCCTATCCTATAACATATTTTGTGAATTGTGAACGTTTTTTTGTGAGACAGAGAAATTTTCTTGCAACAGTGACAATAGGACGTGACCCAAAGCATTTTAAAGAAGCAATGAAAGACCCGGGATGGCGAGATGCGATAAGTAAAGAAATACGAGCCCTTGAAGACAATAAGACTTGGGTAATGGAGACTCTTCTACCCGGAAAGAAAGCACTAGGGAGCTAGTGGATATATAAAATTAAGTATAAATCTGATGCCAGCATAGAGCGGCTCAAAGCAAGACTTGTGATCTATGGCAATCATCAGGTGGAAGGAATTGACTATAATGAGACATTTGCTCCTGTGGCAAAAATGGTGACGGTGCATATTTTTCTTGCAATTGTCGCTGTTAACAATTGGGAGGTACACCAAATGGATGTGCATAATGCTTTCCTTCACGGTGACTTAAGTGAGGAAGTTTATACGAAGGTTCCTCCAGGTTTCAAGAATACAAATTCTAACATGGTTTGCAAGTTGAAGAAATCGTTGTATGGTCTGAAACAAGCTCCCCGATATTGGTTTGCAAAATTGTCAACAACGTTGAAGAATTATGGATTTGTGCAATCCTATTCAGATTATTCCTTATTCGGGTTGTGTAAGGGAAGAACTCATATCAACGTGTTAGTTTATGTTGATGACTTGATTATTGCAGAGAATGATAAAGTTGCATTGACAATTTTTAAAGACTACCTTGGCAAGTGCTTTCATAGGAAGGATTTGGGAGTTTTGAAATATTTCTTAGGGCTAGAGGTAGACCGTAATCCAGAAGGAATCTTTCTTTGCCAAAGAAAATACACACTCAAGATAATATCTGAAACATGTTTATTGGGAGCAAAGCCTGCGGCATTTCCAATGGAGCAAAATCATAATTTGGCCCTTGCAACGGGCGAATTCCTTGTGGATCCGGCACCGTATAGGCGACTTGTAGGGAGATTGATTTACTTGTCTGTGACGAGACATAATCTTGCATATTCAGTTCATATTTTATCCCAATTTATGCAACAACCTCTTGAGGAACATTGGGAAGCGGCTCTCAGGGTCGTGAGATATTTGAAAAAGAGTCCAGGGCAAGGGATTTTGCTTCGTGCTGATAGTGACCTAAGTCTAGAAGGATGGTGTGACTCGGATTGGGCTAGTTGTCCACTTATGCGGCGTTCCTTGACAGGATGGTTTGTGTTACTTGGTTGTTCTCCTGTGTCGTGGAAGACCAAGAAACAACAAACAGTGTCTAGATCGTCTGCGGAAGCCGAGTATAGATCAATGGCGGCAACAATGTGCGAGTTACAAGTGGCTTAAACAACTTTTGGGTGAGTTGGGGTATGAAGTTGTATTGTGATAGTCAGTCGGCGTTGTACATTGCTCAAAATCCAGTTTTTCATGAAAAAACGAAGCGTATAGAGGCTGACTGTCATTTTGTTGGAGATGCGGTGGCTGAAGGGATGATTTGTCCATCTTATGTTTCCACCAGTGTTCAATTGGCAGACATCTTTACAAAACGTTGGGGAAAGCGAAATTTGAGTTTCTACTGCGCAAGTTGGGCGTTCGAGATCTTCACGCTCCAACTTGAGGGGGGTTATTACGATATTATTGCCACAAACATAGGAGTTTATTGTCCACATCTTTTGTGAATATATATTTTCTTAATATAGTCTTTGTATTTTAGGTAATATATCATTTTAGGTAATATATCTTTGGTGATTAGGAGGAATTTTAGGGTGGAGCCAAGCCTTGGTGAACAAGAATTCTGGCACCATTTTGTAGTATATATATACTTTGTTATTGTGAATGAAAGGCAAGAGAAACTGAGTGGAAAATTTGTCACTTACCTTACCCCTACCCCTACCCCTACCCTACCTTGTGAGGGTCGAGAGATGGTTTTCGATAGACCCTCGACTCAAGTAAAGCATATCAAAACAAGTATGAAAAGATAATATAGTAGAACTGATGATGAACTGAAATCAAACCCAGCTCTCTACAAGCAATTATAGATAATTGAGTTGGGAAATCTACCAAAAACAAATATTAACGTTTTTTTCTCTCAAAATGCTCCAATAAACACTTCAGCACGTAAAATTAAAGGATCTTACCTCAGCTTTTAGAGCTACTTATCATTAGAAGCAACAGGATGATAGTAACCAAAATTATTTCCGGACCACTCCCGATGTTGCACCATATTATACTGATTATGAAACCCAACTGGCTCTCCACCTCCGTACCCAATTGGCATGCCTACATGTCCTCTGTTTGCCATTCCCATCATCGGCATAGCCACCATTTGCGGTTGGTACGGCATTTCCATGTGGCCATTAGTATTACGCAGGTGACCACTCTCACCGAACTCACGCAAACTCTGTGGCGCCGGCATGGAATTAAACAAATGATCAGACAAAGAAGGCCCCTCGTTCGGCTGCCCCTGCATTCAGAGGCAGAGCCAAAGTTAGACTTTATGGGTTCTGAACTTGCGACCGAGCCTATAATCGTTATAGTTACTGGATTCACAGCCAAATATTTCTATGTATATGTAAGAGATAATGGTAAAAAAACACCTGAAATATTGCTTTTTCGCGAGTTTCACACTTTAACTATCAATTGTTCCCTTTTTCCTACCTGAACTATCATGTAGTATTAAAACAAACTTCAACTATCAGTTGTTCTCTTTCCTACCTTATATCTGGTGATAGTTCAATTAGGAAAAGGGAACACCTTAAAAATGGAGAGGGAGAGTATTAAAACACACCTCAACTATTAGTTCTCTTTTTCTACCTTAAATCTGGTGATAGTTCATGTAGTAAAAGGAAACACCTTAAATCTGGTGATAGTTCATGTATGAAAAGGGAACAACTGATAATTGGGGTGTGAAATTGATGAAAAAACAATGGTTTAGGTGTGTTTTTTACCATTATCTCTGTATTTAATAAATTAACACCTTAAATCTAATGATAGTTCAGGTACGAAAAGGGAACAACTGATAATTAGGGTGTGAAACTCATGAAAAAACAATGGTTTAGGTGTGTTTTTTACCATTATATCTGTATTTAATAAATTAACACCTTAAATCTGGTGATAGTTCAGGTACAAAAAGGGAACAACTGATAATTGGAGTGTGAAACTCGTGAAAAAATAATGATTTAGATGTGTTTTTTATCATTATCTCTATATTTAATAAATTTTTTAGATATAAATACAAAATCTAAACAAAAGTTAATCAGTAACTAATACTCTCCGTCCGCCCATACCTGCATTCTCTTGGTATACAATCTATACTTCTGTAAATGACTTGCTACGTTCTCTCGAGTCAATCCTTCCACATTCATTAACTGCATAATTGTCTTCGGCACAGCATTTTTGATACCTAAATGGGCCACCACTTCAATAAAACGCGTGTGTAACTGCGGGGTCCACACAAGCCTGGGTCGCTTATTAAGAGTCTTAGCTGAGGAATCATCTTCGTTACATATAGCAGAATCAGCTTCTTCAGTATCTCCGGATTCAACTCTCCGGATCTTCCTCGGGTCGGATCCATCCGTTTCATCTTTTTCAGTTAAAGTCTCTTCTCTAATCCTTTCCTCACCGAACGCCTTGAAATTAGAATTATTCATTGAAGCCATATCCTGTGAGTACTATCAAAATTAGCCCATGAAAACATAACCCGCCCAAACTTTCTAAATTTGAGCGGGTTATTGACCAGTCATATATTAACTCAGTCTATTTCAGCACAACTCATTTCAACACATCAAAAGTTTTGAATTGGGTGGATATGTAGCTCAAATTGACTCATTAAATTTTTTGTAAAAATACCTTCAAAAAAATTATTTTTTATTTAATATGTAAAAAAATAAAATTTTATAACATACTAAAATATTATAAAATAATAAAAGTTAGTAAAAATTGGCCGCATTTTAGCCCGTCCAACCATTTCAGCCCAAGTAATTTTGACCCGCCCATATAATACCTCTACCTGTGAGTGCCATCTCTGGAGAGAAGAAAACGTATTATGCGACGCACGGTTTACATCGGTCATAGTCTTTGAGGATTCCGGCGAGATTCTGAAGGCGGAAGCGAGTTCTGCCGGAATAAGTTGTAGAGTTAACGGTGTGAGATCATCGGCGCCGGGAAGTCCAACCTCCCAGAGAAGTCTGTCATCGTTCACTTCTTCAACCATTGTAGTTAGTTACTGAAAGTTGTTCAACTGGACAATTAACACTTGTAGGGTTGTTCGTTCCCCTTATTACGAAGATGAGGAAGTGGGAAAGGGATAGGTGGTGGAAAATGGAAATGAATAAGTTAAAGGGAAAAGGTGGATAGTGTAATAAAAGTACAATATCTGATTGCAAAGTGCCACTGGCCCAGTACGGGTATGATTGACAGCTTGGATGACTGTATCAGATATTTTTTATCTGTTTACCTTTTTAGAAGTCCTAAAAGGCCCTTGAACTGTTGGAAATAGTATGATTATGCCCCTTCGTTTCTTTTTCTCCAAAAATACACTTATCGTTAGTCAAGTAGGGTGGATCCGTGGATGTGCTTTTGAACAATTCAAAATAATGTAATTATAGCATTCATGCTCTTTTTGACACACAAACATACCGCTCACTAATATTTTCTCCTTTACATAGTAAGTGATATTTTTAATTTATGCACATTTCTTAAGAAATTACTTATTTTTAAAAAATTATGATTATTTTTACTAATTTACCCCTAATTAATGTCTAGAAAATGAAAACTACTTAATAATTCTTGATTATATAAATAAAGGTAATTTTGAAAGAATAAGGTCAATTTTTAAAAAAAAATCTAAAGCACCACTTATTTTGAAATAAAATGAAAAATCTAAAACACTACTTATTATGAAACAGAGGGAGTATTAGCCAAGTGGAATAATTATGCTCTTGAACTCCTTATCAAAAAATAAAATAAAATTAGGCTCCTGAACTACCGAAAATAGAGCAAATTTTCTGTTTGATTTTGGGCATGAAAATACCTTTATCGTTAACCAATATGCCACGCCAATAACGGACTTCACATCACTTTTAAATTAACATAAATTAGTACTTTTAGGTTGGAATAAAGTAATATCAGAGCAACGAGATAACTCATTTAGTGAAATAAAGTAAAACAATATTTCTTTAGTAATGATATATAACATTATACATAATTAGTGGACTAAATGTAATATGAACATAGTGACATGTAACAACTAACAACGTGTTCTTCCAGTTGTTACTGCATTTAACGCAAGCACCAAAACTTAGGAGCCAAAATCTGTAAACAAGATATGTAGCCATTTTTAAAATAGACTAGAGCAATAACGTAGTGTTTTGGCACCAAAATGTAACTAATTATTATTGTTTTTTGAAATAAATAACATTTAGACTGAAACGCTTTATGTACCAAAAAAGTAGTAGCAGTAGCATCTAGAAACTCTCTGTTAGCGTCATGATGCTCGTAGCTACAAGGTACGATAAATATTGAAGTTATTGCTTTGTGAAGGGGAAAGTCCCGAAGGCGAAACCTCCACTTGTATCAGAGGCCCCTTGGTCAGGTGGGATGTAAATCGAGGGATATGCGCGAATGGAAGCCCTACAAGGGAGAGGACCAACGGGACACGAACCCAGCAAAAGCTCTTGCAATATTTCAGCAAAGACTGTCACCACACAGATTCGAACTCGCGACGTCGGAGTGGTTGTACTTCAATTATCTTGTCACTTACCAACTCGCATGTGACACTGGGGGCATATTGAAGTTATTGTTATTTGCTCTTTCATATTCCCTCCGTCCCAAAATACTTGTCATATTCTTTTAAAGTTAAATTAATTTAATATTTTAAAATTAAAATTTAGAGATACAAAAAATATTATAAATTGTAATTCTTTTCATATTAATATGATGAAAAATATAGCTTAAATTCTTGATCAACGACTACTTTGCTACCTACTATTTTTGCACTTCCTTATATATTTTACTTTATAGAGAATTGACCGCACCTATAAAAAATGATTCTCATATTATCCAGAATCCATTCTCTTATTTGTTTAACTTTTTTTAACAATATACTTTACATCCATGTTCACAATGCACTCAATTTCCCTTAAAATAACTACAATCTGGCTGAATACTTCCAATTTCTATGTTAAAAATTGTAATGACGATTGACGAAGCTTAGGAGTTGGTAGTGGGCAGACGTATGATCCCCTTTTTTATTTTATTATTAATTTTTTACAATTATTTTTTCACAAAAAATGAAGAGAAATATCTTTACCTAAATTCCGAAAAATAATCTAGGTCTTTAAATAATAATTCTACCCGCCTAAACTAAAACTACTAAAACTACTTGACGCCCTACCCTAATGATGGAACTGCTTTATATATCAATCAAACTAATTTACAAATCTAGTCGTAATTAAAATAGGTCAAATAAATGCTGTGTGATGTTCGAAATAAAAAAAATAGCCAACTGGATGCTCCAACCTCTTAACAGGTTAGATAACGTACTACCTCATACAATAGGTCTTTTAGTTGGATCCTAATACTCACATTAACCAACTCATAGTATGAATCAGTTAATAAATAAGTTGTATTAATTAGATTTGCTTAGACAATTACTATGAATTAGTCCTTTGCTTTTCAAATACCCTTCTTGTCTCCCCTGTTTCACAACTTTCTTCCACAAGAAAGTTCCATGAGCAGCTAAGTGTGGAAACTTCCATGAATACCAATCAACTACACCTCAAACATATATAATAAGTTCACCTTATAATAATCCACTATTTTTTAGTATTTTTAAGACAATTTAGAGACTCAAAAACTAGAGATACTTTTTAGTCCCACACACGCTTCTACACTAATGTGTATAGTATATATCAATTTAACCTACACAAACACTGGACCTAGTATAAGTAGAGCAACAATAACTAAAACTTAATTCCAACTAATTAGTATGACTTGCATAATTTCAAACAACATTCTTTCATAGATTTTTGATACACTTTTCTCTATTAACCTAATAAGGTTCCTCTCATACTACATTTTCATGAATACATTCTACTTGCTAAATAAACCATCAGCCAATACTCCCCCTTCAAGCTCAAACACAAGTGAACATAGCAACTATAATCAGAAACTAACAGCAGCAACGTTGCAAGGAAAGCATTTATAAAGGAATGAGACATACTTGGGCCATGATAGAAAATTGTCAAATACCATACATAAAAATTCTGGCTTCACCTAAAACATCAACTCACATGGTGACATTTTGTATAGTCACGTTGATATATAAACTACCTCACCTTTTTTATCATTTATACACCGTTAGAGACTTGATTTCCTCTGCGTGGCTATCAGGAATATTTGACATCCGAGCCTCAGCATAACCTGATCCTATGTATAAACGTCGAACTACACATATACAGTTCTCTAGTACAAGCAACAACTTTATTTGCAATCAGCTCTTACTGCCCTCTAAAGAGAAATATAGAGCCAGAGCACAAGATACGGGGGAAAATAAAGGGAGGCAGCTCAAACTAGCCTCGGTCAGCTGTACAACTTTTTTCCTATTAGCTAAGCAAGATTTGGAGATTGAGCAGCACTTCTTCGTTCTGCAACATTCACAAAAACAAATCATTCAGTATCATAATAACAACTAGATAGCAAGGTTCCAGTCAAATGCAAGCAGAAGAGTTGATGCTTACCTCCAGCTGCAACAAGTTTCTCAACACGAGCAACAATGTGCTTGCCATAAGTGTATTTCTTTAGAGCATTCAAGTGAACTTTTATTCTCGAAAGGATCAGCTCACGTTGCTGATCACTGCACGTTTCCAAAACTTTCTGTACAACATAATTTGCAAACTGATCTTTCATCATTGCCTGGTAAAAAAGGAAGAAAAATGAGAAAATAACACAAATTGAAAAAGAAAATGACATCCACGATAAGACATAGTTAATCAAAGACATGAGATGCAAAAGCAAGGCTTGTAAACTTGAAAAGTGAAGCTTTAATTTAGTATCATTAACCAATGAACAAACTCGAGCGGAGACAGGAAGAAAAGGAGATGGATATTAGCAAGTCAAACTCGTTTTAAGGAAAAAAAACAGACCTGAAAAGTGAAGGCATCAAATGGTTAATATAAAGAAGTGATGCATTTGTTGATCCAAGGAGAGAAGTGATAACATGTTAAATCCATCGATAGGCATGTAGTACATGATGCAAAAGCGGATGAGATTTTGAAAGATATCGTGGAGAGGAGTTGATAAAAAGCTTCTCGTTAAAGAGGGAAAATAACAGAACAGTGTAAAGTATTTTCCGGCCTCTTCTCATACATAGTGTTTTGATCTAAGATTTCAATTAATTCATATCCTATTATTCTGGAAAAAAAATTATTTAGATATCCTATCAGGCTCTCCAATCTAATTTAAGGTCACATCAGAAGACAATACATTAATACTAAGGCATGCTAGAGCTACGACAGTTATCCTATGAGACCTACCCAATGTTACATGTTCAGGTGCATAATAGATCAATATGAACATTATCAGCTGTCTCATATAATATAACCAGCTGTTGCTAGTACCTTACTCCATTAACCGAGCTCTGCTTCTCAATGAGTACCCGGGACCAAATTATCGGCAGTGCGAGTAAATAGGTTGTCACAAGAATGCTACCGCAATAAGGGACCATTGCAAAGACAGTACAAATATATAACGGCTTCATCCTTTCTCTAGGTATATACATCCTATACTGTTAAGTCCCAAAATATCTTGTACCACCCTAAGGGCCCAGTAAAAGATGTTACTCATGAATATTGGGTTTTTGACCAGACACGAGTTCAAAAATTTACAAAAAGAAAAAATAGGAAATGCTCGGTTGGAAGTTTTATACCCCATCCCCAAACTCTGATGAGGGAATATTAACCTTTACGTAGATTCCAAGCTAAACACATGAGGGTCGGGTCAAAATTTTAGAAGGTCCAGTACAAGGCAGTATAGAATAATGAGAACCTAATAATTATACACAGCAATATTATGCATATAACTAAGACTAGAAATAAAATAAGCTTAGACAAACCTGAAGAGGTTCATTTTCGTCAGTCGTGCCGAGCATCTCGTCCACTAGGAGCTGCCTTTCGCTGGCACCGCCAAAAGCTAAACACTTCTCAACAACATTAGAGGCAAACTTCTGCTGGCTCATTTGCACAATCTTCCCAGCTAGTTCCTTAATAATAGCAGAACGCTCGTGTGGCTTCCCATGCTCCAGTACATGCTGCCAATGTTGCATTTAAAATGAAAAATGGGGGGTGGGGGGGTGGGCGGTGGGGGGATGTATATCTCAGAGATGGATGAGAAAAGTTCTTCAAAGAAACATGTGTTGTTAAAGAACAAAGCATGGTTGAATTCCAAAAATTGAAATGAACAAAGAGAAACGAGTCCTTTAGCTTAGAAAAAAAATTAACAAAGGGAAGCAAGAACCGAAAGTTAGTGAGGTATGGAAGATGGATTCACAATAACTTCGATCTAAGATCCATATTTGCCTATAAAAAGAAGCATATTTAGTAAAGAAGCTAGGGAGATGTCCAAGGTAGTTAAGGTTTTCCCACCCTTCCAACGTTGCTATAGTGACAGATCTAGAACAAGTGACTCTATATGCCATTTCCACATCAAATTTATGAAACGGGTGCATTGTGTGAATCGTTCCATAATATATAGTCAAGGAATGAGAAGTAGACCAGGATACATCATGATAAAGCAAAATAAGTTTTTTAGTAGCATGATACAAGAAATCACCAACACCAAGAATAAAATAGAATATCTACTGCTGAATAGGAGATTTAGAGCGAAGCATGCAGGTTATTTCAGAAAAGTACATACCTGAATAACATAATTACCATATTGATCTTGTGCCAACATGCTAACAGATCCCAGAATTTCTTCCATCGCTTTACTTTGAGTAATTGGATCACTGCAGTGTTCCAATACTCTCTGCCAGATGAAGAAAATTCTTCAAAATAAACCTCAAATGACTGAGATGAATAGCTACTGCACACATTACTCATCTACCTGAATAACACGACAGCCATATGGATGAGTGGAGAGATTCACAACTTGACCAAAAAATGTAGTGACAATAAATTGGATATGTTCTTCTGGTACACATTCAATACACTTCTGGACGACATGATTCCCATTCTGATCTCGTACACAACGCATGACATGACCATCGAGCTCCTCAACCATTTTAATCTTCTGGTCCACATCTACCACTTCTATCGCCTGCAAGTGAACCAAAATTTTGTTTGAGCAAAGCTTTGAACTCACACAGGTCAGATACTTGGAAAGCAGCTCTTAATCAGCCAATTACTTAGAACTCTTTAATACCTAAGAATCCATATATCACACATCAGAATCACTGTCAGGGCAAATATAAATCTCCAACAACTATATAGCATTATTGCTTAGATTGTTAAATTTATTTTGAGCTATTTTATTTATTGGGATAAATATCTTTTGAACCAAAGATACAATGGAAACAAGTCTGCATAAGCATATATATAACTCAGTTGTGTGAACCTTCTGAATCACGCGGCAACCATACATCTGAAGGCTCAGTGTTAATACATGGCTAAAGAGCTTGCCAGCCAATTCTCTCCTCTGAGACGCCATTCCATGTTCAAAAAACTGAAAAGGAAGTTTCAGAGTCAGTCTAAGCAAAACACTCTAGAGAGCCCAAGACTGAAACCAAAGGTACACATACCTTCTGGATTACGTAATTACCAAAAACATCAGTCATTAAAGTAAGAGCTTGGGGAATAATTTCCTGGAAAACCATGTTCTTCTCCTCAGGGGTGGCAGTTTCCAGTTTTTGTTGGATGAACCGGCTACCATACTGATCCGCACTGATTGTAGATGATACAGAGAATTTTAGAAGCAATTCTGGTTAACTTATTAATAAATAGGAACAATTCTACTTGTAAGGGGGGGAAAAGAACCGCACAACAAAATGCACTAACTACCTGAACTCGACAACATGACCAGCAATTTCTGAAAGCTCAAAACACCTGGTCTTATTACTCTTGAACTCTTCCAATAGAGAGGAAGCAAAGCTGTTTTCCATGTTATCCAAGTTCCAAGATCCCATTACACCTGAAGTCATGTTTCTCATTGCACCAGGGAACCTCATATTATAATCACTGTGCCTCATTGGACTACCAGGACCGACTGGAGAGTTTGGAATGACAGGACTTGCCAAGGGACTTCCAGGATATGATAAACCGACTCCATATGCAGGATTACCATAATAGCCATGATGACTTGAACCACTAGTTTTACTGCTGAGTGGAACACCATATTGTGACTTCGGAGATAGTGCATTACCAAGATAAGCTTTCTGAAGCAAGTCTACATAGGAATTACCCATGTAGTTCCTATCCAAGGAAGGATCACTAAGTGAGGCAACCTGTGCAACATATTCAGCTGTCAAGTACTGCAGATACATAGGATCCATGAAGGATGCCTGTAAAGCATTCCCAGCCATTTGATTTCCCATTCTGCTGAGATTCTGCTCTGAGACCCCAGAGCTCAAATGAGATGCCCCTAGCATTCGAGAGTCCAATCCAGATAGAGCCATCGCAGACGCAGCAGCAGCATTTTCAAACAAAGGAGGCAGGTTATGGTTGCCAAGGTGGCCATAATTGGAAGGACTATCCACATGCGGATATTGAGAAAGTACACCACCTCCACCATTCATTGTGGATGTTTGAGATCCTTTGGCATAGGAATTATTAGACGCAACCGCAGATTTGTGCAGATCCTCTTGGAGGTTGCCAGCACCAGTATCGGTATATGGTCCTTTTGCAGAGTGAGATTTAGAAGACATACTAAACTGTGCAGATTCTGATCTCTTCAGATATGCATGCTGCTGCTTAGCGTTATTCTGACTACCTGTAAAATTGTAAGAATATTAGTCGTAAAAAAGCATCGTGTTCAATCTGAGAAAGATCTATATCTAACATTACCATTTGAAAGATTCATGCTAGACAAAGCAGCAAGAAGATCCGCAGACTCGGCGGAGTGAGAGACACCATTAAATGAATTTGGACTATTAAGACTCCTCTTCTCAGAAGTGGCTACTCTTCCTCCACCGATAGGAGTGAGGGAAGGGCTAGGAGCCCTAGCAATGCGCTGGGGATCAGGAGTAGTGCTTCTTGATAAGTGAGCCCCCAAAGCAGCAGCATATGAAAAGGAAGTAGGCGGCGCCCCAGCATGTTGAGCAGCAGATGAGCCTTGTCCATTAGATGCTGACCTTAAAGGATCTGAAGTTGAAAACTCATGGCGGAGATGAGACAGCTCAGCTTCTGCTGAACCCAAGCTATCACTACTTTCATCAAAAGTATTACGGCTAGCTGGTCGAGAAGGGGGACCAGGAGCAGGAGACACACGGCCAAAGTCATCCTGGAAGTAACATGATTTATAACCCATCAGAATGGTCATTTCAAAACAAAAAAAAATATTGAGACTAACTGTAACACTTTCTGTTGAGAAACCTAAAGTTATGCTACATAACAGATATCATGAACGATTTATCACATCGATTGGATCTCAAAGTTTCAAAAAACGGAAAAATAGTTAACAAGAAACATCTATATCAGCATAAGAATGGCATATTACGATGAATCAGATGACAAGCAGCAAATGGTTGAAATTTCTCCATTTCATTCTAAAAGGTATACTTTCCTAGATTCAGTGCGATTAACAAGACTTTCCTTTATACAGTACGAAAACTCCAGTTATATACACGGGTAAATAAATCACAAGGAGATGAAATAGAGATCACACACGTCGCCAAGCAAAAAAGAAGATGCAAAATAGGCAGGACATAACATGGCCACATGTAATTGCAGAAAGAGCACGGAACATTTCAGCTATTCAGCTAAGGTTAGAAGAAAATTACCATACAGCTGCTTATGTTTTTCTCCCAGAGGGACTCGATTTTAGGAAAGCAGAGAGGTCTTAAAATATTGAGTTAAAAACTCAATCCAAGCAGATTGAGTAAAAGTGAAATCAGCATGACTGGACCAGATTTTAATCAAAAGAAACATCAACTAATCATTCCACTTATTCCTTGGTCAATTTAGAAGCGATACTATATACTTTATTACTGGTACACCGATGAAACTAATATATAATAAAAGCTTGGCATGTTCATACACACAAAAGCAATGAACGCAGTCACGGTTTTCGAGTTAACATTTGTTGTTACACTATTTTGTGTTTATCATGTCACAGTGCAAAAACCAGTATCATCTACATTACATACTGTACTCATTTTTGCAATTATATGTGGTCGCTAGAAGGACTTTAGAGAGAAAAAAAGAGAGCTACCAATAGCAGAATTTCCATAGGAAACATAAATGCCTAATATTTTCATCATCTCAACTAAATGATCGAGTAAATGGAGTTATGGATTTATCAAACTATGTCATGAACAAATGGTTTAACAGACACAGAAACGAAAAGTATGACTTCTAATGCACAAATATATGTAAAATATTTCAAGGTAGGAATGTTTTCATGAACTCATACAGCCATAGAACCGTATACTCCGAGTATACTAGAATTTCTAGAGAACTGGTTTGGAGGATCAACCACCATCCTGTGACATGCCACATGACAAAAAAACATTTTACAAATTTTATTCCAAAAACATACAGCTTTGGCCAGTAAAATTATCAACATTGATTCTCACAGAAAAAATTCCTAATATATACTTAAAGCATTTCAAAGCGCATTTGATACCTCAATATGGAAAGAACATCCATTAGTCAAAGTACAGAATGAAACTAACAAAGTTTCATGTGTGCACCTGAAAAATTTCAGCAATGCTCTTCTGTTTACTACCTAACCCTAATCCTGGCAAACCAATCAGCCCATCACCACCCCACTCTACTGAACTCAACTCATTCTCGTTCTCCTGTTTTTTCGAGTTAAACCCTGGAGGCATAGCAAAAAGTGACCTACCACTACTACTCCCATTATCATTCTTATTCACTTTCCTCCTATCCCCTATTGCGGAACTCCCCCCTCCTCCTTGCATCCTTTGTGCAAACCTCCAATCCCCTTTTGACAATAGTGGTGGAGGCAACCTAGGGTTAAGATTTACGTTCGAGTAATAGTACGATAAGTAAGCAGGATCAGACCTAAGTTCCTCTTCAGACATAAAACCATTATTGTTAAACAATCCACCTACTGCACTTAAAGAACCTTCAACAGTAGGTGGAGCTGACCCACTTCTATACAAATTTAACTCTTTTTCATGATCATCAGCTTCTTGTCTCCTCTGTTCCCTAAGTAAATACCCTATCTCTTTTTCAAACTCATCACCAAACGAATTATCATTGTCTCCAAGCATTGGTCTTGGACCAAATTCAGATAACATCTTTTATACAAACTTATAAGCACTTAATTCATCACACGACAAAAAATATAATTAATACCCACAAACCCTAACAACCCAAGAAAGCTAAAAAGATCAAAACTTTATGATAATCTAAGAAACCCCACATGCCCAAAACCTGAAAAATCAAAATATTTGATCATATAACCCCATTAAAGTTATGTATAATAAACATTGAGATAAATGAAAGTGGTGGTGGAGGGGTTGAGGGTACTGAAATGTTTGTTATGTGTGTGAGAAGAGAGAAGGTGGGAGTGCAAGAAAAATTCAATCTTTGCGGCGAATTGTATAGTTATAAGGTTAGTTTTAGGGTTTTGTTATTCAACAACTATACAAGGGGGGGGATTAAATTCAATAAAGTACTACTAGATCTTTTTATTATTAGCTTCAAATTATTTTTCGTTTTATTTATTTATGTGCGTTTTAAGAAATATTAATTATGAGTATTTTTTAATTTTTTTATTTTTATTTATTGCTAAGTTATAATTTATGTCTATTAAATATTTATTTTATTAATGTGTTATCTCCAATAATGATAAAATTTACTAAGGATAAATGAAAAAAAAATATTTTAAATTTTTAAAATAATAAATAATTTGAGATAATTATTTTTATTAACTATGATAAATACATGTGGAGTATATAAAATAAAAATTATTTTGCCATTAACAAATTATTATTACCTTCCCTTAATTAAAGGGACCTAATTGACCAAGTGAAAAAGGGAAATACATATGGATACTTGTTTTGTTGAGTGAGTAGGACAATGATGTTTGTCTACCTCTTGTTTCTGTAGAAGAATCCGAAGGCGACACCTCTTTAGATTCGGAACAAGTCTTAATCTGACTTTACTGTTTAACCAAACACTGGTTTAACCAGTTAAAATCTAACAAATGGCTTCTTGTGGCAGGTTAACATTTCTGTAAAAAAATCTAGGCTTTATTCCTATTTAGGAAAAAGGACTTGCTTTTTTTAGTTTTTTTTTATATCAAGTTTCTCGGCTTACGCCAGATTATTCCTCAAGATAGTAGTTCCGGTTCCTCAGCACTACTACCAAATAACTGATATCACCTATAAGGTACTACCTCATAAGAGAGCAAATTGCTCCCACCAGGGTTCGAACCCACGCTGCAGGCCTCCAGCTCTACTTTGAGTTTCCCTCCTTTGCCATCCAGCTACCCGGGGGGACTTTTTTTTTTTTTTTAGTTTTAATGTACTAAAGATGGGTCCTGGCGGATGGTTAGTTTTCAGTTATGTTTTGGCAAATCCGATTCGGACGGATTCTTCCTCCAACTAACGAAGAGATCTTGGCGAAATTTCCACATATGAAATTGAGCACAGTTTTGCAAAGAAATGGCCCACTTATTTGGTGTACCTACTTGAGCCGGATGAAAGGAAACTTTCACGTCCGATTTTGAGGGGGGGATCCTATAGAATCCTATCCCAATTTTTCAGTGTAGTTGATATGGTAAAATACCAATTTCAGGTAATTTCCTCCTTTAAAATACAATAACAACATATTCAGTGAAATTCCACGACGTAATGTATTTTCCTCCTTTAAAGATAGAAGGAAAAAAGTTTAGATTTGTCTTGTATTTTAAATAGTTAAATTTTATCCACCATTATATTTTCAAGTATTTATATATCCTTATTATTTGCAGATCTTTTCATATTTGACCTTGTTATTAACGAAACTTTAGCGTGAAATGGGTGAACTCAAAGGCAAATCTTTACCCTCTACTTTTCTCTATGGTTAAAAATTACCCTTAATTACTTTTTCAAATTGGAGATCAGTGAGGAATTGAGAAAAAAAGGCAGACTTTTTTTTTATAATGGGGTAAAATTAGACCCAAAACATAAAGGAGGAGAAGTTAAATTTGCTCAATACTACTCACTAACAAAGCAGCACTAATGGGACGAAAAAGGTACAATCCCAATAAACTACAATCTCATTGGTACAAGTATTTTTTTTATAAGATTGAGGTAAATTAGGGCTGGCAGGTGGGCCGGGTCCGCCCGGTCCCGCCTCGATCCCACTTGAAAAAAAAAGGGGGGACGGGACCTGGGCTCGTCCCGCCTCAGACCCGATCCCGCCGACCGGCCCGTCCCCCTCCCCTTTGCAAAAAATGTCCGTTGCACAACGGCCATTTTATATTTTGGCCGTTGTGCAACGGCCATTTTTGGCCTCCCCCTACCCCTTTAATATTTATTTTTAACCCTTAAGTTAATATATTTACACTTTAATCCAATTTTCCAACTATAAATACCTCATTTTCTCTTCATCTTTCTCACAAATCTTCCAACAATTTCTCTAATCTCTCAATTTATCTCTCTACAATTCTACATTGCCTACTAAATATTATATTTTTTTGCTCATTTATATCAAAGTTTAAAAATTTGGAGTGAAGTTGGCAACTAGCTTGAGGATCATCTATCGAGAAAAGTTTCAATTTTCAACCTCGATTACAAGTCGACGTTAAGTCGGTGTTTGGTACCTTCGTTCCTTATTTAAATTATTATTGTTACTTTATCTTAATTATCGCACTTAATTTCATTATCTTTAATTATTTATTTACATAATTAAAATGAAAGGATTAAGAGGTATGTTTAAGGGTGCTTCTTCTAGTAGGGTAACAAGGGCAGGGGTACTTCTTCTAGTCATCCTATTCCTAGACATGATGATTTGATAGGTTACACTCATATAGATGAAACTGAATTTTTTAATGATATATCATTAGACGATGATATATATTATGCAACTCAAGCAGACTTTAATTTAGGAGATTATCTATATGACACATCCACTAATGTAGATGACACACCCACTAGTGCACCTCCTCAAACTGAAACTGAAATGCCTCCTATTCCCCCTAATATGATACGATGCCCCACACAACGAAAATTAAAATATGTTGCATGGGATTTTTTTTATAGGGTCAAATTAACCCGACGACGGAGGGAATTGTATGTCCTAAATACGATAAACATAGAGATAGGGAAGCAATAGCAAAATTAGTTGCGGTGGAGGGTTTGTCTTTTTCATTTCCTTCATCTCCTGATTTTATACATTACATTAGAGATATGTATAATCATGTTTTTAACGGTTTTCCCAGATCAACTGTTAGGAGAGACATTTTTAAATTTGCACATATGAATATCAACAATATTTACGGTATTCATTATATCATTTTCCTGGCAAAGTATCAGTCACGTCTGATATAGGCCGTAGTACTAACGACCATGATTATTTAATTGTAACATGTCATTTGATAGATTATAAATGGTCTATGTAAAAACGTATTTTAGCATATATATTGATGATATGCACACTAGAAGTTTTATTGCAAAAAATATTCATCAAATTTGCGAGTATTATGGTATAACTGACAAAATAATGACAATTACGTTAGATAATGTTTCTTCTAATAATTATGCTATTAGACTTATAAAAGATCTTTTAACTCCATCTTTTTCTAATCATTTTCATATAAAATGTGCGTGTCATATTTATAACTTAGTTGTAAATAGAGATGGCAGTGGATTGTGGACCCGGTCCGGATCCGATGAATCCAGATCCGTTTTATAGGATATGGATCTTCAAAATTTGGACCCGACGGATCCGGATCGGACCCGGATCCGTTTCTGACCGATCGGATCTGGATTTTGTATTTGAGATCCGTATCCGGTCTAGATCCGACCCGTGGATCCATTTTTTATTAAATATATTCATAATCTAGAATGTAATTGTATAAGTATTTTCTTAAAATTGCTAAGCACATCCTTGCAAGTTTAATTCTCAAAATAAGTTTAATTTATCCCCGCGTTAACTCAAAAACCCAAAAATAAAGAGGTAACTTCGATAATAAAATCAATATTATATTAGTGAATGACTAACATCTCCATAGACAAGTCGTTAAACTTATATTCACTTCATATGTGAAGATTCCAAGCACATGCAAGTTCTGCATTGTGGAAATACTAGTCGGCATTTTCCACAACTATTGTCATTGTTCAACATTTTCAATTAATAGCTCACAATCAAAACGAGACAACGAACAAAATCTCATATGAAAAATTAAACACAGTAGACTGTTAGCTAAGTAAAAATCGTTTGTCAGTTCAAAAAAAAAATCTTAGCAAGGTTACATTCTTAGTAAGGCAAATTTTTTTTTACATGTGGATCTAGATCCGATCCGTGGACCCGGTGGATCCGGATTTGGATCTGATTTTTATGGACCCGACGGATCTGGATTTAGGTATGAAAAATGGATATGGATCTGGATCTAGTAGGATCCAATCCAGATCCGATCCGTTGCCATCCCTAGTTGTAAAGGATGATCTATCACTTTTTGAAGATATTCTTAATAAAGTACAATTTGCTATAAACTTTATTTTTAGAAGTAATAGAATACAAAGAAAAAAAGAATATAAAAAACTTGTCACGATTATGGATTACCTTATAGAAAAATTCCCAAAGAAGTAGCGACTAGGTGGAATTCTTTATATGAACAACTACTTATTGTTTATGATTATAGAAGACATATAACTCTATTTTTAACGCACATAATCGAAATCCAACTGATATGGTTGTAGATAACGATTGGAAAAAAAATTCAGAACTTATTGTATTTTTAGAGAAATTTTTTCAAGCTACTAAAGAATTTTCCGGTATTTATTATCCCGCTATTTTAACTATGTTATTTTATATAGCTCTAATTTTTTTTTGTTACTTAGTGAATATATGAAAAAAACATCTTATAAGGCACCTATTAAAAAAAATTATCAAATTAAAAAATATTTTTTCCTATTCCCACTATTTTATATTATTGGTGTTGTATTAAATCCGACTATTAAAATAGACTATTGTAAAGCACTTATTGAAACTATTTATGATTGCATAGTTGTACTTCCACCTCCAACTCCAAAAAATCCAAATGACTAACCACCTAAGGAACCAACTAAAGAAGAAGTTTATCTAGCATACACGATGAATGTAAATATGTATATAGATATTACCAACAAGAAAGTGCTAGCAACCAACCGGCTTCCATACCACTTCTTCTTCTTCTTCTTCTTCAATACAACATCAAAAAATACATGTTATTTTTGCGGCTAATATTGAAAGCCTTAGAAATAGAATGTATAGTGGTACCACTACTAATCAAGTTAGTGAGTTTGATGTTTTTTGTTTTGCAGGGTGTTGTACCGTACCAAGCAGTTCTCAATGAAGAAGAACGTGAAGACTTGCTGAAATATTGGAGGGAGAATGAGAAGACATTTTCGACACTATCAAAGATGGCCCGAGATGTGTTGAACATTCAAGCGTCATCAACAACGTTTGAAAGTGCTTTTTATGTCGGAAGATTTCAAATCGGAGAGCACAAACACTCATTAGCGGGAGACAGCTTGAAGATTGCAGTTTTATTTAAAGATTGGATACGAGCGGAGCGTAGAAGGTGAGGTCAACCAGAGATCGATGAAGATGGCGATGAAAACTACAACGAAATCTTATCTGACGGAGGTGGAAGCGACGTCGAGCAATTTGACCAACAAATTCATATTCCAACCGAAAAACCACAAGACATTGTGAATAAACTAGAAAAGGTGTTTATAAATATGTGATTTTTTAAATTCCAATTTTACTTTGTTATTTGCAACTTTCAACACCACAAAGTTGCAATTTTGAAATTGTATTACAAAAAAAATCATATTTCTATTAAATAATATAAGAGGCACCAAAACAGCATTGGGATGTTTTTATTACACTATCTTGTTCAATTATTGAGGTGTTTATATATGTTATTTTTTAAAATTAAGTGCAAAAAGAAAAATATGAAAAACACGATCCCGATCCGACACCGCCCCGTCCCGGTCCCCTTTTCTGACGGGGCCGGGAACGGGACATCGGCGGATCCCGCCAGTCCCGGCCCGCCAGTCCCACCGGAGGACCGGTCCCCCTTTCCCGCTATACCCAGCCGATTCTCAAGGACAAAAGACTCCTCCGTCCCCCGTCCCGCCGGGACCCGCCCCGCCCCGAATTCGCCCCGTTGGCCACCCCCGGTAAACTACAATCTAATGCGTACTACTGTAATCATTAGAAATAAAATGGAAAAGATAAGTCATGAGAGATTTTTATGACAATTAAATATCAATAGTCAATTTTTACACAAAAATCTTTGCTATTAGCTCATTGTTCCAAGTTGGAAGTTAATACTCCCTCCTATCACTTTTATTTGTACAATATTAACTTTGCACATTTCTTACAAAACAATAAAGAAAGTGCATAATTTATAATGATACTCATATTAATTGGTGTATAATTTTAATGAATTTGAAAAATGATTTGAAATGAGTAATTAGTACTATGGATAAAACTTGAAAAAAAATTATTTCTCTTGATATGTTAAAAGTGACCAAATAAAAGTGAACGGACGGAGCACTAAGAAGTGGTAGTACTACATAGTGTTGCAACTTGCAAGAGAGAGATTTTCGAAGAGATAAAATCAGTTTTGTCTTAAACATGTGTAAATACGAGAAATATTATTGGAGTCGTAAAGATCTGGTCTTATCGAGTAGTAAAAATGCTTTAAGGGTTATTAAAAGAAGAGTTAGTGAAAATCAATGATGAATTATAGCCACTTAATTGCGTTTGACCAGGAGGATAATAACTATGGTCAATTAAATTTAAGCTCATATAATGGATTAGACTTAATATTACTCCCTCCGGATAAAAAAGAGTGTCTAATTAGCTTTATTTTTCGTGTCAAAAAGAGTGTTTACTTACCAAATTAAGAACAAATTAACATTGCTTTTTCAGATTTGCCCTTATTAATTGTTAGTTGATCAAATCTCAATACTTATTTAATTAGGGTCATTTTAGTCAAATTATCTATTTTTGCCTACATATTAATATTTTCTTAAGGGGTGTGCAAATGGCTAAGTAAACACTCTTTTTTATCCGAAGGGACTACTGATGTTAGTATCTGTTTGATCACACTAAATTAACTCAAAAAACCGTATAAACTATAAAAAGGTAGCTAACAAATCTAAGAAGCTCAAACATTGAAATAAGTATTTTGACAATCCAGTGCAATAATTCTTTAGTCGGTTTAAAAAGTTACACAGGATATATGCTTACATTATTCATTAAAAATTCTAACTATGATGAAAGAGTTGGTGACTTTAATTAGTGGCGGAGGAAGAAGAGTTGTTGTTGTGAGTTGGCATGCCATTTTGACAAAAATGGTTGGACTTAACAGATTAAGAGAAATTTGATTACTTCTATACATTCACGACATATATTGACCGATAGTATAACATAAAAGACGTATATAGATCAATAATATAACGAATGACAATATTAAACTTTTTTTAATAGTATCTACAGCGGCAAGAAAGTGATGGTGGGCATGTATATGTATTGGATGTATTTACTTGTCTTGATAGATTGGGACTTTTTGTGTCTCCTGTGATTGTGATGGAAATAAGATGCTTTTATTAGCTTCTTCCATGCAACATTTGTTTCTTCTCCTCTATTTTTCTGATGATGAGGCAGCCTTGATGCCTCTCTCTTTCTCACTCTTTTATGTGCGCGAATATTTGTTTGCTTTAAAATTATTTAGTATCCTGTTTGAGTACGGACGTTCTATCGGAAATAATTTATTTATCTTCATAAGATAGAAATAATGCTGTGTATACATCACTCTATTTAGAATCACTTATGAAATTATATTGGATATTCCGTATTCAAAATTTATCCGTCCGATTCATTTTATTTGTCATATTTATTTTTTGCAATCCTTAAAAAAACATAAACTAAAAGTCTAAAAGGATAAATTTGACTAAATTACGCTTCTGTATTCTCTGATCTCATTTTAACATTACTCTTTCTTTCATTTTATTAGAGTAAGGATAAAGTAGAAAAATATAATTAATTATATTTTGACTTTTAAAATGATATAAGTACTCCCTCCGTTTCATGTTATTTGGTCTTCGTCGACTTGACACCCCCCTTAAGAAATTACTTCCTCCATTCATTTTTTTTGCCCACTATACTAAAAATATATTTTTATTTTTTCTTGTCACTTTTAGCGGGAGAAGACAATTTCTTTTTTCCTGTGTTACCCATAGTATTAATTACTCATTCTAAATCATTTATTAAGTCCATTAAAATTATCCACCAATTAATATGGGTATCATGATAAATTAAGCACTTCATTTATTATTTCTTAAGGGCGTGTAAAATCAATAGTGGACAAGTAAAAGTGAACATGAGAGTATTTATTAAGAGTTTGTTTTACTAAATAATCCTTATTAATTATGCTTTGAAAATTTAAGTTTGACTATTAAAAGGACAATATATTTCTAAGGGTCAAGTAAAATAAATCGAATGGAGTATTTTGGTCCAATTAATTTTAGTAACCATGACAAATAAAATGAACCGAAGGAAGACTATTTACTAATTAATTTAAACTTGTGTTGGGTAAAGCCATTAAAAAAATACTTCCTCCGGTCTATTTTACTTGTCATTCTTACTAAATATAGATCGTCCAAAATAGTTGTCATTCTAGAAAATTAAGATAAAATTGAGTACATTCTTCTTATTTTATCCTTAATAATATTTATTTTTGAAAGTGATAGATAAATATTAACTAATTAGCATAGAGAATCTAAGTGAAGAGATATTAAATAGAAAATGTTTATTGAAGAGAGATTAACATTCTAAGTTATTAAAGATAATAAATATGAGTATGATAGTCAAAACACAATTTATTAAGAGGTATGTAAATAAAAGATGTGAAAAGTAAAATAGACATAATGGAGTGAAGTATCCATCCCATTATCCCAAGATCCCATTATGTATCCAACGTCTTAACCCTACCAAAATTTAATTAAGTCCTCGTCCTCAAATTGAAACTTAAATCTTCCCCCACCACCTCCAATTCCTCACACTTTCACACCATCCCGAGTCTACTTGTCATTACATACTAGTAAAGTAGAAATAGAGATGAATTCAAAATTTTAATTATTTGTATTATTCTTTTATAATAAGCAAAATTGTAAAATTGAACGTTAATTTATCTATATGCAAAAAGAATTCATTCTGTAAGCTGAGCAATAAAACCGATTTGATAAGATTTAGAAGTTGCACTTGCAATGGAACGAGATATTTATTCTCGTTCTTATGGAGTAAGGACGTATACATGCACATGCGACATTATATATTGCGCGTTTTTCTTAATGAGAGACTAGTAGTTTAATTAGAAAAAAATATGGTTTTCATAAGCATATGCATGTATACATTGATGTATATATATATATATCCCCAAAAAAGTACAATTGAATTTGTAGGTGATTTTAAGGATACATGTATTGATTTGCAGACAAGAGTGATAAACAATTAACAATAATTAAGTAAATGGAAATAATAAGTAAGTAATTAGCCTAGAATGTTGTGATCTTAATTAAAATTGAATTGAAGAGTTCGGTCCGATCCTTAGTTGAATTGCTTCGGGTCCGAGCCAATAACGAGAGCAAACAAGAGTACTTTTGAATGTAAATTATGCGAGTATAAGTAATGAGAATTAGAGCCTTCAACATGCTCCCGTCCACTTTTTACTTCAAGAGTGAATTCTCTGTTCAAACGGCCTCTAAAAAATTCAATCGGGGAGAGGGAGCTAAAAACTAATCATCGTCTATCAGTGCCTCCAACCTCGAGACAATCCAAAATGATTGCATTTGGACCGACCTCTCGGGGATCATTGTGCCCAGCTTGGATGAAAATATTATCACCTTCAGGTCCGGGTATTCCAACGTATACACTTATCTATTAGCTTTCAAGCTTGTTCCTCCGATTTTGACAATGTGATCCTCGAGATGTGCCAGACATACAATTTGTGCCTTGCACAAATTGGTTCGTCTATTTGGAGGATCGTAACTTGCCTCCGATTCTTGGCCAACTTGCTCGATGAATGTTTCATTTTGGATCACCTGATTCGTTTATACGTGCCTCGATTCTTTTGTGACGGTATCATCCAACTCTCTAAATGATTCAGATTCCCCATTCTCTCTAGTGTCGATGAGAACTGAGATCGAGGTTGGATGGAACACTTTGTCGCGGTTCCTACTATCGGAATTATCCCGTCTAGGTGCATGCCTTTCCCGGAGGAATGAAACATGCACCGTAAGTACTAAAACTGCTTTTCTTTCAATTTAGATAACTTGTCTTTAAATCTTCCCTTTTCTATTTTCAGCCGTCCAATGGATTTCGGCTCACGTGGGTAATCTCCATACACGGGTCGAGAAAATAATCAGCACTTATCCGCATAAGAAGCGGACATGGAAAGAACTTTCTGACAAACGATGGGTAGCCCGAAATCACGGTTAGTATTTGCCTAACTCCTTTTTTTTAGCTTTAATAACATCGTTGTACACTTTTCCAATTCTTCCAAATTTTTGAACTTGCAGGTCTACCGAAGGGCACCTCAACGTTGATTCATTCAATTCGTAATTTCTGGATCTTTTCTATCGAATTATTGACATTTTCGTCTTCCTTACAGTCATGATAGCTCCATTCGGAACATCCACACACCCCGATAATCATAATTATGACATGGGGTTCAACCGGTTATGTCTGCTTGTTTGCTTCTCTGTTTCTGTAGTTTCTCTTTGCACGGTCACTTAAGAACTCCCGAGCCACTTCATTATTTAACTAGCGACAATTTTCTGTTTGATGACCGCGAGTTCCATGGTAATCACAAATCAAGTTTGGATCTCTTTGAGTCGGGTCTGTCTTAAGCGGTCTTGGCCACATTGTCTCCTTTATATGTCAAATGGCCAAAATGAGCGTAGCCGCATCAACGTTGAAATTGTATTTGGACAACCTCGGGCTTTCCACAATATTAGAATAAGATCCACCGGTATCATTTTTGAATTGCAAACCCCTACTGGTAGACCCTCGATCTGAAATTCAACCTCTCCGGTTGCCCGTATGGTTGATATCTATCATTTGAAGATTTCGGCTCTGACTCGACTACCCTCTTTGATTTATCAAAGTTCTTGTTCCGTCCCGCTTACCTTGGTGGAAGTTCAAGCTAATCATCCTCCACCTGATTTTGGAATCGTGCTTGTTATGCACATCTGCCCATGTTACTACCGGAAATTCCAATATGTTCTCATTTAATTTGAACGAGGCATTGGAGCTCCTAAGATTCAACCCCTTGGTGAAAGCTTTAGCTGCCCATTCGTCCGGTACCCGAAGAAGAAGCATCCGCTCCTTTTGAAACCTTGTCACAAACTCTCGCAACAACTCCGTATCCTTCTAAGCAATTATGAATATATCTGTTTTTCTTGCTTGAACCTTCCGAACTCTAGTATGTGCCTTTATAAAAGTATCTGCAATCATTTCAAACGAATTAATAGAATGTTCATGAAACATAAAATACCATGTCATTGTTTTTTGGAAAGTGTTTCACCGAATTTCTTCAGCAACACCGGTTCAATCTCATTCAGATGCATGTCATTGCCCTTTATTGCACAAGTATATGACGTCACATACTCATGTGGATCTATTTTCCCATCGTACTTCGGGAGGTCATGCATTTTAAACCTCTTCGGTATCAATTTCGGTACTTGTCACTACCTCTTTTCAGGAATCGTGGTGGCACCTACACATTCCCGCTGGTAGGCGAACCATTTCCTATATAAATGAAATAATATGAAAGAAATGCGAAAATATAATTAAAAACATCAATACAACTCCCAAAATCTTATATGTGATACAAGAGCACTAACGCGGAATACAAGTCTGAATGAAGGCAATAAGGCCAAAACTGAATAATATAAAGAGAATGTATGAAAGTGTCTCCAGAATCAAGTAAAGACAAAAGACAAGATATGAGCATTCCGGGGCATGCCAGAAGAAGCATCATCACCCTGAAACACTGAAATCCACTTATCCGGACTCACACTCGAGCTCGCGAACTAGTAGTGGGACCTATATCTGCATAAAAAAATATGCAGCAAGTGTAGCATGAGTACACGACGTACCCCCGTAGACATCATAGGCCGACAACGACGAAAGATACGTAATCGAAATAAATATTAAGTTAACACCAGCTAAGTTTATACTCGATAATTCAATGGCTCATATAAGTCACGTTGTACACATGTCAATTCACTAAAGTCACATTGTTCACATAAAGTTCCAATCACAGTCAAGTAAAATCACTTCATTCACATATACATGGACCTTACTATCATAGTACCCACCGACTAATACTCTCTTGTCCAAGTCATATTCAAGCTTAACCCCACTTATCCAACTTATCACATTAAATAAACGAGTCAAACTTACATCACAACAACCATTTTAGAACGCTTCCAAGAGTGTTACACTTAAGCTAAACATGATGATGTTAACTCCTTTATTAACCTTAGCATTTACACTTAGTTAAGTCCCTATAAAGTTACGGTATGACACACATAGATCGTTCCACATCTACTTTTCTACTAGTGACACTTATCACATGTTCCTTACTAGACTCGTTACCCAATCACCTGATTAGTTACCAGACAACACACAAGTGCACATAATTCATTGGACCTAGACAATATTCATGACATAATTTACATTTCCGACCACTGTAGTAGTTGACATCAAACACTTAGCGTTCCAATTATTAAACCCCAAAAACCCATACTCGAGGAAGCAAGACACACACGACAACCAAATTAATTCAACAACCTCAACTATTCATCCTAGTATTCATAGAGACTAGCATGATCATTATTTCCAAATATTCACAGAGACTAGCTCAATTATAGCGACCATTCTGGTCCAATACAATCAATTTAATCCAAGTAAATCAAGGTTTCACCCGGATTCCAATAACCAACATATCACATTACCAAACCACAATTAATCAATGTATGATATTAATGCAAATGCAAATGCTATGTACCTTTCTATCAATCGGTATACACACTTCACATGGGTATGCTATATGAAAGTGACCTATGAGGACCCACAAAGTCTATATACCCCTCCGCTCCAAAATAACTCATCAAATCACGGAACCCAGATCATGGCTGTAATAATATCATATTGTAAGCGTACAACTTTGAGCCAACCCCGCGTATCAATAGCTATTACGACGTGCAACCAGAACCATCGGTATCATCATCGTCTTAATGTTGCCATAATCTCATACATGTTCTTACCTTTCTGGCCTCTTAGACCCACACCATATTCATACCACTCTCATATCAATATCACCAAACCATGAGTGAATGAATGTAAATGATAATATAAGGCAAGAGATCATGATATAATGAGATGCAACCAAGTAGGAGATGAAATATCACATATTTTCAAGAGTTTAATAACACACATATAATCCAGTACACGTGATTTCATATCAAAGTAGTCCATCAACAATAATTCTATTATAATCATGATATCATATCAAATCATATGTGATGAATAAATACAACAATATCAAATATTGCGATGAGCCCACATAGTGGAGACAAGCCTAAATAACAACAGTCAAAATCAGCATAAGGTTGATCCCCCAAATCACCCATCATTACAGTTCAATATCGGTACCCACTCAAATATTTATCACAATCGTTCGAGTGGGACCCCGAAACAAACCAATACCCCTCAAAATTTATAACTACTACGTACTTCTATCGGAGTCTTGAAAAACTAAACTATAGCCTACCTTTGTGCCGAACAGGTGCGCCAACGATCAAGCCCCAATGATAGCCTTGCCCTTCCTTCGGGCCTCGTGATAATCGAAGTCTATTCACGCATATATTATTCATTAATATATAAGTCTTGCAAAAATAGGACATAACCTTTAACAAAGCCAGACCACAATATCGACTCCGGACCCACGTTACCAAGACTCGAACTTTAATATCAAAAAATCATTATTACATACAAACTTACAAAGTAGTCATATCCTTAAATTAATTTAAAATCTATACACATTTGAATCCTCAATTGAATAATAATAAAAAATCCTCAATTTGAAACCCTAGATTTTCCCCCTTTTGAAAATGGGGTTCTATCATTAAATTAAGCCTAAAACATGATTATCTATCATCACCCAAACATAATTCACAATAGTATCACTTTTAATCTGTAAACCTCTATTAAAAATCCTCCATATAACTCTCTTATTCTCAAAAACACAAGAAGTTCCTTTTTCCAATTTAATATCATGCTAAAATACCATTAAAGAGTCTATAAACATCACTTAAACCAACAAAAGAAAGAAGTCTATTACCTCAAGGCCAAAATTCTCCTAGGGTTCTGAATTTCCTCTAAGGGCAACGATGATATTGAGATTTCTAATTTGGGTAAAGAATTTTATGACCTAGGGGTTTATATAGGGGTTTGGTACAATATTTTTGCCATAGCAAAATCGACTCAGCTGGAGCGGACTCGCTGCGGCGAAAAACCCTTCGCTGGGGTGAGAGTTACTTGACACCTCACCCCTCGCCACATCGGAGCTGATTCTGTAGCGGTGGAAACCCCCAACTCCCAACCTCTCACCGAGGCAGACCCGTCAGAGCAGACACTAGTGTCACCGTGGTGGACATCAGACACCAGCAAAAGGAAATCAGTTCAAACATTAAACAAACACCCGAAACACTCTCGGAACCCCCAAAATACAAACAAGATATGCTCGTTTATGGTAAACATCACTACAAATTCGTTCGTACCCTTAGATTTCACAAATAACCACGCTAAGCCATACTTTCTAAAAAATCATTAGAGAAAACTAATTATCTAAATAAAACCACAAAAGTCATCCGATTTCATCGGAAAATGAACCAATGGCTCGACTAAGTCATAATTGACTCTCCGAAACTACTGGAAACAATGGAACTCGAAAACAAACTCATCTAGTCAAAAGTCAACTTTGAGTCAAACTAACCAACTCTAAGTTTTCAAACTTGGGCTTTTAATCTAAAACACATATAAATGGACCTCTGAATCTGTGCCACTCATCCCCGCGCATCACAAACCCCACATAGAGTCTATAGGAGGATCAAATAGGCAAATAAGGGTCTTCAACTAAAAATGACTTGACAGATCAGTACAGTGTTGTACATGATGGTAACGACAACTGAATGTATCTCTTTGAGTCTGGCCCCTTCAAGATTGGAGGTGCCCCAAGAATCTAATCCACAATGAATTGTACGTTTCAACCTTCTTTTCATTGGTGTCAATTCATTTAGTTAAGGCTTCAAGCATTTTCAAGACCTCCGAGGACTCATTAGTCCCCAAGCCATTGGCATTCTCGTCGACTCGATCCTCTTTCCAGTCTAGTTTATCATTGCAGACGAGATGAGCTTCATCTGCCGCACTTGCTCCACTGCTTTTCTTTTGCAATTGAGTTGTAGTTTCCTTTTGCTCTTTTAGCATATAAAAGTTTTGAGCCAAATTTATTTCACCATCCTTAATCATCATTTAGTGTCTTCTGATGTGATCTTATAGACGATCGAGGTAAAATCATGGGATTGTTATTATTCATTCGATCAATGGACAGAACGCCATTCGGTGGAGCAACGGGCGAAACACCATTCAGTGGATCAACGGGTGGCGCACCATTGATTGGGGCGACGGGTGAAACGTCGTTGTTGTTATTGATGTTGTGAGCACCATTATCACCGTTGTTGTCCTCGTGGTTGCTAACCTCAATGTTGATTTCATTAGCCATACTGTAAGTACTTAGTATTGACTTGTAATCACAAAATCTCGAAAGATACAAGTGAAATATGAGTTTGAATCAAATCACCACTATTATCTTTAGCCCAACAATGGGCACCAAACTATTTACCCCAAAAAGATACAATTGAATTTGTAAGTGGTTTTAAGGATACATATATTGAGTTGTAGATAAGTGTGATAAACAATTAACAATAAATAAGTAAATATAAATCATAAGCAAGTAATTAGTCTGGAATGTTGTGATCTTGATTAAAATTGAATTGAGAGTTTGGTCCTAACGAGAGCAAACAAGAGTACCTTTGAATGTAAATTATGTGAGTATCAGTAATGAGAATGAGCTGCCCTTCCAACATGAAAGTTAAGGCTCTTTTATAGCTAACAATACAAGGCATTTATGCCCAAGAATCACTCCCTCATTTAATGCAATTAAATGATAAAAACGGTCACTTAATGAGCAAATAGTAACGGCTGACGCCATATCCAGAACGGGTAGGCGCTAAGCGCATTCGATCTTCCACCCGATGTCACCAGGTCCGATCTCTATTTAGTGTCACTTGGTCGGCCGTCAACCGGTCTTGTTATGACACCCGAACTCACCACCGGTACAACCCGCATCCGCAAAACATTGTCACTTTCTTTGATTTCCATTTCCAAACCATGTAACGTGTCGTGCGATTTTCACTGTATACATTCTCATACATGAACTTAAGATTTAAGGGGTTAATATATGTAAAGTATCTATAAATACAATTAAGTACAATGAGCAAAGTCATCTATCTTATCAAGTTCACTAAAACTACATGATTAACTCATGTATCTGCCTTGATGAATGATAAAATTCTTGTTGATTAGAGGATAAAGTTCAAAACTTTATAGTCAAAGGCTTTCATTTATAATGATAAATTTCGACTGTTTAATGTCTATATGGTAACATCACAATTCACAGCACGAAGCCGCATATTTCTAATCTCTTAAGAACCTCAAAATGTCAAATGATGCTTCGTTATTGGATAGGATAATTGGAACTTAGATTCAACCTCCTTTAATTTTCTAAAGTTTCGACAAAACTAGCTATATATATATATTACTCCTAGGTGTATTCAGATTGAATTATATGCCTGATTAAATTAATATATTAATAATTATCGAGATACTGTACTAAGATATAAATATGTAAAGCTAAATAAACTTGTTAAACAAAGCAATATACATGTGATATACACTGAATATACAACAGTGTATATCACATATATATTAATGGATGAAGCGATCAAGCAAGCGAGCGATCAAGGCAAGCGGCGGTGCGGCAACGGCCCCGGTGCGGCAAAGGCCCAAAGTTCTTGTTGGGCCTCTCGGCAGAGGCCAGGGCAGCCCATCACGGGAGTGAGGGCAGAAAATCAGTGGAAAAATCTTGTATATTAAGGAAAATATATTGTGTGTATATTTGTTACCTAGATTAGGATATACACTTACCATAATTAGGATATACACTTACCATATTGTACAGTTAGAATTATGGTAGAAGAAGGTTTGTAACTAAAATATATATCTATTCAATCAATGAAAATAATCAAGGGGATTATTTCTTTCATGGTATCAAGAGACTAGGTCTAAACAAAAGTTTTTTCTCTCAAACTTTTGCCTCCCTTTGGCCGAGACCCCCCCTCCTCGGGTTTTCTCTTCCAAAATTTCGTCTTCCGCTCTCAAAAACCTCTCTTAAATTTCCCCTCCTTCTTTGTTCTTTCAATATGTCTAAGAACAATTTTCACCCTGCCCTCACGGTTTCCAATATCAAGCTAAGTATCCCTATTGTCCTTGAGATGGAAAACGTCCAATATGCAACGTGGGCAGAGTTGTTTAAAATTCACGCTATATCCTATCAAGTTCTTCATCACATCATTCCTACCGCTAGACCCCTTCCTGCGGAGGATCCTGAGTTATGGATTACACTTGATGCTACCGTTCTTCGGTGGATATACGCCACTATTTCGGTGGACCTTCTACAGACGATCATTGAGCCGGATACCACGGCTATGGCTGCATGGAATAGATTGCGTGACATATTCCAAGACAACCAACATTCCCGTGTCGTCACACTCGAGCAGGAATTCTCTCTCGTTCGAATGGACGAATTTCTGAACGTCTCTGCATATTGCAAGAAACTAAAGGAGTTGGCAGATCAACTCCGTAATGTTGGCGCACCAGTAACAAATAATCGTTTAGTTCTACAGTTGGTTGCCGGTCTTTCAGAGGCCTATAATGGTGTTGGAACTCTCATTCGCCAAAGCAACCCGCTTCCCGACTTCCATCAAGCCCGCTCCATGCTGACGTTGGAAGAAGCCGGTTTGGCTAAAAAGGCGGCTACCGGAGCAAGCCCAGCTGTCATGGTGGCATCCTCTCCTAGTCCTTCGGGTTTTGTTAATAATTCAGGCCAGAACCATAATAATGGTGGCGGCAAGAATAATCGCAAAAATAATAACAAAAATCGCGGGGGCAAACGCGGCGGTTCTGGTGGCAGTTCCGGTGGTCAAGAAGCAGGTGGTGGGTCCCAGCCAGGGTACCTTGGCCCACCACCACCGTGGGCCCAGCAGTGGGGCCCATGGCAATGGAACCCGTACAACCCAAAGCGGCGCTTCCGGCGGCCGGTGGGTAATGCTAACGGTCCGGTGCCCAATACCCCAGATGGCGGCCCACGGCCGCGTGGCCCAGCAGCGGTAGCAACAGCAGCTACGACCCAGATGCAGCAAGGACAGGGAGTTCTTGGGCCCCGACCACCGCAGACCCATCATGCAGCAGGCCCCACTCAGACTGATATCGAGGCCGCGATGCACACGTTGGGGTTGACTCAGCCGGACCCCAAATTGGTACATGGACATCGGGGCAACTACTCACATGACCTTTGAATCAGGTACTATCTCCTCTTATTTCAATTTGAGCACCCCTCGGGGTATAATTATTGGTAATGGCAACTCTATTCCAATTCAGGGTTATGGTCAGAAAACGTTGTCTCCCCCCAATCCACCCCTTCTCTTGAAAAATACTTTACATGCTCCTAAATTGATTAAAAATTTAGTGTCTGTCCGGAAGTTCACTACTGACAATTCTGTTTTCGTTGAATTTGATCCTTTTGGTTTTTCTGTGAAGGATTTCAAGACAGGGAGTCATCTCATGAGGTGTGATAGTAGGGGGGATATGTATCCCATCATGCCTGGTTTCAGTCCATCGAGTCAAACCGTGCCGTCAGCCTTTGCAGTTATCTCTCCTTCAATATGGCATGCTCGTCTGGGTCATCCGGGATCGTCTATTTTATCAGTCTTAGATAAAAATAGCTTTATTTCCTGTAAGGGTACGAGTCGTACTCCACTTTGTCAGTCTTGTTCATTAGGGAAAATTGTTAAGTTGCCATTTGTAGACTCCAATTCTCATACTTCAATGCCATTTGAGATTATTCATAGCGACTTATGGACGTCTCCCGTTCTCAGTTCATTGGGTCATCGATATTATGTTCTCTTTTTAGATGATTATTCTAGATTTTTGTGGACGTTTCCAATTGCGAATAAATCACAAGTGTTTTCCGTCTTCATCCAATTTAGAGCGTTCATTCGTACTCAATTCGAAAGAGAAATAAAAAATATTCAATGTGATAATGGGAAAGAGTATGACAATAGGGAGTTCCGGGAATTCTGTGCTAAAAATGGGATCAATTTTCGGTTTTCGTGTCCTCATACATCTTCACAAAATGGGAAGGCCGAACGCAAAATTCGTTCCATCAATAACATTGTCCGAACTCTCCTAATTCATGCCTCCATACCTCCATATTTTTGGCATCATGCTCTACAAATGGCCACATATCTTCTTAACATAATCCCTTCTAAAGGTCTGACATATTCTCCCCCCCTCAAAATCCTATTTAATAAGAACCCTTCTTATTCTCATCTTCGGATTTTTGGGTGCTTGTGTTATCCGTTATTCCCATCCACCACAATTAACAAACTTCAGGCTCGGTTTACCCCGTGTGTGTTTTGGGGTTATCCATCGAATCATCGTGGTTATAAGTGTTTTGATTTATCCTCCAAGAAAATCATAATCAATCGCCATGTCATTTTTGATGAAACTCAATTCCCATTTACGAAAGTTCATACTCCCGAACCTAAGTCGTATAATTTTTTGGATGACCAAATATCCCCGTATATTATTCGAATTTTTCGGACCCCTCCCGTTACACAAAATCCTCCAGCGGGCCCACTGCCCGCTGGCCCCACAAGATCGCCACGCCCAACAGTTTCCGGCCATCGAACAGTTCCGTGTATTGGGCCGGTCCCCCACTCGGAACCGGTCCCGAAACCGAGTCTAGTTTTTACCGATTTGGGCCGCGGCCCACCGCTTTCTTGCCGGTCCGTCCCGAGCCCAGAAAATTCCCAAAATTCCCTCAATTCTTCCTCGAGTCATAGACCGGTCACTCGTAGTCAGCGGGGTATTTTTACACCTAAGAGACATTTTAATTTATATTCGGATGTCTCTAAATCCCTCTTGTCCCGCAATCCTGTGTCCGCTTTAAATGACCCTAATTGGAAAATTGCTATGATTGATGAATATAATGCTCTTATTGCTAATAAGACGTGGGAGTTGGTGCCCGGTCCATATGGTATTAATGTTATCAGGTTTATGTGGATTTTTGCTCATAAAGAGAATTCAGATGGGTCATTTACTCGACATAAGGCGCGACTGGTTGGTGATGGTAAGACTCAGCAGGTTGGAATTGATTGTGGTGAGACGTTTAGTCCGGTGGTCAAACCGGCTACCATTCGCACTGTGCTTAGCTTGGCTCTTTCAAAGACTTGGCCAATTCATCAGTTGGATGTCAAGAATGCTTTTCTACATGGTGATCTCAAGGAAACAGTCTATATGCATCAGCCGTTGGGTTTCAGGGATCCCAACCGCCCTAATCATGTCTGTTTGTTGAAAAAATCATTATATGGGCTTAAGCTTAGCGTCTCCACGGGCCTGGTATACACGATTTGCTGACTTTGTTTCGACTATTGGGTTCACTCACAGCAGGTCAGATAATTCCTTGTTCATCTACCGCCGTGGTTCGTCATTGGCCTATATTCTGTTGTATGTGGATGATATCATCTTGATCGCCTCCTCCGATGCTTTGTGCCGCCATCATGGCCATGCTCGATTCCGAATTTGCTATGAAAGACTTGGGGCCCTTGAGTTATTTTTTGGGAATTCTTTGTCAAACGTCATTCGGGTGGGTTGTTTCTGTCTCAACGGAAGTATCTTTGCCGAGATCATCGAGAGTCTTTGGGATGTCATCCTGTAAGTCCATTTCCACGCCAGTTGATGCAAACCCAAAGCTAAGTGCCGCACGGGTGCACCATACGAGGACCCGACCCGGTATCGCAGTCTTGCGGGGGCTCTCCAGTATCTTACCTTTACCAGACCGGATATTACGCATACGGTTCAGCAGGTGTGTTTATTCATGCATGATCCCAGAGTTGAGCACATGAATGCAATCAAACGCATCATTCGGTATATCCAGGGGACACTGGACTATGGGTTGCACTTGTATCCTTCATCTACATCCACACTTGTCTCTTACACGGATGCTGATTGGGGTGGTTGTCCCGACACCGGACGGTCGACTTCGGCTCTTGTATGTTCCTTGGCAACAACTTGGTCTCATGGTCGGCAAAACGTCAAGCAACTCAATCACGCTCCAGTGCAGAGGCAGAGTATCGAGGGGTAGCGAATGTGGTCTCCGAGTCATGTTGGCTACGTAATTTGCTTTTGGAGCTTCATTGTCCCATTCGAAGGCAACCTTGGTATATTGCGATAACATTAGTGCCATCTACCTTTCGGGTAACCCGTTCAACACCGGCGCACCAAGCATATCGAAATGGACATTCACTTTGTCCGTGAAAAGGTTGCAAAGGGTCAAGTTCGCGTATGCCATGTCCAATCTCGTTATCAAATTGCGACATCTTTACAAAGGGTCTACCAAATGGTTCTCTTTGAAGATTTTAGGGACGATCTCGGCGTTCGAAAATCGCCCGCTATGACTGCGGGGGTGTGTTAAACAAAGCAATATACACGTGATAAACACTGAATATACATCAGTGTATGTCACATATATATTAATGGACTGAAAGCGATAATAGCAAGCACGATCTTCTGCAACGGCCCAAGTGCGGCAAAAGGCCCAATTTCTTTGTTGGGCCTCTCGGCGAGAGGCCGGGCAGCCCATCACGGGAGCAACCGGTGCGGCCCATCACGGGAGTGAGGGCAGAAAATCAGTGGACAAATCTTGTATATTAAGGAAAGTATATTGTGTGTATATTTGTTACCTAGATTAGGATATACACTTACCATAATTAGGATATACACTTACCATATTGTATAGTTAGAATTATGGTAGAAGAAGGTTTGTAACTTGTATATATATCTATTCAATCAATGAAAATAATCAAGGGGATTATTTCTTTCAAAACTAACTATTTCCACAAAGTTAAATTATTTTTTGATTACTTATACCACATTTTTCAAAAATATTTTTACATCTCTATTCCTCCAGTTGGGCCCCTTGGTCTTAAATCTGGTTATGGGTCTAATGCTCCCCATCTGGCCCATAATTACCTCCTTCCTACTTTGGCCCAAATTCTCACCCTCTTAAGCCCAGCTATTTCCACGTTACTACCTAAATCTCATTGTAATCTCATATGATGATGAGAACGTGAACTCACAACCATTTATGCGTTGGAGTGATCGTTTCTTATTTTGTGCCGAAGCAATTTATAAAAGCACAGGCTGAAACATGTGAAATCAAAGGGCATTACTTGAATGCTATTGCAGGTACATGCGAAGAAATGATCAAAAGAGCTGTATTCGCAAGAGAATTTGGTGTTCCGATCGTAATGCATGTCTACTTAACGGGGAGATTCACCGCAAATACTAGCTTGAAACTACCACAGCCTCACCCCTCTCCCTCCCCAATTGCCATCAAAATTCTCATTGTGCCTTCTAGCTTTGGTTAATTCTTTAGGTGCTTATACATATATGTCAGCTTTGTGCAAGCTAGATATATGAGTTTATTCTAATTTACCTTGCTTCTAAAAGTTGTAAATAATATGCGTCTTCATCAAGTAGAAACCTCACTTAAAGTTCAAATAATTTCCGTTTTTAGAAATACTTGCCCCACTAAAATCTGTATTATGTAACACATTTGGATTATGATGGATTATCCTTTAGTTTACTGCACTGCAAATCCTTGATTTCATGACAAGTGTAAAACTCCTGCCCCGATTTGCACTTGATAAGACATTAGACATTACTCTGTAATTGTTAAAAAAGCGAGCCTTTGCCTTCATCGTTTTCTCGCATTCACGATATGAAATTGTGATTTCATATTTTGATTTTAAATCAGTGTTTATTTATAAAATTTGTACAGAATTTCAACTTCATGTCTGATTTCAAATCTCAAATTCTCCAAAAAGTCATGATTTGAGATTCTAAATCATAATTTTGTTTTTTTTAAAATGTAAAACTTAACCCATAAATTATATTTTGTAAAACAAAGATCCGCAAGTTGGGATAGCATATGTATAACAAAATTTACTCTTACCAATCATTTACCTACTAAATTTACTTCTACAACTCATGTTCAATTTTTTTTATTGAACTAAAGTTCGATCAATAAAGGTTGTATTTTTTAGAAAGGTCTTCTAGTACCGTATTAATTTTGTTATGAACTATGATTTGCTTATTTGGTAAGACCGTATAAGAATTTGTGAAGTTTTGATAGTTTTCACAACTTTTGGAGTTTTATGTTTATGAGAACAAATATAACTTAAGAATTTCAAATTGCATGTCCAAACAAATCATTCTGATTTCAAATCACTAATTTTATATCATGATTTCAAATCATATCCAAACGGGACTTTAAGTAACCCATCATTTCTTTTTCTACACATATTTATAGGGAGTAAAAAAGTCCTAAGCAGGCAATATTAATCAAGAGATCTTGAGATTCAAAGAGGCTCGTTTGACGTGATTTGAAATTGAAATTATTTTTGAAAACTATCCATAAATAATAGTTCATAAATAAGGTATCAGAATATTCAATGTTACCAGATGAGCAAACAATAGTTCATAAATAAGGTATCAGAATATTCTAAGGCGCCACATTAATAAATTGAATATGTTCATGTTCCATTTATAAAAAAATATTTGTGATTACATGCTATTACAAACTTTCAAATACATGTAAAATTTTCAAAGATCCACTGGTACAATAAATCAACATTAATAGTAACCAGTTGTTCTTTAATATAAACCTCACATGTTACAAACAATCTCTTCGTGTAGAACATAGGTCTATTGTGCAAAATTTAAAATGAAGGGTTTTGTTTGCAAAATATAAATTTATGGTTAAGTTTTACATTAACTACTAAAAAAGTAGCGAAAATCGATAAAAAATAGCGACCTTATGAGGTGGGTTTTCGGTAAAAATCGACCTCAAGCCGAGGTCGCAAAAGGCTTGATCGATTTTTAGATTGGAAAATATCGACCTCGAGAGGTTGATTTTGAAAACACAATTATAAATGCATCATCCGGGAATCGAACCCTTGTCTTAAAATTCATTTTTCGCCAAAATAACGACCTCACGAGTTCAGTATTCTTAATTTTGTTTTAATTTTTACAGGCCAATATATTTAAACTAATAATATTTTTTAAATTTGATTTTCCGACTTCATGAGGTCTCATTTCTTAATTTTTTATATATAGATATTGATCTCATGTTCGAGCCCCACGTTGGGCGATCTATATCCTTTTGTAAAAATACATTTACTTGATAAAAAAATACCGATCTCATTAGGTTGCTATATTTTTTGCGGAATATATTTGTGACGTCATGGATTGATATTTATTTTTCTCAGATTTTTATTATTAACTAACCAACCTCGTGAAATCGGTATATTTAAAATAAATTATTATTTTTTAATTCGGTTTTCCGACCTCATGAGGTCGTATTACTTAATTTATTTTTTAATTATTTTTATATAGATAGTGATCTCATGAGGTCGCTATATTTTCGCAGAATATATATGCGACCACATGAAGTCAGTTTTTAAGTTTTCCGAAATTTTATTATTAACTAACCTATTTCATAAAGTCGATTTCTTATTAAGAAACCCGGCCTCATGAGGTTATTTTTTTCGACCTCTTCGGTTTTCACAGTTTTTTTAATAGCAATTTAAAAAAATTGAAACCACAGTTTAAAATTTGAAATTCTACTTTTGGAGAATTTGAGATTTCAAATCATGATTTGAAATTAAAATTGAATTTTATTCACATTTCAAATCAAAACTTCAAATTTGAGCTCCAAATTCTATAACCAAACGCCTACCGAGCAACACGATTCAAATTGTGGACCATTCAAAATAAATTTCACCTGAACCCCCTAAACTATGGTATTAAATCACTTTTCACCCATATGGCCTAAACGGATGATTATGCCCACTTGTCCGAATAATCCGACTCATGGGGAATTCTGGAAAATTCTTAGTGGCATTCTAGAGGGCTATTTTAAATCATAAGTTTCTGAAGTTTTATTATTTTTTTAATCTTCGTGCCTAGTCAAATAATGTTAAGTAAATGGTAACGGATAAAGTATTAATCATGATTTTTTTCATATTCTAGTTTAAGTTGCTTTATTACAAAGAAATACAGTAAGTTGTTAAACTTCGAATAGGAGAAGGTCGGAGAAAATTAAGAAGGGTAGAAACCCTAAGTCGTAGAGAGAGAAAGAGAAGAAATTTTATTTCTAGAAAGAGAAAGAAGAATGGCAAAATTACATCAGCCGATGGGCTGATTCCTATTTATACCCAAGGAAAATGGACTGGGTATTTACAATTGGACCTATCAATACAAAGTTGCAAACTAACTAATTGGGCCGACTAACTCAACACTTGTACTATTACAAAGTGTAAAATATACATGAATGATACAAATTATACAATCAAGTAATATGGCCAACACTCCCCCTCAAGCTGAAGGGTGATAACAATCCAAGCTTGCCAAGAAGTGGTGAGTGTGTACATCCAGGTAGAGACTTGGTAAAAATGTCAGCCAATTGCTTAGAAGAAGAGATAAAATGTAAAGAAATCAGACTAGATATAAAACTATCTCGAACATAGTGGCAATCAATCTCAATATTTTTTGTGCGCTAATGAAAGACTGAATTTCTGAAAATGTGTAAGGCAGTTTGACTGTCGCAATAAACTAGAATAGACTGAGAAATAGAGAGGCCTAAATTACCCAATAGTCTCACCAACCAAGAAATCTCAGCTACAACTTTACTTAGAGCCTTATATTCAGCCTAACTAATTAAGAGATATAATGGATTGCTTTTTGCTCTTCCAAGATATAGGAGAGCCACCCAGAGTAACAAGAAAACCAGAAACAAACCTTCTAGAAAGGGCACAAGCAGTCCAATAAGAATCAGAGGAGGCCTTTAAGGAGAAATCAACAGAATTTGACAAGAAAATATCAAGAGCAGGATCAACTATTAAATATCTCAAAACATGAAAATCAACCATCATATAAGGAACTTGAGGAGCTTGCAAGAATTGACTCAAGTGCTGGACTGAGAAACAAATATCAGGTCTAGTATGTTACAAAAAATTTCAGCTTCATAACCAATCTTCTGAACAAGCTAGGATCAGACAAGGGGGCATCCATGTCAGGAATAAGCTTGACAGAAGGGTCAAGGGGAGAAACAACAGAGTTGAAATGATAGCAATTAAACTCATCAAGTAGATCATTGGTAAACTTTTGTTGAGACATAAGATAGCCATTAGGATGGGAGGTAACTTCCAAACCAATGAAGTAATGCACAGTACCCAGGTCCTTAATCTTAAACTGATTGTTCAAGAAAACCTTGAGGCTATCTATTTCAGAAACATCATCTCATGTTAAGAGAATATCATCCATATATACTGCCAGCACAGTGAGTGAAGCACTAGTGACCTTGGTGAAGAGAGAGTAGTCATTCTTACTAGAAATGTAGCCTCTAGAAGATATAACTTTAGACAATTTAGAAAATCACTGCCTAGAAGCTTGTTTAAGGCCATATAGTGACTTTTTGAGCTTACAGACCAAAGGAGTGGAAGAAGGGAAAGAAGAATGACCCTGCATGCTAGGAGGTATCTTCATGTAAACTTCCTCATGGAGATCCCCATGAAGGAAGGCATTGTTAACATCAACTTGATAGACAGTCCAACCCTTTTTGACAGCAAGAGATAACACACATTTGATAGTGGTAAATTTAACAACAGGGGAAAATATTTCAGTATAATCAATGCCTTCTTTTTTAGTATCACCTCTAACTACCAATTTGGACTTATACCTCTCCACAGAACCATCAGATTTTTGCTTGATCTTATAGACCTATTTGCAAGAAATGGGTTTCTTATGAAGAGGAAGATGAACTAGTTCCCAGGTCTGATTAGCTTCAAGAGCTTGGAATTCTTATAGCATTGCCTCTTTACCAGGCAGGATGATTAGTAGCTTGATGATAGGACTGAGGCCTATGCATGTGAATCTCATTAGAGGAAATCTTGGAATTAGATAAAAGGATGGTGGATACATAAGAGCAAATGTAATCTGATAAGTAGGATGGTCCATTAAGTTGTCTAGTTGTGTTCTAGTAGAAACATGAGGATTGGATGTGGTAGGTGCAGGAGGTGGGATAATAGGAGGTGGAATGGGATGAGGAGGTAGATGAGAAGGAGGGGAAATAAGAGATTGAGATGCTGGTGATGTGTCATGAGAGGCAGTAGGTGAAGCAGAAGAAGTTGGAATAATAAGTGTGTCAGTAGGAACAAAGAAATGGATAGGAAACTCATCTGAAGAGACACTAGGTTCAGGGAAAATATGAGTAGAAGAAGAAGACGAGTCATATGGAAAAGAATGTTCTTGAAAAGTTACTTCCCTAGAGAAAATGATAGAATGTGTAAGAAGATTTAAAAGTTTATACCCTTTCTTGACAGAAGGATAACCCAAAAACATCCAGGGAATAACTCTAGATTGAAACTTGTCTCTCCCAGGTTTTGGTGTGGTTGCATGACAAAAGCAGCCAAAAGACCTGAGGTGATTATAACTATGAGATGAACCATGTAACTTTTAAAAAGGGGAAATATTGTTCAGGACAGATGAAGGCATCCTATTAACAATGTAAGTGGTTGTTGAAACACAATCACCTCAATATTTAGGTAGGAGTTTAGATTGGAAAAGTAAAGCCTTTGATGTTTCAAGCAAATGCTTGTGCTTCCTTTCTACCATCCCATTTTATTTTGGGGTGTGGGGTATAGTAGTTTGGTGAAATATGCCATTTTCTGAAAATAAAGTGGATGCTTTAAGACTGCTACCAAGCTCAAATGCATTACAGACCTAAAAGTCTGGACAGAAGTGTGAAAATATACTTTTACCATGGATGTGAAAGCCTTGATAATGGAAAAGGCATTTCTTTTGAATGATAATAGATGAGTCCATGTAACTCTAGTGTAGTCATCAACAAAAATGATGAAATATCTGAACCCATTATAAGTTCTTGTGTGATAGGGTCCCCACATGTCAAGATGAACTAGCTGAAAAGGGATAGAAATGTGTATTTGGCTTGAGGAAATTATAGTCTTTGTTGTCTTGCCATTAGAAAAATGGAACAGTTAACAGTTAAAAGTTTGTTTAGAAGAAAGAACAAAAGCAAGTGAAGGAATAGATTTCATCCTATTATAGGACATATGCCCTAATCTTTGATGCCAAAATAAATCCACTTTATTATTGAAAACAGAAGCATTACAAGAGGGATTGGGGACGGGAAGATTGCTAACAGTATTAAAAGAATTACAAGGAGATACATGAATAGAATGATAAGTGGATGCAGGATTCCCAGCATGATAATAGTAGTAAAGATCATTTGCTGCTCTACCAATTTCCAGTGGCCTCTTCAGAGAAGGGCCCCGCAAATAACATGCATAAATGGAGAAAATAGCTAAGCATTTAAGTTGCTTGAGTAGCTAATAAATAAAAATAATATTGAAATGAAAGAAAGGAACCAATCGTATATTATGCAAAGTGATCATCCCTAAGGTGTAGAGAACAAATGGAGATTACCTTTACTTCGTAACCATTGGGTAAAGTTATAAGAAAAGGTATGGAAATGGGTGTAAGATTGTGTAGGAAGTGTTTATGTGGTGTCTTATGATTTGTGACATCTGATTCTAATATCCAAGAATTTATATCTGAATGATATGAAGCACATCAATGTAACCAGTAGCACAAAAAATAGAACCACCAACCATACCTGCAAAAGTGCCCTCTTATGAGAAAGAGTTTGCAAAGTGTGAAAATCTAGAAGGTTCACCTATGGAGGTGTGGTTGTAATGTGGAAAAGTTTCAAAGTTACCAGATCCAGGAGATTCACCCATAGACTTGTTGTTGTGATATGGAAAAGAAGCATGAGTTTGAGCTTGTTGTTGTAAAGCATTCATAAACTGTTGACATTGTTCTTTACTGAACCTATAGAATTCATTTTGCTTTTGAAGAACAGTAGCAGGGGTGTTGATTGCAGGAGTGGTTTGTTGCTTCACTTGAGCACAAGAAGCAGAAGCTTTCTTGTTCTTAGTGAATTTGAAGTCAGGTGGAAAACCGTGGAGTCTGTAATAATCATCCATGACATGACCACTCTTCTCGCAGTACTTGCATATGATAGAACTATTATATGAGGTAGAGGGCTTGTTGGAGTCAATGAATACTTTTATTGGAAGTTTTTGTTGCCAACAGAAGCTGAGAAGGAAGCTGAATCACCATAAAAACTGGGAATTCCAAATTGAGCTTCCTTCTAACCCTCATCTTGTTGAAGAAGTGAATACACTCTACTTAAGTTAGGGAGAGGGTTCATCATAAGAGTGTTACTTTTGACAGTGGAATAAGTATCATTGAGACTACTTAAGAATTGGAATAATTATTGGTCATGTATGAACTTATGTAATGTTCCTTAAGTATACTTAGGTCCAACATAGGAAAAGTTCAGTTCATCCCAGAGACTCCTCATTTTTTGTGAAGTACCCAACAATATCAGAAGACCCTTGGGTAGTTGATGATAATTCTCTTTGGATGTGAATGTATTTAGACCTATTAGATTGCCCAGACCTGTCATTGATGTCTTTCCAAACATCTCTACCAGTGTTCATGCACATAATACTGATGGCAATCTCTCTAGATAGTGAATTTGTTATCCAAGCCTTGACCATGTGGTTACATCTCTCCTAAAAGGAATACAAGGGACAATTAGGTTCAGGTCAACTAGGGTTAATTTGTTTTTAGCATATAAAGATGTGATCACACTACGCCTCCGAAATGACAAAACCAGTGCTATTGAAGGGAACAGAAAGTCAGGACTATTTGAAGGATGTATGTAGAAAAGGTGCAAGTGGTCTATAGTGAACTCAACAAAATCACTTGCATTACTCGTAATACCAGTACCAGTAGGGTTTAGGTTATTATTAGGTAGTTGCGTACCCATCTTAACCCTAATTTGAAATTGAACACACTAAATAACTAGGTTTCAAATAAAATGAACTAATTGATGTGCGAAAAATAGTAGATCGAAGAAAACTAGCTCACTATGAAGATATCGTACATAAAACCCTAGAGCATGCTTCAATATATGATATTACAAGGAATTAGATGAGATTTTACCGGTCTTCTTCGCAACCTGAAGAAGTAAGGCCTTGATCTTGCCTTCACAATGAAAACCCTAGAGTTTCTCGAACTCCGGCGAACATATATGACAACGATCGGAAAACCCTAGAATTTCTCGTACACCGGCGAAAATCCACGACCGAGATTCAAAGCTTGAGGGTACTATCGGAAAGAAGCGAAGAAGATATATGATCGAGTCTCACCGCTCTGATACCATGTTAAACTCCGATGAGGAGCAGATCGGAGAAGATGAAGAAGGGTCGAAACCCTAAGTCTTAGAGAGAGAAAGAGAAGAAGATATTTTATTTCTAGAAAGAGAAAGAAGAATGACATAATTACATCAGCCAATGGGCTGAGTCCTATTTATACCCAAGGAAAATGGACTGGGTATTTACAATTGGGCCTATCTAACTAATTGGGCCGACTAACTCAACACTTGTACTATTACAAAGTGTAAAATATACCTGAATGATACAAATTATACAATCAAGTAATATGGCCAACATAAGTAGCTATTATGTTGATTACAGTAGGTCATCACTTAGTAGCAGTGTGTACCCTACAAGGTACGTAGTTGGTGTAACTAAAAAAACAATTAGCTATTGCATTTAACGATCTTCTATCCTAATTATGAATAACTAATTACACCAAAAAGGAAAGAGAACACACAATACATCATAAAAAATACTAATCAGGGGGTTCTCCTAAATTAATTTTATTACAAAGAAATAGTAAGTAGTGTGTTGATCACAGTACAAAATTAACGGAACGACCTAATGTATTATCATTCTTTTCTTGCTTGGAAGAAAGGTGTGGGTCAAATGTCACACTAATGTTATTTTGGCAATTTTCTAATAAGTTACAGTCGTACATGAAAATGATGAATGAGCATGTGAAGATGAATATGACATATGAGAAAAGACTATCTTGGTCAGCAAGATTAACACTTGAAATTCGAGTGTTTTAACTAAATTATACAAAATTGCTAAAGACCCTCCAAGATAGTGTAAGGAGTTTAATTATTATTTGTATATATACTGATAGTATGAAAAAAAATTAATTTGACACAATCAAGTCCTCTAAAAGTTATTACAGGTAATCATTCATAATGTAGGAAATAAAGGTATCTGCTACAACATGTTAAATTACATTGAAAATATAATTTGTTTTTGCATTTTCGGTGTATCATAATATAAATATAATCCTTACCTATGTAGTTTTCTGGTTAGAGATAGCATGTATTTGAAAGAAATTATCCCTCAATTATTTTCATTAATGAATGAGTATATATATACAATTTACAATATCTATAATATAGAAAATTCTATTCATATTCCACTCCCAAAACCCTATTCTATTTGTACAAGAATTCTACAATTATGATAAATGTACAATGCTAATTAAATACAAATAACATATTACCAAAAATAGATATACATGGCTGTGTATACCGTGTATATAACGGTCTCCAATTGGTCTTGGGTTTCCATGATTTACACGGTATACACAAGGCATTGTATACGCCGTATATACCGTGTATATCATGATATACTTTCACACCCCTGCGGTCATAGCGGGCGGTCGTCGTATGCTGAGATCGTTCATAGCCAATTTCCAATTCGGGTCATTTAATGCAGGCACTGAGTTACGGGAGTGGGGATTTAAGAACATTAGAATTTAGATTAAAATGTCTTTTTAGTTTAAAAATACCCTGTTGACTACGAGTAATAGGTTTGTGACTCGGGAAAGAATTGAGTGAATTTTGGGAAAAAATCGGATGGGTGATAGACTGGCCAACATGCCCAGCACTGGAAATCGGACTCGGTACTGGAACAGAAACCGGGGTTGAAGCACTCTCAGTAGTAGGCTAGACTATCGGCCCAATAGCTGAACCTAGGACGGGGAAGGGATGAGCAGTGGGTATTTGTGGGCCAACATGCAGTGAGCTTGCTAGCGTTTCGTGGTCACCGGATTGGCCATTAAGTGGTGCATAATGTACGGTGATAAATCATGGCGACTAATAATGATTTTATTAGATGATAAATCAAAACATTTGTAACCACGAGGATTAGAGGGATAACCCAAAAACACACAAGCGGTAGAACATGCTTGAAGTTTGTTAATTGTAGGTGATAGAAAAAATGGATAGCATAAACACCCAAAGACCCTAAGATGTGAATACGAAAGATTCTTATTATAGAGAATTTTAAGGGGAGAATCATATGCTAACCCTTTGGTAGGAAGTATGTTAAGGAGGTGATTAGTCATTTGTAGAGCATGATGTCAAAAAGAAGGAGGTACGGAAATATGGGTCAATAAAGTTCGGACAATATTATTAATGGTACGGATTTTTCATTCTGCTTTCCCATTTTGTGAGGACGTATGAGGACAAGAGAAACGAAAAACTATGCCATTAGCATCACAAAATTTCTAAAACAAACCATTATCATATTCTTTGCCATTATTACATTGAATATTTTTGATTTTCCGTTCGAATTGGGTACGGATGAATGCTCTAAATTTTAAGAATGTGGAAAAAACTTGAGATTTTTTTGCTAACGGACAGGTCCATAAAAAATTAGAATAATCATCCAAAAATAGAACATAATAACGATGGCCCAAAGAACTTAGAACGGGAGATATCCATAAATCGCTATGAATAATGTCAAAAAGCATCAAAGTACGAGAAGTAGAGGCTACAAATGATAATCTAACATGTTTCCCAAACGGATAGGAATGATAAATTGGAGTACTACGCTTACCCTTACAAGAAATAAAATTATTTTTATGCAAGGTAAAAATAATTGACGACCCAGGATGACCCAAACGTGCATGCCACAAGGAAGGAGCTAGAGCTGCAAATGTCGACGGCATGACTTGACTCGAGAAAGTGGTGGTGGTCGTGATTGGATAAAGATCTCCCCTACTATTGCATCTCATGAGAGGTATCCCCATTTTGAAATCCTTCATAGAAAACCCAAATGGATCAAAATTAACAGAAATCCAATTATCAGTGGTGAATTTTCGGACAGACACCAAATTTTTAATTAAGTTAAGGGCATAAAGGGTATTTTTTAAAACTAGAGGTGGATGTGGGGGAGACAGTTGTATGACCGTAACCACGAATTGGAATTGAGTTGCCATTACCAACAATAATGCCATGATTTCTGCTCAAATTGAAATAAGACGGGAAATTACATTGGTCGGACGTCATGTGAGAAGTAGCGCCGGTGTCCATGTACCAATTTGGGTATGAAGGATTTAATCTAAGTGTATGCATGGCGGCCTCAATATAGGTGGGTGTTGGGATCGGATTCGGGCCCGCAGCAGTGAATGCCTGCGGGGGAGCAGACCGGCCTGCTCACCCAATCTAGAACGCTGCTGGTTGGTGCTGTAAGAACTCCAGAAACTGGGCCGGTGATTGGGCTAGATCGGATTTTTATAGTTTTGACCCTTTTTGCCGCCACCATTATTGCGGTTTTGGCCTGAATTGTCAACAAAACCGTGAGAGTTATCAGAGGAAGTCATCCTCGCCACAGAACTTGCACCGGTAGCCGCCCTTTTTGCCAAGCCGGATTCTTCTAATGTGAGCATCGAACATGCTTGATAAAAAGGTGGAAGCGGATTACTTTGATGGAGTAGAGTCCCAACGCCATTATAGGCCTCAGATAGGCCTGCAACCATTTATAGAACAAGACGATTATTGGTAACAGGCGTTGCAACGTTACGGAGTTGGTCTGCCAATTCCTTGAGCCGTTTACAATAATTTGAAACATTCGAGAAATCTTCCATGCTGACTTGTGAAAATTCTTGCTCAAGAGTGACAACGCGGGAATGTTGGTTATCTTGGAATATATCACACAATCTATTATAGATAGCCATAGCCGTAGTGTCTGGTTCAATTATCGTCTGTAAAAAGTCGGTAGAAATAGTGGAGTAAATCCACCGAAGGACGGTAGCATCAAAAGTTATCCATAACTTAGGATCCTCCGCGGGTGTAGGGACAACGGTTGTGCCAGGTGCCGGAGGAATTATGTGATGGAGGACTTGATGTGAGATTGCGTGAATTTTGAACAATTCTGCCCACGTCACATATTGGACTTTTTTCATCTCAAGAACAATAGGGATGTGGTTCTTGATGTTGGAAACAGTAAGGGCAGGATGAAACATGTTCTTTGACGTAGACATAATGAAAGAACAATAGATGAAGAGATTTGGAAGAAAATTTGGGAAGAGAGGAGGTAATGTTGCACGGATTCCGAGAATGGACACGAAAACCGAGGCAACGGAAGAGAGGAATCGGTAGAAGCAAGTTAGACCTAGACTTCTGATACCATGAAAGAAATAATCCCTCGATTATTTTCATTAATGAATAAGTATATATACAATTTACAATATCTATAATATGAAAAATCCTATTCCTATTCTACTCCCAAAACCTTATTTTATTTGTAGAAGAATTCTACAATTATGATAAGTGTACAATGCTAATTAAATAAAAATAACATATTACCAAAAATAGATATACACGGTTGTGTATACCGTGTTTATCACGGTCTCCAATTGGTCTTGGGTTTCCGTGATATACACGGTATACACAAGGCATTGTATATGCCGTGTATACCGTGTATATCATAGTATACTTTCAGTATTCTTGGTAAGAACTTTTTAGTGATGAGTAGATAAGGTTTTACTGAATTAAATAGACTTTAGCTACACTCTTACCAATTGGTGGGATATCTCTTTCCTAGTGATAGTCCTTTTCTTTTTCCTTTGGCTGGGGTTTTCTTCACAGTACTGGAAAATTAATTAGACCAATATTAGTACCTAAATATTAACCAATTTTTTTTAAAACATGTCTATATAAGCATATCTCATAGGTTCCTCAAGAATCATTCCATGCAAAGAAACCTATTAAGTTCTCACAGCTACATCTCTTATTCTCCAAACACAGAAAGTTATAGAGCAAAACAAAAAGAAGAAGAAACAATATGGGTGCTTTTGTTTTTTCGCGATCAACACTTTTATTTGCTATTTTCTGCATTTGTAGCATTATTCTATTTCCAGAGTTTGTCACTGCTGGCCTTACAAGGCATTACAAGTTCGATGTAGGTTTATTCAGCCTACGTTATAGCTCTTGAAATTTAGTAAATGATTAATTATAGTCATTTGAACTCATGTTTTTGAACATTTTTTTTTCATGTTTTTAATTTTTGCAGATAAGATTGAAAAATGTGACTAGGTTATGCAAAACAAAGACCATTGTCACTGTGAATGGGAAATTCCCAGGGCCAAGAGTTGTTGCTAGAGAAGGTGATCGTCTAGTGGTCAAGGTTGTTAATCATGTCTCCAACAATGTTAGCTTCCATTGGTATGATATCTCAGCTTTTCAATTTTCAAATTGGTCCCAATGGTACATAGGACGAATCCTCAATGCGTTCAGAAATCAGAATGACTATGATCGTATTATATGTATATAATTTAACTTCTTTTTTCTTGTAAATGTACCATAGTTCGAGCAGAAAACAATGTATAAGTATTTCAGTTGAACCCACAGAACTTATCCTAGATTCACCTCTGACATTATATATCACTAGCTATTACTAGTATAATTTAGAGCACTCTTTAATTGTCAAAATAGATGAATAATAAAATTAATTTTAGTACTGATCTATGGGTAATTAATTATTTTCATTAAAACAGGCATGGTATTCGACAATTTCGAAGTGGATGGGCAGATGGACCAGCATATATCACCCAATGCCCAATACAAAGTGGCCAAAGTTATGTCTACAACTTCACCATTACTGGCCAACGAGGAACACTCTGGTGGCATGCTCATATTTCATGGATGAGGGCTACCCTCTATGGTCCTCTTATCATATATCCTCAGCATAATGCTTCTTACCCATTTGACAAACCCCACAAAGAAGTCTCCATCATTTTTGGTATTAACATCAAATTAACACCACTCAATGTCTATATTATAGTTTTATGATGATTAAGAGATTTTAATTAATGATGATTCTATTTCAAGAATTGATCTTGGACCTAACTCAACTCCAAAAGCTAGTTTGTAGGGTGAGGATTGTCCAGGTCCATTTAAGGAGTCCATGTTCTCATTTCATATCCGATGTGGGACTCTTAACACTCTCCCGCACGCCCAGACCTTGTTAACTGGAGCGTTGATAATATAATTTGGAGGTCCAACATCGGTGAAGAAAGAATTGGAATGAGCATGACTCTGATACCATGTAAAGAATGGATCTTGAGCCTAACTCAACCCCAAAAGATGTGGGACTCTTAACACTACTAACTAAAATGCTTGCAGGTGAATGGTGGAATGCTAATACTGAAGCTGTGATTAATCAATCACTTGTAACTGGAGCTGGACCTAATGTTTCTGATTCATACACCATCAATGGTCTTCCTGGACCATTATACAATTGTTCTGCAAAGGGTATGTTATAGTTTTAAACTTTCTTGCTTGACATAGCTCCCGTATAATTTGGTCAATGAACCATCCCGGCCATATAAAGGAAAAATTTGTAAAAATTGTATAGGCTAGGCACTTTTTGAAGCGGTTTTTGAAAATAGCCAATATCTGAAAATTTGTCGAAAATAATCACTTGATGAAACAACGTGACAGTGTTATGGATTTTAGACGTAAGTAAGTGAAAGTTTCAGGACACTATTATGAATTTTAATTTTTTGCAAAAAAGTGAAATTCCATGATAGTATCTCGGGCATAGTGTCACATATTTTAAAAATTGGCAATTTTTTTTTAATGCTTTTGAATTTATGGCTATTATCAATTACAAGTCCGGAAAATAATTATTTTTGATTTTTATCCAAACATATCAATTAAACGTTCTTTTATACTGTTAATGTATGGATCAACTAACTGAGTATTTGTTTCCGACATTGCATTTTATAGATACTTTTAAGCGGAAGGTAAGACCAGGAAAGACATATATGCTTCGGATAATCAATGCTGCACTCAATGACAACCTTTTCTTTGGAATAGCAAATCATACAATGACAGTCGTTGAAGCAGATGCAGTTTATGTTAAGCCTTTCGAAACAGATACCATTCTCATTACTCCTGGACAAACCACAAATGTCCTCCTTAAAACACATCATAATCCTCAACAAACCACTTTCGTAATGGTAGCTAGGCCATATTTCACTGGCCAAGGCACATTTGATAATTCCACAATCGCTGGAATTCTTATGTATGATCATAATTTACCTGGAACTACCTCATCATTATCTAACACTTCAATTAAAAATCTCCCAATCCCAACTCTTCCACCAATTAATTCCACTTCTTTTGTAGCCAATTTTACTAAAAAATTTCACTCTTTGGCTAATGCAAAATTCCCAGCTAATGTTCCGCAAAATGTTGACAAGCACTTTTTCTTTACCGTAGGCCTCGGTAGTAACCCGTGCCCAAAAAACCAAACTTGCGAAGGTCCTAATAATTCCTCAAAATTTGCTGCTTCTGTTAATAATGTCTCTATGATTCTCCCAACCACAGCACTACTTCAATCCTACTTCTTCAGAAAATCAAATGGAGTATACACCAGTGATTTTCCAAGTGTCCCTCTTGTGCCCTTTAATTACACTGGCACTCCTCCAAATAACACTAATATTTCTAATGGCACAAAAGTTGTGGTGCTTCCATACAATACTTCAGTGGAATTGGTAATGCAAGACACTAGTGTTCTTGGTTCTGAAAGTCACCCTCTTCATCTTCATGGTTATAATTTTTATGTGGTTGGCCAAGGTTCTGGTAATTTTGATCCTAAAAAGGACCCTGCTAATTACAATCTTGTTGATCCGGTTGAAAGAAACACTATTGGAGTTCCATATGGTGGATGGGTAGCCATTCGTTTTCTAGCAGACAATCCAGGTGAGTTATCATCCCTACAAATAGTAATCTCAACAACAAAGTAAGAGTCACTTTAAAAGTTCTATACGTTAATGTTGTAAAATTATTTACATCACAGCTCATTTATAATGTAATTGTTGTTGTGCCTGTGTTCAAAAAATCAGGAAAAACAGAAACCAAACGGAAAGACAAAAAACCAGAAAAAACAGAAACTGAAAAAATAATACAGAAGTAAGAAAATATCCGAGACCACGAAATTCACTGTGTGTCCTTAAGGAATTTAATCCCCTCACTGTACCCGAGGTTATGGATTACTTCCTCCCAGGATAAAACGGATATACCTGTCGCAGGAGTAGCGGTACGTCAAACGCCTTCGACTTCGACGAACTCAAAGTTGGCAACGAAACACAGTAAGACTCGATAGTTTTATTTGTGAAAAAAGAATGCGAGAATTTCGGATGCGAGAAATTTTTGGTTTTGGTATCTTTAAAATGAGGCATTGCCTTAGTTTATATAGCCTTGAAGGTGCCTCTTCGGAATAGGTTGGTGATTGTTCGGAAAGGTTGCCTTCCATTTCTCATTCACACCAACTTGGCTAGTTTTATTCATTAACTAGCTTTAACAATCCCCCACATGAATGGGGAATGGCTATATGATGAAAAACATGCATGACAAAAAACTCGTGTGATTCGTAAGCAAGGATTAATCGCATCTGGATAAGTAGATTTCTCTTTGAACTTTCCGTAGTGAACATATGTCGGATATACTCGGTCAATCGGTAGATGTGATATCCTTGAACCGTCGAGCTTTGGTGTATACCTAGACAACCACATGTCACACAATTAACCCTTTAACCGTCTTTGGTTCTCATTGTTTTGTTCGTTTCGACCATGAACACCGACTGGTTCATAAGTGCGTAGAGAATTGGCCTTACATAATTCTCCTTGAAGCGGCTTACACTTCACACTTACATAGGTGATTCCTAAATGTGTCATCCCGTAGATACACTATTTGATATACCCCGTACCAAACTTAGGAACCATTAAAAAGCCGCAATGCTTTATCCTGGTACGAACATTGTCTCATCACGAGAATGGACCAAAGAGTTATTGTGACAATGTTGAACCGTCATTAATGACTTTGTTTGATCTCTTTGAACCTAGATCTTGGGATCTCCGGTCTTCTAGGTAGAGTTACCGTCACGATGACTTGTCCTCGGCCATAGTCCCATTCCCCTTGATGATCTTTCAACTACCTCTCTAGTTAGGCCTTTAGTTAGTGGATCCGACACATTATCTCTTGACTTAACATAGTCAATTGTGATAATTCCACTAGAGAGTAGTTGTCTAACGGTATTATGTCTTCGTCGTATGTGACGAGACTTTCCGTTGTACATAAGGCTCCCGGCTCTTCCTATTGCCGCTTGGCTATCGCAATGTATGCATATAGGAGCCAACGGTTTGGGCCAAAATGGAATATCTTCTAAGAAATTCCGGAGCCATTCAGCTTCTTCACCGGCTTTGTCTAAAGCTATGAACTCAGATTCCATTGTAGAGCGGGCGATACATGTCTGCATTTGGATGACTTCCAAGACACTCGCTCCTCCACCTATGGTAAAAACATATCCACTTGTGGATTTAGTTTCGATTGAACCGGTGATCCAATTTGCATCACCGTATCCTTCAATAACTGCAGGATACCCGTTATAATGCAAAGCAAAGTTTTGAGTATGTTTTAAATACCCCAAAACTCGTTTCATCGCCAACAATGTTTTTGGTCGGGATTACTAGTGTAGCGACTTAGTTTACTTATAGCACATGCAATATCGTGTCGCGTACGATTCATGATATACAACAAACTTCCCAACACTCGGCATAATCCAATTGAGAATGACTTTCACCTTTATTCTTTGCAAGAGCAAGGTTCATATCAATTGGCGTCTTTGCAACTTTAAAGTCCAAATACTTGAACTTTTCAAGTACCGTTTCAATATAATGAGATTGAGACAATGCTAGACCTTAAGGAGTCTTATGGATTTTAATTCCCGAATTAAATCGGCAACTCCTAAGTCTTTCATATCAAACTTACTAGCAAGCATGCGCTTAGTAGCATTTATGTTAGCAATGTCGTTACTCATTATCAACATATCATCCACGTACAAACAAACAATGACTACGTGGTTTGGAGTGTTCTTAATGTAGACACATTTATCACACTCATTTATCTTGAATCCATTTGACAACATTGTATGGTCAAATTTTGCATGCCACTTGTTTGGGTGCTTGTTTTAGTCCGTAAAGAGACTTAACAAGTCGACACACCTTCTTCTCTTTCCCTGGAACTACAAACCCCTCAGGTTGTTCCATGTAAATTTCTTCCTCTAACTCTCCATTTAAGAAGGCTGTTTTCACATCCATTTGATGGATTTCAAGACCGTACACGGCGGCCAACGCTACTAACACCCGAATAGATGTAATCCTCGTTACCGGCGAGTATGTATCAAAGTAATCAAGACCTTCTCGTTGTCTAAACCCTTTAACAACTAGTCTTGCCTTATATTTATCAATAGTACCATCAGCTTTCATTTTCTGCTTGAAAATCCATTTGGAACCTAAAGGTTTATTCCCTGGAGGAAGGTCAACCAATTCCCAAGTATGGTTGTTTAAGATGGATTCTATCTCACTATAGATTGCCTCTTTCCAAAATTGAGCTTCCGATGAAGACATAGCTTCGTTGAAGGTTCGAGGCTCATTCTCCAACAAAAATGTTAGAAATTCTCGGTCCAAATGAAGTAGACGTCCTTTGACGTTTGCTTTGCGTCTCGGTTTTCCTCATCGGAATATTTTCCTTTGTTTCTTCCCGAGGTCGTTTAGATTCTTTGCTAGACGACTCACATTCCTTTTTATACGGATATATGGTTTTAAAGAAGAAGTCGCATTATCTCGATTCAATTACCGTATTTACCGAATGTCGGGATTTTCGATTTGTGAACCGTAAATCGATATGCCTTACTATTTGTGGCATATCCTATGAAAACACAATCAATGGTTTTAGGTCCTATTTTTACCCTTTTGGGTTTAGGAATTTGCACCTTGGCCAAACACCCCCACACTTTGAAGTATCCCAAATTGGGCTTCCTTCCTTTCCACTTTTCGTATGGAATAGATTTTGTTTTGCTATGGGGCACTCGATTGAGTATTCGGCTAGTTGTTAGAATGGCTTCCCCCACAAGTTCGGGGTAAACCGAACTTATTAACAGAGGCATTCATCATTTCTTTCGTGGTTCTATTTTTCCTTTCGGAATTCCGTTTGATTGTGGCGAGTAAGGGGCGCTTGTTTGATGAATAATGCCATATTCCAAACATATTTGTTCAAAAGGAGATTCATATTCACCGCCCCTATCACTCCTTATCATTTTAATCTTTTTGTTAAGTTGAGTCTCAACTTCGCTTTTGTATTGCTCGAATGCTTCAATTGCTTCATCTTTACTATTAAGTAAATAAACGTAGCAATACCGCGTACTATCGTCAGTAAAAGTTATGAAATACTTCTTTCCACCGCGAGATGGGATTGACTTCATGTCACAAATATCTGTATGGATTAAGTCTAAAGGACTTGAATTCCTTTCAACTGACTTATAAAGATGTTTAACATACTTAGACTCAACACAGATTTGACATTTTGATTGATTGCATTCAAACTTAGGCAATACTTCCAAACTAATCATTTTTCGCAAGGTTCTGTAATTGACATGTCCTAAACGTGAATGCCATAAATTATTTGACTCAAGTAAGTAAGACGAAGCAAAAACTTTATTATTATTGGCAACGACCATTACATTCAGTTTGAAAAGGCCCTCTGTGAGGTAACCTTTTCCTATGTACATCTCGTTCTTACTTATTACAACCTTGTCAGAAACAAAAACACACTTAAAATCGTTCTTTACTAGAAGTCCGGTAGATACTAGATTTTTCCTAATTTCAGGAACATGACAGACGTTGTTAAGAGTCACCACCTTGCCAGATGTCATCTTCAGCAGTATCTTTCCATAACCTTCAATTTTGGCCGTTGCAGAATTTCCCATATATATGGTATCGTCGGGCCGGCGGGGCATATGAAGCAAAGGCTTCTCTAACAGCACAAATTGTGGCGAGTGGCGCCAGAGTCAATCCACCACTCTTTCGGATTTCCCACTAAGTTGCACTCAGACAACATAGCGCACAAGTCATCAACTTCCTCGTTTGTTTCAACCATATTAGCCTGACCCTTCTTCTTTACCTTTTTCGGAGCACGACAGTCTGCAACTTTGTGTCCGATTTTTCCACAATTGTGGCGTTTTCCCTTGAATTTCTTCTTGTTGGGATAGCTCCTTGGTCCCGATGCATTTTTCCTCTTTTTCGATTAGTTGGGGCGCTTTCAACAATATGTGCTCCCCTATGGTTGATCCGACATTTGCCTTCTTCTCCGCCTTGTTATCTTCCTCGATTCTCAAACGGACGATGAGATCCTCCAGTGTTATCTCCTTTCGCTTGTGTTTCAAGTAATTTTTGAAGTCCTTCCATGAAGGAGGCAGCTTCTCTATTACTGCCGCAACTTGAAACGCCCCACTAATCACCAAACCTTCAGCGAGTAGATCGTGGATGATAACCTGCAACTCTTGAACTTGAGTAACAACAGACTTGCCATCTACCATTTTGTAGTCCAGAAACTTGGCAGCGATAAATTTCTTTAATCCAGCATCTTCTGTTTTATATTTCTTTTCCAACGCATCCCATAGATCTTTTGATGTTTCCACATTACTATAGACGTTGTAAAGATCATCCTCCAGTCCGCTAAGAATATAATTCTTGCACAAAAAATCTGAGTGCTTCCATGCCTCAGTTACAACAAAACGTTCATTCTCATGTGTTGATTCCCAAGCAAAATCGGAACGACCTCCTTAATAAACTTTTGGAGGTTTAAAGTAGTTAAATAGAAGAACATCTTTTGTTGCCATCGTTTGAAATCAATTCCGTGAATTTTCCAGGCTTCTCTGCCGGAGCGGTCTTTGGTGCAAGATACGACCGAGGACGCAAAGATTGCTCGTAGAACCAACCATGGGGGCTAGTGTGGCGATAGCGAGCATTCAAATTTGGAGTCATGTCTCCCATTTCGTCGCAAACGAAGCAACAGAAAAAGTTTAATAAACGGTGAAGACTTCAAACCGAATCGGTTTTGACAAGAAGCGGATGTAATACACAATGGTGAAGATTTTATTTCTTCAAACCGAATCAAGGTTACACAAACAGATTTAAAATCCTTGAAACGAAATGCGATAAATTGTATGTTGTATACTTGATGAAGTTTTTATATCTTCAAATCAAGTACCCAAATGAGTAGAAAATTATGAAAACTTTAATCTCAACCGGAGTAAAAAATTCGAAGATTTTAGTCTCCAAACAACATATTAGTTCGTTACACCGAAACAACAAACACCTTTTTTTTTTCCCAGTAAATTGTATGTTGTATACTTGATGAAGTTTTTATATCTTCAAATCAAGTACCCAACGGAGTAGAAAGTTATGGAAACTTTAATCTCAACCGGAGTAGAAAATCCGAAGATTTTAGTCTCCAAACAACATACAAGTTCGTTACATCGAAACAACAAACATACACCTTTCCCCCCCCCCCCCCCCCAGTAAATTGTATGTTGTATACTTGATGAAATTTTTATATCTTCAAATCAAGTACCCAACGGAGTAGAAAGTTATGGAAACTTTAATCTCAACCGGAGTAGAAAATCCGAAGATTTTAGTCTCCAAACAACATACAAGTTCGTTACATCGAAACAACAAACATACACCTTTTTTTTCCCGATAAATTGTATGTTGTATACTTGATGAAGTTTTTATATCTTCAAATCAAGTACCCAACGGAGTAGAAAGTTATGAAAACTTTAATCTCAACCGGAGTAGAATATCCGAAGATTTTAGTCTCCAAACAACATACACTTTTTTTTTTTTGACAACGTTCTGTAATTGTTAAACAAGAACAAATGAACACGAAATAATGATTAAATTCCTTAAGCTTGTTGTTGTGCCTGTGTTCAAAAAATCGGGAAAAATAGAAACCAAACGGAAAGACAAAAAACCGTAAAAAACAAACTGGAAAAATAATACGTAAGTAAGAAAATATCCGAGACCACGAATTCACTGTGTGTCCTTAAGGAATTTAATCCCCTCACTTTGTACCCGAGGTTATGGATTACTTCCTCCCGGATAAAACGGATATACCGTCGCGGCAGAGTAGTGGTACGTCAAACGCCTTCGACTTCGACGAACTCAAAGTTGGCAACGAAACACAAGAAGACTCGATAGTTTTATTTGTGAAAAAAGAATGCGAAATTTCGATGCGAAATTTTTGGTTTTGGTATCTTTAAAATGAGGCATTGCCTTAGTTTATATAGCCTTGAAGGTGCCTCTTCGGAATAGGTTGGTGACTGTTCGGAAAGGTTGCCTTCCATTTCTCATTCACACCAACTTGGCTAGTTTTATTCATTAACTAGCTTTAACAGTAATGACAGATAAATCTGTACAATATGAATTATTTATAACCTGATAAAAATTGTACTGTAATTAACCTGCTATCACATGTTAAGCTGCATTATTAGTGTTAATAAAGAACAAAAGTTTGCCATATAAGTTCCTTTTTCCCGATTAAATCATATTGATTTTAACATCTCTACAATGATAGATACATCACGTAAAGATAACTATTGGTAAATGTTCCATGAAAGTGAAATTAGTAACTTAAAAATTAGACATATTATCTATTATAACAGGTTAATTTATATAGGTAGTGTAAAAATAGATGTGATGAACTTTTTTTCCCATGGTATGAACAGGAGTTTGGTTCATGCATTGTCACTTTGAGGTTCATCTGAGTTGGGGATTGAGGATGGCTTGGTTAGTGTTAGATGGAGACCTTCCTAACCAAAAGTTGCTCCCACCGCCAGCTGATCTTCCCAAATGTTAACAGACTCATCAACTTCAACCATTCCTCGATCGTTCTTCTTTCAATAAGTTTATTATACAAATTGTATTCGAGTTGTTTTGCAGTTGTGTGTTTTGTTTTTCTTGCTTGAGATTTTTCATTGAAGAATTGCCACAAGAATGAGAATGGTACAAGAGTGAGGGAGATTTTGTTTGTGTAAAACTTTTGTCCATAAATCAATAAAATATTTTTAAATTCCCCTGTTATCAAAGTTCTCGTTACCAATGCTTCGTACTGCATCTGTCAACTTTGTAATATACTCCCTCCGTCTCAAATTATTTATCATAGTTACTATAAATAGTTATCACAAATTATTTGTGCTTTAGAAGTTCAAGATAATAATTAATTATATTTTTTTATTTTATCTTTCGTCATTAATGAAAATTACACATAAATAGAGTATATATTTAATAGAGAGATATTATAACGTAGACATAAATAAGAGTAAATTAGGTCAAATACCACTCATGACACTGTAAACCAAAAAAGTGACCATTAATTTGAGACGGAATCAAACCTCTAAATTATATTGTTATAAGATAAATTAGTCATGTTTGATTAACTACTTCAAAATTTTGGGACTGACCATCAGATCAAAGAAAAACAGAAAAATCAAACTGATAATAAAAGGAGTAGTTACCTGGGTTCTTTGCTTCAGGGCCGATCCAGAAACTTAATTAGGAAAAATGCCTCAAGTTTCAGAAAATTAAGTGAATGGCCTCCATTTATGATATCAGCAACGTCTATGTTCAAAGTTCAAACCTAGCCCAAAATTTTGAAAACTACACTTCGATCCCTAATCTCAACCATTTAATTATCCAAAATAATAAATAAAAAACAGAATATCTCTCTCCATTTCAATTACCCTCCAAAAAAAAAATATTTCCCTCCAAAAACTTTCGATTTCTTCACTTTTTAGATCATGTTTCCGGTGAAATTTCGGCTTTTCATAAAAAAATCGGTCCCCAACCCCAACCATTTAATTACCCGAAATAATAAATAAAAGACAAAATATTTTCCTTCATTTTAATTACCCAAAAAGAAATAAATAATTAAATATTTTTCTCCAAAAGCTCTTGATTTCTCCACTTTTTAAATCCCGTTGTCGGCGAAACTTTAGGCTTTTCATCAGAAAATCAGTCCCGAACGACTTATTATAGCATCGATTGAAGTCATAGACCACATCCATAGTCTATTATAGATTTATTATGATGTCGATTGCAAAATATAATATAGTAGGTAGGGTTGGGCATAAATCACCGAATTACCGAATCGAATTGAGAATTTCGGTAATTCGGTATTCGGTATTCCGGTATTCTGGAGTGATTTTTATAATTTTGATTTTCAGGATCGATATTCGAGAAATATAAATTTACCGTTCGGTAATTCCGTATATACCGAATACCGATAAAATTTTCTTAAAAAAAAAGATATAATTTTTCCAGAGCTGCTTCTCTACTTTTAGTCTTCCCATTTGGAAGAAGAAGCAATTAAAATTTGGTTCTTCTCTAGTCTTCCCTCTCTCTGAAAATGTACCCAGAAAGGTATTATTCACTTCTTTGCTCTTTTTCTTTGTAATGTTCAGTCAATGTGATTTCATGGGCAGTATAAATGTTGAGGAAAGCTCATAACAGTTCATAAACTCTTTATCCATAAAAGCTTATTTCAATAATATTATACTAGTTTTTCTTTTAGAATTTTTACTCCTCTGATTTTCATATTTACACTACTCTGTTTTCTCAATGATATGAATTGTTGAATTGATGATTTAGAACGAATCAATTTCTTCTAATTTTGATTGATTTAGAGCTTATGTATCTCATCGATAAAGTTGATTGAGATGTTTCCTTGAAGCTCAAACGTTTAATTTCAATTTAATAAAGTACATCTTTGTAATTAAGTTTATTATTCTACTTCTCTGTTCCTTATTTGTGAAAATTTAAACTTGTATTGAGTGTAGTTAAGCATGATCATGAGGTTTTTATAAATCGATGAATTTTAATAGCAAGTGGGGTTTGCTGTATCATTTTTCTTCTATCTGTGCTTGTTAATTGTTATAGATCCATTGATGTAATACAATGAACTCGACTTAATATGGTATTACCGAATACAGAATCGAACCAAAGGTTGATTTACCGATTACCGAATCGAAGTTTGAAAGTTCGATATTTGGTATCTACTTTCAATTATCGATTATCGAATCCGAACTTTAAAAATACCGAACACCCACCCCTAATAGTAGGTAGTGATTACATGGGTGAATGGGAGGAGTGTTACACATCGGAGTTAGGTATGCGAGTGAGAGCACAGTTAGACGGCTTGAGCCGATGATTCAAGATCCTTTCCGAGGGTCCTTTACGACTTATATGGATGTTACGAAGGTATACAAAAGGTTGGAGGTCATTGGGATTGAAGGAACCATCCCTAAATGAAGCTCGACGAAGTAAGAGTGCTACGCTAAGCGTTTCGCGTCGCAAATGGGATCCGCTTTGCAGACTGGGCCTCATATCAGAAGCCAAAAGTTGAGAAATTTCCTGGATAAGAATTCGGTCGCATACCGCATATGGCCATAGCGATGCATAAGGGGCCGCATGTCTCAGTCAGTGGCCAACTTTATTTGCCAATATAAGTGGTGGAGGGCTCATTTTAATTCATTTTCGACCAAAATAGTCCCCAAATCCTCCTAGATGTTCTTCAAGATTCAAGAACATATTTCAAGTGTTTTAGCAAGATTTAACCCCAAAGGATTGTGCAATTGAAGAAAGAGGAGTTCTATAGTGTTGCTTTAGTGATGAGGGTTGTTGTGAGCTTAGAGAAGTGGGTGTTGAAGGTTCCTCTAGTGATGAGAGTTGTTGTCACCTTAGAGATGTGGGTGTTGAAGGTTCCTCTGGCTCTTTAAGACAAGATTAATCCCTCATTTCTTGTACTTAAGTTAATCTTTGTGTTGGGAGTTATAGGAGTGAACAACTATAAGTTAGATGCTTGAAAGTTGCTTTAAGAATTGTTATCTTGTTAGGGCTGTTTTGAGCCATGTATAAGCCATGTTGTGGCAGAAAATTGTGATGAATAGTTTGAAGATATTGTTGTTTATGTTGTTGTTATTGTTATGGTTGTTCTTGATATAGAGTAGGTAAGAATTCAGGGGAGGTGCTGTCCGATTGGCCGTAGAACGACCTTGTAGCCCGATAGCTCTTTTTTTGTTAACATAAATATAGTTTCCTGTTGTATTTGGATGGTGATGAGATGGATTGCAATGTCATTGTCGAAGATCTCCTTCTAAGGTATGTAAGGGCTATCTTTCTTTCCTTCTGGCATAAATCAGTACATATGTCCCCTTTTCAGTAGAAGTCGAAAGGGGGTGGCTCGCCCTTAAGTTTCTTAGTGACGGATCGAGACCGTCTAAGCGTTAAGGAGTCGAATTGAGTGGAGTTTCCGTCCTAAGAAGCAGAGTTAGTAACGCCTCCAAAATATTCGTAAGCTATCTACAGGTGAGCAAAGAGTTCCGAATAAGAAAGATTCGACGAAACGAGCTAAAGAGTTAGTAGCAGAACATAGTAAAAAGATGATGAGATTATACTAGCTAGAAGATCAAGTTGTAATAGCCTAGCAAGATGAGTGTGTACGCACAGTCGAAGAGGATTAAGAGACTACCTAAGTTCAAGAGAAATAGAGTTCGAGATATGATAGAATAAGTCTCGTAGAAGGGTATATCACCCGAGTGTGTAAAGTACTCCTCAGACCTACGAAGGGAAAATATATGTGAGTTACAAAATAAATGAATTGAGTAGCGTGACGAGATAGTTGAACTAGAGCCAAGATAGTATAAGACTCCCTAAAGCTAACAGAGTAGCTTATGAGATAGTAAGTAAGGATCGTAAGTAACGGAAAGTGCTAGACCAACCATGAGTTATGTACGCAAGTACTTAGTTTACAGATGATTACTTGTTATATATGTATGCACTTGCCTTCGGGGCTATGATCTTGCCTTCGAGGCTATTGACACTGCCTTCGGGGCTACAATACAGATATGCGCACTGCCTTTGGGTCTATATAGATACATATTGCCTTCGGGGTTATTGGCCATACAGAGTGCCTTCGGGGCTATACAGACGCGCGCTTGCCTTCGGGGCTATATAAATATAGATTGTCTTTGGTGCCATTCATATACACTTGGATTCGGGGCCATGCACTTACATACCAGATCCTTATGAGGCCGGAATATTGTGTCAGATTGTATGTTAGATAATAATGTATAAAGGTAAAAAATTAGAAATAGTAAAGGTAGTACATAGAGTTGAGACACAATAGATTGTATAGATAAACAGAGGGGCCAAGCAGTCCAAACAATAGCGACCATGTAAGTTGACCGAGAGGTTGTGGTCAGGCCACTCCCGTCCCCTCCCTTCAGTAGAGACTTCCAACATATTTATTCATGTACTTCTGCTTCAGAGTTTATATATATTCAGATTATTTTCTACCTTACATACTTGGTACATTTCTTTGTACTAACGTCTCATTGCTGGGGTGCTGCATTTCATGCCTACAGATGCATGTAATCAGTTCGACGAGTTCTCCTAGTGGAGCAGATTGAGATTCAGCGGAGGATCGATAATACTCCATCTCTTTCAAAGTACAGTCGAGTCTAGATGTGAAGTAGCAGATATTCTGTACAGACTATGGGTAGGTCCGGGTCATGTCCCGACCACATTAGATATCAGTTATATTTAGAGGCTTTATAGACATATGTTCCGTATGTATAGTTAGTTCGTGGCCTTGTCAGCCCTCATTTTATGTTTTATCACGCTTGTCAGTATAAGTGTTTACAGAGGCCTCCGTGGCCCACAATAGCATTTAATGAGAACAAGTTTGACCTTGTCGGCCTAGTTTGAGATTACTTCTATAGTATGGCCTCAAGGGCCTAGCTTGCTTACAAGGTTCAGACTTCGAGTTCAGCTTGGTACGCTCGGACCTAGCAAGGTACCGAGTGCCAGCCACACCCCCTAGGTTAGGGTGTGACAAGGAGACCTCAAAATGTTGGAATTAGATTTCTGTGAGTGATGACGAAAAGTATAACAAAAAAAAAATGAAACCCAAAACCCAAACCCCAAACATCAAATTGCACAAATCTAAGAGACCGTAGATAGGTATACCATAAACCGACCTTTGTCAATAGTACAATTATCATTTAGGCTCGACTTCACGCATGATCAATAATTTTCCACGTGTTATATATAGATCAAGGATAATATTTGTCTAAGAAATCATAATAAAATAAAATAAAATAAATAATAGGACACGCCACTATTTAAATATTATAATAACACTTTAATACATCATATGAGAGTCTTCATCTATTGAATACACGATCAAACGAGTTTTAGGACAAGTAATGATACTTAAAAGATCAATATTTGTCTAAAAACCCCATAAATAAATGAAATAAAATAAATAAAATTTTTTGATATTATTTAAACATTATAATAACACTTTAATACATCATATGAGAGTCCACATCCATTGAATACATGATCGAAAGAGTTTAAGGACAAGTAATGGTACTTAAAAGGTCAATATTTATCTAAAAATGCTATAAATAAATAAAAAGACTTGATACTATTTAAACATTATAATAGCACGTTAATAAGAAGTTATTGTCTCAAAGCATAATCTTGTTCTAAGGACAACCATCATTTGTGCTTAAAATCTTTGGATCATGTGTCTAACGAATGAGAACTGTCATATGATATATTAAAGTGTTATTATAAATTTTAAATAGTATCAAGTCTTTTTATTTATTTATTTATTTTATTTATTTATGATTTTTTAAGACAAATATTGGCCTTTTAAGTATCATTACTTGTCCTAAAACTCTTTTGATCATGTGTTCAATTGGATAAGGACTCTCATATTGTGTATTAAAGTGTTATTATAATGTTTAAATAGTATCAAGTTTTTTATTTTATTTTATTTATTTATAGTTTTTAGACAAATATTGACATTTTAAGTATCATTACTTGTCCTAAAACTCATTTGATCATGTATTCAATGGGTGAGTACTCTCATATGATGTATTAAAGTGTTATCATAATGATTAAATAGTGACATGTTCTTTTATTTATTTTATTTTATTTTATTTATTTATAGCTTTTTAGATAATTATTGTCCTTGGTCTATACATAACATATGGATAATTATTGACCATGTGTGAAGTCGAGCCTAAATGATAACTGTTAGCTATTGACGACGGTCAGTTTGGTATACCTATCTACAATTTCTTAGATTTATACAATTTGAGGTTTGGGATTCGGGGTTGGGATTTGAGTTTGGGGTTTGGATTTCTTTTCTTTTTTTTTTATAATTTTTTTTCCGTTGGACTAGTGCAAATTCAGCATGCTTCACATTGCAACAATCACCTTTATTTCTTTAGTTTATCATCGACCAAAATGATCTAAAATTGTCCTAAACACTGAGTTATTATAGAGTAACGTGGTATATTTCCAGTTTGGCTTATTTTTTAGTTTATTTCCTCCCCTGTCTATTTTCTTGATCAAACTTCTCTATTATCTTTTTCGATCAAACTCCTCCATTCTCATTTCATAAATAAAAGTTTTACAAAAAATTACATAAAAATAATAGTCTATTAAGGGATAGGTAGATGATGGTCCAACCATCAGGCTCTTTTCCGAATCTTTCAAAAATTCAATGTAGAGAATGTGCATTTTCAATCGTTGTATGTCATCTCTGAGCCTAATGAAGAGACACTCCGTATCATTTCTCAAGAGGAGTACGTCGGGTGAAAGGCATTGACGACAGTGGTAGTGATTACTTTGTGCTCGAGCTTGAATCCTTCTCGTCAGAACAGGGGATCAATATCTTCATCAGAACCAGAATGCTTTGAACCATCCTAAAAAACATAACTATCACCTCGATCATCTTGATCTTCATCCACACTATGCTCATTCATGGGGTCTGAGTAGGCCTCACTATTGGCTTCAACAATTCTTTTTCTTTTTCCTTCTCGTCTAACAACTTCTTCACCACTTTTTTTTTAATCTTTAACAGTCTCATTAAAACGGATTTGAACCATATCAATAGAACATGGGACTATTTCTACTCCTCTTCCTCTATATCTAGGGATTCTTTATTATCTATATACAAGCAATAGAGTGACATTGATCAACCACAATATAATAACAAGAATAATCGACCAAAAGTCTAGTATAGACCATAATCCATTTGCAAAAAGCAAAAACAGAAAAAGGAAGACCAAAACAAGCAAAATAAGTATAAATAACACATAAGCAAAAACACGGAAAAAAGATCGAAACAACCAGAAATACATGCTAAACTTTCAAAATTTTGAATAAAAATCGAAACTTTATGAACACCATGAATCGAAAAAAATAAAAACTTTTAGGGCAATATGGAGCTCAAAATGCTCTGAAAGAGTTGTCAAATTAAAGAAAATACCTGGGGAAGACGACTGAACAATATCGAAGCTTGGGGGAGAGGAAGAGTAGGTTGGAAGCTTGAGAGAATTTTAATTTCAGAGAGTGAAAGGAATTGAAGAGAGAGGGGGGGGGGGGGGTCTTGTATATTTTAACACAAAAGAAAAGGGCTTAAGTGTACTATCTTAAATCCTCCAAACTTTGAAAAATGATGAATTGTACCCGCGACCACTCCTCTATACCTTAATCTAAAAAAATAAATCAAAAAGAAATTCAGAGGTCTTTTTCCAAATTAAGACTTATCAAAGGTCTATTTGCCAAATCTTCTCTAGTTGCGTTGCCAATAATGATTAAATTAGAAATGTCGAGAGACTTTGACGTTTGTATCAAACTTAGAGGGCAATAAGATGATTATAGTATTTTCTTTTTACTATACTCGTTGTGACAAGTAATAGTTGTTGCAATGTTGTTTTAAAATTTAAACCGACATAAATTTCTGAAGCCTCGAGTAAACCATCAATGCTATTTAAATTTAGCTAAAACAAAAAAAGTTAAACTGAGAAAAGAAAAACTTCATGTAAATTAAATACATTAATAATTCTAATCTGGTAAGAGAAGAGCCACTGCCAAACATTCTTGTGAATAAGAAAATCCTCAATAATAAGTTATGTTAGTAATATGGATCCATCATTGTGTACGTACTTGCTTGAAAGAAAGAGGAAACAAGTGTCTTCCTGTCCCACAGTTACGTTCCTTTCAATAGGTTTGGTTTTGTGTTGTGTTACAAATATTATTTTAGTCATGTGATCGTTTTACATAAAATCAATAAATGAAATTAGTACAGGAGACCTATAAAACGCAGAATTTTTTTTGTAAGGTCATTTTTTTACTCAAATAATAAAAGATCATTTCTTCAAGCTAAATTTGTTTGGAATTGGAATAGTTATATTGCCAATCAACACATATAGACTATGAATATTCTTCAAGATTCAAGAAGATCATTAGGCCTTTACAGGATACTTGTTGATCGTGACTTCAAATCTAAATAAAAAATATATTAGCATGAGTTACTTCCTCCTACGGTTATTGACGGTTGAGTTATTTTTTAACCCTTTGCAATTTGGGCAAAAATGGATAGGATTATTTGACTAAAATACCCAAGAGATTTTATTGAAGATATGGTTTTTCATCAAGGGTGTTATTTGGAAGACAATTTTTCGTTCTAGGTTTGAAGTTTGACGACAGAAGGTGGTCAATGTGAAACACTAGATCTCAAGGACCACTAGTTGATGTAGATTGATTTTCTTTTGATCCAATGTTTGGTTGGACTATATTCCTTTATTATAAACTGTACATTTATTATCCTAGTGAACCAAACTATCAGTGTAAAACATATTTACATAATCAAATAACATAAAAACCAATTAGAGAAAAGTGTGATTTACCAGTCAGTAACCTGGAAAATTGATGCTAACTAGTTGGAGTAGGTCGAATTACATTGTGCACGTGAAACTTTTTTAACATCATTACGTACTAGATAAAAATTGTTAAACGTAGTACTTGATAATTGTACTCGTTGGAGCTATTTAGGGACTTAATCAGAAAATTTAAGTAGGCTACAAATGTGGGTGAACGATAAAAAGTTATTCGAACCTAATGTTTGTTATAAAAATAATAGAATATCTCAAAAATAATAATTCTTGAGAATTCATAACTCTATATCTTGTAATATATATTTGATATTGAATGGCTGATTATGATAACTAATTGATTCTCTATTGCCATTAACTATTATCCTCCAATTTATTTCCTCACTAATCCTAACGTTATCAATTTGACCCATTTAATAGATCATTATCTCTCTTTTATTGTCATGATTTATAAAATGCCATTGTGGCATTAATCCTTCACAGCTAATCCTTTTGGCAAGACTATATTCTCCAACTTTTCTACTATGTTGGGAGTGAATAAAAAAGAACATATTTCTTCTTATTATTATTATTATTTTTACTGGGTTTTACAATATAATTTAATCTTTATTAGATTCTGACTCCTAATTTTATACTAGAAAAGCTTGTTGAATCCTGGAATACACTCATATCGGGTGAAATATTTTTAAGGACAATATCCTTGGACACGCCTCAAACTTTCAAGAATTTCATTCAATATTCGTGAATCAAGTATTTTTCGTAAGATTTCCAACAATGTTTACACTAAACTAATAGATGAAAAATATGTGTCGTTCATACACATATATATCACTTGACTATCGTTAGTTAAGTGATATGTATTGTTACATTAATTTTAACTGCTACTCCTTTCATCACGAATTACTTGTCACGTTTCACTTTTCGAGAGTCAAATTACTTGAACTTTGATCAATGTTTTAAAAATTTTACCATATGAATATAAGAAGAATTGCAACTTATAATACTTTTCGTGTAGTTTTTGAATCAAATTCTAATTTCAAAATATGAAATTAATTTCATCTAATTTAACCTCGAAATTTGGTCAAATTGACTCTCGAGAAGCAAATAAAAGTAACAATTATTGTGACATGAAAGAAGTATTACTCTCACCGTCTCAAAAAGATTGACACTTTTCATTTTTCTAGAGTTAAACCGTAACTTTTAATGACTTTTAATATTTTAAATTATTAATTATGGTGACTTATAATATTTTTTACGTAGTTTTCGAATATATAAATTTTATTTTTAAAAAATTAAAGATTTTTTTTCTAACACACGATCAAAACTAAGGAGTTTGAATTTCAAAAAATATTTTTGGAACATATGGAGTATTAAATTAGTAATTGATTTAATATAAATATAGTGGGTCGGTAAGTATTTACCACAGGTGAACAGTCCTTGTACTTGAGAGACTAGAAAGTGAAATTCAATGCTTACAAAGGAGGGGTGTATTCCTCTCTGCAATATATTTGGATTAAGTTGCAGGGTAATTTAATGGATGGATACTTTCGGACTAAGTTTTAGTAGTAGTTTTATTATGATCATGTGCCATATGTTTTCAAGATTTACTGATTCCCGTATTTTCCTTTCTGCACGGGGACAAATGATGACCATTTCTATATGTCCTCTTCTATTTGATAGTTTCAATTACAGAAAAAAAAATTATTTTTATATTGCAGATCAGAGAGTAAGGGTAGCAGAAAATACAGCTTTCCCAGACAATACCATGTGACTTGGTTTTAACGGTATTGGTAGTTGTACTACTAGTATATATACTTCAGTTTCACCGCCCTCCTTACCTTGTTATCGAGCCACAGATCTAAGACGACTGAATTCATTATTTTAAACTTAGTTAAACGAAATATATATACGGAAAAAAAGGTGGATGCACGACCTATATTATGTAGGCAACCTTATAGTACCCTAACATAAACATCAGTAATCATTTTCGCGGTTTGAACTTTGAACCCGTAATCTATATATTTATGGCAAAAGAGATCGAAGAAAGAAAAAAATCAAAATGTATATCTGTAATAAAATCATACTCATTCTAAATTAAAAGATTCTAAATCTTGAATTCGTTACAAAAAGAGAATACTACTACTATGATCTGTTCTTCTCTATAAGACCAATATACAAATCTCACACATAAAGGGTAATTTGGAGATCTTACTTGTGTAAACTCTGCTAACAATATCAATTAATTTCAAGAATCTCCATGTTTGTTCCATCGAACAAGCATTCCAATGCACCTCTTTACAATATAAAATTTTGACTTCTGTTCCTTAGCCAAGTTACTGCATTTGCGGCTGAAATTGGCACACCTTTGTGATGCACTTTTTGTAAGTCGAGATTTTGAAGTAGTATTTTTTTGTGAAGAACTCCTTGAGAGGGATGATTTGTATGGATTTTTTTGTGAAAAACTTCTAGGAAGTGAATAAATATTTGAGTTGGGGCTTTTTTGTGAATAGTTCCTAAATAAAGATGATGACTTGGAGGATGAATATGAATGACAACATGGATCATCTTTTGATAATTTCCATTTCTCATCCATGTAATACTCCATTTTCTTTGGTCTTTAACGAACTCCGCACAACTGATCCTCAAACTTTCTGAAGGCTTTTTTTATTTGAATTTCTGATGATTCTTGTAGTCTGTATCGAGAAGAAAAAAAGAGCGGGACAAAATTAGATGTCGATAATGTAAGGAGGAAAAGGGAAGGTGGAAAAATGGTTGATAACAGTAGACAGTATGATGATGAAGTGTTGGTATCTATTTATAGTAATTTAGGACAAAGGTGGGACTTATAAGGTTTTTTCATAAAAAAGAAAATTTGAAGTAGGTTTTTGAATTTTGACCAGTGTTTCTTTGCTCCATGTGGTAGCATCGCACGTTAATGCTTACGTATAATGCCTGGCATTCTTCCTAGCTGTTGCAATTTTTATATTCTTGTACTGCTGGTGTGGCACAATGTAATTGGGTCTTATTTTGATCAGTGTCAGGTCTTCATCTATTTCTGACGTCAGTTTGCGATAGGAGTGTTAAATAGACGGATTAAATTGTAGTACTTGAACAGATTAAAACGAATCAGATCAATAAATAAATTGATTAATAACTCATTCAGTATTTGCTTGGATGATGGACATGTCAATTTGAGTTAACAAATTGATCATGACCTAATCCGTTGAATTTAAAATTATTTTTATTTTTAATCTGGACGAGTTAGATGAATTATATTTTTATGAGCTAAGTTGAATACATTTCTGATTCTTGAACCTCCTTATGGAGATCATCATCCTTTATGGAGATGCGACTCATGTATGGTGCTCCATTCGACACTTACATCTATCCCATATTGTGTTCATAAATTATCTAATTTTATTTATTTTGATGAGGCAAGGGCACACGCATACTCATGAGGAATTGTTTGATGGTAGATGGGAAATGTGACAGGGATTTGAATATTAGATATATCTTTATATATCCCAAAAATATATGGTGTTGAAATTCTAAACCCATATCACAAAATTGGTCGGTAGGATTATTAAATAATTAAAGATTTACAGTCTTTCACTGGTATGATGGACAATTGGTCAATTACTGTGGTAATTTCTGTGTTCCTACATTTCTGTAAGATGCTCTCTTTTTTTCGTCAGGCTTTCCTGCCACAAACTCCCTGCTAGATTTCCGTAAATACCATTTAAAGTGGAAGTATCCAATGTTTAATACTTGCATATTAATTTCTTTTCGAAATATTGATTAGAATTTTTGAAAAAGTCAAAGGACCTTCTAGTTTGCAGCTAATTGACTGGTGTGAATTTGTGCAGCTGCTACTTGAAGTTGGATCAAACTACAAAAGCTTTGATTAATATATTAAAATGTATATTTTCATTAAACTAACATGATTTTTTTTTTATAATTTATAGAATTTTTCATTTACTTTTTGAATGAATATCTAAATTCTAATTGTAAAGTATTGAGTTTATCAAATCTAATTTAGCTTTAAAGAATAGTCAAAGTTATTTTAAAGTAGTGAAATATGACGACTAATTTAGAACGGAGGAAGTAAATCAATATAGATTTATATTTAATTACTTACAAATGAATTGATTATGTAACTATCTTTTACACTGTTATTACATAGAACTCAAGCTCTCACCGAATGTGGTAAAAGTTTTTGTGTTAGGATTGCCTTTTGTTAGAGTAAAATGCTGATACTATTTATTTTATTGCAATTTAAATCCGTGTTTCTTTCCTACAATTTTCTGTTCTGCAAGTATTCATTGATGATCATAGTCCACACAGAAGAGAATTAAATCATTAATTTGGCCTCGCCAGAAGATTAATTAATTGAAAATGGGACCTTCTCAATTTATTAGTGGAAAATGTTCTTGCACATGCACATGTAGGGCGCTAAAGTCAGAACCCATCAAGTATCAATTTTCAAATTGTACATTATATAAGTTAATGTTTAGCCTACTTAATATGAAATCTCAATCAGGTTGCCGAACGACTTCACAATAATATTGTTCCAATTATTGATCAGGATTTTGTGTTGCTCCTTTTTTGGATAATCTTATTTATGTGTAGGTTTACACGTACCTCGCTTAATTTAACTTTCACCAACATATATTTATAAGTAACTCTATATATCAAAATATATTTAGATGTAAAGAAATAATAGATTAGGTGTTTTCTTGTCTCGAGATGTAAATCATAATCATTCAAGGCTTTTTTTTCACTTCAGTGGTCATTAGATCGTACCATCGGGTACCATTTATTTCGATTTCAACTAAAGAAGAAATTCATGATTGCACACTTAACCTAATTATTGTTGGTCGTAAAACAAATAAATGGCTTAGAGATTTTTAAATAACCAACTTAGGAACTCCTTTCAACCCATTTAAATACGTAATAAAATGTGATTGGATCCAGTCCCAATATGTGCAAGACTGGTTCTGTAAGACAGTAACTGTTGCAAAATTTGACTTTTAGTTTCTTTTTTTTTTTCGGAGTATGGGCTTCACATCTATAACTACGTTTCAGGTAAAGAAGCAATTTTAATTACGTGAACTACTCTGCTTTCTTCGCACCAGATGAAATGATACTACATATAATGAACGAAAAAGGGTTTAAAATATTTTTGAACTTTTAAATATGGTTGACGTGTATCCTTGTTATACTTTTGGTCTAATTATACTTCTACCGTTATAGTATGGCTCAAATATATCCTTACTTTTAACGGAACACCACATGGCAGCTCAGGAATTAAATAACCATCCCTCTTTCAACCTACGCTTACAAATTGGTAGAAGGATAGTAAGTAGTCCACCGTAGTTCTATCTACGCTTACAAACTAATAGTTGTAGTATTATTATTATAGGCTCGCTTAGCCTATCATATTGTCTTATAGTTTCTTGTCGTCTGATTTATGCTGCTATGTATATTTTATTTGTCTTATTTACTTGCATTAGCTATTGCTTCTTTCTTTTTCAGAATGCGCTTTTATGACTTACGCACTTTGTGTGTGTTACTTTGATTGGACTTGTGCTTTGTTTTGAGCCGAGGTCTCTCGGAAACAACCGCTCTAGCGAACAAGGTAGACTTGAACTGTGTACACTCTACCCTCCCAGACCCCACATTATGAGATTTCACTGGATATATTATTGTTGTTGTTGTATCCCTCTTTCAACCGATCCGACCCGCAATACTTATTAAACCAATATCAAATTAAAACCCAAAACCCAACTATCCAACATTCTTTATCTCCTTCTGCCATTGAAAAACTCCATTGTTTTATCACTATCTGGGTGTTTCATGTATACAAAGTTTTCATTAAAACACTCCGTTGTTTTATCACAATCTGGTCCCCAAAGTTTCATGGATAAAAAATTTCTAATCTAAATTTTCCTGTATTTCTTCTCTCTATCTGGGTGTTTCCAAGATTTAATTTTACTCGATTTCTCTCTGTAAAAATTATATCTTTGCATATCTATTTTCAGTTTCCAGCTTTGGTATTGTTGTACATACATTACAGATCATTTGTAGTCCAATCATTGAGAAAGCCGAAGCAATCTACATACAAGACCATCATTAACCCAAGAATCCATGGCATCATGAAAAATCCAATACCCAGAAGTAGCGGAGTCACAGAAATACCCAGAAGCAACGAAGCAAACCCTACGGAGTAATCTGCTGCATCGGCCTGCGTTGCATAATCCGAGACTGCTCGGAGAACTCAAATTATTTTGAAAATGTGAATTTGTTGTTACTGGGTTTTGTTGGAATCTCTTAGGGGAGCTTAAATATCAAATTATAACAAATCTAGTAAAGATTGAAAGAAGTTGGGTTGAAAATTTTGAGCAAACATTGATAAAGATGGAAGAACAATGCTGGTTTTGGATCGGGTAATGGGTCGGATTATGGGTAGGTGAGTTTTAACTTTTAAACCGGATAGATTAAAATTGGGGGTGAGTTTCTAAATAAGGAGCTGCCACATGGAATTTCGTTAAAAGTTAAGGTATATTTGAGCCATAGTATAACGGTAGAGGCATAATTAGATAAAAAGATCAAAAGTATAACGAAGAGTACACGTAAATCATATTTGAAAGTTGAGATATTTTTGACCTCTTTTCGTACCATGAATATATAATATATATAGTAAGGATTTCAAATTTTACTGGCTGATCAGAGTTTGTACAGAAAAAGAAATAAGAAGAGTGGAAAAAGATAGGGACAACATGCTGTGTTTATATACGTTGCACTCAGAGGATACTTCCCTCTGTGTGAAATGAAGAACAGGTTGAATGCATGGCTAGTTCTGAATTTATCACTCCCATGAATGCTTTGACTGTATAATATGAATCCAATGCTGATTGTTTAATAGTTTATAAGGTTTCGGCTGTCTTCTGTCCAGTATACTTTCAGTTAATGCAGTTTTTTTAGTATCACTATGTGGTATTATTCCATCATAATTAATTCGAATTTGCATTGTATAGGGTCATCTAAATGGAAGGCCTTCCTGCAAGGAGTTTCTCCTTTTAGAATTTGAATCCGAAACCTCTCGTTAAGAATAGAGAAATTCAACCAGTCTTACCACATCCCTTGAAGATGGAGCTAAATATAACAAATGGGAACTAATATAATATTGTAAGCTTTTAATTAAGACGTTACCAAAGATTTTCCCCTAGTATCTATACCATGACTCAAGGGGTGACAAGTCTGAATTTTAATTGCTACTCTCTCTGTCTCACAATAGTTCAGAGTATGAAATACTTTTGTTAATATTTACGAGTCCGGTCCACCAAATATTATTTCTTAAATTTTGTTTAAAAAAATTTACTCGTTACAAATTCAAAAATTACTTTAAATTATTACTCAAAGGAAAAACTGCTTGATTCTGTAAATAATAATAACAATACCATTCATTTTCAGGACAGGAGAATATTTTGTGTATTGATAATTTACTCCCACTATATTCATTTTCATTGATAATCATCATTCTGCTGAGGGTATAATTTTCCTATTAGCTTCTCAATTTAGCGTGTATGAAGTGACAAAAATAAGCGTGGTCAAAGAGTTGGGTCAAACTTCTATATCTAAATTGGTCAATGTTTTGTAGAATCACATGGTCTGTACGAATGGTAATTATAAAAAAGATAAAAGCAATGCAGTGCATCTTCCACACATTACTATATTTCCCTTCTAACCTCCAATGGATCTTTTCTAAGGTATAAATTTGTGAGGGGGACTGGTAATCATGTGATTTTGGAATAATTGCATCTGAAGAGCCACATGACACCATTGAAAGAAAAATGGTTAATGCACTTTTCTTTTGTCCGAAACATATACTAATAATATTGTCTCATTGGTTACTTCTTGAATTTAATTTAAAAAATCACACGATTCGATATATTATTAGAGTAAAAAGTTTTGAATTTGACTTGTAATCCCCTCCATACAGTATGCAAGAAATACTTTTTTGTATTTGGTCCGGAGAAAAATACGTGACAGACCGCGTTGCAAACATGATTTTTTTTTTAAAAAATGTAAAATCGCTACCTCTAGTATTTAATATTTTACAATGAATCGACGAGATCATTAATATTCCAAGTATTCATTTTGCTCTTCGGATTCGGGTGCAGTGGTGCAATTAGGGGTCGTTTGGTAGAGTGTATAATAATAATGATGAATATGGTGTATTAGTAATGTTGGTATTAGTAACACTGATATTAGTAATGCTGACATTAGTTATGTATGTATTACTTTTATTCACCGTTAGTTTTGATGTATTAGAAATAACATGCATTGCATAATTTAAAAAAATATTTGATTGTTTACAAAATACCCTCCATACTATAATATGTAAGAGACTTCATGGACAATTATGTCTTTAACCATGTTTATGCATGCAATAAAAATTATTGCATTGCTAATACCATGATTTACTAAGTATTAATTATGGATAGGATAATATCAAAAATGAATATAAATTAATATTTATACTAGTTATACATATATTAAAAAAGGATATCAAACAAAGTATTCGTAATGCACAAAGCTAATAACTACCCCTTAGATGTTGGATGCAACTAGTGCCCAGTAAAACAAGTTTTACCAGTTTGATGGATAATACAGAACAGGCCCATCTAGTTCAAAAGAGCTGGTCGTTTACCTCTTTATAATTAGTTGGCTGGATACGTAAACCTCTAAAAATCAGCCTCACTTTTCCATTTAAACACCTAAAAGAAAACACTTGAAATAGGAGTTCTATTGTTTATTAACATCTGAATTAGAGTTAAAATATATCTATTGAACACGAAACGCTCACATGGCATAATAAAGCGTGTCTTCCACCCAACATTCAGCATGTGAGCATTTATGGCCAGAATATGAGCCGAATACAAATTCTGGGTCTTAAGTAGTGTAGCCCAGCGGGCCGACCTATTTAACTAGCTTACTTGGGCCACCCACTAAACCAAATTAAAGTGTGCGTCTTTTTATAAGGAAAAAGGACATGGTGTGATCATCAATAAATAAATAAAAAGTTTAAAACGATCTAATTTTAAGTAAATGACTCGAAATAACCCTTAACCTCAAAATAAAAACAAGCTCTAGCCAAAATCTAAAATTTTCCTCTCACTTTCCATCGACGATATGAACTGGTAACAAATAGCCGCCGACAATATGACCCTTCTCAAGTTTTCAACTTTAGTATAATTTAATCAAACCCTAAGGTGTAATGTTTTGGACGAAAAACTGTTCTTGATTTTTGTGCTGCACTTATTTACTGTATATGGTTTCCATGTTTTGCCTCTATTTATGATTTGTGATGTGTGGGCATGTGTAAGCTGTTCTAAGAGTAAGGGCCTAGCGAGCCAAAAGGTCTCTGGGTTAAGGTCGTTCCGCTCTGTCGATCGATGGTAGTATAAGAGATCTGTAACCCCCGGCTATATTGAGGAGTAAGGAAAGGGCTTCCATAGAAAACAGTGCGCATGGGTGGCCCTCTCGATTCGGCGATGTAGTAGCATAACATACTTACTTAATACATTTAACTTTGTTGTGAATATTAACTTAGTTTGTTTGAACTCTGTTTCTGTTTCTGTGTTGGTCACGTTGTTATTTTCTTCATCGGTGTGAATACCTCTATCTTTTATTGTTTTGCTGCAGAATGAAGATTTTTGAATTTTTGGTTTCGATTTTCTAGTAGAAGAAAAGCAATTGAAGCCGAAATGAAGCAAAAACATGTATAATACGTATATAATAATTATATAATATGTGTATAATTAATGAGTATACGTTGATTATACATTTATTAGATACTACAAATTATACAATAACAATACATTGTCTATACATATACTGTAGGGATACATATTCTATACAACAATGATACAATTCTCATATGTATGATACACTTTCTATACATATATAGTAATGATATATTTTCTATACAACAATGATATAATTTTTATACACATACTGTAGAGATATCTATACATATATAATATTGATACATATTCTATACAACAATGATACAATTTCTTTACAAATACTGTAGGGATACATATTCTATACATCAATGATACATTTTTCATACATATACAATAGAGATACATATTCTATACTACAACGATACAATTTCTATACATATGCCGGGAAAAAAAGAGATAGAGAGAATGTGTGGTAAGGTGATGTAAGGGTTGTGAGAAGAGAGATCAGGGTTTTGGGTTTTGGAGGTTTGAGTTGTACAAAAAGAGTATCATTGATAAACTATTACATTATCAGAGAAGATTCAAATTTTTGAAATGTTTAGTTTATTAATACTTTTACCACGCTTCTATTTAATAAAAAAAAAAAAAAATTATTAAAGAAATTAACAAATAGAGGTTAAGCTTAATTTTAATATTTTTATATCATATTTAGCAAATTATAAAAATAGTTACAAAAAAATTGAGTCATATTTTAGATACATATAAATTTTGTTTCCATTTTCAGAAGATAAAAGTTATAAAAATATATTTTCTATTAATTTAAATTTTAATAAATAAGCTAGTGACTTTAGGATGTTTCTTATATTATTTCTTGTTGTAATCTAATTATATAATTATTTTTTATATTTTATTAATCTAAAATATTTATTTAATATTTTCATTTTTGTATTTTATTTTTATCTTTACAAAAGGAAGAGAAAGACAAAAATAAAGAAAGAACAAAAAATGAAGAAGATAAATTAAACAAAAAAGGAAATTAAAATTAAGAGGAAACAAACAAAATAACAAAAAAAACAGAGACAACTAAGATATTAATGAAAAATAAGAGACAAACAGTTGTCAAAAATTTTAAAATGATACTATGAAATGAGTTGGGATTAGTTTAAAGTTACAAAATAGATTTTGGAAAAACTTAGATCATTGAGTGTCAATAGTTTCAACATTATGTCTAGTTGTGTCATTATCCCTTTTGTAACGTTCTGTTGTCTCATTACTGCTTCACTCTTTTACTAACTGAAACAATAAACATATCGGAATATGATGCGATAGAACATGTAAGTCATACAAAATCACAACATGCTTAATAGGATATATGCCATGTCCGGATTAAACTCCTCTCCCGTACCAATCTGTTCAGTTGGTGCAGTGCCCTTCGAATATTAATACACCTGTCAACTTAGAGATCTAAGGGTCTCAATTAATTTAATTAAAAGAACTGTAAACCATGGTTAAAAAAAAAGTCAGCTGGCCTTATGAATCCTTACATCAACGATAATATTGCTGTATCTACAGTTCGGAATTGGAAAAAAGATGGTCTTACCATGAAAAGATTTCATTCGACAAATTCCGGAAAAAAAAAGACTCCTCTGTTGTTCACTGCTATGAAGAACTAAAGAAAATAGACACTTTAAAGCATCTTGCCCTTTTTATTTTCCTTTTTCCTAACTTCTTAGGCAAATTCCATATCTGACAGAGTAATTAGTAGAGTCCAGAAGGTAAATGAATGAGATTATGGAAGTATAGGCCAAGAAGCAACACTTCGATTTTAATTGAGTAGATTATATTATCTTAACATCTTTCTTTAAAGGTGGAGAGCCCATTTTCATCCACTCATAAACTGAAAATCCTGGAAGAAAAACAAGTGCTAGAAAAATAGCTAGCCTATATATACAAACAAACCTTAGTACAATTGCCAAGAGATTCAATCCTCAGCGAGTAAAGAGTATGCCCAAAATAAAAGTAGATTTCTCACAAATGCAAATGTGAATAATAGGCAACATTTTGAAATTCATAGTATAAAATAATTACTTCATTGCTAAACTTCAACAACTACAAATATGCATCATATGCTAAAATATATCCGCAACCTAACTTGACATTGACTACATTCAGAAGACATAACAGTAACCAACAACCTCTAGCCATGACTTGCATCTGTAGCAGATTCTGTCACCATCGCATCCAATAGCTAAATTGTCTCCAATCGGAGAAAGGATAACCAGAAAACCTCAAAGACATCAAAAGTTGGACACTTGAAGGCAGAATCAACGTAGTACAAAGCCACTATCTCTTCCATATTTTACTACTAATCACAGAGTGAATGAAAAGCAAAAAATTAGATAGAGTTACAATGACCATACACTATGGAGAAGGGGAACTCGAACATGCTTCTACGAGGCTAATACTATACCAAACGCTTCATCAACTTAAAATGATCAGCATAACAATTCACAACAAGTTGTTGCTAAAAAGTACATAACTATTTATAACACTCCGTAAATCCGGGTTAGGTGTCGCGGCCCATTATTTTTCTGGTTTCGAATTTTATAAGTTTCCCACTTCGTTATATTCATTCTCACTTCGTTTTGGCCGACTTTTTGAGAGGAAACAACCCTAAAATTCTCCCAAAACATTCAAGGTAGGTTCTTGATCAATTCTCATCATTACTACATCAATATCACATCAAATTGACCCTAGTTCATCTCTCCAAATTATAGATTCTTGAAAATCGAAGAAAGAGAAATTGAAGGAGACTTTGGGAAATCTCTTAAAGGTACGTTCTTTGATATTTACTAAGGTTATTGAGGGGATTTAGACTAGTGTAGAGTATCGGAAACAATGAGAATCCATGGGTGATCCACGGGTGATCCACGGAAATTCAAGAACACATTCTTTTAGACATGAAAATCCTAGTCCTTCGCTAAAAGGGGTAAGATGAGTGAAATTAGATTAAAGTTCTAATCTTATCATCCTTATCAGTTGTAGAGAGATTATTGAACGTGTAGGAAAACGTTTGCTAGCTTTTAGCGGGAATCAAGTATGTCTCTTTTTAAAATCCTTTTTGATTATAAAAGTGATTTGTATGTCTCTTTTCGAACATACTTTTCAACCTTTAAAAAATGGTTTCTTCGGGAAGGTTTCATGTGCGTGAGGGACAAGCCTTCATGGAACGTTAGGTGTATCATACTATATACGTATATTCGTGATTTTTCTTATCAAAGGAGTATTGAAACTGAATTATAGAGATTTAACCGTTGAATATGCTTTGCCCCTATAAGGGATGTTTTAAACTTGTTTTCAAAAGCTTGGGTCTTTAATGTGTTTTACCCTATGAACGTGATGTGTTGAAATCAGAACATATCTAATGACTTGAACATGGTTTCTAAACCTATTAATGACTTGATGTACCCCTACTAATATAATGATGAACATAATTCATAATGAACTAATTAACTTCTATGCCATGATTTGAGATTCAGCTTCTATGCTATGATTGTGATTCAACTATTATGCCATGATTTCTATAGTTTGTGTTTGGCCTAGCTACTCGGGAGGAAGGGTAGTCACTATGGATCCTAGTGGGGTAGCCTAGCTATTCAGGAGAAATGATAGCCACCGCAGACCAATAGTCTCGGTGTGGTTTGCCTAGCCATTCGAAAGGAAGAGTGGTCATCGATGGTTCATAACCCCGATGTGGTTGTGCCTAGCTATTTGGGAGGAATGATAGTCATCGAGGGTAACAACCCCGATGTGGTGCTTCTATGCGGTTTTAGGAAACCTTAATGACCATCCCTTCATTACATTGATTTGGGCCTGTATTGGCATGTGTTATACTTTGGTTGTCTGCGAGTGGCTTGTTGATGATTTTGAGTTCGTGATTGAAAATACTTAACGTGATGAATGGTATAATAAGTTGAAATTGATATATTTCTATGTTTATTGGCTTTCATTGGTGATTTTACTAAGGTTGTAATCTTACTCCATCTTTGAGATTTCGAACTGTTTTGAAAGAACTTAAGGTAACGAGAACGACTTAAGGATTCAAAGTGATTATATCTTCATCATTGACTTATGTTGGATGTTCATGAGACGTTATCATTTGCTTTGAACTGTTTCTCAATATTGTTTCTAATTACACTTATTACTTATATATTTTGCTATTAACCATTGTCCGGAGTCACTCACTGAGTACCTAATACTCATGCATACCATTATTGTTTTTGATGGTATGTTAGGTAGCGAAGAAAAACAGGTTTGTGATACGCGTACGGAGTAGGAGAACTTGCTGCTTTCCAAACTTATTGGTGAGCTCACACCCTTGTTCGTGGGTCACCCCATCTATCTAGCTTTATTGTTTTAGTTTCCGAGATGTGTCCCGATGTGTTACTCTGTTTATGTTTCTTAGAAGCTCCATAGATAGTTGTCAAAATTGTGGGTAGATGTTAAAAGTCTCATATAACTTGTTGGGATTGCCACGTTAATGACTCATTATTTATATTAGACTTTCACTGATTTTATTCTATAAGTGTGAATACGATTTCAGTTAGTCTTAAATGTCTTGTATTAAATAAATGTTAAAAGATTATTAAAAGAAATTATATGTTTATTGACTTTATAAGGTGCTTCCGATATTGTTCATAGCATCGGATGTATATTGCGTCCAGGGTGAATTTGGGTGCGTGACACTATTGGACAAACAAATTCCAACATCTACTGGTACATTGCATCCTTGACGCGAAAAAAGAAAAAAATTCAACTCACAAAGAAGAATGCCAAATTGCGTACTATTATAAAAACTATCGAACAAAATCAAGTTACTATGTCTTCCCAATAATAACGATAATGAGGCGCACATCTAAATTTTGAGATCATTATCATCATGCACCGTCTGCTTTTTTGAAGTTGCCACAATCAACGTTGAGAATACTTATTTGAATAGTTAAATGAAACATCCTGCAATTTTTAAAAAATAAGTCATATCATGTGACATACTTGTTAGAAAGAAAAAAAAACATATGTAAAAAGTAACATAAATTGTGTTCACCAACTCTTAGGAGTTTGAGTCAGACTTTCGCTGGATAATCCTTGAGATAATTGTGAAGGACACCATGGAGAAAAACTTCCTTCTGACACTCCCTATTATCTAAAAGATAAAATGAATTTTATGTTATAACAATAAACAATGAGAGATTTATATATTGACAGAAGTATACCAGTGATATACATGATCCGAGCCTTACATTATTAAAGTCAATTTTGTTGTACAAATTTACCATAATTGTAGAATTCTTGTACAAGTATAATAGGATATTAGGAGTATAGTAGAAATATGATTTTCCATATTTGAAGATTGTAAATTGTATATATACCTCTTCATTAATGAAGATAATCAAGGGATTATATTCTTTCATGGTATCAGAAGTCTAGGGCAAAAATACTTCTCACAAAAATACTTCCGCTACCCCTATCAAACGCCTCGGTTGCCGTGATCCTCCTCGGTTTCCGTGCAATCTTCTTCTTCTCTTCCCAAAATTTCTTCCTCTTCTCAATCCGTAATTCACATATAGTTCTTTCGTTATGTCTACATCAAAGAACATGTTTCATCCTGCCCTTACAATCTCTAACATCATGAACCACATCCCTTTTGTTCTTAAGATGGAAAACGTCCAATACGCTACGTGGAAAAAATTATTTAAAGTTCACGCACGTTCACATCAGGTTCTTCATCACATCATTCCCTCAGTCACAGGCAATGAGAAGGTGCCTTCCCCGGAGGATGACCCAGTGTTATAGTCAACCCTTAATGATACCGTTCTCCAGTGGATATATTCCAATATCTCTATATACCTCTTGCAGACGATTATTGAGCTTGACGCCACGACGATGGAAACTTGGAATAGGGTGAGTGATATTTTTCAAGACAACAAAAATTCTCGTGTTGTCACTCTTGAGCAGGAATTTTCCCATGTTGCCATGGAGGATTTTTTGAATGCCGCAACCTATTGTAAAAGGCTGAAGGAATTGGCGGATCAACTCTTGAACGTTGGTGCGTCAGTCACTAATGATCGTCTTGTCCTTCAAATGGTTGCAGGCCTATCCGAGGCCTATAATGGTGTTGGGACCCTCCTTCGTCAAAGCAACCCACTTTCTTCGTTTTACCAAGCCCGATCTATGCTCACCCTTGAAGAGGCAGGGTTGGCTAAAAAGGCCGCTACTGGAGCAAATTCTGTCATGATGTCGGAATCACCATCAAATTCTACTCCCAATTGGAACAACGGGGGTAGAAAAAGGGTCAAAATCGGAAAATCGGCGGAAAAGCCGGCGACCGTGGTGGCAGCAAAGGCGACAACTGCGGTGGTAATAATGGCGGTAGCAGGGGTCCGGCTGGAAGCTGGCAGTGGCCACCGCAGGGTGCTGGGCTAGGGCAGTGGCCTGGCTAGTGAGACAATAATGCCGCTGGCCAATGGGCCTGGCAGTGGCCCAACTAGCCTGGATACCCGTTTCAATTTCCAGCTCCTTGTCCAGTGAATTGGGCCGGCCAGTAGAGGCCCAATTCGTAGCAATTTCAGCATACCCGATCTGGACAACCTGTTGTTAGGCCTGGCAAGCCGACTGGCCTACTTAGGCCTCGGCCTCAGCTGGCCTTCGCGGCTGCGGGCCCAAATTGGTACATGGACACCGGAGCCACTTCTCATATGACATCGGCATAAGGTTATCTCTCATCTTATTTCAATATGAGAAAAAAAATGAGGCATCGTTATTGAAAATGGCAATTCAATTTCAATTCGTGATTATGGTCACACAAATTTGTCCCCCCACACATCCACTTCTTGTCCTAAAAAATGTCCTTCATGCCCCTCACTTAATTAAAAATTTGGTGTTTGTCCGAAAATGCACAACTGATAATTGGGTTTCTGTTAACTTTGACCTTGTGGATTTTTTGTGAATGATTTCAAGATGGGGATACCTTTAATGAGGTGTAATAGTTAGGGCGAGCTGTATCCAATCACCACCACCACCATGTCCACGAGTCAAGCCACACCTTCAATATTTGTTGCTCTTGCTCCGTTCTTGTGGCATGCCCGTTTAGGTCCCCCGGGTCTTCTGTTGTTGCATCTCTTCATAGTAATAATTTTATTGATTGTAAGAGTACGAGTAGTGCTCCTATTTGTCATTCGTGTCCTTTAGGAAAACATGTTAGATTATCTTTTATAGCCTCTACTTCTAGTATGTTGATGTCGTTTGACAATATTCATAGTGATTTATGGACATCTCCCGTTTTAAGTTTTGTGGGCCATCATTTTTATATTTTATTCTTGGATGTCTATTTTTTTGTGGACCTTTCCTTTGTCTAAAAAGTCTCAAGTATTTTCAACATTCTTAAAATTTAGAGTATTCATATGTACCCAGTTTGAACGAGAAATTAAAAATATTCAATGTGATAATGGAAGGGAATATGATAATGGATCGTTCCGTGACTTTTGTGACGCTAATGGCATATTTTCAATTTTCTTGTCCTCATACATCCTCACAAAATGGGAAGGCCGAAAGAAAAAATCGTACCATTAGTATTATTGTCCGGACTTTGCTCGTCCATGCCTCATTACCTCATTCTTTTTGGCATCACGCTCTATAAATGGCTACCTACCTCCTTAATATTCTCCCGAACAAAGTATTAGCATATAAATCTCCACTACAAATTCCTTATCATAAAGACCCGTCGTATTCTCATCTTCGGGTGTTTGTGCTATCCACTTATTCCGTCCACTACAATTAACAAACTTCAAGCCCGGTCTACCGCTTGTGTGTTTTTTGGATATCCATCTAATCATCGTGGTTACAAATGTTTTCATTTATCTTCTAATAAAATCATCATTCGCCATGTTATTTTTGATGAATCCCAATTTCCGTTTACTAATTTGTACAAATCCGTGTCTAGTTCCTATAATTTTTTAGATGATGGGTCATCTCTATCTATGATCCATCAGTGGGCCCAACCCCCAGTTCTTCGGATCCGCCAGCATTCCCACTGCCTGCTGGCCCCACAGATCTCGTAAATAGTCCCGCGGCTATGCCCAGTTCCGTGGTTCATACTGGCCCATTACCTTCCCCGCGGCAAGCTTCAGTTCTTGGGCCAGCAGGCCCACTGCCTGCTAGCCAGTCCCACCCTCTCCCAATTTCCTATCCAGTTGTTGGGCCAGCAGGCCCACTACCTGCTGGCCAGTCCGAAATAATTCAGCCACCACCCCAAAAACCGTCCCTAACCATCTCAAGTCAAGGGCCCGTCACTCGTAGCCAACGTGATATTTTTAAACCTAAATAACTTTTTAATCTAAATTCTAATGTCATTAAATCACCCCTACCACGTAACCTGGTGTCTGCCCTTCATGATCCGAATTGGAAATTGGCCATGAATGACGACTATAATGCTCTTATTAAAAAATAAGATGTGGGAGTTGGTGTCCCGTCCTCCTGGTGTTAATATTATTCGATCTATGTGGATTTTTACTCATAAAGAAAATTCTTAAGGTTCTTTTGAGAGGCATAAGGCATGTCTTGTAGGTGATGGTAAAACACAACAGGTTGATGTTGATTGTGGAGAGACATTTAGTATGGTGGTCAAACCGGCTATCATTCGCATTGTGCTTAGTCTAGCTCTCTCGAAATCATGGCCCATTCACTAGCTGGATGTGAAAAATGTTTTCTTACACGGTGATCTTAAGTAGACAATATACATGCATCATCCTTTGGGTTTTAGGGACTCCAATTATCCTCATCATGTCTGTTTGCTGAAAAAGTCCTTGTATGGGCTTAAACAGGCCCCAAAGGCTTGGTATAAAAGTTTTGCAGATTATGTGTCAACTATTGGGTTTTCTCACAGAAGGTCTGATCATTCTCTGTTCATCTATCGGCGTGGTACTTCTCTGGCATACATTCTGTTATATGTTGATAATATTTTATTAACTGCCTTATCAGATATTCTATGCCAGTCTATCATGACCCTTTTTAGTTCTGAATTTGCTATGAAAGACTTGGGGGCCTTGAGCTATTTTTTGGGCATAGCAGTCACTCGTCATGCAGGTGGTCTATTTTTATCACAGAAAAAATATGCGCCAGAGATTATTGAGAGAGCTGACATGTCATCTTGTAAGTCTACTTCTATTCCGGTTGATACAAGACCAAAGCTGAGTGCTACGTCTAGCACACCATACGAGGATCCCACCCATTATCGTAGTCTTATAGGAGCTCAACAATATCTGAATTTTACCAGATCAGATATTACTTATGTAGTACAACATATGTGTTTATTTATGCATGATCTGCGGATTGAGCACATGCATGCGCTCAAACGCATTATACGATACATACAGGACACACTTGATTGTGGATTGCATTTGTATCCGTCCTCCGTTTCTACTCTTGTGTCATATACGATGATGTTAGGGTGGCTATCCAGATACCAGACGTTTGACATTTGGTTATTGTATGTTCATTGGGGATAACTTGGTCTCTTGGTCGGCTAAATGCCAAGATACTTTATCAAGATCCAGTGCGGAGGCCGAGTATCGAGGCGTAGCCAATGTGGTGTCTGAGTCATGTTGGCTGCGTAATATTTTATTAAAGCTTCACTTTCCTATTCAGAAAGCTACCTTGTTCTACTGTGATAATGTGAGTGTAGTCTATCTTTCTGGAAATCCGGTCCAACATCAACGCACTAAACATATCGAGATGGACATACACTTTGTTCGAGAAAAGGTAGCTAATGGACAAGTACGCGTCCTCCATGTCCCTTCGAGATACCGGATTGCAGACATATTTACTAAGGGTCTCCCATTGGTTCTATTTGAAGATTTTAGGGACAGTCTTACTCTCAGTGTACGACAACCGCCTGCTATGATTGCGGGGGGGGGGGGGTGAAAGAATTATACCCGTGATATACATGTCAGGATCCGAGCCTTCCATTATTAAAGTCAAATTTGTTGTACAGATTTACCATAATTGTAGAATTCTTGTACAAGTATAATTAGGATATTAGGAGTATAGTAGGAATAGGATTTTTCATATTTGGAGATTGTAAATTATATATATACCTCTTCATTAATAAAAATAATCAAGGGATTATATTCTTTCAGTGAGATACCGTAGTCGTTGATGCATCGGATAAAGGTGGACATGAGACTTCAAGATGTGAAAGCTGGTGGTCCAGTTGTTGGTCTATCTCACATTGAGCAGTTCTTGGCCATGAAGTCTTATTTTTTTCTGGGCCTTTTCCATAAAACTCTTTGGTCGAGTATTCGAGCGACGAGTTTGTTGTTTTCTTTTTGATCCAGTCACCTTCGTAGCATTCACATTATCAATAAATATTGTCTCATTCGATTCATTTTGAATACTATTGCTTGGGGCTGACCTTTCATGTGAATAATCTCTATTCTTTATATCCTTCAACTTCACAATTATCTCATTAGCACATGATGCAACCAATTCATATACTTCTCTGAATTTTGAAGCTTGACTTGAAATTTGAACAAAAATTTGGCATAATTGTCTATACCTCGCAGTAACTTTAACTTTTGAATCAGTCTTTTGCTACTAGACATATAGATCTCATTCATATTTGTAACATCTTTTGTTCATCTCTTTAATAAATAATGTGCATGAATCATATCCTTCACATTCAGTATGTCCAGAATATTTAAAACATGTCGACATAGTATACCCATAAACTCAAATAATTTACAACTGTAAGAAACTTGAGTTATTGGCCGCTTAGCAGTTATCGCATGCTACTTAACACTTTCAAGAGTGCTAACGTTTTATGTATATAATTCTCCTTCAGTACAGAAATCTTTTATAGAAACTAGCAATGACCTTTCCCATTCATTCTGGAACATATCAAATATAGTTGGGGTGTATACTTTCCTAGCATGAATCAATAGAGGAAGTTTAACTTTTGAAATAGATATTCTTTGAGTCATGTCAAAATTTGATTTATTTTCATTGGCACGCTTATCATCAACTGCCCTTTGAAAATATTTAAAAAATTGAACAATATCTAAATCATATTTCAAATACCCCTTAAAGATCCGTTAAAACTCTCACTTAATTGTGTGCTTCGCATACCTGCTGAGAATTTATTTCTGGTAATTTTCAACCAGCTATTATCCTCAAGGTCATATTCCTCTAGCATTTCCTGCCATGCGCTAAAAAAATCCTGCTCATAATCATAAAGCAATTTCCTAATTTTTTTTGGAAATGATGCATTAGCTCTAAAGATATGATTAAGATGTTTAAATGCATTCTTTTTCAAGTGTCATACACAAAGGCGATGATATGTTTGTGGCATTACTTATGAGATAGCAGCAGATATAGCGGGATTCTGATCAGTCAGGAATATTTGTGGTTTATTCGCCGACATAATCTCAAGGAATGTATTAAAAAGCCATTCAAACAAATCAGTTGATTCTTCCTACAGAGGGTTGCACCAAATTTAACCATTTTTCTGTGATTATTTAAAGTTTTAAACCAACAAACAATGCGAAAAGTCGATACTTTTTATTTGTTCTATATGTTGTATCAAAGGACACATCTCCATAAATTTTGAAATCGCTTATCATCTTTCCATCAACCCAGAATACATTACTTATCAAAACATCATCAATTAAATGTAAAGAAAATCGAAAAGCAAGATCTTCTAGAGTTCTTTTCTCATAGCCCACCAAATTACGAGCCACTCTATATTTCAAAAAAAAAATTGTCCCGAAAAAAGTTCACGTGGTCTCTCTGTGTAACCTAGAAAACATAGTCCATCAACTTGACGAGCAGCATATTCAAATAAAGCTTTAAAATGTATTCCCGAATCATCTAATAAGTCAATTTCATATGCTTGAACAACTTTTATCTTTCTTTGTGAAGGTGATTATGGTTTTCTTCTACTGAAGTGATGCGATACTTTTCATTTGATTGACTATTAAAAATAATATGAGCTAGACACCCCGTTCTAGTTTTCTTTCTACGTTCTTGAATCGTCGAATCTCATTTGTCGTTGTCTCGATAGCCTTCTTTATAACAAGTCAATTTTTTTGAAATCACATACCCATGAACTTTGTTTCTGTTAGCATATTCTTTTCTAACACTAACACCAATTGTAGCAGCGTATTCATTGTAATATTCATGTGCTTGCTCATCTGAATCAAATTACATTCCAAGTTTTAAAAGGAACGTTACATCCACTTTGAGACTCACTAGATGGGATCTCCATAAATCTAAAAAATATAAGGCACAAATAAAACATAATAAACTGTAATCTTAGACTAAAAAATCTATTATCTTAAGAAAATTAATTTAAAAGCTAGTCAAAATGAATCACAGAACATATAATAAGTAACATATGAGATGAAATCACAATCAAGTCTATTTTCAATTAACAAATAGAGAGCAATTTTATTTATCCTATTGTCATCACTGAGGAATTTCTCGACAACGAATATTGTTGGTTAAATGTGTTTATGTCAACAGGTCTATGGAAACATGTTAATCAAATTAACCAAACACAAATTGTTTCTCATCAAAAATACTTTTTCGAAAAGTACTTCTCAAAATAAGAAGATTTTTAACCACTAGGCCAACCAGACTCTTAAGTAGGCTCTAAGTGGTATAGACTTGCAGTGTAGCATCTTGTATCAATTGCGTGTCTCATCACAGCAAATTTAATTATGAGGGTAGCATCTTGTATCAATTGGATGGCTCATCACAACAAATTTAATTATGATTCCCTGGAACAGTTCTAACACGTCATGTTAGCGAACGAATATATAAATGTAACTAAACCACTAATGGAAGGATTTTCTTAAAGTTATCTAGCTAAGTGAAAGTTCTCTTTCACTGATGGCCAAATTAGCTTATTCGAGGACTTTCTATCTAAATGATCAGAAACAGTGGAGGATGTAGTTACCATATTGGCCAAGCTGTTTGAATGAAAATGATCACTTTCAGGTCGTTGGACTGATTAAATAAAATCCTTATGTTTTTTTTCCCAGCAAAGTTGTGCATATTTAAATGGTAAGGTGCATACACGTAAATATGAAATTAATCCAAATCACCAGTAAACAATCCCTCTTTGTATCGGTGCATCCAGAAGTGACAATTACATCAGAGAGGCTAGGCAAGTAATAAGTGTTCATGTGATCAAAACTCTTGCATTAATTTGATCTTGGTTTTATTAATATTTGTGCAACAACTCTCTTGACGATGTTTATTAAAGTTGAATCAAATTTCAAGACAATTATACTGAAAATCAAACCATCGAGTCAGAACCATAAAGCATAGCAAAACTTAAGCATCTAAGCTACGAAATGTATTACTCCCAAGCATATTTATGTACACAGGCATATCCTAGCTTCTACTAGTACTACAGTAGTTTATAATCATAATCTCACCCCCACCCCCACCACTTAAAAAAATTTATATAATGTGGCGGTTTATTTACGAGGGTTCTAAAAAACCGCCACTATACATTTATTTTGTGGCATTTGTGTGAACTCCCACAAAATAAATATTTTTGTGGCAGTTTATCTGTGGAAGTTGATAAGACCCCCACTATACATTGAATTTGTGTCATTTGTTTAGACCTACACAAAATAATTTTTATTGTGGAGGTTTGTGATAATCTCCACAAATACATCAAATTCGATTGTTTGTGAAATTGTTGCAATTCAATACAAATTGTAACGGTTCATCTGACGTAGTTTTTAATCATATTCCCCACTTTTTAGCAATTGAATGAAATTGCACATTTGAGTTAAATCTCTATCAATTGATGCTTCTTACGCCAATTTCCTTGTAGTTTGTTGTCCTTTTCCCCTAGCACTAGCATTCCTCTCAATCCCCCCCCCCCCCCCCAAAAAAAACAAATCGACAAACAGAGGTCTTTTATCATCTTCATGTTTTACTCGGTGAGTGGGCCTGCTGCCACTGGTTCAGCAGTGGCCCAAGAACGCAGGGCTGCTGGCTGCTGCTAGACTGCTAGGCCCACGGTGTCGGTCCACTACCCCACTAGGCCTTTGGCTGCCACTGGTCGGACTACTGCTGCTGGCCGACGCCACTGCCGCTACCTCCGCCACGTCGGTGGCCACCTCCCTTGCCACCACCGCGGCCACCACCACAGTTTTTATCTCAATTATTGTCATTTCGTCCCTTTTGACCACGGTATGTCGGTAAGTTTTCAAATTGTGAAGAGTTATCATCAGACGGAGTAACAATTATGGTGGAATTCGACACGGTGGCTGTCTTGTTGGCAAAACCCGCTTCTTCTAGTATAAAAGCATAGAACGAGCTTGGTAAAATAACGGAAGAGGGTTGCTTTGACGGATGAGCGTACCTACTCCACTATATGTGTCGGTGAGGCCGACAACCATTTGTAAAATGAGTCGATTATTAGTTACCGGCGCCTCGACGTTCTTGAGTTGGTCCGACAAAACCTTGAGTCGTTGACAATATACGGATGCATTGAGAAAATTCGACATGTGAGTAGTGGAGAATTCTTGCTCAAGTGTGACAGCCTGAGAATTCTTATTATCTTGGAATATGTCACGTAAGCGATCCCAAGCCTCCATTGCCGTGGAGTCGGGTTCAAGAATAGTATGCATCAAATCACTTGAAATTGTGGCATAAATCCACAGGAGAACCGTCGCATCAAGGGTCAACCATAATTTCATTTCATCATCGATTTTTAGCACCTTCTCCTTGCCTTTTTCCGGCGGAATTATGTGATGGATAACCCGGTGTGACCGACAGTGAATTTTGAAAAGCTCCGCCCACGTCGCATAATTGACATTTTCCATCTCAAGAGTGATTGAAATATGAGATTTAATGTTTGAAACTGTGAGGGCTGGATGAAAATTTGATTTCGAGTCAGACATGGTTGATGGAAGAGGAGGGAAGTCGGCCGCACAAAGAAGGAGGGCCGACAAGGAGTATATTTTTAGGGTTTAGAAACTTTCTCTAGAATCTGATACCATGACCATGTAAAGAAATTTATTTCATTCTAAATTAGTAATAAATATATTTATAATATAAGCATAAGCCTATGCTAGAATAATAATAATAATAAATAATTAAATATATATCTACCATATACACAATATACATAATTCTCAATAAATATTCTATTAAAAAAAAGCGTGTGAAACAAATGTCGTACGAGGATGTATATAAAGGAAGGAGTTGAGGTACTTGGCACTTTTGTAATAAAACAATGGCTATTCTCGAAGGTGCTACGGAGAAGTAGATTCTGGTGTCCACGTGTGGGCACCAGAGAACATTCTGGGTCGACGTGGAATAAGGTACGTGGTTCATCCTAGGCCGTCAAACAAAAGGAGGATGACTTTTTTTGGCGGGAAGATCAAGGCAACATTGGATTCCAATTCCGAAAGTTCAAATTACCATGTTCTGAGTATAAGTAGAGAAAATTATATATTGTTTGCACGATACTATTAGTTATGTGAATTTATTTTTGTCACATAAGCCTTTTTTTTTTTTGGTCATATAAGCCGGTGAATCTAAAGTTACGACCTCTAGGATTTCTACTGGAATCCATACTACTATATACAATCACCTTTGTAAAATTAATTTTGCTATGGCAAATTAAGTTTGTTTGAACTTCAGAATGGCCTGAAGTTTCATTTGTAGAACTTGAAATTCCATGAAAGTCTCAGATTCCGAGTTCAAAGAAGTACGATGAGTGAATTATTATCACTTCAAACTCCATGAAAAGTAGCCTATTTGAAATTCTAGGAATTTTCGAACTTCAACATATTATGCTGGTTAAATTTATGAACTCCAACACCTTGTGCTGAATTTTTTTCGTATTTTAGCTATGAATATATTCATTATATTATTTTCGTCTTAAAAAGTAATTATATTTCAATACTAAGTATTATCCAAGCAATTTTTATGATAGTGTCATCAAATGGTACCATATCATGGTACCATATCCTGCCTGAAATTAACCCAATATAATGGGCTACACCGAATGGGAATACAAGTAATTGCACGGTTGCTCTTCAAATTAGTTGGTCTTTAATTTATGTCCATCAAAATCGAATTTATATCTAGCAGAACATAAATTCTTTAAAATAGCTTTCATAACTTGTGGATATTACAATGCGTAACTTATGTCCCTCTTGGCTAAGTTCAAGTTCAATTTTGAAGGGAAAATATTAAATAACACTATAAAATAGGGCCAAAAGTGCAAATGACCCATGGGAATATGAACTGTTTACTGTTCCACTTTAAGGCCTATGATCTCATCTGTACCAATCTGTTATAAGCCCACTGCCAAACAATGCACTCTTTCACTTCATCAATGTACAACAGTATATTTCTCAACAATTTGTATCTATTAACAAACGAACAATTTGTATCTTAAAAATGATAGGCTTCTGTCTTGACTGATTCCTATGTCTTAAAAACCATGAAACATTTAAGGATTTCAATATTTTCATGCATCATTTTGTTTTAAAAAGATTGGTATTGAAAGGAAAGTGATCCAAGCCTTTCCCTATGGATTAGTATATAGTAACATTCTTTTCACTACTACCGAGTTTTGTACTGAGTATTTTTTTCATGAGCCCGTATAGTTTTTATGAAATATCTTACTAGTTTTTGGATAATGTTTTCAGATAATATCGATTCTAATCAAAAACACAGTTAGAGATTTGTATTCTAGGGCTTAAAAACAAGTAGGCTGTATCCGAAGAGCTCCTTAATGAGTCTGGTATCACGAGCTAAGCTATAAGAGTAAAGAATACGAGATTCGGTAAGTAAATTAATAAGTAAATAAAATGAATAAAAATGTTAGATCACAAATGAATAATGAACAAGTGCTTTTGTATATTGATCTAAGAGAGAATATTGGTTACAAGTGTAAGCTTAGAGAATACAATGTGTCTTCATTCTCTTCTAAGTCTTGTATATATAAGATAAAACTAGACTATTATGCCCCCTAAAGTTGTGATGACATGAGCGTGCCGATGTCACTGTGCCCATGCGCACCGCGACACTCTGTTCTAGGAGGGCTGATGTGATGAGAATTATTGGGAGTGGGAGATAGCTATGTGAAAACCCGGAGAGATAGGCTTCTCGGATATGCTAGTCTTCCCAGGGGCATTTTTGCCCAATACAAGTAGTCCCCCACTTTTCGGGGCCTTTGAACCCATGGGACCGGGAAGTGGAAGAGATTATCCTACCGTCAATTCTTGCCCTGTCATGATATTTTTCGTAACTTGCGCTCTAACTTGACCGGTTGTCCTTCTCCGCACGTTGAGCTTTTTCATTAAATGCTCTGTGGCCCCTATAAGATCTACTTTACATGAGTCGCGTGTTCATCCACATAATTCCCTCGGGAGTAGGTACCGTAACGATAATTTGATTTCCTTCCTTTTAAACGAAACATCACCTCTTCTCTTATCTTATACACATCCCCTCTCATTCAAGGACTCTCATTTGATTCCCCTTATCTTTCAGCGCTCTTTTTTACTCTTTTGAAGAAAAAAAATCATTTTCTATCCCTTTTCTCTCCAATCTTTCTACCATGTCTTCTAATTCCTCAGTAGTAGGCGGCATTACTACCCTGGTGTAAAACCTCGCTCATGGTGATACCGACGTCCCTATTCACCAAGTGCCCATCATAGATTGTCTGCCGTCGGTAAGTAGGACGTCAAGAAAAAGAAGTCGTCAGCTTTTTCCTCCAATTTCCAAGCTAACGCTTATATTCCCAGCACATAATCTTCTTTAAAAGACCTCACAAAGCGCTCAACTTCCACGGCTCCCGAGTTCGAGCTCTTCTGAACAACTAGTAAGTACAAATCTTCAATTAGCGCTCGCTATTTGAGTCGGGTGAAAGTAGATTGTGATTGGACTGAGATAGAGGTGTTCCTCACTCGGGAAAGGGAGAACATCACTTCCTACTGACAGGATACCCCTTTTTAATGAGGGTGAGCAAATTCATTGATCCCGTGATTCTAGAATTTTACTAAAAATACAAGATATGCCTGGCTCAGATCGGTCCAGAGGTGTGGAGGATAATCGCATGCCTCTGATACCTTTCTTCACTAGTGGGGGAGGATTTTGCCCTTTCCTACTTGATCTGCCTTTATTCCCCCAAAATCTTTCAGGCGGGAGTCATTCAATTGTCCCATCATGGACAAAAAACTTCAATTGCTAGTATCGACAACAATTCAAATTGAGGATGGACGAAGAGATACGTCGTCATTGCGACCAGTGGCCTAGTCAAGCCACCGAAGGCGCCTATCCCAGAGCAATAGAATTTTGACCGTAAGTGTTTTGTCTGTGTTTGCCTTTTTTGCTTCATCTTTTGGGGTTTTAAATGATGTCTCTGAATTTTGTGTTTCTTCTTTTCCTAGCCATAGCTTGGATGCAGGACCCAATGTCGGGCTTGGCCTACTCGGTCCAAACTATTCTGGACAACGCGTCTTCCACCCTTCGTCGCGGTAGGAGATCGCGTCAAAACATTAGAAGGGGAAAATCACGATATTCTGAATGGAGCGTTGGTCCGAGCTATTACCGAGGTTTTTGAAGATCCGGATGCGGCTCTGCAGCAAGTTATGCAAGTTGCAGCCCAAATAGGACGAAATTCGGAGGCTGTCGCTTTTGTCGGATCCAATAGGTCATTATCTCCCTCCTCCACTCCTCCAGTAAAAAGAGTTAGACCGAGTGCTGGGAGCAGGTAGTCAAGGGCCGACCTCGACAACTCCTGTTGTTCCTCCCGTGGCTATTGACTTGGCATCCTATGCCAGTGAAGAGGAAGAAAATTCTATTCCGGGGCTTTCTCACTAAAAGGCCGCTAGATCTGAGGTCGTCATCACTGGTCATTTTAGGGAGATGGATTTATTTGAAAATATAAATTCTTGCGCCCATTTCTCCCTTTGCTCCCGTCAGAGTTGGACGTGTGACTTCGGGCCCTGCATCCGTTCCATGTATTCCATCATCTTCATGGGCGTCTCTACTCCGGTTCCTCAGATGAGGGCTCTCACGCCCCAAGGTCATGCGCCTAGGGGGTGAATTGGGGATCCCAGCACCGGCGTGCACAGTGAGGGCCCTCGAAGCTCCCGTAGATCATAGTTACTAGATACTTTCTCGGCGCCAGTCTGCAATCCTACTGTTCGTCGCAAGTCACTTTTTTCGTTCCTCTAGAATGTAACCTTCTTTCTTGGCCGGTAGGGGTTGCCAGCTATTTGCGGTCTTTGGTGAGTAAGAGGGACAATGAAAAAATGAGGAATGTTTCTGGCGATTGCTTGATCAACGCTGGTGCTCATGTGGCCGCCTAGGTATGTGAATATGTTACCATTCAGCTTATTCCTTTATCTTGCTTTCATAATGGGACTCTTGATTTTTCTTGATTTGTTCTTCACCCCAGGCAAGCTTGTTTACCATGAAAAGTTTTCAACGGAAGCTTGCCAAGGAGAGGGAGAGGATGCTGGAGTATCAGAAGCTGCAAGAAAGACTTTCGGCTCTAGAAAGCCAGCTGATTTCGGCCGAGGATTTGGAGGCCAGGTTGGCCCAGTTAGAGCAAGATAGGAGAATTTACAGCGAGAAGGCTGCCAAGTTTCTGAAGGAGCTCCTTGATCTTCAGAAGTAGTGGGCCAAGCATCAAGAGCATTTTGCGGATGTGGTGTGGAGGGAAACGGACGTGGCATAGAGGATTTGGGTCATGTGGATTGAACTCTAGGCTTGTCAGAAAGACAAGGCTTTTATGAGAGAGCTTTGATTACTCTAGAGGGGATGTATGATAACATGTCTGTCCGATATGATAGGCATGTCAATCACAATCAGGATTTAATCGATAGCAACATTTCCCTTCGTGAGGCTATGCAGAAAGTCAGCATGTCTAATACCGATGCCATAGTCCAACAACTGAAGATGGAGTTTATTATTGAAAAGACCTACGTGGTGTACCAGGACCGACGACATGCTCTCTAGGAGGTTCATGAGGGATTGATAAATGTTGACGCCGTCCTGGCCACCGCTTTAAAGGTGGAAGATATGGCCCATAAATCTTTGCCTGTGCGTGCCCCGTCCATGGACCTTGTTCAATTTTTTGACATCGAAAGTTGGTCTCATGAAGGTGAAGGGAAAGCCCCGACTGAATGCGAGGAGCATTCTTCTGAGGTCCCGTAGCTGAGGGCAGAAATGAGAAAAGTGACGGGGAGGAGACCCATCCTAAAAAACTTCCGAGGCACCGGAGGCAAGGGAAAATGATGCGGAATTGTCACTCCCAAAGGAACCACTGGCCACCTCGGCTTTGGAGACACATGCCCCTGCTGGAACCTTAGAAGCCTTTGTCATTGATGCTTAATTCTTACTCCCTTCATGGAGTTTTTAATATTTCAGATATGTTTGCTCGCCTTTTGAAGACCCTTCGTACTTTTTGCTAATAGTGCCTATGTTTTCGGGCCTTTTTATGGAATGTATTTATGTGATCTCGTATTTGTTTGCCTCCTGAATTGTAGAGTTTTTGCATTCAATCGCCTAATTCTCATTTGAGAGGCATTATATATTGCTTGTCACTCTGGTTATGTTGGTATACTTTGTGGCCCAATGTAGGAATTACCCGATCCTTTAAAGTGAAGCAGTCCAACCATAGGGATCCTTTCACCCAAGGACCCCCTCATTGGGACTATGCTCTATGATGAATTCGAACACTTGTGTGTTAAGTTCCGTGATTACATTTTTATTTCTTCACAATGTGTGCGGGATTCCGAGCAATCGTTTCCCAAAAACTGGGAATGTTACTTTCGGCCACGTATTTTATGATTGAAAATTTAAATCATCCATTTCATAATAAAATAAAGGGACCCTTTTGTTCGGTGCCGATGAGGAGAAAGTCTTGACCTCATCTTATATTGGCGTAATGTTATATTTCCTTCACACTTTAAGGCATATTGGCCGTGTCATGTGTTCGTGGTGTATATTATCGGGTCCGTAAGGACGCATTCGTACCAATAATTTTAGAGTGTAGGAAGCACAAAGGTAGCCTGTTTTTATTTATTGCGTTCGGTATGTAGACCCTACTACATGTGTGTTTCTGACAAAACTTAGAAACTACAAAGAGGCGAAGGCCACTGGCCCGTTCAGCTAGGAGGAAATCTTCTTTTGCATTTTCACAAAGAGTTCTTCTAAGTAATACACTTTACAGTTGTTGCCTCATTAAAAACCTTGCCGACAAAAACCATTAAAAAGTCTGCCAGGAAAAATAGCGCAACAGGTATTTTACGATTTTCACTTTGACATACTCTGGGCACGTGATTTGTACGATCAGTCTTAGTCTTGATGCCAGTCCCAGCCCTGCGATAGAAAAATGGTTATGGAAAACAAAAAAGGAAAAGAGGGTGAATTCATACCTTGCGACTTTTAAGGTCGTATTGTGGGGGTGAAATCATCAACAAATTCTGCAAACTCATCATTTGTGTTGCTGGTCGAGGTTGTTATGTCATATTGTATTCACTTATCTCGACTGATAATTTTGATAGTCGGCTTATGATATTTTCCCCCTACAATAGGGTCTGCATAGGGGCATCCGTTACCATTATTATCGGATGGCATTGGAAGTATGTCCGTAGCTTTCGCTTGGCCGTGCCGAAGGCCAAGACCAACTTTTTTGCATTTGGGTACCATGACTCGGCCCTAGTCAATGTCTTGCTTGTATAATTAACGGGGAGATGCACCTCTCCTTCTTCACACACTAGAGCAATGCTAATTGACACAGCCGAGACAGTCACGTAGGTGAGCAGTCTTTCTCTTTTTTCAGGATTGGCCATCACATGAGGGCTAGCCAAGTAAGCCTTGAGATCATGCAGGATCTGGTTGCACTCCTTCGTCCATTGAAAATGACGGTCCTTTTTCATAAGTTTGAAAAATTCATGACACCAGTCTGTTGATCGTGATATGAATCTTCCCAAGGCCGCAACATTTTCTGTCAATCTTTGAACCATTTTGACGTTATTCAATGTGTCTGGCATCTCTTGGATGGCCTTAACTTTGTCGAGATTCATCTCAATGCTGCGACTGGAGACGAGGAAACCCAAGAACTTTCCAGAACTGACTCAGAAGGCACATTTCTCTGGGTTTAGCTTCATGTCGTGATGACGCAGGATGTCGAAGGTTTCAACTAAGGAGGCCATGTGGGTTTCAGCTTTTCAGGATTTAACCAGCATGTTATCGATGTAGACTTCCACTGTATGGCCGATTTATTTTTTGAACATTTTATTCACCAATCTCTGATAAGTTTCTCCTGATTCTTGAGACCAAAAGACATTACATTGTAACAAAAATTATTGTGATTGGTCATAAAAGAAGTTTTTTCCTGTCTTTCGGGTGTAAGCTGATTTGATTGTATCCGAAGTATGCATATAGTAAACTGAGCAGATCATGCCCAGTTGTGGCATCAATTGTTTGATCAATGTGTGGCAAATGAAAGAATCCTTAGGGCACGCCTCATTTAAATCTTCAAAGTCCACACACATTCTGAATTTGTTGAGCTTTTTAGGGACCACTACTACGTTAGCCAGCCACGCGAGGTTCTTGAACCTTCGTACTAACCCAATATTAAGTAGGTGTGTCACCTCCTCCTTTACTAATTGATCCCTAACAGCATATATTGGTTATTTCCTTTATCTCACTGGGTATGATTGGGATCAGCGCTCAGTTGGTGAATAGTTATCTCCGGGGGATCCCTGTTATATCAAGGTGAGACCAAGCAAAGCAATCAGAATTAGTCTTTAAATAATATAAAAATGTACTCTTGAGCTCGGGCAAAAGCTCCGAGCCCAGGTATACCTTCTTTTTGGGATGTTCCTAAAAAAATATCGCGTTTTCCAACTCCTCGATGATTGAGTATGCGGGGTCCTTTTTTGATGGCAATACGAATCCTTTAGAGATGGCTAGGTCCGAGAACCCTTCATATATAAGTTGTTCTCTCCTTCCTCTGAGTATCTCTTTTGGGCTCGGTGTCTGCAACTGCTATTTATTTGCCTCTTATTCTTGCAGAACCGTTACTGTTAACGCGTCCTCCGACCAGGAACATCCGCTACTTCATTTGATTTCTCTGATCACTCAAGGTGTAGGAAATTTGACCTTCTGATGATAAGTTGAATGAACCGCCTGCATTGCGTGCAACCATGGTCGTCCCAATATTGCGTTGTACGTCATATCTCCGGATATGATATTGATGGTCATAACATGCTTTATGTCGTCGGTGTGAACCATCAATTCAACTTCTCCCATTGTCAGCTCGCTGGACATGTTGAAGCCTACCAACACCTTTGTTATGGGAATAATTGACTCATCCATTTGCATTTCTTCCAGGACCCGCAACTGGAAGATGTTCGTTGAACTCCCTGGATCAACCAAAACATGTTTAGTAAAAATTTATTAGTTTGCAAAGATATTACCAGGGCCTCATTATGAGGTGAAGCGAAGTCCTCGCAGTCGTTAGAGAATGTGATATCCTGACTCTCCACGGGTTTTTGTCCATGGCATGTGGTTGTGACTGAGATCTTAGATTTTTTTACTGATGTATATGTGATCTTGTTGACCACTTCTGTCCCAAAGATCATATTGATAGTGTGAGTAGGCGGAGGCACTTGGTACAGTCTCTGTCTAACATTCCTGCTTACATTGAGCTTCACTCGGTCGCTGATGTACTCCATTAAGTTCCTTATTCGCAGTAGTTGCACCACTTCGATCCTTAAGTTGGTGCAATCCTTCGTGGTGTGACCATGTGCGCTTTGAAAATAGCACCACAACCTTGTATATCTTTTCTTCGGATTGGTGCGGACATCATTCGGGATGTGGCTTCCTTCATGGTCTTCATTACCGCTACTAACTCTGCCACATTTATGCTGAAATTATGATCAAATAGCTTTGGGGGCCAGTCCCTTTTGATGTGTACTATTCTTATAGTCGAAGGCCTCGTTCAACGAGGCTTTGATGATTCTAGGTGTTTCCCCGGCTGGTCCCTGTGCCTGAGAATCTCCTGGTGTTATACGACTCATACCATCCCTCATTCGTAGTATTAGTGTTGTATCCGTGACCCGGCCTTCTTCAGGGGAAAGCCCGTGTTTGTCGACATCATCACTCGTTGGTCCTCCTTAATCTGCATCTTGGCTGTCTAGCTGAGATTTATTTCACTCTGTGTTTTTGTCGGGAACTCATTTAGGCTTTCATTCAACTTTCTGGAGGTATTTGAACTGTTCAGGTTCAACCGATCTGCAAACGCGGCGGCTGCCCAATCTTTCGGGATGGCTGGCAACAACATTCTCTCCTTATGGAATATATCTACAAATCCTTGAAGCAATTCATCTCCTTGCTGCTTTATTGTAAACACGTCCTGCTTATGCGTTTCTACCCTTCGAGCCCCTAGATGAGCCTTGACAAAAGTATTTACAAGAGTAGCAGAGGAATCAATATAGTTTTTGGGTAGATGAGTATGCCAAGAGAGTGCTCCATTTATAAGTGTTTGGATGAACTTCTTCAGCATAATGATTCAATTTCGTGTTGTTTGAGGTCGTGCCTGGTGAAAACTGCTTCGAAGGTCACTATGTGCTCTTTTGGATCTATAGTGTCGTCATACTTCGATATGTTGGGCATCTTGAACTTCTTTGGGATAGCAACGGGGGCCGCGCTTTCCGAATATGGCAAGACGCCGTATCTCCTGGCTCCTACGCCCTTTATAATGGGGCAGTGCTTCGGGTATCTAGCTCATTCGCTCGTTCATTTCTTTTTCCACCCGACGCAGTCCCTTTGTGAATACATCTATCCGATCCCTCGTCCTTCTTCTTGCTGGCTTCAGGTGAAGCCGAGGTCTTTGCACTATTTTGATTTGACGCCGGAGTTCCTGTCCTGGAATGAGTAGCTATAGAGGCCATTGCTGCTTCCATGTGCAACATCATCTCATTTCGCACTTTTAGGATAGTTGCGATCGTTTCCTTAGTGTAAGATCCTCCCTTATCAACGGGTTTGGGTTTGCCGGCGGTTTGAGACTTGGCCGAGTTCCTTCTCGTTATCCAAGGTTTCCTTGCTCCACTCTTTGCCGGGTTGTTTTGGTGGGGATCCTCTCTCACTGCTCTACTACTCTTGTTCGAGCCGTTTCTCTGACTCAGTGCGTAGTGTTTCTGAACGATCCGTCGGGTCTCGATGTTCAATGGGTACATGTTCCTCTCTGAGTCCCTGTGATCCGTGAGCACTGTTATTTTGTCCTGACATGTTTCTTTCTTTCTGACTGTCGTGATTCCGTTCAGTTTTTTCAAGGAGATCTGGTACAGATCGAGACAACACCACAACTGTCTATCCCCACATACGACCCAAACTGTTTTTCGGTGAAATAGATTCTAACAAAAAATATAGTTAGAGATTTGTATTATAGGGTTTAAAGACAAGTACGTTGTATCCGATCCGGAGAGCTCCTTAATGAGTCCAGTATCACGAGCTAAGCTATAAGATTAAAGAATACGAAATTCGGTAAGTAAAATAATAAACAAATAAAATGAATAAATATGCTAGATCACAAATGAACAATGAACAAGTGCTTTTGTATATTGATCTGAGAGAGAATATTGGTTACAAGTGTAAGCTTAGAGAATACAATGTGTCTTCTTTCTCTTCTAAGTCTTGTATATATAAGACAAAACTAAATTATTATGCCCCTCTAAAGTTGTGATGACGTGAGCGTGCTGATTTCACTGGGTCCATGCGCACCGCGACACTCTGTTCTAGGAGGGCTAATATGATGAAAATTATTGGGGGTGGAAGACAACTGTGTGGAACCCGGGACGTTAGGCTTATTGGGAAGCCCAATACAGATGAGATTTGTCAAGGATCCATCTGTAACAATCTAACAACACATCTGGTTCTTCACTTTACAAACTTTTCAAGTCTCTGTAAATTATAGCCAAATGTTGTGATATGAACGTGGCCAGACCTAACATGGTTCCATTATTCCTGGAATATAAAATATCATGTCGGTTGCCTCAAACTTGGACTATGTCAAAACTTTTCCAGAACGTTATTAAACTCCTTCGTAAAATTACCTAATTCTGGATGTGATTTTAGTGGTAACTATCTTAATATTTATTTTTTCTTTATTTATCCAAAAAAAAATGTAGGGACTTTGGAGTAACGATAAAGTTGTTTTCGTGAGATCTATTGGTCACAGTTTGAACTGTAGAAGCAGTCACTAATACTTGTATAGTTAAACTATCTACATTACACCTGTGTGACCCTTCTCTGGACCCTGCTAATGTGGGATGTTTTGTGCGTCCACTATCCTTTGTTACAAAAAGGGACCTTTTCGGCTTTTCCTAACAAAAACGGAAACGAATCATTTATTAGTCATTACAATTGACCCCTTCATCGATAATTGTCTTTCAAGTAAAAGGAAATCGGCGTAAAGTAAATGTCATTGATTTAGAAAGTGAGTCACATTCGAGACTATAAGAAAATAACACATCTTGGAACATTTTGAACTGGCAAATTTAGATGTGAGATTAAAATTTTATATTTTAACAAATCATAGTAACAAATAAAATAAACAAACTTTTCATAATTGAGAATGTTTTCTGAAGACGAAAAATTAATATAGCCGCTTAACGGAACATATTAGTACATTTTGGTTGGATTTTTCATGACCAAATTAATTATCGATCGAAATGTTCATAGCAAAACAAATTGAAAGGTCGTTAATGTCTTCTTCTTTTTTACTCCCTCGGGTCCATTTTACAGGTCACATCATTTGTTTTGCGCACCATTTAAGAAATTAGTATGTGTTTGGACTACTATACTCTTATTTAGTATCTTTAATCATTCTCTTCAATAAATATTCTCTATTTATCTCTCTTCACTTAGTTTTCTATGCTAATATTTAATACTTTCAAGAATAATTATTACTAAGGACAAAATGGAAAGAATGTACTCAATTATATCTTGATTTTCTAAAATGACAATTACTCCATCCGTTCAGTTTTACTTGTCATATATTGACTTTACACGCCTATTAAGGAGTCAAAAATAGAATAAAAATTTATCATATTACCCCCAATTATTGCTAATTACCTAATGATAGAAATCAATTAAAGCTTATCAAAAAAAATGTGCAATCAACTAATTAAGTAATAGGCTCCAACAATTCACATATATAAAAAGTAGGGTTGGATAAAGGAATTGGAAAAATTAATTTATTAATTACAAAGGGTAAAATAGAAAAAATGGCAAAGTATCTCTTGATTTTCTAAAGTGAACAATTAAAACTAGACAACTATTTTTAGTATAATAGAGAAGTAAAATTAGATAAAAAAATATTTTTGAACCATCTACTTTTAATAAGTACTAAGGACGATAAATAAAGTGAAACGATGAAGTAACAAAGAGTTGAAAATATACGAGGCATGAGGCGAGCTAGACTCCTAATCAATAATTAAATATCCAACAAAATTGATGGCATGATTCATAGACATTTAAAGAGTTGATATTTAAATTATGTTTTTGTTTAAGAACTATCTTTCCCGGTCAAAAGCAAGAAAGGAACCTCTCTAATTTATTTTTACTCATTTTTTATTAAGGGAATAAACGTGGTGTATTTAAAATGAGTATCGACCTTCCTTAAAAAATTTAATATAAAACACATCGTTGAAGAATAATTAAGCCGTGTGAAAACGCGGATTTGGTATTAATATGAGGATCTTGACACGTGCTTGAAGACTGAATTGCATTAGGAGGCTTGGGAACTTGTGGTGGGTGTTATAGCGTGTTGTTCTAACAAGAATACTCCACCACATAAGTTTATTCGGTTTCTAATACTCCCCCTTGTCCCAAAACGAATAACTACAACAATAACATATTCAATGAAATCTCATAATGTGGGATTGTAAAATGGTAGAGTGTACACAAACTTTACTTCTACCTTGGTAGATAGATAGATTATTTTCGAAAGACTATCGGTTCAAGAAAAAGCATAAGCAAAAGCAAATAAGTCATGATAATTCATTCTGGAAAAAAAACAGTATGAAAATGAAAGTAACGAAGCGAATAAGCCATGATAAAACATTCTAAAAAAAATAGTAACCACCTCCGGTAAATAAGATAATCAAAGTACACGAAACAACATATAGCAGCAGAAATCAAAGGACATGGAACTATAAAATAATATTGCGCCTACTAGTATGATAGGATAAGCGAGGCTACAATAATAATACTACAACTACTAGTATGTAAATGTAAGTAGGACAATGCTCAATTACCTATTATCCTTCTACCATAATACGAGTCATCCACAACCCCTTATCTAAGGTCATGTCCTCATCAAGTTGCACATGCGCTATATCCCATATAATCACATCTCCCCAATACTTCTTTCGGTCTACCTCTACCCCTCCTGAAATCGTTCATAGTCAATCTCTCACACCTCCGCACTGGGACATCTGTGTCTCTCCTCTACACATGTCCGAACCATCTCAACATTGCTTCCCGCATCTTATCCTCCACCGAGGCCACTCCCACTCTGTCCTGAATATCATCATTTCTAATTCTATCCCCCTTGTATGCCCACACATCCATCTCTAAAAAAGAATGACTCACTTTCATTTTTATTCCGTCCAGAAAAGAATGACATATTTCCTTATTTGACAACAATTTAACTTTAAACTTTATCTTTTACGCAAAACGAAATGATTTATAACCATACTTTATCCTTGACTTATTTTATATTAGAAGATTCAAAAGTCGTATTTTATTCCTTAAAGTGTGTGCCAAATAAAAGTATATCACATAAATTGAGACGGAGAAAGTAATTAAGAACCTATTTTCTTAAGGGGTTGGAGACATAAAGAGTCAATAATAAAGTTTATAGTAGTAAAATTATAAATAGTTTCAAATAAATAAATTTTATTTCAAAATCGGAAGAACGTAAGTATGTACTAAGTTGCATAGAAAACAAAGTACTTTTTTGGTTTCCAATGTGTTCGATATCAGGAGCTTGACTAAGGGGCTTCGATCTTCGGCTCCCCTATCATCAAGTCACCAACTTTCTTGACCTTCTGGTACTAGGTAGGCGTCAACCCCCATACAGTCAGATGGTTGCTTCTTTGCCATGCGTTTTTCTTCATAGCTTTTGTCCAGAAAGCACAACAAAAGAATAGTAATAGACAGAAGCAGTGGTAAGAAGGTCCATCTCAAGTGAAATAAATAACAATAACATTCAGTTGTCTTCACAACGGGGCAATAACCCTGATTTTTCCAACTGAGGCAGGTGTGAAAAGTGGAGACTTTGACCGAATGAATAGGGATCAATTGATAATTGATAGACATTTTTCTTGAGGAAGAGAATCCATTATGAACATTTTTTTCATTCGCTATGCGCTGACTGGATTCGTACTCGCGTGATCAATCGATGAACAGGGAAATTGCGTGAATGATGAGACCGACCTAACCTAAAGTCAAGGCTCTTCCCTCTCTTGATGGCGAATCTTGATTGACTGACACTAGGAATCGATTCGGAGAAAGAAGAAGCATGGCATGAGATAGGCGGCGGAGAAATTTTCGATAGCGAATTACTTGACTCGATGGATGGAGGGATGTCCCTCAAACTCAAGCACGAAATCAATGTTGAGTCAACAATCATCGAGAAGGGTACCACCAAGCGAGATCGAGACCAACCCCTTGTATAGGTATAGGGTTTTAAACATGAACTTCTTCAAATATCATTTGGATTCACGCCGGAATGTCCCACATTCGGAGGTAAAGCGCCCCTAACAAAAGCTCGAACTCGAGACCTCTGATTAAGGATGAAAGAGTACTCACCATTCCACCACAACTCTTGTTGGTGCATAGAAAACAAAGTAGCTTGATGTTCTTACAGACTGAGTATTTTGTTAGTAATTTATTAAAGATTTATCAGTTTAATCAGAAGCTTCCACCCGGTGTTCACATGCATATCGGACCCCATTAATCCTAATTTACCTTCCACTTTGGTCTAAACGCTCCTATATAAATGTGTCATCCCTGGAACTTGAACTCAAAATCTCTAGTTAATGATGGATAAATGTTTATCACCTGCTACGTGACTACAATTTTGATGATAAATTATGTACACTATTTCTTATTTATCTCAAGTTACTTATATTTTTTATAATTCATTAAATATTTTAAAAAATATGTTATATACTACATAATAGGGTTACATGTTTATCTTTAATTATAATAAAAGACAATGTTAAAATATAATCAGTAGTCATTTTATTTAATTTTTTCACATAATTAATGAGAAAGTAAAATTATATTATACATAAAAAAACTAGAGTATCTCTGATTGTAATTTGTAACACTATGGTTAATCTTAACTTTTGTGACGCATGTGATTGGATGAATGAAAAGTTTCACGGTGGAGCGACGAAAATAGAGAAAATGAGCTTCCTCAAATATGCATTCACACTCCAAATTTGGATTAATTGGACCGATAGGTTATCATTATACCATATGATCATTAAAAAAAAAGAAATTGAAACTCTCAAATAGGAGAAATATATATAACTGTAAATAAACTACACTACGGTTCCTGTAAATTTGGGGCGTCATATGTGGTTCTAGAAAGGGAAAGAAAAAGATTCATTTGAATAACAATTGGTCAGAATTGTACATGTAGGACCCAAGACTTCTTCCATCCTTTTCGGCCCATCTCCCCTATTTTATCAAACAAGTAAAAGAAAGTTTTTTAAATGTCAAAATTTCTTCTATAAATAACCTCCTAACATTGGGTTTATGTTCTTATTAGTATAGCAAATCGAGAAAACTGCACAAAGTAACTTCCACATTCTCGTATAGAGAGATCTGGTAATTATCTCTGTTCTCATCTTTCAATTGGTTCTCCATTTTTTATGATTTTGTTGCAGTTTTATGTCTATTCTTGATTGTATTTTCCAGATTATATATTTTCTCTTGTTTGTAGTTGCAAGTATCCTTAACAATGAAGCAATGCTGTTTTTTCTCTTTCTCCAAATGGATTTTTTCCCTCCAGATTTTGTTGCAGTTTTTTGTACTTGCCAAGATTGTATTTTTTTTTTAAAAAAAAAAAAATTCCCCTTTTCAAAGTAATGTGATTGAATCATTTGAATATAATTACATTTCTTATCTGCTAAGCAGTTTAGGAAAAGCCATGTTTGAGGTTTTAGATCCTCTCCTGTATTATCTGAACATATTGATCTCCCTTATGTTGATCTGCTTATGATAATAGGGACTCCATCACCTTAGAATCATTTCAAATATGCTTCTTTTTGCAGTCATAGCCGTAATCATCCCCTTCCTTCTTTTAGAGAGGATTCCTATTACAATCAAACCTCTCTATAACAGCTTTAAAAGGGCAGCCAGTGCACTAAGCTCCCGTTATGCACGGGTCTGGGAAAGGCTGTACGCAGTCTTACCCTGCATTTCTACAAGAATGCTTGCGTCTGCCGGAGTCAAACCTGGGTCTATTGCTTGGAAGGCAATTATCCTAACCGTCTCTATAGCAGCTTTGTTGTCCGGAAATTTTTTAGCTCCTATAGCGAGATATTGTTATAGAGACTTGGTTCCAAACAAAACTTGACCGTTATAGTGAATGACTGTTACATAGAGGTATAACTATATAGGAGCATTAGTAATGTATCTGTTTCTTCTTTCTATTGTTGTGGAGGGAACAAGTATTATAAGTGCTATATGTTATGAGCTCCAAATCTTTAATTGAGCTGTATCCACTCTCTCAATAGCCTCAACATCTATATTTTAGCAGAATTTCTATCACACTCATGTCTAGTTTCTGAGTGAAACTAATTTTGATGTTTATGTTGTATAAGACCCTTAGAACAAAATGGAGCATGAAGACAGCTACCAGCGAGTTTCAGAACCAAAATACGAATGCCTTCTCTTTGGTAAGGCTTTATTATCCGTTACCTGTCCTTCTTTACAGAAGGAAGATTGTCTTGTAGAGTCCTTCCTGATAATGCTTCTACCTCAATATGCAGATGTCGATGATACACTTTATCCACTGAGCTCTGGTATTTCATCACAATGCACGAAGAATATCATTGGTAATTAAGCAGTTCTCTTTAATTTGATATTTCCTCATATAATTGCTCCCCAAAAAATGTTTATTGGATCGAATAATCAATAATCTTTCCATGGTTGCATCTTTTAGATTATATGATTGAAAAGCTTGGCATAGACGACACTAAGGTTCCGGAAATGTGTGTGAGTTTATATAAGGAGTATGGAACAACCATGGCTGGTCTCAGGGTAAGATTGTTACTTCTTTAAATTAGCTATGCACATTTAGTCTAGGTTGTCTACATACTAAACTTGGCATTCATTTTTTTCAGGCCATTGGTTATGACTTTGATTATGATGACTACCATAGGTACCACTTCTCTATGTTTCCTTACATGTCTCTTTATATTGTTTTTAAATGAGAAGTATTTAATTGGATCTCGTTGGCAGCTTTGTACATGGGAGATTACCTTATGAACTTTTAAAGCACGACCATGTTTTGATGAATCTTTTGCATAGCTTGCCTGTTCGGAAAGTTGTAAGTTGCACATACTTTTTCCATAGCACTACAAACGAACAAGTACCTTAGTGACCGTATACTCTTTGTATGACAATGTTGGTTTAATGTGCATACTTGTTGTGATTGAAACAGATTTTTTCAAATGCAAATGAAGCCCATGTAGCAAAAGTTCTTAGCAGGCTAGGATTAGAGGACTGCTTTGATGATATCATATGCTTTGAGACTGTGAATCCTGTTAACAATAACAATGGTGGTGAGTCTGTAGCCAAATTTAATTCCATTTTCACTCTCGAAATTTTTTCGAATATATTGACTAACACTAGATACTGCTTCTCCTTCCAGAATCCCCTAGGAGTCTTATTGTTTGCAAACCCTTCGAAGAAGCTTATGAACTAGCCTTTAAATTAGCCAATATTAACCCTCAGAAGACGGTATGTAATTAGAAGGATTTCTGCATTGCCATCTTTTACCGATTTACCTGAATTCTAACCTAATACTTTTATCTTTCTGCTTTCCTCAGCTGTTCTTTGATGACTCGCTCCGTAACCTTCAGACCGCTAAGCTCATGGGCCTTCATACTGTGTGGGTAAGTTAAATTACCAACTTTCGGAGCAACAAAAAGAAGAATAATCTCATTTTCTTCCTTCTTAATTCTTACTTTATGCATGAATATTACTTATTTGGTATAGGTGGGTGCCTCACATAGAACACAAGGTATAGATAATGCACTAGAAAGCATTCATAACATGAAGGAAGCATTACCGGAGTTATGGGAAGATGTTAAACCAGACATTCGCTACTCAGAAAAGACTGCAATTGAACTCACAGTTTAGTTATGTAATGTCACAATAAAGTATTTATATAAATTTTGCTTTCTAGTTTCCTATTTTGCCTGTTAACCTGAATAATAGTTGCTTCATTGACTTCACATTCCCTAGCTTTAGTATTATTGCTTATGGATGTGAAATTATTTTATGTGACTATAGTTGGAAAAACCTCTCCCTAGAAGTAAGTTTTACCATGTGAAGTCGATGATGACTGCTGAAACGTGTTGATTGTAAAGTATTTGGTTGTGACATGACTTTCAATCCAACCACCTTTCTCTTCAATGTCTAGCTCCACTTTATTTGCTCTTCTTTTCTTGTTCTTTTCTCTTATTGAATTGTTTCCCGGAGTAAGGCACCATAAATGTGATCTATATTGTCACTGTAAGTATATGAATGGAACACACACACATCTCCTTTTTTTTCTCTTCTTCCTTCTTCCTTCTCATTCTTATATGAAAGTGGAGCTTATTGGTAAAAACGAATCAATTTAGATAATTCTATGAGACTCTGATGCCATTCTTTATTTGCCCTAGTCATCGAATATAATATATAGCTTGTATGAATTGTTATTGGTTTGATACCAATAATGGTAGTTCTTTTTGCATCTCTAGGATTACCACTAACTAATTTTCCATGAATCTCCATACTACAATCATTGAGGTTACAGGGTTTATTTCGTCTGTCTCAATAGTGACAAAGATTATCATTCAAACTTGGCACGGTGCTGGACACCTTGTTAATAAGGAAAGGGTCAAATATACCCTTCTACTTTAGTTTATTAGTCAATTTTGCCCTCCATTAGAGAAAGTAATCAAATATACTCCTTCCGTTACAAGTTGGAGTTAAATATACCTCTACCGTTAGCAAAGTATTCAAAAATACCCTTTTAAAAAAAAAATTGAAAAAATAGATTTTTTAATTAAAAAATCTGTAAAGTATTTTAAAAAATAATAAAGTCTCCTAAAATTATTATTTTTAAAAATCTGGATTAATTTTTTAAAAAAAACCTGAAAAAACTGATTTTAAAAAAATAGATTTTTTAATTAAAAAATCCAATTTTCCAGAATACTTTTTAAAAAAAATGAGTTTTAAAAATAAAAAAAATCATATTTTTAATAAGTCATTTTTTCCAGATTTGTTTTAAATTTGCTACATGTCATTTTTACACATTAATATGCTATATGTCACCCAAATTATACACGTTATATAGGAAAATACACACTAATATGCCTCATTTTTAACATATTATATAGGTATTTAACTTATTCTATATAGCATTTAACTTATTCTATGTGGTGCCTAGTGACAATTTTAAAAAAAAAACAACCTGAAAATTTGATTTTTCTAATTAAAATAAATCTGGAAAAATGAATTTTATTAAAAATATGAAATTTTCTTGATTTTATAAAACTCGTTTTTTTTAAAATTCTGTAAAATTGGATTTCTTATTAAAAATCTGGAAAATATTTTTTTTAAAATCAGTTTTTTCAGATTTCTTTTTAAAATTAATCCAGATTTAAAAAAATATTTTTAGGGCACTTTATTTTTTATAAAAAATACTTTACGGATTTTTTAATTAAAAAACCAATTTTCCAGAATATTTTTTTTTTAAAATGGTATTTTTGAATACTTTGTTAACAATAGGATATATTTGGCCCAACTTGTAACGGGATGGATATATTTGAGTACTTTCGCTAACGGAGGGCAAAGTTGACTAATAAATTAAAGTACCATTTTCCCTTGTTAATACTACAAGCCTCAGCATATTGAAAACCATATGTGAGTCTTGGTCTATTTTACAGATTTGGACTGATGAGTATCAATTTGTTAGAGAATTCTCAGAAAACTTTTTTCATCTTTGCTTTTTCCCTCTAATATTGGTTCCAATTCCCGGAGTGTATAAATATACAATAGAACATCAATTAAAGAACACCTTAATGAAATTAATATTGCAAAATGGCACTGATATGGTTGAAAGCCAAGTTAAAAATCTTAGATTCAGAAGCAAAGGGAGACTATAAGTGCCAGCACACAAGATATAAAAATCAAAGTGCTCAGTTTGTTAATATTTAATTAGACTTCTGAATGATCATTATCAACAGGTTTCCAACAAGAGAGAGCATATATAACTCTGCCTTTCCATCCCTGCAACATCCGGTTGTTATCTTCATCCACCAAAAAGTACTTATGGTATCGCCATTGCACCTTGGCCCTCACTTCTTTAATTATGTCCTGGTATAATGGAAGCTGCCTAAAGCCAGCTCTCTGGTTTCTTATCTGCCACTGCTTATATGGTTCTGGCCTCTCAACTCTTGCAGTACCTTCACAAGCCACAATATTCATAATTTCCTCCCCAAAAGTCACCTTCTCAAACAACAACCTCTCTTGATTTTTACGCGGTAAAGTTGCCTCCATCATGTCAAACAGAGAAGAGAAGTGGAATAGTGCCTCTTTAAATCGAGTTACAAAGAAAGTTGAGTTGTATGCCCCATTAACGATTCCATGAAGGAAAATGTCAGGCTTCATTTGCTTAATCAATTTTAGAACATTATCCCTTGGACTGTTTCCGTATACTGTTTCATCAGGCACATTTATAAGCCTGTATAAGCAATTAACTATAAGCATTTCATCGCTGTTTATCTTGAGATCCTCCAGCTGGATAGAATCCCATTTTTTAGCTATAGCATTATACTCAAAATGGACTTTAAATCTCTTGCAATAATTTGCTAGTCGATGCCTCGTCTCCTCAACTCTCTCTGTTGGTCTGAATCCAGGTTGTGGAAAATCTACTCCTGTAACTCGAAGTTTTGGAGGTCCTGATGGCCTAAGGGAAATCCCCTGAATGAAACATGGCCATTGAAAACCATACAGAATACCAAAATCAATAATGCTTATACTTGTTGCTTCCCTTGTCAACATCCCAATTGACTTGTTAGCAAATATGTTAGACATCTTCTTGAATGGGCAGGCTGTAACATAAACTTGAAACAGTTGAATTTAGGATTTAAAGTCAATGAGTTCAGAATGAGTAAACTTATTATATAGTTCATGTTTTTAAAACTTTTTGCATGTGTATATAGTTCGAGATGAAAGCAATGGATTCAGTTGAATCTGCCTCTGACCTGAAAGGCTTTTAATATGTCAGCAGCAGATGTTGTCCTCTTTTCAAAAGCTGAATACAGTTCTATTCCAGTGCCAGCCAAGCGAGCCTCGAGGGCATCAGTAAAGTAGTGTGCCATTCTTTCTGTTGCTTCACCATATGGAGAACAATGTACCTAATCAGGTTGAGCTTTTCATGGGGAGTCCTAGTTTCATAATTTGCCATGGCTTGTGCACATTGAGTTAATAGACTCCACAAGTCTACTGCATTCGCGATGACTCGTTTTGCACCAGCTCGTGGCCTTCCTCGCTTTGGCATTCTTGATTGGACATACAGTGGCTTATAAGCTAGTTTTTCTTCTGTTGAATGATCAATCTGACAACATGGTGGATCGCTATAAAATCCAGGGTTCTTGGAAGAACAAAGAAGTGTTGTATCATACAACTCTGTCTGATCCGATCTTTCTGAACAACTTGCCAAATACTTACTACTTGGTGGCCCTTCTACAGAGTCACTAAAATCCTCATAGCCACATCTCTTTCCTCTTGCGCCTGTTTTGGATCGAAATAATCAGAGCGTCATGTGAAAGCTAACACATCAAATCTTGAACGACAATAAATGAGAAACAAAGAGAAGTATACTAAAATATGCATAATAAATTTAATATGGTCCCAATTGGCCTAACAATGCCATTTGCAGATTGGTCTTCTTGTGTGAGCATACCATAATTCACAATTAATTGTTGATCTGCAGAAAGGGCATCATAGAAGGATTTCTCAGTAGCTTGTAGAGCTAATGAATCTTGAAGCATACATGGCCTATTCTTTAAGTCCTCTTCCATAAGCATCTGGTTAATGTACTTAAGGACCCCATCAAAGTAATCACATGCTAGAAGATTGATATCCTCTTCAAATGAAGCTACCTCAATTGGACATGATGCAGAGGCAGAAGAATTAGCAATTCCATGAGTAAGTTCGAACTCGCATTCCTGATTATTGCTTGAGAATGTTGTAGTTAAGTGGTTAATGGATTCCATTTCAAGAATCAAACAGGTCCAATTTTTTTACACATAGTTGCTTCTAATTAGTACAAGAAAAAATGGTGGCAAATGTTGGTTTTTTTGTTTGAGACAAATAACAATGTCACCAGTAGTACTCCTATTTTGAGGCTCACTTTCTTGGAAACAAAGTTAAAAAGCCACTTTCACTTTGGGAGTATCGTTTGCCGCCCCTATGCAGGACTACAGGAGTAGTTACTGTTCCCACCACTCAGGATCTTTTCTTTTATTTCGGTTAAGGAGGATTAATAACTATAAAACTAAATAGGCTATTAGTGTGCATACTACTTTGAGCATAATGGTTCCCCGGGAGGAGCAAAATATTAGAAGTATTTAATCCAAATAAAACGCCTGCGAGTATTTTTTTTCTGGTCCTACAAATTGTGGTGGTTGCTATTGCAGCTCAACGAGACGGGGGTTCAATTCCGCGGATATACCTCATCCTAATAGGTGTCTGTGCCATTGGGCTAGCTAAACTTACTCTGATCTAGTGTGCTTCCACTCATGCTCGAGCTCACTTAGCAGAAAGCTAATTCTCTTCTAGTTCTAATAAAAGTCGTTTCTCTTTTATCAGCTTCTAGGTTGTATAAGAGTAAATAAGGATGGAACGAGTAAGTGCATACAAATAAAGGGTTATGTACCAAAGATAAAAATCAAAGGTTTGCTCGCTTGGTGCCTTTGCTAGTAGGTCTGCAACTGCATTCTGTCCTCTGAAATTATAGTTGATTTTCGAGTTCCCACCACTCAGTTTCCTCCCCTAGCTGTTCTTTTCATCTCCCAAACATCACGTATTAGTTTGTAACATGAAAGAAAGCGAAAAACATGCTATAATCGATTAAATTATATTGAAACGTGTGTATAACAAATGTCCTAAGCAGAGCCGTCCTTTGGACGGTCGAGGCGGCGCCGCCGCATTAGGGCCCCCGGCCAGCGGGGTCTCCGCCCCAGAATTTTCATTTTTCTTTAATTGGTTTAAAATATTAAGATATGTATTAAAAATGTCTCCAATATTATCCGTGAGAGTTGTAACCTAGCGGTTGAGGGCTCCCTTCAAAAGTTTTTTCCTAATGAGAGGTCGCGTGTTTGAATCCAATGAGCAGCGAAATGCTTTTTTTTTTAAACACAAAATCAGATTTGGCCCAAAGTCCCAACCAGTCGGCCCAAGTCCCAAACAGTTGCCCCCTCCCCCCTCTCTTTAAACAAAAAACAAACCTTTTTTTTCTTTTTTTAATAAACACAAAAAACAAATTTGGCCTCAAGTCCCAACTAGTCGCCCCCCCCCCCCCCTTCCCTGTTTAAACAAAAAATATTTTTTTTTAATATTGATTAATTAGTTAATTTTAATTTTTCATGTGAATAAAAAAGGATATCTTTTTGTTTCTCGTACCAGACTCTTAAAAGTATAGGAACGACTCTGGTCCTAACCCAAGGAACAACATTCAACGAGTAAGATCACAATTTCACCAATAACCACTTAACCACTTGTTATACTAACATTTTGGTGAAGCATATTTACTTTGAAAAGGAAAATTGACTATTCAAAGTAACCAAATATTAAAGAATAAATTAATTAACGATATATTTTGTCATTTTTCTAATGATAAATAATTAGAAGACTGTTTGCTGTATCTATTCAAGAAAATGTATCCCCTGGGCCCTAGTTAAGGAAATTTCTCGCAGAAACAGATGACAGAGACAAAATAAAACACATTTCATGGATCACCTAGACCATAAAATAATGTACATCTATTTTTGGGATGTTGTCATTACAGAATTGCGTTATATATTGTTTGGACCCTCCAAGATGGTAAAAGCATCAGAGAAAATGACAATCTCAAAACAATAACGCGACATAAGATGTAAGAAGACATTACACTGCATAAGTCAATTATTAAACCAAAAGCCAAATATTATTTCCAATCCAAACGTCAATTCTCTCTCAAGCTGGATTTAGTCCAAACTAAATTGACAAAAATATAGCAATAATCAAATTACGGACCAGCTAGGTCCCCCCCCCCCCCGACAGCTAAAATCTCCTAGTTACAAATCCAAAAAATGTTGTTAATGATAATATTTGAATAGTTGTGAATACAAAATATGTTATGGTTCACACAATTCGAATAGGCAAATACACATTCTGGGATTTGGGTTTATCCACCATAAATATTTCACGTGGTTGACACAAGAAAAGAATCAAACTTCTACCGAGAAAGATAGTTGCAGTTATAAAATAAACAAATAAATAAAAGGAGTATTTCATATCTTTTTTTTGTTGACGAAGGAACCCGCAGCCGCTACTCTCTCGAGTGCGCACAGGATAAACCCCGGACTGACGCAATAGCCTGCAAACCATGTATATTTCATATCTTACCGTTATGTGAAGGGATCTAGAATTTTTATTGCTGACAAATCAAGTCAAACAAATTTTCATTGCATCCTATAGCAGAGAACTAAATTTCCTTATTATGCTCGTAATAAAAAAAAATCAATAAAAGGTAAAATGCAGTATACAATGAAATCTGTCCCCAAGGCACAGGCGAGTTGGTAAGTGACAAGGTGATTGGGGTACAACCACTCCGACGTCGCGGGTTTGAATCCGTGTGATGACAGTCTTTGCTGAAATATTGCAAGGGTTGTTGCTGGGTTCGTGTCCCGTTGGTCCTCTCCCTTGCAGGGCTGTCATTCGCGCATATCTCTCGATTTACATCCCACCTGGCCAAGGAGCCTCGGGTACAGATGAGGGGTTTCACCTTCGGGACTTTCCCCTTCACAAACTATACAATGAAATCAAGATTCCCTATGTTCTTGAAGTGTGTGACAAATATCGGCTAAAACTTGTCTCAGAATCAACTATAGTATCTTTTTACTGACATTATCTTCTTCTTTTTTTAAGCATATTCACATGTATTCTTCGGTTTTTTTCAGTACTACGTTAGGATTTATTTTTCATTTTTTGTTGGTTAAATAAAACAATGGCAGGAGTACGTTGCTCAAGCTCTCCAAACATGTTGCCTCCCCAATGTTGGATCCTTCAAAAATGTACTATTGCGGAGGATTCAGGACGCACATGTCGACATTTTTAATGAGTTCCAGCAACAAAATTAGGACATCAGTTCGTCCAAAAGTTTTATTATCATAAGAACAGTGACGGATCCAGGATTTTAACTCAGGATATTCGAAAAAAAACAACAAAAGCTAGACATAAAAAATAATGTTGTCCCTAGAATTCGAACCTAGGACAATAGAGGTAATTTTGAACACCCTGAACCACTTGAGCTAACCTTTTCCATTTGTTCAAGGTGTTTAGAGGTTAATATATGTACATAAACACAAAAAATATATCCTATATATACACTACAATTTTTACCGAGGGTGTTCACCCTCTAAATCCGCCCCTGCATTAGAATATGTTACCCTATAAGAAGGAAAACTAGAGAGAACTAATGCCAAAGACATGAGAAAGACAAAACTGATAAAAAATGTAGCTTCAGAAAAAACCAAAGTTGCAACATAATGGGTATCAAATGTCTCCTTTTCTCCCTGATGAGAATTGAATTAATAGACAACTCCATTAGGCCAATTTTACAGAACGATCACACAGGAGAATGTGATAAGCAGCGCTAAGTCACACTAACAGTGCTAGATATGTGTTTCACCACACTAAGCTTAATCAAGATTAGCAAGACTAACCTTTCTAGGGCCAGCATTATGTACAAAATAGCTAAAGAACACGTCATTTTTGTCTAATAACAGCAACCCTGTGAACTAAGTTTGACTAACAAACATGTTTCAGATAAATCTTCTATGCTGGCACCCAACACGAGCTAGCACATACTACCCGGCCTTTCCAACCCTGTAACATCCATTTACCATCCTCATTGAACACAAAATCCCGGTGGTATCCCCCCTTTACCTTGCACCGCAACTTCTGCATGAGTTGTTCATTCAACGGAAGAAGCTTGAATCCAGCCCTCATATTACGGACCTGCCATTGCTTATACGTCTCAGGCCTCTCAACCCTCTCTGAACCCTCACAAGCAATGACATTCATGGCCTCGCGTCTATAAAATTCTTGTTCAAAATGCAACCTCTGCTGATCATCACGGGGTAAAGTAGCATCGAACATATCAAACAGAGTTGAGTAATGGAAGAGAGCCTCCCTGAAGCGAGTGACGAAAAAGGGGGCACTATAAGATCCATTGATTACAGCTTGCACGAAGATATCCGGATTCATCTTTCTAATTAAGCTGAGAACTTTATCCCTCGGACTGCCCAACACAACTGTTTCATCCAGAAGGTTCTTAAAACGAAAAAGACAGTTCACAGCAACAGTCTCACCACTTACAAGTTTCAAGTCCTCAATTTTAATACTCTCCCAATTCTGTGTTGCTATGGCATTATATTCAAATGGTATGTGAAAGCGCTCGCAATATTTTGCCAAGCGGGTACCAGTCTGTTCTAAGCTTTCTGCTGGCCTGAAGCCAGGTTGGGGAAGGTCTATTCCAGTAATGCGAAGCTTTGGGGGCCCATCAGGTAACTGTGAGAGAAGCTGGATGAGTATTGGCCACTGGAAACCATATAGGATACCAAAATCTATGAGATGTAATGTCCTGGTGTTCGATGCTGTGTGGAAGATCATTTTATTAGCAAAGAATATTGATATTTTCTTGAACGGGCATGCCGATAGGTAAACCTGGTACGCTTTCAATTTCTGAGCAGCTGTGATCTTTTTCGGAGCAAGGGCAGCGTATTGTTGAGTGCCAGTGCCAGCTAAGCGGGCTTCAAGGCCGTCAGCAAATACACTAGCCAGCCTTTGGTATGCATCACCAGTAGGAGAACAATGCTGCCTGATCTGCTTTAGCTGTTCATATGCCGTCCTGTAGTCATTAGCAGCAACAGATTGTGCACAGCTAACTAAGAGAGTCCTTAGATCCACAGCTTCATTTTGAGTCCCTTGTTTCTTAGCACGGTTTTTTCCACCATTCGATCCATGCGCTTGTCCATTCTGATCTGAACTAAGCATTTCAGACTTGACATCACCACATATAGTCTCGCCTTTACCTGTGCAAAGCAGAACCCTGTCGAACATCTCCGATAACTCAACCTCATCCTCAACATATATTGCTGATTGTTTATTGCTCCTTTCATCTTCATAATCACTGTCCTCAGGATACTGATGTTTTCTTCCTTTCGTACCATTAGGTGAGTGATTCCTCTCGTCCTTCTCTACCTTGACCACAGCCTCTTTGTTCACTTCTTCCATCTTTGGAGGCAACGTATATTTATCCAAATCAATGACAAATTGACTAAGATTTGGAAGGAATTTATTAGCTTCCTCCATCCCTCTCTTGAACTGTAAGATCGACTCGCTATCAGTAAACATGTTTGAAAGAACATTAGGGTTTAAAAAAGAGTCCATAGGGCCATTTGAGTTACTGAAGTTGTTTAAAGAACCATTGGACCTCTCTGAATTACTCTGCAGCAAAGGTTGGACAGACCCCACAGGCAACCTAGATTCACCTGGATCAACAATCCAGTGAGGATCGGTGGAATTACTATGGGTATTATTGCTGCTACTTGTACTATGGTCACTGGAAGTCGGGAAAATGCTGTCTGGGCTTGGGCTTTCTAACGGATAAGGGTGACGATAGGGTGAAGGAGGGTATGTTTTGCCAAGGGCTTCATAGAAGGACTTCTCAGCAGCTTTTAGAGCAAGCGGATCATGAAACATGCTGGGCTTATCTTCGATATTCTCCTCCATTAGTATCTGATTTAGGTACTTGAACAGAGAATCAGAGTCGTGATCATCTGGAGAGTCCACTTCCGAGCTCACGTTTGAGGGTGGAGCGAAATTACCCATGTCTAGGGTTGGTGTAGTGTAAGGGACACCAAAAGCTGCATAATCATTGTTACAACTGTGAGGAAGATTCAGTGATTCCTCAAAGCTAGACAAATTGATCTGATCTTCGAACTCAAAAGTGTTTACAGGATCAGACAATGGATTGAATCGAGGATCCATAACGGTTGTGTACAAAAAAAATCTACAAAACAAAAAAAGAGGAACGAAACAGGATACTGTTAGGTTGATATATCCAATGAGAATACACTAGGATGTGCATACATTGTAAAGGGGATAACTGTTTCATTTATTATAGACAACCTTATACAGGCAAATATCATTATAAGACCTCAAGACAATAGAAGCTTTTAACCTAATTACTGAAACTATGAAGAAAAATCAACTTGTTTCCAACTAAATGTCTGGTTTAACATCTAAAAGAGTTCCAGCATATAAAGGGTCAAAAGGCAAAAGGTTACTATTTTTCCAGACTATTAACATGAACTAACTTTATACTCAATTAAAGAAAAAAAAAAAGAGTACTGTATACTCATATAGATACAAATTTAAGAAGCACAGAAATTATCAGTGGAAACATGAATACTGATCTAACACCCATTAATTGCAATAAATCAAAGCAACCATCAAGAATCCAATGAATCAAAGCATATACACTCTCTGTCCCAATTTATTTGACATCATTTTCTTTTTTAGTCTGTCCCATAAAGAATGTCAACTTTCTATATTTATAAATAATTTAACTTTATGAGTACAACCACACATGTATGTGAGGCTTGTTTTGGACCACACATTTCAAAAGTCGGTATTTGTTTTTTAAACTTCATGTCAAATCAAACTAAGACAGCATTTTGGGATGGAGGGAGTACTTAACATGAAGTAACTTTACGCTCATCTAAAGAAAAAAAAGTCTGCATGCTCATAAAGGTACAAATCCAACACCCATTAATGGCAATAAATCAAATCATCCAATGATTCAAAGCTAAGAATAAAATTATGACTCAAAATGAAACACGAAAATAACGGGGAAAAAAAAGTATATCACCCTAGAAAATGTCCAATTCCTGAAAAACAATCAATTCAAAGATGTACACACATGTATCAACATTAATAGAATACTTCTCAATATTCTTTCGTATATCTCCTATTTTAGGTAGAATTATAATCATTTTGTAATTAGGTTAATTAGTTACATAGTTTGTATCAAAGTAAATATTCTTGCACCTTATATATATTGTAAATCATTCATCAATAAACATCTAGGAACATATTCCTTTATGGTATCAGTAGCCTAAAACTACAAACACTACTCTAGCCGCCGATACACCTTCTCGGCCGCCGCCTTTTTTCCACGTCGGAACCCTAGCCGCCGACCTCTCTCGGCCGCCCACACCCTCTTTTCCTCACGACGGAACTCTAGTTTTTCCGGTCACTCTCCCTCCCTCTTCCTCCTAAATTTCCTCTTCCATGACTAACAAAACCAAATTTCATCCTGCACTTGCCGTAAACAACAATAAAAACTTCATCCATGTGACTCTTAAGATGGAAAAGGGTCAATACTCCTCATGGGCAGAGCTTTTTAAGATCCATTGTCGTATTTACGAAGTTATCGACCACATCATTCCTCTCATGCCGAAGTCCACAGACATGCCATCGGCTTCGATTTCGACTTCTGATGATGCACTCTGGTCTCGTTTAGACGCAGCCGTCCTCCAGTGGATATACGGCACGATATCTAATGATTTGTTGCACACCATCATTGAGACTGATGCCACTGTCCGCCCAACGTGGGATTAATTGGAAAGTATTTTTCACGACAACAAAACTCAACGAGCGTTGTACCTTGAAAATCAGTTCAAGGACGTTCATCAGGACGATTTCCCAAACGTGTCTGCTTATTGTCAAGAACTCAAGATGCTTGCCGACCAACTCACCAACGTCGGCGCACCAGTCACTAATCAGCGATTGGTCATGCAACTTATTACAGGTTTGAACGAATCCTATGACGTCATTGTCACCATCCTTCAGCAATGCACGTCGTTACCTCCGTTTTATGAGGCCCGTTCGAAGCTCATCTTTGAGGAAACCCGAAAAATCAAGCGCAGCACCACTCGGGACAGCATTGCCAACGCCGCCCTCACTACCACCGTCCGGCCCTCCGCCGACGGCAGGGCCTCCCGTTCCGGCAATCAGAACCGTTGGTCAAAAGACTCACAACAGTCCGCTTCCTCCCATAACAACCAGCGGAGCAGGCAATCCGGCAAGGGCCGCGGCGGAAGAAATTCTGACAACAGCAGCGACGGGAAAGGGCAGTCCCCGCCGGCTGGAAGCTAGCAGCGACCGCGACGATGGGCGGCGGCGCCTCTCCGCCACGGGGCGCCTACCCGCTGTGGGCCGCGCGGGCCTTCCCTCCTTGCCCGTATATGACATCCTCGTATACTCCACCTCAGAACCGACAGGCCCAACCTGCATACTTGGCCACGTCCAGAACAGACTTACACAGCACAGGCCTCCCCGCCATTGACTTATGCACCGACTCCAGACGAAAATTGATATATGGACACAGGCGCCACATCTCACATGACGGCATTACAAGGTACTCTCTCGTCTTATTCCAATTTGAGTAATTTAAATCGAAATATTATTGTTGATAGTGGATAAGACATTCCCATTCGTGGTTATGATCATCCCTCCCTATCCCCACCACATCTACCACTAATCTTAAAAAATGTCCTTCATGCCCCTAAACTCATTAAGAATCTAATCTCCGTGTGAAGTTTCACAACTGACAATTGGGTTTCCCTTGACTTTGATCCTTTTGGTTTTACTGGAAAGAATTTTACGATAGGGAGACGAATAATGAGATGTGACAGCACCGGAGATCTCTACCCTATTTCAAACGCCGTCAACAATCCAGCCTCAGTTCCATCAACTTTTGCTGCTCTTTCGTCTTCCCTATGACATTCTCGATTAGGACATCCGGGAGACTCTGTTTTAGCCTAAGGAAAAATAATTTTATTAATTGCAACTGTATTTCTAGGACCCCTATATGTAAATCTTGCGTTTATGAAAAACATGTCAAAGTACTATTTTCTGCATCCACAAATTATACTTTAATGCCTTTCGATATCATACACAATGATTGTGGACATCCCCTATTTTGAGTACGGCTGGCCATCGATATTATGTGTTATTTTTTAACGATTATTCCAACTTTCAATGGACTTTTCCAATTGGAAATAAATCTCAGGTCTACCCATTTTTTCTTCATTTAGTGCTTTCATAAAAACACAATTTGAAAAGAGCATTAAATTTTTCAATGTGACAATGACAGGGAATTTGATAATAACCAATACAAATAATTTTGCTCCAAAAACGGTCTTACCTTTCGATTTTCCTCCCCACACATCCTCCCAAAATGGTAAAGACGAACGGAAAATCTGAACCATAAACAACCTCATTTGTGCCCTACTTGCTCACGCCTCAATTCTCCCTCAATTCTGGCATTACGCACTCTCCATGGCCACCTATCTCCTAAACATAATCCCAAACAAGTCTCTAGCTCAACGGACGTCCACCCAAATTCTGTTTCATAGGAACCTCTCCTACCAACACTTGCGTATTTTTGGATGTCTTTGTTACCCTCTCTATCCGACCACTCACAAACTCCAACCCCGGTCTTCCCCGTGTGTGTTTCTGGGTTACCCTGCCAATCATCATGGTTACTCGTGCTATGACTTGTCAAGCCGTAAAATTATTATTTCACATGTCCTATTTGATAAGTCTCAATTCCCCTTTGTCTCTCTACACTCGCCACCTCGACATTCCTACGACTTCCTAGATGATGGCTTAAACCCTTTTCTAATTCACCATTTACATAGTCCGTTGTCCTAGACCCCGGCACCCGCACCACCTCTGCCAAACTAGGACTAGCTGCCCACCCAGTTCTGCCGATAGTGGCCCGAAACAGCCCGTCTCAGGGTGATTCCACAGCCACCTCTCCGCAAACCGAGGTTCGACCAGCCAGTAGCGTCACCCTTGTCGTTCTTCCTCTTCCCGGTAGTCCCGCGGTAAACCATCCTCCCATCCCGCATCCCGAGACACACTCTCGAACCATGAAAACTTGTTCCATGCACGGAATTCATAAACCTAAAAGGTTGTTTAACCTTTCCGTTTTCGTTGTCCCTTCCCCTGTCCCTCGAGGATGCCTTGTCCGACCCTAATTGAAAAACCGCAATAATTGACTAATATAATGCTCTTACTGATAATAAGACGTTGGACCTAGTACCCCGTCCACCTGATGCTAACATTATTCATTCTATATGGAATTTTAGACATAAAAAGAAATCTAATGGTTCTTTTGAGAGGTACAACGCTCGTCTTGTATGTGATGGCAGGTCTCAACATGTGGGAGTGGACTGTGATGAAACGTTCAGCCCGGTCGTAAATTCCGCAACCATCCGAACCGTCTCCGACATTGCTCTATCCAAGTCTTGGCCCATTCATCAGCTTGATATCAAGAATGCCTTCTTACACAGGGATCTTCATGAAACGATATATATGCATCAGTCTGTGGGTTTCAGGGATCCTATTCATCTGTATTATGTGTATGTTGCGGAAATCGCTCTATGAACTGAAACAAACTCCTCGAGCATGGTACCAGCGGTTCACCGATTATGTCCCCTCTATCATATTTTTACACAGCAGATCCGATCATTCAGTGTTCATCTACAACAAGGGATCCTTGATCGTGCAGGCATGACATCTTGCAAACCATCCCACACGCCAGTAGACACCAATTCCAAGCTCAGCGCTGATTCTGATCCCACATATTCAGACCCGACTCACTATCGTAACCTGACTGGGGCCCTGCAGTACCTTACATTCACAAGACCAGACATATACAATGTCGTGCAACAAATCTGTTTGCACATGCACAGTCCGACAGAAGCGCACATGCATACCCTCAAACGTATTTTACAATACGTCCAAGGTACATTTCACTTTGGAGAAAGTATTGGCTAAGCACCTTTGGGCGGGCCTCCTCTTAGTTCAATTTCGCTCGAATTGTTGGATCTGTAACCTTCTACTTGGGCTTCACTGCCCGATTCAAAAGGCAACACTGGTCTACTGCGATAGTACTAGTGCAATATATCTTTCCGGCAATCCTGTCCAACATTAGCGCACTAAACATATTGATATGGACATTCATTTCGTTCGCGAAAAAAGTGGCTCATGGTCAAGTTCGTGTCCTTCATGTTCCTTCCAGATATCAAATTGCCAACATCTTCACCAAAGGACTTCCGCGCATACTATTTGATGATTTTTGAGTCAGTCTCAGTGTTCGTGAACCTCCTGCTTCGACTGCGGGAATGTAATAGAATATTTACCGATATTCTTTCATTAATTGTATATCTCATATTTAGATAGAATTATAATCCTTTTGTAATTAGGTTAATTAGTTACCTAGTTTGTATCAAAGTAAATATTCTTGTAACCTTATATATATATTATAAATTATTCATCAATAAACATCAAAGAACATATTCTTTTACACATAAAAGAACCGAAAGAACAAATCTGAGTTGCAAATATCAAGAAATGAAAGAAAACAATAAGAACAAAACAACAAACTGAAAGATAAAGGAAGAAACACCGTGATTTTCTTCTTTCTTGAAGTTTCTAAGGAACAAAAAAAGGCATAAGCCCTTCATTGAAAAAATCGACAAGAAAAAAAATAATAAAAACCAACAACAACATATCAGTGAAATTTCACAAGTAGGGTCTGGGAGAGGGTTTGGGGAGGGTAGATTGTATGCGCAACTTATCCCTATCTTGATAGGTAGAAAGTTTGTTTCCGATAGAAACTCGGCTCAAGATAAAAAATAAATAAAAACCCAATTCAGAATTGAAGATGTTGAGGCAATCAACATCACAAAAATCTCAACTTGAAAAGCAAAAAATTTAGCATCATTTCTTATGTGCATACCTTTAGAGTGAAGTGAAGAGATGACAGCAAAAAGAACTTGAGCGGTGAAGTGAAAATGGGAGGCGCTTTATTTTTGAAGAGAAATAAAAGGCGAAAATAGCGAAGAGGATTATATATAAATTGAGTGAGTCAAGAAAGAGGAAAAGGAACCTTCTATGAAGGAGAAGCAAAGAAAGAAAGGAAAGAAAAAGTATGATCAGATAAAAACTTGACGGGTCGACGTTTTAACCCAGTCAATTGGACACCTCAACAGAGTTGAAATGGGTCATGGCTTGCATCAAAATTCCAAACGGGTCATCTTTCCTTCTTTCTCTGTGCACTGTACGAATCTGATTGGTGCGTTATGCTCAGCGCGCGCTCCCACAGTTCCACTTATTAGCCTTTTCACACTAATCTGTGACCACAATAATATACCCAGCAGTGTTTTAAAAGGCACTTGTGGAATTAGCTTCGGGGTCGCCCTCCGGCGGTACATGGGCAAAACACTTCGAGGCTTATGTGTAGAGATGGCAATGGATCTGAATCGGTCCGAATTCAGTGGATTCAGATTCATTTTATAGGATATGGATTTTTAAAATTTGGACTCGACAGATCCGGATCGGATCCGGATCCGTTTCTGACGGATCGGATCTGAATCTGGATCATGTATTTGAGATCCATATCCGGTCCAGATCTGACCCGTGAATCCGTTTTTTATTAAATATATTCATAACCTAGAATGTAATTTTATAAGTATTTTCTTAAAATTGTTAAGCACATCCTTGCAAGTTTAATTCTCAAAACAAGTTTAATTTATCCCTGCGTTAACTCAAAAATCAAAAAATAAAAAGGTAACTTCGATAATAAAATCAATGTTATATTAGTGAATGACTAACATCTCCATAGACAAGTAGTTAAAATTATATTCACTTAATTTGTGAAGATTCCAAGCACATGCAAGTTCTGCATTTTGGAAATACTAGTCAGCATTTTCCACAACTATTGTCATTGTCCAACATTTTCAATTAATAGCTCACAATCAAAACGAGACAACGAACTAAATATCTCATATGAACATTTCAAAATTGAAACACAGTAGACTGTTAGCTAAGTAAAAATCGTTTGTCAGTTCAAAAAAAATTCTTAACAAAGTTACATTCTTAGCAAGACAAAAAATTTACATGTGGATCCAGATCCGATCCGTGGATCCGATGGATCCGGATTTTGATATGATTTTTATAGACCATCCGGATCTGGATTCAGGTATGAAAATGGATCTGGATCTAGTAGGATTCGGTCCAGATCCGATCCGTTGCCATCCCTACTTATGTGTGGGGTTTATTTCTGTGAAACTTACTTCCTAAGTGTTCCAATGTACATTCTAAACACGCCTAACGCCCAACGTTCCGACTCGCCTAATAAATCTTACATAAATTATGTGTTGATTCCTATTGAAATAAGAAAATTGAGAGTAGTTTAAATAACAAGTTGTATTGTATATTTACTATTTAAGAACACCGGTACAGTAAATATCACTTAACTTTTCTTTTGAAAATGCATCGTCGAATTTTACATCTTCGTTTGTCAACAGTTTTCATGTTTTGTCCTATAACTCAAAATTATTATATTTTATTATTCGCTATTTGAAAGAAATTTTATTTTTATTCATAAAGGAGTGATGTTTTAATTATAATACTGATAAAATTTATTGATTATTTTATTTTAGTGATATAAATTGCATAGTAAGATAGTGTTTACCCCAAAAAAAGTACAGTTGATTTTGTAAGTGATTTTAAGGATACGTGAATTGATTCGTAATATAAGATTATAAACATGTAATAATAAGTAGGCAAATGAGAGAAGCGAGTAAGAAAATAGCCTGATCAACCTTGAGCTCGTATGAATTCTCTAAGCAGAATTGGTCTTAGCTTTAGTAAAGTAACTTTGGTTATAAGACTATATGAGAGCAAAAGAGTATAGTGTTTTGTAATATTAAATGTGCAAGTACAAGTTCTGAGAATAGGATGTACTTCCAATATGAAGTTTTGACTCCTTTTATAGTCATGAAAGCAGGGCATTGATGCCTGAAAATCTCTTTACAATTGAATGTCATTAATGTTACAACAGCTGGCGTCATATCCGAAACGGATACGCGTTAGATGCCCTCGGTACTTCACCCGATTCCAACCGGCTCGGTTGTATCTGTACTCGTCTCAACTTTCGTCTCGCCTTGGTGTCAAGTCGCATCGGCTCAAACCTTAACCATCTACCTCGAACTTCTCATTCCAATCTTGTCACGTGTCATGCCGGATTTCACCATATACAGATAGTAATATATTTTAAGAAATTCTGATTCTTTTATTATTTGAAAGTTATGATTTTAGAGTTGATTTGCATTTCAAAATAGTTGTTTATATTATTACATATTTTTTATACTTGTAAAACCATGTTAGAAATTTTGTTTTCTTTGAATTTCTTTAATCATGTTTATAATTATTTTAAACTACTAATATATTTTTATAATTTTTATACTCTACTATTTTGCTACATTATAAATTAAAAAATTAAAGAACCATGAGGTTTACGCCTCGCTTCGTGCTAAGTAAAACGTACCGCCTCATATTCCCGCCTTTTAAAACACTAATACCCAACATAAATTAACAAATGAGATCTCAAAAGAATAGAATATACGCAAATCTTATATCTATCTTTATAAGATAGAAATACTATTTTAAATACACAACGACTAATATGTGACTTTGTACAGATTAATAGGGGAAAAAGTAAAAATGAAATACATACACCAAATCATATTAACAAATTAATAAGAACTTATATGTTGTTCGTGTAGCAAATGCAAATCATAGTAATAATAATAACTTATATGTTATTTGTGTAGCGAAAACGGTAAAACTAAATGCAAATCATATTAAACAAAAAAGAACTTAATAGGTTTTCTGTATAGCGGAAGCGGAATACTAGATGAACGGCGGCGACCTATACCACAGTTAAAACTAGGGCTGGCCAGTGGGCCGGGACAGCCCGACCCCGACCCGAGCCCGCCCCGGTCCACCACGACCCCGCTTAAAAATAATAATAAATAACGGGGGCGGGACTCGAACTCGGGACGGGAGGATGTCCCGTCCCGTCAGACCCGAGCCCGCCCCAGGCCCGCCTGACCCGACCCCGCCCCGAGCCCGTCCCGACCCCGCCCTTTTCCCCCTTTGCAAAAATGGTCGTTGCACCAACAGCCATTTTAGATTATGGCCGTTGGCCAACGGCCATTTTAGCCCCCCCCCCCCTCCCCCAACCCGCCTACCCCTTAATATTTATTTTTAACCCATAAGTTATTATATTTACACTTTAACCCAATTTTTCAACTATAAATAACTCATTTTCTCTTCATCTTTCTCACAAATCTTCCTACAATCTCTCTAATTTCTCAATATATCTCTCTACAAGTCTACATTGTTTGCTAAATATTCAATTTTATTAATTCATTTGGGAATTGGGAGTGAAGTTGGCAACTAGCTTGAGGATCTTCCATCGAGCAAAGTTTCAATTTTCAACCTCTCGATTACACGTCGACGTTACGTCGGCGTTTGGTACATTCGTTCCTTCATTAAATTATTATTGTCTGTTTATTTTATATTTTTATTTAGCGCACTTAATTTTATTGTCTTTAATTATTTATTATCATAATTAAAATGGAAGGATTAAAAGGTATGTTTAAGGGTAAGGGTAAGGGTGCTTCTTCTAGTAGGGGCAACCAGGGCAAGGGTACTTCTTCTAGTCATCTTATTCCTACACAGGATGATTTTGTTGATACTCAATATTTTCCTACAATACCATTAGATTTAGACCAGGAGCTATTTTCTGGAACTCAAGAAGACTTTAATTTAGACGATGATCTAGATGATATACCCACTAATGTTGATGACAACACACCCACTAGTGCACCTTCAACTGAAATACCTCTTATTCCCCCTAGTATGAGACGAGGTCCAACAAAACGACCATTAAAATCAAATGCATGGACATTTTTTGATAGGGACGTAGAGAATCAAGTAGCCATATGTAAAATTTGTAAAAATGTTTTAAAATTTAAAACTGGAAAAGGTCACGGTGGGACGGGGGGTTTAATTAGACATGTAGTAAGTGCTCATCCAGCTAGGTATGCCCAATACCAGGCTTCAAAATCGGGTGCGCAAACGCCCGCTCCATCGGGACAAGGTTCACATACTGATACTGTTTCGGATCAAGTACAGGGTCAAATTAACCCTATGACGGGGGGGATTGTAGGCTCTAAATACAATAAACATAGAGATAGGGAAGCAATATCAAAATTAGTTGCTGTGGAGGGTTTGCCTTTTTCATTTCCTTCATCTCCCGGTTTTATTCATTACATTAGAGATATATATAATCCTGCTTTTAACGGTTTTCCTAGATCAACTGTTAAGAGAGATGTATTTAAATTCGCGCATGAATATCAACAATATTTACGTTTTTCATTATATCATTTTAATGGCAAAGTATCTATCACGTCGATATAGGTCGTAGTACTAACGGCCATGATTATTTAACTTGTAACTTGTCATTAGATAGATTATAAATGGTCTATGCAAAAATGTATTTTAGCGTATAGATATATAGATGATAGGCACACTGGTACTTTTATTGCAGAAAATATTTATCAAGTGTGCGATTATTACGGAATTACCGATAAAATTATGACTATTACATTAGATAACGCTTCTAATAACAATTACGCAATTACAATGTTAAAAAATAGTTTAACTCCATCTTTTCCGACCATTTTCATATAAAATGTGCGTGTCATATATATAACTTAATTGTAAAGGATGGTCTATCACTTTTTGAAGACATTCTTAGTAAAATACAATTTGCTATAAACTTTATTTTTAAAAGTAATAAAGTACAACGTAGAAAAGAATATAAAAAAACTTGTCACGATTGTGGACTACCTTATAGAAGAATTCCACAAGAAGTATCCACTAGGTGGAATTCTTTATACGAGCAACTACTTGTTGCTTATGACTATAAATTACCTATAACTTTATTTTTTAACTCTCATAATAAAAAGCCAGCTGATATGATTTTAGATAGTGATTGGGTAAAAATTTCCGAACTTATTGTATTTTTAGAGAAATTTTTTCAAGCAACAAAAGAATTTTCCGGTATATATTATCCTACTACTTCAACTATGTTATTTTATATAACTCTAATATTTTTATTACTTAGTGAATATATGGAAAAATCAGCTTATAAGGCAGCTATTAAAAAAATGTTTGTCAAAATAAAAAAATATTTTATTCCTATTCCCTCTATTTATATTATTGGTTCTGTATTAAATCCTACTATTAAAATAGATGGTACTAAATCACTAATTGAAACTATTTACGATTGTATAGAAGTACTACCACCTCCAAGTCCCAAAAATCTAAATCACCGACCACCTATTGAACAAACTAAAGAAGAAGCGGTGTCTAGCGTAGAACACCAATGCAAAAATATATATAGATTTTATCAACAAGAAAATGCTAGTAACTCACCGGCTTCCATACCATCTTCTTCATCTTCAACACAACCTCACAAAAGACATGTTGTTTCTGCGGCTAGTATTGAAAGCCTCAGAAATAGAATGTGCGGCTGTACCTCTACTACTAACCAAATTAGCGAGTTGGATATTTTTGTTTTGCGGGGTTCTGTACCGTATCAAGAAGTTATCAATGAAGATGGACAAGAAGACTTGCTTTGAAATACTTGGAGGGGAATGAGAAGACCTTTCCGACACTTTCATTGATGGCTCGAGATGTTTTGAACATTCAAGCGTCATCAACTGCGTCTGAAAGCGCTTTTTCTGCAGGCAGATATCAAATAGGAGACCACATACACTCATTGGATACGAGCGGAGCGGAGAAGGTGCGGTCAACCGGAGATCAACGAAGAAGATGATGAAAACTACAACGAAATCTTAACCGAAGGTAGTGGAAGCGACGTGGATCAATTTGACCAACAAATACCAATTCCAACCGAAGAACCACAGGAAATCATCAAGCAATTAGAACAGGTTTTTTTGAGAATGTAATTTTTTTAATTGCAATTTTATTATGTAATTTGCAACTTTTGGACAACACCACAAAGTTGCAATTTAGATTTTAGACAATTGTGTTTGTATTACAAAAAAATCATATGTCTATTAAATAATATAAGAGGCACAAAAACAACCTTGGGATGTTTTATTACACTATCTTGTTTTGTTTATTGAGTTTTTTTTATACATATGTTATTTTAAAAAAAAAAAGGAAAACCCGACCGTACCCCACCCCGAGCCCGAGCCCGACCCGACCCGACCCCGCCCCGCCCCGATACCGACGGGATCGGGACGGGACTGGAGCAGGTCCCGCCAGACCCGACCCCGCTAGGCCCCGCTAGACCCGACCCCGCTAGGCCCCGCTAGACCCGACCCCGACCCCCTAGCTCGTCCCCCCCCCGACCCCGACCCCGCCAGACCCGAGCCCGGCCCACTGGCCACCCTTAGTTAAAATCATAGTTATATTTCTAGTGTGTATCTAAATTGTACATAAGAGGTGTGCTTATATAGGAAATTATCAAGGTTAGTGATATGTATGCATCATGAATTCATTTTGTTGCTTAAATATTGAACAGGGATAAATTCTTACCCAATTAATAGGGATTATTAGATGAGTTTCTTTTTAGCAGATGAATTTAAGCTATATGTGTATACACCATAAATATTATTGAGTTAAATTCTTATAAAATTTAAATTAAATTCAGTTCATTTGGGTTGAACAATTAATTTGGACTGTAAAATTTAAATAAGTTTATTTTATTAAATTTAAGTTCAAGATCCATTTCATCTTGAGGCTCAAATTCATGTCATGTGTGAAGTAACATGACATTATAGTCAAATTCAAGACCAACAAGAAGATGTCACGTATTCAATTGATGTGGCAATCCCAGTCAACATCAAGAATCAATCAAAAGCGTCTCCCGAGTAATAGTTGGATGGCAAAGGAAGACAACTTAAAATTCAGCTGGAGGCCTGCAGCGTGGGTTCGAAACCTGGTGGGAGCAAGTTGCTCTCTTATGGGTAGGACCTTGTAGGTGATATCAGTTGCTCTGTTCTCAAACCCTGGTCATTCAGGCGCATCCCGCGATTTACTGGTAGTAGTGCTGAGGGACCGGAACTACTATCTTCAGGAATAGTCTTAGCGTAAGCCGGGAAGCTGGATATAAAAAAAAATCAATCAAAAGTCGTCAAATGTCCAAAATGACATGTATTAGCCAATCACAAGTAATCCTATCACATAGCATTTGTGATAAGCTCTGAGACAAAGAAAGCTCATTTACACTTGCATTGTCTACATCATGTCTACTCCCTACAACTATAAATAGGGGTGTTACGTAACTTTATGAGGACATTCGACAAGCATTGGAGAAAGCATCAATATCAACTACAGAGTTCTTCGAAGGAGTGGCTAACGGAGTTTTGTATGGAGATCAACTTGAATGATGACGTGCTGCCCGATATTCCTAGCGATCGCAATACATCTTTAGGAGGTCCAAATCATCTTGCAATTCGAGAAATAAACTATTGAGTGCTCTCAAATCACGAAAAAATTTAGGAAAAAAGAATCAAGAGAACAACCGATTGTACTCAATAAGATCCATCAATAAATTATATTTTTCTTTTATTTTTTTACTGCAGTTAATTTTCATCTCTCGAAAATTTATTGCGAATAATATGGAATGATAATCTAAAGGTTCTATAATACTGATGAAGTATAATATGTGAATACAAATTAGTTACTACTACTATTTTTATGAAATCATTAATGTAAAATACATATTTTCACTGCTAAATTTGCAAAAAACTCATTTTAGCAATTAAACTTTATTGACAATTATTTCCCCCTAAGAGGTGACATGGCAAAGAGAATGCACTCACCTTTCTTGAAGCAAGTGAGAAGAAAATTTTATTTTAAAGTCTGACAAATCATACACATGTCATTTTTTAATTGGCCAACATATATTAAATACTTTTAATATTCTATTCTTGATACATTAATACATATATTTTAATTATACCAAATTTTTTAGCGATAAAATCAAATTTTTGGGTCCCACTTTTTAATTTTTCTTCAACATGAGCAACAACTACTCCTATTGAATCCATGGCTCGATTTCTGTAAGAATTATGTAATATTTTCCTCAATTATTTCTTACCAATGAGTTGGTAATTATACCAAACTTACAAGCATGAAATAAGGTAATGATAAGATATGATTCTCTAAAATCATGCATCCTAATCTATCCTAATCTATTTTAATTGTCCTACCATATACATAAGATAGTACAATAATTACAATAATCATAATTAATGGGAATAATTAATTATGATTCTATCATTCCCCTGCAGTCGAAGCGGAAGGGAGACGGATGCTGAGAATGTCCCGGAAATCTTCAAATAATATCAGCGGAAGACCTTTAGTGAATATATCTGCGATCTGGTAGCGCGATGGGACATGTAAGACACACACTTGTCCGCGAGCCACCTTTTCACAAATAAAGTGAATATCTAGTTCGATATGTTTAGTGCGTTGATGGTTCACCATATTTCCTGAAAGATAGATAGCACTAACATTATCACAGTATACCATTGTGGCTTTCAGAATTGGACAATGGAGTTCTAGGAGCAGATTCTGAAGCCAGCATGATTCCGACACTACATTGGCAAGCCCTCGGTATTCTGCTTCGGCACTAGAGCGAGACAATGTGGCTTACCGTTTTGAGGACTAAGAAACCAAGTTATCGCCAAGAAAAACACCATAACCAGATGTAGAGCGTCTGATGTCTGGACATCCACCCCAGTCTGCATCGGTGTAGGACACCAGGGTGGAAGTCGATGATGGGTATAAGTGCAACCCACATTCTAGAGTTCCCTGAATATATCTCACAATTCGTTTGAGTGCATGCATATGATCATCCATCAGATTATGCATGAAGATGGGTTGCCAGAAGATGCACTCAATTTGGATTTGGTGTCTACTGGTGTTGCAGATGGTTTGCAAGAGGACATTCCAGCGCATTCAACAATCTCTGCTGCATACTTCTTTTGGGATAAAAATAACCCACCTGCATGGCGTGTTACCGCTATGCCTAGAAAGTAGTGAAGAGGGCTGAGATCTTTCATTGCAAATTCTGAGGCAAGTTGTGACATGATGGACTTGCGAAGAGCATCTGATAAAGCTGTTAAGATTATATCATCCACATATAACAGAAGATAAGCAATATTATTACCTTATCGGTAAATAAATAGTGAGTGATCAGAACGACTGTTAGAAAACCCAATGTGTGAAACAAAATCCGCAAACCGCTTGTATCAGGCATGATGAGCTTGTTTAAGCCCATAAAGTGATTTCTTGAGTGGGCATACATAATTTGGATATTTTGAGTCCCGATATCATAGTGGTTGATGCATGTATACCATTTCATTTAGCTGGCCATGAAGAAAAGCATTTTTGATATCCAACTGATGGAGGGGCTATGACTTTGAGAGAGCCAAACTGAGGACTGTTCTTATAGTTGTTGGTTTCACCACTGGACTGAACATCTCCCTGCAATCTACACCAACCTGTTGTGTCTTTTCATCACCTACAAGACGGGTTTTATGCCTCTCAAAATACCATCAGATTTTTCCTTATGACTGAAAATACACATAGACCGAATTATATTTGCATTAGGATGATGAGGTAGTAACTCCCACGTCCTATTTTTAATAAGACCATTAAATTCATCATTCATAGCTATTTTCCAATTCGGGCCACTGAGTGCAGACACAGAATTACGAGGTAAATGTGATTTTGATACTTGGCTGTGTAGGCTATATTTGGTGTTGGGTTTGACAATGGCATGTTGACTACGGGTGATCGGGCGTCGTGTTGAATTTTCAAGTAGGCTTGTGGGTTGGAAAACACTGCCTGGCAGGTGGCAGAGAGCTGGGCTTTAGCCCGAGCTACTGCCTGGAACGAAAATTGCACTAGGTAGTGGGCCATCAGGATTAGGCCCAGTTCGCTGGGCACTGTGCTGCGGCTTGGCTACTAGTAACGTCCCAGAAATATTTGGGCTCAAAACAGACGGCCCGGTACGCTGGGCAACAGTGTCCTGCGACTGGGCCACTGTTTCGTGGTCCAAATTTTATGGGGCGGATGAAACAGTGGGTTCGGGATGGGACGAAAAAATATGGGACAAATACATGGGCAATCCATCATCTAAAAAAACATAGGTGGAGGGTTCAGACTTGTATATTTTACCAAACGAAAAATTTCTTTCATAAAAAAAGACATGACGACTCACAAGTATTTTATTTGAGGAAAGGTCATAACACATGTATCCCCGATGATTAGACGGATATCCCAAGAAGACACAAGGTGTGGACCGGGGTTGGAGTTTATTGATTGTGGTGGATGGAAAAAAGGGATAGTATAAACACTGAATACCCATAAATGTGTACATGAGGGGTCCCGCAAATAGAGCATTTTGAGGGGAGCCTGATATGATAGGTTTTTGTGAGGGAGTATGTTCAATAAATATGTAGTCATGTGAAGTGCATGATGCCAAAAGGAGGGGGGTAATGAGGCATGGGCAAGAGAAGTTCGAACAATGTTATTTATGGTTCGGCCTTTCCGTTTTTTAGAAGAGGTGTGTGGACAGAAAAGCCAAAAATTCAAGCCATAAGAGTTACAAAAATCCCAAAACTGTCGATTATCAAACTCTCTACCATTATCACATTGGATATTTTTTATTTCCCGTTCAAATTGAGTTCGGATGAATGCTCTAACTTTTAGAAATGTGGAAAAGACTTGTGATTTTTTAGACAAAGGAAAAGTCCACAAAAAGTTTGAGTAATCATCTAATAATAGCAAGTAATACCGATGGCCTGAAGAGCTCAAAACGGGTGAAGTCCAAATATCACAATGTATAATGTCAAATGGCAATAAAGTGCATGAATTAGATGAAGTAAATGGCAATTGAACATGTTTACCCAATGGACATGAACGACATTTATCCAAAGTCCGTGTTGAATACAAGAAATAATATTATTTTGTTTGAGGAAGGCTAAAACAGATGCCCCCGGATGCCCCAAACGTTCATGCCATAATGAATGGTTGAAAGCTGCAAAAGTAGATGGTAACTTGGATTGTTGAATGGGTGAAGTGATTGGATATAGTTCCCCTTGACTATCACATCTCATTAGGATTGTCCCCATATGAAAATCCTTCATGAAAAATCCAAAAGGGTCAAATACAACAAACACTAAATTATCAGTAGTAAACTTTCGAACAGATACCAAGTTCTTAATTAATTGTGGGGCATGAAGCACATTCGTTAAGGTTAGTAGTGGATTTGGGGGGGGGGGTGACAATTTAGTAGACCCATAACCGCGAATTGGAATAGAATGGTCATTTCCGACAATTATACCATTATTTTTGCTCAAATTAAAATAGGATGAGAGGTTACCTTGAGAGGACGTCATATGAGACATTGCACCGGAGTCCATATACCAATTTGCATCGGGTGGGTTGAGCCCAAAAGTGTGCATGTCGGACTTAATGTCGGTTGAGCTAGCCATCGTCGAATAGGCCTCCTGCCACTGGTTCGGCATTGGCCCATTACTGCATGGATCGTGACTGGAGTTGCTGGAAAATAATCTGGGCCCAAAGCTACTTGGCCCAACACTGCCTGACCCAACAATTGGCATTCCACTTGGACGAAATTGGGTCTGGCCCAGTTCCCAGTTGGGTAGGGGCATGGTGGCACTGCCCACGGCCACTACCAGGCCCACTGGGTTGGGCCGCCGTGGGGCTGCCACTATTGTTGTCCGCCGGTATTCTGCCTGCCGGAATTTCCACCACCGCCACCGGAATAAAATTCCGGTGGCCTCCATTTTTATTATTTCCGCAATTTTCACTTTGATTTTTATTACCATTTTTTCCTTTTTGTCCCAGATTTTGTTGTGTGGGTTCAAAATGTATAGTAACGTCATTTGTGGGAGTAGCAATCATGGCAGAATTGGAGACAGTGGCGGTCTTTTTAGCGAAGCCCGCCTCTTCAAGTATAAACATCGAACGTGCTTGATAAAATAACGGGAGATGATTGCTTTGTCGGATGAGTGTCCCCACACCACTATAGGCGTTGGTAAGGCCGACAACCATTTGCAAAACCAAGCAATTGTTGGTAACAGGCGAACCAACGTTTTTAAGTTGATCCGACAAGACTTTAAGGCGTTGACAATATGCCGACGCATTTGGAAAATCCACCATATCAATGGTGGAGAATTCTTGTTCTAACGTAACAATGCGGAAATTTTTGTTGTCTTGAAAAATGTCCCGCAACCGATTCCAAGCCTCCATGGCTGTAGAATCCGATTCCATTATTGTGTGTAACAAGTCCGAAGAGATTGTTGCGTAAATCCACGATAGAACTCTGGCATCAAGAGTTTCCCAGAGTTCTTTGTATCATCAGCCTTTAACTCCTTTCCTTTGTCATTCTCCGGCGGGATTATATGATGAATCACCCGGTGGGAACGACAACAAATTTTAAACAGGTCAGCCCAAGTTGCATAGTGGACATTTTCCATCTCCAGGTGATGGAAACGTGTGTTTTAATGTTTGAAACGGTAAGGGCTGGATGAAAATTATTTTTGGAGTCAGACATGGTTGATTGGAATACACAAAGTTGGATAAGAAAATATGAAGAACAATAATGGAAATGGAAAAAAAAAAGAACAAGAAAAACTATTTAACTAGTTATAATTTAATTAATTTTCTTTAGTTAGTATAGAATAACTCTTACAATATATGGTAAGTAACTCGATTTTCTTTTATTAGAAGGAACTAAAATAAATGTAGTCACTATTTAACTAGTTTTTCAATGACTTTAGTTGATGCAGTTTGTTGGGATGAACAATTTTATATATGGCTTGTACATGAAACTTATGACTCTTTTGCTCGGTTATCAATGAATTATAATGACCAGCCTTTTGGGGGAAAAAACTTGTTATAATTAATAAAATTATATTTACAGATAACAATATTATGAGTAGATATAATTTATTAAATCCATGGTGAATTCCCTTTTTATCATCAGTGATCTTTTCGTTCAGCGGCTTCAGCCAGTGAGGAAAAGGCAATATATAATTCATAGAGTATATGTAATTTCTTCTGCCACTTTGTTTCGTGTTAGAACTGTGGTAACACGTTTTAAAGGATAATTTAGTGATTAAGATGTCATAATTTGAATTGTAGTGTTAGTTTGAATTGAGCACTTTTTTTAGATTTTTAATTAGTATGTAAAAATACAAAAATAAATCAACCATGAAATGAGGAATACGAGGTTATTATGTTAAACATGTTGTTTGTGTTTGTGAATTTAGAAATTGTCAGATAATGTTTTCTGAAACCAAGAATTGTGAGATCGCACATAGTTAATTGATGAAATGGTCTACTTAGATTTAATTTTCTATTAAATTTTTTGTGTTCACACCATTTTATTTTAAAGCACACTACATTTACTTGTTGTAGAGGAGTAATACTTGGAGTGGAAGCAAATTGGTCAAATTTGGAACGGATAGAGTTATCAAATAATATTTCCCCCCTTTAGTCAAGAAAGATATTATACAAAAGTAAGACCATAATGATTAGAATAACTGAATAAGTCGAATATTCTTAAGCGATTCAACCAAAAATTGTTCAACTTTATTCCAATCTTTTTAAAGTTTCTTCTTCATTTTCTCCACAAAGTTGAAGAAATTTCTAAAAGTAGAGCATTGCTTGCCTATGAACATAAACTAGAACAAAAATGACTGATTCTGAAACCATTGCTCGTGCACGTCCTCGACTTTCGCATTTTTTTTTCAGGTTCAATGACTCATACCACGTACTCTCTCAGTCCATTTTATGTAGTGTTTGCTAAAAATTATTTTTAACTTTTATCTTTACTCAATAAACAGAATAATGTTGAATTGAGACTAAAAATAAATAAAAATAATTTAATTAAAATATTCTTTTAATTAATATTTTTTTAAGTAGCATATATAACAGAAAAATACTACAAGTGAAATGAATTGGAAGGAGTAATAAGTTATAATTATTACACTCATCTAGCTTTGGATACCCACATATGACATAACCACACGAAAATAAGTACTGAGTATTGTGCCATTATTTAATTATAAAGGGAATAATGGCCCCATAGGAAATCATGAACGTCTTATTTTACTTCCCTAGTCAAATACATTACTTCATCCGTTCCATAATAAATCATGTTTTTAACTTATGCATCTCCCTTAAGAAATTGTTCATTTTTAAAAACTTATGAGCGTTTTTACTAACGTATCTCTAATTAATGACTAAAAAAATTACTTAATGATTCTCGATTATGTAAATGAAGGTAATTTTGGAAGAATAAAATTAATTTTCTTAAAATTCTAAAGTACCATTTATTTTTAAACAAAATAAAAAGTCTAAAACATCGCTATAATGGAGTAACTTTATAAATATTAGGGGGACAGAACAAAGACACTTTATAAGGATTTGACCAAATCAATTATATTAATAGAAATATGCTTTATTCATATGGAATGTTGATGAAAACCTCATCCACTTAACAGAAAACTAGTAAAAATATGAACCCGAAGTTTCGCGAGGTTCCAAATTTAATTCCTTTTAACTCGTCGGTGATAACTTTGCATTGTGAGTGCGTGGGACCAACAGTGATCGCATTGTTATTTCAAAATTAAGTATTTAAGTCATCCTAGGAAGTACTAATATATATTAGTACAATTAAAAGTGGATGAACTGCAAATTAAAAGAAAGAAACATAAAGATTTCAAGATCGTTAATCATCTTTATTGACAAGTAATACGTGTTAGAAAACTAATAGAGACGACAAAAAAGTATTGGAGATATAAGAAAGACTAGAAACGTGTATCTAACACTTTTTCATAGTAAGAGTTATAATAAGTCTATTACTATCAATTATCAAAACAATGATCTATATCTCATTTTAAAAGCGTGAATATAAAGGTTGATTAACAAAATATTTTTAAAATATTGAATAACTTTTATATCCTTAACTATTTTATAAAGTAGACTAGGAACTTAACTCACGCTACGTAATCCTATTACTAGGAACTTAACTCACTAATTATTTCATTAAATAGACTACGAACTTAACACACAAATAAACTCTAATCCTATTCCATTTTGAATATACTTCCTAAAACCAAAGCCTAAAGGAACGTTACCTCAAAGACGTACGATTGATTTGGCAGCCATAATTTTTGGCTTGAAAATTGAAAGAGAATAATCCCCTGATTCTTTTTATTAATGTAATAAGTTTATATACATGATATATAATAGTAAATCTAGTCTATAATTCCGAAAATCAAATATACATTTTCCTAATACTACAGATTACTACCATAATTATAAATATACAATATCACTAATAATATCAAGAAATATACGTAGTATATTTTACTACGTATATTCTATCACCCCCCCCAGTCATAGCGGGCGGTTGTCGTACGCTGAGATTGTCCCTAAAATCTTCAAACATTACTAAGGGAAAGCCCTTAGTAAAGATGTCAGCAATTTGGTGCTGTGAAGGGACATGCAAGACACGTACTTGTCCATGAGCTACCTTTTTGCGAACATAGTGAATATCCATCTCGCTATACTTAGTGCGCTGATGTTGGACATGATTTTCAGAGAGATATATCGCACTAACATTATCGCAGTATACCAAGGTAGCTTTCTGAATAGGAAAATGAAGCTCTAAGAAGAGGTTACGCAGCTAACACGACTCATACACCACATTGGCTACCCCTCGATACTCGGCCTCCGCGCTGGAACGCGATAAAGTAGCCTGACGTTTAGCCGACCAAGAGACCAAGTTATCACCAAGAAACATACAATAACCAGATATCGAGCATCTGGTATCTGGACATCCACCCCAATCCGCATCAATATAAGATATGAGAGTAGATACAGACGATGTATATAAGTGTAAACCATAATCAAAAGTGTTATGAATGTAATGCACAATGCGTTTGAGAGAGTGCATGCGTTCTTCCCTCGGATCATGCATAAATAAACACATCTGATGCACTGCATAAGTAATATCGGGCCTCGTGAACGTAAGATACTGAAGAGCCCCCGCAAGACTGCGATAATGGGAGGGATCCACATATGGTGTGCTAGAATTAAAACTCAACTTCGGTTTGGTGTCAACCGGAGTAGGAGATGACTTACAGGATGACATGCCAGCTCGTTCAATAATCTCAGTTGCATACTTCATCTGGTATAGAAATAGACCACCTACATGACGAGTTACAACTATACCAAAAAAATAACTCAAAGGTCCCAAGTCTTTCATAGCAAATTCGGAGCTGAGAAGAGATATGATAGACTTGCGCAGTTTATCAGAGGAGGCAGTCAATATAATATCATCCACATATAACATAATGTATGCCAGAGAAGTACTGCGACGGTAGATGAACAGAGAATGATCAGACCTGCTGTGAGAAAACCCAATAGTAGACACATAATCTGCAAATCTTTTATACCAAGCCCGAGGGGCTTATTTTAGCCCATACAAGGACTTCTTCAGCAAGCACACATGTTTAGGATGATCGGGATCCTTGAACTCCAAGAGTTGATGCATGTATACAGTGTCCTTGATATCATCGTGTAAGAACACATTTTTCACGTCCAGCTGATGAATGAACCATACTTTTGAGAGAGTCGGACTAAGAACAATGCGAATAGTTGCCGATTTGACTACCGGACTAAAGGACTCTCCACAATCCACGCCAACCTGTTGAGTTTTGTCATCACCTACAAGATGGGCCTTATGCCTCTCAAAACAACCATAAGATTTTTCCATATGAGTAAAAATCCACATAGAATGAATCACATTGACACCAGACGGATGGGGCACCAACTCCCACGTCTTATTCTCAATAAGAGCATTATATTCATCATCCATGGTCATTTTCCAATTCGGGTCACGAAGGGCAGACTCGAGGTTACGTGGTAGGGGTGATTTAGTGACATTAGAGTTGAGATTAAAATATCATTTTGGTTAAAGATACCCCGTTGGCTACGAGTAACGGACCCTTGATTCAGAATAGAAGTGGGTCAGACTTGGGTCGATGTAGTGACATCAAAACTGACTGGACCGAGAGGGGGGTCACGGGTTGGGCCAACAGGAAGTGGGCCTGCTGGCCGAAGAGGTTGGGTGACGGAGACTGGGCCAGCAGGCAGTGGGCATGCTGGCAAAGACTCACGGGAATGAGAGATTGGGCCAACAGGCAGTGGGCCTACGGAGGAACTGGTTGACAGGAATTTTCTGGGCCAGTAGACAGTGGGCATGTCGGTGTCTTCTGGTATAAATCATGAGGTGTGGGCCAGACCAAATGGTGGACCACATACGGTAAGTGTCCACTATCCAAAAAATTGTAAGGGTTGGACACGAAATTATACAATTTAGCAAACGGAAATTAAGTTTCATAAAAAATGACATGGCAACTAATTATGATCTTATTAGAAGATAAATCATAACATTTGTAACCACGATGATTAGACGGATATCCCAAAAACACATATGCGGTAGAACGGGCTTGAAGTTTGTTAATTGTAGTGGATTGGAAAAGAGGATAGCATAAACACCCAAATACCCTAATATGAGAATACGAAGGATCTTTATGATAAATAATTTTTAGGGGAGATTGGTATGCTAATCCTTTTCTAGAGAGTATGTTAAGAAGGTAAGTAACATTTGTAATGTATGATGCCAAAATGAAGGTGGTAATGAAGCATGGGCTAGTAATGTCCGAACAATATTATTAATTGTGCGATTTTTTCCTTCGGTTTTCCCATTTTGTGAGGACGTATGAGGACAAGAAAACTGAAAAGATATATCATTAACCTTACAAAATTTTCTAAACGGTCCATTATCAATTCCCTTCCATTATCAAATTGGGTACGGATGAATGCTCTAAATGATAGAAATGTGGAATAAACTTGAGACTTTTTAGTTAACAGAAAGGTCCACAAAAAAATTAGAATAATCATCCAAAAATAACACATAATAACGGTGGCCCAAAGAACTCAAAACGGGAGATGTCCACAAATTACTATGAATAATATCAAATAGCAACAAAGTACTAGAATTGGAGGCAACAAATTGTAATTTAACATGTTTCTCAAGCGGACAAGAAAGACAAATATTAGTGTTACATGTACTATTACACTCAATAAAATTATTGTTTTTAAGAGAGTAAAGAACATACGCTCCCGGATGACCCAAACGCGCATGCCATAAGGAAGGTGCTAAAGCATTAAATGTTGACGGTGTGACTTGTTTAGTGGTGTCGGTGGTGGTGATGGGATACAGCTCGCCCTGACTATCACATCTCATTAGAGGTATCCCCGTCGTGAAATCATTCACAGAAAATCCAAAAGGGTCAAAGTAGGGATGGCAACGGATCGGATCTGGATCGGATCCTACTAGATCCAGATCCAGATCCGTTTTCATACCTGGATCCATATCCGGATCCAGATCCATCAGGTCCATAAAAATCATATCCAAATCCGGATCCACGGATCGGATCTGGATCCACATGTAAAAAAAATTGTCTTGCTAAAAATGTAACCTTGCTTAGAATATTTTTTTTAACTGACAAACGATTTTTACTTAGCTAACAATTTACTGTGTTTCAATTTTGAAATGTTCATATGAGATATTTTGTTCGTTGTCTCGTTTTGATTGTGAGCTATTAATTGAAAATGTTGGACAATGACAATAGTTGTGGAAAATGCTGACTAATATTTTCACAATGCAGAACTTGCATGTGCTTGGAATCTTCACAAATGAAGTGAATATAATTTAACTACTTGTCTATGAAGATGTTAGTCATTCACTAATATAACATTGATTTTATTATCGAAGTTACCTCTTTATTTTTTGGTTTTTGAGTTAACGCGGTGATAAATTAAACTTGTTTTGAGAATTAAACTTGCAAGAATGTGCTTAATAATTTTAAGAAAATACTTATAAATTTACATTCTAGGTTATGAATATATTTAATAAAAAATGGATCCACGGGTCCGATCTGAACCGGATACGGATCTCAAATACAAGATCCAGATCCATATCCGATCCGTCAAAAATGGATTCGGGTCCGATCCGGATCCGCCGGGTCCAAATTTTGAAGATCCATATTCTATAAAACGGATCTTGATCCACCGGATCCGGACCGGGTCTAGGATCCACTGCCATCTCTAGGTCAAAGTCAACAGAAACCCAGTTATCAGTTGTAAATTTTTTAACAGACACCAAATTTTTATATAATTGAAGAGCATGAAAGACATTTTTCAAGGCTAAAGGTGGATTCGAGGGAGATAAATTTGTGTGACCATAACCATGAATTGGAATTGAATTACCATTACCAATAATTATGCCACGAGTTTTGCTCAAATTGAAATAAGACGAGAGATTACCTGGTGCGAACGTCATATGAGAAGTGGCACCGGTGTCCATATACCAATTTGCATCCGGAGGATTTAACCCAAGTGTGTGCATCCCTGCCTCGATATCCGTGGGAGTCGGGGCCATTGCGGGGCTCGCAACAGCGAAGGCCTGCTGTAGCCGAGGCCCAAGCATGCCAGGTTGCTGCCATGCCCCATTCTGCCGAGACCCAGTCTGCTGAAGGCCATTGGGCCTGGCCCAATTATTCGCTGGAAATGGACAAGGTAGAGTGGGTCACTACCCACTAGCCCAGCCCCACGACCACTACTCACTGCCCACTGCCCCAAGGCTGAGGCCAGTGGTGCTGAGGCCAGTGGTGCTGCGGCACAGGCCCATGCTGGCCGCCACCTCATCCTCCGTCATTGCCTCTACCGCCGCCGCCACGGCTGCCACCACTGTCGCGGTCGTTATCGCAGTTTTTGCCACTATTTTTCTGATTTTTGACCTTTTTTCCGCCACTATTATTGCGATTTTGGCTAGTATTTTCTGTGAAGGAGTGAGGGTCATGGGTGTTGCGTGACGTGACCACCATTATGGCAGAATTGACTCCGGTAGCCACCTTTTTATCCAACCTACTTCTTCTAAGGTGAGCATGGAACATGCTTGGTTAAATGACGGGAGAGGATTGCTTTGACGAAGAAGAGTTCCAACTCCATTATACGCCTCAGAGAGGCATGCAACCATCTGAAGAACGAGGCGATCATTCGTGATGGGTGCGCCAACATTCTTGAGTTGATCCGACAATTCCTTGAGCCTTTGACATAGAATGAGGCATTCGGAAAATCCTTCATATTTATGTGGGAGAATTCTTGCTCAAGGGTCACAATACAGGAATTTTTGTTATCTTGGAATATATACGCAACCTATTCCAAGCTTCCATTGTCGTGGCGTCGGGTTCGATAATAGTCTGTAAGAGGTCCGTAGAGATGGTGGAATAAATCCATTGGAGCATCGTCGCATCAAGTGTTGCCCACACCTCTATTTTATCATCGGTGGTAGGAACTTCCTTGCCTTTTTTCGGTTTGACGATATGATGGAGGACTCTATTAGACCTTGTGTGAATTTTAAATAGTTTTCCCCACGTCGCGTATTGGACGTTTTCCATCTCAAGAACGATATGGATGTTGTTTTGATATTGGAGACTGCAAGAGCATGACGAAATGTATATTTTGTGGTAGACATGATGAAAGAACAAGAGGAGAATTAGTGTTTTGAAAAAAAAATTGAGGGGGGGGGGGTTACGATCGACGGCCACTAGTTAAGTAGGGCGGCGGAAGGAGGATATTTTTGGAGAAGGAAAAGTTTGCCCTAGACTGTTGATACCATGAAACAGAATAATCCCATGATTCTTTTCATTAATGTAGTAGGTTTATATACATGATATACAATATTACCTAGCCTATAATTACGGAAATCAAATATACATTTTTCTAATACTAAAGATTACTACCATAATTACAGATGTACAATATCACTAATAATATCAAGGAATATATGTAGTATATTAGGAATATATGTAGTATATTAGGAATACTATGTATATTCTATCACAAATATTAGATGACAAGGAAGAAAATAAGAGAAGAACTTAAGCAACCAATTTTCATACCCTAAGGTACTCTTCCAAATAGATAACTCCATATTGAATAACGTTATAATTTAGGATTTCAAAATTAATTAATAGTTTTATTTAAAACAAACTTTCGATGACTATGGCAAATTAGTAATCATGATTTGGACATCATTTATGCTTGATGGTTTCTTTTGATTTTGGGTTAGAGTAACTTTTAAGATGAATACGTTATAGTTTTTATTAACTTATTTAGTATTAATTATTGTATCCTACGATTACTTTCTCGGAAGGACTCTAAACGCGGGCAAAGCTACAATAATAGTTACGGGTTCGGCAGAATAAATATAATTATGGTCCATAATTCATAAACTAGATTTTTTGACATCGACTCTAACTCTAAATTTGAGCAGGAGTAGATTGGGGGGGTTATACAATTGTGTGTTTGTGTTTTGGATTTATATCAGATTAGAACTTTTCCTCCTCGCAATTTGATATCATAGTTGAAATTGTTTCTAACGTGTTTAAAGTTTTGTGAAATCATATTAGCGTGCAAAGTGAGGAAAACTGACTGAAATTAAAGGATACAATTTTTAAAAAGCATATTTTAGTTTTTGTGATTAATTTCATTTTGTTTGTGATGATTGACCGGGGATAACGATTAAATTATCTAATATCATTTGTGATAATTAACTGGAAATAACGCGTGAAGCACGTTCATAGAGACTAATTTATCTAAAGTGAAAATAATTTTCTTCAGTTTCTATAATTTTTAGAAGGATTGTAACTTTTCAGAACACAAGTGTCTTGTTAATTGGTGATCACTTTACATACCTCCATGTTTACACCAAATAAAGTAACTCAATTGTAGCAATTAAAAGTTGTTAGAATGTTAATAAACATAAAATTAACGTGCGTATGAAAGATAAATCTCTTACATTCTTTTAGCATTTATTGTATAACCATTTTACATTGTCAAACTTACACAAATGACTATACAACAACAATATACCCAGTGAAATCCCATAGCGTGAGGTCTGAAGAGGGTAGAGCGTCTGTTTTCGAAAGACCATCGGTTCAAGACAAGCATAAGCACAAGCAAAACAAAAAAAATGGCCAGACTTGGACAAAAAATTTTAAAGCAGTATGAAAAGCAAGACAAATGATTATATTTTGATTTTTTTAGACATACCTATACTTTTGATAATTATATTTTGTAGCTACAGTAAAGTGTATTCAAAATTCTTTTCGTTGTATTCAAGTCAGATGTATTCAACTTAGCTGTATTAATCGGTAGTTGTTTTTACACTGTATTCAATTTATTATTTTTAAAATCGATTGTATTCAAAAATCATAAATGCAAAAAAAATTATAGGAAATATTCAGATGTATTCAAATTCACTTTATTTATAAAAATTAATGAATACACTCAAAAATTGAATACACGAAATAAAATACACCCCACACACTGAATTTTACACTAAAAATTAATGAATACACTCAAATACTTAATACAAAAAATAAAATACACCCTCACACTGAATTTTACATTAAAAAATTATGAATACACTCAAAAATTGAATACAAGAACTAAAATACACCCTAATATGAGATACAAGAAAATAAAATACATTCCAATTTGAAATAAAAAATGACATTGAACTCCGATGAAGCTCAGATCTGAGCCGATAGGCCAGAAAACCACATTGAAACCGGTACCATCCAAATCTGGAGGGAGGCGAGGTGATGACGACTAGATATGAACCGGACGGAGGAGAACGACGAAGCTCCAAATCTGAACCGGACGGAGAAGAACGACAAAGCTCAGAACGGAGGAGAACAACGAAGCTCTGAACGGAGGAGAACGACGAAGATCTGGAAGGCACCGGCGGTTGTTTCAGTTGTTATCGGCGAGGAACGACGGTTGTTTCAGTTGTTACCGGCAAGGAACGACGGTCGTTTCAGTTGTTACCGGCGAGGAACGACGACGTGTGCCACCGCCATCTAGAGACGGAGATAAAGCGGAGCTCCGGTTGCTCGTCGCAGGAGAGATCCGACAGTTGTGTGAAAGAGAGGGAGAGGAGAGAGGTGTTGTATTACTAGTTCATCGCCGAAGTCTGGTAGTGGGGCGGCGGCGGAGAGAGAGAGAGAGTGAGGGATGAATACAAGCCATAAACTTAATGTATTTTAGTATAACTATGAATGATAATTTACAAAATTATTGTAGCTACTAAATATAATAAAATTAAAGCATAGTTATTATTAATAATTACTTCTTAGAGTTAGCTATGACAAGTAATTATTCATTTTATTTGATAGCTACTGATTCGATTAATTCAAATTCATAAAGTTCATTAAAGTGGAAGATGCTCTCTATTAAAAAAAATTCCATGCTCATGACTCGAAGCAAGTCTTCTGATTAAAGGACTATGAGATCCATCCATCCCACATACCCCATAGTGGCTCAAGATTAGCATTACTGGTACATAAGATGAATCAAAGGAAACATTAACAGTCCTATCTAAAATTTCAAAAATTGAAATTCATGTCCAAAAGGCAGAGAATCATATTATGATGTTGAACTAAGTTTTACAATCAAATAGGGAACATAATTACACTTCCCTTTTGCCATTTCTATTGAATGACCAGTTAACTACAAAAGTACAACACCCTTACCCCAGAAAGAATTAATTCTTTCCAAGAAAAAAAGCATTAAAAATTATGTTAGCAAAGCACTTTATTCTATCAAACATTTACAAGAGCCAGCTTCCACCCATCCATGCAAGGATCTACATGTGGTGCTAACTAATTATCTTTCCCTGGTAATACTTTTTTAACATAAGACTTTTTACAGTAACAAAATAATCAAAACTCTTCTTCACTCCCCATCTACATCTTATTCCTAGAGGAGAAGGTAAGTCTCCGATGGCTGTTTCATCTGTTGCTTGGCTTGCTGTTGGGACCAGTAAGCGTGAGCGGTGAGGACCCTGTCCAAGAGCTCCTGTGGCACGGGCTCGCCCCTCCTTTGCTGAGGGGATATTCTTGCTGTGTGCACCAGAGTTTTCCATTTGTCCTGAACAACCGTCAATTAAATTCCATGTTATGTGAATACTATGTGTATCAAGAGGATGGCTCATTCGCATAAGCTTTTGTTAAGTAATGTAGATGCAATGGAAATTAAATACGAGATGCCAGTACGCCACTTTAAAATCCAAATGATTTCTTAGCTGCTTGAAGAAGCAACAAACGGAAAGTTTAGGATATATGCGGGGGCAGATTCAAAATCTGAAGTTTATGAGTTCCTATAGCAACCTGAAGTTAATACATAATAATAACGGAGTTCACAATAAAAAAAAATTATAGACATTTAGTGATTTTTTAAAATAGAAATATAAGGTTTGGGCAAAAGCTATTGAGTTCACATGAACCCGTAGGGCTACATCCGCCCTGGATATACAACTCCTCAGATTGTACAATTAATCATGCAAAGAATGAACCAGCTAGTTAAGAAAGCAAAGCATAAAAGCCGAAATGGGAGGAGGGATCCCGGCAGGCAAGAGAAAATTGGCGGTGGAAGGTGGGATAAGCAAGAGAAATTGAAAAAATTTATACCTTCAAATCGACATAAGTTCTATGTTTGGCATTATCAAAAGCTCGCAGTTTCACATCCCGCCATCTGCAAAACAATAAAACAATAACTGAAAAACTAAAAAAAGAACTCAAAAGGTAAGTGTTCCATACACAGAGCATAGCTCATTTCAGCAGAAGGTGTATGGATGGCCTTACCTTTGAAATATGGTTTTACTAAACATACCTTCCTGTTCCAAGCTTCTCAACAGCTTGAACAAGTGCTTCCACTTCAGCAACAGAAAAAGGTCTACGGATTCGACGCTGTGTGGACTCGGATCGCTTGGTCTTCCGCAATGGAACTACAGACAAGGCTTCTGCATTTACTGTAGTTACTGGAACCAATGCTCTTGAATTTGCAGAAATTTTCTCCAATGCAGTGTAATGAGAAGATGGAGTTGAATCGTGGTCACTTTCAAGAAAGTTATTCAAATTTGTTCCTGTATGATCATCAGGTCTCCCCTGCTGAATGCCAGTATGAACCACAGTAGCAGGAGATGGGCACCTGGTGACATATATAGCGCAAAATCATCAGGACATTTGATTCTAGAATGTTTTTAAGAGGACTAATTTCGCGAAATAAAGCTTAAAAGTTTAAAGACACCATAAGCTCCTTCCCCTTTCCAAAAAGAAAGTACTAACAAAGACAAAATAAAATGGGGCAAGATACTAGAAAGAACAGAAACAGCCCGCGAAGAGTTGAAAGAACTTATTGACTTGTAATTCAACAATAATCACACGCATATCTACCCTTATCAGTCAAACCTCTCTACAACAACACCGTTTGTTCCGATACTTTTTGGCTACTATAGCGAAATGTTAGAGGACATATAATATAACACAACATGAAAGATCGGTTCCACTTGTGGATTACACTTGGTTTGTTGTTGTTGTATGAAAGATCGGTTCCACATAAAACATGGTTGTTATAGTGAAATGTTGTTATAGCGGATGGCTGTTATAGAGAGGTCTAACTGTAACTGGCAGTTTGATTGAAGAAGCAGCAGCTGCTCAATAATAGAAATGGGTACAGTCCTAATACCAACCAGAGATCGACAAATGGAATACCTTGTTAGTGGTCGAGGTGTATCATAAGGAAGTACACAAGAACGACAGTCTGGACCAAGAGGTTGGGGAGCTTGAATGGGATTGGGCTCCAGTGAAAAGCCCAGAGCATCAAGCTTGTAATCATGTGAAATTCCAGTCTGCAATAAGGTTTTGTTATCATCTCTAACCTTCTTACCCTGGAAAACCACACCGATGCGTATTCCACCACCAAGTATAGCAGTCACTTCTTCCATTACGGCCCTCTGCAAAATATTAGAGGCATGAATAGTGCTTTTCCACATTCAAATTCAAAAAAAAATTGCAGCACGAGGAAGAATACTGATGATAGATTCCTATTGAGAAAGATAGTGTTTGAAGGTAATGCTTTCACATGCCTTCAAAGAACCAATAGTTGCATTTTCTGGAATCTCAACAAAAAGCTCGGGGACCCTGAAGGACTTGATTCTAAACTTAACTGCACGAAAGAAAAAAAAACATCCATATTAGAAGCTCTTGAATGATAGAGCAAGGGATACAAAAGAATAGATGTGATATCTCCAAAAGAATGATATCGATCCGATTCAGGATCATCAAGAGGTAATTTAATTCATTGAATTTACAGGCCAAAGATTTATCATATCTATGGGAGGTGTGGATTCAGATCTAGCATGCCCATTTGTGAAATAAAAATGGAGTAAAATAAAGTTTATAAAGTAAAAATCCAATTTCAAAAATTCGAAAGCGGTAAATGTGCGATACACGACTCACCTGAAGATCTTATTCTCTCACCACGGGAATCATCAGGCCTGAAGGACGCACGACCTACATTGAAGACTGACGTCCCAGGCGCTGTGCAGCCTGTCAGAGTCGATATGCAGAGGAAAATAAGTATCAATAGGAATTGAAACGCATACACATTTTTATCCATACAAGTGACAACTGAGTCATGTGCATGTTGTTGCATGAAGGCATGAACTCTGAAGAGGACAAACCTCCTGAAGATGCTTTACTACTACCGGAAGAATTTCCATGCAAGTCATTTGTTGGAGAACTACTATTTCCTCCATCAGTACTCATCTCTCCATCGGAATTCGAGAATGAGCCACATTTAAAGAGCTTTCTTTTCTTGAAAGGAAAATCCCTCTGAGACCTTTGGTGCTTGCAGCCAATGTTTCTGTTGTGGTAAACATGCATTGTTTTCCCACCTGGAAAAGTCCTCCTCATGTCAAACTCCAAGAAGAAGTAAATATGAAGGGTTGCATAATAATAAATACTTACAAGAATTGGCATGCCCCTCATCATCAGATTTTAGATTTTCTTCCCAATATTTGGAAGCTAGTAACTTCTTAATTGGCCGATCTCGTACACGTGGTGCTGACCCAGAGGCCTTATTTGGGGTGCTAGGCTGAGTGCACCCAGAGTTTTCGTCATCATCTTTATTAGCTAACTTTACATCATTCCGGATAACCTGAAGGGGCCTACAAGGAGCAGGATCTGTAGACAGAGATAATTTTACACTTTCATTTGAAGTAACAAGTGTTGAAGGTTTCTTGTCCAAAACATCAGGGAACTCTGACCCCTTATTAGTAGAAACTTTAGCATTATTTGACAGCTCCATTTTAATCTGTTTATCATTTTCAGTGTCTAATGTACAACTGGAAAAGACTCCACATCCAGATGCCGCCTCTCGTTCCGTCTTCGAAGAAAAGTTTCCATGTTCCTCGCTGCTTTCACCATTTACAAATTGTTTAGCAAAGGGAAACTTCTCTGAGCAATCAGAACTCATAGTGACAGATGCAGGTCCAGAGATTGTATCATTTTGAACATGTGGCAGTTCACTTAAAGAACGATTTACAACTGGAGCTTGTGAGACAAGCTCAGAAATGATGAACCCCCGCTCGAAACAGCCTTCAGTATCAATTTTTTCTTTTAGAGATCTATCCTCATCCTCTTTACCTTTTCATTTTTCACAATTGCACCTTGCTCCCCAAGTAACTTGCCAGCTACAGTAGCTAACAAGTCAAAGGGACAAGTTCCATCGCCATCAGTTTTCCTCCTAATAATGCCCCTTCTCTAAGAAATGACAGGGAAATAAGATCAGGATAAGTGAGGAATATACTGATAAGGCAAATATTGCATCTGAAAAGTGAGATTACCCTAGCCGATCTGGTAGCTCGAGGTATAGGAGGCACTTGATAGCCATTAAATCCATAATGTAACCTCTTCTGCAACACCATATCTCATCAACCATACCAAGAAAGATCCGAAGAACACAAAATAACAGCGAATTTTTGGTCAATTTTACAGCCTAAAAACTTCATGTTACAACTCCTATGATCAACTGCACCAAATAGTCTAAAGAAGACGAGACCTGCAAAATCAGAAGCATTATAATTCGAGACATTTAAGCAAAATAACATTAAGTTAATAACAAACAAAGTGATAACCTAAAATCAAAACTACATTGCAACAAAAGGATCCTAGAGTTGAAATTTTCTTAATTCAAATTTCAGGGGGGAAAGGGTAAAAGAATAGAATCGCCACCATTTGATAAAGCACCAGATGCAAAAAATAGCACCTTGTATTGCAAAACTTTTTGCCAGACTCACCCCCTCAGTGTCATAATCTTCATTTATTGATACTTAAATGCTGGTTATCGACCAAGATACTAGGGATAATAGATTAAAGATCTGATATATTTAAATCATATCTAGAGCTGTTGTTATACCCTAAGTTCTGTTAGATTTCCAAGTAAATGAAAGCTTCACTTCTTAAATACATAGCACAAACTACACAATTCAACCATGATTGGCTGCTTGATCACGAGAAAATTGACTGATGTCATAGTCCTAATCCAAAATTCAACGCGTATGTAAATACATACGAAAATTGAAAAGGATTCCTAATAGCAAATCAATGATGAAAGTAAAATCTATTTTGAATTCTATATCTGTTCCAATAGAAAATTACTTCGAATTGCAAGATATCTATGATTTTTCGAGGTCTTCCTCTCCAATATATAGATTAAAAAAAGAGAGCTAAGTTTGAAAAATGCACCGAGATTACTTATTTCCTGTATCAAAGTCTGGGAAAAGATGAAAATAACCATTACCAGATCAACACAATAAGAATAACAAGAAACATATAGATGTTCCAACACGACATTTTTCATGATCAGTCGGAATAAAGGCTATACATGAATCAAACCAGCAGTATTAGTCACAAAATATAGTCTTGTGCATCTTATTAGAAACTCTTTAACACCAAAAAGAACATACATATAACCCTCTTCCATGCATCCTTTGTTTAGAGGAACAATTATGCAAATTTAAAAACTAATTAAAAAACCCCGCACAAAACCCTGACAGATAGAATCCATAAAAGAATAACACTTGAAACGAAAAAGTCATGAATGATGAATATCCCATACGTACTTACAGTGTCGGAAATAGAATTTTCACGGGATCATCATCTATTATATAGAGATAAAAAAATTAATCTTGTATATACAGTGTGATTTTCGGGGCAAAGGGAAAACAATAGAAAGATAGATAGATCTAATCCAACACACCCTGAATTTATAAAAGAGAAAAAAATTTGGACGTCAATTTTTCAATACAGCAACCCCTACTTGGATCCATGAAATGATAACAAAAAAATAAGGTTCACGACAAGATTTTTCTGAATTCAGAAGAAAGTTAAAAAAAGGCTGACAGTTAAGAATCCCAAGAATGCTCTGTTCTCTTGGATAAACCTTAAAAAAAAACATCAAACCATGAAAATTTACCATGTCATTCTCAAAATAGACGGTTTCTTTAGCCTTCTCCAGAAGCAAACCAAATTCTTAAGCAAAGATTGGTAACGTTATGAATTTGGGAACAAATCAAACTCAAAAAATGAACAACCCCATCTTAAAAAAAACAAATTTACGTCTAAAGTAACGATAATTTCCAAGAATCAACCATGATAAAAACAATTCAAGATCAGAAAATTGAAATAAGAATTTGAAAAAGATCAAGAAAATAATCTACCCCATAATTTATGTGATGATGATGAATGATTCAATATTGTGTTTCTTGATAGGGAAAAACCCTGAGAAAACCACCTATATATGTCTTAAACCCCCAGTTCTTATACAGTTACTGGTGCTAACGGTTAAAGCACTGCCAGTACCAGGTTTCTGTCACAGAAACCACCTAAAGACCCGGTTACTCGACAAATGGTGGGCCCATACAATCCCTGCCAGGTTGGACGTAGATCATGCCACGTGTTATAACTTACTGATCAACTGGTCATCGAGAAAAACGTTGAGTCACCGAAGCCTGCGAATTTTCTTTCAAATTCAATTTTGTGTTTTGTTTTCATTTTATTTTCGAATTATTTCTATATGAATTCACTAACTATTTTAGTAACTAAACATGTGCAGTTGATTACATACTGAAATATTTTTCAACTGGTTAGAGATGATGCGTTCTAAACTTTAAAGTTTAAAGATATAACGAAAGAGAAAACATAAATTAGTACTAGTAAGTAGTATTTATACTTTTATAAGCATTAATATCTTAGTTGTAAGTTGTAGATTGTAGTAATTCATTTGAGATTGTATTTTTCCTATTTATGACAATATCTTTTCTTTTCTAAGGACAAAAACTTACCTTGGTCAAGTGTATGACCAATTTATGTTAGTTGCTAATGATAAATTAAAGTAATAAAGTGAGATAAGAATGTATATTAATGAACAATGTTAAGTGATGGAATTTACGTAAACATGTCATACACTTTTAATGACTTAGTGTTTGTCCATGCATTGAGTTCAAAAAACTTTTCATTTTTGTGATATAAAATAAGTTAAAGATATTTGTGTGGTTATACATTATCTCGTTAAGCGTAAAAAATAAAATTTAAAGTTAAATTATTATTAAATAAATAAATATATTATTCTTTTTGGAATTGATTAAAAAAAAAGTAAATCATATAAATTGGAATATTATTTTCCTATTACGTGAGTTGTTTGGATTTTATTTTTGCGCTAAAATTTCTATAGACGAAAGTAGAAAAAAACAAAAAATAAAGAATAAGCTCATGGGATAAAAATAAAATTTCGTTTAGTTGACACTTGTCCGTTTGAGATAATGGCAGAAAAAACGGATTACCCATACTTTCTTATCCAAAAAGAAAAAACGCAGGTCGTTAAAAAAGAGGAAAATTACTGACTGAGGATTAAACTTTAAAGTAGTTTTAATTGGGGTTTTTACTTTTTACTGGTTTTACAGTTGTGTTCGACTTGTTGGGAGTTTTTTTAGTGAAACAAGGGTAAATAGAAACTAAAGAATAACAAAAAAGAAAAACCTTTGGCGGGTAAAATTGAAAGGCCGAGGTTTGTGTTTAGGGACAGAAATTCTCCGCTAAAATTGGAAATTAAAAAAACTTTTGCCTTTAATTTCGACGAAATAGTGGATAAACCTTGTTTATTCTCACTACTGTCCTATAAGACCAGTAATTTTTGAAGGGTTTGTGTTTAGGGGTTTGTTTTCATCAACTTTTTCTTGTTCATCTATTTTTTTTTAATTTCCCCTTTTTCTTAAAATCCTCTTTGGTTACGACTTACGAGTAATTTCGTTTATACCCACACGCTTGAATAAAAAAAATCGAAATAATTAGTTATTAATAAATTACTTTTAATTCCCTCCAGATATTATGTATGTTTTTGCATGTTTAGGGACAGATATTATGTATGAAATAGAAAATTACTTCGAATTAGTTCTAATTTCTCTTTTCCATATAATTAAAGAGGGAGGAAAAAGATGACAATATAGTGACACAACACACAAGTGAATAGTGATATTGACATCACATTCACAATTTGCTTTTCCTTTATTGTTCTGTCTTCTCTACATATTGAAGCTACTCCAAACCTCTCTTTTGTTTATTTATTTATGTGTGTACAATTAACGAGAGAAAGAAATATACCATGATATATCATGATATAAAGTAGGTTTGACAAAATTAACTCAAATTCAAATGATCCGTCCAATTCGTCTAAGGTTTCATGAGTTTGGGAGAAATTAATTTTGATGATGGTTGTTTTGGGCTAGCTCAAGTTAACCCATCATAAATCAACAGTCCAAATGAACTCATGATAAATTGATGATGTCCAAACTTGACCCACAAATATGTTTAATTTTAATGATTAGAGTTTCACTTTAGATTAAGATTTTTATTTATAAATAATTATTTAAAATGTTTTATTATTATTTCGGAACAATAAAAATACACCAACGCAACCCAACCACCCATCACACTATCAAATCCATCCTACCCCTCCCCTACATTAACCCCCACCCAAGCACTGAACCACCCTCACATCTCTGCCCCCTGCCTTGCCTACTCCACCCCACCCTCTACCACCCCACCTACCCCCACCTCCCGCCCTACCCCCTACCACATTCTCAAGTTTCTATTTTATATTTTTTTTACTTTTATAAATAATTTATAAAAAATATGAATTTTTTTCTTACCCTCCCCCGCCCTACCCACACCTACCCCCTTCCACCCCACCCCATTACCCTACTCCATCCTCAAATTTCTATTTCATATTTTTTTTTACTTTTATAAAAAAAATATGAAATTTTTTCTTACCTCCCCCTACCGCCCTAACCTCACCCACCCCTCTCCACCCCCACCCCATCCTCAAATTTTTATTTCATATTTTTTTGTTACTTTTATAAAAAAAATTATTAAAAATATGAATTTTTTTCTTACCTCCCCCTACCCCCTCCACCCCACCCCATGCCCTACCCCTATCCTCAAAATTCTATTTCATATTCTTTTTACTTTTATAAAAAAATATATAAAAAAATATGAAATATTTTCTTACCTCCACCCCATGCCCTAGTCCCATCCCCAAATTTCTATTTCATATTTTTTTACTTTTATAAAATAATTATTAAAAATATGAATTTTTTTCTTACCCCCGCCCTCCCACACCACCCCGAAGTTTTTATTTTATATATTTATTTTACTTATCCCCCCACTACCCCCCGCCCTCCCACACCACCACCAATTTTTTTTATTTTATATATTTATTTTACTTTTATAAACTTTTTATAAAAAATGAGAAAATTTTGCATACCCCATCCCCCACCCCACCCGAAGTTTATATATTTATTTTACTTAAACAATTTTTTTATAAAAATTGAGAAACTTTTCTTACCCCACTACCCACCCCCCCCCCCCCCCCCCCCCGCATCTCACCCCTGTCCTCCCACCCATTATTTTATATACTTATTTTACTTTTATAAAAAATAAAAAAATACTTACAAATATTAATCTTATTTTAAAAATAAAGATATGGAAAAATCAAATATCATATAAAATAAAATAACATCACAGAAGATAAGTTTGAAATTTGTAAAAGTAATAGGTCAAGTTGGGTTATGACCCATCATTTAGCCCATCTTGACCCGTTCATCTTAACCCATATAAATTTTGGGCGGGTTGGGCGTTGACTTATCTACTGATTCAGCCCAACTTCAGCCTAAACGGTCCATTTGACACCCCTATTATAAAGCGACAATTATATTTTCACTCCGAGTGATAAAGTTATAGTAATAATAAAATTCAGATTTAGTGAATACAAAGTCCCATATATACCATTTCTTCATTGTAAGGAGTATAAGCTTAACAAAATTCTTTTTCATAAAAATCACTGCATGTTAACGCATTCCTATCAAAGATATATCGTTGGTTGCCCTAAGGAAAATATTTGTTTAGTATTTACATTAAGATAAATAATTTAATTAAATTTGATGCTTTCTTGGTTTTCGAGTATGAGAAGGGTTTTAATGGCGATTAGACTCTTCTTCTTTGAAGCCGAATGACTCGGGAACACGATTTCATAAATTTCGAGGAAAGAGCGTGCGTATGTTCTCAAACCAAAATAATTACTCGCTCATATCTCATTACTTTTATACTATTGGAAAAATCAAAATTATTTATTTGAGATGCCCCAAAATTATGATATCAATCTAATATATAAATATACTGAGATGATATCATGAAAGTTTATTTTAGTCATTCTCTTAGTCCTCCATAATATCATCATGATATATAAATATACTTAGATGTAACATGGAGGTTCATGTTCATTTATTCAAAAAGACACACTCTTAAAAAATTATATGATACCATCATTTTATATACGTATAATGTGATAGTATCATAAATGACTGAAATAGTCCTCCAATGAGACACTTCTCACTCATCCATGGTACTATCATGATATATAAATATACTGAGATGATATTATGAAGTACTGCTTCATTCGTTCATTTAATCCTCCGTAATACTATCATGATATATAAATATACTACAATGATATCACGACGAAAGAATTTTGGGCAAGGGGTATTCGGATAAATTTTTTCAACCGAATGTGGTAGAAGCGAAATTACTGTAATAGAGACACGACGAGCAAATATTTTATATTTTAAGGGTATTTGATGTTGTTTCCACAAATTTTGTTGGTTCTCATTTCCCTTTGACTAACGACTTTTATCTTTTAGAATATCATCATTTATTTTAATGTCTTCTGATGAATCGTAATGCGGTGGGACCAGTCACTTTAAAAAGTTTACCCTACCACAGTTTGAAAAAATCCAAAGTGTTTGGCCCAGTGGCCAATACATTAGGGTATTGCTGTCTGATGTTCCGTGTTCGAGTCCTCTCGATCGGCGAGAGTGGAATCCGTGTTCCCCAAAAAAATCACTCCATACGCGTAGAGCCAAGCGGTGTATACTAATCCGTAGGGCCAGGCCGGAGGTGGGGTTTTCTGGGGTATGGGACCGTAATGCGGTGGGATCAGTCACTTTAAAAAGTTTACCCTACAATAGTTTAATCCAAAGTGTTTGGCCTAGTGGCCAATACATTAGGGTATTCTTTGTGAGGTTTCGTGATCGAGTCCTCTAATCGGCGAGAGTGGAACTGTGTTCCCCAAAAAATCCCTCCATACGCGTAGGGCCAAGCGGTGTATACTAATCCGTAGGGCCAGGTCGGAGGTGGGATTTTCTGGAGTATGAGGCCGTAATGCGATGGGACCAGTCACTTTAAAATGTTTAACCTACCATAATTTTTAGTGTTGAAGGACCGGTCCTATTAACTCCAGGACGTCTGGTAATACAGTGAAGTAGTCAGGCGCAAGCCTGGAAACGTGAATTATAAAAAATAAAAAAAAAAAATAAAAAACATTACTGCATTCTCTAATCATTTACTCCATATACAAATCTAGATCTACAATCATTTTTTTTTTTTACTAATTATATATTTATAATACTAACAATACTTCCTCCACCATTAATTCAATTCTCACATCTCAACATTGGTTTTGTCGATTTCATCAAAACCCTAAATTTAACATTTATTCTTATCTAATCTATTTTTTTTTCTGGTCACCATGAGACAAAGAAAGAAATCAAATTCAGATGTTACACAACAAGACCAACATCAGAATGGTCACTTGTCTAAGTTTAGACAACTTTTCGATCCAGAAGCTTCTTGGGATAAGGTTTGATTTTTCATTCTTTGTTTCTTGAAATATGGATAACTGCATATTGTTTTATGTTATTGATGTTTTTAGTAGATTTCTAACATAGTACAACAACAACATGTAATCACAAAGTGGGGTCTTGTTGTGTAACTGCATATTGTTTTGTGGGGCAGTGAAGCTGTTTCTAATAGACACTCGGCTCAATGCAAGATTGCAAGAAATAAAGTCAACATATCAAGATATAGAATAAATGGAGTAATACACACATACTAATAATAGAAAATTCCCACATTCTTGGATATCTCTGAGAGATAAACCATGAATCTGAGAACCTCACAAATAGAAAATCACTTAATAAGCTTTTGATCATATTGGAGTGTTTAGTGGGAGATTTGGAATGGTGGGTTGGAGTGAGTAAGACATTCAAAGTTCTTTTTTTCTTTTTTGTTTTGTGATTTATTCAAGTTTCATGGCTGCTTTTGACAAAACAAAATAGATTACAGTTATAAGTAGTTGTAAAATACAACAACAACATACCGTGTAATCCCACAAGTGGGGTCAGGTGAGGGTAAGGTGTATGCAGCCTTAGCCCTACCTTGTGAAGGTAGAGTCGTAGAGAGACGGTTTCCGATATACCCTCGTTCAAGTAAATCATATAAAATCAAGTGTGAAAATGAAATACAGTAGTGAACAAGCCATGTTGAAAAGTAGTTGTAAAATGTATTTACTAAATATAGAAGGTGGTTCAAGCTGGTGAGGATATGTTAAAAGCTTAGAGAATTTTCAATCAGGAAACGTTTTAACTTTTTCTTTGTTACAACATTAATGTGGAAGGAAATATTTCTTTAGACTTTAGCTTCTCCTTTATGTTTTCTGGTAGCAGTCCGGGGTTGCGCCACAGCTTGATGATTATACGTTAATCAAGCTAGTAATTGTGTTTTCTTGTAATTGCAGGATCAACTTGGTGATGTATTGCATTGGATGAGACAATTGATGGCTCTTGTTTGTGGATTATTATGGGGTGCCATTCCTTTGGTTGGTGGGGTCTGGTTTATGCTGTATGTTTCCTTCTATATCTCACCTTCTTTGTTTTGAAGCCATGGAATCTGCTATTGACTTTGCTGTATGTCAAATATACTCTTTCTCATTCCTGTAGCTGCACTTCATTTCTGTGTTGTTTATCATGTTGATGAGTTTTATTTCGCTTCATTAGCTCTTGTCAGTTGTTGCTTGTATGTTGAGTTTATTTCAATTCCTTAGCTCTCATCGATTGATCATTATCAGTTGAGTTTATTTCAGTTCATTACTTCTTGTAAGAAGTGACACCATTAGGTAGTTTTTTTTTGTTGCTCCGGTTAGTTTATATGGTAACTCTTCGTGTTTGTACTTATTGTTCTGCCTTGTTTACATGGAATTGGTCAAAGTGATATAGCATGGAAATTGAAATAATATACTGCTACTCAGAAAGTGCTTTAGTTGATTGATGACATGACCTTAGATAGGAAAGCATAAATGGGGAGGATTAGGGTAGAAGGTTAGTAGGTAGCTGGGTGTTGTCGCACTTTTAGTTGTATGTTTTAGGTATCACGTAGTTTCTTGTTCTCCAATATGTGTCGGTTGCCGCACTTATTTTGTATCTTGCTATTTTGTTGTCTTGTTTTTCTTACAATCATGCGTCGTTTACATTTCTTTTGAGTCGAGGTTCTATCGGAAACAACCTCTCTACCCCACAAAGGTAGGGGTAAGGTCTGCGTACACTCCATACCTCACTTGTGTGGTTACACTGGTATGTTGTTATATTAAAGTTATGATGGCCGTAAAGATTCATTCACTTTGGAGGAATGTGTGTATGGGTTTTGCATAAGTAGGGTATGTCTGTCTAAGGCTACGTTGAGGTAGCAAGCCTGCATTGTCATAAATAAATAAATAAACATGTTAGGAGGTTAGGCGAGGTCTATTATCCAAGATAACAGAGAGATTGATGATGATGTCACACATCGCATTGGTGCAGGGTGGATGAAATGGAGGCTCGTATCCGGATTCTTGTGTGACAAGAAGGTGCCCCCAAAGCTTAAAGGCAAGTTTTACAGAGTGATGGTTAGACCAACTATGTTATATGTGGAGTGTTGGACAGTCAAGAGTTCTCACGTTCAGAAGATGAAGGTGGCGTAAATGAAGATGTTGCGGTGGATGTGTAGACACGATGAGAGACAGGATTAGGAATAAAGATATTCGGGACAAGGTGTGGATAGCCCTGGTGGAGGACAAGATGAGGGAAGCGGGGTTGCAATGGTTCAGGCATGTACAAAAGAGAGGCGCGGATGCCCCAGTGTGGAGGTGTGAGAGGTTGGCTATGGATGGTTTCAGGAGGGGTAGAGGTAGGCCGAAGAAGTATTGGAGAGAGTTATTATACAAGACATGACACAGTTTCAGCTCACGGAGGACATGATCTTAGATAAGAGGGTATGGAGGACTCGGATTCGGGTAGAGGGCTAGTAGGTAGTTGGGCATGTCATGCCTCGTACTACTCGTGTAGTTTCTTGTCCTTAGATTCCTGATATTATCTGTTATCTGTTGTGCCATGATCGCTTTGATTTGCTTTACTTTACTTTCTTCAAACCTTATCTGACCTTCTTTGTCATATTTTCTCTCGAACCGAGGGTCTTTCAGAAATAACCTCTCTACTTCCCAAGGTAGATGTAAGGTCTGCGTACACTCTACCCTCCCCAGACCCTACCGTGTGGGATTACATTGGGTATGTTGTTAGGAGGTTAGGCGAAAAATTAGTTTTTCTCCCTATTAAAGTTTTTGAGAAAAGGGTGAAATTTGAGCATACATACATGAGAGGAAGGTGGTGGTGGTGGTGGTGGTGGAGGTGGAGGGGGGATTAGTTCGAACAGAAAGCCAACTAAAAGGCTATACCCTTTCACTCAATTTTAATGAAAGAAAGCCCTTGTTTCCTAATCTCATCTACTGAGGAGGGGGAAGCTCTAAGAACTCATGGGAAAGAATGTCATATTAACCCTGAAAAAGCTATCCAAAAATGGACTTGACGTAATGTATTTTATACAACGATGATGGGAGGATACCCAAGAAGCAAGGATAAGAAAGTACATGAGCATGCATAGTTGGATGCACTTATTTGATCGTGTATTTACTTCAATTTCCATAGGAGCATCTCTATCTTCAATCTTATCTATGTTTTTGTTTGGGCCTTTCAACTTTACTGATTTTGTAAAAGTGATTGCTAAAAGATTCTACTTCGGTAGTTTAAATGGCTTCATTAAAGTAATTCAATAACTTCTTCAGGACATTTAAGGCTTTATGGTTTGAATCCTAAAACTGTTTCTAATTATGCTTTGGGTAAGAAATTAATGAGTAATTCACTTGAAAATTATTCTTTATTGAAATAGTAATTGATACTCCCTCCGTCCCAATTTAAGTGTCTTAGTTTGACTAGGCACAGAGTTTAAGAAATAAAGGAAGACTTTTGAATCTTGTGATCTGTAATTAAAGATCTGTGGGGTCCTTTAAATCTCGTGGTCTTAAACTTGCCAAAACTTAATAAATATAGAAAGAGGCACTTTTTGGGACAAACCAAAACTGAAAGTAAGACACTTAAATTGGGATGGAGGTAGCAGTACTATGTAACAAAGAAATTTGATATGATTAATTAAGGCAAAAAGAATCACATCCGGACATGTAGCCTGTAAAGGCGTAAACTAATTTTTGCTCGAGCCTTTAATCAATAGTTACTGGAAGAATGATCTTTTTTATTTATATAACGGCGTTGTTCGAGTCAGCTTGCACGTATCTGGACTATTCCACTTGGTACCTGCTACCTCCCACTAGTGTGTTTTGTCCATGATTTTCAATCCACTTCATGAACTGCTAGATCCACTCCTTTTGAATACTGATCAGAAAGAACACTCTTTTCTTCTTTTGGAGTAAATTTCTTTTTGAGTAGTGAGGTGAACTTCTTCGTCCTTTCTGTTTCTCTCTATTTCTTTTCTAAGTGATAGTCTTTGATTTTTTTTTCCAATCAGTTAGTTGTTTCAGACCCTACAACTAATAATCTTTAGACCCTTTCAGGTTTAAAAAAACATGGCAGTATGGATTGCTAAGATTCGCATATTACTTCGAATAGTGCTCTTTCTAATGAAAAGATAAGTCAGCACTTCTAACTGTCTCTAGAGCCTTTCAGATAGGAACTTCTGCTGTGGTCTTCCTCAAACATACAGGTATTAAGGATTGATCTTTTCTCGGAGTTAACTTGAACCATATATTTCTCTGATGCAACTATTGTTTTGGGTGTTGTCAGTGAGTGAGTGATTGAATACAAAGCTTTTGATAAGGGAGAGAAAAGTTAAAATAGTAGACTTAAATGTAGGACAAAGGTAGAATCTAAAACTCAAGATAGGTGTAGTAGGAGGAACTATGCGGTAATTTTGCTTCATATGGTGGAGATCTGTGATCATGGTTAAACATGATAAAATTCCAAGCTTATATTCTTTCTGCTTTTTGGTAGTTATAGCATCGATAAGACTTGTTCCAAGCTAAACCAATTAGGAAGTTCATGGATGCTGAACTATTTGAAACCTATTTTTCAGATAAATAATTTCTGTTATACTATTTGATGCATGATGAACCACATATATAGTAATCCAAATACTGCAGGAAATCCAGTTGAGATCTGCTTCTCGTTCTTTTAATCAAATGATGCTGGTTGCTTGAATTAAAGATCATTCTAATATTCTAATATGTGGCCGTAATTTTAAATCCTATAGTGATTAAACCAATTTTTACAATAGTAATTGCACTCTTCTTAAACTCAGGTTTCTTGCACTTTCAACCGGTATTATCTACTGTTATTACGCACTAGTGCTAAAAGTTGATGAAGAAGAATTTGGTGGGCATGGAGCTCTCCTGCAAGAAGGGCTTTTTGCCTCTATGACACTCTTTCTGGTACTTGAACTTCCTTTCGACCCCCTTTTTTTACCGTTTATACAAGTGAAAAACAAGTTATGTCCTTTACCTTTGACTCTCATATTGTTGCTAATATCTTTTTTCTCTCCTGTTTCTTCTATTATGTTTGCACAGCTTTTTTGGACCCTAGTCTACAGTTTGGCTCACTTCTGATGCCGGTTTCTCAAATTGACTGAGCTTCCCCATCTGTTTTCAAGTCAGAACTCATAGTTTGGTAGATGTACCAGCTGTTATTTTTTTGTTGGGATGGAGTTCCCAAAAAGACAACATTGGCTGATAAAATGGCCAATTTTCGACTGTGCAATATTATCTTTAGTGTAATCTGAGACATGGTAGCTTTCCATTTCGAACATAGTTTAAGATGTATTTGTTCAGCATTCTTTGCTCCAAGTGCAGATCATGCTTTGACCCCAATAACTATGCTTGTTTCTTAGCGTTTCTTGGGTAGGTAGAATTGCTTATATCTTTATGCTTTTATGCAATGATTCTTCATGGAGGTCCCCAGGATTATTGTAGTCCAGGCTATCTATATCCTGTTCAGGCATCTTAATAAAACAAATTCAGCAGGTTCCACCTTACTTGCAAAACATATCCACTAATTCCATCTCAATTATAGCAGTCAAATCGATTTGTCGTCTATCAATATTCCACCTCAGCTTGTGCACAAACGTAGAATAAGCTAACCAAGGCAATATCATCAGGTGATTATTTGCATTTGAAGGAAGCACCTCATAGTTGCATTAATCTGCTCCTTACATACAAGGGCTCCAATCTTTGTTCCAAGATGCAACAACCCTCTTAAGGCATTTAAGTAATTACTAAACAATGCCAAGGCAGTAGTCTTCTTGAATCTTGACAAACGGCCTCAAATTGTACTGGGAAATAAAAAGGAAAGTAGTGCCTCGATAGGATAGCTAGATAATATTGAGTTTGTTCCATCTAATAATTGGCCAATTTTGAAGAGGCTGCCTGTGCATGTCACTGTTCCGAAGTTGGGTATAAATTATACATTATGATGTATATGGACATAGAAGAAGAGATGCTGAACGAGAGGAGCCAATCTAACTCTGGATTATGCTACTATCAAATTAACAGCTCACATATAGACAATGAGATTTATTCATTTCATAAAAACAATCATCTGTTCACCAAATGGCCAGTTCACATATAGACAAATGAGATATTTTCATTTCATAAAAATAATTCTGTTCACTAAATTTTCTCCAAGCATGAACAAATACACTATAGTTTCTAAATATCTGGACAGAATTCTTCAATTACAGTACTAGTAAATGTTTCATGATGTGAGATGCGCCGCTGAGTTGGATTTAAGAACCCAAACAGCTTTTCAACCACTTGCAGCAGAATTTTCAAATCTATTTAGTATGTAGATATTGGTACAAGGCGAATTGTCATTATATATCAGTTTTTGGCTCTGGCTGATAGGAAGTTGCACATGACGCTTCGTGATAATCAGGATTGAGGGGATTCAGTCAACATCATTTTCACGCCCATCTTTGCCTCTGTCTAATTAAGTAAACGCGACCATAAACCCAACGTCTGCCAGGTCTTGAGATGGATTGCTGCAGTAAAAGATTATATACTTGGATGAGAAAAGAATCTGAATGGTGCAAAAGTTAAAGGAACTAGGCATTTCTTAAAGATGTAGAGAAAAAAACGTTAGTAATGAAAAATATAAAAGGACAGCCCAGTACACAAAACATCCCGCGTTAGAAAAAAGAGAGTGAGAATAACAATTTAAGTAGCAGGTTAGATCATCACTAGAAGAAAAACTAATTCAAGTGAGTTATAACTATGAACTAAAATAAATAGAAAACACATTCAAACTAAGTAAAACAAATTCAACACCTTAAGATTTAATGGCATACCAAAATATGATCTTGCAAAAGTTCTAAATATCATATCATAAAAAAAGACTAATTATTTTCAGACACAAGAAATAGAAAATATGACCACACCATTATTTACATGTAATGAGATAAGCTGAAGCAGCAAGTATACAAGGAGTTCTATGACCACTTTAAGAGAATGTTAATTACAATCATCTAGAGTAAAATCTTATAATCTATCATCACAAGAAATATTTGCTTAATTTTTTCTTAAAGGTTATCATGTGTTTGCAAACTAGTGTACAAAATTCCTCCAACCAAATAAGCATGTTGTGTGAACTGTGAAGTAAGATGAGAACTGAAGTCAGTGTTAAAAGTACCTCAACGTTGGTTTGAAATTCTAATCTGCTTCCACAAACATGACAATCAGCTCTATGTGGAGAACGGTTGGACTTCTCTGCTTTCAGGAAAGCAAACACCTAAAGGTAACAGTGTTAAGAACTATAAGATTCATCCATTTCAGTACAAGGAGATACGATTTAACTCTTCTTTACTGGAATCATATCAATAACTTCTAGAAATATTTGTGGACATGTGACTTACCTCCTCACCACAGTTTGGGCATGACCCTTTCAGAGCGACCAAGTCATTTTTCCAAAGTCCTTGAAGTGCTCCAACTGTGATTAGTTATCTCAAGTTATAAACTGTATTTGGAATGCAATAAATTCTCAGTAAACAATGGACACATTGGACAACCTTTTTGCTTCTAGACATGGTTCAACAATCACATTTACACTGGTCACGATCACCCAACAATACAACATGGAGGTAAGTTATAAAAAAAAATTACTTCTACTTTAAGAAACACCATTTCCTAATAGTAACCTTCTTAATGAAATTAATTGCAAACCTCACTCTAGTACCTAATTATGCAACAGTACCAACATGATGCAAAATTAGAAGGGGAATGAAACTATTAAGCATCGATCGTATACTAGATTTTACTCTCCGATTCTTGACAATATATGATTGGACTTTCCCCTTTTCAATTCTAGCATTGCTGGTTCAAACAAGGATTTTAAGTCAAAATCTCTTTTAGATGCTTAAGATCCTTTTGTGCACACATAAATGGAGGTATTATCATACACTTATTCGCCAACTTTTGAAGAAAACACTCATTTACAAAGACCATAAGTGTTTCATCTAAAAGAAAGGCAGACTATTTAGACACTGAAAGATCCAAAAGGATAAGAGGTCGTTTCTTAGGATAAAAGGTTTCTTTTTTCCTTTTGATTTCCTTAAAAAAAGAGTAAGGCATGAATATTGATGTCAATCAACCTGAGCAACAGAGCTTAGAGAGCAGCAGGTAAATTGAGATGGATGAAGAAAACCATTTTCTCCTTATAAGTAGCCTTTTCCTATTGAGAAACCAAAAGATGCTTATAATTCTCACCAACTTATATTACTTGCACTAGAACTCTTAACTAATGAACACCAAGAAAACCAAAGAAATATGATGCCAATGAAAGGGGAACAAACATGACATAAAACTAAAATATTGCTGAACTAATTTCTAGACGCACATCTAAATAATTTATATATCAGTGTGAGGCTTTATGTCAAACAATTGATAATGATTAAACTTGCGAAATCAAGGTTCAAGAAATAAAACACATTACCAGAGGCCGAAGCAATTGGAAAGCCTATGATAGATCCCAACACCATAAAGAGGATTCCATTGAGCACTGTAAACAACTCAAAAGATTGATCGGTGTAGGACATTCCTGAATCAAATGTGTCTTGATAAGCTTGAACGATGGTGTAGATTAAAGGCACAATCAAGAATGAACTCCCAAACCCAAGAATCAACAACCATACGCTTGCTAATGCAAACACCTGTGAAGGATCTTCCTGCCCTACATCCACATTAATCAATATTCAAGTGTAGGATGAAAGCCTGGTCTACAACTAGAAAAACCACCCCAGGATGAAAAATTATTGTTCTATTGAACTAGATTTGCAAATAGCACAACTAAAACTGCAGGATAATTAATGTCTATATACATCCATAATGTTTTCTTTCTCCTTTTGCCATGGCAGGTGCAGAGACTTCATCTACGGAGGACAAATATTAGGTCCAAGGAAAATATCAATCTAATAGGATTTAGTGAAGACATACAAGGCACAAAAAAGTCGATGGATCAAGTTTGGAACATGATAATTTTATAGACTTCAATATATCAAACAAGTTAGAGGCAATAGAAAAGAAAGGGTAGAGAGTAATATTATAACAAGGTACAATTAACGCAAATTTAAGATACTTCCACTTGGAGTTTGAAGTATTTACAGTATTCTAAAATGAATGGAAGAAATATTCCAAGCACACAAATAGTTCTGACCAACAAAAAACTAAAGAAAGAACTCAAATGGATATCACAATAAGCAATCCATATACACAGTAGTATCACAGTAAGCAATTCATATCACAGTAGTATCACCTCTGCGTCGGCATAAGTTGATTGCCGCCTGAGACTACAGCGGGGATACTTGACTACATGCTTCGAACCATACCACCGCAATGTTAACTGTAGTTAAAAAAACATTGTGCACGAGGATCAGAACATAAAAGGAAAATACAAGCTTTCACTAGCTATCAACTATACGGAGAACCTTACCTCTACTCTGTCAAACATATCATCAACTATTAAAGGCGTTCCACTGTAATAAGCATCACGTGCCTAAGAGAAAACAGAAGTACAAAATCAGAGAGCAGCAGGACAGGGGGGAAAATAAATCAAGTTTCTCTGTGTTACCACCAGTCTTTATAGCTCAAGAAGTTCAAAGGGGATTTTCACAAACACTATCTACTACTTAATAAATGAAGGGGGGCCTTGGAGCAACGGTAAAGTTGTCTCCGTGTTACCATTAGGTCACGGGTTTAAGTCGTGGAAGCAGCCATTAATGCTTGCATTAGGGTAGGTTGTCTACATCACACCCCTTGGGGTGTGGCCATTCACCGGACCCTGCTAACGCGGGATGCTTTATGCACCGGGCTGCTTTTTTATTTTTATTTTTTATACTACCTACTATAATAAATCCTTGTTGAAATCCATACGGTTTACGAGGCCAGGTTTTTGGCCAAGGACTAAAACTGCTCCATCATGAACTACAAATCACAGAGATGGACCTCATGTTTACACTCGCACCTTCTTTAGCTCCTTAACAAATTATCAAAGAATTCAAACAACAAGTACAAACATAAAGTACTTAAAAAAGTAATCAGTAAGCTTTTAACTACATAAACTACTACTAAAATTTAGGTAGTCATTAATATGTCAACTTCTGAAGGCACACATGAGTAATCATTTCTTTGACTTATACTCTGAAAATAAATCAATATCGAGAGTTCTACAAGGTAATTAAGGTCTTTGTTAAGAGTCACACATCGAAAATGGAATGGTAACATGGACTCTTTATATGGACTTGCACAATACTCACCTTACAAGCTAGCTTTTGGGTTGAGTTAGGCCCAAAATTCATTCCTTCATGGCATAAGAGTAAGGCTCATTCCAATTCTTTATTCGTCGATGTTGGAAAATGGAATGAGAACATGACTCTTTATATGTACTTGGACAATCATCACCTTACAAGCTAGCTTTTGGTTTGAGTTAGGCCCAACATACATTATTTACAGTCTTGAATAGAAACAATGCAAAACAAAATCCCACTGATTCCATTGAATAATCAATCAAATCAACCAACGTTAATTTCTTTAATAGTGCAAATTATAAAGCTTCTAACAGTGAGATGAGTACTACCTGGCGGTAGAGGGCTTCTAAGGTTTCTTTGCTAGCTGTCTCAATAGGTCCGACGAATATACATGAAGGTCCTTGAGGTGCCTCTCGCTCTTCGAAACTGGATACGCTATGGCTCCTGGTGGATATCCGCACCGGAAACGAAGCTCCAGCTCGGGAGTTGCTTCTGGTCAGCTCGATGACAGAGGAACCGAGTACGCGCCGAGCGATGGGAGACCACGCGCCGGCCATTAACTGCCGCCGTGGAGTGGTGGTGATTACGTCACGTCAGATGAGAATTTTTGAAGAAAGGAGTGGTCAGGATATTGTAATTTTGGCTCTAATTTGTTATGGCCACGAATTCGGGTGCTTATAAAGAGGAGGCGAATGACGAAAATGCCCTCCTTTGGTCGTAATTTGATTTGCTAAAGTAAATATCTCGTTATTTACTGATATTTTTGTCCAACAGTGACATTCGATTTTGGCTTGTGGGGCAATTTCCTTTTCTGGACACGAAGGCTGTGGAGTGAGGACAACAAAAACTCATAAAATTCAACATTATTGATAAAACACACAGCTCATGTAGCCTAATCTTATTCGGATTTAGGAGTATTTTTCTTTGTTTTGCGTGAAGACATCATTCAACAATCAACTACTCCTTCCGTCCTCGCAATTTTCTGTGGGGTAATTTCACTTAATACGATATTAAAGAATAATTTTTTTTTTAGAATATGTGATCTTAAATATGATATGTATTAGCAAAAGCTAACTTATGGCAAGAAAATTTAATTGAATTCTCTTCGTAAAAGTTATACCGTATAAATAGAGTAAAAATGATTTTCTTTTGTAATATATAAATTATTAAATCCCTTTAATATATAGGAGAAGATTCTAGTGTAGTTGCAAATAGTGTTTCAAAAATTTCTTTGGGTTACCAGTTCAAATTGGTGTGATGTTTAAGTTATTTTCTGAATTCCCTGTATAAAATTATGGCTCCACCATTAGTGCCACGAGACTTAGGTGATGATTGAAATATGCTAATAACTATAAAATTAAAAAGACAGTTGGATGTACTAAGTTCTCGTTATGCGCGGGGTCCAAAAAAGGATCGGATCACAAGTGTATATTGTACGCGGTCTTATCTTACATTTTTGCAAGATGTTGTTTTCACGGATTGAACTCGTGACCTCCTGGTCACATGTCAGTAACTGTAAAATTCTATTTTAAATATAAAATACTTTTTTTTGTTGAAAAGAAGTTATAAAAAAGTAGTACTCCCTCCCTCCGTCTCAATTATTTGTCGGTTTTTTTTTTGTTTGCACGCCCCTTAAGAAAGTATTAATTAGGAATATTATTTGACATACTTTATCCTCATTTATAATATCTCGCCATTAAATATTTATTCTATTTATGTGTCATATTTATTAATGATAAAGGGTAAAGTGAAGAAAAAATAATTAATTATGTCTTGAATATCTAAAATCACAAATAATTTGAGATAACTATTTTTAATAATCACGACAAATAATTTGAGACGGAGGAAAGTAAGTATCACATAAAATGGAATAATTTCTTCTTTGTAAGTCCTAGATATTTTTGAATTTGAAAACAGGAAAGAGTCTTTTATTTGAAACAAGTATATCTGACTTAAACAAAACTAATTCAGTTTTTCAAATTATTCTTGGAAATGAAAAAATAATAAATGTAAGTTTTTGAAATAAAAACACTAGTCTTCCAACCGAGGAAGAACTAAGAATTGACCAATGAGATGGTGCCGCGTCTGTATCGCTTTTTCAGAAGAAATCGTATGTAAATGGGTCCCACAAAGGCAAGCAAATCGCATCACTTAATTACAGTTAAAATTTGATCATCATGTTAAGCGTCATTTTCCTGGTCTCTCACTCGAATCTCTGTAATAGTATTGATAACTGGTACTCGGCTCATCAACGGGTAAGTTATGGTTCTATTTCTCGTGAACTTGCCTAATTTTCCTTGATAGATGAGCTTTATTCAATGTCTTAGCGTTCGACATTAAGGTTAGAGTTTCTACAGTTGCATTGATGAATCGCCTTCATTCCGATAATCATTTTGCCGCTACATTTCATTTTTTCTTGTTGAACTTAATAGAATATTTCTCAATATTCTTTTTTATTAATTGTATTAATTGTATATATACTTTTTAGGTAGAATTATAATTCTTTTTGTAATTAAGATAATTAGTTAACTAATTTGTATCAACGTAAATATTCTTGTAACTCATATATATTGTAAATCATTCATCAATAAAATCAAGTAACATATAACTTTATGTTATCGGTAGCCTAAAACTACAAACCCTACCTGGACGACGATACACCTTCTCGACCGCCACTTTTTTATCACATCGAAACCCTAGCCGCCACCTCTCTCGGCCGCCCCCCGCCCCCTCTTTTCCCCACGACGCAACCCTAGTTTTTCCGGCCATTCTCCCTCCCTCTTCCTCCTAAATTTCATCTTTCATGGCTGATAAAACTAAATTCATTTGGCACTTGCCATAAAAAATATTAAAAACTTCATCCATGTGACTCTTGAGATGGAAAATGGTCCATACTCCTCGTGAGCGAGCTTTTTAAGATCCATTATCGTGTTTACAAAGTTGTCAACCACATCATCCCTCCCACGCCGAAGTCCACAGACGTACCATCGGCATCGACTTCTGATGATGCACTCTGATCTCGTTTGGATGCAACCATCCTCCAGTGGATATACGACACGATATCTAATGATCTGTTGCACACCATCATTGAGATCGATGCCACTGTTCGCCAAATGTAGGAACGTTTGGACAATATTTTCCACGACAACAAAACTCAACGAGCGTTATACCTTAAAAATCAGTTCAAGGAAGTTCATCAGGACGATTTCCCAAACGTGTCTGCCTATTGTCAAGAACTCGAGATGTTTGCCAATCAACTCTCCAATGTCGGTGCACCAGTCACTAATCAACGATTGGTCATGCAACTTATTGCAGGTTTGAACGAATCCTATGACGGTGTTTCCACCATCCTTCAACAATACACGTCGTTACCTTCGATTTATAAGGCCCGTTCGAAACACATCCTTGAGGAAACTCGGAAAATCAAGCGCAACACCACTCGGGCCAACATTGCCAACGCCGCCCTCACCACCACCGTCGGGCCCTCCACCGACGGTAGGGCCTCCAAATCCGGTAACCAAGAACCGTCGGCTAGAGGACCCTCAACAATCCACTTCCTCCCATAACAACCGCCGGAGCAGGCAATCCGGCAAGAGCCGCGATGGAAGAAATTTCGGCAACAACAACCAATAGCGACAACGACAGTGGTAGCAACCTCCGCCGTGGGCTGCGTGGGACCCGCCATCATAGGCCTCCCCTCATTTCCCGTATACGACATCCTCGTGGACTCCACCTCAGAACCGACAGGCCCAACCTGGCATACTTGACCCACGTCCACAACATGCCTACACACACACATGCCCCCCGCCATCGACTTATGCACCGACTGACATTGAGACAACTATGAGCACAATGTCACTTAACACTCCAGACGGAAATTTGTATATAGACACAGGCGCCACATCTCACGTGACATCATCACAAGGTACTCTCTCGTTTTATTCCAATTTGAGTAGTTTAAATCGGAATATTATTGTTGGTAATGGACAATGCATTCTCATCCGTGGTTATGGTCATTCCTCCATATCCCCACCACATCCACCACTAATCTTAAAAAATGTCCTCAATGCCCCTAAATTTATTAAGAATCTAATCTCCGTGCGACATTTCACAACTGACAATTGGGTTTCCCTTGACTTTGATCATTTTGGTTTTACTGTAAAGGATTTTACAACAGGGAGACGAATAATGAGATGTGACAGCACCAGAGATCTATACCCTATTTCAAACGCCGTCAACAATCCAGCCTCAGTTCCCTTAACATTTGCTGCTCTTTCATCATCCCTATGGCATTCTAGATTAGGACATCCGGGAAACTCAGTTTTACGCTCCCTTAGGAAAAATAATTTATTAATTGCAACCGTATTTCTAGGACTCATATATGTGAATCTTGCGTTTTTGGGAAACATGTCAAATTTCTTATTTCTGCATCCACAAATTGTACTTTAATGCCTTTCGATATCATACATAGTGATTTGTGAACATCCCCTATTTTGAGTACGTCTGACCATCGATATTATGTATTATTTTTGGACGATTATTCCAAATTTCTATGAACTTTTCCAATTGGAAATAAATTCCAGGTCTACTTATTATTTTTTTTCATTTAGTACTTTCGTGAAAACACAATTTGAAAAGAGCATTAAATGTTTTCAATGTGACAATGGCAGGGAATTCGATAATAACCAATTCAAACAGTTTTGCTCCAAAAACGGTCTTACCTTTCGTTTTTTCTGCCCTCACACATCCTCCCAAAATGATAAAGTCGAACGGAAAATCTGAACCATAAACAACCTCATCAGTGCCCTACTTGCTCACGCCTCAATTCCCCCTCAATTCTGGCATTACACACTCTCCATAGCCACTTATCTTCTAAACATAATCCCAAACAAATATCTAGCTCAACGGTCGCCCACCCAAGTTCTGTTTCGTAGGAACCCCTCCTACCAACACTTGCGTATTTTTGAATGTCTTTGTTACCCTCTCCATCCGACCACTCACAGACTCCAACCCCGGTCTTCCCTGTGTGTGTTTTTGGGTTACCCTGCCAATCATCATGGTTACTCGTGCTATGACTTGTCGAGCCGTAAAATTATTATTTTACGTCATGTCCTATTTGATGAGTCTCAATTCCCCTTTGGCTCTCTACACTCGCCACCTCGACATTCCTACAATTTTCTAGATGATGGCCTAAACCCTCTTCTAATTCACCATTTACATAGTCCGTCGTCCCAAATCCCGACACCCGCCACCACCTCAGCCAGTCCGGGACTATCTGCCCACCCAATTTTGCCGACGGTGGCCCGGAACAGCCCGCCTCAGGGTGATTCCGCAGCACCTCTGAGCAAATCGAGGTTCGGCCAGTCAGTACCGTCACCCCTGCCCTTCTTCCTCTTCCCGGCAGTTCTGCGACAAACCCCCCTTCCGTCCCGCGTCCCGACACACTCTCGGACCATGGAAACACGTGCCATGCACGGAATTCATAAACCTAAACGGATGTTTAACCTTTTTGTTTTAGTTGTCCCTTACCCTGTCCCTCGTGACCTCGAGGATGCCTTGTCCGACCCTAATTGAAAAGCCGCAATGATTGACGAATATAATGCTCTTATTGATAATAAGACGTGGGACCTAATACCCAGTCCACCTGATGTTAACATTATTTGTTCTATGTGGTTTTTAGACATAAAAAGAAATCTGATGGTTCTTTTCAGAGGTACAACACTCGTCTTGTAGGTGATGTCATGTCTCAACAGGTGGGAGTGGATTGTTATAAAACGTTCAGCCCGGTCGTAAAACCCGCAACCATCCGGACCGTCCTCAGCATTGCCATATCCAAGTCTCGGCCCATTCATCAACTTGATGTCAAGAATGCCTTACATGGGGATCTTTATGAAACGGTATATATGCATCAGCCTATGGGTTTCAGAAATTCTATTCATCCAGATTATGTGTGTCTATTGCGGAAATCGCTCTATGGACTGAAACACGCTCTTCGAGCATGGTACCAGCTGTTCGCCGATTATGTCTCCTCTATCGGTTTTTCACACAGTAGATCCGATCATTCCCTGTTCATCTACAACAATGGTACAAACATGGTTTACCTATTATTATATGTAGATGACATCATCCTCACCACATCCTCTGATGCTCTCTGCCGGTCCATTATGTCTCTCATTTCCTCTGAGTTTGCTATGAAAGATCTAGGCCCCCCTGAGTTATTTCTTGGGCATCTATGTCACTCGACATTCTGGTGGCCTATTTCTATGTCAGAAGAAATACGCCGAAGAGATCATTGACTGTGCAGGCATGACATCTTGCAAACCATCCCACGTCTATAGACACCAATTCCAAGCTCAGCGCTGATTTCAGCTCTTCATATTCAGACCCGACTCACTATCATAGTCTGACTGGGGCCCTGTAGTACCTCACATTCACGAGACCATACATATCCTATGCCGTGCAACACATCTGCTTGCACATGCGATGTAAGCACACATGCATGCCCTCAAACGTATTTTACGATACGTCCAAGGTACACTTCACTTCGGATTACATCTATACAGGTCTTCGCTCACTGGTCTCACTGCTTATTCTGATGCTGACCGGGGTGGATGACCTGACACCCGACACTCCACGTCTGGTTATTGCGTTTTCCTCAGAGGTAACTTATTGTCTTGATCTTCCAAAACGCAACCTACACTATCCCGATCCAGTGCAGAAGCAGAATACATAGGTGTTGCCAACGTCATCTCTGAGTCTTGTTGGATCCGTAACCTTCTACTTGAGCTTCACTGCCCGATTCAAAAGGCAACACTGGTCTACTGTGATAATATTAGTGCAATATCCCGTCCAGCATCAGCGCACTAAACACATTGAGATGGACATTCATTTCGTTTGCGAAAAAGTGGCTCGTGGTCAAGTTCGTGTCCTTCATGTTCCTTCCAGATATCAGATTGCCGACATCTTCACCAAAGGACCTCCGCGCATACTATTGATGATTTTCGAGCCAGTGTCAGTGTTCGAGAACCTCCCGCTTCGACTGCAGGGTGTAATAGGATATTTCCCAATATTCTTTTTCGTTAATTGTATATCTCCTATTTTAGGCAGAATTATAATCATTTTGTAATTAGGATAATTAGTTACCTAGTTTGTATCAAAGTAAATATTCTTGTAACCTTATATATATTGTAAATCATTCATCAATAAAATAACGGAACATATTCCTTTAGAACTTTTAATTCCGAATACTTTTGAGTATCTTATCTTTTTTAATTCGTGATTTTTTTTACTGGACGTGTGTTTGTGTGTGTGTGCGTGAGTGTTGTGTGTGTGTGAGTGAGTGTTGTGTGCGTGAGTGTTGTGTGTGTTTGTGTGTGAGTGTTGTCTGTGTGTGTTGTGTGTATGTGTGCGTGAGTGTTGTGTGTGAGTGTATGTGTGCGTTATTCGTGGACAGATATAGCTGACATTTTTGATAAATCTCACAGTTCCATCTCTGTGTAGAACTTACTCTCCTGTGCTGTAGACGTAGGTGATGGTTCGTCCGTGTGCTTTCGGAAGATGATGATGATGCTTTTTTGAAATGAATGACAGGAATGAGATGACAAACAATCTAGAAGCAACTACAGTTGTCTCGAAAACTGGAGGTTCAGAGGAGGCTTCTGTGGAAACAGCATTAGATGAGCAGAGTATGATAGTTTCTCGGGATGATGGAACAGCAGTACAAGAAGAAAATGATGAAACTGAAGTTGAAACGCTGAATGAGGAATATCCTTTAAAGGAACATGAATATAATCAAACAGATGGTGGAGTGGTGGGAGAAGAAGGAGAAAACAGTGGTGAGGAAAGGAACGAAGAAGATGCCATTGGTAACAGTGAAGATAATGACCTACAAAATGGAGAAAATTTGAGGGAGAAAAACGAGGGAGGTGCTAAAATACTGAATGTAGGGTATTTGTTAAAGGAAGATGGATATAATCGGACAGATGCAGTGGTGGGAGGAGAAGACGAAAACAGTAGAATTGATAAAAGTGAAGATAATAACCAAGAAAATGTACAAAATATGGAAGAGAAAAATGAGGGAGGTGCTGCAGGTGTAGAAAAAAATAACAAAGGAGACATAATGGAAGAAGATAATGACCAAGAAAATGGACAAAACACAGAAGAGAAGAATGAGGGAGGTACTGCAGGTGTAGACAAAGATAACAAAAGAGACACACTAGGTAAAGATGAATATGAAGGAAAGGAAGAAGAAAAGAATATAGAAAAATTGGAAGCAATTTCAAATCAAACGACCAAAAAATCTAAGAAAGGGAATACAAGGAAGAGAAAGGCAAATGAAAACTCCGAAGCTAAGGGTGAAAAGAAGCAGGTTCTGAAGAAAGTAGCCTCTGAAGGCAAGGGTAAGGAGTACTGTGGAAACTTGGGATCCAGAGATGACAATGATCAGGATTCTAAGGGAACAGAAATGGGAAATTTGGTCTACTCATGTGATGATGATGGAAGATCTAAAAAGGCTAACTCTGGAGATGAAGCTAAGATGAGCCCTGAGAAAATGGTTAGTGAAGGCAGAGATAGTCCTGAGTTGTCAGAGAAGAAGAAGAAATCCTTTGAGCAGGTTGATAGCATGGGTATGATTTTCATGTGCAACTCTAAGACAAAGAAGGACTGCTATCACTACAAGGTTCTGGGACTCCCAGCAAACAAGAGAGAGATGGTGGAAAAAGTCTATAAAGGGATGAAACTCTTTCTATATGACGTTGATTTGAAATTGATGTATGGGATCTACAAAGCTGCAGGACATGGCGGTTTTAGCATTGAACCCAAGGCATTTAAGTCTCAATTCCCATCTCAGGTAAGTTAGTTGTGCTTTGAGTCCCTTTGAACCTCACCTTTTTACTGCTTTATAATTTGTTTTCTTTGAAGAGCATTTCTAGTCATAAAATGCAAAAGCTAAGTGACTTTGACCAATAACTGATATGAGCTAACAACATCTCTGGGATCTGTAGAGGATGGAGTCAAGAGATGAAATTATAGTCAATTTAGGTTGAGGTACTGTATTTTTCTTCCAATAGGCTGTGGTTTACTTATAGTCTAAGTTGCTCAGACTAGGGTGCGGATATCCGATTCGGGGTACAGATCCGAGTGTCGGATATGGCAAAATCTAAACTTTAAGATTCGGGGGTGCGTATCGATACGGGTGCGGGGATTCGGCTAAGAAAATTCAATATTATAAAAAAATAGATCACATCTTCGTTTTTCCTTCAAAAGAGAAAAATAAAGCCACCTTCCAGCAACTCTCCATCTATATTGCTGCTACTGTTTACCATCCGAACTCAGAACAAGACCTTGAATTCTTTGGTTTCTCTGGAACACGAAGCAACAAAAATGAGACAAAAGTACTATAATATTGAAGGTATGTCATTTCTCCTATCTTAAATCCGTTTTATCTTTAATTTTGAGAAATCAAAATCTCAATTCCCCCATATTTGTTGATGGACTCCGGTCAAAGTATTCGAAGTTGGTTGACCGTATCCCGCACCCGTATCCCCCGTATCGAGACGGGAACGACAACTGAACCAGAGAGTCTGCGCAACTTGGCTTATAGTATCTGCCGATATTTGTTTCTCGCTCCTGTGGAATAACAAAATGTTTATTTACGCTCCTACGATATATGATTGAGCTTGAAAAGTACTGATGGATCTAATTTCTAGCTTAGACCCATTTATTTGATTAAGAAGGTGTTTTAAAAGAGCAGAGTTTTGTATTACTAGGATTTTTGTGGATGCTATGCAATGATGCCCTAATCAAGTTCGCTATGGTGAATTATTGTGCTTTATTCTGGAGACTAAGAACTGAATTAGCAAAATGGTTTCCAATGTTTGATGCTCATATCTGCAATGGTTTGTTAGTAGTTAGTAGTTGTTTGTATGGACCTTAAATTCTTTTTTCTATTATGACATAGGCATTTAGGCACAAAGCCAACGGAGGAAAGATGATAAGCTGAATTATTGTTTAGAAGTTCTGCACTTCTTCCATTTTATTTGAAGGGGGGGGGGGGGGGGGGGGGGTTGAATTTTGTTCTGGTGCCTGCATTTTATATCATAGAACATATGAGGAGACAAAAGCAACATGCAATTTGATTCAACTGTAAAATGGCTCAGAAGAGACAGGTTGGTTGATGGAGAACAATTTTGATTCTTGGATCCTAATTATCTTTCTGTGTGTTTGTTGTTCTAGTCATAATAGCTATTTATGTCACTAGAATTGGTGCATTTACTAGTCAAAGCAAGTTGACTTCTTAGGGGCCTCTTTTTTTTTTCTTTTTCTTTTCTGTGTGTATTTGGATTTGGGGTGAAAGGTGTGTGGGTGTGTGGGTGGGGGGGGGGGGGGGGGGGGGGACTAGGAGTACGGAGGATGGGATTTTCGAGAGTTATCCTTCATTTGGTTTCTTTGGAGTGGAGTACTTTGTCGAGTAGGGGCTGGAGGTTTTGGGTTTCTAGAATTGTATTGGTGCTTATATTTAGTGCAGTTCATGGATATGATTGTTTGAATGGGCCGTCCACTTTGTCTTAACTCTATCTTTGATGATTTCAGGTTCGTTTTTCCATTGTTGATGATTGCTTACCATTAGCGGAGGAGAAGTTTAGGGAAGTGATTAAAAAAAACTATTACACGAAGACAAAGTTTGATTGCAAATTGACCTCTGATCAGGTACCTGGACACTGTATTTGCATTACTGGAAATCCTTACATTTGTTTGGATGTTGATAATTGTAAGTTTCCTTGTGGATCATGCCAACAATTTGTGTATATTTGTTGCAAATCAATAGGTGAAGAATTTGTGTAAGCTTTTCATTTCTGCTAGCAAAGAGTCTTGTGTACAACTCAAATCAGAGACCAGTATGGATAGGCAGAGTCAGCCTGAAATATGTTCGACAAACTAAATGGGTGGAAGAGCCAAGGTAACATGGACATCCACATCTGCATGAAAGGGATGTAGTTACAAGTCCAGCAGTGCCATTAGCTTGGCCTCAAAATTCACTACCACTTGCTGCTGGTCAATCACATAACAGAGCTTTGGAAATCGGTGTTTATGGATGGGACACGGTGACACATAATCGTGGTACTTATAGAGAGGGACGACTGGTGGAGCCTCATGATTTTTATAGACGGGACAAACTGCTAAAGCATCCTGATAGTTACAGAGGAGAGGCTTTAGCAGAGCATTGTGATTATTCCAGACCGGATGGAATAGTAGAGGGTTGTGAATATCAGTTAGTAAATTTGGAAACAGGGCGCCAGGGTGTTGTAAACCATTATCCCTATGCTTCATACTCTGAGCATTTCTCCTCCCAGGATCCTGTGTACCCGCCAGGTAGACATCCCGAGTATAATCCTCCACCAGGCTTACGACCTGAATACCATCTTGGTGGTCTATCAAGTGAGTACATTTCTACTAAGGGCATCCCTCCTGAGTACCATTCATCTGCAAACTCTCTGCCCGAGTTCCATTATCATCAACCTGTATACTGATATTAGGTTCCATCAAAGGTATGGCGTTAAGAGATTGCTAACTCTTCCCACTAAATTCAGCTTGAAACTTTGACTATTTAGTGATTCAATCTTCACGGGGTTTCTGTAATACTGATTGTTTACGATGTAGTTTGAACTGAATTTCATTAGATAGCAGCCCTTGGTTTTGCTACAGTATGTTGCTATCACTTTTGCAGAAGAGACATCCGTTCGGCCAGATTTCACCTTGATCTTTTATGGTTGTCACCAACTTTTACTTTCAGATTGCATTATCCAGTAATGAATCTTTCAGAGTTTTGGGCTAAAATCATCCCTCCACTATGGCTCAAACCTAAGGTACATCCTTTTGTTATCTTAGTGAACAAAAAACATCCTTGTCCTATTTAAAAAGTGGCAATATCCATCCTTCTGTTAAAAGCTGTCAAAAAACTCACGGTTCCAACAAAAGAATGTGTCAAGCACATGGCTTTCCCCTTAAATTTTCTCCTTCCCGACTATTTCCATTTTCAGCGAAGCAGAGATTTCTAAAACTTAATTTTCCTTCAACTAAAACAGCCTAGAACTTCTGGGAACAGAAATCATAACTCCAACTCTTCTACACAAGACATGGTAAAAAGTCACAAACTTTTCTTTTCTTTCTTGTTCCTATAGTGCTTTAATTGGTTAATATATTTGACTTATGTTCTCGTCATCTTCATCATTTCTACAAAAATTATTGCTTGCTAAGAACTATTAGAAATTACCAAAATTTGATAACCGAGCATTAAGATGTCTTTTACCAGTTTGATGAAATGTCAGAAAGATTTGACAATTTTGTTTCTTTTCTCATTCTGGTTTGGATTGTCCGGTGCTATATTCATTTTGCAATACATAAAGATTAAACCTGTTTGTTCTGGTTTGGATTAAACCTGTTCGTGCTGGTTTGGATTTGAAATCACTATCCACAACATTGGACTCTGCTGTAAAAACTAGACAAGTTAAACCCAAGATCGATAGAAAACAAAACAGTTCATTACCATTCATTGCTTGATCAGAGGATATATCGAGTCTAATATATCACATCCTTTTCAAAATTCCCGTATAAAATGTTCTTCCTGATGATGAGCTTTTAGGCCGAGAGAAGTATCGACAAACTTGTAGACAAGGACTAATTGACATACAATCCGATAATTGGATCCTCGCTATCTTTTATACTTTGTTTATGAGATCTCAACATGATGTATTTAGTTAGTGAAATATGCTATCAGAAAGCTAAAGAAGGACCTTTATAGCTCTGGTATAAGACATCAACTCGCTGTTCTTTTATCGAGTCAACTGGCTCATATAACTACTCCTCTTGCTGTAAATGTTTTCTAGCTCTTACCTTTTTCCATTCATTTGATGGTGATCTCTTAAAAAATAATCAATAATCAACTTTAAGACAAAACGAGCAGACCTTTGTCCCCACAATGAATTCAGACTTGAAAAGGCAAATGCTAGGGAGTGATTCAACCTTTTCAGTTCTTTCTCAAAATAGAAGCCAATAGTCTTGATTCTACTTTGGTGGTTATTTGAGACCTACAGTGGGGGAATGCAGATTTTTAGAAACAATATCATGAGCTTAATGCCATCAACATTAGATACCATGCTTTTTTAGTTTGTTTGTATCTTGTTCTATGCATTATGTCAACTGCACTCGAATTTTTATGGCAAGTTACACCCTATCTACCATACCAATTGATTCTCAAGACTTAGAAAAAATATGTGTGAAACAAGCCTGTTGATTTACAATTCAAAAGAAATCTTTAGAATATTTTTCTAGTTATAATTTTACATAAATGACCATTGCAACTACTCCCCGAGACGTTTGGAAATTTCATCACTTGATGAAAGGTAGACGGGACTGCCATCATGGCGTGTAGCCATGGTCTCCCAATCACCATATTATAAGGCATTACCCCTTCAAAGACATCAAACAGAGCTTTAATCGAAACTCCATTCACGTTTTTTACTGCTAAAAAAATCTTTTAAGTGCCCCCTCCTTAGTAGGACTGCCACTTCATATCTCAAGTGTTTGCAGTCCTCTGTTGAGTGGCCCATAATCCCGTGGAACTAACATCAGTGCTCCACGTCTGCACCCCGTTTGTTTGGGTTGGACCGAATCGCCATCGGGAATCGGGCTTCCTTTATATTTTTTTATCGTCATGACCATGTCCACGAAATATACGTTAAAGTTGTAAGAGGCCACGTCTGGTGGTCCCGAGTCATTCGCGGGCTTTCTCTGCGACACCTTTCTTTCTCTCTCAGGCTAACCCTGATCATACATTGGTTTGTTCTATTGTCCTTCTTGTCTGGGTGACTGTCGGGTTGAATAAGGTTTGTACCAACCTCTTGGATCCCTTTTTCTGTAAGGGAGAGCATCCTAAGACTTCCCTTGCTGCCCCCTCCGACTTTTGTCCGAGCGTCGGCCCTATGATCATCCTCTATTCTCATCTTGGCGATATATATGGTATTCACTTCGTTCCAGGACTTAGCCGGAAACTCCTTTAAACATTTCTTTAGTTTTCTTGATGCATTCGAACTATTGACGTTCAGGTTGTCGGTAAATGTTGCAGCAACCCAATCCTAAAAAATTGATGGTAACAACATCCTCTTCTGTTGGAAACGTTTATAGAGTTGTGGAGTAGCACGTCCTTCCTCTGCTTTACGGTGAAGATATCTTCCTTGTAAGTTTCGACCCTATGGGCTCCAGCATGGGCTTTTACGAATGCATCTGCAAGAGCAACAAAGGAATCAATAGAGTTTTAAGGTAAAAGAGTATACCAAGAAAGTGCTCCCTTTGTGAGCGTTCGGCTGAATTTTTTCAGCATGACAGATTCAATCTGGTGTTGCTGCAAGTCATGTCCGGTGACTGTGGCCTCAAAGGTCGTGATGTGCTCGTTCGGGTCTGTGGTGCCGTCACACTTGAGTATGTCAGGCATTCTGAATTTCTTCAGAATAGGCTCCAGAGCCGCTTCTTCCCTATATGGTATCTTTCCGTACTTCCTCGCCCCGACCCCTCTCAACACATGGGGCCCCTAGTATCTGGTTATCCGTTCATAGAGCTCCTTCTCTAGTGCAACAAGTCTTGTCAGGTCTACCTATGACGATGTAGGCTCTATCATCCCCGCGTTCGCTGCGGACGGACCGGGCGCTCCTGTGGCTTCCACGTCGTTTGTCGAACGGCTATCCGGTGCTGCCTTGAATAAATAGTTCAAAATTTTTTACATGCGCTCCATGATGGCGTTGTTTGCTGCTAAGACTGTGGATAGAGTAGCTTCTGAGGGGGTACTTTCTCCTTTGAACATCCCCTCCACCTTGGAGTGCAGGTGTCTTTTTCTTTTCTTGGGGTACCGCTCTTTAGGCCGTGCTTCATGGCTCTCCACCGAGTGGCTTCGAATGTCTTCCTCATCTACGGGTTTTCTTTTTGGGGGGATATCGTTTCCTTCGACTTTGTTCATAGTGTTTCCGAACGATCCGGCTCGGTTCGCAGTGTTTTCGAACGATCCGACTCCATTCGTAGTGTTTTCGAACAGTCCGCCAAGTCCCGGTGTTCGATGGGTACCTGCTCCTCTCTGAGTTCTTGCAATCCGTGAGCAATGTTGTTTTGACCCGACATGTTTCTCTTTTTTTAGTGTGACGTTTATGTTTAGTTTTTTTTAAGAAGATCAGCTAGAGATCGAGACAACACCACAACTGTCTTTTCCGACAAACGGCGGCAAACTATTTTCCGGTGAAATTGATTCTAACAAAAAACACAGTTAGAAATTTATATTTTTGGGTTTAAAGACAAGTAGCTTGTATCCGATCCGTAGAACTCCTTAATGAGTCCGGTATTACGAGCTAGGTTATAAGAGCAAATACTACGAGATTCAGTAAGTAAAATAATAAGCAAATAAATGAGTAAATAAGCTAGATTCAGCATGATTAATGAACAAGTGCTTTGGTATATTGATATGAGAGAGAGAATATTGGTTACAAGTTGTGAGCTTTGAGAATACAATGTGTCTTTTCTTTTCTTCTAAGTCTGACATATATAAGACAAAACTAGCTTATTATACCTCCTAAAGTTGTGACGACGTGAGCGTGATGATGTCTCTGTACCCACGCGCGCCGCGAAACTATGATCTAAGAGAGCTGATGTGATGAGCGTTGTTGAGAGTGGGAGACAATTATATAGAGACTCGGGGTCGTTGGAGTTCTCGGATGCATAAAACACCCAGGGGGCTTTTTCACCCAATACAACCTAACTATGTAGCCGTTGACAATAAATTATAGTATGACGTTAAGAAAATTCCAAATACTAAAGGTGAAGAGCAACGGACTAAACTTAGAACACAATAAAAATAAATTCGAGTGAACTTTTAATTAGAGTAAATAATTAAGGAATTAATTAACCAATTATCTACCGAAAGATACGTCGTTCCAAACATGAAGTTACATCTTAATTACGTCAAACACTTTGGACTAATGCAAGCACTTTTTCTTTTTAGGAATTGACCCCAAAATTAAAATTTATGTAACTACAAAACTCAAAAGCATGTTGTACGAAAAACAATTAAATATTTTATTACTATTAAATAGGAAAAATAAAGCATCTCCATTTTCAAAAGCTTGGGGATGTCAAGTTCGTCCTTACTGCCGGCTGCCCATATTTCCTTTTCCTTCTCTAAATTATTTAGTTGATGAAAAAATTAAAGATTATTTGAGTTTGAAGTTCAAGGAACAAAATATTTTAAAAGTTGAAGTGTGTATGCATGGACTTTATTTGGAAAAACAATTGTAAAATTAAAGATTTGTGATAGAGAATACGTAAATATTGTCCAAATATTCTGTAATTATTATTTAAGTGTAATTATGTAACGTAAATATTCTCATACAATTAAGATTACAATTGTAAAAACATATATATATTGAATTAATGAGAAGACATACAAGGGGAATTATACTATTCTACATGATATCAAAAGCCAAAACTCTACCCTACCCTAAACTCTAGTCGGCCGTCGACTCACGCCCCTCTCGTTACTCGGTAACGGTGGAACCCTAGCAAACCCTACCGCTAATTTCGCCGCACCACCCCCTCGTTCTTCTTATTTCCGGCGGCAACATGACTTCTCCTGATTCCTCCTCTTCCACACAAGACGTCACACATCCTCCTCCTCCCTCATCCTCTCCCAACACCTTTCATCCGACGTTTGCCGCGACGAACGTCAAAAACTTTATCCCTTTGATTCTTGATCAGTAGGATGGACAATACTTCGTGGGTTGAGTTATTTCAAATACATGATTGTGCTTACAACGTTCTTGATCACATCGATGCCACCACACCCCTTCCACCCGTCGTCGACAATACAACGTGGAAACGCCTTGATGCAATCGTCAAGTAATGGATATGTGGCACCATATAACTCAGTAATGGATATGTGGCACCATGCAATCGTCAAGTAACGCCTTGATGCTTTTGGAAGGAAGGATAATTACCGACCGGTGAATTTGAAATTTTGTTGATTCAATATTTGTTTGGAGAAATTGATGGTAGGATTTGTTCACTGAATTTTTAGAAAGTTACATTTCAAACTTGAGCTCATTTGATTCAAAATTGAAGGAGAAATTATCAAAATTTTCTTGAGAAGAAGATGAAATCAGGTCTCTGGGCGGGTTAAGAATTGAGTAATTTTTTAAAATCGGATCATTTAATTTGATTTGGGATGATCCATCAATAGAATAGATAAAATTAAAGTTTCCTTTTAACAAACAGTAAAATTTAAATTACAATTAAAAATACCAAAAAGTCCCTATCCAAAAGCAGCTCTCTCTGTTGGAGTGTGAAACACACACCGAAGAAAAGTTTAAAATATCGTTTACTACTCCACCACTCCTGTTAAATATTGTCAATTCCGTCCCCCGGATATGGCTGGATAGCAAATAAGTGCAATTTAAAATTCAGCTGAAGGTCGATAGCGTGGTTTTGAATTCTGGTGGTAGTAATTTGCTCTCTTCTGGATTAGGAGCTTGCAGTTGATATCAGTTGCTCTGTTCTCAAACCCTAATCATTCAGGCACATTCTGCGATTTACTGGTAGTATTGGTGAGGGACCGGGATTACTATCTTCAGTAATAGTGTGACGTAAGCCGGAAAGCTGGATATAAAAAAAAAAACAATTCCAAAATGGGATATCTACTGACACTATAATTACAATAACTGCCACTAGTTCACTTTCCTGGATCTCTCCATAAGTAGTCCTCTTTCCCTCCACCACTTTCTCATCTTCATACATTTTCCATCTTTTTTTAAACAGAAATGGGGGTTTTGAATGTGGTCTGTATTGCTCCTCTTTTCTCACTAATTTTACTAGTAGCTGAAGCTAGAATCCCAGGTGTTTATACTGGTGGTGCATGGCAGAGTGCTCATGCTACCTTCTATGGCGGTAGTGATGCCTCTGGTACTATGGGTATGTCACCACTTCTCACTCTAATCTTGTTACTTCAACTCACTACCCACCATTTTTGGGGGCTTCATTTGTTTTACCCTTGAGTCACCTATGTACATAATGTACTTAGAAATATTCTATTTCTACCCTGTTTTGCTATACTCTCTAGAATTTTTGTTCTATGTTTAAATAAATGCAAGTTAATTTGTAAATCTATGGGTATATCACCAGATTTCAGGTTTCTTTTCTTCTTTACATAATGTACCTAGAAATGCTCCATTTCTACTCAAATTTGTAAATCTAGATGTGTTGTATATCTAAAATTAAGACTAATTTTGTTAAAGGTGGGGCATGTGGATATGGTAACCTATACAGTGAAGGATACGGAGTCAACAATGGAGCACTAAGCACAGCACTATTCAACAATGGCTTAAGTTGTGGAACGTGCTTTGAGATAAAGTGTGACAATTACCCACAATTGTGTCATCCAGGAAGTCCATCCATCTTCATTACTGCTACTAACTTTTGCCCTCCAAACTTTGCTTTGCCAAACGACAATGGCGGTTGGTGTAACCCTCCTCGTCCTCATTTCGACCTTGCTATGCCTATGTTCCTTCACATTGCTGAGTACCGTGCCGGAATTGTCCTGTTGTTTACCGTCGGTAAGTATTTTGTACTTCAATTATTTTTGTCTGTTATTCTTTTGGTGGGGTTATTATGTGTTTGGTTTTCTTCTTTATTGCTTTTGTCAGTTTCACTAAAGGGGTAGAAGGAAAATAACATGTCAAACGTACATTCTTGCATGCTATTCTTCTTTTATCCTGTAAATTACTGTAAGTGTACCCAAGTACTAGTACAGAGTTGTCACAATTGAGTTAATAATAAACACTGGTAAAAATCTCTCACCCTACTGTAATTAATGTGAATATATATTTCACCGCTCCCAATAGAGTAGAGTTGGCCCATCCTACATAAATTACACTACTCTAGTACTCTATTATATTTCCTAGTGATAGAATTAAAGTAATATTAGAGCTGGCTTGTCCCACATAAATTTTGTAGTACTCTGTTGTCTTTCCTTTTTTTTTTTTTTTGTTTGTTTGTTTTGTTGAAGAAAGCCCTTATTGTATTCTTGGTGTTACACACACTACCCTGTGCGAGCAAAGGATATTGATGGGATTACAAAGTTGTAATATGTTGAAACAGGTAAGGCATTAAATAGGTGTGAAACATATCCTAATTGAAATTCCCAATTAACTACATCCATTGGACCGTTAATTGCCTGTGGTTAGGTAAACTGACACCCCAATATGTTAATGTAAATTTTCTGGTTAGTTTTTCAGACAACTAATTCTATTATGATTTTCCCCTTTTAAAGCTGTCGTTGTCTTTCCTACTTTTATCAATGTGGATTATTATTAATTAATTAAAAAAAGGGGTAATTAGTAGAAAGCCCATATTGTATTCTTGTGTTACACACACTACCCTATGCGAGCAAAGGATATTGATGGGATTACAAAGTTGATGTCAGTAAAATCAAACGATGCACAGTACTCAACAAGAAGTCAAACACCAAACCCTATGTAGTGAAGCACAGTCTCCTATTTTCTTTAGTCCTTGCTGTATTGGGTCCTCAGATTTAATGACTAAACTAACCTGAGCTTTTCTATTTATTTACGCAGAGTGCCATGCAGGAAGAAAGGTGGAATAAGGTTCACAATTAACGGTTTCCGTTACTTCAACTTAGTTTTGGTAACCAACGTCGCGGGTGCAGGGGATATCGTGAGCCTTAGCATCAAAGGCGCCAAGACTGGTTGGATTAGTATGAGTCGAAACTGGGGTCAAAATTGGCAAACAAACTCAGTTTTGATTGGTCAATCACTTTCATTTAGGGTCAGAGCTAGTGATAGACGTAGCTCTACTTCATGGAATATTGCACCTGCACATTGGCAATTTGGTCAAACTTTCATTGGGAAGAACTTCAGGGTTTAAAGGTGAAAGTAAAAAAGTAGTAGTAGCTCATAGTAATTTCAAGACTTTTTTATGGTTCAGTTTGACTATTGTGGTTTATGGGTATTTTGGGGGATTGTGAAAGTATTAGAAAAAAAATATGCTTTTTTGGACTTGGGATTATGGAAAAGTAAGGTATATTAATTATGGGGTTCTTTTTTATTTTTGGACCTTTTTTGTTTGGGGTGAAGGGAAAGGGCTAATGATTTTTTATGGAGAAATTTGGGATTTGGGAAGGGATGAAGTGTAGTAGATGATAGAGAAGAGCTGAAGCGGCTGCAAAAAACAACGTAGCCCGCAGCTGCTATTAGGACTATATATATATATATTAATATTATTAACTGTATTTCAGGAATTTGTAGTTTAATTGAAAATATGTATGTTGTTTTTGGTATCTTGCAAGTTATAATTTGCTGGCATTTGATTGCTTTAGGTCCATTTTTGATAGTTGATGAAATAAGAGTTGTGTGCAAATTGATTTTAAATACCATTATCTTTTGTAGAAAAAACTAAAATATTAAGAGGAAATTCATGGGTGAAAGCTGAGCCACAAAGTATTTTCCTGCCAAGTTTGTTCAAAGCTGGATAACTATTTAATAATGGATTCTACGTAGGCGTTTGAGCGTTTTTAAATCATAGTTTTATAATTTGATTTCAAATCACGTTTGTATATGTAATTTGGACATAACTTCAATTTCATGTCATGGTTTGAAATCTCAAATCATCCAAAATGGTGTGATTTGGGATTTCAATTTTTTTAATATAAAATTTGATCTATAAGTTTATATTTTGTATGAAAAGATTCATAAATTAGTAGATATATATCGATTAATTTTATATTGTATTCGATATAATTATTCAATACATAATTTATATTATATTAGATATATACAAAGGTAAAATGACAATTGGATACAACGGTTCAAAGATATGATGTAAATAAAATATAGAAAGACTTTGTCAACAACACAACCACCATTGTCATTAAAAAAGTGTACAACTGAAGGAGCAGCCCGAGTACATCGTTCTATTAAGCTCAAAGTGGGCTGTTTCCTTATTTCACGTGCTGTATGAAAAGCACAATTTCATGGAAATTTTGAAGAGGTTATCTCCACTCTTAAGGTATAGACATCCATCAAGCAACCCGCAAGGGTAGCCAAGTTGGTGTAGCAGTAGAGCGCGGGACCGCAAGGTCACGAGTTCGATCCCCTGCATAAACCTTCTTGGTTGAGCCAGTCACACATGGCTTGTCAAGTGTGGTTAATCGGCTGACGTAGTTTGCAGGCTATTGCGTCAGTCCGGGGTTTATCCTGTGCGCACTCGAAAGAGTAGCGGCTGCGGGTTCCTTCGTCAAAAAAAAAAAAAAAAAAGACATCCATCAAGCACATGAAATTAAGTATGTCTAGATAATTGAGTAGAGGTTGCGCATTCCCCAAGATAATCATATTTACTGATCTACACAGAGACATTTGTTTGGCTGGACAAACAAACACCTAATAACGCGCAAAGAACAAATCCATAGTCGTATAGACGGTGTGAAAGAATTAAGAATCAGGCAATAGTCCTCATTTTCAATAAAGAATAACCGATGGCAGAGAAAGAGATGAAGAGAGTATAATGGATTGGAGATGTTGATAAAGAGAATGAAAGAGCACCATGCGGCAGAATTATAGAGTAGTCCTCTGTACATCAGCTTTGTACAGTAAGGCCAATGACTTAATCCATATATTCTAATTGTTGCCTGTTTGTGGTCAGAATTCACACAATACTTGAAGGTTCTTTGTATCTAATGATAAAAACCAGCAGAGATAAAGAACAAACTGTCTCATATGAACTTAGAGCAAAATGTAGGGCTGCATAAATAAAACTAATGAAGTTTTTGCAAGACTGAGAATTCTTGGTAATGGTTGAGCATTAATCATGTGATGATAATCAATTTTCCTGCTTCTTTCCCCTCAAAGTTCAGTCAAATGCTTCATCTTGTTTTCCTCTTATGCAGCTTCCATTGTTTCAGTATGTGCTCAACTCCTTCGTTCAACGATGCAGTTCTTTTTTCCTTGTTATCCCACAACTGAGGTACTGGGTACCTACCACTAGGGTTATGCTCATTCAACTCGTTTAAGGCCGTTACCACAGCTTGATACACTTCATCACCATACTCGGCCTTTAGTTCATTCAACTTCTCATCATCTTCATCAATTATTTCCTGAGAAAGCAAAAGTAAATAGAAATCGCATGAGTAAAGATAAAAAATAAACAAAAAAGAATACATATAACACTAGTTAAAAGAATACATACCTCAGCTGATTGACCCTTTTGGATAACCTTATACGGATGCCAGCTTGGATCCCTCAGGTGATCCTCCCACAAGGAACATAATTCCACTGCTTTCTCCGCTGCTTCTTCAGAGTTAAACATTTTTTTTGCAGCAGCATGGAATGGCTTCTCATTAAGTTCTCCCATTCTCTTGACACAGATAATAGCACGGGCTGTACGGCTCTCCCTTAAACCCTGTGAGAAAATAAAGCAAAGCACTAGATATCCGGCAATGTAAATTTAAAGCTATAATAGCTTGAAATCATCTCCATGTTAATAAGATATTTGTATTAGCGTTAGAATCATTGTGGCATGCTTGTAGGTCTGCAATTCTTTTACTTTATTCTAGATATCCAGCAATGTAAATTTAAAGCTATAATAGCTTGCAGCTACTACTGAAGATGTTGTCTTCAGATGCCACTTTAATGCATGAGCCATATTGCAGATATCAGAATCATTTGCACTTCCTTGCAATATTAGCAAGCTTCAGCTGATTATGAATGAGAATCTCCGAGAAACAAACATTACACAGGAAGAAGTCATAGAAACAAATTAAGAGAGTATGACATAAAGAAAGGTAAGAACTAAATAAGATAAATACACTTAACAACCACCACGTATGAAGTATTGTTTCTTCTTTTTAACAATGATGAGCATTTCTTCGAACTGATTTTGAAGATGTATTTCACCATTGAATCCCAATACAAACTAATTAACAGGCAATTATCATGGAAGAAAATGGCTGAAGAATGAAAAACGTCCGCTCGACTTCCTAAAATAGCAGGCGTATGGTGTGCTTGATTCTTTTCTGGAAATCTATTTGTCACGTTTAAACTCCTCAATAAATAGAAGGATTCGCTGCTCATGCAGGTGAATAAAATTGCTCGTTACTTTTGTGGACAAATATAAAGTAACCGAAACCTTTCTAAAGCATATACGTTCAACTCCAATTATCGTACAACAAACTCACTTTGCTTCATTATTACCAATATTTTTACCAGGTTGAATTAAAAAGGTATAAATGCTCACATTGATAAGTTCTTTACGAGCTTCCTGCACCTCGTCATTTGTATGTCTTTCCTTTATAATTAGAGTTTGATTTAGTGTTTCCAAGCTTTCAAGTTCTTCTTCACTCTCCTTGATTTCTTCTTGAATTGAATCCAGTTTCTTCTTAGCTTCAAGATCTCCTTCCTCATTCATGTGTCTCATCACTTCCATGGAACCTCTCAAGCGCTCAATCTGCAACTGTAGCGCTTGCTTCTGATCAAGGTTTGCTTCAAGTTCAATTATTCTTTTATGAAGTTGTTCCTTTACTCTCTGCAAGTAAAAGCTCAAAGTCAATTGCTAAAAGCTATGGAGTATTGTGTTCCCAAAGAGGCTGTCTTAAGCCAAAAGTGCACACTACACCTTATGATCTTCAGCCAATTTCAACATTTGTTCATCTGCATTTTTCTGCTCTAAGAGTGCCCTTTCATTCTGCAGATAAAGAATTTCAGAATAAAGCTATCTAGTTAAGCAGCATCAAAAGACATCTAAGGACCTGGAATTCTAAGTAACTCCTATAACCATATTATCAGGCAAGCAAAGTGATAGCAGAAAGGCGGTGATGACCACACTGGATATGCTCGAGTAATTCAAATTCCTTTCAATTGGATAAATTTATGTTAAATATCTTTAAAAGGAATAACTGCAGTATTTTAGACACTCAAAGAGTATCATCTCTACTTTCCCTTTTGTGAAGCACCACCTGCAATATAATGCACTTCTCTATATGCCTCTTCTCTTACCATCTCTTTCTGGCGGTCAAGCTTTCTTTTCTCACTCTCATTAAGTGCTTCACGTTTTCTCAATTCTTGTTCTTGTAGCATCAATTTCTGTTTCTGAGCTTCAAGTTGCATTTTACTTTCCTCATGCTCGCGTATGACATCACGGAGCTGATTGAATGCTTTATCCTTCATCATCTCCATCTCTAGGAAACAGATCATATGACATTAGAGGAGAAAAACAACAAAAGAATGAGCACAGCTTCATTAGAGTTGCAAATTTTGCAGAGGTGTATCTTTTTGCATTATGTTAAAGTGAAGCAATAAGATAGAGAAAAGATACTTTATGTATAAAGAAAACACACCATTATTGTAGTTTTTTAACATCACCTCCTTTTGAGTCATCACATTATCCATAAAAACTTCTGTTCTGCTTATTTTCTTCTTCATCTCTTCACATTCCTTGTTCTTCATCTCTAATGCATTGGTTAAGTTGCGTAGTAGACTTGAATCTTTCCTCTTGTTTTCTTCTTGTATTCCAGAAACTGACTTTAGATCTCCATGTTTGCGGAGATGTTTACCAATGAGAGAATTAGAGTAGTAATCTTCATGACGTGCAATCCAAGCATACAATTTATCATCTCGACATCTTACTGAATTCCAATCTCTCTTCCCATGTTTATCCAATTCAAATGCTTTTTCAAATGCCATAGCATCCATGAATCCAGACCAGTCCTCTTTAAAGTCAACTATCGCATAGCCGGTGTGACCCCGGAAGTTCCACAAAGGGTGAACCTTATCTGGATTAAACCCTCTCTCAGTCCACTCCTTTTTTAGATTTGCTCCACTTTTACCTACATATTTACCTTCCTTATATTCAACCGGGACATTGGCTACTATTCCCATCCAAGGAACAACTAATTGATCATCCTTGGCCTTGCTGATAAATGACTTACTAGAATCTAGGACAGGCGGCACTGGCAGACCATCTTTAGTACTTCTGGGAGGAGGTTCGGATGCCACTCGATTCTCCGCGTCTAGTTTTTCCCTTCTCGGATGCTCTTCAGCACCATCAACAGGTCTATCTACTGCTTCAATGGTCCTAGCAGCAGACAAATAAAATTTTCCTCCGCCTTTGGACTTCTCAGTGACATGAGATGGCTCTAATGAATTACCCTTGGCATCTACAGAACTCTTTCTTGACGGCTCAGAACATTTCCTCTTACTTGATTCAGTTATGTACCTATCCAAGTACTTGAACAATCCCAAATGTCTAGCCTTGTCTCTAAAACTAGCACTCTTTGAATCTCTACCAATGCGGGAAGCATGCCTTAGAAGCTCTTGTGAATCATAATCTTTACTTGAATCATGACAGTATGGACATTCGAAATACTTCCCAGAACGTCTAATTTTGACTCTTTCATCTCTTAAATCTTTGTAGTATTTATACTTCAACTCTTCCAACTCTGAGTTAGTGCTCCCACTTTTCCCTGATATTCGGTGAGACATCTTCAACCTGTAATAAGGTTAAAAACTAAATATCAGTTTGTGTTTTGATAATAACCAAACAAAACTTGAGCTAACCAAGAATACTTACCAAATGAAATTGACATGCAATAGGAACAAATATGTTTATGAGACAATGACAAGCCTTGCCACATCAAGTGGTATCAGCAACTCTTGGTGAATAGCAACAGGTCAACTCAGAGTGAAAAGTACAAGAGAAGAGAATGGAATATGGAACAAGACCAATGCACTTAATATGAAGTCAAACCTCAATGAAACCATCTAATTTCATTAGCTGCTTATAAAACTTAAAAGACCAATCCCTTGAAGGGTGAATTCAACCTTGAAGATAAAATTTGTCTGTCCAATCCCCAGCAGCTCCAGTAGAACTAATGTATCTTTTTCCAAAAAGTTCAAAAGAACTAGTATATAGCCCACACAAATGCACTCAGTTTAGTTATCATATGTACAGATACATATATTCAGTGATCTACGCGATATATTATGTGTAAAGGTTGGTTGTCAATCCAGTTACTTCGCACAACTAGCAGAGATCCAATTTTTCAACCCTGACCAATAAAACACAACCCCCCCCCCCCAAACCACTATGCACCCAGGGGCGGAGCCAGTATAGTAGTATACAACTTACGGATTCGGCCTAACCCATTAGCTTTGGTTCAAACCCTATATTTTTCAATGTATAAATTATTAATTTAGAACTCAGAAACTTTAAAGAACTAGAATCTTGAACCCATAAGCTTCAAATCCTGGCTCCGCCTAATGCACCCCACACCCCCTCCCAAACCATCCCACCCTCACCCCCTTCACCCACTACCCCACCACCCACCTTCACCTACATCTACACCCCCACCCCCTACGCACCCCCACCCCCACCCCCACCCCCTACCCACCATCACTAGCACAAAAATGAGGATAGTCTATGGAACAAAAAATGCTAGAGATAGTCAAAGAGATCATAAGAAACAATCAAACAGAATTAACAGTTTGATACCTGAGCAACAATGTCAATATAGAAGTCCTCATTACCTCAAATATTTGTTTTGGAGATTCATCCATGAGTAACAACATAAATCATTTCAGTCTAGTTACTCGGTATAAAAGGCAGACTGAAAAGAACAAAATACCAATTTGCTTGGTCCTATTTTCACATAGGATCCAATATAATCATAACAATCCAAACATACTGATACATCCACCCCAAGTCCCCAATAAATATAGCCAATATTACATGTTCCTTTGACTTGCTGTTCTTCCAAATTAAACACTAATATGAGATTTAAAGTCACACACACAACAAAAAAAAACACATTTTTCAAAAGAAAGGGTGTGTTTGGTATGGAGGAAAGCATTTTCCAATTTTTTCATGTTTGGTTGACCAAAATTTTTGGAAAACATTTTCTCTAGGAAAACAAGTTCCTCGAATACCGGTAAAATGACTTCCTTAATGGAAGTAAGAAAAATAAATTACATAAGTGACCTTCCAAGTTCATTGTTTCCCCCCACCCACCCAACGCCTCCAACCTCCACCCTTTCATCATCCCACTCCGCACTCCCCACTCCCGATAGTGTTTTACTAAATTACATGCAAAACATTTTCTAGGAAATTGTACCAAACACAACCAACATGTAAAATTTTCTGAAACGGCTCTGTTTCCAATCATATGATATTTTGTCCCCTTTTGTTTTAGTTTTTCCCCATTAAAACAGGAAATACACAAATAATCTCATTTTATATAAGGAAAAATCAAACATAATATCTTTGACTTATATGATACATTTTCCGATCCTAAAAAAATGACACGTTTATTTATTTAGCGATAATTTAACTACACAAATATTTTGACTTGTTTTAAAACACAAGATTCAACAGTACTACTTTATTTATTAAACTCTGTGTTCAGTCAAACTACATCATACAAACTGAAACGGATGGAGCAGCACGAAGCACTATAGTGAAGCATCCATCAACATGCTTTAAAACCCCCAAATTTTACAACCACATGGAACCTCCATAGTAAGTACAAAAACCCTAGAATGTTACGAGACGAATCACACTAAAGTAACTACTCCACTAACTTTGTAACGAAAAGAACGTACATTATTATACATTCTATAGGTACGTAATAAAAACATTTAAACTTGGTATCGGAGGTAACATTATGAAAAAGAAAAAAAAAAGAGTTTATCTACCTTAAATCACAAAATCCGAATGTTCAAAACTGGAATCCCTTAAACCTTTTGCAAGTTTTTGAAACTTAATGGTATATACTGAGCAAAAAATGTATGAGAAAAAAAAAAGAGAAAGTAAAACAAAGAGAGTCTCCTATTTTACTCAGAAATCATTTGTAGGGGTTTTTGTTTAGGTTTGTGAAGGGGTAGAGATATTTGAAAATGTAGAGAGATTTTTGGTGCATGAAGAAGGAAAAATATTTCCTTTGACAAAAGACGAATATATACTCCTTTTGAAATATATATAGTTATTAAACTACAAGGAAAACGAATGGTCCACCACCTACTAAAAGTGAAATTATGGACTGAGTTCTATTCTATGACGGAATCATGTAAGGAAAATTCCAATCCTTTACGTGGCCAGGTGGCCAATCAAAATGGTATCCATTGAAGATCATATACCACTTGAAAATATAATCATTATAGAACAACAGATACTGTGCTACTCCGCCTCTATAGAGAATTTCTTGGATATTGTAAAGCGGTATGAGAAGTAAATAAATATTACAAGTGTTCGAAAGAATAAATAAATAGCCAATATTCAGAACTGTTGCAAACTTGTTGAATGTTGAATCTTGATAACCTGAAATCAAGAAACACTAAATTTAGATTGTTACAACTGTGGCTGAGTCGAAAGATGACTCTCTGTCTTTAAGACAAGATTGCCCCGTATATATGCTTTTACGTTAACGGGCAATAGTCTCCCAAGATAAAACAACAACTAATCAACACTACAAAGCAAATAGGTTGATTCTGACGAAGAAAACAAACACGAAACGACTTGCTGAAGAATGGAAAAGGAAGGGAGAGTTTTCTGTTTGTCCACACATTTCTGCTGCTCACGTTTTTGGACAGTGTTCTCTTTCTGTTTGTCTCTGTGTATATAGTGTATTGTCTTGTTTTTCTGGCCACTCACAATTGAGCCAAAAGGCTCCAATATATAGCATAAGGGAAGGGACTCCAACTGCCAAGAAATGGTTGTTTATGGCCATTGAAGGAGGGAGTTAATCAGCCAAGTAATGGACCCCAAAAATCAACTCCAACGGTAGGCGGAAACTTTCTGCCTTCCATCTTCCCAAGACCCACGACCTAAGACCCAAGACCCGTGACCCGAGATGGGACGGGCGGGCGGCGACGCGCGTGTTGGCTTAGCCTTGAACCTAAGCACATCTAGGTCCTCCCTCATTTAAACACATGGATTACCCCTTGGGGTCCCAAACCCTTAGCCAATTTTGAGACTTATAAAGAGAACATTTCTTCATTTTCCCACCGATGTGGTAGATTTGTCCCACACCATATTTTCATGCCTCAAGCACCTTACTTCGTGGACCAATATCTCTTTCATTTCTCAACGAAATTTGACGATTCTTGGCCCTACGGTCATTTACTCACTTAGTAGATTATGCATGTGTGATGAGACAAAGCCTCCAACATGCGGAACCCTAGTGTTTAATTCATTAAATATGCGTGGACGCACATCCCCACCAAAGGCAAATTTCCAACAGAATTGCACTACTACTATATCTTCTATAAAACCAGTCCACACCTACAATGCTCAGTACGGCGGAGGCACCATTTAATTCAAGTACTACGCTACCATCGACCATACCCTATGGGAAAAATCTTCCATTTCCACCCCAAATCCCCAACCCACCGGTTTACTATGTTTAACCACCTCTCCCCCCCCCCCCCGGTCATCAAAATAACTTCATGGTTCGAGTTGGGTTTGATGGGACATGCAATCTCTCTCAACATGATGATCGGGGGAAGAGAGATAAATCATTGTATTTGTACTTCAAATCCCTCATTACCTACCTCAACTAATAGATGAATATGAGAATGAACAATTACCTAAACCATATCTGGCTCAACAACATTCTTCATTCCGTTGTTCCTGAAGGTTTTCGTTGGGTTTGTGTACGCAACGGAATTTGAAAATTGTGTTTCAAACTCAACAAGCCACGAACTGTAGGATGATTATGTAGTAATACAAAACACGTCAATACATAACATGTATATAACCGTAATCTTTGATAGAATACTTACGGTTTGAAAACTCTGAAGTCTTTTAGTAATTTTCGAGGGTGCGCACACAATTGATCCTCGACAACAAGTTCCAAGAACTCCGATGTATACCTCCTTCAAACAGCTAGAAAATTCGGCAGAGGTTCGGGAGAGAGTTTTATTCTAGGTCTCTAAGACTTAGAATAATATATGAATGATGAGGTGCTCTATATATATGTGAAATTAGGGCAAAATTCAGATTTTAGGTTGGGCTCAAAGCCTGGCCCAAAACGAATTGCGGCATGCCAATCTAATTTGGTCTGCTACCCAATTAGCGCCGCGGCGCCTCGCCCTTTTCACAAAATATTTTCAGCACATTTTAATTAAATCCAAAATCCAATCTTAACTTAATTAAATAATTTCCATCAAATAGAAATTATCCATAGTTATTATTAATTTAAATATCTCGATTTCAAATCGAATATTTAACACTTTCTCAATACACCATTAGATTGAAGAAACAATTGACATAGTGTTACCCTACAAGTCTTCACATATCAACACTAATCATATTAGGGTCTACACGGAACTCCTAGACGGCGTCGTAAGACGGACTCAATATGTGAAGTATATTTATACGAATCCAATAAACTGAACTTCTATGTGGGAAGATAAAATTCTTTCATTCTCGACGCATTCGATCAAGCTTGGGATTTTCCAAGTGTCTATCCAAATGGCTTGATCATTATATCTCATCTATATTGGTTGACAACAAGACCATATTCTAGATATGTCTATTGTGTTGGCCAACGACTTAGTCAACCCAATATCACTGAGAAGCTGAGTGTTCTCTCGAATATACACTCGAGGAATGAATCCTAATCTTGGCTCAACTACCACCTTTAATCCACATCGTAATGTACCCAATACAAGCCGTATCTCAACCTATAAGGCATTTGAGCTTAGGACAGGATCAAAGTATATTACTATGTAGACAAGGTATGTATTGACCTCAAGTCTAAGGACTTCTATCTCCTACACGCTAATCATACTTTAGACATGTATAACAAATAGTATATCAGCAGGGTATACCAATACTTCTAAAGTATACATGTGTCCATCACGAGTAGTCATTACTCGTAGCATGTGAGACATGCTACATCCTCTAAAGAAGTGATGCAGACCACATGTCGACTTATCACATATCATCGATATCCCATTCTCGATGATCATTAGTCGAGGCTATTTTAAGAGTTACGTTATAATATTAATATCTCACACTATTAATAACAACGTAACCTCCAGGGATGCATATTATAGAATATTACAAACAATCAACAAATAATTCAATAATTACAAATGCCAAAATATTAATCTCCATTAATAATAATATGAACGTGTATAAAGTACATTTGTCTTAATATAGATTATCTCTAGGACATACATAAACTTTCAATCTCCCACTTGGCCTAGAGCAAATTTTTAATATATCTAATGCCCATATTCTCAAAATGACCATTATGTTTGACTAAGCTTAATGGTTTAATAAATGGGTCAGTTAGATTATCGTTTGTGGAAACATAGTCTAATCTAATCTCTTCGGTCTCCACCATCTCCCGAGTATGTGGTACTTCATTGGTACATGTTTGTTTCTGTTTGTTGATCTTGGTTCCTTAGCATGTGCAATCGCACCGTGTTGTCACAATAAATAGTTATTGGACAACCGGCACTCGAAACTACCCTTAGTTCCTCCAGGAACTCGAAATTGCGACAAACTTCTTTACCAGCCTTCCGATCCAGCAATGTACTCAGCTTATGTTGTCGAATCAGCAGTTGTAACTTGTTTGGAACTTTAGCTCACTGCTCCACCATTGAAAATGAACGTGTACCCGTATTGAGATTTAAAGTCATTAAGATCCGTCTTGAAGCTAGTATCAGTGTACCTAGTAGCAGCTAGTTTTTCTTCCCCACCATAGACTAAGAAGTAATCTTTAGTTCGTCTAAGATACTTAAGAATACTCTTGACTGCTTTCCAGTGTTCTTTCCCAGGATTCTGCTGGAATTTGCAAGTCATACTAAGTGCAAAGGCCACATCTGACCTAATACAGGTCATGACATATATGATCGATCTTATAGCCGAAGCATATAGGATCCTCTTCATGCGCTCAAGTTCTATAGCATTAGAAATATTGCCCTTCTTAGATAACTTGATGCCTTGACTCATAGGTAGACCGCCTTTCTTGAAATTTTTCATAGAAAAACGTCTAAGCACTTTGTCTATGTAGACTGACTGTGACAATCCCCAACAATCTATTAGGTCTATCTCTATAAATCCTAATTTCCATAATGTAGCAGGCTTCACCTAAATCATTCATCATGAAGGTACTGGACAACCACTCCTTGACTGACTGCAAGAGAGTCTTATTGTCTCCCATTATCAATATGACATCTACATATATAATAATGAAGGCAATACTCCCATCTTTGTGTTTACTGTAAACACAGGGATCATATTTTCTTTGATGAAATCAAATGACTTGATAGCCTTGTCAAAGCAAATGTTCCAACTCATCGAGGCTTGCTTAAGCCCGTAAATGGATTTTTGTAGCTTGCATACAACATTTGGTTTGGACTCAGATGAAAAACCCTCAGGTTGTTTCATATACACTTCCTCAACTAGATTACCATTGAGGAAAGCGGTTTTGACGTCCATTTGTCAAATGTCATAGTCATAATATGCAGCTATTGCAAGCAAAATCTGAATGGACTTAATCTTAGTAACAGGTGAAAAGGTTTCATCATAATCGACCCCAGACCGTTGATTATAACCTTTAGCCACCAACCTTGCTTTATAAATCTGTACCTTACCAAATGCATCGATCTTCTTCTTGAAGATCCATTTGAATCCTATGGGTTTAACCCAGGTGGCAAATCAATCAAGTTCCACACTTGATTGATGTACATAGATTCCATCTCGAATTTCATGGCTTTTTGCCATCTCTTCGAATTAATGTCCAATATTGCTTCGCTATAGGTTGTAGGCTTATCGTTATCGGGAACATCTATCTCACTGTGTGTTTCCACAAGTAGATTTAGTTTTTCACGAGGACGATGAGTCCTAGTGGACTTACGGAGTTGATTGTTTTGTAGTTCAATGCTTGGTATGTTCTGATTGTAAGAAGGTTCTTGTGTGTTGGATAATCCACTAACTTGAGAGCTTTCAGGAATATCATTTTCATGTATTTCCTAAATGGGATGAGGTGCAACCATTGCATCTACTCCCAAAGGCAGTGTAGGAGGATCTTACATTTCTACATTGTTCCTTGTAACATTCCCGCTGCTCGAAGGGCGTACTTGAAGTACCCAATCTTCGCCAAATACTCCCACTGAATTCTTGCCTTGGTTATTCGGCAAGGATTCAACCTCTATGTTATCTCGCGGTTCTTGAATTTTTTCAAGTTCTATCTCTGTGCAACTATATTCCTTGTAGACATATTCTTCTTCAAGGAAAGTTGCGTTCCTGAAAATAATGACCTTATGTTCTCCAGGAAGATATAAGTAGTATCCCTTAGTTTTCTTTGGATACCCCACGATGTAATATTTCTCACTTTTGAATTCCAACTTGTCAGTGAGCATCTTCTTAACATATGCAGGGCACCCACAAGGTCTCATATGTTTAAGAGTTGGCTTCTTGCTACACCATATCTCATATGGTGTCTTTTCTACTGACTTGGAAGAAACCCTGTTCAGAACATATATTGAGGTTTGTATAGCATGTCCCCAAAAGTATGTCGGTAGAGCTGAGAAGCTCATCATGGATCGAACCATATCCAATAAGGTTCAGTTTCTCCTTTCGGCAACACCATTCATCTGTGGTGTTCCATGAGTGTCCATTCTGATTGGACTTCATGTAGCTTTAAGTAATCTACAAACTCCTTGCTCAAGTATTCACCTCCTCGATCAGATCGAAGGGTCTTGATACTCGTTGCGGGTTGTTTCTCTATTTCATACTTGTACTCCTTGAACTTTTTGAAGGCCCCGAATTTGTGTTTCATAAGATACACATATCCATACCTTGTGAAGTCGTCATTAAAAGTAATGAAGTAAGGGGAACCTCCCTTAGCTTGAGTCGAGAATGGTCAACATACATCAGTATGTACCAACTCAAGCACCTTCTTGGCTCGCACACCCTTCCTAGAAAGTGGCTTGTTGTTCATCTTTCAAATAGGATTCGCAGTTACCATAAGACTCCAAGTCAGATGGTTTGAGGTAGTCAAGCTTCCTTAACCTTGATATCCTTATTTCGTTGATATGACCAAGTCTACAATGTCATAGGTAGGTAGAATTTCTATTACTTATCTTAGCTCATTTATTTTGCACATTGAATATTTCTCGACTACATTTTAGTGTATATAATCCATCCACAAGAGGAGCAGTTTCATATATAACGTTATCAAAAGACAGTACATGACTGCCATTATAAATATATGAGGAAAACCCTTCATGTCCAAAATAGGGATAGAAATGATATTTCTCGTTAACGAGGGCACATAGTAACAATCATTTAACACTAGACAATAGCTAGAAAGCAAATTTAATTTATAAGTTCCTACGCGCTCAGCATCCACTCGTGCTCCATTTCCAACGCGTAGGTCCACCTCTCTAGGTCTAACCTTCCTGCTGTCAGTTAGCCTCTGCATATTGGTACAAATGTGTGAGCCACAAGCGGTATTCAATACCCAGGAATGAGAGTTATTTATAGACATATTTATTTCAATAACGTACATACCTTGTCCACTAGAGGTAGAAGCACTTGGTATTTTTCCTCCTCCTGGTGCAGTGCAGTCCTTCTTCCAATGCCCCTTCTTGTTACAGTTGAGGCATACATCCTTAGCCGAATTCACCTTCTTCTTCACACCTCATTTAGGCTTCATAACTGAGGGCGTAGTGAATGCTTTGCCCTTCTTCTTCTGTCATTCCTTACCTTTCGGCTTGGACCGACTAGTAGAGCTCACCATGAGCACAACTTTGCCTTTGGTAGTTGAAGATTCAAAGGTCTTGAGCATGTTATCCAGCTCCGGCAGACTCATCTTCGTTCCGTTCATATTGTAGTTTACAATAAAATTCTTGAACGAACGAGGGAGAGAGTTCAAGATGAGGGTGGAAGCGACGTTTTTCTGCAGCTTTATACCAATCGAGGCCAGCCCTTCTATCAGCCCTATCATCTTCAACACATGCTGAGACAATTGGCCCCCTTCATTTAGCTTACACTTGAAGAGTTCTATCAACAACTCATATTCTATAGTTTGGGACTGAGAGTCGTAGAGACTTTTCAAGTGTTCGAGCATTTCGTTAGGGCCCATGTTTTCGTGTTGTCTCTAAAGCTCCATTGACATGGAAGACAACATCACGCACTGTGCTGAAGTGGCGTCGTCTAGATCTTATACCATATTATGTGCATTTGGTGTGCATGTATTTAAGCAATTTATGGTAACCATTCGTGACATCCATTTTGATATTTGAATATAAGATACCAAAGAGTTTAGCATAAAATTTATATTGGGACAATTTTCTTATTAAAATTTTAAAACCTCAAAAAGTTTGAGAATATATATATTTTTATATATATATATAGGAGAACCAAAGCATATTGTATTTTTTCTGAAAGTCTTTTATGATCCAAAATAATCTTTGTGACTAAACAATTATGTAATGCAGAGAAAGATACGGAGAAATGATAATGTCGCTAAGAAAAAAATATTTATTTAAATAAGCGGATGATATAATTATTGTGATCATTTCTCAAGCGAATTTTATGACTAATGTGAGTCATTGAGTATTAGAGGACTTTAATGCTACTAAGCTTCTTTGTGCTAATAAAATAATTTTGTGTTTTCCACCCAAGTTGAAAGAAGAAGAAGAATTTATGTTGGAATTTAAGAACTACTTAAATTTTTAGAATGAAAAAGTTCTTCTTAAACTCACATGTGGAAAGTCTTGGCATTAGCTGGGGTAATCTATGTTTCTAATATTCGAGCCATTTTGATTCTTGTGGATTTATTAGAAAAAGTTGGAGGAAAGATTTTATTGAAGTGTGATAAGGTTCCATCAACTAAAATAATAGTTTTATGGGCAATGAGTATATATATCATGATTTATTTGTGTCTGTTTCTTATTTTAAATAAATATATAAATACTAGTATTTGTACTTACTTTTATTATCTTATATGGTGTGTCATATAAACGGTGAAAATTTTACTTCTTTTAGAAGGTCTCATAGTAAATTTATTTATTTATTATCCAACTCTTGATAAAGAAAAAGAATTACCTTCTTAAAATATTGTTGATGATGAAATAATATTAGTAAACCTTACATAATTATATGGATTGAAACTATATTATTAGCTTTTTATTTATAAGGTAAAACCTCTTCGGAGTTATGCTTAAATTTTTGTAAATGTGGGGATCATGGTGTTTTACTAAGATTTATGTTGAGAGAATTTTTTTAAATAATTAATATTTTATGTGGTCTTGTAGTTCAAAATAATTTTGAAAATGAGAATTTGTGGAGAAGAAAAAGTACAAATATAGGAAAATATTTTGATGAAATTTTTTATACTTATTGATGATGATTCTAAAATATATTAAAGAAGTCGCGTATCAAAAATCATACTACATACTTTTTGTACTCAATTATCATATCGATCGAGAAAACGAACACGGAAATGGTTAGGAGCTAGAAGTACATGGGGGAACACCTAAGACAAGTGTTCACATGAAACACCATTCACATTTCTTGAATTTTTAATTCCACATGTGGTGCTTAACACTTCAATCAGTTCTTAATATAAAACAATATCTTCGACCAATGTCCAAGTTCAGCTAAGACGGCTAATTATTTCTTATGTCAATTTATGTTTCGTATTTTTTTAGTATGTTTTTAAAACAACGTCACATTTTATATATAACATTAATTTTTTAATTTTATTATTCCACGTGACATGTTTAATACTATAAAATTTAGAGTTCATTTTGATACATTACACGTATTTTTAATTTTATCTATAAGATTTATAAATCTTACACACTTTTTAAAATTTCGTACCTAATCAAATGAAAACACACAAAATAAAATGAATGGAAAAACAAATATTTCATATAACATATTTTAAGACCACAAAATTTTAAAAATAAAATATTTTAATATATTACAATCATCTTCAATTTCAGATCACAAAATTCATAACTTTCTCTCTTTGAAATATCATGTCCAGTCAAATTGAAACATATAAATTGAAATGGGGAGTAATAAATTTTACCCTTTCTACAAGTTGGACCACTTGGCCAGCCCATTATTATAAATACTTATCAAATTGGCTGTTGTTTCCTCATCTATAATAAGAAGGCTCGATACCTCTCTACAAACCTCAAGCAAAAATGAGTTACATTTTTCTCTTGAAGATGTTTGCTTCTTTCTTTCTCTTTTTGTTCATAATATTTTCTTTCACAAAGAAGAATAACAAAGCAAAAAAGCTCCCTCCAAGTCCTAGGAAACTGCCTATTTTAGGAAACCTTCATCAAGTTGGAAAGTTGCCACATCGTTCACTTCAAAAACTTTCCAATGAATATGGGGATTTCATTTTCTTGCAATTAGGTTCTGTCCCAACTGTTGTTGTCTCTTCTGCTGATGTTGCTAGAGAGATCTTTAGAACACACGATATTGCTTTCTCTGGCCGTCCAGCCTTATATTCTGCCAGAAAACTTAGCTATAATTTTTGTAACGTGTCTTTTGCACCCTATGGTAAGTTGTCGAAGACACGCTTTTATTTACTTAATTATATGTCTTCAAACACGGACTCATATGCGGTCATTATTCATTTTTTATATGGACTGTTAACAGTCCCATATCGGAAATAAACATGGACTCCTTATATGAATTTGGATAATCTTCATCATACAAGCTAGCTTTTGGGGTTGAATTAGACCCAAGATCCATTCTTTACATGGTATCAGAACAAGACTCATTCCAATTCTATGTTCACCGATGTTGGGTCCCCAAATTATGTCATCCACGCTCCAGTTAACGGGGTCTGGGCGTACGGATAGTGTTAACAGTCCCACATTGGAAATGGAATGGGAACATGAACTCCTTATATAGACTTGGACAATTCTAACTCTATAAACTAGCTTTTTAGTTTGAGTTAGACCCAAGATTTATTCTTTACCTGGACAAACATTTTTTAACAATGAATTGGAGTAAGACTTTGAAATTTTCAAGATCTCTAACCACTCGAATAGTGAGGAGCCACCTTGTTTAAAGGGGTGTCAATTGATACCTCTTTGTTGAAAAGTCACATTGTTTAGATTATATATATATTAATTTTGTAAATTTTGATTACCCTTAATCAGAAGTAGATCTAAAATTTAATTATGAGTTCAGCTTTTAAGGTTCTTATTATTGAATCAATTATATTTTTAAAGTTATTGGTTCATATATACTACTGAATGCAATTTTAGTGAATTTATACATAAATATATGTTCCGCGTCGAAAATATTGAATTCAAATGAACAAAATACCGTAATGTTCTATCTGCGCCTACCCTTAATGAAAATACTAACTTCATCATTCTTCTATGATATGATGTTCCATTGTACCACCTTATTATTAAACATAAAATATATTTTTATTTACTTAATAATGTCTTTAACAGGTGATTATTGGAGAGAAACTCGGAAAATTCTAGTCTTGGAGTTGCTAAGTGCAAAGAGAGTACAAAGTTTCGAGGCAGTTCGAGACGAGGAAGTGAGCCGTTTGGTTCAAGAAGTTGGCAATTCTTTGAACTCATCTATTAACATAAGTGCGTTGGCACTAACCTTAGCAAATAACGTTGTTTGTCGTGTGGCTTTCGGGAAAGTAAGTGATGAACGAGGAGATGATAATGGGGAGAAAAAGTTTTGTGAAATTCTTTATGAGACACAAGAATTGCTGTGCGAGTTTAATGTGGCTGATTATTTTCCTAAGATGGCATGGATTAACAAAATTAATGGGCTAGATGAAAGACTGGAAAAGAATTTTAGAGAATTGGATAAGTATTATGACAAAGTAATAGAAGATCATGTAAATTCAAGCAATTGGATTAAACAAAGGGATGATGAAGATCTTGTTGATGTATTGCTTCGAATTCAGAAGGATCCAAACCAAGTAGTCCCTCTCAAAGATAGTCACATCAAGGGCCTTCTTGCTGTAAGTTTGTACTTTATTTCTCCTTTGTTTTTTCTATGGCTGGCAGTAGGCTGGGATCGGGTCCGGCGGGAACGGGGCGGGATGTTTTTTTTTTTTTTTTTTGCACTTAATTTAAAAAATAATATATATATATATATATATATATAAACTTAATAATTAAACAAGATAGTGTAATAAAAATATCCCAAAGCTATTTTTGTGTCTCTTATATTATTTAATGGACATATGATTTTTTTGTAATACAAATACAATTGTCATAATTGCAACTTTGTGGTGTTGTTCAAAAGTTGCAAATTACATAGTAAAATTACAATTAAAAAAATTACATTTTGAAAAAAAAATGTTCTAGTTTCTTGATAATTTTCTGTGGTTCTTCGGTTGGAATTGGTATTTGTTGGTCAAATTGCTCCACGTTGCTTCCACCACATTCAGATAAGATTTCGTTGTATTTTTTGTCTTCTTCTTCGTTGATCTCCGGTTGACCGCACCTTCTCCGCTCTGCTCGTATCCAATCTTTGAATAATACTACAATCTCCAAGTTGTCTCCGGCTAATGAGTGTCTGTGCTCTCCTATTTGATATCTGCCGACAGAAAAAGCATTTTCAGACGCCGTTGATGACGTTTGAATGGTCAAAACATCTCGGGTCATCATTGAAAGTGTCGGAAGGTCTTCTCATCCCCCTCCGGTATTTCAGCAAGTCTCCACATCCTTCTTCATTGAGAACTGCTTGGTACGGTACAAAACCCTACAAAACAAAAATATCAAACTCGCTAATTTGGGTAGTAGCGGTACGACCACACATTCTATTTTTAAGGCTTTCAACATTAGCCACAGAAACAACAGGTCTTTTGTGAGGTTGTGTTGAAGAAGAAGAAGATGATATGAAAGCCGGTAGGTTGCTAACACTTTCTTGTTGGTAAAACCTATATTTTTTTTTTGCATTCGTCTTCTACGCTAGACAACACTTCTTCTTTAGTTTGTTCAATAGGTGGTGGGTCATTTGGATTTTTGGGCCTTAGAGGTGGTAGTACTGCTATACAATCGTAAATAGTTTCAATAAGTGATTTAGTACCATCTATTTTAATAGTCGGATTTAATACATCACCAATAATATAAATAGTGGGAATAGAAATAAAGTATTTTTTTATTTTGATAAATATTTTTTAATACTGTCTTATAAGCTGGTTTATCCATATATTCATTACGCAGTAAAAATATTAGAGTTATATAAAACAACATAGTTGAAATAGTAGGATAATATATACCGAAAAATTCTTTTGTTGCTTGAAAAAAATTCTCTAAAAATACAATAAGTTCGGAAAATTTATATTATTATAGATAGTAGCCGTCTAATCAACTAATTTCACAGCAAGAAAGCTCTTACCTAGTCAGATAGGTAGGGAAGAATGAATACAAAAATGGAGCGAAAAATCTTGGCTTATTTTTCCCCAATCGCTATCTACAACCATATCAACTGGATTTTGATTATGAGAGTTAAAAAATAAAGTTATAGGTTTTCTATAGTCATAATCAACAAGTAGTTGCTCGTGTAAAGAATTTCATCTATTGGGTACTTCTTCTAAAAATTTTCTATAAGGTAGTTGGCAATCGTGACAAGTTTTTTATATTTTTTTTCTTCGTTGTATTCTATTTTTTTAAAATAAAGTTTATAGCAAATTGTATTTTACTAAGAATGTCTTCAAAAAGTAATAGACCATCCTTTACAACTAAGTTATATATATGGCACTCACATTTTATATGAAAATGATCTGGAAAAGATGGAGTTAAACTATTTTTTAAAATTGTAATAGCTTAATTGTTAGAAAAAGCGTTATCTAATGTAATAATCATAATTTTATCAGTTATTTCGTAATAATCGCACACTTGATAAATATTTTCTGCAATAAAAGTACCAGTGTGCCTATCATCTATATATCTATACGCTAAGATACGTTTTTGCATAGACCATTTATAATCTATCCAATGACAGGGTTACCGTTAAATAATCATGGTCGTTAGTACTACGACCTATATCAGAAGTGATAGTCACTTTGCCATTAAAATGATATAATGAATAACGTAAATACTGTTGATATTCATGTGTAAATTTAAATACATCTCTCTTAACAACTGATCTAGGAAAATCGTTCAAAGTAGGATTATACATATCTCTAATGTAATGAATAAAACCGGGAGATGAAGGAAATGAAAAAGTCAAACCCTCAACAACAACAATTTTGCTATTGCTTCCCTATCTCTATGTTTATCGTATTTAGGGCCTACAATTCTCCCGTCATAGGGTTAATTTGACCATGTAGTTGGTACGGGACAATATGTGAACCTTGTCCCGATGGAGCGAACGTTTGCGCACCCAGTTTTGAAGCCTCGTATTGGGCATACCTAGCTGGATGAGCCCTTGCCACCGTGACCTTTTCCAATTTTAAATTTTAAAACATCTTTACAAATTTTACATCTAGCTACTTGATTCTCTACGTCCCTATCAAAAAATGTCCATGCATCTTATTTTAATGATCGTTTTGCTGGACCTCATCTCATACTAGGGGGAATAAGAGGCATTTCAGTTGAAGGTGCACTAGTGAGTGTGTTGTCATCTACATTAGTGTGTGTATCATCTAGATCATCGTCTAAATTAAAGTCTTCTTAAGTTTCAGAAAATAGCTCATCGTCTAAATCTAATGGTATTGTAGGAAAATGTTCAGTATCAACAAAATCATCCTGTGTAGGAATATGATTCTGTCTAGAAATAGGATGACTAGAAGAAGTACCTTTGTCCTTGTTGCCCCTACTAGAAGAAGCATGACCCCTACCCGTAAGCATACGTTTAAATCCTTCCATTATAAATTTATAATTATACTAATAAATAATTAAAGTAAATAAAATTAAGTGCGCTAATTAAAATAAACAGACAATAATAATTTAATGAAGTAACGAATGTACCAAACGCCGACGTAACGTCGACGTGTAATCGAGAGGTTGAAAATTAAAACTTTTCTCGATGGAAGATCCTCAAGCTAGTTGCCAACTTCATTCCCAATTCCCAAATGAATAAATAAAATTGAATATTTAGTAGACAATGTAGACTTGTAGAGAGATAGATTGAGAGATTAGAGAGATTGTAGGAAGATTTGTGAGAAAGATGAAGAGAAAATGAGGTATTTATAGTTGAAAAATTGGGTTAAAGTGTAATATAATAACTTATGAGTTAAAAATAAATGTTAAGGGGGTAGGGGGTAGGGGGTTGGGGGAGGGGGGAAGGGCCAACAATGGTCGTTGCACAACGGCCAAAATGTAAAATGGTCGTTGGTGCAATGGTTATTTGTGCAAAGGGGAGTTTCGGGCGGGATCGGGGGCGGGACTAGGACGAGACCGGGACCGAGTCGGGCCTGGCGGGATTGGGGCGGGCCGGGACGAGGCCATGTCCCGTCCCAGTTCGAATCCCGATAAAAAAGTCGAGTTCGGGGCGGGACCGGGCCGACCCGATCCAGCCATAGTTTTTTCTACGTAAGGTAGTTTGGTATGATGGATAAATAAAAATAATCTATGGTAAATTTTTAGTACTTTCTTATTTCATATTTGGTTGGAATAAAATTTTGGCGGAATAACTTATTTTTCAACCAAGCAAGCTCTAATAATTTAATTTATATACATGATATTATAAATAATTTTATATTATTAGGTTATTAAAAAATTATCTAAAGATAAATCTTTTATATAAAGTGAAATTTGTAATCTTGAAAATGAAATTATTTATTATACAATTGTTGGAAACAATTGTTGGAAGAAATTAGTGAGTATTTCAAGAGAGTATATATAACTCATTTATCAAGAAGAACACATTTTACCCGCAAGGGTAGTCAAGTTGGTGTAGCAGTAGAGCGCGAGGACCGCAAGGTCACGAGTTCGATCCCCTGCATAAACCTTCTTGGTTGAGCCTGTCACACATGGCTTGCCAAGTGTGGTTAATTGGCTGACGTGGTTTGCGCGCTATTGCATCGTCCGGGTTTACCATGTGCTTGCTCGAAAGAGTAGAATTTGGTTAAGCGGCTTCCTTCGTCAAAAAAAAAAAAAATAGAAGAAGAAGAAGAACACATTTTTCACTATGTAAAAAATTGTTCTTCTAGTGGGCCAAAGGATCGAACTAACACGCATAAAAAAGTTGGGTCCATCCCCCCTTTCCCTGCGCGTAATATAGACGCGAGGCCAAATTCAAATTCTTTTTTAAAAAGTTTACTTTTACATCTACTTATTAATTTTATTTATTGTTTTTAATCTTAAAATGGTCAAAACTTGCCAGTATAACATTCTTTGTCAAACTAGCCAATACAATATTAATTCGATCACAACTAACCAATACTATATTGATTTGTTGAACCGGTACAGAACTTAATATTTTCTAAATTAACCATTTGAACATTAGCCTATATATACATGATAATTTAGAAGAACAAAATACGGATTTTCTAATGTCTTCATCTCTTTTGTTGGGATTTTTTCTCTATAAAAATTATGTTTTTTTTACTCTTAAAGTGAAGCTGGAAGAGCTTGTTGAATTTACGAAATATACCTAATTATCATATTCACTGTGTGAAAAAAATATCCAAAAGAATAGCATATTCAACACCTCAAACTAAATTCTATTCTTGGTTTTTTCATTTTCCATTTTTCTAACAACATCATGTAAAGGTGAGCCTGATAATGTCATATGCACGATAGGATATATTTATAGCTGGAACTGATACATCAGCAACAACGATAGAATGGGCCATGGCGGAACTCATATTAAATCCAAGAGTCATGAAAAAAGTTCAACAAGAAGTAAGACAAGTTGCTAAGGGAAAACGAAAGGTCCAAGAAACTGATCTTAGCAAACTTGTCTATTTGAAATTGGTCATCAAAGAAACTCTTAGACTTCGTCCACCAGCTCCATTACTAGTCCCTCGAGTAACAACTTCTAGCTGCAAAATAATGGAGTATGAAATCCCAGCAAAAACAAGAGTCCTCATAAACGGGACAGCCATTGGGACAGATCCAAAATATTGGGAAAATCCTTTAATATTTTCACCCGAGAGATTCTTGAATAAGGAGACAGATTATAGAGGCCAACATTTTGAGTTTTTGCCATTTGGAGCAGGGAGAAGAGGGTGTCCAGGAATTAATTTTTCAATACCACTTGTTGAGCTTGCAATTGCTAATTTATTGTTTCATTATGATTGGTCACTTCCTGAAGGGATGCTAGCTAAGGATCTTGATATGGAAGAAGCTTCGGGAATTACTATGCACAAGAAAACTCCACTTTGCTTAGTAGCTTCTCATTATGACTTATAGTAGGTGTGCAAGTAAATGTTTAGCACTAATTCTTTATGGATTGTCTTATATATTGATAATGCAATATTTTTTTATACATATTGTGAGTTATATAATATATCTTCAAAGATTATTGCTTTGTTGCGGGTTCTTAATATTACTTATTCTAGAAAATTGCTTGTATCCATCTTTTAGATGACCTTATTGTATATTAACCTATATTATTAAATATACTTATATTTTGTAATATTTAGTGTTGTATAATTATGGTAGATATATGATTCTTATCGTATTAGGATTTCACATTGTACACACTATATATATTTGTATTAATGAGAAATACTCTCAAGAGAGATTAATACATTCTTACATGGTATCAATAGTCAAAACCTAAACCCTATTTCTTCCTTTCACCCGCAGTCTCCCCTCGGTTTCTTCAAACCGGCGGCTGCAGTAGAACAAAAATTTTGAGACTTGGACACCTTTCTCTTCCTTTCTGCTCTTCACCCGAAAACCAAAGTTGGGTGTCTACTGTTTCGAAGACACCTTTCTCCATCTTTCACCCGAAAACAAATTTTAGGTGTCTACTGTTTCCACCAAATTGTGAGAAAACAAAACTATTTTTCTGCTTCTTTCTTCCTTTACCCGAGATTTTTTGTTGTTGTTGTTTTGTTTTCTTTTTTCTCCTTCACAAAAAATAATCCACTATAATGACTTCTCCCACAACTCCCAATTCTGGAGACCAATTTTGGGCCCAATTTCAGGCATCCTACAAGTCTGCCTCAGGCCACTCAATGGGCCACAACAATTCGACCCTATTTTCTGGAGCCCAACAGTCCTCTCCAAGCCTCTCCCAGGGCCCGACTTTCATCATATTGACCCATCGGCAGTCCGATAATGCGTGATATATGGATACGGGCGTCACATCTCACCTCACAAACAATTCTGGTAATCTTCCTCAACTACGAAGTTTAAATACTCCACAATCTATTATGGTTGGAAGCGGTCATCGCATTCCAATTCAAGGATTTGGCCACACACTAACCCCATCACCGCATCTCCAGTTCTCCTTCAATAACGTCTTATATGCTCCTAACATTATCAAAACCTAATCTCCGTTAGGAAATTTACCATCGATAATTCGGTATCAATTAATTTTGACCCATTTGGATTTTCCGTAACGAACCTCCGTACCGAAAAACTCCTTACGAGATGCAATAGTGAGGGTGATCTCTATCATTTTCTATCTACGTCCGCTACTAGTGTCAACCTTCCCACATTTCTAACTGCCCATGTCACTCCTCCCACCACTTTGCAATAATTTCTCCGTCAACCTGACACAATAGACTTGGACACCCAGGAGCCCCTATTTTAATTTTATTCGAAACAATAATTTAATTCGTTGTAATGATGAAAAATTTGTCCAACAGTATCTTTCTTGTCCTTTAGGCAAACATGTTCGCCTTCCATTTAAGTCTTCTTCGAATGTTACGTAATCTTCCTTTGACATTGTTCATGCAGATTTATAGACATCTCTCATTACTAGCTTACTAGGTCATAAATTTATCTCGTCTTATTAGATGACTATTCTCACTTTATCTGGGTCTATCCGCTTAAATTCAAGCCTGAAGTGTTTGCCAAGTTTTTTGCATTCCGTGTCTATGTCAAAACACAATTCAAAAAAGACATAAAATCGCTTCAGTGTGATAACGGCCGTGAGTTCAATAATTATGCATTTCATAATTTTTGCTCTACTAACGGCATGATTTTCCGATTCTCATGTCCCCAGACCTCCTCCCAGAATGACAAGGTCGAACGAATCATTCGCATTATCAATAACATGGTGTGTACGACCATGTTCCATGCCTCTTCCCCCTCATTTTGAGTCTATGATGTTAAAATGATCGAATATATTCTAAATATTTTGCCCACCCAAACCATACAAAATAGAACTCATACCGAATTTTTATTCCGTAGGATCCCAACTTATGAGCACCTATGGATTTTTGGATGCATGCGCTACTCGAATCTTGCTTCCACAACCCCGCATAAACTTGCACCCCGCACCACTCCATGTGTGTTCTTAGATTTCACGCATAATCGTAGGGGTTATCTGTGATATGACATGTCTTTCCGCAAAATTATTGTGTCTCATCATGTCACGTTCAATGAAGCAATCTTCCCCATTGCAAATATCCAAAAATTTAAACCACGGATTATACGTTTCTCGACGAGTCCACGGTCTTCCGCATTTACAATGCATTACTCAACCGTGACATCACTATTCCGTCATGGCCGGAACCCACAGCTCCGGCACTGCTGGACTCCGCAACAGCCACCCCCACCCCATCGAGTCTCCCATTACCGACGTCATTCTGTACCACCACTATTACATCCATTGTTCCGACGCTACTTACCCACACTGTCACCGCCAACAACCCGTCTGGACTTTCACCGGCAGCAACGATCCATTCGTCGTCTCCTCCACCCGCCGGCTACTCAGATCGCCGAATCCAATGTCACCCCTATATGTCCTCAGCCCTCCCGTCGACTACCCAAACCCAGAAATGACCCCTCGACGACCCCATCAAATTAACCCAACACCATCACCGTCGCCACAACCAGACCCGACACTGACCCTTCCCCAACCATACCCCACCGACATACCCTGCAATCTTCCGATCATTGTTACAGATCCGTCGACTTCAACCCAGAACACAACCCCTGACCCGCCACCAACCCAGTCCACACCCCTAAAAAATATCCGCCCTACCCCTGCCCCCCACACCATATGGAAACACGTGCTCAAAATGAGATTTTAAAACCCAAAGCCCAATTTAACCTATCCACACAAACCATACCCCCCAATTCCTAAAAACCCAAAAATAGCCAAACAAGATCCGAATTGGAATGCGACTATGCGTGAGGAATTTAATACTTTAATGAAACAACACACTTGGGATTTGGTTCCTAGATCGGATGGAGTGAATGTGATCCGATGCATGTGGTTTTTTCGTCACAAATACATATACAATGGTGATCTAGAGAGATATAAGGTGATGCTTGTGGCTAATGGCACTAATCAACAAGAGAGTATTGATTGTGGCGAGACGTTCAGTTTGATTGTCAAACCGGCCACCATTCGTATAGTCTTGAGTATTGCTATGGGTAATCATTGGTCGATCTATCAGTTTGATGTGAAAAATGCATTTTTACATGGGGATTTGAAAGAAACCGTTTACATGCATCAACCGCCTGGTTTTATCCATTCTATAGCCCCTTAGTATGTATGTCATCTTCGTAAGCCACTTTATGGTTTGAAACAGGCCCCTAAAGCGTGGTATGATAGCTTTGCACAGTACCTTATGCAAATTGGGTTTGTTTGCAGCAGGTGTGACAATTCTCTATTTATTTTCCATAGAGGTAGTAGCATTGCTTATTTGTTGTTATATGTGGATGACATTGTGCTTACTACCTCCTCCGATTTGTTGAAAAATGAGATCATTGCATTGCTTAAAACCGAATTTACCATGACCGACTTGGGAAAGTTAGGTTATTTTTTGGGGATATCAGTGACTAGATCTTCAAATACTATATTTTTGTGTCAGCGCAAGTATGCAGAGGAGATAATATATAGGGCTAAATGGCGAACTGCAAGATAATATCCACTCCGGTTGACTCTAAATCAAAGCTTAGTGTTGTTGATGGTAATTCAGTGTCCGATCCAACCCTTTACATGAGTCTTGCAGGTGCACTACAATATCTTACTTTCACCAGACCTGATATTGCTTACGCTGTTCAGCAGGTGTGCTTATTCATGCACTCCCTCAGAGAGCCACATTTTACTGTTCTTAAGTGTATCATTCGATATGTTAAGGGCACACTTGATTATGAATTGTATATATACCCCTCATCACCGACCAAATTGTTATCATATACATATGCTGATTGGGTAGGCTGTCCTGACACGCGACGATCCACCATCGGCTACTATGTGTTCTTAAGGGATAATCTTATTTCTTGGTCTGCCAAGAGGCAAGCCACCTTATCCCGTTCGAGTGCAGAAGCAGAGTATAGAGGAGTTGCAAATGTTGTTGATGAGATCTGTTGCCTCCGAAACCTTCTTTTGGAGCTTCAGTGTCCCTTGCGTAAGACATCTTTGGTTTACTGTGTTAACATATCCGCCATTTATTTATCTCATAATTCGGTTCAGCATCATCGAACCAAGCACATTGAAATGGATATACATTTTGTTCGTGAGAAGGTTGTTATCGGTCATGTTAAGGTGTTGCATGTACCTTTTTCGTATCAGTATGCGTATATCTTCACGAAAGGTCTTCATAGACAACTATTCCTCGACTTCAGATCCAGCCTTAGCATCCGACCTCCTCCCGCTCCGACTGAGGGGGTGTATTAACATATATTATTAAATATACTCCACATATTTTGTAATATTTAGTATTGTATAATTATGGTAGATATATGATCCTTATCGTATTAGGATTCTACATTATACACATTATATATATTTGTATTAATGAGAAAGACTCTCCAAGAGAAATTAATACACATAGACAATTGCTTGTAGATCCAAAATACTGGGAAAATTCTTTAACATTTTTGCCTTGGAGATTCTTGAATAGGGATATTGATTATAGAGGTCAACATTTTGAGTTTTTGCCATTTGGGGCAGGGAGAAGAGGGTGTCCAGGAATTAATTTTTCTATACCACTTGTTGAACTTGCAATTGCCGATTTATTGTTCATTATGATTGGTCACTTCCTGATGGGATGAAAGCTAAGGATCTTGATACGGAAGAAGCTTTGGGAATTACTATGCACAAGAAAACCCCCCTTTGCTTAGTAGCTTCTCCTTCTAACTTGTAGTACTAATTCTTTTTGGATTTATCTTATATAGAGTTTTTATATTATTATGAATTATTTAATATATTGTGAAAGCTTATTTGCTTTATTGGTGTTCTTAATTTTACTTATTTTGAATAATTGCTTGTAGTCTTTTAGATGATTTTATTGTTGTAATCTCCTCCCCATTTTTCTTTTTTCATATCCCTATAATAAAAAAATTAAAAGGAAATGACCTTATTGTGATATATATATAAAGATTTTTGCTACTATTAGCTAGACTCATTGATTATTAAATCAACTTTAGAGCTGAAATTGCTTATCCTAATTCATATTTTTCAAATGCGGGGACAAAAATATTATTACATATGTACCACTTATAAGGTAAGAAGTTGAGGTGAGATTAGACGAGATTGTAGTGTTAAAATGCAATTAAGTTAGATATTTAGGCTCATTATTTTAAGAGAATGAAATGATAGATGAAGATGTTACTTATAGAATTAATTAATGAAGAAGTGCTACCGGATAGAAGGATGCCTACCAAAGTGGAAATGTAAGTTTTATAGAACAATTATAACCAACAATGTTATATGATAGTGAATGTTGGGTCGCTAAAGTCCAGCATATCCACAAGATGAGTGTTGTAGAAATGAGGATGTTAAAATGAGTGTATGGTGTATATTGAATATGATTATAAATGACAACGTTTACAGGAAGATGCAACTAGCACGCATTGAGGTTAAAATGCGAGAAGGTTGCTTTAGATGATTCAAATTGTGTCGGCCTAAAGATGCATCGGTGCGTGAAGTTGTGATAAGTGAAGATGTTAAAATAGGATGAGGTAGAATTAAAATCACATGAAAGAATATTGGCTCGAAAGATCTATAAATGCTTGATATCAATAAAAGACGTAGTTAAAACAACGGGACTCATATAGATAGTAGCTATTAGTTGAGGATAATTTTTAGATTGGCAAAAGACATAGATTGACCCTTAAACTATACCCGAAATCTCGATATCACACTTAAACTATTATGGTGACCTATTATACCTCGAACAATGTTAAAAGTGAAATTATTTACCCCTCCGGTGACACAAACCCAAGTGCGTTCCTGTCGATATTTTTCTGAGGGTCAAAACTTATTTCATACGCATTAAACTTTTAAAAAAGAAAAAAATAATTTTAATTATCAACAATTTGTGAGAGAAATTAGGATTCTTGGTTAGGTCGGATATGGGTTATAAATGGAGTGGGTAAATATTTGTCACCGTTGGAATCTAAATAAATGACTTAATTTTTATAAGTTTAATGCAAATGAAATAAGTTTTGACTCGCAGAAAAATATCGACTGAAACGAGCTTAAGTTTGGGTTATCGGAGGGATAAATAATTTCACTTTTAATATTGTCAGGGGTATAATAGATCACTATAATAGTTTAAGTGTGATATAGATATTTCGGATATAGTTTAATGGTAATTTATGTCTTTTGCCTTTTAGAGTTGTTAGAGAACTATTATTATTATTAGATTATTATAGACGTTTCCTAACTTCTTTAGGATTGGGCCTAATACTAGGTGGCCCAAGCTTTATAATCTCCTCTATTTTGATCGACTTCTTTCCAGCCCAATTCAACAAAACAAGGCAGCGCCCTTAGGGTTTCAAATCCAAAACCCCCATCCAACTTCAGTCTATTGGAGCATTGTGTAAAGGTTCGATCTGTTTCTTCTTATGATTCAATTACATTTATGTTTAGACATATTGGTAGATTTAATACATAATTCTTATTTTGAATTGGATTTGTGGATTGCAGACCGTAATAACTTATTGTGAAGAAGATGGCGTCGCGTTTTTGGACTCAGGTAATTAATTAATTAATCTTTTCGTAATTTGCTTATATCATTATTCAATTCACTTGGAATTATTTTCTTTGTTAGAGGAAAGATGTCATTTATAAAATCCTGTTTGGTTAAGAATGGAAGAGGTTTTTATCACTTTATGGACCATTATTTTAGATTATAGTGATAATGTTTCTTCTGAATTAGCTAAATCTTGTATAATGGGAATATAGGGTGTGTTTGGTATTGATGGAACATGTTTCAAATCATTCTACAACAACAACAACATACCCAGTGAAATCCCACAAGTGGTCTCTGTGAGGTTAGATTGTACACAGACCTTACCCCTATCTCATGATATAGAGATTTTGTTTCCGATAGACCCTCGGCTCAGAATAAAGCAATAATAGAGCAGGTTAAATAGGAAATAGGAGTGAAGAACAAGAGACAATAAATAATAACAGAAATCGTAGAACAAGAAACTACATGAGAAACAATACGACTAATAATAAGGATGTTTCAAATCATTCTATTTGATGAAAATATTTTCTCAGTGTTGGATTATCTTTAATTATTTTTCAACACTGTATGATTCAGAAGAAAGTGTAGAAAACTTTATATGTAGAATTCTTCCTCCGTACCAAATACAACTTATATTATTGAAATTAATACACTGTTCTCAAAGGAAGTCTTAGTGAGCCTTGAAATTTGAGGTACTTAAACATGCATGAGTTTATTTCTTGTATATGTTGGTTTTTATCTTCAACATATGCTCCACTCTGCATAAACTGCCCCTTTAAGTAGGTGAAACCTGATCTCTAATTTTCATGGTCTTTAACAGGGTGGTGACAGTGACACTGAGGAGGAAGAGGTGAGTGATTATGAGCAGGAGGACGAGGGACCAGCTGAGACCGCCACAACTGCGGCTGGATCAAGATATCTTGCAGCGGGTGATAGTGACAGTGATGACTCAGACGGGCAGAAGCGTGTTGTCCGGTCAGCCAAGGACAAGCGCTTTGATGAATTGTCAGCTACAGTTGATCAGATGAAGAATGCCATGAAGATCAATGACTGGGTCAGTCTGCAAGAGAGCTTCGACAAGATCAATAAGCAGCTGGAGAAGGTCATGCGCATCACAGAGTCAGCTAGAGCTCCAAATCTGTACATCAAAGCTCTAGTAATGCTGGAGGACTTTTTGACTCAGGCTTTGGCCAATAAGGAAGCAAAGAAGAAGATGAGTAGTAGCAATGCGAAAGCCTTGAATTCAATGAAGCAAAAGCTCAAAAAAAATAATAAGCAGTACGAAGAGTTGATCAACAAATATAGGGAGAATCCTCCTGTAAGTGAGGATGAAGGTGGGCAAGATGAAGAGTCAGAAGAGGAAGAAGATGAGGACGAAGAGGAATTTGAGGAGGACCCTACGAAGATTGCAGCTGCGTCCGATGAGGAAGAGGATGGAGATGAAGGTGCGGATGAAACATCAGAAACTGGTACTGGGTGGGAGAAGATGCTGAGCAAGAAAGACAAACTAATGGACAAACAGTTCAAGGACCCAAGTCAAATCACGTGGGATACAGTCAACAAGAAGTTCAAGGAAATTGTTGCTTCTAGGGGTAGGAAGGGGACTGGAAGGATTGAATTGGTCGAGCAGCTCACCTTCTTGACCAAGGTGGCCAAGACCCCAGCTCAGAAGCTTGAAATTCTTTTCAGTGTTGTCTCTGCTCAGTTTGATGTTAGTCTTAGTCTCAGTGGGCACATGCCTGTAAACGTATGGAAGAAGTGTGTGCAGAATATGCTTACCATACTTGACATGTTGACCCAGTACCCTAATATTGTAGTTGATGACATGGTGGAGCCTGATGAGAATGAAACCCAGAAAGGATCAGACTATGAAGAGACAATAAGGATCTGGGGGAACTTGGTAGCCTTTGTTGAAAGGATAGATGTTGAATTCTTTAAGAGCTTGCAGGTTATTGATCCACACACTCGTGAATATGTCGAGAGGCTGAGGGATGAACCATTGTTCTTGGTTCTTGCTCAAAATGTCCAAGATTATTTAGTGCGCGTGGGAGACTACAGGGCTGCTGCAAAAGTGGCTCTTAAACAGGTTGAGTTCATTTATTATAAACCGCAAGAGGTGTATGATGCTATGAGGAAGTTGGCTGAACTAGCAGAAGGCGAAATGGAGGGAGAGGCTGCTGAAGAGAATAAGGTGGTTGAGGAGAGTAAAGGTCCAGTAGCATTTGTTCCAACTCCTGAGCTTGTGCCCAGGAAACCTGCCTTTGAAGAGTGCAGTAGATCATTGATGGACGTCCTTGTTTCGCTCATTTACAAACATGGGGATGAGCGGACCAAGGCACGTGCAATGCTTTGTGACATATACAATCATGCTCTCTTGGATGAGTTTTCAGTATCCCGTGACTTGTTGTTAATGAGTCACTTGCAGGATAATATCCAGCACATGGACATTTCGACTCAGATACTTTTTAACAGAGCCATGGCTCAGCTTGGTCTCTGTGCGTTCAGGTTGGGACTCGTTGCAGAAGCACAGGGTTGCCTTTCTGAACTGTATTCTGCTGGCAGGGTGAAGGAATTACTTGCACAAGGTGTCTCCCAAAGCAGATATCATGAGAAGACCCCGGAACAGGTACTTCTTTTTGCTGTTTGGCAGTATTTATGTCATATATTTGCTCCTTTAAGCGGGTTATCTTTTATTTTTTGTCTCATATGTTACTTTTTTGTTGTGGAAGTTTATGCTTTAATGTGCTTCAGAACTGCAAGTTCTAGCTTCTTTACTGTCACGTTCTCCAAATGCGGTCTCAAGTACAATAATGTGTACTATAATGGAAAAAATAAAAATAAGAGTGGGGGATCATGTGTATTAATTTTTGAAAAGGTATTTTATGTGCATTTTCTTATGTCTTTACTAATAGTAGGACCCAAAGTGTTTTTGCTCTTTTTTGCTGGGTAAGGATGTGGGAGCGTGTTCCACCAGTTTTGTACTTGCTTTTCCTTCATGAATACCCATGCTGTTTACTCAATCACAATCCCTCTCTTTGGACTCCTTCCTGTAATGGTAGCTTAAGACTCAAAGAATTGTTACTGCCTTTAAGTTTTTTACTATGTTTATTTGCTTTGAATTTGAGATTTCAAATTAGAATTCTGAGGAAGAGTTTTAACCGATTCTATAGCCTTCCCTGTGATTATTATAAAGTGATAAAATGATGATAATGTGTGTTATAGCTTGCAAAATCTGTACGTTATGGTTGAATACCTTTGGATTGAAGAAGAACATACCCAGTGAAATCCCACAATGTGGGGTACCTTTGGATTGAAGTGATTGTTATTTTGTTTTGCTTTACAATGAGATAGAAGGTACTGCTGTAAATTAATCCTGCATTCATATTTTGAGGTTGGACTTGATATTCTCTCATCATTATAGTATATGGATGGTTAAAACCTGGAATAGTGTCCATAAATAATTCAATGAACTTGATATTAGCAAGGCTGGCAAGGAAGAAGTGGAACTAAATAAGCTTAATGCAAATTGAGAGAAGTTAAGTTATTGGTGGAGGGTCCATAGATATCAGGAAGCATGGAACCTTATTGTGAGAAGGCTTTGCTTCTAAATTAGTACAAATAGAATCCAACAAATAGATTCGATGTGGCTTGTTCTCAACACGTCACTTGGCTTAATAATAAGCCAAACTATTCACCTTTTAATATATAATAGATTCAAATTTTCATTTAAGGAATACTATTATATGAATATTCTGTCATAATATTAGTCCTTGTATCGCAGTATTTGAACTGCAAATATTCTAATTTCTTAATATGTTTTTTAGAAATTAGTACAAATAGAATCCAACAAATAGATTTTTCATATTAGGCATATTATTATATGAATATTCTGTCATATAATATTATTCCTTAAAAGGTAATATATGAACTGCAAATATTCTAATTTCTTCTACAAAAAATTAGGGAATCTATTTGTACTAATTTTTTTAAAATAAAATTAATTGACATTCGTTAGTAATTAGAACGACATGCACAGTTGTGTGTTACTAATAAATTAGAATATTTGCAGTCCAAATATTACCATATAAGGAATAATATTACATGACAGAATATTTATATAATATTATTCCTTATATGAAAATTTGAATTTAATATGTATTTAAAGGTGAGTAGTTTGGCTTATTATTAAGCCAAGTGATGTATTGAGAACAAGCCACTTGACATTGTTGTATAATTTTAAGTATATGAAGGGGATGTGATTAGATAAGACATGACACAACTTCAGTTGACTGAGCACATGACCTTAGATAAAAAGATATGGAGCTCTAGGATTAGGTAGGTGTGGGGAGGGAGGGGTCGAGTTTTCCTCCTCTCCTTTTTCCTTTTAGTAGTAGTTGTCAGATATCACATTGTTTTATTTCTTCGATGGATATTACTGTATGTTTCCACATTTATTTTATATCTTGTCATTTGCTCTCTCATTTCATATATTTTTGCGACATGTACTTTTCTTCTGAGCCGAGGGTCTACCGGAAACCACCTCTCTACCTCACAAAGGTAGAGGTAAGGTATGTTTACCTCCTACCCTCCCTAGACCCCACCTTGTGGGACCACACTTGGTTTTTTGTTGTTGAAATATGAAATATTAAGAAAAGCAAAAGTTGAATGATGCAAGATGGAACAACTCAAATTTAATATTCCCTTTGACTGTAAAGTGAACTGCGAAGCTTGGAATACAACAAATCGAATGAGGCTTTGCGAATAGGCAAGAGGTTAAGCCATATTCTTGCTAACTCTTGAACTTCAGCGTAAATAAGCTAAATAATCATCTGTTTTACTGACTTATTTATCTTGGTATTTTTTTCTGCTGTTCTTCATTGTGAGTCTTGTCTTAGCATTAAATCTACACGTTGGTTGATCCTTGGCAGGAAAGGATGGAACGAAGACGTCAGATGCCATATCATATGCATATAAATCTTGAGCTTCTTGAGGCTGTCCATCTGATATGTGCTATGCTACTAGAGGTGCCTAACATGGCAGCCAACAGTCATGACACAAGACGCAGGGTCATAAGCAAGAATTTCCGGAGATTGCTTGAAATTAGTGAGAGGCAAACTTTCACCGGTCCACCTGAAAATGTGAGGGACCACGTAATGGCAGCCACAAGAGCCCTCAGGCAGGGAGATTTCCTCAAGTCCTTTGATGTTATCAAGTCCCTTGATATGTGGAGGCTTCTTAAGAACAAAGATAGTGTTCTTGAGATGCTTAGAGCCAAAATCAAAGAAGAAGCCTTGAGGACCTACCTTTTTACGTATTCTTCTTCTTACAATTCTCTGAGTTTGGATCAGCTTGCAGGGATGTTTGACCTTTCAGATTCACAAGTTCATAGCATTGTGAGCAAAATGATGATAAGTGAGGAGCTTCATGCAAGCTGGGATCAACCCACTCGCTGTGTGGTTTTCCATGATGTTGAACATACAAGATTGCAGGGTTTGGCATTCCAGTTGACAGAAAAGCTGTCAATTCTAGCAGAAACTAATGAAAGAGCTATGGAATCCAGGATCGGTGGGGGTTCATTGGAGGGCCTTCCACTAAAGCGCAGGGATGGCCTGGATTATGCTGCTGGTGGGGCTGGTAAGTGGCAGGAGTTGTCCTTCCAACAAGGCAGGCAAGGAATCAGTGGTGGCCGAACAGGGTATAATGTTGGTGGTAGATTTGCCTCAGGGCAAGCATCAAGGGACCGGACTGGTCAGGCCCGGACTCATGGTGGTCAAGGTTCGCGATATCAGACAAATGCAGCTAGGGGAAGCCATATGGACGGATCTCGCATGGTGAGTCTTAACAGGGGTATCCGCTCATAGGAAAGTGCTGGACAATTTTTTGTACTGAGAGAACCACAGCGTTTTGCACATCCCAAATAATCATTTTCAGATCCTCATTGTAGTAGTATAGAATTTTGCAAGTTTGTATCCAAACTATCGTACACAGTATTTGGTTGCTTTATTGGCTGAGCACGCTATAATATGCTACTTCCTTGCCGAAGTAACTACTATCATTTTCTCGTTCAATTGACTTCAGATTCTCTATTTATTTTTGAACAATAGTTGTTAATGTCATTTGTAGTTTCAGACATGGATATATTTAGATCATAGTCCATGGTTAACCTGAATTGTATCTGATTTAGTCCAGGGTGCGGTACATTTATTTTATTGGATTTTGTTAGGTCTTCTTGGGTAAATTGGATTTGATTATGCCTTGGGCATATCCGAGAGTAGAACCAAACCTGATCTTACTAAAACTATGACTTTGTACTGAGCTCACATTCATGAAGCTAGCTGTCAGTATTAGGTAAAGATTAGAATTAGATGAATCTTAGCTTGAAAAAAGAAACCACGTAATCTTAAAATCCCAACTTATGCCGACCTCAATCCTTTTCTTCTAGTTTCGAAATGAGTGTTTATTCAGAAAATGTGAAGATAATTTGGCTGGGTCTAATGTAATGGAAGTCATTTTCTATATTTTAAAGGAAAATAATCAAATAGGGAAGCGTGATCTCGAAGGAACTACCAACCGCCCGAATCACCGTAACAAACCTCCTCTTTACTCAACGAATAGTTTCAATAAACAAATTGAAAGATGTGGGAGAAATAAAAAAAAGTCTTTAATAAAGAGGCTTTGCACCTGAAAATTGAAATAAGACTAATGCAGCACCAGAAGAATGGTTTGGGCTTTTGAAAAGATGCAAGGGCAAGAGACGATGTTTTGAACAACCAAACTGAAATAAAAGGATTTTAGGTCTCATCCACTTAAAACAGATGGAGATTTTCGGACGGAGCAAAGCAGCACTCGACATAACTTTATGTTACTTGAGTCAACTAACATTTAAACATCATTATTAATCTTTAATATATAAAATTTGATCAAAACATTCTTCTATTTGCTAATACTGTTACTATTCTTTAATATATATTTACAAAAAATATTTCCAGTTATTAACTAAACACTGAAAAGCATTTCTCAGAAAAATCTTCTTTTAATGAAAGATATTTTCTATTAAAAAAATGTGACATTTACCGTCATACATAACACACTTGTCGCCTTTATCACACGACAGTAATTGGTAGAAAATTTGAACTTTTCTACTTGGTGCAAATAAAACACTAAAAAGCAAAGTTGTTTTCAGTAGTGATGGTGATGGAGTAATTGACTAATGGTAATTAGTGATAATAATTGCGTAATTCATATGGAATTCAAGGACTCTTGTTTCTGTTGATCATTTCTTGCCCGCAAATGAAATATTTCAACTTCAATAATTTGCACGAAAGATAAGAGTAGTGACGTTTACCCAACCTTCATAATTGCAGCTTATATAAACTAGTGGAGTAATAAAATAATTTTTTTATATCATCAATATTATTTAGCTTGTTATAACAGGTTACTTATCGTTTATCCTAAATTCAAAATAAAGGTGCTTCTCATTAAATAAAATTTTTGGTAACCACCTTTTAATTGACCCAATCTTATACATATTTTTAGGCTCTCCGTGCAATTTTTCTTCTTCTCATATTTATTTGGTTGTGGCATAAAAGTAAAACTAAATTTAAGGAATATTATTAACGTGTACAATATTAATATTTAGCCATATTTAGTCTTATGTAATTATGATAGATATAGGATCCCTGTTGTATAAGGATTTCACATTGTACACCCTATATATATTTTGTATTAATAAGAAAGGCTCCCGTGAGAGATTAATACAATCTTAAATGGTATCAGGAACCAAAACTAAACCCTAATTTTTTTCCACTTTCTTCATTACCTGAGAAGCAACAGCCTTAATGTCTGTTCCTCTTTTCTTTATACACGAGAAGCACTTGTTAGCAGCCTTATTTTCTGCTCTTCTCTTCTTTCTTCTTCCTTGTCTTCTCTTACTTTCACAAAAATAATCCACTATAATGACTTCACCCATTGTTCCTCCAGCACTCACCGTCACCAACATCAAGAACTTCATTCCTATAATTTTTGATCAAGAAAACGGCCAATATTCTCATGGGTTGAACTATTCTGTATTCATGCATGTGTCTACAACATGCTGGATCACATTGACGACTCTTTTCCTCGCCCCAGTGAGGTTGACGACACCACATAGCGTCGTCTAGACGCCGTTGTCAAACAGTGAATTTATGACACTATTTCTCAGAACTTGCTCCTCACTATTATGAAAACTGGCGCCTCTGCTCGCGAGTTATGGATTCGTTTGGAAGAAATTTTTCAAGACAACAAACACACCCGTGTTGTCTATTTGGAAAAATAGTTTAACAACACATGTCTTGGAAATTTCTCTAACATGTCCGAATACTACAAGCAATTGAAATTATTGGCGGACCAATTATCAAACGTGGGAACGCCTATTTCCGAAACAAAGATGGTTCTCCAACTAGTCGCAGGTCTTCAAAAAGGTGAGTATGATACCCTAGCCACGATGATACAACATGCTGATCCCTTACCCAGTTTCAATAAGGCTCGGCCACAATTATTATTGAAAGAAACACGTCGTGCTAAACAAGACGAACACAATCAGAAGACATTCACGATTGACAGTCAGAAGATTTCACCATCGAGGTGGCCGATGTGGTGGAAAAAGGAGGAAGAGAGCGACAATGACAAAGGTGGCCGCGTGCGTGGCGTAAAAGGTGGCCAGCAGCCGCATGCCTCCATTGCACAGCCGCAGCAGCCAAGCCCTTCTCACACATGGCCTAGCCCACCAACGTACAATCAGTCGGCAAACTGGGCATCTCTTCCATTCAGCCCAACTACCGATTCAGCAGCAGGGCCTCCTGGGCCCAGTCCCAAGCATTCGGCCAGTGCAGATTCAGCCGCAGCAGGCTCATATTTTGCAAGCCCATTACCAACAACCCTCTAACAATCTAGCCCCCACCACTGATTTTGCAAGCCTATTACCACATCTTACCTCACCCGCTTTGCAGGTAATCTTCCTAAGCTGTTTCGTTTACCGTATCCTCAATATATTACTGTTGGTAGTGGCCATCGCATTCCAATTCAGGGTTATGGAACAACTTACACTCAACCACCTCACCCACCCTTCTCCCTAAATAACGTCCTGTATGCTCCCAACGTTATTAAAAACTTAATTTCTATTCGGAAATTTACTCGTAATAATTCCGTCTCTGTTGACTTTGACCCTTTTGATTTTACTGTGAAGGATATTCGTACGGGACTCCTTTTACAAGATGCAATAGCATGGGGTATCTATATCTATTCCCATCCACCTCCGCTGTCAGCTCATGCTCTCCTATATCTCTCGCTACTATTTCTCCGTCAACTTGGCATAGTAGGCTTGGACACCCAGGAGCCCATGTTTTTAATTTTCTTAGAGGCAATAATTTTATTAGATGTAATAATGGAAAACTTGCCCAACATTATGTTTCTTGTTGTTTAAAAAAACATGTTCGTCTTCTTTTCAAGTCATCGTTAGGTGTTACATTTTTGCCATTTGATATTGTTCATGCTGATTTATGGACATCTCCTGTTACTAGCTCACTGGGTCATAAATATTATCTAGTACTCTTAGATGATTTCTCTCATTTTATTTGGATTTATCCACAAAAATTTAAGTTCGAATTTTGCCTTTTTTTTAATTTCCTATTTTTATCAAAACACAATTTGAGAAAGCCATCAAATCTTTTTAGTGCAATAATGGTCGTAAATTTAATAATTCAATGTTTGACAAATTCTGCACAAATGATGGCATGGTCTTTCGATTTTCGTGTTCCCACACCTCCACTCAAAATGGCAAAGTAGAATGAATCATCCGCACTATAAACAACATGGTTCGTACCTTCCTCTTCCATGCCTCTCTCCCTTCGTCTTTTTGGGTCTATGCTGTCAAAATGATAGAATACATCCTTAATATTTTACACACTAGTACGCTTCATAACATGACTCCAATTGAAATTTTATACCGTCGGATCCCCTCTTAGGACCACCTTCGAATTTTTGGTTGCCAATGCTTTCTAAACCTTGCGTCCACCGTCCCTCATAAATTAGCACCCCGAACCACCCCATGTGTCGTAGGATTTTCGCCTAATCATAGGGGCTATTTGTGCTATGACTTGTCCACTGATCAAATCCACGTCTCTCGTCACGTTACGTTCGACGAGATGACTTTTCCCTTCGCAAATATACAAAAGTTCCGTAACACGGACTACACCTTTCTAGACAAGTCTAACACCCCCCCATCGTATTAACCAAACTTGCTCGTGCCACTACCACTGCTACAGTAACCTCGCCTCTGCCACCTACCACTGCCACTGTGTCCAGTCAGTCTACCTCAACAGGCCACCATATCGTCCCCGACGTCCATCCGGCCACACCGCCGTCCTCAGTGTCCCGTCCGTCCAACGCCATCATTCCCACACCAGCCCTGACCCATCACCAGCCCTGACCCATCACCTTCAATGCCCCGAGTCGACAACTGGAACTCACACCAACACCTCCCACCGTTGATCCAGTGACACGCCACCTTCCTAGGCACCACCTACATCATAACAACCTTCCCCGATATCTACTGATACTCCCCACCTGTCACTACTATCAAACCACCGACCCATCAACCCGACACCATTCCCAATCGCCACCCAAAACCTGTCACCGCCTTTAGTCACTCTGACCCATGTCGCCTAAACCAGAATCAACCCGACCCAGTACCTACATCCCGTGACCCAGAACCAAAATTCTACCCTACCCCTGCCTCCACTCACCACATGGAAATCCGTGCCTAACATGGGATTTTTAAACCCAAAGTCCTATTTAACCTGCCTACACACACAATATCTCCAATTCCTAAAAACCCAAAGGTAGCCAAACAAGACCCTAACTGGAATGTGGTCATACGTGAGGAATTTAATGCTTTAACAAAAAAAAACACTTGGAATTTGGTTCCTAGACCGGAGGGGGGTGAATGTGATCCGATGCATGTGAATTTTTCATCACAAGTACAGAGACAATGGTGAGCTAGAAAGATATAAAGCGAGACTTGTGGCTAATGGCATTAATCAGCAAGAGGATATTGATTATGGTGAGATATTTAGCCCGGTTGTTAAATCGGCTACTATTCGCATAGTTCTGAGTATTGATATGGGTAAGCATTGGCCGATTCATCAGCTTGATGTAAGAAATGTGTTCCTTCATGGGGATTTAAAGGAAACTATTTACATGCACCAGCCGCCTGGTTTTGTCCATCATGCAGCCCCTCAGTATGTATGCCGTCTATGTAAGTCACTTTATGGTTTAAAACAGGCCCCTAGAGCGTGGTATGATCGCTTTGCACAATACATTATGCAGATTGGGTTTTCATGCAATAAGTGTGATAATTCTCTATTTATTTTCCATAGAGGTTGTAACATTGCTTATTTGTTGTTATATGTGGATGACATTGTTCTTACTGCCTCCTCTGATGTGTTAAAAAATGAGATCATTGCACTGCTTAAAACTGAATTTGCTATGACTGACTTAGGAAAGTTGAGTTACTTTTTGGGGATCTCAGTGACTCGATCTGCAGATACTATGTTTCTTTGCCAGCGTAAGTATGTAGAGGAGATTGTGTATAGGGCTAAGATGGTAAATTGCAAGATCATGTCCACCCCAGTTGACTCTAAATCGAAACTTAGTGCAGTTGATGGTAATCCAGTGTTAGACCCTACTCTTTATAGGAGTCTTGCAGGTGCGCTCCAATATCTTACTTTCACCAGACCTGGCATCGCTTATGCCGTTCAGCAGGTATGCTTATTTATGCATGCACCCAGAGAGCCTCATTTCACTGCTCTTAAACGTATCATTAGATATGTTAAGGGCACACTTGATTATGGATTACATCTATACCCCTCAGCACCAACCAGGTTGTTGTCATACACGAATGCTGATTGGGCGGGGTGTCCGAACACGCGATGCTCCACTTCCAGCTACTGTGTGTTCTTAGGGGATAATCTCATTTCTTGGTCTGCCAAGAGGCAAGCCACTTTATCCCGTTCGAGGACAGAAGCAGAGTATAGAGGCGTTGCAAATGTTGTTGCTGAGATCTGATGGCTTCGAAACCTTCTTTTGGAGCTTCAGTGTCCCTTGCGTAAGGCGTCTTTGGTTTACTGTGATAACATATCCGCCGTATATTTATCTCATAATCCGGTTCAGCATCAGCGAACCAAGTACATTGAGATGCATATACACTTTGTTCGTGAGAAGGTTGTTCTCGGTCATGTTAAAGTATTGCATGTGCCTTCTTCGTATTAGTATGCAGATATCTTCACGAAAGGCCTTCCTCGACTTCAGATTCAGTCTTAGCATCCGGCCTCCTTCCGCTCCGACTGAGGGGGTGTATTAACGTGTACAATATTAATATTTAGTCATATTTAGTCTTATGTAATTATGGTAGATATAGGATCCCTGTTGTATAAGGATTCCACATTGTACACCCTATATATATTTTGTATTAATGAGAAAGGCTCTCCACGGGAGATTAATACAATCTTACAAATATATTATTAAAAACGGATAGATTTTACACATAATAAAAGGAGGAGCCAGCTTGGATTTCATAATGATAAAGTTTAGTGTTACAGCCCAAATCAACTTCCTTCATACAAACATAATCAGATTAGAAAACCAAACAGAAAAACCATGAAACAAACAACCAAACAAACCTTGTCAAAAAGATTTGCAGATGGTCAGTTCAATGGCTTTTGTAGTCTTATTTATAACACAATGCTTTTAGAACACATAATAATACAACAAGAGACATTTTGGTCTGTCTTGTTCATCAACAGTTGCAAGGGTCACATTTGCAGTTTGCTCCGCACTTGCAGGCATTTCCTCCTTCTGTTGCTTTCTCAGCAGACCCCTCTCCATAGCTGCAATTCATGTAGCAATATTTACTCAGTTTCTTGCTATACTATATATATATATATATATATAGTTATTTCTTTCGATCTCCATCTTTTTACCAGTTCAACTTTATAGTCAAGCAAGTACAAGTGGCTTTCCGCGCCTCTCTTTCCTTATAGTCAAGAGAGTTGCTTAGAGCTCCTCTACAACTACCTTTCGCCCAACATGATCACGAACGAAGACAGAGAATTGCGTAGATAGGAGGACGAAACGAACCAACCAATTTAATTTCATTGTGGGATTACTCTACGTCATTTAACCGTATATATACCAAAAGGATTTAAATTATATACCCTAAAAACTAAAGAATTCTTATACTATCAGTATTTAGCATGCTATAGCATGTTTGTGTTAGCCGATCAAAAATAGATGATAAGCATCAAGTGTTGAAAACACTTTTAGATGCTGAAGTTGATTTTATAAATAAACAATTACGTCATTTATTTGAACACAAGTGTTGAAACTGATAATAAATAATTAGTATGTTTGGTAAGAAAGAGATTAAACACTTTCTTTATTAAAGTGACTGGAATATTCTTAAAAGTTATTTACAAAAAATATAAATTTAAAAGTATTTTTACATAAAAAAGGATGGACGATGAAAATAGAATAGAAAGATAATTAAAATTTTATCTTTTGAGAAGAATATTTCGGATAGGTAAAATAGTTAAAGGTAACCAAGCTAAAAGTAATTATAAGTTAGAAAAATAAGTTAGGAGCGATCAACTCATAGCTTTTGACTGATTTTGATTTATAATCATTTTGCTAAAAACTACTTATAAACTAGTTTGATCAGCTTATAAACGGAGATAATCTCTAAAAGTTCTTTTATATGGTAGTGTATAAAAGTTAATAAATTGATGATAACAAAATATAGAGAACTCTCAAGTTAAAAAATTAGACTAACTTCTTCATTGGTGCAACTCCCTCAATGATGGTAAAGGTGGTGGTGTTCTCCATGTCGGGGTACATTCCACATCTGCAAAATTTCATCCAAAATCAAGAAACAATTAAATTTAGTGAAAGGAAAAAAAAAATCCTCATCAACTGCATCATTTATATTACTACTAAATAAATATTTACTAAGAACTTACCCTCCACAGCCATTGCCGCACTTGCAGCCAGATCCACAGCCACAGCTTCCTCCACAGCAAGACATGTTTTTTTTTCTTGGGAAAAGAGGAAGAATGAAGTGATAACTAAAGCAAGTTTAATTTCTTGTGCAGTTGTGAATTGTGATGAATGGTGAAGCCGAGACTGGGGTTTTATAGCACAAGGGAGGAGACATGTTGGTGATTGTGTGATCATATACCTGACACGTGGACAAATAATTGGGTTGTTTGAATTTTATTTGCGAATAAATTTTGTGATTTATCCATGCTAAAATATTTACTCAATCAACCTTTATTTGTTTAATCAATCGAGTGTCCAGAATTTAATGGTTAATTCGGATTTGCGCACTAGAAAGACAATATGGGTGGTGCTTTTATTGATGGATTAATTCAAACTGGAGAATTTTGGTTCATTAGGTATATTTTTAATATTTCATCATATTCTTTAATGATTTTTTTCAATCGACTTACTAAAGAGTAAGTTAAAAGAGGATGATTGATCTAAACCTCAAATGATATTAAAATTTTTTGTCTTGAAAGACTTATAATCTATCAAAATTCTTGCAGGATTACCGTAAAATAGGTTATAGTGAAAAAAAATATAGGCGATACCAATTATTTGGATTAAATTTTCGTCATGTTAGTATGTTTACTTTAAATTCATATTTTGCTAGAAGGCTTTTAGTCTTATATATTAAGGATTTATATGTCATTAGAAATATAATTAACTTAGATTTTGTTGAAGAATACCCCCGAAAAGTGAATAAGGCTTGAAGCTTGCCTCGACTGCAATGAATAGTTGATTTTTTCTGAAGTCCAAGAATAATGAGAATTGTCAGACCAAATAATATCTTAACATTCCTAATGTGGGGTTCTTGCATATTATATTATGCAAATTTAGTCCACAAATTCAGATGAAATTTTCTTGCTGACATGATCTCCATTTCGGGTGTCGCCGTCAATATCAAGATTCGTAGACTTTTGCTCTTCTAAATATAATACGTATTTAACTTAAATTGGTTATATACTTATATATATGTTAGATATCCAGCTGGAGGCATGTTGTAGGGATATTGTCAAAAGGGAATTTCATTTTTGATTGCAACCTGCATTTGCTTATAAACAGATATCGCTAAAAGTATGGACTAGAACATGGCCATATGCTGTCTCCGTCAGTGTTTATTTAGTAACGTGATCTCCGGATCATCTTATTAATCTTAATTAATTTATCGAGTATTTATTATATTTCACTAGACCTGTCCATCGGGTCGGGGATCCGCCCGATCTGACCCAAAAAATCAGGGTCAGCTTATATCTGACCCATGAGCCACCTCACCCGAAAAAGCGGGGACCCGATCAGGGTCAGGGTAAGAATTTTTTACCCGTCTGGCCCGGCACAACCCGATCAGTGACCCGACCCCGATCCACGTGTTTTTTAATATAATTTATAATATTTTTTATTTTATGAATATTTATTTTTTCAAAAATAAATATAAACTTTGGATTAAATTTATTACCTTCCGTAGAACTCGCCATATTCCAACTCTATTATTGCTTATACTACTACTACTACTACTACTACTACTACATAAGTTCATGTAAAGTAAAAATAAGAATCTTCATTTACCAGCTCAACTTGATTATTTAGTCCATTTTGGTGTAATTTTTAATGATTTCATGCTTCTGTTTGCAGTAATTTTTAATTGACGACAAATTATATCGGATATCGGATTGGGTAGAATTGTAATTTTTGTTTTGTAGAGCGGGTCAGGGCCGACCCGTGACCCATAGTGTCCCCGAAGGGTCAGGGCCAGGGTCGAAAAAAAAAAAAGGGTCAGGGTCGGGCAAGCGGAAAAAAAAGCCACTTGACCCAACCCTGACCCGGCTCGAGCTTTGGACAGGTCTATATTTCACTATGTTAAGAGTCTCACATCGGATATGAAATGAGAACATGAACTCCTTATATGGAGATAGCTTTTGCGGTGAGGATTGTCCAAGTCCATATAAGGAGTTCATGTTCCAATTCCATATCCGATGTGGGACTCTTAACTGTAAAGAATGGATCTTGGGCCTAACTCAACCCCAAAAGCTAGCTTGTAGGGTGAGAATTGTCCAAGTCCATATAAGGAGTACATGTTCCCATTCCATATCCGATATGAGACTTTTAACATCGGTGAACAAAGAATTGGAATGAGCCTGGCTCTAATACCATGTAGGACAAGACGATTATTGATAACAAGTGCCCCAACGTTATGAAGTTGGTCCACCAACTCCTTGAGAAATTTTTTCATCATGACTTGGGAAAATTCTTGCTCAAGGGTGACAACGCGGGAATGTTGGTTATTCTGGAATATATCACGCAATCTATTCCATGTAGCCACAACCGTAGTATCCGGCTCAATAATCGTCTGTAAAAGGTCGGTAGAAATAGTGGAATAAATCCACTGAAGGACGGTAGCATCAAGAGTAATCCACAACTGAGGATACTCCACGGGAGTAGGGGTAGCGGGAGGAATAATGTGATGGAGGACTTGATGTGAGATTGCGTGAATTTTGAACAACTCTGCACACGTCGCATATTGGACGTTTTCCATCTCAAGAACAATAGGGATGTGGTTCTTGATGTTGGAAACAGTAAGGGCAGGATGAAACATGTTCTTAGACATAACGAAAGAACAAAATGTGAAGTACGGATATGGAATAATTTGGGAAGAGAAGGGAGAAGAAGGGCACGGAAATCGAGAAGAAGGCCCAGAAATTGAGAGCATGCGAAAAAACAAAAGGAGAGGTATAAAAAACCTAGACTTCTGATACCATGTAAAGAATGAATCTTGGGTCTAACTCAACCCCAAAAGCTAGCGTGTAGGGTGAGGATTATCCAAGTCCATATAATGAGTCCATGTTTCCATCCATATCCGATGTGAGATTCTTAACACACTAATCTTGACTTAAAATGACATTGTTCACAAAAACTTAGATAAAAGTGTTCGCCCATGTGGTAATACAAATTATCTTAGTTATTAAAGTTGTCCCTCCAACTCTTTTATTGAAGATTGGGACCGACCTCAGATCCACGACACCGATTCAAGACACCAACGTCAGACTTAAGTCGTTGGTTTCCTAATTTAAATATAATAGTTTTATGGTAAACTTCCTCCGCCAGTTCACCGTGCAAAAAGGCGTTATGAACATCCATATGATGGAACTCCCAATTTCGAGCGGCTGCTACCGCCAAGAAGGTCTGAACGGTCACTACCTTCGCAATCAGAGCAACGTTTCATTGTAGTTGATACCTTCCTCTTGCTTATTACCGAAGATGACCAATCGAGCTTTATTTCTTTGTCAATGAAAATATGCCTTGGATATAATCTCGTAGTCCGGGCTGCTGGGAGCAAAACCAATTAATACTTCCGTGGAACAGAATCATAATTTGGCGTTGGCCTAAGGGGCTAATTTGGAAGATCCGAAACTATACCGACGTTTGGCTGGTAGATTGATATACCTCAGTTTTATGAGATCAGAGTTGTCCTATTGTGTTTGTGTGCATGTTCTGTCCCAATTCATGCACCAACCGAAGGAAGCGCACTGGAGAGCAACTCTCCAAGTGGTAAGATACTTGAAGAAGAACCCTGGACAAGAAATTGTGTTGAGGAAGGATTGTATGGGTGGTGTGATGCGGACTGGGGTGGATGTCCGTTGACCCGAAAGTCGCTCACCGACTGGTTTATCTCCCTCGAAAATTCACCGGTGTCATGGAAAACAAAGAAGCAACACATTGTCTCTCGCTTGTCAGCAGAGGCTGATACCGTTCAATGGCAATGACAATTTGTGAATTGAAATGGTTGAAAGGAATCCTCAATAGCTTGGGCGTCGAACATAAATCTCCAGTAAATATGTATTGTGATAGTTAAGCAGCATAGTATATTGCACAAAATTCGATGTTCCACGAATGAACTAAACATATTGAAGTTGACTGTCATTATGTTCGGGACACACTCCAATATGGTATAATACTTCCGAGTTATGTGTCAACCAACGAACAATTGGCCGACGTGTTTACAAAGGTTTTGGAAAAATCACAACATGAATATCTGCTTGGCAAGTTGGGAATTCGAGACCCCCATGCTCCAACTTGAGGGGGTATTGAAGATTGGGACCAAACTCGGACCCACGACATCGACTCAAGACACCGACGTCGGACCCAAGCCGTTGGTTTTCTAGTTTAAATATAATAGTTTTATGATAAAACCCTAGTCAAAGTATATTTGGCAAATTGTAATTTATTAGAATAAGATTTTCTTGTTAGACTGGAAATAGGAGGACTTTTAACTCTATATAAAGAGTTCATTATGATGAATGAAACCAAGAAAGAATCTCCCAATATTTTTTTCTCTCTAAAATTCCATCACTTCTTGATTTTAACATCTTTGATCACCAAGTGATCACCCCGTTCTTAAATAAGATTCAGATTGAGTTTTGTCTCTGACCTTATGAGGTTAAAGTAAAGCATTCAGAGGTTGGGATATTTAGTTGAACGTGGAGAAGTATCAAAAACTCTAATATAGTGCTTCGCCTTCGATTTTTCGGAAGAATCAATTTATGTCTCTCTTCTTCATTTATTTGGGAAAATAGGAACCATCTATTAATTGGGAAATCAGATATCAAATAAGTGAATAGATGAAGATAACTAAATTGATGGGGTTGACTGCTGGCACAGTGGTGGTTGTTGGCATTTTTGGATGATCCTAAAAATTTGAATGTCAAAAAATCAATTTAGAAAGAAGCACTAATATATCATTTTATAAAAATTATTTTAGGCGTTGACATGCTGTGGAACTTACATTGTATGAGTTTGGATCTAGTATTATTCTTAATCATTGTTAACATTGTTTTCTCTTCCTATTGTCTCTGTAATGAAAGACTAAAGAAGTGCCTTTTTTGGACTTTTATTTCCAACCATCGAATGTAGTAGTGATCGATCATCAATCTACTTCTGCTTTATAAAGCACAGGCTCCATTTTAGGCTACGTACGGCCCCCATTCATTTTAGGGTATTTAGAATTTTGAGGGTGGAAAGAACAAGATGCTTCCCATATCTTTTACGAAAAGAACAGCATATATCACTATATTTTCAAACACTAGCAGCAGTGCGAGGATTATTCCATTGTAGTTCCACAATTTATTTTCGATTTGCTGGATGACATGACATAATTCAACGGGTGAGAAGGTCGTCTTAGAAACGAAACCTATCGACATATGTCTATCATTAAATTTATGAAATTGGTTTTTGAGTTAGAGGAATGAAGTAATAGTTTACAACATATATAATTTGCAAATATGAAGTAGGTTTTTTCATGAAGTATTTCGTACGTAATATCGATCTGTCTTTTGATATTATTAAATCGTTTTAAAGCACTGAACGAAATAAACGTTATTTTTACTCATGGACTACTTGACGTGCTAACCAAAAAGGTTTGCAACTTACACCGATGTCAAATAAAACTGATGGTGTCTTTTCTGTAAAACTTTGGGTAAAATATTGTGGTAAAGGGGTATCACATTTTCAAGGGAAAAGAATGTGCATATTACATGTTAAAGTTAAAATCTAGTGGTAGGACTAGATGCTACAAAAAAAAAGAGGCATCATGATCGCTAAGAACTATTCCTTGTATATATTTGTCCGTCTGTACTATTGTTCAGCATTTTCGATTTTTTGACCTTCTTTCGAGCTCCAGTATATGTTTTTTCTATAGACCGCCTAATAGTGGGGGTTCGGTATAGATCCCAACCTGTTGATTTCACTGAAAAAATTGAGAGTACAAGAGGTGGCTTTTTGGCCAATCCTCGAGATACATTTAGGATGAACAGTTCATCAGAGTGAAGGAACTGACCTATGCTAGTGAGAAAACGTAGTAAAGTTTACAAAATCATGGACAGATTTAAGCAAAAGTGTATTGTCCTTTAACATGTCTAACTCTAAAACATGAAAGTCCATCTTGATCATTCTTCAAGAGAGCTCAAACTTGAGTTGGCAAAGACACAACTTGGTTGAAGAATATGTTTCTCTCATTCCAGCTCCAGTAAATAATCCATCTAGGACTTCATAAACAGATTCAATTAGATTTAGCGAACATACACAACACATATATATTGTGTCTATATATATACACATGAACCTAACACAACGAGGTATGACGGCAGATATTTGAACCTAGCTTAATTTTAAATGCTAACTCATGAATTTAGAATTGTTCAAGAATTAAGAGTAATATTTATGGAGAAAAGAGCTAGATCATTCCCTCTATTAATGTGGATCAATATTCTAATACACACCACACGTCTAAGGTTGGGCATATGAATGATTAACAATATAACACGTACGGGCGCCAACATTAGCTAAACCAAGAACAGAAATGGATTTCTCTAATATCATACTAAGAAAATGACCTTAGGTCTAATTTTAAAGAATTGCTCATGAAACGAGTTCTCAAGATTATATAAAAGAACTTATTCCCTCGACAACAAGAATGCTCAGTGCTCAAACTCTAATGACAATATTCGACTAGAATCAACTAGGGTTGTCCAGTGGGCTGGGCTGGGCTAGGCCGGGTCGGCCCGATTCCGACCTGTCCCGCTACCCGCCCATCCTCACCTCGATCCCCCATAAAAAAATATATTTGTCGGTGTCGGGGTTCGAACTCGGGACGGGGCCTGGGATCGTCCCTCCCTTCCCGATCCCAATCCCGACCCGCCCCAACCCAACCCGACCCCGTCCCGACCCGCCATCCCCCCCCTTGGAAAAATAGCCGTTGTGCAACAACTATAACAACCAACCCCGTGAACCCCCACCCCTTAATATTTATTTTTAACCCATAAGTTAATATATTTACACTTTAACCCTATTTCTCAACTGTAAATACCTCATTTTCCTCTTCATTTTCTCACAAATCTTCCTACAATCTCTCAATTTATCTCTCTACAATTCTACATTACCTACTAAATTATTTTTTTTTGCTCATTTATATCAAAGTTTAAAAATTGGGAGTGAAGTTGGCAACTAGCTTGAGGATCACCCATCGAGCAAAGTTTCAATTTTCAACCTCGATTACACGTCGGCGTTTGGTACCTTCGTTCTTTCTTTAAATTATTATTGTTACTTAATTTTTATTATCACACTTAATTTCATTTACTTTAATTATTTATTTACATAATTATAATAGAACGTTTTTGACGTATGATTAAGGGTAAATGTAAGAGTGCTTCTTCTAGTAGGGGTAACAAAGGTAAGAGTACTTCTTCTAGTAATCTTATTTCTAGTCCCGATGATTTCATTGATTTCACTCATATAGATGAAATTGCTTTTTTTAATGATATACCATTAGATGATGAGGTAGATAGAACCAGACTTTAATTTAGACGATAATCTAGATGACACACCCACTAGTGCACCTCAACCTCAGGCTCAGATTGAGTCTCAGCCTAAAACTGAAACTGGATATTACCCCTAGTATGATTCGAGGTCCCACACAACGAAAATTAAAATCAGATGCATGAGATTTTTTTATAGGGACCAAGAGAATCAACTAGCTAGATGTAAAATTTGTAAAAATATTTATAAATTTAAAACCGGAAAAGGTCAAGGTGGGACGGGAGGTTAATTGAGACATATACAAGGCGAACACACATCTAGGTGGAATCAATACCAGGCTAAAAAACCAGGTGTGTCAATGCCATATGAGTCGGGACAAGGTTCACATAGTGTCCCCGACCAAGTACAGGGTCAAATTAACTCGACGACGGGGGGAATTTTCGGTCCTAAATATGATAAAAACAAAGATAGGGAAAATATGACAAAATTAGTTGCGGTGGAGGGTTTGCCTTTTTCATTTCCTTCATCTCCTGGTTTTATTCATTACATTCGAGAAACATATAATTGTGCCATATTTATAACTTAGTTGTAAATGATGGACTAAAACTTTTTGAAAACATTCTTGATAAAATACAAAGACGCAAAAAGTATAAAAAAAACTTGTCATGATTGTGGATTACCTTATAGAAAAATTTCAGAAAAAGTTTCGACTAGGTGGAATTCTCTGTATGAGCAACTACTTGTTGCTTATAATTATAGACAACCTATAGCTTTATTATTTGACGCCATAATAAAAATCCAAAGGATATGCTTGTAGATAATGATTGGGAATTTTTTTTAGAACTTAATGGATTTCTAGAGAAATTTTTTCAAGCTACTAAAGAATTTTCTGGTATTTATTATCCTACTATTTCAAATATGTTATTTTATATAGTTATAATATTTTTGTTACTTAATGAATATATGAAAAAATCATCTTACGCTCCATCTATTAAAAAATGTTTATAAAATTAAAAAACACTTTTTTCTATTCCCACTATTTATATTATTGGTGTTGTATTAAATTCGACTATTAAAGTAGACAGTTGTAAAACACTTGTAGAAACGATTTATGATTGTATAGAAGTACTTCCAACAGACCAAACTAAAGAACCAACTCACAAACCAACTAAAGAAGACGTTACGTCTAGCATACACACTAAATGCAAACAAGTATATATGTATTACCAACAACAAAGTGCAAATAATCAACCGACTTCTGTACCATCTTTTACTACTTCGCTGCAACCTTATAAAAAACATGTGGTTTCTGCTGCTATTATTCAAGGCCTTAGAAATAAAATGTTTAGTGGTTCAACTTCTTCACAAGTTAGCGAATTTGATGTTTATTTTTTTTCAGGGTGTTGTACCGTACGAATTAATTGTCAATGATGAAGGATATGAAGACTTGCTGAAATACTGGAGGCAGAATGAGAATACATTTACGACACTAGCAAAGATGACCCGAGATGTGTTGAACATTCAAGCGTCATCAACAACGTCTAAAAGTGTTTTTTCTGTTGAAAGATTTCAAATAGGAGAGCACAGACATTCATTGGCGGAAGACACATTGGAGATTACAGTTTTATTCAGAGATTTTATTCGAGCGGAGCGTAGAAGGTGCGGTCAACCAGAGATCAACGATGAAGAAGACTACAGCTACAACAAAATCTTGTCCGAAGGAACAAGAAGCGACGTCGAACAATTTGACCAACAAATTCCAATTCCAACCAAAGATCCTCAAGACATTGTGAGGAAATTAGAAAAAGTATGGTTAACTATGTAATTTTTTAATTGCAATTTTACTATGTGATTTGCAACTTTTGAACAACACCACAAAGTTACAATTTTAAAATTGTATTACAAAAAAATCACATTTCTATTAATTAATATAAGAGGCACATGATGTTTTTATTACACTATCTTGTTCAATTATTGAAGTGTTTATGTATATTATTTTTTAAAATTAAGTGGCAAAAAAAAATCCCAAATCCTGATCCCTACCCGTCCCGTCTCGTCCCGCCAAATTCCGGCCCCTCTTTCGGCGGGATGTGGGATGGGACAGGACCTCTTCCCGTTCCTCCTATCCTGGCCCGCTAATCCCATCGGAGCCCGCGTCCCGACGCTCCCAGCCCCGCCGGGACCCGCCCCGCTGGACACCCTAGAATCAACTCATTTAACTGGTCCAATGGTGTATGCTAAGCCCATAACTTTCATGGGCTCAACTAATAGGCCCTGCAATTTTAGCCACATCTAAAAAAAAAAATGCTATAGTTAGTCAGCCATCTATATTAGGCCTCAGGCATGTGAAGGAATACCTAAGACAGGCAGGGGCGGACCTACGTGGGATCAAGCTGAGTCAATTGAATCCACTTCGTCCGGAAATTATACTGTAGCTATATGTTGAAATTTGGCTAAAAACAGAAAAGTTCAGTTATTAAATTTTGTTGAACCCACTTAAACATGGCTTGTGCTTTGGTGAGATGGTAAGTGGGTTCAAAAGGCCCTTGAAGGTCTAGTGCTCGAATTTACCCTTTGTGTTTCTATATTATTTTGTTTGGATATTTCTAATTTGCACTCGAGAGTCCCTCCTTTTACAACTACTCTCTCTTTTCTTTCTATCTACTTTGTGAATTGTAATTGTAGGTAGGTATTCTACTTGTTTCTGTACTCTCATTTAAAAAAATTGATTCTAAAGTCCATTTAAACCTTTTTAAGAAAATGTAAAACTTAAGTGATTTTATTTCTTTCTTTTGTAGGTTTGGTTCATTTTTAGTTTAGTTTATGATGGAATTGTATACTTCGGTTACATTGAAATTCCCGGTTTAGTTATAGTAGCTATTTTTCTTTAACATTTTGTGCTCCTATCAGTTTAGTTAAAATATGCATGTGTAATTTTGGAAACTATTTACATTTTTCTTATTTCTGTGAATTACAACTTTTCCATTTATAAACAAGATAGATTTTAGATAGTTAAGTTTCTTAGAGTTTAATTAAGTTTTAAATTTGTCAAAAAGATTCTTCTAAAGTTTTAAAGGTTGTTTTTTTGAAGTAAAACTTATTAAGTTAAATAGATAAAATACAATTATTTACATTAAATTAAATAAAGTTTTGGTTTAAACAAACTAAGATTTTGCTGTTTATTTTTTTTTTAAAATTCCCAAGGTCTTATGCATTTTTAAAAGTTTTTTTAATAGTTTTTCTTAGGAAAGACATATCTTTCTCCACACCAATGAGCGCCAACTTTAAAATGACTTCATGCTGAGGTCGAGTTATGAAAATAAGGAAAAAAAAGTGTCGCGCGTAAATTTTACTTGTCTTGCTCAACATCATTCGTACTGTAGCCTATTGTCGTCTTCAATTGAACCCGCTTATACTTATTTCTGGTTTCGCCACTGAAAACAGAGTTTAGCCTTTGATAAAGTCCAAGAATGGTTCTTTATGAATGTTTGAAATGGCTTCGGCAGAGTGAGGGAAAGTGTCTCTAGAGATAGCGCTGACCTTACTTTTTGACACAATCCTTCTAACTGCATTACAATATCACTCTCCAGTAACAATTATTGAAGACTTTAGTGGAAACTAACAATGCTATGCTACTATTAATTATATATGGAGAGAGGCGAACGAATCATGTGCCGACTCTTGGCAAATGAGGGTCATGAAGAAAAATTGATAATATGGGAAACTGTATTCAAGGAAATAGAGTTTTTTCTCCGACCGGCGGATTCAAGTCATGTAGCTTATGAAATACTTTAAGTAATTTATTACTTTCCCAATGTACCAAGGAAAAAGTAAGAAATGCCAATTTTGCTCGTATGAAGCTTCAATAATCTAACAACAGATTTGAGCAACGTAATGATCTCATTTTTTAACAAATCAGAGGAGGCAGTAAGATTATCATCAACATACAATAATAAGTACGCAATGCTACTATCTCTATGAAAAATAAATAGAGAATTATCACGCTTGCTGCACATAAACCCAATCTACATGATATACTATGCAAAGCGATCATACCACGCTCTAGGGGATTGTTTCAAGCCATAGAGTGACTTACAGAGACGACATACATACTGAGGGGCTGCTGGATGAACAAAATCAGGCGGTTGATGCATATAAACCGTTTCTTTCAAATCCTCATGTAGAAACACATTTTTTACATCAAGCTGATGAATAGGTCAGTTCCTGCCAATGGCTATACTCAGAACTGTGCGAATAATAGTCAGTTTAACAACCAGACTGAATGTCTCACCACAATCAATACCCTCCTGCTAATTTGTGCCATTAGCCACAAGTCTCGTCTTATACCTCTCTAGATCACCATTGTCTCTGTACTTGTGATGAAAAAATCACATGCATCGGATCACATTCACCCCCTCCGGTTGAGGAACCAAATCCCAAGTGTGTTATTTTATTAAAGCATTAAACTCCTCACACATGGCCGCATTCCAATTAGGGTCTAATTTTACTAATTTGGGGTTTTCGAGAATGTGGGATATGGTTTGCGTATATAGGTTAAATTGAACTTTGGGTTTAAAAATTTCGTGTTGAGCACGGATTTCCATACGGTGCGAGGAGGTAGGCTGGGTATGTTTACTGGTTGTCGGGTCGAGGTCACTGTGTGTGGTTGGATCTGAGTTCTGGTATGGTGTTTGATTCGAGTTCTGGTATGGGGTGGGATCGGTTTGTTGACTGGGAACAATGGTTGAGTGGTTGATAATATGGGTTTGACGATGGGTGGAGTGGTGTCACCGATGTGGGTAGACCGAGACGGGTTGAGGTCGACGATGTGGGGTATGGTGTCGGTGGTGGGTTAGCACTGGAGGGTTGGTTTGGTGGTGTGAGTATTGGGGGACGATGTGGGTTACCGGTGGCTGGTGTGGTTGCGGGGTTGTTGTGGTGGCGACACACTGGTGGGGAAGATGACCGGTGGTGATACCAAGAAGTTGGGCTGATTGCCGGTGGTGATGGTAATCGGCGTTTGTTGGGACGGAGACTTGGAGGGTGATAGACACAGAGCTGTCGTTGGTGACGGCGACAGTAGGTGGCAGAGATGGGTTTGCGGTGGTAATTCTCTATTTATTTTTAATATAGGTAGTAGCATTGTGTATTTGTTGACATCCAATTTTGTCCCATCCTTTTTGATTTATTTGCAATTTTAAATATTTTTAACACCTCAAAACAATTTTAATCTATATACATACATGCATATATATATATATATATTATTATTATTATTATTATTCGCATTTTTTACTATCATTTGCGTTTTTATCATAATCATAAGTTTTATCCGAAAATTCTATGTTATTTTATTCTCGCAAAATTGCATCGCATTTCCATTTTTTTTTATTAAGCATTAAACATTTCGCAAATATTATATTTTTATTATTATCACATCGTTATGTCATTTTAAATAATTCACATCTTTTACAAAACAAAAAAAATATTTTTTATGTTAAACCCCTTTTTATATTTTTTAAACCCAAAACAATTTCTACCCAAACAAAATTCACCCAAAACCCATTTTTTCGTCCAAGCCCATTCCCCTTATTTCCTTCCCCTTTATTTCCCCCCAATTCCCATAGCCCACATCCGAGGCCCAATCGGCCACCCCCTAACAATACCCCAAACCCATTCCCTTTTTATTTCCCTTACAACCGAAGCCCATACCATTTTCCCTAACCAAAACATAACTCACTAAATAAAATCTCCACCAGCCCAAACCGACCCAAAACTAAACCAGCCCACTACCCATACCCGAAGCCCAACAACCAATTCTTAAAACCCATCCCCTTACCCCATTTCAGAAAACCCAAAACAAAACAAAAAAAAAACAAAATCAAAAAATCTCAAACCCTACTCTCTCTCTCTCTCAAATCAGCCGCCACCCGCCGGTCACCTCACCCCTGCCGCCACCAACCCCCCTCTGTTACGCCGACACCACCAAACCCTTCGACCCATACCCCAAAAATCCGCGACCCATGCCCCTCAAATCCGCGATTTTTGGCTCCTTTATTTTGAAATTCGAACTCGTTTTGAACACGAAAAGGGTGCGAATACACCTATAAATACCCCCTTTGTTCTTCATTTTGAGAGGGGATTTTTTCAGAAGATTATTCTATGCAAAAAAATATATATATTTGTTGTGTTCTTGATTTTTAGCATTTGCCTTCTTCGTTGTTCAAGAAACAAGTCCGAAAAATAGGTCCAAGATTCGAAAGAAAAGAGGTGAGTTTCGTTCTTGAACTTGGGTTTCAAATACTTCTATTTGGCTTTGTAAACCGAATCCGAAAAATCCGTTTGCGTTTTTTTTTTGTTGTTGTTGTTCTTCACTGGTTTCGGGTCGGGTCGACCCGACCCGAGTTGACCCGATTTGGATATTTGTTAGAATACTGTATTTCGCATTTTTGTATGTTTGGTTATCTGAAATTGGTGCTGAAATTTGATTCGGGTTTGGATCACTGATTAGGGTCGGGTCACTGACCCGGGTCGGGTCGACCCGAATTGAACATTTTTAGAATTACTGCATTTCGCATTTTTGCATGTTGGTTATTTGAAATTGGTGCTGAAAATCTGATTCGGGTTTGGATCACTGACCCGGGTCGGGTCGACTCGGTTTGGGTAATATTTCCAGAATTCTTGCATTTCATATTCTTGTATGTTGGTTATCTGAATTGGTGAAAATATTTGATTTCGGGTTTGAATTTCTGATCCGGGTCGGGTCACTGACCCGGGACGGGTCGACCCTGTTTGGGTAATATTTCCAGAATTCTTGCATTTCATATTCTTGTATGTTGGTTATCTGAATTGGTGTATTTTCAGATTATGGCATTTTTCACATCATGTTGCTGGTTATTTGAAAAATCTGAATTTTGATTCCAATCCCGGGTCTGTTTTCAGAACTGGTTCACTGTTTCATTCGGGTCACTGTTCATGATCCGGGTCGGACATTTAATTACTTACTATTGTATGCGGCTATGCTGTTTATTTTACTGCTTTGAATAAATACCGCATTAAGGCCGATGAAATTGAATTAGGCCGCGCTTTTCTTTCGTTTTCTCTGTTTTTCAGCACTGTTTTAAATATCCGGGCAACGGATATCTTACTGTTTTACTGTTTTTACTGTTTTAAACAAATACCGCGCCTGTTCGGGCACTGTTTTTCTGTTTCAGTTTGCTGCTCGTTTCGATTCTCTGTTTTCTGCACTGTTTTAAACATCCGGGCAACGGTTATTTACTTTTTTTTTACTAAACAACCCGTCTTCTCGGGAATTGCCTCTCTGTTTACTGCCTACTACTGCTGCCTACTGTTTTCAATTTAATTTTGCTGATTTGAACACGATACTACACTGGCCGATGAAAAATATCCGTTGATTTTGAGGCCTCCACAGTCGTAAAGACGAAAAAAATAACTTCTGGGCAATGATGAGGCTTAAACCTTTATTTCATCCGAGATCAACATGTTTAGTCGGCGAGGTGAATTATATATTCACAGCCACGACGTGATTATAGTGATCTTTTCTATTTCACCCGAGAGACCAACACGTTTAGTAGGCGAGGCAATCAATATTAACCATATTAGTCCTATGTTTGCAGCCACAACGTGATTGGAATGTTCTTTTCAAAATTTAAGTCTGAGCCCTCCGTGATCCAAACATTCACTGTTTTGAATACGGATATGAAGTTATTTGTATTTAACTGTTTCTAACCGTTTGTTCTTAACACTTGCGGGATTAAAGTAAATAAAGGCAGATTATTCCTCGATGTTTATTTATTTTATTTCTTTCTTTAATTCAAATTTTATCCCGCTTTGTATTGTAATATTATTTATCGCACTTATGTAACTATTGAAATGCTTAGAATAGACAAACTTAGGATTAATTCATAGGGTAGTTTAAGATTTGAAACCCGTCGCTAGCTTATTTATTTGTAGGCTCGGTTAAATTCAAACTTAGAAATCCTTCGCTAGTTTATTTTAGGCTCGTCGCGCGTATTCAAGATATTCAAAACAACTTTCGTCATCTTTTATTTGCTTTATTAAATCATACCGAATAAGTTTATCTTTTGTCAATTTACAATTCATTGATTCCCAAATTTTACTTCTTATCATTTATTATTGTATGTTGATGATATTGTGCTCATTGCCTCCCCTGATTTGTTGAAAAATGAGATATGGTAAATACAATATATATGTGTAAGATTGTATTAATCTCCCGCGATTCGTATGTTGATGATATTGTGCTTTCTCATTAATACAAAATATATATATGTGTACAATTTGGAATCTCTGTACAACAAAGATCTTAGTTCTACCATAATTACATAATCTTAAATATGATAAATACAATAGTAGTACACACGTGCTAATAATTTTAAAATAGGACCAAATGAAGCAGACGCCAAAGCCACCATTTTAGGCGTCTTTTTACCGTCAAACTATCTCTACTTCTACAAATTTATGTACACGGATAGCGACTAGTGTATATGAATTTTTATATTGTTGTTCACCTAAAAATATAACTATAGCTTATGTGATATTTTTCATTTTTCAAGATTCAAATTATATAGTAGTATGTAGTATATTTTTAGATGTATTTTATTCTTATGAAATGGGAACTATTGTAACTTATACTTTCTCTATCCTAATTTATGTGATACTTTTCATCTTTTGAAATTCAAACTGCATGAATTTTGACCAACATTTTAAGATGTATGTTTTCACTAAATTGATACAAGAAAAATTGCAACCTACAGTACTTTTCATATAGTTTTCAAATATATAAATTTTAATCTTAAAACATTGAGTTAATCTAATCCAATTTTACTTTAAAGTTTAGTCAAATTGACTATTGAAAAACAAAAATTATCACATAAATTGAGACGGAGGGAGTAGTACTTTTGTAAAATTTTGAATATCTAAATTTCAATTTTAAAATATTGAGTTGATCTAAACTAATTTTACTTCAAATATGAGTCAAATTGACTCTTAAAAGCAAAAAAAACACCACATAAATGGAACAAAGAGAGCATGAAATCAATAATTTAATAAATAAGACATGTAACCACTCATAACATGTTAAAATTATACTAAATTGTTTAAATATTTCTTTACACGTTAGTTTATATAAGTTAAATCTTGACTATTATTAATAAGTATTCTCTCATTTTCATTTTACGTGAAGATGTTTGATTGAGTTTGGAGATTAAAAAAGAAAAAAAAAAGACTTTTAAATAAACGTGCCATGTCAATGAGATTTCTATAACTATGAAATCACGTCATTAAGAAAAAAAACAATAAATTCTAAGTGAAATTATTTCTAGTCTAATTATAGAAATGTGCTAATTTTTTCATAACATGCCAAAAAAGGTCTATTCATCACAGAAGAAATAGGAATTAATTAAGTATTGTTTGCATATATTTAATAGTCAAGGTGTGGACAATGCGACAGTAAATTAGAAGCCAAGACTCCCAAAGAGATAGTCTTTGATTAGATAACCAACCGCGTAACTAAAATAATAATTATGAGAAAAAGAAGTGAAGATAAGGGTCAGACCTTTGTTGGTTCTGCACTTAGCTCTGATTTAGTGCTGAGCTGCTCAATTGTTGGATGTTCCTTGTCTAAAAACTACTCTCTCCATTATCCAAAAACTATAAGTTTTATAGTTAAAACTTATATAAAATTGTTATGTCATTTTTTTGGACGCAATTCAAAGAGTATAATATAACCAAAAAACGGCATTTTATTCCGTGCATTTAAGCAGTTTGTACGTATTTTATGTAAGGTTGTGGTGCTTAGGTGATATCTAAACAAGAGAGCCTCATCGTACTTAGCTTCCTAACTTTGTGATGTCACTAAACTTTCATTTTATTGCAGTAAAATCACTATTTTTATAAGAAAAAAATCCCAACTTTACTTAAGTAGAAAATAACCTGTTTGGCCATGGAAGTGGTTATTTTTCTCAAAAAGTATTTGTCGCATCCGTTTTTTTATCACGGTTCGCGACGTAATGGGTCGATTCCTCTGAATTGATTAATTATGTTGAGGAGTCGTCATTTAATTAATTTTACGGTGAATTAGGACACCTAAATGTTAACTAAATGATGCAAAGTGAACTTCGATTACTGGTCTACTAAACTATGAGATTCTAGGTAAGAGTTTTTTATTATCCTAAAGAGAAGGGGCTAGGCACCCTTTAAGATCCGCTAACTTGCAATTATCCAATCAAACTCAGGTTAATTATTATGCTAAAAAATGCATGTTTAAAAATAAAAAGTTAAAAGGATGTTGCAAATAATTAATAAAATGATGCATTTTGTAAAAATATGCATTTGTATGGCATTGTTAAAAATACATATAAAGTTGATTTTGAATAAAAGTATGCATTTGTGTGAAAGTTGATAAAAATACATGCAAAGTTGTTTTTGAAAAAAAGTATGCATTTACATGACGTTATATAAAATAAATATTTTGCATTTGATAGTAAAGGAGGAAAGTAAATTATTTATAATGCAAAGAAGTGATTTATTATGAAAGTCATTTTAAGTTGCAAATCGGATAAAACGAAATTATTATATGATTAATAGTGCAAGTAAAAAAGGTGATCAAATTGTTTTAAAAGTTTGAAACTGTTAAACAAGGTAATATACCCGTGATATACATTGAATATACAGAAGTGTATATCACAGGTATACGTATGAAAGATGGCCCAAAGAAAAGCGATGGACGGTGGCCCAATCGACGATGGCGAGGGCCGAGGCCCATCACGGGTATTGGATGCCAAGCCCATCACGGGCAGTGGCTAACAAGTGTATATAAGGAAAGTATATTTATAATATATTGTAGTGTATTTGGTACCTAATTAGGATTATACACTTATCATAATTGTATAGTTATAATTATGGTAGAATAAGATTTTAGGAATATGATTCTCCTATTTTGTAACTTGTATATATACCTTTCAATTAATGAAAATAAGCAAGGGGATTATTTCTTTAATGGTATCAAAAGTCTAGGTCACACAAAAAATTTCTCTCAAAGTTTTTGTCCTCCTTCTCGTCCGAGACCCCCCCCTCGGGTTTTACCAAATTTTGTCTTCCGCTCTCAAAATCTCTCTTACTAATCCCTCTTTCACCTCTTGTTCTTTCGGTATGTCTACATCAAAGAACTCGTTTAACCCTGCCCTTGTTGTTTCTAACATCAAGAATCATATCCCGTTAATTCTTGAAATAGAAAACATCCAATACGCGACGTGAGCCGAGTTGTTCAAAATTCACGCTCGTTCGCATCAAGTCATCCATCACATCATCCCCGCGGCTCTTGATGATACAGAGGTGCCTAAACGCGAGGATGATCCTAAATTATGGACAACGCTTGATGCCACTGTCCTTCAATGGATATATTCTACTATCTCCACCGACCTATTGCAGACGATTATCGAGCCAGACGCTACGGCAATGGCCGCATGGGATAGACTGCGTGACATATTCCAGAATAATCAAAATTCCAGAGTTGTTACCCTTGAACAGGATTTTTCCCACGTCAACATGGAAAATTTCCCGAACGTTTCAGCATATTGCAAAAGGTTGAAGAAATTGGCGGACCAACTCCGTAACGTTGGTGCTCCTGTTAGTGAAGATCGTCTTGTTTTACAGATGGTCGCTGGCATATCCGAGGCCTATAGTGGCGTTGGGACTCTCCTTCGTCAAAGTAATCCTCTTCCAAGGTTCTATCAAGCACGATCCATGCTTACCTTGGAAGAAGCCGGTTTGGCTAAAAAGGCGGTTACTAATGCTAGTCCCGTGGTCATGATGACTTCCTCCCCAAGTCCTCAAAATTATGGCAACAATTCAAACCAAAACCAATCCCACGGGGGCAACAAGAATGGTCGGAAAAATAAAAATCGCGGGGGAAAACGCGACGGTTCAGGCGGCAGTCACGGTGGCCAAAGCAGTGGCAGTGGGCCCCCTCCAGTTTCCAGTGGGCCACCGAACCCCTGGTCTCAGCCTTGGACCTCTGGGCCATGGGCTTGTACTAGTGGACAGTGGCCCTACGACCCAGCTCCAGCACATTTTGCAACCACTGGCCAGTGGGCTTTCCACGCCCCGGACGGCCCACCCGCCAACCGGCCCGATGGCGGTAGCAATTCCAGCGGCTTCGACCCGCGGCGATGCCCGGTTCGGAATACTTGGGCCCCGGCCTCCGCAAGCTCACCACGCAGCAGGCCCCACTCAGACCGATGTCGAGGCCGCAATGCACACACTAGGGTTGACACAACCGAACCCAAATTGGTATATGGATACTTGTGCCACCACCCATATGACATCCGATTCAGGTACTCTCTCATCTTATTTCCAATTTGAGCAACCCTCGCGGTATAATTGTCGGTAATGGTAACTCTATTCCAATTCAGGGTTATGGTTAGAAAACGTTGTCTCCCCCCAATCCACCCCTTATCTTGAAAAATACTTTACATGCTCCCAAATTGATTAAAAACTTAGTGTTTGTCCGAAAGTTCACCACTGACAATTCTGTTTCTGTTGAACTTGATCCTTTTGGTTTCTCTGTGAAGGATTTCAAGACTGGGAGTCCTCTCATGAGGTGTGATAGTAGGGGAGATCTTTATCCTATCACGCCTGGTGTCGGTCCATCGAGTCAAGCCTTGACATCAGCCTTTACAGCCATTTCTCCATCCTTGTGGCATGCTTGCCTTGGTCATCCGGAATCCTCTATTTTATCAGTTTTAGATAAAAATAGTTTTATTTTTTGTAAGGGTACGAGTCGTACTCCAATTTGTCAATCTTGTTCGTTAGGAAAAATTGTTAAATTGCCATTTGTAGACTCAAATTCTCATACTTCAATGCCATTTGATATTATTCATAGCGACTTATGGACATCTCATGTTCTTAGTTTGTTGGGTCATCGATATTATGTTCTCTTTTTAGATGATTATTCTAATTTTTTGTGGACGTTTTCAATTGCGAATAAATCACAAGTGTTTTCAGTCTTCATAAAATTTAGAGCGTTCATTCGTACCCAATTCGAAAGAGAAATAAAAAATATTCAATGTGATAATGGGAAAGAGTATGACAATAGGAAGTTTCGGGAGTTCTGTGCTAATAATGGGATCAATTTTCATTTTTCGTGTCCTCATACATCTTCACAAAATGGGAAAGCCGAACGCAAAATTCATTCCATAAATAACATTGTCCGAACTCTCTTAATTCATGCTTCCATACCCCCATACTTTTGGCATCATGCTCTACAAATGGCCACATATCTCCTTAACATTATTCCTTCCAAAGGCCTGACATATTCTTCTCCCCTCCAAATTTTATATAATAAGAACCCGTCTTATTCTCATCTTCGGGTCTTTGGGTGCTTGTGTTATCCGTTATTCCCATCCACCATAATTAAAAACTTCATGCTCGGTCTACTCCGTGTGTGTTTTGGGTTATCCGTCTAATCATCATGGTTACAAATGCTTTGATTTATCCTCCAAGAAAATCATAATTAATCGCCATGTCATTTTTGATGAAACCCAATTTCCTTTTACGAAAGTTCATACACCCGAGCCTAGTTCGTATAATTTATTGGATGACCGAATATCCCCGTATATTATTCGGCATTTTTTGGACATCTCCCCACTCAAAACTCTCCAGCGGGCCCACTACCCGCTGGTCCCACTGACATGTCTCGGTCGGTGCCCAGTCTTCTCACTGGGCCAGTTTCAGTGATTGGGCCAGTCCAGCCCACCACTGGAACTGGTCCAGTTCTAGTCACTATTTCCGTCGCTGAGTCCGTTTCCAGAATTGGGCCAGCAGGTCCACTGCCTGATGGCCAGTCCATCCCGAGCCCAGAAAATTCCCAAAATCCGCCCACCTCTTCCTCAAGTCTTAGACCAGTCACTCGTAGTCAACGGGGTATTTTTACACCTAAAAGATATTTTAATTTACATTCGAATGTCTCTAAATCCCCCTTGCCCCGTAATCCTGTGTCTGCCTTAAATGACCCGAATTGGAAAATTGCTTTGACTGATGAATATAATGCTCTTATTGATAATAAGATGTGGGAGTTGGTGCCCCGTCCCTCTGGTATTAATGTTAGCAGGTCTATGTGGATTTTTGCTCATAAGGAAAATTCGGATGGTTCTTTCGCTCGACATAAGGCACGACTTGTGGGTGATGGTAAGACTCAGCAGGTTGGGATAGATTGTGGTGAGACGTTTAGTCCGGTGGTCAAGCCGGCTACCATTCGCACTGTGCTCAGCTTGGCTCTTTCAAAGGCAGGGCCTATCCATCAGTTGGATGTCAAGAATGTTTTCCTACATGGTGATCTCAAGGAAACAGTCTATATGCATCAGCTGTTGGGATTCAGGGATCCCAAACGTCCTCATCATGTCTGTTTATTGAAGAAGTCCTTATATGGGCTTAAGCAGTCTCCACGGGCCTGGTATACGAGGTTTGCTGACTTTGTTTCGACTATTGGGTTCACTCACAGCAGGTCAGATAATTCCTTGTTCATCTACCGTCGTGGTTCGTCCTTGGCCTACATTCTATTGTATGTGGATGATATCATTTTGACTGCCTCTTCCGATGCCTTACACCAGTCTATCATGTCCATGTTCGACTCTGAGTTTGCTATGAAAGACTTAGGGCCCTTGAGTTATTTTTTGGGGATTGCCGTCAAGCGTCATTCAGATGGTTTGTTTTTGTCTCAAAGAAAGTATGCGGTTGAGATCATCGAGAGGGCTGGGATGTCATCCTGTAAGTCCACTACATTTGATACTAAGCCCAAACTTGGTGCCGCGGCAGGCGTCCCTTACGAGGATCCAACCGCTATCGCAGTCTTACAGGGGCTCTTCAGTATTTTACCTTTACCAGACCGGATATTACGTATGATGTTCAGCATGTGTGTTTATTTATGCATGATCCCAGAGTTGAGCACATGAATGCAATCAAACACATCATTCGGTATAATCAGGGTACACTGGACTATGGTTTACATTCGTATCCTTCATCGACATCCACACTTGTCTCATACAAAGATGCGGATTGGGGTGGTTGTCCGGACACCAGACGGTCTACGTCTGGCTATTGTATGTTCCTTGGCAACAACTTGGTTTCTTGGTCTGCAAAGCGTTATGCGACTTTATCCCGCTCAAGTGCCGAGGCAGAATATCGAGGGGTAGCTAATGTGGTCTCAGAATCCTGTTGGTTACGTAACTTGCTTTTAGAGCTTCATTGTCTCATTCAGAAGGCAACCTTAGTATATTGTGATAATGTTAGTGCCATATACCTCTCAGGTAATCCGGTTCAGCACCAACGCACTAAGCATATCGAAATGGACATTCACTTTGTCCGTAAAAAGGTTGTTTGGCGGCAGGTACGCGTATGTCATGTCCCGTTAAGATATCAAGTTGCAAACATCTTTACAAAGGGTCTTCCCTCGGTACTCTTTGAAGATTTTAAGGACAGTCTTAGCGTTCGAAGACCGCCCGCTATGACTGCGGGTGTGTGTTAAACAAAGTAATATACCCGTGATATTCACTGAATATACAGAAGTGTATATCACGGTATACGAAAGCGCGGGCCCGAAAGCGGTGGACAGTGGCCCAATCGATAGTAGCTGAGGCTGAGGCCCATCACGGGTATTGACTGTCAAGCCCATCACGGGTATTGACTGTCAAGCCCATCACGGGCAGTGGTTAACAAGTGTATATAAGGAAAGTATATTTGTAGTATATTGTAGTGTATTTGGTACCTAATTAGGATTATACACTTACCATAATTGTATAGTTAGAATTATGGTAGAATAAGATTTTAGGAATAGAATAGGAATAGGATTCTCCTATTTTGTAACTTGTATATATATCTTTCAATTAATGAAAATAAGCAAGGGGATTATTTCTTTCAGAAACATGCATAACGAGCCTAAAAAATAAATAAGCTAGCGGTTTCTAATTTTAAATTACTCTATTAATTAACGATTCAGAGCCTAATTATTCGAAGTGTTCAAACAATCACACAAGCAAAGTAATTAAATCACAATACAAAATAAAATGAAGACGGAATTAAAAGAAATTAAATTGTAATGGCTAAGGTGATGGGAATGTCATCTCTTGGGCTTTGGGACGAGTCCAGCACTCTTGTTCTCTTCCATCTCTGTAGGACCCACTTTGCTATCCCATATTGTTTAGATGTTTTCTCGCAAAGCGTAAAAGAAAAGATAATTAGAAATAAGTAAATGCGAGTAAAAACATTCGGATCCGTATAAAACAATAGAGGTTTTGATTACGGAAGGTTCAGACTTATGTTTTTTAAGTAAAAAGAAATTCCATTCATGTCGTAGCTGCGAACTAGAGACATCGTCAGTCAATCTAGTCGCCTCGCAAACACATGTTGGTTTCTCGTATGTGATTTTATTATAAGTCTCATCATCGCCCTTTTTCCGAAGGAATGCAAACCGAGGGACAACCTTTCCGGAAGGGACATGGCCTCAAATTAATTATTCTCATCAGTCCCAAGTGTAATATTTTGTTCAAATCAGTAGAATTTTCAGAAATATTGCAGTTGTCCGAAGCAGTCCAAAAGTGGCCATTTTCAGCCGAGAAACCAGCAGCGATTGGGTTAAAAAATACAGCAGTGGTAAAACATCCAATATGCTTAAAATGCAGCAGTAATTTGGCACAAATTGCAGTGACAGTTCAACGTAAAAAATGCAGTAACAATCTGCCTCAAAGACAGCCAATGTTCAGCCATTAAATGCGGCAAATTTATCCATATATTCCAAAGCGAAAATGGGCATAAGAATAATCCAAGCCTACTGGACATTCTAATTCCTTGAAAACAAATGAGTTTACACAGGTAAGGATCCAGGGTTTAACACATGATATGGCATAGTGTGTCCTAAAACTAATCAAAGCAAACATGGGAACCAAATAATGCTTGACATAATAAACTAAGGGTGGCCAGTGGGCCGAGACGGCCCGACCCCGACCTGACCCCGGTCCCGACCCGACCCCGTGTAAAAAAAAAAGGGTAGCGGGACTCGAACTCGGGACGGGACAATGTCTCGTCCCTCCAGACCCGAGCCCGCCCCAGGCCTGCCAAACCCGACCCCGCCCCGAGCCCGTCCCGATCCCGCCCCCGATCCCGCCCCCCGATCCCGCCCCCCGATCCCCCTTTGCAAATATAACCGTTGCACCAACGGCAATTTTAGATTTTGGCCATTGGGCAACGGCCATTTTAGGCCTCCCCCAACCCCCTACCCCTTAATATTTATTTTTAACCCATAAGTTATTATATTTACATTTTAACCCAATTTTCCAACTATAAATAACTCATTTTCTCTTCATCTTTCTCACAAATCTTCCTACAATTTCTCTAATCTCTCAATATATCTCTCTACAAGTCTACATTGTTTACTAAATATTCAATTTTATTTATTCATTTGGGAATTGGGAGTGAAGTTGGCAACTAGCTTGAGGATCTTCCATCGAGCAAAGTTTCAATTTTCAACCTCTCGATTACACGTCGACGTTATGTCGGCGTTTGGTACATTCGTTCCTTCATTAAATTATTATTGTCTGTTTATTTTATTTAGCGCACTTAATTTTATTATCTTTAATTATTTATTATCATAATTAAAATGGAAGGATTAAGAGATATGTTTAAGGGTAAGGGTAAGGGTAAGGGTAAGGGTGCTTCTTCTAGTAGGGGCAACCAGGGCAAGGGTACTTCTTCTAGTCATCTTATTCCTACACAAGATGATTTTGTTGATACTGAACATTTTTCTACAATACCATTAGATTTAGACGAGGAGCTATTTTCTGGAACTCAAGAAGACTTTAATTTAGACGATGATCTAGATGATACACCCATTAATGTTGATGACAACATACCCACTAGTGCACCTTCAACTGAAATACCTCCTATTCCCCCTAGTATGAGACGAGGTCCAGCAAAACGACCATTAAAATAAGATGCATGGACATTTTTTGATAGGGACGTAGAGAATCAAGTAGCTATATGTAAAATTTGTAAAAATGTTTTAAAATTTAAAACTGGAAAAGGTCACGGTGGGACGGGGGGTTTAATTAGACACGTAGTAAGTGCTCATCCAGCTAGGTATGCCCAATACTAGGCTTCAAAATCGGGTGCGCAAACGCCCGCTCCATCGGGACAAGGTTCACATACTGATATTGTCCCGGACCAAGTACAAAGTCAAATTAACCGTATGACGGGGGGGAATTGTAGTCCCTAAATACAATAAACATAGAGATAGGGAAGCAATATCAAAATTAGTTGTTGTGGATGGTTTGCCTTTTTCATTTCCTTCATCTCCCGGTTTTATTCATTACATTAGAGATATATATAATCCTGCATTTAGCGATTTTCCTAGATCAACTGTTAAGAGAGATGTATTTAAATTCGCGCATGAATATCAACAATATTTACGTTATTCATTATATCATTTTAATGGCAAAATATCTATCACGTCTAATATAGGTCGTAGTACTAACGACCATGATTATTTAACTGTAACTTGTCATTGGATAGATTATAAATGGTCTATGCAAAAACGTATCTTAGCGTATAGATATATAGATGATAGGCACACTGGTACTTTTATTGCAGATAATATTTATCAAGTGTACCATTATTACGGAATAACCGATAAAATTATGACTATTACATTAGATAACGCTTCTTCTAACAATTACGCAATTACAATTTTAAAAAATAGTTTAACTCTATCTTTTCCAGATCATTTTCATATAAAATGCGTGTGACATATATATAATTTAATTGTAAAGGATGGTCTATCACTTTTTGAAGACATTCTTAGTAAAATACAATTTGCTATAAACTTTATTTTTAAAAGTAATAAAGTACAACGTAGAAAAGAATATAAAAAAACTTGTCACGATTGTGGACTATCTTATAGAAAAAACATTCGAATAAAGTAAATATAATTTATTCACCATTTTCTTCGAAAAAGTAACTGTATATTGCTTTTCAAACAAACAGTTGTCACAAGGGTCTAGTGGAGTACCTTTGGCCGAAGGAATAAGAGATTTCCTTGCCAACTGTTGCAATCTTTTATCATTGATATGAGCCAACTTCTGATGCCACAAGTTTGGTGAAGTATCATACTCAGCAGCAATCGTTGAGCTACCACATACTTCCTCAAGCAATAACCAATTAACCCTTGCTCAACTTTCATTTTCCATTTCCAAAAAAATTGACTATAACCCTCCTTATCCAAGACATGTGTGGATATCAAATTTAATCATAAATCAGAAACATGACGTACCTCCTTCAATATTAGTGTGCATTCGAGATCTGTCTTTAGGAACACATCACCAATTCCAACAATCGCCGCTCGAGTGGAATTTTCCATCCTTACGCTGCCAAAATCACCAGCCTTGTAAGTCGTGAAGAGTTCCTTGTGAGGAACACATTGATAAAAGGTTGTTGAATCTATCACCCATTCAGCATCTGGGTCACCAACATGGTTCCATTCACTCATTGTTAGTGCCACATCTTCAATCATTGTCACCACAACCTTAGTATTTTGATCTGCGGTGTTTTAGTTATTCTGTTCTTGCTTTAAGAGCTTACATAACCTTTTATGTGGCCAGAATTGCTACAATGGTAGCACTTCCTTCCGTCTCTTGATTTTGATCGCCCTCTTGATTTTCCACGATCACTTTATCCTTAAGTTCTACGCTGACCTCGGTTTTTCGGTGAGAAATGCTTGTCCATCGTGATCCAAGATCTTTTCTCATTGTCTCTTCGTTTTGAATGTAATCCATCATGATTGCTAAGGATAACGTTCCTTCCGGTGGCAGAATTGCTCAGGGATACTACAAGAGTCTCCCAGCTATAAGGTAATGAGCCTAATAGCATTAGCGTGTGCACCTCATCACCGAGATTTATCTTCATTGTTGCGAGCCTATTCACGATGTCTTGCACGTCACAAAAATATTCAGAAACGGAACACCCTTCTTTGTACTTCAAGTTCACAAGCTTTTTGAATAAGTAAGCTTTGTTTTGTGTTGACTTCCTCTCATAGAGATTTTCCAACTTAGTCCAATGTTTGTAGGCGTTAATCTCTTTGTCTATGTTGTTGAAAACATTGTCGTCCACCCATTGCCGAATCGTGACAAGAGATTTCGTGTTTACCTTCGGCCACTCCTTGTCATCTTTGTTGTTTTTGTCGAACGGGCAAACTCCTTGTCCTCGATCGGCTCGAACAGATCCTTGCACACAAGCAAGTCTTCCATCTTTGATCTCCACAACGTGTAGTTCGTCGTCGTGAGTTTTATCATGGTGCTGGTAAATTTAAAGGTGTCCTCCATTTACTAAAGATAATATTTAGTGTTAAATTTAACTAAGCTCCGATACCACTTGTTGAGAATTGGTCAGTAAATTTCACTTATATGTAAATGATCAGCGGAAATAAATATTGGACACCTCAAATACCGCACCCGCTCCAAAAATAATATTCACCCTCTGAAATAATATTCACAGTGTATATTAATAAGAATAACAGAGAAGCAATAATGACACATGAAATTTTATGTGGAAACCCTTCTGAATAACGGAAACCACGGGCCGAGAGGAGTAACTGATATCACTATAATGAGAAATTTTATACTGTGTAGTCATGAGTATAAATACTCAAAATACTACTACACACACTCAAAAGAAATAATCATCTTTTGATTTTTCTCATCTCACTATAATATCGCTCACACTCTCTAATTTTCTTAGTAGACTATTTCTTATCTGTGATACCTTACTCTTATTTCCTCTCTTTTTTTTTTTGGTTTGTTTTGGAATGACAAATTCTACTCTATTTATAGCAGCGAATTACATATGATGAGATAAGCACTTACATTATGGAAATGTGAACAAAAGAATTGGCTATTGCCATTTTCTTTGTTGCAACATTCTTTGAAGAATTTTGCTTCCTTGATTTATGTAATTTGCCTTTCACACCCTATAATGTAGTGCTTATTTACTGCTTTCATTTCCCAAACTATACCAATACTACATAAGGAATTTCCTTTAAGCTAGACAACAAAAACTAGCTAAAGAATTTCTTTTGGCACACTTTATTTAATACACCTGTCACAATTTACTCTCTCTATATATTCTACTATATTATAAGAGGGAGTAAGCTAGCAGCAGATCAACATGCCTGCTTGGACTTCTGATCATTTTGGTTAATTTTTGTGCAGTGTTTGCTTGAATTGTTGGCTTCAATGCTTTCTTTGGGACCCTTCTACTATATTATAAGAGGAGTAAGCTAGCAGCAGGTCAACATGCCTGCTTGGACTTCTGAGGACATCCTGGTCATTTTGGTTAATTTTTGTGCAGTGTTTGCTTGAACTGTTGGCTTCAATGCTTTCTTTGGGATCCTAAATGACGGAATTATCAGATATTCTACTATATGAGGGCGTAAGCTATCAGCATGTCAACATGCCTACTTAAACTTCTGAGGGCATCCTGGTCATTTTGGTTAACTTTTGTGCAGTGTTTGCTTGAACTGTTGAATTCAATGCTTTCTTTGGGACCCTAAATGATGAAATTATTAGGAACTTCTCCTTATTGTGAGGGTATATTAATCATTGACATATAATAGGACAATTTAATTGGCTGAAAGAGCATCTTACTGTAGCTCCTGCACAAATATATTTCTATCTTGACTGTTGTACCCTTCTGCTCTGAATTGAATTGTTGCAGCGTATATCCTTTACATCATTACAAATGACAGTAGCTTTTGCTTTATATCAAGAAACTGTTTGATGATAGTCCGATTTAATGTTAGATGAGCTTTATTTTTCATTCCTCTAATTATAAATATTTAGTAGGCGTTTCGCCGTAGAAATAAAAAATAATTTTACTTTTTTTGGATTTTTTGAAGTTGGAGTTCGAGTTGTATTTGATCATAGTTTTTGTAAATAATATTTGATTATTGGAATGTATTTTTTTTTTAAAAAAATATAAAATATGATTTATAACCCACAATTTTAAAAAAACTAGCAAAATTATCCAAAATAATTAATAAACATAATAGCTTTCGGTGTCCTTATAAAGACAATCTAAAATTATTCACCAAATCAATTTACTTTGCATATTGATTTAATGTGTGGTTACACGGATGACGGATGTCAACTCAAGCTCTTATTTTGCTTTCAATGCTGTTTTCAGACCATGCAAGATCATAATTTGCAAATTGAGATTGTTCAATGATTTCATACGACCTCTTTTATATTCCTCCGATCATGAAACTCATCACTCAAATTTACCACGGGGTCAAATTTATAAAAATAAAAATATAAGGTAAATTTTAAAAAGTGAAAGATAAAAGCAGTGACAAAAAATAAAAAGTAAAATTGTGAAAACAAGGTTTGGGTTATTTTTCAAATTTCAAATACAACTTCAAGTTGTGTCTGGAATTTTTATGGCCAATACAAATTTTCAAAAAAAGAAAAAAAATTCCTAAAATAAATAAAAAATAATCTATGGCCAAACGGATCCCTTAATGTGCATGACTGTGACATTGATTACAAAAATGTTAAGTTCCACCCACTTCAGTGAGAAGTCAATGCATACTAATGCACAATGAGAAACCATTAAAAAGTAAATTGAATTTGCTATCATTTTCTTAACCTTTTAAATTTGTTAGCTTATAAAAAACATGTGAACTCATAAAAGTATCAAAACTGAGCTACCATTCTGAAAATTTTGAACATAATTTTTTTTTTGTCATGTGCACATGTGGATAATAACAAGAGTGTAAAAGAGTTCATCACTCTATCCTATTTGCTTGTGCAAAACAATACTTCAGTCTGTTCTACAGCAAAATCTTTATACATCCCTTAAAAAAATATTAGATGACCTTTTTCTTTTCTAAACATCAACATTAAGAAATATGTTAAAATTAATTACTAATTAGTGTAGAACTCCATTTGGATTTTAAATGATATCTTCAAATGTTTGTGCATATATCTGTTTTGGGACGGAGGGAATAGTATATATAAGGAACCTATAGTTTGCAAATATTAGCTCAAAGATTTAAAATACACATTCCAAAATTATACATCTATAATACAAAATAAAGATAATTTTATACTATCAATCTAAAATTCATTAAAAAAGTTGACCATAAATTTTGATATTCTCACTTGATATTGGGCCCGTGCATAGCACAGGTTATTATAGCTAGTTATCCTTGATAGAGGAATAGTTTATACTAGTATGAAATAATATGAATGTAAATTTTCATATGTATCAATTTATATGACGTACTTTTTTTATATTTTATTATTTGATAATAATTTAACTTTAAATTTTTATGCTTATAAAATGATCTATAACCACATAAATATATTTGACTTGTTTTAGATTATAAGATTCAAAAATCTTCTTTATTTCATAAACTCCGTGCCTAATCAAACTGATTGATTTTAAAGCATTAAACATTAAAATGTGGGCTTTAAAGATGAAGTGTGAATTGAAAAAATTCATGACCAAATATCGCCTTCTTCCCGGACATGTGCCTTTGCATCTGTTCAATAACTATATAAAATTTTCAGAGGCTTCGCCTCAAAGACACTCTGCAAAATTATGAAATTTTTAGTCTCTGCAAAAACAATCTTTTCTTCCCCTCTTCTGTGCATCAAGTTTTCAAAGAGAAAAAACAGTAAGTGTCATATGATTACTGCCGTTTGTTGAGTTCACTGAAGTTCTGCAATTTTCATTGTTGGTATTGCATAATAGAGTTCTGTTCTATCCTGGGAGAAATTAATCCAAATCTTAGGCAATTGTGAGGGGATTAAATTCCTTAAGGAAACACAATTTTCTGTTGGCTATAACTAAAGTTTTGTTTAAAGTTTTTTGATTTTACAGTATATCGTTTGATTACAGGGATAACAAACTTAAGGAATATATTTTTATATAATTTTGTTTCGTCTTATATTCACCTTTGGTTGGAGATTAAAGTCTTCGGATTTCTACTTCATTAATTCACTCGATTCGAATATATAAAAACTTCATCGAAACAATAAATTTGTGCATTCGATTCGAATATATAAAAACTTCATCGAGAGAATAAATTTGTGCATTCGGTTTGAATAATATAAAACCTTAATTGATTATTAATTCCGTTTTTGTTTTACTGAATAGAAAAATGGGAGAACCAACTGCTACTGTACATGCTACTGATTCTAGTCGAACGATTGTTGCCTCACTCAACCGCACTGCTCCTACGCCTACAATGTCAGTGGAAGAAAAGTCAGAAAAATTCTCTGGCATTGACTTTAAGAAATGACAACAAAAGATATTTTTCTAGTTAACGATTCTCAGTCTGCAAAAGTATATTACTGAGGATGGTCCAGTCTTGGCGGATGATATTCCGGACAACGAACGTTTTATAGTTACGAAGATTTAGAAGCACTCTGACTTTCTATGCATGAATTATATCCTAAATGGTTTGGATGATGGTGTGTATAGTGTTTATAGCGTATGTAAGTCTTCTAAAGAATTATAGAACGCTTTGAACAAGAAATACCAGACCGAGGACGCTAGATTAAAGAAATTTGTTGCTACCAAATTTCTGGAATTTAAAATGATTGACAGCAAATCAGTCATGTCGCAGGTTTAGAAATTACAAGTGATTATTCACGATCTTCTTGCGGAATGATTGATAATTAATGAGGCCTTTTAAGTAGCGGCTTTTATGAAAATTTATCTCCTTTGTGGAGGGACTTTAAGAACTATTTAAACCACAAACGTAAGGAGATGAAGTTGAAAGATCTAATTATTAGTCTTAGAATTGAAGAAGACAACAAATCAGTTGAGAAGAAAGCCAATAGCAAACAAGCAATAATGGGGGCAAACATTGTTGGAATTGCTCCAACTAATTTGAAGAGGAGGAAAATGATTTCTGGAAGAAAAAATATTCCAAGCAAGAAAAAGTTCAAAGGAAACTGTTACAACTGCGACAAGTTTGGACATATATCTATAGAATGTCGTGCACCAAAGAAAGATAAAGAGGAGAAGAAGAAGGATCAAGAAAATATGGCAGAAATGAATGAAGACATGGATAACTTATGTGTCATGCTTTCAAAATGTAACTTGGTAGGTAATCCAAGAGAATGGTAGCTAGATTCTAGTGTCACCCGCCATGTGTGTGCTAACAAGGAGCTTTTTACTTATTATACCGTTGTTGGACCCGATGAGATAATTTTCACGGCGAATTCTGATACTGCAAATCTAAAAAGAACGAGCAAGATTTCTTTGAAGATGACATCAGGCAAGATAATGACGCTGAATAATGTCCTTCATGTTCCAGAAATGCGAAAGAATTTAGTCTCAACTTCTCTTTTAGTCAAGAACATATTCACGTGTGTATTTGTTTCTAATAAGGTTGTAGTTAGCAAAAATGATATGTATGTTGGAAAGGGCTACTTCACAGAGGGTCTTTTCAAACTCAATGTAATTTCAATTGATATGAATAAAGTTTTTGCTTCTTCTTATTTACTTGAGTTAAATAGTTTATGACATGCACGTTTGGGACATGTTAATTATAAAACCTTGCGAAAAATGATTAATTTGGAAGTATTGCTTAAATTGGATTGCAATAATTCAAAGTGTCAAGTATTTGTTGAATCTAAGTATGCTAAGCATCTTTATAAGTCCGTTGAAATGAATTTAGATCCTTTAGACTTAATTCATACATATATTTGTGACATGAAGTCAATACCATCTCGCGGTGGGAAAACATATTTCATATCTTTTATTGTCGATAGCACTCGATATTGCTATGTTTATTAACTTAATAGCAATGATGAAGCTATTAACGCATTCAAGCAATACAAAAATGAAGTTGAAACACAACTTAACAAGAAAATAAAAATTATTAGAAGTGATAGGGGTGACGAATATGAATCTCATTGTGAGGAAATATATTTGAAATATGGCATTATTCATCAAACAACTGCCCCATACACTCCACAATCCAATGGAATTGCGGAAAGAAAGAATCGAACCTTAAAAGAGATGATGAATGCCTTATTGATAAGTTTTGGGCTATCAAAAATTGTGGGGGAGGCTATCCTTACAGCTAGCCAAATACTCTACCAAGTATCCTATATCAAAATAAAATCTATTCCATATGAAAAATGAAAAGAAAATAAGGTGTGTCGACTTGTTAAGTCACTTTATGGACTCACACAAGCACCCAAACAATGACATGCAAAATTTGACCAAACAATGTTGGCAAATGGGTTTAAGATTAATGAATGTGATGAATGTGTTTACATTATGAACGTTCCAAATCACATAGTCATTTTTTGCTTATGTGTTGATGATATGTTGATAATGAGAAAAGACATTGCTGACATAAATGCTACTAAGCGTATGCTTGCTGGCAAGTTTGATATGAAAGACTTAGGAGTTGCTGCTTTGAATTAAAATTCACAGGACTGCTCAAGGTCTAGCATTGTCTCAATCTCATTATATTAAAATGGTACTTGGAAATTTCAAGTATTTGGAGTTCAAAATTATAAAGATTACGATTGACGTAAACCTTGCTCTTACAAAGAACCAAGGTCAAAGCAAATCTCAATTAGACTATGCTTGAGTGTTAAAAATTTTGATGTACATCATGAACTGTACACGACCAGATATAGCTTGCGCTATAAGTAAATTGAGTCGTTACAAGTAATTCCGATCAAACTCATTGGATGACAATGAAATGAATTTTGGGGTATTTACAATACACTCAAAATTATGCTTTGCACTATAATAAATATTCCAGGGTAATTAAAGGATATAGTGATGAAAATTAGATCACCGGATCATCTGAAGTTAAATCCACAGGCAGATACGTTTTCACCGTTGGAGGAGGAGCAGTGCCTTGGAAATCATCTAAACAGACATGCATCACTCGCTCAACAATGAAGTCTGAATTTATAGTTGTGAATAAGGCTAGTGAAGAAGCAGAATGATTTCAGCATTTTTTGAAAGATATTCCATTTTGGCCTAAACTAGTGACACATATATGCATACATTGTGATAGTCAAGCTGCAATAGGAAGGGCTGTAAGCTATGATGTATAACGAGAAATTTCGTCACATACGACGAAGAAATAATACCATTAGATAATTACTCTCTAGTGGAATTATCACGATTGACTATGTAAAGTCAAAGGATAATGTGTCAGATCCACTTACAAAAGGCCTAACTAGAGAGGTGGTTGATAAATCATTAAAAGGGAATGGGATTATGGTCGGGAACAAATCATCATAATGGTAACTCTACCTAGCTGACTGGAGATCCTAAGATCTAGGTTCAAGGAAAACAAACAAAGTTATGTATGACGGTTTAACATTGTCTTTAAACTCAATTCATACTCATAATAAGACAATGTTCAGAAACAAAGATAAGACGCTAATGATTTTTAATGATTTCTAGGTTTGACATGATATGATCAAATAGCGTATCTACGGGTTATACGTTTAGGAATTACCTATGTGAGTGTGAAGTGTAAGCCGCTTCAAGAATAATTAGTGTAAGGCCAGTTCTCTATGCACTCATGAAACCAGGCGGTGTTCATGGCTGAAACGAACACAACAATGAGAACCAAGAACGGTTAAGGGTTAATTGTATGACATATGTTGTCTAGGTATATATCAAAGCTAGATGGTTCAAGGATATCACATACACCGATCGATCAACTATACCCGATGTATGTTCACTACGGAAAGTTCAAAGAAAAATCTACTTACCCAGATACGATTACTCCTTACTTGTAAATCACACAGTTTTTTCATGCATTATTTTCATAATATAGTCATTCCCATTTATGTGGGGGATTAAAAGCATTAAATATTAAAATGTGGACTTTAAAGATGAAGTGTGAATTGGAAAATGTAGAAAAATAAAAGGGAATTGAAATTTAAAAAAAAATAACTTTTTCAAGTGAGCTTTCTCCCACATTGGTGGTAGAAAGTCACATTTGTGTGCTTATACGTAGAATCACATCTTTTAGCTAATAAAGAGCTGAGAAGAGGATCACCCCTCGCGTCGTCGTCGCTCAACTCGACTTCGGCTTCGAATTTATTTGAATTTGGTCAAATGATGTGATTGATTGATAATCTTTTTGGACCAAATTTATTTTTCATTTTAGATATTTAATTTCCTTTCATGATATTAATTAATGCTTTAATTTTAATTTAAAATTTATGGAATAATTAATTATTTTCTAACGGTTTACGAATTGAAAAAAATCGTGACCATATATCGCCTTCTTCCCGAACATGTGTCTTTGTATCTGTTCAATAGCTATATAAAATTTTCAGAGGCTTCACCTAAAAAATACTATGCAAAATTATGAAATTTTTACTTTCGGCAAAACGATCTTTTCTTCCCTTCTTCTGAGCACAAGTTTTTAAAAAGAAAAATAGTAAGTGTCGTTATTTGTTGAGTTCGTTGAAGTTCTGCAATTTTCATTGTCGGTATTGCAGAATAGAGTTTCGTTTTATGTTAATTAGTCCAAATCTTAGAAAATTGTGAAATGATTAAATTTCTTTAAAAAATATAGTTTTTTGTGGGCTCGAAACTAAAATTTTATTTGAAGCTTTCTAATTTTATAGTATATAGTTTGATTACCGGAATAATATAAATTATATTATATAAATTGGGATGGAGTAATACTTTTCATCACTATCATGGACCATGATGCACCATAATCATCACACATCAACCCCAAGATGGGGCCACGAGTCCAAGAGGAAAATGTGTGGAGAAACCAAAGGGGCATCACTCTCTGTTCCCACTTCCCACTTAGAGACAGAGACAGAGAGCTCATCTCTCTGCTTCAATTTTCACAAAAATGGCTGTCACAATTTCCATATCCCATTTTACCCCTATAACATTCCTCTATTTCCTCCTCTTATCCACTTCCCATCCCATTTTCGCCATTAACATCACTAATCTCTTATCTTCTTACCCTAATCTCTCCGACTTCGCTAATCTCCTTACCAACACCTCCGTTGCAACCGATCTAACCCAACGCTCCTCCATCACCCTCCTCGCAGTCCCCAACACCTTCCTGCGCCGTGCTCCTCCGTCCTCCGCCACCAACCTCGCTGACATCCTCCGTTACCATGTCCTTCTTGAATACATCTCTTTACCTGACCTTAAACTTATCCCACCCACCGGAAAACTCGTCACCACTCTCTTACAAACCACGGGTCGTGCCCCGAATAACTTCGGGTCGGTTAACATAACCCGTAATATTAACTCCAATTCAGTTACTATCCATTCACCAACTTCAAACACTACAATTCTTGAACTTCTAAAAACCCTACCTTATAATATCTCTGTCTTTACAGTTGATTCATTTTTGGTACCTAACGGGTTTGATCTTATGGCTTCGGAAAGACGACCCCCATTAGGTCTTAATATTACTAAGACACTTATTGATGGTCATAATTTTAATGTTGCAGCTTCAATGCTTACTGCTTCAGGGGTAGAAGAGGAATTTGAAAGATATGAAGGTGGGGCCGGGTTAACATTGTTTGTTCCAACAGATGATGCATTTTCGGACATGTCATCTTCCAGCGATTTCCAATCATTGCCAGCAGAGAAAAAAGCTGCTGTGTTAAGGTTTCATGTTTTGCACTCGTATTATCCATTAGGTTCGTTAGAATCTATAGTTAATCCAGTTCAACCAACATTAGCTACTGAACAAAATGGTGCTGGGAGTTTTACGTTGAATATATCTAGAGTTAATGGTTCTGTTGGGATTAATACTGGAATTGTTACAGCTTCGGTGACTCAAACGGTATTTGATCAAAATCCTGTGGCTATATTTGGAATATCAAAAGTATTGTTACCTAAAGAGTACTTTCAAAAGAATTCAATTGATGTGAATAATAAGTCAATAGAATCTGGGGTAGCTTCATCACCGGAGATTCCTCTCTCGCCGGAATATTCGCCGGGGATTTACGGCGGCCACTTATCTTCACCACCGCTGTTGGGAAATGTAGTGACATCATCATCGGTGGGGAACAGGAAAAAAGGAATCTTTTTATGGTGCATAGGGTTCTTCTACCAACTACTGGTCGTCATTAATTAATTACTGAAATTATAATTAATATTTTTTTGTCCTGCCATTATTATTTCACCCTTTTTTACACGGCATATGTTAAATTCTGCGTCTCTCTGGAAGTAATTTTTTAGGTTAGGCAATTTTTCACATTTTGAATTTCCATTTCTGCTGTTGTAATCTGTAAAGGTCCAATTTTATTTTTTACAACATTGAATCGATGAGTATATTTTATAATTTATGTAAAGACAAGTTTTTTCGATTTGTTTTTCATTGAATTGTAGAGTATTCATAGTGCCACTGATTGCAGAAAAAAGTGGACATCTTTGCACTTTTGCAGATACGTGTAAATGTGTCATCAAGCAGAATAGTTATTCCATTGTGATGTAATGGTTCAAAATCTCGTCAGACCTTTATTCAGAAATTCAGCTGATTTCAGGTAAATATATTATTTCGTTTTCGTAATTTATATATGAAAAGGTGAATGTTACAGTGATAGAAGATTTATAGTCTTTGCTGAAATATTGGATCTCTATCAGAACATACTAGATTTTACTTGGTAGTATTAAATTTAGTAACCCAGAAAGGGTAAAAGAAAATCTCTTTGGTAGTGTTGGAATGTACTTGGATTCTGGAGCTTTTTGTAGAAATGTACTTGGCTGTTATTACCCAAGAATTCAGTGTTTCACTTGAACTTAGGCTAGAGATGGCAGTGGATCCAGGACCCCGGTCCGGATCCATTGGATCCAGGACCCGGTCCGGATCCATTGGATCCAGATCTGTTTTATAGGATATGAATCTTCAAAATTTGGACCCGACGGATCCGGATCGGACCCGGATCCGTTTCTGACGGATCAGATCTGGATCTGAATATTGTATTTGAGATCCATATCCGGTCCAGATCCGATCCGTGGATCCGTTTTTTATTAAATATATTTATAACCTAGAATGTAATTTTATAAGTATTTTTTTAAAATTGCTAAGTACATCCTTGCAAGTTTAATTCTCAAAATAAGTTTAATTTATCCCCGCATTAACTCAAAAACTAAAAAATAAAGAGGTAACTTCGATAATAAAATCAATGTTATATTAGTGAATGACTAACATCTCCATAGACAAGTAGTTAAAATTATATTCACTTCATTTGCGAAGATTCCAAGCACATGCAAGTTCTGTATTGTGGAAATACTAGTCAGCATTTTTCACAACTATTGTCATTGTCCAACATTTTCAATTAATAGCTCACAATCAAAACGAGACAACGAACAAAATATCTCATAGGAACATTTCAAAATTGAAACACAGTAAACTGTTAGCCAAGTAAAAATCGTTTGCCAGTTCAAAATAAAAATTCTTAGTAATGTTACATTCTTAGCAAGGCAAAATTTTTTACATGTGAATCCAGATCCGATCCGTGGATCCAATGGATTCAGATTTGGATCTGATTTTTATGGACCCGATGGATCTGGGTCCGAGTATGAAAAACGGATCTGGATCTGAATCTGGATCTAGTAGGATCCGGTCCAGATCCGATCCGTTGCATCCCTGTCTTAGGCACTAGGATTTAGGCCTTTTATTTTTGGTATATTTGGTTGGTAACAAGGGGATATACAGGTCATATAAAAGTGTAGTACAGACAAAAAACATAGAGTGCTTTGGAATTTAGCTACGTGGCTTTGGTTCGATGGAGTGATACCGGATTTGTGAATTGGGTTCACGCTGCGAACTTAAAAATAAATAAAAGATTGATCACTAATCAGAAAATTGTTGATTTTTACCGGATGTTCTGTCGGAATTTAGCTCGTCGATAATGTTTCTTTGTTGGTAGTGAATATTTTAATGGAGAAGGAAAAAAGAATGAACTTATAGAATTCGACTTTGGACATTAATGGCATAGTTGTAGGTCATTAGGGGTGAAAGTTGGAGAAAAAAGGTTCTTTGGTCCTTTAGGAGCAATGGCAGCAATCCATTGGTTTTCTCCAAAAGTTTTTATGTCCTTGTAGATTCTTGCCCTTAGATATTTTAAAGGGTCACTTGTTAGGTCTGATCTGGACATTAGCGTCCCTGTGTGCTGGCTCTTGATCTTTTTCCCCAGGGGGCTGGATATGGTTTTCTCATTCCACAGTACATGGACCATTGGACAAACATTTTATAAGACACTAAATGAGCGTGGCTTAGTGATCAATAAGATATATTGAAAATTATGAGATTTTAAGTTTAAATTTCAATTCCATCAAAAGGCAAAGTTAGGTAATTTGTTCAAACTTTAGTGAATAAAGTTACCCGATATTTATGCTGATGGAAGTAATAATGACTCCTTGAAATTATTTGAGGTCGGGCAGAAATTGGTTTTGGCACCACGATTATAAAATATATATAACATAATCTTAGACAATATTATAAAGTGAAATATTAATGTTATGATACTAATAAATAACTTTAAGAAGGAATGGTATACCCGAACTACCCTTTACAATGAAAAAATAATCTAAAATGAGAAAAGACCCTAATTTTGAGTTCTTGAACATTTTGGACAAACTGTTTTTTCAGTTTTATCATTTTGAATTCACTGTCTGGGCCATGTTCAAGTAAATCTAATTTGGGCTTTTGTTGATTTCACTCTTGGGCTCATCACTGTTGGGTTCTAAAAGTCGAGGCCGGGTGAACATTTATGCAAGCGGATAACTGTTTTATTATGACGGTGGTGTCCGGATCAGCCTGCTCGTATTTTGATTATTTCACTGTGAAGGGTATAGTTAGAAATAATTGTTATCTTTAGTTTTAAATTCCTAAAGTGACAATCATTCTGGGACAAATCTTTTGAGCTAATACGATAATTAAAATGGGATGAAGGGAGTAATTATTTTCCTAGCTAAACAACTTATTATAGTTATTAGGCAGTACTTGACCCAAAAATTCTAAGTTCGGGATAACTTTATTTTGTACCCCACACAACTGACACTAGTAGTTTGAGATTTTTTTTCTTCTCACTAGTTGGTGGACTCAATTACACACTTAAATAAAATCCATTCAGGGAAGTTAATGTTTCAAACTTTCAACCTCGTATTCTTTGTTAGTATAGCATCCACAAATCTGGTCCTGATTAACCTACTAGTAATATTTTGCCTTAGCAAGTCCTTTTATTTGCTTCCTCTTTGGCCCAAATTAGTTGTAATATAGTTCGTCCTAGACCTAGCCCCATTTCATTTAAACTAATAATGCAACATCTTTTGCTTCATTTGCTTTGCTCTAAATTGATAAACTAATTTAGTAACGGTAAAGTAACTCTAATTGTCTAAATTCTATCACAACTAGGTGGTTACTTCAACAACTCACCTTACATAATATTCACTTGATATAACTTAAAAAGGTGAAAAGGAGGAAAAAACTCATGACGTGACACATTGTGATTGATTAAAGACATTGGCAATATGTTGGGTCGGAAAATAGAAAAGTCTACATTTAAAATTGGAAAATTTACTTGGCATGACTAATTATTAGTACCTAATTATATTTAGTAACTATAGTTTGTTTTAATTACATCTCATAGCTAAGAGTTATATATTAATTATCATCCATAGCTATAACATCATATTTATGACTTGTATTTATCTCTCACTCTTCCCTTCTCCCTCACCCCCTCTCTCTGACGCCACCCTACTGCCGGAGCTCCGGCGGCGAACCACGAATACTAATTCGTAGTATCCATCAAGCGGGGAGAGGCAATATCCATAGCTACATACGAATTCGATCTCTCTTCGCAAGCACCAACGTAGACACACCAACGTAGACACTTTGATAAGTCTCCTCAAAATTCTCAATGGAGCAGTCTTCAAATTTCTGATAGACACACCAATGTAGTAACTGAACACGAAGGTCGTGATCCTAAGGTTTCAGTTTCAATAGTTTGTTCACGACTTCCACGCATTTGTTCGGACAAGTTAATAAAATGATTTGTTGCATCATCACAAAGTTCAAAGCCTTCCGTCCAGAGATCTAGTGATAGTGCTCCGTTAAGATCTAGTCGGCGCCGATATCATTGTTGCCAAAAGCTCAGATCTGGCAGGTATCATTGTTGCCGCCGTATCTCCTTCTCCGTCTCAGATCTAGATGCATTGTTTTCTAGTATTTCTCAGATTCCGCTGCTGTCGCCGTCATCTCCCCATCTCCTTGTCCTTCTCAGATTTGGATGTATTTTTTTCTTATATTTTCTGAGATCTGGCCGGATTTTGAATGTATTCGTTAATTTTTTGATGATAAATCAAGTGTTTGTGGATGTATTTTATTTTTTGTATTTAGTTTTTAGTGTATTTGTACATTTTATTCGCCTGTATTTTGAAGGAGATCTTTTTGTATACAAATAAATACAATGAATTTGAAGTGTATTTTAGAGTGTATTCATTTTTTTAGTGTAAAATCTAATTTTTTGTTATGTATTTTATTTCTTGTATTCAGTTTTTGATTGTATTTTGAAGGAGATTTTTTATACACAAATAAATAAAGTAAATATGAATACAACTTATAAATATAATAAATTGAATACAGTATTAAAGTAACTACAAATGAATACAGCTAAGTTGAATACAACTGAGTTGAATACAAAGTAGATTTTTACTTGCTGTACAGCGAGACCGTTTTATGAATACATCGTGGTCGTTTTGTGAATACAGTGTGCCGTAGCAACTAAAAAGTAGCTAAGTCCTGTAAATATTGAAACTATAGCTATGACAAATTTAAAATCCCTAAACTATAGTCATTTGTGTAAGTTTCACTTTAAAATTCCACCATCTAACGGAAAGCATTCTCAATTTGTCTAAGCAATGTGACAATACACAATAGTAATTCTTTTATTTTCAGTTTTAGGTGTTAGGAAGTACTTCTAGAACTCATCTCCAAGACTCTTCACTTACATGGCCGAAACAAATTATCTTTTGAAAATATTAAGTATAATTAACTAATTAACCACATTTTTATGACGAAGAAGTGATAAAGCTATGCAGCTTTGAACATTATGGTTCATCACAAAACGTGACAAAGTGCAGCCTCTTTTCTTTATATTGCTAAGTAAAGATATATCCTTTTTCCAAAGTACATTCACATCAGTAATGGGAAATAAAGTTGGATATATACCAAACCTATTATAATTTCTTAGCATTGACATATGACTCTCGACAAGGAGAACTAATATATGTATTAGCTAGTAGCTAAGAGTAGCTTTTATGACTTTTGTCAATTGCTTTGCCGAACTTCAGGGTAGTATTATAAAAGGTTTAAGAACGTATTGGGGATATTCTTCACATATATACAAAGTTTAAGAAAGTTTAGGGAACAGAAAAGGGTAAAATAAAAAACGAAAGGATCGGAAGAAGAAAATTTAATTATTAAGGGTGTGTCTTGAACTAAGCAAAATATTTTCTCAAAAAATAAGTCATTTCTAGAACTCAAAAACCAAAAATTAAGAGAGGGAAAATGACTTTCTTACTTTGTGTTATTCTGCAATGGTCTGTTTGAACTAGCTTCTCTAAAGTGTAGAAAGTATTAGATATATAGCGAGATGAAGTTCCCTATGGAGGATATTGTTTGGAAAATCACTACAAAAAAGTGAGTAATTTGCCGAGGTTAAAAGTGTAATTCGCGGAGGTTAAAAACTCAGCTATTTACTAATAGCAAATAGTGAAGGTTTTTAACCTCACTGAATTACATTTTCAACCTCCACAAATTACCCATTTTATTGTAACGTTAATATTTATCTCATACCAAACACACCAAGAAAGACAATTAATTAAGATCTATACAAAAGTTGTGAGATAACGATTTCTATAATCTCATATCAATGACATATATAATATAAACTACTCAACGGTTGAGTATAATGAATTCAGCTTGTACAAAAAAAGAAGAAAAAGTTGTGAATTGGGTTATAGTACTGTCATAGTGCTAGGCTAACATTTGTCAATGTGCTATTGATGTCACGATTCAAATTCATGGTACGTAATGGAACCCAGTAAACCTCACATATTTACCTCTAGGTCTACATCATCATCGAGCTAATAAATGTGCGTACCGTATGTCTTATAAAGCACTTCACTTTTCTCTTTCATTGTAATACCTCTAGGTCAGCCTAAAAGCTTACCCGTCCTTATTTTTTACTCGCTCTCATTGACCCGCCCTCAGCCATTGGCGTCACATACACTCCCTTAGGGACTAAGCGTCCTCGCGGAAGCTTGTCCCACCACCGTACTGAGAGGGATCAGGCATTTGATACCATATTTATCAGGAAATCAAGCTCATCATACGTATTGTCCGCTTAGGCACAACAGATCTACATATTTATTTCTCGAGCTACGTCATCATTGAATTCAAAAAGCTTGTGAGCTTATGGTATGTCTTATAATGTTTTCATCGTTGGGATAAAGAGAATTTTCGCGATGATTTCATTTTTTAATGAAAAGTGGTTTCTCCCATTTTCAATATAAGATTCGCTTAAAATGTCATGTCATGTACATAAATTTGTCAGCCTAAAAATCTGTCAGCCCACTTTGACGGCCCTTATCGGCCCTGCCTGGCGTTACCATTGATTTGTTAAACTTTTGTTTAGATGAGGAACAATGGTTATATTATATTGTTTTACACGAAATTACTTACAGATCTTTTTCGATTTGTGTTTCTAGATTCATGTTGGTGGTATAGATTTTTTTTTGGAAATTGGAAGCAGTTACTAATTCATGATCTGGCATGTACATGGAGCTTTTTGATAGTAGTCGTGACCAACATCCATCAGCTCTCGGCTTGTTGATAAGGTGAGAGCTTCAAGCCCGATGGACCTGTAGCTTTCCCCGTCCCCCCTTCGTCGGGCGGTGCTTGTGTGGAGGGTGCGCCATCAGAAAATAGCATGGCGATACATTTACCCAACTTCTACCCCGAGCACACGCAATGAAGTAATTAATTCATGCTACATCTAGCGTCTACTTGATAATTCGTCTTAGTTGTCGTCGTATTGTATTAAAGTAATATGCTTTGGTATACAAGTTCAACGCATATTAATTTCTTATCAACAATATAATTCTTGTACATATTTTTTTAAGAAGAAGAAAAGAAAGAAAAAAAGAGTTTGTCACATTCTCATCTAGAACATATGACGACTGCGACCGACGTTTTTAAATTCTTTTTGTCTTTGATTTCTCTTCCTGTTTTTCCCAATCAAACAGCTGGTTTTTTTGGAGCCCTCAACTTAAATGACTCACGTTGTGGGCTTTTAAACCAAATAACCCACCAAAAAAGGCATATTAATACCTTTTGCGCAATAAATTATTGCACAATAGGATTGAACTGTAACGATCACCATTAAGTTCTATTGCGTATAAAATTATTGCGCAATAGGGATTTAATAAACAACCCGATTGCTTTCTTTCCCACATCGATCCCCACTATTGTTTTTTAAAAAACCTCACCGTTAAGTCCTATTGCGTATAAAATTATTCCGCAATAGGGGTTTAATAAATAACCCAATCGCTTTCTTTCCCACATTGATCCCCGCCATTGTTTTTTTAAAAAACCGTCATTAAAGAAGTAATCTTGAGGTCCCACCTTCCAAATTTGTCCTTTTCGCGTTAAATTTCAACCCGAAGTCAATATTCTCGGTATATTCAAGTCAAAGAACAAGTTTCGAAGCTTAGATTTCAGAATAAAGCGTCGTAGAACTCGATTTAAAAATAAAAAACAACCTTTAATCTAGGTATTTTACTATGAATTTTCTAATTACATTGTTAAATATATTATTATCCTAAGCATGATTAATGTTTAATAGTCTCGAATTTAGAAAAAAGTATCGTTTTGCGCAATTATTTTTTGCGTAGAAGGGGGGGGGGGGGGCAGTCCGTGTTCCATTGCCCAGCCCCTTTTTTCATTTTTTAAAAAATTTTTATTTGTTAATTGTTTGTTAATTATCTGATTAGAAAAATATAGTAATCTCCTTATTGTTAATTATTTGTTAATGATTTGTTATTTGTTTGACTATGAGGAAATATACTAATCTCCTAATAAAATCTTTATTTGTTAATTATCTAATTATTAATTTATTTATTTGTAAATTTGTTTAATCCATGTTAATTAGTAATGTGCTAATTAGTTATCTAATTTTATGTGTTAATCTAATTTTATTTGCTAATTAGTTATCTAATTTCATGTGCTAATTAGTTATCTAATTTTATATGTTAATATGCTAATTAGTTATCTAATTAATTATTAATTGTTAATTAAAAATAGTTAATCCTTAGTTTAGGATTGAACATCGTTAGTTTAGTATTAAAAATATCATAAATATTATATTAGTTAGTTAATTATAGTTAGTCTAATAATTAATTAACAATTATTAATTAGAAATTGAACAACATTAGTTTAGGATTGAACAACATTATTTTACGATTGAACATCATTAGTTTAGGATTAAAATTATCATTAATATTATATTAGTAAGTTAATTGTAGTTAGTATAATAATTAATTATCAATTATTAATTAGAAATAGATAATCCTTAGTTTAGGATTAAAATTATCATTAATATTATATTAGTTAGTTAATTCTAGTTAGTATAATAATTAATTATCAATTATTATTTAGAAATAGTGAATCCTTAGTTTAGGATTGAACATCATTAGTTTAGAATTAAAATTATCATTAATATTATATTATCTAGTTAATTATAGTTAGTATAATAATTAATAATTAATTAGAAATAATTAATCCTTAGTTTAGGAAATATAATTTTGATAAAGGATTACATAATTAATATTACATGTTAATGATTAATTAAAAATTGGTAATACAGATACGACACCTCCATGGATCCCAACCTTCATTCGGGGCCCTTCGATCTATCAATACTTCATCTACAGGCTAATCATATGTCTCAGCTATTATGGTATGATGTGATAGGTACGAGTACATTGTTCCGTCTCCGTAGGGTGGAACATTTGTTGAATATTTTAGGGGCTCGGCCCCCCATCCCCGAGTCTTAGATATACCTTATCGAGGTGGTATATACCATTGTGTCACTGCTGGTCGGGTACAACATGATAGGGCTCTTGTGACAGTCATGATTGAGCGATGGCGATCGGAGACCCACACATTTTATCTTTGCACTGATGAGGCCACTATCACACTTCAGGATGTGGAGGTCGTGTATGGACTACAGGTAGATAGGCGCCAGTTATACATTAAGGAGACTCAGTCTCCACCGCCGTCGTATCGGCAGGAGATAAATAGGCTCACTGATTACATGTCTCAGTCAGGTGATATATGTGGACAGACTCGGATGTCGATGAATGCCCTCTGTAGTCATTTGCGCCTCTTAAACTTGGAGCATCGTATTACAGATGGCACACCTCAGGTGGATGTCGATCGTCGTGCCCGTATGTACTTACTTATCATATTCGGGGGCATCCTGTTCCCGAACACACCGGGTTCCCGTGTAAGCTTAAAGTATTTGCTATTTCTGGAGGATCTAGGCGAGTTGGGATGTTATAGCTGGGGCGCTGTTGTTTTGGCTTACCTGTATCGATCATTATGTCGAGCGTCTATGGGTGATAAGACGGATGTTTCTGGATTTCACGCGCTCCTCCAGGTAATATATATAAAACGTGTGTAATTTTATTCTAAATATTGCTTTTTGAAACGACGACTAATAAGACATTTTTTTAATGACCCTTTCAGATATGGGTGTTGTCTAGGATGAGGCCTTTTCAGCACGTAGATGCGCACCCTCAGCCTGACTTCATTGCTGATGGTATGCCCTACGCGCGGAGATGGACAAGAGGCATAATGCGAAATTTGGATACGTACTACAGACTTCTTCCATTCAGGGATCAGTTAGATCGTATGACGGTGGACATGGTAATTTTTTTTAGATTTACATTATTATTTTATTTTTTTACTATTTTTGTCTTTATTGTTTACTAATTCATTTTTTTTACAATTTTTTATATGGAGGCCGTATGATTAAATTTTGGATCAGTTGCCGATGTTTTGTAGGGTTGGTGAGCCCATGTGGATCTTGCGGTGTCCATTGATACACATGGATAATGTCGAGGATCATGCGCTCCACCGCGTCTTACGACAGTTTGGGCATGTATAGAATATACCTGATCCGGTTCTTTGAGAGCACGACCACTATACGCGGGACGAGCATTCGACCGACACTACTGCATACCAGGCCTTTATGTAGGACCAAATCCATCGTTGGGATAAGAGGATGGGGATGCTAGCGGTGGTCGAACATACAAATCCGATCTTAGATTACATAGAGTGGTACCGACAAATCACACACAACTTGATTGGCAACCCCGAGACATGCCATCTTGATGGTCGAGCATATGCAGCACACGTGGGACAGTATAAGGTGTTGGTAAGTTTACTCCACTTAAATTTAATTAATCTTATATATTACGTTACAAATTTATTCAATCATTAATATTTGCAAACAAATGCAGCTACGAACCGTACATACAATGCATTGGGTGGGCATGAACCATATGACTTTTTATGAGACAGCGGGATTTGCAGCCCGGATGGTTGAACTAGCTGATAATGGTATGCGATAATCACAAGAGCTCGGACGTATCCATGAGCGTGTTCCAGAGATCCCGTATCAGGCAGCGGGTGGTCGTGCTCGTGAATGCGGTGGTGGCGGAAGGGGGTGAGGCCAGAGGGGCTGGCCGAGGGGGGTGAGGCCAGAGGAGCTGGTGGCCGAGGTGATGAAGGTGGAGGCCTCCGTCTAGTAGATGAGCCTGACGATCATGCTACAGTTCCTGCTCCAGTCCAGCAGCATCCGTCGACTTCAGAGCGCCCGACGACTTCTTACCGACTATCGACACCTCTATATACGCCGGCACAACTATATTTAGATCACATTGACTTTGTATCAGTGGAGGTATCAATGTCTGTGTAGCCGTCAGTTCATGATCCATAGAGTGAGCAGCCAATTTGTGATTTACAGGGTGGCCAGGAGATGGAGTACGACGATGCATTCATAGACTTCGACATGTTTCAGAGCCTAGAGATAAGTGTTTAAAATAATTATTTTAATAATTAAAATATTTATACTGATTATTTAATAATTTTTCATATCTTAGGATCCAGCTCTAGCTCTGGGGCCCGCTCTAAGACCGCTGAGGAGCCAGCTCAGGAGCCATCTCATAAGCCATATCAGGAGCCCTCTCAGGAGCCCGTCGACACACGGGTTTGATTTTTTAACAAATGATAATGTATTAAATTTAAATTAAAATTAATACTAACTATTTATATATTATTTAAGGTTCATCCTTCTGCACATGTTGACCCGTCTCCTGACTGTAATGATGAGCTTCTGACCATACATAGTAGTTCACGCAATTCCAAAAAAAAAGCATATTATGCTCAAGGACATAAGGAAGGAAATGGAGGATGATCATGACATAGAGCATCCTATTATTAAGAAGAGAAAGGGGGATAGAGATGATGGTGAAGGTGGTGGGGATCGTTTAGGCCTAAGGTTACTCTAATGCCTACCACTTGTGGGACCCATTAGAGATTGTGAATATGTAATTAAGTTGTACAGTTTAAGTTAATATTATATTTTTTTGTATTATCTTCTTAATGATAATTAGTTATCTTAGTCTTTATTAGACCTGTCCAAAGTTCGGGTCGGATGACTTTTTTTTTCTACTTGCCCGACCCTGACCCTATTTTTTAAAAAAAATTTCCGACCTTGGCCCTGATCCTTCGGGGACCCTACGGGTCACGTGTTGGCCCTGACCCGTCGGAAGGGGGACGGGATTTGGCGGGTCGGGTCGAGGAATTTTTTATTTTTTTTAAATTGAATTTCCAAAACTGAAATTTACATTTACACCAACACTACCATGAAATTTCGACGTTGAAATCTATTGTGTGTCGTGAGATGTTTACTAAAGAAAAAGAAAAAGAAAAATTAGATATCGATTTGGGGGAAAATACAAATTGATGGGGAAAACAGACGTTTTCGTAAAAATTGGCTCCGCAAACTTTCACCGGCTCCGTCTAGAAAAAATACGTAAAAAAAAATCAGGTAAAACGGACATCCGAGCGCAGAGTTATGACCATTTAAAGTTTCACCAATTTACAACTACTTTCTCTCCCTACATTATGCTTCCGTGATATTAACAAAACGATTAACAATATAAATATGTAATTAATAATCAGCTACCATTTTTATCTTATTTTATGTCGAGCTCAATGTAGATTAGAGCAATACATATATTATAAAAACATGCATTATATCACTTAAATATTAATAGCAAAAAAATATATAAGTACAAAATAAATATTAATGAAAGAAAAATAATATAAATTATATTAAAGACTACGCGGGTCAGGGTCGGGTCGGGTCAGACGGGTAAAATATTCTGACCCTGGCCCGACCCTACCTAAGATCGGGTCCCCGCTTTTTTGGGTCTGGTGGCTCGCGGGTCAACTATAAGTTGACCCTGGCCCTAGTTTTTTAGGGTCAAGTCGGGCCGGGCGGGTCCTCGACCCGTTGGACAGGTCTAGTCTTTATTATCGTTTATTAATAACTCGTGCGATGTCCTAAATTAATTATGAAAAAAATCACGACATATTCGAAATAAAGTAATGCCATGACTAAATAATAAAATGCTTAAATCAAAATCTTATAAAATAAAACACTTACGCCTAATGATAACAAGTTTCCAAACAAAACTTACTTCGGGGCACTTTACACCCCCTAAAACGACGATCCAAACATTTAGGTATACTTGATGTATTGAGCCTACATTATGTTCGCAGAAAAATATATCAGGTTCTTTATAAAATATTGATATTCTGGAGTTTTGAGATATGACTATTTGATCAAAGTATAGAAAAACATAAATTTTAAAATTTTAAAATTATACTAAGTGTGGGGAAAATAAAATTAATTCCGGCACAAGAGGACTTATTGCGCAAAAAATTCCTGCTCAAAAAAGTACTTGTAGTTGTTACAGTTAAGTCCTATTGCGCAAAAAATTCCAGAAAATACTTTTGTACCTTTTTTGATATTTTGGATCAAAAGCCCACTTTTGAGGTCATTTGAGTTGAGGACTCAGGTTTTTTGTGCATAAAAAATTCAATGTTAATTGCCAATTTATTGAACTTTGAATTGTACTACTATATATTATATAAATAAATCTCCATTAAGAGCAACTTGTTAGTCAAGGGGGAAACTTAGATTATTGGTTTATCTTAAAGACAGAAGACTTTCGTCGAAGACGTGCAGTATTTAATCTTTTGGTTCCTATCTGGGTATATAGAAAGACACCTAGTATTTGAGTTCTAAATTGCAACCATATATAATTTTATAATAAAAGTTTGATAAGTTCTTGAATACACCTAACATCGTATCTTTGTATTTAATTAATCAAATTTCACTGTTACTGGTGTGCTAATCACACCATTTATGAGTAATTTACCTGTCCTTATTTAGGCCTATTTCATGGGTTTTATGCAACACCTGCCCATATTATAATTCTAGGAATTGCGTGAAGTGAGCTTCTTCCTTCTCCTTCTCTTTTTCTTTTTCATTCTTTATTAAATATTTCCTTTAGCAGTCTTAATAAGAGGCGTGGCCAGAAATTTGAGAAAATATTTTTAAAAAGTATTAAAATGTCATACCCTAAAATATAAATCTATTTAAAGGAGATTCGGTAGTTAATATATATACAAAAAAGTTATACTATAATTTTTCGGTGAATTTTTTTAATTTAACCCTTCACCTAATGTAGCTATGCCCATAGTTCTAATGATATAATGGGCAATACCACGTGTTTGGTACACGAATGACAATCACATTGATGTATTCCAATTCTCAACTGATCTGATTGTCCTAATTGTGTTAATTCACAAATTTTAATCTAATTAACATAAAATATTACAACTCTCATGCTAAAATCCATATCTTGCAGAGGCAGATTTTTATTTTTAAATGTAAGAGTAGGTAACTTTCTGATCCTACATCTGCAACTTTTCATCTTCGAATTAACTTAATTTGACTAGAAGAAAAATATAATATAAAAGAACAAAAGTCTAACTCCTTCTTTCTTTCCAAATCTAAATACAAGGAGATATACATTTTCTTATTTCTGTTTATTTAAAGGGAAATTAGAACATGTCTTTTTCAACTTATTCACCATGTGCATAGTGAACCCAAGAACATAAAGGAGTAGTTCAACTAATGCATTGGTTTTAGTGAAGGTTAATGTGAGTATAGTTAATGAAAAAAATATCCCTTTCATTATTTTTATTAATGAATGAGTATATATATAATTTATAATTTTCATAATATGGAAAATACTATTCATATTCTACTCTCAAAATTCTATTCTATTTGTACAAGACTTCTATAATTATGGTAAGTGTACAATGCTAATTAATTACAAATAATATGGTACAAAAATAGTCTCCAAACCGTGATATACTTACCATGTATATCACGTTATATTATTTATCACACCCCCGCAGTCATAGCGGGCGGTCTTCGTACGCTGAGACTGTCTCTAAAATCTTCAAATAGAACCGAGGGAAGACCCTTCGTAAAGATGTCTTCAATTTGATACCTGAAAGGGACATGACAGACGCGTACTTGTCCACGAGCTACCTTTTTGCGAACAAAGTGTATATCTATCTCGATGTGTTTAGTGCGCTGGTGTTAAACCGGATTACCAGAAAGATAGATGGTACTAACATTATCACAATAAACTAAGGTAACTTTCTGAATGGGACAATGAAGTTCTAAGAGAATATTACGTAATCAACATGATTCAGAGACCACATTGGCTACCCCTCGATACTCGGCCTCCGCACTAGAGCGTGATAAGGTAGACTATCGCTTCGCAGACCAGGAGACCAAGTTAGTATCAAGAAACATACACTAGCCAGACGTGGAGCGTCTGGTATCTGGACAACCACCCCAATCAACATCTATATACAAGACAAGTGTAGAAGCCGACGACGGATAAAGATGCAAGCCATAGTCAAGTGTTCCCTGGATGTAGCGGATAATGCATTTGAGCGCATTCATGTTCTCAACCCTAGGATCATGCATAAACAAACATACATGTTGTATGGCATATGTAATATCCGGTCTCGTGAAAGTAAGATACTGAAGAGCTCCGGCCAGACTGTGATAGTGGGTAGGATCCTCGTAAGGTGAGCCAGCCGCAGCACCCAGCTTGGGTTTAGTATCAATAGGAGTGGAAGTAGACTTACATGAGGACATACCAGCCCTCTCAATTATCTCAACGACATACTTCCGTTGTGATAAGAATTATCCACATGCATGACGGGTGATAGCAATCCCCAAGAAGTAACTCAAGGGCCCCAAGTCTTTCATAACAAACTCAGAACTGAGCAGTGTCATGATAGACTTGTGCAAAGCATCAGACGAGACAGTCAAGATAATATCATCCATATATAATAAAATATAAGCCAGGGAAGTATCATGATGATATATGAATAATGAATTATCAGACATGCTGTGAGAAAATCCAATAGACGAAACAAAGTCTGCAAATCTCTTATACCAAGCCCGTGGGGCCTGCTTAAGTCCATACAAGGACTTCTTCAGTAAATAGACATTATGAGGATATTTGGGGTTTCGAAAACCCAAGGGCTAATGTATGTAAACGGTCTCCTTAAGATCACCATGTAAGAAAGCATTCTTCACATCTAACTGATGAATGGTCCATGCCTTAGAAAAAGACAGGCTGAGAACAGTGTGAATGGTAGCCGGTTTGACCACCGGACTAAATGTCTCACGGCAATCCACGCCAACCTGATGAGTTTTACCATCACCTACAAGATGAGCCTTATGCCTCACAAAAGATCCGTCAGAATAATCCTTATGAGTAAAAATCCACATGGATCGAATAATATTAACACTAGAAGGATGGGGCACCAACTCCCACGTCTTATTTTCAATAAGAGCATTATATTCGTCGTTCATAGCTAATTTCCAATTAGGGTCATTTAATGCAGACACTGGGTTACGGGGTAGGGGATTTAAGAACATTAGAATTAAGATTAAAATGTCTCTTCAGTTTAAAAATACTCATTTGACTACGAGTAACAAGCCATTGACTCGTGGTGGAAACTGATGGATCTGGGGTGAAATCTGGAACAGTGATAGACTGGCCAGCAGGTTGTGGGCCTGCTGGCCCAACTCGGGAAACATCAACTGGATTAGGACCGAATTGGGACTGGGTTGGGATGTGTAACTGGGTAGGCGGCCCACTGGAGGCAGATGCAGTTTCGGTATTGGGCTAGGCAACCGGCCCAATAGCTAAAACTGGGGCAGAACCAGTGGGTTGTGGCGGGTCACTGGAGCGGCCAAGTAAGTGGTGCACGATGTATAGAGAGATATCATCATCCAAAAAATTATACGAACTAGGCACGGGATTATTTACATTAGCAAACGAAAATTGGGTTTCATAAAAAATAACATGGCGACTATTGATGATTTTATTCGATGATAAATCAAAACATTTGTAACCACGATGATTACATGGATAACCCAAAAATACACAAACGGTAGAACAGACTTGAAGTTTGTTAATAGTAGTTGACAGAAAAAGTGGATAACATAAACACCCAAAGACCCTAAGATGGGAATACGAATGATTCTTGTTATAGAAGACTTTAAGAGGAGACGCATTTGCCAACCCTTTGGTAGGAAGTATGTTAAGAAGATAGGTAGACATTTGTAGAGAATGATGCCAAAAGGAAGGGGGTACGGAAGCATAGACCAATAAAGTTCGGATAATATTATTAATGGTACGGATTTTTCGTTCGGCTTTCCCATTTTGTGAAGACGTATGAGGACAAGAGAAATGAAAAACTATGCCATTATTTGCACAAAATTCCTGAAACAACCCATTATCATATTCTTTGCCATTATCACATTGAATATTTTTGATTTCTCATTCGAATTGGGTACGGATGAATGCTCGAAATTTTAAGAAGGTGGAAAAAACTTGAGATTTTTTCACTAACGGAAAAGTTCACAAAACATTAGAATAATCATCCAAAAATAGAACATAATAACGATGGCCCACAGAACTTAAAACTGGAGATGTCCATAAATTGCTATGAATAATATCAAATGGCATTAAAGCACAAGAAGTGGAGGCTACAAATGGCAATCTAACATGTTTTCCTAAAGGACATGAATGACAACTTAGAGTACTATGCGTACCCTTACAAGAAATAAAATTATTTTTATATAACGAAGAAACAATGGACGACCTAGGGTGACTCAAACGTGCATGCCACAAGGAATGAGCTATAGCTGCAAAAGTATATGGCAAGGCTTGACTCGAGAGACTGGAGGCGGGCGTGATTGGATAAAGATCTCCCCTACTATTACATCTCATGAGAGGTATCCCCGTCTTGAAATCCTTCACAGAAAACCTAAAAGGATCAAAATTAAAAGAAACCCAATTATCAGTAGTGAATTTACGGACAAACACCAATTTTTTAATTAAGTTAGGGGCATGAAGGGCTTTTTTCAAGACAAGAGGTGGATGGGGGGAGACAAAGTTGCATGACCGTAACCACGAATTGGAATTGAGTTGTCATTACCAACAATTATGCCACGATTGTCCTCAAATTGGAATAAGATGAGAGAGTACCTTGGTCGGACGTCATGTGAGAAGTGGCGCCAGTGTCCATGTACCAATTTGCATCTGGAGGATTCAATTCAAGTGTATGCATTGCGGCTTCAATGTCGGTCGGAGTGGGGCCTGCAACATGGTGGCCCTGTGGAGGCCGAGGCCCAAGCATACCTGCTGCCCCGACGCAGAATTGTGTTTCGAGTATCCTGTTGGACTGAAAAACTGGGCATGTTGGTGTTAGGAAACTGGACCCAGTTCGGGTAGGCAGTGGGCTGGTAGTAGGGGTTGTTGGGCCCAGTTCCACGGCCAAGGAGCCCAAGGCTGGGACCAGGCAGCCTGCGGCCCACTGCCACTAAACCGAGGCCCACCCCCATCGTGGTTACTGTTGCCGCCGGTAGTTCCACTGTTCCGGCCACCACCGTTGTTGCCGCCGTGATTTTTGCCATTGTTTTTACGATTCTGACCCTTCTTGCCGCCACCGTTGTTACGGTTTTGGCCCTAATTGTCAACACATTCATGAGAATTACCGGAGGACGTCATCATTGCTACGGAACTGACGCTGGTAGCCGCCTTTTTTGCAAAGTTGGCTCTTCCAAAGTGAGCATCGAACGGGCTTGATAATAAGGGGGAAGCAGATTGTTTTGTCGAATGAGAGTCCCAATGCCATTATAGGCCTCAGATAGCTCTGCAGCCATTTGTAGAACAAGACAATTATTGGTAACAGGAGCTCCGACATTACGAAATTGGTCCGCTAATTCCTTGAGCCGTTTACAATAAGCTGAAACATTCAAAAAATCTTCTTTGCTGACTTGAGAAAATTCCTGCTTAAGGGTGACAATACGAGAATGTTGGTTATACTGAAATATATCACACAATCTATTCCATGTAGTCATAGCCGTAGTGTCTGGCTCAATAATCGTTTGTAAAAGATCGATAGAAATAGTGGAATAAATCCACTGTAGGACGGTAGCATCAAGAGTAATCCATAACTGAGGATCCTCCGCGGGAGCAGGGGTAGCGGGAGGAATTATGTGATGGAGAACTTGATGTGAGATGACGTGAATTTTGAACAACTCCGCCCACGTCGCGTATTAGACCTTTTTCATCTCAATAACAATAGGGATGTGGTTCTTGATGTTGGATAGTAAGGGCAGGATGAAATACGTTCTTTGATGTAGATATAACGAAAGAACAATAGGGGATTTGGAAGAAAAATTGGAAAGAGAGGAGGAAGAACTAGGCACGGAAACCGATGAAGGACACGAATTTCGAAGAGGCCGAGACAAGCGGAAGCTGGTGGAGAAGGAGGTAAGTGAAACCTAGACTTCTGATACCATGAAAGAAATAATCTCTTGATTATTTTCATTAATGAATGAGTATATCTACAATTTACAATTTCCATAATATGGAAAATGCTATTCCTATTCTACTCCCAAAATCCTATTCTATTTGTACAAGACTTCTACAATTATGGTAAGTGTACAATGCTAATTAATTACAAATAATATGGTACAAAAATAGTCTCCAAACCGTAACATACTTACCATGTATATCACGGATGTATATCACGTTACATTATGGTAAGTGTACAATGCTAATTAATTACAAATAATATGGTACAAAAATAGTCTTCAAACCGTGATATACTTACCATGTATATCACGTTATATTAATTATCAGTTAAGAAAACGAAGATTTGACTTTGAGATAAGAATTAGAGTTTGACAAATAGAGTTTAAAAAGAGCTCACACAACGTTGTGCAAAGTGGTAAGTATACCTTCTGTATCATGTTCGAGTTTTAAAAAAAGAAATCATCTTTAATAGTAAATATTTTTTTAAAAGCTCAACAATTTTTAATATGAATTTAAATTAATTAAATTCAAAAATCAAAATAGGTGTCGAACATTAAATAAAAAATAAAGAGGGGGAGGGAAGATAAAACAAAATGAGTGTAGTTGGCAAAATGAAGAGTGAAGACAAAGGCAGGCAAGTAGTAGTAGTTGAGGTGGATTTGGTGCTGCTGACGGCTATCAATACACCGACTTTTTCTGACCATTATTCCCATTTCCTATCTTCTGATCAATAAAATAAATACTTCATATTTTGTTTGCTCACTTGATGTCATTTACTATGCTTCTCCAAAAAATGAGTACTATTAGTTATAGAGATACTTCCTCCCTTTCAATTTATGTAATATAATTTGATTCGATATAAAATTTAAGAAATAAAAGAAAAATAATTATTGTGATCTAAAACAAGTCATAGATATTTATATGATTATAGATTATTTCGTTAAACGTAAAAGATAAAGGTTAAAGTTAAATTATTGAAAAATAAGAAAATATATCATTCTTTTTTTAACGGATTAAAAAATAAAATGTATCATATAAATTGAAACACAGAGAATAATAGTTTTTAAAAATATTTTATATTATTGATCTTTTACCTTTAAACATAAAGATCTTCTGTCTTCTGAAATGAATCTTATAGGAGTAACTAAAAGAATATTTATAATAGGTCATATAATAATTAAACTCATTCGATTAACTTCTCTAAGATGGAGTAATATACTTTACATCTAAGACAACTTTAAAAATCAGTTTAGGGTCAAGATCTCATTCCCAAGATTATTGTGGACATTCTTAACACTCAACACTGGACATTTGGAGCGCAAACAATATAGCATCAAATTGGAGACCCAACAATGATTAAACCTGAAACAGGGATGTGGTATCACTTTGATTCCATGTTAAAAGATATGTCCTGAATCTAAATCTTAAAAATAGCTGATCCCTTGCCTAAATAACTCATTCGGCATGGAACACTATCCATCCATCAAATAGTTTTGCAAATATATTTGTTGGTTTTACCGAGTGTAACTGAAATTCTTTGAGTTGTTAAACAAGATTTTGTTAACTCTGCAATAGTAGTTCAACTTTAGCAAGGTATAGATAGATGGGTTGAGCAGCCTTCGACCTCAGCACCAATATGAAGTTTCACAAATGGTCTTGGTATTAATAAACCCCTTATCGAATATTTTAGTGCTTTGTTTATTTTGAGGGAGGGGGTTCGTGCAGATCGTGTAAGGAAAGAACTTGGTCGGGGACGAAACGTGAAGTAGAGATTTGACAAATCTTTATGTTTTGTTTTATGGTCAATTCGACCAAAGTTTTATTTGAAATTGAACAATAATTGACTTACTCTTTAGTAAATTGAAGTATATGGAAAGTAGTACTACTACATTATTAAGTGAAGTACTTAAATTTCTAAACTATGATAAATGGTAAAAAAATATTCGACTAAGAATGTTCAAGTTTGATATATATCTATGAGAAGTAATTTTTAACCTACATATGATTTTTCTTGCATATATATAAAATAATATTTTCGACGACGGGCGTTCCAACTGATCAATTCTTTCGTCTATGTATCTACACCGCTACTCTTAATGAGATTTTGAAATATAATTTAGATAAAATATTTAAGAGTATAGTTTTTTTTACAGAAAATAATAGTTCAATATATAGAATATATATTTGTTTGACTATCGGTGTACTTGTACGTGTGCTTTGCGTGTGTGTGATGAAGACTCAATATATAAGTGTAGGAAATTGAGGGTATGATCATTCAAGTGGTGCTTCATTATAATATAAAATAATACTGTTAGATCCGGGTATGCTATGGAACAATAAAAATAAACTGAAAATAAACTAACTCGAATGTCAATTCAATTTTTGAATATCGACGATAATGTCATTCGGCACCAGTGACAACACTTCGATAAAACAGAAACTTTAAAGAGTAAATGCAACAGAAAAATAAAGAACACAAATGTTTAAAATTTACATAAGTTATATATATTATATAACCTATGACGGTCAATGACCGAAAGTATTGTATATATATTATATACAAATTCCTTTCTTTACAGATTTACATGATAAAACGGAAAGGAATTAAAAGTTGAAGTCGCAGATGACTTCTGCCTGAAAAATCTAACTAAGTAGACATAAACAACCTCTCATTACAATCGCTCCATACAAAACTAATCTAGAATGTAAACATCAATTGTAATGTTGGACATAATGTTGTCGACACACTCGGACAACACTTGTGATCCAGATTTCTGAGATGAAATCCCGAGAGCTCTCTAGGTATTTTTACATTTTGATTCTGGATGTCGATATACTGTTGTGGCCTCTCTATTTATAGTAGAGAGTCTTCCTTGAAAAGTTCATCGATTGGATGTGGAAGTTGAGGGAAAGGTGGGCAGCTTGTGGTAGATGATTAAGGAGTGAAAATCTCAACAACTTTGACTTGTTCCTTACTCGACTTCTTCCCTAAGCTTTGACTCTTTCTCCCATATTTTACACAGCTCCAATTCACCACGCCTTAGTCGTTTTTACCTCACAGTAAAATATTACTTCTTACCGTGAAGTAAAGCAAAACTGTTCTAAAAATATTGGTCCTTATGTTGTGACATTTGTCCCAACATTTTTATGCATTCAAATCAGTACTTCAGAAGATATGTTGGGTCAAATGCCACAACACCAAACCCAACATTAACAATCTTTCCCTTTTTGTCTTTCTTCACAAAACTCATTACAAACCTAAACTAACTTAGGATATTGAGACAAATGTTTGTTCGACATTTGTGATCAATAATATCAATGCTATGCTCCCCCTTAACTTGCGATGGCTTTCAAGAAATCATGTGTGTACCGATTCATAAGATTAGAAAATAAGAAAGATGTTAGCGCATATATACATATCATCCACTTATATAGATTTATATACATACCATAAAAAGAAATATTCCATTGTCCACATAAATCAATATTCATCATGTCGAACAGTTAACTGCTCATATTGAGTAACATTCACGACCTTCATACAGTATCAACTAGTAGCAACAACTCCTCCTAACTAATCATACATCAGCAACAACTTTCAACAACTTTCTACTCCTGCATAACTGCTTCTCTACACAGAACAACACATCAGCCTCTAGCCTTCTTCCTCAACTCCCCCTGTATCAGCACTTCCTTTGCTTCCCTCAGCTTCAACATCAACATCATTTTCTACCCCTTTTTGTGAAGAAAGCAACAACATGAAATGGTCTCTGTCTTGAATCAGAGCAATCCTCACATCATCAACCTCAGATATTTGTTGGTTGATATTTGCAATTTGATTCACAAGTCATTCAGTAGACAGTGGAGATTGTCTAGGACCAATGTTGTCAAGAATGTTGGTGACATTCCTGTCAACATCTGCACTATTTCCTTCCATTTTCCAGGGTAGATCGATGACTCTGTCTCTACTCTTCAAAACTATTTTGCTTACTGTGTATAGTTCAGGAGCCTTCCCTAATGTGTCCTTTCTCTTAGGCTTAAGACCTTCAGTAGTTAAAACTTTGTATATCAGAGAGGGATAAGGGAGGATTGAGGTTGATTCTTTTTGTGCCAAGTTGGCAACTTGATGGAAGATCATTTTGCCCAGATCAATTCTCAAACCTTTCTCAATTTTATACAACATGGTGGCTTGTTCTGTAGTTACAATTGACTCATTCATTAAAGGAAGCCAATTGTGTATAACAATTTTGTGAAGGGTGGCAAACAGGACTGTTAATTTAGAGGTTGGACATCTAGAGATTCACTTATGCATTATACCTCATGTGAGGTACTCAATTACTTCATCTCTATTGTCCACTGCAGGGTCTGCTTCTCTAATATTCTCCTCAGCATTTAATCTCATACATTAGTTTATAACAGCAGGTGTGAAAATTATACCATGTTATAGAGATATACCTTCCCAAATTTCTTCGATGAGGTATCCTCTATAGCATAATTCAAATTAGCATAAAACAACTTGACTATTTTATCAACATACGGTCATTTCTTAGTAACATATCCTAGGAGCTGTCTTTCTTTTAAGAACTCTACTAAACCATATTCTGAAAAGGAGGCAATGTCTAGTACTTTTTCAGACCTAATAACTCTATTCTTGTACCAGTCTCAATTATCAAAATTAGTTTTAGAATAGAATTTTTCTGAGTAGATAGATACCTCAAGGTCTGAATCAGATTCGGTTTTGTTGGAGGATGTTGGTGTTTGTGTCTCTTATGATGTTGGCTGAAATGTTGCCTGAGATGTTGTGGCATCAGTGGTAACATTTGGAGCAACACTCGATTTAGCATATCTGGGAATTCACTTTGGAAAGAATTGCTTCAATGAAGTTTCATCAAGAACTTCCTCATTTTCTTCAGACACATCCTGCGGTACAGAAGCAGTTGGTTCTTCTTCACTCTCTTCAGTTGAGAGTACAAAGTCTGTGTCGTCACTGTTACTGCTTGAGCAAGCAGGTATATAGATGTATCAAATCTAGATCTTTTGTTGCTCGGCTCTTCACGAACTATTCTCTCAAACATTCTACTCGATCGACGATTAGAAAAGGTGGAGGATCTTGGTCTTTTACCCAATGCTGAAATATCAGATGTTTCATCAACATCTATTAGATTGTTGTTATCTCATGGGTAGCTAATGTCTAAAGGTTCATCTAAACATTTAAATACTATAGCTTTGGACAAGTCCTCTGGTGAAGAAGATAACTGGCACGGTTGTTGAGGTTCATTGTGCTCAGATGATTCCGTGTTTAAAGGAGGGCTTGTACTCATTGGGGTGTTGGTTGCAGTGTTGGATGACATTGGAGAAGTTTTCATCGGTGAATATTGTGGAGAAAGTTTTGGGAATTTAGGATTTGAGATTAAGAATGGAGTTTGATATGGTGAATCCATCGGGTAAGAGAATGTATACCATATGTGATTCCCCCCCCCCCTTTGGGAATATTCAAAAAAATGATAAAATGATAGCAAATGAGAGGAATTTTTATATACATGGATAATCTTTCTTAGCAACAAAAATTCCTTAGTTTTAGGAGTTTCAGATTTATCTAACTTGATCATCACTGTGTAGGAATTTAATTTAATTTTATCATTTTAAATTCCTTTTAAAACAAGGCATAAAAATAGGGAGAAAATTTGATTTTTTCTAAAATCAGTTAAGAACAACATCCCAACACATATCACAATATGAAAATGTCAACAACAATGTTGACAATATTTTGGACAACACAAGTATTTTGATCCCACAAGAACTTTTTATTTTTGCAACAAATCAAGACACATTTTATATGTTTTTATGAGTTTGACCACTGGACCAATGTAACATTTTCTTATCGTGTCTTTGATCTAATCATATAACACATACAAAAGAATTTTTCGTGTAAAAAATAAGAATACTTTTATGGTATTCTCAAATATCTTTTGAAGCACTCGATACTCCTATAGAATAGGAACGATATCGTTTCAAGGGATTTGCCCCATTTTTCACAATTGCCAAATATTTGTAAAGGCTTTGCCTTATTTTGATACTCCTTTTTATGATATATATATATCATCGCAGATAATGGTATCACGTTGTAAACATATTCTTATTGAGGGATCATGCTTGTGTGACCAAAGAGTTATGACCAAAGAGTTATGAGCAAAGAGTTATGAGGGATCATGCTTGTCGGAAATCGCCGTGGAGCTGTGAAGGGACGCGGCGCCGCGACGCTAATTGGTTGGGCAGTCACTGGAGCCGCGGCGCTAATTCACAGCACTGCGGCGCTTCGGAGGCAGAATGCTTGCGACGGGAAATTGGAAAAATCTGACCTTTGGGCTGGTTTTGGAGCATTGATTCTCCATTACTTGCCGCATGAATTCAGCCATTATTTGGCTGAATGTAACCCCTCAATCAAGTGTCATTACATGGCTATTGAAGTCCGTTAGTTGGCTAGTTGAGGGGTCTTCTCCTTACACTGTAAATTGAGGCCTTTGGCTTAATTGAAGAACACTACACAACACTTAGAAAATACTCCAGATTTTCTGAATTCATCTTCTTCCTCTCTAGCAAAGTTACTATACTCAAAGTTCTTCAAGAGTAACACTTGAGTTTCCTTTGCTCATTTGTTAAGTTGTTGTTGTATCTTGGGAAACTATTGCTCAAGACCGTAAAATGAGATATACGGGGCAATCTTGTCTTAAAGACAGAGTGTCATCACTCGACTCAGCAAATCACACAAGCAGTTTGATAAGTTCTTGATTTCTAGTTTATTGTAATAGTTAGTTTATCCTTTCTACCATTGTAATAGTTACTAACTTCCTATTCCCTACAACAATTGTATCCCAATAATTTTAAGACAAGATTTTGTTGTAAGTACCTAAGAAAGATGATTGGAAGAGATCAAACTGCTTCTGATTCTACTGCTGCTGCTCAAGGCAATCCCTCTGCCTTCCCCACTGCTCAAGGCACTCCTAATGCATTTCCGGGTGCTCAAGGCTCATCCAACGCCTTTACTGCCGCTCAAGGGAATGTTGTCATTCCTCCACCCGCTGGATTTCACCATGAACGCCTTGAAAAGTTCATGGGATCAAACTTCAAGAGATGGCAACAGAAGATGCTATTCTATCTGACTGTTATGGGAATGACACGTTTCCTAACAGAAGATCCTCCATAAGTTGGAGATGAAATGGACCCTTCGCCTTCTGAAACGGGTGAAGGGGGCCTAGGTATCCATGTCATTAATGGTATGAAAATAGTTCTTGATGCATAGAGTCATAGTGATTTCATGTGTAAGAATTACATATTGAACTGCTTGTCATACCCTCTCTACACGGTGTATTGCACCGTTGGCACTGCCAAAGAGTTGTGGGAGAAACTGCAAAAGAAGTACAACGCACAAGATACAGGTACTAAGAAATTCATCGTTGGGAAATTTCTGAAATTTCAAATGGTGGATAGTAAAACAGTGATGTCCCAAGTCCAGGAATTCCAAATGACTTTACATCATCTAGATTTGGAAGGTATGAAGCCAAATGAGCAGTTTTTGGTTACGTCACGAATTGAAAAGTTACATCCTTTCTGGAATGAGTTTATGAGTTACTTAAAATTCAAGACAAAGGAGATGATATTTGAAGAACTTATTATCAAACTCTAAATTCAGGAAGATAATAAGAAGGCATTGCCTAGGGGTAAACAACCCGTTGAGGCAAAGGCAAATATGGCTGAGGCCAAAGGGAACCCAGGCAAGAAGCGCAAGTTCCAGAAAGACGGCAAGACCCAAGCAGCGGAGAAGTTCAAAGGAAACTGTCACCACTGTGGGAAACCTGGTCACATGATCAAGGACTACCGCAAGCTCAAGACTGAGCAACAAGAGAAGGCAAAGGCTAAGGGCAAGGCACATGTTAACGTCGTCAAATACCAGTTTCTGGATGACATGATTGAGGAGTTCTCAGCGGTGGTGCTAGAAGCAAACCTTGTTGAGAATCCCATGCAATGGTGGATGGACACAAGTGCTACAAGACACATTTGTTCCAATAGAGATGTCTTCTCCACTTATACACCGGTTACAAATAAGAAGTTGTTCATGGGCAACAACGCTTCCTCTGACGTGCTGGGGGTAGGAAAGGTAGTCCTGAAGATGACTTCTGGAAAGGAGCTCACTCTGAAGGAAGTGATGCATGTTCATGAGATTAGAAGAAATTTAATTTCAGGTCATTTATTGGTTAATACTGGTTTTAGGCTAGTGTTTGAGTCAAATAAATTTGTAGTAACTAAGAATGAAACGTTTGTGGGAAGAGGATTCGTCTGTGAAGGCCTCTTCAAAGTTAACACCATGTCTGTATTATGTACAAGCAATAATATTGAAGCATGTTCCTCTTACTTGCTTAAGTCCTCTAATTTATGGCATCATAGATTAGGACATGTCAACTACAAATCCATCCAAAGGTTGGTAAAATTGGAGTTGTTGCCATCTATCGACGTAAATCCTCAACATAAGTGTGAGGTGTGCGTAGAGGCAAAACTCACAAAGCTTCCTTTTTGATCCGTCGAAAGGAATACCGCTTTTCTAGAACTTATTCACACATAGATATGTGATTTGAAGTTTGCACAAACTAGAGGGGGGAACAAGTACTTTGTGACATTCATTGATGATAGCACAAGGTATTGTTACCTTTACTTGTTGAAAAGTAAGGATGAAGCCTTTGATGCGTTCCGACGTTACAAAGCAGAAGTTGAGAATCAACTAAGCATGCGGATTAAATCCATTCGTAGCGATATAGGGGGAGAATATGTAGCGCCATTTGAGGAATATTGTTCCCAATCAGGCATTGTTCATCAAACGACGGATCCATACTCACCTCAATCGAACGGTGTGGCGGAAAGTAAGAACCGCACATTGAAGAAAATGATGAATGCCTTACTCATCAATTCCGATCTTCCCCAAAACATGTGGGGAGAAGCCGTCCTTACCGCTAATACGATTCTTAACAGAGTCCCACATAAGGGTAAGGACAAAACTCCATATGAATCATGGAAGGGAAAGAAACCCACCTATAAATATTTAAAGGTGCGGGGTTGTCTGGCAAAGGTTGAAGTACCCAAGCCAAAGCAGGTCAAGATTGGGCCTAAGACTGTAGATTGCATATTCATCGGATATGAAAATAACAGTAGTGCTTATCGCTTCTTAGTGCATAAGTCAGATATTCCAGATATCCACGGAGGGTACAATCATGGAATCAAGGAATGATCAATTCTTTTAAGGTAACTTTCCTAGAAAGGAAAAAAACATAACCTTTCTTAGAGCATTGATTCTCCATTACTTGCCGCATGAATTCAGCCATTATTTGGCTGAATGTAACCCCTCAATCAAGTGCCATTACATGGCTATTGAAGGCCATTAGTTGGCTAGTTGAGGGGTCTTCTCCTTACACTATAAATTGAGGCCTTTGGCTCAATTGAAGAACACTACACAACACTTAGAAAATACTCCAGATTTTCTGAATTCATCTTCTTCCTCTCTAGCAAAGTTACTATACTCAAAGTTCTTCAAGAGTAACACTTGAGTTTCCTTTGCTCATTTGTTAAGTTGTTGTTGTATCTTGGGAGACTATTGCTCAAGACCGTAAAATGAGATATACGGGGCAATCTTGTCTTAAAGACAGAGTGCCATCTATCGACTCAGCAAATCACACAAGCAGTTTGATAAGTTCTTGATTTCCAATTTTATTGTAATAGTTAGTTTATCCTTTCTACCATTGTAATAGTTACTTACTTCATGTTCCCTACAACAATTGTATCCCAACAATTACATCTAATGACATCTTTTTTATAGAGTACATATTAAAGATGGTTGTACAAATTAAGTCTTATATGAATATCTAAGGAATTAATGATCAATATGAGAAATTAAATAATTCTAAATAACCAAGCCTAAAATGCTATCAGGTAATCGCTAATTTCTAACGAACGTTTCTTCGAAATTTGGTTCGTCGATAAAGAATTTTTGACAGAAAAATTGTATGAAAATATTACCGACAAGCCAAATTTCATCAGAATTGTTTGTCATAAAATAGCAATATTTTGATAGCAATAAAATAAAAAATAAAAAAGGAGAGATGAAGCTATATATGATGTTTGAGACAATTAGAAGGAGCATCCATTAATGAAAGGCAAAGGGGAAACAAAGGGGTGATGAGTGGGTCATCATCAAAGAGATTGTGGAGAAGGTGCGTTAGGGGGGCTTCTCCACTTGGAATGTTGAATCATTATATCTTTGAACTCTTATTATTATAATGCGAGTGGAAACTTAAGCTTTGATATTGTTTAATTCGCTAATAAACTTAGGTTCTTGTTCATTATATCATCTTTCTAAATTATTTTTAATTTATGTCATCAACTAAGCTTATAATAATATTGTACCTTGTCAACATCCATCTTTTGCTTCTCCCTTTACCAATCCTAGCTTTTTATGTGAAAAGTTTTGTTAGAAGTTAATTAATGTATGTTAGGATAATATTTCTTTGCAGTTAAGAATTTATTTTATCGACTAGCACTAGTTGACTGGTTGACTTACAATGTGTGAGATTTTATTCTAAATTATTAACATTTGAAAAATCACATATAGAATAATCAATTGCAAGATGTATTGTGCCTTTTTTTCTTTTCCGTTAACTTCATATTTTCATAGCTGGCAGTAATTAGTACCAATGAGAATATCGTAATTCGTAATTATCTCAATTGGTAATAGGGTCAAGCAAATTATTGCTGAGAGAGAAATGATGTACGAAGTCATGCCACAATTTTCTAAAAGGTACATGAACAGTTACACCGCATATTAAAATTTAATACTCCCTACGATAAAAAAGATTGTATCACTTAGTCTTTTTTTTTTGAGTTAAAAAGAGTATTCACTTATCAAATTTAAAAAAATAATCTTATTTTTTCAGATTCTCTTATTAAGTACGATGTGATCAAATCTCAATACATATTTAATTAGATGCAGTTTAGTCAAATTACTTCTTTTTGTTTAGGAGTTTGTATTTTTTTAAAGGATGTGCAAATGGCTAAATGAACACTCTTTTTTATTCGGATGGAGTATTATTTTAAGGGAAAATATGTAATAGCATTTCTGATCCTTCAATTACTGCTAAACTATGAATTTAGTCCTTGTAATATTTGACTCAACAAATTTAACCTTCAATAATTAAAATGAGTATTTTTTTATACCTTCAAGTAGGAAATATATTTAATTTTGGATCATTTTTTTAGAAGTACATTACCCTCAAATATGAAATAATAGAACAAGTATAATATAACAAATGAGAAAATTAAATGACGAAACTGTTAATAATTCCGGATAGTTTTAAATACTTACAAGAATCAAAAGTGCACATTTCAAATAATTAATAGTATTGTATTAAGTATGTATAGTCAAATATCACAAGGATTAAAGTAAGAATTTAGCAATAATTGGGGATAAAAAATGATATTACTGTATTAAACTTTTTTTAGTGAAGTTGACAAGATAAAAAATAAAAAGAAAAGGAAGATGAACACAACAAAAGGCAAATTGAGGCAAATAGCAGTAATGTATGATTACGAGCATTTAGTAGGTGCAAACATCATTTTGTTGAAGTCTTATAAAAAAGTCAAAGTGTGACCATTTTCTACTACTCCTACTCGATGGAGAGGTAATTAATGACTTGTTAAGTGACAGGAAAAGAAGATTTAATTATACTTGCATTAAAAATAGCTGACTTTTGAATGGTTAAAATCAGGAACTTCAACCTCATTTAGGACCCACGCAGAATAATCCTGAAAAGGGCATTTAATTTGTATGTATCAGTAAATGGAAAGAGTAATTAATATATTTAGTCAAGCCCACCTAAAACACTAAGCCGACAATAAATGTTTTACTAGTAGCCTTTGCCTTTTGCATTTGCAACCACTCCACCTTTCAAAATAAATATAGACCTAATCGTCTTTATTACTTTTTACTCTGCCTCTGTTGATAAAAATTTAAGCAATTACTTTCGAAGTTGGATAAAAGAATAAGGATTGAAGTAGCTAACAGATAAAATTAAATATGATCACATTGGCAAATATCATACATTGAAGATAAAATGAAAGAAGACTTGTTAAAAATATTTAGTCATGTCCTGCATCCAGTAACGTCCCCAGAATTTGAAGACAACGGAGGCACCATTTGGAGCGGATTCACGTTAGTCGATTGTTGATTTTTTTTATTAAACATATGAAAATCTGATGTATTAATGAATAAATATGAATAAAACGACAAAAAATAATTTATTTCACTGTGTGGTCTGATGGTCGTGAGCTCCACTTTACATATGCAGGTCGCCGGTCTGAAACTAACCACCTACGTGTTTTATATGCCTTTTTTGTTATTTTTATTTTGAAAAAATGCAAAGAAGTGCAGCTGACGGTTATTCGTCAAGTCATCTAAACGCAAGTAAAAGAACTACAAAACATGTTGAACCTATGCCGGTATGCCCCAATCAACTTGTGTTTCAGGATGTCTAATGAAATATATGTTCTTTTATCAAAGTATATACAAAAAAAAAAAAAAATCTAAAGTTAACGGGGTCACCAAACCCCTCAACTACTATATGAGTCCGCCTCGGCCTTAGTTATCCTATATAAAGGCTCGATATGTAGGTGTGATATTATTGATAAGTGAATGTGTTAAAAGAGGGCGAGAGAAACCTAAAGTCGGAAAAAGTTATCTTGAAAAATCTATAGTTAGTTGAAATTAATGCAAACTTTGCTTTAAGATTAAGATAATAGAAGAAAAACATATATCTATATATATAAGTGATATTTTTGTGAAATGCCACATGTAGATGATATTTATTAGGTGGAAATATATTTACTCTTGTTAGTATTTTAGTAAGTTGATTTTAAACCAATTATTTTTTAGGAGTATCATAGAATTATTGTTTTTATTATTGCTATTACTATTATTACCATTAGTTGTACTCCTATGAATTTTTAGAAAGAATTACTATTATTTTTTTGGTATGACAATGAAATAAGCTTAGCTTGAATAAACGAATATTATTTATAAAATTCATATAGCTAACTCATCAACTTGTTAAGGATTGAAGCTTAATTATTATTGTTATTACAAGAATACCTTATATCAACACTTGAGACCAGTTTTAAATAGTAAGGAGCTCATCCAAACCAGAGTATAAAAAAATAGATAAAGACATTTTGTATGGCTAAACACTATTGATTTTGAATTAAGATATAGTTGATTGACATTTACCGTTTTGTATTCTACATAAAAGATTTTAGGATCCATTGTTTATCTTTCGATTATTAAAATTTAGTTAAGCGTGAAAGTATATACTTATACTGCAATATTGTTGTTAGAATAATAGAAAGTGAATAATTCTCTTGATGTTCGAATAGTTGTCCATTTGTCGAATTATTTTATGCCCTTATGTTAAACATATACTGGCTATATTGAGATGAGAAAAATAATTTAAAAAAAGAATCTATCTATTTATTTATATAATAAAGATAGACATAGATAATGTAGAATTGTATTAATCTCCTTGGGGAGTCTTTCTCATTAATATAAATATATATAGTGTGTATATTGTGGAATCTTAATCCAATAGGGATCATATTTCTACCATAATTATACAACACTAAATATTACAAAATATATGGAGTATATTTAATATATATGCTAATACACCCCCTCAGTCGGAGCGGGAGGAGGCCAGATGCTGAGACTGGATCTGAAGTCGAGGAATAGCTATCTAGGAAGTCCTTTCGTGAAGATATTTGCATATTGATACGAAGAAGGCACATGCAACACCTTAACATGACCAATAACAACCTTTTCACGAACAAAGTGTATATCCATCTCAATGTGCTTGGTTCGCTGATGTTGAACCGGATTATGAGATAAATATACGGCGGATATGTTATCACAGTATACCAAAGACGCCTTATGCAAGGGGCACTGAAGCTCCAAAAGAAGGTTTTGGAGCCAGTAGATCTTAGCAATAACATTTGCAACGCCTATATACTATGTTTCTGCACTCGAACGTGATAATGTGGATTGCCTCTTGGCAGACCAAGAAATGAGATTATCCCCTAAGAACACACAGTAGTCGGACGTGGAGCGTCGCGTGTCCGGACAGCCTGCCCAATCAACATATGTATATGATAACAACCTGGTCAGTACTGAGGGGTATTGATGCAATCCATAATCAAGTGTGCCCTTAACGTATCGAATGATACACTTAAGAACAGTAAAATGAGGCTCCGTAGGGGCATGCATGAGTAAGCACACATGTTGAATAGCGTAAGCAATATCAGGCCTGGTGAAAGTAAGATATTGTAGCGCACCTGCAAGACTCCTGTAAAGGGTGGGATCCGCCACTGGATTACCATCAACTGCACTAGGCTTTGATTTAGAGGTTAGCAACAGGTAGATTGGCGCAGGTGATCCGTTCAATTCAGTTAACTTTTTCCGACACGAGGTTATTGGGATTGAGGAAAGAAGTGGGATGATTCCGCGGAGACGGATACGGAAACCCTCCGCAGATGGGTGGAGAATATAAGGGGGACCTTTATCTCCTAAAGCTACTCAGTAGGGAATATCGGCCACCAATTCCACCGAAAACTCTCCTAAGTTGAAGCAGACCATAGTGCCAGAGTGAGGCATTTGAGATCAATCAAGATCAAACTCAAAGAGTGATTGAGTCCGACTCAAGCGAGTGAGTGAAAGGCGTGGCAAGAGACGTATCTGGCCAACTCCTCAAACTGCTGGGTGTGGCATATTCATGGACTCCCATTGGGAGAAGCAGAAATTGTTGAGTGAGTGATCCGGCCTCTAGCCCTTCAATGATGGATTTGTCTTAAAAAAAACTCCGCCTACGATCTCTTTCTGCATAGAGCTGCCTAGACTTAAGGGAAGGAACTAGGATGCCTTGAAAGAAGTTTGCCTTTGCCAGTTAGCGCGCAAGACCGGCTCTCCTCTTTCAACAAAACATATCTAGAATTCCTGATCAATTAGTCGAACCTCTCCCTTATTCATCGATAAAAAGAAGGGTCCATTCCGAGAAGAAGATCCTTTCGATGACCTATGTTGAAGGGATATATATCTAATCCGATCGATTGCCAACTGGAGTGGACATAAACAACAACAAGATAGCACAAATAATCTTCTAAAATTTCAGTTTTTCTTTCAAAGCATTTTCTCGTGTTGAGTGTCTCTAAGGTTATGCTTGAAAAACCTTTGTCTTTCTTCCGATTCTTTTAGCAAGACCTCCAAAAGGTTAATTTTTTCTTGAGCTTCCATAAGTTTATACTGCAAGTCAAACTTCATTGTATCTCTAGTGACACATGAAGTCGTAGTATCTCTATCAACAAGAGGCTTTTAAAAGTTCACCGCCACCATTTTATCCACGGAAATGTCATATTCCCATCGAAAATGTTGCATCCATTCATATCCTATAAACATTACAACAAAATCATTTTTTGAAAGTAAAATATATAGCTAATGTGAAAAAACTCTAAACCCTAAAAAATTGTAAAAACACTTAATTCTGGCACTTTACAGCTCCAAAAATGACGATCCGGATTATCTTGGGTCCTTGATATTTTGAGCTTATGATAATAACCACTTTCACAAACATCAGATTCTATAGCAAAGTTTGACGTTTCGGAGCTTTGAGACATGATTTCGGGGGGGGGGGGCTAAAGTATGGACAAAAGAGTGAAAAAAGCGTGAAAATGGAGAAGGATGGATAGGATTTATAATAACACATATTGCACAGAAAATTATCGCGCAAAAGGAGTTAACTGCGTCGTTACAGTTAACTCCTTTTGCGCGTTCTGCGCAAAAGATAGTTCTGTTATTCACCTCACTCGCTCTACCAAGACATGAACACTACGAACCTCTCCGCCTTACTATTTTTATCTACAATTCTTTAAATTTAGGATTTGAATAACGAAAAAGTTGTCTTTTGAAATACAATAACATACTCAACTTAATTTCACATGTAGGGTCAGGAAAAGGTTGCAGACTCTACCCTATCATTTGAAGGTATATATTGTTTGCGATAAACCCTCGACTCAAGTAAATTAAATTATTTCAAAATAGGTAAGAATAGAAAATACAATAGTAAAGAAGTCATGTTGTAAATAATTGTACAAAAAACAGTAACAACATCGAAATGCCACGATAATGGAAGCAAATGAAACAACATGCATTAATAAAAATCGGGAAATAATATAATGGGAGAATAGTAATAATAATAATAATACATATGGAAAACTAAACAATGTTCAATTATCTATTAACATTTTATTCTAATGTTCGAGCTCTATTTCTTCCTATCTAGGTTCATTTCTTCCCATCTAGGATCATGTCTATTTAAATACAATTCTATAAAAAAAAAATTCAAAGAACTTCTTGAACCCAATGAGGAAAATTGTGCTTGAATTAACCCTCCACCCACACCAAAAAAACTAAAATATTTCCTAAACTTTAAGTAATTCAAAGCATATTGTAAAACTGTAATCTTTAGAGTTTTGATCCGATTGGGAGTGATAACTAAAATTATATGGATAAGTCTAACATTTGGAATGCATATATGAAGATATCATACTAGCCATTGGTTAGGATTTTAAGTTTATACTTTCAGAAAATTTATATTTGACTATACTAAAACGAAATTATGTGTAGTCCTATACAATTTGGAAAAAGATCATATGGTCCCCTTTTCTCTGCCCTTTTTCGGTTTTGGGTCAAATTTACTCTTAGCTCAATTCATAAGGTTAAACATGAAAAGCTATTAGCGAATATTCTCAGAATATTCGTCGTATATTTTGTAATTATGATAAATGTATATTTAAGGTAACTTAGGATTCTAATTGTATTAGGAATCAACCTTTGTAAGGTAAGTTAGGATTCGTACCATATTAGGAATCAACCTTGTACATCTATATATATTGTGAATAATGAAAGAAATTCCCAAGGGAAATTATTCTATCTTTCATGGTATCAAGAGCCTAAAACCTAAATCCTCATTCCCGGCCGAAATCAGATTTTTTTTCTGCTTTCACAAAAAAAAAAAAAAAATTTTTTTTTTTCTGGTTTCTTCCTCCATATTTCGGCCAAACCAGAAAATTCCCTTCCCTCGACAAAGCGCAACCATGTCTTCCCCCACAAATTCCGTTTTATCCACCGGCACACTTGAAAACCCCTCTCAACGTTCAAGCAACTTCTTTTCATCCGCATTCGCCGTTAACAACATCAAGAATTTTATCCCTATAATTCTTGACCAAGAAGACCGTCAAATATTCCATGTGGATGGAACTATTCTACATTCATGCATGTGCATACAACGTGCTCGATCACATTGACGAATCTGTTCCTCGTCCCACCGATGTTACGACTCAATCAAGGCGTCGTCTTGACGCCATCGTCAAACAATGGATCTACGGCACCATCTCCAAAGATCTGTTATGCACTATCATGAAAACAAAAGCTACGACACGTGAACTTTGGGTCCGGCTAGAAGAAATCTTTCAGACAATAAAAATACTCGGCCGTGTATTTGGAAGAGCAATTCAACAATACCCGCCTTGAGAATTTTAACAACATGTCCGAATATTGTAAGCAACTCGAAACTCATAACCGATCAACTATCCAACGTCGGGACTCCCGTTTCGTAAACCAAGATGGTGCTTCAACTTGTTGCGGGTTTACCGAAAGGTGAATATGACACACTCGCAACAATGATTCAACAAGCCGATCCTCTCCCAAGTTTCAACAAGGCACGTTCACAACTATTGTTGGAAGAAACTAGACGTGCTAAACAAGAGGAACATAATCAAAAGGCGTTAGCCGCGACGGATGGCAACACCTCGCGGCCAACAAGAACTGCCGGGCCCAAAGCAGCAGAAGCAAGCAACAGAGCGGCGGAGGTCGTGGCGGCAGAGAGGTCGCAACAACAAAGGCAAGGGCCGCGGAAAGGGCCAACGCAACCAAAGGGATCGGACAACAACAACCACGGACAAGAAGCAGCAGCGGTCCAACCAAGCAATAGCAGCGCTGCCCAACCAGCCAGAACCGGGCCTCGCCCGCATGCCCGTACCCGACCGCAGGGGCCCGGGCCCAAAGCAACCTTGGTCGATCGGCTCTGTTGGGCCCTCGCCCACCCACTGTGCAGCCCACCAAGCAGCAGAAGAGCCCACCGATCAGCGCCAAGCAAGAAGAATCGCAAGCAGCCCCATTGTACCCAAAGAAGAAGAAGAAGACTCGCAAAGCCTTTCAAACTGGCCCCGACCCGACGATTTGGGCCAGCATACACCACCGTGAACCTTCAACAGCCCGACGACAATTGGTACATGGACACCGGAGCCACATCTCACCTCACCCGTCGTCGTGTAACCTATCTCAACTACGTCGGTTAAAGTGTCCTCAATTTATTACCGTCGGCAATGGTAATCGCATTCCAATTGAAGGTTACGGTAACACACACACCAAACATCCACATCCACCTTTCTCCCTAAACCACGTCCTATACACACCTAACATCATTAAAAACTTAATCTCTGTTAGAAAATTCACTAGCAATAATTACGTGTCCGTCGAATTTGACCCTTTTGGTTTTTTTTTCCGTGAAGGAACTCAATACGGGGAAAATTCTTACACGCCGCAATAGTGTGGAGACCTCTACCCATTCACTCAATCTTCCGCCGTCGTACCGCAAGCACCTCTATCCCTTGCGGCGATCTCTCCCTCAACTTGGCACAACCGACTCGACACCCCGAGACCCGCTTTTTACTTTTCTTAGGACTTCTAAGCGTATTCAATGTAATAATGGGAAAATTGCCCAACACCGTTATTCTTGTCCACTAGGCAAACATACTCGTCTTCCCTTTATGTCATCAAACAAAGTGTTACTTTTTCTCCTTTTGATATTGTTCATGTCGATTTATGGACATCTCCGATTGCTAGCTCTTTGGGTCATAAATTCTATCTAGTATTCTTGGATGATTTTTCACATTTTGTCCGGATTTATCCACCGAAATTCAAATCAAGTTTTTGCAAAATTCCTCGAGTTTCAAAAATTCATTAAGACACAATTTGAAAAACCTATTAAATCATTCCAATGTGATAATGGACGTGAATTTAATAACTCGCATTTCACAATTTCTCGTTCTAAACAAGGCATGGTTTTCCGTTTTTCTTGTCCCTATACTTCTTCCCAAAACGGAAAGGCTGAAAGAATTATACGTACCATCAATAACATGGTCCGCACACTTCTGTTTCATGCCTGCCTACCACCGCCTTTTTGGGTCTATGCTGTCAAAATGGTAGAATCCCTTCTAAATATTTTACCAACTAGCACACTCCAAAACAAAACCCCTACAGAAATCTTATACCGTAGGCAGCCATCATATGATCACCTACGTATTTTTGGATGCTTATGCTACCCCAACATAGCCTCCACTGCACCCCACAAACTTGCCCCTCGCACTCTTCCATGTGTCTTCCTTGGTCTATCTCCTAATCATCGGGGCTACTTGTGCTATGACATTGCTACTCGCAAAATCATCGTCTCCCGTCACGTTACCTTTAACGAGACAATCTTTCCTTTTTCAAATCTCCGGAAATTTCGACCACCGATTACATCTTTCTCGATGAACCGAGTTTGTCTCCGGTCATCCAAAATCTGTACTCAAGAAGAACTCACCGTTCCGACGCCATCGCTACCTCCAAAGCAGGTCATCCGACCCTCCCGCAAAGAATGCTACCACCCACCCAGCCCCCACACCACCCATGCCGCACCATGTTGAGTCTAATGCACCACCAACACCGCCTCCACCCGCAAATCCAACACCCCGTCGAGTCTCCTCGCTTCGCAAAGAACACCGTCGCCACCTGGCCCCGCAGCCCCCGCCCTGCTACCACCCAAAGAACCGGGCCCCGACCTCCCACCGCAGCCCCCCCACCGCATGGAGACTCGCGCACAACACGGATCTTCAAACCCAAGGTTCACTTCAATCTCTCCACACAAACCTTATCACCCATTCCAAAGAATCCAAAACTAGCTAAACCGGACCTCAATTGGAATGCGGCCATGTGCGAAGAGTTTAACGCTTTAACCAAGCGTAACACTTGGGATTTGGTACCTAGACCAAATTCGGTGTGAATGTTATCCGGCAGTATGTGGCTATTTCGTCACAAGTTCGTAGACAATGGTGACTTAGAGAGGTATAAGGCAAGACTAGTTGCAAATGGCACTAATCAAATAGGAGGGTATTGATTGTGGTGAGACATTCATCCGTTGTTAAACCGCCACTATTCGGACTGTTCTCGCATTGCTATGGGCTTGCATTGGCCGATTCATCACCTTGATGTCAAAAATGCGTTTCTTCATGGGGATTTGAAAGAGACCGTGTACATGCATCACCCTCCCGGTTTTGTTCATCCCAAGCAGCCTCCACAAGCTTGTGTGTGTCGTCTCGTAAGTCATTGTATGGATTGAAACAGCCCCCCGCGCTTGGTATGATCGGTTCGCTGTGTATCTTCTCGCAAATTGGTTTTGTATGTAGCAGTGTGTGATACCTCTCTTTCACTTTTCACCGAGGTAGCAAGACCGCATATTTGCTATTATATGTCGACGATATTGTTCTTACCGCCTCATCCGACGGGTTGAAGAATGAAATCATTGCTCTACTCAAAACCGAATTTGCTATGACCGACTTGGGGAAGCTAAGTTATTTTTTGGGTATATCTGACTAGATCCGCCGCCAATATGTTCCTGTGTCAGCGAAAGTATGCAGAAGAGATAGTGTACAGGGCCAAGATGGCAAATTGTAAAATTATGCCAACTCCGGTGGACTCAAAATCCAAGCTTAGTGCCAATGACGGTGCGCCAGTTTCTGATCCCACTCTATATCGGAGTCTAGCAGGTGCTCTTCGCATCTTACATTCACTAGGCCCGATATTGCATATGCCGTTCAAAGTGTGTGTCCGTTCATGCACGATCCCCGAGAGTCCCATTTTGCCGCCCTCAAACGTATTATCAGATATGTTAAGGGCACACTTGACTTTGGCTTACATCTATACCCCTCTGCCCCAACCAAATTGCTAGCCTACACGGATGCAGATTGGGCAGGATGCCCCGACACACGTCGCTCCACCTCCGGCTACTGTGTATTTCTTGGGGATAATCTTATCTCATGGTCCGCCAAGCGGCAGCCACGCCGTCCCGTTCGAGTGCCGGCGCATATCGCGGAGTTGCTAATGTCGTCGCCGAGATCCGTTGGCTCCGAAATCTTCTTTTGGAGCTCCGTTGTCCATTACGCAAGGCGTCTATAGTTTATTGTGACAACATATCTCTATCTATATGTCTCATAATCCACCCAACATCGCGAACTAAGCATATTGAGACGGATATCCACTTTGTGCGAGAGAAGGTTGCTCGTGGTCGGTCAAAATTTTACACGTGCCTTCCTCGTATCGCATGCGTATATTTTCACAAAGGGACTACCGCGACAGCCTCTTCACCGACTTTCGATCCAAATTTTAGCATTCGGCCTCCTCCCGCTCCGTCCGAGGGGGAGTATTAGCGAATATTCTCGAATATTCGTCGTATATTTTGTAATTATGATAAATGTATATTTAAGGTAACTTAGGATTCTAATTGTATTAGGAATCAACCTTTGTAAGGTAAGTTAGGATTCGTACCATATTAGAAATCAACCTTGTACATCTATATATATTGTGAATAATGAAAGAAATTCCCAAGGGAAATTATTCTATCTTTCAAAAGCAATAGTATTACTTATTGTGTTCTTTTCATGTTTTTAGTTAGAGTTAAGATTTATGTAACATTTACAAACAGCTTACATCTATAATTATCTTCAAAACCAAGGCGAAATAGTTTTTAGTACTTTGCTTAGACTTTGACAAGGAAAATTGCAGTCAATGAAAATTACCATAAAATTAGTCTAAATATAGTAAATAATTTATAAGAGAATATACTTAAATGGAGTGGAAAGTTTGATAATACATTCAATATTGAATTAATTTGAGACCAAAACATAATTATCAACTGATTGACTTTAAAACAATGGTAATCCACAATGTACTTTGTGTTTCAAAATCTTGGCACTTGCATAAAGAAAATCAAACCTTTAGCTAAACGCCAATGGAGTAAGTAGAGGTTGATCTAAGATGATTTAAATATAGTGATTATACCACTAATCTTTTATGGTTAATCTCTTAATTTTACTTTTACATTCTCTCTGTCTCAATATATATACACCACATATCGAGTCCAAATATATACATAATAAAAATAAACTTATTCGTGTTCTTTTAATTTTAATTTATGTATAGTTTTTTTTAGTTTGCTCCAAAGAAACATAATTTCTAATATTTTTAATTTAAATTTAACGAACACTTCCTTATAGAAATAACTTAACATGTTGTAAAATTATAAAATTATAAAATTAAAAGATATTTTTAATATGTTATACACAAATCACAAACTAGATCGCCACTTCAACATTTTTATGTTATTTCTAGGCTCGACTGGAGTCATATATATATATATATATATTCAATCTAAAATCATAATAAGATTTAAAATACTCAGTCATTTTCTTAAATTTATGTTTAATTAAAGGGTAAAAAATTATTCGTGCTAAGTATTTATATCAGTATATTATGTGTTTGAATTTAAAACTATTTTATTTAATTATTATGTTGATTTAATATAAACATATGATGAAATAAACGGAGCGAGCAAGAAACGTGTTAGACGGAGTAATGAATATTGTGGTGTAATGGACTAATGGGTTTAGGGTGACGTTTGGGGTGTTAAAGTCAGGGGGTGGGGTCAGTATCTGTAGTCTAGGTCTAGAGCTTCACGTCAACGCTTCTCACACACTAAAGGCCGAAAGTAATTGAAAAAACAAAATCACATTTTCTTGTTTAGATTTAGAATAACCAAACAAATGACCAACACTCCAAAACTTAGTTATTCCCTCTTCATAATGAAATTTGATACATTTTTTTAATCTATCTTAAAAAAATACTCTCTCCATTCTTTTTAATCTATAAAAAATCAATATATTTTTATATTTAAAAATAATTTAATTTAAAATTTCTCTTTTATTATTAATAAAATGATTTAAAATCACATAAATATCTATATCTTATTTTAGATCATAAATTTTATAAAAAATATTTTTTTTTTTTAAATTTCGTATTTAATTAAATTATATCATATAAATTAAAACAGAAAAATAATATATTTTTATATTTAAAAATAATTTAATTTAAAATTTTTCTTTTAATATGAATAAAATTATTTATAACTATAAAATTATTTATAATTTATTTTAAATTTAAATTTTAATTATTTTTAAACTCCGCACCTAATTAAATTGAGACGGGGCAATACTATTACTATACTATACTCTCTCCCTACTTTTACTATTACTTATATTTCACATCCCCCAACCATAAGTCAACGCCACCCCTATCTCTCTCTACTTCACCTCTTCTTCTTCCTCATTTCTCCCATTTTTCTCTCCACTTTGGCAATGAATCTTTGAGCTTCTTCAAAGCTTCCATTTTAACTATATCAATTCTATATAGTTTTTTAACATGGGAAACGGTGTAGGAAAGCTTAGTGTTTGTTTCAACAGCGGCGCCGCCGTGGAGAGTCGTCGCCGGAAAGACTTCCCCCTTATGATCTCCGACCCGTTAGAAGATTTGGGTCATTCTTTCTGTTACGTCCGACCCGATCAGACCCGAATATCATCCTCAAAAGTTCACTCCGAAGAAACCACAACTTTCCGTTCAATCTCCGGTGCCTCCGTTAGCGCCAACACATCAACGCCGTTATCCACAGCGTTTGTCGATCTGTATTCATACAACAGCATCGATCGTTCTTCAGCTTTTGAGGGGTCCACTTCTTTTGCTTCCATACCACTTCAACCAATCCCCAGAAACTCATCCATCCACTCCGGCCCGCTTTTCACTTTGGGCCTTATTTCAGGCCCGATTGAACGCGGATTCATGTCGGGCCCGATTGAACGCGTATTTCAATCGGGTCCGCTTGATCGCGGGTTTTATTCGGGCCCTCTCGGAAGGGTCCGAGACTGTCCTGATAATAATCAGTTCCAGAGAAGTTACTCACATGGTTATGCTCTTCGATCCAGATCAAGATCAAGAAAAGGTTCATTCTTTCGTGTCCTTCAAAGAGCAATATCAAAGACCTTAACTTTATCAAGAGGTCAAAATTCTATTGTTGCACCAATTAAAGGGTCAATTTCGGTTAAAGAAAGTGATTGGGTTGTTGGTTCTGAGAAGCAAAATGAATTAACTATAAGCAGTTTGAACCTCAGTAGTGAGTGTAGTTTGGATGATGACGATTCATTAGAAAATCAGAATCTTCAGTGGGCTCAAGGGAAAGCTGGTGAAGATCGTGTTCATGTTGTAGTATCTGAAGAACATGGTTGGGTTTTTGTAGGAATTTATGATGGATTTAATGGTCCTGATGCACCTGATTTTTTGGTATCTAATTTGTATCCAGCTGTTCATAAAGAGCTTAAAGGATTGTTATGGGATGACATGTCAGATTCATCTAATACTGATAATAATAATAATAGTAATATTACAATCCCAAGTTTAGTAGTGGAAGAATCTAATCAGAGTGTTGATGATGAGTTATCAAGGGATAGGACTAAAGATGGTTGTTCAAGATGTGTTGAACAAGAGAATTATTCATCAGCAAGAGAGGATTTTTCTGTCGATTCACGGTTAAAGAAAAAGAAAAAGGGTTCAAAGAATAGGTATAGAGGAGTATCAAAGAAATGGGAAGAGAATCAAAGGAGATGGCGATGCGAATGGGACCGAGAAAGATTAGAACTTGATAGGAGGTTGAAGGAGCAGTTAAATGGATCATCAGGATCAGTTAATCATGCAGATGTATTGAAAGCGCTTTCACAAGCATTGAAGAAAACTGAGGAAGCATATTTAGATCTAGCTGATAGGATGAATATGGAGAATCCTGAATTGGCTTTAATGGGTTCTTGTGTTCTTGTTATGTTAATGAAGGGAGAGGATGTTTATATAATGAATGTTGGCGATAGTCGAGCTGTTTTAGCTCAGAAAAAGGAGCCTAATCTATGGAGCCAAGATTTGGAAAGGATCAATGAAGAAACTTTGAAAGATCTTGAGCTTTTCGATGGCGATGAGTCAAATTGTATACCTAATTTAACTGCTTTTCAGCTTAGTACAGATCATAGCACCTCTGTTGAAGAGGTATGTCAATCTAAGTTCTCATTTCAGATGTCTTCGGCTAATAAATTGGTTCAATTTGTTAACTTGATTTGTTGTATTATATTTCAGGAAGTTCAAAGAATAAAAAGTGAACATCCAGATGATGCATGTGCCCTGATGAATGACCGGGTGAAAGGTTCTTTGAAGGTTACTAGGGCTTTTGGTGCTGGTTTCCTCAAACAGGTACTGTTGGAATATTTGCTTTTTTTATCTTGTTTATAAGTCAGCCCTTGAGAATATAGTAGGGGGAAAAAAAACAAGTGCTTTTGATTCCCTTTGTTGTGCTTGTGAAAGAATTCTAGCTTTACTCACAACATATGGATTTGATATATCTTGTTGAGAACAAAGTTTATGCTTTTTCATGAACCTTCTTAACACATGGCAAAAGTTACTTTTGCTCTATTTTGAAGGCATATTCGACCAGATGCTACTTGTTAGCATCTATGTGTTGTTCCTGTGATCAACATTTTGGATTTAACAATTCTCTTTTGCTATACACCTTAGAAGCATATGGATAATTTACTTCCATTTTTTTGCTATGACTGAAAAACAGAACTGAAACTTGAATGCTTCTTCTTTGACAATATGCAAAAGGTTTATTTGGCATCTAAAATTTCAAATGCTCTTTTCTTTTAAGTATCTTTTGGAAGTTTACTATATCAAGTATGATGGCACCCCTTATTCGGATTAATACTGTTTCAAGAAACTATAAATGTACAAAAGAATAGCGGTCTTGTTTCCAACAGACTTATAGTTTGTCAAACCCATTTTCATGTTAAAGCGATGGCTAAATGAGGCGTGGAGAAACTGAAACAATATCACTATGCTCTGTTTTTGATACATTGTCTTTCTTTTCTTTACTTGAAAATGCTCGAACGCGTAATTAACTTTCGACTACTCACTCTCGTGCAGCCTAAATGGAACAATGCACTTCTTGAGATGTTCAGAATCGACTATGTTGGAACTTCTCCCTACATAAGTTGTCTTCCATCCCTCCATCATCACCGGTTAGGGCCGAGAGACAGGTTTTTGATACTATCATCCGATGGGCTCTATCAGTACTTCACAAACGAAGAAGCTGTTTTAGAAGTCGAACATTTCATCTCATGGTCACCCGAAGGAGATCCAGCACAACATCTCATTGAGAAAGTATTGTTTCGCGCTGCAAAAAAAGCTGGTAATTACTTGTGCAAAATGCTCGAATTGTTTCTACGGAGAAAAATATGTAGTAATGTTTAGGAGAACTAGACTGAAATGTGTGATTGTGTTTTTTTCAGGTATGGAGTTTCATGAGTTGCTTGAAATACCACAAGGGGATCGACGTCGGTACCATGATGATGTTTCAATAATTGTTATTTCTTTGGAGGGGAGAATATGGAGATCAAGTGCATAAGTAGGAAAAAAATAAATGAGTATAGACCTATTAAAAAAATGACAATCAAACATCCAATTTTTGTTCTTTCCTAAGTCTCCATTTTGTAAATAGCAACTAAGCCCTGGAATCAGACTTAGATGTAAAATGTACTTGGGTGATGATGGGATTGTAAAGGTGTTTGATCAACTCCTTATGTTTATAAGCTGTCATATAAAGTGTAATTTCTTTAATAAATGACATCTCTAAGAAGAAACTCTATTCTCCAAGTTTTCTTTCTTTAACTTGTAGCAGCATAATGTATCAAACTTCTGCACGTTATTTCATTTGCTATATAACTCATGAACGTGCTCTAAACTTTTTGATTTACACCATCAAATGAGAAAAAGTTTAAAGTTTAAAGCTAGGTTGGTCGGATTCTTCAAAAATGATTACACGTCTGAATTGGATTCTTTGTAAATGTATTATGTTTGGAGGATCTGATACGCATTCTACGATATTTTTGAAGAGTACGAGCAATATAGATTAAAAAAATTAATTTAAAAAGACAAAAAGGAGAAATTGAAGTCTTTTTCTAATGCTTGGCGGTTCAACTTTTGACTACTATAGGCTTGTTATATGTCTATTAGTGACTTCCATGTTTAATGTAAACTAAATTCTGTTCAAAAAATACTCTCACCTTTCAATTTTTTTCAAAATAAGTGATTTTTTCGAATTTCAAGAATATTTTTGTCATGTTCTTTCAAAATTACTCTTATTTAAATAATCAATATTTATTAACTACATTTTTTTTTCTAGACATTGATTAAGAGTAAATTATTAAAAACACTCTTAATTTCTTAGAAGTTCTTAAAGAGTTTGCACACACTAAAAGAATTATTTATTATGGAAAGAGGGGTAATACTTTTCTGTTAAGAGTATTATTTTTTCTTCTTTCATTCTATTCAATAGGGCGTATTCATTTTCAATGACTTGGGCAATTAAGTCCACCAGATAAGTCAATTCAATTAATTCTCCTTAGCCTTTACGGACGCGGCATGCAATCAATCTCTCATCTGCTTTTTTGTTCTGATGTTTTCGTCTTTATGATTTTTCTGTCATTCTTACGCGGATAAAACTTTATGGTACTGATATTTAAGGTTGCTACGTATGTACCTATTTTTGACAAAACGATCGGGCTCAGTTTACGCACTTCGCTTATTTGATTCGGTACATGTTATTTCTTATTAATAGGTTGTTAGATTATGGGTAATCTTGCCCATTAAGATTTAGGTAGATAAGAATAAATCATTTGGGGTCGTTTGGTAGGGTGTATAAGAATAATCTTGAATAAGGTGTATTAATAATGATGAGATTAATAATGTTATAATTAGTTATGTTGGCATTATATTTTATCGATTAAATAATATGCATTGCATAATTTCTAAATAATACTGAATATGATGTATAATAATAATAATAGTATTGGTATTGTTAATGTCATGGTTTACTATGTATAAGAATAATACTGAATCGGGTTACGTATTAGTTATACATAGGTTGAAAACACTACCAAACAAGGGATTAAATAATACAAAGTTAATGAAAGAAATAATCCCCTTGATTATTTTCATTAATGAAAGAGTATATATACAATTTACAATTTTTCATAATAAGAAAAACCTATTCCTAATCTACTATCAAAATCATATTCTAGTAGTATAAGAATCCTATAATTATGATAAGTGTACAATACTAATTAATACAATATTTACCTAAAATCGTCCATTAAACCATGATATACACGATGTGTATATTATCGTGTATATCACGGGTTGAACAACTTCAAATCTGGAACAAAATCGTGATATACACTCCTTATGGTAAGTGGAATATCATTTGTATATTTAACACACCCCGGCTGTCATAGCGGGCGGTCTTCATACACTGAGACTATCCCTAAAATATTCAAAAAGGACCGAGGGAAGACCTTTGGTAAAGATGTCTGCAATTTGATATCTGGAAGGGACATGACAAACATGTATTTGTCCACGAGCTACCTTTTCGCGAACAAAGTGGATATTCATCTCGATATGTTTAGTGCGCTGGAGCTGAACCGGATTACCAGAAAGGTAGATGGCACTAACATTATCACAATAAATCAAGGTAGCTTTCTGAATAGGACAATGAAGCTCTAAAAGAAGATTACGTAACCAACAAGATTCAGAGACCACATTGGTTACCCCTCGATACTCGGCCTCTACACTAGAGCGGGACAAAGTCGACTAATGCTTTGCAAACTAGGAGACCAAGTTATTACCAAGAAACATACAATAGTCAGACGTAGAGCGTTTGGTGTCTGGACAGCCACCCCAATCAGCATCTGTATACGAGACAAGTGTAGACGTCGATGAGGGATATAAATGTAAGCCAAAGTCAAGTGTTCCCTGGATGTACCGAATAATGCATTTGAGCGTATTCATGTGCTCAACCCGGGGATCATGCATAAACAAACACACCTAATGTACGGCATACGTAATGTCTGGTCTCGTGAACATAAGATCCTGAAGAGCCCCTGCAAGACTGCGATAGCGCGTCGGATCCTCGTAAGGGGAGCTAGCCGTAGCCCCCAGCTTGGGTTTAGTATCAATTGGAGTGGAAGTGGACTTGCATGAGGACATACCAGCTCGCTCAATGATCTCAGTTGCATACTTCCGTTGTGATAAGAATAACCCACTTGCATGACGAGTGACAACAATCCCCAAAAAGTAACTCAAGGGCCCCAAGTCTTTCATAGCAAACTCAGAACTGAGCATTGTCATGATAGACTAGCGTAATGCATCAGAAGAGGTAGTCAAAATAATACCATCCACATATAATAGTAAATAAGCCAGGAAAGAACCACGACGATATATGAACAATGAATTATCAGACCTGCTATGAGAAATCCCAATAGTCGAAACATAGTCTGCAAACCTCTTATACCAAGCCTGTAGGGATTGCTTAAGCCTATACAATGACTTTTTCAATAAACAAACATTATGAGGATATTTGGGATACCTAAACCCCAAGGGCTGATGCATATAGACTGTCTCCTTAAGATCGTCATGTAAGAAAGCATTCTTCACATCTATTTGATGAATGAGCCATGCTTTCGAAAGAGCCAAGCTGAGCACAGTGCGAATGGTAGCCAACTTGACCACCGGACTAAATATCTCACCACAATCCACACCAACCTGCTGAGTCTTACCATCACATATAAGATGAGCCTTATGCCTCGCAAAAGAACTGTCAGAATTGTCTTTATCAGTAAAAATCCATATAGACCGAATAATATTAACACCAGATGGACGGGGCACCAACTCCCACGTCTTATTATCAATAAGAGCATTATATTCGTCGGTCATAGCAATTTTCCAATTCGGGTCATTTAAAGCAGACACAGTATTATGGGGTATGGGTGATTTAAGAACATTAGAATTTAGATTAAAATGTCTTTTTGGTTTAAAAATATCCCGTTGACTACGAGTGACCGGTGTATGACTCGAGGGAGAATTGAGTGGAATCTGTTTAGTGACGGAGCCCAGAATCGGACCGGCCAAGCGGGCGGTGGGCCCACGGTCCAATAACTGGGGCAGTAACGATGACTGGGGCAGTGGGCTGGATCACTGGCCCAATTCTGAGAGATGGACTGGACCGTGAGTCTGGCCCACTGGACCGAGATGGGAGAACAATGGGCCAACGTGCAGTGGGCCCGCTGCTGATTTTGTATACGGGACAAGTCCGATAAATAGTGGATAATATATAGGGAGACATCGTCATCCAAAAAAGTATACGAACTAGGCACAGGACTACGCACTTTAGCAAATGAAAATTGGGTTTCATAAAAAATAACATGGCGACTAATGATGATTTTATTAGATGATAAATCAAAACATTTGTGACCACGATGGGTAGACGGAAAAACCAAAAACACACGATGGGTAGAACGGGCCTGAAGTTTGTTAATTGTGGTGGACGGAAAGTATACAATACTAATTAATACAATATTTACCTAAAATCTTCCATTAAATCGTGATATACACGGTGTGTATATTACCATGTATATCACGGGCTGAACAACTTCAAATCTGGAATAAAAACGTGATATACACTCCTTATGGTAAGTGTATATCACGTGTATATTTAACAGTTAATACCAATATTATTTTCTCTAACACTTCCTACCAAACGACCTCTTGAGTTTTTTCCTCCATTATTTGAACTCTGATCTCCTTACGTATGTATTTATGATTTCCTGAGCTTCTATAACCACCAAGCCTGCATGAAGCAGGAGTGACCACGCTGAGTCGGTCAGAGCTATTCTGGGATATGAAATCATCTCTTATGGCTAACTGCTAACCAATCTTTTAAATTTGGATAGTAAATGCAAAATGAAGTTGGGTGGGAGAAGGTTGAGTAGTAGTAGTAGTAGTAGCAGTAGAAGAAGTTAGGAGTATCAAATTCATCAACGATAAATAAGAAAACCTGTCATTTTGTCATAAATTTTGGGGCCAACATTTCAGGTATGTAGATGCTAACTTTAGTGATCAATCCTGAAAGTTATGAGACAAAATTTTCAAAATTCAGTTCATCACAATAAATAAATTCAACGCATACCCCTTGATATTTTTTGGTGAACTTATGGCAGATCATGTGTGCGTTGAAAATATTGGCATTTTGGTATAGGATTTTATGGATGAACAAGTTACACATATGTGGTCCATATCTCTAGTCAACATTTGTATAAAAGAGAATGACAAAAATCCAAAAATACTGGAAACGTTGAAGGATCTAGATAATGATTTTAACTCTAGCAAATTGTAGGAATCACTTTAAAAAATAGGTACCAATGATTATTTGCTTGTACGTAAAAACAAGTAGTACATTTTTTATCTCCAAATTCAACAAATTCATGAAGCTGGACACAACTGATAAAAAAAAAAAAGCAATTGTACGTGGACAATAATAAGTAGTAGACCGGTTTTTGGGGTATCCCTTGAAAAGAGGTCGGCATTAAGTTCTAGCTTAGATAGCTTAGACAGAAGATATGCATATTTTTTTTTTTTTTTTTTTTTTTTTTTTTTGCAGGTTTTCAGGCTTGCGCCAGGAAGATATGCATATTTTAAATGTGCACAATTCCATTAATCATCTATTTTCAAATATAATGGAATTGAATAATTTAAGGATAATTCTATATTGTGTGGTTGATACTGGAGATATTTTTGAAAAATATTTTCCTAAAAGTAATTTGTTTCTAAAAATGATTCTGGTGTTTGGTTGGAGAGTCGTACCAAACACACTCGAGAATCCAGCTTCGTCTTTCCACATTATATTTGGGTTGGGTCAAAATTCAAGTTGACAACGGACTTTAACTAAAAGCTTGAAGAATTAATCTAAATAGTGCTCACTAACTGCTTAAACTAAACATAATCAGCAGGCATAAAAGATATGCATAATCCGTGTATAAATATATGTAAAATCGTGTTTAATCAGCGCATAATTTATGTATATTAGCTAAAAAAAAATGAGTGAATCTAGTCTGTTATTTGTGTAAAGACCGGAGGCATCCGGCTGAAGTTACTTATAAAGTTCGGGAAGAAAACATATGCAGCCAGCCCATTAGTGTTGATAATTTTTTTGTAGCCCTAAAAACAAGTTTATAAAAAAGAATAATTACACCCCATAGCTAACTATAGAATATATTTACCTTTAATAACTATTGTTTAAGAAAATTACAAAATATAATTATAATGTGTATTTAAATTACTTATTATAACTACATTATATATTTGAAGTAGAATACTTTATTTTTATTCTTGAATGAAAATCTTAAAATCTTAGGTTACCCTTCTTCTCCCTCCTCCGGTGCCGCGGGCCATCACAAAATAACTCTCCGGCCAATTTTAACTGTCATTGCTGCCATTACTCAGATCTGCTACTCTGATCATGCGCAATTTTAGCCGCCGCCACCGCTACTCATATCTGATACTCGGTCTCCTCGTCTGCTACTCCTGTAAGAGAAGAAAACAACTATGGAGATAAATGTTTGTTGAAACATACAACAGAAGAAATAAAGAGAGCTAGTGCATTCATTAAATATCTTTTGTAATGAGTCCACACAATATTGAGAATTCCAAGGGAATGAAACGTATGTCGAGAATTTTTAAAATCGACTCCTAACTAAGTTATATATATATATATATATATATTTTGTTTGGCTTTGTTTTTGGTGCCGCCGTATGTCCTCCTCCGTTTCAGATCTGTATGTATTGTTTTTATAGTATTTCTTATATTTTGTTGCCGCCGCCATCATCTCTTTCTCCTTCTCAAATTTAGATATATTTTTTTCTTGTATTTTCTCAGATCTTGCCAGATTTTGAGTGTATTCATCTTTTCATCTATATTTTATTTATTGTATTCATATTTGAGTGTATATGTTAATTTTTTGGTGTAAAATCAAGTTTTTGTGGATGCATTTTATTTCTTGTATTCAGTTTTTGAGTGTACTCGTACACTTTATTCGCATGTATTTCGAAGGAGATTAATACAAATGAATACAGTGCATTTGAAGTATATTTTAGAGTCTATTCGTTTTTTTCTAGTGTAAAATCTAATTTTTCGTTATGTATTTTATTTCTTGCATTCAATTTTTGAGTGTATTCGTAATTTTTAGTGTAAAATCCAGTGGTTGGGGTGTATTTTATTTCTTGTATTAAGTTTTTGGTTGCATTTTGAAGGAGATTTTTTTGTAAACAAATAAATTAAGTAAATTTGAATACAACTTTTAAATATAATAAATTTAATAAGTGTAAAAGTAACTACAAATGAATACAGCTGAGTTGAATAAATTTGACTTGAATATAACTGAGTTGAATACAGAGCATATTTTTACTCGCTGTATATACAACCAAGCCGTTTTATGAATACATCGAGGTTGTTTTATGAATACGAGTTGTAGCTACGCCCTGTAAATATTGAAACTATAGCTATGACAAATTTAAAACCCCTAAACTATAATTTGTGTAAGTTTCACTATAAAAAAATATCCCTAAAATAAGTGGACCATAAAAATTTACAAATTGATAATTTAAGCGAGAGAAAACGGGAATCTATACCATAAAAATCAGGATGTTGGAGATTTTTTTATCAATTACAAATGTTTATCTTTTTCAGTCGAGTTCTAAAAGTTCATTGCCTACTATCGGCACACTGCACACTGCTCTCTCTTGCGCTTCAAATTCCCCTTTGGTTGATGTATAAAACACACATTATATGACATAGTCGTTGTAATAGAAATACGGTTAATGAACGATTGCTACTCTACATATTTGATGTCTACTCAATATATAATTAGTGTATAGACATAATACATCAAGGATATATTGATATCCATTATTATACATGCAATAGAATATAAACTCAATGTATACTCTGTATTATTGATGTATAATCAATATATAATCAGTGTAAGAATATTATACACTGAGAATGAACTCATTATACATTGATTATACGTCGATTATTCAATAATTATACACTGATACTAATCTGAACACGAAAAAAAGAAAAGAAAAGGCAGATATGGGAAAAAATAAAAAATAAGAAGATGAAGACATTATCCTGAAAAGAAACGAGTTCAATCATACTATTGTAGTGAAGTTCTTCCAAAATCACATATACCCAGGAGAAATTGCTAGTGCATTTCATCTTCCTATATTTCTTAATAAAATTTCTAACTCCTCCCTGAAACCCAATGGGGAATGACTTTGTGATAGAGAGGAAAGGCCTGCGGCTGTAACAAAATTTTAGGGTTAAAGAGGAAGAGAAGAGAAGAAATACGATACAAATGAATCAGTGAGGGCGTCCGGCTAATTTTTGTAACTAAAAAAAAGTAGGGTTATTTTTTGGGAAAAAGACATGGTGTGCCCGCCACCAAAAAGAGAAGCCCAAAAAATCCCTATTTTGGGTTTAATACCCGCTGACTGTTTGACCCATTTTATTCTCGTCCAACCCACACTACAAAAAAAAGACTACCACAAAAGGTTCGTTACAAAAGATCGAAATAGGAAAAGTCGCCACTAAAGATCAACAAAAAAATATCATATTGAGCTTTCAAAAAATATCCAGAACATATATAATATGTGTATAATTAGTAAGTATACATTAATTGAGCCTTTAAGAAATATCCCAAAACATGTATAATATATGTATAATTAGTAAGTATACATTAAATATACATTTATCAAAACAAATATTATACGTTGATATACATTTATACACAAATTATACAATAATGTATCATTTTTATACATAGACAGTAATGATACATCTTCTATACAACAATGATTCATTTTCTATAGTGATACATATATAAAAATGATATAGTTTATATACATTGCTGCAATTAGTTGAAAATGACTAGAAAATGAAATTATTTTGAAAAGGCTAAAAAAATTACTTTTAAAATTCTTGGGCCACCGGGTGTCAATAGTTTCACCCGATTGGCCATTTCTGCCCTTTTCCCTTATTTTTTAAAATGGGCTATAATGGATTGTTAATCTAGTTAATTACTCATAAAGTTCGAACTAAAGCGTAGAGGCCTAATTCGATATTTGGGCATTGCAGATAACATGGAGCAAAAAGAGTAGCTAAAGTTGTACCAGCTATAAGACTAGAACTCCAATATGTGAACCACCAATGGCTCTCTTCAAAAGCATGCACTAAATTTACAGAAAATAACATATACTGCTCATGAAGAGCAAAATATTTACCCGGATATGGCCCCTCTATTCTAATTACATAATTACCTGTGCAACTAAAATAAATTACCCGAGTGCACCTTTTGCTTCACAGTTTCACACTAACAGATGGGCCGACAAGCTCTTTCGAATGAGTAGTCTCCCAATAAGTAATGCTTTCAATTAGTCAGTTATTTTGTTTTATGTCTTTTTTCTTTCTTCAATTTTAGTCTTCTTTTAATTTTGTTTTTCTCCTTTTTTTTTTATATTTTTCTTTAAAGATAAAAATATTATCTAACTATTATTAGACTAACAAAAATATAAGAAAGAGAATGACCCACTCCCTTGACATTTGATCTTTACGTGTAATTTGTTATTTTGTTTTGTTTTTCTCTTTTATTATTTTTTAAATATAAAGATAAAAATATTAGCTAATTATTTTTAGACTAATAAAAATATATAAAAAAAAACCGGACAACATGAATTTTCACTAGCTTATTTATTAGTAATATTTAAATTAATATAAAATATGTTTTATGAATTTTTCTATTTTGCAAATAAGATCAATACCTATACCTAAAATATGTCTCTATTCTTTTCTAATTATTTTTACGTAATATATAAAAAGAACTCAATCTTCAAAATATGGTAAATACCATGATGATATCATGCAAGAGTGCTAACACAACTGAAGGACTCAAGAAGTCCTCCATTATACATCTCAGTATATTTTTATACCTTGATGATATCATGGAGGATTGTGAAATGTCATTGAAGGAATGAAGCAATCCTCCATGATACAATCTATGTAGATTTATATACCATGATGGTATCATGGAGGATTGCGAAATGTCATTGAAGGAATGAAGCAGTCCTCCATGATACCATCTGTGTAGATTTATATACAATGATGGTATCATGAAGGACTCTCTTTGAATGACTGAAGCAGTTCTTCATGATACCGTTATGGTATATGCAGTCATTCATGATACCATATGAGTATATGGTATATACTGTGATGGTATCATGGAAGCAACTGACACATGTGAAGAACTCAAGAAGTCATCCATGATACAATCTCAGTATATTTTTATACCGCGATGATATCATGGATGATTGGGGACTGTTGCATTCAAAGACTTCCATAATTCTTCGTGATACCATCTGAGTATATGATATATACCATGATGGTATCACGTAGGACTGTTGAAGAGTGTCTCATTGAAGGAATTTAATGTGATGGTATCATGTAGTAGTATATACCAGGATGGTATCATAGAAGACTGAGTGTCTTTCTTGAATGAATGAGCTATCAATCCTCTATGATACCATGTCAGTATATGATGTACCATGTAGATTCATAGAGGATTGCGTACTATTTTTTAAAGGAATAAATCGACCTTCTATGATACTCTGTCAGTATATGATATATACCATGTGGGTATCATAGAGGATTGAATTGCGTTTTTGTTGAAGGAATGAATCAGTTATGATATTCTGTCAGTATATAATATATATCAGGTTGCTATCATAGAAGACTAAGTGTTTTTCTTGAAGGAATGAACTTCAGTCCTGTGTAATACCATGTGGGTATCATAGTATAATGCAACAGTATACTTCAACTGCTATTGATTTGATATATTATATGTTAGAATAATTTATTTTTGAGATATAGAAAAAAAATAAGAAAGATAATATATCAATTATCCTTTTTATTGATATAAAATGAAAAAAAGAAGAAGCTAAAAGGTTTGTGGAATTAGATTATGAACAAAAATAGAAATTAAAGAAACAATAATTTGAAAAGAATAAAATTAGAAAAAGAGAAAAAAGTAAATGAAATTCAACAAAAAAATTAAAAAAAAGAAGAAAAACAACAACATACCAGTGAAACCCCACAACGTGGGGCCTGGAGACCTTACCTCTACCTTGGTAGGTAGAACGGTTGTTTCCGAGAGACCCTCGGCTTAAGACATAGCAACAACAAAAGCAGTTAGATCCGGTAAAAAATAAGCTAAACAAAGTACACTAAAGGACACATAACAGCATAAATCAAATTACAAAGAACTATAAAGCAATACTGCACCTATTAGTAAGATAGGCTAAACGGGCCTACAACAATAACACTACCACTACCAGTTTGCAAGAGTAAGTAGGACTACGCTCGACTACCTACTACCCTAATCTGTGTCCTCCACAACCCCCTATCTAAGGTCATGTCCTCAGTAAGTTGCATCTGCGCCATATCTCGTCTAATCACCTCTCCCCAATACTTGTATGACTTACCTCTACCCCTTCTGAACCCGTCCATAGCTTACCTCTCACACTTCTGCACTAGAACATTTGTGTCTTTTCTCTACACATGTCCAAACCATCTTAACCTCGCTTCCCGCATATTATCCTCCACCGAGGCCACTCTTACTCTGTCCCGAATATCATTATTTCGAATCTAGTCCCTCCATGTATTCCCGCATATCCATCTCATCATTCTCATCTTCACAACTTTTATCTTTTGGATGTGCGAAGTCTTGACTGGCCAACACTCCGCCCTATAGAACTTGCCTTTAAGTTTTAGTGGCACATTTTTGTCGCACAAGACTCCAGATGCGAGTCTCCATTTCATCCATCCTGCCTCAATACGATGTGTGACATCGTCATCAATCTCTCCATCCCCTTGGTTAATAGACCCAAGGTACTTGAAACTTTCTTTCTTCGAAATGACCTGAGTACCAAGCCTCACATCTTCGCATGTCTCCAGCTCGCTCCCGTTGCTGAACTTGCACTCCAAGTACTCTGTCTTAGTCCTACTCAGCCTAAACCCTTTAGACTTAGAGTCTATCTCCAAACCTATAGCTTAACGTTCACTCCGCTGCGAGTCTCATCAATCAGAACTATGTCATTTGCGAATAATATACACCATGGCACCTCCCATTGGATTTGTCGCGTAAGTCCATTCATTACCACGTCAAATAAGAATGGACTAAGAGATGATCCCCGATGCAGCCCCATCATCACTGAAAAATGTTCTGAGTCTCCTCCAACTGTCCCTACCCTGGTCTTGGCTCCATCATACATATCCTTGATCGCCATAGTGTATGCCACATGTACACCTCTAACCTCCAAACATCTCCATAGAACCTCCCTAAGAACTTTGTCGTATGCCTTCTCGAGGTCGATGAAAACCATATGTAATATCTCTTCATCTCCCTATACTGCTCCACCAACCTCCTAATAATATGAATGGCTTATGTAGTCGAATGCCCGTCATGAATCCAAACTGATTCTCAAAAATAGACACGCCACTTATTACCCTCATCTCCACGATCATTTTTCAAACTGTCATAGTGTGGTATAACAACTTGATACCCCTATAGTTGTTGCAATTCTGGATGTCACATTTGTTATTATACAAAAGAATCAGTGTACTCTACCTCCATTCTTGGGGCATTCTCGCCGTCCTAAAAATGACGTTAAACAATTCCGTCAGCCACTCCAAACCAGCCCTACTTGTGCTCTTCTAAAATTTAACTGGAATCTCATCAGGCCCGGTCGCTCGTCCCCTGCGCATCTTACGAACATCACAATTCACCTCCTCAACCTTAATGCTTCTACAATGCCCAAAATCCAGGTACCTATCAGATTGCTCCAGATCCCCCAACTCAACATCTTTATCTATTTTTTTGTTCAAGAATTTATGGAAGTAAGACTGCAACTTCCGCCTTATATGTGCGTCCCCCACCAGCACTTTGTTATCATCGTCCTTGATGCACCTCACGTGATCCAAGTCACGAGCCCTCATCTCCCTCGCCTTGGCCAGTTTGTACAACTACCTATCCTTGCCTTTCTCTTCTAATTCCACATACATGCGTTCAAAAGCCGCCGTTTTCACCGCCGTAACCGTAAGCTTTGCCTCATTCCTCGCCATCTTATACAGTTCTCCATTTGTCCACTTCTCCACCTCATCCTTACTTTCTACCAATTTCGTATACGCCGCTTTCTTTGCTTCCACCTTCTCTTGAACTTTATCATTCCACCACCAGTCCCCTCGATGCCCGCCATGGCTACCCCTCGAGACCCCAAGCACTTCTCTAGCTACCTCTCGAATGCAACTGGCCGTCCTGTCCCACATATCCGTAGCATCCTCACTACTCCCCCAAGCCCCCTTGGCCATCAACCTCTCCCCCATCTCATTTGCACTAGCCATGGTCAAACTCCCCCATTTGATTCTTAACTTGTCATCCACAACCCTCTTTTTCTTCTCCATCTTGATCACCAAGTCCATCACCAAAAGCTTATGTCGGGTTGTAAGGTGCTCCCATGGAATAACCTTACAGTCTTTACAAAGACCGTTGTCAACCTTTCTAAGGAGCAGAAAATCTATTTGAGTATTAGCCACCGAACTACGGAAATCACCAAGTGCTCCTCCTTCTTCAGGAATCTCGAATTGGCTATCATCATCCCATAAGCTCTAGCGAACTCCAAAAGTGATACGCCTCCCCCATTCCTGTCCCCTAGGCCAAAACCTCCATGCACGTCGTCACAACCCCCGGAAGTGCCCCGATATATCGAATTAATAAAAACAATAAAAAGGTGAATGAAATTAGATTATGGAGATAAAAAATGAATTTTAAAAGGAACAAAAAATAAAAAAGAAATAAAATAGAAAAAACGAAAAAGAAAGGAGCAAGAATTAAATATGGAATCAGGTTATGGTTAAAAAAAAATAGTACTATGATTTGGAAAAAAATGAACAAATAAGGAAAAAAAGAAAAAAAATAAGAAAAGAAAGAAAATAAGATAGAAGTAGAGAAATAAAAAAAAGAAACAATTACCTATAAAAGCTACATTCAACTGATTCTGATTTGGTATACTATATGCTAAAATAAGTTGTTTTGAGATTTAGAAAAAAAAATGTATTATATCAATTATCTTTTTTATTTATAAAAAAAAAGGAGTCAAAAGGTGTGTAGAATTAGATTATGAAAAAATAGAAAATAATTAAAATAATTATGCAATTAGAAAAGTAGAAAAAGAAAATTTTGATTTTCTATTAATTTTTATTTTAATAAATAAGCTTGTGAGTTTGTATTTTTCTTAATTACTTCTTGTTGTAGTTTAATTATTTTATTTTTATTAGTTTAAAAATAATTAGTTAGTATATTTTTTTTATTTTTAAAAAGTAAAATAAAAAAATAAAAAAGAAAGGACAGAATTAGCAAAATAGTTAAAAGACAAAAATGTTAAAAGACGGTGTCCCACTGCTGACTGGATAGGGCCCACTACCGGTATTTTGGCCACCGCTACCACTGCCTGAATTGTCGCGTTAGCCCCCGCGGTTTTTGCCATTATTTTTCCGAGTATTCTTGTCGCCGTCGTGAGCACGGTGTTGACCCGAATTATCAACAAAAACTGGAGAGTTAGTGTAGGACGTCATCATGATTACGGGACTAGCACCGATAGCCTCCTTCTAGGCCAGGCCGGCTTCTTCGAGCGTAAGCATAGAACAAACCTGATAAAATTGTGGAAGAGAACTACTCTGACGAAGAAGCGTGCCAACACCACTATAGGCCTCAGAGAGGCCTGCAACCATTTGGAGGACCAAACGATCATTTGTAACGGGCGCGCCAACGTTGCGGAGTTGGTCCGACAATTCTTTCAACCTTTTGCAATATGCTGAAACGTTGGGGAAATCTTCCATGTTGACGTGAGAGAATTCATGTTCAAGGGTAACATCACGTGAATTTTGATTATCTTGGAATATATCACGTATTATATTCCATGCTGCCATCGCCGTAGCGTCCGATTCGATAATCGTTTGCAAGAGGTCAGTAGAAATAGTGGAGTAAATCCACTGAAGAACAATGGTCGTCCATAACTTAGTATCATCCTCATATTTGGGCACCTCCGTATCCATTGGAGCCGCGAGGATAATATGATGGAGAACTTGATGCGAGCGTGCATGAACTTTGAACAATTCTGCCTACGTCTCATATTGGACGTTTTCTATTTCAAGAATGATAGGGATGTGATTCTTGATATTAGAAACAGTGAGGGCAGGGTGAAATGTGTTCTTAGCCATAATAGCAACGCAAGACGTGATGTAGGGATTGAGAAGAAAAATTTTGAAAGAGAGGAGGAACCGTCTGACACGAATTTCGAGAAAAGAGGCTTGAAATTGGAGGGATTGTCGACGGAATTAATTAATGTAATATTTACCCTAAACTAATACAACAAACCTTACCAAATTAATGTCCAAACCGTGGGCATCCTAACCGAGACTCACGATACATTTAGCAGTAAATAACTAAACATTCAACCAAGTGCGCACCATTTAGCCTTCTTGTAGCATGAGTGTCGGCATGTAATATTATATCAATTTTAGAAAATATATATATAAAATATCTAATTTTACGAGAGACCGTAAGTTCACGTGCCCAAACCCCTTCTTGTAACACACATGTAATAACAGAAAAATGGGGGATCTCAAAACTGATGAAAAGATCAATTAAGTATTAAATATTAGTCTAGTTTAAAGATCGGTTTGCTGCGTCTTCATTCTTTTCAACACGTTAGGATTTCTTTTCGGAATCTATTAAAAAAAAGGAAGCAATTTCCTGTTGACTTTTCTACGTAATTCTCAAGTTGGACATTAGTTGAATTTTTCACACCCTCTCAAAGGAAGTTGAGTTTTGTTTCAGTGTTGGTTCACATTGGTGCAGGTGGTTTAACTGAGGTTTTGTTTCAGTTTTTGATTTAGTTTTGAGACAACTTTTGGTACAGCTTTGATCACATCATTTCTGAAGTATTTGTGCAATGTTACAGCAGTTTTTGTTCAAGTTTTACATTACTTTTGGTCACTATTTTGCACAAGAAATTTTCACGTAACATTGGTTATCCAGTTATTGCACAATGTCCAATTCTTTATGGATGATTTGGTTGTCGTATAGTTCATTCAAAAATACAAAACCAAAACAAATAAGAGAAAATTTAAAAAATCATATACATTAACATTGAAAGAGTTTCACATTACATTAACAAACCACATTACATTGACATCTTTATATCACAAACACTTGCATCCACATTACTACTACATTCAATACACCTCCAAAACAAAAGTTCAACCATTAGTTCATCAACTACTACACGCACATATTAGCATCATCAAAATATAAATTTTAAGCCACTAACTCCTAAATTACATCCCGAATTCACTTTGCCATCAATACTACCAAAAGCTCAACAAAAATAGCCCATGAAATCATAATGTTCAATTTCATCTTGGAATACTTCTCGTCAAAAGTCCTGGCTTTGGTCATTTCTAATTCATTAGTAGCTTTCAAGGTAGCAACCAATTCCGATAAATTTTCCTTTTCGATCTTCAAATTATCCCTTTCATTCTTCAAATTGGCTATTTCAGTCTTCAAATTATCCATTTCAAGCTTCAAAGTGTCCATTTCAATCTTCACATTGTCTCGTTCATTCTTGACGTCTTTCAAAAGCAACTATAGATTTTGTATGTAAACTTTCTCCGAAAAAAAATGGTCTTCCCATTTCCAAAATCGACATGAAGATTGCTGAACATTGAAATTAGGTTAGCTTAAATGGAAAAACACAAAACAAAAAAATTGACTAATCTATATAATATCTGCAAGCTAGGTTAGCAACAACAGCGAAAAAACAAAACTTTATAACCAAACAAATTTACATACGGCCAAGGACATTGGTCTGGATATTCTGGATATCAACATGGTTCTTCTTCTGAATATAACAATCATACTCATCATGGACAGGCTTACAATGTTCAAACTGAGAATTCTCTTCAAGTGCAGACTCAAAATTCAAACTTCAATAAGGAGCAAGGGGAGCAGATTGTGACCAATATAACAGGACTATATCAGAACCAAGAGCAACATGCTATCAATCTGATGAATATGGCCAATATGAACCAGCCTAGAGCCTGTGTATTCACCAGAAACCAGTATGAACGAATTCTGCAAATGCTGAATCAGACAGGTGGTCTCAGTCATGCAAGTGCAAATGTAGCAAAAGCTGATATTGGTGGTAATGACACAAAAGGTAAAGGTGAAGGTAAAAGTAGAGCATGTTTAGTATAAAAAATAGCCGGATGGATTATAGACACTAGTGCTACAAACCATATGGTTTCTGATACCAAACTGCTTAATAAGTTCACTATGGTAAAACTATATAATCCTAAGAAAGTTGTTTTATCAAATGGTGACATAGCATTACTAACACACATTGAAAAAAGTTAATGTGTTTGTGCTACCTCAATTTAAATATAACTTAATGTCAGTATCCAAAATAATCAAGAAATTGAGATGTGCTGCATTGTTCTATCCTGATTTTTGTGTTTTTCAGGATCTCTCAAGTGGGAAGGTGAAGGAGATTGGTAAAGTGGAAGATGGTCTATACATATTGTTAAATCAACTCAAGAAAAACTCTGAAATTCAATCAACTCCATCATCAGAAGTAGACTTAGCTGCTAAAATCACTACTCAAACTACTGCTCACATTAATCCCTCTGAAATTAGTCTGTGGCATCAAAGATTTGGACATGTGTCTTCTAAAGTTCTTAACAAGTTACTGCCTAATAGAGTAGAGAGCATATCAACTGTTGTCAGTAAATGATCAGTTTGTCCTTGTGCTAAGCAAGTTAGATTTCCATTTCCTTCTAGCAGTATTAAGAGTACTAGTTGTTTTGACTTGATTCATATGAATGTTTAGGGTCCTTATAAGATTTCAACTATTGATGGATATAAATACTTTCTTACAAATGTAGATGACTATACAAGGATGACTTGGCTTTACTTACTTACATTGAAATCTGATGTGTGTGTTACCTTACCATTCAATACTTCTTGACATATGTACAAACACAGTTCAATAAAGTTGTAAAGATCTGCAGAACTGATAATGGAACAGAATTTGTGAATAACACTTGCAGTACTTTATTTAAAAACTTAGGCATTATACATCAAAGAACTTGTGTGTATACTCCACAACAAAATAGAGTAGCAGAAAGGAAACAAAGACACATATTAGAAGTTACCAGGGCACTTAGATTCCAAGCCAAACATACCTATAAAATTCTGGGATACTGTGTATTAGCTGCAGTGTATATTATAAATAGACTTCCATCTTATGTGGTACATACATCAAGAAGCTCATAGTTCTACACCTAAGATATTCAGACATCTAGAAAATTTGACTAATGAAGAGATTATAAGTAATACTGGCAATCCTACTAATACAATGAGATATCTGATGTAGGCATAAATGAGACATCTACTGTGGAAGAAACTAATGAAGTACATACTGAGGCACATGATGAAATACACCAGTTACCACCAGTTGAGTTGGTAACAACAATGATACCAACAACAGTATCAGATACAACCATATCAAACATACAGGCTCCTACACATCAAGTGGAGCAAAGTCAGCCAAATCAACCTGCTAGGCAATCAGAAAGGGCAAAGAAGACTCCTCTTTGGATGAAGGATTTCATGTCATTAACTCAATTACACAAGGATACACCCTATCCTATCTCTAAATCTGTCTTATGATGATATCTCTTCAAAATATCAAGCATATTTATCTGTTTCTTCATTTATTACAGAACCAAAGTCATACTCAGAAGCAGAAAAGGATTTAAAATGGATAGAAGCTATGCAAGCTGAGATAGAGGCATTGTAAAGCAACAATACATAGAAAATAGTCAGCTTACCTAAAAGGAAGAAACCTATTGGCTGCAAATGGATCTACAAAGCAGATTGAGAAGTAGAAAGATACAAAGCAAGACTTGTTGCCAAAGGTTACAGCCAACAAGAAGGTATTGACTATCAAGAGACATTTAGGTTGTGGTTAAAATGATTACTGTAAGAACTATTCTGGAAGTTGTAGTGTCTAGGCAATGGCACATCCACCAAATGGATGTGTACAATGTATTCTTACAAGGGAATTTGTATGATGAGATCTATATGGATTTGCCTCAAGGATTTGTGAGTCAGGGGGAGCATAAACCAGTATGCAGACTCATCAAATCACTCTATGGACTGAAATAGGTCCCTAGACAATGGAATGGAAAGTTAACTGAGGCCTTACTCACACTCAAGTTAAAACAAAGCCAACAGAATCATTCTTTATTTGTACAGAAAACAAGAAAAAGAACTGTGATGGTATTGATATATGTTGATGACATGCTGATTACAGGAGACAACTTGAACATTATTGAAGAAACCAAACAATCTCTACAACAGGTGTTCAAAATGAATGACTTGGGAGAGTTGAAGTTTTTCCTTGGAATAGAGTTTGCCAGGTCAAGCTAGGGTCTAGTAATGCATCAAAGAAAGTACTCTTTAGAGTTGATTGGTGAGCTTGGATCAGGCCTGCTAATACCCCTATTGACACAAATATCAAGCTAACTACCAAAGAATATGATGATCATATAGAGAGTCAAACTACAGAGAATAAAACTACATCAGTGAATCCAGTGTTAACAGACATCAGAATCTACCAAAGACTGATAGAAAAATTACTGTACTTGACTGTAACCAGGCCAGATATAACCTTTAGTGTACAAACACTAAGTCAATACTTGCAGCATCCTAAAAAATCTCATATGGAAGCAACATTGAGGATTGTGAGATACATCAAAGCTCAGCCTGGTCAAGGTATATTAATATCCAGCAAACCAATCAAAACTATCACTGCATTTTGTGATGCAAACTGGGCCTCTTGTGCTCATACTAGGAGGGCAGTATCTGGTTTCCTGATCAATCTAGGAGACTCTCTAGTGTCTTGGAAATCCAAGAAACAAACAACAATATCCAGGAGTTCAGCTGAGGCTGAATATAGAAGTATGACCTTAACAGTTTCAGAACTTGGCTACTTGGACTGTTAAGTGAAATTGAAGTGGAAATTGCATTGCCTATTAACATTCTAAGTGACAGCAAGTCTGCTATTCAGATAGCAGCTAATCCAGTGTTTCATGAAAGAACAAAACACATTGAAATAGACTGACATTTCATCAGGGGAAAAATACAACAAGGAAAGATGCAGCCTCACTATACATCAACAAATGATCAGCCTGCTGACTTATTGACAAAAGGCCTGACCAGAGTGCAACATCAGTACTTGAATTTCAAGTTAGGTGTACTGAATATCCTCACCACACCTAACTTGAGGGGGAGTGTTGAGCAATGTAAATGAAGACATACAGTTTGTATACACAGCTATATTGTATATCATGTATATTCATAGTGTATATCAGTAGCAGTTAGTTAGTTAACAACTTTTACAAAGTTAGTTAGGCTCGGGTGGTTATGAAGTTAATTAGCTGAGATCAGTGGGTTATAAATACACCACATATCACATTATAAAGATTAACACATTCAATGATTGAATACACATTTTCTCTCTTCCTTCATTCTTCTCTACATTTCATATTTCCATAACTGTTTTCTTTTCTCTTCTTCTTACAAGTTCTTCCATGGTCGATCATGGAACTTGTTTAGTTCAAATCTATCGTTAAATCGTTTGTAGTTAACAGAATGTTTTGGTAAGTACTAAATAAGATTAGCGATAGATTTTATTATTTAACTGCAGAATTTGTCCGTCACTAGTTTTTATTCTTTTTAGCAGTGTCTTTAGGTAAACAACAAATGTCCAAAAGCAAAAATCATTTGACCTTTCCTAATTAAGAAATCACGTCGAACCTGCCAACGAGTTATTATTCGACCTACATACTTTCAATGTGGAACAAAAGGAAATATTACACCAGAAGTAAGTGTTGGAAATTTGCCTTTGGCGGGGAGATGCGTCCACCCATCTTTGATGAATTAAACACTAGTGTTACGCATGTTGGAGACCTTGTCTCTTCGCACATGCATGATCTACGAAGTGAGTAGATGACCGTAGGGCCAAGAATCATCAAATTTTGTTGAGAAATGAAAGAGATATTGGTCCACGAAGTAAGGTGTTTAAGGCATGAAAATGTGGTGTGGGACAAATCTACCACATCGGTGGGAATAAGAAGAATTACTCTCTATATATGTCTCAAATTGGTAAAGGGTTTGGGACCCCAAGGGGTATCCCATGTGTTTAAAGGAGGGAAGACCTAGATGTGCTTGGGTTCAAGGCTAAGCCCACACGCGCACCGCCGCCCGTCCGATCCAGTTCCGGGTTCCGGGGCCGTGGGCCATGGGGACTTTCTGATATTATCTTTTTGGACCAGAGAACTCTGCCAGATGTACAGTTTGATCCCTAAAGTTTCATATGTACATTTTGGACCGAAATTCTTTCATATGTACATTTGGTCCCCGAAGTTTCAATATTTACAGCTTGATCCCCAGAGTTTCTGGGAAGGTGACGGAAGGCAGAAAGCCTACCGTTGGGACTGTTTTTTGAGGCATTAATCAGCCATTACTTGGCTGATTAACTCCTCTATTAACAGCCCATTAGTTGGGCAATTGAGCAACCTCCTTCATGACCTTATTCACCTCATTCATGGCATTAAAACCTGCCATTACAGCCCTCCTTTAAGGGCCATTACAGCCTTGTTTGTGGCTGTTGGACAGTCCCTCCTCATGCTATATATTGAGCTTCATTTGGCTCAAAACCGTAGCTGAAAACAGACGGGAATAACACAGAAAAACAGACTGAAAAACAGTCACGAAAATAGCACAAATCAGTGAGCAAAAACTGCTCGAAACAGTGGCTGAAAATCAGTCAAAAACTGTGACCAAACCCTCACGTATACACAAGATATACACTACAGAGACACACTATATACACAGAGACAAAAGAGAAGAGTATTGACAAACTCTTCCTTCCTATTCCATATCTTCAGCAAGTCAAGTCATATTTGTTTTATTCGGCAGGCTCAACCTATTGGCTTTGTAGTGTTGAGATTAAAGTGTTGTTTTATCTTGGGAGACTATTGCCCGCTAACGTAAAAACATATATACGGGGCAATCTTGTCTTAAGGATAGAGGGCTATCCTCGACTCAATACACAACGTTGTAACCATCCAGATTTAGTTGTTTCTTGATTTCAGGATATCAAGATTCAAGACACAACAAACTTGCGGCAGTTCTCAACATTGGCTTTGCAAGGTGATCAAGATTCAAGACACAACACACTTGCGGCTGTTTTGAAGATTGACCATTTATTTATCCTTTCGAACATTTGTAATAGTTATTACTTCCCGTACTGCTTTATAAAGTACAATAGAGTACACCAACAGTAAGTACACATACTTAATTGAGGGGCATGAAAAATTAAACATAGATTACAGGAACCTCAATAAGCTGTATTTTATGGTAGTTTATTAAAAAGGCAGTATTTCAAAGTCAATATTATATAAAACATAGCATGCACTTAAGTGTCATATATAATGCCTTGGTTCTTGTAGTTTTAAGATAAGATATCGGATGGAAGAAGATTTGGGAATCCTATAGCAAAATATTCGTATCGCAATATGTCGTACTTGCATTAATTTTCTATCTATTTGTTTCGTGCATATGATCTCGACAGCTTTTCCTTTTTAATTTTTTAGGAAGTTAATCCTGTCTTCATCAATGAATGGTTTCAAAGTCTTAACTCAACAAAATATAGGAAAATTTTGTTGAGCCTTCGGCTTTCCAGTAATTCAAAATCTTGGTCTTTGTTTTCTTCCGGTTTGGATGTTTTTGTCATTTCGTTATAGTTTCTGGGATAATTTCATGAATGATCATTCAACGTTTATTTTATTATATTAAAGTTGCTAAATTATTTTTTGCAGAAATGTAAGATAAGGCTGCGTACAATAGATCTTTGTGATCCGGCCTTTCCCCGGACCCCGCATATAGCGGAAGCTTAGTGCACTGGACTGCCTTTTTTCTTAAAGTTGCTAAATTATTTTTTGCGACAAAAAAATCAATACTGTTTCTATGTATCAAGAGGTCGCTAGGAGGAAATAAATGAAATAATTTCTATTATACTTAGCAAAGTTAAATGATCTTTTGGTTAGTAACTTTTTGTGATATGTAGGAAAAATTGAATGATTCTCCCGTTGTGTAATCTTTCTAATAGCTCAAATAGGTAATATTTCAATATGATAACATTTTTGCTAAGATCTTAAATTTAAATCTCTATCTCAATTTCACCACTTTCAATTTTATAAAACATTTATACAATTTATTTATAGATAAAATTAGACTCTCACGTAAAGGGAGACGGAAGATAACATTATTCTACGACCCTTGACTTTTTCCTTCTCTTTTTGCATCACACTACTCTAGATTATTTTCGTCCCTTTCTTCGGACTTTCGTAAATAACATTTCTATCTTTCAAGGTAGAGATAATGTCTACATATACTTTACCCTCCTCATATCCCATCGCGTGAAATTACACTAAGTATGTTATTGTTATTGTTGCTTCAAAGACAATAATAATTGTTAAACAACGCAATATACATGTGATATACACTTAATATACATCAGTGTATATCACATGTATATATCATCGATATAAGCGGTGCGGTCGTTGGGCCACCGTGTACGGCCCAAAGAAGAGCCCAACAGACAAATGCCCGGAATGATCAGCCCCCATTCTCCAAATTTGGGCACGTAATGCAATGCCCAAATTTCAAAGAATGATCGACCCACTCCGGAGGCCATCGCAAATAGCCATTCTCGGCCACCTTTGAAGGCAATAGCCTCACCCATCTCGGCCGTAATGAGTATAAAACAATAGTGTATATATGGTATATATATTGATAGTATATTGTAAGGAAAAGGATACCTTAATTAGTGTTATACACTTACCATAATTGTATAGTTAGAATTAGGGTAGAATAAGAATTTAGAAATAGAATAGGAAAAGGATTTCCCTATTATGGAAATATGAACTTGTATATATAGCCTTTCAATTAATGAAAATAATCAAGGGGATTATTTCTTTCATGGTATCAAGAGACTAGGTCCAAACCAAAAGTTTTCTTCTCTCAAACTTTTGCCTCTTTGGCCGAGAACCCCCCCTCCCTCGGGTTTTTCTCTCCAAATATCTCGTCTTCCGCTCTCAAAAACCTCTCTTAAATTTATCCTCCTTCTTTGTTCTTTCAAATATGTCTAAGAACAATTTTCACCCTGCCCTCACGGTTTCCAATATCAAGCTCAGTGTCCCTATTGTCCTTGAGATGGAAAACGTTCAATATGCAACGTGGGCGGAGTTGTTTAAAATTCACGCTATCTCTTATCAAGTTCTTCATCACATAATTCCTCCCGCTAGACCCCTTCCCGCGGAGGATCCCGAGGTGTGGATTACACTTGATGCTACCGTTCTTCGGTGGATATACGCCACTATTTCGGTGGACCTTCTACGAGACGATTATGGAGCCCGATACCACGGCTATGGCCGCATGGAATAGATTGCGTGACATATTCCAAGACAACCAACATTCCCGTATCGTCACACTCGAGCAGAATTCTCTCTCGTTCGAATGGACGTATTTCCAAACGTTTCGCATATTGCAAGAAACTAAAGGAATTGGCGGATCAACTCCGTAATGTTGGCGCACCGGTGACAAATAATCGTCTAGTTCTACGGTTGGTTGCCGGTCTTTCGGAGGCCTATAATGGTGTTGGCACTCTCCTTCGCCAAAGCAACCCTCTTCCCGACTTCCATCAAGCCCGCTCCATGCTTACGTTGGAAGAAGCCGGTTTGGCTAAAAAGGCGGCTATCGGAGCAAGTCCGGTTGTCATGATGGCATCCTCTCCTAATCCTTCGTGTTTTGTTAATAATTCGAGCCAAAACCATAATCATGGTGGCGGCAAGAATAATCGCAAAAATAATAACAAAAACCGCGGGGGCAAACGCGGTGGTAATGGTGGAGGTTCCGTAGTCGGCAAAACGTCGGTGGGTCCCATCCAATGAACAAGGCCCACCACCCCCATGGGCCCAAAGGTGGGGCCCATGGCGATGGAGCGATGGCGGTGGATCGTGGGCCGCGAGCCCATACCAAAGGCGGGCGACAGAAATTCCGGCGGCCGGTGGGGCCGGCCACGATCCGTGCCCAATGCCCGGCGGTGGCGGCCACGCGCCGGTGGCCCCGGCGGCGGCGGTGGTAGTAGTTACGGGCCGGGACCAGCACGGCCGGGGAGTTCTTGGGCTCCGACCTCCGCAAGCCCATCATGCGGCGGGCCGAGTTCTTGGGCCCCGACCTCCGCAAGCCCATCATGCGCGAGGCCCTACTCGGACCGATATCGAGGCCGCGATGCACACGTTAGGATTGACTCAACCGGATCAAAATTGGTACATGGACACCGGGCCACTACTCACATGACTTCCGACTCGGTACTCTCTCATCTTATTCCAATTTGAGCACCCCTCGGGGATAATTATTGGTAATGGCGCTTCTATTCCAATTCTAGGGTATGGTCGAAAACGTTGTCTCCCCCAATCCACCACTCCTCTTGAAAAATACTTTACATGCTCCTAAATTGATTAAAAATTTAGTGTCTGTCCGAAAGTTCACAAATGACAATTCATTTCGTTGAATTTGATCCTTTCGGTTTCTCTGTGAAGGATTTCAAGACGGGGAGTCGTCTCATGAGGTGTGATAGTAGGGGGGATCTATATCCTATCATGCCCGGTTTTCGTCCATCGAGTCCACCTTGCCATCGCCTTTTGCACCATCTCTCCTTCCATGTGGCATGCTCGTCTCGGGTCATCCGGGATCTTCTATTTTATCGAGTTTTAGATAAAAATAGCTTTATTTCTTGTAAGGGTACGAGTCGTACTCCAATTTGTCGATCTTGTTCATTAGGAAAAATTGTTAAGTTGCCATTTGTAGACTCCAATTCTCATACTTCTATGCCATTTGACATTATTCATAGCGACTTATGGACATCTCCTGTTCTTAGTTCAATGGGTCATCGATATTATGTTCTCTTTTTAGATGATTATTCTAGATTTTTGTGGACGTTTCCAATTGCGAATAAATCACAAGTGTTTTCCGTCTTCATAAAATTTTGAGCGTTCATTCGTACTCAATTCGAAAGAGAAATAAAAAATATTCAATGTGATAATGGGAAAGAGTATGACAATAGGGAGTTTCGAGAATTTTGTGCTACTCATGGGATAAATTTTCGGTTTTCATGTCCTCATACATCTTCACAAAATGGAAAGCCGAACGCAAAATTCGTTCCATAAATAACATTGTCCGAACTCTCCTAATCCATGCCTCCATACCTCCGTATTTTTGGCATCATGCTCTACAAATGGCCACTTACCTTCTTAACATAATTCCGTCTAAAGGTCTGACATATTCTTCCCCCCTCAAAATCCTATATAATAAGAACCCTTCTTATTCTCACCTTCGGATTTTTGGGTGCTTGTGTTATCCGTTATTTCCATCCACCACAATTAACAAACTTCAGGCTCGGTCTACCCCGTGTGTGTTTTTGGGTTATCCGTCGAATCATCGTGGTTATAAGTGTTTTGATTTATCCTCCAAGAAAATCATAATCAATCGCCATGTCATTTTTGATGAAACTCAATTCCCATTTACGAAAGTTCATACTCCCGAACCTAAGTCGTATAATTTTTTGGATGACCAAATATCCCCGTATATTATTCGGAATTTTTCGGACATCTCCCGTACCCAAAATCCTCCAGGCGGGCCACCGCCCGCCGGCCCAACAAGACCGCCACACCCGCTCTTCCACCCTTCCATCGGAACAGTTCCAAAGCTGGGCCGGTCCAGCCCAGTTCTGGAACTGGTCCAGAAGCCGAGTCCAGCCATTTCCGATTTGGGCCAGCAGGCCCACTGCTTGCTGGCCAGTCCGTCCCGAGCCCAGAAAATTCCCAAAATTCCATTAATTCTTCCTCGAGTCATAGACCGGTCACTCGTAGTCAGCGGGGTATTTTTACGCCTAAAAGACATTTTAATTTACATTCGATGTCTCTAAATCCCCCCCCGCAATCCTGTGTCCGCATTAAATGACCCTAATTGGAAAATTGCTATGACTGATGAATATAATGCTCTTATTGATAATAAGACGTGGGAGTTGGTGCCCCGTCCATATGGTATTAATATTATCAGGTCTATGTGGATTTTTGCTCACAAGGAGAATTCAGATGGGTCCTTTGCTCGGCATAAGGCGCGACTTGTTGGTGATGGTAAGACTCAGCAGGTTGGTATTGATTGTGGTGAGACATTTAGTCCGGTGGTCAAATCGGCTACCATTCGCACGGTACTTAGCTTGGCCCTTTCAAAGACTTGGCCAATTCATCAGTTAGATGTCAAGAATGCTTTTCTACATGGAGATCTCAAGGAAACAGTCTATATGCATCAGCCGTTGGGTTTCAGGGATCCCAACCGCCCTCATCATGTCTGTTTGTTGAAGAAGTCATTATATGGGCTTAAGCAATCCCCACGTGCCTGGTATACACGATTTGCTGATTTTGTTTCGACTATTGGGTTCACACACAGCAGGTCAGACAATTCTTTGTTCATCTACCGCCGTGGTTCGTCATTGGCCTATATTTTGTTATATGTGGATGATATCATCTTGACTGCCTCCTCCGATGCTTTGCGTCAGTCTATCATGGCCATGCTCAGTTCTGAATTTGCTATGAAGGACTTAGGGCCGTTGAGTTATTTTTTTGGGGATTGCCGTCAAACGTCATTCGGATGGCTTGTTTCGTCTCAACGGAAGTATCTTCTTTGAGATCATAGAGAGGGCTGGGATGTCATCCTGTAAGTCCACTTCCACACCGGTTGATGCAAACCCAAAGCTAAGTGCCGCGACGTAGTGCACCATACGAGGACCCGACCCGCTATCGCGAGTCTTGCAGGGGGCCTCCAAGATCTTACCTTTACCGACACGGATATTACATATGCGGTTCGGCAGTGTGTTTATTCATGCATGATCCCGAGTTGAGCACATGAATGCAATCAAACGCATCATTCGGTATATACAAGGGACATTGGACTATGGGTTGCACTTGTATCCTTCATCTACATCCACACTTGTCTCTTACACGGATGCTGATTGGGGTGGTTGTCCCGACACCAGACGGTCGACTTCTGGCTACTGTATGTTCCTTGGCAACAACCTGGTCTCATGGTCGGCAAAACGTCAAGCAACTCTGTCACGCTCCAGGTGCGAGAGGCGAAATATCGAGGGTAGCGAATGTGGTCTCCGAGTCATGTTGGCTACGTAATTTGCTTTTGGAGCTTCATTGTCCCATTCGAAAGGCAACCTTGGTATATTGCGATAACATTAGTGCCATCTACCTTTCGGGTAACCCAGTTCAACACCAGCGCACCAAGCATATCGAAATGGACATTCACTTTGTCCGTGAAAAGGTTGCAAAAGGTCAAGTTCGCGTATGCCATGTCCCGTCTCGTTATCAAATTGTAGACATATTTACAAAGGGTCTACCAATGGTTCTATTTGAAGATTTTAGGGACGATCTCGGCGTTCGAAAACCGCCCGCTATGATCATGGGGGTGTGTTAAACAACGCAATATACATGTGATATACACTTAATATACATCGGTGTATATCACATGTATATATCATCGATATAAGCGATGCGGCGTTGGGCCACAGATGTGTACAAAGCCAATTCAAGACGGGCCCGGCGTACTCAAAGAATGATCGGCCCCCGTTCTCCAACATATTGGGCGTAAATGCAATGCCAGACCCAAAGAATGATCGGCCCACTCCGTAGGCCATCTTGCAAATAGCCATTCTCGGCCGGCCAGCCTAATGGGAAGGCAATAGCCTCGGCCCCATCTCGGCCGAATGAGTATAAAACAATAGTGTATATATGGTATATATATTGATAGTATATTGTAAGGAAAATGATACCTTAATTAGTGTTATACACTTACCATAATTGTATAGTTAGAATTAGGGTAGAATAAGGATTTAGAAATAGAATAGGAAAAGGATTTCCCTATTATGGAAATATGAACTTGTATATATAGCCTTTCAATTAATGAAAATAATCAAGGGGATTATTTCTTTCAATAATGAGAAAGGCAAATCCACCATTTAGGAAAGAATCGCAAGCATATATATAACTAGAGAGTTAGATCTAAGTGAATGTTATGATCAATCAGAAGCGTAATCAGTTCGAATGAATCCGTAACACATACACTACATCCCAGCCCACACTACAAGAGAAAATGTATTTGCAAACAACATTTTTGTTGTCATATATTGGATGTTGTTGTTAAAAGTATTTTTCGCAACAAAAATTATTGCATGACATTGCAATAACCTCTGATGCAAAAAGTTTTCGCAATAACATATTAAATTTGTTGTGATTTACCTTTTTTAACAATAATATATTAAATTTTTGTTGACATTTACGTTTTAGCAACAATATATTTATTATTGTTAATGTTTTGTTGTAAATTTTATACTTTATTGTAGTGCCATTATTAGTCTAATTGAATCAAACGGAGCGATCAGAATTAGATTCCTCACCTCTTATATATTAGCCATTACCAAGTTTGAATATAGTACTACCATATACGTGTAAATTTTAAATTGCAAAAGCAACAAAGTAGATCTAAAAGGACAATGATGGAGAAGGTGCTAAGTTGACATGATTATGAGATGGCTTCACCCTAAGGCAAGCACGTGCATTGATTCATCAAAGTTCGTGGAAATCACAAAAGAAGTTTTCTAGTACGACATTTTTAGTTAAAAATTGATTAAAAGAATAACTTAGATTCAAAATTTGGAAGTTCACTCACATGTGTAAGTCAGTCTGTTTTTTCCCATGGGATCTTTCGCCAAAGGAGAACTAGTATATTGGAGTATCAAAGAAGCAACATTTTCTCACACACACGTAAAATATTGGAAAAGCTTAATATCAAACCAATTCAACGAAAAGAGGCACATACACGCGTAAAATATTGGAAAAACTTAATATCAAACCAATTCGACGTTAGGAGGGGTTGCTCATATGATAAGGCGTCCTCCACTTTCAATTAAAAATGTTGCGGATTCGAGTCACCAAAGAAACAAAGAAGAAAGCTTTTGGGAGGGGTTAAGAAAAAAAAAATTAAAAATAATTCAACTAATATATATTATATTAAAAGATATTGTTATTAAAGAAGGAGATCTTGTCAACCGCAGCGACAGTATATTCCTCCAAAGTTGATATTGCATATAATTCTTTTCGTACTTAACACAATCACTGTCAAAGGGTAAAATTTTAATTCGTTTTTCCTGCTTTAAGAGTTTCAATTTGAATAGGAATAGATTAACTTATGTTTTATATTAATCCGTAGGTTACAGTTTACAAAGATGCATATATTCCATATCTGATGAATTGCATATCACACGTTGTTTTAACATCTTTAGAGTTTTATTTGTCTATAATTTATAATTCTTTCTAATTTAGTGAAGTTCTTAATTGATGTTTAATATGTGATGTGGTTGATGATTTACGGCTTCTCCTAGTATTTTGCCTCATGATAATTGAAAAAAATAATCCCTTGATTATTTTCATTAATGAAAGAGTATATATACAATTTACAATTTTCATAATATAAAAAATCTTATTCCTATTCTATTCCCAAAATCCTATTCTATTTGTACAAGAATTCTACAATTATGGTAAGTGTACAATGATAATTAAATACAACAACCTTTCCTAAAGTAAACCTCCCAAACCGTGATATACATGGTTATATGTACCATGTATATCACGGTCCAAATCAGCCGAATATGGTATTTATTACACCCCCGCAGTCATAGCGGACGGTCGTCGTACGCTGAGACTGTCCCTAAAATCTTCAAATAGGACCGATGGAAAACCCTTAGTAAAGATGTCTGCAATTTGATACCTGGACGGAACATGTAAGACGCATACTTGTCCACGAGCTACCTTTTAGCGAACAAAATGGATATCCATCTCAATATGTTTAGTGCGCTGGTGTTGAACCGAATTCCCAGAAAGATATACGACACTAATATTATCACAATATATCAAGGTAGCTTTTTGAATGGAAAAGTGAAGCTCCAAGAGAAGATTACGTAACCAACATGATTCAAAAATCACATTGGCTACCCCTCGATACTCGGCCTCTGCACTAGAGCGTGATAAGGTAGCATGTCGTTTGGCAAACCATGAGACCAAGTTATTACCAAGAAACATGAAATAACCAGACGTGGAGCATCAGGTATATGGACAGCCACCCCAATCAACATCGGTATACGAGACAAGTGTAGAGGCCAATGATGGATATAGATGCAAGCCATAGTCAAGTGTCCCCTAGATGTATCTGATAATGCGTTTGAGCGCATTCATGTGCTCCACCCTAGGATCATACTTAAACAAACACACCTATTGTACAACATATATAATATCCAGTCTCGTGAAAGTAAGATACTGAAGAGCTCCAGCAAGACTGCGATAGTGAGTGGGATCCTCGTAAGGTGAGCCAGCCGTAACACCCAACTTGGGCTTAGTATCAACGGGAGTGGAAGTAGACTTACACGAGGACATATCAGCCATGTCAATAATCTCAGCGGCATACTTCTGTTGGACAAGAATAATCCATCTGCATGACGAGAGACATCAATCTCCAAAAAATAACCCAAGGGCCCCAAGTCTTTCATAGCAAACTCATAACTAAGCATAGTCATGATAGACTTGCGCAAAGCATCAGTAGAGGCAGTCAAGATAATATCATCTACATATAATAGAATATAAGCCAAAGACGTATCATGACCATATATGAACAATGAATTATCAAACTTGCTGTGTGAAAATCCAATAGATGAAACATAGTCTGCAAATCTCTTATACCAAGCCTGTGGGGCCTGCTTAAGCCCATACAAAGACTTCTTCAATAGACAGACATGATGTGGATATTTGAGGTCTCGAAAACCCAAGGGTTGATGCATGTAAACGGTCTCCTTAAGATCACCATGTAAGAAAGCATTCTTCACATCGAGCTGATGAATGGGCCATCCTTTCGAAAGATCCAGACTAAGAACAGTGTGAATGGTAGCCGGTTTGACCACTAGACTAAATGTCTCACCACAATCCACGCAAACCTGTTGAGTTTTACCATCACCTACAAGAAGAGCCTTATGCCTTGCAAAAGAACCATCAGAATTATCCTTATGAGTAAAAATCCACATAGACTGAATAATATTAACACTAGAAGGACGGGGTACCAACTCCCACGTCTTATTTTCAATAAGAGCATTATATTGGTCGTGCATAGCCAATTTCCAATTCGTGTCATTTAATACGGACACTGGGTTATGGGGTAGGGGGTATTTAAGAACATTAGAATTTAGATTAAAATGTCTTTTTGGTTTAAAAATACCCCGTTGACTACGAGTGACCGGTGTATGACACGGTGGAGAATGGGGTGGAGTTTGGGAGGAACTCGGATGGGAGATAGGAGCCGAGGAAGAAGCATTGGAAACAGTAGCCAAGGTAGAAACAGAAACTGAAGCTGGAACAACGTCGGGATTGGGCTGGGCAACTGGCCCAACTGCCGATACTGGGGCAGAAACAATACTGAAAATAGTGGGAGGTGGCGGAACAGTAGGTCCAACGGGCAGTGGGCCCACTGGCGGAGTTTGGGTGCAAGAAACAGTCGATAAATGGTGGATAAGATACGGGGAGACCTCGTCATCTAAAAAAGTATACGAACTAGGCACATGATTACTCACTTTAGAAAACGGAAATTGGATTTCATCAAAAATAACATGGCGGCTAATGATGATTTTATTAGAGGATAAATCAAAACATTTGTAACCACGATGATTAGATGGATAACTCAAAAACACACAAGCGGTAGACCGGGCTTGAAGTTTGTGAATAGTAGTTGACGGGAAAAGCGGATAACATAAGCACCCAAAAACCCTAAGATGTGAATACGAATGAGTCTTATTATATAAGATTTGAAGAGGGGAGGAATATGTGTATATATACAATTTACAATTTCCATAATATGAAAAATCCTATTCCTATTCTATTCTCAAAACCCTATTCTATTTGTACAAGAATTCTACAATTATGGTAAGTGTACAATGCTAATTAAATACAACAACATTTCCTCAAATAAGCCTTCCAAACTGTGATATACACGGTTATATGTACCATGTATATCACGGTCCAAATCAGCCGAATATGATCACGATCCAAATCAGCCGAATATGTATTTATTAATAATAATTAAATTTGTATTGAAGAATTTCTTATTCAATTCACAATTTCATTCAACTATATTCACTGTGCTTGATCAGGAATAATAATCTTCAACAGGTAAATTCCCCCCTCTCTCACACACACATACACACTTTAGACTTTCATGGTAAGCATATGTACTAGGTTTAGAATTTTAAGTGATTCACTAAAATCATTAATCATTAGAATTTTACGTGATTCACTAAAAACGGAATTATTTATTCATAGATATAATCCATGTTGGACAAAATTGTACATTTAATATTGCCTAATATTTAGAATTTTCAATGCAACATGCGTTGGAAGATTATTGTCCTATTCTTTTTATGCTTAATAATCTGGCACGGAGTATCAATTTTGTAGAGGTAAGTCTTTGTTTATGTTGTATGCCTCATTAAGTTTGTGAAAATTTTTAAGTTGTTAAATCCCCTCTTGATTTGTAAAAAATTGTTTCCGGTTATAACTGTTACTAGAGACATGAGGTCTCAAATTTGAGTATGATCTTATCAATGTTGATGGTGTTTGTTTTTAATGCTTGTCTATGTTTTGTAAGATTATTTTAATTTTCCGTTGAACTGTTTTTCTATTTTTATTGACCATTCAATTCATTATTTTATATTGGAATAAAAGACAATGTTGATTAAGGTTTTAACCGCAAGTGCATTCGCTATTCTATTTCATCCTAAATTCCATCAAATTTGGATTATGTCTATCTCTTCTTTACTTTTAAGTGACAAGGGGGGTGAGGGTGACAAAAGGGTATACTTTCTTCTCTATGTCGTCGTCTCATCAATGAGCGTAGATTAATAGCCAAGCCTACTCTTTTGTGCTTGTCAATCTGTATCTCATTCTTCAGGTATAGTTTTATTTGATCACATATCGACAAGTGATCCATCTTTTCTCCCCCTTTCGTCATAAGGCATGGTCTAACTCTGAGAAAAGAAATTCCTGTGTTTTGGGTTCCTACTAAACAGAATTCGTAAACTATGCAAAGACTCTTTGAAAACTTTTGAAAAAGTTTTTAGCAAAAAAAAGAGGACTTGGTTTAAAGAGAATTCACAATTGAAGAAATATTTTAACACCAACGCAGTGTTAATGGTGTTAATTCACAATTCATGTTCTCTTTCTTTGGCAATTTTCTTAGTAATTGAATTTTGTATTTACGTTTAAATCAATGCATCTTAATATATTTTTTAAACCGAAAAGTTGTGCCTTGAATTTGCTGAAAATTTTCATATCATATTTATTTGGGAAAATAGTTTAGAAATTGGATTCTAGAATAGGTGGATGTGGTGAAATATTGTTCTTTTTTTCTTTATTTTTGAAAATAGGATTACATTAGACAAAATTATCATTTAACTTTTTCTTAATATTTAAATTTCTAATAATCATCTAAAATTTTAACTATCAAATTCTTTCTTATTTGAACTACGTCAAAAGTTTGAATATTTAGGACTTTAAAATGTTACTTAAACAATTAACACAACATAATAAGTATATGGAGAAGTTGGAAAAAAGTTATACTATCCCTTAAGGATTAGAATTTTGTTTCTTCAATGTTTAAATAAAAATGAATTTCTCAGGTAGGTAATACATTAATGAAAATTATAATTCAAAATTATATGTTTAAAATAATTAAAGAGAAGGAAAATCCAAATACATATTGCACATAATTCAACAACAAAGTCAATGTAATAACATTATTTCATTTAAATTAATATTGCATATATTTAACGTACATCGCTATTTTAGATAATTTGTTCCTTTTGTATATAATTTTTAATTTATTGACACGTGCAACGCGTAGGCTAAAACTAGTAAGCTATATAAGGTTTTAACTTCTATATACAATGACAAGTATACTTTTCTTTAATATAGATCTCTTAAAAGATAACTATTTGTAATTTTTAAAAGTAAGATTAGCCATCTAAGAATGAGATAATTACAAGCTATAACAAGTTAGATATACTTATAGGGTAAAAAATCATTACGCTATCTCTATATAAGTTAAATTTAATAAACTAACAAAATATTGCTCAGGTAAGGTGAAGTTATTATCATGAGTTTAAGTTACAATTCATATGGAAATGGCCTTCTATATCCACTTACAATTTAAATACAATAAAATGATATTTTAGATTTTTTATGTGTTATTTTCAGATCTCTTATATATAAAAAATAAAAATTATAAATAAATTTATAAAAGACTCAAGTTTTACACAATCCTGTCATTAATTATAAGGCTGAAAACATAAAATAAAAAAGGGTATCATCTCTCTCACAACTTATACTTTTAGATAAACTATCATGCACTTAACAATTATGAAGTATATGAAAATCTCTATGATAAGTATTACCTGATAAACTTATAAAAATATATAGTGCTTAGTTAACTACTCCCTCCGATTCATACTATCCACTCATAGTCTTTTTAATTTGTTCAAAATAAGTATTCACTTATATAATTAAGAAGGAAATTAACTTTATTTTTTCAGATTTAATCTTATTAAATGTTAAGTAACTAGATCTTAATGTGTCAAGTTAACTGTAATATGCAAATTTTAATAAAAGGTAGTTTAGTCAAAATATCAAAAAACATATTAGAAAATAATATTTTCTTAAGGGAGTGTACTAAAGACTAAGTGAACACTTATTTTGAACCAGATGGAGTAATATATTTAGGCTAAACTACACTATCATTAAGAATAAATACTACTTACAACTTAATTAAATCCTACCAAAATTAACTTATATATAATACTCTCTCTTTCTTTCTCTCCCAATTTATGCTTTTCTATTCTTCTTTTCTCTTAGTAATCGCGCCGGCATATCTTTCTAGGTTGCTGGTTCTTCTTGTCTGTTTGTTTGTCTTTTTTTTCTTTTTTTTCTGGAAGTGTTATATTTATTCCTCTCATTTCACTTTGATGTGCTCAAAATTTAACTCATGTTCAGTTATGATTGTAGATTCTCAAAATAGGTACCAAATTCATAATCCTGAAGATGACATACGACAAGAAGACCAGAAAGAAGTAAATAGAGTTGAAGATGAATTAATGAGAACTCCAACATCAAAGGAAAGCAGAATTCAAATGATATGTCCGCCAGCTCCGAAGAAGCCCAAGTCATCAGTTCTAACTGTTACAAAGAGAAAGAGAAAAATGTATTTTGATATTCATGATGAAGTAGAATTACTCTTTCCTCCAGCTCTACTCACAGATCTCATCAAGAAAATCAGGACAACTACAAGTACCATTTTGTGATGTAGATCCTTAATATGTTATGTATGTAACCTGTTAAGTTCTAACTTAATTTCATATCTTTCCAATGTTCGACAACAATCTAGCTATATTTTCACTAAAGTACTAGTACTTCACCTAATGATAATAATGTAGCTCTTTGTCATATCTTTTGCACATTATAATTTTCATTGAGTTCAATTATATACCGTGATAGCAAGTAATCTATCTTATTTTCAACATAATAAAAAAATTACCAATGTAAAAATAAATTTACATAGTTGACTTAATTTCCATAATTCCATTTATTCTTTAATGGCCAGTCTCAGCAACCTAGCCAATTTTATTTTTTTTGGTGGAAATTGAGTGGTCATGTCGGATGAAGATGGAGAAACACAGAGAGCAATTGACTTTACCAAGACGCAAACATACATGCTGCTAAATTAGTTTTACCATGATGGGGGAGTATATTCTTCTTCAGGAAATTTATCCTACAGTACATAATAATGGTTTCCCGAACTCCAATTTAGTGTTGCTTTATTTTGCATCTTTGTTTAATAGCACTATAGTCTCTATTGTTGTTTCATGGCTGGCCTCACTTCCATCCACTCATAATGACTTTTCAGCTTTTGTCGAATGGCGCAACCTTGTTTTAATTTCGTGGTATCCACTATGGGAGTTGATTAATTTGATTTTGTTATGAATTAACGAGAATTATAGCAATGATAATGAAAAAAATAAAGAGCAAATAATTTTAACGTGGAAACCTTTGAGGGGAGAAAACCACGATCGTCACCAACTCTTATTTCTCAATGAAAGATATTTTACATGGATACACAATAATACGAAAAAATTATGTATATACAGTACTAAGAAACCTAAATCCACTCTAAATCAAATGTCCTCTAAGTGGGTTTTCCAATAGAAAATTCAGTCTAAATTGGATGTCCTCCATCGCATGAGGTTGCCGCCCCCTGCAACCCCTGATAGGACTTGGTCCTTACGTCAAACCACAAACATAACATATTTCATGTAGAAAGATTTCATTTTGAGGGTAAAATATAATATTCTTTGTCAAAGACAATTTCCTATTAAGAACTCAAACCCAAAACTGGTTAATGAGGATACTTACCATCCAACCCAAAATGATGGGTACTTAATAATCATACATATCCTAAAAGCTATACATTTTGTTCAGTATGGATATGATTTTAATTGATTTTTGTGGAAGTGCACTACTAATCCACAAGGTGTTGCCGGCCGATTGTATTATTAAAGGTGAATTGGATCTTGTGATTGACCTATTACATAAGCACATGAACAAAAAGGTACAAATAATAATGCAGTAAGAGTAACCTCTAAACTGGATGAATCATAAAATGAGTTTTACAAGACGTAATAAATATCTAAATGACAAGTCTCTGTTAATTCTTGTTAATTATTTCCTCTCAAAATCACAATCCTAAATAAAAATAAAAAGCTTTGAAGTTTGGTCTAAATAGGCTATTAGGCATTAATAACTTTTTTTCGGCGGATTGCTCCTTAAATCAATGATCTTTAATTTTTGCCCCTTAAATCAATGATCTTTAATTTTTGAATCCCAATAGAGTTAAAAAAAATCGCAAGAGAAGATTTTCATATCTATGTAACTAGCCGGATAAGACATAATCTTAATTTTCAACGAAACTTTGCTTTTAGGCATAGTTACATAGAAACTATAATTAAGGCATAGTTTCTATATAACTTTGGCCGAAAAGGATAATTTCAAATTATGCCTTGCGATTTTTTTTTTTTTTGATTCTGCTGGGATTCGGACTCACAACCTCTGGGGTATTTTTGGTCATTTTTAGGCGAATGAAAAAATTAAAGACCACCCTAAAATAGGAACAATAGTGAGAATTGCGCGATTTTCCCTTCCTATAGTCTTTAATTTTTTCCCTTCTCATTTAATAAAAATTTATGGGTCAAAGTACCCTTTATTCGGTGGTCTACGAAATCAGAGATTTTGGGTTCGAACCCCCACAATAGTAAAAAAAAAAAAAAAAAATCGCAGGCAAGATTTTCATATAAACTATGTCTATTCGGACAAAGTTGCAAAGAAAGGGGCATTGTTTCTATGTAACTAGCCGGACAAGGCATAATCTTAATTTTCAACGAAACTTTGCCTTCATGTATAGTTACATAGAAAATATGTCCCTTAAGGCATAATTTCTATGAATCTTGTCTTGCAGTTTTTTCCTTTTTGACTCTACTGAGATTCAAACCCACAACTTCAAGGATATTTTCGATCATTTTTTAGGCGAAGGACAAAAATTAAAGACCACCCTAAAATAGGGGCAGTCGTGCGAATAGGGAAAATGACATAAATGGTCATCCGGCCAAACCCAAACTATTGACAACCGAATGGTCCAAGAATCTTAAGAGACATTTTTTTCGCCTTTTTAAAATAATTTCATTTTGTAACCTTTTTTCAACTAATTTCAGCATATGTATAGAAATTGTATCATTGTTGTATAATTTATGTTTAATAAATGCATAATCAATATATACTTACTAATTATACACATATTATACATGTTTTGAGATATTTCTTGAAGGCTCAATCAACGTAGTACTTACTAATTATACATATATAATACATGTTTTGGGTTATTTTTTTAAGGCTCAATATGAATATTTTTCATCGCATATTTATTACCTTTTTGTGGCAAGCTTAGTAATCATAAGAGGTGTAGTTCTTGTCACGAAAAACCTTTAGCAACAACAGTACATACAATGATCTTTAATGGCGACTTTTTGATCTTTTTGTAGAGACTTTAAGTCGTCTCAAAAAGTCTGATCTCTTATAGTGATTGGGTTGGTGGCTTAGCGCTTGACAATAGTTTGGACCGAAAGGCCAATTCGCCGCAATAAGCCCAAATATGGGCCAAACAAATTTTTGATGCTCAATTGTGAACAAAATATGTGCAACTCAAAAACATAACAATAACTACTCGACACAATTTACACTTTGAATAATACAGGTTGAATTTGTACTATACCGATTAATATAATGATGTCCAGAACTTGGAAAAGGATTAATGAGGTCCAAAATACATAGATGAGTGTTTATTTGTATTGAAGCAAAATTAGCACCCTCGCTATTCAAAAGAATAAAATTGCAGTTTAATGGTTATATTCCTATATCATCATTCATCACCATGGCATAGAATGATTCTCACCGTACACCAAAAGCTCATTCGATCTCAAAAAAATTACTCTCCAGTCCAAAATAATTGATATTTTTCAAAAGTTAGCATAACTGATATTTCATAAAATCAAGAAGATATTTAATTCTTTTTCTTAAATTTACTCTTGACATATTCCTAATTCACATACAAATTTAACATTGTATATAACAACCTAGAAATAAAATCCTCATTAAGGATATTTTAGTCAAAGAACCTTTTAATTTTTAGATTACGTGAATTCCTTAATTCTATGTGTTCAAGCCTAAAACATCAATTATTTTGGACAGGAGGGAGTATAGAAAAAAGAAAGAGAAAAAAAGAAGGTGGTCTTCTCAAGAAAGAGGAATGGAAGACGGACAATTTTTGATGGACCACGAGAGCCCCCACTTTCATCCGTACTAGAGAACTTGCTCTCCGCAATCATAAATAATATCATTCAACTTACTTTGTTATGTATGTGTTATTTCACATTATCTTATTAAATCCCAATAAATGTAGTAGACACGTTAAAAAATAAACGCTTAGTAGCCTTTAAATTTGAAAGTGTTACAGTAGATCTTGTCTATTGTAGAAATATTTATTTTCGGTATATGTAAAGTATAATACCTCCCGATTCACATAATACACTTGTAATTAGTAATAGATATTATATCAGTAAGCAATATAAAAATATTAGTAGCATCTACATTCATATACAGATATTAAATTGATCTTAAATCAAGAAAAAAGCCGGCGTACAATATTTAAATTATTTGTTAAAGGTAATCTTAGGGTTCTATACGACACCACTCAGATACATCTCTATAATAGTAATACTAATAACAACTTGTGAAACTAAAGATATAAATTTAAGAAACTACAAAAACATTTCCTAAGTTGATCGGCATGTTTAAATCGATTCAACGATTAAAAACCATATATAGAGAAGGAACTCGCCCCCGAGTCGTTAGTGCTTTCTTCACCATAATAAAAAGAAAGATCAGCATCTATCGTAACCCGATGATCAAGCTTACTAGCATGATCCAATTGAAGTAGGTTCTAAAGAAAGACCTGCATATTCTGAAGAGGGGCTGGTTCATGGTAATGAATGGTGCTATCGGTCGGGGCAATTGCTTTCTGAAAGAGTAATTTTCTTGTTATTAGCGGTTGATTTGATGTTCTTCGGAAAGAGACAAAATAGCCGCGCATGCAGGGGTTCCCTTTGTTCGGTGTCCGGGGAAGAGAAAGGCCTTCTAGCTCGTTTTAAAGCGTTGAAGAGATAGGACATTCTAAAGAGTAAATTTATTAAAAACAAATGATAAAATACAAATGAAAAAAAAAATCATAATTATCTCGTTTCCTATATATAAATTTGCTAGATGTAAAAAGGCTTTCTTACCATAAACCCCCAAAATGAATAAAATATTTATTCAAGAAATAAAAGTAGACGATTCCGTATCAAACTCAATGATCAGGGAAAGTATGAGCACAAAATTGTTATTTCCATTAAGTTTCATAGACTCCATCCACTTTTTATAATAAGCTTATTCAAATAATGTGTGATTTTTTTCTCATCCTTTCCTCACCTATCCACCTCTTATTAAGCTTATGTACGTTAGGAGATGAAATTAAATATCTATAATCAACCATGGTATTTTTTTTTTGGAAATTTCAGAATTTGGTTTAAAAGTTAACTTCATATATAATGATATGGATTAGTATCATTAAAAGAATTTAGTAATGAATATTAATGGGTTACAATAAGGGATATATACGATAAGTTGAAGCGATATCAAAATTTTTTTTGAAGTATGTAGAGATAATATACTTTCTCAATTTTCTCTCTTGTTTAAATTGTAAACAATGAAAACAATAACTAATTAAATCGAATATGAATTTAGTATAATTACTCCTACAATTCAAAATAGGCATTTTACACCTAACAAAAGGCGAAGTTATTACATTTGAATTAGCAGTATAATTACAAGCCTGCAACAAACAAAAAGAGTGGCAATCTTTAGATGCATTTTTTTTTAAGTTTTCGAGCTCTTCAAGAGTTAATTCTGTCTGATGCTGCCGTCGTCTATCAAAAACTCACAGTCATTTAAAAATCGAACACAAATAAAGAAAATCTATCACAATGTGTGCCTCGAATAAAAAATTTACCTTGAGAGATTCTTATCTTCGTTTTGTAAATTTTCGTTGTCTCATGTGAGTTACCTTCCGACTCAACCTACAATAATTTTCATTCACATAAAAAAGTACATGATTTTTTAATTTTCAAAAATAAAATTAATTAGTCCGTTCAAAAAACTAACGATAATAGCGGTTGTAGAAGAGTAGAAGGTACGGAATACGAATAGATGGCATAATACCGTAGAAAAGGGCAAACAAAATAACAAGAGGAAACTTTTTGTGCAGAAATTTTGGAAGACGGAGAGGAAATGTACCTTTAGTCAACAATGAAGAAATGTGCTCAAGTATTTATAATAAGCAACATTTTGTAACTTATCATCATGTAAAACAATTGTATGAGTAACGTATAGGAGTGATTGCAATATAATTACTATGAAGTGCATCTTGTGTTATTGCTATGCTGCGTGGAGTGCTCAGTTGTTGTTTACATAGCACATTTATATCTTATCATAAAGAGCATCTTATATAACTGTTATGCTACGTGTGCACAATCAAACCTGGTACTTGAGGTAATGAATATTTAGTTGATGAGGTTTTTGTTAATTCATTTAGTAGTAAACTAGGTAGAGAAGTGGAGAAAAACTCAAAAAAGTGCAAAAAAAAAAAAGATAAATAAGAATTTTTGTGGTAGATGTAAAAGAACATTTTGCTATCATTATTATATATATTGATTAGACAATTTGCTCTTTTGTGGTAGCTGTAAAAGAACAAGTCAACACAGCTCTTGTAATAGAAAGGAAAAGAGAAATAAGACCTTTAATATTGGCACTTATCCCTTTGACCCTCCAAAAATGGACAAAGAAAGACCCCAGGGGCACATGAGAGTTGGTAAGTGGCAAGTTGATTGGGGTACAACCACTCCGACGTCGCGGGTTCGAATCCGTGTGGTGACAGTCTTTGCTGGAATATTGCAAGGGTTGTTCTTTGGGTGGGTTCGTGTCTGTTGGTCCTCTCCTCGTTGCAGGCCGGTCCACTCGCGCATATCCCTCGATTTACATCCCACCTGGCCAAAGAGCCTCTGATACAGGTGGGGGGAGGGGGGATTTTCGCCTTCGGGACTTTCCCCTTCACAAAAATGGACAAAGAAGTATGGCCATAATTCAACCATATTCTCGTGGACAACTTGTTGCATGTGAATCTAGCAAAAAGTCTACACCAGTGTCCTAAACTGAGTCGCTGTTTTGTTTTCACCTTGACGAATTGGTCAATTCCTCCAAAGTCCAAACACATAACAACAAAAGGCGTAACTACAGGGGATACACCTACCCACCCACTCCACCTCGGTTTGGTCAGAGCTAGATACTTTTTGAGTTCAACTTAACCTAATATTTTCAATATCAAATATCTAAATATATATATATATATATACGTAAAAAGTACTAAAATTGTAACAAATTAGATTTTGAATTCATTATCACAAAAGTACAATGAGTTCAACATTAATAAGGGAGTAATAGTTTTAAATATTGAGCTCATTAAGTTTAAATTTTAAATTCATGCCTGAATTAGGTGTTTTTCATAACCAAACCATTTACATAGCATTTTCCTTCCTTCACAACTAAATTATCTCATTATCGCACTTTCACGCCTATACAAAAGATAGTCCAGTTCACACACTTAGTGACTGCTTTTATTTAAAGAAAGAAATAGGTAAGGGGTTCTAATTTAATGATCGCTTGCTTTGAGTTGGTGTCTCGCAAGGGTTACATATTGCAATCTATAAGCAATAGAGACGAGGGAATGTTGAATATTCATCAGCTAGAAAATAACAGGAAAAAAATGAGGCAACTGTAAAAAGATTTTTTTCTATTCCAAGTTACAAATGAGCCCTAAACACCATCCTTGATCAAGGAAAAGTAAACACAATCTTACAACAACATTGTGAATTTTTTTTTTCTTCCACTCAAACAAACAATATAGTACTGACCAATCGCGCAAATCATTTTAACTTCGCGTAATTCCTATCAAGCAGATTGGAGAGAAATATCTATCAATATGTACCATTTAGGATGTTCTTGAAAACCAAGTTAATTGTAAATCTTGATGCAAAATTCTGATATCAGTCAAGGATTATTGGCTTATCAATGAATTCGTTTTCAGCAGCATTAATCCTACTCGAGCCACGACCAACCATTTTGCCAAAAGAGCTTACTGCAGATAAGCCCTTAAAACTACTACTGCCCTCGCTGAAGTTTCTTGATATCCTAGACTTCCTAAGCTTCGAGGAGGAGACATCGTGGCTCGTGCCATTTTCCTTTTCAAGCTTGATAACATCTAATTGAATAATGTTGCTACGACAGAATGGGCACAGAGGGGTGGTAGGACTGGTCGTTGTAGGATTAGGCTTGTTATGACAGCACAAGGCCAGTATGCAATGTGCGCACATCTGGTGCCCGCAGTCTTGGACTTGAATCGTGCATAATTGATCAAAGCATATACAACAAACTTCTGTATCACTGACCTGCATTACATAATTATAGATTATATGAGACATCTTTTAGAAAATCTTGAGTAGATAGCTCTAAACTAGAACTAGTCTTAGCTGCTTGTCAAAGAGTCTAACACAGAGAGAAACAAGAATTGCGTTTGGGTTTTTGAATATATTTAATAGACTAGAGTACTTCATAGATTGCTGAGTGGTAATTACCTCAGAGATGTTGTCATCCACCGCATCATCAGAATTGGTTGGTGAAGGTGGTGAAAAAGCTGTTCCTTTTAGGATGTTCTTTTCCCTCTCCATGTTTGCCTCCATCAGCGCACATTCTAGCAAATGTTTTGCCTCTTCGTTCAGCTCACTGACGAACTTTAGTGCCGATGGCCAGACAAGAGGCTCTGCAGATGAAGGATTCAACAAAGCCGCACATGCACCATGTTTGTGTCTTAAGGCAACTGTGTATGGTATTCTCCTGCACCACAACCACCACATTGCATATTTTAGATAGACAAGACAAGAAGGCTATTAAGAAGATAACTCAGAATGAATCAGCTTCAAAGGGAATCCCCTTCCCCAAGTCACTAAAATAAACAGGGGAAACTTTATGGATCATTAAGAAGTTCATGACTATACTTTGTTCTACAAAAGTAGGAAAGATTAATATAGGGAAAACTGATACCCTGAATCATCTCTTTGTAATCGATCTGCTCCCCAGGCTAACAAATCGCGGATGCAATCAAGAGAACCAGCTCTTGCAGCCAAATGAAGTGGTGTACTACCTGGAAAACTGCTTTTATGTTTGAAAACAGATTTTTAAAAAAAGATAGCTGCTATAATAATAATTCAAATCTAAGACACAAAGAATGAAAAAGGAAAATTAAGTCTTGGACGGGATAATTACCCGTATCCACCAGTTGAAGCACAGATCAAAGCACCATTGTCTAGTAAAATATGAACACACTCAGGCCGTCTTTGACGGGCTGCTAAGTGCAAAGGTGTTGCTCCCTTTCCATCTTTAACGTTCACAAATCGTGCATATCCCCTGATAGTTTAATTCCAGCACATTGACTTAGAACAATCGATAGAATACACAACATAGACTAGAAACAATCGAATTCTCAAGAGGTTTACCAGGACGACGCAACATGAGATGTCCGAGCAGCAGAAAGAATTGCTTTTAAACAATCAGAGTGCCCATAATATGCAGCATAGTGCAAGCATGTTCTCCCATTCAGCGAATCAAACATCAATATCTGATTATATTTTTCACTATTAGGCCCACAAACTTTTCAGAAACTAACAATTTGTAGTTAATAAGTTTTTTTTTTTTTTTTAAAGTGTTTAGTATTGCATACATTGGCTCCAGCTTCAATAAGCTTTTGCACACAAGAGATTTTCCCATGCATTGCTGCCAGCATCAATGAAGTCTATAGCAATAAACAGAAAAAATCAGGAGATTTTAAAAAAAATAATGCTTAAGAAGCAATCAATTCCAAGAAATTTGCTACAATGAAACGAAAATTTGGAAATCTTTTCCCCCCCTTCCAAATCAATTGGAAAATTGTCCAAACAAATAAGGAAGAAAAATGTAATAACCGTACCTGCTTATACCGATTCAGTAAATCAGGATTGACAGACTGTTCTATAAGCATAGATACAACCTGAAAGAGCATCCAAACCCATCAATCATAAAATTAAAAACATAAAAGTTACAACAAAAAGAATACCCTCACCGTCCCAAAAAATTGTCTTATTTTCCTTTTAGTTTGTACTAAAAATATTGACATCTTCTATACTTAGAAGCAATTTAACATTATGAATTTGACACAAATATGTGAGAATTATTTTGAATCACATTTCAAAAGTATAATTTTATTTCTCAAATTTTGTATCAAGTCAAAGTAAGACAATCTTTCTGAAATGGAGGAAGTACCGGAAAAAAGCATGTTCAAGAACCCACCTCAATCTGGCCATTGGCAGCAGCAATATGTAAAGCAGATTGGCCATCATAAACAGTAGAATGATGAACAACACTCGGGTTTCTCTCAATCAGACCCTTCACAGTCTCCAAATCACCACACTGAACAGCAGTAAATAATCCATGTTCATCACTTGTTCCACAACTGAGTCTCTGACCCATAATAACAAATATCTCAACTTTATTCGGCAAGAAGGAGGAGGACCCTTTTCACCACCGTGGACGGCGGTGGTGACGGTGGTTTGTGGTGGTGGTGGGAAAATTGGGAATTGTGAGAGTGCAGTTCTGCATATTTATGGAGTCCTAGAAGAGAAAATGAGAGGTGGGATGTGTGAAGTATTGAAGTTTGGGAAAAGTGACGGCGGGGAAGAACGAGTCAAAAGTCAAAAGTCAAGTCTCTTTAAGTTGGAAGTAATTTTCTTTTTTGGTCCGGTTAAGTTAGAAGTAATGCATCATTACTAAAAAAAATAACCAAATTTAAATGCCATCCAGCTAAATTCAACATTTAGGACGGAAGATTTTAGATATTCTCAATAAACTGGAAGAAAGATGGTATCTTTGTTTATTACTCTCTCCATTCCAAAAAAAATAGCCTACTTTTTTTATTAGTTTATTTTAAAAAGATTGATTCATTTCTATATTTATAAATAATTTAATTTTAAATGTAAATATCTAAAATTTATTTTAAATCATACATTCAAAAATATTTTTTTAGTTTTTAAATATTATGTCAAGTCAAACTAAATCAATCTTTTTAGACGGATGGAGTAATTTACATAGAGGATGTTCAGTAACAAAATATTTTCTTCTCCCGCCATTACATAATCATTTTAGGAAAAATAATCAGATTTACCTTTTCATTATTTGGAAAGGTTTATTTTTATCCTCCATTATACGGACGTTCTACGAGTCATAAGCTTCTTTAAGGTATTGCTGGAAGCGTAAGCAAATTTCTTAGGCAGCTGTATTAGCAAATGCTTTGATGCCATTTCGATTTTACGCAAACAAGAACAATTTGTGGTACCAAAAAAGAAGAAGAATAAAAGGTGATTACGGTAAGTAAATTCGTTCTTGTCCATTACGTGTGAGTTACAAAAACATTGCCTTTTCTTCGTATAAAGCATATTGCTTAACATTTATGGTTTTAAACGCAATAAACTTTCTTTTTTCATGGCAATCGGGAATATTTGGAGTTAATTTACGTATGATAATTGAAGTTTATTCATTATAATAGTAAAATAACAAATTGGTCTCTCTATGCTTGCCTTTTCTTCGTATAAAGCACAAGCAATGCTTCCATTTCAGACATAAAAAACTACTACTCTAATGTTGAGATTGCAGATGAAGTATTAGAAGAACTAGTGGAACTAAAGTATAATTAGAAAAGTTGGGATATCTAAGTGTATTTAAATTAAGTTAGTAACTAATTTTGTTAGTTAGTTATAGACCTGTCCAAAGGTTGGGCCGGGTCAGAGCCGGGTCGGGTGACTTTTTTTTTCTGTTTGCTCGATCCTGACCCTATTTTTTTTAAAAAAATCCGACTCTGGCCCTCACCCTTCGGGGACCCTCCGGGTCACGGGTCGGCCCTGACCCGTCGGAATTTTTTGGCTGGCCAGCGTCGGGTCGAGGAATTTTTTATAATTTAAAAAAAATTGAATTTCCAAAACTGAAATTGGCATTCACCCCTACATTAACACGAATTTTCGACGTTGAAATGTATTGTATATCGTGAGATCTGACTAAAGAAAAAGAAAATTAGAAACCGATTTGGGGAAAAATACAAATTGATTGGGAAACATACGTTTTTCTAAAAATTTGCTGCGGCAAACCACCTTATGGTTGTGTTGACCGGCCCTGTCTCAAAAAAATACGCAAAATAAAAAAAAATCGGGTAAAACAGACATTCGAGCGCAGAGTTATGACAATTTAAAGTTTCACCAATTTACAACTATTTTCTCTCCCTACATTATGCTTCCGTGATATTAACAGAATGACTAATAATATAAATATATAATTAATAATCAGCTACCGTTTTTATCTTATTTTATGCCAAGCTCAATGTAGATTAGAGCAATACATATATTATAAAAACATGCATTATATCACTTATTAATGACAAAAATATATATAAGTACAAAATAAATATTAATGAAGGAAAAATAATATTAAAAAATATGTGGGTCGGGGTTGGATCGGTGTAGGGCCGGGTCAGACGGGTAAAATATTCTGACACTGGCCCGACCCTGACCCTGATCGGTCCCCGCTTTTTCGGGTCGAGTGGCTCGCGGGTCAGCTATAAGCTGACCCTGGCCCTGATTTTTCGGGCCGGGCGGGTCCCCGACTTGATGGACAGGTCTAGTTAGTTAGTAGTTAAGAGTGTATATATACAGTAGACTAGTATCCTGTATTCATTACCGTTGATATTTCCATATTGAAGAATTCTCTCAAACTGACTTCTCACTACTAGAAATTTGACCTACAGCAACGGTTCAATTTCCATTGCAATAAACTGTACAATCGTTGTTATACCTCTATTGTGACGGTTTAGGCAACCGCTACAACAGATCGCGTTGCAATAGCTCTATTACAACGGTTATTGGTGATGGTTCCTAACATGTTTCAATAGAGTGCCATATCGCATCGGTTCTTGAATTTTAAAATTAAAACAGTTAACTGACTAATGGAACAGTTACGAACCGTTGCAATAAGTTTTATGCTACGGTTACGAACCGTTGCAAATATAGCTCTATGCTACGGTTACGAACCGTTGCAAATATAGCTCTATGCTATGGTTATTGGTAGCTATTGCAATGGGTATCTCTGTCAATTCAACTACTAGTTTAATCTATTGCAACGGTTGTGTGGAGCTAAACCGACGGTTTTCAATTATATGAACAGTTATACCATGGCTATTGTTACGGTTATTATAGGGCTAATGCAACGGTTTTTACTAATTGCGACAATTGTTATAGAGCTATTGCAACGATTATTATTGAGCTATTGCAACAAACAATATTGACCTACTGCAACAGACATTAGAGATCTATTGCAACGATTTTATAAAACATAACACAAAAATACATAAATTGTTCACGAGAAAAACTATTCATAACCAGAAAAATATATAATCCAAGATCCAAGGTTAGGTAATATCCATAAAAGCAAAATATACAAATATTGTTTGATCATTCAAAAAGGTGAAACACACAAATTTCAATGTTCAAAAATATAAAGAATTTCTAAAACATATGTAAAGTTTCAACAATATCAACTCAATTCTCCTTTGTAAGGTCTTCACTGCTTTCATTGCTTTCTTCAATTTCACCACCTATAAATGATAAAAAAAAAAAAATAGCAAATTTTTCACAAAAGAATTTAATCTCAACAATGCATATACTAAACATATGCTGAACAAACATGCCAATAAGTAAAATAATAGAGGTCAGAGTAACATGGCAATGTCATCATCCAAGCACAATTCTTTCATGTTCATCTTTCTTAGAATCTTGTAAAGATCCTTCCTTTATTCTCTCATTGTTTGAACTACTTTTTCAGCAGTTATCAAATCACCAAAACCCACATAAGCAGCAATATAAAAGTATAAAACTTGATTTTCTGTTATTAAAAGCTTCAGCAAAGAGAATACAACAACATAGTATAATAAATCATATACCTGATTAGTCACAATACGACTCAAATAATCTTAAACATCTGCATAACCTTAACCAGATTTATTAAGATCTCAAGATAACATGATGCATAATGTTAACTTGACAAATATGATCATACCATCTGATTATCACAATATATTCCCAAAGTATGTCAGTTTGAAGAGAAGCTTAAGATTTACCTAAAAAGGTTAATCAAATACTTTCCTTTTTAATGGTTAAAACAGGAAACACAGAGGTGTAAATAAAGAGGTAAATGCAGTAAACATCTCCTATCTAGACAAGTCAATCTTTTCCAAAGCTAATTCCAACAGAGATTTCTACAGCCCCCATTTGTTAAGTTCAACAGTTAAGCAAATCATACATAGGAGGTATTTTATACCAAACAAAACTATTAAGACGTAGCCAAGACATAACCATTTGCTGTAATCAGACTAGTAAGTTGGGGATACAACACTCTAACAGCTTCAAATGTCTACTCATAGTCAGGTCTTTGAAGTGGATTAGCATATTATTTTAAGGTCTTTTCAAAATAATGATACACCATATTCTAACCGTTCAAGAACCATAATAAGCCTAGCATATCTGACAAGTTCATGTTACCAACAACTTAGGAATACCAAAAGAAACAAAGTAATCACTAAGCTTCAAATAAATTACTCATATTCTATTCTTATAAGGAAAGGAACAACAGACATACCATGTTTCAAAATAGTCAAGTTCATTTAGAAGACCGCAAAATCTTTATCCATAGTAGTTAAGCAGTCAACATCAGAAGTTTTACAACACACTGGACTAATTTACTCCTAAACTTTGTGATCAAACACTAGCAGCTATACATTTTCGAACACATAAGGGCTTAACAAAGCTAATGGAAACAACCAAACTAGTTGACATACACAATAAAGTTACACGAATTTTTGAAAGTGCATATCATCCACTTTATATACAAGCAATCCAAATAAAGTACCAAACAATCTAAAGACTGAATTAGGAACAAAACAGTACATAATGATAAACAAGTTAACACCCAAACAAGCTTTGATTATTCTGAAAAGTAATTTACTCTTACCAAAATTTTCACTTGCAAGAGAAACCCCATGTCTAAATATCAACCTATTCTTGATGGTACCAATTAGTGTCCATAGAATTGTTGCAAGTCAATCAAGACAACCAACAGAAGTCCCAAATCAGAAGGTCATATTCAACCCAAGCAAACATGACAAGAACATTACAGCATAAGGTAACAATATACTTCATGCCTACTATTTTCAATTTGTAGTTTATTAGAATCAAAAGTAAGAGTTAAGAGAACATATTCAACCCAAATCAGTTTATAAATTTTGTTTATAGACCAACATTTATTAGTATGAATACATTCAGGTCAAAAACAAAAAGAATTTGAGACACGGTTGATGAAAACATTCAAATCAATAAATTAAATATTTGGTATACATTAGCAGTTCAGAAATTATGTCATAAAATTGACAATAACAGAAGGAAGAAGCACCAATAATTTGCACATATATAAGAGGCATGCTATAATAAATCAAGAAAAAAGAACTGATAAAGCGCATTAACCATAAATGATAACAAGACCAAACATCAATTTATTTTTTTACATGTCTCCCTTGTTTTCTCTCAAAAACCAGATTGCTTACTTAAAACTTAATACTTATGTTCCTTGCATGTATATCAAATTTGACCAAGTGATGCCCTATTGGTATTTGATCAAGAAAGAGTTTTGTCTGCCACAAAGTTATTTCTCGAAGGAGGAATCTTGAACGAGTTTGGAATCGATCTGGATGCATATATTTCTCAGTTTATATGCTCTTCTCAAGTCCACTCAAAGTCCTCTTGCTCAACTAATTAAGATCAATTTCTATTTGCTTAATTTGATCGATCGAATTCAGTAGTACTCTTCGAAACATGGCGGATGAAGCAGTGAATTTTTTAGTAGAGAACTTGATGCAATTGTTACGGACAATGCTGAGCTGATTGTTGTCAATTAAATATTTAACAATTTATATTAGTTAGATTTGACAGAAATAATGAAAGAAAAAAAGATTTAACTATAAATACTAAAAAAGTTTTATCAATTTCTAAAATATGCAACAAAATAATTACACTAGATACTAAAATAATAGCAAAATGTACACCTAATATTGCATCAAACTCTAAAAATAAAATAAATCCAAAATTACACAAATTATAACTAGTTACTTAAATGTGATGCATTCTGCAAATGCAGCCGGTATTGATAATAAATGTGCTATTGATTACACCGATAACACACACTGCACAAATGATAACAAGGATAATCACTTGGCTTTGCTGGTTCCTCACACACCTGAGTGGATAGTGGACACCGGTGCCACTAAACACATGGTGTCTGATATTGGTCTTCTTAATAAGGAAACAATTGTTCAGCCATCAAATCTAAAGAAAGTACATCTGTCTAATGGAGATATCTTTTTGGTAAAACACACAGGGTCTAGTACTATTTCTGCTAAAATTACTATCTTAAATGTGTTCCATATTTCTCAATTCAAGTATAATCTTATTTATGTGTCCAAATTAATCAGAAAATTACAATGTTTTGCATTCTTTTTCCATATTTTTTGTCTTTTTCAGGATCTATTCACTAGAAGGGTTAATGAGATTGGTAAAGTAATCAATGACTTATATCTGTTGATGAATCATGTCACAAATGACGGGAAGAACATATATGTTGCAGTCCAAGATACTGAGTTACAACAGTCTGATTGTCTAAGTGGTTCTTTATAGCACAAAAGACTTGGTCACTTTCTAGTTCAGTACTTAGAAGAATATTACCTACTAGTTTACAGAACATTAAGGATCAACTTACAAATGTTCATGTGCTAAGCAAAGTAGATTACCTTTTGTACACAGTTAGTATCAAAAGTACAGAAAATTTTCATAGATTCATCTAGATTTGTGGTGATCATATAGAATAACATATTTAGTACATAGTAGGTGACTACTCAAGATTTACTAGATTATCTTGGATTACAACATTTCTTTTCATATGTGTGATCATATAGAATACCTACATATGATGTCTATACTCCTCAGCAAACTAGTACTGGCACACACAAATTGAGAATTCTACTCATGCTGAAGCTAGTAAATCTTCTAATTTGCTGAGCTCATATACTCAACCACATAATACTATTCAAACTCCGGTTCAAATACCTATACCTCAATTAGCACAAAATGCACCACAAAATTCTATACCTCAGTTATCAATAATTATACCTCAGCTATCACAAATAGTATATGTAAACTCTCCATCTGTACCTACCAGACAATCATCTAGAGGGACTAAACCTCCAGTTTGGATGAAGGATTTTATATCACTAAACATACATCATGAGGTGCCTTATTCAATGGATCAATTTATCAGTCATGACAACATAACAGACAATTACAAGACATATATAGATATAGTATCAAGTGTTACAGAACCCAAGACTTATGCAGAAGCTATCAATGATCCAAAATGAATACAATATATGAAGGAAAAAATGCAGGCATTGAAAAGCAACAACACTTAGACAGTGGTTACATTACCAGAAGGCAAGCGTCCTATAAGTTGTAAATGGATTTATAAGTTCAAGTACAAGTTCAATGGTGAAATAGAAGGTACAAGGCCAGGTTGGTGGCCAAGGACTACAATCAAAAGAAAGAGATTGATTATCAGAAAATATTATCGCCGTTATAATGGTGATCGTGAGAAGCGTTTTTTCATTGGCTTCATCTTACAAGTGGCACATACACCAAATAAATGTTTATAATACCTTCTTACAAGGTGACTTACATGATAAATTTACATGGACATGCTACAAGAATTCACCAATCAGGGAGAGAATAAGACAATATGTGAATTGGTAAAGTCCTTGTATGACCTTAAACATGCACCTAGGCAATGGAATGCCAAATTGTGTGCAGCACTGGCAAAATTTTAGTTTAAACAGTTTCAGTATGATCATTCTCTATACATAAAAAGGCCAGGACAAGAAACTATCATTGTACTAGTTTATGTACATGATATGTTGATCACATGAACAGGTCTAGAACTGATTCAAGAAACCAAAGCAGCTCTGCAGAGAACTTTCAAAATGAAAGAATTAGGAGATCTAAAATATTTCCCAGGCATATAATTTGCTAGATCAAACCAAAATTTACTACGAGTAGTTGTTTAGTTTTCTTGTTAGGTCTCTTAAGTCTTAACCTGGACGGAATACATGAACAACCGTTTAAATTTGTCAATAATTTTTATTTAGACACTCAAATTATGATATGTTTCAATTGATCATCTATACACATGATAAAATATTTCTATTAGATATTTCTAGTTCAAATTCTGAAATTATTTTTTACATGTTCTCAAATGCCTATTACGTAGATTAACCACATAAATTATATCACCTTCTTTAATTAAGCACAGTCTTAGTTTTCTAGGCTTGTGCTTATCACTACTAGAAATAGTGATTTTTTCCAGCGACATTTAGTGGAAAATTTATGCTATAAAACATGATTTTTCCACATCATTTTCACCGATCTAGCTATCGGAAAAATACATAGTGGGAAATAAGTTTCCGTTGAAACGCTAAGAAACTTCTTAAATTTTCCGGGTGAAACACCACTATTTAAAGTTTTCCCACCGACATTCAGAGGGAAATAGTCACTGAAGATTTTTCAGTGAAAAATCAGTGGAAAATAGAGATTTTTAGTAGTGTATTGAGGTTAATTAATGTGTGAGATGACATATTTTAAATGATAAATTTATTTACGGAATAGACACTTAAGAATACACGCAAAAGCTTTTTCTAAATTTATGCCGAAAATTCTAAAAAAATACTTTATCATTTATACAAATACTCACTAAAATATGTGTAGTTTGAACTTTGAATATCTAAATAAAATTTATTTAATCCACATTTCTATCCACATAGACTCGTGAGACTTGTTTTAAAATATTGGAAAGATGATCAGTATATTTATTTTTCAAAATAGAGACAAGTATTATTTCAATAGTAAATTATAAAGATAAGGATATAATTAACCCTTGATAATGACTTGAGGTATATCAGCCACTAAGTGGGACATTGGATCAAAGGGCGAAGAATATATTTGCAAATCTGCAAATGGGATCTTTTTATTGAATGACCGTATGATCCACACGTCGACCATGTGCCGCGGTTTCCTTTTGGTGGGCCACGCGATACACAGAGTTTCGCGCGAAACTAGCTTGCCCTTTAGAACTAATCAGCTGTATTGATCTGACGGCTGTGGAATTGTTTGGCTTGAGGGAACACGGTGTCTCATTTGATAGTATAAAAATCAATACTCTTTTCGTCCCAATTTATGTGATATAATTTAACTCGATACGAAGTTTAAAAAATAAAAAAATACTTTTGAATCTTGTGATAAAAAATAAGTTAAAAATTTTATATGTTTATTTAATTAAGCGTAAAAGGTAAATGTTAAAGTTAAATTATTACAAAATAAGAAAATTATTTTTGGGATAGACTAACAATGAAAGTGTATCTTGGGACAAAGGGAATATTACTTACATATAATGTCTAGTTTTGGCATTAAGTTTAATTTTATAATAATAACTTTCATGCGTCGAATAAAATATTTTGAACAAAAGATTATATTGAAAGGACAAATCAGTCAATTTTAATTTTTTTTTATTAATGATAAATATTTTTAAAAAATATTACAAAAAGTCAAAATAAGAAAGGTAAGCTTAATATCGTAAATCACAAGAGAGATTAGTGTTACGAAGTCAAATTCAAGAAAAGTCTCTGCAATTATCCCCATTTTTTTTAAGTTAAGGCTAAAAACGAGTATTTAGACGTTCAAATTGGATGTTTGGACATAATTTCACTTGAAAGAAAAAATTAAAAGTTTATGAGTAGATATTATTTCATTTCAAATACAAATACCTTTTAAAATAAGTATTTTAACATCTTGTACGGCGAGACGGCTCGAAGTCAAGAAATAACCGTCCGGGAAGTCCTTTGGTAAATATGTCTCGCATACCGATAGGATGATGGAACATGTAACACTCGACATGGCCTAACGCAACTTTCTCACGAACGAAGTGTAGGTCTATCTCAATATGCTTGGTTCGCCGATGTTGAACCGGATTATGAGAAAGATAGATGGCAGAGATGTTATCACAATACACAATAGATGCCCGACGCAAAGGACACTAAAGTTCTAACAAGAAATTTCGAGCCAACAAATCTCGCCTACTACATTTGCAACGCCTCTCGTACTCACCTCGGCAAGACCGGAGCGAGATAGGGTAGCCTGTCGCTTGCGTACCAAGAAATCGATTATCCCCTAAGAAAACACAAAAGCCGGAGGTGGAGCGTCGCGTGTCCGGACACCCCGCCCAATCCGCATCCGTATATGAAAGCAACCTCGTCCGGTGTAGAGGGGTATAGGTGCAAACCATAATCAAGAGTGCCCTTAATGTATCGAATGATACGCTTAAGAGCAAGAAACGAGACTCCCGGGGGTATTTATGAATAAGCACACCGCCGAACAACGATAAGCTATGTCCGGCCCGGTGAATGTGAGATACGAAGTGCACCTGCGCAAGGCTCCTATACGAGTAGGATCGTAGACCGGAGCACCATCCATAGCACCGAGCTTAGATTTGGAATCAACCTGGAGTAGGCACCTCTTTGCGCTCGCCATATTAGCCCCGTACACAATCTCTTCGCATACTTACGCCGACACAAGAACATATGATTGCGGACCAGTCACCGATATCCCCAAAAAGTAACTCAGCTTTCCCAAATCAATCATTGCAAATTCGGACTTGAGCAAGGCAATAATCTCATTTTTCAATCCGTCGGAGGAGGCGGTAAGAACAATATCATCCACGTAAAGTAATAAGTAAGCCGTGCTACTACCTCGATGAAAAATGAAAAGTGATGTATCGCTCTTGCGCATACAAACCCAATCTGCAAGATATACCTCAGCAAAGCGATCATACCACGCACGGGGCCTGCTTCAGCCATATAGTGACTTACGGAGATGGCACACATAGTGAGGAACTCGCCGGATGGGTGAACCCCGGTGGCCGATGCGTGTAGACCGTCTCTCTCGGATCCCCATGTAAGAATGCATTCTTCACATCAAGTGATAGATCGGCCGGTGTTTGCCCATGGCTATGCTCAAAACTGTGCGGATGGTAGCCGGTTTGACAACCGGGCTGAAGGTCTCACCACAATCAATGCCCTCCTGCTGATTTGTGCCATTAGCCACAAGACGGGCCTTATACCACTCAAGATCTCCATTGTCTCTGAACTTGTGACAAAATAGCCACATACAACGAATGACATTCACCCCCTTAGGTCTAGGTACTAGATCCCACGTGTGCTATTTAGTTAAAGCATTGAATTTCTCATACATAGCCGCATTCCAATTAGGGTCTTGTTTGGCCAATTTTGGGTTCTTTGGAAGTGGAGAGATGGTTTGGGCAGACAAGTTGAAATGGACTTTGGGTTTGAAGATTCCATGTTTTGAACGAGTTTCCATTGGATGGGTAGGGACAGTGGGTGGCGGAGTGGTGTCTGAGACGGGGGGTAAAGTCGGATAAGGAGAGGGTGGGGGCGAAGCCGTCGGAGGTGCCGCGCTCCCGATCGAGAGTCGCGGTGCTAGAAGGTTGACAGAAGCTTCTCGAGTTTGGGTGCCGCGGCTCTGACGACGAAACAGAGGATGTGAGTTGTTCGATTATGAGGGGAGAGATGGCAGACTCGTCAAGAAATGAGTAGTCCTGTTTTTGGAATTTTGGAAGATTCGAAAATGGGAATGTGGTCTCGTCGAATGTGACGTGATGAGATATGTGGATCTGACGAGTCGATAAGTCATAGCATAGATAGCCCCTATGGTTCGGCGGGAATCCTAGAAAGACACATGGAGTGGACCTAGGAGCAAGCTTGTGAGGGGCGGTGGAGCTAAGGTTGGGATAGCACAAACAATCAAAAATCCGTAGATGATCATAAGAGGGGATTCTATGGTAGAGGATTTCGGTAGGGGTCATATTGTGAAGAGTGCTAGTAGGGAGAATATTTAGAGTGTATTCTGACATTTTAGCGAAAGATAGACCCGTAAGGGTGGAGGGAGGAGGCATGAATCAATAGGGTGCGAATCATATTGTTAATGGTGCGGATTATTCTTTCAGCTTTACCGTTTTGTGGTGAGGTGTGAGGGCAGGAGAAGCGAAAGACCATGCCATTATTGGTACAAAAGCGGTGAAACATAGAGTTATTGAATTCACGGCCATAATCGCACTGAAATGATTTTATGCCTTTTCCAAATTGTGTTTGAATGAAATTGCGAAACTCAAGAAATTTGACAAACACTTCCGATTTAAATTTAAAAGGGTATAACCAAACGTAGTGTGAAAAATCATCAAGCAACACAAGATAGTATTTATGACCGAGAGAACTAGGGATAGGAGATGTCTATAAATCGGCATGTATGATATCAAAAGGAGCAAATGTAACACTAGTAGATGATTTAAACGGAAGACAACTATGTTTGCCTAAAGAGCAAGAAACACAATTTTGGGCAAGTTTCCCATTACAAGCAATGAAATTGTTGCCTCTAAGAAAATTAAAAACTGGGACTCCTGGATGACCAAGCCTATTATTCCAGGTTGAAGAAGAAAAACACCAGCTAGAGTGACGGGAGAGCAAGATCTAGCAAATGGGAGGTGGAAGTGAATGGATAGAGATCCCCCATGCTATTGCATCTCGTAAGAGGTGTCCCCGTATGAAGATCATTTACAGTAAAACCAAAAGGGTCAAAATTCACAGAGACAGAATTATTACGAGTAAATTGACGGACAGATATGAGGTTGTTAATCATGTGTAGGGCATATAGGGTGTTTTTGAGGAGAAGGGTGGATGAGGAAGTTGTGTGTATGAGGTACCATAACCCTTAACCGGAATGCGTTGTCCACTACCAACTCGTAACATATTGAGGATGCTTTAAACAAAACGCAGTTTAGGAATAGTACCGCAGACCGGGTGACGTGAGATGTGGCGCCCGAGTCCGTGTACCAAGTATTGTCGTTGTTGCATAGATAGGGTGTTGAACGCCCGACCCAACTCGATGGGTGTCATGCGGGAGGAGGGCTGCGGGACCCGACCTTGCATGAAGTGGGCTCGTTGTGGGGGGAGCGGGGCCTAACAAACCGGGGTAAGAATACGGATTGTATGGCCGCCGGTACCGGAATGGACTTGGCGCCGCGGCTCGAATCGGGGTGCCGCAGCTCAGACGGGGCGCCACGGCGCCGTAGATGAACCGCCGAGGAGTCGCGGCGCGCTTGTTCTCGCGATCTCTGTTGCTTTGCTTCGTTGGTTCCGTTGACCGTGACCCTTGCCACGACCACGGCCTCCTCTACCGCCGCGCCTTTTCCACCCTTGCCGCCGCGCCCGCCGCCGTTGGGAGTTGTCCGGTGGCGTCGATCTTGGGGTTGCGTGTCGACGGTGCAACACCCTGCCGGGCGTGCTCATCCTGCGCTTAGCACGACGGGTTTCTTCTAGCAACAATTGTGAGCGAGCTTTGTTAAAACTCGGTAGCGGATCTGCTGTTGAATAATGGTGGCCAAAGTATCATATTCTCCCTTAGTAAGGCCGAAAATCATTTGTAGCACCATTTTATCGTCGATGACAGCGTGCCGATGTTGGAGAGTTGATCCGCTAGAAGTTTAAGCTCGCTTGCGTACTCGGAGACATTGGAGAAGTTTTCAATACGTGTTTTGTTGAATTGTTCTTCCAAATACACGCACGAGTGTGCTTGTTGTCCCGAAAAATTTCCTCCAAACGATTCCACAAGTCAAGGGTCATGTGGAGTCGATTTCATGATAGTAAGGAGCAAATCCCGAGAGATACTACCATATATCCATTGTTTGACGCCGGCGTCGAAACGATGCCGTATAGAATCATCTTTTAACATCTCATTAGTATTGAATTCTTTTACCATCTCATCAAGTAGAATTCAAGAACAAGTAGTATATCTTATTTTATAGCCAGGCGCGGAGGGTCGCCTTTTAAATTAAGTAGATAGAAGAAAGTATTAAATAGATAAGGAGTAGGTGAGTGAATGAGTCCTCACTGACCTGAGCGATTTCGATCATCCCACTACATCAGGACCCTTTCGACGTTGCACAAAAGCCATTACTTTACGTTCAGCTAGCACTAAAAAGGCTACTCCTAGTAGAAATGGTAGAATTATTCCAAGTATTTCAGCTGGAACAACTATGTACATTTTTTTTTCTATTCACTCATGATCTGGCCTGATCGACCCAATCATGACGAAAAATAAAAAAAAATATCCTCTTTAAAGCGCTAGTCACCTCTTACTCTTCGTATTCTAAGAAGTCATTTAATGTTCAAAGATCAGCCTTCGGCGAGCCATACCGACTGCTACATCATATAAATAATTGAAATGTGACAAGTAACAACTGAAAGTTCCATTTGCTTCTCCATTGAATCATAAATCATGGTACTGGGTATCTAGCAGTTTCTGGACCATAATTGAGCCACTACATTGCATGTATTGACTAAACAAGCACACTGGTAAACGTTTTCTCAAAAAAATATCTTACAGAAAAGGGAACTTTTAGGAAACTTCTTCAGATATTCATGAATATAGTATCCTATACCCAGGGGCGGAAAAGTCATTCGAACCTCTTCGACAGAAAATTATCAATTTTTATGTATATATAACAAAATATTAAACTTCTTGACTTCTTTATTTATTTATTTTTTTATATTTTGAACCTCTTAGTGAAAAATGTGGCTCTGCCACATGTAACAAAGACACCTTTTAACGATTTAGTGATCTATAACAACAAATATGGGATCTAACATATAAATATTGAAGTCTACCAACACTAGATTCATTGGCTACCCAATTTGTCCTCACTGCTCATAACATTTCGCATTAATTCTGTATGATCATGTGATATTAATTGTAATATTCTCGTTGCCTAATTGTTTGTCACTTCGAATCATTAGAGATTATATGATTAAGTTATAGAATGAAATCAGATATCTTTTCCTAATTTGTAGTTCATATTTAGAACTCTAGGCACTGCATACAAAAAGTCAAAAAGTCCTAGAGATCGGAATCTCTTTGTTTCATATTAACAAAAAAAAATTAAGTACTTTAGAAAATGTTTATTAAAATTAGAGAATATAAGGCTACTAAGAAGCTCTAACAAGTGCAAATACCCATTACTATACCATCTGGATATGATCACGGGCGGAGAAACAATATTAGGTACGGATTGGGCGAACTCAATAATTTTTATTTAGATTCTTTTGTATTAGAAAATTCATTAAATATATATATATAAATATTTAATTAGGAAGTCAATAATAAACTAAAATTAATAAATTCAGAATTCATAAACTTTAAATCCGGTTTCGCCTCTGAATGTGATGGCTGAGAGAGTCTGAATCCTTGTGAGATCACTGGGATGTCTATAGCAAGACCCGTGATTTGGGACATTTGTGGTCCTGCAAAACAATTCCAACTCCATTCCTGATTTAATTTACTAGGTAACTGCATGGAGTCGTCTAGACCTAGTCTTTCAATCCACGTTTACTTTGAAGTAGCTCAATTTTTTCATCTAAGGATATGATTATGTGGTCAATGAATTCAGATGAAAACCATGAATAATAAGTATTCAAAACTCACCAAAAAAAAAATAGATCTCTTCGTTTGTGTAAGCTTTGATGATAAAGTTACTTGGTACTTTTGCTAATTAAAAGATAACAAGTATTCGATGAAATAATGAAAATATATACGAGTTGAACCGTACATTTTTTAAGAGAAAGTACCAAGAAGGTTCAAGTTCAACCGCAGCCGTGTTGGTGAAATTGGTGTAAAGTGTATCCGAAAGGTTAAACAAAAGAAACGCTGAGTCGAGAGATGACTATCTGTCTTTAAGATAAAATTGCTTCGTATAAATGATTTTACGGTGATGGACAATAGTCTCTCAAGATAAAACAGCAGCTAATCAACTGTACAATGCAAATACAGTTGATTCTAGCGAAGATGATAAATAAGAACAGATTGCTTGTTTGAGTTTCTGATTCACTGTTGTGTGTTGAACAAGAAGAGATTTTGTATTGTGTGTTCTACGTCCTTAATTTGAACAGAAATGTTCAATTTATAAGAGTAGAAAGGGAGGCAATTGAACAATCATGGCTGTTGGTGTCTTCAACATTCTGTTCAACAACAGTCATATCTTTTGGTGTCTTTTAGAACCATTGTAATGTTTCAAAAACTTCATGGACCAAAATTTAAATAATTAACATTTCAGGGACCAAAAAGAAAGTTCCGAAAGAAAGTAACAGCCCAACAGCCCACGAAGAAACCAAAATCTCTTTGTTTCATTGAGTTACGCTTATGCGGAACTCTATTAGGAATTGTATTAGGGTAAGAATCGTTTCGCCCTACATGTTTTTGGTTAATCCGGAATTGATAAGTAAAACATTCATCATTTCCTTTAACGTATGGTTTTTGCGCTCGGCAATGCCGTTAGACTGAGGTGAGTAAGGAGCGGTCGTTTGATGACCAATTCCGTATTGAGCACAGTATTCTTCAAACGGTGCTACATATTCTCCCTCTCTATCGCTATGAATTGCCTTAATCCGTAGGTTTAGTTGATTTTCAACTTCTGCTTTATAACGTTTAAATGCTTCAAACATTTCATCTTACTTTTCAACAAGTAAACATAACAATACCTTGTACTATCATCAATGAAAGTCACAAAGTACTTGTTCCCCCCTCTAGTTTGCACAAACTTTAAATCACATATGTCGGTGTGAATAAGTTCTAGTGGAGCGGTGTTTCTTTCGACAGAATGGAAAGATGATTTTGTTAATTTTTCATCTACGCACACCTCACATTTATGTTGAGGGTTTATGTCGAAGGAAGGCAACAATTCTAACTTTACTAACTTTTGAATAGATTTGTAGTTAACGTGTCTTAATCTATGATGCCATAAATTAGAAGACTCAAACAAGTAGGTAAAATGCTTTATTTCATTAGATGAGCGAATTACAGACATAGCATTCATTTTGAAGAGGCTGTCACACGCGAAGCCTCTTCCTACAAATATACTATTCTTAATTATTATAAATTTGTTGGACTCAAAAACTAGTCTAAAACCAGCCTGGACCAACAGTGGCCCTAAAACCAAGTTCTTACGGATGTTAGGGATGTGCATCACTTCCTTCAGAGTAAGCTCTTTGCCTGAAGTCATTTTGAGGACAACCTTTTCAACCCTTGCATTTTAGATGTGGCGATGTTGCCCATGAACAACTTCTTGCCCAAGATTGGGGCGTAAGAGGAGAATGCACTCTTATCTGAGCAGATGTGACGGGTTACACCCGTGTCTATCCACCATTGCTTTGGATTCTCCACCAGATTAGTCTCCAACACTACAACCGAGAAATACACAATTATGTCATCAAGGTTCGAAGGATCATCCTTGTATTGCACGACGTTAGCCTTGGCCTTGCCTTTGTTCTTGGCTTTTTCCTTCTACTCTCGCTTCAGTTTGCTACAGTCTTTGATCATATGGCCAGCCTTTCCACAGTGATGGCAATTTCCTTTGAACTTCTCCATCGTTTGGCTTTTGCTGTCTCCCTGGTACTTGCGCCTTTTGTTGGCGTTTCCCCTGGAATCAACCAGATTCGCCTTTGCTTCCATTGGTTTTTTACTGTAGGTATAGCCCTTTTATTATCCTCTTGTATTTGTAGTTTGACAATAAGATCTTCAAATCCCATTTCATTTGTCTTCAGTTTGAGATAGCTCATGAGCTCATTCCACGAGGGAGGCAGTTTCTCAATCAAAGACGCAATTAGAAATTGTTTGTTTGGCTTTATTCCTTCCAAATCCAGATGATGACGAATCATTTGAAAGTCTTGGATTTGGGACATCACTGATTTACCATCTACCATTTGAAATTTCAGAAATTTTTCAACGATGAATTTCTTAGTACCCGCATTCTGTGCGCTGTACTTTTTCTCGAGTTTTTCCCATAACTTATTTTATGTCTTGACTGTGCAATACACAATATAGAGTGTATTCGACAGACCGTTCAAAATGCAGTTTTTGCACATGAAATCACTATGATTCTAGGCATCCAATGTTAACTTCAGGGCATTTGTGACCTGGATATCGTCGCCCACTTCAGTCATTGTGTTATACTGAGTGTCGATTGCATCTCCACCAGAATGAGGATCTTCTGTCAGAAAATGTGACAGGTTTAACGTAGTAAGATAGAACAACATCTTCTGTTGTCATCTCTTGAAATTGGTACCCAAAATTTTTTCTAGGCGTTCTCCTTGAAAACTGGCAGGAGTAGGGACAACAACATTCCCTTGAGCCATAGCAGCGGAAGCAATGTTTGAAATAGACACCTTTCGAACACTTAGAAAATGGATTTTGTCTTAAACAATTAGTGAAATTGGTGTAAAGTGTATCTGAAAGGTTAAATAAAAGAAACGTTGAGTCGAGAGATGACTCTCTGTCTTTAAGACAAAATTGCCCGGTATAAATACTTTTACGGTGATGGACAATAGTCTCCCAAGATAAAACAACAGTTAATCAATTGTACAATGCAAATACAGTTGATTCTAGCGAAGAAGATAATAAGAATAAATTGCTTGTTTGAGTTTCTGATTCACTGTTGTGTGTTTAACAAGAAGAGATTTTGTATTGTGTGTTATACGTCCTTAATTTGAACAGAAATTTTCAATTTATAAGAGTAGAAAGGGAGGCAATTGAACAATAATGTTTGTTGGTGTCTTCAACATCCTGTTCAACAACAGTCATGTCTTTTGGTGTCTTTTAGAACCGTTGTAATGTTCCGAAATTTCAGGGACCAAAAAGAAAGTTTCGAAAGAAAGCAACAGCCCACGACCTGTGACCGGACAGGACAGGTGGCGGCGGTGCGCGTGTGGGGCTTAGCCCCAAACCCAAGCTCACCTAGGTCCTCTCCCTTATAAACACATGGGTTACCCATTGGGTTCCTAAACCCTTACTCAAACTTAGAGTTTATAAATTGCATAAACTCTCCATCTTCTACCAATGAGGAGATTTGTCATTTTTTGCCAAAGACCCTCAATCTTTTTATGTCTCAAACACCTTACTTTGTGTATAAATATCTCTTTCATTTCTTAACGAAATTTGAGTATACTTGGCACTAACATCATCTACTCACTTCGTAGATTAGGCATGTGCGAAGAAATGATGTTTCCGACATGCGGGGTCATGTGTTTAAGTCACTAAAAAATGGATAAACTCAATCACACATTTAGTAAATTTCCAACAAGCCGGAGCCAGGGGCGGATTTAGTGGGGGCCCAGAATATTACAATGTATATATATGGATAAATTTTCTGTGTTTATGTTCATATATTAACTTTTGAAGATTCTAAATAAATGCAAAAGGTTAGTTCAAGTAGTCCATATGTTCAAAATGTCTCTAACATCCTTGTAAAAATTAACATTTAGCTTTATGTGCATTTATTAATATTTATTTTTATTATTTTTTTTTTTTGAACACTTTGAGTAAAAATTTTAAATTCGCCACTGATAGGAGCAGTAAGCCAGTCCCCACAAGCATTAAGGCAACTCTGTTACCGAACAGTTAGCATTTTTGGTCCATAATTGCAGACTGGAGATGTCCAAGTTCCAATTCAATGATTCCCCATAAAGACACTCTTGCAGTACCATGTTGAAGAGGATTATTTGATGTGTCCTTTTTACTTCTTTTTTTTTTAGCTTCATTGTCAATTCTCATATTAATTGCCTCTCTTGTCTGCTACAAGAAAGTGGAGTATAAGACTTGTCATCTATTGGGTGATTATCCGTTTGTGCTTAATTATTTTACCCGACTCTTTTTTCTAATTATGATGAGTGATCAATTTCTTCCCTTTTTCTTGGACATCTGGTTGAGTCACTTAATTAATAAAATGGGATCTTTGGCCATATTGTCAATTATGTTGTTTCTTGATCTATTTGCATTTTAGCTTATCCCACACTATTCATTTGTGAAAAAATACATGGTCCTGTTTTGAATATGTTTTAGAAAGTTTATAATCTGACATATTTATTGATTTGGTGGATGCACCAGGTTTAAAGAAACTTTGTTCATGTTTGGGGCTTCGAAAACAAATTTACTCAACTTCAGTGTTTACCGATTAATTGATTTTGAAGCTCGTTATAAATTTATCTTAATTTTATAGCTTTTTTATAAGAGATTATTATTTTTATACATTTTAATCTAAAAATAACATATAAGAAATCTTTAGAAGGTCTTTTCTAATTCTAGTGAAATTGCAAAGGATCATGTTCACTTATTGGTTATTTCCATGATGTTTTACATCAAGCTTGGAAATTCAAAATATACATCTTGCACATAAATTTGTATCGCTTAATCATTCATAGGTGCATGGGAAACCAATTAGCAGCTTTATTAATTAGAACTATGCATTAACATGGTTTCGGTCGGAATAATATTCTCTTTATCTTTGACTAATGTCTCTTAAATCATTTTCAGGCACTGTTTCATAATTAAAGTTTGGACAGATTCATGTGTCATGACATATCTTGGTCAATTATTAGGCACATGCTTTCAATATTCTCGATGCTAATGTCTTGGTTTAGTGGACGAAAATCCTTGCAAAAACATCATCAAAAGATGTCCTCGTTAAAGCCCTTTTTAACCTTTTCCAAAATATTACTCCCCGTCTCAAATTATTTATCGTGGTTATTAAAAATAATTATCTCAAATTATTTATTATTTTAGAAGTTTAAGCACAAATAATTACATCTTCCTCATTTTATCCTTAGTAGAATTTGTCGTTAATGAAAATATTAGTGAATATTATTTAAATATTCACCATATCTTGTAATTATTAGTGATGTATAATTATGGTAGAAATAGTGATCCCTATTATATTAGGATTCCACATTGTACACATTATATATATTTGTATTAATGAGAAATACTCCCCAAGGGAGATTAATACAATTCTACATGGTATCAGAAGCCAAAACTTCCTCCCTACCCTAAACACTAACGTCGGCAACCCTTCTCCTCAATATTCCAGCGCCAAACCGGCTGTATACCACTTGTATACCGTTGATATACGCTGATATACACCTCCTATACGGCGACTAACACCTCCACGGCCCCGTATACCTCTAATATACCACTAATATACAGCCTTCTCACCTTCAATATTTCTCCAACATGCGGTATACTACTCGTATATAGCCTCCCAAAGCCGATATACACCTCGTATACGGCTGAAACTGCCCGTATGCAGCCTCTCTAAGCTGATATACACCTCGTATACGACCAATTCTGCCTCACATACACCTTGGATATGCCCCGAACCCCTAAAGTTTTTCTTTTCCGGCATAACTCATGGCCGAGAATAACTATTGTGGTTTTCCGGCAGTAGCAGACGCAAACATGGGCCTGGGCCTCCAGCAGCAGCTACTCAGAGCATGCGGACCCAACTGACAAATTGGCTTCATCAGCGGCCCAACAGCATGGGAGCACTACCGACGGGCCACGACAGGCCCAATTGCCAGCAACCCAGCAGTCTGGGAGCACCACCAACATGCCACAACCATCATGCCTAATATTCTGGAGCCCAGTAGTCCATCCAGGCCTTCCCCAAATCAATTTGGACCAGGTTTTCGGTACATTGACTCGTCAGCAGCCCGATAATGCGTTGTATATGGATACGGGCACCATATCTCATCTCACCAATAATTTTGGTAATCTTCCTCAAATATAAAATTTAAATACTCTACAATCTATTATGATCAGAAATGGTCATCGCATTCCAATTCAAGAGTTTGACCACACACTTATCCACTATCGCATCCACACTTCTCCCTTAAAAACGTCCTATATGCCTCGAACATTATCAATAACCTAATCTCTATTAAAAAATTTGCCACCGATAATTCCGTATCAATTAATTTTGACCCGTTTGAGTTTTCTGTGACGGACCTCTATACCGGGAAACTCCTTACACGGTGCAATGGTGAGGGGGGCCTTTATCATTTCATATCGTCCGCTGCCAGTACCAACCCTCTCACCGCTTTAGCAACAATATCTCCATCAACGCGGCATAGTAGACTTGATGAAATCGGGTGCTCATGTTTTTTATTCCCTCAGAAATCGAAATTTAATCAAATGTCATAAAGAGAACCTTTCCCATAGTTGCTCCTCTTGTCATCTAGGGAAACATGTTAGACTACCATTTACGCCTTCTCTAAGTATTACATTCTCTTCCTTTGATATTATTCATGCATATTTATGAACTTCTCCTATAACTAGCAACCTAGTTCAATAATTCCCTTTTCATAAATTCTGTGCGGCTAATGGCATGATCTTTCATTTCTCGTGCCCCCATACCTCCCTCAAAATGGTAAAGCCAAAAGAATTCTCTGTACCATTATAATATGATTCGTACCCTTTTTTTCATGCGTCTCTTCCCCTACCTTTCGGGTATATACATTAAAAATGGTGGAACATATTCTTAACATCGTATCTACCTGTGCGATTCAAAATAGGACACCCACCGAAATTCTTTACCGCCGGATCCCTACCTATGATCACCTTAGAATTTTTGATTGTCCGTGTTATCCAAATCTGACATCCACGCCCCCCCCCAATTAGAACCTCGGTCTACTCCGTGCGTATTCCTAGATTTTCCGTCAAACCATAGGCGGTACTTGTGCTATGAACTATCCACCGACAAAATCATAATCTCACGCCACGTCACCTTTGTTGAGTACGTTTTCCCTTTTGACAACATTCAAAAAATTTGAGTCACTGATTACAGATTCCTTGATAATTCAGACACTTCACCGCTTGTCCACCATGAACTCCGTCGTGCTGCCCCTGCTCCGGTAGCAGCCGACGCACCCACTGCCATCACAGTTCAGTCACCTCTCGGTCAGGTCACTGCCATCACTGGCAGTTTGTCGGACAACCCAACCAGTCCCGTCAATGTCTAAGCGTCTAAGCGTCCGGCCTCCTCCCGCCCGACTAAGGGGTGTATTAGTGAATATTATTTAAATATTCACCATATCTCTTGTAATTATTCGTGATGTATAATTATGGTAGAAATAGGATCCCTATTGTATTAGGATTTCACATTGTGCACACTATATATATTTGTTTAATGAGAAAGACTCTCCAATGGAGATTAATACAATTTTACATAAAATGACACATAAATAAAATAAATATTTAATGGAGATATATTATAACTTACATAAATAGGGTTAAAAGTAGTCAAATACCACTCTTAATTAATATTCTCAATGGACGTGTAAAATAAAAACACGACAATAATTTGAGACGGAGTAAGTATATATATTTTTTTTAAAAAATTCATCCGGTGTTCTATACTTATTTTGAGGCCCGACTATATCTGAATTTGTATCAAAAAGTTTTACTTTAAGAATAAAATACTCTCTAACAAAGATAATTTAATAACCCAAATTCGTATCCAAAATATATAATTAAGAATAAAAAAATATTTACTACTCAACAACAATTATCGTATCACCTACCGTAGTTGATAATTTAAATAGTTTTTAAAAGCTAAGCTATGAGTCAGTACATAAGTAATTTTATGGCTTAGCTTAGATAGGCTCACATGATTTACAGTCTTTTCCCCACCTTTGGCTAAACACAGGTAGGAATAAACAGAGCAACTTTTAATTGAATAAATATTTTCATGATGTCGTTATAGCAGTCATTTAGGTGGGATTTGTCCCACTAACCATGATGCAGGTTTAAACCGGACCCAATTAGACATAGATAAATATTTCAGTAACTTACATAAATGACTATAGTTTAGGGTTTTAAATTTATCATAGTTATAGTTTTAATATTTACAGAGTGTAACTATTTTTAGTTGCTACAACTCGTTGTATTCATAAAACAACCTCGTATTCATAAAACGGCCTTGCTGTATTCATGAATACAACGAGTAAAAATCTGCTTTGTATTTAACTTAGATGTATTCAAATCAGATGTATTCAACTCAGTTGTATTCATTTGTAGTTACTTTTACACTGTATTCAATTTATTATATTTAAAAGTTATATTCAAATTTCCTTTATTTATTTGTGTACAAAAAATTATCCTTCAAAAGACAACCAAAAACAGAATACAAGAAATAAAATACACCACCAAACAATGGATTTTACACTAAAAATTTATGAATACAATAAAAAACTGAATACAAGAAATAAAACACATAACACAAAATTGAATTTTACACTAGAAAAAAACGAATACATTCTAAAATACACTTCAAATTCACTGTATTCATTTATTTACAAAAAGATCTCCTTCGAAATACAGACGAATAAAATGTACGAATACACTAAAAATTGAATACAAGAAATAAAATACATCCACAAACACTTAATTTTATACAAAAAATTAACGAATACACTCAAATATGAATACAAGAAATAAAATATAGACACAAAAGATGAATAAACTCAAAAGCCAAATCTGAAAAATATAAGAAAAGAAAGACCAGAAAACCTTCGTCGACGGTGGCACAATTCCCAACACCACTGTAGATATATCAAATGATAATTTCCCCTTCTTGTGCCATATGCATACTAAAGATAGAGGATGTCGGTGGCCAAATTCTGATTGTGCTCAGTTTCAGAGCCAATTTGTTGGTTTGAAAGCCAACTTTGATGCATTTGATCGGCTTTCGATACATAATAGTTATTTTGAAATTTAACAAAGATGGTTTCAACCAAGCTTACTTTTCTTACGGCAAACTTCATTTATCTGGTCATATATTTTTGTACAGTCGAGAATTAAATGGAGGCAGTAGGTTCAATTTCTATCTTTGGCCAAAATTACAACAAACAATTAAACAAGTAGCGACAAGTACACAACTTCAGATCTGAAGGGAGGCGTCAGCGGTTCGTGGTGGCCTAGCAGATAGATTTAGGATTGTATTTTTCGGTGAGCAGTGGTGTCCAACGGTGACAGAGGGCATAGTATACTTTTGGGATCGGCTTTGCCGCCGAGCAGTGGTGTCCGGTGAATGGCGTCGCTGCTAACAAAGTGAAAAGGAATCATTGGGTTTCAGTGGAGCTCCGGCGGTGATGACTATAGTGGTGCGCCAAATCTGATAGCAATGAGTTTCTTCGGAGCTCCGTCCGACGGCAGCGGAGGGAGAAGAAGCATGTCAAATTTTAGTACTAAGATTCTCAGTCATGAATAATAAATAAAAAAAAGAGTATTCTACTTAAAATATATAATGTAACTATGATAGGTAATTCAAATCTACATTATAGTTATCTATGTAATTTATTTAAACAATAGTTACTAAAGGTAAAAATATCTTAGAATTAGCTATGAGATGTAATTAAGTGAGACATACACAAATGACTATAGTTTAGGGTTTTAAATTTGTTATAGCTATAGTTTCAATATTTACAGGACGTAACTACTTTTTAGTTGCTCCAGCTCGTTGTATTCATAAAACAACCTTGTTGTATTCATAAACTGCCTCGTTGTATTCATGAATACAACGAGTAAAAATCTGCTTTGTATTCAATTCAGTTGTATTCAAGTCAGATGTATTCAACTCAGTTGTATTCATTTGTAGTTAATTTTACATTGTATTCAATTTAGTATATTTAAAAGTTGTATTCAAATTTACTTTATTTATTTTTGTACAAAAAAATCTCCTTCAAAATACAACAAAAAACTGAATACATGAAATAAAATACACCCTCAAACACTGAATTTTACACTAAAAAATTATGAATACACTCAAAAACTAAATACAAGAAATAAAAAATGTAACGAAAAATTAAATTACACTAGAAAAAAATGAACACACTCTAAAATACACTTCAAATTCACTGTATTCATTTGTATATAAAAAGATCTCCTTCGAAATACAAGCGAATAAAATGTACGAATACACTCCAAAATTGAATACAATAAATAAAATACATCCACAAACACTTGATTTTACACCAAAAAATTAACGAATACACTCAAATATGAATACAAGAAATAAAATATAGACAAAAAAGATGAATACACTCAAAATTCGGCGAGATCTGAGAAAATACAAGAAAAAAGACCAGAAAACCTTTGTCAACGACGACACAATTCCCAACACCGTTATAGATATCTCAAACGATAATTCCCCTTCTTGTGCCCTATGCAAACTAAAGAATGTGTCGGTGTCCAAATGTTGTTTGTGCTCAGTTTTAGAGTTAATTTGTTGGTTTGAAAGCCAACTTTAATGCATTTGATCGGCTTTCAATATATGATTGTTATTTTGGAACTTAACAAAGATGGTTTCAACCAAGCTCACTTTTTTGCAGCAAACTTCATTTATCTGGTCAGATATTTTTGTACAGTCAGGAATTGAATGGAGGCAGTAGGTTCAATTTCTACCTTTGACAAAAATTACAACAAACAATTGAGCAAGTAGCAACAAGTACACATCTTCAGACCTGAAGGGAGGTGCCAACGGTTCGTGGTGGCCTAGCAAATCGATTTCGGATTGTATTTTCCAGCGAGCAGTGGTGTTCGGTGGTGATGAGGGGCGTAGTATCCTTTGTGATCGACTTTTCCAGCGAGCAAAGGTGTTCAACAGATGGCGTCGCTGCTAGCAAAGTCAAAAGGGGTCATTGGGTTTCAGCGGAGCTCCAGCGGATGTTAATAGCGGTGAGAACGCGCCAGATCTGATAGCAATGAGTTTCGCAGGAGCTCCGGCCGGCGGCGGCGGAGGGAGAAGAAGCATGTCAAATCCTAGTCTTAAGATTCTCACTCAAGAATAAAAATAATAAAAAATAGAGTATTCTACTTAAAATATATAATGTAGCTATGATAAGTAATTCAAATACACATTATAGTTATGCTATGTAATTTATTTAAACAATAATTACTAAAGGTAAAAATATCTTAGAGTTAGCTACGAGATGTAATTATTCTTATTTGGCACTTTAGCTATCAATATTTTCAAATTTTAATTACTGGTAAAATATTTGAAACTTATTTGTGATTTTTACAAATTACCAATATTTTTAAAGTAAAATTTGTGTACAAAACGTAACTTCAACTTCCAAATAATTTTATTTTAACTCCATTTTCGATTTCACATTGTTTTAGCTTCAAATAGATATAGTCAAATGCCTAGTGAAGTTGCTCTATCTATATTTTGTTACTAGTTTTTAACTCCAAGAAAAGAAGAGAAAAAAGAGTTGTTGGCTTTTCGCAACTACATTCATCCTTTTTAGCTCCTATATTTTTTTGGATGATGTCTAATCATTAAGCTACAACTGTTATTCCTCCGTTTATTTAATTTTCAGTAAATGTACCAAGACAATTTCATTTTTAATTTTTATCCTTTTCTGCAATTACCAATAACATAATTTTTTGCGCTGCTTTCTTTGTTGCTGTTTAAGGCTTTATTTTAGTGACTTGGACAAATGTATGTTTCACCCTAGGAAGGGAAAAGAGACAAATGTGTTTTTTTCATTAATCTGAAATCATGTTAGTACTACATTATTTTAGTTGTTTTATTCATGTAACTGAGGGTAAATCCAAAAATACTTCTACAGATTAGTCGTGGAAAGGACCATGTGAAAGCCATTTCCTTTTTTTGTGTACTATCTTTCTTTCATGATTTTATTAAAATAAATATTTGACTCGCATAAACAATGAGTATTAAGTTCCACACAAAACTTTTACTGCATGTTTCAATTTGCATGTCTTATTTTACCTTTTTATCGATCCGAAAAAAATTGTCATTTTAGTAATTTTAATCACAAGGAAATATACAATTGTTATTCTTCGGGTGCGCAACCGGTAGCTTATGTTAAGTACTACGATCAAATATCTTTTTAATCCCAAAATTGGAAAAGAAATATTTGCTATGCTGAAATGAAAATAAAGAATTTACAGCTCATCGTCTCACTCATATAGACAAGGCAAACAAACGGTTACTGAAAAACCACCAATAAAGCTGCTTAGCTTTCTTCTTTCACATATCCAGTTACCCCACATCATTCTATTCACCGCCGTTTAACAATAACCGACAAATAAATACTCCGTTACTCTATCAAATCCACTCCCGTTAAATCTAACCTCTTTTTCAGCTCATTCATCCTAAAGCCGCGCCGCCAGAGCCATTTTCATTTCTATTATGAAGTCGTCAACGAAGACGAAGACCAGCTGTTCCGGTCACCAGTCACATATTTTCCGTCAAATTTAACAGCTCAGCTCATATTTAAATGTTCTTCAACTTTCTGTTTCAAAATTGTGGATCTTTGAGCTATTGAAAGTAATGGGAGAAGAAAGAGGAGTATTAGCACAAAAGCTAATTGAGATAGTGAACGAAATATCATCCATTTCGGACTTCAGGATTTCAGTGAAGAAAGAGTATTGCAATCTAGCTAGGAGACTTAAGTTATTGATTCCAATGTTCGAAGAGATTCGAGATAGCAAAGAGTTAGTTCCTGAAGAATCAATGAAAGCTTTGATTTCCTTGAAGGAAGCTCTTGAATCAACTAAGGAATTGCTCAAATTTGGTAGCGAAGGAAGTAAGATTTATCTGGTACGTGTTACCGTTATAGTTACTCCCATTTTGACTGGCACGAATTTTAAAAAATAAATAAAATTTTTAAATCTTGTGACTGTAGAACAAGACAAAGATAAGTTTAAATGGTAAAGTTTAAAATTAAATTTTTACTAAATAAAAATTGTGTCGTTCTTTTTGATATGGACTAAAAATGAAAGTGTGTTGTATAAATTGAGACAGAGGAGTCCTATTTATATTTACTGCTTTTTGGATCTTATCTTATCTGATTTTTCAGATAATTATAGATTTGTATTTTACTTTTATATATCAGTATTGAAATGTAATTAAGTAGTGGAATGGATATAGAGGATTCATATTGTTGAGCTCAATTAGTAAAGGTGCCTGTAAATTAAAATCGAGTATGTAGGAGGGGATGTAAAGACATATATTTATAGATAGATGTACAATGGGCATATCCACTCTAATCTGAAGAATTTTCAAAAAGTCACTATATTTTCTACATAATCAAGAACCGAGCTATCTAAATTCCAGAAGGGACGATTCATCTAGTTCTGGGAACAAGATTATTGCATTGAGGCTCGGTGTGGACACGAGTATTCTATCATTAATGGACCTGTCTGATCAGTGATCAATGTTACTCCCTTCCCACTTTTACTTGTCCACTTTTGACTTTGCAGCCCTTTAAAAAATAATAAATGAAATACATATTTTACCATGATACTCATATTAATTATGTATAATCTTAATGAACTTGAAAAATGATTTGGAACGAGTAATTAATGCTAAAGGTAAAACATGAAAAAGAAGTTGTTTTTCCCTTGCTAGGTTAAATTTAACAAGTAAAAGTGAAAATATGTTTTTAGTATAGAGTGGACAAGTAAGAAAAACTATAAATACAAGGTATAGTTAATTAAGTTACCATATTTATTATTCCCTCCACAACTCGGCCTCAATTTAAGTGTTTTAGTTTTACTAGACACGGAGTTTAAGAAATAGAGACTTTTGAATCTTGTGATCTTAAATTAAAGATGTGTATAATGTATTAAAGTGTCCTTTTGAACTTGTGGTTATAAACTTGACGTGTAGGATTTTGAATTGTCAACTTATTAAATATAGAAAGAGACACTCTTTTTGGATAGACCAAAAAGGAAAGTAAGTCACTTAAATTGGGATGGAGAGTAGATGTTTTTTGAGAGTTGAGCAATATTAAGAAGGGTTTCTTCTTTAATGTTAAGAGTATAGTTGTAAACAATTGCCAATTTTAGTTTTAAATTCCTGAAGTGGCACTTATAATTGGGACAATTTTTGTAAGCTAAAACGACAGTTAGAATGGGACGGTGGGAGTATTTACTTGTTTAACCTCTATGCTGCAACTTCTATTCTCCTTGGCATGATTACCATTTTAAAAGATTCTACAACCTGATAATTTGAATTCTTCACAATGCCTTGCCAAGTTGTACAGACCAAATTGTACTGCAATAGTATACTATCCTCATGAAGATTCTTGATCTTATAACAAAGGGAGTCGATGAGAGTCTTAAGTTGCTGGATGAGGAGTTCAAATTTTTGCCTAGGATGTGTGCTTTTATGACTTGGTACTTGGATTGTTGCACACCATCAGAAGGTTGTGCTATTAATTCTGATCCCAATACTTAAGTTCGTGGATAAATCCACTACCTGTTCCCCACCAGACCTCTTAGAAATGCTCTTGTTTCCTAAGCAATGATTCCATATCTTTGGCTACTGTTAGGGGTGTCAAAAACTATTTCAAAAACCAACCGAATCGAACCTAACCGAACTGAATAATTAGGTTGATTTTTATATAAAAAATACCGAAAAATACCGAACCGAACCGAACCGAATATTATATATATTTATTTATTTATACTCATATATAATATTTCATATGTTAAGTTTAAAATTACAATTTACAAAGCATTAAATTGGGGGAACTTTCATAAATACAAGATATATAAGAGTTAATTATATAATCTATAACTAATTTTGATATTACATTTGTGCAACTTAAAGCAAAAAAAATAGGAGATTACGGTTATGAATAAAAAGCTAAAAATAAGTAATATATAAACAATTTATTTTTCCTTAATTAGTTTTCTTTATATAAAATAATGGCAACGTCATTTTTTTTGTTCTTTACATATGTAGAATTTGGTTCAAGCCGTTGAAACAACCTCTTGCAGAAATACAAGGTAACAACCTCTTGCAGAAATACAAGGTAAGGCTGCGTACAATAGACCCTTGTGGTCCGACCATTCCCCGGACCCCGCGCATAGCGGGAGCTTAGTGCACCGGGCTGCCCTTTTTTTTTTATGTTAAGAGTCTCACATAGGATATAGAAGGGGAACATAGACTCCTTACATGGACTTTGACAATCATCACCCTACAAGCTAGCTTTTGGGGTTGAGTTAGGTCCAAGATCCATTCTTTACATGGTATCAGAGTCAGACTCATTCCAATTCCAATTCTTTGTTCATCGATGTTGGGCCCCCAAATTATATTATCCACGCTCCAGTTAACAAGGTCTGGGCGTGCGGGGGAGTGTTAAAAGTCCCACATCGGATATGTAATGGGAACATAGACTCCTTATATGGACTTTGACAATCATCACCCTACAAACTAGCTTTTGGGGTTGAGTTAGGCCCAAGATCCATTCTTTACATGGTATCAGAGTCAGACTCATTCCAATTCCAATTCTTTGTTCATCGATGTTGGGCCCCCAAATTATATTATACACGCTCCGCTTAACAAGGTCTGGGCGTGCGGGGGAGTGTTAAAAGTCCCACATCGGAAATGTAATGGGAACATAGACTCCTTATATGGACTTTGACAATCCTCACGCTACAAGCTAACTTTTGGGGTTGAGTTAGGCCCAAGTACCATGTACAGAATGGATCTTGCGCTTAACTCAACCCAAAAGCTAGCTTGTAGGTGAGTATTGTCAAAGTCCATATAAGGAGTGTATGTTCCCATTCCATATCCGATGTGGGACTCTTAACATTTTACATATGTAGAATTATATGTGCAGCTTTCATAATATCATGGCGTAAAGTATGATTATTGTTGATTTGTCGTTTGTTGTTGTGCGCTGCCTTGCTACCTTCTAGTTGTTGGTTACACTTTTATTCCATTAATTTATATAGTTGCTAGTTACACTTTTATTCCATTAATTTATATAGTTTTTAATAATTTTATGCTAAGTATATTTTTTTGGAAGAAACAAAAAAGATTACATAAAGCTTAAGGACCGAGATCTGAGGGCAAAAAGTTAGATTACCCGTTTTATTATATATGAATCATTATTTTTTTTATAATATTAGTATAAACGTTGACGTTTTAAAAATAAATTACCGAAAATTAACCGAACCGCACCGATACCAAAGAGAAATCGAGATGATTGGTACGGTTTTGAAAAGTTCATTTTTGGTTATATTCGTAAATTAACCAAAAATTGGTATGGTATAATTTTTATAAAAAAACCGATCGACCCGTATCATTGACTCCCCTAGCTACTGTTTAAGCTTGTTGGAAATTTGCCTTTGGCGGGAGTTGCGACCGACCAACTTTAACGGCTTAAACACTAGTGTAACGTATGTTGGAGAATCCGGTTCTTCACACATGCATGATCTACTAAGTACGTAGATAACCGTAGGGCCAAGAATCGTCAAATTTCATTGAGAAATGAAAGAGATATTGGTTCACGAAGTAAGGTGTTTGAAGCATGGAAAGTGTGGTATTGTGTGTAATTCTCCCTCATCGGTAGAGGAAGAAAGAATTGTTGTGTATATAAGATTCGAAATTGGTTTGGGGTTTGGGACCCCAAGGGGTATCCCATGTGTGTTTAAAGGAGGGAGGACCTAGATGTGCTTCGGTTCGAGGAAAGACCACACGCGCGCGCCGCCGCCCGTCCGGTCCGGTTTCGGTTCCGGTTCTCGGGTCGTGGGCGTGGGCTGTGGGCTGTGGGTCTTCTCGATATTATCTTTTTGGGCCCGCAATTTTTCGTATGTACGCTTTGGTCCCCGAAGTTTCAAGATGTACGCTTTGGTCCCCGAAGTTTCCGAACATCGAGAATTTCGACGGTCAAAAACAGAAATGCCAAGCACTCACTGAATTACTCCTCCTATAATGGCCAAATCCGTTGGTCTTTCTCCCATTTATGTTGGTGACTTTACTACCTCCATAATGGCCATTATTTGGCTATCATGGAGGCGAGTTTTCAGGCAGATAAAACAAATGTCATCCCTCTCCTATATAAACACCCCCTTACACCATTGTTGAGCACTAGAGTTAACGATAAGAGATGCGGCAAAACAAAGCACGAAAATACACAACCAAAATAGTTTTCTTCCTACAACTTCCAAGCATCATTTCGTTACTCAATATTCTTCACGGTAGCTCTTGAGTTTCCTTTGCTCAAGGGTTCCATTCTTGTTTTATCTTGGGAGACAAATTGTCCAGGACGTATAAAGGATACATACGGGGCAATATTGTCTTAAGGACGAGTGCTACACTCGACTCAAAGAAAAAACAATTTACATTTTTCCGTCTTCTACAAAACTGGAATTTCCAGTTTTTACTTGTGTAACGATTGTAATTTCGATTCCATGTTGAATTATTGAAATCTTTATTTATCCTTTCGAATACTTGTAATAGTTAAATACTTCCCGTCCTGCTTTATAAAGTACCATAGAGGAAAACTCCCAACATCTTAAGACAATATTATATTGTATTACTATTAGTGTTCGAAAGATGTCGGTCAAAAGTTGTGTGACCAAATCGGATATGGAAATGGTTTTCTAGTAGAAGAGAGTGATGATGATGAACGTGTTCATGGTGTCACCGCTACCAAGATCGGTGGGAACAAGCGCTCACGAGAGCTCGAGGATGTCAACCGGGACAAGAGGAGAAGAGTGAAGATGTTATTCTATCTTGTAGCGAAGGCCTATATCTCGTCCCGGACAAAGGATCCGAATAATGGTGAGAAGGAAATGGACACTCGGTCGATGAAGTGATGAAGTGAGCGAGAATCCGAAATTGGGATAAGTATTTTTCTTACTTGTCAAGAATAAGGATTAAATGATAAGTATTTTTCTTACTTATCAAGAATAAAGATTAAATGATGTCTGATTAAAAAAAATAGATTAAAGTAAGGAGGAATATGAAAATAATTTATATTCCTTACGCTTTAACAAATCAGAAGTTTAATCTCATCTTCTTTCCCGTTTAAAGATTGGATTTGGTAAACGACTTAAAAAGATCCATTCTTTTAAGTGTAATAATTAAAAGTGTGTAAAGTATGTCGCACATACAATGGAGAAAGATCCACTAACGTGCGAAAACTCTTACCACTCTTAAGTAAGCGCCAAGAATTATCTCGGGCACCAATCATAACGGAAGAAGACTAAAAGCTAAAGACGTTGAGCCGTCATACTATTTGGCGAGAAGATCCTTCATAGGATGATATTGGACACTCGGTCATAAAAAGCCTCCGGCGCCGGAGTGGGCCAAAATTCCTTTGATATGATGATATTGGACACTCGGTCATATAAAGCCTCCGGCGACGGAGTGGTGCCGAATTCATTTCATAGGAAAAGTAATGGACACCTAGTAAGGTGGGCCGAGTTTCCGTGTCCTAATTGATCCGAAGGCCTAAATAAAGGCGGTAAAGAAATTGGACACTCGGTCCAAAGCAACTAGAGTGGACCCGAGTATCGAGATCACATATGATCCGGTTACGCCCTAACCACGGCAAAAGGTTGTTCATGTGAAAGCAACGCCACCTCTAAAATCAAAGGTCTTTGAGAGGTTGTCCTCAATAGGACTTCAAGGAATGAGATCACTCTAAAAGAGGTGATACATGTTCCTAACTTGGTTAAAGGACGTTGTTGGTCAAATCGATTTGAGACTAGTCCAACAGTCCGTAATAACTAAGAGTGGTACAATATGTCTATAGCCAAATGAATGATATATTGTAATCCGTGCATCTATGACATCATAGATTAAGACACGTTAAATAGCAAGTCATTCAAAAGCTAACGATGTTGAGATTGTTGCCTACTTGTCGACATAAACCCTCAAAATGAATGTGAGGTAGACGAAGAGGCAAAATCACCTTTCCAAATTCCGTCAAGGGAATAGCGAAAGAAGCACCGCTCCTCTAGAACTTAGTCACACCTACTTGGGTGATTTGAAGTTTATACAAAATAGAGGGGGAGACAAGTACGTTGTGATCTTCATTGATGATGGTACAACGTATGGAATCCTTTGTTTATTGAAAAGCAAAGATGAAGTTGTTGAAGCCTACAAAGCGTGAAGTTGAAAATCAACTAAGCCTACGGATTGAGAAATTCGTAGTGATAGAGGGAGAATGTGAAGCATCGTTCATTAAACGAATGTTCATTTCTCACCTCGCCTAACGGTGTTAGCCAAGCGCGAAGTCGTACGCCCAAATTATGAGGGGTAGCTTGGTAAAAGATGGGCTACCGAAACAGTCAAGTTCGACCTAAGATCGTAGATTGCATATCCACCGGATCCGCAAATAACGAGTGTTGATCGCCTATCGGCGTCAAAGAATGCTTTGAATTCTTTGGAGATAACTTTCCTTGGAAAAGGAAAAAGGAGTAATTGCTCAAGGTTAACAAGAACCCGCGAGGGCCTCGATCGTCCGAACTAGACGTTCGTATCTTCGGACTCGAAAGTTGTTGTCTATCCGAACTTAATATTCCGCATCTGCAGAACTCGGGGATTCTAGATGTTGAACCAAGACGGAGCAAAGAGGGGACAAAGACTTGTTCCGGTCCTTCTAGCTTGTATGGTTGAGAACGAACCATGGACAATTAACAAATAATTGTTATCTCCAAAAGCGCCGCTTTGGAAAGAAGCTAAAGGGAGAAATAGATTCCATATATAGAACCATACGTGTGTAATGGTTAATCTTCCTCCGGAAAAGAACCTTTGGGTTGTAAAAAGTGCTCCCCTGTGAGTGGTTTCACATCCAGGGGCCAATGTAGTCTTACAAGGCATGGGTGTTGAAACGACCTTTCCCTACCGGAGAGTTGGAAGAAGAGGATCGAATTGGTTTGCTTTGAACTGTTGGGCTTCCTTCCGAACTTTCATTTTGGTCCCCGAAATGTTAACATTTTGGTTCGAAAGTCTCGTATAAAACAGAAACAATGAATCGATCACGAAACATTGACTCGAAGTTAGAAAGCCGACAGTTGGAAAACCAACGGTTCGAGAGTGAAAATCATATAGAAACAAAGTCTCGATATGAAAGATATGGGTATCACAGATGACATCTTAGGAATTGGATTTCTAAGACATCTAATGGACGGTCGATAGTTGACAGCCTCGTTGAAGCCACCAATGGATATGAATCATAGAACCGATTGGAATCATGTTGCACCTATAGACAAGGAGCGATATGCACAGTCACTTGTAGTTCAATGTATTGTACACACTACAACCGACCTGGTATCGTCCTACAAATGCATCAATTGAACTAAGGTTCACCGATGATTTCAATACATGATTAATAGGAAGGCGTTAAGTCGGATATGACGATATCCGAATTATTCGCTTATCTACGGATTATAGTATTCTCGATGTCCAAATGTTCGAGAGAACACAAGTGATGCAAATCGGACATCGTATCGGAAGAACACCAAAGCCACAAGTAAATGTGTATGGTGGTTCTTGGAAAATCCTCTAAGCAAACTCGCATCGGCCGATTCATGATGGAATCGGAGTTTATCGCTTTATACAAAGCATGAAAGAAGTTGAGTAACTTCACGACTCCTTAGAGGACGTCCCTTATCGGGGAGAAACCCGTGCCTTCGACGGCTATACATTGTGGCTAGCCTGGTCGGCTTCGGGAAGGACACGGATGACGGCGTACGGGCATATCGTCGGGATATGTCGGGAGACATAAGACCGTATGGCGCTTGATCATCACGGTGTCACTTCCTTATTTACTAACTAAGGGACTACCCGGAAATCAAGTGTTCTCGCTGTTGTCAGGGGAATGGGCTTAAAACCCAAAATATACGGACCAATACAAAGTGAAACCCAACCTTACGAACCGGAGATCCCGGAATTTGGTTCAATGGAAAAACTAAGTTGTAAAGGTTCGGTTGATCGCTTCGGTGGAAGCATGAGCACTTCGGATAGTGATTTCGAAAAGAAACACCAAATCCAAAGCCGTTCCCGCGATAGACGTTAAGTGCTATCTCGGTATGGGTAAAGGTTAAGTTTTCAAAACCTCGTAATGATCCTCAACAAGTTGAGGTTAGGTCTTTGGGAAACTTTTAATGGTTCCTAACACTTGTGAAGTGGGGTATAGCAGGATACCTTGTAGGAGACCACCTATTTAAGTGCGAGGACGGCCGCCTCAAATTGAACGCACTTAAGAATCCAAGACGTTGTCCATGGCCAAAACGGACAAAACATTACGAAGAAGAGAGTAAGGGAATTTGTTGTGTTGGTACCGTTGTCTTGGCTTACACTAAACACCGACGGTTCAAGACATCACGTTCACCGCGCAAGTAAGTAAGTCCGATGGCATTCAACTATGGAAGGTTCAAAGCCGAGGCTACCTCTCCTTATGCAACATTGGTCCGCTGAAATATTGCTGAAAATGAAAAGACACCATGCGAGTGCGCCAAAATCTCTTTCAAAAGCGGGATTGTTGGAAATTTGCCTTTGGCGGGAGTTGCGACCGACCAACTTTAACGCTTAAACACTAGTGTAACGTATGTTGGAGAATCCGGTTCTTCACACACGCATGATCTACTAAGTACGTAGATAACCGTAGGGCCAAGAATCGTCAAATTTCATTGAGAAATGAAAGAGATATTGGTTCACGAAGTAAGGTGTTTGAAGCATGGAAAGTGTGGTATTGTGTGTAATTCTCCCTCACTCGGTAGAGGAAGAAAGAATTGTTGTGTTTATAAGATTCGAAATTGGTTTGGGGTTTGGGACCCCGGGGTATCCCATGTGTTTAAAGGAGGAGGACCTAGATGTGCTTCGGTTCGAGGAAAGACCACACGCGCGCCGCCGCCGCCGCCCGTCCGGTCCGGTTCCGGGTTCCGGGTTCTCGGGTCGTGGGCTGTGGGCTGTGGGCTGTGGGTCTTCTGATATTATCTTTTTGGGCCCAGAATTCTTTCAGATGTACAGTTTGGTCCCTGAAGTTTCAAGATGTACAGTTTGGTCCCTGAAGTTTCCAGAACATCAGAATTTCGACGGTCAAAAACAGAAATGCCAAGCACTCAGCTGAATTACTCCTCCTATAATGGCCAAATCCGTTGGTCTTTCTCCCATTTATGTTGGTGACTTTACTACCTCCATAATGGCCATTATTTGGCTATTATGGAGGCAGTTTTCAGGCAGTAAAACAGTCATCCCTCTCCTATATAAACACCCCCTTACACCATTGTTGAGCACTAGAGTTAACAGTAAGAGATGCAACAAAACAGTGCACGAAAATACACAACCAAAATAGTTTTCTTCCTACAACTTCCAAGCATCATTTCGTTACTCAATATTCTTCACGGTAGCTCTTGAGTTTCCTTTGCTCAAGGGTTCCATTGCTGTTTTATCTTGGGAGACAAATTGTCCAGGACGTATAAAGGATACATACGGGGCAATATTGTCTTAAGGACAGAGTGCTACACTCGACTCAGCAAAAACAATTTACATTTTTCCGTCTTCTACAAAACTGGAATTTCCAGTTTTTACTTGTGTAACGATTGTAATTTCAGATTCCATGTTGAATTATTGAAATCTTTATTTATCCTTTCGAATACTTGTAATAGTTAAATACTTCCCGTACTGCTTTATAAAGTACCATAGAGGAAAACTCCCAACAAAGCTTTATGTTTTTATTGAGGATAACTGCAACACCAACAAGATTGACATGTTTTGTATGATAGCGGAAATTGTATTTGCTATATGGCTGAACCTTTATTGGACTTTTCTGGTTCATCTTCCTTTGTTTCTATCCAAAAAATGGGGGCTGACAGCAGGGGCAGATCTAGGGCCCGGGGAGGGTGTTCACCCGAACACTCTCGGCAAAATATTACACCGTATATATAAGGTATTTTTTTATTTTTCATGTACATATATAGATTTTGAATACCCTAAACATAGGAGAAGAGGTTGGTTTAGGAGGTTTAAAATTTATCTTGAGGTCCAAGTTCAAATCCCAGCCCTGCAAACTAGGAGAGAAGAATCCATGCACTTATTATGAAACATTTGGTGTGCTTCAAACCAACTATTCATTACTTGCCTATTCAGGATGTCACACGTTTGACTTTCTTTATGAGCATAATTTTACATTAAATTCTTTGCTGAAAGGAAACTAGTTGCTGTATCTTGGTAGGGAAGCTAATATAGAGAAGCTGAAGAGAGTATCACAGTGCAGTGATTACAAGCTTTTGTGTGCTCTTTTGAGTTAAATAAGTGGACCAAATTTTGAGATGAAATGTAGATTTTGAGGATTGAAAGGTGTTGAAGTGTGTGACCGTCTCAAAGTTAAAACTATTAGAGAGGGTGTACTTCTATTTAGTTGATTATGTCTTTAAAATTCCCCTCATGTGCATGCGGGCCTGATTCTTTTTAATGGACTTGGTGGAAATTCTTTTACAAAAAATGGGTAGCGGTGAGACTTGACCAGACCATGTCGGGTGATCTTCAATTCATTCTTTAAGCGTGTAGTGTGCTACTTGTACCTTTTCTGTCAAATGTGATCAATTCTAATCTTATATGATGCATATCGGTTTAACGTCTCCATTTCTATTGGCGCTCATGTTGTGGACAAATTGGGTGTTAGAGGCCCAGCAGTACTCACTCTCATATAACATTACTGGTCTTTCAACCGTTTATTGTTCACTTTGGTTAGTATCTCCCTATTGGGGAATTATGTTGTAAATAAATTATGGAGTATTTGTTTTCTTTTGGGATGGGACTCTTTAGTGGATTTGGAAGCTATTATTTCTGCTCCCTGAAAATGAACCTTTAATATCCTACCTGATCCACGGCTTTTAGGTCATCAAGACGTCCAAACTCCTCATTTCTTCTCCTTGAAGTGCCGCTTTGACATCTACTAATTCAAGCATTCTCATAGAGCAGATTTCTGTTTCAACCACAAAAAATTCCTTACACCTATGAATGATTAACTTTAGTCCTCGTGGAACACTGTATGTTTCGCTGAAATATCGGGACTATTCAGGCCTACAGAGTAAAGTTCAATTCTAGGAATTTCTCTTTGCAGGTGTTAGAAAGGGAGCAGATAATGCATAAATTTCACGAAGTGACAGGCCAGCTAGAACAAGCTTTGGGTGGAGTTCATTATGAAGAGCTTGACATATCTGATGAAGTTAAAGAGCAGGTAAAATTCATCACCTCATTAAGTCTTCATTTGTTGTGGATTGATACATCTCTTGATGTGCAATTTTTCATTTCCATCTCTGGCTTCAACTTCCAGGTAGAGCTTGTCCTTTCTCAGTTCCAAAGAGCCAAAGGAAGGCTTGATACACCTGATGCTGAACTCCATGAGGATCTATTGTCCCTTTACAGCAAGAGTAATGATGCTGCTATTGATCCAACTGTCCTATGGCAATTGGTTGAGAAGTTACAGCTGAGTGGAATATATGATCTCACACAAGAATCATGTGCTTTACATGAAATGGTCACTGCTACTGGTGAAGATCCAGAGAAGGGGATAGAGAAGATGTCAGTAATACTGAGGAAAATTAAGGACTTTGTGCTGACTGAGACTCCGGAGATTGATTCTTCTTCGAGGGAGAAATCTTTGACTTGTAGTGGACAAGCATCTATTGAGGCAACTCATAAGGCCCCAGTAATACCAGATGATTTTCGGTGTCCTATATCCCTGGAATTGATGAAAGATCCTGTCATTGTTTCATCCGGCCAGGTACCATTATTGGAACTTTATCTTGCTTTTTTGGTTAAAAGTTGGTTGCGTCATATCCATATCTCTTGCTTCCTCATGACAGCAAAGATATTTTTAACAGAGTCCCTCCATTCCTCCTATCATGTCTTATTATCTTGCCTTGTGCATGCATGGATGTGAGTCGGACTGTCAAAGCCAGGTCTTAAATCATTTCATTCAAGTGCTGCAAATCCCCTATTGTCTAGATTCCCTCTTCTTCTTTTTCTTCTTTGGTAAGTGGAGTAAATATAGCCTAATTGATCATGGAAGAAAGAACCCATCTACTAGCGGGACTAGAACGTGTATTCAGCGGCAGATGTAGCTATTTAGCTGTGGGTTCATCTGAAACAGTACTTTCAATGCGGAACATAAATTTATGCGTAAAAATTCATTAAAAATATAAGTTCAAAAATACAATAGGTTCAATGCTAAGAATCATAAAGATTGAACCTATAGAGCTTAAATCCTAGAGCCGCCTCTGTCAGTGTATTAAGTAGGAGTGGCCAGTGGGCCGGGCTCGGGTCCGGCGGGCGGGTCCGGCGGTGTCGGGGTCGGGGCGGGACGGGAGAAGGGGCGGGGTCGGGTCTGGCGGGCTCTGGCGGGGTCGGGTCTGGCGGGACTGGAGCAAGTCCCGTCCCGATCCCGATCCCGTCGGGCTCGGGTCGGGGCGGGGTCGGGGCGGGGTCGGGCTCGGGTCGGGATACGGCGGGTTTTTTTTTTTTTTTTTTTTTTTTTTTTAAAAAAAAAAATAACATATGTATAAAAAAAACTCAATAAACAAAACAAGATAGTGTAATAAAAACATCCCAAGATCGTTTTTGTGCCTCTTATATTATTTAATAGACATATGATTTTTTTGTAATACAAATACAATTGTCTAAAATCTAAATTGCAACTTTGTGGTGTTGTCCAAAAGTTACAAATTACATAATAAAATTACAATTAAAAAAATTACATTCTCAAAAAACCCGTTCTAATTGCTTGATGATTTCATGTGGTTCTTCGGTTGGAATTGGTATTTGTTGGTCAAATTGATCCACGTCGCTTCCACTACCTTCGGTTAAGATTTCGTTGTAGTTTTCATCATCTTCTTCGTTGATCTCCGGTTGACCGCACCTTCTCCGCTCCGCTCGTATCCAATCTCTCGAATAATACGCAATTTCCAAGTCGTCTCCGCTAACGAGTGTCCGTGGTCTCCTATTTGATATATGCCTGCGTAAAAGCGCTTTCGTACGCGCTTGACGACGCTTGAATGTTCAAAACATCTCGAGCCATCATTGAAAGTGTCGGAAAGGTCTTCTCATTCCCCCTCCAAAGATTTCACAAGTCTTCATGTCCATCTTCATTGATAACTTCTTGATACGGTACGTAACCCCGCAAAACAAAAATATCCAACTCGCTAATTTGGTTAGTAGTAGAGGTACGACCGCACATTCTATTTCGAGGCTTTCAATACTAGCCGCAGAAATGAAATGTCTTTTGTGAGGTTGTATTGAAGATGAAGAAGATGGTATGGAAGTCGGTAAGTTACTAGCATTTTCTTGTTGATAAAATCTATATATATTTTTGCATTGGTGTTCTACGCTAGACAATACTTCTTCTTTAGTTTGTTCAATAGGTGGTGGGTGATTTAGATTTTTGGGACTTGAGCCGGTAGTACTTCTATACAATCGTAAATAGTTTCAATTAGTGATTTAGTACCGTCTATTTTAATAGTAGGATTTAATACAAAACCAATAATATAAATAGAGGGAATAGGAATAAAATATTTTTTTATTTTGACAAACATTTTTTTAATAGGCTGCCTTATAAGTCGGTTTTTCCATATATTCACTAAGTAATAAAAATATTAGAGCTATATAAAACAACATAGTTGAAATAGTAGGATAATATATACCGGAAAATTCTTTTGTTGCTTGAAAAATTTCTCTAAAAATACAATAAGTTCGAAAATTTTTTCCCAATCACTATCTAAAATCATATCACCGGCTTTTTATTATGAGAGTTAAAAAATAAAGTTATAGGTAATTTATAGTCATAAGCAACAAGTAGTTGCTCGTATAAAGAATTCCACCTAGTGGATACTTCTTGTGGAATTTTTCTAAAAGGTAGTCCACAATCATGACAAATTTTTTTATATTCTTTTCTACGTTGTACTTTATTACTTTTAAAAATAAAGTTTATAGCAAATTGTATTTTACTAAGAATGTCTTCAAAAAGTGATAGACCATCCTTTACAATTAAGTTATATATATGGCACGCGCATTTTATATGAAAATGGTCCGGAAAAGACGGAGTTAAACTATTTTTTAAAATTGTAATTGCGTAATTGTTACTAGAAGCGTTATCTAATGTAATAGTCATAATTTTATCGGTAATTCCGTAATAATCGCACACTTGATAAATATTTTCTGCAATAAAAGTACCAGTGTGCCTATCATCTATATATCTATATGCTAAAATACGTTTTTGCATAGACCATTTATAATCTATCCAATGATAAGTTACAGTTAAATAATCATGGCCGTTAGTACTACGACCTATATCGTACGTGATGGATACTTTGCCATTAAAATGATATAATGAAAAACGTAAATATTGTTGATATTCATGCGCGAATTTAAATACATCTCTCTAACAAGCTTGATCTAGGAAAACCGTTAAAAGCAGGATTATATATATCTCTAATGTAATGAATAAAACCGGAGATGAAGGAAATGAAAAAGGCAAACCCTCCACAAAGAACTAATTTTGATATTGCTTCCCTATCTCTATGTTTATTGTATTTAGGGCCTACAATTCCCCCCGTCATAGGGTTAATTTGACCTTGTACTTGGTCCGGGACAATATTAGTATGTGAACCTTGTCTCGATGGAGCGGGCGTTTGCGCACCCGGTTTTGAAGCCCGGTATTGGGCATACCTAGTGGATGAACACTTACTACGTGTCTAATTAAACCCCCGTCCCACCGTGACCTTTTCCGCTTTTAAATTTTAAAACATTTTTACAAATTTTACATATGGCTACTTGATTCTCTACGTCCCTATCAAAAAATGTCCATGCATCCGATTTTAATGGTCGTTTTGCCGGACCTCGTCTCATACTAGGGGGAATAGGAGGTATTTCGGTTGAAGGTGCACTAGTGGGTGTGTTGTCATCAACATTAGTGGGTATATCATCTAGATCATCGTCTAAATTAAAGTCTTCTTGAGTTCCGTAAAATAGCTCCTGGTCTAAATCTAATGGTATTGTAGGAAAATGTTGAGTATCAACAAAATCATCCCGTGTAGGAATAAGATGACTAGAAGAAGTACCCTTGCCCAAGGTTGCCCCTACTAGAAGAAGCACCCTTACCTTTACCCTTAAACATACTTTTTAATCCTTCCATTTTAATTATGATAATAAATAATTAAAGACAATAAAATTAAGTGCGCTAAATAAAAATATAAAATAAACAGACAATAATAATTTAATGAAGGAACGAATGTACCAAACGCCGACGTAACGTCGACGTGTAATCGAGAGGTTGAAAATTGAAACTTTGCTCGATGGAAGATCCTCAAGCTAGTTGCCAACTTCACTACCAATTCCCAAATGAATAAATAAAATTGAATATTTAGCAAACAATGTAGAATTGTAGAGATATATATTGAGAAATTAGAGAGATTGTAGGAAGATTTGTGAGAAAGATGAAGAGAAAATGAGTTATTTATAGTTGAAAAATTGGGTTAAAGTGTAAATATAATAACTTATGGGTTAAAAATAAATATTAAGGGGTAGGGGGTTGGGGGAGGGGGGGGGGGGGGGGCTAAAATGGCCGTTGGCCAACGGCCATAATCTAAAATGGCCGTTGGTGCAACGGCCATTTTTGCAAAGGGCGGGGTCGGGGTCGGGGCGGGCTCGGGTCTCGCGGGCCTGGGGCGGGCTCGGGTCTCGCGGGACGAGACCTCGTCCCGTCCCGAGTTCGAGTCCCGCCCCCGTAATTTTATTATTTTTTTTTTTTGGCGGGGTCGGGGCGGGACCGGGGCGGGCTCGGGACGGGCTCGGGTCGGGGTCGGGCTGTCCCGGCCCACTGGCCAGCCCTAGTATTAAGTAATAACTCCAATAGCAGTGGTTCCTACACCCAATATATCTCTGACTCTTGCTAGTAGAGACAGATGGAACATTTTGCCCTTTATAATAAATTTTGACAAATTTCAGATCCAAGCACATTTTCACTCTTTTTCCGTGTAGTGCTTTGAAATCTTTTATATCACTTTCATAGAGAGAAAGGAGGAAAAAGGTAGAAAGTAATTCATTATTTTCATTTTTCATTTTATGGTAAAGTAGACTGATTCATATGCGGAAAAAGTATAGACAGATAGGCGATTCGTATTCATTTTTATTGTTATGGTCCTTGCTGATTTATGAGATTATTTCTTAGCAACTATATATTCTGCCAAAATCTTGATACATGATTTATGTCGCATCTATGCTAATTCTCTATATATCCCCTGAAATATTGAGGATGCACATGCCTTTATAGGTCTCATGTTCATGGAAGATGTGGTTTTGTGTTGGTAGGCTAAATTTGAACTGTAGTTATCATTTCCATATCGTAGTTTGCTAACAATATAGATGGTTTCCTCCACTGCAGACTTATGAGCGTTCTTCTATTGAGAAGTGGCTGGAAGCAGGGCATAGCACTTGTCCCAAGACACAACAAGTCCTCACAAGTAATGCTGTCACACCAAACTATGTGTTGCGAAGCCTCATAGCACAGTGGTGTGAAGTGAATGGCGTTGAACCACCCAAACGACCAGGTAGTTTACCCAATAAGTCAGCATCCGTGTGCACACCTGCTGAGCGATCGAAGATAGAAAATCTCCTGAGAAAGCTCACATCTGGCAGCCCTGAAGATCGTCTCTCTGCCACAGGTGAAATCCGCCTACTTGCTAAGCGCAATGCTGATAATCGTGTTGCAATAGCTGAAGCAGGTGCTATTCCTCTGCTCGTCGACCTTCTTTCCACACCCGATTCTCGGATCCAAGAGCATGCTGTTACAGCATTACTTAACCTCTCTATTTGTGAGGATAACAAACGGAGCATTGTAACATCAGGGGCAGTGCCTGGTATCGTCCATGTGCTTAAGAAGGGGAGCGCGGAAGCACGTGAAAATGCAGCGGCAGCGCTATTTAGCCTTTCAGTTATAGATGAAAATAAGGTCATAATTGGTACTTTTGGAGCAATTCCTCCACTTGTGACATTATTAAGTGATGGCACCCAGAGAGGGAAGAAAGACGCAGCTACCGCACTTTTCAATCTGTGCATTTATCAAGGGAACAAGGGCAAGGCAGTAAGGGCTGGGGTTGTGCTCACTCTAATGGAGCTGCTTACAGAACCTCAAGGTGGTATGATCGACGAAGCGCTTGCCATTTTAGCGATATTGTCTAGTCATCCAGAAGGGAAGACAACCATTGGAGCTGCAGGGGCAGTTCCTGTTTTGGTAAATGTGATCACAAATGGGTCTCCCAGGAATAAAGAAAATGCAGCTGCAGTTTTGGTACACCTCTGCTCTGGGGACCAACATCATCTAGTGGACGTTCTGGAGCTAGGAGTAATGGAACCATTGCTAGATTTAGTACAAAATGGCACTGAAAGGGGCAGACGAAAGGCAACCCAGTTGCTTGAACGAATAAACAGATACACTGAGCAGCAAAAACAGGCCCAGACAGAATCCGAGGCTGTGATTCATGCACAAACTCATAACCAGCTTTCACAGTCACCACCATCATCGACAAATGCCCTGGACAGCTGAATAAATTACAACTACTACTATGCCTCAATCCTAAGCAAGTGGGATCAGTTATATTTATCCTCGCTGATCCACGTCGCTCCAGTTAAGCTGCTCCTGGAGTGTATGTTCTTATTTAAGTTTTCTGTTATATTTGGCCTTTCTTGTTTTTTTATAGCAGTGAATATAGAAAAAAGGCCTCCATCATTCATTTGTTTTCTGGGGTTGAGGTGTATATCCCATGAGAAAAAAGGCCAAGGATTGAGGGGAAAAAAATATGAGAAAACACAAACTTTTGACAATATTGAATGTCAAGTGAAAAACACACTCTTTTGACAATATTGAATGTCAAGTGTACCATTACAACACACGTACAAGTGAAATCTTCCTCAGTTTTTATAGAAGGAGATGCTTTCTAGTAGAATAAACGTAACATTGTCTCATTATTCACCTTGATTAGTCAAATTCTTGATAGTATAAGAAATCAGTATTTTTTTTCTTCAATTGTCAAAAAACTACCTGAAAGCAATACAGCAAAAATTGTTTCTCAAATCTATGACAAAAGAAGGTGTTCTGCGTGAAACTAAATGAGTGACACATTCGGAAAAGAAAATCAAGTGTTGAAATCAGAACAGATTTCTAAAGAAAAAATTAGGGAATTTAGGGATGATTTAAGGGTTGAAAATCATGTGATCCATTTCTGCTATCAACAGTGTGTTCAAGACAATTATATTTGTAAAAAGTATCTTTCTCTACTAATTTAAGTAAATAGATGAGGCAATCACACTATTTAAAACAGTGTTAAAACATGCAAAGTCAATATTGAAAGAAAAAATACATAAAGTCAAGATTTGAGTCTTACCAAAAACCTTTCACAAAAAAGAATGGAAAATTGTTATAAATTACCGTTCACTCAAAAAAAAAATAGCCATCAAATGTACTATATATGCATATATTGTGTATATTCATTAAATGTTTTTAGTCGAGTGATCAAACGTGTAATTTCTGAAAAATAATTTATATGACTGGTCCATAAATAGAAATCGACTCACACATAATGCAACCTGTTAAAGATATTAGTATTAATGCAGAGACACACAGTTCAATGCAATTAGTTGGTCACCTGTAGTGAAAGAACACAAAGTATCATCTCAAATGCAGACGGCCAATCAGAAAATGCTTGAAATTCACTTTTACCGATTCGTTCTTATATCAAATGTAATTGCACTGTATGACCTATTAAAGTGACCAGTAGTACTTACATGTGTTGTGTCTATCGTAAATGCCATTGCATGTGCAATTATTATAGTTTGCTTTAATGTTTTATTCATTTTATTTATGTTTCTATCATTCAGACCACTTTCAATCAGTATATATCAGTTTGAGTACCATCTTTTAACAGCACTGATGCCCACAAAATTTTCAAAGACCCTCACAAGCAGCAAAAAGGAAAATAGTGAGGGAGAAAAAAATCAGGCTTTCGATGGATTTTTCAAAAAGAGTTTAAAAATTCTTTTATTTAAATTTTAACGTTTCTTAGCAATAAGTCAATAGCATCAATGGACGAGAACTCGAGAAGGTTGCTTTTAGTGGTAGAGTACCTCGGTAAAAAATTTATGAGTCGCCTTATTCAAAATTTAAAGCAAAAATGATTGAACTTCAGTCAAGTGCATAAACTTGAGGTGAAATATCTGCACTTCAGCCAAAATGCCTAAGTCAGGAAAAATATCTAAAGTCTGGCAAAACAGACTAAATTTCCGGTAGAAACACTTGAATTTCAGTCATATGAATGTTTGAAGTTAGACTTGGTTAAAATTAACTTCAACCACCACATGTATGAAGTTGTTCCAAAATGTCAGATGTGCAAGAATTTATAAACTTAGGACATCACTGACACCAAAATCAGGATTTGTGCACTTTAAGGCTTGTTTTGTTGGAGGATAAGTTATCCCGCGAGATTGTTATCTAACCCTCAATGTGGATAAAAATAACATGACTACAATCCCTGGATAACTAATTTCGGCATTAGTTCTTTCGAGATTTAATCTCAATCAAACGTGAGATAAACTCATCCCAAATTTAATCTCGTGATGACTTATCATTTATCCTTTGTACCAAACGAGCTCTTAGGCCAATACCAAGTAGTAGGCACTGGGCTGGCCAAATCTGGGCAAATCAAAATTGATGGTGAGTCCTCAAAAGTTTACTTGGGCTGAGATGAGGTGGATTAAGATGGGCTAAATAATGAGTAATGTCCAACCCCCAACTCTTACATAATTTCGGGGGGGGGGGGGGGGGCTCTTAGCCAAAAATCACCTTTGAACACTTATATTGGTGAAAATGCCACAAGTCTCAAAGTCTTAGCAAAACAACCACCTATTATTAGGTCAACAATGTCAGTCTTTGCTGCATCCAAACCTAACCCTAAAAATTTTAAAAATACATTTTGACCCCCGACCCCCAACATTTTAATTACCCCAAAAAAATAGAAAACTAAATATTTTCCTCCATTTAATTACCCCCAAAAAATAATAAAAAATTAAATATTTCCCTTCCAAAGCTTCAAATTTCAGATCCCATTTCAGGTGAAAATTCCGGCTTTTCATCGGAATCAGTCCGAATAACTTATTATGGCATCGATTACAGTCATAGACCATAGACATAGTCTATTATAGATTTATTATACCGTCGATTGAAGAATATATTATAGTATGTGGTGATTACATGGGTGAATGTGAGGAGATCTCAAAATGTTGGAATTAAATTTTTATGAGCAAGGTGACATGATGATCCTGATAGTGATGACGAAGAGTGTAACAAACAAAAAGAAATTAAAAGAAATAAACAACAAACCCCAAATTACACAAATCTAAGGGACCATGAATATGTATACCATAAACCGACCGTCTGTCAATAGCTAACAATTATTATTTAGGCTCGACTGCATGCATGATCAATAATTTTTCACATGTTATATATAGATCAATGACAATATTTGTCTAAAAAGTCATAAATAAATAAAATAAAATAAAATAAAATAATTAATAGGACATGCCACTATTTAAATATTATAATAACACTTTAATACATCATATCAGAGTCCCCATCCATAAACACATGGTCAAAAGAGTTTTAGGTCAAGTAATGGTACTTAAAAGGCCAATATTTATCTAAAAAATTATAAATAAAATAAAATAAATAAAAAGACTTGATGCTATTTAAATATTATAATAATACTTTAATACATCATATGAGAGTCTCCATCCATTGAGCACATGATCGAAAGAGTGTTAGGACAAGTAATGATATTTAAAAGACCAATATTTATCTAAAAAGGTCATAAATAAATAAAATAAAATAAATAAAAAGACTTGATACTATTTAAATATTATAATAACACTTTAATGCATCATATGAGAGTCACCATCAATTGAACACATGATCAAAAGAGTTTTAGAACAAGTAATGATACTTAAAAGATCAATATTTGTCTAAAAAGTCATAAATAAATAAAATAAAGTAAATAAAAAGATTTGATACTATTTAATATTATAATAACATTTTAATACATCATATGAGAGTCCTCATCCACTAAACACATGATCAAAAGAATTTTAGGACAAGTAATGGTAATCATAACACTAGTATCCAATTAGTCTGACAACAAGTTATTGTTCTCAAAGCACAACCTTGTTTTAAGGACAACCATTACTGGTGCTTAAACTCTTTGGATCATGTGTTCAATTGATGGAGACTCTCATACGATGTATTAAAGTGTTATTATAATGGTTAAATAGTATCAAGTCTTTTTATTTATTTTATTTTATTTATTTATGGCTTTTAAGATAAATATTGGTCTTTTAAGTATCATTACATGTCCTAAAACTCTTTTGATCATGTGTTCAATGGATGAGAACTCTCATTCATATGTATTAAAGTGTTATTATAATGTTTAAATAATGGTATGTCCTTTTTATTTTATTTTATTTCATTTCATTTCATTTATTTATATCTTTTTTAGATAAATATTGGCCTTTTAAGTACCATTACTTGTCCTATAACTCTTTTGATCATGTATTCAATGGATGGTGACTCTCATATAATGTATTAAAGTGTTATTATAATGTTTAAATAGTGGCATGTCCTTTTATTTTATTTTATTTTATTTATTTATGTCTTTTTAGACAAATATTGTCCTTGGTCTATATATAACATGTGGATAATTATTAATCATACTTAAAGTTGAGCCTAAATGATAACTGTTAGCTATTGACGACGATCTGTTTATGGTATACCTATTCACGGTCCCTTAGATTTGTGCAATTTGGGATTTGGCGTTTGGGGTTTGATTTTGAATTTCATTTTTTTTTCCGTTAGACTAGTTCAGATTCATCATGCTTCACATTTCAACAGTCGCCTTTATTTCTCTAGTTTATCATCGACCAAAATGGTCTAAAATTGTCCTAAGCAGTGAATTATTATAGAGCAAGGTGATTTATTTTCTGTTTTACTTATAATTGATCCAGCACACTTAACTTTATTTCGACTGACATACCACATACTTTTTTACAACAAGTCTATTAATTGACAGTGATAAATTTGAAGAAATATAAAAAGCAACACCGAAACAAGCAAAATAAATAAAAATAACACATATTTCAACCAACAAAAAAGGCTAAAGTCTCAAGTGTAGTAATAGACCAAGATTAATTAGCAAAAAACAAAAACAGAAAAAAGCACGATCGAAACAAGCAAAATAAGTAGAAATAACACATATTTCAATAAAAAAAGGACTAAAGATCCAAAAATTTGAAAAAACTCAGAATTTTATGAACACTAGGATTTATCAAGTTCGAAATAAATAGAAACTTTTATATAGGCAATATGGAGCTCAAAATGCTCCGGAACTGATGCAAAACTAATTAACATGCCTGAAAACGACGATTGGAGAGCTTCCGAGCTCTGAGAGAAGAAAAATCGAATGGAGAAATTGAGATTTTGATAAAAGCGAGGAAGAGAGGGGGGAAACTTATTCATACTTTAGGAGAAAAGAGAGTGAGCTTTTGTATATTTAATACAAGTCAAAGGGACTTAAGTATAGAAGTTTAAAGCTCTAAACTTTTAAAAATTATAAAGTGACCCCGGACCCACATATCCGAAACCCTAACCCACAAAAATAAATAAAAAAGAAATTGAGTGACATGTTGGCTAATTTAAGTTTGAGAGTGATCTTCTTGCCAAATCTTCTCTAGTTTATGTTTCCTTGTTTGTTTGCTTAACAATTTAATTAATTATCTAATAAAATTATTATTTTCTTTACTAGGCTATATATAACATAATCAAATAAAGTTAAAAACTAAAATATTTTGACAAAACTTTTCATCAATCAATTCGAATTACATATTTAGCATAAATCATCCCAATTTTTTAATAGGCTTAATTGAGCGGTCAAAATAAACTGTGTTAATAAAAACTTAAGCGGATTGGTATGTCATATTTGTATTGGCTGATTTTGCCTCCCCTACATGTAGTAATAATTTTGGCCTTCTTTTCGAATTTTTAGTGTGAGCTCGTGAATAGTAAAGGATATCAGTAAGGTCTATGAAGGACAAACCTTTGGTACGAAGTCTACACAATTATGATCGATATAAGGTAAAGTTTATAAACATTACGCTGCAATTTTGAGAAAGTGTAACTATTGAATTTTTTAGAATTGCGGCATCACGCTCTAATTTAGCAGTTATGAGAAAGATAATATGAATAAAATAATTAAGGAGAAGAAGAAATAAGGGTATGCATTGTTGGATATTACAAAGGATTTGCAGGAAACGGAAATTACAAGTAACTGCTTATGTAAGAATTGAAATTATAATTCAACTATAAAACTGAAAATTACAATATAGCAACAAACTGAAATTACTATTTTGTTGATCAAGAAAAACTGGAAAGTTATTTTTTTTGCTGAGTCGAGTGTGGCACTCTGTCCTTAAGACAATATTGCCCCGTATGTATCCTTTATATGTCCTGGACAATTGGTCTCCCAAGATAAAACAGCAATGGAACTATTGAGCAAATGAAACTCAATAGCTACAGTGAAGAATATTGAATAACGAAATGATGCTTTGAAGATTAGGCAGAAACTGCTTTGCTTTCTGCTTTGTGTATTTTCGTGTTTATCAAGTGTGCCTCAACAATGGTGTAAGGGGTGTTTATATAGGAGGAAGAGGGATCTGTTTGATCGCCTCCATAATGACCATTATTGGCCAAATAATGACCATTATGGAGGTAGTAAAGCCACCAAATAAATGGAGAAAATTGCCAACGGATTGGCCATTATAGGAGGTGTAATTCACCAAAATAAATGGCTGAATTGAGTGCTTTGGACGTTTCGTTCCGGACCATCGAAATTCGATTTTCCGAAAACTTCGGGGACCAAACTCGTACATCTTGAAACTTCAGGGACCAAACTGTACATCTGAAAGAATTCTGGTCCAAACTTCACATCTGAAACTTCTGGGATCAAACTGTACTTCTGGCAAAGTTTTCTGGCCCAAAAAGATAATACCTCGTGAGCCCGGAACCGGATCGGACGGGCGGCGGCGGCGCGCGCGTGTGTCTTTCCTCGAACCGAAGCACATCTAGGTCCTCCCTCCTTTAAACACATGGGATACCCCTTGGGGTCCCAAACCCCAAACCAACTTCGAGTCTTATATACACAACAATTCTTTCTTCCTCTACCGATGAGGGAGAATTGATCACACACCACACTTTTTCATGCTTCAAACACCTTACTTCGTGAACCAATATCTCTTTCATTTCTCAATGAAATTTGACGATTCTTGGCCCTACGGTTATCTACGTACTTAGTACATCATGCATGTGTGAAGAACCGGATTCTCCAACATACGTAACACTAGTGTTTAAGCCGTTAAAGTTGGTCGGTCGCAACTCCCGCCAAAGGCTAATTTCCAACATGTATATGTTACAGAAACAATTCCATTAAGACAAAAACTATAGCAACTTTCTCTTGCATTTTATACACTTTCACCAAATCCCCACCTTATTCACAGGTAATTGTCTAGTCCAAAGAAATAGGGCAGAATTAAAAGGGACAGTATTTCTTTTCAGAAAGGAGCTAGGATTTCACTTTTTCTTTTAGTTCCCCCTTTGTTTTTTCAACCTACTCATAAATATATATATTGATATCCAGCTTTCCGGCTTACGCTAGACTATTTCTAAAGATAGTAGTCTTGGTCCCTCAGCACTACTACCAGTAAATTGCAGGATGTGCTTGAATGACCAGGGTTTGAGAACATAGCATCTGATATCACCTACAATGTCCTACCCCAGAAGAGACCTACTCCAATATTCTGATGTGAACTTCAACATGAAATTGTACTACCTGAATAATACAACCTAAATCTTGTTGGAGTCTCTTATCGGTGTGTTAAAGGGTACTTAACCTTTTTATATGATTTTGGATAATCCTCGCCCTTTGAGCTAACTTTTGGAGTTGAGTTAGACCAAAATTCATTTCTTTATCATGGTATTAGAGTCAGACATTTTCCAACTTATTTAGCCAATGTTGGGCCCCGTCTTATATTCTCCATGCTCTAGACGTCGTGTGCAGAGGTTGTTGGAGTCCCATATTGGTCGGTGGGTTGAACTAGCTTTTGGGTTGAGTAAATAGATTGAGTAATATCTATTTTCTTATAACAAAATAATTCAGAAAAGAAAAAAGAAATAATAGATTCAAGTTCTTATTAACAAGAATTTTGTGATGTTAAAAGTTGCTTGTTAATTTATAAATTATTTTAATTAAAAGAAATACATACATACATACATATATTTCTATTTTGCAACAAGCTAGTAATGTTAGTATCGCTCTGTCTCAATTTGTTTGAAGGTTGACCAGTTTTGGGAGTCAAACACCTTTTTTTAATTTAATTTCAAACATAGATTCTTCATGTATTTTATAATAAAATTTACATATTTAAAAACTATATAAAAAATATTATAAGTTTGTATAATTAATAATTCACAATATATAAAAAGAGTTGGAGAAATTATAGTCAAGGAAATAGATGTTTGACTTTTCAAATTGGTCCTTTAAATAAATTGGGGAGGAGGGAGTAGTAATTATTATGATATGTTTATTTATTGTATATTAGTAAAGCTGCAAGAGGGCTACTTTTCCAACTATGTATGTCTGCAATATAATTCATGAAAGGGTAAGCTTTTCGCGTGGAATTGCGGAAGAGGCCACATGTCTGTGAAGGGAATTAGATTCTAACACCACCAAATGTTTCTTTATTAATTTGTTAATAAAGTATGGTATATGAGCAGATCCCATCTTCATAATCATGCATTATATATAATGCTTTTTCCCAGGCCAGATAATTACGCGTCTGATTATATGATTCTTTTGAATTCCAACATGAAAATTTAAATACTGAAAATTATTGGATACAATAGAATTTTTATATACATGCACGCGCATGGTCTAATTTGGTATATACGCAATCTTTTAAAGTGTCGATCGAACGTCAAATGCATCGCCTTCATTTCATACCCGCTTTAACTTGAAGGAGGCGAATTAAGAATTTAAAATTTATGGATCCTATAACGGCCTCAAGCTAATACTATAATAATAATTGAGTATATCACACAAAAGTTATTGAATTCATGTGGGCTTCTAGTTGCATTTGAATTGTTTATATTAATCAACTAGAGTTAACTTTTATATACTGATTGCACAAAAAAAAATTACATTGTCATATAATCTAAAAGATAATTACATGTAATCATTCAAATAAATTTGGATTAATAATATGAACCATAAGACAGGTTAATTGCTCAAACCCCACGTTGTGAGATTTCACTGAATATGTTATTGTTGTAAAACAGGTTAACTGATACAACAAGTTAAAATAAAGTTAATTCTGTGAATGATCATACAAATTATGAAAATTACTCAATACAAATATTCCAAGTAACGTGTTGGGACGAGTTGGATAATTAGAGTTCTATTTCTAAAAAAAAGATACTATCGGAAAGCTCAGTCTCAATCGGACTTGCAATAGCAAAGTATGCTCCTATATCCGTGAAGGATTGCTTTCCAACAGATAAAATTTTTGTTAAGCTTGTTGTTAAAGGGTAAGATACTGATTCTATAGAAGCTTATATGCATTGGACAGGAGCTCATAGTACCTTCTAGCCCTACTAGCCCTACTAGAGGGGAAGGAGTCTAAATTGACCCTCTTCTTTTTTAACCACTTGCAATAGAATTTTCAAATATATTTGGTACCAAGATAACAACAACAAACAACAACATATTCAGTGAAATCTCACAACGTGGGATCTGACGAGGATAGAATGTACACAGACCTTACCTCTATCTTGATAGGTAGAGCGGGTGTTTTCGAAAGACCCTCGGCTCAAGACAAAGCATAAGCACAAGCAAAGCAAGAGAAATGGTCAGACCCAGACATAAAATTTAAAGCAGTATGAAAATGATGGTAACAAAAGAGAATAAACCATGATATAGCATTCTGAAAAAAGAAGCAGTAACTAACGCATGTAAATAAGATAAACAAAATACACTAAAGAACACATGGCAGCAGAAATCAAACGACAAGGTACTATAAAGAAATATTGCCTCTACTAGTATGATAGGCTAAGCAGATCTACAGTAATAACAGTACAACTACCAGTATGTATACGTAAGTAGGAGTACGCTCAACTACCTACTACCCTAATCCGTGTCCTCTACAACCCTCTATCTAAGGTCATGTCCTTACTAATTTGCACATGCGCCATATCCCGTCTAATCACCTCTCCCCAATACTTTTTTGGCCTACCTTTACCCCTCATGAACCCGTCCATAACCAACCTCCGCACTGGGGCATTTATGTCTCTCATCTGCACATGCCACACTACCTCAACCTCGCTTCCCGCATCTTATCCTCGACTGAGGCCACTCCCACTCTGTCCCAGATATCATCATTTCTAATCATACCCCTCATTGTATGCCCATACATCCATCTCAACATCCTCATCTCCGCAACTTTCATCTTTTAGATGTGCGAAGTTTTGATTGACCAACACTCCACCCCATACAACATAGTCGATCTAACCACCACCCTATAGAACTTGCCTTTAAGTTTTGGTGGCACCTTTTTATCGCACAAGACTCTAGATACGAGCCTCAATTTCATCCACCCCGCACCAATACGATGTGTGACATCGTCATCAATCTCTCCATTCCCTTGGATAATATACCGGGTACTTGAAGCTTCATTTTTTTAGAATGACCTGAGTACCAAGCCTCACCTCCACGTCTGTCTCATGATCGCTCCCATTTCTAAACTTTCACTCCAAGTATTATGTCTAGGTCCTACTCAACCTGAACCCTTTAAACTCCAGAGTGTGTCTCCAAACCTCCAGCTTAGCGTTCACTCCGCTGCGAGTCTCATCAATCAGGACTATATCGCTTGCGAATAACATACACTATGGCACCTCTCCTTGGATTTGTCTTGTCGAGTCAGTCAGTCCATCACCAAGGCAAATAAGAATGGGCTAAGAGTTGATCCCTGGTGCAACCACATCATCATTGGAAAGTGCTCTGAGTCTCCTCCTACTGTCCGTACCCTGGTTTTGGCTCCATCATACAAATCCTTGATCGCCCTAGTGTACGCCACATGTACACCTCTAACCTCCAAACATCTCCATAGAACCTCCCTAGGGCTTTGTCATATGCCTTCTCGAGGTCGATGAAAATCATATGTAAGTCTCTCTTCCTCTCTCTATACTGCTCCACCAACCTCCTAATAAAATGAATGGCTTCTGTAGTCGAATGTCCAGGCATGAATTCAAACTAGTTCTCAAAATAGACACGCATCTTCTCACCCTCATCTCCACGACCCTTTTCCAAACTGTCATAGTGTGGCTTAGCAGCTTGATACACATATAGTTGTTGCAATTCTGGATGTCACATTTGTTCTTGTACAAAAGAATCATTGTACTCCACCTCCATTCTTCGGGCATTATCGCCGTCTTAAAAATGACATTAAACAACTCAGTCAGCCACTCCAAACCTAGCCTGCCTGCGCTCTTCCAAAATTCAATTGTGATCTCATCAGGCCCGGTCGCTCATCCCCTGTGCATCCTGCGAACAATACCCTTAACACCCTTAACCTCCTCAACCTTAATGTTTCTATAATATCTAAAATCCCGATACCTTTCGGATTGCTCCAGATCTCCCAGCACAATGTCTTTATCTCCTTTTTCGTTCAAGAGTTTATGGAAGTAAGAGTGCCACTTCCGTCTAGTATGCGTGTCCTCCATCGGTACTTTTTCATCCTCGTCCTTGATGCACCTCACGTGATCCAAGTCACGATCCCTCATCTTTCTCACCTTGGCTAGTCTGTACAACTTTTTATCCTCGCATTTTTCCTCTAATTCCACATACATGCATTCAAAAGTCATCGTTTTCGCCGCGATGCCCTCGATGAACTTTACCATTCTACCACCAGTCCCTCGATGTCCACCACGGCTACCCCGCAAAACCCCTAGCATTTCTCTAGCTACCTCTCCAATACGACTGATCGTCATGTCCCATATACCGATTGCATACCCACTACTCCCCAAGCCCTCTTGGCCATCAACCTCTCCCACATCTCTTTTGCACTAGCCATGGTCAAACTCCCCCATTTGATTCTTAGCTTGTCATTCAAAACCCTCATCTTCTTCTCCATCTTGATCTTCAAATCCATCACCAAAAGCTTATGTCAGGTTGTAAGATACTCATTCGGAATAATCTGGCAATCTTTACAAAGACCGTTGTCAACCTTCCTAAGGAGCAAAAAGTCTATCTGAGTCTTAGCCACTGAGCTACAAAAAGTCACCAAGTGCTCCTCCTTCTTCATGAACCTCGAATTGGCTATCACCATCCCAAAAGCTTTAGCGAAATTTAAGAGTGAGACGCCTCCCCTATTCCTGTCTCCGAGGCCAAATCCTTTATGTACGTCGTCATAACCCCCCGAAAGTGACCCGATATATCTATTGAAATCCCCTCATACAAATAACTTCTCAGTGGGTGGTATACATCCCACCACCTCATCTAAATCCTCCCAAAAGTGTCTCTTCTCCTCCTCATCCAAGCCCGTCTGCGGCGCGTAAGCACTAATAATGTTCATATTAGACCTTCCAACTATCAACTTAATCGTCATCATCCTGTCATTAACCCTCCTAACCTCTATCACCTGATCTCTTAGCTCGTTGTCTACCAAAATGCCTACTCCATTCCTATACCTCAACCTGCCCGAAAACCATAACTTATACCTGTCCACATCCTTAGCCTTAGGTCCTACCCATTTGGTCTCCTGGACACATGCTACTTCCCCGTTAAAGTCCCAATGTTCCAAGACCCTATTCTCAACCTAGCATCTCCCTTACCCCACTTACCCCCTAACCCTCGCCCCGTCCCCGATCGAGAACATGACCATAGTCTATCATGAGTCACCAAAGCCACTAAAGCGGATATAAACTAATAGTTTAATCTAAGGTTTACACCTAAAAATAGGAACGCCAAGAATGATATAACTAAAGGCAGGAAGAGTAAATGCAAGAATGTAATATACTAAAGGCGGGAATTAATATATTATGAAACAAATTTGACAGCCAAGCAAAGATAAATTAGCAACAAGAATGAAGGCCAAATAGATAGAACCAGATGTTTGACGGAAGACTGGAGAGATAGAGCCCAGATGCGCTTCGTGACAAATCTGTTCCCGACGGTTGTGTTCCGGCAGTTGATGCTTTGGATATATCTGTTGGTACCTGCAAAAGCAAAGAAAAGGAAAAAAAGGGAAAAGAGAAGAGTTATAGGGGGCAGGGTCACCTGAGAACCTCCGGAGAACCGCTGAAATAAGTTGTCGGCGATGCAGTGGCGGTTGTTGTGATGGCTGCTGGTGAGTAGCAGTGGATGAAAGTAGCTACCCAATCCAGTAGGTTTCCGATATGAAGCCTTACCTTCGCCGAAAACAGTTCAGCCAGACGAAACCGCCAGGAAAACACTGTTCACATCCAGAGTATTGTTCACTATCGGATACTGTTCACCGCCGAAGTTGCGTTGTTTACAGTAATCTGATGATCAAGGAGACACCCAAAATGCGCTGGAAGTTGTATTGCGATGTCGTGGCCAAAGAATCAGACCAATAAGACCTCTCACACACATTAAATCCTGCCGAAAGTTATAGTCGGCGCGCGAGCTTCACACACTTGAAATCTGGGCATCGGGTTCTGGATTTCTACAGATCGGAGGGAGTTGATTCTCCCTAGGTAGGTTGTGACTGACACTTCTCACCTCGGGAAAAAATCCGGCGAGGCAAAACCAATTCCGACGAAGCTATATTGATGATAATAATTGAAAATCTCTTTTCTATTCTTTACCTGCCAAAGATTGAAGATGGGGATAATGTGAAGATAGAATTATTGAAGTGTGTGATCATCTGATCTAAAAGCTTAAGATGTTAGATAGAACACACTTTTAATATTTGATTATATTCTCAACACGCCTCCTCACGTGCTGGCTTGATTTTTTTTCATGGTCCAAGCATGTGGAAATTCTTTTTGAGAATGGGTGGCGGTGAGGTTCGATCTCAGGACCTTTGGCCTGCTCTGATACCATATTGAAGTGTGTGACCATCTGATCTAAAAGCTTAAACTGTTAGATAGAACACACTTTTAATATTTATTATATTCTCAAGAATAACAAACAATAACCCAAGTAGAGTTTGATCAGTGGTTAGTGTGTGACTCTGTGAGAGAGAAAAAACAGAGAGACGTTTATATTTGGTACCGAGATATAAACACAACAAGGCAAACTATCATCATATATCACTCTATCGTCATATATCAATCTTTTTCTTGAAAACAAATTAAAGTTATCCAAGTATACCATATGTCCTATAAACAATCCAAGCCAAAATTTCATCAGCTGGCACTCATGTTAAAAGATATTATATTCCCCTTACCCAAATCGAAATTTTTCTATAATATTTTGCCAAAATTTTAAGGCAACCGGCCCCCGCTTCCCAAAAGCAAGAAAAAGAAAAGAGGTACCAAATGCAGAGTAATGTTTTCCTCCACAACCACCGCCAAGATAATCCACCCTAATTCAATTGCCGATTCTACGATTAAAGAAATTAGAATAGAGAACATAACATTATCGTAAACTTCCTTCGTCTCAATTTAGGTGAGGATTGACCAATTTGGAAAGTCAAACGACATTTTTTTAATTATAATTTTCACAAATTCTTTTTATATATTGTGAATTATTAATTATGCAGACTTATAATACTTTTTAAATATGTAAATTTTATTATAAAATACTCGAAGAATCTATGTTTGAAATTGAGTCAAAGACAAAGTTGTTTGACTCTCAAAATTGATCAACCCTGATATAAATTGAGACGGAAGGAGTAGAAAAGAGGAAAAGGGGATGAGGAAAAAAAAGAGGAAGGTGGATAGAATGGGGCCTTTGAGATGAGGTACAACACGGATACAACTTCAAGTGAATTCAATATCTTTATTATATAACTGTAAATATTTAAAGAAAACTAAAAATATTAATAACAGATCAAAATTTTGGATCTTCACTTTTATAAAATATAGTGTATATTCAATATAAAAATATACGTCTCTGTTTGATGCACTACATACATAAACAGGAATCAGATGAAAATGATAGATTGATGAAAGATTGCGCTCATGTCGTTATATTTAGGGGACCCTTTCTCCCATGGGTTTCACGAGCTCAATCACCCCCACAGGAGGGACAACCTTTAGCTTTTTCCTCAACCAATAACGCGTATATGCATGTTTCTTCCCTTTTTACTAATTCCATGACGGTTTTCTCCACTTCAATTTATATTCTGCTTCTCATCTTTTGTTATATTATTGTTGATCATTTTTAGTCAAGTTGATGAAAAAGAAAGTACTTTTGACCCTTAATTATTGCTAAATTTTGATTTTATTTTTTATAATATCTGATAAGCATATTTAACTTTCAATTATTCGAAATGTACATTTGTGATCCATCTGCTTGTGAATATTAAGAAAATTATCATAGTTATTACACTATTTCACCATTTAATTATACATATTTATGTTAAAAATGTATATTACTCCATATTTAAGTGTCATACAATTCTAAAAATAGTCGAAGTATAACATATTTCTTTCATATAGGGACCAAAACACACATTTTAATTAAGTAAAGGTTAATTATATTGAGTCATATATTATAAAAATCAAACCTAGAATTTATCAGATCTAAGAGTTCAAAAGTGTTATCATCTCAAAAGAAATTAAACCATTTCCTTGTTTTTTTACATGACACACTCTTTTTAGAAATGTTCTTAAAAGAATGAAACATTTTATTATTTAACTTATGTTTTTTATTTACTCTTAATGATATATTTTTATAGTCATAGAAATGATATGTCATGTTTAAAATCACAAGTTCTATAGGTAATTTTGGTATATATCAATTTCTTTTTCATTCTTAAATTCTATAATTATAAAAGTGTGTCATTAAAAATAAATGAAAAATTTTAAGTTAAAAAAAAATTCAAATAAAAAGAAAATTGGAACATAAGTACAGGACAGATTTATGTAGAAGGGTCGGGATGCCACGGCACCTGCATGCCTCGGTTGAAACTTTGATTATATATGTATATATGTATAAGAAAACTAAAATTTACTAAACGTATCACCCAAAGTAACAAAAGGGTGTTTGGTGCCGCTGGCGAAGGGTCAAATATTCAGTTGGAAGCCCAGGAGTTCGATTGCTCGCTACACGCATTTTGCTATTTTGCTTTTTGCAAGTACGATGCTCTTCCTTTCTTTATTTTTTGCTGGTAACAATGCCTCTGCCTTTCAGCTCTCTACTTCTTTATTTATCTTGATAAAGTATACCGTGATATACACATTATACACAGCATATACAATGCTTTGTGTATACCGTGTATATCACGGAAACACAAGCATAGTTGGATCGTGATATATATGGTATACATAACCGTATATATCACAGTTTAAGAGTTGTATTTAATTAGCCCTTGGGTTTTCGAGATCCCAATCATCTTCATCATGTCTGTTTGCTTAAGAAGTCCTTGTATGGACTTAAGCAGGCCCCACGGGCTTGGTATAAAAGGTTTGCAGATTATGTATCTTCTATTGGCTTTTCTCACAACAGGTCTGATCATTCTCTCTTTATATATCGTCGTGGTACTTCTCTGGCATACATTTTGTTGTATGTCGATGATATTATATTGACCGCTTCGTCTGATAATCCGCGCAAGTCTATCATGACACTTCTCAATTCCAAATTTGCTATGAAGGACTTGGGCCCCTTAAGTTATTTCTTGGGGATTGCTGTCACTCGTCATTCAGGTGATCTGTTTTTTATCACAAAGGAAGTATGTCACTGAGATTGTTGAAAGAGCTGGTATGTCGTCTTGTAAATCTACTTTTACTCCAGTTGATACTCAACCAAAACTGAGTGCTACGTCTGGCACTAAGTACTAGGATTACATCCACTATCGCAGCCTTGCAAGTGCACTTCAATATCTTACTTTCACGAGACCTGATATTACTTATGTCGTTCAGCAGATGTTTGATTATGCATGATCCTCGGATTGAGCACATGAATGCGATCAAACGCATTATACGTTACATCCAAGGAACACTTGACTATGGCTTGCATCTATATCCATCGTCGGTCTATACACTTGTCTCTTACACATATGCTAATTGAGGTGGATGTCCAGATACCCGACGCTTCACGTCTAGTGCTGTATATTTCTTGGTGATAACTTGATCTCATGGTCTGCAAAACGACAAGCTACCTTATCCCTCTCCAGTGCAGAGGCCGAGTATCGAGGGTAGCCAATGTGGTCTCTGAATCATGTTGGTTACGTAATCTTCTCTTAGAACTTCACTTTCCCATTCAGAAAGCTACCTTGGTCTATTGTGATAATGTTAGTGCAATATATCTTTCTGGTAATCTGGTTCAACATCAGCGCACTAAACATATCGAGATGGATATCCACTTTGTTCGCAAAAAGGTAACTCGTGGACAAGTACGCGTTTTACATATCCCTTCTCGGTACCAAATTGCAAACATCTTTACTAAGGGTCTTCCCTCAGTTCTATTTGAGGATTTTAGGAACAGTCTCAGCGTACGACGACCGCCCGCTATGACTGTGGGGGTGTGATAAAGTATACTGTGATATACACAACATATACAATGCCTTGTGTATATCACGAAAACACAACCATAGTTGAACCATGATAAATATGGTATACATAACCGTGTATATCACGGTTTGAGACTTGTACTTAATTAGTCTTGTACACTTACCATAATTGTAGAATTATTGCTACAAATAGAATAGAATTTTGTGATTATAATAGGAATATGAATTTTCCATATTATGGAGATTTTTAAATTATATATATACTCATTCAATAATCAAGAGATTATTTCTTACATATCCCATTTAACTCTTTTTTGGTTTAATTAAATTTTAATCTTTTCTACTTCTTTTTTCTTTAGGTACAAGTCTCTGGGTACAAATATTGCACGTGTACATCATATATTGAGTACTAATTTTTTTTTTTAAATCACATTAATATTGACAGAACTTATGTTTGGTTGTAAATATAAATTTTTGAAAAAGGTTTAAATTTTTTAAAATGATGATTTGATCATATTATATTTTCTAAATTTTAAAGGTTTTTTTTTATCTTTCACCAAAGTCCGAGCTAAATAAAGATTTTGTTGGATATATAAAGCAGTACGGGAAGTAAATAAATATTACAAGTGCTTCGAAATGATAAACAACAAAGATTACAACAAGAAGTTGTCAATCTTTTAATCTTATACTAGAAATTCAAATCTAGATCTTGTATTCAGAAATACAAGAACATGAACTGCTACACTTGTGGCTTGTAGAACCGTTGATAATCCGAACGGTTAGAGTCTTTTGAGTTTCAAGTTCACACTTGAAACACTTAGCAACTAATTAGATAATCACAACACCACCGGCTGAGTCGAGAGATGACTCTCTGTCTTTAAGACAAGATTGCCCCGTATATATGATTTTACGTTAGCGGGCAATAGTCTCCCAAGATAAAACAACAACTAATCAACACTACAAAGCAAATAGGTTGATTCTGACGAAGAAAACAAACATGAAATGACTTGCTGAAGAATGGAAAATTTAGAGGAAAAGGAAGAGTTTCGGCTCTTGTTCAAGACTTGTGTTTTCTCTTTTTCTCCACTTTTTTTTTCTGTCTACTGTCCACTCAAAATTAGAAGTAAGGTTTTCTCTATTTAATGTTTAGTAGGAGGAGATGTGTTAAGAGGATGTTTAAGAGGTATAGTCATGGCCAGAAAAAATTTGTATGTTTTGTAACAAGTGCAAAACGTTTCAGATGGTTAATGCCATAAAAATTGTTGGCTTTCCCGTTGTTGGCAACATTTTCTGAAACTCCAGGGACCAAATTGCTTAGTATTTACAGTTTGAGGTCCAAAAAGATAATATCAGCCCACGACCCAAGCCGAGCGGCGGCGTCGCACGTGTGGGCTAGCCTTGAACCCAAGCACACCTAGCTCCTCCCTCCTTCAAACACATGGGTTACCCCCTTGGGGTCCCAAACTTTTATCCATATTTTAGGCTTATAAAATGAACAATTCTTCATTTTCCCACCGATGTGGGAGATTTGTCCCACACCATATTTTCATGCCTCAAACACCTTACTTTGTGGACTAACATCTCTTTCATTTCTTAATGAAATTTGACAATCCTTAACCCTACGGTCATCTACTCACTTAGTAGATTATGCACGTGTGAAGAACCAAAATCTCCAACATGCGAAATTCGAGTGTTTAAGTCATTAAAGATGGGTGGACACAACCCCATCAAAGACAAATTTCCATCAGATTTATGGGTTGAGGCTACAATTCTTGATTCTCAACTATATATCCGTAATAAAAACGCAATAGGCAGTGGAGTATGAATATATTGAGTTAATGATAGTAGATGATTTATACAGGTTCAGATTTCTAATGTAGAAAATCTTTTTTCTTTTTCAAAGTTCTAGAGAATAAAGTTTCCTGTCTGTGCCAAAAAAAATTGGACTGCTTCGGAATCTTTAATCTCGAAATATCTAAGAGACAACATAACTAAACTAATCTGCATATTCGGTATATCTAATATATATCGAAAAGATGCATCCGAATCGAAGTCCATAAAGAAACCGACCAGTTAATCATAGTGTTGCCCCCGAAACCATCAAATCCTAGATCCGCCTGTGTTAAAGTACTATAATTAATAATTAAAAATCGGACGCTTGAAACTTTTTCCCATAAAAAACATTAGAAATGTGGAAAGCATGATTCAAATTGAAAACGAAATTGAACCAACTTCTAAGAATAAAATTTTGCAAATTTAGACGTTTGATTCGGTTTGGGAAGATGGAAACAGTACTTTTTACTGTTCAATTTGATTTGACCCATAATTGTAAGTGTGTCACCCTATTAAGAATAAATTACATTATATCTTGACGAAATTCATTTTAGACACCTTTCAACACGAATCTAAACTTTAAACTGTTAAATGAGATTTCATTAACCCTGAAGGTCATTTGAGCTAATTACGACAAGGGTATATAAAATTTAAAAATAATTTCATAGATCTTCCTTTTATATTTGGCTTTGTAATATTAGTTTCTGTATTGGGTGGAAACGCCTTCGGAAGTGTTAGCGTACTCAAGAGGCACGATAGTTTCGGAGCCTTAGCACATATGTCTTCCACTCCCAACGACTCCTGTCACATCAGCCTTCCTAGATCAGAGTGTCGCGGTGCGCGTGGGTACGATGACGTCATTACGCTCACATCGTCATAACTTTAGAGGGGCATAATAGTCTAGATTTGTCTTATATATGTAAGACTTAGAGGAGAAGGAGGACACATTGTATTCTCTCTAAGCCTACACTTATAACTGATATCTCTTTCAAGCAAATACATCATTCTCAACTCTTGTTCTTACGTTATTCATTGTTCTTTTCAGATCTAGCTTGTTTATTCACTTTACTTGCTTATTCTTGTATTTATTTGATCTTTCACCCTGCTTAACCGTAACCTAACTAGCACTACCGGACTCACTAAAGAGAGTCTTCAGATCGGATACGACCTACTTGTCTTTAAACCCTAGAATACAAATCTTTAACTGTGTTTTTTGGTTAGAATCATTTTCATCGGAAAATAGTTTGACGCCATTTGTGGGGATAGATAGTTGTGGTGTTGTCCCGATCTGTAGTCGATCTTCTTGAGAAACCTAAACGGAAACACTACACTTAGAAAGAAGAAGAAGTATGTCAGGACAAAGCAGCAGCGCTCACGGATCACAGGGACTTAGAAAAGAACATACTCCCATCGAACATCACGACCTGACGGATCGATCATGAGTGCTACGCACGGAGTCAGAGGAGCAGCCCAACAAAAGCGGAGCAGGGGAATCCCAGATGACAGGATGGCTGAAAGGGCCCGGAAGAAGATGTCCAAAGGAAGAAGCTCAGCCAAGTCTCAAACCAGCAAATCCATACCCGCTGATAAGAGAGGATCTTTCACCAAAGAAATGATCGCAGTTGTCCTAGAAGCGCAAAATGAGATGATGTTGCGCATGGAAGCGGCAGTGGTCGCTATAGCTACTCATTCCAGGATAGGGACTCTGGCTTCAAACCAAAATGCTGCAAAGACCTCAGCCTCACCTGAAGCCAGCAAAGAGAGAAGAGGGCAGGAAAGACCGAATGGACGCGTTCACAGAAAGATTACATCGGGTGGAAAAATAAATGAACTAGCGAATGAGTCAGATACTCGGAGCACCGCCTATCATAAAGGGCACAAAAGCCAAGAGGTACGGTGTTTTACCGTATTCGGAAAGTGCGGCCCCCATCTTTATCCCGAAGAAGTTCAAGATACCTGACATACCAAAATATGATGTCACCATAGATCTAGAAGAGCACATCGTGACCTTCAAAGCAACTGTCACCGGGCACGATCTCAAGCAATACAAAATCAAATCTATTATGCTGAAGAAGTTCAGACAGACGCTCATAAAGGGAGCACTCTATTTGTATACTCGTTTACCCGAAAACTCTATTGATTCCTTTGCTATTCTTACAAATACTTTTGTCAAGGCTCACACAGGGGCCCGAAGCGTAGAAATATACAAACAAGACGTGTTTACAATAAAGCAGCGGGAAGATGAACTGATGTGAGGATTTGTAGACATGTTCCAAAAGGAGAGAATGTTGTTACCGGCCATCTCGAAGATTAGGCAAAAACCACGTTTGCGTATGGGTTGAACCCAAACAGTTCAAACACCTCCAGAAAACTAAAGAAAAGCCTAAAAGAGTTCCTAACAAAAACGTAGGGCGAAATAACTCTTAGGTACACAACCAAGATGTGGATTGAGGAATACCAACGAGTGACGATGTCAGCATACACAAACGACCGCCTCCCAAGAAGGTCAGGTCACAGTTAGGTTTACATGTTTGATTCAATTTCAGAATAAGCTTCGAAATTAGTTTTACATGAGCTTGTTTAGTGGTGTACTTTTCTCCGGTGTAGCTATCTAGTGTCTGAAGCCACCCAATTAATTTGACCAGAGAACACAAACCACAACTCACAGGTGATTTGCTCGTTGGTAAACTCATATATAAAAGACTATTATCAATGGCATAGAACGAATTTTCCGCAGGTAATGTCACAATATTAGTTATCACAATTCGATTAGTAACACGATTTAGGGACAATTACCCTATTGAGATTATACTGTATTGAAATTCGAGCCATGATATTCTGATTTGCAATTGAAAGCAACACTCTAGCACCAATAACATTATGTGGTTGGCTTTTAATGTAACTGTGTTTAACTGGATATGCTATTTAAGAAATAAAGAAAAAAAAAATTGTGTGATATAAAACAATCCATAAACATTTATTTGAATATTAAATCATGTCAATCATACAATTAGAAGTTTAAAGTTAAATATTTTTCAAATATAATACATAATTGATTTTAATCATAAAATTAAATACTTTTCAAATATAAAACATAATTGATTTTAATCACAGAACTAAAAGAAAAATTGTGTGCGCGGCCTCCGGAAAGGGCCGGACTCTCTCTCTATAATGTGAGTTCTCTCAGGTAACACTGATGGCCGGGAAATCCAAAGCTAGAGGGAGGAACATGAATGCGCTGTTGTGAGTTTTTGCTCTATGGTACTTTATAATGCAGTACGGGAAGTATATAACTATTACAAGTATTCGAAAGGATAAACAAAGATTCAATAATTCAACTAGAAATCTGAAAATTACAATAGTTACACAAGAAAACCGAAATTCCAGCTTTGTAGAAGATGGAAAAAAGGAAATTGTTTTTGCCGAGTCGAGTGTAGCACTCATTCCTTAAGACAATATTGCCCCGTATGTATCCTTTATACGTCCCGGACAATTTGTCTCCCAAGATAAAACAAAGAATGGAACCCTTGAGCAAAGGAAACTCAAGAGATACCGTGAAGAATATTGAGTAACGAAATGATGCTTGGAAGTTGTAGGAAGAAAAGCTGTTTTCGGTTGTGTATTTTCGTGCACTTTTTTTGGTGTTCTCCTTGATGCTCAACAATGGTGTAAGGGGGTGTTTATAGGTGAGGAGGGGGGCGACATCGCCCTCCATAACACCAAATAATGGTCATTATGAAGGTAGTAAAGCCACCAACATAAATGGAGAAAAGACTAAAAGACCAACGGATTTGGCCATTATAGGAGGAGTAATTCACCAAAATAAATGGCCGAATTGAGTGCTTGGCAACCGCTTTGACTGTCTAGATTCGGAAACTTGAGGGACCAAACCGTACATCCGAAAGAATTCTCGTCCGAATCGTACATCCGAAAACTTCGGGATCAAACCGTACTTACGGCAAAGTTCTCTGGCCCAAAAAGATAATATCAGAAGACCCACAGCCCACAGCCCACAGGTCGGAACCCGGAACCGGACGGGCGGGCGTGGTCTTTCCTCGAACCGAAGCACATCTAGGTCCTTCCTCCTTTAAACACATGGGATAAACCAATTTCGAGTCTTATATACACAACAATTCTTTCTTCCTCTATCGATGAGGGAGAATTGAACACAATACCACACTTTTCATGCTTCAAACACCTTACTTCGTGGATCAATATCTCTTTCATTTCTCAATGAAATTTGACGATTCTTGGCCCTACGGTTATCTACGTACTTAGTAGATCATGCATGTGTGAAGAACCGGATTCTCCAACATACGTAACACTAGTATTTAAGTCATTAAAGTTGGTCCCCTTCCCCATACCATAGCCGGAAGGGATAGCGTATCCACAGAAGAAAAGCAAGCCGGAAACTTCGAACTTCGTTACCGGACGGTCGCAACTCCCGCCAAAGGCTAATTTCCGACATGCGCAGCAGTCTATGCAACAGAAATCGGTGGGTAAGCAAATCCCTAAATCGACGGATGCACAAAAGGCGAAGAGTGTTAATGGTTTACAAGGTATTTCGCCATTGGAGCAGAATTTACTGGTTCCAACAATTACAACGGTACCGGTGCTGATAACGGAGAATCTCCGGTGACGGGGAGTGATGTTGCACCAAGTCCGAACTCATGGGCTGATACGATGGAAAAGGAGGATGTGCGTAATTCAGAAGATATGAATAAAAAGTGCAGCTGAGTCCACTACGCTCTCGCTATGCGCGGGTGAAACAGTCTCTGACACAAATGTGAGGCAAGACTGCGTAGTCGTAACTAAATCACCGCGTAGTCGTAACTAAATCACCTAATGAGTGTTGGAGCTCCATAGTTGGCCCTATTTCACTTACGAAGGGAATTGACTTGACAATGGAAGCGAAGAAATCGCAAACAGTGAAAATTACTGTGGAGGATATTAAGGAGGAGGCGTATTGGGCAATGACGGTAGTTTGCTATGTGCTAGGTTCGAACCCTCCGCAATCAGTAATTGAAGGGTTTTGCAGACGAATTTGGGGCAAATTAAGGGTTGACAAAGTGGCGCAGGTAAATCGAGGAGGATTCTTAGTGAGATTCGAATCAATGGAGTCTAAGAACATTGCAATGGAACAGGACAGCCAAATATTCGATCGTAAACCTATAATTGATAAATTTGGCAACCAGGGGTTGATGAAGGAGGAAATGCTGAAAATTCCGGTGTGGATAAGGCTAATTGGCCTTGACATCAAGTACTGGCAGCCAGAAGCATTGGCAAAAATTGCAGGGCTGGTTGGCAAACCTATACGAACTGATAGTGCTACATCAATGAAGGAGAGATTAACACATGCTAGGCTACTGGTGGAAGTTCCATTGAACAAATCCTATCATACAAGTGTTACATTTGAGAATGAGTGTGGTTGTATGATTGAACAGGAGGTATACTATGAATGAAAACCTGTGTTATGCCCTAATTGTAAGAATTATGGGCATGAACTACAAGAGTGTAGAAAACATATGAAGGAGGAGGAAATAAGGAAAGAAAAAATGCAAGCCCATACTGGTCAAAGGGAAGGGAATGGAGATCAAGGGCAGGACAAGGGGAAACCAAATGATGATAATGGTGGGAGGTATAAATAAGGCCCTAACAGATATGGGGGGGGGGGGGGGGGGGGGGTTCTAAAAAGGGGAATATGTATCAAACAAGGTGTTGCAGATAACTAATAGATATGGGACTCTTGAGAAGAGAAAAGGCATTGGAGAACATGGTGCAAGTCATGTAGCTGAAGATGTACCTAGCTCTTCTAACCCTGGAGAAGAGCTAGGTGGTGTGGTGCCTATAATAGGTGAAGGGTGGGGGGATATCCCCTTTCCTCATGAATAAGTTAGGCTTCTGGAACACTAGAGGGTTGAATAATACTACTAAGCAGCATGAAGTGCAACTTTTCATGCATAACGCTAAAGTAGGATTGTTTGGCCTTCTGGAGACTAAGGTTAAGAGGGCAAAGGCTCAAGAAACCTCTCTTAACCTGTGTAGAGGGTGGTCTTTCAGTACTAACTTGTCAGAGCACCCAGGAGGTAGAATATGGATCCTTTGGAAACCACAATTTTGATATAGATATAAAGATGGTAACTGCACAGATGATACATTGTGGGGTTGTGCATAAGGGGACAAGGAGTAGCTTCCATGTCACAATTGTTTACGCATATAATGATATGGCACTCAGAAGAATTTTATGGGAGGATATAAGGCTGTTACATGGGCAGATGCAGGGCCCTTGCGCAATCTTAGGAGATTTCAATTGTATCCTGAGTAGGGAGGAATGGTTGGGTAGTGCATTCACTATGGCTGAACTGAGAGATTTTAAACAATGTGTGGAGGACTCACTGGATGAGTTGAAGTCATCCGGTGCTTACTTCACCTGGTGCAATAAACAAGGGGCAGATAGGAGAGTATATAGTACAATTGACAAGGTCCTTGTGAATAGTGAGTGAATAACTGATTTACCTGACTCTGAGGTGCACTATATGAACCCAGGGTTATATGACCACTCACCTAGGGTTATTAATTGGAAAGGGGACAACTAGTGCAGAAAGGAATTTAGATATTTTAATATGTGGAGTTTGGACTCTGAATATAAGAAGACAGTGCAAGAGGGGTGGTATACAGATAGGAAGGGAACTAGGATGTTTGAACTAGTGGGAAAGCTGAACAAGTGAAAGGGAGATTAAAAGGGCTGAATAGATCAAAATTTAGTGATGTTGAGAAAAAGGCAGAACAAAGTATGAAGAAATTATTGGAATGTCAAGCACAATTGCAGACTATTCCTACTGATAATGGGCTTATCAATGAGGAAAAAAGACTGGAGCAAGATTGTTTAATAAGGAATAAGGCCAGGGACCAATACTTGAAGCAGAAGAGCAAGGTGAATTGGATCACACAGGGTGATCAACATACCAAGTTCTTTCATGTTGTGCTCAAAGCAAGGAGAAACACTAACAGAGTGTTCACTATTAAAGATTGCCAGGGACAAGTGCACTCAGAACCTCAGCAGGTGGCTAATGCATTTATTGAATTTTATACACAGCTACTAGGTACAAGCAAGGATGATAGAGGACATGTGTGTTCAAGCCTGGTGCAGCAGGGGAAAACAGTCTCTAAGGATCACAAAGGAATGCTTGTACAAAGTGTGACTGCTGAAGAAATAAAAACTGCTTTATGGTCAATACATGGGGAAAAAGCACCAGGATCTGATGGCTTTAGGAGTCAATTTTTAAAGGATAGTTGAGACACTGTATGTGCAGATGTGATAGGTGTTGTACAGGATTTCTTCAGGGCAGGGAATATGCTAAGAGTCCTGAATAACACATTGATCACAGTCATCCTTAAAAGAAAGCATGCAGATGGGGTGGGTGATTTCAGACCTATAGCTTGTTGCAATACAATCTATAAGGTGATATCTAAGGTGATGTGTAACAGACTGAGGAAGGTGCTGCCTACTATAATATTAGAAAATCAAAATGTATTTGTGGAAGGTAGAACTATTGTGCAAAACATACTGATTTTCCAGGTTGGTTAGGTTGTACAGGAGGAAAAACTCCACTCAGAGCTGCCTCATTAAGATTGATCTTAAAAAGGCATATGATTTTATGGAGTGGGAGTTTGTGAAGGAAATGATGAAAGCTTTAGGTTTCCCTTCAAAATTCATAGCCTGGATAATGCAATGTATAACCACTCCCCAATATAGTATTAAATTGAATGGGGGTGTGTATGAAAGTATTAAGAGAAGGAGAGAACTGAGACAAGGTGATCCCGTTTCACCTCTCCTTTTTGTCATATGTATGGAGTACCTATCAAGGATACTCAAGAGGGTAGGGGAATTTCCAGGGTTTGAATTTCATGCTAAGTGCAGGAGTATAGGTCTGAACCACATGTACTTTGCTGATGATATGCTCTTGTTTTGCAAGGGAAATTATCAATCTGTTATGTTATTGTTAAGAGGGATGGAAACTTTTACAAATGCTTCTGGACTTCAAGCAAATGCAGGGAAGTCTAACATATTCAGTGCCAATATGGACCCTCAGAGCTTGGAGGATATTTGTGCTGCTACAGAATATCAAAGAGGAAACTTACCATTCAGGTACTTGGGTGTCCCAGTGTCTGCAAAAAGAATCAATATTGTGGATTGTGAGATCCTTATTGATAAACTGAGTGCAAGGGTGAAAGCTTGGAGTTCAAGGAGTCTGTCTTATGCAGGCAAAGTGCAATTAATCAACTCAGTGATACTGCATATTCACTCTTATTGGTCATCAATGTTTATACTCCCTAAGAAAGTCATGAAGAGACTTACTGCAATTTGTAGAAACTTCCTATGGGATGGAAAAGAGGAGACTAGGAAAGTGCCTTTGATAGCTTGGGACTTGGTATGCAAACCTAAGAACATGGGAGGTTTAGGAGTGATAAATTGCATAGTTTGGAATGAAGCAGCAGTGGCAAAATATGTGTGAAATATAACTCAAAAAGCAAATAATCTGTGGGTCAAATGAGTGAACCATGTCTATATTAAGAAAGCTGACTGGTGGACATATGAACCTCCTATGGATTGTTGCTGGTACTGAAAAAAGATTTGCAGAATCAAAAAGATATACAAGGATGGATATGTGGGCAATGGGTGGCAAATGGCAGATGAACAGTACTCCATCAAGAGTAGTTATTCTTGGAGGAGGGGGGCTATGGAGACATGGCAAGCTAGCAAATGGATATGGAGCACAATGAATATTCCAAAATATTATTTTATCAGCTGGCTTGCAGGGCAAAATAGGCTACTAACCAGGCAAAAACTCAAAGGATAGGCATTATAGATGACGATGAATGTGGTCTGTGTGGAGAATGTGGAACACTTATTGTTTGAATGTTCATTCTCTAAGAAGTGTTTGTGCAATATGTTGCTATGGATGGGCCTGGGAGTTCAAAACATAGAGCACCTTGGGCTTTGGAGGCGCATGACAATATACAAGAAAGGGAGTAATAGAAGAGAATTCATAGCAGCAGTCTTGATAGCATTGATATACAATATTGGGGGGAGGGGGGCACGAAATGAGGCAGTCTGGAGGATGAAGGTGCCAAGACCAGACCTGGTTTGTGAGAGAATTAAGCAAGATGTATTTATTAAGATGCATAGTATAAGTAGGAGGAAGCAGAGTAGACAGGGCAGGCAAGGGATAGAGGGGGGGCTATACATACAGAATTAGAGTAGGAGTTTAATTTTTGCAAACTGAGACAGCGGCACTACACCATAAAGCAAATTTAGTGGCAATATTTAGCAACAATAACTGTATTACTGCTAATTGTATTATTAGAGTGAATTATTAGTGGCAATTAGATTTTCGCCACTAAAATAAATCCTTTTAATGGAAATTAATAAAAGTTGGCCGATACGTTAGAAAGTCAATTAGATTCTACTTTTCCTTTCTTCGTAGTTTACTCTTACCTGCTCATCTCCCCACACTTCTTTGACCCATTTCCATCGGTCTAACTTCTCTGGCAGGTAACCCATTTCCTGTCATAGCTGTGCAAAAAGGAAAAAGGATAACCATACCAAATAGTTTAAAGTAAGATTCAATCAAGAGTGTTTTTGGACGTGATGCGCTTTACCTTTTGCACATAATCCAGATTGTGGGTGATTGTTTCTTTTTCCTGGTCTTGCATTAGTAATCTGATATTTCCCACTATGTTTCCGCAAGCACTTTTCAGGCCGATGTTATGTTTCCACAAGCTCTTTTCACGTCGATGGTTCCTGTTATGGAGGGAGGGAGGGGGTGTTTCTTTTTATTGCATTAGTTAGTTTGATATTTCCAATTTAGTTTTCACAACATCTGTTTTCGAACTTCTCAGGTTGATGTACCATTGGAAGTTGTCCATTTGACTGATGAATATTGGAATAATGTGGTATGTTTCTGGTTACTTTTCAGCTGCTTTAATTACACATTTTTCCAGCCTTGTCTCATGAATGGAACTTTATTTACCTTACATTGGGTTTTTATACAAAGGTTTCTTTATGTGATGCAATATAAAGATGAGCTGGGATCAAAGCTTGGTCATAAAATTAGTTTCTTTTTTTATTAGTAAGTTTTCCATGTTTAGGTGTCATATATCATTGAGGAGTACAAATGTGGCGGACTCCAAATCCAGATGTCCTTTGTAAAACTAGAATAAAATTTGGTCAGTCATCTTATTCAAAAAGCAATCCATTATTCTTTAGTTTCATTTGCCTGAAAGTGGCAAATTTATTTTCAGGTGCTTTTATGGATGCCATTAGTGGAATGAAATTTGATTTTGTTGCTTCGGGACATTATGCAAAGATCGTCCACGCATCTACTGCGCAGCTGGACGAACCTTCTGTCTTGGAATTGTCAAAAGGTATGGTGTGTATTCAATATTCATATATGTATTTTAGAGCCTCTTACCATATTTTCTTTTGTAAAGTTTGATATGATTACTTGAGAAGGGGAGATCTTGAAGATAAGAGTGGTGGGAAAGAATCTTGCTTCACTGTAGGTAAAAGGATGAACATATGGGAAATGGAATAGACTTAGGCAGATATACATGGTTGGGAATGAAACATTATGGTCCCATCAAAAGAAGTTCTTTTTGTAAGAGACATAGGCATTTAGCAGTTGAGGATAGAAAGTTTGCTTTAACATCTTCATACCCACCCAACCGCCGGTGCTTTTAACCAAAATTTCCTCTTTGATCTTTTCATCGACATTTTTCATGACTGTCTGTATAATACTTTCAGTTAAGTTTGGTATGTCTCTTGAGATATTTTACATTTGGTTCTTATCTTGAAAATATAGTAAATGTAATGAAGCGCCTTATTGAGAAAATTTTGTCTCCAAATTATGCTAAAAACAGATAAATAAAACAACCAAAGTGAATCTATTATTCTGTTGAAGGTTCATATGTAGTATCAATACTGCCCCAAGAATGAAACTTAACTAGGACTTCATCATCTTTTGATCATCGAAGAAGTGGTTCAATTTGTCACACCCTAATTTCTGATTTACTGAGAGTTGTATATCTTACACCTTTTCCTAAGCGTACCAGAAGCATTGCAAGGGTATAGGAATAATTGGAAGATATTTTTGTTTGGTTTCATATGCGCATTTCCACAATTTTTGTGCTGCCAAGCCCCTTGTTTTTCTCTCTCAATGTCCTTGTTTCCTTAACTTTACAGATTTCCCAAAAGAAAACAATAAAAAAATTAAAAAGAAAAGTAAAGAGCTCTATTCTTGGCATTCTAGCATGTTTGTTCCTGATATTTTTTGGTGTATTTGCTATTGACTATTTGTGTCAATTCACTTTGCAGTCCAGTAGCACACTTGCTTCTTTTGTGGATGCTTCTTCCATTGGCACTGTGGACATCATGATGACCCAGATTCTCCTCGAACGCCAAAATGTAGGTATTTAACAAACAAGCATAAAAAAAAACTTGCATATTTTTTTCATTCATTTGTTCTGATTTGTTACTCTAATTGTGTTGAAGTCTCGCCCTTCAATACGACATCTCTCCATGGTTTGTTGCATCAGGGCTTATTAACTGTGAACTTTTCTAGGCCAAGGTTGCCATGCTAGCAGGACCGAAGAAAGGAAACGTTAGAGACAGATCGAAATTGGGCAAGGTCCAAGGTGATGGGTTAGAAACTAAAACAGAACAATCAACAACGAGCTCTGATTCTTCTAGGTACATAAGTTCTTGCAGCTGAAAGATGGTCTGAAGTTGGCTTATCCTAATTTCATCATTTCTTCCCCGAAGCACCATAATTTTTCATGGCACTTGCGCAATTACCAAATTAAGATGTCCTCCAAAGCTTCTACCAATTAGCATGTGACTATCACTATCGTCATCATAATGCATTGGTTCTTTGGTAATTCTATAACTTCTTGCATGTCTGTTGAAAATATTGACATGAGATGTATTCTTTTATTGCAGTGAAGGAGAGGAATAGTTGCTTAATATGGGAAATGAGACGGGAACACAAATTCATCAAGTAATCAAGGTGAGTTTGGAATTTCTGAAAAGCTTAGGATTTCTATTGCTTCTTTGAATTTTGAGAATATGTTACTCCAGTCGGTCCTAGATATTAGTCGTTTTGCAAACTGAATTTATTTAAAATATTTGACGTTTTAAAAGTAAAATAAGACTCTTATTACTTTTACCCCAAATTTTCTGTTGCTCGAATTAGAGAGTTACAATGCCCCTGATTCCATATCATATTTGAACTATGCAGACCTCCCTAATCAAGTGAAAGGCCTAATGACCATGGACAGATGGGGCTACCAGCTATAAGGATGTCTAGCAGGATGAAGGCTAGATACTTCAATGTTTAGGATATGGATATTCATAGATATCCTATACCCTCTTGCATTTATCTCATCTCAAATTTGATGTAAGGGTGGTGCTAGCATTCAAATTAGCCTAGGAAGGATTTGTTGCACTCAACCCCCTCAAACCAACTGTAACAATCTTTTGGAGACTTATAAAATGCTCAGTTAATATTAAATAAAATTGGCTTGGCTTCTATTTTAAGTGATTATCTGTCATTTAAGAAAAGATTCAGTATTTTCTAGTAAATGCATTTTTTCTGGCAAAATATGTTTGATATTTTAAAGGTAGTTTTACTGGCAATAGTAATTGCCACAAATAAATGGCACAAAAAGGGAATTACTTTTAGAAGCAATAATATAGTTCTTTACCGGCACTCACCTTAAATATTGTTAAAGGATTTATCGACCTTGGATCCAATGATATTTAATTAATTGTCGGTAAATGTTTTTGCAGCAATAACTATTGCTGCTAAAAGGAATATTTATTGCCACTAAAGGCCTCTTTTGGTGTAGTGTGGGATGCCGTGGTCTCAAATAGTAGCATAGGATTTGTATTTGTTTGTTTTGTTGGGTGATTAATAAAAGCTTTTTTTTTCATCAAAAAAAAATATAAAACATAATCGTTCTTGTTAAAATAGATTAAAAAGCTGTAAAAAGTGTCACATAAAGTGAGATATAAGGAGTATTAGTAGGAGAGAATTCAACGTCCATTGTTGCTGTAACATTAAGTACAATAGCAACAAAAGTTGAAACAAATAACATTTCAACAAAGCTGTTTCTTTTAGTCAAATAGACCTAGGGTCAGTATTGAGAACTTCGAACACCTTTTTTTTTTTTTTTTTAAAAACTGATATATTATTCATTTCAACACTTTGTTTATCTTTAATTAATTGCTTAGAAAGTAAAGAATTGATAATATTTACCTCACCTAAAATTCTGGAGAATTATCTAAAAAGCAATTGAAGCTTTCTGAAATTAGCGTAGTATACCTTTAGTATTCACTTCTTATATGCATTTCAATTTGAACTTATAGAAGTTCCCAATTTTTTTTATATTAAAAGTTGATCACTCCCTTTAGTCATATTACCTACAAAAAGTACTATATTGTGCTTCTCTTATATATTTGAGTAAAGTACTATATTTCTCTTCACCATAACCTAATGGGAGGTAGGGAACCCTAGACCAGTACTGTTATCACAGAGGTTTGAGCTCCACAAATGCTCAGTTGATACTAACCTTAGTATTAAAGATGAGTTTAACTGATATTCCACCGGCCGTTTAAAGAAGTTTTACATTGTCAGATGACATCTACATGTCGTCTTAGGAGGTAAACTGTCTTATTCTCACGATTGAAAATCACACTTTTATGAAAGATGTGTATAAATATATTTTAGGTAACCGTGCAAAATTAATTTACACCGTAGATGTATGTATATGAAAGCTAAACAAGTTTTCTGTTGAGATGTTTGAGTTTAGAACTTGATAACTTTAAGTGACATATCAAATTGCATGTGGGTCGATTAAAGAAAGCTACCCATAAACTTTAGAAGATATAAACAGACTAGAGCATAAAGCAGAAAAAGAGAAGAAACCTAACTGTTGGGCTAATTACCCCAAGGTACCATAAAAAGTAGTAACATTTTTTAGCTAACAGTATTATCTATCCCAACAAAAAAAAAAGAACAAACAAAAGGGGTCCAAAGAATATCAGTATAGATCATTATGTAGCTGCAATGATCCATTTGACTGCCCCATTTAGAATTTCAAATACGTAAGAGAGGATCCCACTATAATAGCTACTAGTACTACTATAGTTGATATAATAGAGAGTCACTATACTTTCCTTTTTATCAAGCACTAATATGTATGTAGTCCAAAGGGTATCAACAAAGAAAGCTTAGATGCGAAGGAACTTCCCCCCACTCAAATTACAAAACCCTAAAAATATAGTAATAGTAAAAACAAAAAAAAAAATCAACTAAATTAAAGCTCTCTATATGCTACCTCCCCCTTTTATTTTTTGCCTTCGTCTTCTTTCTCTTTTTATTGGGGCTATGGTATTCCCTTCCTCTCTTTAGTGTGATTCTCTCCACCACATATTTCCAAAAAAAACTCATCAACCTTTTATAAAAGAGATAAAGATCAAAGAAAGAAACTATGGTTTTCTCATCTTTTCCTGTGTATCTAGATCATCCCAATTTGCATCAGGTATGGATTTAAATCTTTAATCATCCACTCATACATATCTTCTTCAACCAAAAAGAGATAAAGGAGAGTAATATTCATATTCTCTACTAGTCTTGTTCTTGAATATACTAGGTATAGATGAGTACACATATATAGAGTAGTGAATTAAATTCCCTAACTTTGTTTCTTTTTTCCTCCTCTTGATGTATTTCAGTTACAGCAGCCAGACCATCAGCAAGGAAACCCTGGGCTGGAGAATCCCCAGCTACCAAGTCTGCAGCCCCCACCTGTGCAGGTGGGGGCTAGTCCGGGCTCGATTAGGCCTGGTTCCATGGTGGATCGAGCTCGGATGGCGAAGATTCCACTGCCGGAGGCAGGACTAAAGTGTCCAAGGTGTGATTCAACAAACACTAAGTTCTGCTACTTCAACAACTACAACCTTTCACAACCAAGGCACTTCTGCAAGACTTGTCGCCGTTACTGGACTAGAGGTGGTGCCTTGAGAAGCGTTCCTGTAGGAGGAGGATGCCGGAGAAACAAGAGAAGCAAAAGCAGTAATAATAGCAGCTCAAAGACCGCTGGCAGTAACAACAATAGTACTGGTGAGAGACAAATAGGTACTGCTTCCACTTCAACAAGTGCAAGTCCTTCAAGCTGCAACAGGGAAATAATTAACGGACGCCACCACTTTCCACACGAGCAATCGACACAGTTAACTCCCCTCATGGCGGCCTTCCAAAACCTAAATCATCACTATGGTGGATTTCAGCCTCCTCCTTTGGTTTCAACACAAAACAATGGGGCCGCGCTTGGTCATGAAATGGGATTTCAAATAGGGAGTAACAATAATACTATTACTAACAATTTATTACCAGCCTCTGGAGGATCTGATCATCAGTGGAGATTTCCATCTTTGGCAGCCAACACAAATTTGTACCCTTTTCATCAAGGTGAAACAATTGAATCATCATCTGGGAATAATATTTCTCATGATGATCAAGGGTTAAATTCGACGAAACAGTTTTTGGGGACTATGGAAAATAATAATCAATATTGGGGTGGAAACGCATGGACAGGATTTTCTGGACTCAACTCCTCTTCTTCAGCCAGCCATCTCCTTTGATTTTATTAATCTTCATTCATGTAAGTCAATTTGTGTACTTTGAGGATTAAAATGTTGTATGTGTTGGGTCTAAATTAGTATAGTATACGGGGGCATATTTAAGTTTTTAACCTTTGTTTCCTTGGTCATCACTTGTAATTTTACGGGATGTTCTTTTAGGTGTGTGAAGTTGTATGTGAGTTTCATTAATTTGGGTTCTGACATTATAATATGTTTCCATGAAATATATATTGTAGTTGTCTTGAATAGAGTCCATTACCTATCTTTCTTTGTTTGAATGAGACTATTTGATGAACTCATTTCATGATCCCAACCCTAGGTGATTACCATATATCTCAGTGACTCTTTGTTGAGTTCAGTGATATTCTCAGTATCATGAATCCCTGGAGTAAATAGGAGTATACTACTACATATTTTTTTTTATTTGATGGAGTTATATAACCTCATCGGTTTCAATTTTCATTATTTGAAATGCACTAATTAGTGTTACTTACTAATGCTAGCTTAAGTCTTTTATTACTCATTTACTATGTTGCTTGGACTCTTCAAAAGTGCGTGTCGGCTCCTCTAGAAGTACTACAACTTTAAAAGGATTCAAAATTGGTGTGTAGTACTTTTAGAGAGTCCGATCAACATAGCTTACTTGCTCCATAATTGATCTTGCGATCAGGGTTGAAGTACTTGTAAGTTCCACTTTGACATAAAAAAAAATGCAGCCCGCTGCACTAAGCTCTCGCTATGCGCGGGGGACCGAACCACAAGGGTCTATTATACGCGGTCTTAACTCACATTTTTACAAGAGGTTGTTTTCACTTTGACATGATCATTTATATTATTATCATAGTCGAATCCATAATTTAAAATTTACAAATTTAACATTTACGTGTTCACCATGAGTTACAGAAATTTAGTATGAGCAGTTTGGTTTTCCATGGACAATATGTATAGTGATATTCTCTTAGCTGATTAAATTCTAAAATGTCTGCATGGTGTTTTTCATTTGATTGATACAAATGATTTTTTATACGATAGGAATAGAGAAGTGAGATTCCTTGTCGGTTGTGAGTGGGATAAGTGGTGCTTGACAAGATTTTGCAAAGAACAAAAGGAAAAAAAATCAAAGCATTTAGTCAAAGAAAGAAAACGCCAAAGTTCCACTAAAAACCATGCAAATGTTACCACATGTACCCATAACACAAGAAAATCCAATCACAGAAAACTCAAAAGAATCAAAAGCGGATTCTCTCATAATAATCTCAGTGTCTATCATCATTTTAATTAAAAGAGAAGATAATTAACACTATGATTGACATGATATCACCCCACGTTCATTCATGCAACAAAATTAACTCTAGCTCGCAAGGTCAAAGCTCTCTCAATATTATTCTTTGTCGTTAGCTTGATTTTATTAAAGGGATAATTTTGGAGGAAAATCATAAAGATTCATAATTACTACATGAACAGGAAAAAAACATAGTACTAGTAAAATATCAACTGGTTAGTTGGTGTTCAAAAAAGATAAAGGGAAGTCCAGAGGGAAGAATTTTTACTTTTGCAATGGCCAATGCTACATCTCGTGCAACGAGGGTTTTGAATAAAGTGACAAGGCCCAGCTTAACCTTAAGTAAAAATATAAAGCTGATAGTATTATATATTATCGCAAAAAGCAAGCTTTAGTTTACCCCAACTCAATCTTTCTTAGAACCTGATTAAAAAAAATAAAAATTGATAAGTTCAAACGTTAAGTTCTTGCTTTTGAATTTTATTGCAGTTTTGACAATATGAGTTCAAAATCTAATAGATGTTAAAATTTAAGTAATTTTTATATGTATATCTACGCTCTGTATTTAAAACACTAGGTTCAAGTGAACTACTCTCTCTATCTCAATTTATGTGTTATAATTTCCTTTTTCAGTTTGTCCCTCATACTTTTTTCTATAGAAATGATTTAATTCTTAATTTCTCATGTTATCGTTAATGAGATGATTTAAGGCTACACAAATTAATGTGTACAACTTGTTTTAAATAACAAATTTCTTTCTTTCTTAAATTTCGTACTCAGTCAAACACCGTCATATAAATTAAAACAGACTGATAACTGAAAAGAAGGCTTGGAGAGCGGTAGACAGAGAGATTGATCTCTTTCTTTTTATGCTAATAAGGAATAAACAAGGATATTCGTCTATGCATGCCTCGTGTTCCATCCTGTAAATATAGACACTCCAAGAAGGTAGTAAATGAAACCCTTTTAAAAGTTTTTTTCTCTCTAGGTATTATCAAGTTATCAACCCTTAAATTGTAGGGTTTTGTTGGGTTCAAAACACATAAGTAAGACACAACAAAAGTTTAAAATTTTGTTCTTACTTACCCCCAACAAATTCTTCTGGTATAATTATATGACAATCAAAACCTGTAACATAAAACTAGAACACTTACAGGTTATAAAATTTGAAGTCTTTACTTAGGGATTACACGCGACTATCTCTTCGACTACAAGCACTATGCTACGGTGTATTCCTCTGTCAAGAAAGCCAGGAAATCTTGGCAGAGGTTTGAGAGAGTTTCGTCTTATACTCTAAGTCTAGAAAGTTTATCGAATTGGTGTTTTAACTTATGGGGTTTAGTGTTGTTTATATAGGGAGGATTAGGTCAACATCGTATTAGGGTTGGGCTCTAAGCCTGGCCCAAAAACCGAGGTGCGGTGGGCCAGTATGACTGGGCCCACTGTCGGGTCGGCGCCTTACGTAAAATTATGTTTCCCGTTTTTTATTTAATATAAATATTCAGCACATTAAATCCAAAATCTAATTTTGATTTAATTAAATAATTTTCATCTAATATAAATTATCCCATAGTTATTATCAATTTAAATATCTCGATCTCAGATAGAATATTTAATACTTTCTCTCAATACATCCTTAGACCGAAAAGACAATCGACATAGTGTGACCCTATAGGCCTTCACATATCGACACTAATCCAATTAAGGTCCATACAGAACTCATAGAATGTGTCGTATGACGAACTCAATATGTGAAGTACATTTACATGAATTCAGCAAACATAACATTTATGTGAGATGATAAATTCCTTTCATTCGCGACACACTCGATCAAGCTTAGGATTTGCTATGTGTCTATCCAAATGGCTTGATCACTTTATCTCATCTATATTAGTCGACAATTAGACCATATTCTAAATATGTCTCTTGCATTGGCCAATAACTTGGTCGACCTAATATCACTGAGAAGTTGAGTGTTCTCTCGAATATCCAATCGATGAATGAATCTTATTCTTGGCTCAATTACCACCTTAATTTACATCATAATGTACCCAACACAAGCCGTGCCTTATCCTATAAGGAGTTTAAGCTTAGGACATGGTCAAAGTACATTACTCTGTAAACAAGGTGTGTATTGATCTCAAGTCAAAGGACTTTTATATCCCACACGCTGATAACACTCTAGACATGTCTAACAAATAGTTTATCAGCAGGGTATACCAATACTTTCCAAAAGTATCCATGTGACCATCACTAGTAACCATTACTAGTAGCAGGTGAGACATACTACATTCTCTAAGAATGTGATGCAGACCACATGTCGACTTATAACATATCATCGATATCTCAATCTCGATGATCATTAGTCGAGGCAATTTTAGAGTTACGCTTTATCATCAATATCTCACTTTATTAATGACAACGTAATCTCAAGGGATGCTCATTAATGAATAATTACAAACAATCAAATAATAATTCAATAATCGCAAATGCCATAAAAATTAATCTTATTAATAATACAAATGTGTTCAAGTACATATATCCCTAATAATGATTGTCTCTAGAACATAAATACTTTCAATAGCTTGGACTCTAATGTGGGGATTTACTAGTTCATACTAGGAGTGGAAGAAACAAAATCAAAGCCAATAAATTAAGGCTAATGTATGTAATGCATGAATTTGTACTTTTTATGCGGCCCACCTCCGGGCATGGATTAGCGTGATGTTCATCTTTTTGTTGTTCTGTTTCCCCTTATCCACCTTTTTCTTTTTCTACATTTCTCTCTCTTTGGTTTGAAACACTACAAGGTACATAATCTTCTGTTCTTTTTCACTAATGTAAAAGGCTCTAGGCCTAACGTTTTTGTAATTAATAGCAGTTGCTTAACAAAAAAATTGCGTGGTTTTCCCTTCGGGTTGGTCTTTAATTTTTGTCACTCAATTCGCAAGATCTTTAATTTTTATTTCTATTTCTCATTTAATAAAAATTTGTGAACCAAAATACCTTTTATTCGCGGATCTAAATTAGAGATTCTGGGTTCGAATCCAAGCGAAGGTAAAAAAAGAAAAAAATTCGCAAGACAATTTTTTCATAAAAATTATACCTATTCGGCCAAAGTTGTATAGAGATTATGCCGTAAGGGGCATAGTTTCTATGAAATTAAACTTTGCCTTTAGGCTAACTATGTCAGCATAATCTCTATACAACTTTGGCCGAATAAGCATAATTTCTATTAAATCTTACCTTGCGATTTTTTTCTTTTTGACTCTGTTGGGATTTGAACCCACAACCTTCGAGGTATTTTCGGAGGCATAATTTCTATACAACTTTGGCCGAATAGACATATTTTCTAATGAAATTTTGCCTTGTAATTTTTTTTTTTTTTTAACTCTGCTGAGATTCGAACCTAGAACCTCAAGAATATTTTCGGTCATTTTTTTAAGCAAAGGACAAAAATTAAAGACCACCGATTTGAGGGACAAAAATTAAAGACCATCCTAAAATAGTGGCAATCCTTCGAATTGCCCGTTGCTTAATTCAAAAAATATTCCGTCTTAGGTACTTGCCCAATTAGATTTAAATTTATTTTGCAACTAACTCATTCGATGTCCAAAAGGAAGAGAATCGGACCCGACTCCCCCGCAATATTATACATTCGCTCCATTTTCTCAAGTGTGTATTTGCCCAAAAAAATTGATAAAGGTACTAATAGTGATTGATTTTCAATGGAGTGCTGGAGTGCAGTATTTATTACCTCGATTTAGTGTCTTAGAAAATGTACATTTTGCACCACACTTACACAAAAATCAGGCTCATTTAGAATTATTTGATATCGTATAAGAAGAGAATAACTCATTCCCTCAACTAAGGTGAGCTAGACTCTCTCATATATAATCGCCATAAAGTTATATGAGAATTTAAATCATATACTACTAATTTTATATCTTTTTTAGTTGATAATAGAGAGAAAAATGAGCAAATAGTCAATTTTCCGACAACTAATTAATATTTAATTACTATTTTAGAATTATTCAATGTTTTATGACATTTTAATGCTGAAATAAAATTTACCCCTAACTATAACACATAAGAACTCCCGAATTTTTTCATGGAGTTTTGAAAGTTCATCGTTCAAACTCCATGAACTTTTCCTGAAATTTAAAATGTGCAGCATTTTTATTTTAAATTTTATTTTTGCATTAAAATGTAGTTATTTTTACAATTACATTTCAAATGACAGCTAAACTATGAATTTGAGCCCAAAAAGTGACTAACCAATAGAGGAGCTTTTTGATCGACCTTGGGCTTCAAAACTCCAAAGTGGAAAGTGTGGGCCTAAATGCAAACAAATAGTTCTGGCGGGGGGAACGGGTTATGACTTATGAGTCCTTCCTTGCTTTCCTAAGTGGACCTTTGTTTACAGTAATGATTTTCCTCGAGGCCCATCTTAATGGTATGAATTGCTTAACGAGTCTAAATTTGTCCAACAAGTGAGGAGAAGTAGTCATCATGACCAGAGGGGCCAGTAAACTATAGCAAGAAACTGCTGCTAGAAAATTGGATATTATCAAATTATTTGTGCACTTAATTACCCTTCTAATTAGGAATTGGACAAAAGAAAAGAGGAAAAATAAAACAAAAATAACATAGTTCCCACAACTTCGTAATCAAACTACACCGGTCAAATACTCAAATTTGAGCTTTTGGGTATGAGTTCCAATAATAAAATCATTTTTAATAGAAAATATTTTATGGCGAGTATTTAATTTAATCAGATGTTAAAATAAATATTGGACATTGGAAAGAAAATTTAAAAATTAAACCAAGAACAGAATTGTGTTCGTGTTTCTCAGTAGTGAACAATATGATAACAACAACAAAAATTAAAGATATTAAATGAGTTAATTAATAAAATAGTAAGTTATTTACCCATTCAAATTATCCGTTCAAAAGTTAAATGCGGAGATTTGCAACAAAGTCCACAAAAATATTGTGGGCAAAAGAGTATGATCACAGAAGTTGAATTAATAAATAGACGTGTCATTAACCCGTTTAAATGATCAGGTTAAAAATTATTTGCTAGAATTTACAATAAAATCCACAAAATCGTTGTCGGGTAGGTGTATGGGTCTGTCCAACACGGATACAATGTCTAAAGGAATTAGGAACATTCGAGAACCATAAAACACGTTCAAATATTTCCCTGATTGGTCAGATTAGAAAAAAGAACATTCTAGAAATCGTAACACGCACAGAAAACGCCTAAACCAAAGCCATTATATAACCCTCCTCTTCCTTCCTCCCCATTCATATGTCATCAACTCCTTCCTTCTTAACAAACAATAATAACTCAGCTCTCTGTCTATACGTCGTCGTTTAAAGCAATGGCTGAAAAGGTGAAGGACCAGCAGTCGGAATCGATCTAGGAACAACATATTCATGTGTTGGAGTTTGGCAACATGATCGTGTGGAGATTATCGCTAATGATCAAGGTAACAGGACCACGCTGTCTTATGTTGGATTTACTGATATTGAACGTCTCATTGGTGATGCTGCTAAGAATCAGGTCGCTATGAATCCGACTAACACTGTTTTCGGTAAGCTGTTGATTTTCTGATGTAATGTAGATCGTATTTTATTATATATTTGTTGATTTTTAAGTGGTTTATTTTTTATTTGTTGCGAGATCAAGTTTGATGAATGACGTGATGTGATTCGTTTAGCTCGGTTTATATTCGTTGTTATTTTGCTAGTATCTTTATAGTCCGAAAACACGTAGAAAAATCTAATATGTGTGGCAAGTTGATATGATATTACTCCCCCCGTCCCAAATATATTTAGAAAAGAGTTTTTTAGTTTTTTTTTTATCTCAATTTATGTGATATTTTTTTTTGATTTTCGATATTCATATTGCATCAACTTTGATCAACATTTTAAGATTGTATTTTTTTACCAAATTGATATGATAAAAGTTGCAACTTATAGTATTTTCATGTAGTTTTGAAATATATAAATTTTAATTTTAAAATATTGAGTTAAGCTAATCTAATTTAACTTCAAAGTTTGATCAAATTAACTCTTGAAAAATGAAAAGTATTGCATAAAATGGGACTGAGCGAGTAAGTAAATTTTATTTTAAAAAACTTAAATTATGTCTGAATACACCGTCAAAATGTAAGTTTGATTCTTCAAGTTTGAGATGTGCTACATAAATTGGGACAAAGAGAGGGAGTATTAAATTAAGATAATCCAGTAAATTAATTAAGGCATAAAAACAAACATTTAGGCTGCATTGTTTTTATTAAGATTAATATGTATTAATCTGAATACACATTTGAATATTAAGATGTTGTGTCAAAGATCTGAATATTGAATGGTTAAAAATTATTGTTTTCTTAAGATTTGAATGTGTACAATTAAAAAGAATTATTAAATATAATTTTTTTAAAATATAGTAATTAAATATTACATCAACAGTATATTTGAAAAAAATGTTAATATAACATAATGTGATCACCAAAAATTGATAAAAATATGAAATATTTAATATATAGTACTCCAGTTGATAACAATTTAATATATCCAAACTACACTATGAATATTCAACTAACATTTGATTGAGAAGCTCCATCACATGAGTGTCTTCCTCATCCCCCTCTTATGTGATTTTGTGCTCACACCAGACCCACCAGAATTTCAGGAAAAAATATTATCCCATCAAAATTTGTCATGAAATAAAAGAACTAAAAGTAAAAAAAAATAAGAGAATCAAAGTAAGGAATCATAATTTGTCATAGTATTCCTTATCAGACTTCATAATATTCTTTATCTTCAATGCTGGTGTTGATTCACATTAAAAATGTCTCTTTCTGTTTCTGCCACTCTGCAGAAAAGGCGCATGACAAGTCAATGTTAATGTTGGAACATACTAACCTATATACTATCCATTCATAGCAATCAAATGAATAAAACCATATCATTTACTACTAAATAACAATGGAAGATAGAAAGTAAACAGGATATGCCTGTATACCTATACTAAGAGCCAAATGAAAAGAAGAAAATCATATCCATTGAATTTAAGACGACCAGAATACATACCTGAGCGTCCATGCATGCACTTAAAAGTGATTTTTGCCTGCCACATTTGTAGTCCTTGTTATGATTTAGAGTCAAACAATTAAGAAATGTGACAAAGTGTTCTTTGGGTTTATGAATAAGGTACCAGCTTTGCGTCCCATCCTTCACCGGTTAAACATTTCAAGTATAAAGACAAGATTAGACTTGGTATAGCAGGAAACACAATCTGCAGTGAGGCTAGTAGGAGAAAACCAACAAGTAAATACAAGCAACTACCCCAGTAGTCATATAAGATTACAATCTTCAGGGGATTAGAGAAGCATGATGAACTATATTTTCCCAAAACAGAGAACAAAAACTTCACTAACGCTTGCCAATAAAGTAATTCTCAACAAATAAAACAACCTAAACATGCACGTATAACAAAATTAGATAATGTTGTTACTCATTAGTGTATGTTGAATAGAGAAGAAGAGTGAGTAGATGAATGCAGACTGGGGATGTCCAAATTACTGCAGATACTTGTGTTGTACATATTGCATTTGGTAATATAATTGCTAGTTACCAAAAACAAAAAGGAATTACTCCACTAAATAAACAAAATTCTTTTACAACCTAACTTGAGTTTAGTCCAAGAACTAGTAAACAAAAGATTAATTTTACAAGGATGTATATCATGGTTAAGAAAGTTTTTACTTTTTTACTTTCCGCTGCTGTTTGCTCTACATCTGAACTTTACTATATGCAACAAGGTTAATGTTAGTCTACTGTACTTTTCCCCCCCTGATAAACTGTTAATGTGTGGTGCTTATACGAAGGTGGAAAATACAAATTCTATACTAGAGCTTCAACAAATGCTTTCCAAAACTTTAATGTTACAAACTTGGATTTTGACAAATATCATGCACATAAATAAATTATACTATAGTTATTTGTACACTGGTGATACCTTTATGCATTTGAAATGGTGTCCCCTATTCCACTCCTTTTGTCCAGCATTTCATAGTCAATCTGGTATATCATTGAAAATACTCTTTTTGGTTGTTGACATTTAGTCAACGGGAACAAATTATTCCCAAAAAGACATTCAAGGAGCATAGCATCACAAGCCCATATTTCATGGGGCTAATTTGGATTTTAATCTTTCATTAGAAAGTAAAATCAATAATTCAACTGATTAAAACGGGATAGTACTGCAATCTCACTTGGTTCCTAGCAAGTGGTATGAAATTAAATGAAAGGAAGGCAGAACATGTGAGCTTGCAAGAAAAATGACCACCTACATGCTTTGTGGAAAAACAGTGTAACATAGTAACCAACTAACTTGGGCTTCCAGAGTTCAGGTTTGAGTTTGCATTTTGTGACAGTTGGTTTAGGCTAACAAATCCAGAAACAAGTTCATTTCATGGCCAAAGTCTAGTATCAAACTCCATGTTTAACTCTTGTGAGCTTATAAAAACTTCCATTTCACGTGAAGACATGTATTGTTGCAATGGTAGTACCAGTTTATTTACTACTCATTTTTCTTGATAAAGAGTTCAATACTTTTTGTTATACTGATAGCCTCAAACCTTCACCCAGACAATATCTACGATGCTGTATATCTTAAGTATCTCAGAACTGCATTTAACCCTTGCAGATACTATGTTAACCATTAGCTATTCGCAAACCTTGTCAACACCGAGTACCCATAGTTCAGCTTCACTCAGTCACCTAAGCCACTTAAGTGTATCTTTTCCCAAACCTGTCAGTCCCAAATGATAAGGGAAACTTGATTCCTAATTTACTCTTTGAATTGGCATGAGGTATTAGAAGAAACCATACCTAACCCTCTCAATTTGCAATTTGAGTGTTTTTTTAGTGGATATATCATTTGTATCGGTTCACAGCGCGACATAACTTATTGAGATCTCATCACTTTCATTATTTTTAGATACCTAAACCTCCCGTGAGAGTTTCATGAAGTATTATATCGTAGGCTCTTCAAGAGCACAATGTCTCCTTATTGTGATCATTTTGGTCATTTGTTCCTCTCCCTTTTCTAAGATTATTGTGTTTGGAACCAATTAGTCTACCACGCTTCATGCATGTTATAGACTCTGTCCTTCAGGGACATGAATTTAATTGGAGTATTTTGCAGCTGAAATTAGAAATTAATTTTGAGTCAACAAATGCTTCTACCACAAAATAATATGTAAATCATTTGTTATTTTATCTCTTCAGAATGTGTGTTGTGCTATTTCTGTTGGAAATTTGCCTTTGGCAGGGAGATGCGTCCACCCATCTTTGATGAATTAAACACTAGTGTTCCGCATGTTGGAGGCTTTGCCTCTTCACACATGCATAATCTACTAAGTGAGTAGATGACCGTAGGGCTAAGAATCGTCAAATTTCGTTGAGAAATGAAAGAGATATTGGTCCACGAAGTAAGGTGTTTGAGGCATGGAAATGTGGTGTGGGAAAAATCTACCACATCGGTGGGAAAAGGAAGAATTGCTCTCTATATAAGTCTCTAAAATGGTAAAGGGTTTAGGACCCCAAGTGGTATCCCATGTGTTTAAAGGAGGGAGGACCTAGATGTGCTTGGGTTCAAGGCTAAGCCCACACGCGTGCCGCCGCCCGTCAGGTCATGGGCTGTGGGGACTTTCTGATAAAATCTTTTTGGACCCCAAATTGCTTAATATTTACAGTTTGGTCCCTAGAGTTTCTGAAAAGTTGATTTTGGGGTGACGGAAGGCAGAAAACTACCGTTGGAGTGTTTTCTGGAGCATTAACCAACCATTATTTGGCTGATTAACTCCTCCATTATCACCCTCCTTCATGTCCATAATTCAGCCTCTCTTGATGGCCATTAACAGCCTCTCTAATGCCATTTACAACCCTCCTAATGGCTATTTACTGCTGTGTTTTGGGCAGTTGAACAACCCTCTTGTGATGCTATATATTGAGCTATTTTGGCTCAATTGTGGAGATACATACGTGACTGAAATTCAGCACAAATAGTGAGCAAAACAGCCAGAAAATAGCACAAAACACAGCTCAAAACAGTGAGCAAAACTGTGACAAAAAACAGTGAGTTAACACCCTCATATACACAACAGAGACACTATATACACAGAGACAAAAGAGAAGAGTAAACAGAAACTCTTCCTTCCTTTTCCATATCTTGAGCAAGTCGATTCATATTTGTTTTCTTCATCAGGATCAACCTATTGGCTTTGTAGCGTTGAGATTAAAGTGTTGTTTTATCTTGGGAGACTATTGCCCGCTAACGTAAAAGCATATATACAGGGCAATCTTGTCTTAAGGACAGAGGGCAATCACTCGACTCAACACACAACGTTGTAACCATCCAGATTTAGTTGTTTCTTGATTTCAGGTTATCAAGATTCAAGACACAACAAGCTTGCGACAGTTTTGAAGATTGGCCTATTTGCTCAACAAGATTCAATTTCTGAATATTGAATATTTGTTTATCCTTTCGAACACTTGTAATAGTTATTTACTTTCCGTACTGCTTTATAAAGTACAATAGAGTACCAACAATTTCTTCATTTACTTTTGGGAATGAAATTTGATCATTTAGATGAACTTTATACATAATTTTCAATAGCTTATTATTTCCTAAATCACAAGAAAACACCGCTTCAATATATTTATCAAACCTTTTTCTACTTGTCAAAAGTCATATCAATACTTCTAAACCACCAAAATACATATAAAACCATTCCTTTGTAGTACATTCCAACACTTTAAGAAAATTAGAGCAAATTAAATATATATATATTTCCTTCATTATTTTTCCACATTAAATAACTAAAATCGAAGCTTGCAAAAAAAACAAGAAAAACTTTTACATGCATTATAAAGTCACAACAAATTTTGGGGAGAAAATCTCACTATTTTACTACTTTAGAAGTAAATTTCGATGTTGAACCTATTCGGAAGTAAAGTTCAAAATCTTACTACTTTGGGAGTAAAGTTCAAAGTCTAATTACTTCAGGAATAATTTTTAAAGTTTTACTACGGCGGGAGTAAATTTTAAAGACTTTAAAGTTCCACTACTCCGGGAGTAAACTTTGATATTTTACTATTTAATGAGTAAATTTCAATGTCTTACTACTTCGAGAGTAAATTTTAAAGTTTTACTAGATCTGGATATATTTCAGAGTCTTACCACTTTGGGAGTAAAACTCAAAGTTGTACTACTTCCGAAGTAGAGTTTAAAAGTTTTATTACTTAAGGAGTAGAGTTCAAAATTTTCTACTTCGGAAGAAGATTTCTTACGCAGATTTCTGTGTTTACTACTTCGGGAGTAAAACATAAAATTTTAGAATATTGCCCTATTGAGTAAGGATCGGTGCTTGCAAAAATGTCGAGCTTCTTAATTATTCTACCTCTTCATGAATAAGCTTTGCTAAATATCATCACATTCACTTTAGGGAATGAATCTATAATATTTTTGAAAATTCTTATTCTTCAAGAATGGAACATAATCATCTGAAACGTGTTTTAACCATATCAAATTATAATATTTTTATAACCTCTTTTAAAATGTTTCTACTTCAATAGAAAATTGAGGTACGCATAACAAGGGAATTAAATTTTAACAATACATATGTAATTAGAAAAATCTCTAGCATAGTTATAAGTGATTGTTTCATCACACAATCTCTGACGAGAAAATTCTTGAACATGATTGAGTGATACTCACTTATAATGTAAAAGTTGTATATTTTACTGGGGTCAGTAGCAATAAACAAAGACCGAAATATTTTGACCGCAGAAAGCAAATCCTTAGCCTTTTATTATGGAAATTGTGTGTATTCTCTCTCAAGTTGTTTGGTGCAACTAACAGGTAATTTGTGTCATTATTGTTAAGAAGACAATCTCATATTAGGCCATTATACCTCCAATAAGCACTAACATAATAATTAATGTTCAATATTCTCCATGAGAAAGTTATAACCACTAACCAGTAGTTGAAATAATTCTACGGATGCTGTGATAAAACAAGAGATAAAATAGAATAAGACTTACCTTGTTCCGAAGAGATATTTAACACAACTTTGACATGATCGAGATAGGTTATTACTTCGTGCTGATAAAGTGTTATGGAATAATTTTAAAATAAGAACAAGAATATTGTGGAAAAGAGAGAAGAGTTCTTTATTTCTCTTGATGGATGTAAATACAATAAAGGAGCATCTCTATTTATAATAGAAAACTGATTTGGTCCCAAAATTACTAACTAACTTTTCTCGTAGAGATAGACATTTACAATAATAAATAGTATTTATAACATCTTCGTTGCAGTTGTTGTTAAAAAATAATATTAATATCTAAGAATTATTCATATTATTGTCTAGAATCATTCCTTAATACCTTGTTAATATGCCTTTACTATGTCAATTATTATTTTTAATACTACCTAACGTTACTTTGCATAGCAAGAGATCCTTCCTTCAAATATTAGCTAATCATTACTCATATTCCTTTTATTATGTATTGAATTACAATTACTAAAGAACTGTTACTCAAACATTAACTCTATGCAATTGAATCAGATTCAACCGTTGGAGCATTCAGCTTGCCATGAGTCATTCTTATGTTATGGACTTATACCTGTATATATTCACATCTTTTTCTCTTGTGAGTAGACTAAGAAGAGATCAATACTTAATCTTCCTACCATATTGTAGTTTGTTGGGTTATTCATCTGTGAGATCTTTGTTAGATTCTGACTTCTAATTTATACTAGAAGAACTTGTTGAATCCTGGAGATACATACACATATATCGGGTGAAATATCCTTAAGGATGATGTCTTTGACATGCCTCAAACTACGAAGAGTTTTCATACATTGTTCGTGATCGAGTATTTTTCATAAGATTTCCAACAGTTATATCATTTCTTTCACTAAATTTTTTATCAGGGACAAACACTAACTTTAACTCCAACTTCTGATGTCAAAAGAGAATAATTCTATTCTTACAGAAAATTAAAAGAGAATAACTTAATATAATCTGTCTAAATTCCAGATATGCTTCTGCTAATATTTGAATGCTAATTGTACTTTATAATAAGTAGATGAACTTTGGCCTCAAGATGATACATATAATTTCATTTATATTTTAGAAGTATTTATGATTATATATTATTTGTTGGTGCGGACTTGTAGATTGTTAATGTGTATGTGCATCTTGCATGGTGAAAGATATTACTCTTTAACTTTGTGATTGTTGGTTTTGTGGGGTTATATATGAAATTTTATGGGATAAAAAAAAGTATCAAGTGCCAAACAAGAAAAATGAATGGATTAAGTGTGACCATCTTCATGTTCATCAAAAGTTATTTGTGTTTAATCTATAAATAGTGGTTCTTCATTTGATAGTATGTACTTCACAGGATGTATTAATTGAATGATCTTCTGATAGTCAGGGCACATTTTTTATTTATTTCACTGGTTTCTGGTAATTTAATTGAATGATTTTACTCAAGGTGTTATTCTCGGCAATGATTAGCAATTTAGCATTTTGTGTGACAGAGTATATGAAGCATGCTATTCTATTATCATATTTTTATGATATATAATTTGTGAGTTAAATGTATTGGTCAAGGGAAAAGTTGATATGAGATTGTCGAATAATGTTGATTTTTGTTATTCAATGACATTCTGGAAATCAATAATTATTTTGTGCGGGCAAATTAAGTCATTAAATTCCAAAAAAAAAAAAAAGATTTAGAGAAATGATAGTCCCGCTAAGTAAATATAGATTTGGCTAAGCGGATGTTGTAATTGTTTTGGTCATTTTTCAAGCAACTCTTGTGGCTAATGTGGGAACATTGGGTGTTAGGTGATTTTGATGCTACGAAATATTTTTGTACTAAAAAAATAATTTTGTGTTCTACACCCAAGATGAAGAAGAATGATTTATTTATGTTAGTGTTAGATGAAAAAAAATCTTCTTAAACTCACATATGAAAAACGTTATCATTTGAGGTGGTACATATTTTTAATATGTGATCCAATTTAGTTTTATGTGATTAATAGAAAAAGTTGGATACAGATTTTATTTGAGTTTGATAAAGTGTTAAAGTAAATAATGTTTTTGTGGACTATATATATTGTAACCATGATTTATCTGTGCCTAATAATTTTCAAGATGAAAATATTAATATTTTGCTTACTTTATTGATTCATATGTCTTATGACATGTTAGACTTGGAAATGTTAGGTTTTCCTTATATTAAGGAAATGCAAATTTAAGTTCTTTCTTATGTGAAAGAGGAAATTTGATATCTCAAATAATCATGTCTAGATTTACTATTTTAATATTGCATGTGAGTCTTTAATACGATCAGTATTCTAGAATTCTAATGTTACCTTTTACCATAAAATACCATTTAATAGTAATACAATTTCATTGTAATTGATCATTGTCCTGAATGGCATTGAATGACCTTTACATTGTCTTAATAATTGGGATTTGTCAAACTATTAGAATGTTAGCAATTAAAATGTTTTATGAGAAATTGATTCTTATGAGTTATGAAAATATTATTCCTTACCTTAAATTTTTTGAATTGTTGGGGTCATAGTATCTACTAGAGTTATGTTGAGAGATATTGCAATTTTAAAAGTGATAATACTTTATGTGGTCTTGTTGTTCAAAATGCTCTCATAAATAATGATGGAGTTTCTGATATATTTTAATGTATAAATGTGTGTGTCACATTTCGATTTGGATACATTTCTAATTTTCTTGTGAATTATATAAAAGATTATCGCTTAGATTGAAATATTTAAAAGCGTAGGGGTGTTAATCTATGTTACTTGATTTTGAAGAGGAAAAATATATATGCGAGATATCACAATTATGGTACTAAATATAGTGAATTTTTAGTTGTACTAAAGCGGTATAATAATGCGGAGTGAATTTCAAAATCCACATGTGATTATATGTTTAACCTTTGTGGGGTACCGTAACATGAAAATCAACTAAATAAAATTTATTATTTTGGAGTTGGTTGGTAATGAGGCTAAGTGGTTAAGAGACTTCGTAGTGAGTATTTCAATTGAAATAAAATTAACATCTTTTGTGTTTATAAATTATGGTTGCCAAGCAGCAATAGCTGTAGTGAAAAATAAACTTTTTATTGGCAAAAATAGACACATTCATCTGAGACATAATGTGATAAAGTAGTTGCGCTGATATGAAGTTATTTTTCATAAAATATGTGAAGTCAGAGGTGAACTTGATCAATTCACAGAGTAAAAGAAACATCGAGGGGAATGAGACTTTTGTTTTTCAATTTGAGAAGATTAACAATGATAGTAACCCAACCTATGTGATTGGAGATCCCATGAATTAGGTTCGTATGGGTAATAACAAGTCATTAGTTGATTAAAAGTGCACTATTAAATTATGTCTCTTCTTATGGTGTATGAATATAGTGTAGTTCTGCAAAGCAAAGTGAGGGTGAGTTATAAACTCTTAATCAATTACCATATCCTTTATATGTGGTGTATCGCTCTGCAGAATACACTTGATGGGTGGACCTATATGAGTGTGGAGTGGTGTCGTTTCTATGAAATTGTGACGGATTTCTAGAGCACTCATGAATACCAGGACACGCGCATGACCTCTTAGCGCAAAACCACGATAACGACAAAGATCGTGCGAGTATAATGTAATAGAATAAGACAATGGGCTTATAAAAGAATTTTTGGTTCATAGAAGTTCTAAACTTCACCAATTATTCTGTAACCATAATCTTATTTTATCTAGGTCTGGTTCATAATCTACGCGACACCAGATTCGATGCATTATACTCATACGTGGAAACCCTCCTTTTTCCTTTTGAGATATGTAAAAACCCACAAAACTTCTTATTTCTTATTATTCTTTTTGAAATAGTGGGGGATTGTTGAAAAATAATATTAATATCTCAAAAACAAATATTCATATTATTGTCTAGAATCATTCCTTAATACCTTATTAATATGCCTTTACTATGTCAATTATTATTTTTAATACTACCTAACGTTACTTTGCATAGTGTTAGGTTATATTTAGAAAATATATAAGATATATGTGATTACGATATTATTAGGTGGTTGTATGTGTTTAGGAGTATGTTTCCTAATACTACACGCCTAAGGTGGTTGTATGTGTTTAGGAGTATGTTTCCTAATACTACACGCCTAAGGTATTATTAGCTTTGATGAATAAAAGGTAAATTAAAACCCTAACCTAATCTTGTCACATAGTACCAAATCCTTCCTTCAAATATTAGCTAATCATTTAAGTGCGGCTAGTGTCTTTTACGCATATGGATGAGGAATTCGTCCATACTCTCGGTAAAGTTTGGAAGACCACGACTGATCCTGAAAGGGAATGAATGGTAAAAATAGCATGTCGTATCAACGTAAAGTTCTTAAAAAATAACATATTCAAATTATAAGAAAGCCTATAGCCGCTACAATTGCAGAATTTGCACCCCGCAAATTTCTATTTATTCGAATATGTAAATAAATTACAAATACGATCCAAGTAATAAATGCTCATATTTCTTTTGGGTCCCAATTCCAATACGACCCCACGTATGTATTGAATTACAATTACTAAAGAACTGTTACTCAAACATTAACTCTATGCATTTGAATCAGATTCAACCGTTGGAGCATTCAGCTTGCCATGAGTCATTCTTATGTTATATTATATTATACCTATATATATTCACATTTTTTTCTCTTGTGAGTAGACTAAGAAGAGATCAATACTTAATCTTCATACCATATTGTAGTTTGTTGGGTTATTCATCTGTGAGATCTTTGTTAGATTTTGACTTCTAATTTATACTAGAATAACTTGTTGAATCCTGGAGATACATACACATATATCGGGTGAAATATTCTTAAGGATGATGTCTTTGACATGCCTCAAACTACGAGGAGTTTCCATACATTATTCGTGATCAAGTATTTTCCAAAAAAATTCCAACAATTATATCATTTCTTTCACTGAGTTTGTTTATCATGGACAAACACCAACTTTAACTCCAACTTCTTGTGTCAAACATCAAAATAACACTTCTAATAAATAAATTATTTTTTGTTTATTTGAAAAAGCACGCTCATCAGTACTGTTTTTCATTATTCTTATATTCCCTTTGCCCAAATTTATGAAATAATTTTTTATTATGTTTTAAAACGAATGTCATGTTTTTTTATTTAAAAATAATTATTTAATTTTAAATTTCTTATTTTAATCTTAATAAGATAATTTATATTCACACTGATGTTTATTACTTGTTTTAAATCATAATTTTCAAAAGTACTGTATTTCTTATACTTTATATCCAGATGACCCCCAAAATTAGATGGAGGGAGTAATACTAGTGGCAGATGGTCGATGGAGCGCTCATGCATCAAGTTCATTTGAATTTAATATTTTTAATTTAAAGCATAAATTTGTGTAACAATTCTCAAAATTACAGCATATAGGTCACAACCCATAGTTTCATTAATACAATTGCAATATTAAGAACCCAAAGAATGAACTCATATAGAGTTCAAATCCGGAATCCGCTCTGAAACTACATCATCAAGATATCAATCAAAATTCAAATTATGGTGTCATAAGCTAGAAATAGTTTGTCATAAATAGTCTTCGTTGTGGTTGTACCATTTCTTTCACTGAATTTTTTTTATCGGGAACAAACATTAAATGCCAAAAAGTCACTTTGAAGACTTCAAGCATGGTTAATAATTTTTCACATGTTATAAATAGACCAAGGATAATATTTGTCTAAAAAGTCATAAATAAATAAAATAAAATAAATAATAGGACATGACACTATGTAAATATTATAATAACACTTCAACAGTCCCCATCAATTGAACACATGATCAAAAAAGTTTTAGGTTACGTAATGTCACTTAAAAGGTCAATATTTGTCTAAAAAATCATAAATAAAATTTTAAAAAAAAAACTTGATACTATTTAAACATTATAATAACACTAGTATATCATATGAGAGACCCCATCCATTGATCACACCATCAAAAGAGTTTTAGGACAAGTAATGGTACTTAAAAGGCCAATATTTATCTAAAAAGCCATAAATAAATAAATAAAATAAAATAAATAAAAAGACTAGATACTATTTAAATATCATAATAACACTTTAATGCATCATATGAGAGTATCCACCAATTGAACACATGATCAAAAGAGTTTTAGAACAAGTAATGATACTTGAAAGATCAATATTTGTTTTAAAAAGCCATCAATAAATAAAAAGACTTGATACTATTTAAAAATTATAATCATACTTTAATAATACATCATATGAGAGTATCATCCATTAAACACATGATCAAAAGAGTTTTAGGACAAGTAATGGTAATCATAACACTAGTATCCAATTAGTGTGACAACAAGTTATTGTTCTCAAAGCACAATCTTGTTCTAAGGACAACCATTACTTGTGCTTAAACTCTTTGGATTATGTGTTCAATTGATGGGGACTCTCATATGATGTATTAAAGTGTTGTTATAATGGTTAAATAATATCAAGTCTTTTTATTCATTTTATTTTATTTAATTATGGCTTTAAAAATAAATATTGACCTTTTAAGTATCATTACTTGTCCTAAAACTCTTTCGATCATGTGTTCAATGGATGGAAACTATCATATAATGTAATAAAGTGTTATTATAATATTTAAATAGTGGCATGTCCTTTTATTTATTTTATTTATGTCTTTTAGACAGATATTGACATTTTAAGTATCATTACTTGTCCTAAAACTCTTTTGGTCATGTGTTCAATGGACGGGGACTCTAATATAATGCATTGAAGTGTTATATAATATTTAAATAGTGACATGTCCTTTTATTTATTTTATTTATTTATTTATGTCTTTTAGACAAATATTGTCTTTGGTCTATATATAACATGTAGATAATTATTGACCATGCGTGAAGTCGAGCCTAAATGATAACCGTCAGCTATTAACGACGGTCGATTTATGATATACCTATTCATGGTCTCTTAGATTTGTGCAATTTGGGGTATAGGGTTGGGGGTTAGGGTTTGGGATTTGGCGTTCGAATTTTTTTTCGTTAGACTAGGGAAAATTCATGGTTCACATTCCAACAGTCGCCTTTTTTTATCTAGTTTATCATCGATCAAAATGGTCTAAAATTATCCTAAGCAGTGAATTATTATAGAACAAGGTGGTTTATTTTCGATTTGACTTATAATTGATCCAGCACACTTAGCTTTATTTCGAGTGACAGACCACAGATTGTTTTACAACAGTATAAAATAAAAAAATTCTTAAATTTATAACTGTAACAATACATCCTTCCCTATATAAAACCGACCCAAAGTTCAAAATCTTCCGTTGACTTTTTTCTTAATCAAACTCCTCCATTGTCTCCTTTCTTGATCAAACTCGTCCATTCTCGTTTCATAAATAAAACTTATATAAAAAATTACATAAAAAAATAGTATATTAGGGGGTAGGAAGAGGTGGTCAGATCATCAGGCTCTTTCACAAGCCTTTCAAAGATTACACATAGAGAATGTGCATTTTCATCTGTTGTATGTGATCCTACATGCAAACAATAGAGTGATGTTAACCAACCACAATAAAAGAATACTAATAATTGACAACAAGCCTAGTAATGAAACGTTATAAATTTGAAGAAACATAAAAAGTAGTACCAAAACAAACAAAATAAGTAGAAATAATACATATTTCGACCGACAAAAGAGGCTAAAATTTCAAGTCTAGTAATAGAACAAGATAAATTTGTAAAAACAAAAACAGAAAAAGCACGATCGAAACAAGCAAAATAAGTAGAAATAACACATAAAAGAGGCTAAAATTTCAAAAATTTGAAAAAACCTAGAACTTTATGAACACTAGGATTTATCAAGTTCAAGAAAAATAGAAACTTTTATATATGCAATATGGAGCTCAAAATACTCCAAACTGATGCAAAATTAATCAACATTCCTGAGGATGATGAGTGGAGAGCTTTCGAATTCGAGAGAGAAGAAAAATCGAATTGAGAAATTGAGATTTTGATAGAAAAGATGAAAGAGGGGAGACTTATTCATGCTTTAGAAGAAAAAAGAGTGTGCTTTTATATATTTTAATATAACTCAATGAAATTAAGTGTAGAACTTTAAAACTCCAAACATTTAAAAATTATTAAAGTAAACCCGGATCCAACTATCAAAAACACCTAATTAATAAAAATAAATCAAAAAGAAATTAAATGACCTGTTACCCAATTTAAATTTCAAAGTGACTTTTTTGCCAAATCTTCTCAACTTTAACTCCAACTTCGGGTGTCAAACATCTAAATAACACTTCTACTAAATAAATTATTTTTTGTTTATTTGGAAAAGCACGCTCATCAGTACTGTTTTTATTATTCTTATATTCCCTTTGTCCAGATTCTATGAAATATTTTTTTATTATATTTTAGAATGAATGTCATACTTATTCATTTACAAAAAATTATTTAATTTTAAATTTTTTATTTTAATTTTAATAAGATAATTTATATTCATACAGATGTTTATTGCTTATTTTAAATCATAATTTTCAAAAGTACTGTATTTACTATACTAACCCAAACATTAAACTCATATAGAAATCCAGCCTGAAATTACATAATCAAGATATCAAAATTCAAATTATGGTGTCATAAACTCAAGTTCATTGGCGAAACTACTAGCTGGTTCTTCCTTCTTAACTCATTTAACCCTTCAAAAAATAATTAGTACTGCAGTCTGGAGTTCAAGAACTTCTGATATTGAAGAAAATTAATTTAATTAGGTATAGACTGCTTGACGCCTTGATTTTTTCTAAACCCTCGTAAGGAAAACTAAATACGTACGACCACCATGAATCATACATACAATGAAAAGCGAGAATAATAACATTGTGAATTACATCATAACAGGCAAGCTATGAGATGAACTGAAAAAAAAAGCCATATCCTCTTGCACAATATGAAAATACAATTACACTGACAACATATTGCACTGTTCAGATGAAGGATATGATCACATATAATCTTTCAGATCAACCCCAACTAAGCATTGATAGCAAACCAAGAAGAAGCCAACCAGATGAAACACAGCAACATATCACAATTATTCTCAGTACAGGCTCTAACAAGGACCCTTTCCACATAGGAAATTAAACACTGGACGATGATCAGCACCACCAATTCCAAGATCAGTAAAACAGTTTGCAGCTTCCACTGAATTCGAAGGACAACTAGTAACACTGGACTGATCATGATGAGCAGAAGTAGAAGAAGAAGAGCTTGTAGTAGTCTTTTCTTGTAAAATCCCAGTTGGGTGCAGCGGAAAAAGATTCAAAGTTTCTTGATTAAACTGCTTATTTGCATTTGAGCTGACATATACCATGTTGCTAATTTCTTGAGAATGAGTAGTAGGAGCATTGATGTATACAGCAGCAGCATCACATGCTGCTCTCCTTTTGAAACCGCCTGGTCCGGGGAGGATCACACTGGGAACTGGATACTGTTTATAAAACCCTAGATTGGTTTGTGGTGTGTAATAAGGGCTGCAAACAACTGGAAAACCTAATAATGAATAAATATTCTATACATTTAACTTATAAACACCGATCATATAAAAAATTATACATAGCATATTTTAAGATGTTATAGCATGTAATTTATACTATCACTTTAATTTAATTCGTTGCTAATCTTTTTTACTAACAGATAGTAGTTACTTGTAGTTTGATTTTTTTAGATGATGAGAAAGTTTTTTCTTCACTATCTATAATAGAGAAAGAGAAATCCTTTACACTATCATAAGAATCATTTTGATAGAGAAAAACAAGTTTCGGTGGGGACTAATTAATAGTTAGTGTGATCATTGAAGTGAGGCAGGAAAATGCAAAGCGACAATTATGCCATCAGAAACTGAGAGAAACTGAAAACTTCCCAAAAAAGGAAACAAAATCTAAAAAATAAGCAAACTTTCCATCAGAAAGCATCCAGTCTCCAACAGAACCTCCTTTTCTCAGAAAACAATCCATCCAGCCAAAAGACATAAATAGAGATAGAACTATATATACAAACATATAGTCTGTAAATAAAAATAAACAAATACTGAGTTTTTTGACATAAAATCCTGTATTGATGATACATTGGCTATGAAATTTTTTTGTGTAATATTAAACGAGGTATAGCAAAAGTGCTACTCCCTATGTTACAATTTATGTGTAGAGGTTTATATTAAGAAGACTTTACAGAATTGAAAACTATACTAAAAAATTATGGTCATAAAAAAATCGTTCAGACTCCCAAACAATAACACTTTCATATAAAATGGGCAAGAGAGTATAAATTTACCATTTGGGCAAGGTGGTGGGAAAACAGAAGTCCGATGAAGAAAACGATTGAAATAAGCAAATTTATCTTGCTTCTGCTTCTGGCGTTGTCTTGCCTTATGATTTTGAAACCAATAAAACACATTCTTTCCTTCAATGTGACCAAAAGCTCTTAGCCTCCCAGTAATCTGCTGTATCTGTTCAGCACTTGGTGTTCTTATCCCTTGCCTGTACAAACTCTCAAGTAACTCAATTTGTTCATTCGTTGGATTCCACCTATTTCCTACTGGAGTTCCACCAGATGCTAACATATCCACACTCATATTATCATTCATTTTCAATAAAGAGAGAAATATATATTTATTCTTAGTATTTGTGCATGGTTTTAATTTAGAGTCTAGTATTAGCACTATATAAAAGGAGAATTGCAGGGGGGGGGGGGGGGGGGGGTCAAAATTAACAAAAGGGAGAGATGTTATTGACATGCGTATTGTTTTTGGTGCTGAAAATCTCTGAAAACATGGCGGTTAGCGGCCTAGAGGAGGGATTTCGTCTTGGTATGAATGTATGCATGCATGAAAGGACTAGATTGCCCCTATATTGGACTTGTCTCGGGAAGAAAAGACATGACTAAATGTTAGGAAAATGAGAGTCCAGGGGAAGATATGTAGGGGTAATTCAGGTAATTAGGGGAAAAACAGCCGGTTGGGTTGTAAGGTGTAGGGGCTAGGCTTTGGGAATTGTAGTTAGTTAGAGAGAGAGAGAGAGTCTGCAGGCTCTTTCTTTAGTGTAGTTTACGTACAGTGAAACTGCGAGAGCCAAAGAAACAGATACTCATCATTATCCCGATAATCATTCATTACTTCAAAGTTCAAACGGCAAAAGCAACTATTAGATGAAAAACCCTATATATTGAGAAAGAAAAATTATTTTCAAAATCAAATTACTTTAAAAGTTGTACTAGTAATTTACAAGGCATTATGTTTAGTAAGCACTATTTTATAGAGAATATATACTCTCTATATTCCAGTTTATGGAATTTTTAAATTTTGGCGGTTTCGGACATAAAAATTTTAAGTTTTTTAAAATAAAATTTATATATTTAAAAATTACATTAAAAATATTATAAATCATAATACTTAACAACTCAAAATACTTAAAAGACATGAAAAAATTACGGTCAAAGATAAACTCGTTTGACTCTCGAACCCCTCAAAAAATGCCACATATATTGAAACAGAGGAAATAGTTATCCCTTTGAAGACATCTGATAAAATTGAAACGGCACAGAGAAGATTATATTAGTGTGATCCTACACAAGAATAATTACATGTATATAGTCCATATACTCACTCTTGTCCATACTGTATGTTGTTTTTAACTTTACTCTTACATAGATAAGCAAGTTTTTACACTAACAAGGAATCATATTAAATAGATAATACTTAATTAGGATAATTTAGTGAAAACACACTTTATTTTCTATGAGCTAGGAAGGGAATATTATATTGTTATTGTTGTTGTATTGATCAAAGGGAATAGTATAAGGTAATAAACGATAAATAATATGTTATATTCAGCTAAATTATACTCCCTCTGTTCTAAATTACTTGGTCATTTTTTCTTTTACATGCCCCTTAAAAAATCATAAATAAGAAGAATATTTTACTATATTATTCTTATCTTTCTCTAATTAATTACACTATAATCAATATTAGTTACTTTAAAAATAATTAATGTTAAGAGCAAAATAGAAAAATATAACTAATTTTATCTTATTTTTAAAAAGTGATCAAATAATTTAAATTAAATATTTTTAATAATGTGATTAAGCAATATGCGAGAGACGGTATAAATCTTGTAAATATATCAATTGAGTCCGCTTGGGCAGCTCAATTGGTTATTAAGGGGGATATTTGTAAAATGGCCAAGGATCAAATCCCGTCAGCGGCAGTGTGGGGGTTACTTCTTGAAATAAAGGAGGGCCCCTTGTGCGCAGCGTGGTCCTGGTCTAACCTTTGAAATCAATTGAGTCACCATGATTTACCTCCTTCACAGACCTGTCGGACCGGGGTGTGTGGGGCTCGGAGTTCCACCTTTTTTTGGAAAATATACTAATTGAATTGATTGTGGAAACCAATAAAGGGGAGCCTATGAATTGGGGTGAGTGGCGTATTGAGGAATGAGGCAATCACGGTTTCTAAATGACGTTGGTAATCTAAGAAATCGTGGGATTGCATCTCCTTATATGATCTCGTGTCCACTTAATGATCAGTTGTTATTTTGTCAAGTAATAAATGTTTGATTCCTAAACATATGGCCGCATTTACCTAGGTTTTATAAGTGTTAATACTCTCTCCTTAGCCATTTTCACATCTTTTAAAGAAAATAATATTTTTAAAGTAAAAATAAGTCATTTAATTAAAATAATTCTAATTTAATAGATATTTTAATTTGATTACTTAATCATTAATAAGGATAACTATGAAAAAGTAAAATTTATTCTTTTTTTGATTTGGTAACTCTTTTTACTCAAGAAATGAAGACTAAGTAAACACTATTCCTAATACCATCAATAACAAAGTTAATGAGTGAAATAGCAAAGATTGGACCGTTGGATTAGACTTGAAAGGAGGAGGACTTGTTTTCGCATCCTCACTATTATACACTGACCGCTTGGATAATTATCCAGTTTGAAGATATGCTTTGTTGAAATTATACCTATTTTTATATATATATATATACGTGATCTAAAACTTTAAAGTTATATATATATATATATATATATATATATATAAAAGACCTACCAGTACTTTGACTCCAGTATTGATTATTAACCTTTTAAGTAAAAAATAAAAAAAGACTATTAGTTTTTATGTTCCCTTTATTAGTGTCCACTTTGACTTGGCGCTCTCTTAAAAATTACTTTATTAAGTATTTATTTTATTTAAGTTATATTTATAATCCAATACTATATTTTGAAAATTTAAATTTGACTACTAATACTTCAATAAAATTTGAAAAATAATTACTTAATGATAGAGTAAAATTATACTGTAGTAAATTATGAGCAGATAGATATATATCTTAATTTGCTAAAATGAACAAGTAAAAAAAGTTTTTATGTTAATATACTTATTAGCAAAAGGGAACAGAGGAATATATACTTTTATTTGTATTAAAATTTTAAAATTCACTTGGAAATGTTTCTCACGGGGTGATGGTTTTATTCAAAATGTGAAGAAAGTATTCTCTCCCAACTATTAAAGGTTAAGGGAGTTAAGTGCAATTAACTCAAAGCCTTTTTTTTCTTTTCTTTGGGAAATTAGTGTCCATTTCATAATATTAGATGTTCCTTTCATGAACAAAAATGGTAGAACTAATGGAGGTGTCATTAATGAATATAATTACTTATTGGCTGCATCTTTTATGCGATTGAAATAACTACGAATACATATCTCACTGGCGGATCTGTTGGGATAGATTAATGGGTGTAAATCCCTATATATTCGACTTTCGTGACTTCACTAAAATTTAATTATGACAGCCACCCTATAATCCTTATATTTTGGCATCTGATCAACTGCCTGCTTTCATAATAATTTGCTAAACAACAATTGGTTTCCCCAAATTTGAGCATCTTCCCAAAACAAGTAGATTAGTGGATTCATTTAATCTTTGTTAAATGGAGCTGGTTGCATTTTTCTCTCCGCTATTTATTTCTCAATTTTCTAAACTTAATTAATACTCCTAAAGAAATCCTTTTGACAATGAACCCTTTTTCGAATACTTATCGGATCAGTGGCATGTTTTAGTCGGCAAAATAATAGGATAGGAGTTGTATCATGTATGGTCTAGATGATCTGACATTGGAGAAATGAAATATATACTAGCTAGCTAGTTAATAGCTTCATAGTGGATAAGGATCATTGCTGCAGGGAAGCTGCTACATGATTCAAGAATACTTTTCATCAGATAGCTAAGCTGACAGATTTTCATTTTTTTTCTGTAGGTTTTGTGTAGGAGTATATAACTAGAGTAGATTAATTCAAGTAAGAAAATACTATATTCAACGACGGTTGGAAATTTAGTAATGTTATATTAAGTATATCTCATTATTTATGATTTAAATAATTGGGCCCGTACGTCAGAAACGTCGTTTTCACACACATGCACACGTTGTGTCAAGTATCGCAATTTTCATTAGTGAAAGAGATATTGGTACGTATGTAATACGTTTGAGACATAGAATGATGGACGGTTATTGGCCAAATGACAAAGTATTCCACGTCGGTAAACGAAGGAAGAAGTGTACGAAGTGTAAGATGAAACGACTCGGAAGTCGTCGCGGAGCCGCGAAGGGCCGCGACGCAGCCCCGTCGGAGTGTGTACTAGAACTCGGGAGCACCTATTTTTGCCTCCCTTAAACAAAATAAATTTATTGCGTGTACTAGAACTCGTAATTCTCATGTTTGTAGTTCATTTCCTCTTGGGAACATGTTAAATTGCCTTTTGTTGCTTCTAATTCATGCAATGTTATGCCTTTTGATATTATCTATAGTGATATTTGGATATCTCCCATTTTGAGATCTTCGGGCCATCGATATTGTCTTCTTTTGTTGGATGATTACTCTAATTTTTTGTTGACATTTCCTTTGTCTAAAAAATCATAAGTTTTTCCCACATTTCTCTCCTTTTGAACATTTATCCGCACTCAATTTGAACGGGACATTAAAAATATTCAACGTGATAATGATAGAGAATTTCATAATGGGTCATTTTGGGATTTTTTCAAAACTAATGGTTTATATTTTCGTCTCTCTTATCCACATACCTCATCCCAAAATGGAAAAACGAAAAGAAAAATCTGAACCATTAATAATATTATTAGAACCTTACTTGCACATGACTCTCTACCACCATCATTTTGGCATCATGCATTACAAATGACAACATATCTCCTTAACATACTTACGAGCAAACAATTAGCCTATCAATCCCCTCTAAAAATTATATACCTAAGGGACCCATCCTACTCTCATTTACGAGTATTCGGGTGCTTATGTTATCTATTTTTCCTTCCATCGTGAGTCGTCATTTAGTTTTTGATGAATAAAATTTTTCATTTGTCAAAATGCATTGCTCTGTGCCTCCTACCTACAAATTTCTTAACGATATCATCCCCCCGTATTTGGTCCACCAATTGGCTTCACAAATAAGCCCAAACAGTTCCGCCAACCCAATTAATTCGGGCAGCTCGGCCCAAAATTTTCGCGTCTGGGCCCAGTTAATTCGGGTACAGAGACCCCACTTATCCAATCACGTGTGCTTACTGAAGAAATCCTTATATGGGCTCAAACAATCTCCTTGGACCTGGTATAAGAGGTTTGCAAATTATGTTTCTAATATTGGGTTTTCTAATAGCAGGTTTGATCATTATCTCTTCATATACCGTCAGGGTAATGATATAGCTTACATCCTTCTGTATGTGGATGATATTATCTTAACTGCTTCATCTTATGCTCTTCGCAAGTCTATCATGTCTCTTCTTGGCTCAGAATTTTCTATGAAAGATCTAGGGCCATTGAGTTACTTCTGAGGGATAGCTGTAACACGTCATGCATATGATTTATTTCTGTCTCAAAAGAAGTATGCAGAAGAAATCGTTGAATGAGCTGGCATGTCCACGTGTTAGTCGTCCTCCACTCCGATTGATACTAAACCAAACTGAGTGCTACTTCCAGCACACCATATGCGGATGCGCTATATTCAGGGCATTCTCGATCATGGCTTACAACTATATACATCTTCGACCACCACTCTCATTTCTTACACAGATGCATATTAGGGTGGATGTCCGGATACTAGACGCTCCACGTCTTGTTATTGTATCTTTCTCGGTGACAATTTAATCTCTTGGTCCTCCAAACGGTAAGCTACCTTGTCTAGGTCTAGTGCCGATGCAGAATACTGGGGAGTTGTCAATGTGGTGTCTGAATCTTGTTGGCTACGGAACCTTCTTTTGGAGGTCCATTGTCCGATTCCTAAGGCGACATTGGTTTATTGTGATAATGTTAGTGCGATTATCTCTCAGGGAATTCGGTTCAACATCAACGCACTAAACATATTAAGCTGGATATTCACTTTGTTTGCAAAAAAAATTGTTCGTGGACAAGAACGTGTCTTACATGTCCCGTCACGCTATCAGATCGCCGATATTTTGCAAAAGGTCTTCCACTTGTTCTATTTGAAGACTTTCGGGACAATCTCAGCATACGTCTACCTCCCGCTTCGACTGCGGGGGTGTGATAGAATTAATAAATAATTTAGTCATAATTGTAATTGGTACATAGTATATGTTGTATATGGTAGGTATATATTTAGTCATTTAAGATCTTAATTTTAGCCTAAGATGATACTTGTATTATGAATATATTTACTACTTCTTTAAATGAAATAATTAAGAAAGATATTTTTTTTACCGGGAATGCATCTAGGGCAAAGTGGCAAACCAAATAAGTACAAGAAAGTAACACCGACAAACTATTGGGGGTGTTGCAACGCACCTATCAGGAGCCCTATCGTGAAGACCAAATTCAACTGTCGCACAAAAAGTCCCCTCTATTCATCCACCCAATTCTATTTTGGATTTTTTGGTCACCGAATTCGACGCAGATTATCAGCATCTTCTCTTACTCAGAGGCGGTAAATTAACCTAAGTTTGGACTGACCATCATATATTCATTTATTAACTTAATGCATTTCAGCCGTAAAAAAATAAGTTGATATATAACTTATATTGACCTATGAGACATTTGTCAAAATATTTTTAAAAAATAGCATTTTTAAATTTGATCTATGTTTTATATAGTCACAATAAAGAAAACAAATAGTTTTTATTAGATACTAAAAAATATAAACGAATAAATAAAAAATTTAATTTTTTGTCAAAATTGAATTTTTTGTCAAAATTGGATGAGTTAAGTTATGACATACTTTTTAGCCTAACTCGTATCAGTCCAAGTAATTTTTGTGCGTGTTAATTCAATCTATTTATTAGTTTAGCACATTTTTATCCGCCGAAATTCAATTAGCCCGTCAATTTGACACTCCTACTCGTAGGCAGATTCAAATTTTAGGAGTATAACTTTTAAGATTTTTAGTATTGAATTTGTAAGAAATTTATGAGTTCAAAGCTATCATTATTATTTAAATTTTAGTCAAATTTTATACATAAATCTATATCTAATATCGAAAATATTGAATTTAGATGAATCGGGTGATATAATATCTGCAACTTCTCTCTCCTCACATTCTCAGTTTGAGAGATTCACCTGATCTACAGACTAGTCTACAATATGCGACAAAGTGCCTGGTGCTCTCTTGGCCTTGATTGAAATTTTGACTAGCTAGCAAGCTACCTTCTCCTGGAGTCTTGGAAATTTCACTATTTCATTCAACTAACCAAGGGAACAGTCGTAATCTGTTGTCTTTGTATATCGAGAAAGTACGTCTCTACATTCAATGGATTTTAGTTACGACACTAGTAGTGTAAATTAGGAGCGCGCAAAAGTGACGGAAAATCGAAAATTCTCTAAGGTTTTTATGTTATTTTTTAAAAAAAAAATCATCAATTACTTCCGCTCAATTACACCAATTACATGTTGATCTGACAAACATATTAAAATTATGTAATTATATTCAACTACCCCACATTCAATTACAAAGTGACTTTTCTAACATGCCCTAAAGAAACCACATATCATAATAAATTACAATTTTGTCCTTCAAATGAGATAGTCTTTAATTTTTCTTTCTTTAACAATTGTTAGTTACAATGATGTAGGAAACAGAAATTAGTAATTGTTAAGTATTACAACACAATGAAATTACAACAAACTGGAACAATGTTAAGTATTACAACACAATGAAATTACAACAAACTGGAACAGTTTTGATATGCTGAGTCGAGTAATGACACTCTGTCTTTAAGACAAGATTGCCCCGTATATATCCTTTCTACGTTCTGGACAATAGTCTCCCAAGATAAAACAGCAACTCAATAAATGAGTAAAGGAAACTCAAGTGTTACCTTGAAGAATTTTGAGTAATGAAATGATGCTGGAAAGTAGTAGGAAGAAACTGATTTCGTTTGTGTGTTCTGTGTGTCATCAACAATTAGCAAAGGCTCCATTATATAGTTGAAGGAGATGACTTACCAACTGCCCACATAATTGTTGTTACTGGCCAAGTAATGGCAATTATGGAAGTAGTAATTCACCAAAATAAATGGTGAATTGATGTGCAACGGATTAGCTTTTAGGGAGAATTATTCAGCCAAAATAAATTATTGAATTGAGTGCATATTAAGGTTGGTTAACATTCCAAATACCAACAGCCAGCAAAAACAACAATTTGGGTCCAAAAAGATAATATCAGCCCATAACCCACGACCCACGACCCGTGACCGAGACCGGACGGGCGGGCGGCGGCGAGGCGCGTGTGGGCTTATCCTCGAATCGAAGCACATCTAGGTCCTCCCTCCTTTAAACACATGGGATACCCCTTGGGGTCCCAAACCCCAAGCCAACTTTAAGACTTATAAACTAAACAAATTTTTCTTCCCCCACCGATGAGGGAGGATTGGTCTTTACCACATTTTTTCTATGCTTCAAACACCTCACTTCGTGGACCAATATCTCTTTCATTTCTCAACGAAATTTGACGATCCTTGGCCCTACGGTCATCTACTTACTTAGTAGATCATGCATGGGTGAAGAACCGAAGTTTTCAATATGCGAAACACTAGTGTTTAAGCCATTAAAGATGGTTGGATGCAACTCCCGCCAAAGGCAAATTTCCAACAATTCCCTCTTGAAAGAGATTTTGGCACACTCACATAGTGCCTTTTCCCAGCAATATTTCAGCGGACCGATGTTGCATAAGGAGAGGTAGCTTCAGCTTTGAACCTTCCATAGTTAAATACCATCGGACTTACTTACTGCGCGGTGAACGTGATGTCTTGAACCGTCAGTGTTTAATGTAAGCGAAGTCAATAGTACCAACACAACAAATTCCCTTACTCTTTTCTTCATAATGTTTTGTCCGTTGTGGTCGTGGACAACTTCTTGGATTCTTTAGTGCGTTCATTTGAGGCGGCATGTCCTCGCACTTAAATAGGTGGTCTCCACAAGGTATCCTGTTATACCCCACTTCAAGAGTTGTTAGGAACCATTAAAAAATTCTCCAAAACCTAACCTCAACTGTTGAGGATCATTAAAGGTTTTGAAAACTTAACATTTACCCACATTGCAGATAACACTTAACGTCTATTGCGGGAACCACTTTGGATTTGGTGTTTCTTCACAGAAAGTATTATCCGAAGTGTTCATGCTTCCACTGAAGCGATCAACTGAACCTTTACATCTTAGTTTTTCCATTGAACCAAATTACTGGGATCTCCAGTCAGTAAGGTTGGGTTACCACCGTATTGATCCTTATACTTTGGGTTTTAAGCCCATTCCCCTAGACAGGCAGAACATCTGATACTTGGGTATGCCCTTTGTCAGCGGGTATGCTATATTATCCTTTGACTTTATGTAATCAATAGATATTATACCCGTGGTGATCAGCTGCCTAACGGTCTTATGCCTCCGTCGAATGTGACGAGACTTGCCGTTGTACATAACATTTTGTGCCCTTCCTAGAGCCGACTGGCTGTCGCAGTGGATCATTACAGAAGGTACGGGTTTGTTCCAACACGGAACATCCTCTAAAAGTCATGAAGCCACTCAGCTTCTTCTCCTGTTTTATCTAAAGCGATAAACTCTTATTTCATTATGGATCGGGGCGATGCAAGTTTGCTTAGAGGATTTCCAAGACAAAGCCCCACCACCAATTGTAAATACATACCCACTTGGTGGACTTGGTGTTCTCTATATCAGATATCTAGTTTGCATCATTGTACCCCTTTAGTACAGCTGGATATCTCGAATAATGTAACCCGAAAGTTAGCGTGTGTTTTAGGTATTGTAATACCCGATTCAACGCCTTCCAGTGATCATCACTCGGATTACGGGTAAACCTAGCCAACTTATTGACTGCATAAGCAATATCAGATCGGGTGCAGTTTGTTATGTATATCAAATTACCGATCACATGTGCATATCGCTCATGGCATACGGGTGCACCGTGATTTTTATCAAGCTTTTGATTTGTATCTATTGGTGACTTTATCGGTGAACTGTCAAACATCTCAAACTTTCTCAAAACATCCTCGATGTAGTGAGACTGAGATAAGACTAGTCCGTCAGACGTCTTAGAGATTTTTATCCCTAAGTTGACATCTGCGATACCACATATCCTTCATATCGAAGCATTGTTTCAACATGTTCTTAGTCTCTAGGATTACCCTAGGACTGCTTCCTGTGATCAACATGTCGTCTACATACAGGCATATCATAACAAACTAGTCAGAGTTACCTTTCATGTAGACACATTTGTCACATTCATTAATGGCGAAACCCTTTGATAGTAGAGTACTATCAAAATTTCCGTGTCATTGCTTTGGGGCTTGTTTCAGCCCATACAGAGATTTGGCAAGCCGACAAACTTTATTTTTTTACCCTTGAACCATATACCCCTCAGGTTGGTCCATATAAATTTCTTCTTCCAAATCACCATTTAGGAAGGTTGTGTTGACATCCAATCAGTATCTCAACGTCACGCAAAGCTGCGATCGCAATGAATACCCGTATGCATGTCATCCGAAATACCGGGGGAGTACGTGTCAAAGTAGTCAAGACCTTCTTTCTGCCGATAGCCCTTGACTACCAACCTGGCCTTGTACTTATCTATAGACCCATCTGCGTTATACTTCCGTTTGAGTATCCATTTACACCCCAACAATTTATTTTCCGGAGGAAGATCAACCAACTCCCAAGTATGGTTATGCAGAATAGAGCCTATTTCACTCTCAATAGCTTCTTTCCAGAGCGGTGTCTCTGGAGTTGACAATGCTTCAGCAATTGTCCTTGGTTCATGAATTTTTCAGGGCGATCATGGTGGAATGCGGATGATGGAGCAGTAAAGGCAGCAAACGTGCCTTGGCCGGTAGTGGGGAAGGCAGACGAGTTGTTGCCTTGAACAGTAGCGACAGCAGCAGGGTTGGCGGAATTATTGCCTTGAGTGGCAGCAGCAGCAGCAGTAGCAGAATCATTCATGTTTCCAGTCATGTTAAAGCAGTTACAGCAAACACAATCTTGTCTTAAACTTGTGAGTTACAATGGTGCAAGAAACGGAAATAAGTAAATGTTAAGTATTACAACACAATGAAATTACAACAAACTGGAACAGTTTTGATATGCTGAATCGAGTGATGGCACTCTGTCTTTAAGATAAGATTGCCCGTATATATCATTTCTACGTTCGGGACAATAGTCTCCCAAGATAAAATAGCAACTCAACAAATGAGCAAAGGAAACTCAAGTGTTACCTTGAAGAATTTTGAGTAATGAAATGATGCTGGAAAATAGTAGGAAGAAACTGATTTCGTTTGTGTGTTCTGTGTGTCCTCAACAATTGGCAAAGGCTCCATTATATAGTTGAAGGGGAGGACTTACCAACTGCCTACATAATTGTTGTTACTGGCCAAGTAATGGCAATTATGAAGGTAGTAATTCACCAAAATAAATGGTGAATTGATGTGCAACGGATTAGCTTTTAGGGAGAGTTATTCAGCCAAAATAAATGACTGAATTGAGTGCATATTAAGACTGGTTAACGTTCCAAATACCAACAGCCAGTAAAAATAACAATTTGGGTCCAAAAAGATAATATCAGCCCACGACCCGTGACCGAGACCGGACGGGCGAGCGCGCGGCGGCGGCGCGCGTGTGGGCTTATCCTCGAACCGAAGCACATCTAGGTCCTCCCTCCTTTAAACACATGGGATACCCCTTGGGGTCCCAAACCCCAAGCCAACTTTGAGACTTATAAACTAAACAAATCTTTCTTCCCCCACCGATGAGGGAGGATTGGTCTTTACCACATTTTTTCCATGATTCAAACACCTCACTTCGTGGACCAATATCTCTTTCATTTCTCAACGAAATTTGACGATCATTGGCCCTACGGTCATCTACTTACTTAGTAGATCATGCATGTGTGAAGAACCGAAGTTTTCAACATGCGGAACACTAATGTTTAAGCTATTAAAGATGGTTGGACGCAACTCCCGCCAAAGGCAAATTTCCAACAACAATTACATAAATTTTGCGTACCACTTTCATGCAAGCAGGGTTACAGAATTAATTCATGATCTACCCAATTCGTCTAAATTTGGGCGATTTAGGTTTCGTTTATTTATTAATTCAATTCAAATAATTTTAAAATTAAATTCATTTGAATTAATTATATAACTCAAATTAACCCATGAAAGTTCTTATCAAGAAACTTTTTATTTTGTTGTCTGATATTTTGTATATATCAATAATAAAAATTATTATTAGGTAATTGAAGTATAACCAAACTATAAGAAAATAACAAACAAAAGAATTTAAGGCTTAATAAGAGTTGAACGAGTTAGGTAAACCCATTACTTAATCTATCTTTGACCCAACCTATCTCAACTAAGTAACACTTGAACGGACTAATAACTGTCTTATTTATTAAGCTCACTTTAATCCGTCCAAATTTAGTTCATTACGGCATTTGACATCCCTACACGTAGAAGAAATTGCACGAATTTCCCTTCAAATGAGTTGATCTTTAATTTTTACCCTCCAAATGAATTGGTCTTTAATTTTTTCCCTTCAAATGAGTTAGTCTTTATTTTTCATATTTAGCAATTGAATTTATGCCTAGTAGGCATACATTATGAAATATTATGATGCAAAAATATAAATTTATGTCATGAGAAAAAATTATTAATATAAGGGACAAAAATTAAAAACAAACGCAAAATAGGACAAACGTGCCAATGACCCCTACATGTAAGCATAACAGTTACAATCCGTCACTTAACATGCTAAAATTGTGTAATTACATTCAACTACACTCAAATTTAATTACAAGATGACTTTTCAAACATGCTCTAAAGAAACCACATATAAGAAAAAATTACACTTTTTCCCTTCAAATAGGCTAGTCCTTAATTTTTACTCTTCAAATGAGCTGGTCTTTAATTTTTACTTCTCAACAATTACATAAATTCAGCGTACCACTTTCATGCCAGCAGAGTTAACGAATTATTTCATGATCTATCCAATTCATGTAAATTTGAGCGATCTAGGGATCCGCTTATTTATTAATTCAATTCAGTCAATTTAAAAGTTAACTTAAATTAAATTAATTATGTAGCTCCAACTAACCCATCAAAGATCTTATCAAAATATTTTTGACTTTTTTTGTTTGATATTTTATTTATATTGATTATAAAAAATATGTATTAGATAATAGGAGTATAACCAAACTATAAGAAAACAACAAACGAAAGAATTTAAAACTTAAATAGTTGGACGAGTTAGGTAAACTCATTACTTAATCTATATTTGACCCAACCTATCTCAACTAAGTAACACTTGAACTGACAAATAACTCTCTTATTTATCAAACTCTCTTTAACCCACCCAAATTCAGTTCATTGTCCCATTTAACATCCCTATGTGTAGAAGAAATTGCACGAATTTCCATTCAAATGAGTTGGTCTTTAATTTTTTTGAGGCATAATTTCTTTAAGGAATACGATACAACTTGTGACGAATTCCTTAAAGAACTTGTACCCCTCTAAACCTAAGTTTCATTTGATGGACAAAAATTAAAGACTAGCACAAAAGAAGGTCAAAAGTGCAAATGACCCTTACAATCCGCCACTTAACATCCCCACATGCAAGCGTGACAACTACAGGTCCAAATGTAACCCAAGGGAAACCAGAAGCCCACTGAGAACTCAGAGTGATTTAAAGTTCAACTATATTTGTATTAACATGAAATTTAAACATAATAAAGATAAAAATATAACAGGATAATAATAAAAACATAGTCTGTAAATTAAAAACAACAAACTTATTTTCTTTTCGGAGGACCCGAAAGATTAGCTATAGGTTTATTTATTTTATAGAGTAGAGTAGGAAATGAGAAAGATTTTTACAAACATGAGTTTATTTTTTCTAAGGCAAAGTAGAAAATAAAAAGACTTTTGCTTGCGTTTTCTTCCTTTTTTCTGTCTTTTTTTGTTGCGGGTGTATGGAATTTATAGGCCTACCTCAAGTTTTCCTCTTTGGCGGTAGTCTTCTTATCCGAAGGAATACATTTTCCAATGTCTACTACAATTTCCTATGAATATTTTCCAATGTATTTTTTAAAAATATTATAACTTTCTAGTCTTTTTGTAAATTTCTTACATATACTTTTTTGAGTATAGGTTAGTCTTTATCCTTTACATTGATATCTTTTAAATATTTATTTTGTACCGTCAGTTGTCTTGTACCGTCACATGGGTCTTCTTTTTCAAGGAACATAGTAATTGTGCCTTATTTTATTTTTTCAAACATGTCTTGTCTTACCTTGTGTTTGTGCTCCATCACCGTGTTTGTTTTACTATAGTTGTCTTCAACTGCTACTAATGTGTCTAGATTATGTAAACGACTGAGTCAAAAATCATTCCTGAGTTATTATCGTCGGGGTCTTGTGCATCGTTGAACAATCTATCACCTTCTTCTTCTGAACTGTATATTGATGATGTCCTCAATTTATGACTTTTTAATTTATTTTTCTGAGATGGTCTGGAATCTTAAGTAATCACATGCTTCTCTTTTTATTGTAGAATTTTTTTTAACACTAAACTCCTTTCCTTAGATGTTTCTTCTTGAGTGAAGGTCACATAAATAATCGTCTTTTTGTGTTTGTGAAGTTTCTCATGTTGATAATTCAACTACACTTTTTGTTAAAGTGTCACCACTAACGGATTTCATAAATCTTTATCGGCTACCGTTTGAACTGGACTAGCTATATCATTATTCGATAAAGTGAACTTTTCTGCATTCATTGGAAAATGCACACCCGTCTCATCCATTAAGGAATGCACACCCATCTCATTCATGTTTTGTGGAGATGGAGCACTGTGAGAAAAATATTTTTTCTCAAGATGCGTCTGTGTTAATTCATATTTCAAGGCATGTATTCTAATTTCAAAGGCCTTTATTTTGTTTTGTAGTTTCATAATTTCTTGTTTTTGCATCCCATTCCTTTAATTAAGGCTTTTGAAATCATTTTCGTAGAGGAGCAATGATCGCAAATGATAATTTTATCTGTGTCTTTTGAGATGTTATATTGGAGTATTTGATTTGGATTCTGTTTTAAAGCGGGAGATATGTAGTAGTTTGGACCGATAAATTCTTTTGCCTAGTCTAATGCTTCGTCTAAATTATCAAATCCCTTATAAATGGGACCTAACAGATCATGAACAGAGCTTGACACTTCCGATCAAGTTTAAAAAACTCCATGAAGTATTACTACATAACACTTAAAATAATCATTTTGATTTTTATAAAATACTGACATAATGAATTTAAACATGCTATAAAATATTTAACATCTCTTGAATTTTTATTATAAAATTCAAAGATTGTCTGGGGTCTATTTTTATTATAAGAAATTCAAAGACTGTCTACAAGTCACCTTTGGGGTCTATCTAAAATACTTGTTCGAGGTGGGTGAAACACTACTGTTCGGACTCGAAGTCATTCAAGAAACAAATGACAAAGTGCAGATAATTCAGGAGCGGATCAAGACAGCTCATAGCCGCCATAAGTCTTATGCGGATCATCACAAAAGAGACCTCGAATTTCAGAAATGGGAGAAACTGTTTTTAAAAGTCTCTCCAATGAAGGGGGTAATGCGATTTGGCAAGAAATGGCAAGAAAGGGAAGTTGAGCCCAAGGTTTATTGGACCATTACCATATGAGATCTTACGAAGAGTGGGTAATGTGGCTTACGAACTAGCACTTCCACAAGAATTAGAAGTGGTGCATCCGATATTCCATGTGTCAATGTTGCGAAAATACTTGCACGATCCAAGTCACGTCATCCGACCCCAAGAGATAGTCCTGAACGAAGAGGTTCAATATGAAGAAATTTCGGTAGAAATACTGGAGAGACAGGTTAAACGCCTTAGGAATAAAGATATTATTTCCGTGAAAGTCCTATGAAGAAATCACTCCACAAAAGAAGCAACCCGGGAAGCCGAAGACGCGATGAAAGTCAAATATCCATTCCTGTTTAAGTAAGGTAATAAAATGTGTTAAGTTGTGTTTCATGTGTGTGCAGTTTGCGTGCCTATGTGCATGTGTTACGATCTTATTCACATTCGAGGACGAATGTTGTTTAAGGAGGGGAGAATGTAAAGTCCTAAAAAAATTAACAAAAAAAAACAGAAAAAAAACATACACACACGACCTGAAACACATACACACACAACACTCACATACACATACACGGCACACACAACACAAATATATATATATATGCATACATGGATCAAGGGGGGAGGCAGAGAGAAAAAAAATATACTCGTTAAAAAAAAAAGGTTTTGTTAAAGTTGAATTGAAGTTCGAGTTTATGTTCGCGGTTTCGAATTCGTGGACTTGAAAGTTAGCTATTGTTAACTTGGAAAGCAGTAGATCGTAGTCATTTTCTTATTGTGATTAACCTTCGCAAAAGATCTTGAGGAGGTTGGAAAAGATTGCGAAGAAATAGAGGTGAGTTTTCTCACTCACAAATTCTTAGTAAAATCCTTTGTTTTGAGTTACAATGCATGTTAAACATAATATGCATGTTAAAAAATATATGTTTCTGGAAATATAAGTTGTGATGAATTAATTGATATAAGTATTGTCTTGTAACAAGTTTGAGTCATGTAATTGCAGACTGTTTCTTTGAGTTATCCTTGTTAGAATGGGACAAAATTTTCTAGTGTTGTACTTTTTTTTTTCACGGTCAGATTGAGTCCAAATGGGGCCAAAACCGATATACGATTTGAGAGTTACCGCTGTTTAAAGTTTCTGTCTCGGATCGACCGAAATCCGAAAGGGCAGAACGTATCACGTAAAAAATGTACAAATCGGTAAAGAATCTGAAAATTTGTGCTGAATAATAGTTCTAGTCTTATCTGTTATTGACGGTTTGAGACCTTACTGAGATCAATCTGACATACGGTTTGAGAGTTATCGTTGTTTAAAATTTCTGCCTAGGATCGACCGAAATCCGGAAGGGCAGAACGTATAATGTAAAAATTGTACAAATAGGTAAATAATCTGAAAGTTTGTGCTGAATAATAGTTCTAGATTTATCTTTTCTAGACAGTTTGAGACTTTACGGGGATTAATCCTACTTACGAATAAAACGTTATAACTGTTTTAAGATAGTGTCCCTTTTTATAAAAGTCCGGCGAGACAGTTTTTATAGGGTTGTCTCTTTCATGAATTTGTACTAGTTACACTAAGTATTTTCAGAGGAAACTTGGGATAGTGATAGGTCCATGTGCTACCTTCGACTCGGCGTAAAAATACCATATTTGGAGTTACGGTTTGGGAGTTATAACTCTTACAAGTGGGAATGGTGAAAAGTTGAAATAAAGGTATATTAATTGAATCATTTGGAAATATGACTATATATATATATATATATATATATATATATATATGTGTATGTGTATATATATATGTATATATGTGTGTGTGTGTGTGTGTGTGTGTGTGTGTATAAGTTTAGTCATACAGTCGAGATGATAGAAATCTTGATAATGTAAATAGTTTTGCCATTACCTACGGGACTATAACATTACACACGTGTTGCCTTCGGGACTAATTACTTATTGAGTTGCCTTCGGGGCTATATACAGTTGTGTGCTTGCCTTCGGGGCTATTCAAGTACACTTACTTTCGGAAATATTTAAATACACTTACTTTCGGGGCTATTTAAATACACTTACCTTCGGGGCTATTCAAATACACTTGCCTTCGGGACTATAATTGAAATGCATTGGACCGGGTTGCACGCACCCCAACAAATATATAATATGTTATATGGGATAAAGCAGGTGTACTGGTTAACTAAGTATTTCCTAGGATGAGTTGCGAGGAAATTTTGGGTGTGAATATTTATTGGTTTGTACACAAAAGTGATGAAATTTGTTTTCATGACATGCTTATTATGTTCATAATATGATTGTACATAGAATATTGTGAGGTTAATTTGAATTGTTAGGTGAGGTTCTCACTCAGCCCCGGATGGTAGGGCTGACTCTTTTATCTAACATGTTTTAGGTAAGCGCGATAAAGGAAAAATTCCGCAATAGGGCTAGCGATCGCCCCGCAGCCTCATTGTTCCACCAATCCATTGCTTCAGATTTGATGAATGTCATTCTTGATTAAGTAGGTTTGAGGAACCAGGTTTCGTTATCTCAGGGAATGCCCCACATGAGATTATTTCCTTTTAAATTTTGAATTTCTTATTCTATATATGAAATTTTCATTGAGTCTAGATAGAAGTTGTGGTTGCGCGAGTATGAGCTCGCGCTTTCATAAAAAAAGTATATGATTAGATTATTCCCGCACCTAGATACATGTTTAATTCAGGAAGAAAAGAGGTTAATGGTTCGCCTGGGAAGGGATAGTTACCCAGGTGTCATCACGCCCTAATGGAAAACTTGAGAAAAGTTGGGGCGTGACAATAGTGAAAACATTCCGGATAGTTGCCGGTTTCACCATCGGGCTGAAGGTTTCATCACAATCCACGCTATACAAAACGGGTTTTTGTGCCTCTCAAAAGAACCGTCAGATTTATTTTTATGTCTATAAATTCACATAGAAAGAATAACATTAGCATTAGGAGGACAGTCACTAGCTCCCATGTCTTGTTTTCAATAAGAGCATTATATTCATCAATCATGACAGATTTCCAATTAAGATCGGACAAGACATTTTTTGGGTTGCGAGGAAGAGGTGAAGGGCAACCGAATTCGACAAATTAAATTGTCGTTTGGGTTCGGAAATGTCGTGCATAGCACAGATTTCCTTCATCAGTGTGGGTGCCGCGGGAGGTGGGGAGATATCGAAAAGTCGTTGGGGCGGGATCGGAAAACGGCTAGGGCAGAGTTGTAGGCCGAGAGGAGGCAGCGGAATCAGGGAGAAGGGGCGATGGCGTTGTTTGAGGGGAGTGAGTGACCTCGGGCAGCCAAGAGTGGCTGTTCCGAAGAGTAGTGGCTGTTCGAAGAGTAGTGGCGAGGCTGGCTGCCCACCCAATACGGGACAGAGGGAGGTGGGTCGGGTGTCGGTGACGGTAGCCACTGATTTTGCAAGTGATGAATTAAAAGAGGATTAAGGCCGTCGTTTAAGAAGTCATAGGAATTCGGAGGTGGGTAATTGAGTTTGGTAAATGAAAATTGAGACTCATCAAATATGACATGACGAGAAACAATTATTTTTCGACTGGACAGGTCGTAACAGCTGTAACCACGATGATTAGGGGTAACCAGAAACACATGGGGTGGACCTAGGTTGCAGTTTGTTGATTTGTGTGGACGGATGGAGGGGGTAGCATAGACATCTGAAAGTTCTTAAATGCTTATAGGAAGGATCCCGAAAATAGAGAACTTGAGTGGGAGACTTATGTTTGAGAGACTTGTTGGGGAGAATGTTTAAGAGATAGGTTCTCATGCATAGAGCGTAATGTCAAAAGGAGGGGATATGTTCCCCTGCTTGTCATTGATTATTATGTACAATATATATATATATATATATATATAATTGGATTATACTAATTTTCCTAATTATAATTGAATTATACTTCCTAATTATAATTGGACTACAATTTTATCTAATATAGAAGATGTAGAAAGAATATTCTATCAAAAAACAAATGCTTAAATTATACAATCAATTTTCATCCAACATCCTGAAAACAATTCTCCTAAAATCAAATCGAACATCACAAAACAAGGGCAAATTAAAGAAAATCAAACAGAATTTACTGGTGATGACTATATAGGTAGGACGGAAAACGTACTTGCAATTTTCGTCTAAGCAAGGCTTTAGCATAAAAAGTGACAGATTTAGCAACATCTTTACAATACACCACTGTATAAGCAAATGCTGGTCCCAGATTTGATGCCTTTCTTTCTTCTTAAATTTTTTCCTCTCGTTTATCGCTCTTTTAGGCCTTTTGTTTTTCAAGCAGATCCATAACATTCGTTATTGGCTGCCTTTATATGTTGCCAAAACTAAATATGATACAACACACGTGGTATTTGGAGCTGAAAGATTTTGAACACGTGTACGTGGTGCATCATTTGAGCACGTTACTCTTATGTGATCTCATCTCTCCCATAAAGCTGACCTTTTTTCCCGTCCAATAAGCTGATAAAAAATTTAGTAATAAATTCTTATGATAAACGTTATAAATAGGTAAAATGATAAAAGTGTAATTACCATGCTATATGTATATCACATCAAATTCGTTTGTAGTATAAGAATTTTTACATTGTATTTTATATTTCTTCTAATAAAATGATGCATTTAACAAATTGCGATAATAAATTTAAATGTTATCATAAATAAAAATTGACATATAGCGAATCCCAAACTTCCCAACCATAAAGTTTTAATGAACTTCACGTGGTCGGGACTCCGTACAGTTTGCAACATACCATTTTCAATACTTCTTTTATTCAATTTTCTGTTGTCTTTTTATTAGTCCCATTTAATTTAAGTAGCACTATAAAAAATACGACAGTAAAGATATTGGAATATATTATATCTCTCTCCCTATTTTTATGAACTGAGGGCAAAATCCAGTTTCTTCTAAATTGAGATCCATAAATCGGTAATGCAATCAAATCAATGATTAGTGTGTTCTGCTTTTGATCCTGTCTCTTATAATATGATTTTTATTTCTCAGTTGCCCGAATTTGTCTGTTACGTGAATATACATTGTCTCCTTTCATACTTGTCAATGTGATTATTGGCATAAAAGGGTCGAGTTTTAGATATTTGAAGTGTGTTCAGCAGTATCTGTTGTAATTTTCGCATCTGAATTTGATTTCACTTGATTTTGTTATAATTAGGTTGCAGTTTTCAGAAATTAGAGGGGTTTTTTCGTCGTGATTTTTTTGTGTAAAAGTGGATTACAGTATTGTTGTGAATTTGTGATCATAACAGCTAAGGAGTAGTATGAATAGAGAGGATCATATCACTGACTTGCTTAATAGATTGATTGATTGAACATGCAGCACTAGTGTAATTTCCTTTATATTAGCAGGATGATCTATTTCCAAAAAGTTCTATGAGCTGAGAACTGGAGTGGTCTTTCTATTTTATGTACTTTTGATGGATAGCAAAAGGGAATTTAACTATCTTTACTTGTTTGTAGGACTTTATCTGTTGTATTGGTGGTCTTGGTATGGATTTAGAATTCTCATCACTGTGATATGTTCTCGGATAAATTGTCATCCATTTCATGTTTTATTTCAGGGTTAATGCTTGATATGTGACCTCTACTTCAAAAGTTTAAGCGACGTTATCCAAGATTTGGCTACAACATTGTTTTCTCCCTTTCCCTTAACATCCACTAGATGTGGTTTTACTTTTACCATTGCATATTTTCGGGTAAAACTTTTGGCTGATATCTAGCATTTCTTCGTCCATCTGTTGTGTCAATCTCTCATCAGGTTCATATGGGAGACTCCTTTAATCCCACCCCTGGGACAAAGTCTATGGTCACAACTGGTATCGCTATTAAAAATGAATCTAAACAGCACAGCATTTCTTCTGGCTCGAACTCTTTTGCAAATGTAAGAGAGATTGATCTGATAAAATATGGGAAGCAGAGAAGGGGAAATGGTAATCAGCTAGTTTTCTTTCTGGTTAAAGTTGCTGCCTTGGAGGCTGTGCGGAGGATCTCACGGTCCAAATGTCCAGTCGTGTGGTCTGGCCTGCAAGCTCTGCAAGTTGTGTGCTACCCTCCACTTAAGTGGATGCAAAGGTGGAATCCTTTTCGGGTTCTGGTTGAAGGCATGCAGGTTCGTATGCAGTTTTCCAATTCAGAAGTACTAATATTTTGTCTCCTGAACTCCTCTAGGTGCATTCAGTCATTCTGGAAAATGTTGTCTTGCCCGTCAATAGGTGCATCAATTTTTCATAACCATGACAAAAGTATATGACCATGTATCATCTGATATAAGGGCATCTTAGTGCTGCTATATTGTGGGTTTATACACCAAGTCGAGGAGAAAGAACCTAAGACAAAATAGAGTTATATGTGTATATAGATTTATGCTTCTAAAACATATTAGATCCATTTAATTTATAATTAAAATCAAAGATTATTGCTCTTTTGAACGGGACTATTTCATAGATATATGTTGGTCTATTGTATAGGTTCCATTTGCTTCAAAACAAGGATGAACCAGGCATAGATGTATTTTACGATGGAATGTTAACTGTAGCATATTGCTGGTAACAGTAGTCTTTATGTGAGGTAATACAGTAGCCAATTGGAAGCTAAATTAGCACTTAAAAGAATTGTCCTTTGAGGCCCTTCTATGTTTTTAAGGATCAATCGAATATAGCTGATAAAGAAGAGATGCATATGCATAGAGAGAAAATTTCTTTGTCTTTCTCTATCATGCATCAGTATATCTGTGGTAAAGATTTAAATAATACTTAAATTACCTTTCTGGCTTTCTTTCGGTGTATGCATCCCAGGGGTCAGGTAGTTGATCTCTCCCAAGTAAAGAGAATGCTTAAGATATATTTTTCCGCTTCATGATACAATTCAATGTCACGAACAAGTGCTTCTTTCCATTGTTATTCAGTCTATGAACCCATTGCAGAGTGATCCTCTTCCATGTGAAGTTGAACCACAAACCTCACTTGATGTTTCTATTGTCAGAGCATGAGCATACGGCATACTTGTGTTGTGTATGTAACAGCTTTTCTGCAAGCAGAAAGAATATCTTTATGTAGCCTCCCAGGCTTGTCTAAGTTTTTTTCCCCCTTTTGTTTAAAATAATATCAAGAGGACGCTAAAGAGTTTTGAGAATTTACCATATATTGTCAATTTCATGTATTTTGTTTGATTTTCCTTCTGAACTTGAGAATATGACTGTCATTGTAACATGCTCTAGAGTTTCTTTTCCTTCAAGCTATCATGCATTGGATGTTGTACTATTACAGACTTACAGCATATCTTTATGGTTAGATGCTATCGCGGCCACTACTAGTGCTATCTATCGCTACAGCATTTTCTGATCATTCAGAATTCAATAATGATACCTCAGATATCACTCAAGTTTCCACGGACACCAATGATTTGCATTCTGATTCAGAATCTCAGCTAGAATTCTCGTCTGAGCAGCCTATCCCAATTGAAAGGTACGACCCTGATATGCTGCTCAAAGTGTAATGAACAGTTACTACCGGTTACGTCTTGATCTATATATGCAAAAGTTATAATCAAACCTGACACAGGACCCGGGCAAATCCAGTAAACAATCGTCTGAACTGTAATTGTAGCACCATAGAAATCATTAGTGGATAATTGATATATCAATCATATATGTATTCCCATAATGTGTTAGAACTTGATTCCAACTTTTGGGCTGCAACAGGGGATTTATGTGTGATATCTCAAAGTACTTGTCTCCTCTTCAATTATTTCTGAAATTATTTCTTGTTGGGTTTATTCCTAGACATCGAAGCTAACTCCGAGCAAGGTATTGACACTGAATTGGTGGTTGATGAGTTATACGACTTACATGCTTTTGCAGGGTCGGCAATGAAGTTTCTCAAAGTCTGTCTTCCCCAAGTTTGCCAAGTTGGTTGCTTTTGCTTTACAAAGATCTGGAAAAGCAAAGAATTTGCCTGCCAGATAGGTATCTATTTTACGAAACCAAACTATAAGAGAACTTTTTTCAAATACCGTTAGTTGTATGTTCAAGTGCAAGAATTGTGTCACTCCATAACTAGTCCCAGTCTAATGCCAAGGCTAGCTAACAGTTCAACTGTGAAGATGGCTTAAGGCTTAACAGAAAATGGACCGAGTTTCTGCTCTAGCTTCTCTATATACCTGTTAAGCATGATTATCTATACCAGTAATAAAGCGTCAATATCATAGAGTGACTGCTTGGTCTCTCTTGGTGACCAACCTGTCACTTTTTGCTTGAATTAAGAAACAATAAAGCTCACTGTCTATCAAGACTCCACTTTCCTCTTCATTTTTTAGCCAATTATCTCCTATCTACCCATTATTATACCCATTATTATTATTATTATTATTATTATTTATCTTAGTGTTCTATCATGATTTTGTTTGGTTCTGCAGTTTTATGAGTCTTCTTCTTTGTCCTCATATCATATGAGCTTTCATTTCCAATTCCCTTCGATTGTCAGGTTGATCTAAAAGCTCCTGAATTCTTTTGTCCATTCAAAAACTTCTCAAGCGGTGCATATATATATGTCACTAGAAATTGAGGCACATAGATATATTTTTTAAAAAATTGGTTTCTCTTTTTGCAGTGAACATGACACAATAATATTTATGCAGAATTGATGAAGGGGAACTCCATCGATTTTTTACGGCTGCAGATGGAGATTTTACTCGCTTACTTTCTTCAGTTAAGAAGACAATTCGCTGGAGAGAGACTCACAGAATTCTTTCCAGACAAGAACTTGAAGTGTGGTCAAATATGGTCTTTTGGCATGGATTTGATATGCAGCATCGGCCCTGCCTCATTGTCCGTCTTGGCTTAGCATGCACCAGCTTGCCATCTCGTGACAGACCTTGCTTCGCTCAAGCAGTCGGTATGCTCTTTCACTTGTACAGTTGGTATCTGCCTAATTTTTTTATATGATTCCCGCTTTTACTTTAGTTATATGTATTAACTTTCTGAAATTTCCATTCTGATTCTCGTCTATCAACATTATAGGAAAATGACTCTTTCTTTCATCAGTTGAATAATTTTGAAGTTCCTTGGTCAGCTGTTTACGTTGAGTATATGTGTATTCCTTTGCATATTTACTTCAGTTGGAAACAAAACAATAATGAAGGTACTGTCTATCGATTACTGCTCAATATTGGAGGCAGCAATACTTGGCACATGTTTGTCAAAATAGTTGTAAGAACCTAAGTGAAGAAGGTCATGACAGTAATTTTCTGCTATGAATAAATCACGAGAGAAACAAATCAGGAAAAATAGGAGTTACACCTATCAAATTGGATTAGTTTTAGCACTTAATCAATCTGCTTATGATGTGAGCTTCTCTATGCAGCATGTTCAAAGTTAAACTGATCTCAGGTCTTGTCAAAATTTCTCTAAATAGGCAAATTATTTAAACGACGGATATTTTTTTATGAAGTATCGCAGGTGGAGCATGGGGTTCTCCATATGGTGGACCAGCAAAATTCTCAAATTACCGTTTTGTTAGACTGTGAAGGACTGACTCCATTTAGACTTCCCATGCAAATGCTGAGATCCTGTTCTAATCTTTTGCAAGATCACTTCCCAAACCGTCTAGGCTGTTTATTCATTATACACCTTCCACCCATTGTTCGAGTTGTCGCACAAACATTTGTGCAAGTAAGCTTTATAAATTCTCTAATTATTATTTTGTTCATTTTCCTGCTTCGTTCTTATGATTGGAAGTCAGACCAACTTGATCTGCATAGAACTCCTCTTCTGGAAACTCAAATGTAACTACTCTTGCACAAATATACAGGTTTTCAAACCGGTCACTCGGCAAAAACTGAGATTTGAAGGGGAACTGTACCAAAAGGTTCTTTCTGAGTGCTTGCAAACACTCCCATCTTATCTTGGTGGGCAGTGCACATGCTCAAGATGTGCTAGCTTTGACATGACCAAGATGCATAACACTCACATGAAAAACCATCAAGAGACAGCGATAACTGAAAATTTTAACAATCCTCTGGATCTAACCTCACTCAATTCAGGTGAACAGACTGAAATTCCATCGAATTATACCTGTGACCAGGCCCTAAGAAAGGCTGTGCTATGTGTCCTTCTATTCTGGGTTTTTGTTGCTTTAATTGCTGGAGTATATGATCCAGAAAGTCGTCCCATTTTACCTCCTTGAGCTCAACATATTACATACTTGTACTTATTGCACGTCTATTCCTTGTCGAAAATGGCATCTGTAGGTAGTATTGGCGACAGTTTAGTGGCAGTTGTCTGTATCCGAATCTAATATTTGTTTACTGGAGTGGGGGGGTGTTCTGGTGCTTGTTTCGTAAAATTTTCTTATGCGTCTAATTGTTCTCATTTGAAACTGAAATTTAGACAGTTAGAGTGTAAATTATGCGATAACAAAGTAGTGACAAGACCATCTTTTATCCGGTTAAGCATTGCAAAGTGCGTCATGTAATGATTTGTTTGCCTGGTTTTCTATTCGGGTTCCATCATTTGTTTGTATTCAGGTGCGCATGGAAGAAGATGTTGAAAGTTGAAACACGACTCTGTATGTGTGTAAAAGTTGAACTGAAGGGCATAATTTTTTTCCAAACGTCTTCTATGTTAGTTCACACAACTTATAGTGTCTGTCTCATCCTTTCCCCTCTCTTAAAAGTAGCAGGATACATCATCATTTCCTCTCTTATTTAGAGAAAAAATTGTCTTAAAAGTAAGAAGCGTTGCTTGGGATCTGTTTGTAGGCATCTGTTCTTTTCTATAAGCAGGGTATTTGAAGCGGTTATTAATATATCTTCCAAGATGGAAGTAATTAACCTTCCTAAAGAGAAAGGATTGGAATTAAATGAGTTAAAATAGAGTGTTCAGCATTTATACAAGATTTCAACTAGTTTTTGATTGATGTATATAGGAGGAATCGAGTTGCAATTTCATCAAACATCATTCAAAAGTAGGTTTCCCTAACTCAATTTTAACAAAGGTCTTTTTCTTCTTTTACCTTCATCTCTCGTGGCGCAAGTGCACAAATACCCTATTTTGGGATTACCATTCAAGTCATACCTAAAATATTATATATTCACTTTGAAATAATTTCAGACATGCGATTGTTTGAAGTTCCATATGGCTGAAGCGAAAATAGCGATTGTTTGAAGTTCCATATGGCTGAAGCTCAAATATTTTCGCGTGAACTTAAAGCACATATGAATAAAATTTAACCATTTTGCCTAAATTTCAGTCATATGTCTTTAGATTCTGTCAATTTTGTCTAAACTTCGGTCATTTCTAATTGAACTTCAGCCATTAGAAATTTTAGACATTTTGTTTGATCCTAACTTCAAACATAACATATCTGAAGTTATTTCAAAGAGGAAAAACGTGCAAAAAAATTTAAAAATTACATATAAGTTAAATATCAGTGTCCAAATAGGATATCCCATCAATTTTTACCTATTACAAGAACCCTCGAACCCACAAAAAACTTTCCACCGTCCATTCCGACTGAAAGAGAATAATCCTCTGATTATTTTCATTAATGAAAAGGTTTATATACATGATATACAATATGTAATTATGAAAAATAAATCTACATTTTCCTAATACAAGACTACTACCTTTTCCTAATACAAGATTACTACCCTAATTATTTATGTACAAGAATTCTAATAATTATGGTAAGAAAATATACAATTTATATGGCCATATACACGTTATACACGTTATGTATATTCTTTCACACTGCCGCAGTCATAGCGGGCGGTTGTCGTAAGCTCAGACTATCCCTAAAATCTTCAAACAGAACTAAGGGAAGACCTTTAGTAAAGATGTCAGCAATTTGATACCGTGAAGGGACATGCAAGACACGTACTTATCCACGATCTATCTTTTCTCGAACAAAGTGAATATTCACCTCGATATGTTTAGTGCGCTGATGTTGGACCGGATTTTCAGAGAGATAGACCGCACTAACATTATCGCAATAGACCAAGATAGCTTTCTGGATAGGAAAGTGAAGCTCTAATAAAAAATTACGCTGCCAACAGGTACAATGTATATTCTTTCACCGACCCCACCCCAAAAGGAAAGAAACATTTTACAACCATTCAAATTCTAGTAAAAATAAGATGATTCCATATAAATGTGAAAGGATTCAAATGTGGAAGGAACTCAACATTCTCTTTTGCTTCCCTAGTCGGGTTGCAACATAATTCGGTGGAGTAATATCACGTCCATGTTCCCTCATATTTCTTAGCATTAGGTGACATGATATTCTAGTGCCGTGACCACAATTATGAATTCGTTTGAAGCGTTGTAGAGGCCTAATATTCTATATGGTGCTCCTAAGTAAACACTTCCAATTATACTCGTTTCTTTTTTTTTTTTTCCTCCCTTCTTAATTTGTTAATGAATCTAATATACAAAATAACGAAAATTGAGGGGTCATTGAGGTACATTTGTATTTAAGATTTTTTTTATTTGTGACTAATGAAAAAGAGAGAGCTTAATCAACTCAAAAACGAACTTTTTTTGTGGGATTGAAACCTTACACCTAAGTGATGCCGGGTTGCGTTGTAATCCCTCGATTACACCAAGAAGCTAATGACTTATTTCAGGCCATTAACTCAAACTTGCACGAGGTATCACCGTGGGGTATGTCTTCTGTTCAATTACTAGATTGCATTTCTTCTTATGTTTAAGTTCAAACAAATATCGTATACTTCGACGCAGATTTTTGTGCATATTTTGATCAAGTTGAAGGTCATCCACTTTGATTGACTCCAGTACGTATCCAATTACTTTTAAGATTTATGTATCGAAATTCCTCCAATTTGTTTTATCATGTTTTGGCTTATGAGGGGTGAAGGTGGCGCTTCCATTTAAACACATGATTTCGATCTAGTTAAGAATGTTCAGGGTGCTAAAAAGCAAAAGAAAAGATAAAAAGTAAGGTGGCTAATGTCAAAGAATATTCAAATATTGGTGCTTACCAACCATGCACTAAGATTTCCTCAGTCATCAAGAAAATTAACAAAAGTCAAGAACTAATGAACTTGGTGACCTTTCACTGTAATGATAGGCTATAATCCTCCTTCCATCATACAAAACCGAACTTTTCAATGTTTTCATTTTAATTTTTATATAGTAGTTTTTTTTTTGGTGTCAAGGGAATGTGGAGAAAAATATAGTAGTGAAATAGCTTATTGTTTCGAGGAAAAAATAAGAGTAATTTATTGGTCTTTAGTTGCATCCTCATCAAGTTCCGGCCACTAATAGGACAATGCATTAGAAGTATGAAAGCAATATTTGCCATGTCCTAACTGCATATGTCACCATCTTGCTAAGAGGAAAAACATAAAAACCTTTTCTGTTTCTAAAATACATTTTTTACTTTATAAATATGATGAACTTAATTGAATTTTTTTTCTCAGTTTTCGTATGTTAACAAATGATTATAAAGTTGAATGTTAATTCTAGTCTGTCACCATAAATAAAATGAGGCTTCAATACCCAGCAATTCTCCAAAGAAACATAATTTATTATCGTCAAAAATGACCCCGAAAAAACAAGATTCTGTCAGATCATAAAGAAATACCAGTCTTTTTTAAAATTATTTCCTCATTAAAAAAAAACAAAAGATAATAAATAAGAGTTTCTCATCTCATTCGGAAAGATCTCAAAATTTACCATGATTAATTATGTCTCTAACTAGCTAGCATGACCATTTTTTCTATCTTTTTTTTTAATTGAAATCATGCCTCTAGGAAATCCCTGCATCAAACTCCTCCCTTTATTAATGAAACACAACATTGTTTGGTACATTAACACAATTTACAATGAATAAAACTAGGATTCTGATCAAGCAACTGGTCTTTTATCCGGTGCCACAAAGTCACTGAATGAATAAACCACCAATTCTATTGGACTATGCAATGTATGTGGTTAAGAGCGGCCATTTTATCAGAAGTTTCTAATAGGCGGAAGCAGTGATAAGCAGGGTGCAGCGACAATATTAGTTTGGACGAATTCAATAACTTTTGCTAAAATCTTGTAATTTATATTAAAAAATTCATTAAATATGTATATTAGTTTAATTGCGAACCTAGTAATTACAGAGAGCTTTGACTTCGATGACTAGTTTAAAACTCATAATAAACTTCAAATCATGACTCCGGCCCGAGTGATAAAAAAGCTAACATGGATGCGTCTCTACTTTTCTATGCAAAATTAAATATAAGACAGACAAGAGGCCTTAACCTACATTTCCAAGAAAAATCATACTTACTAGTATTCATCTGGAGTGCAAAATACTTTTTTTTAACAATTCATGAGCTAGCTACTTGCATGGAGTGGTATGGAAGCTCAGTAGAGGTCGTGTTTTTTTTTTTTTTGGGTACAACTGTTTGTAGCATATTCATGACAAACGCATTATATGCTTTGAAAGAAAAGTGGTGTGGCTTTTATTTTGTCCTTTTTTCTTTTGTCTAGTAGTGCAAAAATGACACTCACTTTTGCCATTATCTTTATTTTTAATCTCTTTGGTTGTTTATTTTCACTGCAGTATGAAATGGACAGAACAATACGGTATATATCATATCAGATAGTGAACAGTACTTCCTATTTCGTCTTTTGTAATCGCAGTGAAATATGTTCGTGAGAGTCTTCGCATAATAAGTATGAAATAATCGATTTTCATTGTCCACTTTACTCTGCTCTTTCTTTCTCACTATGCAATAGACCGATAGTGTAATGATTTTTTTGTATGATTTAACATGTTATAACTGGTTATTTACCAATCAATACTTATTAAATAAAGTTACTCGCAATCATCTCCTAAGTGATTTGATTGTATATATATTTTTCATATACCATCAATATATTGTACGAAACTTAAACTAAATAGAAAAAAGAATTTAATTTATATACGCCGGTACTATAGAATAACATTTATACTATTGTGTTTTGAACTGTATAAGAGGGGTAAGTGTTTAATTTTAAAATACAAGATTTTTGTATCCGAAATTGAGTAGTGTAATTGATCCTATTTAATCAATATATTAGTACAAATTTTGGCATGCAGAACAAATTCAATTTCCTAAAATATAAGTCTTAGACTATAGTCTAAAAAGAAATATTTGTTTGGTGCCTTAGTGAAACAATTCAATACGCAGTGTTCTTCCTAGATATGGAGTTTGGTGAAACTCCCCTTCCCCAAGATTTCGAAATCTTTGAGGTTATAACCTTTACAAGACAACAAAATCCAAAAACATGACTTTATATCTATGTTGTCCTGCTGAATTCAATCGACTTGTCATTTTTTTGTTGGAACCACAAGAGAAGTTTATGGCTTTTCTTAAATTATATTGGCAAGAAATCACAAGACAAAACCTAGTAAATTATGCATCTAATGGTATACAGACAGCTCATATTTAAAGACAGAGATCAATGCAACAACGAGTTGTGCAATTTTCTTATGAAGACAAGAATTTGGAAGGAAAAAAGAAATTATTTTTAGCTAAGAATAGTTTATTAATAGAATTGCACGGGAACCTAACATTAAAATCATATAGTAATAAATAAGCTGGCTGCTATCAATGTTTAGGGAAACATATATACAATCTTTCTTTGATGTCAGCTTGTTAGAAAAAGGTTGGTAGGCAGTGATATATGCCTTTGCTTTTCTTTTTTTTTTGGGCTTAATTTGTTTTTATGTGCACTAATTAATTAACTCAATGCTCCACCAACCAATTAAAGCTTATATAACATGAGCTCTAACCGTACCTTGTCTCTCTATATGTTTTATAAATATAATATTTTCAACTCAAAAATGTATTGTAACGTTACATAAAACTTTTTTCAAAAATATATTTTTGACAAAAAATTGTCATGACGTATGTAGCAGAAGATTAGACAAACTCTTTATTTTACAGAATACATTCTTCATTATATTACTTGACACATATACAATGAATTTCTTTGTATATACAATTGCTAAAAATAGTAGTATTAAATTATATCCACAGAAAGACAAAATCGTATATAGGAAGAATACGATGTGTAACTTTTGCTTTAACTTGGTGTGATGTTTTAAAAAGCTACTACTAATATTCTATTTTTAATTTGCTTAATCCGATTTGACCCTTTCCCATCTTCAAAGATCATTTCACAGATTCAAGCAGCATAACCTAACTTATTCATATAGTGGAAATCCTATAGGGTAAAGTGTAAACCATTCTTATTTTACACATAAATTGCTTTTATTAAAATATTGAGTACGAAAAGCTTAGTTTCTCTTCCTTCTAATTAGAAATTAATTGGGTGATTAACAGATTGATCTGACCCCTATAAGTCCAATTATAAAATTGTTTCATGTTTGGTATCTTATTGTTTAGTTGATGGTACTTATTTTGATCATGATCAGTAATTAAGGTGCAGAGTGAATCTAATCTTTGTTTGTACTGGGTGCGTGATATAGTATGTTCGATTTATATCTCTAAATCTTTGTTTGTTCGTACTAGGACGTTGTGCAATTAGAATAATTAAGCTAGCCCATGTGATTAATGCTAACAACCAATTAACAGAAAACTAAAAGCAGAAAGATCTAGGAGATAAGTGAGATCAAGGTAGAATATTAGTAAAAGATTCTAAATCTTTAGTATAGGTTAAACAATTTCATCAATCATAAAGTGTCTTAAAAAACTCTCTATTTACTACTAGAAAATCACTATTTTCCCATTGAATTTCCCACGGAAAAATATTCAGTGACTATTTTCACTAAATGTCGGTGGAAAAAACTTAAATAGTAGTGTGAACACACGAAAAAATTAGAAAGTTTTCCAGCGTTTCAATGGGAACTTGTTTCTCACCATGCGTTTTTTCTGTGATTTCCCGGTGAGCTGATTCGGTGGAAATGAGGTGAGAAAATCATATTTTATAAAAAAAAAATCACTAAATATCAATGGGAAAACTCTTTATTTCTAGTAGTGATTTGTCTTCTTCAAAAAGAACGTTACTGAAAGATGGAATAATTTCCCTTGGGGATTCCTTTCATTATTCACAATATATATAGTTGTACAAAGGTTGATTCCTAATATGGTACGAATCCTAACTTACCTTACAAAGGTTGATTCCTAATATGGTACGAATCCTAACTTACCTTACAAAGGTTGATTCCTAATACAATTAGAATCCTAAGGTACCTTAAATATACATCTATCATAATTACAAAATATACAGAGAATATTCGGAGAATATTCGCTAATACTCCCCCTCAGACGGAGCGGGAGGAGGCCGAACGCTAAGGCTGGATCGGAAGTCGGTGAAGAGCTGTCGCGGTAGTCCCTTTGTGAAGATATCTGCATACTGATAAGAGGAAGGCACGTGTAATATTTTGACCTGACCACGGGCAACCTTCTCTCGCACAAAGTGGATATCCATCTCAATATGCTTAGTCCGCCGATGTTGGACCGGATTATGAGACATATAGATGGCGTATATGTTGTCACAATAGACTATAGACGCCTTGCGGAGTGGACACCGGAGCTCTAAAAGAAGATTTCGGAGCCAACGGATCTCAAAGAACTACATTAGCAACACCGCGATATTCTCGCTTCAAAGACTCGAACGGGATAGTGTGGCCCGCCTCTTGACGGACCATGAGATAAGATTATCCCCAAGAAATACACAAGACTCGAGGTGGAGCGACGTGTGTCCGGGCATCCCGCCCAATCCGCATCCGTGTAGGCAAGTAACTTGGTTGGGGCGAGGGGGTATAAGTGTAATCCAAAGTCTAGTGTGCCCTTAACGTATCCGATAATACGTTTGAGGGCGGCAAAATGGGACTCTCGGGGTCGTGCATGAACAAACACACCTGCCGAACGGCATATGTAATATCGTGCCTAGTGAATGTAAGATACCGGAGAGCACCCGCTAGACTCCGATATAGAGTGGGATCGAGAAACGGCGCACCGTCATTGGCACTAAGCTTGGATTTGGAGTCCACCGGAGTTGGTATAATTTTACAATTTGCCATCTTGGCCCCGTACACTATCTCTTCGCATACTTACGCCGACACATGAACATAGTGGTACACGCAGATCGGTTACCGATATACCCAAAAAATAACTTAGCTTGCCCAAGTCGGTCATAGAAAATTCAGTTTTGAGTAGAGCAATGATTTCATTCTTCAAACCGTCGATGAGGCAAGTAAGAACAATGTCATCGACATATAATAGCAAATATGCAAGTCTTGCTACCTCGGTGAAAAGTGAAGAGAGAGTTATCACACCTGCTACATACAAAACCAATCGCGAAGATACTCCGGAAAAACGATCATACCAAGCTCGGGGTGCCTGTTTCAATCCATACAATGACTTCCTGAGACGACACACAAACTGCGGAGCTGCCGGATGAACAAAGCCAGGAGGCTGATGCATGTACACAGTCTCTTTCAAATTCCCATGAAGGAATGCATTCTTGACATCAAGCTGATGAATAGGCCAATGCATGCCCATAGCAATACTGAGAACAGTCCGATTAGTGGCCGATTTAATAACCGGACTGAATGTCTCACCACAATCAATACCCTCCTGCTGATTAGTGCCATTGGCGACTAATCTTGCCTTATACCTCTCTAAGTCACCATTGTCTCTGAACTTGTGCCGAAATAGCCACATACATCGGATAACATTCACACCTTCGGTCTAGGTACCAAATCCCAAGTGTTCGCTTTGGTTAAAGCGTTAAATTCCTCGCACATGGCCGCATTCCAATTTGGGTCCAGTTTTGCTAGTTTTGGATTTTTTGGAATGGGTGATAAGGTTTGTGTGGAGAGATTGAAGTGAACCTTGGGTTTGAAGATCCCATGTTCTCCATACGATGAGATGGCAGTGGCGGTGGGTCGGGGCCGGGAGGTTGCTGGTCCACTGGTTCTGGACCAATGGGCAGCAGTTCAGCTGGACTGGTTTCTGGTGACTCGACTGGGGGCTGTAGGGGTGAGCAGGGAGCTGTTGGGGTGGTGCCGGATAGTGGCGAGACTGTCGGAACAGTGGGCTGTTGTTGGTATAGATTTTGGATGATCGGGGACAGACTTGGTTCATCGAGAAAGATGTAATCGGTGGTCTGAAATTTCCGGAGATTTGAAAAAGAAAAGGTTGTCTCGTCAAAGGTGACGTGACGGGAGACGATGATTTTGCGAATAGCAATGTCATAGCACAAGTAGCCCCGATGATTAGGAAATAGACCAAGGAAGACACATGACAGAGTGCGAGGGGTAAGTTTGTGAGGTGCAGTGGAGGCCATGTTGGGGTAGCATAAGCATCCAAAAATACGTAGGTGATCATATGATGGTAGCCTACGGTATAAGATTTCGGTAGGGGTCTTGTTTTGGAGTGTGCTAGTTGGTAAAACATTAAGAAGGGATTCTACCATTTTGACAGCATAGACCCAAAAAAATGGTGGTAGGCAGGCATGAAACAGAAGTGTGCGAACCATGTTATTGATGGTACGTATAACTCTTTCAGCCTTTCCGTTTTGCGAAGAAGTATAGGGACAAGAAAAACGGAAAATCATGCCTTGTTTAGAACAGAAATTGTGAAATGTCGAGTTATTAAATTCACGTCCATTATCACATTGGAATGATTTGATAGATTTTTCAAATTGTGTTTTAATGAATTTGTGAAACTCGAGGAATTTTGTAAAAACTTCAGATTTAAATTTCAAGTGGGTAAATCCAGACAAAATGTGAAAAATCATCCAAGAATACTAGATAGAATTTATGACCCAAAGAGCTAACAATCGGAGATGTCCACAAATCAAAGATGAACAAGATATCAAAGGGAGAAAAAGTAACACCGTTTGATGACATAAAAGGAAGACGAGTATGTTTGCCTAGTGGACAAGAAAAACAGTGTTGGGCAATTTTCCCATTATTACATTGAATACGCTTAGAAGTCCTAAGAAAAGTAAAAACTCGGGTCTCCGGGTGTCCGAGTCTGTTGTGCCAAGTGGAGGGAGAGATTGCCGCAAGGAATAGAGGTGCTTGCGGTCCGACAAATGGCGGAAGATTGAGTGAATGGGTAGAGGTCTCCCACACTATTGTGGCGTGTAAGAATTTTCCCCGTATTGAGTTCTTTCACGTAAAAACAAAAAGGATCAAATTCGACAGGACACGTAATTATTGCTAGTGAATTTTCTAACGAGAGATTAAGTTTTTAATGATGTTAGGTGTGTATAGGACGTGGTTTAGGGAGAAAGGTGGGTGTGGATGTTTGGTGTGTGTGTTACCGTAACCTTCAATTGGAATGCGATGACCATTGCCGACGTAATAAATTGAGGACACTTTAACCGATGTAGTTGAGATAGGTTACCCGACGATCGGGTGAGGTGAGATGTGGCTCCGTGTCCATGTACCAATTGTCGTCGGGTCAAGGTTCACGGTGGTGTAGGCCTGGACCAAATCGGTCGGGGACAAAGCCGGGCCGGGCCGCTCGCTGGATGGACCGCAACCAACCGGTGGTGCTTCGTCGTTCTTCTTGGACATGTTGTGATGGCCGGTTGCCGCCGGGCCGCAGTGTTGCCATCCCGTCAACGGCTAACGCCTTTTGATTATGTTCCTCTTGTTTAGCACGTCTAGTTTCTTCCAACAATAGTTGTGAACGTGCCTTGTTGAAACTTGGGAGAGGGTCGGCTTGTTGAATCATTGTTGCGAGTGTGTCATAATCACCTTTTGGTAAACCCGCAACAAGTTGAAGCACCATCTTGGTTTCGAAACGAAGTCCCGACGTTGGATAGTTGATCGGTTATGAGTTTCGCTTGCTTACAATATTCGGACATGTTGTTAAAATTCTCGAGGCGGATATTATTGAATTGCTCTTCCAAATATACGGCCCGAGTATTTTTATTGTCCTGAAAGATTTCTTCTAGCCGGACCCAAAGTTCACATGCCGTAGCACCTGTTTTCATGATAGTGCACAACAAGTCTTTGGAGATGGTGCCGTAGATCCATTGTTTGACGATGGCGTCAAGACGACGCCAGATTAAGTCTGTAACATCGGTGGGACGAGGAACATATTCGTCAATATGATCGAGCACGTTGTATGCACATGCATGAATGTAGAATAGTTCCATCCACATGGAATATTGACAGTCTTCTTGGTCAAGAATTATAGGGATAAAATTCTTGATGTTGTTAACGGCGAATGCCGGATGAAAAGAAGATACTGAACGTTGAGAGGGGTTGTCAAGTGTGCCAGTGGATGAACCGGAATTTGTGGGGGAAGACATGGTTGCCTCCTGCCGAGGGAAGGGAATTTTCTGGTTTGGCCGAAAAAGGGAGGAAAGCAGATTTTTTTTTTTTTTTGTGAAATCAGAAAAAAAAAAATGCTAATTTCGGCCGAGAATGAGGAAGAGAAGGAATTTAGGTTTTAGGCTCTTGATACCATGAAAGATGGAATAATTTCCCTTGGGGATTCCTTTCATTATTCACAATATATATAGCTGTACAAAGGTTGATTCCTAATATGGTACGAATCCTAACTTACCTTACAAAGGTTGATTCCTAATACAATTAGAATCCTAAGGTACCTTAAATATACATCTATCATAATTACAAAATATACAGAGAATATTCGGAGAATATTCGCTAATAGTTACATAATCCGAACCTTCTTTTGATGTGCTCTAAGTAACAATTATGCAAAGATAATTACGTACTAATTGAGCCATTTAATTTAGAACTAAACTAGCTTAATTATGAGCTAAGACAAGAAGCAAATAAATTATATATTTACAAGATACTAATAAACTCTTTCTACGTTGATTTGATATTAAATTCAAAATTATAAATAAAATCAAGATATGCACAAAAGAAAGATATAATGACCGTATAAAAATATATTTTTAAGTGATGTCCCTGGGACGCCTTGAGTAATATGAGAATGACAAAAATCTGATAGTACGAGAGACAAGAGCAAGACACAAACAATGTACAAATGAAAGTATGTTCAGTGGAAGAGTAATAGCTAGGGAGGTTAAATTTGTAGAATTGCTTTGTCGTCATATCATGATATTTTTATTTTTACTTTTAATATTTGTTTAGGATACCAAGCAGACACTGTTAATGGAAAATGAAAGTTGCTAGTGATGGCAACTGTTGTTAATGGAGATTCTTGTAGCATCAATATTGAAGCTTTCAATCGCAAATATTCACAATTGCAAGTACCATGTCTTGTACGGGACTAATTATGGTAGGGGCCATTGCCTTCTCCCTTTTCTTCTCTCAACATAAATTTACACATCTGGGGATCTAATTAAATCAATGAATTGTTATTTCTTTTGCGGACCTGCCCAAATGGATCAAGGCTGCTGATTAGGAATATAATTCACTATGTGCGCGAGCAATTCTTGTCGTTAGACCATAATTATTATAGCTCTACCTGTCATTCTCCACAATAGCATATAGTAAGCAAGTTTAAAAGGAACAATTTTTTTTATTTTTTCACTCTATAACATCATTTTACTTTAATCGTAACGGTATACCTTTGTTATGAAATTATTTTTATAATAATGAAAAAAAATATAAAGACAACTTATTGTAAGTCCCAATGAGGAATTTGGACCGCCAAAACTCTAGCTAATTTGGAACATGAAAAATTAAAAGATGAAGTTAGATACTTCTTATATTTTGTCATTCATCCAACTTCTTAGTATTATATTAGCTTTTAATTTTTTTTATAAATTGATGAAATATGAATATCATTTGAGATTTTAAAATTAAATATTTGTTTTTATCAATATAACAAGTTGAAAGTATGAGTTTTGGATTATTTTTTTTCTAGAACGATCAAATAAGATCTAAACAAATGATACTATGGATATATAACATCCAGTCACTGTAAAAGGCACAAAAGGTCAGGAACAAATAAGACTTTTATAAATCAAGAGGTTTCACCGGATTAGATAAATGATATTCTAATGGCTTTTCCAATTAAAATAACAAGTTGGACGTCTTTCTAGCTTGAATTAAATCTACGTATACTATAACCCTAAGATAGATATAGTATGTGCATATCAGCATATTTTGGGTGTAAGTAAACGTTGATAGAAATAGCAATCCAGAATTACATGTAAATTATTATACAGTGATGAATAACAATGGTAGGAACACTAACCGTGATCCATTGTAGTTAAACTAGTCGAAGGAAATCAGAATTTTAATCAAGTTGATGATCTTCTATGCCTTAACCATGCTCTTGTTTGTGTTCTTCAAAGAGAAAAAGTTACGTTGAAAGGCACAGGGACCACAACTGTATAAGTAAGGCAACTCTTCGGAGATGACTTTTCACAGTAGGTACCTTTTCAGATTAGGCCCATTAATATAATTGAAAAGTGTATTGGATTTTACATTATTAACTGATATTTCTATAGCCCAAATAAATTAATACTTTATTACATCATAAAATAGGTCCCTCTAATGATAGCATATCTATGTATAAATATATTAATATGTGAGTCCATAAAAGAAGAAAATTACTAACAAACGTACGATATGTTCAAGTTAACCTTCTTTATGGAGATTCGTTTTAGGTGGATATATATTTGTGGCTTTTACGTACTGAGTATTTATACAACTTATGCAACAAGCATTCGTATTGTGTTTTTCAAGCAACATGAGTAAACACAATAGTTTGATCACCACCATATCACAACCAAGATTCTTCCATTTGCATTAATCATCACGGTAATCCGAATACATATTCACCGTTTTAGCTATATAAATAAATACTAATTAATACTAATAGAGCATCATCGTTAATTAACTCGTTTAAAACCCACCTTTTTAACTATCCTCATCAATATTGTTAAGAGTCCCACATCGAAAATGGAATGGAACCATGGACTCCTTATAAGGACTTGGACAATCATCACCCTACAAGCTAGCTTTTAGAGTTGAGTTAGGCCCAAAATCCATTCTTTACATGGTATCAAAAGCCTAAAACCTAAAACCTAAATTTTTGTTTCTCCTACCCACGGCCGCCGACCCCCCCCCCCTATTTTCTACCCTCGGTCGCCGGCTCTTCCTCGGACGGAGAACGGCTGTTTTTCCTTCCTTCCTTCCTTTGCTCACCCACCATAATGACTTCTCCTTTCTCTCCCCCACTGGCATCATCCTTATCAGTCGTCAACCCCACCACACCCACATCCTCTTTTTCACCATCTGCTCATCCCACACTCACTGTAACCAACATTAAGAACTTTATCCCTATTATTCTTGATCAAGAAGACGGTCAGTATTCTTCATGGGTTGAACTTTTCTGTATTCATGCATGTGTCTATAACGTGCTTGATCATATTGACGACTCCCTCCATCGCCCTAGTGAGATTGATGACCCGACATGGCGTTGTCTTGACGATGTTGTCAAACAGTGGATATATGGCACTGTTTCTAAGGACTTGCTCCTTACAATAATGAAAATTGGCACATCGGCTCGTGAATTATGGATACGCTTGGAAGAAATCTTTCAGGACAATAAACACACCCGTGCAGTCTACTTGGAGGAACAATTCAATAATACACATCTTGAAAACTTTTCCAACATGTCCGAGTATTGCAAACAATTAAAACTGGTTGCGGACCAATTATCTAATGTGGGGACGCCCGTTTCTGAAACTAAAATGGTCTTTCAATTAGTTGTTGGTCTTCTGAAAGGTGAATACGATATCCTGGATACCATGATTCAACAAGTCGACCCTCTTCCCACCTTCAACAAAGCCCGGTCACAATTATTGCTGGAAGAAACCTGCCGTGCTAAGCAGGACGAGCATAATCAGAAGGTCTTAGTGGTTGAAAATCAACCCACCATCGGACTACCACCGCCGGAAAACCAATCATCGCGGGGTAGCTGCGGTGGTGGCAAGGGCGGCAAAGGCCGCGGAAATGGAAAAGGGGGAAGGGGGAAGGGGTCGCGGGCGTGGTGGCCGTGGTGGACAGTACCAACAGCCCAACAACAATGTCCCACTTCCAGGACCAGGGCAGTGACCCAGCACTGGAAGTACGCCTCTTCTCCCTACCCAACGCCTGTTCCAGCGGCCCACTTTTACAATACAGGACATGCAGGTCTATTGGGCCAGTATCCAGGCTCATGACCTGCGTCTACTGCCTCACAATAGGCCACTTCTCGGTAGTGGCCCAACAATAGTCTGGCTCGGGTCTGGCCCACTCATATTTGGGCCAAGCTTTTAACACATTAAGCCTCCAGCAGCCCAATGAAAATTGGTACATGGATTCAGGAGCCACATCTCATCTCGCCCAGTCTTCAGGTAATCTTTCTCAACTATTTTGTTTAAAGTCTCCTCAATTTATTACAGTTGGCAATGATCACCGCATTCTAATTCAGGGTTATGGTAACGCAACCGCTCAACCACCCCACCCACCCTTCTCCCTAAATAACGTCCTATATGCCCCAAATATCATTAAAAAATAATCTCTATTTGTAAATTTACTTTTCACAATTCTGTGTCTATTGATTTTCATCCATTTGGTTTTACTGTGAAGGATCTACGTACGGGGACACCTCTTACGAGATGTGATAGCACAGGGGACCTATATCCCTTCATACCCTCTTCCGCTGCCCGCTCCCGCTCACACACCTCCCTCGCTGCTCTCTCTCCATCAACTTGGCACAATCGGCTTGGACACCCAGGAGCTCATGTTTTTAATTTTCTTAGAAGCAATAATTTTATTTATTGTAATGGGAAACTTGCCCAAAACTGCGTCTCTTGTCAAATAGGTAAACATGTTCGCCTTCCGTTTCATTCATCTGTCAGTGTTACGTTTGCTCCTTTTGATATTATTCATGCTGATTTGTGGACTTCTCCCATTACTAGCTCTCTGGGTCATAAATACTATCTGGTTTTATTAGATGATTATTCTCACTTTATCTGGATCTACCCACTAAAGTTCAAGTCGGAAGTCTTTGACAAATTTCTTGAATTTTGTACTTTTATCAAAACCCAATTTGAAAGAGTCATAAAATCTTTTCAATGTGATAATGGCCGGGAATTTAATAATTCCACATTTCACAAATTTTGCAAAAATAATGGCATATTTTTTGGTTTTCGTGTCTTCACACCTTCCCTCAGAATGGCAAAGCCGAACGAATCATTCGCACTATAAATAATATGGTTCGTACCTTCTTGTTTCATGTCTCTCTCCCTCCCTCGTTTTGGGTTTATGCAGTTAAAATGGCAGAATTCGTCCTTAATATTTTACCAACTAGCACTCTTCATAACATGACCTCCACCGAAATATTATACCATTGGATCCCCTCATATGATCACCTTCGGATTTTCGGTTGCTTATGTTACCCAAATCTTGCCTCTACTGCCCCCCACAAATTAGCACCCCGAACCACTTCGTGTGTCTTCATAGGATTCCCGTCTAATCATAGGGGCTACTTGTGCTATGACGTATCCACTCACCAAATTCACGTTTCCCGCCACGTTACGTTTGACGAGACAATCTTTCCTTTTGTCAATATTCAAAAATTTCAGACCACAGACTATACCTTTCTAGATTCCGACACATCCCCTGTCATACTCATTAAACTTCATCGTCCCACTGCCACAATTCATCAGTCGTCACCACTGCCACCTGTCACTGCTACCTCCGGCAGTGACTCCGACAAAGTTCCCTCGTCAACAGTTCTGCCACCCTCCACCGAAAATCGACCTACTGTCTCCTTGTCACGTCCGGTCACAGTCTAGAACACCAACCAGACCACCCAACCAATAACCATCATGTCACCACTACCAGCTGCAGTCACTCCTCCACCCCCAGCCAACCCCGACCACCACTTCCACCCCAAATCACCACCACTTCAATCCTAACCCTCCACTGACAGCCTACCCGACGTCGTTTACCTCGCACCAACCTGTCACTCCCAGATCATCATCTCTACCAAACACATCATCACTCACACCCTACCCAATGTCACTTCCCGACACTGCTCCTCAACAGCCCAGTTTCGTCGACCACACCCAACACAGTGACCCATACCCATCAACACAACTGCATACCCATCTCTATTCCGTCGACCAAACCCAATGCAGTGACCCGCAACCACCAACCCACCCACATACCCATCCACCAATTGCACCCACACACCCAATGGAAACTCGTGCCAAACACAGGATTTTCAAATCCAAAGTTCAGTTTAACTTATCCGCACAAACCATTTCCCATATTCCCAAAAACCCTAAATTAGCCAAACTAGACCCAAATTGAAATGTGGCCATATGTGAGGAATTCAATGCTTTAATGAAATAACACACTTGGGATTTGGTTCCTAGACCAGAGGGGGTGAATGTGATCCGATGCATGTGGCTTTTTCGTCACAAATATAGAGACAGTAGTGATCTAGAGAGGTATAAGGTGAGACTTGTGGCCAATGGCACGAATCAGCAGGAGGGTATTGACTGTGGTGAGACATTTAGTCCGTTTGTTAAATCGGCTACCATTCACACAGTTCTAAGTATTTCTATGGGTAAGCATTGGCCGATTCATCAGCTTGATGTGAAGAATGTATTTCTACATGGGGATTTGAAAGAAACTGTTTACATGCACCAACCGTCTGGATTTGTATATCCAGCAGCCCCTCAATATGTATGCCGCCTCCGTAAGTCACTTTATGGTTTGAAACATGCCCAGAGCGTGGTATGATCGATTTGCACAGTACATTATGCGGATTGAGTTTGTATGTAGCAAGTGTGATAATTCTCTATTTATCTTTCATCGAGGTATTAGCACCACTTACTTGCTGTTATATGTGGATGACATTGTACTTACTGCCTCCTCCGATTCATTGAAAAATGAGGTTATTACATTGCTCAAAACCGAATTTGTCATGACTGACTTAGGAAAGTTGAGTTATTTTTTGGGGATATCAGTGACTAGATCTGCAGATTCTATGTTCTTGTGTCAGCGCATGTATGCAGAGGAGATAGTATACAGGGCTAAAATATCAAACTGCAAGATAATATCCATTATGGTTGACTCTAAATCAAAGCTTAGTGTTGTTGATGGTAATCGTGTGTCTGATCCCACACTTTACAGGAGTTTTGCAGGTGCACTACAGTATCTCACATTCACCAGGCCTGATATTTCTTATGTTGTTCGGCAGGTATTATTATTTATGCATGCCCTAGGGATCCTCATTTTACTACCCTTAAGTGTATCATTCGATATGTTAAGGGCACACTTGATTATGTCTTGCACCTATACCCCTCAGCATCGACCATGTTTTTATCATATATGGATGCTGATTCGGCAAGCTGTCCGGACACGCGACGCTCCACCTCCGGCTACTGTGTGTTCTTAGGGGATAATCTCATTTTATGGTCTGCCAAGAGGCAGGCCACCTTATCCCGTTTGAGTGCAGAAGCAGAGTATAGAGGCATTGCTAATGTTGTTGCTGAGATGTATTGGCTTCGAAACCTTCTTTTGGAGCTTCAATGTCCCTTGCGTAAGGCGTCTTTGGTTTACTGTGATTACATATCTGCCATATATTTGTCTCATAACTCGGTTCAGTATCAGCGAACCAATCATATTGAGATGGATATACACTTTGTTCGTGAGAAGGTTGCTCTTGGTCATGTTAAGGTGATGCATGTGCCTTCTTCATATCAGTATGCGGATATATTCACAAAAGGCCTTCCTAGATAGCTCTTCTTCGACTTCAGATCCAATCTTAGCGTCCAGCCTCCTCCCGCTCCGACTGAGGTGGTGTATTAGTCGTATATATTGTATTATAATTACCAGTCGTGTATATTGTATCATAATTACCATATTTAGTATTATATAATTATGGTAGAATTAGGATCCTTATTGTATAAGGATTCTGCATTGTATACCTATATATATTTGGTATTAATGAAAAAGGCTCCCCAAGGGAGATTAATACAATCTTACATGGTATCAGAGTCAGACCCATTTCAATTCTTTGTTCACCGATGTTGGGGCCCAAAATTATATTGTCCACGCTACAGTTAACGAGGTCTGGGCGTGCGGGGGAGTGTTAAGAGTCCCACATCGGAAATAGAATGGGAACATGAACTCCTTATATGGACTTGGACAATCATCACCCTACAAGCTAGCTTTTGGAGTTGAGTTAGGCCCAAGATCTATCATTTACAAATATATTACTCCTCCGCCCCTCCCCATGTAGTTTCTAGTTTATACTACTAATGTTCTTGGATGGTGTAGTGTCCACCTAGTGGCCCCTACTAAAGTCTCACGTGCTGTTCTACAAATCATTTTCCTCTATAAAAACACCCCCTCCTACCTCTAAATGCACATCCCATTTGTTCTCTTTCTACTGGAGACTTAGCTAAACTTAGCTAAGATCCAAAACAAAAAAAAAACGTTACTCAACTTTATTAAAACCATAGGTTTTCCTTGTTCATTATCACAAGCTCTTCGCAATGGCAACACCAACCTTTGAATCGAGCCGAGCTCGGGCCATGTGGCAGACTTGCCTTGCCTCCGCCCTCCGAACCGCCTTGGCTTGCACCATAGTTGGTCTATCCACCCTTTTCGGCCCACAATATATCAAGAAGCAAGTCGCATTCCCAGCTTTTTCCTATGTTACGGTTATTCTTGTTGTGACCGATGCAACCTTAGGTGACACCTTTCGTGGTTGCTGGCTCGCACTTTACGCCACCGTTCAGGGTGTTTGTCCCACTATCCTCAGCTTGTGGTTAATCGGCCCGTCCCGGCTCATGGCCAGCACCACCGCCATCGCGGTGGCTCTGAGTGCCTTTGTGGTGGTTTTGCCCGAAAACACTCACCTGATAGCGAAGCGCATAGCGCTAGGTCAAATTGTTCTTGTTTATGTGATAGCTTATATTAATGGAGGCCTAACGGAAACTATTATGCATCCTGTTCATGTTGCCGCTAGCACAGGGCTCGGAGTTGTGGCCTGTGTTTTGGCCTTGATTTTTCCCTACCCATGCCTGGCATGTTGCGAGGTGAGAATTAATTCTTGATACACCTTAATTTCTCGTGCATGGTTTGTTTGAAAATAAAATAGTAGTGCTAACATCAAGTTGGTACACTTTAATTACCACCTTTTGTTACATGCATTTCATGGTGTAACGCATTATAGTACTCCTCACATTTTCAAACATTAAGCATGCGCCTTTCCGACTAAACTGGTGTATGTTTGTGTATATGTATAATTTTATTTAAAGGTGTGGAACTTGACTATTCCACAACTTGCTATTTCCCACTAGATAGGTACCTAGTAATTCTGTTTATCAAAGTGTTAGAGCAAATGAAAAAATCATCTGGCATATATATATATATATATATAGTTTTATCACCCACTTTATTGACTACAAGCTAGCTCTATCGTGCTATAAGCTATTACTATATGTACTAGTAGTATAAGTTTCCACATCGTGAATCTGTTTAACATAATGCATGTAACTTGGACACTCACACGATTAAATTTTTTTAACGATAAGTAACTAGGTAATTGAAGGATGTAATATTTCCACTAATAATGTTTTGAATAACCGAATTGTTACTATTTGTTTCAGGTGAAACAGAATTGCAAGCTCTTTGCTGAAAATGCTTCCGAGAGGTTTAACTTGTTTGTGAAGGCATTTTCTGCGGAAGATAACACTTGTGCACTTGCTTTCATTTCTCAAGCAAAGTCCTTAGTCAAAACAGGAGCCAAACTTCTGCAGGGCATTAAAGCCAAACAAGTAAGCCTCATCAAATATTTACATACTATTTACTTACTCTAAGGAGTTTAACTTCTATATATCAATAGTGTATACTATCAATTCACTTAAAAATAATTATATGAAAAATAAGGTATGTAAACTGTTGCAATATGTTTAAAACACTATATAATTTCATTATTTACTACTAATTGTTTCTCTTATATTTTGTGTCCTAATATATTTTCGCGGGTATATATTATTCCAGGAAAGCATGAAGTGGGAAAGATTTCCATTCAAGTTTTTAAGACCATATGGAGAGAACCCTGGGAGCAGATTTCAAGATCTTCAAACACCTTTAAGATGGATGGAAATCGCCTTAGATAATTCTCCAACATTTCCAGTTGGAATTCTCAACTCGGAGCTAAAATCCTGTCTATACGTGCTAGGAGAACATATCTCAGAGAAAGCCAACAGCATGTCCCTTGAGTCATCAGCAACTGTGCCAGAGTCAAATCCTGAAAATACCCAAAAGTTCTTCCAATCACTTGATACAATTCAACCAACAAAAAAAGATCTTCCCTCTTTATTCTTTTTATTTTGCTTGAGCCTCTTCATAAACAAACCAATTGCCCTTTCACCACCCAAAGAAGGATCCACCAAGCAAGAAAATCAAGAAGGGTTCTTGAAACAAACATGGACCAATTACTTGTCCGTGACCAAAAATAACAAAAGGTTTATGGCAGCTTTCAAATGTTCACTCTCATTAGGCCTTGCTATTTTTTTCGGATCAACCTATAGCAAGGAAAATGGATTTTGGGCCGGGCTTCCAGTTGCCATTAGCCTAGCGGGATCAAGAGAAGCAACTTTCAAAATTGCAAATGTTAAGGCACAAGGGACAGTGTTGGGAACAATATATGGTATTTTAGGATGTTTTGTCTTTGAAAAATATGTGCAAATTAGATTCTTGTCTCTTCTTCCATGGTTCATTGTCAGCAGCTTTTTGAGACAAAGCCAAATGTACGGTCAAGCTGGTGGGCTTTCAGCTATTATTGGAGCAGTTTTAATTCTTGGTAGAAAAGGTTTTGGCCCACCTAGTGAATTTGCTATAGCAAGAATAACAGAGACTTTTATTGGATTGTCATGTTCCATCATGGTGGAAATTTTGTTACAGCCCACAAGAGCTTCAACATTAGCAAAATTCCAACTTTCCAAGAATTTTGAAATCTTGCATGAATGCATTGGGTCAATATGCTTTGGATCATTGGGAAATTTAGTTGAAAGTCAAAATAAACTGAAAGTGCACATAAATGAGATGGGGAAATTTATTGGTGAAGCTGAGGCAGAGCCCAATTTTTGGTTTGTACCTTTTCATGGTACTTGCTATCGTAAGCTAATGGGGTCATTATCAAAGATGTTGGAGTATTTGCATTTTGGTTCACAAGCACTTTTAGTCCTTGAAAAAGAATGTGGAGGAATTGACAATTTTGTAAATAAGCTGGATGGTGATTTCAAGCTTTTCAAAGATTTTGTTGGCTCTTCCATGAAATGTTTTGAGGAGGTCAGTTTGGTCAAATCACTAGCAATACTTGACAAGGAATTTGAGAAGAAACTTTCAGTTGATGTTGAATTAGGAACATCACAAAGTAGTTGTTATAATATAATAAGGTCTGCTAGTGAAGAGGAGATTGATGAAAACTTCAGGTCCTATTTTGAACATTCGAAAGAGCTTGTGGATCAAATTGTCAATGGTGAAGAGTGCAAGGGCCAAGTAGTGTTAAGTTTGAGTGCACTGGCTTTTTGCATGGATAGGCTTGTGAAGGAGACCAAAGAGATTGAGAAGGCAATCAAAGAACTCGTACAGTGGGATAATCCTTCAAGCCATGTTAATTTGCATGACATTTCATTTAAAGTACGGGCTTTTGCCAATAGTGAAGCAAATTAATTAGTAGTAGAACTTATGAAATTAAAAGATACTACATTAATGATACTTGAAGATATCATATTTTGTAATTATCAATTGAGAAATAATTTACTGTACTATTTATATATAGATTCATATATATATTGATATGTTCCATCTTACATAATTTTGTTTTGGATAATGAAGAAAGTTCATCATCTTCAGTTCACTTCTAGGCCGATGGCTTACCCCAAAAAAGTTTGAATGCAATTGTAGTTTATCGTGGAAATACAAGAACAAGATTGAAAGTATACCATGATATACACCCTCAATAACTTGCTTGTCATGTATGCAATAACTGAGGATAGAGGGAGTTTCAAGGCCTTCTACGTTGAGTGTTGCAAATTACCTACGGCATAGACAATGTCTTGTGTATACCGTGTATATCACGGAAACACAAGACAAATTGGAGACTGTGATATACACGGTATACACAGCCGTGTACATCTATTTTTGGTAATATGTTATTTGTATTTAATTAGCATTGTACAATTACCATAATTGTAGAATTCTTGTACAAATAGAATAGGGTTTTGGGAGTAGAATAGGAATATGATTTTCCATATTATGGATATTGTAAATTGTATATATACTCATTCATTAATGAAAATAATCAATGAATTATTTATTTTATGGTATCAGAGGTCTAGGTCTAACTTGCTTCTGCCGATTTCCTCTCTTCCGCTGCATCAGTTTCCGTGTCCATTCTCGGAATCTGTGCAACATTACCTCATCTCTTCTCAAATTTTCTTCCAAATCCCTCGTTCACCTATTGTTCTTTCGTTATGTCTACGTCAACGAACATGTTTCATCCTGCCCTTATTGTTTCCAACATCAAGAACCACATCCCTATTGTTCTTGAGATGGAAAACGTCCAATATGCGACGTGGGCAGAATTGTTCAAAACTCACGCAATCTCACATCAAGTCATCCATCACATAATTCCTCCGGCACCTGGCACACCCGCTATCCCACCACCCGCGGAGGATCCTAAGTTATGGATAACTCTTGATGTTACCGTCATTCAGTGGATTTACTCCACTATTTCTACCGACCTTTTATAGACGATCATTGAACCAGACACTACGGCTATGGCTACCTGAAATAGATTGTGTGATATATTCCAGGATAACCAACATTCTCGAGTTGTCAATCTTGAGCAAGAATTTTCACAAGTCAGCATGAAAGATTTCTCGAATGTTTCAGCTTATTGCAAACGGCTCAAGGAATTGGCGGACCAACTCCGTAATGTTGGAGCGCCTATTACCAATAGTCATCTTGTTCTACAAATGGTTGAAGGCCTATAATGGCATTGGGACTATACTACATCAAAGTAATTCGCTTCCACCTTTTTATCAATCATGTTTGATGCTCACGTTAGAAGAAGCCGGCTTGGAAAAAAGGCGGCTACCGGCGCAAGTTTTGTGGCGATGATGACTTCATCCGATAACTATCAGGGTTTTGTTGACAATTCGGGCCAAAACTGCAACAATGGCGGCGGCAAAAAGAGTCAAAACTGTAAAAATAATTGCAAAATTACGGAGGCAACAACAGCGGCGGACGGAAAAGTGCCGGTAGTGGGCCTCAGGGTACTAGGCCCCAGCCCTGGGCCCCTTGGCAGTGGGCCTGGACCAGCGGCCAGTGGCCCAGTCCCGCCTACTGCCTTCTAAGTTATTTCCAAGGGAATTGGGCTCGGACAGGTCCCAATCACCGGCCTAGTTTCTCGAGTTCTTACTGCACCAACCAGTAGCGTTCCGGGTCGGGTCAGTAGGCTGGTCTGTTTGGTTCTCGACCCCCGCAAGCCTTCACTGCTGCGGGCCCGAATTTGATCCAGACACCCACCGATATTGAGGCCGTCATGCGTACACTTGGATTAAATCCTCCAGACCCGAATTGGTACATGGACACCGGCGCCACTTCTCACATGACGTCCGACCAAGGTACTCTCCTGTTTTATTTCAATTTGAGCAAAAATCGTGGCATTATTATTAGTAATGACGACTCAATTCCAATTCTTGGTTACGATCATACAACTTTGTCTCCCCCACATCCACCTCTAGTTTTGAAAAATACCCTTCATGAATCATGCCCCTAACTTAATTAAAAAATTGGTGTCTGTCCGAAAATTCACCACTGATAATTAAGTTTCTGTTAATTTTGATCCATTTGGGTTTTCTCTGAGGGATTTCAAAGAGGGGATACCTCTCATAAGATGCAATATTAGGGGAGATCTTTATCCAATCACGACCGCCATAACTTTCTCGAGTCAATCCATGCCATCGACATTTGCAGCTCTAGCTCCTTCCTGTGGCATGCACGTTTGGATCATCCTGAGTTGTCAATTATTTCTTCCTTGAATAAAAACAAATTTATTTCTTGTAAGGGTATGTGTAGTACTCCAATTTTTCATTCATGTCCGTTAGGGAAACATGTTAGATTACCATTTGTAGCCTCTACTTCTCGTACTTTGATGTCTTTTGACATTATTCATAGCGATTTATGGACATCCCCGTTCTAAGTTCTTTGGGCCATCGTTATTATGTTCTATTTTTGGATGATTATTCTAATTTTTTATGGACCTTTCCGTTAGCGAAAAATCTCAAGTTTTTTCCACCTTATTAAAATTTAGAGCATTCATCCGTACCCAATTCGAACGGGAAATCAAAAATATTCAATGTGATAATGACAAAGAATATGTTACTAGGTTGTTTCGAGAATTTTGTGATGCTAATGGCATAGTTTTTCATTTCTCTTGTCCTCATACGTCCTCACAAAAAGGAAAATACGAACAAAAAATTTGTACCATTAATAATATTGTCCGTACTTTGTTGGCCCATGCTTCCGTACCTCCTTATTTTTGGCATCATGCTTTACAAATGGCTAATCACCTCATTAACATACTTCCTACCAAAGGGTTAGCATATGATTCTCCCCTTAAAATTTGTTATAATAAGAACCCTTTGTATTCACATCTTACGGTCTTTGGGTGTTTATGCTATCCACTTTTTCCGTCACAATTAACAAACTTTAAGCCCGTTCTACCGCTTGTGTGTTTTCAGGTTATCCCTCTAATCATCGTGGTTACAAATGTTTTGATTTATCGTCTAATAAAATCATCATTAGTCGCAATGTAATTTTTTATGAAACCCAATTTCGGTTTACAAAAGTCAGTAGTCCCGTGCCTGGTTCGTATAATTTTTTAGATGACGAAGTCTCACCGTACATTATGCACCACTTAATGGGCCAATTCAGATGACCTTGACATGCCAGCATGCCCACTGCCTGTTGGCCCACAAATACCCACTGCCACACCCCTTCCCCGTCTCAGGTCCAGCTATTGGGCCGATAGTCCAGCCCACTACCAAGAGTGCTTCAGCCTCGATTTCTATTCCAGTACCGAGTCTGGTTTCCAGTGTTGGGCCAGCAGGCCCACTGCCTGATGGCCAGTCCATCACGCATCCTAATTTTCCCCAAAATCCACTCAATTCTCCCCCGAGTCACAGACTTGTTACTCATAGTTAACGGGGTATTTTTAAACCAAAAAGACATTTTAATCTAAATTCTAATGTTCTTAAATCCCGACTACCCCGTAACCCAATGTCTGCATTAAATTACCCGAATTTGAAATTGGCTATGAACGACGAATATAATGCTCTTATTGAAAATAAGATATGGGAGTTGGTACCCCGTCCTTCTTGTGTTACTATTATTCGGTCTATGTGGATTGTTACTCATAAAGATAATTTTGATGGTTCTTTTGCGAGACATAAGGCTCGTCTTGTAGGTGATGGTAAAACTCAACATGTTGGCGTGGATTGTGGTGAGACATTTAGTATGGTGGTCAAACCGACTACTATTCGCATTGTACTCAGTCTGGATTTTTCAAAAGCATGGCACATTCATCAACTAGATGTGAAGAATGTTTCTTACATGGTGATCTTAAGGACAGTTTACATGTATCTGTCCTTGGGTTTTCGAGACCTCAAATATTCTAATCATGTCTATTTATTGAAAAAATCCTTATATGGGCTTAAGCAGGTCCCACGGGCTTGGTATAAGAGATTTGCAGACTATGTATCTACTATTGGGTTTTCTCACGGCATGTCTGATAATTCTCTGTTCATATATCGTCATGTTACTTCCCTAGCATATATTCTATTATATGTGGATAATATTATATTGACTGCTTCTTCTGATGATTTATGCAAGTCTCATGAAACTACTCAGTTCTGAGTTTGCTATGAAAGACTTGGGGCCCTTGAGTTATTTCTTAGGGATTGATGTCACTCGTCATGCAGGTGGGTTATTCATATCACAAAGGAAGTATGCCGCTGAGATAATTGAGCGTGCTGGTATGTCCTCGTGTAAGCCTACTTCTACTCCTGTTGATACTAAACTCAAGTTGGGTGCTGCGGTTGGCTCACCTTACGAGGATTCCACCCACTATCGCAGTCTTGCAGGGGCTCTTCAGTATCTTACTTTCACGGATATTACATATGTCGTATATCATGTGTGTTTGTTTATACATGATCCTAGGGTTGAGCACATGAATGTGCTCAAACGCATTCTACAATACATCTAGGGAACACTTGAATATGGCTTGCATCTATATCCATCGTCGGTCTCTACACTTGTCTCGTATACGATGCTGATTGGGGTGGCTGTTCAGATACCAGACGCTCCACGTCTGGCTATTGTATGTTTCTTGGTAATAACTTGGTCTCATGGTCTGCAAAGCGACAGTCAACATTATCACGCTCTAGTGCCGAGGTCGAGTATCGAGGGGTAGCCAATGTGGTATCTGAATCATGTTGGTTACGTAATCTTCTCTTAGAACTTTATTATCCCATTCAGAATGCTACCTTGGTATATTGTGATAATATTAGTGCAGTCTATCTTTCTGGTAATCCGGTTCAACATCAGTGCACTAAATACATCGAGATGGATATCCACTTTGTTCGCGAAAAGGTGGCTCGTGGACAGGTACGCGTCTTCCATGTCCCTTCTAGGTACCAAATCGCCGACATCTTTACTAAGGGTCTTCCCTCGTTTCTATTTGAAGATTTTAGGGACAGTCTCAGCGTACGACGACCGCCCACTATGACTGCGGGGGTGTGAAAGTATACCATGATATTCACGGTATACATGGCATATACAATGCCTTATGTATACCGTGTATATCACAGAAACCCAAGAAAAATTGGAGACTGTGATATACACGGTATACACAGCCATGTATATCTATTTCTGGTAATATGTTATTTGTATTTAATTAGCATTGTACACTTACCATAATTGTAGAATTCTTGTACAGATAGAATAGGGTTTTGGGAGTTGAATAGGAATAGAATTTTCCATATTATGGATATTGTAAATTGTATATATACTCATTCATTAATGAAAATAATCAAGGGATTATTTCTTTTAAAGATGATGTAAAGAAGGTTTATTTGTCTAGTAAAATGAATTCCCACATCAAATAACTTTGAATTTCGAATATAAAGTATTGAATTGTGCTAAAATTGATTTTGATGATTAACAAATAATATTTGATGAAACATATCCTTTGAGAAGATATGTTGATGATGTTAATTATGATAACTTATCAAGCATATGTTGAAGAACTAGGTTCCTCTACATATCGTTGATCAGAAGCTGCAAATACAATCATATACAATAGAACTCTTCAGCGATATTATTTATGGTAAATTGACTTTATAGCATACTAACATCTTTTGGCTGAAGAAGCTCGTGTTCAACAAGGTCTCAATTGTGGAAACACTTGTATAAGTGTTTGTATTTGAAGAATGAGAATTCAAACACTACTTGCTCATTATTATCGGGTAGTCCCCAGTCCCCGGTGTTTGTCCGGTCTTCAACTATTTAGTAACATGTTTTACATTGTTGCCTCAATAAAAACCTTGCCGGAAAAACCCTTTTTGGGACAAAAACCGTGCCAAGGGAAAAAGAGTGTAACACGTGTTTTCAGACCTAATTCTAACTGTGTTCGGTCTTTGAGTGATGACTCTGACTTTGTTCCTTAACAGTAATATCGCTTCAAGAATGCAATGTTCCGGTTGTTTAGTAACTTTTGACCATCTTCAGCTTCTAATTGGTACGAGCCTTTATCGGTTATTCTCGACACTTTGTAGGGACCTTCCCAGTTCGGGCCCAATTTTCCTTTGTTGGAATTTTCTTGTTGAGGATTACTTTATGTAGAACCAAGTCCCCTACTTGAAAGTGCCTAAGATTAGTCCTCCAGTTGTAGTATCTTCCCATCCTTTGCTTTTGAGCCACTAACCGTAACAATGCTAATTTACGGTGTTCATCCGTTAAGTCAAGTTTGACGTCTATAGTTTCATTATTTGATTCTTTGATTGCAAGACTGAACCTTAGATCGGCTTGCATACTTCCACCAGAATTAGTGCTTTTGCACCGTAAATCATAGGAAATGGTGTTTCCCCGGTGCTAGACTTTGGCGTCGTCCTGTATGCCCACAACACCTCCGGTAAAATATCTCTCCACTTGTTTTTTGACTCCTTAACCTTTTCCTCAGGTTTTGAATGATTGTTTTGTTCGTTGACTCTGCTTGCCCATTCACACTCGGGTGATATAGAGTCGACATTATCTTCTTGATCTTCAAACCTTCAAGAAATTCATTTACTTTCTTTCCAATGAACTAACGGTCATTGTCGCAAGTAATCTCCATTGGTATGTTGAACCGGCAACCGATATGATCCCAAATAAAATCGATGAATTCCTTCTCTAACCTTTTTGAAGGCCTACGCTTCAACCCACTTAGAAAAATAGTCAGCCATAAACAAAATGAAACGTACATTTCCGGGTGCCCAGGGGAGTGGCCTCACAATATCCATTCCCACTTCATGAATGGCCATGGTGATAAAACCGGATGCATTAATTTTGCCGACTGATGAATTATCAATGCGTGCCTTTGACATTCATCACATTTTTAGATGAAGTTTTTTGTGTCTTCCTCCGTTTGAGACCAATAGTACCCGACCAAATCAATTTTTGGACCAACAATTCTGCTCCAGAATGATTGCCACAAGTCCCCTCATGAACCTCGCGCATAACATAATCAGTTTCCCTGGGTCCTAAGCTCCTTGCCAAAGGACCTTCAGTACAATTGATCATCAACAAGATAAAACCTATTTACTTTAGTACGAAGTGCCCTTGACTCATTCGAATATGTAGGCAATTTCCCATCCCTAAGGTAATCGATGTATTTATTGCGCCAATCCCAAATCAAGCTTGTCGTATTTACTTCGGCATGGCCACCTTCAATCACGGAGTTAAAGAATTGCACAACTATTTCCGAATTAAACTCCTCTACTTCCACGGGCGATCCTAAATTAGCCAAGGCATCGGCTTCATTGTTTTGCTCTCGAGATACATGTTCCATAGTCCATTCTTTGAATCAATGCAATATTACTTGAATTTCTCTAAATATTTTTGCATCATTTCTTCCTTCACTTAGAAACATCGTTCACTTGATTAACAATCAGAAGCGAATCACATTTTTCTTCAATGACCTCTGTTCCGAGACTCCGTTCCAATTCTAGACCTGCAATCATAGCCTCATACTCGACTTCATTGTTAGTCAATTTTACAGTTCTTATTAATTGTCTAATAACATCTCCCACAAGTGCCTTAAGCACTACCCCTAGTCTGGACCCTTTCACGTTTGAAGCTCCGTCGGTGAACAAGGTCCAGACCCCCGAAGTTATTCTCGAGGTTAATAAAAGTTTTTTTTCTACTTCGGGAATCATTTCGGGTATAAAATTTACTATGAAGTCTGCTAAAACATGAGATTTTATAGTTGTTCTTGGCTTATATTTTATGTTATATCTACTAATTTCTACCGCCCATTTGACTAACCTACCAGACAGTTTCGGTTTATGCATCACATTTTTTAGCGGATAAGTTGTTACTACACATATAGGATGATATTGAAAGTACGACCTCAATTTTCTAGCCGTCGTTATTAATGCTAATGTTAATTTTTCTAAATGAGTATACCTAATCTCTGCACTAGCTAATGTTCTACTCACATAATAAATAGAAAATTGTGCACCATTCTCTTCTCGAACCAAAATTGAAGTTAAGGCTACTTCAGATACTGCCAGATACATAAATAATTGCTCATCTACCTTCAATTTATACAGCAATGGCGGACTAGACAAGTACTTCTTCAAATCCCTCAGATCTTGCTGGCACTCCAGTGTCCACTCGAAGTCATTCTTCTTTTTTAATAAAGAGAATAACCGGTGACTTTTCTCTGAGGACCGAGAGATAAACCCGCTTAAAGCTGTTATCCTCCCGGTGAGTCTTTGCACCACTTTCACATCTTCAAGTACCTCCGGAATCTCTTCGATAGCTTTGATCTTATCTGGATTAATCTCTATACCTCAGTTTGAAACCAAGAAACACAAGAACTTGCCTGAACCGACTCCAAAAGCACACTTTTCAGGATTCAGCTTCATGTTGTACTTTCAGAGTATGTCAAATATTTCCTACAAATGCTTTCAGGGACTTAACTAACATGACATCAATATAAAACACCATTGTGTTACCTATTTGGTCCTCGAACATGTGATTAACTAGGCGTTTATATGTTGCTCCGACATTTTAAAACCAAATGGCATTACATTATAGCAATAGTTCTCGTATTTAGTTATAAAAGAGGTTTTCTCTTGATCCTCTGGATGACAAGTTAAGAATCAAATGGGGGAGTTTGACCATGGATATTGCAAATGAAATGGGGGAGAGGTTGATGGGCAAGGGGGCTTGGGGGAGTGGTGGGGATGCGACCGGTGTGTGGGACAAGATGACCAGTTACATTCGAGAGGTAGCTAGAGAAGTGTTAGGGGTCTTACGGGGTAGCTGTGGTGGGCATCGAAGGGACTGGTAGTGAAATGGTAAAGTTCAAGAGAAGGTGGAAGCAAAGAAAGTGACGTATGTGAAATTGGTAGAAAGTAAGGATGAAGTAGAGAAGTTGATGAATAGGAAATTGTATAAGATGGCGAGGAAGGAGGCAAATCTAGTGGTTACGATGGTGAAAACGACGGCTTTTGAACGCATGTATGTGGAATTAGAGGGAAAAGGCGAGGATAAGAAGTTGTACAGACTAGCCAAGCTGAGAGAGATGAAGGCCCGTGACTTGGGTCACGTGAGGTGCATCAAGGACGAGGATGGCAAAGTACTGGTGGAGGACGCGCATATTAGACAGAGGTGCCAGTCTTACTTCCATAAACTCTTGAACGAAAAAGGAGGTGAAACACATTATGTTGGGAGATCTGGAGCAATCTGGAAGGTACCGGGATTTTGGGTATTGTAGAAGCATTAAGGTTGAGGGGGTTAAGGGTGTTGTTTGCAGGATGCGCAGAGGACGAGCAAAAGGGCCTGATGAGATCCCAGTTGAATTTTAGAAGAGCGCAGGCAGGGCAGGTTTGGAGTAGCTGACTGAGTTATTCAATGTCATTTTTAAGACGACGATAATGCCCGAAGAATGGAGGTAGAGTACAATGGTTCCTTTGTACAAGAACAAAGGTAATATCCATAGTTGTAACAAATATAGGGGTATCAAGCTGCTAAGCCACACTATAAAAGTTTGGAAAAGGGTCGTGGAGATGAGGGTGGGAAGAGTGTGTCTTTTTTTGAGAACCGGTTTAGATTCATGCCGAGGCGTTCGACTACAAAGTCATTCATCTTATTAGGAGGTTGGTGGAGCAATATAGGGAGAGGAAGAGAGACTTACATATGGTTTTCATCGACCTCGAGAAGGCATACGACAAAGTCCCTATGGAGGTTCTATGGAGATGTTTGGAGGTTTGATGTGTACCTGTGGCATACATTATGGCGATCAAGGATATGTATAATGGAGCCAAGGCTAGGGTACAGTTAATAGGAGGAGAATCGGAGCACTTTCCAGTGATGATGGGGTTGCACCAGGGATCAGCTCTTAGCCCATTCTTATTTGCCTTGGTGATGGATGGACTGACGTGACAAATTCAAGGAAGGTGTCATGGTGTATGTTATTCACAGACAATATAATCATGATTGATGAGACTCACAGCGGAGTAAACGTTAAGTTGGAGGTTTGGAGACATACTCTGGTGTCTAAAGGGTTCAAGTTGAGTAGGACCAAGACATAATACTTGGAGTGCAAGTTCAGTAACAGGAGCGATCATGAGACATGCGTGGAGGTGAGGCTTTAGTACTCAGGTTATTCCAAAGAAAGGAAGCTTCAAGTACCTCGGGTCTATTATCCAAGAAGAATGGAGAGATTGATAAAGATGTCACACATTGTATTGGGGAAGGGTGGATGAAATAGAGGATCGCATCTGGAGTCTTATACGATAAAAATGTGCCACCAAAATTTAAAGGCAAGTTCTATAGGGTGGTTGTTAGACCTACTATGTTGTCTAGGGCAGAGTGTTGGCCAATCAAGACTTTGCACATTCAAAAGATGAAAGTTATGGAGATAAGGATGCTTAGATAGATGTGTGGGTATACAATGAGGGATAAGATTCAAAATTATGATATCCGGATAGAGTGGGAGTGGTCTCGATGGAGGATAAGATGCGAGAAGCGAGGTTGAGATGGTTCGAGCATGTGCGAGAGAGACACAAATGCCCCCGTGCGGGAGAGAGTGCCCCGGTGCGAGAGGTGTGAGAGGTTGACTATGGGCGGGTTCATGAGGGTAGAGGTAGGCTCAAAAGAAGTATTGGAGAGAGGTGATTAAACGGGATACGGCGCAGGTGCAACTTACTTAGGACATGACCTTAGATAGGGGGTTGTGGAGAACATAGATTAGGGTAGTAGTAGTAGTCGAGTGTAGTCCTACTTACGCTTTCAAACGGGTAGTTGTAGTGTCATTATTGTAGATTTGCTTAGCCTACCATACTACTAGGCGCAACATTACTTTATAGTCCCTTGTCGTCTGATTTCTGTTGCTATGTATTCTTTAGTGTACTTTGTTTATCTTATTTACATGCGTTAGTTACTGCTTCTTTTTTTAGAATACTTTAAATTTCTTGTCCGGATTTGACCGTTTTTCTTGTTTTGCTTGTGCTTATGTTTTGTCTTGAGCCGAGGGTCTTTCGGAAACAGCCGATCTACCTACAAGGTTGAGGTAAGGTCTTCGTACACTCTACCCTCCCCAGACCCCACGTTGTAGAATTCCAATGGGTATGTTGTTATTGTTTGTGGTAATGAGACAACTTTAAAAACATACAAATTAAATTTTATAAATATAAGAGCAAAGATTGCTTCTTGTCTTACATACTAGGAAACTTCGCTCAATATTCTTTCCGACAAGATATAATGGAATGCCATTGTAAGCTATTAAGAAGTCAAGATTGCGCACCTTAAAAATCCCAACTTTTTCTTGTTTCCTGAAAAAGTATTAGTATGACTTTTGCTAGGCGCCGCATAGTTAAAATAAAATTAACTACGACGGCGACTTAAAGTTAGTATAAGCTTTTCTGACGAGTGGTGGATCTCTGAATGTTTGCATAAAGGGAAAGATGAGGAAGATGGCCTGATAGGAAAAGGAATATAGAATATTTGGATGCTAGCAATAAAAATAAGCTATAATAAGTACTGAAATTGTAACGGATTGTAGTCATTGTCACTTGTCAGTTTATACTCGGATTACAAACCACTTACTAGCTAATTTTGTAAACAAAATATTTGAATTATTATTTGTTATGGACTTTTCTGGACTGCTAGTAGTGTAGAAATTCAAAACAAAAAAAAAAGGTGCTGAAATTGGGCTGATATATTGTTTAAGGACCCAGAAGGCCGGAACTACTGTCCCTAATTGACGTCAGAAAGCCCAATTGAAAATGCTTATAAAAAGAAAACATGAAGAGATGGAAAAAACAGCTTCATGTGGCTGCTGGGATTCGAGCCCAGGTCTCCACGGCCACAACGTGGAATTCTCACCACTAAACTACAGCCACTCGATGCTTGTTTTGTTTCTTCATTGATATAACATAATATTTGAGTTCAAAGAACAATCACCGGATCTCTCTTAACTAACTAAAATGTTGATATATTAGGTAATTATCTAACAAGAAGCACTTTATATTTTGATTTATGCAATTGTGCTATGAAGTATGAACATACATTTTTATGAATTTAGTTCTAAAGAGCTAGCATCTTTTGTGAGTTTTAGACAAGTGAAAGTTCTCCGCTAGTCATTCCCTTCAAATTTCTTATTTCAAAATCAATTATAGGATGCAAAAAAGGAAACAAAATTAACATCTTAGTGAAACAGTAAAATCGGCATCATGCGTTAACTGGCCAACATACGCTTTGGATATAAATGTATTGGGTAGAAACGCCTCCGGGGTCATTAGCGTATTCGAGAAGTCAGACGGCGCCTCAGAGTCTTAGCACAATTGTTTTTCATTCCCAATAACCCTGTCACATCGGCTCTCCTAGAACAGAGTGTCGCGGCACGTATGGGCACAGTGACATCGGTATGTTCACGTCATCATAACTTTAGGGGCATAATATTCTAGCTTTGTCTTATATATGCAAGACTTAAAAAGAAGGAGGACGCATTGTATTCTCTCTAAGCTTACCTTTGTAATGAAGATGTCTCTAAGCAATATACCACTCGAGCTCTTATTCTTACTTTTACTCTTTGTTCATTTCGAATCTTAGCTAAATTATTCATTTACTTGCCTATTTTCGTGTTTGTTTAACCATTTATTTCATACACCCGTAACCTAATTAGCAATATCGATCTCATTTAAGAGAGTCTCTGGATAAGATACTACATATTTGTCTTTAAACCTTTAAATACAAATCTCTTACTGTGTTTTTGGGTAGAATCATTTTCAATGAAAAACGATAAATTTTGTGGCTTTCTTCATTTCCCTTTGTTCCTTTCGTTATGGTAAGTAATGAAGTTGTCATCACCTAAAGAACGTACGGAAGTGGTACATATTTTATGACATCAAATTTTTATAGTTCATGGGGAATTTATTGGCTAATTGCACCAACTTTAGCGTTGACATAACATAAGATAAGAGATAACCAAATTTGTGGGACAGACTTTAGATCACTGAGCAAAAGTGGTAAAACAAACTAAATTACTTGTGGAAAAATTATGATCGAATTTTAGACTACAGGGCTAAAATTGTCAGGAAGCTATTATAAAGGGCTTAAGATGTATTTGTAAAACTTGTTAAAGTAGGGTCAAAATAGAAAGAATAACCTCACAAGGTTAATTGAGAAAATTAGTCTATGACATTAGGCCCATCCTCTCCTATCCATTAGGCCCATTTATTCTACGGAAAGATAATCGAGGCTTATAGACGTCAGTGTAAGAGCCTGTTTGGATTATCTTATAATCTTGTCAAACGAACTTATAAGGCCTTTTTAACTTTTTTGAGTGTTTGACAAAATAGAAAAATGCTTAAAATAAGTCAAAAGCAAGAACTTGGTGAACCCTAACTTTTTTTTTTTTGTGGCTTAAAAGTCATTTTGGTTTGACCAACAATTTTACTCTTTTATTAAGCCCTAAACTATCGATCTTTTCCCTTTTCATTAGTCATCACTATGGTTCATCATTCATTTTCAGCTACTGTCTCATGGAACGAAGACTTCAGTAAAATAAACATTTTATACTGAAACTGAATAAAAATATAAATTAATTTTAATTTGAATCAATTTTAGAATTTAGAGTTAAAAATCTTATAGTAATCAACTTCTTTATAGTATTAACAGGCTATTTCAGTCATTTTGACAGAAAAACTCAAAAAAGTGTTTAACAACACTTGTTTACCAAATACATCAATAATTTATTTTCAACTTCAAACATTTTTATCTATACATGTAACTACTTATTTATAAAATAAATTTCAACACTTATCCAAACGGGCTCTAACTTCTCCCTCTCTCTGCTAGTTGTATTCTTGCAGATGTCGCATATAAACGGTTCAAAGGGTAGAAACTTCTACCCTCTCAACTTATTCGTTATTTCAAAAGTAATTAACCATTAAAAAAATTGCTATTAATCAAATGCCTTGAAATAACTTGTATAAGTAAAAGTATTTAAGGGAGAATTTGCCTAATATCCATTTTTCAAACCGTTAATTAAGTGTCAATCAACATCTCGAAATAATTCAATATTTAGAAACTTTTTAATACGTAATGAAAGTTTAACAAAAATTATCCTTAGATAAAACACAACAAAATATATCCGGGATATATTTGTCAAAGTTTGAACATTTACCAGTATGCACTTCATTAAATTATTTGGAATTTGAACTCCAACAAATTTTCACACTTAAATTTGAAAGTTTAAACTAATAAAAGTTTGATTCATGGAGTTTGCAACTCCAACAAATTATGGTGGAGCTCCACTTGTCGAAACTTCAAATTCCTACATTGTGTGCTAGAGTTATTCTGTGTTTTAATAATTGGAGGCATATTTATCCAGATTCGTTTTGCATTAAAAAGTGGTTACTTTTAAATTACATTCGAAATAGTAGCCAAATTTGACTGTTGACTCAAAAACTTGCCATCCATCTACTTTTTACAGTAATTGATGAGTGCAGAAAAAGATTGAAATAAAAAAATTTGCTCTAAATAATAATAATGTCTTTATTTTGGAGCGAATAGAACAATAATTTGAGTATAATATTTTATTTATCTGCACTTAATGAAAGTTTGAATTTTAATTATCTAAATTTTAATTATTAAGTACATTTGTTTTTAGCTTATATTTTGATAAATAAACGTGTTACTTTAAAAAATTTAATAAATTTAGATTATTAAGATCTATAACAAAGTCGTAATATTATGTTGTCAGTTCAAAGATTTTTGCAAATATAACATTGCATCGCTATTCCATTCACTTTTATTGTTGCCGTTCAACATTATCAACTTCTACCAATGTTAGCCATCACAATTACTAATCATCATTTACAACTATCACCACAAACCATTGTCATCACAATAGCTAGCCACCAATCACCATCAACAATCACACCATGGTACCATAACCCACTGCTATATATCGCCAATCACTCTATCAATCCTTGTCACCATTTGGTATTACTATCATACACTATAATCATCAACCGCCATAATCAACTACCATCAGCAGCCATAATTGTTGATCATTCCATTCACCATCACCGCTAGCTACTATCTACAATCACCACCATCACTCATACCATCATCCCTAATTGTAGTAATAGTTATTAACAAATAAATAAGTAATCTTAATTATTTTAATATTTAAATCTTAATACCATATCTTAATATTTTGATATGTATTAAATCAGACATTATAATCTTAATAACATTTAATATTCAAATATGTATGTAGATTCAAACATTTTAATCAATAAGAATTAAGTGCAAATAATTTAAATTATTGACATGTTGTTGTTAATCAACTAGTATCAATATCAGCGCGATGCGCAGATTGAACAATATACATAATATTATTCCTAATTCAGATTTCAATATTGCCTTAAAAAAATTCAACTATCATTTTGTTCTCAACAAATGTACCCCCCCCCCCCCCTCTTCCCCTTTGCAGTAATTAAATCTGTATGAAAATAAAGACAATGACTCATATAATTATCAAATAACTTCTGCGTTTCATGTTTTTTTATATTACATTGTATTTAAAATTATTAGATTGTTAATATATTATTTACTCTAAATTTCTTGAATTTTTATATTGTTCACATCTCTTTAATCTTTTTAAAATTTATGAATAGTTATTTGTTTAATGTTTAATTACTTCATTATATTCTCAAAGTTAGTTCAAAATATTATCTCTACTCCCCCTCCCCTCCCCCCTTTCCCTTTGTACCTTTTTTTCTACTGTATTTTAATTACTTTTATCCATTTAAGATTTTTACTTATACTCATAAATAATATCATATTTAAACTAAACTATGACTTTAAATTCATCCAAAATATAAATATAGAATTTATTTTATTATATTTAATAATTATTATTTTGTGTGTTACACGCCATAAGTAGTTGAGTTTTCTACTCTTTTATGTCAAAATATAAAAAGCTGAGTTTAAATTTAAATTATTTACACTTGTATATTTTAATGTTTTACTATGGCCACCAAATTCATTCATTATTGAATATTTTTTGCCCTTCACTTTATTTTTGAGATATTAGTTACGTGATATTATACATTTTAAGACTTTTCTCGTCATAATTAAAAAATACTTTCTCATCCATTTTTCTTACTCTTGAAATTTTGATTTATTTCTGTTAAGAGTCTCACATCGTATATGGGATGGGTAATCGGTCTTCTTACATGACTTGGACAATACTCCTCCCTACAAGCTAGCTTTTGGGGTTGAGTTAGGCCCAAGATCCATTCTTTACATGGTATCAGAGTCAGACTCATTTCAATTCTTTGTTCACTTATGTTGGGCCCCAAATTATATTGTACACGCTCCAGTTAACGAGGCATGGGCGTGCGGGGGAGTGTTAATTGTCACACATCGAAAATGGAATGGGAACATGGATTCCTTATATGAACTTGGACAATCCTCACCCTACAAGCTAGCGTTTGGGGTTGAGTTAGACTCAAGACTTTTATTTCATTGCCCAAAAGTTCTAGATGCTTAAATTTATCTATTACATTTATTTAAATTTTTTAAATTACTACAAAATATAAATAGAGATATTGGTTGACTATTTATCTACTTACATTTTAAAGATTGACAATTTTTGTATAACATGAAATTTAACTACAGAAGTTATTGATTATATATAGGGATTTGAACTTAAAAGATAAAACGTATCTTTATATGAATAAGAATTGATAATTTTTTTATGCACAATAGGAATGATAAAATCAAATAAAGATTTTTTTTTAAAAAAAGACTCCAATGTAATCTAATCTGTTAGAAGCGGTTTAAGTTAAAATTTAAGTTAAACACTATTACCTCAATCGCATATAATTTATTGTTGGTACTCTATCGTACTTTATAGAGCAGTACGGGAAGTAATAACTATTACAAATGTTCGAAAGGATAAATAAATGGTCAATCTTCAAAATTGCCGCATATGTGTTGTGTCTTGAATCTTGATCACCTTGCAAAGCCAATGTTGAGAACTGCCGCAAGTTTGTTGTGTCTTGAATGTTGATATCCTGAAATCAAGAAACAACTAAATCTGGATGGTTACAACGTTGTGTGTTGAGTCGATGATAGCCCTCTATCCTTAAGACAAGATTGCCCCGTATATATGCTTTTACGTTAGCGGGCAATAGTCTCCCAAGATAAAACAACACTTTAATCTCAACACTACAAAGCCAATAGGTTGAGCCTGTCGAAGAAAACAAATATGACTCGACTTGTCAAGATATGGAATAGGAAGGAAGAGTTTCTCTCAACTCTTCTCTTTTGTCTCTCGTGTATATAGGGTGTCTCGTAGTGTATATCTAGTGTATACGTGAGGGTTTGTCACTCGTTTTTCAGTCGAAAATTGCATTGATTTTCGCTGAATTTCACTCGATGTTTTGTGCTATTTTGTGGCCGTTTTTCTGGCTTGTTTTTGGTCCGTTTACTTTCGCCCGATTTCACCAGCTTTCAGCCTATTTTCTGGCCTGTTTTGCACTTTGTATTTTCGTCTATTTTCTCGGCCTGTTTCTTGCTTCTATTTTTCAGCCAAGTGAAGCTCAATATATAGCAAGAGGAGGGGCTGTCCAACAGCCACAAACAAGGCTGTAATGGCCCTTAAAGGAGGCCATTAAAACAACCAAGTAATGGCTATTAAGGCCATTGAAAGATCGCCTAATCGCCAAGTAATGGGCTGTTAATAGAGGAGTTAATCACCAATACTTGGCTGATTAATGCCTCAAAAAACAGTCCCAACGGTAGGCGTAAAAAGTCTCCGAAATTCGGGGACCAAACTCGTAAATATTGAAACTTCGGGGACCAAACCGTACATATAAAAGAATTCGGTCCAAACCGTACATATGAAACTTCAGGGATCAAACTGTACATCTGGCAGAGTTCTCTGGTCCAAAAAGATAATATCAGACAGGCCCACAGCCCACAGCCCACAGCCCACGGCCCACGGCCCGTGAACCCGAAACCCGAAACCCGAAACCCGAAACCAGACGGGACGGGCGGGCGGCGGCGGCGCGCGTGTGGGCTTAGCCTTGAACCCAAGCACATCTAGGTCTTTCCTCCTTTAAACACATGGGATACCCCTTGGGGTCCCAAACCCTTTACCAATTAGAGACTTATATAGAGAGCAATTCTTCCTATTCCCACCGATGTGGTAGATTTGTCCCACACCACATTTTCATGTCTCAAACACCTTACTTCGTGGACCAATATCTCTTTCATTTCTCGACGAAATTAGACGATTCTTGGCCCTACGATCATCTACTCACTTCGTAGATCATGCATGTGTAAAGAGACAAGGTCTCCAACATACGAAACACTAGTGTTTAATTCATCAAAGATGGGTGGACGCATCTCCCCGCCAAAGGCTAATTTCCAACAATCCCCTCTATGAAAGAGAGATTGTGGCGCACACACAAGGTGCCTACATTTCAGCAATCTTTCAGCGAAAAGATATTGCATCAGGAGAGGTAGCTTACGCTTTGAACCTTCCCTAGTTGAATACCATCGGACTTACTTAGTGCGCGGTGAACGTGATGTCTTGAACCGTCAGTGTTTAGTGTAAGCCAAGACAACGATATCAACACAATAACTCTTCTTATTCATTTTCCTTCTTACGTTTCTGTCCGTTGTGGCCATGGACACACTTGGATTCTTAAGTGCGTTCATTTGAGTCGGCCATCCTCGCACTTAAATAGGTGATCTCCTACAAGGTATCCTCGCTATACCCCACTTCACAAGTGTTAGGAATCATTAAAAGTTCCACAACTTTAACCTCAACCGTTTGAGGATCTTTTAAAAAGTTTTGGAAGCTTAACCTTTACCCACCATGCAGCAAAGACACTTTAATGTCTATCGCGGAACAAACTTTGGATTCATGTTTCCGTACGTAAATCATCATCCGAAGTGCTTCTTGCTTCCACCGAAGCGCTCAACCGAACCTTTTGCCGCTTAGTTTTCCCATTGAACCACATTCTTGGGATCTCCAATCGCATGGTTGGGTTTCCACCGCAAAGGTTCGTATTGTTTGGGTTTTAAGCCCATTCCCCTAGACAGCGAACACTTGATCTCCGGTAGTCCCTTAGTTAGTAAACAAGGATGTGACACCCGTGATGATCAACCGCCATACGGTCTTATGTCTCCGACGCATCCTAAAAGATATGTCCAGACGCCGTCATCCGTGTCCTTCCCGAAGCCGACCGGCTAGCCACAAGTATAACTGCGTCGAAGGCACGGGTTTCTCCCAATAAGGGACGTCCTCTAAAGAGTCGTGAAGTTACTCAACTTCTTTCATGCTTTGTATAAAGCGATAAACCCCGATTCCATCATGAATCGGCCGATGCAAGTTTGCTTAGAGGATTTTCCAAGAACCACCATACACATTTACTTGTGGCTTTGGTGTTCTTCATAACCGATGTCCAGCTTTGCATCACGTTGTTCTCTCGTAACCGCCGGACATCCGTAATACTATAATCCGTAGATAAGTGAATAATTCGATATCGTCATATCCGACTTAACGCCTTTCTATTGATCATGTATTGAAATCATCAGTGAACCTTAGTCCAACTGATCTGCTTTGGAAGACGATACTAGGTCGGTTGTAGTGTGTACAATACATTGAACTACACGTGACCTGAGCATATCGCTCCTTGTCTATGGGTGCACCATGATTCCAATCGCTTCTATGATTCATATCCATTGGTGGCTTCAACGAGACTGTCAACTATCGACCAGTCCGTTAGATGTCTTAGAAATCCAATTCCAAAGATGTCATCTGTGATACCCCATATCTTTCATATCGAGACTTTGTTTCAATATGACTTTTACTTTTAGACTGTTGATTCTCCAACTGTTGGCATTCTAACTTCGTAGTCAATGTTTCGTGGTCGATTCATTGTTCCCGTTTTATCCGAAACTTTCAGACCAAAATGTAAACATTTCGGGGACCAAAATGAAAGTTCGGAAGAAGCCCAACAAATTCGGCAAACCAAGTCTCGATTCTCTTCTTTCAACTCTACTATTGGGAAGGCTAATTCAACATTCATGCCACGCAAGACCGCAATGGCCCCGGATGTGAAGCTACTCACAGGGGAGCACATCTTACAACCCAAAGGTTCTTTTCCGGAGGAAGATCAACCATTACGCAAGTATGGTTCTATATGATAGAGTCTATTTCTCTCTTTGTAGCTTCTTTCCAAAGCGGCGCTTTTGGAGATGACAATTATTTATTAATTGTCCATGGTTCGTTCTCAACCATACAAGCTAAAAGGTATGGAACAAGTCTTTGTCCCCTCTTTGCTCCTTCTCGGTTCAACATCTAGAATCCCCGAGTTCTCAGATCCGGAATATTAAGTTCCGGATAGCCAAAGAACTTTCGAGTCCCGTAGATACGGAACGTCCGCTTCCGGACAACAAACCCTCGCGGGTTCTTGTTAACCTTGAGCAATTACTCCCTTTTTCCATTTTCAAGGAAAGCGATCTTCAAAGAATTCAAGATTCTTTGACGCCAAGAGGCGATCATCACTACTGTTATTTGTAGATCCAGTGGATATGCAATCTACAGTCTTAGTTACAACTTGACCTGTTTCATTATTCCAACTTTTACCAAGCAACCCCACATAAATTGGGCGTACGACTTTGGCTAACACCGTTGGACTGAGGTGAGAAATGAACATTCATTTAATGAACGATGCTTCACCTTCTCCCCCTCTATCACTACGAATTTCTCAATCCGTAGGCTTAGTTGATTTTCAACTTCTGCTTTGTAGCGCTTATCTGCTTCAACAACTTCATCTTTGCTTTTCAACAAACAAAGGATTCCATACGTTGTACCATCATCAATGAAGATCACAACGTACTTGTCTCCCCCCTATTTTGTATAAACTTCAAATCACCCAATTAGGTGTGACTAAGTTCTAGAGGAGTGGTGCTTCTTTCGCTATTCCCTTGACGGAATTTGGAAAGGTGATTTTGCCTCTTCATCTACCTCACATTTATTTTGAGGGTTTATGTCAACAGAAGGCAACAATCTCAACATCGTTAGCTTTTGAATGACTTGCTATTTAACGTGTCTTAATCTATGATGGTATAGATGCACGGATTACAAATATATCATTCATTTGGCTACAGACGTACTGTACCATTCTTAGTTATTATAGACCTATTGGACTAGTCTCAAACTAGCTTGACCAATAGCGTCCCTTAAACCAAGTTAGGGAACATGTATCACCTCTTTTTAGAGTGATCCATTCCTTGAAGTCCTATTGAGGACAACCTCTCCAGCCCCTTTGAATTTTAGAGGTGGCGTTGCTTCACATGATCAACCTCTTGCCCGTGGTTAGGGCGTAACCGGATCATATGAGATCTGGATGCTCTGGCCCACTCCAGTTGCTTTGGCAGACTGAGTGTCCAATTTCTTTTCTGCCTTTCTTTAGGCCTTCAGATCATTTAAGACCTGGAAACTCTGGCCCACCACACTAGGTGTCCTTTACTTTTCCTATGAAATGAATTCTGCCCCACTCCGCCGCCCGAGGCTTTATATGACCGAGTGTCCAATATCATCATATCAAAAGAATTTTGGCCCACTCCGCCGCCCGAGGCTTTGTATGACCGAGTGTCCAATATCATCCTATGAAGGATCTTCGCCAAATAGTATGACAGTTCTACATCTTTAACTTTTAGACTCCTTCCGTTAAGATTGGTGCCCGATAATTCTTGGCGCTTACTTAAGAGTGTAACAGCTTTTCGCACGCTTAGTGGATCTTTCTCCATCGTATGTGCGAACCTACTTTACACACTTTTAATCACTACACTTAAAAGAACGGATCTTTTTAAGTCGTTTACAAAATCCAATCTTTAAACGGAAAGGAAGATGAGATTAAACTTCGGTTTGTTAAAGCGTAAGGAATATAAATTATTTTCATATTCCTCCTTACTTTAATCCATTTTTAATCGACATAATTTAATCTTTATTCTTGACAAGTAAGAAAAACTACTTATCCCAATTTCGAATTCTGGCTCACTTCAGTCACTACATCAGACTGAGTGTCCATTTCCTTCTCACCATTATTCGTATCTTTTGTCTGGGATAGATACAGCCTTCGCCGCAAGATAGAAGTACATCTTCGCTTCTCCTCTTATCCCGCTTGACATCCTCGTGCTCTCGAGAGCGCTTGTTCCCACCCGCCTTGGTAGCGGTGACACCATGAACACGTTCATCATCATCACTCTTCTACCGTAAAACCATTGCCATATCCAGATTTGGTCACACAACTTTTGACCGACATCTTTCGAACACTAATAGTATTACAATACGATCTTGTCTTAAGTTGTTGGTTATTCTATGGTACTTTATAGAGCAGTACGGGAAGTAATAACTATTACAAATGTTCGAAAGGATAAATAAATGGTCAATCTTCAAAATTGCCGCATATGTGTTGTGTCTTGAATCTTGATCACCTTGCAAAGCCAATGTTGAGAACTGCCGCAAGTTTGTTGTGTCTTGAATGTTGATATCCTGAAATCAAGAAACAACTAAATCTGGATGGTTACAACGTTGTGTGTTGAGTCGATGATAGCCCTCTATCCTTAAGACAAGATTGCCCCGTATATATGCTTTTACGTTAGCGGGCAATAGTCTTCCAAGATAAAACAACACTTTAATCTCAACACTACAAAGCCAATAGGTTGAGCCTGTCGAAGAAAACAAATATGACTCGACTTGCTGAAGATATGGAATAGGAAGGAAGAGTTTCTCTCAACTCTTCTCTTTTGTCTCTGTGTATATAGGGTGTCTCTGTAGTGTATATCTAGTGTATACGTGAGGGTTTGGTCACTGTTTTTCAGTCGAAAATTGCATTGATTTTCGCTGAATTTCACTCGATGTTTTGTGCTATTTTGTGGCTGTTTTTCTGGCTGTTTTTGGTCTGTTTACTGCCTGATTTCAGCCAGTTTTCAGCCTATTTTCTGGCCTGTTTTGCACTGTATTTTCGTCTATTTTCTGGCCTGTTTCTTGCTTCTATTTTTCAGCCAAGTGAAGCTCAATATATAGCAAGAGGAGGGGCTGTCCAACAGCCACAAACAAGGCTGTAATGGCCCTTAAAGGAGGCCATTAAAACAGCCAAGTAATGGCTATTAAGGCCATTGAAAGATCGCCTAATCGCCAAGTAATGGGTCGTTAATAGAGGAGTTAATCGCCCAATACTTGGCGATTAATGCCTCAAAAACAGTCCCAACGGTAGGCGTAAAAAAGTCTCCGAAATTCGGGGACCAAATCGTACATATAAAAGAATTCTCGGTCCAAACCGTACATATGAAACTTCGTGGATCAAACTCGTACATCCGCGAGTTCTCTCGGTCCAAAAAGATAATATCAGACAGGCCCACAGGCCCACAGGCCCACAGGCCCACACCCCGTGACCCCGTGACCCCGTGACCCCGTGACCCCGTGACCCCGTGACCCCGTGACCCCGTGACCCCGTGACCCCGTGACCCCGTGACCCCGTGACCCCGTGAACCCGAAACCCGAAACCCGAAACCCGAAACCCGAAACCGGGACGGGCGGGCGGCGGCGGCGCGCGTGTGGGCTTAGCCTTGAACCCAAGCACATCTAGGTCTTTCCTCCTTTAAACACATGGGATACCCCTTGGGGTCCCAAACCCTTTACCAATTAGAGACTTATATAGAGAGCAATTCTTCCTATTCCCACCGATGTGGTAGATTTGTCCCACACCACATTTCCATGTCTCAAACACCTTACTTCGTGGACCAATATCTCTTTCATTTCTCGACGAAATTAGACGATTCTTGGCCCTACGGTCATCTACTCACTTCGTAGATCATGCATGTGTAAAGAGACAAGGTCTCCAACATACGAAACACTAGTGTTTAATTCATCAAAGATGGGTGGACGCATCTCCCCGCCAAAGGCTAATTTCCAACATTTATCTCATATTCAAATTCAATTTTTTATTCTTTTATTCATTTTTATTAACTTTTTCCTAAGAGTTAAACATAATTGCCAAATGCACGGAAATTCTACTGAATATGAATTTTAAAGAAAAAAGTAAAATGATAGATTAATTCTATGAAAAAGAATTTACCACATGTAATTCGCCTTTCCTTTGTTTTATTTCTTTATACTCCCGAACTACTCAAGAAGGAAGGTAAATATACCGCTTGTTGTATAAGATAAAGGACACTCAAAATCAGTAGAAAACTTTCAATTTTTATACATGAATGTAGTTTTTCAAGTAAAATAAAAAAAGATGGAATATCTAGATGCCTATCATCCTAAAGAGAGTAGATATGTGAATGTGATAGTCGTCTTTCTACTTAAGATAAATAGTAATATAAAAAGTATAATATAATAATATTTCTACATAATACAAATATATTTATAATCATTTGTTGCACGAAATATATGGTAAAACTCCTTTATATGTTTCGGGTCTTCATCGTGCTTGTTCATTTTTTAAATATTCATTTCACATTTTTGAGATATTTGTACACACACCTATGGAAAGTCCAGATTTCTTAGGTACATTTGTGCAAAACATAAATATAATGTTAATTGTAAATTACAATAAGAAAATAAATATACAAAAATAAATTTAAAAAATTAAGCATGAATAACATACCTTGGTCATTATCCGGAGAAAACTGATGTTCATAACCTCTAATCATTCTATGACAACAAAAATTATGTATTAAGATATAAGTATATGAAAAATTATAATAATCAGTTTATTTACTTGAACTATGTAGGAATTGATCATCTAACAACTTAACTTGATATCCATTACGCTTTATTTAAATGTCACACACCACTTTATTTAATGTTAATTTATTCATTTATACCACTAAAATCTAGAATATTAGGCTTTTGTTTAAGTCCTTTACTTTTCGCCTTTTCTGTTATAACCTATTTTGTTTCAAAACTAACAGTTTGAATGAATATAGTAAAAAATAAAAGAAAAGGTATACAAACAAAAAAAAATAGATTATTTCTACACCTTGTAAGTATTAGGAGACAAACAATACGGGGGGGGGGGGGGGGGGGAGTATGTTTGGCATTTCCATTAGATTCCAAAGACATTTCAATTAAAAAGAAATAGAAGGGAGACATTTTTAGTTGAAGTTTCTTGATTCATCACCTCCTTTAGGTACATTTCCTCATCTATTGACTTCCATATATATATTATATATAGTTGAACTTGAGCATACATGAACCAATTGAAGACCTGTATTTCATTTCTCAATAAAACAATTTCAACAATAGTAATAGTTATGTAAGTTAGTATCATAGAGAAGATAAGAACAAACGGAATGAGACATAAAAACAAATAAGGTTTCATTTGATAAGTGTTCTTAAGATAGTAAATAAAGCCATATAAAATAAATCTTCTTTCACCATTGATAATAATAATTTTTTCGTCTAAAACTTGATAAGCATAACTAAAACTAATACTAATACTAATCAACAATAAAAATTAAAAAAAAATACTGGAAAGAGCGTGTTGCTGATGGAGTATATATGAGAGGTTAAAAGTTGGAATTTCGCTCCAACTCAGATTTATTTAAACTCAAATTCAAAAATCATACCAAATAATAAGCTATTGTATTAGGTTGCCTAATTCAGGTATAGGATATGTTTTTTTTTTATAAAAAACAACAACGTATGCTTAAAATGATAGACTCTAAGATCCTTCTCAATACTTATCTTATAATATAAATATGACTATTAAAATATAATTCCACTAAGGACCTTTTTATGTTTTAATTGCTATAGCTAAAATTACCTAAATAAAAATTTTATATTAGTTTTAAATTTTAGTCTATTGCTCCGAAGTTTATCATTATATAATACTTTATTAATTATTAAATAATATATTTCTTACTTCATAAACAAAATTTCCTTTTTGTTTTTTAACTTATATTTTCTCGTGAAAATTCTTTCATTGCATTAAGTTGTCAATTAGATAGTTTATTAGTATTATTATCTATTTCTATATTTATTAATTCAAAGAATGGAGAAGTAATTTTTATGGGATTTCAAGTAATGCAAAGTGAAATTTAAATACTTTAGAACTTCAATGTCTCCTAGTTGAACGGCAGAAATTGTACACTTATAACAACTTTTATAGTAAAATTAATTTTCTAATATTTATTTAATAATTTTGAATTTGGACTGAGTGTGGTATATTCAATTTTAAAATAATATATTTTGATACAAATTCAAAAAATTTATCTTTTCATGATAAGCTTAATTATTTCTAAAAAACAAAGTATTAATGAAGCTATGATGGATAACTACTACACCTAAAAAAATTCAAGTTCAAATCTAATGTATATATGGATTCTGCTTTATCCTTTAATTAAAATTTCAAAGGTTTATTATCCAATTCATGTCTAAAAATCTTTTAAATTTAATTTAAATTATAAGTTATTATAATAAATAATAAATATTGTCCTAAAAGTGTGAAGTGACTTGTTTGAAAAAATAAGTCGAATACTCTTTTCATACAGTTTGTAAAAGTATAATATAATGTTAAATTTTTTTAAACATGAATGCAAAATATTCTTTTTATATAGTTTGTAAAAGTATAATATATTGTTATTTTTTTTTTAAATGTGAATGCAAAATACTCTTTATACCCGAAAGAATGGTAGTATTCAATTTTCTATTGTCAATGTTCAAGTTCTTATTCTTCTTGAATTGTCTCGAATTACCTACGGAGTTTGAGGGGTTCACTAGATTTTTTATTCCTTCTCCATTTCTGAGAGATGGGAAAGGTAAATATTACTATATTATTGCTTCCCTCTCTTCTTCTTTCTCCCTGACTTCATACGCGCTCTAACCCAACAAAAAGGGCAGAGTTCCATTTGGTGGGTGGGTCTAGGGCGAACAAAAGAGATGTGTAGCAGAGGGCAGGTGAGGCATTGTGTCGTCGAACATAAAGAAATTTGCTCTTCCATTTCTTAGTAGGAGTGCTCCTATGTTAGCATGACATTTTGTGCAAGAACTAGGTTTGAGTTAGTGCACTAACTAGGTTGTTTTTCTCGCCTAATGGCTTTATCTCTAAGGTAACCCGGACTAGTAGCAACCGATTCTAGTAAATAAGATATTGTTTCATAGAATTGGTTGTTCTTTCTCTCTCCTTTCTTATAGAGGAATTGAGTCGTTCATTTCGGTCTAACTTCGTTACTGTACCCCGGTCTCACTCCGACAGCGTACTATCCTAGACCTATGTCTATCCCGACATTGATAGAAATTCATAGTTAGGGTAGCCAGCCCGGTAACCCATTCAAGTGGGAAGCTCCGCACTTTCCCTATCATACGATTCTGCCAGACCATTCTATTTCATTCATTCTCCATTTCGTCTACTCCGGGAACCCATAATCTGACGATTCTTTCACATATGATTTTTTTCGTGAATTCGACATAAGTGATGTACGACCATTCTTTCTTCTTTCCATTCCAAAAAGGAATAGTTGGCTGATAGGTGCCCAGCCCATGTCGGGACATCATTCATTTCTCCTCATTTAGCTGCTGGTGAGGGGCAATCGATTGATCCCTGGAACCACATTTGTTGATACGTATATGGATATATAGATAGCGATTCTTCCTCTCGATGACGAGGGACGGAAAGAGAATCCGCTTTCATCGAAATATCTTATTCAAAGGCAAGAGACGAAGAGACAATAAGTTCATTTCCAGACCATAGGTCATAGAAAGGATCAGATCGAAGGAGAAAGGTTAGGCACTTCCTAAAGTCATTTCAATAAGAGGTTGTTTCTTGCATCAACGCTAATTCAACTATTTCATTGATCCAAGGATGAATTTCCCTTAGCCCTTAAGCTTCAAGCTAGAAAGCCGAAAGCATTTTAGTCAACAAGTACGGATTTTTAGACTGGCATCTTAGAATAAGAAAGGATTGTTCCTGATCCGGAATTTGCAACACAACATAAGTAGAAGCATGCTATGCTAGCATAGAATAGTTATACCAAGTGAAAACTGCTTTTCTTAAATTGAAAAGTATAAAGATCTTCTTCGTCGATAACAAGCCTTTTCTTTCTTCATAAAGGAAGAGAACCGAAAAGCTTTGATTCGAGGAAAGTCAGTCTATAAAGACAGACTAATTCTCTCTCTTCTGCCTATCGCTTTATCTAAGCTCCAGTTAACCCAATGCAAGACAGATGGATCTATAATCAGACTGACTCTTCTCTTTCCAAAAATGGAATGCTTCTTTTATGCCATTATCTTCCTGCCAAACCAACTAGTTCGATCCAACCCAACAGACTTAGAGCAAGAAATGTGTACTTTCAGAATAAGCGTATCATGTTTAAATAGTTTCAACCTATTCTAAGATAAGATTCAAAGAGCAGATTAGCCATAAACAGATGACTAATTGTCTCTGTAAACCATTGATTCAAGGCCTAGTTGAATTACGACTATTTTCAGTAGTCTTTATTTCCCTTCTCATCAAGCTTGAGATCGGTTCTTACGTCGAGTGGGTTATAGGCTTTAAGAAAGCACTACAGGGTCCACAACTTCTCAAAGCCGAGAGGCTAAAGAAAAAGTCAAGTCCATCAACTGATGAAGAGAATAAGGAAATGCCTCGTGTTCCTTATTCTTATGCAGTTGGTAGTTTGATGTATGCCATGGTTTGCACTAGGCCAGATATTGCACGATACTGTTAGTAGCTTTCTTTCTAATCTAGGAAAGAAGCGGAAAGTCACTCGCTTTACTATAAGGAAGGAGAGGAGCGAAAAGCCACTTGCTTGATTGCAAGGAATGAGAGGAGTGAAAGCCGCTTAACTGCAAGGAAATGAGCGAAAGCCACTCGACTTTAAGGAAGGAGAGGAGCTTTGAGTGACTTTTTTCTTTGCTCTTCGACAGCCCTAACAAGTCACTTGAAGCTCTTCCCCTTGTTTTGCCCCGTGCTGTCTTCCTCCAGTTGCCCCCACCCAATAGCCAATAGGCCGAAAAATGTTGCAGTCAATTGCCCTTCCCATTATCACCAAATAAAAGACTACCATACACGCCGTCGGCAAGCTACCATCGCCTACCTCATCTATAGACATTTCTATCCGCCCGCGCGCTAGATCATATCGACTACTCAACTACCATCATTCCGAAGGGTTTTTTATTCAAAAGGATGGAGAATGAATAGCTTATTCATAATCGTATAGGACTCGCACCACTTCATTCAATTGCTCTGTTATAAAGAAAGGAAATGGAATCTTTTTTTTTATCAATCGCATGAACCTGCCTTTCTTTCTTTGCCAGGAGAGGTGGCCCATCACTAATAGATCTCTCAACAGGAGCCTCATTCTGTCTAGAGGAAATAATTTCAGTAGATCCGATTGATTAAGTCATTGTGTCTGTCGATACCCACCTGCTCGGAGTGCGGGTAAGGGCTCACTTGTTGATTGTGTCATTGCATGCTTTTTTGTAGAGCCCCCACCTCCCACAAATTCACCGGCACCGGGAACCTAGAAAGGTATAGGCACCAGTTCATTCAGTCAATGAAGCCGCAGTCGGTTCTGATGATTATGCTATTTCAAGTGGATGTTCAGTTGGTTCAGCGATAGATGTAGTCGATAGGGGTAGAGGGTCTGCAGATACTCATCTAGCTCCTCATTTCCCCAACCTTCCCTGTAGGTTCCTTGCTCCACCAGCGCGATAACTGTCCAAATCATTTGACGTTTCTTCTCACTGAGCAGCCCATTCCCAACGATTCAAGTGCCTTTCCGTTCATATGGTGTGCCCTAGCCGAGCGGTCCTCACCTGCACAAACAAGCATATCAGCTCCCTCATTCTCTTATTGTGCCGACATACCTGGGCGAACGGAGTAGGTTAAATTAGATTGAGGAGGACTGCGAACGTCCGTCCCATGAAGTGCCAGGGAACCATGCATTCCTCCCGGGCCGGGCTCTCGCATTTTCGGGATCCAATCAGACCTACCAGCGATCGGTTTACGGAACAAGGAGTTAAGCAAGGGCTAGGAGATTGATAAAAGAACATGGCCGAAGTCAGCCTTGTGTTCAATTCCACGGTTGGAAGGATTTATTTATGCCATCTGTCTTTCCCTTTTCTCTTTTCTCTTAGCAAAGGTAGGTTCAAGTCAAACTTTTGGCTTGCGGGCTCATGAACTGCAGTCAGTTGCTTCCCTCTGCCTCTGATCAGCATTCCAATACTCCGAAGCACACATCAGATATGCAGAGTAGTAATTGGCATGTCCATTCTCTCTCCACAATGGCAAGCTCCTGGTTCATACCTAGATCTGGCCGGAGAATAACAAAAGAAAGATCTCAAGGCTCTAGGAATATACCACTCCTGATACTCTTCCTCCGTCACCTCTATCTCCAAATCAAAGGTTTGATATGATGAATTGAATATCATTACCAATGATTACAATTTCATCAATATTTACTAAAATAAAAAAACAGAATAGTTTCCACGTCGACGAGTAAAAAGGGATTGTCTGGGATTGAAGAAAACCAGCATTTAGTAAAGTAGAAGAAAATTTGGCAAACCCATTTCGGGACGCTTGTTTAAGTCCATAAAGGGATTGATTCAGACGGCAAACTGAGTTCTCCCCCTGTGGAGAATATCTGTGAGGGAGAGACGTGTATACTTCCTTTTTTGGAACATGTTAAGGCAGTACGCTCTAACTCACCTTCACAACTCTAAGTGTCGTCGCGCCTAAGTTATCATTTTTTTCCACTGTCTGATTGCAGTAGGGGGTCACGTATGATGGTTAAGCCAGGAACAGGACCGATACTTTTCTTAGCCAACACATATTCACATTGCATTCCCTCCAAATATGTCTCAATTCACACCTCCAATCCCTTCTCATTAGCTCTCTGATTCTCAGGAAAATATTAAAATGTGGATCCTCAGGTCCAGCCATTGTGCAACTTCTGTATAGAAAGTAGGGAGTCCGTCTCAACCTGAATGAGTCTATACCCCTCCTCCCAGAAGCTAGTAGTTTGGCTAAAAAGAGATAATCAGAAGAAAATAATTGGGCAGGGATGCACAACAGGAACTTGCAAAGCCAACACAAGAGAAAAGAAATATGTTCACCATCCGCAATACGCACTTGATAATACCCGATCGCAAATCAAACTTCGTGAAGTATCGTGCTCCACTCAACTGATTGAAAAGGTCTGCAATAAGAGGTATAATGTACTTGTTCTTGATGGTCACTTTGTTCAGCGCTCTATAATCGATGCAAAACCTTAAACTGCCATCATGCTTCTTCTGAAACAGAACCGGCGCTCTGAACATTGAGAGTTCTTGGTAAAATCCACCATAGTAGGAGAAAGCACTTCGAGCGAGTCATGCTATGTGGATGATGTAGCGAGTTGAATATGAGGGCTTTCAGACAGCTTTAGAAAAGTGCTTGATAGAGACCTTAACGTTAGGGATAAAGCCTTTCTTTCATAACCTAGTGAAATTGTCTAAGGTGAGGATCCGGTGGTACTTTTTATTGATAAAAATCGCTTGTTATCGCATTGTACTCCTTTTGAAAGATCAGCTCTTAGATGCGAAAAATCAAATGATGAATGGGGAAATGAAATGTCGGATTGAATCGCCGAAGCAGGGCTAAGACGAATAGATATGAATGACGAAATGAGGTCATCCCCCTTACCTTAGTCAGACCGGCATGAAACTTACCTGAGGAATTAGGAAGATGAAAGAAAGAAAAGCGGAAAAGGGGGATACCCCATATACCAAAAGGGCATAGATAGATAAGATCCAAGAAAAGAAAATACCCCCAGCAGAATTGGAAGACCTTTAATAGATTGTTTTTAGGTCCAAGTGGTGAATCAGAAATCTTCCTTACGCCTACAAGCAAGAGTCTCCTAGGATTTTTCAAGGGGGAGGTAGTCGGGATACGTTGTGGCAAGGAATAGGAATGTGCCTCTAGCAGATTGCCCTTTCTTTCCTTTCCTGGGCTAGGTAATCGTTAATGGAATATCCGAGGCATTTTCTGCTTTGTGGAGTCAACTTGTCTTCCCCGAAGCGAAACCCACGTCTAAATTTGTGTATACATATGCACTTACAATTACAAATACAGAAGGCACAATTGGAGCACTAAGATCATGGGGTGAAGGCACACTGTCATTACACGATGGGTAAGGTGCGGAGCTACACTCTAACGACAGATTCACTAGATTCCGACCTTTCCGTTGCTCTGTATAGTCCTATTAGAGAGCAATACAATACTCTAACTATTCCTGCCTTGGTTGATGATGAATTACCTTACTCCCTTTCCATACCGGGTCTAGGGGTATAGTTTATTCTATAATATACTCTTCTTCTATTACGGAAATAGCTAAATCGGAAGTTAAGCCCTATAAGCACTTCACTGAAACTAAAAAGAAGAACAAGAGCAATACTTCACAGGCTAAAGCAGGAACAAAGGGCACAAGCAGTCTTTAGAAGTCTCTAAACTAAGAAAGACTTACGAACCACTTATGAAGGATAAGAGTCGTAGCTACAAAGCAAAAGAAATTGTCGGAGACGATGTGATGATACTCACCTCAGCCTCTCTGGTTGCACTAGTTACCAGATTCATTCAGTGACAACCTTAGGATAAGGAAGTCCTTTATTTTCATTATTGAAATAGTCGGCCACTCTCTCTCTTACTTTGTTTCATTTAGTTAGGCATGATAAATGATCTCGCTCAAAAGAGACTCTTCACCTACTGAATTGGAATGACTCTTACCCTTACTTCATTATTTACTTAGAGAATTCCCACTCGAAGCTATTCCCCGGTGTTGTGTCTTCTTTCTCCTTACTTTGGGAATGAAGCCGTAAGCCGAACAAAATACAGACTTGCTTGCTCTATTTGATTCAGGATCTCTTGCTGCTGCGTCTCTTTCAGATTTGGTTCCTAATAAAAGAAAAAGATTGTTGGCCTGCCTATTCCGATTGAGAATATGGAAGAGGCTATGAAATAGAAGAAAGAAGGTGAGTTTGAACTCTAACTCAAGAGCCCTTACTCAAGAGGGTTTCTCTTCCTCTTATTTTCAGAAGTTAAATGGTTAATTGTTCAGTGGTCGTAAGCTTATTAATCTTACCAAATTCTCCATTTTGGTACATGCCAAAGCCTTCCATTTCGCTGGAATGAAAGAGTCATCAATCACTATGATCTCTTTCTTAGAAAATAAATTGTGTAAATTTTGCCTTTTTTTCTCCCATGCTTTCCGTTGGTCAACAACCAACTAAAATGCTCTATACTTCTTCACTACTCGTACAAGGAAGGTGGAAGAAATTCAGTCTTTTGGGGGGGGGGGGAGCAGAGCAGTCAAAGAATGAACCAAACAAAATGATTGTTCTAGAATAGCTATTCCTCACAATTGCTCCTTGTGATACAGCGGAACCATGGCAATTAGGATCTCAAGATGCAACAACACCTATAATGTAATGAATAACATACTTACATCACAATGTCTTTTTCTTTATTATTCTAATTTTGGTTTTCGTATCATGGATCTTGGGTCGCGTTTTATGGCTTTTTCACTATAAAAAAAATCCAATCCCGCAAAGGATTGTTCATGGAACTACTATCGAAATTCTTCGGACCATATTTCCTAGTATCATCCCTATATTTATTGCTATACCATCATTTGCTTTGTTATACTCAATGGACGATATAGTAGTAGATCCAGCCATTACTATAAAATTTATTGGACATCAATGGTATCAGAGTGCGCCTCTTCACAAGGGTGATTAAAGGGCAACGAAATGCCTTAAAGTTGAATATGGTTCGCGAAGCATCTGTCTTACCGGTAATCTCACATTCCCACCGTCGAGAGACTTTAATAACTATAGCATGCCAGAAATGGAGAGTTGAGGTGGTTAGACCTATACCCCAAAATGCTCCCAGCATAGAAGACTATGGTTCCATTCTTGTTATTGCTGGAGGTACACATCCCTCTTCTCAAGGCCATGTAATAAGACTCTATTTATGGGCATTCTCCGACTTAGAATCGAATTCATATCCGACAATTTATGATCTACCCAACGCCTTAGTTTATGTTGAATAGACATACTCGACTTCCAGCTAATTGTCATATAAAATTATCCGTTTGGAAGGATCAACTATTGAAAAGGCGATCAAAATGGTTCCAAACCTCCATAACAAGCTCACTCTTGATGAAAAAGTGATCATTTTATTTATCATGCTTCGAACAACACAAGCATTTGCTTGCTAATCTTATATCTTTCGTCTGAATTTATTCCCTTAACTGATTCTGAAATCCCCGCATACAAAGTCAAATAAGAGCTTCCACGCAAAAATGCTAATTATTGTATGCATGGCTTTATCCCATACAAATTGAGTCCAAGCTTGAATGCCCATTCGATTTCTTATCAATTTCCAACCAACTTTGAAAATAAATGACTCACTACGATTCTTTTTCCATATCCCCTATCCTTCTGATGAGATGTGAATATACCACTATTCCTGATATCACGTCAAACACATATATGATTTTGGAGAAATAATTAGTAAAGGAGTTGGCCTGGTCAATAAGAGGGAGTCATACGTTGGACTGCTTTTTTCAAAAGAAACTATCTGGAAGCCCCTATGGTTTGCTGATTCCAAACCTGGTTGTCAGGACTTGGAGTGAAATCAGTTCTATTTTCAGGCAACCCCACCAATACTTAAGGGCTCAAAATGGTGGATTGGAAATTGAGTTAGCACTGATTTCTGGTTCCACTCCTGGCTCTTTGATATTCTTCTCATTGAAAGTACCCCCCCCCCCCTTATTGACCAAGTAAACTTCATACGAAAAGCTTTTGAAAGCTCTTGAAAATGTATTGTAGTAGGAGGACCCAAAGCCCCTTCCTGAATAGGTAGGCACATAGTATCATAAAATAGCCAGTGAAGCTTTCTTTTGTCTTTATCACCGCCTCACCAAAAGTTAGCTAACATTTTTTTCCAACTGGTCAAGAACTCCATTTGAAACTGTAATCCCTGCAAGAAGGTGTATAGGCATCGAGAAAAGAACATGTTTGCAAAATAAGTCGCTCTCCACTAGATAACAATGCTTTCATCTCCTACCACTTTATTTTTTCCTCTATCCAGAAGATGAGCCTTTTTCCGATTTAAATAGAGGTAGTCCTAGATTAAAATATTAGGAATCAAAGCAAGGAAAGTAGCATTGATGGAACGGGGGATCGCACCTTCATCGAAGAAATAAGGTGACCAATTGGAAGTTTTTGAAACCCCAACAATATTTTCTATATAAAAAAGAATTTGGAAAGCCATCAGGCTTTAAAGGATAGATGAGACCTTTTATTGGGTTAGTGCGTGCCGACATGCTCAAAATTCCCTTTTGAACTTCTTCCATATTAGGAGGGCTCGTAAGCATCTTATTATCTTCCTCTGTGACTAGAGAGGGGATGTTCTCAAGGATCTCATCTTCAAGCACCGAACCTTGAGAAGGAAGTAATGTATGAAAGAAATTGAGAGCTTCCTGCCATACAGAGACAAGTTCTGAATTTGGTTCAAGGTGCTTATTTTCTATCTTTCTTCGTAAAGCAGAAGTTTTTCAAGGTTACTCTTGGCCGAATCTAACTCTATTTTCTTATCAGCAGGCCAACTCTGTTCAAGAGCAATTGGCCTTCTTCGTTTTCGACATTTCTATATTCTGAAATAGTTTGCCAATTCAGTGTTTTATTTGTCGAGTCAATCTTCCTGGAGAAGACGTAAAAAGGATTTTCCGAGCATGGTTGAGATCAATGTGAAAATAAGAATGTCGAATCCACATTCATTGGAAATGAAATACCCCAGGCCTGCGAGTTTTATAATGTTCTAAGAAGATTACTAGATGAGAGTGATAAGAGGATACTCTAGGCAAATGGTCAACTCTGGTGGAAGCAGCTCTTGCTCTCTCTCTCTTTTGTGTCAGCGAAGGAAGGATAAGAGTAAGAGCAAATCGGCCGAATGATTGTTATTCCACTTACGGTTATAGTGCCTCTATCGAAGCAGAACAAGTCTAATACTTCAGCCCTGGATTTCGGGGATTCCATTTCAATCTAAACCCGAAAACCCATATCTTTATATACGAAATTACTTTTTTTAGCCCTGTTATGAATCACCTGGTTGGAGCCATGGTCTACCCAGCAATGCTGCATATCCAAATTGCTCTTTGTCTAAGATTGGACTAAAGGTACCAAAGCAAGCATCTTTTTTTATTGGCTAAAAATCCCGTAGGTTGTACGCCAGCCATACGTAGCTTGAACTGTGATGCCACAATGTTTAGCTATTGCCGATCCCCAAGATGCCTTTGGTTGATGTTTACACCTGATCTACCGTCTGCACTTACTACATTCACTCCCGGAAATTGAAACAAAAATTGTAACCTCCCGATCTACTGTAGTGTAGTCAACCTCACGCTGTGCCTGACTGGCGAGTCTGCCGTCTTTACAACTTCCCTTTTTCTGGCTGCTTTGAGTGCCGATCTTTGCTTGGGTCGACTCTGAGGCTCTACCCTGGCTTTTCATTGCTTTCTCTCAGGGGCCTTTATCGTATCGCGCGCCTATCTTCAAACAATCGGGAGAGACGCCAAATACATAGACGAGGCGGTCCTGGGAATGAAAGTCCATTCCCTCGTGCTCTGGAACTCTAACACTTGGGTTGAACAAAAAAGGTTCAATCTTGTGAAACCGTTGTGTAGGCGAAACCTGGCAGTCCGCCCAGAGTTTGACCTTCTCCGGTCCTGGAAGGAAGCCCTACTTTCCTTCCTTCCCCCAGCAGGCAACAACACTGGGAGGAAGACGATCAGGATCTCATGTATGGCAGCTGTTGGAACAAAGTCCGAATCCAAGAGGTACCTCTACCTAGAAAAAAAAAAGGGAAACTCACCACTCACCGGTGAAAGAGGAGAGAGAAAGGACCAATTGAAGTCTCCGGTGACCAACCATGGTCCCTGGATGTGTTTAGACACTTTCTTTAGCTGCTCCCAAAGACATCTCCTCTCAGATATCAGGTTTGAGGCCTTGGACGAGATAAAAGGCCTCAAACATTTCTTTATTACTAAAAGGGATCTGAAGAAAAAAAGTTTGCTCATCAGAAAACTTTCTAAAGACTAACTTTAGCATAAGAAAGGGAATCATGCATTGACAAACTATTCGACATACGACGGACCTAGCTGATTGATGTCATAAGCAATCTTCCTAGTCTAAGAGCAGTCTGAAATCGGAAGTTCACACTCATCGTGAAGGAAAGTGCTTCTACTCTCTATGAGCTCTCCATAGAGTGTCACATCACCAACCTTGCCTTAGTTCTCTTCTCGTTCAATGATGTCTTTTCTGTGTTGATGGAAGCATGCCAAGATGAAGTTGATGATTTGTTTTACCTTTTTCCGGATCTTCATCTTGCCCTATGAGCTTATGCAGTGAGTGCCGATGTTAAGGATCCTTTAGTTATGAGCGAGGGCTTGACCACCCGTTGAGGAGGACATCTTCTTCTGCATCTCTCTTCTCAGATCGCCCATGATGGGACCCTTTGTCTACGTCGTCGAATAGATGGTCTTGGGACCCCATTTCCCATAGTAGACATAAGAATTTGATTATTCCTATTAGATATGACTATATGAGATAGCTCTTTATAGCCTCTATGGCAACATCTCTTAAAAGTCTCTGTTGTCACCCCCTAATCAAAAGACTTATATTCAATTTCGTAAGGGAGACATCGGCTCGACATTGTAGTAATATTATTATATTGAATAAGAATTGTAGTAGGGTATGGGGCGCTAAAGAGACATTACTGACTTGAAGCTCTGACCTTGGATGTGAAACTAATGTTTTTCCGTTTCTTCATTAGGATGATAGTTTCAGTTTATATAAATAAACCTATTTGCCGAAATGTAGCTTTCATTCATATATAGAATTCGGAAAATAATCAGACTAAACGAAAAAGGTAAGACTTGAACTGGCACTGCTGGAACCCGTTTAAGGGTCGCTAACAAAAGGTGAAAGAAGGCCTTAGAGGAAGAATCTTTATACGAGTTCAAGGCGTATAACTTATAGTTAAAGTTAGCCTACTCAATAGAAGAATGAAATAGGTGGGATCAGAGAGGGAATAGACATCCAACTTAGGAAGCTCGGTACCTCTAGTAAGAGGAGTGGGCAAAGGACGAGAATCAAGCATGTCTGCACGAGGCAAGAGATCTAGGGCATATTTCTGATGATGAAGGATAAGAGTGCGCCCCTACCGATACACCTTCATACCAAGAAAGTCGTGGAGAAGGCCTAAGTCTTTCATTAAAAAAGAGTTCTTTGTGGGGTGTGTATATATATATATATATATTTATTATTATTATTATGATGATGATTTGAGATAAAAGATAGTGAAACAAAGGTAATAAACATCTGACTTTTGAGTTTGAAAAGAGTGGTAGACTATTCTAATCTTGAGGATTGAGATTTATCTTTTTATTTAGATTTAAATTTTTTATCTTTCATTCAAATTCACCTTTTTTTTTAATTTTTCAATTATTATTGACTTTGTCCTAATTATTATTAATTTAATCTTAAAATTATCAAGTGATTTGTAATTAATTTGCCACTTAGCTTAATTATATTGCTTTCACCTCTTCTATTATATATATAAAACTAAAACATTTTTTGTCGCAGACTGTACTTTCTTTTCTTCTGTTTTTCTCCTTTTCCTTCGGCCCAGCAAATAATTTATACAAATACTTTAGGCAAAACAGCACTATCACCTCCTGTTCGACCCATGACCAGTCACAAGGTGGGCTGTGTAGTACACTCGCTCCACCTCAGCTTCCACGTAGCAAAACTTCTAAAAATTCTTATTTGGGTCCATTCTTATTTTCTCATTAAATTTACATCCTTCATCTTCTTCCTCACCCCCCTCCCCCTCTTTCCCCACATAGATAGTATGAGCAAAGAAAAATAAATTCTCTTCTTCTAAATATCATTCATTTTTTGCAGTCAACCTTCATATCTTTTATTTTTCTTTCTCACTCCAACTTGCCTTTCTCTGCATTCCTTGTCAAAATCCATCAATAATAACTTGTAAATTGTTACATGAAATTGATTGGCTTCAATGGCGGCAATGAACGTCGAAGGAGGAATTATGGATAGATTTCTGAAACAAAACGTAGAAAGATAAAGCTTGAAACTAGAAAGGAAAAGAGAAAAATAATAGCTAAAAAAAGAAGAAAACGTAGAACAATTAAAAGGAGTAAAGATGGAGGGGAAAGTGGAGGTGGCGATGCCGATTGCTCGCAGTAAGGTGGTAGAGATTAAATGAACAAAGAAAATAGAAATGTAAATGAGAAAGTTTAAAGAAAAAGAGGACAAAAAAGCAAAAATACCCCACATGGGTCTGTTGATTTAGTAAAAAAAAATGAAAAGAAAAAAAAGTAAAAAGGAAATATCTTTTTGTATTAATGTAATTAGTGTATTTGAACCAATAAAAAAGGACACGTGGACAAATAAATTGGTTTTTAGCATTTCTTTTAGCCTTTCACACGCTTAGAAGATTAGAAACCTCTTTTCTCGCATCGAAAAAGCACAATCCGCGCGCACACCCAAAGTATCATCCGCACCGTAGATCCCCTTCCAATCAACAGCATTTATTTAGTTGCAGCTTCTCACATGGATCGATATTTCTATCCGTCGATTTACAAGTAAATCTCCCAAAATTTGAGCGGCTACGATTAATGCCCCGCCACATTTCAAACCGCCCACCCAAATCCACTAAACATAAATACCCACCACCATCCACAATATTTCTCATCGAAGACAGTTCATTTGCCATTTTGTCCAAATCTAATACCTTAAAAGTTTAATAATATTCAGATTTCTGTGTGAAAATGTCTGGTCGTGGAAAGGGAGGTAAAGGATTGGGAAAGGGAGGAGCGAAGAGGCACAGGAAGGTTCTAAGAGATAACATCCAGGGAATTACGAAGCCAGCTATTCGTAGGCTCGCACGTAGGGGTGGTGTGAAGCGTATCTCCGGTCTGATCTATGAGGAGACACGTGGAGTCCTCAAGATCTTTCTAGAGAATGTGATTCGTGATGCAGTCACCTACACTGAGCACGCCAGGAGAAAGACAGTTACTGCCATGGATGTTGTTTATGCCCTCAAGAGGCAGGGAAGGACTCTCTATGGATTTGGCGGTTAGATTGTGTTGTTAGGTAGTAATTGTAGATTTTAGTTTACTTTGCTTTTAGATTGTTCTGGGTCTTGTTCTTAAGCCCCAGCTATTGTAATTTCTCATTTACATATTCAATGAACGAAGTTCGCTTTCTCGAAATCACATTTTGTTGTCTTCCAACTAGTTATTATTGTTGTTAATTGGTTTGTTTGAAATGGCTTAATTTCTATGCAATCCTCCAAATATTCTGTTTTTCCAATCACTGGCTAGACATGGAAAATTTGCTAAATGTTCCCAATAGTTGGTATTCAAGTGTGGCATATCCACACAGTTTCCCAATGATGAATAAATTATCTATCATAGAAGATGGAGGCTCATTTAAGAATTGGTCATTAATATAAGTAAATGAGGTCTTGGAGCTATCAAGCTGAATTTGGTCATTCTGTTGAACTAGACTATTGAATTTGTCTTGTTTCTTCAATCTTCATTGTTAAGTCATTTGTAATATCGATTGATTTTGGTCTGTGTTATGATCCTCTTTACCCTGGACATATACCTTTACCTTACCATCTAAGTATTTGAATTCGTAGAGAGTTTACGGTGTGCTTATGCTAATATAAGTGCAGCAGGTGAGTGATGCAATGGTCATATGGCAACATAATCTCAAGTCTCTATTAGCTACTTTCTGGGTGATTTGTTATTTGTGACTAGAGTCTGCAGTTGTATTTGTATTATCTTGCATCAACGCTTTGCTTTTACTTGGATAGTTGGTTGGACATGTTAATTGTTGAGTTTCATGCTCATTTTGTTTTGGCTTCTCACAAAATTGCATCTGTTGTCCTTGTCCCGCAGTCAATTTGTTGAAGTGAGCAACAGATTAACATTTCATTCACCAGACACATTTCCCTTTTATTCTTAATTTTTGAAACTGTCTCAACGGCTGTACATTAAGTCCTCATCACAGTATCAGTCCTTTGAAATGAATTATAGAAAGAAAACAGAGATTTTATTGGTAAACTAGAGCTTTATGCACAAAATGGTACTGGGCCAGCATCTTGAGATCCTGTTCTTGGTTCACTAAACTCAAGCTTTATGCACAAAATGGTTTCTCTTCTTGAACTAAGATACTATGACACCTAATCTCAGCATAAGTTAAAGCATTACATAGGGTCAATTAAAAAAGCCATGTAATAGGAGGAAGCCACTTCTATTTTGGTAATTGGAACTAATTGAACCAACAAGGTTTCGTGGTGTAGTTGGTTATCACGTCAGTCTAACACACTGAAGGTCTCCGGTTCGAGTCCGGGCGAAGCCACTTTTATTTTGCTCTTTCAATTTTCATTTTTTTTTTCCTTATACGCCAAACAGGACTGGTGAGGATTACCTTTAAGAAATCAAGTTTTGCTTCCTCTACTCTTTGGCTCAATATTTTAACATGAACAAAAGGAATACTTTGCTATAAATACCTTTCCAAGAAAAAGTTGAATTGGATCTACAAAATATTAGTTTAGACTTTAGAGTTAGACCAGCACAAGATATTTGTATTAGCTCTTACGCCCTTCAGGCAGCTATAAACTTCAGTGCTCTCAATCAGCAATTGTTGGACATACAACTACACTACACAAGGCAACAACAACAAACGTACAACCATCCCTCTTGAGTTCATCTGGACTAGCTTCTCCACTTCATCAGTTTGACAACGTCTTTATTTACCAACTAATTCACCGAGTATGGACAAGCAATTATCAAAGCACGCTCAGTCAAAATTACAACTTTGTTTTGTAGTTCAAAAGTTGCAAATCACATAGTAAAAATTGTTATTAAAATTTACATATTCAACCATACTCTTTCTAATTTTCTCACAATCTCTTGAGGATCTTCTGTTGTAATTGAAAGTTGTTGGTCAAATTGTTCGACGTTGCTTCCTGCTCCCTCGGATAAGATTTCGTTGATCTCGGTTAACCGCACCTTCTACGCTCTACTCGAATTCAATCTCTGAAAAGAACTGCAATCTTCAATGTGTCTCCCGCCAATGAATGTATGTGCTCTCCTATTTAAAATTTTCCAGCAGAAAAAACGCTTTCAGACGATGTTGATAACGCTTGAATGTTCAACACATCTCGGGCCATCTTTGCTAATGTCGAAAATGTCTTCTCATTCTGCCTCCAGTATTTTTGCAAGTCTTCATGTCCTTCATCATTGACAATTAATTCGTACGGTACAACATCATGCAAAACATAAACATCAAATTCGCTAACTTGTGAAGAAGTTGAACCACTAAACATTTTATTACTAAGACCTTGAATACTAGCAGTAGAAACCACATGTTTTTTTATAAGGTTGCAGCGAAGTAGTAGAAGATGGTACATAAGTCGGTTGATTATTTGCACCTTGTTGTTGAAAATACATATATACTTGTTTGCATTCAGTGTGTATGCTAGACGTAACTTTTTCTTTAGTTGATTTGTGAGTTGGTTCTTCAGTTGAGTCTATTGGAAGTACTTCTATACAATCATAAATCATTTATATTAGTGTTTTACAACCGTCTATTTTAATAGTCGGATTTAATACCACACCAATAATATAAATAGTGGGAATAAGAAAAAAATATTTTTTAATTTTTTAAAACATTTTTTCAATAGATGCCTTATAAGTTGATTTGTGCATATATTCATTAAGTAACAAAAATATTAGAGCTATATAAAATAACATATTTGAAATAGTAGGATAATAAATAACGGAAAATTCTTTAGTAGCTTGAAAAAATTCTCTAGAAATCCATTAAGTTCTAATTTTTTTTCTCAATCATTATCTACAAGCATATCCCTTAAATTTTTATTATGGATGTTAAATAATAAAGTTATAGGTTGTCTATAATCGTAAGCAACAAGTAGTTGCTCATACAAAGAATTCCACCTAGTCGAAACTTCTTCTTGAATTTTTCTATAAGGTAATCCACAATCATGACAAATTTTTTTATATTCTTTGTGTCTTTGTATTTTATTACCTTTAAAAATAAAATTTATAGCAAATTGTATTTTATCAAGAATGTTTTCAAAAAGTTTTAGGCCATCTTTATAACTAAATTATAAATATGGCACGCACATCTTATATGAAAATGATCAGGAAAACATGGAGTTAATCGAACTTTTAAAAGTCTTATAGCATAATCATTAGAAGTAGCATTATCTAATGTAATAGTCATAATTTTATCATTTATTCCATAATAATCACATATTTTATTAATATTTTGTGCAATAAAACTTCTAGTGTGTCTATCATCGTCGGGTTAATTTGACCTTGTACTTGATCGGGGACACTATGTGAACCTTGTCCTGACTTAGATGACATTGACACACCCGATTTTTTAGCCTGGTATTAATTCCACCTAGCCGTGTGCTCGCCTTGTGCATGTCTCAATAAACCTCCAGTCCACCTTGACCTTTTCCGATTTTAAATTTATAAATATTTTTACAAATTTTACATTTAGCTTGTTGATTCTCTTGGTCCAAATCAAAAAAATCACATGCAACTGATTTTAATTTTCGTTGTATGGGGCCTCGACTCATACTAGGGGGAATAAGAGACATTCTAATTTCAGTTTGAGATTCAGTTTGAGCTTGAGGTTGAGGTGCACTAGTAGGTGTGTCATCTAGATTATCGTCTAAATTAAAGTCTGATTTATCTACCGCATCATCTAATGTTATACCATTAAAAAAAGTTGTTTCATCTATATGAGTCAAATCAATGAAATAATTGGGATTTGTAATAGGATTACTAGAAGAAGTACCATGCCCTTATTACCCCTACTATAAAACACTCTTACCCTTACCCTTACTCTTAAATATACCTCTTAATCTTTCTATTTTAATTATATAAATAAATAATTAAAGGTAATAAATTAAATACGATAATTAAAATAAAATAATAATAATAATTTATTACTAATGCGATACAGAAATAACAAATGGTCTAAGGAGAAGATCTTTAAACATCACTAGATCTTCTTTCACATGGATCCCCATTTAATCAACGACTCATATTCATTTTCCGCCTCTCACATGGATCGACATTAATATCCGTAGATCACCAAGTAAATCCCAAATATTTAGCGGCTACGATTAATGCCCCGCCACATTTCAAACCGCCCGCCCAAATCCACCAAATACAAATACCCACCGCCATCCACAACTTTTCTCATCGAAGACAGTTCATTTGCAATTTTGGTCAAATCCAAAACTCTAAAAGTTTAATAATCTTCAGATTTCTGTGTGAAAATGTCAGGTCGTGGTAAGGGAGGCAAAGGATTGGGAAAGGGAGGAGCGAAGAGGCACAGGAAGGTTCTAAGAGATAACATCCAGGGAATTACGAAGCCAGCTATTCGTAGGCTCGCACGTAGGGGTGGTGTGAAGCGTATCTCCGGTCTGATCTATGAGGAGACACGTGGAGTCCTCAAGATCTTTCTAGAGAATGTGATTCGTGATGCAGTCACCTACACTGAGCATGCCAGGAGAAAGACAGTTACTGCCATGGATGTTGTCTATGCACTGAAGAGGCAGGGCAGGACTCTCTATGGATTTGGTGGTTAGATTGTGTTGTTAGGTAGTAATTGTAGATTTTAGTTTACTTTGCTTTTAGATTGTTCTGGGTCTTGTTCTTAAGCTCCAACTATTGTAATTTCTCATTACATATTCAATGAACGAAGTTCGATTTCTAGAAATTACAATGTGTTTTTTCCAGCTGATTATTATTGTTGTTAATTGGTTTGTTTGAAATGGCTTAATTTCTATGCAATCCTTTCGTAAGATTTTGTGGGATTGGAGGTGGGGAAGTGGCAGTTTGTAGAACGGGTGAGTATGCTAGGGGCGGTAGGCAGTGGATTTTGGACTAGATGTGAGGTGTCTGAATCATTAAGCGAATTTGTAATCAGTGATTTGAATTTTTGGATGTTGTCAAACATGATATAATTTATTCGATGATAAACTTAGGAAGACGTACGGAGTGAAGTGATGTGCTAATTTGTGAGGGATTGTGGATGTCAAATTTGGGTAACAAAAACAATTGAAAATTCGAAGATGATCATATGTAGGGATTTGATGGTAGATAGTTTTTGTGGGTGTCCTATATTTTAGCATGATATTGATTCCACCTAGCTGTTTTTTTGTCTTGTACATGTCTCAATAATTGGTTATAATCTCTTGAAGATCTTCTGTTGTAATTGAAAGTTATTGGTCATATTGTTTGACATCATCGCGAGTTTGAGAATAGATATTAGTATTAACTTTTTCCACATTGCTTTTGTCAACATTGGAAAAAATACATTTATATCTCATGTAATAGACCTTATATTTATAAAGAATTTACTTGATATTTTTCTTTTACTTGCATTTTTAACTTTCAAAAATAATATTATTCTATTATCTTGTTATTGATTTATAAGAATTTATGTTATAAATAAAAGATTTTCATGAATTCTATCAATTTCATCCTAAGTTAAAGCATTATATAGGGTTAAAAAAGCAATGTAATAGGAGGAAACTAGTTCAAGTACTATTTATTGTTAAGGTGGAGAACTAAAAGCTGCCCCACCTTGAAGGTATTTCAAAGGGAACCTGTATTGGGGAAGAGATATAGAGATGAAACAAGGAAACCAATATTAGAAGTTGGAACTAACTTAGAACAGAAGTTGTGAATTTGAAAGGAAAACAACACAGTTATGGTGTTTGACAAAACTGGTGATTGGATCTAATTAAACCAACAATGTTTCGTAGTGTAGTTGGTTATCACGTCAGTCTAACACATTGAAGGTCTCCGGTTCGAGTGCCGGCGAAGCCACTTCTATTTTGCTCTTTGAATTTTTATTTTTTTCCTTATACGCCGAACATGACTGGTGAGGATTGATTACCTTTAAGAAATCAAGTTTTGCTTCCTCTACTCCTTGGCTCAATATTTTAACATGAATCCTCAAATATGATTTTATTAGTCTAGTACAAGAACATACTTGCCAAAAGGAATACTTCGCTATAAATAGCTTTCCAGGAAAAAGTTGAATTGGATCTACAAAATATTAGTTTAGAGTTAGACCAGCACAAGAACAGTATTTGTATTAGCTCTTACGCCCTTCAGGCAGCTATAAACTTCAGTGCTCTCAATCAGCAATTGTTGGACATACAACTACACTACACAAGGCAACAACAACAAACGTACAACCATCCCTCTTGAGTTCATCTGGACTAGCCTCTCCACTTCATCAGTTTGACAACGTCTTTATTTACCACCTAATTCACACCTTTATATGGAGTATGGACAAGCAATTATCAAAGCACACAGTCAAAATTACAACTTTGTTTCGTAGTTCAAAAGTTGCAAATCACATAGTAAAAATTGTTATTAAAATTTATATATTCAACCATACTCTTTCTAATTTCATCACAATCTCTTGAGGATCTTTTGTTGTAATTGGAAGTTGTTTGTCAAATTGTTCGACGTCGCTTCCTGCTCCCTCGGATAAGATTTCGTTGATCTCCGGTTGACCGCACCTTCTACGCTCCGCTCGTATCCAATCTCTGAATAGAACTGCAATCTCAAATGTGTCTCCCGCCAATGAATATTTGTGCTCTCCTATTTGAAATCTTCCAACAGAAAAAACGCTTTCAGACGTTGTTGATGACGCACGAATGTTCAACACATCTCGGGCCATCTTTGCTAGTGTCGGCAATGTATTCTCATTCTGCTTCCGGTATTTCAACAAGTCTTCATATCCTTCATCTTTGGCAATTAATTCGTGTTGACACCCAATTTTGTCCACGCTTTTCGATATTTATTTGCAATTTTAAATATTTTGATAATATATATATAAACCTTTTAATATCGTTGTCTATTTTCAATATCATTATTTATTATTATTATTATTCGCATTTTTACTAACATTTGCCTTTAATATCATAATCATAATTTTTACTGTAATATTCTATGCATTTTTATTTTTCGTAAAATGACACCACTTTTTATCAAGCATTAAGCATTTCGCAAATGTTATGTTTTATTATTATCACATCGTTATATCTCATTTTTAAAAATAATTTGCATTTCTTCAAAGCTTTATATATATATATATATATATATATATATATATATATATATATATATATATATATATATATTAATCCCTTTTTATATTTTTAAACCCACAACCCACTTTTTATTTTTCAATCCAAAACAATTTCTACCGAATACTCCAACCCAAATCCCACAAAAAATAGGGCCCAACCGGCCAGCCCACGAATGGGCCCAATCGGTCAAGCCCCAGGCCAACCCACAAGCCCAACCGGATACAAACCCATCTCCCCTTTATTTTCCTAAATCCCCAAACCAAACAAAACCCTACACTCTTTCACCCTCCCCATCAGTCGTCGGTCACCTCACTCCTGCTACCACCGACCCCTGACACTACCAACCCCCCTCTGTTACGCTGACACCACCAACCCGTCAACCCCCATACCCTATCCCCCAAAATCCGGGACCCATGCCCGTTCAAATTCGCGATTTTGGCTCCTTTTATTTGAAATTCGAACTCGTTCTTGAACGTTGAGGGGTACAGATCCATCTATAAATACCCCATTTTGTTCACTGTTAGGGGGGATTTTTGGGAGGTCGAAATCGGGTCAAAAATTCAGATTTTTTGTTCGGGTTTAAAGATTATAAATTCATGTTTGTTTGTTCTTAATTTCGGTAATGAATCATCCCTCTTGTTTCTTAATTCCCAAATCCAAAAAATACCCCTTTTGTTCCTAGATTTCAGAATCCGAAACACTACTTTTAGCCTTCAATTTTGCAATCTGAAAATTCCATTTCATTCCTCATATTTTCGCTCAATTCGGGTTTGATTCGATTCCCGATTGGGTCACTTTCGGGTCGGTTCAGTTTCGGGTCGGGTCAAAATTTCAGAAACAGACTTACAAATTCAGAATTCGGTGATCAAAATCCAAAAATCTGAATTCTAAACATTCTCGAGCGAATTCGACGTTTCAAAACAACGCCTCGGTTCGCTGCTCGGAGAAGGTCCGTAACTACATCTCCTCTCTGTTTATTTTCTGCATGTTTCTATTTATTTTGTTGTATTAATCATGTGGTAGTTTGTTCATATTGTTGTGTTTCCTAATGACCAAGTTATATTGTGTATAATAACTTGTTTGGTTATGTTAATATGTTTTAGATATGTTTCGCTGGACTTCTGATTAATGTGTTGTATTCAGTATTTGATTAGTGGAATAATGTTGTATTCGTAAAATGTCTAAGTATGATGTTTGGTTAACACGTTTAGTAATTGATCCAAGCAACCTATTTATTGATTAGATTTATATATATTGTAATATGTTGAAATGTTGTTAACAACTTTCTTTTAAAAAAAAAAGGAACTGTGATATTGATTCTGTTAAATGCCTTGTGATATTTGCTTGTTTAGGGGACTTAATAAGCTAAGTATCCCATGTTAGGTATTTACTTAGGGCTTATGTGATGTGTGTGTTATCTCAACAACTTGCTTAGTAAATGTTGTGATGTAAATGATTAGTAGAACTGCTTGCGTTCACTTTGAGAGTTATACACCATAATAGTTAAGCTCTAGATGTGTTCTTGTTATAGCTTTGGCGATTTGTTGACTTATGATTTATTGTGTGATCATGTGAGGTATGTCCTCTCTGATTTTAGTTTTTTTTTTTAAAAAAAATACCAAGTAGCTCATGTAACATGGTCCTATTAGGAAGTAGTTGAGTGATCATGTCTAAGAATTTTTCTCCATGATTTAGTTATATTGCTGATGCCCAGTATGATTTTGAAATGTTATACCATTTCTGATTTTTTCCCTTTATTTGTGTTGATTGTCTGAGAATAAGAAAGTCTTTTGTTTCTTGTCAAGATGTGTATATATGTCCAAACTATCTACTTGTGATTATGTGTCTGTATCTCGGTTTATTGATCTGTTTACGAAAGCATATCTATTATACAAGTGGTTAAGCATATGTTATGTTAGAAATGGTATAGACTTAGTGTCCTTGCTGTCCAATTCCCCTCTACGTGTCTAAGTATGCTAAGTATGGGTTTTGCATATGTACAAATATGAATGTTTGTTAATTAGGTTTATCACATAGTGGGCCGGTTTGTCTACCTTTAAATCTGAAATTATGTCGTGGGTTTGTTTTATACCTTTGCCCGCCACTGTTTGCATCCTAAGGCCCTAACAACATATTACTCTCATGAATTATTTATTTACATTTCTTTCTTATGTATATATTTTCAGGTTCGTTTACTAATCCTTTTATTTTCTTTTGTTAACATGAAATGCATCGGAAGCAACGAAGAGTCTCGTGACGAGACTCACCATGACTTTGTCAAACGAAGACTCACATCCATATTTCTTGCATTCTCCAAACCTCGGGATGTCAAAACCAATAGGGCGAGATGACATCGTCATCCACCTTAGTTCCCTTTTATTATTATTCTTTAATTTCGTTATTTCTATTTTTGGGTTGTAATAATTATTTAATGTTTGTGTGATTGTTAGGACATTTAGAATAACTAGGCTAGGAATAGATAATGAGTAAGGTAGTTTTTAATTTAGAAACAGTCGCTAGTTATTTACTTCAGGCTCGGTTAGTTTTAAAAATTGAGAATCCGCCGCTAGTTTATTTATTTTAGGCGCGACATGCATGTTCAAACATTCAAAACAATTCAGTCATCTTGTATTTGCATTTTAAAATATGTATAAGGCTTTGTTTTTATACAATCTTATGATTTAAAATGACTTGCTAAAAATCATTTCTTTATATTACTAATAAATTACTTTTTCCCCTTTTATTATCAATTGCAAAAATAAGTACTTTATCAAACTTTCATACAAATGTATTCTTATCCAAAAATCAACTTTATATGTATTTTATAAATCATACCTTACAATGTCATGCATACTCTTTCGGATTTCATACCGGGAATTATTTTCGCAACTATTTTTGCAAAAAAGGGAACATCATTACTTTATCAAAAAATGCATTCTCTTTAAACATTATTTTTAAAAACATGCATTATTCGTAGTACAATAATTAACCTGAGTTTGACCGGATAACCGCAAGTTAGCGGATCTTAAAGGATGCCTAACCCATTCCCTTTAGGATAATAAAGAATCCTTACCTAGAATCTCATTAGTTTCGCAGACTATAAAATTCGGAGTTATTTTGCAGCATTAGTTAACATTTTGGTGTCCTAATTCACCGTAGAATAATTAGGCGGCGACTCCTTAATCCAATACCCAGGAATCACCGATACGTTGCACTCCGCTCTGACCCGCATGGTTAAAAACGGGCGCGACAATTCGTACGGTACAACACCCTGCAGAATATAAACATCAAATTCGCTAACTTGTGAAGAAGTTGAACCACTAAATATTTTATTTCTAAGGCCTTGAATACTAGCAGCAGAAACCACATATTTTTTATAAGGTTGCAGCGAAGTAGTAGAAGATGGTACAGAAGTCGGTTGATTATTTGCACTTTGTTGTTGAAAATACATATATACTTGTTTGCATTCAGTGTGTATGCTAGACGTAACTTTTTCTTTAGTGTATTTTCTGGCGGGTACGGGTGCGGGGGAGGGGGTACCCGCACCCGCCCCGCCCCGCCCCGCCCAATTGCCATCCCTATTTCCGACCATAACAGATTGATGAGTATTTAAATTGGGCAGTTGAGGAAGATTAACAAAAATGTTGCTGAGGTGAGACGTGGCGACCGTATCCATATACCACGCATCATCAGGCCGCTACAATTTTAAAGAACCAAAAGTAAGGCCCAAATCCTTTGGATTGAGGCTGGACGACTGCTGTTGGACCGCTGTTCAGTGGGCCTAATGGCTTGGGCCTGCCTGGCGAGCCGCGAGATGGGCTGCCAAGATACTGGGCCTCAGTTTAGCTTATTGAGAGTGACGGTTTTGGGCCACTGAAGTGCTGCTGGAAGGGCAGACCCAATTCGAATTGGCCCACTGTTGCTGGAACGCTGCTGGGCATGTTGTGAACTGCACGTACTGTTGGCCCAATTTCCACGAGGAGGATTTGTGACGTCGGGAGTTGAGGAAGCGAAAGTGGGTGAATCAGAAGATAAAGTACTGAAATATATCAGTTCTTACCAAAGATTGATAGGAAAACTACTCTAATTAACAGTTACAAGACCTGATATTGCTTAAAGTGTTCAAATACTCAGTCAGTTCCTACAACAACCAAAGAAGTTACACATCAATGTTGCATTGAGAATAGTTAGGTATATCAAAAACCAACATGGACAGGGCATTCTATTATCTAGCAAAACACAAGAAACAGTAACAACATACTGTGATGCAGACTGGGCTACTTGTCCTCATACAAGAAAATCAATCACATGGTACATTGTCAAGTTTGGAGAGTCCCTTATATCATGTAAGTCTAAGAAACAATCTACAATGTCTAGAAGTTCTGCTGAATCTGAATACAGAAGTCTAGCAGGAACTGTAGCAGAATTAACTTGGTTACTTGGACTACTTGAAGAAATTGGGATTAAACTTAAGTTACCACTGACAGTTTACACAAACAACAAATCAGCAATGCAAATTGCTGCAAATCCAGTATTTCATGAAAGGACAAAGCATATAGAGATTGATCTACATTTCATAAGGGAAAAAAATCAGAAAGGAATAATAAAACTAGAATACATACATACTACATATCAACTAGCCGACTTATTCACCAAAGGACTAAATAGGATTCAACATCAGTATATGTGCTCCAAGCTTGACTTACTGAATATATTCCCAGTATCCAGCTTGAGGGGGGCTGTTGAAGAAATAGACAACAATTCAACAAGTTAATTAGAAGTTAAAGAAGTAGTTAGGTGGTTAAAAAATTAGTTAAGATAGTTAGTAACTAACTAACTAAAACTGAGGCTCCTAAAACTAACTAACTAGGAAAATATGCTCCTAATAATCTATAATCCAAAGTGTATATATATATACAACTATCTCATGTAATTCGATTCATTTAAAAGAGAGTAATTCGATTCATTTAAAAGAGAGTAATACGATTACAACAACAATCTTCATCTATTGATGCTTCTTCTTCTTACTGCTTCTGTTCAGTTTCTCTTTACTTCTTCAATTTTTGTCAAGTGATCTTCATGTCCTTCAAGATCAATGTAAGATGATGAATGGTAAAATCAACAAAGATACTACTAGAACTTGTCTACACAAGTGATCTTTGTTAGAATTTACCCATATTTTGGCATCAATTTAAGATTGCTTTTACTAAGGATGTAAGTTCAGACTAAGAAGATAACAATCTTTTGAATTACAGGCGAGGTCTGACCAATTAGTCCATATGATGATTTGGCTACTAACATGACTAAGGGTGGCCAGTGGGTCGGGTTCGGGGCGGGTCCTGGCGGGACATGCCGACGTCTCGTCCCTCATCCCGCCAAAAAGGGGGACCCGTATTGGCGGGCCGGGTCGGGACCGGATATTTTTTTGGCACTTAGTATATATAAACACTTCAATAATTGAACAAGATAGTGTAATAAAAATATCCCAAAACTGTTTTTGTGTCTCTTATAATATTTAATAGAAATATGATTTTTTTGTAATATAATTTCAAAATTGAAAAAAAAAATCACATATTTATAAACACCTTTTCTAATTTCTTTACAAAAATGACCGTTGCACAACGGCCAAAATATAAAATGGCCGTTGTACAACGGACATTTTTGCAAAGAGGGGGTCGGAACGGGGACGGGGGCGGGTCTGGGCGGTACGAGCCCAAGTCCCGTCCCGGTTTCGAGTCCCGACACCATTTTTTTTAGGGTGATCGGGGCGGGGTCGGGATCAGGCCGACCCGGCCCACTGGCCAGCCCTGAACAGGACTGCATATGTTGTCCCATGAAGTTAATTTGCTGAGGTGAGCAGCGATATAATGCTGCCTAATATCTGCTGAGTTCAACATCTAATTTATTTCTATATCTGAAAGTTTAGTTAATTTTACCACTCACATTGTAGCTAGTTAGAGTCAGCACCATATTACCTCACACAGAACCAGACATGGTGTGAAACAGGAAGTAGCACTGCGGTCACATTTCATCCATCAGGCGCCTTTTCCCTTTTATTCCTAATTTGTGAAGCTATCTCAACAGTTAGGTCTTTGCACTTTGCATTTTGCATAAAGTCCTCTCACGGTTTCAGTCCTTTGAAATGAATTATAGACAAAACAACAGAAATTTTGTAGGTCACTCAACCTTAATCATTTCCGTTTTCCGAGTTGTCAAATGCTGCTTGGCCAGCATTTTGACAAAGTTCTTGGTTTTACTATATACAAGCATAAAAGGTTTATCTTCTTGAAGTAAGGCACCATCAGAGTTAATCTCAGCAGACGTTTAATCACTACACTGAGAAATTGAAGAGCTTTGAAATACGAAAATATCAGGAGAATTCGAATAGCTAGATCAATTACTGTTAAGGTGGAGAACTGAAAGCTGGCCCCTTGACAAAGTAAATTCACATGAGATCGAGGGAGAAATGGAACGGGCAAACAATATTAGATCCAAAAGTATTCTACTAGTGGTTGATAGTCGAATTTAGCAAATGCATATGATAACGAAAACTATGAATGGAGAAACCTCTACCACCAGGGTTTCGTGGTGTAGTTGGTTATCACGTCAGTCTAACACACTGAAGGTCTCCGGTTCAACAGGACTGGTGAGGATTACCTTTAAGAAATCAAGTTTTGCTTCCTCTACTCCTTGGCTCAATATTTTAACATGAATCCTCAAGTATGATTTTATTTAGTCTAAGCACAAGAACATGACTTTTGTATCTAGATTGCAATAGAAGCAACTTGCCAAAAGGAATACAACTTTGCTATAAATAGCTTCCAAGAAATAAATCAGTTGGATCTACAAAATGATAGTTTAGTCCAGCACAAGAGCATCATTTGTTTTAGCTCTTAGGCCTTCAGTGCTCTCTATCAGCATCACTACATAAAGCAACAACAAATGTATAAGCATCCCTCTTGAGTTCATTTGGACTAGCTTCTCCACTTCATTGTCTATTTAGCACCTTTATTTGGACAAGCAATTATCAAAGATTAATTTCCACATCAAATTCAAGCCCTACTAGGACAGAATTAGCCAGCTCATCTATTTCTTAGTATTACTAAAACTCAGTCCAAGCTCTGTTTAAACTTTGTCCAAACGTGGATGAACAGTTACAATTTCAGTCTGATAGAGCGTACAATAGACAATAGTATTCACTTTAGTTTGCCAGAACAAAAAGTACACCAGAAGGCTTATAAACAGCTATTAAGGCACCAATGTAAAACAGTAGGTTAGACCAGGCAATTTATCACAAATATAATTACTGCAGCTGCAAGTCAGCATCTTCATGGAGCAAAGATTATAGAAGTTGCAAGCCCAAAACAAAAGATAGAATAATAGGACAATTGTTTACCAGAGAAAAGAGACCTCACATACTAGTAGTAATTTGCTATCATTGCCAAATGCTTAAATTCTTGACAGTTGACTAAGTAGCACGTGGAGAACGGTACTACCATAGCTCAAACATATAAAGTTCATGGTCAAATTGTCTTATTCCAACATGAAGTACTAATATGTACTGTAACCCCCCCAAAAGGGAAAAGAATATCACACAATTATGAATTAGTATGTTTAAAGAATATGAACTTTAGTGAATGTGTTCAGTTGAAGTGTCTATATTTGTAGTAAGTTGGTTCTACATTTTGATCAGCATGATCAGTGAGTTGTCAATGTCTGCATTTTCATCAACAGTTGGTCCATAGGTCTGGATTTAGATCAATATTATCTACTCCATCAGCCAATTGATCTGCATCTTCATTCAATTCATTGGCGCGCCTCCATCTTGATCATGATCCTGTTCATTAGCATCTCCAACTTGATCAGCATTTTGCTCATTAGGAATCTGTTCATTAACGCCCCCATATTGATTAGGATTTTGCTCATTAGCACCACATCTTGATCATTAGGATCCTGTTCATTAGCGCCTCCATCTTGATCAGCATTTTGCTCATTAGCGCCTGCATCTTGATCTTTAGGACCCTGTTCATTAGCGCCTCCAACTTGATCATTATATAGCAGTTCATCCCAGTAATAAAGCTTGTGCCTGCCACAAAATACTCATTTGTATTAGTAACACCTTACAGACCATATCGCATATGCATAGTCTTATTTTGCAAATTTGTAAGAAACTTACATTTTCATCAAGAATCTTCCTTCTTTAAAATACATGCACTGTTGGGGGACTGCAATCTGGAGAAATCATAAATGCTGTATATTAAAAAAAAGAACAAAATTGTCTTGTTCATGAAAATCAAATGCTCTTTAGTATTAGTATTGTACAAGTTTCCACCCGAGCAACATTCCACATTTGACACAATAAGTATCGACTAGGGTATTTCCATTTTCTTGTTGATGATAACTCAAGTCGTCAGCTGGTACTTCAACATTAAACCTGCATATATACACACATATGAAGGATTGTAACGTGTGCGTACATAAAACAGTTTAGGCAAATGACAAATCTCAAGTTGCTGAAATCCCAATTTTCAAAATCCATGAAATCATGAGACTTACACTTTACTATAGATCCCTCTTGTCAATGAGGTTGACACATCCTGCAAAGTGTCAAGACAAGACAAGAAAATGAGCATAACAAGTTGTTCTGTACTTGGTCAAGAATTATAACGAGTGCTGAATTAATCACAATTCATGATACAAATAGCTGTCGAAATAACAAGATTAAAATCTTACATATCCTCTTTATGAAATAAAGATACAAAATAGCTTTTCCTAAACGAATGGTTAAGTACAATTCAGAAGAAATTAATTCAAGATTATCCTAAACTGGAGTCTCAAAAAAAATGTCTCTGTAGCCCACAGAACCATTTGGAGTGTTCAAAAACAAATTGCAAGAAAAATTCAGAACATTTAACATAAAATAGTACTAGTACTGTATACATGAAAAAATTGAAGCAGAGAGAGTAAGAATGCATACAACAGCAATGTCATCCTCAATGAATGCAACTCGAGTTCTGCACATACCACAATGAATGTACTTTTCAGAAGGGATTTGATCGTATTCAGCTAAAAAGAGTCTTCCCATTGTATTATGTTTCACCTGTTTAAGTTGCACTGCTGAAGAAATATCAATGGAAAAAGACTAGCTTCTGACCAGATTATGAATGTAACAGAGTAGAGAAAAGAGTTGGTAATCAATGAGAATTCAAGAAAGTGAAAAATGGTAATGAAGAAGACTGAATTTAATGGCACTAAGAAAAGAATGTTTTGATATAGAAAACTCAGTTCTTGGTTCTTGATCAATCCAAGTTGAGAAGAATTCTGTATTAGGGATAAATTTTCTTTTTAATTTTTTCCCTTAACACGATTTTACAATTTATCCTCCAAACTATTTTCTTTTTAATTTCTGATACTAATCATATTGACATTTACTTTGCCTCCTTAACCATATGCACCGACTTAAAAATGTATAAAGAATAAAATACCGTTATGTTTCCTTTTCTTTTGCTGATGAGAAATATAGTTACTATATTTCAATACCCATTTCAATAATGCTTCTCTTTGGGTACTACTAGTGTAGTTCTTATGAACCTTCTAGTAACTTGGGTCAGCATAAAAATCAATATTGTAGTAACTTTCTCTAGAAAAAGAGTCAAAGAATTAGGATTATTTTCTTCTTAATCCTATCGGTCAAGTATCCAGAAAACACATTATATCACTAAATAATTCAATTTCCACCAGAATCATAAACTGGGGCGAAGCTAGTGTATAGGTTTACAAGTTCGTCGAATTTAGTAATTTTATCTAAATTCTGTATTTATATTAAGAAATCTATTAAATATATACAAATTATTGATCTAGAACAACGTAAAAGAACTAGAATCCGCATCCATAAGTTTCAAATTCTAACTCACTCTCTCATCATAAGTTCATCAAAAAGGGTAAAAAAATGCCCCTAATATATTGAAAATGACTCGAATTTGCCCTTCTTTCCCTTACGGGACCACAATTGCCCTTAACGTAAATTGTCGAGTTAAAAATGTCTCTCCTTCCATTTATTGGACTCCAATTCTCCTTTACGGTTAAAGCCCTTCTTTTTAGCAAAGTATGAGATGACATATATGATGCTTTAATTAAATGTGTTATACTGATTTATTAGTCCACGTGAATATTAAACCCAATTCTCATAAATAACTCCTATTTAGCCAAATTTATTCCTTTGATAATTCTAGGAGTTGGATTCTAAGAATCCAACATTGTTAAAGGAAGAAGAACCTGAGTTGAACCTAGATATGAAATTAAGCTTGTTTGCACCGATTCTGAACCAAAAATTAGTTTTTGACGTTTCTGCAATAATAGTATAAGCTCAACGATGTTGTTTCTAATTAACCCGAATATATTTGGTGTTGATCTTCCTACATTTGACGTAATTGTATTTCGCTTTAAAGTGATGAAGGATTGTACGTGATGCCAAGTGTCGTGTTGTAGTTGGTTATCAAGTCAGTCTAACACACTGAAGGTCTCTGGTTCGAGTCCAGGCAACGCCATAGTACTATACTTGAAAGGATTACTTTTAAGTCAGGATCCTCTTGTTGAGGATTCGTTACTTCAGAAATCAAGTCTCTACTTCCTCTTCTGCTTGGCTTAACATTTAACATTAACATGAACCCTCAAATATGATTTGCTTGGTCTAGTGGTCCAGGTATAAGAACAGGAATTGTATACTCCATATTGCAGATTTGGAGATGTCAAATTAAACAGATACCAAGCGTAGCCATATTACAAAATAACAATATGGTTGAAAGTTGTAATCTTTTCTCAAACATTTTGCCACAAGCTGAACACTCAAGATGCAGAAAGCAATAACAGGAATGAACAAAAAGTGGATTATGTTATCTGCTCATAAATCAAGTCCACAATAGTCATCCACATTTTAAAGGAAAAATAAACTGAAGTGCACTGCCATATAATTAAACTGAAGTGCACAAGCAAAATCCAAGGAGATATAAGTATTCAGTAACTTTTAACATGTCAATATGGTCTAATCACAAATGCTTGAATTCTTGAAAAGTTCAATCATGTAAAAAGTTCAGTGTCAAATGCTTTATACCAACCTGAAGTAATAATATGTACTGTAATCTGAAAACATAAAAGGAAAACAGAATATATCACACAATTATGAATTAGTATTTGTAAAGTATGAGCTCGAGTGACTGTATTCAGAAGTGTGTATCTTTCTGCATCTTCATCATTTGTTGGTTCATAAGTATTATCTATTTCATCAGACAGTTGATCTACATCTTCATTCAGTTCATTGGCGTGCCTCCATGAAGCAACGGTTGATTATTCCAGTTACTAAGCTTGTGCCTGCCACAAAATAGTCAGATGTGTTAACCCTTACAAGTCATACCACATATGTGTGCTGTCTCAATTTGCAAAATTGTAATTAGAAACTCACAATTTCAATACGAATCTTCCTTCTCTAATATACATGGACGGTTGGGGGACTGCAACCTGGAGAAATCATAGATTCTATATTAAAAAAAGAAAAGAAAAAGAACGACAGAATCGTCTTGTTCACGAAAATCAAATGCTCTTTAATATTAGTATCTTACAAGTTTAAACCCGAGCAGGTTTCCACATTGGACACAGTGAGTATCGGCTAGGGTACCACCATTTACTTGTCGATGATATCTCTCGTCGTCTGATACATGAACATTAAACCTGCATATATAAAGTTTTGTAACGCTTGCATATATGCCTCAGACCGCAGAAAAAAGTTTAGACAAATCACAAACATGAAGTCATGAGACTTACACTCTTGTAAAGATCCCATGACCGTCTAGCCCCTGCAAAATATACAAGACAAAAAAAAATTAAAAAAGAAAGAAAAGAAAACAGAGTAAGCAATAGAACTGAATTCAATGCTTAATCATCATTCATGACACGAATAGCTGTTGAAATTAAGTGATTGAATATCAATCCCTAATAATGTTCCTAATCAATATCAATCCCTAATAATCTTCCTAATCAATATCAATCCCTAATAATCTTCCTAATCAATAATCCTAATTATCATTTTACGACTTGCCATACATAAAATGCTACTACATTAATAATAATACAATAATATTCTAACACTACCCCGCAATCGAAGCTGGAGGGCGGCGAATGCTGAGACTGTCTCTAAAATATTCAAATAGTATCAGCGGAAGTCCTTTTGTGAAAATATCTGTGATTTGATGACGTGTCGGGACATGTAATACTCGCACTTGTCCGCAAGCCACCTTCTCACGAACAAAATGGATATCTAACTCAATACGTTTAGTGCGTTGATGATTGATTGGGTTCCCTGAGAGATAGATTGCACTAACATTATCACAGTATACTAGTGTTGCTGTTGAGTTGGGCAATGAAGCTCAAGTAACATATTTCTAATCCAACATGATTCAGACACAACATTGGCAACAACACGTTATTCTTCTTCAGCACTTGAGCGTGATACGGTGGCTTGTCTTTTTGAAGACCATGAGATTAAATTGTCACCGAGGAAGACACAATAACCGAAGGTGGAGCGTCTGGTGTCCGAACAGCCTGCCCGGTCTGCATCCGTGTAAGTGACAAGTTTGGAAACGGAGGATGGGTATAGATGTAATCCATACTTCAGAGTGCCTGAATTTATCGCACAATGCGTTTTAGAGCATGCATATGTTCTTCCATCAGATTATGCATGAATAAACACACTTGTTGCACTGCATAAGTAATATCCGGCCTGGTAAACGTGAGATACTGCAAAGCTCCTGCTAGGTTGCGGTATAATGTTGGATCGACAATTGGTTTGCTTGAGGTGACACTCAATTTAGACTTAGTGCCTACTGGAGTTGCCGAAGGTTTGCAAAAAGACATTCCAGCTCGTTCCACAATCTCATATGCATACTTCTTCTGGGAAAGAAATAATCCACCTGCATGTCGTGTCACAACAATTCGTAGAAAGTAGTGTAGTGGACCAAGATCTTTCATAGCAAATTCAGAACTAAGCTGTGACATGATACTCTTGCGAAGAGAGTCTGATAATGCTGTTATGATAATATCATCCACATATAAAAGAAGATAAGCAATATTATTACCCTGACGATAAATAAACAGAGAATTATCGGAACGGCTGTGAGAAAAACCAATGTGTGACACAAAGTCTGCAAACCGCTTATACCATGCCATGGGGGCCTGCTTTAGTCCATATAATGATTTGTTGAGCAAACACACATGAGTGAGATATTTGGGATCTCTGTATCCCAACGGTTGGTGCATGTATACAGTTTCATTGAGGTGTCCATGGAGGAAGGCGTTTTTTATATCAAATTGATGAAGAGGCCATCATTTTGAGAGAGACAAGCTTAGAACTGTTCTGATAGTTGCCGGTTTGACCACTGGACTGAACGTCTCCCCGCAAGCTACACCAACCTACTGTGTCTTCCCACCACCTACACCAACCTATTGTGTCTTCCCACCACCTACACCAACCTATTGTGTCTTCCCACCACCTACAAGACGGGCCTTATGCCGCTCAAAGGTCTCATCAGATTTTTCCTTATGGCTGAAAATCTACATAGACTGAATTATATTAGCATTAGATGGACGATGTACTAAATCCCACGTCCTATTTTTAATTAGAGCATGATATTCATCATCCATGGTCATTTTCCAATTCGGGTCCTTTAGAGCAGACACTAGGTTACGAGGCAAATGTGATTTCGAGACCTGAGTGTGTAGGCTATATTTGGTATTGGGTTTGACAATTCCATGTTGACTACAGGTGACCGGACGATTTGCATGGCCAGTGGACTGGACGCCACTGGCCGAGAGTGGGGCATTCGGGATTGGGCCTGGAGGCGAGAGGTGGCCCAAGCCAGTGGACTGGGCGCCACTGGCCAAAAGAGAGGAATTTGGGATTGGGCCCTGAGCCGAGAGTTGGCCCAAGTTTCCCGTGGGTTGTGGCATTGAGTGTTGGTGACCAGGCCTGAGAATCGAAGGCCCAGGCTGATGTGCTGAATTGTCACGCGGCTGGGCCATTGTTCTTTGGTCCAGTGGGCCCAAACTCGAATTTTCGGCACTACCCGTGTGTACCGAGCTGTGGAAAAAATGTGTTAGATACGAAAGCTTATCATCATCCAAAAAATCATAGGTATGAGTCCCGGTTTCATGTATCTTAGCAAAGGGGAAAACCGTTTCATCAAAAATTACGTGACGACTTATAATTATTCTTTTTGAAGAAATATCGTAGCATTTGTAACCATGATGATTAGTAGGATATCCAAGAAGACACATGGAGTAGACCGGGGTTGGAGTTTTGTGATTGTGGTGGATGGAAAGAGGAGGTAGCAAAGGCAACCAAACACTCTTAGATGAAGATAGGAGGGCTCTCTTAAATAAAGCATTTTTAGTGGAGCTTGGTAGGACATGTTTTTACGAGGAAGTATATTCAACATGTAAGTGGTCATTTGGAGTGCATGATGCCAAAATATGGGGGGTAGGGAAGCATGAGCAAGAGATGTTCTAACAATATTGTTTATGATTCTAATTTTGCGTTCCGCCTTCCTATTTTGTGATGAAGTGTGAGGACAAAACAGACGAAAATTTAGACCATTTATTTTGAAAAAATCCCGGAACTCATTATTGTCAAATTCCCTCCCATTGTCACATTGAATACTTTTAATCTCCCGTTCAAATTGAGTTCGGATGAATGCTCTAAATGTGAGAAAAGTGGGAAACACTTGTGATTTTTTTTACAAAGGGAATGTCCACAAGTAATTAGAGTAATCATCAAGTATGAGTAAATAATATCTATGACCAGAAGAACTCAATACAGCTGATGTCCAAATATCACAATGTAAAATGTCAAATGGCATAAGAGTGCACGAAGTTGAAGAAATAAATGGCAATTTAACATGTTTACCAAGTGCACAAGAATGACACTTATTTAGAGTTCGTGTTTTGGTACAAGAAATAAATTTATTTTGTTTAAGAGAGGCCAAAACAGACTCTCCCGGGTGTCCCAAGTGTTCGTGCCATAAATATGGTGCCAAGGCTGCAAAAATATATGGAAACTTGGACTGTTAATTTGGTAAACTAATCGGATAGAGCTCCCCTTGCTATCATATCTCATGAGAAGCTTCCCCGTCTGAAATTCATGCACAAAAAATCTAAAAGGGTCAAAACGAACAGATAATCCAATTATCAGTGGTAAAATTTCTAACAGAGACCAAGTTTTTAATTAATTTGGGAACATGAAGGACATTCTTTAAAATAGGTGATGGGTTTGGTGGTGACAATTTGCTAGAACCATACCATTTTATTGGAATTGAATGATCATTTCCGATAATTATACCATTATCATTTTTCAAATTAAAATAGGATGAGAGATTACCTTGGGATACGTCATATGGGACGTCGCTCCGAAGTCCATATACCAATTTGAATTCGGTGGATTGAGTTCGAGGGTGTGCATGGCGGACTCAATGTCCGTGGGTTGGGCCACTGTCGATTGGGCCTCCTGCCACTGGGTCGGCAGTGGCCCATTAGCCACTGAATTGCCCCTGGAATTTCATGTCTGCCTTGGCCCAAAACTGGGAGGCCCAGAATGCTGAGATTGGTGTTGGCCCGTCCCAAAACTGAAATTGTTGGGGTTGTATCCACTGGGCTGGCCAGTGGACCTGTAGGCTGGTCTGGCCTAGTTTCCCGTTGGGAATGGACTGGGCGGCACAACCCACGGCCACTGCCAGGCCTAGTGGCCTGTCCCGCCATTGGGCTGCCCCTGTTGTCCACGGAGTTGGTTCTGCCGCCCTGTCCACCGCCACCGTCGCCACCAAAATTTTTATTTCCACCATTTTTGTTATTTCGGTTATTACCATTCCGGTTTTTATTACCATTTCGTCCTTTTTGTCCTCGGTTTTGTTGTTCAAAATTCATGGAATTATTATTGGTGGCAACAAAACTCGAATTCGAAACCGTGGCAGCCTTTTTCGCAAACCCCGCCTCCTCAAGAATTAACATGGAACGTGCTTGATAGAAAAGAAGTAGTGGATTGCTTTGACGGATGAGCGTTTCCACACCACTATAGGCATCGGTAAGCCCCGCAACCAATTGTAGAACTAATCGGTTGTTGGTGACGGGTGAACCAACATTTTTAAGTTGGTCTGACAAAATCTTCAGGCGTTGACAATATGCCGACGCATTTGGGAAATCCGCCATATCTATGGTGGAGAATTCTTGTTCCAATGTGACGGCGCGTGAATTTTTATTAGCTTGAAAAATATCCCGCAATCGATCCCAAGCCTCCTTTGCAGTGGAATCTGGTTCCATTATTGTGTGCAACAAATCTGAAGAGATTGTTGCGTAAATCCATCCAAGAACTGTGGCATCAAGAGTTTTCCACAGTTCCAAGTCATCACTTGTCAATGATTCCTTCCATTTGCTATTTGCCGGCGGGATTATGTGATGAATAACCCGGTGAGAGTGGCAACATATTTTGAATAGTTCTGCCCATGTTGTGTAGTGAATATTCTTCATCTCAAGAGTGATGGAAACATGTGTTTTTATGTTTGAAACGGCTAAGGCTGGATGATAAAGGAATTTGGATTCAGACATTGTTGGTTGGATGGAAAACAAAAGTGAAGAACAATAATGGATTAAAAAAGAAAACAAAAAAATATTGATAATTTTCGGCCAAGAAAGGTGTTGGACGAAAAAAGAAGAGAAATTTTTTGGATCTTTCCTAGGAAATCAAGCTTCTAATCTTCCTAATCAATATCAATCCCTAATAATCTTCCTAATCAATAATCCTAATTATCATTTTACTATTTACCATACATAAAATGCTACTACATTAATAATAATAGTAATAATAAAAGAAAACGTCTGTAGCCCACAGAAACAAATTGATCCTATAATTAATTGCAAGAAGTGATGCAGAGAGTGTGAGAATCCTTACTATAGCAACGAAATCCCAGACGAATGCAACTCGAGTTCTGCAAGCACAACAATAGATGCATTGATGAGGAGGGAACGTGTTGCAGAACAAATTTGTAATAGTTATAAAGCGTCTTCTCATTGTATCAACTTTGTGAATCCAGAACCTGTCGCAGAACAAATTTTCTTCAACAACGAACAAAGTGGAAGAGAAATATCAATGTAACAGAGCTGGCGGAAAATGAGAATTCAAGAAAGTTAAAAAATGGGTGGGAATTATAACAGAGTAGAAATGCACAAGACTGAATTTTATGGGACTAAGAAGAGAATAGTCACTTCTTGATTCTTGAATTCCAAGTTGAGATGAGCTCTGTGGTGACCGCTAATTCAGAGAGGAGGGAATTTTGTTTTTCAGTTATATTTCCTTTGCTTATGGCTTATGAGAAATACATTTATATGAACCTTCTAGTAACTTCAGTCATGCATAAAAATCAAATGTTCAACTTCCTCCAAAGTCATAAATTCATTTAAAAGAAAATTTAGTTCATATATGAATAATTTTGTCCCCTTTTTTGCTGTTGATATGAGACTATTCCCTATTCATAAATTTTTCAAAAACTTGATTGATAATTTATATTTTTTAGTTATTCTTGAAATTTGATTTGGTAAGTATTTATATGTAATATTTTTGGGCAAATAATTCTATTATTAGGTTTAGAAAGGAGAAAGAAGAGGTAATATCTATATCTAAATATTAATCCGAATTGACATGAATCTCAATTACAATTTAAAACTAAAAGCTTGATTGACAATTTATATCTTCGATTTAACTTGCTTTTCATTAAATTTACAAGTACATGCTATTAGCGCCGCCCTTTTCTCTTAACTGGTAGTATATATTTTACCTTGCAACCTTTAAGTTAAAAGTGAAAGACGCTTACCATCTGAGCAACCTATCTCTTATATACTTTATGTTTAATTAGTTGGTATCTCAAAAGTATATAGAGAGAGACGCACATACAAATAGAAATAGAGACAAATATTACAAATAATGAAAGAAACAATGGGTTTAGATAATTTTAGCATGTTCAATAACTCGGGGAAGTCACCAAGTATTGGATGATGAATCTAATAATTATTGTGTAAGAAATTATAATCCGCAAATCGCACTCCATATTATTATTAAATAAGAAACCATATCATAAGCAAAAGACACTCCTAAATTTGCATTGAAAATTTATTTTAAAAATTAAATTTTACGGGCGTATATATACCCCTAATCTAGTATGAAGTGAAATTAATATAACCTAAAAAAAATAAATGAAAGCGCGTAAATAATAAAAAAGAGGGTGGCCCCACTTAATATCTATATCATGCAATAAAAATAATAAATAAAAACATAGATGCCCCATGCCCTTTCTCCTTCTTCTACCCCTTCCCCTTCCCCTCCCCCTCCCCCCAACCCCTCTCCTTCTTTACCATCTGATCGTCATATCTGTTCATCTTCTCTCTTTTTTTCTTTTCTTTATTTAATTTTCTTTCTTTTCTTTTTCTAACAGTCCCTAGGGTTCAACTTATTCATAGAAGAAGCAAGTAAATTCTAGAGTGTTCACCGTCGTCAAAATGTAGGAATAAAACGAATTGGGTTTCAAGTGGTGAAGAAAAAATTAAAGATAAAGATGACTCCATTGGTCAAAGCTAAAGCTGCACAAGCAATGGAGATTTTAAAAAATGCGATTATATTGTACTTTGTTCAGGTGTATGTATGTCGAATATCAATCGGAAATTTTAATTTAATAGAGTTAAATTCTTCAGCCCGAAAAATGTCACCGGAATTTCGCCGGAATACATATTGTTCGACAAATCTAAATATTTCAAGCTTTTTAGATATCCAACTCATTTGTTAAAGACCCAAAAAGAGCATTTACTTGAAAAAACAACGTATCTAATTTCTCAAGTTTTCCTATTTCCGGTGGAAACTCGCCGGAAAGTCCACAGTTCGCCATTGCGATAAAGAATTGTATTTGTTACAAAAAAAAAACAATCCTTCGATTCTCTCCGCTTGGCATTCAACATCTCGCTCCTCTCCGATGAACACCCATCGACCTCTGGCATTGGCCGGTGAAAGAGACAAATTTGACTTCAAATACATAAAAAGAAATGAAAAAGAATAAAAATTTAAAATTTAAATAATTTTAGATGTGGCTCTGACGTGGTGCTGAGAAGGCAATGACGTGACATATGTGTAACGCACCTTCTATTGTGAGACTGATATTATAATCTTAGGATGTTATTAATTTCACTTCATACTAGATTAGAGGTTATATATACGCATGTAAAGTTTAATTACTAAAGTAAATTTTCGATGTAAGATTAGAGATAAAAAGATATATTTTTTCTAAGCAAAAATACTCAGAACTTTAAATGATCATAAAGACATGTCTGACCGACTAAGCCGTTAAATTGCAAATAAAAGCAAGGAGAGCATAAGCAAGAAATTTAGCAAAGTTTCTACGGAGTTCTGAAATTAAAAATCAAGGTTAATATTAGATATTAAATAATGAAAATAAACTACAAAGAATAAAGCAAAATGAAAAACTAAACCTAAAACAAACTGTGAAACAAATTGGACAAACATAATATTCAGAAATACGCTTATATAGCGGCAACATCTTAAGTCTCCAAGTTAAACTTGGAGATACGCTTATACAGGGATTTTTGAAGTCTCCAAATTTGGAAAGAATTCGGTAATAAAATAATTAAATGATTTATGTCTAGTATGAAATCCATTTATAATTAAATGACGAAAAATGGTAAATGACAATTTAGTCTATCAGAGAGTATTGTAATAAAGAACAAAAAAATTCAATCAACATTTTTAAGGTCATTCGTGTTTTTAATATAATATAAAAGTAACGTAAGTGGACTAATTTTCAAACCATACATCACGCAACTATCTTTATAAGAGTTATGTTGGCCATTTACTAGGTAATAGTGAATTCAAGCAATAGAATAGGAACTTTCCTATCTTTTATGAGAATTAGTGGAAGTTAAGTGATTTTATGGTTATAAAATTTAATTTGACGGCTCTCCTGCAATAATCCTATAAGTTCACTGAAGGTCTAATTAATTGTGTTATTATCTTGGTGAAGAATTCCAAGAATATATAAAAGGAAGTATATAGCGCACCAGGGTTTCGTGGTCTATCACGTCAGTCTAACACACTGAAGGTCTCCGGTTTAAATCCGGGGGAAGCTAATTTCTACTTTTCCTTTTGAATTTTTCCAATCTCAGTAGTTAAAGTGGGCTGACGGCTGTGTTATCTGCTCATAAATCCACAATTTTCAAACATACAACAACATACCCATGTACACAGACCTTAGTAGAGAGGCTGACCCTCGGCTCAAAAAACAATTTTCAAACTTATCTGTCAAAATCTAATGATAAAACAAACTAAAGTGCACTAGTATTTACTGCCAGGCAACTCCACTTCTTGAGACAAAGACAAATAGACAATTGGTATAGAAGTTGCAATTGTAGTCAATTGCTTTATTCCAACTCGAAGTAGTAATATGTACTATAAAGGAGAACAGAATATCGCACAATCATGAATTGCTAGTATTTGTAAAGTATGAACTTGTGACTGTACTCGGTGAAAGTATATTTTTGTACATCGTTATAATCTGGTTCTGCATTTTGATCAGGCATGAGTAGGCTATCAATGTACATTTTCATCATTAGTTGGTTCATAGGTCTGGATTTAGATCAATATTATCTATCCCCTCAGCCAATTGATCTGCATCTTCATTGACGCCTCCATCTTGATTAGCATTTTGTTCATTAGTGCCGCCATCTTGATCAGCATTTTGCTCATTAGCGCCTCCATCTTGATCATTAGGACCCTGTTCATTAGCGCCTCCAACTTGATCATTAGCACCTCCAACTTGTTCATCGTTAAGATAAACCAACGGTAGATCATCCCAGTAACTAAGCTTGTGCCTGCCACAAAATTCTCATTTGTATTAGCAAGAAGTAACATCTTACAGACCGTATCACATATGCAGAGTCTCATTTTGCAAATTTGTAAGACACTTACATTTTCATCAAGAATCTTCCCTCTTTGTAATACATGCACGGTTGGGGGACAGCAATCTAGAGAAATCATAAATTCTTATATTTTAAAAAAAAAAGGAAGAACAAAATCGTTTGTTCATGAAAATCAAATGCTCTTTAATATTAGTATCTTACAAGTTTCCACCCGAGCAGCATTCCACATTGGACACAGTAAATATCGACTAGGGTATTTCCATTTTCTTTTTTATGATAACTCAAGTCCTCAGCTGGTACTTCAACATTAAACCTGCATATATACACATATATAAAGGTTTGTAACGTGTGCATACATGAAAAAGTTTAGGCAAATGACAAACCACAAGTTACTGAAATCCCAATTTGCAAAATTGCTTGAAATCATGAGACTTACACTTTATTAAAGATCCCTTCTGGCAAAGAGACTGGCACCTGCAAAGTGTACAGGACAAGAAAAAGACAGAGTGCTGGATTCCATGCTCAATTAAGGGATTGAATCTTATGTATCCGAATGAAATCAGTAGCAATTTCATCAAAAGATACAAATTAGTAGTTTTTCCTTAACGAGTGGCTAAGCACAATTCAGAAGAAACTAATTCAAGATTGTCCTACTTTTAACAAACAAATTGCAAGAACTCAGAACATTTAACATGAAATAGTACTAGTATACATGCAAAAATTGATAGTATCAGAGAGTGAGAATGCATACAATAGCAAAGTAATCCTCAACGAATGTAACTCGAGTTCTGCACATACGACAGTGGATGTAATCATGAGAAGGGATTTGATTGTATTCAACTAAAAAGAGTCTTCCCATCGTATCAACTTTGTTTCACCTGTTACAGAACAAATTCACTTCAACAAAGAACAACGTGGATGCACTGCTGAAAAAATCGAGTTTGTCCATGGAAAAAGGACTAGTTTCTCACCTGATAACAAATGTAACGGGAGAAAAGAGTTGGAGATCAATCAAAGTTCAAGAAGTGAAAAATGGTGGGAATTATAACAGAGTAGAAATGCACAAAACTGAATTTAATTGGACTGAGAAGAGAATGTTGAAATACAAAACTCACTTCTTGATTCTTGAATCCAAGTTGACAAGAGCTCTGTATTTACCGTTAATTCATAGGAGCGAAATTTGAAATAGCTTTGCGAACCCCATTGAACAAATTTTCTATCTTTATTAAGGATAAAATTTCTTTTTTATTTTTTCCCTTAACAAGATTTTACAATTTACCCTCCAAATTATATTCTTTTAAATTTCTGATACTAGTCATATTGACATTTTATTTTGCCCCCTTATATATAATGAATAAATACCGTTATGTTTCCCTTTCCTTTGCTGATGAGAAGTAGAGTTATTTCAATAATGCTACTTTTTGGGTACTATTGTACTCACTCCGACATCCGTTACAATTTATGTGGCACCTTTCGGATTGTTAGATTCAAATAAGTCTTTTTTTATTATAATTTTTTTTATATTTTTTAAATATCAATTATTGTACCTTATAGTACTTTCTATGTAGTCTCCAAATATATAAATTATATTTCAAAAAAGTTAAAGATGTCATACGCAAATTCACGATAAAAATTAAATTATTTGACTCGAAATTCGAACCGTGACACATAAATTGGGATAAAATGAGTAGTTGTTATAAACATTCTAGAACTTGGGTCAGCATAATAATAATATTGTAGTATTTTTCTAAAAAAAAATGACAAAGAGGATTGTTTTCTTCTTAATCCTATCGGTCAATTATCCTAAAAACACACTATATCACTAAATAGTTCAACTTCCACCAGAATCATAAACTAGGGCGCAGCTAGTGTGCACAATTATGGGTTTGGTCGAATTTAATAATTTTGTTTTATATTTGTCTTAAGAAATTCATTAAATATGTATAAATTATTATTTTAGAATCCACAAAGTTTAAATTCTGGCTCACCTTCGATCATAATTTCACTGCAAAAGGGTAAAAAATACCCCTAATATATTTGAGATGGTTTAAATTTGTCCTTCTTCCACCTAACTGACTGCAATTGCCCTTAACGTTAATTTTTGAGTTAAAAATTGTCACGCCCCAACCTTGGGAGGCACGACCGGCGCTCGGGCCTTACTTGACCGAGCACCACATACATGACGTATCATACACTTTAACATACAAACGGGCAGTCAAGGCTTCCATGATAGACTGAAATGAGTCAAAAACAGTAAACAATTGACGATACCAACCTAATGAACATATACATATACATGAGAAGGGTCGGCAAGGCCGACATGAAGTCCATACATAACATCCTATGACGACAAGGCCATACATGACATATATACATCAAAACATATGACGACAAGCCTACACATGACATCTACATACATGATAAACGTATACAAGCCTTTAGGAGTAACATCATAAGGTCATGACAGGGCCCCGCCATACTCATAATATGTACATAAAAGCATACCGAAACTCAACAGAAACTCCGGAAGAAGAGAAATGCACCAACCCAAGCTGAATAGTGAACATACTGTGGAGGCTCGTCAAGTCGTCTACCTGAACATGCGGGCATGAACACAGCGTCACCAGCAAAAGGACATTAGTACGAATAATGTACTGAATATGGAAAGTATAAGAGCATAAGTAAGACATCAATGTAAAAGAGAGTCAAGAAGGATCAACTTGTAACTCATATTTGCCACTAAGGGCCATGATATGCAATACAATATATACGTGTATATAACACCGTCGTGAATCATGTGCGTATATAATGCCATAAGCCATTGTCGGAAACAACATCATTATCATAATAGTAACCAACTGATAATATACATCTTGAACTCGTCGGAATGACGTAAGGTCTTTAACATGTCATTATATCTTTCAACATGAATCAGTAAGATAAGACTTAAACATGAATCAATAAACCTTTCAAAAGAACGGAGAATATGGACATCTTTAACTAACATGAATATAGTCATTTTAGAGGGACGTTCGTATATGTTTCGTTTACATTAGGGTCATGCCAAAAGAAGGAAGGAATATCTTTCACATAAATTGTTAATGTAACATCCTGGAATTTCGGACAATAATTTGAGCACCTAAATGAAGGAAATAAATTCGAGCATTGGGAAGATTTATGTTATATTTACGTATGCTAATAAAGAGATTAGTATATAAAAGAATTAGACCACAAAATAATTTTGGACGTAAGAAGTGTGACGACGGGAAGCGGAAATAAATTTGGTGCGTGCACAAAGAGGTTATCAAATTTTTGGCACTACCCGTGTGTACCGAGCTGTGGAAACAATGTGTTAGATATGAAAGCTTATCATCATCCAAAAAATCATAGGTATGAGTCCCGGTTTCATGTATCTTAGCAAAGGGGAAAACCGTTTCATCAAAAATTACGTGACGACTTATAATTATTCTTTTTGAAGAAATGTTGTAGCATTTGTAACCACGATGATTAGTAGGATATCCCAAGAAGACACATGGAGTAGACCGGGGTTGGAGTTTTGTGATTGTGGTGGATGAAAAGAGTGGGTAGCAAAGGCAACCAAACACTCTTAGATGAAGATAGGAGGGCTCTCATAAATAAAACATTTTTAGTGGAGCTTGGTAGGACATGTTTTTATGAGGAAGTATATTCAACATGTAAGTGGCCATTTGGAGTGCATGATGCCAAAATAGGGGGGTAGAGAAGCATGAGCAAGAGATGTTCTAACAATATTATTTATGGTTCTAATTTTGTCTTCCGCCTTCCCATTTTGTGATGAAGTGTGAGGACAAGACAGACGAAAATTTAGACCATTTGTTTTGAAAAAATCCCGGAACTAATTATTGTCAAATTTCCTCCCATTGTCACATTGAATACTTTTAATCTCCCGTTCAAATTGAGTTCGGATGAATGCTCTAAATGTGAGAAAAGTGGAAAACATTTGTGATTTTTTTGACAAAGGGAATGTCCACAAGTAATTAGAGTAATCATCAAGTATCAGTAAATAATATCTATGACCATAAGAACTCAACACAGGTGATGTTCAAATATCACAAAGTAAAATGTCAAATGGCATAAGAGTGCACGAAGTAGAAGAAATAAATGACAATTTAACATGTTTACCAAGTGCACAAGCATGACACTTATTTAGAGTCCGTGTTTGGGTACAAGAAATAAATTTATTTTGTTTAAGAGGCCAAAACTGTAACATCCTGAAATTTTGGACAATAATTTGAGCACCTAAATGAAGGAAATAAACCCGAGCATTGGGAAGATTTATGTTATATTACGTATGCTAATAAAGAAATTAGTATATAAATGAATTAGACCCCGAAATAATTTTGGACGTAAGAAGTGTGACGACGGAAAGCGGAAATAAATTTGGTGCGTGCGCAAAGAGGTTATGGACTAGTGGCATATTAGGAAATTATGACATTGAGTACATGGAGGTCTTATGAGTTATTAAGATTTAAGTGAATTGGGATCACGAAATTAGTTATGTGTGTGATTGATTAATCGTGGGATTAATTAATTAGTAGGGGGACAAAGTTGAGTGGAGGTTTTTGACGTGTAGGTCTCTAAATAAGTCACATAATTGACTAGCTAATGTTACTATTAGGTGGCGGTAATTGGAGGAGTTAAGTTGGTTAGTGGAAGACAAAATCATGAGCCTTAATTTAATGCTAATTTAAAGCATCTTACATCTTAAGGGGGAGCAAAACGAGAAGCATTAAACTCCTCAAAATTCTCTTCTTTTGTAGCTAAGACAGTACATTTTAGCTTTGCTTTGATTTGGAAAAGAAAGAGAGAGTACGAAGCAGTAGTAGTAGTGTAGGATCATGTAAAATAGGAAGCAAAACGATTTACAAAGAAGGATAAAACAAAGGGGAAATCGGCCAGCAACATTATTTGGTATTTCTTGGCAAGCAGCAATATTTTTCCTTCCATTTTAGTGAAACGAAGGTATGTTAAGGCAAATTATTTCTTTCTTTTGGCATGTTCCATGTAACAAAATAAATTGTCATATTGCTCCATAATTTATTCTACTCCTAGTGGTTAAGGAATGTTCATGTTATTGATTCCTATGTTAAAAGCATGTCTAAATATGTTCATAAGTCCTTATTGGGGCATACAGAAAAGATGTGGATATTCACAGTGTTAGCCAAAGGTACAAGGATATTATGTCATCCGGTAAATTCAGGAAAAGGTTTTATTGTCATTTATGCATTTTCACTTGCATATATTCATATATTACCCTGGACCCACTTGTGCTATGCACACTACTATATGGTAAATATTATATATAGGGGAAAGGGAAATGTGTTATATACGCACACCACCTGCAGCTGGTACAGACTATCACAAAAGAGCCCTAAGAGGCCACATATCGAGTCTGTGTGGTCAAAATGGATGCATGTGTGGCCAAGACGATATGATAATATTGAAGTCTGTGTGGCTTATATGATATAACTGAATGCATGTGTGTCGGTTATGGGTAGATTCCTGTGTGGAGATTAGTATACCGCATTTGCATCATGCATACATTCATTCACCATTATATGGTATGACGCCAATATAGAAGCATGTGTGGCATATCTGTGTGACCGATATCAGGTTGTCTGTGTGACCTATATAACCTGACTCCCACAGAGGCAGTTAAAAAAAGATGCTTGTGTGTCCAATATTATAATATATTTGCATTGCATAACATTTAGACATATGTATTGGGGTCTCAGATGTAGTTAATATTGGTCGGTTGTTTCTGTTTCAGTTATTGTGATATCTTTGGTATACTATTGTTCATGCCTGACATACTCAGTACATCAGTCGTACTGACGTCCCTTTTGTCTGGGGACACTGCGTTTCATGCCTGCAGGTTCACATAGGCAAGGTGACGATTCACGTTAGTTGATTGCGGATCCAGCGGATTTTTAGAGCACTTATTTGTTTGAAGTGTTGATCTAATTTTGGTACGGTACATTTTTGCTTGTATATATAGGTATGGTGAGGCCCTGTCCCGACCTTTGATGTTGCTACTCTTAGAGGCTTGTAGACAGGTGTCCTGTGGATAGTGGTCTTGTATGACCTTGTCGGCCTTGGTATGAGTATGTATATACATAAGTTGGTTTTCTGGATAAAGATTTCACGTAGTTTTCTTTCGGCTTAGTTCGTAATTAATGATGATTAGGTGGTAAATGTACTATTAGCGGTACCCGGCGGGTAGGATCCGGGTGCCCGTCGCGGCCCTCCTGTTTGGATCGTGACAGTTAACTACTTAATCCACACAACGTCGATTCAGCCTGTTAGTACTCCAATCTATAATAAACATTAAGGAGCCGTCGTTAAGCTATATAAGCTATAATTCGAAGCAAAAGAGCGACTAACTCGTCTTTTCACTTTGGACAACACCTCATCTTATTCTTTTCACTTTCCTCAAATCAAACAACAAGACCAACATATCCATAACAATATCGATAATAACATAGCCACATTATACCATTAATAACCAACAACTCAAGCAATAGCACAACAAGCAGCAAGCTTGGTTTACGATTAAACAATTATAGCTCTAAAAACCCTTTCTCCTCCTAGAATCTGTTAATAACATTAACCACAACATAATTCAATTACTCCTACTGATTTTCAACCACAACACAATATTAAAACGAAGTCATAATAGTCCAATAATTTTCAGATAATTTCTTCATCAATTCTTACCTCCACAACCTAGTAAAGACACTAATAAGCTTAATCACAACATACTCTAGCCAATCCACACATGTGACAACCATATAATAATAACATGAAAGTACTCCAAAACAGTCCATAAAAACACAACAACTTTCACATGATATTCAGCCCATATTTCACAAATTCTTCACCACACAACTAGCTAGAACTTAGATAAGCTTAAATACATGAAGGAGAGAGGTCTCCTTAACCTAATACAAGAACTACAAGGGCAAAAACATGGCAATAGCTTACCTTGGATGAGAATCAATTTCCTTCACTTGGATTTTTTAAGATCGGAGACAATCTTTCAATTTGAATTGAAGAACAAGAAGAGGATTACTTCAGATTCTTAAGGATTTGGGGCTGACCAGTTTAGATGGAGTTTCTCTTCCAATTGAAACTTGAAAAGGAAAGAGAATCACTTGAGGTCTCCTAGGGTTATGGAAAAATTAGCTTTTTGGAGAAGGGATAATGATGTTCATCATCCCTTAAAAGGGGCCTCATGGTCGACCAACATTTTCCCCTTTGGTTGGATTAATTTGGGCCCTTCTTTTTAGCAAGTATGTGACACACCTACTTGTCACCTGCTTGCTTAATTAATAGGTGTCATATGCTGCCCTTATTCACTTAGACATGTGTCTCATCCTCGTTAATAATCATGACATATGTTAAGTAGCTCAAGATAGTAGGATGGTTAAGCAAGTAGCTCGAGCAAGTAGGACGGTAAGCAAGCAACTCAATTTTATGTATCTAATATCCCGTTTGTTTCCCAAGTCTCATTCGCCTTAACTTACTTAAGATTCCGATAAACCTTCCTTAACCTTGTAGATGGATTTCATCCTTTATAAGCTTACATTATATATCTTATAATGACAACGACGTATGAAGTACGGGGTGTAACAAAAACGTCCCTCCTTCCACCTATTGGACCCCAATTTATCTTTACCGTTAATGTAACACCTCGTACCTTCGGGCTATGGTTTGAACCATACGATGGGAACATGATGGAACCAAGATGAGGATTGTAGGAAGTGATTTGAAAACTAATCAAGGCATAAGAAGGGTCTTAGGAAAAATTAGAGTCGAAAGCTACTCTACGGAGCATGTTTTCAAGTGAGTTTGCAGTAGACCTCACTTAAACCTAGTTTATAGATATATCTATAAAGAATATTGAAAAACTTCCTTCATGAAAGTTGTATCCCTTTGAATGGCCTTTACATCCATATAAGGCTCAAGTCAAACAGAGGTTTGTACGAAAGGTTATGGCCGATTTACCGAGGATGTGTAAAATGAAAATCTCAATTCTAGTAGGATTAGGTTTTAAAGCCCAAGCTTTTATGATAACCTATAAATACAATCCTAAAAAAATTTATGTGAGGATCTTTCACCGGATCTGCTACCAAACACCTAAGGTGAGCTCTTATTCAAATCTCTATGTCGATTATATTAAGTTAACACTAGATTAACACCGAATCATTATTTGGAATTGCTAAATTTTGAAAAATCAATTCAAGGTCGAATTTGGAATGAAGCTTTGAGATTTCTTCAAAAAAGGTAATATCATCACTGATGTTTGATATCCATGAGTCTCAGCCTAAAATATTCAGCATGTTGTAACCTAGTTAAAGCTTCAGTACTCATAATCAGCTCATGAATACATGTCTCAGTGAACCATTGCTCAGAATGTCAGTATGATATCAGAACTTCAGTATGATCTCATGTTCAGTTTTTATATCGGTATATTTTTAGTATTTCAGTATCAAGTTGTGCACTTGTATTTTTTGTCCCAAGGCCACAATTATACATATATTATCGGCCCAAGGCACAAGGAAGTAAAGAATAAGAATACTTCATGTACTGAAATGGTGAGTCACCTGTTTAACGAATATATATATATATATATATATATATATATATATATATATATATATATATATGGGCCCGAGGCCACAATTTATTATTTCGATTAAATAGGTGACTCACTATTTCAGTACAGGAAGTATTTTTATTCTTTGCTTCCTTGTTCTGTTATCAATTTCAAATTCAGTAAAATACATGTTTATTAATTTGGTTTGCCCTTTTCCCGAACACCCAACATCTATTTATTCTTTCAATTGCTTTACATACGGTACAATTCAAATATATTAACGTCCCTTTGCTCGGGGCCTGCATTTCACGGTGCATTGGGATGATGTATCTGCTAATTGGGATTTACCTCAGTATCAGCTACTGGTGAGCCCCCACTTCATTCGATGTGTCAGTCTATTTACTTTCATGATTTTGTTTTATAGTAGAGGTATGCCATGGCCTTGTCCTGGTAAACAATTTTTAGCAGTCAGACTTATGTTCAGAGGTTTCATAAACTAGTTTAACATGTCATGCCAATTGCTCAATATTTAGATTATCATGATTTCAGATATTTCTGCAATATATTTTCAGACTATAATTTTCAGTATTATGTTGTACATGTTTTAAATAAGTATTATTGCTTTTAATGCCCATGTTGATTCAGCAATCCATGTGATTCACTCGGTCACATGCAGTCAGGCACTGAGTGTCGTGTTTCGCCCAGGCCATGATTTGGGGCATTACAAAATTTGGTTTCAGAGCACTAGGTTCAAGTATCTTAGGGAGTCTATGAAATTGTATTCAGTGGGGTTACTTTTATATGTGTGTGCGCGCCACACATATAAACGGTTGACCACTAAGACATTTAGGATTGTTTCACTCCTTTCATACTCTAGATCGTGCAAGTAGAGCAGTGCTTTCAGGAATTCTTCTAACTCGTGCTATGAAACTTAGAGCCGTAAATAACATTCTCTTTCCATCAAATTTCGAATGTATCGAATGCGCAAGTGATGAGAAGGAAATTCAAGGTCCAAGTGAGAATGATTACCCATCGGGGTGTAAATTGTGATGTACATGTTGGTAACAAATAAGACCTGAGATGATATTGAAAGTGGGACAAAGTGATAGTTACTATAGACTAGAGCTTAACCCTTAACAGAAAATGCAAAAGCAGTTATCATGATTTATGGTTATCAGTTAACCTCAGTTACCAGTTATGCAGTGTTTCAGTTAGTAGGATTATGGTTATTCAGTACACAAGTGCTCAGTTATGTAGTTATCACATTTCCAATTTTCAGTGTATCGAGATTCTTGTGACTTGTGAGTATATAATGATGTCTATGGGTGCTAAAAGAAAGTGTAAGTGACGATGACTATAGTGAAATCTTTGCATGTTTTAAGTTCGGGTTATGACCCAAGGCTCGTCAAATGGCGCATGAGGTAACTTATCAGGTGATAGTACCCTATGAATGACAATTTTTTGCATGATAGTATATGTATGTCCAATACCTTACAAAATAAGTTTAAGGATTTTTGGACCATGGAACTGCAAGTATGAGGATGATAGTTCAAATTTAAGACCCTACAGGGTAACACGTTATGAAGTTAGCCGCAGTAGGCATAAACTGCCCACAATAGTTTTGAACAGAAAATAGCCTAAGAGCAAATCACTTGTGATTCTAGAATGTCTCGATTTCTTAAAGATATATATTTTGTCGTACGACTCATGCACATGACTAAATAGTTATGATGTACGGAATGAGAACCAAGAGTAGACAATATTGAATTTCTGGGAATAATTTTAATTTGTTCAAGTTTATTAGATCAGACTAGAATGTACTACATTAGTAAGTTACTACAATGATCAGATATTACTATGAGATAAGAATATGTGGCAGTTCCCTCTTAGGTTATGTGATTAAGTGTTTACCCCATATGTGTATAGTTTGACATGACTTTAAAGTGTATAGAAAGTTTGGGTTAGATATTTCAATCTTTCATTTAAGAGAGACGTAATTGCCCTAAGTTTGATCCATGTCTATAGCTCAGAAAAGATAGTATACAACTGCAGAATATGGTCGAATGATGAGAGAAGTTAGAAATAATCTTACGTTTCACTTTAGTATTCAGGACAGAACCATAGAACATGATGCTTGTAGGTGGTTAGTAGAGAATAATAAGTATGTTTTGAGTAGATACAATGAATTAATAATTTTGGCAAAGCTAGTACATGTACGATTTGATTTTCTTAGTTAAGTTAACACTAGTGAGTGAGTAGAAGTTTAAATTCTCCGATTGCGTGTTAAAACCCAAATAGTTTAAGATAAGTATGAAGTACAGTGACAGTGAAGAAGAAAATCAGCTAGACAGTAAGAGATGAAATTACAGAAGAATGATCTTTTAGAGTTGTCAAAAAGGGTATCCATAAGACTAGCAGTAGGAGCGAAGTTAAGTCATTAAGACAGAATATGCCAGTAATTCAGTCCATATAAGTAATTTAGTTCCCCATTCATGTAAGTAATTCAGTTTCCCCTAGTAAGGAAGATCGCTTAGATGTGAGTTGAAAGATAAGTCGTCAGTGATATAAAGTGCAAATAATTGCAGAAGTTAAGGAAAGTTGGCTGGATCCCAACGAGAGAGAGTATAAGATCTTAACCTTTGGTCCAAGAGAGAGATGTGTAAATTATCAATGAGTGCAGTTGAATATTTGAAAACTTGAAGGGTTAACATGAGATATAAAGAACCTCGGTTCTTTAATGAGGGAATAATAAGATAGTCTCCATAAGGTTGTGCCTCGTTTGTACAAGAAAACGAAGTGAGTAGAATGATCGTCGATTGACTTGTGTCAAGATCAGTTATTATCAATTAAGCGATCACACAAAAGCTATAAGATCATGCCCAGTTATGTGTCACAAAGATAGTGCTATCGTACAAGACTCTATTCTTCAGGGTGTTTGTCAAAGACTTAGCGCACAACAATACTATAAGTATTTCAGAAAGATATCAAGTATAGGTAGTTTAGCTCATGTTGATGTAGACAAGAGAATCATGATGAAATAAGTTCATTGTTTAGCAAACCTAAGAGTTCGACTTTTGAATCCCGAAGATGGTAAAGCTGTTGTACATAACAGAGCCAAATACTCTTTAGTATCTGAGAAAAAAAGGTAAACAGTTTCATGATCCTTATCAATTGCAGCTAAAGGAAGGGATTAACAAGCATAAACCCATGACTTTCGAACAAGGGGGAGATGATGGTACTTTGAGGTACCGAAGTGGGTTATGTATTCCAGATGTGGATGGACTCAGAGAGAGAATCATGGCAGAAGTGCACAATTCCATATATTTTACCTACACAAGCTCTACGAAAATGAATCATAAACTTGAGGAGGTTTATTGGTGGAATGACATGAAGAATAATGTAGTCGATTTCATGGCTAAGATTTGCAAGAGTCCTATGTGAATGTGCGACGCAGAGATTCAGAGATTCAGAGTTTTATGTTAACGATTGAGTATTTCTAGAAAGTTTTTGCCTATGAAAGGCGTCATGTGATTTGAGAAGAAAGGGAAGTTAGTCCAAAATATATTAGACCATACAGGATCCTATGAAAGATCGTCCAGTTTACAAGTTGAGGACTAAGGAAGTCACTCCAGTGAAGGTGTTGAGGATAATATCTAGCCAAACAAGTTGATTTCTGTTATTATTTATTGTTTCTTGTCCTTTGACTATTGTATTACTTTGTTTTCTTGGTTTATTCGTTATTTCCTTTTCATCCTGCTTTGAATTGTTTGTTCTTATGTCAAGGGTCTACCGGAAACAACCTTTCTACCCTCCCAAGATAGGGGTAAGGTCTGCGTACACTCTACCCTCTCCAGGCCTCACTTTGTGGGATTTCACTGGGTATGTTGTTGCTATTGTTGTAAATAGGACAGAAGCTACAACTTAAGGATCCTCTTGTTGAGTATTCATACTTCAGAAGTTAAGTTTCTGCTACTTCTTCTCATTGACCAAACATGAACATGAACACTAAAATTTGATTGCTTGGTATAGGTATAAAACATGAATTGTATCTACAACTTGCCAAAAGGAATTCTTTTCTACAAGTAATTAAAAGTATGTATGTCCTAGAGACAATCATTATTAGAGACAAATGTATTTGAACACATTCGTATTATTAATAAGATTAATATTTATGGCATTTGCAGTTATTGAATTATTATTTGATTATTTGTAATTATTCATTAATGTGCATCCCTTGAGCTTACGTTGTCATTAATAGAGTGAGATATTAATGATAGAGCGTAACTCTAAAACGGCATCGACTAATGATCATCGAGAATGGGATATCGATGATATATTATAAGTCGACATGTGGTCTGCATCACATTCTTAGAGAATGTAGTTTGTCTCATCTGCTACTAGTAATGGTTACTAGTGATGGACACATGGATACTTTTGGAAAGTATTGGTATACCCTGCTGATAAACTATTTGTTAGACATGTCTAGAGTGTTATCAGCGTATGTGATATAAAGGTCTTTTGACTTGAGGTCAATACGCATCTTGTTTACAAAGTAATGTACTTTGACCCTATCCTAAACTCAAACTCCTTATAGGATAAGACACGACTTGTGTTGGGTACATTATGATGTAAATTAAGGAGGTAATTGAGCCAAGAATAGGATTCATTCCTCGATTGGATATTCGAGAGAGCACTCAACTTCTCAGCGATATTAGGTCGACCAAGTCATTGGCCATTGCAAGAGACATATTTAGAATATGATCTAGTTGATGAGATAAAGTGATCAAGCCATTTGGATAGACACATGGCAAATCCTAAGCTTGATCGAGTGTGTCGCGAATGAAAGGAATTTATCATCTCACATAAAGGTTATGTTTGCTGGATTCATGTGAACGTACTTCATATATTGTGTTCGTCGTACAGCGCAGTCTAGGAGTTCTGTATGGACCTTAATTGGATTAGTGTCGATATATGAAGGCATATAGGGTCAGACTATGTCGATTGTCTCTTCGATCTAAGGGTGTATTGAGAAAGTATTAAATATTCGATTTGGAATTGAGATATTTAAATTGATAATAACTATGGGATAATTTCTATTAGATAGAAATTATTTAATTAAATCAAAATTAGATTTTGGATTTAATGTGCTGAATATATATATTAAATGAAAACGGGAAACAAAATTTTACGTAAGGCGCCGTGGCGCCTGCTAGGCTGCGCCGACCCGGCAGTGAGCCCAGTCAGACTGGCCCACTGCACCTCGGTTTTGGGCTAGGCTTGGAGCCCAACCCTAATCCGTTTTGTGACCTAAAAATCACTATATATACAACACTAATCTCTAGTTATTAACATACTAAGAATATCAATTCTCATAAACAATTCTAGACTTAGAGTCTAGGATAAAACTCTCTCAAACCTCTGCCAAGATTTTCTGGCTTTCTTGACAGAGGAATACACCGTAGCATTGTGCTTGCAGTCGAAAAGGGAATCGCGTGTCCACCCTTTAGTAAAGACTCCACATAATACAACCTGTAAGTGTTCATGTTTTATGTTACAGGTTTTGATTGTCATATAACCATACCGAAGAAATTGTTGGTATAGGTAAGAATAAAATTTTAAACTTCTGTTGTGGCTTACTTATGTGTTTTTGAACCCAACAAAACCCTACAGTAATGACTTTCTCTAATAATTACATCGACTGGATTTACAAAATTATAGTTTAGTCCACAGCAAGAACATGATTTGTGTTAGCTCTTAAGCCTTTAAGGCAGCTGTAAACTTCAGTGCTTGTGTATCCTTCATCTTTATTCTGGTGGGTTTACATGTCAGTAAATTATACTACACTACTAAACAAACACAAAACTCAAAAAGTTGTAGATATGCTCCTTATAGCAATTTAGAGATGTCAAATTAAACGTATACCTCAGCTGCAGAAAGCAATAGGAATGAATAAAAAGTAAAAGCCATTAGATCCACAATTCTGAAGCATATCGGTTAAAATCTAACTTATACCGCATACTGGGAAATCATCTATCCCCACAGTAGTCATCCACATTTTTAAGGATAAGCAAACGAAAGTTCACTAGCATTTATTGTCAAGCAACTGCATTTCTTGAGTCAAAGGACAATTGTATAGCAGTTAAGGAAATATACATGTCTGATATAATCATACCAAGAAAATATCAGTATTCTAGACTTTTAACCAGTTAATTATAGTCAGATGCTTGAATTCTTGACAGTTGACTTGCATCTAGAAATAAAGATAAACTAAGCAGCATATAGAGAACAGTAGTACCAAAGCTCAAAGGCGTATAAAATTCAGTGTTAACTGCTTTATAGCAACCTGAAGTAATAATATGTACTTGTATAGTATTGAACTCTAGTGGCTGTATTCAGTAGAAGTGTGTATCTTTGTAAATCGTAATAAGCTGGTTCTGCAGCATGAGTAGGCTATAAATGTTGGTTTAATTGTCTGGATTAATATTGTCCATTCCCTCAGCCATATCTACATCTGTATTAGGAACTTGTTGATCATTAGCGCCTCCATCTTCATCATCATTTTGCACATTATCGCCTGCATCTAGATTAGGAACTTGTTGATCATTAGCTCCTGCATCAAGATTAGGAACTTGTTGATCATTAGCGCCTGCATCTAGATTAGGAACTTGTCGATCATTAGCGCCTCCATTTAGATTAGGAACTTGTTGATTATTAGCGGCTCCATCTAGATTAGGAACTATCTGATCATTAGCGCCTACATCTTGATTAGGAACTATCTGATCATTCGCCCCTCCATCTTGATCATCATTTTGCACATTATCGCCTGCATCTAGATTAGGAACTTGTTGATCATTAGCGCCTGCATCTAGATTAGGAACTTGTCGATCATTAGCTCCTCCATTTATATTAGGAACTTGTTGATAATTAGCGGCTCCATCTAGATTAGGAACTATCTGATCATTAGCGCCTACATCTTGATTAGGAACTATCTGATCATTCACCCCTCCATCTTGATCATCATTTTGCACATTAGCGCCTAAATCTTGATTAGGAACTTGCTGATCATTAGCGCCTCCAAGTTGTTCCTCATTAAAATTAAGCAACGGTGCATCATTCCAGAAAATAAGCTTGTGCCTGCCACAAAATACTCTTTTCTATTAACCCTTATAAGTCATACCGCATATGTGTACAGTCTCAATTAAAGTTTAGGCAAATAACAAATCACAAGATGCTGAAATCGTCCGTAAAACCCAATTGCTAAACATGAAATCATGAGACTTACACTTTATTAAAGATCCCTGCACGAATGTTTGGCCCCTGCAAAATGTACAAGACAGAAATATTGAGCATTTCGAACATATCCTCTTTAATAAAATCAGTAGCAATTTCAACAAAATGGTTATAAGTACAACTCAGGAAAAAAATAATCAAGATTGTAGCCCACAGAACCATTTGATGTGTTCAAACAAATTGATACTACTGAAAAATTGCAAGACAAACTCAGAACTCAGACTATTACTAGTATTCATGCAAAATTGATGCAGAGAGAGTTAGAATGCATACAGCAGCAATGTGATCCTCAATGAATGCAACTCGAGTTCTGCACATACGACAACGGATGCAATCATGGGAAGGGATATGATCGTAGTCAAGTATAAAGAGTCTTCGCATTGTATCAACTTTGTTGAATCAAGAACCCTAATAGATATGTTTCACCTGCTGAAGAGAAAGTATCAAAGATCAACTGCTGAAAAATAGAGTTTATCAACGGAAAATAACTAACTTCGAACCAGATTATTAATGTGGAAATGAGAAAAAAATGGGTGGGAATTATATAGAAAAGTCAGTTCTTGATTCTTGAATCCATATTGAGAAGACCTCTGTGTTGACCGTTAGTTCTGAGAGGGAAATTCGAAATGGCTTTACGGAAACAAATTTTCTACGTACCTTTTACTAGGGTCTTTTTTCTTTTCCCTTAAGAATATTTTAAATTTACCCTCCGGACAATTTTAATTCTATGGTCAAGTATTCCAAAAACACATTATATCAGCAAATAGTTCAATTTTCACCGGAATCATAAACAAGGACGGAGCGCTAGAGTGTACATTACAGGTTCGGCCTACAATAACTTGGGTCCAAATCTTGAATTGCCTTAAGAAATTTATTGAATGTGTATAAATTATTAATTTAGAACCCCGTAATGTGAAAGAACTATAATCTCAAATTCGTAATTTTCAAATTCTGGCTCCGCCCGCTGATAGAGAATTCATTTAAAAGAAAGAGAAAAGTAATAAATGTAGGAGAATTAATCCCTTGAGTATTTCATTCAAATGACAGCAAATATATACAATATTACAATGTAGTACTAATCTAAATTTACCTAAAATATAAGATGTTAATCTACCTAATTGATTTACAATGATAATTACAAGATTACATCTTAATTAGTAGTGATTGGAAATAATTATGGAATTGTCCCATAATTATTCTTACAGTCCCCCGCAGTCTTAGCGGGAGGTTCTCGAATGCTGAGATTGTCCCTGAAATTATCAAATAGTACGCGCGGAAGACCTTTCGTGAAGATGTCTGCAATCTGATAACGGGACAGTACATGGAGAACTCGGACTTGTCCACGGGCAACCTTTTCTCGAACGAATAAGATATCCATTTCGATATGCTTTATGCGTTGATCCTGAACTGGTTACCTGATAAGTATATCGCACTCACATTGTCACAATAAACAACGGTTGCCTTCTCAAAAAGACAGTAGAGCTCTAAGAGAAGATTACGGAGCCAACACGATTCGGCGACCACATTGGCTACCCCTCGGTATTCTGCCTTAGCGCTTGAGCGAAACAAAGTTGGCTGGCGTTTGGATGACCATGAAATCAGATTATCCCCCAAAAACACACAATAACCTGAGGTTGAACGTCGTGTGTCCGGGCAGCCACCCCAATCCGCATCAGTATAAGAGGATAGAGTCGAGATGGAGGATTTATACAAATGTAATCCAAAATGAATAGTACCCTGGATGTACCGCAGAATCCGTTTGAGAGCCCCCATATGTTCCTCTTTCGGATCATGCATATGCAAACACACCTGCTGAACAACATAGGAGATATCATGTCTCGTGAAAGTGAGGTAATGCAAGGCTCCTGCGAGACTGCGGTAGTGTGTAGGATCATTGTATGAAGCCCCTGCAGTATTACTCAATTTGGCTTTTGTATCCACTAGAGTATGTGATGGCTTGCAGGATGACATACCGACTTTTTCAAGTATCTCCTTCTGACTTAGAAACAGACCACCTACATATTAAGTGACAACAATGCCCAAAAAATAATATAAATGACCCAAATCCTTCATCGCAAATTCTGTTGCGAGAAGGGACATAATAGACTGGCGAATAGAGGTAGATGATGCAGTGAGAATGATGTCATCTACATATAGAAAGATATACGCCATGTCATTTCCCTTCTTATAAATGAATACTGATTGATCGGACTTGCTGTGGGAGAAACCAATAGTGGATACAAAACCTGCAAACCTGTTATACCAAGTCCGTGGAGCTTGTTTCAAACCATAGAGGGACTTTTTCAGCAGGCACACATAATCTGGATGTATAGGGTCTCGGAAACCCAACGGCTGGTGCATGTAAACTGTTTCCTGTAGATGGCCATGCAAAACTGCATTTTTGACATCTAATTGATGAATAGTCCAGGATTTGGACAGTGTCAGGCTAAGAACCGTCCGGATAGTTGTTGGCTTCACCACCGGACTACAAGTTTCTCCACAATCTACTCCAATATGCTGAGATCTGCCATCACCAACAAGACGAGCTTTGTATCTCGCAAAAGAGCCATCAAAATTCTTTTTGTGACAGAAAACCCACATAGACCTAATAATGTTCACAGTAGATGGACGGGGCACTAATTCTCACGTCTTATTTTCAATAAGAACATTAATTTCGTCTAACATGACAACTTTCCAATTCGGGTCTGATAAGGCTGCTTTGAGATTTTTTGGTATGGGTGATGGTTGAACCAAATATAGTAAGTTAAACTGACGTTTGGGTCAAAAAATCTTGTGCATGGCACGAGTTTCAATGGTCTGAGGATGTACTGTCATCGGTTGGGTGGTAGGGATCTTAGGAGGTGTAGTGGAGTCCAAGTTTGAAGGTATAGGGGTGATTTACCGAGGGGTTATTGGGTCGGGGTAATGGGTTGGCTCGGTTTATCGGTGAGGGAGCAGTGGGCTCCCCCACATGGGCCTGGTTGTTACGGGGTGGCGGGTCAACTGGTGGTTGATTATTGAGATGGTGGTGTAAAATGGAATGTATTCCGTTGTCCAAAAAATCATATGAAGGTGAGGATGCCACATGAGACTTAGCAAACGAGAATTTAGACTTATCAAAAACTATGTGACGAGAGATAATAACTTTCCCCTTCGCCATATCAAAACATTTATATCCCCTATGATTTAATGGATATCCTAAAAACACGCAAGGAGTCGACCTAGCCTGCAACTTGTGAATGGATGTAGAAGGAAACAAAGGATAACACAAACACCCAAACACCCGCAAATGTGTAAAAGATGGAAGACGATGATACAACATTTGTGTAGGGGACACATTGGAGAGCAGTTTACTAGGAAGAATATTTAAAAGATATGTTACCATTTGAAGTGCATGGTGCCAAAAATTCGGTGGTGTGGAAGAGTGCACAAGGATGGTGCAAATCATATTATTAATTGTTCGAATTTTTCTTTCGGCTTTCCATTTTGTGGTGATGTATGTGGACACGAAATACGCAAAGACATCCCATTTTGGTGACAAAAATCTTTAAAATGGGTATTTATGAATTCCTCCCCCCCCCCCCTATTGTAACACTGAAATATTTAATGGATTTGCCAAATTGAGTTTTGATTAAAAACACTAAATTATTTTAAAATGGTATAGGTTTGTGATTTATGTCCTAAAGAAAAAGTCCACAAAAAAATCTAATAATCATATAGAATTAGCAGATAGTACTTATGACCTGCAGAACTCAAAACAGGTGATATCCACAAATCACAATGCAAAATATCAAACGGCATAAAAGTATGAGAAGTAGATGACGCAAAAGGGAGCTTAACATGCTTACCAATCACACAAGATTGGCAAACAGAAGAGTCCAAAGTTCGTTTACAAGCAAACACATTATTCGTCCTAAGAGAATTAAAAATTGGTGCTCCTGGGTGACCCAACCGATTGTGCCAGACAATAGGAGAAATGGCAGCAAATGTGGATGGTTTGGTTATGTGGTTGTTGGAAACAGAAGTGATGGGATACAGTTCCCCCGTGCTATTACATCTCATAAAAAGAAGCCCATTTTTTTTTTCTATGGACCCCTTCCACCAGATTACTGAGTGGCATCCCCATCTGAAAATCCTTCACAGAAAAGCCAAACGGATCAAAATTCAGAGAAACATTGTTGGCAATTGTAAAACGTCTAACATATATCAAGTTCTTAATTAATTTTGGTGCATGTAAGACGTTTTTCAAGGATAATGGAGGATGTGGAGAGGGTAGTGTTACCTGACCAATACCACGAATTGGAATTTCCTGATCACTGCCGACAATAATATTTATATTATTGCTCATATTGAAATAAGACGAGAGATTACCTTGAGATGTCGTCATGTGTGACGTAGCCCCTGTGTCCATGTACCATGATTCGTCTGGAACATTTAGATTCATGTGGTTCATGGCTTGTTCGATGTCAGTGGGCGCATAGCCTACCGACGATGGTACCTGAGCCGCAAACGCATGTTGGGGACGAGACCCTAGAATTCCCGGGTTGGTAAGGTGAAGGTGGAATCCTGGTCAACGAAGAAGTAGGGTATGGACATGGCGGGGTAGCCCACTGTGGGGCCCAGACCCACGGTGGGTACTTCCCCCACTGATTACCGTTGATGATGCCTGGACGCCACTGCCCGCTGCCGCCAGTGGGTTGGCCACCGCCACGGCCTCGTTCCTTTCCATAATTATTTTTTCCTTTATTATTGTTACGGTTTGAACCCAGTTTTTGCCATTATTTTGACGATTATTATTGCCCCCCGAACCAGAATATTAGGGCTCCGAATCCGTGGAAAATGAGTTGGTGGAGACGAGAGCGGTGCCGGCGGTGGATGCTCTGGAAGATGCTTGTTTTGCCTTCCTTGTTTCCTCGAGAATTAACCTCGAACGGGCCTCATAGAAATGAAGCAATGGATTACTTTGTTGAATGAACGTAGCAACCCTATCATATTGTTCATTCAATCCGGCAATCAACTGAAGGACTAACCGTTGATTTGTCACGGGTGAACCAACGTTGGACAATTGGTCCGCAAGCATATATACAATATTACAATGTGGTAATAATTTAAATTTACCTAAAATATAAGATGATAATCTACCTAATTGATGACTAATGATAATTACACAATTACATCTTAATTAGTAGTGATTGAAAATAATTATGTGATTGTCTGATAATTATTCTTACAATTTCCACCTGAGCAGAATTCGACATTGACCACAGTAAGTATCGAGTAGGGTATTGCCATTTTCTTGTTGACGATATCTTTCGCCGTCTGGTACTATAACATTAAACCTGCATATATACACATATATAAAGGTTTGTAATGTGTGCATACATAAAAAAGTTTAGGCAAATGACAAATCTCAAGTTGCTGAAATCCCAATTTCTGAAATTGCATGAAATCATGAGACTTACACTCTATTAAAGTAGCCTGCTGGCAAATAGACTGGCACCTGCAAAGTGTACAAGACAAGAAAATGAGCATAATAGTTGTTCTGTGCTTAGTCAAGAAATATAACATAGTGCTGGATTATATTCCAATCTTAGTTAATCGATTAAGGAATTGAATCTTACGTATCCTCTTTATTAAATCAAAAGATACAACATTGTTCTTCCTAAACGAATGGTTAAGTACAATTCAGAAGAAATTAATTCAAGATTGTCAAACGTAGATACAGAACCATTAATTCACAAACAAATTGATAATAAATCACAAGAAATGATGCAGAGAGAGGGTGAGAATCCTTACGGTAAGAATGTAATCCTCAACTAATGTAACTGGAATTCTGCACCTACGACAGTGGATGCAATCATGACGAGGGATATGATTGTATTCAAGTAAAAAGAGTCTTCTCATTGTATCAACTTTATTGAATCAAGAACCAAGAAGAGAGTCGAAATGCAGGAGACTGTATCCTGTATTTGTTTAAATTTGCCTTTGGTGGGGAGGTGCGTCCACCCGTATTTAATGACTTAAACACTAGAGTTCAGTATGTTGGAGGCTTTGTCTCTTCACACATGCATAATCTACTAAGTGAGTAGATGAACGTAGGGCCAAGAATCGTCAAATTTCATTGAGAAATGAAAGAGATATTGTCCACGAAGTAAGGTGTTTCAGGTATGAAAATATGGTGTGGGACAAATCTACCGCATCGGTGGGAAAAGGAAGAATTGTTCTCTTTATAAGTCTCAAAATTGGCTAAGGGTTTGAAACCCCAAGGGGTAACCCATATGTTTGAAGGAGGGAGGACCTAGATGTGCTTGGGTTAAAGGCTAAGTCCACGCGCGCCGCCGCCGCCGGTCCAGGCTCGGGTCACGGGTCGTGGGCCTTGGGCTTCTTCTGATAGACCTCCAGATTGTTTAATATTTACAGTTTGATCCCTGGAGTTTCTGAAAAGCTGAAATTGTGAACGACGGAAGGCAGAAAGTTTCTGCCTGCCGTTGGAGTTGATTTTTGGAGCGTTAAAACTCCATTAATCTGCACCTTAACTCCTCCCTAACAGCTCCTTTATGTTGCACATTAAATCAACCATGTAATGGCTTATTAACTCCCTCACTAATGGCCATAAACTGCCATTACTTGGCAGTTGAGGAGTCCCTCCCCTTATGCTATATATTGGACCCTTTTGGCTCAATTGCAGAGACTACAATATACTACACAGAGACAAACAGAAAGAGAACAACTGAAATTCTGTCCACAAACGTGAGCAGCAGAAACGTGTGGACAAACATAAAACTCTTCTTTCCTTTTCCATTCTTCAGCAAGTCGTTTCGTGTTTGTTTTTTTCGTCAGAATCAACCTATTTGCTTTGTAGTGTTGATTAGTTGCTGTTTTATCTTGGAAGACTATTGCCCGATAACGTAAAAGCATATATACGGGGCAATCTTGTCTTAAAGACAGAGAGTCATCTCTCGACTCAGCCACAGTTATAACAATCCAGATTTAGTGTTTCTTGATTTCAGGTTATCAAGATTCAAGACTCAACAAGCTTGTGGCAGTTCTAAACATTGGCTTGTTTGTTTATCCTTTCAAACACTTGTAATGTTTATTTACTTCCCGTACTGCTTTACATATCCAACAGTATTTTCCAACCAAGTTATTTTAATCCTAAAATAGTCAGTCATTCAAGATTGGTTGTCTTTTAATTAACGTTCATTTTCTAAACTATTTTTGTGTGGTAGTTAAGAAAAAGCAGACTAACAAAAAGTTGTTGCTCCTTATTACTCCTCTGTTTGATAGGTAAACTCATTACCTCAGTTGAGGTGTCTAAAAATAATATTTTTTAACAAGTTTAAAGGTTTGTCTATGTGTTGATCCGCCACGGAACAGAGCACATAAAAATAATATAGTGTACACATTACATAGTAGTACACTAGTACTATCTAGATAAAATTGGATAGTAAAGCAAGCGATGATCAGTGTACAAGATAGGCAGAGCATTACTAGGACTCACACTAGTATTAATATTAATAGGCAACTTTTCACACATCTATTAAGAAAAATGTCTGCATTTTCATGTTTAGTTCCATATGTCTGGATTTTGATCTTTATTTAGTGTTAAACGGAGCAATATATCTGTGATATACACCCAATATACAACAGTGTATATCACAGGCAAAGCAGTGGACTGGACTGGCCAGCAATGGGCTCTCGGCAGTGGCCCAGCAGTGGCCCATTCTCGGACAGATTGAGGACAATACAATCTTGTATATATATATTTGTAGTATATTGTAGTGTAAAGGTTATCTTAATTAGTGTTATACACTTACCATAATTGTATAGTTAGAATTATGGTAGAATAAGGTTTTAGAAATAGAATATGAATAGGATTCTCCTATTATGGAAATATGTAACTTGTATATATAGCCTTTCAATTAATGAAAATAATCAAGGGGATTATTTCTTTCATGGTATCAAGAGACTAGGTCTAAACAAAAGTTTTTTCTCTCCCAACTTTTGCCTCTCTCGGCCGAGACACCCTCCCCCCCTCTCGGGTTTCTCTCCCAAAGTTCGTCTTCCGCTCTCAAACACCTCTCTTAAATTTCTCCTCCTTCTTTGTTCTTTCAATATGTCTAAGAACAATTATCACCCTGCCCTTATGGTTTCTAACGTCAAGAACAGTATCCCTATTATCCTTGAGATGGAAAACGTCCAATATGCGACGTGGGCGGAGTTGTTTAAAATTCACGCTATCTCCCTTCAAGTTCTTCATCACATCATTCCTCCCGCTAGACCCCTTCCTGCGGAGGATCCTGAGTAATAGATTACACTTTATGCTACCGTTCTCCGGTGGATCTACGCCACTATTTTGGTTGACCTTCTACAGACGATTATTGAGCAGGATACCACGGCTAAGGCTGCCTGGAATAGATTACGTGACATATTCCAAGACAACCAACATTCACGTGTCGTCACACTCGAGCAGGAATTCTCTCTAGTTCGAATAGACGAATTTTCGAACGTTTCTGCATATTGCAAGAAACTAAAGGAGTTGGCGGATCAACTCCGGAATGTTGGCGTACCGATAACTAATAATCGTCTAGTTCTACAGTTGGTTGCCGGTCCTTCGGAGGCCTATAATGGTGTTGAAACTCTCCTTCGTCAAAGCAACCCTCTTCCTGACTTCTATCAAGCCCGTTCCATGCTTACTTTGGAAGAAGCAGGTTTGGCTAAAAAGGCGGTTACCGGAGCAAGCCCCGTCGTCATGGTGGCGTCCTCTCCTAGTTCTTCGGGTTTTGTTAATAATTCGGGCCAAAACCATAATCATGGTGGCGGCAAGAATAATCGCAAAAATAATAACAAAAACCGTGGGGGCAAACGCGGCGGTTCCGGTGGTCAGCAAGCAAGCGGTGGGTCCCATCCAGGGAATAATGGCCCACCCCCCTGGGCCCAGCAGTGGGGCCCCCATAGCAGAGGTCGGCGTGGGCCGGCGGCCCTTACAATCCAAAGAAGGCAAATTCCGGCGGCCGGTGGGGCGGCCAACATTCTCGTGCCCAACACCCAAGAATGGTGGCCCACGGCCGCCGTGGCCCGCGGGCCTACGGCCCAGCTCCATCACGGACAGAAATTCTTGGGCCCCGACCTCCGCAAGCCCATCATGCAGCAGGCCCCACTCAAACCGATATTGAGGCTGCGATGCACACACTGGGGCTAACTCAACCGGACCCAAATTGGTATATGGACACCGGTGCCACTACTCACATGACTTTCGAATCAGGTACTCTCTCATCTTATTCCAATTTGAGCATCCCTCGGGGGATAATTGTTGGTAATTGCAATTCTATTCCAATTCTAGGGTATGGTCAGAAAACGTTGTCTCCCCCCAATCCACCCCTTCTCTTGAAAAATACTTTACATGCTCCTAAATTGATTAAAAATTTAGTGTCTGTCCGAAAGTTCACTACTGACAATTCTGTTTCCGTTGAATTTGATCATTTTGGTTTCTCTGTGAAGGATTTCAAGACGGGGAGTCATCTCATGAGGTGTGATAGTAGGGGGGATCTGTATCCTATCATGCCTGGTTTCAGTCCATCGAGTCAAGCCTTGCCATCAGCTTTTGCAGCCATCTCTCCTTCCATGTGGCATGCTCGTCTGGGTCATCCGGGATCTTCTATTTTATCAGTTTTAGATAAAAAATAGTTTTATTTCTTGTAAGGGTACGAGTCGTACTCCACTTTGTCAGTCTTGTTCATTAGAGAAAATTGTTAAGTTGCCATTTGTAGACTCCAATTCTCATACTTCAATGCCATTTGATATTATTCATAGCGACTTATGGACGTCTCCTGTTCTTAGTTCATTGGGTCATCGATATTATGTTCTCTTTTTAGATGATTATTCTAGATTTTTGTGGACGTTTCCAATTGCGAATAAATCACAAGTGTTTTCCGTCTTCATCAAATTTAGAGCGTTCATTCGTACTCAATTCGAAAAGGGAAATAAAAAATATTCAATATGATAATGGGAAAGAGTATGACAATAGGGAGTTTCGGGAATTCTGTGCTAATAATGGGATCAATTTTCATTTTTCGTGTCCTCATACATCTTCACAAAATGGGAAAGCCGAACGCAAAATTCGTTTCATAAATAACATTGTCCGAACTCTCTTAATTCATGCCTCCATACCTCCATATTTTTGGCATCATGCTCTACAAATGGCCACATATCTTCTTAACATAATTCCTTCTAAAGGTCTGACATATTCTTCCCCCCTCAAAATCCTATATAATAAGAACCCTTCTTATTCTCATCTTCGGATTTTTGGGTGCTTGTGTTATCCGTTATTCCCATCCACCACAATTAACAAACTTCAGGCTTGGTCTACCCCGTGTGTATTTTTGGGTTATCCGTCGAATCATCGTGGTTATAAATGTTTTGATTTATCCTCCAAGAAAATCATAATTAATCGCCATATCATTTTTTATGAAACCCAATTTCCTTTTATGAAAGTTCATACACCCGAGCCTAGGTCGTATAATTTTTTGGATGACCAAATATCTCCGTATATTATTCAGAATTTTTCAGACATATCCCGTACCCAAAATCCTCCAGCGGGCCCACTGCCCGCTGGACCCACTGTACCGTGCACTGTTCCAGTTACTGGATCAGTCCCAGCAATTGGGCCAGTCCAGCTCAATTCTAGAACTGGTCCAGATGATGATTCCAGTTACCGATTTGGGCCAGCAGGCCCACTGCCTGTTGGTCAGTCCGTCCTGAGCCCAGAAAATTCCCAAAATTCCCTCAATTCTTCCTCGATCCATAGACCGGTCACTCGTAGTCATCGGGGTATTTTTACACCTAAAAGACATTTTAATTTACATTCTGATGTCTCTAAATCTGCCTTGCTCCGCAATCCTGTGTCCGCCTTAAATGACCCTCATTGGAAAATTGCTATGACTGATGAATATAATGCTCTTATTGATAATAAGACGTGGGAGTTGGTGCCCCGTCCATATGGTATTAATGTTATCAGGTCTATGTGGATTTTTGCTCATAAGGAGAATTCAGATGGGTCATTTGCTCGACATAAGGCGCGACTTGTTGGTGATGGTAAGACTCAGTAGGTTGGGATAGATTGTGGTGAGACGTTTAGTCCTGTGGTCAAACCGGCTATCATTTGCACTGTGCTTAGCTTGTCTCTTTCAAAGACTTGGCCAATTCATCAGTTGGATGTCAAGAATGCTTTCCTACATGGTAATCTCAAGGAAACAGTTCTATATGCATCACCGTTGGGTTTCAGGGATCCAAACCGTCCTCATCATGTATGTTTGTTGAAGAAGTCCTTATATGGGCTTAAGCAGTCTCCAAGGGCCTGGTACACGAGGTTTGCTGACTTTGTTTCAACTATTGGGTTCACTTACAGCAGGTCAGATAATTCCTTGTTCATCTACCGCCGTGGTTTATCCTTGGCCTACATTCTGTTGTATATGGATGATATCATCTTGACTGCCTCTTCTGATGCCATGCGCCAATCTATCATGACCATGCTCAGTTCTGAGTTTGCTATGAAAGACTTAGGGTCGTTGAGTTATTTTTTGGGCATTGCCGTCAAGCGTCATTCGGGTGGCTTGTTTTTGTCTCAACGGAAGTATGCTGCTGTGATCATAGAAAGGGCTGAGATGTCATCCTGTAAGTCCACTTCCACGCCAGTTGATGCAAACCCCAAGCTGAGTGCCGCAGCAGGTGCACCATACGAGGACCCAACCCGCTATCGCAGTCTTGCAGGGGCCCTCCAGTAACTTACCTTTACCAGATCGGATATTACGTATGCGGTTCAGCAGGTGTGTTTATTCATGCATGATCCCATAGTTGAGCACGTGAATGCAATCAAACGCATCATTCGGTATATTCAGGGGACACTGGACTATGTGTTGCACTTGTATCCGTCATCTACATCCACACTTGTCTCTTACACGGATGCTGATTGGGGTGGTTGTCCCGACACCAGACGGTCGACTTCTGGCTACTGTATGTTTCTTGGCAACAACTTGGTCTCCTGGTCGGCAAAGCGTCGGGCAACTCTATCACGCTCAAGTGCGGAGCGAGAATATCGAGGGTAGCGAATGTGGTCTCCGAATCATATTGGCTACGTAATTTGCTTTTGGAGCTTCATTGTCCCATTCAGAAGGCAACCTTGGTATATTGCGATAACATTAGTGCCATCTACCTTTCAGGTAACCCAGTTCAACACCAACGCACCAAGCATATCGAAATGGACATTCACTTTGTCCGTGAAAAGGTTGCAAAGGGTCACGTTCGCGGATGCCATGTCCCATCTCGTTATCAAATTGCGACATCTTTACAAAGGGTCTACCACGGTTCTCTTTGAAGATTTTAGGGACGATCTCGGCGTTCGAAAACCGCCCGCTATGATCTGCGGGGGTGTGTTAAACGAGCAATATACCCGTGATATACACTCAATATACAACGGTGTATATCACGGCAAAGCGAAAGGACTAGACTGCCCAAAGAATGGTGGGCTCTCGAAGGTGGCCCGAAGAAGTGGGCTCTCGGCAGTGGCCCAGCAGTGGCCCATTCTCGGACAGATTGAGGACAATACAATCTTGTATATATGGTATATATATATTTGTAGTATATTGTAGTGTAAAGGTTACCTTAATTAGTGTTATACACTTACCATAATTGTATAGTTAGAATTATGGTAGAATAAGGTTTTAGAAATAGAATAGGAATAGGATTCTCCTATTATGGAAATATGTAACTTGTATATATAGCCTTTCAATTAATGAAAATAATCAAGGGGATTATTTCTTTCATTTAGTCAATTGGCACCTCGATCTTGGCCAAGATCATTTTGATTAACACCTCCATCGTGATCATGATCCTGTTTATTAACGCCTCCATCCAGCCTACATCTTGATCATTATCCTCTTCATTGGCGTCTCCATCTAGTTCATCGTTAAATTCTTCATCAAACATCGGATCATTATCCTCTAAATTGTCTCCTCCATCTAGTTCGTCGTTAAATTCTTCATCAAACATCGGATCATTATCCTCTAAATTGGCTCCTCCATCTAGTTCGTCGTTAAATTCTTCATCAAACATCGGATCATTATCCTCTAAATTGGCGCCTTCATCATGATCACTATCCTGTTCATCAGCGCTTTCATCGTGATCGTGATCTGGTTCATTAGTGCCTCCATCTAGTTCATCTTCTTCATCAAACATCGGAACATCATTCCAATAAACAAGCTCGTACCTGTCAAAAAAATATATTCATATTACTTAGTACCTTACAAATCATATCACATATGGGTAGGAGTTGCATTTTACATAATGGTAAGAAACTCACGTCCTCATCAAGAATCTTCCTTCTCTAATATACTCAGTCTGTTGAGGAACTACAATCTGGAAAAATGATTTTAAAAAATTTTAAAAATGAAAATTCGCTTGTTCTTGAAGATGAATAAATTTAGTAATATTAGCATCTTACAAGTTTCACCCCTAGCAGCATTCCACATTCGACGCAGTAAGTATCAGCTACTGTTTTGCCATCTACTTGTTTATGGTGTTCCTCTGTGTCCACTTCTACATTAAACCTGCATATATACATATATTGTAAAAAGAAATAACAAATTCCATGTTGCTGAAACTAAAACCATATTTAATACCCAATTTTCATAATTATTTGATTGAAATCATGAGACTTACACTTTATTAAAGACCGCTGTTCTCCCATTGTCCATCTGCAAATTGTACAAGACAAAAATGTTAGCTTAATAAAGTGTTTTTTTTTTTTTTTGCCAGAGTACTGAATTCCATGCTTAATCACAATTCATGACACAAATAGCAGTTGAAATTAATCAATTGAATCATAAATAGTCTCCATTTATAAATTTAGTTGCAATTTCATCAAAAAATACAAATGTTATCAAATACAATGGTATCCCATAATGTAACTTACAATTCAAAGTAATTCAAGATTATCTAGAGTTTCACAAAACTATTTGAGATAAATTGCAAGAAAAAACTTAGAAATTACAATACCCAGAACAATTCGACAACTAAAGAAGCAGAGAGAGAGTAAGAATATGTACTAAATCAATGTGATCTTTGACTAATCCAATTCGGGTTTTGCATACACAACAAAGGACGAATTCCTCTTCTCGAAATTCATCATATTCAACAAGATAGTTACTTCCCATTGTATCAACTTTGTCGCGAATCTTAATAGATATGTTCAACGGTCGACCTGTTAAAGAACAAAAATATTTCAAGACAGAACAAATAGAAAAGAATCAAACTGCTAAAAATCAGACTTTATCAATGCAGAAAAGACTAGCTTCTTACAAGATTAAAGAACTTAACAAGAACAGAGCTTGTGGAAAATGAGAATTCAAGAAAGTAATAAAATGGGTGGGATTTATAATTGAGTAGACGCTTACTTCTCAATTGATGAGACTAAATTGATATAGAAAAAATAGTTCTTGATTCTTGAATCCAAGTTGAGATGAGTTTTGTGTTGACCGTTAACTCGGAGAGGAGGGAAATTTAAAGTAGCTTCACGGACCCGATTGATCGAATGTTATTTTAAGAAGGTTGTACAATTTACCCCCAAAACTGTCTTATAATTTTCCGACACTAGTCATATTGACATTTAACTTTGCTCCCTTAACCATTTAGATATTTTTTAGCAACAATATATTTATTATTGCTAAAATTTTATTGTCAATTCTATACTTTCTTGTAGTGACAATTTAGTGTTTGAATATCCGTTTGGGGATTCGACTATTCAATTTTGTGCCGGAAAGTTTAAAGCGCTACCTATTAAAATTAACATTTTTCTAAGGCTCAAACCTGTGAACTCTGATTAAGAATGAAAGAGCACTTACTAAAGGGGATATAGCCTTGCGGCATTGAATTCATTTGAACCGGTACTTTCGACGCGAAGCATAAAATAAGTAAAAATTACCGCATACAGTATAAATGAAGCCATAATTCTTAGGAATATAATGAATTCAATGCTAAAAATCTTAAAATTTGAAATTCATAAATTTTAAATCCTGAATTTATCTCGTGTTACTTACCATCCCACCACAAAATGTGGTGCTACCATACAAACTGGTTTTAAAATGTATAAAATATAAATTACCATTATGTTTTGTTTTATTTTTCCTTTTCTTCTTCAATAGTGAGAAATACAATTACATTTGGATATATCTCCTCTCAATTTCCTCAAGTATCTTTGAAGGAACGACATTTGTTAAATTTAAATTTGAATAATCTAAAAAGCATCCTAACTGGATTTTAGATCTCAAATTTTGGTAACAAAATGATTGGCGTTTCTGCAAATTAAATTAAAAATCTTGTTTAAAATTCTAAATTACAGTAAATAATTTAAGTTTTCAAATTTGGTAAGGAAATGGTCGAATTCTTACAAAATAAAATAAGATTTTGTTTGAAATTCTAAATTTCAGTAATAATTTAAGAGATGGAAAACATGTAAGAATACGTAACGAAAAGGAGGCGAATCATTATTTCAATAATGTTACCATTGAATGTGTCTGATAGATTATGTAAATAATTCTTGATTATGGATATAATCTTTATACTTAGAATGTAAATATTTTGATATCGTAATTGTAGCCTAAACAGTAATCTTGTAATATGTATATATTATTACATTCAAGGAATGAAAAGATCATGGAAAATATTTCCTTCCTGATATCAAGGGCCAAAAATTAACCCCCCCCCCCCCCCCCCTAAACCGTCGGCACCACCTCTACTTCGGCCATTTTTCTCGCCGAAACCCTAACCCTAATTTGGCCTCTTCCTCGCCAAAACCCTAATTGGGTTCTTCTTCAACTCTCCTCCTCCTCTTTTCGTCATTCTCGACTAACAATGGATGACCAAAACAAATTTCATCTCGCTTTTGCCGTCAACAACGTCAAGAACTTCATTCATGTGATTCTCGAGATGGAAAAAGGGCAATATTCATCTTGGGCGGAGTTATTCAAAATTCATTGCTGCGCATACCAAGTCATCGACCATATTCTCCCTCCAAAACCTCAATCGGGTGTCACAGAGAAAGACAAGTCCACCGATATTTATTTGGCTCTATGGTCTCGCTTGGATGCTATAGTCCTTCAATGGATTTACGACACCATATCAAACGATCTTTTGCACACCATATTGGAACCGGATTCGACGGCTCAACAAGCATGGGAGCGTTTGCAAAATATTTTTCAAGATAACAAGATTTCTCGTGTGGTTTATCTAGAAAATCAATCCACCAATGTCAAGATGGATGATTTTCCAAACGTCTCCGCATATTGTCAAGAGTTAAAAATGCTTGTCGATCAACTATCCAATATTGGTGCACAGATGACGAATCAAATGTTAGTTCTCCAATTAATTGTGGGTTTGAATGAAAAATATGATAGTGTTGCTACGTTCATTCAACAAAGTAATATGTTGCAACCATAAACATATAGATACGAAAGCAATAGCAAAATTAGTTGCGGTGGAAGGTTTGCCATTTTCATTTCCTTTATCTCCTGGTCCCAATCCCGCCCCGACCCACTAAGACCGGCCCCTTTTCCGACAGGGTGAGGGATGGGACGGGACATCGGTCTGTCCCTTCCCAGTCCCGACGTGCCGGGACCCGTCCCGCCCCGTTGGACACCCTTAGTCGTCACTGACTCTTTATTCAAAATTAAATTAGTGTATAAATAAAAGAAAATTGGTAAAGCAAATATACAAATAGAGAAAAAAGATCTAGGGGAGAAAGAACCCGCGTAGACCTGCAACCCGCATCGCCCCACATCAATTTTGAAAAATAAGGAGTCGCGTAGCCTCAAATCCACCCGCCCCGCGTAGCCTAAAATATGCCCGACACCCCACACCTGCCTAGCCCCTTTGCCATCCCTAGACGTGTTGATTCAAAAATATGTCATAAAATGGATGAAGTATTCAACTTCTTAAAAATAAAAAGTAATAAAATCATCTTTTGAATGAAGAGAGTAACAATTGGAACAGAAATACATGATATTAGAATTTATCTATTTGACATGCTTGTAAGTTGTAATAGGACTTTTTTTTTTTCTTTTACATAATTAAGTAACGAGCTACAGGAAACTTCTAAGTGGCCCATAATCTCTTTTTTCATAATTATTACTAGTGCGAGAAAGAAATAACAAATGCTCTATGGAGAAGATCTTTTAACATCACTAGATCTTTTTTCACATGGATCCCCATTTAATCAACGACTCATATTCATTTTCCGCCTCTCATATGGATCGACATTACTATCCGTAGATCACCAAGTAAATCCCAAATATTTAGCGGCTACGATTAATGCCCCGCCACATTTGAAACCGCCCACCTAAATCCACCAAATATAAATACCCACCGCCATCCACAACATTTCTCATCGAAGACAGTTCATTTGCAATTTTGCCCAAATCCAAAACTCAAAGTTTAAGAATCTTCAGATTTCTGTGTGAAAATGTCAGGTCGTGGTAAGGGAGGCAAAGGATTGGGAAAGGGAGGAGCAAAGAGGCACAGGAAGGTTCTAAGAGATAACATCCAGGGAATTACGAAGCCAGCTATTCGTAGGCTCGCACGTAGGGGTGGTGTGAAGCGTATCTCCGGTCTGATCTATGAGGAGACACGTGGAGTCCTCAAGATCTTTCTAGAGAATGTGATTCGTGATGCAGTCACCTACACTGAGCACGCCAGGAGAAAGACAGTTACTGCCATGGATGTTGTTTATGCTCTCAAGAGGCAGGGAAGGACTCTCTATGGATTTGGTGGTTAGATTGTGTTGTTATGTAGTAATTGTAGATTTTAGTTTACTTTGCTTTTAGATTGTTCTGGATCTCTTGTTCTTAAGCCCCAGCTATTGTAATTTCTCATTTACATATTCAATGAACGAAGTTCGCTTTCTCGAAATCACATTTTGTTGTCTTCCAACTAGTTATTATTGTTGTTAATTGATTTATCTAATCTTACTTATTATATGTGTTGAAGGGTGTAAAATGCTATGGAAAAGAAAAAACAAGATAGAAAGTAAACCGAATGTTAATTCTGTTTTTGAATTTTGGCAATTATGTTGTTTAACATCAGTAATAACACTTAGCAAAATAGTAATTTTAAAAAGTAAATACAACGGAATTTAAAGAATATAACGGTTTAAATTTTCATAAGTTATATAATATATTTTTATGATGGTCAATAAACAAATTTATTGTATATATATATATATTATATATAACAGTACAAATACATTTTTTTTTATAGATTTATAATATTAAATGAAAATAAATTAAAAGTTGAAGTTGCAGACAACACTTCTGATTTTGATTTTTGAGATGAAATCTCGAAAGCTCTCTTGGTATTTTTGTTTTATAATTTTGGATGTTGATTCACTGTAGTAGCCTCTATATTTATAATAGAGTCTTTTTTGAAAAACTCATCGATCGGTTATGCAGGTTGAGAGAAAGATGTGCAACTGATAGGTTTTGTTGGAGATGATCAGGGAGTAAAACACCTCTAACAACTTTGACTTGTTACTCATGAAAAGCAGCTGCTTAGACTCGTTCTTCACGTGTTTACCTTCTTTTTACCTTACCAAGTTATATTTACCACATAGTAATCATTACGTGAAGTAAGACAAAACCAGTTATGAAAATGTTGGTATGAATGTTGTGCAACATTTGTTCCAAACATTTGTTCCAACATTCTTATTTACATTCAAATCAATAATTCAGGAGATTTATTGAGTCAAATGTCACAACATTATATCCAACATTAACAATCTCTCCCTTTTTGTCTTTCTTCACAAAACTCGTTAAAAAGTAAAGTTTATGGTGTTGTTACAAATGTTGTCCGACATCTGTGATCAACAATTTCAAAGTTATGATGCCCCTTAACCTGTGATGGTCTACAAGCAACCATGTGTATACCAATTCATAGGATTAGAGAAAAGAATATGAGCACATATATACCACATCATCCAATATATACAAAGCACGAACAGAAATAAACTATCGTCAACAAATATCCACATCAATCCATCAAAACATTTAACAAGCATTTATAGCTTCAGTTCAGCAACATCATTCAGCTTTCTACTTACTCATCGTACAACAACAGCAGCTTTCTACCCCTGCATAACAGCTTCAGCTTCCTCTGCACTAGCTTTAGCTTCCTCCCCCTGCATCGGTATCATCTCCCCCTTTTTGTGAAGAAAGTAGCATCATAACATGGTCTCTAGCTTGTATCAGTGCATTCCTTGCAGCATCAACTTCTGCAATTTGTTGGTTGATTTTTACAATGTGATCCACAAGCCATTTTGTAGACAGTTTAGAGTGTAGACTGTCCTGGACCAATGTTGCCTAGAATGTTGGTGACATTTCTGGCAACATTTTAACTTTCAGCTTTCTTCTTCCAGGACAAGTTGATGACTCTGTCCTTGCTTTTCAAAACAACTTTGTTTATAGTATAAAGCTCAGGATCCCTAAAGTGTCTTCTCTCTTAGGCTCAAAGGGTTGTGTGGTAAATACTTTATAGATCAGAGAGGGAAAATGAAAGATTGAAGTTGATTCTTTTTAGCCAAGTTGGCAATTTGATGAAATATCATTTTTCCCAAATCAACTTTCAAACATTTCCCAATTTTATACAAAAGGGTGACTTGTTCAGATGTCACAATTGATTCATTAATTGAAGGAATCCAATCATGAATAACAATTTTGTGTAGGGTGGAAAACATGGTTGTTAGTTTGGAGGATGGACATCTAAGGATCAATTTCTTCATTATACCTCCAGTGAGGTATTCAATTACTTCATCCTTATTGCCTATCACATGTTCAGCTTCTCTAACATTATCTCCAGGATTTTGACCAATACATTGATTTATGATAGCAGGCGTAAAAATGTATACCTTGTTATAGAGATATACCTTCCCAAATTTCTTTGAGGAGGTATCCTCTATAGCAGAGGTTAAATTAGCATAAAATAACCTTACTATCTCATCAACATATGTTTCTTTTTCAGTGATAGAAGCAAGAAGTTGTCTGCCATTTAAGAGTTTTATCAAACAATATCTAACACTCTCAGGCCTAATTACTATATTCTTGTAAAGATCTCACATATCATGGTTAGCTTTAGAATAGAATTTATCTGAGAAAGCAGATATCTCAATGTCTGAATTGATGGATTTGGTACTGTTGGAGAATGTTGTGGCGTGTGTCTCTTCTGATGTTGGCTGAAATGTTGCCTGAGATGTTGTGGCATCAATGACAATATTTGGAGCAGCACTCGACTTTGCAGGTCTGGGAACTCCCTTTTGAAAGAATTGTTTTAAAAGAGTGTCGTATGAGATTTTCCTTCCTTGAGGCACATTTGGCTGCACTGAAGCAGATGGTTCTTCCTCAGTTGAGAAAGCATAGTCCGTATTTTCACTATCACTCTCGAGTAAGCGGGTTTAGATGTTTCACATTTAGGCCTTTTGCTACTCAAATCTTCTTGGATTGTTTTCTCAAACACTCTACTCGATCAACGAGTAGGGAAAGTAGATGACCTTGACCTTTTACCTAGAGATGAGAAATCAAAAGTTTGATTGACATCTATTGGGCTATTATTGTCTCCAGGATAGCTGATATCTAAATGTTCATCAAAATCTATAAACACTATTGCTTTAGAAAGATTCTCAGGGAGATTTGAGGAAGAAGACTAGCCTGGTTGCTGAAGTGTATTTGACGGAGGGCTAATGCTTGTGGGAGTGTTGGATGGAATGTTGGTTGACATTTGTTCTGACATTGGAGAAGTTTCCATCGGAGAGAATTGAGGAGAGGGTTTTGAGAAATTAGGGTTTGTGAAAGTGACTGAAGTTTGATTTGGTGTTTCCATTGGGTTGGTAGGACGATATACACCCGCTAAACTTTTTCCCTCTTTTTTTGAAAATAAATAAATAATAACAAATGATATGAATATTTATATACATGGAAAACCTTTTTAGCAACAAGAATCCCATAGTTTTAGGTGTTTTACTTTTACACAATAACTTACACCTAAAATATTTTTAAAAAATAACCATCACGGTAGGAATTTAATTTGATCTTATCATTTTAAATTTTGAAATTCCTATAAATAATGCATTTAATAGGGAGTAAGATATGATATTTCAACAATCAGATAAGCACAACATTCCAACATATATCACATTCTGAAAATGTCAACATCAATGTTGGCACATTTTGGACAACACAAGTATTTTGATCCCACGAGAATTTTCAGATTTGGCAACAAACCAAGACACGTTTTATATGCACTTTATGAATTTGACCACTGGACCAACGTAACATTTTTCCATAGTGTCCTTGGTCTAATCATATAACACATATAAATGAATTTTTCGTGTAAAAAATAAGAATACTTTTATGATATTCTCAAATTTCTTTTGAAGCACTCGATACTCCTATAGAATAGGAACGGTATCTTTCCACGGGCTATGCCCATTTTTTACAGTTGCCAAATATTTGTAAAGGCTTTGCCTTATTTTGATACTCCTTTTTTATGATATATATGTATTTTTTATATCATCGCAGAGAACGATATCACTTTGATAACATATTCTTATTGAATGATCATGCTTGTGTGATCAAAAGTTATGCATTATACAACAACAATAATTAGTTGGTGATATAACATAGGTAAATGTCACCCGAAATGTTAGACAATATTTCAGCCGACATTCACCAAAAATGCCTTTTTAGAGATTACAAAGACCAAGAGATATCTTTAAACTAGAAAATCTCTCATGGTCCAAAGTTTTTATAAAAATATCAGCTAGTTGATGAAGAGTGTCAACATGTTCAATTTGAACTAGCTGTTTTTCAACTAAATCTCTTAAAAAGTGATGTCTAATATCAATATGTTTTGTACGTCAGTGCTGAACTGGATTTTGGAAATATTTATAGCACACAAATTATCACAGTACAAAATCGAAATGTTGTTAGTAAATCCATAGTCGTCTAACATGTGTCGTAGCCATATTAATTGAGAGCAACAACTTCCAGCTGCTACATATTCAGATTCAGCAGTTGAAAGTGAAACACAGTTTTGTTTACGACTATACCATGAAATAAGGTTATTGTCAAGATAAAAACATCTTCCACTTGTACTCATAGGGAACGCAAGTTTGGTTTCTTTCCATTTATAATCTCATAGGGTGTCATCTTTGTTCCTGGCCTTAGATAGACTCTATTAGCTATGTGATTAGAAGTATTCAAGGCTTCTGCCCATAAACATTTTGACAAATGTTTAGAACTAAGCATTACTCTAGCCATTTCTTGCAATATCCTATTCTTCCGTTCTGCAATCCCATTCCGTTGAGGAGTTTTGGGGCAGAAAACTCATGAAAAATTCCCTTTTTCTCACAAAAAATTGTGAATGAACTATTTTCAATTTTTTTCCATGGTCGGATCTAATTCGAAAAATAGGAGAATATAATAAATTTCTAATTCTATAGTGTAAGATTTTAAACATGTCAAACATTTGTGATTTTTCTTTCAAAATATATATCCCAGAATATCTAAAAAAATCATTTACTATCACAAAGGAATACCTCATGCCTCCTAGACTATCTACTTCAATTGGACTCATTAAATTCATATGTAACAATTGAAAACATTGAGACGTACATGAATGTTGTCCGTCGTGTTAGACAACATTATGAGAGACACGAATTTGCTTACCTTTCAAACAATCTTCATAGACCGTTTTACCTTTATGGCTAAGTTTGAGTATGTCTCTAACCGCTTCAAATGAGATCAATTTTTCTAAATTACGGTAGTTGACATGCCCCAACTTTTGATGCCATAGTTTTGTGTCATCGACCTTTGCATTATTGCATATTTCTTGTCCTCCAACAAGATAACAAGTATCACATGTTCTAGTACATGTCATGACACATATATTTGCTTTATTCGTAACTTTACAGACATTCTTATTAAACTTCACCTCAAGATCGTCATCACACAGTTGACTAACACTTATCAGATTAGCCATTAATCTATCAACGTGTAAGACATTTCTTAAGGCTGGAAAATCAGGAACATCCAAGATCCCTTTTTCAATTATTATGCTTTTATTACCACCTCCATAAGTCACGTTTCCTCCATTGAATTACTCATAGTTCTTTAGAAAACCTTTTGTACATGTCATGTGGCGAAAACATTCACTATCAAAGTACCAAGAACCTGAAATGATAGTTCTTAATGCAGTAATAGCAACATTACATGTTACACCTTTTTTAGGAACCCAAACTTTCTTAAACATTTTTTACCTTTTGGCTCAGAAATGTTGCTTCGATTGTTATCCGGAATGTTGGACAACATTTTAGGCATCACTTTGCTCACAAAATCTTGAAGTTTGAAACAATATGGTTTTAACTGTTCAGTGGAGTTACAGTGATGACACAAAACTTCATATTCTTTGACATATATGAGAACTTATTATTCACCCCTTTTTCTTTTACAAAGAATATTTTCTCATTTTTATCAAAGAGATTAGAGCATATAGTTTTAAGAGATTTTTCGTACCCAATTCCTGCAGTATCTCATTCAAATTTGAAGTCCCCGTGTTGAGCTTATGGAAGGTTGCTTCGGCTAAATCTAATTTTACACGGATTTTACAAAATTCAATATCCTTTTTGATAAGTGCAACCTCAGTTGAGTTCAACATCTAATTTTTTCTATATCTTAAAGTTCAGTTAATTTTACCACTCACATTGTAGCTAGTTAGAGCCAACACCATATTACCTCACACAGAACCAGACATGTTGTGAAACAGGAAGTAGCACTGCGGTCACATTTCATCCATCAGACGCCTTTTCCCTTTTATTCCTAATTTGTGAAGCTATCTCAACAGTTAGGTCTTTGCACTTTGCACTTTGCATTTTGCATAAAGTCCTCTCACGGTTTCAGTCTTTGAAATGAATTATAGACAAAACAACAGAAATTTTGTAGGTAACTCAACCTTAATCATTTCCGTTTTCCGAGTTGTCAAATGCTGCTTGGTCAGCATCTTGACCATGTTCTTGGTTTTACTATATACAAGCATAAAAGGTTTATCTTCTTGAAGTAAGGCACCATCAGAGTTAATCACTACACTGAGAAATTGAAAAGCCTTGAAATACGAAAATATCAGGAGAATTCGAATAACTAGATCAATTACTGTTAAGGTGGAGAACTGAAAGCTGGCCCCTTGACAAAGTAAATTCGACTAGTGTTTGATAGTCGAATTTAGCAAATGCATAAGAAATATTTTGAATGGAGAAACCTCTACCACCAATGTTTTGTGGTGTAGTTGGTTATCACGTCAGTCTAACACACTGAAGGTCTCCGGTTCGAGTCCGGGCGAGGCCAATTATGTTATTATTTTTTGAATTTTCATTCGTTTTCCTTATCCGCCAAACAGGACTGGTGCTGGCAGCACCTTAAGGATTACCTTTAAGAAATCAAGTTTTTGCTTCCTCTACTCCTTGGCTCAATACGTTGAATGGAGAAACCTCTACCACCAAGGTTTCGTGGTGTAGTTGGTTATCACGTCAGTCTAACACACTGAAGGTCTCCGGTTCGAGTCCGGGCGAAGCCAATTATGTTATTATTTTTTGAATCTTTATGAAAATAAAGACAACGAATCATATAATTATCTAACTTCTACGTTTCATATTTTTCTATATCACATTGTACTTAAAATTATTAGATTGTTAATATAATATTTACTCTAGATTTTTAAAAATTTTATATTGTTCACATCTCTTTAATCTTTTAAAATTTATTAATAGTGTCATGAATTCATTATATTCGTTAATTGAGAGTGGAGGTCATTTAGATATACATGTATGTTATTAATTGTTATCTAACTTATCTTATTAATACTCTCATAAAGATATGTAACATTCGGTGGTTTCATACCCTATAAAAGAGATGTTTTCATCCTTTTATAAACACATAAAAATAAATAATAAAGGCATTAATTCCCGTATTTCTTGTTCAATATTTGTGTATTTCACTCTTATTTTACAACACGTTATCGGCACGAGACTCTGCCTTGAACACTTATTTTGAAAAGATCAAGGTATGTGTTTTATAAATCCACCTTAACAATGGTATCATATTGATTTCTCAATCTTGTGGATATCTGCAATTGTTTGATTTCAATATATGAAACTCATCAATATGAGTGTGCCGAATTAATTAAATAATGGTCCTTGAATTCACACATAGCTTGATTCTATTTTATATATGTTGATGTTTACACCGTTACTATTTAAATATGATGATTGTAATGGTTACGTTCCTATATATTGAGATTTAGAAAGAGATGTTTAGTTTATTTTTTCCCAATGCAACGGATGGATGTATTGAAGATATGTTAAAGAAAATTTCTCCACATCATAGATATGCCTCGATTTTCTCCTGAAGTAGCAAGATCTTTAAAAAGTTCTAAGTTATCATTATTTGATATGTTTAAGGCATGTTGAGATATGTTACATTCCTGAAGAATGGAAACTTTTGATAAATGTTATAAGTACATATCAATTCCCTGAAGTGAATGTGACAATATGTAGTAAAGCTTATATATACGAACGTGCATTTGGTTGTGAAATTATCACGACTCACCTCCAGAAGAGGTATAATAATTGAGAAAAAAAATATTCTAAATATTTTATGCTTTACTCCCGAAGTAGTAAACTCCGAATTCTGCTCCCGAAGTAGCAAACTCAGAAATCTGCTCCTAGAGTAGCAACTTTTAAACTCTACTCCTTAAGTAATAAATCTTTGAACTCTACTCCGGAAGTAGTAGAACTTTGAAAGTAGTAAAACTTTAAATTTTATTGTTGAAGTAGTAAATCTGAAATTTACTCTTGAAGTAGTGAATTCAAAATTTATTCCTGAAGCAGTAAGTATCTGAAATTTACTCTCGAAGTAGTAGAACTCTTAAATTTACTCTCGTATTAGTAGAATTTTGAACTTTACTCCCGAAGTAGTAGAACTTTGAATTTACTCCCGAAGTGGTAAATCTTTGAACTTTACTCCCCAAGTAGTATGATTTTGAATTTTACTTCCCAAAATATGTTGTGAGTTTATAATGCATGTAAAGGTTTTTCTTATTTTTTTGCAAGCTTCGATTTTAGTTATATAAGGTGACAAAATAACGACGGAAATATTTATATTTAATTTTCGTCAATTTTCTTAAAGTGTTGGGATGCACTACTAAGGGATGATTTTATATGTATTTTGATGGTCTGGAAGTACTGGTATGATTTTTGACAAGCGGAAAAATGTTTGAGAAATATATTGAAGCGGTGTTTTTTTGTGGTTGAGTGAAATAATGAGCTATTAAAAAATTATGTATAAAGTACATCTAAATGACCATGTTTCATTCTCCGAAGTGAATGAAGAAATACCACAACACACCTCATGCAGAGATTGACTAACAAAAGATATAAATGTTATTTTGTGGTATGAATGTCATTGTTCCATGTACCTGTCGCACGTCAAATCATCTTGAAAACTTTTATTATGTATCATTCTAAGGAAAAAGGATACAAATTGTGTAGAATACTATTTACTATAACCACATTAATATATTATGGTTACTGTCACAACTTTGATGATAAATATTCGAATGTTAATGGTATTCTCCCTGAAGGAGATATCTGAAATACTAAAGTTTAGAACTTACTTTTCATCATTTATAAATTGTATTGTCTTTAAATGTTCATTTAATTATTATTTATTTCATGACACTAGTATTGTATAACTATAATTTCTTTTATGATACCAACAATATCCATGCAATATTTGGTTGTACAAAATTAATGATCAAGTGCTCCAGAAGAGATAACTATAACTATTTATCTAGAAGATCATGACACTAATAGTGTCCAAATAATATGTGTGATTATGGAGAATAAATTAGAGGCTCCTGAAGAGCTTATATACTATTATGTAATTCGTTCTAAATTATAATATACGAAGTTGGTATGATCGAAACACAAGTTGTAGTAAACCCGAAATTTACTCAAGTAAATAGGATATCATATTGAAGCTATAATTAATCGGAGGATTAAATATCTTCAAAATCATAGTTGGTAAGAAATATGTATGTGAATTATTACTCTCTTTATTCTCCAAATTGGACTACACAAATATAAGCATGATGAAATCATATATCACGGTAAACCAGAAATTTATTGGTACACAAAAAAAATTTATGTCATAGTAAATCGAAAGTTTACTAAAACAAATAGCACACGACATGGTAAATTTAAAATTTACTAGTGCAAATAATTTTATTAATTGATGTGACAATTTTGGTTGTCCTGATTTAAATCTGACGTGCTAAGTTTGTATTCGGAATATATTGAATAACTAGAAGGTTCTTCAAGAATTAATCTGCTTGTTCTCATGATAAGTTGATTACATCAGCTAATGTTGGGATTGAATTCCCCAAATTCTGAAAAATATAAAAGGTGAATAAGGGCTCATTCATCTGTTATGTGATGTCTTAAATAGATGCATCGATAAGACGGTCACATGTGTATTTATTGTCAACCCGTAGCTTGACATATGCGAATATTAGGTACCGTCTTATCGATAAGACGGTCACATGTGTATGTTATTAATTGTTATCTAACTTATCTTATTAATACTCTCATAAAGATATCTAACATTTGGTGGTTGCATATCATATAAAAGAGATGTTTTCATCCTTTTATAAACACATAAGAAATAAATAATAAAAGCATTAATTCTCATATTTCTTATCTCTATTTTTTATTCAGTATTTGTATATTTCACTCTTATTTTACAACAAATAGTTATTTGTGTAATGTTTAATTACTTTATTATATTCTCAAAGTTAATTCAGAATATTATCTCCCCTCCACCCCCACCCCCCTTCCCCTTGTACCTTGTTTTTTCTACTGTATTTTAATTACTTTTATCCATTTAAGATTTTTTACCTATACTCATAAATAATATCATATTTAAACTAAACTGTGACTTTAAATTCATCCAAAATATAAATATAGAATTTATTTTATTACATTTAATAATTTTTATTTTATGTGTTACACGCCATAAGTAGTTGAGTTTTCTACTATTTTATGTCAAATTATAAAAAGTTGTGTTTAAATTTAAATTATTTAGACTTATATATTTTAATGTTTTACTATGGCCATCAAATTCGTTCATTATTGAATATTTTTTCCCTTCACTTTATTTTTGAGATATTAGTTACGTGATATTATACATTTTAAGACTTTTCTCGTCATAATTTAAAAACAATTTCTCATCTATTTTTCTTACTCTTGAAATTTTGATTTATTTCTAAACTTTTATTCCATTGCCCAAAAAGTTCTCGATGCTTAAATTTATCTATTATATTTATTAAAAAATTTAAATAACTACAAAATATAAATAGAGATATTGGTTGACTATTTAGCTACTTACATTTTTAAGATTGACAATTTTTGTATAAGGTGAAATTTAACTACAGAAGTTATTGATTATATATAGGCATTTGAACTTAAAGATAAAAACGTATCTTTATATGAATAAGAATTGATAAGTTTTTATGCACAATAGGAATGATAAAATCAAATAAAGATTTAAAAAAAGACTCCAATGTAATCTAATCTGTTAGAAGCGGTTATGGTTAAAATTTAAGTTAAACACAATTACCTCCATCGCATATAATTTATCTCATATTCAAATTCGAAATTTTATTCTTTTATTCATTTTTATTAACTTTTTCCTAAGAGTTAAACATAATTGCCAAATGCACGAAAATTCTACTGAATATGAATTTTAAAGAAAAAAGTAAAATGGTAGATTAATTCTATGAAAAAGAATTTACCACATGTAATTCGTGTACAAGTTTGATTATACTCTAAGCTACAATACTGAAAATTTTACTTTTTTAAGTTGTGATCTAACATTATTATTGTCACTTACTCGCATATACTCTAAAAATATCTTTCTTAATATGATTTACTCATATATACCTTTCCTTTGTTTTATTTCTTTACAATAACGAACTACTCAAGAAGGAATGTAAAGATACCGCTTGTTGTATAAGATAAAGGACACTCAAAATCAGTAGAAAACTTTCAACTTTCTACACATGAATGTATTTTTTCAAGTAAAATAAAAATAATAATTGGAATATCTAGATGCCAAAAGAGAGTAGATATGTGAATGTGATAGCCGTCTTTCTGCTTAAGATAAATATTAATATAAAAAAGTATAATATAATAATATTTTTACATATACAAATATATTTATAATCATTCTTTGCACGAAATATATGGTAAAACTTCTTTATATATTTCGGGTCTCCATCGTGCTTGTTCATTTTTTAAATATTCATTTCACATTTTTGAGATATTTGTATACATCACACCTATGAAAATCTTAGATTTCTGTCCAAAACGTAAATATAATGTTAATTGTAAATTATAATAAGATAATAAATATACAAAAAAAAAAATTAAGCATGAATAACATCCTTAGTCATTATCAGGAGAAAACTGATGTTCATAACCTCTAATCATTCTATGACAACAAAAATTATGTATTAAGATATAAGTATATGAAAAATTTCAATAATCAGTTTATTTACTTGAACTATGTAGGAATTGATCATCTAACAACTTGATATCCATTACGCTTTATTTAAATGTCACACACCACTATATTTAATGTTAATTTATTCATTTATACCACTAAAATCTAGAATATTAGGCTTTTGTTTAAGTCCTTTACTTTTCGTCTTTTCTGTTATAACCTATTTTGTTTCAAAACTAACAGTTTGAATGAATATAGTAAAAAATAAAAGAAAAGGTATACAAACAAAAAAAATAGATTATTTCTACACCTTGTAAGTATTAGGAGACAAACAATACGGGGGGGGGGGGGGGGGGGGAGTATGTTTGGCATTTCCATTAGATTCCAAAGACATTTCAATTAAAAAGAAATAGAAGGGAGACATTTTTAGTTGAAGTTTCTTGATTCATCACCTCCTTTAGGTACATTTCCTCATCTATTGACTTCCATATATATATTATATATAGTTGAACTTGAGCATACATGAACCAATTGAAGACCTGTATTTCATTTCTCAATAAAACAATTTCAACAATAGTAATAGTTATGTAAGTTAGTATCATAGAGAAGATAAGAACAAACGGAATGAGACATAAAAACAAATAAGGTTTCATTTGATAAGTGTTCTTAAGATAGTAAATAAAGCCATATAAAATAAATCTTCTTTCACCATTGATAATAATAATTTTTTCGTCTAAAACTTGATAAGCATAACTAAAACTAATACTAATACTAATCAACAATAAAAATTAAAAAAAAAATACTGCAAAGAGCGTGTTGCTGATGGAGTATATATGAGAGGTTAAAAGTTGGAATTTCGCTCCAACTCAGATTTATTTAAACTCAAATTCAAAAATCATACCAAATAATAAGCTATTGTATTAGGTTGCCTAATTCAGGTATAGGATATGTTTTTTTTTTATAAAAAACAACAACGTATGCTTAAAATGATAGACTCTAAGATCCTTCTCAATACTTATCTTATAATATAAATATGACTATTAAAATATAATTCCACTAAGGACCTTTTTATGTTTTAATTGCTATAGCTAAAATTACCTAAATAAAAATTTTATATTAGTTTTAAATTTTAGTCTATTGCTCCGAAGTTTATCATTATATAATACTTTATTAATTATTAAATAATATATTTCTTACTTCATAAACAAAATTTCCTTTTTGTTTTTTAACTTATATTTTCTCGTGAAAATTCTTTCATTGCATTAAGTTGTCAATTAGATAGTTTATTAGTATTATTATCTATTTCTATATTTATTAATTCAAAGAATGGAGAAGTAATTTTTATGGGATTTCAAGTAATGCAAAGTGAAATTTAAATACTTTAGAACTTCAATGTCTCCTAGTTGAACGGCAGAAATTGTACACTTATAACAACTTTTATAGTAAAATTAATTTTCTAATATTTATTTAATAATTTTGAATTTGGACTGAGTGTGGTATATTCAATTTTAAAATAATATATTTTGATACAAATTCAAAAAATCTATCTTTTCATGATAAGCTTAATTATTTCTAAAAAACAAAGTATTAATGAAGCTATGATGGATAACTACTACACCTAAAAAAATTCAAGTTCAAATCTAATGTATATATGGATTCTGCTTTATCCTTTAATTAAAATTTCAAAGGTTTATTATCCAATTCATGTCTAAAAATCTTTTAAATTTAATTTAAATTATAAGTTATTATAATAAATAATAAATATTGTCCTAAAAGTGTGAAGTGACTTGTTTGAAAAAATAAGTCGAATACTCTTTTCATACAGTTTGTAAAAGTATAATATAATGTTAAATTTTTTTAAACATGAATGCAAAATATTCTTTTTATATAGTTTGTAAAAGTATAATATATTGTTATTTTTTTTTAAATGTGAATGCAAAATACTCTTTATACCCGAAAGAATGGTAGTATTCAATTTTCTATTGTCAATGTTCAAGTTCTTATTCTTCGTGAATTGTCTCGAATTACCTACGGAGTTTGAGGGGTTCACTAGATTTTTTATTCCTTCTCCATTTCTGAGAGATGGGAAAGGTAAATATTACTATATTATTGCTTCCCTCTCTTCTTCTTTCTCCCTGACTTCATACGCGCTCTAACCCAACAAAAAGGGCAGAGTTCCATTTGGTGGGTGGGTCTAGGGCGAACAAAAGAGATGTGTAGCAGAGGGCAGGTGAGGCATTGTGTCGTCGAACATAAAGAAATTTGCTCTTCCATTTCTTAGTAGGAGTGCTCCTATGTTAGCATGACATTTTGTGCAAGAACTAGGTTTGAGTTAGTGCACTAACTAGGTTGTTTTTCTCGCCTAATGGCTTTATCTCTAAGGTAACCCGGACTAGTAGCAACCGATTCTAGTAAATAAGATATTGTTTCATAGAATTGGTTGTTCTTTCTCTCTCCTTTCTTATAGAGGAATTGAGTCGTTCATTTCGGTCTAACTTCGTTACTGTACCCCGGTCTCACTCCGACATCGTACTATCCTAGACCTATGTCTATCCCGACATTGATAGAAATTCATAGTTAGGGTAGCCAGCCCGGTAACCCATTCAAGTGGGAAGCTCCGCACTTTCCCTATCATACGATTCTGCCAGACCATTCTATTTCATTCATTCTCCATTTCGTCTACTCCGGGAACCCATAATCTGACGATTCTTTCACATATGATTTTTTTCGTGAATTCGACATAAGTGATGTACGACCATTCTTTCTTCTTTCCATTCCAAAAAGGAATAGTTGGTCGATAGGTGCCCGGCCCATGTCGGGACATCATTCATTTCTCCTAATTTAGTCTATTTGGTGAGGGGCAATCGATTGATCCCTGGAACCACATTTGTTGATACGTATATGGATATATAGATAGCGATTCTTCCTCTCGATGACGAGGACGGAAAGAGAATCCGCTTTCATCGAAATATCTTATTCAAAGGCAAGAGACGAAGAGACAATAAGTTCATTTCCAGACCATAGGTCATAGAAAGGATCAGATCGAAGGAGAAAGGTTAGGCACTTCCTAAAGTCATTTCAATAAGAGGTTGTTTCTTGCATCAACGCTAATTCAACTATTTCATTGATCCAAGGATGAATTTCCCTTAGCCCTTAAGCTTCAAGCTAGAAAGCCGAAAGCATTTTAGTCAACAAGTACGGATTTTTAGACTGGCATCTTAGAATAAGAAAGGATTGTTCCTGATCCGGAATTTGCAACACAACATAAGTAGAAGCATGCTATGCTAGCATAGAATAGTTATACCAAGTGAAAACTGCTTTTCTTAAATTGAAAAGTATAAAGATCTTCTTCGTCGATAACAAGCCTTTTCTTTCTTCATAAAGGAAGAGAACCGAAAAGCTTTGATTCGAGGAAAGTCAGTCTATAAAGACAGACTAATTCTCTCTCTTCTGCCTATCGCTTTATCTAAGCTCCAGTTAACCCAATGCAAGACAGATGGATCTATAATCAGACTGACTCTTCTCTTTCCAAAAATGGAATGCTTCTTTTATGCCATTATCTTCCTGCCAAACCAACTAGTTCGATCCGACCCAACAGACTTAGAGCAAGAAATGTGTACTTTCAGAATAAGCGTATCATGTTTAAATAGTTTCAACCTATTCTAAGATAAGATTCAAAGAGCAGATTAGCCATAAACAGATGACTAATTGTCTCTGTAAACCATTGATTCAAGGCCTAGTTGAATTACGACTATTTTCAGTAGTCTTTATTTCCCTTCTCATCAAGCTTGAGATCGGTTCTTACGTCGAGTGGGTTATAGGCTTTAAGAAAGCACTACAGGGTCCACATATATAGAAAAAAATAGATTCTTTCTACACCTTGTAAGTATTAGGAGACAAACAATACAAGAGGGGGGAATATGTTTGGCATTTCCATTAGATTCCAAAGACATTTCAATTAAAAAGAAATAGAGGGGAGACATTTTCAGTTGAAGTTTCTTGATTCATCACCTCCTTTAGGTACATTTCCTCTGCTATTGACTTCCATATATATAGAGAGAGAGAGTGGAACTTGAGCATTCATGAACCAAGTGAAGACCTGCATTTCATTTCTCAATAAAATAATTTTAACAATAATAATAGTTATGTAAGTTAGTATCACATAGAAGATAAGAACAAACGGAGTGAGACATAAAAACAAATAAAATTTTATTTGATAAGTGTTCTTAAGATAGTAAATAGAGCCATATAAAATAAATCCTCTTTCACCATTGATAATAATAACTTTTTCGTCTAAAACTTGATAAGCATAACTAAAACTAATACTAATCAACAATAATAAAAAAAGAGAAAAAAAATAATACTGAAAAAAGCGTGTTGCTAATGGAGTATATATGAGGGGTTAAAAGTTGAAATTTCGCTTCAAGATTCATTTAAACTCAAATTCAAAAATCATACCAAATAATAAGCTATTGTATTAGGTTACCTAATTCACGTATAGGATCTATTTTTATTTTTATAAAAAACAACAATGTATGCGTAAAATGATAGACTCTAAGATCCTTTTCAATACTTATCTTATAATATAAATATGACTATTAAAATATAATTCCACTAAGGACCTTTTTATGTTTCAATTCTTATTGACTTTGTCCTAATTATTATTAATTTTATCCTAAAATTGTCAAGTGACTTGTAATTAATTTGACACTTGGCTTAATGATATTGTTTGCACCTCTCCTATTATATTTATAAAACTAATCAAGGATTTACCTCGCCAATAATTTATATTTTCTTCTTAAAAATTTTTTTTGTCGCAGATAACACTGTTCTTTTCTTCTGTTTTTTCTCCTCTTCCTCTGCTCAGTAAATAGTTTATTCAAATACTTTAGGCAAAATAGCATCCTAAACTTGTCTCGAAAAGTCGAGTTAACACTTCAATTAATCGGGTGATCTATTACCTTTTTTTTCCAAGAAGGTGGAACTCCCACCCCAGGAGCCCCCACACCCCGGTCTGACAGGTCTGTGAAGGAGGTAAATTATGGTGACTCAATTGATTTCAAATGTTAGACCAGTACCACGCTGCGCACAAGGGGCCCTCCTTTATTTCAAGAAGTAACCCCCACACTGCCGCTGACGGGATTCGATCCTTGGCCATTTTCCAAATATCCCCCTTGATAACCAATTGAGCTGTCCAAGCGGACTAGTGTGATCTATTACCTATTCTCATTTTAAGTGGAACTAACCCCATGACCAGTCACAAGGTGGGGCTGTGTAGTACACTCGCTCCACCTCAGCTTCCTTCCGCGTAGAAAAACTTCTAAAAAATCTTATTTGGGTTCATTTTTATTCTCATTAAATTTACATCCTTCATCTTCTTACTCACCCCCTTCCCCCTCCCCCAATTCCACAGTGGTGTAACTTGCCTAAAATATTAAAGAAACGGTAAAATAAAAATATTATAATTGAAATTTACCACTGTTGGAATTTATCATTGTTGGAGGCTTCGGACTGAGCTGCGGTGAGGGTGACCGCAGTGGATAAGAGCAAAATGTCTTGTTTAGAAAAGGATTTTTAAGAGGTATATATATATATATATATAAAATAAATTGAGTTTTTTTGAGGGGCCACAGCCCCCCAGCCCCTACAAAGCTCCGCCACTGCTCCCCCACATACTTTTCACCCTTCTTTCAATTATGATAGCAAAAGTGATTGGTAAAACTCATAATTTCACAACGGATTTTAAGTTAGAAAATGAAATAGAGATAGTATGAGCAAAGAAAAATAAATTATCTTCTTCTAAATAAGAATCCACAATTTTCATTATACAGGGAATATCGTTCATTTTTTGCAGTCAACCTTCATATCTTTTATTTTTCTTTCTCACTCCAACTTGCCTTTCTCTGCATTCCTTGTCAAAATCCATCAATAATAACTTGTAAATTGTTACATGAAATTGATTGGCTTCAATGGCGGCAATGAACGTCGAAGGAGGAATTATGGATGGATTTCTGAAACAAAACGTAGAAAGATAAAGCTTGAAACTAAAAAGGAAAAGAGAAAAATGATAGAATATATCACGGTATCGTGCTTAAATAGAATTAGGATTGTAATTAAACTAGTGTACAAATTTATCATAGTTGTAGAATTCTTGTACAAGTATGATTATAATCTAGAAGTATAGTATGAATATGATTTTTCATATTTGGAGATTGTAACTTGTATATATACTCCATTCATTAGTAAAATAATGAAGGTATTATTTCTTTCATTTTATCAGAAATCTATGTCTAAAATACCTTTTCCCAAAAATACTTCTGCTCTTCTCAATTTATGCGCCCTTCCTCGATTTCCGTGCACTTTTTCTCCTCTATTCCCAAGATTTCTTCCTAGTCCCTAATTCACATATTGTTCTTTCGTTATGTCCACGTCAAATAATATATTTCATCATGCCCTTACAGTTTCAAACATCAAGAACCACATCCCTATTGTTCTTGAGATGGAAAACGTCCAATACGCGACCTGAGCGAAATTATTCAAAGTTCACGCACGCTCGCATCAAGTCCTCCATCACATAATCCCCTCGGTAACTGGCAAGGAGAAGGTGCCTACCCCCGAGGATGATCTTACATCATGGACAACCCTTGATGCTATCGTTCTCCAGTGGATTATTCCACAATCTCTATAGACCTCTTGAAGATGATTATTGAACCCGACGTTACGCGATGGCTACTTGAAATAGGGTGCGTGATATATTCCATGATAACAAAAATTCTTGTGTTGTCAGTCTTGAGCAGGAATTTTCCCATGTCAACATGGAAGATTTTTCCTAACGTCTCGGCCTATTGTAAAAGGCTGAAAGAATTGGCGGACCAACTCCGCAACGTTGGTGTGCCCGTTACCAATAATCATTTTGTTCTTCAAATGGTTGCAGGCCTTTCTGAGGCCTATAATGGCGTTGGAACACTACTTCGCCAAAGTAATCCTCTTCCACCATTTTATCATAGTAATCCTCTTCCACCATTTTATCATACTCGTTCTATGCTCACGTTAGAAGAGGTCAGTTTGGCTAAAAAGGCGGCTACCGGAGCACATTCCGTCGTAATGATGACCATGTCAGACGACCCTCACTCATTCTCCGAAAATTCAGGCTAAAATCGTAACCAAGGTGGCGACAAAAAGGATGAAATCGTAAAAATAATAGCAAAAATAGCGGTGGCAATCACTATGGTAACGGCGGCGGAGGACAGAACAGGGGCAGCTACAGTAGTAGGCCTTGAAGCAGTGGGCCGCAGGCCAACTAGCCCCAGCCATGGGCCCCCTGACAGTGGGGGTGGGCCAGTGGCCATTGGGCAATAACCCTTATTTTCTGCCTACTCCTTATCAGGGAAATTGGGCTCAGTTCCAGCAAAATTCCAGGCCCAGTTTCTCAGTCCCAAATAGTGGAATGCGGTACAGTAATGGGCCGGGACAACAGGCAGGTTTGCTTGAGCCTCGGCCCCCGCATGCCTTTCATGCTACTGGCCCAAATCTGATTCTGACACCTACAAATATTGAAGCCGCAATGCATACACTTGGCTTAAACCTCCGGACGAGAATTGGAATATGGACACCGGAGCCACTTCTCATATGACGTCCGATCAAGGTACTCTCTCGACTTATTCAAATTTGAGCAAAAATCATTGTATAATTATTGATAATGGCAACTCAATTCCAATTCGCGGTTATGGACATACAATTTTATTTCCCCCACATCCACATCCAGTTTTGAAAAATACCCTTCATGCCCCTAACTTAATTAAAAATTTGGTGTATGTTCGAAAATTCACCACTAATAATTAGATTTCTGTGAAGGATTTCAAAACGGGGATACATCTAATGAGATGCAATAGTAGGGGAGAGCTTTATCCAATCACAACTACCACCACTTTCACGAGTCAAGTCATGTCGTCTACTTTTGCCGCCCTTGCTCCTTCCTTGTGGCATGCACGTTTGGGTCATCCGGGATCGTCTATTATTTCATATTTTCATAAAAATAAATTTATTTCTTGTCCTCATACGTCCTCACAAAATGCATAAAAACAATTTTATTTATAACATTCATCCGTACCCAATTCGAACAGGAAATTAAAAATATTCAATGTGATAATGGCAAGGAATACGATAATGGATTGTTTCGGGAATTTTGTGATGCTAATGGCATAGTTTTCATTTTTTTGTCCTCATACGTCCTCACAAAATGGGAAAGCCGAACGGAAAATTCGTACCATTAATAATATTGTCCGAACTTTTTTAGTCCATGCTTCCGTACCCCCTTCCTTTTGGCATCATGCACTACAAATGACTACTTACCTCCTTAACGTACTTCTTGCCAATGTGTTAGCATATGAATCTCCCCTTAAAACTCTCTATTATAAGACTCTTTCGTATTCACATCTTAGGATCTTTGGGTGTTTATGCTATCCACTTTTTCCGTCAACTACAATTAACAAACTTCAAGCATGTTCTACCGCTTGTGTATTTTTGGGTTTTCCATCTAATCATCGTGGTTACAAATATTTTGATTTTTCGTTTAATAAAATTATAATTAGTCGTGATGTTCTTTTTGATGAAATTCAATTTCTGTTGGCTAAAGTGAGTAGTCTCGTGCCTAGTTCGTATGATTTTTTAGATGACAAGGTCTCACCATATATTATCCACCATTATCGGACTTGTCCCGTGACCAAAATACGCCAGTAGGCCTATTGCCTGCTGGCCCACACAGTCATGTTACCACTGTTCTGCCGATTTTGCCCAGTGGGCCAGAAACACGGCCCAGTACCATCCGGCACATTGCCCCAAATCCACCCAACTCTACCTTGAGTCAAGGGCCCGTTACTCGTAGTCAAAGGGGTATTTTAAAACCAAAACAACATTTTAATATCAATTTTAATGTCTCTAAATCTCCACTACCACGTACCCGTGTGTCTGCACTACATGATCCGAATTGGAAATTGGCTATGACTCACGAATATAATGCTCTTATTGAAAATAAGACGTGGGAGTTAATACCCCGTCCATCTGGTGTTAATATTATTCGGTCTATGTGGATTTTTACTCATAAAGAAAATTCATACGGTTCTTTTGAGAGACATAAGGCTCGTCTTGTAGGTGATGGTAAAACTCAACATGTTAGTGTGGATTGTGGTGAGACGTTTAGTCTGGTGGTCAAACCGGCTACCATTCGCATTGTTCTTAGTTTGGCTCTCTCAAAAGCATGGCATATTCATCAGTTGGATGTAAAGAATGCTTTCTTACACGGTGATTTTAAGGAGACAGTCTATATGCATCAGCCCTTGGGTTTTCGAGATCCCAATCATCCTCATCATGTATGTTTGCTGAAGAAGTCCTTGTATGGGCTTAAGCAGGTCCCGCGGGCTTGGTATAAGAGATTTGTAGATTATGTATCTACTATTGGGTTTTCTCATAGTCGGTCTGAACATTCTCTATTTATATATCGTCGTGGTACTTCTCTGGCATACATTTTATTGTACATAGATGATATTATATTGACTGCTTCATATGATAATCTACGCAAGTCTATCATGTCACTTCTCAGTTCTGAATTTGCAATGAAATACTTGGGACCCTTGAGTTATTTCTTTGGCATTGTTGTCACGCGTCATTCAGGTGGTCTATTTTTATTTCAAATGAAGTATGCTGCAGAGATTATTGAGAGAGCTGATATGTCATCTTGTAAGTCTACTTCCACTTCGGTTGATACCAAACCGTAGCTGAGTACTACGTCAGGCACACCATATGAGGATCCCACTCATTATCGCAGTCTTGGACACTTCAATATCTTACTTTCACGAGACCTGATATTACTTATGTAGTTCAGCATGTGTGTTTATTCATGCATGGCCCACAGATTGAGCACATGCATGCACTCAAACACATTATACGGTACATCCAGGGCACACTTGATTATGGATTGCATTTATATCCTTCTTCCATCTCTACTCTTGTGTCATATACAGATGCTGATTGGGGTAGCTGTCCTGATACCAGACGCTCGACATCTGGTTATTGTATGTTTCTTGGGGATAACTTGGTCTCGTGGTCTGCGAAACGATAGGCTACATTATTGCGATCCAGTGTAGAGGCTGAGTATCGAGGCGTGGCTAATGTGGTATCTGAATCATGTTGGCTGCGTAATCTTTTATTAGAATTACACTTTCCTATTCAGAAAGCTACCTTGGTCTATTGTGAAAATGTTAGTGCAATCTATCTTTCTGGCAATCCGGTCCAACATCAGCGCACTAAACATATCGAGGTGGATATTCACTTTGTTCGCGAAAATGTAACTCGTAGACAAGTACGCGTTTTACATGTGCCCTCCAGATACTAAATTGATGACATCTTTACGAAGGGCCTTCCCTCAATTCTATTTGAAGATTTTAGGGACAGTCTCAGCGTACGACAACCGCCCGCTATGACTGCAGAGGTGTGATAGAATATAGCACGGTACCGTGCTCAAATAGGATTATGATTGTAATTAAACTAGTGTACAAACTTACCATAGTTGTAGAATTCTTGTACAAGTATGATTAGGATTTAGAAGTATAGTATGAATAGGATTTTCCATATTTGGAGATTGTAACTTGTATATATATCACATTCATTAATCAAAATAATGAAGGAATTATATCTTTCAAAAAATAATAGCTAAAAAAGAAGAAAACGTAGAGCAATTAAAAGGAGTAAAGATGGAGGGGAAAGTGGAGGTGGTGATGCCGATTGCTGGCAGTAAGGTGGTGGAGATTAAATGAACAAAGAAAATAGAAATGTAAATGAGAAAGTTTAAAGAAAAAGAGGACAAAAAAGCAAAAATACCCCACCATGGGTCTGTTGATTTAGTAAAAAAGAAAAATGAAAAGAATTACTGCTTTCATCAATAGTTGGTTCATATGTTTGGTAGATTACAACCACAGTAGAAACAAATATTAGATAGATTCTTTCAAACAAACTGTTCAACCTTATAGCTTTCAGATGATTACACCTTTGCAATACAGAAATTGTTTAGTGCAGTAATTGGTAGTACTACCAGAAAGCTCAAACATATAAGAAATTCATTGTCTAATGCTAATCACACAATTATGAATTACTTCTTTCATCAATAGTTGGTTCATATGTTTGGATTCGGATCAATATTGTCCATTCCATCAGCCAGTTGATCTTGATCTTAATTAGGATCCTGTTCATCCGCGCCTCCATCTTGATCATAAGGAATTTGTTCATCCGCGCTTCCATCTTGATCACTAGGAACATGTTCAATATTAGTGCCTCTGTCTTGTTCATTTGGAACCTGTTCAATATTAGCGCCACCATCTTGCTCATTAGGAACTTGTTCAATATTAGCGCCTCCTACTTGTTCATTAAGAAATTCATCAATATTAGCGCCACCATGTTGTTCACCATTAAATTCTTCGATAAGCATTGGATAATCATTCCAATAAACAAGCTTGTCCCTGCCACAAAAAATACTTATTCGCATTAACACCTTACAAATCATTATCACATATGGGTGTAGAGTTGCATTTTGCATATCTTTAAGAAACTTACAAATTCATCAAGCATATTCCTTCTCTAATATACATGGACGGTTGGGGCACTGCAATCTAGAGAAACGAATAAATTCTGTTAAGAGAAAAAGAACTGCAAAGTCCTCTTGTTCATGAAAAGGAAATTTGGTAATTTAGTATCTTACAAGTTTCAACCCAAGCATCATTCCACATTGGCCACAGTATATATCAGCTACAGTATTGCCATTTACTTGTCGAACATAATTCTCGCTGTCTAGAAATTGTACACTAAACCTGCATATATATATATATATATACAACATATAATAATATATATAAAACGTATCTATATAACATGCCTCAGACCCCATAAAATGTTTAGTTGAATAATACTACTCAACTTTCGAAATTGCATGAAATCTTGAGACTTACATTTTTTTAAAGACCCCTGTTCTACCATTTTGTACCTGCAAAATGCACAAAAAGATGAGCTAGATTACAGAAATCCTCTTTATGAGACAAATAGCTGTTAAAACTAAGCGATAAAATCCTCTTAATGTAGAGCTTCAAATAAAATGTCTGTACACAGAGAATTGAAATTGATAAAAAGAAACACGAAACTGATGCAGAGAGAATGATTAGAAAGCTGTACGATTCCAATGTGATCATCGACAAATCCGACTCGGGTTTTGCATGCATTACAACTGACTAAATCCTCTTCTCGAACACTAAAGACCATTGTATCAAGAACCAACCAACTACTCCTAATAGAGCTTCTTCAACTCGTAGACCTGTTACAGAAACATATTTAATTACTTCAACAAAGAAATAAAATGGAGTAGAAAGATCAGTGATTCACAACTGAAAATCAATGGAAAAAGACTAGCTACGAACAATGTAACTAATTCAAGAAAGTGAAAAATGGGTACTTCTCAAATGCTGTGATTGAATTAATGGAACTGAGAAGAGAATCTTTTTATAGAGAAAAATCAGTTCTTGAAACTAAGTTGAGAAGAGTTCAGTTTTTACCGTTAACACAGAGAGGAGGGAAATCTTCAGGAACTCAATTGGTTACTAGTCTTGCATTTCACTTTTGCACCCTATTATATATAAAGACTAGGGACTTATTATGTTTCCTTTTCTTCTTTTATTATTCCCTTTACTAAAGAGAAAAAATACAGTTGCATGTTGATAATGTGACTGGATTTCACAAATAAAAAACAGATTATAAGGAGTTTCTGTAATTTGGGGCAGATCACAATAACATTTTAAAAAATATAAGTGTGTATTTGGGGGTCGGTTCTAACTTTTGAAAAGATAATCTAGTTGTCCACGTAAAGCTTATAAATGTTACGTAGAAGGCACTGATAATTTGTGTCATCGCTTTAAAATATATTGAGGGACAAAAAACTTACAATTGCATTTGATGTATGTTACTGTGACCAATTGTGTTTGATAAATATGACTTATAATTTGTGTTACACATTTGATGTATGCAACTTAAAATCGTATTTGATAAATCAACTTATTCGTTTTTTGAACCCAATTTATAAGTCATGTACGCTACGTGACACTTACAAATCGTATTTGCTGAATGTGACTTATAAATTGCATTTCGCTTTCTCTTTAAAGTTACTAGACAAAGATAAAAATTTAGCTAACTAGTTACACCAAATCAATATATGTGTGACATATAGTTATATGTTCACTCACTAAATAGTTCATTTTTTACTGAAATCATAAATTCATTTAGGGCATGTTTGGAAAGTCGCCCATGTAATTGAAATTGAGTGTAATTACACAGTTTGACATGTTTGGCAACTTGGTCAGCATGTAATTGGGAGGGGGTAATTACACTATCCAATTCTCCAGGAGGGGCTGAGAATTGGTGTAATTACACATTGTAACAATGTTACTTTTAAATTTCTTTTCTTTTTCTTTTTCTTTTTTTCTTTTTATTTTTATTTTAAAATCTTTTCTTTTTAATTTATTTTTTTATTATTATATTATTATTATCTTTCATTTTCTTTCTTCTCATTTCCTAACATTTACTTCCTGTGATTCCATGTAATTGCTCGTAATTTATTTTTCTTGTTTTCTTCATTTAGCGTAACTTTATTATTATTCTAGTTTTTGAAAGTACAGTTTCTAATATTAGAAAGAATGAGCCATTAACAAACTTGACATATAAGAAGTGATATTATTAAAGTAAAATATCATTGTTGAATGAAGTTATAGACTTATAAATGTTTTCACTTTCTTTTGAATTATATTTACTTAAGTTATGATGATACTTATTTTATATTATGTTGAAATTTGACATAAAAGTATCATGTTAAATTATTGTTTTTAATTTTGAATTTATGTTAGATTTGCGATTCATTTTATTTGCTTTAATACTATTCGCTTGTTGTTTTACATTGCATATTATTCATTTTCCACTTACAATTGATATATTATTTTTTTGTCAAAAATTTGAATAGTGTTATGACATTATATGTATTAATATTAATCTTTTTTGTCGAACATATATACAACCCATGATGTTCTTACAAAATGTGTGCTTTTAATTTTTATAATTAATTAAATTAAAACATTATTAATTTAAATATATACTATTACTTTTACAATTTTATTTACAAGTATGTGATTATTAATTAATATATTTTCAAGAAATAATATGTATCTTAAATACCTAATTTAATATATCATTTGTCAAGTATTAATTTTTATTTTTAAACTAATCTAACTATGTAATTACACATGTGCAACCAAATAGTATGATTGTAATTATACTGTAATTACATTATGACAAACAAATAGATCCTAGTAATTACTATGCACCAATTCCAATTACCAGGCTTTCCAAACAGACCCTTAAAATAAAGAGGAAGTAATCAAGTAACAGTTGCATGTTAATAATGTGACTGGATTTCACAAATCAAAAACAGATTATAAGGAGTTTCAGTATTATTATAGCTATATATAAGCTACCAGAAATTCTGGTAATATGGGGAAGACAATAAAATTTAAAAAATAACTATCAAGTAAGCTCGCAAATGTTATGTAAGAGGTCATCGGTAATTTGTGGCATCGCTTTTTGATAGGTTGATGGACAAAAAACTTACAAATTGCGTTTGATGTATGCTACTTACCAATCTCGTTTGATAAATACGACTTATAATCACATTTGTTAAAACAGACTTATAATTGTGTTTCACGTTTGATGTATGCAACATACAAATTGCATTTGATAAATCGACTTATTTGTTTGTTGAACCCAACTTTTAAGTCATGTAGGATGAGCGCGAGTTACAAATCGTATTTACTGAATGCGACTTATAAATTGCATTTTGCTTTCTCTTCAAAATTACTAACCAAAGATAAACATTTAGCTAACTATTTACACCAAATCAATATATCTATTACTGGTAAAGTTACTGCTATGTGACCTGGAGGTCACAGGTTCAAGCCGTGAAAACAACTTCTTGTAGAAATGCAAAGTAAGGCCGACAATAGACCCTTATGGTCCGGCCCTTCCCCGAACCCCGCGCATAGCGGGAGCTTAGTGCACCGGGCTGCCCAATATATCTATTACATATATTTATACGTTCACTCATTAAATAGTTCAATTTTCACCAAAATCATAAATTCATTCAAAAGAAAGAGGAAGTAATCAAGTAAACATAAACATCGTCAATAGTATAAAATCACCATGAATATAATAATGTTTGACAGTATTCTTTATCTTTAAACCAAATCTTTTAATCATAATATAATAATCATGCATTTTAGATATGTTGTATACTAATTAACCTCATATACTAAACTATTATTTGTGTGGTAGTAAGAAAAAATTACAAGTAACCAAAATATGGTTATTTATTAGTAGTGTTTTTTATTTTATTTTAATTGTATGAAATAACTTCTTTAAAAAATAGTTCATTGCTTAAACGGTTATTGAAGGAAAATAAGTGAACAAAGTGATTTTTCTTTCTTTTATAGTATAAAATGTCACTTTTTGCTATTTCACTAAAAAAAAAAGTTACTCAAACTGGAAAGTAATATATTCGATCACTTTCCAATAAATTTATAACATGATAAACTTTTTAAATGGATAAAAAAATGATTAATCATGAGTCGGTACTAACAAAAAAGCAATAAATTGCACGGTTTGTAGTCAAATGGCTGGTCTTTAATTTTTGTCCCTCAAGTGAAGCTTATGCCTTCTGGAGCATAAGTTCTTTATGAAATCTGTAACAATATGTGTTGGATCCCGTAAAAAACTTATGTTCCCGAAGGCATAAATTTCATTTGAGGGTTAAAAATTAAATACTAATAAAAATAAGGAAAATAGTGCAAATGACCCACAAAAAAGAAGTTTATTACCCCAAAATGAAAAGGGCCACACTTAGCCCAATGGACTGATTCTCGCTGAAAGTCCAGTAACAGAAAAACTGGTCCACACTTGGTGTAAGGGCAAATACGTCAATTAATATTCTGAGTACAACCGTTAATGCATAAATCACAACTCATGAAGTCTTTGAAGGTGAAAATTGTGCGACAATGGCGTGGAGATCAAATCTCTCTCGGAACCTCAAAGAGCTTCGCATCCTCTTCTCTCCATACTCACCTGAAAGTGCCGCCACTAGGAAGACCTTCTTTTCGCTATTTAACATTTTTTATTTATCTATCTAAGTAATTTGCAACTACTGCAGTGAAATGAGAGCTCCAATTGCGCAAAACGAATGTAAAATAGTCGAATTAGTAATTGATTGATTGATAGATAAATCTAATTGCAAGTAATTGTTTTATCTTTAATATAGGTCGTTTATTGAGAAGAACTACAGAGATCTCAAGACCCACAATTCCAAATTACCTATTTTGATTCGTGAGGCTAGTTCCATCGAGCCTCGGCTTTGGCCAGATATGGTAATTACCTTTTCAATTTTTCTCCTTGTGTTCTTAATTGTCTTTCCTTGATTATCGATCTTCAGAATTTCTAATTGAAGCGGGTCTTTGAGTGATTTGTTGAACTAGTAATACTTTAGGCATTTTTCGGTTGTATATGGAACACTTTACAAATATTCGTTCTTTTGCATTTGACTGTTAAATTTAGCTGCTCTTTCTTGAGTTTAGATAGCATTTTCACAGTTTTTGTTATATTTCATTAAGTTCCTTTTTGTTCCAGCTTAATTGAAACTTATAAGTAGACTTTAGGTAAACGATGGAGTATTAACATTTGATCAGGTAAGGATTGATAGAAATCTGACTCATAAATTGCATATAACTATATAAGTTCATCAAAAGAAAAAGGAGGATTGAATTATATGTGACTGTGAAAAAATATTCTACTGTGTCAGATCTTATGGATTTAGGGACGGCGATTTGGATTTGAGTATAGTGAATTGACCTAACAGTTCTTTGGTTTCCTGGGCATGTAGAATTTCTCGTTTTCTCATGAATAATACTCAATCAATCTTAGTTTATATGTCCTTTCCACTTTGGGATGTTACAAATTATTTGACAGGTTCTTTTACGGATAAATTTGATGAAGTTCTATTTTAGGTTTTCTTTAGGACGAAAGTTCATTTCAAATTTGGTATAGTCAAGTTGTTTTAAGTGATCTTTACCTTGTTCCTATGGTTTGACCTTCTATTCATGGATTTTTCTTTTTTTAAAATTCTACTAGACCTGGGAGTTGAAAGGGGCATCAGATTGGAGGGATTGACGGATGAGCAGATCTCAAAGGCACTTGAGGACCTTGGAAAAGTAGGGGGATCCCTTAAATCTTGATGACATTGGATCTGCAGAATTATATGTATTTGCATTCAGCACTTTGTAGAGTTCTGTCCTCGCATTGTGCTTTCTAAAATAATCTTTTGGTGCTAGTTATCATGAATCAAACTAATCGTTCATAAACTTGGAATCCCGGATATTTGGCTTTTATTTGCTGTTGGAAGGAAAATGTTTGAAATTCTCTGTTGTTAACATCAGAAGTTTAACGTTATTTCTTCTGTGCATTTAATCTTGTTACAGTTGAGTTTTTGTCCAATGTTAGCGTGAGTTTTCAACTAATCATATGTAACTCTTATAATGCGAGTTAACTCTTGATTCATAATCCTGATTTGGAGAAAGCTCGACATGTAAAAAATATTTGTCCTATATATTTGAAAGAGGAGACAGTATAGAAAACTATGGGAAGTCTGCCCTGCTCAGCCCGAAATACTGATTTTAAGCTCTGCAATTAACACCCTATCCTCCTTTGATTAGTGGGGAATGGAAAGGAGGGGAGTACATCAGTTAACCACCTTTTTGTTGAGCAACTGCTAGAGTGCACGAGTGAGCTAGTGAAGAGATCTTATCCTTAGTCTTAAGATGCAGAATTGCTTGAGTACAGGCAATTAGGGTGTTCATGGGTCGGTTTGGATCGTTTTGGGTTAAAACCAAAACCAAACTAAACCAAATAGAATAAATATCCATCGATTTGGTTGTAGTCGGTTTGGGTTGGTTTTTCGGTTTTAAAAAAAACTAACGGTAATTCTCTCTTTCATATTTTTTTCCTACAATTAGAAGAGAATTTTCAATCATTTTCCAATTTATAATTCGTTATTACCCTTTTATTGTGGTAGCTATAGTTTTCTTGCATTAGAAAATGTCTCAGGAATTATGATTTTAATCAAGTGAATAATTTTTTAAAAAAATACAAACAATAAATCTAGGTAAATCTCATAGTTGTTTCTTTTGAATAAATGAGTATGAATTCATGGATTTCTTTTTTAAAATGGGCTTAAGGTGTAAAGTTTATTCCTATGAGAGATAAATAAAATTTTACATAAAAAATATATAAATTATTTTAAAGTATTTATAAAAATTAATATAGTGCAAATTTGTCGATGGTTCGGTTTTTTCTTCGGTTTGCTTTTAGTAAATCAAAACCAAATCAAATATTACAGGTTGTTAAAAATTCAAAATCAAATCAAACCAAACCCAAATAAATATTGGTTTTATTCAATCAATTTGGTTTTTAACCAAACCGTGAAGGGAACACCCCTACAGGCAACCCCAAACTCCCCAATACAACACCGCCTTGTTAATCTATTTGACTGAGGCTGCTCTATTCAGTGGAAGGATAATGGGCCGATACTCTTCAAGTCCAACAAATATCTGATGGGCTGCCTAATTATAGACACTTTGCCCCAGTGGTTTGCTCAATTGACAAAAATTGAGGGACTTGTGTCTTATGTCACAAGTTTGAGCGCTAGCTTCTGCCAAGGGAATTAACTTAAGTATTTAAGTGGGTAACGGTAGAGACCATCATCCCGAGTTCGAAGGCTGAAGTTGGCCCAAAAGATTGGCTCCATACGGGTTTCTCTCTGATTAAAAAATATATATATTTGACTGAGGCTGGGAACACAGGAAAATATGCTTATGAGCCAGGTTGGTCCTTGATTACTGAGTGGTATAGTTACAGTTTTTGAGCTTTCATCGGGTTCAGGAAAATAAACATAGTGGTTCAGTATCAAAGAACCAGGATAAATATAAGGATATAAAGCCATGTTGGGTAGACTATAATGGGTTATTCTGGTTATGGAGTTTACGAGTGAACTTCAGATTCCAGAGAATCAGAGTTGCAACTTCGTACAATAACTGATGCTAAATAGTGTTAGTATTTGAGTCTCAAATCCTACCTAATCAGAAAACAGTAAATAAGTAAAGAACAAATAACACACAGATTTATACTGGTTCACCCTCAATGCGAGAGCTACGTCCACTTTACCGCTGCAAATTTTACTATAATCAAATAGGGAATTTTAGTTTACAATTCTCTCTTTCTCTCTTGCTCGATTTCAAAGAAAGAAAATGGCGCCCTAGTCTATATATAGCGAAAACTAGAGCGAACATAATACAAGCATGAAATTTCCAAAATACCCTTCACTAAACAATCTTACATTATAAAATTTTCAGGGGCTCCGCCCTCTACTCCCCCGGGGAGGGGGTTTAACACCCCCTTCCAACCCTCCGGCCGACATATCCATCGATCAACGTTCCACACTCTGCGTAGTATATTCATAGTGTCGGCGATAAATTAGGCTCCACAACTCAATTCTAATCTCACATTTGCAACGTAACCATGTCCTTTCTTGCGACTGGATCCTCTTCAAATACTTCAATCTGATTGGGGGAAAAGAAAATATCACGTCAGATAATTTTGCTCATTGGTGGAATTTAACAAATTTGGGACATAAGATTTTTGGTATCATACAAATTTCCAACCCAGTAGATTCTCGCATTTGTTACAGTAGACATCTGCTACTATATGAAGACCAAGTTGCCTCTGCTTCTCTGCTTCGTTTACATGCACACTCATAAATCGTACTCATTACAAGATGGTACTTCTACCTCCTAAATGCCAAATGGGTATACATTTTCTTGATTAATATGTCTCTGTCTATCTTTCCGATAGACGTATGAATTGATTGTCTAGCGTGTTCCGGTAAAATGAAAGAAGAATGTTGGTGGTACTTGATAAAATGCATTTAAGCCTTAGGGTGTATTCAATTAGAATTTTAAAAGACTATTTTGAGATAAATAAGTCTTGTGATATTCAATTGAGACTTTTAAATAATCTAAACAAGTCTTGTGTTATTTAATCAAGACTATTAGGATTTTTTAAAGAGTGTGTCCAAATCTAGTGGTATTCAATTAGGATTTTAAACAAGTAACAAAAAGTCTTTTGGTATTAAAAAACTTGCTAATTTCGAAAGATTTTTTTTTAAATTGGGATTTTGTGTGACTTTTTAGTGGGAGTTATAAATACCAAATCCTATAAAAATCTCCCCATAATCCATCAGACTTTTCAGGTGAGATTTTTTTTGTCTGCTAGAGGAACAATTGTTCTAGCTAGTTCTATGCGGTCAACTGAAAAACCTCAGCTTCTGAAAAAATAGATAGAAGAACATTAACTAATGGTGCCACAACATCCAGAGGTAGGAGCCCATATACAAACTGAGTCAAACACCCCTGCAACACAACCATTAGAGGAACAAGTGAAATTGGATTTTACTACTCTTGCAGGAAATGAACAATGCGGTGAAGAAGGCGAGAACAATGCGGTGAATAACAATAATAATTAGAAGGTTATCTTTGGAGTCAATTAATGCATTTGCATCCGTTATGGGACCTAAACACTCGGGACGTTTGAGATTGTACGGACGATGGAATGTTAGAAGAGGTCTCAGAAATCTATGAAGGCAAGTTGTTCACTGAAATATCTATTAGAGAAATTAACATGGAAAATTCATTTGATTGTTTCAAATCTTTATAAATCTGTTAAAATTCAAACATAAAAAAAATTGATTATCTTTTAAAATCTGTTAAGTAGTTACATTCCTAAATAGTCTTTTAAAATTCATTGGATTTATTTATCTCAAAACAATCTTTTAAAATTCAAACCCCCTTACAACTTGTCTAATAATCGCAGCCGTCATTTTTATCAAGAGAAGACGAAGATTATCCACTTTGCAAACTCGTCGATATGATGAATATGCACATTACGTATCTGAATTGCCTAATGAAACGGGTAATTGAAAGAGGAAAAAAGATTACTGAGTAGTTGAGGCTGAAACCTTCACTTATAGCGACATGGTTTTGGCAGACACGACCCATGCAGAAACGATCACACTTTGAAGTTTGAACTCGAGCAGAAAGGAATTCCCCATCCCTGAAAATTTCCTTGTGAAGCAGAGACGGCTGATGTAACTCAAACGAAAGAGGGATCTACGTTCAAGAAAGGTTACTCTTAGAATGAATTCAGAAAGAAAAAACAACTAATAGTAATAAGAAAAATTGTTAAATTTCTCCATCTAATCCATTCCTGTAAGTAATGGTTATGATTTGAAAATGCCAAATTTGTAAACAGGAGGTTGATTTTTGATTCTCAAATATACAGTCAACCATTTGAGTTTGGGTTATTATACGTTTTAATTCCCTTTTTTCATCCATTGCTTTGTTTTGAGTACATTTTTCATCAATTACTGACTCATGGTAGCTTCAGCCACAACCACAGTTCAAAAATGCATCTGATTTCTTCAAATGTAGAGAAAATTACATGGGAAAATTAAGGTTAGGAATTAAGAGGGCTTAATTTGCAACAAACGAACATTTGATAACCAGAACAGAACTATAGAAGGATTATATTCCAAATCTGAATTACACACAATGGTTCGAGATAGATCCAAAAGTTGACCAACAAAATTAGTAAAATACAAATAAACCCTAATTCTAAACAAACATCAACAACCCATCAGATACAGTTTCAAGAGCTAGTAAACTTGGTAACAGCCTTAGTCCCTTCAGAAACAGCATGTTTAGCCAACTCCCCTGGAAGCACAAGTCTCACAGCAGTCTGAATTTCCCTAGAAGTAATAGTAGGTTTCTTATTATACCTAGCCAATCTAGATGATTCCTGACCAAGCTTCTCAAATATATCATTAATAAAGCTATTCATGATCCCCATAGCCTTACTAGAAATCCCAATATCAGGATGCACCTGTTTAAGTACCTTAAAGATATAGATCTTGTAAGTCTCAACACTCTTCTTAGCCTTCTTCTTTTTCTTCTCACCGGCGTCTTTTGGTAACTTCTTGCCGGCTTTTGGTTTCTTATCCGCCGGAGATTTCTCGGCGACGGTGGTTTTCTTCTCCTCTGCCGGCTTCTTTTCTGCTGGCTTCTTCTCTCCCTTTGGTGCCATTGGAAATATCAAATATGAAATGAATGATATTTTGATTGATGGGTAGATGCAATGTATTTATACAGGGAAGAGGTGAGATAGTATTGGTTAGTTATGGAGCCGCGCGGATTGATGAGCTGGATTATTTTAGGGCGTTGGATATATGTGTTGTCGTGTGAGGATAAATGTGCGGTGAAGATGACTTTCAAACTTTTGCGCAATTTCAGTTCGCGCCTCTGATCTGATGTTGACGGTTCTCTTAAATTCATGAAATTTTGGCGGATTATGGAAAAAAATTAAAAACAAAACTTTGATTGGATAGATTTACAAAAAAAGGGGGATCCTGATATAATAAAATTGATGGAGATATGCAAGAAATAATTTTTTAATTATTTTTATTAATAAAAGAGTATATATATAATTTTATAATTTTCATAATAAAAAAATCATATTCTTATTCTAATCCCAAAATTCTATTTTACTTGTACAAGGATCCTACAATTATGGTAAGTATACAATGTTAATTATATATAATTAATACAAACTATTTTGTTATCATAAATAAGATATACACGGTGAGACAACCGTGTATATTTTATGTTAATTATCATACTCCCGTAGTCATAGCGGGCGGTCTTCGTACGCTGATTTTTCCCTATAATCTTCAAAAATGACCGAGGGAAGACATTGGTAAAGATGTCTGCAATTTGATACTTGGAAGGGACATGGCAGACGTGTACTTGTCCACGAGCTATCTTTTCGCAAACAAAGTGGATATCCATCTCTATATGCTTAGTGCGTTGGTGCTGAACCGGATTACCAGAAAGGTAGATGGCACTAACATTATCACAATAAACCAAGGTAGCTTTCTGAATAGAACAATGAAGCTCTAACAGAAGATTACGTAACCAACAGGATTCAAAGACCACATTGGCTACCTCTCTATACTCGGCCTCTGCACTAGAGCGTGATAAAGTCGACTGACGCTTTGCAGACCATGAGACCAAGTTATTACCAAGAAACATACAATAGTCAGACGTAGAACATCTGGTGTCTGGACAGCCACCCCAATCAGCATTTGTATAGGAGAGAAGTGTAGACGTCGACGAATGATATAAATGTAAGTCAAAGTCAAGTGTCCCCTAGATGTACCGAATAATGCGTTTGAGAACATTCATATGTTTAACCCCGGGATCATGCATAAACAAGCACACTTGTTGTACGGCATACGTAATATCTGGTCTCGTGAAAGTAAGATACTGAAGAGCCCATGCAAGACTGCGATATCCGGTTGGATCCTCGTAAGGGGAGTCTGCCACATCACCCAACTTGGGTTTAGTATCAACTAGAGTGGAAGTAGACTTGCATGAGGACATACCAGCTCGCTCAATGATCTCAGTTGCATACTTACGTTGTGATAAGAATAACCCACATGCATGACGAGTGACAACAATCCCCAAAAAGTAACTCAATGGCCCCAAGTCTTTCATTGCAAACTCAGAACTGAGCATTGTCATGATAGACTGGCGTAATGCATCAGAAGAGGCAGTTAAGATAATAGCATCCACATATAATAGTATATAAGCAGAGAAGAACTACGATGATATATGAACAATGAATTATCAGACCTGCTGTGAGAGAACCTAATAGTTGAAACATAGTCTGCAAACCTCTTATACCAAGTCCGTGGAGACTGTTTAAGCCCATACAAGGACTTCTTCAACAAACAGATATGATGAGGATATTTGGGATCCTAAACCCCAAGGGCTGATGCATATAGATTGTCTCATTGAGATCACCATGTAAGAAAGCATTCTTCACATCTAATTGATGAATGTGCCATGCTTTCGAAAGAGTCAAGCTGAGCACAGTGCGAATGGTAGTCGGCTTAACCACCGGACTAAATGTCTCACCACAATCCACACCAACCTGCTGAGTCTTATCATCACCTACAAGACGAGTCTTATGCCTCGCAAAAGAACCGTCTGAATTGTCCTTATGAGCAAAAATCCACATAGATCGAATAATATTAACACCAGATGGACAGGGCACCAAATACCACGTCTTATTATCAATAAGAGCATTATATTCGTTGGTCATAACAATTTTCCAATTCGGGTCATTTAAACATACACAAGATTACGTGGTAGGGGTGATTTAAGAACATTAGAATGTAAATTAAAATGTCTTTTTGGTTTAAAAATACCCCATTGACTACGAGTGACCGGTCTATGACTCGGGGGAGAATTTGGTAGATTTTGGGAACTACCGGGACACGTGACAGATCGGCCAGCAGGCAGTGGGCCTGCTGGCCCAATACTGGAATCATGTGACGGTAATGGGATGGAATCCGTCACTGAAACAATGGCGGTAATGGGCTGGAACCCGTCACTGGAACAGTTGTGGTAATGGGTTGGGAATCTGGCCCAATTACCGTCACTGACCCAGTTACAGGATTGGATACATCGGCTGGAACAGTGGGGCGAGCGGGCAGTGGGCCCACTGGTGGATTTGGGGTGCAGACAAGCGGGCAGTGGGCCCAATACGTGAACTTTGAACAATTTTGCCTACGTCGCGTATTGGACGTTTTCTATTTCAAGAATGATAGAGATGTGATTCTTGATGTTAGAAACAATGAGGGCAGGGCGAAACGTGTTCTTAGCCATAATAGCAACGCAAGACGTGATGTAGGGATTGGGAAGAAAAAATTGGGAAGAGAGGAGAGACCGTCGGACACGAATTTTGAGAAAAGAGGCTCGAAATTGGAGGGATTGTCGACGGAATTTTGAGAAAATTGAAGAGAGGAATTTAAGACCTAGACTTCTGATACCATGAAAGAAATAATCCATTGATTATTTTCATTAATGAAAGAGTATATCTACAATTTACAATTTGCATAATAGGAAAATCATATTCCTATTCTAATCCCAAAATCATATTCTACTTGTACAAGCATCCTACAATTATGGTAAGTATACAATGTTAATTATATACAATTAATACAAACTATTTTGTTACCATAAATAAGATATACACGATGAGACAACCATGTATACTTATGTTAATTATCAATATTCACTTAGATTAAAACACATGAAATGAAAGAGTGATCATTAAATTTGAAGGAGTGCATAAACGGGAACTACGTTACTGGATAAGGAGTCAGGAGTAATGTTTCTTTGTTTGGACTATTTTAAGTGGAATAGTGATTCAAGAAATAAAAAGAGTATTTCGGCAAGCCTAGAAGATGGTTAGACGAGCTTATAAACATAGGTGGATTTATAGTACTCCGTTACTTATGGTTTTATGTGATAAAATTGCTGGGGATGACCATAAGGTTGTCCTTTGCATATGCTGCAAAAATAAGCACGCTTAGATTTACGGGCAAGACAAATGATATATGTATATTTGTAATAGAATTTGACATATTGCAAGCTTTCTAAATAAGTTACTATCCGAATCAACATAGAATTTGTAACACTTTGATATAATTTGTGATTAATCCAAAAGGGTAATATGTTGAGCATGAAGTCATACGTATATATCATGACGTGTATGCTATAAACATTTTTGTTTGTACGTATTAGCTTTGAAATTATGACAATCCGAGAAGGTTTGTATGTGATTCAAACAGGACGAGTATGTTGGGTATAGTGTAATGTCTTTTTAGTTTGTCATGACTTTCCAATTAATTCTAAAAAATATATATATATTTGAAATCATAAAAGAGATATCTTATGAGTAAATTAAAATAAAAAGGAAAGAAATATCATGAGGGAAATGCAATAAATAAATATGAGAGATAGAAAATAATAGGATAAGTTTAAACGAGGTACAATGAGTGAAAATTTGAAATCATGACGTATGATTTGTAAGTTATTCAGTAAGATAGTTAGGTTGCATATATCATGAATTTATTTCGATTTGTCATGACTTAGTATAAATGTAATTTTCTTCTCCTTTATTTGCGGCTGTGAAATTATGATGATCTAATATGGTTTGTGAGTAACTCAATAGAGCATCAACATCGAATATAACATGAAGTCGTATCAATCTATCATGACTTGCATGCTCTGAAATATATTTTTCTTTTATCTTTGTTTGCAACTTTAAAATCATGATGATATATCTGTTATGGTTTGTGAATAATTTAATAGGACAATTACGTTGAATATAGCATGAAGTCGTACTTGCCTGTCATGACTAGCATGCCATCATTGATTTTGATTCCTCTTTTCGTCAGATGTCATCTAGCTAAGGGTATTTTAGTCCGTAATTTTTTACTAAGGTTATGGTTTGTGAATAATCTAATAGGACAATTATGTTGATTCATCTTTTCGGCACTACGCATGATATCAAACGACATAATAGTGTTTGAAGTAAACAAAGAGAAAGGTAATTTAACATGTTTTCCAAAAACGCAAGACTGACAAACAAAAGAACCCAAAGATTGTTTACAATCAATAAATTTATTTTTTTTCAAAGAGAGTTTAACACGGGTGCTCTTAGATGTCCCAAACGATTATGACATAAAGTAGGAGAGAGCATCAAAAGTCGATGGAGAGGTGGTTGGGTTGTTGGTGGTGGTGGTGATGGGATATAAATCCCAGTGCTATTACATCTCAGTAGTGGCATCCCCGCCCGAAAATCCTTCACAGAAAATTTAAACGGATCAAAATTAATAGAAACATTATTGTCAGTGGTGAAACGACGCACATATCTCAAGTTTTTAATAAGTCTGGGTGCATGTAGGACATTATTTAATTGTAAAGGTGGGGGAGGTTTGACTTTCCAATACCACGAATTGGAATTTCATGTCCACTGCCAACCACAATATTTTTATTACTGCTCATATTAAAATAAGACGAGAGAGTACCTTGAGATGCCATCATGTGGAAAGTCGCACCCGTGTCCATGTACCAATTGTCGTCGGGAACGTTGAGATTCATAGTGTGCATGGCTTGCTCAATGTCCGTGGGTGCATAACTCGACGAAGATAGTCCATGGGCTGTTAATACTTGTTGTGGGCGGCTACCCAGTACTCTTAGCTGTCGGTTGGGTGGCGTCGATCTGGCCCACGATGTTGTGGGGTACAGGCACGACGGGGCTACCAACTGTGGTGGCATCCAGGCCCACGGCGGCAGCTGCCTCCACTGCCTGTAAATTGTTGCGGCTGCCAGGGGGGCCAATTCTGCCCCTGCTGCCCGCGACCGTTGCCACCTCCGGTCTGTTGCCCGCCACCACGGCCTCGCCCCATTCCTTCATTTTTTTCCCTTTATTGTTGTTTCGACTTTGACTCCGTTTTGGTCCATTATTGTTGTGATTTGGACCACCGCCCAAACTAGAATTTTGATGGCCAAAATCATCGGTAGACGTATTGGTGGAAAGGAGGCGGCGCCGACATTATTTGCCGTCGTCGCCGCCTGCTTTAGTTTTCGAGTTTTTTCAAGAATTAATCTCGAACGAGCCTCATAAAATGGTGGCAACAGATTACTTTGTTGAGTGAACGTAGCAACGCCATCATATTGTTCATTCAAACCCACAATTAATTAGAGAACTAGCCTTTGATTCATCATCGGAGCACCAACGTTGGAAAGTTGATCGACAATCATTTTTAATTCTTGACAATATGCGGAGATGTTTGGAAAATCATTCATCTTGACATTAGTGAATTAATTTTCAAGATAAACCGCACGAGAAATCTTGTTATCTTGAAAACTATTTTGCAAACGCTCCAATTCTTGTTGAGCCGTTGAATCCGGTTCCAATATGGTGTGCAAAAGATCGTTTGATATGGTGTCGTAAATCCATTGAAGGACTATAACATCTAAGCGAGACCAAAGAGCCGTGTCAATTTCGGGGGACTTTTCCATGACACCCGATTTGGATTTTGGAGGAAGAATATGGTCAATGACTTGGTATGCGCGGTAATGGATTTTGAATAACTCCGTCCAAGATGAATATTGCCCTTTTCCATCTCAAGAATCACCGGAATGAAGTTCTTGACGTTATTTACAGCAAGAGCGGGATGAAATTTGTGTTGGTCGGCCATTTTTGGTCTTGAGTGTCGAAAAAAAGGAAGGATGAGGAGAGGAGAAGGAAGAACCCAAAAACTAGGGTTTCAATGAGGGGGGTAGGGGATTCCGGCGGTGGCTTAGGGATAGGGTAATAGAGGGTTGATTTTTTGCTCTTGCTACCATGAAGGAAATATTTTTCTGTAATCATTTCATTCCATCAATGTAATATTATATACATCTTTACAAGACTTAATTTAAGCTATAATTATAATAGAATATATTAAGTTTAAGTTATGTTTGGTTTCTTCATCTATATATAGTTCTTGATATAAGGATTTTCAGTAGTATGTAGTGATTTCTGGAAATATTTTAATCTGTGTGAGGCATAGATATTGTCAGTTGTGTGACCCTTTCTATGCTTGACAAGTGTCCATTTTGGGACACAGTGTTTACCCATTTCATTTTTTTCTTTTCTTTTTTGGTTCAAACCTATTTCACTTCTTACCACTCTCTTCCTCTCCTCGCATCGACACCCACCTACATCCACTTCATATTTATAGCTTTCAACTCCGCCTTGTCGGTCTAGTAACTCCTAATCCAACTGAGAGCCTGTTGAAAAGTTGGAAATGGGAGTGGCAGTGATTAACCCACAACCTTTATGATTTTTATTTTCTCTCTTTATTTTAATTTGTGTAATGAAAGGTTGAAAAATCAATAAGAGTAAAGATGATACTACTTGGGAAGTTGAATTAGATTCTTGGGAAATCAAAACTATTAGACACGAATTAGTGAGGACATTCTGAGTATAATACGTATATTTAGGTGATTTTTCTATTACAAATAATAATAAAAAAATTACTTGATAATTTCAAATAGTTGAATGACTGTTTGAGTAATGAATTTTACTTTTTCGCTTATCGAAATTTAATTTAATTAAATTTTGAAGTTAAGTTAAATTAAATTAAATCAACTTAATATTTTAAAATTAAAATTTAGATATTCAAAAATCATACGAAATATAATAAAAAAACATATACTCCAGTTTTTAGAATATTGATTAAAATTCACATATTTTGAATCTCGAAAAACATAAATATCACATAAATAGATTGAGCGAGAATGTTTTTATATAGGTGTTTATGATTTATTTTCGTTTTTGGGTTTAATGAAAACACTGCCATAATTACGTAATTATTTGTCGAAATCAGTGGTGCTATCTCCTTTTTTTTTTTGGGGGAGAGTATTTAATGAATTTGAAGAAATTATGAAATTGTTTGGAGAAGAATAAGAGAACGAATTAATTTTATAGTGTTAGAATTAGAATGATAAGGTAGGCGAGATATATTAAGGTAAGGAAACAACAAAATTTAGAGTAGTTGAACCAAAGATTAATTATATGTGGTAAAGTATGAGTGGAGTCTACCAACATAATTAGTGTACCTCACTGTAATGAATCCATAAAGTATAAAGATAAACCCGTAAGGGTAGCCAAGTTGGTGTATCAGTAGAGCGCGAGACCGCAAGGTCACGAGTTCGATCTCCTGCATAAACTTTCTTGGTTGAGATTGTCACACATGGCTTGCCAAGTGTGGTTAATCGACTGACGTGGTTTGCAGGCTATTGCGTCAGTCCGGGGTTTACCCTGTGCGCACTCGAGAGTAGTAGCCATGCGAGCTTCCTTCGTAAAAAAAAAAAAAAAAAAAAAAAAAAGTATAAAGATAAGATCTGATATTCAACCTTAACGGAACAAAAAAGGAAAATAAGAAAAGGGAGGTGCTATATATAATCATGATGTTCCTTTAGGCCCACCACTATTTTAATAGCTTTTCCCAACCTGGATCCCACAACATACGTTGGGCTTTTCTCATTTTAGCAACTGGCCCAAATACCTTAGCTTCTAGCCCAACAGCGTAACACACACAGTAAAATAGACATCGGGGCGTTGAGATCTCGATGAACAATCTTGAAAATGGGAAATGTAGATGCATCAAGAACGAAACATGAAATCCAAGGAAATAACTGAAGACATCTTAGTGAATAGTGTTGGATTACATTCCCATTGCAGCTAAATTTGGAATACACCAAATATGTAAAGTAGAAAAATATAGAGAAGAAAGAACTGTACCTCTCAAACAGAAAAGAAATTCTATATTTCTATATAAAAAAAGAAGAAGCATTGAATCATCGTATAATGTGCATTGCCAAAGGGTTAGTAGTTGCCCAAGAAATGATACTTGATGATGCGTCATCAATCATCATCATCATCATCACCATCACCATCACCATCACCATCATCATCCTTTTGATTTTCCATTGTTGTGGGAACTGCGAAAGGAGAAAAAAATGATGGAGAAAGAGTAGGAAGAGGGGATGACCTTTAAAGACCAAAAAAAAAAAAGAGATTAGTTCAGAGCCTAATTTTTTAAACTTTTAAAAAGTGACTTGTACTTGGTGGAGAGAGGGTCTTCTAAGCATATGGTTCCACCTTTACCTTTTTCTTTTCTTTTTAATATTCAAAAGAGATCAACATTTGTTCTTCACTTTCCGCTAATGACAATTTAATTTAGTCAATTGCTCTCCTGGTTTACGTTATAGGTGAATTTGTATGGTACTTACAGGTGGTAAATGAGCGGATTGGATTAAGTTTGAATGAGTCAAATCAATGAACGGGTCATAACCTGATCCGTCCAAAGTTTGCTTGGCTTAAATGAGTTGGGTCAAAATGTGTAAACTAACAGGTCATAACCCAACCTGTCCAATGTAACCCAAACATCCCCTCACAAAAGCAAACAAATCTGCTTTTCTCATTCTTTCAATAATTTTTTTTAATTTTCCAATTCCTTTCCTTTTTGGTTTCAAAAGCTTCTGCAAAATTTTTTCTCAATAATGTTTTCTTCAAAATGCAATCTAAACACACAAATCTTCATAATAGTTTCCACAATAAAAACTTTGTATAGATGTCATATCTTTTATTCGAATGTGAGAAAAAATGTCCACTACACAAAAAAAAAAAAAAAAGACAACTCAATTTACTGACAAAAAGAAACTGTCCAATTACAACTCAATTTGCACTCTTTTTATCTTTCAAGTTGTAACAACTGCTTTAATATGGGCAGTCCAATGAATAATATTATGTAAACTTAACAATCAATCAAAGATATTTAGGCTTACTGAGAAATGCAAATGGTAAAAGTAGAGATCAAAGTGAATGTTATTCATAATTATCTCCATCATATCAAATCATACATTGTGTAATTACATCAAATATTATATAATTAGGATTGTAAAGGTGATTATCATATTCTTAGGATAGTCTTCCTTAATAGTAGTCTAGATTGATTTTGTATATATATATATATATATATATTGTATTCTTGGAATGAAATAAGACATGAAAATAATTTACTTTATGGTATCAGAGCCACAAATTAACCCTTCATTTTTTCGCCCTAACCCTACACCATCGTTGGCCTCCTACAACCCTAGCCGAAATCCTCCACTTTTCGGCCTCATCAACCAAACCCTAACTAGGGTTTTCTCCAAACCCTAACCCTAGCCAAAACTACTACCCCCTACAATTTTGAGACTTTTTCCACACAAACCCTAATTAGAGTTCTTCATCTCACTTACTCCAATCACCAAAATATCCTTCCTCCTCATATTTTCTTGTTTTTTTCTTGGGTAACAATGACCTACAAACAAAAATTTCATCCCGCTCTTGCCGTAAACAAAGTAAAGAACTTTATTCCAATTGTTCTTGAGATGGAAAAGGGGCAATATTCTTCTTGGGCGGAGTTATTCAAAATCCATTGCCGAGCATACAAACTCATAGACCATACTATTCCTCCCAAGTCTTCATCGGAAACCATCGTTGTTGACAAAAATCTATGGTCTCGCTTAGATGATATAGTCCTTCAATGGATTTACGACACTATCTCTAATGACCTTTTACACACCATTTTGAAACCGGACTATACGACTCAATAAGCTTGGGAGCGTTTGCAAAATATCTTTCAAGATAATAAAATTTGTCGGACAGTATATCTTGGAAACCAATTCACCAATGTTAAATTGGATGATTTTTCAAACGTGTCTGCATATTATCAAGAGTTGAAAATGCTTGCCGATCAACTTTCAAATGTTGGTGGGCCGGTGACGAATCAAATGTTAGTTCTCCAATTGATTGCGGGATTGAATGAACAATTTGATGGTGTTGCTACGTTCATTGAGGCTCGTTCGAGATTAATTCTTGAAGAAATCCGGAAACAAAAACAGGGGACGGGGGCGACAACTAATGTCGGCACCGCTCTTATCTCCACCAACAATTATACCAATGATTTTGGCACTCAAAATTCTGGTTCCGGTAATGGTTCGAACTGACAAAATAATGGGTCAAAATCGTAACAATAACAAAGGAAAAAACAAGGGTGGAAAGGGACGAGGTCGGGGTGGCGGCAACAGCCGCGGCCAACAGGGCCAAAATAGACCCCATTGGCAGCAGCCAAACCAACTAGCCGACGGGCAGTGGGGGCAGTACCCACTGTAAGGCTGGCAACCACAACAGTGGGCTGACCCTCCATGCCCGTACCCCACGGCTCAGTGGGTTTGACCTCCTACAATATCTAAGTAGCCCGGGGTTCTCGGTTCTCATCCGCAACAAGCTTTTACAGTCCATGGACCATCTTTCGCAAGTTATGCTCTCACGAACGTCGAGCAAGCCATGAACAACATGAATCTCAATATTCCCGATGATTCGTGGTACATGGACATGAGGGCAACATCACACATGACGGCATCTCAAGGTACTCTCTCATCTTACTTTAATATGAGTATTAATAAACATATTATCGTTGGCAGTGGGCAGGAAATTTCAATTCGTGGTATTGGTCAATTAAACCTCCCCCCTGCCCCCACCTTTACATTTGAAAAATATTCTACATGCACCCAAACTTATTTAAAACTTGATATATGTACGTCATCTAACAACTGACAACAATGTTTCTATTAAATTTGATCCGTTTGAGTTTTTTGTGAAGAATTTTTAGATGGGGATGCCACTAATGAGATGTAATAACACTGAAGATTTGTATCCCATCACCACCACCACCAATAACCAAGTCACCAATCCATCAACCTTTGATGTTATTTCTCATAGTTTATGACATAACCGATTGGAACACCCGAGAACACTGGTGTTTAATTTTCTTAGAAAAAATAAATTTATTGATTGTAACAAACTCATGAACTCTCATGTTTGCCAGGCTTGTATTTTTGGGAAGAATGTTAAATTTCCTTCTTCTTTATCTATTGCCAATACTATTATGCCATTTGATCTCATGCATAGAGATCTGTGGACATTCCCAGTTTTAAGTTCGGCAGGTCATAAGTATTATATGCTTATTTTGGATGATTATTCTAATTTTCTGTGGACATTTCCCATTAAAAAGAAATTGTAGGTCCCCACAATGATATTATCTTGACTGCCTCTTCTGATGCATTACGCCAGTCTATCATAACAATGCTCAGTTATGAGTTTGTTATGAAAGACTTGGGGCCCTTGAGTTACTTTTTGGGGATTGTTGTCACTCGTTATGCAGGTGAGTTGTTCTTATCCCAGAGGAAGTATGCAGCTGAGATCATTGGGTGGGCTAGGATGTCATCCTGTAAGTCCACTTCCATTCCGGTTGATACTAAATCCAAGTTGGGTGATGCGGCTGGCTCATCTTATGAGGATCCGACCCACTATCGCAGTCTTGCAGGGGCCCTTCAATATCTTACGTTCACGAGACCAGATATTACGTATGTCATACAATATGTGTGTTTGTTTATGCATGATCTCAGGGTTGAGCACATGAATGCACTCAAACACATTCTTCGGTACATCCAGGGGACACTTGACTATAGCTTACATTTCTATCCTTCGTCGACGTCTACACTTGTCTTGTATACAGATGCTGATTGGGGTAGCTGTCCAGACACCAGACGGTCTACGTCTGGCTATTGTATGTTTCTTGGTAATAACTTAGTCTCATGGTCTGCAAAGGGTCAACCGACTTTATCACGTTCTAGCGCAGAGGCCGAGTATCGAGGGGTAGCCAATGTGGTCTCTGAATCCTGTTGGTTACGTAATCTGCTTTTAGAGCTTCATTGTCGTATTCAGAAAGCTACCTTGGTTTATTGTGATAATGTTAGTGCCATCTACCTTTCTGGTAATCCGATTCAGCACCAACGCACCAAACATATCGAGATGGACATTCACTTTATTCGCGAAAAGGTAGCTCGTGGACAAGTACGAATCTGCCATGTCCCTTCCAAGTATCAAATTGCAGACATCTTTACAAAGGGACTTCCCTCAGTTCTTTTTGAAGATTTTAGGGATAGTCTCAGCGTACGAAGGCCGCCCGCTATGACTGTGGGGTGTGTGTGTGTTAAATATACTACATATACATAAGATATACACGATATGCACATGTATATCCTATGTATATTTAGTCTCAGTTTTGTCACATTGTACACGGTTTTGTATATTTGTAGTGTACCGAATTGGTACAAATTGTACCATAATTAGAATTGCATAATTATAGAATTCTTGTACAAGTAGAATAGAGTTTTGAGAGTAGAATATGAATTTGATTTTCCTATTATGAAAATTGTAAATGGTATATATTCTTTCATTCATGAAATAATAAAGGAATTATTTCTTTCACAAACAATTATTGTTTTTTAATTTACATGTTCCTTGAAATTCCAATTAATGTTTGTTTAATTTATGTGGTGGTAAAAAATGTCAGTAATGTTAGATCATAATGTCGACATGTGTTGAACCTTGTCCTTGTGCCTTTTTAGGTTGTATCCGAATAGTCAATTCACTTTTAGACAACGATACTTATTGGTTTTCCATGAAGAGTGAAAACCCATGTCTTATAAGTACTTACTTTAGATGACATGTGGTATCGTTAATTAGGACAAAGCATTGTCTCGCTTATTATTCTCAATTTTCTCATACATATTGTAGTGGAGGATGAGGATGCGTCAATTTGTTTTGTCTTTGTTTTCTTGTCGCGTTAATAGGCAATGCACCAATGATGCATCTTCCATCTAGTTGCAGACAGGTTGATTTGGGCTACGTGGAATTAATTAATTTCTGGATGGAGCTGGCAACTAGCTTTATCAAGTATTTCACTTTTGGCAGAATACGTCAAAGCTAATAGTGTCCTAAAGTGTGGATTCTCCCTTTAACTAACAATTAGGGCTGAATATGTGTCTACTTCTGGGTGTCAAAAGCTGCCTTGTGCTCTTACGATTGAAAATTACATGATGGAAATAGAAAATCATATAAAATAAGTGAAGAGAAACACAGATCGATGATAAAATAGAATCTTAATTCGATTGATGATGAAGAAAGAGAATTCTTGATTCAGACTCCTTAACAAGGAAAATATGATTGATCAAATTCTATTGAATCTGACTCACTAGTAAAACAGGGCTGAAGAGAACTCCAAATTTTGTTGATGCGATCTCAAAAAGAGAAGATAGAACATGATGCTGCCATTGCAATCACTATTCGACATGGCACAGATTTTGCTCATAAACGTTTTCACTGTCAAGTTACAATTGCCGAAGCATATAGTGCACATATTTTACATCACATTCCTTACAGATACATGGCTGTCTAAAATAAGTTATTTGCCTCTTATTTACACGGACAAAGAATATTCTTTATATTCCCATTGATCCACCAACATTGAACTTACAGATTCAATTCTTCCTTGCCATATATCCGCTGAAGCTCTCGCGTTGCAGCTTCAAATGATTCTGATGACGACAATTAGTTCAATATGAATCATATGTTTCAAATAGTTGATGACTTCTCTCTGAGAGATTCAAAAAAATAGGACACTAATTTGTATATGACTACCTTTCCAAACCCAGAAAGCTTTTTGATTGATGGGGGAACCAGTCACGGTTTGAATTGTATCGAACAACACACTTTGTCGTGTGCTCCTTGGCTCCTGCGCTATCCGGTAGATGGTTTTTCCATTCTCAAAATATATGTGATTGTTTGGGTGCTTCATCATGTTGGTTGCATGACGCTCAAATTCATAAGCATTAAGCACCTTCAAATGCGTATGTAATTGCAAAATTCCACACAGGGAAATATATATATTATTACATGAATGAAAAAGCAAAGTGAATAACTTGCCTTTGAATAGTTACATGGTTGACAGCCGCAAAGGTAGCCAGACCGTTTTATAATACCACGAAGCTCCTTATAACACACAGGAAGATTGCAGGTAAGGCGCTGACAGCAAAATCAATGAAATTTGAACAAAGAGAAATGTACCTGTCGGGACACAACGTATTTTACAGGTACCCTGTCAAGAATTCCTGTTGCTAACAAACTTCTAACATTCGAAGGAAAGCTGTTAGGAGCACCTTTATGTGCACGTTTAGACTCTGATTTGTTTTTCCGCATGGAATCAGTCCTAGGTTTTGAAGTCTGAGAGGATATATCAACTGCATTAGCATTTGATCCATCCAGCTGCTTGTCACCGTGTGTTTCTGATGTTTGAACTGACGATTGATAATGCAAATAATCGTAACCGCTAATTGGCCTTGCCAGAGCATCAATATCAGACACCAATTCAAATCCAAATATTGTGTCGGAATCCCCTCTGGTATAGGAGTCAGCAATTGATGTAGTGCTGTGACCTTTCTCGATATTGGATCCGATGGATCTAGTACTTATATCCCCAGGATTGTAGGCCTGACTTTCACCTTCCTTCCCATATGCCTGACCCATGGATAAAAAGGATGTTTCACTTGCCCTGTTATGTACCTGACTGATAGACTTACTAATGTTATTTTCAATTGGTGAATGAGTAGCAGTTTCTGAATCTTCCACCTGATTAACATTAACTTTTCTGATCCTAGTGTCGTTTATGCATAATTGTGGTTCTTCAATAGTGTAAGACATTGATAAACCAACTAATGGATGTGTGGTGGAGTTCCCTTTGTTACCAGGAGACATGCTTCTCTCTGTCAAGTCGACTGGCCTGGTGATATCATCTCCAAACAGCCTATCAATGAATTGGTTTGCCCCTCACTGAAGACCAGAAGAAGTCTCCCAAGATGTGGAATTTGTCATTGCAAGAGAAGTGTGGCCAGCTTGTTTCTTGTTAGGAAATAACTCTGGTTCAGCAGCAGCGGAGAACAATCTGTGAGCACATTTCGCTTCGATTCTCGGTGAGCTATCAAAAACTGCTTCTCCATTAGATAGATGTCCACCACATTTCGGTATCCAATAGTCCTTGTCATGTAAAGACTGGAAAAGATCTGATATGAATGAACTAGATAAAGTCTACTCATCACACTATAATCTCTAACCAGAAACAGTAATGACGAGCAGGGTTTGCTACGAAGCAGGTCAAAATAAACAAGAGCATAAGGTTTGGGGGGGGGGGGGGGGGAGGAGGTTAGAAATAGCACGATGATCTGGCAATAATTTCTCAGCATTAACCAACAAAAGAAAAAGATATATAAGTATCTGATAACTTGATGCAACGATCAAGTATGAGACATATCAGGGGGAAGATATCACCAAAATCACAGTTTCTCATTAATCTTTTCTAGACAGGCATTGATATTGATCCCTAGTTATTCCCTATAGACGTTTTCATTGATACAGAATTTAGATTGATCCACTGATTGGACATCTGATATATCAAAGAAAGATAATACTCCTTCCATCTCAAAAAGGATGACACTCTTACTATCATAAGTCAAAACAATTTCCTTAAGAGTACTATCTTCGATAGCTAGTTGTGTTGAACTAGCTATGGTTTTGTAACATTTGCTCTTGGTGATTAATACAATGTTAGCTACCAAAAAAAACATGTGAACTTTATTTCATACATAAGAATTAAAAAAGTGATTGCTGAATTTGTATTGAAAATCAGAAATGTTAAGTCTTGCACCACAAAACCAGCCATTCTTTTCGTCAGAGAGAGTACAATTTTCTTTTAGTAAGAACCCCAAATTCAAAGCTCAAGTGCAATTTTTGCAAATTAAAGTTTCATCTATAAATATCACGTCGAGCAGCGAAATGGAAGCTTAAAGACAAAAGAAAGGTCCTGCTGGAAAATTGTTATTGGGTCGGGTCCACCCATAAGGGGTGCCAATTAGCCCGTTAGCCCATTAGCTTATCCTCTTCCTAAACCCAAACCCTTAGACGATCCGCTTCCACAAGGAGAAAATCCCTAAGTCTCCTAAACTAGCATCTTATGGTTCAAATACTACAGGTCCAATTGTCAGCTCAACAAACAGGAAACTAACAGCTATTTCTTTTGATATCACTACAAAATACAAATTCTGATAAAATAGCATAAATCACAAAAACGAAATAAAACGAGTATCAAATTAAGGTACTAAACACTAACGTTATGGAGCTTATAATAAACAGTAGAAATACTCACCATCTTGCAGGTTTTAGTTCAACTATTTTGACAGCCACAAATGCTCATAAATCAATTACCTACAGTTCAAATTTACCAATAACAGAATGCAATAAGAATTATCATCTAAAAAATTACTACTTCTTTTTACCGTTGTACTATTTGAAGCGAGTGAAAATTCTAAGTCAGTTAAAAGCCCTAATTTGTGAATTACAACATAGAAAAGAGAGGGTCGTACGTCTATAGATGGACGAAGATACTAGAAACGGTCATGTGAACTTCCCGGCGGCATCGTCGCCGGCGACTGTCTGTTTTGAAGGAGAGATTTGTTTTTTGATTTTTCGGGGTTGGGCAGAGCGATTGTTATGGTGACTGAGGAGCAGAGGATCGGCTCTCGGGGAGACCACAGAATTGTGAATGAACCTGCACTATCAGGTTATACAGTTACCGCCTTAATCTACGTCCACGTGTATTAGGTCTGATTAATCGTAGCCGTTCATGCGGCTTTTGGTTTACTGATTTTGGGCTTTTCGGGTCTTTGTGACGTCAATGAGTGATGATCCCATGGACCGGAGCCTACCACTAACTCATAAGAATACTCCCTCCGTCAAAATTTTAAAAATAAAGATTTTTTTAAAAAAAATTATAACTTTAAATAAAAGATGTGTAGAGTAGCAAAAAGTTATTTAAATATTATGATTATAAGTTTGTCAAGTAATATATTTGAATTGTCAAATTTATTAAATTTAAAAAGAGACACTTTTGTTTTAAGAGATAAAAAAAGTAAAATAGTTAAATTTTGAGGAGGGAGTAGTGGGTTTAAATAGGGAGTAGTACTTGTTATGTGAGAGTTATAATGCAAAATTATTTATGAGGTAAATTATAGAGATTATATTATTTATAAATATCATATGATGAATAAGAATTGTAATGCGGGTATTGTTTATTTTTAAAGTTTTTTTTATCTTTAGAAATTCTTCTTCAAGTATAACTAATTATAGGATTTCTTATAACATTCTATGTCACATACTCAGCTTCTTTTCAATTTAAATATCTTAGTTAGATGAGACACAAAGATTAAAATAAAACTTTTGAACTTTGCGTTATTAAATCGAAAATGAGAAATACTGCAATGTACCAAATTAAAGTATTTTTTAATCTTGTAGTTAAAAATAAATCATGTAAAATGTTTGAAATGTGAGGGAGCGGAAAAAAGGAGCAGGTGCCGTAGGCCATAACTGAAAATCATCATTCTCATCAGGTGTTAAATTAAGATCCACGCATAATATTCTCTTTAAAACTGGTATCATTCTCTCTGACGAACCTTCATTCATCGGAGCACGGTGACGCCTCATAAAGCCTGCCCCATAGAGAACTCCATCCCACAAATTGAGCATTTATGTACTATTATTATTATTGGCGTGAAGAAACTTTCCGGCGTCTCCGGTGGCCGCCAAGTGCTTGGAAAGAAGATCTCGCTCTATGGATGATAAAAGTATTAAGCAGTTAGCCATATAAATTAGATGCTCTCGTCTACCGAGTTTGAAACTTTTGAATAAAATTTAATGGAATTTAGATTTCGAAAATATACATTGATCGACAAGTTAGTGCTTCTAGTTGAATTCTGCGCGTTCGTTTCGATAATGACTAACAAATGCTAGTGTGTAACGTGATTTGGATTTAGTAATGGGGTGGCAATGTATTTTTCATGTAAGCTTAAGGCAGAAAGAAGAGTCCATAAAGTGAGCTTCCACGAAGTTTCCAGAATGATTCTTCGATTTTACATTTGGTTGACTTGATCAATATAGGGCTGACCTGAATGACAAACATACATGCTTTCGTCTTTTACTGTCTTTTACCCTCCTATGAAGCATAGATAACTCATTCGATCGTATATATCACTGAAAGTTCGTATATTAGGTGAAAATTCGTCTTTTACTGTCTTTTACCCTCCTATGTATACTTACTACAAATAAATATATTTTAATACTTTATTTGAAATAGAGGTCAGAGGAGAAGACTTTATTCGACTTTACTTTCTTGGAGTTGATGGATATAGTGACTTGCCGCCCAAGTTAATAAGGACCATGAAACGAACGTCGGTTATGCATTGCATTTGGTCTACAATATATAGCATATGGAATCTCGATCTTTTCTGTACAAAAGACAAAATCATGGCTCTCGTGAAATATCATGAAATACAAATGACAAAATAAGATCATGATAAAATGAGATTGTTTATCCAAAAAAGTTACGGTTAAATTTGCAAGTGATTTTAAAGATATGTGGATTGATTCGTAAGTAAATATAATAGATAATTAATAATAATTAAGCAAATGAAAATAAGTAAAAAAAGTAGCATGAGTTAGTGTTATCTTGATTAGAACTTGGTTCGGACCTTAGCAAAATCGCTTCGAGCCCAAGCCAATATTGAGAGCTTGTACAACTTAAGATTACAGAGAAATCGTGCAAGTAAGTGAAATGAGAATGAACCGCCTTTCCAAAATGAAGGTTGGACCCTTTATATAGTTAACAATACAATGCATTTATGTCCAAGAATCATTCTTCCTTGATTGAACCGTCACTTCGGTTCACGAACTGAAGCATTTCGTAATGATGATCACATTCCTATAAAACCCTTTTTTTTCTCCTCTCTCAATTTTTACCTTTTGGTAAATTTCCTTTAAGCCCTCGAGCACTCACCTGTATGCAAATCTTCATTCCACTTTAAATCTTCAAATCTTCAAATCTTCATAAATTCAAACCTTCATATCTTTAAAACTTCATATATTCAACCCTTCATACCTTCATATCTTCAACTCTTCATGAAAAAACCTTCTTGTTGTGCTTTCAGACAATCATCTTCGGCAACTTCTCCAGCGCTGGTTTCTACTTTCTAATAAAACCACCGACGTCGATGTCCCCTCTGAAGTTCAGGCCACTGTCGACCCTAGAGCATACAATATGATCATTCCACTTTACGTTTTGAGAGTGAATTCGATGTCTCCACCGCCTCTTCGAAATCGACCGAGGTGAAGAAGTTAGAAGTTGGCCAACCTCAATTAAAGCCACTGATATTGATACAGTTCGAAATGGCTGTGGTTGGACTATGTATTCGGTTGTCACGTATATTTTTAAAGTGCAACAACTAAAAGTTTTGCATCGATCATTTGAATTAATGAGGAATAAATTAGCAGAGCTGGGTTATGGATGTACCTTGCTAGATACAGGACAAGAAACAACGATATACAAATACTTTTACACTGAGCATCGGGCATATAAACTTGTAACTATTTTCTTATCTCATGTGATTAACTCAAATTCTTCTTCACATAATAGTATTTGTGTCTTGCAGAATCATTTTGAAAATGTCCTTACATTATATTCCTCTCCCTACTCTATTCTCATTCTTCTCAGTACTTCCTTTTACTCTTCAGTTCTTACTCTCTATCTCTTTATTTCTCTATCTCTTTGTTCCTCTCGGCCTGTTAAGCTCATATGCTACTATCATAGTCCTCTATCCTATTGTCGCAGTGTCTTCCAGAATGATGTTTCGATTTGAATTATCCTTGAATAATTACTCTATTGTTGAGGATTGGTTGCACCGTGCTGTTTTACATATATCGGTGCTGCTAGAGGAAATATTTTAAAGTTAACAGTAGATGATCAAAAAGTTTATGGAGTAGAAGAAACTATAACTTTCGTGCTGTCTGTAAGTGCATTTCTTCTATCCTTGTCTATCAAAAGTTATCCAGAATTTGAGAGTACTATACTAGCTATGACTATGGAGTAGGACTAGTTAAGGCGATTCTTGGTGACTACCTAAACTTGATAAATCAAGTGGTGGTCCCATTAGCTAGACGACATGATGAGACTCTACAATTGCTAAATCTTGATGGGTGGAGGGAGGTTGCAGATGCAAGTTTGATGGCAATTGCAGATAATTTCCCCTTACCGAATGATCTTGATATGTTTGAGTGTCCAATAACTGATTACAAGCCCATATCATGTGAATTTGCAGGTCTTTTTCTTATCATATTGCTTCATGGTTTCAAGCAAGAGTATTGTTTCATTTGCATTCATTCTTGTAGCTATAAGGAAATTGTGCCAACAGACATATTTGTCAAAGGAAGTTGAAGCAAAAGTTGTTCAAGATTCTCTTCCCATTCTTATCCTTGATGAGACAGTTTATTGTATGGATGTAAAAATGACTTGGAAGCTCTTACATCCTATTTCAAGTGCCTTGGGATGTTTGCAACCTCAACATCTGATGTTGAAAAGCTAAAAAAGTTTTTATCACATAATCCTGACATCTTAAATTCTCCTGAAGTAGTGACATGTTAAGGATAAAACTCTGCTTTGTTAGTGACGAACTCCATGATCATGTCTTCAAATTTCATTGTCTTTTGGAGTATGATAGTGCTAACTTAATCAAGGGAGAAGGTTACTTCAAGAGAATTAGGCAACTGTTATTGCCTTGTTTAATGCTTAAATCTCCTGCTGCTACAATGAAAATAGTTGCAAGTTATTTTCTATGGAAGTTGGTTGGCATGTACTTAGACCACAAGTGGGTTCTTCAAGCTTCTAAGCTCAGCTACTGCATGGAAATCTTTATAAGAGCAACATTTATTATTCAGCTACTTGAAATCATCATTGTTGATGCAACAAGGATGTATGCTACCTTGTGCTGGCTTACAAACATTAATGACATGTCACGCCCCGACTTTTCTCAAGTCTTTCTTTAGGACGTGATGGCACCTGGACAACTATCCCTTTCCAGGCGAACGACTTACTTCATTTTCTTCCTAAATTAGACAGATATTTGCGGAAATAATATATATAATAATCAATTTGAAGTTTACGAAGAACAATCTCATGTGGGGCATTCCCCGAGATAATAAAACTTAATTCTTTAAACAAACTTAGTCTAGAGTAACTTTCACCAAATCCGAAATAATGGATTGGTGGTACGATGAGGCTACGGGACGATAACTAGCCCTCTTGCGGAGCTTTTCCTCTATCGCGCCCTCCTGAAATATGTTAAATAAAAGAGTCAGCCCTACCATCCGGGGCTGAGTGGAATCTCACCTTACAGTCCAAAGTAACCTCACAATATTTCATATTCATTACCTATTTGTACAGTTTTTACGTTATACATTCTGCCCTTCCAGACTTCGGTTGATCCGAGGCAGAATGTTCAAACAGCGATAACTCTAAAACCCTAAGTCGGATTTATCCCCGTAAAGTCTCAAACTGTCGAGGACAGAGTAATATATAACTTTTATTCAGCACAATATTTCATATTCATTACCGATTTGTACAGTTTTTACGTTATACATTCTGCCCTTTCAGACTTCGGTTGATCCGAGGCAGAATGTTCAAACAGTGATAACTCTCAAACCGTAAGTCGGATGTATCCCCGTAAAGTCTCAAACTGGCCGTAACAGAAAGATGTACAACTCTGTAAAATTTCATCCAATTCTAACAAGTATAGCTCAGTATAACAGATTACAATTGCACAATCCAAACTAGTTATTAAACAAATCATAAATTTCATGCTCATTCTTTCAATAACCGGATTATATTCTAACATGTATTGTAACTTAAAAATAAAGGATTTTACTAAGAACTTTGAGTGAGAAAACTCACATTTGTTGCTTCGTAACCAGGAACAAAACCTCAACTTCAACCAAACCTTTTTGGAACTCCTTAATTGCTCTCTTTAATTCTCTTCTTCTTCTTTTTTTCACTGTGTTTTGTTTCTGATTTTTGTCTTTTCCCTTTTGTTGAGTTTTATATAATAAAGTGTATATGTGTGTGTGTTGTGTCGTGTGAGTAGTTGCACGAATTTTTGGGATGTGAGGGAGTGGAAGAAGGGGTTGAGGGAGAGGGATTTTAGGGACGTGTGTGTGTGTGTGTGTGTTTTTTTTCTTTTTTCTTTTTTCTTCTTCATTTTTTTTTTTGGGACTTTACATTCTCCCCTCCTTAAACAACATTCGTCCTCGAATGTGAGTAAGGTCGTAACCCATGCACATAGACATGCAAACTGCACACACATGAACCACAACTTCCAAGACTTTGCATTCTCCCCTCCTTAAACAACATTCGGCCTCGAATGTGAATAAGGTCGTAACACATGCACATAGACACACAAACTGTACAGACATGAGACATAACTAAACACATTTTAATACCTTACTCAAACAGGAAAGGATATTTGATTTTCATCGCGTCTTCGGCTTCCCAGGTTGCTTCTTTTGTGGAGTGATTTCCCCATAGGACCTTCACAGACACAATATCTTTATTCCTAAGACGTTTAATCTGTCTATCCGGTATTTCTACCGGCATTTCTTCATATTGAAGCTCTTCATTCAGGACTATTTCTTGGGGTTGGATGACGTGACTTGGATCATGCAAGTATTTTCGTAACATTGACACATGAAACACCGGATGCACCGCTTCTAATTCTTGTGGAAGGGCTAGTTCGTAAGCCACATTTCCCACTCTTCGTAAGATCTCATATGGTCCAATAAACCTTGGGCTCAATTTTCCGTTCTTGCCAAATCGCATCACTCCCTTCATTGGAGAGACTTTTAAAAACACTTTCTCCCCTTCTTGAAATTCGATATCTCTTTTACGATGATCCGCATAAGACTTATGGCGGCTATGAGATGTCTTGATCCGCTCCCGAATTATCTGCACTTTATCATTTGATTCTTGAATGACTTCGGGTCCGAACAGTAGTGTTTCGCCCACCTCGAACCACCCAAGTGGAGATCTACATTTTCGCCCATACAATGCTTCGAACGGAGCCATATGTATACTAGCATGAAAACTGTTGTTGTAGGCGAACTCAATTAGACACAAATGGTCCAACCAGTTGCCCTGGAAGTCCAATACACAAGACCGCAAAGATGTCCTCCAATGTTTGAATTGTTCGTTCAGCTTGTCCGTCGGTTTGCGGATGGAAAGCCGTACTCAACTTGACCTTTGTCCCGAGGCCCTGCTGGAAACTTTGCCAAAAGTGTGAGGTGAACTGGGAACCCCCATCCGGAACAATTTGCAATGGAATCCCGTGTAACCTCACTATTTCTTTCAAATAAATTTGTGCATACTGCGGTGCCCGATATGTAGTCTTGACTGGTAGGAAATGGGCTGACTTTGTAAGTCGATCTACAATCACCCATATAGAATCATAACCTTCTCGTGTTTTTGGTAGACCGGTCACAAAATCCATGTGAATCGCCTCCCATTTCCACATGGGGACGCCAATGTCCTGAAGTAGGCCGCCGGGTTTTTGATGTTCGGCTTTCACCTGTTGACACGTAAGACATCTTCTGACAAACTCTGCAACATCTCTCTTCATTCCTTTCCACCAATAATTTGCCTTGAGATCATGATACATTTTCGTTGATCCTGGATGAATGGAATACCTGGTATTGTGACCTTCGTCTAAGATCCTTCTTCTTAAATCCCTTACCTTAGGAACACATAACCTACCCTTATACTGAAGGGTACCATCATTTCCTCCTAATGTAAATTGTGAAGGTTTTCCTTGTTGAATCCTCTCCCGAAACCTAACAAATTCCATATCCTCAAACTAACTCTCTTTTATTTCTGAAGTTAAGGCAGACTGCGAGGTATCACGTACCACCACCCTACCTTCACCGACCTCAGTTAAACTAATCCCGAGGTTTCCCAACTTTTGTACTGCACGAACGATATCTCTCTTTTGTACTGCCAAGTGGGCCAAACTGCCCATTGATCTCCTACTGAGTGCATCAGCCACCACGTTAGCTTTTCCAGGATGGTAAAGAATGCTAAGGTCATAATCCTTAAGTAACTCTAACCATCTTCTATGTCGGAGATTCAAATCCTTTTGCGTGGTTATGTACTGCAAACTCTTATGATCTGTAAATATATCTACATGCACCCCATACAAATAGTGTCTCCATATTCGTAAGGCAAACACTACAGCGGCCAATTCCAAGTCATGAGTTGGATAATTCTTATCATGTATCTTCAATTGTCGAGATGCATATGCAATAACTTTTCCAAATTGCATCAAGACACATCCTAACCCAACCCTAGAGGCATCACAATAGACTGTGAACCCTTCTTGTCCCGATGGTAAGGTTAGGACAGGTGCAGTAGTCAACAACTCCTTCAGTTTCTGAAAACTTGTTTCACATGCATCTGACCACTGGTACTTAATCGTTTTTTGAGTCAATCGGGTCAAGGGAGCAGCAAGACTAGAAAAACCTTCTACAAATCTTCTATAATACCCAGCCAAACCCAAGAAACTCCTAACTTCTGTCGGAGTGGTAGGTTTTGGCCAGTTCTTCACTGCCTCTATCTTTTGGGGGTCTACAATAATTCCATCCCTTGACACAACATGGCCCAAGAAGGATACTTTTTCCAACCAAAATTCACACTTTGAAAATTTAGCGTACAGTCTCTCTTGTTTCAAGGTTTGAAGCACTACCCTCAGATGTTCTTCATGTTCTTCAACACTCTTGCTGTAAATTAGGATATCATCTATGAATACAATCACGAACAAATCTAAGAATGGTTTGAAGATTCTGTTCATGAGATCCATAAAAGCTGCTGGAGCATTGGTTAACCCGAAAGACATGACCAAGAACTCATAATGACCATATCGGGTTCTAAACGCCGTTTTGGATATATCATTCGGATTTATTTTCAGCTGGTGATATCCTGAACGAAGATCAATCTTGGAAAAATAACTGGCTCCTTGAAGTTGGTCAAAAAGATCATCGATTCTTGGTAATGGGTATCGGTTCTTGATCGTGACCTTATTGAGTTGTCGATAATCAATGCACATTCGGAGCGATCCATCTTTCTTCTTCACAAAAAGGATCGGTGCACCCTGGGGGAAACACTAGGCCTTATAAAACCTTTATCCGTAAGATCCTTCAACTGTTCTTTTAACTCTCTCAATTCAAATTGGGCCATTCGATATGGAGGAATAGAAATAGGTCTTGTACCCTGAATTAATTCTATAGCGAACTCCACTTCTCTATCTGGAGGAAGGCCTGGAAGATCTTCAGGAAAAACCTCCGGAAAATTTTGAACAATAGAGACATCTTGCACCGCTGGGGATTCTTTTTGGGTATCTACTATATTAGCCAGATATGCGTACTCCACTTTGTGACTTCTTAATAACTTTTGAGCCCTAAGATAGGAAATAAGCTGACGTGAGGATATTCCAATCTTACCCTTTATAACAACTTCTGGTTCCCCGGGAAAAGATAACTCTATCTTTCGCCGGCAATCTAACATGGCATAACATGCTGACAACCAATCCATACCCAAAATGATGTCAAAATCTACCATATCAAGTAGTACTAGATTTACTATTGTTCCTCTGCCATACACTTCTAATGAGAAAATTGAGTTTGGACTCTCCTCTTGCAATCCCTGGCATGGTGGTCTGGTTCTCCACAGTTGTAACATCCTTTTGGTGAGAACCAACATTCTCCAATATGTTTCTTCTGACAAACCTTACAAACCGGGTTGTCACCTCCTGTGTTAGGGCCGGTGGCCTTGACCTTACCACCTTGATGATTGACCCATCTATACCCATGAGGCCTGAAATGAGACTGGCCTACTGATTGGTTCGATTTTGATGAACCCCTGCTGCCCTCTTGCCTCAGGTTCTGATTCTGATTAAAGGATCCTAACGATCGAAGCCTCTTTTGCGAATACTCTCTTTTTGCTTTAGCAAAACTTTCTACCTAAATAGCCATGTCGACGACCTGAAGATAGGTCCGATCATTGGCTAATGCCACTACCTTCTCCGCCAGGTTTGGGTTTAAACCCTCAACAAATCTTTTGACCTTCTCCCTTCCTGTAGGAACGCCATGTGTGTTGTATGCTGGCAATCTTACGAACTGCGTATCATATTCTTGCACATTGCGGTCCCCTTGCTTCAACTATTCAAACTCACGCCTGAGCCCATCTTTTCGGGTGTTAGGCATGTACTTTTCAATGAATGCGACTCTGAACTCCCCCCACGTCATCGATGGTGACATCGGGGAACAATTTCTTCTACAGTTTACCGTTGCACAATCCCCTTCCATAATCTTTTGAAGGAGGTAGTACAAGAACCAAGTCTTTAAAAAGACTCAAGATAGGCACGAGAAGAGTATGAAAGAAGGGGAACTGTTTAGGATGTTATTCCGTTCACTTATTACTAAGGTGGCGCGCACACCGTCGCAATAAGTAATCGTTCAAACACCCAACTCAAAGAAAGTTCCTAAGATCTCTTAACCTGGTTTAGCTCTGATACCAACTTGTCACTCCCCGACTTTTCTCAAGTCTTTCTTTAGGACGTGATGGCACCTGGACAACTATCCCTTTCCAGGCGAACGACTTACTTCATTTTCTTCCTAAATTAGACAGATATTTGCGGAAATAATATATATAATAATCAATTTGAAGTTTACGAAGAACAATCTCATGTGGGGCATTCCCCGAGATAATAAAACTTAATTCTTTAAACAAACTTAGTCTAGAGTAACTTTCACCAAATCCGAAATAATGGATTGGTGGTACGATGAGGCTACGGGACGATAACTAGCCCTCTTGCGGAGCTTTTCCTCTATCGCGCCTTCCTGAAATATGTTAAATAAAAGAGTCAGCCCTACCATCCGGGGCTGAGTGGAATCTCACCTTACAGTCCAAAGTAACCTCACAATATTTCATATTCATTACCTATTTGTACAGTTTTTACGTTATACATTCTGCCCTTCCAGACTTCGGTTGATCCGAGGCGTAATGTTCAAACAAATGATAACTCTAAAACCCTAAGTCGGATTTATCCCCGTAAAGTCTCAAACTGTCGAGGACAGAGTAATATATAACTTTTATTCAGCACAATATTTCATATTCATTACCGATTTGTACAGTTTTTACGTTATACATTCTGCCCTTCCAGACTTCGGTTGATCCGAGGCAGAATGTTCAAACAACGATAACTCTCAAACCGTAAGTCGGATGTATCCCCGTAAAGTCTCAAACTGGCCGTAACAGAAAGATGTACAACTCTGTAAAATTTCATCCAATTCTAACAAGTATAGCTCAGTATAACAGATTACAATTGCACAATCCAAACTAGTTATTAAACAAATCATAAATTTCATGCTCATTCTTTCAATAACCGGATTATATTCTAACATGTATTGTAACTTAAAAATAAAGGATTTTACTAAGAACTTTGAGTGAGAAAACTCACATTTGTTGCTTCGTAACCAGGAACAAAACCTCAACTTCAACCAAACCTTTTTGGAACTCCTTAATTGCTCTCTTTAATTCTCTTCTTCTTCTTTTTTTCACTGTGTTTTGTTTCTGATTTTTGTCTTTTCCCTTTTGTTGAGTTTTATATAATAAAGTGTATATGTGTGTGTGTTGTGTCGTGTGAGTAGTTGCACGAATTTTTGGGATGTGAGGGAGTGGAAGAAGGGGTTGAGGGAGAGGGATTTTAGGGACGTGTGTGTGTGTGTGTTTTTTTTCTTTTTTCTTTTTTCTTCTTCTTTTTTTTTTTGGGACTTTACATGACATATGCCAAGATTCACTGTTTTACCATAATAGTCTTTGGATAGGACTTATAACAATGTTTGGATTCCTTGAAAAATACATTATCCATAGGTGGTTCCTTATTTATGGTGTTGTAGCATCAATTATAGTGTGGTTACACAAGGCATTTCTTAGTCAGATATGTGTTGCAAAAGTATTGCTTAGAGTTCAACCAATGCTACTGATGCTTCATTCGACAAGATATCAAGGTACAAAGAACCTTGAGGACAAGGTTCTCAAAGGGGATGGTTTGTCACTAATAAAGAAGACGTATATTGTGGGTACTGGTACATTGTGTTGATCTGTTGTCGGAAGGAGCTACATCTGAGGATTACCAGTTCATCATGTTCCAGTTTCCAAATTTTGAAGATGCAAGGTCTTTTCTAAGGAGGATGGATTGTCACACAAGCTGTTGTGACTAATTAAATTGGTAGTTTTTAATTATTAAGTTTAGTCCTTTTAAGTTTAAAGTTGTTATTTCAATATTTGTTATTTAGTCCCTAGAGTTAGCCAGAATATTATATACCATTTGTGATGCATTTGATAGATTATCAATGAAAAAAATATCTGATTTCCCTCTATATTCTTCTTCTCTTCTTCCGTTTTCTCTAATTTCTCGGTTGAAAAGCTCACCGGAGCTCTTCATATCGTCACAAATGAACAATATCACTTCACTCTTGTTACACAAATCAACAACAATCTTAGTATAACTACTCTAGAAAGAAGGGGGGAAAAACAGAACTAATAGTACCTACCTTTCTAAGCCCCCTAAAACAAAGAATGAACAACTGTAAACGGGATAATCCCCAACATCAAATCATTCTCATCTGGTGTCAAATTCAAATCTAAGAGCAATTTCTTTTTACTACCCGAAACTTTTTTCTCTGCCTCTACAACTTCAACAGATTTATAAGTATATTCCATCTTTGGTTTCTCCAATTGATGACCGAATTTATCGCGGTGCTTTCTCATGTGACCACCCAAAGCTTGTCCAAGTGAAAATTCCTCGCCACAATAACAACATTCATGTTTCTTGATCTTAGATTTAATTGGATCTGCACCTGTTACGAATCTTGGTTTCTTGTGACTTGCTCTATGGCCACCCAAAGCTTGAAAAGATTTAAACTGCTCCTTACAAGTCTTGCACTCGAAAAATCGACGTGCTAGTGAACTATTTTTCTCTAATATATTGACGCAATTAGCCATTGCTAGTGTCTCAACTGTTAATTCTTCTTCTCTGCCTCTTTTTATCGTCATGCCAATAGTATTGGAGTGATGGATGTATAGTTGTGGGAATAGTAGTAGTGTGGAAAATTTTCTACTTTCTCGAAGTGTGTGAGGTTTATATATATAGTAGGAGTAGTAAGTAATGTTTCTTGTACCCTAAGAAAAGACTAGTATACAAGTATAGACTAATTTTTTTTTTTGACTATATATGTAGTTTACCAGTGATAACAAATTACCATTTACCGGAGTAATTAATATTTATCATAAGCTTTACTTATAATTGTGTAAATATATATTTTCTTACACCAACACATAAAAGGTACTTTTAGGGTTAAAAAAATACTCTATACCTTATGACATGACTCACTTGCAGACGCACCCTTGTGTTTTAATTTACATTAAACCTTCTTACTCCCTCCGTCCTAATTTATATGATGCATGAAGTTTAAGAAATAAATAAAGAATTTTGAAATTTATGATCTAAAATAAGTCAAAGATATTTATATAGTTATAATTTATCTCGATAAATATAAAAGGTAGAGTTTAGTGTTGAATTGATGCCAAATAAAAAAATATGTCATTATTTTTTGGACTGATTAAAAAAAAGTATATCATATAAATTGAACAGAGGGAGTGTACAATAAAATACTACACAAATTATTAGTTCGAATAAGTAATACATATTTCTACTTTATAAGGGCATTAAGTGTTTAGTTTTGAAAAACATGAAATATATCTATTACTCCGTCTCAATTTATATGATATAGTTTGACTGTGCATATAGTTTAAGAAATATATCATATAGTTTAAGAAATATATGAAAACTTTTGAATCTTGTGGTCTAAAACAAGTCAAATATATTTGTATGGTTATAGATCACATCGTTAAGCGTAAAAATGTAAAATTTAAAATTAAATTATTGTCAAATAAGAAAATATGTCATTCTTTTTTAGACTGACTAAAAAGGAAATTGTGTTATATAGAGGGAGTACTATTTTAATTGACTAAAAAAGGCAAATTTAAATTTACAATTACAAAGTTCCTATGTAACTTGTTTTGTGAAATTTAGGAAATAGAGTAAATATTTTTGTTGAAATTTTACACACCTTTGATTAAAAAGGAGAATAGACATATTTTAAAACATGAATCCTTCAAAACTATTGTAAGGAAATGGCCACATATTAGTACTAATTTTAAGGTATATCAATATGTCGTAATAACTTTCTTGTATTTTCAACATGTAAGCTTTAGGATTTTCGTAAAAAACAATTATAGTAATATTTGATATATAGGAATTTCTCATGTTTTGTTCAAGTGTGCTCTTGTATTGTCCGGGCCGTTTCAAATATTTTAGATTTACTTAATTAAATTGATATCGTTTTGTATAAGATTTTTATTGTAAAGGACAGTATTGTGCACTAAGTTCATGCGTGAGGTTTTGAGAAGGGTTACACCATAACAGTCTATTGTACGTAATCTTACCCTGCATTTATGCAAGAAACTGTTTTCACGGCTTGAACCTGTGACCTCTTGATCACATGGCAACAACATTATTAGTTATTCCAAAGCTTCCAAGATTTGTATAAGTTTCCACTATATAAGGGTAAAATGTATGATTTTGAAAAATAGAGAAAACATTCTTATATTTGTATAGAATTTGCATTATATAGGGAGAGTAATAGCTTGTTTGGCCAAGCTTTTAAAATTAGTTTATTTTGGAAAATAATTTTTTTTCAAAAGTGATTTTCAAAAATACTTTTGGCGAAAAACAGTTTGTGTTTGGCCAATTAGTTTAGAAAGCATTTTGAGCAACAATTAGTGTTTGACCAAACTTTTAAAAAGTGTTTGTAAGTGTATATTTCTCAAAAGTACTTTTCAAAAAAGTTCTTTTGGGCAAAAAAAAAATTTTAGCTTCTGAAAATGCTTTTGCTACTCCCTAGAAACTTATTTTCTCTCAAAAATTTGGCCAATCACCTCACTTTTTTTAAATAAACATTTATAGAAGAAACAAAAAAGAAACATTTTTCGGGAAAAATAAACTTGACCAAACAGGCTACAAGGCTTGATTTTAGGATAGAAGGAATGTAAGATTCGCAACTAAATTATCTTACAGGAATGTGTAGTATACTTTACCTAAGATTTAAACTATTTTAATTTTAATTTTAATTTCTTGTGATTGAAGAAACTTGAAAAGGATTGTGTTATTGCAAGACAAATATCCAAGTTAAACTCAGTGTTGGTTACATTAAGAGTGTACAACACTACAGCTGAATCCGAGTAAATTGCTCAATACCCCATTAAAAGCATGGTTTCTCATGCAATTGATCTCCAACTCAGTGAGATAGAGTCTAGAGAGTTTCCTTTAATTTCTCCTTATCTTTTTCATTTAGTTTTGTGTGGCTTTTTTGGTCAACATCAAATTAGTACCGATCTGACTTGTGAGATGCGTCAATAAAGAAACTTTAGGGTTAATAATAACAGTGTATAGAGTAGTAACTTCCTTCACATACTCGGTCTCTAAAATATCGAATATTTCCAAAAATGTTAGGAATATATCTTTTAGGTTTTGTCAAACAACATTATCTTCTACTAATCATTAAAGGACCGAAGTCCCCGGGCATAGCTGAATGGCAAATGAGAAAACTTACAATTTCAGCCGGAGGCATGCAACGTAGGTTAAAATCCTGGTGAGAGCAATTTGCTCTCTTTTGGGGTAGGACCTTGTAGGTGATATCAATTGCTCTGTTCTCAAACCTTGGTCATTCAGTCATATCCCGCGATTTATTGATAGTAGTGCTGAGGGACCGGGACTACTATCTCCAGAAATAGTCTGGCGTAAGCCGTGAAATTGGATTTCAAAATAATAATAATAATAATTAAAGGACCAAAATATCAACATACTGTTTCAATAAGAAGAGACTAAGTAATACATATCCCTGAACTTGCAAAGCAATTTTTGTCACACGCTTTAACATTGCATGTGGGTTGTGACTCGTTCATTAGTCATTACACATTCCAACTTGTAAGAAATTGACTCTGAGACTACACTGCCACTGAATTTATGTGATATTCCGCCCATTTGTATCTTCTGAGTAGTTTACTTTATACATAATTAAGTGTTAAATATCACGGTATAAACCTATTCCTATTCTAAATTTAAAACCATATTTTAGTAGTACGAGACTCCTATAATTAAGGTAAGTGTACAATACAAATATTCACACTAAATATTGTCCTAAATTCGTCCAATAACCCGTGATATACACTTTGTATGGAAAGTGTATATCACGGGTATATACCGTGAGCACTTTTGGTTTTCGGTCATATATGTTAAGATTTAACCAAAAACATCAAAAAATGTCATCAAATTCTAGAAATTTCAACATAAAAAATTATACTAGACACAACAAATATATTAAAAAAATTAGCAGAAGTTGTGCCTCAAGAAGCTGCACCAAACTCTAGAAAATAGATGAAAAATAGTATAAACTGTAAAATTTGCATCTTCGAATATGAATTTCACCACAATCTTCTTTTTCATAGTTTATGTCAAATTTAAAGAATAAAGTTCATTAATTATTTGACAGAAAAAATATTTACTTTTGAAAATTGTAAAAAATAAAACTACTCAGAAATATATTTAAAGAACTACAGTTGGGCCAAATTACAATGGAGGAAGATTGCCGTCCAGAGAATATTGAGCCCTTTATCCAATTTTTTCCGCGTATTGTCTTCAAACGCATTGGTCTTTAATTTTTGTCCTTCAAATTGTTAGTCTTTAATTTTTTTTTCTTCGCTTAAAAAAGTAATTGAAAATATCTCAAAATTTCGGGTTCGAACCCATTCAGTCAAGAATTAAGGCAGAGTTGGCCTTCTTGTGAATCCAAACTCTGGCTTGTAATTTTTTTAAATTTTTTGACTGAGCTGGAGTTCGAATCAAGAACCCAATTTTTTTTTAGATGAATTCAAAAACAAAAAATAAAGATTTTCAATTTGATGAGCAAAAATTAAAGATAGGGCATTACTCTGAATTGCCCACTTTATCCAACTCAGAACATAGGCCAACGTTGGCCACCAACCCTATGTGTTTCTGAATTTGTGGCCCATTGGCAACTGTCAACCTTTTCTGTCATTCTGTTTCCGATGAAGTTCTGTTTTCGGAGATTAAATTTTCTTGCTCAAAGATTCCAATTAACGTTGGCGTCAAATGGTATGAATAAGCCTATTATTTTAACTAAAAAACAATTACTTTACTTTAAAAAGGAGGTCTGAAAATGTCATCAAGCTTTATCTAGCAGGCAAATGTGGCAACTGGCAAGTATAATTTCTAGGCTTGAACGGGTAAGTTGTCTTCGTGACATGAGTCTTGTATAGTATAAAGACGTATTTCCGAGAAAATATCAAGGTTGACTATGATTCAACGTTCAACACGTATATTTTTGGGAATAATCGTGGCCCAACACCAACGTTGCCTAGAGCTATGGTTAACAATAATTCAATTCTTTTGGAGTTGGGCGGTGGGAGAAGACCAATTGATTTGATTTATGCCAAGGTTGACTATGATTCAACGTTCAGGAGAAGAGCTGTACTGCTATTTAAATTCGACATGTGACAAGTTGTCAAGTTTACAGTTCCACACATCATGCATTTTCATTTCAAGAACTTTGTGAGCGAATTTGCCGACTTAGCAATTTCACACATGAATTCCCCTTTTCAATAAGAACCTGTCATAATGCTGCTCGTTGGTCGTTACAAAGCCTTTTAATTTTGTTTTAAGAAGCCAATGGTCGACATAACACATTTCTAGATTATAGATTCGGGAGAAATGATTTTTGGCCCTTTAATTTTTTTTTTAAAATTTATAATTCTTTTACCGGAGATCTTTATTTTTTACACACAAGAAATCTAAAAAAAAAACATATAAAAAATTCGAGAAAGTCATTTTCTTCTATTCAAATTATAAGAGGTCAAGTACAACAAATCATTTGATTTATTGGGTTCAAATCTATTTTTATACTAATCTACTGAACTTTTGACATATAGTGAATTTGATTAACATACCTGCATGAAACTGGCATGAGAACCAGTCGCATACTCCATCGATAGAGGAGAATCGAAGTAGAGAGAAAAGAAGATATTATTTGATATTACTTGAGTAGTTGTGATTACAAGTTATTTATAGGTGTGTTTGAACAGATTATACAGTTGTCACTCTACCACATGTGTTCATTAATTGCATAACAAACTCCCTAACAAACTATAACTAACTCTCAACTAACTCTTTTCCACGTCAGCTCGATCAGTATACATGTTGTATACTCTGATATGCAGTCATGTATATATAGTAGTTTTAATACTCTCCTTCAAGCTGGTGGGTGAAAAACATCCATCAACCCCAACTTGGATAGTAGAGTCACCCGACTTTTCTCAAGTCTTCCCTTAGGGCGTGATGGCACCTGGGCAACTATCCCTGCCCAGGAGAACCTTGTCACGCCCCGTCTTTTCTCAAGTCTTCCCTTAGGGCGTGATGACACCTGGGCAACTATCTCTGCCCAGGCGAACCATTACCCTCTTTCCTTCATGAATTAAACATATATCTAGGTGCGGAAATAATATAATCATGTACTTTTTGTGAAAACACGAACCCATACTCGTGCAACCACAACTTCTATCTAGACTCAATGAAAATTTCATATATACAATAAGAAATTCGAAAGTTAAAAGGAAATAATATCATGTGGGGCATTCCACTAGATAACGAAACCTGATTCCTCAAACGTACTTAATCAAGAATGACATTCACCAAATCCGGAGCAATGGATTGATGGAACTGTGAGGCTGCAGGACAATCGCTAGCCCTGTTGCGGAGCTTTCGCCTTATCACTCTTTCCTGAAACATGTTAGATAAAAGAGTCAGCCCTACCATCCGGGCCTGAGTGAGAACCTCACCCTACAATTCAAAGTAACCTCACAATATTCTAAGTACAATCATATTATGAACATAATAAGCATGTCATGACAACATATTTCAGCACTTTCAGAGTACAAGCCAATAAATATTCACACACCAAATCTCCTCCCAAATCGTCCTAGGGAATACTTAGTTAACCAGTACACATGCCTCATCACATATAACATATTATATATTTGTTGCGGTGCGTGCAACCCCATCCAATGCATTTCAATTGTAGCCCAGAAGGCAAGTGTATTTGAATAGCCCCGAAGGCAAGTGTATTTTTATAGCCCCGAAGGCAAGTGTATTTGAATAGCTCCGAAGGCAAGTGTATTTAAATAGCCCCGAAGGCAATTGTATTTGAATAGCCCCGAAGGCAAGAAATGTGCAATGCTATAGCCCCGTAGGTGATAGAAAAACTATTTACATTATTAAGATTTCTATCGTCTAGAAAAACTATGCACACACCCATATATATATTCAGATAATATTCCCCTCTTTCAACTTTTCGCCCTCCCCACTTGTAACGGTTATAACTCTCAAACCGTAACTCTGAATAAGGTATTTCTGACGCCGGGTCGAAGGTAACGCGGGGAACTATCACTATCCCAAGTTTCCTCTGAATATCCATAATGAAACTAGTACAAATTCACGAAAGAAACAACCCTATGAAAACTGTCTTGCTGGACTTTTATAAAAAGGGACTCAATGTTAAAACAATCATAACTTTTTATCCATAAGTCGGATTAATCCCCGTAAAGTCTCAAACTGTCGAGAACAAAGAAATATATAACTTTTATTCATCACAGATTTTCGGATTCTTTACCATTTATACAGTTTTTCCGTTATACGTTCTGCCTTCTGAATTTCGATTGATCTGATGTAGAAACTTTAAACTACGATAACTTTCAAATCATATTTCAATTTTAGCCTCGCTTAGACTCAATATGACCGAAAAATAGAGTCGTATAAGCCCATAAAATTTCGTCCAATTCTAATAGGGATAACTCAGCGAAAAACAGTTTGTAATTTCATGACCCGAGCTAGTTACTAGATAATCTATTAGCAATAAATTCACGCTCATTCTTTCAACATCCGGATTATATTCTAACATGTATTGTAACTCAAAACAAAGGATTATACCGAGATTTTTTTAGTGAGAGAACTCACTTTTATTACTTTGTAACCGCGAATGAACTTTCAAACTCCAACCAAACCTTTTCGGAACTCCTTAATTGCTAAAGTTAATCTTGGTTTCTCTGAAAATTCTGGTTTTCTCCCTTTTTTTTATGCGTTCTCTTCTCTCCAGAAAATATGCATATAACGTGTGCCTATAACCATGTTGTGTTGTGTGTGTGTTTGTGAGGGAGTGGGAAAAGGAGTTGATATACTTTAGTTAGGAGTCTTAAGGGATGAGGGGTTTGGAAGTGATTAGGATTGATGTAAAAAAGAAAAGGGGGGGGGGGGGATTTGATTGAGATTTTAAAGGGAATTAGATGTGCACCTATTATATATATATATATATATATATATATATATATATATATATATATATATATTCCTACGGGACGTTACAAGTATGATGTTGATCCACACCTAAACCCTTGGTAAGCTAAGTTTGCAGGTTGTTGCCTTGTGTTGACATATGTAGGGACAATAGTTCAATCTTTGAACTTTTCTCTCACAAAGTGACATTAATCTCAATGTGCTTTGTCCTCTCATGGAAAATAGTATTACCTGCTATCTGTATATCTGTTTTGCTATCACAATATACTTTAATAGGTAGCTTGATCTCCCCCTGCAATTCTTTTAGAAAACCTGTCAGCCAAACTATTTCTGAGACTGCTGAAGCCATACTCCTATAATTTGCCTCAGCTAAACTTTTACTGACTGTATGCTGCTTCTTAGACTTTCATGAAATCAATGATCCTCCTAGCTGCACAACAAAATCAGTGACTGATCTTCTTGTATTATGACATAAAGCCCAGTCTGAATCACAGAACACTTCCATATCTGTAATAGAATTTCTTTTCAGCAACACTCCTAATCCTGGTAACCTTTTCACATATCTTACTACCCTCAAAGATGCATCCCAATATGACCTTTTTGAATGTTTCATGAACTGGCTTAAGAGTTGGACTGCAAAACAAATGTCAGGTCTTGTAATTGTCAAGTATATCAGCTTTCCTACTAGCCTTTGATAGCTTCATGTGTCTTCTAGTATTGGATCATTTACTTTCTATTCTTTTTCACAGGTTGTGTCATATTCAACATTAGTCAACTTTACATTTGCCTCCAGTGGAGTAGAGGATGGTTTGGATCCACTAAGTCCTACATCAGAGATTAACTCCAATACATACTTTCTTTGATTGAGTAATATCCCTTGTTTAGACCTCAACATTTCTATTCCCAATAAATATTTCAATATATCCAAGTCTTTCACCTTAAACTGGTTGTGCAAATAATTCTTTGTTGCTTTAATAAATTTGGAATTATTTCCTGTAATAAGTAGATCATCAATATATATCAGGATGATGACAAACTCATCTCCTTGCCTTTTTGTAAACAATGAATGATCATAAGGACTTTGTGAATACCCTTCATTCTTCAAGACTGTGGTCAACTTAACGTTCCACTGTCTTGATGTTTGCTTCAATCCATATAATGATTTCAGGAGTATACATACTTTGGTCTTCCCTTGTCTGTGAAAACCTTGTGGAAGATCCATATACACTTCTTCATCCAAGTCTCCTTGAAGAATGCATTATTAACATCCATTTGAAACAACTCCGAATCATTTGATGCTGCTATGCTGATAACTGCTCTAATAGTGACCATATTTGCAACTGGTGAGAAGGTCTCATGATAGTTCAAACCTTCCTTTTGTGTGTAGCCTTTAGCCACTAGTCTTACTTTGTACTTGTCAACCTCTCCATTAGCTTTCAACTTCACCTTGTACACCCATTTAGATCCAATAGTTTGCTTTCCATGAGGCAAGTCTACTAACTCCCAAATTATGTTGTCTTCAAGTGCTTCTACTTCCTTCTGCATAGCTTCTATCCACGCCTTGTTCTTTGAATCTTCTTGAAAATTTATGGGCTTTTCTACAGCAAAAAAATTACTCAAATATATCTGATAGGCTAGTGACAAGTGTGACTAAGACAAATGATTAGACATAGGATATGCACAATTACTAGTATACTTTTGTGTCATCACATAGTCCTTGTGCCGCACAGATGGACTAATAGTCCTACTTGATCTACCTTGTGCTTGTGCTTCTTATAGTATTGACACTTGTTAATTGACTTGCTCATGTTGTTGCAACACTGAGCCAATGTCATCAATCTGCTCAACCCCTTGAGGTTCCTCCTCCTGCATTATATGGTGATCAACTTCTTTAGCAACTTCTTCTTGTATAACATCCTCTCCATATACTGTAGTCTCAATGTCCATACTTTCCTCAGCATCTGTGTATTCACTAAGCTCATGCTCAGATGGATCATGCACAACAACATCAATAGGACAACTAGTTGGTGTGATATCTTCATAAGCAGGAATTTATGAAATAGATGGACCATCACTCCCTTTTGCTTCATCAATGGGCATAGAAAATATGTCTTCTGTGTTGAAAGGCGCATCTTTCTTAAAAGGAAAAATGAACTCTCTGAAAGACACATCTCTACTCACAAATAAAACATGAGTATCAATATCATACAATCTATACCCATTTTAAGTCTCTGAATAACCAACCATCACAGATCTTCTAGCTCTGCTGTCAAACTTATCTCCTTTTGGAAGTACACTAGCATATCATAAACAACCTAACACGCTCAAGTGATCTACATTAAGTGGCTTGCCAAACAGTTTCTCATATGGACTTTGACTAGCTAGAACTTGAGTAGGTAACTTATTAATCAGATACACCGCAGTCCTAACATAATTACCCCAAAACTTTTTTGGTGCAACATTTTGAAACCTCAAAGCTCTTGCCATTTCTAAGATATACCTATGCCTCCTTTCTACAGTACCATTTTACAAATGAGTATATAGACAACTACTTTGATGAATGATGCCATGACTAGCCGGTAACTCTATGCATCTAGAATTAAAATATTATGTCCCATTATATGTTCTTAATGTCTCTACTATGCAACCAAACTGAGTTTCAATCAGTTGTAGATAGTCATTTAACACTGCATACATTTAAGCCTTGGAATTAATCAAACATACCCAAGTATATCTACTATAATCATCCACTATTATCATAAAATATTATTTATTATCATAAGTAGCTTTCTTATATGGTCTCCACAAATCAACATGAACAAGTTGAAAACAAGCTATTGTATTATTCTTACTAGTAGGAAATCTCAACCTATAATGGTTAGCCATTGGACATATTTCACAATTATCATTGACATCTTAATTTACTAACATTCTTAGAGATATAATATGATTCATTATACCTACTAAGGGGTGTCCTAATCTCATATGTCAAAGCTGTGTCTCTTTATTGTTCTTCTTGCATGGCACAATGCTCCCAACTGTGTATGCTGCTATCTGTGCTGATCCTTGCAGTATGTACAAACCTTCCATTTCTCTACCAATCTCCATTACCTTGGCACTGTAGAGTTTCTAAAAGACACAGAAATCAGGCAAGAAAATGGTTGCACAACACAGTACTTTGGTGAGTTTAGACACTGAGAGTAGATTGAATTTGGAATCTGGCACATGTAACACGTTTGTTATTCTATTTCCTCCTAATATTATTGCATCTTCTGTATTTGCTATACTTGACTTATCGCATGTTGGTGTCTGCACCTTATTTCCTTGTTGCATAGTCAGATTCCTAAGTGCCGGTAACAGTTCTTTACAAGGTGTGATGTGATGTGAGGCTCCTAAATCTATTATCCATTCATATGTAACAACATTGGATAGTAATGAGGTTTTACCTACCATGTTTGACACACATTTCACAATTTCTCCTTCATCCATTATGTTTAACATCTCTTGATACTACTGTGGTGTGAACAATCCACCAGTCTTTTGTTGTGCACTGCTTGTCTCTCCAGATCCTTCTTCTGTAGTAGTTGAATTTGCATAAGGTTTGAACTCTCCATTCGCCTTCTTACTTTTGAAGTTTGAAGGATATCCAACTATTCTATAACACTTCAGTTTTATGGTTTTTGTATCCACGTTCTCTACAAACTTGATTTGATGAACCTGATGTTATTTGTCCTAGCCTTCTGAATTTGTTCCCTTGATTTTTACCTGCAAGCATGGTTAACACTTCTCTATTTTCATCTACTACATCTAATGATCTTTGATTTTCCTCATGAGTAGTTACAACATAAGCCTCATGCAAAGTAACATATGATCATTTTGCTAAGAGATTACTCCTGATGTTACTGTAACTCTCATTTAATCCCATTAGGAATTGGATCAATCTCTTAGCCTTAAGGTATAGCGTTTGGATACATCACAATATGCCACAATCTTCATCTTAGAGTAATAGCTAGTCACATAATCATTTCCTTGTTTCAAATTAACTATTTCAGTTCAGATATGATAGATTCTTGTGAGATTAGATCTATCAAACCTTTTCATCAATTCATCCCATACTTTCTTAGCACTAGCTGCATATACAATACTAGGAATTAACTCACTCAAAACTGTGCTTCCTATATATGATAATAGGATCGCATCATATTTCTCCCACAATTCTTTCAAATCTCCTTTGTAGTTCCCTTTCACACAAGTTCCAGTCACAAATCCGAGCTTTTCTTTGCCTCTTAGTGTATGCTTCATGGATCTGCTACACAATGTGTAGTTTTCTGGACCTGTTAGCTTAGTAGGAATCAAAATCAAACCAGGAACATCAGATGTTTGCAAATATAGCGGGTGATGATGATCTATGGTGATCGATATTGTTTGTTACTTTGTTCTCCCATTTTGAGCGAAATTTCTTCAACTTACTACCTCTATTGGAAATTTGAATTGCACACTTATGAATCTATTGATCACTGCTCTGATACCATGTGAATTTGATTAACATACATGCATGAAACTGACAGAGAACATTGATAAAGGAGAATCGAAGTAGAGAGAAAAAAAGATATTATTTCATCTTACTTGAGTAGTTGTGATTACAAGTTACTTATAGGTGTGTTTGGACTTTGGACAGATTATAAAGCTGTCACTCTACCACATGCGTTCATTAATTGCATAACAAATTCCTAACAAACTATAACTAACTCTCAACTAACTCTTTTCCACATCAGCTCGATCAGTATACATGCTGTATACTCTGATATACCGTCATGTATATATAGTAGTTTTAACACATAACATAGTTTGAATAAAAACTATTGGATTCAGACGTAACTAATGCACTAAGTCTACCCTGCCCAAGTAAGAAAATGTTAAAATCAGCAAATCAAAGAAACAATGTGCCCCAAAATGCAACGCGGTATGTTTCAACCAAAAGAAGCTTTGTCAAATTCATATAAGGAAGAATATTTTTCTCGTTAAATTCCCAAAAGCTCACCACGAGTAACAATTTTCTTGTCTGCTCCTACAATTTTGCTCTTCTTTTTTTCAGTTTTCATGATTGAATTTACAAGACAACTAAGATCAGGAGAAATTGTCTCCACGAATTTTCCTACAATCATCTATTCATCTTGCTACCATGTTGATCACTAGCTAGTATTACTAGAATAATGACAAATGCTACTGCAAGGCAGTATTAGACAAGTCACTGTTTCCTTCCTTTCTGGTCGAATGATTCTTTTGCTTTCTCAGATAACATTTTGTTTTCACTTCTGTTTCTTTCTCAGTCAGTCCCAATTTTGTACTCCTGCAGACCAATGTCAGACAAAGAAAAAGAATCAGGATTCAGATATCCACATAGGATTGAAAAAGCAAAGAATCCGTCTGGAGATATTCATAAATGATGAAAAACTAATCAATTATAGGAACCCAAAAATAATACTTAGGATAGTAGTGCAAATAGGACAATAAAGTTGAGAGATCTTTTTGTAAATTTCCCATGTGAAAAAAGAAACCCTTTATGGATCTTCTAACAGGTTACATAAGTGGATGTTGATACTTGCTACTATAGTAGCATTTTTAGATTTCAAATTCAATCAAGAATCAAGGACATGAGATATGTATATTCACAGGATTAAGGTTGTGTTATTATTATACAATCTTGAAGGGAAAGTCTAATAAATTGGTGAAAATATATAGTCACACACTATTTCTATTGAGCACCTTCCAGCCATTGAGTAATTAATTGACGTGTTGTAATGAATAAACTGATAAAAAAGCTCTGTTTTGCTCACGTAGAGGAGATGCCCAATGGTCCGGAAAGAACTGCAGAACATAATTCAGTCCTATTATCTGTAAGATAACAATTGAATAGCTGGATACACACGTCAATAGTACTGCAGATTTGCAGAGTAATTCACCACGGCAAGGAACCTTCATATACCTACCACTCCTTATAAGGAATATAAAGCAATAATGACACCAAGATAATCTTTTCTACCCCTGTACTTGTTTCCCGTTTTTTCACACTTTTTAAAAGATATTATAAAAATACGTATCTTGGTCTAACTCAATCCCAAAAGTTAGCTTATAGGGTAAAAATTATCCAAATTCATATAAGGAATCTTTGTTTTCATTCCATATCTGACGTGAAACTTTTAATAGAGAGCATACTCCACATGTAATATCCTTGTTACCCTAAACTCTTTAGAGGTGTGTTAACTTAATGTAAAAGTTCAACACATTGTCATGGCTTGTTATTATAGGCTGATGGAAGATTTGAAATTTATTGGTTTTTAAGGTGATCACAAATTAAGACCTATATAACAATAATTAGACTCGCAATCAAATATTTAGTGAAAATATTAATACATATAGTCAAGCCTCTCTATAACGGTGTCATTTGTTCAAATATTTTTTCATTGCTATAGCGCGAAATATTGTTATAGAGAATATATAATATAGAATAACCTGAAAAGATGGTTCCACGAAAAAAAAAAAATTCCTATGGCGTATACACAATCTAAGCAAATGTTATTAGGTTTACTTTGAATTTGTAAGTTATAATCTAACTCCGCCCAGCTTATTACTGAAGAGACATGATGATGAACCAAATAATACAATCTTCACTTTTGAATAAAGATTAAAGATGTTAAATTAGACAAAAATATCTCTTTAATGAGTGATTTTGATACGAAGCAACACAATATACAAAAATAGACATAGCAAAGATACTTAAGGCACAAACAAAAAATTCACCAGTACAGAGTAACTAAGAGGTAAATTTACTCACCTTTCCACATTGTATGAAGCAGATCTCTTTAGACCTGGAAATTTCTCCTTGTTCATCTCTATTAAACTCCCACTAAAATACTCTTTATCTTCCAGCTTAATTCTCTCTTCACTTCCATGATATTCCACCATTGGTGGACTCTCTACATCCTTCACCACTTGATTAGTACACCTGCCACGTGGTACCCGTGTTTTATACTGTGAAATTAATGAACCGGGTCCACAGTGCTTGAAGGACATCGAACCACAATAGAGTAATTGCATTAAAACGGAAGATGCTTTACTCTTTCCGCTTGATTGAATATTAACTGTCGGATCTTGGCTAATTGTATCTGGCCGTAAGATCACTCTTCCATCCGCCTTCATCAATGTTTCTAGCGTTTCAGAACTTGAATCGGACGGTGGTGGTGAAATTTCATCTCTGTTCAACTCCCTTGACCGGTTTGGACTATGTTCAACCTCGTCCGGTTCTTTACCGTTCGTTTCAATGTTCCGGTCTTCTCTCAACTCTTCTTCTTCTTCGACGACTCGCATTGCTCTTCGCCGGCGTCGTCTATCGTCGGTCTGAGTCGACGCATTGGCGGCGGCTCTTCCGATCAATTCGCCGGCGGACTCGTCCTTGTAAACTAGATACTCGTGGAAATCAGACGAACTCCAGGACTGGTTCCGGCATCTTGCGATCACTGGGAACTCACTATCTTCACTCATTTTCTGTATTTCCGGCACCGGCTTTCTAGAACATTCGATTTCATCTGGTTGCAAAATCAATGCGTTATCGAGAAGCTCTGATCCTTTAAGAACGTACTCTTGACCATGTGCTGGGTATATAAAATCGTGTTCCGTCAAATCGTGCCACACAAATCCATTCCTATAGCTTCTGAATTAAACAAAAAAGTATAAAATTAATTTCAGCTCCATCTGGATAAACATGGTGATAACAGAAATTAATAGGAAACGAAAAGTAATTAATTCACCTTTTTGCAGACCAAGAGTACATAGAGGTCATGCCTTTTCCACGAAGACAATTCAAGCGGTTGATCACATCTGAATGAAATATTAAAAGATAAATAAAAGTATAAAAAATTATAATAAATAACTACTAACTTCATCGCTAAATTGCTGTTACTAACAAAATATTTTCATAATCTGTGGCTAAATGCTATTAACTATAGAACTTATTCCTAGTATGTTTTTAGTAGTGAAAAATCAGAACATTTGAGATCATATAGACACTCGTTTTTTGTGATTCGTTTCAATTATGGAAAATTTGTATACCTCTGAGATATAGACCATGAGGGGAGGAAAGAGGAACTTCCATGAAATGTGGATGTTCAAGTTGGCCATTTCTGGAGAGATAATAAACGACGGGAACTTTGTTGAGCTTATGATTCGGAGGTTCAGTCCAAACTTTGGTGCGTTCAGGACTTGTTTCTCTGCCTTTACATTTTTTGTGCATTTGGAGTTCCGTCATTCTCGACATCACCGACATTGTTCTTCTCAAAATGTAGAAGAAATGAAACCTCAATTATCCCTAGATGACTAAACCTTTTTTCGAGGTTGAATGTTTGGAGTTTAGTGAAAGGTGTCGAATGTGGAAACTGAAAATTGGAGAGAGTGAATGGCGGGGGTTTCACGTTTATTATATGGTGAGGTGTGCGCGTTTGGACTCTGGTCGGTGGAAGGAGCGAAGGAGCAGAGTTTCAAACTAAGGACGCTGCAGGCAACAGCTACATGACAAATTTCGCCAACTTGTCGATTTCAGTTATTTTTTTCCCACTTCTTCTATTAGAGTGAAAGTTTACCTATGTTTACGCTAACTTAATAAATACATAGTAATACATATTTTAACTTGTAAACTTATTTTTAAATTATAGTACTACTACGTTATGATAAATATTTTAAATTAATGTATTGGGTTATTCAAAAAATATTCTGAATGAGCATTACCAAAAATTTAAAAATTAGTAAATAACATAAATCTCGGTGTATAACTACTAATTATAATAAAAATAAAATTATTTAAATGATATTTTCTTATATTGAGAAGATAGAAATTTCCATAAATGAAATATAAACTTTTTATTATTATTCAAGGGTCTTCTTAGACATAAAAGAAAAGAAATTTGACTATGCTTCTTCATAACTAATTAAAGGTTCCTTCTCATAATTTTGCTCTTGGTATCGTCAGCTTTCATAATTTATGTATCATAAAATAAAATAAAATAAACTGCATGCAGTAAATTCTTAAAATATACTTTTTATTTTTAAAGAGAAATATGCTAATAATTTTTTTACTTTTTCAAGTGACCTAAAATTTCAATCTTCAATCCACTGTATATAATATCTAAAAACTCTCTTATTTCTTAGTTTTTTTAAATAATGAAATAGTAGTAACAGAAAGGAGTAAAGTTCAAATGTGGAAAGTTTTAACAATCTTTTTTAGCGCTGACATTTTTTTTTCTCGTGGTCGATTATCATCATCTTCAAAAGAGAGTTTTTTTTTTGTTTGGTCGGGGGCTTGGACATGTCTTGAACGACAAAATCCGATCTTAGCGATGAAATTAAAAAAATAATCTTATTAATCTTCATGAATTACAAAAAAAGTATGGATTATTAGCAAAAGGACCTCACACATCGATTTGAGTTCACCAAATTGTTGTGTATTAGAAAGGAATTCTCTCAACTTAGTCATACGAAAGGATGACTCATGCACATAGTATCATCCATAAATGCACCCCATTAGATTTAAAAGCCGCTAATATCATATCCACTTCCCTTTTATTTTGGAGAATCATGAATATCACCTCCACTTCCTTAACATTCGAACTACTTTTTCAGCAACAAATTAATACTTTTTTCCTAGGCAGCAATTAACAACCCATTTGATATGCAGGCTTGTGATTGTCAAGCACATCTACGTAGCTATCGTCACCGAGAAAGCGGGTGAAGAAGATGATAGAAAATTGAAGTTCGCAAGGACCATAAAAACTCACAATATCAAGAAATCTATTTGAAGGCAAAATATATATTACTTTGGAGAGAATACGTAATGAAAGTTTAATGGGTAATTAATATCTGAAGTTTAATGGGAAACTAAATATTAGCGAATATTCTCAGAATATTCTCCTTATATTTTGTAATTATGATAGATATATATTTAAGGTAACTTAGGATTCTAATTGTATTAGAAATCAACCTTTGTAAGGTAAGTTAGGATTCGTACCATATTAGGAATCAACCTTGTACAGCTATATATATTGTGAATAATGAAAGGAATCCCCAAGGGAAATTATTCCATCTTTCATGGTATCAAGAGCCTAAAACCTAAATCCCTTCTCTTCCTCATTCTCGGCCGAAATCAACATTTTTTTCTGATTTCACAGAAAAAAAATCTGGTTTCTTCCTCCCTTTCTCGGCCAAACCAGAAAAATTCCTTCCCTCGGCAGGCGGCAACCATGTCTTCCCCCACAAATTCTGTTTCATCCACTGGCACACTTGACAACCCCTCTCAACGTTCAGTATCTTCTTTTCATCCGGCATTCGCCGTTAACAACATCAAGAATTTTATCCCTATAATTCTTGACCAAGAAGACTCTCAATATTCCATGTGGATGGAACTATTCTACATTCATGCATGTGCATACAACGTGCTCGATCACATTGACGAATCTGTTCCTCGTCCCACCGATGTTACAGACTCAATCTGGCGTCGTCTTGATGTCATCGTCAAACAACGGATCTACGGCACCATCTCCAAAGATCTGTTATGCACTATCATGAAAACAGGTGCTACGGTACGTGAACTTTGGGTCCGGCTAGAAGAAATCTTTCAGGACAATAAAAATACTCGGGTTGTGTATTTGGAAGAGCAATTCAACAATACCCGCCTCGAGAATTTGAACAACATGTCCGAATATTGTAAGCAACTGAAACTCATAACCGATCAATTATCCAACGTCGGGACTTCTGTTTCAGAAACCAAGATGGTGCTTCAACTTGTTGCGTGTTTACCGAAAGGTGAATATGACACACTCGCAACAATGATTCAACAAGCCGACCCTCTCCCAAGTTTCAACAAGGTACGTTCACAACTATTGTTGGAAGAAACTAGACGTGCTAAACAAGAGAAACATAATCAAAAGGCGTTAGCCGTTGAGGGATGGCAACACACGCGGCCAAGAAGAACCAAATTCCCAAAGCGGCGGCGCGCAGCAGTAGCAACAAAGCAGAGCGGCGGAGGTCGTAGCGGCAGAGGTCGCAACAACAAAGGCAAGGGCCGCGGAAAGGGCCAACGCAACCAAAGGACCGGACAACGCCAACCACGGACAGCGGCAAGCGGTGGCCCAACCAGCGGAATCGGGCCTCGCCGCACGCATGTACCCGACCGTAGGGCCCCGGGTTCCAGCAGCCTTGGTCGATCGGCCTCTTGGGCCCCGCCCCAACCACCGACAGCCCAAAGAAGCGCGCGCCCATTGCGGTTCAAAGAACAGCGAATCGCAAGCAGCGGCCCCAATAGCCTGGCCCCGACTGATTTGGGTCAGGCATACACCACCGTGCACCTTTAACAGCCCGACGACAATTAGTACATGGACACCGGAGCCACATCTCACCTCACCCGGTCGTCAGGTAACCTATCTCAACTACGTCGGTTAAAGTGTCTTCAATTTATTACATCGCATTCCAATTGAAGGTTACGGTAAGACACACACCAAACATCCACACCCACCTTTCTCCCTAAACCACGTCCTATACACACCTAACATCACCTTGTAATTATGGTTAAAGTGTCTTCAATTTATTACTGTCGGCAATGAGTTTTTTTTTTAAAATCATTTACTTAGTATATTAAGCAAAAAATGAAGGAAAATGCCAAAAAAGGAGTAAAAAGATAAGTAGAAATGATGGTTATAGAAAGGTTCCACATCACCTTGTATATGCCTAGTTTTAATATATATAGATTTTAATTAATAAATAGATGAGAATATCACGCTGGTGATTTTAATTAGGTGTCATAACTTGTACATAAAATTAGGAATTATGAAACTAATTACTAATACTAATTAAGAGTATAAGTTATGAAGATGAAGGGGGTATGAGTTATGGAGATGAATTTTTAAATTAAAATAAAATAAAATAACTAAAAATAATATAAAAACCAAAAAAATGAGAAAAACGATAAATAAAATTCTTAGTAGAGGTGTCACATAAGATTATTTATTCCTAGCTTTACATTATATATTAATTATTCTTAATAACTTAGAATTGAACCTCATCTTTGTAGGTAAAAGCGTGAGTAAAGGCCAATTCAAAATATAAATTTGATGAAATCAATTTTAGTATGTTTTGAACTTTAATAATTTTTAATATATGTATGTATGTTCATTGTCTCTTGGAAACAATCGCTCTACCTATCAAGGTAGATGTAAGGTCTGTGTACACTCTATCCTCTCCCGACCCACATTGTGGAATTTATCTGGATATGTTGTTGTTGTATGTATGTTCATTATCTAATATGTTGGGTTCAATGTTTCATCTGACACTGAGTGTGAAGATGCTTTTAACTAATCCTTGGTCGAGGTGAAAGTGTCAAATGCTTATAAGCAATCCCATACTTCTAACTTCTATAAGGTAAAAGGATCTCACAGGAATACAAGAGTGCCTCGACTATCAATCTAACTTTAATCATGACGATTGAGAAGTGGCCGTTCCAAAATGTATAATAAGGTAGAATGTATTTGCAAGAATTAGTTGATCGAAACGATGTTATAACAGACAGGCATTTTAAAGCCTCATCCCTGGTGAGTTATGCCTTCTGGAAGTAACACTAGTTTATAGGTAAAAATTTATATGTATCATGGTATCGGGTGATCATGGTATGTGAAAATATACATGGATATACACGGTATACACATATCTTGTGTATACCGTGTATATCACGGAAACCCATAACAAGTGGGAAACTGTGATATACACGATATACACATCCGTGTATATCACTGTTATGGTAAGATATTTAGTTGTATATTTTGTATATAATTAGTATTGTACACTTACCATAATTATAGGATTCTTGTACAAATAGAATAGGGTTTTGAGAGGAGAATAAGAATAGGATTTTCCATATTATGGAAATTATAAATTGTATATATACTCTTTCATTAATGAAAATAATCAAGGGATTATTCTTTCAATATGATATCAAAAAAGTAGATATTAAAATGTGTTTTTACATAAAACTTTTATATTTGGTCATATTTAATTAATATATTCTTACTTGATTAAATTTCGTAACCATATGGGGATTGCAAACAATAGAAATGAGAAGTATTTGAAAGAACGATAGTTGTTTTTAAATGAAGATATATATTAATATTATAATCCAAACAATTTTATACATACTTTCTTAAGTTGAGGATCATAAAGTTAATTAGAGAATCACCTTCAATTATACTTGAAGCTTAAAGTAATTGTTACAAATTTTCACATTTTGAATTCAATTATAATACTATGTTTAACTATCGTACTATAACACCGTTATATAAATGTTGTTTTAGTCTCTTGTTTGATTATATAAATGTTCACCTTATTTTCTTTTTTCTGTTGTGTTTTTTAGGCATCTTTTCTTGAAGAAAAAAGAGGGGCTGATAAGAGAGAAAGGAGGTCAAACGTTCACACTACTTCATTTTGTGGAATAAATTGAGAATCCGTCAAAAGGAGTTGACTTGGAATTGTTTATTACCCCCCACCGCACATTGACTGAATCTTCCGTTATTACGATTATACGACTTCCCGTCCACATTAAAGAGAGACCTAACAAGAAGTGTGGAGCCAGCCAATAACACGTGGCATTCTTTTTTCTAAAAACACTATCCTAAAATATTATTAGGCCGAATAGGTCGAAACTCTTTAAAATTTTGAGATAATTTTATTCAGTCACTCGAATAATTTGATTGATGACCAAAATATATGATAAAGTATTTTTATTAGATATTTTAAAATTAAAATTATGAAAACATTTCAACGTGTGTTTTCAGACGTTTATTATGTATACAAGTTAACCACAATCTTTTAATAATATACATTAACCTTAATAAGTTGTGAAACCTCAAGACTCTTCCAATTGATGAGATATGTATGATTAAGAGAGTGTCATATCTTATGTGACTACGTGATGAGCGCTTCAGAACGACACAATTTTTTCTTCAAAATTTGATGCGAAAATGTTTAATAGGAAAATTTTATCATATATTCAGGTGTTCAATTGAAACGGGGCATAATTCAAATATCTAAATAAAATTTACTATCAAATTTAAGGGGTTATCAATGTATCCAACCAAATTATTATCGTAATCCACATTTAAATTATAAGTATTAATTTATTAATAAATAATTAAATAAGATAAAAACCTCAATTAATTAATAATTTTAATTAAGTACTAATAAAAGTTAACGTATAAATATGTGATATGCATCTATTAATTTAAAATAAATATTAATGTGCGAGTAATTTTTTTAGTATTTTTTACCTTCTCATGCTGCCCCTCCGTCCGTCGAATCACAAATCAATGTATCCAAATGAAACAAATTATAAAACCAATCAGATTGAGCAGACGATACGATTGAGATTTTGGTCAAGTTTACGAGAAAAATCTACTATTTGACGTGTCCATATCTTTAGCATGTTGCTATTTATTGCTTCAACATTTTCTTAATTCGTCCAAGTTACAATTGTTTATCTTTTTGGTATTATTTTAATATAAAATTGTTAGTTTGATATTTTTCTAAACGGATATATATTGATCACAATTTAGTCAAACATTCTCATGAGAATTATTTATTGAAGGCGTGTGTGTGTGTGTGTTGGTCAACAAAAAGCCAAAAGGTCCAAAGTTCGGACAGACCAGAAAAGCCCAATTTCACATGAGTTGTTGACCAAATTTGACCCCAGCTCAACTAGGCACGTACCACTACTCAAAGCCATTTACTAGGATGCCATCCGTCTCAAATTATTCATTATTTTTTAATTTATACATCTATTAAGAAATACTAATTAAAAAGAATAATTAATTTATTTTATCTTTATTTATATCTAAATCATAATTTATTTTGACTAAAATAACACTTATTATGAGACGGAAGGAGTATTATGCCATGGATAATAAATGTAATTATTATCCAATGTAATTACTATATTAGTAATCAGTCTACAATTTTCAAATACACCTTAAAATTACTTTGGAAGCTGAAATTTGGCGTATTAGACTAGCATGGAAGAACTTAAAAAGGAAGTGTAAAAAGAGGCCATACAGTGCAAATAATCCCAGCCTTTACTGGGTTAAGGTTAAGGGTGACAAATGGACTGTTTGTGCTAAAGTTGGGCTAGCCCAGATGGGCTGAACCAATAATTGGGCTAATGCCCAACCCTGCCCAAAGTCCATTCGGGTCAAGATGGGCTGGGTTAAAATGGGCTAAACAATGGGCCGTGACCCAACCCGCCCAATTTTAAAGTTTCAGAATGTAATAAACAACACATCTTAATTTTGCAAAGCTCTACACCAGGTCATAGAACTAATTCATATGCACTAATTATCCTCTGTAAATCAAAAGTTTCCAGGCATTTTCCCTTGTATTAGTCAATTGAAAGTTTTCATTATGAGAGATCATCAACTTAAGGAATATTATCTATCGATTATTAGAGCATAGACATATGTAATATATCATAGTAGCTGGAGGAATTTCCGAAATACTGAACAATATATCCATGCTAGAGGTTAGGCATTTTGAAGTTGAAAGTTCAGGAAAGCAGAAACAAAAACGTATTTAAGCACTTCATATCAGCAGTTCCTTTCAAGAAAGCAATTTGAAATCAAAATGCACGCAATCAGTTAAGTTAAATGAAGCACCTAGAGTATAAAGAGACTTGTCAACCTTGTTTAAAGACCACAAGAAGTGCATTTTGGTACATTATACACGTTTTTAGTTTAAGAACACGGGATTTTAAAGTTCCCTATATTTTTTAAAACTCCATGCCGATCAACGAGTCAAACTAAGACACATAAATTGAAACGGACGGAGTACATATAATCTCTTATCAATGGCAAGAAGGAAAGGAAACATGAAACTCTAATGCGAGATGTTACTGATGGAAGAACAGTGGCATCACAAGGGAAAAAGAACAGTGGCATCAGTTTGTTAACCAAGCATTACAGTTTCTATTTGCTGTGTCAAACGTGGATAATACTATTTGCTAAAAATGGAGGAGCACACAATTTTGGGGTTTGGAGAAAGACCTAAGGGTAAAGTATAGAATAGTAGATGAGTTAGTTTGGGCTAATGTAATGGGTTGCTTTGAGCTGTTCAGGATGAATGAGTTAAATTGGGCTTAGCGCAAACAGCCCATCTAATTGTATGTCAATGCCCTAACCTATTAAAATCTGGGCGGGTTGGTCGTGTCAATTGGGCTTGAGTCCAATTTGCCAGCCCTAGTTAAGGATAATTGGGCCGAGTGATACTTGCCAATGGCAGGCCGATGTTACAATAGCAAGCCTTGTTGTATAGTCCAAGAGTTAAGAACCAACTATTGCTAATGTTGCTGTATTCAATGTTCTACTCCCTGTTTTGTTGGGCCACCAAATATGTTTCTCTATAAATAGTAGAGCTTGTTCAATTAGAATCTTGTTCTATGCATATAATACTATGCGTAGATCATCAAACTTAATTTTGTATGTGTTTTGTTATCTATTTCTTATTTTGTAAACTATCAAAATTAATTTTAAAAAATGTGGAAATTACCATCAGGATCTTAAGGTTAAATTTCTTAAAACTAAAATGTCCTCTCTCGTATGTTTTTGTGCTTTAAAACATGCTGGAGCAGTATAAAACTTGACAGTCCAATGTCGATCCAAATTCGGCCACGAAATATCTCCAATTTACTTAAGTAGACTAATAACACGATTATATTCCCAATATCTCTTCCAGAGAAAAAGAAAAAGAAGTATAATAACAATAGTGGCGGTCGCAATTAATTAGAATTGTAAGGTGACGTGACAAAATGTGGCTGATGATTTTTATAGGACACGTTGGTATCTGTAGATAGTCAAGCAGATGAACAATGACGAAGTTGATAAGGGACTTATCTTAAATCTAATCAGAAGGCAAAATGAAACAAAAGTTCAAAGGAATTGTAATCATCCTCACCTTTCCCACTCTTGTGCCATCCCAATTGCAAATCACGAAGGACAAATTAAATGGCCTTCGCTAAGATAAGATTGCCCACATTTACAATTGAGTCTTATCTACTCTCATTAGACACGGACAAATCTAAGACGAGTTCTATAAATTTAGCTTAATATAATTAAATTCATCTTGAATGATATTAAATATAATATTATACTTATGACTAAAAAACAACTCTTTAATCTTTATTTTGTCTCTGTGCTTCAAGTGTCATAAAAATGCAAATCAGAAATGAATGACAAGATAAGATAGGATATTAGATAGTATAGTGATATAGAAAATAAAATTAAGGCAACTTAAACCATAAGTTAAAGTAGGTGATTTGTGGCCAAAATTAATCATTTGAAATTGAAGGAATATATTTCCTGTCTTTCATTGATTATTATGTATAATATATATAGTGTTACATAATTATTTACTCATTTATAAACTATGTAACTAATCTTCCTAATTACAATTGGACTACAATTTTACCTAATATATGAGATGTACAAAGAATATTCTATTATACCCCTACAGTCGAAGCGGGAGGTTCTCGTATGTTAAGACTGGTTCGGAAATCATCAAAGAGTATGCGCGGAAGCCCTTTAGTAAATATGTCAGCAATCTGATACCGGGAAGGAACATGAAGAACACGAACTTGTCCACGAGCAACTTTCTCACGTACAAAGTGAATATCCATTTCAATGTGTTTAGTGCGCTGAGGTTGAACGGGATTGCCGGAAATATATATTGCACTTACATTATCACAATAGACCAATGTAGCCTTATGGATGGGGCAGTGAAGTTCCAGAAGAAGGTTGCGTATCCAACAAGACTCAGAGACAACATTCGCTACACCTCGGTACTCGGCTTCAACACTGGATCAAGACAGAGTAGGTTGTCTTTTAGAAGAACAAGAAAACAAGTTATCTCCGAGGAACACACAGTAACCCGACATGGATCGATGAGTGTCAGGACATCCACCCCAGTCAGCATCAGAATAATAGGTGAGGTCGGAGAGTGAGGACTTGTACATGTGTAATCCGAAATAAAGAGTACTTTGTACATATCGCAAAATTCATTTAAGGGCATTCATATGTTCATCCGTCGGACTGTGCATGTGTAAGCATATTTGCTGCACGACATATGATATATCTGGTCTCGTGAAAGTAATATACTGCAATGCTCCTGCTAAGCTGCAATAGTGAGTCGGGTCAGTGTACAGAGAACCCGAAAAGGCACTAAGTTTGGAATTAGTGTCCATCGGTGTGTGGACTGGTTTGCAAGATGCCATGCCTGCTCGGTCAAGGATCTCTTCGGCATACTTTTTTTGACAAAGAAATAAGCCACATGCATGTCTCGTAACAGCAATGTCTAAAAAATAGCTTAGGGGGCCCAAATCCTTCATAGCAAACTCAGAGGCAAGGAGTGACATAATGGATCGGCGGAGTGCATCAGAAGATGTAGTTAGGATGATGTCATCAACATATAACAGAATGTATGCCATGTCGTTACCCTTGCTATAGATGAAAAGTGAGTGATCATATTTGCTATGTGAAAAACCGATAGAGGATACAAAGTCAGCAAATCGTTGGTACCACGCACGAGGAGCCTGTTTCAGTCCATAGAGCAATTTATTCAAATGACACACATAATCTGGATGAACTGGATTCCTGAATCCCAAAGGCTGATGCATATACACAGTCTCATGAAGGTCTCCATGCAAGAAGACATTTTTGACTTTCAGTTGATGAATGGGCCATGATTTGGATAAAGCAATACTGAGAACGGTCTGAATAGTTGCCGGGTTTACCATCGAGCTGAAGGTTTCATCACAATCCACGCCCACCTGTTGAGACCTGTCATCACATACAAGACGGGCCTTGTGCCTCTCAAAATAACCGTCAGATTTCTTTTTATGTCTAAAAATCCACATTAAACGAATAACATTAGCATTAGGAGGACGGGGCACTAACTCCCACATCTTATTTTCAATAAGAGCATTATATTCATCAATCATGACAGATTTCCAATTGGGATCGGATAAGGCATGTTTCGGGTTGCGAGGAAGAGGTGACGGGGCAACCGAATTCGACAAATTAAATTATCGTTTGGGTTTCGAAATGCCGTGCATAGCACGAGTTTCCATCGTCCGTATGGGTGCTGTGGGATGGTGGATGGGATTGAGAATCTGCTAGGGCAGATTGGTAGGCTGAGAGGGGGCGGCATAATCGGGGCGAAGGGGCGTCGTCACTGGCCGATGAGAGGCAGTGACCTCGGGCAGTCGAGAGTGGCTGTTTCGAGGAGCTTATGGCGGGCCGACTGGCCCACCCGAGACGGGATAGAGGGAGGCAGGTTGGTCGTCGATGACGGTAGCGCCTGATTTTGCAAGTGATGGATTAGAAGGTTAAGGCTGTCATTTAAGAAGTCATAGGAATTCGGAAGTGGTGAATTTAGTTTGGCAAAGGGTAACCGAGACTCATCAAATATGACATGACGAGAAATGATTATTTTTCGGATAGACAGATCATAATAGTTGTAACCATGATGATTAGATGGGTAACCCAGAAATACACATGGGGTGGACCTAGGTTACGGCTTGTTGATTTGTGTGGAGGGATGGAAGGGGTAGCATAGACATCCGAAAGTTTTTAAATGCTTATAGGAAGGACCCCAAAGATAGAGAACTTGAGTGAGAGACTTGTTGGGGAGAATGTTTAAGAGATAGGTTGTCATGGATAGAGCGTAATGCCAAAAGGAGGGGGGATAGAGGTGTGAGCAAGAAGGGCACGAACTACGTTGTTTATGGTTCTAATTTTTCGTTAAACTTTGCCATTTTATGGAGAGGTGTGAGGATAGGAAAAATGAAAAACAAGGCCGTATTTGGCGTAGAAAAGTTTGAATTGATTATTATCGAATTTCCTCCCATTGTCACATTGAAAACATTTGATATTCTTTTCAAATTGTGTCTTAATGAAAGCGCTGAATGAAGAAAAAATAGAATAAACTTGAATGAAGTTCTTGATGTGTTAACTGCAAGAGCAGGATGAAATTTAGATTGTTCAGCAATTGAAAAAATTTGGGGAAGAGGAGAGGGAGAGGTAGCGGCCGAGATGTAGTAGAAAGAAGAGGGGGTGGGTTGGCGACTTTAGAGAATTTTAGAGTTTGGCTGCTGATACCATAAAGAAATATGTTTCATGTCTTTCATTGATTATTATGTACAATATATATAGTGTTATATAATTATTTACCCATTTACAAATTATGCAACTAATCTTTCTAATTATAATTAGACTATACTTTTTAATTACAATTAGATTATAATTTTACATAATATAGGAGATATACAAATAATATTCTAGAGATATTCTATCAGAAATGACCATTATTCATGCTCGTCACATTTAAAAGCGTGCAAAAACTTTCATCAGGAATGTCGCTTTTACGAAGTGATAGCCCGTTGGAACTAACTAGTGAAGATATGCCAGAATGACTAAACTTTAATTCAAGAATGGATAATTAAGGACCTTAAAGTGAAACTCCATATGTGTTTTCACATAGCTAGTGATAATTATCAGAGTAGAAAAAGGACTAATTTGATAACAGTCCTATATATAGTTGCATAATTTTAAAAGGAGAAAATAATTTTTTTTAACTCTAAACTTGCACGGATAATTTATTTTAACAATTATTGTTTCCAATCTTAACAATAAATTTTAACTTATTAATGAAATCGTTTGGCAAGAAGATCTAGTTCTCTGATATACCTAAACAAAGTTACAGTACTACATAGTAAGTAGTAACAACCACAAGCAAGTTTTTTTTAATTGAACAGAGATCAAAAAGTATATATTACCTCTAATTTAAAAAATAATGACAAAATTCATATAGTTTTAAAGCTGGTCCAAAATGTTTGACGTCATAAGTACTTTTTTCTCGTAATTCTAGCACTAAGTATATATCTTCTGGATTCGTAAAGTTAATGGCCTTTGCTTTTACAATCTGATAAGTCTACTTTAGCAAATTTAAAAAATGAAATCAAACCAGCTTGGACCCTCCACATTTTATTCCTTTTATCAAGAAAATAAATAAATGGGAACTAGCCTGACCCTTTTGAACATAGCTTCTCTTGTCCAACCATATTGAGGGCTGTATTAAAAATGCCTACCAAAAAACAATTAAAGGTGGCCAACCTGAATTAACTGTGTTAATAGCTAAATTACTTAAATTGAGAAATTAGATACTCGGCTAACGGCTATAGATCTTTTGTGGTAATATAACTATAATGAAGTTTTGTGTACACTCTATCCTTTCCAGATCCACATTGTGAGATTTCACTGGGTATGTTGTTATTATTGTTGTATAACTATAATGAAGTTATATACTTTTTCGTTATTTTATAATCCTCGGGATACGATAGTTTATAGCTTTACAATTACAAGTCATTTTTTTTGTTATTTTGAATGTTCTATTTTTTATTACTATAGTGGGATTCCGTTGGTTCAATTTAATTACTTAGAGGAATCAAATCTAGAAAAGGCCTAGAAGTAATAAGGACTAGACACGGTATAGACGGCAAAGTCGAATGTTTGGCAGCGTGAATTAGTGAGCGTCCGCTTGACTCAGTCATAATCTCGCATGTTAAGCACTCAGTATTCGATGACAATTTTGTACACTTAGCAGCCTGTATCCCCTTGTCAATTTGAGGCTTTCTTTGTGCAGAACCCTTCATAGGTCTAGCTCTCAACGTGGGATCTTTTAGAAAATAAGAACTTAATTTGCTGAGGCGATTTTACTCGTCCTTTACCCAAATTTTTCTTGGTATATCCAGGCCACCTGTGTGTGTAGATCTTTTTATTCTAATCGATATATACTATATATGAGAGTTACCAATATATATCAAATCTGTTTCTATTTAACAGATCGCTATTAGAACAAGTGATAAAGATATTATTGAAAAAAATATGACTCTTCCCCAGATAATTATAGTATAATCATTTACCTTATAATTTAATTAATTATAGCATGTTAATTATTTTATTTTTTAAATAACTAATTTCACTTATTATGAGTGATTGTTTTTAGTTAGTATCTTATATGTGAACAACATAAAATTCTTGTAACACTACACAATATATAGTAAAACTCCACTTCCCACCAACAAGGGGAATTAAAAAGGAAAAAACATATTAATCAAATCCACTTACGTCCCAAAAAAGTCAATTAGCTATATAATGACCTCTTTTTTTGTTTTTGGTTTTGCATTAACCTTAATCAATCATTTAAAACTAATTGAAGTAACACCCCATATCTTTTTGTTGCAGACTAGACAAGACAACTCACCAATAAACCCTCTTACGCAACTCACAAGAGATTGACTTAGAATTATTATCTTGATAGCTCAATCTAGACTTAATATATATGCTTCAAGAATATCCACGTTTGGTTGAACTTCAAGGATATTAACGTCTGGTTGTCTGAATTCAAGAAGTCAGATTAAGACTTTGACTATAATAGCAGGATTTTTTTTTTATATCTGTAGAAGCAAATTCCGAGATCCTAAATTGTATTAGCAACAATGTTAATTGTAATACATAGAGTATATCATATTGAGAATGGAGGTGGCCCTTCGTGGAAAACATGCATGCCCCTTAAGATAAACTTATGAAAAAGATGGGAGGGATAAAATTTTAAGTGGACTGACCACAAAAAATAGTGACGTCCACGTCACGTATATGTATGTTTTTTTTCTTCTTTTGTTTGTTTTATTTAATTCTTCCTTGAAAGAAGGCCCCAGTGCTTTTGTTGTTTCTTTGACTGTGGCCTCTCCAGCGCTAAGGGAGACTGTAGTTATAAAAAAAAAAAAAAAAAAAGAAGAAGAAGAAGAAGAAAAAAGAAAAAAAGAAAAAAAGAAAAAAAGAAAAAAAGAAAAAAAGAAAAAAAGAAAAAAAGAAAAAAAGAAAAAAAGAAAAAAAGAAAAAAAGAAAAACTTCATATCAGAAAGTGGAATCTAGCAAATTACATGACGCATATCCACTTTTACATACTAATAATCTATTGTCATATTGTTTCTTAGTGGTCTTGTGTAATATGTCTAACGTAACTATGTTTGGTCTCTCAGTATAATAACAAGTATATTAAATATGTTGAGGCTGCTAAGTGCACAATCAAAGTAATTTGACGCGTATAAAATGAAAATGTCTTTATTATGTAGAAAATGACATGCACTTATCTCCGTAAATTAATGTTCTTATCGGTACGACAAATTAACTATTGCTACACTCACGGGCGGATTAGCTAGGGAAAATATTTTTGATATATATATATATATATATATATATATATATATATATATATATATATATATATATATAAAAAAGTGAAAACCTTTTTTATATATATATCTAAGACACATATTGAAACTCTGATTAAAAATCAGGCCTCCACCTCTAGCTACACCTTCAAAGTTGTATTCGGTGAAAACCGGCACGACACGTGACATGGTTTAAATATAGAAATCGAAGGAGGCGACAGAATTCGCACTGGATGTGAGTTTCACCGGGGTGAGTCCGGGTATCAAAGCAAGACCGGATAGCGACCGAATCAGGTGGCACCGGATGGAGGACCGGAGGACCTCAGCACGTACCCATTCCGGATATGACGCATGCCGTTACTCTTTGATAATTAAATGGCAATTACTCTCATTTAATTGCATTTAATTAGGAAATGATTCTCGGGCATAAATACCTTGTATTGATAGCTATAAAAGGAGTATAACCTTCATGTTGGAAGGGCACATCATTCTCATTATTCATACCTGCACGGTTTTCTTACAACAATTATAGTTCTTAGTTCTCATTGTTGGCTCGGACCAGAAGCAAATCAGCTAAGGACCAAACCAAACTCGTTGAATAGTTTCCATCAAGATCACAGTATTTCAGGCTAATCTTCCTGCTTGTTATTTTCATTTGCTTACTTATTGTTAATTACTTATTACTCTTTATTGCAAATCAATTCACGTATCCTTAGAAACCACTTACAAATTCAACTGTACATTTTTTGGGATAAACAGTTTGGCGCCCACTGTGGGGCTAAGAATAATAGTGGTGGTTTGTTCAAACTCAAATTTCACTTATTTCTTTTAAGATTTTGTGACTACAAGTTAATACTAAGTGCTACAGAATGGCTAGTAACATTCAAGTTGAGCTTAGCAACCACGATGACAACAACAATGGTGACAATGGTGCTAACAACATCAATAACAACAACGTCATTCCGCCCATTGATCAAATGAATGGCGTTCCGCTCGTTGATCTGGCGAATGACAACAACCCCGTAATTTCACCCCAGGGGTCTAGAAGATCACGTCAGAAAAACCGGACAATGATGAAGATGGTGAAATAAATTTGGCTCGAATCTTTAACATGCTGAAGGAGCAATAGGAGGCTCTAATCCAGTTGCAGAAGAAAAGCAGTGGAGTGAGTGCGGCAGATGAGGCTCGTCTCGTCGGCAATGAAGATCCGGGATGAGAGGAGGACTGGGTTGATGAAAATGGCAATGGATCGGGGACTAATGAGTCTTTGAAGGTTTTGAGGTTGCTCCAAGATTTGACCAAGCAGGTGGATACTAATGAAAAGAAGGTTGAAACCTACCATTCACGGGTAGACCAGATTCCTAGAGCGCCTCCAATCGTGAAGGAACCGAACTCAAAGAGATATATCCAGTTGTCATTCCCACCGAGCGCAACTCCGAAGTTGATTTAAAAAAGATTCAAAATGCCGGATCTTCCGAAGTACGATGGAACTATAGATCCACAAGAGCACGTGACGTCGTACACATGTGCGGTGAATGGCAATGACATGCACCAGGATGAGATTGAATCAATGTTGCTGAAAATATTTGGCGAAAAACTATCCAAAGGAGCAATGACATGGTATTCTATGTTGGTTGAACATTCTATTAATTCATTTGAAATGCTTGCAGATGCTTTCCTAAAGGCGCATGCCAGAGCACGGAAGGTCCAGGCAAGAAAACCAGACATATTCATAATTGCACAGAAGGATACGAAATTACTGCGTGAGTTTGTGACAAGGTTTCAAAAGGAACGGATGCTCCTTCCTCTGATACATGATGAATGGGCAGCTAAAGCTTTCACCAAGAGGTTGAACCGTAGGCAGACGTACAATAGGTACGAGTCCAAAATTCGGTTGGGGGATGATCAGCTTGAACTCCTCCCGGGGTCAGCAAGATGGAACAAAAAAATTGATAAATTAAAGAGGGTAATGAGTCGGAGTCAAAATATTCAAAAGATAGGTATTAACTCTACGGGCAACCGGAATGGTCGAACTTCAGATCAGATAGGGGTCGCAACAATCGCAACTTCCCATCGGACAGAAGAGATAGACGTAATGATCGAGGGTCTACTAGTAGGGGTTTGAAATTCAAAAATGATATTAGTGGATCTTCTTCTAATAGTGTGGAAAGCCCGAGGCTTTCCGAATATAATTTCAGCGTTGATGCGGTCGGGCTTGTTTCGACCATTGGATATATTAAGGAGACAAGATATCCAAGACCATTCTGGACTGACCAGGCTCAGAGAGATCCAAGTTTGATTTGTGATTACCATGGAACTCATGGTCATCAATTGAGGGATGAAGTGGCCCAGTTATTAAAAAATGGTTATCTATGGGAATTTCTAAGTGATTGAGTAAAGGGAAACTACATGAGTAGTGAAGTAAACAAGCAAGCGGATCCGATTGAACTCAGCATATCATAAATATGATTATCGGAGGGATGGATGTTCTGAAGAGATCCACAATGACCGTAAAGAAGATGAAAGTTTCAATAACTCGGGAGAAAAGATCAAGAGATTGCGTACCGGAGGAAATAATTTCTTTTAACAATGAAGACAAAGAGGGCATCATTCAACCTCACAATGATGCACTGGTAATTTCTATCTTTATCAATAAATTTTAGATTAAGCGGATTTTATTTGATCCAGATAGCTCGGCCAACATCATCCGATGAAAGGTGGTGGAGTGATTGGGGTTGTTGGATCAAATTATACCGGTAGTCCGAGTTCTAAACGATTTCAATATGACAAGCGAGACTAAGAAGGGGGAAATCACTCTTCCAGTTAATGCAGTCGGGATAATTCAGCAAACGAAGTTCTATATCATTGAAGGCGAAATAAGGTACAACGCACTATTCGGCAGGCCTTGGATACATGACATGAGGGTCGTACCTTCGACATTGCACATGATGTTAAAGTTCCCAACTCTTGAGGGAATTAAGACATTTCGAGGAGAGCAACCGGCAACAAGGGAGATATTTGCGGTAGAAGAATCGGAACAAATGCTTAAAGGGGTAAATGATGGGAGTAAAGACAAATAGGTTAAATAGCAATCACATGGTTCAGGCCCGTCAAGTCCGAAGAAAGAAGAAGGAGAGAAGATAAATTATGAGGAAGAAAAAGACTACTATCACGTACCGAGGTCATTTGTGCTACCGGACGATTCATAAGCCACAAAATCAACTATAGAAGAATTGGAGCAAGTCATCTTGTTCGTGTATCTACCAGACAGAAAGGTATACCTGGGCACTGGGTTAACTCTGGAGCTCAAGCTTAAATTAATTGATTTTCTTAAAGCTAATGTCGATTGATTTTCCTGGTCCCACTTAGATATGATAGGTATTCCACCGGAGATTATGACTCACAAATTGAGTTTGGACTTGAGCTTTCCCCCGATAAAGCAAATGAGGAGGCATGTGTCCGATTTCAACATAAGTTCGTTAAGGAGGAGGTAACTAAGCTTTTAAATATAGGTTTCATCTAGGAGGTAGAGTATCCGGATTGATTAGCAAACGTAATGGTCGTATATAATAAAGAAAATAAATTGAGAATGTGCATGATTTTAAAGATTTAATTAAAGCATGCTCAAAAGATTCTTTTCATTTTCTGCACATCGATCGAATGATTGATGCTACGGAGGGGCATGAGATGCTGAGTTTTCTTGACGCATACTCCGGAGACAACCAAATCAGGATGAATCCAGAGGATCAAGAGAAAACCTCTTTCATAACTAGGTACATGACTTACTGCTATAACGTAATGCCATTTGGTTTAAAAAATGCTGAAGCAATATATCAACGCCTAGTTAATCGCATGTTCGAGAATTAAATAGGTAACACATTAGATGTTTATATTGATGATATGTTAGTTAAGTCCCTAGAAGTAGAGGACTATTTAAAGCATTTGCAGCAAACATTTGACATACTTCGAAAGTACAATATGAAGCTGAATCCTGAGAAATGTGTTTTTGGAGTCTGGTCAAGCAAGTTTCTAGGTTTCTTGATATCAAACCAAGGGATCGAAATCAATTCAGACAAGATCAAGGCTATCGAAAAAATTTCGGAGGCACTCAAAGATGTGAAGGCTGTGCAAAACTCACCGGAAGGATAACTGCTCTGAGTAGGTTTATCTCCCGGTCTTCGGAGAACAGTTATCAGTTCTTCTTTTTGTTAAAAAAGAAGAACGACTTCAAGTGGACACCGGGGTGTCAGCAAGCTCTAAGAGATTTGAAGAAGTATTTGTCTAGTCCGCCATTACTGCATAAACCAAAGGTAGATGAGCGGTTGTTCCTGTATCTAATTGTGTCCGAGGTATCCGTAAGTGCAGTTTTGGTTCGAGAAGAGAAAGATACGCAATTTTCTATTTACGGTGTGAGTAGAATGCTAGCTAATGTGGAAACTAGGTATCCTAATTTAGAAAAATTGGCATTAGCATTAATAACGACTGCAAGAAAATTGAGGTCATATTTTCAATGTCACCCTATATGTATGGTAAAAACTTATCCGCTAAAGAATGTAATGCATAAATTGGAACTATCCGGCATGTTAGCCAAATGGGCAGTAAAAATTAGTGGGTATGACACAGAATATACGCCAAGAATAAAGTCTTCTTGCACAAAGTTTTAGGCCGATTGTGATGTTGGAGGAAGAGTTGAAGTTGAAGTTTTTTGTTTCTTTGCCAACGACTCCTCATTCGTAGCTTCATCATCATCGAAGATGATGATGGGAACTTGTTCGGAGGCCAGTGGCGTGGTGTAAAAAGTAGGTGCGTCACAGTTTGGTGGCAAAATTAGCTCGGCTGCTTCAGTAGCAGCAATTTCTTATCTGACCCCTCCCCCATTGAACAAAGGGGATCCGTAGGGCGGGCTCACTCACAAAGAAATGAAAGCATAACTCTTTGCTGGCAGGAGTGTCCTCCGCTGAAGTGGTGGTAGAGGTGGTGTCCTTTCTCACCTAAACATCTTCCGGAGAGATGCTAGTGTCTTGAGCTCTGGAAGGGCCACATGCTTCCGAAGCTCTTTTCCTCTTCGAGGTAATCGAATGTGACTTTGGAGGCTTTAAGGATTTGGATTTTGAGGCTTTCTTTTTCTTTGGTACATCAGCGATATGGCAAGATGATGCGACCGAATCGAGTACCAAATTGGGGAGAGTTGAAGTCGAGGAAACTATCCTCGGGCATACAGAACCCTTGGGCAGACCTGAACAAGGAAAAAAAGATGGTGAAAAATGGCGGATGATATGGAAAAAAGGGGAAAAGGTTTGAAAGGTACGAACCGTGGTTTTGTGCTTTCCAACAGTCTTTGGAAATCATTTTCATGTCCGCTCTTTGTGCGGATGCAAGCTAATGATCGTCTCTACCCATTCGTGGAGTTTCTCGACATGTGACGGAGTTCACCGAATGGCTGAAAAGTGTAGCAAAGACGAATTTCAGGAAAAATAAGCTTGGTAAAAGTAATACAGAAGAAATGAAGAAAAGAACTTGCACCTACGGTTTAAATTCCATCATTTCGGAAAAGGCAAGAACCTATCCGGAACAATTTTGGTAGTACATACTGCTTCGAAATGCTCCATCCAACCTCGATCTCGATCTTCATTGAGGCTAGAGAGAATGGGAAACTTCCCTCATTTTGAAATCTGGATGACCCCGCCATGAAAGAACTTTGGGACATACAAATGGATCAAATGATACAAAGTGAAATCTTCCTTGACCTCTTTGGCTAGTAACCAGAGGCACGTGATTGCCCTCCAAATGGATGGACCAATTTGGCTAAGGCACAAATTATAGGTTTTGCACGTTTCGAGTATCACATCATCAATTGGAGGGTCGAGTTTGGAAGTGAATGGGTAGGTGTAAACATAGGAGTACCTGAGTTTATAGTTGGTGATGTCGTTGTCAGGTTCGGGGATGATAAAACCAGAAAGCTTCTCCCAACCGCACTTAGTCCGAACTTTGCCAAGCTCGTTGGGAGTGATAGAAGTTGGGTAGTTTTTTGCCTCTTCTCCTCGGTCACTTTTCGAGGTGACAGTGCGGACAGAAAACTCCGAGTTGAATTTGAAAGTCGAGGGGAGCATATCATATGCCCTAGGTTCGACGGCAGCTTGAGTCTCAGAGGTCTCACCGGCACCTATGGCTTCTTCAGTAGACGGCGGTGGTGAATTTGCTGGAGAAAACTGCCTTGAAGAAGATCGATTATTTTTTACCATTGTGTTTGAAGGTTTGAAGATTTAAAGTTTGAAGGTTTAAAGATTTGGTGATTTAAAGACTTGAAGATTTGAATATTGAAACTAGGAAAATGAAGAACAAATGCGTAGATTTGAGGAGGAGATTCACAGACGTGGAAAATAGAAGCAAGGGGGGGGGAAGCATTTATAGGGGAGGTTGTCATCATTGTGAAATGCTTCGGTTCACGAACTGAAGTGATGGTTCAATTAGAGAGTGACACGTGTCCGAAGTCACAGAGTGATAGGACATGAGTCGAATTTTGTAGAATTAGGAGCGTTTCGTTTTCCTGCCTATTTCAGAGTAATTTGTAAAGATACTTTCAAAAGAAGGCACCGAAGAAATCATTTTCACTTCCCATCACGTCGGTAAATTTTGATTCGGAAAGTGTGGAGACTATATGTATACGGTGAAAACTGACACGACACGTGGTATGGTTTAGATATGAAAATTGAAGGAGGCGACAGAATTCCCCACTGGATGCGAGTTGCACCGATGTGAGTCCGGGTATCAAAGCAAGACCGGATAGCGATCGAACCAAGTGGCACCGGATGGAGGACTGGATGAGCTCAACGCGTACTCATTACAGATATAACGCCTGCCGTTACTCTTTGTTCATTCAGTGGCCATTACTCTCAATTAATTGCATTTAATTATGGAATGATTCTCGGGCATAAATGCCTTGTATTGATAGCTATAAAAGGAGTCCAACCTTCATGTTGGAAGGGCATCTCATTCTCATTATTCATACTTGCACGATTTACTTAAACAGTTATAGTTCTTAGTTCTCATTGTTGGCTTGGACCCGAAGCAAATCAACTAAGAATCGGACCAAACTCGTTGAATAATTTACAATATATCTCACACGCCTGGAACCTTAGCACAGTATTCTTTATGTTCCCATGCAAATTACTTCAAGAAATAAATTCGTGTCCATCAAATATTATAACTGATATAAAACTACTGCTATCTTTACAAAAGTTTTAAACAAAATATATAATGCAAACCGGGCATTAACATAAGCGCGACTGTAGCTGGAGCTGAAGGCTAAAATTCAAAAATAGCACCTCCTTCTTTCTTTTGACCTCTCTTAATTTTCCACTTGTAAAATAAAAACACTGGAACGCATATTATTCTGAATGGCCTTTTGCTGAAGTCAAGGGACACTAAACAGATCTATAGAATTCCTACAAGGGGTTTGCAATAATATTGAAGAACGTAACACCTCTTACTAACGATTAACGAATAAGTTTGTTAGCGATGAGAGCTTAATTACAAATGATTCAAAAAATATATTTAATTACTCGTTAAATTATAACAAAAACGTACTAAATACTCTCTATGTCCCAATTTGTTTGAAGGTTGTCCAGTTTGGAAGTCAAACTGTTTTTTCTTTTACTACGATTTTCTCCAACTCTTTTCATATATTGTAAATTATTAGTTATGCAGACTTATAATACTTTTTATATAATTTTCATATATGTAAATTTTATTATAAAATACTCAAAAAATCTATATTTAAAATTAAGTAAAAATAAAGTTATTTGACCTCCAAACTGGTCGACCTTCAAACAAATTGGGACGGAGGGAGTACTAATTTACCTTAAAATACTTACATTTACTATATTCAACTTTTCAGAAAAGAATCGAGTAGATATATATAGTGTGTGCATTTGACACATGACTTCCTTACTGTTGAAGTGTGTTACCATTTAATTGAAAAGCACGTAGGAATTCCTTCTTTAATAAAAGGTGACGGCGAAACTCGAATTTAGGACCTGTCTACTGCCCAACTCTCATATCATGATGAACTTTGTTACCATTTCATCTAAAAATTTAAGATGTTACACTTATTATTTATTTTGTTATGATAATCTTTCCTTTTCAATTTGTTTCAAAACGAATAACATTTTTCTATATTTTGAAATTCTTTAATTTTAAATTTTATATTTAAAAAATTTCTTATATATATATATATATATATAATATATTTATGTTTGAGATCACAAGCCTAATTATATATTTGATATTTGACAAAAATATTTCTTTTTTTTAAAATTTCATATCAAATTAAACACCAGTTACACCACCATACACAAAAAAAAAAGAAAAAAGAAAAAAAAGAAGTACTTGTTTTCCTAGAGATGAGGATGAAATAAGAGAAATTCCAAAAAGAATGCAACTACGAAATGGGCAGCAACTTATGAAAGAATAAAGTTACATCACATCAAACATATCAACCTCTTATCTGATTTATCATCATTTGGGCCCTTGCTGTTAATGGCTTGCATCATATGGCAACAATTGGTTTCTGGACCACTTATAAATTAAATGAGCACTCCTAGACCACTTGTTAATAGACACATTCCCAAATATAATAATCTCTTCCCATTTAATTTTTTAGCTATGGAAAAAATCTCTTCTAGAAATGTAAGGTAAGACGGCGTACAATAGACTCTTATGATCCGGCCCTTCACCGGATTCCGCGCATAGCGGAAGCTTAGTGCACCGGGCTACTCCTTTTTTTTTCTTCCAATTTAATTTCTTATTATTTTTAATTCTATGATAAAAAAATGTTATAGTTTCTTATCTAGAACTAATTTAATTTCAAGTTTTATTTTATTTGTAAGAAAAAAAATTATAATCACACAAATATTTATAATTTATTTTAAATTACTACAAATTTAAAAAAAAATTTCACACCCAATCAAACACCGCAACATATATTGAAATAGACAAAGTATAACTAAGAGAATTAGGACAAACCCCGGCGATTATTCCCAGTATAAATATCGCTCGTGTACACTAGTATCAATCACCAACAAGTCACTCAGAAAAAAAAGCAATATTCTAGCTAGTGAGAGGTAAAAAAAAATGGTGCAAGAAGAAATAAGAAAAGGTCCATGGACAGAACAAGAAGATCTCCAACTAGTATTTTATGTGAAGATGTTTGGTGATCGTCGCTGGGATTTTCTGGCGAAAGTTTCAGGTTTGAAGGTTGGTTGGCGGGCGAGAAAAATAAAATAGGTATATAGGCTAGCTAGTTTTGGCCATGGAATAGTACGTATTTAGTGAAGGGAGCAAGTTTAATAACCTCTTCTTCTGCATTCCATTTCTTTGTTATTCCTTTATTTATAGGTTTGAAAAGAAGTGGAAAGAGTTGCAGATTGCGATGGGTTAATTACTTGAATCCTGGTCTCAAACGTGGCAGGATGACCCCTCAAGAAGAACGTCTTGTTCTTCAACTCCACTCCAAATATGGAAATAGGTTTGTATTTTCAACTTCTTTTCTCATTTCAATAACCCTTGATGTGTTAGTGTCCTTTTTTACTTTTCATATTATTCATATTTAGCCATGCTCAACCCACCTAAGTTGGATAGATTGGACTGAACAAATTCGTGTTAGGCATATAATTTTTGGTTTTCTATTCAGATTCCAGTAATTGGTTTAGGCTTGATTAATTTGAAGTTAGTGCTTGAAAGTTCCATTTAAAGGATAAAGCGCTCCCTACTACGACTTCATTCCCTACTAAAGACGACTTCATTTTAGGGCGGAATACATCACATCTAGTTCAAAATGGAGGGATTACTTGTCATCCCAATACCACAAACTCTTTGGTCATTTTATTAGGCATATATATGTACACCCTGGCAACCCAAATTCCACACAAAATTATCAAGACATAGATAAAAATTATTTTAATTTGGTTAATTGGTTAGATATAATCATGATAAATTTTAAAAATTATCATTTTGATTTGGTAATTAAAGGTTACTCATTATTTAGCCTAAACCGACCCGCTTATTTTGACTCAAAACAAATTCTAGACACATTATGACTCAACTTGCTTCGAGCTGCTTTGACTCTGTGTAAATTTAATTTAATCCACATATTTGACACCCTTACTACAAGTGCAGATGGTCAAAAATTGCTGGAAAATTACCAGGACGAACTGATAATGAAATCAAGAATTACTGGAGAACCCACATGAGGAAACAGGCTCAAGATCAAAAGAAGAATAATAAAGCTTTTATTTCTCCATCTTCATCCTTCTCCAATTGTTCATCTTCCTCTGCCAACAGTCTTACTGTGGACTCCATGCCCATCGGTACTGAACAAAACGAGACAAATTTTTACAATAACGATGGACTGGAGCTCCTGAAACAAGTTGCTGGAGAAAATAAAATATATGAAGGGGAACAGAACATGATGATCTACTCCATGGATGAAATCTGGAAAGAAGTGGAATCATCAGAAGAAATTGAAACAAGGAATAATGTACCAGTCATGGCATCAACAAACACATGGGATTATTGCCCGGATTCACTATGGATGACTGATCATTATTATTTTGACAATAATCAAGATTTCTCATTTTTTACTGGCTAATTGGAGGTGGATTTGTTCGAAAAATATTTGTTTCTTGTAGAGTTGGTTTAGGTTTGTGAGGTAAGTAATATTTAACGGTCACTTGTATATAGCAACAGTAAGAATCTAAAAGATCCCATGATCAGAAGGCGCTTTTTCTTTAAATAATTATCATTAGTGTTTGGAAGTCTTTTGTTTGTCATCTCAGGCTTAGTTATATTACTACAGTATATGTAAGTCTTAATTATGTGTGGTTACTCCGACAATCTTTTATATATACGAATTAATATCTAAATTTCCCTTTAAAAGGATTGATCTATAAGTTACATTTAATATATTGATATAAAAGGATTGATCTCCCGCTAATTAAGTGGTTGATCGATGTATAGAAGTACTAACAACTTCAAATGCCATGTTAGAATCCAACTACAACAGTATACTTAATTAGTACGAGCCTATCTGCTCCAATCATGGTGTTATATTAATTTACCCCACACCTATAATTGCGGACCGTTGCTACTACCTGGCTGCCTGACGGCAGAATCAGAATTCTTAAACATGTGAAGAAGCCAATGTGGTTCAATATTTATTACATATACATAAAAATTAATTTTAACTTTATTTACATAATATAATTTTTCGTCGAAACGGATTTGGATGAATCCCCTAGCCCCTTAGTGGCTCCGTCCGCCAATAAAAGCTCACATTGTTTGATTAAGTTTATAAGTTAAATGGTCAAATTAGCTTATAAGTAGTTTCTAACTTGTAAGTTCAGATTATATGCATTGGTAGTAAATATTTTTAATACTATCAGATCATCCAATCCATAGGTATAAGTAAGCCTATCACGATCCACCGATCGATGCCACAATTTTTTCAAACTTATAAAGAAGGATCATCTTTTTAAATGGACGCAGGAGTGCAACCAAAGCCTGCAGAACCTCAAGGCTTACTTAGCTAGACCTCATGTAATGGCCAAACCCGAAAAAAGAAAGAAACTGCTCACCTACATGACTGTCTCAGCTAAGTCTGTTAGCATGGCCTTCATACGAGAAGAAGGAGAAGCATTGCTTCCCGTTTATTATGCAAGTAAGACATTATTCGGGGCCGAGTTATGATATCCAGACGCAGAGAAACTGACCCTAGCCCTCGTCACGGCTACGCGAAAGTTGCGACCGTACTTCCAATGCCATCCGATAATCGTCTTAATAGATGCCCCGCCGCAGGCCCTACTGCAAGGGGAGAATCTCATGAGTCGGATATCAATGGTTAATTGAGATAAGAGAATATGACCTGACATATCAACCCTGAACAACGATACGAACATCGAGCCTATCAGAATTTGCAGTCGATTTTGTCCCCATAGTACAACCCTGAAAAATTGCAAGGTATGAACTCGTCTTCTTTTCCCTTTTTCATTTTTTGTAACCTTTTATGATCGCAGGACTGGGATTGACATCAGGACTAGGACTGGTTGTACATATTTCGGACCCAGAGGATGTCGAAATGAAGATAGGAAAATACGTGTTCAACTCTTATCTTGACCAGCTTTTTTCCAGAATGGGTTTTTGTTTCCAGGGTTTTTAACGAGGCAACAACTGAAAATCATATTATTTGGAAGGACTCTTCATGGAGATACAAGTACAACGCGAAATGATCTACTCGCTACATGGAACGAGGGCCTTCACCTTTTCTTGTAATTTTTGGTTTTGTCAAAAAATATGTATGTACTCGGTCTGAATGCCGAACGCAATATATAAGTATAGGCTCGCTTTGAGTCTTCCTACACTAACGTTGTTGGTATAAATGCATCCTCCCGAGCCCGATAATATCCATCTCGAACACACGAAACGGTCTATTAGCCTCAGAGCGTGAAGAAAACATAACCTTATGCCAATATAAGATGAGGTCAAGACGTGTTCCTCATCGACACCGAACAAAGGGCCCCCCTTATTTTATGATGAAATAGATGATTTGAATTCCCAATCATAAAATATGCAGCCGGAAGTAACATTTCCGGATTGGGGAAATTATTGCTCAAAGTACCGCACACATTGTGAAGAAATAAAAATGCAAATCGTGAAACATAAACACAAGCGTTCGAATTCGCCATAGAGCGTAGTCCTAATGAGGGGGTCCTTGGGTGGAAGGATCCCTATGGTTGAACTGCTCCACTTCAAAGGACCGGGTAATTCATATACCCGACTAAAAAGTATACCAACATAACTTGAGTGATAAATAATGATAAAATGCCTCCCACATGGGACTTAGGCAATTTTGTATAAAAATTCAGCAATTCAAAGACAAGCAAAAACACTGGCTCAAAAAGGCATTCAATAAAAATCCCAAAAAGATGAGCAAAACCAGCAATGCACAACAAACTATCTTCCAAAAAAGACCAATAAGCATATCTAAAAACATTAAAAACTCCACGTAGGGAGTACGAATGTCAAGCATTGGTAACCAGGGCTTCAGAGTTCCCAACAGGGGCATGTGTCTCCAGGTTCATGGCAGTTATTGGATCCTTCGGGAGGGTTGCCTCAGCATCATTCCCTTTCACCTCTGGAGCTATAGAAGGGTCTTCGGGATGGGTCCCTTCACCATCGTGAGACCAACTTTCATCATCAGAGGACGAGGCAAGATCTGCGGATGGAGCATACATGAGCAAAGCCTTGTGGGACTTATCTTCTACCCTCAGAGCATCGGTCAAGGCTGCCTCAACATTTATTTAACCCTCTCGAACCTCCTAGAGGGCTTGTCAACGAGCCTAATACACCGCATGTGTTTTTTCAAGAATAAAATTCAACTTCAATTATTGCATTTTGGCATCTACATCAGATATATTGACTTTCTGCATAGTCGCACGGAGGGAAGTATTACTCATGATCAACTACTGATTATGCTTAAGATGTCATTTATAACGAGTTGACAGACCCTTATATCTCCCCTCCAGTGCACTCAGAGCTCTTTCCGCAAAAGCCTTATCCCTCCGACAAGCCTCGAGTTCAGCCCCCATGATCCGAAGTTGCTCGACGTGTCCGTTTTTATCTAAACTATATTGGCAAACTGCTCTTGATGCTCAACCCATTTCTTCCGAAGATCCATGAGCCCTTGTGAAATTTAGCAGGCTCCTCACCGTAAATTTTTATCTCTTGTTTTGACTGGCCAACTTGGCCTCCAAATCTTCCACTAAAACCAACTGGCTCTCCATAACCGGGAGTTGCTCTTGCAACGTCTGGTACTCCAGCATCTTTTCCCTCTCTTCGATAAGCTTTCGTTGAAGACCCTCTATCGCCTAGGGGAAGAGTAGTTCAATAAGTGGATATCACGATGCGTAAACAATAATAACAAACCAAAAAGATAGAGGAATGCATACCTGTGCGTGCCAACGTTGAGCAAATAGTCGCCAAAGACCCTCCTTATCTTCTTCTTGTCCTTCTCACACGCTAAGGGCCGCAAGTAGCTGGCCACCCCTACTGGCCTTGAGAGAAGGTTGCGTTCCTGAGGGACGGATAAAGCAACCTGTCGACGAATGATGGGATTGTGAACTGGGGTAGGATAAGTATCCACTAGCCACGATCCCCAGAAGCTTCGCAGGCCCTCGCTACTTGCTCCAATATTAGGACCCCCGATTCGACACCTAGGTATGGTACCTTGAAGAGTGGGGGCACGCTTTTGAGAAATCGGAGCAGGGGTAGCTCGTGATGATGATGGGGCGCAAGGAATGAGAGAGGACCCCATAGTAAAGCCCCTAACCCGAGCAAGAGTAAGGAAAAAAAGGAGCATATGAGTTTATCTTATCGGATAAGTCTATTTCCCTAAAAAAACTGGTCGCATCAGTATCGAACCTATCAGTCCTTCGACGGGTAAGCTCCGGGAAAAAAATCCTCTTCTTCTTCACTAGTATCAGATGCCAAGTTGATGGCCACAAGAGAAGTGATTTGAGCGGCTAGGGTAGTCCCCTAATTGTCTCGCTCCCCAATACTCGGTCTGGTTCTTTTGGCTGGGGGAGGAGAAGAAGGAGATAACGGCCTTTTGGATCGGGCATAGTTCGCAGCCTCCAGTTTTTGGCCCAATTGAGATACACCTTGCTCCATTTCCTGAAGGGTCGCATCCGAATCTTCGGGAACTTCCGCATATGCTCAGACTGATGCTCCTTTTGAGATACCGTGATTCTTCCCCTTCCCGTTATGTTTTAATGCAATCTCTTGCCACATCCAGAGGAAAAAAAGACCGTAATCTAGAATTTTTTGGATCCATTGGTTTGGGTGTCTTAACTATGGATGACAAAAGGAGAAAAATGAGAATCAGATGCATCATTAAGAATCGAGGAAAATAAAAATGGCGGGTTTGGACGAAGTACTTACGGTCAAAAGTCCATCGCTCCAAGATGGGAGCCTCTAGCGACTTTATTAGATCCCATGTCGTGATGACCACATATCTTTCTGTCCATTCATGGTGGGAGTCATCATCAACACTAGCAATAAAAGCATTCTGACCGCGGTGGGACAACTGAATAACCCCCGCTCTACATTTTTTAGGGGAATAGAGGTGAATTAAGTGAGCGAGGGTAAAACCTCCACCACCTAAGAAGAAAGGTACCAGAGACACGCCACCATCATCCAAAAGGCCGGGACGATATGGGCCAGGCACACTTTGTACTTCCGACAGATTTCCAAAATCACGGGATCGATAATTCTGTCTAATCTAGGGATGGCAACGGATCGGATCTGGACCGGATTCTACTAGATCCAGATCCATTTTTCATACCTGAATCCAGATCCGGATCCATCGGGTCCATAAAAATCATATCCAAATCCGGATCCATCGGATCCGCCGGGTCCACGGACCGGATCTGGACCCACATGTAAATTTTTTTGCCTTGCTAAGAATTTTTGTTTGAACTGACAAATGATTTTTACTTAGCTAACAATTTATTGTGTTTCAATTTTGAAATGTTCATATGAGATATTTTGTTTGTTGTCTCGTTTTGATTGTGAGCTATTAATTGAAAATGTTGGACAATGACAATAGTTGTGGAAAATGCTGACTAGTATTTCCACAATGCAGAACTGCATGTGCTTGGAATCTTCACAAATGAAATGAATATAATTTTAACTACTTGCCTATGGAGATGTTAGTCATTCACGAATATAACATTGATTTTACTATCGAAGTTACCTCTTTATTTTTTGGTTTTTGAGTTAACGCGGGGATAAATTAAACTTGTTTTGAGAATTAAACTTGCAAGGATGTGCTCAACAATTTTAAGAAAATACTTATAAAATTACATTCTAGGTTATCAATATATTTAATAAAAAACCGATCCACGGGTCGGATCTGGATAGGATACGGATCTCAAATACAAGATCCAAATCCAGATCCGATCCGTCAGAAATGGATCCGGGTCTGATCTGGATCCGTCGGGTCCAAATTTTAAAGATCCATATCCTATAAAATGGATTTGGATCCACCGGATCCGGACCGGGTCCAGGATCCACTGCCATCTCTAGTCTAATCGCAAAGAAAAATGGTATGTATACACGAAGGAGTATCCCCGTCGGTAAGAGGTAATATTCTCTTCTTCTTTAGGAATGAGCACTTCTATATTATTCTAACCGTAATCCACCTGCACCCGACTCAGGTAGTTAGCACTGATAGAATATTTGTAAGTGCTGGCCGGCCGGGATCGCTCTACATCTATGGAAACCAGGTGGTTTTTGAGGTCTTTTAAAGAAGACCAGCTGCTATGAAGGTACGCGTTGACCGACTGATTAAAAGAAGAACCCGCTGATTTTTTTCTTCCTCAACGTCCTACTAGTCGACGGTAGGGAATCTACTTTGGAAACCTTGTGAATGGGATGTATTAGTCTCCACGATCTAGACTCCGAGCCTGTGTGGTAGCACCTCCGACAACTGAAGAATTTGAAGACATGATAAGCAAATCTGACTAAAGAAGAGAAAGGAACAAAGTCTTTTTTTGAAGATTAGAGAAAGTGAAGCATCAGAAGGTTGGGGGTGAGTGGAAGAGAACCTTTATGTGAAAAATGGTATATAGGAAGGATGAATAAGGGGTAACGTCTGGTTTAAAAGAAAGGGAATCGAGTTATCATTACAGTATCTCCTTCTGAGGAAAGGTATCGATGGATGCACGACATGTGTAAAGTGAGCAATGCAGAGGAGGCAGAACATTTAATGCGAGGGGATGGCGTATGAAGGGAAGATAGCCGGCTAAAATTGTGCACCATTCCCAAGAGGCGCCACGTTAAAATACCCAAAATTGACGGTTGGCAGACTCTTCACTTCCCGAGAAGTGGGGGACTATCTGTATTGGGTAGAAATATCTCTGGAAATGTTGGCGTACACAAGAAGCCTAGTAGTTTCGAAAACCTCAACGGTCCCAAATGATCTCTACAATTGTCTTCCACTCTCAACAACTCCCATCACATCAGCCTTCCTAGATCAGACTGCCGCGACGCGCATGGGCACGATGATGTCAGTGTGCTCACGTCGCCATAGCTTTAGGAGGGCATAATAGTCTAGGTTTTGTCTTATATATACAAGACTTAGAAAAGAAGGAACACACATTGTATTCTCTCTAAGCCAACACTTGTAACAAAAATCTCTCTGAAGTAAATACACTATTCTTAGGTCTTGTTCCGATATTATTCATTGTTCATCCTAGATCTAACTTATTCATTTATTTTACTTATTTACTCTTATAGCTTACTTACTTTGTTATCTCATAAATCCGTAACCTAGCTAGTAATTCCGAACTCGTTCAAGAGAGTCTACGGATTGGATACAACCTACTTCTCTTTAAATCCTTAAATACAAATCTCTAACTATATTTTTGGTTAGAATCATTTTCACCGAAAAATAATAATATCAGTTTCAGTATCCAAAAATACGTTTCAGCACCTAATGCTTACTACTTTCAATCAGTTAATCAGGCTCTTAGAATTTATTTTGTGATATATATTTGTACTATTATGTGTAGACAGTTATATGTTAAAAGATTATTTATGACTAATTGTAAAATTACCTTTGTGTTTGTCGAAAATCATGATTAGTTAAATGATTAAACATATTGTTGACTTTTCAACTGATGAGTTTAATGTTTACTTGAACTGTATTATGTGACATCTGACGCTTAGCCATTTTGAATTGAGTTTAATGTCGAAAGTCATTTGAAATTTAAGATTTCGTAAAACATTATCTTTAAGAACACTTATCAAATAGAATAAGTGTTTCGTTATTCAACGCCTGATCCCATATATTTAATTATAAGTACTCAATCAAGCTATCAAATTATTAGTCCTTTTCTTATAAATTTCTTTTGCTTTAGGGGATTGCATAAGGATGCAAGCGTGTAGCACTTAATAAATCTCCAATATGTCGGTATATTCTAAGCAAAAGAAATGTACCCAAATTTTCTTGATTGATATTTTTACAGGTTCCAAAAGGGCAATAGTTTCCGCAATAACACGTAGCTCCTTCACTTTATTAACACAAATAGATATCTATATCTAAGCTGAAATTATATATTTTTATTTAGTGGATGGGCAAAATTTTGTAGCACTTGTCAATTTTTTAAATGATAGAGATAAGTCGCACTAGAATGATTAGTAAAAGTCTAGATGTAAAAGAAAGGTGGAGGTAGGAATAGCAGGTGGATTTTATTTATTGTAATGAGGATGTGGCCTGAACTTCTTTGTTTGTTAATTTGTCATCTCACTGACAGATTTTTTAGTTCAACAAATTTCTTAACCAAATAAAAGCTTCAATGGAATAGATTCTCGACTTAACTGATAGAAATTCGGCCTAATTCAGTTCATTAAATAAAGTAAAAATCGATGACAAAGATGCACACACTGTGACTGCTTGTCACTAATTATCTCCTTAATGGCACATATGTCATGGTTTAGAATCATCAGTTACTACTTTATTTATGAATCTTCGAGAAAAAGTCATCTACTACTCAAAGGGGAAATGCACCTAAAAACAACGATAAAATTATTTCAGTTTGATTTATATGTTACTAAGTTTGAGTTGTAAAGTGTCATTGATACTCTAGCTTGAGTCAAGGTAAATTACCTAAACTATACCCTTGAGGTGTGATCTTTTTTCAACTCCTACATGAATACGAAATACTCTGTGCACCGACATTTAATCCATTACTAAAGGGAAGACAAATGAGGAGATGAAATAGTTCGATAGTAATCATGGCTTTGATTGGCAGATAAGAAAGGGGTAGGTATAATGCTCAGAAAATGACAATCTGTTGATTAAATACACTGCAGTAGTGAATGCTTCAACCCATAGATGCTTTGGTACTCCATTATTTATCGTCAAAACCATTTCAACTATAACTATATGTCGGTGTTTTCTTTCGGACACCCTAGATAAATGTATGGAGTATTTGCTAAAACGCAATAAGAAATGAAGCACATAAAACAATTAACAAGTGGCAAAGGATGGCCCCTACTAAATACTAGGGTTGTTCAACGGGACGGGGCGGATATATATATATTATTAAACACTTCAATAATTGAACAAGATAGTGTAATAAAAATATCTCAAGACTGTTTTTGTGCCTCTTATATTATTTAATAGAAATATATATTTTTTGTAATACAATTTCAAAATTGCAACTTTGTGGTATTGTTCAAAAGTTGCAAATCACATAGTAAAATTGCAATTAAAAAAATTACATAGTTAACCATACTTTTTCTAATTTCCTCACAATGTCTTGAGGATCTTCGGTTGAAATTTGAATTTGTTGGTCAAATTGTTCGACGTCGCTTCCTGTTCCCTCGGACAAGATTTCGTTGTAGTTGTAGTCTTCTTCTTCGTTGATCTCCGGTTGATCGCACCTTCTACGCTCCGCTCGTATCCAATCTCTAAATAGAACTGCAATCTCCAATGTGTATCTTGCCAATGAATGTCTGTGCTCTCCTATTTGAAATCTTCCAGCAGAAAAAACGCTTTCAGACACTGTTGATGACGCTTGAATGTTCAACACATCTCGGGCCATCTTTGCTAGTGTTGGAAATGTATTCTCATTCTGCCTCCAGTATTTCAGCAAGTCTTCATATCCTTCATCATTGACAATTAATTCGTACGTTACAACACCCTGCAAAACATAAACATCAAATTCGCTAACTTGTGAAGAAGTTGAACCACTAAACATTTTATTTTTAAGGCCTTGAATACTAGCAGCAGAAACTACATGTTTTTTATAAGGTTGCAATGAAGTAGTAGAAGATGGTATAGAAGCTGGTTGATTATTTGCACTTTGTCGTTGGTAATACATATATGTTTGTTTGCATTCAGTATGTATGCTAGACGTAACTTATTTTTTAGTTGGTTTGTGAGTTGGTTCATCAGTTGGGTCAGTTGGAAGTACTTCTATACAATCATAAATCGTTTCTACAAGTGTTTTACAACAGTCTACTTTAATAATATTTAATACAACACCAATAATATAAATAGTGGGAATAGGAAAAAAGTATTTTTAAAATTTTTTAAATATTTTTTAATAGATGGAGCGTAAGATGGGTTTTCCATATATTCATTAAGTAACAAAAATATTAGAGTTATATAAAATAACATATTTGAAATAGTAGGATAATAAATACCGAAAAATTCTTTAGTAGCTTGAAAACATTTCTCTAGAAATCCATTAAGTTCTAAAAAAATTCCCAATCATTAACTACAAGCATAGCCCTTGGATTTTTATTATGGGCGTTAAATAATAAAGTTATAGGTTGTCTATAATCGTAAGCAACAAGTAGTTGCTCATACAAAGAATTCCACCTAGTCGAAACTTCTTCTGCAATTTTTCTATAAGGTAATCCACAATCATGACAAGTTTTTTAATACTCTTTGCGTCTTTGTATTTTATTACCTTTAACAATAAATTTTATAGCAAATTGTATTTTATCAAGAATGCTTTCAAAAAGTTTTAGGCCATCCTTTACAACTACGTTATAAATATGACACGCACATCTTATATGAAAATGATCAGGAAAACATGGAGTTAATCGAACTTTTAAAAGTCTTATAGAATAATCATCAGAAGTAGCATTATCTAATGTAATAGTCATAATTTTATCAATTATTCCATAATAATCACAAATTTCATTAATATTTTGTGCAATAAAACTTCTAGTGTGCCTATCATCAATATATCTATATGCTAAAATATGTTTTTGCATAGAACAATTTTGATCTATCCAATGATATGTCACCGTTAAATAATCATTACCGTTAGTACTACGGCCTATGTCAGAAGTGATAGCCACTTTGCCATTAAAATGATACAATGCATAACGTAAATATTGTTGATATTCACTTGCAAATTTAAAAACATCCCTTCTAACAGTTGATCTGGGAAAACCATTAGAAGCAGAATTATATGTTTCTCGAATGTAATGAATAAAATCAGGAGAGGAGGGAAATAAAAAAGGCAAATCCTCCACTGCAACTAATTTTACCATATTTTCCCTATCTTTGTTTTTATCATATTTAGGACCAAAAATTCCCCCTGTCGTTGAGTTAATTTGACCCTGTACTTGGTCAGGGACACTATGTGAACCTTGTCCCGACTCAGATGGCATTGGCACACCCGATTTTTTAGCCTGGTATTGATTCCACCTAGATGTGTGTTCACCTTGTACATGTTTCAATAAACCCCCGTCCCACCTTGATCTTTTCCGGTTTTAAATTGATAAACATTTTTACAAATTTTACATCTAGCTAGTTGATTCTCTTGGTCCCTATCAAAAAAATCTCATGCAACTGATTTTAATTTTCGTTGTGTGGGGCCTCGACTCATACTAGGGGAATAAGAGGCATTTCAGTTTCAGTTTGAGTTGAGGTGCACTAGTGGGTGTGTCATCTAGATTATCGTCTAAATTAAAGTCTGGTTCATCTACCTCATCATCTAATGGTATACCATTAAAAAAAGCAATTTCATCTATATTAGTGAAATCAATGAAATCATCGGGAATAGGAATATGATTACTAGAATAAGTACTCTTACCCTTGTCACCCCTACTAGAAGAAACACCCTTATCTTTACCTTTAATCATACGTCCAAAGGGTTCCATTATAATTATGAAAATAAATAATTAAAGTAAATAAAATTAAGTGCGATAATTAAATTAAGTAACAAAAATAACTTAAAGAAGGAACGAAGGTATCAAACGCCGACGTGTAATCGATGTTGAAAATTGAAACTTTGCTCGATGGATGATCCTCAAGCTAGTTGCCAACTTCACTCCCAGTTTTTTAACTTTGATATAAATGAGCAGAAAAATATAATATTTAGTAGGCAATGTAGAATTGTAGAGAGATAAATTGAGAGATTGTAGGAAGATTTGTGAGAAAAATGAGGTATTTATAGTTGAAAAATATGGTTAAAGTGTAAATATATTAACTTAGGGGTTAAAAATAATATTAAGGGGGTAGGGGGGTGGGGTAAAAATGACCATTATAGCCGTTGCACAACGACAAAAATCAAAATTTGACCGTTGTTGCAACGATTATTTTTGCAACGGGGGAGGGGGCTGGTGGGGCGGGACGGGGGCAGGGCGAGGCGGAGCGGGATAGGGTCAGATTGAGGCGGGACGGGTTGGGATCGGGATGGACCCAGGCCCCATCCCGAGTTCGAACCCCGACACCGACAATTTCTTTTTTATGGGGGATGGGGGCAGAGCGGGTAGTGGGATATGCCGGGTCGGGATCGAGCCGATCCGTCCCACCGGACTGCCCTACTAAATACTAATGGGTGCTCCAGGGTCATTCTCATAATAACTGTCCCTATTTTGGACACAAATGAACTAGGAAAATTGGGGGCACGTCAATCAGGGCTGCCACAACTTAAGGCCATTAGTCGCATGAGTTTATGTTTTACTATAACACATGATTTTTTGCAGTAGCAGGGAAATTTAATCGGTTATAAAAAATTTATTACTTTATTTTTCAGATTATTACATCAAGCTTGATATTGGAGGGTGACTAATCTAATCTATTAAAAAATGACATGTTAATCGATTTATTAACATAGCCCATTTTGATCTGCCAAATTCAGCTCAACTTTCTAAAAGTTTTACTGATTTTAGGATAAATATATGGCAAATACCATGAAAAACATCGTCAAAATATTTGTAAATAAACCTTTTTTGTTTAATATGTTATATATAACTTAATAATATAATGTTAATTTATTCGATAATTAAACAAATTATAAAAAAGAACGAGCAATTCGCACAAATGGCCCTCTTTCGGGGTGGTCTTTAATTTTTCCCCCTCAAATTGAAAATTTTAATTTTTTTTTCCTTCGCCTAAAATTCCTGGGTTTGAACCCTAGCTTAGTAAAAAATTGAAAAAAAACCGCAAGACAGAGTTTGGATTTCGCAAAGCATAGTTTGCCTGACTTCAGGCATAAGGCAAACTCTACTTTAAGACAGAGTTTGCCTTATGCCTTGTGAAATCTAAACTTTGACTTGCGAGTTCTTTTTTAATTTTCGATTGATCGGGATTCAACCTCTTTTTTAAGTGAAGGGAAAAAATTAAAGACCAACAATTTGAGGGGTAAAAATTAAAGACGAGCGCCCTTGAAGGACAATCCGCGCGAAAACTCAAAAAGAACAAACAAAAAAAAAAACCCAAAACTTGAGACCCACTGTTTAGCCCAATTTGATCCGGTCATCCCAACCCAAATAAATTTTAACTTGTCTATTTATCAACTCAATCCTGACCTCAAATTCAGTCTAGCCCCCTTACGTACACCTCTGCTCTACCTGATACATATGAACACTTAAGGATTACCTATAGTATTTTATTTAGGAAACAATAGAGAAACGCATGCTTACAGTTACACAGAAGAAATATAATGAAGTCGTAACTAAATTGGAATATTGTCGGGTGAAAGTAAGCTAACAAGTTCCGTGTATGTTATTTTTTTCCCCACCCAATGTTAGATATCTATATTGGAGCTCGACTAGAATCCGAATTCACATAAAGAATTCCTATATTGGGGGTAAAGCGATCTTTAAGAAAGGCGATACCTAGCAAGGACTTGAACCCGTTACCTGGTTAAGGATGTGAATGTTGTAATTTATGATGAATCACATCTTTGATGTTTTATCGCATCCATTTGTTTTGTAGAAAAATTTAATAGTATGTGCAACTGAGTATTTGGAATTTTTGAATTCCTGCAGAGTAACTTGTGTACCACACAGTTACATTCATAAGAAGGAGAATCCCAATTCAATCAATTAGGGAGTTTTAATGAAAGAGTGTCAATATTAGCGGACTGTTACCTACTTCTAGAGGTGTATTAATAGACATGAATTTGGATTTTTTTTATATCAAATAATGAATCCTAGTTTTCAAACTATAATTATTGACACACTTCTCCTATGCCTCCAGAAGTTGTTAGTCTTTTCATTCAGAATTGCTCAACACATTATAACTTTACTACCTAGACTAAAATTTCTTTGGACCAAATTGATGAAGTTATCCACCAAAGTATGAGCAAAAGCCTATGAGAACTTTGTGTTTTGTTTGAATACTTAAAAGAAGCAAAGTTCATGAATGATGAGTTACGCAGTTTTGAAGGTTCTACATAGAAAATAGGAGTAGAACTTAACAACTTCCTTGTCAGTCTTATAAACTTTGAGTTATATGCACGACGGTGTAAAAATATTTATACAATCAAGTCGTATACTTACATTAGCCATACCTTATATATATAACGTTTATCCATAAAATATATAGTACTGCTAGCTAAAGTTAATTGCAGCAGAAAATCCGGGAAGACAGTGTTTCTTACGTACTGACTTTAATTATTTGGTGTACCTATTCCTAATTAATGAAAGTAGTATATATGTTGGTACACTCCTTCCTGATGATTTAGCAAGTTGTTAATGTTAGTTTGTCCGCAACAAGTAATAATTATAGTTAATCCAAGCAATCATAAAAGGAAATTAAAGTCAACTTCACACTAGCATCTCTTGTTCTTTTTTCACGATTTTACAATTAAGAAAAGCCAAGAAACTTCACCAAATTTTGAAAGACAACAAAGAGACCACGAAAACAACGACAACCTTGAAACATTGATTATACAACACTTGATTTTAAAGAAAAGAAAAGAGGAAATTAAATACATCCTTAGTAATCAGCGCAAGGGAGCTCCTCGTGAGTGTTCTGGCCAATGAATATAATTTCGTACACCAAAGCAGCAATGGCTGCGCCTGCAAATGGGCCGAGCCAATAGATCCAGTGGTTTTTCCAGGTCCAGCTAACCACTGCTGGACCAAATGACACGGCAGGGTTCATTGATGCACCATCAAAGGCACCACCAGCCAAGATATTGGCACCCACAATGAAACCAATTGCAATAGGGGCAATAATTCCCAAGTTACCCTTCTTGGGGTCAACTGCAGTTGCATAGACAGTGTAAACAAGCCCAAAAGTCATTACTATCTCGAAAACAACTGCGTTCCATGGTGTCACTCCACTTGAGAGCGCGAATGCTGATGTTTCCTGCATCATTTTTTCATAAATTTAATTACTAAAACTTTAGTGTAATAAACTATAATTAATGTATACTTTAGGTTTAACTTGTAGGTGTCTTTACTGATTCATAATAAACTTTATGGTATTAGTGGCTTTACCAATCCACCAGTAGAAAACTTGAGGAGCACACAAGCCACAATGGATCCAGCCAATTGTGCAATCCAATATAAAACACTTCTGAAAAGTGTAATGTGACCTCCCACAAAAGCACCAAATGTAACCGCAGGATTTACGTGTCCTCCAGAAATGTTTGCTCCGACTGAAACCGCTACAAAAAGGGCAAAGGCATGTGCTATGGATGCGGAAATCAGTCCAGCTGGCGTTGCTGCTCCACCATTCGTTAGCTTACCTGTGAAAAGTACCAATATTATTCTCATAGTTGTTATTACAGGTTAAAAATATAAGAAATTCTTTATATTATTAGTGTATATAAATTAAATTTGGACTTACTGAAAGCCATGCCAGAGCCTGAGCCGGCAAAAACAAAAATGAGCACGGAAATGAACTCAGCTGTTGCTGCCTTAAGAGCATCAGGCTGGCTGGCCTCTGCTAAACTACCGAGGGAAATTCTTGAAATCGGCATTATCGTTTCTTCTCAAAATTATTACTACTAATTATTTTACTTTTTTAGGGAGAAGAAAAGCTTTATCTGTGAGACGATGTTGTTTATTTCCTAGCTCGTTAGTGCCACTAAAATATATAGTGGACTAATAGAGGACACCCTCTAGGTTGGAAGCCACCTGTCATTGTCTCTTAGGCGTGCCTCCAAATTGTTTGGATGCTGACACCTGGCATTCTAACGGGATTTTAGCCGTTGGAATTGGTTGATTAAAGAATACCATATACCGGATAGTAATTCTTTTTTACAATATCGATGCAATTTAACCAGCTATACCAAATTTTCTTAGGTTGATGTATTATATCAAGTTTGATATGAAAAGTTATCTGTTCATTGTAGGTATATTTAATTTGATTATATATAAAAATTATATACAATCAGTTCCTAATATTTATACTAAAAAGGGATTAGAAAAAGGAATGGAATTAGTATGTACAACCGACCAAAAATAAGGAAAATGATACTAATAGGGTCCATCAAAATGATTGTTGCTCGAACCAACCATTTTGCCGACGGTGGAATCTATGATGTAGACAACCATAGTCAGCTATGGACTAAATTGTTAAGTGTTGGCAGCATCACTTAATCTACATATCATTTGTGTTTATTAGTGTAGATTGAAGGACATTATGTTAATGAAGGATAATTTTTGTTACAACAGAAAATAAGAATTAGCAACGAATAACTCTCCGGTCCTCTCATAGTAGGGGAGACCTCTCAATGCTCTAATGCTTGCATTGAATATGGGATCCTAAAACACAAGAAATTTTAGTCAGTGGTATCAAATGGGGGTCTAGACTTTTGTGGCTCTCCCCGAATCTTTTGGCCTAATACGTCGTCGACGTCACTAAACAATAAAAAATTGTTATTAGTTTTACTTATCGATTAATTAGCAATGCATTATTAAAAATATCTGTTAGCTACAAGTTGTTTAGCAATAAATTAGCAATGATTTTTGCAACTAATTTCAACTTTTTTTAGTGAATTTCTTTTAGCCTTCCAAGTTTAGCTAGATATGTTGAACCTAGAAATATGTGTAATCTTGATAATAAGCTTTTTAAGATCAATCTAGTAAACCAAATCTGACTTCTTATCAATGGAGTGGACATCATTACATCAAAATGGGATAACTATAATATTTTCTTCTATAAGGTTCTAATCTTTTATTGTAACTTTGTTAAAAAGAAACATCTTTTCATCATTAATAATTGCAAAAGGAGATTAATAGCCAACAGATTGGTCCAGCCAGACCGAAAAATTTGAAAAATAAAAGTAAAAGAATATACTGAGTTATACTAATAATATGTGTAGCTCCGACTAAGGACTGCCACAAGTTTAATTTTGTTTAAAAAGTCGAGAGAAGGTGGTGGCTTCTAATTATGATGTGATAATCAAAGTTATTATGCTGTACAATTTTTTAAATTTGGTATGAATAGTCTAAGATGCTTTCCAATTTGGATTAATAAAAAATTGAGGGCCAATGAGCTGTTAAGTGCAATAAATTGAGTAGGTATGTTATGGTGGACTTGGTGCTTTACCACTTGATAAAAGAAAAATGAGCTTTTTCATTTAACAAACCAATTAAAACATTACATTATCATATCTTCTGATAATTATACTTATATATAAGTAATTAAGTTTTGGACCTTCTTATTATTTCTATCTTATCTTCTACTAGTTAAATTATTTTGGGCGGCTAAGCTAACACTTAATTTGTTTAAGAGATTCTGGTCCTCCTTGTTTGTTTAGACATTCTAAAAGGAATATTAGCATTTTTAAGCTTTATTTAACCATTTTGTCAATCTATGAATCTTTCCAGTTTTAATAAGAAGAGCTAATATAGAACTTGTTAAATGTTTATCTTATGTTACTAATTACTCCATATATGTTTTCAAATTATATGATGGATTCTAAATTACCTTTTTAATTAGTCTTTTGGCAAAAAAGAATCATTTCGCAAGTATTTTTCGTGGGGAAATATGTGAAGATTGGGGTGAAACACCAGTTAGATGAAAGTGCTAAATCGATTGATCCTCCAGAATGACTAGTAATACTACTTAGAAGACAAATAGTCGATGCTACTCCTTCACTTGAGGAAATGGTACAAAACAATCCCTTACAATTTGAAAAGACGAAAATAATCCTACAAAGATCTCAAGTGTTTTATATTACCGATCTCCTACACATGTAAAGATCTCCTGTCACTTACAAGAGAAGCAGAGTCAGATCTCTAGTCTGTTTTGACAAAGGACTTCAGGGATCAGGATTTGAGATGCATAGAACCAAAACCAATAGCGAGTAGAATAATGTTGTTTCTAGAATGCCAATTATTAGGTAAACTGCCCACCATATATAGCATCTACCGAACGGGGAAACTTTATTGAATTGAGTTCGGTGTAGGGTATATGGGGGTCTCCCCTCCAGTGGGATCAAAAAAAGTTATATTAAAGTTTCGATTGGTTAATAACATGGTAATTGCCCATGCCAATACCAGAGGTGACAATGAAAGTGGGAATGTTGTCACTAAAACGGACCACACAAATAGAGGTGTGTGGAATGACATATTCAAAACCATGTTCACAAGAGAAGGTTCATATCTCAGAATGAAAGGACGGTCAGCATCTTCGACCACGTCCAAAATCCTGGAAACAAAAGAAGGATTTTGAACCTCAAACATCTTAATTCTTGCTCAATAAGCATGAAAAATGTAAGTGATGTATGTCATGTTTTTTTCCTTGTAAGACAAAATCTCATGTAAATTCATGCTTTGATTCCAAGAATTGGACAAGATAGGAACTACTGTCCAACAGTTTGAATAATCAATTCTAGTGGTGTATGGCCCATCCAGTATTGACTTCCTGCTCCCTTCTCAAAGTGAGGAGAGGTAAGTCATATTTCATAATGGTCAGAGCCAATCGAAAGCTAAACAGTGCGATTCCAATCGGACGCTGATGATAAAAGACAAATAGTCTTCGTAAGAGGAAAGAAAGACCAAGGGGAGTTCACAATTAGTGCTAGATTATCAGGAAACTTTGAGCAAGGTGAATTCCTTCACCTAAGCTAAGTCAGTATAGCACAAGCGATCAGGCAAAAATGTATGTTCAAGAAAAATAAGATATAGAAGAAAATTTGTATACACTTACCAACACATGTTTCTCAAGGCTAGTAGTCATCAAACGATCATAAGATCGGCCAACAAATACACAAAACCTACAGCATCATGCAAAACATTTCCATTTACATATGACTATTTATTTCTGTACATGATAATAGTTCAAGGTTTAGGACATTCAGGAGTTATATCTTTGAATACTTGCAATCTATTCCTGCTCATCAACGTGACTGGAGTTCGATTAGCAATGTCTCCTATAGGTGGCAAGGAGTTCAAGCTTCCAAACTTAAGCTCTTTCCCTTGAAATTCAAATGAACAATTTCCTTTATTTTCTTTAATGTCGTTCTGATCAAAACACAAGGAACGCCTCACTTCTCGTCCAGGTTGCGTATGATATCCTTCACTCAGACACAATGTATCAATGTTTTGGCTAAGATTAATAATATTGGAATTGACATTCTCATTGCCATCGGAATATTTGCATGGAGTTTCATGGAATTGCAAACCTAGTTCGTCCTCTTCCACCATATCAGCCCAACCCTTCTTGCTTTTACATGCAGCCAAGTCTAAAGGTTTCAAATTAGTGCTCTTCAAGTGTTCAGTGGTATCATCATTTGTTGCATCATTCTTGCTTTTTCTTGCATTTGTGATACCAACCGATGATTCTGTGGGAGACTTAGACAACTCTAGAGAAAATTTATCTGATCCATCATTCCCCGAAGAGTTCTTTTTCCATTTGTTGTGGTAAAGTGGCTGCAAATCACGTTCACTTTTCATGTTAGCGTCATTTTCCCATGACCTAGAGAACACTTGTCCACGTACAAGGGACGCTCTTATGCTCATATCGTTGGCAGAAATGAGCTTGTTGAAATTATGGTTCGCTGCTGAATGCACATTCTCATTATTTGTTTGCTCAAATAACAATCTTCGGCTACAGGCATTAACAGTTTCCTTAGTGAACCAATTTCCTTCATTGTGCAAACATGAAAATCTTCTTGGTTGTGTAAAAAAGTTCTTTGGAGGTCTAGAAGCATCCTCCTGTTCCTTAGAGTTCAGAGTGCCATGAGATTCTAACTCAGCTAGCATTTGAGTGGCACGCTCGAAGGAGTTGGTGCATGAGTCATCCATCTGCCTTCTATCGGAAGCTTTTATGCTTTGAATGAGAAACCTAGATTCTGTAATCTTGTTCATATGCATCAAACAGATAGCCAGATTGCTTTGCTTGTTCTTATCCGGTTCGAGAGAGAGTGCTTTTCTGCATTAAAACAATTTCCAGACAAGTGAGCAATTTTTCTCCAAATAAAACCACATCTCCAAGTGCTCATTTTTTTCTGTTTAGTTTGTGATATTACCTATAGTACTCTTCCGCCAATTTATAGTTCTTCAGTTGCATGTGTAACCATGCCAAGTTCCCTAACAATCTGCACTTATTTTGAAAATTACAAGAATTTGTTTATGTTAGACAAAAGCAAGAAATAATGTTGAAGTTGAAGATAAATAATTGCAGGTACAACCTCGAGTACTCCTTTTCAATTGTGATTTGAACCTTTTTTCCTTGAGATCTAGCAATCTTAGTCTTCTTCCCACCAAACGCTATGCCTTCTTCGACATTCTTCAATTTCAGCTCAAGTATTTCAATCTGTTCTTCGATCCTACCGGATCTCTGCAGAAAAACAGAAATAAGCACAATGTAGTCACGAGATAAAGAAACAAGAGTACACTGGGATAACCATGTTAACCAACAGGAGGACAGATAATAGATAATTACTAGTATCCTTTACAATGACAGCGACAACTATGTTAACCAATGTGTACTAAAATGGTGCAGACAGAGATAACCAGGATATACAGGCCATTGTAAGTAACATTCATTTATAAAACAATGTGAACTTCATACAGAACTATTATTTCCCTTCAGTCTTAAAAGAACACTCAACTATAAGATAAAGGATATGCTATCAGATTTAAGATGATAAGCTTTTACCTTGTTGAGTTCAATCAAGATATTGTCAATAGATTCCTGTGACTCAAGATATTGTAGAAAGCATAAGTGGTGTAAATTCTTTCGTATTGATAAAGTATCCTTTCAATCCCTTCTTCATTTTCCTCTTTCATTTATATATAAATAGATGCCATTATATCTATTCTTATAGATGATTGACTGTCAGGACATAAGTGTATAAATAGATGCCATTATATCTATTCTTATAGATGATTTTTTTTGCCGTGACTAACATCTAATTCGCTTTTGTAGGAAATATGTGATGGTCGAAATTGGATCGAATTAAGTCTTCGACAGGACAGAGAACTACTATTCTTTACAATAACAGCAACAACTATACAAGTTACCAAGCAACAATCAAATATAAAACAAGGTAAATGTCAAAATCGTCAATATAGAACTACCATTTCCCTTCAGTCTTAAAGAAAATTCAACTATAAGGTGTCGAAATGATTTTATTGCTTCGACATTTTACCTTGTAGAGTTCAATCAAGATGTTGTCAATAGACTCCTGTGATTCAGAGGGACAAAGATGTCGAAATGACTTTATTGCTTCGATTGCCTCGTCTGAACGATCCAACTGTTTCATCACCACTGCCATGTCTTTCAGGGCACTATCAACTCGATCACCCGAATTTATTGCAGACCAGAACAGAGATATTGCCTTGCTTGGATCCTTATCAATTAACTGCCATTTATGGATTAGTAACAACTTGATAGAAAAAGAATGAACACATTTTTTGTCAAGAAGATGCAACTACCCTAAAATCAAATTCTATTCTAGTTATGCACCTAATCCAATTAAGGGCATTCCAGAATCCAGAGTATATAAATTCAAAAACAATTTTGCTAATAAAACTCCCACAAGGGTATTATGTGAAATCCAGTGGATATATAAGGAGATTTTTTTTTTTACAAAAACTCAGTTGGTTTTGCACAACTGTTAGCCTATTCTTATAGAATATAACTCAGATAAATTGCCCATAGTATCTTCATTGATATGATTTAATAATCTTCCATAATCCAATTGAGGGCATTCCAGAGCAAATAAGTTCAAGAACAAATTTGCTAATAAAACCCCCAAGGGTATTATGTGAAACAAGACAAAAATTGAAAATTTTAATTGGCTCTGCACAACTCTTAGCCTATACAAATAGTATAACTCAGATAAATTTCCCATAAAATCTTGATATGATTCAATAATCTTCCATAATATGATTTTATAATCGCAACCCAATAGTAGTATTATTTTATCAACAAATTACTAATGCAAAGTCCCACGACAAGTCGAAGACAAATTAAGACTCACAATAAGAAGTTAAAGAAATGAAAGAGACAACAGAATTGAAAACCAATAATGCAGCGTTAAAACAATGAGTGGAAAATGCACTAACTTGAACATGTTTGGCCCTGACATAAGAAGAATCACCAGAAGGAACTTTATGAATAACATGAAAAAAATGAGCCTTAGCACTCTGTGCATGACTTGGCCACCTCTGGTTCTTATCCGACGCCGGCGACCTCCATTTCGGCGGTGGGGTCAAGAATCCCCTCGCCGGAGACATATGGTAATCACTCTCGTTATTCTTCCACATTGATTCTTACGATAAACCCACAAAACCCTTTATCGCAAATTTCAAGAAAATGCAAAATACTGATTCAAAACAGCAAATTATTAATGAAAAAGAAAAAGAAAAGCTACTTTGTCAAAGGGGTGAATTGAGAACAAACTAGCCGTTAAATATAAGGTATCCGTTGATAAAGGAGACGAATGCAATTGAGTTAGCATGTGCAACTCACGTGTACATCCATATTAACCTAGGGGTAGAAATTAAGAGCAAATTTGAGGGCTCATTTTCATTTTAACCCTCTAATGTTGTTTTAATAATAAAACTCCACTCTAAATTTTGGCACAGTATTTCGGGATCCTTCTAAATTTGGCAATGTTTATTCGGTGTGCAACTGGATTATTTTTTGTTCTAATTACTTTCCTAAACTTGGCAGCTTGATAGACTTCTTTCACTTATGAATGAAAGACATTTTCTTATAATTATCTTACCATAGTTAAAACTTACAAGATAAATCGAGATGTGAGACTATATGTTAATTAATGAATTATGGTTATATTAAAAAATACATATAACGTCTTCATTATGTCATATATAAAAAATAAACGGGCAACATTTTTTTTTTTTTGAAGAATAATGATTTTATGTAGTTCAAGCTCACCACTACCTCTGAATTTGTGACGATATAGCCACATGTAAACGAATCACATTCACCCCATCTGGTCTCGGTACAAGATCTCAAGTGCGTTGTGTAGTGAGCGCATTTAAATTCCTCACGCATGACCGCATTCCAATTCGGGTCAAGCTTGACTAATTTTGAATTTTTATGTATAGGTGAGATGGTCTGAGTGGATAGGTTAAAGTGGACTTTCAATTTGAAAATTCCGTGTTGCGCACAGATTTTCATACGGTGGGTCGGAATTTGGACTTTTGGGCTGACAAGAAGTGGGGGCAGTGGGGTTGGCGGGGGTTGTTGGGCCGTTGGGGGCAGAGGGGTGGTTGACGGGTGCTGCTGGAATGTCGGCGGGGGTTTGGAGCAGTGAGCCAGGGGATTGGTCGACGGAGGCAGGGGACTGGTCGACGGAGACAGGGAGGCCGTGACTGGAGAAGTAGGTGAGGGGGTGTTCGACGGGACTTGGGGAAGTGACGGGACATCGAGGGGGAACCGTGATGGGACAACCGAAATATTAGCACTATGTATGGTGTTTCGCAGGAGAGGGGAAGTGGCCGGGTCATTAATGAAGTCGTAATCATTGACTTGAAGTTGTTGGACGTTTGCAAAGGGGAAAACGTTTTCCTTGAATGTGACATGACGAGAGACTAGGCTTTTATGTGTGGATAAATCATAGCATAAGTACCCCCTATAGTTCGACGGGAAACCTAAGAAGACATAAGGAGAGGTGTGAGGTGCTAATTTGTGAGGGGCAGTGGAGGCAAGATTTGGGTAGCATAGACAACCGAAAATCCGAAGATGGTCTTATGAAGGGATCAGACGGAATAAAATTTTGGTAGGAGTTTTATTTTGAAGGGTACGAGTAGGTAATATGTTAAGAAGGTATTCTACCATTTTAACGTGTATACCCAAAAGGGATGGGGAAGAGAGGCATGAAAAAATATTGTACGGATCATATTGTTAATGTGCGGAGTATTCTTTCGGCTTTACCATTTTGAGGTGAGGTATGTGGGCACGAGAATCAAAACACCATGCCATTATCCGCACAAAATTTATGAAAGGGGGAGTTGTTAAACTCATGACCATTATCACATTGAAATGATTTTATGGCATTTTCAAACTGTGTTTTAACATATGTTCGAAATTCAAGAAATGTGGAGTAAACTTGAGACTTATACTTGAGCGGATAGGCCCAAAAAAAGTGAGAGAAGTCATCTAATAATATCAAATAATATTTATGACTCAGTTTGCTAGTAATGGGAGATGTCCATAAATCCGCATGAATTATGTCAAAAGGAGAAAAAGTAACACTTAAAGATGACGTAAACGGAAGTCTAACATGCTTTCCTAGAGGACAAGAATAGCAATTTTGAGCAAATTTCCCTTTATTACATTGAATTAAATTTTGACTTCTAGGAAAGTTAAAAACTGGTGTTCCCGGGTGTCCAAGTCTACTGTGCCAAGTTGATGGAGAGATTGCACCTAGGGAGGTAGGTGGATTGACACTTGCGGTGGAATTGGACGAGAAAGGATATAGGTCCTCCGCACTATTACATCTCGTAAGAGTTGTCCCCGTACGTAGGTCTTTCACAGAAAAATCAAAAGGGTCAAACTCAATAGAAACAGAATTGTCACTAGAAAATTTCCTAACAAAGATAAAGTTTTTAATGATGTTAGGAGCATATATGACATTTTTTAGAGTAAAGGGTGGGTGAGGTGATTGTGTTTGAGTGGTGCCATAGCCTTGAATTGGAATGCGATTGTTTTTGTCGACCAAAATAAATTGAGGATTGTTCAAATTAAATAGGTGAGGGAGATTACCAGTGTATAGAGTGAAGTGAGATGTGGCACCTGTATCCATATACCATGGGACCGTAGGCTTGCTGTTGGGCCGTGGAGAAGTGGACCTGGTGCTAGTGGCCCGTGTACAGTGCTCCTGGAGGTGGGTCCAGAATGCTGGGCTGCAGCGAGGAATGTCGTGCCATGTTCGTGGATGGTAGGTTAGATAGAAAGACGAGGTTGTTGAAGAACCCTAAAAGCGAGCGATACGCTTTTCAGGGCGGCGAAAAGTTGCCGTAATTCGTTAATTGGAGAGAGAAAGGTGTTGTTGCAGGGGAGAGAAAGATGATTGTGGCACTAGTATCCGAGATAGATTCAGTGCTTTCTGATGATACATGAGAAATTGTTATCGACAAGGTGTCTGATAAGAGCTATGAAGCTAAGCTGTAGCGCCCAATATGCAACCAATGAACCCTTACTAGTTGCTTTTGATGGATCAGTAACTAATGTGGCTACGGAATCTAAAGAACCCACAAGGAAGGAGGAAATTGAAACTGATTTGAAATATGAAAGAGCGAAAAGGAGCACCAATCACTAAATTCCGAGAAAGGGGGCAAGTTGAAGGCTTAAGTATTGCCGTTCAACTGAAGCTAGCAAGATAATATATTCTCTATCATTATGCATTAACCCATACTTAAAAAGTTAGTTTGACAGAAGAAAACATAAAAAATCGAATAGCCAACTTAATTAAGTCATGAAAGTTATCAAAGTTGTATATATAGATATATTAGTAGAAAGTTCGATGCTAAACATTTTGAAAGCAACGCCCTTTTGCATCAATTGGGCCTCCGTTCCTGGGCTCTAAAAATCTTTCTGACCAAATGTTCACAAACAATAGGGATCCAGCAGGAAGTCGATATCCTTCCACATTGCAATCTTCAACTGATTTTCGGAATGGGTGGGTGAAGACGAAATGTTTCATTAATTATTGCTTGAATGTATGGAAGATTTGGGCCGTCTAATTCTCACTACTATTCGTTGCTTTCCTACGACTTTATCAATCTCTTGTTGGGCGTTTTTGAGGACTTTCGGATTGTTGGTGAGCTCGGCTATGGCCCATTCTAGAGTAATTGCTGTTGTATCTGTTGCTGTTGTATCTGTTGCCACTGACCCGGAAAACCTACCCGACCCGCAACCCATACCCAGACCCGTACCCAGCTCCACCCCTCGAAACCCGAGCCCCATCCCAAACCCGAGCCCACCTCCCAACATAACACCCCCCTCGGCCCAACCCAATTTAATTCCGGCCCAATCCCAAAAAACCCAATCCGATACTCAAAGCCCACAATCCATTTCCGACACGGGCTCAACTTCAAACCAACTCCCAAAGCCAAATCTTAATCCCACAGCCAAAGAATACAACCCAATCACAAAAAGCCCTGGTTGGTGGGATTGGATCGATAAGGATATACCATATGATTAGTAATCCCACCTTTTATATGGGATAGTTAATCCCATTATTTTAGTACAAATTATGGGATAAAATAATTCTGTGACTAATTAATGGAGTACCTATTACCAGGATAAAATAATCCCAAAGTTTATCCCGATATTATTGTAAAGAATGGATCTTGGACTTAACTCAACCCCAAAAGCTAACTTGTAGGATGAGGATTGTCCAAGTCCATTTAAGGAGTCCATGTTCTCATTCCATATCCGACGTGAGACTCTTAACACTCTCTCACACGCCCAAACCTTGTTAACTGGAGCGTGGATAATATAATTTGGGGCCCAACATCGGTGAACAAAGAATTGGAATGAGTCTGACTCTGATACCATGTAAACAATGGATCTTGGGCCTAACTCAACCCCAAAAGCTAGCTTGTAGGATGATGATTGTCCAAGTCCATATAAGGAATTCATGTTCCCATTCCATATCCGATGTGAGACTCTTAACAATTATCATTCTTATTCCATCAACCAAACGACCCCCAACTGCTTGCACAAAAGTTAATATTGTAGGCCTCATAATAACGTCTGCCTCCTTAGTAGGGAGATACTCATAAGCCTATAGCCAGTCTATTTGATTTGAAGATTAGAAATTTAGGGGTTCGCAATTTAATTTCATATACCTTCTTTTTTTTTATCTAGAATCGTGCTATAGAGCTGAGTTGTAAGAATTCTCTCTGTAAACCTTATCGTGTTTATGATTACATCAATGCCTTCTTCCAACAGGGCTATGATTAGCAGAGAGATTGAGTGTAAATGCGAGCAGTATGCTCTCTATTGAAACAGATATGTCAGAGGATATGAGTAAGTTACTTTCCCAGGTATTGACGAATCTAGTAGTACCAGAGGAGTTGAGGGAAGCTCTCGTACCATCAGTCCTACCACCGGCTCCGTCTGATAAGGATATACGGAGAGCGGTGCAGGTATTGAATCGATTGGTTGCCTCTCAGGCACGACTTCATCCTAGAACATCTGATAAATATAGGCCCATTGAAGGGTCAGAGAGCTCATAACTCATGGAGTTTATTAGTCAGAGATCGCTGATATTTAAAGGGTTCAAAGATGTCAATATCTCAGGGTCAAAGTTGTAAAGGTCGAGTGAGGCTTCCCGGACCATCTTGTAGTCAGTATGGTCGAGCGCATGTCGAATTATGCCACAAAGGTATAGGGGTTGGTTTAGTGTGGCAACCATGGCCACAACATTTCGAAGTATCCCAAGTTGATGCGTAAAGTAAATGATAAGATGATTATGAGTTGTACAAATGAAAAGTAGAAAAACATCATTGGAGGGTTTAGTAGGTTATGAAAATCTATACGTTTACAGTGATTCGTGCTGATTAGAATGAGGGAATATGTTATGTGCGTGCGACCCAAATTGTAATATATTACCTAGAATAGATTGGAAATTGTACCATGATATCATTAACGAGAATGGATTGTCATAATCGAATCATCTGAAGAGTGACCATCAGTAAATTTAAGAAGAACACGTAAAGTGACGTACCCAGAATAATAAGCCTAAGTCATAGATAAGGATCGAGTTATCCACGAAAGTGGACGGGGACATAAGTCTCCCGTCTGTGCATAAAGGGCTATACCGCGTATTATTGAGAATTACATGTATTAATGTTAGTAAGCTAAGGCATGCTATAGGTATTGGACTGGTAAGGTCTTCGGCTTCATTGTGCGGCATGTTACAATTCTAAATAACCTCTGGATAACAATAGTTAGTTAGGGGCAATTGATAACGAGAACTATGGAACAATCGAAGAATGGTTGTGGGAAATATGAAACAACTAATAAGTATGAATGGGGTGGTATGATCAAGTATCAAGGTAGAAACGTTTTTCGTTTAATGACGAGTGGAAGGAAGGATTACAATAAGAAGGATAAAGGTGAATGAGATTATAGTTATACAGGTTTCACAAAAGTATGATTACTCCAGAACAACCAATTTGGCCGGAATTATCAACACCACTCGAGGAATTTGTAGAGGACGTCATCATGACTACGGGTCTAGCACCGGTAGACGCCTTTTTTGCCAAGCCGGCTTATTCGAGGGTAAGCATAGAACGAGCCTGATAAAATTACGGAAGAGGGCTGCTCTGACGAAGTAGCGTGCCAACACCACTATATGCCTCTGAAAGTCCTGTAACCATTTGTAGGACCAAACGATCATTCAAAACAGGCGCGCCAACGTTGCGAAGTTGGTCCGCCAGTTCCTTTAACCTTTTGCAATATGCTGAAACGTTTGGGAAATTTTCCATATGGATGTGGGAAAATTCCTACTCAAGGGTAACAACACGAGAATTCTGATTATCTTAGACTATATCACGTACTCTATTCCATGCCTCCATCGCCGTAGCGTCGGGTTCGATAATCGTTTGCAAGAGGTCGCTCGAAATAGTGGAATAAATCCACTGAAGAACAATAGCATCAAGGGTTGTCCATAACGTAGGATCATCATCTGGTTTGGGCACCTCCGTATCTGTAGGAGCCGCGGGGATAATATGATGGAGAACTTGATGCGAGCGTGCATGTATTTTGAACAGTTCGGCCCACATCACGTATTGGACGTTTTCTATTTCAAGAATGATAGGGATGTGATTCTTGATATTAGAAACAGTAAGGGCAGGGTAAAACATGTTCCTAGCCATAATAGCAATGCAAGACGTGAAGTAGGGATTGGGGAGAAAAATAATTTCCGGGCACGAAAACTGAGGAAAGGGCTCGGAAATGGTGGTTTGGATGGAAATATTAGGGAGAAAGTGGGAGAAAATATTAACCTAGACTCTTGATACCATGAAAGAAATAATCCCTTGATTATTTTCATTAATTGAAAGAGTATATATACAATTTACATATTTCCATAATATGAGAATCTTATTCATGTTCTACTCCTAAAACCCTATTCTAGTAGTACAAGACTCCTATAATTATGGTAAGTGTACAATGCTAAATAATACAAATATTCTACACTAATTATGCTAAAATCAATACACTAATTACAATACTAAAAGGACCAAAGTCCCGTGATACACACTATGTATGGCAAGTGTATATCACAGGAATATACACTGTCTATCAGACAGAATATACCGTGATATACACGGTATACACGACATATACATTGCCCTGTGTATACCGTGTATATCACGGTAACACAAGACAAATTGAAGGCAGTTTCAACCGTGATATACACGGTATATACAACAGTGTATATCACGGTTTTTGGAGAATATTTTGGTAACTTTGGTTTGTATTTAATTAGCATTGTACACTTATCATAATTGTAGAATTATTGTAGAAGTAGAATAAGGTTTAGTATGCAGTGACTTTGTTGTATGTCAAAGGGACTTGTTTGTATTTCTCCAAAGGTCTCATAGGAAAGTGTTTTTCTCACGCCTCCAAATTTTTAGCAGGTGCTGCTGTAGCCGGTGGAGGTGGTGCTGGTGTTGGTGTTGATGATCATACATTTTCTTTTTTCATGCACGATATTCTAGGCTGATCAAATCCTTCAGCTATAGCCGTTACCAGAACTGTAACCAACCCCGCAGTGAGCGGACAAGTCCCATTTGCAAAACCAAACGGTGCAGTTTTAGCAGTTGACAACGGTGTCCCCACAAACAACGCCAACAGTGGGATTATCAGTAACAACAACATCCCTTTCCTTACTGGCCTTAGTGGAACAACATTTAATCTTATTAATCAAAACAATAATGGAATAATCGGTGGAGGTAACGGTTTACCAGCAATTAATTTGCAACAATTAGGATCAGGAATTAGTTTCCCGAAGCTAATGTTCGGTACATTGACTGTATTTGACGATGAATTGACAGAAGGACATGAGCTTAATTCGGGCTTAATTGGGAAAGCTCAAGGATTTTATGTTGCTAGTTCGGAAGACGGGTTGAGTCAAACAATGGCGTTTACTGTGTTGTTTAAGAGTGGAAGTTATGCTGATAGTTTGAGTTTTTTTGGTGTTCATAGAATGGGAGTTTCGGAATCACATCTTGCTGTTATGGCTGGTACTGTAAAGTATGTAAATGCTAAGGGATTTGCTACTGTTAAGAATTTTCCGCTACTAATCAGGTTCAAGAGACAGATGGTGTGGAGACTGTGTTGCATATTACTGTGTTTCTTGCTTATTAGTAGTGTGTTTTTGTGATTCGTTTATAATTCTGGTGTGTTTTGCTCGGTGATTGGATGAAAATGAAATGTTTCTTGGAAATTTGTTGTAATTATAAGTTTAAGCTCTAATTTGAATTGCTTTGTTTCCCTTTGTTCAGTAACTATGGTATATCTGCGATGAGTCAACACACGAGCACAATATTGAGTAGAGTTTAATTTCTACTAACTGACATGTAATAGAAGTATCAAAATTAAGTTACTTGTAAGATACACAATTTTAGAAGTTCCTTACCCATGGGTAAGTGATCTGTCTATATAGCTAGCTTAAACCCTACTAGTATTAAACATAAGTGCATACTACTTAAAATGCTCAGACCTTTTGACAACTGTGAGGGGCGACTTCTCCCTAGCGTCAGCGGCGCACTAAGTTTGTGCACCGCCTGCAATTCCACTAGACTACAAGTCAGCCTTATGTTTGACCCAAGATTCTTGGCATTATCCTGTGTCTTCTCGAGGTCGATGAAAATCATATATAAGTCTCTCTTCCTCTTCCTCTCCCAGTACTGCTCCACCAACCTCCTAATAAGATGAATGACTTCTGTAATTGAATGATTCAGCATGAATCCAAATTGGTTCTCGGAAATAGACACGCCCCCGGACTTTGTCGTATGCCTTCTCGGCTTGTTACTCATTGACTCTTGAAAATATACTTTCATGTGTTTTGTGTGCTAGCCGGTTTTGTACAAGGTCCAATTCCGCGCTCTTCTAATTGCTTAGAAGTAGAAGTGCTTACGCCCCTTTACATCTAGGGCTCATCGAAGCCTAATGGAACAATTCCTTTATATTTATAGAGATAGGGGACAGATGTAACCTGTGCGGAGCAAGCCTACACTGGCCTGCAACTGCTTTCTCATTGGCTCCATTAGGGTTCGTAGTCTCATCCTGAAAAGGTTTTTTTCTTTCTCCGGATATACTCTCAACTTTCGTTGGCTCTTGAAATGTGTGGTGCAGGTTTTTTGTAGTGATTGTTGCCTTAATGACTATTCAATCTATCGTTCTTTTTCTTCATGCTCAAATTATGTCATGTCTGGTGGATTTTGTTTTTTTCATTCCTTGGCCGTATGTCATTTTGCTTATCTCAGTCAACCACAAGTGAACCTGCAGGTCATCTTAGTGTGGAGTATCCTTTTCCCTTAGGGGTGTGTGTGCAATTTGTTTGCATTAAGGGACAGCTAAGAAAGGTTAAGGGTAATATTGGAGGGAAGTCTTGATTTATTTAACAAAAATGAAGTAAAGCTATGAATTTGATATTCATGTCCCTGACCAATATTTGCTTCATATAGACTCTGAGCCTTTATTATTTTATGTAATGAGTTCACTTGGAAAACTGAGTTCTTCAAGCTCCTAACTGCATCAGCCTAAAGTCATAAACAAATTGAATTACCAGCGGGAAATCATAATAGTTGATTTGTTGTATGAACTTTAACCATGTTAGTGAAGGTTCCACCCTACAATCCCCTTCCCTTTACTTATGTATAACAAAAAAAATTGAATTATCTGCACAAGAACAATAATGCAAAGTGTTCTGTTAAATAAAATAATTGTCTCAGATGTGGCATGCTTATCTTGTTTTTTGTTTATTTCCTTGAAATTAGTCAAATGAAACACATAATTAGGTCCAATAATCATAATGCATAAGAAGCTGTGGTGGATAGAGTTACCTGGTACTTGTGCTATACTTGTGCTGGTGGGAGGTAGCAAATTAGCAGGTACCAGGTGAACTAGTTGAGGTGCCACAAGCTCGCCCAGACACCACAGATATAAAGAAAGTTATGCATAAGAAGCATTTGCTTGATTGACATCTGTCTTGCTGTTAGATTTCTAGTGGAAAATCTAAAATCACAGAAAATTTGTCTCAAAAGTTACCTTTTCAAAAAAATTGTCTCAAAAGACCTAACAAATCTCTCAAAATCCATACTGATTTATGAATGTAAAGAACTTGTATAGGCCATACCAGCTAATTGGATAACTTAGATTGTGACTTAGCTGTTGACACCTTGGTTTGGTTTTGCTGAAAGTTTTTTAGTCTGATAAGAGATTTGTATGTCTGTAATAGGGATAAGTGAGATTTGAAGAACCTCTAGATTTAGAGAACTTTTGATTTGCATTAATAGTCAAATTATATAGTATTTGAACAAAATGAACCATAATAGAGCGGAGTGGAATAGAAGATTCAGTAATCAACTTAACTAGTCTGCTATATAAATGTGGTTAGTTGATTGAGTGATAGTTTTAATCAACTTGAATATAAATTATGTCTGGGTAATCATGCATGAGAACTGAGAAGTATTTGTTTCTCTTTTTTATCATTTGCTTGAATGCAATGATAGTTTTATCGGAGATTCAAATTACAAAGTAGGTGCGCTTATGATTGGTTTTGTCACAACTATAGCTTGAATCCAGTTAGTCTTAGCGGAACTGGCCTGGCTGTCACTGTACACTCCTGCCATTTCAGGTAAATGCCATGTGATACATTTGAAACAGATGGCGCTTCCATAGTCCCTTTGAATTGAATTTATGACACAACTCGTATCTCCCTTTGACTTTACCACATGTTATAATGGAAAGAAATGGCTTTTAGGTTTAGTATGTCCTATGAATTCATAGGAACTCTTGATGTCGCTCTTCAGGTACTTGATTTTATGGGGTTATGTCCTTTTTGCCTCTATACTTAATGTGTTTCTCTCTATTTCGCACAGCTAAGACACTTGCCAGTTTACTTTGAGTTAATAATATACTTGTGGTTTAATGTGCAGGCGTCTTTGTGATAAATAGTATACCCGTGATATACTTACCATAAGTATATCACAGTTTGGTGCATTGATTTTAGGACAATTTTATATATAATTAGAATTGTATACTTAGTATATCCGTGATATACTTACCATAAGTATATCACGGTTTGATGCATTAATTTTAGGACAATTTTGTATATAATTAGAATTGTACACTTATCATAATTGTATAATTATTGTACAAGTAGAATAAGATTTTGGAAGTAGAATAGGAATATGATTTTTCTATTATGGAAATTATAAATTGTATATACTCTTTCATTAATGAAAATAATCAAGGGATTATTTCTTTCATGGTATCAGAAGTCTAGGTTGAAAATTTTCTTCAGCCCGAGCCTTCTTCCCCCGGTTTCCGTGCGATTTCCCTTCCAAAATCACCTCTTCTTTCTTTCGTTATGTCTACCTCCAAGAACACGTTTCACCCTGCCCTAGTTGTTTCTAACATCAAGAATCACATCCCTCTTATTCTTGAAATAAAAAACGTTCAATATGCGACGTGGGTCGAACTGTTCAAAATTCACGCACGCTCGCATCAAGTCATCCATCACATAATCCTCGCGGCTCCTGAGGATACGGAGGTTCCTAAATGCGAGGATGATCCTAAGTTGTGTACGACTCTTGATGCCACCATCCTTTAGTGGATTTACTCAACTATCTCTACCGACCTGTTTTGACGACTATTGAGCCAGACGCTACGGCGATGGCTGCTTGGAATAGGTTGTGTGAAATATTTCAAGATAATCAAATTCCAAAGCTGTTACTCTTGAGCAGGAATTTTCCCACGTCAACATGGAAAATTTCCTGACCTTCTTCATTTATTTCTACCAGATTCGATGATTCTTATTTTTCTTTTGGTTGATCATCCAATGACTCCTTCACTATCTCATATGTTTGTTGATTCATGGACATCTCATATATCACCAATTCATATTCTAGATCATCAAGCCTCAAAGTTTTAAGATCTTGGGTAGCCTCAGTTACCGTCTTCTTAGTGTAAAACTTTAATCTTAGATGCAATATCTTTTCAACAACTTTAAATTCTTCCAATACTTCTCCATTAGCCTTCATATCATTAACAATTTCTGTAACTCTATTAAAAAGTTCTTTGATAGTTGGTTTCATCTAAGCCAACTGATATTGTCTCCAAAGCTCTTGAAGTTTCTGTCTTCATGTCTGTAGCACGTCGATGTGATTTCACCAAAATTGCCCAAGCCTCATTTGCTGATTTTTCATGTATATATTTGTTATATACATGAAATTGGACTTTGCTTTTAAGGTAGTAGAATGTCTTATAGTTCAATTGTCTATTTTTCTCCAATTGTGTAGTTGCTTTATCAGTCAATGGTATGCCTTCTGGGGTTTCCACGAACCCTGTATTAATAATGGACCATATAGTCAAACAATATTGAAGAAATTCTTCAACTGATGATACCAACTCTCAAAATTATTTTTGTCGTCAAACACAAAAATGGAACAATTTGGTAAATATGGAATATCCATACTATTTCATATGTGTTGGATCTCACACGAGACTTTCATCTGATCATACAGGCTCTGATGCCAATTTGAAGGAAATAAAAATACTCAAAGAAATAATATAAGCACAAGTAAAAGACCCAACAATGGCTATATAGAAGAAATTTATCAAACTAGAAAGAAGATGTAGGAGGCTTTACTCAAAAACTTCTGTATCTCACTACAATCTAAGCTACATTTTAACATGAGAAAATAGGTAGGAGACACCCGATTTATAATACTACAAAATCAAAATAGACTAGAACTAGAAAACCTATTCATATATGACTTTAATAAATAAATCCTAAGTAGACTTGGATTAAATAAACTACCAAATATCAAATTTTAATCAATTTTAAATTATTAATCTTGGTTTAATTCCAACAAAAAGTACAAATAAGAAGTTAAAAGAACCCCTATAAATTTTAGGACCTAATATAAATGTATTAAGGTGACTAAATCCTATGAAAATAATTGGTATATCATCTATATAAATCGCTTACTTTTGTTGTATTATCTTTCTCCAAGTCCGCATTAATTTTAAGAAATTGTAGGTCTTTTGAGATAACTTATTTTTATGTTAATTTAAGTTCTATGTATACGATGAAAATCGGCACGACTCGTGGCAATGTTTAGGTATGAAGTTCGAGGAAGGCGGCAGAGTTTCGTATCGGATGGAGTTGCATCGAGGCAAGTTCGGATATCAATATTAATATGATGAAAAAATATAGCTTAAATTGTTAATTAAAATTCATATAGTTTAACTCTTAAAAAGCGTAATGCGATTAAATATTTTGGGACAGAGGGAGTATTTCATTAGTTGATAATACATGTTAGTAGGATGGGAAGAAGGCACCAGATCCGCTTAATATGCCAGTTATGGAGGGGAAGCAAGAATAACAAAATAAAATAAAACTACATTCCCAAAAACAAAAAAAGCAAAAGAAAGCTAGTATTTCTTTTTCCGACACTTGCTCCTCATTGGTCGATTTTTTTAAGATCGTTTAGTAGTTCAATAGTATATTTATCTATATATATTCAATGAATCTGTTTTCGAAATTTGGAAACATCAACCTTAACTAACGCGTGACTTAAATCCTCTGCGCCGGTAGTCGGTAGATCGTTTTATCTCTAGCTAGAAGGTAGAAATATATAGTGATTTTTTCAAGTTTTAATTATAGTAGTAATGAATATGGATAGATGGCTTAATTAAGTAAGAACCAAGATAAAACACTCTTATGATTTGGGTTTTGCAACATGTATATGGAGTCCGGCGCCTAAATGGCCCCTTTTTGAGCCATAATTCCAAAAGGGGTCGTAGGATACAAAAATAAACCAAAATGAGTTTAACGTGGAGTAGCCCACAATTTATCCCTAATATAGAAAGCTACTTTTGTCGTCCGTCAATGAGATTTATATTTTTTTATATTTTCCTCTCTAAAACGTGGGGAGCTCCACGATTTGCAAAGGATTTTAAAAAAAAAAATTTATTTCAAAACATTTAATCAAGAATACAAATTTCCTTTGCAAAACGTGGGCCTCTCCAAGTTTTGCAGAGGATTATATATTTTTAATTTTTTTTTTACTAATTGCATAAGACATTGTTTAGATTCAAAAATATTTCCTTCACAAATTCGAAACTCAATACCACTAACAATTTTATGTGAAATAATATGTGAATATATAAGTCACATAAATTTTACACGAAAATATAAGTCAAATAAATTTTACACGTTATGTGAATAGTAAATGTTAGATTAAATACGCAATTAAATTCCACAAAAAATAATATATATTTATTACAATAAAGACAACAACATATTCGTAGAAGATTACATAAGAAAACAACAACCTACAATTAATTTATGAAAAAACATAGTAATGAACGAGCAACAACAACTACTGAGTCTGCATGGGGCAGCGATTCTTGTTATGACCTGTTTGCTTGCACGTACTACACTTTCTAGCCATGCGAGCAGGAGCTATATGCATTTCATTCCTCCTTCTACTTGTACTCCGCTCTCCTGATGTTCGCTCGTATTCTCCTGACATGCAGCAATACAATACAGCGGATGGGTCATATTCTCCCTTCAATTTAATTTCAAACACCGAATACGAGCGACCTCAGGAGAGCGGAGTACAAGTAGAAGGAGGAATGAAATTAATATAGCTCCTGCTCATATGGCTAGAAAGTGTAGTACGTGCAAGAAAATAAGTCATGACAAGAATTGCTGTCCCATGAGGACTTAGTAGTTGTTGTTGCTCGTTCGTTACTATGTTTTTTTCATAAATTAATTGTAGGTTGTTGTTTCTTTATGTAATCTTCTGTGTATATATTGTTGTCTTTATTGTAATAAATATATATTATATTTTGTGGATTTGTGAAGGAAATATTTTTGAATATAAACAATGCCTTATGCAATTAGTAAAAAACAATTCTTAAAAAAAATATAATCCTATGCAAAAAGTGGAGAGGCCCACGTTTTGCAAGGGAAATTTGCATTCTTGATTAAATGTTTTGCAATTAACTATTTAAAAAAAAGAAATCCTTTGCAGAATACCCGATCCTCCTCAAGCAACAGCTCTCCGGCTGCCTCTCCTCCTCCAACCACCGACGTTGCCATTGGCGCCGAGGGGTCCTCCAACACTCAGGCCACTGCCGAACCCCGAGCCTATGACATTCTTCCTTCAACCTTCTACTTTGACACCGAGTTTGCCGTTCAAATGGCTTCCAAAAAATCTAACCGGGGGCAAGAAGCTAGAAACTGGTCGTCCTCCATCAAGACCCCCTACCTCAAAAGAGTCCGAGATGAGTGTGGTTAGACAAATCTCTCTGCGATTATTATCCCTGTCCCGGACGATGACGTCGCCACCTTCCGGTCCGAGTACTCCAACGTGTATACCTACCACTTCACTTTAAAACTTGACCCACCGATCGACCGTGTGATCCTCGAGATGTGCAGGACTTACAATATGTGTCGTGCACAAATTGGCCTACCAGATAGAGAATCGTGACCTACCTTCGTTACTTGGCTAACTTGGTTAAAGAAGATTTTACTTTGGATCATTTGATCTGTTTGTACTCGCCAAGATTCTTTCGTGGTGGGATAGTCCATATTTCCAAATTAGGGAAATTCCTCATTCTCTCCAGTGTCGATGAGAATTGAGACTGGGGATGGATGGAATGTTTTGTTGAGGTTCCGACAACTGAAATTATTTCGGAGAGGTACATGTCCTTTCTGGATGAGTGGAACATGCATCGTAAGAATCGAAATCCTTTTCTCCCTTTTGATTTAAATGTCATGCTCTTAAAAATTTCTTTTTACTTTTTCAATCGTCCAATGGTTTTCAACCCACGTGGATAAACTCCACCAATAGGTCAAGAAAATAATTAGTACTTATCCGCACAAGCTGCGGACATGGAAGGAACTCTTCAATGAACACTGGGTAGCCTGAAAACACGATGAGACCATACTTTAACCTTCTTTATTTTTTTTAACTTCATCCTTATACATTCTTTCTTACTTCCTCTTTTTTTCCTTCCCAGGCTTACCGAAGGGTTCCACGACCCCGAGGTCTGACCCGTCGGTTGCTCCAACTATACCAAACCCGGTGCTCGACCCAACGGCCTCAGTTCGCCGTATCTCTGAGGCACCAAAGAATAAGAAAGCCACCAAATCCTCAAAGCCTACGAAGTCACCTTCGGCCACCAAAAAGAAGCTCAAAGGCGGGAGGCTCCTCCCGTGCTCAAGACTCCGGTATTTCTCCAGATGATGTATGGATTAGTACAGTCCACCACCACTACTAGCACTACTACCACTCCTACCACTCCGGCGGAAAATACTCCATCCGTAGTGAGAGAAGAAAATGCTGCTACTGAAGAAATTGAACCAATTTTACCGCCTACTGAGGTGCCTACTCCTGCTCCCGCACCTCCGGTAGTTGAATCTGTCATCATTGAAGATGACGATAACGTCATAGATGAGGAGCCGTTGGCTAAAAAACCAAAGATTTCTACTTCAACTCCTCATCCACCATCACAACTGGTCCAAACCTTTGGGCAAGCAAATTTTGAATGCCTCTTCGAAGAGGCTGGTACCTCTACAGTCCGGGACAAGCGAGCTCATACCTTCGAGTTTTCTCACCTGGTCATACCACACAAATTGACCAAATCTTCCAAGACTCTGAGAAACCATGCTAGCTCTCGGTCCAAGATTGTAAACGTTTTCCCGGCCCTAAGTTCGGACCCAGGGAAAATAAGATCTGCTACCATTTCCTTCCATGAGGACACGAACTTTTTGTCCCATTCGATCGGGGTTGTCAACTACATGAGTCCCCTCATATCAGAGTCCGATAGGGGAAAATGTAGAATGTATCTTGGCAATGCCTCTTTAATGAGGGTATGCACGCCTCCAACCGGACCGGGTGCGTATTCTTCTTGACTGCCTAAGTTGAAAATTGTATTATATCTAATGTCTAACTTTTCTTTGATTCTTAATCTTGCATTCCTCCATTCTTGTTGGTGAGGGATTCATTCAGTATTTGGATGAAAATGAGCACCTCAAAGGGTAGCTGGATGCTCAAGAAAAAGAAATCCAACACCTCAAACGACTCCTTCAACAAAAGGATGTCCTATTGTAATAAGTCGATGACTTGCTCACTGTCTGGGCTAAGCTGGACCAGGTCAGGGCAGCTACCTCTGAGCAATAAATAACCTCGATCTTCCCTCCAAGGAAAATAAGATTTTTGAGGAAGAAAATGAAAACTTTTTCAAGATGTCGAAGTCCTCACTCAACAACTTGGGGAGCAGGAAAAATTTCGGCACTATTAGACTCAACAAGTAGAATTTTTGAATGACGAACTTGATCTCCTCAGTGCCGAATTTACTGCAATGGATGCTGATAGGGATACAGACCTTGTTGCGCTGAAGATGGCTCAAGATCAGACCGACCAACAAGCCCAAACCAATGATGTGTTAAGAAACGAGATTGAAGCCTCGAACCAAAGTTATGCTGAAATTTCAGCTCAACTTGCTCAAGTCTCAGCTGAACGAGACCAAGCTCTGGATGAAGTGGCCTAGACGGCGCTGAAGATTGAGCATACCAAGTGGAATGTCCGAGGTTCACATTAGAACAAGCTCAGGATGGGATCCCGAATATTGAGGCCAAAATAGACGAGGATATAGAAGTCGAGCTCAGAGCCTACCGCCAGCTAACCGGAGACATCTCCCGAATATTTCCTTTATGTATGTTTTGCTCTACTGGCCTTATATATAAAATGAACATCTTTTTTCTTTATTATGATTTTTCTACCATTATTTGGCATGTGTCGCTATTTTTTAATTTTCAACACTTAGCCAAATAAGCTCCTAACCCAATTTGGGCAGATTGCCTCTGGCTTTGAAGTTTTAATAAAATAAATCATCACTTAGTTTGCATCAGGACGAACAAAAGTTATTTTTGGTCTTAAAAATGACTTAAGTAAATTTTTTTAAAATGACTTAAGTAATTTGAACAAACTTTTCCTTTAGCTTGCTCTACATCGGGTAATTTCCTCCGGTTTGAGTCTTTCAATGACTTAAATATAAGGACCTTATTTTTATGCTTGTGAATAGGATGTCTCCCACTCACTTCTGGCATGAATATTGAATCTTTAATTTATTTCTAATTTTTTAGACAACTTCAAGTGTCTTTAGAACTAGGATGGATTCATTCTGAACTAATGCCTTCGATTCAAGTGTCTTTAGAACTAGACTAGGTTGATTATGAACTAATGCCTTCGGAACTTAACTTATTTTTGTTTCGGGTATCTTTACGATAACAATCCCCAGTTAAGGACTTTAAGAAACTGATCAGCTCATAAGCCTAAAGATTTCAATAATTACCCGAGGATAACGGTATGCAAAGAAATATAGTCGAAGCAAGTTTTGGTCAAAATATTCTTTCATTCAAAGTATTTACTTCAGACAAACAATGGGGCAAGATTCATTCGATCTTTCTGCCTTTACATGCTTTGCCGTAACAAAGAAACTACTTGGACAAGATTCATTTGATCTTTTAACCTTTACAAAGATAATCCTAAAAAGGATACATAAATTAAAGTGAAGATACATCTTCTTTGGAACAGATCAGTGGAAGTACTCAACATAAAAAAATAATCACAACCTTATTTTCACTTCTTCTTTTTTTCCATTTTCAGTTTTTATCCGTTACTTTTTTCAAATTTTACTCTAAAAGTTTTTATTTTTATAAAAAGGACACCCTAGGTTTTAAAAAATTAGTGTTTGGCATGAAGATTTTTTACATTTCCTTTTCCAAGATACTTGGTGTTATAGCATATTTGCAAATTATGATCTTTCATGATCTAAAAAATAGCATTGTAAAGTAAGTAGGGGCTTAGTTTTCCCCTTTATAATATAAGGGTTACCATCCCTGTAACAACACGTTGAATCAATATGCAAAGTAAATTAATTTGCTAAATGATCTCAGATTGTTTGTCACCAAAAGTTATTATCAAAAAGATGTTATTTGGGACAGATCAATGGAACTACTTAACATAAAAAATTGTTGTACTTAACATCTTTTTAAATTGACAACAAAAAAAGGATACATAAATTAAAGTGAAGAGAGTTACAAAAAAGGGTAAAATAGTTGGAGTTCCTTCACTATTTACTGTCGGTCTCAGATTTAATAGAAAAAAAATGTTTGAACTAAAAAAAGGTATTTTGGTGCGCTAAGCTTCCGCAGAATTTGAGATAGACATGATATCTTAGTTTAAAAGGGCAGTTTGGTACACTAAGCTTTTGCTATGCGCAGGATTCGAAGAAGAACTGAACTACATGGGTCTATTATACGCAGCCTTATCCTGTGTTTCTGAAACTATTTTCGCGGCTGAAATTTTAACAGTTATGACAGGCCTCCCTTTAAGTGGACCTACCCAATCAAAAGTAATTGTCGAGTGGACTTTGGATATGAATGGTTTATAAAGGAATATGATCCTTGCCTTTTCATTAATTATTGTGTACAATATATAGTTTTACATAATTATTTACATGGCTACAAACTAGGTAACTAATCTTCCTAATTAGAATCGGAATATAAAAGATATACAATGATATGGGAATATTCTTGTAATATTCTATCACACCCTGCAGTTGAAGCATGAGGTTCTCGTAGATGAGACTGGCTCGGAAATCATCAAAGAATATGTGCGGAAGTCCTTTAATAAATATGTCAGCAATCTGATACTGGAAAGGAACATAAAGGACACGAACTTGTCCACGAGCCAGTTTTTCACATACAAAGTGAATATCCATTTCAATGTGTTTAGTGCGCTGATGTTGAACTGGATTACTAGAGAGATATATCGCACTTACATTATCACAATAGACCAATGTAGCTTTGCGTATTAGGCAGTGAAGTTCCAGGAGAAGGTTGCGTATCCAACAAGACTCAGAAACAACATTCGTTACTCCTCTATACTCGGCTTCAGCACTGGATCGAGATAGAGTAGGTTGTCTTTTAGAAGACCAAGAAAGTAAGTTATCTCCCAGGAAGACATAGTAACTTGACGTGGATCAAAGAGTTTCCAGGCAGCCACACCAGTCATCATCAGAATAAGAGGTGAGACCAGAGAGAGGACTTTTACAAGTGTAGGCCAAAGTGAAGAGTACCTCACAAAATACGTTTGAGTGATTTCATATATTCATCCGTCGGGTTGTGCATATGTAAGCATATTTGTTGCACGACATACGATATATATGATCTCGTGAAAGTGAGATACTACAATGCTCCTGCCAAACTACAATAGTGAGTCGGTTCGACATACAGAGAACCCGAAGAGACACTGAGTTTGGAATTAGTGTCCACCGGTGTGTGGACCGGTTTGCAAGACGCCATGCCTGCTCAGTCAAGGATCTCTTCGGCGTACTTTTTTTGACAAAAAAGTAAGCCACATGCATGTCTCGTAACAACAATGCCCAAAAAATAGCTTAAGGGCCCCAAATCCTTCATAGCAAACTCAGAGGCAAGGAGTGACATAATGGATCGTCAAAGTGCATTAGAAGATGTAGTTAGGATGATATCATCAACATATAATAGGATGTATGACATGTCATTACCTTTTCTATAGATGAAAAGTGAATGATAAAAATTTGCTATGTGAAAAACCAATAGAGGATACAAAATCAGCAAACAGTTGGTACCATGCACAAGGAGCTTGTTTCAGTCCATAGAGAAATTTCTTCAAATGACACACATAATCTGGATGAACCGGATTCCTGAATCCCATAGGTTGATGCATATAAACGGTTTCATAAAGGTCCCCATGCAAGAAAGCATTTTTGACATCAAACTGGTGAATTGACCAAGATTTGGACAAAGCAATACTGAAAACGGTCCGAATAGTTGTCGGTTTTACCACCGGGCTAAAGGTTTCATCATAATCCACTTCCACCTGTCGAGATATGCCATCACTACAAAACGGGCTTTGTGCCTCTCAAAAGAACCATCAGATTTATTTTTACATCGAAAAATCTACATAGAACGAATAACATTAGCATCAGGAGGACGGAGTACTAGATCCCACATCTTGTTTTTAATAAGAGCATTATATTCATCAATCATTGTATTTTCCAATTAGGATTGGACAATGCATCTTCGGGTTATGAGGAAGATGTGAAGGGGCAATCGAATTGGACAAGTTAAATAGCTGTTTGGGTTTGGAAATTTCGTGCATAGCACGAGTTTCCATTGTCCGTAGGGGTACCGCAGGGAGTTGGACGGGATCAGGAAGGTGGGGCTGAGATAAAGCAGCGGGATCAGGATTATGATCGAGATTGAGGAGGTGGGGCTGAGACGAGTCAGTGGTGTTGGGAAGAGGGGGCGGAGGTGTTGGCTGAGAGGCGGCAACTGAATCAGAAAGCCGAGAGGAGCTGTTCCGAGGCTCCCATAGCGGGCAGGATGGGCCTCTCAACTCGGGACAACATGGATTGGGTCAGGCGCCAGTGATGGTAGCGATTGATTTTGTAAGTGATGAATTAGAAGGGATTTAGACCATCATTTAAGAAGTCATAGGAATTCAGAGCTGGAGAATTGAGTTTGGAAAAGGGGAATTGGGACTCATCAAATATGACATGCCTAGAAATGATTATTTTTCGACTGGACAAGTCATAACAGTTGTAACCTCGATGATTATGGGGGACCAAGAAAGACACACGGGGATGACCAAGGTTGCAGCTTGTTAATTTGAGTGGAGGGATGAAGGGGGTAGCATAGATATCTGAAAGTTCGTAAATGCTTATAGGAAGGATCCCGAAGATAGAGAACTTGAGTGGGAGACTTGTGGTTGAGAGACTTGTTTGGAAGAATGTTCAAGAGATATGTTTCCATTGAGAGAGTGTAATGCCAAAAATAGGGGGATAGAGGCGTGGGCAAGGAGGGCACGAATTAAGTTGTTTATGGTTCTAATTTTTCATTCGGCTTTTCCATTTTGTGGAGAGTTGTGTGGACAGAAAAAATGAAAAACAAGATCGTGTTTGGCGCAGAAAAGTTTGAATTGTTGATTATCGAATTCCCTCCCATTGTCACATTGAAAACATTTTATATTATTTTCAAATTGTGTCTAAATTAAAGCACTAAAGGACAAAAAAAAATAGAACAGACTTGAAACTTATTACCAATGGGAAAAGTCCACAGAAAGTTTGAATAATCATCCAAAAATAAAAAATAATATATATGTTCGGCCGTGCTTAAAATAGAAGAAGTCCATAAATCATTGTGTACGATATCAAATGGCATTAATGTACATGTGGATAAGGAATAAAATGACAATTTGACATGTTTCTCAAAAATGCAAGATTCACAAACATGAGGATAAGATACATGTTTGCAATTAATAAATTTATTTTTGCTAAGAGAGCATAAAATAACATCTCCCGGATGTCCTAATCTATTATGCCATAAAAGATATGAAATAGCCGCAAAAGGTTGACGGAGAGGAGGCTAGACGGCCGACAATGGTGGTGATAGGATAAAGGTCTCCGGTGTTGTCACATCTCATTATTCGCATCCCTGTTATAAGGCCCTTCACAAAAAAAACCAAAAGGATAAAATTCAAGGGAAACATTATTGTCGGTTGTGAAACGATGCACATAGATTAGATTTTTGATAAGTTTTGGGGCATGGAGGACATTTTTTAAAGCTAACAGGGGATATGGCGGGCAGAGTGATGATTGTCCATAACCTCGAATGGGAATGCCTTGTCCACTACCAACAATAATATTACGATTTAAATTGCTCATATTGAAATAAGACGAGAGAGTACCTTAGGATGCCGTCATATGAGATGTGGCACCAGTATCCATGTACCAACTGTCGTCTGAAACGTTAAGAGACATCGTGTTCATAGCCGCCTCAATCTCCGTCGGTGCATAGGTTGAAGGAGGAGAGACATGTGCATTGTATGCCTGTTGTGGACATGCGCCGAGGATGCCGTGTTAGGGCTATCGGGACGGAGATTGGGCCTAGGAGGACGTCAGGTAGGGGCAAGGTGGAGCAGCCCAAGACGGCTGGGCCCATATAGCCTATAGCGGGTAGGCAGCCCACGATGGAGGTTGTTGCCACTACGAGTGGATGTTTGCCAGAAGTGGTTGTCCCCTCCCGCCACTGTTGTTGCTTACTCCACGGCTGTCACGGCCTTTGCCGAAATTTCACCCTTTGTGGTGATTCCGAGAAGGTGGGTCACGTTTCGGGTCGTTGGATTGTCAGTAGTGTGAACCAGAACTCGAGCCCCTTTCGTTGGCATATGGGCCGCCGGTAGTGACGAGGGTGGCATCAACGGTGCTCACATTAGCCACAAACAACTTAGTTTTTTGGGTTTCTTTGAGGATAAATCTCGAACGAGCCTCATAGAATTGAGGCAATGGCGTGCTTTGTTGGAGGATGGTAAAGACGCCGTCATAATTTTCATTCAAACCCGCAATGAGTTGCATTACCAATCGTTTATTTGTGACATGTGCACCAACATTTGAGAGTTCATCGACAATCATATTAAGTTCTTGACAATAGACCGACGCATTAGGAAAATCGTTCTGCTAAATATCCTTAAATTGATTTTCCAAATACAAGGCACGTTATGTCTTGTTATCATGAAAAATACTCTCCAGTCGCTCCCACATTTGTCGTGCAGTGACATCTGTTTCAATTATCGTATGTAATAGATCGTTCGAGATCGTTCCATAGATCCATTGTAGAACAATTGTATCTAGGCGTGACCAAAGTTCATCATCAGGACCATCACGTGTCCCCAGAGGCTCGGCAGTGAGCTTTGATTTAGGAGGGATGGTGTGGTCTATGACTTTGTACACACGACAATGGATCTTGAATAATCCGCCCAGGAGGAATACTGGACTTTTTCCATCTAGAGGGTAATAGGAATGAAGTTCTTGATGTTGTTAACAGTAAGAGCAGGATGAAATTTGAGTTGTTCAGCTATTGAAAATTTTGGGGAAGAGGTTGCCGAGAAATTGAAGAAAAGAGAATGAGGAGGTCGGCGGCGAGGGTGAGGCCGCCGACGGCTTAATGTAAGAAATTTTAGAGTTTGGTTACTGATACCATAAAGGAATATGTTCTCTGCCTTTTCATTGATTATTGTATACAATGTATAGTATTACATAATTATTTATATGGCTACAAACTACAATATTCTTATAATATTCTATCAGTTTATTAACCAATAAAAAGTAATTGTCGCGTTCTTCCTCTTCTTCTCTTCCATCTCAGTCCCAGGTCAAACTTTTCTCAGCTTTACTTCTATAAATACTCTTCTGTTTTGCACTCATATCCCCATCAAACTGAATTTTCTTCATTCCCCTCTCTTTCCCCCCAATTTTAATCTTTCTTTCAACTCTCGAAACATAAGTACTCCATTACTTAAACTCTCTTTCAACTAAGGCTGGCCAGTGGGCAGGGCTCGGGACTATCGGGTCGGGTTTGGCTGGATCGAGTTTGGCAGAATTTGCCGAAGTTCCATCCCGATCTCGTTCCCATCGGAATCGGATCGGGGCGGGATTGGGTCGGGGGCGGGATCGGGATCGGGATAGGGATCCGGGCATTTTTTTAATAACATATATATATAAAACTCAATAATTAAATAAGATAGTGTAATAAAAACATCTCAATGTTGTTTTTGTGCCTCTTATATTATTTAATAGACATGATTTTTTTTGTAATACAAATGCAATTGTCAAAATTGCAACTTTGTGGTGTTGTTCAAAAGTTGCAAATTACATAGTAAAATTGCAATTAAAAAAATTACAATTTGAAAAAAACTTGTACTAGTTTCTTGATAATTTCTTGTGGTTCTTCGGTTGGAATTGGTATTTGTTGGTCAAATTGCTCCACGTCGCTTCCACCACCTTCGAATAAGATTTCGTTGTAGTTTTCATCTTCTTCTTCGTTGATATCCGGTTGACCGCACCTTCTCCGCTCCGCTCGTATCCAATCTCTAAATAATACTACAATCTCCAAGTTGTCTCTAGCTAATGAGTGTATGTGCTTTCCTATTTGATATCTGCCGGCAGAAAAAGCGCTTTCAGACGCCGTTGATGACGCTTGAATGTTCAAAACATCTCGGGCCATCATTGGAAGTGTCGGAAAGGTCTTCTTATTCCCCCTCCAGTATTTCAGCAAGTCTTCACGACCTTCTTCATTGAGAACTGCTTGGTACGGTACAGAACCCTGCAAAACAAAAATATCAAACTCGCTAATTTTGTTAGTAGCGGTACGACCACATATTCTATTTCTGAGGCTTTCAATACTAGCCGCAGAAACAACATGTCTTTTGTGAGGTTGTGTTGAATAAGAAGAAGATGGTATGGAAGCCGGTAGGTTGCTAGCACTTTCTTGTTAGTAAAACCTATATATTTTTTTGCATTCGTCTTCTACGCTAGACAACACTTCTTCTTTAGTTTATTCAATAGGTGGTGGGTGATTTGGATTTTTGGGAATTGGAAGTGGTAGTACTGCTATACAATCGTAAATATTTTTAATAAGTGATTTAGTACCATCTATTTTAATAGTCGGATTTATTACAGCACCAATAATATAAATAGTGGGAATAAGAATAAAATATTTTTTTATTTTGATAAATATTCTTTTAATAGCTGCCTTATAAACTGGTTTATCCATATATTCATTAAGCAGTAAAAATATTAGAGTTATATAAAACAACATAGTTGAAATAGTAGGATAATATATACCGGAAAATTCTTTTGTTGCTTAAAAAAAATTCTCTAAAAATACAATAAGTTTGGAAATTTTTTTCCCAATCGCTATCTACAACCATATCAGTTGAATTTTGATTATTAGAATTAAAAAATAAAGTTATAGATTTTCTCTAATCATAAGCAACAAGTAGTTGCTCGTATAAAGAATTCCACCTAGTGGGTACTTCTTCTGTAATTTTTTTTATAAGGTAGTTGTCAATCGTGACAAGTTTTTTTATATTCTTTTCTTCGTTGTATTCTATTATTTTTAAAAATAAAATTTATAGCAATTTGTATTTTACTAATAATGTCTTCAAAAAGTGATAGACCATCCTTTACAATTAAGTTATATATATGACACGCACATTTTATAAGAAAATGATCTGAAAAAGATGGAGTTAAACTATTTTTTTAAATTGTAATAGCGTAATTGTTAGAAGAAGCGTTATCTAATGTAATAGTCATAATTTTATCAGTTATTTCGTAATAATCGCACACTTGATAAATATTTTATGCAATAAAAGTACCAGTGTGCCTATCATCTATATATCTATACACTAAGATATGTTTTTGCATAGACCATTTATAATCTATCCAATGATAGGTCATCATTAAATAATCATGACTGTTAGTACTACGACCTATATCAGAAGTGATAGCCACTTTTCCATTAAAATGATATAATGAATAACGTAAATACTGTTGATATTCATGTGCGAATTTAAATACATATCTCTTAACAGTTGATCTAGGAAAACCGTTAAAAGAAGGATTATACATATCTCTAATGTAATGAATAAAACCGGGAGATGAAGGAAATGAAAAAGGAAAACCTTCCACATCAACTAATTTTGTTATTGCTTCCATATCTCTATGTTTATTGTATTTAGGGCCTACAATTTCCCCCGTCATAGGGTTAATTTGACTCTGTACTTGGTCCGGGATAATATCAGTATGTGAACCTTGCCCCGATGGAGCAGACGTTTGCGCACCCGATTTTGAAGCCTTGTATTGGGCATACTTAGCTAGATAAGCCCTTGCTACGTCTCTCATTAAATCCCCCGTCCCACAGTGACCTGTTCCAGTTTTAAATTTTAAAACATCTTTACAAATTTTACATCTAGCTACTTGATTTATGGGTGGGCAAAAAACCTGGAGAACCGAACCGAATTTCGATTCTTTTTTTTTTTTAAAAAAAAAAAAATGATTTGTTGAAAAACCGAACCGAATCATGATTTAGTGATTCGGTTCGGTTTTTTAATTTTGAATACGAACCGAACCGAAAAAACTGAATTAAATATATAATTATTCATATATTTTTTTTAGGCTACTACTATCTCTTGAATCATAACCATTGAAATCAATCTATGAAGCTTTTGTGGAAGTCGAATGCGACATGAACTTGATTAACATATCACAGAAGCATTGGCATAAAATGTAGGGAGAGAAAATAGTTGTAAATTGATGAAACTTTAAATGGTCATAACTTTGCGCTCGGATGTCCATTTTCCCAATCAATTTGTATTTTTCCCTAATCGATTTCTAATTTTCCTTTAGTAAACATCTCACGATACACAATAGATTTCAACGTCAAAATTTTATGGTAGTGTAGGTGTGAATGTCAATTTCAGTTTTGGAAATTCAATTTTAAAAAAATATAAAAAATTCCTCGACCCGACTCGGCTCACTAGAAAAACCGATTTTAATGGTCGTTTTGGTGGACCTCGTCTTATACTAGGAGGAATAGGAGGCATTTCAGTTGAAAGTGCACTAGTGGGTGTGTTGTCATCTGCATTAGTGGGTGTATCATCTAGATCATCGTCTAAATTAAAGTCTTCTTGAGTTCCAGAAAATAGCTCATCGTCTAAATCTAATGGTATTGTAGAAAAATGTTTAGTATCAACAAAATCATCATGTGTAGGAATATGATTCTATCTAGAAATAGGATGACTAGAAGAAGCATGACTCCTATCCGTAAGCATACGTTTAAATCCTTCCATTATAAATTTATAATTATACTAATAAATATAAATTAAAGTAAATGAAATTAAGTGCACTAAATAAAATAAACAGACAATAATAATTTAATGAAGGAACGAATGTACCAAACGCCGACGTAACGTCGACGTGTAATCGAGAGGTTGAAAATTGAAATTTTGCTCGATGGAAGATACTCAAGCTAGTTGCCAACTTCACTCTCAAATGAATAAATAAAATTGAATATTTAGTAGACAATGTAGACTTGTAGAGAGATAGATGGAGAGATTGTAGGAAGATTTATGAGAAAAGATGATGAGAAAATGAGGTATTTATAATTGGAATATTGAGTTAAAGTGTAAATATAATACCTTATGGATTAAAAATAAATATTAAAGGGGTAGGGGGGTTAGGGGAGGAGATGCCAAAAATGGTCGTTGCACAATGATCAAAATATAAAATAGTCGTTGGTGCAACGGTTATTTTTGCAAAAGAAAGATTTCGGGGGGATCGGGTCGGGACTGGCGGGTCTGAGGCGGGCCGGGACGGGTCGGGATGAGACCATGTCCCGTCCCGATTCGAGTCCCAATACCGATTTTTTTTTAAAAAGTCGGATTCGTGGCAGGATCGAGGCAGCCTTACTTTCAACGCTACAAAACAACGTATATAGAAACTTCCTTGTTAACCTGAATCACTGCTTCCTAAGTTTTTCTCCTGTTTGGCACCAAAAAATGACAGGTTTTTTCTCTTCATCCAAACATTCATCACCTCCACATCATACTTCTTCTCCATCCCCACCTCATAGTTTCTCTGAAACTTTAATTGAAGACACTTTAAACAACGCTGAGCCAATTATTAAAAAATGGGATCTTGATAGCTCGAGCTCTAACAACTCTTATTGCACAGTTTCAAATCTCTTCCAAGAGAGTCGGTTAGAGGCTAAGAAATTTCTTGACGCTGTAACCGACTTACAACATGCTATGCAGTTTGTTGTAAAAGAAAGTTCCAGCTCTCAACTCCTTGTTCGAGCTCAAAATCTCATGCACATCGCCATTAAGAGACTTCAAAAAGAGTTCCACAACATTTTGTCAGGAAATCGGTACTTCCTAGACCCCGAAAATGTCTCAAGAGAATCAACCCGGTCAAGCGGTTCGGATGAAGATGATAATGTTGAAATTGAAGCTCGTTTTAACGAGTTTTCAATTACTGATAATGAAGGTGAAAAGGAAAAGGTCTCTATGGCTGTTGATCTGAAAGCTATTGCTGATTGTATGATTGAAGTTGGGTATGGAAACGAATGCGCCAAGATTTACAAACTTAATCGAAAATCAGTCATAGATGAAACATTATATTACTTGGGAGTCGAAAATATTTGCTCTTCAACGGTTCAAAAAATGGAATGGGAAGCTTTGGAGAAGAAAATAAAGATCTGGTTAAGTGCTGTTAAGGTTGCTGTTAGTACTCTATTTTACGGTGAAAGAATTCTTTGCGACCAAGTATTCTCTATCTCCGACAACATACGAGAATCTTGTTTTTCGGACATTGTCAAGGAAAGTGCTTCATCGTTATTCACTTTCCCAGAAATGGTAGCGAAATACAAGAAGTTATCTCTAGAAAAAATGTTCCGTATTCTTGACATGTACGATGCTATTTCTGAAATATGGAGTGAAATCGAAGTGATTTTCGGGTTTGAATCAACGGTGGTTGTTAAATCTCAAGCGATGAGTTCCATGGTTAATCTTCGAGAAGCTTCTCGAACTATGTTGTCGGAATTTGAAACAGCTATTAAGAAAGATTCATCTAAAGTAGTGCCAGGTGGCGGAATCCATCCATTAACACGTTATGTCATGAACTATCTTATTTTCCTAAGTGATTATAGTGGACCGATTTCCGAGATTGTAGCTGATTGGCCGGCAGTTGTAAAGTCGCCGTTGCCGGAATCTTACCTGTTAAGTCCGATCGCCGACGACGGTGACGGCAACTCACCGTCGTGTGTTGTTTCCGTACGACTCGCGTGGCTTATCCTTATTCTCCTCTGTAAACTTGACGGCAAAGCAGGGTTTTATAATGACGTGCCGTTATCTTATTTGTTCTTAGCAAATAACTTAAACTACGTCGTTTCGAAGGTCCGAGAATCTAGCTTGAAGCTCTTATTAGGACCCGTTTGGCTAGCAAACCACGAAGCTAAAGTAGAACAATACATGGCAAATTACGAAAGAATGGGTTGGAGTAAAGTGATGATGTCACTACCGGAGAATTTAACGGTCGAGATTTCTTCTTCGGAAGTGAAGGAATGTTTTTGTAAATTCAATTCGGGTTTTGAAGAGGCGTACAGGAAACAAATCTCATGGGTTATACCCGACCCGAAATTCCGTGACGAGGTTAAAATATCGCTGGCGAAGAAGATTGTTTCGGCTTATCGACCGTTTTACGAGAAGTACTGTGAAATGGTGGCGAGGAATGAAAGTGGTGGTGTAGTGGAGTCAATTGTCAGATTTGCCCCTGACGATTTGCAAAATTACTTATCAGATTTATTTTATGGGACTAGTTTTTCAGAAAATAGCAGTACGACGCACTCACACGGGTCAACTTCAACGTGGTCATCCCCATCACGGGGCAGTTGATATATATAATACTCCTGCAAAAGGGTTGTCATTTGTGTATAAAACAAAAATTGTACATTGTTCATTATGCTTAGTACTTAGAAAATGATATATAGATGCTTGGTTTTATACTTTTATAAATTGTGTTAATTCTAAGTTTAAATATTAAATAGCTACTTGTTTTGTAACTTTTATTTAAATGCGAGCCGTACTTTAAAAATGAAAATACCTATTTTAACATGTTTGTTAAATAAGAAAAAGTAAAGCAAACACAAAATAACAGGTACAAATTCAATATTAAACAAGTGTTCGCCTATTGGTTTTATACTTCTATATCCGCTCATAAGTAGAAAATTTCTCTCTGAGCGACTTATGGTAGAAATAGCTAGAGACATGATTTTCTTTTAGTCTTCTCAGTTCTGATTTTTCTTCGCAATCTGGAAGATGAAGAGGAGCAACAGTTTTCCTCGAATGTTTTGGCCTTGTCTGCTACGGGAAAGAGAGACCCGTACGTAATCAACTATTGGAAAGTGAGTAATTGTCATTCTTCGCTTCGTTCGAGAATCAGCTAGATACGGCCTCCAGGACACATGTGAGTTGGTAAATGACGAAGTGATTGAGGTACAACCACTCCGATGTCGCGGGTTCGAATCCGTGTGGTGACAGTCTTTGCTGAAATATTGCAAGGGTTGTTGCTGGGTTCGTGTACCGTTGGTCCTCTCCCTTGCAGGGCAGTCACTCGCGCATATCCCTTGATTTACATCACACCTGATCAAATGACCTCTGGTACAGGTGGGGGATTTCGCCTTCGGGACTTTCCCCTTCACAAAGAATCAGCTAGATATGAATAGGCAAAACTTACATCTCCAATAAGGAAATGGAGTCAATCAAGTAATCCTACAATTCAAAATATTATTGTTTCTATTTTTTTTATCCCTTGAACCAACCTTACTTTTGTCTACTATATTTTGATTTGAATGCTCTCATTGCTACTTTATTTTTTCTGTTGTAGTATATGATTTGGATGTCAATTCAAATTGAAAAAGTCACAAACTTGGTGCCCACAATAATGGTAGGCAACTTGGTTCTTTACGACAAGAATCCCATATATAGTTGTTTGTTTGGCTTAGTTCTAGACCATTTAAAATCAACAGCAACAAATAAGAAAGTAAAGTACTACTTGTTACGAAAGATGTTAATACACATTTATTAACTTTTTGTAATGTATCTATTAATTTGGGCACTTAATATTTATAACATTTATTAGGTGGTTGCAAATATCTATTGATTTGGGTACTTAATATTTATAATCTTCATTGGGTGGTTCATCCTATAAATTGGGATGTTATTCACCTTTAAAGGTAGATGAACATACACTTGAAATAAGAAGAAAGTCTCCTCCCCCTCTCTACTTCTTTGTCTACATCTCGTCTTATATTGCTATTGTTATCATTTTATAACACGTTATCAGCACGAGACTCTGCCATCTTGAGCAGATATTTTGGAAAGACTAAAGCAATTTCTAGATAAGTATCATATTATCTAGTATTTTAATTGTGTTTATTTATGTACAAAAGAACATGTATGTTTACTGACTATCCATGATAATTGTCTATCTGACCGTGGTTATCCATGTATAGATATTACACCTCTCTCTTTTTCCATTTCTTGAAATCTTGTTGCTGGAATTTTCATGTTTATTTTCTAATTTATTGGAAATTAATTTTATGGTTCTTTGGTCCTTCGTTTCTTTTTGGGTTGAAATCAGAAGTGACCACCTTTCATTAGTTTCGCTATAATAAAATTTATTTGTGTGTATAATCATCAGAAGTTGTAATATTTTTATAGGTATATTATGATTACAATTAAAGATGTGCTAGAGAAAAATTCTCTACATCATATGTATGTCTTGATTTGCTCCTGAAGTAGCAATATCTTAAAAGAGATTTTAATCCATCACGATTTGATATGCTTAAGGTACGTTCGGGTGATTGTGTTCCATTCCTGAAGAATGAGAACTTGATAAATATTACAAATACAGATCCGTTCCTTGAAGTGAATGTGAGAGTATATAATAAAGCTTATAAATACAGATGTGTGTTTGGTTGTGAAGTTATCACGACTCACCTCCAGAAGAGGTAGAATAGATGAGAAAAATATTCTAAATATTTTATGATTTACTCCCGAAGTAGTAAACTCAGAAATCTGCTCCCGAAGTAGTAAGTTTTGAACTCTACTCTCGAAGTAGTAGAACTTGGAACTTTACTTCAAAGTAATAGAACTTTGAACTTTACTCCCGAAGTAGTAGAATATTGAACTCTACTCTCGAAGTAGAGAAATTTTAAGCTTACTCCTGAAATAGTAAGACCTTGAAATCTACTTGAAAGAAATAATCTCTTGATTATTTTCATTAATGAAAAAGTATATATACAATTTACAATTTCCATAATATGGAAAATCTTATTCCTATTCTATTCCCAAAACCCTATTCTATTTGTACAAAAATTCTACAATTATGGTAAGTGTACAATGCTAATTAAATACAACAACCTTTCCTAAAATAAGCCTCCCAAATTGTGATATACACGGTTATAAGTACCATGTATATCACGGTCCAAATCAGTCGAATATGGTATTTACTATACCCTCAACAGTCATAGCTGGCAGTCGTCGTACGTTGAGACTGTCCCTAAAATCTTCAAATAGGACCGATGGAAGACCCTTAGTAAAGATGTCTGCAATTGATACATGGACGGAACATGTAGACGCGTACTTGTCCACAAGCTACCTTTTCGCGAACAAAATGGATATCCATCTCAATATGTTTAGTGCGTTGGTGTTGAACCGGATTTTCAAAAAGATATACTGCACTAATATTATCACAATATACCAAGGTAGCTTTTTGAATGGAAAAGTGAAGCTCCAAGAAAAGATTACATAACCAACATAATTCGGAAACCACATTGGCTACCCCTCGATACTAGGCCTCTGCACTGGAGCGTGATAAGGTAGCCTGTCGTTTGGCAAACCACGAGACCAAGTTATCACCAAGAAACATGCAATAACCAGACATGGAGCATCGGGTATCTGGACAATTACCCCAATCAGCATCGGTATACGAGACAAGTGTAGAGGCCGGTGATGGATATAGATGCAAGCCATAGTCAAGTGTCCCATAGATGTATCTGATAATACGTTTGAGCACATTCATATGCTAGAGCCCTAGGATCATGCATAAACAAACACACTTGTTGTACGACATATGTAATATCCGGTCTCGTGAAAGTAAGATACTGAAGAGCTCCAGTAAGATTGCGATAGTGAGTGGGATCCTCGTAAGGTTAGCCAGCCGCAACACCCAACTTGGCTTAGTATTAACGGGAGTGGAAGTAGACTTACACGAGGACATACTAGCCCTATCAATAATCTCAGCGGCATACTTCCGTTGGGACAAGAATAATCCACCTGCATGATGAGAGACAGCAATCCCCAAAAAATAACTCAAGGCCTCCAAGTCTTTCATAGAAAACTCAGACCTGATCAAGGTCATGGTAGACTTGCGCAAAGCATCAGTAGAGGCAGTCAAGATAATATCATCTACATATAATAGAATATAAGCCAAGGAAGTACCACGACAATATATGAACAATGAATTATCAGACCTACTGTGTGAAAATCCAATAGATGAAACATAGTCTGCAAATCTCTTATACCAAGCCCGTGAGGCTTGCTTAAGCCCATACAAGGACTTCTTTAATAAACAGACACAATAAGGATATTTGGGGTCTCGAAAACCTAAGGGTTGATGCATGTAAACGTCTCCTTAAGATCACCAAGTAAGAAAGCATTCTTCACATCTAGCTGATGAATGGGCCAAGCTTTCGAAAGAACCAAACTGAGAATAGTGCGAATGGTAGTCGGTTTGACCACTGGACTAAATGTCTCACCACAATCCACACCAACCTGTTGAGTCTTACCATCACCTACAAGACGAGCCTTATGGCTGTCAAAAGAACTATTAGAATTATCTTTATGAGTAAAAATCCACATAGACCGAATACTATTAACACCGGAAGGATGGGGTACCAACTCCCGAGTCTTATTTTCAATAAGAGCATTATATTCATCGTGCATAGCCAATTTCCAATTCGGGTCATTTAATGCGGACACTAGGTTACGGGGTGGGGGGATTTAAGAACATTAGAATTTAGATTAAAATGTCTTTTTGGTTTAAAAATACCACATTGACTACGAGTGATCGGTCTATGACTCGGTGGAGAATGGGGTGAATTTTGGGAGGAACTTGGATGGGAGATAGGAGCCGAGGCATAAGCAGAAACTGAAGCTGGAAAGTGTCGGGATTGGGCTGGGCAACTGGCCCAACTGCCGATACTGGGGTAGAAACAATACAGGAAACAATGGGAGATGGTGGAACAGTATGTTCAGCAGGCAGTGGTCCCACTGGTGGAGTTTGGATGGGGGAAACAATCGATAAATGGTGGATAAGATACAGGGAGACCTCGTCATCTAAAAAAGTATACGAATTAGGCACAGGATTACTCACTTTAGAAAATGAAAATTGGGTTTCATAAAAAATAACATGACGATTAATGATGATTTTATTAGAGGATAAACCAAAACATTTGTAATCACGATGATTAAATATATAATCCAAAAACACACAAGCGGTAGACCGTGCTTGAAGTTTGTTAATAGTAGTTGACGGGAAAAGCGGATAGCATAAACATCCAAAGACCCTAAGACGTGAATACGAGGGATTTTTATTATAGAGGACTTTAAGAGGAGACGCATATGCCAACCATTTGGTAGGAAGAATGTTAAGAAGATACATATCCATTTGTAGAGCATGATGCCAAACGGAAGGGGGTACAAAAGCATTGACCAATAAAGTGCGGACAATATTATTAATGGTACGAATTTTTCATTCGGCTTTCCCATTTTGTGAGGAAGTATGAGGGCAAGAGAAGCGAAAAACTATGCCATTAGTATCACAAAAATAGCGAAACAACCCTTTATCATATTCTTTTCCATTATCACATTGAATATTTTTAATTTTCCGGTTGAATTGGATAAGGATGAATGCTCTAAATTTTAAGAATGTGTAAAAAAATTGTGATTTTTTTGCTAACGGAAAGGTCCATAAAAATTAGAAAAATCATCCAAAAATAGAACATAATAACGATGGCCCATAGAACTTAAAACGGGAGATCTCCATAAATCGCTATGTAGAATATCAAATGGCATTAAAGTACGAGAAGTAGAGGCTCCAAATGGTAATCTAACATGTTTTCCTAAAGGACATGATTGACAAATTGGAGTACTACGCGTACCCTTACAAGAAATAAAAAATTTATGCAAGGAAGAAATAATGAACGACCCAGGGTGACCCAAACGTGCATGCCACAAGGAAGGAGCTAGAGCTGCAAAAATAGATGGCAAGGCTTGACTCGAGAGACTGGAGGCGGCGTGATTGGATAAAGATCTCCCCTATTATTACATCTCATGAGAGGTATCCCCGTCTTGAAATCATTCACAGAAAACTCAAAAGGATCAAAATTAACCGAAACCCAATTATCAGTGGTGAATTTACGGATAAACACCAAATTTTTAATTAAATTAGGGGCATGAATGGAATTTTTCAAGACAAGAGGCGGATGTGGGGAAGACAAAGTTACATGACCACAACCATGAATTGAAATTGAGGTGCCATTACCAACAATTATGCCACAATTTTTGCTCAAATTGGAATAAGACGAGAGATTACCTTGGTCGGACGTCATGTGAGAAATGGCACCGATATCCATGTACCAATTCACATTCGGGGGATTTAATCCTAGTGTCTGCATAACGACTTCAATGTCAGTCGGAGTGGGACCTGATGCATAATGGGCCTGGGCAGGCAGAGGCCCAAACACCCCTGCCCGTTTCCCCGACCCAGATCCTGGTCTCGAACTGAACTGCTGCACTGGAAAACTGGGCCTGTTGGGAAATTGGGGCCCGGGCTTCTGGGTTAGCCGATGGCGGATAATAGGGGCCAGTGGGCCAAGGGCCACCAACCCAGTTCCAGGGCCATGGACCCCAGAGCTACGGCTAATTGGCTTGCGGCCCATTGCCCCGAGGTCTATCCCGTTATTTCCACCTCGGTTTCCGCCATTATTGTTTCAATTATTTTTCCGATTTTTACCATTTTTGCCTCAACAGTTGTTGTGATTTTGGCCTGAATTTTCAGAGAAGGACGGAGAAGCGTCGGATGTTGTCATCATGACGACTGGATTTGCACTTGTAGCTACCTTTTTAGCTAAGCCGGCTTCTTCCAACGTAAGCATGGACCGGGCTTGATAGAACTGTGGGATAGGATTACTTTGACGAATGAGAGTGCCAACGCCACTATAAGCCTCAGATAGGCCAACAACCATATGTAGAACAAGACGATTATTGCTAACAGGCGCACCAACGTTGTAGAGTTGGTCCGCCAACTCTTTCAGCCATTTACAATAGGCTGAGACGTTCGGAAAATTTTCCATGTTAACATGAGAAAATTCCTGCTCAAGAGTAACAACACGGGAGTTTTTGTTATCTTGTAATATGTCATACAACCTATTCCAAGTGTCCATCACCGTAGCATCGGGTTCAAGAATTGTTTGCAAGAGGTCCGTAGAGATAGTGGAATAAATCAACTGCAAAACGGTAGCATCAAGAGTAGTCCATAATATCGGGTCATCTTCTAGGGCAGTCTCTTTGCCTGCGGCTGAGGGAATGATATGATGAAGAACTTGATGTGAACGGGCATGAATCTTGAAAAGTTTCGCCCACGGCGCATATTGGACGTTTTCCATCTCAAGAACAATAGGGATGTGGTTCTTGATGTTAGAAATTGCAAGGGCGGGATGGAACGTGTTCTTTGACATAGACATAACGAAAGAACAATAGGTTAAGAAGGGATTTGGAAGAAAAATTAGGGAGGAGATGAGGTAATTAGGGCACGGATTCCGAGAGAGAAGCTCAGAAAATGAGGCAACGGAAAAAAAGTCAATAGGATTTTGTGAACCTAGACTTCTGATACCATGAAAGAAATAATCCCTTGATTATTTTCATTAATGAAAGAGTATATATACAATTTATAATTTCCATAATATGGAAAATCCTATTCCTATTTTATTCCCAAAATCCTATTTTATTTGTACAAGATTCTACGATTATGGTAAGTATACAATGCTAATTAAATACAACAACTTTTCCTAAAATAAGCCTTCCAAACCGTGATATACACGGTTATATGTACCATGTATATCACTGTCCAAATCAGCCAAATATGGTATTTATTATTACTCCTTGAGTAGTAAGACTCTGGAATTTACTCTTGAATTAGTAACTCTAAAGTTTACTCTCAAAGTAGTAAATATGAAATCTACTCCCAAAGTGGTAAAATTTTGAACTTTACTCTTGAATAACTTTGTAGCTTTGTAGGTTATAACAATAATTTGGTTGGTTATCAAAATCTGGCATGCTTACTTTTACTTTTTTTCATTCAGAGGCAATCGTGTGTACCAAGTCAAAAGATTATGCTACTGCTATAACTTGATGCATATGAAATAGTCATAAGATCTATGCTCAAAAGAATGACTAGTCACATAAGCATGTCTAAATATGTTCCTAAATCCTTATTGAAGTATATGTGAAAGATGTTAGTATTCATAATGTTAATCGGAGGTAAAGCGATATTACATCACTCCGACAAACTTATAGTGTCTTAATGCCATATCATTCATGCATTACATTCATGTACATACCTTGACCTCAAAATAAGTTGTATACTCTACTATATGTATGCATTATATATGTGTGGGGTATAGGAGAAGGGAAGGCATTATATACGCACACCACCTGCAGCTGGTACAGATATACACGATTATGCCCACAGAGGCCGATATGATATGATGGGATGCCTACAGAGGCTTGATGGCGTTATATACGCAGATGTTTATGCATGACCGCATTGTGCATGGCATTTAGGCATATTATGACCCTTAGAGGCATTCTACACAGACATGATACTTATGTATATTATGACCCTCAGAGGCATTCTACACAGACATGATACTTATGCATATTATGGCCCTCAGATGCATTCTCTCCTGGTTGGTTGTTTCTTGTCTCATGTTACTTTCAGGTCTCTATTATGCTATTTTTCATGCTTGATATACTCGGTACATCAGTCGTACTGACGTCCCTTTTGTCGGGAGACGCTGTATTTCATGCCCGCAGGCTCAGGTAGATAGGGTGACGGTCCGCACTAGTAGGATGCTGGTCCAGCTGATATTGGAGCACTCTATTTGTTTCAGAGTTGCAGTCTAGTCGTGGTACGATATTTTAGTTATGCCTTGGGGTATGGCGGGGCCCTGTCCCGACCTTATGATGTCACGTACTCTTTAGAGGCTTGTAGACAGTTATCCTGTGTATAGTAGTCATGTATGACCTTATCGGCTTTAGTATGTATATATGCATAGGTTGAGGTTCTTCCTTTTGCAAGAGTTTATGCAGTACCCTTCTAATTTATCGTTCTCATGTGTCAGCAGAGTAGTTCATGACGACCCTCGGGGCCATGATTAATTATGGTTAGATGTTATATATATGATTAGTGGTACTCGGCAAAGAAGGTCCGGGTGCCCGTCATGACCCTCCGATTTAGATCGTGACAGTTATCCTCCATCAAGTGGACATTAAAAATTAGGATCCTATAAAAATCATCCCTAATGGACCTTATCTCTCTCATTTATTTTTTGCGGATGACATTACTATTTGTTCCAAAGTAACCACCAAAAGTAGTTCAACTATTCAAGCATTAGCTTGGAGGCTCATATCCAATCCTACAACCCTTTGGGCAACTGTTATTAGAAACAATTATGCAAAATCCAAAAGCCAAACTTGCACATCCTTTATATGGAAATATATACTCAAAGGTTGGAATATCTGCAATAGCAATATTACATGGTATCCGAGGCAGCGCACTTCTCTAGATCTTTGGCACTCTAAATGAATTCCAGGTCACTCCTCCCTAAGACAGTGCATAGTAGGACCCTTAGCAAAATCAGACCTTCATCTGACCCTTGCTCAGTTTAATAGAGGTAACAATTGGGATCTCTCTAAGCTATCCTTTAGTCTACCTCCATCTATAGAAGCTAGTATTTGCCTACTGTCTCTCCCCTTGAAGGAATATCCCATGGATAAACCTTTTTGGGCTCCTAGGAACCATATTACAAAATTTACCACAAGTTCATGCTATCCAATCATAGAGCAACCTATACCTTCTTCAAGAAGCTTTCAGTGGATTTGGCAACTAAACTGTCTTGGCAAGATCACATATTTCCTTTGACTATGTTATCATAACAGACTACCTGCTCGTTCATATCTTCAACACATTGGAATGAATGTAGATAGTACATGCCCAGTTTGTCGAGCAGACTTAGAAACGATCGAGCATATCTTTATTATGTGCCTTATCAACATAAGAATTTGGGACTCTTTCAACGTACCCTTTCACCACTCCTTCCAAGTCCACTGGCTTGACTACATCCGTAACTATGCCCCTAGCTTGCAACTCACCTTTTTGTCATGGCAAGACCTGTTTCCCTTTATCGTATGGGCCATATGGCTCAATAGGAATCACAACAATCATAACAACCTTACCTACCAGTGAATCCCAATGTTCCATTAGCCCATGCAACCGAATATTCCTTGCTAAAACACCGAGAACTTCCTTATCCAGCCAAGAAGAGAATTTATGTTTCATGGCACAAACCTCAGATTGGGTGGACCAAGTTGAACATAGATGGCTCTTTCTCCACACAACAATTAATTGGGGGAATTGGTGGCATTTTCCGTAATAGCAAGGGACAGTGGATATCTGGCTTTACATGTCGATGCTATGCTAACTCTCCTCTCCATGCAGAGTTGCTTGCAATGGAAAAAGGCATTCAGCTGGCACATGAACTGAAGATGTTTCCACTCGGATTGAGACGGATAGCACAAATGTTATTTGTAGAATAGTATTAATCTCCCTTGGGGAGACTTTCTCATTAATACAAATATATATAGTGTACAATGTGTAGAATCCTAGTACAATAGGGAATCCTCTACTTACCATAATTCTATACAAAATATATGAGATATATTCTAATTATGGTGGTGGGATATAATTAGGATTCTAAACATATAGGTACACATTAATACACCCTCTCAGTCTAAGCGGGAGGAGGCCGGACGCTGAGACTGGATCTGAAGTCGAGAAACAGCTGTCGAGGAAGACCCTTCGTGAAGATATCCGTGTATTGATATGAGGAAGGCACATGCAACACCTTAACATGACCGAGAGCAACCTTCTCACGAACAAAGTGTATATCCATCTCAATATGCTTGGTCCGCTGATGTTGAACCGGAGTATGAGATAAATAAATAGCGGATATGTCATCACAATATACGACAGACGCCTAATGCAAGGGACAGTGAAGCTCCAAAAGAAGGTTTCGGAGCCAGCAGATCTCAGCAACAACATTTGCAACTCCTTTATACTCTGCTTCTGCACTCGAACAGGATAATGTGTCTTGCCTCTTGGCAGACCATGAAATGAGATTATCCCCTAAAAACACGCAGTAGCCTGAGGTGGAGCGGCGTGTGTCCGGACAGCCTGCCCAATCAGCATCCGTGTAGGCTAACAATTTGACCGGTGCTGAGGGGTATAGATGTAATTCATAATCAAAGGTGCCCTTAACATATCGAATGATGCGTTTAAGGGCAGTGTAATGAGGCTCCCTGGGTGCATGCATAAATAAGCACACCTGCTGAACATCATAAGTGATGCCAAGCCTGGTGAAGGTAAGATATTGGAGTGCACCTGCAAGACTTCTGTAAATTGTGGGATCGGACACTGGGTTACCATCATCAGCACTATGCTTTGATTTAGAATCAACCGGAGTGGACATGATTTTGCAGTTTGCCATTTTAGCCCTGTACACTATCTCCTCTACAAACTTGCGCTGACACAGGAACATAGAATCTGTAGATCGAGTCACTGATATGCCCAAAATATAGCTCAACTTCCCCAAGTCAGTCATAGCAAATTCAGTTTTAAGGAGTGCAATAATCTCAGACTTTAACACATCAGAGAAGGCAGTGAACACAATATCATTCACATATAACAACAAATAAGCAATGTTACTACCTTGATGGAAAATAAAAAGAGAATTATCGCACTTGCTGCAGATGAACCCAATCCGCATAATGTACTAGGCAAAGCGATCATACCACGCTCGATGGGCATGTTTCAACCCATACAGTGACTTACGAAGGTGGCAGACATACTGAGGAGCAGCGGGGTGGACAAATCTAGGTGGCTGATGCATATAGACGATTTCTTTCAGATCTCCGTGTAGAAATGCATTCTTCACATCCAGCTGATGAATGAGTCAATTCTTACCCATAGCAATACTCAGAACTGTGCGGATAGTGGCCGGTTTGACCACCAGATTGAATGTCTCACCACAATCAATACATGTCTGCTGATTAATGCAATTAGCCACAAGTCTGGCCTTATATCTCTCTAAGTCTCCACTATCCCTGAACTTGTGACGAAAAAGCCACATGCACCGGACCATATTCACCCCCTCTAGTATAGGAACCAAGTCCCAAGTATGTTGTTTCATAAAAGCATTGAACTCCTCACATATGGCCGCATTACAATTTGGGTCCAGTTTGGCTAATTTTGGGCTTTTAGGAATAGGGGAAATTGTGTAGGCAAACAGGTTAAATTGGACTTTCGATTTGAAAATCTCATATTGGGCACGAGTTTCCATACGGTGTGAGGGTGCTGGGTTTGCAGAGGGGTGGGTCGATTTGTCTGGTGAACTGTGTAGAGTAGGACCAGTGACGGGTGATAGGTTGGGCATCGAATGGGTGGGGTGATGGTGGTTGTAGGTGTTGTTGTCGGTGTACTGGGACTGGTGGTTGACGGTACAGTGGGGTACGATGTCGGTGGTGGAGTGAGTCCGGTATTAGGGTTGGTTGACTGGTTGACTGGTTGTCGGTGGATGCGTCGATGGTGGCGGAATGGAGAGACTGTAGCGAAGATACAGGGACAGGGACAACGACCGGTGGACTGGCGAAAATGGATGGCCGATTGTAGGAGGTGGTGTCAATCGGCAAAGCCGGTGATGGAGTCGGCACAAGTGGTAGTGACGCCGACGGGTAGGTCTGGTATGTGGCGGTGGGTGACCGGGACTAACCGGCGGTGTTTGGCCTAAGTGACTAGGTGGTGGTGTTTGGCTGACATAGTTCCCTAAGAATGACCGGAGACATGTCTGACTCGTCTAAAAATTGTAATCCAATTTTGAAACTTTTGGATATTCAAAAATGGGAATGTGGTCTCATCAAATGTGACGTGACGAGATACATGAATTTGACGAGTGGCCAAGTCATAACACAGATAACCTCTATGGTTCGATGGGAATCCTAAGAAGACACACGGAGTGGAGCGGGGGGCTAATTTGTGAGGAGCAGTGAAAGTGAGATTAGGATAACATAGGCAACCGAATATCCAAAGGTGATGATAAGAGGGAATCCGACGGTGTAAGATTTCGGTTGGAGTCATGTTATGCAGGGTACTAGTGGGTAAAATATTAAGAATGTATTCTACCATTTTGACTATGTATACCCAAAAAGAGGGAGGGAGAGAGGCATGAAACAGGAAAGTGCAGGCCATGTTATTAATTGTACGGATGATACGCTCGGCTTTACCATTTTGAGGGGACGTGTGAGGACATGAAAAATGAAAGATCATGCCATTATTTTTGTAAAATTTTTGAAACGCGGATTTGTTAAATTCATGACCATTGTCACATTGGAAAGATTTTATGGCTCGTTCAAATTGCGTTTTGATAAGGGTGCAAAATTCTAAAAATTTGGCAAAGACTTCGGACTTCAATTTTAGTGGGTAAATCCAAATAAAGTGGGAGTAGTCATCCAATAGTACGAGATAATATTTATGACCCAGGGAGCTGGTAATGGGGGACGTCCACAAATCAGCATGAACAATATCAAACGAAGCAAACGTAACGCTAACGGATGAATTAAAAGGAAGACGAACATGTTTGCCTAATTGACAAGAATTGCAGTTTTGGGCAAGTTTTCCATTACAATGAATAAAATTATTGCTTCTAAGGAAATTAAAAACATGGGCTCCTGGGTGTCCAAGCCTATTGTGCCGGATTGACGGAGACATGGCAGCTAGGACGGAGTGTAAATGAGAACTGGTAGCCGATGAGGGTGTGAACGGATATAGGTCCTCTGTGCTATTGCATCTCGTAAGAGGGGTCCCCGTACGTAGATCCTTCATAGTAAAACCAAATGGGTCAAAATCAACAGACACAGAATTATGACGAGTAAATTTCCTAATGGAGATTAAATTTTTGATGATGTTTGGTGCATAGAGTATGTTATTTAGGGAGAAGGGTGGTGAGGTGTCGGAGTGTGGGTGTGACCATAACCCTGAATTGGAATGCGGTGACCGTTTCCAACTGTAATAAATTGAGGAGACTTTAAACGAAATAATTTGGAAAGATTACCTGCAGATAGGGTGAGGTGAGATGAGGCTCTGGAGTCCATGTACCAATTTTCATCGGGCTGCTGCAAGTTCATACTGCTGAATGTCTGGCCCAAATCAGTGGGCATCTGAGTTATGGGTTGCTGCGGGAACTGGGCATATGTGACGTTGGCCTGGTGCTGCCGATATTGGGCCGGTCGAGAGCACGGAGCCGGGCCCGGTACCCTTCTTCTTCCGAAATGGATAGTGGGCCGAAGGGTAACATGGGACTGAGGCCCACTGCAGGGTCTGGGTGCTGGGCATTGGGCCGGTCCATGAAGGAAATGGATTGGGCTGTTGCGGCTGCTAGCCCTTTCCTTTACCGCGGCCCTTGCCGCCTCGCCCACTACCGCGCCCCCTGCCACCCTACCGCCGCGGTTCTGCCGCAGCTGGCTGTTGTCCGGCAGAGGCTGCTGGCCGGTTGTAGCGTGATTTTGTGCAGACGTTTCAACCGCTAACGCCTTCTGGTTGTGCTCGTCTTGCTTTGCACGGCGGGTTTCCTCCAATAATAATTGCGAGCGGGCTTTGTTGAAACTAGGAAGAGGGTCAGCCTGCTGAATCATCGTGGCTAGGGTGTCATATTCACATTTTGGGAGACCTGCAATCAGTTGCAACACCATCTTTGTCTCGGACACAGGCGTACCAACGTTGGACAATTGGTCTGCCACCAGTTTCAACTGCTTGCAATATTCTGACATATTAGAAAAAATTTCAAGACGGGTGGTGTTAAATTGTTCTTCCAAGTACACTGCACGAGTGTTCTTGAAATATTTCTTCCAGTCGTGTCCATAGGTCACGGGCAGAGGCATCTGTTTTCATGATGGTGATGAGTAAATCCTTGGATATTGTGCCATATATCCACTGTTTGACCACAGCATCAAGGCGACGCCATGTTGTGTCATCCATATCAGGAGGACGAGGTACAGAGTCGTCAATATGGTCAAGCACATGATAGACACATGCATGAATTCGGAAAAGTTCCACCCATGACCAGTATTGGCCATCTTCCTGATCAAGAATCAACGGGATGAAGTTCTTGATGTGGGTGTCGGCGAGAGCCGGATGGAAAGATGGTGATAAGAGGGTTGTGGGAGGAGTTTGAATGACGACTGGGTTGGAAGAGGAAGCATCGGAAAAGGTGGGAGCAGCCAAGACATCCATTTAAGTGGGATAGAATGGAAGAAAGAATTAAAAGGGAGAACAAAATATGGGCAGTGGCCGAGAGAGGCAGTGGCCGAGGGAGGCAATTGTGGTGGTGGTGGGCGGCGGCTGCTCAACACCAAATTTTGTTCTAGGACAGGGTTTTGGCTCTTGATATCATGTAGAATAGTATTAATCTCTCTTGGGGAGGCTTTTTCATTAATACAAATATATATAGTGTACAATGTGTAGAATTCTAGTACAATAGGGAATCCTCTACTTACCATAATTCTAGACAAAACATATGTGATATATTCTAATTATGGTGATGGAATAGAATTAGGATTCTAAACATATAGGTACGCGTTAATATTATTATTGCTTTACATAAAGGGAATGACTCTTATGACTATTGTTTCTTCTTGCAGATGGTTAATACACCAGGCGAAGCAAGTTCAAGTACGGCACAACTTCCGTGAAGCAAACCAGGTGGCTCATCTATTAGCTAAAGCGGGCTCTAAAAATGCTACCAGCCGCTTACAGAACCATGCCAGACCACCATCTTTTGTTATGAAGCAGTATAGCATAGATATGTCGGATAGTACCTTTTGTATTAAGAACGTTATGTCTAATGTCTGTAATTTGCTAGCCAGTCTGGGTAACCAAAGTGTCCTACGTGACACAAGTTCTAGTAGTAGGAATGATATGGAATGCCCTAATGTAACTTCTGCTTAGTATATATAATATATCTGGTTACTTCAAAAAAAAAAAAAAGCGATCATCCACACACTTCTTTTTAAGTGTTAAAACCTAAAAGTAAAAAGTAAAAGAATGTTCACTGATAGAAAGACACAAATTAAACTAAGAGATGATTAGGTAAGGAAGAAGACGTTAATGAAAATTTTAATTATGAAAAAAAACAACAACGCGTTTTAAGCCATTAATAAACTGTTTCTGCGACCAATATATATTCTCATCATAGGCAGATTTTGAACGGATATTGTGTATACATATGGAAATATAATTTAAAATATATACTTCATATAGTAAGAATGTATTCTGAATTCACTATTTCAAAATTTGGACTCTTATCTGATTCTTATATTTCTTGTTTTTTGGTTCCCAAAAAAAGACGGCCGGAGTAGTCGGCACACGGACCTAACACCGAGTGTGATCAGATGTTTAAGTGTTTGTGATATTGAACTTACAATCTTGGAGTATCCACGGCAGACAGTCAACTGATGTCGGTTTTACATCGTGCAGGTGCAATGTTTAGGTGTAAAATCTAAAACGATAGTATTATTTAAGGCTGCGCGGAAAGTGACAAAAATAATTCCTTATGTTTGGGGTAGATTTAAAATGATTGCTTAAACATTCTTTTATGCACTTTCTGTCATTTAAGTTTGTCAAAAATAGTTATCTTTGGTTACCGTTAAATACTTTTGCCCAAAGTCCATTAGATGTGAGAAAAATTGTGAAAAAGAAAAAGATTTAACCAAAATACTAAGAAAATCCTATCAAATGCTAGAAACTACACCATAAAAAGAAGCAAAAGTTCCATCTCAGAAAGATGCACCGATGCTAGAAATAAAAATAAGTTAAAAAATAGCAAAATTAAATACACCGTAGAAAGTGACTTCTTAAATTTCTTTTTTTGTTATTTTCCATCAAATTCAACCGACAAAATTTGTTAAATATTATGAGGGATACCAAAACTATTCAATGATATATTTAAGGGACTATTTTAAACTAACCTCCTAGCACAATGAAGTATTTTTGTTATTTTCTCAAGACTCTGCATGTACATTTGCATTTGGAAGAGAAGACATACACATAAGTATATGGGATATTGCTGAAAGGTGATATCGCAACATAAACCAAGAATTGCCAACACGCTGCATGATGAAGATCATGAAAAGATTTAATAATTTGAATGAACTGATAGGCCCCATCCACTGTGATTAAAAAAAAAGTGCTTGAGGAGATTCAATGAAAATACTATCTTCTTTTTTTTTCTTTTATAAAAGGGTCGGTTTAGGAGTTGCCAGATCTCTGTCTTCAAATATGTGTATGAAATCAAGCTTATAATGACGAAAAGCGCAATGAAACACAACATATAAAACACACTTAAACGATCTAAAAAGGTACACACGTTCGTCATTTTGTTAGGGTGAATATTGGTTTTTTTTCTTTGTAATTCTTGAAATTGGACCTATATATTTATAGAGTAACTGAGCGACCATATATATTTTTGATTATCGTTCAAGGATGAGTTTGTTTTTTGTGCTACATTACTCACAGTTAAGGACTTACTAAAATAGGAAATTAATTAGTCACTTGGTACGCAATTTGCCAAGTCTCTGTGGAAGCACATGACTTTGCAGTTTGCAATGTTCAATTTTATCATCTAATCCTTTTGAGAAAAAATAGACATAATGGTAATACGCGTTTAAGGGAAACATAAGCCATGATTAAACTCAAAAAGAAACATGAAAAAGCAGGATCGACAAGGGAACGTGCATTCTCGATTTGGGGATATAGGACCAAAATCTTTTTGCCTTCTTATTCTCAAAGATACGTCCAAAATAATAACACTGACCGTCTATACATTCCTTTCCTCTAAAAATTAAGTACTCCCTTTTCGTTCAATTTATGTGTCATATTTCATTATTAATAATCTCTCTAAAAAATAATAGTATGTTTTCTTATTTAAACACAATGTAGTTATATTATTCTTATGAGATGATTTATAATTTTTCATAAATATTTATGGATTATTAAGGATCACAAATTTTAAAAATCTTTTTTTATTATTTTTAAATTCCGACTCAATCAAATAACGCCACAAAATTGGAACCGAGGAGTAGAAAGAAAATTTTGATTTTGCCGCCCGAACTTAAGGCAAATAGTCCTACGTATTTAGGAATTGACAAAACTGGCAGTCCTTTTCTAGAATTTGACATCTGCTGGAATTTTTCGAATTTCATTTAATATTAACAGCCATAATGAAGGAATGTCATTTGTATCAAGAAAGAAAAATAAGAAAATTTAGTACTAATACTTTCAACATTCTATCTACTTCAAATTTTGTCAATACTTGTGTAATTTGTTTACAAAACTAAAATATTCACTCATATATAGTATTGCAAATTTATAATTTTATGGATTGAATAAGTAAGTTGATACAATATTAGAGTCTTATGTCTTCCAAGATATTTAGTTGATTCCTACTTTATACTTTCAATTCAGAATTAGTTTTTCATATAACCATTAAAAGAAGAATTGATCATGAAAACATGAAATGATTGTTTCACATGTGTTGACGACATATGTATGATTGTAGGATTATCATTTTCCTTTCAAAAGGTTATAGTAGAAGAAAACTATATATATTGAGAAAAGAAAATTGCATGTAATGCAGCAATTTTCCTGAAGAGCCTCAAAGTGACGCAGTATGTCATCTTATGGTTGATAATATCAATTTATGTACTCCGTAACATATACAATTTGATTCCGGACGAAAAGAAACTAGGTATTTTTGAAACTTAAGAACTTAAGCATGTAAAGCACTATTTGTGTAGCAATCTTATTAAAGATAAACTGAGATGTGTAAAGTTAAATACTTCCAAATTTAGTTGTCATAAAGTTAGAATCCAAGAAAATCTGAAAGGTAGTTTGTTTGTGTTGAAGTGTGATTCAAAACTCTATGGGTAGTTTGGTAGAACTAGTCTTTACGATTCTGTTAAGTAATTTTCTATATTTATTAAAGTTTAATTAGTGTTGCTAATGAAGTGTCGTAGTGGGTTACAGGACCTAGATTTTAGGATTATTTGTTTCTTTGTTAACCTATATATTATGTGGCCATATTCTGTTATCTGAAGCAACCCTTTATCAGAAATTAAAAAAAAAAGTTATGCAATTTTCTTTATAAACCAAATCAAACCAATTGTATTGGGTTTTTACATTTATTAACCAAATCAAACCAACAAAAGTCAGATTTTTCAACTTCGGGTTTTCTCGAGTTTTGCCATTTTTCGGGTTGTTCGGATTTTTTCCGGTAAAGTCTTCATACAAAACATATAACTTGTGGTTCGAATATTTCTTTAGTCTTAGTAAGATACAACTATCTAATTAAGGTGTTTCCTAAGAAAATAACACAAAATGTGAGAAAATGATGGACATTGTACTAAAATATTCAACAACAAAAATAATGAAATCGCTAAGCAATAATAATAATGATCATAATCTAAAAGTACTAAAAGGAAAAAGTATGGCTAATTATTAATTACATGATTATATTTTAAAGAAAAACTAAATTAAATTATGTTTTCACTGTCTAACCAATGCAAAATTAATATTTATGTAATAATAGATATCCAACATTATTGTTATTCCTAGTGTTAGAATTAAATTTCTTTTGTTAGCATTAGTATTGATTTGAGCTTTATTGGAGTTACTAACATCAATGGACTATAAAACTTATTGTACCATTAAAAATTCTAAGTTCAAGCTTGAAATAATATGTTAAAATATAAAAACTATGAAAAACTTAAGAAATATTTATAAATGACATTATAAATAAATGTTTTTATGTATAAAATAATTTTTAAAATTGTATAAATGTACTTTCGGGTTGGTTTGGTTCGATTTGACTTATTTTGGTTAAAACTGAAAGACAATAATCTATTGCTGATTTCATTAATGTAAATAGTTTATATACATGATATACAATAGTCATCCTAGGCTATAATTACGGAAATCAAATATACACTTACCTAATACAAAATATTACTACCATAATTACAAATGTACATGATCATTAATAATATCAAAAGAATATACTATGTATATTCTATCACACACCCCGCAGTCATAGCGGGCAGTTGTCGTACGCTGAGACTGTCCCTAAAATCTTCAAACAAAATAAGGAAGACCCTTAGTAAATATATCAGCAATTTGATAACGTGAGGGGGGACATGCAAGACACGTACTTGTCCACGGGCTACCTTTTCGCGAACAAAGTGAAATTCATCTCGATATGTTTAGTGCGCTGATGTTGGACAGGATTCCCCGAGAGATATATCGCACTAACATTATTGTAGTAGACCAAGATAGCTTTCCAAATAGGAAAATGAAGTTCTAAGAGGAGGTTACGCAACCAACATGATTCAGACACCACATTAGCAACCCTCTGATATTTGGCCTCCGCGTTGGAGCGTGACAAAGTAGTCTGGCGTTTAGCTGACCAAGAGACCAAGTTATCACCAAGAAACATATAATAACCAGACTTCGAACTCCTGGTATCTGGACATCCACCTCAATCAGCATATGTATAAGACATGAGAGTAGATACCGATGATGGATATAAGTGTAAACCATAATCAAGAGTGCCTTGAATGTAACGCACAATGCGTTTGAGAGCGTGCATATGTTCTTCCCTCGGATCATGCATGAATAAACACACCTGCTGCATTGCATAAGTAATATCGGGCTTCGTAAACGTGAGTTATTGAAGAGCCCCCGCAAGACTACGATAGTGGGAGGGATCCTCATATAATGTGCTAGAAGTAGCACTCAACTTTGGTTTAGTGTCAACCGGAGTAGGAGATGACTTACAGGATGACATGCCAGCCCGTTCAATAATCTCTGCTGCATACTTCATCTGAGAGAGAAATAGACCACCTGCATGACGAGTGACATTTAGACCCAAAAAATAACTCAAAGGCCCCAAGTCTTTCATAGCAAATTCGGAGCTGAGAAAGGATATGATAGACTTGTGCAGTTTGTCATAGGACGCAGTCAATATAATATCATCTACATGTAATAGAATGTATGCCATAGAATTATCATGACGGTAGATGAACAGAGAATGACCAGACCTGCTGTGAGAAAACTCAAGAGTAGACACATAATCTGCAAACATTTTGTACCAGGCCCGAGGAGCCTATTTTAGCTCATACAAGTACTTCTTCAGCAATCACACATGGTTAGGATGATCGGGGTTCCTGAAACCCAAGGGCTGATGTTTGTATACAGTTTCCTTGAGTTTGTCGTGTAAGAACACATTTTTAACTTTCAGCTGATGAATGGGCCATGCTTTTGAGAGAGCTAGACTAAGAACAGTGTGAATAGTTGCCGGTTTGACCACCAGACTAAATGTCTCTCCACAATCCACGCCAACCTATTAAGTTTTGCCATCACCTACAAGACGGGCCTTATGCCTCTCAAAACAACCATAAGATTTTTCCTTTTGAATAAAAATTCACATAGAACGAATCACATTGACACCAGGCGGACGGGGCACCAACTCCAACGTCTTATTTTCAATAAGAGTATTATATTCATCATCCATGACTATTTTTCAATTCGGATCACGAAGGACAGACACTGGGTCACGTGGTATGGGTGATTTAGTGTCAGTATAGTTGAGATTAAATTGTCATTTTGATCTAAAAATACCCCGTTGGCTATGGGTAACGGGCCCTTGACTCGGAATAGAAGGGGATGGACCTGGGTCGGTGTAGTGATATCAGTATCAATCCGGGTTGGGAGGAACTTGGCCGGTTGGAGGCTGAAATTTGTTGGGCCTGCTGGCAAAGGCTGCTAACTGTGACCAATTGGGCCAGCATGCCCAGCAAATTCAGATAATGGAGTGTTGGGCCAGCAGGAATTGGGTTGGACCGTGCCTGCTGGTCCAGGTCCCGAGGAGTGGGCTGGACCAAATGGTGGACCACATACGGTGATAGCCCATCATCCAAAAATACATAAGACTTGGACGCGGAATTATGCAACTTAACAAATGGAAATTGGGTTTCATAAAAAATGACATGTCGACTAATGGCGATTTTATTAGACGATAAATCAAAATATTTGTAACCACGATGATTTGATGGGTAACCCAGAAACACACAAGCGATTGAGCGGGCTTGAAATTGTTAATGATGGTGGAGGGGAATAGAGGATAACATAAACACGAAACACCCTAAGATGAGAATATGAAGGGTCTTTTTGATAAAGAATTTTGAGTGGAGATTGGCATGCTAATCCTTTGCTATGGAGTATGTTAAGAATGTAAGTTATCATTTGTAATGCATGATGCCAAAATGAAGGTGGTAATGATGCATGGGCTAGTAATGTACGAACAATATTATTAATGGTGCGGATTTGTCTTTCGGCTTTCCAATTTTGTGATGACGTATGTGGACATGAAAACAGAAAAGATATACTATTAACCTTACAAAATTCTCTAAATGGCCCATTATCAAATTCTCTTCCATTATCACATTGAATGTTCTTAATGACCGTTCAAATTGAGTACGGATGAATGCTCTAAATGATAGGAATATTAAATAAACCTGAGACTTTTTAGATAACGGAAATATCCACAAAAAATTAGAATAATCATCCAATAATAAAATATAATAACGGTGGCCTGAAGAGCTCAAAACGAGAGATGTCCAAAGATCACTATGAATAATGTCAAATGGCAACAAAGTACTAGAATTTGAGGCAATAAATGGCAATTTAACATGTTTCTCAAGCGGACAAGAAGGACAAACATTAGTACTATGAGCACTATTACACTGAATAAATTTATTGTTTTTAAGGGAGGAAAAACAGACGCTCCCGGATGACGCAAACGCTCATGCCATAAAGAATGTGCTAAAGAGGCAAACGTAGACGGTGTGGCTTGTTTAGTGGTGATGGTGATGATGATGAGATAGAGCTCGCCCCGATTATCACAACTCATTAGATGTATCCCTGTCCTGAAATCCTTCACAAAAAATCCAAAATGGTCAAATTCAACAGAAACTGAGTTATCAGTTGTAAATTTCGAAAAGACACCAAATTCTTAATTAATTGAGGAGCATGAAGGACATTTTTCAAGGCTAAAGGTGGGTTCGGGGGATACAAATTTGTGTGACCATAACCACGAATTGAAATTGAATTACCATTACCAATAATTATGCCATAATTTTTTCTCAAATTGAAATAAGACGAGAGATTACCTAGCACGGATGTCATATGCGAAGTAGTATCGGTGTCCATGTACCAATTTGCATCCGGAGGATTTAACCCAAGTGTATGCATTGTCGCATAGATATCCGTGTGAGTCAGAGATACGGATGAGCCCGCATTAGCAAAAGCTTGTTGTGGCCGAGGCCCAATGTAACACCTCGTCCTTTCGGGTAACGGTTTGAGCACATAAACGTAGGCAGGTAAACCCGGACCCCGGGAAGTTTAAGAATATTTGTGTATGCTAATAAGAAAATTAGTAAATGAAAGGATGTGATCCCGAAATAATTTTGGATTTAACAAGTGCGACGACGGGGATTAATAATAATAATTATATATCCCCAAAAAGGTTATGGACTAGTGTCATATTACAACAATTATGACATCGAGTATAAGAGGATTTTTATAAGTCGTCGGGATTAAAGTGACTTGAGATCGAGAATTTAATTGTGTGTATGATTAATTAATTATTAATGGGGAAAACACCAGGTGGGATTCCACGTGTAGCTTTGTAAATGTATTGTTGGAGTAACCGGCTTAAATGATTAAACTTTAAAACCATTGATGGTAGCTTCACAAGCCTTCAACTGATTCTTTATTCTCGATAATACAGAGCCATCAGTTCTTCAAGCTTCTTCAATCCTTAAAGCTCCTGAAGAAATCCTTCTATGGAACAATAACTATTACACTTCTATTAGAATGAATAAATTCCCACTAGTGAGCTCTTTGAAATTCTCGACCAAATTGGAGATTTTTCTGTAAGCTTTCGCATAATCAAAGAAGGAGAGATCCATGGAATTTTTGGCCCTAAAACCCAACAAAATTGAAACCTTGAAGCAAGGTTGAAGGCTCAGAATCCAAGCCGAGATTTTGAGTCTCGGCAAAACTCGAGCAAGTCGATTTCAGTGCTTCTGGTTCTGTCTGTCAGAATCCGGTACTAGCGAAAGGCTTTCCGATGAGTTTCATTGCTACTTTTAATTGAGGTAATCCTTCTTGTTCCTAAGTTCATACGAATTACAGAACATGATTCTTACTAGTTTTAAGACGATTATCGAAAATGCTAAGTTTGGGTTGGGTGTTGTCGGGACTGCCGTAATTGTAAGGTGTTGGGGTTGCATGTGAAATTGTTGTACTATTTTGGATATTATTGCAGTAAGAAAAAGGTCAATATGATGTGATGCCCTTGTGTGGCGATATAACCTGATGCCCACAGAGGCGGTTATGTGAGGATTCCTGTGTGGACATTAGTATACCGCATTTGCATTATGCATTTATTCATTAATCATTATATGGTATGATGCCCACAGAGGATGTTATGGTAAGGAAGATGCCCGAGAAGGCTGATGTATATGGAAACTGCATTGTGCATAACATTTAGGCATATGTATTAGGGCCCTCAGAGGCATTTACTGATGTTCAGCTGTTTCTGTTTCAGACTATGATATATCTCTGCTATGTTATTTCTTATGTCTGACATACTCAGTACATCAGTCGTCCTGACGTCCCTTTTGTTGGGGATGCTGCGTTTTATGCCCGCAGGTTCATATTGAGAGAGCGACAGTTCTCCCTAGTAGGTTGCTAGTTCAGCTGATATTTGGAGCACTCTATTCGTTTCGGTGTTGTTGTCTGGTCGTGGTATATTTTACTCTTTAGAGGCTTGTAGACATGTGTCCTGTAGTTAGTTGTCATATATGGCCTTGTCGGCCTTGGTATATAAATGTGTAAGTTGGGGCTTTTGGGTTGGAACTTTATATAATCTATCACGGCTCAGTCCGTATTTAAATATAATTAAGGGTGGAGTGTAGATGTGGTGCCCGGCGGGTAGGGTCCGGGTGCCCGTGGGGTAGGGTCCGGGTGCCCGTCGTGACCCTCCGGTTTGGGTCGTGACACCCAAGCAGGCTAGGTTGCTGCCAGGCCGAGTGATTATGAGGCCCAAGACCATTCTGGGCTTGCTATTGTTGTTGTAGTCCACTGGGTGTGGCCCATTTTTTAGATGGGTAAGGGCATGGCTGCATGGGCCACTACCCACTAGCCCAAGGCAGGCCACATAGCCACTGCCCACTGGCCCTCAACTGACTACCACTGCCGCCTCCACGTCCGCCACCTTTTTCATCGCGGCCACCACTGTTACCACTGCCACGTCCGCCACTGTGGTTTTTTCCATTGTTTCGACCCTTTTTGCCACCCCCGTTGTTACGGTTTAGACCATAATTTTTGGAGAATGATTGAGAGTCGTCGGTTTTGTGGGACGAGGCCACCATCATGGAGGAATTGGCTTCGGTTGTAGCCTTTTTAGCCAACCATGTTTCTTTCAAGGTGAGAATGTAACATGTTTGGTATAACGGTAAGAGAGGATTGCTTTGGCGAAGAAAAGTTCCAACCCCATTATACACCTCGGAGAGGCCTGCAACCATCTGAAGAACGAGACGATCATTCGTGACGGGCGCGCCGACGTTCTTGAGTTGATCTGATAATTCCTTGAGCCTTTGACAATAGGCTGAGGCATTCGGAAAATCCTCCATATTTATGTGAGAGAATTCTTGCTCAAGGGTCATGGCATGAGAATTTTTGTTATCTTGGAATATATCACGCAACATATTCCAAGCTTCTATTGTCGTGGCGTCAGGTTTGATAATTGTGTGTAAGAGGTCCGAAGAGATGGTGGAATAAATCCATTGGAGGACCGTAGCATCAAGAGTTGCCCACAACTCTATTTCATCATCGGTGGAAGGCACTTTCTCCTTGCCTTTTTTCGGTTTGACGATGTGATGGAGGACTCTATGAGACCTTGCGTGAATTTTAAAAAGTTCCGCCCACGTCGCGTATTAGACGTTCTCCATTTCAAGGACGATAGGGATGTTGTTCTTGATGTTGGAGACTGCAAGTGCAGGATGAAATGTATTCTTTGTGTTAGACATGATGGAGGAACAAGGGAAGAATTAGGGTTTCGAAAAAAAAAGTTGGAAGGGATGTTCGACGGGTGAGGGCGGCGGAAGTGAGTGGAGAAGGAGCAAAAAATTTGCCCTAGCTTGTAGGATCTTGGGCCTAACTCGACCCCAAAAGCTAGCTTGTAGGGTGAGTATTGTTCAAGTCCATATAAGGAGTCCATGTTCCCATTCCATTTCCAATGGGGGACTCTTGACACTGCCCCACACGCTCAAACCTCGTTAACTGGAGCGTGGACAATATAATTTGGGGGCCCAACATCGGTGAACAAAGAATTGGAATGGGTCTGGCTCTGATACCATGTAAAGAGAATAATACCTTGCTGATTCCATTAATGTAAATTGTTTATATACGTGATATACAATAGTCATCTTAGGCTATAATTATAGAAATCAAATATACACTTACCTAATACAAAAGATTAGGTACCATAATTACAGATTTACATGATCATTAATAATATCAAAAGAATATATTGTGTATATTCTATCAAAAACCAAATCAAACCACTTATGGTCGGGTTTTGTTTTTTCAATACTAAACTAAGTCAAACCAAATCACTAGTTGGATTTTTTTCCGATTTGACTCGGATTATCGGTTTGGTACGGTTCGTCGGTTTTTTTGTACACCCCTAAGTGTGGCACAACCACTCATTCCCGTCTTCAAGGGAGAAAGCTACGAATTCTGGAGTATTCGTATGAAAACTCTACTTAGATTTCAAGATCTTTGGGACTTGGTAGAACGTGGATTTGTCGATCCTGACGAAGAAAATAGACTGTGAGACAACAAGAAAAAAGATGCTAAGGCGCTGGTGATTATCCAGCAGGCTGTCCATGATAGCGTCTTTTCACGGATGGCAGCAGCAACCACATCAAAGCAAGTTTGGTCCATTCTACAGAAAGAGTTTCAAGGTGATTAAAAGGTCATTGTGGTGAGACTGCAATCACTTCGGCGTGACTTTGAAACATTGATGATGAGAAGTGGAGAATCCATTGCTGATTTTTTGTCAAGAGCGACGGCAATTGTCAATCAATTGCGATCCTATGGCCAGAAGGTAACTGAAAGAAGTAATTTCTTGATTATATTTATTAATAAAGAGAGGTATATATACAAATACACAATTCTTAAATATGAAAAATAACTCTACATTTTCCTACTCTAATTCTAATAAAAAAAATTAATATAAGACTAATACTATAATTACAATTATACAATAATTCTACAATTTATGGAGACCACCGTGTATATCGGTCTTTCAGATATCGCTGGAATATTGCAGCACACACGAGCAGCTGGCTGATGTACTGACGAAGGCTTTATCAAAGGAGAAATTCTGCTATTTCAGAGGATTGTTTGGTGTCTGCAGTTTTGAATCAAGAGGGAATATTGAAGTGTGATTCAAAACTCTATGGATAGTTTGGTAGAACTAATCTTTAGAATTCTGTTAAGTAGTTTCCTATATTTACTCAAGTTTAATTAGTATTGCTAATGAAGTGTCGTAGTGGGTTACATGACCTAGATTTTTGAATTATTTATTTCTTTGTTAGCCTATATATTATGTTGGCATTTTATGTTATCTGAAGCATCTACCCTTTACCAGAAATTAAAAAAAAAATTCTACAATTTTCTTTCTTTCTTTTCTTTGTTTCATAAGTTTTCTCTCTCAGTCCAACAGTTTGTTCTAGATAGTGAATCAGTCCATGAAGGGGAGCTCCAAAGGTAAAGTTGTCTCCGTGTGACCTATAGGTTATGAATTTGAACCGTGTAAGCAATCACTAATGTTTGCATTAGGGTAGGCTGTGTACATCACACCCCTTTGAGTGCGGCCCTTTTCCGGACCATGCTTATGCGGGATGCTTTGTGCACCGGGCTACCCTTTTTAGTGAATTACTCTCTCTGTCTAATTTAACTGTCTTACTTTCCTTTTTGGTCTGTCCTAAAAAGAATCTTTCTTTTTATATTTAATAAATTTTTCAATCTCAAAATAAGTTTGAAACTACAAAATTTAAAGAACCTAACACATCTTTAATTTAAGTCCATAAAATCTAAAAATTATTAATTATTTTTTAAACTTCATGTCAAATTAAATTAAGATATTTAAAATGGAACTTAGTGAGTACAATAAATACGGGATTTTTTTTATAGTGAAATTACGCTTAGAAAGAGCAACTTGTTGTGATATGACGTCGTCGGTTAAGTGACAAGACAGGAATGAACATTTACAGACTGTAGATTTGAAAGATTAAATAGTACTTTTAATTTATGTGACACTTTTTGCTTTTCTATATCCAAACAGTATAAATTTTGATTAATATTTTAATATATATTTTTTTTATCAAATTAATATGAAAAAAGTTGCAATTTATAGTATTTTTTTATGTAACTTTCAAATAAATAAATTTTAATCATAAAATATTTACTTAATATAATTCAATTTAGTTTTAAAATTTAATCAAATTAATTCTAGAAAAGCGAAAATTGTAATATAAATTGGGATGGAGGGAGTATTCAACTAAGCCAAGATAACTAGAGAGTCAAACGTTTCTTTGAAAGGGAATTCACATGGAAAATCAATTTAATGTAAGTTATTAGGTGACCAAAAAGTGATAGACAGTGTTTGGCTTCATTAGATTCAATAATTTGAAGTGGGAATGGACTTCCAGAAAGAAGAAGAAATATAAGAACATACATCTATCTCTCACATAAACTAGCATTATGAAAATAACATGGCGGGAGCACAAGTGACAATTTTGTTTATGATATATCTATCAAGATCTCGTTCATATTATATTACAATTTTGTTATCCTCCACTATAATCTTCTAGGGAGCTAAATCGGCTAAGATGACTATAAACACATAGGCAGCTGGACCCTAGTTTACTAGAACTGAATCAAATATTTTTTATACGGAACATAAATATGAAAAATATTGTTGAGCTTTTAATAGAACCTAAATATATTTTAAAAGTGCGACGAATTCAACAGTAAGAACCAATTCAATTTAAGTTCTAGATCTGTCAGCTCGGATGCCAGAATGTTCCAATTTGAGGAATATATATATATATATATATATATTATATATATATATATATAAATCATGTCCAAAGAGTCTCCCATAACGACCCAAAATTGTTGTTCTCATCTAGGAAACTCATGTTATTTTGGAATGTGCCATGGATAGTAGTACTATTAGTGAACTTGTCCAAAGATTGCTCAGGTGATGTTGGTGGAGATTGGCCCATTTCCGTGTAAATAAATGCCATGAGATTAGCTTGTTGGCATTGCATATTGACAAGCTCAGCTTGTGTTTTGGCTAATTGTGCTTGAAGCTCATTCACTTGCTTTTGAAGTTGAAAAATTGCCCCAGCAGAACCATAGACCGGATCTCTCATCCTAGCGTTAGCCTCGTACACCATGCTACTTACAGCATCTGCTCTGTGACATTCCGGCAATTCCTAATCAAAATTGAAAAAATAATTTTAGATTTCTCCATTAAGTATTGAATTAGTAAGAATGTTTGTCCAAAGTCATTACTTGTCTATACAACAAACAAAACTATTACACAATGATGGCGAAGACATAAATTTTATTTATTTTCGGCGAAAGGCGTTCAAATGATCACCCTTCAATGTATGTAGCTACCTCATTCCATGAGAGATAGAGAATATGGTTGTTCATTAATTAACATAAAAAGCCATGAGTAGCTGGTAGCTAAGTGATGATCTTCTTTTTATGGAAACTAAGAAAAGTCAATTCAAAAGCGAAAATCAAAATGTAGCAACATGGAAAAAAACAGTAATTGGGATGTAAACCCAAAAAAGTTTCTTCACCAATAATTTATAAAGCAGATATGGTTGTTGGTACTCATTATAGTATTAGTATATCCAAATGATTTAAAAGCATGTTTGGCCTTAAAAATCAATTCCCTCCTCTACAATTTGAAGAGCAACATTAATGATTTCCCTATCAACTTATGATGTCAGTTTGGATCAATAACTCTATAGTCATAGGACTCTACTTTTAAATAGTAAATACTAGTACCACCTAATTTTTCCGGGCATTAAATAAACTAAATCGTATTACTAGAATTAAAGCATGTCTCCCTATATTTGCCTATTTGAATTTTGACCCCTTTTTGTTGATATTTTTTTAACAATACACTAATATTAAATGCAGTTGTGGAGCTAGGGGGCACGAAGAAGTTTACTTCCTTGTGCGTGTACGTGTTCATACTTTGAATTCCCCGACTCAGCTACTGATTAAATAAACCTCAAAAAGAAAAGACAGTAAAATAAAATGGGAAAAAATAAACATAGTGGCTGTAACTTATTTTTCAGTCACTATTAATTGCTAAAGTTAACAATTTACTAGTAATATAAAATAGGATGTACATATAATAACAAAAGTTTAAAAAATCCATCCACTTAATTTCCAAAGGTAAGTGGGAAAATTGACATAATTAAAATAAATGTAAAAAGGTACCTGCAAGAACTTGATAATATTGCTAGCGCCAAAAATACGATGAGCAGTGGTGAATTTGATGGGGTCATTGGGAGGAAAATAAGGTGCCAACACACATTTCCCTGCGCATCTCCGCCGTAATATCTTACAAGCAGCACAAGGTGTGACCACCACTTGCGGTGGAGATGGAGAGTTACGTGGCGGAGATACGGAGCAAGGAGACGGTGACGTTGTGGTTGTGACTATCGTGTTGCTGGACTCCATATTTTCTACTGTACTTTGTAAATGTGTACGTGCAAGTAAGAAAGCAGAGAAAAAGAAGAGTACTGGGGTGCTCTAAAACAGGGTGAGTGAAGTGAATATTTATAAGCCAAGAAACTAGCTGCGGGAGAGGGTGCATGACATCATAATTAGTAATGTGACATCAACATTTTTATAGAAATTTATTTTATTTAAATTATATATGTTGACTGTGTAAAAGATTTTTTGCTTTTAAGGGAGGACATAGGGTTTTAGTAACGAAATCATGATCAGTTCATCCGAGTTCATTATTGCTAAAGTATACACGTGATAGTGTATATCACGTGATAGGTCACAGAATTGTACACATTAGTTTAGGTAATATTTGGTTGTAATTAGTATTGTACACTTATCATAATTGTATTACCGTAATTGTATAGTTAGTGTTAAAGTAGAATAAAGTTTTAGGAGTAGAATAGAAATAGGATTTTCCTATAATAGAAAAATGTAAATTGTATACATACTTTTTCAATTAATAAAAATAATCAAGAGATTATTTCTTTCATGGTATCAGAAGTCCAGGTTAATTTTTTTTCTCCCAAAAATTTCCGTCCAAACTGTCCGGTTTCCGAGTTCCCTTCCTCTGTTTCCGTGCCCGGAGATTATTTTTCTCTTCCCAAATCTTTCTTCCAAATCCCTACATCACGTCTTGCGTTGCTATTATGGCTAAGAACACGTTTCACTATGCCCTTGTTGTTTCTAATATTAAGAATCATATCTCTATCGTTCTTGAAATAGAAAACGTCTAATATGCGACGTGGGCCGAACTGTTCAAAGTTCATGCACGCCCGCATCAAGCTCTCCATCACACTATCCCCTCAGCTCCTACGGATACAGAGGTGCCGAAACCCGAGGATGATCCTAAGTTATGGACCACACTTGATGCTACTGTTCTTCAGTAGATATATTCCACTATTTCTATCGACCTATTGCAAACGATTGTCGAACCATATGCTACGGCAATGTCGGCTTGGAATAGAATACGTGATATATTCCAGGATAATCAAAATTCTCTTGTTGTTACCTTGGAGCAGGAATTCCCCCACGTAAATATGAAAGATTTCCCTAACGTTTCAGCATATTGCAAAAGGTTGAAGGAATTGGTGGACCAACTCTGCAACGTTGGTGGGCCAGTTACCAACGATTGTCTTGTCCTTCAGATGGTTGCAGGCCTTTCTGAGGCATATAGTGGTGTTGGCACGCTTCTTCGTCAGAGCAGCCCTCTTCCGCAATTTTATCATGCTCATTCTATGCTTACACTCGAAGAAATCGGCTTAGCCAAAAAGGCGGCTACCAGTGCTAGTCCCGTAGTCATGATGACCGAATCCAATTTTCCTCCTTCCGGTTCCAATAACTCGGGCCAAAAGAGCAACAACAATGGTGGCAAAAAGGGTCAAAATCAGAAAAATAATGGCAAGAATCACGGCGGCAACACATGTGGCAGCCAGAACAGTGCAGGTGGCGGTGGTGCCCTCGGGGCAGTCAGCAGCAGCAGCAGGCCAGTGGGCTTGGGCCTCGGCCTCCGCAGGCCCATCATGCAACGGGCCCCACACAAACTGACATTGAAGCCGCAATGCACACACTTGGATTAAATCCACCAGACCCAAATTGGTACATGGACACAGAAGCCACGACCCACATGACATTTGATCAAGGTACTCTGTCGTCTTATTCCAATTTGAGCAGCCCTCGTGGCATATTGGTAATGGTAATTCAATTCCAATTCGTGGTTATGGTCATAAAATGTTGTCCCCCCTTCCCCCCCATCAACCCCTTATCTTGAAAAATATCCTTCGTGCCCTTAAATTGATTAAAAATTTGGTGTATGTCCGTAAATTCACCACTGATAATTCTGTTTCTGTTGAATTTGATCCGTTTGGATTTTCTGTTAAGGATTTCAAGATGGGGAATCCTCTCATGAGGTGTGATAGTATACGCCAACGTCCGGTTTCTCGAGTCAAGCATTGTCATCAACGTTTGCAGCTCTGGCTCCTTCCTTGTGGCATGCTCGTCTAGGTCATCTAGGGTCGTCTATTTTGTCTTCCTTAGATAAAAATAATTTTATTTCTTGTAAGGGTATGCGTAGTACTTCGAATTGTCAATCTTGTTCTATAGGAAAAATTGTTAGATTGTCATTTGTCGCCTCTAGTTCTCATACTTTAATGTCATTTGATATTATTCATAGTGATTATGGACATCTCCCATTGTTAGTTCTTTTGGTCATCTCTAATATGTTCTTTTTTTAGATGACTACTCTAATTTTTTATGGACTTTTCCGATCGCGAAAAAATCTCAAGTTTTTTCCATTTTCTTAAAATTTAGAGCATTCATTAGAACCCAATTCGAACGGGAAATTAAAAATATTCAATGTGATAATGGCAAAGAATATGATAATGGGTATTTCGGGAGTTTTGTGCTAATAATGGGATCAATTTTCATTTGTCTTGCCTACATACGTCGTCACAAAATGGGAAAGCCTAACGCAAAACTCGTACCATTAATAACATTGTCCAAACTTTATTGATTCATGCTTCCGTACCCCCCTTCTTTTTGGCATCATGCGCTACAAATGGCTACATATCTTCTTAACATTCTTCCTTCCAAAGGTTTGACATATTCATCCCCCCTCAAATTTTATTTAATAAAACTCATTTGTATTCACATCTTAAGGTCTTTGGGTGCTTGTGTTATCCACTATTTCCCTCCACCACAATTAACAAACTTCAGGCCCGGTCCACCCCTTGTGTGTTTTTGGGTTATCCGCTAAATCATCGTGGTTACAAATTTTTTATTTATCGTCTAATAAAATCATCATTAGTCGCCATGTAATTTTTTATGAATCCCAAATTTCGTTTGCTAAGGTTAGTAATCTCGTGCCTAGTTCGTATAATTTTTTGGATTATGGTATATCCCCGTATATTATTCACTAATTTTCAGACGTATCCCGCACTCCAAATCCGCCAACGGGTCCACTGCCCATTGACCCCTCATTTCTCCCGCCTCAGTCCAATGGGCTAGAATCACGGTCCAGTCCATCTCTCGGACCTGGGCCAGCAATCCAGCCCACTGCTCTAGTCGACGTTTCATTTATTGGGCCAACAGCCCACTGTCTGCTGGCCAGCCCAGTCCCTCTACTGCCCAGTCCAGTTCCAGTTCCAGTTCCGTCACTGCCCAAAATTCACCCAATTCTCCCTCGAGTCATAGACCAGTCACTCGTAGTCAACGGGATATTTTTAAACCAAAAAGACATTTTAATTTAAATTCTAATGTTCTTAAATCACCCCTACCACATAATCTTGTGTCTGCTTTAAATGACCCGAATTGGAAAATTGTTATGACCGATGAATATAATGTTCTTATTGATAATAAGACGTGGGAGTTGGTTCCCCATCCATCTAGTGTTAATATTATTCGGTCTATGTGGATTTTTGCTCATAAGGATAATTATGACTATTTGTTTGCTAGGCATAAGGCTCGTCTTGTAGGGGATGGTAAGACTCAGCAGGTTGGTATAGATTGTGGTGAGACTTTTAGTCCGGTGGTCAAGCCAGCTACCATTCGTACTGTAGTCAGCTTGACTCTTTCGAAAGCATGGCCCATTCATCAGTTGGATGTGAAGAATGCTTTCTTACATGGTGATCTCAAGGAGACAGTCTATATGCATCAACCCTTGGGTTTTAAGGATCCCAGATATCATCATCATGTCTTTTTGTTGAAGAAGTCCTTGTATGGGCTTAAGCAGTCCCCATGGGCTTGGTATAAGAGGTTTGCAAACTATGTTTCGACTATTGGGTTCTCTCACAGCAAGTCTAATAATTCATTGTTCATCTAAAGTCGTGGGTCTTCCTTGGCGTATATACTATTATATGTGGATGATATTATCTTGATTGCCTCTTCTGATGCATTACGACAATCTATCATGACAATGCTCAGTTCTTAGTTTGCTATGAAAGACTTGGAGCCCTTGAGTTATTTTTTGGGGATTGTTGTCACTCGTCATGCAGGTGGGTTGTTCTTGTCACAACGGAAATATGCAGCTGAGATCATTGAGCGAGCTGGTATGTCTTCATGCAAGTCTACTTCCACTCCAGTTGATACTAAATTGAAGTTGGGTGTTGTGGCTGGCTCACCGTACGAGGTCTGACCCGCTGTCGCAATCTTGCAGGGGCCCTTCAGTATCTTACTTTCACGAGACCAGATATTGCATATGTCGTACAGCAGGTGTGCTTATTTATGCATGATCGCGGGGTTGAACACATGAATACGCTCAAACGTATCATTTGATACGTCCAGGGAACACTTGACTATGGCTTACATTTATATCCATCTTCGACCTCTACACTTGTCTCGTATACAAATGCTGATTGGGGTGGTTTTCCGGATACCCGACATTCCACGTCTGGCTATTGCATGTTTCTTGGTAATAACTTGGTCTCGTGGTCTGCGAAGCGTCAGTCGACATTGTCACTCTTTAGTGCAGAGGCTGAGTATCGAGGGGTGGCCAATGTGGTTTCGGAATCATATTGGTTGCGTAATCTTATTTTAGAGCTTCATTGTCCTATTCAAAAGGCTACCTTGGTGTATTGTGATAATGTTAGTATCATTTACCTTTCTGGTAATCCGGTTCAGCACCAGCGCACTAAATATATCGAGATGGACATTCATTTGTTCGTGAAAAGGTAGCTCGTGGACAAGTACGCGTATGCCATGTCCCTTCCAGGTATCAAATTGCAGACATCTTCACCAAAGGTCTTCCCTCGGTCCTTTTTGAAGATTTTAGGGACAGTCTCAGCGTACGAAGACCGCCCGCTATGACTGCGGGGGTGTGTTAAAGTATACACGTGATAGGTCACGGAATTGTACATATTAGTTTAGGTAATATTTGGTTGTAATTAGTATTGTACACTTACCATAATTATATTACCATAATTGTATAGTTAGTGTCCAAGTAGAATATGGTTTTAGGAGTAGAATAGGAATAGGATTTTCCTATTATGGAAAGATGTAAATTGTATATATACTCTTTCAATTAATGAAAATAATCAAGGGATTATTTCTTTCAATTATTTTCAAAGAGAACATAATTATTTCTATGTGAAAATCAATAAAAGTTTCAATAAATATATCTGAATTATTAGTGAATATTATTTAAATATTCATCATATCTCATGTACTTATTAGTGATGTATAAGTATGGTAGAAATAGGATCCCTATTGTATTAGGATTTTACATTGTACACACTATATATATTTGTATTAATGAGAAAGACTCCCAAAGGAGATTAATATAATCTTACATGGTATCAAAGCATAAATCTGCATGAATTTTAGAGGGTAAATCCAGATAAAGTGAGAAAAGTCATCTAATAACACAAGATAAAATTTATGACCTAGGGAACTAATAACAGGAGATGTCCATAAATCTGCATGAACAATATCAAACGGGAAAAATGTAACACTTAAAGAAGACTGAAAAGAGAGGCGAGCGTGTTTGCCTAAAGGGAAAGAAAAACATTGTTGGGTAGGTTTCCCACCAGAACAACGAATTAAATTATTGTTCCAAAGAAAATTAAAAATAGTATGCAAATGAGATTGTGTACAGGGATAAAATGGCAAACTGCAAGATCATGCCTACTCCGGTAGATTCTAAATCAAAGCTCATTGTTGTTGATGGTGATCCAGTCTCCGATCATACTCTCTATAGGAGCCTTGTAGGTGCGCTTCAGTATCTTAGATTCACCATGCCTGATATTTCTTATGTTGTTCAGCATGTGTGTCTGTTTATGCATGCCTCAGAGAGCCTCATTTTACTGCTCTTAAGTGTATCATTCGATACATTAAGGGCACACTTGATTATAGATTGCATTTATACCCCTCTGCACCGACCAGGTTACTATCATATGCGGATGCAGATTGAGCATACTGTCCGGACACGAGACGCTCCATCTCTGGCTATTGTGTGTTCGTATGGGATAATCTCATTCGATGGTCTGCCAAGAGGCAAGTCACCCTATCATATTCGAGTGCAGAAGCAGAGTATAGAGGTGTTGCAAATGTTGTTGCTGAGATCTACTGGCTCCGAAACCTTCTTTTGGAGCTTCAATGTCCCCTGGTAAGGCGTCTTTGGTATAATGTGATAACATGTCCGCCATATATTTATCTCATAATCTGGTTCAACATCAGCGAACCAAGCACATAGAGATGGATATACATTTTGTTCACGAGAGGGTTGCTATAGGACATGTTAAGGATAGCATGTGTCATCTTCCTATCAGTATGCGGATATCTTTACTAAAGGACTACCTAGACAGATATTCCTCGACTTCAGATCCAGTCTAAGCGTCCTGCCTCCCCCCGCTCCGACTGAAGGGGTGTATTAGTGAATATTATTTAAATATTCACCATATCTCATGTACTTATTAGTGATGTATAAGTATGGAAGAAATATGATCTCTATTGTATTAGGATTCCACATTGTACACACTATATATATTTGTATTAATGAGAAGGACTCCCCAAGGAAGATTAATACAATCTTACATGAATCCATAATCTTAAAAGTACAATAAATTTAGTATTAAAAACCTTAAAGGTCGAACTCATCAATCCAATATTTTCGTCTCAAAATACATATTTTATTTTATATGAAAACTATTAAATGTTTCAATAAATATATTTGGATCCATAATCTTAAAAGTACAATAAATTTGGCTCCATCATTCATATCCTTGATTACCCTAGTGTATGCCACATGTACACCTCTAACCTCCAAACATCTCCATAGAACCTTACCTAGGAACGTCTTCTCGATGTCGATGAAAACCATATGTTTACTTCCCTACAACTGGTGATAAAATTGCATATCCTCCTAACGTCTTGAGATTTCATCGAGAATTGTATAATGGCAGGTGGATATTTCTTCCAAGACAAGGATGAAGGATATTTGACTTATACTAGTTTTTATTTCAATATTTTTTTTTGCTTTATCGTAGTGTAATATGGATGTGGGTTAATCATTCTCTTTATGCCAATTCAAATTTAGTAGCAAGATTATTATATGTGCTGATAAATATTTCGATATGTTGAACATATAGTTTGTTACTATGTTTTAGCCTTGAATACTCGAATTATACGTTGCAAAATTGTATTTAATTCAAAGTGGTCTTAAAGGAACCATTGAAACAGAAGTACACATTGGGACAAAAAAATCTCCAACTTTCCTGGACTTGAAGTCGGATGAGAAGTCAAAACTATACAAGTCTAACTTAGAAAAGTTTGGCTCTTTTGGCTTCCAAAATTCCAGTGATGTGACTAGTAAAATGCTATAAGGTTAAATCTCATCGATCAAAATTCACCATTTGGAAACTAACTTTTAGTCTTGCAATTACATTAAGCCACCTGTAACTTAGATTTTGAATACGAAAAGCACCATTAAAGAAAGTGTTTTTCCTCTTCAAATTTTGTTCTTTAAGAATTTTACTGAAGCATGGCTATTACTTATTGAATTAACTTATAATACAGTGACTTTATATTTTATTTGACAATTGTACGTATGTTTTTAAATCTTAGCTAGCATTGTGATACATGAACAGAAACTAATTTTCTCCCTCTGACTAATCGATGTTAGCTAGTCTAAAACTTCTGTTGAATGTGTACAAGTTTGTTAGCACTAAGGAATTAACATTATAGAAATTTTAGTACTGAAGATTAAATGTTCTTAATCGAAGATCATTATAATCAAAAGTAAAGTAACCCCTTATTTATAACATAAGATTAAGATAGGATGATGTTGATATCATGCTGGCTTTATAGGTTGATGTCATTAAGGTAATTGGTTCATATTTCCTATTACCCTAACCACCACTATATTACGTGTCTAGAAATGGAGAATGACAGAAAGAGGGATCATAGGCTAAAATTTGAGGTTGGTTAAGGTGGTAGTAGAAAGGTCAGCTTGTTTGGCACATGTATTAGAAAAGAATGCCATTTTCATCTATCTTTGGCTGAATCAAGGATTTTTTGACGACGATATGTTCGAATCAACTTGGACAAATTTGAATTTCAGTGATCAAATTGAAATAGGCCTCCTCTTCTATGTAAAATGACTCTTAGCTTAGTCATACAGTGTTTATCGGGTAGATAACAATATTTTAAGCTTAATTTAATTTTACTAGTACTAATACATCCAAAGATATGTCACTAATCCTAAATTTTCAATCAAATGATAGAAAAATCTGCTTAACAACCCCTATTTTAACTTGACAGAAGAGAAAATGGAAAGAGCTATAAGGAAAGATGAGAACGACAATAATAGCTACAATTAGGCCTCAATCTACTTCTGAACTCGTTTTACTCCATTACTCAATAATTTGGCGCAATTACGTAAAGGAAAAATACTCTAAAATGAATAATAGTGCGTCGTATAGATGTTAACCTGAAAATCAAAAGACAGAGACGGTCAATATATATAATATAAGTAATAATAACACGAAATGATGGTCAAAATTCCTGGAACAGGGAACCAAATTGCCCTATTAGACGAATGCCCTCTTTTGTACTTAACATCTCCTTTTCAGTCACTCATAGATATCTTTTCTTAACTATTTTAATTTTCTAGATGCACTAGACTTGTCAACTGGGGTGGAACTACGAATTTCACATAATCCAATAATTTTACTCTAAACTTTATATATTTATTAAAAAAATCACTAATTATATGTCTATAATAAATTTCAGGATTCATAAACTTTAAATCTTGAATTTATCTTGGATCCATCTCGGCTGATAAAGTCGCCGCCATTATTATGTAAATATATTACATTTTCAGTAAATTAAACAGTGGAATAGCTTGATCCTCCACCCCTTCATAAATCACTTTTTGATACATTTATTATATACATCAGATGTGGATATTATACTCTCTCCAGCACGTAATACAGCAAAGTGATTTCACACGCGCAGCTCTCTCCATATATGCATTAATGATTTAGGTGCGTTTATATTGTTGAACTACTTGTAAGAGATTACTTTAATGCTGCTTTCCACTTTTTTTACTCACTAGTTGAACGAAATTAAAGAATTTATTTAATATTCATTCCATATACGTACAAAATTAAATTCTATAAACTAATTAAATATTGATATATTACAAGTTATCTACACAAAATTTCAAAATATATACGTACAAAAATTAGTTATGTAGATTGATAGTTTCTTATTTTAATGAAGGGGGGTATGTAGTGTCAGTGGCAATTAAAGAAGACAATATTGATCCTTAATTTGTTCTTTCATCTTCTTCTTGTATGCAAAATAAAAATTATTTACTTCTTTTTAAATACATAAATTTAGAGTGGATGGGTGATGAAGTAAATGGAATAAGAGGTTATAATTTAAAACTGCAATTTATTGCATTAAGTTGCAAATGTTATTTTTTGTTTAATTTCCTCTCTTTATGCATACAGTGATTTCTTAATAAAGACTTTTGAGCTTGCACGCTGTCTTATTATTACATTTGATTACTATGATCTTTTATACATTAAATAAATATTTTTAGGAGATATAAAAACAAACACAAGAGTAGGAAGTTATGTTTATCAATTACAGTCTTAAATTTTGATAAACATCTCGTTTGAAAAAATAACTTTTTTCAATACAGCAAAATACGAAAATATATACCAAATGGGGTGAGTAATCTTCTCTATGCTAGTCACAAGGTGAGAGAAATGAATTTTCTTCATTATAAGAAAACTCGCTCTATAGAAATTAAAAGATGTTATTGTTGGAAATTTGCCTTTGGCGGGAGTTGCGACCGACCAACTTTAACGGCTTAAACACTAGTGTAACGTATGTTGGAGAATCCGGTTCTTCACACATGCATGATCTACTAAGTACGTAGATAACTGTAGGGCCAAGAATCGTCAAATTTCATTGAGAAATGAAAGAGATATTGGTTCACGAAGTAAGGTGTTTGAAGCATGGAAAGTGTGGTATTGTGTGTAATTCTCCCACATCGGTAGAGGAAGAAAGAATTGTTGTGTATATAAGACTCGAAATTGGTTTGGGGTTTGGGACCCCAAGGGGTATCCCATGTGTTTAAAGGAGGGAGGACCTAGATGTGCTTCGGTTCGAGGAAAGACCACACGCCCACACGCGCGCCGCCGCCGCCCGCCCGTCCGGTCCGGTTCCGGGTTCACGGGTTGTGGGTTGTGGTCTTTTTGGGCCAGAAGTACAGTTTGAACCAGAATTCTTTCATACGTACTATTTGGTCCCAGAAGTTTCAAGATGTACAGTTTGGTCCCTGAAGTTTCAAGATGTACAGTTTGGTCCCTGAAGTTCAGAATTTCGATGGTCAAAACAGAAACGTCAAGCACTCAATTCAGCCATTTATTTTGGCTGATTACTCCTCCTATAATGGCCAAATCCGTTGGTTCTTTCACCATTTATGTTGGTGACTTTACTACCTCCATAATGGCCATTATTTGGCTATTATGGAGGCAGTTTTCAGCCCCTCCCTCACCTATATAAACACACCCTTACACCATTGTTGAGAACTACAAAGAACAGAAAAATAACAGTTCATAAAGCTCACGAAAATACACAACAAAAACAGTTTTCTTCCTACAACTTCCAAGCATCATTTCGTTACTCAATATTCTTCACGGTAGCTCTTGAATTTCCTTTGCTCAAGGGTTCCATTCTTTGTTTTATCTTGGGAGACAAATTGTCCGGACGTATAAAGGATACATACGGGGCAATATTGTCTTAAGGACAGAGTGCCACACTCGACTCGGCAAAGAAACCAGTTTCCATTTTTTCGTTTTCAACAAAATTGTAATTTCAGTTTTGTGGTTATCTTGTAATTTTCAGATTACTAGTTGAACTATTGAATCTTTGTTTATCCTTTCGAATACTTGTAATAGGTATATACTTCCCGTACTGCTTTATAAAGTACCATAGAGCAAAAACTCCCAACAGCTTAAGACAATATTTGTATTGTATTACTATTAGTGTTCGAAAGATGTCGGTCAAAAGTTGTGTGACCAAATCTGGATATGAAAATGGTTTTCTGGTAGAAGAGAGTGATGATGATGAACGTGTTCATGGTCTCACCGCTACAAAGACTGGTGGAAACAAACGCTCTCGAGAGCTCGAGGATGTCAACGGGACAAGAGGAGAAGATGAAGATGTTATTCTATCTTGTAGCGAGAAGGCCTATATCTGTCCCGGACAAAGGATCCGAATAATGGTGAGAAGGAAATGGACACTCGGTCGATGAAGTGGCGAAGTGAGCGAATCCAAAAATTGGGATAAGTATTTTTCTTACTTGTCAAAAATAAAGAGTAAATGATAAGTATTTTTCTTACTTGTCAAGAATAAAGATTAAATGATGTCTGATTAAAAATGGATTAAAGTAAGGAGGAATATGAAAATAATTTATATTCCTTATGCTTTAACAAATCAGAAGTTTAATCTCATCTTCTTTTCCATTTAAAGATTGGATTTTGTAAATGACTTAAAAAGATCCGTTCTTTTAAGTGTAATTGTTAAAATGTGTAAAGTATGTTCGCACATACGATGGAGAAAGATCCACTAACTGTGCGAAAACTGTTACCACTCTTAAGTAAGCGCCAAGAATTATCCGGGCACCAATCATAACGGAAGAAGTCTAAAAGTTAATGACGTTGAGCTTTGTCATACTATTTGGCGAGAAGATCCTTCATAGGATGATATTGGACACTCGGTCACATAAAGCCTCCGGGCGGCCGGGTGGGCCAAAATTCCTTTGATAGGATGATATTGGACACTCGGTCACACAAAGCCTCCGGCGACCGGAGTGGGCCAAAATTCCTTTGATATGATGATATTGGACACTCGGTCATAGAAAGCCTCCGGCGACGGCGGGTGGTGCCGAAATTCATTTCATAGGAAAAGTAATGGACACCTAGTAAGGTGGGCCGAGTTTCCGTGTCCTAAATGATCGAAGGCCTAAATAAAGGCGAGTAAAGAAATTGGACACTCGATCGCCAAAGAAACTAGAGTGGGCCAGAGTATCTAGATCACATATGATCCGGTTATGCCCTAACCACGGGCAAGAGGTTGTTCATGTGAAGCAACGCCACCTCTAAAGTAGAAGGGGTTGGAGAGGTTGTCCTCAATAGGACTTTATGGATTGTGATCACTCTAAGATGAGGTGATACATATTCCTAACTTGGTTTAAGGGACGCTGTTGGTCAAGCTAGTTTGAGACTAGTCCAATAGGTCTGTAATAACTAAGAATGGTACAGTACGTTTGTAGCCAAATGAATGATATATTTGTAATTCGTGCATCTATGCCATCATAGATTAAGACACGTTAAATAGCAAGTCATTCAAAAGCTAACGATGTTGAGATTGTTGCCTTCTGTCGACATAAACCCTCTAAATAAATGTGAGGTAGATGAAGAGGCAAAATCACCTTTCCAAATTCCGTCAAGGGAATAGCGAAAGAAGCACCGCTCCTCTAGAACTTAGTCACACCTAATTGGGTGATTTGAAGTTTATACAAAATAGAGGGGGGAGACAAGTACGTTGTGATCTTCATTGATGATGGTACAACGTATGGAATCCTTTGTTTGTTGAAAAGCAAAGATGAAGTTGTTGAAGCGGATAAGCGCTACAAAGCGAAGTTGAATATCAACTAAGCCTACGGATTGAGAAATTCGTAGTGATAGAGGGAGAATGTGAAGCATCGTTCATTAAACGATGCTCATCTCTCACTTCGGTCCAACGGTGTTAGCCAAGCGCAAAGTCGTACGCCCAAATTATGTGGGGTGGCTTGGTAAAAGTTGGAATACTTTGAAACATGTCAAGTTGTACCTAAGGCGTAGATTGCATATCCACCGGATCTGCAAATAACGATAGTGTTGATCGCCTCTTGGCGTCAAAGAATATTGAATTCATTGAAGATAACTTTCCTTGAAATAGGAAAAAGGAGTAATTGCTCAAGGTTAACAAGAACCCGCGAGGGCCTGACTGTCCGAAACTAGACGTTCCGTATCTTCATGACTCGAAAGTTGCTTTGTCTATCCGGAACTTAATATTCCGGATCTGCAGAACTCAGGGATTCTAGATGTTGAACCAAGACGGAGCAAAGAGGGGACAAAGACTTGTTCCAGTCCTTCTAGCTTGTATGGTTGAGAACGAACCATGGACAATTAACAAATAATTGTTATCTCCAAAAGCGCCGCTTTGGAAAGAAGCTAAAGGGAGAAATAGATTCCATATATAGAACCATACGTGTGTAATAGTTAATCTTCCTCCGGGAAAAGAACCTTTGGGTTGTAAAAAGTGCTCCCCTGTGAGTAGCTTCACATCCAGGGCCATTGTAATCTTACATGGCATGGGTGTTGAAACGACCTTCCAAATCGGAGAGTTGGAAGAAGAGGATCGAAATTGGTTTGCTTTGAACTGTTGGGCTTCTTCCGAACTTTCATTTTGGTCCACTGAAATGTTAACATTTTGGTCTGAAAGTCTCGGATAAAACGAAACAATGAATCGATCACGAAACATTGACTACGAAGTTAGAAAGCCAACGGTTGGAAAACCAACGGTCTTAGAGTGAAAATCATATTGAAACAAAGTCTCGATATGAAAGATATGAGTATCACGAGATGACATCTTAGGAATTGGATTTCTAAGACATCTAACGGATCGGTCGATAGTTGACGATCTCGTTGAAGCCACCAATGGATATGAATCATAGAACCGATTGGAATCATGGTGCACCCATAGACAAGGAGCGATATGCTCGGGTCACGTGTAGTTCAATGTATTGTACACACTACAACCGACTTGGTATCGTCCAACAAACGGATCGGTTGAACTAAGGTTCATCGATGATCTTAATACATGATCAATAGAAGGCGTTAAGTCGGATATGACGATATCGAATTATTCGCTTATCTACGGATTATAGTATTCGGATGTCCAATGGTTACGAGAGAACACGGTGATGCAAAGCTGGACATCGGATCGAAGAACACCAAAGCCACAAGTAAATGTGTATGGTGGTTCTTGGAAAATCCTCTAAGCAAACTTGCATCGACCGATTCATGATGGTATCGGAGTTTATCGCTTTATACAAAGCATGAAAGAAGTTGAGTAACTTCACGACTCATTAGAGGACGTCCCTTATTGGGAGAAACCCGTGCCTTCGACGGTTCTACACTTGTGGCTAGCCGGTCGGCTTTAGGAAGGACACGGATGACGGCGTCTGGACATATCTGTCACGATCCGTCGGAGACATAAGACCGTATGGCGTTGATCATCACGGGTGTCACTTCCTTATTTACTAACTAAGGGACTACCCGGAGATCAAATGTTACTGCTGTCTAGGGAAATGGGCTTAAAACCCAAAATATACGAACCAATACGGTGGAAACCCAACCTTACGAACCGGAGATCCCGGTAATTTGGTTCAATGGGAAAACTAAGTTGTAAAGGTTCGGTTGATCGCTTCGGTCGAAGCATGAGCACTTCGGATAGTGATTTCGAAAAGAAACACCAAATCCAAAGCCGTTCCGCGATAGACGTTAAGTGCTATCTGCGGTATGGGTAAAGGTTAAGTTTTCAAAACCCGTAATGATCCTCAACGGTTGAGGTTAGGTCTTTGGGAAACTTTTAATGGTTCCTAACACTTGTGAAGTGGGGTATAGCGGGATACCTTGTAGGAGACCACCTATTTAAGTGCGAGGACGGGCCGCCTCAAATTGAACGCACTTAAGAATCCAAGACGTTGTCCATGGCCAAAACGGACAAAACATTACGAAGAAGAGAGTAAGGGAATTTGTTGTGTTGGTACCGTTGTCTTGGCTTACACTAAACAACGACGGTTCAAGACATCACGTTCACCGCGCGATAAGTAAGTAGTCCGATGGTATTCAACTATGGAAGGTTCAAAGCCGAGGCTACCTCTCCTTATGCAACATCGGTCCGCCGAAATATTGTTGGAAATGAAAAGACACCATGTGAGTGCGCCAAAATCTCTTTCAAGAGGGGATTGTTGGAAATTTGCCTTTGGCGGGAGTTGCGACCGATCAACTTTAACGGCTTAAACACTAGTGTAACGTATGTTGGAGAATCCGGTTCTTCACACATGCATGATCTACTAAGTACGTAGATAACCGTAGGGCCAAGAATCGTCAAATTTCATTGAGAAATGAAAGAGATATTGGTTCACGAAGTAAGGTGTTTGAAGCATGGAAAGTGTGGTATTGTGTGTAATTCTCCCACATCGGTAGAGGAAAAAAGAATTGTTGTGTATATATAGACTCGAAATTGGTTTGGGGTTTGGGACCCCAAGGGGTATCCCATGTGTTTAAAGGAGGAGGACCTAGATGTGCTTCGGTTCGAGGAAAGACCACATGCGCGCCGCCGCCGCCCGCCCGTCCCGTCCCGTCCGGTTCCGGGTTCACGGGTTGTGGGTTGTGGGTTGTGGGTTGTGGGTCTTCTGATATTATCTTTTTGGGCCAGAAGTACAGTTTGAACCAGAATTCTTTCAGACGTACTATTTGGTCCCAGAAGTTTCAAGATGTACGATTTGGTCCACGAAGTTTCAAGATGTACGATTTGGTCCCCGAAGTTCGAATTTCGATGGTCAAAACGAAACGTCAAGCACTCAATTCACCATTTATTTTGGCTGAATTACTCCTCCTATAATGGCCAAATCCGTTGGTTCTTTCACCATTTATGTTGGTGACTTTACTACCTCCATAATGGCCATTATTTGGCTATTATGGAGGCGATTTTCAGCCCCTCCCTCACCTATATAAACACACCCTTACACCATTGTTGAGAACTACAAAGAACGAGAAAAATAACGAGTTCATAAAGCTCACGAAAATACACAACAAAAACAGTTTTCTTCCTACAACTTCCAAGCATCATTTCGTTACTCAATATTCTTCACGGTAGCTCTTGAGTTTCCTTTGCTCAAGGGTTCCATTCTTTGTTTTATCTTGGGAGACAAATTGTCCGGACGTATAAAGGATACATACGGGGCAATATTGTCTTAAGGACAGAGTGCCACACTCGACTCGGCAAAACCAGTTTCCATTTTTTCGTTTTCAACAAAATTGTAATTTCAGTTTTGTGGTTATCTTGTAATTTTCAGATTACTAGTTGAACTATTGAATCTTTGTTTATCCTTTCGAATACTTGTAATAGGTATATACTTCCCGTACTGCTTTATAAAGTACCATAGAGCAAAAACTCCCAACAGTTATTTCTATTAATTAGCATTTCAATTTTTTCATCATATAACCATAAATTTAAAATAGTAGCAAAAATCTACCATAATAAAAATAACACTAGAACCAACTACAACTGAACACAGCGAAATATGTGTCCGTATATACATAAACTGATATAAAAAAAAAAGAGAAAAAAATTAACAGAAGGTCCCATTGTCAGGTTTCTCTTTCCCAACCTTCATATTTGCCTTTTCGCTCCATTATGTTTCCAAAATACAACTTTTAAGAAAAAAGAGGAAGTACGAAGGTGCAATTAAAAGATTTTAAAATGTGTCTTTTAAGTTCTTTAATAGAGCACATAAATGGAGAAAATAGGGAAGAGGGAGGGGAAGAAAAAGAGATGAAATTACTATAATAATAATTTAATCATCTACTCTACATCATCTTCTTCTGAATTTGCTCAATTTTCTCTACTTTTCTATCTTCCTCAGCTTTCTTCTTCATCCCTACAAGAACAAATCAGGGATATACTTACACGAAATTGTTACTTACTCTGAAAAGTGTTAGTTATACCCGTGATATACATCGGTTTGTATATCATGTATATCACGGTTTCACAAGGCAAATTGTCATATGCGAAACCCGTGGTATACACGGTATACAAAACCGTGTATATACGGTATACAAAACCGTGTATATCACGGTATACAAAACCGTGTATATCACGGTATACAAAACCGTGTATATCACGGTTTTTGGAAGGTTTAGTTAGTGTAAATATTGTATTAAATTAGTATTGTACATTTATCATAATTATAAGATTCTTGTACAACTAGAATAGGATTTTGGAGTAGAATAGGAATAGAATTTTCCTATTATAGAAAATTGTAAATTGTATATAATGGTATCAGAAGTCTATGTCTCAAATTCTCTCCCAAATTTCCGCCCCCTTTGCATTGACTTCTGAGCCTCTCTTCTCGATTTTTGTTCCCGGTGGTGCCTTCTCTCTTCACAATCCCTACATCACGTATTGTGTTGCTATTATGGCTAAGAACATGTTTCACCCTGCCCTTACTGTTTCTAACATCAAGAATCACATCTCTATCATTCTTGAAATAGAAAACGTCCAATACGCGACGTGGGCCGAACTGTTCAAAGTTCACGCACGCTCGCATCAATTCCTCCACATTATCCCCGCGGCTCCCGCGGATATAGAGGTGCCTAAACCCGAGGATGATCCTAAGTTATGGATGACCCTTAATGCTACCGTTCTTCAGTGGATTTACTCCACTATCTCTACCGACCTGTTGCAAACGATTATCGAACCAGACGCTACAGCAATGGATGCTTGGAATAGAGTGCATGATATATTCCAAGATTATCAAAATTCTCGTGATGTTACCCTTGAGCAGGAATTCTCCCACATCAATATGAAAGACTTCCCTAACGTTTCAGCATACTGCAAAAAAGGTTGAAAGAATTGGCAGACCAACTCCGCAACGTTGGTGTGCCCGTTACCAATGATCGTCTTGTCCTTCAAATGGTTGCAGGTCTGTCTGAGGCCTATAGTGGTGTTGGTAAGCTTCTTCGTCAGAACAGTCCTCTTCCGCAGTTTTATCAGGCATGTTCTATGCTCACGCTCGAAGAAGTCGGCTTGGCTAAGAAAGCGGTCATTGGGACCCCTTCTGTCGTTATGGTGACCGAGTTCAACTTTTCTCCCTTCGTCTCTGACAATTCCGGCCAAAATCGCAACAACGGTGGCGGAGGTCAGAATCACAAAAATAATGGTAAAAACCGTGGTGGAAACCGAGGTGAAAATAACGGGGGTGGCAATGGGCCTCGGGGCAATGGGCCGCAAGCCAACTGGCCACAGCCCTGGGGCCTATGGCCGTGGAACTGGGCCAGTGGCCTGGGCCCAACAGCCCCTATTACCCGTCATATGTTGCCAACCCGAATTGGGCCCAGTTTCCTCCATCAAGTAGGCCCAGTTATTCAGGCCCACAGTGGACCCCAAGAGGAAATTCTAGGCCGGGGCAGCAAGCCGGCGTGCTTGGGTCTCGGCCCCACCATGCAGCGGGTCCCACCCCTATCGACATTGAAGTCGCGTTGCACACACTTGGATTAAATTCCCCAGACGCGAATTGGTACATGGACACCGAAGCCACTATCCATATGACGTCCGACCAAGGTACTCTCTCGTCTTATTCCAATTTGAGCAACAATCGTGGCATAATTGTTGGTAATGGCAATTCCATTCCAATTCGTGGTTACGCTCATAAAATTTTATCTCCCCCCCCCCCCTCCCCTTCCCCTCCCCATACACCTCTTGTCTTGAAAAATGCCCTTCATGCCCCTAACTTAATTTAAAATTTGGTGTATGTCCGTAAATTCACCACTGATAATTGGATTTCTGTTTATTTTGATCATTTTGGGTTTTCTGTGAAGGATTTCAAGACGGGGATTCCTCTCATGAGATGTGATAGTATGGGAGATCTTTATCCTATCACGCCCACATCCGGTCTCTCGAGTCAAGCCTTTGCAGCTCTCGCTCCTTCCTTATGGCATGCACGTTTGGGTCACCCTGGGTCGTCTATTGTTTCTTCATTACATAAAAACAATTTTATTTCTTGTAAGTGTACGAATAGTACTCCCATTTGTCAATCTTGTCCTCTAGGAAAACTTGTTAGATTACTGTTTGTAGACTCTAACTCTCGTACTTTAATGTCATTTGATATTATTAATAGCGATTTATGGACATATCTTGTTCTCATTTCTTTGAGCCATCGTTATTATGTTCTATTTTTGGATGATTATTCTAATTTTTTATGGACTTTTCCGTTAGCGAAAAAATCTCACATTATTTCCACTTTTTAAAAATTTAGAACATTCATCCGTACTCAATTCGAACGAAAAATCAAAAATATTCAATGTGATAATGGCAAAGAATATGATAATGGGTTGTTTCGGGATTTTTGTGGTACTAATGGCATAAATTTTCGTTTCTCTTGTCCTCATACGTCCTCACAAAATGGAAAAGACGAACGCAAAATTCGTACCATTAATAATATTGTCCGAACTTTATTGGTCCATGCTTCCGTCCCCCTTCCTTTTGGCATTATGCTCTACAAATGACTACATATCTTCTTAACATTCTTCCTACCAAAGGTTTGGCATATTCGTCCCCCCTTCAAATCTTATATAATAAGACTCATTCGTATTCACATCTTAGGGTCTTTGGGTGCTTAAGTTATCCACTATTTCCGTCCACCACAATTAACAAACTCCAGACCCGTTCTATCCCTAGTGTGTTTTTGGGTTATCCGTCTAATCATCGTGGTTACAAATGTTTTAATTTATCCTCTAATAAAATCATCATTAGTTGTCATGTTGTTTTTTATGAAATCCATTTTCCGTTTGCTAACGTGAGTAGTCCCGTGCCTAGTTCGTATAATTTTTTGGATGATGTCGTCTCTCCGTTTATTATCCATCATTTTTCGGACTTACCCCGCATCCAAAGTCCGCCAGCGGGCCCACTGCCCGCTGGACCTCCTGCCACTGTTTCGGGTCCCCTGCCCAAGCCTACAGTCTCGGGTCCAGTAACTGGGCCAAATATTCAGCCCAGTTCTGCCACTACCGTCTCGGGTCAAGAAACTGTTTCGGTGTCCAGTGGGCCTGCTGGCCAGTCTGTCACCCCTCCGTATTTGTCCCATAATCAACCCAATTCTCCCCTGAGTTACAGAACGGTCACTCGTAGTCAACAGAGTATTTTTAAAACAAAAAGACATTTTAATCTAAATTCTAATGTTCTTAAATCCCCTCTACCCCGTAACCTAGTGTCCGCTTTAAATGATACGAATTGGAAATTGGCTATGACCGACGAATATGATGCTCTTATTGCAAATAAGACGTGGAAGTTGGTACCCCATCCTTCTGGTGTTAATATTATTCGGTCTATGTGGATTTTCTCATAAGGATAATTCTGATGGGTCTTTTGCAAGGCATAAGGCTCGTCTTGTCGGTGATGGTAAGACTCAACAGGTTGGCGTGGATTGTGGTGAGACGTTTAGTCCGGTAATCAAACCGGCTACCATTCGCATTGTTCTCAGTATGGCTCTTTCGAAGGCATAGCCCATTCATCAGTTAGATGTGAAGAATGTTTTTCTATATGGTGATCTTAAGGAGATCGTTTACATGCATCAGCCCTTGGGGTTTCGTGACCCTAAGTATACTCATCATGTCTGTTTATTGAAGAAGTCCTTGTATAAGCTTAAGCAGGCCCCACGGGCTTGGTATAAGAGATTTGCATACTATGTTTCATCTATTGGGTTTTCACACAGCATGTCTGATAATTCAGTGTTCATATATCGTCGTGGTACTTCCCTGGCTTATAAGCTATTATATGTGGATGATATTATCTTGACTGCCTCTTCTGATGCTTTGCATAAGTCTATCATGACAATGCTCAGTTCTGATGTGGCTATGAAAGACTTGGGGCCTTTGAGTTACTTTTTGGGGATTGTTGTCACTCGTCATGCAGGTGGGTTATTCTTATCACAACGAAAGAATGCTGCTGATATCATTGAGCGAGCTAGTATGTCCTCATGCAAGTCTATTTCCACTCCAGTTGATATTAAACCCAAGATGTGTGTTGCGGCTGGCTCACCGTATGAGGATCCGACTCACTATCACAGTCTTACAAGGGCTCTTCAGTATCTTACTTTCACGAGACCAGATATTATGTATGTCGTACAGTAGGCGTGCTTGTTTATGCATAATCCCAGGGTTGAGCACATGAATGCGCTCAAACACATTATTTGATACATCTATGGGACACTTGAATATGGCTTACATTTATATCCTTCATCGACATCTACACTTGTCTCGTATACTGATGATGATTGGGGTGGTTGTCCTGATACCCGACGTTCCATGTCCGGCTATTGTATGTTTCTAGGTAATAACTTGGTCTCATGGTCTGCGAAGCGTCAGTCTACATTATCTCGCTCTAGTGTAGAGGCCGAGTATCGAGTAGTAGCCAATGTGGTCTCTGAATCCTGTTGGTTACGTAATCTTCTTTTAGAGCTTCAGTGTCCTATTCAGAAAACTATCTTGATTTATTGTGATAATATTAGTGTCATCTACCTTTCTGATAATCCGGTTCAACACCAGCACACTAAACACATCGAGATGGATATTCACTTTGTTCGCGAAGAGGTAGCTCGTGGACAAGTACGCGTCTGCCATGTCCCTTCCAGGTATCAAATTTCAGACATCTTTACCAAAGGTCTTCAGTCAGTACTCTTTGAAGATTTTAGGGACAATCTCAGCGTACGAAGACCGCCCGCTATGACTGCGGGGGTGTGTTAGTTATACCTGTGATATACATGGGTTTGTATACCATGTATATCACGATTTCACAAGGCAAATTACCATATGTGAAATATTGTATTAAATTAGTATTGTACACTTACTATAATTATAGGATTCTTGTACAACTAGAATAGAGTTTTTGGAGTAGAATAGGAATATGATTTTCCTATTATGGAAAATTATAAATTATATATATACTCTTTCGTTAATGAAAATAATCAAGGGATTATTTCTTTCAAAAAGCTTAAATGAATTTTTCAAACCTTAAACACCTGAAATCAGATTTTGAAACTTTAAAGTGACCAGATATAAAGGGGGAAAAAAGAGAAAAATACTTTTACAGTTTAAGTAATCATACTTTGATTGGTAATTTGGCACTGTGATTTTGTTGGTCTTGATAGGTTGTAAAAGCACAAGCAGCTCTTCATAAATAGAAAATAAATAAAAAAATCAGATCAAAGACATCTACTTCTTCAATATCAATTTATGTGAATTTTTGTTTTTCGAGTTTTAATCTATGTAAAAAAAAAATCATCGTATGAACATAAAAGTTAGTATCACTTATAATACTTTTCGTATAGATATAAATTTTAATTTTAAAATGTTAAATTAATATAATACAATTTAATTGGAAAGATTAATCAAATTTACTCGCAAAAATAAAAAGGAAGTAGTATAATGTAGAAAATCAAAAGAAACATTCTACCCTTAGATTCTTTGCAGCTTTGCCATTCATGGTTCATATCAGTGAAAGCAACCATATGATGCGATGATTAACCTTTTCTTCATTTTTTTCTTCACCCGTATGTACGCTAAAAAGACAAAAGCTTCACAAAATAGGGATTATTATAAGTAAATGGAAACTGCTTAGGGACCATTAGTTAGTGGGGAATAGGGAGAGAATCAGTAATATGAAACATTAGAATAGAATAATAAATAGGAGTGAAATCCCTTCCTGAATGGGTGAAATGTAGGAGTTATAATTATTAGATTTTAATGACTTTAATTCTTACAATTGAATTAAATAGATTAGATTTTTAAAAATAAGCTAAACATGAAATTAGGAGAAAAAGGCAAAAAAAAACACAAAAAAAATAAATAAAAATGATGATTATAAAAAGGTGTCATGTTACCTCGTTTATACCTAGCTTTATTATATAAATAGATTGTTACATAGTCATAAATTGACCGGCCAAAAGAATGTCACAGTCGATGGAATGGCATTATCATCTACTTTTAATTCCTTCATTTATTTTTCCTACCCCTTTTAATACTCTCTCCGTCCAGTTTTATTTGTCCATTAAAATTTTTACTTGTTCACTTTAGAAAATCAAAAGATAATTTACCACTTCATAGCTTTTTTCCCCTTATCGTTTAATATTGGATTGATAAGTTCAAGAAAATTTTAATGGTCGCATAACTTTCAAATTATATTTTATTTATTTCAATCATTAGGTTACTTAGCAATAATTAAGGGTGATATAGTAAAATTATCATTATATTTTTACTCTTTAATAGGCGTGAAAAATGAAGGGAGGGAGTAATTTTTTTTTATTTAAGAAAGTCAAAATTAAAGGTTGAACGATTAGGTTGCAGACTCAATTAACAGTACTAGCTAGCTCCTCTTAAATAAACATATTTGGAATTTTGATTCTCTGAAGATCTTGCATTGATCATGTGAATTTCATTTGCTTTCATAATGACAACTTGAAAAGGTAGAAGCATTTAGTGTACAACAAAGGCTAAGACCGGAAATTTTGACTGTATAGTTATCATTGTTGTCATCAATATGCCCAGCCTAAGTTGTGCACCTAATTAATATCATCGGGAGAGAGACCAATATAATTAAATCTGTTGAAGTTGAAAAGACTTGGATATACTCACTGTGCTTATCTTCCATGTCTAACTTGTATAAATTATGAGTCTTGTAATAAGTTGTTCGGATTTTTTAAAAATATTGATGGAGTGTGTTAGACACTTCAAAAATTGTGCATTTTTAAAGAATCTAACACAGATACGGCAACGAGTCCGCGTAACTTAGGTCTTATCAGATGGAATACTAGAGAATCCCATAGTTATATTGTAGTTATTAGGGTTGTTCATAATAATCCGATCCGATCGATTCTATCCGCGATCCGGTAGATCCGATTTGAAAAATCGGATATTCGATCCACTTTTTTGAGTTTCGGATATCCGGAAAAAATCGGATCGGATACGGATCACAATTTCTTTACTTTCGGATATCCGAAATATCCGATTTTTTAATTTTTTATGGAATTTTAATTTGTGAACTTTATTTGTATTAGTGTATTAATTTGGATGTTGGACATTGGATGTTTTAGCTAGTAGTTAATGTATTGGACATTGCACGTATAAAGTTCTACTTTTCATTTTGGAGTTTTACTATTTGTTAGGAATATGTATTGGACATTGCACGTATAAAGTTCTACTTTCCATTTTGGAGTTTTACTATTTGTTAGGAATTACAGGTTTATATCCTTGAAGAATGAAGACTATATTGTTGTGTATTGATCGGTCACATGTTGGGTTGAGGTTATTTCAGTATTTAATTGTATTTACTTTAAGTGGTATGTGAGGTTTCTGTTGAACAAATTTGCTGAAGAGAGCAAGATATTTATGTAGCAATTGCTAGAATGATGAATGTATGATAAATTTCGGATATCCGGTTATCCGATCCGAAAATTTCGGATACCGATTTTTTCGGATCGGGTTCAGATCATAATTTTACCGATCCGAAATTTTGGATATCGAAATTTCGGATCGGATAATCCGAAATGAACAGCCCTAGTAGTTATAGAGCAATTTTTGTTTGGTAATTAAGAAACATTATTACCAAAGAATTATAGAGCAACTAGTCTTCACTCAAATTTACACGTGTTATTATGCTTTGCAACTAATAAAATACACTAACAAGTTTAAGGGGCTGTAAATATATTAAACCAATTATATAAGTTAATCTATTTTTCAATGTAAGACTAAGGGCCTGTTTGGAAAGCCACCTTGGAATTTGGTGTAATTGAGTATAATTACACATTGTCATGTTTATTTGATCAAGTAATCATTTGGTTAAGTGAGAATTTGGTGTAATTAAGAGGGTGTAATTACTCTTCAATTCTCAAGGGGATTGAGAATTGGGTGTAATTACACCCTGTAATTATATAGTTACTTTTTAGTCTATTTCTTTTTTTATTTTATTTTAATTTCTTTTCTTAATAATTTATTTTAATTTCTATTATTTTAATTTCTTTTTCTTTTTCTTTTTTCTTGTTAATAGTTTTATTTTTAAAAATTATTTTTCTTTTTATATTATTTATCTTTCATTTTCTTTCTTCTCATTCTCAACCTTTAATTCTCGTGATTTCATGTAATGACTCGTATTTTTTTAGTTTATTCATTTAGCATAATTGTGTTATTATTCTAGTTTTTGAAACTATAACTCTTAATATTAGAAAGAACGAGTAATTAACAAACTTGACATATAATGATTTTTTTTAAATGAATATAGGAAATCTATATAAATTCATGACATATAATGAGTGATGTTATTAAAGTAGAATTTCGTTGTGAAATTTATTTTTTGGATTTTGAATACAAGTTATATTTTCAATATTAATTATTTGCTTTAGTACTATTTACTTGTTATTTCACATTGCATGTTATTTATTTTCCACTTATTGTTGATAGACTTTTTTTGTCAAATATTTGAATAATGTTATGACATTACATTTATAAATATTATTTTTTTCTGTCAAACATCCAATCCATGATGTTCACTAAAAAGTTTGCTTTTAATTTTTATAATTAATTAAAATATTATTAATTTGAAAAATATATGTCAATTATTTTTAACAATATTAGTTACAAATATAAAAAGGGCAGCCCGGTGCACTAAGCTCCCGCTATGCGCGGGGTCGGGGAAGGGCCGGACTACAAGGATCTATTGTACGCAGTCTTACCTCACATTTCCACAAAAAGTTGTTTCCACGACTTGAACTCATAACCTCCTGGTCACATGACAACAGCTTTACCAGTTACTCCAAGGCTCCCCTTCAATATTAGTTACAAATATATGGTTATTAAATAATATATTTCAAGGTGTAATTTCTATGATTTTATGCTAACGCTATGCTTTAAAATAAACAAATAGATGCACTTATTTCATGCGTTTAACTTAGAAAAGTCATAAATAAGAAAAAGTTGGCTTTTTGGCTTCTAAAATTAGATCTCATCTATCAAAGTCCACCATTTAGAAAATACCCTATCGTATTGCAATTATGTAAAGCCACCTGTAACATAGATTTTGAATATGAAAAGCGCCATTAAAGAAAGTGATTTTCCTCTTCAAAATTTGGTCTTCAAGAATTTTACTGAAGCATGTTTATTAGTATTGAACTATCTTATACAGTTCATATATATTTCATTTTTCTGCATAAGCTTTTCTTGTCAGCAGGTTGATTTTTATTTTATTAACTTCATTTCCTATTTTATATTCCATTTCAGAGATGAGAAGACAAGGTACTTCAGCAGATAATAACTTGAACGAAGAAGCAAGAATAACAAAATTTAAGCAACAGTGATAATCTTTATGCAGCCACAATTAACAGCTAGTGACTTACAAAGTGCCAATGAAACAGCACAACTCATTATAGTTGCATTAACAATTAGCACCATCATCACCTGTTTTAATCTACAGGTAGATTTGATGTTCCAGTACATTTGTTAAGCTAGTTCAGGAATAAAAAATTGGAGTAAAAGAGGTTCATTCACCGAACCAGAAAGCAACAAGGCAACACTATAACAAAGATAGGAACGAAAGAAAAAACTTACAAGCATACCAAGAAGACTGATTCACCTAATGGCAACTCAACTAGCAGAAATAGATGATGCAGACTGAAGGTTTTTTAGCTCGGCTGCTACCTTCCCGACATCAAAGTAATCCTGAAGAGCTGTCATCTTAATCTTGTTGCACTTTAAGCTTTTAATTGCATCAGCTGTCGCCAAAGCCCCTGCAACTGTTGTTATTACCGGTATCTTATATGAGAGAGCCATCCTTCTCAGCTTCCGGCCATCAATCTGATCAAGTGCGTCTCCTGAACTTGTGATCACCATCAACTGAATCTGCCCATTGGCAATGAGATCAGCAGCATGTGGCCGCCCTTCATGCATTTTAAGCACTCGCTCCACTGGCATGCCTTCTAATTCGAGTACACGTGCAGTTCCAGAAGTTGCAATGATCTCAAATCCAAGCCCCGAGAAGGCTCGAGCAATTGTGGTGAGTTGAGGTTTTGTCAATTCATTTAAACTGAGGAACAGAGTACCTGAAAGTGGTAGTTTCTGTCCAGCAGCAATTTGTGCTTTGGCAAATGCAATCGATGACTCATAGTGGATACCCATTACCTCACCGGTGCTACGCATCTCAGGACCAAGAAGCACATCACAGCCTTGGAATTTCTCAAATGGAAGAACAGCTTCTTTAACTGATACATGTCTTGGGATAACCTCCTTGGTGAAGTTTAGGTCATATAATGAATCTCCTGACATGACTAGAGCAGCGTATTTAGCCAACGGGCGCCCAATTGCCTTGGACACGAAAGGAACTGTCCGTGATGCACGGGGGTTTGCCTCGAGCAAGAACACCTCACCAGAAGCAGTAATGGCATATTGACAATTCATGAGTCCACACACATTTAGCCTCTTTGCTAATTTCGTAGTCCACGACCTAATAGTTTCCAAGCATGAATCTGAAACTGTTTTTGTTGGAAGCATGCATGCTGAGTCACCTGAGTGAACCCCAGCCTGCTCAATGTGCTCCATTATTCCACCAATGACAACATTACCATACAAATCAGCAAGTGCATCAATATCAATCTCTACAGCATCAGTTAAATACTTGTCAATCAGGACAGGGCGCTCCGGGTCTACCTTAACCGCATTTTCAAGGTACGTCACTAATTTTTCGTTGTTGTAAACTATCTCCATCGCCCGTCCACCTAAGACATAAGATGGTCGAACAACAACAGGATATCCTACTTGTGCAGCAATGGCAAGGGCATCCTTTTCGCTCTTTGCAATACCCCCTTTTGGCTGCTCGATCTGTAGTTCATTCAGGATCGCATTGAACCTCTCCCTATCTTCAGCTGCATCAATGTTATCAGGTGATGTACCCCAAATGCTAACAAAGCCAGCTCCACTTTTGCTCTTAGGCCTTCGCTCATCCAAGTAATTCTGAATAGGAAGAGCCAGTTTCAATGGGGTTTGACCTCCAAACTGCACAATGATACCATCAGGTCCTTCTAAATCAATGATATTAAGGACATCTTCAACTGTCAGAGGCTCAAAGTAGAGACGATCACTTGTGTCATAATCTGTAGAAACTGTCTCAGGATTGGAATTCATCATAATTGTTTCATAGCCTGCGTCCTGCATAAACCCAAAAATAAATCAAATTTAAGGTTGCAAAGCAACATCGGAGCAAGTTGTAACCGTAAAATGCTAATTATGAGAACCAAGACAGAAAGACCAATTATTATATTTCATTTACTTCATATGCCAAGAAGAAAATTACTTTGGCTTTCTGCATTACACATGAAAACAGAGACTTCTTTTATATGAGTAACTCCTGTTATTATAATTTACATATGTTAGGTGCAGAGTGACATGTAATACTCTAGTATATATTTGTACAACCAAAATAAATATGGATCGACTTGGAAGAATTTGAGCATTTTGTAGCTAAGACCAGTAGACGATCAAAACTAGAGTAAAAAATTTCTAAATGCCAAGATAAAAGGATCATAACAATTGTTAAGCTGTAATAGTATCAAAATGATGCACTATCAATCCCTCAGACTTATAGCTATCGGTCTTATCTATAAGGGATGCATTGAAATAGTTAGCAAATTAGTTGAGGATAATTATAAAGATGAATATCTGCCAAAAACAATTAGGACAGAAAAGGTGAAACCCAAAGGTGAACTTATTTTCAAGAAGTGCATTAAGTTCATTAATCTCCATGTTAAAAAAAGGAACAAGAAAATCTCATGAATCAGATGACTAGCTATAAAACTTCTTATGAACCAGAAGAAGAAAAAGAAAAAGGGCAGCCCGGTGCACTAAGCTCCCGCTATGCGCGGGGTCAGGGAAGGGCTGGACCACAAGGGTCAATTGTACGCAACCTTACCTTGCATTTCTGCAAGAGTTATTATAAAATTTAAGCATCAGAGGACTACGTACACTGAGAAAAATTAGTAACCCATGTTCACAGTACAGGAAGTTTAAAATGGCTATGTCTATCCATATGCTGCTCTAGAGAATCAATCAGCTAACAAAAGAAACATTTTTACCCTTTGTTTTGCATTGCATTTTTCTTAATAAGAATAAATGTTCCACAATAAGCATGCATTAAGTTCAGTTGGTTAGATTCTGATATCGCCAAGATATACAGTCTAATGCAACAGAGATGCATTAAATGAATCAGTAATCAACAGAAAGCCACAGTTCATAATTGTAAAATTATAGTATGAAAATGAACGTTGATTTATCAATTTGTTTTTTTCGGAATTATAGTGATATTTTTTGGTATTTTCTGCATTGTGTAATTATGACGAATAATGTTTTTTGATGAAGATTCTGCATTGTGGAATTAGAAATTCATCATTCTAAAAAAGTGAAAATCAATTCTACACATGTGACATTTCTAATTGGAGTCATGCTTATAGGAGTAGGAACCTATAGAACATGCCATTCGTTTCCTAGAATTTATCAACTTCTAGATTTCAGTTGTTTTGAAGAATAATCACATAATTAGAATCATTATATGGAAGAAACCTTGGCAGTTGAAGAAGTATAACCAAAAAAGCAATGCAGAAAAATTGGATCCTAAATCAATTAGCAAGAAACACAAACCTGAAGGGCGAAGGATGTATGACAGCAGCAATAATCAAACTCAATACCCTGTCCAATTCGGTTTGGTCCTCCACCTAAAATTAACACTTTCTTCCTTCCTGTAGGAGTTGATTCACACTCAAGTTCATATGACGAATACATATAAGGCGTGTCAGCCTCGAATTCTGCAGCACATGTATCAACTCGTTTATATGTTGGTTTCACACCCAAAGACAAACGCCTTGCTCGAACCTCCTTCTCATTGGACTTCGTCACGAAAGCTATCTGCCTGTCACTAAACCCTCTCTTTTTCACTTCATTTAAGTCATCCTTTGTTAAGTCAGATAAACTGCGAGCCAGAAGGAATTGCTCCACATCTACAAGCTCCCTTAGCTGAGTGAGGAACCATTTGTCTATGTAACTGAGTTCATGGATGTCATCTACCTTCATCCCCCTCTTCATTGCAGCATATATAGCATGGATGCGATCGGGATTAGGAACCCGAAGACTATACTTCAATTTGTCCCAATCCCAATCCAATTCCTTAACCTGAGCACAGCCCCATCCAGAATAACCACATTCTAGAGACCGCACTGCTTTTTGGAAGGATTCTTGGAATGTGCGACCTACTGCCATGGATTCACCAACAGACTTCATCTGAGTTGTCAGTATCGCCTCAGATCCAGGGAATTTCTCAAATGCAAACCTAGGTATCTGCACAATTTTACATTGTTCAGAAAACTAACTGCAGATGTATAAACATCGGCGGTTTGGGAAAAAAACAGAACATCAATTTACATTATCTCCAATCATGACATTAAAAAATGCCAAAATATTATCCCACCACCAGAATCAACAATAAGAATACTACCATAATTTAAAGAACAAGTTATAGGAATCGAGTTGATGACAGAAATGTCAGGGGTCATTTCCGTTGGTAAGAATCATGTATTCCTTTTTCTTTTATCATACATGTCTCTACAAAATCCAGGTTGAAATATTAGCCAGATTGGTCATAACTCAGACCAACTAACTCACTGTACCAAAGGAAAGAACGGTGGTGAATATTTCGGGTTGTCAAGTCACACTAGAATGCTATAGAGATGAGTATGCGTGAAGGCGATAATAGACACCTTCATGCAGGACTCTAATTTTTAACTTACTAGAAACTAGATACTAGTCTCTACAAAATCCAGGTTGAAATATTAGCCAGATTGGTCATAACTCAGACCAACTAATTCACTGTACCAAAGGAAAGAACGTGGGTGAATATTTCTGGTTGACAAGCTACACTAGCATGCTATAGAGATGAGTATGTGTGAAGGCGATAATAGACACCTTCGTGCAGGACTCTGATTTTTAACTTACTAGAAACTAGATACCACTCTTACTCCTAAGTAACTGTATCGAGAAAAACTGAGACAGGTGGTTGAATATTATAGCATGTGTGGAGGCCATAAATAGAGACCTTCATGCAGGGCATTTTTAACTTAGTAGAAACTAGATACTGTGCTTACTCCTAAGTAACTGAACAATGACAAATTGAGACCACCAAATGTATATTATACTAGTATTCTTTTATTAGTTTATAAGTAACAGCTGATCAAAATTCCAAGCAGAAAATTTAAAACATAAGAGAAATATACTACACAAGGAAATTGGAATCTAAGAGAAGCAATAAAGTTAAAGATAAAGATACTTGCCTTTGTAACTACATAATCTATGGATGGCTCAAAACTAGCTGGAGTCTTCTTTGTGATATCATTAGGAATTTGATCCAGAGAGTATCCCACTGATAGCTTAGCAGCCATCTTAGCTATTGGAAAGCCAGTAGCTTTCGACGCTAAAGCTGAAGACCTTGAAACTCTAGGATTCATTTCAATTACCATAACTTCACCATCAACTGGATTTACAGCAAATTGCACATTAGAACCACCACATTCAACTCCAATTTCCCTAATAATGGCAATCGAATAATCCCTAAGCCGTTGGTACTCTTTATCTGTCAAAGTCTGAGCAGGAGCCACAGTGATCGAGTCTCCCGTGTGGACCCCCATAGGATCAATATTCTCAATCGAACAAATAATAACCACATTGTCAGCCAAATCTCTCATAACCTCAAGCTCATATTCTTTCCAACCTAACAAAGACTTCTCAACCAAAACCTGTGATGTCAAACTAGCTGCTAACCCCGACTTACATATCGCCTCAAATTCCTCCCTGTTATAAGCAATTCCACCACCCGTCCCACCTAACGTAAAAGCAGGCCTAATAATCAAAGGAAACTCACCAATCTCACTAGCTATCTCAAAACACTCCTCCAATGTATTCCCAATCCCTGAAGGTGGAGTCTTTATACCAATACTCTTCATTGCCTGTTTAAACAACTCCCTATCCTCCGCCTTTTTAATCGCGTCAAGCTTCGCCCCAATCAACTCGACTCCATATTTTTCAAGAACCCCACTTTCCGCCAACGCTACAGCTAAATTAAGAGCAGTTTGTCCACCCATTGTTGGCAACAATGCATCAGGCCTCTCATTCTCTAACACTTGCTCAACAAGTTCTGGTGTCATTGGTTCAATATAAGTCCGGTCCGCCATTTCGGGGTCAGTCATAATAGTTGCAGGGTTAGAATTTATCAATATCACCTCATACCCTTCTTCTTTAAGAGCTTTACAAGCTTGAGTACCTGAATAATCAAACTCACAAGCTTGTCCTATCACTATTGGACCTGCACCCAATATCAATATCTTCTTTATATCTGTTCTTTTCCCCAATTTCTGATTATTTGGGTTAGTAATGATTTTCTCATTGACAATTGAATTCATTACCCTTTTGGGCAAATGGGTGTGAGGGAAAAGACATGGTTTAGATTGGAGGTGCAAAAATGAGGACCTTTTGGGAAATAATGGGAAAAGGTGGGTTCTTGATGAATATATTCTTGAAGGGGGGATAACATAGGAAGATGAAGAGGAGATGAGCTTATGTGTAGCATTTTCACAGTGAATCATACAATAATCCATCTTGATTCAAGAAAATTGATTAGGCTTCTTATGGATTTGTGAAATGCTATTTGTGCTTTTTAGCAGAGTAGAAGGTGGGGTTTCAGTTGAGGCTAGGGTTTTAGAAGTTGTAGTGGTAATTAACTGAGATTTGCTTATCAATTAAGTACTAGTATTAAAAAGAAATAATTGAAGAAGAAAACAAAAAAAGAGGGACAGGGATATGCATTAAAGAGGTTTTGAGCTAAATATGAGAAGAAATAAAATTGGAAAAATGAAAACGAGAAAAAAATATTATATTTGAGCCCATTATGCTAATATTATTACTTTTAATTATCTACTACTCCTTATAAATGGGATTTACATGTTATTTTTCTCTGAACCTCAATCATAGCAAAAAGTTATACTAATTGATTATATTTATTTTGTGAGTACAAAAATGTCACTTTATAGTATAAGATCTTATCCACTAAATATTTCTTTGAAAATGATTTTTTTGTATATTTCTCTTTCCCCACATGAAAAATATGTTACCAAGATAATTCAAATGTTAGAGGTTAGGTGACCATATATATTTTCCATTGTTATTTATAAATATAAAGTGTTGAAAGTCATTACTAAATAAAATTAAATTGTAAGAATATATTTCAGGTTTAAGAATATTTAGTTATTTATTTTAAAAAATATATAAAGTTGATCACAAAAGTGGATACAATATTTAACAAAAAAGAAATCAAGTCCATTTCAACAAGCATATAGAAATAGATGCACCGTATTAAATTAAGACAACAATAATAACATATCTAGTGTGATTTGAGTAGGTTAGAGAGCCTAAGACCAACCTCTACCTTGTTGAGTCAAAGATACTATTTCAGAAAGACTATCCACTCAAGTATATTGTATTAAATTAAAAAGGTTCACAATGTAAAATTAAAACAAACTATTATACCTAATGTTATCTAAGGAGAGGTGCTAGCAATATGGTTAAGCCAAGTGCCAAGCTAATAACAAGTCAATTGACAATTTTAGGACAAGATGAATATATAATGTAATAAAATTAGTTAGTTTAAAATTAGTGTGGTTAATTTTAAATTTAAATAGAAGATAAGGATTCTCTTTGAATTTGAATTCAAAAATAAGTATAATTTTATACAAGCTATATCCTCTATTTTCAGCTATCAAAATGAAAAATTGAACTAATAAAATTTTATAACAAACTAATAAAATTTAAAAAATTAAATTGAAAGATAACTTTCAAAATCCGAATTAACATGTGAAAATCTAGATTGCCATGGATAAACGTTGAAGAAGTTAGTAAATTGAAGAATGAAATGGATATTGGACCAAAAACGAGAAAAAATTAAATGGATAAGCCATACAAATCTAACAGCTGAGATCTAAATAAAGTCAATCAAATTAAATGTCTAATCTTTGAAATATAGAGAGAGGCAAATATATATATAAATAATACTTAAAAATATTTTTTTTAAAATATTATTGACGAATAATTTCTAAACAATAAAAATACATATCCTATGAGTTTGATGGAGTCCTTTTAAATAAATGCAGTACTTTGTATTGAACTAGATATAAAATCCCGTGTTGTGCACGGCCCAAACACAGATAAAAATATTGAAATTGATGGTTATCTTCTTAATAACTTTTTGATTGATAATAATAAATAGGAGTAACATATATTTAGTATTATAGAATTATAAATTTTGAGTGTGTAATTTCTAAATTTTAGCTAATGTTTGCAAGTTGTAGGTTCTCCTATATATAATATTATTTAAAATTAATTTTGTTATCGTTTGAAAAACAAATTAAGTATTACTCTATTAATATTTTCAGCAATATTAAGCATAGTACTAAAATCTAAATATAAATAAATTTACTAATATTTATCAAAATCCTAAAACACTAATTGATATAGAGGTAATTTTATTTTAAGTTTGTTTGATCCAAATAATATCTCTAACACAATCCGCATAATATTTGTTAAAATAATCGTGCGGTTAGAGTGAATAAAGTGACAAATAATTTAAATTTGAATTGATCAGTAGTAAAAAAAATTAAAAAAATATGTGGTTAGACTAAACAAAATGATAAACTTCCCCAATATAATCTGTATAATTTTTGGTGATACATTAACTGAAGTATTCTTTTGAATTTGAATTGAAGATAAAATATCTTTGCAAAATAAACTTTATTTTTTCTTAGTAGATATCCATATTTTTTGACGTTATACCCAGTAATTTATAGACCTCTACGTAATCTTATCAATTGATATGATTTCGAATTTGAGTTGGAACTTCTTAACCCCTTATATATATCCTTCTAATAAAACACAAATTAATACTAGGTTTTCTTTTCAATGTTATCCTGCTTCCATGGCTTATTTCAAGATTTTTTTTTTCTCCTTCTCTTTGTTGTTGATCGTTAGCTATATTCATGATTAGCAAGTTTTTTTGTATGGACCTTTGTTTGTGTTGAATGAATTATAATCCATACGTAATAAATGAATCTTAATCATTGATATTTGCAGGTTCTCATGAGGCAATATCTATTAGTGATGGTGAAGAAGGTGATAGCCAATTCTAGATTCCTGAGGAAGGGGAACACTTGGTGACTTTCCGTAGTTCGGTGGCTAAGACTCAGATAGACTTTTTGCTCCTTACGAAGGTTGACAAAGGTCTTTGTAAAGACTGTAAGGTTATTCCGAAGGAGGATCTTACAACCCGACATAAGCTTTTGATGATGGATTTGGAGATCAAGTTGGAGAAGATGAAGAGGGTTGTGGATGACAAGTTAAGAATCAAATGGGGGAGTTTGACCATGGCTAGTGCAAAGGAGATGGGGGAGAGGTTGATGGCCAAGGGGGCTTGGGGGAGTAGTGGGGATGCGACCGGTATGTGGGACAGGACGACCAGTTGCATTCGTGAGGTAGCCAGAGAAATGCTAGGAGTCTCGCGGTGTTATCGTGGTGGAGATCGAGGGGACTGGTGGTGAAACGGTGAAGTGCAAGAGAAGGTGGAAGCGAAGAAAGTGGCGTATGTGAAATTGATAGAAAGCATCGATGAGATGGAGAAGTGGATGAATAAGGAACTGTATAAGATGGCGAGGAAGGAGGCAAAGCTAGCGGTTACGGTGGCAAAAACGGTGGCTTTCAAACGCTTGTATGTGGAATTAGAGGAGAAATGTGGGATAAGAAGCTGTACATACTAGCCAAGACAAGGTAGATAAGGAGCCCGTGACTTGGATCAAGTGAGGTGCGTCAAGGACGAGGAAGACAAAGTACTGGTGGAGGAAGCACATATTAAGCAGATGTGGTAGTCTTACTTCCACAAACTCTTGAACGAAAAAGGAGATGGAGACATTGTGCTTGGAGATCTGGAGCATTCTGGTAGGCACGGGGATTTTGGGTATTGTATGAGCATTGAGGTTGAGGAGGTTACATGTGTCATTCATATAATGCGAAGGGGATGAGGGACCGGGCCTAATGAGATCCTAGTGGAATTTTGGAGGAGCGCAGGCATGGCATGTGTTAGAGTGGTTGACTGAGTTGTTTAACGTCATTTTTTAAGATGGTGAGAATGCCCGAAGAATGGAGGTGGAATACAATGATCACTTTGTACAAGAACAAATGTGATATCCAGAGTTGCAACAACTATAGGGGTATCAATCTGCTAAGCCACACAATGAAAGTGTGAAAAATAGTCATGGAGATGAGGGTGAGAAGAGGCACGTCTATTTTTGAGAACCAGTTTGGTTTCATGCCGGGGCGTTCGACCACAGAAGCCATCCATCTTATTAGGAGGTTAGTGGAGCAGTATAGAGAGATGAAGAAGGACTTATATATGGTTTTCATCGACTTCAAGAAGGCATACAACAAAGTCCACATGGAGGTTCGACGGAGATGTTTGGAGGTTAGAGGTGTACCTGTGGAGACTCGGAGCACTTCCCAATGTTGATAGGGTTGCACCAGGGATCAACTCTTAGCTCATTCCTATTTGCCTTGGTGATGAACGGACTGACGCGATAAATCCAATGGGAGGTACCATGGTGTATGTTATTCACAGACGATATAGTCCTGATTGATGAGACTCGCAGTGAAGTGAACGCCAAGCTGGAGGTTTGGAGACAGACTATGGAGTCTAAAGGGTTCAGGTTGAGTAGGACCAAGACAGAATATTTGGAGTGCAAGTTCAGCATCGGGAGCGACCCTGAGACAGGCGTGGAGGTAAGACTTGGTACTGAGGTCATTCCAAATAAAGGAAGCTTCAAGTACCTATGGTCTATTATCCAAAGGAATTTAGAGATTGATAACGATGTCACACATCGTATTGGGGCAGGGTGGATGAAATGGAGGCTCGCATCTGGAGTCTTGTGCGACAAAAAGGTTCCACCAAAACTTAAAAGAAAGTTCTATAGGGTAGTAGTTAGACCGACTATGTTGTATGGGACAAAGTGTTGGCCAGTCAATTCTTCGCACATACAAAAGATGAAAGTTGCGGAAATGAGGATGTTGAGATAGATGTGTGGGCATACAAGGAGAGATAGGATCAGAAATGATGATATTCGGGAGAAAATGGGAGTGGCCTCGGTGGATGATAAGATGCGGGAAGCGAGGTTGAGATGGTTCAGGCATGTGCAGAGGAGAGACACAGATGCCCCAGTGCGGAGGTGTGAGAGGTAGGCCGAAGAAGTATTGGGGAGAAGTGATTAGACGGGATATGACGCAGGTGCAACTTATTGAGGACACGACCTTAGATAGGGGTTGTGGAGGACACATATTAGGGTAGAAGAGTAGTAGATACTCGAGCGTCGTCCTACTTATGCTTACAAATTGATAGTTGTAGTGTTATTACTGTAGGCCTGATTAGCCTATCACACTTATAAGCACATTATTGTTTTATAATCCACTGTAATTTAATTTCTGCTGCTATGTGTTCTTTAGTGTATTTTGTTTAGCTTATTTAGTTGTGTTAGCTACTGCTCCCTTTTGTTTGAATGCACTTTATACTGCTTTAATTCCTTATCTGAGTTTGACCGTTTCTCTTGCTTTACTCTTTATTCTTTACTCTTGCTTTACTCTTGCTTTGTTTTGATTGTCTTGCTTGTGATTATACTTTGTCTTGAGCCGAGGGTCTTCTGGAAACAACCGCTCTACCTACTAAGGTGGAGGTAAGGTCTGTGTACACTCTACCCTCCCCAGACCCCACAGTAGGATTTCACTGAGTATGTTGTTGTTGTGTTGTATGGTGAAGAAGGTGATTTGCAAGTTCAAAATATCATGTTTGATCAGAAGAAAAAATAGAAAGCATGAAAACATAAGAAACCAAAGCCAATATTGCATGAGCCTCCGGTATACAATTCGTTGAGCTATCCAAATAACCTAGATGATGAGCATTGGGTGCCAAACAATTCCGTATTCCATTACTTCTCTTTATTTTTATATTTAGTTGTCCATCATTTATTTTATCAAATGGGTAATTTAAGTACCTCATATTTAACCAACTTTTTTTATTTTTTATTTTCAAGGAGTTGTTAAATAAATATACTTCGAGAATTCTTGATACACTAATTACTAAGGTTGACTCTTGGGGTACAATCGTAGGTCTTTTAGAACGCTCTTTGCAAATGCAACACTAAAATCACCTGCTTTACAAGGACAATAAAGAATAATTTTAAAAAGGGTGAATCTCAGATTTTTGTCAAGAAATACAATAATACCATTAGAAAGAAGCAATTATACTTCATCTCAAAGATAGTATATATATTGGCAAAGAATGGGAGAACAAATATTGAGTAGTGTATCACAGGAGTAGGAGAAAAAATAGTAGATGTAATATATAAGGATTTTTTTTTTAAAACAATAGGACTAGAAATCAATAATTCAAGTAGTTAGGAAGACATATAATAACAGTACTCCGTACCTACTATACTTGTTTCAATGCAGGTTTATTCATTTGGTTTTCCCATTCCTTTTTAGAGTAAAGATAGGCCAAGGGAACTTAAACTCTAGCAGAAGGTCTACAGCGTGTGTTCGAACCTTGGTGGGAGCAATTTGCTCTCTTATGGGATAGGACCTTGTAGGTGATATCAGTTGCTCTGTTCTCAAACCCTGGTCATTCAGGCACATCCCGCGATTTACTGGTAGTAGTGCTGAGGAACCGGGACTACTATCTCCAGGAATAGTCTGGCGTAAGCGGGGAAGCTGGATATAAAAAAAAGAAAGATAGGTCTCTTCCCTTATTCCTTCTCTTCCCGTTTCAATTAATGAAAAAACATTAAATGAAACAAGAAAGGGAAAAGGACAGTGTTAGCTGCAATAGCTGATATTCCATCTTTGAGTTTTCTAAAAAAAAAAACTCTAAAATAAAGGATCAACATTATTTGAAATCTCCAGACAAAAAAAGAAAATTTAGAGTAGGGAAAGTTGTATAACAAACTATAGTTTACGTATACAAATGCATAAATATTATTACCATAATTAATTATTATATCTTACGTAATTAATTTGTATTTATTTCTATTTAAAATTTTGAAAACTGTAAATTATAATTTTGTAATTACAAGTATTTGCCAATTGCTTAAGAATATTTGTCACAATTGACGAATATCAGTCACACATAGCAGGAAATATGTGACAGACCTATCATATAGCGGCAAAAGCGGCGGAGTATTACAAAATCACATGCAGATTTGGATAATATTAATGAGCAATGCAATAATATGGAGTGTAGATAATGTTTTGAATCGAGTGTATTTATTTTCACAAAAAACATTTTAAACTGAGTGTAGTTAGTTTTTAATTTAATCAAAATTTTAAAAAAATTAATATTAAGAAGAAATAAGTTAGGAGTAACAATAAAATAGGAGTGATAATTTAGAAAGATTTGAGTATTAATACAATTTGGTTGTGAAACAATATTAATATTGAGAGAAAGGGGAAACAATTGAAAATAATATTTGTGAAAGAAAATCGTTATACAAGTCAGATTCAAGAGTCCCTTTTTTTTTCTAACATAAAAGCATGTTAAAAATCACTTTAACAACCTTTAATTTATCTTTCATATTTAGAAGTATTTGAAATTGACTTATAATAGAAGAAGAAAAAGGAGTTGTTTTACTTCTTAAAATTTTAAAACTATCTTCTATGAGTTTGATGGACTCCTTTTAAATAGGCGTAGCATAACATTTTGTTAAAAGACTAGGGGCGAATTGCACGGGCCCAACATGAAGCAGGTTTGAAGGGCACACAGTCGACTTTATTTAAAAAAGTTGATGTTATGATATTTAAAAAATTATTCAAAATGTTATATCAATTTAAAAGTGAATTCATGTATGTGGTTAAATTTAAAGATTCTAATCACTTTTAAATTTGGAACAAATACCATAAGTTGTGAAATGTACATAACTTAATACAAGGTCTACCTGACTTTATTGCTAATACTCACATTATTTATGCAAGAATTTATGTACATTGTGAATACTCACATTATTTATACAAGAATTTATGTACATGGTGAATTTAAAATATCATCTATTGGCTCACATGAATTCAATAGTTTTTTTTAGACCCTGTTGTATACGTAATAACCCTTTTCACTACCAAAAAAAAAAAAGCAAATAGCGACGGATTGAAGCAACTACTATTTGTCGTCGCTAAATAGCAACATATTAGCTACGGAATTTTGAATCCGTTGCAAAATTAGAAAAACAAAATGTGGATGTATATTATAGCGACGGAATAGCACGAGTATTAAAATTCGTCGCTAAATATGGGGCTATGTTTTGACGCTTGCTTTTTAGCTACGGAATTAGTGACAAAAGTTTCGTTGTTAAATTAATAAAACGTTAGCTACGGATTATTCGTCGAAAGTTATATTTAAATTATTAAAATGCTTTAAAAATAGTTGCGACTGAAAATATCTGTAGCTAGTGTTTCTTACAAAACTAGATGCAGTTGCCCGTGCTACGCACAGGCCAACACGAAGATGAATGTACGATATGAGAAATGCAGGCTCTTGAATTTCATTCCTTCAAATCAATAATTTTAATATGATTTATGTAATATCCCGTACTTTCGAATTACGTTTTGAATTGCTAGGCGTGTGTAAAATCGTTATGCGTGTGTAAAATTGCTAGGCGTGTGTAAATAGATTTGAGCATTGGGAAAATTTTGGATCATATTTACGTATGCTAATAAAGAGTTTAGCATATAAAAGGATAAAATCCCAAAATAATTTAGGACGTAAGAAGTGTGATGATAGGAAGCGGAAATAAATTTGGAATATGCATAAAGAAATTATGGACTAGTGTCATACCACAAGGTTATGACATTAAGTATATGAATGTTTTATAAATTATAAAGATTTAAGTGAATTGGGATCAAGAATTAATTATGTATGTAATTGATTAAATTATGGGATTAATTAATCCAAATGGGGTTATTAGTGAGTGGAAGGGGGTATTACGTGTAAGACCCAAAGGCCATGCACGATAATGGTCTTAAATGGTGGCACAATTTGGGATAAACTTCATGTGGAAGTATCCACGTGGCTTTATGATAAAGGTCTTAATAAGTTAGTTAACACATTTGTACTATTTCTATTCCAGAAAGATGAGTTGAGATTGATGTGTCAATTTTAGTCTTTAAATTAATTTAGAGATATTTTATTCATTTTCATGCTTATCTCTTAGTTTTATAGTTGTATATACGTGTCTATGGTTCCATTAGCCACCCACCATCACTAAATTACATGGTTCTCATCTCTACGGCCAAACATATAAATTCCTTTTGTAGATTTTTACTTTACTTTTTCCCCTTCAATTTTCTTTATCTACATTTAATTTCTAAACAAAGTTGCATTAGATTACTTCTTTTGGGTGCTCCAAATTTTGATAGCCTTTATACTTATAGCTTAAGTTCATTTTATTTTCTTAATGAACAAAGGCGTACCAGTTATATATTGATGTGAGAATTCATTCTTGAAAACCAACAGCAACGTCCAGCAACCTTTAATACCACCCAAGGATTTTTGCTCTTCATTCACTACTCTGCCAACATGCTAAGATAAACACAATTCCAAACCTTTCTTTTTATGACACTAAAACAGTGCATTTCAGTTGGGGTTAGAAAACGTACAAAGCATTCCATTTTTGGTTCAGAACATAACGTTCCAGTAAGCAATATTAATAAGGGGCGGGTTCCGTTATTATCGAGGTATGTTAAGACAAATTATTTCTTTCTTTTGGCATGTTTCATGTAACGAAATATAACTGTGATATTGCTCCATAATTTATTCCACTCCTAGTAGTTAACAATATTCGTGTTATTGATTCCTATGCTAAAAACATGTCTAAAATTATTTCTAAGTCCTTATTTAGGCATACAGAAAAATTGTTGATATTCTCAATGTTAGCCGAAGGTATAAAGGTATTATGTCACCCGTTGAGATTGGAATATTGTGTTATCATTCATGCATTTTCATTTGCATTGCATTCATGTTTTACCCAAGACCGTATATTGGGGGACGGGACAGGAAACGCAGACCACCTGATCAGCTGTGAAATGATAATGATAAAGCCTGTGTGGCTTAGTGAAGGAAGATGCCTGATTAAGGGCCAATATATATATATATATATATATATATATATATATATATATATTTTTTTTAAGCTTTACCCCGCTAGGGCGATCGTCTTTAGCCACACCCAAAAACGGCCACAACAGTCCTTCATCGGACACAACAGGCCTATAAATCAACCACCGTTGACATAGGAATTTACAGGCTAATCCATGGATGCCACAAACGGAGCTTATCAGATAACCATATACTAATTCAAGAAGATCACTAAGTCTATGCATATTATGCTAGAAGATTATAACAGTAAGTTAGATATTCATGGCAGTGATTATAACAGCAGCTCAAGATTCATGATAAATATATCAAACTTATATTAACATAACTTCTTGCAATTCTGCAAGATTTCTTATAAAAAACATAATTTACAGTACAGGAGATAAACTACTGAAAAACAACTTACATGTCTAGAGGTATCCAGAAATTTTCCTTTCGGGAGTCCCGGACTGCTACTGCTACTACTGGGATTCCGCTAAAACAAGCTTTTTTACATGCGGGAGTGAGTGTTTATACAAGTGGGGGGATGGAGGAGGAAAACATTTAAAGAAAATATTTCTCTCTATGGTATTGTACTCTGTCTCTCTATTTCACACTTTGCTCTCTACTCTTCTTGTTGAGGGCAGTCTGATATTTATAGTAGTCTCCGGACTTCAACTTCGGATTTCAAAATCAAAAAAAATCTTCAAAAGTTTTCGCCGGGTGCGCTGTGGGCCCCATCGTCACTTTATCTTTTGAATATTTTTTCTTCTAATGGCATTCTTCTGCCAGAAGGCTTAACATTATCAACCGGTTCTCCCGCAGTTCTAAAAACTCTTCGTCTGGGGACATTACCTGTGCTAGTGTCTACGGTAATGTTTTCACCTGTGGTTCTTTGGAAAGGACTAGAGCTCGAGGCACTAGTTTCCATTAATTCTTTTAAACTAACTTCAAGAGAGAATCAAAGAAAGAGTAGACACCTACTAGCAAAAAGAGAATTAATAGGCTTAAACTAGAAGAAGTTCTAAAAAGACAAGAAATAATCTTTAAAAAATCAGATTCTAACTTAGATTATATAAATAACTTAATAACCAGGTGTGATTTTAAAAAGTTAGGTACTAAGACAGACTTGGATACTTATTTTAAAAACAATCTCATAGATATAGAATTAAAGATTAGTCAAGAAAACCAAAAAATTAAGCAAGAATTAGTTTGTAAGGTTTTAGAATTAGAAAAAGTAATCTTAGACCTTAAAAAGGTAATTATTTCATGATAAGAACAGGTGTCACAATAGAAGAAGCGTTAAAAATAATAGAAAAAACCATACCTTTACCTACAGATTATAAAGATTATATACCAACTGCTAAATCAGATCAAATCTTACTACAACAAAACATAATTTTAACAACTTTAGTATTAGACCTTACTAAAAAGGTAGAGCTTTTAACAAAGAAAATCGATTTCTTAAGTGATAGAATAGCTCACATAGACCGTACGTCCGAAACCTCGAAAGACAAACAAGTAGACGAGTTAATTACCCAATTAAAGAAAGTAGAAATAACTCCCCAGAAAGAAAAGGAACAAAGAATAAAAAAGACTCAAAAATGGACTTTCTTACAGGTAGATCGAGAGATAAAAGAGACAACAACAACAGACCAAGTTTCTCAGAAGATAGGATAGGTAATAATTTATTGTCCAAATTTCTAACCCAAAGAGTCCCAGAAGACCATAATAAGCAACTAAGTGAAGTAATAAATGTAGACAGAGATATAAGTATATTCCAACAGAACCAGTTGAATCTACTTAATTCAAGAACGTTATACAATGCAGGAAGGTTTGCTTCAACTGCTCAACTGTATAGACACTACAGAGAAGAACAGTTATCTGTATTAGGAAACTCCGCACAAAAGATTAAGTTAATTAGTGAAGACTCGTTTAGACATATAAACAAAAGTACTAAAAGCCTCATGCATATGGGACTAATAGTAATAGGTATAAAAGGTTTAACTAGAAAGAACCTAGGAAGTAAAGTACTGTTAACTATTTATGACGATAGATGGGGAAACATGAAAAAATCCATCATCGGAATGACAGAGATAGACATGACAGACAATGGTGGTATATTTTACCTAAGCCCAGACTTTTTAATGAATTTAAAAGAACGTGGAGATCATATAAAATTAGGAATACAGACTAAGGGCTATGAAGAAATGCATAGCGGCAATAATTTGCTATTATGCCTAGGATTTCTAGGTAAGATAACTAATAATAGTAATACAAAATTTAAGATAAAAATAGACGACGTAGTAGAACTAATGAGTAACAAGGGAATAAACCTCATTAAACCTACTAAAATCCAACCTGAAGAATATGCAGGTTTAGAATGGAAGCTAGACTATTTCAATAATGAAAAAAAGATGTTAAAGCCAGCAGGGCATGTAGAATATACAAACCAAAAAGGACAGACCTCTATAAGGTTTACAGATTACAGTTATACACCAAAAGAATGCGACGAAGAAAGCACTATAGAAGAGTCTGATTTAAACCTCATGAATATCGAACTTATTCAGGAAGATTATGAGGTAGACTTAGCTATAGAGAAAGCAAAAGAACTAAAAAGACAAAAACCTAAGATGCTATTTAGATGTAAAGGTTGTAAAAAAGATAATATGGAACTAGAACCAACCATAGAACATTTTAAACTATGCGACCTAAGATCAGACAATTTAGGATATCGGGAGGAATCCCTAGCAAAACAAAAAGAACTAATGTTCGAAGATATAATAAAAGATTTTGTGTTAGAAGAATCAGACACTACTTCTGAAGTTAGTTTAAAAGAATTAATGGAAACTAGTGCCTCGAGCTCTAGTCCTTTCCAAAGAACCACAGGTGAAAACATTACCGTAGACACTAGCACAGGTAATGTCCCCAGACGAAGAGTTTTTAGAACTGCAGGAGAACCGGTTGATAATGTTAAGCCTTCTGGCAGAAGAATGCCATTAGAAGAACCTATAACCCTCCAAGAAGGAGGCAATAAGGGAAAAATTCTTAATATAGCTGCACACGACCCCCAAAGATGGAATTCAGTGATAGACTTATGGAAAGGAATAGTGGTTGCAGATTATATACAGAACTATCAGGAATCAGACGCAGAATCCATGTATAAATACTTAGAAACCTTTTTAGGAGAATCAACCAAGGCCCTCTGGGAAGCATATAAATTAAATTTCCCAGAAGAATTTCATCAGTTGGTTGCTATGGGATCAAACCCATATAATTTTACCAACAAAATCCACACTCTAATCACCGGAGAAGATCCGAATAGCGGACTAATTGTTCTCCAGAGAAATGCTTTGATAAAATTAGAACAGTTAAGTATTAGTAACTGGATATATATAAAGAAGTTTTTAAATGATTTCTTTTATTATTGCACGATCAGCGGTAATTCGTTTGATCAAGAACTCGGCAAAAAGCTCTTTAACAAACTTCCAGGAGCTTTAGGACGAGAAATAGAGGAAAGGTGGAGTAAGCGTGACGGAATTATACAAAATCCCAACGCTAGATGGTCTATAGGACATAGAATCCAGCATGTCATGGAAATACTCCAGAAAAAGTGTACGCATCTACAAATACAAAAACAGCTCAAACAAAATGAGCTAAGTTTCTGTAAAAGTGTGATCTACACAACCCAGAGTTATGACAAAGACCCACCTAGAAGAAAAAGTTATAAAAAGAAAAAGAAGTATGGTTACCAAAATTACGATAAATACGATAAGAAAAGATATTACCTTAGAAAATCTACGGCTAGAAAGCCTTACTTAGATAAAAACAAACATATTAGAAAATATAGAAACGACAGAACATATAAGAACAGATTAGAATGTTTTACTTGCGGCAGTATAGAACGCCTAGCGAATACTTGCCCAAAAAGAATTAATAATAATTCTAAAAACGCTCAATTAATCAAAGATTTTCAGGAGACCCTGATAAATGTAGACGAATACATGTCCGATACAGAAAGCATTTATTCAATAGTCTCCATAGATACCGAAAATACCAATAGAATAGACTCCTCAGATTCAGAAGCAGACGAACTCATTAATGAAATGGGAATCGATAGGATAGATATAAGTGAAAACTTAAATAATTTGGTAAATACTTTTACAGACTGTGACCATTGTTTTGAACAAAATAAAGGTCTAGACAGCACTCCTTGTTGCATATGCAAATGGTTCCCTAGTAGAGCCAAAAGAGCCAAATGCAAGAAGTGTTACTTAGAAGGATGCATAAATTGCCTCCAAAAGGAACTAAATATTATAATTACCCCAAGTTTAAACAATCACAAGATTAAGGAAGAAGCCTTAGGTGACTCAACCCTTCCTTTAAGAATAATTACATTAGAGACTAGGGTCAATAATCTAGAAATTAGATTGACTAAATTAGAAAAAGGAAAACAGTCGATAGAAGACGATAGTGATGAATCAGAAGAACAAGATAAAACAGAAGTAGCATCAGAACTCTTAAACTCAGAAGAGAAAAACCTAATTTGTAATGAAGACAAAAAATTTAGCGCGATAAGATTAATGTCAAAAGTTAAGATTAAAGATTATGAAATTACAACGCTAGCTTTAGTAGATACAGGATGCACTAGAAGCATTATAAATAAAAAGATTGTCCCAAGTCATCTAGTAAAAACACTAGAGAAACCCTCTTCAGCGGTACAAATGGATGGGACGTTCAACTTCTACAATTTCTACCTGCAAGAGGCAAATATTAGCTTCGTAAACTCTTGCTCTAATAACCCCAGTTATAAATTAGATAAAATATTTGTTAGAGATCTTAATATAAATACAGATTTTGTGATAGGTTTAGATTTCCTGTTGAATAATAACGGAAGTTGCACCATCACTAGAGACGGAGTAATCCTCCAAAGAAGTAGTACGTATGCTCCTGTATATACGCAAAAAATAGATACTAAAGTTATAAAGCTTCCTACTCTAAATCTTACCAACAATTCTAGTTGTTGTAACAGCTGCAAAAAAGGAGAACAAAGCTGTACACTAACGTCAGAAATGCTGTTGGAAGAATTAGAAGAAGATTGGTTACTAGACAAAAATTATACCTTAATAGAAATAGCTACAGATTTCTATAATTTTAAATCAGGAGTAGAAAAAATATGAGTAATTAAGGATAAAAAGGATTTAGACAATGTGGTAAGAATTCTAGATGAATTAGAGATCATTGGAGAAAAACCTTTAAAACACTGGACTAATAATAAGATCCTCTGTAAATTAGACATTATTAACCCAGAGTACATAATAAGAACAGGCTCAATAGAGGCTACAAATCAAGATCTAGAAGATTTTAAATCTCAGATAAAAGAACTATTAGATTTAGAAATTATCAGAAGATCCACTTCTAAACACAGATCCGCAGCCTTTATTGTGAAAAACCATTCAGAAATTGTCAGAGGAAAGGCGAGAATGGTGATCAACTATAAAAGGTTAAATGATAACACGAGAAGTGATGGCTATAAACTGCCAGACAAAACAGAACTTATCAATCGAATACAAGGAAAAAACGTTTTCAGTAAGTTCGATTGTAAGTCGGGCTATTGGCAGGTAAAAATGCATCCTGATAGCATTGAATGGACAGCCTTTACTTGCCCTGAAGGTCATTTTGAATGGCTAGTAATGCCATTTGGCCTGAAGACAGCCCCTCCCATTTTTCAACGAAAGATGGACGAGATTTTCGCAGACTATAAAAGATTTACCATAGTTTATGTAGACGACATTCTCGTGTTCAACAGTAACATGGCGGAACACTTGGGTCATTTACAGACAGTATTTAGACTTTTTGTCAGTAATGGCATTATAATTAGTAAGAAAAAGATGGAATTATGCAAGACTTATATAAATTTCTTAGGAGTAATTATAGGCGAAGGAAAAATCAAACTCCAGCCACATATAGCTAAGAAAGCCTTAGAAATGCCAGACAAATTAGATAAAACTAAAGATTTACAAAAATTCTTAGGTATACTAAACTATGCCAGAACCTTTATAAAAGACTTAGGGAAAATAGCAGGACCTTTGTATTCTAAAACAGGATCTACAGGTCAAAAGAAGTTCAATACAGAAGACGTTAAGATTGTAAAGCTGCTTAAACAACAGATTCAGAACATCCCTGACCTCAACATGCCGCTCGAAACAGACTATTTAATAATAGAGACAGATGGCAGTTTCGAAGGATGGGGAGCAGTCCTTAAAAGCTAGAGTAAATAAATATAGTAATAAGACTACAGAAAAAATTTGTGCCTACCAAAGTGGTAAGTACAAAGAGAAAGGAAATATGAGTAGTATAGACGCAGAAATTCTAGCAGTAATCTACGGATTAAATGATTTCAGATTATACCTTCTAAATAAACCAGAGACTTTAGTTAGAACAGATTGTGAAGCCATAGTCAAGTTCCACCAGAAGATTAATGATAAGAATAGCAGTAGACGTAGATGGTTGAATTTCCTTGATACGGTATCCATATATAATTTAGTTTTTGAACACATAAAGGGAAAGGATAATCATCTGGCAGACCAACTAAGTAGGTTAAAAATAACCAGCTCAGATAAAGCCAGTAGTGTAAAGCTGTTATCAGAAAAACACTAACAATCGTTGTTTCTTCTTAGCAGCATGAGCACGTCAAATAGAGCTGAGACATCTAAAGACAAAGGGAAAGGCCCAGCCAAACCCGCAGACAACTATAGACAATCAGTCTTGGGGAACCTGAATTTCAGGCCCACTACTGCCCTTGAGACTCCCCAACTAGAAAGACTTATCTTTGGTAAGAATAACTTAATCTCTTACCCACCGTCTAACATGACCTTTAAAGTTTTACCTGATCATGTTATAGACAAACAGCAAAAATGTCTGTTAGATAATTTATGGATTTCTCATTCCAGAAAAGACAATAGCCATTTTGTGGCTACTTTAAATTCTACCAGTTTTTATTTTCATCAAAAAAAATCTAGATAAACGTTTTAAATATTACGTAGTAATTCACGGCAAGATTAAAGGAGTTTTTCAGACTTGGCTTGAAGTAGTGGATTCAATTAAAGATTTCAAAACCCCACTATTTAAGGGCTTTAATGATTTTAATGAAGCTCTAGACTACGCTAAAGGCATGCTTGGACCAAACTATTACATTTCTCCAGCCTTGAGACACAACCCCACTCAAACTCCCCAATATAACATCCAGAAAGATACAGATAAGATCATTTTTTGTGATCACTGTACTACGATGACGGAGTCATTTAAAAGACTAAACCAGACTAAAGACGAGCTTCAGACCCAGAATATAAGCCTGATGGAAAAAGTCACACAACTAGAACTCCTACTCAGACAAACTACTTTTCAACAGACTCAGCAGAGTTCTCCATCTCCCCAAAAAATGGATGAGACAGGTGTGCGTTTCCCTACTGAATGCAAGAAAACCTATTGTATCAGGTATAGATACAACTAGTCCGGTACAAACGGTCGCCGGTAAAGACATCTCAAACCCGTTAATGGCTGTCACTTTGCCAAAAAGTGAAAAAGAGGAGGCAACTTCCTCCTACTCCAGACGAAGGCTCCCTCAGACTTTTTCGGGAACAAATACCCGAACAAGGAGCAAACAGACTAGAAAGAAACAGACTACAAATATCGAACAAATAATAAAAGACACAATTGAAAATTTGTTCAGAGACAGAGGAGTGATTCAGAGTTCTCAAGAACCAGAAATTAAACATGTCACTTCAATAGAATTAACAGAAACTACTTCAGTCCCGACTAGTAATCCACAGCCAATTTTGCAAAGGGATAACGAAGAAATAGATCACGTTTCTGAGACAAGTTCAGACGAAGAATTTAGACAGTCCAATTATGCCCAGGAGGCTCAAGATCCTAACGATTATGACTCAGGAATGAGTTTTGATTCGGTGGCAAGGCATAATCTAGACACATAAAGACAAAAGAAAAAGAACGGCCAGCATTAAAAGAAGGAAGATGTAGATGACAGAGACATAAAGAAAATACTTTTGACAAAGGAAGTAGCTTTCCTCAAAAGAAGACGCCAGCAGGCAGAAGACAACAAAAGAAGAAAAAATATTCAAAAGATAAAGTGACGATGGGGCCCATAGCGCACCCGGCGGAAACTTTTGAAGATTCTTTTTTTGATTTTGAAATCCGAAGTTGAAGTCTGGAGACTACTATAAATATCAGACTGCCCTCAACAAGAAGAGTAGAGAGCAAAGTGTGAAATAGAGAGACAGAGTACAATACCATAGAGAGAAATATTTTCTTTAAATGTTTTCCTCCTCCATCCCCCCACTTGTATAAACACTCACTCCCGCATGTAAAAAAGCTTGTTTTAGCGGAATCCCAGTAGTAGCAGTAGCAGTCCGGGACTCCCGAAAGGGAAATTTCTGGATACCTCTAGACATGTAAGTTGTTTTTCAGTAGTTTATCTCCTGTACTGTAAATTATGTTTTTTATAAGAAATCTTGCAGAATTGCAAGAAGCTATGTTAATATAAGTTTGATATATTTATCATGAATCTTGAGCTGCTGTTATAATCACTGCCATGAATATCTAACTTACTGTTATAATCTTCTAGCATAATATGCATAGACTTAGTGATCTTCTTGAATTAGTATATGGTTATCTGATAAGCTCCGTTTGTGGCATCCATGGATTAGCCTGTAAATTCCTATGTCAACGGTGGTTGATTTATAGGCATGTTGTGTCCGATGAAGGACTGTTGTGGCCGTTTTTGGGTGTGGTTAAAGACGATCGCCCTAGCGGGGTAAAGCTTAAAAGAAGAGATGAACTTTCAAGAAGAAAAACTGGTTAAAGCATAAATATGTTTAGAGTTTAAATAGTAAACAAAAATATAAATGGTAGGGATGATGAATAGTAACCCAAGACTAGTGACTGGACAGAGTCCAGATTAAAAAAAAAAATAAAAAAAAATTTAACTTTCAGGAGATAGACTTCAGATGAATATACTTATATGACTAGTCGTTATTCAGAAAGAGTACCGAGTAGGACCACACAACTTATTGAACCCCAACGCTATTGAAACATTTTATTGAAATACCATACCCCCTTTATTATTGAATATATATATATATATATATATATATATATATATATATATATATATATGTTGTGGGGAGGAAGATGCCCTTGTGTGGCCAGTATATATGTATTTACCGCATTATGCATGACATTTAGACATATTATGCCCACAGAGGCCGACATGAATTATTTGCTACAAATTTTGTTCACATTCTTCCTTCCGACAGTTATACTTGTTTCTGAATTTTGAGGCCATTGGGAAGCTTGAAATCTACAATTATGAAGCTTGTTGGAGTTAGGCATTGGAGTTGAACTTCTTGTAGTGATATTAGTTAAGTTGGAGTTACAAGACCTGTGCAGTTTGAGCTACAAGTTCTGCCAGTTTTCTATTTATACATGTTATGCACAAATATTTGCTCTTCTCTATTATATATCATTGCTCAATAAGTTCATGCATGAAACATGTTTGTTAGCACACTAAATTTGGTAACATTTTAATTGTAAAGTGCTTGGTGTTTAGGTCCTCTCTCTAATTTCCAAATTTTATGAATTTCTTGCAGCTGTGACTTTTAACTGATGCATTCGGATTGTTGCTTGAAGGGGAGTCCTTGATTTTGATGATGACCATCTCTCTCGCCAAGTATTAATTAGCTTCTTTTTTTTTGTTGTTGACTTCATTCTTAGTGTTATGGATGTTTTAAACTTAAATATACAATTACATGCATCTGCTATCTATTTTGGACCTTGTAGAATATTTATTTATATAAATTTCAGTTATTTCTAAGCGTATCCAACAATTTTCATATAATATGTTCAATAGATGTATTTAAATATTAAATAAAAGGATTAAAAAAGAATTTTCTATGCATTTGTGGTGAATATTTTTCATACATAAAATAAATGTATAAAATTAAATTATTGCGATGGAATTTTTTGTCGCCAATTAATTCTAACGACGAATTTGAATTATGAATTTAGCGATGAAACTGATGAAAATTGCAATGGATTTTTCTGTCGCTAACGAATACAATCCGTCGCAAAGTCGAATTCAAAATTTTCATCGCAAAGAGGTTAGCAACGAGCATAATAGTAACCGGCGACAATTTGTCGCTCATTTAGCGGCAGATTTCGTCCGTCGCTAAACGCAATTTTTTTGTAGTGATTATTATTATTGTATATATTAATTTAAAATCATTGTAGGAAGAACTAAATTCATATCATGAATTCGTCATTGTGTATTATTGCCGGATATTGCCGGATAGAGTATGAAATAAGAATATGTTATTAAAAATACATGAATAAGCATAACTAATGACAGAAATCCTTTAAAACGATCAATCTCCACGTTATTATGCATAGTATAAAAAATAATGTATTGTTATGTATATTCATCACGTATACAAATTATAATTTATGTATAATTAATCTGTGAACTTCCAAACAATCCCACAATTAAGTAAATAAATAGAATAATAAATATTACATTTCAGAAATCAACTTGATAATTACACTTGCAAATTAAATATGAAAGTCAAATTCTAGAAAGAGAATGTTGAGGTGATTCAAAAATAGAATGCTGAATTTTTTCTTTTTCAGAATTGAGAGTTCTTCAAGAAAGGCAGAAATTAAAACTCATACGTGTACCATTTGGTCAGTTGGCTAACTTTTGGGGTGTTCTTTGTAATTATTCAATCTCTCTAAATTGTATTAGTGTTTATTTGAGAAAGAAACTAAAAAATAAAAGAAGTATTAACTTTAAAGTTATAGCTCTCTAAGTGGTTTGGGAAGGTATTGGTTTAGTTGGTAACCTTCCCAAACCAATAAGGAACCTTCCAATTGTATCTCATGTATGAAGTTAATTTCATCATGCTTCCCTCATATTTTATTTATATTTAAAAAGAAAGAAGGATATGGTCTACAATGTACAACTAGATGTGTATATAAGTAAATTTGTAAGTAAAAGACATGTAAATATTCTACTAAGTGATGTTAAGTAAAAGATACGTAAATATATATCCAGAAATGTCCACTAAATTCTTATGTTCAATGTCAAAATGATCCAGAAATAAGGATATGATCTACAATGTACAAGTATATATATATAAATAAATTTGTAATTAAAAGACACGTAAATATTCCACTAAATGTTAAGTAAAATAGACACGTAAGTATATATTCAGAAATATCCACAAATGATGTATAAAGACTAAAATACTTATGTTCAATGTCAAAATGACCCTATAAGTAAATTTGTAAGTAAAAGACACGTAAGTATTCCACTAAGTGATGTTAAGTAAAAGACACGTAAATAGATATTCAGAAATGTCCACTAGATGACGTATAAAATACTTATATTCAATGTCAAAATGACCCTTAACCTTTTCTACAAATGGCATTAAGCACACATGTTGAAATCCACATTTCTAATATATAGATATATAGAATATAGATGTCAAAATGACCCTTCACCTTTTCTACAAATGGCATTAAGCACACATGTTGAAACCCACATTTCTAATATATAGAAATCATGCGGTTAAAGTGAATAAAATGAGTAAAAATATTTAAATTTGAGTTGATCCAAATAATATCTCCATCATAATTTGCACAATTTTGAAAAAGCTGTATGATTAGACTAAACAAAATGATAAAAGAATCTAAATTTACATTAATTTAAAAAATATCTCCAATATAATATTTATATTGATTTGAAAGAGGTAAATAATAATTTAAAATAACATTTGTGAAAGCAAGTTTCTATAAAAATTAGATTTCAAAGCTTCCCTCTTTTTTCAAACTTAAAAGTATATTAAAAATCACTTTAACAACCTTTAATTTATTTTTCATGTGTATGAATATTTGAAATTGGCTTATAAAAAGAAAAAAAATGACTTAAGCAAAAATGACAGTTTATATATTGAAGCGATTAAATTTGGTGTGATACAAATAAGATACAGGTACTAATTTTCTAAAATTAGTTTCTTTCGGTATTGATAAAAATAGGATTATACAGGTGCTTATTAAAATAGTAAAATTCTGATATATATATAGAGAGAGAGAGATAGAGAACTCCTATTTTTATTGGTATGAAAAGTGGTGAGATTATAAAGGAATATAAAATGAACTAAGTGAATTCGAAAGAAATTAGGCATTTAAATATGTTAAGAATGACATAAAAATTAGAAAAAGTGCTTGATGTGAAAAACTTAATTAGTTAATGTGAATTTTCAATACTAGCAATAACATAAATAATAAAATGGATCAAGACTTTTAAAATTTGAAATTCTACATGAATAAATATCATAAAGTAAAAACCAAGGTTTAGGGGTGTATTCAATTAGAATTTTAAAAGACTATTTTAAGATAAATAAGTCTTATGATATTTAATTAACACTTTTAAATAATTTAAATAAATCTTGTGGTATTTAATCAAGACTATTATGATTTTTTAAAGACTGTGTCCACATCTAGTGATATTCAATCAATATTTTAAACTAAGTAACAAAAAATCTCTTTTGATATTAAAAAACTTGCTAATTTGAAAAGATTTTTTTCTCAATGAAATTTGACTTTCTAGTCGGTGTTATAAATACATGCCAACAGATTTTTTTTTCTCAAGACTGTTTTCTCTTTCTCTGGTCTGAATACTATGCAGACATTTTCCCATTGTGGTACGCTGAATTTGGAAATTATTGCACAATCCAAATCCAACTAGATCATGCGCGCGCGCACACTTTAAGAAGTTGATTACTACTGCACTTTCAACCCTTGAAAAGTTGTCAAAGCTTCTTCCCTTCTTGAAGTACCTCGCCAGGGCCTTTTTCTGACGTGTTATGTAAAGTTGCTCTAATCAAGAGTAGACTTCCTCATATTTCATGCTATTAATTGGAAGTGTTTCTTCTTACTTTCAGATTTTTTCTTCCCTGTTGTGCATATACGTTTTTTATCGGTCATAAGTTCCATTGTTAAGTAGTTGATTATGCACATAGCAAAAAAGTTAATTCCCTACATATTATGTTGCTAGTGATTGGACTGACTTCTGAAAATGATAAGTTGGTTCAAGAACTGTGTCTAATGTTTTCTTTTTGTTGGCATTTCAGGTTGTTTTTTAGATATTGTGGCTGCAATTTCACATTGGCTATTAAAAGATTGGAAAAATTGTAGTGGCTGCTCATAAGCCGATTAATGGTTGGTTAGCCTCATAAAAGTAAAAAATCCACGTGGTCTTTCAAATCTTTATAAATCTTATGATAAATCTTTTAAAATTCAAACTTAAAAAAATTTGATTGTAATTTTTTTTTAAAAAACCTGTTAAGTAATTACATTCCTAAATAGTTTTTAAAAATCTACTGGACTGGACTTATTTATGTATAAATAGTCTTTTAAAATCTCAATTGAATAACCCCTTAGTCTCGGATTCACACATATAGTCCGAATCAACTTCAAATTATACTATCTATTTTTCCCTTTCTTTATTTGAGGTTCCTGTGTATTTCAAGTTAGTTCTGAAAAGACATAGCAGATTGAAAGCTAACTGTATGTATCTAAAGCCTTGCGTTTGATGCTGCCATTGGAAGGTAATTTTACTTGTTAATATCCTCAAGTTTGTGATTGAAGAATGTGCCTACAAGGTGTTTGAGTTTTTACTCAACTGAGTAATGATGCCTATACTATGTCAACATTCACTCTTTCATCTTTAAGTTTTTATGGGTAATCTTTGAATTCTCCTTCCATACATGTTTTTACCCAAAGTGCTCTGCATTGAAATGTAAAGCCTTTTACTAGTTGAGGGAGTAGTTGAAATATTGCTCTGTATTTGAGAGTTGGAAGTATTCCGCAAGTAGATATTTGAACAAGTGCTTGTTGCTGTGAATGAGAGAATGAAGGAGAAGATATTTTGCTTTGTTTGACATTTGATTCATTGGGATCAGTTGATGAACACGCTTTGATAATGGTTCTAAATCTAGATTCTGCATGATTATCTTCTAGGTGAATATCACTTTGCTGTGATATTTCAAACGGGTACATAAAAAAAATTATAGATTAGTTTTAAAATGATTAGATTCTTCTTTTATCTTATGTGAAATTTTGAATGACTTAGCTGGAAAAATAAACCATGAAATCATTAGGTAATACGCTAAGGACGACCGATTCTGGTAAAGAAAAAAGTCATAAAATGGTCATAGTCTTTCTCAACTGTTATTTAACCATAATCTTTTACATGGCTATATTTGTGCTATTTACTCTCTACCTCACAAAGATAGGGTTAAGGTCTGCGTACATACTACCCTACTCAGGCCCCGCTTGTGGGATCACACTGGGTATGTTGTTGTATATTTGTGATATTTAGCTACATGAGAATGAATTGTAGTAATTCTGTCTGAACCTTAATTTGATTTCCGGGTGGTTCAGTTCAGTGCTGCAAGTAAGTGTTTTATCCTCCTACAGTTAGGTCTCCACAGTGTATTGTATCTCTCTCTCATGAATTATTGTCATAATTAGCATAAACGGACAGACCTTGGAACCCCTCAAAATTAGGTGCAAGTGATTGTGGCCATAAAACTCGCAGTAGTTTCTTTCTGTGCTCTCCCTCTTGGTGGCTCCCATTTCAAGTGAGTTTTAATGTACTCTTGAAGAGCTCCATCTGGGCTTATGGAAAGCTGAGTTCTTCTTTAACTGCTGCCTTTTTCTGAATTGAATGTGCAATACCCGCAAGGGTGGCTCAGTTGGTTGAGCATGGGGCTTCCTAAATGGAGGTCTCAGGTTCGAACCCCCCTGCCTATGATAGCAGGGGATTTGCCTTCTGGGCCAAGTTCGTATGGGGCTTGCCTAGTGCGGGTTATCTCTTCTGTGTGTTTTGCGGGCTATTGCATAGGAGCGGGGTTTACCCTGTGCGCACCCGAAGGATAGCGGCTGTAAGTTCCCTTGTCATAAAAAAAAAGAATCGAATGTTCAATACGATTGCTTTCTTTCACTACATGTTATGCTTGATGGATTCTTTATTTGGATCATTTCATTTGTTTTACTGCTTAGTTTCTACCAGTAGTTGCACGACAAAGTGCTTTCATAGCATAAACTGGAACTACCATTTCATAGATTTAATTTTAAGTATGTTGGAGATAATACGACACAATGCAATTTAGGTATAATTTATGTTACTGTTGCAAAATGCAATTTACTTTATACTTTTGAAATTTTGTATCTGGTGTCTATTTCTCCAATTTCTCACACATTGTATAGCCATGTTACTGGTTCATTGCAATGTTGATTGTCGAAACAGGTGTAAATCAGAATATCATGAATTTGGAGCTCCTTTTTTGTTGTGAACCCCAATAATGGGGGCGAGGTGGAAAGGAAAAGGGGCAGAAGTTAAAACTCTTGCAGATCCCATTTCAGAAATAGTCAGCCAGCTCCAATCTTCTCTGATCAGCTCAAACTCTAGAGGACTGCTTTCTGGTATGAGTGTGTGCTTCTTAAAGCAGATACAGAACTAACTGACCTCCTCAATCGTGCATGTTTTGGTAGGCCTAGGGTAACATCAGAAAAGAATGAGCAATGGTTTCAGCTCTCCATAGAAGAAGCTTTTTACCTTTAGTATTCTTTAAAATGCTTTAAGGTTGTGGACCACAATAACACTGAACTGAGCAGCGATGAGTTATGGAAGCATATGACATTCAGGAAGGAAAATTTTCCTATCTTATTCAAAGCTTTTTCTCACCTTAGAAGTAAAAACTGGGTGGTTAGATCAGGCTCTCAGTATGGGGTAGACTTTGTTGCCTATCGTCATCATCCTGCTTTGGTACATTCTGAATATGATGTGCTCGCTTTATCAGTACAAGATGGTAGTGCAAATGGTCGCTTGAGGGTTTGGTCCGATTTTCACTGCACTCTTCGCCTTTGTGGTAGTGTGGCGAAAACATTATTAGTTCTCGATATTGAGCAACAACAAAGTTGTGCAACTTCTCCGTCATGCTTAGATAATTATGTTGTTGAAGAGAGAACAATCACAAGATGGAGTCCAGAGCAAGGCCGTGAGAAAAAGTTAAATCCAACCCATGTAAGGTAGATTGACTGGTTCAAGATTAACTCCTGTTTTATCTTGTACTAGTTTAGCAAGTGTATTGTGATTTAAAAGCACTACAATTAGTACTCTGTATAACTATTAATACTCCGTAAACTGTGTTTAATCCCCCATCTGTTGTAGGCAGTTTGGGCTGAATTTATGCCCATCAGAACTGGTAAACTATGCCTTCTTATTTGATCCTCAATGCTATTTTAAGTGAAAGTCAAGCTCATATGAACGTTTACCACTTATAGCAAGTTGCTGCGTTGGGAAAGAACTTACCTGTCTGAAAAAACCAGTTCCAAGAGAACCCATGCATAAAAGTCAGAACTCGTACAAGGTTTATACTCAATTTTCTTGGGGGACGAGGGGGGGGGGGGGGGGGGGGGGGGCATGAAAGCATTTTGTTCTAATAAGATAGAAATGACATTTCAAGCTTTACTGTTTTGTCATGGGGAAGCTCTTAAAAGTGTATCCTGCTAGGTCGAGATTTCTCCATCCTGGTTTCTCCATAAGGCTCGTCGTTATCGATCTTTTTGTTGTGCCTAAAGGCTGCTATTGCAACCATGTACATAATCACAAGAATGATCAATATGACAATGTTGATGACAGATACTTTCCTCCAACTCTTTTTCAGACTAGCCAGAACACCAGCTTTGCAAGAGTTGCAGTTATAGCAGAGTTGCCCTTGATAATTGCTCCATCTAGCACAATCAGGGTCACCTCCTACTATTCCTGTTCCTGGGTTCCACACTGTCTCATTCAGGTATGTGTATCCACATTCTGTTGGGGGCTTGCAGCAACCAGACTGCATAAAAAGTCAAGATTTTGTCATAAAGATCGTCTTATAATAGTAACTTTTTTTATAGTTGAGGTCGGATATATGAATCTTATGTATTCATCCCGTTCTATTCAGTACCAAATGATTGATCAAGATAGGTTATTTTTTACTTTCACCGTCAACCTACACTCCTCATTTGTCAAGGTTTAGGTCCGGTTACATTTTGCAAAGTTCACACAGACAGAGTTTAGGTGTTAAATATTTAAATATCTAACACACATGGCCTTTCTTGCTCTTAAAACTGCATATATGTGACCCAATTATTGGAGCTTGCTGGAAAAGTTAGGCTCCCATCTTTTTCCAACCAAAGATATAGTCATTCACATCAACATCAACCTTGTAAACACTATTTTCTTTTAGTAGTAATGGATGCTTAAAGACAATTTAATATTAGCCACTGATTGACGCAATAAGTGTTTTCAAAACCAAAGTCCCTTTAAGGCAATAAAAACTTATTCACACCCCAAACCAATTGTACCACTTGCAAATTAAGATTGCCGACATATACAATTTCTTTCTTTGACATATTGATTTATTTATGTTACATCAGGAAAATATTTGGTTGTACAACTCTTATAAGTGACATACAAACTAGAAAAGTTTGTCTTTTGTTTTCTTTTTAACCTTGGACCACTTGAAAAGAGGATATTCCACCAACATAAAATGAATAAAATCAGAATGAGTCCAAAGTAGCTAATATCAAGATTCCAGACTCATAAAACATGCATTTTGTCACAGGTCAAAAGCACTACTTTATTGCAGCAAAAAAAAAAAAACTACTTTTTGCCTTACCACTCGGCCATGTCGACAAAATGATACAAATACAAAATAGATGAAAACTTTCCTAAATTACTGTAATGCTTTTTATTATAATTGCACTTTGAGCTCTGTTTTGCTAAATTTTTCCTAATTGTGGAAACATTCATTAGACAACAATAGAAAAGTTGGTAAAATATCTCGTCACTGTATAAATAAAGATTAAAAAAAAGTGGCTAATAATCACATTGAAAAGACAAGGAAGGAAGAGAAAAATCCCCAGAGAATGTTATTTCTAAATGTCCTACTTTTTATTGTCACTAAGGAAGCTAATTATTCCATTACACACATGATATTCATGTGGTCACGGTTTATCAGTTGAAGTTGGTTGCTTTTCTCTCTTTCTCTCTATTTTCTTTTTCTCTTTTGGCTTTATTTCCTTCTTGGTAGGCTGGAAATTGACAAGAGGTATCTGTTGGCAACTCACAAGTTACTCACTTATAATCTACACATGGAAAATGTTAACATAATTGTTTAGTTGGGCAATCAGTGTCAATTCCCTCATCATCATCATCATCCCTAGTGAAGTCCCACAACATGGGATCCGGGGAGGGTAGAGTGTGGTAAGTAGAGAGGTTGTTTCCGAAAGATCCTCGGCTCAAGACAAAACATAAGTACAAGCAAAGCAAGAGAAACGTTCATACCGGATAAGAAATTTAAAACAGAATGAAATGAGACTAACAAAAGCGAATAAGCCATGATAAAGCATTCTGAAAAAAGAAGCGGTAACTAATGCATGTAAATAAGATAAACAAAGTATACGAAAGAACATACAACAGCAGAAATCAAAGGACAGGGGACTATAAAACAATACTGCGCCTACTAGTATGACAGGCTGAGCAGGACTACAATAATAACACTACAACTACCAGTATGTAAGCATAAGTAGGACTACGCTCAACTATCTACTACCCTTCTACCCTAATCCGTGTCCTCCACAACCCTCTATCTAAGGTCATGTCCTCAATAAGTTGCACCTGCGCCATATCCCGCAGATATACATGCAATCTTACCTCTCGTGGTTAATGAAGTGGATTGATAACTATGAAGTCTTGGGTTTAAATTCGGAAAGAAAACATTAGGTGATCTCCTTTCAATTGTCCAAACCGTGTTGAATAGAGTTACTCGATATCTATGCTGATAAAAAGTAGCAAGTATCCTAGTCCAAACCGTGTTGAATAGAGTTACTCGATATCTATGCTGATGAATCCTAAAATTAGTTGAGCAAGTTAGCTTATACACCCTGATTATAAATAAAAGAGGATGTACATGTAATCCTATGCAGTTTACTAATTATGCTTGTTTTTTTTAACTATAGTGTCTAGACTTGTAACGTGTGGGCAATTCCACTATTTGAGTTCATCAGCAAGATATCGAATAACTATAATACATGCTAATCATGTTTCATACGGAGTAGTATATAGTTTGGTGAAATATATTGTACTCAAAAGAAAAAGCTGCATCTTTTTAACAAAAAGAAAATCTACCTTAGGAGCAAAACAAATTATATTTTCCTCTTAAAACATTATTCATATTAGAGGTTGAAATTAACCACAAAAAAAGATAGTAGATTTTTTTGGCACTTACCTCAAGAGGACTAAGCTTTCTAAGATTAAACATCATAACATTCTCTGGAATTCCACCATTATAAGTCCTTCTCATCTTACCACAAACATGAGAATCCCTAATACAAGAACTGATCTTTGACCAATAACTCTGACTTGTAACCCTTTCTTCCAGCCACCCAGAGTAATCTTGCAAGTGGTACTCCAAGTAGACCCGGTTCATAACGGGTCGACCCGACCCTTTATCAGTGACAGCATAAGCAAATATGACAAAGCCAATCAAAGCAGCAATGATAAAGAACATAGCCCAGAGATAAAGGTACATAAGGAAAGTGTTCCTATAGCAAGCACCAGCAAAACCAGCTAAAGAAACAACCATAATGGAAACCCCAATAACTATTAAAGGCCATTGAAGAAATTTCAAGCAGTCTGTGTTGTTGGCTCTGCTACTTAGCCATATCCCACCACCCAAGATTGGGATTGATGCTAGAAATGTAAAGAAGTTTACTAGACCTATTAAATGGTTGCTGGTTCTCATGATGTATAAAGCTCTGTTTGTTTCTCTCTCTATACAATCTTTACTTTCCCTTTTTTATGTTTTGGCTCTCTTGTATTTGATTTTTTTTGGGTTCTTGGAAGTTCTTTTGATATGAGAGTTTTGAATAGAGAAAAGAGGTTTTATTTATGATGTTAAGAAGGTGGAAGTGGGGATTGCTGAAAGAGCAGAGCAAAGAGAAGGGTCTTTCATTTTTTCAAATATCCCTTACATAATCAATTGAGCTGTTTAAGCGGACGAGAAGGTCTTTCTCTTAAGTCATAGGGGAGCAAAGCAAAGGGGTAAGGGTCGTTTGTGGTGGAATGGACAAAGGCTATTCCATGATAGAATTAGTTATTTCACTTTTTATAATTAATTTTACTGTTTTAATATAAATAATTAGTAATAATAATTTATTTAATGTAATTTTATAAATAAAATCTCTGGAGAATATCATAATAGAATATACGCAGATCTTAACCTTATTTTAGGAGGTAAAAAGGTTATTTCTGATAGATTTTCGACTTAAGATAGAACAATATTAGTGTAGGTCGAAAAGGAAATTTAGCACAAATAATGAAATAAAATAATTTTAAAATTAATTACTATTTATAATTAAATATAAAATAAAATAATTCTATATTTTATTCTAAAATTATTATTTTTATCCCACCAACTAAACTACTTCTGAGTATCAACGGAAGCACCCTCTTCATTTGTCAGCATCCTACCTAGTCCTTGCATTGACTTGGTACAGTTGAGATGAGGCCATGACGGATGGATATTTTTTATGCGAAAAAGGGTTAAAAGTATTTTTTAACTTTCAAATATTATTTATGTATACACTTCGGTATACTTTTCGTTTAATTATGCCTCTACCATTAAATTAAACTATGACTCAAATACATTCTTACTTTTAACGAAGCACCACATGGCAGCTCAAGAATTAAATTACCTATCACTCCTTTAACCGATCCGACCCGCTAAACTTATTAAACCAATATCAAATTAAAACCCAAAACCCATCAATCCGACATTCTTCATCTCCTTCTTTCATTGAAAAACTTCATTGTTTTATCACTATCTGGGTGTTTCATGTATAAAAAAATTCAGTGAAACACTCCTTTGTTTTATCACAATCTAGTTCCCAAAGTTTCATGGATAAAAAATATCTAATTTAAATTTTCCTGTATTTCTTTTCTCTCTATCTGGGTGTTTCCAAGATCTGATTTTACTCATTTTTTCTCTCTAAAAATTGTATTTATGCATATCTATTTTCAGTTTTCAACTTTGGTATTGTTGTATATACATTACAGATCATTTTGTAGTCCAATCATTAAGAAAGCAGAAGCAATCTACATACAGGACCATCACTAACCCAAGAATCCATGGCATCATGAAAAATCAAATACACAGAAGTAGCGAAGCCACAGAAATATCCAGACTCAACGAAGTAAACCCCGCCGGAGTAATATGCAGCATCGGCTTACGTTGCATAATCCGAGACTGCTCGAAAAACTCGAATTATTTTGAAAATGTGAATTATGTTATTGGGTTTTGTTGGAATCTCTTAGGGGAGCTTAAATCTCAAATTATAACAAATATGGTAAGGATTCAAAGAAGTTGGGTTGAAAATTTTGAGCAAACATTGATAAAAAGGAAGAACAATGCTGGTTTTGGGTCGGATAATGGGTAGGTGAGTTTTAAACCGGATAGATTAAAATTGGTGGTGAGTCTCTAAATAAGGAGCTGCCACGTGGTGTTTCGTTAAAAGTAGGGGCATTTTTTTTTTTTAACGAAGGAACCTGCACTTTTCACTCTACTCTCTCGAAATGCGACGCGGGTAAATCTCGGATGATGCGAATAACCTGCAAATCACGCGTCACCGATTAATCACGCGTTAATGCCACGTGTGATGTTTCAACCAAGAAGGTTTATGCAGGGGATCGAACTCGTGACCTTACGGTCCCGCGCTCTACTGCTACACCAACTTGGCTACCCTTGCGGATAAGTAGGGGCATATTTGAGCCATAGTATATCGGTAGGAGCATAATTAGGCAAAACGTATAACTAATGGTACACCTAAATAATATTTGAAAGTTAAGAGATATTTTTTTTATCATTTTCCGTTTTTTATGTGCTATGCTTTTCTTAAGACTGTTACTCTTATAAAAGTAAAGTTAAGGATAATAATTTGGACAAAAAGGGGAGTGATAATATGGTAAAAACGTAGCATTTAACTAAACATTATCTTAAAAGATGGTTCCAAAATATCTTAAAATTTGGACAAAAAAAGAAAGGAAGTGACATGCTTTTTCTTTCTTTTTGAGTTAAAAAATGAGAGGTGACATGTTTTTGTTACGTAGACGTAAAAATCACCAGGATAGTAGGACGAACATTAATTTGTCCCCCCCCCCCCCCCCCCCCCCCAATTTAAGGATATCACACATAACTATTTTAATTTAACTAAGGGGTCCTCTATATGGATAGATGATTTGTAGAGATATTTGTTATTGTCTTTTGACCTCAAATATGAACGTGTTTGGTTGAGTGAAGTTAAATGATTAAGTAACTTGAATAAAGACTTGCATGATGATCAAAGTCAATAAACACATTCATGGTGTCTTTGAGTACTCTGGCGGAACCGTATTGGAGAGAATTTAGTACAAAGTCTTCTATTGAATTAATTAATATTGTTTGGACCTTAAAACTGATAACTTTAGTTAGAAATTAAAGTTAAACTCATCTCATGTATCAAGAACTAGTAGTTACGTAATAGCTTTAAAAACAGCAGTAGCGCACTGGAACTAGGTGATTCAGCTAATGAAATAATCACTGTTGTGTGATGAAGCTATCCCTCTAGAAACATATTGGAGATAAAAGTAGTACTCCCTCCGTTCCAATTTAAATGTCTTATTTTTCTTTTTAGACTCTAAAAAATGTTTCTTTCTAAATTTAATAAGTTTTTCAATTTCAATTTAAGTTTAAGATCATAAAATTTAAAAGATTTCATACAATTTTAATTTAAGACCGCAATATTCAAAAGTCTCATTTTATTCTTTAAACTTCGTATCAAGTTAAACTAAGATACTTAAATTGAGAGGAAGGAGTAGCTGATTTAATTTACAACGTGGACAACGATAGGATCTATATCCAGTGTTATCTTCTATTTTGAATAAGTATGTTATTCTGAAAAGTCCATATTCATGTTAAGTCCCGTATATCCTATCATAAAAGGAATAGTTTTGTCACGTAGTGGTATATTCTGTATATACTTAGGAGGAATAGTTTTGTTATGTAGTGATAGCCGCTACTCTCTCGAGTGCGCACAAGGTAAACCTCGGACTGACGCAATAGCCTGCAAACCACGTCAGCCAATTAACCACACTTGGCAAGCCATGTGTGACAGGCTCAACCAAGAAGGTTTATGCAGGAGATCGAACTCATGACCTTACGGTCCCGCGCTCTACTGCTACACCAACTTGGCTACCATTGCGGGTATGTAGTGATATATTATGTGCATACTTAGGGTTGTTTTGGTTAGAGTTACGCAAAAATTAGTAAAGCAGAGAATATATAAGTTATGAGAAAAATTATGTATATTATTTTATACAGAAATTAATTATGCAGGGTTTAGTTATTTAATCTTTTATCTTGCATAAAACAATACTACAAGATTCTCTCATGATTTATACATATATTAGTTATGTGTTTTTCTAAATTGCAAATTAAACATCGTATTAGGTGTGTTGAATTTTATACATAGCAAAAAAATTCTACCAAACATGGTATTACCTATGCAGATTTAATACATGAATTACTTAACTCTTAACCAGTTACCAAATGACTCCTTACTAATATAAAATCCTGAATCAAGTAAATGTGGATAGATAACACAGAAAATTTATTTTTATATTTTTCTGTACGTGCAATCAGTTAAGAGGAGGAGAGGATTTTCACCATTTATTCAAAATTTGGAACTAACAAATTTCTGAGTTGTTAATGAGAGACTCGAATATGCAAGGAGAAATCTCTATCATCTATGTTTATAAAACTAGATTCACTCATTCTTGTCATCGATTAATCTATTCCAGAGCAGTCTGGTGATTAGCATATTCCGCACTATTCGAAGCCTTCATAAATTTATTTGTTAATTTTTATCATAATGGAGATTGTTGTGAGAAGATCCTTCTGCCAGTGAAGTGAGAAAATAAAAAATACTTAGACAATTCATATAGTTGTCATTAAGAAATGACACTCTACACTCTACAGGTACATGAGAAATTTTCTTTTCAACATTTACAATGGCAGAACTAATAATGATTATAAGTTGCTTTTTATCATAAACTTAACTGTTATCTTTCCGTAGTGATGATTTTAATTGTAAGTGACACTCTAAAGGTGCGCGCATGTTTTTTCGTTTTCTAGCGAGAAAAAGTAAAAGTGCATATAACACTTCTGATGAAAATAATAATCATATTTTTGGGTTTCGGAAAATATACTCTACTTTAGATACATGGGAAATTAAGAATCTCTTAGTAATCACAAGTGAAATTGCATGTCATACTTCTTGCCTTCTTGGGACAAGATGTTTTCAGTTTAAGTGAACATATATACCGTAAACATACATAGAACATTTTGAATTTTTCCGGTGAGCACAAGTTATTGCATAAATACTTCTTGTAAAGGAAAAAATTGTGCAAAAACTGATTTAATCGATAAACTGAACTAATAAATCATTATTAATTTATCGGTATTGGGTTATTCGGTTAACGATTTGTAAACGATTTTGTAAATTTTTTTATTGGGTTATCAGTTCAATTTTCGATTTTAATAATTTAGTTAATGATTAAACCGATAACCTCATAAGCTTGTGTTAAAATTATTTTTATTTCTAATATATAGTGGCTTTAAATTTTAATTTTAAAATACATACCCTATTTCTGGAGAAGTTGGCTACAGTGTATAAGGGCTGTGCAAATATACTAGCGCTCTCAACTATCTTGATATTTCTAGTACTTTTCCATTTCAAAATCTCATGAAATTTTAGGATGACCTCGTCTTTAAATTCAATTTTAAAGTAACAACGTGTCATTGTCTTTTACGTGTCATTGCTTTGTATATTAGGATCTGCTCACCTTATGAAAATGAAGATCTACGACAATATAAGTGTAGATATGTAGTAGCAATTCTATAAGTGAATGAAAAAGCAAAAAAAATAGCGAAGCATTTTCTTATTGGTTGACCGAAAATCGAACCGTTAAGGATCAAAAATCGATAACAAATATCTTATCGATTGGTTATTAGTTTAGTGTATTTACAAACCGAAAATCAAACCGATAATATACCAAACTGAACCGAACTAACCGATAAGTACCCCTAAAAAATGATACTCTTCCAAATATTTAATATAATTTAAATAAAAAAATTATCTCAGCCATGGTGGATGAGTGCGTTGATGGTGCGCCACCGCTGTATTCTTCAAATTCCAATTTCAATGTAACGCTAACACACCCATGGCGGGTGGTGACCTTCAACTTAAGCACGACAGATAATAAAACAGCGTATTTAGTTACTTCATCCGTCCCAATTTATGTGATGTATTTTCATTTGTCACGTACTTTAATAAATAAATAAAGACTTTTGAATTTTATGATCTAAAATAAGTCAATGATATTTGTGTGGTTATAGATTATCTCGTTTTGCGTAAAAGATAAAGTTTAAAATTAAATTATTATCAAATAAAAAAATATGTTAATTTTTTTAGACGGACTAAAAATAAAAGTGAATAATTCTTTTTAGAACAGGAGAGTACCAAAAACCGATGCGGGATTAAAAGCGTTCGCCTAGTATTACAACAACCCATTACAGATTAGTTGAAGAAGAATTTGGGCCAAGAGGATATCACAGCGTCCAAGCCCATATTCAAAATATGTAGAAAGATTTCCCCAAATATCTCTCCTTTTTAGGTTATTATTTAGATTTTATCCCTATTTTTAAAATTATACACAAATAACCCCTAAAAGATTTACCATCTAGATAACATCAGATTGGTCTAATGTTTGCTCATACATTTTTCAATTTTATAGGCAAAATATTAGATTGTCGTCTAATATTTGATTAACTTACAAAATTGTAGATCATAGTCTTACATTTTCTCATAAGATTTTCAGTCTATTCATTATACAAAACATTAGATTGGCACTCTTTTTTAACCAAAATGGAGTGCGTACCGGACACACAATTATCGAGGTGTGTTTTAATATAAAGGGAGTGATAATTTACGTAGGTAAAGAGAATAATAAATAGTTGAGATATGAAACTAGTAAAAAAGTGATAGTTTAGATGTGTTTTTAACTATTAAACTTATTAAAATATGTAATTTTGGAAAGTCCATATTCATGCTAAGTCCTATATATCTCTTATCTTAAAGGAATAGTCTTGTGTAGTGGTATATTTTATACTTACTGATATAAAATTCTGAATCAGTAACTGAATAATAACACTATAAAATACTTTTTATATTTGTCTGTGTAATCAGTTAAAGATCAGGAGAACATTTTCATCTTTTATTAAAAAATTGGAACTATAGTAGATTTCCGAGTTGCTAGTGATAGAGTGATAGACTCGAGTATGCAATAAAAAGATAATGGAGAAAGTGTTGTGCATGTAAAATATTAAGTAATTGTTTTTACCTACCTCATGAGGTAACCAACCTCAAGCGTTGCTACCTACGCTTGAGGTCGGTACCTACACTTGAGGTCACCTAATATTTTACCTGCACAACACTTTCTCCATTATCTTTTATTGAACGGGTGAATATTCATTAAAATAAATATATCACCGACCTCATGAGATCGGTAAATTAATTAATAATATTTTTTTTACCGACCAACCGACCTCATGAAGTAGGTTGAATTTCCAGAAATTCAACCTACACCGACCTTATGAGGTAGGTAAATTTCAAGAAATTCAACATGAGATCAGTGATTTTCCAAAAATTCATAATTACCGACCTCTGAGGTCAGTAGGGTTACATTTTTGCAAATGTACCGACCTCATGAGGTAGGTAGTGTTGAATTTCTAAAAATTTTCCTACCTCATGAGGTCGGTATGGTTGAATTTATGGTATTTACCGACCTCATGAGGTCGGTTTTCTGCAGAACCTGACTGCTATTGCAGCTGCCCACCTGCCAAATTCAAAACAATTTATATATTCAATTAAATCCAGCTCTATTAGCTGCCAATAATTCACCAAACAACGCACGGGCCCAATAAGTATCAAATCGGTCGGACAACATTGCATCATATCTAATTGCGAGGATATAATTTATACATTTTGGAACAACATCCATGGCTGCATCATAGTATCATACTGGTAAATGGTAAAGTACATATTCTTTTACATCATAGATGGGACAACTATATACAAATTATACATACTGAAAAACGGTGATGTGTTTTTGGTCCTGTGTTTAGTCTTTTTTTGTGCCCTTCTTCTTAGCAACTTTGACAAAAACCACCTGTTTCATTGTGAAGTAATGATCAATTGTTAGTCCTTATATCTCAAACAAAGAAGAGAAAAAAGACAAATAGACTACAGAAATTTGTCAAAGTGCAAGATGAAAGGTAAAAAAGGAGTATGTTAACATTATTTGCATATAGTGAGCTAAACTTATCTGCAAAAATGGAACAGTACATTCCTCAATGCTAAAGTTGTCTATAAAATATAGAGAGTAAAAGATCCAAATGCCAATCTTCAGAATATTGGAACAAAAAGTTCTCCCATTATATATACGCACAATCTTCTTAACTAAAATTGCTAAGAAGTACCACACACAGAGACATTCATGTATATAGATTTACACAGTGAGCCAATAAGAAGTGCAACATAACTTGTCCCATTTCTTTCCCGCTCATTTTTCCTAGGTTGCTTTTTTATTTTCAACTAAGTAAAAGGAAGAGGCATGCACATCCAAGTCCAGATTTGCTGAAAGGTGGAAAGTTTAGAGATATAGCACAACCATAAAGCATCATTCACATCAAAATTAAAAAAAAAATCTCAGAATGCTAGACTATGTGCACATTTAACATTAAAGATATAACCATACCAACTGTGAAAAGAAATTATTGAAAAAAGATTGTAAATTCAAATAAGAGTTTAGATGAGATCAGAACCAATTTTACCTCAAATTAACCATTAAATTTGAAGCACTGCCATGGCGTGGATGAAGCTCGACAAAAAAGGAGAATGTCCATTTGCTTGAAATAGTTTTCAAATATCTTTGCGTCTTCGAGCCTGCATTTCCAGCTTTTCATAGATTAGAAGAAAATCTCACAACTTACAGAGAAAATAAATAAAATGATCAAATAACCCTAATATCTACACACTCCTATAAGTTTTGTCACTGCTAACAAAAAACTATGTATTCAATGAATCATTAAATCAAACAACAAACGGGCATTTACCAATCAAGTTATGCGAACCAGCTCCGTACTAACTAAGATGGATTACAATTACCAAATAGATAAAAGCAACTCCACTTCATTAGTATGCAACTATTCATCAAACAGTTGGAGAACGTCACACTCCCACCTTTTTCTGCAATTTCAAGTTTCTACTCTTCCTTTCTCAGTTGCTACTTTTTTGGGCTCTTCACCAGAGAGAGAGAAGTTCGAAATACAAAAACAGAGATTAAACGACGGCAGAGTGCTGAAAGTTAATTCAGATGTTTATAAGAGTAGCCACCATATGAGAACAGAAGCAAATATCGGAAGCAGAAGAACATTCTCGTTCACCATAGACACGGCGAAGAGGACATTTAGTTTTAATTCGAGCCTCGGACTAAATGATAAAATTGTTGACATGTGTGATCAGAAGGTGATCATCTTGTGATTCAGCCCTTCCTCGGACACCGTATATAGAGATAGGACCGCATGTATAGGAAGAGCTTAATGCACTATGCTATCTTTTTAAAAATAGGTAAGCAAATGGATACACTAGATATAAACAGAACCATATACACACAGTTTAACAAAACACTGAGTTAAAAAAAAAAAAACTTTTCAAATTTATGATATAAATTAATTTAATTTATATTTATGTGTTTGCAAATTATCTCGGGTAAAATAAAAGCTCAAAGTTACTTATAAAAAGAAGTCATTTTATTTAGGACAGCCTAAAAGGAGAAGAGCGTCAATAATTAAATGAGAAGAATTGTTGATTCATTGACAGTGAAACTTAACGTCTGTAAGAACAAGTCCATAACTTAATACCAAAAGAGGATAATTAGAAGTAGCTAATGTTTCATTAAAGCGTAGGTATAGAATAGATCTTGCAAATATCCAGAAAATACAGATAGCAGCAACTAGCATCTCTACTCTACACTCCAAAATCCAAAGTAAAAATATGATAAAATAGAAAGCTAAACACCATAAACTGAACTAGGAATGGCAATTGCTGATTCAAAACTCAAAAAGAAGAGAACACAATAAGCTTTGCAGCTAAATCCACAAATTCTTACATAAATTACAATAAAATCCAAATATCAGCAATAAAGATATTAACTTTAAAAATCCACTTTCAATTCTTGAATCAAAAAAGAAACCCAATAATCTTGTGCTGCTAACTTCACAAATTCTTACATCAATACATTGAAATCCAACACTACATTCACAAAAAGTAAATAAATTTAGCTAGGGAGAGAAGAATAAAAAAAGTGGAGCAAGAGCAAGAAACTCGGGGATTGAATTAGTGCTAATTTATTGGACAAGCCCCCAAGTTTAAAAAAATATATTTGAGTCCAACGATTTAAAAAATAATAATAATAATTTTAAAAAAATTATAACTATTTCAGCTTTCAACCCATCCCCCAAGTTTTAAAAAATACGTTGTGATCCAATGTAAGAAATAATAAAATAAACCAAAATAAAAATTTAAAAATATATCTTTTACCTTATAAAAAAATATAAATTATATTTTCCTCTTTCAATTAATTCCCAAATAATAAAATAAATCAAACTAAAAAATTAAAAATATGTCGTTACCTTATAAAAAAGAAATATAAAATTATATTCCCCTCTCTCAATTCATTCTCACATTTTTATTGCTACATCTTAAATATGTTTCATTGACAACTATTGTTGGAGCTTGAGTTTAAAGCTTGAAAAAATGGATTTTTGAAAGAGTAATTTATTTTAAGTGATTATTATTGAATTTTGTTAGAGATCTTTTGATGAGTTCAAATCTCAAATTAGAAGATTTAAAGTGATTTTGGATTAAATTTTGGATTTGAGTTTGAGTATAGCCATTATTAAAGCTTGAGCTTCAAACTTGAAAAATGAATTTTATGAATGAGTGATTTATTTCAAGTAGGCGTTTTTGAGTTTTGTTGGTGAGGAGTCTAAATCTCAAATTTAAGGGAGTTTGGAGAAGATTTAAGGCGGTTTTGCATAAAATTTCATATTTGAGCTTGAAGTACAAGATGAACATTTTAGATTTAAGCTTAAGGTTGAAGATGAACATGGGAAAAAATGGGGGGAAACTACTGATGACTAAAAGTTTTGCGCATAGACACTAGACCTTATTTTATATTCTACTAAGAGTTGTTAAAAAATAGGGAGAAAACGCACTGATAACTTAAAGTTTTGCGCATAGGGATTACTATGTCCACATAAACACTAGACATAATTGTATCTTCTACTAAACGTGTTTGAAGTTGTTACAATAAATGGGTAAATTATAGTTATGTCACCAATTTAAAGTTGTTACATATGATCATCACAACCAATATCAATGAAAATATCAATATCAAGCATCATATTGATATAAACGCCAATATAAATGAAAATATATGTGATATTCACATATACTTTTGTCACCAATTTATAGTTGTTACATATGATCATCACAAAAATGGGGGAAATATGCACATTAAATGGGTAAATTATAGTTATGTCACCAATTTAAAGTTATATATAACCGTCACAACCAATATCAATGAAAATATCAATATCAAAGTCATATTAATATAAACACCAATATGAATGAAAATATATATGATGTTCACATATAGTTATGTCACCAATTTATAGTTGTTACATATGACCATCACAACCAAAAACTTTCACTAGCATATTATTAACATTACTCAGTTAGTGTCATTGTTTAGATCATTATAATATTATTTCACTAATTGCATGATGACTACATATTGTTTAGTCAAGAATAAGTTTGAAATTTTAGAATTAGTTCAATTCTTATTTAATAAATGTTTTTGGTTGAAAACACATGTGTCACATTGTATATTCTACTAATATTTTGTAGGTGAATTATAAACTAAACGTTCAGAACTCGCAAAACATGTGTCACATTGTATATTCTACTAATCTTTTTTATGATAATTATAAACTACTCATTCAGAACTCGCAAAACATGTGTCACATTGTACATTCTATTAATATTTTGTAGGTGCATTATAAGCTAAATGTTCAGAACTCACACATAACTCCAACGGTAACTGTTTTCAAACCCAACGTCCAAATAACAATTTAGTTTACCATCTTCAATGAGGTTTAATCCTAACTCGAGTTCACATCTTCCCTTCTCTAGTAAATTTACATACCCTACTCATCATCATTACCCAGTTATGGTGCCAAAAATTATCCTCAGGTGAATTATTCTCGAAAAATTTTCCTACGAATGAAGCAGGTCTACCTCCCTCATTTTCGTTCTCAATCTTGTGCCCCGAAGTGTTGCCAAAACTACCCTAGCTAAAGTATTCTCGAAAAACTTTCCTATGAATGATCAGACAAGTATACCTCATTCATTTTTTGCCTCATGTTATGATTCTCAATTCAGACCAAATATGTATAGCAATTGATATTGTTTACAGTACATTTATTGGTTAAGAGTCTCCACATACCTCAAATATTTTGAGAAGAGTTTACATAGCCTAGATTGTTCTATAGTTTGTGTATCATTTTCTTAATCTCAATCAAGTCTTAACCAAACTGCTTTAAATCTCAGGTATGAGCTCCCCTACATGTTATGGTTTTTTTTTTAGACTTCACCCACATGAAATAAAGCTCAATTGTGATAATTTAAAATTTGAACAATCGTCTTCTTCAAACTTGAGAGCTGCTATAAAATTGATCCAAAATCATGTCAAATCTCAACGAAACTGCTTCAAATTTCAGATATTAATTCTCCTCGACGTTTCAATTTTTTTGAGGCATTGACAATTGCTACATGCCATATAACAACTAATTCTTTTAAGTTATTATTATTATTATTATTATTATTATTATATATATATATATATATATATATATAGTCAATGCAAAAAATTAGTCTATTTTGGACCTGAATAAGGATTCTACTAGACTATTTCTGCCAGTGTCTTCTTCATCCTTTTGGACGAACAATTGTTGTAATTTGATCCAAAATCATGTCAACTCTTAACCAAACTACTTCAAATTTCACATATGAGCTCCCCCCTCGACGTTCTGGTTCTTTTGAGATATCACCTATGTGAAATAGAGCTCGATTGCATTAATTCAAAATTTAAATAATTATCTTCTTCAACCTTGAGAATTGTTATAAAATCGATCCAAAATCATGTCAAATATCAACAAAATTTCTTCAAATTTCAAATATGAATTCTCTTATATGTTCTGATTTTTTGAGGTATCACTCACTCAAAACGGAGCTCGTTTGCGGTAACCCATATTTTTTATTTAGAGTTTCAAAGCTTTGTTAATGATCGTCAATGGCTTCCAACTCCTTCTTCACATTTTTTCAGCAACCAGCACGTATATATACTTCAAGTTTAGCTTTCAACGATAATTACACACATAGAAGATGAAGGAATGAGAAAATTTGGGAGTAAAAGAATGATTTTCGGAGAAGAAGAACATGAAAAGAAGAAAGAGAGAAAGAAATAGAAAGAGAAAGGAGCTTTTTAATAAAGTTTAAAAATTAACCCTGAAGTTTTTAAAAATACAAAGAGGCCCACATGTGCTTGCTAATCCTATCATTAGTAATTTCTTGGGCGAAAATAAATGAAAGCCCCGCCTCCTAAAAAAAACTTTTGTGAACCTGCCAACTTAATCATCCAAGAAACTCACTTATGTGACAAGAAGACAAGAAGGAACGACGGCGGCCAACAAGATGAAAATGGCGGCGACGGAGTGAGAGAGAGGCGCGACTGAGTAAGGGAGTGAAGAAGAGAGAGAGGGGTGGGGAAAAAGAAAACCTAGGTCAGATTTTTATTAGATTTACCGACCACGTGAGGTCGATAACTTTAATAATTTTATTTTTAATTCAAAAGAATATCGATCTCATGAGGTCGGTAATTTTAGAGGGTGTTTGAATTGGCTTTTAAGATGGTCAAAATAACTTTTAAGCACTTTTTAGCCTTTTCGAGTGTTTGGCAATCTTGAATAGTGCTTAAAATAAGTTAAAAAGTGCTTAAAATAAACTATAAGTAATAAGTTGTGAGGTTTTAACTTTTAAACTCTTTTGGGTTGACCAACAAGTTTACGTTTGTATCCCTTATAACTTTTTGTATTTCCAACATTAACCTTAATTACAAAAGCCCTAGACCTAGTTCTTTTTCTTTCCTTTCTTCTTTCTCCTCCAACCATCTCTTCACCTTCTACTCTTCCTTTTCTCCATCTGAGATACCCACCTTTCTTGGTTAGCAATAGATAATACCTTTTTTTTTTTGCTTAAAGAATTAATAAAGGATGATTTCATTAATTCTTTTAATAACAGATGAAAATTTACGTTAGGTATAAATTTCTAAAACTTTTTCTAATTTTCTCTCTCTCTCTAGTGTGAGATATCACAATTACGTAGAAATTAGTTTTTACACTTAAACATTAAAAGTAATTTATGTTTATAAAAATTACCTTAGGTAATCAGTTTTGAAAGTGACTCAAAATATAAATTATTTTTTATTTGAATTAATTAGAATTAAAAATTTGGCGATAGCCAACTTTTCTATGGTTTAATAAGTTTTAGGATATTTCACTTATTTTAACAGAAAAAAGTTCTTACAAGCACTTATTTACGAAACACATCAATAACTTTTTTTCCAGTTTGAGCAGTTCTATCCAAACTCTTAAGTGCTTATTTATAAAACTAACTTCATCACTTAAAAAGTGCTTTTAAGCGCTTGCACTTAAAAGCCACTATTTTTAGACTAATTTTTATACACTAAAATTGCTGGTCTGTGCAATTCATATAGCTGTCCTTAAGAAATGACACTCTAAAAGTTACATATATGAGAATTTTCTTTTCAAATTTTAGATTGGCATAAGTAAAAGTGAATATATTACTTTTCCCATGAGAAATATGTTGGAGGTTTTATTTAAATATAACTATTATTATTATTCGATAACTTCATCTTTAACTATAAATTGTTTTTTTCATAATCATAATTGTCTTTGAATTGTGAAGATTTTAGTTTTAAATGACATTCTGCTTGGGAAGTATTTTTTTAGTTTTTTTTAAGCGAACAAAAGAAAAAGTGCAAAAAATACTTTCAATAAAGAAAAAATATATTATATTTTCCGTTTGGAAAAATATACTCCACTTTAGATATATTGAAAATTAAGAATTTCTTTAGAGATCGTAAGTAAAATAGCATATAAGACTTCTTGTGACAATCAATTTCAGTTTTAAATAAACATACGTAGAACATCTTGAATCTTTCCAGTGAGCATAAGTTGTTGCATAATACTCCTTGTAAAGTTCAAAAAAATGATATCCTTCCACAAAAAAAATATCTCATCCATGGTGGATGAGTATGTTTATTAGTGCGCCGCCGTGCTGAGTCCTTCGAATTTTAATTTCATATGTAACGCTAACACACTCATGGTGGGTGATGACCTTCAACATAAGCTCGACAGATAATATAACAGCATATTTAATTGCCAAAGACCGATGTGGGATTAAAAGTGTTCGGCTGGTTTGCAACAACCCATTACAGATTAGTGGAAAGAATAATTTGGGCCAAGAGGATATTACAGCATCCTAGCCTATATTCGAAAATGTAACAAGATTTACACAAATATATCTTTTTAAGGCCATCATTAAATTTATCCTTGTTTTTAAAAATTGTGCAAATATAACCTTAAACAAATTAACCTTCCAGATAACATTAGAATGAGATCTAATGGTTACTCATATGTTTCTCAAACTTTAAAGACAAAATATTAGATTATCATCTAATTTTTGAATAACTTATAAAATTTTACATCATGTCTAATGCTTTCTCATACGATCTTCAGTTTGCTCAAAATGAAATTTTAAATTATGTCTAAAAGGTCCATAAATTATTTTTTTTAAAAAGATCCTTTACTAAATAGCTATTCAAAAAAGGATAACTGGTGAATTTTTGGAAATTAAGAATTTCTTAGTGATTATTGCAAGTAAAATCACGTACCATACTTCTTGGGACAAGACATACTGTACATTGAACATTTTTAATTTTTCCCGTGACCACGAGTTATTGCATAATACTCATTGTAAAGAAAAAAAAATGCTATCCTTCCTAAGAAAATAAACTAGCGTATTCTTCAAATTTCAATGTAACGCTAACACACAAGTTCGACAGAAAATAAACTAGCGTATTTATTTAAAAAAGACCGGTGTGGGATTAAAAGCGTTCGGCTTGGTATTACAATGTGAATATATCGGCAGTGAACAACTTCTTATTAATTGTTCTCTTCATCACTTGTTCGAATATTTTGTCTAATACCTTCGACTTGTTTTGTATTTAATCATAATCAAATTTAAAATTTCACACTCTAAAAGGTACATGCAAAAATTTAAAAGCTTTTCAGTGAGCAAAGTAAAAACTGCAAATAATACTTCGCATGGAAAAAAATATCATATTTTTGTGTTTCAAAGATGTATTTTTACGTACATCTAGAGAAATAATTTATGCATTGTGATTTTAACATAACTAATTAATTTTAATTTTACAATACTAATACATGCATAACGCTAACAAAAAACCAAGCCATCCATAAAGGTAGATAAAATACTCTCCTAGTAAAAGAAAATCACACTCTCCTATTCCAAAAAAAAATACTAGATTATTTCTTTTCATTTGTCCAAGTCTTGGTAGATAAAATTACATGATATCTATTGCTGGTGGACGTAGAATTAGTCAAAGCGCGCACACAAACTGGCCGTGGACAATGGACACCATGATTATTTAAAATAAAAGTTCCAAAAAAACATTTAAAATAGTAAACAAAAAAGTACCTCATCCATTATGGATGAGAGCAAGTTCTCTGGTGGGCCGCTGGCCGAGGTTCCAAATTTTTCACAATTGGAAACCAAGCCATCCCTAAAGGTACACAAAATTCTTTTACTGTTTTAGTGAGTAAAGTTAATACATAGGGCATATAAATATGTAACACCCCGTACTTCCAGGTAACGGTTGAACACGTAAGCATAGACGAGTAGACCGGACTCCGGAAAGTTTATGTTGTACTTCGTAGGCTAATAAGAAATTAGTTTATAAAAGGACGTGACCCCAAAATAATTTTTGGATTTAATAAATGTGACGACGGTGTTTAATAATAATGATTGTGTATCCCCGAAGAGATTATAGACTGATATTTTATTACATGAATTATGACATTGGTATAAGAGGATTTTATAAGTCGCCGGGATTTAAGTGGATTAAGATCGGGGATTTAATTGTGTGTATAATTAATTAATGGTGGAATTAATTAATTAAAGAGGGGACAATTTATAGTGGGACATTACGTGTAGTACTAGAACGTACCATTACGCTGACTAAGCCTTATAACATCGGTGGCAGCTTAGGGAGTTCACAACAACTCCAAACATTCATCTTTTTTCCATTAAAAAACAACCTTCATCTTCATCAAGAATCTGTAGGAACCTTTCCATGGATAACGATTTGTTCCACCCCAAGCAGAAGGAGTAAAACCTCAGTCGGTAGTCGCCGAAATTCTCGACCAAATTGGGGATTTTCTGCAAGCTTTCATATAACCAAAAAGGGAGAATTCATGGTGTTCTGGGTTTTAATTCCAGTGGAACCAAAGACTTAAACAAGCTTAGAAACTCAGAAGTTTTACAAGAACCTTGAATTCAAAAAGATTCTGGCGCGAATCGATTTTGGGTTCTGCTGTTTCTGCTTGTCGGAAACTGATTTGGGCGAAAGGTTTTCCGACGATTCTCGTCTCTATGATTAACAAAGGTAACCTTCCTTGTTCTTAAAGTTTATAAAATTTCAGAATTCGATTCTTACCACTAGTTCTAGGACGATTGTCGAAAATGCTGAACTTGGGTTGGGTGTTGTCGGGACTACCGTAATTGTAAGTTACTGGGATTGCATGTGAAATCGTTGTACTGTTTTTGGGATTGTAGTGGGATTGTAGCAGTAAAAAGAAGGATTAAGAGGGTTGGGTGTTTCGCTACTTACATAGGTTTCGATATAGAGGGAATATAGGTTCTACGCGTTCAAGGTATTCGTTAGAATGTCCCTAAGAATCTGTTTCTAATATTTTGAGGCCATTATGATTTAAATCATCCGTATGATGTAGACAATCATTCATAGAGCTTACAAGGACCCGCAGAACTTAGATAATTTCGACAACAAGGTATGCAAGGCTCTTTCATTCCATTGACATAATTCTATGTGCGAAACGTAACCATCATGTTGCTACATAAATTACTCTACTCTTAGTACTTGAGAATGATCATGTTATTGACTCTTGTGTTAAAAGCCAGTTTAAAAATGTTTCAAAGTCCTTATTGAGGCATACAGAAAAGAGAAAGGCGTTATATACGCACACCACCTGCAGCTGGTACATACTATCACAAAAAAGTCCTAAGAGGCTAATATGATGTGATGATGTGATGCCTATATGGCTTATTGGGATGGGTTGCATGATCCGCAACACTAACATATATTGGGACGGGTTGCACGATCCGCAACACTAACATATTGATATATATATATATATATATATACCGTATTTGCATCATGCATACATTCGATTACCAGTATATGGTATGATGCCCGCAGAGGCTGTTATGGTAAGGAAGATGGAGGCTGATGTATATGTATATTGCATGGTGCATAACATTTAGGCATGAGTGTTAGAGCCCTTAGAGGTTTGTTGGTTGATCTTTGCAATTTGACTCACAAGTCATTCAGTAGACAGTGAAGACTATCTTGGACCAGTGTTGTCAAGAATGTCGGTGACATTCTTGTCAACATCTGCATTATTTCCTTTCATTTTCCAGGGTAGATCGATGATTATGTCTCTACTCTTCAAAACTGCTTTGTTTAGTGTGTACAGTTTAGGAGCCTTCCCTAATGTGTCATTTCTTAGGCTTAAGACCTTGGGTAGTTAAAACTTTGTATATCAGAGAGGGATAACGGAGGATTGAGCTTGATTCTTTTTGTGCCAAGTTGGCAACTTGATGAAAGATCATTTTTTCCAGATCAACTCTCAAACCTTTCCTAATTTTATATAGCAGGGTGGTTTGTTCTATAGTTATAATCGACTCATTCATTGAAGGAAGTTAATTATGTATAGAAATTTTGTGAAGGGTGGCAAACATGGCTTTTAATTTAGAGGCTGGACATCTAGAGATCCACTTATGCATTATACCTCCTGTGAGGTACTCAAATACTTCATCTCTATTGTCCACTGCATGGTCTGCTTCTCTAACATTCTCCTCAGCATTTAATCGCATACATTGGTTTATAACAGCATGTGTGAAGAAATATACTATGTAATAGAGATATACCTTTCCAAAATTCTTCGAGAAGGTATCCTCTATAGCAGAACTCAAATTAGCATAAAACAACCTGACCATTTTATCAACATACGGTCCTTTCTCAGTAATAGATCTTAGGAACTGTCTTTCTTTTAAGAACTCTACCAAACTATATTCTGAACATGATGCAATGTCTAACACTTTTTCAGACCTAATAACTTTATTCTTGTACCAGTCCCAATTATCATAATTAGTTTTAGAGTAGAATTTGTCTGAGTAAATAGGTACCTCAAGGTCTGAATCAGATTCGATTTTGCTGGAGGATGTTGGTGTTTGTGTCTCTTCTGATGTTGGCTGAAATGATGCCTGAGATGTTGTGCATCAGTGGCAACATTCGGAGTAGCACTCGATTTGGCATATCTGGGAATTCCCTTTGGAAATTGCTTCAGTGGAGTTTCATCAGGAACTTCCTCATTTTCTTGAGACATATTTTGTGGCACATAAGCAATTGGTTCTTCTTCACTCTTTTCAGTTGAGAGCATAAAGTCTGTGTCGTCACTGTCACTACTCGAGCAAGCAAGTATAGATGTATCAAATATGGACCTTTTGGTGCTCAGCTCTTCACGAACTGTTCTCTCAAACATTCTACTCGATCGACGAGTAGGGAATGTAGAGTATCTTGGTCTTTTACCCAATGCTGAAATATCAGATGGTTCATCAATATCTATTGGATTTTGTCATCAGCTGGGTAGCTAATGTCTAAAGGTTCATCTAAACCTTTAAATACTATAGCTTTGGACAAGTCCTCTGTGGATGGTGAAGAAGATAACCAGCAGAGTTACTGCAGTTCATTTTGCTCAGACGATTCAGTGTTCATAGGAAGGCTTGTACTCATTAGGGTGTTGGTCGGAATGTTGGCTGACATTGGTGTTGACATTGGAGAGGTATCCATTGGTGAGAATTTAGGAGAGAGTTTTGAGAAGTTAGGGTTTTTGATTGAGATTGGAGTTTGGTTTGGTGATTCCATCGGTTAGGTAGACACCCGATGTGATTTTCCCCTCTTTTTTATTTTTATTTTTATGGGAAAATTGGAAATTATAGAATAATAGCAAATTAGAGGAATATTTATATACATGTCAAACCTTTCTTAGCAATAAAAATCTCTTAGTTTTAGGTGTTTCAATTTTACACAATAACTTACACCTAAAATATTGGGATAAAACAAATAAACATCACAATAGGAATAAAAATTAATCTTATCACCTTAACCTTTGAAATTCCTGTAAACACGGCATATAATAGGGAGTAAGATCTGATATTTCAAAGATCAGATAAGAACACCATCCCAACACACATCACATAACTTGGTATCGTGGTCTGCCAAACGACAAGCTACCTTATCCCGCTCTAGTGTCGAGGCCTAGTATTGAGGGGTGGCTAATGTGGTGTCTGAATCATGTTGGCTCCGTAATCTCCTCTTAGAGCTTCACTTTCCCGTTCACAAAGCTACCTTGATTTATTGTGATAATGTTAGTGCTATATACCTTTCTGGCAATCCCGTTCAACATCAACGCACTAAATATATTGAGATATATATCTATTTTGTTTGCGAAAAGGTAGCTCATGGACAAGTACGCGTCCTACATGTCCCGTCCAAGTATCAAATTGCAGACATATTTACCAAGGGCCTTCCATCGGTGCTATTTGGAGATTTTACGGACAGTCTCAACGTACGAAGACTGCCCGCTATGACTGCAGGTGTGTGATAAATACCCGTGATATACACCGTGTATATCACAGGCAGTGGGATGTATATTCACTACTTATGGGCTGTAAATTCCGTGGTATACATGGTATATTCATACCGTGTATATCACGGATTAATGGCTCTATTTTTGGTAGATTAGTTGTAATTAACTTAGAGTTGTACACTTACCATAATTGTATAGTTATTGAACACGTCGAATAAGGTTTTGGAAGTAGAATAAGAATATAATTTTTTCTATTATAGAAATTATAAATTGTATATACTCTTTCATTAATGAAAGGGGATTATTTCTTTCAAATATGAATAATTATCCTATATTATGAAGTTTCCAGCTACATGGATATAACAAAAAGAAGTTAGGATTAAACAAGGAGTCAACAAGATCCTAATCGGATAAGGAAAGGAGTTCTGGTTGACTTCTACTTAATATTCCTCTTCTACTTGACTCTAACAAGATCGTAAGAGCGTATACATCTATAAAAGAAGTCCATTCATGTTCTGAAAACTCAAACATTCACAAATATTTCAGCAGCCAACTTCTCTCTGAGTTCCATGCAAAAAAAATCTGAAATACGAAATAGAGTTGGGTCAGTATTTGCGTATGTTCCAGAGTCAGTTCCATAGGCGAAACAAATTCTCTTTTGTGTCAACTCTAGTGAATGCAATAGGTTTGAATTGTATTCTCTTATCAACTTTTTTAGAAGCATTGTTGAGGTTAGGAAACACTTTTAAAGTTTGTTGTTTATGTTTCAAGCTAACGGTAGCTTGAAAGGGTAGTAATAGTCTAGGATTGTTGTAAGGGCTTAGGGGTAGGCTCTTTGGCTTGCGGGGGTAATCCACTTTGGTTCGGTGTTTTAGTGAAGTTTAGTTGAAATTCTACAGGAATGTAGGTCGTGAATTTTACATCCATTCGAGCATGGATGGTTTTTAATGTATAAATCTCTTGCGCAACATTTCGTTTGCTTTGCTGTTTTTAAATCTGAAAACTAAGTGGGAACGCACTTGTGGAACATAGTCTGCCACTGTTCCGATAAAATCAGAAAACTCAGTAAAAATTTAAGTTATGCGAAAATTGTTGGAGACCTAATTCACCCTCCTCTTGTGTCTATTCAGGAGTCGATTCTATCACTAGTATCTATTTAGGAGTCAATTCTATCACTAGTATCTGCAACTTCGAAATATCACTAAACTTGTAAAAGTCTTAGCTATATATATTTATGTCCTAAATCATTTACGGCCAAATACTTTTTTAAAAAAAAATATTTGCTAGTTCTTGTAGTTTATGTGTTAAGCCACATAGTCAACAAGAGAGCTAGCAAGCAAAGTCCAACTAGGCAGTAAAGACGAGAAGGCCGTTGAATCGAACTCACAATATTCCAGTTGGAATATTGTCTCCTTAAGCTGAAATTAATATTTCACCTTAGTTTGATGCTGTAAGAAGGATATAAATCTTGTACTACAAATTAAAAATTATCTTTTGGCATGTCGATTGCCAAAACTGAGTTTTGGCCTTGATTTTTTTTCTTCAAAATTCATTGATTTAGTTTTCTTTTCTTAGAATCTGAAAATTGAAAGGTGATAGTGTTCCATATTCCATATTCCATATTGTGCATGAGAAATGGAACAGGAATAAATTACACATTCAACATTCTTGATTCAAATTTCAACTGGGCGGTGGTTTGCTGGAACATATTTTCCTCCTACCACATCAGAATAAATCAACAATTGAATTGTCTATGTCTCAAAACAAATGGCCGAAGCAATGTATTGGGCAGCATTCAATTAATTCATTCAGTCAAGTGACAATATGACCCTTCTTCGTATGTTGATGAATGCCTCATTTCACGTCTCCAAAAATATATATGTACGTGGAAATTCGAAAAAAGAAAAAAAATGCTGGAAGAACATAAAGTTTCTCACTAGACTCTATCGAAGTGAAAATTGACATTTATAAAAAATAAAATTTATTTCAACTATTTTTAGGTGAATGAAATCGTCAAATATCATAGGTAGAAATTATTGTCAGAACAGAAGAGATTGCAAGATTCAATTTGCTGCAGTATATATGGTCCATGAAAATCCCAAATCCAGAAAAAAATGGCTCATTTAATGAATGATAGCAATGAGATCATTCCACTTAATTGGTCTATATACTTACCATATCCAATGTTTATAACAAATCAATTCAACTTATCATGTTTAAATGATTTAATGTGGTAAAAATATACATTAATTAATTATATTTAGATGATATAAGTATATGTACAAACACATAATATGTATCTATCCGTAAGCTTTTATGGTAAATATAATACTCTACAACTTCTTTGTGTTCAGTTTCTGATCAAACGGAATGAATACATATATGACATATTAAAAAGACAAGTATTAAGATATATACCAAACTAGCCCATATTAATATGCCAGTTGATGATGGTACATGCTGCTTATGTGACAAGCAATTGCCAGAAACCACATTGCACATATATGCTGATTGTGACCGAGGCGGATGGAGCATTTTAACTAGGGGTTCAATTGAACCCCAAACTTTTGATGCAAGGTATAAATTTATGTGTAAAAATTTACTAAAATTACAATAAATAGTAGATATGAACCCATAACTTTAGAAATAAAATGGTTTAATGCTAAAAAAATTAAAAGGTTGAACCCCTAAAGTTTAAATCCTAGATCCGCCTCTGATAGTGAATGGTTTAAGCAAGTAAGTTCTGAAATGGCCTGATGTACAAGTGAAATTAGGAGATGTTAAGCAGGTTTTGGAGAGGATCAAGGCTAAACATTGGAAATCATTCAAGGAGATTGTGGCTTCTATCTGGGGTGTTGTCATTTATCACACATGAAAAGCACCAAAGTGGAGACTCTTTTGTTGAGAATATAAAAATATTAAAAGTGTGTTCTATCTAACAATTTAAGCTTTTAGATCAGATGGTCACACACTTAAATATGGTATCAGAGCAGGCCAAAGGTCCTGGGATCGAACATCACCGCCACCCATTATCAAAAAGAATTTTCACGTGCTTGGATCATGAAAAAAAATCAGGTCGGCACGTGAGGGGGCGTGTTGAGAATATAATCAAATATTAAAAATGTGTTTTATCTAACAGCTTAAGCTTTTAAATCAGATGATCACACACTTCAATATCTTTAAACATGTTCATATAACATAGTAGTGGTACTACAGATCAAGAAGGAGATTGTAGAGAGAGTGACCCTTGGCTTAGAGAAAATAGGAGAGCTTATAGAGGTGCCAAGTCCAAGGATACATACAAAAACTTTGTAATTAGATACTGTCAGTTTTCTTCTTGAGGCCTTTCTACTCTGTACACCCTTCCTGGTAGGTGGTATGGGGGGCTAGGTGCTCGTTAGTTTGTATTTTTGTTTTGTTTGTTATGGTAAGTTTTCACAGTTTACCAAAAAAAGAACATATATACCAACATGGTTTTCAATGTCCTTTTTCAATTTTAATTTTAAATACTTCTCTCTTCTTTTTCAAACCTCAAATAATCAATCAATTCAAGTAGATTTAGCTGATGAGCTGATCTGAGCTCCAGTTAGTATATAACCCCAACCAGAAAGATGATTACAACAAAAATATGACCCCTATATGCACTTCTCTCAGATGGAGAATTATTGGACTTTGAGAGAATTCATGTAGGAAAATATAGTATGCTATGAATTATTTAAATGGGAAATGGTTCTTGAGTCCTTGACACGCAATATTAAATTTGGCCGCCAAATCTTGGTCGTTTAGATTTACAACAATATTAGTAAAATATTTTAAATCTTTGTCACGCTGAAATCTCAGGATGGATTTTGGTCTGACAAGAGGGAAAATCTCAATCTATCCCGAGATTAGTGCTCATGCATCACTAAAATTCGAATTGCTTAGAAAGAAGAGTAACCCATCAAATCTCATTATTATTTAATTATTCCGATCATATTACTCTTCCACAATAAGTGGTTGTTTAGGTTTTTAAATTTTTCCAAAATGAGTGGTTCTTAAAAATTTTAAGAATATTTTGAACATGTTCTTTCAAAATTGTCCTTGTTTAAATAATCAACATTTAATAATTATATTTTCATTTTTAGACATTAATTAGGGGTAAATTAATAAAAGAACTTTTAAATTTTTAGGAAAGTACTTTTTTAAAAAATGTGCACGAGGTAAAATAACAACTTAGTGTGAAACGAAGAAAGTAGTAGTATTTTTTTTTCAGTTATTACTCACATTATTAAGATCTACCTAAAATAAGAAGCAATCATGATAGCATATCTTGAAAACAGGCTACACATTTTAATTAATAATCTAATGTTATGTGCAGACAAAATAGTACAGTACCCATCTTCTCATAAAAGAGTTCAACCTTCATTAATCAACTATGAGATATCAATGTCTGAATTCTATAAATCACAGCCACTTTCATTAAACAAACCAACAAATTGAAATTCCACAAAAATAAATCAACTTTCATTAGTTTGTCAATCCATAAGGAAGAAACCTAAAAAAGACATCCCAAGAAAGAAAAAATATTAGAGAGAGATGATTCAAGTGAACCAAATCTCTTTACACAACACAATATCATTAAGTTAAGCTTCAACTCTGATCTAAGAATAAAATTCTTTCTTTTTCTCCTTAACAAACACCTAGCCTAAAAATATTCCTAATAAAGAGGGGCATGAATCCAAATTAATCGGCCAGTACATTAAGAAAAAGATTGTACCATCTACATGAGAGGGCTATTGAGAAGTCCATGCCAAGAAGAACCACCAACCCCATTCCACATTCTCCTGCTTGAATCAAAATCACCCATATTATCTGCTTCTCCATTAATTTGCCATGGAAATCCCCACAAAACTTTGTTGCCACCTTGATCTCTAGACATGTTGCACATTTCTTGTTTAACTGTTGTCATTGTAGCAGCTGTTGTTGTTGTTACACCACAGCTTATTTCTTGATCATAGTTATGCATTCCCATTTCTTCACTAACATTATTATTCACCCCCATTCCACCATTCATGTCCCCATTAATATTATTCCCAGCTCCATAGTACAAATTTGGGTGATGAAATCCATTTGGATTATTATTTTCAAGAAATCCACCCCTAAGTGCACCAAGAAATCCACTTGGATTCTCATTGCACATCATTGAAATATTATTATGGTTTTCAAATCCCAAATGCCCATTTCCTTGTTTTTGGAGCCTAGCAAATGCTAAGCTCAAATCACTAGAATCATAGGAAAAAGGTGTACTAAGTGGATTATTAGGGTAATGATCTTGGCTACTACTTCTTGATGATGACCTTTTGTTCTTCCTGCAGCCTCCTCCTACTGGAACATTTCTTAATGTTCCTCCTTTAGTCCAATATCTTCTACATGATTTGCAAAAGTATCTAGGCTGAGAGAGGCTGTAGTTATTGTAGTAGCAAAATTTGGTGTTGCTGGAGTCACATCTTGGACATTTTATAGCTTGCTCTGGTGGCTTTGGCTTCTTGTCTTGTTGTGGCTTTGTGCTCACCAACATGCTTTCTAGGGTTTGAGAAGATAGTTCCTGAACAGCACATTTAACTATAAAGGTCAAAATTTGATATCACTAAAAACAACTTGCAAAAATTGTAAACTTTACACAAATAACCGGTCGGATTTATTATTTATTTTTTCAGATATACGATTAGACACATATTATACACGATTAGACACATTTTATACATGGATTATATATATATATATTCTACCTTCGATGGTTATTTCTAATTTAAGTAGTTGAGTAGACGGCTATTTAGGTTAATATTTTGATGAAGTAGCAAAAAAAACTTAATTATTTTTTTACCTTATGTATCAATGCCTTGCTTTTACATTCAAAATTCTAATCTTTAAGTTGAAAAGCAGCATGGTTTTCTTAAAATACATGGCTTAAATTTTAAAGGGTCAGCTAGCATCTTTTGGTTTTAGGCTATATAGCTACAGTCTTTAAAGAAAAGAATTTTTTACAAATTTAGCAAAATTGTAAGCGTATACACTATTCTCCTTAAGGCTGAAGAACTGCAAGAAATTAGTGGGAGTTAGGCACATAGAGTAGTTCTATTTTTGGGTAAATAGATCTCGTCTATATAGTTAAAGATAATAGCAAAATGTGAAAATTGATTTGCTAAAGCTGGTAAGATAAATTGTTGGAGGAAAATATTACTCCTAGTTGATTGTTGAGTGGGTAGTCGGGAATTGTATGGAGGAGTGAAGATTTGGTAAAGTGAGATTTATAATGTTATCTTCTTTTACTTTTCCTTGAAAACTTCAATGGATTATGAAAAATGTATTCTCATAAATTTATTTTTCATTTATGTGATCCGGTCCTTTACCAAACCCGTTCATAGCGGAAGGTTAGTGAGTCGGACTTTTTTTTTTTTTGATTCTAAAGAAATTAAAAGCTATCACCACACAAAATATCGCTTCCAAATTCATCCAAGTCCAAAGGAATACGAACTAGGAGAGTGATACTACTACTCCTAATTTGAACCAAAGAACTTTAAAAAAAATGATCATTTCATATCCAGATTGGTAGTTCTAGCTAGCTTTACAAGAAACAAAATAAATTTCAAAATCACCTCAGAGAAAGGAAAGCTGAAAGGAAGAACAAGAAAAAATACGTTCAAACTTCATAGCCAAGTGACACAACAAAGAAAAGCAAAAGATCTCCAAGAGAATTTATAGACATAACAAAGAAAGAAATTAAACCATCATTACTACTAATATAACGTCATTAATTTACCTGATGATGATGATGCGCACTAGAAGGATCCATTACTGGGTAAGCTAAACACAATAGAAATCTTAGAGCTTAAAACATAATTAATCCTCCAAGATGGTTTAATTTTCTTGTGCTTCAGAAAGACGAGGCAAAATTGATCTAAGAAACTCCTGAATAAAAGCACTAAGGGAAATTTGAATTGCAAAGAAAAGGTATAGGAAATGATGTAAATGCCAAGAGAGAACAACTTGTGAGTGTCTCTTTCTCAAACTCAGTATATATATAAATGTAGAGAGGGACCAAAGGAGAGGGGGGGGGGGTTGCTTCAGTACATGGTACATGTCTTAGTGTGATAAAGAAATGGAAGATAAAGCAAAATTCAGAAATAGATAAAGGAAATACGTGTAAGGCTTAGGCCTGTTATTTGGGAGTTGGGACACAATGGAGTGGAAAATCTAACTGTATATGGGTCCCTTCTTGCTTGAAGTTTCCCAATTCTATCATTCTATATTTCTATCTTTTTCCATTTTTTATATATAATATATGATCTCCAATTTTACCCTATGGTGCTGGACGTTATTTGGTTGAATATTTAACAAAAGTATCTAATGTTGAAGTAGAAAAAAGAAGGTTGGGGGACCAATTTTACCCTATGGCGCTGGACGTTATTTGGTTGAATATTTAACAAAAGTATCTAATGTTGAAGTAGAAAAAAGAAGGTTGGCATTCCCCGGGGCGAATTCAAAATTTAAAATTTATAATTTTTTATATATAAGTTTACTCTAATACTACTAAAGGAACGGGAAGGGGGTTTGCCGCGGGACTGCCGGGAAGAGGAGGAAGGGCAGGGGTGACGGTACAAGTTGGCCGAACCTCAGTTTGCCAAGAGGTGGCTGCGGAATCACCCTGAGACGGGTTGTTCCGGACCACCGTCGGCAGAACCGGGTGGGCAGCTAGTTCCGGACTGGCCGGGGTCTGGGACGACGGACTATGTAAATGGTGAATTAGAATAGGCTTTAGGCCATCATATAGGAAGTCGTAGGAATGCCGAGGTGACGAGTGTATAGAGGCAAAGGGGAATTGAGGCTCATCAAATAAGACATGACGTGAAATAATAATTTTACGGCTCGACAATTCATAGCACGAGTAACCACAATGATTGGCAGGGTAACCCAGAAACACACACGAGGAAGATCGGGATTGGAGTTTGTGAGTGGTCAGATGGAGAGAGGGTAACAAAGACATTCAAAAATACGCAAGTGTTGGTGGGAGGTTTCCTACGAAACAGAACTTGGGTGGGCGACTGTTGAGCTAGAGACTTGTTTGGGATTATGTTTAGGAGATAGGTGGCCATGGAGAGTCCGTAATATCATAATTGAGGGGGAATTGAGGCGTGATTAAGTAGAGCACGAATGAGGTTGTTTATGGTTCGGATTTACCATTTTGGGAGGATGTGTGAGGGCAGAAAAAATAAAAAGTAAGATCATTTTAGAGCAAAACTGTTTGAATTGGTTATTATCGAATTCTCTGCCATTGCACATTGAAAACATTTAATGCTCTTTTCAAATTGTGTTTTTACGAAAACACTAAATGAAGAAAAAATAGGGTAGACCTAGGATTTATTTTCAATTGGAAAAGTCCATAGAAAGTTGGAATAATTTGTCTAAAAACAACGCATACTATCGATGGCTTGCCATACTCAAAATATGGGATGTTCACAAATCACTATGTATGATATCGAAAGGCATTAAAGTACAATTTGTGGATGCAGAAAATGGTAATTTGACATATTTCCCAAAAATGCAAGATTCACGTATAGGAGTCCTAGAAATACGGTTGTAAGTAATAAAATTATTTTTTCTAAGGGAGCGTAAAACAGAGTCTTCCGGATGTCCTAATCTAGAATGTCATAAGGAAGACGAAAGAGCAGCAAAGGTTGAGGGAACTGAGGCTGGATTGTTGACGGCGTTTGAAATAGGGTCGAGATCTCCGGTGCTGTCACATCTCATTATTCGTCTCCCTGTCATAAAATCCTTTACAGTAAAACCAAAATGATCAAAGTCAAGGGAAACCCAATTGTCAGTTGTGAAATGTCGCACAGAGATTAGATTCTTAATGAGTTTATGGGCATGGAAGACATTTTTTAAGATTAGTAGTGGATGTGGTGGGATATGGAGGAATGACCATAACCACATATGAGAATGCCTTGTCCACTACCAACAATAATATTCTGATTTAAATTACTCAAATTGAAATAAGACGAGAGAGTAACTTGTGATGCCGTCATGTGAAATGTGGCGTATGTATCCATATACCAATTTTTGTCTGGAGTGTTTAGTGACATTGTGCTCATAGTTGCCTCAATGTCAGTCGGTACATAAGTCGATGGCGGGGGGGCCTGTGATGTGTAGGCATGTTGCGGATGTGGGCCAAGTATGCCAGGTTGGGCTTGTCGGTTCTGAGGTGGAGTCCACGAGGATGTCGTATACTGGCAAGGAGGGGAGGCCCATGATGATGGGGCCCACGTAACCCACGGTGGGTAGGCAACCCACAACGGAGGCTGCTGCCACTGCCACAGTCGCTGCCCGTTGTTGTCGGAATTTCTTCCGTTGTGGCCCTTGCTGGACTTCCTGCTCCGGCGGTTGTTCCGGAAGGAAACGAACTGTTGCGGGTCCTCTAGCCGACGATTCTGGTTGCCGGACCAGGAGGGCCCGACGGTGTTGGTGAGGGCAACATCGACAATGTTGGCCCGAGTGGTGCTGTGCTTGATTTTTCGAGTTTCCTCAAGGATGAGCTTCAAACGGACCTCATAAAATGGAGGTAACAACGTGCATTGCTGAAGGATGCTGGCAACGCCGTCATATGATTCGTTCAAACCTGTAATAAGTTGCATGACCAATCGCTAATTAGTGACTGGTGCGCCGACGTTGGAGAGTTGGTCGGCAAGCATCTTGAGTTCTTGACAATAGGCAGACACATTGGAAAATCATCGTGATGAACGTCCTTGAACCGATTTTCAAGGTATAATGCTCGTTGAGTTTTTTTATCGTGGAAAATTTTGTCCAAACGTTCCCATGTTTGGCGAACAATGGCATCAGTCTCAATGATGGTGTGAAATAGATCATTAGATATTGTGTCGTATATCCACTAGAGGACGGCTGCGTCCAAACGAGACCAGAGTGCATCATCAGAAGTCGAAGTGATGGTACGTTTGTGGACTTCGGCGTAGGAGGGATGATGTGGTCTATAACTTCGTAAACACGATAATGGATCTTAAAAAGCTCCGCCCACGATGAGTATTGACCCTTTTCCATCACAAGAGTCACAGGGATGAAGTTTTTAATGTTGTTTACAGCAAGTGCCGAGTGGAATTTAGTTTTGTCAGCCATGGAAGAGGAAATTTAGGAGGAAGAGAGAGGGAGAATGGCCGAAAAACAAGGGTTCCTTCGTGGGGAAAATAGGGGGTGATAGAGGTCGGCGTCTAGGGTTCCGACGTGGGCTAGGTGCCGACGTGAAAAAAATGTGGCGGCCGAGAAGGTGTATCGGCGGCTAGGGTAGGTTGTTTGTAGTTTTAGGCTATTGATACATAAAAGAATACGTTCCCCTCATTTTGTTGATGAATGATTTACAATATATATAAGATTACAAGAATATTTACTTTGATACAACTAGGTAACTAATTAACTTAATTACAAAATGATTATAATTATACCTAAAATATATGGTGTATTATTTTATTGTAGATGCTTGATTCTTCTTGTTGAGGCGCTTGTTGTTTCTCTATTCAAGTGAATTTTTGTACACATCTATATGATAAATCTAGGAGATGTGCAATTAATACAATTAATGAAATAATATTGGAAAATATTCTATTAATTACAATAATAATAGATATGCGTCAGTCAAATATTTATATATTTAGTGAATTTTTGGACATATATATAGGATTTGAGCAAATGTTAATGAGTTCACATGATTACCAACCCTCTAGATCCACGAGGTGTTTCAATATGAATTAAGTCTAACAGAAACTATTATTTCAAATTCTCTAATTTAAATTTGAAGTGAAAATAATGAATTGATAAACAAACACTTATTTGAGATAATCTTCAAATATGTGAAATCATATCTATGGCCAAAGGGTATTATCAAAGTTGATGGTCATTAAAATGAAAATATATGTTATTAATTTAACTAAGATTAAATAATGAAAGTGTATATGTTAAAAACACGTAGTATTATGTTTCCTCCCTCCTGTCTATTGTCAGTCGCCAATTGCGGGCTAGTTTTTCTTCTTCTTGTGGTACTATGCAATATATATCTCTGCTTTCAATTTTTAGATTCAATTTTTTTTATCATACATTGGGATATGTAATTTTTAAGGTTTTTAAAAAATAATTTATATATTTAAAAATTATATAAATATTCTATAAGTCATAAAAATTAACAATTTAAAATATTTTAAAAGTATACGATTAAATTTTTTTTGTTTAAATCTCAAAAATCAAACTATGTCATATAAATTAGAACAAGGAAGTAATTGTTTTTAGATGACTTGAAGAGTGTTAGAAATTTTTAAAAGATTAGAAGAAAAAAAGAAAAAGGGCATCATTGATGTAGATCTCATTCTTTGTCCCATTATGCTAGCTCACCTTGTCATGCCCCTGCTCATGTCATTTTAGTAGGAATTACTTTATTAAAATGAAAAAATAATTGGGGTGCAGTTTGTTTTTAAAGACAACTTAGTTATATTAAAATTTTCTTTTAATTTTGATCATTTTCATTTACAACAAAATTTGAATGACCAGCTTAAACTTGGATCCAGTATCGCCAGAAAAACGGAATAAAGTTTTGGTCCCGAATAGTTAGGGGCTGAGCTAGAGTGGAGGTACGTTTTTATGGAATTCATTCATTCTGGTTCAACCTTTATATTTATTTTTAAAATTCATTGAATATGTACATATTATTAAACTAGAACCCGGTAACTTTAAAAGATTAGAATTCAAAATTCATAAAATTCAAATCTTGACTCCGCATCTACAAATAGTTCAAAGAAACCAAATATAAATGAGCAAAAATCGGAATATTTTGTTGTTGACAATTTAAAGATGGGAAGATGAAGAGAATTTTGGCTGCATAAATATGGACCCAACAAAAACAGAAACCGTAGGCTACATGTCGAGTGGCTACAAGTTAAAGGTTATAATTGAAATGGACAAGTGATGAATGAAGATCATACGAAGAGGCAAAAGTGGTCACTTGGATCAGGTAGAGTACTTGCACCTTTATTTTGCATGCTTAACTGGAACCACTTGCCACCAAACATCAATCCCCCAACTCCAACACAACCACAAAGTACTCTGGTTGCAACTGACTTGTCTTTATCACCCTAATTGGTTTTGATGACCATGTGAAACACTAGTTGGATTGATGTAGGACTGTTAATTAGTTGAATCTGATCGGATTTAGCACATTTCAGATTATTACTGCGGATTTCAAATTTTATAAAATGCAATCTAAATATATTCAATCCAAATTAACCTTGGATTGGATCAGATCAGATCAGATTTTTGATGTTTGGTTTGGGTAAATATTTCGAATATTTGAATCGGATTGTACGTCTTATTAAGATGCTTGTAGCACTGCTGGAGCAGGCCAACATCCCAACACCAAGTTCATAATCTTCATTAACTAATGTATAATAAAGTTCATTAAAAAAATTATCAATAAAATAAACTGCAATCATCAACAAAGTAAACTGAAATCCCAAATAAATGTCTAATAACCTAAAATGAAAGTGTTGTCGGATATGTAAAGCATTACGGGAAGTAAATAAATATTACAAGTGTTCGAAAGGATAAACAAATAGGCAATTCAGAACTGCCGCAAGCTTGTTGAGTCTTGAATATTGATAACCAGAAATCAAGAAACACTAAATATGAATTGTTACAACTGTGGTTGAGTTGAGAGATGGCTCTCTGTCTTTTAAGACAAGATTGCCCCGTATATATGCTTTTACGTTAACGGGCAATAGTCTCCCAAGATAAACAACAACTAATCAACACTACAAAGCAAATAGGTTGATTCTGACGAAGAAAACAAAACACGAAACGACTTGCTGAAGACCTGAAAAGGAAGTAAGAGTTTTGAGTTTTCTCAACTGCCAAGTAATGGTTGTTTATGGCCATTAGTGAGTGAGTTAATCAGCAGGTAATAGCTGATGATTTAATGTGCAACGTTCCAAAAACCAACCCAAACGGTATTCATAAACTTTCTGCCTTCCGTCGTTCCCAATTTCATCTTTCCAGAAACTCTAGGGACCAAACTGTAAATATTAAACAATTTGGGGGTCTATCCCAAGAAGCCCACGACCCACGACCCGAGACCGAACGGGCGGCGGCGGCGTGCGTATGGGCTTAGCCTTGAACCCAAGCACATCTAGGTCCTCCCTCCTTCAAACACATGGGTTACCCCTTGGGGTCCCAAACCCTTAGCCAATTTTGAGACTTATAAAGAGAACAATTCGTCTTTTTCCCACCGATGTGGTAGATTTGTCCCACACCATATTTTCATGCCTCAAACACCTTACTTCGTGGACCAATATCTCTTTCATTTCTCAATGAAATTTGACGATTCTTGGCCCTACGGTCATCTACTCACTTAGTAGATTATGCACGTGTGAAGAGACAAAGCCTCCAACATACGGAACCCTAGTGTTTAAGTCATTAAATACGGGTGGAAGCACCTCCCCACCAAAGTCAAATTTCCAACAAGTGTAACCTTATATATGTTACCATATATTTCGAATTTCGAATCGGATTGGTTTAAAATTGTACATATCCATATATCTGAAATTAAAAAAAATATAACCCGTATCCGAACCAAATATGCGTGATTTTTATTTAAACTCTCAGATATATCCAAACTGTGCATAGCCCTACTTGTATGTGGATTTTGGCTACATTCTATGTAGAAATTTTCTCTGGTTGTCCTTTTTTGAAATAATTATTTACTAATTGGTTATCTTTTTATTTTTCTTTTAAATTATCAACCTTTTTAGATAATGATTTAAAAAATATTATTTTCGATCAAACAGAAAATCTTATAACAATACTTCAGATCATATTTTAAAACTTTATAGATGTTAGACAACAGTCTAGTAGTTTTATTATTCAAGAGCTATATTGCACAACTTTTAATAATATAGATAAAATCTGAATGATAACCTAAAAAGGGAATATTTGCATCAGACCATTCTTTGAGTTAAACGGAGTACTTTTTCAAAAGATTTATATATATAATAAAATTAACATTTATTCTCTAAACTTATTTATTCTAAATCATGAATATGCCTATGTTTCTTGTATTTGGATCTGCCTATGTGTGCAATACTAAAGGCTTAGGAGTCGTTGGGTATGATGGATAAGGAAAAATAGTTATGGGATAAAAATTTAATATTGTCGTATTCCTTGTTTGATTACTAATTATGAGATAAGTTATTCGAGGATTAAAAATAATACCGAAATATGGCAGAGAGTGGAATAACAATCTAAGGATTAGTTATCCCAAGATAAAATTATGAAAATGACAAAAATAACCCTGATGTTCTTAAACTCTTTTTCTACTAAATAACGTGGAGGGTATTTTTGTAAGCAAATAACTTTTTCTTAGAAATTTTGCAATGCATGTTACTTTTAATACAACAAACTAAACAATCAATAAAAAATATTATGATAACTAATCTCAACATAAATAATTCTAATATAACTAATCACAACATAACAATCTAAGTTCTAACTTATTTACAAACCAAACGACCCCTTAGTGCTCAAGGTAGTGCTATCTCTAACAGATATGCTGAACTTTGTATGCTTTTTTCAGACAGTACTATAGTACTGCAATGCAACTTATTCAATCTTTTTAGTAATTTCATAACTTTATCTTTAATATCAAATGTTAGCCCTGCAGTTATGGCAGACTTTGCCTCCTCTATATAGTATATAGTTATATACTGTTGGACATTGGAAAAATTCATCGACCAACATGACTAACCTAGCCACCTAGGGGAAAATTAGACACCCTTGTACAATTGGTTCATCTGATATCGTTTCTCTAGAAAAAAAAATATTCATAAAATATACACGCAAATAATGAGTATAATTGTTCAAAAGTATGGGTTAACAAAATAGACTAAAATCACTTGAAAAATGTACAAAATAATGATAGTGTACCCATTATAAGTACAAGCTAGTTCCTCTATCCATCATTTTCCTTCTTTAATTTTATGCTTCTCCCAGTTAATTATTTACACCACAAAGTTTACTAGTATATGACTGCCACGTATCCTCCTGTAAGTTGTGAGTCATTGCTAGTATATAGTATAGGTGTGAGCTAATTTGTACTTGAAGAAATGTGTTGACACAAATATACGCCTATTTATCCAGATTTCATTCATACTCAATGTGAAAACAACCATGGCGAATCTAAGGAGGACAAGTAGTTAGTTGTCGACCTAAAATCAGCACTGTCTGACAAATCCTGTTCTTCGTCTTCTTCCTTAAGCAGTTCTTGTTCATAATATACTGACAACAAGACAATTCTTTTTCTTCAAGATTGTTCTTTCCAATGATTCTGAGACTAGTGTAACTAGATCGATATAGGAAAAAATTATATTAATTTACTTAGAATTGAGGAGCAATTGTTATTACCATGTAGTTTATTTATTGTTTAACATTCATTAAATCATTCATTGCAATTTTACATTTTAGAGATATTATTAAGATTAATGAGAAGATTTTATGTTTGATTTGTCAACTAATCATATAGATAGTTTTACACAATTAGGCCATTTAAAAACAAATTACAGTACTTAGATTAAGCATAGGTAGGTACACATTATTCGAAAAATACGGCAGGGGTTAACATGTTAAGCGGATCGCATTATATTTTCTTGGGTGCAGCCTTTTTCCTAAAAATATAGAATATTTCGTACATCGAGTTACACCGATATACCAGTGTAATTCTACAAGTAGAACTTGGAGAGGATAGAATGTACGCGGACTTTACTCCTATCCTTTGTGAGCTAGCACTAATAGAAAGTAGAAATAAAGGTTTTTCCCACCGAGATTCAGTAGGAAGTTTGTGCTATAAAACATGATTTTCCCACCTCATTCCAATCGAACCAACTCACTGGAAAAACGCATCATGAAAAACAAGTTCTCCTCGAAACGCTGAGAAACTTCTTAATTTTTCTGTGTGAAAGCAATACTATTTAGGTTTTTTTTCACCGACATTTAGTGGGAAATGGGGAGCACATGCAACCCACTGAGGGATGATAAGTGACCAGTCAAAAGATGAAGAGGCTAAGAACAATGTAGCTTCTCTTTCATCTTTTTCTCTTTCCCAATATTTCCAATTAAGAACCAAGATTCAAGGAAAATATCGTTTGTTAGTTGTAGATTGTAGAGTAGTATTTGTCACCAAAGTAACCCAACACCAACAGCAAATATTCTAACCTGTCATCATCTGTCAGTAGTATAGCATTTACAATAAATAATCATTTCATGGAAAAAAAACTATCAATCAATCACTGATCCTACCACTCATTGATTATCTTCGGATCCTATGAAAGAAAATGTGTTTTGCTTCCTTAATCATTTCAAAATTTCATACTCCCTCCAGAAGATGTATATAAGTATTTAATCTGCCTCCTTCATTTTTTCAAAATTCTTACTCCTTCCTCTATTTTTTATATTTTTTTATCACAGACAATAAAAATAAGCATTTTTTTATTAACGATTTAATTTGAACCAAATTTGTTCTGACTATAATGACAGAAATTATGAAGATATCAGCGGCAGAGATAGAGTACAATTATTTAAAGGTTCATAGGAGCTCAGTAATTTCTACATAGACCTTGTATATGTTAATATATGTTAAAAAAATTCATCAAATAACTATATATATATATATTTTACTGCGAATTCAATTATTAGAGCATTAATTTTAAATAATTATAAAAACTCATAAATTATAATTTTCGGATACACATCTAGAACATACATAGAGTATGAAAGTAAAGCTAGCGGAACATGTTTAAAAAATCGTAATCACCTCATTTATAACCAACATATGAGGCATCTATTAAACCCGCAAGGGTAGCCAAGTTGATGTAGCAGTAGAGCGCGGGACCGCAAGGTCACGAGTTCGATTCCCTGCATAAACCTTCTTGGTTGAGCCTGTCACACATGGTTTGCCAAGTGTGGTTAATCGGCTGACGTGGTTTGCAGGCTATTGCGTCAGTCCGAGGTTTACCCTGTGCGCACTCGAGAGAGTAACGGCTGCGGGTTCCTTCGTCAAAAAAAAAAAAAAAAAAATATATGAGGCATCTATATAATAAAACCGTTTCATTATCTTTAGAATTATATTATCCAGCAAAAAAAATCAATTGCATCCTGAATTATATTCGAAATGTCGATTTCACACTCCAACTAATTGAGCAATCTATTACTCCCTGACCATCTAAAAATGTATTTATTTACCCCTGATACGCATATAACCAGTTGCATAAGTGAAGTGTGTTACACACTCGCCACCACGTCAGCATCACAAATCTTCTAAATCTTTTATTTTTAAGATAAAGAGAATTTAGGTATCATTTTATAATTGGATACTTTATACATTAACATTATAACTTAAACTAATTGTTTTTGTTATAGTGAAATACAGTGAATTGTTTTTTCTTTTCTTGTAACACACAGGCAAGTTTCCTCCGGCGAAAAACTCACACCAGCCACCGGCAAAATTATCAACAACTAGCTCCTCATTTGTTATCTACTCCGACCATCATTTCAACCCATTATCGGACACCACCACAAATATCGTCCTGAAACCATGACTGCCACCAATTTTTGAAACAAAAAGCTATTGAAAAAGCCGATTGACAAAGAGTTCGCCGGCCGACCCCATCATCCGGAAAAAATTTAAAACAAGATAAAACTGATTATAAGAGCATGATAAAGATTAATCTATATTTTGAAAGATACTCCATAGAAAGTGTATTGAATGGATAAGGAAAAAAATTGAGATCTAGTGAAAAGGGGGAAAATTGGCTTCTGGGTTTAGTTTACCAACAGTGACGACGATGGTAGAAAAAGATGAAAACGAAAAGAACAAATGGAATAGATAAGGAAAAATGAGAAAAAGAAAAGAATAAGATGAGACATTAACTTTAAAAATATATATAATTTATATGCATCAGCGTGTGCACATCACACTCGTCGGAGCTCTGGCAGTGGTGGAAGTGCCTTACTGATGGGAGGGGAAGACCTTACTGATGATGCTTACGAAGAAGAAAGGAATGGGTGGGAGAGGGGGACTGGGATTATAAAATTCTGAAATTTACAATAAAAAAAAGGGGAAATTAATTAATTTTAGTTCAATTAGTTAGAGTGTGAAATTGATATTTTAAATATAATTCAAGATGTCATTTAAGTATTTTGCTAAAATAAAATTAAAGAAATTGAAACCCTCTACTATAGTGGTGGACACATGGGAACAATGTGGGGCTAGGGTTGATGATGAAGAATTGAACATGACATGGGGATCAGTCAAGTTAGTTGACTGGTCAAAATTTTGGCTTTCATTCAAATAAAATATCTGACTCAAAAGTGAAAGTAGGGGACTGTTGTGGAATGTATAGAAAAGAGAGCCTTTATTTGCATTATAAATTTATAATGCAGGTACTCCATGCGTCTGTATGAAAGAAATTAATTTTTCAGATTGAAGAGAACGTTCTTATCAGATGAGGAAATCAAACACAAGATTTGCCTTGTGCTTTGTGCGCTGCTCATTGGAAACGTTGTCTTCACTTTATCAGTTTGGAGAAATAATGCGTTCTAATTGGGAATACTTTATCAATCAAATTAACTACTTTAGGCTCATTAAAGTTGATTGTTATTTTTTGTTGAATTATTTGAAATTTACTTACTAATACAAATTAGTTGCAGCGTGTAAGGCTTATATATTAAAGTAAAACGCATTACCATCAAAACTTGTGGGTGTTTGGATGGTATTATGTAACTCTCCATTCTTCGGAATAGAGCATTAATTTACCCTCCAAAATGAGATGTTTTGGCATATCATAAACCCAAACTAGTCAAGCCCCAAAACAAGTATTGGTCATTGAATGAGGAAAAAATGTGTGACCAAACTTCTTATAATTAAATCTGAAATCTCTTATTAAAGATCGAAAATCTTATACATTATGTTCACTATTCTAACAGGAAGGAACATATATCAGATTCTTATTTATTATACAACGAAATGTGAGCTACTAGGCCCAGAGTGCTTAGCCTCGCCGAATTTTCTAATGTTTTTTGTCAAATTAGGTATTGAGTCTCACTCATACCCCAAAAGCTAGTTCAAAGGGAAGAGAATTGGATTCTTATTTATTATACAACGAAATGTGAGCTACTAGGCCCAGAGTGCTTAGCCTCGCCGAATTTTCTAATGTTTTTTGTCAAATTAGGTATTGAGTCTCACTCATACCCCAAAAGCTAGTTCAAAGGGAAGAGAATTGCCTATCTGGGGGTTTCATTGTTTCATTGTCCGGTCTGGAGCGTGCACATTCATAAACCCAGGTTATTTCCACCCTTTTCAGTTGGTCTGAGGGCATTTCGCCTCCCTCATTCGGAGGCCCACATCGGATGACTCTGACTCTGATACCATTTCAAATTAGTCATTGGGCCTAACTAACACCCTAAAATTTAGCTCAAATGGAGAAGGATTGTCCAAGCATTATGAGGAGTTCTGAGATATCATCCCTCACCGGTGTGGTATATTTCACTTCAACAGTTTTCTATAGTTAAAACGAAAAAGTTTTCTATAGTTAAAACGAAAGTATGAAAATTATGGAAAACAAAATTAAAATTACATAAAATTCGAAAGGGAAATATACAAAAAATTAATCTAAAACGTAAGCATAACGATGCACGTAGATAAAAGCCAAAATAAAACATAAGCAACGCATTCTTTAAGACGTACCACGTATCCCAACATTCATAGCAGAGAATATCATACTTATCAAGACCATGGGCTACATATGTCTTTATTTTGTGTTAAATGTTCATTTCGGGACATTTGGGTATAAATGTGATTTTAATTTATAATGATCACACCATGTCCTTTTCTCTTAAATTTAATGAGTTAATTTTATATTTATACAATTGAATGCACTACACTTAAAATTATAAGTTAAAATTTTAATAATTGTGAAATTATAATAAAGTCATGTGACATGCACACACGCATCTCGTGTCAAAATTGCCATGACCCGGGTTCGATTGAGCCCACTAATTATAATCTACATCTTCTGGGTACAAGTTACTCGTATTGTTCAAAAACTTTGTGTGAGGTCTTATATTCAGGGAGAACCTTAGAACCATAAGGTATATTATAACACCAATGGAAAGGTCACGCAGATATCTATTACACATCGACTAAAACTACATAGCAAACTGGGAATTCTGTGTGAGATTGGTCGACGAAATTAAATTTTCCTATGAACTTAGTAACTGAGAAACTCGAAATTTATTGCGTAATGGTTTTTATGAATTAGTGTCGCTTTTGATTGAAAAGAAAAACTCAAACTACATTTTGGGCTTTCTGAAATTTTCAATTATGGAGAACTCTACGTTTGTTGACATTCTGGGAAATAAGAGATTTTTTTCTTATTTTACGATCATTTATCTATGTCCATGTCCTACTTTCAACAAGCTGGAGTAGCTCAGTTGGTTAGAGCGTTTGGTTGTTAACCACAAGGTTGGAAGCCCTCCTTCTAGCGTTTTTCTGCTCTCTATTTTTTCTCTTTTATTGGATTTGTTATATCGTAGTGTTCACAATTTGGTAGCAATATGGCCAAATAATAGGTGGAGGTGCACATATATCCAATTTTGACACCGCCATTTAATGCGTGCTTATTTTTAATGTTTTTGTGCGTCTATTCACTTCATAACAACTTTAGACATGTGATAGATGTGTAACATGACGCGCAAGTTAACCGATAGAGTCAAGACAAGATACCGCATGAACCTTTTACCTTATAACTACCTTATGGACTAATCTAACCGTATAATCTTGTTGATGAAGACAAGACCAACACCCAGCCCATGAATTTCTTTCCAGCAACGGACATCATGGACTAGTCCAACAATAAGTAGTCCGCCATGTAGAAAGGACTAAAACATTCGGCCATTCATGACGAATGGGCTGGACCAGATCCATCTAACATCTAAGTGCAGGCCTTATTTGGAAGGAATAATTACTTGCCATAGCTAACTCTAAGAAGTAATTATTAATAATAATTATACTTTAATTTTATTATATTTAGTAGCTACAATAATTTTGTAAATTATCATCCATAGCTATACTAAAATACATTAGGTTCATGGCTTGTATTCATCCCTCACTCCTCACTCCTCTCTTCTCCCTCACCCCTCTCTCTCCCCGCCTCCGCCCATTGCCAGAGCTCCGGCGACGAAACACGAATACAACACCTCTCTCCTCTCCCTCTCCTTCACACGACTGCCGGATCTCTCCTTTGACGAGCAACCGGAGCTCCACTTTCTCTCCGTCTCTAGATGGCAGCGGTAGACTTCGTCGTTTCTCGCCGGTAACAACTGAAACGACTGTCAATCCTCGTCGGTAGCAACTGAAATGACTGTCGTTCCTCACCGGTAACAACTGAAGCGACCGTCGGCGCCTTTCAGATCTTCGTCGTTCTCCTCCATTCTGAGCTTCGTCGTTCTCCTCCATTCTGAGCTTCGTCGTTCTCCTCTGTCCGGTTCAGATCTGGAGCTTCGTCGTTGTCCTCCGTCCGATTCAGATCTAGTCGTCATCGCCTCGCCTCCCTACAGATCTAGCCGGTGTCGAATTTCAATGTGGTTTTTTGGCGTGTCGGCTCAGATCTGAGCTTCACCGGAGTTCAATGTCATTTTTTATATTTCAAATTGGAGTGTATTTTATTTTCTTGTATCTCAGATTGGGGTGTATTTTATTTCTTGTATTCAATTTTTGAGTGTATTCATAATTTTTTAGTGTAAAATCTAGTGTATGGGAGTGTATTTTATTTCTTGTATTCAGTATTTGTCTATTCGTTAATGTTTAGTGTAAAATTCAGTATTTTGGGATGTATTTTATTTCTTGTATTCAGTATTTGAGTGTATTCGTTAATTTTAATAAATAAAGTGATTTTGAATATATCTGAATATTTCCTATATTTTTTTTTGTATTTATGGTTTTTGAATACAATCGATTTTAAATATAATAAATTGAATACAGTGTAAAAGCAGATGCAAATAGATACAACTGAGTTGAATACTAACTTGAATACGGCTGACTTGAATACATCTAACTTGAATACAGTGAATCTGAGTTGAATTTTGAATATACTACTATAGCTACGAAATGTAATTATCAAAAATATATCTATGCCTAAAAAAAATCCAAAATGTAGTCATTTAGGTAGTGATAGACAACGTTTTCTTACTTATGGAACTTACCATATATGGGCAAGTTACCCATTTAACCAGTCAATAATTATATTAGCTAGTCAAATATGTATAAAAAATATATACTATTATGTATAAAAAATGTATATATTATGTATATTATACGTTAATACACAATTAATTATATATTTATTGACTATTATTTTGATGAAAACTATTTATATTTTCAATTATTATAACCTTAAAAGTTACGTTACAAACTTCTAGCAATATTCTCAAGTTTACATTCAAGATAAAGATAAATTTTGCTTATAGTCTACCCTCTCCAGATCCCATATTCTAGCAATATTCTCAAGTTTACATTCAAGATAAAGTTACCTTAAAACTATTTATGTTTGTCTTACTTTGCTTGAGCTTGTGCTTTGTTTTGAGCCGAGGGTCTCTCGAAAACAATCGTTCTACCTATCAAGATAAAGATAAATTTTGCTTATAGTCTACCCTCTCCAGATCCCATATTATATTTCATTGGGTTTGTTGTTGCTGTAGGTACAAAAGTAATAATACTCCCGCAAAATTTAAGTATTTTTTTGAAATTTTGGTCCAAGTTCAGGGAGGTACTTTATAAAAATTACTCACTTAGATCGTACCATAATCATAGAAGTCAGCGTGCATTAGAATATTATGCGTGTACCTTTTATCTTAATCGCAATGAAAAGTAAAGTAAAAAAAAAAGGAATTCCCATGGCAGTTACCTTTGCCCACTGTTAACGAAAATCGCAAAAATGAAGTAAAACTCCGCTACCAGGCGCGACAAGTGTGATAGAGCGTTGTGTCCCTTTCTCAGAGAGCAGATCTAAAAATATATAGATCTTCTCTCTGTTCGAAAATATGGAATACATAGATAACATGCCGTCAATGGATCTGATGCGCTCTGAGAAGATGACTTTTGTGCAACTTATTATTCCTGCTGAGTCAGCGCATCGTGCCGTTACTTACCTTGGCCAACTTGGACTTCTCCAATTCCGTGATGTACTCATCTCTCTATCACTCTTTGTGATTTTTTTTTTGAAGGATTTTGATATTCGTGATTGGATGAATTTGAGATGTTACTGTATGTATGTGATTAATTGGATTGATTTTGACTCGAGTACTCAGGAGTGATTTCGGTTATGGTAGATGCAATGTAACAGTAAACTGTTGTTTTTGACTAAGTAACGGTTCTCTAGTTTTATTAGTCTATGTTCTGAAGGATTTCGAAGTTTATTGTTGATTCGTGATTGATATTGCAGTTGTATAATTTTGAGATGTCGCTATATGTACGTGATTAATTGGTGTGATTTTGACTCCAAATACTTGGGTTTTGTGATTTCGGTTATAGTAGATGCAATGTAACAGGAAAGTGTTGTTTTTGACTCAAGTAATGATTCTCTACTTTTATTAGTTACGTGAGTAATTGGTGTGATTTTGACTCGAATGCATAAGTTTCGAGAGTGATTTCGGTTATGGTAGATGCAATGTAACAGGAAAGTGTTGTTTTTAACTAAGTAATATTTCTCTAGTTTTATTAGTTACACTAGTAATTGGTGTGATTTTGACTCGAATGCATAGGTTTCGAGAGTGGTTTCGGTTATGGTAGATGCAATGTAACAGGAAAATGTTGTTTTTGACTTAAGTAACAATTCTCTAGTTTTACTAGTCTATGTGCTGAAGGATTTCGAAGTTAAAAGATTTTGAGGTGTCATTATATGTACGTGATTAATTGGATTGATTTTGACTCGAATACTTAGTCTTCGATAGTGATTTCTGGTTATGGTAGATGCAATGTAACAGGAAAGTGTTGTTTTTAATTAAGTAATGATTCTCTAGTTTTATTAGTTACGAGATTAATTGGTGTGAATTTGACTCGAATGCATAGGTTTCGAGAGTGATTTCGGTTATGGTAGATGCAATGTAACAGGAAGGTGTTGTTTTTAACTAGTCACCATTCTCTAGTTTTATTAGTCTATGTTGTGAAGGATTTCGAAGTTTTTGACTGTTGATTCATGATTGGTATTGTGGTTGTATGACTTTGAGATGTCACTATTTGTACGTGATTAATTGGTGTGATTTTGACTCGAATACTTGGCCTTTGAGAGTGATTTCGGTTATAGTAGATGCAATGTAACAGGAAAATGTTGTTTTTAACTAAGTAATGGTTATCTAGTTTTATTAGTCTATGTTGCGAAGGATTTCGAAGTTAGTTGATGATTTTGTTAATCCAGTAACAATCAATTCGAATCAGACTCTTATCCTTAATCTAGTTTGTTGTTGAGAAATCACTTTTCAAGGAAGGACATAATAAGTGCTTGTTCTTCAAGTGCCAAAGAGTACCTAAATTGAGAGGGACCTTTATTCCATTCTGCTAATATTGTTGTTCTAATAATTCAACAAACTATTTGTGCAAAATTGTAAGTGCCTGTTCTTCAAGTGCCAAAGAGTACCTAAATTGAGGGGACCTTAATTTCATTGTCCTAATGTAGTTGTTCTGATAATCCAATGTACTATTTGTGCAAATTTAGGTGTTTCAAAGGCATCAGTTTACTGTGCTGGTTCTTTCTTTTGGGTTGGGGTAAGGCCGGAGAAAACTAGACACACTCTTTAAGACGAGATGCAGTCAATTTTTTCATGATTATAATATTGTTGTCTCTTTCAATATTTTGAATGCTACTTGTAACTAGTTTGGCATCTTCAAGGGAGTGTGGCAAACTTTTATGTATTACTATCTTTTTATGATCGTGCTATCTTGACTTTTATCTCCATTTAACCTGCTTTATTTTTATTATCCAGCAAATATACTGACTCCTAACGTCTTTTGCGCAGCTAAATGCCGAAAAGAGTCTTTTTCAGAGAACATTTGTAAACCAGGTATCTACAAATTTCTGTGAATACAGCAAATTCATCTTCAAAGTGCTACATGTTTGTTACTGAAGTGGAATTGTCACTATAATTAGTTTAAACTGTTGACAAATTTTAATGTACTTTTATTGTTGACAAACCATTATCATTGTTATCTTTTGCTGGAAATGTGCTATCTGATTGCAAATGAAAGCTAGTTGCTCTAGACAATTGAGGTTGCTTTGGTGCAAGAGCATTTTACTTCCATGTTCCAACCAAGAGGTTGGAATCTAATTTTCACCAAGGGCGTCAAGTAGGAAAATGACATCTGTTGACTCCTAAGTTTTGGGTGGGTGGGTTACCATATGAAGAAGAAAGAAAAAACGGAAGGCCGAAAGCTAGTTGCTGTAGTAAGGTTAAGTAAGTACTCTTATACATGTTTATTATCTAATAGAATTGTAAGATTATGTATAGGATTGTTATTGGAACTCTTAGGACTAAATAGTTACTAACAAGTTCCTGCTGTTCTTTCACCATCAGATTGGTCTTGATTTCTTAATAAATGGCCTCCATTCTTTATAAATAAGATAGATGTGCACATTTGGTGATATCTTCAATCATACTTTAAAGTAAATGTCAAATGAGTGAAATTTCTGATCTGCTGAAACTTCTTTGAAATGGAGAAGAGACCAAGACTTTCTGTGTGTTCTCATCTTTTAAATTGGACTAATATCTGTACTTATATATAAAGTCCAACACACCAAGTTGTCCTTAAGGTCTTAAAACATATTTGCGCGCATGTTCCTGGTGCTTATTTCAATATCTGATAGCTAAATATGAAGCTCACAACATAAGATGATTTCGGTTGTTGTCTTGACCTCTTCGATATAATCCAATTCACTCTTCTATTTTAAGTCTATTATTATTATTTTGATAATTTAAGGTAAATTTCATTAAAAGAGAACCAAGAAGGTACTGCAAATTACAGTCACAAAAGCAACAGTACAGTTTCTTCTCTAGATTATCCAGGATTCAAAGTATTGAGACATGTTTTCAATCATGCTGTTCCTACACCAATAATATAAATTTTGCAGACATCTTCTAATAACAGAAATATGGCTCCTTTGGCCTTCAAAGCATCGGTTATTGCTCCTAACCAGATAGTCCATACGATGCATAGAGGGATGCTATTTCAGATTCGTTTCAGTTTTCTTCTTACTCTCTGACTTGCCAGCATTCCAGTAGATTTCTAATACTTTGGGTATCACCCATGGCACACCACAGATGTTCAGAAAAAGATCCCAAACCTGTCTTGTTTTCCTGTAATGAGAAAAAGATGACTGGAAGATTCTTGTGTTTCTTCACAAAAAAAGCATCTGTTACATAGAGCTATTCATCCTCTATATGGAATCCTGGGTTAAGCAAGTATCAAAGCAGCAACCTATCCAAAGCAAGCAACCGTTGAATGGTGCTTATGTTTTCCAAAACATTTTCCAGAACCATGTTAAATCCCAATGAACTGCTTGTTTCTGCAGAATGCTATTACAGCTTTTAATGGAAAATTATTTATCTTTACCGGCAGTCCATATCTGAGAATCTTTTCTGTTCACATCTAGGGTTACAGGTTCCAACTAATACAGTTGTTGACTAATATCTTCTATTTTTATCGCGTTTTTCCTATAAAAAATCTTCTATTATCATCTCATTTTTTGTTTTTGCTAGAAACTATAGTTAAAGTAATTATGCACCTTTCAATTACTATCTAGCTATAACAAATTTAAACAATAAATGAATTTATTGTTGAAACAATTATGGCATGTCAAGGATATCTAATGTGAAGATACTAGTCAGTATTGAAAAAATCCGAATGATGATGAAGTTCTATCCCAAAATTCAGTATTCTACTGATAGACTTTCCTATTAGATGTCCTCTTTGTTAATGACTTCTAGTTTCCAGAGCATTGATATACCTTCGAAGAGAGATGATTACTACCTTCTACTCAAATTTCAGTTCATAATTTTGTGAAATTAAGTCAAACTGCTTAGAGCTGGTCTTTCCCGCCTTTGTTGGACCTAGAGATGAGTACATATTGATTTGTCTTTTATTTTAATAATTAAAATTTTTGGGTGATCGGTTTGTAGGTAAAAAGATGCGTGGAGATGTCAAGAAAGCTACGATATTTCAAGGATCAGATACACAAAGCCGGTCTATTGCTGCCTCCTCTTCCTGCTTCCCAACCTGATATTGAATTAGAAGAAATGGAGGTCTCTTTCTAGTTGTTTGATTTGCTGATAAATGAAATCTCCTCTGTTTTCTTCTTCAATTATGCATTTATTCAAAAGCTTTTCCAATTCAATAAAAGCTCATATGGACAATGTGGTTCTGAATTTCAGATACAACTTGCAGAGCATGAACATGAGTTGATTGAAATGAATGCCAATAGTGAGAAATTGCGGCAATCATATAATGAGCTGCTAGAGTTTAAGATGGTATTGCAGAAGGTACATTCCTACCTTGGTTTCTGGTCATTTTATTAATGTGCAAGTGTTCCAGGTAAGAAATAAATTTTCTGAGTACTTGCTTTGGTGTTATTATCACTAAACATGCTAACCTGGGTGCTTACCTATCATTTTCTCTTCCAAGTTTGAACTTGTGAACTGAAATTAGAAGCTTCTTAGATCACCCTTTTAGCAGAATTACTTGAAGGACCAAAATTATGTTTTCTTTTGGGTTTAAAATTGTAATCGTTCCATTCAGAGATACTTATTGTTTTGGTCACTATCACTGTACAATTCCAGGCTAGTGGCTTCCTTGTTTCAAGTAGTAGTCACACAACTGATCGGGAAATAGAATTGGATGAAAATGTATACTCCAATGATAACCATGCAGATACAGCATCATTACTTGAGCAGGTAACTGACGAATAAAATTTATTTCTTGTAGAGTAGCTACATATTATTAATTATATGATTAAGTTCTTTAAAAAAAATTCAGCAAAGTTATGTTCAATCTTCAGGAGATGCGTTCAGAACTGTCAAATCAGTCTGGAGTGAGATTTATTAGTGGCATTATCTGCAAGTCCAAGGTTCTTCAATTTGAAAGAATGCTATTTCGTGCTACAAGGGGTAATATGCTTTTCAATCAGGCAGTTGCGGATGAAGAAATACTGGATCCTTCGTCAAACGAAATGGTCATCCTCTTTCTTTAAAACTTCTCATATAATTGAACTCACACAGTGATGTTCTGATTGGACATTTCCACTGCCATCTTTCTAAACGCGGTTAGCACAAAAGGAACTAGTTCACTAAGAAAACTTCCAAATAAAGGAAAATTCTAAATGCGTGACATTTACTCACGAGTCCCATCTCAAAAAAAAAAAAAGATTTACGCACGAGTCAGGAATAAATAAGGAAAGAGTAGAAGCATTTCTCCCCATTTGGAATAACAGGCTCTAACTTCCTCCATGTATGCATTGTGGTTTCTTCAATGATCTATATGTTTTTTTAATTGTTATTGTTATTATAATATTATTATTATTATTTCTTTGTTGGCTCCTTGCTGAAAGGATAGCCTGATTATAAAGTTCATCTTATGGAATAACATAGATTTTGCTTCTGCAGGTTGAGAAGATAGTATTTGTAGTATTCTTTTCAGGTGAGCAGGCAAGAACAAAAATACTGAAAATTTGTGAGGCATTCGGTGCAAATTGCTATCCTGTTCCTGAAGACGCGAAAAAGAGGAGGCAGATAACTCAAGAAGTATGTCTCTAATGCAAAGGAGTTTCATCAGCATTACAATTGAACTTTTTTGTGTACTAATTATCATGGCATAATTTGTTGAAATATTGCTAGCAGGAAATCGATAACGTTATGGTAGTTCTGCCTAGTAAGCAAGCATAGTTTTAGTTGCCGTCATTTTATGTGTCGATTGACATTCAACGTCATAATATACATAGAAAAAGGGCCAATGTTCTGTTTTCCCCTTACTAGCACTTGTGCTGTGTCTGGCTGCCTTCACATTTATTCCAAAATCACCTTAGCCTGATGTGCCGCATTTGCCACTTCAATGAGTCCTAACCCTAAATCTGTTTAGGCATACTATGATGTACATATAGTATTTTGTTTGTGATCATTCATTCTCGAGTGCTCTAAAGTAAGATATCTGGATGAGATAAACGTCTGGATTGCAGGTTTTGTCTCGGCTATCTGAATTAGAGACCACTCTGGATGCTGGACTGCGCCATAGAGATGAGGCTTTGACCTCCATCGGATATCACCTTACAAAATGGATAAACATGGTAAGAGACTTAGAGTGAACATAATAGTTGGAGTTATTGCTTTATACTACAGTTTATTATTGTCTGGTGGGAGCAAGTCTCTTGTGGTCTTCACTAATGAGTCAATTGCTCCAATTCCATTTTCTAGGTCAAAACACAAAAGGCTGTGTATGACACATTAAATATGCTGAATTTCGATGTTACAAAGAAGTGTCTAGTGGGTGAGGGCTGGTGTCCAATATTTTCAAAGACTAAGGTAAATTTCTCTTTTGCCTCTTTAGTTCTTTTTGTAGCAGTTACCAAGTAATGACTCATGAAAATTTTAGATACAAGAGGCTTTGCAACGTGCAACATTTGATAGCAGTTCACAAGTGGGCATTATATTTCATGTGATGGATGCTGTGGAGTCACCTCCAACATACTTTAGGACAAACCGTTTCACAAATGCATTTCAAGAAATTGTTGATGCGTATGGGTAAGTTAAGCATGCAGTAGCATTTCATTATGTGAAGAAAATGATGTAGGCATACTATAGTATTGTCTTGATTTAGTTGATGCAGTTAGGTCGAGGGGATAAAATGCTTTTTGATAGCCTTAGTTCTTTTCCATCATTTTTGCTGATTCTACTGATAGGAGCATGTCCATTTAAAATTACTTCAACATAATCCAAGTTGGTCTCCTATGGAGATGTAAAGGGGAGATGCTGTTAATGTCATTATACGAAATAGGCATGTTTGTTGAAGTTTCTTTTAGATAGCACATAATTTTATTTGAATTTTCTGTTTCATTTTACGTGTTCACCCATTTTTGCAGTAAGACCTTTACTTATTACAAAAGTGTTTTTCATATGCCTGAAGCCTCTAATAGGCAAAATTAAACCTAATCACAAGAGAGTCTACTTTTCAACACAAGGCATGCCATGGTTTTTGGTCTTTCTTAAACAATGCTTTAAATTAGCAATGCTTCAGCTTTTCAGATAAATTTGAACTTCATTTGTTCTCAAAAGAATATCTGATTATGAATATCCATATGTTGTGGACTTATGCTGGTCCAAACAAGAAGGCACTTATAGTGCTGTTTTTCTTGGCAGTGTTGCCAAATACCAGGAGGCAAATCCAGCTGTTTATACCGTTGTTACATTTCCTTTCCTTTTTGCTGTGATGTTTGGGGACTGGGGTCATGGAATCTGCTTGCTCTTGGGAGCATTAGTTCTTATCGCAAGGGAAAGCAAACTTAGCTCTCAGGTTAGTACTCCTATTGATTTAAGCTTCTTCTTTGGAGGGTTGAAATACAAGCAATCATATAACTATATGTTTCTTTTGTGAATCAAATAACTTTTTCCTGGCAGAAACTAGGCAGCTTCATGGAGATGCTCTTTGGTGGTCGCTATGTACTCCTGTTGATGTCAATATTTTCAATATACTGTGGCTTGATATATAATGAATTCTTCTCAGTTCCCTTTCATATATTTGGTGACTCAGCGTACAAATGCCGAGATGCTACATGCAGGTATAGAATAGTTACCATGCTACAATAGTTTTCCTTATCATATTTAATTCTTCAATCCTTTCCTTATAACAAAAAATAGATAGAAATAGACTACAATTTCTGATTATGAGGTAAAAATGTCTTTCTATTATTTTTCGGTTTTGGAATAGAACTAAATGCTGATTATAAGAGTGAAAATATGGCTGCTTTGTTGCATTTTGAATCATGTTATCCCTCATGGATGAGAAATTGCTGTTTCTCTTTTAGTAAAATTTAGGGTTGGATGGTGTTTGTTTTCCTTTTCTGCACAGATTTTTATCTGTGCGTTGGTTATTAAGGTTGCAGTATCGTACCACGTTACAGGTTATCTTAAAACCCTTGACTACTTCTAGGTATTTTACAATCATTGGATATCAGGTATTGGTGCTGCAATTGTTGGCAATGTGGTATTTTCTTTGTCTGGTTGCTTTTATAATTACGTACAACCTCTGGTGAAGTTGGCTAAGTTTCTCTTAGATTTTATATGTTTACTTAAGTAGCAACCGTTCTTATGCTGTCAAACACTAGATAGTGTAGTCATGCTAATTAATAGGTAATCATTATCTTCTCTCTATTTCATGAACAATATAAGATACTCTAGGAATAATGTTTATGGCGGTCTGAGTTTCTCTTAATTTGTTTTGCATTTGCGCCTTTACTCTTGCCTCCCTATAGCTGAGTGCATGTTGATCATGTATGAGCATCTATTGCACACTTTCTAGGTACCAATTTTATTCTCTTGTATTCTTTTACAACTATCTTGACATTACTGTGTGTACATTACAGTAATGCACAAACAGTTGGTTTAATAAAATACAAGGATCCATATCCATTTGGCGTGGACCCAAGCTGGAGGGGCAGCCGTTCAGAGCTTCCTTTCTTGAATTCTCTGAAGATGAAGATGTCTATTTTGTTGGGTGTGGCTCAGATGAATGTCGGAATTATTATAAGTTATTTCAATGCACGTTTCTTCAGCAACTCGCTCGATATTAAGTGTGTAATCATTTTCTCTTCTCTCTTTTTCATCGTTGCCTGTATGTTGTTATTTATTCTGTGATTGATTGTTGTCAGGTATCAGTTTGTTCCACAAATTATCTTTCTCAACAGCCTCTTTGGATACCTTTCTATTCTCATTGTTATCAAATGGTGCACTGGTTCTCAAGCAGATCTATATCATGTTATGATTTATATGTTCTTAAGTCCTTTTGAGGCTCTTGGTGAAAATAGGTTGTTCTGGGGCCAGAGTGTGCTTCAGGTATGAGGTACCCTTCTATTTCTGGAACATGTGCTCTTAGAGGTTGTTTGGTTCTTAAATGGGGTAAGGTAGAATTATACTACCACTAAATTATAGTGAGAATATTGTCAATTCATGAATTATAAATGGGTTTCTAATACTTGCATCCCACGTTTGGGATTTTTGGAGGGAGGAGGGATCTAAATTCTTTTAATAAAAATGCTCATAATTTGATAAATAACTTGTAATGATTAGTTTAATGTATATGTATGTATGTATATATATGCATTAAAGGCGTGATATGCAACTAATAGAAAGAACAAGTAACAAATAAAGAAATATGAAAGCTAAAAGCATTAATGAAGTTTTGTTTCTCCTTTGTCCGACACACAATTCGATACCAAACAACCCCTAAGAATATATCTGCTTCCCTTTACCTCTGTCAACAATTACTGTTGCAGGTAATATTACTGCTTTTGGCACTCGTTGCTGTTCCATGGATGCTCTTCCCAAAACCTTTTATTTTGAAGAGACTTCACATGGAGGTACTATGTCTGTTTCCTTTTGCTTTCTCATCTTTCTTAATGATGATTGAATACTGTGCTGGCTTTTCTGATTCAGAGAAAGGATGAAAGTAGTGGAACCCTGAACTCTTTCCGAAAATAACTTTTGTTTTATCCCAAGAGACATTTTAGTGGCATAGAATGGAGAAACCTTTAAAAAACTTCTAATTTCTAATTTCTAATTTTAATTTTAATTTCTTTTTGCTTGGAGAGGGAGGGGTCCTGTTGGGCTGCCATAAAATATAGTAATAGTCAAGGAGGCTCCTATTGAATATCTTACTTTATTGAAGATATACTTCTCCTCTTTAAGTATGACTTCACTCTCGATATGTTGCTAGAATGAACTTCTAAATCTATCTTTCCATGATTGTCTGGTAAAATTATAGCCTTCAAGTTTGGAGAGTATAGTTTTCATATAAAAATAGTGGTAAAAAAGGAATAACCAAAAATGTAGGTTTGATGTACTTGTGGAATGTGGAGGTATTAATACTTACAATTGTCAAGTAATATCTGCGAAGAGATATTTGGCTTTCTAAAATGGAGGTTTGTGTCATTGAGCTTCTTATGTTCTAAGATGAAGCTACTTAATGGAAAATTTCATCATGGAATATGCATTTTAGGTACGGTGACTACATTATTAGAGCTACTTGTGCCATTAGGTGACTGCCTGATATTGGAATCCCTATTACAAATGTTTTTTCTCTTCCTTTGTCCGGAATTGTGAGAAAGGGTGGAACACCTAATTGCTTGTTATTCAGAAAACCCTTTTCTAGTATTAACTTTTAGGATCCTCCTTGCCTGTTTTCACTCTAGCAATTCCGTTCCACTCAGACATTGCATTTATGCTTTTATTTTCTACCATGTTTTATACAAATATGAGAATCCAACAAAGTTTTTATTCAGTCGACATCCCACCTAATATGAACTGTGAAGGAATTTCATTCTGTACACCAAACAGTTGTCATCTGTTCCCTTATAGAAGTTGTTTAGGTGTCTACTGATGTTACTTGAGTTAGCATTATGATTCTATATTTTGACAGGATCTGAGGGTCGTCTTTTGGGTACGGGAGAGAACCTTATGGACAAAATCGCTCTTTATTTACTTTCGTATTTAATTTCTCACAATTTCATGTACTGCCTATCAATAGATAGACTTCGTAGCTTTAAGGCTTGATTTCTCTTGTACCTTTGATGATTCTCAGAGATTTCAAGGTCGGACATATGGAATACTTGGAACCTCTGAGATGAGTATCGATGATGAGCCAGACTCTGCCAGGGAGCCCGCTGAAGAGTTTAACTTTAGTGAGGTTTTTGTGCACCAAATGATACACTCTATTGAATTTGTACTTGGTGCTGTTTCTAACACTGCATCATACCTTCGGCTTTGGGCTTTGAGGTAAATCCATCAATTGCTTCTTTTTTTTTTATCAACTTGGTTTATGTATATTTCTTTAAAATTTGCTGTATATATTCACACACGTTTATATTGGTGCAGTTTGGCTCACTCTGAATTATCTACTGTGTTCTATGAGAAAGTTCTCCTCCTTGCTTGGGGGTAAGTTTTCATGTGACATTTAGCTATTTCATTTTCTTCTCATTGGCTGTTTATGTTTCTCCAGTTTAACTATGGTTTTTCTTTTACGAAAAAAAAAACTAAATATAGCTATGATTTGGTGAGAAGTTAATTTTATTCATAATTTACTCTTGGTGTTGAATTTATCTGAATATTATCATTATAAGTTCAGGTACGAGAACATCACCATACGACTAGTGGGGCTGGCAGTTTTTGCCTTTGCGACAGCTTTTATACTACTCATGATGGAGACTCTTAGTGCATTCCTTCATGCGTTGCGTCTTCATTGGGTGGAATTCCAAAATAAGTTCTATCATGGGGATGGTTATAAGTTCAAGCCATTCTCCTTTGCCTTGTTAGCAGATGACGACGATTAGTACATACCCTTTCTTTCTCTCTTCTTTCTTATGGGGAATTCTGTGGAGAAGAGTAGTTTTCCATCTAGAGAAGAAGCCTGACAAGAATTTCTGAAGGACCCAATTTTGACTGACTGGTACATTGTACACTCTTTATTTGGATGAAGCAGCTGGATTATGTAGGATAGAACTGTAAAGTTGCAGCACAGAATCTTTTGGTATAGCAGTATGAAAAGGGTGATAGTTAGCTATTTGGAAGAGATCTGTAAAGTTTTCTCATTCTTATAAGTTATATCCTTGACCCATTCTACCAAACAGGGATTCAGTCATAGTAATTTGTGAAGAGGGAATCTTTATACCACTGTATCTTCTGAGTGTCACATCTTTTGTGGAGGAAAACTTGCTGATTCTAAAACTATACGTACAACTCTTATTCATTTTGAAGGGGGAGTTTTCCTTCCAGTTTTGTAATAATAAATGCAGCCTCACTTACAGTGTCTTGCTTCAGAGATGAGACCCGACTCCTGATGCTTCATCTCCATGAAATTTCCTCATTGAAATGGTCGAAAATTACTCGAGGAAATGAACGGTCAAGAGGTAAAAAATTTAAAAGAAAAAGTAATCACAGATTGTTGCCTCACTTAGAAATAATCTTATCGGTTAAATCGATAACCGAACCGTTGATTTAATTGAAAACAGATAATCAGTTCTTATTGGGTTAGCATGTTTACAAATTGATAACACTCAAAACCGATTTGAATCTATTAGCACGTATGTACCATATATTGTATTTACCATATTTAGTGTTATGTAATTATGGTAGAACTAGGATCTCTGGTGTATAGGGATTCCAAATTGTACACCTATATATATTTGTATTAATGAGAAAGGTTCCCCAAGATAGATTAATACAATTCTACATGGTATCAGAGTCAAAACCTAAATCTTAATTTCTTTCCTCTGCCACCGTAGCCCCTCGGTTTCTTTGACTTTTTCCTGAGAAAACAAACAAACTTTGCCCATTGTTTCCCTGCATTGTTTATGCCCGAGAAAATCAATTTTTTTGGCTGCGGCCTGTTTTCTTCTCCTTTTCCTTTAATCAAGAAAACATAAGATGATAGAATTTATTTGTATGGTTAGTCACCAGTGGCACAACCTACGGGCTAAGTAGCGCCTCAATGAGAGTCTTTTTTTCCTTTAACCAAGAAACAACTTTGTCTGCCTTTTGTTTTCTTGCCTTTTCCTTTAATCGAGAATCAATCAAAACTTTTTCCCTGTCTCTTCTCTTTATCCGAGAACAAATCAATAGCTTTCTTGACCCGTCAACAACCCGATCATGCGTGTATATGGATACGGGCGCCACGTCTCATCTCACCAACAATTTCGGTAATCTTCCTCAATTGCGTCAGTTACCAACTCCACAATCTATTATAGTCGGTAGTGGTCATCACAATCCAATTTAAGGATTTGGCCACACCCTACTCCACCACCGCATCCCCATTTCTCTCTTAAAAACGTCCTTTATGCCCCAAACATCATCAAAAATCTAATTTCTGTTAGAAAATTTGCCACTGATAATTATGTCTCAATTAATTTTGTCCCATTTGAATTTTCTATACCGGGAAACTCCTTACGAGATGCAATATCTGTTCCTACCCACATTCGTTGCTAGTGTCACTCCTCACACCGCTTTAACAATCATATCTCCCTCTACGTGGCATAATAGACTTGGTCATCCGGGTTCTCACGTTTTTTATTCTCTTAGAAATCGAAATTTAATCCAATGTAACAAAGGAAACCTTTCTCATAGTTACTCCTCGTGTCAGTTAGGGAAACACGTTAGACTACCATTTACGGCTTCTATGAGTACTACTTTCTCCCCCTTTGATATTATTCACGCTGATTTATGGACATCTCCCATAACTAGCAACTTATGCCACAAATATTATTTGGTATTTTTGGATGATTTCTCCCACTTTCTTTGGGTCTATCCACTCAAACTCAAATCTCAAGTGTTCCAAATTTGTGGAGTTTCGTACATTGGTTAAAATGCAATTTGAAAAAGACAATCGTTTCAATGCGATAATGGTCGTGAGTTTAATAATTCCCTCTTTCATAAATTTTGTGCGGCTAATGACATGATCTTCCGTTTCTCGTGCCCCCATACCTCCCCTCAAAATGAAAAAGCCGAAAGAATTCTCCGAACTATTAAGAATATGATTCGTACCTTTTGGGTATATGCACTAAAAACGGTAGAACACATTCTCAACATTTTACCTACCCGTGCAATTCAAAATAGAACACCCACCGAAATTTTCTACTGTCGGATCCCTACCTATGACCATCTTAGAATTTTTGATTGTATGTGTTACCATAATCTGACATCCACGCCCCCCCCCCACAAATTGGCACCCAAATCTACTTTGTGCGCCTTTCTAGGCTTCACATCGAACCATAGAGGATACATGTGCTATGAACTATTCACCGACAAAATCATAATCTCTCGTCATGTCACTTTTGTCGAGTATGTTTTCCCGTTTGACAACATTAAAAAATTCTGAGTCACTGATTAAAAATTTCTTAATGATTCGGACACATAGCCGCTTGTCCAACAAGCTCTCCGACATGCTACCATTGTTCCGACAGCAGTCAGTACCCAATCATCGTCGCTACCTCTCACCATTTCCACCACCGGCGGCTCACCTGAACCATCACTGTCACCACTGGTTGCCCCCCAACATCGGTAACCGGTCAGATCTGTCTCCGTCCACCGTTGAAAACCCCTCTTCCACTCACCGGTGCCGTCTTCCCGTACACCCCGTGTTGTCACCAATTACCATCGTCATTCCTTTCAGCCGGCAGAACCCCGACACTGTACTGGCCTACCCCACCCAGTCACTGACCCCGTCACCGCTGAATGCCTCTCCAACTGGCAATCGACCACCCGTCACTGTACCTACACCGCTAAACATCCCAGTCCATGTGTCGCCTCCACAGTCTCACCTCTAAGCCGTCGTCACTCCAATCACCGGCAACCAACAAGTCGACCCTATTACCGGAACCTACCCCCACCGACACCCTACCTGACTTTACTAGCCCCCACTAGTACTGGTACACCGAAAACAACCACCACACCAAACCTAGAAACCGACAACAACCTCGAACATCCCAGATCGACTCCCCAGCCAGCACCCTCACACCGTATGGAAACCCGTGCCTAACACGAAATTTTCAAATCCAAAGTCCAATTTAACATGTCCACCCAAATCATTTCCCCCCATTCGCAAAAGCCCAAATATAGCCAAAATGGATCCGAATTGGAATGCGGCTATGCGTGAGGAGTTTAATGCTTTAACAAAACAACATACTTGCGATTTGGTTCTCTGACCGGAGGGGGTGAATGTGATCCGTTGCATATGGCTTTTTCGTCATAAGTACAGGGATAATGGTGAGCTAGAGAGGTATAAGGCGAGACTTGTGACTAATGACACAAATCAGTAGGAGGGCATTGATTGTGGTGAGACATTTAGTCTGGTTGTTAAACCGACCACTATTCGCACAGTTCTGAGTATTGCTATGGGTAAGCACTGGTCGATTCATCAGCTTGATGTAAAAAATGATTTTCTACATGGGGATTTAAAAGAAACTATTTTCATGCACCAGCCGCCTGGTTTTGTCCATCCTGCAGCCTCTCAATATGTATGTCGTCTCCGTAAGTCACTTTATAGCTCGAAACAAGCCTCCTAGAGTGTGGTATGATCACTTTGCACAATATATCATGCAGATTGTGTTTGTATGCACTAAGTGTGATAATTCTCTATTTACTTTTCATAGAGGTAGTAGCATTGCATATTTATTGTTGTACGTGGATGATATTATGCTTACTACCTCATCTGAGCTGTTGAAAAATGAGATCATTGCATTGCTCAAAACAGAATTGCTATGGCTGACTTGGAAAAGTTGAACTATTTTTGGGGTCTTAGTGACTAGATCTGCAGATACTAAGTTTCTTTGTCAGCGTAAGTATGCAGAGGAGATTGTGTACAAGGCTAAAATGGAAAATTATAAAATTATGTCTACTCCAGTTGACTCTAAATCAAAGCGGAGTGCTTTGGATGGTGATCCAGTGTCAGATCCCACTCTCTACCGGAGTCTTGCAGGTGCACTACAGTACCTTACCTTCACCAGACCTGATATTGCTTATGATGTTCAGCATGTATGCTTATTTATGCATACCTCCATGGAGCCTCATTTTATTGCCCATAAACGTATCATTCGATATGTTAAGGGCACACTTGATTATGGTTTGCATCTATACCATTCAGCACCGATCATGTTGTTGTCCTATACGGATGCTGATTGGGCAGGTTGTTCGGATACGCGACGCTCCATCTCAGGCTACTGTGTGTTCTTAGGGGATAATCTTATTTCTTGGTTGTCAAGAGACAAGCCACATTATCCCGTTCAAGTGCAGAAGCAGAATACAGAGGAGTTGCTAATGTTGTTGCTGAGATACGTTGGCTTCGAAACCTTCTTTTGGAGCTTCAGTGTCCATTATTATCACGCCCGACTTTACCCAAGTCTTCCCTTAGGGTGTGATGGCACCTGGGCAACTATCCCTTCCCAGGCGAACCATTAACTTCTTTTCTTCCTAAATTAAACATGTATCTAGGTGCAGAAATAATATATATAATAAGAAATTCGAAGTTTAAAAGGAAACAATCTCATGTGGGGCATTCTCCGAGATAACGAAACTTGGTTCTTCGACCTACTTAATCAAGAGTGACATTCCCAATCCAAAGCAATGTATTTGGTGGAACAATGAGGCTGCGGGACGATCGCTAGCCCTGTTGTGGAGCTTTCCCTCTATCACACTTTCCTGAAAAATGTTAAATAAAATAGTCAGCCCTACCATCCGGGGCTAAGTGAGAACCTCACCTTACAATTCAAAGTAACTTCGCAATGTTCTAAGTACAATCTTACTATAAACATAATAAGCACATTATGAAACCACATTACAACACTTTCAATGTACAAGTCAATAATAATTATTCACACACAAAATCTCCTCCCAACTCACCCTAGGAAAATATTAGTCTAACCAGTACACTTTCACGAAAGATATTGGGGGGCACGCAACTCGATCCCATATACTATATTATATATTTGTTGCGGTACGTGCAACCCGATCCAATATTTTATATATATGTTGCGGAACACGCAACCCGATCTGACAATTTATATATATGTATTTGTTGCGGTACGCGCAACCCGATCCAATATATATATATATATATAAAAATATATGTTGTGGAACGTGCAACCCGATCCAATATTTCATATATATGTATTTGTTGCGGAACGTGCAACCCGACCCAATATATTTATATCTATATATGTTGCCTGAGTGATACTAAGACCACTATGAATCTATCGGGGTGTCGTAAGGTCGCTGCACCTCCGATTAACCTTACTGGAAAGAAGCTTTCAATGTCAACGATGATCACATCATACATGATTACCATACTGAAAACATAAGATCACGAAGCCATGCATATCATAATAATAGACTTCCATACTTAGTCATATTTCCAGAAGATTCAAATAAAAATTATTTCTTTCAACGTTTCGCCCTTCTCACTTGTAAGGGTTATAACTCTCAAACCGTAACCCTAAATAAGGTGGTTCTTATGCCGAATCGAAGGTAACACGAGGACCTATCACTATATTAATTTTCCTCTGTAAATACTTAGTGTAACTAGTACAAATTCACGAAAGAAACATCTTTATGAAAATTGTCTCGCCAGATTTTTGTAAAAACAGGACACAATCTTGAAACAGTCATAACTCTTTATCCGTAAGTCAAATTGATCTCCGTAAAGTCTCAAACTGTCAAGAACAGAGAAAAATACAACTTTATTCAGCACAAACTTTCAAATTCATTACCTATCCGTACAGTTTTCCGTTATACGTTCTGTCCTTCTGGATTTCAATCGATCCGAGGCAGAAATTTTAAATAGCGATAACTCTCAAGCCGTATGTCGGTTTTAGCCTCGTTTGGACTCAATCTGACAGTGAAAGAGCGATGTACAACCCTGTAAAATTTCGTCAAATTCTAACAAGTATAACTCAGCAAAATAGTCTATAATCACATGATCCAAAATAGTTACAAGATAATATTATATCAATAATTCATCTCAAGTTATACTGTTCTTTTTCTTTTCATGATCTTTCTTTCAGCATCCATATTATGTTCTAACATATATTGTAACTCAATTAAAGGATTATACTAAGAAATTATGAGTGAGATAACTCACCTTTGTTGCTTCGTAACCGCAAATGAAAATCTCAAACTTTGACTACACCTTTTCGGAACTCCTCAATTGCTAAAGGTAATTTTTGTTCTCTTTATTTTCTGGTTTCTTTCTATGTTATGAAAAAATATAGGATATGAGATATATATCGTGGATTGTGTGTGTAAAGGAAGGTGGAAGGAGAAGAGGTTGAGGGAGAACAAGGGGTTCTAGGGGGGGGGGGGGGACGTGTAGGTAATGGGTGGGTTTTTTTTTTTTTTTTTTTTTTTTTGTAACAGACAAATAGGGACTTTACAATTACGTAAGACATCTTTGGTTTATTGTGATAATATATCCACCATATATGTATCTCATAATTTGGTTCAGCATCAACGAACCAAGCACATTGAGATGGATATACACTTTGTTCGTGAGAAGGTTGCTATCGGTCATATCAATGTATTGCATGTACCTTCGTCATATCAGTATGTAGATATATTTACAAAGGGCCTTCCTAGACAGCTCTTCCTCGACTTCAGATTCAGTCTTAGCGTCCGGCCTCTTCTCGCTCCGACTGAGGGGGTGCAATTCTACATAATCAACCCGTACTTACAAGTGCACCTATCAGGCATGTATGCTGTATGTTAACTTCTCCTGCTCCTTACACGTAACTAGATGGAGTGTGCCCGTGCACAGCACGGGCGTATGCCCGACATTAAAGTTCATTTTGGAAAAGCATAGCACTCATCGGAAGATTAGTCTAACACTACCCAGCTTGCTCTAATTTGATTTTTATTACACAAACACCTAAGCTGGCCAAACACAGAATTAGTTTGATGAAATTACATTCTTCCACTCATTTGCATTTTCTCATTGTGGACAGAAATTTCACAAGTAAATCAAATGATTCATACTTTGCAGCACACTCCATACGGGAAACCATGTGAAAACTCATTCAACTACAGAGTATATCAATCTGAATGAATATAAACAAAGGCGTCAACTATGAAATGTGATGTACATAGCCTGACAATACAGTACTCTCTGGCTACCTATACAGGTCTATCGAGAAGATAAGCACCGAAAAGCAGCTGCTGGAAACATTCAATTGTTGCTCTCTTCTTTTGTAGCTGATATCAAGAATCCATCTCACCATTCTTTAGACATACATCAACTGGTGCGACTCATTATCACAGATGCAAGATTTCTGCATCAAGCAGGAGAATTTCACCCTCTCCATCATAAATCTTAAGAAATGGAGTACTTTATCGGTCCACTTGAGCAACAAAAAATTGCGGCATGCAAAGACGGGGTAGGGTTTTGTTGGGTTCAAAACACATAAGTAAAGTACAACGGAAGTTAAAATTTTTTGTTTCTTACTTACCCCAACAACATTTCGGGTATGGTTATACAACAATTAAACATATAACATAAGGCATAAACTTACAAGTTATAGTAACTGGAATCTTTATCTACTATAAGGTGCACACGCGGTTGCCCTTTCAATTGCAAGCTCCAATGTAATTCTCTTTTGTAAAGCTAGGAAATCCGGTAGAGGTTCAAGAGAGTATTTGATTCTAAGTCTCTAAGGCTTAGATTGATATTCTGAAAAATCAGTGTATGAATAATGAAGAGAATGCCTCTATTTGTAGTTGGAAAATAGGTCAAAACCGGATTAGAGTTTGACCTTGGGCCTGACCCAAAAATTCGAGGCAGAGGCGCCGCGGCGCTCGACGTGCTTTTGTACTGTCTCGATTTATTTTCCGTGCATTCTTAATTAAATCCAAAATTCAATTTTGACTTAATAAAAATAATCATTATTCATTTAAATATCTCGATTCCAAATCGAACATTTAATTACTCTCTCAATACATCCTTAGATCGAAATGGACAATTGACATAGTGTGACCCTACAGGCCTTCTCATATCGACATTAATCAAATTAAGGTCTACGCGGAACTCCTAGACGGCGCCACAAGAAAAACTCAATATGTGAAGTACGTTTACGTGAATCCAGTAAACTTAACCTTTATGTGGTAAGATAAAATCATTTCATTCACGACATACCCGATCAAGCTTAGGATTTGTCAAGTGTCTATCCAAATGGCTTAATCATTGTATCTCATCTATATTAGTCGACAACTAGACCATATTCTAAATATGTCTATTGCGTTGGCCAACGACTTAGTCAACCTAACATTACTAAGAATCCGAGTGTTCTCTCGAATATACATCCGAGGAATGAATCCTAATCTTGGCTCAACTACCACCTTTAATCCACATCGTAATGTACCCAATACAAGCCGTATCTCAACCTATAAGGCATTTGAGCTTAGGACATGATCAAAGTACATTACTTTGTAGACAAGGCGCGTATTGACCTCAAGTCTAAGGACTTCTATCTCCCACACGCTGATCATACTTTAGACAAGTATAACAAACAGTATATCAGCAGGGTATACCAATACTTCCAAAGTATCCATGTATCCATCACGAGTAGACATTACTCGTAGCAGGTGAGACATACTACATCCTCTAAGGATGTGATGCAGACCACATGTCGACTTATCATATATCATCGATATCTCATTCTCGATGATCATTGGTCGAGACTATTTTAAGAGTTACGCTCTATAATCTATATCTCACTCTATTAATGACAACGTAAGCTCAAGGGATGCACATTAATGAATAATTACAAACAATCAAATAATAATTCAATAATTGCAAATGCCAAAATATTAATCTCCATTAATAATAATACGAATGTGTATAAAGTATATTTGTCCTAATACAGATTGTTTCTATGACATAAATATACTTTCAGACGGGTCATGCACATATAGACCAATCTGTCAAACCACCATCGCACCATCGTAATGCTACTACTGACATTTTCTAGCTAGAATTCTTTCCCATATTATATCCTGCTGTCACGATCTTCTTGTGGCTGAGTTGCTGCAGTTTATGTTGGGATACAATTGTTGTAGGGAACATGAAGTAAATAACTATTACAATCGTAGAAAGGATAAACAAACTACTACAATAAAACTGGAAATCAAAACCTTACAAACTGCTTGTGTGATTTGCTGAGTCGAGTGATGGCACTCTGTCTTTAAGACAAGATTGCCCCGTATATCTCATTTTACGGTATTGAGCAATAGTCTCCCAAGATACAACAACAACTTTAACAAGTGAGCAAAGGAAACTCAAGTGTTACTTTTGAAGAACTTTGAGTATAGTGACTTTGCTAGAGAGGAAGAATATGAACTCTGAAAATCTGTAGAATATTTTCTAAGTGTTGAGTATTGTGTTCAATTGAGCCAAAGGCCTCAATTTATAGTGTAAGTAGAAGACCCCTCACTTAGCCAACTAATGGCCTTCAATAGCCATGTAATTGCACTTGAATGAGGGGTTACATTCAGCCAAATAATGGCTGAATTCATGTGGCAAGTAATGGAGAATCAATGCTCCAAAACCAGCCCAAACGTCAGATTTTTCCAACTTCCCATCGCAGCAATCTGCCTCCGAAGCGCCGCGGCTCCAGTAGCTGACTAGCCATTTTGCACCGCGGCTCTGATGATTGTGGCGCCGCGGTCCTTCACGGCTCCGCGGCGATTTTCGACTCGTTTCATCTTACACTTCTTCCTTCCTTTACCAACGTAGAATACTTTGTCATTTGGCTAATAACCGTCCATAATTCTATGTTTCAAACGTATTATATACGTACCAATATCTCTTTCACTAAAGAAATTTGCGATACTTGGCACTACGTGTGCACATGTGTGGAAACGACGTTTCCGACGTGCGGGCCCAATTGTTCTAGTCATAAATTAATGGGATATACTTAATTCCATATTTAGTAAATTTCCAACAGTTTCTTTCTTTTTCATGTTTGAAGTTACTTCTTGAATTTGCTTATCAGGCTGACCGGATCCTCCACTGTGTCATGCACAATTAGGGGAAGAAGTTTGCTAAACCTGAACTCAGTTCATGCATTCCAGAGTTCGACGAAAAGTTGAATAAGTTTCACATGACTTGGAATAAAAGTTGTAAGTACATCTAAAATCCTAAAACATGACAAACAAATGCTTGAGATTAACTGGTTTAGTTGTTGTTATCCATTAGCTCAAAGTACAAATCAGGGTTAAGGCTCACGTGGGTACCTGCACATTTATATTAATAATGTCATATATAAACAATTACATTAATTTATTTAAAATATATTTTAATTGTATTGGAGATATGTCTTATTGTTATTCTAATATATGTTAGACAACACAACACGTGAAAAACGTAATTACTTTATTATTGTAAAAGTAATTACACCAAGACTTGAACACTATAACTTGACCACAATATACACCAAGTTCTTACTATTTTATTTTTACCAATACTTGACACTCACACTTTAGCTTACACACACTTTTAGACTCACTTGGACACTTTTTGGATGCACACTTGGGACTTGCTCTCACTTCTTGAGAACTTCTTACTCACTTGATTACAACTCAAATAGACCACCTCTATTTATAGGTGGTGATGGAAGAATCTAGTTAGAATACTTAATTACTACTCTATTCTAAAATATTCCTCACTACATTTTTCTAGAATCACTCTTCTATTTATTTCTAGAGTTATTCTTTCTAGACTCCACTCTAGAACTTTCATCCTAAAGTTCTTCTTTCAACTCTCTAGAACTACTTGAACATTCTAGATTGATTATCCATTGTCTTGGTTATTAAGTTGATGATGACTTTTAACACTCCCCTCAACACCAACTTAATTTGTTTTTGCATCCCTAACTCTTCTTCAGCTACAACAACATTGGCGTACTTGGGATTTGGATTTCGAACTCTTGTCGATCTCCGAGGCTGTAGGCTTACTCCTTCTGGTTGACGGTCTTCTACTATTTAATGCATGCCTGTTTGCCACGGATTCTGTGTTGCCTCGTCCTCAGTATTTTTTTCCTCACTTTGATCTTCGTGTTCCTTTTCTGGACTTGGATGTACTTTAACAATTTGCTCCCCCGTTTTCTTTTGCAAATTGTCTTCTATTTCCTTAGAATTTGGTAACTCTTCCTTTTAAGGTGACCACCATGATGTTGCCTCATCGAATACCACATTTCTTGATGTATAACACTTTTCAGTTGTTGGGTCGCAGTATTTCCACTTTTCCTTTGGCTGTCGTATCCCACAAAGATACACCATATCGCCTTTTTATCAAGTTTGCTACGTAGATGACTTGGCACAAACACGTAGCACACACAGCCAAATACTCGAAAGTGACTTACTGCAGGTTTACTACCCCACAGTTTTTCAAAGGGTGAAACAAACCCTAACTTCGCTTGAGGAAGTCAATTGATGACATGAGCTTCTGTTTTCATACCTTCTGCCAAAAATCTTCCTGGAACATTCTTCGAATTTAGCATGCTTCGACATATCCCTGCAAGATACCGATTCTTTCTCTCAGCTACTCCATTCTGTTGTGGTGTATTTGCACATGTGAATTGATGGCCTATGCAGCATTCTCGTAGGTGCTGAGAGAACTCATCTGATGTATATTCACCACCGTTGTCTGTTCGAGGGCATTGGATTTTCTTGCCAAGTTCTCCTTCTGATATTTCCTTGAACTCTTTTAATTTTGAAGAAGTTTCGGATTTTTCTTTTAGAAAGAAAACCCATACGTACCGTGAGAAGTCGTCAGTGAATGTAACCATGTATTGCATGCCACTGATTGATGATTGCTTGACTCACCCGAATACGTCAGAATAAACCAGCTCCAATGATGCTTTGGCTTTGAACTTTGAGTCTTTATACGGTAACTGGTGCGCCTTACCGTATTGGCAACCTGCACAAACGATCTCTATTCTGACCTCGAGTTGAGGAAGACCCTTCAACATAGATTTCTTCATCATCACCTTGATTTTGTGATAACTTACATGTCCAAGGCTTGTATGCTACAAATCAGTTGTTTCGTTCTTTCGAGTCTTGTTTACATAAGATGACTATGCTGATATTACATAGACAAACTCTAAGCGTCGTCCTCTCATTATCGGTGTTCCAGAGATTTCAAGATCTTAATATCTTGAGGTACGAATATGACATGGTGTCCTGATGCCGTAAGTTGCGCTACTGATAGTAAGTTTTTCTTCATCCTAGGTACATGGTAGACATCATGGAGTGAAACCTCTTTCGAACTGAATCTCGGCATGATTGTTGTTTTTCCGACATGAGCGATTGATAGTCTTGAGTTGTTGGCTGTCACCACCACACGACCACCTTTGTACTCGGTCATGTTTTGTAGCTTCTCTTTATCTCTTGTCATATGATTTGAGCACCCAGAGTTGACTATCCAATTATTATTATAGTCGATCGTTCTAGGAACTGTAACTGCCAGAGCTAATTCTTCTTCCTCCACGGCAAAAAATGCTTCAGCGTCCCACTCTTTATCACTTGTCTTTCTTGCATTTGACGTGGCTGCATTGCTTTCTGCAGTGTTCTTCTTGAACCAACAACTTTTAGCCATGTGGCCCTTTTTCCCACAGTTATAGCATTTTCCATCAAACTTATTGTTATTCTTTGACTGGCCACCCCGGTTGTCTTTCTTTTGAGCTCCCCCTGTTTGAGAGATTCCATGATGATTATCCTTGTTATCATGTTTTCTAGAATTTCTACTAGCATTTGGTCGGGATCGACCTTTCTTATCACTGCTATAGAGTGCTTCTTTCTCACTCTTTAGTGAGACTCCAGATATTTGCTTAGCCAACGCTTCTTGGGCAGCTATCAAGTTTTCTAATTCAACAAGAGAAGGTTAGCTTGGCCAATCTTGTATTGCAGCAATAAAATTTCTATATTCTAGCCTTAATCCATGAATAATAATTCTTCTAATTCTAGCGTCTGACATGCCAACAGCAGAGTCTAATGCAGAAATTTCGCGATAAAGAGATTTTACCTTGGTAAAGTATTGGTTGATCGTCATGTCGCGTTGTCTGATAGAGAGAAGCTCGTTCTCCAGAAGATGCAGTCTTGTATCATTCTTCTTGGTGAACAATGTTGCGAAAGTATCCCACGCTTCCTTCGGTGTCCTAGTCGGCCTGATGTGCTCCAACATTTCATCTTCAACTGTGGTCTGAATCGCAAAGATGGCTTTGCCAGCTCTAATATTTCATTTCTTCAGAGCGGCTGCGTCTTCTGGTTGTGTGACCTCATTGCCACCAACGATCTCCCACAAGTCTTGGCCTTGGAGATATGCCTTCATATGCATCGACCACGTGCTGTAATTCTGATTGTTAAGTTTCTTGATTCCACCGACCAATTGAAGGACACCCATCGTGTCTTTGCTAAAATTCTATTTTTATCAAGAAAGCTTGATTTCGACAACAAGCTTTGTAGTACTAAACCACACACGAACACTCTAAGAAATTTAACAAACGACTCTTTGGTATGAACCGACCTGGTTTTGATGCCACTTGTTAGACAACACAACACGTGAAAAACGTAATTACTTTATTATTGTAAAAGTAATTACACTAAGACTTGAACACTATAACTTGACCACAATATACACCAAGTTCTTACTCTTTTATTTTTACCAACACTTGACACTCACACTTTAGCTTACACACACTTTTAGACCCACTTGGACACTTTTTGGATGCACACTTGAGACTTGCTCTCACTTCTTGAGAACTTCTTACTCACTTGATTACAACTCAAATAGACCACCTCTATTTATAGGTGGTGATGGAAGAATTTAGTTAGAATACTTCATTACTACTTTATTCTAGAATATTCCTCACTATCTTTTTCTAGAATCACTCTTTTATTTATTTCTAGAGTTATTCTTTCTAGACTCCAATTTAGAACTTTCATCCTAAAATTCTTTTTTCAACTCTCTAGAACTACTTGAACATTCTAGATTGATTATCCATTGTCTTGGATATTAAGTTCATGATGACTTTTAACAATATATAGTTGTGAACTTGAGCTAACAAGATAAGTACACAACACTAATAAAAGCCCAGAAACAGGGAACAAATGCAACATCCACAAAATGTAATAATTAATTCAACCACCTTATGTGGCATGAAAGTTGCATATGCACTATGGAATTCTAGTCCAAAAACATACATAGATTTTCCAACATTACTTTGGATCTGTCAAAGTTCATGAAGACATTTTTGAATACGAATTAATTTTCTGAATCTACGGAAAGTAATATCAATTCTAAAGGAGGGGAATTATAGGATTCTATTTGGTTATAGGGCCCTGATCATGTAAAAAACAGGATTAATCAATTTCTAGACCATGATCTTTTAGATACTATGATATGATTCAGCCATTTATAACATCCATATCAAAATTCAAAATATCTCTATATTCAGAATTCACATTGAGGGATATTGTGCCTCATCCACTTAGCATATAGCAACAGCAATTACTCCTTGATCCTAATCCAATTGCGGCTATATGAATCCTCATTGTCCATGTCACTCCATTTAAGCATGTGTCAGTCCAATTTCATAAAAACTCAGCACACGCACAAATTAATAATGAAAAATAACTCACCAGCCATTCCTTGTAGCCTCGTAGACCAAGGGTGTCCAGCACCTTAACAGCCACAATCTGAGCTTTCAGTCCTGGCCCAAGCTTGTTATCGACCTTGTATACGGGTCCAAATCCTCCTTCACCAAGAAAATTAGCAGATGGAAAATGGTGTGTGGCTTCTCTACGATCAGTAAATGTGAAGTTGAAAGGCTTGATTCAATGAATGAATTAGAGAGTTCATCAGCAGATAGTGGTGAACTTGGATCATCAACCTGTAACAACATGGGATAATTAATTTCCAGCTTATCTTCTTTTCAAGAGTCATCTCAACGAAACAACAAAAATCAGAGAAGATCAATAACTGAAGGAATGGGACCTTAATTAGAAAGTTAGTTTTCTTATGCACCTACCATTTCTTGAATTATTCCATGTAAACATGTAAGAATATACAAATCCTTATTAAATACACATACACTAAATCAGATTTACTTGGAAACATTGCAAATCCAAAAGTCGATAAAGAGAGAATCCACATATCAGAGTGCAATTTGTGCCTGTAGTTTATGTAGAATAAATTGTTTTGTATTATTATAAAACAATGATAGCTCCTTCCAGTCTACCCAGAATGCAGAAAAAAATTATTCATTGACGGTGAGTTTTCAGAACATCAAAGAAATTCACAAGCTCATATTACTAAGAATTCACAAATTATTTAGAGGATCCAAACTTTCTAAGAAGTTTGACCTGCACCATTGCACACTCTAAGAAGAATAAGATCATCCAAACCTGAGAAGAGAAAGGATGAACAAACATCTCAAAAAGTATATCCACATCTGCACATGTACATCCAAGCAACATCAGATGAATAGAGAAATGTTCACCACAATTTATGAAAACTAAATAATCCTGTAAGAGTTCCATTAATTTTTCAATCTCTTCAGGAAAGATCCAATGCCGAAAGGCAGAATTCAGTAAGTAACAACAACAACGTCCATGCAACAAAAGGTTAGAAGCGAGAGCTTAACGAATAAATGCTAACGCTCTCCATATATTTTATGTTAGAAGGAAGACAAAAGCTGACTGATGCTTTGTTGACGGCTTATTAACATGAGGGATTTGGCAATGAAACTCGCAAAAAAAATAAAAAAATAGCAATCTGCTCACCACGAAGTTCATTCCAAGATAAAGCTGTTGGAAATTTGCCTTTGGCGGGGAGATGCGTCCACCCATCTTTGATGAATTAAACACTAGTGTTCCGCATGTTGGAGGCTTTGTCTCTTTACACATGCATGATCTACGAAGTGAGTAGATGACCGTAGGGCCAAGAATCGTCAAATTTCGTTGAGAAATGAAAGAGATATTGGTCCACGAAGTAAGGTGTTTGAGGCATGAAAATGTGGTGTGAGACAAATCTACCACATCGGTGGGAATAAGAAGAATTGATCTCTATATAAGTCTATAATTGGTAAAGAATTTGGGACCCCAAGGGTATCCCATGTGTTTAAAGGAGGGAGGATCTAAATGTGCTTGGGTTCAAGGCTAAGCCCACACGCGCGCCGCCGCCGCCCGTCCGTCCGGTCTGGGCTCGGGGGACTTTCTGATATTATCTTTTTGGACCAGAGAACTTTTCCAGATGTACAGTTTGATCCCTGAAGTTTCAATATTTACAGTTTGGTCCCCAGAGTTTCTGGAAAGTTGGTTCTGCCTCCGTTGGGACTGTTTTTTTTTTTTGGAGCATTAACCAACAATTATTTGACTGATTAACTCCTCCATTAACAACCCATTACTTGGGCAGTTGAGCAGCCTTCTTCAATGACCTTTAACAGCCAATTACTTGGCTGTTTAATGCCCTCCTAATGGCCATTAACATCCATGTTTTGGGCAGTTGTTTAGCCCCTCATCCATGCTATATATTGAGCCTCCTTTGGCTCAATTCAGTGACTGAAAACACAAGAAAAACAGACAGCAAAAAGCCACGAAACAAAGGATCGAAATTCAAAGAAAAAGTGGGCTGAAAAAAAAGATGACCAAACCCTCACATATACACAAGATATACACTACAGAGACACACTATATACACAGAGACAAAAAAGAAGAGTAAAGAGAAACTCTTCCTTCCTATTCCATATCTTCAGTAAGTCGATTCATAATTGTTTTCTTCGCCAGGCTCAACCTATTGGCTTTGTAGCGTTGAGATTAAAGTGTTGTTTTATCTTGGGAGACTATTGCCCGCTAAGGTAAAAGCATATATACGGGGCAATCTTGTCTTAAGGACAGAGGGCAATCCCTCGACTCAACACACAACGTTATAACCATCCAGATTTAGTTGTTTCTTGATTTCAGGTTATCAAGATTCAAGACATAACAAGTTTGCGGCAGTTTGAAGATTGGCCTATTTGTTCAACAAGATTCAATTTCTGAAGATTGAATATTTGTTCATCCTTTCGAATACTTGTAATAGTTATTTACTTCCCGTACTGTTTTATAAAGTACAATAGAGAACCAACAAAAGCAACGTTACCAAATACATCAAAATATTGGAGCAACGATGCAGTGCGGAGAACAATTTGAAAAAAATCAGACCCAAAATTTTGAAACTCATGCATGGTTGAAATTAGGAAAACACAAAGAACATGTGAATTTCCCTGCTTCTTATAAAGTGAAAAGTCACAAGAGAAATCCCCTATCGTAAATCAAAAACCCATATCAAAAATCGGATATGGAATGGTAACATGGACTCTTAACACTCCCCGCATGCTCAGACCTTGTTAATCGGAGCGTGTATAATATAATTTGGGGGCCAACATCGGTGGACAAAGAATTAGAATGAGTGACTCTGATATCATGTAATAATGGATCTTGGGCCTAACTCAACCCAAGAAACATGAACTTGAACAATCATCACCATATATGGAAAACATTTTGGCAGTGTTGAGACATATAGTAGCTCTATGCGAGCCTCGTATCACCGTATCACTATCAGAGAAGGAAACTGATATTCAAATCTCAAACTATACAAAGCTATCTGAAAATATGAAAGTCAAACTAGTTAGTTTTTATATATTGATTTGAATATCAATAGTTTAATTCTTTTAAAAGGAAATTTATATACTCCCGACCTATATAAAAAAGTTACTACTGAAAAGTGTTTGACTTCCAAATAAATAATAGTGGTAAGCAAAGACTTTCAATAAATTTTCTCATGATGTTATTTTTCGGTAAAAAGCTTACCTAATGTTTATCATGGTCAAGTTAATAGTGTATTCCATCCGGTCCCAATTTATATGAGTTTGACCAATTTTGGGAGTCAAATATCTTTGTCCTTGACTCAATTTTATATATATATATATATATTTAAAAATTTTAATAATAAAATTTACATATTTGAAAATTACATAAAAAATAATATTACGTAATTAATTAATCACAATATATAAAGAAATTGAAGAAAATCATAATCAAAGAAATAATTGTTTCTCTCTAAACTGGTCCATCGTTCTGTAAATTGGGATGGAGGAGTACTAAATAAGGTGAAAATACATATTAGTAACAATATTTAGATGACAAGGCACTTTCATGCTATCATTTGTCTAGTGCTGTCCCATAGCCGATAAGTTTTTTTTTTTGATATCCAAATATCCCAGTCACTCAACACTACTGTGCCTGGGTTTGAGAACAGAATTTGAATAAAAAAACCAAATACATCCCGATTTGGCATTGGAGTGAACCTCTTGTGTTTAGGGACCCCTTTCCCGCTTTCATCCATTTCAAAACAAATGATGCTTCTTTGCTGATATTGTTGAAGCATCCAATCAAATGGAATCGGATCTACGCCTCCTTGAAGATGAATGTCTACTCACGATTTCGCGTCCATTTCTCCATTGAGTCAGTTCTTCTGCTTTTTTCTCTTCAATTTTTGTGTCTTTCAATAGTTAAATATCATTTCACTGGCACTTTCCAAGTGGCATTGCAATTCCCATGGCTTGCTCCGCCTCGTCTCCATTGCTTTGAGGGATTCGTCCTAATAAGCAATGTAGAACCGTTGAGATACCCTAATGAGCTTTTTAGGGTTAATTATGTTCTGCAGTTTTTGTTAGATATGTGCAGATTTTTTGTTGTTGTAGAAATAGGTCATAATGAGCTTAGTAGGGTTAATTAGGTTCTGCAGTTTTTGCCTATTTAAATTTTCAGCAGTTATTCAATTTAATTTCATTGTTATTACTTCTGTCAATAATAGCAGGTTCCTTATAAAGGCGGAGATTAGCTATGGATTGACAGTATTGTATTGTGTTAGTTTAAATACAATATTTGTTTTGATTGTTACTTAATTTTATTATCCTATTGTTAAATCCATCGTTACCTTTTTCTTTCTCATTTTGTCTTTACTTATTACTCCATGATAATCCTATTTTATCCTTTATGCTACCTTTTTATAATAGCTTTACCCCATACCCTACTTTTCGAGTATGTGTTTCATTGTGTAACTACGGAAAACTATACAATCTATCTAGACGTTGTATTCATCAAAACAATGCAGTACAATATAATAGAATATAATACGATACATTACGAAACAATAGATAACAACCATCTAAACAAAGTGCTGGTGGCTATAGTCTTACATTGATGAATATTATGAAACGGTACTAAGTAGAGTGTAGTTGATACCAAAGACCCTAAGTAGGGTTTGGGCCTTGGGGTGAATTTGATTGGTTGATTGATTTATATTATTACTTGTGTCTGTAGAAGTTTGATGTTTTCTTCTTTACATTTGGTATTCTGCGGCTCTTCTCTTTTATTGTTTGTAGCATACATTTTTTACTCAAAACTTTTGCTTTTTTCTGTTGGAGATGATATGCATTATGTTCTTTTTTGTTGGTTCTTATATGCCTATGTTCCAGCTTGAAGTTGTTAAGTTTTTTGTTTAAGATTTGGAACACTTGGTGCCTTGAAGTAGAGGGAACAGTTTCCGAGGGATGCTTATGGTTATATTTATAAAATTGGTAATTGTTTATAGATTTCATCATGTTGCAGGAGGGCTGGAGGTTCGTGTAGATCCAGTAAAATCCGGATGTTCCTCTCGTAGAGGTTCCAGAAATAAAGAAAATATGAATTCAGACAAAGCAGAAATGCCTAAACTGAGTGTGGAGCCGCTGCACATGAAGAGGAAGAAAAGGGGTGGTGGTTACAATTTGCGGAAAAGTTTAGCATGGGATATAGCCTTTTCAACTGAAGAAGGTACTTTTTACAGTACAATGTCTATATGTATCAGTGCAGAAAAAGTTGTTAGATACTGCAGGAGATTGATTACAGGAAAAACCTACTTTATTCTTTCTGTTTAGGTGTTTTGGATCCAATAGAACTCTCTCTGCTTAGTGGAACAGTAGTTAACACATGCGGAGACGCCTTGTTCACCATCAATGAAGAAGAGCGAAATCCAACTTCAAATTACTCTCTACGTGATGATAGTTCAGCTTATTTGAACTCAAACAAGAAAAGTACGTTTAAAGGAATTCGAGCTGCAGCTTTAAAAGAAGAAACTCGGAAGGTTAGATCTCAGCTCAAGATTAGTAGTGACTTTTGAGGTCACAAAATATGGCCATGACTTCTGATGATACTCCATCTTATTTCGGTTTGTTTTTTACTTGGTATTTTGCGTGGTTTCAGGCCTCAAGTAAAGTGCTAGCGTCTCACAATGGTAGAACTATCTCCAAATCTATTGGCTGTTCTCGACCTCCGTCTTCAGCTTCATATCCTTACACATCTTAGATATATTTGAGATTCAACTATTTCCAAGAAGTGCTTAGATTTTTATTTTACACTAAATGGAGGTTTTATAGATGATGAGCCTTAATATCATTTTAGACTGAAAAGGCCTGCAGACTTGAATCATGGAAAATCTGTGACCGAGGAATCCAAGTTACCAAAGTTTCAAGTTTCAAAACCAAGTTCTTGTTTGTTTCCTACAAGCTCAAAGAGTACTATACCAAGAGCAAGTCACTTGAAGCATCAAGTAACTGAATCTGGTAATGCCTTTAATCTATCCATCTGGCTTCTGGTGAGTGTGATTGTTTCCATTTCTATCATTGGAAATGGATGTATTCAAAATGTGTTGTAATAACTCACGCAGGTTATATACATGCTCAAACTTTTAGAAGCCATAAAGTATATTATGCGAAATTACTTTTCGTATTTGTGTCACAGATAAGAGAGTAATGCCATTTATATTCTCATTTCCTTTCTCATGCAGCTATTAGTATTCAGAAGAATTTGGGATTAAGGAGCTCCTCTAGAAAAGTGAGAAATAGCCAAGAGAAAGCAAAAGCTGATGCTGAACCTTTAAAGGATAAATCTTCATCTTGCATTTTGAGAGGAAATGGTGTAAGCTTCACTTCAAGTTTAACCTCAATATTCTAGAAAAAAATGTGGTTAAGAACTTTTAAAGTTCATTGATAAAATTTTATCATTTCTTTAGCGAGAAATGATGTAAGAAATATTTCAAGTTTAGAGCTCAATATTTTAGAAGAATTCAGTGTGATTAAGAACTCAAAAAGAACTTTTCAAAGTTCAAGAACAAAACACTTATAAGAATTTAGCCTTGAGTACGTTCAATATATTTGGTAGTTAACCAACAAAATCATGGCCCCTCCTTTTTTCTCAATTCTAATTTCTGCAGGAGAAATCAACATCGAAATTACAGGCATCAACTGAATCTTCTCCAGTTAATAAAGCTAGCAATACTGGTGTTGAGATGAATCCAGATACCACACTTCCATCTAGCCGAGCACATTCATCTGAATGTCATGATGTATGTACACCATATGCACTTCGTCTTCCTCACAACACCCCTACTGCTGTTAGCAGTATGCAATACCTTCCTGCACAAGCCATGAAACCATCGGGTTTGCGGATGCCTTCACCTTCATTAGGATTTTTTCGTCAGGTATTACCAGCACTATTCTGGCAAAGCATTAGGTTATTTTTTTAAGGTGCATAGACTGCATGATGCTCACGCCGTAGGATCTTATTTTAAAGTCATGACAACCAATATATTGCAGACAAAAGCTTCAAACACACGGCGCTTGTTGAAAGAGGAGTCTAGTATGTGCCTGTTGCAAAGGTCTGGTGATCTGAGACCACCAGAGGCACTAGCAAGGCAAGAAGGAAGGGTCAACTTAGCAAATCAAAACTGTAGGATACTAGGAATGGAATCAGGAAGCTCAACTGCATCCTGCAAAGTAATCAAAACAGTCTTAGAAGGAAACAATGTAGAAAAAATGAAAATTCCAAGTGTTATTAAGAAGCTTGATCCAGTCAGTGAGAAGGTCAGAGATCCTGCGGGTAATTTTGATGAAAAAGCACTGGATCACATCAAGCACGAAGAAAAGAAGCTTCAGGATGCAGAACTGCTGATGAGTGGCGAGCAACATCCAGCACAAACTGCAAAACATGAACATATAAACAAAGATGGTAATCTCATGAACTCCATCCCTCGTTTTATAGAAAATAAAGGCTCTGCTGGATCAGATTTTAGAGATGCTCAGTTCCCACAAGCTAGGTACAATACACAATCTCTAGCTCTACAAGAATTGGAAGGTGCCATTGGCAATCCAAAGGAAGCAGAAGAATCTGGCATTTCTTCAGTAATTGATGGTTCGATTTGTAACTCCCACTACCGGAACATGATTAATCTTGGTGAGGAGGTGATGGAAGAAGGTTATGTAGGTGGCTGCAATAATTTACCTGGTAGAGAATTTGAAACGGTCAAGTCCTTTGCAGTTGAAGATGGCAGGATCTTTGATAATGATAAGTACATTATGAGGATTAAGAGCAATTTGAGTAAAGCCCGAAAAGAGCTCTGGAATAATGGAGGTGGGAATTGTGAGTCATTGAATCTAACAGGTTCAGACTTTAGGGAAGAAATGATGGAAAAGTCTGAAGTTGCATCTCAACATGAAGATTCTCAAAATCTGAATGAAGCTTTTACCAGCAAGCAAATCACTGATAGAGCCCAAACAGGAGGTTTACTAGCAGATGTATCAAGTGAAACTTTATTTGATGAAAATTGCAAGACTAATCCTGGTGGGCCTTCAATTTACTCCGAACATAAGTCCCAGGGTGGTAGGCTATTGCATTCAAGTGATCAGTCACTTAGTAAGTATGTTTGTATAGATCAAAGCCAAGATGAACAGATTGCTGAAACTAGTTTATCTGCTCTGTCATATCGACCAGAAGAAAGTGGTTTTGATAGTTTTGACGTAACAAGTGAACAGACAGAATTAGAGAGCAATAGAATTACAGTGGTAGGAGAAGATCCTGCAGATATCATATGTTCTAGCCCTGTCAAAATTACTCTTGCTGAAAATTGTAATCATTCAACAGATGAAAAGATTCTTGCAAATTCAACTTCCTCTCTGGAATTTGGTTCATCGTCTAGTGGAACAAGAAACAAAATGGTATCTGATGTACCTGGTTCAGTTGGCGAATGTAGAAAACCAATTACAGAGTCTGTCTTAGATGTACCCAGTTCAATTGGCAATTTATCAAACTGTCAGAATGAGGGCAATAATTTAACTTCCTATATGGAATTTTGTTCATCTTCCAGGGGAACAGAAGAAGTAATTGGATCTGGTATACTTGGTCCAATGGGTGCTGGTGACAGAGACCAACTGATAAAAGACATGTTTCTCTTCAAAGGAATGGATAAATTTGAAATTCGAGATTCATCAAACAATCCTAGTGATGGTAAACAGATAATCAAGGTGAAGCTTGGTATGTCGTCTCCGGAAAGCTTGAAATTTGAAGAGTCACATATGTGCTGTCATGCGCATTTGATCCCTTCCAGTTCACCAGAACTGGAGTATCATAAGGTTGTATTAGATATTCTTCATACTCCTCCACAACTCGGAGATACAAGACAAGAAAATGAAGTTGGAAAGACAACAAATGCCCTCACAAATATCTTACAGATGGAGTCACATGACAATGATGCTCAGTTGTTGCCTGGAAAAGACCCTAGCACTGTGGTGGAAGAATGTGAAAGAAGCAATGCCTTTGAGAATTTTCGAGATGCTCTTCTAGCACGAAAGAGTGTTGATGAAGGGGGATTAGAAAGCCCGAGTTTTCTGATCACAGAGTCAACTTTGATTCATGGGAGTGGCAATGCTGCTGATGAACTGGATGTTATCCATTGTAATGAGGATCGACTATCATATCCGGCGGCAATTGAATCTTTATCTTTGGAACTTGATTCATCTCAGGGGACAAGTAAAAACCATAAAGCAAGTGTGACAACTGATTGCATAGAACTTGTTGAAGGGGATCAAACCTCATCAAGAATCAAAAGGAAGGTAATTGACATATTGAATCAAGATATTGAGGTGAAGGAATCTGAAACTGAAAAACCTAGTGGAAGTGAGAGTTCTCACAATGAACTTTGGCATGGGCTGGAAGATACCCAGCAATGCACAAATGATAACACCATTTCGCCAGTGTAAGTATTGCATAGACTTTTTTCATCCCAAAGAACTCCTTTGGTTTTTTAGAATTATCCTTTATTACATTCTTTTAGAGAACATCTAAAATGTATTTGTTGATGGCAGCAAGAACACAGACATCTGTATGAAGAAAGGCAATCTTTTGGTACTACCCCCACGGGATGCAGTTCCATTTTCTGATGAATGGTTAGCAGCAATGGAAGCTGCTGGAGAGGTAATTTCTTTTTGGAAAATGAGCTGTATACTGTGATCTTTATGAATGAAGCCAAATATAATTAAGCTTTGAAGCATACTTTTATTAGTTCCAGGACTTCAGTTTCCTCAAGAGCAGTTTGCTTCCACACCTTTATCCAGAACCTTTACTTAAAGCAGCCAACAACAACATACCCAGTGGAATCCCACAACGTGGGGTCTGGGGAGGGTAGAGTGTACACAGACCTTACCTCTACCTTAGTAGGTAGAGCGGCTGTTTTCAAAAGACCTCCGGCTCAAGACAAAACATAAGCACAACCAAAGCAGGAGAAACGGTCAGACCCGGACAAGAAATTTAAAGCATTCTGGAAAAAGCAGCGGTAACTAACGCAGATAAATAAGATCAACAAAGTACACTAAAGAACGCATTGCACCAGAAATTAGACGACAAGGGACTATAAAACAATACTGCGTCTACTAGTATGATAGGCTAAGCAGGCCTACAATAATGACACTACAACTACCAGTTTGTAAGCGTAGTTAGGACTACGCTCGACTACCTACTACCCTAATCTGTGTTCTTCACAACCCCCTATCTAAGGTTATGTCCTTAGTAAGTCGCACATGCGCCATATCCCGTTTAATCACCTCTCCCTAATACTTCTTCGGCCTACCTCTACCCCTCCTGAACCCGTCTATAACCAACCTCTCACACCTCCGCACTGGGGCATTTGTGTCTCTCCTCTGCACATGCCCGAACCATCTCAACCTCGCTTTCCGCATCTTATCCTCCACCGAGGCCACTCCCACTCTGTCCTGGATATCATCATTTCGAATCTTATCCCTCCTTGTATGCCCACACATCTATCTTAGCATCCTAATCTTCGCAACTTTCATCTTTTGGATGTGCGAAGTCTTGACTAGCCAACACTCCGCCCCATACAACATAATTGGTCTAACCACCACCCTATAGAACTCGCCTTTAAGTTTTTGTGGCACCTTTTTATTGCCCAAGACTCCAGATGCGAGCCTCTATTTCATCCACCCTGCCCCAATACGATGTGTGACATCGTTATCAATACCATTCCCTTGGATAATAGACTCGAGGTACTTGAAGCTTCCTTTCTTTGGAATGACCCGAGTACCTAGCCTCACCTCTACGTCTGTTTCATGGTCGCTCCCGTTACTGACTTGCACTCCAAATATTTTGTCTTGATTCTACTCAACCTGAACCCTTTAGACTCCTCTGTCTCCAAACCTCCAGTTTAGCATTTACTCCGTTGCGAGTCACATCAATCAGGACTATGTCGTCTGCGAATAACATACACCATGACACCTCCCTTTTGCCATCCATCATCAAGGCAAATAAGAATGGACTAAGAGTTGATCCTTGGTGCAACCCCATTGTCACTGGGAAGAGCTCTGAATCCCCTCCTACACCCCCTATCCCTCGCCCATGTTCCCACCCGAAAACATGACCCTAGTCTACCATTAATCACCAGAGCCACTAAAATGGATATAAACTAATCAAAAGTTCACACTAAAAGGAGCAGGAATCAATACTATAGCACAAGTCCGCAAGAATGTAGAAGCAAGTCTAACTACTACGACAAGAATGATAGAACTATAGGTTAGAATGTAAAATTTAAGATTTAGTAAACGGAGCAAAAAAAAAAAAAACTGCTACAAGGATGAGAGATTAAGAATCAGAAAGGGCGACCGGAGGTACCAACTCCAGTTGGGTAGAACCTGTTGGGTAGGGCACTGTTCACCTTCGTGACACTATTCACCGGCGGAAATTATTGGAACGCCGATTACCAACTACAGTTGGGTAGAACCTGTTTTCTACTGGAAACTACTACTCACCACCGAAAAACATTGTTCATCGTCGGAAAGTACTGTTCACTGATCGGAAAGTACTGTCACCGTCAGTGGCTGCTGGATTTGCCTGTTTTGATCTGGCCGATTTAAATCTGCTGGAGATGGGTTTCCGGTGGTAAAAAAGGGTAGAAAACAACTAAAAATGAAAGGAGAGAAGAGGGATGATGAGTAAAGATCTGGACGGACTTACTGGTGGCTGGTCGGAACAGGTGTTCTTACAGTTGGTTTCCTGTCGGAACAGATGGGGGTTGGAGGGTTGGGGTGGGGATTGGAGTTCTTATCGTTGGAATTTGCAGGTTTCAAGAATGAAGAGGTGAAGGTTCAACTGTACCTAAATGTAGAGAGAGGAGAGATGCAGATTAGTAGAGAAGGAGTTTTCAAGATTGCAAAAATAATTACTCACTAATTTGTATATGCACTTGGCCCTCATGATAAATTGCAAATGATAGTTATGTTTTGAATAATAGTGACAAGAAGAATAAAGAAAGAATGTAAAGGCAGATTTAATAAAGGGAAGCAGACACAGTTTAACTACAAGGATAAGGGCGAAGAATGAATAGGAGCCACCAGAGGTACCAACTCTAGGTGGAAAGAACTTGTCCGTCACCGGAAATCACTGTTCACTGCCAGGAAACACTGTTCGCCACCTGAACCTACCGGAAAATACATGTTCGCCACCAAGAATCATTGTTCGACGATGTAATTACTGTTCATCATCGGAAGTACTGTTCACTACCGGAAGTTATTGTTCACCGCCAGAAGTTGCGTACCTGTGCACTCCTGACCGGAAACCTACTGAAGGGGTTTCTTGTTGCAGAGTATAGGAGACCAAAAAAAGTCAAAGGAGAAGAAAAGAGAGAAGAGGAGGATCTGCTTCTGGCCGGAATGGCTCGCCGACGTTAGATCGGCGTACCTGGTCGGAGCCGCGGTGGTGGCCATCGGCGATAGATAGAAAGAAAGGAAGAGGAAATGGCAAAGAGGAGAGAGTGGAGAGAGAAAGAGGAGGATGGAGGGAGCAGCAGACCTTGTAGCTGGCCGGAAAAAGGGTGTGTGGGTGTTCTTACTGTTCACCATATCGGGGAGGGGGGGGGGGTTACAGATCCTTACCATTGAGAGGAGAGTAGAGAGAGAGAGAGAGAGCTTACCTGATGAGATATAGCCTGTTCATCATATTTCCTTTAGTGAGCTTACCTGTCTATTCGTAAAACGAAAGAAGCCTGAATCATCCAGTAATACAGTCGACAAGCTTGACCTCCCAAAAAGTCGTTGCCTTAGGTTAGGCAGTGAGACAAATTTGGCTTGTGTCAAGCTCTACCTCTCTAAATCTCTGTTGAGCATGATTTGTCATAAAATAATTGAGCAATGTTTGATGGTGATTAAATATCTGCAGGCTTGTGTAACTGACTCTTGTATTCTGATTTTACAGGACATATTAACCATGAAAGGTGGTGCAGTACAAAATTCACCCCAAGAGAAATCCTTGCCTGAGCCGAGCCTGTGGTCTCCGGTATGTCGCTATTTATAGATTCTTCTTTTCTTGTTTGAGGTAGCGTATGCCATGTCTAACATCTATGCAACAAGCTAGAATGAGAATGCATTCAATTTATTTTGTCTTATTATAGTTAAACAGGTTTTCTATGGCATATGCTACCAATTAGGGTGAGAATTGATTCACTATTTAGTTCATTTAAACGTTTGACATTGATAATGGTGTTGGTAATCATTTTGCAAAACTGGAAATGCCTTTTGGTAAGGCTACTTACAATAAATCCTATGTGGTTCGGCCCTTACGTGAATCTCACGCTTAACAGGAGCTTAGTGCACCATTGTTGTTCCACAGAGATAAATTTTGGTACTTTCTTGGAGTAGTTTTCACCTCACTTGTCTCTTTAACTAGAATTCTTGATCGAAAAGTGATGAATAATGAAGCTTGCTGTTAGAAAGTGTCTTATAACTGAAGTGCATCTTAATTCCAATTGATAGATTATATTTTATTCTTTCAGTATATTTTCATATGAGTGAAAGTGAATTGTTATTATGCGAACATTTTCCCCCTTATTCTTTTATAATTGACAAATACCTTAATGAAAAAAACATTACCCAGTTCCTTAACCATTTGGACTTGCTCATAGGATTGTAGAATCTTGAAAACTACGGCGAACCATTCATAACACTTGTCACTAAAGAAATTGTGATAGACTAATAGCTGAATGTTATAGTATAAACCAAGCCTCCACATGATGTAATAGTCCTCCGAAGGGAAATTTATTAAAGTAACAACAAAATAATAAAAATTAAGTGATTAAGACCAACAAAAGTTTGATATAATGTACTGTTACCATTCTCAAAAAAAAGTTTGATTTAATGTATTCTGTATACAAGTTTCTATTGAAGTCCCCACAACTTTTGAGAGTTGATGCCAAAACCAAAAAGCACACCATTCGCCATTAAAATGAATGGCAAATTTAGCATGGACAAAATTATTAGAAAATAGAAGGGTGATTATGCAACCAGTTATGGCTATAATCTTGTCTAAATTGTTTCTGAACTAATAAATATACTGGGGTTTGCAATAAACGTGTTGCAGATATAACAATAAAAGGAAACAGACGCTGGGAAGACATTAGGATCCGTGGGATTCATGTTTAACTTGTGATCCTGTTAGACTGATCTTTTAGGTGGTGTTCATTCTTTTTAATCTTGTAAAAATATTAAAAGCCAAATCAATACTTTCTAGATGTTACAAGAGTAGTGTTTTTGGTAGGTATATCGTACACTAAAAACTATCATAATCTATGTCCTAAATTCATCACTTGAAGTACCATTGGTAAAAGACGGTAGCTTTTACTAGGACTTTTTCAACTATGTTTATAATTAATTATAACACTTATTGCTTAGGATATTTGTTGGGCAAATTGGCCGGTAGAAATGAGAAAATAGCGTGCTGTTGCATATATGTATCTTGACTGGTTCTGCCAATCTCATATTAGTTTCTTAAGCTGTTATCTTTCTTTGATTTACAGGTGAAAAAGAAAAACAATCAGCTTGGACCTTTTGACTGTACAAAGTTCCACCACAATGCTCCTCCTGAGTCCTGATTCTTATTGACTAAACTTAGTCTCGTTCAAATTCTTTTATTCACCACCTAACATGATCCTGATATAGATTGACACTGCTTTGCAAGAAAAGCTGCTAACTGATACTTTTCTCCGAAGACACACGATTTATACCCTTCTAATGTAATTCTTTTACATCCAATTTAAAGGATTTCTTTTTATTTTCCTTCCGTGCAATATCTCATTCATGGAAACTTGTATCTTTATTCCAAACCATAAGCGAAGCCTGGAAATCTCTTGTTGCCTTTTGAGGACATTTTATTTTATTTGTTTAGTGATCTCTATTTGGTAAATTTTTCATCGTGTTATAAAAGTTGAAGAATAAGTACATGGAAGACGTTTTATCCCGTTTTAGCTTTTTTTGTTTGTTTGTTTGAAAGAAATGATGACAAAATGGCTTTTGTTTGAAAAATAGCCACGGTCATAGAAAATAGAAATTCAGCTGCTAATACCGTTAACCAAAGGAAATGGATAATTTGAGCTAAAACTTATCTTGATTTGCTTGTCCTTTATGGGGAACAAAATGGACTGTTAGCCTAAATGCATGGGCTGTTCATTTACCAATGGGGAAGTAAACATGTTTGTCTCTTCTGAAAGTGAACAAGCTCGTCCACAATGGGGAAGTAAAGATGTTTGTCTCTTCTGAAAAGTCAACAAGCTCGGCCACAATGGGGAAGTAAACATGTTTGTCTCTTCTGAAAAGTCAACAAGCTCGTCCACAATTGGAAAAAAATAAAGCTAGTCAAGTTTTGAATTATAGTAGTACAATGTCAGCAGTTTTATTTTTTATCTTAAAGAGCCATGAATTGAGAATCATTGCTCGTTCAATTTTACATGAATCCAGGCCTACTTCATTTAGGCTAATTTCTATCTAATTTGTCGATGGAATCATTTTGTGCCTGGTCAACATTTTTATACTCGTACAACGAAGTACATACAACGTAATAAACAAAGTTCACAGCTCCTATAACACAAATCACCCAGAAAACATAATCCAACCTACCATCATCTATATTCTCCGACAACCATCCTGTGACTTTTTGTACCAAATCCATCACCCCATTCCCTAGATAAAATGCTGCGCCCATAAAAACCGCCACGAACGCGGTAGACGTGCTTTTCAATGACCCTGGAAATTCTTGATGATAAAATCCCACGTACCCTGGAGAATGAAAAGCTAGCCCGATGCCTGTAATAGCTAATTGTGGTGCCAGCCAGAAGACTGACATTGGTACCAAAACATTATTTTGGTGGTAGGATTTCGCCAATTTTGTCCGTTTTGACCCTACCAGGGCGGATAACACCATGCTAACGAACGTCAGCATGTGGCCTATTCAAACCCGTTGGAGCGGTGTCAGAGAAGTACGGATGCGTCTAGTCAACAAGGGGAATAGGACTCGGTCCGTGGAGATCAATGTAAAGACTATAACAGAACCGGCTGGGATTTTGAAATTTGATCCTAAATGTCGGTCCATTTTCAGGGCCTGGAGGATTGCTAAACTGGCTTGTATGACCAGTGGGGTGTATAGAAGCAAACCAGTAGTCCATATTGGAAAAAGCTTTATCAAGATTTTGAGATCTTCCACTTGTTGCACTGTACATAGTCTCCAAGGCTCAGCAATGACGCAGTCCGTTTTCTTATCTCCTTCCACTATCAAAGCCGCACGGTTGAGGAACCTAGTAAAACAGAGAACACGTTCATTATTCGACGTCCGGAAGTGATTTCATTTAGAGCCTCAAGAGCCAGGATAAATCACTTAAAGAAACAAGACAATTTTTGTCGCTAAATAGATTCTGGCGCTAATCCTATCTACCAATTGATCAGCGATGTATTCTCAAAAATATCCTGTTAACTATATATGGGTTATTTAGCCACAAAATTTATGATTAATGATAGAGAATATATATATTCTGTAATTATTATTTTAATGTAATTATGTAAAGTAGAGATCCTTCTCCAATTAGGTTTGTAAATTGTAAACACCTCTAAATATTGCATTAATGAGAAGCCTCCAACCAAGGAGAATTACACTATTCTACATGATATCAAGAGTCAAACCCTAACACCCTAAAATTCTTTCTTTTTTCGGCCGCCTCCCCTCTCTCTCTTTCCGACGTCAACCCCCCCTAAACCCTAAAGAATTTTCGCCGCCCCTCCACTCTCTTCCCAAATTTCCGGCGGCAACGTGGGTTCTCACGATTCCTCCTCCTCCACACAAGACGCCACACATCCTCCTCCTCTACCAAACCCATTCATCCGGCCTCCACCGTCACAAATATCAAGAACTTTATCCCTTTGGTTCTTGATCAAGAAGATGGTCAATACTCATCGTGGGTTGAACTATTTCGAATTCATGCCTGTGCGTACAACATCCTTAATCACATCGACGCCTCCACCCTCCGTCCAGTCGACGTTGACAACCCAACGTGGAAGCGCCTCGATGTGATCGTCAAACAATGAATATATGGGACCATATCCAAGGATTTACTTCATACCATTATGAAGACAAGGCTTCGGCTGACGACTTATGGACGAGAAAAGAAGAAATCTTTCTAGACAACAAACATACATGTGCAGTGTATTTGGAGGAATAATTTAACATTCGTCTTGAGAACTTTGCTAACGTCAGATTATTGTAAACTTAAATTGGTTGCTGATCAATTGTCTAATGTTGGCACTCCGATTTCCGACACAAAGATAGTGCTGCAACTTATTAATGGGTTGCCGAAAGGTGAGTACGATACACTTGCGACGATGATTCAACAAGCTGACCCACTCCATAGCTTCAACAAGGCCCGATCACAGTTGCTATTGGAAGAGACTAAACGTGCCAAACAAGACGAACATAATCAGACGACGTTAGTTGTAGACGCACCGCTAATCACCCCTACACCCGCTGGACCACCGCAACCCGCTGACTACCACAATCAGCGCGGTGGCAGAGGCCGAGGCAACCCGCGGACCACCACATGTTAGGGTGTTACATGTTCCTTCTTCATATCAGTACGCATATATATTTACTAAGGGACTTCCTCGCCAGCTGTTCCTTGACTTTAGATCCAGTCTGAGCGTCCGGCCTCCTTCCGCTCCGACTGAGGGGGTGTGATAGAGAATATATTAATATTCTCCATATATTTTGTAATTATTATTCTAGTGTAATTATGTAAAGTAGAGATCCTTCTCCGATTAGATTTTTAAATTGTAAACACCTATAAATATTGCATTAATGATAAGCCTCCAATCAAGGAGAATTACACTATTCTACCGTTAATTCCAATTTTTTTGGTAGTGAATTTTGATTAGCAGGGGGTTAAATTCCAATGAAGGGATTCAGAAAAATGCCAAAATGTTACCCTTAGGATTCAAACTAGTGACCTAAAGCAATACCGTTGGTGCTACACAAGTTTCCCTAAAGTCTAGGAAATTCAACAATTTATAAATATAAACCTTTCTTTAAGCTATTTGCATAGTACTATAAATTTTTGACAAAGGAATTCAATTGGATCCTTTTGGGAGCATTGTAGCGCCTCCCCTGCTACTAATAGATATACTTTGTACCATTAGATAGTGTAGGGAGAGTGTTGTTACCTGAAGAATTTGCTAGAATTTGTAAGGTCAGTTCTTGTTGCACTGTCCTGTGATTTCATACCATGGTAATAATCTTCACCTCCTAAAGGCAATGCTTCTCTATGCTTCCTAATAGCAGCAACGACGACCCGAACCAAACTCATGAAAGGGCTTTTTTGTTGCACCTCAATATGGCGGTAGAAACGCTGACCAGACAAGAAAATAGCCAATCCAAGGATGTTGAAGGCAACACATATGTCGAACCCTAGTACCCAGCTAACGTTGTCCTCGATATACAAAAGGACTGTGCTACCAATGACGTTGGACGTGTAGAGCGCGAAAGTATACCAATTGAAGAAAATTGTTTGATGATTTGGCTTATGGAATTGGTTCGCTCCCATTGATCCGATGGTGAAACGTGTTCCTCCGTTTCCCAAATATGCTAGGGCTAAAGCTGCATATAAGATTGTAAGATGGAATGTTGATGCGTTTCTGCATTCATTGGAACCATCAAGGCATTTTGGAGGTCTCAATGTGTCGATGGCTGCTGTGAAAGTGAGAAGCAACACTCCCAACAAGCCAATTTGAAAAACAAAATAGTACGTGGTATATTAGATTAGTTTAATTATTATTCACAATCAGGTCACTTATAGATAATTACAAGTAATTGTTGATAGTAAGTACGTAAAATCAGTTACCTGAAAGATAAAACAAACATGTTAAGACAAGCTAAACATATGATAAGTAAGAACTAATTGATAGAATATTACAAGAATATTCTCGTATCATTATATATCTTTTATATTTGGTTAATTTATATTCCGATTGTAATTAGAAAAGATTAGTTACCTAGTTTGTAGCTATGTAAATAATCATGTAAATTATATATTGTACACAATAATTCAATGAAAAGGCAGGGAATATATTCTTTTATGGTATCAGTAGCCAAACCCTAAAACTTTTTACCCTAGCCGTCGGCTGCACCCCTCGGCCACCCCCTCTCTCCGCTATCCTCCCCCTCTTTTTTCTTCTACTTCTCAGCAAACCTCTTCCCCTCTTCTTCCCCAATTTTCAATGGCTGAACAACCTAAATTCCATCCTGCTCTTGCAGTTAACAACATCGAGAATTTCATTCCCATAACTCTTGAGATGGAAAAAGTTCAGTATTCATCTTGGGCGGAATTGTTTAAGATCCATTGTCGTGTGTACAAAGTCATCGATCACATCATCCCTTCTAAATCAAAGCCCACTACCGACCCCCTAGAGAAATGTGATGATTCCGATGATGAACTTTGGTCACGATTAGATGCGGTTGTTCTACAATGGATTTACGGAACAATCTCGAACAATCTACTACATACAATGATTGAAACCGACGCCACTTCACGATAAACGTGGGAGCGATTGGAGAGTATTTTTCATGATAACAAGACACAACATGCCTTGTATTTGGAAAATCAATTTAAGGACATTCAACAGGACGTTTTTCCTAATGCGTCGGCCTATTGTCAAGAACTTAAGATGATTGCCGATTAACTCTCAAACGTCGGTGCACCGGTCACAAATCAACGATTGGTGATGCAACTCATTGCGGGTTTCAATAAAAATTATGAAGGCGTCGCTACTATCCTCCAACAAAGCACAACATTACCTCAATTCTATGAGGCTCATTCGAGACCTAACCTTGAAGAAACTCAAAAAATCGAGCGGCCAGCGGCTAACGCAAGCACTGCCGACGCCGCCCTCGTAACCACCAGCGGCTCACTTACTGACACAAGGGGCTCGATTTTTGGCCCATCCCACAGGCAAACCAATGATCCAAACGTGGTTCAAATCCCCGGAATAACAACAAAGGAAGAAATTTCAGTAGAAACCGCGGTAATCGTGGCGGAAGCAGTAGCAGTGGCGGCAGAGGGCAACCCCCGCCGGCCGACAGCAACAGCCTCCGTCGTGGGTTGCGTACCAACATGGCAGCGTGGGGCCAACACGCGTGGGTTGCTCTACCTTGCCCCTATTTGACGGCATCCTAGACCCAACCTCCGATCCGACAGACCCAACCCAGCATTCTCGGCGCACGTTCACAACAGGCATACAATGAACATGTCTCTCCTCATTCAACCTACGCACCGACGGATATTGAGGCGGCTATGGACATGCTATCTCTCAATGTTACAGATAACAGTTGGTACATAAATACTGGCGCCACATCTCATATGACGGCATCCCAAGGTATTATCTCATATTATTTCAATATGAACAATTTAAATCGTAATATTATTGTTGGTAATTGACAAGGCATTTCCATTCGAGGTTATGGACAGTCATCCCTCTCCCCACCACACCCCCCCGTTATCTTTAAAAAATATCCTCCATGCCCCGAAACTTATCAAAAATCTAATCTTAGTGCGTCGTTTCACAACCGACAATAATATTTTCTTTGAATTTGATCCTTTTTAGTTTTTTTGTGAAGGACCTTATGACAAGGAGGCGAATAATGAGATGTGATAGCATCGGGGACCTTTATCTTTGAAGTTGCCATTTTATTCTTCATCTACATGTACTTTAGTGCCTTTTGATATCATACACAATGATTTATGGACTTCTCCGAGCATCGATACTATTATTGTTTTTAGATGATTATTCCAATTTCCTGTGGATTTTTCCCATTGATAATAAGTCTCAAGTATATTCTATTTTTTCTTCCTTTAGCGCTTTAATTAAGACACAGTTTGAAAAGAATATCAAATGTTTTCAATGTGACAATGGGAGGGAATTCGATAATAAACATTTCAATCTGCGCCAAAAACGACTTTGTTTTTCATTTTCCTGTCCCCACACCTCTTCCTCGCAACACGAAAAATGACTTGTCTGATCCTAATTGTAAATCTACCATGATTGACGAATATAATGCGCTTATTGAAAATAAGACGTGGGATCTAGTACCCCGTCCTCCTGATGCTAATGTTATTCGTTTTATGTGGATTTTTTGACATAAAAAGAAATCTGATGGTTCTTTTGAGAGGGACAAGGTCCGTCTTGTAGGTGATGGCATGTGTCAACATGTGGGAGTGGATTATGATGAAACTTTCAGCCCTATGGTGAAATCGGCAACTATTCGAACTAGAGATGGCAATGGATCCTGGACCCGGTGGATCCAGATCCGTTTTATAGGATATGGATCTTCAAAATTTGGACCCGACGGATCCGGATCGGACCCGGATCCATTTTTGACGGATCGGATCTGGATCTGGATCTTGTATTTGAGATCCGTATCTGGTCCAGATCCGATCTGTGGATCCGTTATACATTAAATATATTCATAACCTAGAATGTAATTTTATAAGTATTTTCTTAAAATTGCTAAGCACATCCTTGCAAGTTTAATTCTCAAAACAAGTTTAATTTATCCCCGCGTTAACTCAAAAACCAAAAAATAAAGAGGTAACTTTGATAATAAAATCAATGTTATATTAGTGAATGACTAACATCTCCATAGACAAGTAGTTAAAATTATATTCACTTCATTTGAAAAGATTCCAAGCACATGCAAGTTCTGCATTGTGAAAATACTAGTCAGCATTTTCCACAACTATTGTCATTGTCCAACATTTTCAATTAATAGCTCAGAATCAAAACGAGACAACGAACAAAATATCTCATATGAACATTTCAAAATTGAAACACAATAAACTGTTAGCTAAGTAAAAATCGTTTGTCAGTTTAATAAAAAATTCTTAGCAAGGCAAATTTTTTTACATGTGGATCCGTGGACCCGGTGGATCCGATGGATCCGGATTTGGATCTGATTTTTATGGACCCGACGGATCTGGATTCAGGTATGAAAAACGGATCTGGATCTGGATCTAGTAGGATCCGGTCCAGATCTGATCCGTTGCCATCCCTAATTTGAACCGTTCTCAGTATTGCTTTGTCCAAATCATGGCCTATTCATCAGCTTGATGTCAAAAATGCTTTCTTGCATGGGGACCTTAATGAAACCGTTTATATGCATCAGCCTATGGGATTCAAAAAACCAGTTCATCCAGATTATATGTCTTTTGAAAAAATCGTTCTATGGACTGAAACATGCTCCTCGTGCATGATACCAACGTTTTGTTAACTTTGTATCCTCTATCGGTTTTTCACATAGCAAATCTGATCACTCACTTTTCATCTATAACAAGGGTAGTGACATGGCATACATTATGTTATATGTTGATGATATCATCCTAACTACATCTTCTGATGCACTTCGTCGATCCATTATGTCACTCCTTACCTCTGAGTTTGCTATGAAGGATTTGGGGCCCCTAAGCTATTTTTTGGACATTGGTGTTACGAGACATGCAAATGGCTTATTTCTTTGTCAAAGGAAGTACGCCGAAGAGATTCTTGACCGATCAGGCATGACGTCTTGCAAACCGACCCTCACACCGGTGAACACTAATTCCAAACTCAGTGCCTCTTCAGGTTCTCTGTATGTCGACCCGACTCACTATCGCAGTTTAGCATGAGCATTGCAGTATCTCACTTTCACGAGATCCGATATATACTATGTCATGCAATAAATATGCACAGCCCGACGGATGAACATACGAATGCACTCAAACGTATTTTGTGATATGTCCAAGGTACTCTTCACTTCGGCTTACACCTGTACAAGTCCTCACTCTCTGGTCTCACCTCTTATTCTGATGCTGACTGGGGTGGATGTCCGGACACTCGTTGATCCACGCCGAGTTACTTTGTATTCCTCGGAGATAACTTGCTTTCTTGGTCTTCTAAAAGACAACCTACTCTGTCTCGATCCAATGCCGAAGCTGAGTACAGAGGAGTAGCAAATGTTGTTTCTGTGTCTTGTTGGATACGCAACCTTCTGCTGGAACTTCACTGCCCAATCCGCAAGGCTATATTGGTCTGCTGCGATAATGTAAGTGCGATATATCTTTCCGGCAATCCCGTTGAACATCAGCGCACTAAACACATTGAAATAGATATTCACTTCATACGTGAAAAAGTTGCCCGTGGACAAGTTTGTGTCCTTCATGTTCCTTCCCGGTATCAGATTGCTGACATATATTACTAAATGACTTCCGCGCATACTCTTTGATGATTTTTGAGTCGGTCTCAGCGTACGAGAACCTCTCGCTTCAACTGCAGGGGTGTGATGGAATATTACAAGAATATTCCCGTATCATTGTATATCTTTTATATTTGGTTAATTTATATTCTGATTGTAATTAGGAAGATTAGCTACCTAGTTTGTAGCTATGTAAATAATCATATAACACTATATATTGTACACAATAATTCAATGAAAAGACAAATAACATATTCCTGTACTAATTACCAAAGTAATAAACCTGCTATAAGCTGCAAAATCCTATTTATTAAAAACTGTCACGAAACGTGTTATACATAATTCTATGAAATCGAGTGAACGGAAACCATTCACCCCTCTGTATTTGGTTTTTAAATCACGATCTATTAAACTGATAGTGTAGGCTTTTCTCCCCACAAGTTATATCTGGCCCTTATATTGATACTTTTTAATTCATTTTGAAATTTCTTTTATCTAGGGTACTGTACAATCAATTTAGATTTCTCCGATCGAAGAGGCAGCAAAATAGGAACTTTGACTGCCACAGACCGGCTTTCCTCAGTCGTTGACTGTGGCGAGGTTACCCCTCTATCAAGAGAAGAAGATTTCAGTTGTCAATGAAATGAAATACAAAAATGCATACAAAAAAAAAAGATTCTAAAGATATTAAAATACTTGTCCTTTCCCCCTTCGAATATATTGTCAAACAATCTCCAATACGCATCATTAATTGACATTCTTTTTTTTCATATTCAAAAAATTATTGTTAATGGTTTATAAGTCCGGTATGTGTTAAAAATTAGTAGGTTCATGTATTAACTCACTCACTTCAGCCCAAGTAATATTTAGGCAATTTGATAATATATTTATTTCTTAATTTAACTCATTTTATTCAGTTTAAATTCAATTCAATCCGCATGTTTGACGTTGTATCATTGGAACTGAGGTTTAGTCCCTACTACACGAAGTACAACTCCTAGAGCATCTTCCGTAAAGTGTGTCATACACAAGAAGTATAATTCTGATACTAATTTGTCATACACTAAGGGATAGGGCATATTTGGTCGAATCATTTTTCTGTTGAATTTTGTGTCAGTTTCGTTGTAACAAATTGCTCTACTCCTTATTTATACCTATCAACATGGATATTGTGCGCTAAATAGGGTCATGTAGGACCCTCCCTAAGCAAGATGGATAACTCTGTTGGAAAGCATTGAAGTGAGAAATACTCTTGTAGTTACACAGCAATGACCTATTTTCAAAGAGTGCTTCGCTTTCAGCTCTTCTTGTTCGATATCGCTTCCCGTCCTTAGCCTACCGGAATGCCAATCAATCGAGCCACCAAGTTTGAGAATAAGGTGGGATTCCTGAATCTAATGGCCGGTGAAAAATAGCGCAAACATAGAAGTATTTGAATCAGAGAAATATGATGAGGTGGCGCACGCTGAGGAAATTGTGGTACTCGTGTCCCTTTCTACAACTGCCATTTGGAACGTTGAATTCTTATCTCAAACATGTTTTTCAACATAAGATAATTGCTCAATATTGCACTCTTTTTCTTCAAATAAGTGCATTTGAAATAATTCTTTAGCTAGAAAAATTAATCAGGCTCATCTTATCCAACTTTTAATATGTGTCCTAGCCGAAACAAGATGGTTGGGAAGCGATTCAGTGATTAAAGTTTTATGACTTTATTTTGATTTCCTTCAATTTCTAATAAAAAATATTTTGTTCGTGTTAAAATAGAAGTTAAAAAGAATATTTATGCTAGTCGCGTTTGTTCTTTCTATAGACATCCGAGGGGCCAGGAATTCATTCGTTGACTCGTATTGATAAGAATTCAGCTCCACAAGAAATCGAATAAATGGCAGGCAGGCATTTTTTAAGATAAATGTTATTTAGATTCTTTCTATAAAATTTCAACTTATGCATATGTAACAAATCGTTCATGTTTGTGATGGTGGGGCTGTGAAGAAAATACACCATATCAATGACGAATGACAACCGGGGCTACTTATAAGATTTGGACAATTCTCCTTCTTTTGAGTTAGTTTTTGGAATGTGAGTTAGGCTAAATGTTTAATTTGATATGGTATCAGAGCCAGATCCAGACCCGATTCGATGTGGGCCCCGATAAAAAAAGGGGACAGAATGCTCCCCATACCAATTAACTAGTCCCGGACCGATGGGTGAAAATGCCCCCGGTCCATGAAAGTGCATGCTCCAAAATTTATGTAAAAAAAGTTATATAAAAAACAGTTAACATATCCAGTGAAATCTCACACTGTGTGGTCTAGTATATATAAAAAAAACAGTTATGTGATAGAATTTAAATCGTTTTCGATCAAAAAAAATTACGCACCGGTACGTACAAAGATATCACTAATTAAGTTCAAAATTTTGTGGCCAGTCCTGGACTTTTGAGCTAGACTTTTCTAGTCTAAGTGTCTGACTACGAGATTTTCTGGTAATCATATGGCCAAAGAGCCACAGGGTTCAGAAAAGGGGGGGGGGGGGGGGAATCAGTATCTAAAGCTATTGGGGCCAAGATAACCAGATAAACTTAAGCCTACTTCTATATAGTATATAAACAACTATCCTAACTATATAATGATGAGATAATGGCCATCTTTTACTTTTCAATCAGGCAAAGAAAATGAGAAAGGGATCAAAGCTTCCACTTAACGAGAAAAGATTGTTAGTGTATTTTTTTAATAGGCTAGTTATTTCCTTCGTTTTATTCATGTGTCATATTTTTATTTTTGGTATGTTTTAAAAAAAAATTGTTACACTATTTTATTTATAAATAATTTTATTTTAAATTATATAAAATATTTATGACTTATTTCAAATCACAAATTTTAAAATTATTTTTATTTATATCTATTTTTTTTGTCAAATCAAACATTACTATGAAATTATCCCGTTAAACATAAAAGATAAAATTTAAAATTAAATTATTATAAAATAAAAAAATATATCATTAATTTAAATTTACTAAAAGAAAAATATGTCATATAAATCGAGACAGGGGACTATAACTTTTAATGAATGTGACAAAAGAAAAAAAAGGAGAAAGTAATTACCAGCAAAGACCTGAAAGAAGAAATCCAGATGACGGAGAAACAGCCCCGAAATGAATCGGCTACTACGGCACCCAAAATTGGGAAAATACTGCTGCACCCATTCGCCATGTTGTACACTTTAGCAGCACTTACACTATTCATGTCGAATTCTTCTATTAAATACACAATCAAGTTGTTATTCCATCCTCCTGCTGCTGCCAGTGATAATCCTGCCATGCTCCCTAATAAAATTTCGAAATCATTAGCGGATCTAAGATTTTTCGTAAAAGAATTTTAAATATAAAAAAGCAAAGTACACATGAAAAAGCTAAGATTATTATGTACTAGGGCTGTCCAACGGAGCGGATCCCGGCGGGACGGGACCCAGCGGAACGAGGGAGGGTCGGGACTCGGGTTCCGGCTGGCCTGACGGGCCGAGATAGGCGGGACAGGAAGAGGTCCCGTCCGTCCCACATCCCTCCGGTAGAGGGCCGGGATTTGGGGGGACGGGTCGGGTTGGGATCAGGAATTGTCTTTTTTTGCCACTTAATTTTAAAAAATAATATATATAAACACTTCAATAATTGAAAAAGATAGTGTAATAAAAATATCTCAAAACTGTTTTTGTACTTCTTATATTATTTAATAGAAATATGATTTTTTGGTAATACAATTTCAAAATTGCAACTTTGTGGTGTTATTCAAAAGTTGCAAATCGCATAGTAAACTTGCAATTAAAAAAATTACATAGTTAACCATACTTTTTCTAATTTCCTCACAATGTCTTGAGGATCTTCGGTTGGAATTAAATTTGTCGGTCAAATTGTTCGACGTCGCTTCCTGTTCCATCAGACAAGATTTCGTTGTAGTTGTTGTCTTCAACTTCGTTGATCTCCGGTTGACCGCACCTTCTACGCTCCGCTCGAATCCAATCTTTGAAAAGAACTGCAATCTCCAATGCGTCTCCCGCCAATGAATGTATGTGCTCTCCTATTTGAAATCTTTCAGCAGAAAAAGCGTTTTCAGACACTGTTGATGATGCTTGAATGTTCAAAACATCTCGGCCCATCTTTGCTAGTGTAGGAAATGTATTATCATTCTGCCTCCAGTATTTCGGCAAGTCTTCATGTCCTTCATCATTGACAATTAATTCGTACGATACAATACCCTGCAAAATATAAACATCAAATTCGCTAACTTGTGAAGAAGTTGAACCACTAAACATTTTATTTCTAAGACCTTGAATACTAGCAGGAAAAACCTCATGTTTTTTATAAAGTTGCAGCGAAGTAGTAGAAGATGGTACAAAAGCCGGTTGATTATTTGCACTTTGTTGTTGGTAATACGTATATACTTGTTTGCATTCAGTGTGTATGCTAGACGTAAGTTCTTCTTTAGTTGGTTTGTGAGTTGGTTCTTCAGTTGGGTCTGTTGGTAGTACTTTATACAATCATAAATTATTTCTATTAGTGTTTTACTACCGTCTACTTTAATAGTCGGATTTAATACCGCACCAATAATATAAATAATGGGAATAGAAAAAAGTATTTTTTAAACATTTTTTCAATAGATGACTTATAAGTTGGTTTTTGCATATATTCATTAAGTAACAAAAATATTAGAGCTATATAAAATAACATATTTGAAATAGTATGACAATAAATACCAAAAAATTATTTAGTAGATTGAAAAAAATTCTCTAGAAATCCATTAAGTTCTAAAATATTTTCCCAATCATTATCTACAAGCATATCCCTTGAATTTTTATTATGGGCGTTAAATAATAAAGTTATGATTTATAGTAACGAAAATAATTTAGTAATTTTATGCAATAAAAGAATTGAATGATCAAATCAACCCTCTTTTAAATTAAAAAAAAGGTCATATTTTTTTTAAAAAAATATGACATTAGGTGTCATCCTCCTCCCATTCAACTAAAGTAAAGGAGGGGAACTTAAAATCCAGTTGTAGACTTGAAGCGTGAGTTCGAACTCTGGTGAAAGTAATTTGCTCTCTTCTGGAGTAGGACCTTGTAGGTGATATCAGTTGTTCTGTTCTCAAATCCTGGTCATTGGGGTAGGACCTTGTAGTTGATATCAGTTGCTCTGTTCTCAAACTCTGGTCAGACACATCTCTCGCAATTTACTGATAGTAGTGCTGAGGGACCGAAACTACTATAAGACAGGAAGCTGGATATCATAAAAAATAGTTACAAGCAAAAATAGGGGTCGGGTATAATCCAAGATGTAAAGTAGAAAAGCTGCACAAATATACAAGCTTGTCATGTCAAGATATACAAAAATTACACAGGCTCTATTACACAATTCACCTTTTTTATGTTTATGTCTAAGGGTAGACACTTGCATTAGATCCAATCTGTGGAGTCTTTCGGCTTTTCGAGGAATATCCTTGGCATCAAGAAATACATGATCAATATTTTCAATGCTCCATTTTGTCAAAATATTTTGACTTTTCTGAAGCGATGTTGAATTCTAAAGTTGGTCGAGTTGATGTAGTTTTGAGTCTTCAAGATAACTTTAATCAGATGCTAAGGCGTTTTTTTTATCATTATCTTAAGCCATCTCCATGGTGGGGGTTAAGCAGACCCCAACCAATCCATTTCATTTGCAAAAGAGGTTACAAGTGGTGGAAGATAGACCTTTCCTCTATGAGAAATTTTAAGGATGAAAGTGATCACTGCTAAATAAGGAAAGAAGTCTAATCTAGACAAATATCCATCAAAGTTAGCAGATGCTAAGATGGTTTACTGATGTCATTAAGAATGTTAATTATCAAAACAGAATTACATTTCATGATTATGTTGGTGAAACCATGCTGTACACATCACTGAAGACTAAAGAGAGCAGACATGGCTTCAGCCCTGTTGCTGCTACAATTACCTATCGGGGGAGCTTTAATTATTTCATCATTATTACCCGTGAACAAGCACCCCACCCCCAATACCAGCAGTCCCGTCTCTATTTTTACTTCTGTCCGTATTTAATTTTATCCACGATAGAGGAGGTCTTTCTTATTTAACTACAATGCAATTAATTATCGGGGAAACAAGCATAATTTGGTTACAAATATCATATAAATCGTGATGTCAGTTCTTGTTGACCTTGAGCTTGGACGGAATTCATTTGAGATGATTGAAAATTTATATTAAATTCTCTGATTGAGCATTTAGCGTTTTCATATCTCACAACGCACTTGGTTTTTCATATTATCTAGCAAATTATCATTAGTGGCACTTGTAGTAATGTTTGATGTATATTAATTTTCGGTTTGAGGCTCCACCATATTATGGAAAAGGTCATATATAAAAAGAATAACATTTGTAATGGACTAAAGATAAATCTCCCGTAAACATAAGCTAAATCAACTCCTAACTTGTGATTTTCTAATTTAATTATAAGAAATTTTGATTTAAATTTTTTTTGTTAGTTTATCTCGATCTTTTATGATTCTCAAAAAACTTTTTCGATAACGAAACTTTTTATCCGTCCTTTTCTGGTAAAGATAATCTTTTAATTTCTACTTTAAAAACAGTTTTAAATTTATTTTAATTATCTTAACAGAAATCGTGTATGTGTTTTTTATATAGTTAATTTTACCAAAAATTTTCAATATTAAAACTTACTACTACCCGTTTCAAAATGTTTGTCTTACTTTCCTTTTTAGTTCGTTTAAAAAAAATGTCTCTTTCCTTTTCTGGCAACTATGTAACTTCAGCTTTCCACATGATATGTTTACGACCACAAAATTAAAGAACATTTAAATACATTTTACATATCTTTAGTTAATAATTATAAGATTGAAAAGTTTTTTTTTATTTTTTAAATTACTTATCAAGTCAAAATCAGACAAATATTTTCAAACGGATGACTATCATTTAGTTTAGTCAGAAAATCAAAAAGGGCACCTTTTTTGAGCCATAAAGTCAACCACCCTTTTGTTGAAATGTTTTTATCATTCTCTTGAAATGGCATAAACTCAGCAGTGGCACATTCTTTTTATGTTCCACCAGTCACAAATTGAGGGATACATATTATAATGGGACATGTTATCCGATCGACAGCATTTGATATTAGCACTTGCATGCGACCGATGACAAGATGGTCCAATAGAGTCAACCAACTTGAAACGTTTTGTCGTTCTCATATATATGGGGAACTCACCACTCACTGACTTCCTATTGCGGTATGTACACATATATGATGCGACATGTTATCTGATCTAACACAGTAACACTTGCACTGCCAATATCTACTCTATTGTGTGATTTATAAGAATAATGTTGGAGCTGAGTAATTTTAAACTTTTAATTCTGTTGTCTTATGGGAAAAAAATTTAAGTTTAACAAATTTTGACCTTGACAGTTTTTTCATAGGACAAGCAGAGGCCAAATACTCAAGACCGATAATTTTCAAGGTCATTATATTGGGAGTAATTTCTTGCTCTATATAGCAATGACCCGTTCAGCATTTTCTAATTACAAAAAGGATAGCCGGATAGAAAGAGTTTCACCCGTCTAATGGGAGGGGGTGGGTGGGGAGAGGCAGAGAGGTGTAAGGGAGTTTAAATAAAACCTCTTCCTTGAAAATTATACCATGTAAATAGAGTGAAAATGATTTTTTTTTTTTGCATGAATCCCTTGGCATAAGTAGAGACGGATTCAAAATTTAAACTATATGGATTCAATTTTAATATTCTTAACATTGAACTCATTATATTGTGAGTTCTGGGTTCATATCTACTATTTCTTACAATTTTTGTAATTTTTTTACACATAAATTTATGCTCCGTTTCAAAAGTTAGGGGTTCAATTGAACCCAATTCTACAAGGCTAGATACGCCTTTGGGCGTAAGATTTTTTTTTTTAAAATCTCCTTATTTAATTTTTTAGCTCTGCCACGACCGTCTGCCGTAATAGTTCGTTGTCGGTGTATACTTAGTATATAAAAAGTATATGATTAGTATATGTTAATTATACATTAATTATATAAACACTGCCTAGGAGCTAAAATTTGTAAAAGGCAATAATTATGGTTATTTTTTGTTGTGTGCTTTTTTGGTTTATTGTTTGTTGGTGAAAAAATCCCTTTCTGAAATGAAATCATAAAATGATAAAAATGCTATTTTGTTTTCTTAATTAATTATAAATTCTAATCTTTGTATAAGAGATTTCTAACTAAATACATTTTAACATTTAACTAATGGATTATGAGCTTTTAATCCATCCACTAATAATTTTTATATGATGAACGAATTTTTAATTGTCAAGCAATGTGATTATTCATCTTAATTACAACAACAACATATTCAGTGTAATCCCACTAAGTGGAGTCTAGGAAAGGTAAAGTGTACGCAAACCTTACCCTACTTATGCGATAGACCCTCGGATGATTATTCATCTTTAATGCTAAAAATTACCATCTTGCTACATTTTCTCCTTATTTTAAAATCAATTAATTTGCAAAATGGATACTGATATTATGACATGAGCTAAATCAGCCATTCATAAGAGGGGTATCGATCTTAGCGTGATCGAATCAGCATATAGCTTGGTTGTTTGTGGACTTTTCTGGCCATCAGGAAAATGACAAAACCAACTATGGTTGTTGCTACACATATAAAAGAGCCAACATAAACTGACATTGTCTTCTATATATAGAAAAAATACAGCTCTATGAGCTTACACACTACAAGTGTATGCTTAAATAAGTAAAAAGCAACCCTTTCTTCATTTCACCTGAATGCCGGGACCAAAAATCATGTATTGTATCTGAAATTAATCACATGGCACTAGGGTGCAAAACTTATGGATTCATATAGTACACCATTTGGGCCCAATTTAGAAATTATCTTCTACATTGAAGTCTTTCCATTTAGAAAGCTGATCGCCTTGTACGTCCAAAGATTTAATGCTTTGCATCTGAAATTATTCACATGGTCATAAGGTGCAAGAGTTATCGATATAGTACACTATTTGGGCCCAATACAGCCCATCCGAACATCGGGCTCATTTGGGCTTAATATATAGCTCAAACGATCCATGAGATATAGGGTCATTTGCACTTTTGTTCTATTTTGTGCTGGTCATTAATTTTTGCCCCTCAAGACAAATATTTTTTTGCGGTATAAAGTTATATTTTCGCATCATAATAGCGCACAAGTTATGCCTCGAGCCCTTAAAAAAATTATGCGCCGCTAAACATAAGTTCGATTTTGAAGGACACAAATTAAAGACCAGCCCATTTGAAGAAAAACCGTGCAATTTCTTTTGTTTAATATTGTTAAAATATTTTTAGCTTGTTTTTGTTGTTTGATCTATTATATATAGTCATCATAAGGAAAAAAAGTTTTATCAAGTAATTAAACATATTATATGAACCCAAACAAGGAACTAAACTAGGTAAAAGTTAAGTGGGTAGACTATGACCCATTATTTAGCCCATTTTGACACAAATCATTCCAGTCTTGGTAATTTATTACTCAGTTTAACCCGCTCATTTGATATCCTAGTCTAAAGCTTTAATAGCCCTTAAAATAAGTCAAATTTGCATGAACGCAATAGATCAGCTGTTCAACACAGTATTGACCTTAGAGAAGGGAAATAATAAATGCTAGATGCCTTCCAGACTAGGAACTCAGAGCCAAAAAAATGTAGGTAAGGGCTAGGGAGACAAACAGAAATTGCGTAATTACATGGATCTGGTCAAATGATTATGGATTCAAACCCAAACTTATATTGCTCGTCTCATTTATTTACAAACATCTAAATAGGTGTAAACCTAGTGGTTACGTTTTTAATTCTTATATCATAAATGATTACTGTATAGACATTTTTCAATGTAAATAATATTTTTTCTCCAATTTATGTGATATTTTTCACTTTTATGTGAACTTTGATCAATAATTTAAGATATATTTTTTCATACATGAAAATGATGACATCTTATAGTACTTTTTGTTAGAGCAATTATGGGGCAATCTCATAATTACCTCAAATCTTCATTATTCCTAATTGATATTGTAATATATTATAATATCTCATTAATTATGATGATTATAATTAGCATCTTATATTTTAAGTAAAGGAGATTAGTCTTCTTTAAGACAAACATATTATGATTGTATATATATTATTTTTGAATATCTAAATTTTAATTTTAAATATTGAGTCGATCTAATCCAATTTAGGTTTGAAGATAAATCAAATTGACTCTGAATAAGCGAAAAGAGCGACATAAATTGAGACAAAGACAACAATAAAAAAAGGGGTACTCGGTACACAAATCATCCCGGATGTCCAGGAGAGGGTTACACCCCAAGGGGTGGGCAGTAATGTTTCCAACAGCTAGTTATATTCTTCCCGTCTTTCTAAACCACGGTGGGCATTGTTACCTGATATATGTGCTGGTGGAAAAGTAGCAGATGCCCGGTGGTTTCGTTGAGGTCGTTGTTACTTTAAAAAAAGATATGTCGTGAAATCTTGTCAGTATAAGCTTGTTTGGTTAGGTTATGATGATGCTTAGACGATCAATCAGTAGATGTATAAGAAATCAACCAGTTTCATTGAAACAGTAGGATATCATTTGCTTAGAACTGATTTGCTGGAAGATCATCCATACGCTGATTCCCATTATGAAATAATCTAGTAAATTTCTGATAATGATAGGGAATCGTAACTAACCAGACCTAACTATTTGATTAGCTTGAGAGGGATTAGTTCCCTCTATTTCCCTCCTTCTTCTGCTCATGTGGTTGCCTGAAACTGTTCTTTTATATATATTATGACTGGAAAGTTATTTCTGTTTGATTACTCATAAACAAAGGGTTTCCTGCTTGATTGTCTGTTCATATGCATTAAGTGCTGTTTTTCCTTTATGATTCCATTTCCAGGTGAAAGCTGAGATGAGACTCAGCACACTGGTATAGACAGGGCACATGCTTGATTTAATTTTGCCGGTGATTCTCCTATCTTTGTGCTTGGGGAAATGACGCAGCTAGTGAGGTTCTAACTGAGGCGCGTCTATTGCTGATAAAGCTAAAATGGAAAAGTTTGCCGGTGATTCTCCCGTCTTCATGGATGGGCGTGGAGAATCAGGTTTTAGTTTCATACCGTGAGAAGTTGGCTATGGACAGGTTCAGAAAGGGTAGAGGTAGGCCGAAGAAGTATTGGGGAAAGGCGATTAAACGGGATATGACGAATGTGCAACTTACTGAGAACATGACCTTATATAGGGGGTTGTGGAGGACACGGATTAGGGTAGAAGCATATTAATTAGTTGAGCGTAGTCCTACTTACGCTTACATATTGGTAGTTGTAGTATTATTATTGTAGCCATGCTTAGCCGATCATACTAGTAGGCGCAATATTATTTTATAGTTCCCTGTCCTTTGATTTCTGCTGCTGTATGTTCTTTCGTGTATTTTGTTTATCTTATTTACCTGCGATAGTTACTGCTTTTTTTTTCAGAAGGCTTTATCATGACTTGTTCGTTTTTGTTACTCTCATTTTTGTGTATTGAGAAGAAAATAGGCCTGTCCAGTGGGTCGGGTCGGCCCGATCCCGACTCAGCCCGTCCCGATCCCCCTCATAAGAAAAAGAAATCGTCATTGTCGGGGTTCGAAATCGGGACGGGGCCTGTGTTTGTCTCGCCCATCCCGATCCCGCCCCGACCCGCCCCGCCAGCCCCCGTCCCCCTTGCAAAAACAACTGTTGCAACAACGGCCAAATTTTGATTTTGTACAACGACTATAACGGTCAATATTTTAGAACTTAATGGATTTCTAGAAAAAAAATTTCAAGCTACTAAAGAATTTTCCGGTATTTATTATCCTACTATTTCAAATATGTTATTTTATATAGCTCTAATATTTTTGTTACTTAATGAATATATGCAAAAACCAACTTATAAGGCATCTATTGAAAAAATGTTTTTTTTTTAAAATAAAAACTTTTTCCTATTCCCTCTATTTATATTATTGGTGCGGTATTAAATTCGACTATTAAAGTAGACGGTTGTAAAACACTAATAGAAACAATTTATGATTGTATAAAAGTATTTTTTCCTATTCCCACTATTTATATTATTGGTGCGGTATTAAATCCGACTATTAAAGTAGACGGTTGTAAAACACTAATAGAAACAATTTATGATTGTATAAAAGTACTACCAACAGACCCAACTCACAAACCAACTAAAGACGAACTTACGTCTAGCATACACACTGAATGCAAACAAGTATATACGTATTACCAACAACAAAGTGCAAATAATCAACCGACTTCTGTATCATCTTCTACTACTTCGCTTCAACCTTATAAACAACATGCAGTTTATGTTGTTAGTATTCAAGGCTTTAGAAATAAAATGTTAGGTGGTTCAACTTCTTCACAAGTTAGTGAATCTGATGTTTATGTTTTGCAACGTATTGTACCGTATGAATTAATTGTCAATTATGAAGGACATGAAGACTTGCTGAAATACTGGAGGCAGAATGAGAATACATTTCCGACACTAGCAAAGATGGCTCGAGATGTTTTGAACATTCAAGCGTCATCAACGACGTCTGAAAACGTTTTTTCTGCTGGAAGATTTCAAATAGGAGAGCACAAACATTCATTGTCGAGAGACGCATTGGAGATTGCAGTTCTTTTCAGAGATCGGATTCGAGCGGAGCGTAGAAGGTGCGGTCAACCGGGGATCAACGAAGAAGAAGACAACAACTACAACGAAATCTTGTCCGAGGGAACAGAAAGCGATGTCGAACAATTTGACCGACAAATTTCAATTCCAACCGAAGATCCTCAAGACATTGAGAGGAAATTAGAAAAAGTTTGGTTAACTATGTAATTTTTTTATTGCAATTTTACTATGTGATTTGCAACTTTTGAACAACACCACAAAGTTGCAATTTTGAAATTGTATTACCAAAAACTCATATTTCTATTAAATAATATAATAGGCACAAAAACAACCTTGGAATGTTTTTATTACATTATCATGTTTAATTATTGAAGTGTTTATATATATTATTTTTTAAAATTAAGTGGCAAAAAAAACGTTCAAAACCCGATCCAGATCCCGACCCCGACCCATTCCCCCAAATCCCGGTCCCTCTACCGGCGGGATGTGGGACGGGACATCTTCCCGTCCCGCCAGGCCGCCGGAACCCGAGTCTTGACCCTCCCCCGCCCCGCCCCGCTGGATAGCCCTAGAAGAAAATGATGTAGCTTGATTACTTGGTTGCTAGTATAATTGGAAAGAGAAGTCAATAAAGATTTACTTGTGTAAAGTTGGGGAATGTTGCTCCTTGATCCAAATGTCATTAGCTCAAGCTAAACTGTTGGGAGGAGTTGGTTTTCACAAAATGTCGATGTTGATCAGTGTTTTTGGTCCATAAGGTTATGTTTCGGTGTTGAAAGATTGTCCGAAGTTTTATCGTTTTACATCTTGAATGTTGTCTTATTGGCGGCAATAACAGTTACGCCTCAATCTACAAACTGGTTGGTATCGGCTATATAAATTTTGTATTCAACTTATATTATCTTATCAAAAAAATTATGTATTCAACTTCTTTTTATCCTGGTATATTTCATTCCGGTGCTGTGTTTCTAGAAACTAGAGGTTCTCCAAATTTTACACTTTCCTCAAATGCTAGAGTTGACGAGCCTTTGCGTAACTAGTAAAGTTGTTGTCAGGTGACTAGGAGGTCACAGGTTCGAGTCGAGGAAATAATTTTTTGCAGAAATGTAAGGTACTGTGTATAATAAACTCTTGTAGTCCGGCCTTTCTCCAAACCCCACGCATAGCAGGAGTTTAGTGCACTAGGCTGCCTTTTTGTTCCAGAAAAGTAATAAAGCCATGTACGTTTACCAGCATGGCCAAGGTTTGAACTAGCTTTATTTATCTTTTGCTTTCATTGGTTGTTCTTTGCTAAAGTTGTATGGATTCTTAGAGATATAGGTCTCTTGGGATTATTCTCCTTATCAAAATAATCTCTGTTACTAACACTTTCAACGATCATAACGTAATATCAAATGATTTATTTTATCCTTTGTGTTACTTAAACCTTCTGTAAGACACAATCTTTTCTAAAGAGTTTTTAACAGCAAATAATGACATTAGGAAAAACAATTAACCATATGCGGGAAACTCTACCAAAGAGTGTCAAAACTCTTGAAGCAGAGCAGAACAATATGAAACAAAAAATGGACTCCTCAACTTCGAGCCTTTTCCTCATCAAAAGATTTAATGTTTCTTTCTTACTTAAAAGCCATAGATCTATATGAAGGGCGACCGACCGCAAATCAGAAAACCTAATCCTCAGTAATTCCAAATCTGTGTCGAAACCAACAAAAGTGTGCTAAAGTGCCCGTGGGTATGAATTGAGGCAATTAAAATCCTTGACTTTAGGTCCCCACAATATTCAATCATTAATGGAGGCACTAGTGTTGGAGGAAGAATGCAACTTTGCACTAATGTAACAATACGGTAAGCAAGGATAGCACAAATATATACTATAGCCATTCTGCAAGGGGAGGTTCTTTACCTCTCAGATCCTGAAGCAGTTCTAAGAAAATCCAATCCACAAAATTGTACTATTGACTTGACATTTAAATCTTACAAAACAAATCAATGACTCTGTTTGTACCTATATTACTAGTTACCGAGGAAGACATGTTATGGAGGTGGTAGGCGGGGGTTGATCTGGTAAAAGCACTGCGAGGCATTTGTTGAGGGTGCCAATGCAGATGCCGACGCGGTAGCTGGAATGAAGAATCCTGATGATGCTGCAGTGCAGAACATTGTCAATGGGGCTGTTTCAACCTGATTTGGCATTTGCAATGCCCAATTTGGAGGCCCTTGTGATGAACCTATATCCTTTCTCTTGTCAGATGTTCTTCCCTGCCAAATAATTTTAGTTAAAATTGAAGCTCTAATTGCGGTAACATGCTTCTTTAACATCATCCAACCTTCAAAAACCTTAATATAAAGAGAAGACCAAAGAAGGGGCCTTCATGACTAAGTTATATACATCTAGTCTTGTAACAAAGTTTAGTTATAAACCTGCATGAGAATCAGATATTTTGTTCCATCTCTATACTACTTTCTAATATTACCATGTATCACCCAATTTGTTTCTATGAATCTCCCTCTTCCATTTATCTTATCTAAAGGGGAAAAACAAAACTCAAAATATATAGTAGAAATCAAGAAAGACAACTGTGAGAGATGTGGAAGACGGGACGAAGAAAGCAAAAAGCTTTTCTTCTTCCCCTGTTCTCTTTCCCTATTTTTTCTATCATTATTTAGCTTATCATGAATCTTAGTTAAATTATTAGAGAGGGTTTTGGAAGGTTAAACTAAGCGATGCATTCAATCTAAGAAGTGGCACAAAAGGGCAACAACAGAGGCACTGAAATATGAATTATTCTGGAGCACCCTCATCAATTTGACATCTTTGTTTACCTCTACTTTTAGATAACTGCTTGCAGTGAAAAGAGGGTTGTGATCCCACAGGAAAAGATAAACCCAAAGTATAACATAGCCATTATCAAAATAAATGACCAAGTACAAAATATTTTTAAAGTTAAAGATAAATCTGGTCATGGGGCATATAAGTTCTCTTGTTGCTTGGCTTAGTCACCACAGCCAGTATACTGCTATCACTGATTGTCGGTCCCCCAAAAGAATCAGAAGTGAAAAGGTAAAATGTTTCATACAAAAGAAATGATCCCAGCAGTTGAGGGAATTTTTTTGGGGGGGGGGGGGCGCATGAAGATGGTTATTTTGGCAACTGAAGACATGCAATTTGACAGTAAGTGAGGAAAAGAAAACTAAACAGAGATAAATGGGAGTTTCATCACTACATTTGGCCCCAAATTTCTGACTGAAGGTAGAGTTAGTATCTTACCTCGTAGCTGGGAGAGAAATTAGAGTAGATTCCAGTCCACAAATGAGCTTGTTGGGACGTCATTGGTAGTCCCTTGAGATGTGAACTTCCAACTATTACTGGACCAGGTTTATCCATCTGTAGTTAAAGAGCATAAATAGATTATTACAATCTACAAGAAAGATAGATTTAAATGTTCATGACATGTTTCATCACAATAATGAATGAATGGGAAAATCCATCTGAATTAACAAAAGGAGATTGTATCACCAATAATTTATCCTCAGATTTGAATTTACTGTAATAGATTCTCTTGCATATGAACTTTGAAAGAAGTAAAAATGGAAGACTAACATAAAAGAGAACATTTTAATCCAATTAAATCTGCACAAACAGAAGCATATAAGCTACTCTGCTAGTACCTTTGGTTTTGTTGCATCTTGCATATTATAAGGATGATAGCGAGAACCTCCCAACCAATCATTTTCCTTTGAAGAAGAGGTCGATATCCCCAAGTTCAGATCAAGATCATGTTGGCTACCTGCATTATAGGCATCACAAATGAGACAGATCCAGATATAGATAATACACTGTTGCTTGGAAATAGTTACATAGGTTTGGAAATGAGCAAGAACTTTTAAGCAAACCGTCACTCTGAGGTTGAGACATTGTTTCCCCTTCATATGCACTTGGCTCAAAGTTGGTAACAGCCTCCCTTCCACTAGTTTTGATTGCCGCCTTATCATAAGCCCTAATTTGCAGAAAAATAAAGAGGGAGATACGGGTTGGATGACGTATGATTGAAGTTGAGAATTTATGATAATAGTTCATTATCAGAAAGAGGGTAATTCAAGATCATTAGGACCTTGCAGCTTCTACTTCACTGTCGAATAGCCCAAGATATATATACCTGCAATATAAGCAGTGCAATCCCCACTATGAATACACAGTTTGGACCAACTACTATTCTAAGCTGTAATTCAACTCTACAAGAATTTCAATGAGTTTGTTCGTTCGTTACTTTTTCCCGAGGAACTGTCCCATCCGAGCCTCCCATCTGCCACATTTATGTAGTGTTACTCCTCTGAATTTGGAGCTCCCTCTTGAGAAACCATTGCTATGGCGTCGCAGCAAGTGCACAAATTCTTCTTTACCAAGGTTTTTCATCTGCATTAACAAAAAAGTTAAATGTCCAGATGGTTCAGAATACATGTACAATCACACCCCTCTATAACAACATTTCACTATAACAATCATGTTTTCCGTGGATCCAATTTTTCATATTATGTTATATTATATGTTCTCTATAACAACATTTCACTATAAAGTTGCTACCATGTGACCTGGAGGTCACGGGTTCAAGCCGTGGAAACAAAATAGACCCTTGTGGTCCGGCCCTTCCACGGCCCCGCGCATAGCGGGAGCTTAGTGCACCGGACTCCCCTTTTTATAACAACATTTCACTATAGCAGCCCAAAAATATCGGGACAAACGATGTTGTTATAGAAAGGTCTGAAACTATATGATTCAAATAATTGATGCCACTTAAAACAGAAACAATTATGAACCCAGAGAACATGGTCTATACAAGGGCTCAACAGTGACCTTAACATATTTGCCCAAATTGAATCTTTTGGATTACTAACCTGTTTCATATCCTCCTCGTAATCACTTAAGCTAAAGTTGATATCAGCATCAACACCCCGGAACTTAATTGCAGCTCTGTCATAAGCTCTATACAATGGAGAACAAAACAAATACAATCAAATTAAGGCTGAAAAATCTGACTAATGTGTCTGAGATTTGAGAACTATGACTTATACTTTACCTTGCTGCTGTATGAGCAGTATCAAAACCGCCTAATATAAATCAACAACAAAAACCAATCAAAATATACCAAAATCAGAAAAATGTATAGATATAACTTTAGCACTAAAATCCACAGGAACAACGTAATTAATCAAACTGTATAATTAATATAGCAATATCCATACCTAAATATACTTGTTTCCCACAGTCCCTGCATCCAATAGTAGTTATATTAACAAAATTGAGGATTTATCATTTACTTCCTCTGTTTCAATTTATGTGTCAAAGTTGGAATTTCGAAATTCAAACTTCTAAAATTTGACCTAAATTCGGACACAGAAACTTTATACATTTTTTAAAAAAAATTATATATTTAGAAACTACGTACTATTAATCACAATAATTAATAATCTCTTTTTTCCAATTTATACGAAACACTTTCCTTTTTAGTCCGTACAAAAAAAGAATGACACATTTCTTTATTTGTCAACCGTTTAACTTTAAACTTTACATTTTATGCTTAAAAATATAATTTAAAATCACACAAATATTTTGGGTTTGTTTTAGACCACCAGATCCAGAAACCTTCCTTTATTTGTTAAATTACATGCTCAGTCAAACTAAACCACAAAAATTGAGATGGGGAGAGTAATTAATACTCCCTATTTAAAAGACATATAACCAAATTTCAGTCAAAGAAAAACTTAATTGACATTCGAAATTACATTTATACCACATAAATTGAGACGGAGGGAGTATCATTTTGCCAATAAATCATGATCCAGTAAAAAAAAAAAATTAAAGGTGGATGAACTAACCATATATGTGATTCCCATCTACCAGTTCGTCTGTAAAAAGTAACACCTCGATACTGTGAACTCCTTGACCTTGGCCCTCTCCTACTCTTCTTCTTCACTTGTTGTTCCGGTTGTTGTTTTTGTACTATTCGCACATCTCCAAAACCGACCGAACCGGATCTACCGGTCGATAGAATAACCCGATCGGTTTGTTTCCGGTTCAACTCACCGTTCTCATCAACCGGAAATAACTGCCGAGTCACGAACTCGGAATGAGGTACTCTCCGATCCTCATCATCGTTGCAAAGGATGCCGAAATTTAAAGCGAACAACTCACCGGCGCGTGTGTAACACGCGTCATCATCGCCGGTACTAGTTGTAGCTTCCGCATTTCGTAATGATGATGAATTGGACGTACCTGATTCATCAGCTATAGAAGAACCTTCTGGAAGCTCATTGTAGATTACACTTTCATTGAGATCCAACATCATTTCTCTTTCACCTTCAACTAATCAAACTTCTCAGTTAATACAAAACAAGTTTGCAAACAACTTGTATTAACACTTTGCTTCAACTAACAATGAAAAAGCAACAGAAATCATACGAACTGTAATTTCCATTATTTAAAGGATTAAAGTGTAGTTTTGAAAAGTTCAACAAAGAAGCTGATCAAATGAGGATTAGATTAATGGAGATGAATTTCATTTACTTATATAACTATTGTATATGAGGAGTATATAGGCAACTCTATGTTTGAGAGAGAAGGGGGCAGGGGGTAGGGGTAGGGGTGGGGTGAGGGGGAAGAAGAAAGATGGGGACGTGTGAGGCAACTTTTTATTTGAGTTGTGTGACTTGTGAGGGTACTTTTGGTTCCTCTTATTTTGGGGAAGACTACGGTTTATATGGAAACAATTACAAAATCTTTTTTCTTCTTTTCTATCTCTTGCTTTTTCCAAATACAGAAAGTGGGGCCCGGTATAGGCCTTTCCATTTTGTTGTCTACTCTGCTTGTGTATCATATCATTTGTGTTTCTTTTATTATTTTCTTTTTTGTTTTTTTAGTTTTTGTGTTCACAACATCGTGCTAGGGGTGATCATTTGGTCGGTTCAATTTTTCAATTTTAGGTTTGATAATGGTAAAATTGAAATTGAATCAAAATTAATTTTATTTGGTTCAATTTTTTGAAATGCGGTTCAATTTTTCGATTTGGTTATTATCACCTTGAGTTTTTCAGATTTGTGATTTGAAAGTCAATATTTTTAAAAAATAAACATATTTTTAAAAATCACATTACCAAAATTCCACTCAATTTATCATTTGTACAAATAAATTTAAGCAAATCACATTATATTGAAGTGTTGTTTCTCAACGTCTTGATTAATTTTGATGAGACAATGTGGCTCTCCGATAAAATTTGACGAACAACATATAATATTTGAACCCCAAAAATTTCATGACATTCAAAGATAAAATGATAAGATAAATGCCGTATAAATGCTTAAGAAAAAACTGAATGACGAGCTAGTTAAGTTTGCAACAGGAATGTTGAACTATTTTTGTTATATTCATCCTTTCTAATATAAGCACCTATATATTCTCGAGTTTCCATGCATTTTATCATATGAGATAAACTAGCAATTTTAGCTTTCACGTTTCACATATCTTCTAACAAGATCAACATGAATAACTTCAAATATCAACAATTTTGGTTTTTCGTTTTTTTATAAAATCAAAAATCCAACCGAATAATAGAATTTTTAAAAATTAAAATTAAATTGAACGAACAAATCAAAAAATCAAAATCGAAATGTAAAAAAAATCGATTCGATCGATTTTTTCGGTTTTAACCGAAATATACTCATCCCTAATCGTGTTAGATAATTAACTGGAGACCAAAAAATAAAAATTTGAAAGAAAAATCAATTATGAAGTCCTTTATTTATAAAAAGGTTCCTTTGACTATGTGATAATCAAGCATAACAGCTAATTAATGATGTGGCAAAACATCACCAAGGGTCTGTTTGGAAAGTACCTGTTAATTGAAATTGATGTAATAATTATGATAGTAAGTACACAGCCTAGTAATTACATACTTATTGTAATGACGACGACTTGTTTATTTGTCACAACATAATTACAAGCATACTGTTGGTTGCACAAGTGTAATTAAACAGTTAGTTTAATTTAAAAATAAAATTTAATTATTAAATATTAAAATGATTATTTATAAATATAATGTCATAACATTATTCAAATGTTTGACAAAAAATCTATTATAAGTGAAAAATGAATAACATGCAATGTGAAAATAACAAGTAAATAGTACTAAAGTAAATAAATTGAAATCGAAAAATAACCTAAATTCAAATTCCAATTTTTTAAATATAATACTCTTATGTCAATTCCAACATAACATAAAGTAAGTTCCAACATAACTTTATTAAATATAATTCAAAAGAAAGGAAAATCATAAGTCTATAATCTCATTCAACAACGAAATTTTATTTTATTAACATCACTCATTATATGTTAAGTTTGTTAATGGCTCACTTATTCTAATATTAGGAGGTGTAGCTTCAAAAATTAGAATAATAACATAATTATTATGCTAAACGAAGAAAATAAAAAATCGAGCAATTATATGAAATCACAAGAAGTAAAGATTGAGAATGAGAAGAAAGTAAATTAAAGATAAATAATGTAAACAAATAAAATATATTTTAAAAATAAAACAATTTAAAAGGTAAAAAAATTAAAATTAAAATAATAGAAATACAATAAACTAAAAAAGAAAAAAAATTAAAATCAAAACAGAATAGAAAGAAACTAAAAAGCAGTCATTGTAATTACACCCGATTCTCAGCCTCTTTTGATAATTGGAGGGTGTAATTACACCCTCTCAATACACCAAATTTCTTCCAAACCAAGTAATTATTTCACCAAAGAAACCGGCCAAACTGTGTAGTTACATCAAATTTGACTCAAATCCAATTCACATGTGTCCTTTCAAATAGGTCTAAGCTTGTATGTGAACACAAGGTTTAGATATCTTAATGACGTTATTTCATTAATATCCCAATTAGTACATAACCATCTATCCTTCTACATATCTCCGTAGGAAACCCAAAAATTAAGCAAGGATCTTATGCTAAATTAAGAAGCATTGGGTGCTCCATTATATTAATCTATATATAATATATATATATTCTTAAAGGTGTCTTTGTTCTTGTAAATGGTTAACGATAATGGATTCCCTGGTGAGATCGAATAAATAGTCTTCTTGAACATGTCCTCTTTGTTCTTTTGCATCTTCAAATTTTGGAGTACTCGAATATCACGTGTAACATATATATTAAACTTAAGTTACGTAAAATGATAATATAAGAAAGGAAACATTATCAATGCAACTTAATTTGTTATAGCAAATTATTAATCTATAAATTATCGTGTCAAATTTGTTATTTCTATGAAGAGTCATATGTCGTTGTAATTTAACTTAACGTGAAGGTGTACAAAATTTGAACTCAAGGGCCACCTTTGAGAGAGACATTGTATTGTGTCTATGTAGCGATCGGACAGAAACGCTTAACTGTGAAAAAATAAGATATTTACTAGTAGTCTTCAGGTTCATTTTTATTACGCTTCTCAACGGTGCATGTCGACATTATGTAGCTAGATTGTTTAGCCCCAATTTCTTAAAGGTTGCTACTCCCTCTACTTTATCTTCTAGAGTGGGAGTTACTGCAGTAACTAGTCACATCTACGCTCCGTGAAAAATGCATAATGCAAATGATACTACCAATTATAATTTTAACTCTAATATTTAAACTCGTTTCTAGCAAACCAATACACTACAAAAACTGTAGAAGAGGGTATAAGGGAACAGTAAAAATTTACTCACATCGGGTGTTTACATCAAATATAGTTAAGTTAATCATAGAAAATAAAGTACACTTATTAGGAGTCTTATTTTAAATTAAGAATATCTAAAAAGATAGTAAATACTAATTAACTCAAAGAAATTTACGTTATACTAGCTAAGTAACGGTAGAAGACTTATGATTGCCGTCAACTTTTTCTTTCTTTTATTTCCTGCACATCTTCTTCTAGGTTGTGACTTGATTCATCTTTACTTGCGACAATCAATTTTAACGGAGAGAAGTGCAGTGCGGGAATCAATTTAGAGAATTTAATTTTAATACTTTTTTTTATTTAAGCTTTTATATTTTTCACTTTTGAATGACGAGAATCTTCCATAAAAGATAATTATTCTTTAATCTGTTTAAGTTGAGTTTTATTTTCTTAATGATGCAACTGTAAAATTAATGCAAAGTATTCTTGCCAAGAGCTCAAAGTGGAGAGTACACTATGGAGCTCAATTTATAAAAAATTTCATAACGTGTAACATTGCAATTATATAAAGCTTAATTTTGTGAAGTTTTTCATCTGTTAAAGTGTTATACTTGTTGTGAGTTTTGCTCTATGGTACTTTATAAAGCAGTACGGGAAGTATTTAACTATTACAAGTATTCGAAAGGATAAACAAAGATTCAATAATTCAACATGGAATCTGAAATTACAATAGTTACACAAGTAAAAACTGGAAATTCCAGTTTTATAGAAGACGGAAAAATATAAATTGGTTTTTGCTGAGTCGAGTGTAGCACTCTGTCCTTAAGACAATATTGCCCCGTATGTATCCTTTATACGTCCTGGACAATTTGTCTCCCAAGATAAAACAGCAATGGAACCCTTGAGCAAAGGAAACTCAAGAGCTACCGTGAAGAATATTGAGTAACGAAATGATGCTTGGAAGTTGTAGGAAGAAAACTATTTCGGTTGTGTATTTTCGTGCACTTTTTTTCTCGCATCTGTTTCGTATTTTCGTGCATATGTCTTTGTGCTCAACAATGGTGTAAGGGGGTGTTTATATAGGTGAGGGAGGGGGCTGAAAAAGCGCCTCCATAATAGCCAAATAATGGCCATTATGGAGGTAGTAAAGCCACCAACATAAATGGTGAAAGACCAACGGATTTGGCCATTATAGGAGGAGTAATTCGACCAAAATAAATGGTGAATTGAGTCCTTAACAACCGCTTTGACCGTCTAGATTCTGGAAACTTGAGGGACCAAACCGCACATCTTGAACTTCGGGGACCAAACTCAAATCGAAAGAATTCGGTCCGAATCGTACATCCGGAAAAGTTTTACGGCCCAAAAAGATAATATCGAAGACCCACAGCCCACGACCGTGAACCCGGACGGGCGGGCGGCGGCGGCGCGCGTGTGGTCTTTCCTCGAACCGAAGCACATCTAGGTCATCCCTCCTTTAAACACATGGGATACCCCTTGGGGTCCCAAACCACCCGGACCCGGACCGGACCGGACCCGACCGGACCGGACCGGACGGACGCGGCGGCGCGCGCGCGTGTGTGTCTTTCCTCGAACCGAAGCACATCTAGGTCCTCCCTCCTTTAAACACATGGGATACCCCTTGGGGTCCCAAACCCCAAACCAATTTCGAATCTTATATACACAACAATTCTTTCTTCCTCTACCGATGAGGGAGAATTACACACAATACCACACTTTCCATGCTTCAAACACCTTACTTCGTGAACCAATATCTCTTTCATTTCTCAATGAAATTTGACGATTCTTGGCCCTACGGTTATCTACGTACTTAGTAGATCATGCATGTGTGAAGAACCGGATTCTCCAACATACGTTACACTAGTGTTTAAGTCGTTAAAGTTGGTCGGTCGCAACTCCCGCCAAAGGCAAATTTCCAACAATACTGAAGGTATATAAAGGTATGCGTTTTTATAAGGTTAAAATGTTCTTATTTTATTTCTCAAAATTAGTTTATTTATATTACTAAAGATAGTTATAGTAGTTAGAAGGAATTTTGGTTAATAATGGCTAGCGATCACGTCACTGCTAAAAATGGATATCTTTAAGAATGTTAAGTTATTTAAGAAAAAATATCTTATATATTTAATATATGTACAAAGTATATAATAGTTAACTATGATTAAGTATTAATAATTGTAGTTAAAGAAATTAATAAGTGTCATTTGTTTATTGATAGAGTGTAAACAACTAATGCAGATAAATTTCTATCGGAAGTAAACAGAAAAGTAATTTCCAGCCTGTAGACTGTTGGTCTTTATTACTCATCTAATTAAGGGTAAACAAATTGCAGATAATCTTCTTCTTTTTTCAAAAAAAAAAAACAACTACATTAATTTACTATTGTATGTTATGAATATTAATATTACTCATTTTCGTATTTATAACCGAATCCCACATGCGCATGACATTTACAAGTGAACCTTATTTTATAAGGAGATAGATTGGTTCAAAATCGGAATATTTCGAAATTATAATTTTAGGATTAAAATCAGGATTATAATTTGCATAACTTATCTTCACCTTTTATATATGGAATAAGTGTATTATGATTTTGATATGGATATTAGTTAACACCTTGTCAAATTAAATATTGAGCTTAACTTACACCCCAAAAGCTAGCTCAAAAGAAAGAGGATTGTCAGTGTCTGGTCTGGTGCGTGCACATTCATGGACCGGAGGCATTTCCACCCCTCCCCCATCGGTCCAGGATCGGTCAATTGATCGTGGAGTATTCCGGCCCCCATTTTTTTTGGGGGAGGGGCACATCAGATCGGGCCTGGGTCTGGCTATAATATCATGTCAAATTAGGTCTTGCGCCTAACTCACATCCCAAAAACTAGATCAAATGAAAGAGAATTGTTCAAACCTTATAAGGAGTACATGATTCTCATCTATCACCGATATAGTATATTTTTCTTCGACACATCTCTAACTAAATATGGAATAAATTTAATTTCAAAACTTGTATTAGATTTACCTTATCCCTTAAAGGCTTAAACCAAAATACACTTGAGAGTTTTGCATGACGAAGTCAAAATTAAGAAATACTAAATGGTGTTCCTTTCATTGGAGAGAGCCGGCATTTTCCTTCATTGCCTAACATGGAGTGATAGTGTATATGCATGTGAGATACTATTAAAATAGTGGCTGATAAATGGAGTGTGAGATGAGCAGTTGGAATATGGACTTCTTTGTTGGATGCGTAGCTCTCTACATTAAGCACGAGACCTATACCCACCTTATCATAAGAAAATAATATTTCCTAGGACAACAAGTTACCACGTTTCTTGACATTGAAAGTACATAAACATTGTGGTCCCCCTCGCAAATTTCAGTGCCCGTATATCCTAGACCAATAACTTTATGTACGTATAAAGAATTCCATACCTTTCTGTTCAGAAATCATCAAATCCCTAATATAAAATGAAAACTGAAAAATTTACGTCTATTTTTTTGAAATATTAAATAAAGATTAATTCGAGGGGTGTATGCCTCATGTTTTGGGATTGATTTCCAAAAGAATCTGGGTTCGAGCCTTGTGAACAGAACCGTCGTGTGAGGGGTTGTTTTACCTCTCAATATGCATGGAACTTTCAGGCGCGAAGGATTCTGAATTTAGTAAAATCCCTAATACGGATCTAGACACTGAATAAGAAACAAAAACAAAAAATTAACATCCAACTATACAATAGGCAGTTGCAGAGACATGATTTTCACAAAGGAAATTAGGTATTGCTTTCATCTTGACTAAGATATTATTGTTGCCTTTACCTTTTTTTCTCCTTTAATTTTAGATGCATTTCGTCCATATCTATTCCAATTGTAAAAGGGGAGAAACAAAACCAGGTGGAGGAGAAGTTGATTCGTATTTCATGGAGGAGAAATAGAATATTGAAGTGATGCTACTTGAATTATGACATCTCAAATATTTGACCACAAAAAGAAATATGACAGGATTTCAACGTGGTATTTGTTTGGCACTACCTTTTTTCAGTACTAATCAGTTAAATTGGCTGAAAGATGCTGTTTTTGGAATCGTTTTTCTGGTTATGTATATTGGTTGAAAGTTGATGTTTTTTTTTTGGAATCGTTTCTTATAGTTTATAAGTTTCTTCTTCAACAAATCTAACTTTTTTTTCAATGAGACTGGTCGATCATGAAATAATCACTTTTTTCTGAATAAAATACCACGAGTGTTATATTCTCCAATATCTGGAATCATTAGAAGATTTATATATATATATATATACACTAATCAAATACTTAGCTGTTAGATAAGGAGCAACAAATTGTTAATAAATCAATACTTGTCACTAACCTTACGTAATTGACCCTATAAGAAATACTACGTACTTATCATCTGAGAAGAATAAAAAAAATGGCAGCCCGGTGTACTAAGCTTCCGCTATGTGCGGAATCTGGGGAAGAGCCGGACTACAAGGGTCTGTTGTACGGTGTCTTAACTTGCATTTCTGTCAGAGATTGTTTCCACGACTTGAACTCATTACCTCTTGGTCACATGACAACAACTTTATCAGTTACTCCAATGCTCCCCTTCATATATGCCGCAAAACATATCATCTGAGAAGAATATGCCTCGAAAATTCAGATACCATATCTCTCTTTGGATTTGAACCTTTCTAGATCTTAAACAAAAAAAAGGAATTAAGAAGTTTTAAACTTTGGTAGACACAGGATATGCCTATAATGAAAAAACATTTTTTCTCTCTAGAAATAGTATAAGTTATCAGTTAAAATTCATTTAGTCATAGCCTAACTGTGTAATGTATAGACATGACATCTCCTAACTCTATATAATCACATATGAACTCTTTTTTCTCTCTCGGGAAATAGTGATGGTGCCAATTCTGTAGTGACATGTGTATTGTCCTTTGCCTAACCCCCTCTAAAATCAAAATAATTTAATTATGTGGGGTTAAGAGTTCACATCAATTTATTGAGGAAGAAATAGGACATCAATGATTTTTGTTTGACATTTCCTATTATGGTAAAATAGAATTATCTTTCACACCTTTTATTTGACTTTATTTTCCAAAAAGACCAAAACCTGCAAGTTGCAAGTTGCAACTACGTAAGTATTCAACTGGTCCACCCTAAGGACCTATACTCATTAATAATTACTCCCACGAGCTTCACACTAGTTTTTTAATATGATTATATCATGGGAGTATCTAGAGGTCTGGTTATGAGTTAATGTTGGGACAGATGTAATCTTTTGATTACGGAGTTATTTGAACCATAATTTTCAATACGAAGAATATATATATATAAAAAAAATTATTAAAATCTTAATAAATTATTTGAACCCATAATATTAATAGTATAAAGAGTTCAATACCGAAAATCACAAATTTAAGCTCATTAAATTTAAATTAGGGATCCACCTGATTTATTTCACATGATCCTAGTAAGTTGCCCAAATGTTGTATATGGAGTATCCGTAGACGTATTCGTATCACAAGTGCAAATACCTGCGTTCAAGTGAGCAACTTTTAGTAGGTGTTTGTCCATGCATTTTCAAATCATAATTTTATAATTTGATTTCAAATCACGTTTGTTTATGCAATTTGAACATAACTTGAACTTTAACTTTATGTCATGGTTTGAAATCTCAAATCATTCAAAAATATGTGATTTGAGATTTCAAATCATGATTTCAAATTTTTTTAAGTATAAAACTTCGCTCATAAATTTATATTTTGTATAAAAAGATTCATAAATTAGCAGATATATACAAATTGATCGACTTTATATTGTATAAGATATAATTGTCCAATACATAATTTAAATTGTATATAATACAACGGTATGACTATGTCATGACTTAAAAGTGTATAACACAAGTTTATATTTTGTAAAAAAAGATCCATAAATTAGTAGATATTTATCAATTGATCGACTTTATATTGTATTGGATATAATTGTCCAATACATAATATATATATATATATATATATATAAAGGTATGATTATGACATGACTTAAAAGTGTATAATTTCGAGTTGTGTATTAATGTTGTTATGATCTATGACTTGCTCATTTGGTAAGATTGCATAAGAATTAGGAAAGTTTTGATGGTTTTAACAACTTGTGGTATTTTTATATCAATGAGAAAAGATATACCTTTAAAAATTCAAATTGCATGTCAAAACAAAACTTCAATTTCAAATTATATGATTTCAAATCATATCCAAAATGGCATTAATATAATTATACTACTGTATAGACTAACAACATATATATTGTTGGTGCGGAATGCCGCAGACCTCCCCCCTTGATATGATTATACTACTGTATAGACTATAGACTAACAACATATATATTGTTGGTGCTTAACTTCCTTATTTTTCTATACCAGAAGTCTCTATGTCGTATCATTATAATGCACGACTTAATTATAAGTAGTTGTTCCCCACAAGAAAAGTAAAGATCTTTTTAAGTTTTTCTGACTATTTATCAAACCCTCCATAAAAAAAATTAAGATTATGTGTCCCTAGGAAATCGGTTTGTGATCCAAACTTTTGTCTTGATCATAACTATGCCAATTAATATAATACTAATGATGATGCGGCAACCTTAACAAATAGGAATAACATTAATAGCTAGTATATATATATATATATATATAAATTATTCAGATAGTTACGTAATATGAAAAAAAAAACTTAAGTGTAATTGATTATATTACGTACATTCAATGGCGGATGCAATTTTTTCATCAAGTGGATTCAAAATATGAAGAAGTAACATGCAAAAATTACGGGCTAAAAAATAGAGCTGGGGTATAGGAGTGGGGGAGAGGGGCAAAACTAACCTTAACGTACATTCAATGGCGGAAGCAGAATTTTCACCAAGTGGGTTCAAAATATGAAGAAGTAACATGTAAAAATTACATGCTAAAAAACGGAGCTGGGGTATGGGAGTGGGGAAGAGGGGCAAAACTAATCGGGTGACGGATCGGGTCGGATTCAGGTGGACATACATCCAACCCACCACCTGACCCATCCACCCGTTTATAAATAGTTAGATAATACTTTTTATCATTATATTGTATATATTTTATTACATAAAAAAAGAAAGAAAGACCAAAACAAGAAGAAAAGAAAACATTTCAGCCATAGTCTACATCACATTAAATGCTCAATATCTTTGTTTGAAAAGAAGGCCCCAACCAATCCCCAAAATCCCTGGTCAGAAGATTTTTTTTACACTCCCTTACTAGTCACTTCTCTTTTAAGTTTAACACTTTCTACATTTACAAACACTACTTTGCACCACTATACAATCATAGAGAGTAAAAGGACAAGATAGAGAGTAAAAAGAAATGAGCACAACATATTATTTAGTAAAAAGGGAGTTTTGATTATTGAAAGCTCAGATGAGTTTGAGTACTGGATTTGTCCGAGTTCCGGCGTGACACTTCTTGTTACCGTACTTTATCCGTTTTCCGTCATCAAAAGTAATCTTGTCGCGCTCTATTCAACTTAACAGGTTCTCTCCACCCTTCTTATACCTATTTAATTAGAATTTCTTATTATACATGAAAGTTTGACAAAAGCTATTTAATATATGAAATATGCATGTTTTCTTCAAGTTTTGCTCGTGTATTGACATAAGCTATTTAATATATGAAATATGCATGTTTCTTCAAAGTCTTGCTCGTGTGTAACTTATAACTTGGTCTTTACGTATTTTATTTCATGGTATTGATAGCTCTTGGTTATTTGCTTTTCTAAGGAATGTAAAAAAACACTCTTGAAATTTAAGTTGTCTATTATTTTTACTTGTGAACATATTTTTTTATTCTAATAAACTATAGATGTTAGAATTGAGAGAAAATGTTGCTTGATATTTGTTGTCGTAATTGCTAGTTTATTATGAAATTTGCGGTGGTAAACTAAATAAGCTCATAGCCTTTACATTCATGTTCCATGATAACTCAAGCTTTATAAAGTATTAAGTGGGTAAGAGTAAACATTTATTATTATTTTTTAAAATTATTTTATGAAACTTGGCAAATCAAGAATAACATAATTTTGGCCCAGAGTTCACTTCCATAACAATAAACTTTTATAATGTTCTTAGCTAGTGATCATTTATGAAAATTTAAAAGTTATTCATTGTTAGGTCTGATTAATTTTATTATTTATTTTGCAACGTAAAGTATGATTTGTTTGAGCTAACATTAAAATGGAATATGAATAAAAATATTTAAGGTGCTAATCAGATGAGACACTGCTACATTGGAACTAAGAGTATTTATATTGGTTTTGGTTACTCCATTTTTGTTGTGAATTAAAAAAAAGATTTAAGAACACTAATTACTAACATTATCACTGATTTTAAACTAGAACAAATGGTTAAACTTATAACAAATTTCATCCGCAAAGCACCCGATCTGTAACGCCCCGTATTTTCGGGTAGCGATTGAACTCGTAACGTAGGTGAGTAGACCCGGACCCGGGAAAATTTTCGTTGTACTTGTGTATATTAATAAGAGGAGTAGTATATAAAAGAGCGTGATCCCGAAATAATTATGGAATTTAGTAAGTGTGACGACGGAGTTTAAATAATTGTGTATCCCCGAAGAGAGTATAGACTGGTATTTTATTATGGGAGGTATGATATTGACATATGAGGATTTTAGTAATCGTCGGGATTTAAATAATCGGAGATCGGAAATTTAATTGTGTGTATAATTAATTAATTGTAGGATTAATTAATTAGGGAGGGGACAATTTATAGTGGGAGTAGGTAAGTGAGATGTTATAATCGATTTGGGGGTGGCTAAGCCCCAAATCGATCGACCGAGAACAGCGCCCATAAGGGCCTTCCTTCTCCATTTTTTTCCTCCATTTCTTCACTCCATTTCTTCAACCTTCATCTTCTTCAAGAACCCATGAGGGATTAAAGGGTCACATTTCTAGCAACAGGAGCAAGCTCAGTTGATGGGTTTCTGAAATTTTCGACCAAAATTAGGGATTTTCGGGAGCTTCCATATAACCAAAACGAGGGAGAAACTCAAGGTGTTCTGGGCTTTGATTCCAGTAGAATCGAAGCCAAGAACGAGCTTAGAAACTCAGAAGCTAAACAAGAAACCTTGAATGCGAAAGGATTCCGGGCGAATCAATTTTGGGGATTCTGTTTCGCTTTTTTCGGAAGTCGTTGGGGATGACGGGTTCGACGACACTCGTCACTGCGTTTAAGAGAGGTAATCTTCTTTATTCTCTAAGTTTGTACAAGTTCTAGACTTGATTCTTGCTATTAGTTCTAAAGACGATTATCGAAAATGCGAATTTGGGTTGGGTATCGTTAGGACTGCTGTAATTGGGAGTTACTGGGTTTGCATGTGAAATTGTGATACTGTTTTGGAGATTTTAGTAGTATAAGAAGGAGGATTAAGAGAGTTGGATGTTTCACTACTTACATAGATTTCGATATAGAAGGAATATAGGTTCTACGCGGTTAAGGTGTTCGTTAGAATATCCCTAAGAATCTGTTTTTAATATGTTGTGTCGATTATGATTTAAATCATCCGTATGATGTAGATAAGCATTCATAGGGGCTTACAAGGACCCGCGGAACTTAGATAAATTCGACAACAAGGTTGAAGTTCTAAAACGAGGCGTACGCTAATATTGAGTCGATTAATTCGTCTAAGAGGTATGTGAAACCCTTACTTCTTTCTTTTGGCATGCTTTAATGAAAGTACGGCGGACGTACTTAATTCTTATATAGTTTAATTCCTAAAGAGGATTGTTATGAGAAGTGCCTATGATTTTTCAGCAAAGAGTTTATTATGACGTTATTGTAATGATTTTATTGAGAGTCAAATGATGATTTTTACTTGCATGGCACTCATGATATCTACTCGTGCTGAGTGTTACTACTTCACCTCACCGAGTCCCGGGCCGGGTTACGATTCGTGCACCACCTTGAATTGTTCACCGAGACCCTCACTAGGGGGCCGAGTTACGTAGGATGGATCCATCGATGAGATATGATTTTACCGAGTCCCAGGATGGGCCGGGTTATGATATGATTCACCGAGTCCCGCATTAGTGGGCCGGGTTACGTTACAGGTATATATATGTATATGGACATGCATACATGTTTTTCTTGACTTGCCACTCATGTTTATAAGGCACAGCTGACTTTTATGGTTTATGACACAGTTGGATTTGGATCCTGATTTTTATACTGATCTCATGTTTCTGTTGGCTACTTATGATTTATTTTACAGCTTCATGTTTTACATACTCAGTACATCATTTCGTACTGACCCCCCTTTCCTCGGGGGGCTGCGTTTCATGCCCGCAGGTACATGTTTTCAGCTTGGTGAACCTCAGGCCTAGGTTCCTACTCAGCAGGTTGGAAAGCTCCTTTGATCCAGAGCTTTGTCATGTTGATACCGAATCTCTTTAGAGCTTCTGTTTGTATTTAGGGGCACGACGGGGCCCTGTCCCGTCATATGTCGTTCTTCTTCTTATAGAGGTCTGTAGACAGTGGTGGGTTGTACGTATGTAAGGGTTATGACTCGTTTGGGTCGGTCATGTTATTGTATTCTGTCTTTGGGGTGTTCCCATGTTTATACGTTACTATCGGTGGCGGCCTTGTCGGCTTGCTTGTTATTTTATATTGGCTAATTGTGACTCCTCGGAGAGACGGTGCATTCGGGGGTGAAGGCGGCCTTGTCGCTTGCCTACCCCGGCATATGTTGTTATTGCGACGTTATGCTGCCGGATTTCAGACTCATTAAGGGTTAGTTAGATTATGTGTGACAGGTTAGTATAATGACGTCATTTGGGCGGTTAGTCGCGGCCCGTCGGGTCGGGTCGTGACACGATCCACCCGTGGATGATGGGTGGATCGGATGTGGATGAAGAAAAAATAGGGTGATGGATGGGTCGGGTGGTGGATGGAAGGTTGGCGGGTGGAGGCGGATTGAGTTCCACCCGATCCATTGCCAGCCCTAAAACTAATCTTAACCCGCTAAATTTTAATTCGCCTTGTCACGCCTGATTTAACATTTGTTTCCTACTTTTGTCACGCTCGATCGAAGTATAGCTTAAAGTCTACAAAGCTAAAAATAAATAAAATATTACATGAGCAATGGAGGCTTGAACCCAGGACCTAAGCAAAATGTTGAAACCCTTAACCACTGAACCAAACTTCTAAACTTTGTCAAGGGAGTTCATTATTCACTATATATTCATTAAAGCTCAAATCAAACCTTACATAGATAGTGTAGTTTTTCGGCCAAGTGGATTCCGAAAAACCCCTTGGCTCCACCTATCTCCGCCCCTGCATACATTAAGTGATTTACATAGGTGAGTTCTTTCACTAGTGTACTAACATTTTCTTTAATGGTTAGATAACGTTGAATAATTTTCGTTACAACAATATTGAGGCAGAATTAAGTGAAATTTTCGTTACAAAATAATTAAGTGAAGAAATCCTTGTCTACATTTCACTATTTATGTTTCAAAAATATTGACACTTCTCATTTTTCGAGACTCAAACTTTTTAATTTTAATGGTGTGTTAGAACATAAAATCTTTAAATTTTTTGAAATAAATTTTACGTATTTGAAAACTAAATAAAAAAAACTATAATTCATTATAATTAATAATTTAAAATATTTAAAAGATATTTAAAAAAATTATAATAAAAGAACAATCATTTAACCCTCAAAAAGTGAAAAATATAAAACTTTTTGTTTAGAGTTTAGATGGAGGGAGTAATGACTAATGACTAAACCTGACATCTCTCACCATCACACAAAAAGTTTTATTTTTGTCCTATTAGAAAATAGTGATGGTACCAATTCAATCATGACAACTGTTTTGTCTATGCTAATCGTCCTTTATGTTAAATCAAAATTATTAATTGTGGAAGCTATAAGTGTTCACATCAATTAATTTGAGAAAACGAGACCACATCATGATTTTCCTTGTGACAACTGTTATAGTAATACTCTATTCTTTCACAAATTTGTCCATTTCCTCCCATTCGATATTCCAAATCTAGCAAATTTTAACAGCTCATTAGTTCAATTTTTTTTAAAATTTGTGCGACTTTTTTTCCTTTTTAATTATTTTAGAAAAAATAACCTAGTCTATTTTTTTTTATAATAACTTAACCGTAAATATTTTTTAAAATATTTTTTAGAAAATAATTTATAATTATATAAATATTTATAATATTTTTAGATTAAATTTTTTTATTTCTTAAATTTTGTACTCGTTGAAAATATAGCATAAATTGGACGGTGAAAAACTTACTATTTCTAATCAAAGATTTCAGATTTGAATTTAAATTTTGCTAGATATGAAATAGCAGTTATTAAAGAGCATTTTGCCTTCATTGTGAAAAGTTCTTCAAATATTAGTAATAGATGGATTTTAATATTAATAATATACAATTATAATGCACGAATTAGTATTGAATGAATTTTAAAGGATTATTTATTATTAGATATTTAATTTGTTGTACTAATATTGGTCTGCAAGAAGGATTGTTTTTGTCATTTAATAGCTTTCATTCATGTATGGTTAATTTCTTCATTCTTATTCCATATATATCCTAATTATCAGGCGTCAGCATATAATAATGAACTAGTTCTTACATAACTTATAAAGGTAGTAGTTATGCGGAATTGGCAACGTGAAACCAAACATTGTGTATATGGCAGATAAAAGATAATCACATGCTATATCCGGTTAAATCACACTAATAGCATAAAAGATTATATTATATATACTTTATATTCAATTTAATTATATAAAAATTATAGATAATTAGTGCACATAAGGTAAACCCTCTTTTAATTGGTTCCACGTCATCAACAACAAATGTTAGTTTCATATTGAATCTAACGGCTCGGGCGTAGTCAAATATTTCTCAAGGGTAATGCTTACTATCTGCATGTAAAAGATAATTTGGTAAGTATTTGGAGAAATGGAGATACTTTTAGCCTATATAATAGTGTATTATAGCTAGAGCGGTAGGATATCTAGTAATTTGGTATTACTGATAAATTATTTTCTAATTTTACTTCATTAACTCATCCAATATTATTTAATAGTTTTAGTATATACTCATATCAAAGAAGGTGCCCGTTTGATTTTCTATTCGTTTTATTCTCTTTACGATTTTTTTTTTTAAAATTTTCGTAAGTTGCACCCCACTTTTTTGGTTTCATTAGGGGAATATATAACTTTGGTGGGAGCCAAGGTTGCTAATTATTACAAAGTTTGGTGAAACCTAGACAGCCCACTTGCTACTATAGGAAATATATATCACATCTTATTTATGAGAGAAAAATTAATACCTAAACCTAGATATCCCAGTTGCCGCTAAAGGAAAGATAAATCATAATTCGTACATTGGAGAAAAACTAAGTGTGTACAAATGTAGAATAATGTCAACTAGGCCATGATGTCCCCGGCTTACAATGTCACTCACGTACATTTATAACATTTTCTTAAAATAAATTGATGGGATGTGCAATTATTTTGTATTCTACTGTACTTGAATGGACTATTTCTAATATAATAGCCAGGAAAAGAAAGAATTTTGAGGAGATTAAGATGCCAAAGTAAGAATAAAGAATGGTACGCCAATTCATCATAGAGGAATCACAAACATACACACAAAGATTATTAGTTTTAGACTCAATGTCTAAAAGTTAAACAGATTCACTTAACTGTAAAATTGATTTTTTTTCTTTTTCTGTTTCCTATGTTTGTCACATGCCAAAGTCAGAAAACTTGGCTCCTTGGACAAACCACTAAACAAGATTTGATCCTTTGATAATTATATATCATTATTTAAATTTTGTTCCTATTTTTTAAAATTATGTAAATATAGCCTTTGAAAAATTATTCATTCAGAAACGCTAGATTTGGATCTATTTTTTGCTCATATATTTCTTAACCCTACTGTCGTTTAACTTAGAGTAAAATTTAGACTATGATCTAATATTTTCTCACAAAATTTACAATTTGCTCAAAAAAAATTCACAAATTGTAAGAGAAATATAAAGTGGACTAAACAACTATCTCAAAAAGGAACAACTAGTGAAAAAATTTCTACGAGAACAAAATCAAGTGTTGAAAAAAAAACTAAAGGAAGGGGGGGAAACCTTAAAATGAGTCAAAATTTAGATTCACCTTTAACTTTCTCTTATTTGTTTTTGTAGTCACACACATACTCTACTTTTATTATCCTCAATTGCTGAGAACAAAGGAGACAGTTGACATGTTATTTTCTTTGTTGAATGTATATTAAATACAAAGCTAGATCTTTTTTCCACTTGGAGAAAGAAATGATTTCGAATCTTTGAGGACAGAGTACATGTTAAGGTATTCTTGTTCCAACTTCCAAGGTTCTGACTGTATATTAATAACTCATAATTTACACAAATTAAAAGGGTGTTTATTTACCTATATTCGTAGAAAAACTAAGCCTTAAAACTAGGTCGATTGTCACATGCCATGCCAGTGTGTCTATAAACTGGTAATTATATTAAACTTTTCAATTATTAATTGATAAAGAACCTGTTAGAATTTCTATTGAATTTCCTACTTTATTTGAATTTTATCATAATTATATTTTATTTCAAAAAAAAAATTTGATGAAAAAATTTTCTTTATAGAAAAGGATTCTATCATATTTATCTTTTTCTGGAGGGAGAAGTGTCGCGCCCGTTTTTACCGCGGCTGGCGACGTAATGGCGTCGATTCCCTCTGGATTGATAAAAATGATTTGTTGAGGAGTCGCCACCTAATTATTCTAAGGTGAATTAGGACACCTAAATATTAACTAAATGTAGCAAAATAACTCCAATTTTATGGTCTACGAAACTAATGAGGTTCTAGGTGACTATTCTTTATTATCCTAAAAAAAAGGGATTACGCATCCTTTAAAATCCGCTAACTTTCGATTATCCGATCAAACTCAGGTTTAATTATTATAAAAATACATGTTTAAAAAATATAAAGTTAAAATGAGTTTGCAAGTATTTAATAAAAGGATGCATTTTTATACAAATATGCATTTGTATGGCAAGAAAAATACATGTAAAGTTGATTTTGAATAAAAGTATGCATTTGTATGAAAGTTGATAAAAATATAATATATACATGGTGATTTTTTGGGTGAAACATATATTTGTATGGTATTATTTAAAAAAATACATGCAACATAATTTGTTGAAAACACACACTTTTGATTACATTACTTACAAATATATGCAGTTATTTTTTGAATAAAACTTGCATATGTAACATTGTTTATAAAACATTTGCAAAGTTGATTTTTAAACAAAAGGCATGCATTTGTATAACATTATATATAAAATACAAGCAAAATGATTTTTGAAATAAAACATGCATTTGTATTGCATTATTTACAAAATACATATAAAATTGATTTTTCGATAAAAAAAAACATTCATTTGTATTGCATTATTCACAAAATACATATAAAATTAATTTTTGGATAAAAGCATGCATTTGTAGGGCATTATTCATAAAAATACATAATTTTTGCAATTGATAGTAAAGGAGAAAAGTAAATTATTTATATGAAAGTCATTTTTTATAACGAATCCAATAAGAACAAAACCTCATTTGTATGATTTATAATGCGAATAAAAGATGACCAAGTTGTTTTGAAGGTTTTAAACATGCATGACAGGCCTAGTAATAAATAAGCTAGCAGCGGATTTCCAATTTTAAACTAACCGAGCCTAAAAATAAATAAACTAGTGACGGATTTCCAATTTTAAACTACCCTATTAATCCATCCATTCAAAGCCTAATTATTCTAAGCATTCTAATGACCGCACAAAATTAAATAATTAAATTACAACCCGAAAAATAAAAGGACGATATTAAAGAATGAATAAAGTAACGACTAGGCGGATGACGATGTCATCCCGCCCTATTTTTTAGAAATCCCGAGGCCGAAGAATGCAAGTTATGTGGATGTGAGTCTTCGTTTGACAATAGCCATGATGAGTCTCATAACGACTCTTTGTTGCTCCCGATGTGTTTCATGTAAAAAAAAAAGAAAAAAGGATTAGTAGTCGGAACATGAAAATATATACACAAGAAAATGTAAATAAATAATTCATGATAAAGCAATACGTAATGGTCTAGTGAACAAGATGATGTTATCATGGGGATATTCTACATTATAGTCAAAACAGGACAATCATGTATCCTGTTTGAAAGAGTAATTAATCACAAGTAAGGATGCTAGAAAAGGTAAATAGACATGTGGCTAACCCAATTAGTTTACTAGCAAAGGATTCAATTCACTCAAACATGCTGTTTTATATCAACCTAGGATCATTAAAACTAAATCAGATACCCATCTTACTTAGTCGAACCTGTATGATATAACAGAACTCAAGATGCTTCTACAAGGCACAATGATAGCCTTGCACTAAATGGCTAACGACAGATTAACAATGGATATAAATAAAAACAGAGGGCAAAACAAACATGCTTATTCCATTTCATACCTTATAGCTAAACATGGTGACATTATAATAAATGAAACACACACACAAACAGGGTTGACAGACATACAAAATAATTTGAACAATCCAAAGGTAACATTATGCAGACATGAGACTGCCATATACCCTATCAAGCTGAGCAAAGTAATATGATATGACTTAGATGACTATGCATGAGGACATGGTGATAGTTTGACTCTAAGCTAGATAGAAAGCAAATGAACAATCATTTTGATTAAATCTAGGAGGCAAATCAGCATGGTTAAGTGAACATTTCAGGGATAATATCCAAATTGCAAGACTCAAAATGCCAGCATAGATACATATGATCAAACTTAAACTATATTGGACATAATTTCACTTTATCAGATACAACATGCTAAAATAGTACCAACCATACCTTGAATTGAAAGACCGTCATATCACCCTCAGAACACATAAGATATGCTATATTTGACAGGAAGAAACTTCAAACAGAAAACAAGAATCCATTCCTTCATCTAGAAACCAGAAAACATATGGGAGACATATTTTTGCCACCCTATATTCATTTCATACTTATTTAGGCATATCAATGAATATTGAAGACTAAAATGCATCACATTGTCTCCAAACCAAAAAGTACATAAAAACATCCAATAAATAGGTGTTCTAGGCTCCAAAGAATCTAAGGTTCCATCACCACTCAACACATCCTACTCATCACGATTTCTATTACTTTAACAGACACCAAGACATCATACTCAATGCACTATATGCAGCTTTAACGCTAGATTATGTAATCAAATCATGACAGACCTGTCATTATCTGATCCTAAGCAGAGCCCAACATATGTCAAGCATACAGATACGATTAATAACTGTAACTTATTTAAGGACCTAAGCTATTTAATTCACTGGTTTAACTACGAAATAAAAGCAAATGAGAAGAATTTGAACTCACTGACCTTATCCGGGCAGCGAACCGGGGTGTGTTTCGAATAGTCGACCCGCTCGGAGAAAATTATTTTTTGGGATGCTGATTTTGATTTTTAGAATGCTGATATCTGATTTTCAGACACAATTTCGAAGACCCTACCCGGATTCTGACCCGACCCGAAACAAAACAGACCCGGAACGTGAAGAAAAGAAAGGGATTTCGGATTTTGAAAAACTAGGAACTAAAAAGGACAGTATTTTCGGATTTTTGGTTATGAAACAAAAAGTAGTATTTTCTAACCAAAAATTGGGAACAAGTAGACCATTTTCTTTTCTCTTTTTCGGACTGTCTTTGACCCGAAAAACACCTCGTTTTTTATTTCTATTTTTCGGACTCCTTTTGGATTTTAAGACCTCTCCTCAAACGAGAAGGATTTCCCCCTATAACGTTCACCCCCATACCCGAGTTCGAATTTCGAGTTTGAAATTCAAAATAAAATGGTAAAATTTCTGAGTTTGAAAGCGTATTTTAGGGCGGATTTTGGGGGATAGGGTATGGGTGAAGTGATGGGAGGGGTGTGGTGGTGTCAGGCGACAGAGGTGTTTGGTGGTGGTGTCGGGTCGCCGGATTTTGGGGGGTATGGGGCTGGTGGTGTCGGCTATTTGGGTTGGTGAGGGTTAGGGGTTTTGTTTTTGTTTAGGGTTTGTTTGGTTTAGGGGGAATAAAGGGGATGGGTTGTGGGTCGACGGATTTGAAATGGGTTGGCCGATTTGGGCCTTTTTCGGTTGGGCCGATTTGGTTTGGTTGATTTTGTGGGTTAATAGAATGTTTTGGGTGAAATGGGATTGGATAAAATATAAAAAGGGTTGTGGTTAAAAATGTAAAAGGGGTTTATTATTTTTAGAAAAATGCTTTGAAGAAATATAAATTATAAAGATAAAAATATTACGATGTGATAATAATAAAAACATAATATTTGTGAAATGCTTAATGCTTAATTAAAAATAAAAATGCAATTTCATTTTGCGAAAATAAAATAACATGGAGTATTATGATAAAAACTATGATTATGATTTTAAAAGACAAATGATAGTAAAAAATGCGAATAATAAAAATAATGACGATATTGACAATGGATGACGATATTAAAATCTTTATATTTGTTTTGAGGTGTAAAAAAAATATTTTAAAAATGCAAATAAATCGGAATAGATGTGACAAAATTGGGTGTCAACAAGAAGTTTTGGACTTCTATAAATAGAAGATTTTTTTCTTATCATACACAACACAATATTATCCACAATGTAGTTCTCAAACGAAGTTTTGTTTAGGAGGAGGTTTTTCTCTCAATAGTTTTAGAAATCGCGAAATTTTGAAATTTACCTATTATATTACTATGTTAAAGTCACAAAAGTTTATCAATTACACTGAGATACGTGATTTACAGCTATAGTAGGTAAAACTTTATGACTAAAAATTCAGTTACTATAATGTAACAAAAAGTATATTACTATGTATTGCTTTATTTGTTTTGTTTGTTGATATTTTGTATAGCTTACTTTCCTTTTGAGTCAGGGTCTATCGAAAACATCTGTATCTCACAAAGATATGTATAAGATTTGGGTACATTCTACCCTCTATGAGATTAGACTTATTTTTCTTGCAATCTTGCATAGCCTACTTTCTTTTTGAGTCGGGGTATATCGAAAACAACATCCCTATGAGATTAGACTAGGTATGACGTTGTTGTAAGTAATTTTATTATATTATTATAATAAGGTAAAATTTAATTACGTTAATATAACTAAAATAATTTTATTGTGTAATAAAGAAAACTCGGTTTCATCCCATTCTCCTAATTGAATTACACAAAGCAGGATAGGCAATCAAATTTGCAAAGCTTGTTGAAAATTCAAGTTAATCTTTTACCTCTCCTCATTCCAATTCATATGATGATTAATTGAACATTAAAGTTGAAAATGTTCATTTGACTTGTATGTCATGCTTATAACAGTAAGAAAAAAAAGGGGCAAACTAATAGTAGTTTTTTAAGGTAAATAACTAACAGCTAAAATTAAAGAAAAAATATCACATCAAAATCTAAATTTGAATAATTTAAAAGATTTTCATTTTAAAGAAAATGTTATGAAAGTTAGATAGAAATGAAATGAAATCAATCATAACCCCCACATGTATCAGAGGCCCCTTGGCCAGGTGGGATGTAAATCGAGAGATATGCGTGAGTGACAACCCTGCAAGGGAGAAGACCAACGGGACACGAACCCAGCAACAACCCTTGCAATATTTCAGTAAAGACTGTCACCACACGGATTTAAACCTGCAACGTCGAAGTGGTTGTACCCCAATCATCTTGCCACTTACTAACTCGTCTGTGCCTTGTTGACGTTCTTTGTCTAACCTAAAGGATTGATTGAATTGTCTTGTTAGGACTTTGAAATAAATAGATTATAAAATCAGAAAATTTACTAACAAATTGTGATATTTACCGAAAGAATAAAGAAGCACTGTACTATTCTTGACAAAACAGATTATCAATCTCCTTAAATAACCATGCTCCAATTAACCAAAAATAAAATAAAATAAAATAGGAGAAAGAGAAGAAAATCCCACACTCGTCAAAATCAATTAAAATAACCAAAAGTTTGTCCATTATACAAATACAGGCTCATTTTCACTTCTATTACACACAGAAATTGAAAACGAAACAAAATCGAATTACATCATAGCCTTTGTCTTTATATTCAGATGTAATCGAAACCAATAATCCAAGAGAATACAACTCCACCTCCAATCCATAGCTTGGATTTAAGTCACATCACTGTTACTAAAAACAGTTAGTATGTTCAAGGCAAGCTGAAGCCTGTGAAGACAACAGGGGAACATCCAAATGGGAAATATTATATTAGTAACTGATAATCCCCCAGTTGCAGTAATTGAACCAATCGCCATCTCTGTAAGTCACCTATCAGAATCAAAATCGGAATCGTAACCACTAGGGGTTTCTTCTGGGGTAGCAATTGATGGTGTCGAGGACCCACTATTTCCATTCTTCTTTCCTGATCGGCCACCAATTGAAGCGAATTCAACAACTGATTTCACCATAGACTTCAAAATCCTCATTTTGATTTGTCCCCTTTTTGAAGGAAACAACTGCTTGTGGTTTGGCTTGGTCCCGGATTTTTCCATTTACAGGTTTAAAGGAAAGAATATAAATGAAAAACAGAGCTTTTGAAATTGGAGATTACAGAGTACTGGAAATTTAAGAGAGTGATGATTGAAGGATTGGGCTAAAGGTAGGGCACCTTTATATCAGTTAAAAAAAGGACTAAATTGCAAATTCTAGTTACTTGGTCCCCAAGGCTGTGGAGTGGATGAAGAGTTTCATATCTGGCTTCTTGGAGAGCTTACGTGGATACTAAATGGCCCCACTTGACCACTGTACAATTCTAAGTAATGAATTAAAATCTGACACCTGTTACTTTTCGCGTTAGTACAGTAGTCGTATTAATTTTGAAAAGGTTCATTAGAGATGAAAATTATGAATTGTGAAAAAGAAATTGTTGAATTGAGTTGAAAAGGTTCAAATATTAAAGGGTTCATTAAGTTGGAAGGTTCAAATTTTAAAAGGTTCATTAAGTTGGAAGGTTCAAATTTTAAAAGGTTCATTAAGTTGGAAGGTTCAAATTTTAAAAGGTTCATTAAGTTGGAAGGTTCAAAACTTCAAATTCAAAATTTTGAAAAGGTCCATTTAGTTGAAAACCATAATTAACAAGTCACCAAAGAGCTTGTAACGCTGACTCCCCTATTTCACATTATAGAAAGCTTTTTATGTCACTCGCAAGGGTAGCCAAGTTGGTGTAGCAGTAGAGCGCGGGACCGCAAGGTCACGAGTTCGATCCCCTACATAAATCTTCTTAGTTGAGCCTGTCACACATGGCTTGCCAAGTGTGGTTAATTGGCTGACGTGGTTTGCATGCTATTGTGTCAGTCCGGGGTTTACCCTGTGCGCACTCGAGAGTAGCGGCTGCGGGTTCCTTCGTCAAAAAAAAAAAAAAAAAGCTTTTTATGTCAAGTCTCACATTTGTTAAGGGAATAGGTCATGGTTTTCTTATACGGTATTGGATAAATTTATTCTCATGAAATAATGTTTGTAATTAATTAGACTTGATGTCTATTTTAACATGTTATTAGAAAGGCCTTGTTATTGTGTTTCGCAGTATTGAATCCCCATGTTATGTTATTCATATTTTAGTTGTCCAATTCTGAGTGTGGTGGAATATTAAAGCTAATATTGATTGAGAAAATAAGTTGTAAACTTCTTATATAGTCTAGGTCTATAATCTCCTTGTAAAATTAGTTTTTATGATGTTCAAAACTTTTCTTTCAGGATCCGTGTAGTGGCGTAGTCCGAGATTTTTTTTTTGTAAAGTATCATGGGACGAAAGGAGCAAAACTTGCTTTAAACTTGGATTAGAAAACAAAGTTGGTACCAAAGCTAAAACCATTTTAATTCCTGCGCAAACAATCTTTTCGATTGATCATTGTCTATTGTCATGCTTTCACATGATTAACAGATTTTAGGTTCTTTGTTTTTGGTTTCCTATCCGGTGTCCGGTATCCGTATTGGAGCTCGATTAATCCGGATTTGTGTTGGTATTCCCTATAAAAAATGGATCTTGGGCCTAACTCAACCCCAAAAACTAGCTTGTAGGGTGAGGATTGTCCAAGTCCATATAAGGAGTTCATGTTCCCATTACATTTCCGATGTGGGACTCTAACACTCCCCGCACGTCCATACCTCGTTAACTGGAGCGTGGACAATATAATTTGGGGGCCCAACATCGACGAACAAATAATTGGAACGAGTCTGGCTCTGATATCATGTAAAGAATGAATCTTGGGCCTAACTCAACCCCAAAAGCTAGCTTGTAAGGTGAGAATTGTCCAAGTCCATATAAGGAATCCATGTTCCCATTCCATTTTCGATGTGGGACTCTTAATACTCCTCCGCACGCCCAGACCTCGTTAACTGGAGCCTGGACAATATAATTTGGGGGTCAACATCGGCGAACAAAGAATTAGAATGGGACTGACTCTAATACCATGTAAAGAATGGATCTTGAGCTTAACTTAACCCCAAAAGCTAGCTTGTAGGATGAGGATTGTCCAGGTCCATATAAGGAGTCCATGTTCCCATTCCATTTCCGATGTGGGGCTCTTTACACTCCCCCACACGCCCAGATCTCGTTAACTGGAGCGTGTACAATATAATTTGGGGCCCCAACATCGACGAACAAAGAATTGGAATGAGTCTGGCTCTGATACCATGTAAAGAATGGATCTTGGGCCTAACTCAAACCCAAAAGCTAGCTTGTAAGGTGATGATTGTCCAAGTCCATATAAGGAGTCCATATTTTCATTCTATTTCCGATGTGGGACTCTTAATAGTCCTACATTGGGGGCCAAAGCACTTCCTGATAATGGTGACTCCATACCCAAGGGGACTCGAACTCGAGACTTCTTGGTTAAGGATGGAGTAGTACCGGCCACCACACCACAACCATTGTTGGTAGGAAGTTAGGTATACATTTAAGTTTATAACACCCTTATTCAGTCTCCTAATTCATTGATGACTTTTCACCAAGGGCGTCAAATGAGCGAGTTGATTTGAACTTGAACGGGTTAAAATGTACTCTCTCCGTCTTAAACTATTTGTTATGGTTACTAAGAATAGTTGTCTCAAATTATTTGTCGTTTTAGAAGTTCAAGACATAATTTTTTTTCTTTCTATTTTACCTTTTATCATTAATGAAGATGACAAATAAATAGAGTAAACATTTAATGGAGATATATTATAACTTAGACATAAATAACGGTAAAGTAAGTCAAATACCCTTCTTAATTAATCCTTTTTAAGGGTCGTGTAAACCAAAAAAATGATGTCTAAAAGGTCATGGTTTTCTTATGTATTGGATAAATTTATGCTCATGAAATAATGTTTGTGATTAGTTAGGCCTGATGTCTATTTTAACATGTTATTAGAATGAGGCCTTGCTATTGTGTTTCGTAGTATTGAATCCCAGTGTTATGTTATTCATGTTCTAGTTCAATTCTGAGCGTTGTGGTGAAATATTTGTTGAAAAAAAAAATTATATCTCAATAAGAATAATAATCTTTTAATTAATTTCCTTACTGTCTACCATCAAATTTGGTCAAACAAACCTGTTGCCAAACGTCTCACTATTCAAGTTGGCCAAATAAATTATCTTTATATGACTTTTACTCCTCTTTCATTAGCTTTTAATCCCTTATATTAACGTTACCAGAAAACTTCTCTAGGAATTGAGATTCCATTCTGACAGTGAGTTGTTTCACTTATATATATTCTCTAATCTTATATTTTCATTAGAGGAGAAAAGGGTGAAACAAAGCAACAAATATTCCTCCTCCTTCTCATTTTCTTGATGGGTTTTATATTAAAATTAAATCTTTGTTAGTTTTGGCTCCTAGTTTTATACTAGAAGAACTTGTTGAATCCTGGGATACACTCATACCGAGTGAAATATACTTAAGGACAATGTTCTTGGACATACCTCAAACTATAAAGAATTCCTTTCAGTGTTCGTGATCGAGTATTTTCTGTAATATTTTCAACAATTAAAGCTAATATTGATTGATAGAATGAATTGTAAAGTCTTTGTCAATAATCTCTGTGTAAAATTAATTTTTATGACTCAAGGTTTATTTCTTTTAATATTTTACTGTCATCCATTTTTTTTTTTAAATGCAATTACGCCGTATGGTGGCGTCTCCCTTTAATTTCAAAAAGAAAAGCAAATACAAAGGAAAGCAAAGGAGTAGGTTAGAGTGACCATGATTCCGCAAAAAAGTTATGCTTGTATCTTCCGAAGAGGCAAAAAAGGCTAGTGAAGGTAGACGAAGGTACTATTGTACATGAATTTACATAAATTGGTTCTTCCTATGAATGTGTCGGAAAGCAGCCATTTGTTGCAAATCTAGAGTATAAGATCCTTTAGCAATAGCAGGTAAATCATTTGTAGAAGAGATGATTCTCTTCCGTCTTCCAATGCTCCATTTAGCTAATGCATCCGCCACTTGATTCGATTCTCTGTAGCAATGTTGAACTATATAATTTCCTTGATCGATCAGCTCCATTGTCTCCTTTATCGTCTCTAATAAATACACCGTGATCGTCCGTGATATACCAAACTGTCTGTGATTTACATGGTAAGTATATCACGGTTTGGAGACTATTTTGTATCATATTATTTGTAATTAATTAACATTGTACACTTACCATAATTGTCTTGTACAAATAGAATATGGTTTTGGGAGTAGAATAGAAATATAATTTTCAATATTATGGAAATTGTAAATTCTATATATACTCATTCATTAATGAAAATAATCAAGGAATTATTTCTTTCATGGTATCAGAAGTCTAGGTTTCACATGCCTCCTTCTCCAAAAGCTTCCGCTTGTCTCGGTTTTCTCGAGTTCCGCGCCATTCCTCACTTTTCGTGCAGAGTTCTTCCTCCCCTCTTCCCAAATTTCTCAAATCACCTATTGTTCTTTCGTTATGTATACGTCAAAGAACATTTTTCATCTTGCCCTTCTATTTCCAACATCAAGAACCACATACCTATTGTTCTTGAGATAGAAAACGTCCAATACGCGATGTGGGCGGAGTTGTTCAAAATTCACGCCATCTCACATCAAGTTCTCCATCACATAATTCCTCCCCCTACCACTACTCCCGCGAAGGATCCTCAGTTATGGATTACTCTTAATGCTACCGTCCTTCAGTGGATTTACTCCACTATTTCTATCAACCCTTTACAAACGATCATTGAACCAGACACTACGACTATGACTACCTGAAATAGATTGCGTGATATATTCCAGGACAACCAACATTTCTGAGTTGTCACTCTTGAGCAAGAATTTTCACAAGTAAGCATGGAAGATGTTACACCTCGTAATTTTAAGACAATAATTAGAGGACGTAATTAAGGAGGTAAGATTCGAATCTTGGATATAGAGTATAATTATATATGCTAATCCGGAAATTAGTACACAAGAGGATGTGATTCCTGAAAGATGTTGGTCACAATGAGGGTGACGTTGGATACTTATAGCAATAATTGTATATTCCCGTTATGGAATAGTATTGTATTATAAAATTATGACATTGAGGATACGAGGCTTATGAAATTCTCGGGAATTAAAAGAAGTGGGTTTGAGATTTATTAATTGAAGAACTTGGGGGCCAAAGTGTAAATAATAAAAATTCAGATTTTTTTTTATTTTAAAACCTACATTCATCTCTTTCATTCTAAACTTTAAACAAAACCTCACCTTTCTTCTCCAAACCCCCCCCCCCCTGCTGGCCGAAAATCACCCCCGACCTCATAATCAATTTAAGATTTTTATCTCCTCTTCTTGGACTACATTATTCACAAAATTAGAAGCCAAAACAACACCAAAAACAGTGGCAAAAACGTGCCACTGCTTACCGAAAATTAGACCAGAAATTTCGAATTTTTGGGAGGAAATTTTGGAAGAAAAACGTGTAAGGATGATGGCTTAACATTGTAGAACACTTGCATGTCAATTGGAGTTGAAGAAGTGAAAAAAAAGGGAAAGAAATACGAAAACAATGGGGATTTTCGGACAAGCAGTGGGCAGAAATTTGTGGACTGTTTTGGGCTATATTAAGGTTGAAGTGCTAGACGAGACGAACTTTAATTAGTAAGTTGGTTAGTTCGACAATAAGGTATGTGAAACTCTTAATTCTTTCTTTTTGGCATGATTTAATGAAAGTACGGCGGACGTACTTGATTCTTATACAGTTTAATTCCTAAAGAGGATTGTTATGAGAAGTGCCTATGATTTTTCAGCAAAAAGTTTATTATGACATTATTATAATGATTTTATTGAGAGTCAAATAATAATTTTTACTTGCATATGGTTACTCATGATATCTACTCGTGCTAAGTGTTACTACTTCACCTCACCGAGTCCCGGGCCGGGTTATGTTCGTGCACAGCCTTGCATTTTTCACCGAGACCCTCACTAGAGGGCCAGGTTACGTAGGATGGATCCATATATGAGATATGACTTTACCGAGTCCAAGCATGGGCCGGGTTATGATATGACTTCACCGAGTCCCAGTATGGCCCGGGTTATGATATGATTCCACCGAGTCCCGCATTAGTGGGCCGGGTTACGTTACAGGTATATATATGTATATGGACAGACATTCATGTTTTCTTGACTTGACTCTCATTTTTATAAGGCACGTTGACTTTTATGGTTTATGACACAATTGGATTTGGATCCCGATTTTTATACCGATCTCCTGTTTTCTTGTTGGCTACTTATGATCTCTTTTACAGCTTCATGTTTTACATACTCAGTACATTATTTCGTACTGACCCCCTTTCCTCGGGGGGCTGCGTTTTATGCCCGCAGGTACATGTTTTCAGTTTAGTGAACCTCAGGCCTAGGTTCCTACTCAGCAGGTTGGGAAGCTCCTTTGATCCAGAGCTTTGTCATTTTGGTACCGAACCTCTTTTAGACTTATGTTTGTATTTAGGGGCACGACGGGGCCCTGTCCCGTCATATGTCGTTGTCCTTCTTATAGAGGTCTGTAGACAGTTGTGGGTTGTACTTATGTAAGGGTTATGACTCTGTTTTGGTCACTCATGTTATTGTATTCTGTGTTGGGGTGTTCCCATGTATATACATTACTATCTGGTGGCAGCCTTATCGGCTTGCTTGTTATGTTATATTGGCTAGTTGTGACTCCTCAGGAGACAGGTACATTCTTGGGTAAAGGCAGCCTTGTCGACTTGCCTACCCTGGCTTATGTTGTTGTTGCAGTGTTATGCTGCCGGATTTCAGACTCATTAAGTGTTAGTTGGGTTATGTGTGACAGGTTAGTATAATGACGTCATTAGGACGGTTAGTCGCGGCCCGTTGGGTCGGGTCGTGACAGAAGATTTCCCGAATGTTTCGGCCTATTGTAAACGGCTCAAGAAATTGGCGGACCAACTCCGTAACGTTGGCACGCCTGTTACCAATAATCGTCTTGTTCTACAAATGGTTGCAAGCCTATCTGAAGCCTATAATGGCGTTGAGACTCTCATTCGCCAAAGTAATCCGCTTCCTCCTTTTTATCAAGCCAGTTCGATGCTCACGTTAGAAGAAGTCGGCTTGGCAAAAAAGCGGCTACCGGCGTCAGTTCCGTGGCGATGATGACGTTGTCCAATCAGTCTCACAGTTTTGTTGACAATTCAGGCCAAAATCGCAACAACGGTGGCGGCAAGAAGGGTCAAAACCGTTAAAATAATGGCAAAAATCGTGGCGGCAGCCAAAACAGTGGTGGCAATGGCGGTGGGCCTCGGGGCAGTGGGTAGCAGCCCAATTGGGCTCAACAGTGGCCCCCCTAACTGTGGAACTGGGCTTGTGGGCCTTAGCCCAACATTGGCTATTTTTCGAGTTGCCCTTACCCGAGTAACTGGGCCCAGTTTCCACAACAGTACCAACCCAGTTTCTCGGGTCTAGCTTCAGGCGACAAGTCTTCTTTTGGGCCGGGGCAGCAGGCCGGTTTGCTAGGGCCTTGGCATCCGCAGACATTCCAGGCAGTGGGCCCCACACTAACTCCGATGGATATTGAGGCCGCGATGCATACGCTTGGATTAAATCCTCCAGACACGAATTGGTACATGGACACCGGCGCCACTTCTCACATGACGTCAGACCAAGGTACTCTCTCATCTTATTCCAATTTGAGCAAACATCGTGGCATCATTGTTAGTAATGGCAACTCAATTCCAATTCGTGGTTACAATCATACTACTTTGTCTCCTCCCAATCCACCTTTTGTCTTGAAAAGTCCCCTTTATGCCCCTAACATAATTAAAAATATGGTGTATGTCCGTAAATTCACCACCGATAATTGGTTTCTATTAATTTTGATCCTTTTGGATTTTCTGTGAAGGATTTCAAGACGGGATACCTCTCATGAGATGTAATAGTAGGGGAGATATTTATCCAATCACGCCCACATCCGGTTTCTCGAGTCAAGCCTTGCCTTCTACTTTTGCAGCTCTAACTCCTTCCTTATGACATGCACGTTTGAGTCACCCTGGGTCGTCTTTTATTTTTTTCTTGCATAAAAAATAATTTTATTACTTGTAAGGGTACGCATAGTACTCCAATTTGTCATTCTTGTCCTTTAGAAAAATATGTTAGACTGCCATTTGTAGCCTATACTTCTCGTACTTTAATGTCATTTGATATTATTCATAGTGATTTATGGACTTCTCCCGTTTTAAGTTCTGTGGGCCATTGTTATTATGTTCTATTTTTGGATGATTATTCTAATTTTTATGGACCTTTCCGTTAGCGAAAAAATCTCAAGTTTTTTTCATATTCTTAAAATTTTGAGCATTCATCCGTACTCAATTCGAACTGAAAATAAAAAATATTCAATGTGATAATGACAAAGAATATGATAATGAGTTGTTTCAGAGTTTTTGTGATGCTAATGGCATAGTGTTTTGTTTCTCTTGTCCTCATACGTCTTCACAAATTGGGAAAGCCGAATTAAAAATTCGTACCATTAATAATATGGTCCGCACTTTATTAATCCATGCTTTCATCCCTCTTTCCTTTTGGCATCATGCTCTACAAATGGTTACTTATCTTCTTAACCTACTTCCTACCAAGGGGTCGACATATGTGTCTCCTATTAAAATTCTCTATAATAAGGATCATTCGTACTCACATCTTAGGATCTTTGGATGTTTATGCTATCCACTATTTCCGTCACCTACAATAAACAAACTTTAAGTCAGTTCTACCACTTGTGTATTTTTGGGTTATCCGTCAAATCATCGTGGTTACCAGTGTTTTGATTTGTCTTCTAACAAAATCATAATCAGTCGTCATGTTATTTTTGATGAAACCCAATTTTCATTTAACAAAGTGTGTAGTCCCGTGCCTAGTTTGTATAATTTCTTAGATGACAGGGTCCCGCCATATGTTATACATCATTTGTTGGACTAATTCCATACCGCTGACCCGCCAGCAGGCCCACTACCCGCTGGCCCACAACAGCCGTCCCAGCCCACTCCTGCCTCGAGTTCGTCTTCTTCGCCCTGTCCAGTGGGCCGTCTGCCCAGTTACATATCCCAGCCCAGTCCCAACGCTATCCTAATCCAGGTTATGTTTCCCCAGTTGGGCCAGCAAGCCCACAATATGCTGGCCAGTCCGTCACTGATCCAAATTTCACCCCAGATCCACCCGTTTTCACCTCAAGTGAAGGGCATGTTACTCGGAGTCAAAGGGGTATTTTTAAACTGAAGAGACATATTAATCTTAATTCTAATGTTCTTAAATCCCCACTACCCCGTAACCCAGTGTCTGCATTAAATGACCAAAATTGGAAATTGGCTATAAACGACGAATATAATGCTCTTATTGACAATAAGACATGGGAGTTGGTCCCCCGTCCTTCTGGTGTTAATATTATTCGATGTATGTGGATTTTTACTCATAAGGATAATTCTGACATTTCTTTTGCGCGACATAAGGCTCGTCTTGTAGGTGATGGTAAGACTCAGCAGGTTGGTGTGGATTGTGGTGAGACATTTAGTCCGGTGGTCAAACCGGCTATCATTCGCATTGTTCTCAGTCTGGCTCTTTCTACGGCATGGCCCATTAATCAGTTAGATGTGAATAATGCTTTCTTACATGGTGATCTTAAGGAGACCATTTACATGCATCAACCCTTGGGTTTTCGAGACCCCAAATATCCTCATCATGTTTGTTTATTGAAGAAGTCCTTGTATGGGCTTAAGCAGGCCCCACGGGCTTGGTATAAGAGATTTGAAGACCATGTTTCGTCTATTGGGTTTTCTCACAGCAGGTCTGATAATTCATTATTCATATATCGTCGTGGTACTTCTCTGGCCTATATTCTATTATATGTGGATGATATTATCTTGACTGCCTCATCTGATGCTTTGCGCAAGTCTATCATGACACTGCTCAGTTATGAGTTTGCTATGAATCCTACAACTCTCTTTACTGAGCGAGACTCCATCCATATCCCTACGTTTGGTTTTTCTTTCATTCAATCATCACTTGTTTGACAGCTGGAAACTCCTAGCTCAACTAGCGCTTCGCACCTTGCTTGACTACCAAAGAAAAAGCCAATAAACCGGAATGAGTACCATCGACTGGATTACTAGACTGGGGCCCTTGAGTTACTTCTTGGGGATTGTTGTCACTCGTCATGCAGGTGGGTTATTCTTATCACAACGGAAGTATGCCGCTGAGATAATTGAGATGGCTGGTATGTCCTCATGTAAGTCTACTTCCACTCCTGTTGATTCTAAACCCAAGCTGGGTGCTGCGGCTGGCTCACCTTACGAGGATCCTACCCACTATCGCAATCTGGGTGGAGCTCTTCAATATCTTACTTTCACGAGACCGGATATTACATATGACGTACAACATGTATGTTTGTTTATGCTTGATCCTAGGATTAAGCACATGAATGCGCTCAAACGCATTATCCGCTACATCCAGGGAACACTTGACTATGGCTTGCATCTTTATCCGTCGTCGACTTCTACACTTGTCACGTATATAGATGCTGATTGGGGTGGTTGTTCCGATACTAGACGCTCCACGTCTGGCTATTGTATGAACCATGGGACATTGGTTTTCTTTTGTAACATATTGACGATCATAAGAGAATCACATTCTAAAATAATATGATTTAAGCATTGTTCTTCACCATTTCAGGCCGAAAAGGGCAGCCTTTGCTTCTGCCATGTTGCTACTTTCCTTGCCAATCGACCCATGGAAAGCCATCATTATGATCCCATTCGGATCCCAGCAAATGCCTCTGATTCCAGCGTCTCCCTCCATATTTTTGCTCCCGTCAGTGTTGATCTTGAGCCATCTATCAGGCGGTCTTGTCCATTCTACAATTAAGCATTCAATCTTAAGACTAAGTCCCATAATTTGGTCGCAAACAACCTTCCAGTCATTACCCCAATTGATACTACTGCTTGTTTTTGAGACCACCCATTTGAGATGCTTGAATATCTGAAATTTGATTCTCCCGATATAAGTTTTGGAATCTCCATATCTGCTAGCACACCTTGCTTTTCATATTTTCCTACAAATAATAATAGGAGTAATTTGAAGAATGCATTGGTGGATGCTATTTAAGAATTTAGTGTTCCACCATCTAATAATCAAGGATTTGATGGGAATATTATCCCAAGAGGGCAGTTAAAGGCGTAAGATTGAAGTGCATGTAACCGTAGTTTGAAACCATTTTAATTCCTGTTCGAACAATCTTTTCGATTCATGACTAACAGATGAGGAAGTTAGGTTCAATTTAATAGCAAATGTCAAACACCGCTGAAATTTAAGTTTGTAACACCCTTATTCAGTCTCCTAATTCATAGAGTACTCATTATCAAGAGCCTCAAATAGGCGAGTTGATTTGAACTTGGACGGATTAAAATAGTCTGCGGTAATAAATAGACGGGTTATTAATCAGCCGTCACGCTTCGTATTATTCTTGTAGTTTTTTGTCCTTTCTTTTGATTCATGTTATTATCTATTGTGTCATGTACTTTGATTGACATATGATTTTGTGATAATTACGTTATTATTTCTTTTTCCAATCTGCTTTGTCATACTCTATTTACCATTTTTTCATTGCTTCGTTACTACTGTTATTTCTTTTTCCTGACTGATGTGATTTGCTTTTCTTTGAGCTGAGCGTTTATCGGAAACAGTCTCCCTACCTCCATGAAGTGTAAAATCTGTGTACAACCTACCTTTCCCAGACTCCACCTTGTGAGATCATACTGGATATATTATTGTTATTTGTTGTTATTAATCAGCCAAAAGGTTACTTGGACTGACTCAAGATTTCATGTGTCTTTTCTTATAATTTTTTCAGTTATCAAATAAAATTTTATTTTCTTTATTATGATTATATCTAACATATGAAATAAAAAAATAAAAAATTAATTTGAACATATTTGACCATGTTTTTCACGATTAATTTGAACATATTTGACAACCTTAACTAGAGTAGGGATGTCCCCACCCCACCAAGGAAATTGTGTTACTCCATTAATATCTCTAAATTACTAAAGTATAAACAATCTTGTCTAATTAATCTTAACGGTTCGATTTCTTTAAGCAATCTTTGTTATGTCATGGTGATATTCTTGGCGGATCGACTATAAAGGCTCACCGTCCCCAGCGAATTGACTTCGAAACCAATATTTTAGTACAAAAGTGTCTAAAGTAAGTCAAAGGAAGTTTCTTTATAAAATTACTCACACATCAACATAAGGAAAGGCAACAACTCACATTTTGGTCAACTTAGTTCACACAAATAAAAGAAATAGTCTTACTAGCTTTTTAGTTTTTACTCCCATTGGAAAGAATGGGGAAAAAAGACCAGTAAAGACGGATCAAACTTCAGTGTAAATTCGGACAAGGATATTCTAATTCCTTCAAGAAATTACACGTATTTAGAATTATAAAAAGTTACTAAATCACGAGTTGTTATATTACATTTTTGAAATTATATAGTCAAAGAATAATTTATTTTTACTTTCTGAATAGTGATAGTGTTGGTTAATAGTAGGGTTGTTCATAATAATCCGATCCGCGATCCGGTCGATTCGATCCGAAAAATAGGATATTCGCGATCCACTTTTTTGAGTTTCGGATATTTCGGATTGGATATCCGAAAAAAATCGGATCGGATACGGATCACAATTTCTCTATTTTCGGATATCCGTTTTTTTTTAATTTTTATTTTTTTAATTTTAATTTTCCCTTGGGTATGTTGTTGTTGTTGTTTTGATTTTCCGTAATAGTTAGGCTGCGTTTGTGCTTTTCAATTTTCATTTGTTTGATTCTTATGTTTCTTCCACACCTTCGTCAAAAAACAAAGGGAAAGAATCAAGTTCTTCTTCTGACAAACTTTAATACTGTTACTAATTATACAATTACTTTAAGTATTACAATAGATAAGGAGATTGGAGTGGATCCGAAGTAAATGATGCAATCTTTCAACTAAGTATTACAATAGATAAAAAAAAAATTAGAAGTCAATCGATTCAAAAGGAAACAAAACTTCATTTCCTTCACGTCTTCACTATCCATTTTCCTTAAAAAAAAAGTAGTAAGGGAAGGAGTTTGATTTTATGTCATGGCAATGTAAATAATGATATTTTAAGACAATGCATAAATCCTTTTCATATAGTATAATTTGGTAGAAATTCTTAAGGCGGGTGGATGATTAATGATAGCATTATGCTGACTATAATTATCTTTGTGTGAGATTTTAAGATAAATTAAATAGGATTTAAATAAAATGTTAGTAAAGTTGCTGACACGACGATATTGTTGGAAATTAGCCTTTGGCGGGAGTTGCGACCGACCAACTTTAACGGCTTAAACACTAGTGTTACGTATGTTGGAGAATCCGGTTCTTCACACATGCATGATGTACTAAGTACGTAGATAACCGTAGGGCCAAGAATCGTCAAATTTCATTGAGAAATGAAAGAGATATTGGTTCACGAAGTAAGGTGTTTGAAGCATGGAAAAGTGTGGTGTGTGATCAATTCTCCCTCATCGGTAGAGGAAGAAAGAATTGTTGTGTATATAATACTTGAAATTGGTTTGGGGTTTGGGACCCCAAGGGGTATCCCATGTGTTTAAAGGAGGGAGGACCTAGATGTGCTTCGGTTCAAGTAAAGACCACACGCGCGCCGCCGCCGCCCGCCCGTCCGGTCCGGTTCCGGTTCCGGGTTCCGGGTTCTCGGGTTCACGGGTTCACGGGTTCACGGGTTCACGGGTCACGGGTTCACGGGTCACGGGTCACGGGTCACGGGTCACGGGTCACGGGTCGTGGGTCGTGGGTCGTGGGTGGGTCGTGGGTCGTGGGTCGTGGGCGTGGGGGTCGTGGGGCGTGGGGCGTGGGCCTTCGATATTATCTTTTTGGGCCGAAAACTTTGCCGTAAGTACGGTTTGATGCCACCGAGTGGCTTCATGACTTCTTAGAGGATGTTCCGTGTTGGAACAAACCCGTACCTTCGGTAATGATCCACCGCGACGCGACGATCGGTCGGCTCTAGGAAGGGCACGGAATGTTATGTACAACGGCAAGTCTCGTCATATTCGACGGAGGCATAAGACCGTTAGGCAACCGATCACCACGGGTATAATATCCATTGATTACATCAAGTCAAAGGATAATATAGCAGACCCGTTGACAAAGGGCCTACTCAAGGATCGGATGGCTTGCACATGTTTAGGGAATGGGCTTAAAACCCAAAATATAAGGACCAATACGGTGGTAACCCAACCTTACGAACGGAGATCCCGTAATTTGGTTCAATGGGAAAACTAAGTCAGTAAAGGTTCGGTTGATCGCTTCGGTGGAAGCATGAGCACTTCGGATAGTGATTTACGAAAAGAAACACCAAATCCAAAGCCGTTCCCGCGATAGACGTTAAGTGCTATCTGCGGTATGGGTAAAGGTTAAGTTTTCAAAACTCGTAATGATCCTCAACAGTTGAGGTTAGGTCTTTGGGAAACTTTTAATGGTTCCTAACACTTGTGAAGTGGGGTATAGCAGGATACCTTGTAGGAGACCACCTATTTAAGTGCGAGGACGGCCGCCTCAAATTGAACGCACTTAAGAATCCAAGACGTTGTCCATGGCCAAAACGGACAAAACATTACGAAGAAGAGAGTAAGGGAATTTGTTGTGTTGGTATCATTGTCTTGGCTTACACTAAACACCGACGGTTCAAGACATCACGTTCACCGCGCAAGTAAGTAAGTCCGATGGTATTCAACTATGGAAGGTTCAAAGCCGAGGCTACCACTCCTTATGCAACATCGGTCCGCCGAAATATATTGCTTTGGAAATGAAAAGACACCATGTGAGTGCGCCAAAATCTCTTTCAAGAGGGGATTGTTGGAAATTAGCCTTTGGCGGGAGTTGCGACCGACCAACTTTAACGGCTTAAACACTAGTGTTACGTATGTTGGAGAATCCGGTTCTTCACACATGCATGATGTACTAAGTACGTAGATAACCGTAGGGCCAAGAATCGTCAAATTTCATTGAGAAATGAAAGAGATATTGGTTCACGAAGTAAGGTGTTTGAAGCATGGAAAAGTGTGGTGTGTGATCAATTCTCCCTCATCGGTAGAGGAAGAAAGAATTGTTGTGTATATAATACTTGAAATTGGTTTGGGGTTTGGGACCCCGGGGGTATCCCATGTGTTTAAAGGAGGGAGGACCTAGATGTGCTTCGGTTCAAGTAAAGACCACACGCGCGCGCCGCCGCCCGCCCGTCCGGTCCGGTTCCGGTTCCGGTTCCGGTTCTCGGGTTCTCGGGTTCACGGGTTCACGGGTTCACGGGTTCACGGGTCACGGGTCACGGGTCGTGGGTCGGGGTCGTGGGTCGTGGGTCGTGGGTCGTGGGTCGTGGGGTCGTGGGCCGTGGGGCGTGGGCCTTCGATATTATCTTTTTGGTCCCCGAAGTTTCAACATGTACGCTTTGGTCCCCGAAGTTTTTCGTAAAATCGTAATTTCGACGGTCCGGAACGAAACGTCCAAGACTCAATTCACCATTTATTTTGGTGAATTACACCTCCTATAATGGCCAATCCGTTGGCATTTTTCACCATTTATTTTGGTGGATTAACTACCTCCATAATGGCCATTATTTGGCCAATAATGGTCGTTATGAGGGCGCTTTAAACAGCCCTCCCTCACCTATATAAACACCCCTTATACCATTGTTGAGGAGTACTTAACATACACGAAAATACACAAAGCAAAAATCGGTTTCTTCCTAATCTTCCAAGCATCATTTCATTGCTCAATATTCTTCACGGTAGCTTTTGAGTTTCCTTTGCTCAATAGTTCCATTGCTTTGTTTTATCTTGGGAGACGAATTGTCCAGGACGACGTATAAAGGATACATACGGGGCAATATTGTCTTAAGGACATGAGTGCCACACTCGACTCAAAGATAAACAACTTTCCCGTTTTCTTGTTCAACAAAAGTGTAATTTCAATTTTGTTGTTATATTGTAATTTTCAGCTTTCTTGTTGAATTGTAATTTCAATTCCTACATAAGCAGTTACTTGTAATTTCCGTTTCCTGCAAATCCTTGTAATCCAACAGATATTTCGGATAAATTAAAATAAGATTCAAAATATTTTAAGATAAATTAAAATATGATTTAAAATATGAAAATTTCAGATATCCGGTTATCCGATCTGAAAATTTCGAATATCCAATTTTTTTCGGATCCAATTCGGATCATAATTTTACAGATCTGAAATTTCGGACGTAAAGCTAAGAAAGAGAGAAAAAGAAATAAGAGAAAAGAGTAGTACTATTTTATTTGTTGCTAACAGAGAAGAAACAGACAAGTTTTACAACACTATGATACCACACTGCAATGCAAACTAAATAAACTATTTAATTAAAAAGGTAAAATATAGTGAGCTAAAATCGTGAGATAAGAAAGAGAGTTTCAATTTTAAAGCTCTGTTCGTTAGCTGGAAATGGACAAAAAAGGTTGATTTTTTTTGGAAATCATGAGAAGAATCAACATTTAGGCTTAGCTTTCCGAGGACTATCCACTAGAGCTTCAGCTGGGTTAATGAGTTTTGGACCAAAGCAATCGCCGATAGCTACCGATTTTAATAGTTTCATGAAAATCGTGGCTTTAACTTCTCCTCGTCTCGGCGGGAGTCTTATTTTCCGTCCGTTCTTTTTTTTCGGCGGCGGGATATCCATTCGTGCGGCGATTTTGTGAATTACTTATAAGGATTCTCGAAAGTGAAAGATTGCAGAGCAAAATCAGGGCTTGGAGTTTGGCTGGAGCAGGTGAATGGGGTGGTTAAGTAATTTTGAAGAATAATGGGGAAAGTTTGGAAATCTTTTAAGGCTTTATGATGATTGAAGAAAGTGTGAGGTGAGGTAGAGATAGAGGAGTGAATTTTATACTACAGTAATGTTTAGAGAGGAGGAAATTGGAGTTGCAATAACTTTGCCAGCAAGTTTGTCCTTTTGTTTGTGGGTTATCTCATTATTTCAGTTTTATCACTTTCTTTTTTCAAAATGTTAGTGTTTTCTCTATTAATTTTTTTTTGTCTTTTTTTACCTTCTAGCAGGGGAATGCGGTGGTTAAGTAATTTTAAAGAGATAATGGAAAAAATTGGAAATCTTTTAGGGCTTGTGATGATTGAAGAAAGTGTGAGGTGAGGTGAGGTGAGGTGATGTGAGGTAGAGATAGATCGAGTGAATTTCATAGTAATGTTTAGAGGGGAAGAAATTGGAGTTACAATAACTTTGCCAGCAAGTTTGTCTTTTTGTTCATTAAAATAGACAAATTTTTAATTTGGCCTCCATTTTCTAATTACAAATTCGATATTGATTTAAGTGATTTATCATTAAATAATTAAAATTCTGTAATATTCCGCTTTCTTGGTGCAAAAATGAGTTAAACCTGCATACATTACAACAACAACACCCAATGAAAATCTCACAACGTGGGTCTGGAGAGGATAGAATGTACGCAGACCTTAACCTTTACCTTGAGAGGTAGAGCGGTTGTTTCCGAGAGACCTTCGGCTCAAGACAAAATCTAAGCACATGTAGAGCAAGAAAAACGATCAGACCCAGACATAAAATTAAAGGCAGTATGAAAATGCTGAAAATAATGGTATCAAAAGCGAATGGGCCATGCCATCGCATTTGAAAAGGAAAGGAACTAACATAGATACATAAGCTAAACACAGTACACCAAAGAACACCCACCAACAGAAATCACATGCTACTATACAATAATACTGCACCTACTAGTATGGTAAGCTAAGCGTACCCATAATAACCGCACTACACTACCAGTCTGTACGCGTAACTAGTACTACACTCGACTACCTACTACCCTTCTACCCTAATCCGTGTCCTCCACAACATCCTATCTAAGGTCATGTACTCAGTAAGTTGCACCTTCGCCATATCCCTTCTAATCACCTCTCCCCAATGCTTCTTCGGCCTACCTCTACCTCTCATAAACTCGTCCATAGCCAACCTCTCACACTTCCGCACATGCGCATTTGTGTATCTCATCTGCACATGCCCGAACCATCTCAACCTCGCTTTCCGCATCTTGTCCTTCACCGATGCCACTCTCACTCTTCCCAGGATATCATCATTTCTAATCTTGTCCCTCATTGTATGCACACATATCCACCTCAACATCCTCATCTTCGCCACTTTCATCTTTTGGATGTGCGAAGTCTTGACCGACCAACACCCCCCCATACAACATCATCGGTCTAACCACCACTTTATAGAACTTACCTTTAAGTTTTGGTGGCACCTTTTAATCGCACAAGACTCCAGATGCAAGCCTCCATTTCAGCCACTCGGCCCCAATACGATGTGTGACATCGTAATCAATCTCTAAGTTCCCTTGGATAATAGACCCATGGTACTTGAAGGGGATCTATGGTTTTCAGCAATCGGAGGGAGAGATGTATCAGAAGGTGCATGCCGGGGCTAGCGAGCAACAAAACGTGTCGTGGCAAATGAGGTAGTAGTGTAGCTGGTGCCATGACTGGCGATTTCCATTTCAGCAAAAAGTACAGGGATTTCATTCCTCTTTATTTCCAGAGGTTGTTTTTTCCCAGGACCTTCATCATCCAGGTCCACCACAGGGAGAGAACCGATCGTTAAATCAGCATTGTCGGGAAAGTTGGGAGGAGTTCGATCGGGATGATCGAAGGTCTTCTTCTTTAAACATTTTGCCATATCTGGGGGCTAGCAGAGGATTCACCTCGTTACCTTTTTCGTTCACATGCCTCTTAATCATTCGAGCAGCTGCTTCTGGGTCAACAATTTTCTCTTCAGGAAGAGCGGTGTCTGTTGATTTAGAAAGACCTAGCAAAAAAAAACAATTTTGTTTAAAAGTCAAGGAAGCAATTCGAAATACGAGTTACGATGCATACCGTGGTTGCAAGGTGCCCATTTCATCTTTAAAGTAAGTTTTTTCCACATTTGGAGTTCCGGGGTGGAGACGTTGAGGATCTTCTGAACCCAGGTCCCAAGATTGTCAATGTCCGCAGGCTCCCATATGATGGCTGGGGAAGGATTTCAACTCGATCAAAATAAGAAATAAAATGTATAAGAAAAAAGGTATCGTAAAAGCAAACTTATGGTGGTGGTTCCATCGCTTCGGGATCAGGCGGTTGTTATCGGGGGAAAAAAGATCGGCAGTCTTAATAAGGACGAATCTTTTCATCCAACCTCAGTCACGATCATCATCAAGTCTGGCAAGAATGGTCTTGCTTTATCCGGTACAGGTTAAGGACTCTATCATGGAAATTGCGCGGAGAATAAAGGCGAATCGGATAGTCCAGGGTGAAATAGACTTGGGCTTTCTGAGCAAAATGTCGGAGGCACGCGACTGCTCTCCAGACCTGAGGACCCACTTGGGCTATGCACACTTTGTACCGACGGTAGAATTCTAGAATGACACTATCAATTTCCTTGCAGAGTTTGTTTCATGGAAAAGGGGTAAGTATAAACATAATAGTACCCTTCTCATAGAGAAGTAACCATTTCTTCACTAGAAGGGATTAGGACCTCAATTGTTTCTTAGTCGCAATCACTTTTCACATTTTGTAATATTTCGACGGTGATTCGGGTTTTGAAATCACTGGCAGGGGTATCCCTACCGCCAGTTAGGACCTTGGAGGTTATCTTTTGAAGATCATTGGTGAAACACCATAACCTCGGTATAATACAAGAAACCAAAGAATTTTGGTGGAAAGGGTCCTTGTTTGAGAGCTAGGGTTTCTCATGTGAGAAAGAGTGTTGCCACGCTTGGAAGGATTAGTCATGTTTGCAATAAAGAGGATGAAAGTAATCAGAAAGTTGAGGATGATTTCTGTAAAAATGAGAGAGTAATGGATGAACCTTCGAGTTGATGGGGTATTTATAAGTAAAGAAGCGGTGGCTTCGTTTGAAAAGATGAGGTATTGCATGTCAATCGACGACAACATATGGATGACAGATCATGGATGATTAGATGGCGCGCCTCATCATTACTTTGCAGGTCTCCCATAAATTGAGGAAAGGTGGGAGGATGTCGTCGTTTCATTAAGGTGACGATTGAATCATCAAAATATGTGCACAATATTTCTCGGAATTTCCCGCCAGACCATGAAGTGTCGATTGGTTGGTAATTCAAATCCACTTCCTGGTTGCATGAAGATTTGCCATCGAAAAGTGTGGGGACTATCTGTATAGGATAAAATTCGTAAAAGATAGTTGTACGAATTATGGCATGACCCGTGGAGTATGATGTTGAGTCAGACCCACATCAGTTTACAACACTACCGATTCGATATGCATGATATTGGGTGCGACGTGAGCAGAGATGGTACCGGTATTAAAGAAGGCCGAGAGCTGTTTAAATCGTAACAGACGACGGTTATTCACTCCGGTCACACGACTTCTAACAGCCTTTTAATAACATTTATTGAGAGATTGATTGTCCAATTATTACAACATTCAATCTCCTGCATTTATGAGAGAATATTTTGTGGGCTGTGTACCCATGTAGCTGATGTATAAATAGGGCACATCATTACATTGTAACCCATCAGATTCTTATTTTTCACAATATACTTACTGATATTCTCTTGATTTTTGTGCTTACATATAAGTTACTGTCATTTTTGCTCAAAAGCTATCTCAAGACTCAGATTGATCATTACTTACTTTGTCTTATTGTTATTTATCTTAAGCATAATTCTTATCTAACGTGTCACTTGATATCAACAATCCTTGACCACGTATATTAATTGAATTGTACCGTTTTACGAATAAACAATTGGAACATTAACTAATATCTATAATCATATCACGATTTATTAAAACCACGATTATATTGTTCTCTTTATTTTTGTGTTCCTCCTCTTTTTATTCTGGCTGTTTTTTTTTTTTTTTTTTTTGAATTTGGTTTGAACTTATGAACTGATTGACGAAAGAGGAAGAGAGGACCCTTCTCTCTAATCCTCGGTGGCTCGGACAATATCCACAAATATTCAACGTTGACATATATTTCCTCCGTCTTAATAAATGTTATTTTAGTTAAAAATACACATATTAAGAAATTAATAATGCAATGTAAAGTTTACAAAACTATTCCTATCTAATAAAAATAAATTAATTTTTCCTCTTGATTAAAGTATGCATGAGTTGTAATAATTTATGTCTTGAATAGAGAATTAACCAGTAAATGTTTCTTGAATAGAGAGCTTGTCAGTTTTTGTTTAAGAATATAGTAGGAAAAAACAACTACTTTATGTCTTAAATTTCTAAAATAATACTTATTTTGAGAGAAAATATTTTTTTAAGATAACACTTATTATGAGACGGAGAGAGGGAGTATTTTCATATACTTAAAAGAGTCAAAAAAAAAAAAAAAAAAAAAACCCAGAAAATCAATCCTCGTGCATAATGGAGATAACCCGCAGAAAGAAAGAAAAAGTCTACTGTAGGACCCTTTATATCTGGAAGCTCTCGAAATACAATAAAGTCAATCGGTAATGCCGATTGTTAAATGCCTGAACATGTCCTTTTCTGCTTTGAGAACTTCCGAAGCATCATCATTCATTCAGCGAACCTCGGAGGCTCGGACAATGCCAACAACTACTCAACATTGACTCTATTTTCATAATAATAAAAGAAAAATGAAAAAGTCAAGTCTCATGCAAAACAATTACTATATGAGTTTTAACTCTTATATGAATGAACTATTGGACCTTGTGAAAATTATTTACACAATCACGTCACTTAAAAATTATTATAACCTAGAAATAATATGTTATAACAAAGTTATATTTATATTGATAATGTAAAAAATTATTATACTATCAAAATTTATAACTTAATTTTATTGATATATATAACTTAAATATAAAAAGTAACAGAAAAAAGAGAAGGTTCATCTTCTTTTGGACGGTATATATATATATATATATATATATATATATATATATATATATGTTAACTCTACAGGTAAGTGTTAGGGTCGAAATAATCAGAGCGTCATGTGGAAGCTAATAGTTGTGAATCCCCTTAGCTTCTTCGTATGCTTACTTATTTATATTTTTGAACCCCTAAGTAAAAATTCTGGCTCCGCCACTATTTGAGATCCCATATGCGAGAGGGTGTTAAATATTAATTGGTGAATAACCCTACATGTAAGTGCATGGAAGTGGGAAAGGGGGTGAGTCAATTGCTATTCTTTCCTTGTTTATCTATTCTAAATATAAACAGAGAAATTAAAGCATTAAAAAGAATTTGCCATCCACATCAATTAAGTGGTCCATCCAAACTCTTTGGCGTAGCAAAGGGTAAGGCGAGAAGAAAACAAGAACACTAAGGAAAAAAAGGACTTCTTGGAAGTTGCAAGTCACTATTACACATTTTATTTTTCTACTTAAGACGTTGAAACTTACACTAGACCAACTTAATTAGGACTATTACTTTACTTCCATAAAGACATGACTACCTAAGTTGTCTTGTTGAGTCTGTAAGTATCTCTAAGAGTCACAATCAAGCTCAACGTCTATACAGTATATATGTGTAGGCCTTAAAAGATAACAAACGCGTGAAGCTATATATATACATTCATTAGTTGACATAATCGTTATTCTTTGTACATTGATGTAGAAATGTCGCTAAGAAGTTGGTTTCAATTAACGCCTTATGAGAAATGAGGTTAATTTTTAAATTAATTAACTGTTAATGCATCAGATATATAGCAACAAATTATGTAGCTAATACAATTAACAGCACTATAATTAAAAGGAGAAATTCGAGTAGACGAGTTGTTTTGACAAGGGAGAAGGAAGAGAGGGTCCATTTTCTCAATTTCGTCTTGAACTCTCCCAAATACATTACATTATCATTAAAAGCGACGGCTATTTGACAGTAGCGTATGCTTTTCTGCTTCGAAAACTTTCCAGGTTTCATCATTAATTAATGTCTATAGAAATATTTCAAGGTTGACTTTATTTTCATAATAATACAAGAAACAGAAAAAAGTGGAAGACTTTTACACGGTGTCTGTATTTGCTTTGGAGCCCGACGAGTTCATCAACATGTTCTGTTGGAATTTGAACCTTAATTAGACTTCATAGTTTTCAACCCACTTTATTGACGGCACACCCTTGGATGCTTAAATACAACTCTATTTATAGAACTCAGAATCCCAAAATCTCTTATTAACGATGAATGAATACTTACCGGTTACTATCGTACTACAATTTTTCATGATAAATAGGAAAGCTTTTCTGTAGTTTATTTTTAAATTTCTCACTCGACGTCGGGCTACTTTGCAAGTGCATGGAAATGGCCAATGGGTCCAAGAAAGGCCAAACGAGAAGGTCTGGGGGTCATCATATTTAATTTACAACTACTACGACACACAATAAATTTATGGAGTAAATTTATGGAGTAAATTTATGGAAATGCTTACTTTAAGGGACCATTTTGAACCTATTTTAAAATATAAGGAACACTTGTTATTTTCATTCACATTTCAGGTAGGATTTGTACCAAATTCGGTCAAATTTTGTGATAGGTGAAGCAAAGTTAAATGATTGTTATGTGAAAAAAAAAATAGTAACTTTCGGATAATGAACACAAAGCTGGATGGCCACCCATGAAATTTTCCCAGTAAAAACTAGATGCCAAAAACAAATACCCCTAAGCGTGGCTCCTAGTAACAAATTTCCACGTCCTACTATTAGCAAGTGTACCATATTTAATGTTATGTAATTATAATAAAATTAGGATCCCTTGTTGTATAAGAATTCCACATTGTACACCTATATATATTTAGTAGTAATGAGAAAGACTCCCCAAGAGAGATTCATACAATCTTATACCTACATTCTAGTGTATCCCCACGGGATATTTTTCGACTTTTCACTGAATATATCTTACTAAGTCTTTTATTTTCAATTTTTAATATCAATTATCCCATTGAACTTTTTAAGGAATGATACGTGAGTTCGTGTATGACAGGGAAAAACTCGCAAACCAAAAAACTTGAATCTGGAAATCGATTTATGTTGGTTATAATTTGCTGTATAGGTTTAATAAATCAATATAATTGATTTGATTTTTGTTTAGGAAAACAATTGATTCAAATCGAACAACATACACCTCCACGTGCAAGTTGCGAGTTATTGGTATGGGTCTTATTTTTCGATGTATTTGAAAGAAGCTCTTGAAGAGCCGAGAAAATTATATATTGATGTGGGAGTTCCGATTTGATAGGCTGCCCAGAAAGGAAAGAGTTTACCCACCGCATAACAATTCATTTTTGTGTGTAGCACGTGACTTAATTCAGTATGGAAAAGTCATTCTTCCACTGAATTATTAATTGATTCATAGCAAAGTCTCGATCAGTAAATTTCCCAAAAGTTATACTAAGTTTTTATACCAGAATCTTGGAAATTCAAAAAGATATTAACTGTATATGAGTTGAAAAAAGGCACAACTTTGAAATAATTGACTTTTTCACTATGTTCATTAGGTAAAAGAGTTGAATATTTACCCTTTTATACAGTAGCGATGACCATTAATAGATCCGTCCAAATCCAGTCACATTCACGAAACTATGCATTTAAAATATTAGACACAAACCATGGAAAATATAGGATAAAACAGAAAAAGATTTTGATATATGTTTGTTGAGAAGTTGGTTAAATACAAATGCGGACAAGTGACCTCATTTCTTCGTTTAACATTCAAAGATTTGTTTGTCAACCACAATACAAACAGGGTAGGTCCATAAAAATATCATTAATTTGATTGGAAAGCTTGCGATTATTTATTCTTTGGAGTTGCATACAGTTTTTCTTTCATGTGATATAAAGTTCTTTAAAGTTGAAAGACGTGCACTAACAATCATATTGAGTGCATAAGTGGAAATAGCTCCCAAAGCTTATTAATAATTTCATATTTATTGAAGAACTCAAATCTCAGTCTCTCTAATCATACATAAATCACTATGTCATATTGATTATTCATGATAATCTTTATCTTCCTTTAAAGATTAAGGTAAAACTTTTTGGTAGACTTGGTGCGTCAGTCCAAGTCAAATTAGATGAGCAACAACATATATCATCTAGAATCATGGTGCTATACATCAGGACCCAGAAAAGTGCTTTAGTATATGATTGGAATAAACAAACTCATGTAACTACACAACAAGTTTTGCTTAAAAATAGCATATATTGAGAGAAGCACATATATATTAAAGTTAAAGATTATATAACGACAACAATAATAATTATGTCTCAAACAAGTAAGAATCCACTACATGAATCATCATTGTCCATGTCGCTCCATTTAGACTCGTCTAATATAAACATGAAGGCTCTAGCAACTCTTGTATTACTCTGTCTCACATACTAGACGATATATATAAATTAACGTAGTACCTTTCTTCATTTCCTGAATGAATATAAGAATAAAACTCTACCTATGAATCAAGAAAAGATCTGTTTCTGCTATTATAAATATACTATCGATCTTTGAGATAATCTAAAGCCTCTCTCAGCTTCAAGAATTATGAATTAGCTAACAGAAGTGTATGAACTTGTTTGACTTGTGGAGCCAGGGCTTTTCTGCTGCTCCTGTTTTTCTTGATTTTAACCAGAATTTCCCTTGCTTTTGATGACATTGAGGATATAGTCTCCCCAAAACTCTCAAATATTTGAGCCTTAATTTGGCCCCTTCTTGGAGGAAAGCTTGTTATATGTCTCTTTGGGTTAGTTGGAGAAGAGGTCGCCATTAATATAATTGAAATGTGATCTCCAATAATGAATGAGAATAGAAGGAAAACAAATTAATGAGAATATGAAACCCATTAAAGACACGGGGAGTTTATATAGAACCAAAAAGGTGAAGGGGCCGACATTTTATTATAATATATAGTTGAACCCCTTTGTCAGTGAGATTATGAAATTCCTTTTAGGGCCCTTGAGCTTAAAGGAGAGCCAATTATTCTCTCTATTTAAAAAAAAATTATACTATTTTCCTTATTAATTTATTCAAAAAAATTAACATCTTTTTATATTTTAAAAAAATTAATTTTATAAAATAATTACAATCACAAAAATATTTAAAATTTATTTTGGACTATACATTTTAAAAGTTTTTATTTATTTTTTAAATTTTATGATAAGTTAAACTAGGACGGTAACTTTGAAATTTAGAAAGGAAGTTTATGACTTTTGGGGACCATAAAAAAAGCTGTCTTCTCTCACCTCATATTTTCATGCAAAACCCTAGTACGTAACCAAGACAATCGGAGATGGCTTCCATGGCCGTTTCCAGACCACCGGAGGGGCTGACCAACAGATCATTACAACGACACAACAGGAGGGAGAGAATATACAAACCAACGAGAATAAGACTATGTTAATCTGCTGAAACCTGCAGCTTTGAATGCTAATCAGAATAACAATACTCATGTTCGTCCAATTGAACAAAAAAAGTTTTCTGTGCTACATGGTGAGCCATTTATAAAATGGACGGAGGAAGAAGTTTCTAGAATGGACGTCATTGAGAAGCTACAGCACGCAGTGGTTGGAGAATTCTCCTATAGATAGCCAGACATGGATCAAATTCACAAATTGATCCCTGCATAGTGTGGAGTAAAAGGAAAATGTCAAGTTGGGTGTCGTAGAAGTCGACATGTTCTAATAAGATTATCCCTGTTCGAAGACTTTGTGAACTTGACTATAAAACCTGCTTATTATATCAAAGATAAAGATGGATATTCATATCAAATGAAGTCACCTATATATGATTCAAAGTTTAAAATCGATGAGGAGACTACAAAGGCAGTGCCATGGATCTCATTTCCAAACCTTCTGCCTACTTTTTTGTGAAGGAATACCTTTTCTCATTGGCATCTGCAGTTTGCAGACCATTACATTTGGATATGGCGACTATCAATAAAACAAGACCTAGTTGTGCAAGGTCAAAGTTTTGATGGACCTATTGACAGACCTTCCTAATTCTATTAGGATAGACATTGAAAATGAGGCAAAGGACAGTAACCGTGAAGATTCATTATGATCATCTTCCAAAATACTATAGAGAATGCAAATTACAAGATCATAATGAACACGAATGTAGAGTCATCAACCCAGAGTTGATACATAACAGGGAAGAAGAGGAACAAGATAAAGGAGAAAGTGGCAGGGCAACAAGTAGTCAGGAGCAAAGTCATAAACCACAATTGTACAATAGTGAGGGGAATAAAGAGGACCAGATGAACCACAAGAAAGAAGGCAATAAAGAGGTGAAAACATAGGGGAAGCAAAGACAAAGGGATAAAGAAGATGGCAAAGGTACAGATACAAGATAATATATAGAACAACAATAGCAAGGAGAAAGAAAGTGCAAAGGAATGGGTGGAGGCATCTTTTGGCAAAATTAATAAGGGAATGAAGATACAAGATAATAGCACTCTGAATGAGATACAAGTGCAGGAAACTAAGGCTACTGAGCAGGCTGTTGGTAAGAGGTGGGGAGACAGAGAAGATGATGTGGAGAATTTCAAAGGGGGAGAAAGTCGGGATTCAGCACTGCAAATGGACTCTGCTGAATATTTGAGGTCAGATGCTGCTAAATATCTAGAATCAGCAGTATAAGTGGACAACTCATATGTATCTACAAAGGTGCATTATGGGGGATGGATTCTGCTAACTCTTTGAGCTTAGATGCTATTAAACCTCAGGAGGAAGTTCTGATCAATGACACAGCAACAAGAAATATAGTTGGGCAACATCAACAAGATAAGGTGTTTGACATAAACAACAAACCCTGTGATGATCCAACACAATCAGGCAATATAGCAGAAAAGAACAGTGTAGACAGTCCACCTAAGAAGCTAGATGAGACACAAATAGGAAAAATAGCAATACTTGAACAAGGAGGTACAATTAAAAATCATGTGGAAGTACATGTATCACCAACAACGCAATTTCAAGATATAGTGGCACACAAAGTCACACAATCAGAAATTCAGAAAGCAGTGAGCAAGTCCAGAAGATTGAGGAGGAAAAGAGGAAAGGGATCAACTCAAAAATAATTCAAAAGGTTGCAGCAGAAGCAGATCTATCCCCAAAGGCTATTGGTAAGAGTGGGAAAAAACCCAAAAACCAAGATGCAATACCATCCAAGAGGGTGATTCTAAAGAGAAGTGCAACATCAAAGAATAAATGATTAAAGATTAATATGGAATATTAGGTCTGTTAAATCACAACAGGTCTTTCAGAGGTTAATCATGTTACAAAGGAAATATAAATATTTCATTGTGGCACTAATGGAACCTTTCAAAATTGTAGACATCTGCAGAAGTATAAAAGAAGGTTAGGTATGGAGAAAGCTATTGCTAATTCCAATGGAAAGATTTGGGTATTTGTGGAGGATGCAGTTTAATGGGAAATAGTAATGGATACAAAGCAACAAATTACTCTGAAGTTGTTTCATCAAGACATTGCTACTTTTGTCTATGCCAAATGCAATGAAGGGGAGAGATTAGAGCTTTGGGACTACATGTATCACCTGGCTACTACAACAGATCTTTCTGGATAGTTGGGGAGATTTCAATGTGATCTTATCAGAAGAAGAGAAGTTGGATGGGCTACCTGTAACTTTAGCTGAATGTGAAGACTTTGCCTTCTGTATTAATTATTGTGGTTTGTTTGACATGAAATTTAAGGAAAGTCCATTTACATGGTGGAATGATAGATCAACAGAGGATTGTATTTTCAAAAGGCTGGACAGACGGGCGGTAAACATTCCTTTTAAGAATATATTTCCTCATATAGAAGTGGAGCATCTGATTAGAACAGGGTCAGACCATTCCCCCTTGCTCTTATCTTGTGGTGAAGAAGTTGTTAATTGTATAAAACCCTTTAGATTTCTTAATTTTTGAACTCAACATGAAACTTTTAAGGAAGTGGTGGCTCAGAATTGGTGTACTCAAGCAAAATTGAAAAAATATTTGAGCCTATAAGAACAATTCTGGAAACAAAAGGCAGGGTTCAAATGGTACGCAAAAGGAGACAGGAATACTAGTTTCTTTCATAACTATGTGACTGGAAAGCGGAAGAAATTGCAAGTGACTGGTATAAATGATGAATATGGAAACTGGCTGGATAATATGGAAAGTATTAAAGCTGAAGTAGTAAGGTTCTACCAGAACCAGTTTACTCAAGAAGGGGACATTAATAACTTTGAGATTCTGAAACATGCGCCTTCTATGATTTCTCATGAGCAAAATCTGTCTTTATGTACATATCCATCTAAGGAAGAAGGCAATGTTTGCATTAAGTAGAGATAGTGTTGGAGGACCAGATGGGTTCATAGGTATTTTTTATCAACACTATTGGGAGATTATGGGATCATCCTCAAAAAGTCTATTGTTCAGACTTTCTCAGATATGAGGCCAATTAATTTGTCTAATTTTATCAATAAAGGGTGGTGCATGGAAGATTTGAGAAAATTCTGCCTACACTGATATCTACTAACCAATTAGAATTTGTGAAGGGGAGGAGTATCTTTGAAAACATTCTTTTGACTCAGGAGATTGTTTCTGACATTAGAATTGGAGGTAAGCCTGCAAATTTGGTGATGAAGTTGGATATAACCAAGGCTTATGATAGGGTATCATGGAAATTTCTAATGCATGTACTGAGAACCATGGGCTTTGCAGAGCATTTTATTAACTTAATCTGGAGGTTGATTGCTAATAATTGGTACTCAGTACTTCTCAATGGGCAAGCAACAAGTTTTTTTCATTCTACAATAGGGGTGAAGCAGGGGGATCTTTTATCCCTTACTCTATTTCTTTTGTCAGCAGAGGTTCTTCCAAGGGCTTTGAATTCACTATTTGAGGCTGCTAACTATATTAGATATGGAATGCCTAAGTGGTCTACTCCTTTAAACCACTGATGATACTATTATTTTTACCACAGTTCATCCAGAGTATTATAGGAGTATTGAGATAATATGAGCAGACATCAAGGCAAGTTATTAATAGGGAGAAAAGCTCATTTTACATGTACTCCAAGGTTGGAAATGATTTGGTCCAGACAGTAGTGGATAGCACTGATTTTACAAGAGGTCAGTTTCCTTTCACTTATCTAGGGTGTCCCATTTTTCACTCTGGAAAGAAGAAAGAATATTATGCTGAACTTATTAAAAAGATAAAAGGGAAGACTGCATTCACCAATATCCCTTAAACCATTGATGATCATAGGATGTTAGTTCTCTCCCCAATGAAACTATTTTGGCAGTTCTATGAATTTATAAAACCCAGTGTCAGTGTTGTCTTAACAATTGGATCTTTCCATGAGTTGGTAGTCCTATGATGTGCTACTTTCTGCCTCTCATGTATTTTGTTTACTTTTTTTTTTTTTTTTTTGTTGACGAAGGAACCGCAGCCGCTACTCTCTCGAGTGCCCACAGGGTAAACCCCGGACTGACGCAATAGCCTGCAAACCACGTCAGCCGATTAACCACACTTGGCAAGCCATGTGTGACAGGCTCAACCAAGAAGGTTTATGCAGGGGATCGAACTCGTGACCTTGCGGTCCCACGCTCTACTGCTACACCAACTTGGCTACCCTTGCGGGTATGTATTTTGTTTACTTGAATGGATGTGCAGGGGAGGGGCATACACCATTCAAACAGTTGATGAGAAGGTAATCTTTTGTTTGTTAGATCTCATACCCCACTCTCCCCATTCAAATATAATTTAAAACAGTTGGTAGAAAAAAACAAAGATAGCTATGGTGTACTTATATAAAAATGTAATGCATAGGATCTGCATTCTTCTGAACTGAAATTAACCTATATCTATACTATATTAAAGGCATGAAGCCCTTAATCAGAAAACTATTTATACAAAAAAACTGTCAAATGAATAATTTAAAATTTGGACGAATAAAAGTTTTGCCACCGTCACATACTTTGACGTTGCAAATGTCCTAAATGCTTGAAGCATTTGTATATGCAATGGAAATTCTAAAACTCCACATCAAATGGATAAAACACTTATTAAATTCCATCTCCAGATTCTTTAGAACTGGGATCATTTTCCCTCGAAACGAGACTAATCGTGTGGCAATCATTAAAAAAAAAATACACACTTTGCTAGGAGATGGCCATAAAAAATTGCAACAAAAATCAGGTTCTGTATTCTTCACTCTACTTATTTTTTCTTTATTATTTTCTTTTGTAAATTTTGTGATATTTATTTTTACAAATGTTCTAAATGACGCACTTTGTGATGATCTTGATATGTATGTTAAATTTAAGAATACTATTTTTATGTCATTGTGATTATATAATTGCAGAAAGATATGTATGGAGTTTATATATTTTCATGTTCTAGGATGATATGAAACACAATCTGTTTACATGCACCATATTTATACTTGAAAGTAGTGGTGTTTATTGTTTAGTTAAAAACCAATTGAAATTGAAAACTGAACCAAAGATTAAATAAATCGATAGTTATTTTTGATTTGATTTGGTTTGGTTTAAATTTTAAAAACTCGATAATATTTGGTTTTATTAGAAACAAATCAAAGAAAAACTCGAACCGAGCCGATAAATTATATACACAATTTTTATAATTTCTTATAAATAATTTTAAATACTTTGATTACTTTTTCATCTTTTTTTTATCCCTTGCAGACTATTGAACTTTACACCTTAAATCCATTTCTTAAAAGAAATCTTGAACCCAAACTCATTTATTCAAAGAACAACTACGATATTTATCTAAAAAAATATATATTTCTTATAAATTTTATTCACCAGAATGCTTTGTGCACCAGACTACCATTCTTTTGTAAACTTTACTCACTTGATTAAAACTTATAAATCTTTAGGCATTTTCTTCATAAATCAAGAAAATTATAGCTCTCGCTGTAAAAGGGTAATAACAGATTATACATTGGAAAAGGATGAAAAAGTCTTTCCTAATCGTAAAAGAATGAAAGTCATAAATACTATTAGGTTACTGATAACAACCAAATTGATAAATATATATATTCGATTAATTTTTATTTTAATAATTAAAAAGAATGATTTTGAATTGGATCAGGACCACGAGGGGAGTGTGCTATATTGTGATAGCCAGAGTGCCATTCATTTGACAAAGAACCCGGTCTACCATGCTCGCACGAAGCACATACAACTCCGGTACCATTTCATCAAATCAGCTTTGGAAGATGGAGTATTAGTGCTTGAGAAGATTCCAGGGAGTCAGAATCCAGCAGACATGCTAACGAAGACTGTGCCGAATGATAAACTGAAGTTGTGTGCAACTTCAGTTGGACTTCTTGGATGAGGATCGGAGTCGCCGCTACAGATGGAGACAGATAATTGAAATTAGTCTCCAAGTGGGAGATTGTTGAGTTGTGGAGCCTAATTCATCGCCGACACTATGAAGACCTTACGCAGAGTGTGGAACGCCGACATTATTTAGTGAAGGGTATTTTGGAAATTTCGGGTTTGTATTATGTTCGCCCTAGTTTTCGCTATATATAGACTAGGGACGCCGTTTTCTTTCTTTGATGTCGAGCAAGAGAGAATGAGAGAATTGTAAAAGGCACAAACTCCCTATTTTGATTATAAAAAAATCTGCAGCGGCAAAGTAGACGTAGCTCTCGCATTGAGGGTGAACCACTATAAATCTGTGTGTTTTATTTGTTTTTCGCTTATTTACTATTTTCTGATTATATCGGATTTGAGACTCAAATCCTAACAGTAATACCCGCTTGATCCAAGAACAATCATTAAGAAAGAATGACGGAAGAGTTGTTGCTTAACTTGTGTATGTAAGCACCAATTGTGAGGCCAATAGTCGAGTTATCGGTTTATTTAAGAAAATTAAACAGTTAATTAAATTTTAATGGTTAAATAGTTTTGCTATTTTAGAAGGATATAAAAACACAAGTTGGATATCAAGTTAGTGAAACAGCCAATTCACCCCAGGTTGGATGCTTAGTGGAAGGAGGTGTAATTTTTCTTCGAAATCCAACAACAAAAACACATTCAACAATAAAATAGGAATTTGTTGTGTTAGAAGAAGTAAGCAAAACAGCCAAGTGATTGAGATTTTTTAAAAGAAATTTTATAGACATCGAAATCTGAAGTGTGAGCTCAACTTTAATTGTGATAGCCAAGTCATTATATCTCAAACATATATAATGGTTAGTTGAGACACATAAGTATTCGACGTGATTACGTGGAAAAATTAATTGAGTTTTAATTATCATACATTTGAGGAGTCAAAAAGTAATGTAGGTGATCAATTTACTAAGTTTCATGTACGTCTAGATTATGCAATGTCGATAAATAAAGTATAAGGACAAATAGTTCTCATTGTTAGATTGTAATTGTGAGATGATATTAATCTCCCTTGGGGAATCTTTCATTAATATCAAGGTATATATAGAGTACAATATTCATCCCTTATACAATAGGAATCCTAAGCTTATACAAAAGAGGAATCCTAGTCTTACCATAATTATATTTACACAATATATGGAAATATTCTAATTATGGGTATGGAATATATTGTTTCCTATATTTACACGTTTACACACCCCCTCAGTCGGAGCGGGAGGAGGCCGGACGCGAGATCGGATCTCGAAGTCAAGAAATAACGTCTGGGAAGTCCTTTGGTAAATATGTCTGCATACTGATAGGATGATGGAACATGTAACACTCTGACATGGCCTAACGCAACTTTCTCACGAACGAAGTGTAGGTCTATCTCAATATGCTTGGTTCGCTGATGTTGAACCGGATTATGAGAAAGATAGATGGTAGAGATATTATCACAATACACAATAGATGCCTAACACAAAGGACACTGAAGTTCTAACAGTAAATTTCTGAGCCAACAAATCTCATCTACTACATTTGCAACGCCTCTGTACTCAGCCTCGACACTAGAGCGAGATAGGGTAGCCTGTCGCTTGGCAGACCAAGAAATCAGATTATCCCCTAAGAATACACAAAAGCCGGAGGTGGAGAGTCGCGTGTCTGGACACCCTGCCCAATCTGCATTCGTATATGAAAGCAACCTGTCTGGTGCAGAGGGGTATAGGTGCAAACCATAATCAAGAGTGCCCTTAATGTATCGAATGATACGCTTAAGAGCGAGTGAAATGAGACTCCCGGGGCATGCATGAATAAGCACACCGCCGAACAAAGCATAAGCTATGTCCGGCCCGGTGAATGTGAGATACCGAAGTGCACCCGCAAAGCTCCTATACGAGTAGGATCGAGACTCGGAGCACCGGCCATAGCACCGAGCTTAGATTTGGAATCAACTCCAGTAGGCACCTCTTTGCGCTTCGCCATCTTAGCCCTGTACACAATCTCTTCGCATACTTACGCCGACACAAGAATATATGATTGGCGACCTGGTCACCGATATCCCCAAAAAGTAACTCGGCTTCCCAAATCGGTCATTGCAAATTCGGACTTGAGCAAGACAATAATCTCATTTTTCAATCCGTCGGAGGAGGCGGAAGAACAATATCATCCACGTAAAGTAATAAGTAAGCAGTGCTACTACCTCAATGAAAAATGAAAAGTGATGTATCACTCTTGCTGCATACAAACCCAATCTGTAAGATATACCTGGCAAAGCGATCATACCACGCAGGGGGGCCTGCTTCAGGCCATATAGTGACTTACGGAGACGGCACACATAGTGAGGAACTGCTGGATGGGTGAACCCTGGTGGCTGATGCATGTAGATTGTCTCTCTCAGATCCCCATGTAAGAATGCATTCTTCACATCAAGCTGATGGATCGGCCAGTGTTTTCCCATGTCAATGCTCAAAACTGTGCGGATGGTAGCCGGTTTGACAACCGGGCTGAAAGTCTCACCACAATCAATGCCCTCCTGCTGATTTGTGCTATTAGCCACAAGACGGGCCTTATACCTCTCAAGATCCCCAATGTCTCTGAACTTGTGACGAAATAGCCACATACAACGAATGACATTCACCCCCTCAGGTCTATGTACTAGATCCCACGTGTGCTATTTAGTTAAAGCATTGAATTCCTCATACATAGCCGCATTCCAATTAGGGTCTTGTTTGGCCAGTTTTGGGTTCTTTGGATGTGGAGAGATGGTTTGGGCAGACAAGTTGAAATGGACTTTGGGTTTGAAGATTCCATGCTTTGAACGAGTTTCCATTGGATGGGTAGGGACAGTGGGTGGCGGAGTGGTGTCTGAGACGGGGGGTAAAGTCGGATAAGGAGAAGGTGGGGGCGAAGCCGCCGTCGGAGCGCCGCGGCTCCCGGATCGAGAGTCGCGGCGCTAGAAGGTTGACGAGCTTCTGCGAAGTTTGGGCGCGCGGCGCCTCAGCACAGGGTCGCGGCGCTGTCGGCGGTGTTTCAAAAGATTGCTCTCTGGAAATCAGGCGCCGCGGCGCCTCCCCTCGAGGCCGCGGCTCTGACGACGGAACAGAAGATGTGAGTTGTTCGATTATGAGGGGAGAGATGGTAGACTCGTCAAGAAATGAGTAGTCCTGTTTTTGGAATTTTGGAAGATTCGAAAATGGGAATGTGGTCTCGTCGAATATGACGTGACGAGATATGTAGATCTGACGAGTCGACAAGTCATAGCATAGATAGCCCCTATGGTTCGGCGGGAATCCTAGAAAGACACATGGAGTGGACCTAGGAGCGAGCTTGTGATGGGCGGTGGAGCTAAGGTTGGGATAACACAGACAATCAAAAATCCGTAGATGATCATAAGAGGGGATTCTATGGTAGAGGATTTCGGTAGGGGTCATATTGTGATGAGTGCTAGTAGGGAGAATATTTAGAGTGTATTCTGACATTTTAGCAGCATAGATCCAGAAGGGTGGAGGGAGGGAGGCATGAATCAATAGGGTGCGAATCATATTGTTAATGGTGCGGATGATTCTTTCAGCTTTATCGTTTTGTGGTGAGGTGTGAGGGCAGGAGAAGCGAAAGACCATGCCATTATTGGTACAAAAGCGGTGAAACATAGAGTTATTGAATTCACGACCATTATCGCACTGAAATGATTTTACGCCTTTTCCAAATTGTGTTTGAATGAACTTGCGAAACTCAAGAAATTTGACAAACACTTCCGATTTAAATTTAAGAGGGTATAACCAAACGTAGTGTGAAAAATCATCAAGCAACACAAGATAGTATTTATGACCGAGAGACCTATAGATAGGAGATATCCATAAATCGGCATGTATGATATCAAAATGAGCAAATGTAACACTAGTAGATGATTTAAACGGAAGACGAATATGTTTGCCTAAAGAGCAAGAAACACAATTTTGGGCAAGTTTCCCATTACAAGCAATGAAATTGTTGCCTTTAAGAAAATTAAAAACTGAGACTCCTGGATGACCAAGCCTATTATGCCAAGTTGAAGAAGAAACAACCACTAGAGTGACGGGAGAGCAAGATCTGGCAGCGGAGGTGGAAGTGAATGGATAGAGATCTCCCGTGCTATTGCATCTCGTAAGAGGTGTCCCCGTATGAAGATCATTCACAGTAAAACCAAAAGAGTCAAAATCCACAGAGACAGAATTGTTACGAGTAAATTGGCGTTCAGATATGAGGTTCTTAATCATGTGTGGGGCATATATGGTGTTTTTGAGGGAGAAGGATGGATGAGGAGGGTGTGTGTATGAGGTACCATAACCCTTAACTGGAATGCGTTGTCCACTACCAACTGTAACATATTGAGGATGCTTTAAACTAAACAGGTTTAGGAATAGTACCGCAGATCGGGTGACGTGAGATGTGGCGCCCGAGTCCATGTACCAAGTATTTTCAGTCGTTGCATAGAGAGGGTGTCTTTGAACGCCCGACCCAACTCGGTGGGTGTCATGCGGAAGAGGGTGCGAGACCCGACCTTGCATGAAGTGGGTCCGCCGTGGGCCGGAGCGGGGCCTAACAAACCGGGGTAAGAATACGGATTGTATGGCTGCTGGTACTGGAATGGACTTGGCGCCGCGGCTCTGAACTGGGGCGCCACGGCTCTGTACTGGGGCACCGCGGCGCTGTAGACGAACTGTTGAGGAGCCGCTGCCCAGTTGTTCTGCGATCTCTGTTGATGTTGCTGCTGTTGGTTCTGTTGACCGCGACATTTGCCACGACCACAACCTCCTCTACCGCCGCGACCTTTTCCACCGCGGCCCTACCGCTGTTGGGAGTTGTCTGGTGGCGTCTGATCTTGGGGTTGCGTGTCTACAGCTAACACCTGCTGGGCGTGCTCATCCTGCTTAGCACGACGGGTTTCTTCGAGCAACAATTGTGAGCGAGCTTTGTTAAAACTCGGTAGCGGATCTGCCTGTTGAATTATGGTGGCCAAAGTATCATATTCGCCCTTAGTAAGGCCGAGAAATCATTTGTAGCACCATTTTATCGTCGGTGACGATGGCGTGCCGATGTTGGAGAGTTGATCCGCTAGAAGTTTAAGCTGCTTGCAGTACTCAGAGACATTGGAGAAGTTTTCAAGACGTGTTTTGTTGAACTGTTCTTCCAATTACACGGCACGAGTGTGCTTGTTGTCCTGAAAAATTTCCTCCAAACGATTCCACAAGTCAATGGCTGTGGAGTCAGATTTCATGATAGTAAGGAGCAAATCCTGAGAGATACTACCATATATCCATTGTTTGACGCCGGCGTCGAGACGATGCCAGATAGAATCATCAACCTCCGTAGGGCGCGGAATAGCATCATCAATATGGTCAAGCACGTTATAGAGACATGCATGATTGCGAAAAAGTTCAACCTAGGGAGAATACTGGTTGTTTTCTTGATCAAGAATAATGGGAATATGGTTCTTGATGTTGGAAACAGTAAGGGCGGGATAAAACGGGGGTGATGACTTTGTGGTGGGATTTGTGGAGGTAGAGGCGTCAGAAAGTGTGGAAGAATCAGGGATAGCCATTTAGAGAAGAGAAGAAAGGAAGAACAAAACCTGAAAAACAAGACGAAAATCCGGGAGAGCTGCGGCGTAGGAGAGGTAGCCGGCGGCTGTGGTAGAGAAAGGTTTTTAGGGTTTTGTTTATTTGGCTCTTGATACCATGTGAGATGATATTAATCTCCCTTGGGGAGTCTTTAATTAATATCAAGGTATATATAGAGTACAATATTCATCCCTTATACAATAGGAATCCTAAGCCTATACAAAAGAGGAATTCTAGTCTTACCATAATTATATTTACACAATATATGAAAATATTCTAATTATGGGTAGGGAATATATTGTTTACTATATTTACACGTTTACAGTAATTACCACAACATATTTTTCAGATGACCTATTTCACATTCTGATTACACGTTGATTGTTCATATTCGTAGGTTCAGACAATATCTATTAATCATCTTGACCTCGATAAACAAGTCATTATACGACGATCCACATTGTTCATACTGAAACTTGTATATTATTTTACTAATATTGATATTATTTTTAAAATTATGACTTGACATACACGTGCAACGCACATGGCTAGAAATTAGTAGCAATAAACTCTGGAATCACCTAAAAAACACGTGGCATGGCTAGCAGTATGCCAACACCGCATATTTTGAAGTAGGATATGACACAGTTAATAGAAGTACAAGCATGTCTTTAGTAAATTCATCACTTATGAGTAATCAATATTACCACAGTTTAAAAAATGGTTATCATATTTGAAAAAAGAAAGAAAAGAAAAAGCTTAGGAAATGAGGTTATATCTTCTAGAGCTGACTCTGAAAGTGCATTTAAATTTTTCTCATGTCCTAAATTGGATGTTCAGAAATGTTTTAGTATGGACATTCAATTTGAGATGAATGAAGTAAATGCCTTAACCAGAAAATATTTATCTCATTAATTATGGTTTTATGTATTAATTTTAGTGTCTTGCTAAATCTAAAAGTGCTGAAGTTCCTATTGTCTGTCCACTGAGTGTTGGTCAGTGCATCGTGTATGAGAAAAGAGAAGTGTTAGATACAGACATAACAGTCAAACTTAAGAGTCCAGAGTGTAAGCGTGGGGTTCAATTTATGTACTATAGATTTGCAGGATGGTAGGGGAAAGATCTGCTGGAACTAAAGCAGTTTACATTAATTAGAAATCAAGTCTGAAAGATCAAAAATTGCTTTGGTTGTCTTTAACAAGTTAAATCTGTGAATGAGCTTGTTGTTGCTGTTGGGAAAGGAGAACCTGCTGAAGTGATGTCTGAATATGGTTTTGCACTTTACGGTTGTAGGTTGAGAGTGCATTCTTCAAATACTTATCAATTTCAACAGTGATATGCTACTATGCTTTAAATTTCAGAAATGTTCTCTCGATAGATGAGTATGCATCTTATTTTGACAACATTGACCCATTGGCACAATACAAAAAAATGGACAGACCAGCAGGATGCTGATCAGAATAGCAAAGCCTAAGCATATAGCTTTGAGCAATGATCCGTGCTCACAGAGAGTGCAGGCAGTCTTTGTTGTTAGTGATTCTGTTGATTGGAGCAGGGACATACAGGTATTCTTCGTTATAATCTGATGGGCTTAAGCTTGCATTTACCTGGCAGATAAAGTTATCCGTAAAGAAACAAAGACTGACTGACACTTCCATGCTGTATTTGCTCTTCATGCTCTCTTTTTTTTTTTGGTTTGGGGTGGGAGTCAGGGGTAGACTTATTGATGAATTTTCACATAAAAGATAGCACTTGACATATAACTTCGAAGCTAGTTGAAAGTATCTTTCGACTAATTTCTATTAAGGAATTAGTGATTTGCAGATACAAATTGTCAACCAGATGTATCCTTCAATATTTGGCTGATAAACTGCTTTCTGATATTACATTTTTCATAATCTATATTTCCCTTTGACTTGCCAAGTCTTACTTTAGTGTCCCAGTCAGGTTCATCCAACTTCTAGCAATCTTGTCTGTTCGGCCTTTTTCTTGAATTTTGTGTGCATTTGCCTGCATCTCCTTCCTTAGACCCCACTTGTGGGATTATACTGGGTATGTTGTTGGTGCCTGCATCTCCTTGTCTTACTACATGGAATTAATGTGCTCAAATTTGCTTTCACTCCCCCTATTGAAGTTTTGCAGTTCTAACTAGAGAAGTCAATTTTAGGTTCTCTGTGATATTCTAAGGACTGGAGGGCTGGCGGGAAAAGAGATTTCACACAAGCCACCACTCTTTTTTGCAAGTGATGACCTTGCCTATCAGGTTTTCCGATGCTAAATAGATCTGCTTCTCCTTGCTTTCCTCAACATATTAATACAGAATGTAACCTTTTCTATCTAACTTTGATTCCTAGGCTTAAGGCTTTGTTTCCATCTGAACGACTTGGCATGGGTGCTTTGAGAATTGCACTAGAATCCGTCTTCAATGCGTGAGGCTCATTCCCAAATATCTTGATATGATATCTGGCTATTGAGAATGTAGAGCTTGCATATAGTTTCATTATCTTGCTCTGATTATTGATTAGCATAAATCTTATTATTACGTGAAATATACGTAAGATGGATATAGAGATGATGTGAAAGAAACTGCACCTTCCTGTAATGCACTTCTGATACCAGTTCTTATTACAGAGTTCACCCCGCTGCTCTGAAATATACGTCATATGGGAAGCCAAATCCTTTTGTATTTATAAATGCGGAGTCAGTATTGATGCAAATTTTACAATCATGTCACAATAACCATCAGGTTGATGGTAGAGAGCAGTTTTTCAAAACCTTATATATGATTGGTGACAATCCCTCTGTTGATATCAAAGGAGCTCGACAGGTTTGTTCTGACTTATTTAAGCTGCTACTCAGATATTCTATACCTTGAATTATATGTGAGTCTAAATCATACCCTTTTAGGCTGGAATTCCTTGGCAAGGACTGGTGTCTTCAAGGGGAAAGAAAATCATGACGATTTTCCAGCAGATCGGGTGGGGTAAATGATATCTTTGACCTATGACTCTACGTTTTCCTTTATATGATAATGCGTAACTGTTTTCTGTTTAATTCTCTCTGCACTCACCCAATCGACCTGAAAAATAAAGCTAATAAGTGGATAGATGGTATCCACTCACATATTTACAGTATGGTCCATTTCTGGACAGCTGTTAAGCAAATATAACGACGTTTACTAAGGACACAATGCCGAAACATGATCTTCATTTTATGCTGGTTGTTGATACTGTGGAAGAAGCAGTCGACTACATTTTGAGCAAGGAGTGTATCTCATGATGCACATCTGGTAAACGTCTCACCATGTTATTGTTGGAATATGTAAAACAACAACGGGAATAATAAATAACTATTACAGTGATCGAAAGGATAAACAACAAGAGTACAACTACAAGTTGTCAATTTCTTGATCTTTAAGTGAAACTTCAAATATGGATCTTGTATTCGGAAATACAAGAACTTGAACTGCTACACTTGTGTCTTGTAGATCCGCTGAGAATACGAACGGTTAAAATCCTTCGTCTGTTAAGTTAACACCTGAAACACTTAGCAACCAATTAGATAAACCACAACACTACCGGCTGAGTCGAGAGATGACTCTCTGTCTTTAAGACAAGATTGTCCCCGTATATAGGCTTTACGGAAGTATAGACAATAGTCTCCCAAGATGAAACAGCAAACTATCAAGTGTGCAAAGCCTACACAAATGATCTCAGCGAAGAACACAAATAATGAAGATTGCTATCAGGAAAATCTGATCTTATTGTGATGTTATGAACTTGTTTTTCTATTCATATGTTCATATATGTTCTCATCTTCATCTATAGAATTGAGCCAAGACTTCAATTTATAGGTGCTTCAATTTATAGGTGTGCAAGATGACCTCTTCAAGTGCCCCACAATGGCAATCAATTGCCATGTAATGGATGACATTTAACCCCCAAGTAATGCAGCAACATAGTGGTCCAAGTAATGGCCATTATTGGGTGGTTTCAATGTCATTGAAGCCCCCTCAACAGCCAAACCTTTGGGATTCCATCGAGCAAACACTGCCTGGGAAGCGCCGTGGCCCAGTCCGGGAGGCGCCGCTGCCCTTCTCGGCTCCGCGGCCCTTTTCCGACCCATTCCATCTTACACCTCGCACAATCCTTCCTTCGTTTACCAACGTGGAACACTTGTCATTTAACAAATAACCATCCATCATTCTATGTCTCAAACATTTCACTTACGTATCAATATCTCTTTCATTAACGAAATTTACGATACTTGGCACTAAGATTGCACGTGTGTGGAAACGATGTTTCCGACGTGCGGGGCCCAATTGTTCGAGTCATAAATAATGGGATAAACTTAATTCCACATTAGTAAATGTCCAACCGTTTTTACCTTAGATATGTTTATTGGACTAATTTCAATGAGGAACAGAGGAAGATTTGGTGGACATCCATTTATATGGCTCTTTTTGGTGCCTGGAAAAGAAAATTCAAATTTGTTCTTATTGCAATAAAACATTGGTTAGAGCTCGGCACCTGTTGAAGAAACAAGTGCTGCAAACGTTATTATTAAATCTGAGAGAGAAGTACATGAACATTTTAGCATGTCACTCCCAGCTGATTCCTTGTCCAGATCAATTCTGGTTATAGACGATCTTCCTATCTGTAATGTCTGAATGCCATATACAAACTTTAAATCAAATGACTTTTTTTATGAAGTAGGCTCCGGCTTCTTAGATTTTACTTCATAAGTTATCTGATAGATTGAGTTTTTCAGAGTAGACACTGTTATGCTATATATTTACTGTTATAATTAGTGAAGTGTTAATTGAGACATTTAAAGAGAGATAGAGGGTATTTAGACTAATACTTATACTTAAAAGGCGTACCATAAACCCTTGTGGTCCGACCCTTCCCCGGACCCTCCGCATAACAGAAGCTTAGTGCACCATACTGTCCTTTTTTACTGTACTTAAAAGGTTCTACATATATTTATTAAGGGTTGTTTAAAATACAAATAATATGGACCAAAGATAGTATTGTATTAACAATAAGCATTATCTCGTTCAAGGCTATTCAATCAATATATCCTCATATCGGTAGGTTGTCATAAGCTTAGCATTTTCTATCTTAGAAAATAGAAATTGATTGTTGACTTATGTCTTATGGGGTGACAAAGCTGCAGAAGTTATAATCTTGGTCGGAGAAAAGTCGGGAAAATCTAGAAGGAGATAATATAGTACTAATCCATCGATAAAACACACGACATTTGGACTGTTCCAAATATCTTCTAAACCTTGGGCCTAATTCAACCCCAAAAGCTAGCTTGTAGGATGAGGATTGTCCAAGTCCATATAAGAAGTCCATGTTCCCATTTCATATCCGATGTGAAACTCTTAACACTCCCCGCACGCCCAAACCTTGTTAACTGGAGCGTGGATAATAAAATTTGGGGGCCCAATATCGGTGAAAAAAAGAATTAGAATGAGTCTGACTTTGATACCATGTAAAGAATGGATCTTGTGTCTAATTCAACTCCAAAAGATAGCTTATAGGGTGATGATTGTCCAAGTCTATATAAGGAGTCCATGTTTCCATTCCATATCCGATGTGGAACTCTTAACACTAATTACTTAACACAACAACTTGAAGTATAAACAAAATGCATGGGTGCAGAATATGAATAGCCATTTTTCATTTAAAAGTTTGATGATAGTTGTGAATCATTTTCATAAAAATAGACATTCCATTAGTTGCAACTATTTTCTCCATATAATTTGTTTGACTAGTGCCCAGTAGCTTTTCTAAGATTTGAAAAAAAAAAAAGGATCACCCTCGTTTCAGTCTTAATCACACCGGGGATCTATTGTTGATTAAGAATTTGTGAACTCCACGGCAATTATACGTGCACTGTTATTTGTCACTTCATTAGTAGTTAATCAGTATTAACACTAATCAAATTTCTTTCTTTAATATGTGAAAGTGTTGAGAAATTAAGAAACGGTTATGTTTTCTCCTAATCCAACTACCATCGTATCTCTTTTTGGGTGTCTCACTCAAAAAGGTTTCTCCATACATATTAATAGTTTGTTTAATAGTGTTGAGAATATAATCAAATATTAAAAGTGTATTCTATCTAACAGCTTAAACTTTTAGATCAGATGGTCACACACTTCAATATGGTATCAGAGCAAGCCAAAGGTCCTGGGATCGAATCTCACCGCCACACATTATAAAAAAGATTTTTCACGTGCTTGGACCATAAAAAAAATCAGGCCATCACATGAGGGGGCGTGTTGAGAATATAATCAAATATTAAAAGTGTGTTCTATCTAACGACTGAAGCTTTTAGATCAGATGGTCACACACTTCAATATTGTACATAATAATGAATGAAAAGACAGGGAAACATATTCCTTTATGGTATCAGACAAACCCTAAACCTAAACCCTACCCCCTAGCCATCGACCTCCACCCCGCCGACCTCACCCTTTTCTTCTTCTTGGTTTCACCCCTCTCTCTCCCTTCCTCTCTAATTTTCAATGGCTGAACAACCTAAATTTCATCTTGTTCTTGCTGTTAACAACATCAAGAATTTCATTCCCATAATTCTTGAGATGGAAAATGTTTAGTATTCATATTGGGCGGAATTGTTCAAGATTCATTTTCGTGTATACAAAGTCATCGATCATATCATCCCTCCTAAACCCAAGCCCATTGTCGAGCATGTGGAGAAACATGTTGGTTCTGATGACGAACTTTGGTCACGACTAGATGTAGTTGTTCTACAATGGATCTATGACACAATCTCAAACGATCTATTGCATACAATCATTGAAACCGACTCTACTGCACGACAAACATAAGAGCCTTGTATTTAGAAAATCAATTTAAGGACATTCAACAGGACAATTTTCCTAATGCGTCGGCCTATTGTCAAGAACTCAAAATGATTGCCGATTAACTCTCAAACGTCGGTGCACCGGTCACAAATTAATTGTTGGTCCTGCAACTAATTGCGGGTTTGAATGAAAATTATGACGACTTCGCTATAATCCTCCAACAAAGCACTCAGTTGCCTCCGTTCTATGAGGCTCGTTCGAGACTTATCCTTGAAGAAACTCAAAAAACCAAGTGGGCAACGGCTAACGCTAGCATTGCCGACGCCACCCTCCTCACCACCGACGACCCACCTACCGACTCAAAGGGCTTGGGTTCTGGTCCACATCACTGGCATACTAACGATCCAAAATGAGGTCCACATCTCCGTAACAACAACAAAGGCAAAAATTCCGGCTGAGGCCACGGTGGCCGTGGCAGAAGAAGCACCAGTGACGGCAGAGGACATCCCCCGGCGGTCGTCAGCCACCCACCGTGGCAGCAGCAGTGGCAGGAGCCTCCGCCATGGACTGCGTACCCACTGTGGGCAGCGTGGGGCCAACAAGCGTGGACTGCTCCACCTTGACCCTACCCGACATCATCCTCGGCCCAATCTCCGGCTCGACATCCACATCCCGGAATCCTTGGAGCACATCCACAGCAGGCATGTTGTGCACAGGTTTCTCTTCCGTCAACCTATGCACCAACAGTTATTGAGGCGGAAATACACACGATGTCTCTCAATGTTCCAGATAAAAATTGGTACATAGATACTGGCGCAACATCACATATGACGGCATCCCAATGTACTTTCTCGTCTTATTTCAATATGAGCAATTTAACTGTAATATTATTGTTGGTAGTAGACAAGGCATTTCCATTCTAGTTTATGGAAAATCATCACTCTTCCCACAATATCCCCCATTAACTTTAAAAAATGTCGTCCATGCCCTGAAACTTATCAAAAATTTAATCTATGTGCGTCGTTTCACAACCGACAATAATGTTTCCCTTGAATTTGATTCTTTTAATTTTTCTGTGAAAGACCTTCTGTCAGGGATGCGAATAATGAGATGTGACAGAACCGGGGACCTTTATCCTATCACCACTACCATCGGTCATCTAGCCTCCTTTCTATCAACCTTTGTAGCTTTTTCGTATGTTCTATGGCATAATAGATTAGGACATCCGGGATACTCTGTTTTACGCTCCCTTAGCAAAAAAAAGTTTATTGATTGCAAATATTTATCTTGCCCTCCTGTTTGTGAATCTTGTGTTTTTGGGAAACATGTCAAGTTGTCGTTTTATTCTTCATCCTCTAGCACTTTAATGCCATTTGATATCATACACAGTGATTTATGGACTTCTCCTATTTTAAGCACGGATGGACATCGATATTATATGTTATTTTTGGATGATTACTCAAATTTCATATGGACTTTTCCTATTGGTAATAAGTCCAAAGTCTATTTCATTTTTTCATCATTTAGTTCTTTAATTAAGACACAATTTAAAAAGAATATCAAATGTTTTCAATGTGACAATGGGCGGGAATTCGACAATTAACAATTTAAACTCTTTTGCGACAAAAATGGTCTTGTTTTTTTTAATTTTCATGCCCCACACCTATCCACAGAATGGCAAAGCCGAACAAAAAATAAGAACCATAAATAACTTAGTTCGTATTCTCCTTGCCCATGCCTCCATCCCTTCTATTTTTGGCATCACGTTCTATCAATGACAACCTATCTCTTGAACATTCTCCTAAACAAGTCTCTCAAGCACATGTCTCTGACTCAAGTTCTCTATCTTCGGTATCCTTCCTATAAGCACTTACGAACTTTTGGGTGCATATGCTACCCCATTCATCCCTCCACCAAAATCAATAAACTCCAACCTTGTTCCAACCCGTGCGTCTTTCTTGGTTACCCACCTAATCATCGAGGTTATAACTATTACGATTTGTCCAGCCGCAAAATAATCATTTCTAGACATGTCATATTTGATGAGTCCTAATTCCCTTTTGCCAAGCTGCATTCTCCACCTCCGAATTCCTATAACTTCTTAAATGATGGCCAAAATCCCCTTTTAATTCATCAATTGAAAAATCAGTCGCTACCGTCATCGGAGCCCGACCCATTTCACATTGTCCCGTGTCATGTAGGCTACCAAACCCGGCCATGAGAACCATGGCCCAGCCCACCCACGAGAACCATGGCCCAGCCCACCCGTCGGTATCTCGGATCCCGCTCGAGCTCCAGACCCTCTCGGCCCCTCCCTTGCCTCTTCTCGGCCTGTGGCGCAACCCCCCTTCCCGATCCCAGCTCGCCTGACTTCCCTCATAGCCCACAGCCAGCCCAGCCATATCCCATCCAGTCCACACCAATCCATCCCCCCACGACACCTCTACAAACAATGAAAACCCGTGCTACGCACGACATTTCCAAACTCAAACGATAGTTCAATTTGTCGACTTTGGTTGTCCCTTCACCTCTTCATTGCAACTCAAAAAATGCCTTGTCCGATCCAAATTGGAAAGTTGCCATGATATATGAATATAATGCTCTTATTGAAAATAAAATGTGGGATCTAGTGCCCCGTCCTGCTGATGCTAATGTTATTCGTTCTATGTGGATTTTCAACATAAAAAGTAATATGATGGTTCTTTTGAGAGGCACAAGGCCGTCTTGTAGGTGATGGCAGGTCTCAACATGTTGGTGTGGATTATGATGAAACTTTCAGCCCGGTGGTGAAACCGGCAATTATTCGGACAGTTCTCAGCATTGCTTTGTTCAAATCATGGCATATTCATCAACTTGATGTAAAAAAATGCCTTATTGCGTGAAGACATTCATGAAACTGTTTATATGCATCAGCGTATGGGATTCAGGAATCTGGTTCATCCAGATTATGTGTGTCATTTGAAGAAATCACTCTATGGATTGAAACATGCTCCTCGTGCATGGTATCAACGGTTTGCTGAGTTTGTATCCTCTATTATTTTTTCACATAGAAAATTTGATCATTCACTTTTCATGTATAGCAATGGTAATGACATGGCATACATTCTGTTATATGTTGATGATATCATACTAACTACCTCTTTTGATGCACTTCGCTGATCCATTATGTCACCCCTTGCTTCTGAATTTGCTATGAAGAATTTGGACCCCCTAAGCTATTTTTTGGACATTGTTGTTATGAGACATGCATGTGGCTTATTTCTTTGTCAAAGAAAGTATGCCGAAGAGATTCTTCTACGGGCAGACATGATTTCCTCTAAATCTGCCCCCACACCGGTGGATATTAATTCCAAACTTAGTGCCTCTTCAGGTTTTCCATATGAAGACCCTACTCACTACTACAGTCTAGCAGGAGCATTACAATATCTCACTTTCACGAGATCAAATATATCCTATGTCGTGTAACAAATATGCTTACATATGCACAACTCGAAGGATGAACATATGAATGCTTTCAAACGTATTTTGCGATACGTCCAAGGTACTATCCACTTTGTCTTGCACATGTATAATTCAGTCTCTGGTCTCACCTCTTACACTGATGCTGACTGGGGTGGATGTCCCGACACTCGACGCTCCACGTTGGGTTACTATGTTTTCCTCATAGATAACTTGCTTTCTTGATCTTCAAAACGACAACCTACTTTGTCTCAGTCCAGTGCTGAAGCCGAGTACATAGGAGTCGCGAATGTTGTTTCTGAGTCTTGTATACGAAACCTTCTGTTGGAACTTCACTACCCAATCCACAAGGCTACATTGTTTTCCAGTGACAATGTAAGTGCGATATATCTTTCCGACAATCCCATTCAACATCAACGCACTAAACACATTGAAATGGATATTCATTTTGTACGAGAGAAAGTTGCTCGTGGATAAATTCGTGTCCTTCATATCCCTTCTCGGTATCAAATTGCTGACATATTTACTAAAGGACTTCCACGCATACTCTTTGATGATTTCCGAGCCAGTCTCAGCGTATGAAAACCTCTCGATTCAACTGCGGTGGTGTGATAGAATATTAGCAGAATATTACCATATCATTGTATATCTTTTATATTTAGTTAGTTAATATTCTCATTGTAATTAGTTACCTAGTTTGTAGCCTAACTTGTAGCTTTGTCAATAACCATGTACTACTATATATTGTACATAATAATAAATGAAAAGAAATGGGAACATATTCCTTTACTATTTAATCACTAGACACGTGGAATATGAAAAAAGATTTGCTTCGAATTTTACAAAATAACCTATCCAGAACTCACAAGTCAATTTACTATAGTGAGTCGATACTTAAATTATTTTAAACAACATTTGGTGTTAAATGTTTTCATTCATTTTATATTATTTGTAAGAATGGAAAGATCGAATGAATTGTATGTTCTAGATTATTCATACATTTTGTGTTCTTTCTTGTCATGAATTGTTTTACAATAGTCAATAGATATTTGGATTTGGTGGATCAACAGAGCAAGACTATACCAGAGACGTAGGGGTTTGACTATCATTTTTATCTTTTATCTCTTTCTGATCAGAAATATATTTTTATTTTACACCTGGGCGGCGGCTGTTTTTTTATATTGTAATATTGTAACGTACAAGTCTTTTTCTTAACAACATTGAAAATGAAGAACTACATTTGGTTGATAACAATCCAATATTTTAATTATGAGGGCAAAACAATTACTAGAAAAGAACAAAATGGCATACGTCATTTTGAGTAGGGGTGTTCAAAATAAACTGAAATTTCAAATCGAATCGTAAAATCAAATAAGCAAATTGTGTTGTTTGATTTGGTAATAAACTTTAAAAATACAAATTTATTTTATTATAAAAATTCGAAGTGAAATCAAACCAAAATCAACAATATATACCATTTTGTTAAATCATTATATATATAATACTTATCTTATAGAAATTTTTTAAAGTACTTTATAAAATAATTCTTAATTTTCTGTTCTTCCGTGGATTTTGGGTCCTTAATTTGTGGTTTGAGACTTGTTTGTATTTGTAATAGTTTATTCACATATTCTACTCATGATTCATGAATCATGACGTTTGCTCCGTTCTTTTTCAATGTGATTTGTTTAGTATATAAAACAAGTACATTTTTGTAATGATCAACAGATCAAGTTTTTTTTTTCTACTACACGAATAATTCTAATTCTGACACATATATTGGTTTATCTTAATTATACTATGAAGTTTGGAGTGTTCGCTATATATAGTTTAGAAAAGGAACATGGCATATATATATATATATATATATATATATATATATATATATATATATATATATATATATATATATATATATATATATATATACACGCACTATCCACATAACAAGTGAATCGAAGTTAGAAAACTTAATTTTCACATTTTAGGAATAACTTGAACCAAGCACATGTTCAAGAAATTGAAAAAGTATTTGCAAACAAAAGCTATCCCCTAGTTTGCCTTGCATTAGATCAATTTAGATGTTATTCTTGGAGACGGTCTTTACTTTACTTTTTAAGACAATGTTGCTTACTTCAACTTCAACATTTATGGGAAAAAACTTGAATTTTGTTGCTTTCCCTAATATTCAGCCAAATAAGTAATAACTTTAGGTAAAAACTTAACCCACAATTAATAAACAACTGAGTCATTGACAGGTTTCAATGTTACTACGCTACGCAAGTACTTTGTTTTGTTTACCAATTCAAATTACGTTATTTTAAATCGGCCACGAATTTTACGTCAGCCGTCGATTAGCTCTCCTACTGAAAGTCATGTTGGCGATTGGCTTACACTGTTATCACTCACAATATGTCATAGCTCTCAGATCGACGGCTGTAAACTGTCAGTGACATAGGATTGCCATTGCGAAACTGACCTACAGGTAATGTTAGTCTTAGCTGCAGAATATAAGAGGACAAAAATTAGATAAAAAATATTTACGCACTTAAGAAAAAGTCTATAAGAAGTATTTTGTCGATAACCTGATAAGAAGTATTAATATAGGTGAGGATCTTGTTACTCTTCCATCTTAATTTATGAGACACAGTTTGAGTAGACACATATTTTAAGGAAGAAATATGATGACTTTTGAAATTTGTAATCTTAAACATGCAATAATATTGTGTAACTATAAAACTTTTATTTGTAACTTAAACAACATTTGCATGATAATTAAAATCTTTTCATTAAACGTAATATAGAAGGTATAACGTTAATATAAAAACTAGTAAATGTGGCCGAGCTTCGTGCAGTTAATTTGATTAATTTGAAAAGTTATTTCATTTTCACTTATAAGAAAGATCTCATTAGATTTACAAACTAATATATGTACTATATCCAAAAATTAAAAATATTCCTTTTAATACTCTAATCCAAATAGCTTAGATTTTAATATTTTTTTAATTATTATTGACACTTTGTTTTATATTTTTCTCTAACTTCTCATCACCTGAGATTTAATCTTAGGACATTAGTTCTACCCCAAGAGAAGGAAAAAAGATTCCTTATATAGTTATATTATAACTAGGGGGTTCATGGGTCGTTTTTTTTTTATTAAAATCAAAACAAAATCAATATAATTGTTTTCTTAATTATTAAAACCAAACCTTGGTTTGGTTTGATTCATTTTTTAAGAAATTTAATAGTATTTTTCTCTTTCATTTTTTTCTATTATTAAGAAAGCCTTTTCATTCTTTTCCAACTTATAATATGTTATTATTACTTTTTAATTGTGGGAGCTATAATTTTTTTGGATTATTATGGAGAAAATATTGAAGGAAATATTTTCCATATCTCATTTCATTCCAAGATTACAATATATATACAGATACAAAATCAATCTAGGCTAAGAATATGCTAATCATCCTAGTTATATAATATTTGATTTAATTACATAAGTATGATTTGATATGATGGAGATAAGTATGATGTGATGAAGATAATAAATGGGTTATGTCCAGAATTATCTTAACAAATATCTTAAGATCTATAAGGTTTAATCAAGTGAATAAAATTTATCAGAAACACAATTTTTTTTAGATAAATCTCATAAATGTTTCTTTGAATTAATGAGATTGAATTTCATAGATCTCTTTTAGTTAGAAATGAACGTAAGGTGTAAAGTTCATTAACATATTAGAGATAAAGAAAATTTTATAAAAAAGTAAACAAAATATTTAAAATTACTTATAAAAATTAATATATCTTATATATATAATTATAAAAATTATGTATATAATTTGTCCGTTCGGTTCGGTTTTTTCTTCAATTTGTTTTTAATAAAATCAAAACAAACCAAATATTATCGGTTTTTTCAAAATTTAAAATCAAATCAAACAAATCCAAACAATTATCAGTTTATTTGATCGATTTGATTCGGTTTGCGGTTTGTATCGATTTCTAACCAAACGGTTAACACCCCTAATTAAACTATCTACTGTATTATGTTTGATTTGATGCCATAATGTTCTTTAATTGTTTAATTCCAAACAATTGTATGATAAAAAAATTAATCTTAATAAGAAAAAGTAACATAAACATTTGTCAGCAGATATACCTGCCAAATGTTACAGTAATACAGTAATTGTTTTTAATAGTTTCATCCATTCTCTATAGTAGTGCATTTTATAATTATTAAATTTTGAGAGGTTTTCTCCTATTTCTTGTTCTTACATATATTCAAATTAATCCTATAATTAACTTTACATATAAGCATTAACGTTGAATTTACGGATTAAAACAAAACACAAATAATTTTTTTATTATTGGTATGTAAAATAAAGGTACATCATTAATATTTTCTTTTTAGCTAAAAGCATTTGTTTCTACCAATTAAATATCAGCAAGTCTAAGTGTTCACATTATCTTTGTTGATATCAAATATGAAAAAGTAGAACATAACAAACCATATTTTTATTAGACTTGAACCATAATGGAGAACATTCAAAATCAAAACATAGAAAATCAATCTCAGAAATTACAACCTCATACACACAAAGTAAAAAGAATAAGAATAAGAAAAAAAATATACTCCACAGTTATAATAATTGAGACCACCAATTTTTCCAGTATTAATAAATAAAACACAATATAATACTAAGTGAGATTTGAATTTTTTTGGATAAGAAATATGAAAGCTTGAGTCTCAATTTATATTCTAGTTATAGATAATTGAGACATTATTCTCACAATAAGATATATAAGGAGAAATGAAAAAAGTATGTTTAAGGATAATTCAAAAACTTCTTGATGACAAAAAGTCAATAAAAAGTTACAGGTCCATCTCATCGTTAGTTAATGAAAATTAAAACATACTTTTTTGGAGTTAAAAATATCTGAAAATTGTTCGGGATCGATTTGCAAAAAAGAAAAGGAGAAAGAGAAGGGAGAATTTAAAGTTAGTGATCTACAAGATTATGTTGAATTTTCTAGAGATACAATAATTCAAGAAGTCTTTTTTGAGTCTCTATGTCATCATACCTCCTTATCCACGGACGGATCCATCTCATTACATCTAAATTCAGTATTTATTCGCAGAACATAATTTTATACTTAAAAATTCACTAAATTTGTAGCTTTTGTTGAAGCTTGCAGTGATGTAAATTTCAAGAATGGAAAGAATCTTGGTTATTAGTTGCATGATCAGTGGATGTTGCATGCTAGATGAACTTGGCGAGTGCTGCAGTTTAATCTCAGTTTAATAATCTCATAATTACTATACATGATTCATCTAAATTCAATATTTATTCACAGAACATAATTTTATACGTAAAAGTTCACCAAATTTACAACAAATTGTTGATATGAACCATAACTTTAAAAATATAACGGGTTAATACTAAGAATATAAAAAATTAAATTTATAGAATTTGAATCATGAATCGGCCTTCATCTCTCTCCATATCATATACCACTTGGTTGCACCATAAAAAAAAATAGTTTCGAAACTCCAGAAGCACGACCTAAAAAAATATCACTCATTGTTTCAACCGATCATTCTCCAATAATAAAATCACTCACTCACTGTATTGTTTTCAATCCCATTGAAAAATAGTGCAGACCCAATTTCTTCCTGGACACATGATTTCCTTATAAACCCAACAAAGAGAGCAACTACATCTCTCATATAGTAGGATCTAGTAATTCAGTTGGTTGACTAACTTAACTTTCACCTTGTTGATGCTTTCTTTATCTTTAATAAATATAGGAGTCTTTCTCGCTACTACCAACTGCAACTGAAAAAAGGAGCTAAAAGTCTACATGTGATATTCCGAAAGCTTATAATCCCCTCCATGTTTCTCCTTTCCCCTTTCCCTATTCCTATGTAATAAATAATTTTTTTTTTTAAAAAATACAACGCCCATTTACATAATCCCAAATTAAATACCCATTAACTTGCTGAGTATAAATTAGCATTTAAAATCACACGTTACATCCATTCGGTGACATCCCATAAAATAACGTCTCTTACAATAATGATAATGATAAAGAACATAATTAATTAATGAGAAACATAAAATGTTTTGTCATTCTGCAATATATTTTTAGGCAGAAAATAAGGCAAAAAATTAAGAAAAAAGATAAATACTAATGTTGGTCATAGAAAAGTGTCACATCATCTTGTCTATGTCTAGCTTTAATATATATATTAATGTTGATATTTCATTTTTTTAACAAATTAATAAATAAATATTATCACATACACCGAAAAGGAGAGATAGTAAATACATATAGGGTAAAAAGAATTATGTGGCAAAATTCTTTATTAGTGTACTCCAAAAATATAATATTTTCATATACTTGAAAATAATTTAAATTTATAACCGTTCAATTTAACTTTAATCTCATAATTTTTTAATTAAATTTCATATTCAATAAAATTACTCCCTTATAAATTAAAATACTAGATTAGTATGACGCAGCAATTGTCCCGTTGGTAGACATTTAATAGTTGAATCAGCTATGACAACGATAGCCTTTACCATAGGCTTTGCCATTCGGGTGAGCATTTTGTGTCACTCGTATGGAATCGCTCGTAAACGAAGATGGAAACTGCACTAAGTAAATCCCGTGTGACGAGCTAGATTGAGAAGGCATTGTGGGGGTTCGATTTCAGGCCTCCTGTGTGGAAGCCACCCACTAAACCAACTCAACCACACCCGAAGGTATATGACGAGATATGTTGATGTGACTTTCTATATGATTTGACCAAAAAAATCTAGGTGTAATTACGTGGCATTCAATTAGAGGATCAATTATACCGTTCAAACCCTCAATACGCTCTCGCTCGCCGCTACTAACGGGGTCTCGATTGATTTCCTTCCTTTAGCTACTAAGATGTTTCAGTTCGCTAAGTTTGAAAAGTCTAAAGAGCGCAGACTAGTCACGGAGCTCGGATACGATTTCCCGATCGCCAGAAAAAAATGTCACACATTTGCACCACAAACACAAACCCCGTAATAAGTCCACCTTGTTTTTCAATTAAAGATAGAAATAAAACGTATAGAAAGGTTAAAGCTATGTGCTCTCTCTCTCCATTTTTCTCTTCTTTCTCTCTTTTATAAGGCAAAACTCAGAGTTTTGTAACTCTTAATTCATTGTTATTATTATTATTATTCCATTCCCCATTTACCTGTTTTTGAGAAAAAAGAAGAAGAAGAAGAAGAAGAGAGAACAAGAGTTAGTAAAAAAAAAGTCACATTAGAGAAGTGTTGTGGCTTATATATAGTTAAAGATATTAAAGTTAAATATGGGGTGTTTCCCTTGTTCTGGAGATGGAGATACATCAGTGAAGAAACCACAGAAAAAGATATTTCAAACAAATAATCATCAATACAAAAGGGTTGAGCACTCACAGCCTAAACAAGGTATGAGATATATATGTACATGATTTGATTAACGTGTGATTTTGTGTAACGGAAGGTTTTTGGATTTTAGAAAGATTGTTCCCTTTTTGTGTATTTGAAAATTTTGATCTGGGGTTGTTGGAATCTGATCAATTCTTGAATTTTTCCAAACCAATTTTTGTTTTTGTGTCATGTTTAATGGATATTGGTTCATCTGATCCTGAATTATTATTGTTGCATGCATCTACGATTTGGTTAATCTTTCTTGATGTAGTTAATGATGAAAGATTTACGGTTCTTTTTCATGAATGTGTTTGGTATATTAATTAAGGCCATTTTCTTGGAAATCCTCAAGAGAATTCTCCATTTCCGTTGTACCAAACATACCTTATAGCCATTTGAATTTTGTTTTACGTTTGCAAATGGTGTCTGCCATTTATTTATGTGGCTCTATCTATGCCTTTAACCTGACAAAAAGGTTGAATATTCTGATTGCTAGCAATATGAGAACATCATTGCTTGGTTCTTTGGACTTTCCTCTGTATATGTTTTCTTTTTTCAGAAATTTTGGTCCTTTATGTGTATGAATCTTTGTTTGCTTCTTTGTGTACTACGATTTGGCAATCTTTCTGTAATAAGTATTTTGGCTGTTTAATACATATAATTTATGCTCTCTTTCATGTCTTTTCTCGTCCTTCAAATGAGGCCTTCATTTTAAACTCCCATCTTTTTGATGCCTCTTATTTTTTCTTGTTTCTTAGATACGCCGGTGGCTAGGCAATTTAAATATGTGAAGAACGAAGAGGCTAAAATTACAAACCGATCTACGTCTAGGAAAGATGGGGGTTATAGTAACATCAATCAGAATGAAGAGGCTAAAATTGCAAAGCGATCGACGTCTAGGAAAGATGAGAGTTATAGTAACATCCATCAGAATGAAGAGGCTGAAATTGCAAATCGATCTACGTCTAGGAAAGATGGGAGTTACAGTAACATCCCTCCCGCAGATGGAAAAACAGGTGGCGCTAAGGCACAGAGGTTTAAATTCGATCAATTAATAGCTGCAACAGAAGATTTCAAGGAAGATTACTTCTTGGGAGAAGGAGGTTTTGGCAAAGTATATAAAGGTCATTTGGAGGATACCGGTGAGGTCAGCTCAGCTCCATTCTTGTAATACTTATCAATTTTCCTCAAAAGCCTGCAATAAACAACATGATTTAAAGTAAGTGTGTGGTTTAACATTAGGAATAATTAGTGGCCTGAGTCTGTTTTTCTTGTTATATTCTTTTGTAATGCAGATTGTAGCCATCAAACAACTCGATCCAAATGGATGTCAAGGAGTTAGGGAATTTGTTGTTGAAGTACAGACACTAAGTAAGGCTGACCACCCTAATCTTGTTAAACTAATTGGTTGTTGTGCCGAGGGAGATCAGAGGCTATTGGTCTATGAGTACATGGCTCTTGGTTCATTGGAAGACCATTTGTTTGGTATGTTCTAATTGTATGCTTTTCATGTTACTTTCTTCCTCCATCCTGATAAGTGATAAACATGCCTATTTCTTTTGACTCTTTGTGATGAGTCAATTTGATTTGCTTCTTTCATTGTGTGCAGACGCCTGGCCAAATGAAAAACCTCTTGATTGGAACAGTAGAATGAAGATAGCTGCAGGTGCTGCAAGAGGCCTGGAATATTTACATGACAAGATGAAACCTCCTATTATTTATCGCGATCTGAAATGCTCCAATATTCTGCTTGGTGAGGGGTACCATCCCAAGTTATCTGATTTTGGCTTGGCTAAAGTGGGTCCTAGTGGAGACAAGACTCATGTTTCCACCAGAGTGATGGGCACATATGGATACTGTGCACCAGATTATGCTATGACTGGCCAACTAACATTCAAGTCAGATATATATAGCTTTGGAGTTGTTCTTCTGGAGATAATCACAGGCAGGAGAGCGATTGACCATACAAAATCTACCGCTGAGCAAAATCTGGTTGCTTGGGTATGTTTACTTTATCTCTTATTGTTGCCATGTGATATATTTTTGTGGTTATGCTGTGGTAAGACCTTATCATTCTCATTTCTACACCTAAATGGATCCAAGAAATTGATGTCACTAAAGTACTTCCAATCATTGTTTTTTTGAACAAGTCTTACAGTCATTGTTTATCAGATTGGAGGTTGTTTGTGGTTTAAGAGGACGAGATCAGAGGCTCTTAACCTTTAAAAACAGTTTTTCTGTCTGTTCTTTTCCTCACAAACAAAAGCCTGATATTTAAGTGGAGAAGGGTAAGGGGTGGCCCTCAGGGATTTCTCCATCATCAAAAAGAAATTACAGTTTTCTGCTTAGAAGAGTCGATTTGCATTTACCGGAATCATGCTTCCTTTTTGGTACATTTAGGTGTCATGTACTGTTTGGATAGTGTCTTTGGATTTTGATGTCGTGCTGTCTGCACTATCAAAAATGCCGTGTATATACCAGCAATGGTTTGGTTAAGGACTGCAGCCACACTTCTAGAATTCAATGCTTACCAATTTTTTTTGGGTGTAGACGTCGACCTTTTACCTTTTACTTCCGCTGCTATTTCTTTTCCTTTTCGTTTCATCTATGGATTCAACCAGAAGGTACTGCCATACTTTTCCTTGAATGGTTTCATTGTAAACGTTGTACATAGATGGTAGCCAGATGAATAAGCGCACAGTGCTAACAAATCTGCCATGGGTGATCAGAAGTAATTGTTCATTTCTGTAGAAACTTGTAAGAACAATACACAGTTCCAATTTAGATTAGACTACTGCTTTAAGGACTAGATATCTGTTGATTTAGAGTAAACATGCATATTCCTATCTTGCCCACTTCTGGACCTAGCAGCAGCAGAGAAAGAGCTGAGCTGGTGCCAGTTGCACTAATTTAATTTTGTTTTGTCGGATGATCAAGTGGCCGAATTGGTTGTTTCAAATATTATGTCGCCATCTATATGTTTTCAAAACAAATTTATGTAGTGTTTCCTGGTTGAAGAAACTGCTGACAAAGTGCCTCCGTCATCATTATGATGTCATATTGAACTCGCATAAACATTTGTTGAATTGTGTGACCGCCACGTCCTTTGCCTGCTCTAATACCATGGCACAGTGTGACCATCTCATCTAAAAACTTAAGCTATTAGAGGCCGTATACTTTTTTTTACTTATTTATATATTCAACAAAAGCCACTCATCTTTTGCAGGCAAAACCGTTATTTAAAGACAGGAAGAAATTCTACAAGATGGCAGATCCAGTACTTGCTGGTCACTATCCAATTAGGAGCTTATACCAAGCTCTTGCAATTGCTGCAATGTGTGTCCAGGAGCAACCTAATATGCGCCCTCCAATTGTTGATATCGTCACTGCTTTGAACTACCTTGCCTCCTTAAAGTATGACCCTGAAATCGAGCCTCCTATCCGGAAGTCATCCAAAAGTTCTTCTGAGAAATCTAGAAAAGATGATGATGAAGAAACCTGGTAATGGTGATGGAAATGAAACAACAGAGCTTGAGGACTAAAATAAGAACTGAAACACACACAATTATAAGTGGTTTTCAACTTTTTTGTGTTACATATGTAAATTACAGGTGCAGCTTAAAAATTATAGATTGGACATAATAAAAAAACCAAGGCCTTCTTTGCATATCTGGTGCAAATGCAATATATATATATATATATATATATATATATATATATATATATATATATGTTGGGAGTTTTGCTCTATGATACTTTATAAAGCGACGGAAAGTATTTAACTATTACAAGTATTCGAAAGGATAAACAAAGATTCAATAATTCAACATGGAATCTGAAAATTACAATAGTTACACAAGTAAAAACTGGAAATTCCAGTTTTATAGAAGACGGAAAAATATAAATTGGTTTTTGCTGAGTCGAGTGTAGCACTCTGTCCTTAAGACAATATTGCCCCGTATGTATCCTTTATACGTCCTGGACAATTTGTCTCCCAAGATAAAACAACAATGGAACCCTTGAGCAAAGGAAACTCAAGAGCTACCGTGAAGAATATTGAGTAACGAAATGATGCTTGGAAGTTGTAGGAAGAAGAAATTTCTGCTTGTGTATTTTCGTGTGTTGCCTCTATCTTGTTTCGTTAGCTTCTTGTTAGTGCTCAACAATGGTGTAATGGGGTGTTTATATAGGAGAGGGAGGGGCTGTTTATCGCTGAAAACTACCTCCATAATAGCCAAATAATGGCCATTATGGAGGTAGTAAAGTCACCAACATAAATGGTGAAAGACCAACGGATTTGGCCATTATAGGAGGAGTAATTCAGCCAAAATAAATGGCTGAATTGAGTGCTTGGCTTTTCTGTCTTGACCGTCGAAATTCTGAACTTCAGGGACCAAACTCGTACATCTTGAAACTTCGGGACCAAACCGCACATCCGAAAGAATTCCGGTCCAAACTCGTATATCTGAAACTTCGGGATCAAACTGTACTTCTGGCAAAGTTTTCTGGCCCAAAAAGATAATATCAGAAGACCCACAGCCCACGACCCACGACCCGTGACCCGAGAACCCGAGAACCCGGAACCGGACCGGATGGGACGGGCGGGCGGCGGCGGCGCGCGTGTGGTCTTTCCTCGAACCGAAGCACATCTAGGTCCTCCCTCCTTTAAACACATGGGATACCCCTTGGGGTCCCAAACCCCAAACCAATTTCGAATCTTATATACACAACAATTCTTTCTTCCTCTACCGATGAGGGAGAATTACACACAATACCACACTTTCCATGCTTCAAACACCTTACTTCGTGAACCAATATCTCTTTCATTTCTCAATGAAATTTAACGATTCTTGGCCCTACGGTTATCTACGTACTTAGTAGATCATGCATGTGTGAAAAACCGGATTCTCCAACATCCGTTACACTAGTGTTTAAGCTGTTAAAGTTGGTCGGTCGCAACTCCCGCTAAAGGCAAATTTCCAACAATCCCCTCTTGAAAGAGATTTTGGCGCACTCACATGGTGTCTTTTCATTTCCAAGAATATTTCAAATGGACCGATGTTGCATAAGGAGAGGTAGCCTCGCTTTGAACCTTCCATAGTTGAATACCATCGGACTTACTTACTTGCGCGCGAACGTGATGTCTTGAACCGTCAGTGTTTAGTGTAAGCCAAGACAACGGTACCAACACAACAAATTCCCTTACTCTCTTCTTCGTAATGTTTTGTCCGTTTTGGCCATGGACAACGTCTTGGATTCTTAAGTGCGTTCAATTTGAGGCGGCCCGTCCTCGCACTTAAATAGGTGGTCTCCTACAAGGTATCCCGCTATACCCCACTTCACAAGTGTTAGGAACCATTAAAAGTTTCCCAAAGACCTAACCTCAACTGTTGAGGATCATTACAGGTTTTGAAAACTTAACCTTTACCCATACCGCTTGCAGATAGCACTTAACGTCTATCGCGGGAACGGCTTTGGATTTGGTGTTTCTTTTCGAAATCACTATCCGAAGTGCTCATGCTTCCACCGAAGCGATCAACTGAACCTTTACAACTTAGTTTTCCCATTGAACCAAATTACGGGATCTCCAGGTTCGTAAGGTTGGGTTTCCACCGTATTGGTCCGTATATTTTGGGTTTTAAGCCCATTCCCTAGACAGGCGAACGCTTGATCTCCGGGTAGTCCCTTAGTTTGTAAACAAGGAAGTGACACCCGTGATGATCAACCGCCATACGGTCTTATGTCTCCGACGGATCCCGACAGATATGTCCGTACGCCGTCATCCGTGTCCTTCCTAAAGCCGATCGGCTAGCCACAATGTATAACTGCCGAAAGCATGGGTTTCTCCCAATAAGGGACGTCCTCTAATGAGTCGTGAAGTTACTCAACTTCTTTCATGCTTTGTATAAAGCGATAAACTCCGATACCATCATGAATCGGTCGATGCAAGTTTGCTTAGAGGATTTTCCAAGAACCACCATACACATTTACTTGTGGCTTTGGTGTTCTTCGGATCCGATGTCCGGTTTGCATCACCGTGTTCTCTCGAACCGCTGGACATCCGAATACTATAATCCGTAGATAAGCGAATAATTCGTATATCGTCATATCCGACTTAATGCCTTCTATTGATCATGTATTAAGATCATCGCGTGAACCTTAGTTCAACCGATCTGTTTGTTGGACGATACCAGTCGATTGTAGTGTGTACAATACATTGAACTACACGTGACCCGAGCATATCGCTCCTTGTCTATGGGTGCACCATGATTCCAATCGCTTCTATGATTCATATCTATTGGTGGCTTCAACGAGACTCGTCAACTATCGACCATCCGTTAGATGTCTTAGAAATCCAATTCCTAAGATGTCATCTCGTGATACTCATATCTTTCATATCGAGACTTTGTTTCAATATGATTTTCACTCTAAGACCGTTGGTTTTCCCAACTGTTGGCTTTCTAACTTCGAGTCAATGTTTCGTGATCGATTCATTGTTTCGTTTTATCCGAGACTTTCAGACCAAAATGTTAACATTTCGGGGACCAAAATGAAAGTTCAGGAGAAGCCCAACAGTTCAGCAAACCAATTCTGATCCTCTTCTTCCAACTCTCCGATTGGGAAGGCTGTTTCAACACCCATGCCATGTAAGATTACAATGGCCCTGGATGTGAAGCTACTCACAGGGGAGCACTTTTTACAACCCAAAGGTTCTTTTCCCGGAGGAAGATTAACCATTACACAAGTATGGTTCTATATATAGAATCTATTTCTCCCTTTAGCTTCTTTCCAAAGCAGCGTTTTTGGAGATAACAATTATTTGTTAATTGTTCATGGTTCATTATTAACCATACAAGCTAGAAGGACTGGAACAAGTCTTTGTCCCCTTCTTTGCTCTGTCTCGGTTCAACATCTAGAATCCCTGAGTTCTGCAGATCTGGAATATTAAGTTCCTGGACAGCCAAAGAACTTTCGAGTCTCGTAGATACGGAACGTCTAGTTCCGGACAGTCGCCCTCGCGGGTTCTTGTTAACCTTGAGCAATTACTCCTTTTTCCTTTTCCAAGGAAAGTTATCTCCAAAGAATTCAGCATTCTTTGACGCGAAGAGGCGATGAACACTACTGTTATTTGCAGATCCAGTGAATATGCAATCTACAGTCTTAGGTATGAAACCACCCCACATCACAACATTTGTATGTGAGATCCTTTTCATGTATCACACGGAGGGTTACCCTTATCCTTATGCGGAGTTCTATTGAGAATCGCATTAGCGGTAAGGATCGAGGTGCCCCACATAATTTGGGCGTACGGCTTAGCGCTTGGCTAACACCGTTAGACTGAGGTGAGAAATGAGCAGTCGTTTAATAAACGATGCTTCACTTTCTCCCCTCTATCACTACGAATTTCTCAATCCGTAGGCTTAGTTGATTTTCAACTTCGTTTTGTAGCGCTTATCCGCTTCAACAACTTCATCTTTGCTTTTCAATAAACAAAGGATACAATACGTTGTACCATTATCAATAAAGGTCATAACGTACTTGTCTCCCCCCTCTATTTTGTATAAACTTCAAATCACCCAAGTAGGTGTGACTAAGTTCTAGAGGAGCAAGGCTTCTTTCGCTATTCCCTTGACGGAATTTGGAAAGGTGATTTTGCCTCTTCATCTACCTCGCATTTATTTGAGGATTTATGTCGAAGAAGGCAACAATCTCAACATCGTTAGCTTTTGAATGACTTACTATTTAACATGTCTTAATCTATGATGGCATAGACGCACGGATTACAAATATATCATTCATTTGGCTACGGACATACTGTACCATTCTTAGTTATCACAGACCTGTTGGACTAGTCTCAAACCAGGTTTGACCAACAGCGTCCCTTAAGCAAGTTTGGAATATGTATCACCTCATCTTAGAGTGATCACAATCCATGAAGTCCTATTGAGGACAACCTCTCCAACCCCTTCTACTTTAGAGGTGGCGTTGCTTCACATGAACAACCTCTTGCCCGTGGTTAGGCGTAACCGGATCATATGTGATCTAGATACTCCGGCCTACTCCGGTTGCTTTGCGGATCGAGTGTCCAATTTTTCTTTATCGCCTTTCTTTAGGCCTTCGCATCATTCGGACTGGAAACTCTGGCCCACCTTACTAGGTGTCCATTGCTTTTCCTATGAAATGAGTTTTGGCCCCACTCCAGTCGCCCGGAGGCTTTATATGACTGAGTGTCCAATATCATCATATCAAAGAAATTTTGGCCCACTCCAGTCGCCCGGAGGCTTTATGTGACTGAGTGTCCAATATCATCCTATGAAGGATCTTCTCAAATAATATGACAGGCTCAACGTCATTAACTTTTAGACTTCTTCCGTTATGATTGGTGCCCGTAGATAATTCTTGGCGCTTACTTAAGAGTGGTAACAGCTTTCGCACGATCGGTGGATCTTACTCCCTCGTATGTGCGAACATACTTTACACACTTTAGTAATTACACTTAAAAGAACGGATCTTCTTAAGTCGTTTACAAAATCCAATCTTTAAACGGAAAAGAAGATGAGATTAAACTTCGATTTGTTAAAGCATAAGGAATATAAATTATTTTCATATTCCTCCTTACTTTAATCCATTTTTAATCGACATAATTTAATCTTTATTCTTGACAAGTAAGAAAAATACTTATCATTTAATCCTTATTCTTGACAAGTAAGAAAAATACTTATTCCAATTTCGGATTCGGCTCACTTCAGTCACTTCATCAGACTGAGTGTCCATTTCCTTCTCACCATTATTCGGATCCTTTGTCTGGGACAGATATAGGCCTTCTGCTACAAGATAGAATAACATCTTCACTCTTCTCCTCTTGTCCCAGTTGACATCCTCGAGCTCTCGTGAGCGCTTGTTCCCACCGCCTCTTTGTAGCGGTGAGACCATGAACACGTTCATCATCATCACTCTCTTCTACCAGAAAACCATTTCCATATCCAGATTTGGTCACACAACTTTTGACCGACATCTTTCGAACACTAATAGTAATACAATACAAATATTGTCTTAAGTTGTTGGGAGTTTTGCTCTATGATACTTTATAAAGCGGTACGGGAAGTATTTAACTATTACAAGTATTCGAAAGGATAAACAAAGATTCAATAATTCAATATGGAATCTGAAAATTACAATAGTTACACAAGTAAAAAACTGGAAATTCCAGTTTTATAGAAAACGGAAAAATATAAATTGGTTTTTGCTGAGTCGAGTGTAGCACTCTGTCCTTAAGACAATATTGCCCCGTATGTATCCTTTATACGTCCTGGACAATTTGTCTCCCAAGATAAAACAGCAATGGAACCCTTGAGCAAAGGAAACTCAAGAGCTACCGTGAAGAATATTGAGTAACGAAATGATGCTTGGAAGTTGTAGGAAGAAGAAATTTACGCTTGTGTATTTTCGTGTGTTGCCTCTCTTGTTTTCGTTAGCTTCTTGTTAGTGCTCAACAATGGTGTAATGGGGTGTTTATATAGGAGAGGGAGGGGCTGTTTTCTTGCTGAAAAGCGCCTCCATAATAGCCAAATAATGGCCATTATGGAGGTAGTAAAGTCACCAACATAAATGGTGAAAGACCAACGGATTTGGCCATTATAGGAGGAGTAATTCAGCCAAAATAAATGGCTGAATTGAGTGCTTGGCTTTTCTGTCTTGACCGTCGAAATTCTGAACTTCAGGGACCAAACTGTACATCTTGAAACTCCAGGGACCAAACTGTACATCTTGAAACTTCAGGGACCAAACTGCACATCTGAAAGAATTCCGGTCCAAACTGTATATCTGAAACTTCGGGATCAAACCGTACTTCTGGCAAAGTTTTCTGGCCCAAAAAGATAATATCAAAAGACCCACAGCCCACAGCCCACGACCCGTGACCCGTGACCCGAGAACCCGGAACCCGGAACCGGATGGGACGGGCGGGCGGCGGCGGCGCACGTGTGGTCTTTCCTCGAACCGAAGCACATCTAGGTCCCCAAACCAATTTCGAATCTTATATACACAACAATTCTTTCTTCCTCTACCGATGAGGGAGAATTACACACAATACCACACTTTCCATGCTTCAAACACCTTACTTCGTGAACCAATATCTCTTTCATTTCTCAATGAAATTTGACGATTCTTGGCCCTACGGTTATCTACGTACTTAGTAGATCATGCATGTGTGAAGAACAGGATTCTCCAACATCCGTTACACTAGTGTTTAAGCTGTTAAAGTTGGTCGGTCGCAACTCCCGCCAAAGGCAAATTTCCAACAATATATATATATATGTAAAAGCTCTACGCTTCAATGATATATTGAGGGAAAAAAACACAGAAGAAGCGTTAGCAAGAACTGATTAAAGCCAATATACATATATTTTTTAGTAACTAGTCCAATGCAGTATAAAATACTTGAAAGTGTATGTAAAAGAAACGCCGTTTTGCCAAATCTAATGGAAGAATTAAGCAGAGAGAACGAAATGGAATTCAAATATATACCTTCTGAATTAACTTTTTAACGGAACACTTGAATTTCTCGATGATTTTTTCTCAATTTAATATCCTTATTTCTGAAAACAAAAAACAAAGAAACATAAGATTTTACCTTAAAATTGAACAAATTTACTTGACTGAAGGGAATAATGGATCTCACATAAATCTATAGAAAACAGGCAGAAAAAATCCTATTTTCTGCTAGCTAAGCTAATGGTTGGAAGAATCATATTGAATATTTTATGAAACGTTCCAAGAACAAATAAGGGAAAACAACACAAAGTACCCTTAAAATGAAAAATATTTACCCGCCCATGCCCCCTTCTAAACTAATTTCACTTCTTACCTAACTTCTTACGGTAAGGCCAATGCACCCACCAGTGTGGTGGCGATCACGCTGTTTATCTCATAATCACCCCTAAAGCTAGCTCCTACTTCTCCTACTTCTCCTTTAGGGTAGGATCCTCCTTGGTCCTTTTTACATAACACTCTCGCCGAAAATATTTGCCTGAGTACTCCTTTGCCCAAAACATTTCCACCATGATACCATCGATACATCATGATTGTATCATAGAGAACTAAGAGAAGGACACAAGCAGTCCTCCATGATAACATCTCAATAAATTTATATACCATGGTATCATGGAGGACTGAAAAGTGACTCATTGAAGGACTGAAGCAGTTTTCCATGATACTATCACAATATATGTATATAAGATAATGGTATCTCTGTATACCATCTCTGTATATTTATATACCATATTGGTATCATAATTCTGGGGTATTTCGGGTAAATAGTTTTGATATTTCTAGGGGTACGAAAGTAATGGGGCGAGGGGCGGGTAAATAATTTGACTCCAATGGGCATGTGTGATCTTTTCCCAACAAATAAAGGCGGATCTAAGATTTGAAGTTTATGGGTTTAAAAGTTTATTATATGTATATATTTAGTGGATTTTTCAACACATATAGTATTTGGACCAAAATTATTGGATTATGTCCAACCAGTGCTTTTTATGCTAATCCGCCTCCGTTAACATATCAGTAGTTATGGTATATTGATAGTTTCTCTTGAAATCTCCACAGATATCAGTGAGAGTTGAGATAAGATATGGAAGAATAATTATGCTCAACGGCGTTCCTGTATCCGAATGATAACCATCTTGATTTTGCAATTGTAGAATCATCAAATAACCGCTGTTTGTTTGTTATTATTGCTTGTTCACTCTGTAATAGGTGTGTGTTATGCTGAATTCATTCAGAAAAAGTTGTTTAGAGTTTCACCATCTTTTGTTCCTTTTGATTTGGTTCCAAACTGGACAAATAACGTGAAAGTACCAAGTAAAAATTACTCCACTATCGTTTCAAACAGAATTAACTGGCAACGTTTGCATATGCAAGTAAGATTAAAGTACTTTCTAATGATCATTGCAACTATACTTAGAAGTCATCCTTCCTTTTCTGTATTTCCTTTGTTCCTTATAATCCTTCCTAGTTATTATAACTAGGATACATCAATGACTACATGAGTAAGAATGTTTCATACTGCTGTCGATAACTTTTAAGTTTTCGTTTAGGGGAAAGGACGGTGTTGGAGGGGGATAAAAGTTAAAAAGGGCAAAGAAACACAACATAGAGAGTTTTAACATGCTTGGCTATTCTTAATGAAGTGCTGTTGACGGTGAACTTGTACCTAAATGATGGAATTGAAATGAAACAAATATCTGGCTTGAATTGCGTTTGGATCATACTCTCACGATGAAAGATGGAGGATTTTTTAAAAAAAAATTGTTTTTTATTAAATAGGAGGAAGGGGAAAGGCAATTACAAGGTGGGGAATCGAACCCTCACCAACAAGTTGAGTGTTCAGGTAGCTAACAAACTGAGCTACTAGGATTCACTCATGGAGAATATAATCACAGCAGCTGGTGGAAATTGTTGACGAAATTCATTTTATTGGTAATATCTTTATGCTTTTTCCGATGCTGTTTTCGAGAGCATTTTACTGGACATGTTTCGATGGGAATTTAACTGTTCATATGGTTAACATAGCTTTGGAGGGAAAAGAAAGAATATCTATGTATGTTTTTTAAGTTTGTGTTGCACTTACTAGCTGAAGCAACATTCACTACTCTAGTGTGGGCTTATATAGGCTTTCTAGTGGAATAATTTCTGCAAAATTGCTATGAATTATCAGTTTCTCAACTCCTGAATAGATATTCTTCCTATCCTAATCAAGATCTAAAAAAAAAAAAAGAAGAGGGAAGCAAAAAACTAAAGCCTTCTTCCAACAGCTACATTTCACTGGTTTCGCCTGCTTGGCAACTGCCTACCCAAATGTACAAAATGGAGTTGTTTGATGGTAGAACTTTACAACAATCCCTTCTTGCTGCCTGCAAAACAGAACAGTAATTCACTTAGTAGTAGTCCTTTTCGGATCGATCTTCAGAAATTAAGTTGTTTGACAAATTTACCTTCTGCCAACGGTTATTATCAGGCCTTTTCAACACGACAATTGCACTGATATTCTCAGGTGATTCAATTTTCCACCTGCAATAAGGATACGACTCTTTATGCCGATGATAAACCCCAACAATCTGATTCTTGCTTCGATCATATTTAGCAGCAGTTATGTAGTACACGAAAGGCTTCTGGCACGGGTGCTTTGTCACAGGCCTAGTGTTGAATGCATAGGCTGTGTAATCAGCTCTTTTGTACCAGTTAAGAAGTGTTCTTGTGGGCATTTCTAATTCTCGGGGAGAGATATTACCCCTCGTGATCTGAACCACGTAGCCCCATGAAACTGAAATAGACCAGTATCTCTGCTTGTCGTAGCAGATTGACTGCTGCATTATGCTGGCAGTGTCGTATTTCAGCGATTCAAAAAGGCGTCGGAGTCCTTCAACTCTTCCCATACTTGGGATTATTGGATCCACTACATCAAGATGGTGAATTGATACTAGTGGTGTTACAGGATGTGCACCCAATAGGCCTAGCAAGTTCCCATACACATCATACTATACTACCACAGAAAAATTCATCAAAAATCCAGTCAGAAGTACTTTTAATTGATGATAACACAGTAAAATGATTATAGTGGTAACAATTTTCATGGCTCTTGGACTAACGGCCTAGGCCAAGATTACAAAATCTGCTTATTTTGAAAAACATTTTTGTCAAAAGTACATTTTGAAAAGCACTATTGGCAATATTAGAACAGTATTTTGTGTTTGGAAAATGTTCTAAAAGTGCTTCTGCGAAACACTGGAACTTTTTTTAGCTTTTGAAAAACAACTTCTGATACTACTCAAAAACACTTATTTTTTCGGCAAAGCTTGATCAAACACCTCAACTTTCTAAAATAAGCACTTTTGATTTTGCTAAAGCTTGGCCAAACATGTTATAAATAATGCAGTAGCATAGCACAGTAATGCATGAAACTTTGGTCATGAACAAGATCCTCGACTTATATACAATGATAATCAAAAGAACTTTTACGTTACTTATCCCATATTCTTCTGAATTGTTACCTGTAATTATCTTTTAGGTGATTGTGGATTTAATTTCAGGCAACTAATTAATCCCAGTTTAATGGACGGTTACCTGATGAAATCCAGGTTCTCGCGTAAGCGGGACCCCAAGCTCAGCCATGCAAGCTTGAATTCTGTCATCACTACCGTATAATCCAGGATATCGCTGAATGCAACGATCTTGAATCTTCTCCAACTCTTTAGCCAAAGGATAACTAATTTCAAATCCACCACCACCATAAGCAATGGCATAAGAGAAAAAAATGTTCTGAATATGACTTTCTGAAGAACTCCCAATGTAATAATACTGATTATGATCATACTTGGAAAGAATCCTAACAACATTTTCCACAACAAAAACTGTGTCATCATCTTCCATTACGAACCATCGTACATCTTTAGGATCCAACCTTAATGTCTCAGAAACAACACGCGAAATCCTAAGACCCGATCTGTTCCCCTGACGATTCGTGTACAAAAACTTAGTTGTGTTCTCCGAAATACGAATTTCGGGCAAACCTTCATCTTTCTTGATTGTAACATTTTTATCTAATCAAAACAACACCTCTCATTTCCCCTGGCTTCCACCATAATTTTATGTACTCTTTTCTTTTATCCCACAAATTCGAAGACGCGGCTACTCCAAATACAATGTGTTGGAGTCCTGTTTCAGGCTCCCCTCCTGTATTTTCTTGAAGAGAAAGGGAAGTTGATGAGTTTTTGGAATTATGAGAATGTGGAGTTTTTGGATGGATTTTTTTTGTGTAAAATGATTCTTTTGTGGATAAGTCTGATGAAGAAGGCAAAGAATTGGTGCATTTCCCACATCGGATATGGAATGTGAACATAGACTCCTTATATGGACTTGGACAATCTCACCCTACAAGCTAGCTTTTGGAGTTGCGTTAGGCCCAAGTACCATTTCTTTAGAGGCATGTCCATTCCAATTCTTTGTTCACCGATGTTGGGCTCCCAAATTATACCACGCTCCAGTTAACAACGTCTGGGCGTGCGGTGAGTGTTAAGAGTCTCACATCGGATATGGAATGTGAACATAAACTCCTTATATGGACTTGGGCAATCCTCACCCTACAAGCTAGCTTTTGGGATTGAGTTAGGCCCAAGAACGACTTTATTGAGAATTAGATTAAAAGAGTAAAGAAGATAGATGATTAATAAGGTGATGAATAGCCACGTTATAGTTTTGCGAAGGTTGCTTAGGACAAATGCTTGTCGTTGAGAAGAAGCAGAAGTTATTATTATTATTATTATTATTATTGATACGATGACGAGTCATTAGGTTTGTTTGTTTTTTTGAGTATCTAAGTGTTATGGTGGTGCATGCCATGTTTCAGTACTTGAGATGAATTGCAGTAGGAGGAGGAAGAAGAAAAGTGAGTGACGGAGAAAGAGGTTTGATTGAGAGGAAGAGAGGGATTTCTCAAAGTTTGTTTGATGAAAGTATTTACATAATTTAAATCACTTATAAGATAATTACAAATATATTTCTATGGTAAACATGTATGGACAACGCGATTTTACGAGCAATAAGAATGTTAATATACCGTTAGTGTACTTAGATCGTCTCCACTGACTTAATCAATTCAACCAAGTTGTACTTTCCTTAATGAGTTTGTTACTGTACAAGGTACGCTTTGCTAAAATGATAATTATATCATCGATCAATCTGAATTTAAGTACTAACATATAGAATTTTGGTAAATTTTATACAAAGACTTTAGACAATTTAAGAAAAGGAAAAGCGACCGATTGCAAGAAAGAAGTTAATTGAGGTACATGCTATCGGTTGGAAATTTGTCTTTGATGGGGTTACGTCCACCCATCTTTAATGATTTAAACACTCGGATTCCGCATGTTGGAGTCTTTGGTTCTTCACACGTGCATAATCTACTAAGTGAGTAGATGACCGTAGGGCCAAGGATCGTCAAATTTCGTTAAGAAATGAAAGAGATATTGGTCCACTAAGGTGTTTGAGGCATGAAAATATGGTGTGAGACAAATCTACCACATCGGTGGAAAAAAGAAGAATTGTTCTTTTTATAAGCCTAAAAATGGATAAGGGTTTGGGACTCCAAGGGGTAACCCATGTGTTTGAAGGAGGGAGGACCTAGGTGTGCTTGGGTTCGAGGCTAGCGCCGCCGCCGCCCGTCCGGTCTCAGGTCGTGGGCTACGGGGCTACTTCTGATATTATTTTTTGGACCCCAAACTGTTTAGTATTTACAGTTTGGTCCCTGGAGTTTCAGAAATGCTGCCAGTAGCCAGAAAGCCAACAGTTTATGACATTAACCATCTGAACTACAAAACATTTCTGGCCATGACTACACCTCTTAAAGGACCTCTTAACACCTCTCCTCATCCTAAACACTATATATTGAGACCTGAAACATATTTGAGGGAGAAGTTTAAAAGAACACAGAAAAAGAGAACAAGAGCAGAAAGATAAGAGAACAGAAACTCTTCCTTTTCCTCTAAGTCGTTTCGTGTTTATTTTCTTCGTCAGAATCAACCTATTTGGTTTGTAGTGTTGATTAGTTGTTGTTTTATCTTGGGAGACTATTGCCCGCTAACGTAAAAGCATATATACGAGGCAATATTTTCTTAAAGACAGAGAGCTATCTCTCAACTCAGCCACAGTTGTAACAATCCAGATTTAGTGTTTCTTGATTTCAGGTTATCAAGATTCAAGACTCAATAAGCTTGCGGCAATTATAATCTTGATTATTTGTTTATCCTTTCGAACACTTGTAACATTTATTTACTTCCCGTACTTCTTTGATTCTAACAATTATATCCAACAATTTTAAGACAAGATTGTATTAGTGTTCGAAAGATGTCGACCAACATTTCTGTGACCAAATCTAGCTATGGTTGTGGTTTTCTGGAAGAAGACAGTTCTGATTATGATGTTGACGGTCAAAGTATTGATGGTGTCACCGCTCCCGAGAGTGGTGGGAACAAGCGCCCATGAGAGGCTGAGGATGTAAACTGGACAAGAGGATAAGGTTGAACATGATGGTCTATCATGTAGCAGAGGGCCTATATCTATCCCAGACAAAGGATCCGAATTATCGTAAGGAGGAAATGGACACCCAGTCCGACGAAGTGACTGAAGTGGGCCAAAATTCAAAATTGGGATAAGTTATTTTTCTTCATTGTCGAAAATGAGATTAAATGGTGTCTGATTAAAAGGACTTAAAGTACGATTAGGAATATGAAAATGTTTTCTAGAAAAAATTATATTCCTTACGCTTTAAAATCAAAAGTTTTATCTCACCTTTCTTCCCAGTTAAAGATTGGATATTGGAAAACAAAACTTAGAAGATCCGTTCTTTTGGGTGTAATTATTAAAATGTGTAAAGTATGTTTACACACACGAGGGAGAAAGATCCATTGACTGTGCGAAACTGTTACCACTCTTAAGCAAGCGCCAGGAATTGTCTGGGCACCAGTCTCAAGGGAAGAAGACTAAAAGATAATAGCTTATCTTAAGACGTTAAACCTGTCACACTATCTGACAAAAGATCCTTCATTTGATAGGATGATATTGGACACTCAGTCGTACAAAGCCTACGGGCGACTGGAGTGGGCCAGAATTTCCAGGTCTTAAAAGATCTGAAGGCCAAAAGAAAGGCAGAAAAGTAATGGACACCTAGTGAGGTGGGCTAGAGTTTCTAGGTCTTAAAGGATCTGAAGGCCAAAAGAAATTGAACACTCAGTCTGCCAAAGCAACTGGAGTGGGACAGAGTATCAAGATCACATATGATCCGGTTACGCCCTAACCACGGGCAAGAGGTTTTTTATGTGAAGCAACGCCACCTCTAAAGTAGAAGGGGTTGGATAGGTTGTCCTTAAAAGGGTCTTTAGGAAATGGGATCACTCTAAAAGGAGGTGATACATGTCCCAAACTTGGTTTCAGGGACGCTGTTGGTCAAGCTGGTTTGAGACTAGTCCAACAGGTCTGTAATAACTAAGAATGATACATTATGTTTGTAGCCAAATGAATGATATATTTGTAATCTCTGCATCTATGCCATCATAGATTAAAACGCGTTAAATAGAAAGTCATTCAAAAGCTAACAAAGTTGAGATTGTTGCCTTCTATCAATATAAACCCTCAAAATGAATGTAAGGTGGGCGAAGAGGCAAAATCACCTTTCCACTCCATCAAAGGAATAGCGAAAGAAGCACCGCTCCTCTAGAACTTAGTCACACCTACATGGGTGATTTGAAGTTTGTACAAAATAGAGGGGGTAGACAAGTACTTTGTGACCTTCATTGACGATGGTACAACGTATTGCATCATTTGTTTGTTGAAAAGATGAAGCTGTTGAAGTGGATAAGCGCTACAAAACAGAAGTTGAAAATCAACTAAGCCTACGGATTGAGAAATTCATAGTGATAGAGGGGAAGATTGTGAAGCATCGTTTATCAAACGACTGCTCCTTACTCACTTCAGTCTAACGGTGTTAGCCAAGCGCAAAGTCATACGCCCAAAATATGTGGGGCAAGGCAATCCTTACCGCTAATGTGATTCTCAGAAGAACTCCGCATAAGGATAAGGATAACCCTCCATGTGAAACATGGAAATGATCCTACCTACAAATGTTGTGATGTGGGGTGGCTTGGTAGAGGTTGGAATACCAAAGCAGTTTAAGTTGGACCTAAGACTGTAGATTGCATATCCACTGGATCTGCAAATAACAGTAGTGCTTATCGCCTCTTGGAGTAAAGAATGTTGAATTCTTTGAAGATAACCTTCCTTGAAAAGGAAAAAAAAGTAATTGCTCGAGGTTAACAAGAACCCGCGAGTGCCTGATTGTCCGGAACTAGACGTTCCAGATCTATAGGACTCGGAAGTTGCTGACTATCTGAAACTTAATGTTCCAGATCTACAGAACTCACGGATTCTAGATGTTGAACCGAGACGGAGCAAAGAGGGGACAAAGACTTGTTCCAGGCCTTCTAGCTTGCATGGTTGAGAATGAACCATGGACAATTAATAAAGAATTGTCATCTCCAGAAGCACTACTTTGGAAAGAAGCTGCAGAGAGAGAAATAGATTCCATCAGATAGAACCATACTTGTGTAATGGTTGACCTTCCTTCGGGAAAATAACTTTTGGGTTGTAAAAGTGGATACTCAAATTGAGTACAAAGTAGATGGATCTACTGTCGACTATAAGGCCTCACTACTTGGACATGTGCTCCCTTGGGAATAACTTAACATCCAGGACTATTGCAGTCTTGAGTGACATGGATGTTGAGACAACCTTCATAACCGGAGAGTTGGAAAGGGAGGATCAGAGTTGGTTTGATTGGACTGTTGGGCTTCTTCCTGAACTTTCTTTTTGGTCCCTGAAAGGTTTACATTTTGGTCCTGGAAGTTTCAGGTGAAACAGAAATAATGATTCTGACAACAGAAACATTGACTCTGAAGTTAGAAAGCCAACAATTGGAAAACCAACAGTCTGAAAGTGGAAGTCATATTGAAACAAAAGTCTCGATATGAAAATCACAGATGACATCTTAGGAATTGGGATTTCTAAGACATCTATGAACTGGTCTAAATCCAAACTCATTTGTAAGGTAGTTGACAGTCTCGTTGAAACCACCAATGGATATGAATCATAAAATTGATTTGAATCATGGTGCACCCATACACCAGGAGCGATATGCGCATATCACATGTAGTTCAATGCATTTTACAACTACAACCTACCTAGTATCGACTTACAAAGTAGATCAATTGAACTAAGGTTCACTCGTGATTCTGGAAATGATCGATAGAAGGTGTTAAATCGGATATGACAATGTCTGAAATATTCTCTTATCTACGGATTATGGTATTCTGGATGTCCAGCTGTTCTGGGATAACACAGTGATGCAAATTGGACATCGGACATGAAGAACACCAAAGCCACAAGTGAATGTATATGGTATGTCTTGGAAAATCCTCTAAGAAAACTTGCATCGGCCGATTCATGATGGAATCGAAGTTTATCGCTTTAAACAAAGTATGATAAGAAGTTGAGTAACTTCACGACTCCTTAGATGACGTTCCTTATTGGGAGAAACTAGTGCCTTCGGCAGTTATACATTGTGCCTAGCCGGTCGGCTTCAGGAAGGTAACGGATGACGGCATCTGGACATATTTGTACGAGACATAAGACCGTATGGCAGTTGATCATCACGAGTGTCACTTTCTTAATTACTAATCAAATGACATAGTGGACCCTTTAACTAAGTGACTCCCCGAAGATCAAGAATTCTATCTGTCTAGGGGAATGTGCTTAAAATCCAAACAATATGAACCTTTGCGGTGGTAACCCAACCATACTGATTGGAGATCCCAAGAATTTGGTTCAATGGGAAAACTAAGCTACAAAAGGTTCAGTTGAGCGCTTCGGTGGAAGCAAGAGCACTTTAGATGATGATTTCTGTAAGGAAACATGAATCCAAAGTTGTTCCCAAGATAGACATTAAAGTGCTACTTGCATGATGGGCAAAAGTTAAGCTTCCAAGCCATTAACGATCCTCAAACGGTTGAGGTTAAGGTTGGGGAAACTTTTAATGATTCCTAACGCTTGTGAAGTGGGGTATAACAGGATACCTTGTAGGAGATCACCTATTTAAGTGGGAGGATAGGCCGTCTCAAATGAACACACTTAAGATTCCAAGTGTGTCCACGACCACAACAGACAGAACAATAAGAATGAAAATGAATAAGGGGAGTTATTGTGTTGGTATCATTGTCTTGGCTTACACTAAACACTGACGGTTCAAGACATCACGTTCACCGCGCAGTAAGTAAGTCCGGTGGTATTCAACTAGGGAAGGATCAATGCGGAAGCTACCTCTCTTAATTCAATATCTTTCCACAAAAAAATTGCTGAAGTTTGGCACCCTGTGTGCACCAATTCTTTTCACAAATGCCCTAGTGCGGAGGTGTGAGAGGTTGGCTATGGACGGGTTCAGAAAGGGTAGAGGTAGGCCGAAAAAGAATCGAGGAGAGGTGATTAGACGGGATATGGCGCACGTGAAACTTACCGAGGACATGACCTTAGATATGGGGTTGTGGAGGACATGTATTAGGGTAGAAGGGTAGTAAGTAGTCGAGCGTAGTCCTACTTACGCTTACAAAATGATAGTTGTAGTGTTATTAATGTAGGCCCGATTAGCCCATCACACTTATAGGCACATTATTATTTTATAGTCCATGTAGTTTGATTTCTGTTGTTATGTGTTCCCTAGTGTACTTTGTTTATATTCTTTATCTGTGTTAGCTACTGCTTCCTTTTGTCAGAATGCGCTACCATGGCGTATTCGATTTTGTTATCAGCATGTTCATACAACTTTAATTTTTTTCTCTCTGACCGTTTCTCTTGCTTTGTAATGCTTGCTTGATTGTGATTATACTTTGTCTTGAGCATGTGTGCACTCTACCCACCCCGGACCCCACGTTGTGAGATTTCACTGGATATGTTGTTGTTGTTGTTATGCACTGAAATCTCAATATGCACCGGTCCAGCTATAATCTGTTACAGTTAGGCAGGTGATAATATTTTTTACTCGGCTAACTAAAAATGTTAAGATCCTAATGAAAGATGCTATTTCTAAATTTGAACCCCTTTCTAAGAACAACAATAATGTTTATTACTACACTTCAATCTCAAATAAATTGAAATAGATTATATGAATCCTCACTTCTTCATTTGAGCTCAACATCCTTCCGCCTAAAAAAAGGAAATTTCTGCGGCCTTAAAATTTTGACTCTTCTGCCTTAACATGAAAAGAATGGTGTCATAGTTATGTATGCACAGTGAGGTCCTTTAAATTAATTATATATGTCTGGACAGTCACAGAGCCTTTTTCTGTATAGAGAAAGGTGTCTGAGTAGGGATGGCAATTGGGCGGGGCGGCTCCCCCGCACCCATACCCGTCAGAAAATTTTATACCCGCCACCTAGCCGCCACCCGTGGCGGGTACAATTTCAACATCCATACCCGCCTAGGCGGGTATATTCCTAAATCCACACCTACTCCACCACCCAAGTGGATATCCGCCACCCGCCAATACTCGCATGTACCCGCCAACCATATTTTGTAATCAATTCATTTGTGATCAATACAAAATACTGAAAATAGTGATCAAACCTAAAACAAAATAGTCTTATAAATTAAATTAGTACATTATATAAACACGACAAACTACATAAAAAATACTAATGTCTCCATAAATACTTAAAGCAATACATACTTCTTCATTTGAGAACATCTTGAAAGAACAATGTGTTGAATAAACCCAACCATTGCTCTCCAAGGACCCCAGTGAACAATGAGATATTTTAGATAATTCATTATTCAATAAAGGACTTGAGTATCATATTCCTCAAGATCACATATTTTCATCTCCTTGACATCACCACCACCTGCATAATGTATACTCGAAGTAACTAGAGTCTAACTTCAATTTAATACAACATAAATAATTTAATCAAATTAATTTACCTTTAATATCCGCCCAAATCCAGTTTTGAGCACACACCAATGCCTCCACCGTTTCTGGAAGAAGTCGACTACGATAAGGATCAAGTACACGTCCACTAGTGCTAAATGAGGATTCCGATGGGACGGTAGAAACTGGAATGCTCAATATATCCCTTGCTATTTGTTGGAGAACAGAATAATTATTTCCACCAATTAAGAATATCGAAATAATTCACAAGTGGTACAGTTTCAGCTTCCAAGTACTTCTCCAAATCAAATTTTAGTCCAACGTTACTATTGTCTTGTGACACAAATTGTGCAAACTCTTGCATGTATCCCATTTCCATACTACTTGTAACATCAGTTGAAGACACGTGGCTACTACTAGCTGGATTATTACCATTTTTGTGCCCATACTCATCCACTAATTCCTTTAGAAAATCATAAATACTTTTTACCTCAACATCAACATCAAGCGCATCATAAATTTTATTAAAGTAAAACCGAATGAGAGCCATCTTGAACCTAGGATCAAGTATAGTTGCCACGCCCATAAGACCATTAACATCTAAACAATACTTATTGTATTTCTCTAGCATTACCTAGACCACTTTCCCTATATAAATGGTAGGTGAGGACAACCAGTTGGTTAATAAGATTCTAATCTCACAAATTCTAGGGAAATAAATATTGGCAGTAGGATACGTTGAGGCAGAAAATTGATGTGTAATATCATTAAACACTTTCAATAGTTCACATATTTTCACAACCTTATCACAATTTTCACTAAGTGGTGGATATTTGTATAAATTATCTCGAGCACTTAAAATAACAATTAGTGATGTGTGTGCTTTTGTAGTTATATTTCGATAGTGTGCTTTTTCAGTCAGTAATTAGTGATGGGTGTCGTTTAGAAGAAAACATCACGAAATCCAATTACATTTTTAAAAAGTTAGGCATGACCAAAGAACCATACTAAACATTTTCAGATAATAATACAACTATCACTTGGGCCATAAATATATTCAGATAATACAAAACACAAATTTATGATAAACTTGCACCAAGAAAAACAAAATGGATGGATTTTTAGAAGGTTGTTGACACATCTTTAGTAGTGGGCATTGCATGTAAGCATGCTGGTTTTAACAAAATATGAACTTTTTTCCATTGAAAATAACTACCAAAACATAATTGATTATTTTTGTTCTTAAAAGAACCCCAAAGGCATGTTCAGTTTGAAAATCAACCAGCTTAGAGTAGTTGATTTGGTTCACAGTTATAAAACAAGAACATATAGTTTGTAAACCAAAAATGCTTTTCTAAATTTTATCACAAATGAAAACAAAATCAAACATTTTGTTCTCAGAGTAGTAGGTTCTCTTAATCAATACATATTGTCAGGGTTTCAGGGACAGGGAGGCGTGAAGGCTGATGGCGGTGTGACGGAGAACGAGAGAGGGAGGAGAGACGGCAGTCGGCAGAGACTAAAGAGTGAACGAGAGAGGGAGGCGTGAAGACCGAAGAGTGAAGGCTGTTGAACTTGAGTAAGGACTAAGTGTAAGTGAGTAGGGTTTTTCCTACTCACTTATTATTGACATTGGACTTATGGGCTTACGGACTGCTACAATTATTACTGGGCTTATGGGGCGGGTAGGCGAAGCGGGTATGAGGCGGGTATAACTGCAAATCCACCACCTACCTGTCACATTTTCAATACTTATACCCGCCAGGTGGCAGGTACATTTTCAATACTTATACCCACCTACTACCCGCCAAAGTTATACTCATACCCGCCTCAACTGAGACGAATACGGTGCGAAATCCACAAAATTATACTCACCGCCATTCCTATGTCTGAGTAGTGATCTGGGATTTATGAGGGTTTATCATTCATGGTGGACCGATGAGGTTAATGCCTCGACAACTTTTTAGTTAAAAATGAACTGTATATGAATTATGATTGTCATTTACTTTCATAGCAGGGAATTAAGTGGCTGTAATCATTTCCAAAGCTCACAAGAATCTTTCTCGATAATATCATTAAATGAGTTTACTATTAACCATTTATGATTTGGAATAAGTTATTCCTTGAGATCTTTTATTAAAGCTTTAACTAAATTATTAAGATATTACTATCTCTGTCTGTCTGTATAATAAGCGTTACCTTACTCAAAACACATATATTAAGAAATTAATAATATAATAAAAAGTTTACCAAACTATCTCTATTTAATAAAAATAAATTACTTTTTTTTTATTAAAATATGCTTAAATAATAATCATTTATGTCTTGAATAGAGAACTTGTTAATAAATATTTCTTGAATAGAGAGTTTGTCACTTTTTATTTAAGAGTATAATAGGAAAAAAGTAATTAATATATGTTTTGAATTAATAAGGTGACACTTGTTTTATAACAATTTTTTTTTGTTATGGGACAGGGGAGTATGTATATCGCTGAGTTAAAAACTTTTGGACTAAACGTTTTACCATTACTATATCCAACACCACTGTAAAATCACCACCTTCAACCTCCATCATACAACCCACCACCTCCACTATTGCCACCATCGACAATCAGTACTTCATAACCATCCAAAGCCAATCATCACTACCACTTCCAACCACCCAATGTACCACCAGTCGTAATTTTTTTTTATTAGTATTATTTATTTTAGCTTCTGTTGTATGGTAGCAGCCCCCTATATATCACCAACAACTGTTACAAAAACAACAGGGGCGGCCCTTCACCGGTCATAATTAGTATTATTATTAATGAAATGAATATTGGACATAACTCAACCCTAAAAGCTAATTCAACTGACGAAAGTTGCCCAAAAAATTAAGAGAACAATTATTCTAAGCACATATAAATAGGCCAAATTCTCTAAATCTGCCGATGTGGGACTCAACAGTAACTGCACAACCGTCACCTCTAATCACCACACTAATTACTATCGATAGTCACCTCCACGATGTACTATCAGTTACCATTTATAATCGTCGTCACTAACCATCATTACTATTGCTATGTTTTTGAGTGTACGTGCTTAAAAAATAAATAACCTCAATTATATATTTACTGTTCAGATTTTGAAGTAATAATTAAACATGTATTTATTCAGAGATTTTAATCTTAAAGGATAAAGAAAAAAAAGCTCGACTTAAATTGTTTTATTTAAGATATACAGTTCAGATACTGGTAATTTATTTATGCCGCAGTAAACGTTTGTGGTTGCATATTTACGACTGAGAGAAGCTTCACAAAGCTGAGTCTGCCATTCAGATTCTTTTAAGATATAGTATGTCGTTGGCATCTGCTACAAGGATCCTGCATTCATGACACAACCTTGTGCTGGCAAATATTCATGTATAGATCATCAATTGATATGGTGATATCACTCACAGTCACTTCTATTATTAAATGATACTTTCTCGTTTCAATTTATGTAATGCTTCAAATTTTATTTTTTGAAATTTATGTATCAAAACAAGTGGGTATTTTCTTCACTCATGTAATTTTACTGAGTATGTTATTGTTATTGTTGATGATGTATTAAAACAAGGCGTATATATACTTATGTAACTATAAATCATCTCATTAATAATGTAAATAAGAAATTTAAAATTAAAAATATTTCTAAATATAAAAAATCATTCTTTTTAGGATATACTAAAATAAAAAATATATCACATACAAAAATACATTACTAATATTTTTTTGCTTACTTTTTATTACTTCTTTTGGGATCTTATCCGAGAATCTATTCTAACAGAGGACAGACATGACAGCAAACATGTCGATAGTAGTATGGAATTTTTGTAGGAGTTTGATATCGTAGAGATTCAACAGTAGACACAAGTCCCTATTATACATGACTTTATATAGTTCATGGAATTTAATGTTAAGAGTCCAACATTGAAAATGGAATGGAAACATAGACTTTTTATATGGACTTGGATAATCCGCACCATACAAGCTAATTTTTGGGGTTGAGTTAAGCTCAAGATCCATTCTTTACATGGTATTAAAGTCAGACTCATTTTAATTCTTTGTTCAAATCGATGTTGGGCCCCAAATTATATTGTTCACGCTCCAGTTAACGAGGTCTGGGCGTGCGGAGAGTGTTAAGAGTCTCACATCGAAAATAGAATGGAAACATGGACTCCTTATATGGATTTGGACAATCTTCACCCTACAAACTAAATTTTGAGGTTGAGTTAGGCCCAAAATTCATTCTTTATATTTCATAATAAAACTAAATACGAAAGGAGTATTTGTTAAGAAATTATTACCTTGATGATTGATCTCTACAATAAACCTTCAAGAATAATATTTATTTTCTGATTGCTAAAATGAGAAACTTGTTTCACCTTTACTTTCAGCTCAGTTCTTGATAGAGAAAAACGTACTCTACAAGAAAAAGAAAACATCAATAATTTGATATGGCAAAGGGGAAATTTGCACAAATAGGATATTTGAGGCCAGTGTATATTTTGTCAGAGTTTTGCAAAAATAGTCTTGACGCTACAAATTTGGAAGAATAAAAACATTACGTTTTTTAATAGTTTACAATAAGTTTTGTTGGATGGGGCAAGTAAAACTTGATACTATCTTCATTCTATACTGAGGGTGTTCAACGGGACGGGACGGGGTGGGTCCCGGTGGGCTGGGCTAGGCGGGACGGTTAGAGGTCCCGTCCCACATCCCGCCGGAATGAGGTCAGGTTGGGGCGGGGCGGGTCAGGACTCGGGATTTATTTATTTATTTATTTTGCCACTTAATTTTTAAAAAATAATATATAGTTATATACAAATATTTCAATAATTAAACAAGACAGTGTAATAAAAACATCTCAAGACTGTTTTTGTGCCTCTTATATTATTTAATATAAATATGACATAGTAATACAATTTCAAAACTACAACTTTGTGGTGTTGTTCAAAAGTTGCAAATGACATAGTAAAATACTAAAATTGCAATTAAAAAAATTACATATTCAACTATACTCTTTCGAATTTCTTCACAATGTCTTGAGGATCTTCTGTTGGAATTGGAATTTGTTTGTCAAATTCTTTAACATCGCTTCCTGCTCCCTCGGACAAGATTTCATTGTAGTTGTAGTCTTCTTCTTCGTTGGTCTCCGGTTGGCCGCACCTCCTACGCTCCGCACGAATCCAGTCTCTGAATAGAACTGCACTCTCCAATGTGTCTCCCGCCAATGAATGTCTGTACTCTCCAATTTGAAATCTTCCTGCGAAAAAGGCGCTTTCAGACGTTGTTGATGACTATCTATCAATCAATTTGAAAATAGCACGCTCATCTCGCTTTTCGTTCATTTTCGCCATGAAAACATAGTCGCCATAATAAGAAGCAGGCGAAGCAGCTAGAAGTACTCGCTTCACGCCCCTGAATTATTATTCACGAATGAATTGGGAAAGCCAACAGAAAGATTTGATTCTGACTTCGTAGAGCCGGTGCATGAAGCCTATATATCCGGAATTTCGCTCCAAACCAAAGACGACTTACTTTGCTGCATTCCTTTGGAATCATCTCCGGGGCATCCCTTGTCGCGTAGAAAGACAGATAGATTCCGATCAGACCCAGCGTCAGAGGGCCTTTGATCAATTAGAGAGGTCTTGAATGTTTAACATATCTCGGGCCATCTTTGTTAGCATTGGAAATGTCTTCTCATTCTCCCTCCAGTATTTCAGCAAGTCTTCTTGTCTTTCGGCATTGGCAATTGATTCGTACGGTACAATATCCTGCAAAACATAAACATCAAATTCGCTAACTTGTGAAGAAATTGAACCACTATACATTTTATTTCTAAGGCCTTGAATACTAGCAGCAGAAACCACATGTTTTTTATAATGTTGCAGGGAAGTAGTAGAAGATGGTACAGAAGCCGGTTGATTATTTGCACTTGGTTGTTGGTAATACATATATATTTTTTGCAGTCGGTGTGTATGTTAGACGTAACTGCTTCTTTAGTTGGTGTGTCAGTTGGTTCTTCAGTTACGTCTGTTGGAAGTACTTCTACACAATCATAAATCGTTTCTACAAGTGTTTTACAACAGTCTACTTTAATAGTTGGATTTAATACAACACCAACAATATAAATAATGGGGATAGAAAAAAAGTATTTTTTTAATTTTTTAAACATTTTTTCAATAGCTGCCTTATAAGTTGGTTTTTGCATATATTCATTAAGTAACAAAAATATTAGAGCTATATAAAATAACATATTTGAAATAGTAGGATAATAAATACCAGAAAATTCTTTAGTAGCTTGATAAATTTTTTCTAAAAATCCATTAAGTTCTAAAATTTTATCCCAGTCACTATCTACAAGCATATCCCTTGGATTTTTATTATGGGCATTAAATAATAAAATAATAGATTGTCTATAATCGTAAGCAACAAGTAGTTGCTCATACATAGAATTCTACCTAGTCGAAACTTCTTCTGAATTTTTCTATATGATAATCCACAATCATGACATATTTTTTTATACTCTTTGCGTCTTTGTATTTTTTTACTTTTAAAAATAAAGTTTATAGCAAATTGTATTTTATCAAGAATGCTTCAAAAAAATTTAGGTCATCCTTTACAACTAAGTTATAAATATGGAATACACATCTTATATGAAAATGATCAGGAAAAGATGGAGTGAATCTAAGTTTTAAAAGTCTTATAGCATAATCATTAGAAGAAGCATTATCTAATGTAATAGTCATAATTTTGTCATTTATTCCATAGTATTTACAAATTTCATTAATATTATCTGCAATAAAATTACCAGTGTGTCTATCATCTATATATCTATATGCTACAATACATTTTTGCATAGACCAATTTTGATCTATCCAATGACATGTTACCGTTTAATAATCATTACCGTTAGTACTACGGCCTATGTCTGAAGTGATAGTCACTTTGCCATTAAAATAATACAGTGCATAACATAAATATTATTGATATTCACTTGCAAATTTAAAAATATCCCTTCTAACAGTTGATCTAGGAAAACCATTAAAAGCAGGATTATATGTTTCCCGAATGTAATGAATAAAACCAGGAAAGGAAAAAAATGAAAAAGGCAAACCCTCCACCGCTATTAATTTTGCCATATTTTCCCTATCTTTATTTTTATCATATTTAGGACAAAATATTACCCCCCCCCCCCCGGTCGTTAGGTTAATTTGACTTTGTACTAGGTCGGGGACACTATGGGAATCTTGTACCGACTCAGATGGCATTGACACACCCGATTTTCTAGCCATGTATTGATTCCATTTAGCTGTGTGCTCTCCTTGTACATGTCTCAGTAAACCTCTCGTCCCACCTTGACCTTTTCCAATTTTAAATTTATAAATATTTTTACAAATTTTACATCTAGCTAGTTGATTCTCTTCGTCTCTATAAAAAATGTCATGTATCTGATTTTAATTTTCATTTTGTGGGGCTTCGATTCATATTAGGGGGAATAGGAGGCATTCCAGTTTTAATTTCAGGCTGAGACTCAGTCTGAGCCTGATGTTGATGTGCACTAGTGGGTGTGTCATCTATATTATCGTCTAAATTAAATTATGATTCATCTACTTCATCATCTACTAATATATCATTAAAAAAACATTTTTATCAATATTACTAAAATTAATCAAATCATCGTGACTAGGAACATGATTACTAGAAATACTCTTACACTTATTACTCCTACTAGAAGAAGCACCCTTACCATTACCTGTAATCAAACGTTTAAATCCTTCCATTTTAATTATACAAGTAAATAATTAAATAAAAGAAATTAAGTGTGATAATTAAAATTAAGTAACAATAATAATTTAAAGAAGGAACGAAGGTACCAAACGTCGACGTGTAATCGAGGTTGAAAATTAAAACTTTGCTCGATGGATGATCCTCAAGCTAGTTGTCAAATTCACTCTCAATTTTTTAACTTTGATATAATATTTAATAGTAGGAAGATTTGTAGAATTGTAGAGAGATAAATTGAGAGATTAGAAAGATGGTAGGAATATTTGTGAGAAAAATGAAGAGGAAAATGAGTTATTTATAGTTGGAAAATACGGTTAAAGTGTAAATATATTAACTTAGGGGTTAAAAATAAATATTAAGGGGGTAAGAGGATTTATGGGGTGGGGGGCCAAAATGGCAGTTATAGTCGTTCCACAACGGTCAAAATTGAAATTTGATCGTTATTGCAATTGTTATTTTTTGCAAAGGGGGAGGGGGACGGGGTCGGGATCGGGATCGGGACGGGTGGGACAAACCCAGGCCCCGTCCCGAGTTCGAACCCCGACAAAATATTTTTTTTTATTTTGGGGGATCGGGACGGGCCGGGTAGCGGGATGGGCCAGGTCCGGATCGGGCCGACCCGACCCACTGGACATCCTTATTCTATACTGCTGGTTTAATGCCAGCAAGAATGGCTACCATTCCAAAACTGAAAGTTAGGAAGTGTAAAAATCTTGCAGCTATCAGAGTTGAGGGGATGATGTAGATTTATGGGAGAGAAGGAGAAAGAGTGGAGATGAAAGTTGGAGGTCTGTTAGGTTTATATTTGCAAAAAAATAATTAAAATGGAAACGAAATATAGAGAGTCATGATGGTGTATTGGACGAAGAAATAAAAAAATTCACGAAAAAAGTTATTTTCTTTCTTGGTGGTGTGAGTTGAAGGTGATAAGTATGATATTGAGGTATTAGTTAATGTATCTATTAAAGGTTATTATGTAATTGTATATGTATCAACTCTTGTATAAATACCTCATATATGATCAATGAAAGTGGTGTTGGTTTTCCCTTTACATGATATCAGAGCCAAATAAAAAAAAAACCTACCTATCAAACGCCAAAGAAAGAAAAAAACCTACCTATCGGGAACTATAGATGTCGCCCTTGATGCCATTGTGCCTGCTACTTCAGCAACAATGTTTCCATTACCATCGTTTAATCCCACCCATCAACTCCAAATTAAATTGAGTTCAACGAACTTCTTACTTTGGCGAACACAATTTTTGCCTATGATTTGTGGTTGTGGATTAGAGCATCATCTTGATAGCTCTCAACCAGCCCCGACAAAATTTCTTGGAGAAAATCAATTGAATCCTGAATATAAAAATAGTGTACGCCAAGATCAAATGGTTTTAAGTTGGATTGTTGGCCTCTGTTTCAGAGTGTGTGTTACCACAAACAGTAGGCATAGAGACATCTCGTGCAGCTTGGGAAAATTGATTTTGGCATATGCTACGAAATCGAAGTCCAAAATTCGTGAATTAAAAAATCAGTTGTATACTCTTCGTCGTGGATCTGATTCAATTGAGACGTATATTCAGAAAGCTAAGAGTATAGCAGATCAACTTTCTGCTTTACAACAGCTTGTTAAAGATGACGATCTTGTTGAGTATGTTAAAATTGGCTTAGGTGTGTCTTATCGCCCTTTTACAAGATCTCTTGACGCGGCATAAACATATGTATCTTTTGATACCTTGTAATTTTTCCTTTTTAACGGAAGAAAGACATTTGCAACATGAAGAATTTGCTACAATTGCACCACCTTCCCACTAAAGAATGGCTTAACCTCAGTGTGGGTGAGGTCGGGGTTGTGCTAACCGAGGACGTGGAAAGTTGGGCTAGGTAATAGTTCTAAATTACCTATCCTTCACATTGGTTCTTCTTATTTACATATTCCAAGTGCTTCTATTAATTTAAATAATATTTTGTATGTCCCTACTATGAAGCGAATTTTTCTTTCTGTTAGTTCCTTTGTTAAGGCTACCGATGTTTTTTGTGAATCTTTTCCTGACTATTTTCTTGTAAAAAATTTGGCAACGAGGATTTCGTTGTTCAAAGGCCTGAACAAAGATGGTCTCTATCAGCTTCTAGTGTCGTTGTTGCAATTCCTATCTAGTCCTACTCTGCAACATTGGGAACGTTTCATGCTCGGCTTGGACATGCTTCTCCTTCTACAATCCATCTTTTACTCTCTAGTCATAGTTTAGATTCTGATAGCTTCAGTAGTTCTCATAGCTCATTGTGTCAGGCTTGTGTAAAGAGAAAAATTCATAAGTTGTCTTTCTTAGTGTCTGAATATTCAGCATGTGGTCCTTTAGATTTAATTTGTTAAGATGTTTGGGGTCCAGTCCTGAAAATCTCAGACGATGATTTTGTTATTATGTTATATTTTTTTATCACTTTAGAAAATAGTCTTGGATCTATTTTATTAAGAATAAATATGACGTGCTTAATATTTTTATCAATTTCGTTTATTGATTGAGAAATTTTTCGATTGTTCCTACCAATCAATATCCGCACGGAACGGATTCGAACTTCTCCTAGAATAGTTTCCGGTGCGAAATGAAATTCATAGGATATATATGAGTAATTCAAAGGATAAATAGAAATATTTGATAGGATTCGATTCATTTTTGTAATGAACAAAACAAATAGGATTGATTATGTATCACAATTTCATCATTACATGGAAGACTTTTTTGGTTATATATTGATAAGATAGTTTGGTATCCAAACAACAATAATTATGATCCTTATTGTGTACATAAGAAATTGAACAATTTCAGGCTGATTAGGGATGTGAGTTTCAAATCTTGACTTCCTATTTGCATACACATCGGATCACATAATGTGTTTTCTGTCCATATGCCCCTTAACAGAATAGGTGTGCAGAAAAAAAAATAGGCATATCACTGAAACTGGTCGTGCACTTCTTTTTCACTCTCACGTCCCTTCTAAATTCTGGACAAATGCATTTGAAACGACTGTCTTTATTATCAATCATCTGCCCACCCCTCAGTTAAATCATAAAAGTCCATATGAGATCTTATTTGGTGACAAGTCTGATTATAATCAATTACATATTTTTGGTTGCTTATGCTACCCTTGGCTTCATCCCCGTACACAAAATAAATGAAGTCCTCATTTCACTCCTTGTGTCTTTCTTGACTATTGTCTCACTCACAAAGGTTATAAATGTTATGATCGTGTCTTTAATAAATTTTTTGTTTCACGTTATATGTTGTTTGATGAACAGGTGTTCACTTTTCAAGCAGCAGATGGTGTGCGCGCATCATCTACTAAGCATGACACAAACCAACATCTTGCTATTACTACTCCTCATATTGTTCGAGCTACATATATTCATCCGCCAATGCCACCACATTGACCACCAGTCAGCCAAGAACCCACATCGCCCCATCCGTCGTACTCTTTGCATCGATCTCTTACACAACTTTCATATATCACATGCTTCTCCCATTTCATCTGGTACTGGCTCACATAGTACACAAGTTCAAGGTCTTGACATTTTGATTGGTAGTGAAGTTCTTGATTCTCCAGGTGACCCTAATTCTAATGGTGCTACTTTATTAGGTTAAGTCACACTCACTCGCAATCATCCAATGGTTACACGAGCGCAAATGAAAAATCTTAAGCCCAAACGTATTCAGTCATTTTTTGCCTCATCTAGTCTTGCTCTTGATCCCACATGTTATACCCAGACTACTAAAATTTCTGAATGGAGATCTTCTATGTCCGCATAGTGTAATACACTAATTGCAAATGGTACATGGAAGTTGGTTTCACCTGATCAAGCTTCGAATGTAATTGGTTGTAAATGAATTTTCAAGACAAAGAAAAAATCAAATGGCTCTATTGAACAATATAAGGCCAGATTAGTCGCCAAGGGTTTCCATCAACGCCCTGGAATTAACTTTGATGATACTTTCAGTTCTGCAGTCAAACCTACAACTATTCGCCTATTGCTTTCTATTGTTGTGTCACAATGATGGATTGTTAATTAGCTTGATATCTCTAACGTGTTCTTGCATGGTAAGCTAGAGGAGGATGTATACATGGTTCAACCACTAGGTTTTGTTGACCCAAATCACCCTAATTATATATGCAAGCTAGATAGATCTATTTATGGCCTTAAACATGCTTCTCGAGTCTAGAATAATTGTTTGACTGATGCCTTGTGTGAGCTTGGTTTCCAAGGATCCAAAACAGATTCCTCACTCTTTTTAGAAGCATGGACACTAAAAACCTATGTTGTCTGATCTACGTTGATGACATTATAGTCTTGGGTACATCTATGCATCTAGTTGCTTCATTGCTTCAACAATTGAAAATTTGTTTCTTCTTGCGCGACTTGGCAAGCTAAATTAATTTTTGGGTATTGAAGTTATATGGCGATCTGATGGGCTATTGTTGCATTGGTCTGAGTATACACATGCTCTCGTGGAACAGAGTAGAATGTTAACTTGTAGTGATATTTCTACTCCCATGTGTCCGAGTAATAAATTGCACACAAGTAACAATGCTCAATTCCTTCATGATAGTCTTTATCAAAGTATCTTTGGCAGCTTACAATATCTTACTTTTAATAGACCTGATATTTTATTTTCGGTTAATAAAGTGTCTCAGTGAAATGCAACTTAAAAAATTTGCTTTCGGTACTTCTACTAAAAAAGGTCATTTTCCTCATTTTTAATCTAGAAAAATAATATTTAAAAAAAAAATTGACCAGCCAATAACATGAAAAAATTGGAACCAGAAAATATTCCCCTCCCTATCAAACACACGTGCCGCCCTTTCGTGTATGCAAAGTTGTTTTTTGCTTTGGCCCTTCTAGCAATAAATTCTGCACTATGTAAACTAAATCGTGATGGTACACAATATCATCATCTTTCGTCTTAATTTTTGTTTTCTTTATAGTTACCTTAATGCCACAACGTCAAAAAAACCAAAAAGTTAAGGTGGTGCAATTACTCTGTCCAATTTCTATTCGACTGCAACCCGTGAGCTTTCAATGCAATCCTGTACAAATAAAGCAGCAGCCTGTTCTGATGGTACAAATTGGGAAACAAGAAACCAACCATTTTTGTCAGCCGAAGCATTTATTGCGCCTAAGTTGTGCATTTTGATTGAGGAAAGTATTATACTAATTAATCACTTGAGCAGAAAAGGACAAACATATAATTACATCATCTTTGTCCAAGACCTTGAAATACAAAACAAACACCTATGACTTTCTTAATTCTGAGGGAATAAATTGGTCATATAGTCATTTTTTTAAGAAATAACCACTTTTTAATACGGAAAAAATTGAACAAAGTATTTGTATCTAAAATACAAAAACTCCAGTACAATGTATTAGTGTTTGAAAATTTTACGAGTGCCTATGCTAGAATTTGATATCCCCTACAGGCGAAACCCCAATATAGTATGCTAGAGTTATAAACTTTTAAAAGCAAAACTCTAGTATATTATGATGAAATTTAAAGTTTTTATTAGCGAATATTCTCCAAATATTCACAGTATATTTTGTAATTATGATAGATGTATATTTAAGGTAACTTAGGATTCTTATTGTATTAGGAATCAACCATTTAAGGTAAGTTACGATTCTTATTGTATTAGGAATCAACCTCTGTACAACTATATATATTGTGATTAATGAAAGGAATCCCTAAGGTAAATTATTTCAATGTTACAGTTTTGAAAGTTAAACTTAAAACATATTGTATGAAGTTTGAACACTCTTTTAAAATTCGTTTCCACCTCATTTGAACACGACAACCTGCTTTGTCTAAGTCAAAAGTGGATCCAAAGTTTATGTCATGAAGTTTTGAACTGTGATAGTTCAAATATCATTAAAACAGTGATTTTTTTTGTTGTTGAGAGGAAATTATTTTGGTGAATTTGTTGGAAAATGGTTGTTCTTTCAATTTAATTCTATCTTATTCTTACCTATATATCAACCATCAGTTTATGCTAGAGTTTCGCATGAGATGACTGTCTTATAGTTTGTGGTTAAAGAGAATAATCCCTTGATTATTTCATTAATGTAATAGGTTTATATACATGATATACAATAGTAAAAATAGCCTATAATTATGGAAATCAAATATACATTTTCCTAATATACAAGATTACTGTCATAATTACAGATGTACAATATCACTAATAATATCAAAAGAATATACGGTGTATATTCTATCACACCCCCCCAGTCATAGCGGGCGATTGTCGTACGCTAAGACTGTGCCTAAAATCTTCAAACAAAACTAAGGGAAGACCCTTAGTAAAGATGTCAGCAATTTGATAACGTGAGGGGACATGCAAGACACGTACTTGTCCACGAGCTACCTTTTCGCAAACAAAGTGAATATACATCTCGATATGTTTAGTGCGCTGATGTTGGACAGGATTTCTTGAGAGATATATTGAACTAACATTATCTAAGAGGAGGTTACGTAACCAACAAGACTCAGACACCACATTGGCTACCCCTCGATATTCGGCCTCCGCGCTGGATCACGACAAAGTAGCATGGCATTTAGCCGACCAAGAGATCAAGTTATCACCAAGAAACATACAATAACCAGATGTCGAACGCCTGGTATCCGAACATCCACCCCAATCAGCATCGGTATAAGACATGAGAGTGGATACTCATGATGGATATAAGTGTAAACCGTAATCAAGAGTGCCCTGAATGTAACACATAATGCGTTTGAGAGCGTGCATGTGTTATTCCCCCGGATCATGCATGAATAAATACACCTACTGCACTACATAAGTAATATCGGGCCTCGTAAATGTGAGATATTGAAGAGCCCCCGCAAGACTACGATAGTGGGAGGGATCCTCCTATGGTGTGCTAGAAGTAGCACTCAGCTTCAGTTTAGTGTCAACCGGAGTAGGAGATGACTTACAGGATGACATGTCAGCCCGTTCAATAATCTCTGCTACATACTTCCTTTGAGATAGAAAGAGACCACGTGCATGACGAGTGACAGCAATACCCAAAAAATAACTCAACGACCCTAAGTCCTACATAGAAAATTCGAAGATGAGAAGAGATATGATAGACTTGCGCAGTTTGTCAGAGGAAGCAGTCAATATAATATCATCCACATATAATAGAATGTATGCCATAGAAAAACTGTGATGGTAGATGAACAGAGAATGACCAGACCTGTTGTGAGAAAACCCAAGAGTAGATACATAATCTGCAAACCTTTTGTACCAGGCCCGAGGGGCCTGATTTAGTCTATACAAGGACTTCTTCAGTAAGCACACATGGTTAGGATGATCGGGGTCCCTGAAATCTAAGGGTTGATGCATGTATACATTTTCCTTGAGTTCGACGTGTAAGAACGCATTTTCACGTCCAGTTGATGAATGGACCGTACTTTTGAGAGAGCTAGACTGAGAATAGTACGAATAGTTGCCGGTTTGACTACCGGACTAAATGACTCTCCATAATCCACACCAACTTATTGAGTTTTTTCATCACCTATAAAACGGGCCTTATGCCTCTTAAAACAACCATAAGATTTTTTCTTATGAGTAAAAATCCACATAGAACGAATCACATTCACACCAGGCAGATAGGGCACCAACTCCCACGTCTTCTTTTCAATAAAAGCATTATATTCATCATCCATGACCATTTTTCAATTCTGGTCACGAAGGGCAGACACGGGGTTACGTGGTAGGGGGGATTTAGTGCCATTAGAGTTGAGATTAAAATGTCATTTTGCTCTAAAAATACTCCATTATCTACGAGTAGCGGGTCCTTGTCCCGAAATAGAAGTGGGCGGGATATGAGTTGGGAGGACCTGGGTCGGGTGTTAGTGGACTGGATTGGGCCAGCAGGCAGTGGGTTTGCTGGCCGAAGTGGTTGTGCGGCGGAAATTGGGCCAGCAGGCAGTAGGCCTACTGGCAGAGACTCACAGACAGAGGGAGTTGGGACAGCAGGCAGTGGGCCTACTAGCAGATTTGGAGGATGGAGGATATTTGGGCCATCAGGCATTGGGCCTACTGGCAGATTTTGAGAACGGGAGGCGTCTGGGCCAGCAGGCAGTGGGCCTGCCGGTGTCTGCTGGTCCGGATGCTGAGGTGTGGGTTGGACCAAATGGTGGACCACATATGGTGAGAGCCCATCATCCAAAAAAATTATAAGAATTGGACACGGAATTATGCAACTTAACAAACGGAAATTGGGTTTCATCAAAAATGACATGGAGACTAATTATGATTTTATTAGAGGATAAATCATAACATTTATAACCACGATGATTAGACAGATAACCTAGAAACATACCAGCGGTAAAGCGGGCTTGAAGTTTGTTTATTGTAGTGGAGGGGAAGAAATGATAGCATAAACACTCAAACACCCTAAGATGAGAATACGATGGATCTTTGTAATAAAGAATTTTGTGTGGAGATTGGTATGCTTATCCTTTGCTAGGGAGTAACTTCCCCCTTATCTTCCATAGATTACACAAACACGTCATAATTACCACAACCCACAAATTGCGATTTCAGTGTCTATTGGGACAGTGCCCCTTCTAAAATTTATTTCATCAATTCCCTTTATAATATACATAAGTTGTGGCAGAGGCGGGTCAAAATTTAAACTTTATCTGTTATAGATTTTAGGACTATGACTTCTTCACATGTTAATAAGTGGGTCTAAAATATAACATGTGCATATCTTAATAAATTTTTTAATATAATTATATTTTTATTTGAGCAAAAGCTACTGAGTTCGAATACCGTATCTCGATTTTCATCTCTGCCCTGAGCAGTGGTATATGTTATGGTAGGTGTGAGTATTGCTGCAGGTGATTATAATAATATATACAACTAGTCAGTGAAAATCAAAGCTTCCTTAAATGCTACGTCAATTACATACTTCTTGGGTGAGAAATGCACCTATATTATTCAAAACCCTAGAAATCAAGGACGTTACAATTTGAAACCCTACAAGTCTAGAACCATGTATAATTTGAAACCCTAGTTCCAAACAATGCAATAATATGCGTTCAAACTCAGTAATCAAAAGTCTATCTAACGGTGGTCCTACACGGCACAAACTCCCTAGTACTGATTAGAGTTATTTAAGTATATATCCATGGTTTGTAGGATGAAAAATATAATTGAGAATATTGACCAATCATGAACAATAATATTGCAACACTACTGTAGACAACTCATTTCCAAAGAAGAGTCTAGCTACCTGTATAATCACCACAAAACTTTTATTAGTCTACACTTCTTGTACTCTACATATATCCACTCTTTATTTGGATTAGGGCGGATATAGGCAGTTATGTTTAAATTTGGATGGGTTAAAATTGAATGTCATTGCTTATACCTTCCATTGGGCTGAGATTAGTTGAGACAAGATGAGCTAAATAATGGATCATAGTTCAATTCGTTCAACTCTTACTAAATTTTAATTTCTTTATTTCTTTATTTGTTTTTTATATTTTTTTTAAACCAAACAAAACTAAGTAATACTTTCTTTTACTTATAATATATAACATATCAAATAAAAAAATTATTTAAATATTGTTACAAGTTTTCCATGGCTCAATTTAGGTTACATACTTAGCCCAAAATCAGCCCAACGAAAAGTTGGGCTGAATTTAGGACGGGTCAAGATGGGCCGAGTAATAAATGGGCATGTCATTAACCCTCCAAACTTTGAACGAATTAGGCGGGTCATATTTTTCATGTGATAAATTTGACACCATTAATTGAAATATTTGGAAAACTAGATTCTTGGACGGAGACCATATCTCTTACACTATAATTGTAATTTAGCAGTATATATAGCAAGTTATTACTGATCAATATTCTAAATTATCACATATCATACTTGTGATATATGAAGAGTTAGATGCGATAAGTCAACTAAATTTGATAATATAAAATTTAAAATTTTAAAGTGGATAGAACTTATTTTTTTTATTTAATAAGATGGTACGATCGACCAGACCTTTTGTGCACACAAGGTAGTTTAAACTAGGGCTATCCAGTGGGCCGGGTCGGCCCGATCCCGCCCCGCCCCGTCCCGCCCCGCCCCGTCCCGCCCCGCCCCGTCCGTCCCGATCCCCCTAAAAAGAATTGTCAGTGTCGGGGTTCGAACTCGGGACGGGGCCTGGGATCGTCCCGATCCCAACCCGACACGCCCCATCCCGGCCCCGTCCCGCCCCGCCAGCCCCCTCTCCCTATTTCTCAACTATAAATACCTCATTTTCCTCTTCATTTTTCTCACAAATCTTCCTACAATCTCTCTAATCTTTCAATTTATCACTCTACAATTCTACATTGCCTACTAAATATTATATTTATTTTGCTCATTTACATCAAAGTTAAAAAATTGGGAGTGAAGTTGACAACTAGCTTGAGGATCATCCATCGAGCAAAGTTTCAACCTCGATTACACGCCGACGTTACGTTGGCGTTTGGTACCTTCGTTCCTTCTTTAAATTATTGTTGTTACTTTATTTTAATTATCGCACTTAATTTCATTATCTTTAATTATTTATTTGCATAACTAAAATGGAAGGATTAAGAGGTATGTTTAAGGGTAAGGGTGCTTCTTCTAGTAGGGGTAACAAGGGCAGGGATACTTCTTCTAGTAATCATATTCCTAGTCCCGATGATTTCACTCATATAGATGAAACTGCTTTTTTTAATGATATACCATTAGATGATGAGGTAGATGAACCAAACTTTAATTTAGACGATAATCTAGATGACACATCCAATAGTGCACCTCAACCTCAGGCTCAGACTGAGTCTCAGCCTGAAACTAAAACTGGAATGCCTCTTATTCCCCATAGTATGAGTCGAGGCCCCACACAACGAAAATTAAAATCAGCTGCATGGCATTTTTTGTATAGGGACCAAGAGAATCAACTAGCTAGATGTAAAATTTGTAAAAATATTTATAATTTAAAACCGGAAAAGGTCAAGGTGGGACGGAGGTTTATTGAGATATGTACAAGGCGAGCACACAACTAGGTGGAATCAATACCATGCTAAAAAATTGGGTGTGCCAGCTGAGTCGGGACAAGGTTCACATAGTGTCCCCGACCAAGTACAGGGTCAAATTAACCCGACGACGGAGGAAATTTTTGGTCTTAAATATGATAAAAATAAAGATAGGGAAAATATGACAAATTTAGTTGTTGGGAAACTACTTGTTGCTTACGATTATATACAACCTATAAGTTTATTATTTAACGCCCATAATAAAAGTCCAAGGGATATGTTTGTAGATAATGATTGGGATTTTTTTTTAGAACTTAATGAATTTCTAGAGAATTTTTTTCAAGCTACTAAAGAATTTTCCGGTATTTATTATCCTACTATTTCAAATATGTTATTTTATATAGCTCTAATATTTTTGTTACTTAATGAATATATGCAAAAACCAACTTATAAGACATCTATTAAAAAAATATTTATATAAAAAAAATTCATATTCTCACTATTTATATTTATTAGTGCGGTATTAAATCTGACTATTAAAGTAGACGGTTGTAAAACACTAATAGAAACGATTTATGATTGTATAGAAGTACTTCCAACAGACCCAACTGAAGAACCAATTCACAAATCAACTAAAGAAGAAGTTACGTCTAGCATACACACTGAATGTAAACAAGTATATACGTATTACCAACAACAAAGTGCAAATAATCAACCGGCTTCTGTACCATCTTCTACTACTTCGCTACAACCTTATAAAAATATGCGGTTTCTGCTGCTAGTATTCAAGGCCTTATAAATAAAATGTTTAGTGGTTCAACTTCTTCACAAGTTAGCGAATTTGATGTTTATGTTTTGCAGGGTGTTGTACCGTACAAATTAATTATCAATGATGAAGGACATGAAGACTTGCTGAAATATTGGAGGCAGAACGAGAATACATTTCCGACACTAGCAAAGATGGCCCGAGATGTGTTGAACATTCAAGCGTCATCAACAGCGTCTGAAAGCACTTTTTCTGCTAGAAGTTTTCAAATAGGAGAGCATAGACATTCATTAGCGGGAGACGCATTGTAGATTGCAGTTCTATTCAGAGATTGGATTCGAGTGGAACGTAGAAGGTGCGGTCAACCGGAGATCAACGAAGAATAAGACAACAACTACAACGAAATCTTGTTCGAGGGAACATGAAGCGATGTCGAACAATTTGACCTACAAATTTCAATTCCAACCGAAGATCCTCAAGACATTGTGAGGAAATTAGAAAAAGTATGGTTAACTATGTAATTTTTTTAATTGCAATTTTATTATGTGATTTACAACTTTTGAACAACACCACAAAGTTGCAATTTTGAAATTGTATTACAAAAAATCATATTTCTATTAAATAATATAAGAGGTACAAAAACAATCTTGGGATGTTTTTATTACACTATCTTGTTCAATTATTGAAGTGCATATATATATGATTTTATTAAATTAAGTGAAAAAAAATCACAAATCCTTATCTCGACCCGTCCCCCCAAATCCCGGCCCGACCTGCGGGATGTGGGATGGGACCTCTTCCCGTCCCTCTTATTCCGGCCCTCCGGATCCCGCGTCCCGACCCTCCCAATCCCGTCGAGTCCCGTCCCGCCGAAACCAACCCCGTTGGACAGCCCTAGTTTAAACAAAAGGGTAAAGGGCCAAAAAAGAAATCGAGGATTGGGCGACATTAGCTCGATGACAAAGTATGATGGTGAAAACAGATTTAATGCGTGTACGATATTGTTGTATTCAATTCGTTAGTCTATTCTTATAATGTGTGTCCCTATTTATACGCACAAATATTTATATCAAATTAATAAAATTAATTAAATAGTATATATATATATATATGATCAATTGTATATGAAAAATACATACATATATTTATTAATTTGATAAATACTCTCGGTTTTATTGTTCTTTTTATTTATTATACGAAAGCGAATTGGCTCTTTCCGTCCGGAACAACTAATTAAGTAATATGTCCTTTCAGTTCATATGCTACCGTACTATTGGCTTGTCAAATCCATTGAATTTTCACCTGACCTAACGTACAAATCCTACAATTATGTGTCTCCCGTTCTGGTGTTCATTAATTCATAAATCTTGAATCAATCGTGAAGATATATATATATATATATATATAGTATACGACTATAGTACTATTAATTTTAGGGGTGAGCACGGGTATAGGGTACCCAGTTACACGACCGGAATTGACACTAACGGATAGATTTCGGGTAGATATATTATAATAACGGGTAGATTTCGGATAGTAAAATTAGGAACCGATCAATGTCGGGTCCGGTTTCGATTCCGAAAATAGAGACAGGGTACCCAGACCCGGAACCTATGATTAGGAACATAAATTTTATTTTTTCCAGTAGCACTAATCTGTTCTGCTTTCTTATAAATTGAAACTGATATCACCTATTAAAATGGCATCACCAGTGTGCAGTTTCATCACAAGTGAAAGATAGAATAATTTCCCTTGGGGATTCCTTTCATTATTCACAATATATATAGCTGTACAAAGGTTGATTCCTAATATGGTACGAATCCTAACTTACCTTACAAAGGTTGATTCCTAATACAATTAGAATCCTAAGTTACCTTAAATATACATCTATCATAATTACAAAATATACAGAGAATATTCGGAGAATATTCGCTAATACTCCCCCCCTCGGACGGAGCGGGAGGAGGCCGAACGCTAAGGCCGGATCGGAAGTCGGTGAAGAGGCATCGCGGTAGTCCCTTTGTGAAGATGTCGCATACGATAAGAGGAAGGCACGTGTAAAATTTTGACCTCGACCACGGGCAACCTTCTCTCGCACAAAGTGGATATCCATCTCAATATGCTTAGTCCGTGATGTTGGACCGGATTATGAGACATATAGATGGCAGATATGTTGTCACAATAGACTATGGACGCCTTGCGGAGTGGACACTAGAGCTCTAAAAGAAGATTTCGGAGCCAACAGATCTCAGCAACTACATTAGCAACACCGCGATATTCTACTTCAACACTCGAACGGGATAGTGTGGCCTGCCTCTTGGCGGACCATGAGATAAGATTATCCCCAAGAAATACACAGTACCCAGAGGTGGAGCGACGTGTGTCTGGGCATCCTGCCCAATCTGCATCCGTGTAGGCAAGTAACTTGGTTGGGGCAGAGGGGTATAAGTGTAATCCAAAGTCTAGTGTGCCCTTAACGTATCGATAATACGTTTGAGGGCGGCAAAATGGGACTCTCGGGGTCGTGCATGAACGACACACTGCCGAACGGCATATGTAATATCGGGCCTAGTGAATGTAAGATCTTGAAGAGCACTGCTAGACTCCGATATAGAGTGGGATCGAAACGGCGCACCGTCATTGGCACTAAGCTTGGATTTGGAGTCCACCGGAGTTGGCATAATTTTACAATTTGCCATTTTGGCCCCGTACACTATCTCTTCGCATACTTACGCCGACATAAGAACATAGTGGTCATGCAGATCTGTTACCGATATACCCAAAAAATAACTTAGCTTGCCCAAGTCGGTCATAGCAAATTCGGTTTTGAGTAGAGCAATGATTTCATTCTTCAAACCGTCAGATGAGGCAGTAAGAACAATGTCATCGACATATAATAGCAAATATGCAGTGCTGCTACCTCGGTGAAAAGTGAAGAGAGAGTTATCACACCTGCTACATACAAAACCAATCGCAAAAGATACCGGAAAAACGATCATACCAAGCGCGGGTGCCTGTTTCGGTCCATACAATGACTTTACGAGACGACACACAAATCGCTGCGAGTCTGCCGGATGAACAAAGCCGGGAGGTGATGCATGTACACGATCTCTTTCAAATCCCCATGAAGGAATGCATTCTTGACATCAAGTGATGAATTGGCCAATGCATGCCCATAGCAATACTGAGAACAGTCCGAATAGTGGCCGGTTTAACAACCGGACTGAATGTCTCACCACAATCAATACCCTCCTGCTGATTAGTGCCATTGGCGACTAGTCTTGCCTTATACCTCTCTAAGTCACCACTTGTCTCGAACTTGTGCCGAAATAGCCACATACACCGGATAATATTCACACCTTCGGGTCTAGGTACCAAATCCCAAGTGTTACGCTTGGTTAAAGCGTTAAATTCCTCGCACATGGCCGCATTCCAATTTGGGTCCAGTTTTGCTAGTTTTGGATTTTGTGGAATGGGTGATAAGGTTTGTGTGGAGAGATTGAAGTGAACCTTGGGTTTGAAGATCCCGTGTTGTGCACGAGTCTCCATACGATGAGACGGCGGTGGCGGTGGATCGGGGTCGGGAGGTTCTTCCGGTCCACCGGTTCGGACTAGTGGGCGGCAGATTCGATTGGACCGGTTTCGGGTGACTCGGCCGGGGTTGTAGGGGTGAGCGGGGAGGCTGTTGGGGTGGTGCGGACGATGGCGAGACTGTCGGAACGGTGGGCTGCTGTTGATATAGATTTTGGATGATCGGGGACAGACTTGGTTCATCGAGAAAGATGTAATCGGTGGTCTGAAATTTCCGGAGATTTGAAAAAGGAAAGGTTGTCTCATCAAAGGTGACGTGACGGGAGACGATGATTTTGCAAGTAGCAATGTCATAGCACAAGTAGCCCCGATGATTAGGAGATAGACCAAGGAAGACACATGGCAGAGTGCGAGGTGCAAGTTTGTGAGGTGCAGTGGAGGCCATGTTGGGGTAGCATAAGCATCCAAAAATACGTAGGTGATCATATGATGGTAGCCTACGGTATAAGATTTCGGTAGGGGTCTTGTTTTGGAGTGTGCTAGTTGGTAAAATATTAAGAAGGGATTCTACCATTTTGACAAAGATAGACCCAAAAAGGCGGTGGTAGGCAGCATGAAACGAAGTGTGCGAACCATGTTATTGACGGTACGTATAATTCTTTCAGCCTTTCCGTTTTGGGAAGAAGTATAGGGACAAGAAAAACGGAAAACCATACCTTGTTTAGAACAGAAATTGTGAAATGTCGAGTTATTAAATTCACGTCCATTATCACATTGGAATGATTTGATAGATTTTTCAAATTGTGTTTTAATGAAGTTGTGAAACTCGAGGAATTTTGTAAAAACTTCAGATTTGAATTTCAGTGGGTAAATCCAGACAAAATGTGAAAAATCATCCAAGAATACTAGATAGAATTTATGACCCAAAGAGCTAACAATCGGAGATGTCCACAAATCAGCATGAACAATATCAAAGGGAGAAAAAGTAACACTGTTTGATGACATAAATGGAAGACGAGTATGTTTGCCTAGTGGACAAGAAAAACAGTGTTGGGCAATTTTTCCATTATTACATTTAATACGCTTAGAAGTCCTAAGAAAAGTAAAAACTGGGTCTCCGGGGTGTCCAAGTCTGTTGTGCCAAGTGGAGGGAGAGATTGCCGCAAGGGATAGAGGTGCTTGCGGCCTGACAGCGGAAGATTGAGTGAATGGGTAGAGGTCTCCCACACTATTGTGGCGTGTAAGAATTTTCCCCGTATTGAGTTCTTTCACGAGAAAAACCAAAAGGGTCAAATTCGACGGACACGAATTATTGCTAGTGAATTTTCTAACGAGAGATTAAGTTTTTAATGATGTTAGGTGTGTATAGGACGTGGTTTAGGGAGAAAGGCGGGTGTGTATGTTTGGTGTGTGTGTTACCGTAACCTTCAATTGGAATGCGATGACCATTGCCGACAGTAATAAATTGAGGACACTTTAACCGACGTAGTTGAGATAGGTTACCTGACGACCGGGTGAGGTGAGATGTCGCTCCGGTGTCCATGTACCAATTGTCGTCGGGGTTGAAGGTTCACGGTGGTGTAGGCCTGGCCCAAATCGGTCGGGGACAGGCGCCTTGGGCTTTCTTCTTCTTGTTTCTTTGCGATTCTTTCTTCTTGCGATTCTTCTTCTTTGTCTTCTTCTGCGAATCTTCTGCCTTTAGTCTTCTTGCGAATCTTTGTCTTCTTTAGTCTTTAGGTCTTTGTCTTCTTGTCTTTGCAGTCTTCTTGGTCTTCTTGGCTCTTGATACCATGAAAGATAGAATAATTTCCCTTGGGGATTCCTTTCATTATTCACAATATATATAGCTGTACAAAGGTTGATTCCTAATATGGTACGAATCCTAACTTACCTTACAAAGGTTGATTCCTAATACAATTAGAATCCTAAGTTACCTTAAATATACATCTATCATAATTACAAAATATACAGAGAATATTCGGAGAATATTCGCTAATAACAAGAACCAACATAGTGAAGAAGTTATCCACCTGCAACCATGTACAACCCAATGTCCGACCACCATTACCAATTTAATCCATTGAACTTTTAGATATTGGCGGAACATGACAACAAAGAAAATCAAAAGCAGACTCAGATGCTACCAATGCAAAACAGAACATCTTACTCACACTCTAGGAAAAATCTATAGTCAACAGTGAGCTTATACCTCTAAAGCGCTTTCACGCAAGGTATTGTCAAGCACAGCCAGAGGGCTGCCCTGTAGACATAACCAAAGTTCCCGTAACAAAAATTTACAAGGTACCCGGGAACCTACCTGGAACCGCAGGGTTCGGGTAGGTTCCGGATAATGATTGCTACGGATAGGTTTCGGATAGTAAATTTAGGAACCGATCTTTTACTGGGTAGGGCCCGGATAGTTCAAAAAAGTTAGGGTATCCGGACCTGCTCACCCTAATTAATTTATTGGGAAATGGCATTACATAGTATCACGAACACATCTCGTTGAGATTTCAACCAACTTTAAGCCATTTTACTATTTTAGTATATTCCTCTAACTGTAAAAATATCTTTTTAGTTATTTTTAATTACGTATAAAATATGTTATTTACACTAATATTTTATCCTATCTTGTGAGTCCCGTCGATTTCAACCAACTTTAGGCATTTTACTATTTTAGTATATTCCTCTAGCTAACTGTAAAATATTTTTTTAGCTCTTTTTAATTACGTATAAAATATGTTATTTACACTAATATCTTATCATATTTTGTGAGCAATATTATGTTCAATAATAGTAGGGGTATTTTCATAATTATTTGGCTTAAAGTTGATTCCCTTAGCTTACGGATAATATTTTACTTTTCAAGTAGTACATTATTCTTTCATGCTTGTTTGGTTAATTAATTCAGATTTACAATTAACATTGTATATCCCTTTTTATGAGTAATTTAAACTTCACTCCAACCCAATCAGGAACTTTGATCATCTCGTTTAAAATACATTTCATTTGTAAATTTGTGTGATGTACGTTCCTTTTTAATTTGTTCTGAAATTAATGAATAAAATATTTAAAAATTATTCTAATCACACAAATATTTATAATTTAAGATTACGAATTTTTCTGAAAAGCTCTATATTTTTAAAATTCTGTATTCAGCACTCCTCTGTCTCAATTATTTGTCGTGGTTACTAAATATAGTTGTCTTAAATTATTTGTCGTTTTAGAAGTCAAGGCATAATTAATTATTTTTTATCAATTTAACCATTTGTCATTAATGAAGATGACACCTAAATAGAGTAAACATTTAATGGAGAGATATTATAATTTGGACATAAATAAGGATAAAACGGGTAGAATATCTCTTCTTAATTGATATTTTTTAAGGGATTTGTAAACTAATAAAATGATAAATAATTTAAAATGGACAGGAGTATATCACATAAATTTGAATAGAGGGAGGAGTAAGAAATACTTGTAGTTCCGGAGGATATTATAACTCGTTGCTGATATGAATTTTCATGCTCTGATGACGCTCACGTCAATTACGATGACCTCATGGCTTCCTCTTTTTTGGCTGTTCATTAGTCATGTACTCTGTTAATGCATCAGCCACTTGTCCAAGTCATTTTCTTTATTTATTTATTTCAGTTTAAAGAAATATTAACTACTCCTGTTTATACTAGAGTTGATCAAGTTTGAGAGTAAATAATTTTTCTTTGATTCAATTTTGAACATAGTTCTTCGACTATTTTATAATAACATTTGTATATTTAAAAATTACATAAAGAGTACTATAAGTTTGCATATTTAATTATTCATAATATATAAAAAAAAAATAAAAAAATCATAATCAAAGAAATTAAAGTGTTATTTGATTTCATAAACTGGTCCACCCTACTATAAAGTATAAATTGAGACGCGGGAGTACTTACTTACTAAGAAGTAAGAACAACAAAGGTAGGCGGAAAAGTTTAAACACGTAAAGGATAGTGAATTAGCAGTAACCATTTTATAATACTCCATAGAAGCAGATCTTCCAATAATATGTATATATATATATATATATATATATATATATATATATATATTTAAAAACACTCTCTTATTTGAACTAAAAGAGCTATATCTAACTTAAACTTCTACTAGACCTGGATATCACTCTAGTTCTTCCTTACTTAGGGGTTTTGTAAGACTCAAACACTCAACTTTTCACTATATCTTCAAAAGCGAAAAAACTTCAAAGGAAAAACTTTCCTCTCCCCTCACCTTCTTGGACGAAAATTTGCCTTTTTGGTGAAGTTTTTGTCTCTTTTTTTTTTTGGTTTTCCAAGAGCAAGGTTGAGAAAATATCAAGTGTGCAAGAAGGATTGGGTTGCGCGTTCCGCAACATATATATAAAATATATTGGATCGGGTTGCGCGTTCCGCAACATATATATAAAATATATTGGATCGGGTTGCTCGTTCCTCAACATATATATAAAATATTGGATTGGGTTGCGCGTACCGCAACAAATACATATATATAAAATATTGGATCGGGTTGCATGTTCCGCAATATATATCGGGTTGCGCGTACCGCAATAAATATATAATATAATATATGGGATCGCGTTGCGCGTCCCGCAATTCCTTTCGTGAAGGTGTACTGGTTAAACTAAGTATTTCCCTAGGGTAAGTTGGGAGGAGATTTTGTGTGTGAAAAATTATTATTGACTTGTACATTGAAAGTGTTGTCATATGGTTTCGTAACATGCTTATTATGTTTATAGTAAGATTGTACTTAGAACATTGCGAGCTTACTTTGAATTGGTAGGCGAGGTTCTCACTCAGCCCCGGATGGTAGGGTTGACTCTTTATTTAACATATTTTAGGAAAGCGTGATAGAGGGAAAGCTCCGCAACAGGGCTAGCGATAGTCCTGCAGCTTCATTGTTCCACAAAATCCATTGCTTCGGATTGGTGAATGTCACTCTTGATTAAGTAGGTCGAAGAACCAAGTTTCATTATCTCGGGGAATGCCCCACATGAGATTGTTTCCTTTTAAACTTCGAATTTATTATTCTATATATTATTTATGCACCTAAATACATGTTAATTTAGGAAGAAAGGAAGTTAATGGTTCGCCTAGGAAGGGATAGTTGCACATATGCCATCACGCCCTAAAGGAAGACCTGAGTAAAGTTGGGGCGTGACAAGTTGGTATCAGAGCCCAACTGGTTAGGAGATTCTAGGAAATTTCTTTGAGTTGGGTGTTGAACGGTTACTTATTGCGACAGTGTGTGCGCCACCTTAGTAATAAGTGAACGAGATAACCTCCTAAACAATTTCGCTTCTTTCATACTCTCCTCGTTCCTATCTTGAGTCTTGTCAAAGACTTGGCTCTCGTACTACCTCCTTCAAAGGATTATGGAAGGGGATTGTACAACGGTAAACTAACTAACAGTTATTTTTGTAGATATGGTTACAATACGAGTTCCAACCAAGAGGGAAGTGCTCATAGAAACGAAAAGGATAATGCGAGCTCAGGAGGAGTTCATGGACCGTAGGATGGACTCAGGAGACGATTTTGGTGCGCATATGGATGACACAATTGCACGTTGTATATATTTGCTTAAGGCTAGGCGGAAGAGGCGTTCATTTGACCTGACCTTTTTCAACTATCCGATTGGAGTCATACTACAGATAATAGTCAACTCCATCCCGAGAGATTTCCACTCCTCATTTAGAAGAGCAAAGATGTTATGTGGAGATAGTAAAGAAGGCTCCTTGCTCAAATTTATACGTCAAGTGAAGAAAGTCTAGAAGATGAATGAAAGAATGGATAATAAGGAAAGGGAGGCAAGGAACAAGGTTCACAAGGAGCTGAATGCCAACCTGCGGAATATGTGAGTCACGCGGTTAAGCCCTTTAACACGTGTCGTAGTAAATGCAAGTTTGAGCTGGAGATTTACAATGGGTGATGGAGAATTATCTTATAAGATTTAGTATAATGTTATGTCATTTGAGAATATGATGGAATGAAGTATTATGAATGCAAGAAAGAAATAATATCGTTATTTTTTTTCTTCTGGTGTTGCATGCTTATGAAGTATAAGAAAATTTTGAGGAGTTAAAATAGACGTTATGTCTTCTAAAATATGGACGCGCTTATCTTTACAGAAAATGGTAGATTCACAAGTACCGGTGTTGCGTAGGTCGATCAGAACTACCCCGGGAAGAGCGAGTGGATAACATCAACCCCCAAGAGTTCCGGTACAAGAACCAAGGGCTTAAGAATAGGTCCACCATGAAGCTACTATACCTCCGGTTGAAAGAGCAGTATCTCAAGATAGCGTGGAAAATGTTGAATAAAATGAGAGTTAAGCAACCCAGGAAACGGTGGGATAAAAGTTAGATAGACTCATAGAGTTGATGACAATTGTAGCCCCATACATGGTTCAGCCTACACCTAGTATAAATTTTGAATGCAAGCATGCCTTGTTGATTTGGGGGCAAATATAAATTTGATGCCTTTGTCTGTGTTTCGTAGACTTGGTGTGGGTGAAGCTAGGCCTACAACAATGACTTTACAGTTGGCAGACCATTCAGTGAAGCATCCACGGGGTATTATTGAAGATGTGTTAGTTAAAGTGGACAAATTCATTTTCCTGCTGACTTTATTATTCTTGACATGGAAGAGGATGTTGATGTGCATATAATCCTTGGGAGACCATTTTTAGCCACGGGGCAAGCACTTATTGATGTTCAGAAGGGTGAGATGAGACTCCGAGTTCAGGGCGAATAGGTGATTTTCAATGTGTTTAATGTGATATCTTATCCTAGAGCAAGCGACAATTATTTTTCAATTGATGTGTTTGAGGGGGTTGTTTCTGAGAAGAGCATGAGTACTGATGCTCTTGAGGTGGCGCTAACACAGTGTGAAGAAGATGATAGTGATGATGGTCAGCTTGTAGAGTATGTCAGTGGGTGAATTCTTATGAGCCATTTTATAGAAAAAAATATGAGAAATTGGGGAAAATAGGAGAGTTCAGCGTCCGGCTAAATGACGTTAACGACAACGCCATTGGGAGGCATCCCAATATTTTATTTGTTTTGTTTTGTTTTGTTTTGATTTATCATTCAAAAAAAATGTTTGAAGAGTCACGACGCCTTCCATCCGAGTCGCAGCGCCATGGAGGCAGAAAGGTAAAAAAAATTGGTTTGAAGAGCCGCGACGCAAGTGGAAGAGCCGCGGCGCATGGGTCGATATTGTTCGAGCCGTGGCGCTGTCTTTACGAAGCCGCGACGCTACTTCTGCCACCGCCACCACCACCATTTTGAGATCGCTTGTCGGGATTTTGGTAAGTTTTCCTTCCCTTTTTTCTTTTTCACATTAGGGACAATGTGTTAAATAAGTTTTTGGGAGGAGTCTGTGTCTTTGTGTTATTAGTATCCTAGTTGGATAATTAAATTTAGTGTCATGTGCCAGTGAATCAAGTTGATAATGATAGCCGTTGAGATTGAGTGAATGCGGTGTGATATAATTTGATGAAATTGACAGCTATGAAATGCGAAATATGTGTGCTTAAGTTGGATGTTTCTTGAGTTTGCTTTTGGTTATTAATAAAGATGAAAACTTGATCATGATTGTTGAATTTCTTCTACTCAAATGTTCTGTTTATGCATTGTTGAATGTCGTATTGAGGAAAGATGGTGAAAATTCTAGAACTTACTGGCTTGCTACTTGAGACGAAATTCTAGATGATGCATGCTTATGAAGATGATTTAGGCAATATTTTTTTTGGAACGATTGAGCCTTTCAAGCTAACCTTGACTAATTTAATCCCTAGTTATCCTTTTTGAGCCTTAAGTTAATTCTTTGTTGATTGATGCCTATTTTGAGCCTACTTGAAACCCTTTACTATTTTTCGTTCCCTTGAATTTTACCATGAGCATATAAGTATATGATTGAGGATTGGCCTTTTGTAATTGGTATTTTAGATTGGGTGCTATCAATAGAAGAGTAAAGGATTGAGAAAAATTCGAAAAAAAAAATCAAAAAAAGAAAAAGGGAAAGAAACTACACTCTCCTTGTACATACATTGAAAAACAAGTTTGGAGGGGGTGTAGTTCAATATATATATATATATATATATATATATATATATAAGTGTGAATTTTCTCAATCTAGAAAAGAAAAGAAAAATTGGGGATTGTTGTTGGTTTATAACGTGGATATCGAGTTTGGTTGGTTGGTTTATATGCTTATGGTAATTTTGAGCCTAAATGACATTTCATCTACCCGTGCCTAAGCCTATCGTTATAACCTATAAAAGTCCTATTGATTATTGAGCATGTGTTGTCTAAATTAGTGGAGAGTAGCAAGTTAGCAAGCCTATAGGATTATGGACTTGATGGACTGTTGGTGAGAATTCGGTTTGTATAAACTGAGTTGAGTACTTGTTTATTCAGTGATCATGGTTGGGTTGCCATATGTATTGATGATTTTAAGTGAATTTGAGGAATATCTGACTTGAAATTCTAGATTGAAAATGATGGCTATAACGTTCTAAGGATTATATTGTATGGTATTCATGATTTTTTAGGATTGATCTATTGTTATTGAGTTGATTCATTTTAGAGTTTAGAGTGTCTAGAATTCTTTACTCGAGGGCGAGTAAAAGCTAAGTTCGGGGGTGTTTGTTAAGTCTGTTTAAGTACTGTTTTAGAGTGCGTTTTAGGGAGTCTTGTGTTAGTCTTTTATGCTTTTTTTGTACCGTGTTACGCTTGTTTTTATTATTTTTCCAGGATAAAGCGATCCAGAATGGAAGTGAGGCGGATTTAGAGAGAATAAGCGGATATTGAGGATAAATATGCCGATTTAGTCAAAGAAATGGTTCAGAGAAGTCCTGGGAAGTTTTTGAGGCAGTTGAACGTGTCTCAGATGAAAAAAATGACAAATCAGCCGCGACACTGAGGTTCCAGAGAGATCACGTTTCTGGAACCAGAAGATCCGCAGCGCTCTCTGGACTGCGTCGCGACGCTTTTGGAAATCTGCAAATGAGCCGCGGCGCTTGTGTCCGTACAAATTACGAGAACTCATTTTTCACAAGGGCAAAAAGGTCTTTTCAAAAGGGAAAATAGGGTTTGCTTTAAAGATGAAAAGAGGAGAGAAAAGGGGGGAAGAAGGAAGGAGGGAAAGAGGTTTTGGAACCTTGGAGGAGCCATTGGAGATCAATTCCTCAAGTTCTTTTTCTTTGTCTTGAAGTATCTTTATGTTCATTTTCAGTTTATGTGTTAATTTTAGAATGCCTAGGAACTAATTTTCTATTAGGGTTTTCAATTAAATCACTTGAACCTCTATCATGAACTAATGCAAAGTTATCTTGTCTTCTTCATATATTAAGGTCTTTTCAATGTGTGGTTATTGAATGAGAATTGATTGGCCATTGGTTTTCGTTTATCTAAATGAGTTTAAATCAAAATCTGAAAAGTGAGATTTGAATATGCTGTAGTTGAATTGACATAGGCTTAATCTTGAATGAGAGTATCACGATTGCTTGTGTAGCTTTTAGGTTGTTGATCCTAATGGCTCCTAACTGATGGAATTTATCATAGAATTATAGAAGATTCTCATTTAGGTTGAGTTTTATATGTCGTAACTTGAATATAGAACGTTTTTGTTAACCTGCTATCTTAATAAGAAGAAGAACTGTTAATCTTGCATTAGTAAATGGTAGAGGGGATAGTTGATGAGATTGGAATTCCTAATTGCTCTCATTCTCGAATTAAATTCGTGTGTTTTTGTTGCTAGTTTATTTTTATATTTTACCTTAATTTATGCTTTCTTATTTTAACCTTTACAAATCAAGATTCGTTAGCCAAATAGAAACTAGAGATTAAGTATTTGGTAATTGATAATTCAGTCTCTATGGGACGATACTCGGTCTTACCGAAAATTATTATAAATTGCGATACATATACTTGCGTAGCTCTAAAATCTGCAACAAGAAGGTCAAAAGATTTGTTGAGGTCTTACCCGAACTTGGCAGAGAAGGTAGTGGCATTAGCCAATGGTCGGACTTACCTTCAGATTGTCGATATGGTAAGGAGGGTAGAAAGTTTTCCTAAAGCAAAAGCGAGTATTCGCAGAAGAGGTTTTGATCGTCGGGATCCTTTAATCAGAATCAAAACCAGAGGCAAGAGGGTAGTAGGGGTTCTTCAAAGCCGAGCCAATTAGTAGACCAGTCTCATCATTGGCCCCAAGGACATAAAGGGTTCAATCATCAAGGTAGCAATGTCAAGGCCATCAACCCTAACGCGGAAGGTGACAGACCGGTCTGTAAGGTCTGTCAAAAGAAACATTTTAGGGAATGCAGGTTCTCACATAGAGGTTATAACTGTGGGAAACCAGGACACTATATCAAATATTGCAAGAAGAGAACCCAAATCCAGGGTTCTCATGGGAGGTCAGAATCAACCACAGCTTCCCACAAGGGAAATCAGGGCAACCAGTAACGACAGGGTCAGGGAGGTCAACAGTCCAACAATCCTAACTGGCTCTACGATTTTCCCCAGAGGAAAAAGGCGGAGACATCTAATGCGGTGGTCACATGTATTTTGTTGGTCTTAAGTATTCCTGCACTTGTATTTGAACTAGAAGAGCTATATCTAACTTAGACTTCAACTAGACCTGGATATCCCTCTAGGTCTTTCTTACTTAGGGGTTTTGTAAGACTCAAACACTTAACTTTTCACTATATGTTCAAAAGCCAAAAAACTTAAAGGAAAAAACTTTCCTCTCCCCTCACCTTCTTGGACGAAAATTTTCCTTTTTGGTGAAGTTTTTGTCTCCTTTTTTATTTTTTATTTTCCAAGAGCAAGGTTGGGAAAAGATCAAGTTTGCAAGAAGGAGAATAGTGGCAGTGTAATAAAAATTGTGAAGAAATAAAGGTGAGTTCTCTCACTCACAAATTCTTAGTAAATCCTTTGGTTTTGAGTTACAATGCATGTTAAAACATAATATGAATGTTGGAAGAGAAATCATGAAAAAAGGGTGTAGTATAACTTGTGATGAATTATTGATATAGTATTATCTTATAACAAGTTTGAGCTATGTAATTGCGGATTATTTTCGCTGAGTTACCCTTATTAGGATGGGACGAACTTTTCTAGGATTGTATATCTCTCTTTCACGGTCATATTGAGCCCAAACGGGGACAAAACCGATATACGATTTGAGAGTTATCGGTGTTTAAAGTTTCTGCCTTGGATCGATGAAATCCGGAGTGGCAGAACGTATAACGAAAAACTGTATAAATAGGTAACGAATCTGAAAGTTTGTGCTAAATAAAAGTTCTAGTTTTCTCTATTCTTGACAGTTTGAGATCTTACAGAGATCGATCCGACTTACGGATAAAAAGTTGTGACTGTTTTAAGTTTGTGTCATCTTTTTTTTCAAAAATCTGGCGGGACAGTTTTCATAGGGTTGTTTCATTCGTGAATTTATACTAGTTACCCTAAGTATTTTTCAGATAAAACTTGATATAGTGGTAGGTCCCCGTGTTACTTTCCATTCAGTGCAAGAAACACCTTATTTTGGGTTACGGTTTGAGAGTTATAACCCTTACAAGCGAGAAGAGCGAAAGGTTGAAAGAAAGAATTATTATTTGAATCTTCTGGAAATATGACTAAGTATGGAAGTCTATTATTATGATATGCATGACTTCGTGATCTTATGTTTCCGGTATGGTAATCATGTATGAGGTGATCGTCGTTGACATTGAAAGCTTCTTTCCAGTAAGGTTAATCGGAGGTACAACGACCTTACGTCACCCGATAGATTCATAAGTGATCTTAGTATCACCCAGGCAGTATATATACATATAAATATATTGGATTGGATTGCGCGTTCCGCAACATATATATAAAATATATTTAATCGGGTTGCGCATTTCGCAACATATATATAAAATATTGGATCAGGTTGAGCGTACCGCAACAAATACATATATATAAAATATTGGATAGGGTTGCACGTTCCAATATATATATATATATATATATATATATATATATATATATATATATATATATATATATATATATATATATATATATATATATAGATCGGGTTGCGCGTACCGCAACAAATATATAACATAACATAATATATGGGATCGGGTTGTGCGTCCCGCAATTCCTTTCATGATGGTGTACTGGTTAAACTAAGTATTTCCCTACGGTGAGTTGGGAGGAGATTTTGTGTGTGAAAAATTATTATTGACTTGTACATTGAAAGTGTTGTCATATGGTTTCATAACGTGCTTATTATGTTTATAGTAAGATTGTACTTAGAACATTGCGAGCTTACTTTGAATTGTTAGGCGTGGTTCTCACTCAGCCCCGGATGGTAGGGCTGACTCTTTTATTTAACATGTTTAAGGAAAGTGTGATAGAGGGAAAGCTCCGCAACAGGGCTAGCGATCGTCCTGCAACCTCATTGTTCCACCAAATCCATTACTTCGGATTGGTGAATGTCACTCTTGATTAAGTAGGTCAAAGAACCAAGTTTCGTTATCTCGGGGAATACCCCACATGAGATTGTTTCCTTTTAAACTTCGAATTTCTTATTCTATATATTATTTTCGCACCTAGATACATATTTAATTTAGGAAGAAAGGAAGTTAATGGTTCGTCTAGGAAGAGATAATTGCCCAGGTGCCATCACGCCCTACGGGAAGACCTAAGTAAAGTCGAGGCGTGACAATTTAACATCCAAAAATATTGTCAAATAAAATGTATCACATGTACCACCTTGTCCTAGGTTATTACATAACAAAACTAAATTTTTTATGTGATACTTTTTACTTTTCGAGAGTCATACAAAAAAATTATTTACTGCAATTTAGTTGTACACTCTTTAAATATTTTATATTGATAATTATTTTGACTTATAATACTTTTTATGTAGCTTATAAATATGTAAATTATTTTTAAAAAATATAAAAAGATTGTATTCCCAATTCACAATCAAAATTATAAATAAGTTTTACCTTTAAAATTCAAACCGCGTCACATAAATTGGGACGGAGGTAGTATAATATTTGAAATTCAGAATATCCGCCAGAGTATGATTTCGAAGTGAGCACTTCTTGCCAGTTTTGAGTTTAAAAAGTAGGAGTTTACTAACTTGATAAAGGCATCAACCTGGCTAGAAACTTAAATAAAAATGTGAACTAGGGAGACTATTTGTCTATTTTTAGCATTTGGAATGACAAAGAATGATGCAACTAAAATGTCATATTTGAGCTGCTTAGCTAGGTGTGATTGAGTCACAATGATTAATTGTAACGATCCGTCCAGTCATTTTTTAGCTACAGACCCTTATTTGCCTATTTTACCCCTGTCGTAGACTCTATGTGGGGTTTGTGATGTACGGAGATGGGTGGCACGGATCTCGAGGTCCATTTATATGAATTTCGGATGAAAAATCCAAATTGAGAACCGTTGAGTTGGATAGTTTGACTCTAGGTTGACTTTTAAGTATATGGACCTGTTTACGAATTCCGTCGCTTGTAACTCCGGAGGGTTATATATGACTTAGTCAAGTTATTGGTTCGCTTTCCGGTGCAATCAGATGTATTTTATGGTACTATTTGTGAAATATGACTATTTGGTTTATTCGGGAGATTCTTTAAAAAGGTATGTCTTAGCTCAGTCATATGAGAAATCCGAGTGCGCGAGCGAGTTCGTAGCATCGTTTACACTTGACATGCATGTTTGATTTGTATTCGGATGATCTCGGATGAGTTTCAGATGTTGAATCGAAGTTGGAGAGTTTTGGGAGCTTGCTGGTTCTGGTGTGCCGCAATTGCAGTGGTTTTACTACTTTTGCGGCAAAATCTTTAGGTTTTATAAAAAAATCCCCCAATTCGAAAATCATTTTCCAGTTTCATATCTTGAGTTCAAGAGGTTGGTTTTGGGTGATTTCAAGTGGGTTTTGCTCGTCTAAGCTCGGGGGTAAACTCGCTTCGGGGTCACTGCGGTGTGGCTGAATGTAGAGCAGTCCGCCCTTACAACCTTTGATCAGTAAATTATTTAGAACTTTGAAAGATGGTCAAGGTAGCTTGCTTCCAAGCCATTGCACTAGATGGGCATGTAGTCGTAGTAGTCGGCCCAGAATGCCTCTCTTCTTTACTAAAATACTATTTCGGATGAATGGGGAATTACGTCGCTCTTTGATCTGCAGAATAAGGCTTAGGAGCTCTCTCTTTTATGGCAGAGATCTCTCCATACCAAGAAAGCGAATCACAATGGATCGAAGCCCTCCTTTTCCTTCTAATTAGTGAGATTGGCTTGCTCCGCACAGGTTACATCTGGGCCTTATATTGATATTCTTTTCAATTCATTTCTTCATTTTTACATTATCCAAAGATATTTTCCATTAATTTGTAGATTAATCATGTTTTTGGGTTGAGATGTTGAGTGTTTTAGCCCTAACTTAAGAATTGATTTTAAAAAAAAATTGAAGGTCCTTTCATGGTTAGATTTCTAAGACTTTTACAAATGGTTATGGGTAAACAATTTCTAAATTAAAATTCCAGTTTTGCCCTTGTGGGCCCGGAGTCACTTTTTGAGTTTCGGACTAAAGTATAGCAATATGAGTGTTGTTAGATTCGAATGAACTCGTAGAACACTTTTTTGATAATATTGAACTCGTTTTCTCAATAAAATTACCATTTTGATTCTTGGGGTTCGGGATGAGGTTTTATATTTACTTTTGACCCTGAGTTCCTTACAAGACATGTTTGGTATCATTAGAATCATGTGTATTGTAGAATTAGTACTTATGTGTTGATTGAATATGTGTGGTAACATAGAAAATTCATATGCTTATTTGAGCTACGACCATCTGATATTTGCTTGGGAGGACTTGTGGATTAGGAGTTCATGACTCCTTCTCGGCTTTGGTAGGCTACGATTTAGTTTTTTGAGATTCTGATAGAAGTATGTAGCAATTATAAGTGTTGATGGGTATTGGACATGTTTGGAGATCCCGCTCAAACGGTTGAGTGGGTACCAGTGTTGAACTGTGTTGATGGGTGATTTGGGGAATCAGCCTTGTGCTGATTTCGACTGCTATTATTTGGGCTTATCACCATTATGTGGGCTCATCGCCATATTTGATATTGTCATGTTTTTTCATCACACATGCTTTGATATGATATCCTGCTTGTACTTAAATTATTGGTGTTGGACTGCTTGATATTATATCCTGATTGTACTTGGATTACTTGGGTTGAACTGTTTGATATAATATATGTATTGTACTTGGATTACTTGTGAACTCTGAAAGCATGTGATATTCATCTCTTATACTTGGTTGCATCTCATACATTATGATTTCTTGCCTTTTATTATCATTTGCATTCATACACTCATGGTTCTGATGATATTGTTATGAGAGTGGTATGAAAATGTTATGGGTCCAAGAGACCGGGAAGGCAAAGTACTTATGACATTATCGCAACACTGAGATAATGATATTACAAATGGCTCAGTTTGCACGCCACAACGGATATGATACGCGGGGATCGGAGTTGCACGCCTGCAATATGATATTATTACAGGCAAGAGTTTGGCTCAGTGATCCAATGAGTTATTCTGGAGCGTAGGGGTATATGGACTTCGCGGATCCCCCATGGGTGTACGGATCATAATAAAACCTTGACGTACTATATACTGGATTGATAAAGGTACCTGCCATTTGCATTTGCATTCATGTCATACATACATCTATACATCGATTAATTATGGTTTGGTAATGTGATATGGTTGGTTATTGGAACTTGGGTGAACCCTAATTTACTTAGATTGGATTGATTGTATTGAACCAGAATGGTCACTATGATTGAGCTTGTCTTTGTGAATACTTGGAAATATAATTGATTCCACTGAATCGGGTTGATGGCCATTATTAGGCTGGCCTCTAAGAACACTAGGATAAATGGGTTGATCTTGTTGACTTAAATTGGTTACCATGTGTGGATTGATTTCTTGGGTATAGATTTTATGGTTTATATTTTTCAAGTTTAAGTATTTGATGTCTACTACCACAGTGATCGAAAATGTCATTATGTCAAGACAATTGTCTAGATCCAGGGAAATATATGCAATTGTAGGTTGTTTGATAATTGACTGTGTGGTTGTTAACGAGTCTTGTAAGGATCCTGTGATAAGCGTTGATATGGGAAAGGTAGACATGAATGATTTGTGTGTGTCATACGGTAGCTGTATAGAATCTTAACTAAGTCTAAGGCTAATGATAATACGGGTGTTAATGTCTTCATGGCTAATTTAGTTATAATATTCTAGGTAAGTATTCTTAAAAGGTTATTGTGATCTAAGTGTTTATTTGCTAATTGATGAGTTAAGTCGGGTATGTGGGGCTAAGTATGAATATGACTTGGACAGAGAGTACTAGTCGGTGGGTATTATGATAGTAAGATCCTTGTGTACGTATATGAACTGATTGTACTTGACTGTGGTTGAAATCTTCTATAAATAAAGTGACTTGTTGGACCCGTGAATTATTATCTGCACAACATGACTTATATGGGTTACTGAACTGTCTAGTATATGCTTATCTGGTGTCAATTTGATATTTATCTCTGTTACGTATCTTCTGTCGTTATCGGCCTATGATGTCTACGGGGGTACGTTGTGTACTCATGCTACATTTGCTGCATCTTTTCTGATGCAAATACAATACTACCAGTTCGCGAGCTCGAGCGTGAATCCGAGAAGGTAGATTTCAGCATTTCAGGGTGAGGAGGCTACCTTCATCATGCCCTTGGATATTCTACCTTTATCCTGTCTTTTATTGCGTTTGAGAGACATGTCATACAATTTCAACTTTTGTATTCGGTTTTGGCACTTTGTTACCCTTGACTTTCATACTTGAATCGTTTATAGTGCTCTTGTATTTACAAACTAGATCACTTGGGGGGTGTTATTAATGTATCAGACTTATATTTCTTTCACATTTATAGTATGAGATAATTTATGTGGTATTTTATTATCTTCTGCTTTTACTTATGTTATATCATATTAATGATTTGGGAGTGGTTCGCCTACCAGTGAGATTGTGTAGGTGCCACCACGATTCTTGAAAAAGGGTCGTGACATTAATAGTTAGGGAGTAATAAGACAAAAGCTAGAGTGGTTGTACCTTAGATTTATAGGGCAGTCCGGTGCACTAAGTTTCCGCTATGCACGGGGTCCGGAGAAGGATCGGACCATAAGAATCTATTTTACCTTGGATTTATGTTTTACCTATTTCTGGTGAAACAGTAATAAAAGAATGTATATCTAAACCTGTATGTAACTGAACCCAATTGAGTGCATAACGTAATGGAAGCCAACTACTTTGTCCTTAAGAGACGGTAGTTTTTTTAATTTCCTCGCATTTTGTTTTTGGGATTTGCCGTTAGCAAATACTCCTACGTACTACACATATGATATAATGAGCCGCCTCAAATGGCTGCCAAAGGGCGGCTTGATGCAAAATTTGCTATGCAAAAGTTGAACAAAGCTGTAATATATTAGGAAAAAATAGGTGTGATCGAATAAGTACTAAAGTTCAGTTGTTCAGAAATGAAAGAGTTATTGGCTCAATAATAATAATTATTAAAAGTCGACTAGAGGTAAAAGTTCACACAGTAACAATGAATAAGTAACCCGTAAACAAGCAGATTTAAATTTAAAGTTTATGAATTTCTACAATAATTTTAAATTAATTTATAATAATAACTAGGTTTACAATTAAATATTCAATAGATATGTTAATACATAAAGGATATGAACAAAAGCTATTGAGTCCTTATAACCCATACATAAAGCTTTGGCTCTGACCCTGCTATAAAATAAAAAACGGAGAACTTTACATTTCTAGTCATGCGGGACCCTCCTCTTACCACTGCCTAACCCAGTGATCCGGGTTACATATCATAGTCGAAGAAGAATAAAATCTGCAAGAGGAGAAATCTCCTGTTGAAAATATAATAATAAAGAAAAATGTGCTCTCTTTAATAGTTTAAATTTTTAGATGAAATTGTCACACACTTCAACATGGTATCAGAGCACATAGAGGTAGATCCTGGGATCAAATCTCACTGCCATTCGTAATCAAAAAGAATTTTCACGTGCTTGGACACATGAAAAAATTCCTCTATTTCAACTAATGTGAAGGCGTTTGACTGGACGCGAAGACTAGGATTGAAAGGATGACTTTTGAAATTATGGTTTAAATCAAGTCATAAATATTTGTGTGACTATAAATCATCTAGGGTAAAATTAGAAGTTTAAACTTAGATTGCTACTAAATATAGAAAGATATCATTATTTTTTAGATCGACTAAAAAGGAAAGAGTGTCACATAAATTGAGACGGAGTATAACTTTTATCGATTTTGTGCGGGTATTAATTATCATATGAATAAGAGAAAATAAACGTACCAACTGATATATATATCTTATATTGGATACTCTTATCATATAACTTACTCCCTCCGTCCCATCTTAACTGTCTTAGTTTGACTGGCCACAAAGTTTAATAAATAAATGAAGACTTTTAATTTTGTGATCTTAAATTAAAAATGTGTATAATACTTTAAATTTTATGATCTTAAACTTGTCAAAACTTAATAAATATAAAAAATGCACTCTTTTTGGAACAGACCAAAAAAAGTAACATAATTAAAGTGAGACGGATGAAATAGCCATTACAGTAGTAACTTCCAATGAGTCGTCCTACCAAACGAGCCAAATGAAAAGAAGTGAATTATATTAGACCCCACACTGTAAGTTTTGCATGATTCATTCTGTAAAATGAGTTAATAATACGGACGATAATGCTGAAATCAACAACCAACCTGTATTATGATTTCCCCAATTTCATTTGAATTCTCTAACATATTACTGGACTCTCATTTAATGTTTCTCCTTATCATGACACCAGCATGACTACTTATTTCATGCCACTTGACGTCTAGCTCTTATCTATATTTATAGTATACTACATAGTCTCCCAAAAGAACAGGACAATTTTATTCTTGGAAACCCCTAAAAGGTTAACAGTGTTTTTTTTCTTTTATCAAGAATCTTTTGACTACTCACAAAGTCACAAAATGCCTAGACCTAGATGGAAACCAACTCCACATCAGCTGATGATATTACAAGATTTGTACAAAAAGGGGTTGACAAATCCAAATTCATGTCAGGTACAAATGATAACTGCCAATCTTTCTATGTATGGAAAGATTCAGTGGAAGAATGTGTTTTACTGGTTTCAAAACCACAAAGCTAGAGACAGGCAAAAGATGAGAAAACAGATTTTTCAGCAAATGCAGAAATACACAAATGCCGATGAAAACCCTCCTTCTCCTTCTCCTTCTCCTTCTCCTTCTGCCGCTGTGAATTATCAACTATACCCTAACTCTCCAACTATATTTCTTCATCAGGTACAATTTTGTCTATCCTTGTCGTTTAATAATCAAAGAGGGATTCAATATTTTAATTTTATCGATTTTAAACCAAAACGTTTTCTAATTACTGGGTGTTAAGAGTTTCACATCGGATATGAAATGAGAACATGTACTCCTTATATGGACTTGGACAATCATCACCCTACAAGCTAGCTTTTGGGGTTGAATTAGGCCCAAATCCATTTTTTACATGTTATCAGAATTAGACTCATTCTTTGTTCACCGATGTTGGGCCCCAAATTATATCACGCTCTAGTTAACAACGTCTGGGCGTGCGGGAATGTTAAGAGTCCCACATCGGATATGAAATGGAAACATGGACTTGGACAATCCTCACCCTACAAGCTAGCTTTTGGGGTTAAGTTAGACCCAAATTCATTGTTCAAAATATATTATTTATACATATTCACTAAAACTTTTATGAAAATTTAGAGTTTGAACAGAAGTTATTAGATTCTGTCGAACCCATAAGCTCCGCCCCTTCCCTTCAGCAAGATGTAGCGCGTGCATATGTATGATTTCATACTGATGTAGTTCTGAATGACGTGCATGCACGTACATGCAAAATTAAATATGCATAATCTCTACGTGGTCCGCTTTCGAGAATAACGTATAGTACTATATTCACTCTTACTGTCTTACACCAAATCAATGCCTTCCCGTATATTAATTTTTATCTAGATCCACTGATATATAATTTGAAGGGTATGGGTTCTTAATGCGACATCAAATTGATATACAACAGTAATAAATGGGTTTACGCTCAATTATTTATAGATATTTAGTGAATTTATATATATGAGGAGTTTAGGCAAAAGTTATTGAATTCACAGAATCTATAAGTAGTAATGTAAATCTACCACAATTTATCACTTAATCCCACTAAATTCATGTGGTTCAGTGTAAATACCGGGTTGGGTTTTCTCTTCTCAAATATATCTCATCTTAACGGTTACTCATGTCGTCACAGTTTATGTGGCCTCTGACGAGGCACAGAGTTTAAGAAAGTTTTTTTTTTTATAAACACGTTTGTATATGGCCATAACTCGTCTTAATTATTAGGCATAAAACAAGAAATTTAAGGTTAATTTTTTTCTTATATAAAATATGAGCATGTATAGCTTTTAAAACTATAATTATTTTTTTATAATCTGTCTTCCTTTATGTAGGTTGAAGCAACAGATGCATCACCTCAAATGATGAAGTACCTCTGGGAGAATTGCATGATGAGGACCAACGGTAGGGATTGGATTTTGATGAAAGACGATGGTTCTTCTGCCCATTGCAGCAATAACAGACCTATAAGAACATTAGAACTTTTCCCTGTTGCAACGACTGGCTTCAAGGATTAGAACAACTTATAAATCTTCTCCCTTAGCTTGCTTTATATATCACTAATAAGTACTCGTGTAGGCTTGTAGCAGTAGTAGTATATTATTTGAAGAGTGTACTTTTGATTCGTGTATTGTGCGTGGTTGCTTGTGTTATATGAGTTAGAAAATCTTGTTAGCGTTCTAATTTCTAGTATTTGTACGTGTAGGCGTGGTTAATTGGTTTGGTTTTCTCCTAATTAAAATCTATATTCTAAGTAATCGGGATTTTCCCATTGCCCAAGGCGATATTAGGAGACCATAGCACATTCCCTCAAGCAATAGAACTTAACACTCCCAACACGGTGAGGACTCAAGTGGCCGGGCTGTCGTACTTGTAAGATTACACTGGGTATGTTATTATTGATTGTTAGTCATACCCGTCGGTCCCTCATATGTGTTTGTCAATGTTGGGCCCCGTAATATTTATATATATACTAGTCTCTATAAACGTGCAGTTGCACATTATTTTCAATCGATGTATTAATACGCATTACAAAAATATTACTATATTATAAGATAGGGGTTTGAATTAGCTCCTCCTGATCGTATTTCTCCCGACTGTATCTATTTAATACTTCTTTGAAATTAATTGTCTCAGTATTTATATTTTTTTTCTCCATATAGAAAAGATGTTACGACTAAGATAATTCAATATTAGAGATTAAGTGACCATATATTTATTTATTCTCATTTGCAGAAATAAAAGTGTTGAAAATCGTTATTAAACAAAATTACATTATAAGAATATCAATCATTTTAAAGAATTTTTAGTTATTTATTTTTAAAAAAAATAAGTTGATCACAAAGTCAGATATAGTAATTAATATTTTTCTATTAAATAAATCAAGTACATATATAAATTAAAAAAAAAGTACATCCAAACAAATCTACATCCCATGAAGAATAAGTTAACGTAATTTAACAAATCACAAAAAATATAATAGAAAAAGAATCTTATACCTTATCCTACACAATGCAGATTGTGAAAATTTTATTGTGTGCTTACACAAGATAGCCGCGGGGTCTTTTATAGATGAGCAAAGAGGTTTTAAGAATTTGATTCCAATATAAACTTGTTTTTCCAGGTAATGAAGGAGTCCTTGACTAAAAAATAATAATAAGCCAAACATGTTTAGTTTTAGCTTGTATTCTTATTTTTTTAAAGAATTTTCAAAGGGTATAAAAGTTACTTAATACTTGAAAGATATTTTGGTCAATCAACATTTATAAAAAGATAATTTTTTAAAGAAAATCCAAACTCTAAACAGTACTCTAAAAGAAAAAAAAATTGAGAGATTTACACTTAGCTTGATAGATAATAAGATTAAAAAAGAAAAAAACTCTTAGATTAACTGTATTTGGTTGGTCGTCTTATATATATATATATATATATAACCATCCATTCCCTCTGTAAGATAGAATAATTTCCCTTAAGGATTCCTTTCATTATTCACAATATATATAGCTGTATAAAGGTTGATTCCTAATATGGTACGAATCCTAACTTACTTTACAAAGGTTGATTTCTAATATAATTAGAATCCTAAGTTATCTTAAATATACATCTATCATAATTACAAAATATACGGAGAATATTCGCTAATACTCCCCCTCAGGCGGAGCGGGAGGAGGCCGAATGCTAAGGCTGGATCGGAAGTCGGTGAAGAGATGTCGCGGTAGTCCCTTAATGAAAATGTCTGCATACTGATAAGAGAAAGGCACGTGTAAAATTTTGACCTGACCACGGGCAACCGTCTCTCGCACAAAGTGGATATCCATCTCAATATGCTTAGTCCACTGATGTTGGACTGAATTATGAGACATATAGATAGCAGATATGTTGTCACAATAGACTATATGCGCCTTGCGTAATGGACACTGGACCTCCAAAAGAAGATTTCGGAGCCAACAGATCTCAGCGACGACATTAGCAACTCCACGATATTCTGCTTCATCACTCGAACGGGATAGTGTGGTCTGCTGCTTGGCGGACCATGAGATAAGATTATCCCCAAGAAATACACAGTACCCTGAGGTGGAGCGACGTGTGTCGGGGCATCCTGCCCAATCTGCATCCGTGTAGGCTAGCAACTTGGTTGGGCAGAGGGGTATAGATGTAAACCAAAGTTTCTTGTGCCCTTAACGTATCTGATAATACGTTTGAGGGCGGTAAAATGGGATTCTCGGGGGTCGTGCATAAACAGACACACCTGCTGAATGGCATATGCAATATCAGGCCTAGTGAATGTAAGATACTGAAGAGCACCTGCAAGACTCCGATATAGAGTGGGATCAGAAATTGGCGCACCGTCAGTGGCACTAAGCTTGAATTTTGAGTCCACCGGAGTTGGCATAATTTTACAATTTGCCAACTTAGCCCTGTACATTATCTCTTCTGCATACTTACGCTGAAACACGAACATGGTGGCTGCAGATCTGGTCATCGATATACCCAAAAAGTAACTCAGCTTGCCCAAGTCAGTCATAGCAAATTCAGTTTTGAGTAGAGCAATGATTTCATTCTTCAAACTGTCAGACGATGTAGTAAGAACGATGTCATCGACATATAGTAGCAAATATGCAGTGCTGCTACTCGGTGAAAAGTGAAAAGAGAGTTATCACACCTTCTACATAGAAAACCAATCTGCAAAATGCAAAATGATCATACCAAGCGCGGGGTGCCTGTTTCAATCCATACAATGATTTTCTGAGACGACATACAAACTGCGAAACTGCCGGATAAACAAAGCCAGGGGGCTAATGCATGTACACAGTTTCTTTCAAATCCCCATGAAGAAATGCATTCTTGATATCTAGCTGATGAATCGGCCAATGCATGCTCATAGCAATACTGAGAACTGTCCGAATAGTGGCCGGTTTAACAACCGGACTGAATATCTCACCACAATCAATACCCTCCTGCTGATTAGTGTCATTAGCAACAAGTCTTGCCTTACACCTCTCTAAGTCACCACTGTCTCTGAACTTGTGACGAAATAGCCACATACACCGGATAACATTTGCACCAGCTGGTCTAGGTACCAAATCCCAAGTGTTCTGCTTGGTTAAAGCGTTAAACTCCTCGCGCATGGCTGCATTCCAATTAGGGTCCAGTTTAGCTAGTTTTGGATTTTTTGGAATGGGTGATAAGGTTTGTGTGGAGAGATTGAAGTGAACCTTGGGTTTGAAGGTCCCGTGTTGTGCACGAGTCTCCATTCGATGAGATGGCAGCAATGGGAGGTCGGAACTGGGAGGCTGCATGTCCACTGGTTCTGGACTGGTTGTTGGACTGGAAAACTGCAGAACTGCAGGAATGGTGGCTGGACTGATGGGCAGCATTGTTGCTGGTGGTGTAGGAGACTCGACTGGGGGCAGTAGGGGTGAGCAGAGAGCTGTTGGGGTGGAGCCGGACAGTGGCGAGACTGTCGGAATAGTGGGTTGCTGTTGGTATAGATTTTGGATGACCGGGGATAGACTTGGTTCATCGAGAAAGATGTAATCGGTGGTCTGAAATTTCTGGAGATTTGAAAAAAGAAAGGTTGTCTCATCAAAGGTGACGTGACGGGAGACGATGATTTTGCGAGTAGCAATGTCATAGCACAAGTAGCCCCGATGATTAGGAGATAGACCAAGGAAGACACATGGCAGAGTGCGAGGCGCAAGTTTGTGAGGTGCAGCGGAGGCTATGTTGGGGTAGCATAATCATCCAAAAATACGTAGGTGATCATATGATATAGCCTACGGTATAAGATTTCGGTAGGGGTCTTGTTTTGGAGTGTGCTAGTTGGTAAAATATTAAGAAGGGATTCTACCATTTTGATAGCATAGACCCAAAAAGGCGGTGGTAGGCAGACATGAAACAGAAGTGTGCGGATCATGTTATTGATAGTACGTATAATTCTTTCAGCCTTTCCGTTTTGGGAAGAAGTATAGGGACAAGAAAAACAGAAAACCATGCCTTTTTAGAACAGAAATTATGAAATGCCGAGTTATTAAATTCACATCCATTATCACATTGGAATGATTTGATATATTTTTCAAATTGTGTTTTAATGAATTTTTGAAACTCGAGGAATTTTGCAAAAACTTCAGATTTGAATTTCAGTGGGTAAATCCAGACAAAATGTGAAAAATCATCCAAGAATACTAGATAGAATTTATGACCCAAAGAGCTAACAATCGGAGATGTCCACAAATCAGTATGAATAATATCAAAGGGAGAAAAAGTAACACTGTTTGATGACATACATGGAAGACGAGTATGTTTGCCTAGTGGACAAGAAAAACAGCGGTGGGCAATTTTCCCATTATTACATTGAATACGCTTAGAAGTCCTAAGAAAAGTAAAAACTGGGTCTCCGGGGTGTCCGAGTCTGTTGTGTCAAGTGGAGGGAGAGATCGCTGCAAGGGATAGAGGTGCTTGCGGTCTGACAACGGAAGATTGAGTGAATGGGTAAAGGTCTCCCACACTATTGCAGCGTGTAAGAATTTTCCCCGTATTGAGTTCATTCACAGAAAAACTAAATAGGTCAAATTCGACAGACACAAAATTATTGCTAGTGAATTTTCTAACATAGATTAAGTTTTTAATGATGTTAGGTGTGTATAGGACGTGGTTTAGGGAGAAAGGCGGGTGTGGATGTTTGGTGTGTGTGTTACCGTAACCTTCAATTGGAATGCGATGACCATTGCTGACAGTAATAAATTGAGGACACTTTAACCGACGTAATTGAGATAGGTTACCTGACGACTGAGTGAGATGAGATGTGGCTCCGGTGTCCATGTACCAATTGTCGTCCGGCTATTGAAGGTTCATGGTGGTGTAGGCCTGGCCCAAATAAGTCAGGGCCAGGCTGTTGGGGTGCTGCTGCTGCTGCTGGAACGCAACCAGGTGGGCCTACTGCTGCTGCTGGTGGGCCTGCCTGGTGGCTGGGGCAGGGCCCAAGAGGCCGATCGACCAAGGTCGTCGGGCCGGGCCCTGCAGTCGGGTATGGGCTTGCAGGTGAGGCCCAGTTCTGCTGGTTGGGCCACCCTAGCTGCTGTCCAGCCCACTGGAAATTCGCAGGTTGCGGGACTGGCTGCTATCCAGTCCACTGGTTGCATTGGCCTTTTCCACGGCCCTTGCCTTTGTTGTTGCGACCTTTGCCGCCACGACCTCCGCCACTCTGCTGCTGCTGGACATGCGGTGGTGGCGGGGTGGTATTGGTTGCCGGTGGTGCCATCCCGTCAACGGCTAACGCCTTTTTATTATGTGCCTCTTGTTTGGCACGTCGGGTTTCTTCCAACAATAATTGTGACCGTGCCTTGGTGAAACTTGGTAGTGGGTCGGCCTGTTGAATCATTGTTGCAAGTGTATCGTATTCACCTTTCGGTAAACCCGCAACTAATTGGAGTACCATCTTGGTTTCAGAAACAGAATTCCCGACGTTGGATAGTTGGTCGGCTATGAGTTTCAGTTGTTTGCAATATTCGGACATGTTGTTAAAATTCTCGAGACGCGTATTGTTGAATTGCTCCTCCAAATACACTGCCCGAGTATTTTTATTGTCCTGAAAAATTTCTTCCAACCGCACCCAAAGGTCACGTGCCGTAGCACCTGTTTTCATGATGGTACACAAAAAGTCTTTGGAGATGGTGTCGTATATCCATTGTTTGACGATGGCGTCAAGGCGGCGCCATGTCGATTCGGCAATGTCGGTGGGACGAGGAACAGAGTCATCAATGTGGTCGAGCACGTTGTACGCACATGCATTAATATAGAACAGTTCTGTTCACATGGAATATTGATAGTCTTCTTGATCAAGAATTACAGGGATAGAGTCTTGATGTTTGTAACGGCGAAAGCCGGGTGAAATGAAGACGATGAACGTTGAGAAGGGTTGTCAAAGGTGCCAGTGGAGGAACCGAAATTTGTGGGGAAAGACATGGTGCCTTGTTGCTGTTTCGGCCGAGGGAAGGGACAGAAAAAAAATTCTATTTTGGCCGAGAAAGAGAAAGAGAAGGGAGAAGAGTAGGAATTCCTTTCATTATTCACAATATATATAGCTGTACAAAGGTTGATTCCTAATATGGTACGAATCATAACTTACCTTACAAAGGTTAATTCCTTGTACAATTAGAATCCTAAGTTACCTTAAATATACATCTATCATAATTACAAAATATACGAAGAATGTTCGAAGAATATTCGCTAATACCCTCATCTAATGTGGAACTTAACAATTCCTATAAATGAAAACACTTTAATTATGAAAAGCAAGATTGGATCAATGAGTAAGGTTGCTCTAGTGGCAGAGCAGCTCCACTAAGTAATACACTGTATTTTAATTTTAATTTTTAAGTGATAAGTTTAAATTGTGCGATTTGATATATATTTCGGATGCCAATAAAATATTTACCATGTGAGAGTTGGTGGGTGAAAAATATGATGTATTAATTTACTTGCTTACACCAACCAATGAATACATGACACATGTCTTTCAGTAGTATATCATCACTAAATCATAATCATGAATCAATACACGTTTTCATCTCAATATTTTATTTAACATGATAATTAATGATTTATGCTAGTACATTTTTACTACATTGTCATTCACTAAACCAAGTTTTAATCTAGATTGACTTTTAGACCTTGTTTATCTCCAAATTTCACATTTATTTCCCCATAGAGTTGAGTCCGTCTTTCAGAGGGAAGACTCACAATATGTTTTAACTCAAGTCCATTAAATATGTTTTAATCTGATTTCCTTTGAACTTATTTTTCATTTTGAATATATATACCGCTCAAGATGCAGCTTTAGAGTTTAGACACAAATTTCAAAACACACACACACACACACACACACACACACTTTACAGCTTTAGACCTCTGTAAATTGATGCAATTGGCGGAGGCTATTAATACCCTCCGTTAAAAAACTTCCACAATTTACAACTTTTTTTTTTTGTAGTAGAATGATTTTATCTTAATACAACCAGCACGATTTATAACTGAAAGGATAATTGGAAATCATTAACCAGTCAAATATAGGAGGTAAAAATTAAAAAAGAAACTGAAAGACAACAATATTGATTCTCTGTTTTATGTAAATATTTTAGGGATTAAATTAAATTTATCCTTAAACATAGGGACCGTTTAGATTTTCAATTCTCCAAAATTAACATTTACATTGTCATGGCATACAAGTTTAATCCCAAGAATGAAATAAGTTCATTTCTCGAAGATGATCGAGTCATTTATTCCTACATTTGACTTAATTGAACCTTCTATTTATAGCGTCAGCTATTGTTCTTAAAAGCTGAAAGGAGAGTTACAAACTTACAGAGACAATCACAGATTCTTGACCAAAATTTTGAGATAACGGCAATTTTCAAAACATCAAGCAATAGAATTGCAAGTATACGTAGGTAACATTTTATACAGGGCATTATCAGTATTCACAACTCAGTGAAGTCTCAATATGTGAAACCACTATATATTCTAGAAATTTTCTTTGTGGAAATTAAAGCGAGTGGATGAATTTAAGCTAAATTCTTGACACAGCCTTCTAAGTGGTTTTGTAAGAGTGGGACTTCCGCAGTAAAACACCCCTGCAATTCATATATCATAGATGAAAAAATAAAAATGTCATTGACATATATACTCCTAAGTTCACAAATAAGAAAAAAACATACATAATAGGGCCTTACCAATTCTAGAAGATGGATGAGCTGCTGCCAACCGAGAGAATACCTTTTTCCAATTTGGTCTTGCAAAATGTGTCCTTATCTGTTACGGAGTAAGGGTTAAAAAGCAAGAATTTCATGTTACATACATTGACATAATTGTAAAGACCTTTTTACACTACCAGTGTAATTTAACCTATTATAGCAGACAAATGGCAATGCCCATAATAGATTTAATTGTAATCACCTTATAAGGTCATCGTGTAAAAAATAATTACATAATCAGTGCACAGAACTAAAACACTTAAACTGATTGTGAAAACTTGAAAACTAGAATGTTTGAAGGGAGAGTACTCATGACTAAAGAGGATATATACCCGACTGTCGGAGACAACATCAACTCCATTTTTAGCATGTTGTAGTGATTGCACCATTGCAATAAGTGCAGATCTTGCATCTCCTTCTTCATAAACACTAGTCAAGTAGTTGTGCATTTCTATCAATTCCTGTATAATAGAAGTACTATATCAGTTCAAATTATGTTAAGTGAGGAAACTAACAGAATTTTGTGTAATTCATGTTATTGAAAAATAACTCACATTATGGTCATATTCAGCAATATCGTCCATAACTCCCTTGAACCAGTCAAATGATCCTTGTTCTCTTGTCACCCAATAGAAATATGCTCTGTGAGGACCTCTCTTATTACTTGATTCACCAAGTTGCTGATTCTGCAGTAGTTGGATTTCGTTATGCTTTCATTTTCACATCTATAATCATTCTTAATTACACTGTATGTAACTTAAATCCTTAGCAAAGTATGGTTTTAAGATTAGGAACTTACAGATTCAGATTCATTGTTTAGAAGGTCCTTTAAAATGCTGATAAATGGTGTTGCTCCTATTCCCAAGCCAATCAATAGAAGGATATCATATTTCTTGTAGTTCTGAGCTGGTGCACCATAAGGTCCTTTAATAGTGATCTTTGGAAATCTGTCTCAAAAGATAAAGAGAAATATAAGTTCCATTATGGTTCATGAACATGAAAATCAGTAGCAAATAGAACATGGTTACATACTCGGAATGAGACTGTTCAATATCTGAATATGCTTTAGTTTCCATTCTAACAAGACTTCCTTTCCTTGATTGTGCAGCTTGAGGCTCACAGGCCTGCAAAGAATAGCTTATTAAGATCAGAAAAAGCTAAGAATAAGTAGAAGAAATAAAATTGATCTGCAACGCATTACAGGGAGTTTAACTTCTATACAATGATTGTGTAGAAGAATCTTACGTTACTGTTAGGTCATTTGAAAGGTAATTACAGGTTACTGCCAGTAATAATGAAATTATTCACCTTAAAAGAATGGCAAGTGACCTTATACAGTAGGTTAAATTATACTGATAATCATATCATATTATTCTAAAAGTCGGAAGCCACAAAATTCAAAGTTTGATTACCAAAATACCCATAAAACGTTAAACGATCTTTTTACCCCTCAATCAGTTAATACTCTTATAATGTTTTTGTATACAAATGTAAATACACATTTAAATAAAAATCTTTAAAGCCATATTAATATTGTACAATGTATCAGCCACATTAATGTCTTTTCAGTATCCCAAAATATTATGTTAAACGTATTTGACATTCTATGGAAAATGTGGTATTAATTCATTGTATTTCTAGCAAGAGTAAATTCAGATTATATTTAGTTTGTTTTTAGATATTTTTAATTATTATGAATATCAAGTTTTTCACATTTCATCTTCCATATATGATATAACCTGTAACTTATTTCTTCATTAACCACTAATTTAGCCAACTTATTCATTAATACAAAAAACTATAGAATTTAATTAGTAGATACGTGGATGGGAAGCCCAAAAAGCACCCAAACAGGAACTATAAAGGCTGGAAATGGTTTTCATTTCCTTTAAAGGTGCTTTTACGCTTGTAAGTTTTTTTCTTCAATTTTTCATTTTCCTAGTCTTTTTAGCTTTGTATTTTTTTCCCTTTCCTTTCTAACAAAGAAAAATTTGCAGGATATTATTGATTTATTGGAAAGGCATGATATTGTGTAATCCAATTTGTTAGAATATTATTATTAATGATAGTATCATTTTATGTATGGTAAGTAGTAAAATGATAATTAGAAATATGTTAATTAGGAAGAAGATTATTAGGGATTGATTATTGATTAGGAAGATTAGAGGCTTGATTTCCTCTTCCCATTTATTTGTATATTGTGTATATATTATTCCCTTAATGGAGGAATACAATTGAGGAAAATATTTTCAAATTATAACATGGTATCAGAAGTTTAAGGAAAAGATCCAAAATATTTTTCCCTACCAATTTCGGTTGTCTTCCTCCCAAAAACCCTAGCTTGGCCGAAATTTTCTTCCATTGTTTTTAATTTTCGGTACTCCATTAGTGATCATCCTCCATTCCAACCAACTATGTCTGAATCCAAATCATCTTTTCATCATGCCCTTGCTGTTTCAAACATCAAAACACATGCCTCCATCAAACTAGAAATGGAAACCGTTTATTATGCAACTTGGGCGGAATTATTCAAAATATTTTGTTGTGCTGACAAAGTTCTTCATCATATAATTCCTCCAAAAGATGGAAAAGGGAAGGAATTAACATCCGATGCAGACAAAGAATTGTGGGATACACTTGATGCCACAGTCCTTGGTTGGATTTATGCAACAATCTCCACTGACTTGTTGCATACAATAATGGAACCAGATTCAACAGCCATGGCGACCTGGGAATGCTTGCGAGATATCTTTCAAGATAACCAAAACTCTCGCATTGTTACATTAGAGCAGGAGTTCTCAACTATTAACATGGCAGATTTCCCTAATGTTTCTGCATATTGTCAGCGCCTCAAAGTGTTGGCAGATCAATTAAGAAACGTCGAATGATATTTCTGTTCCAATTTTTGCCTCGTCTTCTCCCTCTGAATCAAACTTTTCTTTGCCATAATGGTTGAATTCCTATTAGTATCCATGATACAAGTCGAATCCTAGATGTAGAAATAGAAGAAGGTGGACCCCCTCTCCGTCGAAATAAATTGGTTCACCGGTTACTAATAACCGGTTAGTCTTACAATTGGTTGTCGGTCTCACCGATGCGTATAGCGGCGTGGGGACACTATTCCGTCAACGTAATCCTCTACCTTTATTTTATCAAGCACGGTACATGCTTGTGCTTGAAGAGTCTGGCTTTGCAAAAAAGGTTCAACTATTTCAAATTCCGCTATGATTGCCAGTTCCTCAAATGATGGTAATTTTTTTTACCCTTCTCAACAAAATAAGGGACAAAAGGACGTAATAATAATAAGAATAATGGTGGAAATCGCGGTAATACCAATGGTGGAGGCCACCGGAATTCCGGTGGCGGTGGAAATAGCAGCAACACCAACTCCGGTGGCGGGCAGTGGCAGCAGCACGGTGGCAGAAATAGCGGCCCAGTGGAGCAGGCAATTGGGCCTGGCAGTGGCCTTGGGCTGGAACGCCCAGCCCAATCCCAACAGGGAATTGGGCCAGGCCGCCCCAACAGCCCACTGGCCAGTTCCAACCCACCAACTATTATCCACATAATGGCCAGCATAACAGAATGGCCCAGCAGGCCCATTTCGCTGGGTCTGTCTCGGCATGCGGCAACGTTGTGCCACCGCCGACCTAGTGGCAGGAGGCCCATTCAACAGTAGCCCAACCCACGGATATTGAGTCCGCCATGCACACCCTCGGAATCAATCCACCGAATTCAAATTGGTATATAGACTCCGGAGCGACGTCCCATATGACGTCCTCCCAAGGTAATCTCTCATCCTATTTTAATTTGAGCAATGATAATGGTATGATTGTCGGAAATGGCTATTCAATTCCAATAAAAGGGTATGGTTCTAGCAAATTGTCACCACCAAACCCACCACTAATTTTAAAGAATGTCCTTCATGCTCCTAAATTAATCAAAAACTTAGTCTTTGTTAGAAAGTTTACTACTGATAATTGGGTATCTGTTCATTTTGACCCTTTTGGATTTTCCGTGCATGACTTTCAGACGGGGAAGCTTCTCATGAGATGTGATAGCAAGGGGGAGCTCTATCCGATAAGTTTACCCAATCAACAGTCCACGTTTTCATCTACTTTTGCAGCTTTGGCACTATCTTTATGGCACGAACGTTTGGAACATCCAGGAGAGTCTATTTTGGCCTCTCTTAAACAAAATCAATTTATTTTTTGCACCCAAACACGGACTCTAAATAAGTGTCATTCTTGTGTACTTAGTAAACATGTTAAATTGCCATTTATTTCTTCTACTTCGTGCACTCTTATGCCATTTGACATTTTACATTGTGATATTTGGACATCACCTGTTTTGAGTTCTTCTGGTCATAGATATTATTCACTCATACTAGATAACTACTCTAATTATTTGTGGACATTCCCTTTGTCGAAACAATCACAAGTGTTTTCCACTTTTCTCACATTTAGAGCATTCATCCGAACTCAATTTGAACGGGATATTAAAAATATTCAATGTGATAATGGGAGGGAGTTTGACAATAATCAGTTTTGGGATTTTTATCAAAATAAATGGTCTAAATTTTCGTCTGTCTTGTCCTCACACATCATCACAAAATGGGAAGGCGGAACGCAAAATTAGAACCATAAACAATATTGTTAGAATATCTCTTGCTCATGCATCACTACCTCCATATTTTGGCATCATGCACTCCAAATGGCCACTTACCTGTTGAATATTCTTCCTCATAAAAATATATCTTACCAAGCTCCACTAAAAATACTTTATTTATGAGAGCCCTCCTATCTTTATTTAAGAGTGTTTGGTTGCCTTTGCTACCCCCTCTTTCCATCTACCACAATCACAAAACTCCAACCCCGATCTACTTCATGTGTCTTCTTGGGATATCCAACTAATCATCGCGGTTACAAATGTTACGACATTTCTTCCGAAAGAATAATTATAAGTCGTCACGTAATTTTTTATGAAACAATTTTCCCTTTTGCCAAGATACATGAAACCGGGACTCGAACCTATGAGTTTTTGGATGATGATAAGCTTTCGTATGTAATACATTTTTTCACAGCTCGGTACCCACTGGTTGTGTTGGAAATACTAGTTTGGGCCCACTGCACCAAAGAACGATGGCCCAGCCGCTTGACAATTCAGTACAGCAGCCTGGGCCTTCGATTCTGAGGCCCAGTCACCTTCTCTCAATCTCACAATCCACACAGCCACAGCCCACATGAAACTTGGGCCATCTCTTGGCTCCAGGGCCAATCCCGAAACTAAGGGTCACTGAGCCCACTGCCACTGTGACGCCTAGCACTCAGAATTCCTCACTCTCGGCCAGTGGCGTCCAGTCTACTGGTCATGCCAATCGTCCAGTCACCCGTAGTCAACATGGAATTGCCAAACCCAATACCAAATATAGCCTACATACCCAGGTCTCGAAATGACCTTTGCCTCGTAACCCAGTGTCTGCTCTAAAGGACATGAATTGGAAAATGGTCATGGATGATAAATATCATGCTCTAATTAAAAATAGAATGTGAGATTTAGTACCTCGTCCATCTAGTGCTAATATAATTCGATCTATGTGGATTTTTAATCATAAAGAAAAATCTTATGGAACTTTTGAGCGGCATAAGGCCCGTCTTGTAGGTGATGGGAAGACACATCAGGTTGGTGTAGATTGCGGAGAGACGTTCACTCCAGTGGTCAAACCGACAACTATTAGAACAGTTCTAAGCATGACTCTCTCAAAATGATGGTCCATTCATCAATTGGATGTCAAAAATGCCTTCCTCCATGGACACATCAATGAAACTGTTTACATGCACCAACCGTTGGGATACAGAGATCCCAAATATCCCAATCATGTGTGTTTGCTCAACAAATCATTATATGGACTGAAGCAGGCCCCCAGGGCGTGGTATAAGCAGTTTGCAGATTTCGTGTCACACATTGGTTTTTCTCACAGCTTACCCGATAATTCTCTATTTATTTATCATCAGGGTAATAATATTACTTATCTTCTTTTATATGTGGATGATATTATCCTAACAACATCATCAGACTCTCTTCGCAAGAGTATCATGTCACAGCTTGGTTCCGAATTTGCTATGAAAGATCTTGGTCCACTACACTACTTTCTAGGAATTGTTGTGACACGCCATGCATGTGGATTATTTCTCTCCCAGAAGAAATATGCATCTGAGATTGTTGAACGAGCTGGAATGTCATCTTGCAAACCTTCGACAACTCCGGTAGACACTAAGTCTAAATTGAGTGGCACCTTAAGCAAACCATTTATCGATCCAACATTATACCGCATCCTAGCAAGAGCTTTGCAGTATCTCACGTTCACCAGGCCGGATATTACTTATGCATTGCAACAAATGTGCTTATTCATGCATAATCCAATAGAGGAACATATACATCCTCTAAAACACATTGTGAGATTTATTCAGGGCACTCTAAAGTATGGATTACATCTATACTCGTCCTCCGTTTCCAAACTTGTCACTTACACAGATGCAGACTGGGTAGGTTGTCCGGACACCAGACGCTCCACCTCAGGTTATTGTGTCTTCTTCAGTGACAATTTAATCTCCTGGTCTTCAAAAAGACAAGCCACATTATCACGTTCAAGTGCTGAAGCAGAATCCTGTGTTGTTGCCAATGTTGTGTCTGACTCATGTTGGATTAGAAATCAGTTACTTGAACTTCATTTCCCAATTCCAAAAGCCATATTGGTATACTGTGATAATGTTAGTGCAATCTATCTCTCAGGGAATCCGATCAATCATCAACGCACTAAACATATTGAGTTAGATATCCATTTTGTTCATGAGAAGGTGGCTCGCGGACAAGTGCGAGTGTTACATGTCCCAACACGTCATCAAATCGCAGATATTTTCCCAAAAGGACTTCCGCTTGTATTATTTGAATATTTTCGGGACAGTCTCAACATTCGCCGCCCTCCATCTTCGACTGCGGGGGAGTGTTTGAATATTATTATTAATGATAGTATCATTTTATATGTGGTAAATAGTAAAATGATAATTAGGAATATGTTAATAAGGAAGAAGATTATAAGGGATTGATTATTGATTAGGAAGATTAGAGGTTTGATTTCCTCTTCACATTTATTTGTATAGTGTGTATATTATTCCATTACATAATTGTGCATGAAAACATAAACAGGAAGGCATTTAAAATTCAAGAAGAAGTTTGTCCGGGAAGTGCTATACATGACTTGAGAGTAAACAAAATCTAAAAGCCAGACTCAAGAAAAAAGTCTGAGAAATTACAAAGGTGTTATGCCAACAATAGTATGTATATATCATACTTTATGGACTGAAAATATATTATTTTTTTCCATTTGTGCGCGAACTAGGAAATTTTGGAGTATCAACTATTTTTGTCAATAGTATACTAATCAATCCACCAATATATTCAAAATGCCAAAGATCTCGAAAATAGGTGATGTTTGTTTTCTTCATATAGCAAATAACAAAAGTTTACTTATGATAATACTATTGCATTAGAAGTCATGGCTTGCTAAGTTCACGGGACTTCTAATTTTTTTTTCTTTTCTCTTTCAGATCGAAATATATATAAAAAAAAATTATATATATTTAACTATACTTTGATGTTCATCTTCATAGGTTAAAGACTATATTCAATCATCAGATAATTGCTAGCTTCAACGTAACTCACACTACTTTCAAACTTCACATATGACAAAGACTACTATCTCCACTTGTGGCGCTTCGCAATCGGAGGTTTGGGAGTTATGAGGAGAAGGAGGGGGTTGGTTTATCCAGAAGGTTGACCTTAAGATTGACAATAATTGATATATTATGATGATTACAATTTTTTTCTTAGATGAAAAGATCGACAAAATATGCTATCCAGTATATAACTGCTTACTGTGAAAACAAAATGGTGTTATTTATGTATTTGGAGGATAGCTGTTTTAAAAAAATTCATCCAGTTAACACTTAAAAGTAATTTAAGTGTTTAGCCGAATTCAGTGACAGCCGAACTATTCCAAAACTGAATTTACTCGTAGCCCTCGACTACAAGAACTTCATCGGCTACTAAGTCATCTTAGCCGAGTTGTTAATTAGAGGTACGACTGGGACCCACTCAGATGCAGACGCCTCAACGACCAAGTCAAAAGGGTTTTCGGACCCCTAAAAGCGATAACGGCCAACAACAGCTAAAAGAAAGGGTCATTATCTGAGCAAGAGGAGTAGAGGGCGAGAAAATCGGCACCACCTCCCCCATAGTCGGCCGTTGAACTTAGTGGGTTACTTGATGGCTGACATGAGGGATCATGTTGTACAGTTTTTTTTTCTTTTTTCTACTATAAATAGGATCATTCTTTGTATATAGAGACAACCAATCAATCAAACAACTCAATTTTTATCTATCTTTATCCTTTTACTTCATTTTATCCTTTACTTTACTATACTCAGCTGCATTCATGTTTCTTACCTCTTAGTTTACTCATAACACTGTCCTAACGCTTTCTGGAATAGTTGGAGAACCCATTGCTGGAAATTAGAGTTCCATTTCCAGCCCAAATCGCTTAAGTTAAGGAATCAATTTGTCTCCCGATTTCGTCAGCCGATAAAATGGCAGAGAACAGAATTCTGGGCGAGAACAAATTTGCATGCCCAGTGGGACCATAGGTGAATTAATAGCAAAGTTTGATTCTCCAGGTCAGGATCATTCTTGGCGTATGCGCCTAAGGTCCGGTAAGAAAATGAACCCTGAGTCCAGTCGACATCCTAAACAAAATCCTCCCAGAAGGAACAACGAACCAGCATCCTCCTCGGGTATGCCTACATCGGTTGATACCCATCCACTTCCTCCATCAACCCAAGTTGTGGAAGAATCTAGTCAATTTGAAGGTACAACCATAATGACCATGTCTTTTATTAGACAACAGATCGACTTGGACATCCACGATATTATGTACCAAGTTTCTAAACAGCTGGATGACATTTTGAACCCGATGGCACATAATAAGGTTCAGCAAGCGAGGGAGATGGAAACCAATCGAATGCACCCAGGAGAATGTTCGACTAGTTCTGCCATTTCTCTGACGAGCGTTGTTGTTCAGCATGAGATTGTGACTCTCAGTGTTGTCTCTCGGCCGCATGTGCATCAGCTAGTGCCTACTCAGGTGCAGGCGATAGCACACCTAGGAAACACAAGCTCAATCGCCTGTCAACCAGCACACTGCATGGTCGCCACCGAGTCTTAGGGGCAAAATGTGCCACTTGACCAAGCGAGTTTACAGTATGTGCAGATCAACATGGCCAGTTCAGGCTCCAGGACATTTTGGATTGCCGCACATTTCTATGAACGGTCCTACGATTAGGGGTGGGCAAAAAATCCAGAGAACCCAAAAACCCAAATCGAAATTTGGTTCGGTTTTTTCTCAATTTTTTTTAAAAAAAACCAATTTTTTGAAAAACCAAATCAAGATTTAGTGATTCGGTTCAGTTCTTAAATTTTGGAAACCAACCGAACCGAAAAACCGAATTAAATATGTAATTAATCTTATTTTTTATTTTAGGCTACTACTATCTCTTGAATCATAGCCATTGAAACCAATCTATGAAGATTTTATGGAAGTCGAATGCGGCATGAACTTGATTAACATATCATGGAAGCATTGACATAAAATATAGGGAGATAAAGTAGTTGTAAATTGGTAAAACTTTAAATGGTCATAACTCTGCGCTCGGATGTCCGTTTTACCCGATTTTTTTTTATTTTGGGTATTTTTTTGAGACGGGACCGGCCCATTAGCCGCAAGGTGGTTTGACGCATCCAATTTTTAGAAAAACGTCCGTTTTCTCAATCAATTTGTGTTTTCCCCCAAATCGATTTCTAATTTTCCTTTTTCTTTAGTAAACATCTCACGATACACAATAGATTTCAACGTTGAAATTTCATGATAGTGTAGGTGTGAATGTCAATTTCAGTTTTGGAAATTCAATTTTGGAAAAATAATAATAATTCCCTGACCCGACCCACCCCGGCCCACTAGAAAAAACCGATATAATCTGATACGTTCGGCGATATAAACCGAACATATCGGTTTTTATTTTTAAAAAGTTAGATTTGTTTTTTTTAAAAAAAATCAATTTTTATTCGGTTCATATTTTTCGGATACAAAACCGATATAAACCGATATACGCCCACCCCTACCTACGATGCAGGCGAATAATGTTGGCCAGCCGAATTGGTAGTCGATGGCCCCTGGTTATGACATAGCTCAGCTATCTGGTGACGTTGTTTACAGTGGAATACCATTCCAGCAGTCATTGCCAGTACCCAATCCATACCTTCCAGGAAGCGTAATTTTTCTAAGAATGGCCCACGTCCGAGGAGAGCAGCCATGGAATACTGTTCCACCTTATCCTCATGCTCCGTTAGCCATTCCAGGAGCTCAGGTTGCAGGCTTTAATGGCCATACCCGACAGCGGCAATGAGGCATTACCCCACCTACTGGTAATGGTTAGCAGACCACCTACAACCTTTAAAACCCTGTCCAACAAAGTGCAGAATGGAGGCCGCCAGTGCAGAACGCCTTCCAGCCGAATCCAGTCGAGAATCGGCAGGGGACGTCACAACTGATAAACTCAGAAATTGTTGCTAATACCATGCGGAGGTATTTTAATATCCAACTGAAACCTTTGGATAGACATGTTTATAAGAAGCCTTACCCCGATTGGGTAGATCGGATAGCACATTTGCCGAGGGGCTTCAAGACACCAGAGTTTGCCATCTTTTCTGGCGACGACGACAAATCCACTATCAAGCATATCGGTATATTTACTGCCCAATGTGGCGAAGCTGGCCAAAATGAGTATCACAAGTTGCAGCTCTTCCCTATCTCTCTAATGGAACAATCTTTGCATGGTACTCCTCTTTGTCTCCTGATTCCGTACAGAGTTGGGCTAACATAGAGGGTTGCTTCCATGATAGGTTTTATTGGCCCCAACCTCAGGTTACCGTGACTGATCTAACGAATCTCAAGCAGCATGTCGATCAATCGACTGTCAATTTAATCAAGAGATTCAGAAAAGAAGATTGGGAAATGCACCGTACACTTTCCCGAGTCTGAGTGTGCCCACATGATAATCAACAACATGTACTCTCAGTTAAAGGAGAAGTTGATGGACAATCCTGCTATGACCTGAGCCAATTAGCCGAAAAAGGCTAGCCAAATAGAGCAGCACGTCCAGGAGAAGGAGCGGAGAAGAGCCAGCCGAAATCGAGGCTCCTACTTGGTATCCATCATTGAAGCGGATGAGTCCAACTCAGATTCAGCCGACTGCATGGCAGACGCAATGGTGGTCGTTATTGTTAGATGTAAGGTTTATTCTTGCCCAACCTTGAAAGCCGTAAAAGTCAAGGAGACGAGTTCATCCGATGACAGGGTTGATTACTCATTTGATATCACGAAGAAAGATCAGATCTTTGATTATATTCTCAAAGATAAGCAGATTCGACTGCTTAATGGTCATAGGATTCCGTCTGTTGAGGAACTCGAAGATAAGAAGTACTGCAAGTGGCATAATTCATACAGTCACTCTACTTCTAATTGTGTGGTCTTCATAAAGGTGATCCAAAAGGGCATCAAAGAGGGGAAGTTCAAGCTAGCCGACAAGAGTATGGCTGAAATGTCCATTGATACCGACCCATTTTCCGTGGTACCAATATCTATGGTATCTTTTGCTAAGCCTGATGAGTCAAGGAACACCAAAGGGAAACATCCGATGAAAAGTGTATGGGTCCCAAAGAAACCTACCGAATGGGAGAAGGACATAAGAACCTCTGTGTTCAACAGGTTAGGAAGCCTATATGACATTCGCGATGACAGGCAGCCAGCTAGGAGCAATTTTCATGACCGCCCTAAATACTCGAGGGACGTTGAATGAGAACTTCAAGAACAAACCATAAGGTTTAGAAGGGTACCTATCGGCACCAGGCATAGGCTTTGGGGGCAAGTACAGATGCCAACCAACTGGCAGCCGAGCATACCTCGAATAGATGAAGAACCACTCCCTAATTCCAAACAGAGGGTGCTCGAGTTTGACGTAAATGAGGGTGTTTCATCCTTATGTATCACGATGAGAAATGAGGACCACACGAGACCCCGGAGAATGATTAAACCAACTGCCAACATAGAAGAGAGGAAATGGTTTGTCAATCAGGCTCCCGAAAAGAAAGAGGCACCACCGAGAGTCGCATCCAAGAATCAGAAAAAGAAGGATGCAGCGTGCCAAGACCTTACGTAAGATGCAACAGACATTGCATCTAATTTCCAACACCAAGGTAGTTGAAAATCAGGAGATTCTTGAGTCTGCCGTAGCCGAGGCTATCGAGCTGGCTTCGACTCGTTTTCTTCAGGAGCAATGTCGCCTGAAGGAGAGACGTCGGGTCAACCAGAGCTAGATGAATAGTCTACCGACAACCCGACACAAGAACCCCATCAAGAGAATGTGGCCCCGAATGGACCTCTAACCGAGGCAATCCCACAGATCGTGCAGAGGACTCAGTTAGAGGATCTCCAGCCAATCCCCATTTATCTCCAGGAAATGGAAGATATGAGCTTCTGGTCAGCCGAATTGGATGAAGAATGGGACTCCATCCTCGATTTACTTAGCCATGACCTGGTTGATGAGATGTGGGCAGACATTGATATGGTCTGCCTAATCCCATGTGAATTTTGGGCCAGCCGCTCCTCGCTGGATATCCTAGACAGTGATGTATGTGTGGAAGATGCAGAATGGGCAACAATAGCCGATACCCTGTCTAGAGACACTTTGAGCACCGTATTTGGTGCACCTACAGAAGATATGGTTAAACACATCAAACCCCTTTATGTCAAGGCTTACATTAACGACAAGATTAGTAGTCGGGTATTTGTCGACAATGGGGTTTTGCTGAATGTGATGCCGCTGCTTACCTTGAAGGATCTTGACAAAATAAAAAAGGATCTCATCCGAACTAACATGAAAATGACTAGCTTTATGGGAGAGGCCTCTGAAGCATTGGGGATTCTGGTAGCAGAGATCAATGTAGGTCCTAAGACGGTCAGGTCTGCCTTCTTTGTAATAGATGGCAAGCCATCCTACACCATTTTGGTGGGCAGGGACTGGATTCACACCAGCTGATGTCTTCATTTTACCATGCATCAAAAGCTCATCTTTTAGGAAGGAGACAAGATAGAAATCGTCCCAGCGGATGATAACCCGTTCCGACCAGGGGTTCAGAACATAGAGGTTGTCCTTTATTCATCCTATGTGGCTCCCATAGCCGTCACGGAGCAGTATGAAAAAGGATCTTGGGAATCCTATAATCTTACCTTGCGAGGGTTTGAAATAAAATAATTAGTCGAACTACAACTTACCTTGGAGGATTTAAATGGTTGAGGAAACCCAAATCATACGTGAGTTGTGGCATCGGCTTACCGCCCTAAGTTCTGAGGCAAGGATAGCCGAGGCACCGCAGATGGGGAACCACAATAGAAAACCAGATCTGGCGGCCAACAACATTTGAGATGTCGATAGGAGTTTTACGCCTAGCTTTATTTTTCTTTGTTCTACGCTTGTATAAAACTCAAGTGTTATTTAATACCCCGTGTTGTATATGTTTTGTGCAAAGTTTGAATAAACTCATTTTACAAAGACAGGTCTTAAATGAAATGGGCAATCAGAAAATCCAAATCTACAACTACGGGGACGACATCCTATCGGTTAAAGTTATGACCAAGATGTAGTGTTGTCCTCAGAAGTTAATATCATTACGGATGGCCAAACCAATTTTTCTAAGTTTGGAAGAATATCAGCAGGCCATGCTAATGGAGTTGGGTCAGTTGGATGAAAATCGACTGACAATCATAGAAATAGTCAAAGCCGGTAAACGTAAAATGGCCAAAGCATATGACTAACATATAGAGCCTAAAGAGGTTTGCCGAAGGAGACTTAGTTTGGAAAATCATCCTGCCGATTGAAATGAAAGATCGTAAAATAGGCAAAAAGATCACCAAACTAGGAAAGGACCCTTCGTAGTGAACCCACGAGTTGCCGGCAATACGGATCAAGTGATAAACATGCATGGAAAAGAAATGAAAAGGGTAGACATTTTCAAGAAATATTACCCATCGATTTTGGAGCATGCATAAGCAATCGACATCCACAAATCGGCTACCTGGTCGCAAAGGAGGCTAATTTCCGTTCGATTTGGGGAATGTACGGGCAAATGACAGCAACAGATCGGCTGCCTAGTCTCAAAAGCAGACCCTTCGATTTGGGGTCAAGAAATGGCCTAGTCACAATCACATGAAAAAGTACTTCCCTTCGATTTGGGGAAGACAAAAGTAAACAATGGCCACAGACCTATTGCTTAATCACAGAAACAGACCCTTCGGTTTGGGGTCGATAAAGCTAGGGAGCCGAGTTGGTCGGCATTCCACCAGTTAGACGTTACAATATATTAATAGTAATAGAAGTCTCAGGATTAGCCGAGTCCACGATTGCTTGGGCATCTTGGGTACCTGCAATCTCCATTTCTCCCTCAGCTGCAATAATGGCTACTACCCCAATCGCTCCCGCTCCTACTTGGATCTCCCTTTTAGTACCCAGCAAAGCTCAGCCACTACAGTCGATGGGGCCTCGGTAAAAGCCTGAGTATCTGCCGATACCTCTTGAACAACAGAAGCAACCATGGCTTCAGATTGCAAGTCCATATGGGTATCGGCTGACAACTTAGCAAAATGATCAGTTGGCAAGGGAGTAGTGATTTGCGGCATTGCTTGAACTAGACGGCTTTTCCACTCAATCCATTTATTCTCTAGTTTGGTCAGCCGTTCGCTATCAGCTCTCTGATCCAGTTCCCAAACCACCTGCTGGTTACCGAGTTCTCAGATTTTGTTATCCAATTGAAGGCTCTGCCGAAACAAAGAAGAATGGGAGGAGTCGTGGGCACCAATAGCCGAGTCCAAGGCACCTATAGCCAGAATAATAGCCCCGATCTCCGCCTGGATCCGCTCCAACTCAACTCGCAGTTTGGACAGTTGTTCCTGCAAGTCATTTTTTCAGCTGACATTTTATTGTCTTTCTGCATTCACCTGGTTGAAAGAAGTCTGAATGCGGTTCTTCTCTTGTCGAAGAGACTCCAAGTGTTGCAGAGCAGCGATAGCCTCATCATGACTATCTTTGGTCGTTCTATGTAAAGCAAATAAATCATTCAGAGCCAAAGCCATGTCATTGTAAGCAGTGGCTAGAACTGGGGAATTTTGTTTCTTTTGACAATCGGAGTAAAGAGGCCCTCAGAGCATGGAACTCTTCTTTGTTGGTTGGAATTTCCCTTGCGAGAAACTCCTCGACTCGATCTTGATGGATGCCAACAGGCGAAGCTGGTGAAGATGCAGTATCGACTGAACCAAAGTAACGCAAAAGCACATCTTCCGGGATAATTTCGATTGGTACCTCTGAGTAATCAGTTGAGTGGGTCTCAGCCGAAGGATTATCTCCAACGGCTGGATCACCAATTTGACGATTTTTTTTAGTATTAACTCATTAGATTTCTAGAACTCATGGAATAGAAAACGAAAGTGATCTAGAAATGCGTGTGTAACAAATTTATTACCTTCTCAAACCTGGTTTTAAGCTCTGTAGTCCAATCTCCCAATGTACGTATATGGACACTTAAATAGTCGTCGTCTGGTGCTGAAGTGATTGAGAATGGATGCCTGTAAAAATTAAGAAGGATCCTTAGCCAAAATAGATGGCCAGATTTGTAAATGAACATTGCATTGTTTGAGTTTTCTTCAATTACCATTCAAAGGTTGATATATCTGGACATTTAACAAAAAGGTACATTCCACTCTTATACTTGAATCCCGGAGGTTTACTCATGTATAATGCTAGTACATTCCCTGTATATGTGACAGCCTGCAATATTTTAGCACCAAATCAAAGCTTAATTCAGCAAGTGCAAATGATAATAGCTGATCAATTGATATATAACTTGTTTGAAACTAAAACCTTTATGATATTGACATGGTAGCTGTGCTCGTAGATGATGAGAGTTCTTTCCCCAGCATACGCAAGTAGTGGAACTGCAAGATACATCCATGTCTGCAAGGCAGAAGTATAATCATCACTAGTTTGATAAAGGTAATTGATCTTAATTGTTAATGTTGGAAATAACTATTCAGTCGGGTCCACCCATAAGGAGTGCTAATTAGCTCGTTAGCCCATTAGCTTGTCCTCCTCCTAAACCCTACATGTAACGTATAAATACACCTGGGTGTAGGAAAGAATGACGATTTTCCACATTAATATGATGGCTAGGGTTTACAAAAAGAAAATTCAAACAAGGGAATTCATCCGTCTTGTAAGGATTCCTAACGACTAGTGACACAAGTTGTGGTTGCTGCAGATTTGCTTCCCCAAAGGATAAATCCGTAAGTCTCCTAAACTAGTATTTTTGGTTAAATACTACAGTTTAACAATTAAAAAGGCCACAATCATGTGGACAGAGTTTTGTTCTTCAGCATGTATAAGTCTTCTGAGAACAATATGATAGATGTGCATTTTCATGTTATCATATAACACTATTAGAATTTCTTATCTTACTTCAAATTAAAGTTAGGTGATGTCAACATACCGTCCTTTTGTACCATTCTTTAGTAAGGTACATGAAGTATCCGTGGAGAATCAAGAGGATATATACGAGGACCAACAGATGATGTGCATACCAAAACGCGTTAAATCCTGCTAAATGAAGGAACGGCCATGGCAATTTGATGACATTCCTTCTGAATGAATGTAAAGCCAATGTGAATGAGAAAAGCATGAAAAGTGTCATCAGAATGCCTGTTATGCCCGGGATAGACACCACCAGATCCAAGTAACTCGGTTGGTGGTAGTCGAAGTTGCTTCCAAGAAATGCCATAAATTTACTCTGTGGACATGATGTTAGTTTCACAAAATTGCAGCTTGTGTGAAAAAGCGTGTGAATAAACGTGGCGAAAGCAATTCCCAATGCAATTATCTTGTGGAAATTGATGTTATCATCAAAGGGAAATATTGAACCAAGGAAAGTTTCTCTGAGCTTAGTGAGAGTTCTTCTGCATACAGGAAAAAGAATGAGAGCCATGTTGAATTTAAGAGTCTCCCCTGCACCTTTAGCGATGCAAACGCAATAACCCATGATTTGAAATGCAGATTTTCTTTTAAATTGTTGGAACTTCCAAGTGAAGAGTATAATGTTGATGCACAACCATAATGTTAGGACCCATATTCTTTTCCAGTTTTCTTGTATTTTCTCTGATGTTTTGTACAAGAATTTGCTGACTGGAGTTCTGTATTCTTTCGGGATCATGGTTTTCGCTAGTGTTTGTGATCTCTTCAGAGTTTTTTCCCCTTCTTCTGAACCCACCATCCCTCTTAGTAGAGCTTCAAGTTGCCACATCTGTTTTAAGTAGAAAATGAGGAATTAAAGGAGAAAACTATCAATAGGATCGTCCATTTTTCTATCCTGTATCCCAGTCTCATACCAAGCAATGAAGCTCTTTCTCTAAAAGAATTTTCATAGATTCATTTCTTAAAATTTCTTGTGGCAGAGCACGAGGATATTTATCATATGATTGTAATGGAAACTAGAAGCATGACTGGGGTCTTCGTTGTCCAAGATAATCAAACCATCAATAACAGGAAAAAGTTACTAGAACGTGGTTGTAGTCCTGGTGCTCTTTAGGTGTATGAATATTTGGGTGTCAATGGTAATATTTCACAATTTTACAGGGAAAAAAATAATAGTAAGAAGCTGGCAAGTTTTAAGTAGCATCGTTACCTCAATATATCCCAAATGATCAGGATCGAGCTCTTCCATGATTAAAGAAGCGTATGTCGCAGCATGTTGCTTGAATTTTGACAATTTGTTTGCCGAGGCACTCATCACTAGAACCTTTTTCAGAAGGAAAAAATATTAAGAACCGCAAAAATTGAAGTAGGAGAAGAGAGTTTCCAAGAAAAGTTTTCTCACCTCCTTTACCTCTTCTTCTGATAGTTTCCCATCACCATTCTTATCACACCTGTTAAAAATGACCACAGTTAGTCCTTCTTAAAGAGGGATTTTAGTTTTCTTAACAATAGTTTAATTCCTTACATGTCAAAGAAAATATGAAGCCTTGCATCAGGAGATTGAGTTGATATGTCTTCCCAAAATCCTCTCACTTCATCTATTGTTATACCATTTTCTGTGTTGATTTTCCTACGCCTCGCCAATGTGTCGAATAACTCTCCAGCAAATTCCTTGCTTTCTCCCATTCCTATTATGCAAAACATAGAAATGTTACTTTCTTCTCTAACTGAAACCAAGTTAATATGAAATGCCTGTTTCTATAGAAGTTGACAAAAGTACCAATACAGGTCCCAAATTTCTCCCTGAAGAGCCTCCCGTTAACTGCATTTTGATTGAATCGTTTCTCGACACTTCTCCAGGCATCTCCCTCCTTCCCTGTTGTTAAAAATATAATTAAGTAAAAGTGTAACTTTTCTAACAGTTTTAGCTTTGTATATAAGATTTTCATACAATTCAATATGGTAGTAGAACAGATAGAGGTCCTCAGTAGCAGATGGAGTATATAGTCGACTAATTTAAATTAACATAGCATTTTCGACAATAGGTAAATAATAGTGTTAATCTTTTAGACGAGACCATCACATAATTCAATATGGTATCAACACAGACGAGATCCTAAGTTCAAGTCAAACGGCATCCTTTCACATTCTTAGCCTATGAAAAAGAATCAGGCCTGCACATGAGGAGGCTTGTTGAAAATGTCTAAGTAAATAATGCATATTTTTGAATAATTTTATCTTTTAGATGAGATGATCGCATAATTAAATACCTGTAGTTGTTCTGTCAAGAAATCGCAAGCTCTTGAGCCCTCTAGAAGCTCCTGATTCCATCCTCCCCATTCTTGGTACGACGCCATTTTTTCTTCTTGAAATACTGAAAGTTTTCTTGAAAGATTTATGGTTTGCAGGTTCTTGTAAGGAGACTACACCATGCCTATTATCCGGAACATCACTATTTATTTCAGCATTTTCAAGAATCCATTTCACTGAATTGTCTCTAGATAATTCGTCATTGTCAATGGGCACCATACTATGTGATTCTCTTCTATCTTATTTGAAGATCTGCAAAATACTCTGCTTACAAATTTTGGATGAAGGAATGAATGAAAGTTTTGGGAGATGAAGATTTTAGAGGAAAAAAGAGAGGAAAGTCTGTTAAGTCAGTTGTTTGAAAATACAACGTTTTTCAAAAACCATAGTGTCCCCAACTAACATTTTATTCATTAGACATAGTCCATTTTTTGTTCATTTATTTATGTTCTTTTCTTTGAGTTAATTGAATCTTTTTTTAAAAAGACAAGGAGTAGTTGAATGATAGTTTTGTCACTGGAAGACTAGATTTATACATAAGATACTGCAATTTGTTCATTATCCCGTAATATGAATACAAATATACAATATTTTAGTTGTAGACACATTCCTAGCAAGCTAGAGACAGATCATATGATTAAATTCGTTCAATATTCTATCAATGTTCCGATTTTTGCTTAAGACAGAAAGTCTTGGGAATCAAAATGAGTGGGGAAGCCTGCATCTTTTAGACATGGTTAGAATACTTTAATGCTAGAAGTAGTCATTTGGGATCCTTACTTGTAAGCACGTCTTCGTCTACTTCTTTTAGTATTGTTATTTTTTGTTATCTTTTTCTTTTTAAGCTTTTGGGTTTTGGAATTTAAAAAAAAATCTTAACTTCAGCATGGTTTTGACTTTTGACAATGCTATAGCCTATAGGCAAAGTCGGAAAAACAGCTAACCACTTTTTGGACCGGTATTCAAAGTTTAGCCACTATTTGAAATGTAATTGAAAAATAATCACCTTTAATGCGGAAATAAATTTTAGATAAAAATAACCCTAGTTAAAACGCGGAAAAACTCCAACAACATAGTTGGTTCTCCAGGAAATGTGTTGAGGTGCAGCAATTAACTGGATATCTAGGCATAAAGCATTATTTAGATACCGGGTCGCAAAAGCGTTACCAAATCAAGACAAACTCTAAATACTAGATATGTCTTCAAAATAACAGGAATATCAAGGTTCACTTATTAATTCAAACTCCAGTAATATTTCTGAGAGTTTGAGTTGTATGTTTAACAAGGGTTGAGGTCAATTTATCAATGCGACATTAACTTTGTAAGAATCTTATTTCGAAGCAATCTCAAAGCTTCCTTATACTTAGTGTATCGAAGCTTAAGAAGAATCTAAAGGCTGGATATTTGCACGGGATCAACTTGCCAGCGATTAACAAGTTAATCTCAGCTCATATAAGTTCGTGCGAAAGCTTAAAGGTAACAGTGTAACGTAGCAGATTCAGTTAGCTTTACATTAGTTCATTTAGTGCATTTTAGAGACTTATGATGTCAACTGAGCCGAATTGTGTATAAATAAAGCTCAGTAATCAGTCTCAAATCATCAACAGGAATCTGATATTTTTCTCCTCTTTTGCAAGCGATGTATCTTTTATTTACATCAGACCATTTAAGACTTGCAATTCTACTTGTGCTCTTTTCACTGTAACAAAAACTTATCAGATGAGAAGATTAGAAAATTCTTTCATGGTCGAACCCCGTCAAAGACACCTCAAAGCCATTTACTATACTCCGTCGTTTATCTCAGGAAACTCCCAACTCTGTTTCCTACAAGAGGTCGAACAAATGAAATTTTTCCCAATCACTAAAAATAATTTAAAGAATAGGATACATCAATTACATGTAAGAGAAATGTTTTTTTCCTTTTCCTCTTTCTTCTTTCTTGGATATGGCAACCCCGCATTCAAACTCCTCTACTCAAGGAGCCTAAACAGTAAGCTCTTCCACTTTGCCTTGATGACTCGAACCCCCAACTATGATGCCCCACTAAGCTATCCCTCACTCGTCCATGTAGGTGAATTCTTATGTACATTTTTTCTTCCATAATCTTACAATGTCTAATTTCTATAGTCCTAATTAATAGTAGTGAGAGGAAGTCTTGAATCTCTCAACGAATGAGCGTCGTCTGCAATATGTTTCACATCTCCGTTTGCTTGCTTCAGTGATTTTCCATCCCAAAATGATTTCAACAGCTCCTCGAAAGGAGGAGTTTTGAGCTCTTCAATGGAACCAGTGGTTGGTATACTGAAAGCTCTCTTTTTCGGTGTAGAGCAAGATGGTTCGTCGACCTAGTACAAGTGACAAAGATTTGGAAAAAAGTACATGAATAATGTCATTCCAAACAGAATAGTCACAGATTTTGTGTCATATGACGCAATAATGCCCTTACCATGTACTCTTGTGAAAGACATTGCCCTGCATGATCTGTAATCTCAACAACCTTGTGGTGGTGTCCACTCTTCAATTCTCTCAGCTCACCACAACAAGGAACAATCATGGAATCAAGGTTCCCACAAGCATCACGGTCAAGTTGTAGAGAATCTGCAGAATTTAATTTAGTTAATTGGATGATACCAAGCAGCCAGCCTAAGTCATTAATATATGTGTGAAACTTGATAACATACGGTCAATGGAAGAGAGAAGGTTTTTTCTGGCAACATCAGTGTCTTCAAGAGTAGATGACACGCCAGACGAAAATTGTGCACGCAATCCTTCATTGGCATTCATTCCTTCACTATAAAATTGTACAAGCTCACAGTAAATAACAAGTGAAATATTGGAAATATGAGACAAAAGCTTTGAACAGCAAGTGAATCAACCAACCTAACAATTTTATCCATAAACGCAGCATTTCTTTCCTCTAGACTGATCAGAGAGCGTTGAGCATTCGTCCACTGTTCAGCGCCCAATTTTGCCTTTTGCAGACTGCATAACACAAATTCAAGTAAGCAGAGATGGTAGAACAGCCGAAAATAACACATAAGCTCTCTTCACAAGTGATATGAGATATGCTAGGAGAACATACCAATTCTGTAGCACCTCCTCCATCTCTTTCTTCCCATTTTCCACAGAAGCAGTATCCTCAAGATAATGGCCTTCAGCCTTTTCCATATAATTGGTCCATTCGGCTTTGACTGAAGTAGTTGAATCTTGCATGGTTGACATCTCTTGTTTTAATCTGCTGGTTCGGTTGTAAGCACTTTCTCGAAGGTCATCGATTGCGGTTTGAACCTAGAGCAAACCAAGTAAAGTTTTCAATTACCTTTCTCAACCTAAAGTACATAAAGTACTATAAGTCAATGATTGTCCTCATGGATCCACGATGCATTCTTCTTATCACTTGTAAATGGAGAATAACATTGTTCCATCATTGAAGGTAAAGGAAGGCCACACATTTATATAAAGAGTCATTGTTGTTGTCACCCTGTTATGTTCGCTTGACTAAAAGAAAATGAATCTTTTATGCCATATTCGTATATCAATGAAGTTACTATCTTTTTGCCTATTTTTAGCTTCAGCTGTACCAATGCCTTTCTGCAACTGGTGAAGCAAATCATGATGCTTAAGTTTATATGACTAATAAATGACCATACCAATTTTTTCTTCCTAGCATTTGATTTAGGGATGACAAAAATTTTAGCTTCAGTTGTACCGATGCCTTTCTGCAACTGGTGAAGCAAATCATGATGCTTAAGTTTATATGACTAATAAATGACCATACCAATTTTTTCTTCCTAGCATTTGATCCTTCAAGAAGTTCTGCCACTTTCTGCAAGATTTGCCTCTCCTCATTGGCAGCACATTCCTGTAAAAGGCAAATATCCATATAAAACGGGCTAAAATGCATATTAACTTTCATTAAGTGAGATGCACATGGATGACATCAATCACCTCAAACTTCTTTTCAAGTTCAGAAAACTTCTGGTCACTGACGGTCTGTGCATCTTCAACTATATCGCCCAATTGGGAGACATGCGTATCTAAAGTCTTAAAGAAGTTGCCAGTAGTTTCCGAAAACGACCTTGATGTTGTGATTGTCCTGCAGTGAGCCTATAAAAGCATCCAAACTCTATCACTCAAACTTGGGAAGGAAAAAGAGGAAGATACAGATAGGGGACTGAGGGGAGAAGGGGGAAGAGCTGACAAATAGAAACTACTGATACCTCACGTTGTTGTGCTGCAAATGCAATTAGTTTCTCCTCCTGGTTGTGAAGACTCTTTTGAAGATCATTAACCAAGGTATTGGCCTCAAAGGCAATCTCCTCAAAAAGCTACATTTCAAAAACAAAAAATAGAGATAAGCAGAAAGTTAATACTGCATGGAATTTCTCAGAAAATTTACAAAGAAGGCATACCTCTCGGAGAGCAGATGAATGTTTAGAAACTTCAGAGTTTAAACAATCAAAAGTTGACTGAGCATTGCCATCGAGCTCCCCAGCCAAACAATCTAAAGCTTTGATACCAGAACCAAACATGATTTTCAAATTGTCTAGGAGGCCTCGAAGCTCCTCCATAGCCTAAAAAGTACCACCAAAACCCTTACTGATTAACATGAGCACAAGACTCTGAAGTACATAGTTTTGAATGTGTGTTATAGAAGCACTTCTCAAATTTCTCTAAAAGGGTCTGTAGGGGGTGATAATCACATCCTCGTCTGGGCAATATTGCAAAGGCCAATCTTTGCAGACATGACATCATGAAAGCAATACATTCCGAAGGAGCAAATACAGAAGTAGATTTTACATATTTTCTAAGAAACATTGTAGAGTGTCTTCTTAAAAAGGAACACTGTAAATTTAAGTCTAAGTATACCTCAATCTTGGTAGACACAAAGGACTGCATGTCATCTTCTTAAAAAGGAACACTGTAAATTTAAGTCTAAGTATACCTCAATCTTGGTAGACACAAAGGACTGCATGTCATCCTCCATGTGTTTGAGTTGCTGCTCTTGTTGTGTGGCTGAGGAAGCAACACCCTTATGCAGAACTTCAAGCTGTTGAGTTAATTGGGACTGGAACTTTTGGATGAGAACTTTGTTTCCGTGTTCTATTTTGTCCTTGCGCTCTGAAATCGACCATTATCAGTATAGTGGGTACAATGGAGCCTTTATTTTGAGAAAGAAAATCATTATGGATTTAGGTCTTAAAGCTGTTGACCTACCAATCTTCGCAAACAAGTTAGAGACATCTGATGCAGCATGTTCCAGCTCAGCTCGAAGTTCAAAGGCCTGCTCAACCAGTGATTTTTCTGTCGAATACATACGTTTAAGTATCTCATACAACTAATACGAAAGGGAAAATGATTCCAAAAAAAACACTCCTGTAAGAGAAATATGTCCCGACTTCTTTGGTTTGCTTTTCTTTGAGCCGAGGGTCTATCGGAAACAACCTCTCTACCTCTCAAAGTAGGGGTAAGGTCTGCGTACGCTCTATCCTCCCCAGACCCCACTTGTGGGATTACACTGGGTATGTTGTTGTTGTTGCCTAAATATGATCCCCCACCCCAAAAATTGTTCATAAGAAACACTAAAAAACCTTGCACCCCTCCCTCCGCCTACCCTGTAATATATATTTCTCCCAAAGCTGGTCCGTAGGAAAAACATGCAATTTCAGCAGAAAGCAATTGCAGATGAGGCCTTGACCAGCTTACCAGACTTTAGAAGGTTCGTTATCAGAAATTCCTTTTCTCTAATTGTTGTAATTGCCAGCCTATGTTTCTCTTCGAGATCAGCCAAAGTATGCTGAGTTTCCTGTAGCTTTTTCTGGAAGACACAAAATTATAACTAATCTCCATGAGAAAGCGTTGGACAACAAAAGATAGCTTCTGAAATTAGGTGGGGTCAGAACTCCATATACCTCTGTCTTGTCAAGTTTGTCACTCAATTCTGTGGTCAACAACTGCTGAGAATTGTACAGTTCCTGAAGCTCCATAAGTTGCTGTTTGCAGTTGGCAAAAATGTTATGAGTTCTGGATGATCAGTAAGATCTAGCTGAGTAATTAATAAGTACCATACCTTGTCTTTAGATTCTGAGCTAAGTTCCATTCGTTCTATCTTTTCAGACATTGCCTAAGAGAGGAGAAAAAATATATTGACCATAACATAAGAAAAGATTATAGGATAATTCAACCAATCAATGGATCAGTGAGCAGGGCCTAACCTTTTTCTCTGCTTCCTCTTGGAGATATCGATCTCTTGGTATGTAGACACCATTCTTCTCTCTTGCAGCATACACCTCTGTTGGCATTAAAATGGAAATTTATGTAATCAAAACATAAATAATTTGAAGCAACTTATCATCCAAGATAGAGATTCATGTATGAAGAGAAGAGGAAAGCAGTATAAAACCTTGCTTCAGCCTTTCAATCTCAGAATATAAGTCCTTCATCAATGCAGATTTCATCATCTTCTGGTTAATCTAAATAACAGCAAAAGAAAAGTTAAGGACGGTCAAACTAAAAATCTTTTGAGAATGCTTGATTGTCCAGAAAACTGACCTCTGGCTTGTTTTTTATGTTTTTGGCACGATGAGCATAATCTAAAGTGCTGAGTGTCTCTTCCATAGAGTGAATGGAGGGTGATATTGTTGCAATTATGCATGTCTTTGTTTTCCCTCCCAGTGAATCCCTCAACAACCTTGTTATTTTGCTCTCCCTGACATACCAACAAATGTTTCTCAGGGTATGTAAAAAGCTTCATACATTTATATTGTCTTATACAGATATGGATTTTTAAGCACCTGTATGGGATATGACCAGAGTGCTCAACTAAAGCATTTATAACGCGACCAAGTGTAAGCAAACTCTTGTTGATTTCCCCAGCTTCCCTCGCTCTGCCCTGCAAAAGAAAAAACACAATCAAAGTGGGCAAAAGAACCAAAAAGAACTTGAGAAGTCTCTTCCAGGATAAATTTATGACATTGCTAAGCAACTATCGCACACTTGTTCTTTTGTTTCTCTTCATTTTTCTTTTCTTTTCTTACTAACAAAATTGCTAAATGCTATGACTAACGAATTACAGAATCTTAATGTCTCACCTCTCTTGCACCAGAACGTGAAATGTTTTCAGAACCCGCAAGGTCAACAAGATTCAGTTTGCCACATTTAATCATCTCTTCCCCTTCTGGAGTATATTCCTTGATGTGAATTGTGATTGAGAATATAGAATGAGAACGACTGCTCTGTTTGTTAAGAAGAGTTTCTGCTGTACGCCTTTTAGCGGAACCTTTCTCCAAGATATTATAAATTTCATTTGCAGAGCTTACTAACTCCTCTTCCAGGCCTCTAACAAAAACTCCACCCTTACCATCTTCCATCAGAGCTAATGGTTTCTTGGATTTGTCATCTGTAAACTTTGTAGTTTCCTCTGGAGCTAAAAGATCAGATATTTCCTCATTATACAGCTCCAAATGTGACACTTTCACGCTATATTCAGCACTTTGAGCTTCCAATATGTCAAAGATTTGCTTAATAGCTCTTGGAATAACACCTGCATCAGTTGGAAATTCCCCATTCTAAACGGGGTAAACTGTAATTTATTATTATGAAGAAGAACGTAGCATAAACAAATTTCTAACAGCCACCAACCTTCTTTCTTCCCCCTCCCTCCATTGTATATGTTTTCCCTGTTCCTGTCTGTCCATAAGCGAAAACGGTGCAGTTATAGCCCTCTAGAACTTCAGATACAATAGGGCAGATTGCAGAATCATACAAGTCCTTCTGTTTGGACGTAGGACCAAAGACCTGGACAGCATTATCCAACACAATGTTAGTGTCATCTCAAGAAACACTAGACGTCTGATTCACAACCTTTTTAATTTTTTCAGCAGTACCAAAAAAATTAATTTTGTACTAGAACTTAGAAGTGTGGGCATTCAGTCTCAATCAAGCAAGCAAGCATATAAACCTCAATCCCAAACTAGTTGGAGTTAGTTATATGAAATCCACGTATCCATTCTGCTCTAAACAGGTAATGTGTGTTAAAATCACCACCGCCTCTCTCAATAGTAGAACATTCTAGATTAAGTTATATAATTATCTAGAAATGTGGAAAAGATTCAAGAAATACATAGGAAAATAATTGCTAGAAAATTTTTCAGCAGTACCAAAAAAATTAATTTTGTACTAGAACTTAGAAGTGTGGGCATTCAGTCTCAATCAATCAAGCAAGCAAGCAAGCAAGCATATAAACCTCAATCCCAAACTAGTTGGAGTTAGTTATATGAAATCCACGTATCCATTCTGCTCTAAACAGGTAATGTGTGTTAAAATCACCACCGTCTCTCTCATTAGTAGAACATTCTAGATTAAGTTATATAATTATCTAGAAATGTGGAAAAGATTCAAGAAATACATAGGAAAATAATTGCTAGAAAATTCTAGAGTCAATGTCCTAGATGTTTACCATGTTGGGCCAAGCCCATTATGATGTTATAGCTAGAATCTTCTAGCAATGTCAAGTTGGTTGATGAACCAACATTAATCATATATATCCCAGGGACCTTGGGTCTTTAAGGATGCAAGACCCAAGTGTGCATCCAAAAAGTGTCCAAGTGAGTCTAAAGTGTGTGTAAGCTAAAGTGTGAGTGTCAAGTGTTGGTAAAAATAAAAGAGTAAGAACTTGGTGTATATTGTGGTCAAGTTATAGTGAAGTCTTGGTGTAATTACTTTCACAATAATAAAGTAATTATGTTTTTCACGAGTTGTGGTGTCTAACAAGTGGAGTCAGGTCGGTTCATACCAAAGAGTCGTTTGTTGAGTTTCTTAGAGTGTTCGTGTGTGGTTTAGTACTACAGAGCTTGGTGTCGAAATCAAGCTTTCTTGGTAAAAATAGAATTTTAGCCAAGACACAATGGGTGACCTTCAAATGGTCGGTGGAATCAGTGAGTTAGCCAAGACACAAGAGCTTGGTGTCGAAATCAAGCTTTCTTGGTAAAAATAGAATTTTAGCCAAGACACAATGGGTGACCTTCAAATGGTCGGTGGAATCAGTGAGTTAGCCAAGACACAATGGGTGACCTTCAAATGGTCGGTGGAATCAGTGAGTCTAAAGTGTGTGGTCAGCTATAGCAAGTTTTCTAATTCAACAAGAGAAGGTTGGCTTGTATTGCGGCAATAAAATTTCTATATTCTGGCCTTAATCCATGAATAATAATAATTCTTCTAATTCTAGCTTCTGACATGCCAGCAGCAGAGTCTAATGCAGAAATTTCGCGACAACGAGATTTTACCTTGGTCTTTATTGGTTGATCGTCATGTTGCGTTGTCTGATAGAGAGAAGCTCGTTCTCCAAAAGCTACAGTCTCGTATCATTCTTAGAGTGTTCGTGTGTGGTTTAGCACTACAGAGCTTGGTGTCGAAATCAAGCTTTCTTGGTAAAAATAGAATTTTAGCCAAGACACGATGGGTGACCTTCAAATGGTCGGTGGAATCAAGAAACTTAACAATCAGAATTACAGCACGTGATCGATGCATATGGAGGCATATCTCAAAGGCCAAGACTTGTGGGAGATCGTTGGTGGCAATGAGGCCACACAACCAGAAGACGCAGCCGCTCTGAAGAAATGGAAGATTAGAGCTGGCAAAGCAATGTTTGCGATTCGGACCACAGTTGAAGATGAAATGTTGGAGCACATCAGGCCGGCTAAGACACCGAAGGAAGCGTGGGATACTTTCGCAACATTGTTCACCAAGAAGAATGATACGAGACTGTAGCTTCTGGAGAACGAGCTTCTCTCTATCAGACAACGCGACATGACGATCAACCAATACTTTACCAAGGTAAAATCTCTTTGTCGCGAAATTTCTGCATTAGACTATGCTGCTGGCATGTCAGAAGCTAGAATTAGAAGAATTATTATTCATGGATTAAGGCCAGAATATAGAAATTTTATTGCCGCAATACAAGGTTGGCTTGGCCAACCTTCTCTTGTTGAATTAGAAAACTTGCTAGCTGACCAAGAAGCGTTGGCTAAGCAAATATCTGGAGTCACATTAAAGAGTGATGAAGAAGCACTCTATAGCGGTGATAAGAAAGGTCGATCCCGACCAAATGCTAGTAGAAATTCTAGAAAACATGATGACAAGGATAATCATCATGGAAGCTCCCAAATAGGGGTAACTCAAAAGAAAGACAACCGGGGTGGCCACTCAAAGAATAAGAATAAGTTTGATGGAAAATGCTATAACTGTGGGGAAAAGGGCCACATGGCTAAAAGTTGTTGGTTCAAGAAGAACACTGCAGAAAGAAATGCAGCCATGTCAAATGCAAGAAAGACAAGCTATGAAGAGTGGGACGCTGAAGCATCTTTCGCCGTGGAGGAAGAAGAATTAGCTCCGGCAGTTACCGTTCCTGGAACGATCGACTACAATAATGATTGGATAGTCGACTCTGCCTGCTCAAATCATATGACATGAGATAAAGAGAAGCTACAGAACATGACCGAGTACAAAGGTGTGTGGTGGTGACAGCCAACAACTCAAGACTACCAATCGCTCACGTCGGAAAAACAACAATCATGCCGAGATTCAGTTCAAAAGAGGTTTCACTCCAGGATGTCTACTATGCACCTGGGATGAAGAAAAACTTACTATCAGTAGCGCAACTTACGGCATCAGGCCACCATGTCGTATTCGGACCTCAAGATGCCAAGATCTTGAAATCGTTGAAACACCGATGATGAGAGGACGACGCTTAGAGTATGTCTATGTAATGTTAGAACGAATACGAAATAACTAATTTGTATCATACAAGACTTGGACATGTAAGCTATCACAAACTCAAGGTGATGAATAAGAAATCTATATTGAAGGGTCTATGTAATGTCAGCAGAGTCAGCTTATGTAAACAAAACTCGAAAGAACGAAATAACTGATTTGTATCATACAAGACTTGGACATGTAAGCTATCACAAACTCAAGGTGATGATGAAGAAATCTATGTTGAAGGGTCTTCCTCAACTCGAGGTCAGAACAAAGACCGTTTGTGCAGGCTGCCAATACAGTAAGGCGCATCAGTTACCGTTTGAACACTCAAAGTTCAAAGCCAAAGCACCATTGGTGCTGGTTCATTCTGACGTATTCGGGCTAGTCAGGCAATCATCAATCAGTGGCATGCAATACATGGTTACATTCATTGACGACTTCTCACGATACGTATGGATTTTCTTTCCAAAAGAAAAATCTAAAACTTTTTCAAAATTTAAAGAGTTCAAGGAGATAGCGAAAGGAGAACTCGGCAAGAAAATTCAATGCCTCCGAACATACAACAGTGGTGAATATGTTAGACACCACAACACGTGAAAAATATAATTACTTTATTATTGTGAAAGTAATTACACCAAGACTTGAACACTATAACTTGACCACAATACACCAAGTTCTTACTCTTTTATTTTTACCAAGACTTGACACTCACACTTTAGCTTACACACACTTTAGACTCACTTGGACACTTTTTGGATGCACACTTGGGGCTTGCTCTCACTTCTTGAGAACTTCTTACTCACTTAATTACAACTCAAATAGACCACCTCTATTTATAGGTGGTGATGGAAGAATCTAGTTAGGATACTTAATTACTACTCTATTCTACAATATTCCTTACTACCTTTTTCTAGAATCACTCTTCTATTTATTTCTAGAGTTATTCTTTCTAGACTCCACTTTAGAACTTTCATCCTAAAGTTCTTCTTTCAACTCTCTAGACCTACTTGAACATTCTAGATTGCTTCTTTCAACTCTCTAGACCTACTTGAACATTCTAGATTGATTATCCATTGTCTTGGATATTAAGTTGATGATGACTTTTAACACTCCCCTTCAGCACCAACTTAATTTGTTTTTGCATCCCTAACTCTTCTTCAGCTACAGCAGCATTGGCGTACTTGGGATTTGGCTTTTGAACTCTTGTCGATCTCCGAGGTTGTGGGTTTACTCCTTCTGGTTGACGGTCTTCTACTCTTTGATGCATGCTTGTTTGCCATGGATTTTGTGTTGCCTCGTCCTCGGTATTTTCTTCCTCACTTTGATCTTTATGTTCCTTTTCTGGACTTGGATGTACTTCAACAATTTGCTCCCCATCTTCTTTTGCAAATTGTCTTCTATTTCCTTGGAATCTGGTAACTCTTCCTTTTGAGGTGACCACCGTGATGCCGCCTCATCGAATACCTTGATGTATAACATTTTCCAGTTGTTGGGTCGCAGCATTTCCACCCTTTCCTTTGGTTGTCGTATCCCACAAAGATGCACCATTTCTTGATGTATAACATTTTCCAGTTGTTCCTCACTTTGATCTTTATGTTCCTTTTCTGGACTTGGATGTACTTCAACAATTTGCTCCCCATCTTCTTTTGCAAATTGTCTTCTATTTCCTTGGAATCTGGTAACTCTTCCTTTTGAGGTGACCACCGTGATGCCGCCTCATCGAATACCTTGATGTATAACATTTTCCAGTTGTTGGGTCGCAGCATTTCCACCCTTTCCTTTGGTTGTCGTATCCCACAAAGATGCACCATTTCTTGATGTATAACATTTTCCAGTTGTTGGGTCGCAGCATTTCCACCCTTTCATTTGGCTGTCGTATCCCACAAAGATGCAATCAAATTTGCTATGTAGATGACTTGGCACAAACACGTAGCGCACACAGCCAAATACTCGAAAGTGACTTACTGTAGGTTTACTACCCCACAGTTTTTCAAAGGGTGAAACGAACCCTAACGTCACTTGAGGAAGTCTATTGATGACATGAGCTGTTGTTTCATACCTTCTATCCAAAATCTTCCTAGAACATTCGAAGCTGAGAGGAAGAATCGGCATCTTGCAGAGATATGTCGAAGCATTGCTACATTCGAAGAATGTTCCAGGAAGATTTTGGGCAGAAGGTATGAAAACAGCAGCTCATGTCATCAATAGACTTCCTCAAGCGAAGTTAGAGTTCGTTTCACCCTTTGAAAAATTGTGGGGTAGTAAACCTGCAGTAAGTCACTTTCGAGTATTTGGCTGTGTGTGCCCTTTTAAAAATTGTGGGGTAGTAAGTAAACCTGCAGTAAGTCACTTTCGAGTATTTGGCTGTGTGTGCTACGTGTTTGTGCCAAGTCATCTACGTAGCAAATTTGATAAAAAGGCGATACGGTGTATCTTTGTGGGATACGATAGCCAAAGGAAAGGGTGGAAATGCTGCGACCCAACAACTGGAAAGTGTTAAACATCAAGAAATGTGGTATTCGATGAGGCAGCATCATGGTGGTCACCTCAAAAGAAAGAGTTACCAGATTCCAAGAAAATAGAAGACAATTTGTAAAAGAAGATGGGGGAGCAAATTGTTGATGTACATCCAAGTCCAGAAAAGGAACATGAAGATCAAAGTGAGGAAGAAAATACTGAGGACGAGGCAACACAGAATCTGTGGCAAACAGGTCAAAGAGTAGAAGACTGTCAACCAGAAGGAGTAAACCCACAGCCTCGGAGATCGACCCAAGTGTTGTTGTAGCTGAAGAAGAAAAGTTTAAAGAACCAGAGACATATGAAGAGGCATCCCAGAACGTCAAGTGGTTTGAAGCTATGAAAGAGGAGATAAGTGCTCTAGAGAAGAATTAAACATGGGAGCTAGTACCAAAGCCAAAGTAAAACCCATTTCCTGCAAATGGGTTTACAAGGTAAAAACTCGTCCTGATGGATCAATTGAAAGATACAAGGCTCGGTTAGTAGCTCGAGGATTCTCTCAACAGTATTGGCTAGATTATGATGAGACGTTTAGCCCAGTTGCTAAGATTACAACAGTAAGAGTCCTGCTAGCACTTGCAACAAGTAAAGATTGGAGACTGTGGCAAATGGACGTGAAAAATGTCTTTCTACATGAAGTGTTGGATCGAGAAATATACATATCCAACCAAGAGGATTTGAGGATAAAGAGCATCATGATTATGTTTGCAAACTGAAGAAGGCGCTCTATGGATTGAAGCAGGCTTCGAGAGCATGGTATGGCAAGATTGTTGAGTTCTTAGTAGAGAGCGGGTATGACATGGCACATGCAGATTCAAGCTTATTCATCAAAGTGAAGAAAGCAAAGATCGCAGTTGTTCTAGTATATGTCGACGACCTCATTATCAGTGGCGATGATGAAGCAGAAATATGTCAAACAAAGGAGAATCTGTCAGTTCGCTTTCAAATGAAGGAGCTTGGAGAATTAAAACACTTCCTTGGATTAGAAGTTGATCAAACTGAGGAAAGTCTTTCTCTGCCAACAAAAGTATGCGAAAGACTTGCTACAAAAGTTTGGAATGCTCGAGTGTAAGCCCATCTCAACACCTATGGAAGCTAATGCCAAGTTATGCGCTCATAAAGGGAAGGACTGCAAGACGAAGCAATGTATCGACAACTGGTAGGTGACTCGACCAGATATCTCATATGCAGTAGGGGTAGAAAGCCGATATATGCCAACAACCAAAGAAGCCACATTTGGAAGCAGTGCGACGAATGTTGAGGTACGTCAAAGATACCATTAACTATGGTCTCTTTTATAAGAAAGGCGATGAGTTAAAGATAGTTGGATATTGCGATGATGATTATGCTGGAGATCACGATACTCGTCGATCAACAACTGGATATGTATTCAGACTTGGATCTGGAGTAGTATCTTGGTGTAGCAAAAGGCAACCAACAGTGTCCTTGTCAACCACAGAAGTAGAGTATAGAGCAGCGGCAATGGCAGCTCAAAAGAGTACGTGGTTAATGCAATTGATAAAGGACCTACACCAACTTACAGATTATGTGGTGCCACTCTATTGTGATAACCAGTTTGCTATTCAATTAGCAGAAAATCCAGTGTTTCATGCTCGAACAAAGCATATGGAGGTGCATTACCATTTTCTTAGAGAAAGTACTACAAGAAGAGTTAGAGATGCACCAAGTGAAGAGTGGAGATTAGATAGCAGACTTGTTCACAAAAGCACTTAACACTTCAAGATTTCAAAAACTCAGAGAACAACTCGGTATGAAGAGTCGGTGTTGAAAGGGAGTGTTAAAATCACCACCGCCTCTCTCATTAGTAGAACATTCAAGATTAAGTTATATAATTATCTAGAAAGGTGGAAAAGATTCAAGAAATACATATGAAAATAATTGCTAGAAAATTCTAGAGTCAATGTCCTAGATGTTTACCATGTTGGGCCAAGCCCATTATGATGTTATAGCTAGAATCTTCTAGCAATGTCAAGTTGATTGATGAACCAACATTGATCATGTATATATAGGGACCTTGGGTCCTTAAGGATGTATGTCCCAAGTGTGCATCCAAAAAGTGTCCAAGTGTGAGTGTCAAGTCTTGGTAAAAATAAAAGAGTAAGAACTTGGTGTATATTGTGGTTAAGTTATAGTGTTCAAGTCTTGGTGTAATTTCACAATAATAAAATAATTACGTTTTTCACGTGTTGTGGTGTCTAACAATGTGTCCAAGTTATTACATCAAACTATTCCCGTTGTCCAGTTTAAGTGTCTTACTTTCCTTTTTGGTCTTTCACAAAAAGACTGATTTTTCTATATTTAGTAAGGTTTCCAATTCTAACATTCTACATGGCAAGTTTAAGACAGACTACACATATTTAATTTAAGACCACAAGATTCAAAAGTCTTACTTTATTTCTTAAACTCATCGTCCAATCAAAGTAAGACACTTAAATTGGGACGGCGGGAGTACTTTTTAAACTATACAATCTATATTTCATTTCTTTTTCTTTTTCTTTTTCTTTTTTTCTTTTCGCGCATGTTCTATTTTCTATATCTATTTTAGTACCAATGCTATCAGATAAGGATAAATCAAATAAAAGAAATTCAGACCTTATCAAAGACGAATGTTTTATCAATCTGCTTATTAGCTATGTTCTGCAAAGCAGAAATTTCTCTTCTTCCCTCATTGCAGGAAATCACTGCTGGTGTATTCAATCTCATCTCATCCTCACTCAACGGCCTGCATATTTCATTAAATACAATCAATTCAATTCAGTAACCTAAACCAACAGAAGTTACACTAAAGCTACAAAATGCACTTAATTCTACTAACCTGCAACGCACAATAACCTGCACATTAACACCTTTATCTTTGTCATGCTTTCCACTCATATTCCCTTCCGCCAATCGCAGATCTCTCATCGCCTTTTCGCTAGACCTTGGTGTCTGCGAAGGTGACCGTGAAACATGGCCTCTTCTGTTTTGCTGAGATTGTGATGACTCCATTTCAACAATGATCTATGTCCTGCAATCTCACAACCGTTACTACCGATTCTCTAATTCAATTCAACTCTGTTGGAAAATAATAATTCAAAGTTGCAGAAAATCAAAATTGATTAAGATTTGGTATTTTAATTCATGTCTAGTTAAAGATTTATAGTCAAATGTATATAGGAGTAGGTTTTTCTGTTTTTAGTCACGTTTCACACTATTATAAATAGGCTTACCGCTAGCTATTTTCACGGTCAAAAAATTGTAGAGAGCATTCGAAGATTTATTAGTTTATGCATAAAATATTTTCCTTCAAACTCGATTTCAAATCTGAGAACAAAAACTTGATTTAGCAAAATAGAAGATTCCAACTCAAATGCGCTGAAACAGTTTAAGGATAGGTAAAATGTAAATTTTCACGTCAAATATCAAAATTTACCGTCAAATTGAAACACGATTGATCGATGCTATAAATTCATCATTCAAATAACATGGAAATACATGGATTGATGCATATGCATATATACATACGATACAGAAAAATGGCGAGGAAATGGCGTAGACTTACCGAAGATCAAATCGCCAGCCTGCTTGCCGTTGAGAGATTCAACAACGGCGATGTTTTAGAGAGAAGATTTTAGAGATAAAGAATTTAGCGATTTGATTTGAAAAGAAAGAGACTGATTAAAATTGGTGATTTTATTTTTGTTTTAATAGAGAGAGGAGGCGAAGAGCTGTGTGTATATGCGCGTGAGGTGAGATAAATACTTATAAAGTTGAAAGCTCAGATTTTGTGGCTGTTACGGGGTATTTGAAATTGATTTTTGACCGTTGTAACTTAAAAACAAAAACAAAAGAAAAAATTTTAAACAAAATAGAGGCGTGTAGATATGAGATAGGGCATTCTTTTGCTAATTATTACATGAAATGCCACACAGTTTGAATACAAAGCATATACTAATACAACAACCTCAATTCCAAGATAAGTAAGGTGAACAACTTTGTAGGCGTTTTGGCCATAGAAACAAAAACAAAAATCACTTTTTTTTGAAACTTTTGAATTTAGAGTTGTGTTTAGCCATAGTTTTGTAAATAACATTTTGTTAATGAAATGTACTTTTTAACAAGGTTTTGGTTATGAAAAATAAAGTTTTGGTTGTTTTTCAAATTTTAAATACAACTTATTTTCATGACCAAACACTGATTTTTTTTTTTAAAAGTTTTAAAAAAATCCAACACTTATTGTCGTAATTTAGAGAATTTCCAAAACTATGAATTTTCTAAATCTCTTGATTATTAGGCATAGCTGTTGAAAAAATAAAGAGTTCATTAAGAATCCTAGAGTTATTATTGATGATAAACAAAGAAGACGTTTAATTAAATACTTACTCAAATATTAATGCAAAGAAATAAGGCAACAGAGTACATTTATTAAATTCCAAATTTAATGTATAATGAAATGGATAATGTAATTGGTAGGATTTTAAATTCTTTTCTTTTCTGGGGTTAATTTTGAATTCAAATTTTTTATATTTATTATATTCAAAGTTTATTTGTGGAAAAGAAAAATCTTTGGGTGACTTTTTGGAGCTTAGACTGATGGGGTCATTATATTCATTTAGTAAAGACTTTAGAATACCCAATAATACAAGTTTATGAATTTTATATCTTTCCTTTTATCGTTTCTATAATATTTGCAATAATATACTTTTTTTTTTTATAACTATATAGCTTGTATTAATCATCAAAATGCAACATTACAAAATTGTAATCCAATTAACACAACTGGATTACTCTCTAAATCAGAAAATTACTACTACAAATTCAAAGCTAACTAGTTGAAGTTTAGAACATTAAAATAGAAACTGGAATACATGACTACTTATGCCCATAGGGACTCTAACAAGGCAATGATAAGCAATATCTCTAGCTACAAGTAGTCAATTTCTTTTCCTTTTTTCAAATATCCTTTAATTCCTTTCAAGCCAAATAGCATGCACTGTTCTGTATATATCATTTTGAACAATTGAGCTTGCTGTGATCTTCCTTTGGACTTGGTGAGGATCCATTGCATATGTTGATCCCAAGTTGTAGAAAGAAGTTTAGGTTGCAGATACCATCTCATCCACTTTTGCCATATCAACTGTGAGAAACTACAATGAATAAATAGGTAATCTCTTAGACTCATTGTGTGTCTCACACAAAACACATAACTGACTGACATCCATTTTCCAGCTTGCTAATCTATCTGAAGTGAGTAATATTCCTTGCAGCTGTAATTATAATGTAAATTGAGCCTTTGGTCTGCTTGCATTGTGAAAAACAATACATTTTCAAGATACCCTTGCTCTGTCATCAATCAATTGCAAATAAGCTTGTTTAATGAAACTCTTTGGAACTGTAGGATTGAAATGCATGATGCTGGTTTAGGTATAGGAACAGAATAGAAATCTTGACCTTTTATGTAAAAAGCATGTACCCACCTTATTCACAACTTGTCATGTTTACTAGATACATCCCAGCATGTCTTAACTATTGCTGCCTTGTTCCATTGATAGATATTGATCAAATTTACCCCCCCCCCCCCTGCAGACTTGGGCAAACAAACCCTATCTCATGTCACCAAAGACTTTTTAGTGATAGTATTGATGCCTGACCATATATAGGATCTGCAATATGAATTAATGGCTTGTAACATCTTAATTGGAATAACAAATAATTAAGCCCAGTAAGCTTGTATTACAAACAGGACTGACTGAACTAGTTGTACTCTCCAAGCATGTGAGAGTTTTTTAGTTGTCCATGAAGTAATTCTTGCCATAATTTTCTATATTAGAGGCATCCATTGCACAAGAGTGAGCTTTCTAGTAGATAAAGGAATGCCCAAATATCTAAAAGGAAGTTCGCCCTCAGTATAACCAAGTTGATGCAGTATGTGAGCTCTATCAGGTTGTTTGACACACCCAAAGTATACATAACTCTTACCTATATTAGCCAGGAGCCCAGAAGCAGAGGAAAAAACATGAAAGCAATTGTTCACTGCTGTGATGCCAAGTTTACCACACCTAGGATCATACTTGAACTGCTTATTCCCTTTAAGATCTGATAACAGTCTACTGAGATACTCCATTGCAATGGCAAATAGATAAATGGATATTGAATCACCTTGTCTCACGCCTTTCTTAGCATCAAAAGGAGGGGAGGGCTCACCATTAACCAAGATTGAGTAATGTACAATTTGTACACACTCCATAATTCACTTATTGAACATATCAGGAAAATCAAGACACTTCAGAACCTGCTCTAGATAAGCCCATTCCACTGAATTATATGCCTTTTATAAATCTATTTTCAACATACATCTTGGAGAAATATGTTTTCTTGTATAACCTTTGACCAGTTCCTGTGCTAAAAAGATATTATCTGCTATTTTCCTGCCTTGAATAAATCCAGAATAAGCCTTACTTATAATGGAAGGCATTACACTTCGCATTCTAGCAGCTAACACCTTTGCAATCAACTTATACATCACAGTACAACATGCAATATGCCTGTATTTCTTAATAGTGACAGGATTAGATGTTTTAGACAACAGTGTGATTGTAGTACAATTAAAAGATTTGAGCAGTTTACCAGTAGTAAAAAAGTGTTGCACAACTTTGATGATATCACCTTTAATTACTGGCCAAGCTTTCTTGTAGAAGCATGAATTATAGACATCCACCCAAGGAGCTTTGTCCTCTCCAATAGAACACAAACCTGTATAAATTTCTTCCTCAATAACAGCAGCATATAAATCAATTCTGTGTTGTTGAGACAATACTGGACCCTTCCTCATAACCAATCTGTCCACTGCAGACAATGATGCTCTAGTAGAGCCTATCAAACTCTTGTAAAAGTCAACAATTTCTTGTTTAATCTCATTTTCCTCAGTTAATACAGTCCTATTTATTGATTGACAAAACACATTCTCTCCAGAATTTGATCGGAATATGACCCTGAAATCTCAATGCTCGCGCCACATTAAGAATGTGACAGAATTTCATGTTCGAAGAAGTAAGTCTTCATACATGTGAACTCAGTTTCGTTATCACTTTCTAACTATCTTCACCTTTTTTCCAAACTGCCTCTCCACCAAAGCGAAGAAATTCTTCAAGATTTGGGACACTTCTTTCTTATCAACTAAGAGAAAAAATCACACGACTAGCGAACGATCATCCACATTAGTAAAAAAATATGAAGCATCACAAGAGGAAGGGGTTCTATATGATCCCCATAAATCACAATGAATCATATCAAAAGTATCCGAAGTCATATAATCACTTAAAGGAAAAACACTTCTCATTTGCTTTGCTCGTTAGCGTACATCACATTCTCTATCTAATCTATTATCACTCTCCTTTAAGCCTAATGTTGTAATAGACTTCATACTTGTGCTGAATGATGATCCAATCATTGTGCCAAAGATCGAACCAATCAACTGCCTCTACCTTCATAGTCTGTATCAGCGGCACATTCCGAAAATAGTAAAGTCCACCTCGACGCTCACACTTTCCAAGCAGCTTCCTGTGGTGGGGTCGTGTATAGCACACATAATTCTATTAAATGTCACATCACAATCTAAATAATCAACTAGATGTGATACATAAATTAAATTGCATGTCAAATCCGGAACATAAAGGACATTCTTCAACCATATCCTATCATTCAGCCTGGTTGTTCCTTCTTTAGTAGCCACCGAGCTACTTCCACCGGGAAGACCAATCGGACACTTAGGAATGTCTCGCGTATTGCTCAGTTCCTCTGAATTACCTATCACTGTTGAGAATATAATCAAATATTAAAAGTGTACTCTCTCTCTAACAACTTAAGCTTTTAAATGAGATGGTCACACACTTCAACATGTTATCAGAGCCAGGCATAACTAACAACTTAAGCTAACGAGTTTGAAGGATGTACATGTCATTTGTAAGACGTTCCATTGGGGCCATAATTTATACAAAACTTTATGAATATACCAGATGGGGAAACAAAATAAGGGAAAGGGGTATACTCCTAAACTATACCGCCATGGAAGGTCCTTCTTCGCATTTCCGAACACCTTTCAGATGAAAATCTTCCTTCAACTAAATAAGAAAACTAAAAAGAATTCCCAACCCCGAGGGACAATGGTTCGTACAACTTGGCATATACATCCTCCAAATTTTACACATAGTTGGATGTGGTGTCTTCGGATCATAGACCATCTTGACACAAGGTGGCCGCCTAATGGGTCCAGATACGTCTAAAATATCTGAACCCGTCTAGGTAAGCATGCACTAGTTCGTTGGGATTTGACTTCGCTCTATCCTAAGTAAACTAGAGTGGTATTCCGAATGAGTAGGGACTCGAGCGGACTATTCGAGGTGAACCGTTGTCAACTGTTGAACGACCGCGAACCAACTCTGTCTTTAACATGTTCCAAGAAAATAATTTGGTTTTTACTAGAGGATGACTGCGAAACCGCATAGTCATCGTTGTGCACTGATGCAAGTGTGTGCGCGTGCCATGTGGCGAAATTTTATGCCATGAATGCAATGACAATATACATATAAATTTAAACACATAAGAAAATTAAACAAGTAAAACAAATAAAGTTAGCCACAACATGTTAGAAAAATTCTTATGGTTAGAACCTAGATGAATCCCCAACAGAGTCACCATCTGTTACGGTTCACTTTTACACTCGCGCGTAAAAACTACTTAATAATTTGGCGTTTGATGTGAACAAACAAAGTCGCCACCTAATTTATTGAATGAAAATTAGGAAACCAATTTAAAGGTTAATTTTTAAAAACCTTTAAAAAAAATCCAGAGAACGGGTCCCTGAGGAAGGTTTTAAACACTTCGGTATTAAGAATCCGTCCAATGCGATTTACCTACCGATCTAACATTTTATGGCTAAAAATTATATAACTTGTTTGTTAAAAATGTGTTTAAGGAGTTATATGTATAAAGTTTGAAAGTGGTTTATTCATGACTAATTTGTTAGAAAAGGAAATATATTTTTTTTGCAAAATAAGCTTTAGGGGGCGTTTTACTTTTGAAAATCATTTGTAGCCTTTCAATTATATCTTCAATTCAATTAATGAATTAATTATATAATTGAGCTAATTATGAAGGAACAAATCTCTTCAAAATGTGTACGATTTATCAAGATTTTGAATTATAATTATAACTCAACTTCTTAATCCGCTAATGAACTTGTCTGCTTTTAACTCGAAGATATAAAAGATCTCCAAGTTATGTTAGCAACAAGTGTTTAAACTTGTGAAAAAATTTCACAAAAATCAATCACTTCTTAGTTGACTTAAAAACAATTTGTTTAACAAAAACGTGACTTCATAAAAAAAAGTATTTGGGGCCTTAGATCTGAAACGTTTTTGGTACATAATTCTCAACCTTTTGACCTTGTTTAATAAGAAAATTGGAATCATTTTGTTAGAGAGACTAATAAAAGAAAGGTCTCGTGATTGTAAGTGGGAACAATTATAACTAAAAACATTTCTACTTGTTCATTGAAAAAAAAAAGGTTCTGGGAAAGAGATTGAAACAACAAACTCCATCTTCATCCTTTTGAAAGTTTTAACTCGTTTTATTTCAGAAATACTGCAGATGAATAGAAATATACAAAGCTGGACAGATTAGAGAATTGACTTTAGAAACTTTAGAACCCAAATGAATTAGACAGCTATTGTAAGATGATATTAATCTCCCTTGGGGAGTCTTTCATTAATATCAAGGTATATATAGAGTACAATATTCATTCCTTATACAATAGGAATCCTAAGCCTATACAAAAGAGGAATCCTAGTCTTACCATAATTATATTTACACAATATATGGAAATATTCTAATTATGGGTAGGGAATATATTGTTTCCTATATTTACACGTTTACACACCCCCTCAGTCGGAGCGGGAGGAGGCCGGACGCTGAGACTGGATCTGAAGTCAAGAAATAATTGTCTGGGAAGTCCTTTGGTAAATATGTCTGCATACTGATAGGATGATGAAACATGTAACACTCTGACATGGCCTAACGCAACTTTCTCACGAACGAAAATTACGGAAGGGGACTGCTCTGGCGAAGAAGCGTGCCAACACCACTATATGCCTCAGAAAGTCCTGCCACCATCTGAAGAACAAGACGGTCATTGGTAACTGGTTTACCAACGTTGCGAAGTTGGTTTGCCAATTCTTTCAACCTTTTGCAATAAGCTGAAACGTTCGGGAAATTTTCCATGTTGACGTGGAAAAATTCCTGCTCAAGAGTAACAGCTCTGGAATTTTTATTATCTTGGAATATGTCACGCAGCCTATTCCAAGTAGCTATTGTCGTAGCGTCCGGCTCAATAATTGTTTGCAACAGGTCGGTAGAGATAGTGAAGTAAATCCACTGAAGGACGGTGGCATCAAGAGTCGTTCACAACTTAGGATCATCCTCGCGTTTAGGAACCTCCTTATACTTAGGAGCCGCGGGGATTATGTGATGGATGACTTGATGCGAGCGTGCGTGAATTTTGAACAGTTCGGCCCACGTCGCATATTGGACGTTTTCTATTTCAAGAATAAGAGGTATATGATTCTTGATGTTAGAAACAACCAGGGCAGGGTGAAACGTGTTCTTTGAATTAGACATAACGAAAGAAAGAAGAGGAGATTTTGAAAGGAAATGGCACGGAAACCGAGGGCAATAGGCTCGGACCGAAGGGAATTTTTAGAGTGGAAAATTTTCAACCTAGACTTCTGATACAATGATAGAAATAATCCCTTGATTATTCTCATTAATGAAAATAGTATATATACACATTACAATTTTCCATAATAGAAAACCTATTCCTATTCTAATCCCAAAATTCTATTCTAGTAGTACAAGACTCCTATAATTATGGTAAGTGTACAAGACTAATTAATGTAATACTTAGACTAAAATATTACCTAAAACTATACACCAAATATGGACTATGCACGGACGGTTTTCTGGACCAAAACCGTGATATACATTACGTGTAATACTTACACTAAAATATTACCTAAAACTATACACCAAATATGGACTATACACGGACTATTTTCTGGACCAAAACTGTGATATACATTAAGTGTATATCACGGTAATATTATGTATATTTAACATTTTTCTTCGCTCTTAGGGATGTCCTCATGGATTTAGCTCATTCTTCATAATTCTCACCCTTCAATTGGACTGTGTTACCACAATTTCAAGGTTATCATTCGACGTAATGTCATAAGGAGAGATTATTTTTCTCTGGGTTTTGTTTTCTTCACCGTCGATTTCTTTGCTTTTATCGCCGGTGTTTTTTTTCCCGTCATTTGCCATTGTTTTAGAGTTTTCGTGTCTTTTCTAACATGACTCTGATACCATGTTAAAATATAAACAAGGACAAGAATTTGTACGAGACAAGAATAATGGGAGAATTCTTTCTGTTTTTCATTCATCATAATGACCTCCTTATATACAATTAAGTCACCCCCTTAACCAAATCTAATAAGGTAACCCTATTCTAATAGGACTTCAAATCTTATTTTACCTTGATTACAGTTTTGCCATAAATAAACTAAAACTATTACAATTAGACTAAATAGGATCACAATATATATAATCTCAATAATTTTACTTATATGCACCGAAACTTACGCTAGCAGTGAAATTTAATCTTTTATAGAATATTGTTTTATTTTTCATATTCTACTTCTTAATTATTTCCTGACTCTCTTTGTTCCTTGACATGGCCACCTTAAAATAACAACTCACTGACAATACCAATTCTCATATCTTTTTTCTTTATGTTCCTTTGTCGAGAAGTATATGTTATAAGTTGCACCGTTGTTGACATTCCGGGTGGTTGTGCTCGCAAATACGAGATCTCCCACAACAATCATAGATGCACAAGATGTGAATATACCTCACCTCATTGGATTGGCTAGGTTTTATTGTTGTATCTTCAGGTTGAATCTTGAGCAATGCTCTCAAAACTCGACCAGGCCTTAGGAATGCCACAAACCTACTACAACCTTCAACTTAGTAATATTGAGAAAAATAGTCGAAGCAAAAATAGCACTCTAACAAAATAGAGCTTTTATTCTAAAACCGTCATATTCATGTTAGAAATTAATATTATCTCTAAAGGAAATGTCAATCATTAGTTTGGAATTTTTTAAAGAAAAATATTATATTTTACATCTAGTTCTTATTTAGTAAATTATTTTACTTTTACATTTAATAGGGTCAAAGTAGTCGTTATAGCTAGTCGTTAACTAGCCGTTGGAGAATTTAATAGGGTCAAACTAGCCGTTCTAGCTAACCATTGAAGAATTTAATAGGGTCAAACTAACCGTTGTAGCTACCCGTTGGAGAAACACCTATATATACAAGGTATTTTGGAGACTTGTACATAGAATTCTTCTAAATCATTTTTCTTTCTCCTATATCTTCTTATACGTCGGGTTTTCTTTCTTGAGTTTATGTTTCCAGTTTATAAGTTATAACTAAGCTTGTTGAATTTTAAGGGATACGCAAATGGTTGAGAGTCATTTGAAGGGGAATCCTCTTTACCAATTTTCTTTTCCATCGTTTCATATATATATATATATATTCGTTTGAGGTTTTGATTGATCACATAAGCTAAATCATTAAGATCAGAAGGGTGCATGTTAAGCGGCATATCTACTCCACCAAATATTTCATACATCTTGTTAGTGAACTCCTTGATCATGTTCTCTTTCCTTACATTCCTCAATTGGTCCTCCAATTTCTTGATCCTTTACTTAGTGAACCCTTCTTGGATCATCATGTTTCTTTGTTGGCTATTGGTGATCCAAGAAGGTTTCACTAAGCAAAGGATCAAGAAGTTGGATGACCAATTGAAAAGGGTAAGGAAAGAGAACAGGATCAAGGAAAATCTAAACTCAAAACCATACGCTTATTAGAGGTAGGTGACCTTCATATCCCTTTTTCGTATCATTTGAAGTGTAATAGTGTATAATATAGTGAAAATTTAGGCTCGGAAGCATTCGCTCGTTAGAGATGATATCCATCGTAACTCTTTTTTCGTTTCATTTAAAGTGTAACAATATAGTGAAAACTTCAACTCAAAAGCATACGTTTGTTAGAGATGATTTTCACAATCCCTTTTCGTTTCATTTGAAGTGTAATAATATAGTGAAAATCTAGACTCGAAAGCACACACTTGTTAGGAATGATCACCGCTTCTCCTTTTCCATTTTATTTAGGGTGTAATAATATAGTGAAAATCTAGACTGAAAGCATACGTTTGTTAGAGGTGATCTTTGTCTCCCCTTTTTCGTTTCATTTAAAGTGTAATAATATAGTGAAAATCTATACTCGAATTAAAGCATACATTTGGTAGAGTTGATCTTCGCCTTTCTTTTTTCGTTTCATTTAAAATGTAATAATATCTTAAAATCCAGACTTGAAAGCATTCACTTATTAGAGGTGATTTCCGCCTCCCCTTTTTTGTTTCATTTATTTTGTAACAATATAGTGAAAATCTAGTTTTGAAAACATATGCTTGTTAGAGATGATCTTCATCTCTCCTTTTCTATTTCATTTAAAGTGTAATAATGTAGTGAAAATCTAGACTTAGAAGAGTATGCTCGCCTCCGATCCCTTTTTCTATTTCTTTTAAAGCGTAATAGCATAGTGAAAATCTAGACTCAAAAGTGTACGCTTCGCCTCCGATCCCCTTTTTTATTTCTTTTAAAGCGAATAACATAGTGAAAATTTAGACTCGAAAGTATTAGCGTATATTATTAAATATACTCCATATATTTTGTAATATTTAGTGTTGTATAATTATGGTAGAAATAGGATCCCTATTGGATTAGGATTCCACAATGTACACACTATATATATTTGTATTAATGAAAAAGACTCCCAATGGAGATTAATACAATTCTACATGGTATCAGAAGCCAAAAATTCATCCCTACCCTAAACACCCAGATCGGCGGCCCTTCCCCTTACTTTTTCTGGTGCCAAACCGGCCATCTACCACCGGTATACCACCGATATACATTGATATACACCTCGTATACAGTGACCTAGACATCTACGACCCCGTATACCTCTGATATATCACTAATATACGGTCTTCTCCCCTTTAATAATTCTCCAATAGGTCGTATACTACTAGTATACAGCCTCTCGATGTCAATAGACACCTCGTATATGGTTGACCATGACGTATACAATCTCTCTAAGCCTATATACACCTCTTATTCGGCCAATTCTGCCTCACATCCACCTAGGCTATGCCTCGAACCCCCCAAAATTTTCTTTTCCGGCAGAACCTATGGCAGAGACCACCCTTGGTGGGTTTTCTGGCAGCAGTGGGCGCAAACAGGACCCTGTGTCTCCAGCAGCTACCTAGAGCCTGCGGCCCAAATGCCAAATTGGCAACTTCAGCGGCCCATCATTTTTGGCACATTACCGTCGGGCCTCAACTATCAGGCCCAAATGCATGCAGCCCAACAGCGGCCCAGCAGTGGCCCAGCAGTAGGGATGGCAATTGGGCAGGTGCGGGTAATCCCTTCCTCGCACCCGTACCCGCCAGAAAATTTTATACACGCCACCCGTGCCGGCTACAATTTCAACATTCATACCCGCCTAGGCGGGTATATTCCTAAATCCACACCCGCTTCACCATCCAAGTAGATATCCGCCACCCGCCAATACCCGTTTGTACCCGCCAACCATATTTTGTAATCAATTCATTTGTGATCAATTAGTGATCAATACAAAATAGTGATCAAACCCAAAATAAAATAGTCTTATAAATTAAATTAGTACATTATATAAACACGACAAACTACATAAAGGGATGATTTTTTAGAAGGTTGTTGACATATCTTTAGTAGTGGGCATTGCATGTAAGCACGTTGGTTTTAACAAAATATGAACTTTTTTCCTTTGAAAATAACTACCAAAGCATAATTGATTATTTATGTTCTTAAAAGAACCCAAAGCCATGTTCAGTTTGAAAATCAACCAGCTTAGAGTAGTTGATTTGGTTCACTGTTATAAAACTAGCATATATAGTTTGTAATGTTTTTCTAAATTTTATCACAAATGAAAACAAAATCAAACATTTTGTTCTCAGAGTAGTAGGTCATCTTAATCAATACATGTTGTCAATGTCTTAGGGACAGGGAGGCGTGAAGGCTGATGGCGGTGTGACGGAGAACGAGAGAGGGAGGAGAGACGACAGTCGGCAGAGACTAAAGAGTGAACAAGAGAGGGAGGTGTGAAGACCGACGAGTGAAGGCTATTGAACTTGAGTAAGGACTAAGTGTAAGTGAGTAGGGTTTTGCCTACTCACTTATTATTGGCATTGGGATTATGGGCTTACGAACTGCTACAACTATTATTGAGCTTATGGGGCGGGTAGGTGGGCGGTTGGATGCGGGGCGGGTGAGGCAGGTATAACTGCAAATCCACTACCTACCCGCCACGGGTAGCGGGTACATTTGCAATACCCATACCCATCTACTACCCGCTAAAGTTATAACTATACCTGCCTCAACTGGGGTGGGTGTGCTTCAGAATCCGCAAGATTATACCCACCTGTCATCCCTAACCAGCAGGCCTCAACCATCCGACCCACTATCCTGGAGCCCAGCAGTACGCTCCATGCCTTCCCCAATCCAGTTTGGGCCAGACTTTCGGCACGTTGACTCATCGGAAGCCCAATAATGCGTGGTATATGGATACGGACGCCACGTCTTACCTCACCAATAATTCTGGTAATATTTCTTAAATGCATAATTTAAATACTCCACAATCTATTCTGGTTGGAAACGGTCATCGCATTCTAGTTCAGGGTTTTGGCCACACTCTAACCCCACCACCGCATCCCCATTTATCCCTAAATAACGTTCTCTATGCCCCACACATTATCAAGAATCTAATTTTCATTAGAAAATTTACCATAGATAATTCCATCTCAATTAATTTTGACCCGTTTAGGTTTTCTGTAACGGACCTACATACCAGGAAACTCCTTACACGATGCAATAGTGAGGGGGGGCTTTATCCCTTCCTATACACATCCGCTGCCAGTGTCACCCCTCCCACATCTCTAACCGCCCAAGTGTCTCCTCCCACAGCTTTAGAAACAATCTCTCCATCAACTTGGCACAATAGACTTGGACATTCCGGAGCTCCTGTTTTTAATTTTCTTTGGAACAATAATTTTATTCGTTGTTCTCGTGGGAACCTGCCCAACAGTGTTTTCCTTGCCCTTTAGGCAAACATGTTCACCTCTCTTTTCAGTCTTTTTTAGGTGTTATATTTTCTCCGTTTGATATTGTTCATTGGGTCATAAATTTTATCTTGTGTTGTTAGATGACTTTTCTCACTTTATATGGATTTACCCTCTAAAGTTAAAGTCTGAAGTTTTTACCAAGTTTCTTGAGTTTCGTAATTTTATCAAAACACAATTTGAAAAATCCATCAAATCATTCCAATGTGATAACGGTCGTGAGTTTAATAATTTTGTGTTTCATAATTTTTGCATCAATAATGGCATGGTCTTCCGTTTCTTCTGTCCCCACACCTCACCCCAAAACGGAAAAGCCGAACGAATCCTCTGTACTAACAACAATATAGTTCGTACCATTCTTTTCCATGCCTCTCTCCCTCATCGTTCTGGGTCTATGCAGTCAAAATGGTATAATATATCCTTAATATTTTACCTACCAGTACTCTTCACAACAAAACCCCCACCGAAATTCTATTTCGTAGGATCCCAACTTATGAGCACTTACGAATTTTCGGCTGCCTGTGCAACCCGAATCTTGCCCCCACGGCCCCGCATAAACTTGCATCTCGCACCACCCCTTGTGTGTTCTTAGGTTTTCCGCCCAATCATAGAGGATATATGTGCTACGACTTGTCTTCCCGCAAAATTATTGTGTCTCGTCATGTCACGTTTAATGAAGCTATCTTTCCCTTTGCAAATATCCAAAAATTTCAAAACACGGATTATACATTTCTAAACGAGTCCGCAGTCTCCCCCATCTACAACACGTTGCTCCACCTTGACGCCACTGTTCTGTCATGGCCGGATCCCACAACTCCGACACTGCCAGCTTCCGTAATCGTCACCCCTACACCGTCACCGGCGTCAATCTAGTCAACTACTACCTCCCCTGTTCCGACAGACACCAAAAATTAATGTTCCGGTCGACCTCTACATTAAGTCATTGTTCCATTTCTACCAAATACCGACACTGTCATCCCTGCTACATTAAATCTCCCGTCGCCGACCACTGTTCATTCCGTCACTATCTCACCCACAACTCGACCTGACATCCCGGTACGCAACCTTGTACCACCACCCACCACCTATTGCCCTGAGTAATATCCCAGAACAAACCCCTCCCACCGTCGAACCATCGACCCATCACCATCCCCGCCCAACAAAACATACTGGAACCCGTCACAAACATCCACCGACACTCACAATCCGTCGCCATCATCCACCCACCGACAAACCCTCACACTGCCACCACCTGTCGCCCACAACCCGTCACCAACATCGACCCATCCCACCACAGATTTGGTAACCTAACCCTCACCCGAGACCCAATCAGCACAAATACCCTCTGCCCAACCTAACCCAATCCCCACACACCATATGGAAACTCGTTCCCAACACGAAATTTTCAAACCCAAAGTCCATTTTAACCTTTCCACACAAACCATATCCCTCATTCCCAAATATCTAAAATTAGCCAAAATGTACCCTAATTGGAATGCGGCCATGCATGAGGAATTTAATGTCATAACGACGTAGCACACTTGGGATTTGGAATGCGACCATCCACAGAGACAAAGGTGACCTAGAAAGGTATTAGTCTAGACTTGTGGCTAATAGCACTAATCAGTAGAATGTAATTGATTGTGGTGAGACATTCAGTTCGGTTGTTAAACCGGCCACCATTCGCACGATTCTGAGCATTGATATGGGTAAGCATTGGTCGATTCATCAGCTTGATGTAAAGAGTGCTTTTTTACATTGGGACTTGAAAGAAATTATTTACATGCACCAGCCGCCAGACTTTGTCCATCCTCAGGCTCCTCATTATGTATGCCGCCTTCGCAAGTTACTTTATGGTTTGAAACAGGCCCTAGAGCATGTTATGATCATTTTGCATGGTACATTATGCAAATTGGATTTGTTTGTAGCAAGTGTGATAATTCTCTATTTATTTTTCATAGAGGTAGTAGCGTTGCCTATTTGTTGTTATATGTGGATGACATTGTGCTTACTGCCTCCTCTGATTTGTTGAAAATGAGATCATTGCACTGCTCAAAACCGAATTTGCTATGACATACTTGGGGAAATTGAGTTATTTTTTTGGGATATCAGTGACTAGATATCAGTGACTAGATATGCAGACTCTATATTTTTGTGTCAACGTAAGTATGCAGAGGAGATAGTATACAGGGCTAAAATGGCTAACTACAAGATAATGTCCACTCCGGTTGACTCTAAATCAAAGCTTAGTGCAGTTGATGGTAATCCAGTGGCGGATCCCACCCTTTACAGGAGTCTTGCAGGTGCGCTACAATATCTTACTTTCACCAAGCCTGATATTACTTACGATGTTCAGCATGTGTGCTTATTCATGCATGCCCTCAGTGAGCCTCATTTTACTGTCCTTAAGCTTATCATTCGATTCGATACGTTAAGGGCACACTTGATTATAGATTACATCTATACCCCTCAGCATCGACCAGATTGTTATTATATACGGATGTTGATTGGGCAGGTTGTCCGGACACGCGACGCTCCACCTCCGGCTACTGTGTGTTCTTATGGGATACTCTCATTTCTTGGTCTGCCAAGAGGCAAGCCACATTATCCCGTTCGAGTGCAGAAGTAGAGTATAGAGGCGTTGCAAATGTTGTTGCTAAGATCTGCTGGCTCCGAAACCTTCTTTTGGAGTTTCAGTGCCCCTTGCGTAAGGCGTCTTTGGTTTATTGTGATAACATATCCGCTGTATATTTATCTCATAATCCGGTTCAGCATCAGCGAACCAAGCACATTGAGATGGATATACACTTTGTTCGTGAGAAGGTTGTTATCGGTCATGTTAAGGTATTGCATGTGCCTTCTTCGTATCAATATGCAGATATCTTCACGAAATGACTTCCTAGACAACTATTCCTCGACTTCAGATCCACTCTCATCGTCCGGCCTCCTCCCGCTCCGACTGAGGGGTGTATTAGCATATATTATTAAATATACTCCATATATTTTGTAATATTTAGTGTTATATAATTATGATAGAAATAGGATCCCTATTGAATTAGCATTCCACAATGTACACAATACATATTTGTATTAATGAAAAAGACTCTCCAATGAAGATTAATACAATTTTACGGAATGCATATGCTTGTTAGAGGTGATTTTCGCCTTCCTTTTTCTGTTTCATTTAAAGTGTGATAGTATAGTGAAAAGCTAGACTCAAAAGTATATGCTTGTTAGTGATCTCCGCCTCCCCTTTTTCGTTTCATTTAAAATGTATTAATATAGCGAAAATTTAGATCACTGTAAAACATACACTTATTAGAGATGATCTTCGCCTCCCCTTTTCCATTTCATTCAAAGTGTATAATATAGTGAACTTAGATTCGAAAGCATACGTCTGTTAAATGTGATCTTCGCTTCACACATTTAAAGTATAGTGGTGAGTCGAAACTAAATCTTATGACAAGCTCTATTTTAAGCATAGAAAAATGAGTACGTGGATAAGCTAATAATTTAATTATATTATCTTTAAACTACAGTGTTAATGTGAATTAGTGTAATATTATATATCTAGTTTTTGTTCATTTACGTAATAATAAAAAGTATATTTAAGTCGAAACTTTGAAAGTTGATTTTTTATGAACCCTAAATCTGAATAATTTATTTTTCACATTATAAACATGAATAATAAAGCGGAAGGTTCACTGACAACAATAATTTAGAGGAACAAGAAATACACGACATTTACGTTAATTCATTAAAACCTGACATATATCTGGTGCCATTGATGGATGATCTCGATATTGAAAATTAAATGAAACAAAGGATATTGAAAACTAACTCAAATTAGAAAACGTCCATACTCATTAAATGAAACGTTTCTTTTATATTCAGTAAACTAAAAAGGGAAATTTGAGATTACATTTCCTTGATGGTTATCTTAAATGATAGACACAACCAATATCTTTGGTTTTAATTGTTTATGGTAATATAACAAATAATTTTCCTTTTCATAAATTTCCCAAAAAAAAAGTGAGATTTTTAGATGGTTGTGTTATACTTGCATTTGTTTGTAGTTGCATTTTCTATGACTTTATACCACACCGCTGAGTAGCAAAATAATGGAGGAGCTGAAGCCATATAAAAAGAGAGGTTGGTGCAACATGCATCCATACTTACCTGGACGGGGTTATTGGGCGATCATAAAGGCCCATGGCCTAGGTTGGTGACCTCCATTGCACTTTGGAGGGGTGCCCGCCTAAGATCTGCCCAAGTGGTAGAGTCTACGTCATAATTTGTGATAGTGGGGGCTTGCGTTCGCGCTGCCCCTGCCCAATTCTTAAGCCCAATGTTGTTTTCTCTTGGCCCAGCTCATTAACTAGTATTGCCTCGTCAATACAGTGATTGAGTTTGGGCCCAACACATTGTTGCAAGGTTGGTCCAATTCACCGGCAAAACATAAGATTCATCAATATGTTGCGGATTAATTGTTTTTTGAAGAACCATTAAATAAATATAAACGTCATGATGTTTTTAGTGAGAATTTATACAATACTATTCCAAATACAGTTATCTTTAGCAATTACTCAAATATACTACGATTAAAAGAACTCTTAAGAAGAAATAATTATTGAAATGGTTAACTATCACTTGAGAATATTATCCTTCCTAGACTATTCTCCCTTCATTTTTTTCAAGACAAAAGCATAACAAGTGAACAATCTAAATGAAACATACGCATGACAAAGCATAGCAAGTGAACAATCTGAAAAAATGGAACTAACCTTAAAATCTACGATTCAATTTAGTAGTTTTTGTGGAAATCGGCAGAATTCATTAGCTTTGGTTCAAATCTTATATCCCATGAACCGCTTACTGAGGAATAGAAAGGAAGGACCCAGGCAAGAGCAAGTTGTGTTGGGGTATAGAGCCATAAGCGCGGTGGGGTGACAGAGGACGTGCTCGTACGGTTTATAGAAGGATATGAAAAAGTACTTATTTGTTGGGAACTTTCACTCCTCTATATTCGAAATATGCCTCTCTAGGAGTATTACAATCTGCAACTCAAATGGTCCCTTATGAAGTCCCTATTGGTCTTATTCTTATTGTGCGCCTTGTGAGTGCGTTTGAGTCCGCTTTTATATTTATATTAAAGAATTCAGTTAATATGTAAATAAAATAATTCAGAATTCTATAAACAAAAGACATTGTGATTCAAAAGTCAAAACCCATTAATTAAAAGTTCTATTTCCCCTCTGAATCTTTACCACTATATGCTGTAAATTAAGTATGCATATACATAGCATATTGTATGTCTGTTATATATGATTGCTTAGAGCAGTGCATGTTTAATAAATGGAGCTTCATATGAAGGTCCTTGAATCTAAAGCATATATATTTGCTCTGCATTATTTCATCATGCGATAGACATGTGTGCACAAAGAGTAGCAGTTCACAGGCAGCAGGATTGAAATCATGGCTAATTCAGTGCTATCACCTACGTACAAGCATAATAGACAATTATACTTTTTCCACTCACCCCTCTGGCAAATTGAAGTTCAGTAAGAATAGAAATTAATTAGAGAGTATAAAGCCTTTCATTCCCTTTTAACCTACGGACACGTACAGCATTTACAATTACTAAAGTAATTCTTACCATCATATAGAGATTGTTAGATATACATAATATACACAATATACATGAATATCTATATGTATATTATGTATATCTCGGCTCAACAGTGCACTACCACCCGTGAGCAGTCCCCTTCTCATGTACTTTGTACAATTATGTAAAGTAGTGTTTAGTGTAATTAGTATTGTACACTTATCATAATTGTATAGTTAGTCTCCAAATAGAATAAGATTTTAGGAGTAGAATAGAAATAAGATTCTACTATTATGGAAATATGTAAATTGTATATATACTCCTTCAAGTAATGAAAATAATCAAGGGATTATTTCTTTCATGGTATCAAGAGTCTAGGTTAATATTTTCTCCCACTTTCTTCCTACTATTTCCGTCCAACCACCGAATCCGAGCCCCCTTCCTCAGTTTCCGTGTCCGGAAATTATTTTTCTCTTCTCCATTTTTTTCTCCCCAATCCTATGTCACGTCTTGCGTTGCTATTATGGCTAGGAACATGTTTCACCCTGCCCTTACTGTTTCTAATATCAAGAATCACATCCTTATCATTCTTGAAATAAAAAACGTCCAATACGTGACGTGGGCCGAACTGTTCAAAATACATGCACATTCGCATCAAATTCTCCATCATATTATCCTTGTGACTCCTACAGATATGGAGGTGCCCAAACCAGAGGATGATCCTATGTTATGGACGACCCTTGATGCTACTGTTCTTCAGTGGATTTACCCCACTATTTCTAGCGACCTCTTGCAAACGATTATCGAACCCGACGCTACGGCGATGGAGGCATGGAATAGAGTACGTGATATATTCCAAGATAATCAGAATTCTCGTGTTGTTACCCTTGAGCATGAATTTTCCCACATCTATATGGAAAATTTCCCAAACGTTTCAACATATTGCAAAAGATTAAAGGAATTGGCGGACCAACTCCGCAACGTTGGCGCGCCTGTTTTGAATGATCGTTTGGTCCTACAAATGGTTGCAGGCCTTTCAAAGGCATATAGTTGTGTTGGCACGCTTCTTCGTCAGAGCAACCCTCTTCCGCAATTTTATCAGGCTCGTTCTATGCTTACCCTCGAAGAAGCTGGCTTGGCCAAAAAGGCAGCTACCGGTGCTAGTCACGTAGTCATGATGACGTCCTCTACAAAACCTCCGGGTGGTGTTGAAAATTCCGACCAAAACCATACTCATGGTGGCGGCAAAAATAGTCAGAAAAATAATGCCAAAAATCGCGGGGGCAAACGCGGTGGTTCCGGAGATGGTCACAGTGGCAGTAGGTCTCGAGATACCGACAGTGGGCCACAACCCAACTGGTCCCAGCTTTGGGCCCCCTAGCCATGGGCCTGGGTCAGTGGACAGTGGCCCAACATTCCCTACGGCCCAGCAGTTTCGCATTTTGGCCACTGGACTGCCCAACAACATTTTTTCAGGCCCAATCCAGTTTGGCCCAGTAGTTCTCGCCCCACTTCTGGGCCAGGACAGCAACCAGGTGTACTTGGGCCCCAGCCCCCTCAAGCCCATCATGCAGCGAGTCCCACTCCTTCCGACATTGAAGCCGCGATGCACACACTTGGAATAAATCCTTCGGACCCAAATTGGTACATGGACACAGGCGCCATTACTTACATGATGTCCTACTCAGGTACTCTCTCATCTTATTCCAATTTGAGCAACAATCGTGGAATAATTGTTGGTAATAGTAATTCAATTTCAATTCGTGGTTATGGTCGGAAAACATTGTCTCCCCCCCCCATCCACCCCTTATTTTGAAAAATACCCTTCACGCTCCAAAAATGATTAAAAATTTGGTGTATGTCCGAAAATTCACCACTGATAATTTTGTGTCCATAGAATTTGATCCATTTGATTTTTCGGTGAAGGATTTCAAAACGGAAAGTCCTCTCATGAGGTGTGATCTTTATCATATCATGCCATGTTCCAGTTTCTCGAGTCACGCAATGCCATCCACTTTTGCCGCTCTGGCTCCTTCCTTGTGGCATGCTCGTCTAGGTCATCCAGGATCATCTATTTTGTCTTCCTTAGATAAAAATAATTTTATTTCTTGTAAGAGTGTGTGTAGTACTCCGAATTGTCAATCTTGTTCTTTAGGAAAAATAGTTATGTTGCCATTTGTAGACTTCAATTCTCATACTTTAATGTCATTTGATATTATTCATAGTGATTTATGGACGTCTCCTATTCTTAGTTCTTTGGGTCATCGGTATTATGTTCTCTTTTTTTATGATTATTCTAAATTTTTATGGACTTTTCCGATAGCGAAAAAATCCTTAAGTTTTTTTCATCTTCTTAAAATTTAGAGCATTCATTAGAACCCAATTCGAACGGAAAAAAATATTCAGTGTGATAATGGCAAGGAGTATGACAACGGGGTGTTTCGGGAATTCTGTGCTAATAATGGAATCAATTTTCATTTTTCTTGTCCTCATACGTCTTCACAAAATGGGAGGGTGTTTATGTTATTCGCTATTTCCGTCCACCACAATTAACAAACTTCAGGCCCGGTCTACTCCATGTGTGTTTTTGGATTTTCTGTCTAATCATCGTGGTTACAAATGTTTTGATTTATCCTCTAATAAAATCATCATTAGTCGTCATGTCATTTTTTATGAATCCCAATTTCCGTTTGCTGAAGTGAGTAATCCCGTGCCTAGTTCGTATAATTTTTTGGATAATGGTATATCCCCATATATTATTTACCATTTTTCGGACATGTCCCGCATCCAAAATTCTCAAGCGGCCCCACTGCCCGCTGGTCCCACTGGTCCGTCACAACCAACAGTTCCTAGTATCGTCACTGGGCCAGTTTCAGCAATTGGGCCATCACGGCCCAATTCGGAACCGGTCCAGCCTCGCTTCGTTTATTGTGTTGGGCCAGCAGGCCCACTACCTGCTGGCCAGTCCATCCCGAGTCTATAAAATTTCCAAAATCCACTCAATTCTTCCTCGAGTCATATACCGATCACTCGTAGTCAACACGGTGTTTTTAAACCAAAAAGACATTTTAATTTAAATTCTAATGTTCTTAAATCACCCTTAACCCGTAATCCCGTGTCTGCGTTAAATGATCCGAATTGGAAAATTGCTATGACTGATGAATATAATGCTCTTATTGATAATAAGACGTGGGAGTTGGTGCCCCGTCCATCTGCTATTAATATTATTAGTTCTATGTGAATTTTTTCTCATAAGGACAATTCAGATGGTTCATTTGCACGACATAAGGCGCGACTTGTGGGTGATGGTAAGACTCGGCAGGTTGATGTGGATTGTGGTGAGACGTTTAGTCCGGTGGTCGAGCCGGATACCATTCGTACTGTGCTTTGCTTGTCTCTTTCGAAAGCATGGTCTATTCATCAGTTAGATGTGAAGAATGATTTCCTACATGGTGATCTCAAGGAAACAGTCTATATGCATCAGTCTTTGGGTTTTAGGGATCCCAAATATCCTCATCATGTCTTTTTGTTGAAGAAGTCCTTATATGGGCTTAAGCAGTCGCCACGGGCCTGGTATAAGAGGTTTGCCGACTATGTTTCGACTATTGGGTTCACTCACAGCAAATCGAATAATTCCTTGTTCATATATCATCGTGGTTCGTCTTTAGCTTATATACTGTTATATGTGGATTATATTATTCTAACTGTCTCTTCCGATGACTTACGCCGGTCTATCATGACAATGCTCAGCTCTGAGTTTGCTATGAAAGACTTAGGGCCCTTGAGTTTTTTTTTGGGGATTGCTATCACTCGTTATGCAGGTGGGTTGTTCTTATCTCAAAGGAAGTATGCTGCTGAGATCATTGAGAGGGCTGGGATTTCATCCTATAAGTCCACTTCCACTCCCGTTGATACTAAGCCCTAGCTTAGTGTTGCGGCCGACGCACTATACGAGGATCCGACCCGCTATCGCAGTCTTGCAGGGGCCCTTCAGTAACTTACATTTACGAGACCAGATATTACGTATGCGGTACAACATGTGTGTTTGTTTATGCATGATCCCAGAGTTGAGCACATGAATGCGCTCAAACGCATCATTCGGTATATTCAGGGTACGCTTGACTATGGCTTGCATTTATATCCTTCTTTTACGTCAACGCTTGTCTCGTATACAAATGCTGATTGGGGTGGCTGTCTGGACACCAGACGGTCTACGTCTGGCTATTGTATGTTTCTTGATAATAACTTGGTCTCATGGTCTGCGAAACGTCAGTCGACTTTATCCCGTTTCAGTGCAGAGGTCGAGTATCGAGGGGTAGCTAATGTGGTCTCTGAATCATGTTGATTACATAATTTGTTGTTAGAGCTTCATTGCCCTATTCAAAAAGCGACCTTGGTGTATTGTGATAATGTTAGTGCCATCTACCCTTCTGGTAATCCGGTTCAGCACCAGCGCACTAACACATATCGAGATTGATATCCACTTTGTTCGCGAAAAGGTTGCTCGTGGTCAAGTACGCGTCTGCCATGTCCCTTCCAGGTATCAAATTGCAGACATCTTTACAAAGGGTCTTCCTCGGTCCTTTTTGAAGATTTTAGGGACAGTCTCAGCGTTCGAAGACCGCCCGCTATGACTGCGTGTGTGTGTTAGAATATATATATATATATATATATATATATATTATGTATATCTCGGCTCAACAGTGCACTGCCACCCGTGGGCAGCCCCCTTCTCATGTACTTTTCATAATTATGTAAAGTAGTGTTTTAGTGTAATTAGTATTGTACACTTATCATAATTGTATAGTTAGTCTCCAAATAGAATAAGGTTTTAGGAGTAGAATAGAAATAAGATTCTCCTATTATGAAAATATGTAAATTGTATATATACTCCTTCAAGTAATGAAAATAATTAAGAGATTATTTGTTTCAGAGATGACACTGATACAAGGAATATGTCTTAATCAATTTTCAACAAGATAATGCAATGGTACTCTATAATTGCAACATACATTGTGAAACCCCCTAGACTAGAACGAGTAATATAACAAATGCTACTGCCAGAACCTGAGTGAAAGAAATGGCAATGAAGTCTATGTTGGGTAATGTTAAGTGTCCCACCTCGGATATGAAATGGAAATATGAACTCTTTATATGGAGACAATCCTCACTTTAAAAGCTAATTTTTAGAGTTGAATTAGGCCAAAAATTTATTCTTTACATTTGGGTGATCTAAGTAATAATCACATGGGGACACAAACATTTACACAAAATTAAGACATGACACTCACAAGATTAAATTAAACTTGCTTTCTAAGCTCCATTATTTTCCAATTTCATCACTACAAACTTTATAATTATCCCTTTTCTGGCTGGTCCATTCCCCCTTTGCTTCTTTTCTTTTGGCTTACTTCATCTCTTCATCATACTTTCCACAGAGTTCCTTTTTGTTCTTCCAAGCACAAAGTGATACATATGATAGACTTTAATATAACTATAGTAATAATATTGTCGAGCGTGATAGGTGTAATAAATTAAATATGATAATCAAAACAAATACGAGTTGTGATAAAGTGGACTTTCTACAGAAGTAGAGGTAATGATGATAATTAATTGCGTGCACTAAGTAATAATCACACGGGGACACAAAAAATTACACAAAATTAAGACATGACACTCACAAAATTAAATTAAACTTGCTTTCTAAGCTCCATTATTTTCCAATTTCATCACTAAAAACTTTATAATTATCCTTTTTCTGGTTGTTCCATTCCCTTTTTGTTTCTTTTCTTTTGGCTTACTTCATCTCTTCATCATACATTCCACAGTGTTCCTTTTTGTTCTTCCAAGCACAAAGTGATACATATGATAATGACTTTAACATAACTATAGTAATAATATTGTCGAACGTGATAGGTGTAATAAATTAAATATGATAATCAAAACAAATACGAAAGTGGACTTTCTACAGAAGTAGACAAATGTCAAAAAGATAATTTACGTTAAATTAGAAACTATACAAAAGTTTAAAAAGGAGAATTCCTTTTAGTAGAGGCAGTGTTTGGATAATCCAATTATGTGAATATGGCTTAGTACTTTTGGGAAAGATGAAAATGGTATATCTTGTAGGATAATTGAATGACGCTGTTTTCTACTTTTATAATTTGTAGATAAAAATCATACGATATATTAATAATCAAGTTTCTTGTTCAGCCACTAATACCTTTAGTCAATATAACAAAATTTGGTGACGTCTTCTTTTCTTTTGCCATTCTTTTCTGGCAAAAAGAAATTAAAGCTCATAAAAGAAAATTAGAGTTTGCAATTCCTTAAAAAAGTACTAATATACGTAAGTCGCCATGCATCCTACTTTAAAAATTAGAAAGAAAAAAAGACCCTCTATAGCTATACGTTTTCTTTTTCTCCTTCTTCTTTAATTAAAGACAATATGATGCTAATATTGTCTTCAATTATGTTTCTCGTTTAGTATAGTCGTCGTCAATTTTGTTACAATTTATGTTGAAAAATGCTAAAGATTATGTAACTCTAGTGCCAGCGGAAACAAGACTTTCCGACCTTTAGATTCTTATCCAAATGTAATAAAGCAGAGATAGCTAGCACGTCTCTCTTTCTTCTCTTTGCAATGGGTAGCATTGCTTACCCCAAGCTAACCTAAATCACAAGCAAAAACTTTAATGATACAATTAATTGTCAAACTATTATCATTCTTTAGAAATTCAAATTTAGTACATGAAACTAAGAAAAAATTAAACTACAAGAGCAAGTGAGCAATGACAGAGAACTGTTTGCCAATTATTTTTATATATATTTTATATGCATAGTATATTTTTATAAAAGGATATATAGTATACATATACACTATGCCAACATCATATCGCTAAAATAAATACCCCTAATACTATAAAATAAATATCAATTTGAGACAAATATGTTGATTCTCCTACGTAAATCGGTTGTAGGATGAGACTTTTACTCCTTATATGAAATTGAACAATCCTCCCCTAATGAGCTAGCTCTTGAGATTGAACTAGACCCAAAATTTATTTTATACATTATATCAGAGCCAGACCATCCAATTCTTTGTTTACCCGATGTTGGGCCCCCATCATATATTGTCCACGCTCCAGATGTCCAGTCCTAGGCCTGCGTGGAAATTTGGACTCCTTATATGGACTTGGACAATCCTCCCTCATGATTTACTTTTGAGGTTGAGTTAGACCCAAAATTTATTTTTTACAAAATATATAAATTAAAGTTTCAAAATCACCGAAGTCTTTAACTGATCAAACTACTAATTAAAAGCTTAATTAATATAATCATTAAATAAGATTGCTCACCTAATGAATGTTTTAATTTCCTTGATCGTGACTTAAAATCCTACCATAAAATGACATTTTTGTATTAAATCTGATCAACACTACATACATTACCATAATATTCAGTTTCATATATATATATATATGCAAAACAACATTCTATAGTTGTTAAAAGATACACACAAAAACCAAAAGAAGAAAATAGAAAGTGAAATATGGAAAAATCTTAAATTTACTATACTAATTTAGTGTATAATATAATTAACCAACCACATCAACTTTGATGGTGCACGATAATAGTCGCCGGAAAATGGAGGCGAAAGCAGCACATGATATCTCTTTAGCCCTTCTAATCCCTTTACATTTTCTTCTCCGGCCACCACTTGAATAATTAATATTACTACCAGCAATATTATTATTACGATCTTTTTTCTTTTTTCCGTAGCATTTCATTGATGTTTTCTCGTTTACCCTTTCTTCTTCTCTTGAAAATGTGTAGCTTCTTAAGTATAATTGCCTGCATGAAATACTGTCCACCACCTTTGGATGATTATGCGTACTAGTGTTGTGGTTCATTCTTGAACTGACGGACTTTATAAACTCGGCGTCGGATTCCGGCCATTTATAGAGGTTTATATATGTGGCTCTTACCGGTATTGCTCTGGTGGCGATGTCGTTAACGCAAGTTGATATGCAGACGGAGGCCATGATCTTGAATATAATTTTCGACAAGTGTGTAGTATGAGTACAGGAAACAAAGGTTCAGGTTTCAAGAGAAGTTTTTGTTTATGTTGAGGTTTTTGTGTGAAGTTTAAATATAATAGGGTGTGGAGAGAGAAGGGTATATATATATATATATATATATATATATATATATATATATATATGTGTGATGGAGTGGTGGAAACAGAAAAAGGGATCGGAGGCGGAGCATACTCTTCCGAGTCTAGATTTTCACTACATTATTACACTTTATATGAAATAGAAAAGGAGAGATGAAGATCATCTCTAACAAGCGTATGTTTTCAAAATTAGATTTTCACTATATTGTTACAAAATAAATGAAACGAAAAAAGGGAGGCGGAAATCACTTCTAATAAGTGAATGCTTTCAAGTCTAGATTTTCAAATATTATTACATTTTAAATGAAACGAAAAAGGAAAGGCGAAGATCAACTCTACCAAATGTATGCTTTAATTCGAGTCTAGATTTTCACTATATTATTACACTTTAAATGAAACGAAAAAGGGGAGACAAAGATCACCTCTAACAAACGTACGCTTTCAGTATAGATTTTCACTATATTATTACACCCTAAATAAAATGGAAAAGGAGAAGCGGTGATCATTCCTAACAAGTGTGTGCTTTCGAGTCTAGATTTTCACTATATTATTACACTTTAAATGAAACGAAAAGGAATTGTGAAAATCATCTCTAACAAACGTATGCTTTTGAGTTGAAGTTTTCACTATATTGTTACACTTTAAATGAAACGAAAAAAAGAGATACGATGAATATCACCTCTAACAAGCGAATGCTTCCGAGCCTAGATTTTCACTATATTATACACTATTACACTTCAAATGATACAAAAAAGGGATATGAAGGTCACCTACCTCTAATAAGCGTATGATTTTGAGTTTAGATTTTCACTATATTTATTACTACAATATACTGTACTCAGATTACATAACATGATTTAGATAATAATCTATAAATCAAATTTTAGTCAAAGTTATTCATCATGTCAAAGAAAAACAAGGGGCTTAATAATTTGTATTTTAGCACGCGCCCACTGGCGAGGGGTAAAATAGGACAAGAGAGATTACGTCAATCAGTCATACGCGTCACCTTCCCAATCGCCAAGTAGTGAGACTTCGGGGCAAACAACATTTTTTTTGGGCTTTTACAATTTGGGTGTTATCGGCCCTTTTATTTCACTTTTTTTGTTCGATCTTTATTGCTCCACTCTCATCACCATCAAAAGATCAGTAGAAAGCACTACAAATCTCTGGTAATAACTCTTTTGTCCTTAACACCGTTTCTTCGCTATCAGTTCTATCTATGTTTATTAATTTATGTGTGATTTTTTTTTAATTTATATATATAACTGTCGATTTATGGGTTAGATAAATGCTAGGGTTTTAATTTGGTAGTAACTTGTATCTAATGTTTAACTTGCTTGCATGATTTTCCCTTTTTTTTGTTTCAGTTACATGCTGATTTGGCAATTACTAATTTTTTTGCTTCGGCGATAGGTTTTAGGTACTTATTTACCTGAGTGGATATGTTTGATTGTTTTAATTTAATTGAAGCAAATAGTCTGAAGAATTTTCTTTTTAACCTCTAGTAATTTATATCAAAATTAATTAAAGGAAAAAGGAGTGTAAGAGTTACCTATTTGGTGGTTCCATGACGATAAAGACTACAAATTATGCTAATTCTTTTTTGTAAGTTTTGAAATTTTAGCATTGTGGATGATGATGGTAGCTTTTTCAAATATTTTGTCGTACATTACTGGTTTGCGCTAGTGCGGACAATTTTAACCCAAAATTGTTTGACCCGCTCTACCCGCCCATAGTAAAACCTAAAACGTATGAAACTTGCCTATTTATATAAATAAAGGTTCAACCTGTAATAAAATGGAGCAAATACGGATTTGAAATGTGTTAAAAACGGTCAAGTGGTCTCTGAAAAACCATTCACAGGTTACGCTCGCACTGCTTTTGGATTGCCTGTTGACATAAACCATGATGTGCATTGTAAGTATAAAAGAGAGTGTATTAAAGAACCCACCTAAAGCCTGGAGTTCTATTGCTAGTGCCGGATTTACGTCTTCTTTGAGGCTAGAATTGAGACCTTGCGATCTCAATTAATGTGTTCAAGTATCTCAACCAACTTTCTATTGTTGCGTTAGACAGGAAAAAAAATCTTTATGGAGTTTCTTCTGTTGGAGCCAAAGAGTAAATGCACACGTTAATGGTGGATACTTCTTGAGTTAATGCCTTGATCCCGATATTCAGTTTAATTAAAAATGGAAACAGAGCAATTTAGGTACCTACTAGATGCTTCTTAATTGTGTAGTAGAATATGTTGTTGCAGAAAAAAAGTGAAGAATGAAGAATGAAGAATCTGAGAATTTACTTTATATTAATGTGAACTTTTTTTACATTACTCATAATTCCATTTGCATGTCATCACCAAAATATACTACCTTTCCTTTTATACTTTAAGGTAGAGATGATGCTCCACTGTTCTTATGTGCTGACATGTTCTTTATCTTGTATGGAATGCAAAGATATCTAAGATGGCTAAATAAAAATTATTGAATAATGAAAAAGAGTTTGAGCTAACCAAAGTTGTGAGGGAAATCCAGTAGAATGTGTGAGTAATTTAGAATCTAAGTTCCATTTTAACTATTTATTGTAAATTATGTATAAAACATGAACGCTCTTTTTCTCACACCTATATAAAATCAGTCAAACCCGTTTTAACCAGAACCGTTAATTACAGTTGTTGATCTGCATCAAATATGGGTGGTTAGGACTCATAACTGTCATTTCTTTCCAAAAGAATATGGGTGGGTTAGGTTGTACCCCATTTTTGTCAATACGTTATTAACCTGGCCAAATAAACCCAACCTGTCCATTTGCTAGCACTAGTTTGCATTCGTATGTGCTCTAATTCACATGTTTAAGGTATGTATGTATGTGCTTGGTGGATGTCTCAGAGTTTGTCTCAAGGTTTTTGGTCCCCCCCCCCCCCCCCTTTGTTTTTTATTTTTTTAATATGTTACAATGATAGCTTTGATGGTAAAGATTATAGTATTTTTTGACTGCCTATTCCATTCACATTGCTTTACAGATAATCAGTAATTACACATTGGAAAGGCTTCAAATATATTCTCCGAAAGCCTTTCTGAAGAAAAGGAAAAGGAAGCTTCTGTACGACAAGGATAATATTCTGCATGACCTCTTGACATTTCTGCAATGTCGGGGTTACTCGATGTATCATCTTTCTACACACAGTTCGTTGTATTTGATACTCGTGTTTCTTTCTTGTATTTGTTGCTTTTTCAGTTGGCTTCTTTTTATCACTTTACAACTTTTTGGAAGAACATGTTGCTCATGTCTATCTACCTTATCTCTTGGGTGTTCAAAACTATTTCTATGTCACTGTGAGGATGAAGATTTTGTTCGTGCTATCAATTATATTTTGTTTGTTTTGTTTATATAGTTGATTAACTTGCACCATGTTCATTGTTTAATGATGGTATTGTTCGGTACTAGATCATTCTTTCGTACAAAAACTATAATTATGCTTCAATCCCATACTAGTTTTCTTTATACTTCAAAGTTATTCCTCTAATTTATGTTGAGCAATTGATCAAAATTGTATCTTCTGATCTCACTATCTCTTATTAAGAGTTATTGGGAATTATTTAGTACATTTAACCTTGTTTAAGTTTTTGTCCCTTCTCTTTGGATCGTGTTAACTTATATTCTAAGTTCTTTCCTTGAGCTTCGCTAATCACCATATTAATAACCATATTAGCTTCTTTGTTAACTCTCTTATATTCTTTAAAGGATTCTTTTGCTGTTGGTAACTTCCTATAGTCCCGTTGTGCTTTGATAGTTCTTTGTATCTCCTCACTCTACCACCAAGATTTTTGTGGTCATAATGCAACCTTTACACACCTAGAACTTCATTTGTTACTCAATGGAAGTTGTCATTTCCTCCCAATGCATCAACTTTTAGTCCCGTATTCGCTCCTTTAATAGTTTGTCCGTAAATGCTAGTTTGTGCTTTTTAGTATCCACTATTGAATTTTCAATTTTTCCCATGTCATTCTTTTGATAAGAGCGTATTTATAGTGACCTCATTTTTAAATGTTCTCCCGTTTATCTTATCACAAAAGAAAATGTCATCACCTGTGATTCCCTCTCGTTACAGGCGTTGGCTAAAACTAAATCACTAGGTGATACAAACTCTGAAGTAGTCTTTCTTTCATTCCTAGCATGATAACCATATTCTGATATGCTCGGTTGGATCTGTAACTATATCTACCCATATGTCCATTTAGGCCTCCACAATAAACATCAGTAAATATCTGGTGGTCATTCCGGATCCTTCAAACCAAGTTACTTGTATCTTCTCCGAACTAAGTTTTAGTTATCTTATATAATCCTATTTGGGGAGCATAACCTTATTCATCCAACATAAATTTTGAGGAAATCCGGCATTTTTGCAGAAATGCAAGGTAAGGATGCTTACATAGATCTAATATGGCTGAACTCTTTCCAAAACCCTGCGCATAGCGGGAGCTTAATGCATCCGGCTGCCCTTTTATCAAATTTTGAATGGAAACTTTGATGTAGAACGAAGATATAAGTATCTTTGCGGAGGTAAACTAACACCAACTATTTGGTAAAGAATAGAGTGTCGTGTTATTTTCTTCTAGTTTCCTTTGGAACAAATATACTTTATCTTTCCAGAATTTAGACTTAGTTACCTCGTTTATTCGTATTTGTGGAGTATAGAAACTAAACATTAAATTCTTTCATCTAAAATGAATCAATGAGGGTTGCTATGGAACAAAATGCAGTTCGAGAAATGCAAAAGTATCACTGTGGAGAAAATTGACATTAATTGTTTGGTAAAGGAACAAAACGAAGTGTCGTGCCATTTTCCCCTAGGTTCACAAGAATAGGCTGAGGTGCTGAGCTAGTCAGAACTTCCAGAATGTGGAGTACCTTTTTTGTCTGCGTTACTATGAAAACATGAGATCTGATTTTGATGGATCTCCTAGCATTTTATTTTTATGATACGTTAGTAATGCAGTTCCGATGTACACTTTGGTTAAAGTAATATATATGGCCAGTTTAGACGGCTCTTGTTTTCCTAGAATATCTTGCCTACAAGAAACCAACATGTTGCGCTAGAGGAGTACGAAAACTTCTCTTTGTGATTTGTTTCCTTTTGACTGATGAATTATATAATCTTGTTCACATCAGCTTTAGATGTCTCGATGCATGAAATGGGTATGGAGACTGCTCTAATATTTAGTGGTCCACACTCAATTTTTTTACGATTTGGTTGTAGTCATCTCTGAGCGGGTCAGCTTCAAATCTTCCCGACAACACTGGACGCTCATTTCCTTCATCTTTCTCTCCTCAATCTGGTGCAGCCTCCCCTCTTTATCATCACTCTGGTGAGTTGTTTTCTGTATTGTCATTACTTTTTGATTTTTGAAGCAAATGTTACTAGAAAACTTCTTCCTCACAGGAAGTATTCAGGGCCTTCATAACATTCATGGGAGTTTCAATGTTCCTAGCATGCCGGGAACGCTTGGTTCAAGAAACACAGTAATAAATAATGTCCCTACAAACGGGGTCCAACAATCTGCGAATAGCCTCTCTGGTGGTCGTTTTGCTTCAAATAATATTTCGGTTGCCCTTTCACAGGTTTGTGTATTTGTATTTCTTTTTTTGTTTTTTAGATTACCTATATAATGGAAAATAACAGAATAAGTCCATCTCAGATGGTAATTTTGATATTTTCTTGGTTTGGTCTCTCTCCTACACTTGGTGAAAACATAGTTTGAGATGGTTGAGCAAATGCTTTTTTGAAAAATGGGAAAAGATTTGATTTTGAAATGGTTGTAACTTGATTTTGGAAATGGAGATTTTAGAAAAGCTCTTGAGATATCTACTACTAATATTTGTTGAAACCATTTCAAGCATTGATTAGAATTAGTTCCTGAACTTCTCATGCATCTGTTTTTCCTCTCTTTTCTCATTCTTTATTCACACACACTCCTCTCGAATGCAATCATCATTATGTTGCCTATCTCTGTTGCAGATATCCCAGGGAAGTTCTCATGGTCATTCTGGCATGTCAAGTAGAGGTGGTATGAGTGTTGTTGGTAACCCGGGATATAATAATAACACTAATGGTGTTGGGGGTTCTATTCCTGGGATTCATCCAACCTCTGCAGCAATTGGTAATCGAAGTTCTGTTCAAGGCCTTGGGATGTCCCCAATTTTAGGAAATGCAGGTCCAAGGATGTCAAACTCAGTTGGAAATATAGTCAGTGGAGGTAACATTGGGAGAAGCATCAGCTCTGGTGCAGGATTGTCCATGCCTGGTCTTGCTTCTCGACTAAATTTGACTGCGAACACTGGTTCTGGAAATTTAAATGTTCAAGGATCTAATAGGCTAATGGGTGGCGTTCTGCAGCAAGGTAAAATAACCTGATATGTTGATAGTTTCTCTTCTTCTAGTTTTGCTAGTTCCCCTCATCATGCTGTCTGTTCTCAATTTTTAATGTCCAGAACGGTCTCTGACGTTATTTTCATATTTAACCGAGGCTTGTTTAGTTTAGTTCTTTCTTGGATGAAGTACCTAATATTAAATATAGACATTTAATAATCGTCTTTGCGTATCTTCTTTTGTTCTGTTTCCTAAAATATATGAACTCAAGCTTTTATTTAGCTTTAACTTGAAATTTGGGTGTAATTATGTTGATATGCTAAATTAGGTACATATGGATTGTAAATCTACATTTTCACTTTATTTCCTTAATGTTGAGGAGGTCAGCTGCTGGGTGGTTTATGTACCTCAAGCGAAAAACTGCGGAGGATAATCCTTTCATTTGGATTAAAAAAATTGAGGGAATCCATATACAATTGTTTATTACATAGGCTAGGTGGTTTATGTGCCATTAACTAAACTCGGAAGGAGATAGTCCTGTTTAACCTTTTGGCCCCCTGAACTTGCCGCATCTTTCACTTTGACACCTTATTTAAGACTTTTTCCTATTGATCATTTAAACCTACTCAAAATGTTTACCTATTAGACACTTTTTTGATAATCAGCCAAATATATAAAGTGTATAATACACTCACCAATGACGTGGCAAAGTGACGAATTAACTGATGACATGTAGTATTTTGGGTTTAAAATAATATTATAAAATGTATTATGAGGAAAAAAAACTACATTTTAGTAAAATAGAAATTTAAAAACCTATTTTCTAAATCCTAGCCCCACCCACCCTAACCCCTCCCTCTCCTACCATCAGATCCCTGCCCCACCCGCTGGTCGTCCCTTAAACCCATGCTTCTTCTTTTTTTTTTTTTTGTTATTTGGATCTGATTCCTTTTTGGTTGTAGATCTGATATTTTGGATTTTAAATCTGAATTCTTCGGGCAGAAGAGAGTGGCGGCAATGGTGGCAGTCTCCATTTCTTCCGGCGAATAAGTTAGCAATAATGACGGTTGTTAGATTTAAAGAAAAAGCAGAAGGATATAATGGTGGTGGTGATTTTTGAATTTGAAGAAGATGAAAAAAGTGATGATTAGGTGATGGCAGAATGTGTTGGATGGTGGAGGAAGCGGGTGACAGAGAGAGAATAAAGAAGAAGAGATTAAAAAATAAAAAATGGGATAAAAAATCCCTTTCATGTGCTGGTGTTGGGTGTACCACACACACCATGCCATGTCAGCGGAAAGTGTCTAATAGTTACACATTTTGAGTAGTTTAAGTGTTCAATAGGAACAAGTCTTAGATAAAGTGTCAAAGTGAAAGATACGGACAAATTTAGGGTGACATAGAGAGAATAAAGAAGAAGAGATTAAAAAATAAAAAAAATTGGCTAAAAAATGCCTTTCATGCGCTGGTGTTGGGTGTATCACACACACCATGCCATGTCAGCGGAAAGTGTCTAATAGTTACACTTTTTGAGTAGTTTAAGTGTTTCAATAAGAACAAGTCCTAGATAAGGTGTCAAAGTGAAAGATACGAACAAATTTAGGGAGCCGCTTATGACTTTAGCCTAATCTTTTTCTTTTTTTTATACCCCTAACAAGAGTAGTTTCAAGTAAATCTGATTTTTGCATTAAGCTAGTTTTTATTTTTTATCATTTTTACTTCGTTCTTCATTGACCTCCTTATAAAGCTATTGGCTATTTGAGCCTTTAGTTGGTTTTTTGCTCCTCATTTGATGAGTTTGTTATCCCCCACCATAGACCTCAAGTTGAAAATCTTTGTAGAACTTCATCAATGTTTTGAGACATATTATCATTTGATTCTGTTTAATTTGATTATGTAAATTCACTTTGATGAAACTTACTTTTAGCTGGTTTTGCCATTAATTCTGCATAAAGTTGTTATTTGTATGTTTTGAGGTGAACTAGGCACCTATGTTATATATTATGTGGTAGGTCGATTTGTCTTCTGTGCTAATGTTACCATCTGGATTCAGCCTCTCCGCAGGTAATGTCTATGTTAGGTAATTTATATCCTACAGCTGGTGGTCCACTATCTCAGAACCATGTTCAAGGGGTTGGTAACCTTAATTCCATGGGAATGCTGAATGATGTGAATTCAAATGATGGATCTCCATTTGATATCAATGATTTCCCTCAGCTAAGTAGCCGACCTAGTTCGGCTGGAGGGCCTCAAGGACAATTGGGTAATCAAAGTGCCTTTCCTTCTTGATATTTTGCAGAAATGATTTTATTTAATTATTCATTGAGAATACTGAGGAAGGAACAATATCAGGTTCATTGCGAAAACAAATTGCTCAACAAAATCAGGAATTCAGCATTCAAAATGAAGATTTTCCGGCCTTGCCAGGATTTAAAGGTGATTATATGCATGCACAAATCTCTTCTTATGCTTTCTTAAGTTAGTTGATAAACCATACCTCCCGTATATCTTTGGTGTGACAATTTGTTCGGCGGGGTCAGAAAAAGGAAAGAGGGGGGGGGGGGGGATAGAAGAATATGTGTCATTTCCCTGTTTTGATAGGAAATAACCGAGGGGAGCTGAAAGTACAAGTTTGCATACCTCTGAGAGTTTTTTCATTTTCTTCATCGCAAAGGACTGATTTAGTTTTCATCGCAAATGAATTCTCATTTTGTTTCATCACAAAGGATCTGATTTTTTTAAACAGTGTTACTGGATGCACATTCTGAATTCCTAGTATGAGGTTGGTGGTGCACCCCACAAGCTGAACTTGCTTCCTAGTCCTGGGCCTTATCTGGGGTATTGGTCTCTTTTCTCCTGGGAGGGCTAGGAATTATGGTTTGAGCATGCTTATGGGGCTTTATTCTTTAGTTGTTTCCAGGTCTGAGTTTGTTTGTCTGTTTCGTTTTCTGATCTTGCTTTATGTATAGCTAGAGAGAAGACTAGAAAGGGAAAGAAAAAGGGACAATGTAAGAGGGTTCCTAGTTGCTTTTGCATGTTAGGAGTCTACTAAATGGAATCGCTCTCATGTTTGCTTAGGTGGCAATGCTGATTATGCTATGGATCTACACCAGAAAGAACAACTTCATGATAATACTATTTCTATGATGCAGCAGCACTTCTCTGTAAACACAAATTTCTGAAATACTGGATTCTTATTTTAATGTTGTGATTAATAGTGAATGCTCTGCCCCTTATCTCTCATTATCTAATGCACAGATGGGCAGATACTCATCCCTTCGCTCACAGCAGCAGCAGCAACATGCCTCATCGGTGAGTAATAGCGGTCTCTCTTTTTCAAATGTAAACAACCAGGATCCACTACATTTACATGGTTCAGATGTCTTCCCGTCATCACACTCCAGTTATCACCAACAGGTGCATTACCTTTATACATTTTGTTTTTGCTCTTATTCGTTTTATTTTTATCTGTTTGTCTTTCTCTTTATATTTGGGGTGGTGTGGTGTGGGGTAACGGAGGTGAGATATTGATCACATTCACTCCACATAAAGAGATGATTGAGGCCCTCCTTTGCTGTTTACTTCCTAATAAAATTTTGACGACATGTTTCCCCTTCCTCTGTTTCTATCTGGATTGTTTTAACTTATTGGGGTTGGGGGGATAGTTGAGATTGGTATACCGTATACCTTTGTTTCTGAGTACTTGTGGACATCGGCTGATTCCAAAGACAGAAATTTGGTTTTACCAGAAGAGCCATTTGCTTTTGAAGCATTAGTGAGTTGAGTTTTGACATGGAAAGCTATGAGTTTTTGTTAGTAGTATGGTGAAGAAGCTTTTCCCATGCATAATTTTGTGGCTACAAGGGCCATATACTTGTACAGCTTTAGGTGATACTTTACTCGCCTTTTGCTCTATTTGATTCAGTCTGGTGGACCTCCTGGTATCGGGTTACGGCCTCTTAATTCTCCAAGTACTGTTTCTGGTATTGGCTCATACGATCAGCTTATCCAGCAGTATCAGCAACATCAGAATCAATCTCAATTTCGGTTGCAGCAAATGTCCGCTTTAGGTCAGCCATACAGGGATCAGGGCATGAAATCCATGCAGGCTCAAGCTGCTCCTGACCCTTTTGGTATGCTTGGTTTGCTAAGTGTAATAAGAATGAGCGATCCCGATCTGACTTCTCTTGCACTTGGAATTGATCTCACAACTCTTGGATTGAACTTGAACTCTGCCGAAAATTTGCACAAGACGTTTGGTTCCCCGTGGTCTGATGAGCCTGCCAAGGGTGATCCAGAATTTACTGTACCTCAATGTTATTATGCCAAGTATCCACCTCCTTTAAATGTGAGTGACCTCTATATTCTTGTTTATCTTCATCTCTTTTACTTTTTTCTTTAAATCTACTGATACGTTTTGAATTGGCTGCAGCAAGCATACTTTTCCAAGTTTCAGTTAGACACTTTGTTTTACATTTTCTATAGGCAAGTCTCTCTCTGATAAGCAAGTCTAGTGGTCTTGGCCATAAAATTTGAATCTAGAAATAACTCAAATCTGTTGTTCTTTGCAGCATGCCAAAGGATGAAGCACAATTATATGCTGCTAATGAATTGTATGTTCTTTCTTTTGTACGAAAATTGGTTTAATAGGGAGCTCGTTCGTTCTACTGTAGTACCTGATACCATTTAGCTTTTGATTGCTTCTTGGGATACCACATACTACATAATTAACCTATTTGGCTTGCATTTGTTCTTAGTTGAATCTATTTGATAACAATTTCGCATCATTTCATACAGGTATAACCGGGGCTGGTTTTACCACAAAGAACATCGGTTGTGGTTTATGAGGGTCGCCACCATGGAGCCTCTTGTCAAGACCAACGCCTATGAGAGAGGATCTTATATTTGTTTTGATCCAAACACATGGGAGACAATCCGCAAGGTATGGATTTCAATTTACATTTTTTAGTTTATGTTAAATTGTAGGAATTGAGGTTCTAGTCTTCTGATTTCTCTGCAATTCCAATGCAGGATAATTTCGTACTCCACTACGAAATGTTGGAAAAAAGACCTGTTCTACCTCAGCACTGACGATTATATTATGCTTACAGTTGTACATTTTTCACATAATCCCATTTTCTAGGAGCCAGCTAGTTCTCACCTGTAGTTTTCAGCTCAATTGGGCTTTTTGGCAGCCGGCCATTTGTTGCTGTAATGTTTTCTCAGTTGTTGATTTACCCCTTGTATTTTTAGATGCTAAAAATTCCAGTACAGTTCTCGCATTTTCCCTGTCAGCTAAACTTTTGTTGGTGGGAATGCCATTTTTGAGAAGATTGCTGAAATCTTATTCTTCAATCACCCAACTTCATCCTGTACATTCCTGCTGGAAAAAAAGTTGATAGAGGTTAATGTACTGTCACTCTACGACCCAGATCCCACACTAACCTTATAAGCTCCATAGTTAACCAGTTATGAAGGAATAAAGCCGTGTTATCCACAATGCCGCTTTTAAAAATTAGTTTTAAGTGCCCTCATAATTTCTCTGCCTCAAACTGTACGTTTGTTTCTTCTTGCTTTGTATTGTAAACCAGTTATTGGCTCTTGGCTATTTAAGTTGGTAACATTCGCCTGTTGCTTACCATCTCTACCTCAAGAACAGGAAAGGCCTTCATAGCAGCAAAATCCATCTCTTAACTGTAGTAAAAATTATTTGTGGATACCAAAGAAAATCTGCCTGAAAGTTGGTGCCTGTAAGGTCTTCATTCAAGTATCCTGTCCAATACTCCGATTTCTGTAAGTGTTTACGCCAGATCAAGCAATTTAATCTTAAAGTGTTAGAATTGAAGTGAGAATGCATATTAGCAGATAAGGTTTTTTCACCGTAAGAGCCTATAATTTCCTGCCTACTTATTCTGGGAAATACTTACCTAAGCTCATGTTTACACCAAATCATGTAAACTGATAAACTACGGTGAGAACGTGTATTACTTACTATGGTGGAGTGAAATTTTGTTTTGTGCGAAACACATGTTATGCAGTTATTGATTTGATGTGAATTACTAGGACAGAAATTCCAGAATCCAAAAGTGCACATGTTAAATCACCTGTAACCTCAGTGAAGAAAGATTGACCAGAGCTTTCATGAAGTAAAGAAAGTACCTTTGATTCAAGAGTGTGCACATGAAGGTAAAGCCAAGAATCTATAACCACCATAGACAAAAAAAATTAATACAATTTGGGGTCGGATTTACAAGGATGTCATTTTCTTTTATATAGCATACATTTTCTTGTATTCATTGTTTAGAACATCTGAATCAGATACTACTGACACTGACCAAGATAAGGACCTGCTGGCCATAGAGTTCTTTCGGATGTTCCTCTTGTTGGAGGACTCTACCCGATGCATTATGACCCAACAACACAGTCCCTAGTGTTGTAACTAATATACCCGTTCCTATAATAATCACTACAATCGCCAGCCACTTCTCATTTTTGCCAAACACAACATAAGACAGTGACAAGAATGCCACTGAAATCATCACACATGCTAGCCACATAAGCTTGTTTATGATAGCCATCATCTGCTTCTTTGCTTTACTTTCGATCACCACGATCGATGTCTGGACGATTACAACTGCAAGAGAGATAAAAAGGGCAACAGAGTCGAAGACGAAGAAAATTAAAAATGAGCGACTCGGAGCAATATTTGCTTCTCCAAGGGAATGCCCTGAGGGGGGCATCTTCTGGATACTCAATGTACTGGCCTGGAACAGATAAAATTGCTGCAAAGGCAACAGTTGCGATGAGTACAGCTACGACAGTGGTAGAATTTATTGCATTGTTAAGGCCTTCAGCGTGCATTTTGTCAATGCGTTTGGCAATGCCATATATGCGTTTTCTTGTCTGTCGTGTATGTTCCATTTGATAGTGCACTTCGTGTTTTATGTCACTAACTGTTTGCTTTATGTCTCTTGCTGGATTTGTAGTACTAGGCTTGATGGTTCTGGCGCTTTGAACGCCTGCTTCCTGTAGGATGACTACAATATTGGCCTGTCCCATTTTCTTTGCAGTGTCAAGAGCTGTTTCTTTGGATCTATTGACAGCTTTAGTATCCGTCTCTTTCTGCCCAAGCAGCAACTTAACAATCTGCATATGTCAAAGCAAATATTAGGTGATTTCAGAACCATGGCCAAACTACATTTACAACCCAAACTTGCGCTGGTTGGGGGATCATGCATGTTTTCACTGGCTATATACAATGACAATGTGGAGTATATCTTTTTTACAATAATAGTGTATCTTGAGATGAAACTTCTTTAGTTAGTGATAGGATTGGAGATAGTTATTCCTTCTATTTTGATGTTAAAAATAAAAAATTTGAGCCGCTGCAGTGTAAACCAATTTCAAAATGGGATAACATGCTCGATCAGGCATGAGTTCTAGTATCATAAGCGTTTTCTCATAGGAACGTCCAAGTGGTAGCTAAGCTAGAGTGGTCACGGTGATGAATAATCTTTTCATTAGACCAAACAAACAGGGGAATTTCCGGCATCATATCCATAGTTAGCCCAACATATGCCAAATCATGAATTAGTAACTAGTTCCAGTTTCCAAATAAAAATCCCAATTATGTTAAACTTTCCATTTTTGAAATAGTAATGGAATCTCCATGAATAGGATCAAACCTTATTCCATGGTATTTGCATAAAGAGAAGGTGGAGTTAGTACCTAATTGTACTACGTAACTTGCCTTATTTTTTCGACTTACTAGTCTCACTTTAGTGGACAATTATCTGTAGTCATCTTTTACGTGACCTGATAGTGTAAAGAGCTCTTTGTACACTATCAGTATATAGAAGTTAGATTCAAAATCAATAGACAAACGCCAAGACTCTAAACAACAAGAAAATCTACATATATGCAAGAAAACAGCATACCTGAGCCCTTCCTTTCCGGGCTGCAATATGCAATGCTGTATTGCCCTTTGTGTCAACGATATTTATCAACTTAGCATCTGCTCTAATCAACTCCTCCACAACCTCAAGATTTTGTCCTTTGACAGCCATGTGAAGTGCAGTCTGCCCCTTTTTATCCATCCGGCTCGCAATCCCTGGCTCCTTATTCAAAAGGGCCTTCAACACTTGTACATGTCCATTTCTTGCAGCAGAATGCAGTGCTGTTTTCCCATTACTTTTAGCAATAGTTTCCAAACTGCTCTCTGCCTCCAATAGATAATTCACCACCTGAATATGCCCTTGGTTTGCTGCACTATGCAAAGCTATTGTGTTTGCAACATCAACAGTCATTGAGAGCTCGGGATGTACTAGCATTAGTACCTTCACCACATCTGCAACATTAGTAAAACAAAAAATTCATATAAAGTTACCAAGAAGTCAAACTAATTTCAGGTAAGATAAAACTAAACACTGATGGTAGTATCAAGACACACTTTGGAGATGCCTTTTTGGAGGGATCTTTAGAGATTATCAAGGAAAATGGTTGTTGGGATACTCGGTTAAGGTGAAACCTACTTCAAGCCTAACTACAAAACAATGGAGCATAAAAAAGGGGCTCAATTTATCTAAACTAATGGGCTACCAAGAAGTAGAGGTAGAAACAGGCCGTCTTCTTGTTGTCAAGCTTATAAAGGATGAGAACATACAACATAATCCTCTTAGAGCTATTATTGAAGATTGTCACTATTTGTTGATACTAAGGCCTCTATTAAACATATCTGGAGAGAAGTGGACCAATGTGCCGACTTTCTAGCAAACGAAGAACACAAACATGATGAAGATTTGATAACCTAGGGAAGTGAGCTCAAGGATGTGGAGTTTTTTCTCCTGTTAGATTTAAGCAGTGTTGCTTTTGAAAGATTGTAAGCTACCCTTTAAAAAAAACAGAGTGAGAAGCAAAATGCAGATGTTTATACTACCATCAACATACCCAAATCCCCTTGTTTAGCAGCAATGTGCAACGCATCAAATCCGTTCCTTGCTTTGATTCCAGCAGCAACAAGATCATAGTACTTGATCATCTCCCTAACTAACTCACAATACCATATTCTGCTGCAACATATAAAGGGGTCTCTCCAGCTGAATTTTGCTTTATCAACATCTCTGTCAATTCTTCCTCCCCCGTGTTATCGATAATCTCTCTTATTTCAACAAGATTTCCAGCTCTAGCCAATGAATGCAACAGTGTCCTCACGTTTCCCCGTTAGTTGTTTCTTCATTGTTTTTGGGGGCATGGATGCCTCCATCCTATTCAATTGCTCCAAAAAGTTCACCCTATGGCCTAATGCTTATAATTAACCAAAAGCCTCTTCTTTTTCCCCTCAAACACCCAAATCAGCAGTAGCATTTTTCAACACCAAAAAAGATTCAGTAACCAAAAACAGTAACTTTTTTCTACCTTCAAAAGTTAGATAGTATTTCGAGCACTAATCTCATTCAAGAAAGTCAGGCGAACGGTGCCTATACCTGAAAGCATAGATGCATTAGGGGAAATCAACTGCGCCCAGTGTAAAAAAAAAATCAAGATTTTTTACAGTAGTGAGGAGAAGGAAGGGAAAAGTATTTTTTTTGCTATACAAGAACATCATTCATCATACAGTAGCCACCATTAAAGGAAGTGAAAATCTGCTCTCTATTTGTTTTGCACTATATATCTAATTATTCTTGTTGTCTTATCCTTCCTCTTTAATGCATTACAACCAAAAAGACTTCCATTTGGATAAAGCAAAAGACAATAACATTACCTGGATATGAATAAACTTCAATATCTTTCCTCTAATATTTCATTAACAATCCTAGAAGCCACTAATATTAAGAGTTGTGTGATGAAACCAACCTGTTCATGGGTTTTTAGAGATGGAAGAAAGGTTCTAAAGGTTTTCTGGTTGATATAAATTTGAACAAGTTGAGAAAAAAGGTAGAAATAGTAGCTAGAAGGTTAACAGGAGGGGATAATAAAGACACATGTATGCAAATGCAACACACAAACTTGACATACACATGTATGTAAATTTAATAATATGTCAATCACAGACAAAGCTCTTAAACCCCAAAAAAGAACCAAAAAGATTCCACTTTTGTAAAGTTGGTTACAACAACAACATATCCAGTGAAATCACACAATGTGGGTCTGGAGAGTGTAGAGTGTAAGCAGACCTTACCTCTACCTTGGTAGGTAGAGCGGTTGTTTCCGAAAGACCCTCGGCTCAAGAAAAAGCATAAACACAAGCATAGCAAGAGAAACGGTCAGACACGGACAGGAAATTTAAAGCAGTATGAAAAATGATTGTAACAAAAGCGAATAAGCCATGATATAGCATTCTGAAAAAAGAAGCAGTAACTAACACAGGTAAATAAGATAAACAAAGTACACTAAAGAACATATAGCAACAGAAATCAAACGACATAGTACTATAAAGCAATATTGCGCCTACTAATCCGTGTCCTCCACAACTTCCTATGTCATGTCCTCAGTAAGTTGCACCTGCATCATTCCCGTCTAATCACCTCTCCCCAATACTTCTTCGGCCTACCTCTACCCCCTGAACCTGTTCATAGCCAACCTCTCACACCTCCGCACTAGGGCATTTGTGTCTCTCCTCTGCACATGCCCGAACCACCTCAACCTCGCTTCCCGCATCTTATACTCCATCGAGGTCACTCCCACTCTGTCCCAAATATCATCATTTCTAATGGTGATGGTTTGAACTCGGTATATTGAGAGAATCAAAACTAAAAATGTGTTTAATTAGGTGGATACCCTTAGTTATAATTTTCTATATCACATATTTTTTCCTTTATTTTAGAACTTCATTAACTAAACTTATACCAACTTTTTTCTTGCTTTCTCGTCGCCGGTTGTCTGGTATCTGCATTGGGGCCTGATTAAATTCGAATTCACGTCCGGAAGTCCCACATAATTGGGAAGTAAATAACTCCTAACAAAGTGACTCCATACTCAGTGCTCGAACACGAGACCTCTAGTTAAGGATGAAAGATTCATTCTACCCTAACTATTTTAAATGAATGCTTGTGTACGCATATTGTATAATGTGCAGACTTGGCGATTCCAAGACAATAAAGAAACTAGAAAAAACATTTCTTCTTCTTTTAACTTTTTCGTGACTTAATTAGTACTCCCTCCATCCCAAAATACTTGTCGTTCTTATTAAAAATATTTGGTTCAAAATATTTTTCGTTTTATTTTATCTAGATAAAATTAAGTAAGTTTTCCCCATTTTATCCTTGTATTAAGTAGCAACATTTAAGAAGGTCTCAACATTGATCGAGTAAATATTTATTGAGAAGAGATAACAACAACAACATATTCAATGTAATCTACAAGTGAGATCTGGAGAGGGTAGAGTGTACGCAGACCTTACCCCTACCTTGGAGGATAGGGAGGTTGTTTTCCGATTGAGAGATAACAAGATGAAATATGTTAAGGGTAAAATAGTTAAAATGTTACCCTCATAAATGTTTTCTTAATAAGCGTGTAAATAAAAAACGTGACAAGTATTTTGGGACAGAGGGTGTTTTACAGATATTAATTTTGGAAAAAGGAATCAATTTTTCAAAATTTTAGTAACGGCTAAAAATATCAAAACTTCTTTGTCAGGGTAATGCAAGATTATGAGCTTCATTAAGTTTTTTTCTTTAATAATTCAGTTATCATTTTTGAATGATATTATTTGAGCCGAGGGTCTATCGGAAACATCTCTATCCCGTAAAGGTAAAGGTAAGGTCTGGGTACATCCTACCCTCCCAGACCCCACTTATGAGATTACACTGGGTATGTTGTGGTTATATTTTTGAATGATATTCACCGGTAATACGAATTTCATCATCCCAATCATGTCCAAAAGCATATACTTGGATGTTTATTTATTCGATTATTTTCGAAAGATTATTTTTTATTTAGTAGACTTCATGCAGAGAAACATCCTAAATTGTGTTTACCAAACGAATATATCCATCTTCAAATCTCATTAATTTGTTTTTGTTATGGAACTTGGATGGATATATAGCCAACGGCTTGGTTTAGGATTTTTTCCACACAATAACATGTCAAGCAATAATTTTTCAATCGTGTAATGTGATAATTATGGGTGGCCAGTGGGCCGGTCCGGGGCGGGGCGGGTTTCGGCGGGACGGGGGAAGGATCGGGACCGGGGCTCCGACGGGATTAGCGGGACAGGCAGATGTCTCGTCCCGTCGGAAAAGGGGACTGGTGTTGGGGGGCGGGGTGGGGTCGGGTTTGATAATCCAACCTTTCAATTTCAAGGCCTTATAAAAAACATGCGGTTTCTGCTGCTATTATTCAAGGCCTTAGAAATAAAATGTTTAGTGGTTCAACTTCTTCACAGGTTAGCAAATTTGATGTTTATGTTTTGCAGGGTGTTGTACCGTACGAATTAATTGTCAATGATGAAGACTTGCTGAAATACTGGAGGGACAATGAGAAGACATTTCCGACACTAGCAAAGATGGCCCGAGATGTGTTGAACATTCAAGCGTCATCAACAGCGTCTGAAAGCGTTTTTTCTGCGAGCACAGACATTCATTGGCGGGAGACACATTGGAGATTGCAATTCTATTCAGAGATTGGATTCGAGCGGAGTATAGAAGGTGCGGTCAAACGGAGATCAACGAAGAAGAAGACTACAACTACAACGAAATCTTGTCCGATGGAACAAGAAGCGACGTCGAATAATTTGACCAACAACTTCCAATTCCAACCGAAGATCCTTAAGATATTATGAGGAAATTAGAAAAAGTATGATTAACTGTGTAATGTTTTTAATTGCAATTTTACTATGTGATTTGCAACTTTTGAACAACACCACAAAGTTGCAATTTTGAAATTATATTACAAAAAAATCATATTTATATTAAATAATATAAGAGGCACAAAAATAGCTTTGGAATTTTTTTATTACACTATCTTGTTCAATTATTGAAGTGTTTATATATATTATTTTTTAAAATTAAGTGTCTAAAAAAATGAAATCCCCTTACCGACCCGACCCCACCCCGTCCCCCAACACCAGTCCCCTTTTCCGGCGGGATGTGGGACGAGACGGGACATCTGCCTGTCCCGCTAATCCCGTCGGAGCCCCGGTCCCGATCCTTCCCCGTCCCGCTGCCACCCATAATTATCACATTACATGATTGAAAAATTATTGCTTGACATGTCACATGTTATTGTGTGGAAAAAATCCTAAACCAAGCCGTTGGCTATATATCCATCCAAGTTCCATAACAAAAACAAATTAATGAGATTTGAAGATGGATATATTCGTTTGGTAAACACAATTTAGGATATTTTGGAGAGAGACAGCACTCTCAGAAGCAAACTTAGGGGTATTAATAGTAGTGGTAGAGGCATTTAAAACCAAAACCTCGGTTCTAATGCTATCTATCACATCATCTCCATTGCAATGATTCTTTTTTGGTATACGAGATGACATCTTTCTTGGATTTGGAGAAGCTGAGTTCAAGTAAGTACAAGTGGTATTTGTAGGGAAAAAATTTCTTACCTCGTTATTACCTGATTAGGTAAAAGGCTCAGTTGACTTGAACCAATTCTTCACTAATATTCCAGAGATCAATTAGTTTTCCTCTGAGGTAATGATGGCTCAGTCTCTTGCCAAAGACTTTACTATAACTGAGTATCGCCATGGATGATAGAGTTTGTCTTGTTCATCCGAGGAGAGTGTAATTGCGTCTAAATCCGTCTGTGATTCCATGAGATCTTCGATCCCAAACGGAGTATTTGTATTCATAGCATAAGACGCTCCCAAATCTTCTTTTTCCAGTACAACATCCTTGTAGGATGGTGGTGGAGGCCTATCTTCCTTCATTTCTGATTGAGCAGGGTCCGGTGGTTTCGATGGAATTGGGGTGGTAGGAAAGTGAAAGTACTTAAATGTACTATGCACAAAGGACCATTCTAGTATGTCCAAGACTTTTTCTAGATCTAATTTGAGAAGCATGTATGACTGTTTTCTTTTCTTGGACACTGTCTCTCGGAGAGAAGAGAGCCTCGGTGAAATAGACATGCATGTGAAGATGCAGTGGCTCGCCTATTTGTCATGAAACTTGCTTGATATGGGCTTATGAGACTAGGCAAGTAAGGCTTAATTCTATTGACTATTATTTTTGTAATTGTTTTATAAATGGTGTTACATAAGCCTATTGGTCTAAAGTTTTTAAAATTGTTAGCACTGTAGAATTTTGGGATAAGACATAATTGTGTGCGGTTTATTTCCTTGGGGATGGCACAATCTTGAAACGTACAAGTACAAAATTGTATTACTGACTCTCCTGGAATTCTTTAATATTTTTGGTAAAAAAAAAGGATGAAATTTATTCGGTCCAGGAGCTTTAAATGGTTTAAAGGAGAACATGGCGCAAGGGGGTTACATCATCAAAATGACACAATGACTTTTTACATAGCTCGTGCAATAACATAAATATTTCTCTTTTTTGTTTCTTTAAGAAAAAAGAATATGACAACCCTTTCTGTTCCTTTTTTTGTTATTGAGTCTATATAGGGAGAAGAAAGATATTTGTTAATAACATTGTTTGTTGTCATATATTGGATATTGTTACCAAAAATATTTTTTACAACATAAAAAATTGTTGCATGTGTTGCAATAACTTCCGATGCAAAAAGTTTTCGTAACAATAAGTTGTTGTCATTTATATTTTTAGCAATAATATATTAAGTTTTTGAAAATAATAAGGTGAATTTTGTAAAAAGAACTAGCATTCAAGTATGTTTTGAGACACCTAGAAAAATAATATATCGAATTTTATGAAACAAATGAAATTACTATAAAAATGTATATTTTTCGCATTTTGTTTGATTTTACTTAGGTCACGTTTGGACATTATTTGAAATCATGATATGAAATTTGTGATTTGAAATCGGGGTGATTTGAAGTTGAAGTCTTGTTTGGAGATGCAATTTGGATTTCATAAGTTGTATTTTTCCTCTAAAACATAAAAAATCGACAAGTTTTTAAAATCATCAAAACTTCTCAATTCTCATACAATCTTATCAAATGAGCAAATCATAGTTCATAACAAAGTTAATACCTAATAGAAGACATTTCTAAAATATACAACCTATATTGATCGAACTTTAGTTCAATAAAAAAAATTGAACAGGAGTTGTAGAAGTAAATTTAGTCGGTAAGAGTAAATTTTGCTGTAAATATACTACCAACTTCCAGATCTTTTTTAATATTTGACATAAACGGTTGGTAAATATGAGAGTGTTTGGATTGGCTTATAAGCTGGTTTGGTCAAACCAGCTTATAAGCCCTTTTTAACTTAATGAAGTGTTTGGCAAATTAGAAAACTGCTTAAAATAAGTTAAAAAGTGCTTAAAATAAGCCAAAATGGAGAAGTTGGTTAACCCAACTTATTTTTTTGGGCATAAAAGCCATTTTGGTTTGACCAATAATTTTACTCTTTTATCCCTTATATTTTTTTCTAATTCCAACATTATCATTATATCTAAAAAGCCCTAAATATTTTTGCGTTCTAAAAATAAAAAAGGGGAATTATTTTTTTTAGAATCTGGAAATCTGTTTTTTTTTTAAATCTGGAAAAAACAATTTTTAAAACCCACTTTTGTAAGAACAAATCTGGAAAAATATTTTTGTATATCTGGATACTGATTTTTTTAAAAAAGAAAGTGTCCTAAAAGTCCAGATTTCTCAAAAAATTAGATTTTTAATAAAAAAATATCTGGAAAAATAAGATTTTTTAAAACTCTAGAAAATAATAATATGTTTTCCTGATTTTTAAAAAAGTACAACTTTTTCATATTTTTTTTAAAAAACAAAATTTCCACATTTTTATAAAATAAATAAGTTTTTTCCTGATTTAAAAAAAATCAGTTCTTTATAGTGTTAACAGTTTTAAGGGTATTTAAGTCATTTTGATAGAAAAGTGCTTAACAACACTTATGTACCAAACACATCAACAACTTATTTAAGCATAAACACTTTATCCAAGCACATAATTGCTTATTTATAAAATAAATTTCAGCACTTATATATAAAAGCCACTTTTTTCAGCTAATCCAAACGGGCTCTAGATGTATCAACTTATGGATTATTTTTTTTTAAACTTATGGTCAAGTTTTACATTTAAAAAAATTTTGAAATCGTGATTTGGAATCTCAAATATATTGCATTTTTAGAGATTTTGGAATTTGAAATCATGATATGAAGTTGAAATTCTGTGAAAATTTCATAAACAAACGTTGATTTGAAATTAAAATAACGCCTACTTAATACTCGGTCAGATTAGTATGGGCTTGTGTCTGCATGTTTCACTTTGGGCTCATCATTGGTCCAGTTCATTGGGTATGGCAAGCCCCTGCTTCAGAGACTTTTTGCTTAGTTTCGCCTAGATACGTTTCACCATGTGGTCCATAAACTGGCGATAAACCCGTTCACTGCACAGCACAGGCCATTTTGTCTGGTAACATCGTCAAAATTTATTTTATTTAGATACATGAATTGAATGATCAAGTGATTATACGTAGAGCATAGAGATAGAACGAATAATTTCAATGTTCTATAATAATAAAATGAGCAATATAAGGTTAAGTACCTTTATTCTATGTCAAGTGACAACTTTTCCATCAGTTGCACCCAACTGACGTGACCAATTTAGAGTAGCTACACCACTGTCATAAAATAGAAACAGAATTGAGCTAGGTCAACTCTCTTTGTTTCAACAAAATTAGATTATTAAGAGAAAATAAGATAAATTAGTGTGTTCATTATTGATTTATTAAAATTAGTCTCTTTATATTTACGTACACCTTAGATTCTTTCTTTTATTGAGGTAGATTACTCTTTGAAATGGTCATCAAATTGAAATTTCTCTATATCATTTGGTTTTGTATACCAGCTTCAACAAAATATTTTTCTTTGGTACAACGAATACTTCAGGATCTCAACGTTTATAGTACACCAGAAAAAGTCTAAAAATCATGCATAGGTGACAACAACTCCCCTCAAATCTCACGATTCACTCTATATAAACCACAGATACAACAACTAACACATCAGTAAACCAAAACTGATTATAAAGAAAGCTTAGAAAACATTCTTCTTTATAACAAGTTGAAATGGGAAAGAGAAGGACTCTGCTGCTTCTAGTGCTAGTACTTTTCTCGGCACTAGTGACCTCTGTTGGTGGCTATGAAGATGAAGGGAGAAGGAGAGAAAGAGACGAAGAGGAAGAAAGTGAGCAAAAGACACAAGGAGAAAAATGGTTCTTGCTACGTCACTTACATGATGTTGTGAAAACTGATGCTGGGAGTATGAGATTGGTGAAGGGTGGCTATCGAAGGGGTTCGTTTTTACATAGTCCAATGCATATTGGTTTCATCTCCATGGAACCCAATAGCCTCTTCATCCCTCAATATCTTGATTCTGATCTTGTCCTCTTTGTTCACCATGGTAATTAGACTTTATCTTCTTTCTCTTGATAAACATAAATTTCATTATCAAGTTATTTAAATGATTACTACAGATAGTCTAAGAAGTGGGAAAATACACGAGTAGTGTAAAGTTCAAATTATATGTCAGAATTTTCATTTTCTATGAATTGAATACAGGGGAAGTAAGAGTTGGACACATCTACAAGGATGAATTAGCGGAAAGGAGTTTGAAACATGGAGATGTGTACACGATTCCTGCTGGAACAGCTTTCTATTTGGAGAATAGAGTTAAAAACGAAAGAGTTCACATTATTTGCAGCATTGATATTACTTCAGAAACCATGGGATGGCATGCTTTCCAGGTACCGTAAGCCAGTTTAAATTGGTCCTTTAATCCATTTAAGGTCTTTCATTTATAATAGTGCTAACTCCTATATGCTTTTCTTCACAAAACATTGTAACTTGTAAATATTTTGCAGTCTTTCTTCATTGGCGGTGGAATTTATCCTGCATCCGTTCTTGCTGGATTCGATCATACCACATTATCAAATGCTCTTAATGTAAGTGATCAAATGAATTTACCATTTCTTACTACATTTATCAGTGGAAAAAAATTGAGTTAATATTATGTAAAATGGCAGGTCTCGACAGAAGAATTAAGTAAGTTCTTGACCAGGCAATCCTCCGGGCCTATCGTACATTTATCTGGTTTTCATCACACAAACACTTGGTCCAAATTCTTGGACCTAGAACCCCACCATAGACTAGCTCACTTGAAGAGGATTGTGAATGTCGCCGAAGAAGCTAGCCCCAAAGAGGAGGAAACAACATGGTCATTAAGGAAAATTTTGTTTACTATATTAAATAGGGAAGACGCTGTCGAGAGAGTGAGTCACAAAGCTCCATCAGCTTACAATCTCTACAACAGGAATCCCGATTTCAAGAACGACTATGGATGGAGCAAGAAGTTGGATGAGTCTGATTATTCTCCTCTAAAACAATCTGGCAATGGCGTTTATCTTGTTAATCTATCTCAGGTAATGATCATTTGCACGCATTAACTCAAATCTCCTCACATGAAAGCAAATCATAGTTAACATGGTCCATGTATATATAGCAACTCGTATGTTCCTTTTCTTGCTCACTTGTTTTATCTATGTTTCTTGGTTATATAGGGATCTATGGTGGCACCTCATGTCAATCCAACAGCAATAGAGTATGGAGTCGTGTTGAAAGGGACTGGCAGAATCCAAATTGTGTATCCAAATGGGACTTTAGCCATGAATGCAAGAGTACGAGAAGGGGACGTCTTTTGGGTGCCAAGGTACTTCCCCTTCTGCCAAATTGCTTCAACAAATGGCCTGTTTGAGTTCTTCGGCTTCACTACATCAGCAAGGAGGAACCATCAACAGTTCTTGGTAGGTAAGAACTCATTGATGCAGAGCTTGAGAGGGCCAGAATTTGCTGCTGCATTTGGAATTGGTGAGAAAAGGCTTAAAAGGATTACTAATGCTCAACATGAGCAAGTCATCTTGCCATCATCATCATCAGCTGATCCTGGAAACAAGGCAACTCGTGAGTTATGGAACTAGTATGTAGTTTTTAGTTGAGTTATGGCATGAAAGCTCCATGCCAATTTTGGAACTTTGTATTTTTTTCTTCTGTTTTTCTTTCATGCGATCTAATTTTGTTTCCTCGGTAGTCTTGTTTTACACAATATGCATTGCCCTTTTGAGTTGTGAATAAGACGGATTGGTTTTTTGACATGATTCTCATTGTGGTTTGAACTCCATTGCTATTAGTAAGAAAATTTGGAATTTCAACTATACTGTGGTTCTTGCTGGGTAACTAAAATTATTTGAAAACATAAGATGTGGCCCTACAAAAGCGACTAGCTCCCAATAAAATTGACGAGTTTCATTTTCAGGTGCATGATCAGTTTCTTGACAACAACTCACATATATATACTGTATAACTGACAACTATATAATGACCTTCAAACAAGAAAAAACGAGATACAAGGTAGATCGAAACAAAGAAGAAAATAGCTCTACTAACATGTCCCTCCTGGTTAAGTCAATACACAAAAGACAGCAATAATTCCATCTGAGCTTTAAATGGTCCGCTAGGAAACTGTAACATGACAGCATTAAGGCAAATATTGTTCAGACAAACTCGTTGGACATAAAGATTAAGTCTACATTCTGTTAAACAGAAGAAAGGAACAGTGCAATCACATTAAATACATCCAGCTGAATTTTCTGTTTGTAAAGAAGAAACCAAAACCAAATAGTCAAACCGTAGAACATAACTTCCCCCTGAGCAATGACAGAGCCAATATTTTCACTAAAGGGATTTAATATATAAAGAAGTAAATACACGAAGAAGCCAATGAGATTTTTCCCCCAACAAACCAAGGGGATTTAACATCTATTATATATAAATAAAGTAATTTTGACCTTATCTTTACAATGTAATTCTTCGACGGTGTTCCAAACCCCCTTGTCCCCATTAGCTCCGCCCCCGCCGGTGAGTAGCCTTAATATGTGGTACATCTCTTCTGATACTCAAATCATAAGACAATGCTCCAATTACTAATCCAACTGGTCAGTGTCTTCACATTTTTGGTAATATCCTCCACAGAGTCACTTCTTAGTATGACCACAATATCCTCTGGATATCTCTCTTTTGCCTCATCCATTAAAACTTGAAAGATTTCACATTCAGTATTATTAGCAAGCTTTTGATCAGAGTAACCTCTGGTACAATCAAACAGTCGAGACAGATTGGATAGGGCAAATACTAGAGATGTACAAAAATGCAAAAGGATCAAATGATAGAGTACCTCATAGTGAACCGATCATACAAAACAGAATTGTCAGTTTGAAGTACCACCACATGATCAAACCAACGTTCAGGAAAGAAGTCACAGCCGTGATGATCAACGATGTTTCCACCTTCTTCCATCAAGTTTTCAAGCTCCTCACAAACCTGGATTGGCGACATCATGCAAGTTATAACAGCATGTTTCCTTAATCAACCATAACTCAAATTCCATCACTTGATCTAAAGCAATAACTATGTATCATGCTTAATTATAAAATTTTCCACTTTAAAGAGACAACTATTCCTCAATATCGATTTAACTTTGGTTGCTGATATGAATACATTGTTGGAATGTAAAGCATGTAGGGGAATAGTAAATAACTATTACAAGTGCTTCGAAAGGATAAACAATAAAGATTACAACAACAAGTTGTCAATCTTTTAATCTTGAACTAGAACTTCAACTCTGGATCTTGTATTCAGAAATACAAGAACTTGAACTGCTACACTTGTGGCTTGTAGAACCGCTGAGAATCCGAACGGTTAGAGTCCTTTGAGATTCAAGTTCACACCTGAAACACTTAGCAACCAATTAGAAAATCACAACACCACCGGCTGAGTCGAGAGATGGCTCTCTGTCTTTAAGACAAGATTGCCCCCGTGTATAGGCTTTACGGAAGTGTGGACAATAGTCTCCCAAGATAAAACAACAAACTATCAAATGTGCAAAGCCTACACAAATGACCTCAGCGAAGAACACGAATAATGAAGATTGCTAAGAGAAGGATTGCTATCAGGAAAATCTGATCTCTTTGTGGTGTTGTTAACTTGTATGTGTTATGTTCTTTGTGTGTAAGTCTCTATAGAATTGAGCCAAAGGCCTCAATTTATAGGTGTGCAAAATGGCCTTTCAAATGCCCCATAATGGCATTCAATTGTCATGTAATGGATGGCCTTTAATCCTCAAGTAATGCAACAACATAATGGTCCAAGTAATGACCATTATTGGGTGGATTCAATGACATTGAAACCACCTCAACAGCCAAACTTTTGGGATTCTGACGAACAGTCACTGCCTGGGAAATGCCACGGCGCTGCAGCATTAGCGCCGCGGCTGTAATTAGCCAGAAAGTTACTGCCGACCAGGCGCCGCGACCCTTTCTGACCCGTTCCATCTTACACTTCACACAATCCTTCCTTCGTTTACCAACATGGGACACTTGTTATATAGTTAATAATCGTCCATCATTCTATGTCTTATGTAGTCTTGACCGGTAGGAAATGGGCTGACTTTGTAAGCCGATCTACAATCACCCAGATAGAATCAAATCCTTCTTGAGTTTTCAGTAGACCAATCACAAAATCCATATTAATCGCCTCCCATTTCCACATGGAGATACCAATGTTCGGAAGTAGCCCTCCGGGTTTTTGATGTTCAGATTTTACCTGCTGACACGTAAGACATCTTCCGACAAATTCTGTAACATCCCTCTTCATGGCCTTGAGATCCTGATACATTTTGTTGATCCTGGATGAATGGAATACCTTGTATTGTGACCCTCATCTAAGATCTTCCTTCTTAGATCCCTTACCTTAGGAACACATAACCTACCCGTATACCGAAGGGTACCGTCATTTTCTCCTAATGTAAACTGTGAAGGTTTTCCCTGTTGAATCCTCTCCCGAAACCTAACAAACTTTGTATCCTCAAACTGACTTTCTTTTATTTCCGAAGCTAAGGCAGACTGAGAGGTATCATGTACCACCACCCTGCCTTCGCCGACCTCGATTAAACTAACTCCGAGGTTTCCCAATTTTTGTACCTCACTTATAATACCTCTCCTTTGTATTGTCAAGTGGGCCAAGCTACCCATTGACCTCCTACTGAATGCGTCGGCCACCACGTTAGCTTTTTCAGGATTGTCACGCCCCGACTTTTCTCAAGTCTTTCTTTAGGACGTGATGGCACCTGGACAACTATCCCTTTCCAGACGAACCATTTACTTCATTTTCTTCCTAAATTAGACAGGTATTTGCGGAAATAATATATATAATAATCAATTTGAGGTTTACGAAGAACAATCTCATGTGGGGCATTCCCCGAGATAATAAAACTTAATTCTTTAAACAAACTTAGTCTAGAGTAACTTTCACCAAATCCGAAATAATGGATTGGTGGTACGATGAGGCTGCGGGACGATCGCTGGCCCTCTTACGGAGCTTTTCCTCTATCGCGCCTTCCTGAAATATGTAAAATAAAAGAGTCAGCCTACCATCCGGGGCTGAGTGGGACTCTCACCTTACAGTCCAAAGTAACCTCACAATATTTTTAATTACAATCACATTATAAGAAAATAATAAGCATGTTGAAATAAACAGATTACAACCCTTTTATCAAATAAATCAATAAATATTCACGTGCAAAATTTTCTCCCCACTCGTCTAAAAAAAACAACTTAGTTTAATTAGTACTCCTACTTTTTCCCATATAACATATTATACATTTGTTGCGGTACGTGCAACCCGATCCAGTGCATTTATATATTTGTTGCGGTACGTGCAACCCGATCCAGTGCATTTATATATTTGTTGCGGTACGTGCAACCCGATGCAATGCATTTATATATATTTGTTGCGGTCCGTGCAACCCGATCCAATGCATTTATGTATTTGTTGCGGTCCGTGCAACCCGATCCAATGCACTTATTTGTTGCGGTCCGTATCAACCCGATCCAATGCACTTATTTATTTGTATAAATATGTCATATGTTCAAAAGGCTCAAATAATATTTCCTTCCTTCAATATTTTGCCCTTTCCACTTGTAAGGGTTACAACTCTCAAACCGTAAGTTGGATTTATACCCGTAAAGTCTCAAGTTGTCGAGGACATAGTAATCTAGAACTTTTGTTCAGCACAATCTTTCATATGCGTTACCTATTTGTACAGTTTTTACGTTATACATTCTGCCCTTCCAGATTTCGGTTGATCCGAGGCAGAAAGTTTAAACAGCGATAACTCTCAAACCGTAAGTCGGATTCATCCCCGTAAAGTCTCAAACTGTCGAGGACAGAGTAATCTATAACTTTTATTCAGCACAATCTTTCATATGCTTTACCTATTTGTACAGTTTTTGCGTTATACATTCTGCCCTTCCAGACTTCGGTTGATCCGACGCAGAATGTTTAAACAGCGATAACTCTCAAACCGTAAGTCGGATTTATCCCCGTAAAGTCTCAAATTGACCGTAACAGAAAGATGTACAACTCTGTAAAATTTCATCCAATTCTACCAAGTATAGCCCAGTATAACAGATTACAATTGCACAATCCAAACTAGTTATTAAACAATCATAAACTTCATGCTCATTCTTTCAATAACCGGATTATATTCTAACATGTATTGTAACTTAAAAATAAAGGATTTTACCAAGAACTTTGAGTGAGAAAACTCACCTTTGTTGCTTCGTAATTGCGAATAACTTTAACTTCAACTTATCCTTCAACCAAACCTTTTTGGGACTCCTTAGTAGCTCTCTTTAATCTCTTTCTTTTTTTCTTTTCTGAGTTTTGTTTCTGATTTTCTTGTATCTCCCTTTTTGTTGTATTGTATATTTGATGTGTTGTATCGTGTGTGTGTGTATTTGTAACCAAGTGCAGAAAGTGCCCATGATAAATGGGATGTGAGGGAGTTATGGGAAATGGAGTTAAGGTGAGTGAGGTGTTGTGTCGTGTGTGTTGTGTTTTTTTTTTTAAAATTTTTTTTTTACAGGTCTTTACATTCTCCCCTCCTTAAACAACATTCGTCCTCGAATGTGAGTAAGGTCGCAACCCATGCACATAGACATGCAAACTGCACACACATGAAACACAACTTCCAAGACTTTACATTCTCCCCTCCTTAAACAACATTCGGCCTCGAATGTGAATAAGATCGTAACACATGCACATAGACACACAAACTGCACACACATGAAACATAACTAAACACATTTTATTACCTTACTCAAACAGGAAAGGATATTTGATTTTCATCGCGTCTTCGGCTTCCCAGGTTGCTTCTTTTGTGGAGTGATTTCCCCATAGGACCTTCACGGATACAATATTTTTATTCCTAAGACGTTTAATCTGTCTATCCAGTATTTCTACCGGCATTTCTTCATATTGAAGCTCTTCATTCAGGACTATTTCTTGGGGTTGGATGACGTGACTTGGATCATGCAAGTATTTTCGTAACATTGACACATGAAACACCGGATGCACCGCTTCTAATTCTTGTGGAAGGGCTAGTTCGTAAGCCACATTTCCCACTCTTTGTAAGATCTCATATGGTCCAATAAACCTTGGGCTCAATTTTCCTTTCTTGCCAAATCGCATCACTCCCTTCATTGGAGAGACTTTTAAAAACACTTTCTCCCCTTCTTGAAATTCGAGATCTCTTTTGCGATGATCCGCATAAGACTTATGGCGGCTATGAGCTGTCGTGATCCGCTCCCGAATTATCTGAACTTTATCGTTTGTTTCTTGAATAACTTCGGGTCCGAACATTAGTGTTTCGCCCACCTCGAACCACCCAAGTGAAGATCTACATTTTCGCCCATACAATGCTTCGAACGGAGCCATATGTATACTAGCATGAAAACTGTTGTTCTAGGCGAACTCAATTAGACATAAATGGTCCAACCAGTTGCCCTGGAAGTCCAACACACAAGACCGCAGCATGTCCTCCAATGTTTGAATTGTTCGTTCAGCTTGTCCGTCGGTTTGCGGATGGAAAGCCGTACTCAACTTGACCTTTGTCCCGAGGCCCTGCTGGAAACTTTGCCAAAAGTGTGAGGTGAACTGGGAACCCCTATCCGAAATAATTTGCAATGGAATCCCGTGTAACCTCACTATTTCTTTCAAATAAATTTGTGCATCTTGCGGTGCCCGATATGTAGTCTTGATCGGTAGGAAATGGGGCGACTTTGTAAGTCGATCTACAATCACCCATATAGAATCATAACCTTCTCGTGTTTTTGGTAGACCGGTCACAAAATCCATATGAATCGCCTCCCATTTCCACATGGGGACGCCAATGTCTGAAGTAGGCCGCCGGGTTTTTGATGTTCGGCTTTCACTGTTGACACATAAGACATCTTCCGACAAACTCGCAACATCTCTCTTCATTCCTTTCCACCGCAATTTGCCTTGAGATCATGATACATTTTCGTTGATCCTGGATGAATGGAATACCCGGTATTGTGACCTTCGTCTAAGATCCTTCTTCTTAGATCCCTTACCTTAGGAACACATAACCTACCCTTATACCGAAGGGTACCATCATTTCCTCCTAATGTAAATTGTGAAGGTTTTCCTTGTTGAATCCTCTCCTGAAACCTAACAAATTCCATATCCTCAAACTGACTCTCTTTTATTTATGAAGTTAAGCAGCATCGCGCGAGGTATCACGTACCACCACCCTACCTTCACCGACCTCGCTTAAACTAATCCCGAGGTTCCCCAATTTTTGTACTGCACGAACAATACCTCTCTTTTGTACTGCCAAGTGGGCCAAACTGCCCATTGATCTCCTACTGAGTGCATCAGCCACCACGTTAGCTTTTCTATGATGGTAAAGAATGCTAAGGTCATAATCCTTAAGTAACTCTAACCATCTTCTTTGTCGGAGATTCAAATCCTTTTGCGTGGTTATGTACTGCAAACTCTTATGATCTGTAAATATATCTGCATGCACCCCATACAAATAGTGTCTCCATATTCGTAAGGCAAACACTACCGCGGCCAATTCCAAGTCATGAGTTGGATAATTCTTCTCATGTATCTTCAATTGTCGAGATGCATACGCAATAACTTTTCCAAATTGCATCAAGACACATCCTAACCCAACCCTAGAGGCATCACAATAGACCCATGAACCCTTCTTATTCCGATGGTAAGGTTAGGACTGGTGCAGTAGTCAACAACTCTTTCAGTTTCTGAAAACTTGTTTCACATGCATCTGACCACTGGTACTTAATCGCTTTTTGAGTCAATCGGGTCAAGGGAGCAGCAAGACTAGAAAAGCCTTCTACAAATCTTCTGTAATACCCGGCCAAACCCAAGAAACTCCTAACTTCTGTCGGAGTGGTAGGTTTTGGCCAGTTCTTCACTGCCTCTATCTTTTGGGGGTCTACCATAATTCCATGACACAACATGGCCCAAGAAGGCTACTTTTTCCAACCAAAATTCACACTTCGAAAATTTAGCGTACATTCTCTCTTGTTTCAAGGTTTGAAGCACTACCCTCAGATGTTCTTCAACACTCTTGCTGTAAATTAGGATATCATCTATGAATACAATCACGAACAAATCTAAGAATGGTTTGAAGATTCTGTTCATGAGATCCATAAAAGTTGCTGGAGCATTGGTTAACCCGAAAGACATGACCAAGAACTCATAATGACCATATCGGGTTCTAAACGCTGTTTTGGATATATCATCCGGATTTATTTTCAGCTGGTGATATCCTGAACGAAGATCAATCTTGAAAAAATAACTGACTCCTTGAAGTTGGTAAAAAAGATCATCGATTCTTGGTAATGGGTATCGGTTCTTGATCGTGACCTTATTGAGTTGTCGATAATCAATGCACATTCGGAGCGATCCATCTTTCTTCTTCACAAAAAGGACTGGTGCACCCCAGGGGGAAACACTAGGCCTTATAAAACCTTTATCTAGAAGATCTTTCAACTGTTCTTTTAACTCTCTCAATTCAGCTGGGCCCATTCGATATGGAGGAATAGAAATAGGTCTTGTACCCGGAATTAACTCTATAGCGAACTCCACTTCTCTATCCGGAGGAAGGCCTGGAAGATCTTCAGGAAAAACCTCCGGAAAATTTCGAACAATAGGGACATCTTGCACCGCTGGGGATTCTTTTTGGGTATCTACTATATTAGCCAGATATGCGTAGTCCACTTTGTGACTTCTTAATAACTTTTGAGCCCTAAGATAGGAAGGATGGTAAAGAATGCTAAGGTCATAACCTTAAGCAACTCTAACAATCTCCTTTTCGGAGATTCAGATCCTTTTGCGTGGTTATGTACTGTAAACTCTTATGATCTGTAAATATATCTACATGCACCCCACACAAATAGTGTCTCCATATTTGTAAGGCGAACACTACCGCGGCCAAGTCCAAGTCATGAGTTGGATAATTCTTCTCATGTATCTTCAATTATCGAGATGCATACGCAATCACTTTTCCAAACTGCATCAAGACACATCCTAACCCAACCTTAGAGGCATCACAATAGACTGTGAACCCTTCTTGTCCCGATGGTAAGGTTAGAACTAGTGCAGTAGTCAACAACTCCTTCAGTTTCTGAAAACTTGCTTCATATGCTTCTGACTACTGGTACTTAACCGATTTCTGAGTCAATCGGGTAAAGGGAGCAGCAAGACTAGAGAAACCTTCTACAAATCTTCTATAATACCCAGCCAAACCCAAGAAACTCCTATCTTTTGTCGGAGTGGTAGGTCTTGGCCAGTTCTTCATTGCTTTTATCTTTTGGGGGTCTACCATAATTCCATCCCTTGACACAACATGGCCCAAGAAGGTTACATTTTCCAACCAAAATTCACACTTTGAAAATTTAGCATACAATTTCTCCTGTTTTAAGACTTGAAGCACTACCCTCAGATGCTCTTCATGTTCTTCAACACTCTTGCTGTAAATTAGAATATCATCGATGAATACAATCACGAACAAATCTAAGAATGGTTTGAAGATTTTGTTCATGAGGTCCATAAAAGCTGTTGGGGCATTGGTTAACCCGAAAGACATGACCAAAAACTCATAATGGCCATATCGGGTTCTAAAGGCTATTTTGGATATATCACCAGGATTTATTTTCAGCTGGTGATATCCCGAACGAAGGTCAATTTTGAAAAAATAATTGGCTCCCTGAAGTTGGTCAAAAAGATCATCAATTCTTGGTAATGGATACCGGTTCTTGATCGTGACCTTATTGAGTTTCAGATAGTCGATGCACATTCGGAGTGAACCATCTTTCTTTTTCACAAAAAGAACTGGTGCACCCTAGGGGGAAACACTAGGCCTTATAAAGACCTTATCCCGAAGATCTTTCAATTGTTCTTTTAACTCTCTCAATTCAGTTGGGGCCATTCGATATGGAGAAATGAAAATAGGTCTTGTACCCTGAATTAATTCTATAGCGAACTCTACTTCTCTGTCCGGAGGAAGGCCTGGAAGATCTTCATGGAACACCTCCGGAAAATTTCGAACAATAGGGATAGTATGCACCTTTGGGGACTCTTCTTGGGTATCCACTATATTAGCCAGGTAAGAGTATTCCACTTCATGGCTTCTTAATAACTTTTGAGCCCTAAGGTAGGAAATAAGCTGACTCGAGGGTGTCCCAATCCTACCCCTTATAAAAACTTCTGGTTCCCCGGGAAAAGATAATTTTATAACCTTTTGCCGGCAATCCATTATGGCATAACATGCTGACAGCCAATCCATACCCAAAATAATGTCAAAGTCTACCATATCAAGTAATACTAAGTATGATATTGTTCCTCTACCATTTACCTTTAACGGGAAATTTTTAATTACTCGAGAGGCCCAAACTGAGGCCCAAACTGGAGTCATGACTTCAAAGGGCTCACTCAAACATGAAGGTTCTACATGTAGACTCTTAGCAAAATACATCGACACATACGAAAATGTAGAACCAGGATCATATAATTCAAGTGCAGGAATACTTGAGACCAACAAAATACTTGTGACCACCGCATTGGATGCCTCCACCTCATTCCTCTGGGACAAAGCTTAGAGCCTGTTAGGATTGTTGGACTGTTGACCTCCCTGACTCTGTCGGGACTGGTTTCCCTGATTTCCTTTGTGGGCGGCTGTGGTTTTTTCTGACCTCCCATGAGAAAACTGAGTTTGGGTTCTCTTCTTGCAATCATAATACGTCATTCCTTCCTATCCTAAAATAACGTAACATTATACTAAATCTTATCATATAATTCTCCGTCGTCCATTATGGATCTCCAACTCAAACTTCCATTTTCCACATCACCTGTTAAAGGGATTAACTGCGTGACTCGCCTATTCCGCAGGTTGGCATTCAGCTCCTTGTGAACATTGTTCCTTGCCTCCCTTTCCCTATCGTCCATTATTTCCTTCATCTTCCAGACTTTCTTCACTTGACATAGGAATTTGAGCAAGGAGCCTTCTTTACTATCTCCACATAACATTTTTGCTCTTCTAAACGAGGAGTGGAAATCTCCCGGAATGGAGTTGACTATTATCTGTAGTATGACACAAATCGGATAGTCGAAAAAGGTCGGGTCAAATGAATGCCTCTTCCGTCTAGCCCTAAGCAAATCCATACAACGTGCGATTGTGTCATCCATATACGTGCCAAAATCGTCTCTTGGGTCCATCCTACGGTTCATGAACTCCTCTTAAGCTCGCATTATCCTTTTCGTTTCTATGAGCACTTCCCTCTTTCTTGGAACTCGTATTGTAACCATATCTACAAAAATACTTGTTTGTTAGTTTATCGTTGTACAATCTCCTTTCCTAATCCGTCTGAAGGAGGTAATACGAGAACCAAGTCTTTGAAAAGACTCAAGATAGGCACGAGGAGACTATGAAGAAAGTAAAATTGTTTAAGATGTTATCCCGTTCACTTATTACTAAGGTGGCACGCACACCGTCGCAATAAGTAACCGGTCAAGCACCCAACTCAAAGAAATTTTCTAGAATCTCTTAACCTGGTTTAGCTCTGATACCAACTTGTCACACCCCGACTTTTCTCAAGTCTTCCCTTAGGGCGTGATGGCACCTGGACGGTCATCCCATTCCAGGCGAACCATTTTCTTTCTTTTCGTCCTAAATTATACATATATCTAGGTGCGGAAATAATATAATCATGTACTTCTTTAATGAAAGCACGAGCTCATATACTCGAGCATCCCCAATTTTCTAGACTCGATGGAAGTTCAAATACAGAATAAAAACATCCGAATCTCAAAAGAAAACAATCTCATGTGGGGCATTCCCCGAGATAACGAAAACTTGGTTCTTCAAACCTACTTAATCTAGAACAACTTTCACCAAATCCGAAGTAGTGGATTGGTGGGACAATAAGGCTGCGGGACGATCGCTAGCCCTGTTGCCGAGCTTTTCCTCTATCGCACTTTCCTGAAACAATGTTAAATAAAAGAGTCAGCCCTACCATCCGGGGCTGAGTGATAACATCGCCTTACAATTCAAAGCAACCTCACAATATTTTAAGTACATTCATATTATGAACATAATAAGCATTTCATGAAAACAGATTTCAACACTATCGGTGTACAAGTCCATACATATTCACACACACAAAATCTCCTCCCAACTCATCCTAGGGAATACTTAGTTAACCAGTACACCTACCTTATCTCATATCACATATTATAAATATTTGTTGCGGTGTGTGCAATCCGATCCAATGCATTTCAATTATAGCCTCGAAGGCAAGTGTGTTTGAATAGCCCCGAAGGCAAATGTATTTGAATAGCCCCGAAGGCAAATGTATTTGAATAGCTCCGAAGGCAAGTGTATTTGAATAGCCCCGAAGGCAAGTATATTTGAATAGCCCCGAAAGCAAGTATATTTGAATAGCCCCGTAGGTGATAGAAAAACTATTTACCTTACCAAGATTTCTATCATCTCGAATGTATGACTAAACTTACACACTCTCTCTCTCTCACACACACACACATATATAGATATATATAAATTGTCATATTTCAGAAGATTCAAATAATGTTCCTTTCTTTCAACTTTTCGCTCTTCCCACTTGTGAGGGTTATAACTCTAGAACCGTAACTTCAAATAAGGTGTTTCTTACGCCAAATCGAAGGTAACACGGGGATCTTATCATTAGCCCAAGTTCCCTCTGGAAATACTTAGTGTAACTAGTACAAATTCACGCAAGAACAACCCTATGAAAACTGTCTCGCCAGAGTTTGTAAAAAGGCCACAATATTAAAACAGTCGTAACTTTTTATCCGTAAGTCGGATTAATCTCTGTAAAGTCTCAAACTGTCGAGAACAGAGAAACCTAGAACTTTTATTCAGCACAAATTTTCAGATTCCTCACCGAAACATTCAGTTCTGTTATTTTAACAACTCTCAAAAAACTATTTCGCCAGATTTTTTTTGTAAAACAAGACACAATCTTAAAACAGTCATAACTTTTTATCCGTAAGTCGGATTAATCTCTGTAAAGTCTCAAATTGTCTAGAACAGAGAAATCTAGAACTTTTATTCAGAATAGCTTTTCAGATTCCTCACCAATATGTACAGTTATTCCGTTATACGTTCTGGCCTCCGGATTTCATTCGATCCGAGGCAGAAACTTTGAACTGCGATAACTCTCCTAAACTAGTTATCAAATAACCTACTAACAATAATTTCATGATCATTCTTTCAACATCCAGATCATATTTTAATATGTATTGTAACTTAAAAATAAGGGATTATACTAAGAATTATGAGTGAGAGAACTCACTTTTATTACTTCGTACTGCAAACGAACTTCCAAACTCCAACTAATCCTTTCCCTTCTTGCTCCCTTGTATTTTATTGATTTTTTGCTCTTGGTATTTTTTCTGAATTTCTATTCTTTGTGCTAAGTGTTTTCTTTTGTGCTATGAGAATATATAGTGAGTTGTGTGTGTAACTTGTCAGAAGTGGAAAGAGAAGAGGTTGAGGGAGATTAAAAGGGGGAAAACGTGCAGGCAATGGGGTAATAGAGGTTTTAATGAGGGAGAACAAGGGGGAACGTGTATTAGTATTATTATTATTATTATTTTGTAACAACAAATCAGGACTTTACAGGTTAAAGGGAGCATGACCTTGAAATTGTTGATCACAGATGTCTGACAACATTTGTGACAACATCCTAAGTCAACTTTACATTTTAATGAGTTTTGTGAAGAAAGGCAAAAAGAGGGAGATTGTTAATGTTGGATTTGGTGTTCTGCCATTTGAGTCAACATATCGCCTAAAGTATTGATATGAATGTGTAAATATGTTGAGACAAATGTTGCACAACATTTGGACCAATATTTTCTGAACAGATTTTGCCTTACTTCACACGATGCAGTAAATTTGTGTAAATATTACTATGAGGTAAAAATGACTTGGCAAGGTAAAAAAGAGCTGGTAAAAAATGAGTGAGGACTAAGTCAAAAGTTGTTGCTTGTCGTGAGGATCAAGACAAAACTGTTGAGATTATTACTCCCTGATCTTCTCCAACCAATCCCACCAACAGTCCACCTTTCCCTCAACTTCCACAACTGATCGATGAGCAATTCAAGGAAGACCTTCTACTATAAATAGAGAGGTTACTACAGAGTATCGATATCCAGAATCAGAAAGTAAAAATACCAAGAGAGCTCTCGGGTTTTCATCTCAGAAATCTGGATCACCAGTGTTGTCTGAGTGTGTTGACAACATTCTGTCCAACATTACAATTGATGTTTAGATTCTAGATTATTTTTGTATGGAGCGATTGTAATGAGAGGTTGTCTATGTCTACTTAGTTAGATTTTTCAGGCAGAAGTCATCTGCAACTTCAATTTTTAATTCCTTTCCGTTTTATCTTGTAAATCTGTAAAGAAAGAAATTTGTATATTATATATATACAATAAATTTGATCATTGACCATCATAAGTTATATATATAATATAACTTATGAAAATTTAAAACATTTGTGTTCTTTAAATTTTCGCTACATTTACTTTTCAAAGTTTTTTGTTTTGCTAAAGTGTTGTTACTAGTGTCGGGCGACATAATTTTCGACATTCGGAAACAGAATTGCCATTCAAGTTTATTTCATTTTGTTTTTATTGTTCCATAGATCCATTTAGTTACTATTAAAAAGTTGTAAATTTATACAATGTAGTATCAAAAGAGAGAATTTTTTGAAATTGAGAAAAAAAAGTAAAAATTTGAAATTTAAGAAAACTACCTGAAATTTAGAAAGGTTTGACCTGTTAGAGTTTTGGTTCCCTGGGAGAAGGAAAATGTTTTAAGACTTACAAGGTCTTCGTTGATGTAGTAGCAATCGAAAGTGTCATCCCAGCCGTTTGTCAAGTTTCTATCATTAGCAAAGTCGCCGACGTTGATGTGGCGGAGCTCCGTCACGTCCGCCAGGGCAGCCGCCGTAGTCGTCTTCCCTGTGCCTGGAGTTCCGGTGATAAGTATATTAGGTCTCTTCCCGCAGCTGCTATTTTGCGCCATAGTATATCAAACCAAATTGAGTTAAGTGGAGTCCAATTGAGTTTGTTATACCAAATTGAGCTTTTACAGAACCGAGTTGAATCAACAACTAAGCTTTTTTATACGTAATATTGAAACAGAGTTGAGCTAGGTCAACTCTAGTGTGTTTATTGGAGTATTGATTTATTAAAATTAGTCTGTTTATATACATACATACACCTTAGATCATTTATTTATTTTTGCGTTACATTAGCCATTTGAAATGGTCATCAAATTGAAATTTCGCTACATAATTTAATTCTGTATACAAGCCTTGGCAAATGATTTTTTTGGTTCAGCATATATTTTTCAGGATCTCAACATTTATAGCACAGCAGGAAAAAAAAAATGCCCTCAGGGCACAGGCGAGTTGTCAAGTGACAAGGTGATTGGGGTACAACTACTCCGACGTCGCGAGTTTGAATCCGTGTGGTGATAGTTTTTGCTGAAATATTGCAAGGGTTGTTGCTGGTTTCGTGTCCCGTTGGTCCTCTCCCTTGCAGGACTGACACTCGCGCATATCCCTCGATTTACATCCCACTTAATCAAGATACCGGTACAAGTGGGGGTTTCGCGTTCGGACTTTCCCTTCACAAAGAAAAGGCCTAAAAATCATGCATGGTGGACAACAACTCCCCTCAAATCTCATCATTCACTCTATATAAACCACAGACACAACACAAAACACATCAGTAAACCAAAATTGATTATAAAGAAAGCTTAAAAAAACATTCTTCTTTATAACGAGTTGAAATGGGAAACAAAAGGACACTGCTGCTTCTACTGCTGATACTTTTCTCGGCACTAGTGGCCTCCGTCAGTGGCTATGAAGATGAAGGAAGAATGAGAGAAAGAGAAGAAGAAGAAAGTGAACAAAAGACTCAAGGAGAAAAATGGTTCTTGCTGCGTCAATTACATGATGTTGTGAAAACTGATACTGGGTCTATGAGATTGGTGAAGGGTGGCTATCGAAGGGGTTCATTTCTCCATAGTCCAATGCATATTGGTTTCATCTCAATGGAACCCAATAGTCTCTTCATCCCTCAATACCTTGATTCCGATCTTGTCCTCTTTGTTCACCATGGTAATTAAACTTCATCTTCTCTCTACTTCACTAAATCTTTTTTAAGAGTTTAACTTCTTATACACTGACATTATAAAAAAAATCATTAAGTCATCTAAATGATACCTACCGATAGTCTTTCATAAGAAGCGGGACTAATAACATAGAAAACACTAACATGCACGGGTAGTGTGAATTTTTAAATTTTAAGCTTTAATATACATTTTCTATGAATTGAATACAGGGGAAGCAAGAGTTGGACACATCTACAAGGATGAATTAGCAGAAAGGAGTTTGAAGCATGGAGATGTGTACACAATTCCTGCTGGATCAGCTTTTTATTTGGAGAATAGAGTTGGAAATCAGAGACTTCGCATAATTTGCAGCATTGATATTACCTCAAAATCCATGGGATGGCATGCTTTCCAGGTATCCTAAGTTAAAATCTCAAAAAATGATCATTTAATCCATTTCCTGTCTTTGGTTAAAAGTCCTTTTTCTTCCCAAAGTTTTTTTGTTTTGCTCTTAAGAGCTAATCTTTTTTCGTCATCGTACTAACTCGCATAACTATTTTTCAGTCTTTCTTCATTGGTGGTGGAACTTATCCTGCATCCATTCTTACTGGATTCGACCATACCACATTATCAACTGCTCTTAACGTGAGTATTCAAGAGAATTTGCCCATTCTTATTAAATTTGTCAGTGGAAAGAACTGAATCAAGATTGTGTAAAATTGTAGGTTTCGACATCAGAATTAAGCACGTTCTTGACCAGGCAATCTTCTGGACCAATCGTGCATTTTCTGGTTCTCATCATACAGACATTTGGACCAAATTTGTTGCCCAAGAACCCCACAAGAAACTAGCTCACTTGAAGAGGATTGTAAATTTTAAGGAAGAAGCTAGCCCCAAAGAGGAGGAATATACATGGTCATTGAGGAACATTCTGTTTACTATATGAAATAGGGAAGACACTATCAAGAGAGTGAGTCACAAAGCTCCATCAGCGTACAATCTCTACAACAGGAAGCCCGATTTCAAGAACGACTATGGATGGAGCAAGAAGTTGGACGAGTTTGATTATTCTCCTCTACAGCAATCCGGCAATGGCGTTTATCTTGTCAATCTATCTCCGGTAATGATCACTTGCACGCACTTGCTTAATTGTACATTTGCCTCAGGCTACTGGTGACCACTGGTCTAGAATCTGTGTAGACATGTCCAAGTATAGTAACTTATATGTTTCTTTTCTTGCTTACTCGTTTTATCTATGTTTACTTGTAAATGTAGGGATCCATGGTGGCACCTCATGTTAATCCAACAGCAATAGAGTATGGAGTAGTGTTGAAAGGGACTGGCAAAATCCAAATTGTGTATCCAAATGGGACTTTAGTCATGAATGTAAGAGTACGAGAAGGGGACTTTTTTTGGGTGCCAAGGTACTTCCCTTTCTGCCAAATTGCTTCAACAAATGGCCCATTTGAGTTCTTCGGCTTCACTACATCAGCAAGAAGGAACCATCAACAGTTTTTGGTGGATAAGAACTCACTGATGCAGAGCTTGAGAGGGACAGAATTTGCAGCTACATTTGGAATTGGTGAGAAAAGGCTTAAAAGGATTACTAATGCTCAACATGAACAAGTCATTTTGCCATCATCATCAGCTACTGCTGGTGACAACGCGCAATTCATGAACTTTGATTAGTTTAGTGGGAATTCTAGTACGTAGTTGGTCTAGTTGAGTTATGGCATGAAAGTTTGTTTTTTTGTTTTCTGTTTTCTTTTGATGCGATCTGATTTTGTTTCCTCGGTAGTCTTGTTGGACACAAGACGCTTTGTCCGTTTGAGTTGTGAATAAGACGGATTGGTTTTTTTACATGATTGTGTTCGTGGTTCAAACTCTTTTACAAGTAGTAAGAAAAACTGAAATATTGGTAGTCTAGACATGTTGCTTCCGACAGTCTATTAGCATTCACAAACTCATCATAATCATTAAATGAAATAATGCACTTGCCACAATAAAAGAAGCATCCCACATATCAGCACCCAGTTATTTCTAGCTTTCCATATAAACCACATTATGTATACAGAGAAGTTCAAGAATCTCATTGATTCAGGAAAGTTTTTAACATTCACGACCAGATTATACCAACAACTAGAAAAATCATTATTAAATGTAATTCAGGCCAAATTACTGGACTCGTTTTCAAAACTGCTATAGAGCTAGGACAACAAATTTAAGAACATATGTTCTAGTGATTCCTGCTCTAGACCACAAACAAAACAAAATATCATCTTGCAATTTTAATCTCGTTTCACATGAATTTCTCAAAAAACATTTAAGCTTATTCCTAATATTCATCGACCACAAACACGACCAGAATGATAACTCGTTCCAGCACTAACCGTACCACCCTAAAATAGTTTCATTGACACTTTTGCAAGATGATAACCCGACCTTACTTCATGATCACCTGATTTAGTAAAAGCCAAACCAACATATCCCTTCCTTCTACCTAGCCAGGACAAAGAAACAGATACAATGCTTTTACATCATATTCAAAAAAGAGATTCGGCGTTGATTTATAAAAAAGTTAAAAAAAATGATGTCTTTCAGTAAAAGCTACATTGATAGAATCATAATTAATTATTCCAATTAATTATGATTATTGTAATTATTGTAATATCTTATGTATATGGTAGGACAATTAAAATAGATTAGGGTAAATTAGGATGCATAATTGTAGACAATCATATCTCATCATTTCCTTATTTTATGCTTGTACTATTGGTATAATTACCAAGTCATTGGAAAGGAATAATTGAGGAAAACATTTCATAATTATTACATGGTATCAGAGCTGATAATTACCAAGTCTGTTCGAAAGTTTACTACTGATAATTGAGTGTTTGTTGTATTTGACCCTTTTGGATTTTCCGTGAAGGATTTTCAAACGGGGACAATCCTAATGAGATGTGATAGTCAAGGGGAGCTATATCCGATCACTTCACCCATTCAACAATCCAAGTTACCATATACTTTTGCAGCTTTCAACCATTCATTATGGCATTAACGCTTGGGGCATCCGGGGGCATCTGTTTTAGCCTCCCTCAAACAAAATAATTTTATTTCTTGTATTCAAACATGGACTTTGGATATATGTCGTTCATGTCCTTTGGGTAAACATGTTCAATTGCCATTTACTTCATCTAATTCATGCACTTTATTGTCATTTGACATTATACATTGTGATATTTGGACTTCACCCATTTTGAGCTCTTCAGGCCATCGGTATTACTTGCTATTATTAGATGATTACTAAATTTTTTGTGGACTTTTCACTTGTCTAAAAAATCACAAGTCTTTTCCACATTTCTAAAATTTAGAGCATTCATATTTGAACGAGAAATAAAAAATATCCAATGTGATAATGGTAGGGAGTTTGATAATCGACATTTTTGGGATTTTTGTAACTCTTATGGCTTGAATTTCCGGCTTTCCTGTCCATAGACCTCTTCTCAAAACGGAAAGGCCGAACGTAAAATCCGAACCATAAATAATATTGTTCGAACTTCCCTTGCACATGCCTCATTACCTCCCTCATTTTGGCATCATGCACTCCACATGGCCACATATTTATTGAACATACTTTCCCACAAAAACCTATCCTATCAGGCTCCCCTAAAAATACTCTATTTACGGGCCCCCTCATATACACATTTACGGGTATTCGAGTGTTTATGCTATCCCCTTTTTCCATCCACCATAATAAATAAACTCCAACCCCGGTCCACACCTTGTGTTTTCTCGGGATATTCGTCTAATCATCGGGGATACATGTGTTGTGACCTCTCCTCAAATAAAATAATTGTGAGTCGTCATGTCCTTTTTGATGAAACAAACTTCCCGTTTGGTAAAATTCACAAGTTCGGACCCTCCACCTATGCAGTTTTAGATAGTGGATTGCCCCCGTATTTGTCCAATATTTTTTCGTCTCATCCCGAACCCACTGTTTCATCCAACCCACAATATTTGGACCACGAAACAGTGGCCCAGTCGCAGGACATTATTGCCTAGCGTCCTGGGCCGCCTGATTTGAGCCCAAATAATTCTGGGACAATACCAGTGGCCCAGCCTCATCAAATTGTTCAGCGAACTGGGCCTATTCATACCAGTCCAATGCCCAGTGAATTTCCTGTTCCTGGCAATAGCTTGGGCCAAAACCCAGCCCCCTGCCAACAGCCAGGCAGCGTGTTTCAACCCACCAGCCCACTTGACAATTCAACCCGTCGCCCGGTCACCCGTAGTCAACATGGCATTGTCAAACCCAACACCAAATATAACCTACACACCCAAGTCTCAAAATCATCTTTACTTCGCAATCTTGTGTCTGCACTCAGTGACCCGAATTGGAAAATGGCTATGGATGATGAATTTAATGCTCTTATTAAAAACAGGATGTGGGAGTTAGTACCTCGTCCTCCTAATGCCAATATAATTCGGTCTATGTGGATTTTCAGTCACAAGGAAAAATCTGATGGTACTTTTGAGAGGCATAAAGCCCGTCTTGTAGGTGATGGAAAGACATAACATGTTGGTGTAGATTGCGGGGAGACGTTCAGTACGGTGGTGAAACCAACAACTATAAGAACGGTCCTCAGTTTGGCTCTCTCAAAGTCATGGCCACTCAATCAGTTGGATGTCAAAAATGCTTTTATTCATGGCCAGCTACATGAAATGGTATACATGCATCAACTACTGGGATATCGGGACTCCAAATATCCAAATTATGTATGCCTACTCAAGAAATCACTTTATGGGCTTAAACAAGCTCCCCGGGCCTGTTACAAACGGTTTGCGGATTTTGTTTCACACATTGGGTTTTCTAACAGTCGTTCGGATCACTCATTATTTATCTACCGACAAGGTAATAATATTTCTTATCTTCTGTTATATGTGGATGATATAATCTTAACAACCTCATCTGATGCTCTTCGCAAGTTCATCATGTCATAACTTGCCTCAGAATTTGCAATGAAAGATCTTGTCCCTCTTCACTACTTTCTAGGCATAGCGGTAACACGTCATGCAAATGGGTTATTTTTATCCCAAAAGAAGTATGCAACAGAGATTGTTGAACGCGCTAGAATGTCCTCTTGCAAACCATCTGCAACACCAGTAGACACCAAATCCAAAATTAGTGCATCCTCTGGCAAGCCTTTTGTTGATCCATCTCTTTATCGCAGCCTTACAGGGGCCTTACAATATCTTACATTCACCAGGCCAGATATTTCCTATGATGTGCAGCAAGTATGCCTCTTCATGCATAATCTGATGGATGATCATATGCATACACTCAAACGGATTGTGAGATATATTCAGGGAACTCTAGAATATGGGTTGCACTTATACCCATCATCGACTTCCACCTTGGTGTCCTACACCGATGCAGACTGGGGTGGATGTCTAGATACCAGACGCTCTACATCTGGTTATGGTATTTTTCTTGGCGATAACTTGGTTTCTTGGACCTCAAAACGGCAAGCCACACTGTCTCACTCTAGTGCCGAAGCAGAATACTGAGAGGTCTCCAATGTAGTGTCAGAATAATGCTGGCTTCGGATTCTGCTCCTAGAACTCCATTGTCCAGTTCTGAAAGCCACATTAGTATACTGTGATAATGTTAGTGCTATCTATCTCTCAGGGAATCCGGTCAACCATCAACGCACTAAACATATCGAACTAGATATTCACTTTGTTCGTGAAAAGGTGGCTCGCGGGCAAGTGCGTGTCTTACATGTCTCATCGCGCTACTAGATCGCTGATATCTTCACTAAAGGTCTTCCGCTGATAATATTTGAAGATTTTTGAGACAGTCTCAACATCCGCCTCCCTCCCGCTTCGACTGCGGGGGAGTGATAGAATCATAATTAATTATGATTATTGTAATATCTTATGTATATGGTAGGACAATTAAAATAGATTAGGGTAAATTAGGATGCATGATTGTAGACAATCATATCTCATCATTTCCTTACTTCATGCTTGTACTATTGATATAATTACCAAGTCATTGAAAAGGAATAATTGAGGAAAATATTTCATAATTATTACATACACCTCTTCTATTTGCATTATATTTCACCAGTCAAGCATAAAGGAGAAATTTCAATCTGAGGTTTGGGACCCTGAATTACCGGGGCATTGGTGTTTCATCGGAATAGACGTCAAATTAATCTTTGTTTGCATTAGATAAACGCAGTGGCAGAGTCAGAAATATTTGTTACGAAATTCAAAATATGCTAGATTGTTTTACTTGAGATTTCCACATGTGACTTAAATCAAGTTTGAACCCCTTTACTATTACACTAGATTTTTCTCTAATATTAATCGAACTCAACAGTTTATAAATAAAAAAAAACTTTTTTTATCTTATATGTACAATATAGTTTTCGACGAAAGGAATTCGATTGAATCCCTGAGCTCTTACTAGCTCTGCACCTGGATAAATGTATGATTCAAGTGATCAGCAGATTAGAAGGTTCAGTTTCTTTTGCTTATCTTTTACACTAATTTACCCTATGGGATAACATTTTATTTTTAAGTTATTATTACACAACTCTACAGAGTCAACAGAGGGGAACACATTCAGTTAGTTGACTAAGCCAAGTCGAATTGAATTGACCAAAATTTTGACCCAAAAAACCAAGGTGCGTCAGGCACTGAGCTAACTAACTTATAGTCCAGGTTTAGTTAAGAGATAGGAGGTTTTATTTCCTATAAAACCAAAAACAACAACAATCACAATAACAATAAAAATAACAATAATAATGATGATAAAAGATCCTTCAACATACTAATTGAATATTTTGCAGCATGTTGTCGTTGATATAATTCAAATTTGCTAACCATGTAAATTATTATATATAATCGGTTAGAACAAATTTCTTATGTTATTTTTTGTTGTGAGCAATCCACAATTTAAGACAGTCACATCCATCAGTTATTAACACTAGACATTGTAAAGAAAATCATATTATCAGTATGGCAACGAAAGCTCTATTGTGATTTGCTTATCCTAAACGTTGATTGGTAACCTTAATACAAGTGTAAGTTACTACAGTAAAAGTTAAATCCATTCTTTTAGTGCGCTAGAGTAGCCCTTTGAAGTGGTCATCAAAATTGCAATTTCGCTACATCATTTAGTTCTCTATACAAGCTTCACCCGATGATTTTTCGTTGGTTCAACGAATATTTTTCAGGATCTAAACGTTAAGTACACAAGAAAAGCCTAGAAATCTTGCATGGTTGACAACAACAACCCTCAAAATCTCACCATCCCCTCTATATAAACAACTACAGATCCTTCACTCTCCATTGTACCAAACTGATTCAAGAAAACATTCATCTTTTATAACAAGTTGAAATGGGGAAGAGAAGTGTGTTGCTGCTTCTAGTGCTGGTACTTTTATCGGCACTAGTGGCCTCTGTTAGTGGCTATGAAGATGAAGGGAGTAGGAGGGAAAGAGAAGAGGAAGAAAGTGAGCAAAAGACTCAAGGAGAAAAATGGTTCTTGCTACGTCACTTACATGATGTTGTGAAAACTGATGCTGGGACTATGAGATTGGTGAAGGGTGGTTATCGAAGGGGTTCATTTTTACAGTCCAATGCATATTGGTTTCATCTCCATGGAACCAAATAGCCTCTTCATCCCTCAGTACCTTGATTCCGATCTTGTCCTCTTTGTTCACCAAGGTAAGAATTTTTATAATACTTTGTAGGTCCTTCCCAATTCGGGCCCAATTTCTCTTCGTTGGGATTTTTTGTGTTGAGGGTTACCTTTCGTAGAACCAAGTCCCCTACTTGAAAGTGCCTAAGCTTAGCCTTTCTATTATAGTATCGACCCATCCTTCGCTTTTGGGCCACTAACCGTAGCAATGCCAACTCACGGTGTTCATCCATTAAGTCGAGCTTGACAGCCATAACTTCGTTGTTCGATTCTTCGGTTACAAGGTTAAACCTTAAGCTCGGCTCTCCAACTTCCACCGGAATTAGCGCTTCTGTATCATAAACCAAGGAAAATGGTGTCTCACCAGTACTGGACTTTGGCGTTGTTCTATATGCCCACAACACCTCTGACAAAATCTCTTTTCACATGCGTTTTGACTCCTTCAGTCTCTTCCTCAGATTTTGAATAATCGTTTTATTTCTTCACTCCTCTTGCCCATTTACACTCGGGTGGTACGGAGTTGATACTATCTTCTTGATTTTCAACCCTTCGAGGAAGTCATTCACCTTATTCCCAACGAATTGACGACCATTATCGCAAGTGATCTCCGTTGGTATGCTGAACCAGCAAATGATATGGTCCCATATAAAATCAATGACCTATTTTTCTTTGACTTTCTTGAAGGCATTCGCTTCAACCCACTTAAAAAAATAAATAGTCATAAACAAGAAAAAACGTACCTTTTCGGGAGCCCATGGGAGTGGCCCCACAATATCCATCCCCCATTTTATGAATGGTCATGGTGATAAAACCGGATGCATCAATTCCACCGGTTGATGAATCATGGATGAATTTTAGGTTTTGAAAAGCATTTTCAAATACTGAAATTTATTTTATAAAAAAACAGCTATGTATTTGGATAAAAGTGTTGAAACTAATAATAAGCACTTGATGTATTTTGTAAAAAGGTGTTGATAACCTATTCTTTTATCAAAATGACTAAAACATTCTTAAAAATTTTAACAAAAAAATATAAATATAATTTTTTTTTAAAGAAAAGGAGGAATGATAGTTACAGAGTGAAGAGGAAGATAGGGAATTAGGGATTTGATTTTGAGATAGGTATTTTGACAATTAAGCATAAAATTGTAAAACTTCGTCAAATCAAAAGTGTTTTAAGTGCTACTAGCTTTTGGCTGACTAAGTACTTTGAATGTTCACCTAACTTATAAATAAACAAAAAAATATTTATAAGTCATTTTAACCAACTTATAAATTTACCCGAACATCCCCTTATCGCCTACTTCTAATAAGCTAATCCAAGGAGGCCCTTTTATCTCATTAATTAAAAAATTAGTGTAATTTCATAAGTGAGATCTAGGAAGAAACAACATGTAGTAATATAAATTTGATAGGACTAACACTCCGTTTGGATGGTCGTTACCCATGGTTTCATATGTATAGTATCGTATTATATAGTATGGTGTGGTATTGTATTGTACTTTATTAATGAATACAATATTTGGATAGACTGTATCGTTTGCCATGGTTTAATAAATTTTTTATTGTTTGGTTTGACTGTGTGTTACTGTATAATAACATGTAAGTTTACTAAAATACTCTTATTCATTAATTACAAACTAGATTATATATATATATATATTAGTAAAACTAAAGTAAAAGAAAAGATAAAATAGAAATTTTAAAAGATAAGTAGATGGTAGGGTGGAATGGGGGGTGGGGGGGTGGGGGGCGGTTGTGAGGTGGGGGTAGTGGGTAGGGTAGGGTGGTGGAGGGGTGGGTGGTTGTGGGATGGTAGGATGGGGATGAGGGTGAGGATGGGGTGGAGGTATAATGGGTAAATGAAATACGTAATAACGAAAAAATCATCAAATCTGTGGTTTAAAAAATTGAACTTTTTCATGATTATATGACTATAGAATTACAATGAATTTACAATACCATACAATGTAATATTAAGAACAATGAAAACAAATATGGTTTTATAGAAAACAATATTATAATGAACAACGGGGGGTAAGAAAATACAAGAATATTCCCAACTATGTAAAAAGCAGGGGTGGGCATAAAAACTGGTGAACCGAAAAAACTGGACCGAACCGGCGGTTCGGTTTGAATTCGGTTAAATAAATATAAAAAACCGAATGTATTAATGTTAAATAATTCGGTTCGGTTCTTTAGAATTGGTGATGAACCGAACCGAAAATCAATGGCAAATTTGTAATTAATATATAAAATGCAAATTTGACGTTTTGACAAATTATATGTAGACTTTGAAAAACTTTCAATCGTACCGCAATCACAAGAAGCAGAACAACCGCAAGCAGTGGATGACTTGACAATGGATTGATATTACTTGCTGGATGTATTGTTTAGGAGACTTGTTTATTGTAACAATTGTCACGGGTTATGTTGCCATGGAATTGAATTGAAAAATTTAAGACAATGTTTATTTATATTTGCTGATTATGATACACTTGAATTGAAAAAATCGATATAAATCAATACAATTATTTTTTTTTTAAAAAAAAGTTTGATTCGATTTTTATTTTTAAAAATCGAATTTTATTTAGTTCATATTTTTTTGATACAAAATCGAACTATATAGCCCACCCCCGGTAAAAAGCACCCTTGGAAATCAAATAAAAGATAAGGATATTTAGGTAATTTGAAGCACTGATGCATAGAAAAGCTCTACTCCTACTCTTGACTTGTTTCTCGCCCTCTTGTAGCGGCTAGTGTTCAGGAGAAGCTCTCTACTTTCGATTTCAGAAGGGTAAGGCTCCATTTCCTCATTTATTTACTTTCAATTACGTATATGATATCCATTTCTATTTATAGTCATCTCTTTCGATATATGAAATACTTGGTACTCTCCTGCATAAGTTTGAGATATCAGATACTTTTCCAAATATAAGGATTATTTCTATAACTGATAACAAGTTTCATATACACTTACTGGATTTGATGCTTTGTACATCTTCTGTGAGATGTTTTTACTGTAAAAAGATATTAGATCTGTTTTTTATTGTTCTAAAACTAGATCTTCTAGACCTAATTGAAAAATGAATATACAAATGATTGACAATTTTCAAAATAGGTATATGGAAGGTCAAGTGGGTATATGATTGGTTAAACTAGTTCCATTAGTGATTGAAAGGTGTTACTGTAGTTTTTACCATATGCTAGCTGTATATGAATGAGGATTGAGCTTTAAAAAAATAAGGAAAAAATACACTCTATGTCTACTGGGAGAAAATATTTACGCCACGTAGCCCATATTTTGAGTTTGTTACCCTGTGTAGCCCAACTTTGTGTATAAACACCTTTTATACACTTTTATACAAGGTTGATACACTATATATAGAGGTGGAAAACGGGTGGGTCGAGTCTATATATAATTCTTTCCCCCATGTATAGTGATGTATAATCAGAGGCGAATCCAGGATTTCAAGTGGATGGGTGCACCATTGCTTTTAAGATAAGATAAAAAAAATTATAGTGCAGGAAGTTGTGTTCGATCTCCTGATCTTTAGGAATTAAACGTAGCACCTTAACCAGTGCACCACTCAGTCTCTTTTGATCATGAGTTCCTTCAGACAATATTAGACCTATTTTAAGAATTATACACAATATATCGGGTTTAGTCGGGTGACCATGGGTTCACGTGACCCAATTTTTACACTTAAAATCGCCCCGGTGTATAATATTGTATATTGGGCTATGTGGTATATATTCTATGTTGGGCTGTATATTTTTGAAAATTTCCAAAGAATAATCTACCTATCTCTCTGTACAAAAGGTTTAGTGTTTAGTATTTCATGTATTTGAGTGTTTTCCTACGAGGAACTTGCTTCATTGCTTAACAAAGTGATGATTCTAATTCTGTATTTCGTTTGATGTTGCCTCTTGTTTCTTAGTCAACATGGGTAAGGAGAAAGTTCACATCAACATTGTGGTCTTTTTATTTATGTAACAGACGTACTTATATTTACTTATGCTGGTAAATTTGGCAGCTTTTCTTCCCCAAAAAATCCACTGAAAATCCATATCAAATTGGAGAATGAAGGGTTTTCAAGGCTGAGGCATGATTGCATTCAAGATCTAGTGCTGTTATATGTCTGGTAAAGGAGGATCTGGGGAGTTCTCTATCTTTTACCAAACTTTGTCGCCCATTTCTGTCAGAGGAAGTTCAGCCTCTGCTTGTAATGGAGTTACTGTGTCCTATTTAACTGAAATGTTGGTGTAGAAGTTGGTCTATGCATATGATTGATTTCCCATGTTGTGATTAAGAAAAATTCTCTGAAGTGCACATATCCTGAACCGATGGAAAACCAACGGTTACCCCAAAGCAGTGAAGCCATTTGTGAAGTTGATTTCATCTATGAAGTTGGTTTATCTGTAGAGAAAGAAGAATCAAGAAATTCTTCTATATCACGTCACAGTCTAGATAAGGAGGCAGATTGTCGAGTGTGCCACTGTGCTGAATCAGACAAGGTGGGAGTTGCTGCTTTAGGATTTCTAGGAATTATTCCACCGACACCAGATGGAGAGGTAAAGCTTGATTGCCATGAACATGTGAAAAATGACGAAACCATTTCCAGTAGCACGAAGGGATCTGCACTAGTTGAATTCATAAGTCCAAAAGGAGAGGTGTTTGTTTGTAAGGGTGATTTAGAGATGGGTTATGAAGACTCCTTGAATGAGCTTGGCTGTGCGTGCAAAAATGATCTCGCTATGGTACACTATGCTTGTGCGCTCAAGTGGTTTGTTAACCATGGATCCACCATATGTGAGATTTGTGGATGTGTGGCAAAAAACATTAGAATTTCGGATTTCAAGAAAGTTGTGAGCTCTTTGACGGAGTATGATGCATTGAAGGAAAGGACTGCAAATGGGGTGCCTAATCCTGCACCGGTTCTGGAAAATTCAACTGTAGATCCTGATGCTATTGCCACTATTCGAAGGCAAAGGTTAAGTGAGATTGCATTGTGGTTTAATCCCCATAACAACTATCCCACCCTGGTTGTTAGTGAACCGCCTTCTGGTTCTAGCATTGTTACAGAAGAAGAAGTTCTCCCAGCAGAAAATACTGCAACCAAATGGGCTGTTGAGGGTACTGGGATCCTGCTTGCTACAGGGCTTCTTACTGTCACTCTTGCATGGCTTATTGCTCCTCATGTTGGGAAGACAACTGCCAAAAATGGACTGCATATTCTTCTTGGAGGTGTTTGTGCGTTAACAGTTGTAGTATTCTTCCGCTTTTTTGTGCTAACAAGAATCAAATATGGCCCTGCTCGATACTGGGCTATCCTATTTGTCTTCTGGTTTCTTGTGTTTGGTATATGGGCTTCAAGAACACATGGTGCCCATGCTACATGATCGTTTTCCCTCCTTATTCAGAGCTTTTTCTCACCTTAGAAGTAAGAACTGGGTGATTAGATCGGGCTCTCAGTATGGGGTAGACTTTGTTGACTATCATCATTATCCCACTTTGGAACATTCTGAATATGTTGTGCTCGTTTTATCAGCACAAAATGGTAGTGCAAATAGTCGCTTGAGGGTTTGATCCGACTTCCCCTGCACTCTTCGCCTTTGTGGTAGTGTGGCGAAAACATTATTAGTTCTCGATATTGAGCAACAGCAAGGTTGTGCATGTGGTAGTGGCAAAAACATTTATCAGTTCTCGATATTAAGCAACAGCAAGGTTGTTTCTCCAACGTGCGTAGTTAATCATGTAGTTGAAGAGAGAACAATCACAAGATGGGAGTCCAGAGCAAGGTCGTGAGGAAAAAGTAAAATGTGACACAAGTGTAAAGTAGATTGACTGGTTCAAGATTAATTAAATAGTGATCTATTAAGCATGTGGTAACAGAGTACACCGTTTAAAAGCTAAAAACACACAATCAACAGTAGTTAGGCTACAAGCACAGGCCATGTGAGTCTGCCTCTTTTTTTTTCTAACATAATCTTGATAAAGCGCCAGAGCTGTGAACATAATCCTCATTTGAGTATTTGCCTCATTTTTTAACTGTAGTCTTTAATCACATTTGAGTAATAAATCCTCATTGGATTATCTGAACGGCATGGCCTTTTTTGAGGTTACTCTTAAAATTCTCTCCCCGTTAGCCAACCGAGCTAAATTTCAAATTTTAAAGTAGTTGGATGAAATTATTTTTCAAAAAATTGCACGGTTTTCCCTTCAAAAGGGCTGGTATTAATTTTTGCCTCTCAAGTCGTTGGTCTTTAATTTTTGCCTCTACTTCTTATTTAATGAATTTTTTTATGGGCCAATATACCTTTATTCGTTGGTCTAAAAAATCAGGGATACTAGGTTCGATCCCTAGCAAAGTAAAAAAAAGATCGTAGGGTAAGGCTCACTATTTCGCAAGGCTATTTTGATAGAAACTATGTCTATTCGCGAAAATGTACATAGAAACTATGACTTGTTCGGTATAGTTTCTATAAAAACTTGTCTTGCGAATTATATCGGAAAAGACAGTTTCTATGTACCTTTCCGCGAATAGGCATAGTTTCTATCAAAACTTTGTCTTGCTAAATTAGGTCATCAATCCAAATTTCTTTTTATTTTTTCAATGTTAGAGGTATTTTCGATCACTTTTTTGTTACTTAAAGTATCGAAGAACAAAAAATTAATAACCTGCAATTTAAGGAGCAAAAATTAAAGACCACCCCAAAGTAGGGGACATTGTCCATTATTTTTGCAGACAACTTTAGTTCACTGGGCTAATGGGGAACTGAAGTTAAGAATGACCAAAAAAAGTTGTGTGAATTTTATCTTAAGCTTTTACCTAATGGGTTATTGTGATAAAAGCTTTCCATATTAATAGTGAAACTTCATGATAATGATTATCTCAATTACATGGGCTAAAAAGTGGTTATGTATGAATTTTATCTTAAGCTTTACGCCCTTGTTACAATATAGACCATTCTAAGTGGAAAGCCCATATCCTCATGGGCTTCTCGTAATGTTGAGTCTAATTTGATCTTGATGGATTTGAAGGTTCACAAGGCCTCTTTTGCTCTAAACCCGTCAAAAGTATGGCCCAAAATGAAGAAAAGCTTCCTTGTGAGCTTTAAGTTAATTTTTTTTTGTGACAAGATGTATTATAAACAGATACACTTAATATGCTCAATAATTTTCTTTTGACACAACAGTACTGATAGCTTCAATAATGGTATATTTATGCAAATATCTGCTACCCAATCAACTAGTAATAACTAGACAAGGTATTGATATGAGTCAAATCAGTAATTTTTAGTCATGGAAAGTCAGCTATTTGGCCTCGTCCATGGCTTAATAGATTAGACCCGGAGTCACCTCAAATAATCAAAGTCAGAAGAGATTATAGAGAGCGCCTAACGAGGAGAAATTGTACTTGACTATTCTTTTTTTTCAAATTTAGCAGCTCTCTAGAGCAGTAGCAAGTTGGACATGAAAAAGATTAGAAAGAGCTTAGACAAATTTTTTTTGTGGATAATTTCGGACCAATCAATCGAATACTATTTGAAAATAACTCTTCTGCTCCGAAACGGACTATTTCAAATGTTCCTAGAAATTCTTGCTCCAATTGACCATTTGCATCTATATGCATTGAGATCCCGATTTAGGGATCTCTTTAGCCGGAAAGATATGTGTGCATAAAAGATAAAAGAGGGATTGAACCAACACTCAAATAAAAAATTTCTTAGTCTTCAACTTTTTAAACAACTGCACTTTCCATAGTGCATTGAGATTGAGGAGTTGGATACTTGCCTCTAGTTAACGGTTCTAATGTACTCTCTTTTGACGTCAAAAAACATTCTTCGTAAAATAATACTCTTACATGCACGAAAAGTAAGTTTGAACATTTTGAATATCTATACTTTGGACCACATTTTCCCCTATATCTTTTAGTCAAAGGCTAGCGCTGTTGGAACTAGTACACATAAGGACCTTATAGATTCGTGGATAGGATTAAACATCAGAATTAAACAAAATAGACAGTGTAAAAATCTAGTTTCTATACTTTCAAGTCATCAATTTACCCTTTGCCATTTTAATTATAAATTATTTTTTACATTACTAGTATAATTATCATGTAACAAAAAATTAGTTTTGCTTATTATGAGAAGTCATCAGAAATTAACTTTTAGGTGAATTTGATAGTGTAAGAGTATTTTTTGTACTAAGCGTATAGAATAAGTTAACTCTAAAAATTAATGTCTGTATTTCCAATTTCCAAATAACACGACAAACTTGACATTCCTTCGACCGGAGAAACAATGCCCTCCCATGTTCTTGTATAAATCAGACATGTTTGCTGCGTTTTATATTATTTTGTTATCTTTGTTCGGTATCTTGTGTTTGGTGACAAGACATGGAAAATAATTTTTTCTCACATGCAACTTAAACATAGACGACAATATTGGATACTTTTTGAAATATTGGTATTTACTCTTTTGGCCAAAATAATGGAAGTGCGTAGTTGCCACTTTTCACTTTCCTTAGAATTTTAGATTACAATAAACCTAAGATATGTTTTATGTGATGTTCAATTCTCTATGTTCTAACTTCTTTAGTGTGAAATTATCGTGCCTAATTTTTCTTTTGCCAAATTGACCCCAACAAAATAGTAATACATGTTAAACTCTTAATGGAAAAGTTTAATTTCTTACCGCCAATAAATCAAATATTTAATAAGTTATTTGTTACAAGTTTGATATGATAATCTGAAAAATAGAGTTAATAGCATGAACATACTCAATGGATTCTCAACCCAACTATCTGATAAGCAAAGGATATTGACTGGCGAAGAATAGACAAGTTGGATGGCGTTAATCAATTGTCTATTTTGTTTAATTCTGATGTTTAATCCTATCCACGAATCTATACGGTTCTTATGTGTACTAGTTCCAACTAACAAGTTCATTGAAAATCAAGTAATAATAAATTTCTAAAGAGAATAGTAACTTACAAATTAAAACTTTGTAAATGATATATTAATTACAATCAGTAAATTAGTTATACGGCGTTGAAAAATTATATCGCCAATCTATATAATCTAAATTCATTTAATTTATTATAACCAGTTAAACTATACATGTTGATAGTGTAAAAAGTATTTTTTGCAATCAGTATATATAGCTTAAATTTAATTTAACTGTATGGTTAGGGGGCGTGAACAATATAAATGGGGGGCCAACATAGGTGAAACAAAGAATTGGGATGAGTCCGGCTCTGATACTATGTAAAGAATGGATCTTGGGCCTAACTCAACCCCAAAAGCTAGCTTTTGGGGTTGAGTTAGGCCCAAGATCCGATCCATTCTTTACATGGTATCAAAGCAGGCCAAAGGTCCTGGGATCGAACCTCACTGCCACCCATTATTAAAAAGAATTTCTACGTGCTTGGACCATGAAAAAAAATCAGGTCAGCACGTGAGGGGGCGTGCTAAGAATATAATCAAATATTAAAAATGTGTTCTATCTAACAGTTTAAACTTTTAGATCAGATGGTCACACACTTCAATAGTAAGTGTGTAGCTAGGTCGTCATGTCATTTCGATAATATATTTTTGGCTTTCCCAAGAGAATTTGGGTTAAGTAAAATATCCTAAGAGTATAAGAGTAGGTGAGGTTTGTTTGGGTGTCCCGCTCTTCAAGAATCCATATGGAATTATATATATGAAGAAAAAAATTCATGCATGTATTCCAAAATAGTAAACTCCGAGAACTTAATTCCAAAAGTGGTTGGGTAAACTATGGTCCCCTTATTTTCCATCATTTTATTTAAAGAGCAAAAGATAGAGATACCTTTGGTTATATAGATATGTGCAAAACCAGCTAAAATTTCAGATTGCATGTGCACCAACTGTGTATTAAAAATCCTCGTGACCTTACTATTATTTTGTTAATGTACATTTTGTTGATTAAAGTCGATGTTGGCAGTAGCATGTTGGATAGACATATCCTGTAGAGGTAAATAAAATCTTAAGATTGGCTTTTCCCTGTATTTTTTTTACTCCTTTCCCCCAACCTGTCTTATGCATGCAATAAAATTTTACCAAGGTCTATTTCTTAACATGGTATATATTAGAGTTAAATTCATTATGATTCATGATACATGTTGAGACATTATCTTATATTGTCAACCCTCCAAATGTCTAGTCTTAGACATATGAGTATATTGAGTTTCCATATCATTGAGTAATGAATTACTTATCTTTTTATATGAGTTTAGATAATTATCACCCCATTAATTAATTTTAAAATATGCAATTAATTACAAGTTAGAAAAAGGATGATATTCATCACCCTGAAAGAGGTTACCTATCAATCTCACACGTGCATTGCCTATTAGATACATAAAGAAAAGGATACGTGCGTATGTAAAAGATAATTCATATAAGACCTAGGTGAACAGAACATAGAGAAGTGTCATTACCATATGGGAGGAAACAGTAAAAACGTCACTCTAACTTAACTGTACAGATATATTTGGTGCATGGAAACGCACACTGTTAAAGGAAGAATGACAAAAATTTACATATACTCGATATCTACATCAAATCATATTAAGTTACTAAAATTAAGTGTTCAATTAGAATAAAAATATATATTACTCCTCCATTTCAATTTGTTTGTCTTAAGACATGATTTGAAATCATTATTGTAAACGTGTATAATTATAACACTATAATTCCTACCCATAATTAGAATATATTCCATATATTGTAAATATATTTAGTGATAGATAATTATGATAAACTAGGATTCATCTTGTATTAGGGTTGTATATTGTACACTATATGTATTGATATTAATAAAAAAACTCCCTAAGGGAGATTAATATCATCTTACATGGTATCAAGAGCGATTTCCCGCCAGCAGTCTTCTCTTCCTATCACTTCACTTCGTTCTAGAAATCTGATCTCACCGGGCCGGGCGAAGGGGAAGGAAGAGATGGGTGGTCCGGGAACAACAACGAGAGAGGGCTCGTAGCCCACCCTCTCACTCTTCCCCACGCCTATTTGTTCACCCGAGATGCAGAACACTTTTTTCTTTTTTGTTCACCCGCGGCGGCAGGGGTGGCAAGGGCCGCGGTAGTGGGCGAGGCCGCAAGGGTAGCGGGAAAGGCCGAGGACAACAGCCACAGCAGTTCAGCAACAACGCTTCATGGGCCGGCCCAGTCTCTGGCTACCAAAATCAGAACTGGGCCACGATTTCAGTCTATCATCCAGCCCAGTACCCTTTTCGGCAACAAGGGTTATTGGGCCAGGCTCCAGGTTCGCGCCCACCAGTGTTCCAGCAACAACAGGCCCACGTCGTGTAGGCCCAGTTCCCACAGCAGCCCTTAAATCAAATCCCTATCAACTTAGGTCAGGCATTCAGCAGTATGAGTTTGCAGCAGCCCGACGAAAATTGGTATATGGACTCCGGAGCCTCCTCCCACCTCACCCGGTCCGCATGTAATATTTCCCAATTATTTCATTTAAAGTCTCCACAATTTATTACAGTTGGCAATGGTCATCACATTCCAATTTAGGGCTATGGTCACACTCACACTCCGAAACCTCACACACCCTTCTCCCTAAATAACGTCTTGCATGCCCCCACATCATCAAAAATTTAATATCCATTAGGAAATTTACTCGTAATAATTCTGTGTATGTTGATTTTGATCCCTTTGGTTTTACTGTGAATGATCTACGTACGGGGACACCTCTTACGAGATGCAATAGCATAGGGGACCTCTATCCATTCACATCCTCGTTCGCTGCCGGTTCCCGCCCACACACTACCCTAGCTGCTCTGTCTCCGTCAATTCGGCACAATAGGCTCGGACACCCAGGAGCTCCTGTTTTTCATTTTCTTAGAAGTAATAATTTTATTCAATGTAATGGGAAACTTGCACAGGCCTGCATTTCATGTCAATTAGGCAAACATGTTCGTCTTTCGTTTAATTCCTCAGTTAGCATTACGTTTGCTCATTTTGATATCATTCATGCTGATTTATGGACTTCCCCCGCTACTAGCTCCCTAGGTCATAAATATTATCTCGTGTTATTGAATGACTACTCTCACTTTATTTGGATCTACCCATTAAAATTTATGTCCGAAGTTTTTGCCAAATTCCTTGAATTTTGGACATTTATCAAAACACAATTCGAACGCGCCATTAAATCTTTCCAATGTGACAATGGCCGTGAATTTAACAACTCCGCATTTCAAAAATTCTACAACAATAATGGCATGGTCTTCCAATTTTCGTGTCCTCACACGTCCCCTCAAAATGGCAAAGCCGAGCGTATCATCCGTACAATAAATAACATGGTCCGCACTTTTCTGTTTCATGCCTCCCTCCCTTCATCCTTTTGGGTTTATGCGGTCAAAATGGTGGAATACGTCCTTAATATTTTACCCACTAGTACCCTTCATAACATGACTCCAACCGAAATCTTACACCGTAGGGTTCCCTCATATGATCACATACGCATATTTGGTTGGCTATGTTTCCCTAATCTCTCTTCCACATCCTCTCACAAATTAGCTCCATGCACCACTCTGTGTGTCTTCTTAGGTTTCCCATCAAACCATATGGGCTATCTGTGCTATGACTTATCCACTCGTCAAATTCACGTCTCGCGTCACGTCACTTTTGACGAGACGCAATTCCTCTTTTCCAACATCTAAAAATTTCAAAAACTGAATTACGAATTTTTAGATGAATCAACTCTCTCTCCTGTCGACCTTCGGGAACTGTGCCCGATTACCACCACTACACCTCCTCCATCTGGCACCATACATCACCTACCGTCGGCATCCCTGCCACCGGTGTCCCCCCCGTCGCCGCATCTTTCCACCTCTAGCACCATTGTGCCTCCAGGTTCCACCGACTCACCGGTCACCGTCCCATCCACTGTGCCATCCCAACAGTCTCACCACCATGACAACCACAGTCCGCCCCTCAACCACCACCCAGCAAACCCAGATACCGGAACTAATACACCACCGACATCGTACCCTACCCTACAAACCTCCTCTATTTCCGGTATACCGAGAATCCCCACAAATCCCTTCCAAAGTTCACCAGCAACCACCGACCAAACTCACTCGACTCCAACCCCAAACATCGTCACTGTTCTGCACCACTCGACAGCCACCCTCGACCGAAACCCAGTCCCGACAACACAAAATGCACCACACCCGAATCTGCCATCACCCAATCCAACCAACCAGTCGACCTACACCCTTATCCAGCCAGCGCCCACACACCGGATGGAAACCCATGCCCAACACGAGATTTTCAAACCCAAAGTCCAATTTAACCTGTCCACCCAAACAATTTCACCTATTCCAAAAAGCCTTAAATTAGCCAAACTGGACCCAAATTGGAATGCGGCCATGTGTGAGGAGTTCAATGCTTTAACGAAATAGCATACTTGGGACTTGGTTCCTAGACCAGAGGGGGTGAATGTGATCCATTGCATGTGGCTTTTTCATCATAAGTTCAGGGATAGTGGTGACTTAGAAAGATACAAGGCAAGACTAGTGGCAAATGGTCCTGACCAGCAGGAGGGCATTGATTGCAGTGAGACATTTAGTCCGGTTGTTAAACTAACCACTATTCGCACAGTTCTAAGCATTGCTATGGAAAAGCATTGGCCGATTCATCAGCTAGATGTGAAGAATGCATTTCTTCATGGGGATTTAAGAGAAACTGTCTACATGCACCCGCCGCCTGGTTTTGTCCACCCAGCAGCCCCACATTATGTGTGTTGTCTCCGTAAGTAACTCTAAGGCTTAAAACAGGCCCCCAGAGCATGGTATGATCATTTTGCACAGTTCATTATACGTCTTGGGTTTACATGCAGCAGGTGTGATAACTCTCTCTTTACTTTACATCGAGGCCGTGATACTGCTTATTTGTTGTTATATGTGGATGACATTGTTCTTACTGCCTCTGCTGCTGTGTTGAAAGATGAGATTATTGCACGGCTCAAGTCTGAATTTGCCATAACTGATTTGGGAACGTTGAGCTATTTTTTGAGGATCTCAGTCATTAGATCCGCAGATTGTATGTTTCTTTGCCAGCGTAAATATGAAGAGGAGATCGTGCACAGGGCTAAGATGGACAATTGTAAAATCATGGCCACTCTAATTGATTCTAAATCCAAACTTAGTGCAATGGTCGATACTCCAATGACTGATCCTACTATGTATCGGAGTCTTGCAGGTGCACTTCGGTATCTCACCTTCACCAGGCTTGACATTGCCTATACTGTCCAGCAGGTATGCTTGTTTATGCATGCCCCAGGGAACCTCATTTTACTGCCCTCAAACGTATCATTCGATATGTTAAAGGCACACTGGATTATGAACTACACTTATCCCCTCCGCACCGAACTCGCTATTATCCTATACAGATGTAGATTAGCCAGGCTGTCCCGACACCTGCCGCTCTACATCCGGCTACTGTGTTTTTGGGTGATAATCTCATCTATTGGTCTGCCAAACGGCAAGCCACATTATCCCGTTCGAGTGCAGAAACTGAGTATAGATGAGTTGCTAATGTTGTTGCTGAGATCAGTTGGCTCCGAAACCTTCTCTTGGAGCTTCAGTGTCCTTTAAGTAAAGCATCTCTGGTCTATCACTCTATTGTGACAACATATCTGCCATATACCTGTCTCACAATCCGGTTCATCATCAGCGAATCAAGCATGTTGAGATGGACATCCACTTTGTTCGCGAGAAGGTTGCTCTTAGGCATATTAAGGTATTGCACGTGCCTTCCTCATATCAATACGCGGATATTTTCACGAAGGGCCTCCCAAGACAGTTGTTCCTTGATTTCAGATCCAGTCTTAGCGTTCGGTCTCCTCCCGCTCCGACTGAGGGGGTGTGTAAACGTGTACAATTATAACACTACAATCCTTACCCATAATTAGAATATATCTCATATATTGTAAATATATTTAGATAGATAATTATGGTAAACTAGGATTCCTCTTGTATTGTGACTAAGATTCCTCTTGTATTAGGGTTGTATATTGTACATTATATATATTGATATTAATGAGAAAGACTCCTTAAGGGAGATTAATATCATCTTACAATTATGATTTGAAGTTGAAGTTTTGTTTGGATATGTAATTTAGATTTCTTAAGTTGTATTTTTTATAGACATAAAAACCCCACAAGTTGTGAAAACCATCAAAACTTTCTCTCAATTCTTATACAATCTTACCAAATGAGCAAGTCATAGTTCAGAACAAAATTAATACGCTACTAGCTAGAAGACCTTTCTAAAAAATACAACATCAATTGATCAAACTTTAGTTCAATAAAATGAAAAATTGAATATGAGTTGTAGTATAGCTACTCTTTAATATAATCCTCTCACATGGTTGGTAAGAGTAAATTTGTTATAAATATACTATCAACTTGTAGATCTTTTAATAGTTGATACAAACGGTCAGTAAACATGATTGATAAATATATCTACCAACTTATGTATCTTTTTTTTAAAAAGAAATATAAATTTATAGGTCAACTGTTACATTTAAAATTTTTGAAATCATGATTTGAAATTTCAAATCATATCTTTGGATGATTTGGAATTTCATCTCATGAGATGAAACCGCATGTCCAAACGCTGATCTCATCATAAGATGAAATCGCATATCCAAATGACTACTTAGTTACTATTTGGACACATATTTTTTTTCAAATACTATCTAATTTTTTTTTTTTGCCTGCCTCATTTGCGCGGGCCCGGTTGCCATCTCTGTTTTAAACTTTAAACCAAGCAAAGGAATATTAAGAGTACTTATAAAATATAGATGCAAAGGGGAAAAGAAAAAAAAGGAACAATAGTAAGAAATAGTAGTAGTAAAAAGGGGGACGTGGATGGTCCATTTAGCATTTGGCAGTAACTGGTATTGTATACGACAATAATAAAACAGCAAGTCAGTCTCAGCCAGGGGGACCCTAAAACCGAAAGAGGCAGAGATAGATATTCTCATTATCAATTATTTATCTCTCTATTAATTCCTTTAATTTCAACAATGGGAACTCTTTTTAATTATTAGCTCAACATCCCCGTCCCCATCACAATCACAATACTGTTAATAGTAGAAAAGGGCGTAGTTGTACTAAGTACTGTATGATGGAATAACGGAATCAAATAATTAGAATCAAACTTGCATGTAATATAGATAATAAATAATTGCAAGTTTTAATCAAACATAAAACGATACTTATCTTTTGAAGCGTGATCGCGACCGCAAATCGAACCTTCAAGCATCCACGCGATCTTCCTTCGATTCCACGGTCTGCAGTCTTCTGCTATGTAACTTAATTAATCTTTGAATAGAAAATACTTGTGTGGGCAATTATTATGGCTCAGGAAAAGTCTATCTCTTAAGACTGAAAATCATTCTATTTATAACAACGTTTTAGGGTGTAAACCCTAGTCCAAAACGTGTAGACTATTTTTCATCTAAGAAATTTATTTTTCAAGTCCATTAATTAATTAGACATAGCAGGGACCGCAAACTAAATAATGAGGCTTCTAATTGCGGAATTAATTCAAAATATGAATTAATTAATTCTATCACAATAAATTACAAATTATTCTACTAAAAATCTATAATTGCATTCCTCGGTTTAATTTCGAAATCTTTCATTAAATCTTATTTAACTCCACATGTTAAGATTACAGATACCGGTCAATTAAATTAAATTACTGATAATTTAATTTATTGACTAATTAAATTCTTTATACTTCCTCTTTAACTTATTTCATGTGACAGATACACAATCCACCTGCAGGATTTTCACATGAAAATTTATAAACATCCATAAAGGGGTATCATCAATCTCAAAGTCGAGAGATGGATTCTATCAACTAATTATTATTTCTCAAATGTTAATTGTTACTATACAACCTATCAGATACATTGTCTCACAATAGAGTCGTACCTAGGGGTGTTCATGAGTCGATTTTCTTCTAAAAAAATCCAATTAAGTCGGTTTTTCAAATGTTGAAACCAAACCAGACCAGACCAATTGAGTCGGTTTTTCATCGCTTCAATTTTTGTCGGTTTTTTCAGTTAATTCATTTTTTTAAAATATGACAATGGTCTTTCAAGTGTTATGTCGAAAGAGATAAAACCGAAAATAAAGAAATCCTAACATCAAACACATATTAGATTAACTATGTTGCATCATAACACTATAAAATTAATTAAAAAATAAGGAACTATATATGTAATCAAGTTAGGTATGTAGGTTCCTCGAAAAAACGTATGCATTGTTAAAATATTTAACCATTTTTTTGTGACAAAATTAAAGAGATGTGATTTATCAAGATATCTTGATGATAATTAAATAAAATAATGATGAATAATTAAATGACCCAAACACAAGTTATTTTGGACATGAAATAGATTCTTGAAATTATCAAAATAAAGACTACAAATCAAACTAGAAAGTAAAGGCAAAGAATTGGATTACCATAAAGGTAAATACCAAGATTACTAACCAAGAGCGCAAAAGATTAATATGTACCATAAAATTTAATATCTTACCTAAAAATATACATGTATGTATGTATGTGCAATTATAAATTTTCAATAAGTATTTATATAGTCGATTTGTTCTGCTTTTTCCGGTTATTTTTTGTTTAAAATAAAACCCAACCAAATTTTGTCATTTTTTTAAAAACCAAACCAAATACAAAAGTGTCGGTTTTTTTCTTCGATTTGATTTGATTTTCGATGTGGTTCGATATTTCAGTTTTCCGTGAACACCCCTAGCTAGTCGTACCTTTTGATAAATCAAAATAATAAACAAATCACATTGATCATAATAATCATATCAAGATTAAGAGTATAAGAACATTTAATGAGCTAGAGAAGTTGTTTTACATATTCAGTACAAAAACACTTATCTCTACTTGATCCGTTCAATACATACAAAATGTACTAGTACAAGAAGTCGGAACTATACCGTTCCCATAATGAAGATACATTATATTTAATCTTGTGCTACAATCATACCGATAGCTTTGTTTAATTCCATCTTAGATTGTAAACATGAAATTTATACTTATAAGAATCTACGATTTAATCTTCTGTGTATAAGCTAAACTCTATACACTAAATTATCTACTATGTAAGTAAAGGACACACATACTAATACATGATCTATTTAATTCTTTATTAAAAAAATAATTATTCTATAATAAACACTATAGCCAAACATATGGTTAATATTATATATCCCAACACTATATACTGGGCGGGGGCAGACCTACGATATTAGATAGTATGAGTTAGTATAAAGAATGGATCTTGAGCCTAACTCAATCCCAAAAATTAGCTTGTAGGGTGAGGATTGTTCAAGTCCATATAAGGAGTCCATGTTCCCATTTCATTTCTGATGTGGGACTCTTAACACTCCCCCGCACGCCCAGACCTCATTAGCTGGAACGTTGAAAATATAATTTGGGGGTCCAACATCGATGAACAAAGAATTGGAATGTGTCTGACTCTGATACCATGTAAAGAATGTATTTTGGGCCTAACTCAACCCAAAAGCTAGCTTGTAAGGTGAGGATTGTCCAAGTCTATATAAGGAGTTCATGTTTCATTCCATTTCCGATTGGACTCTTAACAGTTAGAAATTCAACTTTTGTAAATGTAAATTCAATTTTTTATTAGGAAACTATTGAATACATATAATATTTGATTACGGATCGAATAATTAATGACAAGTTCAAAACTTATAGAATTCAAATTCTGACTTCGACTAAGGGAACGACCAATTGCTGAAAAAACGGGTGTGGCGCTACAGGTAAGACTTGCATATACATAGTGTCCAATTAGCTACTGGACATTGCAAGAGACACCAGCCACCTCTTGTCCCTTGACCTCAGGTCCTATTTCTCTCACTCAATATACAACCATTTTTATTTTCAAGTTTTAAAAATAAAATTTCTATTTTTAAAATCACATGAAAATACTACTTATAAGTTATTGCATTTAATAATTTAAAATATTTAAAAAGAATATGAAAAATGCAGCCAAAGAAAAAACTGGTTGACTCTCAAAAGCGTAACACTTTCACTTAAAATGGTACGAACTGACGGAATATATGTATCAATCTCAAAATTTAGCTCACGAAAATCATATAAGAAGACTACAACACATTCCTTCCGTCAATAGTTCCCCACATCCATGTTTATTTGTCCATATTTGATTTGGCAAGTCCATTAAGAAATGATAAGTAAAATAATAATTTTACTATATTACCCCTAATTATTATAGGTATCTAGTATACGTTCAAAATATTGGAAAATGAATTGAAAATAATTAGTACTTGATAATAAGGATAATGTAGGTATAAAATGATAATTATCTCTTGATTTTATGATCTGGACAAGTAAAATTAAATATCTATTTTTAGTATAGTGATCAATTAAAAATGGACGGAGGGAGTGACAATTATCTCAACAAAGGGAAGTCGTTGATTACTTAATAAATAATACTTCCTTCGTCTCATGCTTATTTAAAAAATATAAAATATTGTTTACTAAGTTATCTCTGTATATTTTTTTCCCTTTAACTACTTGCAGTTTTATTAAAAACTAAAGTATAGTGGTTAATTTGGGACGGGGAGGTACATATTGGGCCCAGAGTGCACCCACCTAATTCTCCCACTGAGTGCAATATAATATCTTCCAGCTAGGACTTCACGGGACGACATCGTACTAAGGGCGCATATGCATTATGCTCTATCTCTTTTCTTTTTGGATTTTTCATCCCTTTTTTCTCTTTCTCAGTAACCAAGGGTCCAAAATTCAATAATGGTATAATCATTTTTACCTTATGAATGGCTGTAAAGGCAACACCCTTTTTCTCCTTACGGAGACGGGAGATCTAAGTTTTGATTCTGTCCTTTTTTTCTTTTTTACTTTTCTACATTATTTACGTCGTTGTATAATGTGACAACTCTAAGCGTCACTATGAAAAGCCATAAAAAAGGAGAATAACTCAAAAGTGGAATCTATGAATTTAAGTAGAAAAAAGTTCAAACATTTGCATGTAGAAAGTACTTTAGCAGTTTAGCTATACTGTTATTCCCTTTTTCATTCACTTAAATGTATTGTTAAGAAAATTGCCAATTATCTTTTAACATAAGATAAAAAAGCAATTTAGTGATTTTATACTTTGTGATTAATGGTATCTGTAATTCTCTTTAGCTTTAAGTTGAAAATACAAATCAATGCATGTAAATACTGTAGCTAGACTTCTCGTACCGTTATCGGGAGCTAAATTTAAAGAATTTTCATCATTGTATTGCATCCTATTACTACCTTAAATACAATATTGGTTTTGATTGTTATTAATTTAAATTATATTATCAAATTCACTATATTTGTCGGAAATTTAACTATGTGGATTGAATTTTTCCCGTCTTTAGTAACTTAAACACGTGGGCTCCACATGTCGGAAGTATCGTTTCTTCGCACATGCCTAATCTACTAAATGAGTAGATGATAATAGTGTCAAGTATCGTCAAATTTCGTTAAGAAATGAAAGAGATATTGGTACACAAAGTAATGTGTTTTGAGACATGAATAGATGGATTCTTATCAATTCTATGATTCATATCCCTTGTTGGGATAAACACGTACCTCCGGTGATGATTCACTATGACAGCCAATCGGCTTTAGGAAGGGAACGAAACAGTATGTACAACAACAAGTCTAGACATATTCATCGGAGACAAAAGACCGTTAGGCAGTTGATCACCACGGGTGTCATTTCCATTGATTACGTCAAATAAAAGGATAATATAGCAGATCCATTAACTAAAGGCCTACCCAAAGATCAAATATTCTGCATGTCTAGGGGAATGGGCTTAAAACCCAAAGAATAAGAATCTTTATGGGGGTAACCCAATCTTACTGACTGGAGATCCCAAGAATTTGGTTCAATGGGACAACTAAATTGTAGAGGTTCAATTTTAGCGCTTCACTTGAAGTAAGAGCACTTCGGATTATTATTCTTTAAAGAAATATAATTTCAATGTTATTCCCGCGATAGACATTAAGTGCTACCTGCAAAAATGGTAAAGGATAAGTTTCTAAAACTTTTAATGATTCCTAAACACATGCGAGTGGGGTATAACAGGATACCTTATGGGAGATCACCAATTTAAGTGCGAAGACAGACCGCTTCAATTGTACGCACTTAAGAATCCAAGAGTTTTCCATGGCCACAACGGACAAAACTATCAGAAGAAATGAATAAGAGAGTTATTGTGTTGATATCATTGTCTTGGTTTACACTAAACACTGACGGTTCAAGACATCACGTTGACCACGCAGTAAGTAAATCCGATGGTAATCGACTAAGGAAGGTTCAAAAAAGCTACCTTTCCTGATACAATATCTTTCCGCGGAAAGATTGCTGAACTTTGGCACCCTGTGTGCACCAATTCTCTTTCAAGAGGGGATTGTTGGAAATTTAACTATGTGGGATTGAATTTTTCTCGTCTTTAGTGACTTAAACACGCGTGGTCCGCATGTCGGAAACATCATTTCTTCGCACATGCCTAATCTACTAAATGAGTAGATGATATTAGTGCCAAGTATCGTCAAATTTCGTTAAGAAATGAAAGAGATATTGGATACAAAGTAAGGTGTTTTGAGACATGAATAAATGAATTGTTTTGGCCAAATAACAAATCTCCCACATTGGTAGAAAATGGAAGGATTGAGCGCTATATAAACTCTAGTTTTGAGTAAGGGTTTGGGACCCCAAGGGGTAACCCATGTGTTAATAAGAGGGAGGACCTAGATGAGCTTGGGTTCGGGGCTAAGCCCCACACGTGCGCCCCCCCCCGATCCGGCACGGGTCACGGGTCACGGGCTGTCTTCCAAAATTTTCTTTTTGGTTCCTGAAATGTTTCTTATTCACATTTTGGTCCTGAATGTTTCGGAGATAACCAAACGTTGCAACAACTCTGAAACGTTGCAACTAATCTGACTTCAACAGTTAGAAACACCCTTCTCTTTCCTATAAATCAAACCCTTTTGTTTAGTTTTAAAGGAGACAGAAAAAGAGAATACAAAAATACACAGATCCTCTCCTCTTCAGCAGTTTATTCTATATTCATTTTCTTCGCTAGAATCAACCTTACTTGCTTTGTATTGTTGATTGTTGTTGTTTTATCTTGAGAGACTATTGTCCATTACCGTAAAAGCATATATATACGGGGAAATTTTATCTTAAAGATAGAGAGTCATCTCTCCAATTTTTGTTCTGTTTAATCTTTTTGACACCATTTATACCTACATGATTGTATCATTACCACTCATTCATATCGAACCAGCTCACTAAAAAAACACATGGTGAAAAACTGGAAACAAGTTCCCATTAAGAAGCTGAGAAACTTCTTAATTTTTTCGTGTGAAAATACTATTATTTTTTCTTTTCTCACTGATTCAATCAAAATATCCGTGAAAATAGTTTCTAGTGAGAAATTTCAGTGTAAAATGACCAACTTTTTATACTTCAATCATGTTGTAGAAAGGGGGGTGGGCGTGGGGGTGGGGGAATGGTCCACTTTAGTCTATGTCTAACCGACTATAGAGAGAAAAGCCGTGTGAGATAAGGAATAAAATAGAGAGAGAGAGAGAGAGAGAGAGAGAGAGAGGGGGGGGGGGGGGATAAGAGAGAAGAAAAGTAGTCTATGGTATTAGTTTTTGCTGTTAAACATTCAAACACAAAGTGAATAGCAGAAAACCTCTGTAAGAAGAAGAAGAAGAAGAGGAAATAGTCTCTGTGGATGGATATCATGCAGTTGTAACCATTATTTTTGTCTTGTTTTTAACTCTTTTGTTCCTTGGAAATAAAAACCTTATACTGTGTAATCTTGGGATTTAGCTGTTTTCAGCAAAATCTTTGGTTTCTTCTGTAAGCTGAGCTGTTTTTTTTGGTTGCTTCTCACTTAAACTCCTCCTCCTTCTCCAACTCTTTTCAGTCCAAATTTCAGCTAGAAAAATGATGTCTGATGATGGACTTTCTTCTTTAGCTTTCATTCAAGATCCAAACTCAAACTCAAACTCAAATCCCAGTAGTAATAATAATAATCCAAACCCTAATTCAAATCCATCTGCCAAAAGGAAAAGAAACCTCCCCGGAAAACCAGGTAAACAAGTTCATTTTATCTTATATATCTCAACAAAATTATTCTCAAAACTCCTCTTTTTTTGTAATAATTGATTTGATTCTTTTTTGAGCCGAGGTCTATCGGAAACCTCTCTACCTCCCAAAGTAGGAGTAACGTCTGCATACACTCTACCCTCCTCATACTCCACTTGTGGGATTTCACTGGAAGTTGTTGTTGTTGTAATTGATTTGATTGTTTTTCTCTTTTTGTTTAACAGATCCAGATGCAGAAGTGATAGCTCTATCACCCAAGTCACTGATGGCGACGAATCGATTCATATGTGAAATCTGCAACAAGGGTTTCCAGAGGGACCAGAATTTACAACTCCATAGAAGAGGTCACAACTTGCCATGGAAGCTAAAGCAAAGGAACAAAAACGAAGTGATCAAGAAGAAAGTTTACATTTGCCCCGAAAAGACCTGTATCCACCATGATCCATCGCGAGCTCTCGGGGATTTAACAGGTATTAAAAAACACTATTCAAGAAAACATGGTGAGAAGAAGTGGAAGTGTGAGAAATGTTCCAAGAAATATGCAGTTCAGTCTGATTGGAAAGCTCATACTAAGATTTGTGGCACGAGAGAATATAAATGTGACTGTGGAACCCTCTTCTCCAGGTACAAAACTAATGAAGCAAACATCTTTATGTAGCATTTTCTAGTTGAAATTTATTGCATCTAGTACATAAATGGACTATCCTAAGATTAGTCAATTGAGGAAATAAATGCAGTAAATTAAATCTATGTGAAATTTAATACAACTAACTTGATAACTTGAACAGAAAGGACAGCTTTATAACACACCGAGCATTTTGTGACGCCTTAGCTGAAGAAAGTGCAAGATTTACATCAGTTCCAAGTACAGCAAATCTTAATTTCAGAAATGAAATATTGTTGAATGGGGGATTTAGTAATAATCTTCAGCATAGTGGAAATCCCCAATTTGGTTCTAATTTGTTTAGACCTGAATTTATGGGACTTGGATTGGACCCTGCAATTAGTCACCATCATCAGCTAAATAATGTTGATGGACAAAAACCAAGGATACCACTTTGGTTGGACAATAATATGAATCCGCATTCAGGTAATGATTTCTTAGTAGCATCATCAAGTTCTACTACTAGCAACTTGCCACATCATGAATTGGTCCAAATCGCAGCGCATAACAATAATCAACAATGGTTCATTAATGGTGGTGGTGGTGGTAATGATGATTCTGGAATTGGCTCTTCCTCGTCTCATCTTCCTTCACGAGTATTGCTAAAAGAGGAAGAAGAGAACAAAAGAAATTTGTCGGAGACAATAAGTTCAATGTGCTACAACAGTCATCACCACGAAACAACAGCAACTACCACAACAACGCCAGCTACTCATATGTCGGCTACTGCACTTTTGCAAAAAGCAGCCCAAATGGGATCAACAAGAAGCAATTCAGCCCTCTTTGGTACTGGATTCGGGCTAATGGGCTCGTCTTTTTCTAAAAGCAATGGACAAGGGCAATTTGCTGCTCATGATCAGAATTTTAACGGCTTAATGATGAACTCTCCATCAACAGTTTCAACTTTGACTACGAGTATTAGTAATCAAGGAAATAGGCTGTTGTTCGGGGATATGACCTCGAGCTCATTAGAGGGTAATAATGCAAGTGGAAAGAATTCTGATCCTTTTAATATGATGCCGCAAAACAAGGGAAAGCAAGTGAATCTGAGTGGAAATGAAGCTATTGAAGGCAGTTTAACAAGAGATTTTCTTGGTGTTGGAAGGAATGAAAATAGTCCCTTCTTATCAAAAAATGAGCTGGCCAAGTTCGGGAATATTTCTGGTTCAACCATGGGATTAAGCGAGTATAGTGGAAGTCATTGACTTATTGCCATATGTTCTATGAGTTCAACTGAAAATATTATTCTCGACTCGAAATATATGTATACATATGCAAAAAATTATGTATGCGTATTAATAAAAGCACACTCTGGATTACTCTAAAGGTACAAACTTGTGGGGAGCTATTATTTATTTCAAGGATTTTCACTATAGTGAAATGATACAGTGTTGAGAGTGTAAAAAGGATGGAAGAATTACTCCAAAAGCTTCAATCTTCAAGAGAGAGAAAGCAGCAGCAATTTTGAGAGATCTTGTGAATTGTCAGAGAAAAGGGGGGCCACTGAATGTTGGACGAGATTTGATAAAAGTGACTTGACAATCACAAGTCAGGCTTTTTTTCCTCCATTGTGTTACTGCTTGTAGAAATATTTCCTCTTTCTTACTCTTTTTGTTTTCATTTGAGTGTTCTGTGGATTACTGCAAAGTGCAAACATGTGACTCTCAGGCTCAATGCTACATTTTGAATCTTAGATTTTTGAATCATTTTGGTAATTGGTATAAGTATTTTACTTCTACCTTTGTCTGTTTCTAATATTTTTTCGTCATGAAGACCATGCCTTGACCTTTACTGAATTAAAATTTTAAACGATAATTTGGTCTCTTTACTCGTCTCCCTCACGATTATTACAAGATTATGTTATTTGACAAATCCATTACTAATTGGTTTTCTCCTCGATTCTACTCTTTAAGTTCTGGAAAAAGCATCTGGTTGATTTCTTCACAGGTTTAGCATCAATTATTCGATTCTACACCAAGCACAATTATTGCTACTCAACAGGTGTACCAAACATTTATGCATCAAGTAGGCATTTTTGGAGCTACAAAAGAAGCACGGAAAGATTGTATGTTCCAAAAAAACGAGTTAAATTAACCTATATATTCTGGCATTTGTAAAAGACTTTTACACTATGAGTAGTATAGTTTTACTTGTTGTAATAGTATATGTAATTTACCATGTTTAATTTGCAGGTTTGACGTTTGGTTCGAAAGCTTATTTATCTGATTGTAACCCGATCAAATCTAACCCATTCTTTATAGAAGGAAGGAAGATAGGTCTAAATTCGACCGAAACAAGATTCGCTCGCCCGACCCCGATTTCTCATACTATTGAAACAACAACAAGAAGGACTTGCAAGGTTGTCTTGCTTATCGACAATCCCACTAAGGCACCTACCCATACCTTAAAGTGGTCGAGGAAATATATATTATAGCAATCACGTTTAAAGTATTACCAATCCATGTATAAAAAGGTTACATGTAATTAGCTTTGAACCTCATGATGTTAAGGCTAATTAAGGCCACCTATTGAGGGGTCATGTAATGGATGGTTTACGGATTCTGTCCTTAATCAAAGATTTCAAATTTAAATTCAAGAAAGGGAGAACTTTTCTACCGGGAGCGTTTTACTCCTTCACCGCTTGAGGTCACTATTCAACGCGAAAATAGATTTTGAATACCGGATGATTTAACCGCAAAAATGAGGGTGAAAATGTGGTCACCTAAGTTAAATGAGGTCGATCTGTTCTGGTTTGTCTCTCATAGAGATCTACGTCTATAGCTCTTTAAATTTCGAACTCGCTAACTCGTTTGTTTGTTTCTTTGGCAGCATGCGGATAGAGATACATATAAAAATCATTCCAGCTCTTTCTCAAGCTCAGCAGAGACAAAAGACAAGTTTAAAGCACAGGCTTAATTAATTATCAACTAATATATCTCTTTTTAAACTCCTAATCAACCCTGGTTTATAATGTCATCATCAGGGAGCAACTGTACTGTCGACCCCTTTTTACTAATAAAAATGTTACTCCCCTGGATCAAAAAGAGTGTTTACTTAACCATTTACATACCCCTTAAAAAAATACTGTCTTCTAGACAAAAATAGGTAATTTAACTAAAATAACCCTAATTCAATAGATATTGAGATTTGGTCACAAAACACTTAATAAGGACAAATCTGGAAAAATAAGGTTAATTATTTCTTGATTTGGTAAGTAGACGCTCTCTTTTACTCAAAAAAATAAATTTGATCAGGAGGGAGTAACATAAAGTTCTACCATAATTTGAGAAAATGACACTCCGTTCATTCCATAAAGAATGATACTTATTACTCCCATTTTTATATTTGGAGAGTTAATATTTTCTTAACTACGTTTTTCTCAAATACTTTTAACCATATCTAAGTATAAAAACATGTACTTTTATTGCAATAATATGCACTTCATTTCTAATATTTTGTGAAATTGACATTCAAATTCAGACCGAAAAATCAATTAAAACTCTCAAAGTCAAAACAACAGTACTATCCTAGGACTTGTAATACTTCGGCCCATCTGGATAATTTAGATGTTTTACAAAGCATCAATGCATGTACATTACTAATTTAATAATGTATTATATCGATCGTACGTCTTTCTCATAAGAAAATCAACATTATTCTTTTAAAGACAAGAATCGTAGCAACTTCGGCTTAAAATCCATGAATATACGTATTAATAAGCATTGGTTAGTCCTCTATTTTATGATTTGCTTGGTGGACGAAGTCACTTTTTTCTTGGGATAATTAGACCTGTTGGTAAGCGTGATTTTGCTTCTCCAGTTTTTTTCACGCAAAGAGAACGTATGTGCATGGAAATTATGCATGGAGAAAGTTAAATTGGAATAGAATCGAGAGATAGTGTGTCTGTCACAGTGAGAAAAAGAACTAACCACTACCTCCCATCCAATTATATGAGTCATTGTTTATTCAACTGCTTCGAAGTGCGAACTAATTGTCAAAGCTGTATATATGCTGTTGGTATAAGGTTGTCAAACCTACTTGTATTAGGTAACCTCGACATATTCACTTTCATTCTCCTGCCTAGGTTAGGTAAATAATTTTTGTAGATTTTTTTCTTTCTTTTTAGTTCTTTAATTCTCTCTTCTTTCTCTTTTTCCACTTCATTGGTTGACGTGGCTCTTAAATCACATTATGTCAGTTTAGGTGGATATATAGCAACACCAACAATATATATACTCAATATAATCTCCTCAATGGATTCTTAAGAAGATAGGATATACGAAGACTTTATTTCTATCTTTAGGTGGATAGTGCTGACTATAAACAAGGATGTATATAGTATATGTTTGCTAAGTTGAAAATGAGGGAAATATGATTAATTCAAAAAGAGTCAAGTAAAGGTTTTTTTTACCTCAGCAACTCTGACCAAGAGCATAGTTAAAAAAATTACATTATTCAAGAGCAAATTTGGATATTTTCTTTTTCTTTTTCAGATTGGGTGGGTGAGAGACGAAATGGCATGAAATGTAACTATCTTAAAAGTTTGACAAATGCAGATGTATAAACGACCAAAGAAATTTAAACAATTTTATGGTGACATTTGTTAAGAAATACTTTTACGTATTTTCTGTGCTCCGTTTAATTTTTATGAGCATCGAATTCTACAACTATCAAACTAGTAAGATGTTCGTAAAAATCGTAATGGACAGTTTTCATCTTACTACTTTTAGTGATTTCAGATTCTAATTTCTAACCTCTCTAATTGGGGAAAAAATTGTCACCAGCTCTTAAGAGTGATACCTAATGAAGAGTTTGCAAAAGTTCTAAATTGAAGAATAAAAATATGGGTTATCGACGATGACCTTTTTGTCTAGATTATATCGTCAATCAATCATTTTAGTTTATTCTATTTCGACCTCTTTTTTCATAGTTGAATAAAAGCTTTCCAATTTTAGCTTCTTGAAGTGTGAATAATTATCTTTGCGTGATTTTCTGATTGGGCTAGGAGACATAACAAAGGAAAGCCCAATGGAACTGTTAAAAACTGGGCTAATGACCGAGTACGAGTACAGATAGAAAACTATATGATGGGCCATTATGAATATCGGGCTTTGATAAAGATGAATTAATAACTTCTGTTTAGGCATCTAGATTGCCAAAACTAGCCCAATTATCAGCTTCTTACCAAACATGTCCGTTCGACACTTTACTTAGCCCAGATCCACCACTTAGAAAATGCACATACCAACCACGCCTTTCTTCGCCCACTTTGACATTATTAAGCCCAATAGACTAGTAATTTTCCTTATTAAGTTCCTAATAATTTGGATGAACAGATATTGTAGTACATAAATTAGATAAATTTGTATTTTAAAAAAAATTATGTGTTTAGTAGTTTTATAATCCAAATGCACTTGAAACCTTATTTTAAGTGATAATATAAGGGAAGAAAAGTATAATAAATGGAGAAGTCATTTATTATAAGAAAACCTAATTTGTATACACTAACAATTTTTACGCTATCAAAGAGAACAAGTAATAATGTTTTAATTTTTAGTCGAAGTGAACTTTGCCCTCCGAAAAAAAGGCTTCTTTAGTGTTCGAGTTTATTTATGCAAAGGATCAAGACCTGAGCTAAATAATGATTTTTGTAACATTACATATACACCAGATTGTTTAATATTGTTATAAAAATTCATTGATTATACATAGTTATATCTGAACTGTCCAAATATGTTGTTTATACATTGTTATACAAAGCATATACATCATATATGGTGTATAAGAATGTATATGTTATGTATAATAGTGTATAAGGATATATATGTAGTTACAAAAGCGTTGAGCAATTTATATATAGTTATACATTACATATACATTAACTATACACCGATGATACAGTGGGTTACATGGCTGTAAACTAGATGTGTGGGATGTATATATGGGTTATTTTTCCTAATTTTAAGACCTACTATTTTACAATTAGTTTTCATTAAGATCGAAAGTTAGGAGCTAATCTTGACTTGGTACTTAAACTTGATTGCCAATTACGATAATGCACTATGGATTTAAGTCGTATACACTATTGACCTCAAGTTCAGTGATGTGACGCAAGAGACGGATGTGGAAGTGAAGATCGAGGCACAAGTTAAATCCAAATGAGGATGTTTTAAGTATCTTCGGTCCATATACAAGGGAATAGGGAGATTGGCGACGATGTCGCCCACCGTATTAGAAGAGTAGGCTGGATAAATGGAGGCTTTTCTCTAGGGTGTTTTGCGATAAGAAGGTGTTGTCTAGGCTGAAAGGTAAGTTCTACAGAGTTGTGGTTAGACCGACACTATTGTATGGATTAGAGTGTTGGCCAGTCAAGAACGTCCACGTTCAGAAAATGAAAGTAGCGAAGATGCGTATGCTCAGATGGATGTGTGGTCATAGTAGGAGAGATATGATTATGAATGAAGATATATGTGACAATGTTGGAGTGGCCTCCATGGAGAACAAGATGAGGAAAGCGAGATTGAGATGGTTTGAGCGTGTGAAGAGGAAATGAGAGGATGCACTAGTTAGGAGGTGTGAGAGATTGACAGTCGTAGGAGTTAGGAGAGGTAGAAGTAGGTCGAAGAAGAACTGAGAGGAGGTGATTAGACAATACATGGCTCAACTCCAATTGATTGAGGACATGATCTTAGATAGGAAGAATTGGCGGTTGAAGATTAGGATAGAAGGGAAGTAGGTATTTGAGTTTTATCATGTTGCGTGTGAGAGAGGTGAGTGACTTCTCCTTTTCTTAGTTGTAGTACTTTGGTATCGCATCGATCATTATTTTTTTTATTAAATGAATACTTGTATAAACATATAAGCAGTGATGATCAATTGTTTGGAGCCATACAAATTTAGGGACTTATTGGGTCCCCATAAAAAAAGGGTAGTAATGTTTGCCTATTTCTATTACAGGCTGAAATTTCCCTTGTAAAAATAGTTCGTGCGATGTTTGCTCAAAAAGCTTAATTCACAAACACCGGAGGAACTGCCAGCAATTTTATCTTGCAAATTTTTTTCCTTCGCTCCTTCCTTCACCAGCAAGTCCGCCACCCTATCTTGTTCCCTGTATGTGTGGCTGATTCTTGGGCACGCCAGCTGCTGCATCAATAACCTGTATTCATGAAGAATAGGATCACAAATATGAGAACCTTCTTTTAGCACTCGAATTACCTCGGTGGAGTCAGTGTGCACTCTAGTGGAGTTAATTTGTGGTCCAAAGCTAGTTTCAACCCCTGTATCAAAGTTGTTAGTTCAGTAAGAGTATTGGTGGCATGAGGTGTGCCACCCATGAACCCTACTACCCAGTCTGCTCTACTATTTCTGATGACCCCTAAAAAACTACCAATTTTAGGATTCCCAAGAGATGAACCATCAGTGTTCAGACTAAAAGTATTTTTGTTAGGGGGATTCCATTTTAAATTGATCATCACAGAAGGCTTGTCAATTCTACCAGAGGCTATAATGTGCAAAGCTTCTAATGCTTTAGCAATGGTGTTAGAGGTGGAAGCACTGTCCTTTTGTTGTTAAAAGGTTATTATTTCTGACAAGCTAGATGTGCCAGATGCAGAAAGGATTGAGGGATTCCCAAGTCCTATTAGCATTGTACTGAAGGTGGTGGATGGTTTTCTAAGTTTTTGGCTAGGTACTACTGTTCAATTGCAGGCCTGGTTTACAGTCATCATTTTCACATTTCTGTATGATGTTGTGCCAGTAGAGTTGAACATTTTGTTGGAAATTTGTCTTTGGCGGGAGTTGCGACCGACCAACTTTAACAGCTTAAACACTAGTTTTCCGCGTGTTGGAGAATCCGGTTCTTCACACATGCATAATCTACTAAGTAAGTAGATGACCGTAGGGCCAAGGATCGTCAAATTTCGTTGAGAAATGAAAGAGATATTGGTCCACGAAGTGAGGTGCTTGAAGCATGGAAAAGTGTGGTATGGGATCAATTCTCCCTCATCGGTAGAGGAAGAAATAATTGTTTTGTTTATAAGTCTCAAAGTTGGCTTAGGGTTTGGGACCCCAAGGGGTATCCCATGTGTTTAAAGGAGGAAGGACCTAGATGTGCTTCGGTTCGAGGAAAGCCCACACGCGCGCCGCCGCCTGCCCGTCCAGTCCGGGCTCACGGGTTGTGCTTCTTCATATGTACAGTTTGGACCAGAATTCTTTCAGATGTACAGTTTGGTCCCTGAAGTTTCAAGAAAGTCAGAATTGGGCAGAGATCAGAAACGTCCACCAGCACTCAATTCAGCCATTTATTTTGGCTAATTACTCTTACTAAATGGCCAATCCGTTGCACATCTTCACCATTTATTTTGGAGGAATTACTACCTCCATAATTGTCATTACTTGGCTAGTAATGACACTTATGGAGGCAGTTCATCAGCCTCTCCTTCACCCTATATAAAGACACCCCTTGTCACCATTGTTGAGCTACACTTTACACTTAACACAAACAGAAACGAATTCAGTCTTCCTACAATCTTCCAAGCATCATTTCATTACTCAAAATTCTTCACGGTAACACTTGAGTTTCCTTTGCTCATTTGTTCGCTTGCTGTTTTATCTTGGGAGACAAATTGTCCAGGACGTAGAAATGATACATACGGGGCAATATTGTCTTAAAGACAGAGTGCAAACACTCGACTCAACATACCACAAACAGTTTCAGTTTGTTCTTTGTAATTTCAGTTTCTTGTTGAATTGTAATTTCAGTTCTTGTAATCCTTAGCAGTTACTTGTAATTTCCGTTTCCTGCACCTTTGTAACCAACAAGTTTAAGACAATATTTGCTTACTGTAACTTCTGTAACATGGTTGGAAACATGACCGATGTTGTTGCTGCTGCTACCGCTCAAGGCAATAATGTTGCCTTCCCCGCTACTGGCCAAGGCAGCAACTCTGCTGCCTTCACTGCTGCTGCCGCTACTGTTCAAGGCAGCAACTCCGCTGCCTTCCCGACTACTGCTGCTCCACCTTCTGCCACCTACCATGATCGCCCTGAAAAATTCATGGGCTCAAACTTTAAGAGATGGCAACAAAAAATGCTTTTCTACTTGACAGTTATGGGCATGGCCCGGTTCCTAACGGAAAATCCTCCACAAGCTGGAGATGAAATGGACTCTTCGCCTAATGAAATGGGTGAAGGGAGCCTTGGTATCCATGTCGTTAACGGCATGAAGATGGTTCTTAATGCGTGGAATCATAGCGATTTCATGTGTAAGAATTACATACTGATCTACTTGGCAGACCCTCTCTACACGGTCTATTGCACCGTTGGCACTGCCAAAGAGCTGTGGGAAAAACTGCAAAAGAAGTACAACGCACAAGATGCGGGTACTAAGAAGTTCATCGTTGGGAAATTTCTAAAATTCCAAATGGTGGATAATAAGACAGTGATGTCCCAAGTCCAGGAATTCCAAATGATTTTACATCACCTGTATTTGGAATGAATGAAACCAAATGAGCAGTTTTTGGTTGCATCGCTGATCGAAAAGTTACCTCCTTCGTGGAATGAGTTTATGAGTTACTTGAAACTCAAGACAAAGGAGATGACTTTTGAAGAGCTTGTTATCAAACTCCAAATCCAGGAAGATAACAAGAAGGCCTTGCCTAGGGGTAAATAACTTGCTGAGGCAAAGGTAAATCTGGCTGAGTCCAAAGGGAACTCAAGCAAGAAGTGGAAGTTCCAGAAAGACGGCAAGGCCCACGCAGCGGAGATGTTCAGAGGTAACTGTCAGCACTGTGGGAAACCTGGTCATAAGATCAAGGAATGCCGCAAGCTCAAGACTGAGCAACAACAGAAAGCCAAGGCTAAAGGCAAGACGCATGCTAACGTCGTCAAGGACACACTCCTGGATGACATGATTGAGGAATTCTCAGCAGTGGTGCTAGAAGCCAACCTGGTTGAGAATCCGATGCAGTGGTGGGTGGACACAGGTGCTACCAGACACATCTGTTCCAACAGAGATTCCTTCTCCATGTACACTCCGGTCACCGACAAGAAGATGTTCATGGGCAACAACGCTTCGTCAGACGTGATGGGGGTAGGAAAGGTGGTCCTGAAGATGACTTCCGGCAAGGAACTCACTCTGAACGAAGTGATGCACGTCCCAGAGATTAGAAGAAATTTAATTTCTGGACCTTTATTGGTTAATGCTGGTTTTAGGCTAGTGTTTGAATCCAATAAGTTTGTACTCACTAAGAATGGCACTTTTGTGGGGAGAGGCTTCGTCTGTGAAGGCCTCTCCAAAGTAAATGCCATGTCTGTAATGCGTCCAAGTAATAAAGTTGAACCTTCTTCTTATTTTCTTGAGTCTTCTAATTTATGGCATCATAGATTAGGACACGTTAACTACAAGTCTATCCAAAGGCTGGTAAAGATGGAGTTGTTGCCGTCTATCGACGTAAACTCTCAACATAAGTGTGAGGTATGCGTAGAGGCAAAACTCACCAAGCTTCCTTTTTGATCCGTTGAAAGAAATACCGCTCCTCTAGAATTTATTCACACAGATAAATGTGATTTGAAGTTCACACAAACTAGAGGGGGAAACAAGTATTTTGTGACATTCATTGATGATTGCACAAGGTATTGTTACCTTTACTTGTTGAAAAGTAATGATGAAGCCTTTTAAGCGTTCCGACGTTACAAAGCAAAAGTTGAGAACCAACTAAGCCTACGGATTAAATCCATTCGTAGCGATAGAGGGGGAGAATACATAGCGCCGTTTAAGAAATAATGTGCCCAAGAAGTCATTGTTCATCAAACGACGACTCCATACTCACCTCAATTAAACGGTGTGGCGAAACGTAAGAACCGCATATTGAAGGAAATGATGAATGCCTTGCTCATCAATTCTGGTCTACCCCAAAATATGTGGGAAGAAGCCGTCCTTACCGCTAATACGATTCTTAACAGAGTCCCACATAAGGGTAAGGACAAAACTCCATATGAATCATGGAAGGGAAAGAAACTCACCTACAAATACTTTAAGGTGTGGGGTTATTTGGCAAAGGTTGAAGTACACAAGCCAAAGCAGGTCAAAATTGGGCCTAAGACTGTAGATTGCATATTCATCGGATATGCAAATAACAGTAGTGCTTATCGCTTTTTAGTGCATAAGTCAGATATTCCAGATATCCACTACGGTACAATAATGGAATTAAGGAATGCTCTATTCTTTGAAGGTACCTTTCCTAGAAAGGAAAAAGACATAACCTCTCGCAAACGAAGTTATGAACAAAGCTCTCAAGAACCGGGAGTCGTCGACGGCCCGGATCTAGATGATTCAGATCTAGCGGATCTCGAGGTGGCTGAACATCCGGAATCTAGTGTTCCAGATTCTCAGAACTTGGAGACTCCAGAGATGGATCCAAGGCGAAGTAAAAGGGCCAGGAAGGATAAATCCTTCGGTCCTGACTTTGTAGTTTATATGGTTAATGATGAACCAAGGACAATTGCTAAGGCGTTGTCAACTCCAGAAGCACCGCTCTGGAAAGAAGCTATTGAGAGTGAAATAGGCTCCATTCTGCATAACCATACTTGGAGTTGGTTGATCTTCCTCCGGAAAATAAACCATTAGGTTGTAAATGGATACTCAAACGGAAATATAAAGCATATGGGTCTATAGATAAGTACAAGGCTAGGTTGGTAGTCAAGGGCTATCGGCAGACAGAAGGTTTTGACTACTTTGACACATACTCCCCAGTATCCCGGATGACATCCATACGGGTATTCATTGCGATCGCACTTTGCGTGACCTTGAGATACACCAAATGGATGTCAAGACAGCCTTCCTAAATGGTGATTTGGAAGAAGAAATTTATATGGACCAACCCGAGGGGTACGTGGTTCAAGGGCAAGAGAAGAAAGTCTGTCGAATTGTCAAATCTCTATACGGGCTGAAACAAGCCCCGAAGCAATGGCATGAAAATTTTGATAGTACTCTACTATCGAAGGGTTTCGCCATTAATGAGTGTGATAAATGTGTCTACACGAAAGGTAACTCTAACTCATTTGTTATGATATGCTGTATGTAGACGACATGTTGATCACATGAAGCAGTCCTAGGGTAATCCTAGAGACTAAGAACATGTTGAAACAATGCTTCGACATGAAGGATATGGGTATCGCAGATGTCATCTTAAGGATAAAAATCTCTAAGACGTCTGACAGACTGGTCTTATCTCAGTCTCACTACATCGAGGATGTTTTGAGAAAGTTCGAGATGTTAGACAGTTCACCAATAAAGTCACCAATGGATACAAATCAAAAGCTTGATAAAAACCTTAGTGCACTTGTATACCAGGAGCGATATGCACAAGTGATCGGTAGTTTGATATATATAACAAACTGCACTCGACCTGATATTGCTTATGCAATCAATAAGTTGGCTAGATTTACCCGTAATCCCAGTGATGATCACTGGAAGGCGTTGAATCGGGTATTACAATACCTGAAATATACGTTAACTTTCGAGTTACGCTATTCAAGATATACAGATGTACTAGAGGGGTACAGTGATGCAAACTGGATATCTGATATAGAGAACACCAAGTCCACCAGTGGGTATGTATTTACAATTGGTGGTGGGGCTGTGTCTTGGAAATTCTCTAAGCAAACTTGCATCGCCCGATCCACAATGGAATCGGAGTTTATCGCTTTAGACAAAACATGAGAAGAAGTTGAGTGGCTTCATGACTTCTTAGAGGATGTTCCGTGTTGGAACAAATCCGTACCTTCAGTAATGATCCACTACGACAGTCAGTCGGCTCTAGGAAGGGCACGGAATGCTATGTACAACGGCAAGTCTCGTCATATTCGACGAAGGCATAAGACCGTTAGGCAGCTGATCACCACGGGTATAATATCCATTGATTACATTAAGTCAAATGATAATATAGTAGACTCATTGACAAAGGGCTTACCCAAGGATCAGATGGCTTGCCTGTCTAGGGGAATGGGCTTAAAACCCAAAATATAAGGACCAATACGGTGGTAACCCAACCTTACTAACTGGAGATCCCAGTAATTTGGTTCAATGGGAAAACTAAGCTGTAAAGGTTCAGTTGATCGCTTCAGTGGAAGCATGAGCACCTCGGATAGTGATTTCTGTAAAGAAACACCAAATCCAAAGTCGTTCCCGCGATAGACGTTAAGTGCTATCTGTTGTATGGGTAAAGGTTAAGTTTTCAAAACCTTTAATGATCCTCAATAGTTGAGGTTAGGTTTTGGAAAACTTTTAATGGTTCCTAACACTTGTGAAGTGGGGTATATCAGGATACCTTGTAGGAGACCACCTATTTAAGTGCGAGGATGGGCCGCCTCAAATGAACGCACTTAAGAATCCAAGAAGTTGTCCATAGCCACAACGGAAAAAATATTACGAAGAAGAGAGTAATGGATTTTGTTGTGTTGGTACTATTGACTTGGCTTACACTAAACACTGACGGTTCAAGACATCATGTTCACCGCGCAGTAAGTAAGTCCGATGGTATTTAACTATGGAAGGTTCAAAGCTGAAGCTACCTCTCCTTATGCAACATCGGTCCACTGAAATATTGCTGGAAATGAAAAGGCACCATGTGAGTGCGCCAAAATCTCTTTCAAGAGGGGATTGTTGGAAATTTGCCTTTGGCGGGAGTTGCAACCGACCAACTTTAATGGCTTAAACACTAGTATTTCGCGTGTTGGAGAATTCGGTTCTTCACACATGCATAATCTACTAAGTAAGTAGATGACCGTAGGGCCAAGGATCATCAAATTTCGTTGAGAATTGAAAGAGATATTGGTCCATGAAGTGAGGTGTTTGAAGCATGGAAAAGTGTGGTATGAGATCAATTCTCCCTCATCGGTGGAGGAAGAAAGAATTGTTTTGTTTATAAGTCTCAAAGTTGGCTTGGGGTTTGGGACCCCAAGGGGTATCCCATGTGTTTAAAGGAGGGAGGACCTAGATGTGCTTCAGTTCGAGGAAAGTCCACACGCGCGCCGCCGATGCCCGCCCGTCCGGTCCGGGTCTGGGTTCTCGGGTTCTTGGGTTCTCGGGTTCTCGGGCCATGGGCCACTTACTAAATGGTCAATCCGTTGCACATCTTCACCATTTATTTTGGAGGAATTACTACCTCCATAATTGCCATTACTTGGCCAGTAATGGCACTTATGGAGGCAGTTCATCAGCCTCTCCTTCACCCTATATAAAGACACCCCTTGTCACCATTATTGAGATACACTTTACACTTAACACAAACAGAAACGAATTCAGTCTTCCTACAATCTTCCAAGCATCATTTCATTACTCAAAATTCTTCACGATAACACTTGAGTTTCCTTTGCTCATTTGTTCGCTTGCTGTTTTATCTTGGGAGACAAATTGTCCAGGACGTAGAAAGGATACATACGGGGCAATATTGACTTAAAGGCAGAGTGCAAACACTCGACTCAATATACCACAAACAGCTCCAGTTTGTTCGTTGTAATTTCAGTTTCTTGTTGAATTGTAATTTCAGTTCTAGTAATCCTTAGCAGTTACTTGTAATTTTCGTTTCCTGCACCTTTGTAACCAACACATTTATGCACTCAAAGAAAATGTGAGTGATGTTTTCTAAGAGGGAGTTACAGAATGTGCAATTTAGACTAACATCTATTCCGATGTTGTGTAGGTATGCATTTATAGGCAACCTCTCATGGAATAAGAGCCAAAAGGAAGTTTTGATTTTGTTTTTCACTTTGAGCTTCCAAATCCAGTTTAAACATTTTGTGTTAGTACTGGTTTTGAGAGTAAGGGTGGCCAGTGGGCCGGGACGGCCCGACCCCGTCCCGGTCCCGCCCCGACCCCGAGTAAAAAACAATACGGTAGCGGGACTCGAACTCGGGACGGGACAATGTCTCATCCCACCAGACCCGAGCCCGCCCCAGGCCCGCCAAACCCGACCCCGCACTGAGCCCATCCCGAGCCCGCCCCCGATCCCGCCCCCCGATCCCCCTTTGCAAATATAACTGTTGCACCAACGACCATTTTAGATTTTGGCTATTGGGCAACGGCCATTTTAGGCCTCCCCCCTCCCCCAACCCCCTACCCCTTAATATTTATTTTTAACTCATAAGTTATTATATTTACACTTTAACCCAATTTTTCAACTATAAATAACTCATTTTCTCTTCATCTTTCTATAAATCTTCCTACAATCTCTCTAATCTCTCAATATATCTCTCTACAAGTCTACATTGTTTACTAAATATTCAATTTTATTTATTCATTTGGGAATTGGGAGTGAAGTTGGCAACTAGCTTGAGGATCTTTCATCGAGCAAAGTTTCAATTTTCAACCTCTCGATTACACGTCGACGTTACGTCGACGTTTGGTACATTCGTTCCTTCATTAAATTATTATTGTCTGTTTATTTTATTTAGCGCACTTAATTTTATTATCTTTAATTATTTATTATCATAATTAAAATGGAAGAATTAAGAGGTATGTTTAAGGGTAAGGGTGCTTCTTCTAGTAGGGGCAACCAGGGCAAGGGTACTTCTTCTAGTCATCTTATTTCTACACAGGATGATTTTGTTGATACTCAACATTTTCCTACAATACCATTAGATTTAGACGAGGAGCTATTTTCTGGAACTCAAAAAGACTTTAATTTAGACGATGATCTAGATGATACACCCACTAATGTTGATGACAACACACCCACTAGTGCACCTTCAACTGAAATACCTCCTATTCCCCCTAGTATGAGACGAGGTCCAGCAAAACGACCATTAAAATCAGATGCATGGACATTTTTTGATAGAGACGTAGAGAATCAAGTAGCTATATGTAAAATTTGTAAAAATGTTTTAAAATTTAAAACTGGAAAAGGTCACGGTGGGAAGAGGGGGTTTAATTAGACACGTAGTAACTACTCATCCAGCTAGGTATGCCCAATACCAGGATTCAAAACCGGGTGCGCAAACGCCCGCTCCATCGGGACAAGGTTCACATACTGATACTGTCCCGGATCAAGTACAGGGTCAAATTAACCCTATGACGGGGAGAATTGTAGGCCCTAAATACAATAAACATAGAGATAGGGAAGCAATGTCAAAATTAGTTGCTGTGGAGGGTTTGCCTTTTTCATTTCCTTCATCTCCCGTTTTTATTCATTACATTAGAGATATATATAATCCTGCTTTTAACGGTTTTCCTAGATCAATTGTTAAGAGAGATGTATTTAAATTCGCACATGAATATCAACAATATTTACGTTATTCATTATATCATTTTAATGGCAAAGTATCTATCACGTCGATATAGGTCGTTGTAACTAACGACCATGATTATTTAACTGTAACTTGTCATTGGATAGATTATAAATGGTCTATGCAAAAACGTATTTTAGCGTATAGATATATAGATGATAGGCACACTTGGTACTTTTATTGCAGATAATATTTATCAAGTGTGCCATTATTACGGAATAACCGATAAAATTATGACTATTACATTAGATAACGCTTCTTCTAACAATTACGCAATTACAATTTTAAAAAATAGTTCAACTTCATCTTTTTCAGATCATTTTCATATAAAATGCGCGTGCCATATATATAACTTAATTGCAAAGGATGGTCTATCACTTTTTGAAGACATTCTTAGTAAAATACAATTTGCTATAACCTTTATTTTTAAAAGTAATAAAGTACAACGTAGAAAAGAATATAAAAAAACTTGTCACGATTGTGGACTATCTTATAGAAAAATTCCACAAGATGTATCCACTAGGTGGAATTCTTTATACGAGCAACTACTTGTTGCTTATGACTATAGAAAACCTATAACTTTATTTTTTAACTCTCATAATAAAAATTCAGCTGATATGATTTTAGATAGTGATTGGGTAAAAATTTCTGAACTTATTGTATTTTTAGAGAAATTTTTTCAAGCAACAAAAGAATTTTCCGTTATATATTATCCTACTATTTCAACTATGTTGTTTTATATAACTCTAATATTTTTATTACTTAGTGAATATATGGAAAAATCAGTTTATAAGGCAACTATTAAAAAAATGTTTGTCAAAATAAAAAAATATTTTATTCCTATTCCCACTATTTGTATTATTGGTTTTGTATTAAATCCTACTATTAAAATATACGGTACTAAATCACTAATTGAAACTATTTACGATTGTATAGAAGTACTACCACCTCCAAGTCCCAAAATCTAAATCACCCACCACCTATTGAACAAACTAAAGAAGAAGTGTTGTCTAGCGTAGAAGACCAATGCAAAAAAAAAATATAGGTTTTATCAACAAGAAAATGCTAGTAACTTACCGGCTTCCATACCATCTTCTTCATCTTCAACACAACCTCACAAAAGACATGTTATTTCTGCGGCTAGTATTGAAAGCCTCAGAAATAGAATATGCGGCCGTACCGCTACTAACCAAATTAGCGAGTTGGATATTTTTGTTTTGCAGGGTTCTGTACCGTATCAAAAAGTTATCAATGAAGATGGACATGAAGACTTGCTGAAATACTGGGGGGGGGGGGAATGAGAAGACCTTTCCGACACTTTCATTGATGGCCCGAGATGTTTTGAACATTCAAGCGTCATCAATCGCGTCTGAAAGCGCTTTTTCTCGCGGCGATATCAAATAGGAGACCACGAGACACTCATTAGCCGGAGACAGTTTGGAAATTGCAGTATTATTTAGAGATTGGATACGAGCGGAGCGGAGAAGGTGCGGTCAACCGGAGATCAACGAAGAAGAAGACGAAAACTACAACGAAATCTTATCCGAATGTGGTGGAAGCGACGTAAATCAATTTGACCAACAAATACCAATTCCAACCGTAGAACCACACGAAATCATCAAGCAATTAGAACATGTGTTTTTTGAGAATGTAATTTTTTTAATTGCAATTTTATTATGTAATTTGCAACTTTTGAACAACACCACAAAGTTGCAATTTAGATTTTACTTTTTAGACAATTGTATTTGTATTACAAAAAAAATCATATGTCTATTAAATAATATAAGAGGCACAAAAACAGCTTTGGGATGTTTTTATTACACTATCTTATCTTGTTTATTGAGTTTTTTTTATACATATGTTATTTTTTAAAAAAAAAAAAACCCGCCGGACCCCGCCCCCGCCCCGACCCGATTTCGACGGGATCGGGATCGGGACAGGACTGGAGCAAGTCCCGCCAAACCCGACCCCGACCCCTTCGCCCGTCCCACCCCGACCCCTTCGCCCGTCCCGCCCCGACTCCGACCCCGCCAGACCCGAGCCCGGCCCACTAGCCAGGCCTATTTGAGAGCATCATTGTAGTTTATGGCTTGGTAAGCAGAACTTGTGGAGAAGATGCCATTTCTCAAATTTACATGTATTTTATAAATAATGCTTTACAAATGTATGTTTTTATTACACGTATTCTATAAATAATGCATGCCTTTTCCAAAATCAACTTTATATATATATAAAATGCATACTTTATGTGTATTTTATAAATAATGCATATTTTTTATCAAAAAAATAATTTTACATGCGAGCGCACACTTTTCATGAAAATCAATTTATATGCATCTTGTAAACGATGTCATACAAGTGCATGCATTTTTTTTAAGAATCATTCTACATGCATTTTATAAATCATCTCTCACAAAATGCAAGTTTTGTCAATCCTACATGCATTTTATAAGCTATTCAAACTTTAGATGAGACTCCTCAATTAGTGAGTCTGAGCAGCGTGACAGTGAATGTCATGTCGTTGGATTTCAAATGATGAACATAATCCATTTCGGCTGCCCTGATATCCATGGATTGTGGCAATATCTTTTTTTTTTTGATAATCCAGGTTTCCAGGCTTGCGCCTGACTACTTCACTGGTATTACCCAGACGTCCTGGAGATGATGGGACCGGTCCTTCAGCACCCCCACCACCGGGTAAATCGAAAACTGTGGTAGGGTAAACTTTTTAAAGTGACTGGTCCCACCGCATTACGGCCCCATACCCCAGAAAACCCCACTCCGACCTGGCCCTACGGATTAGTATACACCGCTTGGCCCTACGCGTATGGAGGGATTTTTTTTGGGGGGAACACAGCTCCACTCTCGCTGATCAGAGGACTCGAACACGGAACCTCAGACAGCAATACCCTAATGTATTGGTCACTGGGCCAAACACTTTGGATGGATTGTGGCAATATCTTTGTTTGAGCTATGGAGGAGTGTGTATGTGAGGAGAGAGATCAGAGATATTAGTAGGTGGGACCCTCTGCAGCTTAGGCATTAGGGTGGAAACTAAAGCTTCAGCATTGCTATTGGGGGGGAGCAAAGAGAATTTTTGGCTTGAGCTTTAATCACATCAAGCATGATTTTTGGGCCTCGTGCTTGGGCCACCCAAGTGGGGCCCGAGCTATTGACATTGGAGTGGCCCAGTTTCCTTTTGGTGTTCGGCTTTCCCATTACCCCTGGTATTATCCCTTCCTTGTCCACTGGACTTAGATGCAAGATCCCGGCCCAAATTAGCCCAAATTGGCCACTGGACTTGGAAAGTATCAAAGTTATTATTATTTTTGAGTGAGAATTTTGGAGGGTATAGGAACTTAACTGATACTACATCAAATCTTTTTACCTGCTCCTTCGGTGTTGGTCTTCCTTTTTTCTGCTTGTTTTGCATAGAATATCTTCTCCTTCATAGAGAATCACTTGCTAGTGGTCCCCAATTGTTAAGGAGGTTTCCACCGGCTTTTCGATTGGCACTTGGATGCATATTCTCGCATATCTTCCTCTCAATGTTGAGGATGTGCAAGTATCGATTTTCAACAGTTCCCCAGTTTTCGTCCCACCTTTTCCAGGATAGAATTATCGTAACATTCAATGGGTAATTGGGGCAATCGGATCCATATTTCAGTGCTTGTTAAGGTTGCTGCCTAAGGAACGAAGTTTGGTTCCCATTTTCTAATGGAGAGGAAATTTCCAGCTACAAACCAGGGCCCCCCATGGAGGGCCTTAATCATATTCTCCTCCAATCTAAACTTGACGATGAAGAAGTCCCATCCTAGGTCAATCAAGATTAACTGTTCAGATGGTTTCCACAAGTCTACAAGTTTTGAGCGGAGCAGTACATGATTAGATTTCCTCCCAAATACTTTGATGATCAGGGAGATTCTCCATGGGAAATAAATTCTATTTTTTTCCTCCAGAGAGAGGGTAATAGCATCGTTAATTTCGTGGGATTCGTCAGCAGGCATGGGTTTTTTCCCATGGGATTCATTGTAGAGGGTTTCCTTGACCAGATTTTTTTTCTAGTAGGATTTCTCTGTAGGATGGAGTAATGTTTTGGTCTTCTTCCATTTCATTTCCACTCCTATCTGATGGATCTGGTGGTACTATAGTAAACGGTGGGTCATTAGGTGTTGCTCATTATCTTTATGTGTGTATTAATATCTTGTACCATTTGTTTTGTATCTTCATATTTTGCTGTCTTATTTTTTATGCAACTCTGCATTGATTACATTTATTTTGAGTCGATGGTCTATCAGAAACAACTTCTCTACCCGCAAAGATAGAGTTAAGGTCTGCATACATCCCCTACCCTTCTCAGACCTCATTGTAGGATTACACTGGGTATGTTGTTGTTGGTGTTGCACTATTGACCTCACTTATCTGTGTTTTTTGTTGCTTGTTCATGTAAAATATATGATGAAAGTCCGAATGAAAAGAAAAATTGACTACAACATGAGTAAGAAAAATACTCCTTTGTTGATTCTTATATTTCTTGTGGGATATTGAATAAGTTTAATACTCCATATGTTTTACAAAGTTGAGAAGGGAGGAGTGACCTAGCTAATCAAACTAAACAGTGGTCAAGAGATTTATCATGAAATTTAAACTCTTGACAACGTTAACTAAAGCATGTTGACAAGTGATATCTAAGTAACAACCAAGCTAATATATGATGTATGCGTCAAATTACTTTGATCCGAACATAATATATATGAGAGCCAAGTTAATTAATGGGGCAAATGATAAAACGTGGCCTTAGCTGGATCTCGTTGGTGCCACCTAAACAGTAGATAAACAACAACAACAGATATGTTACGTTTAGAGTTGTCGTTCGTTTCCCTATTCTGAAGGAATTATTTGATACAAAGACGTATAGAATAAATTTTAAACAAAACAATCCAAGAGACAATTGAATAACATGTAAATGTAGACCGCTTCAAAATTTGATTCATATCTTACACTTGAAAATCCAAATTGAAAATACGAGGAAATAAAAAAGGAGGGAAAAAGAGATAGACCCCATTATTCAAATTGTGGGAAATAACAGACGATCACAACCGTCGAATCCAATCTTCAACCATCATCTCTTCCAAACAATACGATCCAAAGAGCAATCACAACCGTCAAAAAAAAATCTTAACGTCACAACCAAAACACAAACCACAAAACTCCAATTCCCAACATCGCCACGTCATTCACACTATCAACGCCCGATTTATCCGCCGGCGCATCATCGTTACCGGAGCTCGGACTCAATGCTGGCGGAGACTTCTTTTTCAAATTCACCGTCGCTGGAGTCGGCGCAGGTGCCGTCGCCGGCGACGGAGAAGCAAAGATACTCAAAGGCTGAAGCACTTTATCTACTTGATAAACCGCAAGCTCACCGTCAGTATAAATCGTATTCGCCACAGTAGCATCCACAATGCCAGTAGATACATTAACTTGATTACCAGAAGTCGTTACATTTAACGGAAAATCACCAGGACTAGTGTCACCAGCTTGTGTCCTTAACGGATTACTAACAGTTTGAAACTGTGACATTGAAATAAAACTAGGAAGTACATGATATTGAACTAATTGAACTTGTTGTTGAGAAGTTAGTGAATTTAGAGTACCAGCTTTTAAGGTGGTAAATGCATTATCAGTAGGTACAAAAACAGTCATTCCTTGGTTGGAATTGTTTAATTGTGTGTTGATCTGATCACCTGCTTGAGTGGTTCTTAAGAGCCTGATAAATGTGGTGAATTGACCGGCTTTTTCGAGTATTTTTGTTACGTTGGTGGGACCCGATGGAGCAGGAGCGGAGGCAGAATTTTGACCCAGAATAAGGGAGGAACAGTAGAGGAAAATTACTAAAAGGAGGGAAAGAGAGAAAATAAGATGATTCATCATATTTGTTAGGAGTATTTTTTTTTTTTGCTCCTTTTCAAGAATGGATAATAGGAAAATAGAGAGAAATTGGACTTTGAAAGATGAATGGTACTTGTTGCTGATAGGGCAGAAATAGAGGGGTTTTATGGAGAGGAAAATTGGAAATTTGTATGGTAGGTGAGAAGTTGGAAGTCATATTAACTGCAAAAGCAATTAAAAGTATAGTATCCCTCAATTTGGTGGGAGGTTAATATTTTATTTATTTGTTGGATTATGTTTTAGTTTATACAGACAGTGTAAAGATATTTTATACACACTACTGAACTTTTAACATGCTAGTTACAATTTTCATTAGGTTACCATCAATGCTTATGGTAGAAATTTATTTGTAATTAACTTATGAATGACATAATTGTATAAAAACTTTTTAACATTGTCAGGCATACAACAACAACAACAAATACCCATTAAAATCTCAGTATCAGGTGAGGTCTAGGAAGGGTCAAGTATACACAAGAGACTGTTTCTAATAGACCACCGGCTTAAGAAAAGATGAAATGACAACAGTAATACAAGGCATTATTTACATCGTCAGGCATATAATTTAAAATATTATTTATTTAGCAACAAGATGTAATTAGTATCTTCAAATTTCTGTTATTGATCATAAGTAGAAACATATGGGGTTGGGAGGAACTATTACAGCTGACAGTTTGCTTGGAAACACAGAAAAATTGGAAAGTAGATTGTACAAATATTGAAGTTTTTTATGCTTGCTTTGCTTACACTCATTAGAATATTTAATCATGACTATGATTGGCTTGCCACAAACTTAAAAAGGAAGTTATGTTTAAATTCAGTATAGTTCTTGATCATGTGTGCCCATCCTCTTCTGTTGGTTACTCATATTTCATCAACCTCTAACTAGGCCCTCTTTTGTATTGTACTTTATGATTTAAATTGAATGGATATTACAGAGGAACGAAAATCATTCCTTGCCACATGGTGTTTACCTCGTCAAAATGTCAGTGCCATGTGGAATTTGGTGTCCATCTTGGACAACCCTAATGGAGGGTGGGTATTTCTGAATCATTTGAGTAACGGCGGGCGTATTTTTGTAATTAGTATAACGGAGAGTAAAATTGATCCTTTTCCCATAGTACAAGGGCAAATTTGACCCTTTTTCCTCCAAGGAATAAGGCGCACCTAACAGACTGCTGGAAAAACTTACCATAAACTATTTTTTGATTGTAAAACAATGAATCAAGATCCTGAACAAAAACAGGAGTTAGACAAACTTGAGCTATTATGTACAGTAATTTAAGCAGCAACATCTAGTGTCCACTGTGGGCTGCATTTTCGATTAACAGAAGAGGGCATGAAAGCTCTACAATTCGAGAGCAATAATGCAACAACGCTAGGAATCAGAAACATTAGAAAAAATGGCTAGAATCCTTCGACATGCAACGTCATGTCGAGTCTGCTACGTCTAGAGGGCGAGGGATAGAGTCGTCAATATGGTCAAGCACGTTATACGCGCATGTGTGAATAAGAAAGAGTTCAACCCACGATGAATATTGACCATCTTCTTGATCAAGAATTAAGGGAATGAAATTCTTGATATTTGTGACGGTGAACGCCTGATGGAAAGAAAAGGTGGAGGAGGGAGCGGTTGTCAAAGACGATTGTGGAGGAGGCGGAAGCCTTAGGAGATGTTGGAGTAGACATGGTAAAGGAAAACAAAAAAAATCGAAAAATAGGGGGATGCCGTCGGCCGAGGGGGGCGGGGTGTAGGTATGAAAAAGAAGGGTTAGGTGTTTTTAAGAGAGTCTTTCTCATTAATACAAATATATATATAGTGTGTACAATGTTGAATCCTAATACAATAAAGATCATGTATCTATCATAATTATAGATACTAATAAATACAGAATATATGGTGAATATATTCTAATATTCACTAATAAAAAGTCATTACAATTGACGGCATAGAGAAAGTGCCAGAAAAAAGGTGCTGATTAGATGAGACGAGGAATCATGCATTGGGGTATCTCTTCATTGGATAAAGTGAACAAAAATTTGGACAAGAGTTATTAAGTGTATAAAAAGGATTTCAATTCTAGTGAATGCATGTTCCTGGTTCCTTCCAACTCGGCCAGATAAGACATAATGGTGCAACTGTCCATCCTCTTCTGTTGGTTACTCGTATTTCATCAACCTCTAACTAGGCCCTCTTTTGTATTTGTATGATTTAAATTGTGGATATTACAAAGGAATCAAAATCATTCCTTGCCTCGTGGCGTTTACGTCGTCAATATGTCAGTGCCACGTGAGATTTGGTGTCCACCTTGGACAACCCTAATGGAGAATGGGTATATCTAAACCATTTGAGTAACGGTTGGGGCATTTTTGTACAAATAGTATAACGGAGAGTAAAATCAATTTTTTTCGTACAGTAGAACGGCAAACTTGACCCTTTTCCCTCCAAGGAATAAGGTGCACCAAACAGACTGCTGGAAAAACTTCCCATAAACTGTTTTTTTAATGTAAAACAATGAATCAAGATCCTGAACAAAAACAGGTGACAAACTTGAGCTATTGTGTACAGTAATTTAAGCAGCAATATCTAGTGTCCACTATGGGCTGCATTTTCGATTAACAAAAGAGGGCATGAAAGCTCTACAATTCGAGAGCAATAATGCAACAACGCTAGGAATCAGAAACATCAGGAAAAATGGCTAGAATCCTTCGACATTTCGTAATGATTTTCACTCATGTGTAGTAATTCTCTTTTTCCGCTATTGAAATATGGGAAGATCAATCATTGATCGGTTGGTGAAGCTTTGATCCATAGAGGACGTGGAGATGATATCAGAAGTCCCATCTTCAATTTCAGGCACCATTTTCAAGAAGTAACTGTGCCTGCAAAAGAGATGAATATATAATTGAGTACATAATGTGCGCCATTTGTTTTAGCAGCAGCAAACACTTACCACCGAGTATCTGCAGTTAACTCAGGGTGAAAAGCAGTAGCTAGCATGTTCCCTTGCTTAACAGCAACAATTACTTTCCTTACAGACTTGATTGATTCCTGAAGCATGAGAAGAAAACCATGCTTAGTTAATATTCCAAACAAATTGACAAAGTACCCTATCAAAGATTATGAAAACGATGATACTAGAAATTTTTAAACAATGAAGCATCAGAAGAAAACCACAATTCTTTTTTGAACAGGCAGAAATTCAGGTAAATCTAAGGATGCAATCTGAGCTTAGCATCTTAGCACATAGTACTGCCAGCAAACAGCAAAACAAGAAGACTCCAAGTCTAAATGGAAGTACAAAACTTCGCCACTGATAACAATTAAATGGGCATTAGAAGCTGTCCAGTGTTTAATTATTTTTTTTTAGAAAAAAAAAACCTTCCGCAAGAGATTACCATTGATCATAAGCATTCATAAATAAACCATGGCTGCGAAAGATATCACATGCAAGAAAAGGAAGAACTAAAAACACAATCATCAAACTAATGTTAGCTTTCAATCAACCAAAATAACAAATCACGAAGGTGAATGAGTGAGTAGGAATGCTTTTAGAGCGATTATATCACTTAAAGGATTCAATAATCCTCAAATCCATATAGCAGGACATCTAGTTAGGATAAATGAAAACCTCTTCATTCGGAATAGGACTGGAATTAACAGTTTCAACGGATGAGACAGGAACGTCTGCCAGGACTTCAACATCTGGTCCTACTTCAATAATTGCAGGAGCACGGATAAAAACAGCACGACAACTAGGAGGACCACCTTCTTTAGCTGCAATCTCAGGAATAGGAAGTTCTGTCTCAAAGCTTTGGATCTGTTTGATTCCAACAATTCAAAAGCTACATTAGAACACTATAGTTGATAATATTTAAGTATCAGAAGTCATTACTATTGACGGCATAGAGAAAGTGCCAGAAAAAGCATTGATTCTCTGCGCCTGAAAAAAGGTGCTGCTTAGATGAGACGAGGAATCATGCATTCAGGTATCTGTTCTTTGGACAAAAATGAATACAAATTTGGACAAGAGTTATTGAGTGGACGATTGGATTTCAACTCTACTGAATGTACGTCAGATAAGACATAATGGTGCAACTGTCCAAGTTTTCCCTTGTTCCTTTCTGATACCATGTAAATTCTAACTAGGCAGGTGATTACTTGTACGTGATTCAATTGAATACCAAAAAGCAATAAATAAACTGCCACAGATATGCAACAGCCTTATAATGAAGAAACGTAAGATCTACTTCCTCTCCCAAAGATTTACCCATAAAAATACCCACAAGGACTTGAATCAGAACCAACTTCCAACTCACTCGTCATACAGTGAACTACTTTTCTGCAAAAACATTTTAGATAGATTTTCCATAATGAGATTTTCAGAACTTGCGTCCAAGTTCCAACTTCACGTATCGAAGCTACCATAATCCAAATTGGTAGAGCTACCAGCCGCTACTGACAACTATATCAAAACATGCTTCCTTTTGCATGTCCTAATACAGTTTTTTTTACGAGGGGAAGAAAGCACCAATATGTTCTGCTGCCTTTGATAAACGACAATATCTATCTTCACCAAGATAAATAAATCAATTAAGCCTCAATTTCAAAGTGTGGGATAACCAAATACTTTTGGTGGACCTTTGTGCAAGTAAAAAGCAACCAAATAAAATGGGATAACAAGTTTAAGCTTTTCATTATATTTGGTGTAAAATCTTCTTGAGGACCTTTGAACTCCCTCGGTAATGTATTTTCACAACTACCGGATAACAATAAAGCAGTTTCCTGGAAAATACTCACTGCATACAAGGTGGAGCTGGCTGAATTCAAATAGACAGAAGTCACCATCAGTAAAATCAGAGGATGGGTTCTCAAAATTACAAAATGAAGTTAAAACAAATGACAGCCTCATAAAGTGAAGTCTCTAAGAAGTCCTATAAGAACCTCTTGTTTATAGAATGACCAGTGATGACTTATGTAGTTTATCTGTATATGCCTCTGAAATTCACAATTATCAATCACAAGTATTTCATTATCATCTTTTTAACTGATTGAATATAAGTGCTAAAAGGATGTATGTTTTCTCATTGAACATGAACTTCCTCTATTAATCACTCAGTTACCTGGCTCCCAAAGAAGTTTCTGTGGACAGTACAATCAAGGCCCCCAATCAGTTCCTGTCCTCCAGTTTTCTGCCCTGAGATGAGAAACCACAAAATGTATCAGAAGATCCTTTCATCTCAACATTGATTAAACACTAAGAATGGAGAAAACAAAACAAATGGATCTGCCTAGTCAAAACTATGAGAGGAAACGACCTACTACTGAAACCCTATCGTTTACGGGTTCTTATACACAAGACGAACACTCAAGAAGATCAAAGTAATTAGAAATGTATGCTTAGCCAGTTAGGCAGTTCCTTCTCTGGAGAGAAATAAAATGAAGAAGGTTGTGCATCATTTCAAAATCCTCATCATACGGAAAACAGATTACTAGTCCAAACCAGGAAATGTTTTTTTTGTTTTTAACTCTATTTTGAGAGGAAGGGAGTGGCATGCTACTCTACAAGTACATTGGAATACAAGAGGCCACAAACGTGATTGAGAATTTGTAGAAGTGGTAATCTTGAAAACACCGCATATATAAAAAAATTTGGCAATGAAAATAAAATAGAAAGCTTTAGGAGTGTTGAAAATAAGAAGGCTGTAAACATGGATGTCCAGTGAGGGGTGAAAATATCCTTGACTCATGGCTTAATTAAAGTCCAATGGTTTCTGGAAAATACTATGCTGAGTTCCACAAGTCTAGCTTATAACCCACTAACCTTAGATACAGTAAAACATGCACGAATCAACGCATATGGCATAATACCACAAGGGGGGAAATAGAAAATTAAATACAAAGGTAGAGTGATAAACCGTTTGCTGAAAATATGTTCATTGTAAAGAATATGATCGAATTGAATACTCACCAGTTGCTTTATTTGCCAAGAAGATAAGGCCTGCACATGTACCCCACACTGGCTTCCCCATTTTAACAAACTCACGCAAAGCAGGGAACTGCAATTAGAAACAAAATAAGCAACGTGGTAATATGTTAATAGCAAGCAGAATATCAAAGGGTAATTGAAATTAATTACATCCAAAAGATAATAGTGTTTAATCCAATAACATGACAAATAGCAAGGACAATGCACACAAAGATATGGCCTGGCGGTCAATGAAGCTGGAATAGACCATGGGAGACTAGGGTTCAAATCCTAGCAAAGATAAAAAGCAATAGGTGATTTCTTCCTATCTATTTAAGCCTTAATGGACATCGTTACCTGTTACTTCTGTTGGTAGGAGGTAGCAGGTACCCGTGGAATAGTCCATGATCAATAGAATGACAATTTGTGTTGTAATCAAAAAGAAAAGATGGAGATCATTTGCCGATAAAGCGTGGTTTGAACACAGCATTCCATTACGTATAAAAGTAACACAATCAAATGTTTTGTTCCCAATATTTCTTAGAATGCTCTCCACAATCAAATTAATCAATCAACTATGTGTAAATGCCAAATTGAAGTTGACCATAAATCCGATGTATCCACACTCCAATCTGATCAGGGTGTCCATATAACACGTCCTTACATGGACACTCCTAATACTTATCGTCAACCAACCTCAACTCTCCTCATAGATCCATGTCTTAGACCGGCTATGCTAGGAAATGGAATTAATGCTCAACATTTAAATGAACAACAATAATCACTTGGATATTTTGAGGGTTTCAACAAAATTCTTTAGGCTTACACAAGAATGAAGACATGATTTTCACCAATAAATATCAACATAAGGTGATGCCATTCGTTATTAAGCGTGTACACACAATAAAGATATTGGGCGCGAACAAGAAAGATACCAGGTTATGGTACTCGGCTAGTTTGGCCATGGTGGTGCTTTCACCCCCTGGAATGATAAGAGAACTAACATCCTGCAGCTGTTCTGGTTTCCTTATCTGAACACCCTTCACTCCCAATCTTTTCAGCGCTGCAAAGAAACACAGTAAAAAAACTCAACAATTGAACCAAGAAACACAAAATAAAGCACATACAGTACATGAAAAGAGAGAGTATTAATAGGACCTGCTATGTGTTCGTTGAAAGATCCCTGTAAAGCAAGAACACCCACAACCATATTTCTCTTAACACACAACAAACAAAATTGCTTGCAAACAGTACTTCAATGTGACCAAGAAACGGTTAAAAAGAGTTTATATATGTCGAGAAAAGGAATGGACGATCTTCAGGGGTACTGGTAAGGAGGAGGGAGAAGATTCGTGTACTGTTTTGATTCACCAATATGAAAATTGGGGAAAGACAAATAAAAAGATCCTTGCAATTTGTGAACCTTAAAAGCTGCATAAAATCCGCATGAATTCAATTTATGATGGCGGCCACATGTTGGATACTCATTTTTGGGACCCACGAATCTTCAGAGCGGTCGAATCATCGGATTTAATATTGTGTTGAAAGTATAACGGTTTGCTTGGAGTGAGTAGAAATAATAATTTAAATATAAACATTTGTATTTTTTTTTTTAAAATCTTACAACAACAACATTAAGGATACATTTATTCCTACCATACCTTGCGGAAAAATAAAGAAAAAAGGTTAAATATATCTTTATATTTTATTTTATTAACTAACTCTATTCATGGTTAGTAATTATAGATAAATATACTCTCCCGTATTCAAACTTAACACTTATATTCCTATTGGGATGAGAACTCCAAATTCTCTTAAATTATCCTATTTTAAAAAAATCACTCAATCTCTTCTCTGATCCGCCCCGCCCGACCCAACTATTAAATACAACCTCCACCCAACAAAAAAATGGTGGTCGCCATTTCGATGAACATCATTCAAGATTTCACCTTAGCTTCAGGTCCTTTTAGTAAAAATGATATTTGAGGCCTTAGACGAAAATTAACAGTCTAATATCTTGCAACATGAAGGGATTGTTTGTCATGCTAATATATATATATATATATATATATGCCACTTTGCAATTGTATTCATCACAATTTCAAAAATTGATCTCTTCTTTTTGGTTTGGGACTATTTTGTTCAAGTTTAGGTTATCCTCTGGTCAAATGTTTCTGAACGATTCATTTTGTGATGTCTAAGTTGAGAGTTTTTTGAAGCTTCCAATCAGAGTCTGGTGTTTTCACTGGGTACAGTTTGAACAAATAAGCTCACACTTTTCCTTATTTTCCTTGTGCTTTTTATTAATCAACTTCGACTTTCAATTTTGATGAGAATGTGGGGAATGTGTTTAATAGATGAGACGGGTCAGGTCAGGTTAGGTAAGAAATGGATAATTTTTAGATATGCATGCAAGGCAGGATCCACTTATTTTTTGAGATGACAAAGCTCCCCACTCGATAGCCTACCTTGAATACATAATCAATTATCAGACGGACTGTTTGGCCCACTTGTACGTAATAGAATCGAAATCAAGGCAAATTCCCCTGATGAGAACCTGTGGGAGCGCCCCTTGTCTCCCGTTCAAAGTTTGTTGTAAACTATTCAAAAAAAACATGGCTACCTCGAGTAATTCATTGTGCATTTTTTTTTTTAATTGAGTAATTTAAGAGGATTTGAGTTTTTTCATCCAAATAGGGGGTATAAGTGTTAAGTTTGAAGATGGGAGGGATATATTTATCCACAATCACTAACGGAGGGTAAAGTTAGCTAATAAAATAAAGTAAATAGGTATATTTGATCCTTTTTCAAAAAATACAGCAAAATATCAAGATACAAAACAAATTATACAACATAGTAATACACACATAAAGATAATGATCGACGCGATACCATAATAATACAACTAAGAAAAGGAGAAGATGAGATGGAAAGGCTACCCCCACTCCATACCTCTCTCACACAATACGCGATAAAACTTAAATACCTACTACCCTTCTATCCTAATCCTCGACCGCCTAAAAATTTTCCTATCTAAGGCCATGTCCTCAGTCAACTGGATTTGAGTCATATCCTGTCTAATCACCTCCCTCAAGTTTTTATTCTGCCTACCTCTACCTTTCCTAACTCCTACGACCGTCAATCTCTCACACCTCCTAACTGACGCATCCTCACACCTCCTCTTCATATGCCTAAACCATCTCAGTCTCGCTTCCCTAATCTTGTTCCATGGAGGCCACTCTGACCTTGTCTCGTATATCTTCATTCATAATCACATATCTCTTAGTATGACCACACATTAATTTGAGCATCCGCATCGCTGCTACTTTCATCTTCTGAACATGGATGTTCTTGACTGACCAACATTTTGCCTCATACAATAGTGATGATCTAACCACAACTCTGTAAAACTTACCTTTCAGACTAGGCGACACCTTCTTATCGCAAAGCACCTCGGAAGCAAGCCTCCATTTCGTCCATCGTGCTCCAATACGGTGGGTGACATCATCGTCAATCTCCTTGTTCCCTTGTATAATAGACCCAAGATATTTAAAACTCCCTCTTTTGTGTATAACTTGTGCCTCGATCTTCACTTTCAGATCTGTCTTTTGCGTCACATCACTGAACTTGCATTCCATGTACTCCATCTCAGTCCTGCTTAACCTGAAACTTTTAGATTCTAAGATCGTTCTTCAAATTTCTAGCCTATCGTTAACGTCACTACGCATCTCGTCAATCAAAACTATGTTGTCTGCAAATAACATACAACATGACACCACTTCATGAATAGTCATATCAATTTGTCCATCACTAAGGCAAATAGAAACGGGCTAATGGTTGACCCCTAGTGAAACCCCATCACGATCGGAAAGTGTTCGGAATCACCTCCCACTGTCCTAACTCGAGTCTTGACACCTCATACATACATGTCCTTAATTGCTGATATAGGCCACATGCATAACTCTAGACTCCAAGCATCTCCAAAGGACCTCCCGAGGAACTTTATCATAAGCCTTCTTGAGATTAATGAACACCATGTGTAGGTCTCTCTTTTTATCTCTACACTACTCCATCAATCTTTTGACAAGATGAATAACTTCTGTAATAGATTGACCTGGCTAAAAAATACTTCTCTATAGTGTTTAATTAGATATATTAAAAAAAAATAAAACATACCGTATTAAGCTGCGGTTAAAAGTTTCAAGGCAAACTCAAATAAGAATTAAAAGGGAAGGGGATGGTTGTGAAGTAATTTAGTAAAAAGTTTAGATTTTATAACATTGATAATATTTATATCATTAGATTAATTATAAGATCATTACAGATAATTTTTTATAATATTTCCTTCCCTTCTAACCTATTTATCTTTAAATGTCATTTATCCAAATAACTTTGATATGTATCAAACCAAGAAAGCATTACTCCAATAATTACTATATATTTAAATTTATTCCTTATTTTAATAAGTGACCTAAAAAGTATGTGAAGTGTTAAAGAAATAATTTGAAAAAAGTTAAAAATAATTTAGTCAAATAACTCTTGCCCTTTGTGTGAAAAAGGAAATTAATTTTTGATCTTGCAAAACCTCTCCATTGAAGAAGCTTCTGTTAAACCCCAAACACACAGAGAGACGCACACACAGACACAGGGGAGGAAAAAGATGAAGATAGAAGAGGTACAATCGACAATGAAAAAGCGAAGAATAGCAACTCATACTCACATTAAAGGACTTGGCCTTGAGGTAATTACTCCATTCCCCCCTCTCATTCTTTTTTTTCTGCTACATACACCCTCCTCCCCCCCCCCCCACAAATACTGTCCACTGTAAATGTTCATTCCTTTGCATTTTTGCATAGAGGCGGTTTCACGTCTCGTAACACCAAAAAAGCTACTTTACATTGCATCAAGGCGAGTTTTTGGACTGCATTCACTGGGTTTTTGGTGTGACATTTAGTTTGTTTGGGTTTTGGTATTGATTTTTGAGTCTAAATTAAAGCAAAGCTGATTCTTTTTTCATAAATATGGTATCGGTCCAGTTAACGTGTACTTCGACTAATTTCACGGGCTATCAGCACATGTATCAGGTTACCCTTTTATCCACCTAGGTTTGGACAGATAAAAAGAAGCCACCTAGTATTTTTTATTCTGTTGGGTTTTGAAACTCTGACTTCATGTTTCTCAACCCACTTCATTTACCACCAGTCAACACCCAAAGCTGATTTCCTGGTGGGGAGGTTTAATTTCTCTTTTTTTGGTGGTGTAGAGGATCAATTTGTTTTTTTTTTTTTGTGTTTTCGGTTTGGTTTTAAATTTTCTTAAAGCTGCTAATTTGATGGTGTAGAGGTTTAATTTCTTTCTCTTGGATGTTTAGCCTGTTTGGGGTTGTGATTCTAAATTTCAGTAAAGGTTATCTTGTGCTGATTTACTCTGCATCTAGAACGTTTTCAAATCCCACGTTTAATTCTCATTCACTGCAAATGCTCTCATATGATTGAATGTAACTATATTGTATTATATTGGTTTAGCCCACTGGAAAAGCACTACCTTTGGCATCTGGGTTTGTGGGCCAGGCTGCAGCCAGAGAAGCTGCAGGGCTCGTGTTTGATATGATACGCCAAAAGAAGATGGCTGGTCGAGCTTTACTGCTTGCTGGACCGCCAGGTACTGGGAAAACAGCTCTCGCTCTTGGTATATCACAAGAACTTGGGAGTAAGGTACATTTTTCTTCTTTTATTTTTAGCTCTACGTTTAGTGCATCTTTTCTTTAAACTAATTGGTATCGTAAATGGTTCTTAATGGTTGTTGAGAACTTTGATTATCATGTATGATATCTCTAGTACTTACACCAACGTTACAGGTTCCGTTCTGTCCAATGGTGGGATCTGAAGTATATTCATCAGAAGTTAAGAAGACTGAGGTTTTGATGGAAAATTTCAGGCGAGCTATAGGACTCCGTATGAAAGAAAATAAGGAGGTTTATGAAGGAGAGGCAAGTTCATAAGCACTCCATTTCTCATCTAATTGATTTTAGGTCTTTGACAAAATGATTTTACTTTCTGCTTTATCAGTTCTGATGTATTAGAAAACTGCTATTTTTTTAATATAGGTGACTGAACTTTCTCCAGAAGAGGCTGAGAGCGTGACAGGTGGATATGGGAAAAGCATCAACCATGTTATAGTTGGTTTAAAAACTGTCAAAGGAACCAAACAGTTGAAGCTTGACCCTACTATATATGATGCCTTGATTAAAGAAAAGGTAAGTTTCTGTGATATACCTGCCAATAGAGGAAATTGTCTCTTTCGAATAAGTATGATTAATGAAATAATAGATGCTTCCTCCTTAGCATCAAAATGTTAGATTTAGGTTGGGCCATTTCTTTGATGGTGTCATTTTATTTAATTTAATGTAATTTTTTGGCGCATGTTCTGAGAATGCATTTGAGAGGAACTGCACATTATCCATAATTTAATTTGGCACCATCTGTCATTTATGTTCTCATCACCTGTCTCCATGATATATGAGCAGGTAGTTGTTGGCGATGTCATATACATTGAAGCTAATAGTGGAGCAGTTAAAAGAGTAGGTAGGAGTGATGCTTTTGCTACAGAATTTGATCTCGAGGCAGAAGAGTATGTTCCACTTCCTAAAGGAGAGGTTCACAAAAAGAAGGAGATAGTTCAGGTTACTCTCATTTCTTGGTGCTTCTTTCACAATTAAGCCAATGATCGAGCTTGTTGTATTTAGTATACAGCGTCAAGCAGTTCCGCTTTCCCCTACCGATTATGTGCCGAGAAGTGCATTGTTGGAACTGGATTAGACTGGGGATCTTAGTCTCAATCCTAACCTCATTTCTATCCCTTAATTATGAAATGCACTAAATAATAGATGCTCTAAAGACTATTTTCTCTCTGTAAACTTCAAATTTTTGAAGAGCGAAATTCTAGACACCAATTGGAGGAGTCATATCATGGAACCTTATATAGATACAATGATGACCATGAAGGTATCCCTAAATAATTGCTCTTCTGAACGTAATGTTCCTTTCTGCTAGGATGTTACATTGCATGATCTTGATGCTGCAAATGCACGACCTCAAGGAGGACAAGATATATTGTCTTTAATGGGTCAAATGATGAAACCCCGGAAAACCGAAGTTACTGACAAGTTGCGCCAAGAGATCAATAAGGTACTTTACTATGTTTGGTGCAATTAGTGCTTTCATTAGCTAAATGTTCTGCCTCATGCTTGTTCATATGCGTAGTAGAGTAGGTTCAGAAATTAGTTATTTCTCTGCAGGTGGTTAATTGCTATATCGATGAAGGTGCTGCAGAACTTGTTCCCGGAGTCTTATTCATTGATGAGGTTATTTCTAGTGTGTATATTTCATGTCTATTGAGGCATTAATGCTTTTATAGCTCTGGTTAATGACAGAAGCTTCTTTTGCAGGTAAATATGCTTGATATGGAATGCTTTTCATACTTGAATCGTGCTCTAGAGAGTTCACTATCTCCAATTGTGATTTTTGCCACAAATAGAGGTATCTGTAATGTCAGGTAAGGGGTTCTATTCCATGCCATGCTTAAAAATTGATTATCATGTTATCAACTTTATTCATATCTCTAATGTGTGTTTCTGATAATTGTAAAATGAAGTTGCTGCTTTCTGGCCCCTTGCATCTGACATATATCTATTGTATATTAGAATGTAGTGCTTGTAGAAGATTCCATTCTGCATTACATCTACTTTGTACCCCTAGAAATATAAGGAAAACAAAATACAAAGTTACTCTTTTTCTTAAGATGTTTTTATGCATCCAATACATTCACATGTGCCATTTTGGTTATAGCTTTTTAGCTGCAAGAGATGTGAGTATCAAAATCCGCACATCACCGATGAACTTGCATCTTCATCTGCTGTTAATAATGCTGTGGGTGGTTATATTGGAAAGACTCAACTGTCCCTGAGTTTTTAATCTCCATTTATTTAGCGTGGTGTACATTGTGTTTTCTCTTTAGATAATATAGCTTTTTAAAAACCTTAGATGTATGTGATGGCTAGGTTGAGCCGGTTATAACTTAAAACAAGAGGTTTTTCTTTGCAGAGGGACATATATGGCTAGTCCACATGGCATTCCAGTTGACTTATTAGATCGGTTGATGATTATTAGAACTGAAACTTATGGTCCAGCTGAAATGATACAGGTTTTGATATTTTGATGAACTTTTGTTGCATGCTTAAGTTGATTTCGACCTTGATGTGCAGAAGTCTTAGTAGTTATTTGATGGATTTTTGTCTTAATGCTTGGCTAGATCTTAGCTATCCGTGCACCGGTAGAGGAACTAGAAATAGATGAAGAAAGCCTTGCATATTTAGGAGAGATTGGTCAGCGAGCTTCCTTGAGGTTTGATTAACTTACTGCATTATTGATAGCTATCAATTTTCTGGAAAGGAGTGCCCCAAATCCATCTTTTCCTTTCTGTCAGGCATGCTGTTCAGCTACTATCACCAGCTAATATAGTGGCCAAAATGAATGGCCGTGATAAAATCTGCAAGGTACCTGACGGATCAAATTCGTTTTGGTTTTTGTCAATTACGGAGTTGGGGGAATTATTACTTAACTTTTTACTTTTACAGGCGGATCTGGAAGAAGTCAATTCCCTTTACCTGGACGCGAAGTCTTCTGGAAGACTTCTTCAGGAGCAGCAGGATAGATACATCTCGTAACACTACATTTTGGTAGCATTCTGCCTTGAGGTGGTCATATACACATTGCTACTGGTTGTTTCTCTTCGTCATGGCTACCTTCTGTACGTGATGCAATTTAGTCTTCGTGGGAGTTCTTAAGATATCAAAGTATCGCTCAAAATGTGGGGTGCTTCAAGGTGTTATCTATATTATATTTTGGAAGCAGATTATGTTTTACCTTGGTCCCAAGTCTTTGGGAAGTCCGTGGGACATTTGGTCAGAGGTGAAGTACTTCTCTTGAATATGAGCAAAGACAGAAGAAGGCTTCTAATTCAGAAAATACAAGCTGGATGAGTTCTGTTTCTTGCCTTTGGGAGGAAGCTGATTGAATATGATACAGGCTTGTAACAAATCAAATGCTGAACTGCTGAAGCGTTTTTACAGTGGCATTTTATGGCTTTGTTCCATTGGGATGTTTATTGTGTAGGGTAATGGTAATTGGTCTATTGGCAGTAATAGAATATTACCCGAATATTCTTTCATTTTGTATATCTCTTATTTTAGGTAGAATTGTATTCTTATTGTAACTCGAATATTCTTTCATTTTGTATATCTCTTATTTTAGGTAGAATTGTATTCTTATTGTAATTAGGTCTTCTATTTTAGGTAGAATTATATTTCCTATTGTAATTAGGTTGATTAGTTTCCTAGTTTAAATATTCTTGTACTACTATATATATTGTACATTATTGATAAATACAATCAAGGAACATATTCCTTTATGGTATCAGTAGTCTAAAAATACCTCCACCACAGCCGACCATACCTCTCGGCCGCCACCCCCGCGGAACCCTAGTTGTTTTTCCCGCCATTCTCTCTCCCTTCTCCTCCTAAATTACATCTTTCATGGCTGGCAAAATCAAATTTCATCTTGCACTTGCAGTAAACAACATCAAAAACTTCATCCTTATCACCCTTGAGATGAAAAAGGGTCAATACTTCTCGTGGGCGGAGCTTTTTAAGATCCATTATCGTGTTTACAAAGTTATCGACCACATCATCCCTCCTACATCGAAGTCCACAGACCTACCCTTAACTTCGACTTTCGATGATGCACTCTGGTCTCGTTTGGACGCAGCTGACCTTCAGTGGATATACGACACAATCTCTAATGATTTGTTACACACCATCATTGAGACAGATGTCATTGACCGCCAAACGTGGAAACGTTTGAAAAGTATTTTCCACGACAACAAAACTCAACAAGCGTTATACCTTGAAAATTAGTTCAAGGACGTTCATCAGGACGATTTTTCAAACGTGTTTGCATCTTGTCAAGAACTCAAGATGCTTGACGACCACCTCTCCAACGTCGGCGCACTAGTCACTAATTAGCGATTGGTCATGCAACTTATTGTAGGCTTGAACGAATCATGTGACGGCGTTGCCACAATCCTTCAGCAATGCACGTCGTTACCTCTTTTTTATGAGGCATATTCAAAGCTTATTCTTGAGGAAACTCAAAAATTAAGCGCAGCACCACTCAGGCTAGCATTGCCGACGCTGCCCTCACCACCACCGTTGGCCCCTCTGCCGATGGAAATGCCTCTAACTCCGGCAACTAGAACCGCCAGCTCGAGGACCCGCAACAACCTGTATCCACCTGCAACAACCGCCGGAGCAGGCAACCTGGCAAGGGTTGCGGCGGACAGAATTTCGGCAACAACGACGATGGGAAGGGGCAATTCCCGTAGGCAGGAAACAATCAGCAGCGATCGCGAAAGTTGCAGCAGCCTCCGCCATGGGCTGCCTACCTGCCGTGGGCCTTGTGCCCCCCTCCCCCGTTATGGGCCTCTCCTCCTTGCTCGTATCCGACATCCTCGTGGACTCCACCTCAAAACCGACAAGCCCACCCTACATACTCGGCCCACGTCCACAACAAGCCTACACAACACAGGCCCCCCGCCCTCAACTTATGCACTGACTGACATTGAGGCAGCTATGAACACATGTCACTCAACGCTCCAGACGAAAATTGGTATATGGACACAGGCGCCACATCTCACATGACGACATCACAAGGTACTCTCTCGTCTTATTCCAATTTGAGTAATTTAAATTGTAATATTATTATTGGTAGTGGACAAGGCATTTCCATTCGCGGTTTTGGTCATTCATCCTTATCCCCACCACATCCACCACTAATTTTAAAAAATATCCTACATGCCCCTAAACTCATTAAGAATTTAATCTATGTGCGACTTTCACAACTGATAATAATGTTTCCCTTGACTTTGATCCTTTTGTTTTTTCTGTGAGTATTTTACGACAGGGAGACGAATATTGAGATATGACAGCACCAGAAATTTCTATCCTTTTCAAACGTCATCAACAATCCAACCTCATTTCCATCAACCTTTGCTGCTCTTTCATATTCCTTATGACATTCTAGATTAGGACATCCGGGAGATTCTATTTTAGGGGTGGCCAGTGGGCCGGGTTCGGGGCGGGGCAGGGTGGGTCCCGGCAGGACGGGACCCAACGGGAATGGGGGGAGGGCTGGACCGGTCCTCCGGCGGGACTGGCGGGATTCGCCGATGTCCCGTCCCGTTCCCGGTCCAGTCGGAAAAGGGGACCGGTCTTGGCGGGGTCGGGATCGGGTTTTTCCATTTTTTTTCACTTAATTTTAAAAATAACATATATAAACACTTCAATAATTGAACAAGATAGTGTAATAAAAATAATATTTTTGTGTCTCTTATATTATTTAATAGAAATATAATTTTTGTAAAAACCTTAATTATAATTTTCCAACACTGAAATTGACATTTGCACCTACACTACCACGAAATTCGACGTTGAAATCTATTGTAAATAGTCAAATCTTGACTAAAGAAAAGGGAAAATTAGAAATCGATTTGGGGAAAAATCAAATTGATTGGGAAAACGGAAGTTTTTCTAAAATTTGGCGGCGGTTTGCCCGGCTACGTCTCGCAAAATACGCAAAATAAAAAAAGGGTAAAACGGACATCCGAGTGCGTAGTTATGACCATTTAAAGTTGCACCAATTTACAACTACTTTATCTCCCTACGTTTTTCTCCAATTGAATTACATTTTTAACAACTACTCATGTCGATGCTTCCGTGATATGTTAATAAAGTTAATGTCGCATTCGACTTCCTTAAAAGCTTCAGCTTCAATCTAGCCACGCAAAGACAAATGTACCATTAAATGCACTTTATATTTAGAGGCGTTCATAACACATCTCATGTTGCTACTTTATTTGTTCATAATATGATTATTGCAAGGTGTTCTGTACACAATTTGGTTATTCAAGTTTCACGAATCCTCATAAGCTTTACGAAAAATTATCTACATTATATAAATGATAGCAATACTGGAGTCAATAATTTGTAGTTGAGAAATAGGGTTAATGGATGATCCTTAAGTTAGTTGCCAACTTCAGTCCCAATTTTTTAAAACTTTGATACAATTATACAAATGAGCAAATAAAATAAAATATTTAGTAGGCAATGTAATTGTAAACTTGTAGAGAGATAGATTGAGAGATTAGAGAGATTGTAGGAAGATTTGCGAGATAAAATGAAGAGAAAATGAGGTATTTATAGTTGGAAATTGAGTTAAAATATAAATATACTAACTTAGGGCTTAAAATAAATATTAAAGGGGTAGGGGTTTATGGGGTGGGGGGCCAAAAATGGTCGTTTTGACCAGGGTCGGGACGTGGCGGGTTTGGGGCGGGACGAGCCCAGATCCCATCCCGATTTCGAGTCCCGATACCGTTATTTTTAGGAGGGATCGGGGCGGGACCGGGACGACCTGGCCCACTGGCCATCCTTATTCTGTCTTACGCTCTCTTAGGAAAAATAATTTTATTAATTGCAACCCTATTTCTAAGACTCTTATATGTGAATCCTGGGTTTTTGGGAAATGTTAAATTAACATTTTCTGCATCCACAAATTGTACTTTACTACCTTTCGATATCATACATAGTGATTTGTGGACGTCCCCTATTTTAAGTACGGCTAGCCATCAATATTATGTGTTGTTTTTGGATGATTATTCCAACTTTCTATGGACTTTTCCAATTGACAATAAATCCCAGGTCTACCCCATTTTTTCTCATTTAGTGCTTTCGTAAAAACACAATTTGAAAAGAGCATTAAATATTTTTAATTTGACAGTGGCAGAGAATTCAATAATAATTAATTCAAACAGTTTTGCTCCAATAACGGTCTTACCTTTCATTTTTCCTACCTTCACACCTCCTCCAAAAATGGTAAGGCCGAACGGAAAATCCGAACCATAAACAACCTAATTCGTGCCTTACTTGCCCACGCCTCAATTCTCCATCAATTCTGGCATTACGCACTCTCCATGGCCACCTATCTCCTAAACATAATCCCAAACAAGTCTCTAGCTCAACGGTAGCCCACTCAAGTTCTGTTTCGTAAGAACCCATCCTACCAACACTTGCATATATTTGGATGTCCCTGTTATCCTCTCCATCCGACCACTCACAAACTCCAACCCCGTTCTTCCCCGTGTGTGCTTCAGGGTTATCTCACCAATCATCATGGTTACTCGTGCTATGACTTGCCAAGCCGTAAAATTATTATTTCATGTCATGTCCTATTTGATGAATCTCAATTCCCCTTTGCCTCCCTAAACTTGCCACCTCGGCATTCCTATGACTTCCTAGAGCTCGGACAGTCCGGGACACACTGCCCACCCAATTCTGCCGACGGTGGCCTAGAATACCCCGCCTCAGGTGATTTCACAGCCACTTCTCGACAAACCGAGCATCGGCCAGCCGGTCCTGCCACCCTTGCCCTTCCTTCTCTTCCCGGCAGTCCCGCAACACCCTCCCCTTCCTTCCCGCATCCCGAAACACGCTCTTCGACCATGGAAACACGTGCCATGCACGAAATTCATAAACCTAAACGGTTGTTTAACCTATCCGTTTGAGTTGTCTCTTCCCCTGTCCCTCGAAATTAGAAGGATGCCTTGTCCACCCTAATTGGAAAGTCGTAATAATTGACGAATATAATGCTCTTATTGATAATAATACGTGGGACCTAGTACCCCGTCCACCTGATGCTAACAATATTCGTTCTATATGGATTTTTAGACATAAAAAGAAATCTAATGGTTCTTTTGAGAGGTATAAGGCTCGTCTTGTAGGTGATGGCGTGTCTCAAAAGGTGGGAGTGGACAGTGATGAAACGTTCAGCCCGGTCGTAAAGCCCGCAACCATCCGGACCGTCATCAGTATTGCTCTATCCAAGTCTTGGCTCATTCATCAACTTGATGTCAAGAATGCCTTCTTACATGAGGATCTTCATGAAACAATATATATGCATCAGCCTATGGGTTTCAGGGATCCTATTCATCCAGATTATGTGTGTATGTTGCGGAAATCGCTCTATAAACTGAAACATACTCCTCGAGCATGGTACCAGCGGTTCGCCAATTATGTCTCCTCATCGATTTTTCACACAGAGATCTGATCATTCCATATTCATCTACAACAAGGGTACATACATGACTTACCTATTATTATATGTTGATGACATCATCCTCACTACATCATCTGATGCTTTCCGCCAGTCCATTATGTCTCTCATTTCCTCTAAGTTTGCTATGAAAGATCTGGGCACCCTGAGTTATTTCTTGGGCATCTCTGTCACTCGACATTCTGGCGGCCTAATTCTGTATCAGAAGAAGTACGCCGAAGAGATCCTTGACCGTGCAGGCATGACATATTGCAAACCATCCCACACGCTAGTAGACACCAATTCCAAGCTCAGCGCTAATTTCGACCCCCTATATTCAGACCCGACTCACTATCGTAGCATGGCTGGGGCCCTACAGTACCTCACATTCACGAGACCTGACATATCCTATGTCATGCAACAAATCTACCTATACATGCACAATCTGACGGAAGCACACATGCATGCCCTCAAACGTATTTTACGATACGTCCAATGTACATTTCACTTCGGATTACATCTATACAGGTCCCCGCTCACTGGTCTCACTGCTTATTATGATGCTGACTGGGTGTATGTCCTGACATCCGACGCTCCACGTCTGGTTACTGCATTTTCCTTGGTGATAACCTATTGTCGTGGTCTTCCAAAAGGCAACATACACTATCCCGATCTAGTGCCGAATCAAAGTACAGAGGTGTCGCCAACGTCGTCTCTGAGTCTTGTTGGATCCGTAACCTTCTACTTGAGCTTCACTGCCCGATTCAAAAGGCAACACTGGTCTACTGCGATAATATTAGTGCGATATATCTTTCCGGCAATCCCGTCCAACATCATCGCACTAAACACATTGAGATGGACATTCATTTTGTTCGCGAAAAAGTGGCTCGTGGTCAAGTTCGTGTCCTTCATGTTCCTTCTAGATATCAGATTGCCGACATCTTTACCAAAGGACTTCCGCGCATACTATTTGATGATTTTCGAGTCAGACTCAGTGTTCGTGAACCTCCCGGTTTTACCTTGGTCCCAAGTCTTTGGGAAGTCCGTGGGACATTTGGTCAGAGGTGAAGTACTTCTCTTGAATCTGAGCAAAGACAGAAGAAGGCTTCTAATTCAGAAAATACAAGCTGGATGAGTTCTGTTTCTTGCCTTTGGGAGGAAGCTGATTGAATATGATACAGGCTTGTAACAAATCAAATGCTGAACTGCTGAAGCGTTTTTACAGTGGCATTTTATGGCTTTGTTCTATTGGGATGTTTATTGTGTAGGGTAATGGTAATTGGTCTATTGGCAGTAATAGAATATTACCCGAATATTCTTTCATTAATTGTATATCTCTTATTTTAGGTATAATTGTATTCTTATTGTAATTAGGTCTCCTATTTTAGGTAGAATTAAATTTCCTATTATAATTAGGTTGATTAGTTACCTAGTTTAAATATTCTTGTACTACTCTATATATTGTACATTATTGATGAATACAATCAAGTAACATATTTCTTTAGACAGCACACGGCACACCGTGACGGAAAAAGAAATGCTGTTTTGTTTTTCACATTGCATGATCCTTGATGTTGAATTTGTCTTTCACGTATTTGTTTTCATTTAGCCGTTTCCTTGACTCATTATTCTAGCTGTAGTAGTCTTCAGTTCCATCCTTGGATAATAGACCGCACCATATCTCGTATTATCGGAGGCTCATCAAGCATAAAAAAAAAGTATCAACCTCTTCAAATATATAACTTACTTAAATGGAATGCTCCTTTTCAGACCTAAACTGAGAAAAAAACTATTTCTATTTGTGTTTGAAACTCTTTAACTGTAAAAGATACTAGTAATATTCTTAAATTAATTCTATCCTAAACATAGTTATGCAAGTTGTTCCACAAAAAAGCAATCTAACAACAGAAATAGAAGTCAAACTCTTCTCATAATTCATCTTTTAGGTTGGCAGGCTCCATCTTGACACCTACTTTAGATGTAGAACTCTTTGATGTGGTAGAAGAAGCTGGTTTCTCAAGCTTGAAAGGGATAGCTGCATGTTTCTTGATAAACTTGTACAATGCCACCATGGTAAGATCAGTATCAACTGGGATCTGTTCAATCACATAAACAACATAAACATTTGGCATTTTGCTTGGTTTACAGAGCAGCACCACAAAAAAAATAAACAGCAACTTACTGGATCAATGCTCTTATTCCCTGCTGGAAAGAATTGGAGACTTGGGAATCCTTTAAACTGCAAAGGATCATAAATGAAGCAGAAGGTGATGATCAAGCTACTATATTGTCTCTTCAAATCCAGACCGCGTATTATAAATAATTAAACTACCTTAGCACGAGGGTGCTCGTTTCTTGTTCCATCCATTTTGGCTATAACAAGAGACTCAACGCCGTGTAAGTGGTGTGCTAGTTTATTGAACGTTGGTTCTAGAACTTGGCACTGGCCACACCATGGTGCATAGATCTAACAAAAAGATGTTGACGGACACACTAAAACTTTGATCCCTCAGTTCATTACAAAAATCAACGAAAGAAATTTCACTTTTTGATCATACCTCAAGAAGCGCGTCTTTAGACTCATTTAGAACGATTTCATCAAAATTGTTCCCTACCACGACTTTAACATCTGCATCGTTCTGTGATATTTACAGATGCAACATATTTGAATCGACACAACTATGATGAGTTACAAGTCAGAAAGAAATTGCAGCTTACTGTCTCGGGAATCGGATCAGATTTATAGAAAGGTTTAAGCTTGTTTTCCAGAAAATCCTCTCCAAATGCCTGACGAATAAAAGACAATAAACAAGTTAAACCAGAAATTTTCAACCAAAATTATATTTACCTAACAACCATTTGTAACAATCTACCTTAATCTTCTCGAGTGTAATCTCCCCTTCAAATGTAAATTTTATGCGATCATCTTCTTCTATGTATCCAATAACCTACTTGAATTGAATCAACAATCAAGATAAATTACAAATTCAGTAAACAAGGTTTCTAAAAATCTTATAGTGCCTATTGTAATGCGGAATAAGTGTTACCTGTGGAGCATCTCCAGTGACCCCAAAATAATCTGATACTGGTCTTCCAACTTCATCGTCGTCCATTTTGACAAACACAAAGTTGAGCTTCATTAATCATGTACAGACTATTAGTTAACTGATAGTGCCATAAAGTAAAGGGGTCAAAGATTTGAATGTTTGAGAGTGAATAAAGCTTCATTACCTTTCCCTTGAAAAGTTTTGCAGCATCTTGAAATATTGGGAGCAACTTATCTGTATCATTTGCTGTGGCAAAAAGCAAAACCTGCAAAGAACATAGAGGACAATCAATAGATTAACCATATTCCTAGATGAGGAAGATACACTTCAAAACAAATGTCATAATAGTAGTTGTTAAACAAATGATCTTATCTCATCTTACCTGCTTCTTAATTGGACTCGTGAAAATTGAAGGGGCGGTTTCTTTATTAAAAGTTGTCACTAAAGGAAGCTTGTTGGCAGAAACAAACTTAGCTATTGCAGATTTTTTGAATTTACCATCTGAATGGCAAAATGAAAAAAAATTATAATAAGGTTGTCTCCCTGTTGAAACAAGATTCAATTCAAGTATCTAAAAACAGTGATGAAAGGAGCAGCTAACCATAATGCACCACTTTCTCTGGCTCCTTTTTAAGCATGACTAAAGCAGGGCGTTTAACATTGGCTTCTATGTTGAATAGCTTCGCGACATTAGGATTTGTCGTCTGGTAAAAGTTAACATCATTTTCAAGTTTTGAAGCAGCTGCAAGTTGCTTAGTCTCTGGACCCTGTAAAATGTTTGGACATTAATGAACTTATGAGGAATCACATCATAAGAGGGCTATTGACAACATTGTCAAGTTGCAGACAGTCAATTTGCCGCAATACACAACAAAAAGAAGATAATCACAACGATCACTAGAAGAGAAGAATGATAAGAATTTTAGCAGTTCATAACTACTACAACAAAATAAGAAAAAAATCACCTATCAAGGTTCAAGTTCAAATTACACTTTAGTACAACAGAACAAGAAATGACTAGCGATGATAGAGTAAGCAAAACATACCACCAAGGAGTCGAGGTACGCTAGAACAACTTTGTCCTCAGAGGTTAGTACGCGCTCTGCTTCCTCTGTTGTTAAATTGTAAATGCCTGGTCCTATCTTCTTCTTTATCCAAGTTACAATTGCATTTCTACAGGTAAAACTTCTCATCAATTTCACATCCAAACACAACTCAGATTGATAAGCCAGAAGCGGCAAAGATGGGGGGATGGGGAATTTATTTGCTTCAGACACAACAGGTTTCAATGATCACAAAATCTGTTAAAAGAGTGTGCCATAATCCTCCTGCATGCATTTGAACCCTGTCTGTTTTTCTTTTAAAAAACTTGAAGTAGGGTCAGTTATAACTTATGAGAAGAATTGTAACAAGCAGGAAAATTGCCACCTTCACGGTACTCTAATACTATAGTGATACCAAGCTTATAATCAGCTAAAACATACATGTAACCAATCAAAGCTTTCAGTTTTTATACCAAATTAACAGTTGTATATATACGAGACTACCAGTAAATATCTAGTACCTATTCTTGTGAAATGTAACATGTTATTCGCTAATTACTGTATGTCAAATTGACTTAAGACATTGTTATCAAATAGATACAAATACATACATATATCTATCTGTGTGTTTGTGCATGTAAATAGAATGTGTGTATATACAGAATTAACATACCCACAAGTGGGGTCTGGGAATTCAGAGTAGAGATAGTGATAAAAAAAAATATACTTGGTTCTTCGGCCATTGTAAATTTCAGGATCACCATCAACGAAGAAGAAAATGGTAGGGAAGCTTCGGACATCGTAGTTATCAGCCACCTCAACCTCCTTAACTGCATTGATCTTCGCCAGCGCCACATTTTCCTTCATCAGCTCCGTTGCAGCATCCGTGTATTCCGGAGCCAAAGCCTTGCAATGTCCATTCCAGGGAGTGTAAAATTGCACCATCACATACTTGTTATCTTCCACGAACTCGCTGAAGTTCCTATCGTTCAATACTACAACGTCCTTGTCATCAATCTTAATATCCTCGTCCTGTTCGGTGCTATCAAATGGCGCTGAAGGGAACTTAGGACCGTCATGGTTCTCGATGTCTGGTTCGGCTGAATCCTCGTAGTCTTCGAGGAAGCTGAGGAATTCGTCGTCGTCGTTGGAGGATGCAGCAAGTGATAGGTTGATGAAGAGAAGGAGAAGAGATGAGATGGAGAGGATGAAGATGATCACTCGACTTGACATTATTCTTCTGTAACACATCTTAGAAGCAAGCGAGTGAGTTACCTAATAAGATCCGATATTAAACACTTGTGATTTACACGTGTTGACACCATACGTAATTTAAAGTGTTATTGGTAGTTTGAGGCTTTGAGCATTTGGTTCCTGTTTGATGGTCTCAATATGATACTAACATGCTTGTTAATGTCTTTTTAGCCACAAAAATAGTTAAAGATTTAACTTGCTATATGTGTGGAGCGTAACTTTTTTATATTAAGTGAATTTTCATGTATACCATAGTAAATTATCTATTTTATTTGCAAATTATCTCTTTGTTGATAGTTGGTAAAATCTATTTTTATCGTTACCAAATTGGCTAATTTATTCTTGTTGATTAACGGCGTAATCTTTTCAACACCTTAGTCATTTTTACAAAGGAAATAGTCAAATTTGCTCTTGAAGTATGCGAATGGTTAAAATATTGCCAACCTAATCGTTCTAAGATAACAGTTTAGTAGTCAAAAGGTTAAGCTTTGAATCATCAAGATCATAAAACGTAAAACCAAATCCTTACGGACAATTATTTATTAAGAAAGTTATAAAATTCTATTTAGCTCTTTCTAAAAAATCTACATTGCATGCTCTCTTTCTACGAGAGTGTATGTATCTGAAGTTGGTTCTTCTCCTTTTCCTATAAAAAAAGTTAATATAATGTAATCCATTTAAGGAAAAGGAAAATAATAAGGTATATCTGAATATCTTTGTCTTTAATTAGGTAAGTGTTTAAAGCATAATTCAAGAATAGAAAATAAAGATATATTCATGGAATAGTGACAACCTTGGAATGAAATAACAATTAATGTCTCAAAATTGATAGTATAAGAGAATGGTATAATTTCAAAATTATAACCTTCATCATACATAAACATTTCAAGAAACCCAGATGGATTCTTTCAAGTTTCTATTTTTCACTCTCTTAATCTTATTTCTCCTTGTTCCTTCTCAATCCACAGGTAGTTTATTATCTAGTTTTTTCTCTATTAAAAAAAGTTGTTTTACTTCATGACCCTTTGATTTTTTTACTTATATTTGAGTTTTCTTTTACATCTTTTTGTTAGGTGATGTTGAAATCATCGATGATCCTTATTCGGATTGCGTTTTCACAAGCAATTGTAAGACCAGGTCGGATTGTCATGGATCGTGTCAAGATGTTGCGCATTCGATTGGGCTGTGTGTTCCGAAACCGCCTGAAGAACTAGTCTGTTGTTGCCTTGTTACTAAAAAGAGAGATCTTATTCCAAATTCCAAATATTTATAGTTATTGCAAATTACTTTTCAATTATTACAAAAATGTTCTTTTGTTAATTTAATACAAATTATAATACAAAAACGTCCTAGGGCCTACCCTTTTCCGAGATTGCTTTGTACTACGTGGAGTTGGACGATAATAATATTAACACACTATCTTTCTTTCTCTACTTTATTTTCTTTTCCGTTTCAATATTGTTTACGTTTATCGTTTTAGGCTTCGTTCCATAGTCGATTGTAAAGCAAATTTTAGCCTCTAAGTAATTGTGCTGAAATTTTAATTGTGTACGACCAAAAACAATTTGATATTACTCATGTTCAGGTAATGATACTAATGAGGTCAGATAATGGCACATTGTTCTTTAATAGATTATGCAATAAACTATTTCAATCCTCTCAAAATATCCATTAAATTATATAGTTGTACCTACTAATAGAATATTCACCAAATATTCTTACATTAATTGTATATTTCTTATTTTAGGTAGAATTGTATTCCTATTGTAATTAGGTTGATTAGTTACCTATTTTAGATATTCTTGTACTACTATATATGTTGTACATTATTGATGAATAAATTCAAAGAACATATTTCTTTATGGTATCAGTAGCCTAACCCTACACAAAAATACCCACCACGCCGTTGACCCCCTCTCGGCCGCCGCCACCCCCCACACAACGGAACCCTGATTTTTTCGGCCACTCCCTCTCCCTTCTCCTCCTAAATTTCATCCTCCATGGCTGACAAAACCAAATTCCATCCCGCACTTGCAGTCAACAACATTAAAAATTTCATCCTTGTGACTCTTGAGATGAAAAAAGGTCAATAATCCGCGTGGGCAGAACTCTACAAAATCCATTGTCATGTCTACGAAGTTATCGACCACATCATCTCTCATAAATCGAAGTCCACAAACCCACCATTGACTTCTACTTCTGATGATTCAATTTGGTCTCATTTGGATGTTGTTGTCCTCCAGTGGATATACAACACGATCTCTAATGATCTGTTGCACACAATCATTGATACCGATGCCACTGCCCGCCAAACGTGAGAACGTTTGGAAAGTATTTTCCACGTCAACAAAACTCAACGTGCGTTATACCTTGAAAATCAGTTCAAGGACGTTCATCAGGACGATTTGACAAACAAGTATCTAGCTCTACGATCGCCCACTCAAGTTCTATTTTGTAGGAACCGCTCCTACCAACACTTGAGTATTTTTGGATGTCTCTGCTATTCTATCCAACCACTCACAAATTCTAATTCCGGTCTTCTCCGTGTGTGTTTCTGGGTTACCTCACCAATCATCGTGGTTACTCTTGCTATGACTTATCAAGCCGTAAAATAATTATTTCACGCCATGTCCTATTTGATGAGTCTCTATTCCCTTTTCCTCACTAAACTCGCCACATCATCATTCTTACGACTTCCTAAATGATGACCTGAACCACCTTCTAATTCATCATTTACATAATTCGACTTCCCGGTACCCGACACCCGAACACACCACGATCAGTCCGGGACACGCTGCCCACCCAGTTCCATCGACGGTGGCTTGGAACAGCCCATCTTAGGGTGATATCGCTGCCACCTCTCGGCAAACCAAGCCTCGGCTAGCCGATCCCGCCACCCATGCCCTTCCTCCTCTTCACGGCAGTTCCGCAACACCCCCTCCTCCCATCCCACATCCCGAGGCACGCTATCAGACAATGGAAACCCGTTCTATGCATGAAATTTCCAAACCTAAAAGGTTGTTTAACCTATCTGTTTTAGTTGTCCCTTCCTCTGTCTCTCATAATTCGAAGGATATCTTGTCCGACCCAAATTGGAAAGCCGCAATGATTGACGAATATAATGCTCTTATTGATAATAAGACGTGGGACCTAGTACCCCATCCACCTGATGCTAACATTATTCATTCTATGTGGATTTTTAGACATAAAAAGAAATCTGATGGTTCTTTTGAGAGGTACAAGACCCGTCTTTTAGGTGATTGCAGGTCTCAACAGGTGGAATGGATTATGATGAAATGTTCAGCCCGGTCTTAAAGCACGCAACCATCCGGACCGTCCTCAGCATTGCTCTATCCATTCATCAACTTGATGTCAAGAATGCTTTCTTACATGGGGATCTTTATGAAATGGTATATGTGCATTAGCCTATGGGTTTCAGGCATCCTATTCATCTGAATTATGTGTGTCTATTGAGGAAATCGCTCTATGGACTGAAACAGGCTCCTCGAGCATGGTACCAGCGGTTCACCGATTATGTCTCCTCCTCCAGTTTTTCACACAACAGATCTGATCATTCTCTGTTCATCTACAACAAGGGTACATACATGACTTACCTATTATTATATGTTGATGACATCATCCTTACCACATCATCTGATGCTCTCTGCCAGTCCATTATGTCTCTCATTTCCTCTGAGTTTGCTATGAAAAATTTGGGGCCCTTGAGTTATTTCTTGGGCATCTCTTTCACTCGACATTCTGGCCGCCTATTACATCTTGCAGACCATCCCACACGCCAGTAGACACCAATTCCAAGCTCAGCGCTGATTCCACCCCCCCATATTCAGACCCGACTCACTATCGTAGCCTGGATGGGGCCCTACAGTACCTCACATTCACGAGATCTGACATATCATATGCCGTGCAATAAATCTATTTACACATGCACAATTCGACGGAAGCATGCATGCATGCCCTCAAACGTATTTTTTGATACGTCCATGGCATACTTCACTTCGGCTTACATTTATACAGACTCACTTGTCTTACTGCTTATTCTGATGCTGACTGGGTGGATGTCCTGACACTTGACGCTCCACGTCTGGTTACTGTGTTTTCCTCGGAGATAACCTATTGTCTTGGTCTTCCAAAAGACAACCTACACTATCCCGATCCAGTGCCGAATCAGAGTACAAAGGTGTAGCCAACGTCGTCTCTGAGTCTTGTTGGATCCGTAACCTTCTACTTGAGTTTCACTGCCTGATTCAAAAGGCAATATTGGTCTACTGCGATAATATTAGTGCGATATATCTTTCCGGCAATCCCGTCGTACATCTGCGCACCAAACACATTGAGATGGACATTCATTTTGTTCGCGAAAAAGTGGCTCGTGGTCAAGTTCGTGTCCTTCATGTTCCTTCTAGATATCAGATTGTCGACATCTTCACCAAAGGACTTCCGCGCATACTGTTTGATGATTTTCGAGCCAGTCTCAGTATTCGTGAGCCTCCCGCTTCGACTGCGGGGGTGTAATAGAATATTCATCAAATATTCTTACATTAATTGTATATCTCTTATTTTATGTAGAATGTATTCCTATTATAATTAGGTCTCTTATTTTAAGCAGAATTATATTTCTATTGTAAGTAGGTTGATTAGTTACCTAGTTTAGATATTTTTGTACTACTATATATATTGTACATTATTGATGAATAAAATCAAGGAATATATTTCTTTACCTACACTCCACACAAAAGAAAAAAATGAACTTGTCCTTTTAACAAATATGATGAATAGCATTTGTTGTTGTAGCCTAAATTTTTATATGGAACTGAAATCTATTAAAAGTATCATACTCAGCGGCGGATCTAGGATTTTTGTTAATTTAATACAAATTTTAGAGGAAATGAGATCTCTTGTTCTCTTATATAATTTGAATAGAAGAAAATGATATTTTTCATATCTCTTATGTGTTATTTTTCAGATCTCTTGCTTGTAAAAATAAAAATATAGTACCTAAGATTTGAACTTGTAACCTCAAGGTAAATTTTGGACCCCCTAAAACACTGAGCCAATCTCTAATTTTGTGTTCAAAGGAATTCAAAATCTATATATGTACATTAATATTTAAAAAAAATACCTTAAATAACTCTGCAACTAAAGACTATTTTTTCAATTTTCTGTTTGAAAAGTTAGTAAAAAAAAAAAAAGAGGTTAGCATCTGGAGTGTCAACAAAAAAGGGGTACGAAAAAGATGTTTTCATTATTCCATATAAAACATTTTATGGGGGTGGGTAAAAGATGACCTAACTTAGTTTAACCCGATTTGCGTCTAGTCTTTGTTTGGTAAAATTAGATGTAATTAGGATATATACATTGTTTGTTTAGCAAACTTATTAATCTAGACTAGCTTTTAAGAATTTTCATGCCAAAGTATTTATTTACAAAAGAAACCAAGTATAAACGATTTGTCTTTAGGAGCAACTCAATACTAGGAAATAAGCTCAAATTTGCCCCTTAAGTTTGCAAAATGATTTAAATTATCTCTCTGTTAATAGTTGGGGTAAAATCTATTCTTGTTGTTACAAAAGTGGACAGCCTTATTGTAAAATCTATTCTTATTGTTACAAAAGTGGGCTAGTTTATCCTTATTGATTAACGGCATAATATTTTCAACACGTCAATTATTCTTATAAAGGAAAAGGTCAAATTTGCCCTTGAATTATGTGATGGTTAGAAGTATATTGACAACGTGAATCATTCTACGGAAATAATTTAGTTTTCAAAAGGTTACGATTTGAATCATCAAGATCATAAAAAAAGTAAAAGCAAATCCTAGCTTGTTGACGATTATTTATAATAAAAAGGTATAAAATCCTATTTAGCTCTTTCTAAAAAATCTAAATTGCATTCTCTTTTTTCTACGAGAGTGTATGTATCCGAAGTGGTTCATCTCTTTTTCTTATAAAAAAAGTTAATATAATGTAATCCATTTTTAAAAAAGGAATATATAAGGTAAGTGTTTAAAGCATAATTTCAAGAATCGAAAAGAGAGATCTATTCATGGAATAGTGACAACCTTGGAATGAAATAACAATTAATGTCTCAAAATTGATAGTATAATTAGAGAATGGTATTATTTCAAAATATAACCTTCATCATACATAAGCATTTTTAAAAAATGGAGCCATTCAAGTTTCTATTTGTCACTCTCTTAATCATGTTTCTTCTTGTTCCTTCTCAAGCAACAGGTAGCTTATCATCTAGCTTTCTCTATTAAAAAATATTTTATTTTATGATCTTTTTATTTTTGATTTAAATTTGAGTTTTCTTTTACATCTCTTTTTAGGTGATGTTGAAATCAAGGACGATTTTCCTTCGGACTGCATTTTCACAAGCAAATGCAAGACCAAGTCGGATTGTAATGGACCGTGTAATGATCTTGGGCCTTTGATTGGGTTGTGCATTCCAGATCCGAAACCTACTTGAGGACTAGTATGTTGTTGTGTTGTTACTGAAAAGAGAGATCTTATTCCAAATTAATATTTTTTGATATTTGTGTTGATTGGACTAGTATTTGTGTTAGACTAATTCTGCAGCCACTTACTATAAATCTTAGATTCCCGTCTCTCTTTGATCAGTATTGATATTCGATCAAACATTAAGCTGATCGGTATTAGTGTTGCTGGAATTGTAAATTCTTGTAATGACCACAAAGAGAATCTCAATTGCTAAAAGAATAGCAAACACAAAACCGGCAGGAATTCCAGTCATCCCAACACCTCCTAGACGAATCCCACCACCTTCTGGTGGTGATAAACTTTCATATGCAAGATTTGACTACACATTCGATGTTGTAGGAAATTGAGAACAACCTGATGAACCACAGAAATTTTCATTACTACTGTTTTGAAAATTAATTATGGATGGTAAGCAAAGAACAACAAGCAACAAGACTGAACAAGCTATTGGTAATGTCATTTTATATCTTAATTTGTTGATTTTTTTTTTGTGAAGTGATGCCAATATTCTAATGGAACATAGTAGTTTAGAATGTGGGAATGTCTGGACTTCTGAGTGCAATTTTATAAGCTGAAATTAATCATGAACTGATAGTTGCTTGGACTTGAATGTATAGTGGAAAAGGAGGGAGCCAAATGATACATAAATTATCACCACGATGCCTTTAGTGAAGTTACTATACCAAAATTGTATAATTTGTCTCGAGGATGCCTTTAGTAGAGTAACTATATATTGTTAAATTGTACATAATTTGTCTCGTCTGAAAGTTTAATTTTAACAGATATGACATTTTATAATATTTTACTAGATGTGAGGTCTAATTCTAAGTTTAGCCAAACACGTTTCAATATTATTTTGGTTTGTTAGCAGAAAAATTTGAACCCGAGATCTATTATTTGTGCAAGTACCTCATATAAAAATATATAACTTCCAGATAGAGAGTACTGCACTCCCAAGTCACATTTTGCTACAACTAGTTCACAGAGAAAGAAGATGACAAGTAAACATGTCTTATTTTTTTTTTTGAAAAGGTGAAGGTTTGCTTAGACTATACACATTTTAATTGACCTTGGTTTCGAGTGATTTAATTTGACTTCTAAGTTTTGTCTTTTCCTTGTCCTTGTCCTGTATTACCTTGACAATTTTGTAGTTCTGCTTATTGTATAATTTTTCTTATTTCAGTATTGTAATGATGCAAAGTCTTCACCATTATTATTGATTCTTTCCCTGTCCAGATGGAGTTGACACTTGGCAAGGACAATATTGAAAGCAAGATGAGATAAATTATGGAAAACACATTTATCATATGGTCTCCCTCATATAGCGCATAGTTATTTTCTGCCTCCATGTACTCATAAGAGGAACCAACCTGTAATATATGAGTTTACATGAACTTGTAATTTATGCTAAGACTTTATGTATATAGAATTTATTAAATATTTATAAATATTTAATTGTAGGTATTTACATCCGATCATTTGAGTTTGAGAGAGAATGAAGCTCCGATCATTTCGATCTAAAATGAGATGTTTAGATAAGTGTCCTACATTAACTTTCACCTTTCATATCCTTAGCATAAAAAATAAAATATCAATTTTGGCATATTTAGATTCATATTCCCCATAAGCTTCCTCATATTTCAACAATTCAGAATATATTTTTCTCTCTTTTCTCTCTCTTCCCATAGTAAATTAAGGATTAAATGCTATCTTGTCCGCTTGGCCAGCTCAATTGGTTATCAAGGGGATATTTGGAAAAGGATTAAATGCTATCTAATGTTATTTTTTTCTTTTTCTTTTTCTTTTTCTTTTTTCTCTTCTCCCTTCTCTATAAATACTACCCTTCGGATAAAAAAGAATGTTCATTTAACCTTTATTTTTTTAATCAAAAAGAGTGTTCACTTACCAAATCAAGAAAGAATTAACCTCACTTTTCCAGATTTGCCCTTATTAAGTGTTAGGTGATCAAATTTCAATATCTATTTAATTAGAGGCATTTTAATCAAATTACCTATTTTTGTCTAGAAGTTAGTATTTTTTTAAGGGGTGTGCAAATGGCTAAGTGGACACTCCTTTTGATCTGGAGGGAATAACACCACCAAAATTAAGAATCCACAAAGGATATATTAAGATTTATTTTTTGTGGTATAAATATAGTACTCCATCTGTTTCAAAATAAGTGGTGTTTTAGGCTTTTTATTTTATTTTAAAATAAGCGGTGCTTTAGAATTTCGAGAAGAAATTGATCTTGTTCTTCTAAAATTACCGTTATTTACATTATCAAGAATCACTAAGTCGCTTTTCTTTTTCCTAGAAAGATGTAAAATTTGATTTGGGGTAAGTTAGTAAAAACATTCATAATTTTCAAGAAGTGAGCAACTTCTTAAGGGGTGTTCCCAAGCTAAAAACACCACTTATTTGGAATAAGATCTGTCTTTTAATTTGGATATATATACAAGTTTTTTTTCTTCATATTTATGGTATATTTCAAGTATAAATATTTTATATCTTCAACATACCATGAATATACTTTTTGTCAATATTTTGTATATTAATCATACGTACTCTATAATTTTTATATATACTCCGAAAGCGGCGGGAGGACTAGTCTGTTGTTACCTTCTCACTTAAAAGAGAGATCTTATTCCAAATTAAAAATATTTATAGTTATTGCAAATTACTTCTTAATTATTACAAAGACGTTTTCTTGTTGATTTGATACAACTATTATGACTGTGCAGGCAAATTTACACGTTGTATAATATTTTATTTGTCTCAATTTAAATGTTTTAGTTTGATTAGAGTATTAGACACGAAGTTTAAGAAATAAAAAAAAATTGTGGTCTAAGATTAAAGATTTGTGAAGTCTTTTAAATTTGGTAGTCTTAAACTTGCTATGTGGAATGTTGGAATTGGAAAAATTACCAAATATAGAAATAGACACTCTATTTGGATAGACCAAAAAGAAAAATAAGACATTTAAATTAAGACGGATTATGAAATTATAAATGTAATTATGAAAAGACAAAACATACTCGAACCCTTGATGAAGATATCCCTAAAGGCCTAAACTTACAAAACATCACGTGTAAAGTCGTATCATGCAAAATAATTTTGAAAAATAAAAGAAATTAGATAGAGATACTGAAAAATAACAATGACGCTAAAGTCTAACTTTCTCTATTATGACTATTCCCTAGATTTGCGTCTGATCACACCCATCAGCAGACTATTTTTTCAATTTTCTGTTTCAAAAATTAGTTAAAACAAAGAGGTTAGCATCTGCAGTGTCAAAAGAAAAAAAAAAAGGAGTACAAAAAAAATGTTTCCAGTATTCCATATAAAACATTTTATGGGAGCGGGTAAAAGATGACCTAACTTTAGCTTAATCCGATTTGCATCTAGTCTTTGTTAGGTGAAATTAGATGTTAATTAGGATATATGCAATGTTTGTTTAGCAAATTTATTAATATACACTAGCTTTTAAGAATTTTCATGTCAAAGTATTATTTGTAGAATAATATAATTTTCCTTGTCTATAGTCTTCTCATTGATCCAATATATATAGTTGTTTATAATTGTAATCCTAATCGAATGAGGATATCTACTTTACCTAATTACATTAGAATATTGATTACAGAATATATGGAGAATATTTATTTATTCTCGATCACACCCCATCTGTCGGAGCGGGAGGAGGTCGGACGCTTAGACTGGATCTGAAGTCAAGGAACAGCGGTCAAGGAAGTCCCTTAGTAAATATATTTGTGTACTGATAGGAAGATGGAACATGCAACACCCGAACAAGACCCATGACAACCTTCTCACAAACAAAATGAATATCCATCTCAATATGTTTGGTTCGCTGATGTTGAACCGGGTTATGAGACAAGTAGACTGCGGATATGTTATCACAGTAGACAATAGATGCCTTATGTAAGGGACAATGAAGCTCTAGAAGGAGGTTTCTGAGCCAACAAATTTTGGCAACAACGTTCGCATCGCCTCTATATTCTGCTTCTACACTTGAACAAGAAAGTGTGGCTTGCCGTTTTGCAGACCACGAGATGACATTATCACCCAAAAATACACAATAGCCAGAAGTAGATCGATGTGTGTCTGCACAGCTGCCCCAATCGGTGTCTGTATAAGATATCAGTCTGGCCGGTGCAGATGGATAAAGATGTAATCCGTAGTCAAGAGTACCCTTAACGTACCGAATGATACGTTTAATAGCAGTAAAGTGAGGCTCTCTGGGAGCATGCATGAACAAACACACCTGATGAACGACATAGGCAATATAGGGCCTAGTGAAGGTAAGATATTGAAGTGCACCAGCTAGACTTCTATAAAGAGAAGGATCAAGCACCGGATCCCCGTCATTGGCACTAAGCTTCGACTTTGAGTTGACTGGAGTGGGCATGATCTTACAGTTTGCCATTTTAGACCTGTAAACAATCTATTTGGCATACTTACGCCGACACAGGAACATTGCATTCTTGGATCTAGTCAAGGAAATCCCAAAGAAATAACTCAACTTACACAAGTCTGTCATAGCAAATTCGGATTTGAGCATGGTAATGATCTCATTTTTCAGCTCATCTGAGAAGGCAATCAAGACAATGTCATCCACATAAAGCAATATGTACGCAATGTCATTACCTTGATGAAAAATAAGAAAATGAGTTATCACTTTTGCTGCACATGAATCCAATCTGCAAGATGTAAGTGGCAAAACGGTCATTCCAAGCCCTGTGGGCATGTTTCAAGCCATAAAGTGACTTTCAAAGCCGACAGACATACTGAGGAGCCGAAGAATGCACAAAGCCAGGTGGTTGATGCATGTATACAGTTTCTTTCAAACCCCCATGTAAGAACGCGTTTTTCACATCAAACTGATGAATAGGCCAATTCTTTCCCATAGTTATGCTCAAAACAGTGCGGATGGTAGTTGGTTTAACCACTGGACTGAATGTCTCACCACAATCAATTCCCTCTTATTGCCCCATGCCATTTGCCACCAGTCTCGCCTTATGGCGTTCAATCTCACCATTATCTCAGAATTTGTGATTATATAGCCGCATGCAACGAATCACATTCACCCCCTCTGGTTTCGAGATAAGATCCCAAGTGTGTTGTGCAATTAGCGCATCGATTTCCTCACGCATGGCTGCATTCCGATTCGGGTCAAGCTTGGCTAATTTTAGGGTTTTAGGTATATGTGAGATAGTCTGAGTGGATAGGTTAAATTGGACTTTCAATTTGAAAATCTCATTCTGGGCACGGGTTTCCATGCAGTGGGTCAGAATCGGGACAGTTTGGGTGACGGGAAGTGGGGGTAGTCGGGGGCAGTGGGGTTGTCGGGGGCAAGGGGTGGTCGACATGGATTATGTGATCATCGGCGGAGAATTTTAGTGGTGGAGCAGCAGGCTTGGCGACGGGAATGGTGGGGTCGAGACGGGAATAGTGGATGGGGGTGTTCGACGAGATTGGGGGTAGTTGACGAGTGCTGGGGAAGTGACGGGATGGCTGACGGAGGCGTGGATTTTTGAGCTGGAATACTAACACTATGTATTGCGTTACTAATGAGAGGGGAAGTGTCCAGATCATTAAGGAAGCCGTAATCAGTGACTTGAATTTTTTGGATGTTTGCACATGGGAAAACATTCTCCTCGAATGTGACATGGCGAGAGACTAGAGTTTTTTTTGTGGATAAATCATATATAAGTATCCCCTATTGTTCAACGGGAAATCTAATAAAATGGAAGGAGTAGTCCTAGGTGCTAATTTATGAGAGGCGAGATTTTTGGTAGCATAGACAACCAAAAATTCGAAGGTGATCTGACGGAAGAGAATTTCAGTTGGAGTTTTATTTTGAAGAGTTCGTGTTAGTAAAATATTAAAGAGGTAAGTCATCATGTGTAGGGAGTACATCCAAAAGAAATGGGGGATGGAAGCAGGAAAGAGCATAGTGCGGATTTTATTGTTGATGGGTGCGTATGATTCTTTCGGCTTTACCATTTTGAGGGGAGGTATGGGGGAAAGAAAATCGAAACACCATGTCGTGGGCCATACAAATTTTTTGAAAGGGAAGGTTGTCAAACTCACGGCCGTTATCACATTGAAACATTTTGATGGTCTTCTCAAATTGGGTTTTAACATATACTTGAAATTCAAGAAAAATTATGTAAACTTGGGACTTATATTTTAGAGGATAGACCCAAAGAAAGTGAGAGAAATCATCCAAAAATATCAAATAATATTTGTGACCCAGTTTTCTAGTAATGGGAGATGTCCATAAATCCGTATAAATAATATAAAAAGGAGAAAATGTTACACTTAATGAAGATTGAAAGTCTAACATGCTTTCCTAAAGGGAAAGAGTGGCAAGCGTGGGTAAATTTTCCTTTATTACATTTAATGAAATTCTGACTTCTAAGAAAATTAAAAATTGGTGCTCCCGGGGCCCCGATTCTATTGTGCCAAGTTGATGGAGAGATTACAGCTAGAGAGGTTGGTGGATTGACACTTGCGGCAAAATTGAATGAGAAAGGATATAGGTCCCCCACACTATTACATCTCGTAACAGTTGTCCCCGTACGTAGGTCCTTTACAGAAAAATCAAAAGGGTCAAACTCAATAGATACAAAATTGTCACTAGCAAATTTCCTAACAGAGATTAAGTGCTTAATGATGTTAGGAGCATATAGGACATTTTTTACGGTAAAGGGTGGGTAAGGTGGTTGTGTTTGAGTTGTGTCGTAGCCTTGAATTGGAATGCGATTGCCATTGCCGACCAAAATAAATTGAGGATTGTTCAAATTAAACAGGTGATGGAGATTACCAGAGTCATGAGTGAGGTGGGATGTGGCACATGTATCCATGTACCATGCGTCATCGGGCTACTAGAAATTCATAATGTTGTAAGCCTGACTCAGTTCGACATGGGTCATGGGATCGGAGGCCTGTTGTTGGGCCATAGAGAAGTGGGCCTGGTGCTAGTGGCCCATATACCGTGGGCCCAAGATGTTGGGCTGCAACGAGAAATACGGTGCCATGTTCGTGGATTGTAGGTTAGATAGAAAGACGAGGTTGTTGAAGAACCCTAAAAGTGAGCGATACACTTTTCAGGGCGGCGAAAAGTTATCGAAAATCGTTGATTGAAGAGAGAAATGTGCTTTTGTTCCTCAAGAAGTTCTTCCTTCCAGTTATACAGCCAGCGAGATAGATGTTACGGAAAAGTGTCCAGAACAACGGGCTCTCCTTGTGGAATCAAGAAGACATGAGGTTTTACTTTTGGACAACGAGATTGCCTTTGATGAAGCAATTATCTAAGAAAGAGAGCAGGGAATACAAGAAATACATCAACAAATTGGTGAAGTGAATGAAATTTTCAAGGACCTTGTTGTGCTTGTTCACGGGCAAGGAGCTATGATTGGACATGTTTATTATACAGTACAAGGGGTTTGAGAGAAGGCTAGAGTTTGACTTCTGATACCATGTAGAATAATGTGATTCTCATTGTCTGGAGTCTTCTCATTGATCCAATATATATAGTTGTTTACAATTATAATCCTAATCGAATGAGGATATCTACTTTACCTAATTACACTAAAATACTGATTACAGAATATATGAAGAATGTTTATTTATTCTCTATCATTATTTACAAAAGAAACCAAGTATAGTAATAAAAATTTTGACTTTAGGAGCAACTCTATACTAGGAATTAATTATTTCAATTTTGCCCCTTAACTTTGCGAACTGATCCAAATTATCTCTTTGTTGATAGTTGGTAAAATCTATTTTGTCGTTACAAAAGTGGCTAATTTGTTCTTGTTAATTAACGGCGTAATCTTTTCAACACCTTAGTCATTTTTACAAAGGAAATAGTCAAATTTTCTCTTGAAGTATGCGAATGGTTAAAATATTGGCAACCTACTCATTTTGAGAAAACATTTTAGTAGTCAAAAGGTTAAGCATTGAATCATCAAGATCATAAAACGTAAAATCAAATCCTTATGAACAATTATTTAGTAAGAAAATTATAAAATCCTATTTAGCTCTTTCTAAAAAATCTACATTGCATGCTCTCTTTCTACGAGAGTGTATGTATCTGAAGTTGGTTCTTCTCCTTTTCCTATAAAAAAGTTAATATAATGTAATCTATTTAAGGTAAAGGAAAATAATAAGGTGTATCTGAATATTTCTGTCTTTAATTAGGTAAGTGTTTAAAGCATAATTTCAAGAATCGAAAATAAAGATATATTCATGGAATAGTGATAACCTTGGAATGAAATAACAATTAATGTCTCAAAATTGATAGTATAAGAGAATGGTATAATTTCAAAATTATAACCTTCATCATACATAAACATTTCAAGAAACCCAGATGGATTCTTTCAAGTTTCTATTTTTCACTCTCTTAATCTTATTTCTCCTTGTTCCTTCTCAATCCACAGGTAGTTTATTATCTAGTTTTTTCTCTATTAAAAAAAGTTGTTTTATTTCATGACCCTTTGATTTTTTTACTTATATTTGAGTTTTCTTTTACATCTTTTTGTTAGGTGATGTTGAAATCAGCGATGATCCTTATTCGGATTGCGTTTTCACAAGCAATTGTAAGACCAGGTCGGATTGTAATGGATCGTGTCAAGATGTTGCGCATTCAATTGGGCTGTGTGTTCCGAAACCGCCTGAAGAACTAGTTTGTTGTTGCCTTGTTACTAAAAAGAGAGATCTTATTCCAAATTACAAATATTTATAGTTATTGCAAATTACTTTTCAATTATTACAAAAATGTTCTTTTGTTAATTTAATACAAATTATAATACAAAAACGTCCTAGGGCCTACCTTTTTCCGAGATTGCTTTGTACTACGAGGAGTTGGACGATAATAATATTAACACACTATCTTTCTTTCACTACTTTATTTTCTTTTCCGTTTCAATATTGTTTACGTTTATCGTTTTAGGCCTCGTTCCATTAGTCGATCGTAAAGCAAATTTTAGCCTCTAAGTAATTGTGCTGAAATTTTAATTGTGTACGACCAAAAACAATTTGATATTACTCATGTTCAGGTAATGATACTAATGAGGTCAGATAATGGCACACTGTTCTTTAATAGATTATGCACTAAACTATTTCAATCCTCTCAAAATATCCATTAAATTATGTAGTTATACCTACACTCCACACAAAAGAAAAAATGAATTTGTCCTTTTAACAAATATGCTCAATAGCATTTGTTGTTGTAGCCTAAATTTTTATATGGAACTGAAATCTATTAAAAATAGTGACGAATCTAGGATTTTTGTTAATTTAATACAAATTTTAAAGGAAATGGCGTATCATGAAAAACATTTATCAAATAGAATTTTTTTTTAGATAAACACACTGAAAAACAACAATGACACTAAAGTCAACTATCTCTATTATGACTATTCCCTCCATTTCATAATATGTGATATTTTTAACTTAGGCATACTCCTTAAGTAAAATACTCGCTCCTAAAAAGTGAAAATATTTTTACTAACTTATCATTACTCAAATGCCTTGAAAAAGAAGTAACTCTTTAGTGGTTCTTGGTTATGTAAAACTCTAATATTTAAATAAAGGTAAATACTAAAAGAAAAAAAATTATCTTTTTGATTTTGTGAAACATCACTTATTTTAAAATAAAATAAAAACATCGCTTATCATACAAGGGAGAGCGTATTTTATTGGCTTGTGCAGATTTTAAATTGTCTTAAAATTATGTACCTCCATGTAATCATATGTTAAAAATGTTAACAAATTGTCATACTTTTAGATTTGAATTTAGGTTGAAAAGATTTTTTTTATAAAAAAAATTTGAAAAAATGAAGGGTTAGCCCACCCCAGCCCGCGGCCCTTCTAGGGATGGGTTGGGCTAGTCATTATACGACCCTTTCAAATAAAGAGTCGGCCCATCCTAGCCCATCAAATTTCTTGATCCGCGAGGCTTGGGCTGAGTTGAGCTGGGCTAGCCCTTTTTGAGCTCTACTGATGCTTCTTTTCTCCGAGATGTTTAGAATTCACATTAAAGTTACCAATACACTATCAAATTGGAGATTGCGCTTTCACAAGCAAATGCTAGACCAAGTCGGATTGTGATGCACCGTGTAAAGATCTTGAGCATTTGAGTGGACTGTGTGTTCCCAATTCGAAATTGGCCGGAGGACTAGTCTATTGTTGTCCTCTTACTAAAAAGAGAGATCTTATTCCAAATTAAAATTATTTATAGTTATTGCAAATTACTTTTCTATTATTACAAAAAACGTTCTTTCGTTAATTTAATACAAAACTTTTTACTGTGCGGGCGATTTACTAGTTGTATAATATTCCTTTTGTTTCAATTTAAGTGTTTTAATTTGACTGTACGGAGTCTAAGAAATAAATGAAGATTTTTAAATCTCGTGATCTTAAATTAAATATATGTGTAGTTCTTTAAATTTTATGGTCTTAAACTTATCTTGAATAGTGTTGAAAATGAAAAATTTTAAAAATATAGAAAAAGATACCGGGACTGATTATGAAATTATATATTTCTATATAGTAGAAAGGGTTTGGTTTCGACGTGCGTGCTTGATGACAATGATATCAAAGTTGATAACATTTTAGTCTTTTTCCTTAATTAACTATCCTACGTGTCTTTCAATTCGAAACTGATTTGCCACGTTTGGTGTTTTGTTTCATTTTCTCGATTGTTCCTTTTAGATCGCTGGTTGTCCTTTCAAAATAATGTTTTTTTGAAAATTTATAAAATTAGAATAAATGTCTTTCTCAGTAAAGTATTAGATATTATTTTATTTAAAAAATTCAACGAGCAAAAAAACTGATAATTAACAGTGTTAAAATATAATTCGTTACTATGAATAACGTTTTATGATTACTACGTGACTCACAATGATCGCTTTTGAATTACTACATACTTGACTTAATTAACTCATACCTCTTAATTTTTTGTGAATGTTGCTCCAACAATGGACAACACAAGTAGAAGCTTTGCTGAAAACTATTTGAATGTGTTGAACATTTGTTTCATACGTCATACTATTTTAAAAGTGGAAAGACCTAAGTTGAAAAGTTTAATTACTAAATCATCCATTAAAAGTTAAACAACATTGTAGAAAAGTGTAATTCTATTTGCTTGGAGACTTTTCATTTATGCAATATATATATGTGTTTATAATTATAAACTTAATTATATAAGGATCTCTACGTTACCTAATTACATTAGAATAATAATTACAGAATATATGGTGTCGCGCCCTATTTTGACCTACTGTCAAAGCATAGCACAACGTGTCCGGTGATTCCTAGGTATTATTAAGGAGTCGCCACCTAATTATTTTTACAATGAATTAGGACACCTAAATATTAAATAATGTTGCAATGTAACTCCAATTTTAAAGTCTGCGAAACTAATGAGATTCAAGGTAAGGGTTCTTTATTCTCCTAAAGGAAAGGGGTTAAGCATCCTTTAAGATCCGCTAACTTGCGGTTATCCGATCAAACTCAGGTTAATTAATTATTGCTAAGAAAAATGCATGTTTTAAAATATAAACTTAAAATGGTGTTGCAAGTATTTAGTAAAAGGAAAATACATGTAAAGTTGAAAAAGTATGCATTTTGGCACAATTAATAGCAAAGAGAAAAACGAATTACTTATAATAACAAAGAAGTAATTTTTGGAAATCATTTTGAGTTGTACAATTAATAAAGTGAACAGAAGATGATCAAAGTTTGTTTTGAAAATTTTAAATATGCATGACGAGCCTAAAATAAATAAACTAGCAGAGGGTTTCTAAGTTTGAATTAACTGAGCCTACAAATGAATAAACTAACGACTGTTTTTAAACTACCCTATTAATTATCCATTCATGGCCTAATTATTCTAAATATCCTAACAATCACACAAGCATTAAATAATTATTACAGACCCAAATAGAAATAACGAAATTAAAGAATAACAATGAAAGGGAACTAAAGCGGATGACGATATCATCTCACCCTATTTGTTTTGAAATCCCGAGTTTGGAGAATGCAAGGAATGCGAATGCGGGTCTTCGTTTGACTACAGCCATGATGAGTCTCATAACGAGACTCTTTGTTGCTCCCGATGCATATCATGTAAATGAAAGAAAAGAAAAGGATTAGTAGACGGAACATGAGAATATATACATAAACAGTTTATATCGACTATGGCAATTCAAGAAAATGAATGAGCGGGCCCCAGCTCAAGTACCGCGCAAAATAGAGGGATGTGGGGCCCCATGGGCACATGGTCATGCAAAAGAGGGGAAGACAAATATATCAGTTAGGACGCATCAAAATTATCAATCATATAAAATAAGACGAGCATGTATATATGATCGGTCAACAGTTAAAAGAGAGAAAATAAAAAAAAAATCCAGAACTTATGCAAGAGCCAAATTACACACTGCCTACGATATTAATGTTATGGGCCCAAAAGAAAAGAACAACGGAAATGGGAGAGAAAGCAAACAAACCCAATTTAGCATACAATTCACACATATATCTAAGAAGCCTAGTCTAAATATATTCACACACAGAGGTATATCTAAAACAAACCTCTTTCAAATTTTACACAGAGGTATAGCTAACATGCTGGGGAGTGATTCAGAATGACTTAAGACCTTAACAGAGTACTGGACAGTGGCAACCAAACGGGATGAAGTTCATTCTCAACATGCCATATGATTAGCTATTAGAAGAATATAATGTGCTCATATGGACAAATCCAGAAGCCAAAGCATAACAAACACATACTCATGGAATTAGCCTAAACATGGCATAACTTGACAGTAATCAAAGGCCTTTCTATTTCTAATCTGCAGATACTTAATTCACATGCCAAGGTCTTGGGCTCACTTGAATAGTTTCAACACCCAGACCTTATCCTATACATGCTACCATGTGATCATGACTGATTTGAATGTAAGATACAGACAAGCAATAACTTAGTCATGGAATCAACTAGATCAACAGGGTACAAAATACTAGCATAGACCTTACTCAACAACTTAATAGCCATAACAAGGTACCAAACAACCTAAAAAGGGGCTTTACATGCTAATGGATGAATTTCGAAATTTAAGCAAACAGGGCAAGATATGATCAGTTTAGTTGACATATAAACATGGGAGGAAGCAGATTACTAATCAAGAGCAGTATTTCAGGGATGTGGGGGCATTCAAACCAAACTAAACAATACACAAGCACAGTTTATACTATGCATTAGGTATAATGACCCTTCCCCCCAAACCAGGTAATATAAGTATGCAGATAATATAATAGGCATATTAGGAAAACAAGAATGATCAAATGACCAGTCAAAGGTAGCACTTTAAAATAAGTAGGGCCATATAGGACATGATACATAAAATCTCAATCATGTTGTCAACTAAACACAATAACATCCTTAGACAAAGCATATCATGGCTAGCATATTTACACAGTACATCTTAAACTAATTAAGATATCAGCCCATGAACACATAAATATCAAGAAACCTTAAGCTTTCAACTACTCAACACATTAATAAATCATTTTATAAAAAAAAAAATCATATTTCAGCAAATCTAAAACTTGGTTAAACAGTCTGTTAATCATACCAATACACTATAATCGTATAGCTTAACTAGTATTACTAATTATACATTTTATGACCCTTATGTATTCATATTAATCTGAAAGTACTATTTACACTACTGATAGTTATCCTGAGATAATCGTAGGCATATTATAAACAAGATAAAACCTACTCAAAGTTAAAATGAACTACACACAGTACATCATGTCAAGTTAGTATACTTAACTAATCACATAACACATAATACAAATCATAATACACCAATTAAATAAGAATTTAAAAGGGAATTCGAGTTACTGACCTTCTCCGAGAAGCGAACCGAGGCGTGTTCCGAATCGTCGAACCCACTCGGAGAAGTTGTGTTTATGCGATTGAAAAGAATAGGAGCTTAAATGTTTTTGTGGTTTTGGTCGAGCCGGAACCGAGAGTAAAAGAGGGGATTTTTCAGTCTTTTTGAATCAAAAGCTTGTTCCAGAGGGGGGTTTTTCGTTTCTGAAAACTTCGTTGTGAAAAAGCAACCAAGGTCGATTTTTTAGCTAACAGCTCTTAAGAAAACAGAGGGGATTTCTTTCCAACCAAAAAAAAAAACCCCTCCCAAAGAGCTCTATTTATAGCTAGATTTTGAGAGCTTAACAGCTAGAATTCGAAATTCGAATTCAAAGAAAATAGGGGAAAAAGTGACGGTTCTTGACAGATTTCGAAAAGGAAGATATGATGATAAAGAGTACGGATTTATGCCTTTACCCATCGAATCCTTGAAGGTTCGTCCTAGAGACCCAACACCTCATGCATGCTTTGCGATTTTTAGGGCGATTTGACTCAAACGAACTATCTAAAGCTCTGAAAAGCTTCAATGGGTGTGAGGGGACAGAAAAATGTGATGATGACAGGACAAGGTGGCGGTGTCAGGTGAGGTATCGATTATCCGGCGGGTAAAGGGGGGTGGAACCGGTGAAGGGCTGCCGGTTTTTTAGGTCGTCTGGTTTTGGGCACGATTTGGTTTTTTATTTTTTTTTGACGATTGGGATTTAGGGGAATGGGATATGGGTTGAGGGAGTTGGGCTGGGGTCAGTGGGCTGGTGGGAATTGGGATTTTAGTTTAGCGATTGGGCTCAATTGGTGGAGTGGGGGAATGGGCCGACGGTGAGGGAATGGTTGGGCCGAAAAATAGGGGTTAATTTGTAGATGGACTTTGGGGGTTGATAGAATGTTTTGGGTAGAAATTATTTTTGGGTTGGGAAATAAAATGGGTTATGGGTTTAAAAATATAAAAGGGATTTAATATTAAAAATGCTTTGAATAAATGTAAATTATTTAGGATATAGTATAACGATGTGATAATAATAAAATATAATATTTGTGAAATGCTTAATGCTTAATTAAAAATAAAAAAAAAGGATGTCGTTTTGTGAAAATAAAGTAATATAGAATATTATGATAAAACTATGATCATGATTTAAAAAGGCCAATGGTGGTAGGAATGCGAATAATAATAATAATAATAATAATAATAATAATAATAATACATATGCATATATGTATATATATATATATATATAAAAAATATTTTTTGAGGTATCAAAAATATTTAAAATTGCAAATAAATCGATAAAGATGGGACAAAATTGGGTGTCAACAGATGCCCCCTCTTTGGCCGGAAACGATGAAAGAATTTTCAGACAAAGAAGTTGACTGAGTAGCCAATTTTGTTCTGATCATCGGGACTCGAAGGACGATTAGAGATGCATGGGTAGAAATAGAACTTCGAGGGAGAAGACATTGAAAAGTTGGTGTGGATTCAAGAAATATTGCCCCAGTGTCGAGTTATGATGACACAGATGTGAAAAATTATTAGGGAAGAGCGGAACGACGTTTGAAGTAGGCTGCTGACCAAAATTGCCTCGGTTCGCCGTAAGAGACAGTTCCATGTTGTGATGAAGTTCCTGCAAATTAAGGCTCCTGCAAACTAAAGCTTAAGATAAAATTAGTGTATAACTGCTGAGAAAAACAATTTGTAGAGAATATGACTTGGAAATACCCGCATTATGAGGTGGGCGCCAGACTGAAATTAAAATACCCGCATTATGAGGTGGGCGCCTGACTGAAATTAAAATACCCGCTTTATGAGGCGAGCGCCTGAAATGACGTCGTTGGATTGATGTGTTGTGTTGAAGACGTCGTTGTAATGTTGTTGACATCGTTATGATGATGTAAAAGACAGTTGTTGTGCTGCCGTAACGTCGAGGACATTGTTGTAATGCTATTTTGCTGAAAAGATAATTGTTGTCCTGAAGATGTCGTTGTAATGTTGTTGACGTCGTTGTAATGCTGTAAAAATAGATGTTTTGCTGAAGATGTCGTTGTAATACTGTAAAAAATAGTTGTTGTGTTGAAGACGTCGTTGTAATGCTGTAAAAAATAGTTGTTGTGCTGAAGACGTCGTTGTAATGTTGTTGACGTCATTGTAATGTCTTAAACGATAACTGTCGTGCTGAAGACGTCGTTGTAATGCTGTTAACGTCGTTGTAATGCTGTAAAAGATAACTATTGTGTTGCCGTAACGTTGATGACGTTGTTGTAATGTTGTTTGCTGTAAGAGATAGTTGTTGTGCTGTAGTAACGTCGGTGACGTTGTTGTAATGCTATTTGTTGTAAGAGATAGATGTTGCACTGAAGACGTCGTTGTAATGTTGTTGACGTCATTGTAATGTTGTTGTGTTGTAAAAGATAGTTTGTTGAGCTGAAGACGTCATTGTAATGGTGTTGACGTCGTTGTAATGGCTGTAGAAAAAAATAGTTGTCATTCTGCCGTAACGTCGTGGACGTTGTTGTAATGTTGTTCTGCTGTAAAAGATGTAAGTGACGTCTTTGCCGTCGGTTTGCTGTGTTGAAGTTTCATATGATTCGAAATAACATCCTTGTGCAGACACAATGGTTGGGGCCTTGTACGTCAAGATGATGTCTTCGTATAGATGCAAAACAGGAACGTAATCCTTGTAGTGAGCTGTGATGCCGAAATTCTTTGGGAAATTGATCATAAGTGATGTGGCTTCCCTGCTTCTTTCAACCTGAAGAACTTGTACTCAAAGAAAATTTGTGAGTTTGGGGAAGGGGCGGTTGATTCGCGTTAACTTTGTAGCTTTGGCTCTTTATACTTGTATGTCCTGCTGATTCGGGCCTGTGGCCCCTGTCTGGTTCCCAGTCATGGCTAGCCGTTAATAAAACATTTGTTGAAAACAATTTGTTTATAAGAAAGTATGCGTATCAATAAAACTTCTGTCGAACTCTAATGAAAACATTTGTTGAAAATAATTTGCTTATAAGAAAGTATGCATATCAATAAAAAGTTCTGTCGAACTCTAATGAAAACATTTGTTGAAAATAATTTGCTTATAAGAAAGTATGCATATATGTAAATGTCTGTCGAGCAGTGAGATGCAGTGAAACAAAGCAAACGTCTGATCCAAAATCTTTCTTCTGGCTGAAGACTTTCCATGTTTATCGGCGTCTTCTTGCAGTGATCCCTTCAAATTTTGCCCAGTTTCTGATATGTGATGATGATGAACTTTCGAATGGATAATCGAGTCTTGTGTTGCTTGCTTGTCCTATCAGGGTGATCAGATGGGCGATTTTGTCATATGTGCGATAAAGTAGAAAAGATTTCCTAATGGTGGGACCGAAGCCGATTTAGGCCGCCTACGTATCCCCATAAGGGAATCAGGTCATAACGTAGTTCATTACAAGCCAAGGGAATTGTAAGGTTTTTTTCTAAAAATGGGACCGAAGCCGATGTGGCCGCCTACGTATCCCGCCGAGGGAATCAAGTCATAACGTAGTTCAGGTTACAAGAAAAATGCAATTTTTCGGGAAACTTCTGTCTTAAAGAGGCGAAACCTTATGTGGGTTCTATGCGTATCCCGCCGAGGGAGCACAACTTTACAACATGGAAAAAGTATTACATAGAGAATAACAATTCCTAAATATAGTATCTCTTCACTGCATCTACATTGATAGTTTTTGGCCATTCTATTTTGATAAAGTTGCCCCGGACAAACTGCGTCCATCTGCTTTTCATCAATTAGTCTCTTAGTACATGATTTTGTATCCACTTGACTTCGAAAGATATAGCGTTGCCCAGTAAAAAATCCTGATTGTAGTGTGATAGCCCAAAAGTGCAAAGGGCAAATGCTCGTGCCAATGCTTGTAACTATCAAACCATATTGATGTTTCATCCAAATCTGGCTTTGACTTATTCTAAAAATGCCCCAATTCTTCCGGTTGTGAGTCTTCCTTATATTCTTCGAAGTCTTGCTTGCTTGTTTCAAATGTGTAACACATTATCGACAAATTTATTAGTTTGCATGATGAGAGAGAAGAAAATTATTAAACAACGGATTTTAAAATAGCAAAAGTAATGCGGATTTGTCATTTTGAGCTTTCAAAAGGTGGAGGTAAAACATATTAAATGCATATATATGATTCAGGCCTCAATCTGAATCGCATTGTTTCATTAAATATTAATGCAATTAACTAGTTTCCGGGAGAAACAAGGCCGGGGCACAGGTCCAATTTTTCCAAAACATCTCCTTGCTCTGCATCCCAAATGGTTGAGTCTCTAGCGTAATCACTGAGAATCACATTACATTTTACTTCTTCTTCAGCAATGAAAAATCTTTTGAACCCCTTCACGAGGTTGGCTGCATTGTCCTCCTTTGATTCTTGAGTGACACATGCTTTGACGAATGACTGACTCAGAGGCGAAACATGCTTTGGTAAAGAAGCATCTCTCTTCCTTCGAAGATTGGTTGATAAGACTTTTTCAGGAAAAGATGGTGCCATGATCCGCGGCTTTGGAGAAAGCACTTCTACTCCAAACGGTGCCTTTACTTGGACTGTAATCATAGGGGTGATAAAGGTCGATGATTCAACCTTTTTCTCTCTCTGGACTGGCACAATGGTTCCTTCCAAGTTGTGTTCCTCATCAACAGTAATCATGTTCACATTGGCATCGTCGTGATTTGGCGAACGATTATTGTTTGCATTTGATGAAGGTCCTTTCAGTTGGATAACTCCTTCTTTGATTAATGCCTCGATTTTGTTTCTGAGGGCATAGCAATTTTCAGTGTCGTGTCCAGGGATTCCCGAGTGGTATGCACAATGCTTAGTCTCATCGTGCCATTTGGGAACAGGATTGGGGACATTTCCTGGGATGGGCTGGAGTATTCCTGCGGTTTTTAGTCTTTCATATAACTGGGCTCGAGGTTCGGCTAAAGGTGTATAGGTTTTGGCTGGCTTTCTTTCGTGTTTTGCGCGAGATCTGGGTGCATTTAGTGGATGGACTCATGGATGAGGTAAGTATGCAGGCTGATATTGTGGGGGATTCGGATAGACTGGCGCTCGAGGCAGGCTATATATTGGTTGGGTATGGTAGACAGGGTAGGGACCAGGTGGGTATTGATTGTAAGGTTGAGGGCTTTGGGCGTATGGGCAATAATAGGAAGACTGAGGACTTTGGTTGTTTTGATTGTAGTAGGGAGGCTGGGGTGATAACATTTGGTAGGTTGACATTTGATTTGACCTATGTTTTTGAACTGTCATGGAAGGGGACACTCCGTCTCTCTTCCTCTTTATTGCTCCCCCAAATGAGTCTGACTGAATTGTCTCACTCGTTGCTTGTAACGCTACAAAGTTTGTAATTCTTCCAGTTCTGATACCCCCTTCTATGAAATCTCCCATTCTTACAACTTCCGGGAAACTCTGTCCTATGACGCTTATCATTTTTTCATAGTAGGTTGCGTCTTTCAAAGATTGTACAAAAAGAGTGGTCATCTCACTTTCCGCTATCGGTGGTTGAACTTTTGCTGCTTCCGCCCTCCACTTCATGGCATATTCTCTGAAGGTCTCTGTAGATTTTTTCTCCAATTTCATTAAATGAAATCTATCCAAGACTGTGTCGGTGTTGAACTTAAATCTCTCTACAAAATCTTGTGCCATCGTGCCCCAATTACGCCATTTCCGCGGGTGTAAAACAAAAAGTGAATGGGCAACCTCATTCACCATCTTCTTCGCCATTGTCAATATAACAATACTAATGATACAACGTAGACTCTTAGTTTTCTTCTTAAAATATAAGACGAGAAAAGTGGCACAAATGGAGAAGAGATTGGCTTAAGGAATATACCAAAATATTTGTAGGAGGCTTTTTTTATATAGGGAGTGGAAGATGAAAATATCAAGAACCAGGGAGTACGTGGACGGTGTTATGGGAACCCACTGAAAGACCGATATTACCGGTGTATATCATGTTCTGAATTTGTTTTCATAAATTGTAGAATTATTATACAAGTTTAATTATGATATTAGTCTTGTATCAGAAAAAACTATTAGAATTAGAGTAGGAAAAGATAGAATTATTTTCTATATTTAAAAATTATATATCTGTATATATACCCCTCTTTATTAATAAAGTGGTTAGAATGCCATAAGCCCATAAATATAGAATAACATTACAAGTACCCAGGAAGGTAGTGTGGGGGTGTGGGCTAGTTATGAATTATTGTTTGGTGGAATGCTTCCATCAGTTTGTTTGAAAGAGGGTGAGACGTCAAGGGGAATTTCCTCTTATTCTCGACACGTATGAACTTCTAGAAATGTATTTTATTTTTGTCTAGTGTTGCACTTCTATTTCCGCATCATATACATCGAAGTTCCTCAAAAATTGATTGAATATTATGAAGAGTTGTGACCTGTAGACACCTGATGATGTTAGCGGGAAAATTCTGTTATGTGCCAAAAGTTATTTTCCAATATGCTTTCTGAATTATGTTTTAGAGTAATTTAACTATCATTATCGTATTTCAGAGAGGACAAAGACAAGTCAAAACTATCACTGATAATACAAACAAAAAATTCACGGCTCATATTCAAGTCTTGATTAATCATAAGCTTATTCGGGTAAGTCGTATAATTAGGTACCTAATCAAGCACAACTACAAAACAATAACATATCACGGCGAGCACGTCAATTGATTTGTCCTTTCTGAAATACAACATGATAGGGTTAAATTACTCTAAACTTTTAATGTAACCCACTTCATTCACGACCAGACCACACCCTTGCCAGCCAACCTCCGAACAAATTATAAAACTAAAAAAATACGTTAAATGATACATATTGAGGTATGAACCATATTTTAGCTCAAATTGATTCAGCCAATCTTACTTCAAAGTAGACTTTAGGCAGATTTTGACTAGTTAATTGATTTTTTTAACCCATCCCGTGTCCTGTCTTGTATCCTCATTGGAGATCCTACTAATACGAAATTGCATCGCGTAACTCCCATTAAAGAGGGAAGAGCTTTCTAACATAATTTTTTTACACCCAGGACTTGAACTTGTTGGTGACTCGTTAACTGGCTTTACTCGTATAAATCGTGCAGAATATGTTGGCAAAGCCCATGACGGAATTAGAAATGTTTTTGGCCCAGATACAGAGTTTCATATTATAAAACAGTAGGTCCATAAATGGTCAATTTCATTAGAAGTGGTTTAGCCCAACAGTTGAAATAAATACTTTTAGTTGCAACATGCAGGCCCATAAAGGGTAAACAAGTCTTTTTCTCAATTATCATAAGTTTATATTTTTGCATCATAATATTCTACTAGTTATTTCGCATGACTTTAGCCTTAACAAAATTATGCTCTACTAGGCATAAATTTATATTTTCGCATCATAATATTTCACAAGTTATACGCGCATTACTTTTACCTCAAATAACTTATGCTCCACTAGACATATTTTCACATCATAATATTTCATAAGTTATACACGCATTTACTTTCGTCATAAGTTGAATTGCGAAAATAGTAAAAGTTAAAGACCAGCCCATTTAAATGGAAATTCGTGCAATTTACAATAGCAGGCCCACAAAGGGAGTAGTTCGGCCCAAACGCTGAAATACTTTTAGTTGCAACAAACAAGTCTGCAAACCCTAGGTTTATATCTTGTGTGTGTCTATCTCAATCGACACAACCTCTACTCCTTAACCCTAGCTCATCATCCTCTTAGCCAAAATGCCGCCAAAGTTCGATCCATCTCAGGTCGTCGAGGTGTTCGTCCGAGTGACCGGCGGTGAAGTCGGAGCGGCGAGTTCACTCGCTCCTAAAATCGGTCCACTCGGTCTTTCCCCTAAAAAAATCGGTGAGGACATTGCAAAGGAAACCGCAAAGGACTGGAAGGGCCTACGTGTCACCGTTAAACTAACGGTGCAGAACCGTCAAGCTAAGGTATCCGTCGTTCCCTCAGCCGCCGCACTAGTCATCAAGGCGTTGAAGGAACCGGAACGTGACAGGAAGAAGACGAAGAACATCAAGCATAACGGTAACATCTCTCTTGATGACGTCATCGAGATAGCTAAGGTGATGGCACCGAGATCAATGGCGAAGGATTTGAGTGGAACAGTGAAGGAGATATTAGGGACGTGTGTGTCTGTTGGTTGCACTGTTGATGGAAAAGATCCCAAGGATTTGCAACAAGAGGTATCTGATGGTGACGTGGAGATTCCTCAGGATTAAATGCCAAATTAACAAGTGTTGAAGGAGGTTATGTTCTTATAGTTATTTATCTTAATTTTGTCTTGATAATGTTACAGAGGATAATTTATTTTTGATTATGATTTTGAGTAACATTGGATTGTGTTTTTCTCTCGATGAAGTGCTTTATTATTGCTCTATTAGTGTGCTATTTCATATTGTCTGTGTGGTTTAGTTGTAGTGTTATGTATTTTTACTGGATTTTACTGTCTTTAATTAGTTAAACGCATTAAAGATTTCCCTTGTTTGGCATGAATTTTGGAATTTCTATAGTCATAATTAGCAACGTTGCTTAACTCTTCCATCCTAGGACCTCCTTTATATCTGTTCCTGAACTGTTTTGCATAAATTTGATGAAATAAAGAGCTCATTGATAAGTACTGATGCCCATCTTCTTATTAAATTATCCATGTGGTTCTCATGATGTAGAATATAATAACAACATTCCTCTTAGCAGTGTGAGGTAGAGGCTGTTTAGAACTCTGTACATTCGTAATTGGTTTGTCCCATTTTTTTTGGGTCAAGTCTGTTATAGAAGGTTCAGCAAACTCATTAATTTACCGGTCTATTTGTAGCTTGTTTGGAGGTGAGTTATGCATAGATAAGATATTCATGTCTAAAATTAATACTGTGTTTGATGTAGAAACAGGGAATCTATGTAGTATATTATTCTATATAGACCGTGGAATAACTAATCCCTTCATAAAATAATACATAAATTTTCTCATAATTAATTCATGTATTACTAATAACTACATTACTCTAACCAACTATCAACAACCTCATGGATTTGGGTGTGTTACAATTGGTTTTTACTCTTGAATTTTGGAGAACACATTGAGAGTTTTTTCGGAGTGTATAATATGGTCGAAAAATGAGCTCATATGAACCTTGCATACCTTTTAAATAGGTGGATAAACATCCTCCGCCTATGTGGGTCTAAAGGGAGTTGTTTTGCAGTGTTTTCTTAAAACGTACGTTTGTTGCATTCGAAAGTAGACTCGTTGATAAGTTATGAGGCTAATAAGCGCATCAATTCAACATTCGAGGAAGAGTGTTCCAAAGTATATGATGTTACATTCCATATTTTCATACGCTAAAGTGTGTCGTCCTAACGTTAGCCGGAAAGAAATGTTGCCATGAAAGAGGGATTAAGTGGAACATAATTGACTGGAGAGTCGTGGAAACACTTCTTTCTACCATATTTTGGATCGGAATAAAATTTTAGCAATAAAATATGAAAGAATTTCAATCTTAGATTAAAAGACTGTATGGATGGTGTGAATTGTCTAAACAAGAATTCTAAGTTCGGTGAGGTTAAGATATATATATAAGGTTAAGGAAGGTTTCAAACAGCCTTAAGGCGGTTTGACGTGGTCAATTTTTAGAAAAACACATGTTTTCCTATTCAATTTGAATTTTCCCCAAATTGATTTTTAATTTTAGATTTTTTTCAGTAAAGATCTGATGATATGCAATAGGTTTCAAGGTTAAAATCTCGTAGTAATGTATGTTTTGAATGTTAATTTCAATTATGAAAATTCAATATTACTACGTTTTGAATGTTAATTTCAATTATGAAAATTCAATTTAAGAAAACGACGGTAGTTAAAAATCTCGACATATTCGAAATAAAGCTGACTAAAAAATAACATGCTTAAATCAAAACCTTAACAAATAAAACACTCAAACCTAATGATAACAAGTTTTCAAACAAAATTTACTTCGGATACTTTACAACCTCTAAAACGACGATTTGAACGTTTAAGTGTCCTTGATGTATTGAGCCTACATTGTTGTTCACAAAAAAAAAATCGTTGGTCAATGTATGAAAGAAAACATGATTAAGTGTTGAAAAATAAAAAGGTTAACCAAACAAAAATTATTGCATCCGCGTAATAGGACTTAACCGCAACGGCGCGGTTAAGTCCTATTGCGCAGTAATTTACCACACAAAAGATACTTTGATTTTACTATTTTTTTTAGTGGGGTATTTTTATTCATTCTCTCTTTTTGTGGGTCATTTGAGTTCCGGATTCGAACTATTAAGTGTTACTCCCTCCGTCTCATAATAAGTGTTACTTTAGCAACAAAAAAAAAATACATTAAAAAATCAATAATGTAATGAAAAATTTACCATACCCCTATGTAATAAAAATAGATTATTTTTCCTTTTTGACTAAAGCATGTATAAATAGTAATAATTTATGTCTTGAATAAAAAAAATATTAATAAATATTTTTTGCATAGAGAGTTTGTCAGTTTTTATTTAAGGGTATAGTAGAAAAAAGAGTAACTAATTTATGTCTTTTATACCTAAATGGATTGGGAATTGATGCATTTGTAATGTATTTTGTGCAAAATTATAGAAGTATATGAAACTTTTTCATAGTAAGTTCAGTTTTAAGTCTTAACACTTATTTTTTCTAAGATGACATTTATTAGGGAGTAATTCAGAAGTGTTCCTATGTCAAGTGTGACGTCTTAACCATTACAGCTCCCAGAATGGCTTTCGATGTTAAACGAATATAAACTGATGATGATGATAAAATTGTTCAAAAAGTATATGCAAGTGATTGTTGCTGCCAAATGGCATCAAATAACAATTTGCCTCATACAAGCAGCTTAAATGCTGAATCACCATTATTATGACTTGCTTCTGGCAACGCGTTTCATTTTTAGGAAGAAGAATATGCGCACATCCTCTTGCTCTGCAAATCATGAATTTTAAGTTCCTTAAGATTATTTTCCTGATTGCGTTAGGAAACAAGTCGACTATCACCGATAATGCAGAAAAAAATTTCACGCCTCACATTCTAGTCTTGATTAATCATAAGCTTACTCGGTAAGTCTTATCTTAGACTAGTGGGACGTTGCCCGTGTTGTGCATGGCCCCAATAACTTGTTAGTCAAATTTTACTACACAATAAACCAAGATGTGGCCAGTTAACGCTATCAGAATCATCAGTAAAATTGGAGATTTGTATAAGATGTTTTGGATAGAAATCGTGTATATATGTGAATATTTAGTTTACTTATCATATTTTATAGAATTCTTGTATAAGTATAATTAGAATATTAGTATTATACTAGGAATATAATTTTTTATATTTAGAGATTATATATTCACCTCTTCATTAATGAAAATAATCAAGGGATTATTTTCTTACATGGTATCAGAAGTCTATGACAAAATTTCCTTCTCCCAACTACACTTACGCCGCCTAGCACCCACGGAATCCTCGATTCTGACACATTTTTCTTCTAAAATTTTTCCTTTCTTCCCAAATTCTCTTCCTAATCCCTAATTCTCCTCTTGTTCTTTCATTATGTCTACCTCAAAGAACACGTTTCATCCTGCCATTACCGTCTCCAACATCAGGAACCACATCTCTATCGTTCTTGAGATGGAAAACATTCAATACGCGACGTGAGCAGAATTATTTAAAGTCCACGCATGCTCGCATCAAGTCCTTCACCACATCATCCCCGCGGATACATGCAAGGAAAAAGTGCCTACCGTCAATGATTACCCTGTGTTATGGACGACTCTTGATGCTACCGTACTCCAGTGGATATATTCCAATATCTCTATGGACCTTTTGCATGCGATTATTGAACCAAATGCCACGACGATGGGCACTTGGAATAAGGTGCGTGATATACTCCATGATAACAAAAATTCTCTTGTCGTCACTCTTGAGCAGGAATTCTCTTATCTCACTATGACGGATTTTCCGAATGTCTTAGCTTATTGTAAAAGGCTGAAGGAATTAGCGGATCAACTAAAGAACGTTGGTGCGCCCGTCACGAATGATCGTCTTGTTCTTCAGATGGTTGCCGGCCTATCCGAGACCTATAATGGTGTTGGGACTCTTCTTCGTCAAAGCAGCCCTCTTCCTCCGTTTTATCAAGCCAGGTCTATGCTCACCCTTGAAGAGGCGGGGTTGGCTAAAAAGGTCGCAACTTCCGCCATGATGGCGTCATCGCCACAAAATTCCTACTCTCCATCATCTTCGGCTAATTCCACTCCAAATTGGAACAACGGGGGTGGAAAACGGGGTCAAAATCGGAAGTTAGGCGAAAAAGGCGGCGACTGTAGTGGTTAGGGTGGCAACCGGCAGGGCAACCGCAGCTTGGGCCAGGGCAGTGGGCCAACTGGCCTAGTTACTCATTTCCAGTTCCAGCAGTTTACCCAGCGAATTGGGTCAGCCAGCAGAGACCCAATTGACTCAGTTATTAGAGCTTCACTTTCCTATTCATAAAGTTACCTTGGTCTATTGTGATAATGTTAGTGCCGTTTATCTCTCTGAAAATCCGATCCAACATCAGCGCACCAAACATATCGAGATGGATATTCACTTTGTTCGCGAAAAAGTAATTCGTGAACAAGTACATGTCTTACATGTCCCTTCAAGGTACCAAATTGCTGACATCTTTACTAATGGTCTTCCCTTGGTTATGTTTGAAGATTTTAGGGACAGTCTCAGCGTACGACAACCGTCTGCTATGACTGCGGGGGTGTAGGGGTGGGCGTATATCGGTTCGGTTCGGTTTTGTATCCGAAAAATATGAACCGAATAAAAATTGGTTTTTTAAAAAAAAAAACGATATGTTCGGTTTATATGCCGAACGTATCGGATTATATCAGTTTTTTCTAGTGGGGCGGGTCGGGTCGATGAATTTTTTAATTTTTTAAAAAAATTGAATTTTCAAAAATGAAATTGACATTCACACCTACACTATCATGAAATTTCGACGTTGAAATCTATTGTGTATCGTGAAATGTTTACTAAAGAAAAAGGAAAATTAGAAATCGATTTGGGGGAAAACACAAATTGATTGGGAAAAATGACGTTTTTCTAAAAATTGGCTGCGCTAACGGTTTGACCGGTCCCGTCTCGAAAAAATACGTAAAATCAAAAAAAAATCGGGTAAAACGGACATCCGAGCGCAGAGTTATGACCATTTAAAGTTTTATCAATTTACAACTACTTTTTCTCCCTACATTTTATGTCAATGCTTCCGTGATATGTTAATCAAGTTCATGCCGCATGCGACTTCCATAAAAGCTTCATAGATTAGCTTCAATGGCTATGATTCAAGAGATAGTAATAGCCTAAAATAAAAAAATAAAAATTAAAAAAATATATATATTTAATTCGGTTTTTCGGTTCGGTTCGTATCCAAAATTTAAAAATCGAATCGAATCACTAAATCCTGATTCGTTTTTTTTTTTTAAAAAAAAATGAGAAAAAACCAAACAGAAGGTGTGATAGAAACCATATATATTTGTGAATATTTAGGTTACTTACCATATTTTATAGAATTCTTGTACAATTATAATAGGAATAAAAAATTTCATATTTAAAAATTATATATTGTATAGATAGACTTCTTCGTTAATGAATACGGTTTCATGGGCATCACTGCCTCCTCGTGCCATGGCCCTGCTATTGTACTTTCCCAGTAGGTATGTTGTTAAAAAGTATTAAGTAAAACATGAAACTCAGTTGTTACTCACTTTTATTAACGAATTCACGTTACTCTCTGTCTTTATTACGTTTCAGATTCTTTCAGTTCCTTTTAAGCACCTTTTTAGAGCAAACCTGCAAGAATGTAGAGACGAGAAATGAAATGTCAACTTTCTACTTGCTGTGGAAATAGTACAATTATTAACTATGAAAACTTTAAATAGGTGTGTATTTGCCATTAAGTTCTCAAATATAGTTCCCTCTATAGCAATACAGTTGTCTAGCTCTTTCTCTCACAAGTGTGAATTTCTTAAGCTTTAGAGAATACATTTTTTTTTACTTCTAAACTTGCATTAAAAATTTTAATTCACTTTATCAATTAAACTTTACAGGCGTTTCTATATTCTATATTCTAATAAGAAGTGAAATTAATACCCTTAATGAGTGACGTAACAAGAAAGTATGACCAATTTTTGTAAATCGCGTGGAAGGAAAAAATAATACTAAAAATGAAACTCATATCTTCTAATTGGATGACAATTTATTATACTTAGATATACTTTTTTAATATTTAATTTTTCCTTTTACGTTTTCTTTTCTATTTCTTCTTCTTTCTCCCTTTTCTCTTTATTCTTTTTTCAGGATTTTTCATCCCACACTGCTCCGCCATGACTGTCTCCAATATTGGGTTGTATATCCTTGAAAATTTCCCTTAAAAATACCAAGTAGCAATCAAACAATTCTCTTGGACAATTATGTGAAGGGAAAAATGAAAATTAGTTATTTAGTTCATACCTAGTAAAATTTTGAGGTTTTTGTTGATATGTAATCAAAATTTCTGGCTGTAGTCTCTTATAAGCGAACTCATCACTGCAAAATTGAGAATAAACTGGCTTAAAGAAGCTGTTAATCTTCGATTGCATGCTTCAATTTCTCTGCATTCTTTGATATGATTTTTTTTGCATCAGAGCAACGGTGGTCCGATGGGTGGTTGAGCGGAGGAGTTCTTCGATAGTGGAGTTGCCGGTGGAAGGAGAATGGCAATGGCTATCCTATGGTTATTTCCGATGAAGGTGAAGGGGAAGAGATGGAGAGGGGTGGTGTACACTGATGGAGACGAAAGGGAGGACAACGGTGGTTTTTTGGCGGTCCGATTGAGATCTTGTACTCTTTTTTTGTGTATTTATCATATCTGGCGGAAAACGACCCAACACCGGCGAGATTTTACAGATCTGACCGGAGTATTCTCCGGCGAACTCCATTGTTACTTGCTCCTTCTGTGAACAATGGTGTGTTTAATTTAGTTTGAGGTCACATCTACATTATTTAGAACTGGATTTAGAAGCTCTAATCTCTTTGATGGTATGGCTTTCTGTTACCGTCGTCAGTATTTGGTTGGTGCTTGTGAATGATGGTGGGATTACACAGTTCAGGCGCTCCTTAAGTTCCTTTGAAGGTCATTAACCATGGAAGAAGAAGAGAAGAGGGTGTAACGGGTCGGTTTTGTTAATTTTATATTTATTTTTTAGTTTAGACGAAATTATATATAAAAAAAATAATAATAACGTGGCCGAATCAGAAAGCGAGTGGCTCAACAACACCCATCTTTGATTTAGTTTGGGTAATGACGGGTTGAACAAAATTTATTTAAAAGTTGTTTAGGGTGATAAATAATTGACAGTAAAGTTTAATTAATAAAGTAAATTTTCGGTGAAAATTTGGATGAAGATGTATTTTGTAGGAGTGTGCATTCTCCAATAACACTTGTGATATACAGGAATAGGGTAATGTCATCAAAGGTGAGAAGTCGACTTACTGTTATTGAAATGAAGATTAAATTTTTTTCTGCAAGAATTGATTATAATCATTTTAGACAAGTAATTGTTAGGTTTAAATTTTACCATACTAGACTACTGATCCTCTAATCAATTTCTGATTTGGATAATAATATACCAACCTTGATATCATGCCAACTTTAAAAGAGGAGTTTTCTCAAACAGAGGTTAAAAATGTTGGCCAAATATTCATACTCTTGTAAACATCATCTATGATTATTAACCAAAATCATGCCTAAGGCGAATCAGTAGTACTAAGAAAGTCTGCATAAAACTTTTTGATTGAGCGTGTCACACATGGCTTGCCAAGTGTGATTAATCGGCTGATGTGGTTTGCAGGCTATTGCGTCAGTCCGGGGTTTATCCTGTGCGCACTCGAGAGAGTAGCGGCTGCGGGTTCTTTCGTCAACAATACCAAAAAAAAAAAAGTAGTACTAAGAAAGTCGAGGAAGAAGACACATACATAATTTTGTCAAGAGAACTTCCTCTAGGGCTCCTTTTTGCATTTTTCATGGGTAAAACCCAAATTTCTCCCCACAATAGATAGGATCATAGGCCCTTTCAGTAATCTACATCAGAGAATTTTTTTTTTGTACCAGCCACAGCTATTACTTGTGTGAGACTCCATTAGTGGATTTGGGTCCCACAGCTATACTTCCTTGCCCAACTCTTCCTATTTTAAACACTTAAAAACTAAATCTTCTTCTGTCAAGCAATTCCATCATTTATCTAAGACAAATTTAATCTGTCAATAGAAGAACGAAACAGAAATGAATTTTCGAGGGAGAGAAATGGAGAAGCAAAAGAGTAGAGATGTCAAGCAATAAAAGCCTCACAAAGGCATGACATGGCATATGAGACACATTTCTCTACATCATAACTTTTATACTCTTTAACGTTAACCCCACGAAACAGTAAAAAGCTCTGCTCCAAATTCTGTCATGATCAAACAGTTTAGCTGATATCAATTTTTTTATTAATAACAAAAATCATAACAGAACTATTAATGAAAAGGGGATACAGTCACAGGACAAACTAAACTTACCACAAAGATGGTAAAGGCAAATCAACAGTAACAAGCAAGCCGAAGAAGAACAAATGTATACAATGAAGATAGAATCCCACAGAAGTAAGATCAAGCGGCTGACAAAAAATGGGACTGCAAGTGTTACGGCTCCCAGTAGAAGCAAATCCAAAGAGCAATGCCCTCAGGAGAAAGCGCGCACATGTTAACTCCCTCTTTAAATGCTCAGACTGCTCACTGCTCTATTCTCTATTAGATGTTTGGAAGGAGAAGATGAAAAGAAGTGAACTCAAAGTGGATGGGTTAGGATTTTGCGGATTGAGCACCCAATTGTAGGTCACACAACCTTGCGGGGGACAATCAGGCCATATAACCCATAAAGACAAGTGAGATGGTCAAAATAATTATCGACCGCTTGTCATCCTCGGATACCACTGGAGGCAGATATTCTTGAGAAAGGTGGCGATGATGGCGCCCCCCTTCAACGAATTAGAATCCATTTGTCTTTTGATCCTCCTCGAGCCTACTCTCGTCTTTCGAATGTTGCTTCTTATTTAGTTATTGTTTCTTGCCTTATCTTACTTAGTAAAGCAACTTTTATATGGCTGAACTGACACTTGACGGAAAGCCAACAGTCCTGGGTCAAGCCATTTTCCTTAATCAACATATTCCTCAATGTCCCGGCTATTCACGGAACGTGAGAAGCAGATGATTAATCATTTATTTCCGGAAGAAATCGAAGAATTTCTTGGGAATCCTACAAGATTCGTTCGTTCTTTTTTCTCATTCGTTTCAGTATTTCAGTAGAGCCTGTAATCAGTATATTTTGTTTAGGATTGACTGATTTTTAGTCTTTACCAAACAATAGATTTTGCATTTGCCAATGAATTGGGATTTGAATTTGATGAAGTGAAGACACTTATCGAGCCTCCATTTATCTTATTTTAGCATCTTTCTCCATGGATGGACTATGACTCTAAACGAAGGAATCTGAGCTTTATCAACATTGATAAGCTTTCTCGCGAGCCAACCACCCACAATAGAATTTCATCTACTCTTTTCAAACACACCGACTAGATTTCCTATACACTTCAATTTGAATAGAAAAAATAACTTTATGAAAATCTCAAAAGGGTTTTCATTTACAAATCATGTGAATTAATTTTTGATGATATCCTATGAAAAATGTCATATAGCTAGATTAACATTTATACGGATTACAAAATCAAATCTTTCGAGAGTCGAGAGAATAACCTAAAAGCACTAACATGAAGAGGCTCCACGAGTGCGAAGATGAACCATTAGAACAAGACACTTCTGCCTTCATCGCTTGTGACAATCAGTTGCAAATGGATATGCGTATTATTTTTAATAATAATTAGTTATCTTAGTATTTATTATCGTTTATTACAAACTCGTGTTACATCCTAAATTAATTTAAAAAAAATCTCGACATATTCGAAATAAAGTTGAGCCTTGACTAAAAGACAACACGCTTAAATCAAAATCTTAAAAAATAAAACACTTAAATATAATAATAAGAAGTTTTCAAACAAAATTTACTTTAGTCACTTTAAAACCTCTAAAACGGCGATCTGAACGCTTAGATATCCTTTGATGTATTGAGCCTACATTATTGTTCGCAAAAAAAATATTAGATTCTATATAAAATATTAACATTTTGGAGTCTTGACACATGACTAATCATTGGTCAAAATATGAAGAAAAAAAACATGACTAAGTGTTAAAAAATAAAAAAGTTAATCTAAAAAAATTACTATACCCCTATTGCTCAGTAAATTACTGCTCAAAAGATACTTTAGTTACTATATTTTTAGTGGGGTATTTTTATTCATTCTCTTTTTTATGGGTCATTTAAGTTCCACGCAGCTGAATAAACTAATTTCTACGAATGTCAAGTTTTTTACACTTTGACCTTAGTGGGTTTAAAGCATTTGTGCGGATTGAGCACAGTAAACTTTTTTAATTAATCATTTTGTGACTGTTAGGTCCCACAGGAAAGAGTAAATGATATCCATACCCTCTTTAAGAATCTCATTAATTCTATTTATTTGATAATCTACTGTGAAGATCACATAGCTGTGTTAACATTTGTAATGGACTACAAAACTAAATCTACTCGGAATAAATAAGAGGAAATGAACAAGAGAAGGCTAAACGAGAGAGATTGACCTAAAAAGAACAAGAGGCTACACGAGTGCAAGGATGCAATCAGTAACAAATGGATTTTGAGAAATGAGTAACCCGGGTTAATTTCAATATTTTATAGGAAATATGGTGGTTAGTAAATAAAAGTGATAAAACTAAAGTCTAAAATAATTCAGGTTTCAAGTGGTCATCACCATCCATAGACAAATACCACAAAATGCAAATATACCAATTCTTCTGAGTACAGTAGTGCATAGGTGCCTCTCCTATCATAGTACAGAGAATTCAGCAACAAAGAGGCCATAGCTTTTGAGTTTCGTAAAGATGGCATTTTGAGATACCAAAGTCAATTGTGTATCGATGTGGCCAAATCGGTTGAATAAGGCGCCCGGTGCGGCCCTCCAGTTTGGATCAAGACAAACTTATCACACCCTCACCAATTCCAAGCTTTCTTCACCTTGAAGAATTTCTCAAATCAACCGAAACAAGAAAACTTGTGTTCTACAAGAACCACGGCATCGATTTACGTAATCTTTCCTTGTATTTACTCAAATACTTGTGAGAGATGAGAAAACTTACCTCAACCAGCAAGAATGACCTCTGATTACTTTAGATCAAGAAAACCTCCAACTCAACAATAAAGAACTTGATCTAATTAGCATCACGACGTTCGATTTGGGTGTTTTACCTTTGGTTTTCACTCGAGTTATAGAGAACACTTTAAAAGTGTTTTGGGAGTGTATAGGGTCTAGTTGAGTAAAAAAAATGAGCTCAAATGAACCTTGCACGCTTTTAAATAACTATGTGGGTCCCAAAAGGAGCTTTAGAGCATTTTCTTAAAAAGTACATAACTTTTTATACATAGCACTGATTGACAAACGACTTGTTGCATTGGAAAGTAGACTCATGAAACTTGAATTTAGATAGGTTATGCACCCCATAATTCTTTATACACTAGAAGATATACCCCAGAAAGTTGGGTCAAAATCCTGTCCAAAATCCTACTTACTTTTCCCCGAGTTTTGTCGAACTTAACTTCTTTGATTCATTTAGCCCCGAATTATTATGAGACTTACTTGACACTTGTTTAAAACCTTCCTTCACCTTATAGATGTATCTTAACCTCTCCGAGCTTACATTAGGACGACACACTTTAGCGTATGAAAATATGGAATGTAACAACATATCCTTTGGAACATTCGTCCTCGAATGTTGAACTGATGTGCTTATTAGCCTCATAACTTATCAACGAGTCTACTTTCCAATGCAACAAACGTTCGTCACAAAGAATTATGTACGTTTTAAGAAAACACTGCAAAAGAGCTCCCTTTGAGACCCACATAGGCAGAGGATGTTTATCCACCTATTTAAAAGGTATGCAAGGTTCATATGAGCTCATTTTTTGACCATATACACTCCGAAAAAACTCTCAATGTGTTCTACATAATTCAAGAGTAAAAACCAAATGCAACACACCCAAATCCATGAGGTTGTTGATAGTTGGTTAGAGTTATGTAGTTATTAGTAATACATGAATTAATTATGAGAGAATTTATGTATTATTTTATGAAGGAATTAGTTATTCCACGGTCTATACTGAATAATACACTACATAGATTCCATGTTTCTAAATCAAACACCGTATTAATTTTAGACATGAATATCTTATCTATGCATAACTCACCTCCAAACAAGCTACAAATAGACTGGTAAATTAATGAGTTTGCTGAACCTTCTATAGGAGACTTGACCCAAAAAAAAAATGGGACAAACCAATTACGAATGTACAGAGTTCTAAATAGCCTCTACCTCATACTGCTAAGAGGAATGTTGTTATTATATTCTACATCATGAGAACCACATGGATAATTTAATAAGAAGATGGGCATCAGTGCTTATCAATGAGCTCTATATTTCATCAAATTTATGCAAAACAGTTCAGGAACAGATATAAAGGAGTTCCTAGGATGGAAGAGTTGAGCAACGTTGCTAGTTAAGAGTATATAAATTCCAAAATTCATGCCAAACAAGGGAAATCTTTAATGCGTTTAACTAATTAAAGACAGTAAAATCCAGCAAAAATACATAACACTACAACTAAACCACACAGACAATATAAAATAGCACACTAATAGAGCAATAATAAAGCACTTCATCGAGAAAAAAACAAAATCCAATGTTACTCAAAGTCATAATCATATAAAAATTATCCTCTGTAACATTATCAAGACAAAATTAAGATAAAATAACTATAAGAACATAACCTCCTTCAACACTTGTTAATTTGACATTTAATCCTGAGGAATCTCCACGTCACCATCAGATACCTCTTGTTGCAGATCCTTGGGATCTTTTCCATCAACAGTGCAACCAACAGACACACACGTCCCTAATATCTCTTTCACTGTTCCACTCAAATCCTTCGCCATTGATCTCGGTGCCATCACCTTAGCTATCTCGATGACGTCATCAAGAGAGATGTTACCGTTATGCTTGATGTTCTTCGTCTTCTTCCTGTCACGTTCCGGTTCCTTCAACGCCTTGATGACTAGTGCGGCGGCTGAGGGAACGACGGATACCTTAGCTTGACGGTTCTGCACCGTTAGTTTAACGGTGACACGTAGGCCCTTCCAGTCCTTTGCGGTTTCCTTTGCAATGTCCTCACCGATTTTTTTAGGGGAAAGACCGAGTGGACCGATTTTAGGAGCGAGTGAACTCGCCGCTCCGACTTCACCGCCGGTCACTCGGACGAACACCTCGACGACCTGAGATGGATCGAACTTTGGCGGCATTTTGGCTGAGAGGATGAGCTAGGGTTAAGGAGTAGAGGTTGTGGCGATTGAGATAGACACACACAAGATATATACCTAGGGTTTGCAGACTTGTTTGTCGCAACTAAAAGTATTTCAACGTTTGGGCCAAACTACTCCCTTTGTGGGCCTGCTATTGTAAATTGCACGAATTTCCATTTAAATGGGCTGGTCTTTAACTTTTACCATTTTCGCAATTCAACTTATGGCGAAAGTAAATGCGCGTATAACTTATGAAATATTACGATGTGAAAATATGTCTAGTGGAGCATAAGTTATTTAAGGTAAAAGTAATGCGCGTATAACTTGTGAAATATTATGATGCGAAAATATAAACAATATTTTATGGGGAAAAGTCTTATTTATCCTATATGGGCCTGCATGTTGCAACTAAAAGTATTTATTTCAACGGTTGGGCTAAACCACTTCTAATGAAATTGACCATTTATGGACCTACTATTTTATAATACGAAGCACTTTTGTATCTGAGTCAAAAACATTTCTAATTCTGTCATGGGCTTTGCCAACGTCGGTGCACTAGTAATTAATCAACTATTGGTGATGCAACTTATTGCGGGTTTGAATGAATCTTATGATGCCGTCGCTATCATCCTCCAATAAAGCACGTCATTGCCTCAATTCTATGAGGCCCATTCGAGACTCATCCTTGAAGAAACCCGAAAAATCAAGTGGGCAGCGATTAATGTAAGCACCGTCGACGCCGCCCTCCTAGTCACCGACGGCAACCATGCTAACACGGGAGGCTAGGATTCCGATCTATCCCACAAATAAGCCAACGATTCGACACGTGGCTCACGTTCCCGAAATAACAACAGAGGAAGAAATTTCGAGAACAGCCGCGACAATAACGACGACAACAGTGGTAGCGCCAGAAACAGTGGCAGCGATGGCAAGAGGCAGTACCCACCGCCGGCTGGCAGCCACCAACAGTGGCAGTAGCCTCCACTGTGGGCTGCCTACCCACCATGGGCTACGTGGGCCCCACCGGCATGGACTGCTCCACCTTGCCCCTGCTTGACGTCTTTCTCGGCCTAACCTCCGGCTCGATAGGCCCAGTCCGGCATCCTCGACGCATGTCCACAGCAGGCATACATTGAACATATTTCTCCTTCTTCAACCTACGCACCGACGAATATTGAGGCACTTATGAACACGATGTCTCTCAACGTTCCTGACAACATTTGGTACATGGACACTGGCGCCACATCTCATATGACGGCATTCCAAGGTATTCTCTAGTCTTATTTCAATGTGAGCAATTTAAATTGTAATATTATTATTGGTAGTGGACAAGGCATTCCCATTTGAGGTTATGAACAATCAACTCTTTACCCACCACATCCCCCTCCCGTTAGCCTAAAAATGTCATTCATGCCCCAAAACTTATCAAAAATCTAATCTTTGTGCGTCGTTTCACAACCGACAATAATATTTTCCTTGAATTTAATCCTTTTGATTTTTCTGTGAAGGACCTTATGACAGAGATGCGAATACTGAGATGTGATAGCACCGGGGACCTTTATCCCATCACCACATCCATCAGCCATCCAACCTCCTCTCCATCAACCTTTGCAGCAATTTCATCTCTTTTATTGCATAATAGATTAGGACATCCAAGATACTCTGTTTTACGCTCCTTTCGCAAAATAAATGTATTGCTTACAAATATGTCTCTTCCCCTCCTGTTTATGAATCTTGTATTTTTGGGAAACATGTCAAGTTGCCATTTTATTCTTCATCCACTTGTACTTTAATGTTTTTTGATATAATACATAGTGATTTATGGACTTCTCCTATCTTAAGCACGGTCGGGATCCTTTTTATAAGCATTTACGAACTTTCAGATGTCTGTGCTACCCCCTTCATCCCTCCACACAAATCAACAAGCTGCAACCTCGGTCATCCCCCGTGCGTCTTTCTTAGCTACCCCCCAATCATCGAGGTTACAATTGTTATGACTTGTCAACCCAAAAAATAATAATTTCTCGGCATGTCATATTCGATAAGTCTCAATTCCCCTTTTACTAACTTAATTCTCCATCCCTAAATTCCTATGAATTCTTTGAAAAAGCAAAGGAAGGTAAAAAATAGAGTCTGACCTTTTGTAGAGTTGCTCGATTTTGAGCCACTAGTCCTTTAATCCGTCGTTCAAGCATCATAGATTTATTCATCTTTGAACTAATTTCTCCAATTTTGTTTGATTCAGTAATTGTGATTTCCTCGGCAGAGATCAATCCTCCGTGAGATTTGCTCCTTAGTTTCAGAAAAGTTTCAACTATGTTCTTAGGATAACGGAGCTTTCTTCGTTGGTTCTGCAAATGACTAGCGTCACTTTCGATACAGATGGTGCACTCACAATTGATGTGCATGCACCCATAGACGCAAGAGTTGCATTGGTAGTCAACACTGTATATGCAATCCTCGCACCACTTCCTCGATTCCTCGTATATCATCAAATTACTACCCGCAATCGACGTAAATTCGTTGCTCTGATACCAATTGTAATGAACTAAGCAATAGTTAAGAAAATTAACACGAATTTCAGGATAATTTTCGGGGTTTATATAATTGAAAGAGTACGATTACAACTAATGAAAAAAACTGAATGGAAATGATAGCTAATCGAATTATCTCTTGAACTCCATGACTGATTATACCTGAGAGAATAGAAGAGAAAATAAATGAGATTGAGAAAGAATTGAGGAAGAAGCAGAAGAGAGACGAAGAAAATGAAGACTAAGAGATGAGAGAGAAATGATACCGGCAATTCGTTAGGGATTGTTCCCTGCCAGGTTCGTTATATGCCTCTTTCCTTGAATTAATTACAATCCTTCAGCCTTATTAATCAGCTCTACATCTGAGCCTTACACTTGTCTTATTCTCATTTGCACTTTAATTCCTTTTCTTTAATTATCCAGAATTACTTCAGGTCATAACAAGTTTGCTACCTTAAGGTATGTTTGTGAATTCAAACTATGCCTTGCGATTTTTTTTAAAATTTTTGACTGAGCGGAGATTTAAATACGGAACTTAGAGATTTTAAGCCAGTGCTTGGTGATTTTCTTCTTGCTTATGGAACCCCCAAATTCTGTAACCCGACCCGTCTCGTCCCCCCAAATCCCAGCCCCTCTTCCGGCGGGATGTGAGACGGGATGGGACCTCTTCCCGGCCCGCCGGATCCTGTCCCGTCCCTTATCATCCTGTCCCACTGGCCAGCCCTAGATGATAGTAAATACACAACTATTTTTTAATCAAACCTATCAAACAAAGCTACATGTTCGACTAGGTCTATCACTGAGCTTCACTGTAGACAGGACATTAGCATTACCCAACAAACGATTTATTCTGACAACTAACACTGAGAGAGACAAAAAAACTACATCACTTTCATTTCACTTTTAGATGTAACAAGAACGTCAATGAATGAACCATGCAACCCTACAATTTCGTTGAGCCCATATGAGTCTTTCAATCTCAAGCAGTTGTCACTTATTATTATGCACATCAAATATGTGCCCACTTTACCATAAAATTTCCAAGTTGTGCAAGTTACAAATTGAACCAACTTTTAAAAGCAGGTGAAACACGGCTTTCCTCTTTATTTTTCTTCTTTCTTAGCCACATCTCTCGTTTTGCCAGTCACAGTCACTATATGGATAATCCCACAAGCGTCACGCTGCTAGTGGTGCTTCCCACTAATAATTGCGTTTAAATCCATAAGTTGTTCTATCATTTCTTTTGGGGGAAAGAGAGTTGGAAATAAAGACCATAGGTATCAAAAAGGAAAAATTATGTCATGAGTTTTAGTTTATATTTTTCTCAAAAGGAAGGAAGATATTTTTTAACACTGATATTAGGACCAATTCGCGTATTTTCATCGAAAACTTTGCTATCTCCCACTAGTACATATACAAGATATATATCTCTATTCACCACCAAAGTTTAGACAAATAGAAAAAAATATCTAGAATTATTTGTTTTTACTAGCTAGATATATAAATCCGGGTCTCCCACGATTTTTGTCCACGTCATTGACCGCTATTTAGTTATGTCACACCCATTGAATTAACTGGGAAGATATTTTAAATATCTGACTTGAGGGTTTTGAGTTTTAAAACGTGGCTTTGAAGATCTTTTTTAGCGAGTTAAAATGTAAGAAAATGTTATATATGACCCTTATGAACTAATTTTAAGAATGACTTATACTTGAATGTATTTATGGAATATTGAAAAGCTAAACCATTGTTTTGCACACCTTATATGAAAGTGGGGAAAAAAATTCACCAAAAACTACATAGTTACATGTACATTTCTACTCTCATCGAATTATGTTTCTAGTCATGCTAAATAGCTAATGTATCATAATTTAATGCTCAATTATGACATTAAAAAGAAACTAAACCTCATCATATACATGGAATAAACTGACAGTCTTGTCGAAGAAGACCAAATTTATTTTAAAAAGTTAAAAAGGAAAGAAATAAGAAGATAAACCCAACAGATTTAATTGATTTTGATGGAACAGCTTTGACTTCTTGTTGATGAAAACCCTTTTCTGTCCATTTGATTTTTGTTAAGTAAAAAATGTATATCTTCTTTTTTCTGCTAAAAAACCCAACAAAGAAAAAGTAGGATAATTTTAATATGGGTGAATTTATAAGGATAGTCTCTATTTAGAAACAAAAGTTTATTTTTCTTAATGGTGAGTGAAGAAATGATTGAATATAGCGGCTGCCTGTTAAAGTAAAACATAGCTTATATAAGTGTTGGGAGATTTTGCTCTATGGTACTTTATAAAGCAGTACGGGAAGTATATAACTATTACAAGTATTCGAAAGGATAAACAAAGATTGAATAGTTCAACTAGTAATCTGAAAATTACAAGATAACCACAAAACTGAAATTACAATTTTGTTGAAAACGAAAAAATGGAAACTGGTTTTGCTGAGTCGAGTGTGGCACTCTGTCCTTAAGACAATATTGCCCCGTATGTATCCTTTATACGTCCCGGGACAATTTGTCTCCCAAGATAAAACAACAATGGAACCCTTGAGCAAAGGAAACTCAAGAGCTACCGTGAAGAATATTGAGTAACGAAATGATGCTTGGAAGTTGTAGGAAGAAAACTGTTTTTGTTGTGTATTTTCGTGAGCTTTATGAACTGTTATTTTTCTGTTCTTTTTTTAGTCCTCAACAATGGTGTAAGGGTGTGTTTATATAGGTGAGGGAGGGGTTGAAAAGCGCCTCCATAATAGCCAAATAATGGCCATTATGGAGGTAGTAAAGTCACCAACATAAATGGTGAAAGAACCAACGGATTTGGCCACTATAGGAGGAGTAATTCACCAAAATAAATGGCCGAATTGAGTGCTTGACGTTTCGTTTTGACCATCGAAATTCGAACTTCGGGGACCAAACTGTACATCTTGAAACTTCGGGGACCAAACTGTACATCTTGAAACTTCGGGACCAAACAAGACATCCGAAAGAATTCTCGGTTCAAACGTACGTCGAAACTTCGGGATCAAACCGTACTTCCGGCAAAGTTTTCGGCCCAAAAAGATAATATCGAAGGCCCACGCCGTGACCCGTGACCGTGACCCGTGACCCGTGAACCCGAGAACCCGAGAACCCGAACTCGGAACCGGAACCGGACCGGACGGGCGGGCGGCGGCGGCGCGCGTGTGGTCTTTCCTCGAACCGAAGCACATCTAGGTCCTCCTCCTTTAAACACATGGGATACCCCTTGGGGTCCCAAACCCCAAACCAATTTCGAGTCTTATATACACAACAATTCTTTCTTCCTCTACCGATGTGGGAGAATTACACACAATACCACACTTTCCATGCTTCAAACACCTTACTTCGTGAACCAATATCTCTTTCATTTCTCAATGAAATTTGACGATTCTTGGCCCTACGGTTATCTACGTACTTAGTAGATCATGCATGTGTGAAGAACCGGATTCTCCAACATACGTTACACTAGTGTTTAAGCCGTTAAAGTTGGTCGGTCGCAACTCCCGCCAAAGGCAAATTTCCAACAATCCCCTCTTGAAAGAGATTTTGGCGCACTCACATGGTGTCTTTTCATTTCCAAGAATATTTCAAATGCGGACCGATGTTGCATAAGGAGAGGTAGCCTCGGCTTTGAACCTTCCATAGTTGAATACCATCGGACTTACTTACGCGCGCGTGAACGTGATGTCTTGAACCGTCGTGTTTAGTGTAAGCCAAGACAACGGTACCAACACAACAAATTCCCTTACTCTCTTCTTCGTAATGTTTTGTCCGTTTTGGCCATGGACAACGTCTTGGATTCTTAAGTGCGTTCAATTTGAGGCGGCCCGTCCTCGCACTTAAATAGGTGGTCTCCTACAAGGTATCCTGCTATACCCCACTTCACAAGTGTTAGGAACCATTAAAAGTTTCCCAAAGACCTAACCTCAACCGTTGAGGATCATTACAGTTTTGAAAACTTAACCTTTACCCATACTTGCGAGATAGCACTTAACGTCTATCGCGGGAACGGCTTTGGATTTGGTGTTTCTTTTCGAAATCACTATCCGAAGTGCTCATGCTTCGACCGAAGCGATCAACCGAACCTTTACAACTTAGTTTTCCCATTGAACCAAATTACGGGATCTCCGGTTCGTAAGGTTGGGTTTCCACCGTATTGGTTCGTATATGTTGGGTTTTAAGCCCATTCCCCTAGACAGGCGAACACTTGATCTCCGGGTAGTCCCTTAGTTAGTAAATAAGGAAGTGACACCCGTGATGATCAACGCCATACGGTGCTTATGTCTCCGACGGATCGTGACAGATATGTCCGACGCCGTCATCCGTGTCCTTCCTAAAGCCGACCGGCTAGCCACGAGTGTAGAACTGCTGAAGGCACGGGTTTCTCCCAATAAGGGACGTCCTCTAATGAGTCGTGAAGCTACTCAACTTCTTTCATGCTTTGTATAAAGCGATAAACTCCGATACCATCATGAATCGGTCGATGCAAGTTTGCTTAGAGGATTTTCCAAGACCCACCATACACATTTACTTGAGGCTTTGGTGTTCTTCGAGATCCGATGTCCGCTTTGCATCACCGTGTTCTCTCGTAACCGCCGGACATCCGAATACTATAATCCGTAGATAAGCGAATAATTCGTATATCGTCATATCCGACTTAACGCCTTCTATTGATCATGTATTAAGATCATCGGTGAACCTTAGTTCAACCGATCTGTTTGTTGGACGATACCAGTGTCGGTTGTAGTGTGTACAATACATTGAACTACATGTGACCCGAGCATATCGCTCCTTGTCTATGGGTGCACCATGATTCCAATCAGTTCTATGATTCATATCCATTGGTGGCTTCAACGAGATCGTCAACTATCGACCGATCCGTTAGATGTCTTAGAAATCCAATTCCTAAGATGTCATCTCGATACTCATATCTTTCATATCGAGACTTTGTTTCAATATGATTTTCACTCTAAGACCGTTGGTTTTCTAACTTCGAGTCAATGTTTCGTGATCGATTCATTGTTTCGTTTTATCCGAGACTTTCGGACCAAAATGTTAACATTTCGGGGACCAAAATGAAAGTTCGGGGAAGAAGCCAAACAGCTTCAAAGAAACCAATTTCGATCATCTTCTTCCAACTCTCCGGTTTGGAAGGTCGTTTCAACACCCATGCCATGTAAGATTACAATGGCCCTGGATGTGAAGCTACTCACATGGGAGCACTTTTTATAACCCAAAGGTTCTTTTTCCGGAGGAAGATTAACTTTTACACACATATGGTTCTATATATGGAATCTATTTCTCCCTTTAGCTTCTTTCCAAAGCAGCGCTTTTGGAGATAACAATTATTTGTTAATTGTCCATGGTTCGTTCTCAACCATACAAGCTAGAAGGACTGGAACAAGTCTTTGTCCCCTCTTTGCTCCGTCTTGGTTCAACATCTAGAATCCCCGAGTTCTCGGATCCGGAATATTAAGTTCCGGATAGACAAAGAACTTTCGAGTCATGAAGATACGGAACGTCTAGTTCCGGACAGATCGAGCCCTCGCGGGTTCTTGTTAACCTTGAGCAATTATTCCTTTTTCCTTTTCCAAGGAAAGTTATCTCCAAAGAATTCAAGATTCTTTGACGCCAAGAGGCGATCAACACTATCGTTATTTGCGGATCCAGGTGGATATGCAATCTACGATCTTAGGTCGAACTTGACCTGTTTCGGTAGCCCATCTTTTACCAAGCTACCCCTCATAATTTGGACGTACGACTTTGCGCTTGGCTAACACCGTTGGACTGAAGTGAGAAATGAGCAGTCGTTTAATGAACGATGCTTCACATTCTCCCCCTCTATCACTACGAATTTCTCAATCCGTAGGCTTAGTTGATATTCAACTTCTGCTTTGTAGCGCTTATCCGCTTCAACAACTTCATCTTTGCTTTTTAACAAACAAAGGATTCCATACGTTGTACCATCATCAATGAAGATCACAACGTACTTGTCTCCCCCCTCTATTTTGTATAAACTTCAAATCACCCAAGTAGGTGTGACTAAGTTCTAGAGGAGCAGTGCTTCTTTCGCTATTCCCTTGACGGAATTTGGAAAGGTGATTTTGCCTCTTCGTCTACCTCACATTCATTTTGAGGGTTTATGTCGACAGTAGGCAACAATCTCAACATCGTTAGCTTTTGAATGACTTGCTATTTAACGTGTCTTAATCTATGATGTCATAGATGCACGGATTACAATATATCATTCATTTGGCTATAGACATATTGTACCACTCTTAGTTATTACGGATCGTTGGACTAGTCTCAAATCGATTTGACCAACAACGTCCTTTAACCAAGTTAGGAACATGTATCACCTCTTTTAGAGTGAACTCATTCCTTGAAGTCCTATTGAGGTCAACCTCTCCAGCCCCTTTGATTTTAGAGGTGGCGTTGCTTCACATGAACAACCTCTTGCCCGTGGTTAGGGCGTAACCGGATCATTTGTGATCTAGATACTCTGGCCTACTCCAGTTGCTTTGGCAGACTGAGTGTCCAATTTCTTTACTGCCTTTCTTTAGGCCTTCAGATCATTCAGGACCTGGAAACTCTGGCCCACCTTACTAGGTGTCCATTACTTTTCCTATGAAATGAATTTTGGCCCCACTCCAGTCGCCCAGAGGCTTTATATGACTAAGTGTCCAATATCATCATATCAAAGGAATTTTGGCCCACTCCAGTCACCCGGAGGCTTTGTATGACTGAGTGTCCAATATCATCCTATCAAAGGAATTTTGGCCCACTCTAGTCGCCCGGAGGCTTTGTATGACTGAGTGTCCAATATCATCCTATGAAGGATCTTCTGTCAAATAATATGACAGGCTCAACGTCATTAACTTTTAGACTTCTTCCGTTATGATTGGTGCCCAGATAATTCTTGGCGCTTACTTAAGAGTGGTAACAGTTTTCGCACAGTTAGTGGATCTTTCTCCATCGTATGTGCGAACATACTTTACACACTTTAACAATTACACTTAAAAGAACGGATCTTTTTAAGTCATTTACAATCCAATCTTTAAACGGGAAAGAAGATAAGATTAAACTTCTGATTTTAAAGCGTAAGGAATATAAATTATTTTCATATTCCTCCTTACTTTAATCCATTTTTAATCAGACATAATTTAATCTTTATTCTTGACAAGTAAGAAAAACTACTTATCCCAATTTCGGATTCAGGCTCACTTCAGTCACTTCATCAGACTGAGTGTCCATTTCCTTCTCACCATTATTCGGATCTTTTGTCTGGGATAGATACAGGCCTTCTGCTGCAGGATAGAAGTACATCTTCAGTCTTCTCCTCTTGTCCCAGTTGACATCCTCGAGCTCTCGAGAGCGCTTGTTTCCACCGCCTTGGTAGCGGTGACACCATGAACACGTTCATCATCATCACTCTCTTCTACCGTAAAACCATTTCCATATCCGATTTGGTCACACAATTTTTGACCGACATCTTTCGAATACTAATAGTAATACAATACAAATATTGTCTTAAGTTGTTGGGAGATTTTGCTCTATGGTACTTTATAAAGCAGTACGGGAAGTATATAACTATTACAAGTATTCGAAAGGATAAACAAAGATTGAATAGTTCAACTAGTAATCTGAAAATTACAAGATAACCACAAAACTCGAAATTACAATTTTGTTGAAAACGAAAAAATGGAAACTGGTTTCTTTGAGTCGAGTGTGGCACTCGTCCTTAAGACAATATTGCCCCGTATGTATCCTTTATACGTCCTGGACAATTTGTCTCCCAAGATAAAACAGCAATGGAACCCTTGAGCAAAGGAAACTCAAGAGCTACCGTGAAGAATATTGAGTAACGAAATGATGCTTGGAAGTTGTAGGAAGAAAACTGTTTTTGTTGTGTATTTTCGTGAGCTTTATGAACTGTTATTTTTCTGTTCTTTTTTTAGTCCTCAACAATGGTGTAAGGGTGTGTTTATATAGGTGAGGGAGGGGCTGAAAACTGCCTCCATAATAGCCAAATAATGGCCATTATGGAGGTAGTAAAGTCACCAACATAAATGGTGAAAGAACCAACGGATTTGGCCACTATAGGAGGAGTAATTCAGCCAAAATAAATGGCTGAATTGAGTGCTTGACGTTTCTGTTTTGACCATCGAAATTCTGAACTTCAGGGACCAAACTGTACATCTTGAAACTTCTGGGACCAAACAAGTACATCCGAAAGAATTCGGTTCAAACTGTACGTCTGAAACTTCTGGGATCAAACTGTACTTCTGGCAAAGTTTTCTGGCCCAAAAAGATAATATCAGAAGGCCCACAGCCCGTGACCCGTGACCCGTGACTCGGAACCGGACCGGACGGGCGGGCGGCGGCGGCGCGCGTGGTCTTTCCTCGAACCGAAGCACATCTAGGTCCTCCCTCCTTTAAACACATGGGATACCCCTTGGGGTCCCAAACCCCAAACCAATTTCGAGTCTTATATACACAACAATTCTTTCTTCCTCTACCGATGTGGGAGAATTACACACAATACCACACTTTCCATGCTTCAAACACCTTACTTCGTGAACCAATATCTCTTTCATTTCTCAATGAAATTTGACGATTTTTGGCCCTACGGTTATCTACGTACTTAGTAGATCATGCATGTGTGAAGAACCGGATTCTCCAACATACGTTACACTAGTGTTTAAGCCGTTAAAGTTGGTCGGTCGCAACTCCCGCCAAAGGCAAATTTCCAACAATAAGTTTTGGCTGTGTTATATAATTCAAAAGCACCATTATTGGCTAACACTGTTACTGTATATAATTATGGTTCTTGGATCATGCATGATCCAAATTGGCTATTAGGCACCATATAATTATATTATGTCAAGAAATACTTCACTCTTCGGTCCTATTTCTATAGCTAATAAATACTGATTAATTATTGAATCTAATAAATATCACTCTCCACTGATTAAGTACTTCAACTTTCAACTAAAAACGACACAAGCTATTTCCTCGACACAAACTGATTAACAAGTTCATCGCTAATTTTTTTTTTATTGAAATTAAAGAATACAACTTATGAAGCGGAAAATACATATTTAAAATAAAGGTGGGCGAGAAAGAAGTGTTGATGTGAGATTTGCATGAATAGGGACGGAATAAGAGTCATGATACTAATTTTGCAACCACACCCCCTAATCCTAATCAATTTAAACTTCTCGCAAAGGAAATAGGTAATTAACATTCGATAATATTTGATTGAAATCGAAGAAAATAACTTGTGAAATTGAAAAGGTAGTTAACATATACAGTAGTAATTGTGCATAGACAAAGTATAATAGGGGTGTGTTTGGTATGATGAAAAATATTTTTCAATTTTTTCATGTTTGGTTGAATAAATATTTTTTAAAATATTTTTTTCTATTTTTTTTTAAATTAGAAAAATGACTTTTCAAGTGAAAGTACAAAAGCAACTAGCTTAAGTGATATTTCACATTTATTGTTTCCTAGATCCTTCACCCTCCAACTAAGGCTGGCCAGTGGGTCGACCCGACCCCGCCCCGGTCACGCCCCGATCCCCCTAAAAAGAATGGTATCGGAACTCGAAACCGAGATAGGACATGGGCTGGTCCTGCCCAGGCCCGTCCCGTCCCGCCCCGACCCCCCTTTTCAAAAAATGATTGTTGCACAACAACCAATTTATATTTTGGCTCTTGTGCAATGGCCATTTTTGGCCCCCACCCCATAAACCCCTCTATCCTCTTAATATTTATTTTTAACCCCTAAGTTACTATATTTACACTTTAACCCAATTTTTCAACTATAAATACCTCATTTTTTCTTCATTTTATCTCACAAATCTTCCTACAATCTCTCTAATCTCTCAATCTATCTCTCTACAAGTCTACAATTACATTGCCTACTAAATATTTTATTTTATTTGCTCATTTGTATAATTGTATCAAAGTTCAAAAATTGGGACTGAAGTTGACAACTAGCTTGAAGATCATCCATCGAACAAAGTTTTAATTTTCAACCTTGATTACAAGTCGACGTTACGTCGGCATTTGGTACCTTCGTTCATTCTTTAAATTATTATTGTTATTTTATTTTAATTATCGCACTTAATTTCATTATCATTAATTATTTATTTGTATAATTAAAATGGAAGGATTAAGAGGTATGTTTAAGGGTAAGGGTGTTTCTTCTAATAGGGGTAACAAGGGCAGAGATACTTCTTCTAGTCATCCTATTCCTAGACAAGATGATTTAATTGATTACACTCATATAGATGAAACTGAAATTTTTAATGATATACCATTAGATGATGAGATATATTCTGCAACTGACTCATACTTTAATTTAGAAGATAATCTAGATGACACACACACTAGTGCACCTCAAACTGAAACTAGAACGCCTTTTATTCCCCCTAGTATTAGACGAGGCCCCACACAACGAAAATTAAAATCAGCTGCATGAGATTTTTTTGATAGGGACCAAGAGAATCAAGTAGTTATATGCAAAATTTGTAAAACAACTTATACATTTAAAATGAGAAAAGGTCAGGGTGGGACGGGAGGTTTACTGAAACGTGTACAAAGCTTTCACAAAACAAGGTGGGATGAATACGAGGCTACAAAGTTAGGTGTGTCAATGCTCTCTCAATCGGGACAAGGTTCACATAGTGTCCCAGACCAAGTACAAGATCCAATTAACCCGACAACGAGGGAAATTGTAGGTCGTAAATACGATAAACATAAAGATAGGGAAGCAATAACAAAATTAGCTGCGGTGGAGGGTTTGCCCTTTTCATTTCCTTCATCTCCTGGTTTTATTCATTACATAAGAGATATGTATAATCCTGCTTTTAACGGTTTTTCCTAGATCAACTGTTAGGAGAGACGTTTTTAAATTTGCAAATGAATATCAACAATACTTACGTTATGCATTATATCATTTTCCTCGCATAGAATCTATCACTTCTGATATAGGTCGTAGTACTAACGAAAATGATTATTTAATTGTAACATGTTATTGGATAAATTATAATTGGTCTATGCAAAAATGTATTTTAGCATATAGATATATTGATGATAGGCATACTGAAAATTTTATTGCATAAAATATTCATCAAGAGTCGTGATTATGGTATAACTGACAAAATAATGATTGTTACGTTAGATAATGTTTCTTCTAATAATTATGTTGTGAGACTTTTAAAAGATCTATCAACTCCATTTTTTCCTAATCACTTTCATATAAAATGTGTTTGCTATATTTATAAGTTAGTTGTAAAGGATGATCTATCACTTTTTGAAGAGATTCTTAATAAAGTATAATTTGCTCTAAACTTTATTTTTAAAGTAATAGAATATAAAGAAAAAAAATATAAAAAAACTTGTCACGATTGTTTACGATTTTAGAAGACCTATAACTTTATTTTTTAACGTCCATAATCAAAATCCAACTGATATGCTTGTAGATAACGATTGAAATTTTTTCCAGAACTTATTATATTTTTAGATAAAAAAATTCAAGCAACTAAAGAATTTTCTGGTATATATTATCCTACTATTTCAAATATGTTATTTTATATAGCTCTAATATTTTTGTTACTTAGTAATATATGGAAAAACCATCTTATAAGGCACCTATTTAAAAAATATTTATCAAATTTTAAAAATATTTTTTTCTATTTCCACTATTTATATTATTGGCATTGTATTAAATCCGATTATTAAAATAGGCGGTTATAAAGCACTTATTGAAACTATTTATGATTGTATAGCAGTCCTTCCACCTCCAACTCCAAAAAATCCAAATGAACAACCACCCAAGGAACCAACTAAATAAGAAGTTTTGTCTAACATACACGATGAATGCAAAAAAAAAAATATACGCATTACCAACAAGAATAATGCGGCTAGTGTTGAAACCAACCGGCTTCCATACTATCTTTTTTCTTCTTCTTCTTCTAAATACAACCTCAAAAAAGACATGTTGTTTCTGCGGCTAGTGTTGAAAGCTTTATACATAGAATGTTTAGTGGTACCACTACTAATCAAGTTAGCGAGTTTGATGTTTTTGTGTTGCAGGGTGTTGTACCGTACCAGCAGTTCTCAATGAAGAAGGACGTGAAGACTTGCTGAAATACTGGAGGGAGAATGAAAAGACATTTCCGACACTATCAAAGATGGTCCGACATGTGTTGAACATTCAAGCGTCATCAACATCGTCTGAAAGCGTTTTTTCTGTCGGAAGATTTCAAATAGGAGAGCACAGACACTCATTAGCGGGAGACAGCTTGGAGATTGCAGTTTTATTTAGAGATTGGATACGAGCAGAGCGTAGAAGGTGCGGTCAACCGGAGATCAACGAAGAAGACGATGAAAACTACAATGAAATCTTATCCGACGGAGGTGGAAGCGACGTCGAGCAATTTGACCAACAAATTCCAATTCCAACCGAAGAACCACAAGACGTTGTGAATAAACTAGAAAATGTGTTTATAAATATGTGATTTTTTAATTGCAATTTTACTATGTTATTTGCAACTATCAACACCACAATGTTGCAATTTTGAAATTGTATTACAAAAAAATCATATTTCTATTAAATAATATAAGAGGCACAAAAACAGTCTTGTGATGTTTTTATTACATTATCTTGTTCAATTATTCAGGTGTTTATATATGTTATTTTTAAAAATTAAGTGAAAAAAAAATGAAAATTCATATCCCAACCCGACCCGCCCTGTCCCGCCAAGACCGGTCCCCTTTTCCAACGGGATGAGGAACGGGATGGGACGTTGGCCAGTCCCGCCCACCGGAGGACCTGTCCCGACCTCCCCCCAGTCCCGTCGGGTCCTGTCCTGCCAGGACCCGCCCCGCACCTACCTCCAACACACCCTACACACCCACCCACCCCCACCCCCACCCACACCCACGCCACTTCCACACGTACTCTTGTTATTAACTGTTGATATACCAAATATGTGTAAAAATAACAACAACAATAACATACTTAGTGTAATTCAATACATGAATTATTATTTTTGGAACCCACAGCCTCTACCATAGCTTCTGCCCTTCGGGTGAGCATGAGATAAAATCGCTCCTGTGCAATCATTCGTAAATCACATAAGAAATGTAAATCACACTAGGTAAACCCTGTGCGGTGAGCTAAATTGAAAAGACATTATAGGGGATCGATCCTAGGCCTCCTGTGTGGAAGCCATCCACCAAACCAACTAAACCAAACCCGAATGTGCAATACATGGAATTTGATGAGAATAAAATATATTCAGATGTTATTCTTATATTTGTAATTACAAAAACTGTGTGATAGAACAAGCATATTTTCTACAAAAACTACTCCATGCGAAAACATTTTTCTTGGTACAAACCACCCTAAATGTGCGAGATTTTAATGAACTGGGACAGGATTTGGTTCATGATACAAATTCTGGTACCGCAAGACTTGTCGAGTTATGGAACGAAGCAAGCCAAAAAAACAGCTGGCACAAGCTCCGCGCTATATCTTCAGCTCATCCTTGTGGGGCTATTTCAGCTGGGTTCCACTCCCCTTGCAGTTTGTTGTATTCTAAGGGGCCGCGTGTCACCAGCCAAAGTAGCTGACAATCTTGAGGGACCAGGTGAAAACAAATCTGTTCCTAAAATACCCCTTTGCCCTCTTAGTTGGAGAAAGAAGTCAAATTTTGGATAATGTCATCAGTTTCAACACTTCTTTTTCTTTATTTCTAAGTATATTTAGCAGAAATTAATAAGCGCGGATCTAAAGTTTCAGCAAAATAGGTGCATTATTAAAATAAAAATTAAATTTGATGAATAATGTAATCAGTCTAAACGTTGCTTTGCTTATTTATATATTGATCTTATTCTGAAACACAAAAAAGAAAAAAACTGGTAGATTGTAGTACTTGACAATATTTAGTCATCGTAATTGACCAAAAGACTCGGATTTTTCCTATTTCAAACTTGTACTCAAGTGCATTTCGCCTAGAATTAGACAAGTGCGTTAAAACCTTCGTCAGAATTCATTTTGGGTTTGTCCTATGCTTAGTTCAAAGTGGCAAAAAGTTCGAGGAATGAATTTGTAACTAAAGAAGTCTACTAAGCAAATAAAACATGATATTTAAGTAAAGTAAGGTAAAAGAACAGACCAATATCCTCGATTTTTGATAGTTTAAGTTTAAGATTGGTCAGAAAAATTAGCCCCAAATGAATTTTTCTATGATAAAAAATTATTACTCCATGATTTTGAATAAACCTTCTATCCTGGTAGTTAAGCTTTTAAGCTTTTGATAGCGTTATTCTTTTAATAAAAGCTTGTATATTCAAGAGAAACATAGTTATAAAACCAACAGAGTGTTACCTAATTTTAAAAATTATAATTTTATATATTGTGTGGGTTATGACGAACATTTTAATTTTCTTACGTAGATTTCTTGGGTAAGATTAAGAAACAAAATTGAGGTAAGAGTAGACTCTAGATATTTTTTCCCTACTTTTTTTCTTCTTCTTTTGCAATGTGGAACTGTAGATTGAAGTGGGCCCATAGAGTAGATTTATGGATAATCCAAGCTATAACGTGGCATTTCTATGATTTTCTCAGGGGTATAACAGGGAATTTAAACAAAAGAAGGGATGGACAGAGGAGATTTAGGGTCTATTTGAAAAGCGTAATTGGAATTTGTGTAATTAATACCCTAGTAATTATACAGCTTAATAATTATATAATATATTCATTACGTTAACCTATTTATTCGTCATAAGATAGTTACATTATAATTATAAGCGTATTGTTTGGTTGCACAAGTATAATTACACAATTAAATATTTTAAATTTTAAAAATAAAAATTAATCATAAAAAACTAAACGTTAATGTTTGACAAATATATGTTCATATAAGAAATATTGCTTAATTGTATCTATCATTTTGCATTCAAGATACATATTATTTCAAAAATATAGGATTAAATAATTATAAATTTGTAACTAATATTGTAAAAAAGTTGATATGTATAAATAAATAATACTTTAATTGAATCAATTTATAAAAACTTCTTACAAAGCATACATTTTGCAATAACATCACGGACAACATATTTGACAAAAAATAATATTTACAATCATAATTCATCATGTTATTTAAATATTAAAATATAATCTATCAATGCTAACATCACTCAATATAAGCTAAATTTGCATATAACCTCATCCAACAACGAAATTCAACTTTAATCACATCACTAGCTCGTTATAAGTCAAGTTTGTGGATGACTTATCATTTCTAAGATTAGGTGTAATTATTTTTTTTAAAAATAGAATAATAACATAGATGGTTGAAATTAAAAAAAATAAAGAAAAAAATAAGAAAATCAACATAGCTAAGTGAAATTAAAAAAATTAAATAAGAAAGAAGCACAATATGAGAAATAATATAGAAGAACGTTAAGTAAAAGTTGAGAAATGCGAAATAAAGAAATAAAAGATAATAATATAAAAAGAATAATATTTGAAAAAAAGAAGAAGTTAAAATAAAAAAATAAATTAAAAAGAAAAAAGAAAAAAGAATTGAAATAAAGTATAAATTAAAAAAGAAAAGAAGAGATTAAGAAAATAACCTTATAATTACACCATGTAATTACTTGCAATTCTCAATCCCATAATTAGAGAGTGTAATTACACTCATTCAATTATACTCAATTACATGTTGATTAAGTAATTACCTCAGCAGAAAAATATACCGAAAATGTGTAATTACACTCAAATCCAATTACAGTATGGTTTCCCAAACAGGCCCTTAAAGAGAAGAATCTTATCCATTATTAAAATCTTTATAAAAGCAAATCAAAACTTCTGCACAACATGCTGAGATAAGTATAGTACATTGCAAAAATTAAAGAGAGCAACTACTTCATATCTTAATTCTATACATACACGTGTCTGTATGTATACACGTTAATTAACCATTCTGTGGTTGTTTTGAATTTCTTCTCGAAGGTTCATCATATCATCAATGGCGGCTTCACGGAGTTATTTCGCGACGGCGAACTACCGGTTCCTGTCGACCGAGCGAGACACAACGATGAGTACTCGTGACTCGATGTTCGAGCTCGATGAATCGGACATGTGGAACTCATCGGCAGTTAATTCTCGGTCGCCGGAGTTCCGTAAGAGGTCTCCGAGTTCAAGGAGGAAGCAGTGTGAAACGAGGAGCTATTCCGGCGCGGCGGCGGCGTCGTCGTTACCGGTGAACGTGCCGGATTGGTCGAAGATACTAAAGGATGAGTATAGAGATCAGTACGGAAGGAGAGATCATAGCGATGATGATGATTTCGACGGCGATGATGATGATTTGGAGAATCAGATACCGCCTCACGAGTTTTTAGCAAAGCAGTTAGAGAGGACACGTATTGCATCGTTTTCCGTGCACGAAGGAGTTGGACGAACTTTGAAAGGGAGAGATCTGAGTAGAGTTAGGAATGCTATTTGGGAGAAAACTGGATTTCAGGATTGATTGATCTAACAGTATTGAGAAATATTATAATTACTGTTTTTTTTCCTTCTTCAAATTTTACATATGTTGATAGCTTTTTAATTTTACTCTTTTGCTCTCCTTGAAGACGATTTACACATCTTCAAGTCCATCAATGTATTGTGATTGTAACGTTTTTTTTAAAAAAAATTGATTCTATCTTTGATCGCTCATAGTAATATATAGTACTGGTTAATATAGGTAACGTGTATTTTTGTCCAATTTGCTGGTAGTTTCAGATGACAAATACACCTTTTTATTACTCCATTGTTATAGAGAATCGAGTCTGTTCTGCAAGTAGTTCAGTGATAGAGACGTTACAATTTAAATAGTAATGATCGAGTTATTACTCAACCCGCACCAAAAACACAAAAAAACAAAGGAAAAAAATCTAAAATTTCATTAAGCGAATTGGGCCGGTATATATAAACTCCATTCACAATAGTGAAGATATTGTAAAATTACGCTACATTCTCACTTCTGATATCTTCAGGTCTTATCACAAAAAACTTTCTGTTATATTTCAGATTAAGGAGTTGCGAGTGGCATTAAGGGATTTCACCCATTCTAATTCATTTTTCAGGGAGCAGGTTCAATCAGTGCCCTAACTAACATCTCAATCATAATCCTTCATCACTAAGTGGATGAAGTCAAGCATGAGACGGGTGTCTATTTGTGCTTTTTAACATTTGAGAGCTAAATTGTATTTGCGGTTGAATTCGTTGTTTTGTTGGTGCATGCCTTTAAGCTTGCCTTCATTTACTCGATTCAGTAACCCAATCCTAGCGCACTCACCTTAATCCAAGATTTATTGCGTGGACCAAGTAAAATAATATTAGATCTCGGTCGAGTTAAGTATGAGAATCTAGTAAATGTTAAGTAAGTGCTCTTTCAATTGTTATATATTTCCTATTCAATTATTACCATGTCAATTAAAAGCATTTTTTGTGCCAATAATCATCATGAAGTTCTTAATTCTCTTTTTATAGTGCTTCTATTGAGGGTTATTTTAGTTGATAATATAATTAAATAATAAAAATATTAATTATCTCTCTAATAACTTAAGCTTTTAAATAAGATGACCATATACTTCAACATTTTAGTCGTATTTAAGCTACTGCCAGCTTCTAATTAAGTGTATTATAGTTATGGCTTAGTTTAATTAAGCTCTTAGACATGGCAAAATGAAGATTACCCATACTTTATCCAAGCTGCTCCCCAAGTAATTAAACTTATCAATAATCTTTATCGTTAAGAAATTATTATATTGGATTACCATAGAAACTCACAGCCTGGATATACATTAATTAGTATTCCTAATAAAGATTTCAGCTAGATATGGTGCGAATAATACTAATCTACACTAATAACTCATAATTAATTCAATTAGGAAGAAGATTGTTTGGGTGGTGACTTTTCAGTGTCTCCATCAGTGTCAAATCAAAGTTCAAATAATGCTTATGCATAAATTGCTATATGCATTATTTGTGAATTGCACTAACGGGTCCATGCTGTGGGTGCAACATCCAACAGGTGTGACCTGAAGTTGAAATTTATACGTAATTCAACACCACTACTTTGATGCCGTTTCTTTTCCACTAACTAAGATTAGAGCTGTCCTGTTATATATTATAAGATGCCTCGATGTGTCACCAATAAGGTACCTGACTTTTCTCACTAGACACTCAGGAAAATTTTATTCAATCCCATTTTATATGTGATAGAATCATAATCATAATTAATATATTCCAAGAAAACACAAGTTGTGGACCGGGGTTGGAGTTTATTAATTGTGGTGGATGGAAAAAAATGATAACATAAACATCCGAATACTCATAAATGTGAAATATGAGGGGTCCCGTAAATAGAGTATTTTGAGGGGAGCATGATAGGATAGGTTTTTGTGAGGGAGTATATTCAAATATGTAGCCATGTGAAGTGCATGATGTCAAAAGGAGGGGGTAATGAGGCATGTGCAAGGGAAGTTTGAACAATATTATTGATGGTTCGGATTTTACGTTCAGCCTTTCCGTTTTGAGAAGAGGTATGTGGACAGGAAAGCTGAAAACTCAAGCCATAAGAGTTACAAAAATTCCAAAACTGCGGATTATCAAACTCCCTATCATTATCACATTGGATATTTTTTATTTCTGTTCGAATTGAGTTCGGATGAATGCTCTAAATTTTAGAAATGTGGAAAAGACTTGTTATTTTTTAGACAAGGGAAAAGTCCACAAATTTTTTTGCGTAATCATCTAATAATAGCAAGTAATATCTATGGCCTGAAGAGCTCAAAACGGGTGATGTCCAAATATCACAATGTATAATGTCAAATGGCAATAATGTGCATGAATTAGATGAAGTAAATGACAATTGAACATGTTTACCCAATGGACATGAACGACATTTATCCAAAGTCCGTGTTTGAATACAAGAAATAAAATTATTTTGTTTGAGGGAGGCTAAACAGATGCCCCCGAATGCCCCAAATGTTCGTGCCATAATGAATGGTTGAAAACTGCAAAAGTAGATGGTAACTTGGATCGTTGAATGGGTGAAGTGATTGGATATAGCTCCCATTGATTATCACATCTCATTAGGATTGTCCCCGTCTAAAAATTCTTCACGAAAAATCCAAAAGGGTCAAATACAACAGACACTCAATTATCAGTAGTGAAATTTCGTATAGATACCAAGTTCTTAATTAATTGTGGGGGCATGAAGAACATTCTTTAAGGTTAGTGGTGGATTCGGGGGGGGGGACAATTTAGTAGACCCATAAACTCGAATTGGAATAGAATGGCCATTTCCGATAATTATACCAATATTTTTGCTCAAATTAAAATAGGACGAGAGGTTACCTTGAGAGGACGTCATATGAGACGTTGCACAAGAGTCCATATACCAATTTGGATCAGGCGGGTTGAGCCCAAGAGTGTGCATGGCGGACTCAATGTTGGTTGGGCTAGCCATCGTCGAATGGGCCTCCTGCCACTGGTTTGGCAGTGCCCCATTACTGCATGGACTGTGATTTGCATTGCTGGAAACTGTTCTGGACCCAAAACTGCTTGGCCCGACAGTGTGCAGTCCATTTAGACAAAAATTGGGCCTGGCCCAATTCCGAGTTGGGTAGGGGCACGACGGCACTGCCCACGGCCATTGCTAGGCCCACTGGGCTGGTCCGTCGTGGGGCTGCCACGGGGCTGCAACTGCTGATGTCCGCCGGTGTTCTGCCTGCCGGAATTTCCGCCACCGGAATTCCGGTGGTCTCTATTTTTATTATTTCTGCAATTTCCACCCCGATTTTTATTACCATATTTTCCTTTTTGTCCCCGATTGTTGTTGTGTGGGTTCAAAATGTATATTACCGTCATTTGTGAGAGTAGCAATCATGGCAGAATTAGAAATGGTGGCGGCCTTTTTGGCGAAGCCCGCCTCTTCAAGTATAAGCATCGAACGTGCTTGATAAAACAAATTTAGAGGATTGCTTTGTCGAATGAGTGTCCCCACACCACTATAAGCGTCAGTAAGGCCGACAACCATTTGCAAAACCAAGCGATTGTTGGTAACCGGTGAACCAACATTTTTAAGTTGATCCGACAAGACTTTAAGGTGTTAACAATATGCCGACGCATTTGGAAAATTCGCCATATCAATGGTGGAGAATTCTTGTTCTAACGTAACGACAGTAGAATTTTTGTTGTCTTGAAAAATGTCCCGCAACCGATTCCAAGCCTCCATGGCTGTAGAATCTGGTTCCATTATTGTGTGTAACAAGTCCGAAGAGATTGTTGCGTAAATCCAAAATAGAACTCTAGCATCAAGAGTTTCCCAGAGTTCTTTGTCATCATCAGTCTTCAACTCATTTCCTTTGACATTCTCCGGCGGGATTACATGATGAATCACCAGGTGGGAACGACAATAAATTTTAAACAGTTCAGCCCAACTTGCATAGTGGACATTTTTCATCTCCAGGGGTGATGGAAACGTGTGTTTTAATGTTTGAAACGGTAAGGGCTAGATGAAAATTATTTTTGGAGTCAGATATGTTTGATTGGAATACACAAAGCTGGACAAAAAAAAATGAAGAACAATAATGGAGATGAAAAAAAAAAGAAGATGCAAAAATCGATTGGATGGGTGGGTGGGTGGGGGGGGGGGGCCGATTTCTTGAAGGGAATTTTGTTAGAGTAAGATTTCTTCCTAATCTCTTGATACCATGTAAGAACTATGAAATATTTTCCTCAATTATTTCCTTCCAATGAGGTGGTAAATATACCAATATTATAAGCATGAATTAAGGTAATGAAAAGATAAGATATGCTAAAATCAAGCCTAAATCAACCCTCCTAATCTATTCTAATTTCCCTACCATATACATAAGATATTACATTTATTACAATAATCATAATTATTAATTGAAATATTATTAATTATGATTATGATTCTATCAATATGATATAATTCTTTTTTTAATATGTTAAAAAAATGTGACATCTTACTCTTCTTAGAAACTATTTAATTTTAGCATTTCAATTTTATTTTTAATGAAATGATTTGCTAGAACCATAAGGAGAAGAGATGAAAAAACACGTAGAAGCTCTCTCATCGACACTCATATAAAATGATAGTTTTGTGTACTTTGCATATTATTAATTTTTAAAACTAATATGCGTAGTCAACAACTTCACATAAAATGTGACGGAGATAAGTTGTTTAAGTTTTGATGTACTAACTAAAATTACTCATGAATACTTGTGTTGATGACGTTAACATTTATTGGTGAATTAATCAAGTTTGTGTGTTAATTAGCCTCGACGTATAAGTACGCATATAAACTTTTCTCACTTAGCCATAGATGATAAATGCTTATTTTCACCTTATTAAATCTCTTAACATGACAATTAACTTGGTATAGCTTGGTGTAAACCCTACACGAATAAGTTATGCCCCTAACACTATATCATTATAAAAAAATATAAGTTATCTGACTTTTGCTAAAAACTAGATTATGAAACTTATACTCATTAATTAACACCAACGATTTCATTAATTAAGATCGTATGAATTTTTTGTTAAATAATTTAAATTCAAGTAACCTAAACTACTCATATAACTGGTAATGCATTTGAAGTAGATCAGTCTTATCAATCAAGGAGCTGTCTGCTTTATAGGGTAAGAAAAACAAATTGGCGTTTGTCACTTTGGATGTGTCAAAAATAGGGATGGCAAAAAATATCAAACTCATTTGACCAGCCCAACTAGCTCATGCTTTAATGAGTTTGGATTAAAGTGATTTTGAAGATGAGCTTATTTGAGCTTGAGTTGGTTTGAGCTAGCCTATGTTGATCCATTAAAAATTTATCAGTCCGACCCATCAAATGAGCCCAAACTAACCCATCAACTGCTCTCCGTTCAGAAGTGTAAAAGTTACAAAATATATATATATTTTAAATTTTAAATAATTTTATTTTTATAATAATTTTTTGTTTTTATTTTATATTTTAAAATTTTATATTTAATTTTTAAAATAATTTAAAAAAATATTTTTTCATTTTTGTTTTAAGTTTTTTATATTTAAATTTTTAATTTTTGTTAGTTTTAGTTTTAATATTTTTTTATTTTTTGCTTCTCAAAATGTTTGAAAAGTGGATTGAGCTGGTTGGGTTATGACCCATCATTTAGCCCATCTTGACCCAATCCATCTTGCCCAAACAAGTTTTGAGCAGTGTTAGACATAGACCCATATATTGATTCAGCCCATCTTGACCCGACTAACTCTAGCCCAAACGGCTCATTTGACACCCCTACTAAAAAATAAACAGATTTGGTTAAAAAACATAATTCCAAAACTCAAAAGATATGGAATATCGTGAAGATACTTTCATACAGGTAACATTTCCTCCAATCTTTATTTTGCCTTTATCTTCTTCTTTTTCTTCTTCTGATAATACCAAAAAAAGGACGATGAAAGCTCCTGGAGAAAACCTGGGAAACGTTTTAAGATTTAGCAAGAGCAAAGAAGTATGCAAACAAATGCTATATTTTGAGGATCATTGCTAGAACTCTAATAATCAAAGTAGAAACAGGACAATTTGGAAAAGAGAAGGTGAACTTGTTGTAGTCATATCATTCTTTATGAAATCTTAATGTTCTTCTCATTTCACATTTATAAATTTTATTCCCTCATAGGCTCGTTTTTCATCATCAATAATTGAATAATTGGTTACTTTATATTCTTCAATTTTCTTAAGATATACTTAGTACTATTTACTTTGAGTTACTTTTTCATTTAAATTTATATTATATATATCAACCAAAAGATATTTATAGGTAAGCTTTATTAAAATAAGATAATTTACCTGCTATAATAAATAAATGTAACCTGATGGAGTGGAAATTCTTTACATTGTCATTGACGTTATGTGTATTGCTTAACCTCTTTCATTTAAAAAAAATAAAAAATCTATTGAGCTTTATGAGGAGAATAGTTGGAGGTCTTGATAGAGAAGGAATTAAGTTAATAAAGAATAAAGAAAAGGATCTAGAGGGGTCAGCTTGCTGGCAGAGAGTCAACTTTGCGGCCTTAGGGTCGCAAGTTCGATTCTCCCCTCCGGATATCGTCCTCCGGGGCACATACATATGGTAAAGTCTGGGCGCTAAAAGCCGCGCGGGCATGTTGCAGTGTGGGTTCGGTCTCCGCCAAGCCTTGTGGATGGGGCATGTGGGGGTGTCAACCTTGTAGCATTGATCCGTTGGACGCAAGCAGACACTGACCATGTGTGCACATCCCGCGATTTACCTGGTGGTGGGGTGCTGAAGGACCGGTCCCATCATCTCCAGGACGTCTGGATAATACCAGTGAATAGTCATGCGCAAGCCTAGAAACCTGGATTATCAAAAAAAAAAAAAAAAGAAAAAGAAAAGGAGTGAAAAGAAATGGGGGTGGGGATTGCTTTGTAAATGATGGAGAAGTTGTGGACAAAGGGATTCTTCAAACAATGGAGTACGAATGAGACAGGTGGCTGGCCTTGGCCCGTCGTTTAAGGGTTCATATCTTTTCTCGCTTTATGGCAATGGAATAGGGATTTTCTCTCTCCCGTTTATACAAAAAAAAAAAAACGAATAGATTGAAGACACATATTTTACCTATAAATTTTTATCGAGACATATGTTCTAGCTAGACACAAGAATAAGAGTTATGATTAAGTGCGCATGTATTCTCGATTTATAACTTGCAGTGATACCCTGAAATTAACAGTGCAAGAATCAAGTAATTTGAGAAGAAAAACAGTAAGAACACTAAGTTATGATATAAGTGCAGTAATGGACATTTCGATAAGATGAAGAGGAAGAAGATAGAAAGTATGTGGGAGAGTTCATTTCTTATTTTTTGTATTGATTGAATGATTATAATGTAGAAGAATGTATTACATATATACACAATGCATTCATCAACTTCTTCTAACTACTTTCTAACTAACTTGTGGTAGTTAATAACTAATGCCTCAAGCTAGATGGACGAAAGATGTTGAGAACTCCTAGCTTGGACAAGAGATATTTATGTTGTACTTTGCTTAAGCCTTTTGTTAGGATATCTGCAGGATGGTCTTTGGTGCAAATATACTGAGTTGCAATCAGTCTCTTTTGTAGATTTTCTCCTATAAAATGACAATCGATTTCTATATATTTGTCCTTTCATGGTAGACATGATTTGCAGCTATCTGAATTGCTGCTTTACTGTCTGATGTTTATAGGAAGTCTAATTTATGTATTTACTTCCTTCAGTAGACCAATAAGCCAAATTAGTGAAGATACTGTTGTTGCCATGCTGATGTACTCAGCTTCAGCTGAGCTTTTTGAGACAGTAGTTTGCTTCTTAGCTTTCCATGATACAATAGACTCATCCATCTAGTTAGAGGACATGCTACCCAATCAACATCACAGTATGTTGAAACTGTAGTATCAGACTTACTAGATATTAGGATGCCTTGTCCTGAATGATTTTTCGCATATCTTATGATTCTAAGAGCTGTTTCTAAATAAGATGTTTTGGGTTGTTGTAAGAACTGACTCAAAGTTTATACCCCAAATGCAATGTCCGATCTTGTCATAGTTAAGTAGAGTAGTTTTCCTATGATCCTCTGATATTGTGTTTGATCTGTTAAGGGATCATCAGTAGTTTGGTTTTCCTCTTGTACATGTTCATCATACTGTTTGGATGTCAATTTCACATTGATGTAAATAGGTGTCCTAGCTGGTTTTGCTGCTGATAATTCAATTTCTGAAATTAGTTGTAGTGCATACTTCCTTTGATGCATAGTAATTTCCTTATAATACCTGACAAATTTTATGCCCAAAAAACATTTCAATTCTCCAGATCTTTCATTTTAAAGATTTTCTGAAGTTCTTGCTTGGTTTCCTCAATCAGTTCAAGAGAACTTCTAGTAATCAATATATTATCCACATAGACTAGGACTATGACCATTCATTTACCAGTTTTTCTAACAAACAAGGAATAATCATATTGACTTTAAACAAACTTCATCTTGACAAGTGGTGTGTCTCCATGTCTTTTATAATAGGTTATAATTCATTTAGACCATAACCACCATCCGTTGCCACTTCCGGCAGCGTCTCCACGTCTTCGTCATCGCCGATTGCCACCACCACCGGTAATCGGCACATAGTCTTTGTCTCACCACCGGTAATCAATCCCACCACCAATCGAAACCCTCAGCCACCATCGACTATTTCGTCGCCTCCAGCAAACCCTATGGTCGACTACCCCTCCACCAAAAACCTACCGGTCACTGCACCTCCGATCTGTACACCGATATAACCCCAATACAGTATTAACCCACCATCATCACCATACCCGACTTCTCCCAACCCACACCACACCTCTCCACCCAAATGGATGTTGGGCCTAACTCAACCCCAAAAACTAGCTTGTAGGATGATGATTGTCCAAGTCCATATAAGGAGTCCATGTTCCCATTCCATTTCCGATGTGAGACTCTTAACACTCCCTCGCACGCCTAGACCTCGTTAACTGGAGCGTGGACAATATAATTTGGGGGCCCAACATCGGTGAATAAAGAATTGGAATGGGCCTGACCCTGATACCATGTAAAGAATAGATCTTGGGCCTAACTCATCCCCAAAAACTAGCTTTTAGGGTGAGGATTGTCCAAGTCCATATAAGGAGTCCAGTAGCCCTTCACCAAAAGGCAGCCAAGCAAAAGAGGTACCACATACTAGCAGTAGTAGTGGCTTTGAATGAGTGTGATTGGTCCATCTATATATTCATCGGCCATTACTGCAACTAGCCGGTCGATAAAATAATACTTAGAATATTTCATTTTTGGTTTCTCATCCGTTCCACTATCGTTGTGGAGTTTGATCAATCCGAATTTGCACCAGAAAATCTCACTTTAGTGGTTGGTTTGTAGGGCAGGGGGTGTCCTACCAAAAACAACTCCATACCCAAGGTCTGATTAATCTCAGTTTGTTCAACAAGAGAATTAAAATAAGCAAGTTCTTATTCCATATATATTTAAGTTTGACTATCATATCTTATTTGACGTCTGCTCAAGATGAATTTAACTTCTATAATGCGAATAACTATAGTAAGTTTAGTTAAATTCATGACAAAAATTAGTTTGATGTCTGAGCATGCAAGTAGGGGCGGAGCCAACATTATGATTACGTATTCGGCAGAAATTGGTAGTCTAAATTCAAAACTTTGTATTTTTATTAAAAAAATCATTTAGTATATATATTTAGTCTATTAGCCCAATAAATCAATAAATTGTGAATCACAAATTAAAACTTTTGGCTCCCCCTTTCTATGCCATAAGGATTTGGTTAGTTAAATAATTCACGTCAAAGATTAAAATCTTCTTGCATGCACGTGGGCATGGCATCATCCGTCGCGTATGGATCATACGGATGGCGTTGTCTTACAATGACAAAAAGGTTGCATGAATTTTACCGTTTGGGTTTATAATGGTGCTAATTACAAGTTGAACAGTACTATAGTACAGCAAGAAGTGTTTTTATTTGACAGCAAATGACTTCATTTTGGATTAAAGTATATGGAGTCACATCACTTGGGCCCTAGATGGATAATTCTCACTACAAATATATATTGACCATCACTATCATTGGAGCTTATCCAAAGTTTCAGGTTCCCATATATTGGGTGAATATGCCTACATATATAACATGGACTAATATGTTATATACTGGGTGAATATGCCTACATATATATGTTCCAAAGGGTCGTGTTATCTTCTAAATTGTTACATTTCATTCATTAAGATACAAGAACATGTAGGATGAAAATAGAATATTTTTTCCATTAATTGAATTTTAATTTTTTAAAACCACTCAACATTATATCGTACCAACATATAAAAGGAAAATAAAAGAAAAAACTCCCAAGAAAATTGTGAATGTGGCTATTTCTTTTAGATTTTGGATCAGATTTTGAAAATTTATCTTCAAACTATTTTTAAGTTTAAAAAATTGGGAGAAATTTCACTTCCACGTACAAATTTTAATTTTTTTTTCAAGTAAAATGCATGTTCAATCACAATTTTAAAAACTCAAAACCCGTTTGGTCTGGAATTATTTTTCACTTTATTTAAAAATCAGAGTTTGACCATGAAAAATTCAAATACAACTATGTAGAATTTGAAAAGCACCTAAAACACCATTTTCACTTTCATTATATTCAAACAATCAAATACTATTCTTTGCAAAAATTATAACAAAACACAACTTTATCTATAACTCCAATTTTAAAATTTCAAAAAAATGAAAAATATTTACTTTTTTTCACGCCCACTCAAATTTTCAAAGTTTCAACTTCCGACCCCTCCAATTTGTAAGTTTCGAATTTTGCGCCCTCCAATTTCTCCATCAAACAATAACATCACTACCCTTGTTTCTCCGCTCCTCTTCTTTCTCTCTCGATCTTTAGGGCTTCAAAAAATCTGTATCTTTTATTAATCTTCATAAGCCAGAGTTTTCACTAACTGCTTACTCTATTTCGCTCCCAAAACCCCCAAATTGATTCAGTTTAGGGCTTACAGATCTGTTATTCATTCAATATGTTCTCTCGTGTTCGCCTGTATGTAGTTGATTTATCTATCTCTAATGCTTTCCTTGTTGTATTTCAATTATACGAACAAATTGCCCTCTTTTTACGAATTACTCAGTATTCGTTCGACAATTAATTACTTGTGTTAGTTAGAGTTGAACTTTCGTGCTCATTTGTGAGTGGAAATATTTGTGCTTTACTTCGGTGTATCAATTGTGTTAAACAAAGCTATGTAAATTTGAAAGCTCGCTGACTGGATTTTACTTCTCAATTTTGTTTTGCTCATTATATTTAATTAATTACTGCGGCCTCGCTTAGTTTGATTTTGAGTAATTTGTGTTTCTGTAACTTCTAATAGAATTTGAATAGTTATAATTTTTGTTAAGCATTTCTAATGGTCAAAGGACTATTGGAAACAACCTCTCTACCTAATGGCTGCACATACTCTACCTTCGCCCTTACCCCACTTGTGTGATTAAACTGAGTATGTTGTTGTTGTCGTTGTAATATCTAATGGCTGAAAAAAGTTTGTTAGAAAACACCGTGGGATTCATAAGAGAATGGTCATGTTAAGAAAATGCAAGATCATTAGTTTTAAATTCAAACACAAGATTCAATTAGAATAAGATGATGTTTTGTCAGTCCCTAAAACTATTTTGTTATGTGTATAAATTCCAATATTCTAATTCTTTTATTGAGAATGGACATTGACGAGGGTCTATGTCATTAATGAGGTGTCTGGATATGGAGTATTTTCAGAATTGTTAATTCGTGATTGCATCGCAATTGTTACCTGCTAGTCAGATACTCTCATTATGCATCTTTCCAATATGTGATGATCTTCAAAGGGCACATCATTTTCATAGCCCTATTTAATGAATTATATGGCAGGTTGCATTATTCTTCTCAATGTTGGGCCATTTATTTTGAGGCAAAATGTCTGGTCATTTTTCGTGCAGTGTAGTTGTTAAATTAACTGCAATATTTATTCATTACATTTAACGATAAAAAGGTGCAATCTTTATTTTGTTACTCTGAGTTCTGATTTTCACTCAAACTTGATGCTCTAATTGTTGAAATATATTTTCCGTGTAAGTTAGATTGAAGCAGTGTCAGACAAGGAAAATTTTACATTGGAAGAGCTTCTTGATGAAGAAATAATCCAAGAATGCAAAGCTTTGAATAGCCGCCTAATAAATTTGTAAACATGCTCCCAGCTTTAGCTTATTATTTTAAAATCTGCAGTACTGTTGATAGTTTCAGTTTGACAATCAAGTGACATACTGTTTCCAGGGAAGAATTTAATATCCTAACCAAGTATTAGTTCATTAGTATTTCAAAGTTCATTGAGAGACTATGATTTTGTGATTTCAGTTTGAGAGATTGAGCTCAGGTTGAGCAGTTGCTGCGATACATTGTTGAAGAGCCTTCTGAAGATGCCGATAGCAATGGGAAGTCCAAGTAAGTTATGACATAACCGAGCTTCAATTATCATGTCATTATTTATTAAATTTACATGCATATCCAATATTTAAAAAGTTGGTAGTAATTCTGAATGCTGTTTCACGCTGTAGGTTTCCTTTCATCGCATGTGAGATATCCTTAAGACTTTAGTAGACGATGAAGAGGTACTGTATTCCCAATATGCAGTTTTATGCATCAACAATGCAGTTCTGCTCTGATAATTTCGTCATTTTCTATTGTGGTGCAGCTAATGGATTTGCTCTTTTCGTTCTTGGAGCCCGACCGTCCTCATTGTGCGTTGCTTGCTGGGTATTTTAGTAAGGTATAACTTGATTCATCCACATCTGCCGTGTATTAAAGAATTCCTTTGTCCTTTGCTGTTGAAATGTTATTTGGCTGAAACTTTACATGGTTTTGATGCAACAGGTTGTGGTGTGCCTTATGTTGCGGAAGACTATTCCACTCATGAATTATGTCCAGGTTGGCCTGATAAATTCTACGAAATTGGTACTTTGTACAGGCAATTGATATTTGTAGTTATCATTGTTAGCTTCTTTTTTCCTACTAATATAAAATTAAAGGAAATAATACATATAACCAAATGCATGTTGTGCTTTCTAAGATATTTTTAGTTTTGTTAAAAACTTATATGCTAGTAGAATGACAAGTGTTAGATTTAGAGAGTGGCTAATCTTCCTTTAATATACAAAGTTGAAATACAGATGATTGATATAGCAAAAACTAACATTGTTTGGGAATTGAGGCATGTCGTGAGTTCAATGTTTGCTTAAGCTATATATGGTACAACCATATGGAAGCCCTCTTGGAACAAATTTTCTTTCAAGCATTTTGATTATGGGAGGTCATTGGAGACCATATCAAAGTGTGTAGAATGCTGACATAGAAATGATATTTAATGTCTAAGGGCACAGCTTTACGACGTGTAGACTCTAGTTGTTTATGCTTTTTTTTCCTCCTTCCCCCCTCTAATGATCCGTATTTACATTGGTTTATATTTTATCTCTTTTTGGTTGCAGACCCATCATGATGTTCTCCGCCAGATGGTGGATTTGATTGGTATTACATCCATAATGGACGTTTGTATCCTGGTTTTCCATTTTACACTATCTTTTTTTATTTATTTATGTTTCCTGATTTGAGTGTATACTTATATATAAATCGACTGAGATTACTTAGCGAGAAAAAACCTTTTTCTCTGATGAACTCTTTCTTATAGGTTTTGGTGCGACCTGTATGTAAATATTGTATGCTAAATCTCATTACTTTTCTCACTTTTTGTTGCTATTGTTGGCTTTTGATTATAATTGAGTTGCTGGGGTTGGTGCAGGATGCTTTTACATAGTATTCCCCTCAATAACTATTATCTGGCCTATGATATCATGCACAAGTTACAGCTCTGCTTATGCTAATGTGTTCTCTTTACTCCAGAAAAATATGGAATGGAGTGATTGGCACACTACTCTCTTACATGAGCGTAATACAGTCGAAAATGTCTATCGATGGGCTTGTGGGTATGTTTTTTGCCTTTTCTGATTAACTTGAACTTTTGTAATGTTAGATTTTAAATTCTCTTATATGAGGTAGACCGCAAGTGAAATTTTGCTTGGATGAAGCAATCACTTGGGAAACATCCCTGGCATATTTTCATAAATGTTAACGCTGCCCCTAACAGAGGAAGGGCATAATTGAGAAGAATAAATGGAGAGATGTTCAGGGTATATGAGTAAACAAAGATCTTTAAAGTAAGCAGCTACTTTACGCATAATTTTTTAGACAATGGATATACTGTTGGTGTCATAACGAGCACTCTGTTTGTGGCACTTTCTAGTTTAATATTTGAATTTTCAAATATTAGGAGAAAGAAAGTAAAAAATAGGACAGATAAGAAATGTCCGGGTTAAGCCTAAGAAGCAAGGGCTTTCGTGCAGCTGTTGCGCCCTTGCTTCTTGCTTTAGAAAGATTGCTCGTTAGCTAGGCCCTTTTCAATAAGGCTCGCGCTAGGCGCTCACCTTTTTTGGCTGAGCCGTATCGTATCTTGCTGGTAATGGATTGATTCTGGAATCTTGCTTGGTTTAGGCAGGTAAGTGTTAAGAGGCTCTTTAAGGCTGAATATAGGGAATAAAGATGTGCTTTGTTGGTCACAAGCTGACATGAAATGTTCTTTGATAAGATTTAGTACTGCCTAGATGTCTTGCAAAATGGATGAGATGGATTTCCACTGAATTTCTTAAAATCAAGAAGCGAAGCACACTTTCGGAAATATACTTAAAAAGTGATTGTAAGATCAGCTTATGTTTTCTCACTTCCTCTCAGTCCTCCTCAGTTCCTGCACAAGTACAACAAGAACTACGCCTCAATCCCGTGTTTAAAGATTATCTAACTCTAGGGGTTCTCTAATTTACTCTAACGGTTATCTCTCTAATATACTAAGAGTCTTCGAGTAAGCACTAGTCTTCTAGTTTATATCACCTATATGGATTTTCAACTTCTAATCGGAATATGTTTATAATGAACTTCCTTTTTTGTGTATAAGAAGCCGTCCAACTGCATTAGATAGGACAAGAGACAGCGATGAGGAAGATGCTCATCACAGAGATTATGACGTAGCAGCTTTAGCAAATAATCTGAGCCAAGCATTCCAGTACACCATATATGAAAATAATGGCGCTGAAGAGGTAATGGTTGTATCTCATACCTTCTAGTCATACTTACTATTCCCAGCATATTCTTTTCTTATTGTGAAAAAGAAGCTTGAGGGTTGGGGGAGGTTGCTGTCTTTAGTAGAGGAGGGCAGAAGGAATCCATGATCTCAGGGACAAGTGCTCTGCAACCCCAACACCACTTTTGGGCTGTGGATTGGGATTGATTTTAGTCTAGCTTGATTCATTCCTGTTTTTTCTTGCATGTTAACAGGGTCAAGGAGCTCTTGATCGAGATGACGAAGTAATAATGTTTTCCTTTGGTTCACTTGTCTTCTTTGTGGATATGAAATGGAATAGTTAGAAAATACACGATGAACTGACGATGGACTTGTCTGAGATTCGCTTATCTATTTTTCGGTATCATACGCCTTAGTGCTCATCACAATGTTACATTCATGCCACTGTAGGATGTATACTTTGATGATGAGTCTGCTGAAGTTGTCCTGAGGTTGGGAGATGACCAAGGTAGGTGAGTTCTAGCTGTCTTTTCTGAAGGAAACTTGTGTCGAGGGAGGACTCACTTGAGCATATTTACTTTCAGTACTGTTAATATATGTACTATAATTAGCCATAGGCAAAGGAAAATCTAAAAAATTAGATGTGTTTTTATGTGTTAAAAGGAGTAGGTTAGCTGAGAGGAAACATGTGTTTTCATCTAATTGTTTGACCGGAGGAATGCGCACTGTTGTGTTTCTGTAGCATCTTTTTTAGTGTGGTAATTTTTTTTTGGGGGAAGGCAACAATAATGTAACCGCATGGTGCAAGCAAGTCCTAACTAACCAAATACCAATACTGAATACTGTGTTTTAAACAAGAAGTCACTAGTATATGTTTTTATGTTGAATATGTTGTAAATTGAATGCGAGCAATGTCTATGTGGTAATTTTGTGGGCTACAAAGTTATTATCATCTGTCAATTTCTTGGCATCTGGTATTATCTGGACGTCTCTTATCTTGTTTAACAGTTCTTTTTTTTTTTGTTATTTAAAAAAACAACTTTTTGCAGCAATTTGTTTACAATTTCGGATTGGTTTGCATTCCGAGATGATAGAACTGGAGATGATCCCAAGAGCACCTCACCGACTGAAGTGATGGAAGAGATCAACCTTAATGGAACAACAAAGGGTGGTAATAGCAACAGTGATGATGAGGTGGTAGTTGGAGAGCAGGATGAATTGGCTAAGAGAAAAAGTTCAACAGATGGAATACCCAGTTCTAGTTCAATTGCCTTTAATGGATTTGGTGGAACGAATTCTGCTAACGGTGGAGACTTCAATCAACAAAAAGAGAAAGCAGGTGTGTGAGGTGACGGGGGTTTCTTCCATTTTGAGACGTCAGACAATGACGACCCATTTGGAGACAGGCCTATACCTGAATGGGTTGCATGGGGGAATGGCTCAGTTGGTGGATCCGTGAATTCCTTTGAAGTTAATGGTGACTATAGTGGCAATCTCACAAATTTTGGGGAGGGAGCAACTCTGTCGATTAGTTCCACTTCATGTAGTGGTGGAGAGTCTGCCAAATGGCATATCTACATCTCACTGATTCTAACAAAAGTTCATCTGGATCTGATTCTAGTCAAAAAGCAGCCACTCTGCCTTCTTTGTTTGAAGAGGATGTTGAATTTGTTGGTGTGGAATTAGAAGGTACTGAAAAGGCAACGGAACATGCTCTTAAGGAGGGGATTGTTTGGGAAGAGGCTCCATTGAAAAGGAGCTTAGTTCCTAAGATGCCAGAAAAGGATAGTAGTCAGGAGTGAAAGAATTCAATGATGCAAACAATTGGAGAGTCGACCAAGAGGTTGCAGTACTGGAATAACTAGAATTCAGGTGATCTTATCTGTATGAGTGAAAGAATTCAATGATGAGAACTGTTGGAGAGTCGACCAAGAAGTTGCACAGCTGGAATAACTGTGGAATTCAGGTGATCTTTATCTGAATCTGGAATTCAGAGCTGATAGGCAGGAATGCAGGATGCCCATTTTCAATTTGGTGAGATTATACAGGTGTACAGTGTACTTTGTGTTTCAATTGGGACGCTGATTGAAACAGCCTATCGTCAACTTCTATGCTTTTCTCTGTCCCATGCTATGATTGGATGAAATAGTTCTATCTTCAGCCTGGTGATTCTATAACTGTTCGATTGAACAGGACTAAGGTAATTAGATCAAACAGCGAGAATCATTCATAGTTCTAGCAATTGGGTTAAATATTAGTAGATGCACTAGGATGACACGGTCTTACTGATATGCTCATGTGTGAATTCATATTTTATCTAATTCTCATTAATTCTGTAGTTTTTGAAAATGTAAAATTTATTTTCAAGTAGTTGTGAAACTAATGTTTGAATTAAAGCTGGCCAGTGGGCCGGGACGGCTCGACCCAGCCCCGACCCGACACCGATTAGTATTAAAAAAAAAATCGGTAGCGTGACTCGAACCGGGACGGGACAATGTCTCGTCCCGACCCGTCCCAAGCCCGCCAGACCCAAGCCCGCCCCGATCCCGCCCGTAGTCCCCCCTTTGCAAATATAACCGTTGCACCAACGACCATTTTAGAATTTGGGCAACGACCATTTTTGGCCTCCCCCTACCCCTTAATATTTATTTTTAATCCATAAGTTATTATATTTACACTTTAACCGAATTTTTCAACTATAAATAACTCATTTTCTCTTCATCTTTCTCACAAATTTTCCTACAATCTCTCAATATCTCTCTCTATAAGTCTACATTGTTTATTAAATATTCAATTTTATTTATTCATTTGGGAATTGGGAGTGAAGTTGACAACTAGCTTGAGGATCTTTCATCGAGCAAAGTTTCAATTTTCAACCTCTCGATTACACGTCGACGTTACGTCGGCGTTTGGTACATTCGTTCCTTCATTAAATTTTTATTGTCTATTTATTTTATTTAGCGCACTTAATTTTATTATCTTTAACTATTTATTATCATAATTAAAATGGAAGGATTAAGAGGTATGTTTAAGGGTAAGGGTAAGGGTGCTTCTTCTAGTAGGGGCAACCAGGGCAAGGGTACTTCTTCTAGTCATCCTATTCTTACACAAGATGATTTTGTTGATACTCAACATTTTCCTACAATACCATTAGATTTAAACGATGAGCTATTTTCTGGAACTCAAGAAGACTTTAATTTAGACGATGATCTAGATGATACACCCACTAATGTTGATGACAACACACCCACTAGTGCACCTTCAACTGAAATGCTTCATATTCCCCCTAGTATGAGACGGGGTCTAGCAAAACGACCATTAAAATCAAATGCATGAATATTTTTTGATAGGGACGTAGAGAATCAAGTAGCTAGATGTAAAATTTGTAAAAATGTTTTAAAATTTAAAACTGGAAAAGGTCACGGTGGGACGGGGTTTTTAATTAGACACGTAGTAAGTGCTCATCCAGTTAGATATGCCCAATACCAGGCTTCAAAATTGGGTGCGCAAACGTTCGCTTCATCGGAACAAGGTTCACATATTGTCCCGGACCAAATACAAGGTCAAATTAACCCCACGACGGGAGGGGGGGGGAATTGTAGGCCCTAAATACAATAAACATAGAGATAGGGAAGCAATATCAAAATTAGTTCCTGTGGAGGGTTTGCCTTTTTCATTTTCTTCATCTCTCGATTTTATTCATTACATTAGAGATATACATAATCCTGCTTTTAGCGGTTTTCCTAGATCAACTGTTAAGAGAGATGTATTTAAATTCGCACATGAATATCAACAATATTTACGTTATTCATTATATCATTTTAATGGCAAGGTATCTATCACGTCTGATATAGGTCGTAGTACTAACAACCATGATTATTTAACGGTAACTTGTCATTGGATAGATTATAAATGGTCTATGCAAAAACGTATCTTAGCGTATAGATATATAGATGATAGGCACACTCGTACTTTTATTGCAGATAATATTTATCAAGTGTGTCATTATTATGGAATAACCGATAAAATTATGACTATTACATTAGATAACGCTTCTTCTAACAATTACGCTATTACAATTTTAAAAAATAGTTTAACTCCATCTTTTCCAGACCATTTTCATATAAAATGCGCATGCCATAAATATAACTTAATTGTAAAGGATGGTCTATCACTTTTTCAAGACATTCTTAGTAAAATACAATTTGCTATAAACTTTATTTTTAAAAGTAATAGAGTACAACGAAGAAAAGAATATAAAAAAACTTGTCACGATTGTGGACTACCTTATAGAAAAATTCCAGAAGAAGTATCCACTAGGTGGAATTATTTATACGAGCAACTACTTGTTGCTTATGACTATAGAAAACTTATAACTTTATTTTTTAACTCTCATAATCAAAATCCAGCTGATATGATTGTAGATAGTGATTGGGTAAAATTTTTCGAACTTATTGTATTTTTAGAGAAATTTTTTCAAGCAACAAAAGAATTTTCCGAGATATATTACCCTACTATTTCAACTATGTTATTTTATATAACTCTAATATTTTTATTACTTAGTGAATATATGAAAAAACCAGCTTATATGACATCTATTAAAAAAATGTTTATCAAAATAAAAAAATATTTTATTCCTATTCCCACTATTTATATTATTGATGCTGTATTAAATCCGACAATTAAAAAAGATGGTACAAAATCACTAATTGAAACTATTTACGATTGTATAGAAGTACTACCACCTCCAAGTCTAAAAAATCTAAATCACCCACCACCTATTGAACAAACTAAAGAAGAAGTGTTGTCTAGCGTAGAAGACCAATGCAAAAAAATATATAGGTTTTACCAACAAGAAAATGCTAGTAACTTACCGGCTTCCATACCATCTCATTCATCTTCAACACAACCTCACAAAAGACATGTTGTTTCTGCGGCTAATATTGAAAGCCTCAGAAATAGAATGTGCGGCCGTACCGCTACTAACCAAATTAGCGAGTTGGATATTTTTGTTTTGCAGGGTTCTGTACCGTACCAAGAAGTTATCAATGAAGATGGACATGAAGACTTGTTGAAATACTGGAGGGGGAATGAGAAGACCTTTGCGACACTTTCAATGATGGCCCGAGGTGTTTTGAACATTCAAGCGTCATCAACTGCGTCTGAAAGCGCTTTTTCTGTCGGCAAATATCAAATAGGAGACCACAGACACTCATTAGCCGGAGACAGCTTGGAAATTGCAATATTATTAAGAGATTGGATACGAGCTGAGCGGAGAAGGTGCGGTCAACCGGAGATCAACGAAGAAGAAGACGAAAATTACAACGAAATCTTATCCGAAGGTGGTGGAAGCAACATGGATCAATTTGACCAACAAATACCAATTCTAACCGAAGAACCACAAGAAATTATCAAGCAATTAGAACAGGTTTTTCTGAGAATGTAATTTTTTTAATTGCAATTTTATTATGTAATTTGCAACTTTTGGACAACACCACAAAGTTGCAATTTAGACAATTGTATTTGTATTACAAAAAAATCATGTATATTAAATAATATAAAAGACACAAAAACAGCCTTGAGATGTTTTTATTACACTATCTTGTCTTGTTTATTGAGTTTTTTAATACATATGTTATTAAAAAAAAAAAACCCGCCGGAACCCGCCTCGATCCCGACCCGATTCCGACGGGATCTGGATCGGGACGGGACTGGAGCAAGTCCCACCAAACCCGACCCCGCCCCCTTCGCCCGTCCCGCCCCGACGCCGATCCCGCCAAAACCGGCCCGCCAGACTCGAGCCCGGCCCACTGGCCATCTCTAGTTTGAATTGAGGTTAGAAATCGTGTTGACTTGCATACTTCATATTCAAGTCAATCTTCTAGGGAATGAGGAAGTATCTTTATATATTTATATTATTTTAAAAACATGAATTGGTTGATCAAAAGATCTTTTTAAATATTGAACGACTTCTATATCTTTTAAAATTTCAAAATATAGATCTCGGGTAGGATATAATTGTAACTTAATTCAAATTCAACTAATTATATTTGGAGAGGTAAGTTGAAGTAAAATTAAGCTTAATATCGTGGCTTTCTGCAACTAGCTAGATACAATATCAATGTGTAGTCCTGCATAAATACACTAACAAACTCCTAAATAAAAGGATGATTTATCTTAATAAAATAAGTGCTTGAAGATGGTGAGTCTATATAGCCGCACTTGAATACCAAACCAAATGAAACCATTGTTTTAAAAGGCGGGGGCGTGAGGGGCCGTTTTACTTAATACGGGGCGAGGCGTAAGCCTCGAGGCATGGGGCGTAAGCTCCATGAATCTTGAAAATTTTAATTTATAATGTAATAAAATAGTATAATAACACAAAAGTATAAAAAAAATACAATATATATATATATATATATATATCACTTAATTTTTTACATTTTAGATTTAAAAGTAACTCGACATTTTTATCTTTTAGATGTGAAGAATCTCCTATGAAGTTTAAAGAGATTGTTAGTATCAAGGTTGACATTGCATCTTGTAGGGGTTCACCTTGTTCATCTAGGATTGATATTCCCTCTTCATCAGTTTTTATGGAGTTTATGATGTCTTCTTTTTGTTGATCAGTGAGATAATTATCGAGAATCCTATGATGAGCAGTTCTGCAATGGTCTTATCTTGTATACCATTTTGTGTTTTATAGGCATTTGCGGACATGGTCATTTGTTGAAGGAAGCTAAGGATATTGTACTCAGTCATCCCATCTATGTTCCAATCATAAATGGAAGCCTCATTAAAACGGGATTGAGCTAAGGGTTTACTATTCCTAGGTCTGGAGTAGGAATTATTTGTAATTGTTGTTGTACGGGTTGTTTCCAATCCATTTTATTAACAAACAGTGTTTTATTTTGGAATTGTTCTAAGGTATCACTGTTATCAAAATCATATGTTAAAATTGTTATTTTATTACTTGATTGTGGGGTATCTGGAATAATGGGTTCCGTGTTAGAACTATTGGATGTCCCAATTTTACTCAATTGATCTTGTATAGCCTGAATAAATTCAGATTTATTTTGTTGAATATTTTTAACACTATCTTTGGACACCTGAAAGAGTTTAAAGATTGAGCTTCTCAATTTCATTCCTTTAGACGTTTCTGGGGAATATATCGTGACTAAAGGGTGGTTTTTATGTGTTTTTCTACTCTATCTAATTATTTTCCTATGATATTTAAATCAACATTTGTAAAATTATTTTGTACGAGAACGGATTTTATATTTATTTTTTCATCTTTTGCTGGGTTTTTAAAAGGAATTGCGTCTACAGGTCGGCCATGAATGTTTAGCTTAACATCTTGTAGAGAAGGGTAGTTGGATTGAATTTTCCTAGAATCAGCTAGGGTTTCCCATTCCGGTGTTATATTCCTAGTTGTAATAGGATTTACAGATTTAGAAAAGAGATACTCTATGAAATTTTGAGAGGAATATATTTCAAACCAGTCGAAAAATAGAATGTTTACCCTATTTTCATTTACAAAATCATAGAATTTTCCTGTATTTGTTTCCTAGTATTTAGAAAGTTTTTAAAGAACCAAATTCTTTTTTCTAGGTTATATTTTTCATAAAAATCTTTTTTGCAGGAATTTCTTATTTATTTGGAATTCTTTTTCTAAAACTCTGATTTCGTTTACTATGTTCTCTGTTATCGAGAAAACGTAGGACTAGTAGGTTCTTGGTCATCTATTTTCTCTTTAACAATGGTATTTTTATATACGGGTCTAGGTATTTCATTGGTGTAGTCTACATTTCGTATTTCATTGGTGTAGTCTACATTTCTTAGATTGGGTAAAAATCTGACGTAGAATGTCTAGGTTTTATTTTGTAAGGGGTATTTATTACTGAAGGAATTTGTGAGACTCTTCCTAAGTCCAGAGTTTCTACGAAACTTGTATCATCGTATCTACTACTCGTAGATCTTCTTAGGAATGATAGGCTTACTCTACCATCTTGGTATTGAGTTATTTCTTTAAGATGAATATTTGGTTGGAAAGTTTATGCGGGTTCAGGTTTAACTACTCCTTCCATAATTCATTCATCTGGTAGGGTAATATCCTTCCACCTAATAGGTTTTGGTATTACAGTGTTAGATCTGGAAAGATCTGTTTGTAATAGTAGGGTTTCACCATTTTTTACTATGGTACCTAAGTTTTGTGGCAAAAGCAGAAAGCATAGCTTTATAATGGATTCTAAAGATTATTGCTACCGGAATTGAACCTTCAAGCATTTGGTAGTTGTGGATTTTTATTTGTAAGACAAGGGATTTGAGGATATTTTTATCATTGATGGATACTGAAAAGTTTGGGTAACAATCAAAAGAGATTGGTCCTGTGCAGAGACTAGACTCAACAGAACCCAATAAAGAATCTTCAAAATTTATGAATCTGACATTTCTTAAGATAGCAAGAATTGAAGTGTTTAATCCTTCCTTAGTTAAGGGTTTTATCCCTACTTGGACTAAGCCAATATTAATGTATTTGTAATTTCTTTCTCTATATTTTTTCAAGGAATTTTGAGAAAGTAATTGGATTGTTTCAAAGGGTTTTGATAGCTGAATATCTCTTTCCTCTGTTTTAATAGTGAAATCAGTTTTGCAAAATTGGTATTTAGAATTTTTGTAAATTTGATCTCTATTTACGTTCGGTATTTCCCAATTATCAATCGATTTTTCAAAATCTTGTATAATGATTTCTTCCGAATTTATTATCTTCTTTGAATCCATGAAAGATGTTGAACCAAAATCAAAAGAAGTAGATTTATTAAGAAACGGATCCATGTATATAAAATCTTATTTTCGAAACTCAAGTTGTTCCTACAATCCCAAGCATTTCACGGGTCTAACTGCCTACACACTTGAGGACTTACTACCTGGACCATCCTAGGCAAGAAAACTCATAAGAGCCTAAACATCTAGACAAGAATTTCATTTGATCTGGATATCATATTTCTCTATATCTCTACCCTTTATGGTTTTGATATCAAACTGCGCCCCAGGATCTAAAGGGGATAATAGACAAGAAAGGAATTGAAATATAAGGGATTGAAAAATTAAAAGATAAAGGAGATATGCAGAACGTAAAGTAAGATTAACTTACAAATTAAGGTTTCAATTAAGAAAACTATAATCTTAAGGATCTGCAAGAATTTAAATGAAGTAGGCGGTAGAACCGGCCAACATCATAATGCAAGAATTTAAAGAATTTAAAAGTATGAATTTAAAAGCATGAATTTGAAAGATTAGGAGGTAGTACTTTCCATAATCATATTTATTCAAAATACTAAAACTTACAAAGATTTATAGTTGATAGAAATTTACAATGGCTTTGGGAATTTCGGATGAGGGAAATTTCATCTAACTTTCAATGGGGAATTTCGGGTGAGGGAATTTAGATGAGAGAATTTGGTTTAGAGAGAGAGTTTCTCTTTCTAAAATTTGAAACTTAATCTAAGAAAAAACTTGTTCTAAATAGAGGGGAGAGGGTCTCCTTTTATAGGAGTTTACATGTAAATAAAAAGGAATCTAACTATTCATCCGAGTGGAGAATGACGTCATCCATGACATCATTGACTTTGACATTTTCTCGAATTATTGCTGAAATTTTTTACTTTTACTGTTCCTTTTTGAAAGTATCTCATTGTGGGCATTTTCTTTTGTCAGAATTTTATCTGATCTTTATTCCGGGTATTTTGTCTTCTTTTGGCAACTTTTCAGAATTTACTGTTGCCAAAAACTGCATTATCTTCAATATCAATTTCTGGTTCTTCCTCTGATGAAGAGCCTTGTTTTGATGAAGATGACACAAACTTCAGAATTATTGCTTGCATTTCTTCTGGATTTTTTACCGCGGCAAGCATTGAGGCCATTTGGAATTTTTGGGAAAGAAACTGGGTGTGCTTCAGCTTTTGTAGTGGTGCCTATGGTGTTTGTAGTGGTACCTGTACCTGAATGGACTTTCAGGTATTTAGCCATTCATGAACTTTTGGCGATGAGAGACTTGCTGGTATTTTAAAGCTGTCGTACCATCTGATCTTGAACCTTCCTCGGACCATTGGAATTGTATTCTCAGAATAATCCACGAACAATTTGAATACCCATGGTAAATGGAATCTGGTGTGGAATAGGTGCAATGCCACAAATCTTTTTTCTTCTGTATGTTTATAAAGGGATTTAAAGATGTTAAAAGATTTAGTGACTTGGGGTTTTTGTATCTCGAGGGTGGATTCAAATTGTTCCCACCATGAATTCCACCATGTTGGGAATTGAGATGAAATACATGAGGTATCAAAATGAAAAAGCCAAGTATGATTTCGGTTGGTATTTTGAACAAAAAAGAAATTGAACCAAGCTTGTTGGTAATTCTAGTAATTAAATGAAATATAAAAAAATGGGGTATTTTGATGGGTATCAGGGAAACTTAGGAGTTGAGACAGATCATTCCCCCAAGCACTTGGAGCAATTACTCTAAATATTTTGCAAATAGAGAGGGATCTGAGTTATTTTTATAATAATTATTTTTATTTGTGGCTTATCCTGATATCTCTAGGATAGCCTGATAAAAATATGAGATTTTTAAGATAGCCCATGATTTGTAAAACCATCCTTGTCCAAAATAATTTTGTATTGCTAAAAAAAGGTCTTGATCAAAAAATCATTTTTCAAGAGTCACAATATTTTGGAAAAAAAGTTTTATAAAGAATTCAGAAACATATTTTTTGGGGACTTGTGGTACCACAAGTTGGGGTTTTGAAAATTATTTTTGAGAAAGGGTTTTTGAAGATTCTCCTTTCTCGATTTTTATATAATTTTGAGAGAGTTTATCCTCTCCTAAGCTTTGAACAATTTCTTGTTTGGGAATTTGAAGTTGTAACAATGCCTTCTGTAGTTCCGGAGATTTTGCAAGGAGTTGCAGAAGGTTTTCAGCAGTTGTTTCCTATGTGGGATTTGCTGGTGTTTTTTGCACAGATTGTGCGGTGTTTGCATTTTCGCTTTCTTCTTTCATGACTGTGTCATACCATATCATGGGTTTTTCGGTAGGAGTCTTGACAGAGAATTTGTCTTTTTCTTCTTTGGATGGGTTTGTTGGTTTGGAAGTGGAGTTTATGGGGTTTTTAGGTGGCCATGTAATTTATTTGTTGTTGTGGTGCAACAACTAGTGTATTTATTGGCAGAGAAACTTCATCCTTCCTTTTTTGGAGTAAGGATCTACACATCGCATGGATACAGTACTGTCCAGATTCTTTCCTGTCATTCCTTGATATTTTGTCATTGTAACCCAAACAGTGGGGTATGAGATAGTGATAGGACATTTCTGCGTTGTAACAAGTATCATAAATTTATTGATTTTTTCTCCTGTTTTTGAGGATATCACGGGTTAAGAGATTTTCTTTAAAGTAAAAAAACGTTAAGAATCAATTTGCAGAAAACATTTTTTAATGCAATGTTTTGAAAATATTTTTGACATTGTAAATCATTTTGGAATATTGTTATGCATGAAATAATGCTAAAAAGGTATCAATTAATTTGATAAAATGGGCAAAAGCATACTGGACTTCCCTCCCTAATTTTTGTTTTAGAATACTCCTAAAAGGATAGGTTCTAGGAGACTGGAGTTTGTGATCTAAAAAATCATTCCTTAATTCTTCTAGATGATATGATTTTTCATCGTGTATTGAATACGTTTTTATTAGAATGAGGTCTCTTGTTTTTTATTTTGTTAAAAAATGGAATTTTAATTTCTTTTTATTGAATTCAAAAGTTATGAAATCGTGATCTATCTTATATGAGGTGATAAGATTTATAAACGGTGTTCCTAAGATGAAGGAATTGTGTATGTCTTTTACTAGAACAAATGATGTTGCTATAGAAACTTCATTATTAATTATTGACGCAATTGTTTTGGATTTAATTTCTTGTTTAGTATTATTAGCTACTGCTAACATTTGATGAGTTTTTTCTTGGAACTTTTATGGTATTAATTCTGATTTTATGCAATTTAAATCTGCTCATGTGTCAAAAAGAGCAATTGTTTCGATTTCAAAATTGTCTGAGAATTTAAGGGTTATTTGTATTAGGTATTTTTTGACGTGATTTGTGATAAGACAGTTAAGAATTCTTCTGGGATTTCTTCTAGATTTTGTTTTTCAAAATCTTCTTCTGGTTCATTTGAATTTTCAGAATCAGAATTTTCGGACTCAGAACTTTCCTGGGTATCTTTTGAAAGGATCATTTTTATTAATTCAGAATCTTGTTTTTGTCTTTCTTTCAAATCTTTTATAACTAGTTTTATTTGTTTTATCTCTTTTTGTAGTTTTAGAACTGGTATTTCTTTGCTTCCTTTTATCTTTTACCTTTTCCTAGGATATTTGTTAAGTCATAAGTATTTCTAGAAGTATTTGGTAAAATTGTATTTTTATTATCCTTTTTCTCTCTGTAAAGGATTTTAGGAGTTTATTCAAATAATCTTTTTGGTGTTGGGTATCTATGTGTTTAACCATGTCTAACATGAATTCTTGATCTTTAGTTAAAACACATATGCGTTTTTCTTTATTATTATCATAATTTTCGGATGAACTAGTTGTGACCAACTCATCTATTTGAAGGGCTTTATTATCTTCTGAAGATAGAGAAAATAGTTAGGTTCTGTTTCAGTGTTCTAGTCAGAGGAATCTATTATAAGATTAGAGATTTTTTGGGTTACTTCTTCATCTAATTTTAGCTCTTGTAATTTTTATTCATTTTACAGTATCTCGATGTATGTCCTTTTTTATTACATTTATAACATGTTATATCTCTGTATTTAGATTCAGTCTTTTTGGGATTTGTTTTATTCCTGGATTTTTTGTAACGAGGATTTTTATAATATTCTTCGTTAGTCCTAAAAAAAAATTCTTATAATCTTTTGTTGATTTCTTATAGGATTTATAAGTCTTACTACATTTTCCTGTACAACTTGGAGAGGGCTTTGTGGAATTTGTATCACATTGTTTACAAAAGGTTCTTAGTTCACACCTAGTTCTTTTTAATTCCATTTAAGGTGTTTTGTAATTTTCGGTCTTGGCAGATCTTTAATCCTTCTTGTTGAGTTATACTGACTAGTTGTCCGTATGTAAACTCATTATAAAGTATTATTTGTTTTCCACAATTTTCTTTAATTTTATTCCTAACATTTCTCCTAAAATGGTAGGCAATCCTGCTAAGAATTTTTCTTTCCAAAATGGTTTGTCGGAGTCTTCTCTAAGCATTACCCTAGTTAAGAACGTATATATATAATTTTAAAATCATATATATTTATATTTATCTATATCTATATTTATTATTTTAAAAGCACGAATATAAATGTTGGCTGACCAAAATATTCTTTAAATATTAAACGACTTTTATATCCTTTCAAAATTAAAATATCTCCGTAAAAATAATTTAATGTTGGAAAAAATGTCATATTAACTATTTTACCCCAAGACTTTTGAATTCAATTATAATTTGTTATTAGACTATAACTGTGTAAATAGAATCCTAAGCTAAATAGTCTTCCTCTATGCAACGTGGAAGAGAAAATCATGGGAAACTTAGATTAATTGGATTTGGTCAAATATTTTCAAAGTATAAATTCAAAATAAAATAATTATTTTACAAAATTGAAGAAAGAATGTTAGTTTTTATTTGGGTTTCAACTGAAAAGATAAATACTAGTATTTGTTTTCTTTCAAGACTAAAACTTTTCTTCGAAAAAGCAATTCAATATTGGAGAAAATTGTAAAATTAAAGTTTTTGTTTCACTCAAGACTTGAATATAACTAAAAAATTGTTAGTTCTATAGGCAACCTGGAAGAAACAAAAAGCTCAATGAAAAACTTAGATCAATTATATTGGTCAAATATTTTCAAAGCACAAATTGAATTTAAAATAATCTTTTTACGAAATTGAAGAAAGAATGTTAATTTTCGTTTTGGGTCCAAGTGTAAAATAAAGAGTAGTTTTTGTTTTCTTAAAGTATTTAGCTTTTAAGTTCCGTAACCGAAACTAATATATGAGGCATTTAATTTCATTCCGAAACCAAATTGATATATATATATATATATATATATATATATATATATATATTGTGGGTTTGAGAGGTGTTTTTGAGAGCGGAAGACGAATTTTGAAAGAGAAACCCGAGGGGGGTGTGTCTCGGCCGAAAATCAAAGAGAGGACAAAAGTTGAGAGAAAAACTTTTGTTTAGACCTAGTCTCTTGATACCATAAAAGAAATAACCCCCTTGATTATTTTCATTAATTGAAAGGCTATATGTACAAGTTACATATTTCCATAATAGGAGAATCCTATTCATATTCTATTTCTAAAACCTTATTCTACCATAATTCTAACTATACAATTATGGTAAGTGTATAACACTAATTAATGTAACCTTTACACTACAATATACTACAAATATATATACCATATATACAATATTGTGTTGTCCTCAATCTGTCCGAAATGGGCCACTGCCGAGAGCCCATTTCTGGGCCAGTGCCGAAAGCCCACTGATGGCCAATCAGTCCAGTCCACTGCTTCAGTCCACTGCTTTGCCTGTGATATACACTGCATATTGGGTGTATATCACAGGTATATTATTCTGTTTAACAGATTTCAAATCCAGTTCAATCAGTTTTAGTTTTAGAAATCTAATTTGTCCCCTTTTTCCAACTAAATTCATTGTTTTGTTAACCAAATATTATCTTTGGGTAAATAAGATAATCTGGCAATGTCTATGCTACTATATTATTATTATAGAAAAATAGATATTTCAAAGTGAAATGTTGGTAGACGACAATATTTTGAAATTTCAGACATGCTTTTGTATCCTTCAAAAATAAAGTTATCTCCTTAAAGCATAATTTCGTGTTGAACAATAATGTAATATGTTTTGTTGACCTATTTTTTGATGCTTTAGAACTGCCTAATTTTAAGACCACAAAGTCACGATCCGATGGATTTACAATAGTTGAAGGAATCTTTCAAGTATCAAGATCTTACTCTTTATGAGTTTTAAGGACCTAAACTTCCTATGATTGAGTTGTTGGTTAATATGTAACTTTTTTAGTAACTACCTAAATATTCGTTGGGGTATTAACATGCAACACATGTTCGTAGAAATTAGTTAGTATAAAAGCATGAATATAAATGTTGGTTGATCAAAATATCCTTCAAATATTGAACGACTTTTATACCCTTCAAAAGCTAAAATTAGTACCATCATGTAACCTTTGTTGGATAAAATTGTCCATTCATAATTTTACTTATTAACTAGGATTTTGAAGCCAACCAATATTATACGAATTCCACTTGGACAAAAACACTAGCTAGCCTAGGCTTAGACAACGTAATATGAAATATGAAATTCTTCTTTTTTAAAGTCATTCTTATTTGTATTTCATTCCCAATCAAAATATATCTCTAAGAACATAGTCCTAGCTAATCGAAACTGCATATTTATACGAAGCTTAAATCCAGGTTGTATTATAGCAACATCAAAGTAATTGATCTCCGGTAATGGTAGGAGACAAAAATGAAGCTAATGATGGTAATGACGCCAACCGATAGTGTCAATCCTTTAGAAGGAAAAGGTATACAAAACCTAAAATTCTGGTTTGATATCGTCATCGACTGATTTTACTCAATTTTGATATTAATTTTTTGTTGTAGAACTGCCTGAAACATAGGTAGAAGAAGCACTTATGTATCTAATATATGTCGTCATCCATCTTGTACGTCCTGTATATCTTTATTTTGATAAATCATACCAATATATGGTTGGAGTATCATTAATTAGTTCTATTTTATTAATCTAGCAAATATACTATTAGAATACATATGCCTTAATTCTATAAATCAACCAAATACTGTTATGTAAAATAGTAGTACTACTAGTATATATAAGGTCATGTTTACTCTTTTCCTCTGAAATAGCGTGATTTACCAGTTACGAGTAACCACGGTAAAACTAAAAATACAAGAATTTACCATTCTGTCGGTCGGTGAAGAGATATATCTCGAGACATAAGAACGCAATATATCGGGAGATATTCACGTTTTGTCAAAGAACGAAAGGTTAAACTTATCCAAAAAGAACAAAAACTTTAGGTGGAAGGGGACAAATGAACAATAATAAGAGACGTACACGTAAGAGCCGTTTATGACCCAAAAATAAGACTGGGGTCCACCGCACGAATTGAGTTGTCACCAAATCTATGTCGTTTAATGGTCCCTATGTTTTCATTTTTTACAAATTGATGTACCATTAGATAAGGACTCTTTTAGCTGAGTCCAACTATAATAATTTTGAATTCTTAAATTTGTGGTTTTAGTTACATTTCACTTGAAGTAGACTTGAGTTACCATGTGATCAAAACAGTAATTACGACAAATACATATATCACTAGTAATTACCTGCCAATTATTAAATTAGCATATAAAATGATTACTGATTTACATAATAATTGAACCTAATAGACTTTTTATTTTTTAAAATTTATAATTGTATCACTCAACTAAAATAGGTGTGATCAAACTCGAGCTTAATTAAGTTATGTAACTTTGATTGAAATCGAATTAAATTGAGCTGAGTTAAATATAAGCGAATCTAATCAAGATTCAAGCCAACACTCCTCAATGCATAAGGTTAGGTGTAAATGTAGAAAGGAGAAGCCTTAGTGCACATTGTAATATTTTAGGCATTTGGTTAAAAAATTATGATGAAGAGATTTCTTCCTGAAATAATGATTTTCTTTTGTATATACAAATGTTTCTTCTAACAGCTGGGCCCCGTGTGGTTTAGGAGACAACATAACTTTGATCCAGCGACAAAATTGAAAAATAAGTCTCGTAATTTGGAAACACAAATGTTGTTGTGTACTGAATTTGATGAAATAATTTTGAAGCAGAACATGAGGAGTCAACGTGTTTGTAGGATCTCATGGAAAACCAAGAAATTCAAATCTTGGGATGATCAAACTGTTTCCTTGAATCATGGTCTTTCTTTTCCCAATCCTTTGACCCAATGTTTGCCCCTTAGACTATCTAATTATTTTAAAATTAGACTAGCTAGTTCCAATAATAAATAATCACATCGTTGTTATTTCTTCCGTCTCAAATTATTTATCATTTTTTAAATTTATATGCCCCTTAAGAAATATTAATTAAGAGTAATATTTGATATATTTTACTTTTATTTATGTCTAAGTTATAATCTCTCTCCATTAAATATTTAGTCTATTTATGTGTCATCTTCATTAATGACAAAGAGTAAAATGAAAAAAAAACTAATTATGACTTCTAAAACGACAAATAATTTGAGACGGAGGAGGGAGTAACTTTTTTATGAATTAATTTAGCAATGTTAATGAATCATTTATTTACAATATTTATTTATTTATTTATTTGGGCAAGGGTTGTTTCATTTCTGTGGCTCCTATGCTGAGTCGACACAATCATGTTCAAGCTAATGGGGTTGAATTATAAGACTAATAAATGATACATTATTTCATAACTTAATTATTAAAGGATCTAGCTCCTCTTCATTTCTCTTCTCCCAAATTTTCCCAAGTTCCTGTTTAGATTTAGATGAGAGACACATGTCATAGTTAAGAATTAAAGGTTGTGATTTAATTATCCAAATCAAGGTCCTAACCATGATTAAAACAACAAATTTCCTTTATTTACTCTAAAAAAAATTGGCAATCCCAAAATTCTACACTCTCAAACCAAGCATTTATATTTGCGTGGAGAATTTTTTTTCTTCCAAATTGGTCTTCATGGCAAAGGAATTGGAATAGATGTTAAAACTCTTGTCGTGTGATCATAAAATAACAAGTTCTTTTTCGAATAGTGTATAGCTAGAAATTAATGCACCCAATTATTTCTTTTTACATAGCAAGGAGAGGAGACTTTGATTAGAGTACAAAGTTAAATCACATCAAGTTGATGAAAACCTAACCTATTTGGTTGGCTCTACTTGGCAGGCGATGCTTAAGGTCCCACACTCTCACGTGTGCCTCGACAATTGTCATTATGGTTGATAATTAACCCTGTCGACATTGAATAAAGTACTTGAACTAATCCTATGACTTTTTCGGTAATTAAGTTGTGTGGATAAGCAGCATGTTTTCAAACTCATGCATGAGACGAAATCACAGCCTGTCCCTACCTTTCTGTTTCTTCTTTGGGATCTGTTCCATGTTAAAACTATCCGCGTAACTATGATTAAGTGATGTAATTTTTTTATGAATCGGAGACTGAATCTCAATGATAATTCTTTTTATTTATATGGATTGTATTTCCAGTGGAATAATGCTGCGAGAACACACATTAAGCATTGTTGTTGAATTCTTGTGGCATGTTTGCAACCATATAAGAAAGCTATCTCAAGAAATTCTGTCTGCATTCTAATTTAAACTTCGTAATGCCAATCATATAATCAAGACTTGGCAGATGAGGAACACGAGCAGAAGACAAGAATATTGATGTGGAAGAAATAAAAATGTCTCCACATGAATAAATTTGATGTCTTTTTGATAATACCACTAACAAACATGTGGTTACAGCTTAGCAAGATCCGGTAAGCAGAACGACCTTCACATTATTTCCAGCATTACGACAACTGAAACATCCTTAAAACATATCCATGTTCCACTATTAGTGTTCTTTCACACTACATATAGCGGTCTATTATTCAGGTAGGCAATAAAAGCCAATTCTGTGCAAAGATGCTAAGGGATCCTGCCTGGTTGGAAGAATCTAGACAACGTTCAGCAGTTGGCAGATCAGTGAGCCATTCCTGAAATACAAGATTTTAAGCATTAATTCCCCCCTAACAATGAAGGTCATAGAAAAACTGCACAATATATTTCGGACCATTATTCTGAAAATTATCTAGAGACCTTTCAGGGTAGAACGATTTAGCTTTGATGGATCCATACAAAGACAACAATCGCTAAAGGAAGTATTCGATTACTAACAATTACCTTGCAGCACTGATGCCAGGGTTCTTCAGAATCGTCAGTCTTTTTGCAGTATTCACGAAGTTACTGCATTACAAGTCCAAGGAGAACATTGATAAGGAATTTTTTACTAGAAAAATATCTTGGCATGAATGAATTCAAGAATCAAAAGTACTGGAAGCAATATATGCACCTGAATGGTTCATCTCCAATTTGTCTAGATGCACCTGTTGCATCTAGATAAAGCACACGGGTCATCATATCTAATCTTTCCATCTCAAACATGTCTGCAAGTCTTTTGTACAGCTCTTCATATGATCCTAGAACTGAGAGATCAAGAGTACGTCCTACATCCTCTGAATCTAGGAATACTTTGCAGTGACCAGTAGTTGCATTAAGTTCAGCTGCGTGATAACCTTGATTCCAAAGAAACGTAGCGTTTGTTAGACTTTCTGAAAGGCCTTTCCAGCCCAGAGAAATTCTTTCAGTTTCCAATTCTGCCTCTTGTGGAGGAGCATTAGTAGAGCGGCCACTTGACATTTGCTGCTCAGTGAGAATTGGTTGGCCAAAGAGTAAAAACCGAGGTGTCATCAGATTATCAGATTTCTCCAACATCTGACTAGAGATACCCATGGTAAGAGATATATTTTCGTTGCTCTCTTTTTGGACCTTATCAACTGATTGGGAAACAGGTGGTAGCACTCCCAAGTGTAACTTTTCGCTAAGGTGGAGATCCAATAAAGGTACTCCAAATTGAGCATGCCTGGCTCCCTGTATGCCTGCAGTAATGTTGTCAGGTAGATAACAAAAAGGACTGCTGGACCTGAGGGGGTTGCCCAAAAATGAAGGTAATAGAAATTGGCGGTCAAGTGCAAACTCTTGTGGCAAACACAGCTTTTTCGTTGGTGGTGAGAAGTGTGACAAGTGAACGACGGGCATATTAGAGACCAACTCGACAAGCCATGGGTTCACTTGGTTTACATTCTGCAGCAAATCTGGTTCATCCCATGTCACCTGCAGTATATCACTCAGAGAAGTTTATAAACCAAATGACAACTAAATGTTACCACTGGAGATGAAATGGATTTAAAAATTCTATTACATCACAGTAGCAGTAGCAGTAGATGCAATTACAGAAATAATTTGAAACATCTAAAATTGTCCCAATAGAATATAATAAGCCTAGAAGTAAATTCTCACACCTACCAGGGAACAGAGTACTTTAATAGTACTGCGCAGCATAAAGATTGATCTTACTTAGAGTAACCATTATGTTCGGATTGGTTGCTTAACCATTAGTCACATATAATTACTATTTTTATCCCATTGTCAAATGGGAAGATTAAAATCAAATGAATGTGAGTAACACAATATGTCTTTACTAAGTTGAAAGGACACACAGTATGAAAAAAGGATTTGATCCTCATATTTCCCCCCTACATAAATCAGTTGGTTTTCTCATTTAGAATAGCATCGATGACTGGGAATACACTGGGTTGTTGTTGTTGTGATACAGCACCGATGAAGTAAATGTTTTTTACCTGCACCCAAGAGAGAGAAACTTGAAATATAGACGAGCATAATTTCCTGTCACTTACTGTTTACCAAGTATCCAAGCTAGCAGAATATACAACAAAAATGGCAATACTGAGTCACTATAGCCCGCTTAAAAGTGCTAAAGTCATAAGGATGTTGAAAAGTGTCCCCACAGTCAAGCCACCACATAGTACCATTCTTAAGAGATAAGATAAATATTTCTTAGGCATGATTAAGTCATACGTGTTTATTGGTGAAGACAAATATCATGCATTTACTGGTTTGGTGTGAACACTAGATGCAAGTTAGTTCTTTTATGTCCAAGTGGTATATTAACAAGATTCAATGAATTGACACTCATATCAGCCAAGTACATATTAAGTTTACACTTAAAATATCAAACTCAAATTGAGAATTCTGTTTTATTTTTGTATTGAACAAGTCAGAAGTAGAAATAGAATCAGTTGGGACGAGTATGTGAAAAGCAAAACTATGAAAAATAGGCTAAAACAATAGTGAAGGATATCGACTAGCAACTAATCAACTATCAGCTAAAGAGACTATGGTCAATAATATCAGAATAATGGCAAATTGACATAAAATCAGTTATACATTATTCCAAAGAGAAAACTGAAAGTGGCTGCGTTACCTGAAGAAGCCGCCATGGTGAATGAGGCCAGCGGACGGGGTCAGAAACCTGAACCGAAGATATACTTCCCATGAACCAGCTGATCCGAGAATCCTCGGTTTCAAAAGCCATTTTGAACCTCATCCCTGAGCACCATTGAATGCTCATTGCAGCATTCACAGAAGCCGCCCTAACAAAAAATTCTGGAGTGCTTGCACGAGGATAGTAAACAATTTCAAAAGGCTGGCCACTAGCAGCGAGATATGAGGCCTTAACAACTGATTCAGGGCTCACTTTTCCCTTATCTCTGAATCTCCCACCAAGAGAATTCAGCTTTCCATTACTACAACTTCTCATCATACTGTTTTCGTCTTCCTTCAAAAATGCATAAGATCCACCATAATTACCAGAAGCTGAGTTCCACCCTGATTTGGGTTCCGGCCCACCAATACCACCTCGCTTTACCCTGCGAATTCCAACACAAAGGTCATCATTTTCTGCCCTCAGAAACACAACGGAGTCCCCTGCAACCAGCTTCTTCTGATTAACAAATGTACTCCAACCACTCGTCAACAAATGCCTCCTTGGCGTGCCCCTATAAATGTGCCTAAACTTCCAGATTTCACCATGAACATCCTTCGCCATCACAGTCTGGACAGGCGGATCAGCTGTGAGATCCAACCTAGGGAAAATTGTCTCTGCACAGTACCTGGGCACTGAAAAACCACCCCCGTTATTTGCATCCGATTGAGTCAATGTCTTCACAAATGAAGTAGGTTTCTCAGTTGTTTCAACCACAGTACTTCCTAAAACAGTGTCATCTTCAAAGTCATGCTCCTTGTTTTCAACCGGAATAAGCCTAATCTTAGCATAAATCTCATCAGTTTCTGGATCAGCTAAGAACTTTACAGTATCAACTCTGCATAGAATCATAGCAGGAATTCTCGGCAGTGCAGTGAAATCAACATCAGTACATGTATGCTCAGCATGGCCTTGTGGGAAATAGTAGACCTTGGAGTTCACTGGAGGAATATGCACCATGCTTCCTGCACAGGCATGCCAAAGTTGAGAGTCCAAACAATTCTCTTCCACCTCCTCCATTTCACTAGTCCTGCAAAAGCCACTTCCTTTCTTCTAATATGGTTAAGTTTTGTAACAGCTGCAAATGACAAATTTTGGGATACCTCCTACTTGTTCATTAAGTTCTGTGTACCAAAGATAAAAAAGAATTTCAGGAACAAATTCAAGCAAAAGTAGATAATTACATAAACAGTACTGCAATTAACCTACAAAAAAAAAACTGGCTCAATATTTACATCAAACTAGTAAAAAGATCTAATGTGTTTCTTAACTAAACTTTAACACTTGATAACTACTACTACTCCAATTCTCAACAATACAATGAACAACTAAATTTATTTGTTTGATGCAAATCTTTTTAGAAAATCACAGTTTCAGATTTGATTCCTGAGTCAGGATTTGAATCCATGACGTGTGCCTAACAATTTTAAATGCAGTAATTAAGAGACGAACACAACCACATTTACTAAACTTGAAAATGGAGACACAGCGAAAAGAAACAAAGATTTGTTAAATTTAACCCGAATGAAAGAGAGATACTAAATACTAAAGCTAGAAAGCATCCGAACAATTAACCCTAGTGCCTACATAGAAACATATTGTAAATATCAAATACCAAATACCAAACCTAGTCTGTGACACAAATGACTTGCAGTTAAAAACACTTACATTTACACAATTTTCGACTTCAACAAGTAGTTCTGTTCCGATTACATGATGTTTCGGATTAAACACGCCTCAGAAATACAGATACTAACTCCTTATTTAAAACTCTAACTACATTTTCTCTCTTTCTTCTTCATCATCATCACTGTAAACGCTGCCGACCAATTTTAACCTCAAACTTTTGTAGAGAAAATTATATATCTTTGGGTCTAAACAAATCTGAGAGTAAAAGGGAAGAAATGTGAGAAACAGAACAGACAGAGAGTTTGTTAAGATATGTATCGCATTGTGCGGGAGGAGATATGCGACATAATGGGTACCCTCTTTTTACTGGAGACGTTAATTTTATTGACACCATTATTTGGTATGTGAAAAAAAAAAAAATTTGAACCAATATCTTTATTATTAATATTTGGTATGCGAGTCTGCTATGTTTTTCTCTTTAGTAGAAAAGTCCACACATTTTCTAAAGTTGACTGCATTAATCGAATTTATCATTATTATTTTTTTCTTTTAAAAGATAGGTTATTAGTTATAAGTATAGTATAACATCGATAAATGAATAACCTTGTCAAATGAATAATTTTCTCCGGTCCCGACTTGGGCAAAGGGGCTAAATGAATTAACAAATAAAACATTTTGAGTCCTTAAAGGCCCATGTAAACATAAATGAATAATCACTAAATTTCATAAAAAATATGTATATATAATAAACGAAAATATTTCATTCAATCAACAATGTTCATATAAGAAGTCATTTTTTCTCAAAAAATGCATCTAAAGTTTATTTTTTCCTTCCACCAAAATGCATCCCAACCTTAATTTTTTGTAATGCATGCACAACTTTTGGAATATTTTCCTCGTATTGTAGCAAGTAATTTTGTATGGTGACTACTACTTGAAAGACCTCTTTTAATTACACATTTGATATGACTCTACTATCATCTGGTTCAGGATCATTCTCATCATTTAGTACGGATTCAATAATTTCTTCGTCCGTAGGCAATTCCATAACTGCATCATTCTCGTTAGGATAGTTCAAAAGATGTTCGGCGTCCATTACATTTCTATAGCGTAAATTAGAAATGACATCAGTTAATCCTTGGATATCTTCTTCTAGTTGACCAACATTCATTTATTGATAAATAAATAATCTTGCTAAATGGATATTTTTTTCTGGTCTTGAGGGTATTCATTTATCGAGTTTATACCGTATAGAGTCGTATTGAATAAATAGGATTAATTTATTATTTTATAGAAAAATTCTAAAAAACATGTCGAACCAAACGCAAGAAGTATTAGTGTACAACATGTATAAAATATAATCACACAACAAATTGGTATATTGGACATTGAAATTTAAAGTTTTTTTAATGGCTATAAACTTTACCAGATCAATTTAACTAGGGAGTGTTTCTCTAAATTTATTAATGAGAGTTCGTTCCTTTTAACATGAAAGAATAGTTAAATTTGGAAGGATTTTTGTAACTAAATTTAGATGTAATTGGTGTAACTATGTAGTTTTAGACCGTAGGCTTCCACTCCGTCCTAAGACGGATCAAAGAAGAGTGGGGAACCTCTCGCTGATTTTTGGAATTCGACATTAGGAAGTGTTTTCACACCATCGACTCATTCCAATCTTTAAGGAAGAGATCGACGATCCCACGTTTGAAGGCCTGTTTCTGGGACAGATAGGGAGGGGTCTAAAACTGGAATTTCTGCTATATCAACCTTCCAAACCAAAAGGGGATTCTGCTCCTACCGCTAAAGCAATTGTAGCGGCCCTTGCGTACAGAATTGTAGCGACTCCTTCTAGCATTCATTTAACACCTTCGGGTATTCTAGTATCGAAAACTGGAGAAAGGAAGGAAGTCTTTGCCCATCCTTCGCCCCCTATCTTCTCGTCTACCTTCCATTTTCTATCGATGGTCCATACCATTCCTATTTCTAGGCGGAGTACTTTTCTTTGTCTATCTTCTTTGTTTGTTAATCGGTTCAATTGATTTGTTCCAGGCCCTACTTTCAAAGGTTGGGTTCTCTGTGTGGGGAGGGGGATCCTATAATAGGGAACTTTCATTCCCAGTAGAAGTCCTCGAGCAACTTTACTAATACTAATAAATAAGGGGATAAGTATGTGTTCTTTCTTGGCACTCTCTTTCTATATTATGCCAACCTAAAAAGAGCGATGGAAAGTGGATTTCAGGTTCGATAGTCTCGAGAAGGTATTAGCCACCGGTGACCATACTTTCGTAAAAGCACCATTGGGCGGTGGTTCATCTCCTTCCTCTTTCAGAGAATCTCCCAGTATGCTAAACAGTGACATCTCTTGTTATATCGAGAATGTGCATCCCGTTATGGATGATGCAGCTTCTCGGTTTGGCGAAGTGTTCTGTAGCGGAGTCGCCGCCAGTAATTATTTGATCAGCATAAACTGGATGTAATTACAACAGAAATGACAATGACACTCCTAATGTATACCCATAAGTGAGGTCTGGGGAGTCTAGGATGTAAGTAGACGTTATCCTTATCTTTGTGGGGGTAAAGAGGCCGCTTTTGATAGACTCCCGGCTCAAAGAAAGTGTAATCAAAACAACTTGAAAGAAAAATAATAAGTGCAGCAATTAAAATTGAATTTAATTAAGTGAAGCAATTATACTCTCAATTTTCAAACGGAGAATAAAACTTCCTCGTAATTACATAATGTAGTTATCAGGTGATTTTTAAATTTTCCTTTATTTTTATTTTTTAAATATATTATAATTTTATATTCTATCTTTCATTTCAAATATGTTAACAACACTTGTTTAAAATAGTTTTGTTCTTACTATTTTTTTTCTAATTATTAGTACATATATTTATTAAAGAAAAATACTTTCTGAATTCATGTACATCTTTTTGTTATTTGAAAAATGGAACTGAGTCATGAATTTCATTGTATTCATATGAGTGGAATACTGATGACTCCTTACAATATTAGTTATTCATTTATAATTAATAAACAACCTATATTTAAGAATATGAATTTTTCATATCTAGTACTAATAAATAAAGTTAAATATATAAATGCACTTATGTTTGTCACACATTAAAGTTTATTTACTTATCCATCGGAAAAAACTTATTTGATTTTTATTGTAAACTCTATTTAAATAAAAAAATTACTAAACTGTTTAATTACTATTTAATAATTACATCAATCCAACTATATGATATCCTTCGGCTCTAAATGTTCAATCATTTACAATACATAGAGCATGTAATAAGACAATAATGATTCAACGTTATCACACCCAAACAAGCAAGTTGGGTGGTGAGAAAAGATTTTTGAGATAAGAGCTGTATTGGCCAATGATATGAGTGAGAAATTCAGTATTAGTAAAGCTTACGGAACATAACAACCTACTTGGCCAAAAGTTCAATGGAAACAAATGGTGTTGCTAAAGGGAATGGTCCTAGACATCAATTTATTCTGTGGTTAGCCGTACAAAAAAGATTGGCAACGGTAGATCGACTGCAAAAGTGGGGAATTCAGGTTGCACAAGAGTGAGAATTATGTGAGACAGTTGTAGTAGAAACTTTAGATCACCTCTTGTTTCAGTGTTTTTATTCTCAATTTATATGGGGAACTCTACTCTCTTGAATGAGTTTTAATAGACATATTGGATCGTCAGAGGATGAGGTAGCCAAAAGAACAACTAATAGATTCTTTCATTAATTGTATATCTCTTATTTTATGTAAAATTGTATTTCTATTATAATTAGGTCTCCTATTTTAGGTAAAATTCTATTGTAATTAGGTTGATTAATTGCCTAGTTTAAATATTCTTGTACTACTATATATATTGTACATTATTGATGAATACAATCAAGGAATATATTCCTTTATGGTATCAATAACCTAAAAATACCTCCACCGCCGCCGATCATAGCTCTCGGCCGCCACCCCCACGAAACCCTAGTATATTTTTTCCAGCCATTCTCTCTCCCTTCTCCTAAATTTCATCTTCCATGGCTGACAAAATCAAATTCCATCATGCACTTGCAGTAAACAACATCAAAAACTTCATCCCTATTACCCTTGAGATGGAAAATGGTCAATACTCCTCATGGGCGGTGCTTTTGAAGATCCATTATCGTGTTTACAAAGTTAGCGACTACATCATCCCTCCTACACCGAAGTCCACAGACCTACCCTCGACTTCGACTTCCGATGATGCACTCTGGTCTCATTTGGACGCACCCGTCCTCCAGTGGATATACGGCACAATCTCTAATGATCTGTTGCACACCATCATTGAGACCGATGTCACTGCCCGCCAAACGTGGGAACGTTTGGAAAGTATTTTCCACGACAACAAAACTCAACGAGCGTTATACCTTGAAAATCAGTTCAAGGATGTTCATCAGGACGATTTCCCAAATGTGTATGCATATTGTCAAGAACTCAAGATGTTTGCCGACCAACTCTCCAACGTCGGCGCACCAGTCACTAATCAGTGATTGGTCATGCAACTTATTGCAGGCTTGAACGAATCCTATGACGGCGTTGCCACAATCCTTCAGCAATGCACCCTGTTACCTCCGTTTTATGAGGCCCGTTCGAAGCTTATTCTTGAGGAAACCCAAAAAATCAAGCGCAACACCACTCAGGCAAGCATTGTCGACGCCTCCCGCACCACCATCATCGGGCCCTCCGCCGACGGCAGGGCCTCCAACTCCGACAACCATAACCGCATGTCCAAGGACCCGCATCCACCCGCAATAATCGTCGGAGCGGTCAGTCTGGCAAGGGTCGCGACGAATGGAATTTCGGCAACAACGGCGGCGGGAAGAGGCAGTCCATATCCGACATCCTCGTGGACTCCACCTTAGAACCGACAGACCCACCCTGGCATACTCGATCCACGTCCCCAATAGGCCTACACAACACATGCCCCCTCGCTCTCAACTTATGCACCGACTGACAATGAGGCAGCTATGAACACAATGTCACTCAACGCTCCAGACAAAAATTGATATATGAACACAGGCGTCTTATCTCACATGACGGCATCACAAGGTACTCTCTCGTCTTATTCCAATTTGAGTAGTTTAAATCAGAATATTATTATTGGTAGTGGACAAGGCATTCCCATTCGCGATTTTGGTCATTTATCCTTATCCCCACCACATCCACCGCTAATCTTAAAAAATGTTCTCCATGCCCCTAAACTCATTACGAATCTAGTTTTTGTGCCACGTTTCACAACTGATAACATGTTTCTCTTGACTTTGATCTTTTTGGTTTTTCTGTGAAGGATTTTACGACAGGAAGATGAATAATGAGACGTGACAGCACCGGAGATCTCTACCCTATTTCAAATGCCGTCAACAATCCAACCTCAGTTCCATCAACCTTTGCTGCTCTTTCGTCTTCCTTATGGCACTCTAGATTAGGACATCCGTGAGATTCTGTTTTACGCTCCCTATAGGAAAAATAATTTTATTAATTGCAATCGTATTTCTAAGACTCCTATAATCCTGCATTTTTAGGAAACATGTTAAATTACAATTTTCTTCATCCACAAATTGTACTTTACTACCTTTCGATATCATACATAATGATTTGTGGACGTCCCCTATTTTAAGTACAGCTGGCCATCGATATTATGTGTTGTTTTTGGACGATTATTCCAACTTTCTATGGACTTTTTCAATTGACAATAAATCCCAGGTCTATACCATTTTTTCCTCATTTAGTGCTCTCGTAAAAACATAATTTAAAAAAAGCATTAAATGTTTTCAATGTGACAATGGCAGGGAATTCAATAATAATCAATTCAAACAGTTTTGCTCCAATAACGGTCTTACCTTTCGTTTTTCCTGCTCTCACACCACCTCCCAAAATGGTAAGGCCGAATGGAAAATCCAAACCATAAATAACCTAATCCGTGCCCTACTTGCTCACGCTTCAATTCCCCATCAATTCTGGTATTACGCACTCTCTATGGCCACCTATCTCCTAAACATAATCCCAAACAAGTCTCTAGCTCAACGGTCGCCCACTCAAGTTATGTTTCGTAGGAACCCCTCCTACTAACACTTGCGTATCTTTGGATGCCTCTATTATCCTCTCTATCCGACCACTCACAAACTCCAATCTCGATCTTTTCCGTGTGTGTTTCTGGGTTACCCCGCCAATCATCGTGGTTACTCGTGATATGACTTGTCAAGCCGTAAAATTATTATTTCACGCCATGTCCTATTTGATGAGTCTCAGTTCCTTTTTTTCCTCCCTAAACTCGCCACCTCGGCATTCCTACGACTTCCTAGATAATGGCATGAACCCTATTCTAATTCATCATTTACATAGTCTGTCGTCCCAGACCCCGACACCTGCCCCCACCTCAAATAGTCTGGGACACACTGCCCACTCGGTTCTGCCGACGGTAGCCCGGAACAGCCCGCCTCAGGGTGATTCCGCAGCCACCTCTCGAAAAAATTGAGCATCGGCCAGCTGGTCCCGCCACCCTGCCCTTTCTCCTCTTCCCAATAGTCCCGTAGCACACACCCCTCCCCTCCCGCATCCTGAGACATGCTCTCAGACCATGGAAACTCGTGCCATACACAGAATTCATAAACCTAAACGGATGTTTAACCTATCCATTTCAGTTGTCCCTTCCCCTGTCCCTCGAAATCCGAAGGATGCCTTGTCCGACCCAAATTGGAAAGCCGCAATGATTGACGAATATAATGCTCTTATTGATAATAAGACGTGAGACCTAGTACCCCGTCCATCTGATACTAACATTATTCGTTCTATGTGGATTTTAGACATAAAAAAAATATGATGGTTATTTTGAGAGGTACAAGAAATATGATGGTTATTTAGACATAAAAAGAAAATTTTCTCTAAAAATACAATAAGTTCAGAATTTTTTCCCCAATCGCTATCTACAACCATATCAGCTGGATTTTGATTATGAGAGTTAAAAAATAAAGTTATAGATTTTCTATAGTCATAAGCAACAAGTAGTTGCTCGTATAAAGAATTCCACCTAGTGGGTACTTCTTCTGGAATTTTTCTATAAGGTAGTTGGCAATCGTGACAAGTTTTTTTTTATATTCTTTTCTTCGTTGTATTCTATTATTTTTAAAAATAAAGTTTATAGCAAATTGTATTTTACTAAGAATGTTTTCAAAAAGTGATAGATCATCATTTATAATTAAGTTATAAATATATGACACACACATTTTATATGAAAATGTTCTGAAAAGGATGGAGTTAAACTATTTTTTTAAATTGTAATAAAGTAATTGTTATAAGAAACGTTATCTAATGTAATATTCATAATTTTATCAGTTATTCCGTAATAATCGCACACTTGATAAATATTTTCTGCAATAAAAGTACCAGTGTGCCTATCATCTATATATCTATACGCTAAGATACATTTTTGCATAGACCATTTATAATATATCCAATGACAGGTTACCGTTAAATAATCATGGTCGTTAGTACTACGGCATATATCAGAAGTGATAGCCACTTTTCCATTAAAATGATATAATGAATAACGTAAATACTGTTGATATTCATGTGCGAATTTAAATACATCTCTCTTAACAGTTGATCTAGGAAAATCGTTAAAAGCAGGATTATACATATCTCTAATGTAATGAATAAAATCGGGAGATGAAGGAAATGAAAAAGGCAAACCATCCACAACAACTAATTTTGTTATTGCTTCCCTATCTCTATGTTTATTGTATTTAGGGCCTACAATTCCCCCCGTCATAGGGTTAATTTGACCATGTACTTGGTCCGGGACAGTATCAGTATGTGAACCTTGTTCCGATGGAGCGGCCGTTTGCGCACCCGATTTTGAAGCCTCGTATTGGGTACCTAGATGGATGAGCCCTTGCTACATGTCTCATTAAACCCATCCCACCGTGACCTTTTTCAGTTTTAAATTTTAAAACATCTTTACAAATTTTACATATAGCTACTTGATTCTCTACATCCCTATCAAAAAATGTCCATGCATATGATTTTAATGGTCGTTTTTCTGGACCTCGTCTCATACTAGGGGGAATAGGAGGCATTTCAGTTGAAGGTGCACTAGTGGGTGTGTTGTCATCTACATTAGTGGGTGTATCATCTAGATCATCGTCTAAATTAAAGTCTTCTTGAGTCTAGAAAATAGCTCCTTGTCTAAATCTAATGTTATTGTAGGAAAATGTTCAGTATCAACAAAATCATCCTGTGTAGGAATATGATTCTGTTCCAAAATAGGACCCTTGCCTTTGTTGCCCCTACTAGAAGAAGCATGACCCCTACCCGTAAGCATACGTTTAAATCATTCCATTATAATTTTTTACTTATACTAATAAATAATTAAAGTAAACGAAATTAAGTGCGCTAAATAAAATAAACAGACAATAATAATTTAATGAAGGAACGAATGTACCAAATGCCGACGTAACGTCGACGTGTATTTGAGAGGTTGAAAATTGAAACTTTGCTCTATGGAAGATCCTCAAGCTAGTTGCCAACTTCACTCCCAATTCCCAAAATGAATAAATAAAATTGAATATTTAGTAGACAATGTAGACTTGTAGAAAATTAGATTGTTGAGAGATTGTAGGAAAATTTGTGAGAAAAATGAAGAGAAAATGAGGTATTTAACTATTTATAGTTGGAAAATTAGGTTAAAGTGTAAATATAATAACTTATGGGTTAAAAATAAATATTAAGGGGGTTGGGGGAGGGGGGATGCCAAAAATGACCGTTTCACAACGGCCAAAATGTAAAATGGTCATTGGTGCAACATTTATTTTTGCAAAGGGGGGTTTCGAGCGAGATCGGGGCGGGACTGGTGGGCCAGGGACGGGTCGGGACGAGACCATGTCCCGTCCCGATTCGAGTGCCGATACTGAATTTTATTTTTAAATATCGGGTTCGGGGCGCGACCGGGGCGGTGTCGGGGCGGGACCAGGCCTACCCGGCCCACTGGCCAGTCACTGAGATAGATAGGCTGTTTCCAATTAATACAACAAGTTAGTTATAAAAAATAAAAAAGAAGAATTTATTTGGATTAATTGATCAAAGTAACTTATAAGCATCAATGTTGAAAAGAACTTTTAGGCATTATAATTAATTTTATAAATAAATAATTGTGTTTGGATAAAAATGTTAAAATTGATAATAAATAACTAATATGTATGTTTGATAAAAGACTATAATAACATGGATCTTTTTTGTTAAATGACCTTAAAACTAATTTCAACAAAAGTTAAAATATATGTAGACGGAAAAGAACGAATTACATAAATATAATGAAGAGTGAGTTAGGAGTTAGGACTCACTATTTTCAGAAGAGTTTTCCGAGCATTACAAAAAAAGAATCAGAGTTAAAATAATAAAAGAAATTTGATCAAACCAAAAATTCTTATGGCTTTTCGCCCAATTTTGGTTGATAAAAATAAGTAAACCACCACAAAATAAAGTACTGTATTAGTTCCAATAAAATAAGATGTACCTAACATCTATTCATCTATTTCAGATTTTACATCAGGACCACAGCATCATCAGCCTCACTAATTATGATAACCTAGACCTTCCTGCATCCATTTTTGTACATGAACTTTTAACATGACCAGACACAATAACATTAAACCAACTAGTGGAGAACAAAACAATGAAGTAAATTAAGCACCTAACTAAAAGTATAGTCATCTCTTCAATATGTATCAAACAAATAGCTATTCAGAGGAACAGACTTTAGGCTGTCACATTGGAGAGACTCCTCGACTGTCTTTCTTCTAATTTCTATGACTTTCCGGTGAGAGTTTGAATGTAGCAATGGAACAAATGTGGGACTCCCAGCAGGCCGATACTCTGGCAGCAGTCGGCCAGACCGATAACGAACTCCACAGGCATTGCATAGGGTCTTTGGACCCAATGGTCCCTCCCTCCATTGTGGGGTCTTTGTTATTTCACAATGTGTGCACTTTTTAAATAAACTCCACTCTGTCGCACTCTTCTTTTCCTTTCCCTTTTTGGCATTAGAATTCTTCTTGGCTGCAAAAGTTGTACAAGACATGGGAGCCATCAAAAGCCATGGATTCAAAGTTGACGATCGTGCACGCTTAGAGCGACGGCCTTTAGCGCCAAATCTGAAGGATGTACTCTTTCCACCAGAGCAAGAGCTCCTGTGTTCAAGGACAGAATTTGGGCTCTGTGTCTGGAATAGAACATTCCCTTGGGCCTCGGGAAATTTGTTCTGATAGGATAGCACCGAGTTAGAAAATTTCTTTGGCTAATGAAAGTTACTTTTTGCCAGGGAATTCTACTACTCTTTAGGAGTTAGAATAAGGAATTTAACCATAAACATTGAGACAAAAGAAGTTAGAAAGTTCAAGAGTTAAGTTTTCTGACTTTCTCATCTTAGCGTTGATATTATAGGCAACAAACAAAAAGCCAACTGAATTGCTATAGGTCACTAAATAGTTTCGAACACGTTATGATGGTTTACATATTCAAATAAGCATTTGACATTGAACAACTACAAAATGCTAAGAGGTTAAAGAAGAGCTTTATAATTATTAGCTCGGGGATTGAGACCAATTCCGTTACTTCAAACATAGAGACACACTGTTCATTGGGTCACCACGTCAAACACCAACAAAAGAGAAGAGAGGGAGAGAGAATTAGTCACCAACAGGTCAACGTGCACGACTCACCAAGGTATCAATCTACTTACGCTAAAAACAGGGGAGGGGTATTATACAATATTTTATGGTATCATTCAGCCAAAAATTGAACTCCACATTCCAAACATAAAGATAAAGCATTAGGAGGAAGGCACTATATATTAAGAAAAATGAAAAAAGACGGAGAAATGAGACTACGGAAGATAAGAAAATTAGTGTCGTTACAACTTAATTTTTATATTTTGCAATCAAGTAATGACATAATATCAAGAGTAAATGGTTGTTTCATTGTTTGGTTAGCTTTAGATTTCCAAGCAAGAATGTTATTAACATTTAATCTTGTGATCTTAATCATGTCATGTGTAAGGTTTAAATGAAAGAGTTGTCAAAAAAGTAAAGAGTCATTCTTTTTTAAACGGACTAAAAAGTATAGTAAAACAATCTTTTTGAAAAGTAGGGAGTATAAGAATAAAGATAGCTCGCTCAAAGTACACTCTTTAGAGCCGGGTAAAGCAACACTCTCCCTTATTGTTAAAAAATCAAATTATCTTTATACCCTATAGCAAAGAGTATAGCAATACACATATTTCAAAACCAAAAAAAAGTTAATAATTGAATTTTTTTAAAAGAGCATACAGATAAACCAAGTTAAAACTCACAGGAGCATTGGTCATATGAGCATCCAAACAGCCATTGGCAATATCATCATGCGGCACCGAAGGTAAAGTCATAAGAGCATCCGAAGGGATTGGCCCGAGTAACTGGTACATACTAGAATCCCAATCTTCACCGAGGCCGTCTTCTTCAAAACTTTCCATAGGAAAGTCCAAACCATTGAGTATGCTCTCAAAATCTTCATCAACCACAGGCCCCATGGGAATCCCATCCCAACAATTTTGTTCAATCATATTAATCTTCTGAGTTATATATAAACAACAAAGAAGGATTAGGAACTATATATTATTACCAAAGGTATGTGCAACCAAAGGAAAACCTCTAATATTGCACCTTTAAACAAGAATGCTTCACCATTAAGTATTAAACAAGGAGCCTAAGCACATAATTAACACACATAATCTATGTATGTAACTCTCTAATATCTCATCTTTGACTATCAATCACTGCTTTAGTAAAGCGAAACCTAAATTGCTAAGTTCAAATTCAAGAAAAGGAAAAAGTAGTGCTATATATATAAAGTAGGTTTATTATGTTAACATATTCAAATAATATACGGAGTATACGCGTATGCAAAACCTAGTAGGTAAGTTAAAAAGGCACGAGTACTTAATTTACTCGTATACAGCCATGGTATACAATCCTTACAAAAAATAGGAGTCTACTTAGATTCTAAGTATCAAGGAATCTTCTCATTTATCCTCAAAATTTACCAAAAACAAAAATGATAAAATACTTAAAACCCGTTATTATATTGTTAAAAATATAATAAAATTTTCTTAGCTAGATTCTAAGCACATAAAATAGGGCCTGTAACAGAGAGAATCTTTGCTCGAAAATATATAAATACCAAAACAAAATTGTTTTCTAAAAAGTTAAATTGTAATTTTGTGAAATATGAATATTTGTTACTATGTCAAATCAAATTCAAAGTGAGCTTATTTTCACAATAACTCACAAATTTTTAGTTGTTATCACATTAACCCTTATTTTATTAAGTTATATATTCCTTTATTATAATGGTTTTTATCTTATTTTTCATGTAAAATTAATTTTGTACTAATTTATAATTTAATATTACAAATATAATAGTATTTTGAAATATTCTGAAATTCTGCAAAGATATGATTGCTATAAAACAAAACAGGAATTCAGACCTTATTTTAGCAATAAATCTTTTTAAAAAAAAACCCAATTGCATTCTCAAAGCTTTTGTTAGAAAAAAATGATTTTTTTAGAAAAAAACTCAAGGGCTCTCTGTTTAAACTTTAAAGGCAGCCTAATACACTAATCTCCCCTATGCGCAAAATCTGACAAGGGCAGGACCACAAGAGTACAATAGTCTTATTAAGATTATATTTTCACGGCTTGAACATGACCTCCTTGGTTACATGGAGGAGGCAACTTTACTAATTTCGCTAAGGCTCGCCTTCTTTTATTCTCTGTTTGGATGCTAAAAAATGGCAGAATGAGAAAAACCTCCAATTGTGTATTTTCAAAGATAAAAACAAATCAAATTTGCAGCTTCTACCAAACAGAGTCAGAGACCTAATGTATAAATTTAGGCAAAAGAATTAAAAAGTTGGAACCTGAATTGGGTAAAAAGTGAACCTTTTTGCATGTCCGGTTAAACCCTCTGTATGTTTTGCAGAAAAAAAGATAGAGCTTTTACTAGTTTTGTTTATGAAATCTGGGTGAAATAGTAAATGAAGACTCATAGGAGGGAGCAGGAGAAGTGAGGTGGTCGGCGGAGCATGTGATTGTTTTGGAGGGAGTGAGGGACGGACTATTGGATCACTCATGATTTTCTCGACGTGTGGGGCCCAAAAGCGGTGATGGCCGTCTTCACTCAACAAAATAATCTCATTCATACGTTCAACGCTTATATAGTTTCTGTTTTACTAATTTTTCCTGTTTTTATTAGTAATTAATATATTTAAATAAATAATTTAATCTGATCTAATCAAATTATAGCTTAAAATGAATTGAGATACATATTATTTACATGTTCATTTTAACTGAAAATGCTGCAATAATAATCATATTTTAGTGTCAGGTCATGATATAACAATTTTAAATATATTTAAGTCATTTTGATTAATAAAATCATTTTTAACCAGCACATCAATTGCTTATTTTTAGTTTAACTTAGCAACACCAAATTCAACTAAAAAAATACTTAAATTCAGCTAAGTTAAACGCGCTTTGTAACGTAAATAGAATTAACATAAAAAGTTATTGATTTCTCTTTTCTTTTTATTTTATGTGTTTGAAGGATAATTAAAAGAATATTTTTTGTCATAATTTTTTCTTTTCAAATGCTGCTAATATATATATATATATATAATATGAAATTGAAAGACTTAACATTAGACTATTAAATAAAGGTCTGAATCATAATTATTCAGATTCAGCTCATTAAGTGCATTTATTTTACCTATCTGAATGAATCTTAATCATTCAGATTCATCATATTAACTTCATTTGTTTTGTTTTCTTACGAAGCCTCTTAATGGGTCTGAATAAATCAGATTTGTAACAGACTTAAACCATTCATACTCATTTAAAATAATAGGTCTTATTTCACAATTTTTTTCTCGACTTCTCCTCTCATCAAAATTTTCACGCCTTTAGCTATCCTTTTTCTACCAAATATTATCAAGAAATCTTGTTGCCACAAATATTAATTGATTAACTACAACAATAAAAATATTTTCTTGAATCTATCAAAAAATTAGTTTTAAATCATATAGGTAAACCCAATTCATGATCTGTTTTGCACCAGAAAAATTAAACACGGGTAATTCATCTTATCAATAAAATCTCTATATTTACTTCTCAATCTTTGAAAGATCGCAATGACTCTATAAATTAGTATTTCTCGAAACAATAACAACGGATTAAAAAATTGAATACTACATAACCCTCTAATTAAATTTGAAACTAACTACATAATACCAAGCTTCAAGAAACAACAGACAATGCTCACAAATTGTGTCAAGCATTGAAAAGTTTTCTCCTTTTTATCTTATTTTAATAAATTTTCTTACTAGAAAACAACTCGTGAGATTAAGCCATAACAACTCTCTTAAATCACTTTCAGTTGATAGAGAAAGATTTACAATTTTAATAATAAGCATAAATTCTTAAAACAACCATGTTACCTCGTTACAATATTTTTTTATAGTGACATATAACTTTTATTTGCATTTCATATGTTCAAATTTTATCTTTGTAAAAGAAAAAAAATGAGGTAGTTCAAATTTTTAATAAAATATGAATATTCAAAAATCTTTTCTGTCAAAAATAAATTTATTTTGTTGAAATGAGATTTTTATAATATTTTATTAATATAATGGTAATTCTATATACACATTCAGATATTGAAAACAAAAAGTCTTAATCATTCAGTATTTAGATCCAGAGACAACATCTTAATATTCAGATGTGTATTTAGATTCAGACATCTAAATCTTAATATTCAGATGTATATTTAGATTCAGACGTCTTAATCTTAATGGAAACAAATGAGGTCAAAGTATCGCAATATAGCAGCCTCTTCTATTTTTAGGGGCAATTTGTATTACAAAATTTTAAAACTAATAACTACTTAAGAGTTAAAAATAGTATTTTGGAACATTGTAGCAAATTCATCCAATAAAAAAGTCTCATTACAAAGAAAAAAGAAGGCAATAAGGGAGTTTACTAGTGCAAATCCTCAAACCAAGCACAGCACAAGCTAACATTCATAGGGAAGAACACTATGATTTAAAACATCAAATTTACTATTAGATGTAACACTGAAAAACATCTCCTTTAGAGAAAAAAAAACATATTATCTCACAATGGAGTTCTTTTACTTAAAAGTTTACACAGAAATATTGTGCAAACTATACAGCTGAGACCAATGCAGCAGACTGCTGGCATGACATTTGATTGAACCAAAGAATACAATGGATTTTGCACTTCTATAAGGGCATCATCCATGTTGCCTTTAGCAAGCTATATAAAATGGGAAAAAATTGAGATATACAAGATCACAGTTTCACTTGAACAGCTTTAGAGACATCCAGATGGTTAAGACGACAAGTTCCAAGAAGATATTCAGGAAGCTCTTCTGGGGTGTTGGCCTGTGAAGAAAGACATTCAAAGAAGTTACTCTATGCTTGTCATACTCGTTGAAATTCAATTAATACTGGCACTTACTACAATTCAAGCCATATATGTTTAAATGGCGAAGGGGACATGAACATTTACCTGGATAAGAAATGCCATTTCAATGACAAGATTGTTTAGATATCCAACAACAAGGCTTACAACGCCCCTTGCCACAGTAGAAGAACCAACATCGATATCAAGCTGAAAGATCACAAAACCTTTTTAGGTCCACTATGAGGAAAAATTTCGTCTGACGTTAAAAGATGTTCCACTATACAGTTGTTTGTATGTCAATACAAGAAGTATTAGTAGCTAACGTGCAAACAAAATTAAAGCATCATTTCCTGTAAAAGAAAAAGTACTCTTGATATTTACCTCCAAGTAGTTCTTTCCCCGAAAATAATTAATTTCAAGCGCTGGACCTACAAGGCATGCTTTCTTTCCAACACTCTGCTTGACTATCCATGGTCCCTGACAAATAAAAAGTAGTAAATACCACAACCCCTGATCTTTAAAAGGATAAATTGTTAAGTAATATTTGCGATGCTGATTAAAGCACATTGTCCACTCAAAAAAGCAAGCAAGAAAGCGCAGAAGCATTACAACAAAAAAGGACTCTTGGATGACATGGATTTTGGAAAATAATTTAAGCATGCAGTATCCATCTCTTTGAATTTCTCCATGATCATCAATATAATTTCTTTGGTCGTTGCATTTACCAAAGAAGAGTTCTGTTTCTTTTTAAAAAAATTCCAATGTCTTTTTCTCTAACAAGCACCAAATTGTGGGCAATGGGACATTATTTCTGAAATCTCTATCTGGAATTACATGCCTCTTTTGGAACTGCAAGAGGAATTAAGTTTTCTTGTAAAAGAAGTGATTATGTTCAATGTCAATTATCATAATACAAACCTGGGATATGTATGGTATGAGCTTGAACCTCGAATTTCTATAAGCATCATCCCCTTTGACAAAACTCTCCAGCAAGGGCGCATTTTCTATAGGAGTGTCCATCATATAGTAGAGAGCAAGAGAGTATGTTGTTGAACCTGGTACCTGAATGTAAGACACGTTCAGCTTAATGAGATCTCTAGAATTCCGAAGGAAAACAGAAAAGGCATATAAAGGAAGCAAGAGAATATACCTGTATATTCACGATGAAGAAAAATTCTGGACCACCCTTAGCTGCGTATTTCTGCAGATAAAATCTGGTCAGCAGCAGGTTTATAAACTACATGTGTGTGTTATATTCATTGTCTTCACACGGAATAAGAGAAGCAACCTGAACAATACCCCCAGGGCGACCACCAATATCATCTTCTCGCTTGTCAGACTTCAGCCAATCTGCAGCAACCATTTGCATCAATGTGCCTTTTGCCTTAATCTGTAACAGAGCCACACAAGCAGTAAATGACATAAAAGTAGGACAATGCACATAAATTTGCAATATAATTTCGAACTAAACAAATTTTGACATGAGTAGGGAAAGAGCCCCAGAATATATCATGCACACTAACATAGCAGAATACTAGCCAAGATGACTGCAGATTTTTCGGAACTAAGTTTCCAACTTTCCATGCCAGTATGGCATTTTAGGCATGTTTTATGTGACAGGAATCACAAACATTGGAGTTTTGCTTAATGCAATTTAACTAAACACTTTTCTGTGGTAGTAGGTACAGCAAGATGTTGTGGCTTTTGCCGAGAGATGATCAGTAGTTAAAGTTCAAAATTAATCATTAGACAGCAGGAAATCAAACCGCAGATATCAATTTAACATAGAGAAGCATTTCTAGTTTCCAAGATCAAATGAGACAGAGATGGACCACATAAAACTTACAGAACATCCTTATGGGAAAATAAGACAGTTATAGCTCAATCAACTATGAAATCCCACCTTCTTACGATCTTCTAGATAAGTCTCTCCCCGAATAAGAAAAGTTGATGGATCTGTTTGGGCCCAACTGCAAGGCAAATTACAAGCTGGATCTTTTGGAAGAGTGGACCCATAGTGGCACAACAATGTATCTTCCTTTGCCTTTTCATGCAGATCTACATAGCCCCGCTTTTGAACTGAAGTGAGAAAAGAATCTCAAAACTTCAACATTTCCATTAATTGAGTTTTTTGAAATAACAACACACATCAAACTCACCAGCAAGATCATGCAGCTTTTTCACAAAAACAGAAGCAGATGATAATCTGGCATGCCGTGTATCCTGAAAGGAAAAAAAGAACACGAAAAAAGAGAAAAACGTAAGGAAATCCCAGAGGAAAGAAATATCTGGAAAAAGTACTAATCTGCAACAAGATGATGGGTCTAGGCAAGTATGAGCAAGAGGGGATAAAGTCCAAAATAGACTGCTACATTAGGGTTTAAAGAAGGGAATCAAGAACTACTAGAGAGAAATGAAGTTTTTCTTTGAGGTGGGATAAGAAAATGAATTCAATGCATTAACATTGTCGGCAGCCTAAGATGTGGAAGTCATAAGAGACTGCATATTTATTGGATTCAAGTGTATATGCTTTAAAACCAGATAAAAGACATAACTAGACCACAAAAACAAACATAAGTTACCATTCAAGTTAGACATGCTTTTATCATGAAAGTCATTCCTCATGTATCCTCCTGCATTTCTGAAAAGCTATCTGATCTAGAATAGCTCCCAAAGGTTATGGTTCAAACAGGTAATACCTGAGAATACATCTCTGGGCCAAAATCAGAAGGCCAGCCATTTTCTGTTTCGTCATAATCAAGTGGTTCAGAGACATCAAAAAACTCATCCGATGCATCATTTAACCCCATCAAGCTTGCATGTTCAGAAGGTGCTTTAGAGGCTTCTTCTTCTTCTTCTTCTTCTTCCATATCTGCCATACTCTTCCCATTTTCCGGTCTGGTTTGTATTTCAACCTTAACTTCTTCAATCTGATGCAGTCTTTTGTCTCTCACCCGCTCCTCCAAGAAATACGAGGAAGAGCATTCTCCTAATTTTGCTCTAAAAAGCTCCCTCAAAGCTACAAATGCAGCAGTAAATTACCGGTTGAGCCCTCATGAGCAGTCATAATATGTAAAACATGAATAAAAGTAACTAATATGAAACTAGATCTTGCAGTAAAAACACACCAGCGAGTCTCCCTAGCATGTGGATTGTTATACATCTGGCTGAAGATGTTCGTAAGTAAGACTTCCAGAATCTCCAATCGATAGCAAGCATATGCTTGACTACTGACTGTTTCCTTTGATTCACAGGTGATATTACATATCCTCCACCTGCAATGATTAGCAAAGTATTCCATAATGTGCAGCTCTACAAAGGGTAGTCTTGTGCAGAAACATGTGCAGTAGAAGCATATGACTGATGCAATGTAACAATAAAATTATCAACCATGCACGATTTGCAGAAAATTAGGCATCCATGCACTATAAAAATTTATCAATGTTAGCTCATCCACGATAAAATTACACATCCAAATATAGTTACGTTGTAGGCATACATTACTTTTAAGGCAAGCACGAACATAGCCCTTCTGACATGAACACTTCTGATGAAACACAGAATGGTACAGAATAACTGCAAGAGTAAACAGATAGGTCATGCTCACACCAAGCAGTTTTAAAAAGCATCCAAAACCAATTAACAACATTGTTACCATATGTTCCGTCATCCTCCCTTCTCCAATAGCGCCGCAAAAGAAGATCTCGTTTTTTCATACTCCTGCAACAACTTATGTCGATTATAAACCCTAACAAAGTACAAACAGTTTGGAGAGTGAATAACATGCATGTGCCTGACCAAGGTAGCCAATCCCGACGTAGAAGCTTATGAACAATATCTGTGTGACCATCAAGGTGTTCAATGACACTGCCCTTGTAGTAACAGAAATCCCATCTGCAGAGTATAATGCATAACACTATAAGGATACAATGAGTATATAACAGAAATCACATCTGCAGAGTAATACATAATACTTTAAGGATATAATATTTTCTTATTTCCAGTCTCCCACAGAGGAAGGCAATGGAAGCTGCATTTGGATCAATTTTACAACATGCCATGTACTTGACATCTAAGCAGCGATATTGCCCTCGGTTATCTAGTTAGGTATCTTATTGCCCTCCCCTCTGCACATTTTTGGTTTTCTGCCTCTTCCCGGTTTTGCAGTTTCCTCGTGTCTTTCAATCTCATCGGAAATTATTCCAACCTTGTCCAAATTGTCAAATGCTTGTCAGCTTATCTGTATTCTCGTCCTATCGATAATCCAATTGATTAACTGGGACCAAAAGCTTCCTCCTCAAAATATACGCAACAATAAAAACCTCATGCTCGAGATCCTCTCAACATACCAACACACATGGTTTGAGATCTTATACGTCTATCTAAGACTGGTGTTAGAACACACTATCTACTAATCCACTACTTTTAATCTTACAGTTGGGGCAAGTAGATTTTGCATCACCTAACTTATACTGAATGAACTTTGATCACTCACCTTGTAAACATTTGTTATAAATACTCACCTATAAGCATTTTAGTTATGATCATCTTTCTAATTTTGTCCAAGCAAGATGAGTCAACTCTTGATTAAAATACGATTCACACAACTCACACTTCAATTCTCCAGTTGCATCTTGATTAAACAACTGCAGGAAAGAAGACTTTGATACTGCTGAAAATGGATTATTTCCTACAAAGGCATATGCTTTCTGGTATTAACTTATTCAAGTCTTAGTTATACTTTATACGTAAAGAGATACTAATTTTAGTAGCAACGAAGTATCTGCAGTAGAAGCTTGTATGAAGACTTTTTGTTAAAGACTTTGCAACTCACTCCGATCTTGAAGGACCAAGTGACATGAGTGTTTGAAAAATGGCCTCTGAAGTTCCATCAACGACACCAACCGCCATTATTGCAGGGTGATCATCCCACTGCACAGCATGGGACAACACGTTCAGTAACATGAGCTTGTAGGTTTACTATCTTAGGTGCTGGACAATATTAGGTTACCTTTCCATGAGATTCCCTATCTTTAGCTTCCTTAAATAGCCGAAGACCTGCATGCCCAAGTGATTAAAGAACAATTGGAAAAAAAGAATAACAAAAGGAGAGGAGACGAGCATTTAGCAACGAAAGACAGAAATGATCTTAGAAAAGTTCCCAAGATAAAGCCAACCATGTCTCCTTCCCCGCAAGAGAACTAAAAGGAATTAAATGAACTTCTGAAAAAATGACTCAGAAACATTGTAATAGAAATTTTTAATGGACCCTCAAGGACGAAAAAATTATCATAAGAGCAAAAATCCTACATGGAATTTCAGCTTCTCAAACAAAACAATCATTAGAACCTACCATTCTGACAACCAAATATTGTCCAGGACGAGGGTGCAACAACATCAGATGTCGTAGCATCTGCCACTGCGGATGAACAGAAAGTCCAATCAATGGAATTCAGATAACGGGATTTGTTGGAACAATTTAACCTGTGTGGCAAAGAGGAAGAAAGAGAAGGAGAAATTAGCAAGAGGCAAGCAACAGATGCTTGTACGAAGAATAAATATCTCCAAGACCCTTAGCAAAGTAACATATTGATATACCAAATCAAAATACCTCAAAGACTGTGAGTCACGCCTTGGACAATCAACTGCAGTTCTTTTATTCAAGTCTGCCTGCAATTATTCATTATCATCAGTTGCCAATGAAGGGAGACTTTAACGGCTCATGTTGACTAGTTTATACCTTTAATGCTGCTTCCTGCAGGGCCTGTATCCATCTTGCTGCTTCCTCAGGACTGTTTGCTCCTAACTATTGTTCGTAAATTTTCTTTAGACACTCATTGGTCTCATAAATTAAAGCTGAAACAGGGGAACGGGAAAATTCCGCACCTTCAACTGATCATTATGATTTGAGGCATTGTATAGAGTGAATAAGAAAACAACCTGAGAAAATGCAGAAGTAACAAAACGAGAAAGTTTCTGAGTAAAGAAGTCAATGCATTTAACGATAACAACCCAGTCAAAACAAATAGGTTGACATGTATAGGAACTGGGATAAGTATCATACTTTTCTTTGAATGCTCTCTCTCCCATTGTCCGTCACCCTAATGCAGGAATCAATAACAGCACTTCTAACAGGATCCTACAAGAAAATCAACATGACATATTGCAGTGAATCGTGATAATATGGCAAATGAATAATTCCAAGAAAGCTAGGGCAGAAGAACTGCAAAAATAAAAATTTCATCCACTTGAAAAGAAACGTTGATATTTGATTATTTTAGAGACCACTGAAGAGCTGTAATCTGACTTAAAATCCATACAATATGAGTCCACCACTTACAAGTAACTCAGAAAAATTGTACTCCCTCTGTCCCAATTTATATGACACACTTCCCTTTTTAGTCAGTCCCAAAAAAAAATGACACATTTCCTTATTTTGCAACAATTTAACTTTAAATTTTACCTTTTATGCTTAACGAGATGATTTATAACCATACAAATATGTTTGACTTGTTTTAGATCACAAGATTCAAAAGCCTTCCTTTAATTCTTAAACTTTATGCTCAGTCAAACTACATCATATAAATTGAGACGGAGGGAGTACAAGTTTTAGCACGGAGCTAAGGGCTACATGCATTCAGGGCGGAGCCAATGTAGTATTTATGGGTTCGGCTGAACACAATAACTTTAGCTCAAACCCTGTACTTCAACAACAACAACATACCCAGTGTAATCCCACAAGTGGGGTCTGGAGAGTGTAGAGTGTACGCAGACCTTACCCCTGCCTTGGGAAGTAGACAGACTGTTTCCGGTAGACCCTCGGCTCGGCTCAAAGGAAAGCATATCAAAGTAGGTCAGAAAAGGAAATAACGGAAGTTAAAAGAGACAAGAAACATCAGATAGTAACAAAAATCGAAGGGCAAGAAATGACTACTAGTATGGAAGGCTCAAACCATGTATTTGTATTAAAAAAATCATCTAATATGTGCAAATAATCTATTCAGAACCAGTAAGCAAAAAAATTATGATTTAGAATCCATACACTAAAAATCCTGGATCCACCTCTGCATGCATCTACAATGTGTGTGGGTGTGTTAATATTAATCCCAAACACATTGTCACAAAGAAATGGGTGAAGCATTACTTGCCTCTAATGATTAGTATCAACACAAAAAAATAACATAGCATACAGGAAAATCAGATTACAAGTTGGCAAGAACTTCTTATCAATTAAACTTAAACCATTTATACCAATGCTAAACCTTTAAAGCAAAATACAAGAATCAAAGGTAGGGGTAAGGTCTGTGTACATACTACCCTCCTCAGACTCTATTTGTGGGAATAGACTGCATATGTTCCTCAGACTCTATTTGTGGGAATAGACTGCATATGTTGTTGTTGTTATTGTAATAACAAATGTCCCTTCAAAAAATGACTACAAAACTAGTTAAACACACAAGGGTATTTTACCTACATCATTTATCAAGAATTAGCACTGCAAACACACACACACACACACACAAAGAGAGAGAGTGATCAACCTCATTGTTTGAAACAGGGTTTGATTTATAGCTCTTGAGAACAAGATCATGAAGAACAAAGTACCGTTTCCTTGAGTACTGAAGACCAAACCGATTAGAACGAATGAGATATAACCACCCTTCCATTCTACAAGAATCATTTTGTGAAACCCCCATTTCAAAATTTATCCAACACCCACTACTCTGATTACTCCAAGATAACAGTTCCACTTCAATTATCCAACTTATATACTAAATTCTTTAAAGTTCAAACAACAACCACATGCAAGAACTTAATGTCTGTGTCCCTAAATTGGGGTCCAGTGAAGAGGATTTACTCAATATCTCATCATCAAAGAGAACTTCAATGGAAATCAGAGATTCAATGCAGTAGTCTTTATGTCTTGGTGTGATGATTGCTTGGCCGGTATGGGGCTCGGTATTGCTGCAAGGATGTATATAAACTCTTTTAGTGAAAAAGTTAAAAAGAAACTGAATTTGCGCGTACGAGAGACAAAAGTTTGAAAGCGGAAATTATTTGAAAGTTGATATGCCTGTTTTACCCTTTCTGTTTTCTCTGTGAGTTTTAAGAAATTCTCTTTAAATAATTGGTTTGTTCCACTTGAATAACCGAACATAACATAAATTATTTCTATTAGATATTTTTGCTTTAAAAATTAGAATTTTTTTTATGCATGTTCTCAAACGCACATTAAGTAATCACATAAAAAATGTCATATTCTTTAATGATACACATCAGTAACAGTTTGAACATGTCTGAAATTTTACGGCTTATTGAGATAATGCATATATTAAATGAAGTAACATATTTTAAAAGGTTAACTCATCTATGTAACTTGAAAACACTATTTCAAAATTTTAATCAGAAGTGTCTAGAACACTTTATCAAGTGTTGAAATGTTTAATAGAATCAAATCATAAATTATATATTTAAATAAAATTTACTATAAATTTTATAAGATATCGATGTATTTGGCCTAAAATATCTAAAACTCACATTTTGTTTGGGTGGTAGTCTCTTTCAGCTTCCTCTTTACTTATTTGGACTAATTTTCAAAAGAGATATGCAATGTGGTAAACAAGTGAATAAAGTCACAAACGTACTTAAACTTAATAAAGATCAATTCAATAGTTAAAAGTTCGTAATTAAAACAACAATTTTGCATAAAGAAATTACTGACATTTCATAGTACCTAATAAAGCATCGACTCATAATTTAAGCAAACTGATATTCTAGCTCGTTTTAATGGAGAGGACGTGCTACTTGTTTATATCCATTAATTTACTTTAACTATTTTAAAGGAAATCAGAACCGTAGAATTTAATGAAAAATTCAAGAAGATGCACCAATCATAACTTCATAACATTAGTCTGCAATCATAAAGACTGATGGCCTAACAGAGATTATGACCCAAGTTTTGTTGGGATACAATTGTTGTAGGGAACGGAAAATAAGTAACTATTACAATAGTAGAAAGGATAAACAAACTATTACAATAAAACTGGAAATCAAAACCTTAACAAACTGCTTGTGTGATTTGCTGAGTCGAGTGATGACACTCTGTCTTTAAGACAAGATTGCCCCGTATATCTCCTTTTACGGTATTGAGCAATAGTCTCCCAAGACTCAACAACAACTTTAACAAGTGAGCAAAGGAATCTCAAGTGTTACTCTTGAAGAACTTTGAGTATAGTGACTTTGCTAGAGAGGAAGAATATGAAATCAGAAAATCTGGAGAATTTTCTAAGTGTTGAGTGTAGTGTGTTTCAATTGAGCCAAAGCCCTCAATTTATAGTGTAAGTAGAAGACTCCTCAACTAGCCAACTAATGGCCTTCAATAGCCATGTAATTGCACTTGATTGAGGGGTTACATTCAGCCAAATAATGGCTGAATTCATGTGGCAAGTAATAGAGAATCAATGCTCCAAAACCAGCCCAAACGTCAGATTTTTCCAACTTCCCGTCGCATCATTCTGCCTCCGAAGCGCCGTGGCTCCAGTAGCTGACCCAGCCATTTTGCGTCGCGGCCCTTCACGGCTCCGCGTCGATTTCCGACTCGTTTCATTTTACACTTTGTACACTTCTTCCTTCATTTACCAACGTGGAATACTTTGTCATTTGGCCAATAATCGTCCATAATTCTATGTCTCAAACGTATTACATACGTACCAATATCTCTTTCACTAATGAAATTTGCGATACTTGGCACTATGTGTGCACGTGTGTGGAAACGACGTTTCCGACGTGCGGGCCCAGTTGTTCGAGTCATAAATTAATGGGATATACTTATTTCAACATTTAGTAAATTTCCAACAATCCCCTCTTGAAATAGATTTTGGCGTACACACATCGTGTATTTTCTAGCAATCTTTCAGCGGACCGATATTGCATCTGGATAGGTAGCATACGCTTTGAACCTCCATCGGACTTACTTACTGCGCGGTGAACGTGATGTCTTGAATCGTTAGTGTTTAATGTAAGCCAAGTCAACGGTACCAACACAACAACTTCCTCTACTCAGTTCTTCGTAATGTTTTGTCCGTTGTGGTCGTGGACACTTCTTGGATTATTAAGTGTGTTCATTTGAGGCAGACTGTCCTCTTAAATAGGTGGTCTCCTACAAGGTATCCTGCTATACCCCACTTTACAAGTGTTAGGAACCATTAAAAATTTCCCCAAACCTAACCTCAGCCGGTGAGGATCATTAAAGGTTTTGAAAACTTAACCTTCACCCACACTACAGATAGCACTTATAGTCTATCGCGGGAAAGGCTTTGGATTTGATGTTTCTCTACAGAAATCCCTATCCGAAGTGCTCATGCTTCCACCGAAGCGATCAACTGAACCTTTACAACTTAGTTTTCCCATTGAACCTAATTCTTGGGATCTCCAGTCAGTAAGGTTGGGTTACCACCGTATTGGTCCTTATACTTTGGGTTTTAAGCCTATTCCCCTAGATAGGCAGAACATCTGATCTTTGGGTAAGCCCTTTGTCAGCGGGTCTGCTATGTTATCCTTTGACTTTATGTAATCAAGGGATATTATACCCGTGGTGATCAGCTGTCTAACGGTCTTATGCCTCCGTCGAATATGACAAGACTTACCGTTGTACATAGCATTCTGTGCCCTTCCTAGAGCTGACTGGTTGTCGCAGTGGATCATTATAGAACGTACGGGTTTGTTCCAGCAAAGAACATCCTCTATGAAGTCGTGAAGCCACTTAGCTTCTTCTCCTGTTTTGTCTAAAGCGATAAACTCCGATTCCATCGTGAATCGGGCGATGCAAGTTTGCTTAGAGGATTTCCAAGACACAGCCCCACCACCAATTGTAAATACATACCCACTGGTGGACTTGGTGTTCTCTATATCAGATATCCAGTTTGCATCATTGTACCCCTCTAGTACAACTGGATATCTTGAATAATGCAACCCGTAAGTTAGCGTGTATTTCAGGTATTGAAGTACCCAATTCAACACCTTCCAGTGATCATCACTCGGATTACGGGTAAACCTAGTCAATTTGTTGACTGCATAAGAAATATCAGGTCGGGTGCAGTTTGTTATGTACATCAAACTACCGATCACCTGTGCATATCGCTCCTGGCATATGGGTGCACCACAATTTTTAGCAACTTTTTTATTTCTATCCATTGGTGACTTTATAGGTGAACTGTCTATCACCTTGAACTTTCTCAAAACATCCTCGATGTAGTGAGACTGAGATAAGACCAGTCCGTCAGATGTCTTAGAGATTTTTATCCCTAAGATGACATCTGCGATACCTATATCCTTCATGTCGAAGCATTGTTTCAACATGTTCTTAGTCTCTAGAATTATGCTAGGACTGCTCCATGTGATCAACATGTCGTCTACATACAGACATATTATAACAAACGAGTCAGAGTTACCTTTCATGTAGACACATTTGTCACACTCATTAATGGCGAAACCCTTTGATAGTAGAGTACTATCAAATCTTTCGTGCCATTACTTCGGGGCTTGTTTCAACCCGTACAAAGATTTGACAAGCCGACAGACTTTCTTCTCTTGCCCTTGAACCACATACCCCTTGGGTTGGTCTATATAAATTTCTTCTTCCAAATCACCATTTAGGAAGACTGTCTTTACATTCATTTGATGTATCTCAAGGTCACGCAACGCTGCGATCGCAATGAATACCCATATGGACATAATCGGAGATATCGGGGAGTACGTGTCAAAGTAGTCAAGACCTTCTTTCTGCCGACAGCCCTTGACTACCAACCTGGCCTTGTACTTATCTATAGACCCATCTGCATTATACTTCCATTTGAGTATCCATTTATAACGCAATGGTTTACTTTCCGGAGGAAGATCAACCAACTCCCAAGTATGGTTATGCAGAATGGAGCCTATTTCACTCTTAATAGCTTCTTTCCAGAGCGGTGCCTCTAGAGTTGACAATGCTTCAACAATTGTCCTTGGTTCATCATCAACCATATACGCTACAAAGTCAGGACCGACAGATTTATCCTTCCTGGCCCTTTTACTTCGCCTTAGTTCCATCTCTGGAGTCTCCAAGTTCTGAGAATCTGGAACACTAGATTCCAGATATTCAGCCACCTCGAGATCCACTAGATCTAAACCATCTAGATCCGGGCCGTCAACGACTCCCGGTTCCTGAGAGCTTTGTTCATAACTCCGTTTGCGAGAGGTTATGTCTTTTTTCTTTCTAGGAAAGTACCTTCAAAGAATTGAGCATTCATTGATTCCATGATTGTACCCCCGTGGATATCTGGAATATCTGACTTATGCACTAAGAAGCGATAAGCACTACTGTTAATTGCATATCCGATGAATATGCAATCTACAGTTTTAGGCCCAATCTTGACCTGCTTTGGCTTGGGTACTTCAACCTTTGCCAGACAACCCCACACCTTTAAATATTTATAGGTGGGTTTCTTTTTCTTTCATGATTCATATAGAGTTTTGTCCTTAACCCTTATATGGGACTCTGTTAAGAATCGTATTAGCGGTAACGACAGCTTTTCCCCACATGTTTTGGGAAAGACCAGAATTGATGAGCAAGGCATTCATCATTTCCATCAATGTGCGGTTTTTACGTTCTGCCACACCGTTCGATTGAGGTGAGTATGGAGTCGTCGTTTGATGAACAATGCCTTCTTGGACACAATATTCCTCAAATGGCGCTACATATTCTCCCCCTCTATCGCTACGAATGGATTTAATCTGCATGCTTAGTTGGTTCTCAACTTCTGCTTTGTAACGTCAGAACGCTTCAAAGGGTTCATCCTTACTTTTCAACAAGTAAAGGTAACAATACCTTGTGCTATCATCAATGAATGTCACAAAGTACTTGTTCCCCCCTCTAGTTTGTGCAAACTTCAAATCACATATATCTGTGTGAATAAGTTCTAGAGGAGCAGTATTCCTTTCGACGGTTCGAAAAGGAAGCTTTGTGAGTTTTGCCTCTACGCACACCTCACACTTATGTTGAGGGTTTACGTCGATAGACGGCAACAACTCCAACTTTACCAACCTTTGGATGGACTTGTAGTTGACATGTCCTAATCTATGATGCCATAAATTAGAGGACTTAAGCAAGTAAGATGAAGATGCTTCAATATTATTGCTTTTACGTAATACAGACATGGTATTCACTTTGAAGAGGCCTTCACAGACGAATCATCTTCCCACAAACGTTCCATTCTTAGTGACTACAAATTTATTGGACTCAAACACTAGCCTAAACCCAGCATTAACCAATAAAGGACCTGAAATTAAATTTCTTCTAATCTTAGGAACATGCATCACTTCCTTCAGAGTGAGCTCTTTTCCAGATGTCATCTTCAGGACTATCTTTCCTACCCCCAGTACGTCAGAGGAAACGTTGTTGCCCATGAACAGCTTCTTATTTGTGACCGGTGTATAAGTGGAGAAGGCATCTCTGTTGGAACAGAATGTGTCTTGTAGCACTGTGTCCATCCACCATTGCATAGGATTCTCAACCAGGTTTGCTTCTAGCACCACCGCTGAGAACTCCTCAATCATGTCATCCGGAAACTGGTCCTTGACAACGTTAACCTGAGTCTTGCCTTTAGCCTTGGCCTTCTCATGTTGCTCAATCTTGAGCTTGCGGCAGTCCTTGATCATATGACCAGGTTTCCGACAGTGGTGACCGTTTCCTTTGAACTTCTCCGATGCTTGGGTCTTGCCGCCTTTCTGGAACTTGCGCTTCTTGCTTAGGTTCCCTTTGGCCTCAGCCAGATTTGTCTTTGCCTCATCGGGTTGTTTACCCCTAGGCAAGGCCTTCTTATTATCTTCCTGAATTTAGAGTTTGATAATAAGCTCTTCAAAGGTCATCTCCTTTGTCTTGAGTTTTAAGTAACTCATAAACTCATTCCATGAAGGAGGTAACTTTTCAATCAGTGATGCAACCAAAAACTGCTCGTTTGGTTTCATACCTTTCAAATCCATGTGATGTAGAATTATTTAGAATTCCTGGACTTGGGACATCATTGTTTTATTATCCACCATTTGAAATTTCAAAAATTTCCCAATGATGAATTTCTTAGTACCTGCATCTTGTGCGTTGTACTTCTTTTGTAGCTTCTCCCACAACTCTTTGGCAGTGCCAATGGTGCAATACACCGTGTAGAGAGGGTCTGACAAGCAGTTCAATATGTAATTCTTACACATGAAATCACTGTGACTCCATGCATCAAGAACCATCTTCATGCCATTAATGACATGGATACCTAGGCCCCCTTCACCCGTTTCAGAAGGCGAAGGGTCCATTTCATCTCCAGCTTGTAGAGGATCTTCTGTTAGGAAACGTGTCATTCCCATAACAGTCAGATAGAAGAGCATCTTTTGTTGCCATCTTTTGAAGTTTGACCCTATGAACTTTTCAGGGCGTTCATGGTGAAGTCCAATGGGTGGAGGAGCGACAACATTTCCTTGAGTGGCAGCAAAGTCGTTGGATGAGCCTTGAGCAACCGAAAAGGCATTAGGAGTGCCTTGAGCAGTGGGGAAGGCAGAAGGATTGCCTTGAGCAACAACAGAATCAGAAGCAGTTTGATTTATGCCAGTCATCTTTCTAACTTAGTTACTTACAACAAAATCTTGTCTTAAAATTGTTGGGATACAATTGTTGTAGGGAACGGGAAGTAAGTAACTATTACAATAGTAGAAAGGATAAACAAACTATTACAATAAAACTGGAAATCAAAACCTTAACAAACTGCTTGTGTGATTTGCTGAGTCGAGTGATGGCACTCTGTCTTTAAGACAAGATTGCCCCGTATATCTCCTTTTACGGTATTGAGCAATAGTCTCCCAAGACAACAACAACTTTAACAAGTGAGGAAAAGAAACTCAAGTGTTACTCTTGAAGAACTTTGAGTATAGTGACTTTGCTAGAGAGGAAGAATATGAAATCAAAAAATCTGGAGAATTTTCAAAGTGTTGAGTGTAGTGTGTTTCAATTGAGCCAAAAGCCTCAATTTATAGTGTAAGTAGAAGACTCCTCAACTAGTCAACTAATGGCCTTCAATAGCCATGTAATTGCACTTGATTGAGGGGTTACATTCAGCCAAATAATGGCTGAATTCATGTGGCAAGTAATGGAGAATCAATGCTCCAAAACCAGCCCAAATGTCAGATTTTTCCAACTTCCCGTCGCAGCATTCTGCCTCCGAAGCACCGCGGCTCCAGTAGCTGACCAACCATTTTGTGCCGCGACTCCGACGGTGTGGCGCCGCGGCCCTTCACGGCTCCGCGTCGATTTCCGACTCGTTTCATTTTACACTTTGTACACTTCTTCCTTCATTTATCAACGTGGAATACTTTGTCATTTGGCCAATAACTGTCCATAATTCTATGTATCAAACGTATTACATACGTACCAATATCTCTTTCACTAATGAAATTTGCGATACTTGGCACTACGTGTGCACGTGTGTGAAAACGATGTTTCCGACGTGCGGGCCCAGTTGTTCCAGTCATAAATTAATGGGATATACTTATTTCCACATTTAGTAAATTTTCAACAAGTTTTACTGTGGTTGCGTAGTTCACTTCCAATTACATACATATATATGTTCTCTTGTTATTGGGTATGTGAACAAAAATTTCATATTAATAGCTGAAAAGAAATACAAGTTACAGTAATTATATGTTCTTAATGGTGGAGAACTTTTACAAAAAATATCGTGCGACTTGGTCAAAAGTGAAAAATATAGCATACTATATGAAGAGTATTTTTGGACTAACTTAGCCGAACAATTGATATCAGAACCAATAATCGACGAGACAATTATAGAGATGGTGGAGTGATGGCGTAAGGCCTCGTTTATTGTTTTGCCTGGTAGCTTGGAGATACATACATACCAAAAGAAGCCTATGAACTATGTTGATAATAAATACTCAAAATGTGTTTGACACATAGTGAATCTGATCTCTAGATAAATTTGATAGATGATAATACATGTAGGACTTAGTTCAAAAGGAAGATTGTTAGGTATGCTAAGAAAGTTAAACATTGATAGCCGGAAAAAAATTACATACACCTTATAAGGTATATGCATATTTTTCATGGTGTGAAACCTTTTAAGAAAAAATCCTACTAATTTAAAGAAAAAACGAACAATATATATGGCTAACTTGGACAAACACCCCAGCATAGTATATCATCTTTGAGTGAAAAATTATAGGACGATATTAACGTGCCTTTAACTTATCGGCTCCAGCCCACAAAACCCTTTTTTATATTATTTTTTTCGTTTGTTGCATGATAAATCCTTTTTACATTGTTCTTTTGGTTGCATGCTGAGCTTGGCCTTTGAAAAAGATGCATGAGTGGTGAGAAATCGTCACCATAACTATTGTCGATACCAACAAAATAATTCCTAATTTCCTATACACGAAAAGTAAAAAGGAAAATTTCTTGAGCTTTAACAAGTTCTATCTTGTTCCAAGAAAACTAGTAACGTGTACAATATTATATTTAGTCATATTTAGTATTGTATAATTATGGTAGATAAAGGATCCATGTTGTATGAGGATTCCACAATGTACACCCTATATATATTTGTATTAGTGAGAAAGACTCCTCAAGTGAGATTAATACAATCTTACATGGTATCAGAGCCGGACTCATTCCAATTCTTTATTCACCGATGTTAGGCCCCCAAATTATATTATTCACGCTCCAGTTAATAAGGTCTGGATGTGCGGGGGAGTGTTAAGAGTCTCACGTCGGATATGGAATGGAAACATGGACTCCTTATATAGACTTGAACAATCCTCACCCTACATGTAAGTTGGGTCAGGCTTTTGATACTTTCAACTTGCAACATCCAGATGAAAATTGGTACATGGACACAGGTGTCACATCTCATTTCACCCGCTCGGCAAGTAATCTTCCCAAACTGTTTTAGTTAAAGTATCTTCAATTTATCACTATTGGTAATGGCCATCGTATTCCAATTTAGGGTTATGGTACAACCTACACCCAACAATCTCACCCACCATTCTCCCTAAACAACGTCCTGTATGTTTCCAATATTATTAAAAAATTAATATCCATCCAAAAATTACTCGTAATAATTCCGTCTCTGTTGACTTTGACCCGTTAGGCTTCACTGTGAGGGATCTTCGTACGGGGACACCTCTTACGAGATGCAATAGCACGGGGGATCTCTATCCGTTCCCATCCACCTCCGCTGCCAGCTCATGCTCTCCCATATCTCTCGTTGCTATCTCTCAGTCAACTTGACATAATAGGCTTGGACACCCAGGAGCCCCAGTTTTTAATTTTCTTAAAGGCAATAACTTTATTAGATGTAATAATGAGAAACTTGCCAATCATTGTGTTTCTTGCTCTTTAGGCAAACATGTCTGTCTTCCTTTTAAGTCGTCTTTAAGCGTTACGTTATCTCCTTTTGACATTATTCATGCTGATTTGTGGACATCTTCCATCACTAGCTCACTGGGTCATAAATATTATCTAGTCTTATTCGATGATTACTCTCATTTTATTTGGATTTATCCGCTAAAATTTAAGTCCGAAGTGTTTGCCAAGTTTCTTGAATTTCGTATTTTTACTAAAACACAATTTGAAAAAGCCATCAAATCTTTTCAGTGTGATAATGGTCGTGAGTTTAATAATTCTATGTTTCATAAATTCTGCAAAAATAATGGCATGGTTTTTCATTTTTCGTGTCCCCACACCTCCCTTCAAAACGGCAAAGCAAAATGAATCATCCGCATCATAAATAACATGGTTCGTACCCTCATCTTTCATGCCTCTCTCCCTCCCTCATTTTGGATTTATGCAGTCAAAATGGTAGAATATCTTCTCAATATTTTACCCACTAGCACTCTTCATAACACGACTCCAACCGAACACTTATACCGTAGGGTCCCATCTTATGACCACCTTCGGATTTTCGGCTGCCTGTGCTACCCAAACCTTGCCTCAATTTCCCCTCATAAATTAGCACATTGAACCACTCCTTGTGTCCTCGTATTCTTCCCGTCTAATCATAGGGGCTACTTGTGCTATGAGGTGTCCACCCATCAAATCCATGTCTTTCATCACGTCTCGTCACGTTACGTTTGACGAGACCATTTTTCCTTTTGCAAATATCCAAAAAAAATCATAACACGGACTACACATTTCTCAACTCCGACACCTCCCCCGTCATACTCGAAGAACTGTACCGTCCCACCGCCATCGTTCAACCGTCGACCTCCCTGACACCCGTCATTGCCACCTTCGACAGTGACTCCGATCAGTCACAGTAAATGCTAGTCCATGTCTCCACCACCGGAATTCACCACACCATCCCACCGTCGACTCCGGCAAACACCTAGACCTCCAACCGGCTCAATCAACCAATGACCGCCGTAACACCACCACACTGCTATTCCAACACCGCAGCCCAACCAGTTACCGGAAACCCATTTCACACTAACCCGATACCTAGACCGCCACACTAATACCACCAGACCTCAGCCCCAACCCACCACTGACTTCATACCCCACATTAACTAACCTAAATTGCGTCGATCCTCCAGATCGACACCACCACACCCGCTGTCAAAACCAAAAACCACACACCCGACACCATAACCCGTCGTTGAACCCCGCCCCCAAACTAACAACATCCCGTTGCTAAATTCCCAGAACCCAACTTCATACATAAATACCGAAAGCACCCCTGCCCTCACTCACCGTATGGAAACCTGTGCCCAACACGGGATTTTCAAACCCAAAGTCCAGTTTAACTTGTCCACCCAAACTGTTTCCCCAATTCCACAAAACCCAAAATTAGTCAAACTAGACCCTAATTGGAATTCGACCATGTATTAGGTATTTAATGCTTTAATGAAATAACACACTTGGGATATGGTTCCTAGACCGGAGGGGGTGAATGTGATCCAATGTATGTGGCTTTTTTCATCACAAATACATAGACAATGGTGATCTAGAGTGGTACAAGGCGAGACTTGTGGCTAATGGCACTAATCAGCATAGGGGCATTGATTGTGGTGAGACGTTTAGTCCGGTTGTTAAACCGGCCACCATTCTCACAGTTCTGAGTATTGCTATGGGTAGGCATTGGCCAATCCATCAACTTGATGTGAAAAATGTGTTTCTACATGGTGATCTGAAAGAAACTGTTTATATGCACCAGCCGCCTAATTTAGTCCATCCAGCAGCCCCTCAGTATGCCTGTCATCTTTGTAAGTCACTTTATGGTTTGAAACAGGCCCCTCGAGCGTGGTATGATCAATTTGCACAGTACATTATCCAAATTGGGTTCGTATGCAGCAAGTGTGATAATTATCTATTTATTTTTTATCGAGGTAGTAGCATTGATTATTTATTGTTATATGTGGATGACATTGTGCTTACTGCCTCTTCTGATTTGTTGAAAAATGAGATCGTTGTTTTGCTTAAGACCGAATTTGCTATGACTGACTTGGGGAAGTTGAGCTATTTTTGGGGAATATCAGTGACTCGTTCTGCAGATACTATGTTCTTGTGTCAGCGCAAGTATGCAGAGGAGATAGTGTACATGGCTAAAATGACAAACTGCAAGATCATGTCCACTCTAATTGACTCTAAATCAAAGCTTAGTGTTGTTGATGGTGCTCCAATATCCGATCCCACTCTTTATAGGAGTCTTGTAGGTGCACTACAGTATCTTACCTTCAGCCGACATGACATTGTGTATGTCGTTCAGCAGGTGTGCCTATTTATGCATACCCCCAGAGATCCTCATTTTACTGCCCTCAAGCGTATCATTCGATACATTAAGGGCACATTGATTATGGATTGCACTTATACCTCTCAACACCGACCATATTGTTATCATATACGGATGCTGATTTGGCAGGCTGTCCGGACACATGACGCGTCACCTCTGGCTACTGTGTGTTCTTAGAGGATAACCTCATTTCATGGTCTGCCAAACGGCAAACCACCTTATCCCGTTCGAGTGCAGAAACAGAGTATCGAGGCATTGCAAATGTTATTGCTGAGATCTGTTGGCTTCGAAACCTTCTTTTGGAGCTTCAGTGTCCCTTGCATAAGGCGTCTTTGGTCTATTGTGATAACATATCCACCATAAATTTATCTCATAATCCGGTTCAGCATCAGCGAACCAAGCACATTGAGATGGATATACATTTTGTTCATGAGAAGGTTCCTCCCGGTCATGTTAAGGTGTTGCACGTGCCTTCTTCATATCAGTATGCGAATATATTCACGAAAGGCCTTCCTAGACAAATCTTCCTCGACTTCAAATCCAGTCTTAGCGTCCGACCTCCTCCCGCTCCAACTGAGGGGGTGTATTAACGTGTACAATATTATATTTAGCCATATTTAGTGTTGTATAATTATGGTAGATATAGGATCCCTGTTGTATGAGGATTTCATATTGTACACCCTATATATATTTGTATTAATGTAAAAGACTCCCCAAAAGAGATTAATACAATCTTACAAAAACTCCTCTAGACTTGTTTGAAATATTTCTTTTGGTCCTCTGTTATCCACATCCAAAAACAAATAAAGTAGCATAATTTTTCTTCTAAAGAAAAAGTCATTTATTTTAGTATCTCCATGTGCCCACAGAGGCTAGTTATAAACAAGTACGAACCCATGACATTTGATCCCCCAACCAAATAACACATTTTTAAGATAATGCCAGAAATATACGGTAAGGAATAAATCTTTGGCCTAACTCAACCTCAAAAGTTAGCTTGAAGGGTGAGGATTGTCCAAGTCCATATAAGGAGTCCATGTTCACATTCCATATCTGATGTGTGACTCATAACACTCCCCCGCACACTCAAACCTTGTTAACTAAAGCGTGGATAATATAATTTGGGGGCCCAACATCGGTGAACAAAGAATTAAAATGGGCCTTGCTCTGATACCATGTAAAGAATGGATCTTGGGTCTAACTCAATCCCAAAAGCTAGCTTGTAGGGTGAGGATTGTCCAAGTCCATATAAGGAGTCCATGTTCCCATTCCATATCCGATGTGGGACTCTTAACACTCCCTCGCACACCCAGACCTTGTTAACTAGAGCATGGATAATATAATTTGGGGACCCAACATCGGTGGACAGCGAATTAGAATGGGCCTGGCTCTAATACCATGTAAAGAATGGATTTTGGACCTAACTCAACCCCAAAAGATAGCTTGTAGGGTGAGGATTGACCAAGTCCATATAAGGAGTACATATTTCATTCCATTTCCGATGTGGGACTCTTAACACTCCCCCGCACGCCCAGACCTCCTTAACTGGAGCGTGGACAATATAATTTGGGGGCCCAACATCGACGAACAAAGAATTGGAATGGGCTTGGCTCTGATACCAGGTAAATAATGGATTTTGGACCTAACTCAACCCCAAAAGCTAGTTTGTAGGGTGAGTAATGTCCAAGTCCATATAAAAAGTCCATGTTCCCATTCCATATCCGATGTGGGACTCTTAACACTCCCCTGCACGCCCATACCTTGTTAACTGGTGCGTGGACAATATAATTTGGGGGTCCAACATCGACGAATAAAGAATTGGAATGAGTCTGACTCTGATACCATGTAAAGAATGGATTTTGGGCGTAACTCAACCCCAAAAACTAGCTTGTATGGTGAGGATTGTCCAAGTCCATATAAGGAGTCCATGTTCCCATTCCATATCCAATTTGGGACTCTTAACACGTTCAGACTGTCATGTCCATCCACAAAATAAAGACGAAAAAGACAAAGAAAAGAAAATTACAATTGTATAATTGGGTAGTTCTATTGTCCTTCAATTAATTTGTCATCATTTTGGGATTTGGAAGCTTGCAAACTTAACTAGTACGCCTTTTATATGTATTTTTATATGATTTTTTGCACTATTCTATTTATTTGTATGCTCTTAGCCCATTTTTATTTGCCTTGATGATTGATGAAATTGACGTGCAGTACAAGAAAGTATAGGATTGATAACACTATTTTAGCAACAATAAATATATTGTTGCTAAAAGATGTAAATGACAACAAAAATTTAACATATTGTTGCTAAAAACGTAAATGGCAACAAAAAACAATAACTTGTTGTTGAGAAAACTTTCGGCATCAGAGGTTATTGCAACGGCATGCAATAGTTTTTGTTATTGCAAAAATTACTTTTGGCAACAACATCCAACATATGACAATAAAAATATTATTGGCAAATACTTTTCTTTTTATAGTTGCGGCCTATCCAAGGTGAGATGCCATGATGTATGTTACTCGCGGATGACATATTTCTGATCGACGAGACTCGCAACGGAGTTAACACTATGTTGGAGGTTTGGAGACAAAACCTGAAGTCTAAAAGATTCAGGTTGAGTCGGACCAAGACAAAATATTTGGGGTGCAAGTTCAGTGGCATAACACTTGAGACTAACGTGGAAGTGAGCCATGGTACCCAGACCATCCAAAAGAAAGAAAGTTTCAAGTATTTGGGGTTTATTATCCAAGAAAATTGGGAGATTGACGATGATGTCACACACCGTATCGGTGCAGGGTGGATGAAGTGGAGGCTCGCATCAGGAGTCTTACGTGACAAGAAGGTGCCACAAAAATTTAAGGTAAGTTCTACAAGGTGGTTGTTAGATCAACTATGTTGTATGAGGCAGAGTGTTAGCCGGTCAAGAACTCTCACGTTTAGAAGATGAAAGTAGCGGAAATAAGGATGTTGTGATGGATGTATGACCATACTAGGAGAGATAAGATTAGCAATGACGATATCCGAGACAAAGTGAAGGTGACCTCAGTGGAGGACAAGATGTGAGAAGTGAGACCGAGGTGGTTCGGACATGTGAAAAGGAGATGCACGGATGCCCCAATGAAGAGGTGTGAGAGGTTGGCTATAGACGATTTTAGAAGAGGTAGAGGTAGGCCAAAGAAGTATTGGGGAGATGTGATTAAACAGGACTTGACGCAGTCCCAACTTACCGATGTCATGACCTTAGAAAAAAGGTTATGGAGGGCACGAATTAGAGTAGATGGTTAGTAGGTAGTTGAGCATTATCCCGCTTATCCTCCCATACTAGTAGTCGCAGTATTACTTTTGTAGTTTCTTCCATTTCGATTTATGCTATTATTTGTTGCTTCTTGTTCTTTGACTATTGTATTACTTTGTGGTTGTTACTGCTCCTTTTTGTGGTTGTTACTGCTCTATCGTGTTTTATAGTATGTTTGTCATGATTTATTTATTTTCGTTATTTCTTTTTGTTTTACTATTTTGGATTGCTGGTCGTTATGCCGAGAGTCTATTGGAAACAATATTTCTACCTCCTAAGATAGGGATAAGGTCTACATACACTCTACCCTCTCCAGAACCCACTTTATGAAGTTTCACTGAATATGTTGTTGTTGTCGTTTATGTACTTGTATGCCTTATGAATATATTTCAGACAATTAATGAGTATTTAGCTAGTTTTCATCTCTTAAATCTAACTCTCAACTCTGCCGGTATGTAGTTTAATATTTTATGAAAAGAAATCATATATACTAACTAAAAGATAAAATCATACTCCATCCATACTACTGAAAGATAAGGAGAAACATTAATTTGGAAGCAATAGCAGTTGACAATGAAATGATTGGTTATGGGCTACAGGCAGCATAAATACCTTATATGACAGAAACATTAGAGCAGTTAGAATTGATAGTCATTTCAGCTAAATCACCTACTGACAAAATCCACAGTGCGCAAGCTATAAAATCATGATGTTGACAACATTGAATTCAAAGCTTACAAAACTGGAAATTTGACCACTAATTTGATTTTAATATTCATCGCATCTCAATTTACATCTTTTATTTGAATGGTTTTCCTAGATGGAAAACAATGAGTTGGTACGACTTAAATTGCATCACGACAAATAAGAACAAGTTAATTAGGGAGTTTTATTATACATTTTTATCCGAACTGACATAAAATACAAATCATTTAATGCAGCGGTTTAGAGTCGCTGAGTTCCGCAACAATAAATAAACTACAAATCTTTTCCAGCTGAAAATATATTTTGGTCCAAGGTGACCCATAATAGTGGGACAGAGAAACTAAAGGAGGGACGACATTTAATATTTTATAGTGTTCGAAGTCTCCACCATAATTTAATACTTCATAATGTTGTGTGAGAAGCATTATGAAGGAATTACATGATGATTATGATAATATTACTAACATTTTTGGACATATATTTAAATGAGTCCTAGATGTGTAGAATGTTTTATCATTTTAATTAAAAGTTATCTTTTGAAGTTCTTTAATGAGATGACAACATGTTTGTATTCAATTTTTCGTAAGAATTACATGTTTTTAAAAATCTTTTACTTATATAATTATCCCTATTCGGTAGTAGATGATTGATTAATTTCTTGGAAGGGCCAAATGATTAGAGATATTATTTTGGTAGAACACATTACAAAAACGATGACGGCTCATTTGAATTATGGTACTCCCTCCGTCCCAATAGTCCAATTTAGGTGGTAGCGTTTATTTTTTGAAAATTGTGATCTAAAACAAGTCATACACATTTGTGTAATTACAAGTCGTCTCATAAAGATAAAATGAACTATTTAAAGTTAAGTTGTTTCTATTATAATGTATCATTCTATTTGGAACAAATTAAAAAAAATGTGTCATATAAAATAAAAAAGGAGTATAAGAATATACAATTCCAGTGCAAAACTATACTTTAGCAATGCCATCTTTGATTTCTGACATGGAACTCCACAAAAGTAATTCAACTTTCCAATTAATAATATAGTTCGATTTATAACAGAAAATTCCGTATAATTTACTTCTATCCTATGGTTCATGCGTAACAATAATAATTTATTGATGACTTTGATATCACAATTCCTGTATCACTACTTATTTCTAATAACAATCAATGTAGTATGGTTCATGCATAACAGTCGCCAACCAAATAACTCCCAAGGTCAACAATTACTTATCCTGACTCGTGAGTCGTGACCATATTCTGTCGTTTTAATGATTGCCTTGGTTCACTCTCTCAATAGATTTGGTCCTTCGATTTTGTCAATGTAATGGCTTAATTAGCACAAAATAAAGCCATACTATAATCTCATCATTCGACTATTCAGTGTGAGTTCGTCTTAATGTATTATTCCTAACTTTAATCAAAATCTTCATTTCGGATATCGGTTTTGGATTTGCACAAATGGTCTATTCTCGACCCATTTTTTTCTCCCCGTCCTCCCCTCTTTTTCTGGCAAAAGGCAATGAACCAGAACTATGCATTCACCGATTGTTGCTGGCACTCCAAAAATGACAATACAAGAGAAAAAGATGAAGGTGAATAACGATCATGGACTATATAAGATCTCATGTATAATCTATGCACAAGAGGCCTTCCGATATCGTACGTTTACTTCCACGAACTACAGAAATATGGCTGCTCTATAGTAAAAGCAAATATTTATAAAGAAATACTGGCAAAAAGAATTAGGCATACCTAAAACATGAAGAGAAAAAAGGTAAAAGAAGCAATGTACAAGCAAGTTGTAGGCGGTGTTATACTCTGGTTTTCCCATTTTGTGCATAATATGCCTTGTCTGCATGGGCTAACCGATTCTGAAACATTGCCCACTCACTTCTACACCTCTCTCTTACCTACAAAAAGAAAACAATAGATGTGATTACTTAAATGTGAAAAAAACGGGGAATGATATTTGTCAAACTAGATTTGAGGTGAGCCACGGATTTGCTTACCCCTTCCCAAGGAGCTTTACCATTTTCCGAGCTACCCTGTATGTTTCACATAAAGAAATTGCGTCAACAAAATACTCAAGAAATGATAACAAGTCATAGAAAATACAAGGGAGCACTGAGTTATAGTTGCAGAAAACAGCTTCAGCCTTTAGGATATAAATATATACACATATGGGGAAGGGAAGCAAAACCAGCTTTAGCTCTAAGGACTTAAATCATGTCGCAAGGTGGTGTTCTTGTCTCTCGGTGAGGGGTTATACAGAACAAGAGAATATCCAATGACAAAAATAACTTATTTATCTGTTTCTTATACTTTCTGCAAGATACTCTAGAACTAACATAGGCACTTGCCACTATAATAAAATATAGGAATACGGATTTCCACCAACTACATTATCTCAAGGTCTCAGACAATGTCAGATGAGCGCTTTTGGTGTTAGATACAGTACTAAATTGGTCAGAATGCAGGCTATGACACAATCAGTCAGAATCTCTAATTCAAAGAGGCAGTGTACTTGAGTTCCCGTTCTGGGGTAAGGATAAGTTTATTATCTATTTAAATGATACCGTAGCTAATAATGCAAATGTAATTTGAAAAACTAACAGAAATTTCAACTATTTAGTTTCTGGAAATGGACATTTACTAACCTGACTTCCAAGGGAAGGAATAACTTGATGCACAATCCACTGTGAATCCACTACACCAATTTTTTCATGCGCAGGCTGCACAAACAAATAAAAGGTAACAATTTTTGCAAATGGTCCACCATACTTCAAATTAGCGAAACCTCCACAATGCTAAAAAGGATGAGTTTTCAAGGTTCATAATATAATCAAAGTCTAAAGGGACAGTCATCTTTATCATGAGACAAGCCCTCTTTCACTTTTATAACTAACAGATATATAAATGGGAACTACTGGCCTGTACACATCTTCTGAGAGCGAAATCCAATCCCCATCCATGCACCAAATCATTCTATAAGAAAACATCAAATGAAAGCAGAGCTGTCACTATAATAGCACAATTATTTATTGATGCACTCATGACCACTGTAAGTGAACTCTTGAAAGGATTACAATGAATTTATATGGATATTGCCAGCGATGTATGTGATCCCAATTGAAAGAACTACCTGAATCATATGCCAAACACATCGCCATGCTTCTCGAGAAAATACAGGAGCCATTATTTCCACAAAACTGAAAAAATAAATCAGGAAAATTGTAACTTGCAGGCCAATGCTAAAAGTACCAGATGGTGCACTTGTGAACAGGTCTTCTACAAATCAATTTCCAAAAATTATGTATAAAAAACTCAAAATAATACTTGCTGATTAAAAATTGCCTGAGAACTGATTTACGAGAAGTTTATTTGCTCAATCATAAGTTTTTAGGAAGAAAATATGTACAGAAGGTGTCAATTCAACATCTTGCTAGCTAAATGAGAATACAGGGCTGGTATTTCCATTCACAACATGCAAATATTTCTCACATCTTCCTTTGTCAACCAAATTGTCGTTTTCCTTTAGTAACGAGAATGAGATAATGAAAGGAGGATTTGGGGCAGGGGGCTTGCTTCTGGAAATTAAAAGAATGGTTTCTCTAGTCTTGAATTATCAATCAACAGCGCCTCAATCCCAAATTTCTAGCATAGACCCCTGGATTCTTCCACTGCCCCATAAACCTCACCTCTCCCCACCCCCACCCCCACCCCCACCCCCAAATGATAGGGCTCAATCATAAAATCCCTATACTGAACCTAAAAACACAAGCAGAATTAACCAGCAGACAACCAGATAAGTTACTCAACCTTTTTTTTTACAAGGATGTTACTCAACTTTGTTAGACCTGGTCTTTATGGATGAAGCCTCAAGTTGCGTTCAAATGTATGCCGTGTATATCTTAATCAATACTAAAAGACTAAACAATTCATAGAGGAGGGTTGTGGATGACAGGTTAAGAATCAAATGGGGGAGTTTGACCATGACTAGTGCAAAGGAGATGGGGGGGAGGTTGATGGCCAAGGGGGCTTTGGGGAGTAGTGGGGATGCGACCGGTATGTGGGACAGGACGGTCAGTTGCATTCGAGAGATAGCTAGAGAAGTGTTTGGGGTCTCGAGGGGTAGCCGTAGTGGGCATCGAGGGGACTGGTGGAGGAATTGTAAAGTTCCAGAGAAGGTGGAAGCGAAGAAAGCGGTGTATGCGAAATTGGTAGAAAGCAAAAATGAGGTGGAGAAGTGGACGAATAGGGAACTGTATAAGATGGCGCGAAAGGAGGCAAAGCTTGCGGTTACGGCGGCGAAAACGACGGCTTTTGAACGCATGTATGTGGAATTAGAGGAGAAAATAGGGGATAAGAAGTTGTACAGACTAGCCAATGCGAGGGAGAAGAGGGCATGTGACTTGGATCACATGAGGTGCATCAAGGACGAGGACGACAAAGTACTGGTGGAAGACGCGCATATTAGGCGGAGGTGGCAGTCTTACTTCCATAGACTCTTGAACGAAAAATGAGACTATCGTGCTGGGAGATCTAGAGCAATCTGGTAGGTACCAGGATTTTGGGTGCCAAATCCAAGGAGAGGTGTCATGGTGTATGTTATTCGCACACGACATAGTCCTGATTCATGAGACTCGCAGCGGAGTGAACGCTAAGCTGAGGTTTGGAGACAGACTCTGGAATCTAAAGAGTTCAGGCTGAGTAGGACCAAGACAGAATACTTGGAGTGCAAGTTCAGTAACGGGAGAGACCTTGAGACAAGCGTGGAGGTGAGGCTTGGTACTCAGGTCATTCCAAAGAAAGGAAGCTTCAAGTACATCGGGTCTATTATCCAAAGGGATGGAGAGATTGATGATGATGTCACACATCGCATTGGGGCAGGGTGGATGAAATGGAGGCTCGCATCTGGAGTCTTATGCGACAAAAAAGTGTCGCCAAAACTTAAAGGCAAATTCTATAGGGCGGTGGTTAGACCGACTATATTGTATGGGCGGAGTATTGGCCAGTCAAGACTTCGAACATTCAGAAGATGAAAGTTGCGGAGATGAGGATGTTGAGATAGATATGCGAGCATACAAGGAAGGATAGGATTAGAAATGATGATATACGGGACAGAGTGGGAGTGGCTTCGGTGGAGGATAAGATGCGGGAAGTGAGGTTGAGATGGTTTGGAATGTGCATAGGAGAGACACAAATGCCCCAGTGCGGAGGTGTGAGAGGTTGACTATGGACGGGTTCAGGAGAGGTAGAGGTAGGCCGAAGAAATATTGGAGAGGTGATTAGACGGAATATGACGCAGGTGCAACTTACTGAGGACATGACCTTAGATAGGGGGTTGTGGAGGACACGGATTATGGTAGAAAGGTAGTAGGTAGTCGAGCGTAGTCCTACTTACGCTTGTAAACAGGTAGTTGTAGTGTTATTATTGTAGGCCCGCTTAGCTTATCATACTAATAGGCGCAGTATTGCTTTATAGTCCCCCTATAGTTTGATTTTTGTTGCTATGTGTCCTTTAATGTACTTTATTTAACTTATTTACCTGTGCTAGTTACTGCTTACTTTTTCGGAATGCGCTATCATGACTTATTCGCTTTTGATACCAGCATTTTCATACTGCTTTAAATTCTTTCTGTCCGGGTCTGTCCGTTTCTCTTGCTTTTCTTTTGCTGTTGCTTTGCTTGAGCCGAGGGTCTCACGAAAACAGCCGCTCTACCTATCAAGGTAGAGGTAAGGTCTGCGTACACTCTACCCTCCCCAGACCCCACATTGTGGGATTTCACTGGATATGTTGTTGTATTATATTGCATCCACTCTAATTTCAGGTACATTACGTAAGTCTTCCTTGAAGAAATTATACTAAACAAGCAGATAATAGATAAAGCTCAGTCATATGTGACATAGTTACTCAGATGATGGCGGAAGTTGACTTCAAAAACCACAGGTTCTCCAACGTACAATCACATCATATGTAACATGATAACTCTTAAAGAATAGTGAAGGACTCTTCAGACTCGTACTACATGTACCAATCAATCAACTACTCGTCAATGCCAAACACAAACTACATGTATGCTTGAGTTTAAGAATGATGAAGAGGTTGTGATTTGAGAGTCCACATTTCTTAAACAATATATTTTTAAAATTTGATTACTTCCGAAAAAGATGTACTCCTTAGCATTTTGCACAGTTCGATGCATAAAATGATGCGAGAATCAAGCTTATCATTCTGTATCCATTAAATATGTACATATATGTGTAGGTAGCTATGTATAGATTGTGTCCAGCTTGCGCATTTTTAAATGTGTTTGTGTGCTAGAGAGAGAGAGAGAGACAGTACGCTGCACAAGGAGGCAACCGTGGATCACTGCACCAGCCTGGTTTCTCCTCCGTATCCCTGTTTCAGGCCACAAACAATTCTGAATGTGCACGAACACAAGCTAATCTATATAGAGTTTCAATCCGAACTACTGGGGGGCCCAGAGATGGGGACTGTCAGAGAAAGAGGGAGAAAGAAAGATGGGAGACAGCAACACAATGAACCTACTTGTGAACTTCTCTATCACCTCTCCTCTTAGTCATCTGCCATGTTAGACCATTGTTGGGTTCAAGTCCTGGCTGAGAGATCTCTAGACCATGTTTCTTAACTAGCTGAATATACCTGTCATAATCAGGTGCCTAGATTAGGTGGAAACAAAAAGTGACGAAGAATCTTTCACTCTTAAGAATGAGAAGTTATAGAAAACAACCAGAGAAAAGCACCTACTTCTCTGCATTGAAGTGTTCAACCCCCAGATCTTCGTCCCAGATAAATATATAATCATAGGCAGCTACAACATCAGGATGCAAAAACCTCTTTGCATACCACCTGTTAAAGAAAATAGAATGATCCGCAAAAGATTATGGAACTATAAAAAGATACTAGTCTAAAATCCATTTAACACCCTTCCCTTCATCTTATCATCACAAACTCAAAGAATGATACTGTACATGCTAAAGGGCTGCCAGAATTGGTAAAAGTTCTCAGGCATATTTCTTTTGATTCTTGCATAATTTATGGGATTTAGAATCCAAAGATTGTTACATAAACTAGAAAGTCTTACCATTTTGTTTGCTTCCTAATACTGATATGAATTGCACGCTTGGACCACTCAAACTGATCCCATTCACTCGTTCGATCATCGTAATGAAAAAGCAAAATTTGAAAATCCTCTGAAAACTAATACATAAAATAGAATTCAGTGTACAGAATACAACACTAAAGAAAAAATGATAATGCAGTATGCTATCACATTTGATGGATCAGCCTCCTTTTTATAACCTTTTTAACGCAGGCATCAATGTTGTTCTTTTGAGCCAAACCAACTGTAAATGTCACCAAATACTTTGGCTTCTTCGTCAGATCCTGAAAATTCCACCACATTCATAAGGCTACACGTAAAGGAACAAAACTCCAAATCTTACAAAGATTAGTATCTTATGAAATTCGAGAATTTCTTTCTCAGCTTACACTATTGTCCTATCTATTAATCGTTTTCCAGAAAAGGATACAAGTTCTAATGATGCGCTCTAAAATCACTCACATTGCAGTATATCAGATGTAAAACAAGTCATTGCCCTGTGAAACAATACTGAGCCGGAAGCAGATGAAACGGAAATGTAACCATTTTTTATTTTGTATTTTGTTTGATAACAGGGATATGTAACCATATGATCAATAGCAGCTCAAGAAGGGCAGAATAATTGTAGGTATCATAAATTCTACACTGACCAGACATACATTCTTTTGGGATAAATCAGAATAATTCAATGACCACAAGATACTCTTTGCATCGTACCTCACTTGGCTCACCCCACAACCTTCTTAGATAGAAATCTGATTCTGGGACCACGATCCCTGGTGGTAAAGACTCTGCACCATGGGGATTTGTCGGAACATATATCTAAGAAACAAAATCAACGCCATCAGTAATTGAATATGAACTTCACGATGCTCTAGATGCCACATCTAGTCCGCAATTAGAATATATATCTTAGACCTTTTCCCTGTGCAATAGATCATGTAATCGTGCAATTATATCTGCAATCTTTTGTAAAGTTGCAAGAATAACTAAATTAGCTAATCTTGAGACAACACTTTAATAGAGCAGATTTGTCAACTTCAGAATATGAGCAGTACATACAATTGTAATAATGTGCCACTAATCGGTAGTGCACGTGAATTTCTATGATATTACTTGTTTAACTTCAATTCACAGGACACAAAAATTCACTTCGACAGTCAAGATGCATAGATGACAAATTTTCTTGAATACTTTTGTAAACATTCAATGATCTGAAAGGTAGTGTTCAATAGTACTGTTGTATTGAGTTTTAAAGTTGGTTAGTACTTTCGATATAGTTTCTGAATCTTCATAACGATTTCACTAGCGTAACTTCAATCTAAAGTTTGCCTAAGTTGGTTCACAAAAAGCAAATTGTGTCACGTATAATTGCCCTCAGTAAGTTTTTTCCATCTTGACCATCAAGCAATTACTGATCAAAAACAAATACCTAATGTTCTTTAAGCATTGAGATTTGAGAAAATATTCATCTAGCATGTGCATTTTTCATTTAAGTGTATCAGAAAATAACGGCATGAAAAGGACAAGGCGAAGAATAAAAAGGTACAAGGGCCTCACTTTTAAGTAGATATTTGTTCTACCTAAATCTAATAGCACTAACTACTACCATGCCTCAATCCCAAACAAGTTGAGATTGGTTCTATGAATCCTCACAGACCATGTTCCCCTTCTAAATTCATCTCATGCCAACATTTTAAAAAATAAAAATAAAAGTGATAAGCAGAAGCTCTTTATATTTCTTTCTGGCATAAGAATCTTTAGTAGGACTAAAGGACTCCTCGAAAGTATGCGACCTAAAATAAACATATTAATATGATTAGAATATACTCCCAATTAATTGGTATCGCCTATGTAAACTTTTTTCTTCTAAGATGAGTCTCAATATGTACGACTCATCTTGTGAATAGAAAAATGAACCATTTTTTAGATTTGTATTCTAACTTTGTTGGTTTCACTAGATATTTTACTTGGCAATTGCTAAATGCATCCATAAGGAAAGATTGTTTTGCTGGTCAAACTGACGCCTTTAGTAGTTAAATTATGTAAAAAAAACTTGTTCCAGCACCTCTTACATAAGCATACAAGTGAATGAACGTAGTGAAGCTGCAGGGAACAATAAATGGCTTTTAGTGAAATAATAAGTACCTTAGGTGTTAAAGGGATACTGCCAAGATTTTCAGGAAAACTACGTCCACTAAGTCTCTGATGATCATCATTGAAGGCTACATCAAGAGATGACATAATGCTCGAAGGTAAGGTAATCTGCAAAGGACACCCAAGATTGTACTGAATGACAGGGACATATTACTCTCCACCAGGGAGACCATCAAAAAGTTGGGCCAACATACCTTTGTTAGAGAAACAGATGGAAACGAAATGCCAACGAAATATCCAAATACCATTCCCATGATTGTTGTTATTATAAGCCTAGCACTGTCATTTGATCTTTTGAAAACCCAGGTTAACCTTAATGAACAAAAAGAGGATATTTTGTAAGTTAACTGATGGAAATTAATTACAACGGGGCGTTCTCTTGTCTACATACCTGGGGTGAGAGGTTGCCATTGTGATAATAGGTGCTCAACTCAAAGGCCATGCACTAGGAAGAAACCAATTCCTTGAGCAACCCTAGAAATGCATATAGCATCATCCACTTGCAAAAGAGCAAACTTGACATGCCTGAAAGGATAAGTCATATTACTCCATGGGTATATACGAGCCATACCTGCATAGCTACACTCAAAATTTTATCCCCAAGGTTTGATAAACGTCCAATTCTTTATCAACTACAGAATTGCATAAAGTCAAAAATTTACTGAAAACCCTCTAAGAGGGACCAATTTAACAGTTCTTAAACTTGTACATCAGTTTAACAACTGTTTTATTTTTTATTTTGAAAATGAATAACTTCAACTTATGATTTTATGAAAATTGTAAGATTTGTTTGCTCATTTGCTAGGAAATTAATAAATTTCGTACGTTCAATTCATGAATTTTATTAATTTCCTAGCCAATGAGCAAAGTTGAACTATTGATCTGGGCCATAAACTTCCAAAAAAATATATTAACATAAGAAGAAATTCAATTGTTATCTACAGAAAAACCCTAGACCATTCAATTAATGAAGTATACTTTAAAATTGCGAGTAGAACATCACAAATGCCGCTTGGATTCAATGTGAAAGCCTAATTTTTGGAAAAAGTATTAAAATGTAGTTCAATTTGTCATATAACGTACTAAAACAAGAGATCAAATTGCGAATATAAAACCCTAAAATTAAATAACAATTAGGAAGGGATAAGAATAGCAAATGAACTGTGTTTCAATGCAAAAGGCAGCATGAAAAGATCAGAATTCAGTCTTACAGGTTTCACAGACCCAAGATAGAGAGGAGATCGGTATCAAATTTCAATGTTTGGTTTTATTGTGGACCAAATGTCCAAATATTGAAAATTATGTCCCTCGGATAGAAAATTTGTATAATCAGTTTCTTACCATACTGTACCTTGCAATATTAATACTAGTAATACTTTAATCCAACTAATGTGTGTTTGTGAGGGGTTTTGCTCGTTAATACTTATCTGTACCGAATGTTTATATCATCAATTCAAGTTCAAGTTAATAATTTTAAAAAATAAAAATATATATTAATTAAGTAATAATTATACATGAATAAACACATATCATGTATTCGTTGTTTGGTGTAAACATCCGATACGAATAAATTATTAAAGATCTTTTATTAATCAAAGTTCAATTACGTTCATATCATTCATTTTAGATTTTAGAATGGTAAAAATCAATTTAAAGACTTGTTTTGTAGTTGTAGGGTAAATAGTCATATTTATATTGCTACGGAAGATCTTATATAATTATTTGAAATTCACACAAATGTGTTTAATATAATGTTACTTCTCAATTAATGCAAGAATTATGAGAAAATGCATTTCAAAAGCATTAGACACAAAATAGTCAATCTATCAATTATTAGTATTGTTGGTATCGTGGATTTAAAAAAGAAGAAGGCAGTTTAAGAATGGAGACACACTGCCTACATATTTAACTGATGGATTACCAACAATTGAGAATAAAAATAAAATGAATTAAGAGGAAATTTTGTAATTTATAAATCTCATGAAGAATTTGAGTTACAATTTAATCTTTGTAATCCAATTGTAAATCTACTTCTTCCCACAGTTGAATTTGAATTGTGCCATTTTTTTCCTGATTAGATGAAACTTATAAAGTGAATATGGCTTTTAAATTTTGATTGGATTTTTTCCGTTTCATCAATTTTATTCAGATCCCACTTTTCTTCCGGAAAAAAGGAAAGGTTCAAAAATATGTTATTTTAAATTAAGATATGGATCCTCTTTTGATGTGGTCCTCTGTAACACCAACATGTGTAAAGTTCGATAATGTCCCCAGATGGTGGCCACAAAATATGCATGTCTACTTTCCTAAAACAGATCCACCTAAAAAACAATCACTTTCAACTTTGTGTTCTTTTGGAATGATTTATCTTAGGTTCGTTCGGACTATGATTTGAAATGACATAAAATCAGTATCTCAAATTAGGATACATGTAATTTAAAAAAAAATTAAGTTTTATTTTTTTCATAAATATAAAAATACATAAATTGTGAAAATCATCAAAATTTTCTAATTTTTATACAATCTTCCCAAATGATCAAATCATAATTAATAATAAAGTTAACACGTTAGAAAAAGACATTTCTAAAATATATAATCTCTATTGATCGAATTTTAATTTAATAAAAAAATTAACATAATTTATAGAAATAAATTTAATTGATAAAAATAAATTTTATTATAAATATACTATCAACACTTTTTTTTTTATATACTATCACTCTTTACTCTCTGTCACACTTTGGCTACCAAAAAAGCATCTCTTTAACCTCAGTTAACTCAGAGGGCTTCGTCTGTTCTTCGTTTCTGCTCTTCTCTGGAGTTACAACTATGCTTTTACATCATGCTTATCTACTACCACATACCCACAAGAACATATCTTTGATCTCAGCACAAGTCTCTTTAATCCTCAGAGCGATTGATTCTTCCCAGAAAAAGCTTGTTTCACTAGATCTAACATAATGGATTACATTCTAGATAATTTTCCATTGACAAATCGTAAGTATTATAAAAAATAATGAAAAGGACTATACACAATTATGTAGAGTCTCAAATTGACTTGCAATATAAAAAGAATTCTAAGGGAGGGTCTTGAGGATGAAGTTGGGATGTGGATCTGCTTGCTTTGGACTTACTTGTAATTATATTCTCTTTATTGGAGAACGTAAAGAATGGATCTTTGGTCTAACTCAACTCCAAAAACTAGTTTGTAGGGTGAGAATTGTCCAAATTCATATAAGGAGTTCATGTTCTCATTCTATTTCCGATGTGGAACTTTTAACACTCCCCCGTACGCCCAAACCTCGTTAACTGGAGTGTGGACAATATAATTTGGGGGTCAAACATCGACGAACAAAGAATTTGAATGAGTCTGGCTCTGATACCATGTAAAGAATGGATCTTGGGCATAACTCAACCCCAAAAGCTAATTTGTAGGGTGAGGATTATTCAAATCCATATAAGGAGTCCATGTTTTCATTCTATTTCCGATGTGGGACTCTTAATAGAAAATCTTAGAGGAAAATTAAAATATTTCTTCAAAATAAAAATAAGAAATCTCGGTTTGATGGATGACCCTTGATGGAGAGGGGCTTGGGTTCGTCATGGCGTGAAGCAAGGTCGTCGGAGATTGGACTGTGTTCCTTCAAAAAATATCTCTAAAATATGTACAATATATGTATAATAATTGTACAATATGTGTATAATTAATGAGTATACATTTATTATATATAAATTATACAACAATAGTATATTTTCTGTTCACATATTGTAGAGATACATATTCTATACATCAATGATACAGTTTCTTTACATATACAGTATTGATACATATTATATATAATAATGATACAATTTTCTGTAAACATATTGTAGGGATACATACTATATACATCAATAATATAATTTTTATACACATACTGTAGGGATACATATTTTATACATTAATGATACATTTTCTATACATATATAATAGTAATACATATTCTATACTATAACGATACAATTTCTATACATATACTGCAAAAAATCTAAAAATTATCATTGACAAAAAAGGAAAATAATGTGAATAAGAAAGAAAAAGTATAACTGAATAAAAGTTGAGTTTTGCATTGTGTCTAAAGCTACATTGCTCCACTTTTGTTATGTTTTCTCCCAAAATCATTAAAGGATATCTTGTTAGAACCTATCTGTTCTCGTCCGAAATGTTTGTCGTTTTATCGGCTGACAAAATCGAATGACAAATTGATTCCTTAACTAAGTGATTTGGGCTGGAAGCGGAACTCTAACTTCCAGCAATGGGTTCCCCAACTACTCCAGAAAGCGTTAGGATGGTGATTGAGTAAACTAAGTGGTAAGAAACATAAATACATCTAGAATGCAATAAAGGCGATAAAGATAGAATGAAGATATTAAAAATCAGTTTTTTGATTGATTGGATGTGTCTTTTTCTGTACAATGATCCTATATTTATACTACAATAAATAAAACGTGATCCCCCTATGTTAGCCACTAAATTACCCACTAAATCCATTAGCCAACTATAAGGAGGTGGTGCCAATTTTTTCTCCTTGATTCCCTCTTGAACGATTAATGGCACTTCCTTCTAGCTGCTACTGGTTGTTACCATTTCTTGGTGTCTAGGATGCTCTTTGACTTGGTATTCGAGGCGTCCAAATATGTGTGGGTCTTAATCGTTTCTCAGAATTGTGACTCGACTAGGCTACCGTAATAGTCAATGAAGCTTATTGAGCCGAAGACTAGGACTAGTAGATTCGGCTACGAGTCAATTCGGTTATCGACTTAGCATTCCGTCGCCTGCTCATTTTGATGTTTCCACGTTCGGATGCCACTTGATTCGGCTACCACTTGATTCGGCTACACACTTAAAGGTATTTTTTGAGTGTTAACACTATCTCATTGCCTAGTATACTGTATTTAAAATTCATGTTAAAGGTTTTTCTAGTAGTAAAGGAATATGTCTCTTTTTTTTATTGATTATTATGTACAATATATATAGTGTTACATAATTATTTACTCATTTACAAAATAGGTAATTAATCTTTCTAATTACAATTGGACTACACTTCCTAATTACAATTGGACTATAATTTTACCTAATATAGGAGATGTACAAAGAATATTCTATCATACCCCCGCAGTCGAAGTGGGAGGTTCACGTATGCTGAGACTGGCTCGGAAATCATCAAAGAGTATGCGCAGAAGCCCTTTAGTAAATATGTCAGCAATCTGATATCGGGAAGGAACATGAAGAACGCGAACCTGTCCACGAGCAACTTTCTCACGTACAAAGTGAATATCCATTTCAATGTGTTTAGTGCGTTGATGTTGAACGGGATTGTCGGAAAGATATATCGCACTTACATTATCACAATAGACTAATGTAGCCTTATGGATGGGGCAGTGAAGTTCTAGGAGAAGGTTGCGTATCCAACAAGACTCAAAGACAACATTCGATATACCTCGGTACTCGGCTTCGACACTAGATCGAGACAAAGTAGGTTGTCTTTTAGAAGACCAAGAAAGCAAGTTATCTTTGAGGAACACACAGTAACCCAACGTGGATCGACGAGTGTCAAGACATCCACCCCAGTCAACATCAGATTAAGAGGTGGGATCGGAGAGTCGGGACTTGTACATGTGTAAGCCGAAATGAAGAGTACCTTGTACATATCGCAAAATTCGTTTGAGGGCATTCATATGTTCATCCGTCGGGCTGTGCATGTGTAAGCATATTTGCTGCACAACATATGATATATCTGGTCTCGTGAAAGTGAGATACTGCAATGCTCCTGCTAAACTGTGATAGTGAGTCGGGTCCACGTATAGAGAACCCGAAGAGGTACTAAGTTTGGAATTAGTGTCTACAGGTGTGTGGACCAGTTTGCAAGATGTCATGCCTACTCGGTCAAGGATCTCTTCGGCGTACTTCTTTTGACAAAGAAATAAGCCACATGCATGTCTCGTAACAACAATGCCCAAAAATAGCTTAGGGGACCCAAATCCTTCATAGCAAACTCAGAGGCAAGGAGTGACATAATGGATGAGCGAAGTGCATCAGAAGATATAGTTAGGATAATGTCATCAACATATAACTGAATGTATGCCTTGTCATTACCCTTGCTATAGATGAAAAGTGAGTGATCAAATTTGCTATGTGAAACGCCGATAGAGGATACAAAGTCAACAAATCGTTGGTACCACGCACGAGGAGCCTGTTTCAGTCCATAGAGCGATTTCTTCAGATGACACACATAATCTGGAGGGACTGGATTCCTGAATCCTAAGGTTGATGAATATACAGTCTCACGAAGGTCTCCATAAATAAGGCATTTTTGGCATCCAACTGGTGAATGGGCCATGATTTGGACAAAGCAATGCTGAGAGCGGTCCGAATAGTTATCGGTTTCACCACCGACCTGAAGGTTACATCACAATCCACGTCCTCCTGTTGATATCTGTCATCACTTACAAGACGGACCTTGCCTCTCAAAAGAACCGTCAGATTTCTTTTTATGTCTAAAAATCTACGTAGAACAAATAACATTAGCATCAGGAGGACGGGGCACTAGCTCTCACATCTTGTTTTTAACAAGAGCATTATATTCGTCAATCATGACAGATTTCCAATTAGGATCGGACAAGACATTTTTTGGAATGCGAGGAAGAGGTGAAGGGGCAACCGAATTTGACAAATTAAATTACCGTTTGAGTTTGGAAATATTGTGCATAGCACGAGTTTCCATCATCCATGTGGGTGCCGCGGGAGGTGGGACCGGATTGGGAAGAGGCTGGGGCAGAATTGCAGACCGAGAGGGAGCAACGAAATTAGGGAGAAGAGGCAGGGGCATTATTTTAAGGGAGAGAGTGACCTCGGGCAGCCGAGAGTGGCTGTTCCGAGGGGTATGTGGCAGGGCTAGCTGGCCCACCGGATATGGGACAGAGGGAGGTGGGTCGGACGTCGGTAACGGTAGTAACTGATTTTGTAAGTGATGAATTAGAAGAGGATTAAGGCCGTCATTTAAGAAGTCATAGGAATTCGGAGGTGGGGAATTGAGTTTGGTAAAGGAAAATTGAGACTCGTCAAATATGACATGATGAGAAATGATTATTTTTTGGTTGGACATGTCGTAACAGTTGTAACCATAATAATTAGGGGGTAACCCAGAAATACACATGGGGTAGACCTAGGTTGCAACTTGTTGATTTGTGTGGAGGGATGAAAGGGGTAGAATATACATCTGAAAGTTCTTAAATGCTTATAGAAAAGATCCCAAAAGTTAGAGAACTTGAGTGGGAGACTTGTGTTTGAGAGACTTGTTGGGGAGAATGCTTAAGAGATAGGTTGTCATGGATAGAGTAATATAAAAATGATGGGAGTATAGAGGCGTGGGCAAGGAGGGCAGGAACTACATTGTTTATGGTCCTAATTTTTCATTCAGCTTTGCCATTTTGTGGAGAAGTGTGGGGACAGGAAAATGAAAAACAAGGCCATTTTTGGAGCAGAAAGTTTGAATTGATTATTATCGAATTCTCTCCCATTGTCACATTGAAAATATTTGATATTCTTTTCAAATTGTGTCTTAATGAAAGCGCTGAATGAACAAAAAATAGAATAGACTTGGGATTTATTTCCAATGGGAAAAGTCCACATGAAGTTTGAATAATTATCTAAAAACAACATATAGTATCGATGCCTGACTGTGCTTAAAATAGGAGAAGTCCATAAATCATTGTGCATTACATCAAAAGGCATTAAAGTACATGTAGATGAAGAATAAAATGACAACTTGACAAACAGGAGGATAAGATACATGTTTGCAATCTATAAATTTATTTTTGCGAAGGGAGCGTAAAATAGAGTCTCCCAGATGTCCTAATCTATTATTCCATAAAGAGGAGGAAATAGCTGCAAGAGATGACGGAGAAGAGGTTGGATGAACGACGGTGGTGGTAATAGGATAAAGGTCCCCGGTGCTATCACATCGCATTATTCGCATCCCTGTCATAAGGTCCTTTATAGAAAAACAAAAATGATCAAATTCAAGGGAAACATTATTTTCGGTTGTGAAACGACGCACAAAGATTAGATTTTTGATAAGTGTCGAGGCACGTAGAATATTTTCTTAAGCTAATGGAGGGTGTGGTGGGGAGAGGGATAATTCTCCACAACCTCAAATAGGAATTATGTGTCCACTACCAATAATAATATGACGATTTAAATTGCTCATATTGTAATAAGGTGAGAGAGTACCTTGGGATGCCATCATATGAGATGTGGCGCCAGTATCCATGTACCAACTGTTGTCTGGAATGTTGAGGGACATCGTATTCATAGTTGCCTCAATATTCGTCGGGGTGTAGGTGGAAGGATGAGAGACATATGCACTGTATGCCTACTGTGGATGTGCGCCGAGGATGTTAGGTTGGGGCTGTTAGGCCAGAGGTGGGGCCCATGAGGCTGTCGGGTATGGGCAAGGTGGAGCAGCCCAAGCCGACTGGGCCCACATAGCCCATGGCGGGTAGGTAGCCCACGGAGGAGGCTGTTGCCACTGCTATTGCCGCTGCGGGTTGCTGCCGGTCGGCAGTGGCTGGCCCATCCCACAACGGCTGCTGCTCCCGACATGACTGTCGTGGGCTTTGCCGGAGTTTCGCCCTTTGTGGTGATTTCGGGAAGGCGGGTCGTATGTCGAGTCGCCGGGTTGTCGGTTTTGTGAATAAAAAAATAGGGCCCTACTGTCGGCGTAGGGGCCACCGGTAGTGATGAGAGCGGCATCAGCGGTGCTCGCATGAGTCGCGGCCCGCTTTGTTTTTTGGGTTTCTTCAAGGATGAGTCTCGAATGGGCCTCATAGAATGGAGGCAATGGCGCGCATTATTGGAGGATGGTAGCGACGCCGTCATAAGTTTTATTCAAACCATCAATAAGTTACATCACCAACCGTTGATTAGTGACCGGTGCACCGACATTGGAGAGTTGATCGGCAATCATCTTAAGTTCTTGACAATAAGCCGACGCATTTGGAAAATCATCCTGCTGAATGTCCTTAAATTGATTTTCTAGGTACAAGGCACGTTGTGTCTTATTATCCTGAAAAATACTTTTCAAGCGCTCCCATGTTTGTCGGGCAGTGACGTCGATTTCAATGATTGTATACAATAGATCATTCGAGATCGTGTCGCAGATCCATTGTAGGACAATTGCATCTAAGCGGGACCAATGTCATCATCAGAAACATCAGGGTGTTCCAAGGACTTTGATTTAGGAGGGATGATATGGTCGATGACTTTGTACACACGATAATGAATCTTAAATAATTCCGCTCAAGATGAATACTGACTCTTTTCCATCTCAAGAGTTATGGGAATGAAGTTCTTGATGTTGTTAACTGCAAGAGCATGATGTAATTTAGTTTGTTCAGCCATTGAAAAGTTTGGGGAAGAGGAGAGGGAGGAAGCAGCCGAGAGGTGGTAGGAGAAAGTTTGGGGAGGGCGGCTGACGAAGGTTGGGGTGGCCGAGAGGTTAGGAAGAGAATTTTAGGTTTTGACTGCTGATACCATAAAAGAATCCGTTTCCCTTCCTTTTCCATTGATTATTATTTACAATATATATAGTGTTACATAATTATTTACTCTTTTACAAACTAGGTAACTAATCTTCCTAATTACAATTGGACTACTTTTTAATTACAATTGAATTACAATTTTACCTAATGTAGGAGACGTAAAAAGAATATTTTAGAAATTAGTTTCTACATTAAAACAAATAGAAACCATCATAATCATTTCATTATTAATTAACACTTAACATGGCAACAATCTGTCCTCAATCGAAAGAAAGTGAAGGGAAAGTTACTAGAGAGGTACGATCAAATTATAAAGTAAGAAAAAACAATTGCAAGTAAGTTAAATTCCTGAATGTTCTAAAATTAGTCTTCTGAGGTGACGTGGAATTCCATCATCCATCTTTGCTTCTCTTGGAGGAACATGGTCAGTAGAACTACCTCGATGGTATCTAGCATTTGGAGGAATAGTCCAATTCCTCATTTTCCCAATTATGTTTTGAGGTAACATTTTCATCACTGGGAAAGTAATCCTGAAAATAGTCATTACAATACAATTCTAAATTAGTTTGACCAGTAAATTTCAAATATCAAATAATTAAACCCAACAAAAGAAAGGGATATAGTTTTATATATGGCCTTTAGGCACTTGTACCTTCCCAAAGAAAAAAAATTAAGATTTGCTTGTTAACGTTCACATAATTCTAAGAAGAACTTTTAGCGCTTCGCTGTAGTCAAACTTACTGCTAGCCTATCGGCTAGAGCCAAGCTTCGACCGCGACTGCTCGTCGCTTCTGGCCTCTTGTCAAAATGTCAAAATTCCAAGGCTTGCTTTCAAATCCAATCTTTAACCCCTTCTGAAGAGACAGAAAGGGATTTGAAGCTCATCGAGAAGAAAAAAGAAAATAGGACAATAGCCGACTAAACCTCTGAGCTCAAGACCACCAAGCTCTCTCGAATGAATTCGGGAAGAGTACAAGTAAGGAGGGCCAAACCTTACTAATCCTAGTGAGGAAAAAAATTCCTTAACATGCGTGAAGGAAATAAGAGCTACCGTAACAACACAGAAAGAGTTATTCACCTTAAAGGTATTCGTTCCTTCTATAGGCTTAGGGTTATGAACTTATAATCTGATGATCGAGTCGATTCCTTGATTATAAGTTCATTCCATACCGGACCGGACTGGACCGGAATATTGTACTTTCATAAAAGTTGTAGTACCGCTAAATTATAAGTCTTGATCAATTCGTTAATTCTTTTGTATCCTTTAAAATGAAATTTAGAAAACGCATTTACCTCGAGTTTATTTAAAAGTTCCTTGGCATTAGGAGCTGATACAAAAATCTTAGGGGCGTTAGGGCAGATGAATCCTTCCTCCATTGCTTTGTCAATAAATGTCAAGAGGGAATTATAGTAACCATCCACATTCAATAGTCCTACCTGCAATAATATTGTTTCAATGATCAAAGGCTACTACTGTTAGACATGCATGGAAAAAGTTTCTAGTTGATTAAAGAATTTAATCAGGAAGCTTCAGTACTATATGAAATTTACCGGTTTATCATGGATTCCAAGATAAGCCCAAGCAATGACTTCGATCAGCTCTTCTAGTGTTCCATAGCCTCCTGTAATATTACTCAATTACTCCAATAATTTCACTAGAGCTGCCACAAAGTTTCCTTGCAAATAAAAGCTAGGTACTGTATTTTATTAAACTAATCTTCTATGATCCCGATAATTGAGTGGATTCAGAATTATAAATCAGTGAATGTACAATAGAATTTATATTCATAAACAATTAATTTGTTATTGTATGTCACATTAATGAATCTGATTGTTAAAAAAGTGATGAACTACAATGCATAAAATTTATACTCATCATCTTCGAAAGATCACAATGGTCCTTAATGAGAGTTTAGTTTATTTTGGTCCTTGATATACTCATTCTAACTATTAGCGAATATTCTCTCAATATTCACAGTATATTTTGTAATTATGATAGGTGTATATTTAAGGTAACATAGGATTCTTATTGTATTAGGAATCAACCTCTGTACAACTATATATATTGTGATTAATGAAAGGAATCCCTAAGGGAGTTTATTCCAATCTTACATGGTATCAAGAGTCAAACCCTAATCCCTACTCCTTTTTCTCCCAAGCCGCCGACCACCACCCAAATTTTCTTCTCCCTTCCTCTCAGCCGACGGCAACACCATTGCCACCATGTCTCGCCTTACTTCCCCCACCAATTCCGGTTCTTCCACTGACACTTTTGACAACCCCCTCAACGTTCATCGTCTTCTTTTCATCCGGCATTCGTCGTTACCAACATCAAGAATTTTATCCCTATAATTCTTGACCAAGAAGACTGTCAATATTCCATGTGGATAGAACTGTTCTATATTCATGCATGTGCGTACAATGTGCTAGATCATATTGATGATTTTGTTTCTCGTCCCACCGATGTTGCAGACTCGACATGGCGTCGCCTTGACACCATCGTCAAGCAGTGGATATACGGCACCATCTCAAAGGATTTGTTGTGTACTATCATGAAAACAGGTGCTACGGCACGTGAACTCTGGGTACGGTTAGAAGAAAATTTTCAAGATAATAAAAATACTCGGATCGTGTATTTGGAAGAGCAATTTAACAATACGCGTCTTGAGAATTTTACCAACATTTCCGAATATTGTAAACAACTGAAACTCATAGCCGACCAACTTTCCAACATAGGAACATCTGTTTCAGAAACCAAGATGGTACTTCAACTAGTTGCTGGTTTACCGAAAGGTGAATATGATACACTTGCGACAATGATTCAACAGGCCGACCCACTACCAAGTTTCAACAAGGCGTGTTCACAACTTTTGTTGGAAGAGACCCGCCGTACTAAACAAGAGGAGCACAATCAGAAGGCATTAGTCATTGAAAGCACGACACCACCGACGGCCAACACCACCCAGCCACCACCGCCAGACCACCAGCAGCAGCAGTCCCGCTGTGGCGGACGTGGCGGTAGAGGCCATGGTAGCAACAACAAAGGGAAGGGCCACGGCAAGGGCCAAAGGAATCAACAGTCAGTCCCAACCCCTGCTCCCTACTTTCAGTGGGCTGGACAACCCTCTTGGCCTAATATCGGGAACTGGGCCTCGCCTGCATGCCCTTACCCAACATCAGGGCCCCAATTCCAGCAAGGTTGGCAGCCAGGCCTCTTAGGCTCCGCCCCAGCCAACAGGTAGGCCCACTAGCCCACACAATATGCCTATCTGGTTGCCGCTCATCAACACCCGCAAGTCAGCAGCTTGGCCCCCACCGATTTGGTCCAGACCTTCAACACCGTGAACCTTCAACAACCCGATGATAATTGGTACATGGACACCGGAGCCACATCTCACATCACCCGGTCGTTAGGTAATTTATCTCAAATGTTTCGGTTAAAGTGTCCTCAATTTATTACTGTTGGCAATGGTCACCGCATTCCAATTGAAGGTTACAGTAACACACATACCAAACATCTCCACCCACCTTTCTCCCTAAATCATGTCCTTTACATCCCTAACATAATTAAAAACTTAATCTCTGTTAGAAAATTCACTCGTAATAATTCTGTGTCTGTCGAATTTGACCCTCTTGGTTTTTCTGTGAAGGATCTCAATACGGGAAAAATTCTTACGCACTGCAATAGTATGGGAGACCTCTGCCCCTTCACTCAATCTTCCGCTGTCAGACCACAGTCACTTATCTCCCTTGCTTCTATCTGTCCGTCAACTTGGCATAACAGACTCGGACACCCAGGAGACCCTGTTTTAATTTTCTTAGGACTAATAAGCGTATTCAATGTAATAATGGGAAACTTGCCCAACGCTATTTTTCTTGTCCGCTTGGCAAGCATACTCGTCTTCCATTTATGTCATCCAACAGTGTTAGTTTTTCTTCATTTGATATTGTTCATGTTGATTTGTGGACATCTCCGGTTGTTAGCTCTTTGGGTCACAAATTTTATCTAGCATTCTTAGATGATTTTTCACATTTTGTCTGGATTTACCCACTGAAGTTCAAATCTGAAGTTTTTGCCAAGTTCCTTGAATTTCAAAAATTCATTAAAACACGGTTTGAAAAATCTATAAAATCTTTCCAATGTGATAATGGACGTGAATTTAATAATTCGGCATTTCACAATTTCTACTCTAAACAAGGCATGGTTTTCCTCTTTTCATGTCCCTACACTTCCTCCCAAAACAGAAAGGCTGAACGGATTATACGTACCATCAATAACATGGTTCGTACCATTTTGTTTCATGCCTGCCTTCCACCACCTTTCTGGGTCTATGCTGTTAAAATGTTAGAATCCCTTCTTAATATTTTACCCACTACCACTCTCCAAAACACGACCCCCACCGAATTTTTATACCGTAGGATCTCGTCCTATGACCAACTCAGAATTTTCGGTTGCCTATGCTACCCCAATCTAGCCTCCATTGCCCCTCACAAATTAGCACCACGAACTACGCCTTGTGTCTTCGTTGGTCTCGCGTCTAATCATAGAGGTTACCTATGTTATGATTTGTCCATTCGTAAAATCATTATCTCCCGCCAGGTCACATTTGACGAGACGTGTTTTCCATTTTCCAAATTTCAAACCACGGACTACACATTTCTTGATGAGACAGATTTGTCCCCGCCAGTCAAATCATTGTTCCAACTTTCGTCCACTGTTCACGCGTCAACGTCGTCGGCGCCAGTGGTATCATCTCCACCAGTGACCATCACCGACGACGCCCGTGCACCACAGAGGTCCCCGTCTCCCATTCCCACAATCGAACAACCACCTCCACCACCAAACCACCAAACACCCGATAGGTTGTCCAAAAACCCTCTAGCCGACACATCGCCGATCCACACTCACATCGAAAACCTGCAACCACTACCAACGCCTGAATTGCCAAGCTCTACTACCTCACCACATAACCCTCCAACACCGACAACCAACCAATACCCTAACCAGTCTCCTCAACCACCCATCACCGGCGACTCTGAGAATCCGAAATCGAATTCTGACCCCGGCAGCCACTGACCACACCCAATACAAACCACACACCACTGCCTACCCATCGTATGGAAACTCGTGCCCAACACGGGATTTTCAAATCCAAGGTTCACTTCAACCTCTCCACACAAATCATATCACTCATTCCCAAAAATCCAAAACTAACCAAACTGGACCCTAATTGGAATGCGGCCATGTGCGAGGAATTTAATACTTTAACCAAGCAGAACACTTGGGATTTGGTACCTAGACCGAACGACAGTGTATGTGACTATTTCGTCACAAGTTCAGAGATAGTGGTGACTTGGAGCTGTATAAGGCAAGACTGGTTGCTAATGGCACTAATCAGCATGAGGGAATTGATTGTGGTGAGACATTCAGTCCAGTTGTTAAACCGGCTACTATTCGTATTGTTCTCAGTATTGCTATGGGCAAGCATTGACCGATTCATCAGCTTGATGTCAAGAATGCATTTCTTCACGGGGATTTGAAAGAAACTGTATACATGCATCAGCCCCCTGGCTTTGTTCATCCGACAGTCCCGCAAGTTATGTATGTCGTCTCGGGAAGTCCCTGTATGGCTTGAAACAGGCACCCCGCGCTTGGTATGATCGCTTTGTCAGGTATATTATGCAGATCGAGTTTATATGTAGCAGGTGTGATAACTCTCTCTTCACTTTTCATCGAGGTAGCAGCACTGCTTATTTGCTATTATATGTGGATGACATTGTTCTTACTGCCTCATCTGACGGTTTGAAGAATGAAATCATTTCTTTACTCAAAATTGAATTTGCTATGACTGATTTTGGCAAGCTGAGTTATTTCTTGGGTATATCCGTGACCAGATCTGCAGCTACTATGTTTTTGTGTCAGCGCAAATATGCGGCAGAGATAGTGTACAGGGCTAAGATGACAAATTGTAAAATTATGCCAACTTCAGTTGACTCGAAATCCAAGCTTAGTGCGAATGATGGTGCGCCAGTTTCTGATCTCACCCTATATCGGAGTCTTGCAGATGCACTTCAGTATCTTACATTCACTAGGCATGATATTGCATATGCCGTTCAGCAGGTATGTCTGTTTAGGCACGCCCCGCGAGAATCCTATTTTGCTGCCCTCAAGCGTATTATTAAATACATTAAGGGCACACTTGACTTTGGACTGCATCTCTACCCCTCTGCATCAACCAAGTTGCTATCCTACACGGATGTAAATTGGGCAGGATGCCCGGACACACGTCGCTCCACCTCGGGCTACTGTGTATTTCTAGGGGATAATCTTATTTCATGGTCCGCCAAGCGGCATGCCACACTATCCATTTCGAGTGCTGAAGCAGAGTATCGAGGAGTTGCTAATGTAGTTGCTGAGATCTGTTGGCTCCGAAATCTTCTTTTGGAGCTCCAATGTCCACTGCGCAAGGCGTCTATAGTCAACTGTGACAACATATCTGCCATATATTTGTCTCACAATCCGGTCCAACATCAGCGGACCAAACATATCGAGATGGATATTCACTTTGTACGTGAGAAGGTCGCTCTTGGTCAGGTCAAAATATTGCATATGCCTTCCTCATATCAGTATGCCGATATTTTCACAAAGGGACTATCGCGACAGCTGTTCTCCGACTTCAGATTCAGCCTTAGCGTCCGGCCTCCTCCCGCTCCGACTGAGGGGGAGTATTAGCGAATATTCTCCGAATATTCACAGTATATTTTGTAATTATGATAGGTGTATATTTAAGGTAACCTAGGATTCTTATTATTTTAGGAATCAACCTCTGTACAACTATATATATTGTGATTAATGAAAGAAATCTCTAAGGGAGTTTATTCCAATCTTACAATAACAATATGATCCTTAATGTAAGAAAAAGGGGAATCTTTTTGGTCAAGCTGAGGACCATATTTGGTCACCAAAATAGATCAACCCAATATATTAAGGATCATTTTGATCATTTTCTCCATCATTATATATATCTGCAGTAAATTTCATTTTTTCACATGTTACACAATCGTTGTGCTGTATATATGAAGAGTCTGTCGTGACAGAAGCAAGGGCTAGCTTAGCTAGAAGGGCGGAAGGAGTTTATTCGTCAAAAAATCACACACTATATATATAAAATTAAATTATTTTTTAAAAGGAAAGGAGAATGAGGAGGAACCAGGTAAAGCAATAAAGGCATCAGAATGTTTGGCCATCTCAGCTTTTCTCTGGTGCATATCTGCAACTGCTTTCACCTCTCCTACTGTTTCACCAGTTATCTGCATGCAGTGGCACAACTATTACTGACTTTACTGTAAACATTAAGTCAATGCAAAAATACCCACACACCAAGTCAATCCAAAACACAATATAACTGACACTAACTTTTAGCCCCACACAAGTGGATACAGTCACTTAGACGACACACACAGAAACAAAGTTGATTATCTCCAGAAACTATTGGTGGGGGTTAATTCATGGGGCTCCAGGACCCCTGCAAGGGAATAATATTCATAATAATTTGCAACAACATAAAAACAAGAATGAAAAGAGTAGTCCCCTCTTGTACGTAACTGATGTTAGAACAACGCAACACGGCAGGTTCAACTATGTACGTATACATATACAAAAAAGATATAGGATGTATATGTATGATAAGATCATATATACTCATTTTTAACCTACCGACTCTTGATCATTAATTCACTTCTGCAGCAATAACGGGTCATACTGTTTTTTATCATTGTGAATCTTTGTTTGTTTAGGAAGTTAAGTATAAGTAGGGAGTAGTATTTTAGCTCCTCTATTAACTAACATAGATTTTCCGTTTTCTTTTTGATGTCTAGCTAAAATTAAGTAGCAAAGAGGACCAATAGTGTTAGAATGAGGGGGACCAGAATTGAAGAAATGGGAAGGAAGTATGGAAGGGGATAAAGAAAGTGATAGCTATCGAACAAGAAAATTCTGAAAAAAGAAAAATATTTTACCAAACCTTCAAACCAAATACAACTTACAAAAATTCCATCTTGCTGTTTCAGGATACCAACAAGAACAAAGTTCATACTAACGATAACAAGAATGAGGTAGAAAATACAGCAAATGAGAGTCTACCACATAAACTGTTGGGAGATTTGCTCTATGGTACTTTATAAAGCAGTACGGGAAGTATTTAACTATTACAAGTATTCGAAAGGATAAACAAAGATTTCAATAATATTTTCGACTAGAAATCTGAAAATTACAATATAACAACAAAACTGAAATTACGATTTTGTTGAAGACTGAAAAATGGAAACTGGTTTATGCTGAGTCGAGTGTGGCACTCTGTCCTTAAGACAATATTGCCCCGTATGTATCCTTTATACGTCCTGGACAATTTGTCTCCCAAGATAAAACAGCAATGGAACCCTTGAGCAAAGGAAACTCAAGAGCTACCGTGAAGAATATTGAGTAACGAAATGATGCTTGGAAGTTGTAGGAAGAAAACTATTTCGGTTGTGTATTTTCGTGCACTTGTTTTTCAAAGATCTCGTTTATGTATTTTCGTGCATATGTCTTAATGCTCAACAATGGTGTAAGGGGGTGTTTATATAGGTGAGGGAGGGGCATTTCTTGCTGAAAAGCGCCTCCATAATAGCCAAATAATGGCCATTATGGAGGTAGTAAAGTCACCAACATAAATGGGAGAAAGACCAACTGTTTTGGCCATTATAGGAGGAGTAATTCACCAAAATAAATGGCTGAATTGAGTGCTTGGCATTTCTTTTTTGACCGTCGAAATTCGATTTTCCGGAAACTTCGGGGACCAAATCGTACATCTTGAAACTTCGGGGACCAAACGCACATCGAAAGAATTCGGTCCAAATCGTATATCCGAAACTTCGGGATCAAACCGTACTTCGGCAAAGTTTTCGGCCCAAAAAGATAATATCGAAAGACCCGCGACCACGCCCCACGCCCCGCGACCGTGACCGTGAACCCGAGAACTCGGAACCGGACGGGACGGGCGGGCGGCGGCGCGCGCGTGTGGTCTTTCCTCGAACCGAAGCACATCTAGGTCCTCCCTCCTTTAAACACATGGGATACCCCTTGGGGTCCCAAACCCCAAACCAATTTCGAATCTTATATACACAACAATTCTTTCTTCCTCTACCGATGAGGGAGAATTACACACAATATCACACTTTCCATGCTTCAAACACCTTACTTCGTGAACCACTATCTCTTTCATTTCTCAATGAAATTTGACGATTCTTGGCCCTACGGTTATCTACGTACTTAGTAGATCATGCATGTGTGAAGAACCGGATTCTCCAACATACGTTACACTAGTGTTTAAGCGTTAAAGTTGGTCGGTCGCAACTCCCGCCAAAGGCAAATTTCCAACAATCCCCTCTTGAAAGAGATTTTGGCGCACTCACATGGTGTCTTTTCATTTCCAAAGAATATTTCGGCGGACCGATGTTGCATAAGGAGAGGTAGCCTCGGCTTTGAACCTTCCATAGTTGAATACCATCGGACTTACTTATTGCGCGGTGAACGTGATGTCTTGAACCGTCGGTGTTTAGTGTAAGCCAAGACAACGGTACCAACACAACAAATTCCCTTACTCTCTTCTTCGTAATGTTTTGTCCGTTTTGGCCATGGACAACGTCTTGGATTCTTAAGTGTGTTCAATTTGAGGCGGCCCGTCCTCGCACTTAAATAGGTGGTCTCCTACAAGGTATCTGCTATACCCCACTTCACAAGTGTTAGGAACCATTAAAAGTTTCCCAAAGACCTAACCTCAACTTGTTGAGGATCATTACGAGTTTTGAAAACTTAACCTCTACCCATACTGCAGATAGCACTTAACGTCTATCGCGGGAACGGCTTTGGATTTGGTGTTTCTTTTCGAAATCACTATCCGAAGTGCTCATGCTTCGACCGAAGCGATCAACCGAACCTTTACAACTTAGTTTTCCCATTGAACCAAATTACGGGATCTCCAGGTTCGTAAGGTTGGGTTTCCACCGTATTGGTTCGTATATTTTGGGTTTTGAGCCCATTCCCCTAGACAGGCGAGAACACTTGATCACCGGTAGTCCCTTAGTTAGTAAATAAGGAAGTGACACCCGTGATGATCAACTCGCCATACGGTCTTATGTCTCCGACGGATCGTGACGATATGTCCGACGCCGTCATCCGTGTCCTTCCTAAAGCCGATCGGCTAGCCACGATGTATAACTGCTGAAGGCATGGGTTTCTCCCAATAAGGGACGTCCTCTAATGAGTCGTGAAGTTACTCAACTTCTTTCATGCTTTGTATAAAGCGATAAACTCCGATACCATCATGAATCGGTCGATGCAAGTTTGCTTAGAGGATTTTTCAAGAACCACCATACACATTTACTTGTGGCTTTGGTGTTCTTCGATCGATGTCCGGTTTGCATCACCGTGTTCTCTCGGAACCGCTGGACATCCGAAATACTATAATCCGTAGATAAGCGAATAATTCGGATATCGTCATATCCGACTTAACGCCTTCTATTGATCATGTATTAAGATCATCGGTGAACCTTAGTTCAACCGATCATTTTGTTGGACGATACCAAGTCGGTTGTAGTGTGTACAATACATTGAACTACACGTGACCCGAGCATATCGCTCCTTGTCTATGGGTGCACCATGATTCCAATCGGTTCTATGATTCATATCCATTGGTGGCTTCAACGAGACTTGTCAACTATCGACCGATCCGTTAGATGTCTTAGAAATCCAATTCCTAAGATGTCATCTGTGATACTCATATCTTTCATATCGAGACTTTGTTTCAATATGATTTTCACTCTAAGACCGTTGGTTTTCCAACTGTTGGCTTTCTAACTTCGAGTCAATGTTTCGTGATCGTATTCATTGTTTCGTTTTATCTGAGACTTTCGGACCAAAATGTTAACATTTCGGGGACCAAAATGAAATTTCGGAAGAAGCCCAACGAGTTCAAAAACCAATTCGATCCTCTTCTTCCAACTCTCCGATTGGAAGGTCGTTTCAACACCCATGCCATGTAAGATTACAATGGCCCTGGATGTGAAGCTACTCACGGGGGAGCACTTTTTACAACCCAAAGGTTCTTTTCCTGGAGGAAGATTAACTATTACACACGTATGGTTCTATATATGGAATCTATTTCTCCCTTTAGCTTCTTTCCAAAGCGGCGCTTTTGGAGATAACAATTATTTGTTAATTGTCCATGGTTCGTTCTCAACCATACAAGCTAGAAGGACTGGAACAAGTCTTTGTCCCCTCTTTGCTCCGTCTTGGTTCAACATCTAGAATCCCCGAGTTCTCGGATCCGGAATATTAAGTTTCGGATAGACAACAACTTTTGAGTCATGAAGATACGGAACGTCTAGTTCCGGACATCGAGCCCTCGCGGGTTCTTGTTAACCTTGAGCAATTACTCCTTTTTCCTTTTCCAAGGAAAGTTATCTCCAAAGAATTCAAAGATTCTTTGACGCCAAGAGGCGATCAACACTCTGTGTTATTTGCGGATCCGGTGGATATGCAATCTACGATCTTAGGTCGAACTTGACCTCGTTTCGGTAGCCCATCTTTTACCAAGTTACCCCTCATAATTTGGGCGTACGACTTCGTGCTTGGCTAACACCGTTAGACTGAGGTGAGAAATGAACATTCGTTTAATGAACGATGCTTCACATTCTCCCCCTTTATCACTACGAATTTCTCAATCCGTAGGCTTAGTTGATTTTCAACTTCTGCTTTGTAGGCTTCAACAACTTCATCTTTGCTTTTCAATAAACAAAGGATTCCATACGTTGTACCATCATCAATGAAGATCACAACGTACTTGTCTCCCCCCTCTATTTTGTATAAACTTCAAATCACCCAAGTAGGTGTGACTAAGTTCTAGAGGAGCGGCTATTCCCTTGACGGAATTTGGAAAGGTGATTTTGCCTCTTCGTCTACCTCACATTCATTTTGAGGGTTTATGTCGACAGTAGGCAACAATCTCAACATCGTTAGCTTTTGAATGACTTGCTATTTAACGTGTCTTAATCTATGATGTCATAGATGCACGGATTACAATATATCATTCATTTGGCTATAGACATATTGTACCACTCTTAGTTATTACGGACCTGTTGGACTAGTCTCAAATCAGATTTGACCAACAACATCCTTTAACCAAGTTAGGAACATGTATCACCTCTTTTAGAGTGATCTCATTCCTTGAAGTCCTATTGAGGACAACCTCTCCAGCCCCTTCTACTTTAGAGGTGGCGTTGCTTCACATGAACAACCTCTTGCCCGTGGTTAGGGCGTAACCGGATCATTCGTGATCTAGATACTCTGGCCTACTCCAGTTGCTTTGGCAGACTGAGTGTCCAATTTCTTTACTGTCTTTCTTTAGGCCTTCAGATCATTCAGGACCTGGAAACTCTGGCCCACCTTACTAGGTGTCCATTACTTTTCCTATGAAATGAATTTTGGCCCCACTCCGCCGCCCGAGGCTTTATATGACCGAGTGTCCAATATCATCATATCAAAGAAATTTTGGCCCACTCCCGGTCGCCGGAGGCTTTGTATGACTGAGCGTCCAATATCATCCTATCAAAGGAATTTTGGCCCACTCCAGTCGCCCGGAGGCTTTATGTGACTGAGTGTCCAATATCATCCAATGAAGGATCTTCTGCCAAATAATATGACAGGCTCAATGTCATTAACTTTTAGACTTCTCCCGTTATGATTGGTGCCCAGATAATTCTTGGCGCTTACTTAAGTGTGGTAACAGTTTTCTCACAGTCAGTGGATCTTTCTCCCACGTATGTGCGAACATACTTTACACACTTTAATAATTACACTTAAAAGAACGGATCTTTTTAAGTCGTTTACAAAATCCAATCTTTAAACGGAAAAGAAGATGAGATTAAACTTCTGATTTGTTAAAGCGTAAGGAATATAAATTATTTTCATATTCCTCCTTACTTTAATCCATTTTTAATCAGACCTCATTTAATCTTTATTCTTGACAAGTAAGAAAAATACTTATCCCAATTTCGGATTACGCTCGCTTCGGTCACTTCATCGATCGAGTGTCCATTTCCTTCTCACCATTATTCGGATCTTTTGTCTGGGACAGATATAGGCCTTCTGCTGCAAGATAGAATAACATCTTCAGTCTTCTCCTCTTGTCCCAGTTAACATCCTCAGGCTCTCGTGAGCGCTTGTTCCCACCAGTCGTGGTAGCGGTGACACCATGAACACGTTCATCATCATCACTCTCTTCTACCAGAAAACCATTTCCATATCCAGATTTGGTCACACAATTTTTGACCGACATCTTTCGAACACTAATAGTAATATAACACTTGATATTGTCTTAAGTTGTTGGGAGATTTGCTCTATGGTACTTTATAAAGCAGTACGGGAAGTATTTAACTATTACAAGTATTCGAAAGGATAAACAAAGATTTCAATAATATTTTCGACTAGAAATCTGAAAATTACAATATAACAACAAAACTGAAATTACGATTTTGTTGAAGACCGAAAAATGGAAACGGTTTATCTTTGAGTCGAGTGTGGCACTCATCCTTAAGACAATATTGCCCCGTATGTATTCTTTATACGTCCTGGACAATTTGTCTCCCAAGATAAAACAGCAATGGAACCCTTGAGCAAAGGAAACTCAAGAGCTACCGTGAAGAATATTGAGTAACGAAATGATGCTTGGAAGTTGTAGGAAGAAAACTATTTCGGTTGTGTATTTTCGTGCAATTTGTTTTTCAAAGCATCTCGTTTATGTATTTTCGTGCATATGTCTTAGTGCTCAACAATGGTGTAAGGGGGTGTTTATATAGGTGAGGGAGGGGCTGTTTATCGCTGAAAACTGCCTCCATAATAGCCAAATAATGGCCATTATGGAGGTAGTAAAGTCACCAACATAAATGGGAGAAAGACCAACTGTTTTGGCCATTATAGGAGGAGTAATTCAGCCAAAATAAATGGCTGAATTGAGTGCTTGGCATTTCGTTTTTGACCGTCGAAATTCGATTTTCTGGAAACTTCGGGGACCAAACTCGTACATCTTGAAACTTCGGGGACCAAACGCACATCCGAAAGAATTCGGTCCAAATCGTATATCTCGAAACTTCGGGATCAAACCGTACTTCGGCAAAGTTTTCGGCCCAAAAAGATAATATCAGAAGACCCACAGCCCACGACCCGTGAACCCGAGAACTCGGAACCGGACGGGACGGGCGCGCGGCGGCGGCGCGCGTGTGGTCTTTCCTCGAACCGAAGCACATCTAGGTCCTCCCTCCTTTAAACACATGGGATACCCCTTGGGGTCCCAAACCCCAAACCAATTTCGAATCTTATATACACAACAATTCTTTCTTCCTCTACCGATGAGGGAGAATTACACACAATACCACACTTTCCATGCTTCAAACACCTTACTTCGTGAACCAATATCTCTTTCATTTCTCAATGAAATTTGACGATTCTTGGCCCTACGGTTATCTACGTACTTAGTAGATCATGCATGTGTGAAGAACCGGATTCTCCAACATACGTTACACTAGTGTTTAAGCCGTTAAAGTTGGTCGGTCGCAACTCCCGCCAAAGGCAAATTTCCAACATAAACTCCTTAATTTCGTTTGTTTTCTTATGTTCTTTCAATTGACTAATAAACTAATGGAGTACACAAGTCAAATTAACATCTTAAAATACTGTGACGAGAAGCATACCTCTCTCGGCATTAATGTCTTGGGAATCACTCTGGAGGCAACAACATGTTAAAATTAGTTAGTTGTGAAATCTCACTTAACCAATAATGTTTGATAATAATACTGTCCGGTGATCAATGCAATTAATATCAAGATTAAAAAGCAAGTTGCCAGTATTTTCATGTTGAGAAGAAAAAGGAAATATATGCAGAACTGACCCAAGGACATGGCGACCACCGTTGTGAACTTCTTGAGAGACCAAACCCATCAAACCAATGCTGCCTCCTCCATAAACTAGGTCTATATTTCTTGATACCTTATTTTATACAAGCAAAAAACAATAAGCAATTTCAAAAAGCTGAACAGTGATGGACAGTGCTGATTCATATAGTTGACCCAATACCTAACATTTTCACTACTGGACATAATAAACAGGATTAAACAATAGAGCGAAATGGACAATGATGAATTGATGTAGATTAAGTTATAGTTCATGCAAGAAAATATGTGCGTAAGCTGACTTACATGCAAGAAAGTATGTGTATAAGCCGACTTACATGCAAGAAAGCTTTGCTTCGAACAGTATAAGGTAAAATTAAGCAGGAGATGCTGATGTTGTATTCAAGAAAGTGTTGAAAACAGAGTAATAATATTTCCTTACTATTTCTCTTCCAAGCTCTATTGCAGCCTCCTTATAGATACTCTTTTTTCCTGCGCTACTCCCACAAAACACACAAATTTTCTTGAATTTTGACTGTTTCATTTCCTTTTCCCTCTCTTTCTCCATCTCCAATTTCTCCTTCTATGTAGGTGTTGGGTAAAAACAATGGTGCAAGTTACCCTGCCTTTTATAGCGACAGTTTAATTTATATACACGGACAATCTAAAATAATTTTTATATAATCAGGTCATTCAAAAGATATTTACAGATAATTCTTCATACGAAATGAAATTTGTAATTTTAAAACTTATTGGGGGGAGGGACCCAAAGCGAATTTCTTACATACCTAGACAATAACTTCTATGCTTTTCAGAGGCGGAGACTTTTTTCCCTAGTAGTAATTAACTTCACATGTGAAAAGAATGGCATATATCACCTCCATGCCCTATATGTATTCACTTTTCTCCATCGCAGCTAGCATGGCTGGATATTTTTCTAGTGCTCGCAAATGGGCTGTGAGTAATGTTTGCACTTGGTGATTAATAAAAAAGTGTTTTTACCAAAAAAATATGGGCTGTGAGATCAGATATGAAGCGGGTTGAAAATGATTTAAAATATAAACGGATACTTGCATCTTTCTTCCATATTACTAGCACTATTTTTCACCCTAAAGCCATGCTCGATTATATCATGATGTTAAAAATTAAAGAGTTTCTATCTATAAACTTATCGAGTGGAACTTTTTTACACTATCATATCACTTAAAAAATAATTCAATCTGTCCATAATAAAAGTGAAAAGTGAATAGTTATCTAAAAAGAAGATATGTTATTTATTACAAAATGGAGTTGACAAACTACCAGAATCATCCATCATACAACCTTTCTGAATTCTGAAAAATATCTAAATTCGGAGTTTGTTACTAATCCTCTTCACGACAAAATGGACAGAAAAGTTATCAATTGCGTAACTATTTCTTTCTTCTAATCTTCGTTAACTAATTTTGCTTCCACTCGAATCTGCTCTAATTCGACCTATAAACCAACTGTTGTAGTTAAATAACGTTAACAGAAGTACTCTATATATGGAAATAAGGGGAAGTCGGTAATTGCATTAATCATGTGCGTTTAATATGGATGGAACACATAGTTTTCTGGTACTGAGTACTGATGTTTACACTTTCCCATTTATTGGCTCCCAGTTCTAGTATTTTTCAATATTGTCCGGTAAGCGTCGCTTTTACATTATTTGGATAATGACTATTCAAATGATCATCAGACTATATCATTCTCGTAGTTAGGTTTAGTGATCATATATTATGTCAATCAATGATAGGTGTAATGTAATGATTGAAATTGATTCAACTTTAATAAGAGATCTGGTGTTTAAATTTTGAAAATAGAGTGTTTTTAATTGTATGGAAAGCTTTACTACTCTTAATTGGCTCGGTATGAATCCGAATTAATATATAGACCAGTGAAATAATAACGTCATGGTTTGGCATATTGGAAATCATTATTACTACTATTCTTTATTTAATCCCTATTAAATTTCCCTTAAAAGTTCTTTAGAGTTATTAACTTATACCTAGCTAATGAACTAGCTACATTTTATGTTCTTTAACTTTTGGTCGATATGTTTCTAGAAGTGTTTGCACAACCAGTTTAATAAATTATTAGAGATCCGGATGCTCCTAATATACTCGTGTCATACTTTGAATAGTTCTTTCTTAAATAAAAATAAGAAAGAGCTAATGATTAAGGTTGGCGTAGTGAGAGCGCAAGACAATTTATAAAGTTCTATAAGTATATATGGGCAAATATAGGTTCTAATTATTTCAGTCAGACCTATAATAGCATCTATAAATCATACTCTCTCCATCCCAACTAGCCATGGAGTTTAAGAAGTAAAGGGAGACTTTTGAATATTTTGATCTTAAATTAAAAATGTCTCTAGTCCTTTAAATCTTGTGGTCTTAAATTTGTTATGTAGAATGATGAATTTGAAAAATTTACTAAATATAAAAAGAAACACTTTTTTTGAGACAGACCAAAAAGGAAATGAGAAACTTATATCGGGACGGAGGGATAATTGTGACTAGCTTTGTGTGGATATATCTTGATACATGTAGAAAATTTGTAGTTAAAATTACCTAAATGATACTATTTGTGAAATAATCAGAATAGTGCACTAACGTCGGCAAGATTTTGTATCACTGAGTTGGTAACAGAAAGTATATACTCCATCCGTTTCAATTTATATGATATAGTTGTTAAAGCTAGTTAATGAATAAAGCTAGCTAAGTTGGTGTGAATGAGAAATGGAGGGAAAATGAAATGAAAATAAAGTTCAAAGCAAAGTTCCTTTGAAAATGGAACTTTGTACCACATTGGTGGTAGAAAGGGAAAGTTATGTGGTTATATTAGAAAGCACTTCCTCTAGCTCTTAAAGGGTTGAAGAGAGGAACTCCCCCCGCGCCGTCGTTGTCGCTCGGCTTTGGCTTTGGCTTCGGCTTTGGATGATCTGAAATTATTTTTTCCGCCGAAAAAACATTAATTAGTTCTTTTTTTTTTCTCTGTTTCTGGAAGAAAAAAAAAAAGGCAAAGGCCTTTCCGAACAGTCACCAACCTATTCCGAAGAGGCACATTCGAGGCTATATAAACTGAGGCAATGCCTCATTTTTAAGACACTGGAAAAAAAATCTGCATCTGAAATTCTGTATTTTTTTCACAAATAAAACTATCGAGTCTTAGTGTGTTTCGTTGCCAACTTTGAGTTCGTCGAAGTCGAAGGCGTTTGACGTACCGCTACTCCTGCGACAGGTATATCTGTTTTATCCTGGGAGGAAGTAATCCATAACCTCGAGTACAAAGTGAGGGGATTAAATTCCTTAAGGACACACAAGTGAATTCGTGGTCTCGGATATTTTCTTACTTCTGCATTTTTTTTTTCAGTTTCTATTTTTTTTTTTCTGGTTTTGGTTTTTTCCGTTGGTTTCTGTTTTTTCCTGATTGTTTGAACACAGGCCCGACAACAAGCTTAAGGAATTTAATCATTATTTCTGTGTTCATTTGTTCTTGTTTAACAATTACACAACATTGTCGGAAAAAGAAAAAAAATGTATGTTTGCTGTTTCGATGTAACGAACTTGTATGTTATTTGGAGACTAAAATCTTCGGATTTTCTACTCCGGTTGAGATTAAAGTTTTCATAACTTTCTACTCATTTGGGTACTTGATTTGAAGATATAAAAACTTCATCAAGTATATAACATACAATTTACTGCATTTCGCTTTAAGTATTTTAAATCTGGTTGGGTAACCTTGATTCGGTTTGAAGAAATAAAATCTTCACCGTTGTGTATTATATTTGTTACTGTCAAAACTGATTCGGTTCGAAGTCTTCACCGTTTATTAAATTTTTCTGTTGTCTCCTGCGACAGAAATGGGAGACATGACTCAAAATTTGAATGCTACTGCTACTGTCCCACCAGCCCCCATGGTTGGTTCTACGAGCAATGATGCGTCCTCCAGTCGTCTTCGCACCAAGACCGACTCCCGTGACAGAGAAAGCTTTGGAAAATTCACCGGAATTGTTTTCAAACGATGGCAACAAAAGATGTTCTTCTATTTAACTACTTTAAACCTCAAAAGTTTATTAAGGAGGTCGTTCCGGTTTTTCCGAATCAACACCGAGAATGAACGTTTTGTTGTAACGAGGCGTGGAAGCACTCGTATTTTTTGTGCAAGAATTATATTCTTAGCGGATGGAGGATGATCTTTACAACGTCTATAGTAATGTGGAAACATCAAAAGAACTATGGGATGCGTTGGAAAAGAAATATAAAACAAGAAGATCTTTGGATTAAAGAAGTTTATCGCCGCCAAGTTCCCGGACTACAAAATGGTAGATGGCAAGTCTGTTGTTACTCAAGTTCAAGAATTGCAGGTTATCATCCACGATCTACTCGCTGACGGTTTGGTGATTAGTGGGGCGTTTCAAGTTGTGGCAGTAATAGAGAAGTTGCCTCCTTCATGGAAGGACTTCAAAAATTACTTGAAACACAAGCGAAAGGAGATGACACTGGAAGATCTCATCGTCCGGTTGAGAATCGAGGAAGATAACAAGGTAGCGGAGAAGAAGGCAAATGGGAGATCAACCATAGGGGGAGCACATATTGTTGAAACTGCCCCAACTAATCTGAAAAAGAGGAAAAATGCATCGGGACCAAGGAGCTATCCTAACAAGAAGAAATTCAAGGGAAACTGCCACAATTGTGGAAAAATCGGACACAAAGTTGCAGACTGTCGTGCTCCGAAAAAGGAAAAGAAGAAGGGTCAGGCTAATATGGTTGAAACAAACGAGGAGGTTGATGACTTGTGCGCTATGTTGTCTGAATGCAACCTAGTGGGAAATCCGAAAGAGTGGTGGATTGACTCTGGCGCCACTCGCCACATTTGTGCTGTTAGAGAAGCCTTTGCTTCATATGTTCCCGCCGGGCCCGACGAGACCATATATATGGGAAATTCTGCAACGGGCAAAATTGAAGGTTATGGAAAGATACTGCTGAAGATGACATCTGGCAAGGTGGTGACTCTCAACAACGTCTGTCATGTTCCTGAAATGAGGAAAAATCTAGTATCTACCGGACTTCTAGTAAAGAATGGTTTTAAGTGTGTTTTTGTTTCTGACAAGGTTGTAATAAGTAAGAACGAGATGTACATAGGAAAAGGTTACCTCACAGAGGGCATTTTCAAACTGAATGTAATGGTCGTTGCCAATAATAATAAAGTTTCTACTTCGTCTTACTTACTTGAGTCAAATAATTTATGGCATTCACGTTTAGGACATGTCAATTATAGAACCTTGCGAAAAATAATTAGTTTGGAAGTATTGCCTAAGTTTGAATGCAATCAATCAAAATGTCAAATCTGTGTTGAGTCTAAGTATGTTAAACATCCTTATAAGTCAGTTGAAAGGAATTCAAGTCCTTTAGACTTAATCCATACAGATATTTGTGACATGAAGTCAATCCCATCTCGCGGTGGAAAGAAGTATTTCATAACTTTTATTGACGATAGTACGCGGTATTGCTACGTTTATTTACTTAATAGTAAAGATGAAGCAATTAAAGCATTCAAGCAATACAAAACTGAAGTTGAGACTCAACTTAACAAAAAGATTAAAATGATAAGGAGTGATAGGGGCGGTGAATATGAATCTCCTTTTGAACAAATATGTTTGGAATATGGCATTATTCATCAAACAATCGCCTTTACTCGCCACAATCAAACGGAATTGCGGAAAGGAAAAATAGAACCCCGAAAGAAATGATGAATGCCTCGTTAATAAGTTCGGTTTACCCCGAACTTGTGGGGGAAGCCATTCTAACAAGCTAGCCGAATACTCAATCGAGTGCCCCATAGCAAAACAAAATCTATTCCATACGAAAAGTGGAAAGGAAGGAAGCCCAATTTGAGATACTGCAAAGTGTGGGGGTGTTTGGCCAAGGTGCAAGTTCCTAAACCCCAAAGGGTAAAAATAGGACCTAAAACCATTGATTGTGTTTTCATAGGATATGCCACAAATAGTAAGGCATATCGATTTTTGGTTCACAAATCAGAAAATCCCGACATTCAGGTGAATACGATAATTGAATCAGATAATGCTGACTTCTTTGAAACCATATATCCGTATAAAAAGGAATGTGAATCGTCTAGCAAATAATCTAAACGACCTCGGGAAGAAACAAAGGAAAATATTCCTGATGCGGAAAATCCAAGACGCAGCAAACGTCAAAGGACGTCTACTTCCTTTGGACCAGAATTTCTAACATTTTTATTGGAGAATGAGCCTCGAACCTTCAACGAAGCTATGTCTTCATCGGAAGCTCAATTTTGGAAAGAGGCAATCAATAGTGAGATAGAATCCATATTAAACAACCATACTTGGGAATTGGTTGAACTTCCTCCAGGGAATAAACCTTTAGGTTCCAAATGGATTTTCAAGCGGAAAATGAAAGCTGATGGTACTATTGATAAATATAAGGCAAGACTAGTTGTTAAAGGGTTTAGACAACGAGAAGGTCTTGATTACATTGATACATACTCGCCGGTAACGAGGATTACATCCATTCGGGTGTTAGTAGCGTTAGCCGCCGTGTACGGTCTTGAAATCCATCAAATGGATGTGAAAACAGCCTTCTTAAATGGAGAATTAGAGGAAGAAATTTACATGGAACAACCTGAGGGGTTTGTAGTTCCAGGGAAAGAGAAGAAGGTGCGTCGACTTGTTAAGTCTCTTTACGGACTAAAACAAGCACCCAAACAGTGGCATGCAAAATTTGACCATACAATGCTGTCAAATGGATTCAAGATAAATGCGTGTGATAAATGTGTCTACATTAAGAACACTCCGAACCACGTAGTCATTGTTTGTTTGTACGTGGATGATATGTTGATAATGAGTAACGACATTGCTAACATAAATGCTACTAAGCGCATGCTTGCTAGTAAGTTTGATATGAAAGACTTAGGAGTTGCCGATTTAATTCTGGGAATTAAAATCCATAAGACTCCTCAAGGTCTAGCATTGTCTCAAACTCATTATATTGAAAAGGTACTTGAAAAGTTCAAGTATTTGGACTTTAAAATTGCAAAGACGCCAATTGATATGAACCTTGCTCTTGCAAAGAATAAAGGTGAAAGTCATTCTCAATTGGATTATGCCAGAGTGTTGGGAAGTTTGATGTATATCATGAACTGTACGCGACCTGATATTGCGTGTGCTATAAGTAAACTAAGTCGCTACACTAGTAATCCCGACCAAAAACATTGGCTGGCAATGAAACGAGTTTTGGGGTATTTAAAACATACTCAAAACTTTGCTTTGCATTATAACGGGTATCCTGCAGCTTATTGAAGGATACGGTGATGCAAATTGGATCACCGGTTCAACTGAAACTAAATCCACAAGGGGATATGTTTTTACTATAGGTGGAGGAGCAGTGTCTTGGAAGTCATCCAAACAGACATGTATCGCCCGCTCTACAATGGAATCTGAGTTCATAGCTTTAGACAAAGCCGATGAAGAAGCTGAATGGCTCCGAAATTTCGTAGAAGATATTCCATTTTGGCCCAAACCGTTGGCCCCTATATGCATACATTGCGATAGCCAAGCGACAATAGGACGAGCCTGGAGCCTTATGTACAACGGAAAGTCTCGTCACATACGACGAAGACATAATACCGTTAGACAACTACTCTCTAGTGGAATTATCACAATTGACTATGTTAAGTCAAGAGATAATGTGTCGGATCCACTAACTAAAGGCCTAAATAGAGAGGTAGTTGAAAGATCATCAAGGGGAATGGGACTATGGCCGAGGACAAGTCATCGTGACGGTAACTCTACCTAGAAGACTGGAGATCCCAAGATCTAGGTTCAAAGAGATCAAACAAAGTCATTAATGACGGTTCAACATTGTCACAATAACTCTTTGGTTCATTCTCGTGATGAGACAATGTTCAGTACCAGGATAAAGCATTACGGCTTTTTAATGGTTCCTAAGTTTGGTATGGGGTATATCAAATAGTGTATCTACGGGATGACACATTTAGGAATCACCTATGTAAGTGTGAAGTGTAAGCCGTTCAAGGAGAATTATGTAAGGCCAATTCTCTACGCACTTATGAATCAGGCGGTGTTCATGGCTGAAACGAACAAAACAGTGAGAACCAAAGACGGTTAAAGGGTTAATTGTGTGACATGTGGTTGTCTAGGTATACACCAAAGCTCGATGGTTCAAGGATATCAAATCTACCGATTGACCGAGTATATCCGACATATGTTCACTACAGAAAGTTCAAAGAGAAATCTACTTATCCAGATGCGATTAATCCTTGCTTACGAATCACACAGTTTTTTGTCATGCATGTTTTTCATCATATAGCCATTCCCCATTCATGTGGGGGATTGTTAAAGCTAGTTAATGAATAAAGCTAGCTAAGTTGGTGTGAATGAGAAATGGAGGGAAAATGAAATGAAAGGAAAATAAAGTTCAAAGCAAAGTTCCTTTGTACCACATTGGTGGTAGAAAGGGAAAGTTATGTGCTTATATTATAAAGCACTTCCTCTATCTCTTAAAGGGTTGAAGAGAGGAAATCCCCTCGCGCCGTCGTCGTCGCTCGGCTCTGCTTTGGCTTTTGGATTTGGATTTGGTCAAATGATCTTTCATGATCTGAAATTATTTTTTCCGCCGAAAAAACATTAATTAGTAATTAATTAAATTCGCGGAATAAAATAAAATTTCCCAACGTTCTTTTTTTTTTCTCTGTTTCTGAAAAAAAAAAGGCAAAGGCCTTTCCGAACAGTCACCAACCTATTCCGAAGAGGCACCTTCGAGGCTATATAAACTGAGGCAATGCCTCATTTTTAAGACACTGGAAAAAAATTCTGCATCTGAAATTCTGCATTTTTTCACAAATAAAACTATCGAGTCTTAGTGTGTTTCGTTGCCAACTTTGAGTTCGTCGAAGTCGAAGGCGTTTGACGTACCGCTACTCCTGCGACAGGTATATCCGTTTTATCCTGGGAGGAAGTAATCCATAACCTCGGGTACAGTGAGGGGATTAAATTCCTTAAGGAAACACAGTGAATTCTGTGGTCTCGGATATTTTCTTACTTCTGCATTTTTTTTTCAGTTTCTATTTTTTTTTTTCTGGTTTTGATTTTTTCCGTTTGATTTCTGTTTTTTCCTGATTGTTGAACACATGCCCGACAACAATAGTCTAACTGGACATGAAATTTAAGAAATAAAGAAAGAATTTTAAATCTTGTGATCTAAAACAAACTAAAGATATTTGTATGATTATAGATCATCTCGTTAAACGTAAAAGATAAAAATTTAAATTTACATTGTTGCTAAATAAAAAAATGTGATATTTTTTTTTAGATTAATTAAAAAAGAAAGTTTGTCAGGTAAATTGGAAGATAGGAAATAATATATATGTCAACAATAACAGTAAAAATGAGAAGCAAAGCCAGAAGTGATAAAAGTGAAAATTTTGTAGACAAAAGGCAATGACAAATAGACAGCTAAGCCCGAAAGTGCCTTGTTAAAATTTCCAAGTGGTCCTATAAGATGCATATGTAAATTTAACTTTAAAATTTCCAAGTGGTCCTATAAGGAATGGCTCCAGCTATCTGCATGCATATGTAAATTTAACTTCAAAATTTCCAAGTGGTCCTATAAGGAATGGCTCCAGCTATCTGTATGCATATGCAAATTTAACTTTTGTTCACTGATAGGAAAATTTGGTCACGTAGATATTCTATTTCACCGGAATTCGTTGATTGCTCCGTACGAATTTACAATGGAAAAATTCTTGTTAGTTGTAAGATTACTGAAGGAAAGGTTGGTCATAAATTTGGAGAGTTTGCTTCTACACGGAAACGAAGACCTTCGAGAACAAATATTGGTCCGGGCGAAGCATCTCATGGCACACCATTGATCAATAAAAAAGTAGCTCTGGCCCATGATCCAAGAGACCCGAAACTAGTTAATCATGCTATCCTTACCTTCTAACCAATCGGCCAATCACGCTATCCTTACCTTTCAACCAACCCCTTCGATTCAGTTTCTGCAACAGGATATAATCTCGGATCCGATGGATGCCTACGAAAAATAGGTTTTCCAACAGTGATGGCAAGAATCCGCGAAATAATGTTCTTTCTCCTTTTTGTGTTCTTTCTGAATAAAGCTGCAGGGTGGCAGGTACTTTGACTACCTTGTATCAGGTGAAGAGAAGTGGGTGGTAGGCTTAGTAGGGCTCGAACCTACAATATCACCGTTATGAGCGGTACGTTTCAACCAATTAAACTATAAGACCCTACGGATGCTCTATCAGCGGGCCCTTTCTTTTCAATACTTAAAAGAGTCTCTCATGGCCCAATTATTATTACAGCGTTCTCTACCATAGAATTCGGACTTCCTGGTAAACCCGACGGCTTCTATGAAGAAGGCGGCACAAAGGAGGCTCGAGGGCTTGTTAAGGAAGGCGGCAAGGGCCGACGAAGGGTGGAAAACGAAAGGCCTTTTCTAGTCCCCCACTGAGCCCGGGGGACGAGAGGGCTTCAAAAGACAAATCTCAAGGCTTGAGCAGTTAGGATTTAGGAATGAAACTTCCTTGAATTAGAATTACTGTAATTACATAAGTAATCGCAGAGACTAGTAACATGTTGGATAGAATACTCTCCAAAGTTGAGGGGCACCTTCCCTTGTTCTCCTTCATTTCCTTTCTCTTGTGGAACAACATAGCTGGAGCATTCAAGATAGGTATTGAATTCCGTATTTTAAACCTAAGTGTTTGAATGGCTATCACGTCCACTAACTATTCCATCCAATTTCTGATTCTACGCCTCATTTCTTGCTTGCTATGCGCCAGCTAGCGGAATGCTTTACCGAATGCGCCAACCAACCTCTGGTGTCGGGCCTACGTGTGCCAACTCCAACTAGGAGTAATAATTTTATATCAAACGGTTAAGTTACTTATAATAACATGTAATTAGTCATAACAACTCTATCTCTATTATAATTGGTTGATATATATTGATATTATTAAATATTCTTACACTATCCATTAAATTCATACTAGGAGTAGTATTTATTTATTGGGAAAAGGGTAAAAAAAATGTCCTTATTCTTTTAGAAATGACTCAAAAAAGCCCTTCTTCCACTTATTAGATTAAATTTGCTCCTCCTCCTATCTATTGGATAAAAATGCCCTTCACCTAGTAGAAATAACTCAAAAATGCCCCCTCCTTCCACCTATTTTATTAAATTTATCCCTAATATTATTTTCAAACTAAAAATTATCATCCATTAATGACACAATTATATGACATTTAATTAAATTTTAACTAAACGCATGAACTTTATTTATCGATCCATATAAAATTTTGACCGCGACCTATCCATGACCGAACCAAATACAAAATTCATTTTGATTTAACGCAGCTAAGAGATTAGATCATTTTTCCACCTCCTTTTTTCAAATTAGTTTCTATACCTGCTTGCTATGTAGTATAATTTAATTGTGGAGTACTCGTTTTGAAACTACAGATATATGCCTCTTTTCATTTTTAGATCAGATGTATCAATTAACCATCAATTGTTGTAACAACAAGATTTACACGTAAAGATAAGCACAAAAAGGTTAATTTCAATTATAAATTTAACAACGAAATTGTAGCCGAATACAGAGAAATAAATTCATACTTTGAATAGAAACTAATTGTAAAATGTAACTTCAAGGAATGTCCGAATATTAATAAGCTGATAATGCAACCATATACATTTTTTAAGAAATATCTAGAATGTGGTCAGCAAGCATTAAACTAAATTGAAGAACACTAATAAAAGAAAGATACATAAAAATTAACATAAAACAATGCAACTATATTTCGACATAACTCAGAAGAGTAGTGTGTCGTGTGTTCTATGCAAAAATGCTAACTTCTGATCAAAGATAGCTTTTTGGTTATACAGAAATTAATTAAAAGGGAGGTAAACATATTTTAATCTTTTTGCTGCGTTAAATCAAAATGGATTTTGTATTGACTGGTCATGGATGAGTCAGATTCTTTTGGGATTGGGTTAAAATTTTATATGGATTGATAAATAAAGTTCATGCGTTTAGTTAAAATTTAACTAAATGTCATATAATCGTGTCATTAATGGAGGACAATTTTAAGTTTGAAAATAATATTAGAGACAAATTTAATCAAATAGGTGGAAGGAGGCAATGTTTTAAAAGGCGGGGGCGTTTTACATATGCCTCGGCGAGGCGTAAGCCCCGAGACACAGGGCGTAAGCCCTATGGGTATTTAATTTTAAATTTTCATAAAATAATATAATTACAATAAATATTTTTAAATAGGTAAAATTACATAAAAATCAAAAGAAAATTATAAATAAATGATATATATATATATATATATGCTTGATCCTCACAGAAAACTAATCAAAGCAATCTATTATACTCGACTTACAACTTATAATTATATATAACATAATTTTACAAGTATAAACAATACAATGAAATAAAAAGCTACTATGAAATGCAAATCAACTCTAACATATTAACTTTCAAACAATGAAAAAATCACAATTTCTTAAAACAATATTATTATCATACTATTCATTTTATCCCCTATAAGCAAATAATCAATAATTTTTATCAGTATTATAATTAAAATGTAACTCCTTCATGAATAAAAAAAAATACTTTAAAATAGTGAAATAATAAAATATGATAATTTTGATACATAGAACAAAAGACCACTGACAAGTGAAATGTACAATTCGGCTATTTATTTTTAAAGAAATATTAAGTGATATTCGTTCTCACGATGTTCTCAAATAGTAAATATGCAATACTACGACTTGTTATTTGAGTCGCACTCAATCTTCTTATTTCTATAGACGAAAAACTATTAAGTATCATTTATTTGTTAAAGAATTATGATGGCAAACAATATTATTTAAGGAATTTAACATATAATTTGTGTAAGAAATATTAGGCGTGTTTAGGGTGTATGGTCGGGTGCTTAGGGCGTAAGTCTCACCGGAACTAAGCTTCACACGTTAGCCCCGAGTCGTTTTGCATGTGCCCCGCCCTGAGGCGAGTCCTGAAACTGCCTTTTAAAACACTGAAAGGAGGGGCATTTTTGAGCCATTTCTTATTAGCAAAGGATATTTTTTATCTCAATAGGAGAAAGGATGGACAAATTTAATCCAATAGATGGAAGAAGAACATTTTTGAACCATTTTTAATAGGTTAATGGCATTTTTTATCCTTTTCCGTAATTTATTAGATGGATGAAAATGATGTTGAATTTATCCCTATAAAAGCAAAGACTCTAACAGGAACCACAGGAAAGGACTTGGGTACATACTGATACTGGCTTAATTCCCATTTTATCAATACACTTAAAAATGTCAGACCCGCAAGTCTATCATATTTCTCTATCAGCTAGGACTAAAATGGAGATGAATTTGTTAAGAGTCCCACATCGGATATGGAATGAGAATATGGACTCTTTATATGAACTTAGACAATCCTCACCTTACAAGCTAGCTTTTGGGTTTGAGTTAGGCCCAAAATCCATTCTTTACATGATATCATAACCAGACTCATTCCAATTCTTTGTCCACTGATGTTGGACCCCCAAATTATATTATCCACGCTCCAGTTAACAAGGTCTGGGCGTGCGAGGAGTGTTAAGAGTCCTGTTGGTTGTTACAAAAGTTGCAGGAAACGGAAATTACAAACAACTGCTAAGTAAGAATTGAAATTACAATTCAACTAGAAAACTGGAAATTACAAAGATGAAAATGAAAAACTGCTTTTCTCGTTTTTTGAGTCGAGTGTGGCACTCTGTCCTTAAGACAATATTGCCCCGTATGTATCCTTTATACGTCCTGGACAATTTGTCTCCCAAGATAAAACAGCAATGGAACACTTGAGCAAAGGAAACTCAAATGCTACCTTGAAGAATATTGAGCAAGAAATGATGCAAGGAAGGTGTAGGAAGAAACTGTTTTGCTTGTGTATTTTCGTGTATATAGCTAGTATATTTTCTGTGTCTCTCAACAATGGTGTAGGGGTGTTTATATAGGTGAGGGAGGGCTGTTTAGTCGCCTCCATAACAACCATTATTGGCCAAATAATGGCCATTATGGAGGTAGTAAAGCCACCAAATTAAATGGTGAAAAGACCAACGGAATTGGCCATTATAGGAGGAGTAATTCAGCCAAAATAAATGGCTGAATTGAGTGCTTTGGCGTTTCTGTTTTGACCGTCGAAATTTTGATTTTCTGAAAAACTTCAGGGACCAAACTCGTACATCTTGAAACTTCGGGGACTAAACCGTACATCTTGAAACTTCGGGACCAAACTGTACATCCGAAAGAATTCTGGTCCAAACCGTACATCCGAAACTTCGGGATCAAACTGCACTTCTGGCAAAGTTCTCTGGCCCAAAAAGATAATATCAGAAGGCCCACAGCCTACGACCCGTGAACCCGTGAACCCGTGAACCCGTGAACCCGTGAACCCGTGAACCCGTGAACCCGTGAACCCGGAATTTCGAGTATTATATACACAACAATTCTTTCTTCCTCTACCGATGTGGGAGAATTGAACTCAATACCACACTTTCCATGCTTCAAACACCTCACTTCGTGGACCAATATCTCTTTCATTTCTTAATGAAATTTGACGATTCTTGGCCCTACGGTTATCTACGTACTTAGTAGATCATGCATGTGTGAAGAACCGAATTCTCCAACATACGTAACACTAGTGTTTAAGCCGTTAAAGTTGGTCGGTCGCAACTCCCGCCAAAGGCAAATTTCCAACAAGTCCCACATCGGATATGGAATGAAAACATGGACTCCTTATATAAACTTGGACAATCCTCTAGCTTTTGGGGTTAAGTTAGACTCAATATCCATTCTTTCCAGAATTCAACACAGAGTAGCTATCAGCAAGTGGAGTATTTGAATTTACTATCTTATGAAGAAACACACAGCTGGTTCATTATTTCGTCCAAAACTTCTGGTTGTCAAGAAAGGAATGGTGATGCATATAAATCAAATTTATATTCGCCCTATAATCAATTTATATATGAACACATTATTGTTGAATGAGACAGTATAGAATGTGTGATGCACACAATGTAAATGAATAACTATAGGCAGGACCAGAAACAACATGATTTGCCGAAGTTGCCTTACTTTGGGCGGGTTAATGACCTCCTATTTTTAACTTAGCTGTTTTGATTTGCTCAATTCAACCCATCTAAAACTTAGTCTGTTTTGGGTGAAATACGTAATCCAATTGAATCATGAAATTTTTTATCAAAATATATATAAAAATATAACTTTTTTGGTTTGATAAGTTATATTATATATATAACCATAATAAAAAAAAAGTTTTATTAGTTTTGTTTGGCTTAAAAGTTAAATAAATTATATGAAAACAGATAGATAGATTAAAATTTGGTAAGATCATGGTTTAGCCCATCCCACGCAACTTTTGAGTTTTGGGCGAGTTAATATTTCGACCGTTTATTAACTCAATCCATTTTAATCTGTCAATTATGTCCAAATCTGGCTGGTTAAAAGTGTAAATTCCCTTAAAAAGGAAGCAAGAAATGAGTTTGGGCTCATGAACGTATTTTCCTGGACTCAATTAATGGAGGCCCACCTTTTGTTTTACGGGCATCAAGCCTAAAAAGATATGATCGATGTACATAAGATGTTCGATAGAATGCCTGAAACAACTTAACGAACTTTTTAGTGCTTTTCTGTTTCCACAGTTTTATATGCAACAAACTGATTTAATGTTTCCATTGGAGGGCCAACACTTTTTTAGGCATATTGAAGAAATTACAATAGTATAGACAATGAATGGAAGGTAGGTTATCAAGTATCTTGATAAATTCAGAGGTCCCCTACCTAAATTAAGCATAAGATTTTTATTTCCACTCATCAAGTTAGGGATCATCACTCACTATGTGTCCAACATGATCACCATAGAAAGTAGTAGGCCAAATGGACTAATTGGGCTTTTCATAGTGGGTTTAAAGCTAGATCAAGAACCATTAGATTTGATCTCTGACACATTCGTGTCTTACATGCAGGGTGACAAATGGACACTTTAGGCTGAATTTGGGGTGGGGGTGGGGGTGGGGGTGAGTCAAAAATAAATAAGTTGAATCTCAAAAGTTAGTCGGGCTGAGATGCACTGGATCAAGATGAGCAAAAAAAAAAGAATCATAATCCAATTCGTTCAACTCTTATCAAGTTTCAATTTAGAGAATATTATGACACATGATGATTTATGAGCTGCAATTACATTTTATGTATAAATATTTTCAAATAATTACCCTATATATTAAGACTTTTTTATTTTTAAACTTATCCTTCTTAATCTTTCTAATTGTCTCTCTCCCTCAAATTCACCGTCTTTGATCCCAAAATACTCGGCTAGTTCGTTGTTAAAAGAAATTTGAGGTCTGAAATTCTAAGGAATTTTGGAGTTTTGAAGTGAAAAATCTATTATTGAACTTATTCTGCTAACTGAGAAGCAATATTTGAGAAATTTGATTCTACCAATGTCAAGTTGAAGCTTCGAATTGGTTTCAATTAAACTCAAATTTTGTGTTCGAAATCAACTTGGTATTACTATTACCCGATCTTGCTGGAAATAGGTTGGAGGAGTTGATTCTGAAGTTTGAATGCATTTAGAATTGTTTCAAATTGTATTTGGTATATAAAAACATTCGAAGTTTAATTTTACAACAAAAATGATTGTGTATGTCACATGTATATCACTGTATGTTATGATATATATATATTGTATATATTCTATATATGTCATGTGTATTAATAATATTATATACATATACTCCGTAGAAATGACTGAGAGTTTGAATGTTTAGCAATTCAGGTCCTATTCTGATAGAATATTTTAGTTCGTACCATGGGATTTGCACATAGTAGAAATGAGATAATTGTATGATGATCAAAAATTTCTTTTTAAAACAATTATCATCACCAACTCTCAACTCTAAACAACAGTAAACTAATGCTTTTAGATCAGTTTTACTTCATGATAGTGTCTCTAAATTAACTCTGACCTCACTAGCAAAATTGAATCTAATAACTTAAATGCCCTTGTCTCTATTAGATAAAAAAATATTCCTTAAAATTAAATTAGTTGAACTTCCTTCTATTTGTTTGAGTGCATGTAACTGGAAAATAGATTGGAAATTTTGTACAAGATTGAAAATTGATTAACCCCCTTTTAAACGTGTACAAGTATAACACTACAATGCCTACCCATAATTAGAATATGTCTCATATATTGTAAATATATTTAGTGATAGATAATTATGGTAAACTAGGATTCCTATTGTATTAGGATTGTATATTGTACACTATATATTGATATTAATGAACAAGAATCCCTAAGGGAGATTAATATCATCTTACATACAGTGTACAATATACAATCGGAACGTTTTATGACAATAGCCCGACGTAGACCGTCTGGTGTCAGGACAGCCACCCTAATCAGCATCTATATACGAGACAAGTGTGGAAGTCGATGAGGGATATAAATGCAAACCATATTCAAGTGTACCTTGAATATACCGAATGATGCGTTTGAGTGCATTCATGTGCTCAATTCTGGGATCATGCATGAACAAACACATATGCTGGACAACATATGTAATATCCGGTCTCGTAAAGGTAAGATACTGAAGGCCCCCTGCAAGACTGCGATAGCGGGTCGGATCCTCGTAGGGTACGCCGGCCGCGGCACTAAGTTTGGGCTTAGTATCAACTGGAGTGGAAGTGGACTTACAGGATGACATCCCAGCCCTCTCGATGATATCAGCTGCATATTTCCGTTGAGTTAAGAACAACCCATCGGAATGACGAGTGACGGCAATCCCCAAAAAGTAACTCAAGGCCCCCAAGTCTTTCTTAGCAAACTCAGAGCTGAGCATTGTCATGATAGACTAGCGTAAGGCATCGGAAGAGGCCGTCAAAATAATATCATCCACATATAACAGGATATAGGCCACGGATGAACCACGACGGTAGATGAACAATGAATTATTCGATCTGTTGTGAGTGAACCCAATAGTCAAAACATAGTCTGCAAACCGCGTATACCAGGCCCGTGGAGACTGCTTAAGCCCATATAAGGACTTATTTATCTACTGTGAGGTGCACACGCGGTTGCCCTTCCGATTGCAAGCTCCAAGCTTCAATGTATTTCTCATTCGGAAAGCTAGGAAATCCGGAAGAGGTTCGAGAGTATTTGATTCTAAGTCTCTAAGGCTTAGAATGTTTTCAGAAATTGGTGTGGAATAATGAAAATGAATGCCTCTATTTATAGTTGAAAATTAGGTCAAAAAACCGGATTAGGGTTTGACCTTGGGCCTGGCCCAAAATTGACGCATAGGCGTCGCGACCCTAGGGTATGGGCGCCGCAACGCTTGATAAATTTTTGCACTGCGCCGTGGCCTTAGGGTATGGGCGTCGCGGCGCTCGACGTGCAGTTGCACTGCCTCGATTTAATTTTCGTGCATTCTTAATTAAATCCAAAATCCGATTTTGACTTAATTAATGTAATCATTATTCATTTAAATATCTCGATTCCAACTCGAACGTTTTAATTACTCTCTCAATACATCCTTAGATCGAAACGGACAATCGACATAGTGTGAACCTACATGCATTCTCATATTGACATTAATCAAATTAAGGTCTACGCGGAACTCTTAGACGGCGCCGGAAGACGAACTCAATATGTGAAGTACGTTTACGCGAATCCAGTAAACTTAACCTTTATGTGGTAAGATAAAATCCTTTCATTCACGACACACCCGATCAAGCTTAGGATTTGTCAAGTGTCTATCCAAATGGCTTAATCATTGTATCTCATCTATATTAGTCGACGACTAGACCATATTCTAAATATGTCTATTGCGTTGGCCAACGACTTAGTCAACCTAATATCACTGAGAATCTGAGTGTTCTCTCGAACATACATTCGAGGAATGAATCCTAATCTTGGCTCAACTACCACCTTCAATCCACATCGTAATGTACCCAATACAAGTCGTATCTCAACCTACAAGGCATTTGAGCTTAGGACGGGATCAAAGTACATTACTTTGTAGATAAGGTGCGTAATGACTTCAAGTCTAAGGACTTCTATCTCCCACACGTTGATCATACGTTATACAAGTATAACAAATAATATATCAACATGGTATACCAATACTTCCAAAGTATCCATGTGTCCATCACGAGTAACCATTACTCATAGCAAGTGGGACATACTACATCCTCTAAGGATGTGATGCAGACCACATATCGACTTATCATATATTATCGATATTCCATTCTCGATGATCATTAGTCGAGGTTATTTTAAGAGTTACGCTCTATCATAAAATATCTCACTCTATTAATGACAACGTAAGCTCAATGGATGCACATTAATGAATAATCACAAACAATCAAATAATAATTCAATAATTGCAAATGCCAAAATATTAATCTCCATTAATAACAATATGAATATGTATAAAGTGCATTTGTCCTAATACAGATTATCTCTAGGACATAAATATACTTTCATATTTGATAGAGAAAATGAGAGAATTTATGAAAATAAAAGTAATAGCCAACATTTGTAATGGTAGAAGTTAGAATCTCACCTGGAATAGTAATTGTTTTACACAAACTCATTTACTAGGGGGGGGGGGGGTTTATGCTAATAGGTTGTGATGGTGTAGTTGGTTTTAATATGTTCTTCTTTTAAATAGCTAGTTGTGTTAGCTTAGTTGTGGTCTTGTAATGTTTAATTGGTGATTAATAAGAAAGTTACCAAAAATATTAACAACAACAACAACTTAGTGAAATCACACAAGTTGGGGTACAGAGAGGGTAGAGTGTACGCAGACCTCAGTACTATCTTGCGAAAGTTGAAAGTGGCAGAAATGAGGATGCTGCGATGAATGTGTCGGCAGACTAGGAGAATATATGATTAGAAATGAAGATATTAGGGATAAAGTTGGAGTGACCTCAGCGGAGGACAAGATGCAGGAAGCGACGCTAAGATGATTCGGGCATGTGAAGAGGAGATGCACGAATGACCCAGTATGAAGGTGTGAGAGGTTGGCTAAGAAGCACTGGGAAGAGGTGATTAGACAGGACATGACACAATTTCAGCTCACCGAGAACATGATCACAGATAGGAGGTTGTGGAGGATAAAATTAGAGTAGAAGGTTAGTAAATAGTATAGTGTTGTCTGACTTATCATTCCACACTAATAGGCGTATGATTACTCTGGTAATTTCTTGCACTTCAATTTCTATTACTATTTGTTGTTTCATGTACTTTGATTAGCGTATTATTTTATTATAGTTATTGTCACTTTTTCTTTGTTTAGACTTACTTTCTATAATATTTTGTCTCGAATATCTGCTATTTTTTAAGGGCGGGCATATATCGGTTTTCTATTTGAAAAATATGAACCGAATAAAAATCATTTTTTTAAAAAAAAAAAACCGAATACAACTTTTTAAAAAAAAAACTGATATGGTCGGTTTATATCGCCGAACGTATTGGAGTATATCGATTTTTTCTAGTGTTCCGGGCCGGGTCGGGGAAATTTTTTTTCAAAAAAATAGAATTTTCAAAACTAAAATTGACATTCACACCTACACTATCATGAAATTTTGATATTGAAATCTATTGTGTATCGTGAGATGTTTACTAAAGAAAAAGGAAAATTAGAAATCAATTAGGGGGAAAACACAAATTGATTGGAAAAATTGACGTATTTCTAAAAATTGGCTGCGCCAAACCGCCTTTTGGCAGTTTGACCGGCCCCGTCTCGAAAAAATACGCAAAATAAAAAAAATTGGGTAAAACGGACATCCGAGCGCAGAGTTATGACCATTTAAAATTTTACCAATTTACAACTACTTTCTCTCCCTACATTTTATGTCAATGCTTCCGTGATATGTTAATCAAGTTCATGCCGCATGCGACTTCCATAAAAGCTTAATAGATTGACTTCAATGACTATGATTCAAAAGATAGTAGTAGCCTAAAATAAAAAATAAAAAATAAAAAATTTATATATTTAATTCGAATTTTTGGTTCGGTTCGTATCCAAAATTAAAAACCGAACCGAATCACTAAATTCTGATTCGGTTCAATTTTTCAAAAAATTGGCTTTTTAAAAAAAAATGAGAAAAAACCGAATCAAATTTCGGTTTAGTTCAATTTTCTCCGGATTTTTTTGTCACCCCTACTATTTTTTTTTCCGATCTACTTAAAAATATTTTTCTCTTAAGTCGGGGGTTATAGGACCAAAAGCCCACTTATGAGATTACATGGTGTGTTATTGTTGGCACTCAAAGGGAGATGAACAGTGAACTCCAAAGTGTACTAATGAAATTGTGGCTAACTAAAAGACAACGTGTCCAAAAGTACAGATGTCATCGTCACGTAGACCAACCTCATCAACCCACCAGTCACCACCAAATCTTTCCTTGTTCAAGAAAACACCAATGAATATAGTTGAACTCAAGCAATGATCTTTCTCTTTTCCTTAACAAAAATCCCAATTCTCAGAACAAAACTACATATTCATCATCACCCACAATTCTCCACTATGACCACCAATTTCTTCAAGTCACATGCCTTTGCAGGCAACCCAATAAAACTAAGGACCCCTATACTATAGCTGGCCAGTGGGCCGGGCTCGGGTCTGGCGGGGTCGGGTTTGGCGGGACTTGCTCTAGTCCCGTCCCGATCCCGATTCCGTCGGAATCGGGTCGGGACGGGTTCCGGCGGGTTTTCCTTTTTTTTTTTTTAATAACATATGTATAAAAAAAAATCAATAAACAAGACAAGATAGTGTAATAAAAACATTTCAATGCTGTTTTTGTGCCTCTTATATTATTTAATAGACATATGATTTTTTTGTAATACAAATACAATTGTCTAAATTGCAACTTTGGGGTATTGTCCAAAAGTTGCAAATTACATAATAAATATGCAATTAAAAAAATTACATTCTCAAAAAAACCTGTTCTGATTGCTTGATAATTTCCTGTGGTTCTTCGGTTGGAATTGGTATTTGTTGGTCAAATTGATCCATGTCGCTTCCACCACCTTCGGATAAGATTTCGTTGTAGTTTTCGTCTTCTTCTTCGTTGATCTCCGGTTGACCGCACCTTCTCCGCTCCGCTCGTATCCAATCTCTGAATAATACTGCAATTTTCAAGCTGTCTCCGACTAATGAGTGTATGTGGTCTCCTATTTGATATCTGCCGGTAGAAAAAGCGTTTTCAGACGCAGTTGATGACGCTTGAATGTTCAAAACATCTCGGACCATCATTGAAAGTGTCAGAAAGGTCTTCTCATTCTCCTCCAGTATTTCAGCAAGTCTCCATGTCCATCTTCATTGATAACTTCTTGGTACGGTACAGAACCCTGCAAAACAAAAATATCAAACTCGTTAATTTGGTTAGTAGCGGTACGGCCGCACATTCTATTTCTGAGGCTTTCAATTCTAGCCGCATAAACAACATGTCTTTTGTGAGGTTGTGTTGAAGATGAATAAGATGGTATGGAAGCCGGTAGGTTACTAGCACATTCTTGTTGGTAAAACCTATATATTTTTTTGCATTGGTCTTCTACGCTAGACAACACTTCTTCTTTATTTTTTTCAATAGGTGGTGGGTGATTTAGATTTTTTAGACTTGGAGGTGGTAGTACTTCTATACAATCGTAAATAGTTTCAATAAGTGATTTGGTACCGTCTATTTTAATAGCCGGATTTAATACAACACCAATAATATAAATAATGGGAATAGGAATAAAATATTTTTTTATTTTGATAAATATTTTTTTAATAGTTGCCATATAAGTTGGTTTTTCCATATATTCACTAAGTAATAAAAATATTAGAGTTATATAAAACATCGTAGTTGAAATAGTAGGATAATATATATCGGAAAATTCTTTTGTTGCTTGAAAAAATTTCTCTAAAAATACAATAAGTTCTGAAATTTTTACCCAATCACTATCTACAACCATATCAGCTGGATTTTGATTATGAGAGTTAAAAAATACAGTTATAGGTTTTCTATAGTCATAAGCAACAAATAGTTGCTCGTATAAAGAATTCCACCTAGTGGGTACTTCTTCTGGAATTTTTCTATAAGGTAGTCCACAATCGTGACAAGATTTTTTATATTCTTTTCTTCGTTGTACTCTATTACTTTTAAAAATAAAGTTTATAGCAAATTGTATTTTACTAAGAATGTCTTCAAAAAGTGATAGACCATCCTTTACAATTATAAATTATATATATGACACGCGCATTTTATAAGAAAATGATCTGGAAAAGATGGAGTTAAACTATTTTTAAAAATTGTAATAGCGTAATTGTTAGAAGAAGCGTTATCTAATGTAATAGTCATAATTTTATCGGTTATTCCATAATAATGGCACACTTGATAAATATTTTCTGCAATAGAAGTACCAGTGTGCCTATCATCTATATATCTATACGCTAAGATACGTTTTTGCATAGACCATTTATAATATATCCAATGACAAGTTACCGTTAAATAATCATGGTCGTTAGTACTGCGACCTATATCAGACGTGATAGATACTTTGTCATTAAAATGATATAATGAATAACGTAAATATTGTTGATATTCATGTGCGAATTTAAATACATCTCTCTTAACAGTTGATCTAGGAAAACCGTTAAAAGCAAGATTATATATATCTCTAATGTAATGAATAAAACCGGGAGATGAAGGAAATGAAAAAGGCAAACCCTCCACATCAACTAATTTTGATATTGCTTCCCTATCTCTATGTTTATTGTATTTATGACCTACAATTTCCCCCGTCATGGGGTTAATTTTATCCTGTACTTGGTCCGGGATAATATGTGAACCTTGTTCTGATGGAGCGGACGTTTGCGCACCCGGTTTTGAAGCCTGGTATTGGGCATACCTAGGTGGATGAGCACTTACTACGTGTCTAATTAAACCCCCCGTCCCACCGTGACCTTTTCCAGTTCTAAATTTTAAAATATTTTTACAAATTTTACATCTAGCTACTTGATTCTCTACGTCCCTATCAAAAAATATCCATGCATCTGATTTTAATGGTCGTTTTACTGGACCTCGTCTCATACTAGGGGGAATATGAGGCATTTCAGTTGAAGGTGCACTAGTGGGTGTGTTGTCATCAACATTAGTGGGTGTATCATCTAGATCATCGTCTAAATTAAAGTCTTCATGAGTTCTAGAAAATAGCTCATCGTCTAAATCTAATGGTATTGTATGAAAATGTTGAGTATCAACAAAATCATCTTGTGTAGGAATAGGATGACTAGAAGAAGTATCCTTGCCCTGGTTGCCCCTACTAGAAGAAGCACACTTACCCTTACCCTTAAACATACATCTTAATTCTTCCATTTTAATTGTGATAATAAATAATTAAAGATAATAAAATTAAGTGCGCTAAATAAAATAAGCAGACAATAATAATTTAATGAAGGAACAAATGTACCAAACGCCGACGTAACGTCGACGTGTAATCGAGAGGTTGAAAATTGAAACTTTGCTCGATGGAAGATCCTCAAGCTAGTTGCCAACTTCACTCCCAATTCCCAAATGAATAAATAAAATTGAATATTTAGTAAACAATGTAGACTTGTAGAGAGATGTATTGAGAGATTATAGAAATTGTAGGAAGATTTGTGAGAAAGATGAAGAGAAAATGAGTTATTTATAGTTGAAAAATTGTGTTAAAGTGTAAATATAATAACTTATAGGTTAAAAATAAATATTAAGGGGTAGGGGGTTGAGAGGAGAGGAGACAAAAAATGGCCGTTGGTGCAACAGTTATATTTGCAAAGGGGGACTTAGGGGCGGGATCGGGACTGGCTCGGGGCGGGCTCGGGTCTGGCGGGCCTGGGGAGGGCTCGGGACGGGTCGGGACGAGACATTATCCCGTCCCGGTTCGAGTCCCGCTACCGATTTTTTAATTTTTTTAACTAATCGGGATCGGGGCGGGGCGGGCCCACTGGCCAGCCTTAGCCTAAACCAACTGATCCAACCTCTGCTCTTAAAACCCTTTTTTAAGGACATACCCAAGAAACCCCCCCATTCACCTAATTTCAAGATCTTGCCTTTCAGAAAGGGAAGACCTTCAGCCGGGTCGGTTAAAGATACGACTGACCCGAATTGGCACTTGTGTTGGTTGAGTTTTGGTGATTGTAAGGCTTTCTTGGAGAAATCTGAGGTTCATTTGAGTGAAGATACTTTGGTTTATTTGGGTTCTGATACTGAGGGTTATGGTGATGGTGATGGTGATGGGGTTTATGTTGTGTATTGGGCTATCGATGTGACAGATGGTGGTAGTGGATTGGTTAAAGAATTGGGTGGTAAGCAGTTTTGTTTGTTGAGCTTAGGACTTTGATGGTTGCCACTAATTGGGAAAATGCTTCTGCCATGGGTCAACTTGCTATTGCTGGTCATGTATATGCTTTTGACCTCTCATTTTTCATTAAAGTCCATTCTTTTATACAGTTGATACACTTATGATTTCTTATTGAATTGGCCAGCTATATGAATTAACTAGGTATATTAATGTAGTGAATCATTTTCATATTACCCACTGCCTACTGGTATTTTAATCCCATGTATCTTTTTTCAAGTAGCTCATTTTATCTATCTTTAAGTTATGTAGATTCTTGTAGTCGAAAAAATGTTGTAGGCTTAGAATAGCTACTAAAATGATCTTAAATAGTCTCTATCTAGACTGCTTGACAGAGGATATCTTGTTGTGTAATCGACGCTTTTGACCAAGGCAGGAAAGAGAGATTAGATCGACTTCCTAGATAATGGGGAAACTTTCGTTGACAAGTAGGTTTCATACTATTTTATTTACTAGAAAAATGAGTTCTCTAGACAGTTCAACCCAGGAGCTGAAGGCCCTTTACTAGTAAGAGGCAAAGATCATCAACCTTTAGTCATCGATCTTGCTACCTACTCCTGGGACGAAATGCTCTGGATTCTAAAAGGACTATAACGAGGAGGACGACGCCTAAGAAGAGAAAATCTTCAACAATGGGGAAACATAGCTTGTGAAGGTGACGAGCGCTGCATGCCCGAATTGAATATTGATTATCCTGTAGAACTCACCTAGTCGCTTTTATAGCTGCTTTATCTGACTGAAGTCGTGTAAACCAGAAATGAATTAACAAATATGAAGCAAGACCTACTCCCTCCCATCCCAGGAATAATTGAAGAGAGTTATCTCCAGTCACCAACACTGGCGCAGTCTTTAGAACTAAACTAAGAAAGACTTACGAACCAGAAAACTGCAATTGGTATTGAATTCCTTCCTACTCTTATAGCTGTTTTCGTAACTGGTGTGACCCCTCGGCCAATCGTCACTCGTCCGTCCTTGCTTAGGAAAAAACCGAACCACTATCTCTTGATTGATCTGTTTTTTTTCTAGTTGCCTATTCTTCTCCTCTGGGCTGTAACGAGGGATCCAGGACAAGAACTTTCCCGATCAATTGATTTTTCATTATTGTTTAAGAAAGATGGCAAATCCTACCATTGTATTTCCTTTTTTCATTTGGATCCTATCAACTTGGAAAGTGTCTAGATTAAGACACTTTTCTTTGTTATGCCGAAACCTAAATGTTAAGTTAACAACACTTCCAAATGCCACTAGGGTAGGGAGAGATTCTTTCTGTTTACTAGAGCCAAGACTGTACGAGGAGAGAAAGACTTAAGTCGACTCAAGTGGAAATAAGGTCCTGTGGAATGAATAATACGACACTTCGTGCTTTCCTGTGTCTCATTGTTTATCTCGTAATCGTTCGATTCCGCCCCTAAAGCGAGCGCAAAGGAAAGGGCCTTAGCCACTTGAGCCGTATGCTGGTGAACTCGTACGTGCGGTTCTTAGGGGGGAAGAGCTGGTAGGAGCCATCACGACTATAAATAGACTCGTGACTATGGCAGGGCGGTACGCTCTGCTCTCTCGCGACCCCTACTCTAATCAAAAGACTAAAGGCCCCTACTAAAAATAGGTCGCCAAACTATGGTTATGCAGTTAATGTCACGTTGTAAATGTGCATTTCAAACTTTAGTATCTGAAGCATTCTTAACCACAGTCATATTTAGAGTATTGTAAGTGTTCGGGCAGTGTGGATGCGTCCAAGAGTCCTGATAATACTTGGGTAGCATTCTGTTTTAGTTATTAGTATATTCTAATGCTAAAGATGGTGACCATATTTGACTGAATGTCTTACAATTTGTCTTTGGGATTTTGTCAGGCCAGATCATTACTAGAGTGGCATACGGTATCGCGTTTTTGTGGATTTTGTGGAGGAAAGAACATTTTAACTGATGCCGGGAGACGGAAGCAGTGCTCTAATGAGTTATGCAAGAAGAAAATCTATCCTCGAGTTGATCCAGTATGTCAATCAGATTGATTTTCTTCTCTCTGATTAATATTTTGCTTGTGGTTGCACTCTTTTTGGTTTACTTGTTTTTCTTTGTTTGTGAAAGAGGTTATGAGACTTACATACTGAAATGCTACATGAGAATCCTAACTTTCTTTTGGCATATCTTTCCCTCGCAACAGGTTGTCATTATGTTAGTTATTGACAAAGAGAATGACCGTGTGCTGTTAAGTAGGCAGTCCAGATTTGTGCCTCGCATGTGGAGTTGTCTAGCTGGTTAAGTAGGCAGTCCTGCATAATACTTCAGCTCTTTTTGTTTTTTTGGTTGGTTAGCTGTTCTCTTTTCCCTTTTTAATAGGTGTATAATTAGGCGTCATTGATTTTTGATCCTGTCAGTTGCAATTTATTTATGAATACATGTTAATTTCTATCTAAATTTATTAGTAGCCAGGAGAAAGTTTGGAAGAGGCTGTGAGAAGAAACATGGGAGGAGACCGGTATTGAAGTTGGACAAGTTGTTTACCATAGTTCTCAGCCATGGCCCGGTAATGTTCTTGGAAACAGATTTTGCGGTGTCTGTTCTCTTCCATTCTTTTGGTACTTCTTATTTTATATGATTTTATGCACCTAGTGTTTTTTGTAATGATGTAATTAGTGTTTTTAACAAGGAAAAGTGCAAAAAAGCGACAAGGTCTGTGGAACTTGAAGTGCAAAAAAGCAACAAGGTCTGTGTAACTTGAAGCGAAAAAAGACGAGTGCTTTAAAAATAATACAAAAGACGCATGAACTTGTTACTAATGATAATTTAACATCTAATATACGAAAATGCTGTTATTAATCCAACTCAAAACTGGGATTCAGAGAACCAACTGATTTTCGTTTGGATAACTTTGAGCATCATTCTCTGAAACACATGACTTCACCCATAAAGCAATAACCCCGTGCTTCGCATTGTAGCAACGTTCCAATGGCTTTTAATAACAATGTGTGGAATGAATACCAGAGTAGCTCTTAATTGTTAACTATCTCAAAAAAAAATCTAGAGTTGCTCTTTTGGTTTTATTTGGTTACAAATCTTCTTGATGTTATCCTGACATTTCTTTCATGTCTGACAATGTTCTCTGACCTCAATTTTGTTTTTATTTTTCCTATAAGTTTCTGTCCTTTGGTTGAATGCTTTTTTGCATAACAAGCCAATGGTAGATTATTCCATGAATGTTGCCGCAGGCAGTAACCATGTGAGGTTCACTAGGAATTTTTACAGAAATTGAAGTATTCTAGGCTGTGCAACTTCTGAAATCAATATTCCTGGCCCTCTCAGTTATAGATTGGATTTGTTTGCTATTGCTGTTCTTTTCCCGTCTTATTTGACCTTTTGTCCTTAATAATTGACAGAAGTTGCCAACCTGAAAGGTTTATCATATTCCAGTTGTCTAGGATTAGTTCATAATTCTTTTCTGCATGGTGCTGTCAACGACGAGCCAATGTCTGATCTCACCATGCGTGCCATATTCACTTTAAGATCTCGCTATTAGTTGTTTCTGCTTCACTCTGAATAAAGTGGCTCAATTTTTTAAACTGTTTAAAGTGGCTCAATTCTTCCATACCGTTTCTTAGAGTTGGTGTGATGCATATCAGGTTTCCTTCTTCTTTTGAACTATGTTGATCTAATTGTGCGCCAATCAGTTGCTTCATGAAATGGTCTCCAAAGGTATTATTTTCCCCACTGTTATTTGTTACTGAACATTCGATATATATATCTTGTATGCCATATTTTTTTCCCTTTGTGATTATCAATTAACTGTATGATTCCTTCCTTTGCAGTTGGACCTAGCAGCATGCCGTGCCAACTTATGGTGGGATTCTTTGCGTATGCAAAATCACTGGATATTAATGTGGATAAGGAGGAATTAGAAGGTAACTAAAGACCTTTGATCATGGTGATTTTTTGTGTGTGGGGACGCCCTCGACTTATAATGTTTGGATTCCACCTTATATTTTGGTTATGGGCATTTTCTTTCTTCTTGTGACGATGAATCAACTTGTGTCCAGATGCTAAATGGCACAGCAGAGAAGATGTGATAAAGGCACTCACAATAGCGGAATACAAGAAGGCACAGAGGACAGCGGCAGGTAAAGTGGACCAAATGTGCAAGGGTGTAGAAAGAGGACAGAGCTTGTCTTCGGACTTCAATGTGGAAAGTGGGGAGCTTGCTTTGCAGTTGCTCATCATCTCATTTCCTCTTGGGTGAATGGGGTTGAAGCACAAGTTAAACAACTCGTGAGTTCTTTCTCAAATTTATAAGTTGGTGCTCATTCATACAAGTTTTTTTTTTGCTGCATGTCATTTAATCTTGTGATGTGTATTGGCTTTCTATTGCAAAATCTCTTTGTTTAAAATCAAATTACTGAAATTATTGCAATGTTAATACTGTATTACTGTAATAAGCTCCACTAATGTGTTGTTTTTATCAAATATCATTCAATTTATATCTCCTTCTAAAATTTTGTGAGATTTTTTCAAAACCCAAAAAAAAAAAAAAAACTCTTTTAGCTTTTATTTTCAATTTGTGTGACTCAAAAAGGGTGGTTCTTCAATTTACAAAACTCAAGAATTTACTTTTTTTTAAAAAAAAAGAATCTACTTATAAATATATAAGTTCAAAGACAATAATATTTTCTTGACTTTTTTTTGTCCTGTCTATCTCAGGAAAATATGAAACCAACGCCAGACCAGTTCAGCCATTAAACGAACGTCCTATCAAATTCAACAAACCATGGCCTTTTGCTTAGGGAGTGTTTATTAATCTTCCAAAAATGTCTCGTTAATAAAAACTCCCCTCCACGACAAGGTGGCTTTAATTAAAAAAAAAGGAAAACAAAGAATGGCTTTGAAAAAAAATGAAATGATTCTCTAGCTAATCCAGAAAGGACACCTCACAGTCACTAAATTTAGTTAGTATTATACTATTATCTAATGTACTACTAGTACACGATGATAATATCTTAAGAATATGTTACAGATGATTGTATCATGCGTATTGCGTTTTCTTTTTTGCTAAATAAAGGAACGCTCTGAATTAAATATAAAGTAGAGAGTTATTACAAATGGAGACTGATCTAAAAGATGCGCTTTTTAAAGAGTTTTTTTTGTAAAAGGTGTAGAATTACAGGTAGGAGTGTACATAGGTTGGGTTGATTCGAGTTTTTTAATTATTAAATTAAATCAATTGACCGGATTTTTAAATTTATAAATCAAACCACACCAACAAAAGTCAAATTTTTTAATCTCGGGTCTTTTGAATTTTTCAGTTTTAACTTGAAAAAATTATTCAAGTTTGAAGTGAAAAATCAGCATAATATATAACCAAACATGTAGATCATGAGAACTCAACATTCCCGCACGTCCATAATATTTGAATTCAAGTGAACAAGGAAAACTTCATCTTTGATCCTGCATGTGGACTCATCTTAGCTTTCTTTATAGCTCGAAGTTCTTTGACTGTTGAGGAGCATCCCTCCTCTTTTTCCCTTTCAGTTTTCCTTTTTAGCTCATCGGTTGGATGGATTTACAAAAACTTTCGCATTGATCTGGACATAGGTCCTATATATGCACGTCCGATTTCTGAATCAGGAATTAAGTAAGTTTGTCATTTTCTATTTCTTATATATATATAGTACTTTTAGTTAATTAATTTTGTGAATGGTAGTGTCATTTTTCATGCTTATTCTAGTACGACGTAAATATCTGGAGACTATTTAGCTAAAGGGACCTCTCAATGAAAATATATATAAGTATATACGGTATACACATACCTTGTGTATACCGTGTATATCACGGAAATCCATTACAAGTGGGAATCTGTGATATACACACCGTGTATATCTTATTTTTGGTAACAAAATATTGTGTAGTAATTGTATATAATTAGCAGTATACTTACCATAATTGTAGGATTTTTGTACAAGTAGAATAGAGTTTTGAGAGTAGAATAGGAATAAATTTTTCCTATTATGGAAATTATAAATTGTATATATATTATTTCATTAATGAAAATAATCAAGGGATTATTTCTTTCATGGTATCAGAAGTCTAGGTTAATATTTTCTTCCCAATTTCCGTCCAAATTGTGCATCGGTTTCCGAGCCCCCATTCTCTCGGTTTCTGTGCCCGGCGAAGTCTTCCCTCTTCCTAAATTCTCTTCCAAAATCCCTACATCACATCTCGCGTTGCTATTATGGCTAAGAACACGTTTCACCCTGCCCTTACGGTTTCTAACATCAAGAATCACATCCTTATTATTCTTGAAATAGAAAACGTTCAATACGCGACGCGGGCCGAACTCTTCAAAGTTCATGCAAGCTCGCATCAAGTCCTCCAACATATAATCCCCGCGGCTCCTGCGGCTACGGAGGTGCCAAAACCCGAGGATGATCCTAAGTTTTGGACGACACTTGATGCTACCGTTCTTCAGTGGATTTACTCCACTATATCTACCGGCCTATTGCAGACGATTATTGAACCAGACGCTACATCGATGGATGCTTGGAATAGAGTGCGTGACATATTCCAAGATAATCAAAATTCTCGTGCTGTTACTCTTGACCAGGAATTCTCCCACGTCAATATGGAAGATTTTCCCAACGTTTCCGCATGCTGCAAAAGGTTGAAAGAATTGGCGGATCAACTCCGCAACGTTGGTGCGCCCGTTACCAACGATCGTCTTGTTCTTCAGATGGTTGCATGCCTTTTTGAGGCCTATAGTGGCGTCGGTACGCTTCTTCGTCAGAGCCGTCCTCTTCCGCAGTTTAATCAGGCCCGTTCCATGCTCACACTCGAAGAAGCCGGCTTGGCTAAGAAAGCAGCCACTGGGCCCCTCTAGCGTCATGGTGGCCGAGTCCAATTTTTCTCCATCCGTCTCCAATAATTCCGGCCAAACCCGCAACAACTGTGGCGGCAAAAAATGTCAGAATCACAAAAATAATGGTAAAAACCGTGGCGGCAACAACGGGGGTAGTAATGGGCCTCGGGGTAGTGGGCCGCAAGCCAACTGGCCACAACCCTGGGGCCCATGACTGTGGAACTGGGCCAGTGGGCCTGGGCCACACAACCCCTATGTACCGCCGTATGCCCAACATCCTTATTGGGCCTAATTTCCAGTTTCAGCTTCCAGGCCCAATTCTGCCCAGAATCAGTGGGTACCGAGAGCAGGTTCTGGGCCGGGGCAACATGCTAGTGTGCTTGGGCCTCGACCTCCGCAAGCCCATCATGCCGTGGGCCCCACACCTACCGACATTGAAGCCGCAATGCACACACTTGGATTAAATCCCTCGGACCCGAATTGGTACATGGACACCGGCGCCACTACCCACATGACGTCCGACCAATGTACTCTCTCATCTTATTCCAATTCGAGCAACTCTCGTGGCATAATTGTTGACAATGACAATTCAATTCCAATTTGTGGTTACGATCATAAAACATTGTCTCCCCCCATCCATCTCTTGTCTTGAAAAATACTCTTCATGCCCCTAACTTAATTAAAATTTTGGTGTCTGTCCGTAAATTCACCACTGATAATTGAGTTTCTGTTATTTTTGATCCTTTTGGATTTTCTGTGAAGGATTTCAAGACGGGGATTCCTCTCATGAGATGTGATAGTAAGGGAGATCTTTATCCTATCACGCCCACATCCGGTCTCTCGAGTCAAGCCTTGTCATCTACTTTTGCAACTTTTGCTCCTTCCTTGTGGCATGCACGTCTAGGTCATCCGCGATCTTCAATTTTGTCTTCCTTAGATAAAAACAATTTTATTTCTTGTAAGGGTACGCGTAGTACTCCATTTTGTCAATCTTGTCCTGTAGGAAAATTTGTTAGGTTACCGTTTGTAGACTCTACTTCTCGTACTTTAATGCCATTTGATATTATTCATAGCGATTTATGGACATCCCATGTTCTCAGTTCTTTAGGCCATCGTTATTATGTTCTATTTTTGGATGATTATTCTAATTTTTATGGACTTTACCGTTAGCGAAAAAATCTCAAGTGTTTTCCACTTTTTTAAAATTTAGAGCATTCATCCGTACCCAATTTGAACGGGAAATAAAAAATATTCAGTGTGATAATGGCAAAGAATATGATAATGGGGTATTTTGGGATTTTTGTGGTACTAATGAAATCAATTTTCGTTTTTCTTGTCCTCATACGTCCTCACAAAATGGAAAAGCCGAACGCAAAATTCGTACCATTAATAATATTGTCCGAACTTTAATGGTCCATGCTTCAGTACCCCCTCCTTTTGGCATCACACTCTACAAATGACTATTTATCTTCTTAACATACTTCCTACCAAAGGTTTGGCATATTCATCCCCTCTTCAATTCCTATATAATAAGACTCCTTCGTATTCCCATCTTAGGGTCTTTGGGTGCTTGTGTTATCCACTATTTTCGTCCACTACAATTAACAAATTTCAAGCCCGTTCTACTCCTTGTTTGTTTTTGGGTTATCCGTCTAATCATCGTGGTTACAAATGTTTTGATTTATCATCTAATAAAATCATCATTAGTCGCCATGTGATTTTCGATGAAACCCACTTTCCATTTGCCAAGGTAAATAGTCCCAGACCTAGTTCGTATAATTTATTGGACGACAATGTATCCCCGTATATCATCCACTATTTCTCAGACGTGTCCCACACCCAAATTCCACCAGCGGGGCCACTGCCTGCTGGACCTACAATAACGTCACCAATACCCAGCCCTTCAGTAACGGGTCCAGCGACTGGGACGACGCTGCAGCCCAGTTCTGCTCCTATCTCAGTTCTCGATCCAGCCCACAATTCTTTTTCCAGTCGTGGGCCAACAGGCCCACTTCCTGCTGGCCATTCTGCTCCTGCCACTATTTCAGCTCTCGAGTCCAGTGTTGGGCCAGCAGGCCCACTGCCTGCTAGCCAGCCCATCACCAGTCCCGCTATTTCCCAAAATCCACCCAATTCTCCCCGAGTCATAAACCTGTTACTCGTAGTCAGCGGGGTATTTTTAAACCAAAAAGACATTTTAATCTCCATTCTAATGTTCTTAAATCACCCTACCCCGTAACCCAGTTTCAGCTTTGAATGACCTGAATTGGAAAATTGCTATGACCGACGAATATAATGCTCTTATTGATAATAAGACGTGGGAGTTGGTACCTCGTCCCTGTGGTATTAATATTATTCGGTCTATGTGGATTTTTACTCATAAAGAAAATTCTGACGGTTCTTTTGCGAGGCATAAGACTCGTCTTGTAGGTGATGGTAAGACTCAGTAGGTTGGTGTGGATTGTGGTGAGGCATTTAGTCCGGTGGTCAAGCCGGCTACCATTCGCACTGTGCTCAGCTTGGCTCTCTCGAAAGCATGGCCCATTCATCAGTTAGATGTGAAGAATGCTTTCTTACATGATGATCTTAAGGAGACAGTTTATATGCATCGGCCCTTGGGTTTTAGAGATCCCAAATATCCTCATCATGTCTGTTTATTGAAGAAGTCCTTGTATGGGCTTAAACAGGCCCCACGGGCTTGGTATAATAGATTTGCAGACTATGTTTCGACTATTGGGTTCTCTTATAACAGGTGTAATAATTTATTGTTCATATATCGCCGTGGTACTTCCCTGGATTATATACTATTATATGTGAATGATATTATCTTGACTGCCTCTACTGATGCTCTACGCCAGTCTGTCATGACAATGCTCAGTTCTGAGTTTGCTATGAAAGACTTGGGGCCCTTGAGTTACTTTTTGGGGATTGCCATCACTCGTCATGCAGGTGGGCTATTCTTATCACAACGGAAGTATGCAACTGAAATCATTGAGCGAGCTGGTATGTCCTCATGCAAGTCCACTTCCACTCTCGTTGATACTAAGCCCAAGCTAGGGGCTGCGGCTGGCTCACCTTACGAGAATTCGACCCGCTATCGCAGTCTTGCAGGGGCTCTTCAGTATATTACTTTCACGAGACCAAACATTACATATGTCGTACAACATATGTGTTTGTTTATGCATGATCCCAGGGTTGAGCACATGAATGCGCTCAAACGCATTATTCGGTACATCCAGGGGACACTTGACTATGGCTTACATTTATATCCTTCCTCGACGTCTACACTTGTCTCGTATACATATGTTGATTGGGGTGGCTGTCCAGACACCAGACGTTTTACGTCTAGCTATTGTATGTTTCTTGGTACTAACTTGATCTCATAGTCTGCGAAGTGTCAGTCTACATTGTCACGCTCTAGTGTAGATGCCGAGTATCGAGGGGTAGCCAATGTGGTCTCTGAATCCTGTTGGTTACGTAATCTTCTTTTAGAACTTCATTGTCCTATTCAGAAAGCTACCTTGGTTTATTGTGAAAATATTAGTGTCATTTACCTTTCTGGTAATCCGGTTCAACACCAGCGCACTAAACATATAGAGATGGATATCCATTTTGTTCGCGAAAAGGTAGCTCGAGGACAAGTACATGTCTGCCATGTCCCTTTCAGGTATCAAATTGCAGACATCTTTACCAAAGGTCTTCCCTCGGTCCTTTTTGAAGATTTTAGGGACAGTCTCAGCATTCGAAGACCGCCCGCTATGACTGCGTGGGTGTGAAAATATACATAAGTATACACGGTATACAAATACCTTGTGTATACCGCGTATATCACGGAAACCCATCACAAGTGGGAATATGTGATATACACGGTATACACACCGTGTATATCTTATTTTTGGTAACAAAATATTGTGTAGTAATTGTATATAATTAGCATTGTATACTTACCATAATTGTAGGATTCTTGTACAAGTATAATAGGATTTTGTGAGTAGAATAGTAATAGAATTTTTCTATTATTTGAAAATTGTAAATTGTATACATACTCTTTGATTAATGAAAATAATCAAGGGATTATTTATTTCACTCAAGTCTTGAATTAAGAAAAGATAACATTGATCAAGTCAACTAAGATTACATAAAAATGGGTTAGTGTGCCGGTTTTCTAAAGAACAAAAAAAAAGATGCAGAAACCTGCAATTTGAGCAGCCCACCTGTCAAAACAAAAATCAATTGAATATACAGCTATAACCAACACTAATACTACCAAATCAATCACAAAAGAGCTACAACATAAAAAGCATACCAAATATCAATTAAAAACATAAAAAACAATACTAAATATCAATCAAAATCTTCTAAAGAGTCCACAAAAGCTCAACTAACTAACATTAAGTAATACCAACTATGTAGTTTAAAGAAGTTTCAACATATGTACATTGTTGATAAATGGAAATGGAGAAGAGAATTCATTAATCACAGAATGCTTACAATGAAGAGAAATGAAAATAAGTACTTGTACTACTCTCACAGCTTGTATATATACAGTTGTGCACATTATTGCTCCACTAACTAACTCTTAACTGACTGACTAATAAACTCACTAACAACTTAACTAACTCATTTTGCACTTATACTGTCTTGCACACATGAACGGTTACATTTCTAGCCTATCTTATTATCTCCAATACTCCCCCTCAAGCTAGTAGTTGTAAAAATATTGAGCACTCCTAGCTTAGATAACATGTCATGTTGTGGTCTTCCCAAGCCTTTTGTCATGATGTCTGCATGTTGATCTCTGGTGCCTAGAAACTGTGTTTTGATCAATCCACTTTGTATCTTCCCTCAAATGTGCAATCAATTTCAATGTGCTTTGTTCTCTCATTGTATACTGGATTTGCAGCAATTTGTAGTGTTGCTTTACTATCACAAAACAATTCCACTGGTATATCAATTTGTGTGCCCGGTTCTTTGAATAACAACTGTGTTTTGATCAATCCACTTTGTATCTTCCCTCAAATGTGCAATCAATTTCAATGTGCTTTGTTCTCTCATTGTATACTGGATTTGCAGCAATTTGTAGTGTTGCTTTACTATCACAAAACAATTCCACTGGTATATCAATTTGTGTGCCCGGTTCTTTGAATAACCCTGTGATCCACACTACTTTTGAAACAGTTGTTGCCATGCTCCTATATTATGATTCTGTTGAACGTCTTGATACAGTTGATTTCTTTTTGGATTTTCAAGATATCATACTATCACCATGTTTGATAAAAAAAACAGTTACTGACATTCTTGTACTTGCACAAGCCCCAGTCTGCATCACCAAAGGCTTGCAGATGATCAGACATTTTGCTACTAATTAGAATCCCAAGTCCTGGCTGGTTCTTGATATAACTTACAATCCTAAACCCTGCTTCCATGTGTGACTGTTTTGGTTGTTGCATAAACTGACTTAAGGTCTGCACTCCATAGCTAGTATTTGGTTTTGTCAGTGTGAGATAAAGTATAATTTCTATAACCTTCTGCTAACCTCCATTATCAACTAGTTTTGCATCACCTGTTGTACCACTCACTTCATCATATTCTTTGGTTGTGAGCTTTACATTCAGGTCTAATGGAGTCCCTGATGGTTTTGCTCCACTTAACCCCCTTATCACTGATCATCTCCATGGCATATTTCCTCTGATTCATAAGGATTTCATAATTTGATCTGCTGAATTCCAAACCTAAAAAGAACTTCAGAGTTCCTAGGTCTTTAATTTTGAATGCCTTCTGTAATTTGTCCTTGGTGTCTTGAATCAATCCCAAGTCATTTCCTGCTATTAACATATCATCTACATAAACCAAAATCACGACAATGCTCTTTTGGTCCTTCTTGATGAATAATGAATGATCAAGGCGGTTGTGTAAAACCAGACTGGATCAAAGCTTCAGATAACTTCACATTCCATTGTCTACTGGCTTGCTTCAGCCCATAAAGGGATTTGAGAAGCCTACAAACTGACCCTTTAGACTCCTCCTGGCTTGAAAATGCCTCAGGTAAGGTCATGTAAGCTTCATCATACAAATCACCTTAAAGAAAGGAATTGTAAACATCCATCTGGTGGATATGCCAATTGGATTGTGCTGCAATGGATAAAACAGTCCTAATGGTGAATATCTTAACCACATGGGAAAATGTTTTCTGGTAGTCAAGACCCTCCACTTGATTATAATCTTTAGCTACAAGTCTGGCCTTAAATATCTCAACCTCACCATTTGACTTGAACTTCACTTTGAATACCCACTTACAACCAATAGCCACATTATCATGTGACGAAGGAACTAATTTCCATGTACCATTATCCTGCAAGTCCTGTATCTCATCTTGCATGGCTACAATCCATCTAGGGTCCTGAGCAGCTTCATGAAAAGACTGGGCTTCTTAACACAGGAGGAAGATAACAGACATGCCTTGTAGGAAGGAGAAATGACATCATAGGACATATAATTTGCAATAGGATATGCGATGTCAGTAGGAACAGAAGCAGTGATGAATTTAGACATCCAGGCAGGATTCTTTTTAGCTCTGAAGGACATTTTGAGAAGAATAGAAGGTATTGCAGGTGGTGCCAATAAAGGAACAACCACCTCAGTAGAAATAGGTACTGCATGATCTAGAACAGGTTCTGGTGAAGGAACACTGGAATGTATAAAATAGTGATCATCTAAAGAATGATTTTATGGAGGAAGTGGGGAAGTAACATTGTTATCATGAATATATGTGGAACTGAATGGAAAGATATGTTCTTTGAAGAGAACATCTCTTGAAATAAAAAATGAATGATTCTTGAGATCATACAACACATACCCTTTAGTCACATGCGAATATTCCATATAGACTACCTCAATAACTCTAGGTTCAAATTCGTTAGTAGGTGACAATCTCTTTACAAAACACAGGCAACCTAGAGTTAATATGGTCCAAAGAACACTTCTTACCATGGAATACCTCAAAAGGTGACTGGCCATGTAAAACTGAGGAAGGTAATTTGTTAATTAAATAGGCAGTCCCTAAAACACAATGCCCCCAAAAGGTCAATGGAATGGACCCTTGAAACCTAATGGCTCTGGCAATCTCAAGCACATGTCTATGCTTTCTCTCTGCAACCCCATTCTGTTATACACACAAGTCCTTTGATGGACAATACCATAAGATTGAAACATGCAAGGACAAACTTCATTAACAAATTCACAATCATTATTTGTTCTAAGTACTTTCACAGATTTATTGAAAATTGAGTTTTCACTATGACAAGAAAATTTCTCAAAACAACAACCACATCACTCTTTACTTTCAACAGAAACAACCATATTATTCTAGAAAAAACATCAACTATATTGAGAAAATATCTATTTTCATCTATAGTATCAACCTTAAATGGACCCCAAACATCAAGATGTAATAGTTAAAAAATATCTAAAGTTCTATTAGTACTGGATTGAAAAGATGATCTACTTTGCCTGACTAGTGGACAAATCCTGCAGTTGTCAACTATACTTCTGCACTGATCTTCCTTTATTCCCAGAATTTACTTCAATATACTTAGTGGTGCATGACCTATCCTTCAGTGCCATAGTTCTGCTTCCGTGTCTGACCTTCCTGCATTACAACTAATTATCCTTTGTTGTGTTCTTTTAAGAGAAGCCATAGAAGGAAAGAGGTAAAGTCCACTTTACCAATCCCCTTCAGTCTCCCACTATAAAGGTCCTGAAAGATGCAGAAGTTAGGATAAAATGAAACTGAGCATAGTAATTCTCTAGTGATTTTTGAGACTGACATCAAATTATATTGAAAATATAGAATATGAAACACATTTCTCAGTGTGCCTCCATTCATAAAACCACAAGATCCTACATGTGTGACCTCTCCATTAGGTAAGTGCACCTTTTGTAAATCTGACTTTGGCAATGATTCTATATCCTTCGGTAATCCTAGATCAGTTGTCATGTGATTAGTAGCACTATTTTCCACTATCCAATCTTTATGCTTCTTCTCTATCATAAAAGAATGAGATATATATTCTATGTGAGTTATTTTTTCTATTGCATTTGCTTTATTCATGGAGCTCATGATCCGTCCAAAATGATCAGATGTGAAGAGTAGCGCTGGAGCATACGAAGCATGATGATATTGTAATGGAAATTGTGGTGCACTGTAGAATGGTGCATTGTAGTATGGGACATGGTTATATGGAGCACCATTGTATGCATTATAAGATGATCTTTCTTGAATCATAAGAGCTTGAGCATAGTCATGTGTGTTACTGCACTCTCCAACTTCTCTCTGCACATTCCTCATTGGGTTTGGATTCATATTTTCCTCCTATCCTTTCTGATGTTGACTCATATTCTCTTCCATCACTACATTGTTAGCATTTTCCCCTGGTTTCTTCCTGAATTTGAAATCACGAGGATAACCATGCAACCTATAATAATTATCCTGCACATGCCCCTTTAACTTACCATATTCACAAATATGATCCCAGTTCTTCTTATTATTCTAAAAATTTATCCTATTCTGGTAATCTCCTCCTCCTTGATAACTTCTTCCAACTTTGATAATTTCCTCCTCTAGCTCCCAACAATGTTGTTACCTCAATGCTCTCCATACTAGCTAGATTTTGTGAAATTTTTCTCCGACTCTCTCTATCAACTACTAGTGAGTAAGTTTGATTCAGAGATGGTATCAGATGCATCATCAAAATTTGTGCCCTAGTTTATTCATAGATCTTATTCAATTCCTTCATAACTGCATCATCCTTAGCATATGCAAATTTCGCACAAATTCTACTGTTCTATCATATCCACATGTAGGTAATGGAATTAAACTATCAAATTCATTCCAAAATGTCTTCAAATTTGAGTAGTACTCAGAACAGAACAGTGTTAGTACCTTGCATCATGTTTGCTATGCTTCTATGTAAGTTATACACTCTCGATCCATGCACCTTATTAAACTAATCCTTTAGATCTGCCCAGACTTTCGCTGCATTATCTGCATAAATAATTCCGCTTTGTAATTCCTTTGAAACTGTTCCCATAATCCATCCTAGAACCACTGCATTGCATCTATCCCACAGATTCTCATTCGTTGGATGATCTTCTCTTTTACATGTTCCATCGATGAAACCTAATTTATTTCCCCCCCCCAAATAACTAGCTTCATTGATCAACTCCACATAGAATCATTCTCCGATCCTATCAATTGAATAGGAACTATTGGCGGTCCAGAAGTATCTGAAGGATGAAGAAAAAAATGATGATTGTGATCAATTCTATCGGCCGCCATTGATGAACTTCACTCGAGCTTCTCTTTGAGCTTCGACGAATCTCAATTGACTGACATCTCCAATCCAAATCTAATCAATTCGAACTAGCTCTGATACCATGTTGACAAATGAAAACGGAGAAGAGAATTCATTGATCACATAATGCTTACAATGAAGAGAAATGAAAATCAGTACTTGTACTACTCTCACAACTTGTATATATACAATTGTGCACATTATTTCTCCACTAACTAATCTTAACCGACTAATAAACTCACTAACAACTTAACTAACTCATTTTGCACTTAATCCCACTGTCTTGCACACATGACCTATTACATTTCTAGCCTATCTTACTATCTTCAATATACATTAAATTCTAACTAAGGTAATCCATCATCAGGTGTCCGGGCTACATATTCATCATTTGGGTCAGGGGAGGAGACCGGGGCACCCCATGCCTGATGCCTCCCACTAGAAATAAGGTTGTTCACTTGTGTTGTGAACACTTCTATGGTTTTACACATGACTCTTTAATTTGCTCTGCAATCCGTCTCGCTTCGGCCTCTTCATATGCGTGAGTAATCATGATGATCTTTTGCTCCATAGCCGCCAATTGAAAATCATCAACTCCCTTGCCCTAGCTCGAAGACCCTATACCTTGTAATTTGGACCGGATGCATTGAAAAGACTTCTTTGGATATTATAAACGCATATGATTACTTTAATGAAAATTTATATCACTTACATATCTCCTTGACTCATTGATCCGGATCCGACTCGTTCTTCTTCTTAATTTCTTACGTGGGTCTCTCGGAAGAGCTCATCATGAGTCGGCTCACTCTCAATTTTTTGGGTTGCAAACAAAATCTGAGATGTTTTATAGGTTGGTGCTTATTAATACAAGTGTATCATCTTTCTATTGCAAAATCTGTTTGTTTGAAATAGAGTTGCTGAAATTGTTGTAATGTTAATACTGTAATAAGCTCCTCTAATGTGTTGATGTGCTCTACATTAACTAGTCCAAAGTTTTGATACTTAAGAGGTAAGATCAACATGGTCTGTGTGACAGGACTTTAGTAATTGACATCAACAATGTTATTCTCAAAGCTTCATATTGTCGTTATTGAGTATATATCTCTCGAGAACAAAAGATGTAGTTGTCCTTGGGAAAGAATCTTTAAAGATGAACTTTCGTCATGTATTAGAAACGTATGCCATGGTAACCCAAAATATTTGGGTCAAAGTTTGAAATTTCCTCCAAAGTTGACGAATGGATTTTGCTTTCACTATCAGATACCAACAAATCCACGTATCTACACATGCAATATTGTATTCTCTTTGTCGGATGCTGGAACAAGTGCAGACAAATTCGAGGCTCACAAAATCCAACAAAAGTCGTCCAGAGAAACTGGCATTTATTACTATGATGATGATTATGATACAAATTATACAATGAATAAATACAATAAGGAATTAGATATTAATACAATCATATGCGACATGGAGCCATTTCTAATCCTATTTTTGAAGAAAATTATTCATTATCATCCTGTACTAGTATAGTATAATAAATAGTACTTTAGACAATAACGGACAGCTAAATTTAAAGAGAGTGATGCTTTCTGAAACTATAGATGCATAATCAATTCACTTCTATTTCAGGGCTTTTGTGTTGGAAATTAGCCTTTGGCGGGAGTTGCGACCGACCAACTTTAACGGCTTAAACACTAGTGTTACGTATGTTGGAGAATCCGATTCTTCACACATGCATGATGTACTAAGTACGTAGATAACCGTAGGGCCAATAATCGTCAAATTTCATTGAGAAATGAAAGAGATATTGGTTCACGAAGTAAGGTGTTTGAAGCATGGAAAAGTGTGGTGTGTGATCAATTCTCCCTCATCGGTAGAGGAAGAAAGAATTGTTGTGTATATAAGACTCGAAGTTGGTTTGGGGTTTGGGACCCCAAGGGGTATCCCATGTGTTTAAAGGAGGGAGGACCTAGATGTGCTTTGGTTCGAGGAAAGACCACACGCGCGCCGCCGCCGCCCGCCCGTCGGGTCCACGGGTCGTGGGCTGTGGGCCTTCTGATATTATCTTTTTGGGCCAGAAAACTTTGCCAGAAGTACAATTTGATTTCCAAAAGTTTCAGATGTGCAGTTTGGACTAGAATTCTTTCAGATGTACAGTTTGGTCCCTGAAGTTTCAAGATGTACAGTTTGGTCCCCGAAGTTTTCGAAAGTCGAAATTTCGACGGTCCCGAACGAAACGTCCGGCCTCTCAATTCGGCCATTTATTTTGGCTGAATTACACCTCCTATAATGGCCAATCCGTTGGCAATTTTCTCCATTTATTTGGTGGCTTTACTACCTTCATAATGGTCATTATTTGGCCAATAATGGTTGTTATGGAGGCGATCAAACAGATCCCTCTTCCTCCTATATAAACACCCCTTACACCATTGTTGAGGCACACTTGATATACACGAAAATACGAAAAGCGAAAAGCAAAGCGCTTTCTTCCTAATCTTCCAAGCATCATTTCGTTATTCAATATTCTTCACGGTAGCTTTTGAGTTTCCTTTGCTCAATAGTTCCATTGCTGTTTTATCTTGGGAGACGAATTGTCCAGGACGTATAAATGATACATACGGGGCAATATTGTCTTAAGGACAGAGTGCCACACTCGACTCAGCAAAAACAACTTTCTAGTTTTCTTGATCAACAAAATAGTAATTTCGGTTTGTTGTTATATTGTAATTTTCGAGTTTTAGAGTTGAATTATAATTTCAATTCTTACATAAGCAGTTACTTGTAATTTCCGTTTCCTGCAAATTCTTGTAAACCCAACAACTTAAGACAATATTTTTGCTTACGATAGTAATCGCAATAACATGGCCGGAAATATGATCGATGTTGTTTGCTATTCTGCTGCGCCTCTCGAGGCAACGTTGCGCCTTCCCGCCATGCCGCTACGGCCAAGGCGGTAACTCCGCCGCATTCACTTCGCTGCTGCTGCGCTCTCTGCTCAAGCGTAACACCGCTTTTTGCCTTCCCGATCTGTTGAGCTCCACCCTCTTCATCACACCACCATGATCGCCACGAAAAATTCATGGGATCGAATTCAAAAGATGGCGACAAAAGATCTTGTTTTACTTAACGATTATGGGCATGGCCGGTTCCTTACGGAAGATCCTCCACAAACCGGAGATGAAATGGACTCTTCGCCCAATGAAACGGGTGAAGGGGGCCTTGGTATCCATGTCATTAATGGCATGAAGATGGTTCGTGACGCATGGAATCATAGCGATTTCATGTGCAAGAACTATATCTTGAATTGCTTAGCGGACCCTCTCTACACGGTCTATTGCACCGTTGGCACGCGCCAAAGAGCGTGGGAAAAAGCGCAAAAGAAGTACAACGCACAAGATGCGGGTACTAAGAAGTTCATCGTTGGGAAATTTCTAAAATTCCAAATGGTGGACGAGTAAGACGATGATGTCCTAAGTCCGGGAATTCCAAATGATTTTACATCACCTGGATTTGGAAGGACCGAAACCAAATGAGCGAGTTTTTGGTTGCATCGGCGATTGAAAAGTTACCTCCTTCATGGAATGAGTTTATGAGTTACTTGAAACTCAAGACAAATGAGATGACCTTTGAAGAGCTTGTTATCAAGCTGCAAATCCGGGAAGATAATAAGAAGACCTTGCCAAAGGGTAGACAACATCTTTGAGGCAAAGGCAAATCGGGCGAGGCCAAAGGGAAAACAAGCAACAAGCGGAAGTTCCACAAAGACGGCAAAGCCCCCGCGGCGGAGACGTTCGGAGGTAACTGTCATCACTTTGTGGGAAACCTGGTCATAGGATCAAGGAATGCCGCAAGCTCAAGACGAGCAACAACGAAAGCCAAGTCGAAAGGCAAGGCTCAAGCTAACGTCGTCAAGGACACGCTCCTGGATGACATGATTGAGGATCTCTCGGCCGTGGTGCTAGAAGCCAACTTGGTTGAGAATCCGATGCGGTGGTGGGTGGACACGGGTGCAACAAGACACATCTGTTCCAACAAAGATGCCTTCTCCACGTACACTCCGGTCTCAGACAAGAAGGCTGTTCATGGGCAACAACGCTTCCTCGGACGTGCTAGGGGTTGGAAAGGTGGTCTGAAGATGACTTCCGACAAGGAACTCACTCGAAGGAAGTGATGCACGTCCCGGATATTAGAAGAAATCTAGTTTACGGACCTTTATTGGTTAATGCTTGGTTTTAGGCTAGTGTTTGAATCAAATAAATTTGTACTCACTAAAAATGGCACATTTGTGGGGAGGGGCTTCGTCTGTGAAGGCCTCTTCAAAGTGAATGCCATGTCGTATTGCGTCAAGGAAATAAAGTTGAGTCTTCTTCTTATTTGCTTGAGTCTTCTAATTTATGGCATCATAGATTAGGACACGTAAACTACAAGTCTATTCAAAGGCTGGTAAAGATGGAGTTGTTGCCTTCTATCGACATAAACCCTCAACATAAGTGTGAGGTGTGCGTAGAGGCAAAACTCACCAAGCTTCCTTTTCGATCCGTCGAAAGGAATACCGCTCCTCTAGAACTTATTCACACAGATATATGTGATTTGAAGTTTGCACAAACTAGAGGGAGGAACAAGTACTTTGTGACATATATAGATGATAGCACAAGGTATTGTTACCTTTACTTGTTGAAAAGTAAGGATGAAGCCTTTGAAGCGTTCTGACGTTACAAAGCAGAAGTTGAGAATCAACTTAGCCTACGGATTAAATCCATTCGTAGCGATAGAGGGGAGAATATGTAGCGCCTTTTGAGGAATATTGTGCCCAAGAAGGCATTATTCATCAAACGACGGCTCCATACTCACCTCAATCAAACGGTGTGGCGGAACGTAAGAACCACACATTAAAGGAAATGATGAATGCCTTGCTTATCAATTCCGGACTTCCCCAAAACATGTGGGGAGAAGCCGTCCTTACCGCTAATACGATTCTTAACAGAGTCCCACATAAGGGTAAGGACAAAACTCCATATGAATCATGGAAAGGGAAGAAACCCACCTACAAGTATTTTAAGGTGTGGGGTTGTCGGCAAAGGTTGAAGTACCTAAGCCAAAGCGAGGTCAAGATTGGGCCTAAGGCTCGTAGATTGCATATTCATCGGATATGCAAATAACGATAGTGCTTATCGCTTCTTAGTGCATAAGTCGGATATTCCGGATATCCACCGGGGTACAATAATGGAATCAAGGAATGCTCTATTCTTTGAAAGTACCTTTCCTAGAAAGGAGAAAGACATAACCTCTCGCAAACGAAGTTATGCGAAAAGCTCTCAAGAACAGGAGTCCTTGACGCCGGATCTAAATGGTTCGAGATCTAGCGAATCTCGAGGTGGGTGAACATCCGGAATCTAGTGTTCCCGATTCTCGAACTTTGAGACTCCGAGAGATGGATCTAAGGCGAAGTAAAAGGGCCGGGGAAGGATACATCCTTCGGTCCGACTTTGTAGCTTATATGGTTAGTGATGAACCAAGGACAATTGCTCGGGCGTTGTCAACTCCGGAAGCACCGCTGCGGAAAGAAGCTATTGAGAGTGAAATAAGCTCCATTCTGCATAACCATACTTGGGAGTTGGTTGATCTTCCTCATGGAAATAAACCGTTGGGTTGTAAATGGATACTCAAACGGAAATACAAGGCAGATGGGTCTATAGACAAGTACAAGGCCAGGTTGGTAGTCAAGGGCTATCGACAAACAGAAGGCTTTGACTACTTTGACACATACTCTCCGGTATCCCGGATGACATCCATACGGGTATTCATTGCGATCGCGACTTTGCGTGACCTTGAGATACACCAGATGGATGTTAAGACAGCCTTCCTAAACGGTGATTTGGAAGAAGAAATTTATATGGACCAACCCGAGGGGTACGTGGTTCAAGGGCAAGAGAAGAAAGTCTGTCGACTTATCAAATCTCTATACGGGCTGAAACAAGCCCCGAAGCAATGGCACGAAAAATTTGATAGTACTCTACTATCGAAGGGGTTCGCCATTAATGAGTGTGATAAATGTGTTTACACGAAAGGTAACTCTGACTCATTTGTTATGATATGCATGTATGTAGACGACATGTTGATCACAGGAAGCAGTCCTAGGGCAATCCTAGAGACTAAGAACATGTTGAAACAATGCTTCGACATGAAAGATATGGGTATCGCAGATGTCATCCTAGGGATTAAAATCTCTAAGACGTCTGACGGACTGGTCTTATCTCAGTCTCACTACATCGAGGATGTTTTGAGAAAGTTCAAGATGTTAGACAGTTCTCCGATAGCGTCACCAATGGATACAAATCAAAAGCTTGATAAAAATCTTGGTGCACCTATATACCAGGAGCGATATGCACGTATGATCGGTAGTTTGATGTATATCACAAACGCACCCGACCCGATATTGCTTATGCGATCAATAAGTTGGCTAGGTTTACCGTAATCCAAGTGATAATCAACGGAAGGCGTTGAATCGGGTATTACAATACCGAAATACACGTTAAATTTCGGGTTGCACTATTCGAGATATCCAATTTTGTACTAGAGGGTACGGTGATGCAAATTGGATATCGATATAGAGAACACCAAGCCCACCGGTGGGTATATATTTACAATTGGTGGTGGGGGCGTGTGTCTTGGAAATCCTCTAAGCAAACTTGCATCGCCCGATCCACGATGGAATCGAGTTTATCGCTTTAGACAAAGCGAGGAGAAGAAGGCGAGTGGTTTCATGACTTCTTAGAGGATGTTCCGTGTTGGAACAAACCCGTACCTTCGGTAATGATCCACTTTGCGACGGTCGGTCGGCTCTAGGAAGGGCACGGAATGCTATGTACAACGACAAGTCTCGTCACATTCGACGGAGGCATAAGACCGTTAGGCAACTGATCACCACGGGTATAATATCCATTGATTACATTAAGTCAAAGGATAATATAGCAGACCCATTGACAAAGGGCTTACCCAAAGATCAGATGGCTTGCACTGTCTGGGGAATGGGCTTAAAACCCAAAATATAAGGACCAATACAGTGGTAACCCAACCTTACGAACTGGAGATCCCAGTAATTTGGTTCAATGGGAAAACGAAGTTGTAAAGGTTCAGTTGATCGCTTCAGTGGAAGTATGAGCACTTCGGATAGTGATTTCTGAAAAGAAACACTAAATCCAAAGCCGTTCCCGCGATAGACGTTAAGTGCTATCTGCAGGTATGGGTAAAGGTTAAGTTTTCAAAACTCGTGTAATGATCCTCAACGAGTTGAGGTTAGGTTCTTGGGAAACTTTTAATGGTTCCTAACACTTGTGAAGTGGGGTATAGCGGGATACCTTGTAGGAGACCACCTATTTAAGTGCGAGGACAGGCGCCTCAAAAATGAACGCACTTAAGAATCCAAGACGTTGTCCATGGCCAAAACGGACAAAACATTACGAAGAAGAGAGTAAGGGAATTTGTTGTGTTGGTATCATTGTCTTGGCTTACACTAAACAACGACGGTTCAAGACATCACGTTCACCGCGCGATGTAAAGTAAGTCCGATGGTATTCAACTATGGAAGGTTCAAAGTGAGGCTACCTCTCCTTATGCAACATCGGTCCGTTGAAATATTGCTTTGGAAATGAAAAGACACCATGTGAGTGCGCCAAAATCTCTTTCAAGAGGGGATTGTTGGAAATTAGCCTTTGGCGGGAGTTGCGACCGATCAACTTTAACGGCTTAAACACTAGTGTTACGTATGCTGGAGAATCCGATTCTTCACACATGCATGATGTACTAAGTACGTAGATAACCGTAGGGCCAAGAATCGTCAAATTTCATTGAGAAATGAAAGAGATATTGGTTCACGAAGTAAGGTGTTTGAAGCATGGAAAAGTGTGGTGTGTGATCAATTCTCCCTCATCGGTAGAGGAAGAAAGAATTGTTGTGTATATAAGACTCGAAGTTGGTTTGGGGTTTGGGACCCCAAGGGGTATCCCATGTGTTTAAAGGAGGGAGGACCTAGATGTGCTTCGGTTCGAGGAAAGACCACACGCGCGCCGCCGCCGCCCGCCCGTCGGGTCCACGGGTCGTGGGCCTTCTGATATTATCTTTTTGGGCCAGAAAACTTTGCCAGAAGTACAGTTTGATTCCCAGAAGTTTCAGATGTGCGATTTGGACCGAAATTCTTTCGGATGTACGGTTTGGTCCCCGAAGTTTCAAGATGTACGAGTTTGGTCCCCGAAGTTTTCATAAAGTCGAAATTTCGACGGTCCCGAACGAAACGTCCAGCACTCAATTCGGCCATTTATTTTGGCTGAATTACACCTCCTATAATGGCCAATCCGTTGGCAATTTTCTCCATTTATTTGGTGGCTTTACTACCTCCATAATGGTCATTATTTGGCCAATAATGGTCATTATGGAGGCGATCAAACATCCCTCTTCCTCCTATATAAACACCCCTTACACCATTGTTGAGGCACACTTGATATACACGAAAATACGAAAGCGAGAAAGCAAAGCGGTTTCTTCCTAATCTTCCAAGCATCATTTCGTTATTCAATATTCTTCACGGTAGCTTTTGAGTTTCCTTTGCTCAATAGTTCCATTCTTTGTTTTATCTTGGGAGACGAATTGTCCAGGACGTATAAAGGATACATACGGGGCAATATTGTCTTAAGGACAGAGTGCCACACTCGACTCAGCAAAAACAACTTTCTAGTTTTCTTGATCAACAAAATAGTAATTTCAGTTTGTTGTTATATTGTAATTTTCAGTTTTAGAGTTGAATTATAATTTCAATTCTTACATAAACAGTTATTTGTAATTTCCGTTTCCTGCAAATCCTTGTAAACCCAACATTTTGTTCTGGTTTGTAAAATTTGATAGGACGTCTGTTTAGTGGCTGAGCTGGTCTAGCATTGGTTTCAGATTCCTGCGACAAACAAAACAAGAGAAAAAAGAAGAAGTCAAGAAATCAGTGTCTTTATTATTGAAGTATAATTATTTAAGTAGATTCTTGAGTTTTTTTTAATTGAAGAGCCACCTTTTTTGTGTCTCACTATATGATTTTAAAAAATACTCGTAGTTTTTGGGTCTGAAAAGTCTCAGTTTAATAAGAGTTGGTTGGATTAATATATAAAGAAACATACACTATATAAGGTATGGATCATTATATATAATTAGGTAAGAAAATTCTTATTGCTAAAATTTTAATTTGGGGTAGCAACTCACATCATGAACAGCATCTCGGATCAGTTTCATTTGCCTTTTCGTTACAGTTCTAACCTGTAAAATTCAAGAAGAAAAATCAAATAATTACGATTAATTTCAAAATGGAAGTACTTACATTTAATTTTCATAATGAGTCGGGCAAATTTGATTACCTTTCTATCCATAGTCCAGATAACATCTTCAGTGCAAGGAGGTACTGTTAGGGAGCCAATATATCTGTAATATTTTTTGCCATCCATTTTCATTTGCTTAGGATCAATTGTTCCAATGGCTCTCTCTACACCTTTTGCATTAGCAAGAGCTTTCAAATCCTTCTCTATCTGTGATCACAAGTAAACAATATTATCAATAATCTGAAAAATAAGACAAATTAAATTATGCCAATGAAAATGTAATAATTTCAATATATACATGTCAATGATTATAAGTTAAATGAATACATGTCAATGAATATAAGAATCAATACATATATAAAAGATGACGAATCTCCTTAACTACGGTTTGTATTATATAAGGAAATTTGTATTTACCATAGATAAGAAGGAATCAGGTCGTCCAATCTTGTAGATGATTCCAATGACTGCAGTTTTTCCATCATTGCTTTCATGTACCAGATGAGCCTCCAAATTAAACCTGGATTTAATTTATTGATATATATATATATATATGAATTCCTCGTGACAATTAAATAAAAAAATAAAAAGCAAAGAAAAGACAGAAACTTAGAATAAGGATTCACAAAGACACATGAATAATGAAGATAAGTTTTGGAACATAATTATGCCAGAATGTAAAAGTTTTTTATAATAAGTGAAATTAGTAATCTAAAAATATGAAAAGTAAATTAATCTTTCCTTATACTGTAGTGGATATACACGTGTATTCAAGAGGTGTCAACCAACTTCCATTCATTGAAAAATTGCATTGTATAGAGATAAAAAATAATTAGTATACAATATATATCTTAAATCTTCTTGGTTCTTTACTTTTTTTATAATTTAATTTTTCGCAATGAAAATTCTAACGTCGCCACGTAAATAATCTATTCATGTACGTCTGAATCAGCGATTGTGTGTTGTTAATTAGCCTATTTAATTTTTAATTAGTTTTATTTTTAATGTATATATATAACTAGATCTCTCCGAGAAAAAAAGAGTTACGTTATTATTTTGATTAAAAGATCTGGTGAAAAAACTTAGCCAGACAAAGAATATTATTATCAAAAGAAGACACCTGGAAAACAGAAAATACTATCAGCAGAAGATATTATCAAAAGTCCTGGAAAGAAGAAATTATTATCAGCAGAAGAAAGAGACACCTGGAAAGTAAAAAGAGAAAAGGACAAGCAACCTTTTGAAAAAACGGAAAAGCAAAAGCAGAAGAAGACAACCGTCCCTTGAAAAAGAAGAAAAAGACGAAACAACTTTTAGAAAAGTAGCCGACAAACTATAGCAATTACTATTTACTACTGTTTACTTTACGACTTTACCAATATAGACTAATAGACCTTAACAAATGCTCCATGATACGTAGGGACATGAAGATATTATTTAATAATTATGTCATTTGGTGCGTCTATCATTTGGAAGTATTATTGAAAATAGCACGGTACGCATGTAAAATGTTTTTTTTTGGTTGTTGTCAGGGCACTTGTTGGGAAAAAACAGAAGAAGAAGAAGAGACTCTAAATTATACAAGTCTATATTGTCATGATGTGTCGTCTAGTAGATGTGACCATTCTAAAGGATAATTATAAAAGGCACATTTTGATTTAGCTTCTAATAGTAAGAAATTTTGGAGAAAGTTCCAGCTTAATGAAATTCGTGACTTTGTGTCCAAGAAAGAAAGTACGGTGTTCAACTTTTAACGGCTAAATCATTAGGTTCAACAATTTTAGTACTTAATTAATACGTTATTCATAAGGATTACATTTATCTGGAAGCGGAAGGTGGTAAATTATGTTCAAGAAATTACGGCACCATTAGCTTACTTTTTTCAACTTTCAAGTTTCATGATGTAAAATTTTCAAATTGATGTGATTAAAAATATAATCAGAATTCGGCTGCTCGAGAGGTTGTACAGGAGGCTGTGAAGGTTATACACCTGCATTGATTAGCTGAAGTTGTTATAATTAGTTGAAAACTTTCAAGTAGACCCCAATATTTAATTACTAGTTTGGTTATTTACATATTCGCTCCAAATGTACTTGCTTATTTTCAATTCAGTCTTCTCCTAGCTCTCTCATGCAAAGAGAGGGTATTTGTAGTCACGTCAGCTCATTTGGAGCTCATCAATGAAAATATCTCTTAATTCTCCCTTCTCCCACCCCTATCTTTGTTTTTAGTTAGAAGTTCTTCTCAAATTCTCAGATTGCATCATGTTTGTTAACATCTATTCATTTAAATATGAATTTTAGGATTAGACAGTCCAATTTTTTTTTTTGTATATGAACAATTTGAACTGTTTCTATCATTTCCATTTTTTTTTTTGCATGAGAATTATATCTTCTAGATAGCATAGAAGGAAATACTCTCTTGTCCGACGCAGAAATGTATGTGCATTTTTCCTGTCAGTCATGAAAGTTTAGGCTATCAACTTGTACTGAATTGGGAATGTCCAATTTTCACTAATATTTTATGGAGGTAAGGTTTTATGTATTCATCTTCTGATTATTAATTTACAAGGTACGGGTCTAAGTCAAACATCATCCGTCACCTCAAGGTGACTTATAATTAGCAACACATGTATGACCTTTCTATGGGGTAAAAATGCACTCGGAGGCGTCAAGCGTATGCAAGAAGATTAGTGGTTCCGGAAATCCCAACGGGTTTCTACAGTTGTCTCACATTCCCAACAACTCCCGTCACATCAGTCTACCTAGATCAGAGTGTCGCAACGCGCGCGCGTGTAGTGACGTAGTATGCTCACGTCGCCATAACTCTCTAGGCTCATAATAGTCTAAGTTTTGTCATATATATGAAAGACTTAGAAGAGAAGGAAGACACATTGTATTCTCTCTAAGCTCACACTTGTAACTCAGATCTCTCTCAAGCTAATACACCATTCTCAGCTTTGGCTCTTGTTTGATTCATAGCTTATTTTCATAGCTAACCTATCGGTTTTCTATATTTGCTTACTATCGTATTTTTTACTTGTGATTTTAATCTCACTTATCTATAACCTAGTTATCAATCCCGGACTCAGTTAAGAGGGTCTCTGGATCGGATACAAGTATACAACCTACTTGTCTTTAAACCCTTGAATACAAATCTCTAACTGTATTTTTGGTTAGAATCATTTTCACCGGAAAACGGTTTGGCGTTGTCTGTGGGGATAGACAGTTGTGGAGTTGTCTCGATATGTAGCTGATCTTCTTAAAGAAAAAACCAACCTTAATAGAAACGTTGTAACTCACAACATGTCAGGCGAAGACAACATTGCTCGTGGAGCACACAGACTTGGAGCGATACCCGCTGAGCATCAAAACTCGGCGAATCGTTGGTAAGCTTTGCGAATATAGGCAGAAGAGGAGTCCGAACAAGGGCGGCAGAGCAACGAGAGTGGGTCTTCGATAAAACCGTCTGATAAAAAGAGTGATGAGGAAATTTCGGATAATGTAAAAGTGAAAGGAACCCGAAGAGAAGCACCCGAAGGAAGTAGCTCGGCCAAATCTCAAACTGACAAGCCCGAACGACTGACAAATGAGGATTTCTTAGTAAGGAAACAATTGCATTTGTCCTAAGAGGACAAGATGAGATGATGTTACGAACGAAAGCGACAGTAGTTGCTATAGCTACTCATTCAAGGGTTGGGACTCCGGCATTGAATCAAAACGTAGGGAAGGCCTTGGCTTCCCCTGAAACCAGCAAAAAGAAAGATAAAGGCGAGAAGGACCAATTGGACGCATTCACAGAAGGATTGCATCGAGTAAAAAAGGAAATAAATGAGTACATGGGGCGCCACCCTTCATAAAGATCATGGGGGCCACAAGGTATAGCGTCCTGCCGTATCCAGAAAGTGCAGACCCCATCCCAATCCCGAAAAAGTTCAAAATACCTGACGTACCAAAATACGAGGGCACCACAGATCCAGAAAAGCACATCGTGACCTTCGAGGCAGTTGTCACTGTGCACGACCTCAAACAACACGAAATCGAATCTATTATGCTAAAGAAATTTGTTCAAACACTTATAAAGGGAGATTTATCCTGTTATACTCACTTACGCGAAAGTTCTATTGATTGCTTTGCTTCTCTTGCAGATATTTTTGTCAAGGCTCACGCAGGGGCCCAAACGGTAGAAACACACAAATAGGACATATTCATAATAAAGAAACGAGGGGATGAGCTGTTGCGAGGTTTCGTGGACAACTTCTAAAGGGAAAAATATTATTGCTATCTATCTCAGAAGATTGGGCGGTAGCCGCATTCGCAGACGGGTAGAACCCAGAAGTTCAAATGCCCCCAGAAAGTTGAAGGAAAGCCTAAAGGAATTCCAAGCGAAAATGTGGAGTGAAATAAATCTTAGTCAAACAACTAAGATGCGGATTAAGGAAGACCATCGAGTGGCAACGTTGACATACATGGGCAGTCGCCCCCTGAGAAGGACATGCCAAGGATAAATCACTGGCACAACAAATGGTGGATGGTTCAAACCATATAATGCCAGGATATTCTCAGGCGCGGGGATGAGCTGGGGTAGCACCAGGAACCATGAAGGTCTCATTGAACGAGGCCCCCGCCGCACAGAAGGGTCCACGTCAAAAGGGACTATCCCCCTAAAGCTATCTACCATAATTTTAGCATAAACGCGGTAGAGATAGTGGTCGTGATAAAAACCATGAAGAAGCCAGGTTCCTGGATGACATGCGCACCAACCCGGAGAAAAGGGACACGGGGCTATGGTGCTATTTTCATAGCACACATGGTCATACCACCAAGGATTGCGGTAACCTGAGGATAGAAGTAGATCAGCTGTTGCACGTGAGGCATTTAAGTGAGTAAATCAACGACCGGGCGAAGCTCAACTTAAGCAGGATTGATGGGCAAAGACCGAGCCAAGCGCCTCTGCCTACATACATTATTCATATGATCTTCGATACAGATGTGGTAAATAAAACCAGGTATACATCAATGAGAAAGTCCAAAGTCTCGATCATAACCACGAGCTATGGGCGGGAACCCATGGAGCGTCAGAATATAGCATTTTCTAATAGCGATTGTGGAAGCTTCATTTTGCCTCACAATGAGGCCCTGGTAATATCTTTGAAAATTAATAAATCTTTTACTAAGCGTATTTTGGTTGATCCAGGATCAGCAAACATCATCCAGCTGCGGGTCCTGAAAAAAATGCAGATGGATGAATTAATCACCCCCGTGACAAAGGTGATGGTAGGATTCAACATGTCCAGTGAACTAATAAAAGGGGATGACGAATTGACTATTTGCATCGATAGCATGAAATAAATCATGACCTTTGACGTCGTGTCCAGAGATATGACATAAAAATGTAATACGCGGGAGGCCATGGTTGCATGCAATACAGGCAGTCCCTTCAACTTATCACAAAAAGGTCAAGTTTCCCACACCTTAGGGGATCAGAAAATAGAAGGAGTACAGTTGTTCCTAGTCAGAAGATGTGTTGGCGGTGATAATTCCTCAGAAGCGGGAAGCAGACCAATAATAAATACTATCGCGGGATCAAACAAAATGCTTGAAAAAAGGAAGGAGCAACTTGCAGAGGAGGGGTACCCGAATAAAATCATTCCGAAAGGCTTTATTTTTTCATCTAACAAAGATCCCACAGACTCGACCATTGATGAGCTGTAGAGTGACGTTTTTCGAGGAACATCCCAAAAAGAAGGTATACCTGGGCTCGGAGCTCTCGCCCGAGCTCAGGAATGCATTTTTATATTATTTAACAACTAACTCAGATTGCTTTGCTTGATCTCACCTTGACATAACAAGGATCCCTCAGAGATATCTATTCACCGGTTAAGCGCTGATCCTAATCATAATCCAGTGAGGCAAATGAAGCGGCTGATATCAGCGGTCAGGGACCAATTCGTGAAGGAAGAGGTGACATGTCTGCTCAATATATTATCCGTACGGAGGGTTGAAAATCCTGCATGGCTGGCCAATGTGGTGGTGGTCCCTAAAAAACTCAACAAATTCAGAATGTGCGTGGACTTCAAGGATTTGAATGTGGCATGCCCGAATGATTAATTTCCCTTGCCACATATTGATCAAACGATAGGCACTACGGCTGGACATGAGTTGCTCAGTTTCTTGGACGTGTACTCCGGGTACAATCAGATCAGCATGCACCCAGATGATCAGGAAAAGACCTCTTTCATGACTAATCACGATAACTTTTGTTACAACGTAATGCCTTTTGGTCTTAAGAAATGAAGGGGCCACTTACCAGAGGTTGGTGAACAAAATGTTCGAAAAGCAAATTGACCGTACTATGGAGATTTATATCGATGAAATGTTGGTCAAGTCCCAAGAAGTTGAGACTCACTTAGATTCTTTGGCCGAAACCTTCAACGTCTTGCAACGTCATGACATAAAGATAAATTCGGAAAAGTACGCCTTCAGAGTCAGTTCTAGGAAGTTTTTAGACTTCTTCATCCCCAGCCGCGGCATTGAGATAAACCCTGATAAAGTGAAAGCTATCCAGTCAATTCCAGATGCACTGGATAATATCAAAATGGTAAAAAGGTTGACCGAAAAGGTTGCGGCTCTAGGAAGATTCATATCACGATCGACAGATCTGTGTCATAAATTTTTTAAACTCACGAAGAAGGACCATCGCTTCCTGTAGAAACAAGAGTGTAATCAAAGCTTGCGAGACCTCAAGGCTTACTTAGCTAGCCCTCATATAATGGCCAAGCCGGAAAAAAGAGAGAGAATGCTCACCTATGTGACTGTCTCAACTGTGTAAATCAGTGTCACCCTCGTACGCGAAGAAGGGGAAGAGAAACTCCCCATCTATTATGCCAGTAAGACGCTGACCGGGGCCGAGTCATGATATTTGAATACAGAAAAGTTGTCCCTAGCCCTCGTCACTTCCATACGAAAGCTGCGACCATATTTCCAATGTCATCTGGTAACTATCGTGACAGATACCCCACTGTAGGTATTATGGCAGAGGGATAATCTTACGAGTTGACTATCAAAATAGTCAATTGAAATATGTGAATATGATTTGACCTATCAACCCTGATGAATAATATGGACGCCGAGTCTACTGAAATTCTCGGTTGATTTTACCCCCACAATATAGTCCTAAAAATCTCAAGGTATGAATCTTTTCTTTTTTCTTTTTTATGTTTTTCATAACCTTTTATGATCGTATGACTGGGCATGGCATCAAGACTAGGACTAGTTGTACAAATCCCTAGCCTAGAAGATGTCAAAGTAAAGATCGGAAAATACGTGTTGCACACTTTTCCTTGACCAACTTTTTTCCCATATGAGTTTTTGTCGGCGAGGTTTTTAACGAGGCAACACCTGAAAAGCATATTACTTAGAAGAACTCATCCTGAATATACAAACGCAAATGGAAACAATCAGCTCCTAGCTACAGGGGCCGAGGGCCATCGCTTTTGTTGTACTTTTTAAGTTTTGTGAAAAAATATGCATGTACTCAAGTCTGAATAACGAATGAAATATATAAGAATATGCTTGCTTTAAAATCTTCCTACACTCTAACATTATTAGTACGAACGCATCCTCCCGGGCCGGATAATATCCACCTCGAACACACGACATAGCCAATTGACCTCAGAGCGTAAAGAAAACATAACCTTATGCCAATATGAGATGAAGTCGAGACGTCCTACTTGTCAGCACCGAACAAATGGGTCCCTCATTTTATTATGAAATGGACGATTTAAATTTCCAATCATAAAATACGCGATCGAAAGTAATATTCCCCAATTGGGGGAAGCAATTGCTCGAAGTCCTGCATACGATGCGAAGAAAAAAAGAAGTACATCGTGGAACTTATACATAAGCGTTCGAATTTGCCATAGAGCAAAGTCTCGATAAGGGGGTCTTTTGGTGGAAGGATATATATGGTTGAACTGCTCCACTTTAAAGGATTGGGTAATCAACGCACCCGACCACAAAACATACCAACATAACTAGAGTGATAAATAGTGATCAAACGCCTCCCGCATGGGACTTAGGGAATTTGGTACAAAAACTCGGCAATTCAAAGGTAAGCAAAAAACAATGTCACAAGAAGGCATGCATTTGATAAAGAAAAAAGGCCTAAAAGCGCGGGTGATACCAACAATACAAAAAAAATTCTTCCAGAAAAGGCCAAAAAACATACATAATAACATTAAAAAAACTCCACGCAGGGAGTACAAAGGTAATCTTCTGCAACCGGAGCATAAAAGTTTCCAACAGGGTCATGCATCTCCAGGGCCATCACAGTCAGAGGATCCTTCAGAAGGGTCATCTCTGCACCATCTTCTCCCACTTTTGGAGCTATAGAAAGGCTCACACGAGGGGTCACCTCCCCCCTTTGCCTTTTTCGCTACCGCTATCAACCATGGGAACCTCAGGAGAATACACCTCATGCTTAAACAAGGTCTCTTTTTCGCCCTCATAAGACCAACTTTTGTCATTAGAAGAGGAAGCAAGGTCCACAGACAGGGCACGTACAGGCAAAGCTTTATAAGCCCTTTCTTCTACACTCAAAGCATCAGCCAAAGCAGTCTCAATATTTATCGATCCCTATTGAACCTTCTGAAGAACTTACCGATGAGCCTAGTACACAATATGGGTCTTTTCAAGGATAATTTCCAGCTTCAGTTGCTGAACTTTGGCATTCATGTCAGACATGTTGACCTTTTGCAAAGACACCCGGAGTGAAGCATTGCTCTTGGTCAGATTATGATTGCACTTAACTTACCTATTGTAATGAGTTAACAAGCTCTCGTATCTTCCCTCTAGTGCCCTCGGGTCTCTTTCGGCCGAAGCCTTGTCTCTTTGGAAAGCCTCGAGCTCAACCCCCATGATCCAAATTCGCTCGGCCATCTCCATTTCCCTCTGAACTATGCTGGCAAAATGCTCCTAATTCTCGGCCTACTTCCCCTGAAGATCCAGAAGCTCCTTGTGAAATGTCGCAGCCTCATCACTATAAACCTTCATGTCATACTCTGTCTGAGATAACTTGGCTTCTAAATCCTCAACAGATATCAGCTGGATTTCCAGAATCGGGACTCTTTCCAGCAGCGCTTGATACTCCAGCATTCTTTCCCCTTTCTTCAATAAGTTTCCATTGAAAGCCCTCCGTAGTGAGAAGACTCGCCTGCGGAAGTGGTAAATTCGGAAAACATGATGTTATAATATGAACACAAGAGAAGCAGGTCAGAAATGAAGAAGAAAGTATACATGTACAGCCACATAAGCTCCGGCATTAAGCAAAAAGTCGCCAAAGACCCTCTCCATTTTATCATTATCTCTCTCACTCGCCAAAGGCCACAAATAACTAGCCACCCCTACTAGCCTCGAAAGAAGGTTGCATTCCCGGTCAAAGTAACTTATCGGCGAGCTGTGGGATTGCAGATCAGGGCAGGATAAGTGTCCACTAACCACGACCCATGGGAGCTCCGTGGATTTTCACTACGTGCTCCAACATTTAGACTCTCAGTACAACCCCTAGGCATGGTACCTTGAGGGGTAGGGACTCTCCTCTAAGAAACTGAAGTAGGGGGATCCTGCGATGATGACAGGACGCAGGGGATATAAGCAGGTCCGGGAGCCATACTATAAATCCAGGTAGGAGTGAGTGAGAAATGAGTAAAAGAGTTCATCTTATCAGACATATCCATTTCCCTAAAAATACCGGCAGCAGCATCAGGCCTGTTAGCCCTTCGATGGGTAGGATCCAAGACAGGACCCTCTTCTCCGCTAGAATAAGACGCTAAATAAATGGGTACTGGAGGATTAACTTGAGTAGCTGGGGGCGGCTCCTAGGCGTCTCGCTCTCTAGCATCCGATCTGATCCTTTTTACTATGGGTGGAGAAGAAAGGGACAACGATCTTTTGGCTCCAGCAGAATTCGTAGCCTCTAAGTCCCTGCACAACTGTGAAAGAACTCTTTCAATTTGATGAAGGGCCACATCCGGATATTCAGGAACCTCTGCGTGCACTCAGACTAATGCTCTCTTCAGAATACCATGATTTCCCCCTTTCTAATTATGCTTCGGAGCAATCTTCTGCCACGTTCGAAGAAAATACGGTGCGTAGTCAAAGATCTTCTAGACCTATAGGGCCAAGACCGACACTGGCTCTAGAGTCCACGCTATAGCTGACGGAGGAAGAAGGGAGATAGTCAGATACGATGATTAAGAAAGGTAAAACAATAAAGGCAAGCCTAAGCAGAGTACTTACGAGTAAAATTTCATCACTCCGGGATATGCGCCTTTGGGGGCTTGACTAGATCACCCGTCGCGACAATGACATATCTCTCCATCCACCCACGATCGGAGTCGTCATCAGTACTGTCAATCAGCACATTTTAGCCATGACGGGAAATCTGAATAACCCCTGCTATGAAAATTTTGGTAGAATATATGTGAATTAAGTGGGCGAGGGTAAAATCCCCCCCCCCCCCTAAGAAGAAAGGTATATGAGACACGCAACCGTCCTCCAAAAAGCTGGACCAACTTGGGCCAGGCACACGACGTATTTTCAGCAGAATTGTAAAATCATAGGATCGATAAGTTTGCCCAGCCACAAAAAAATGGATATGTGTACACGAAGGAGTATCCCTGCCTATATGAAGTAATATTCTCCCCTTCCCTATGGAGAAACACTTCTATATTGCTCAGGCCACAGTCTACCTATACCCGACTCAGATAACATGCAGTCACGGTGGATTTGTATAAGCTCGTCGGTTGGGACCGTTCTGACTCCATAGAGACTGGGAGCTTCCAAAGATCCTTTAGAAAAGACCAGCTACTAGGAATATATACATCGATCTGTTGAGCGAAAGAAGAAACTCTTGATTTCTTTTTCCTCGACATCCCGATGGTTGTTAGAAAAGAGTCCAAGATAGGAACCTTGTGGACGGGGACGTCTAAATCACCCCTAGCCAGGCTCCGAGCCTGTATAGTGGCATCGTCGGCAACCGAAGAATCCGAAGACATGGCAATAATAATTTGGTTGAGAAAGAGAAAGGAATAACAATTGGTTGTTTAAAAGTTTTTGAAGAGTGAAGCATCAGAGGAGCAAAATGAATAAGCAGAATCCTTATGAGAAAGATGGTACTTAGAAAAGATAAATAAGGGGTAATGATTGGAAAGAAAATCAAGTCATCATTACGGCATCCCTTCCCTAAGAGGAGTATCAACAGATGCGTGACACGTGTAGAGTGGATGATACACGGATAACAGAGCATTAAATGTTATGAGATGGCGTGTGTAAGGAAGACAAACAACGGAATCAATGCACTATTCCCAAAGGACATCGTGTTACAAGCGAAGATTGATGATTAACATGCTCTTCCACTTCCCGGTCCCTCGAAGCTCAAAAATCCTGAAAAGCGATGGACTATCTGTATTGGGTAAAAACGCACCCGGAGGCGTCAAACGTATGCAAGAAGATTAGTGGTTCCGGAAACCCCAACGGATCTCCATAGATGTCTCCCACTCCCAACAATTCCCGTCACATCAACCTACCTAGATCAGAGTGTCGCGGCGTGTGTGTGTGTGTAGTGGCGTCAGTATGCTCACGTCGCCGCAACTCTCTAGGCTCATAATAGTCTAAGTTTTGTCTTATATATGCAAGACTTAGAAGAGAAGGAAGACACATTGTATTCTTTCCAAGCTCACACTTGTAACTCATATCTCTCTCAAGCTAATACACCATTCTCAGTTGTGGCTCTTGTTTGATTCATAACTTATTTTCAAATCTAACCTATCAGTTTTCTAAATGCTTACTATCGTATTTTTTATTTGTGCTTTTAATCTCACATATCCGTAATCTAGATATCAATCTCGAACTCAGTCAAGAGGGTCTACAGATCGGATACAACCTACTTGTCTTTAAACCTTGACTACAGATCTCTAACTGTATTTTTTGTTAGAATCATTTTCACCGGAAAACAACCTTCACTTTCATTACAATGATGTAGATTGCTTCATGAAATAGCAACAAAAAATTTCAGACATTTTGTAATTTATGGTCTAATTAGACACCATCTTGCTTAGAACATAGAAATTGCTAAGAGTAAAATTCAAGAAAAAGAGTTCATTATATGAAAAATACTTCAAGAAGTTATATTCTGTATTGCTGAATAAACACTCGCTCTAAATAGATGAGGCAAAGCTAAATTTTAAATAGTTTCTAAAAACTGGATATATTTTAAATGATATCATCACAAGTGACTAGCTGGTGACGGTTTTTTAAAATACTGTAATTCTTATCAGCCCATATAAATATGGGATATTTTTCATTTACCGAGTAACCACCGCAAGCTTATAGCATTAGTTCATCTTTTCTTTGAGTTGTACATTTTATATCCAGGTGTGCGTTTGCAATATAAATGTGAGAAATTTGAAAATTCGTCTGTTTTACTAGATATTCTTCCACGTTATGGTAGAGTAAAAAACGTGCCCTGTTTATCAAAAATCTACGTCAAAATAAAGTTGAAATTTCCTTTTGCAAAGTTGCACTGTGAAGTACGAACAAATCCACGTGCCAACATACGTGTTGCTGTATTATTTTCCTTGTCGAATGCTGGAACAATTGCGACACAAATTCAAGCCTCACAAAAGCAAACAAATAAATTTGTCCCTTTGAATTACATCCGACTTATAACATACGCCGAACACATTAACACCATGTAATAATACCATGTATACAATGAGATACTCATGATACAATGATCTTTAACATAAAAATCATACTTATTCCTAGTTTGACAAGTATTATCATCGTGTACTACTAGTAGTCTAGTACAATAGACAACAACAACTTTATTTATTTTATAAAATTAGGCCTCCTTGTAGGGGGGGGGGGTTGGCAGGACCGTACCCCTACCCGTTTATTAGTGAAAGATAGAAGTTCATTTTGGGGAGGTTAATAAAACACTCCCTAAATATAAGGCCAAGGTTTGTTGAGTTTTGATAGGACGTCCGTTTAATGGCTGAACTGGTCTGGCATTGTATTCAAACCCCTGAGATAAATAGGTGAAGAAAAAAGTCAAGAAAATATTGTCTTTCAAGTTATATATTCCATTTAATTAAATTAGATGTTTAAAAAAAGATTCTTGAGTGTTTTTTTAATTGAAGAACCACCCTTTTCGAGTCACACAAGTTGAAATAAAAGCTAAATAGCGCTTTTTTGAGGTTTGAATGCTCTCATGAAAATTTTAGTAGACGTTTGGACAAAAAATGAATGATATTTGAAAAAATAGTATTTAAAGTTAAATTAAAAAAATTAATATATGAAAATTAAAATTGTGTTTGGACATACATTACATTTGAAAAGATATTCAAGTTGGCAGTAAAAAATGGACGAAAATACATTACCAAACAGGTTTCTGATTAAAAAAAAACAAAAAAAATTATGTCCACGTCATGAACAGATCCTCCTTTGGAGATGATACTATTATTAGAAAAAATATCTTATTGCTAAAATTTTGAAACTATAATTAGAAAAAAGATCTTATTGCTAAAATTTTGGGGTAGCAACTCACGTCATGAACAGCATCTTCGAGCAATTTTATTTGTCTTCTCGTTACAGTTTTAACCTGAGAAATTGAAAAAGAAAAATCACATAATTAAAATTAATTTCAAAATGAAAATACTTTGTATTAAATTTTCGAAATAATGAGTAGGGCAAACTTAATTACCTTTCCGTCAATAGTCCAGACAACAGTTTCAGTGCAAGGCGGAGTAGTTAAGGAGCCATTATACCTGTAATATTTTCTTCCATCCAATGTAATTAGATTTGGGTCAATTTTCCCAATGGCTCTTTCTCCACCATTTTGATCAGCAATAGCTTTTAAATCCTTCTCTATCTGTGATTAGAAGTAAACAATATCAAGAATTTGATCGATTAAATTATACTGGTAGTGTAACAAATAAATTCGTGTTTACTCGGGTTAGGAACAAATCAGGAACTAATCCAATCTTGTAGTGGACTCCAATAACAGCAAACTTTTTTCCATCACTAGTTTCATGTACCAAATGACCCTCCATATCAAATCTGCATTTAATTTGTTGATTTATATGAATTTCTAATGCAAATATAAGCAATTAAAGCAACAACAAAAAAAAGTTACAAAAGAAAAATTAGAATAAGGATTTAGAAAGATAGATATGGAGTAATGGAGGGAATAAATTTAGTTAGAAATTTGTTACATATTCTTCCAATCCTTGCCTTCGGCCCAAAAATAATACTAAAGTGCGCCCCAAAAGCACTATATTAAATTATTATGTATAACATATAATTTATGTAATTATTCTGAATAAAAGATTCCAAAATTTCAACATTTTTAATTATTTGGTTGAGATTGTACATATAAGTGAGTAAATAATGATAATTTTCCTCTTTGTGTATGTTTATTTATTTTTCATATTTCTGAGGATTTCATTTTCTAAGTTTCATCTCAGTTTTTCAGAATTAATTATTTCCTTTTGCGACGTTTAATTGATTCATAAATAAAAAATTAACTTCGCTTTTCATGAATTAATTTTAAGAGGCCTCTCAAATATATAAGACAGACAACCTTCTAGATATAGTAAGAATTATTTACACCATCAGTACTTTGGATATAAGTAGGGATGGCAACATATCGGATCTGGACCGGATCCTACTAGATCCGGATCCAGATTCATTTTTCATACCTGGATCCAGATCCGGATTCAGATTCATCGGGTCCATAAAAATCAGATCCAAATTCGGATCCATCGGATCCACCGGGTCCACGGATCGGATCTGGATCTACATGTAAATTTTTTTGGCTTGAATAATATTCTCACATGTTGAAACTTCTATGACAAAATGAAACGCAATCTAATTGAAAAAAATGATTGAGTTCATTCAATTAACCTACACAAACATGACACCATTCTTCCAAAATACTAAACAAAATTTTAGCATCACAAGAAAATAAAGACGATTGATTTCATTAGTGATGCAAACAAGTTGCAATTTTGAGCTAATTTTTGGAGGCTTTAGTAATGCTCCACTTGTAGTTCTACTGATTAATTTCATTAAACAACATAAAACAATGTCAGTCATATATCAAAAGTCTCAGTTTTTTTTTTTGCTGATCAAACAAATGAGAGACAGATGCTTAAAGTTTACCGCTAGCAGATTCAAGAAAGAGAAAATTAAAGAAGAATGATAATTTTTTCTTTTTATAGAAATGAAAATATGAAAAACTGCAGAGAGCATATAGGTAAAAGAAATGAAACTTCAAAGACAAATTACATGGTTGTGTGACTTGTGCCTTATCCTGGTTCAACCCTTTACCCAATACATAAATTATAAAAAAATTTAAGAAAATACTTATAAAATTACATTCTAGATTATGGATATATTTAATAAAATCGGATCCACGGATCGGATCTGGACCGGATACGGATCTCAAATACAAGATCCATATCCAGATCCGATCCGTCAGAAACGGATCCGGGTCCGATTCGGATCCGTCGGGTCCAAATTTTGAAGATCCATATTCTATAAAACGAATCTGGATCCACCGAATCCGGACCGAATCCAAAATCCATTGCCATCTCTAGACATAAGTTAACTCTATGAATATATGTAAGGTAGTGAGTATACCTTTTTCCATCGATAGTATGTTCGGCAGCTATGTGCCAATGAATTTGTTTGAGTTGATATTGAATTCCATTTATCCTCAAGTATCCTCCATCATCCCATCTCAACTGCATTTATTACAGTAATTAATAATCACTCATTACAAAATGATTTGATATCATGATGACAACTGTCTTAATTATTATTAGTAGTATCAATCTACGTACCATTACATCATGTCCTCTGTTCGTGAGAGTTGCCTCCGAGGATTTGTAGTATTTTTGAAGTGTTCCTAAATTCGATACAACTTGAACCCTTTTGTTAAGAATATCAATTGGAGATTGCATTGTTCCATTATTGCAGGTGCCCCATTCATCTGGATGAATATTGCCCCAGTTAGCTGGTCCATTCTCCGCATTTTCATCGTAACTAAAGTCCCTCTGATCATCTACAATTGCCCAAACATAGGAAAATCAGACCTCTATATATACACATTATCAAGTCATATACAAGGTAATTAAATGTAACTGTCATAAAAGTGTGCATTAGTAGGTAGCCTAAAAATAACGCAGGTTAAAGTACATTAATAGTGCAAAATTAAAATTATTTAGACGGTTAGTATAAGTTATATCCAAAAATGAAAGGCCATGTACGCACTAAAATCAAACAAGCAGAATTTTTGAAGATGGAGTTGTATTTGGATATAGTTTTTGCAAAAAATATTTTTGATTGTTTGAATATACTAAAAGCGAAAAACATGAAAAAATAAGATAAGATTTTAGGTATTTTTCAAATTACTAATATTTGAAATTTTCAAAACGATGATTTTCAAATAAAGTAAAAAATTCGGAAAAAAATTGAACAATTCTCGTGTCCAACTGGTCCTAACGTACCAACTTCTCCGGATCTTGCAAGAAATGCACTTGAAAGGAAAAGTAAAGAAATGAACAAGATTTTGGTTGTTGTTCCCATATTCATTATATCTTTATTTTAACTGTTGAATATTTTGTCAGTTGATGAGAGAAACTCTGAGAACTCACGGATCATTATATAGGGGGAGTAGGGTGTAAGGCCAGTGTGAAGCTGACCAAAAAAAAAAGTTGTATTTGACTAAACTTGTGCCAAATTTTATATGAATAAAAGTTATATGTGCTAATACTATCATAAATCTGTACACCATCACTGTAATTACATCTATTATAGCATGTTACGTACTACTCTCGTTTAATTTATGTCTTACTTTTCTTTTAATTTGTTTATGAAAGAATGTAGTTTCTTATATTTAATAGCTTTTCAATTTCAGCATCCTATTTGACATTTTTTAAATTACTATATTAAAGAATATTTTGGTATATTACATATATCTCCAACTTAAGATCATAAGATTTAAAAATCTCTCTTATTTAAACTTTATGCTCAATCAAACTAATACACATAATTAAAACAGATATAGTATTTATTTTAGGTTATCAATGAATACTTATTAAATAGAGTAACTGTAAATGATTTGGTTGTGTAAATATATTGTACGAACTTAAAACTAGTTAAACTCTTTCTATTTTAATTTGGGTGGCTTGAAAAATCGATAACTTGTGGATTAATATAAATAAGATAAATGAAAAGGCAGATATAACTTTTGCTTGTAATGATGTCCGAGATCACCGTAACTTCTTAAATGAAAATGAATTTCTCTTATTTTCAGATGCATGTCCATTTATGAGTGATGATACATTATGGTTGTTACTTGTCAATTCATCCTGCATGGACTCTAATTACACATTTACACTTTACCATTCGCACAATTAGATCTGAACATAGGTCCTATATATATATATATATATATATATATATATATATATATATATATATATATATATATATATATATATATATATATATATATATGCACGTCCAATTTCCGAATCAGGAATTAATTATGTTTGTCGTTTTCTATTTTTTTTGTTAATTAATCTCGTGAATGGAGGTGTAAATTTTCATGCTTATTCCAATACAACGTAGGTATGTTTATCGTTTTCTATTTCTTATATAGTACTACTATCTTGTTAATTAATCTCGTGAATGGAGGTGTAAATTTTCATGCTTATTCTAATAGGAAAATACTTAAAATCTCTCCTTAACTTATCCTCAAAATTCAGTTTAACAATTTTACTTTACATGAGTTTAAATACCACCCTAAACAATTATCTAGTAAATTTAATATATATACCTCTTCAAAAGATGATATGAAAAGGAAAGAGTTTTTACTCGTGTGGAAAGGAGAAAAAGAGATTAAAAAATTGACAAAATCTTTCTTTTTTTACCTTTTCTTTTCTTTTTCTCTCTCCATCAACAACAATGGTTACCTTTCTTCTTCCATCAGCATGAATAGAGCTCCAAAAACCAGCAAAAATCAAACTAAATCACTCAACAATTATGACGATTTTCGCCATAATCGACCCCAAATGAAAATAGTATGGAAATTTGCCTTTGGCGGGGAGATGCGTCCACCCATCTTTAATGAATTAAACACTAGTGCTCCGCATGTTGGAGGCTCTGTCTCTTCACATGCATAATCTACTAAGTGAGTAGATGACCGTAGGGCCAAGAATCGTCAAATTTCGTTGAGAAATGAAATAGAGATATTGGTCCACGAAGTAAGGTGTTTGAGGCATGAAAATATGGTCTGGGACAAATCTACCACATCGGTGGGAATAGGAAGAATTGCTCTCTATATAAGTCTCTAATGTGGTAAAGGGTTTGGGACCCCAAGGGGTATCCCATGTGTTTAAAGGAGGGAGGACCTAGATGTGCTTGGGTTCAAGGCTAAGCCCACATGCGCGCCGCCGCCGTCCGTCCTGTCCGGGCTTGGGCTGGGACTTTCTGATATTATCTTTTTGGCCCCCAAATTGCTTAATATTTATAGTTTGGTCCCTAGAGTTTCTGAAAAGTTGATTTTGGGAGTGACGAAAGGCAGAAACTTTCTGCCTACCGTTTGGACTGTTTTTGGAGCATTAACCAGCCATTACTTGGCTGTTAATTACTCCATTAACAGCCCTCCTTCAATGACCTTAATCAACCCTCCTTCAAGGCCATGAACAACCACACTAATGGCATTAAACCTGCCATTTACAGCCCTCCTAATGGCCATTAACACCCATGTTTTGGGCAGTTGATCAGCCCCTCCTCCATGCTATATATTGAGCCTCCTTTGGCTCAATTCGTGACTGAAAAATAGAACAGACAGACACAGAAATATAGCATATACAACACGAAAATAGTGCACTTTCAGTGAACTAAAACTCTGCCAAACAGTGACTAAAAACAGTGAGGAAAGGCACTCATATACACAAGATATACACAACAGAGACACACTATATACACAGAGACAAAAGAGAAGAGTAAACAGAAACTCTTCCTTCCTTTTCCATATCTTCAGCAAGTCGATTCATATTTGTTTTCTTCGTCAGGCTCAACCTATTGGCTTTGTAGCGTTGAGATTAAAGTGTTGTTTTATCTTGAGAGACTATTGCCCGCTAACGTAAAAGCATATATACGGGGCAATCTTGTCTTAAGGACAGAGGGCAATCACTCGACTCAACACACAACGTTGTAACCATCCAGATTTAGTTGTTTCTTGATTTCAGGTTATCAAGATTCAAGACACAACAAGCTTGCGGCAGTTTTGAAGATTGGCCTATTTGTTCAACAAGATTCAATTTCTGAATATTGAATATTTGTTTATACTTTCGAATACTTGTAATAGTTATTTACTTTCCGTACTGCTTTATAAAGTACAATAGAGTACCAACAACTTAAGACAAGAGCGTATTGTATTATTATTAGTGTTTGAAAGATGTCGATCAAAAGTTGTGTGACCAAATCTGGATATGGCTGTGGTTTTCTGGTAGAAGAAAGTGATGATGATGTCGTTGAAAGTCAACGTCTTCGTGGTGTCACCGCTCCCAAGAGTGGTGGGAACAAGCGTTCACGAGAGGCTGAGGATGTCATCTGGGACAAGAGGAGAAGGCTGAAGCCGTGGTTCTATCTTGCAGCAGAATGCCTATATCTGTCCCAGACAAAGAATCCAAAATTGGGATAAGTTATTTTTCTTACTTGTCAAAAATAAGATTAAATGATTGTTGACACCCAATTTTGTCCCATCTTTTATGATTTTATTTGCAATTTTAAATATTTTTGACACCTTAAGACAATTTTAAAATATAGGCATATATATGTATATATATCATCATTTTTATTATTATTTGCATTTTATTTGTCATTTGCATTTTTATATCATAATCATACTTTTATCCTAATATTATATGTTATTTTATTTTGACAAAACGGCATCGCATTTTTATTTTTTTATTTTAGCACCAAGCATTTCGCAAATATTATGTTTTTATCATATTGTCATCTTTACAATTTATAAATTTCGCAAAGCTTTCTTTTTATATAATAAAACCCTTTTTGTATTTTAAACCCATAACCCATTTATTTCCCAACCCAAAACAATTTCTACTCAACCCATTACAAAACCCAAACCCTCCATTTTCGGACCCAACCGAAACCCAATTCGGTCGGCCCAACAGCCATTTTCCCCTTTATTTCCCATACCCAACACATCAAAACAAAACCCCAACCCATTTCCCTTATACCCCAAGCCCAACCGGCCGACCCAAATCCCACACCCCAAGCCCATTCGACCAACCCCTTTATTCTTATACCCTCCACCTAAACCAAACCCTACAAAAACACAAAACTCTCCTCTTTGTGTCGCCTCCACCATCAGCCGCACACCCCAAATAAAAACACACAATTCCCCTTCCCCGCCACGACCGTCGGCTCTACGCCGGAGTCCGACGAAGCACCACCAGCTTCGGTGAACTCGACCACGACCGGTTGCTGCCTCTCTTTTCTCACTTTTCTGTTCGCCGTCGACCATGGATACTATTGTTGTTCAGATATGGTTGAGGTCGTTTGTGTGATTTATGGCCATTTATGGCTTTTCCGATGACTTGTAAATGGCATCGCTCCGGATAAAGCCGTCGAAGCGACGCCGCTCCCCGCAGCTTTCACTATCTCCGGCGAAGTCCATGAACGCCGGCGACCTTGGTTACTATTTTCGTTGTTATGACTGTGCTACTGATTTTACTCTTTTTACTCCATTTGAGTACTGCTTTGATTTTATTGTGCTGCTATTTATCGATTGCTATTGTGTGATCTGGTTTCATAATGTTTTTCATAGCTCTGGCTAATGGTTCACTGTGGTGTTTTCACTGTTTCCGGTTCGGGTCGGGTCCGAGTCCAAAATGCCATACTTAGCTGTAGCCTTGTGATGATTTTCTCGCTGTATTTCTTGGCTCATTGCGACTGCTTTTCCGATGTAGTGTTGTCATTGTTCGATTGCACTTTAAGGCTACTTTGTTACCATCGGGAAGGTAAGATTTCTTGCTCTTGCATTCTGCTTTGTTGTTGTTTGTTGCGGCTGCCTCTTATGGTTGCTTGTTGGTGCTACAAATGATACTGGTTTGAGCAATTACTACATCTTGATGCCAAATTATTGGCATAGTTACTACCACCTTTTCAAGGTTAATCACTGCTGCAGCTGCTACTGTTTTTTTATGCCATTAATGGTTACTGTCGATGCTACTGGTTGCTGTTGTTTGACACTGCATTCCTCCCAAATTGTTGCTTTCTTTAAACTGTCGAACCTGTTGTTATTTTGGCTACTGTTTTATTATAAATTGTTAGTCATGATCTCACAATTGATTGTATGTCACTTGACAAACTTGCATATGTTTTCCTGTTCAAATCCATGTAGCTATTATTTTTCATAGCTCTATACTACCTAGTTAAATGCATGTTCGGAAGTAAAATGAAGACCCAAATTTCTATGCCTAAGCCATGTCTTTCTTAAGAGTGTTTGTCCTGATTTCATTGCTGTGTAAATTCTTATGTATTATGAGGGAGAGTTTTTAAAACCTAAAACATTATCCTAAAAATGGTCTGTATCTTTGGGTTTGTCAACTCGCAATTAGCTTAGGATTTTTATGAAGTTTTACCTCTGTTTTGATATGCTAATACTTACTGGAAAACACATGTTATTTATGATGCTGAAATGAACTAGGATCTGTCATATTGCATAGCTGTTATGTGTCATATGATTGAAATTATGAACCTGAGAAAGTTTAGTTGAGTTTTTGCATTAACTTGTTTAAAAATGGTGTAAAGGTCTGTTTCCATTTCTTCCTTCCATCTTATATCTTGTTCCTGTATTTATTTGAGATTTTCAGAATATATATGTTAGGTTTTATATTTATCTTGTTATGTTCGTCGAAAGCCAAGACATGTTATTTATGATGCTGAAATGAATTAGGATCTGTCATATTGCATAGGTGTTATGTGTCATATGATTGAAATTATGCACCTGAGAAAGTTTAGTTGAGTGTTTGCATTAACTTGTTTAAAAATGGTGTAAAGGTCTGTTTCCATTTCTTCCTTCCATCTTATATCTTGTTCCTTTATTTATTTGAGATTTTCAGAATATATATGTTAGGTTTTATATTTATCTTGTTATGCTGGTCGAAAGCCAAGACAAGCTTCGGATTTGGTTTAGCCTTCTTCGATAGCCTGTCATGCCTAAGGTTCTAGAAACCTTTTGAATCTTGTTGCGGCATCGAAAATGAATGGTCGTAGCCCCCTTTGTCTTCCTATCTTTCAAATTTGAGGTTTAGTGTGATTGGTATTTAAGTTTACCTTCCCCTTTATGTCTTTGTTGTGCTACCAGTGGCTGTGGTATCCTGCTGCACCTTGAGATTCTGGACACATGTCATCTTTAAATAGCTCTTGTTATGGGTTTGTTCCTTTTGGTGCTTGATTCCGAGACCGCCGATTCTTTCGCATACTTGGGATGATTACTACACTTTTGAGCCATTATTCTGATGCTGCGTTTGCCGCGCATAACTGCTGCAATCTTGGCCATTTACACCTCTTGTCGGAAATATTTTACTGCTACATTTTGAGCATATTTGATGTCTTATCACTGCTGTATTTTAGCCCAATTTGCTGCTGTTCTCTTTCTTTGAAAACAAGTTGCTTTAAGACTCGTTTCAAGCCCACTTCTTGTTTCAAGCCCACTTTTGCGGTATTTTTTTTTGAACCCAATTGCTTGCTTTCGTTTTCTCGGCTAAAAAACAATGAAATTGAATTCGAGGCCACATTTTTTTTTTTCTCTGTTTCTCTGTTTCGTTTTAAACTCCGTGCACGGATTGTCTTATTGTTTTACGAATAAATACTGCAGTTAGGCCAATGAAATTGAATTCGAGGCCGCGTCTTTTTTGAAAATCATTTCTGTTTCAGTTTACTGTTTTTGGCATTTAAACATCCGTATACGGATATCTTACTGTTTTACTAATTTAAATAAATACTGCATTTAGGTCAATGAAATTGAATTCGAGGCCGCGTCTTTTCGAGCATTGCCTTTCCTCCCTTTGTTTCGGTTTTTGGTTTTACCGCTTTTGTATAATTTTGCCAATGAAATTAAATTTGAGGTTGATTTGAACACGATACTACAAATATTGCACTCTAGCCGATGAAAAAATATCCGTCGATTTTTGAGGCCTCCACAATTGTAAAGACGGAAAATAAAACTTCTGGACAATGATGAAACTTAAATCTTTTTCACCCAAGAGACCAACATGTTCGGTAGGCAAGGCAACTAAAATGATCAACGAGTCATATGTTCGCAGCCACGACGTGATTGGAATGATCTTTTCAAAATTTGAGTCTGAGTCCCCGTAATCAAAACATTTTATGTTTTGGATATGGATCCGAAGTTATGTATATTCAATTGTTTCTAACCGTTTGTTCTTGACAGCTTGTAAGGGATAAAGTCAAAGAAGTCAAATACTCCTCGGAGATTATTTATTTTGTTGTTTTTACTTTCTTTAATTCAGCTTTATTTCATTTTGTATTGTAATATTATTGTACTCGTGAAATTATTGAAATGTTTAGAATAGGTAGACATAGAATTAATTAATAGGGTAGTCTAAAATTGGAAATCCACTGCTAGTTTATTTATTTTTAGGCTCGGTTAGTTTTAAAAATTGAAAATTGCAAGTTTACCTATTTTTAGGTTTGTCACCCATAAAATTTACATTACATATATTTTTATCAATTTTTATTCAAATGCATACTTTTTCCAGCTTTACATGTATATTAATGCCATACAAATGTATACTTGTACAAATGCATCATTTCATTAAATACTTGCAACATCATTTAAACTTTATGTTTCTAAATATGCATTTTTCTTAGCATAATAATTAACTTGAGTTTAATCGGATAACTGCAAGTTAGCGGATCTTAAAGGATGCTTAACCCATTCCCTTAGGATAATAAAGAATTCTTACTTAGAATCTCATTAGTTTTGTAGATCATAAAATCGGAGTTATCTTGCAGCATTTAGTTAATATTCAGGTGTCTTAATTTACCTTAGAATAATTAGGTGGCGACTTCTCAAAGCAAACATTTTTAATCGATCCAGAGGGAGTTGATGCCATTGTGTCGCGAAGCCCGCAGGTCAAAAACGGGCGCGACAGCATGGCTACTCCACTGGGGAATCTTTCAGGTTCTTAACCATAGCAAATGCAGGTTATTTATTATTGCGCTTTATTTTGCTTCTTATTTAATCTATTGCTTTAAATTGTTTCCTTTTTGAAATTTTGTATGTTTAACTGCTTTAATTGTTACTTCTTTTACTGCTTTCTTTAAATTGGCATTCCGTTCATATTTTCTTCCACTTCGGTAAATTGACATTATCACACATTACACGGGAGGTGTGTTTTGCGCACTTGCAAAATTTCTTTCATATTACCAAATTTTAGGAGAGTTGGCGTATGCGCGGAGTGTCCGGAACGTTCGGTGGCCGCGTAGCCTTCTCACTCGAGTAGTCCGCTCGGTAACCTTGTGTCTAGTCAGCCAAATCTTAGAAAATTTAGGATATAGCTATTCCTTTATTTTAAGTCATGCATGCATACAACATAGGTGAGTCGATCTTTGGTATCGACTCCACAATTAAGAAAACTACCAAATTGTCGACGGGTCTCACGACCCAACGACCCACCAGCATATTATGTGTAGCGTGATAATGATAGACGAAATCAAGCTTAATCATGACATGCCGAAATTGGAAAATGTACATTCATTTCCGACAAATGCATTACATTTTAACAGCTTGGATTAATCCGTCATAATCTCGCATATTTGGCGTTTAGGCTCACCTCTGGCATAAGAGAGGCCCTATGCATGTTAAGACGCGCATTTAATTCCCGCACAATTTGTTTGCTATTTTTCTTCTTTTAACTATGTACATATTATTTAGTGCAATAATTACTTGCTTTAATTCTGTACATATTATGTCATGTCGCTTGCAACTCTGCGCATAAACATTTGCCATTTGCACTTTTGGCTATCGCACCACAATCAAGACTTCTACTGGGGAAACACTATATCTTTTGGTCCTCGGGACAGAAATTGTGTCACTGCCCGAGGATAAAACGTTCTTGAACATCAAGACTCGGACCTTGTGAAGTAATCAGGGGAGTCTTGGACCATATTGTCACTCCTACATTTTATTATTTTTGCGACTTTCCCACTTTCACCCATGTCTCTCATTTTTGCAGGAAGACCGTCCTCGCAAACAGTCGAGAGCGATCATTATAAAACATCATCCCTGTGATACTCCATGAAAAAAAAAGTCTTTACAAAGATGACCGGGAGATACTTTGACCGAAAGAAGTCATCCAACCTCTAGTCCGAACAAACCAATTAGGGGAGTCTTTGACTATACTATTGCACTTCCACATTTTATTATTCTTTTTGTGACTTTCCTCCTTTCACCAGTGCTCTTATTTTTGCAGGAAAATCGTCCTCGTGAACAGTCGGGGGCGGTCGTTCTAAAACATTATCCCTGGATATACTCCCGGAAAGAACAATGCAAAAGGTTTTCACAAAGATGACCGGAAGATGTTTTAACTAGAAAAAGTCAGCCAACACTAGATTTAATGAGGCATCACTCTAGTTTGTCTATACTTTTGTTTTTTGTACATATTTGCAAATTCAATTGATATGCTTAATTTTCGTCACATAATTCCTTTATATCATACATTTTTTTTACAACATATCGTCACGAACTACGCACACCTGATTCTCGTCAAAGATGAGATACGTAGGCAGCCCTATTTGGGTTTAGTACCCTTTATTCCAAAATAAAAAATAAAATTATATATATTTTAAGAATCATTTATGGACTTGGTTGATACCAACACAGTTAGGAGTGTGTGTAGGAAAGAACAAGTGGAGAAGACTGACTTCGTGGTAAACCATTGATTCTTCTGTTACCTCTCATTCACGTCTGTGTTGACACTTAAAAAATTGTTTTGCATGCTTCCAAGATATGAACAAAGCCAACCTCATCGTTTCATGTGCATTATGTGGTGAGTTTTTAGAATAAGTTCAATTGCATTGCATTGTGATCTAGAACTTGACTCGAATGTTTGTTGAGGCGAAATCCTGAGTAACACTTGATATAGGAAAGGATTGTAGGCTTTCTTTGATTCGTTTGAGCCTTTCCAGCTTACCAAATAACATTATCCGTAGCACTTCCCCTTTGAGCCAGAAGCCTTTTTTTTAACAACCACATCTTATGCCTATACCCTTTCTGAGTGCGTACACGCACTATCCCTCTTTTGACCCGACCTCCTTGAGCGCATCAGAAATGTGCAAATTGCTGAAAAGATCCGAGTTGAAGTGCAATGCTCCCAAAAGAGGAAAACAAAACAAAACAAAAGTACGGCTTCACACAAAAAGGAAGTCAAAAGCCCCGACAATATATAAAAAAAAGAAGGAAATAACTCCGAAAAAGGGTAAAAGGCTCTAAACGAAATATTCAAAAGAAGTCGGTACAAAACAAAGGGGCAAAAAGAAACAAATCGGCATCAAGGCACACAAATACCAAGCACGGACATATTCCAACGCTCAAGGATGGATTAGTCACTCCTTACCCAAATGATATCCTTTCCTTTTCCCAAGCCTACATTACAAACCCATAACAAGCCCTACATGATCCTATACAGAGGGTTCTCACATTAGTGGATACTCACATGACGACCAAGCCTATGGTATGACAATTAAATGCATTGAACATATTTCTGAGGGTGAGTGTATTTCTCTAGACGTCCCAAAGTTCAAAATACTGAAATACATGTGAGGAATGGACTTTCTTTCAGTGAGGGCATTTGAAACATGAGGATGCATATATGTCAAAACCTTGGCTTGAAGTGAGTGTCGATACTCAGGTATGTCTGAGATAGCATCTGAAGCTATAGGAATTACCTTGGAGTCAGTCTCGGTTATACAGAAAGCAATAACGGGAGCCCCTAAGCACAATACTAATTATTTGGTACCAACTAAAGTCAAGACATGATTTTGTCTTTTTCATATTTAAAAAAAAAAAATCAAAAACCTTGCAAAATATATTGCATCATTTTTCAAACTCTAGTCACTCTCTTTTACAAAAAAAAATAAAAAAAAATCTACAAAGTACAATCTCTTTTGCCACATGAACTACGTTATGACCTGATTCCCCCGGCGGGATACGTAGGCGGCCACATTGGCTTCGGTCCCATTTTTGAAAAAGTTCACAATCTCTTTTGCCGCATTAACTACGTTATGACCTGATTCCCTCGGCGGGATACGCAGGCGGCCACATCAGCTTTGGTCTCATTTTTAGAAAACCCTTACAAATCTTGCTTGCATGAACTACGATATGACCTGATTCCCTCGGCGGGATACGTAGGCGGCCACATCGGCTTCGGTCTCATTTTGGAAAACTTCACAATCCCTTTTTTGCTTACATGAACTACGTTATGACCTAATTCCCTCGACGGGATACGTAGGCGGCCACATCAGCTTCGGTCTCATTTTTAGAAAACCCTTACAAAGCTCTTTTGCATGAACTACAAATCTCTTTTGCATGAACTACGTCAAGATATTCTTCCGCGTTATGGTAGAGTAAAAAACGTGCTCTGTTTATAAAAAATCTACGTCAAAATTAAGTTGAAATTTCCTTTTGCAAAGTTGCACTGTGAAGTACAAACAAATCCACGTGCCAACATACGTATTGCTGTATTATTTTCTTGTCGAATGCTGGAACAATTGCGACACAAATTCAAGCCTCACAAAAGCAAACAAATAAATTTGTCCCTTTGAATTACATCCGACTTATAACATACGCCGAACACATTAACACCATGTAATAATACCATGTATACAATGAGATACTCATGATACAATCATCTTTAACATAAAAATCATACTTATTCCTAGTTTGACAAGTATTATCATCGTGTACTACTAGTAGTCTAGTACAATAGACAACAACAACTTTATTTATTTTATAAAATTAGGCCTCCTTGTAGGGGGGGGGGGGTTGTACCCCTACCCGTTTATTAGTGAAAGATAGAAGTACATTTTGGGGAGGTTAATAAACACTCCCTAAATATAAGGCCAAGGTTTGTTGAGTTTGATAGGACGTCCGTTTAATGGCTGAACTAGTCTGGCGTTGTATTCAAATCCCTGAGATAAATAGGTGAAGAAAAAAGTCAAGAAAATATTGTCTTTCAAGTTATATATTCCATTTAATTAAATTAGATTCTTTAAAAAAAGATTCTTGAGTTTTTTTTTTAATTGAAGAACCACCCTTTTCGAGTCACACAAGTTGAAATAAAAGCTAAATAGCGCTTTTTTGAGGTTTGAATGCTCTCATGAAAATTTTAGTAGACGTTTGGACAGAAATTGAATGATATTTGAAAAAAATAGTATTTAAAGTTAATTTAAAAAAATTAATATATGAAAGTTAAAATTGTGTTTGGACATACATTACATTTGAAAAGATATTCAAGTTGGCAGTAAAAAATGGAGGAAAATACATTACCAAACAGGTTTCTGATTAAAAAAAACAAAAAAAAATTATGTCCACGTCATGAACAGATCCTCCTTTGGAGATGATACTATAATTAGAAAAAATATCTTATTGCTAAAATTTTGAAACTATAATTAGAAAAAAGATCTTATTGCTAAAATTTTGGGGTAGCAACTCACGTCATGAACAGCATCTTGGAGCAATTTTATTTGTCTTCTCGTTACAGTTTTAACCTGAGAAATTGAAAAAGAAAAATCACATAATTAAAATTAATTTCAAAATGAAAATACTTTGTATTAAATTTTCGAAATAATGAGTAGGGCAAACTTAATTACCTTTCCGTCAATAGTCCAGACAACAGTTTCAGTGCAAGGCGGAGTAGTTAAGGAGCCATTATACCTGTAATATTTTCTTCCATCCAATGTAATTAGATTTGGGTCAATTTTCCCAATGGCTCTTTCTCCACCATTTTGATCAGCAATAGCTTTTAAATCCTTCTCTATCTGTGATTAGAAGTAAACAATATCAAGAATTTGATCGATTAAATTATACTGGTAGTGTAACAAATAAATTCGTGTTTACTCGGGTTAGGAACAAATCAGGAACTAATCCAATCTTGTAGTGGACTCCAATAACAGCAAACTTTTTTCCATCACTAGTTTCATGTACCAAATGACCCTCCATATCAAATCTGCATTTAATTTGTTGATTTATATGAATTTCTAATGCAAATATAAGCAATTAAAGCAACAACAAAAAAAAGTTACAAAAGAAAAATTAGAATAAGGATTTAGAAAGATAGATATGGAGTAATGGAGGGAATAAATTTAGTTAGAAATTTGTTACATATTCTTCCAATCCTTGCCTTCGGCCCAAAAATAATACTAAAGTGCGCCCCAAAAGCACTATATTAAATTATTATGTATAACATATAATTTATGTAATTATTCTGAATAAAAGATTCCAAAATTTCAACATTTTTAATTATTTGGTTGAGATTGTACATATAAGTGAGTAAATAATGATAATTTTCCTCTTTGTGTATGTTTATTTATTTTTCATATTTCTGAGGATTTCATTTTCTAAGTTTTATCTCAATTTTTCTGAATTAATTATTTCCTTTTGCGACGTTTAATTGATTCATAAATAAAAAATTAACTTCGCTTTTCATGAATTAATTTTAAGAGGCCTCTCAAATATATAAGACAGACAACCTTCTAGATATAAGTTAACTCTATGAATATATGTAAGGTAGTGAGTATACCTTTTTCCATCGATAGTATGTTCGGCAGCTATGTGCCAATGAATTTGTTTGAGTTGATATTGAATTTCATTTATCCTCAAGTATCCTCCATCATCCCATCTCAACTGCATTTATTACAGTAATTAATAATCACTCATTACAAAATGGTTTGATATCATGATGATAACTGTTTTAATTATTTTCCAAATATCCCCTTGATAACCAATTGAGTTGCCCAAGCGGACAACTGTCTTAATTATTATTAGTAGTATTGATGGACAATATCAATCTACGTACCATTACATCATGTCCTCTGTTCGTGAGAGTTGCCTCCGAGGATTTGTAGTATTTTTGAAGTGTTCCTAAATTCGATACAACTTCAACCCCTTTGTTAAGAATATCAATTGGAGATTGCATTGTTCCATTATTGCAGGTGCCCCATTCATCTGGATGAATATTGCCCCAGTTAGCTGGTCCATTCTCCGCATTTTCATCGTAACTAAAGTCCCTCTGATCATCTACAATTGCCCAAACATAGGAAAATCAGACCTCTATATATACACATTATCAAGTCATTTACAAGGTAATTAAATGTAACCGTCATAAAAGTGTGCATTAGTAGGTAGCCTAAAAATAACGCAGGTTAAAGTACATTAATAGTGCAAAATTAAAATTATTTAGACGGTTAGTATAAGTTATATCCAAAAATGAAAGGCCATGTACGCACTAAAATCAAACAAGCAGAATTTTTGAAGATGGAGTTGTATTTGGATATAGTTTTTGCAAAAAATATATTTGGTTGTTTGAATATACTAAAAGCGAAAAAAATAAAAAAATAAAAAAAGATTTTAGGTATTTTTCAAATTACTAATATTTGAAATTTTCCAAACGATGATTTTCAAATAAAGTAAAAAATTCGGAAAAAAATTGAACAATTCTCGTGTCCAACTGGTCCTAACGTACCAACTTCTCCGGATCTTGCAAGAAATGTACTTGAAAGGAAAAGTAAAGAAATGAACAAGATTTTGGTTGTTGTTCCCATATTCATTATATCTTTATTTTAACTGTTGAATATTTTGTCAGTTGATGAGAAACTCTGAGAACTCACGGATCATTATATAGGGGGAGTAGGGTGTAAGGCCAGTGTGAAGCTGACCAAAAAAAAAAGTTGTATTTGACTAAACTTGTGCCAAATTTTATATGAATAAAAGTTATATGTGCTAATACTATCATAAATCTGTACACCATCACTGTAATTATATCTATTATAGCATGTTGCGTACTACTCTCGTTTAATTTATGTCTTACTTTTCTTTTAATTTGTTTATGAAAGAATGTAGTTTCTTATATTTAATAGCTTCTCAATTTCAGCATCCTATTTGACATTTTTTAAATTACTATATTAAAGAATATTTTGGTATATTACATATATCTCCAACTTAAGATCATAAGATTCAAAAATCTCTCTTATTTAAACTTTATGCTCAATCAAACTAATACACATAATTAAAACAGATATAGTATTTATCTTAGGTTATCAATGAATACTTATTAAATAGAGTAACTGTAAATGATTTGGTTGTGTAAATATATTGTACGAACTTAAAACTAGTTAAACTCTTTCTATTTTAATTTGGGTGGCTTGAAAAATCGATAACTTGTGGATTAATATAAATAAGATAAATGAAAAGGCAGAGGACTCCTTGTTAGAAATTGTTCTCTTCAGTTTTTTGCTTGTAATGATGTCCGAGATCACCGTAACTTCTTAAATGAAAATGAATTTCTCTTATTTTCAGATGCATGTCCATTTATGAGTGATGATACATTATGGTTGTTACTTGTCAATTCATCCTGCATGGACTCTAATTACACATTTACACTTTACCATTCGCACAATTAGATCTGAACATAGGTCCTATATATATATATATATATATATATATATATATGCACGTCCAATTTCCGAATCAGGAATTAATTATGTTTGTCGTTTTCTATTTTTTTGTTAATTAATCTCGTGAATGGAGGTGTAAATTTTCATGCTTATTCCAATACAACGTAGGTATGTTTATCGTTTTCTATTTCTTATATAGTACTACTATCTTGTTAATTAATCTCGTGAATGGAGGTGTAAATTTTCATGCTTATTCTAATAGGAAAATACTTAAAATCTCTCCTTAACTTATCCTCAAAATTCAGTTTAACAATTTTACTTTACATGAGTTTAAATACCACCCTAAACAATTATCTAGTAAATTTAATATATACACCTCTTCAAAAGATGATATGAAAAGGAAAGTGTTTTTACTCGTGTGGAAAGGAGAAAAAGAGATTAAAAAATTGACAAAATCTTTCTTCTTTTACCTTTTCTTTTCTTTTTCTCTCTCCATCAACAACAATGGTTACCTTTCTTCTTCCATCAGCATGAATGGAGCTCCAAAAACCAGCAAAAATCAAACTAAATCACTCAACAATTTTCGCCATAATCGACCCCAGAGGAAAATAGATCTTGCTCCAAATAATCTGTCATTTATTTGGAGAACCTTCTTCATCAGGAAAAGAAACTAGCTTAGTTTTTTTTTCCACAAGAACTTTGAATATACATAAATATACATAATAAGTTTATGTGTTTTGTATATTTTGACTTGCGCCCATAATTAATTTCGGTCAATGGCCAAAATGAAAAAAAAAAAGAAAAGGTCTTATTAATTCATCTCAATTTAGTTTACAACTAATAAATTTCTTTTACAGTCAATTGACTCCATTCTTTAAAATTGCGTTCATATATTAATTGTGTATATCATAATTTTTGAACTATATTTGAATTTTAGTTTAGTCTATACATTAAAAATGAGAACTTTCTTGTCAACGAAAGCATAAGTAGATAATTAGACATTGGTTATAGGCAAAATCTTCAACGGTTCTTCCTGATATAGACTTGCTGTTTTAATGGCGTTCTACGAAAGAGATCAAATCCTCAGTTTATCAATTTAAGTTTTTATGGCTCAATCTTATGAATTTCTAAGTTTAAATTTCATATTTCAATCCAACACATACATAGATATATTCGTGTATATATTGTGTATATGAACCTAATTAATTAATATCACATCAACCAATTGTTAATAATACAGTTTAACTCAATCTCAATCAATAATTATAACCATATATCAATTAAATAGAAGTAAGAAAAATATAATTACCTTGAATTTTACAGTCCAAGCTTGATTTCTCTTCTTCATTTTCTTCCCTATCTATCTATTTACCTTAGCTATCTATATATCTATCTTTCTTTCTTTTTTCCTTCTCTATCTATTTTCTATCAAGTTTGATTTTTCTTCATCTTTTCCTTCTTTTCCTTATCTATATCTCTCTTATCTCTACATCTATTTATCTATCTATGACGGCTGGTAGGCTTCAAAGGAACTAATTGCATTGCATTTATTAAACAGTTTCAATTCGTTGCGTTGACGTTGATATGTAGCTCTCTAGCTTTTATGTCAACTCCTTTCCTATATTATTGTTGGATATGTAAAGCAATACGGGAAATAAATAAATATTACAAGTGTTCAAAAGGATAAACAAACAAACCAATGTTCAGAACTGCCGCAAACTTGTTGAGTCTTGAATCTTGATAACCTGAAATCAAGAAACACTAAATCTGGATTGTTACAACTGTGGCTGAGTCGAGAGATGACTCTCTGTCTTTAAGATAAGATTGTCCCGTATATATTCTTTTACGTTAACAGGCAATAGTCTCCCAAGATAAAACAACAACTAATCAACACTACAAAGCAAATAGGTTGATTCTGACGAAGAAAATAAACACAAAATGACTTGCTGAAGAATGGAAAAGGAAGGAAGAGTTTTCTGTTTGTCCACACATTTTTGGACAGAATTTCAGTTGTGCTCTCTTCTGTTTTTTCTTTGTATTGTGTTGTATATATTCTTCTCTGCAATTGAGCCAAAATGCTCCAATATATAGCATAAGGGGAGAGACTCCTCAACTGCCAAGTAATGACAGTTTAATGCCATTAGTGAGGGAGTTTTAACGCTCCAAAAATCAACTCCAACGGCAGGCAGAAACATGCTGCCTTCCGTCGTTCCCAATTTCAGCTTTCCAGGGACCAAACTGTAAATATTAAGCAATTTGGGGTCCAAATAGATAATATCAGAAGAGCCCCGAGACCAGACCGGACCGGACGGGCGGCGGCGCGTGTGTGGGCTTAGCGTTGAACCCAAGCACATCTAGGTCCTCCCTCCTTCAAACACATGGGTTACCCCTTGGGGTCTCAAACCCTTAGCCAATTTTGAGACTTATAAAGAGAACAATTCTTCTTTTTCCCACCGATGTGGTAGATTTGTCCCACACCATATTTCCATGCCTCAAACTCCTTACTTCGTGGACCAATATCTATTTCATTTCTCAATGAAATTTGACGATTCTTGGTCCTACGGTCATCTACTCACTTAGTAGATTATGCACGTGTGAAGAGACAAAGCATCCAACATACGGAATCCTAGTATTTAAGTCATTAAATACGGGTGAACGCACCTCCCCACCAAAGGCAAATTTCCAACAATCCCCTCTTGAAAGAGATTTTAGCGCACACACAATGTGCCTACTTTCAGCAATCTTTCAGCGAAAAGATATTGCATCAGGAGAGGTAGATTTTGCTTTGAACCTTCCCTAGTTGAATACCACCGGACTTACTTACTGCGCGGTGAACGTGGTGTCTTGAACCGTTAGTGTTTAGTGTAAGCCAAGACAATGATACCAACACAATAACTCTCCTTATTCATTTTCTTCTTATTGTTTTGTCCGTTGTGGCCGTGGACACACTTGGATTCTTAAGTGCGTTCATTTGAGGCGGCCTGTCCTTGCACTTAAATATGTGATCTCCTACAAGGTATCCTGCTATACCCCACTTCACAAGTGTTATGAATCATTAAAAGTTCCCCAACCTTAACCTCAACCGTTTGAGGATCGTTAAAGGTTTGGAAGTTTAACCTTTACCCACCATGTAGGTAGCACTTTAATGTCTATCGCAGGAACAACTTTAGATTCATGTTTCCCTACAGAAATCATCATCTGAAGTGCTCTTGCTTCCACCGAAGCGCTTAACTGAACCTTTTGCATCTTAGTTTTCCCATTGAACCAAATTCTTGGGATCTCCAGTCGGTATGGTTGGGTTACCACCGCAAAGGTTCGTATTGTTTGGGTTTTAAGCCCATTCCCCTAGACAGGCAGAATACTTGATCTCCGGGTAGTCCCTTAGTTAAAAGGGTCTGCTATATCATTTGATTAGTAATCAAGGAAGTGACACCCGTGATGATCAACTGACATACGGTCTTATGTCTCCGACAAATCCTGACAGATATGTCCAGACGACGTCATCTGTGTCCTTCCTAAAGCCGACCGGCTAGCCACAATGTATAACTGTTGAAGGCACAGGTTTCTCCCAATAAGGGACGTCCTCTAAGAAGTCGTGAAGTTACTCAACTTCTTTCATGCTTTGTATAAAGCGATAAACTCCGATTCCATTATGAATCGGCCGATGCAAGTTTGCTTAGAGGTTTTTCCAAGACCTACCATACACATTTACTTGTGGCTTTGGTGTTTTTCATATATGATGTCCAGTTTGTATCACTGTGTTCTCCCAGAAACGCTGGACATCCAGAATACTATAATCCGTAGATAAGCGAATATTTCAGATATCGTCATATCCGACTCAACGCCTTCTATTGATCATTTATTAAAATCATCAGTGAACCTTAGTTCAACTGATCTACTTTGTAGGCCGATACCATGTCGGTTGTAGTGTGTAACATACATTGAACTACATGTGACCTGCGCATATCGCTCCTTGTATATGGGTGCACCATGATTTCAATCAGTTATATGATTCATATCCATTGGTGGCTTCAACAAGACTGTCAACTATCTCACAACTGAGTTTGGAGTTAGACCAGTCCGTTAGATGTCTTAGAAATCCAATTCCTAAGATGTCATCTGTGATACCCATATCTTTTGTTTCAATATAACTTCCACTCTCAGACTGTTGGTTTTCCAACTGTTGGCTTTCTAATTTCAGAGTCAATGTTTTTGTGGTCAGATTCATTATTTCTGTTTTATCTGAAACTTCCAGGACCAAAATGAAAGTTCAGGAAGAAGCCCAACAGTCTAGCAAACCAACTTTGATTCTCCCCTTCCAACTCTCCGGTTAGGAAGGTTGTTTCAACATTCATGCCACGCAAGACTGCAACGGCCCTAGATATTAAGCTATTCACATGGAAGCACGTGTACAAATAGCCGAGGCCTTATACTTATCAATAGATCCATCTACTTTGTACTCACTTTTGAGTATTCTTTTTCACAACCCAAAGGTTCTTTTTCTGGAGGAAGACCAACCATTACACAAGTATGGTTCTATATGATGAAATCTATTTCTCTCTTTAGTTTTTTTCCAAAGCAGCGCTTTTGGAGATGACAACTCTTTGTTAATTGTCCATGGTTCATTCTCAACCATACAATCTAGAAGGCCTGGAACAAGTCTTTGTCCCCTCTTTGCTCCGTCTTGGTTCAACATCTAGAATCCCTGAGTTACTCGGATACGGAATATTAAGTTCCAGATAGACGGCAACTTCCGAGTCCTATAGATACGGAACGTCTAGTTCCGGACAGTCAGGCCCTCGCGGGTTCTTGTTAACCTCGAGTAATTACTTCTTTTTCCTTCTCAAGGAAAGTTATCCAAAAAGAATTCATCATTCTTTGACACTAAGAGACGATAAGCACTACTGTTATTTGCAGATCCAGTGGATATGCAATCTACAGTCTTAGGTCCAACTTGACATGTTTCGGTATTCCAACTTCTACCAAGCCACCCCACATCACAACATTTGTATGTGAGATCATTTCCATGTCTCACACAGAGGGTTATCCTTATCCTTATGTGGAGTTCTATTGAGAATCGCATTAGCGGTAAGGATCGCTTTGCCCCACATATTTTGGGTGTATGGCTTTGCGCTTGGCTAACATCGTTAGACTGAGGTGAGTAATGAGCAGTCGTTTGATGAACGATGCTTCACATTCTCCCCTCTATCACTACGAATTCCTCAATCCGTAGGCTTAGTTGATTTTCAACTTCTGCTTTGTAGCGCTTATCTGCTTCAACAACTTCATCTTTGTTTTTTCCCCCATAAATAAAGGATTCAATATGTTGTACCATCATCAATGAAGGTCATAAAGTACTTGTCTCCCCCATCTATTTTGTATAAACTTTAAATCACCCATGCAGGTGTGAGTAAGTTCTAGACGAGCGGTGCTTCCTTCGCTATTCCTTTTACGGAACTTGGAAATGTGATTTTGCCTCTTCGTCTACCTCACATTTATTTTGAGGGTTTATGTCGACAGAAGGCAACAATCTCAACTTCGTTAGCTTTTGAATGACTTTTTATTTAACGTGTCTTAATCTATGATGTCATAGATACACGGATTACAAATATATCATTCATTTGGCTACAGACATACTGTACCATTTTTAGTTATTACAGACCTGTTGGACTAGTCTCAAACCAGCTTGACCAACAACGTCCCTTAAACCAAGTTTGGGACATGTATCACCTCATCTGAGAGTGATCACATTCCCTGAAGTCCTATTGAGGACAACATCTCCAACCCCTTCTACTTTAGAGGTAGCGTTGCTTCACATGAACAACCTCTTGCCCGTGGTTAGGGCGTAACCGGATCATATGTGATCTGGATACTCTGGCTCACTCCAGTTGCTTTGGCAGACTAAGTGTCCAATTTCTTTTATGCCTTTCTTTTGGCCTTCAGATCATTTAAGACCTGAAAACTCTGGCCCATCTCACTAGGTGTCCATTACTCTTCTGTCTTTCTTTTGGCCTTCAGATCATTAGAGACCTGGAAATTCTGGTCCACCACACTAGGTGTCCATTACTTTTCCTATGAAGTGAATTCTGGCCCCACTCCAGCCGCTCGTAGGCTTTGTATGACTGAGTGTCCAATATCATCCTATCAAAGAAATTTTTGGCCCCACTCTAGTCGCCTGTAGGCTTTGTATGACTGAGTGTCCAATATCATCCTATGAAGGATCTTCGGCCAAATAGTGTGACAGGCTCAACGTCTTTAGCTTTTAGTCTTCTTCCCTTATGATTGGTGCCCAAACAATTCTTGGCGCTTACTTAAGAGTGGTAACAATTTTCGCATAGTCAGTGGATCTTTCTCCCTCGTATGTGCGAACATACTTTACACACTTTTAATAATTACACTTAAAAGAACGGATCTTTTTAAGTCATTTACAAAATCCAATCTTTAAACGGGAAGGAAGATGAGATTAAACTTCTGATTTTAAAGCGTAAGGATTATAAATTATTTCGAAAAACATTTTCATATTCCTCCTTACTTTAAGCCTTTTTTAATCATACATCATTTAATCTTCTTTTTTTTTTTGACAAGGAAGAAAAATTACTTATCCCAATTTCGAATTCTGGCCCACTTCAGTCACTTTTCATCCTTACCATAATTCAGATCCTATGTATGGGACAAATATAGGCCTTATGCTACAAGATAGAACTGTTGACACCCAATTTTGTCCCGTCTTTTTCAATTTATTTGTAATTTTTAAATATTTTTTAACACCTCAAAACAATTTTAATCTATATGCATACATGCATATATATATATATATATATATATTATTCTCTTATTATTATTATTATTATTCGCATTTACTATCATTTGCATTTTTATCATAATCATAAGTTTTATCCGAAAATTCTATGTTATTTTAGTCTCGCAAAATTGCATCGCATTTTCATTTTTTATTAAGCATTAAACATTTCGCAAATATTATATTTTATTATTATCACATCGTTATGTTATTTTAAAAAATTCACATCTTTTACAAAACAAAATAATATTTTTAATATTAAACCCCTTTTATATTTTTAATCCATAACCCATTTTCATTTTTCCAACCCAAAACAATTCTACCCAAACAAAATTCACAAGGCCAAACCCATTCCCCTTATTCCCTTCCCCTTTATTTCCCCCCAATTCCCATAGCCCACATCCGAGGCCCAATCGGCCACTCCCTAACAATACCCCAAATCCATTCCCTTTTTATTTCCCTTACAACCAAAACCCAAACCAATTAAATTCCCATTTCCCCTCTTTATTTTCTCGCCCACCCGCAATGTACCCAAACTCCCCCTTCTTTTATTTTAACCAACTCCCCCATTTGTTCCCCTCACCCAAAACAAATCATCCAACCCAAGCCCACTCGGCTGGCCCAACCCCTAAAACCGACCCATCACCACAACCCTTTTATTTCCCCCAAACCAAACATAACCCCAAAAATAAAAAAAAAAATAAAACCCTAACCCCTAACCCTTCAAATCGCCGCACACCCGACCCCCCCAACATCGCCGCACACACCCTACACCCCTACCCCACCACTGCCACCACGCTACCCCCGACACCGCCGAACCCTCACCCTTCCCCAAAAATCGGCAAGCGGCGCTCTCATTTCCTCTTCTAGACAAAGCCACAAGCTTTGTCAACCATGGAACAGAGGGTGTTGCTCCATTTTCGTGCTATGAATCACGTGAAGCCTGCAAGGCCATCAACGTCCGGATTTTTGAAGGATTTCGTTGACCCATTTCAAAATTTGAAGCTAAAAACCCCGCCCAAAAGCCCTAGAAATCCCTAAGTTCGTCCTATAAATATTGGCATGTGGAGTCCATTCAGAGGAGGCCCTTTTTTGGACGGAAAAACTCTCGGTTCTCCAGAAAATCAAACTAAAAATTCACCATTTTTCTTAGGCTTGCTCAGAGCCAAATATAGGCAGAAAAATCCCTCTCTCGAACAGCTTTCGATTCTCAAAAATCCTTTTTTTTACTCTCGTTTCGGGCTCGACAAAGCCACAAAATACTAAGCTTTATTCTTCTTTTTTAATCGCATAAATACAACTTCTCCGAGCGGACTCGACGATTCGAAAGTACGCCTCGGTTCGCTGCCCGGAGAAGGTCAGTAATCCCATTCCTCTATTGATTTTCAGCTTTTATTATGTAATATATTATTATGTGTAGTGTGACTGATTAGCCTCTTTTAATTGATATTGATCATTGTTTGATGTTTGTTATAGTAACTGTTAGTATGATTATATAGGTAAAATGGTTTAGGGGATTAGTTAGGTCATGTACAGATTACTTTGAGCTAGAATAAAGCCAAAATGTCATTTGTTTAACTAGGGGTGGACTGTTAGGATAATTTAATATTAGTTTAATAATATATGGGCTACGCAATTATGTTCCATGGCCTGTGATTGACATGTATTGTCCGATTATTGAAATATTGTGCCAAATACCTTAGCAAAGTGCACTTGTTTAAAATAAAAGTCACGTGAATCTTGTTAGCCTTCTTATGTTAAGCATATTTTCTCCAAATCCTGTATTTGTTATAGGTTTGGGTTGTTTCTTAAGTTGATGTTCAATGTTGTTTACTTACGAATGTGTTAGTCCAATATGTGTGAATTTAGGGGTCATTTGCCCAATATAGTCGAATATATGTTCCGGTATTAAGGGATAGCATGATTCAATCTGTCCGAGTTATATATATGCCTGCTAAGCCGTGTAAACTGCTAGTCTAGTACCGTGTTATTGTGAACTTGCTTGTGGGTATCAACACTGTTTCTAAAAATCAGAATTGACAAAGATGACAATGTTGTGATAGTTATCAATCTCTACCTCGGGATTTCTACCGATGTTTTAGCCATGTGATTCTCTCGTATGCTATGATATGACACTTTTTTGTTTATGTATGTTCTTTTGTCGTGTTAGTTGCACTTGCCTTAGACCTAACTATCATCTATTCCCATGCCTTGACCTCAATGTCATTTCTCGCTCGGTAAAAAATGAAACATGATTAGGACTCTACATAATCTAATTCGGTCTAAGTAGTTAAGATACTATGACCGGTTAACTATATCTTCTTGAATCGACTCTATGTATCTCCCTTTTACTTGCCTAAGTGTAAAAGACACCCATGACAAACATATAATACTCCCTCATCTTACTCTTGTGATATATCATGTGTATTGATTCATTAAATGGCTCATGTGCTAGCCTCATTGTTTTGATAGAACCAACCATGTTATGCTAATTTTAAGACCTTTTATTTCATCTATCCGATCTGCAGCCATGATCATATAGGTATATATGCATAGAGCATAATTTGGATAAATGGTTTTGGAACATAGTATAGGCGGATGCTTTCTAGAAATCCAAAGATCGCATCCTCTTATTGAATGGTGCATATAGATTTCCCATTAGGATGCATGTTTGCTTGCTTCCGCTTTACGAGATATTCATGTGCATCTGCTCCGTCCTAAAAATGATCTAGTATGAATGAGGAGAAGTTAAGCATGTTGTATTCTTTCTTGTGCCTATTTCTCGTTATGGGAGGATAATGCATAAACTGGTTTCTTGTTTTGCTATTTTTTCGAACACATAGTAATTAAACATGTCTGTTTTAAATATGTATCCGAATTAAAGGATTTTTGAAGCAAGCTAGTTAGCTTAATGTATGTGTTCATCCCTATAAGCTTCTTTTTTTGGAACATTCTATTCGGACTGTCCATTCAAATTTAGGATTAAGCGTGCCCATGTGTTTGATCTACGATTATATGTATAAATTGCGGTGAGGTTCATGTGTATGTCTCCCTATTTATGCTTGGACTTTTTCTCCATCTTGCTTAGTTTACCAACTGTTTCGTACCACTGAGGTGTCTTTCATGGGTTCTACTTTCGTTTTGTGATCCGAAATTACCTTGGTCTTTCCTTCCCCGCATCCATTGAGTTTTAGAAATGAAATGCCCCAAGTATATCATGCATATTTCGAATATTTCATGTATATCAGTCCTTTATATGGCTAAATATGCTAAATGCGGGCTTGTATATTTGTTGGAAATTAAGGGGATTAGAATAATGTGTATATTGGGCTTGCCTTCCTTTCCTCCCTTTTAAAATCCGAAAGATGTGTGTGATGGGCCTATCCTCCTATACCTGCGCATCTGAACCTAACCAGTTGGGTCGAGGCCCGACAATATACTACTTGTCATGAATTATTCATTTTTACACTTTTTTGTATATATTCTCATATTCCGTCACTAATCCTTTTCTTTTCTTTCATTTACATGAAATGTACCGGGAGCAACGAAGAGTCTCGTTATGAGACTCATCATGGCTATTGTCAAACGAAGATTCGCACCCACATTCCTTGCATTCTCCGGCCTCGGGATTTCCAAACAAATAGGGCTAGATGACATCGTCATCCGCCTTAGTTCCCCTTTTATTATTACTCTTTAATTCCGTTATTTCTATTTTTGGGCATGTAATAATTATTTAATGTTTGTGTGACTGTTAGGATATTTAGAATAATTAGGCCACGAATGGATAATTCATAGGATAGTCTAAGATTGAAAACACCTCGCTAGCTTATTTACTTGTAGGCTCGGTTAATTCAAACTTAGAAACCCTCCGCTAGTTTATTTATTTTTAGGCTCGTCAAGCATATTTAAAATTTTCAAAACAAACTATGATCATCTTCTATTCATTTTATTAATTGTACAACAAAAAATGATTTCCAAAAATTACTCCTTTGGCATTACAAATTAATTGCTTTTCTCCTTATTATTGTCACAAATGCATACATGTACAAAATGCATCTCTTTCATTAATTATTTGCAAATATCTTTTTAACTTTATACTTTAAACATGCATTTTTCTTACTATAATATTAACTTGAGTTTGACCGGATAACCGCAAGTTAGCGGATCTTAAAGGATGCCTAACCCCTTCCCTTTAGGAGAATAGAGAACCCTTACCTAGAATCTCATTAGTTTCGCAGACCTTAAAATCGGAGTTTACATTGCAGCATTTAGTTTAAATATTTAGGTGTCCTAATTCACCGTAAAAGATAATTAGGTGGCGACTCCTCAATCCTTTTTACCCAGGAATCACGCAATACGCCGTGCTCCGCTTTGACCTCGAGCAAGTCAAAATACGGCGCGACAAGAACCATATCTTTAGCCTTCTCCTCTTGTCCCAGTTGACATCCCCAGCCTCTCGTGGGCGCTTGTTCCCACCACTCTTAGGAGCGGTGACACCATGAACACGTTGACCTTCAACAGCATAATCAAAACTCTGTTCTACCAAAAAACTACAGTCATATCCAAATTTGGTCACACCACTTTCGACCGACATCTTTCGAACACTAATAGAATCGTGTCTTAAAATTGTTTGTATATGTAAAGCAGTACGGAAAGTAAATAAATATTACAAGTGTTCGAAAGGATAAACAAACAAGCCAATGTTCAGAACTGCCGCAAGCTTGTTGAGTCTTGAATCTTGATAACTTGAAATCAAGAAACACTAAATCTGAATTGTTACAACTGTGGCTGAGTCGAGAGATGACTCTCTGTCTTTAAGATAAGATTGTCCCGTATATATGCTTTTACATTAACGAGCAATAGTCTTCCAAGATAAAACAACAACTAATCAACACTACAAAGCAAATATGTTGATTCTGACGAAGAAAACAAACACGAAATGACTTGCTGAAGAATGGAAAAGGAATGAAGAGTTTTCTGTTTGTCCACACATTTTTTGACAGAATTTCAGTTGTGCTCTCTTCTGTTTTTTCTCTGTATTGTGTTGTATATATTCTTCTCTGCAATTGAGCCAAAAGGCTCCAATATATATCATAAGGGGAGGGACTCCTCAACTGCCAAGTAATGACAGTTTAATGCCATTAGTGAGGGAGTTAATCAGCCAAGTAATGACTGATTTAATGTGCAACATAAAAGAGCTGTTAGGGAGGTTTAAGGTGCAGATTAATGGAGTTTTAATGCTCCAAAAATCAACTCCAACGACAGTCAGAAACATTCTGCCTTCCGTCGTTCCCAATTTCAGCTTTCCAGGGACCAAACTGTAAATATTAAGCAATTTGGGGTCCAAAGAGATAATATCAAAAGAGCCCCGAGACCGGACCAGACGGGACGGGTGGGCGGCGGCGGCACGCTTGTGGGCTTATCCTTGAACCCAAGCACATCTAGGTCCTCCCTCCTTCAAACACATGGGTTACCCCTTGGGGTCCCAAACCCTTAGCCAATTTTGAGACTTATAAAGAGAACAATTTTTCATTTTCCCACCGATGTGGTAGATTTGTCCCACACCATATTTTCATGCCTCAAACACCTTACTTCGTGGACCAATATCTCTTTCATTTCTAAATAAAATTTGACGATTATTGGCCCTACGGTCATCTACTCAGTTAGTAGATTATGCACGTGTGAAGAGGCAAAGCATCCAACATACGGAATCCTAATGTTTAAGTCATTAAATACGGGTGGACGCACCTCCTCACCAAAGGCAAATTTCCAACAATTATTTTATTCAAAATTCAGAAAGCCATCATCATATGATCTCACTTGCTTCCTCAAAGATGATGTAAATATATAGTATATTATATTTCCAATTAATCTTCTCTCAATATACTTTCGGGTCATGGTTTGAGTCGCTTGGCGTATGTAAAATCACTAGGCGTATGTAAATAGACCCGAGCGTTGGAGGATTTTCTGGTCATGTTCACAAATGCAAAGGAAGAATTTATTATATAAAGGGATGTGGTCCCGAAATAATTTAGGACTTAAGAGGTGTGACGACAGGAATTGAAAATAATGGATGTATGTCCTAAAAGAGGTTATGGGTTAGTGCTATATCGCACGATTATGACATTAGGTATATGAAGATTTTATAAGTCATTAAGATTTAAATGAATTGGGATCAAATAATTTATTATGTGTGTAATTAGTTAAATGTTGAAATAAAGTGGGAGAACAAAGAATTAATTGTGGTATTAATGGAAAACGGGACAAGTATACATGGATGACTAAGTTGGCACTGGGTTGTTTGGGCAAAAGGATTGTTTAAAATGACTAAACATAAGGATGTGGGTGCGGTGGCAGATTCGTGCAAGGTTAGGAAAGAAACATTATTTACTTAAAAAGGAGAGGAGGAACGTTCCATTCATTTCCTTCACTGGGAAAAACAAAATTTTGCTTCTTTCCATTTTATAAATTCATTGTTTTGATTTCTAAAACGTTAGCAGTAGCATATCATTTTCGAAATTGTGCAAGGTTATTTCACAAATTAATCCCAAAAACATTAAGGAGATTCCAAGATTAACTAGTAAAGGAGGTCAAGTTCATTGACGATAGTAGAATCGACACAGGTATGTTAAGGCAAATTATTTCTTTCTTTTTGCATGTTCCATATAACAAAATATAACTGTGATATTGTTCCATAAATTATTCTACTCCTAGTAGTTAAGAATATTCATGTTATTGATTCCTATGTTAAAAACATATGTTCCTAAGTCCTTATTGAGGCATACGGAAAAGATGTTGATATTCACAGTGTTAGCCGAAGGTACAAGGATATTATGTCACTCATGATGTTTTATTGTTATTCATGCATTTTCATTTGCATTATATTCATATATTACACTGGACCAACTTGTGCTATGCACACTACTCTATGGTAAATATTATGTATATGTAGGGGATATGGGGAAAGGGAAGGCGTTATATACGCATACCACATGCAACTGGTACATACTATCACGAAAGAGCCCAAAAAGGCCAATATTGATGCCCTTGTGTGGCCAATATGATATGATGTCCTTGTGTGGCCGATATAACCTGATGCCCACAGAGGCGTTTATGGAAAGGAAGATGCCCTTGTGTGATCAATATTTATATGTATACCGTATTTGCATTGTGCATAACATTTATGCATATGTATTAGGACCCTCAAAGGCATTTACTGTTGGTCAGCTGTTTCTGTCGGCTATTGGTGTTGACGGCAGTTTCTGTTGGCGGTTTCTATCAGCTATCTCTGTCGACTGTTTCAGTTTCAGATTATTATGTATCTCTGTGATGATATTTCTTATGCCTGACATACTCAGTACACCAGTCGTACTGACGTCTCTTTTGTCGGGGGACGCTGCGTTTTATGCCCGCAGGTTCAGTTAAAGAGGGTGATGGTTCGCGCTAGTAGGTTGCTGGTTTAGTTGATGTTGGAGCACTCTATTTGTTCCAGAGTTGCAGTCTAGTCTCGGTATGATATTTTTCATCTGCATATGGGTATGGCGGGGTCATGTCCCGACTTTGTGATGTCATGTACTCTTTAAAGGCTTGTAGACAGTTGTCATGTGGATAGTAGTCGAGTGTGTCGTCCTGTCGGCCTTGATGTATGTGTCAGCAAGATACCTAATAACGATCCTCGTGGCCATGATTGCTTACGGATATATGTTAGTTGTATGATCAGCGATGCCCGGCAGGTAAGGTCCGGGTGCCCGTCGCAGCCCTCCGGTTTGGGTCGTGACAAACTTGATATCAGAGCATGTCTGTCCTAAGGAGTCTACAAGTCGTGTCTAGTAGAGTCTTGTTTATGGGTGTGTAGCACGCCACACTTATAAATAGGAGGCTGCAAGGCATTTAGGAATGGTTTCCATTCTTTCATATCATAGATCATGCAGTAGAGCTGAGTCTTAAGAATTCGAGTTTAACTCGTTCCTTATACTATTTTAGTAATGACGGTTACCAAAAAGACTTCGGTTAGTTCATATTCGTAGCAGTAAATTAGTGACTTCTATCAAATGATTGATGCGCCAGAAGGGCAGTGTTATGTTAAAGATTTTTTTTTGAGATGGTGGGGGATTGTCTCACTCATATACGGAAGAGATAATGCAAGTCTGGAAAGTAAAATGTTTGCTTTGGGATACAAAAAAAAAGCAAGGTAAAGGAAGTACTAAGCACCGGAACGCAGAAGATTGTAAGGATTTTTAAGGAATGGATAGATAAATGAGGCCATAGACATTTTTTTACACAAATGAAAACTGATGGTTTAGACCCTAACACAGTTACTTATACTACTCTTATCAGTGGTCTATCTCAAAATGGTCACAACAGTGAGGCACTTACATATTTTAAACAATTGTTTCAAGTAGGGTATCGACCAAATAGTGCAAGTATTGTTGTTGCCCTCTCAGCTTCTACAAATATGGCATCACTGCACGAAGGAAGAACCATTCATAGATACATTTTACGGCAAAAGATTCTGTTATCTCTTCCTGTGGCAACTGTATTAGTTGATATGTATGCTAAATGTGGAAGTCTAAATTGTGCAAAATGCATTTTTGATTTGATTCCAAAGAAGGAGTTGGCCTTGTATAATGCTATGATATATGGTTATGATTTACATGGTTGTGTTGTAGAAGCACTTGCATTGTTTAAACGTCTCTCCCAGGGAGGCATGGAACCAGACATCATAACCTTCACCAGTATGTTATCATCTTGTTGTCATATTGGACTGGTAAAAGAAGGGTTAGATGTTCTTTATGACATGCTCTTTGTGTATCATATGAAGCCAAGTGTAGAACATTATGGTTGTATGATCACTCTTCTCTCCAAGTGTGGTAATCTAGATGAAGCTATGCAGCTCATTCATAGTATGCCTTTCGAACCTGATAAAAATGTTTTTGAATCACTGCTTGTGGCTTGTAGAGAACTCAGAGGGACAGAACTCGAGGAACATATAGCTAATTGTTTAATTAAGATGGAACCAGATAATTCAGGACACTATGTGTCACTTTCAAATGCATATGCAACATCTGGAAGATGGAATCAAGTCTCAAAACTGAGGGATTTTATGAAGAAAAAAAGTCTTAGGAAGAGACCTAGATTCAGTTGGAACAGAATTTCATATGTTTGTTTCAGGAGACATGTGGCATTTACACAGGAAATAAGTACAATATACACTTTGCTGGATAGGGAAATACAGCTTACTTGATTCTGTTTCAAAAATAATTTATGATTCTTTGGCACATTGTCCTCTTTGCGAACTGAACTCATGTTAATCAGATATTATCAAGATGGCAAGTTTTAGAGGTTAAAATGGCTTGAAGACAAGAAAAGCCCCAACACTAGAGAATGTCACCACTTGTGAATAACTATATATGTATTCGTCTTGAGGAGACAACATTGAAGTTTTGATGATGCACCAGTTCATATAAACTTCCTGATGGATTAGAGAACTTGATGAGACAACATTATGCTATGTGAGCAAAATGATTTCTTGAGTGTTAACCACAACTTGGATATGGCCAAGTGAAGTCTATCCTCTTGGGACAAGCAGTGGGCATTTCCTACAAGCTACTCTATTTGCATCATTTTATTCACGACAAAGACTAATGTATGAATTGGATCTAAACATACGCAGCATCGGTTCTACAACATATGTAGCCATATATCTCAGAAAGTAGGTAAACGGAAGCAACAATGAGTAAAGCTCAAAATTAACGCCTAATGGGTGAAAAGGGCCAATGACGCCTATGGATACAAAGTAGACATTAAAGATATATGTCAAGAGATAATGACATTATAATGAAGATAGAATGTCAGGTAAACACAGATGTCTATGGGCATTTATGAACTGACCAAAAGTTCTACGAGTAGTTGGAGTAATGGACTTACAACTTAATGAGATCAAAGAAATCTTTTTTCCTAAGCGCTATTGACAGGAGGTCTTAGCCATGCGGTAAGTAAAGAAATTCGAATCTAAGTATAATGACCAGGTTTGGATATATAGTAGGCCAACGTCAGCTAATGCAAATTCTTCAGAATATTTTAGAATTAAGACAAGTAAAAAGATGAGGGAACCAATGTCAAAAGAAGTAAGAGAGGAAGTTTCTTATAGTTACGAGTGGTGAGAAAGTTTTAGACCATGAATGAGAGTTAACTACGATGATACACGCACTTCTGATTCGAATGACATTGTCCATAAAGTGTTCACGATTGAGATACTACAAATATAAAAGTTTGCAACACACCAGCTAGTACACAAAGCTAAGTTGGAAATAGAATCATTCATCTACAAGCGGCTTGACTAATGCGAGGACGAAGGAGATAAGTTGACGGGAATGAACGCATTAGTTAGCTAAGCGGGAGTCCGATTGAATGATTCAGATAGTGATGGTCATCCTTCATACGGGAAGAGAAGAAACGTCATGATGAAGATCTCATTGTTAGAGAAGATTGGGAAAGATATTTAGTAAAATAGAACCGCAATCTTCAAGTATAGTGGGAGAGGGACCTTAGGTGGAAGATTCATTTGTGTATTCCCAATATAGTAGGTTTATGAGGCAAGATTATGACGGAGGTCCATTGATCACAAAATTTCGTTCACCATGGATCTACTAAGATGTGTTATGATCTCAAAGGTATGTGTTGGTGGAACGACATGAAGAGGAACATTGCGGAATTTGTAGCTCAGTGTCTTAATTGTCAGCAAGTGAAAGCGGAGCACCAAAAGCTCGACGGTTTGACTCAGAACATTGAGATCCCGGTGTGGAAATGGGAAATAATTAATATGGATTTCATTACGGGTTTACCTCGCTCTTATCATAAGTTTGATTCTATTTAGGTGATGGTTGCTAAGACCGACCAAATCAGCTCAATTTCTGGCAGTTAAAACTACCTACATAGCCGAGGACTACGTAAAGTTATACGATACGAAAATTGTTCGCCTTCATGGTATGTATAGTTCTATTATATCTGACCAGGGGGCACAGGTCACAACGAAATTCTAGAAATCATTTCAAAAAGTTTGGGCACTCAAGTTAATCTTAGTACAACTTTCCACCCTCAAATAGATGGGCAGGCCGAGAGTACGGTTCAAACGCTCAAGGACATGCTACGAGCCAGCATATTGAACTTTAAGGGAAATTGAGATGATCATTTATTCCTTATTGAATTTGCGTACAATAACAATTATCATGCTAACATTAAAATGGCTCCATACGAGATGTTGTACAGATGGAAATATAGATTTCCTATCGGATGGTTCGAAGTAGGCGAATCGGAATTATTTGGGTCTGATGTAGTGCACCAAGCTATAGAGAATGCGAAGCTTATCCAAGAACAGCCGCTAACCGCTTAGAATCGTCAGAAGTCGTATTCAGATGTGCGACGACGGGATTTAGAGTTCCAAGCGAATGATTGGGTCTTCTTGAAGATTTCTCCTATGACGGGTGTAATAAGATTTAGAAAAAAAAGGGAAAACTCAATCCAAGGTACATTGGGTCATATCGCATAATTCGATGAATAGGCCAAGTAGCTTACGAATTGGACTTACCTACGGAGTTGAAGGTTGTTCATTTGGTTTTCCATGTTTCTATGTTGAGAGCATGTATTGGGGATCCTTCCCGGATGATACCAATTGATGATGTGGAAGTTACAGAGGATCTATTATATGAGGAGGTTCTTGTTGCTATCTCAGATCGACAAGTCTGCAAGTTGAGGACTAAAGAAGTAGCATCCGTGAAAGTTCTATGGCGGAATAAGAATGTAGAAGAAAGGACATGGGAGGCGGAAGAGGAGATGAAACACAAATATCCATACCTATTATATGACACTTCTCATTTGGTCCACGCTAGTTTGTTTCTGTAAAAGGTTTTTTCCGGAACTTGAAGAATGATCATGTTACACAGTTTTTTTGGTCTAAACAGCAATAAACTGACACACTACAAATTTATAACTCGAGACACAAAGAAATTGTTTATCAGATATAAGACTAGGGCTGACAATTTCACTCTGACCCGATGGATATACGATCCACCCGACCCGAATACATGGACGAAAATCCGACAAAAAACGAATTTTAATCGGGTGACGGATCGGGTCGGATTCGGGTGGACATACATCCAACCCACCATCCGACCCATCACCCGACTCATCCATCCACCCGTTTATAAATAGTTAGATAATACTTTTTATTATTAAATTGTATATATTTTATTAAATAAAAAGTATAATGAAACTTGGCAAATCAAGAATAACATAATTTTGGCCAGAGTTCACTTTCATAACAGTAAGTTTTATAATGTTCTTAGCTAGTGATCATTTATGAAAATATGAAAAATTATTCATTGTTAGGTCTGATTAATTTTATTATTTATTTTGCAACGTAAAGTATGATTTGTTTGAACTAACATAAAAATGAAATATGAATAAAAATATTTAAGGTGCTAATCTTATGAGACATTGCTACGTTGGAACTAAGAATATTTATATTGGTTTTGGTCACTCCATTTTTGTTGTGAATTTAAAAAAAAATTAAGAACACTAATTACTAACATTATCATTGATTTTAAACTAGAACAAATGGTTAAACTTATAACAAATTTCATCCGCGAAACATCCGATCCACTCGATTCACCCGTGGATGATGGGTGGATTGGATGTGGATGAAGAAAAAATAGGGTGATAGATGGGTCGGATGGTAAATGGGTGGTTGGCGGGTGGAGGCGGATTAAGCTCCCCTGATCCACCTCCGATCCATAGTCAGCCCTATATAAGACGATTTTCGTACCATTTATACAGCAGTATTAGCCAAGGCATATCTCCCTTCGCATGGTCTTCGCTTATTTATATGTGCAACTTCTGTTTCATCATTCATGGTACCTTTTCGAAACACGTTCATATTACTACGTGATACCGTAATAGTTGCTTTTGAATTTTTGTTTTTCTGTGATAATAAAAATTACTTCCTTCGTTTCAATTTATGCAATATAATTTGACTAGACACTGAGTTTAAGAAAAAATGAAGATTTTTTAAATTTGTGATTCAAAATAAGTCATAAATATTTATGTAGCTGTAAATCATTTCATTAAGGGTAAAAAGAAAACTTTCGAATTAATTTTTTTTAAAAAATATAGAAACGTAGACAGAGGGAGCACAATTTTGATCTTATTAACGACTCTTCTATCTTATAAAGAATGTATTCCTATTTAATTAGTATCAAAATATATACCCCACAATTTATAATGTGGATCAACTAAAGACACTACTATAAAATATTTGTTCTATGGCTTCCCTCATTATCTGGAATCTATCAATTGTACCATCTAGCAGTTGCATCACAATCATAATTGAAAAATGACAAAATTAACAGCCTAAAAGATATTCTCCTTTAAAATAATTGGTGGATTTGTACTAAAACTATTTTCTGGAAAAGTACATTTCACCAAATGATCAAAATAAAAAATCATCATCTCATCGAGGTGCTAATGACACTGATATTTCCGTGGGCATTTTGACCCGATCCGACCAAAATTTGGACTCTAAATACAACTTCGATATCTTACCTGCCACGCGTCGCATATCAGGCCTATTATCTGGTTCCACGTGTAAACAATCCAATGCCAACCGCATTACCTTCTTTGCCACGTCAACCGGAAACGAGTCACTCAACCGCCGGTCCACCCAATTCCTCACTCCTACGCTGCCGTCTTCCTCCCTATCGCCGCCGCACTCAACTACTTCCCTTGCCTTCTCTATAACCGAAATCTTACTATAATTTCCCGTTTCCTTATCGTAATTAAACCTCACCGGCTCCTCGCCGGAAACTAATTCCAACAACACAACTCCAAATGCATACACGTCGGACTTCTGTGTCGCTACTCCGGTCTGTTGAAACTCCGGCGACATATAACCTCTCACACCTTCAAAATCTCTAGGTTTACTTGCCGATCCGCCGAGCTCCGGCGTTTCCTCGCTGATCTCACCGCCGATCATCACGGCCTTGCTCTCGGTTACACTGCAAAGCTCAGCCGCTCCGAAATGGCAAATTTTTGCGTTGAAAGAAGGCTCAGTGACGATGATGCCACTGCTCTTTACATATTTATGAACCGGATTGATCTCTAAACCGGTAGTGTTGTGTATGTAGTCAAGGCCGTGAGCTACATCGGTAGCGATTTGGATTCGAGACATCCACGTAGATAGAATCGTATAGCTAGGGTTTCTAGGGTTTCGGAGACATATAGAAAGGTTTGAACCGATAACATATTCGTATACTAAGTAAATATGATCACCAGAAACTGATGCACCGAGTAGTTTAATTATACTTTTATAATGACTTCTACAAATAACTGATAATTTCGCTTTTAATCGAGATTTTTCCATGGATTTATGGATTCTTCGTTGGAAGATAATTACATCTTTGCCATGGAGTGTACATCGCCATGATTGGGAGGAGGTGGAGGAGTAGCGTTTGGCAAGGAAATTGTTAGTGGCGGCACGGATATCGGAGAAATCGTAGACTTGTGGATTATCAGGCAATGATGATCGGAAACCGGAAAGGGATGCTTGGCTGGAGACGGAGGAGGTTGCGATAGAGGTGTCAAGGTGGTATTCGGAACCCGACCCGGAATTGGAGGTGTAGCTGACCCGGTTGCTGCTGTTTGATGGACCGGATTGAGGGATTTGAGATGTTGAAGAGGAGCGGGATCTTCTTGATGGGCTTGGAATGGGTTGTGCAGCATTAACTGCCATTTTCTTTTTACACATAAAGAGATGATAGAAAAATTGGGGATTTTTTAGAATTGGTTACAAGATGAGTAGGACTTTATTAGACATATTTAAAGAGAAGAAGATGCTTTGAAGTTGGCAGATTGGGTTCGTATTCTGGAAAAGGGGAACTTGTAATAAGAGTCCGGAACCTAAATAATTTGAAAAAAACACCAAGTAGACATATGTATAAATTGACTGACGGTTCACTTAACGTCCGTTAGCAGCCACTATTTTTACAAAAAAGTAAATAATGAAAAAAATTAGTGCGTTATGCAAAAAGGGATTTCCAACACAACAACTCTTGAGATAATAGAACTATATAAAATCAATTTGATATAACTAATTCTAAGTGTCTGTCGATTTCATTGACGAGCTATTTGGTTATGAATAAAATTTAAATATTATTTTAGATAAGTATTTATTTATGAAATTAATCTTTATTTAAGTCTCAATCAAGTAATGTGTTAACACCTGCTAACTTACATGAATTAATTAGATAGTAAAAGTTTTAATGACTAATGTAATTAATTGGTTGTAGCAAAGTAAAAATGGCATCTCGGTACACTAAGCTCTTGCTATGCGGGGTCTGGGGAAAGGGCCGAATTATAAGGGTCTATTGTACACCGTCTTATTCTGCATTTCCGTAAGAGGTTGTTTTTATAGCTCTAGCTCATAACCTCCTTGTCACATTGCATCAACTTTACCAGTTACACCAATACTCCCCTTCAATTGGTTGTAGCAAAGTACCTACCATAATTCTATAGAAAAATTGTTAATCCATGTAATATATTTACTTATAGAGAAATAAATATTTTTTTTGCAAGATGAAAAAAGTGAAAAATACTACTCCAATTGAGTAGATAAGTTAATACCGTTCTATAATGAAATAAAATAGAAGAATAAGAAACTTTAATTTTATTATTAGAAAAACTCTAATATCTTCTTGCACAAGTGGAAAAAATATAGAGGAATAACTTTATAGACATATTTAATGCAGATTAATGCAACAAATGATTAATAAAATTTAGGTATTTTATAACAAACTCCTAAAGTATTCTCTATTTATATTATAAATTATAATTTAGAAAATAATTTTAATGACAATTATAACAAAAAGACATTTTGTCAATATAAATAACGCAATGAATATTATCCAACAGTGAGGTCCCTTTCAATTATCAAAATACAAAAAAAAAAAACCTTTTTTTTTTTTACTTCTTTAAAATTATGATATATAATTTTTAAAATATGTAACAAATTTATAGAAAAATCTATAATATTTCTAGTGAAAAATATATTTTCAAGAAGGTATACCATTATAGCACATACTTAACTTATGTTGTATTATGTTACTGACATTAATATTATGGAACACCATCAACTTATATTATAGAAGGTATACCATTATAGGAAGTCAATTATTCCCATTAAAAAAATTGTATTTTTACACTTGAAAGGACCTCAAAACTCTTGGACAATATTTATTCCGTTATTTATATTGACAAAATATCTTTTTGTTATAATTGTCATTAATGAATTTTTTTCTAAAATATAATTTAAAATTTATTTATAATGTAAATAGAAAATCTTTTAGGAATTTGTTATAAAATACCTAAAATAAAATTAATTAATAATTTTTGCATTACCTGACTTAAATATGTCTATAAAATTATCCCTCTATGTTATTTTTACTTGTGTAAATAGATATTAGATCTTTTCTAATAATAAAATTAAAGTATCTTATTCTGCTAATTTATTTTATTATAGAACGTCATCAATTTATCTATTCAATTGTAGTAGTATTTTTCACTTTTTTTCATCTCGCAAAATAATATTTATTTCTCTATAAGTAAATTTGTTACATGGATTAATAATTTTTTCTATGGACTTATAGTACGTACTTTGCTATAACCAACTAATTACATTAGTCGTCAAAACTTTTACTATCTAATTAATTCATGTAAGTTAACAGGTGTTAGCACATGATTTGATTGAGGCTTAAATAAAAATTAATTTCATAAATAAAATACTTATCTAAAATAATATTTAAATTTTATTCATAACCAAATAGCTCCTCAATCTTTAAAGTTGCCCTCAATGAAATTGACACACTCAGAATTAGTTATATCAAATTGATCTTGGAAATCCTTTTTGTGCGTTGTTTACTTTTTGTAAAAACAGTGGCTAACGGCAATTAAAGTGAAACGTTAGTCACTTTATGCATAACGCAAAATATTTATGCGTAAAAAGTATAATGGTCATAGTTTTTTTTTTTTGTCAGGTACTTTGGTCTATTTAATTTTTTTTTTCAAAGTCAATTAGGTTCCGGACTCCTTGTAATAAGGTTGTGGTTTGAAAATGACAGGACTCGACCTACTTGGAAAAGACCTTTTATTAGTTGACCGCGCTTCTGGTAGTTGAGTTGTTCTATCACCTAAAATGAAATAGAATGAGTTACTTAAACGAACAAAATTCGAAACTTATGTAAGCGAAGCATAGATGAGTTTTCATACGCTTAGGACCGGACATTTAACACCCATATAATATAATCGAGGCTTTATATTGAATAAAAAGATCCGATTCTAATACCATGATAATGTTGGATATGTAAAACATGTACGGAAATAGTAAATAACTATTACAGTGATCGAAAGGATAAACAACACAGATTACAACAACAAGTTGTCAATCTCTTAATCTTGAATTGAAACTCTAAATCTAGATCTTGTATTCGAAAATACAAGAACATGAACTGCTACACTTGTGGCTTGTAGATCCGCTGAGAATCCGAATGGTTAGAGTCCTTTGAGATTCTAGTTCACACCTGAAACATTTAGCAACCAATTAGATAATCACAACAACACCGGCTGAGTCGAGAGATGGCTCTCTGTCTTTAAGACAAGATTGCCCCCGTATATAGGCTTTACGGAAGTGTGGACAATAGTCTCCCAAGATGAAACAACAAACTATCAAATGTGCAAAGCCTACACAAATGATCCCAGCGAAGAACACGAATAATGACGATTGCTAAGAGAAGGATTGTTTATCAGAAAAACTGATCTCTTTGTGGTGTTGTTAACTTGTAAGTATGTTTACTTGTTCATTTTTGGTCATCTCTATAGAATTGAGCCAAATGCCTCAATTTATAGGTGTGCAAGATGGCCTTTCAAATGCCCCATAATGGCATTCAATTGCCATGTAATGGATGTCATTTAACCCACAAGTAATGCAGCAACATAATAGTCCAAGTAATAGCCATTATTGGGTGGATTCAATACCATTGAAACCACCTCAACAGTTAAACCTTTGGGATTCCGCCGAGCAGTCACTGCCAATGAAGCGTCGCGGCTCTGCCGCAGTAGCGCCGCGGTGCTAATTCAGCCAGAAACTCACGATGCTCACTGCCAATCAGGCGTCGCGGTGATCTGGCGCTGCGGCCCAGTCCGGGAGGCGTCGCGGCCCTTCTCGACTCCGCAGCCCTTCTCGACTCCGCGGCCCTTTTCTGACCCGTACCCAGCGCCGCTGCGCCAGTGTGGTAGAGCCGTGGCGCTTCACTGGCAGTAAGTGCGATGGAAGTCCAAAAGTTTGGCTGATTATGGAGAGGTTTTGGTGCATTAAAATGACAGTTTTTCCTCCATAAATCAGCCATTATTTGGCTGCATTAAGTGGGTGAATTGACGTTTGTACAAAATAGAGGGGGGAGACAAGTTTCATCAAAGGAATAGTGAAAGAGGCACCGCTCCTCTAGAACTTAGTCACACCTACATGGGTGATTTGAAGTTTATACAAAACATAGTGGGGAGACAAGTACTTTGTGACCTTCATTGATGATGGTACAACGTATTGCATCCTTTGTTTGTTGAAAAGCAAAGATGAAGCTGTTGAAGCGGATAAGCGCTACAAAGCATAAGTTAAAAATAACCCCTACGGATTGAGGAATTCGTAGTAATAGAGGGGGAGAATGTGAAGCATCGTTGATCAAACGACTGCTCATTACTTACCTCAGTCTAACGGTGTTAGCCAAGCGCAAAGTCGTACGCCCAAAATATGTGGGACAAGGCGATCTTTACCGCTAATGTGATTCTCAATAGAACTCCGCATAAGGATAAGGATAACCCTCCATGTGAAACATAAAAAGGATCCCACCTACAAATGTTGTGATGTGGGGTGGCTTGATAGAGGTTGGAATACCAAAACAGGTCAAGTTGGACCTAAGACTATAGATTGCATATCCCATGGATCTGCAAATAACAGTAGTGCTTATCGCCTCTTGGTGTCAAAGGATGTTGAATTCTTTGAGGATAACTTTCCATTAGAAGGAAAAAAAAGTAATTGTTCGAGGTTAACAAGAACCCGCGGGTGCCTGATTGTCCGGAACCATACGTTCCAGAGCTACATGACTCGGAAGTTGCTGACTATCCGAAACTTAATATTCCAGATCTGCAGAACTCGGAGATTCTAGATGTTGAACCGAGATGGAGCAAAGAGGGGACAAAGACTTGTTCCAGGCCTTCTAGCTTGTATGGTTGAGAACGAACCATGGACAATTAACAAAGAATTGTCATCTACAGAAGCGCTGCTTTAGAAAGAAGCTACAAAGAGAGAAATAAATTCCATCATATAGAACCATACTTGTGTAATGATTGACCTTCCTCCGGGAAAAGAACCTTAGGGTTGTAAAAGTGAATACTCAAAAGTGAGTACAAAGTAGATGGATCTATTGACGAGTATAAGGCCTCGGCTGCTTGTACATGTGCTCCCCTGTGAATAGCTTAACATCCAAGGCCATTGCAGCCTTGCGTGACATGGATGTTGAAACAACGCTCCTAACCGGAGAGTTGGAAGGGGTGGATCAGTGTTAGTTTGTTGGACTGTTGACTTCTTCCTAAACTTTCATTTTGGTCCCTGAAATGTTTACATTTTGGTCTTGGAAGTTTCAGATAAAACAGAAATAATGAATCTAACAACAGAAACATTGACTCTAAAGTTAGAAAGCCAATAGTTGGAAAATCAACAGTATGAAAGTGGAAGTCATATTGAAACAAAAGTCTCGATATGAAAGATATGGGTACCATAGATGACATCTTAGAAATTGGGATTTCTAAGACATCTAACGAACTGGTCTTAATGCAAACTCATTTGTGAGTTAGTTGACAGTCTCGTTGAAGCCACCAATGGATAGGAATCATAGAATTGATTGGAATCATGGTTCACCCGTATACCAGGAGCGATATGCATAGGTCACATGCAGGTCAATGTATGTTACATACTACAACCGACCTAGTATCGGCTACAAAGTAGATCAGTTGAACTAAGGTTTACTCGTGATTCTAAATATGATCGATAAAAGGCGTTAAGTCAAATATGACGATATCTGAAATATTTGTTTATCTACGGATTATGGTATTCTGGATGTCCAGCGGTTCTGGGAGAACACAGTGATGCAAACTGGACATCAGACTTAAAGAACACCAATGCCACAAGTAAATGTGTATGGTGGGTCTTGAAAAATCCTCTAAGAAAACTTGCATCGGCTGATTCATGATGGAATCGAAATTTATCGCTTTAAACAAAGCATGAAAGAAGTTGAGTAACTTCACGACTCCTTAGAGGATGTCCCTTATTGGGAGAAACCCGTGCCTTCAGCAGTTATACAATGTGCTAGCCAGTCAGCTTCAGGAAGGGAACGGATGACGGCGTCTGGACATATCTGTCGGATCTGTCAGAGATATAAGACCATATAGCAGTTGATCACCACAGGTGTCACTTCCTTGATTACTAATCAAAGGATATAGCGGACCCTTTAACTAAGGGACTGCCCAAAGATCAAGAGTTTTACCTGTCTACGGGAATGGGCTTAAAACCCAAACAATATGAACATTTGCGGTGGTAACCCAACCATACTAACTAGAGATCCCAAGAATTTGGTTCAATGGGAAAACTAAGCTGTAAAATGTTCAGTTGAGCACTTCGGTGGAAGCAAGAGCACTTCAGATGATGATTTCTATAAAGAAACATGAATCCAAAGTCGTTCCCGCGATAGACATTAAAGTGCTACCTGCATGGTGGTTAAAGGTTAAGCTTCCAAACCTTTAACGATCTTCAAACGGTTGAGGTTAAGGTTGGGGAAACTTTTAATGATTTCTAACACTTGTGAAGTGGGGTTAAGCAGGATACCTTGTAGGAGATCACCTATTTAAGTGTGAGGACATGCCACCTCAAATGAACGCACTTAAGAATTCAAGTGTGTCAACGGCTACAACGGACAGAACAATAAGAAGAAACGAATAAATGAGAGGTATTGTGTTGGTACCGTTGTCTTGGCTTACATTAAACATTGACGGTTCAAGATATCACATTCACCACGCAGTAAATAAGTCCGATAGTATTCGACTAGGGAAGGTTCAAATCAGGAAACTACCTCTCTTGATGCAATATCTTTTCACTGAACTATTGCTTAAAGTAGGCACCTTGTGAGTGCGCCAAAATATCTTTCACGAGGGGATTGTTGGAAATTTACTAATGTGAAATTAAGTTTATCCCATTATTTATGACTCGAACAATTGGGACCCCGCACGTCGGAAATGTCATTTCCACACACGTGCAATCTTAGTGTCAAATATCATAAATTTCGTTAATGAAAGAGATATTGGTACGTAAGTGAAATGTTTGAGACATAGAATGATGGACGGTTATTGGCTAAATAACAAGTGTTCCACATTGGTAAACAAATGAAGGATTGTGCGAAGTGTAAGATGATACGGGTCAGAAAAGGGCCGCAGCACCGAGAAGGGCCGCGGCGCCTCCCAGACTGGGATGCGGTGCCCCCTTGCAGCACCGATGCGCCAGATTGGCAGTGAGCATTGTGAGTTTCTAGCTGAATTAGTGTCGCGGCGCTAATGTAGCAGAGCTGCGGCGCTTCATTGGTAGTGACTGCTCGACGGAATACTAATGGTTTGGTTGTTGATGTGGTTTCAATGGCATTGAATCCACCCAATAATGGCCATTACTTAGACCATTATGTTGATGCATTACTTTGGGGTTAAATGTCATCCATTACATGGCAATTGAATGCCAGTATGGGGCATTTGAAATGCCATCTTGCACACCTATAAATTGAGGCCTTTGGCTTAATTCTATTGAGATGAACAGAAATGAACAAGTGAACATACTTACAAGTTAACAATACCACAAAGAGATCAGTTTTCTGATAAACAATCATTCTCTTAGCAATCGTCATTATTCGTGTTCTTAGCTGGGATCATTTGTGTAGGCTTTGCATATTTTATAGTTTGATATTTCATCTTGGGAGACTATTGTCCACACTTCCGTAAAGCCTATATACGGGGGCAATCTTGTCTTAAAGACATAGAGTCATATCTCGACTCAGCCGGTGGTGTTGTGATTATCTAATTGGTTGCTAAGTGTTTCAGGTGTGAACTAGAATCTCAAAAGACTCTAACCGTTCGGATTCTCAGCGGATCTACAAGCCATAAGTGTAGCAGTTCATGTTCTTGTATTTCCGAATACAAGATCCAGATTTTGAGTTCCAATTCAAGATCAAGAGATTGACAACTTGTTGTTGTAATCTGTGTTGTTTATCCTTTCAATCACTGTAATAGTTATTTACTATTCCCGTACGTGCTTTACATATCCAATAGAAAAGAATGAAGATTGACTCAAACTCAAACTCAACTCAAAAGCTAGTTCAAAAAGTGTGATGAATGCTCAATATCATATAAAAAGGCCAAATGGCCCCTCACAGACAATGTCAGGCTCAAGAACACTTTTATTTCCGAAAAAAAAAAAACATCAGGCCATATCTCCAACCTATTTCTTCCATTACTATGTGCAACAATTGTCATTGATAAATGAAAAGTCAATGACAGAAATAGGGTAGAATCCTTGTAAGGTGGGTGCCTATACGGAAGGACGCTAATGTCATGTCTAATGTCTTGGAACAAAGTCTTAATTTTTGCATCATATACCAACAGTACATTGACATTCGATGGTGTACATTGAATTTTTTAAATTGTGTGCTTTGTACTATTATTCAATGCAATTATTACATGTAAAGGTATTGTCTTTAAATAAACTTCATTGGCATCTGAAAAATTTCTCGAACTGATCAAGATAACAATTAGGGATAGCAACGGATAAGATCTAGACCGGATCCTACTAGATCCAGATCCGTTTTTCATACCTAGATCTAGATCCAGATCCATCGGATCCATAAAAATCAGATCCAAATTTAGATCCATCGAATACACCGGGTCCACAGATCGGATCTGGATCCACACATGAAAAAATTTCTAGATCACCACACTTGTATATATATATAAAGCGAAGTGAACCATAATAGTGATAACTGATTCATCATTGACAGAATGAGAAATAAGCTAGCAAACTGAAAAGTTTTTTTCTCAATATGGCTGGAAGGGTCACACTGCCACTGGTTGAAGTTTTAGCATCATAAGAATGACACCATTCTACAACAATCACAAAAATGACATCATTAGAATGTTCATTCAATCAACCTACACAAACGATGCAATTACAAAGGTCTTAAAATTAAATTCTACAACAATGTTCTTTAAAATGCAAGCAACATCTTCTATAACCTTCTGCCAAACTTCATAAACAGTCTTCAAATTCACTAGTTTCAACATCATCAACATCTTAAAATAACAAAGAAACAATCATATTAAAAAGAGATAACTAAAAAAATTCATCTCAATAAATATTTGAAGTATCATTACTTACAAGAAAATATTTGAATACATTACTTAACCACATAATAGAGAAGTATCATGCACATTTTAGACCAATTAAACAGTGAATTTAAATGAATTGGACGTTGGCCACAATAACGCAAAAATTAAAATTTTCCAGTAGATAAATAAGACAACAATTTTGACAAAAAGAAATGAAAATTTTCCAGTAACTCTTCTAGTACCAATTCAAATCAATAACTCTTCTAGCACCAATTCAAATAAGACAACAGAAACGCAAAAAATGAAAATTTTCCATTTTACCAAATTAGCAAGAGAATACTGAAAGCAAAATTCACATATTTTACCAAATTAGCAAGAGAATACTGAAAGCAAAATTTCAACTTCGATTGATGGAGTTTCAAGAATAACTAGATCGTTTCTTGCATGCACTATATCACTGGCGTTTTCAACACGTGAACTTAAAGACTCGAAAAGAACACTATCAGTTTTATGATCAAGCCAAAACAGACGAATTGTAAATAAAAAAATAAAAATCAAAGTCACCGTTTAATATATGGCAGAAAGTCACGTAGATGTGCTGGGCTTCGGTCCTTTATGGCAGAAAGTCACACAGATGGGCTACGCAGATCAAGCCACGACGACGGCTAGGGTTTGAGTCTTATAGGATGTTAAACGAAATGAGTTATTTGCCCTCTTTCGTTGGCTTAAAGACACGCAGATGGGCTGGGCTTCGGTCATTTATGGACTTGGGCCTGGTCGAGAAAACTAAAGGAACTCACAAAGAACACTAGGTTATGGATATATAATGTATTTAATAAAAAATGGATCCACGGTTCGGATCCGGATCTCAAATACAAGATCCAGATCCAGATCCAGATCCGATCCGTCAGAAATGGATTCGAGTCCTATCCGAATCTGTCGGGTCCAAATTTTGAAGATTCATATCCTATAAAAAGGATCTGGATCCACCGGATCCGGATCGGGTCCAGAATCCACTGCCATCTCTAATAACAATGGTAAATAAAGCACTTGTTTTTTACTAGTTGACATAGCGTAATTGAGGAAGTATTTTATAACTAAAGGAATATGTTTTCTGACTTTTCATTGATTATTGTGTACAATATATAGTATTACATAATTATTTACATAGCTATAAATTAGGTAACTAATTTTTCTAATTACAATCGGAATATAAATTAACCTAATATAAAAGATATACAATGATACGGGAATATTCTTGTAATATTCTATCACACCCCTGCAGTTGAAGCGGTAGGTTATTGTATGCTGAGACTATCTCGAAAATCATCAAATAGTATGCGCGGAAGTCCTTTAGTAAATATGTCAACAATCTGATATCGGGAAGGAACATGAATGACATGAACTTATCCACGAGCAACTTTTTCACGTACAAAGTGAATATCCATTTCAATGTGTTTAGTGCGCTGATGTTGAACGGAATTGCCGGAGAGATATATCGCACTTATATTATCACAGTAGATCAATGTAGCTTTGCGGATTGGGCAGTGAAGTTCCAGCAGAAGGTTGTGTATCCAACAAGACTCATAAACAATATTCGTTACTCCTCTGTACTCGACTTCGACACTGAATTGAGATAGAGTAGGTTGTCTTTTAGAAGACCAAGAAAGCAAGTTATCTCCGAGGAAGACACAATAACCTGACATGGATCGACGAGTGTCCGCACAGCCACCCCAGTCAATGTCAGAATAAGAGGTGAGACCAAAGAGTGAGGACTTGTACATGTGTAGGCCGAAGTGAAGAACACATTGTAAATATCGCAAAATACGTTTGAGTGCATTCATATGTTCATCTGTTGGGATGTGCATATTTGTTGCACGACATATGATATATCTGGTCTAGTGAAAGTGAGATACTGCAATGCTCCTGCTAAACTGCGATAGTGAGTTGGGTCGGCATACAGAGAACCCAAAGAGGCGCTGAGTTTGGAATTAGTGTCCACCGGTGTGTGGGCCGATTTGTAAGACGTCATGCCTGCTCGGTCAAGGATTTCTTCGGCGTACTTCCTTTGATAATGAAATAAGCCACATGCATGTCTCGTAGCAGTAATGTCCAAAAATAGCTTAGGGGCCCCAAATCCTTCATAGCAAACTCAAAGGCAATGAGTGAAATAATAGATCGGCAAAGTGCATCAGAATATGTAGTTAGGATGATATCATCAACATATAATAGGATGTATGCCACGTAACTACCCTTTCTATAGATGAAAAGTGAATTATCAGATTTGCTATGTGAAAAACCAATAGAGGATGCAAAACCAGCAAACCGTTGGTACCATACACGAGGAACATATTTCTGTCCATAGAGTGTTTTCTTCAAATGACACACATAATCTGGATGAACTGGATTCCTGAGTCTTATATGTTGATGCATATAAACGGTTTCATGAAGGTACTTATGCAAGAAAGCATTTTTGACATCAAGCTGGTGAATATGCCAAGATTTGGACAAAGCAATAGTGAGAACGATCTGAATAGTTGTCGGTTTCACCACTGGGCTGAAAGTTTCATCACAATCCACTCCCACCTATTGAGACTTGTCATTACCTACAAGACGGACCTTGTGTCTCTCAAAAGAACAATCAGATTTCTTTTTATATCGACAAATCCACATAGAATGAATAACATTAGCATCAGGAGGATGGGGTACTAGATCCCACATCTTATTTTCAATAAGAGCATTACGTTAATTATTGCATTTTTCCAATTAGGATCAGACAAGGCATCTTTCGGGTTGCGAGGAAGAGGTGAATGGGCAACTGAATTGGACAAGTTAAATAGCAGTTTGGGTTTGGGAATGTCGTGCATAGCATGGGTTTTTATTGTTCATAGGGGTTGGACGGGATCGAAAATGTGGGGCTGAGATGAGGCAGCGGGATCGGGAATAGGACCGAGATTGAGGAGGTGGGGCTAAGACGAGGCAGTAGTATCGAGAAGAGAGGGCAGGGGCGTTGGCCGAGAGGCAGAAGCCGAATCAGAAAAAAGCGAGAAGGGCTATTCTGAGGCTCTCATTGCGGGGCTGGGTGGGCTGCTCGACTCGGGACAATGGGGATTCGGTCGGGCGCTGGTGATAGTAGCAACTGATTTTGTAAGTGATGAATTAGAAGGAGATTTAGGCCATCATTTAAGAAGTCATAGGAATTCGGAGGTGGAGAATTGAGTTTGGCAAAGGAGAATTGGGGCTCATCGAATATAACCTGCCTAGAAATGATTATTTTTCGGCTGGACAAGTCGTAACGGTTGTAACCTCGATGAGTAAGGAGGTAACTAAGAAAGACACACGGGGATGACCGAGGTTGCAGCTTGTTGATTTGAGTGGAGGGATGGAGGGGGTAGCATAGGCATCCGAAAGTTCGTAAATGCTTATAGGAAGGATCCCGAAAATAGAGAACTTGAGTGGGAAACTTGTTGTTGAGAGACTTATTTGGGAGAATGTTCAAGAGATATGTTTCCATTGAGATAGTGTAATGCCAAAAATATGGGGGATAGAGGCGTGGGCAAGGAGGACATGAATTAAGTTGTTTATGGTTCTAATTTTTCGTTCGCCTTTTTCATTTTGTGGAGAGGTGTTCGGACAGGAAAAATAAAAACAAGACCGTGTTTGGCGCAGAAAAGTTTGAATTGTTGATTATCTAATTCTCTCTCATTGTCACATTGAAAACATTTGATATTCTTTTCAAATTGTGTCTTTATTAAAGAACGAAAAAATAGAATAGACTTGGGGCTTATTACCAATGGAAAAAGTCCACAGAAAGTTGGAATAATCATCCAAAAACATCACATAAAATCTATGCCCGGTTGTGCTTAAAATAGGAGAAGTCCATAAATCATTGTGTATGATATCAAATGGCATTAAATTACATGTGGATGAAGAATAAAATGGCAATTTGACATGTTTCCCAAAAATGCAAGATTCACAAACATGAGGATAAGAGACATGTTTGCAATTAATAGATTTATTTTTGCTAAGAAAGCGTAAAATAGAATCTTCCGGATGTCCTAATCTATTATGCCATAAAAGAGACAAAATAACTGCAAATGTTGATGGAGAGGAGGTTGGATGGCCGATGGTGGTGGTGATAGGATAAAGGTCCCCGATGCAGTCACATCTCATTATTCGCAAACCTGTCATAAGGTCATTCACAGAAAAACCAAAAGGATCAAATTCAAAGGAAACATTATTGTCGGTTGTGAAACGATGCACATAGATTAAATTTTTGATAACTTTTGGGGCATGAAGGACATTTTTAAAGCTAACAGGGGATGTGGCGCGGAGAGTGATGATTGTCCATAACCTCGAATGGAAATGTCTTATCCACTACTAACTATAATATTACTATTTAAATTGCTCATATTGAAATAAGACGAGAGAGTACCTTGGGACCTATGCACTATATGTCTGTTGTGGATGTGCGCCGAGGATGCCGGGCTGGGGCTATCGGACCGGAGGTTGGGCCTAGGAGGACGTCGGGTAGAGGCAAAGTGGAGCAACCCAAGCCGACTGGGCCTACATAGCCCATAGCAGGTAGGCAACCTACGACGGAGGTTACTACCACTCCCGCTGCCGCTGCGGGTGGTTGTCCCCTCCCGCCACTACTGCTGCTTCATCCACGACTGTCGCATCCTTTGCTGGAATTTCTCCCTTTGTGGTGATTCCAGGAAGGCGGGCCGCATTTCGAGTCGTTGGGTTGTCGGTAGTGTGAACCGAAATTCGAGCCCCTTTCGTCGGTAGATAGGCAGTTGATAGTGACAAGGGCGGCGCCGGAGGTGCTCGCATGAGCCGCAGCTCGCTTAGTTTTTCGGGTTTCTTCGAGGATAAGTCTCGAACGAGCCTCATAGAATGGAGGCAATGACGTGCTTTGTTGGAGGATGGTAGCGACACCATCATAATTTTCATTCAAACCTACAATGAGTTGCATTACCAATCATTGATTTGTGACCGGTGCACCAACGTTTGAGAGTTGATCGGCAATCATCTTAAGTTCTTGACAATAGGCCGACGCATTAGGAAAATCGTCTGGCTGAATATCCTTAAATTGATTTTCCAAATACAAGGCATGTTGTATCCTGTTATCATGAAAAATACTCTCCAATCGCTCCCATGTTTGTCGTGTAGTGTCATCGGTTTCAATGATCATATGTAATAGATCATTCGAGATTATTCCATAGATCCATTGTAGAACAATCACATCTAGGCGTGACCAAAGTTCATCATCGAGACCATCACGTGTCCCAGAGGCTCGGCAGTGGGCTTTGATTTAGGAGGGATGATGTGGTCGATGACTTTGTACACACGACAATGGATCTTAAATAATTCCACCCAAGAAGAATACTGGACTTTTTCCATCTCAAGGGTAATATGAATTAAGTTCTTGATGTTGTTAGTAAGAGCGTGATGAAATTTGAGTTGTTCCGCCATTGAAAATTTTAGGGAAGAGGAGGGAAGGAGGTTGCCGAGAAATTGAAGAAAAAAGAAGGATGAGGTCGACGACGAGGGTGAGGCGGCCGACGACTTAGTGTTAGAAATTCTAGGGTTTGGCTGCTGATACCATAAAGGAATATGTTTCATGCCTTTTCATTGATTATTGTGTACGGTATATAGTGTTACATAATTATTTACATGGCTACAAACTAGGTAACTAATCTTTCTAATTACAATCGAAATATAAATTAACCTAATATAAAAGATATACAATGATACATGAATATTCTTGTAATATTCTATCAATAACTTAGGGTGTGTTTGGTATGAAGGAAAAAAATATTTTCTTGAAAAATAAGTGAGTTTCTTACTTATTTTCTATGTTTGGTAAGTAGGCAAAAATAATATTATCCCAAGAAAATTTATATGTAATCTATGAGGGTGGGGGAGGGGAGGGGGAGAGAGGGTGGCGGAGGCTGAGATGGTCAAGGGGTTGGGGTTGGGGGTCGGGGTGGTTGGAGAGGGTATAATTTACTTGGAATGTCACTTGTGGAATTTGTTTTTTCTACTTTCATTAGGAAAATCATTTTTTTCATTTTAAAAGAAATTGTTTTTCAAGAGAAAATATTTTTCAATATATTTTGACCGATCAAACATGAAAAAATGGAAGAAAATGTTTTTCCACCATACCAAACAACTTAGTCTTAGTTTTGAAATTTTCGAAATTGATCAATACGCCTGCCTACCTTAATTTGATACGCCGAAGAATTTTCTGGTATTTGCATTGCCTTTATCTTTATGCACAAACGGAGAGGCTCTTCGGCTGACATTTGAACTCTAAAAGAAAAGAACTTAAGAAGTAAAGAAATATCCCCAAAAAAATTTAAAAGATAATTAAGAGAGAGATGCAATACTTTGACCACTGAAAAGTCAACATATGAGTCGCCCCTCGTTTGATGTCACTATCAAAGAGCAGTCACATGTATTCTAATTTTGTCAAAGATTAATTTCATGTTGGAATAGAAGTGTTCAATCCCAACCATATACTCACAAGCACATTTAATTTAAATGCTATGACAAACAATGTCAAAACATCATTAAATGATTAAGAAAAAAGAGGACAATGAAAATTTATTGTCTTTTAACTTAAAAACTAACTCTAGTTTTTTCCTTGAGGCTACAGTTTAACTTTCAAGTACCTAAATTCTTAATCTGAGTTTTAGTATTTCCATTTGTTCAGTTGAAATTGGATATAAGAATTACTTCATCCATTCCAATTTAGGTGATGATATTTGATTGGAAACGAAGTTTAAAAAAGAAAAAAATTATTGAAACTTGTGGTCTAAAATAAGTCATGACTCATGTGTGACTAAAAATTTATAAGAGTAAAATTAATATCTTAAAATTAAATTATTATTAAATATAAAAAATATGCCATTCGTTTTTTCTTTTTGGAACCAATTAAAAAGGAAGAGTGTTACATAAATTGAGTAGGCGTTTGGCCATAGAAACCAAAATCATTACACTTTTTTGAAAAATTTGAAGTTGGAGTTGTATTTGGCCATAGTTTTTACAAATGATATTTGGTTGTTGTAATGCACTTTTCTTAAAAAATAAAAAATATAATTTATACCCCCAATTTTTTTAAAACTAGCAAAAACACCCAAAATAATTAATAAACATAATAGCTTTCGGTGTCCTTATAAAGACAATCTGAAATCATTCAGCAAATCAATTTACTTTGCTTATTGATTTAACGTAGAGGGAAAATTAAGCTTCCATTTTTCTTTGCAATGCTGTTTTCAGACCATGCAAGATCATAATTTGGAAATTGAGCTTGTTCACTGATGCATACGACCTCTTTTATATCCCTCCGATCATGAAACTCATCAGTCGAATTTACCACAGGGTCAAATTTGATAAAAATAAAAAATATAGGGTAAATTTTGAAAAGTGAAAGATAAAAGCAATGACCAAAAATAAAAAGTGAAAATTGTGAAAACAAGGTTTGGGATGTTTTTCAAATTTCAAATACAACTTCAAGTAGTATTTAAATTTTTATGGCTAAACAATAAATTCCAAAAAAAGTGAAAAAATCTGAAAAAAGTAAAAAATTATCTATAGCCAAACGGGTCCTCAAAGAGTAGTAAAAACATACTCTAGTTATAATTGATTTGTTATTGTTTTGAAAGTAGATTACATAGTCTGATGTCTTATTTTCAAACATATATGGAGTAATTGAAATTAACATTAGGGATTTCTGCTATACATTTACAGAATGAACGTCTTACAAGTCAAAAGGAATTAAGTGCCTTTTGGGCTATATATCATTATAACAGAGCTAGAAGAAAGAAAAAAAAATGTAAGCACTCAACAATATAAAACACCTAATACCTTTAATTGGTGACTTCATGTATGAGGAGAATTTTGCAATAAATATAAATCAAAACTAACTTGGATATTTCGTCGAATCCATATTTCATGTGATGGCAGTGGAAAAAAGGTTTAGGTTCTTCTTGTTCACCTTTTTGACCGAAGAAAATAACAACAAAAAGTGGGCAGTGGGTATCCATGCATCCTGTCCTTTGTTTCGAATATCCATTCCATCAAGTAATAAACTGCAATTATCAAAATAAAAAAGTAATTTATTAAGTAATTATTGGTACAAATTTGTTTATTCTTTGATTTTTCTTTTCGAATCGTGATTCAGGGTTGCAACAATGTATTTTTCAAACATAGTATGATGTGGACATCTTTGTGAGGTTCTTGATCTCCAAGAAAGTTAAGCAGTACTTCCAATCAATCACGAGGAACATATCTTTCTTTTTTTCGAGGTCCAAATAGATCTCTCCTTGTTTCTTTGATCGAAGGCGGCCAGAGTGGCGTATCTCTCGGTTGAAGGATTGTGTGGATATTCTAGAAACATTTGATTGTCTAAAAGTGTCCGATCACACTTCGGTTTATCTTAATGTCTCTTGTTGATGATTTTGGCTTTTAGAAGAACAATATAAGACCATATGCACAATTTTCAAAACTAACTCTCACCACAAAATTAAGGCTCAAATGAACACCCTCCACAATCACTGATTTTTTCCGCTCTTCCGATGTAGTGATTAGTCGATCAAGACTATCAATTACCATTTCACTCTGTGCCTTCTATCCTACGATTGCCATTTGTTTGGGTGTAATCAAGTTCACGGCACTACAGATCCCCTCTAGTGGAGATTTTCCTAATGTCACACCATTTAAGTTATCTTCTTTTTGTAGAGGAGAGGTTGATGTTCCAGCTAGCTTATATCTTTTTCTTTTTTCCTTTGCTTCAGCAACAGCTACTGGATCCAAATATTCCCCAGCATGGTATGTTGAAGCCCAAACTAAAGGGTTTTGCTTTTCATCTACAAAACTCCTCATCATATGTCGAATGGAGTCAGTAGACACCACTGTCGTTATACCCAGCCTGCTGCTCTATATAGTTAATTGTAGAAGGGAAATCATATATATTGCTCAGATTGAGCGACAAGTCAGTTCTCATACTCGACATTTGGAAGAGAACTATATTTATACTAAATGCATCAAAATCTACTCAGATGCAAATTCAGAAGCATAAATCAATCTAAAACTATTATGGTACAACATGGAGACGACATAGTCCGGGGAGGTACCATGGTACACCGGGGAGGTACCATGTGTATGTTATTCGCAGATGACATAATCCTGATTAATGAGACTCGTAGCGGAGTGAACGCCAAACTGGAGGTTTGGAGACAGACTTTGAAGTCTAAAGGGTTCATGTTGAGTAGGACCAAGACATAATATTTTGAGTGCAAGTTCAGCGACGGGAGCGACCCTGAGACAGGAGTGGAGGTGAGGCTTGGTACTCAGGTCATTCCAAAGAAAGGAAGCTTCAAGTACCTAGGGTCTATTATCCAAGGGAATGAAGAGATTGACGACGATGTCACAATCATATTGGGGCAGGGTGGATGAAATGGAGGCTAGCATCTGGAGTTTTGTGCGACAAAAAGATTCCACCAAAATTTAAAGGCAAGTTCTATAGGGTGGTGGTTAGACCGACTATGTTGTATGAGGCGTAGTGTTGTCCAGTCAAGACTTCACACATTCAAAAGATGAAAGTTTCGGAGATGAGGATGCTGAGATAGATGTGTGGGCATACAAGAAGAGATAGGATTAGAAATGATAATATCCGGGACAAAGTGGGAGTGGCCTCGGTGGAGGATAAGATGCGGGAAGCGAGGTTGAGATGGTTCGGGCATGTGCAGAGAAGAGAACATTTGCCCCAGTGCGGAGGTGTGAGAGGTTGGCTATGGACGGGTTCAGGAGGGATAGAGGTAGGCCGAAGAAGTATTGGGGAGAGGTGATTAGACGGGATATGGCGCAGGTGCGACTTACTGAAGACGTGACCTTAGATAGGGGGTTGTGGAGGACACATATTAGGGTAGAAGGATAGTAGGTAGTCGAGCGTAGTCCTACCTACACTTATAAAATGATAGTTGTAGTGTTATAATTGTAGGCCCGATTAGCCTATCACACTTATAGGCGCAATATTGCTGTATAGCTCCCTATAGTTTGATTTTTGCTGCTATGTGTTCTTTAATGTACTTTGTTTATCTTATTAGCTGGGTTAGCTACTGCTTCCTTTTGTTAGAATGCGTTGTCATGACGTATTCGATTTTATTATCACAATGTTCATATCGCTTTAATTTCTTGTATGAGTCTGACCGTTTCTTGCTTTGCTTTGCTGGCTTGTGCTTATGCTTTGTCTTGAGCCGAGGGTCCCGGAAACAGCCGCTCTACCTACCAAGGTGGAGATAAGGTATGCGTACACTTTACCCTTCCCAGATCCCACGTTGTGGGATTTCACTGGGTATGTTATTGTTGTTGTTGAATATCTACATCTCAACGAGGTAAGGCGTCCCCTCCTGGGACGCTTTCTAGATTCATTATCAACAAGTAAAAACATTGAGAAAACAAAACAATCGCATACAATTAACATAATGGTTGAATATCCATTGGTACTAATCAACATAATGTTTCATGACTATGTCAAGTTTCAAAAGAAAGGAAAGAAAGTAGCACTAAGTTGAAGGATAATACTAGATGAGTACAGAGAAAAGAGTAAATCTATAGCAGTAAAGCAGATAAAGTAGATTTGCCACAGCCACTAGTTCCGCATAATAGCACGGTAACAAATTCTTTTCTTTCTCGGATCCTGAAACAAGTGAACAAACCTAAGAATAAGAAAAAGAAAAAGGTATACCCGACAAAGATAACAAAAAGAAAAACAAATACACTCTCCAAGCTACACAATGTGACAAATCTGTGAAGTACACATCAGAGATTCAGAAGAGTAACATGCCATTTTTCCATAGAGCTTCTCAGCACTATATCCTATTTCTGATTGCCAAAAGTATGCATGATAAATCAATAAATTCCCACCGTTGTGGTCAAGCATATAATCAGCAAAAAGAAAGCTAGCACAACCATACCTAACAGTTCCAAGTTCATGAATGCAGTGACTAAATCTTCTAAATCATGAATTTACATGTCAAACTAATTCTTCTCAATCACAAATCAAAGTCATGCTTAAACTAAGTAAGAAATCCCATGGATAATCCAGCGTTAAAAATCAGGCCAATGGACTTATTCAACAAGAAAGTTGCAGGTCAAAGAAAAAAATTCAGATTAAACTAATGGCACATTTTCGAAATTAGATCCTTATCGAGATATGCTTATCTAATAAGTGATCTTCCAATCACGAGATTTGCTGCCCATAAGTTGCAGAGCGCTCTGCAAAACAGAATGTGTGTAGCGGAAAGAGTCTTTGCTTTCCTCATCATCTACTACAAGTCTACAACATAACAAGTACAAAATCTCAACCATTGATCGATGAGTCAATCATCTACTCTTCTATCTATCCGAAACTAGTTTAGGCCACAATATGAATCTTGTATATATTCTGCTCTGTTATCAAAGTGCTTAAACTCAAATAACAAGAAATTTATATATATTAACAATGCTGGATGTGCCATGTCGAAATTTGAACCTTAAGGATATTCTAAGGTGCACTTTGGAAGTTATTATGCCCTCTCTGTCATGACGTACAACTTGGTATTTCCATGATCGTTCTCTAGTCCGAGTGCTTTCTGCATGGATGTATACTATTTGATGAGGCACGTAACTCTTATGATCATTCGCTCAAATTTTATTTATTTCATGAAAAATATCTCAAATTTAAATTACTCCATGTCAGGTCAGATAAATAAATGCTGCTCTCTATAGTATTGTCTATTTTTTCTGGTTAGTCCATTTAAAAAATGTCTTTTTTTCTTATTTACTCCCTCCTAATCAAAAAGAGTATCCACTTATACCTTTATTTTTTGACTCGAAAAGAGTATCAAGAAAGAATTAATCTTATTTTTTCAGATTTTTCCTTATTAATTGTTAGGTGATCAAATCACAATATCCGTTTAATTAGGAGCATTTAGTCAAATTACTTATTTTTGCATAGAATTAATATTTTGTTAAGGGTGTACAAATGATTAAGTAGACACTCTTTTTAATCCAGAGGAGTAACAACTTTTTAATTTACTACCACAAGATTAAAAGACACATATCATATTTATTTTTAGTTTCACATAAAATGAACGTAATTGCTATTACCCTTAGCCCAAATCTTTTAAGTAGAAATTCAAAACCCGAGTTTGCCAAATAGGGCCTATAAAATTGGTTAAGTATTCTGACTGGCTAGCTGCTATTTAATTGGTACGGCGAATCAGGGATATTGGAAGCCTCAGGCTGCACACAATCTGTTCGATGATTTGTTTCAAAGAACCCTCAGATTCGTATAGGAGTACCTTCTAATTACTCTCTCTCTCTCTCTCTATTCGTATTTAACAAAGTCTTTTAATGGGTTCAATTAACCACATTCAAACTCCTTTTTATCATTTGAACTCTATCTTCAGGTGGAAACTCGTACCCTGAGTGAATATTTGTTTATTGTCTTTAAAGCTTGAAAAAAATGCTTATAAAACGTCTATTTTCATCGTCGTCCGCTTCCCCGAATTTGTTTAAAATCTGAAGCATTTTGAAGCAAGCTAGGACATTTACAGATGATGATGTTCTTGGGTATTCTAAGCTGACACACGACGCCAATCCGTTGCATTTTGATGCTGAATGCGCCAAGAATGCTGGTTTCAGTGACATCCTTGTTCCTGGAATGCTTGTTGCTTCCTTATTTCCCAGGATTATTGCTTCCCATTTTGTAAGTTTTAGACTCCTTAATCCTGTCCTTTTGTTTCAAATTTCATCAGGTTTGTCTTAAGAGTGGATTATTACTCCGGAAATGATGGTAAATAATCTGTTTAAACGGTTAAACTATAACGTTTAATGTTAGTGTATCTAATCTAAATTCAAAACTTAGTTGTCATGTTTCGCTTCTTCAGAGTAAACCTGACTAATTTTCGAAGCTAAATTGGATTACTTCAACACGATATTTTAAAATTAAAATTTGAATATTCAAAAACTACACGAAAAGTATTACAAGTTGCAATTTTTCTCATGTCGATATTCCTAGTTTTGTACTACTAGTTTCCTTACAAACATTTTGTACCGAGTTTATCTATATTAACTCAATTTAAACTAGAATAGGACAAGGTAAAAAACATAAGTTTCTGAGTATGCTTCTTTGGCTCTGCACTTCTTCACAGCTGTTGTGAATCAGATCTCTAGTTTGCTATACCTAAAAACTCAGTTAATATAGTTTGACTCTCAAGAAGCGTAACATGATGACTAATTTGGGATGGAGGGATTAGCCAAGAGTATTATTTTTAGAATGATAATATAAACATGTTTTTACTAACACTCGGGCTATTTAAAGTCAAGTAGAAGTAACAGTTTCAGTTGTTCATGTCGAAAAGAAGGTATATACGTACTAAAATTGATTAACCCACGCAGATAGCTTAACATATCTTTAAACTTTCTGTATATAATACCATGACATATTATTTCTTGAAGTAGCTAGATATGCCGTATTGATGAATGGGGAAGGTGCTATTTAGGACTAGTTTCATGTTGATCAATCCCTTAGTGTAACTCTAACTGTTGTCATTTGGTAATTTCTCCAGCCAGGAGCTATATATGTTTCACAAACCTTGCACTTCAAATTGCCTGTTTATATAGGAGACGAGATAATTGCTGAGGTACAAGCAACAAGCATTAAACAAATAAAAAACAAGTATATGTAAGTACCTATTGGCTGAGGATTGATACCGACATAAAGTATGTATTTTGTAGCTCCTAATAGCATTGCTCTTTGTGGTCCAGTGCAAAACTGTCAACAAAATGTATCAAACGCGATGGTCCTCTGGTTATCGATGGTGAAGCAACAGCAATTTTACCATCTCTGGTCATGGAGCCACCTAACTTATCAAGTACTTCCAGCTAATCGGTAATACCTTTGCTTGTCAGCAAAAGCATTATGAAGCTACATGAACTTCTCTTAAAAAATACGAGGGGGAATATCCTCGAGCTAATTGCAGATCCTAGAACATTTGCATCTATAAGATCTACCGCGGAGATAAGATGGTAATATTTGATGTCATTCAGTTCAAAGCCTTTAGCAAATGTTGATACTTTGTTCTTACACATTAAAGTTACATTTGATTGTGGTACTTGGTGCCAAACTCTGTCCTTGCACTAGCACTTGATGTTCCAGCGTGAAGGGTTTCTGACACGTAAAATCTTTATGGAGTATTAAATTTCAATTCCTTTATGCTGAAAATACTAGTTCGCAACTCTAACTTGAAACAGATTGTTCGCAATCTGATGTTTGTACCATTGTAATGATATATATTTTGCATGCATGGTTAACCATATTAATATGTATTTACATCGAATCATGTCCAATTTAACAGATATGAGTCCATAATGCAACTAACTAGCACCGACTCATATGCAACTCACTAGCACTAGCATAAACCGCCTCCAGTGCCATTTCGAAAGGAAAAGGAACAAGATGACTGCATAACATATGCACTGCTATGTTTCAAAGTCTCAATCAGTGCCTAAAAAGCATACAGCTACTCTTACTAAATAGAGTAAGAAAGAATGAGAACAAAATCACAAAAAGTTTGCAAAACATGTCTTGTACGCTTTTAACAGATCACTTGCACGGCTGATCAAGTTTGAAATTTTGAAGCTCCTGTGTTCAAACTTTCCTTTCCAAACTCTCAATCCCCTTTGGTTATATTTTCTTGTACTGGTCAATGATTGAAAAAGCAAACCACAAAAGAAACAAATTCATAAACAATACAGAAAGGAACATGAATAACTGAAAATTTTATTAATCCTAGTGGAAGGAAGTTTACAGCTAGTCCAGCGCCAATGCACTTTTTATGTGAGCTGACATTACAGCTAAAGAGCCAGCTGAAAATAACATGGCCTTTTCTTTTAGTCCTTCAAGCATGATCAACACTCGTCTTTGTCCTAAATACCTGACTACTACTGTATAATTATCGATTACATCATGGGAAGTCCTTGGGGAGGAGCAAATGCAGGTGCAGCATTAGACATTTTCTTGTCCACGACAATTGCTTGTGTAGTAAGTACCATTCCCGCAACTGAAGCTGCATTCTGCAAGGCACATCTTGTTACCATGGCTGGATCAATGACACCAGCTTCTACTAAATCCTCATACTTGTCGGTCATTGCATTGTAACCCATCTTCCATTTGCTAGCCTTTATCTTCTCCACTACCACTTCCCCTTCAACCCCAGCATTCTGAGCTATCAAAGATGCTGGAGCTACTAATGCCTGCAAGTACAGTTAAGAAAAATTTAAAAGAAAAGGAAAGAAGAAGAGACTAGAAATCTATATTGCTTTAGATAAGAGGTTGATCCAAATGCACACTGTTCAACAGGCTTTCACTGGTTACAAACTTTTTCTTTTGCACATGAACTTTGTCCAATAAGGAATCATAATAAAGGAAAAGAAAATGCTAAAAGAATATAGAAAAAAACACGGTCCACTACTACATATGCAGTAAGTGCTCACAGTTATGTCTAATTGGATGTTATCCTATTGACGAAGGGCATATCTGCCCAATATCACATATTTGGCCTTTTTCGCTTATTAATCAGCTAACTAGGTTAATTGGGCCTCCAATTAAATTAAGGGCATATTTGGACCAACATTTAAACGGTAAGGACATATGTGAGCTAAACTATTACTGAAGGGCATATCTACTCAATTTCGAATACTTTAAGGGCATATTTGGACATTTTCCGTAATTTAATAGGTAGCCACAACTCAACTTCAGTTGCAATACATACTCACAAAAATAAAACAAATAATGAGTGAACTTCTTGATTGAAGTATATTGAACACTGTTTACCTTCTGCACAATGTCAGCGCCCAACTTCTCATCAGGATCTTCAAGATTGTCCTTAATGGCAGGGACATAAGTTGAGAGATGAACCAATGCAGCACCACCACCAGGTACAATTCCCTCTTCAATTGCAGCAAAAGTTGCATTTTTCGCATCCTCAATTCTAAGCTTGCGGTCCTCAAGCTCAGCTTCTGTTGCAGCTCCAACCTTTATGACAGCAACACCTCCAGATAACTTGGCAATTCTCTTAGCAAGTTTTTCGGAGTCAGTCACTGAATCTGTCTTGTCCAACTCCTTTTTAATCTGAGAAATCCTAGCCTGTATCTCGTCCTTAGTCACAGCATCAGCGAGGATGGTTGTTGAGTCCTTGGTGATAGTCACCTTTCTAGCAAAACCTAGTGCTTCAACTGGGGTATTCTCAATATCCATACACAATTCAGCTGCCTGGTACTCCGCTCCTGAAAGTATACACAACCAGCACTTCAGGAAATGTATTTGAAAGTAGAAACACGATGATTGATACAAGAATTCAATCTACCATGGAAGAGAAGTACAAAAGATAGTAGCACTAATTGGATTCTTTTAAAACAGAATTGCAAAATAAGCTGGAAAACTGTATAAATTCAAGGAGAGTAAAATTATGCATTATCTAAGAATTCTGTTGGCTTAACATTCCACCGGTATCGGGTATAACTTCCTTCTCGTTCCTCCTCAAACACACATCCAAAATAGAAAATAAAAGAGGAAAAGAAAAAACATTTTTCGGAAGACAATGTACTATGGTTCCCTCCATTTATCTAGTTCAAGATTATGCTTTCACTTTTTTTTTTTACTTTTAAGATTATTCTAAAGACATCTAACAATACCAGAATGATGCTAACGTTTATAAATGAACATCTCCGTTGGACAAACGCCTTCAATATATGGCTGACTAAACATAGACAGCTTCAAAACTAGTTTACTCTAACCAATTTACTATTAGGTCAACCAAGTTTAACTACCTGTTACAATGGCAATATCTTGGAGAAGAGCCTTCCTCCTTTGACCAAAACCAGGTGCTCTGATGGCAGCAACGTTCAGTATACCTCGCAGCTTGTTCACAATAAGAGTAGCCAAAGCTTCTCCTTTTACATCTCCAGCAATAATGAGCAGAGGGGCTCGTAATTGAGTTGCCTTCTCCAAGAGGGGCATAATATCCTTGATTGCTGAAATCTCGTGATCTGTAACCAACACTCTAGCATTCTCAAATTCAACAATTAATTTCTCCTGGTTGGTGATGAATTGTGGGGAGATATATCCCTTATCAATCTGCAAACAACAGAACGAAGTTTGCCTTGACATATATTACAGGCAGTGGCAGAACCTTATGTATATATGTGATAACCAATTATTACTTAGAGTTAGATATATATTTCGTAACCCACATTCTCAACTCAGAACCCACGACATCTAACCTTGGATCTACAACTGTTTACAGTTGAACTACAAACCAAATAGAAAAAAACAGTAGAGGATACATTTTTGTCTAAGTAGGTACATACCTCCATCCCTTCTTCAACACGAACAGTTGTTTCAAAGGAAGAGGATGACTCAATCGATAGAACACCATCAGGACCAACTTTGTCAATTGCATCAGCAATCATGGTTCCGATCTCATCATCATTTCCAGCAGAGATAGAAGCGATAGCTGGTGTGGGAAGACAATTATTTGCAAAATATTAATTGCCATCCATTGTAGCAAGTAACAAAAGAAGGAAAACTAATTACCTTTGATGTCATCATGACCTTTAACAGGCCTAGCCCTCCTTTCTAGCATACCAATCAATGCATGCACAGTTTTGTCAATGCCTTTCTTCAGAGAGACTGGATTTGCACCAGATGTAACACTTAAAAGACCAAGTTTAATGATTTCCCGGGCAAGAACTGATGCAGTTGTTGTCCCATCACCAGCAGAATCATTGGTTAGGCTTGCAACCTTCACCATTTCCAAAGTTTCAGTACACAAATCAAGGAATATGATAAATCTGACAATCGTTCTTACTGTCAGTCTTTAGAACAATTAATCAGATTTAACAATGATCTTCATGGAAGAAAATAACCAACCTCTCTGATAAGGGTGGCGCCTGCATTTTCCATGGCATCAGCTAGCTCTATGGCTCGAGCAATCGTAACTCCATCATTAACTACTTTCGGGGTATCATATTCGTCTAAAACCACATTCCTCCCTATAGGAAAGTAACAGGTCATCACGAGTTAAAATCATATGAACCAAGCATTACAATAGCATCATAACAGACAGTCAAGTAAACTGCTGATTTTGAAAAAGCAACTGGTACAGCATGAATCCGCAATGCTGGAGGAGACAGACATAATAACATTGATACATCTGCTACATGTCTCATGTTTAAGACTTTGCCTCCACAGGTATGACCATAAAATTCTCTACTTACTCCCTAAGCGCATGCATAATCAATCGGATCCACTACCACTAAGAGTACTACGAGGCAGGAAATATCTATAGCTCTACATTCTGGGAATGTGAGAAAGAATCCAATGTACAATCAGGTCCAGCTAATTATCTTTCTCAATTATATCTAGTTTTCAAATAAGTGAAAGAAAATAGCCCATAAACGAAACAAAAAGGTAACACATAGCAGTAGAAAGCCTTAGAACACCAGTTTTCTTGTTCCCAAGGGCACAGCTACAAGTTATCATTAGAAGTAAAAGGACTTGAGTACTAATAATTGGGTTTTTAAAACATCCAATATCAATACAAACTACGAGTGTGTTTGATATGATGACGAAAGTCATTTTCAAAAGGGGGAAAATAACTTTCCTTGCCTACGAGGTTCTCACAATTATATTAATGTTTAACTTCATAAGTACTTGCTTCAACTAACACTAAGACATTATTGTTAATCTCCAGTACTCAAACATTTCATCAAAGAACTCTCCCATTTGCTAGTATAATTACTAATCTTGAATATATATTTTTTCTGAAAAAACAGTTTCCACTCACTAACCAAACACCATGGAAAATGACTTCCTCATAGCAAAGATACATCAAATCCCAAATTAATTTGGTGGTTATATGAATCCACAACAACAACAACAACAACAACATACCCAGTGTAATCCTACAGGTGAGGTCTGGGGAGAGTAGAGTGTAAGCAGACCTTACCTCTACCTTGGAAGGTACAGAGGTTGTTTCCGATAGACCCTCGGCTCAAAGGAAAGCAAACCAAAGCAGTGGTTATATGAATCCAATGTATCAAAAATATTCATCTTAGTTTGATTTTCTTAACTATTATCATCAACCTGCTGTACTTTGCAATATCCATAAACAGAATAAAAAATAAAACTTTCATTGATCTGTAAGATAAATATGAAGCAGAGGAAACAAACATACCTCTAGGACCAAGAGTGACACCAACAACATCAACAAGCTTATCAATTCCTGCCTGAAGGGCACTTCTTGATTTCTGGTCAAATGCAATTTCTTTAGCATTTGCTCTTACTACTAATCTGCTCTTTGAAGCCTTGTTATTGAATTTCTGGCCTTGCAATTGATTCACCCTTCTACCCTTCAACCCCACCTGCATTAACACCCCAATAGACCAACAAACACATAAAGATCACAACTTTATGAAAGCAGATCCCAATAAAGAAGAAAAAGATCAGTAGATCACAAGTTTAATAAGCAAATAAAGATCCAAATAAGAGAAGATCAGAAGTAATGTAGTGGCTGTGTTTTAAAATACTTGTCTTACTTTCTTTTTTTGTAGGTTAAAAAAATGACTCTTACTTTTTCTGGAAACAAGATTTAAGAGTGTTTTGATATTATTAACCGTGTACATCATTACCATAATTAGAATATATGTCATATATTATGTAATATTTAGTGATGTATAATTATGGTAGATATAGGATCCTTATTGTATGAGGATTCCTATTGTACACTATATATGATTGTATTAATGAGAAAGGCTCCCCAAGGGAGATTAATACATTCTTACATGGTATCAGGAGCCAATAATCCTTCCCGACCTAAAACCTAAAGTTCGGCCGCCCTTACCTTGCTATATACGGCGCCAAACCACCAGTATACCTCCGATATACACTGATATACAACTGTCCAGCCCTCCGATTCTACAAACAACCCTGTTTACATCTGGTATATCTCTGATATACAGCCCTTTCTTATTCCCTATCTCTATCACAAGCCGTATACCCCTCGTATACCGCCCATACACGCCGATATACACTCTATATACGGATGTTATACCCTTCCCGTCACTGTATACTGCCAGTATACAGCTTTCTTAAGCCGCTATACACCCCGTATACTGCCCCAAATCTAGGCAGTAGCCACCGAGGCCGTGGTGGCAGAATGGCTCAGGCAAACCACTGGTGGCAGCAGGCGTCCAACTGCCTGGGCACACAGTCAATGGGCCACAACCAATAGGCCCATCCTCAGGAAGCCCCATCAGCAGGCCCCAGCCCAGTCGATGGGCCTTAATCATCCGGTCCAATTTCGTGAGGCCCATCACTGGTCCATCAGACAAAGAGCCTCATCAATGGGCCATAGCACGCAGGCCCAACTTTTTGGAGCCCAACAGTACGCTCTAGGCCCTCTTCAATCCAATTTGGGCCAGGCTTTCGCCACATTGACTCCTCGGCAGCCCGATAACGTGTGGTATATGGATACGGGTGTCACGTCTCACCTCACCAACAATTCTGGTAATCTTACTTAACTGCGAAACTTAAATACTCCACAGTCTATTATAGTCGGAAATGGTCATCGCATTCCAATTCAAGGGTTTGGCCACACGCTGACCCCACCACCACATCCCCACTTCTCCGTAAATAACGTCATCTATACCCCACATATTATCAAAAATCTAATCTATGTTAGAAAATTTATCACAGATAATTCCGTCTCAATTAATTTTGACCCATTTGGGTTTTCTGTAACGGACCTACGTACCGAAAAACTCCTTACGAGATGTGATAGTGAAGGGGACCTCTATCCTTTCCTATCCGCATCCGCTGCCAGTGTCTCCCCTCCCACATCTCTTACTGCACAAGTCTCTTCTCCCACCGCTTTAGCAACAATCTCTCCGTCAACTTAGCACAATAGACTTGGACACCCAGGAACTCATGTTTTTAATTTTCTTCGGAACAATAATTTTATTCGTTGTTCTAATGGAAAATCTGCCCAACAGTGTTTTTCTTGCCCTTTAGGCAAACACGTTCACCTCCCTTTTCAGTCTTTGTTAAGTGTTACGTTTTACCCAATTGATATTGTTCATACAGACTTATGGACATCTCCTATTATTAGTTCCCTAGGCCATAAATTTTATCTTGTGTTATTAGATGACTTTTCTCACTTTATCTGGATTTACCCTCTAAAATTCAAGTCTAAAGTGTTTACCAAATTTTTTGAGTTTCGTAACTTTATCAAAACACACTTTGAAAAATCCATTAAATCATTCCAATGTGACAACGGTTATGAGTTTAATAATTCCGCGTTTCATCAGTTTTGCACTAAGAATGGCATGGTATTTCATTTCTCGTGTCCCCATACCTCACCCCAAAACGGAAAAGCCGAACGAATCATCCATACTATTAACATGGTTCACACCATTTTTTTTCATGTCTCTCTCCCCCCATCATTCTGGTCTATGCAGTCAAAATGGTAGAATGCATCCTTAATATTTTACCTACTAGCACTCTTCACAGCAAAGCCCCCACCGAAACTCTCTACCGTCGGATCCCATCCTATGACTACCTTAGAATTTTCGGTTGCCTGTGCTACCCAAATCTTGCATCCGCATCTCCTCATAAATTAGCACCTCGTACCACCCCATGTGTCTTCTTAGGATTCTCACCCAATCATAGGAGGTATCTGTGTTATGACGTGTCTTCTCATAAGATCATTGTGTCCCGTCATGTCACGTTTAATGAGAAAATCTTTCCATTCGTCAATCTACAAAAATTCTAAACTACCGATTACATGTTCCTCGAGGAGTCCGAACCCTCCCCCGCTGTTTGTCATTTGCTCAATAATCCAATCACTGTGCAGTCGCCGCCACCTCCGACAGCCACCACCACCCCCAGTCACTGTCTCTGCCAACCACTATTGCTGCCACCGGAAATTTCCCAGCCAGTTCCGATCGACGTCGATTGCCACTACTTCCAGGGGCAATCGGTCAGTCCCATCTCTGGCAAGTCCGGCCATCACATCACCCACCCTCCGACAACCGTCACCCATCATTCCAGTGTCACCGCCACTCTGTGCCGCCACTCCAGTCAACCCAGTGTTCATGTTCACCCAGTCACATCACAAATCTCCCCACCACCGTCGCTCTAATCGAACCCAGTTCCCCACACCCATCTGTCTCCAACATCTCTCCCACACTCAACCAACCAGTCACCGCCACCCGTACCACACCATACACCGAAAACCCAACGACCAAACCTCACCCCATCACCACCCATCGATCCTACCTACCAATCTCGGTCACCCCGTCACCCACATATCGTCGACCCATCTCGACAGACAACTGAAGCAACTGCCTCCACCAACCCAACCCAACAAATAAGCCAACAACCGGACCCGATATCACATTGTGATCCAGACCCGACACTCAGCAGATATACCCAGACTGCCCCTGCCCCCTTTTTCGCACCATATGGAAACTCGTGCCCAACACAAAATTTTCAAACCCAAAATCCAATTTAACCTATCCACACAAACCATATCCCCAATTCCCAAAAACCCAAAATTAGCCAAATTAAACCCAAATTGGAATGCGGCCATGTGTGAGGAATTTAATGCATTAACGAAACAACACACTTGGGATTTCATTCCTAGACCGGAGGGGGTGAATGTGATTCGATGCATGTGACTTTTTCGTCACAAATACAGAGATAGTGGTGATCTAGAGAGATATATGGTGAGGCTTGTGGCTAATGGCACTAATCAGCAGCAGGATATTGATTGTGGTGAGACATTCAGTCCGGTTGTTAAACCGGCTACCATTCGCACAGTTCTGAGTATTGCTATGGGTAAGCATTGGCATATTCATCAGCTTGACGTGAAGAATGTGTTTCTACATGGGGATTTGAAGGAAACTGTTTACATGCACCAACCATCTGGTTTTGTTCATCCTGCAGTCCCTCAGTATGTATGCCTTCTCTGTAAGTTACTGTATGGTTTAAAACAGGCCCCAAGAGCGTGGTATGATCACTTTGCACAATATATTATGCGGATTGGGTTTGTATGCAGAAAATGTGATAATTCTCTGTTTATTTTTCATAGAGGTAGTAGCATTGCTTATTTGTTGTTATATGTGGATGACATTGTGCTTACTGCCTCGTCTGATTTGTTGAAAAATAAGATCATTGCACTGCTTAAAATCGAATTTGTCATGACTGACTTGGGAAGTTGAGCTATTTTTTGGGAATTTCAGTGACTAAATCTGCAGATACTATGTTTCTTTGTCAGCGTAGGTATGCAGAGGAGATTGTGTACAGGGCTAAAATGGCGAATTGCAAGATCATGTCCACTCTAGTTGACTCTAAATCGAAGTTTAGTGTTGTTGATGGTGATCCAGTGTCAGATCTCACTCTCTACAGGAGTCTTGCAGGTGCACTACAGTACCTTACTTTCACCAGGCCTGATGTTGCTTATGCTGTTCAACAGGTATGCTTATTCATACAGCCCCATGGAGCCTCATTTTAATGCCCTTAAACGTATCATTCGATACGTTAAGGGCACACTTGATTATGGATTACATCTATATCCCTCAGCACCAACCAGGTTGTTATCATATACGGATGTTGATTGGGCAGGCTATCCGAACACGCGACGCTCCACCTCAGGCTACTGTGTGTTCTTAGGGAATAATCTCATTTCTTGGTCTGCCAATTGACAAGCCACATTATCCCGTTCGAGTTCAGAAGTAGAGTACAGAGGCGTTGCTAATATTGTTGCTGAGATTTGTTGGCTCCAAAACCTTCTTTTGGAGCTTTAGTGTCCCGTGCGTAAGGCGTATTGAGATGGATATCCACTTTGTTCGTGAGAAGGTTGCTCTCGGTCATGTTAAGGTATTGCATGTGACTTCTTCATATCAGTATGCGGATATATTCACGAAAGGCCTTCCTAGATAGATCTTCCTCGACTTCAGATCCAGTCTTAGCGTCCGGTCTCCTCCCGCTCAGACTGAGGGGGTGTATCAATCATGTACATCATTACCATAATTAGAATATATGTCATATATTATGTAATATTTAGTGATGTATAATTATGGTAGATATTGTTGGATATTACAAAGGTTGCAGGAAACGGGAATTACAAATAACTGCTCAAACGTAGAAGAACTGAAAATTACAATAGAACAACAAAACTGAAATTACAATTTTATTGAAGAAGAAAAACTGAAAACTGTTTTTGTTTGCTGAGTCGAGTGTGGCACTCTGTCCTTAAGACAATATTGCCCTGTATGTATCCTTTATACGTCCTGGACAATTTATCTCCCAAGATAAAACAGCAATGGAACACTTGAGCAAAGGAAACTCAAGAGCTACCGTGAAGAATATTGAGTAACGAAATGATGCTTGAAAGTTGTAGGAAGAAACTGTTTTGCTTGTGTATTTTCGTATATTGTAAGTGTATATTATGTGTGTCTCAACAATGGTGCAAGGGGTGTTTATATAGGTGAGGGAGGGATTGTTTTAACTGCCTCCATAACAGCCATTATTGGCCAAATAATGGCCATTATGGAGGTAGTAAAGCCACCAAAATAAATGGTGGAAGACACCAACGGATTGCCCACAGCCCACGACCCGTGAACCCGGAACTCGGAACCGGACGGGCGGCGGCGGCGCGCGTGTGGGCTTTCCTCGAACCGAAGCACATCTAGGTCCTCCCTTCTTTAAACACATGGGATACCCCTTGGGGTCCCAAACCCAAAACCAATTTTGAGTCTTATATACACAACAATTCTTTCTTCCTCTACCGATGAGGGAGAATTGAACACAATACCACACTTTCCATGCTTCAAACACCTCACTTCGTGGACCAATATCTCTTTCATTTCTCAATGAAATTTGAAGATTCTTGGCCCTACGGTTATCTACGTACTTAGTAGATCATGCATGTGTGAAGAACCGGATTCTCCAACATACGTAACACTAGTGTTTAAGCCGTTAAAGTTGGTCGGTCGCAACTCCCGCCAAAGGCAAATTTCCAACAGATATAAGATCCGTATTGTATGAGGATTCCCCATTGTACACTATATATATTTGTATTAATGAGAAATGATCCCCTTTATACATTCTAACAGATATATTCTACATAATATTTAGTCAACAAGCACAAGATTCAAAAATCTTATTTATTTTTTCAAACTTCGAGTAAGTCAAAACAAACAGTACCTGTTTAGACACAATTCAAAAATCTTATTTATTTTTTAAAACTTCGTGTCAAAACTAAACCGTACCTGTTTAGAGGAAGAAGGAAGGATAGAGGCAGTGGAGATCCCATTTGCAGATGCCATTATTATTATTATCAGAAGAAGAAAGAGTGTAGAGTGAAGAGGGTTTAAGCATAGCTGCAATATGATATTCTTTATACTAGGAGTAAGCAAAGGGAGTGTTAGGTGGGGGTTTGGAGGGAGCAGTAAGGTTAGCCTGCCTGGTTAGGTGAACTATTCAATAAGGTTATGAAATTCTTCTTTTTATTTAGCTAAATGTTATTGCTATAACAATAATTGTAAAAATAATTATGCTTCAATCTCAAATAAATTTAAAAAATATTGGGTATGTGTAAAAGGAATTTGAGCACAACTTCTTGAATAAACTATGTATTAAAAGTTATTTAAACTAGATATCGGCATCATTACTAGTTATACAAAATTTATTTTTATACAAGTAACCCAATGTATAGTTTTGGACCGAAAAAAAAGAAAATTTATAGTTTGACTATTTTTGCTTTCTCTCCAACGGATATGTCGTGAAAAACGTGTTTCAAACTTGCAAATAGGGTGGTGTGTTGACAAGCTTTTCTATTGCATTTCCTTTTTTCTTGCCCATGTAATTAACCGTGTACTCCCTACGTTTCAAAATAGTGTCGCATTTTTTATTTATATGTTCCTTAAAAAAAGTATTTATAAAGATAATATTTTGATTATTTTATTTTATTAAGACATAGATTAATCCTTAAAGTATATCTGAAATCTCGATATCATACTCAAAATATTAAGACGACCTATTACACTCCTGATAATTTTTAAAGTGAATTTAATTCCACCGTACAAGTTGATGTGATACAAAATATAAAATAAATTGAAAAAAAAACACGTTTTGGTAATTATTTATTATTATTTTTTGCAAATATATATATATTTGTAATCTCCGCACCCCATATCTCCACCCTTTCTTTCTTCTTCATTTGCAAAACCTCCCATCTCCTATTTAACAAGGAACCGAATTTCGAATGAACCAAACTTTCTAGAAAAAATGACAGCAAAAGTGGCTTTAGTAAAACCCATAGTCAAATTCAACACCATTAACACCACCATCACTTTAAATGTCAGCCATCACTACCCGACCAACTTCAAAACCCACCAAGAAAGCTCAAAAGCAAAGAATCAAAGTCTGATTCCCTTTTGACACTACCGATTTTGATAAAATGGAGACCCTTTTCAACACTGATATCAACAAGAACTTGAATGAAATTGAAAAAATAAATAAAATTGATAAATAAATGAAATTGAAACTGAAATAAATGAAATTCGAAGTGCTGATTTTGGGATAAAATCTTATTTAAGTAGTCGTTGTAAAGAATATATCTTGGGCCTATCTCAACTCTAAAAGCTAGTTTATAGGGTGATGATTGTCCAAATTGATATAAGGTCATGTTCTCATTCCATATTCGATGTGAGACTTTTAACACTCTCCGCACACCCAGATCTTGTTAATGGGAGCGTGTATAATATAATTTGAAGGTTCAACATCGGTGAACAAAGAATTGGAATGGGTCTGGCTCTGATACCATGTAAAGAATGAATCTTGGGCCTAACTCAACCTCAAAAGTTAACTTATAGGGTGATGATTGTCCAAATCCATATAAGTATTCCATGTGTCCATTCCATATTCGATATGAGACTTTTAACATTCGTTTTTTGTAATCCATTTCATGTAGGAAGTATTGTTTCCATGGTTGAGATTTAAAAACTTGAACTAATTTTCATTGGAAGCCATTAAATGAAGCTACAAAGCTTGGTAAATAATGAATTTTTGCAAATGAGATTTGTTTTTGAGCGAAATTGTTGCAATAGATTGGCAACATTCCATGGAGTTTGTATATCAATGTTGGGATGATTGGTGAAGATTTGAGATGATTTTGGGAAAATTTTGAGTAAAAAAATGTGAAAGAGATGAAGAAGAATTTTTTTAATATAAAATTTGACATAATATCTGATGTGCCAGTGACGTGTTAATGATGTGGAATGAGTGTGAATAACCTCTCATCATGTGACTGGTTATATGTGTGATAATGTGGAATTAAATTCATTTTCAGATTGTTAGGGATGTAATAGGCCGCCTTAATAATTTGAGTGTGATATCAAGATTTCGGGTATATTTTAGAGGTCAATCTATGTCTTTTGCCTTATATTATCTCTCCTTAATAAATCGTTACTCCATAAAAAATGATAACCTCTTTATGTTGCTAACTACTATAAGTATAAAATTATAAAAGATTACTTAATTTATTTTAATTAAATAAAATGATAAATATTTTTAATAAAAACGATAAGTATTTCGGACTGAGAGATTGTAATTTACACCGTGGCCCTTATATTAATTGTCTTGTTTCTCCACTTGTCACTAGGGATGGCGACGGATCGGATCTGGACCGGATCCTACTAGATCCAAATCCAGATCCGTTTTTCATACCTGGATCCAGATCCATCGAGTCCATAAAAATCATATTCAAATCCGAATTCATCGGATCCATCGAGTCCATAGATCGGATCTGGATCCACCGAGAACTTGGATACTGCTATGGAGGTTGTCGTTTCCTTGGTTTTCCATGTTAATTGATATTTGTTGCTTAATTTTGTTTACGTTTAAAAGTAGCGCACTAGTAATTGTAGATCAAAATGCAAATATGGAATGGATTTTGAAATTGTTGGATCGGTGAATTTATAAGCTTCGTAAATGCACAATTGGTGATTTCAATTCATGCATATCCTAACACATGGCACAGTGCAAGAACATCATCACTCCTAGTGTGGCGGATGGTTTTGATCGGACAAGAACTACTCTGATGAAATTGTTTATCCGTTTAATTTGGAGAAAATTTTAGTAGTGCTAATTAAAAAATATAGTTACTGGACAAATGCTTTGGTCAATCTTATAAAGACTAACAAGCCAATAATATCCTTTTAATGGTTTGTGTTTTCTTGGTAATTCTCATGTACAATAATCTCTGCAGAGTCGCAGTATTTGACTCTCAGTAAAGTAAGTTCAAATTTCATTTTCGTTTACATACAATATTCACATTGACCATTGGTATTTACTCCATTGTTACATTAACGGTACATCAAAATTGAATTCTTTTTATGAATTCCAATCCTTAAAAAAAAACAGGAAGTGATTGTCTTGGGGTGGAGGGGGGGGGGGGGATCATGGTCCAGCTGAAGCCTAGAACGATGAGAACTAATCACCCTTCTACGTTATGGATACATTTAATAAAAAACGGACCCACGGGTCGTATCTGAACCGAATACAGATCTCAAATACAAGATTCCGATTCAGATCCAATTCGTCAGAAACGGATCCGGGTCCGATTCGGATCCGTCGGGTCCAAATTTTAAAAATTTATATCTTATAAAACAGATCCGGGCCGGATCCAAAATCCACTGTCATCTTTACTTGTCACTCTGATGATTTCTTCGATTTTCTCTTCACAGCACGGCGATTCTGTCAACTTTTAATGCACTCCTCGTTTTCTGAAAATTGCAACCATGAGCCTGTCGACTAACGTTTTCCATCATAACAGTATCCAACAACAAGAAAAGAAATTTAAGTTATGGTTTATTTCTTTATTAAATGTCTAATTTAATTAGCACATCACTAATTCAAGGAAGAAAAATAAAATTTTAAAAAGTACCACAATAAATAACTTATTCTTTTTCTAAAACGACACCTTGAAATAAATTCGATGTGTTAAGATGATTATTCACTTCGTTCGAATTTCAAATCAAAACGATTTTTTCTTTAAGCTAGCTTGACATATTATTTCTTTTCCTTGTCGTTTTCTATATATTTCTTCCGGATAAGAAAGATTGTCCACTTAACTTTTATTATTTTAGTAAAAAAGTGTTCATTTATCAAAATAAGAAAGAATCAACCTTATTTTTCCAAATTTACCCTTATTAAGTGTTAGGTGATCAAATCTCAATATCTATTTAATTAGAGACATTTCAGTCAAATTACCTATTTTTGCCTAGAAATTAATATTTTCTTAAGGAGTGTACAAATAACTATGTGGACACTCTTTTTTATTCGGAGGGAGTATCTCTTTATTCATCCTTCTTGTTTTTACCTTTCATGTCTTTTTAATTTTATTGAGTAGTCTGATGGGCTGAATTTGAACAGATTAAAATGTATTGGATTAATAAATAAGTCGATCAACAATGATTTGTGCTAAATGAGCTAAAAAGGATCATAACTCAACTCATTTAATTCTTACTAAATTTTAGTTTCTTTGTTTAATCCTTTATACTTTTTAATTATCTAATAGCAATTTTTTTTATTATTATGACTATATAATATATCAAATAAAAAAAATTAAAAATATTTTTTCAAGATTTTTATGCGTCAATTTAGCTACATATCAGTCATTTTTAGATTGATTATGGCTAAAGTGGGCTAAGCTGAACAACTTGGGTGGATCATATTTTTTACGGACTAATTTTGCCACTCTAAGCATGCGTTTGGACATAAAAGAAATGATAATATTTGTAAAAAGTTAATATTTGAAAAAAAAAGTACTCCTATTTGAATTATTTCCTTTCCTTGCCATCTTCTTACTATATTTTCATTCTTTTTTGTTGAGAAAGAAGAGAGTATCATATACAATTTTAAAAGACAGGTAGCCAAAAAAATTCGAACCCAATACAGTTAGAGCTCAGTTTCATGTCTTTGCTTCCTATATCACCTCCCCGCCATTTCTTTTCCTCCAAACAAACCACTTCCCATTTTATGAGACTAAACTTTCACTTTTATGGTCCTAAAAGTGCAGATTAAAACAAGGGAATCCCATTCCCAACAATGTATTCGTACGCAGCTTTCTATCCTTTGAGATTTTGCTTTTCATGGCGAGTTATGCTGATGGACAACAGACTACTAGCAATAACGCTACTCAAGAGTGCTCTCGCTTCAAAAGTCAAAAATATGAAAGACAAATTGGATTTTTGCATCGAAAATGTGTAAGTCATTATATTCTTCTTGTTATAAAGTTGATCAAATGAACGTATTTTTTTCTACATGCATAGGATCATATAACATGTAATTCTCTGTTAGTTATGCTTATGTAACAGAAATTATATATGGCTATATGAATTCTTCCGTTTAATTGGGACACCATTTTTTTATATTTTTGTCAACAACCCCCGGTGAAATAACACAGAGTGGGGTCTGGGAATGGTAGTGCGCAGACCTTAATCCTAACTTGAGAGTTAGGGATGTTGTTTCCAATAGATACTCGGCATAAGAATATTTTGTCAATGGTCTAATAATTGTTTTTTTAATCATAGTAGCAGAAATAATAATGCGGCGATGCATATGTAGTGTCATAGAGAGCAGATTCTTCTGCTCTTCTGTTATTAAACATGGAAAAATCCTACAATCTGGACGGGTGCTACTAAACAAAAAGGATTTAGCACGGACAAATTTCGTAGCTAAACAACAAATCTGTCACTCATCCTATTTAGCGACGGATTAGTAATAAATTATCACAAAAATCTGTTAGCTACGAGCAATTTAGCAACGAAGCTGGTAGCTAATTCCAGTTTTTTTTGGTAGTAACTGAGAGCAGCAATAATGAAGTCAGCTATTAAATATTCTTCCAATAGTCTTGTGGTATAGGGAGTGGAATTGTTTTTCTTCTTCTAAAATTTGTTTCATTTTTTAGAAAGTGTTTGGTTTTGATGATTCAAATATATGGAGGGTTACAATTTGGTCTCAGTTGATAACATTTGATTATGTTACAGGGATAAAGAGTGGGATGCTGCTTTCAATTTCTCTGATAGTCAGATTTTTTGCAAGGGTGTCTCAGAAAGACAAAAGGTACGAGGTGCTGGATAAAGTTCTCTGAGACACTCATTTTTTCTAGTTTGAAATCATCTTGTCTAGTTCTTAAGGGCCCATCTGGATTACCTTTAAAATCTTGCAGAATGATGTTACTATATAGGATTATAGTTTCTGACCAAGTACATACAACAACATACCAAGTATAATCCCACAAGTACATAATAGGGTTCTTTTCATTTTTGGCCTGTCGGCCGAAATTAATTACGGGAGCTAACCAAAATATACAAAACCTATACACTGATTATGTATGTTATATGTATATTTATGTATATAATGTATATACAATATGTATATTTGTACGTAATATACAAAACCTATACATTTGCTAGATATTATTCTTTTGAGCGGTCCAAAAAGTTAATTATCCCTACATAATATGCCTTTTGTTTTTGGTAATTTGAACAATAGATTCACTTTTCTCGTGAGTAGTTATCAATATCTGCGATGCAATATAGTTGTTAATGACATTTTGTCAACTTCTCTTCTCGTCTTTCAGTCGTTATATTCACAATGTGTTTGGTGGCCTGATAGCGGACGTTCAGCAGCGCTTGTGTACTTCAGCAGAAATGAAATTCTACTCTGATAGTTTACTGGAAGTGGTGGATGAAAGTGGCGCACCAAGAAGTTCCAATTACCTGAGACCGAACAAGAACTGTAATCTATCATCATGGATTTCTGGATGTGAGCCAGGATGGGCTTGTAGTGCTGGAAATAGCACGAAAATTGACTTTGAAAATGATAAGGAGATGCCAGCTAGAACTCTAGATTGTCAATCTTGTTGTGAAGGCTTCTTCTGTCCTCATGGTCTAGCCTGCATGCTATGTAAGTATCTGGATGACAGCTTACAGTTGCTGAAAACTTGTTTGTTATCTGGAGTAATTATTTATCTCAAAATCAGTTGACCAGCAAACAAATTTTGGAATAGCTCAAAAAATTTGAATTTTATTCTTGAGCTGCTTGGGTTCATTTGCTGTCTCTAAGGTCCAACAGCAAGCTGTGATATTTGTTAGACCTTTCTGGTTATTCTTTTTCTTTACCTTTTATTCGTTTGTGTGTTTTTGTTTTCCAATTATTTAGCTCGAAGCAATTGATAGCAAACCACAACCTAGAACTGCTTAAAAGATAAGCCAATATGTACATATATTCAATTTTCATCTGATAGTTCTTCTTTCCCTCTTGCTGGTTTGTCTTTTTTTTGGTTTTCCTTTTCTTCCCTTGAAGACTGCCCGATGGGTGCTTATTGCCCTCTTGCAAAACTCAACACGACCACTGGTATATGTGATCCGTAAGTTTCATTTTTCCTGCTGGAGTTGTTATTGTTATTATTATTATTATTCTTTTCTACACACACACATTCACTTTCTTGACCTGATATTACCTGCCTGAAAATATGCAGCTACCGCTATCAACTTCCTCCTGGAGAGACCAATCATACTTGTGGTGGAGCAGATATGTGGGCTGACTTTATGAGTGCTACTGAACTTTTTTGTTCGGCAGGATTTTACTGTCCAAGCACTGTCGAGAAGGTTCCTTGCAATAAAGGGTATTTATTTTCCACCCAAAAAAGTAGCTGATCTATGCTTTCCCTTTCCCCCCTGCAAATTCAGGCATAATGTATTCTGTTGCATTTGGTGCATCTTTTTTCTCATGTTCGTAAAATCATGCTGACCCCATTTACTCACCTACAGCTAATTTATGCGTTTTTCAGACATTACTGCAGAGCTGGTTCAACAGAACAAACAAGTAAGTCTATCTTTTGAATAACGGTCGGCTGTATTTCAGTATTGAGTTTTTCTTCTCATTTTTCTTGGTTGCTTCTAGACATATAGTCTAGTGAAAACCTCTTGTCAAATCTCTTCCCATTTTTTGTCTCATTTCACTACATATTTCTGGAAAAAAAAAAGAACAAAAACATATCGATATTGTTGGGGAGTGTGCAGTGTTAGCTCCAACCATATACAGTTAGAGAAATACCTGGATACTCAGATACAAATTAGGCATGTTGTCATCTGATTAATTGTCTTTCGTTAAGTTGTTGTGTACCATTGCAATAAGATCAAATGAGTTAAAGATATAATTAATAAAAGGGCAGCCTGATGCACTAAGCTCCCGCTATGCGTGGGGTCCGGGGAAGGGCCGGACCACAAGGGTCTATTGTACGCAGCCTTACCTTGCATTTCTGCAAGAGGCAATTTCCACGGCTTGAACCCGTGACCTCCTGGTCACATGGAAACAACTTTATCAGTTACTCCAAGGCCCACTTCGAGAGGCTATAATTTATAATGAAGATATAATTAATAATAGCTGGAAAGATCCAGGACATGTCAGGATGTGAAAATAATTGTTCTACTTCGCACACTGTAACAACTTACTTCAAATTCTTTCTTCTAAGAGGATGGTTTACTTGAGTTCCTTGTGCTGTTGTGAGGTGAGACTATCTTCTTATTTACTTGCTTTGAAGCATATATTATTTTAACTTCATGACAATACCACATGTTTTTGCTGCTGCATTTCCAGTTGACAAAATCTTTGCATGTGATATTTTGTGTGATAAAAAATGCGTAACAGTTATGTATTCACACGCAGGCTGCTACAAATTTGCAACTTGTGAACGTCAGACAGCAAACCAAAATATCACTTTTTATGGTGTCATGTTTTCTGTAAGTCATCATCTCATTCTTTTTTCTTTTTTTTTGATAATCCAGATTTCTAGGCTTGCGCCTGACTACTTCACTGGTATTATCCAAACGTCCTGGAGGTAATAGCACCGGTCCTTCAACAGGTAAATCGCGGGATGTGCTCCGGTGGCCAGTTTTCTGGGAGCGTACAACTGATCAATGAGACAAGGTCAAATTCCCCAACATGCAGAGTTTCTTCGTGCTTGCGGGGAATCGAACCCACGCTGTCCCATGCCAGAGCGCCTTATAGCGCCCAGGCTTTTCCACTGGACTATGCCCCGGAGGACAGTCATCATCTCATTCTTAAGTTATCCTATCAATGACTATCCATTTAATTGTTGTGCTTATGAAAATATTGCTCTTGAGTTGGTTAGCATTGCATGGCTATGCATGTTTTATTTGTTAGGCTTGAAGCAGAAGGAGGAAACTGAAAAGGGGTTAAGAGGTAAGAGATGGATGAAATTATTTCATGTGGTGGATGCAAAACCGAGAGAAAGAGAACCCACAAGGAAAGATTTTATGTCTTTCGGTCAGGCTCACCATTTCATTTGAGACGAGGGAGAAGTGTAAACGGGATATTGTACCTTCCCTCTCAGGCTCACCATTTCCTTTTAGAAGAGGGAAAAGGGGAAGGGAAGATCAAGATAACCCATCTATCCATCTTTCGTTTAGCTTACCATTTCTCTTCATGGGCAGGAGAGAAGGGGAGAGATTCAACTGGACATAATTTGATATCCTTCTACCCAATGAAATGGGAGTAATTGGAGCACAAAAACCACAACTAAACAAACAACAAGGAAACACGTACCCAAGATTATACATCTTGGAGTTGCTTCTCTTCAAATTTTCATCTTCGCAAGTCACAACTAGGAAGAGGCTTCTGATAAAGTTGTTGTTTTTCCTTTGGAGTTCTTTTCATTCAAGTAACTTCAACTCTTGGAAATATTTCCCAATTGATACATCTGAAGGAACTATTAAATAAAGGAAATAAAAGATAATACTTCAATTGAACTGGTTGTTGACAATATACAAGAGACTCCTTCTATAAGAGTATAGTCCGGATAGGCGACATAAGCTGTCTGCCTGTAGGCGTAAGTACTTGCATTTTTATCAAGATCATAAAAGGTATGGTACTATCTTAAGCTAGAGGAAAGAAGACAGAGCACTTCTATTGAATTGGTTATAGACTATATACTGGAGTACTCCTTATATAGGAGTTTCGGCTACTAGAAGTAAGGTAGGTTAGGCTAAATGAATTGGGGGAAGTTATCGAATAAGGAAAGTTACCTAAATACCGAGTTTTCTAACTATTACATAATTTGAATGAATATTCTATACTATTATCTACATATATTCTAATACCTTGACTTTCGACAAAATCAATGTTTGACCTTTTAGTTTCTTGGTGATTCATCAGAAGATTTGTCCTTGATCTTTTAGTCATCAGCTATGAATACAACATTTAGTACATATTTCATTGTAATACTGACATTCAGACTACATCAGCTGAACCATGTGAATATAGAGTTCTTTGGGCCTGGTAATATGCAATGGATGTCTATTTGGGAGCTGCAAAGTTTGAAGTAGTTTGTTAATGGAAATTCGAAATGTTTTCTTAAGTAATTATCTTACAGATGATCCTTTTATCTGGAAAAAAATGATGTATCCTCGGATTTGTATAATTCTTCATTCTGTAGAGATGTTGAATTTCTAATATATATGGTTTAAGCATTTCCCCACAATTAAAGATGCACATATTTGTTGTTTATACAGAAATAAGATTCAGATTTTACACAAAAATATCTCTACTGGTTTTTTTCATTTTCATAGGGTGCAATCATGCTTATACTTCTCATTATATACAACTGTTCTGACCAAGTTCTGAGCAGTAGAGAACGAAAACAAGCCAAGTCCAGAGAAGCCGGTGCAAGAAGTGCAAGGGAAAGTGCTCAGGCACAACACAAATGGAAATCTTAACCTTGCTAGCATGGGGTCTCAATTGTCAAAGACATTCTCCCGTAGAAAGTCAACAAGGCAGGACGTGCAGAAGGATAGTGATCAAAATAGAACTGGTAAAGATTCTGGCTTGCCCTTGCCCCCAGGTATGTCTCAGACAAAAGCAAAGAAGCAACACAACCTCAAGAAGATGATCAATGCATCTGAAGAGAACCCTGACAGTGAAGGTTCCAACATTGAAACTGGGGGGGATAAAAAGTTCAAAAAGGACAAGGGTAAACAATTACATTCAAGGACTCAAATCTTTAGATATGCATATGAGCGAATCGAGAAAGAAAAAGCTCTGCAGGAGCAGAGCAAAAATATGGCCTTTTCTGGAGTGATCAACATGGCAAGTGAGTTTGAGATAAGGCCCAGGCCTCCTATTGAGATTCACTTTAAAGATTTGACACTTACTTTGAAGGGGAAAAACAAGCATCTATTGAGGTGTGTAACAGGGACATTATCACCTGGCCGTGCTTCTGCTGTTATGGGTCCATCTGGTGCTGGAAAGACAACATTTTTTATCTGCATTGACTGGAAAAGCTGCAGCAGGGTGTACTACAACTGGTTCCATTCTCATAAATGGGAAGTCTGACTCTATTCAGTCATACAAAAAAGTTATTGGCTATGTTCCTCAAGATGATATAGTGCATGGAAATTTGACAGTGGAGGAGAATCTTTGGTTTAGTGCTCGGTGCAGGTATGCCACAATAGCTTTGTTATTATTCTACCTAAAGCTTAGTTATTGCTGACTCAATATCTTCCAAGTTGCCATATTTTCTGAACTTAAAGTAGTCCTTGATTTCAAGTTGAATAGTGAGTGTTTGACTTCTCTGAAAAGTTCGAATTTGTTGTCCGCATGTTCTGACAAATATGTTGCAAGTTACCAAAGTTCAATTCTGCCGTTTTGCATGTTTCTTCATACCACGAGTCTGCCATTTCAGAGGTTATAGAGTCCAGTAATTCGGTGTTTCCAAAAGTTATGCTTTCTTTGTCCTAATTATTGGATTGATGCATGATACTTATGGTTATTTTAGAAGCAACTCTCAGATACTTGTTAACTCCATGTTTTGCAATGGATTTTTGAAAGTACTCACTTTGAGGATCTGAAATCTATGCACTTCACGATATTTAAAAAAATATTAGGAAACAAAAAAACTAAGTACCTGTTTTTATTATCTGGAAAATAGTTAAGTCTTGCTTCTTGTTTCTGTTTGTTGCAGTTAGCTTTCTTGTTTTCCACTACTAGCTTCACATTAATTCTTATCCGCTCGTCAATGTTGAATCGTTCTTCCAGATTGGCTGCTGATTTGGAAAAACCAGAAAAGGTTTTAGTTGCTGAAAGAGTCATAGAGTCCCTGGGATTGCAACAGGTGAGAGATTCTCTTGTGGGGACAGTGGAGAAGCGAGGCATCTCTGGGGGTCAGAGGAAGCGAGTAAATGTTGGGATCGAAATGGTTATAGAACCTTCTTTGTTAATTTTAGATGAACCAACTTCTGGTCTGGATAGCTCTTCATCTCAGTTATTGCTTAGAGCACTTTGTCTTGAAGCTCTTGAAGGAGTGAATATATGCATGGTGGTTCACCAACCAAGATAATGTTTGCAATCATAGTTTCTGTATCTAATTATAAACGTGTTAGCCAAAGTTGTATTCTCCTCAGAGTAAATGACAGAACATCTCTTATTTCAGCTATACTTTGTTTAGGATGTTTGACGATTTCATACTTCTAGCCAAGAGTGGCCTTACAGCGTACCATGGACCAATATCAAAAGTTGAAGAGTACTTTTCAGGAATTGGAATCAATGTCCCAGATCGTGTTAATCCTCCAGATCACTTCATTGATATTTTAGAGGGAATTTATAAACTTCCAACAAGTATAGGATTAGGCTACAAAGGTCTTCCTCTTAGATGGATGCTTCATAATGGTTATGCAGTACCACCAGATATGCTAGGTTCTTCGGGATCAGCAGCTTCTTCGGCTGGTGATAATTCAGCTCATGGAGGAATTTCGGCAGCTGTTGGTCCTGATCAATCTTTTGCAGGAGAGCTGTGCTCGGATGTCAAATCCAATGTTGAACAGAAGAAGGACCATATACAGCACAGACTGTTGTTGTCAAACGACTTGTCGAACTGAGAAACACCTGGTGTCCTCCTCCAATATAGGTATTTCCTTGGAAGGTATGACTTGCTCCCTTCATTTCCAATAGTATACTTTTTACTTATTCATTTGTATATGCTTGCAAGTCATTTATTTTGTTCTTCAATTCCCGTGTTAGAATATTTTGAATCTGTCCAATGTACTTTCCCATAGACTATATATTTAGTCACAACTAATGAGGAAAATATGTGCACAGTATGTTCTCTGTGTTATGAATATTTCAAGTTAGTCTGTAATATTCGATGAATGGTATCTACTAACAATGTAGTACTGCATATTAGTCAGACTCGGCAAGCAGCAACTGCGGGAAGCAAGGATACAGTCGGTCGATTATCTTATACTATTACTAGCTGGGATCTGTTTAGGAACACTTGCTAAAGTGAGTGATGAAAGCTTCGGAGCACAGGGTTACCTTTACACAGTCATTGCAGTCTGTAAGTTAAAACTTTGAGACATTTACTTGTCTTATTTTACTTCAGCAGTACATTTGGTCAAATGACATTTAACTTGAAGTTTAAGACAGGTAACTTTTGAGAGGGAAACGCTTAAAAGGAAGTTTATAAGTTTTAGAAGGTGCATCAAATTTTGCGTTCTGCTTGAGAAATTTGTGAAACACAGATCATGATTTCTACTAGCAGTTAGTCTCTAAATCATCACTAATAAATCCATTTCTTTCTTAACAATTTGAAACGGTTTCTGCAAATACAATACATGCTGCACTTGGAAATTAGCATACTCTGTAAATGATCATATCAAGCTGGCAAACTCTTTTCTAGTCGAATAAAGTAGTTCCTTGCTGTTTGTTTGAACTTCATTACAAGTCACAGCCTTATTACTAACAGACAGAAAGCATCCTGAATCTCAAAAAAGATAAGATACGACAGAAACTGTTAAGTATAATAGGAGAAGAGAAGAAAAGCAGAAGTTGCCAAGCAGTGAGCAAATATAGCCTCTTGTTCACACCTAGCCCATGAATTACAACAACAACAACATACCCAGTGAAATCCCACAAAGTGGGGTCTGGGGAACCTAGCCCATGAATTCTAAAGTCAAAAAGTTTAGATTAAGAAATTGGATTAATGATTAAGAATGGTATCTGTTTCTCTAAAGTATGTCGATCTAGTCTACATGGTAGAAAACCATGAAATAAAGTAAAATTGTGTATGTTAGCCTTTATTTGTGAAAAGATTTTAACTGGCAATCCTGAAATTAGCCTTTTTCATATGTGCTAAAACCTTGTTTTGATAAGGTTTTGATCTAACATAGTGTTTATTTCTGACTTCCAGCTCTCCTCGGCAAGATTGCAATATTGAGGTCATTCGCTCTAGATAAAATATACTACTGGAGAGAGAGTGCATCAGGCATGAGCAGCTTCGCTTACTTTCTGGCCAAGGATACACTTGACCATTTCAATACAATTGTAAAGCCTGCAGTTTATCTATCAATGTTCTATTTCTTCAATAATCCAAGATCCACTATTTGGGATAATTACCTTGTCTTGCTTTGTCTCACATACTGTGTTACGGGAATAGCTTATGCTTTGGCCATCTACTTTGAACCTGGTCCAGCCCAACTGGTGGGTATTTTTTTTGAACTTAAATGGGGATATAATATGAACTCTTTACTGTGAATCTATACTTAACAAACTAATTGTCTGTCAGTGGTCAGTGTTGCTACCAGTTGTTTTGACTCTCGTTGCAAACCAGGACGGGGACCCACTTATGGCACAAATAGGAGATTATTGCTATCCTAAGTGGGCTTTAGAAGCATTTTTGCTTGCAACAGCTAGACAGTTCGGTGCATCCTTTCTCTCTTTGTATCTAATATCTCGGAATGGTTTGCTCCTCTAATGTTTACAATCAGCTTGTCATTAACCATCAGGCATTGAGAATCAAATGTATCTGATCTTTGGCACTAAAAACGTTCTTAAAGCCAAGTCGGGACAATGTTAAAGAACTTGTTCAAGCGCGATGTTCTTATTTTTTTTTATTTTGCTTCCAGGTACTCTGGAGTGTGGCTGGTCTCAAGATGTGGTTTACTAAAGTCAAGGAACTATAATCTTGAAGACTGGTATGCTTGCTTGCTAAAACTCATCCTTGTGGGCTTTCTCAGCCGTTGTGTAGCATTCTTCTGTTTGGTGATGTTCCAGAAAAAATAAGTCTTCTCAATCATGGAAGAATGCAGGTTTGCAGACTCAACTTACAAATGTTGAGCTCCTTATCAAAAACCATTGTACAAGAACTTTGTATACGAGAATACTACTACTATCTTCTCGCCACAATGTAAATGCAGTAAATATGTTTGTGGTGGCAGCAGAAGTCAACAATTTCGTGTAAATGTACATATGAGCTAATTTTAGTTTCTCTGGAAGTGGTGTTACCTTACTTCCTGAATCTTGTAATTAGCTATGACACTTCAAGAGAAATGGCAGAATGCCGTCTTGATTACTAATGCACTTAATTTTTCTTCCATATCCTTTGAAAGTTGACAAGGAGATCATTGTGCAACTACTGCTCAGAAATTGGAGGGACAAAGTTACCAGTAATGTAAAAAAGGGCAGCGCAGTGCACTAAGCTCCCGCTATGCACAGGGTTCGAGTAAGGGCCGAACCACAAGGGTCTATTGTAATGCGAATTCTGGAAATACTATAGTTATGCTGCAAAGTAAATAATGCCAGAGTTGTGATGTAAAAAAAAAAAAAAAAGACGTCAAAAGCATGGTGTGGTCATTGTTTTAAAAAATACACTGCTTGGCAGCTAATTCTGGAGCCAAAAGGAAATGAATGTCAATCTTCCACCCTCGTTAGGTTTAATTTGAGTGCTTGTGAAAGAAATAAGAAAAGTTAGCGAGTTTAATTGACCAAAAAGAAGTTTTTTTTAATTATTATTTATTGAACTTTAAATTATTACACCAAAATCACTCGTCTTTAAATCCTTATTGGTGATTTTCATTCAATATGATTTTAGATTTTACCTAGTGGTTCTTGAGGATCATACCTATTGACTAATGCATTTGAATGTACATGGTTAAAACAATTCAGACGACCTTGAATTTTATTATTACCGACGCTGATCTATGAATACTGTGATGTACTACGTAATCCTCAAATGCAGGCCACTCGTGGTTCCCTTTTTGACTAGGTGAATTTCATAGTCGGCAAGTTTTGTACTACTATCATTAGGCCGTATTTATAAAAGAGCATCTATTGTCACAACAATGTGAAAATGGAGGAAATGGGTTATGACTCATTTACTTCTTGGCTGGAGCTTATCTTTTGGAGGAAGTTGTTCGATACACAAATAACATCACTTTTTCTTCCTCATATGACTCATTAGATTTTGAAGACATTATTAGAGGGAGGTAAAATTAAAGGGAGAGATGAAACACATCATGAAGTGGGTCATTGTAGACATAAAAAATTTACTGGATTTAAGTGGACATCTACAAAACAAGTTTAATTCAAGGTCTTCAAGTTCAAAAGTCCATTAAAGGCTGTTTTGGGGTTAGTCTACCCTAAACCTTAACTCACAATTATAAAAAAGATACATATTCTATTTGAAAGAAATAATCCCTTGATTATTTTCATTAATTGAAATAGTATATATACAATTTACATATTTTCATATTTCCATAATAGGAGAATCCTATTCCTAAAACCTTATTCTACTTGGACACTAACTATACAATTATGGTAATATACATATTATGGTAAGTGTACACTACTAATTAGACTACAACATTAATTACATATTTGTAAAGGAGAAGGAGAAGACCCACAGCTGGGCAGTAATAGGGATTCCGAAAATATACATAATATACACATGTATATTGTGTGTATATTATGTATATTTAACACACACTCGCAGTCATAGCGGGCGGTCTTCAAACGCTGAGACTGTCCCTAAAATCTTCAAAAAGGACCGAGGGAAGACCCTTTCGTAAAGATGTCAGCAATTTGATACTTGGACGGGACATGACAAACGCGAACGTGCCCACGAGCAACCTTTTCACGGACAAAGTGAATGTCCATCTCGATATGTTTAGTGCGCTGGTGCTGAACCGGATTACTAGAAAGGTAGATGGCACTAATATTATCACAATAAATCAAGGTTGCTTTCTGAATAGGACAATGAAGCTCTAACATCAAATTACGTAACTAACATGATTCAGAGACCACATTAGCTACCCCTCGATACTCAGCCTCTACACTAGAATGGGATAGAGTCGGCTGACGCTTCGCAGACCATGAGACCAAGTTATTACCAAGAAACATACAATAGCCAGACATAGACCGTCTGGTGTCTGGACAACCACCCCAATCAACATCTGTATACGAGACAAGTGTTGTCGTTGATGACGGATATAGATGCAAACCATAGTCAAGTATACCCTGAATATACCGAAGGATGCGTTTTAGCGCATTCATGTGCTCAACTCTGGGATCATGCATAACTAAAACCCATCTGTTGTACGGTATACGTAATATCGGGTCTCGTAACTATGAGATACTGAAGGCCCCCTGCAAGACTGCGATAGCGGGTTGGATCCTCGGAAGGTGCACCTGCGGTACCCCCAAGTTTGGGCTTAGTATCAACGGGAGTGGAAGTGGACTTACAGGATGACATTCCAACCCTCTCAATGATCTCAATTGCATACTTCTGCTGGGATAAGAACAACCCACCTGCATGACGAGTGACAACAATCCCCAAAAAATAACTCGAGGGCCCCAAGTCTTTCATAGCAAACTCAGAGCTGAGCATTGTCATGATAGATTGGCGTAAGGTATCGAAAGAGGCAGTCAGAATAATATCATCCACATATAACATGATATAGGCCAAGGACGAACCACGACGATAGATGAACAAGAAATTATCCGACCTGCTGTGAGTGAACCTAATAGTCGAAACATAGTCGACAAATCGCGTATACCAGGCCCGTGGAGACTACTTAAGCCCATATAAGGACTTCTTCAACAAACAGACATGATGAGGATGTTTGGGATCCCTAAATCCCAAAGGCTGATGCATATAGACTGTTTCCTTGAGATCACCATGTAGGAAAACATTATTTACATCTAACTAATTAATAGGCCATGCTTTTGAAAGAGCCAAGCTAAGCACAATGCGAATGGTAGCCGGCTTGACCACCAGACTAAATGTCTCACCACAATCCACACCAACCTGCTGAGTCTTACCATCACCCACAAGCCGCGGTTGTCGTGCAAATAAACCATCTGAATTTTCCTTATGAGCAAAAATCCACATAGACCTAATAATATTAATACCAGATGGACGGGGCACCAACTCCCACGTCTTATTATCAATAAGAGCATTATATTCATCGGTCATAGCAATTTTCCAATTCGGGTAATTTAATGCAGACACATGATTACGGGGCAAGGGTGATTTAAGAACATTAGAATTCAAATTAAAATGTCTTTTTGGATTAAAATCCCCCGTTGACTACGGGTGACTGGTCTATGACTCAGGCAGAGGCGGGTGGATTTTGGAAATTTGCGGGACTTAGGATGGACTAGCCAGCCGGCAGTGGGCCTGCTGGCCTAAATCAGGAATTGAAATCGGGAACTGGGCCAACACTGGACCTAGAAACAGTACCCGGAACTGGGTAGAATGGATGGCCCAGTTGCTGGGCCCAAATTTGAAGACGACGCCGTTTGGGGAGGACCAGCGGGCAGTGGGCCCGCTGGCGGAGTTGGGGTGCGGGACACGTCCAAAATATAGTGAATAAGTTTCGGGGAAAGACTATCATCCAAAAAATTATATGAACTAGGCCCGGGATTACTAACCTTAGTAAACGGAAACTGGGATTCATAAAAAATGACATGGCGATTAATGATGATATTATTAGAGGATAAATCAAAACATCTATAACCACAATGGTTAGACGGAAAACCCAAAAACACACACGGAGTAGACTGGGCCTGAAGTTTGTTAATTGTGGTGGATGAAAATAATAGATAACACAAGCACCCAAAGACCCTAAGATGGGAATACGAAGGTGTTTTATTACATAAAATTTGTAGGGGGGAAGAATACATCAAACCTTTGAAAGGAAGAATGTTAAGGAGATATGTAGCCATTTGTAGAACATGATGCCAAAAAGACGGGGGTACGAAAGCATGAATCAATAAAGTTCGGACAATGTTATTTATGGTATGAATTTTGCATTTGGCTTTCCCATTTTGTGAAGACGTAAGAGGACAAGAAAAATGAAAATTGATCCCATTATTAGCACAGAATTCCCGAAACACCCCATTGTCATATTCTTTGCCATTATCACACTGAATATTTTTTATTTCCCGTTCGAATTGGGTTATAATGAATGCTCTAAATTTCAAGAAGATTGAAAAAACTTGAGATTTTTTCGCTATTGGAAAAGTCCATAAAAACTTAGAATAATCATCCAAAAAAAGAACATAATACCGATGACCCAAAGAACAAAGAACAGGAGACGTCCATAAGTCGCTATGAATAATATCAAATGACATTAAAGTATGAGATTTTGAGTGTACAAATGACAACCTAACAATTTTTCCTAAAGAACAAGACTAGAGATGACATTGGATCCTTGACTCGGTCCGAATCCGGTGGATCCAAATCCGGTGGATCCAAATCCGTTTTATAAGATATGGATATTCAAAATTTGGACCCGACGGATCCGGATCGGACCCGTATCCATTTCTGCAGGATCGGATCTGGATTTGGATCTTGTATTTGAGATTCGTATCCGATCCAGATCCGACCCGTGGATCCATTTTTTATTAAATATATTCATAACCTAGAATGTAATTTTATAAGTATTTTTAAAAAATTGCTAAGCACATCCTTGCAATTGTTTAATTCTCAAAACAAGTTTAATTTATCCCCGCATTAACTCAAAAACTAAAAAATAAAGAGGTAACTTCGATAATAAAATCAATGTTATATTAGTGAATGACTAACATCTCCATAGACAAGTAGTTAAAATTATATTCACTTCATTTGTGAAGATTCCAAGCACATGCAAGTTCTGCATTGTGGAAATACTAGTCAGCATTTTTCACAACTAATGTCATTGTCCATCATTTTCAATTAATAGCTCACAATCAAGGTATGAAAAATGGATATGGATCTGGATCTAGTAGGATACGGCCCAGATCCGATCCGTTGTCATCCCTAAACAAGACTGATAATTTGGAGTACTACGCGTACCCTTACACGAAATAAAATTAGTTTTATCTAATGACGATAAAATAGATGACCCCGGATGATCAAGACGAGCATGCCACAAGGAAGGAGAAAGGGCTGCAAATGCTGATGGCAAGGCTTGACTCGAACTAGATGTGATAGGATAAAGATCTCCCCTACTATCACACCTCATGAGAGGACTCCCCGTCTTGAAATCCTTCACAGAGAAACCAAATGGATCAAATTCAATAGAAACGGAATTGTCAGTAGTGAATTTACGGACATACACTAAGTTTTTAATCAATTTGGAGGCATGTAGGGTATTTTTCAATATAAGGGGTGGATGAGGGGGAGACAACGTTTTATGACCAGAACCACGAATTGGAACAGAATTACCATTACCAACAATTATGCCACGAGGGTTGCTCAAATTGGAATAAGATGAGAGAGTGCCTGAATCGAATGTCATGTAGATAGTGGCACCGGTGTCCATATACCAATTCGGGTCCGGTAGAGTCAAACCAAGTGTGTGCATCGCAGTCTCAATATCGGTCTGAGTGGGGTCTGTTGCGTGGTGGGCTTGCGGAGGTCGGGGCCCAAAAACTCTTGCGTGCTGCCCTGGCCCATAACTGCTGCTGGAACTACTGGCCCAGTGGGCATAAGACTCGTCTTATAAGTGATGGTAAACTCATAAAGAAAATTCTGACAGTTCTTTTGAAAGGCATAAGGCTTGTCTTGTAGGTGATGGTAAAACAAAATAGGTTGGCGTGGATTATGGTGAAACGTTTAGTCTGGTGCTCAAACCAGCTACTATTCGTATTGTTCTCAGTTTGGCTCTCTTAAAAGCATGGCTCATTCATCAGTTGGATGTGAAAAATGCCTTTTTACACGGTGATCTTAAGGAGACAGTTTATATGAATCATCCCTTGGGTTTTCGAGATCCAATCATCCTGATCATGTCTGTATGCTGAAGAAGTCCTTAAATGGACTTAAGCAGGACTCACGGGCTTGGTATAAAAGGTTTGCAGATTATGTATCTTCTATTGGTTTTTCTCACTGCCGATCTGATCATTCTCTCTTTATGTATCATCGTGGTACTTCTCTGGTATACATTTTGTTGTATGTAGATGATATTATATTGATTGTTTTTTCTGATAATCTGCGCAAGTCTATCATGACACTTCTCAGTTCCGAATTTGCTATGAAAGACTTGGGGCCCTTGAGTTATTTCTTGGGGATTGCTGTCACTCGTCATTCAAGTGGTCTATTTTTATCACAAAGGAAGTATGCCGCTGAGATCATTGAAAGAGCTGATATGTCATCGTGTAAATCTACTTCTACTCCAGTTGATACTAACCCGAAGCTGAGTGCTACATCTGGCACTAAGTTCGAGGATTTCATCCACTCTCACATCCTTGTAGGGGCACTTCAGTATCTTACCTTCACAAGGTCTGATATTACTTATGCAGTTCAACATGTGTGTTTGTTTATGCATGATCCACGAATTGAGCTTATGAATGCGCTCAAATGTATTGTACGATACATCCAGGGAACACTTGATTATGGCTTGCTTGTATCCTACGTCTGTTTCTACACTTGTGTCTTATACAGGTGATGATTGGGGTGGCTGTCCTGATACCAGACGCTTGACTTCTGGTTATTGTATGTTTCTTGGGGATAACTTGGTCTCATGGTCTGCAAAATGACAAGCTACATTATCAAGATCCAGTGCACAGGCCGAGTATCGAGGCATGGCGAATGTGGTGTCAGAATCATGTTGACGGTATAATCTTTTGTTAGAACTACATTTTTCTATTCAGAAAACTACATTGGTCTACTGTGATAATGTTAGTGCAGTTTATCTTTCTGGCAATACGATCCAACATCAACGCACTAAACATATCGAGATGGATATTCACTTTGTTCGCGAAAAGGTAGCTCGTGGACAAGTACGCGTCTTACATGTGCCCTCACGATACCAAATTGCTGACATCATTACGAAGGGTCTTCCCTCGGTTTTATTTGAAAATTTTAGGGACAGTCTCAGCGTACGACAATCGCCCGCTATGACTGCGGGGGTGTGATAGAATACTGTGTATTTCCCTATGATATACATTGTTTTGACTAGTCTTGTACCATAAATAGAAGTTGTAAATTATGTTGTATAATTACCATAATTGTAGAATTCTTGTACAAGTAGAACTAGGATATTAGAAGTTTAGTAGGAATATGATTTTTCATATTTGGAGATTGTAACTTGTATATATACGTATTCATTCAATAAGAATAATCAAGGGATTAATTCTTTCATTCATAAACTTAAAAAAAATTAAAATTTCTACTCATAAGCTTCAAATTCGCTCTGTAACCTCCCTCCGCAGACACAAAGAAAAAAGGAATACGTCTCTCGGGCATAGCTTAATGGCAAAGGAGGGAAATTTAAAATCCAGCTGGAGGCCTGCAACGTGGGTTCGAACCCTGGTGGGAGCAATTTGCTCTCTTCTGGGGTAGGACCTTGTAGATGATATCAGTTGCTCTGTTCTCAAACCCTGATCATTTAGGCATATCCCGTGATTTACTGGTAGTAGTGCTGAGGGGCCGGGACTACTATCTCCATGAATAGTCTGGCGTAAGCCAGGAAACTGAATATAAAAAAAAGGAATACAGAGGAAACGAGAAAAAAGAGAGAAAAACACGTTTCTAACTGTAGTGCCACTGGTACATGGATTTGATTGAGACGTAGTAGTGGAGCTAGCACTTGTTCTTTCAAGGTTGTGCTTTTTGTTTTCTGAAACTCCGTTAGGGAATCTAGTGTTGGGAGGAAAGAAAAAGAGATCTCACCATCTTTATTCCTCTTTAAATATTACTCCTACTGTGTATGTCTTTGTGGGAATGTATTGTTCTATTTTGCGTTGTAGTCCTTTTCTTTAAACGTTAAAAGATCATGGTAATATTAGTGTGAACAAAGTGTTATATTAATAGCTGAAAAGAAAGTAAATCATTTATAAGGTATTGAATACATTTAATGATGAAATTTTTCGGAGAAAATCATACAGAATTGGTCCGAAGTGGACAATATCACACCATACATGTTAAAAGTATCTTTGGACAATTTTAGCCAATAACTAATATCGGAGCTATAATTTGGCGAGATGAGTATAGAGACGAGGGAGTGATGACATAGGACCCCCTTAGTGTATTTGCCCGTCTATGAGCCGGTTTGCTACTTTTACCCGCAGCTTCAAAGATGCATACACAAAGAGAAGCATGTGGGCTTTGGTGGCCTTTAATACTTAGTTGATGTAGGTGGCACACGGTCAATCTCCAAATTAGCCAATGAATGATGATGGTTCATGTGAAACTTTGTTCAAGCTAAGGATGATATTGTTGAGTGTGCGAACAAAGTCTTATGTTGATAGCTGAAAAGAAAATAAGCTAATGAATACTCATACTCTTATTAGACCAAAAAATTGTGCCGAAAGTTGATGATTCTTCAAAATCCATAAAGTTCAGGTAATTAAAACTAAGACTACACAACCTTCAAATGAGAGTGATGTTGTAGAACTGTTTTTGGATTTATCTTCGAAGGTTTAAATTCTTTTATATAAATATGCGAAATTTGGTTTGCATATGGCTTCTCCGTATATATGTGCCATTGTTGTAAAATTCTTAAAATAGAGTCCATTCATCATCATCATCTTTTCACTGAGAGTGATGTTGTGAACTACCTCTTGGACTTATCTTCGAAGGATTTAAGTAATATTATGTCCTAATTATAAGTATACTTTTTATATTATTAATGCAATTTAATAGGTTATTTCCTTATTGTTACGTCACCGATCACCATACTAAGTTTGTTATAAAGAGTTGGTTATTCATGTTGTAAGCCAATTCAATCTGACGGTGAAAAATATTTATACACTATCAGTATATAAAATTTAAACTCTTTCAAAGTTTAAATTTTATGCGGTCGTTAATTGGATTTTTTACACCATCATATTAAGTTCTATAACAATAGGTAATTTTTTATAACAATCCTAATATATATGATAATCCTGCTACAACTGATTAAATTAATTTGAAAGTATAAAATTCTTTATACTATCGGTGTATATAATTTAAATCTTTTTTCAGCAATAAGCTTCTGGTAACTTAATCATCAAGTGTATATAGCGGTGTAGTTCTGAAAAATTAGCCAAACAGATTATGCTGGATTTGGCGATGTTATCTAAATTAAACATCCGAAGCTAAGCCGTGGGAAGTTGCCTCTTTTGACGTTGTTCTCAATCAGAACCATAAAGAGTATTTTTTTTTAACTTTTTTCACTTTCATATATTCAAACAACCAAATATTTTTTACAAAAACTACAACCAAATACAACTCCTATTTCAAAATTCCAAAAAAAGTGAAAAACATTTTATTTTCATGGTCAAACGCCTGCTAATTAATTCTGATCTATGTGATAGAGAGACACCATTACCATCAGAGGTTTCCCTGACCTGGTGGGCAAATTATCACAGATCTATGTACTCATCATTCTTCAGCAACCTCATTTCAATCCGTCCTCAAAGAACTGTGCCTCAATTGAGAAAGACCGGACTAAATTTAATGGATTCTTAATTCACCTGTAACATATATAAAACAGGTTAAATATGCAACAACAACAACGAAAAGACAACATAAAAAAGTAAAATAAAAATATTCATAGGAAAAATAACCAGAACTCGTCATCGATGTTTTTTTTTTCACAATAAAGAACTATGAACGTTAATTACTTACAACTATTTCTCGATGCGTGCCATTTTTGTACAAAGGCATACAAATCTTCTCTGTGTCGTTCCAATTTATTGAATATCTCCGGTATGGTAGAAATAGAAGTATAACTTGAGAGCGATAATCGTTTATTGTTGATGCAGCATCATCAAGATTCTCACCTTCAAAAAGCCATAGCCGGCCATTAATTTCATCAATTAACCACCTTGCCCTTTGCATGTGAATCTTGATGGTGCTACATCCGCAAACAACAACTGTAAGAGCTAGAAATATTTTTGGATCTATGTTTTTATTAATATGCGACTCTATATGCGGATATATATAGGGTCTGAAATCCAGGTACCTCTAGGAATGAATGGACTAGACCGAAAGAAAATAATTCCTTCATTATTTTCACTAATGAAAGAAAAAATATATACAATTTATAATTTTTTTAATAGGAAAATTCTATTCCTATTCTAGTAGTACAAAAATCTTATATTTATGGTAAGTGTACAATACTAATTAATACAATTATTTTACACTAATTAATCAGTCAAAATCGTGATATACACTTAAGTATGATAAATGTATATCACGGTCCAAATCAATACCAAACTCGTGATATACACCACTTATGATAAGTGTATATCACAGATATTCACATCATTTATCATACACTTAATTAACTCGAGCTATATATGCCGTGCGGGTATCAAACAATTAGAACCTACTGTTAGTTTTGTAATTTCCAGAGAATAAGAGCGGAAATAGTCAAAACAAACACTATTTGCTTAGAAGGAAAGTGTATGCATCTAATTAAAACCAATGAATGAGGTCAAATTGACAGCTTAAAATATACTCCATATAGTAAAATGATCAGATGAAGACTACCTGTTCCTTTTCATAGATTACGACATCTGTTGACCCCAGTCCTTTTTAGATGGATCGACTACATATGAACTAAAATAACTGTTACCAATATGTCGTACGAAAAGTAAATAAATATTACAAGTGTTCGAAAGGATAAACAAACAATTAAGTTTATAATTGCCGCAAGCTTCTTGAGTCTTGAATCTTGATAACCTGAAACCAAGAAATACCAAATCTGAATTGTTACAACTGTAACTGAGTTGAGAGGTGACTCTCTGTCTTTAAGACAAGATTGCACCGTATATAAGCTTTTACGTTAACGGTCAATAGTCTCCCAAGATAAAATAACAACTAATCAACACTACAAAGCAAATAGGTTGATTCTGACGAAGAAAACAAACATGAAACGACTGCTGAAGATTGGAAATTTAGAAGAAAAAATAAGAACTTTTCTGGACTACTCTTGTTCAAGACTTGTGTTCCTCAAATTAGAGTAAGGTTCTCATTTTATAGTGTTAAGGATGAGGAGAGGTGTTAAGAGGCTAATTAAGAGGTACAATCAAGCCCAGGAACATTTTGTAGATGGTTAAAGCCATCCAAACTGTTGACTTTCCTGTTGCTGCCAGTTTTTCCTGAACTTTATGGACCAAACAGTAAATACTAAGCAGTTTTGGGTCCAAAAAGATAATATCAGAAGCAGCCCAACAGCCCGCGACCCGACCCGGACCGGGCGGGTGGGTGGTGGTGGCGGCGCCACCTAGGTCCTCCCTCCTTCAAACACATGGGTTACCCCTTGGGGTCCCAAACCATTATCAATTTTTTAGGCTTATAAAATGAAGAATTCTTATTTTTCCCACCGATGTGGGAGATTTGTCCTACACCATATTTTCATGTCTTAAACACCTTACTTTGTGGACCAATATCTCTTTCATTTATTAACGAAATTTGACGATCATTGGCCCTACGGTCATCTACTCACTTAGTAGATTATGCACGTGTGAAGAGCCAAAGTCTCCAACATGCGGAACCCGAGTGTTTAAGTCATTAAAGATGAGTGGATGCAACCCCCATCAAAAACAAATTTCCAACATTCCCCTCTTGAAAGAGAATTGGTGCACACAGGGTGCCAAACTTCAGCAATCTTTTAGCGGAAAAATATTGAATCAGGAGAGGTAGCTTCCGCTTTGAACCTTCTCTAGTTGAATATCATCAGACTTACTTACTGCGTGGTGAACGTGATGTCTTGAACCGTCAGTGTTTAGTGTAAGCCAAGACAATGATACCAATACAATAACTCCCCTTATTCATTTTCATTCTTATTGTTCTGTCCGTTGTGGCCGTGGACACACTTTGATTCTTAAGTGCGTTCATCTGAGGCGGCCTGTCCTCGCACTTAAATAGGTGATCTCCTACAAGGTATCCTGTTATACCCCACTTCACAAGTGTTAGGAATCATTAAAAGTTTCCCCAACCTTAAACTCAACCGTTTGAGGATCGTTAAAGGTTTGGAAGCTTAACATTTACCCACCATGCAGGTAGCACTTTAATGTCTATCGCGGGAACGGCTTTGGATTCAAAGAAATCATCATCTGAAGTGCTCTTGCTTCCACCGAAGCGCTCAACTAAACCTTGTGCAGCTTAGTTTTCCCATTAAACCAAATTTTTGGGATCTCTAGTCAGTATGGTTGGGTTACCACCGCAAAGATTCGTATTGTTAGGGTTTTAAACCCATTACCCTAGACAGGCAGAATTCTTGATCTTCGGGTAGTCCCTTAGTTAAAGAGTCTGCTAAATTATCCTTTGATGTAATCAACGGGAATGACACCCGTGGTGATCAACTGCCATACGATCTTATGTCTTCGACAGATATGTCCAGACACCGTCATCCGTGCCCTTTCTGAAGCCGATCGACTAGCCACAATGTATAACTGCCGAAGGCATGGGTTTCTCCCAATAAGGGACGTCCTCTAAGGAGTCGTGAAGTTACTTAACTTCTTTTCATGCTTTGTTTAAAGTGATAAACTTCGATTCCATCATGAATCGGCCGATGCAAGTTTGCTTAGAGGATTTTCCAAGGCACACCATACACATTCACTTGTGGCTTTGGTGTTATTCATGTCCGATGTCCAGTTTGCATCACTGTGTTCTCCCAGAACCGTTGGACATCTAAAATACCATAATCCGTAGATAAGCGAATATTTCAGATATCGTCATATCCATTTTAATGCCTTCTATCGATCATTTCCAGAATCACGAGTGAACCTTAGTTCAACTGATCTACTTTGTACGCCGATACCAGGTCGGTTGTAGTGTGTAAAATACATTGAACTACATGTGACCTGCGCATATCGCTCTTGGGACTGTCAACTATCTCACAAATCCATTAGTGGCTTCAACGAGACTGTCAACTATCTCACAAATGAGTTTGAAATTAGATAAGTCTGTTAGATATCTTAGGAACCCCAATTCCTACGTTGTCATCTGTGATACCCATATCTTTCATATCGAGACTTTATTTCAATGACTTCCACTTTCATATTGTTGGCTTTCTAACTTCAGAGTCAATGTTTCTGCTGTCAGATTCATTGTTTCTATTTCATCTGAACCTTCCAGGACCAAAATGTAGACATTTCAAGGACCAAAAAGAAATTGTAGGAAGAAGCCCAACAGTTCAACCAACCAACTCTGATCCTCTCCTTCCAACTCTCCGGTTAAGAAGGTTGTCTCAACATCCATGTCACGCAAGACTGCAATGGCCCTAGATGTTAAGCTATTCCCAAGGGAGCACATGTCCAAGTAGCCGAGGTCTTATACTTGTTAGTAGATCCATCTACTTTGTACTCAATTTGAGTATCCACTTTTACAACCTAAAGGTTCTTTTCCCGGAGGAATGTCAGCCATTACACAAGTAAGGTTCTATCTGATTGAATCTATTTCTCTCTGTAGCTTCTTTCCAAAGCAGTGCTTCTGGAGATGACAATTCTTTGTTAATTGTCCATGGTTCATTCTCAACCATACAAGCTAGAAAGCCTGGAACAAGTCTTTGTCCCCTCTTTGCTCCGTCTCGGTTCAACATCTAGAATCCCTAAGTTCTGTAGATCTAGAACAGTAAGTTTCGGATAGGCAGCAACTTTCGAGTCCTATAGATCTGGAACGTCTAGTTCCAGACAATCAGGCACTAGCGGGTTCTTGTTAACCTCGAGCAATTACTTCTTTTTTCTTCTCTTGCCCTAGAACCACATACCCCTCGGGTTGTTCCATATAAATTTCTTCTTCCAAATCACCACTTAGGAAGGCTGTCTTAACATCCATTTGATGTATCTCAAGGTCACACACAGCTGCGATCGCAATGAATACTCGTATAGACGTCATTCTAGACACCGGGGAGTACGTGTCAAAATAGGCAAGGCCTTCCTTCTGTCGATAGCCCTTGACTACCAACCTAGCTTTATACTTATCTATAGACCCATCTGCTTTATACTTCCGTTTGAGTATCCATTTACATCCCAACGGTTTGTTTCCCGGAGGAAGGTCAACCAACTCACACATGTGGTTTAGCAGGATGGAGTCTATTTCGCTCTCAATAGCTTCTTTCCAGAGCAATGTTTTTGGAGTAGACAATGCTTCAGCAACTGTCCTCGGTTTGTTATCGACCATATAAGCTACAAAGTCAGGATCAAAAGTCTTATTCTTTCTGGCCCTTTTGCTTCGTCTTAGTTCAGCCTCTGGTGACTCCAAGTTCTGAGTATCTGGAACACTCAGTTTCGGACAATCAGCCACTTCGGACTCCACTAGATCTGAACCGTCTAGATCCGGGTAGTTAGGCATTCCTGATTCTTCTCGGCCATGAGAGCTCTGTTCATAACTTCGTTTGTGAGAAGTTGCGCCTCTTTCCTCTCTAGGAAAGGTATCCTCAAAAAATTGAGCATTCTTTGATTCCATGATTGTACCCCCGTGGATATTTAGAATATCTTACTTATGCACTAAGAAGCGATAAGCACTACTATTATTTGCATATCCGATGAAAATGCAATCTACAGTCTTAGGCCCAATCTTGACCTGCTTTGGCTTAGGCACTTCGACCTTTGTCAAACAACCCCACACTTTTAAATATTTATAGGTGGGTTTTTTCCCCTTCCATGATTCATATAGTGTTATTCTCATCCTTATGTGGAGTTCTGTTGAGAATCGCATTAGCGGTAAGGATCGCATTGCCCCACATATTTTGGGCGTACGACTTTGCGCTTGGCTAACACCGTTAGACTGAGGTGAGTAAGGCGCAATCGCTTGATGAACGATGCTTCACATTCTCCTCCTCTATCACTACGAATTCCTCAATCTGTAGGCTTAGTTGATTTTCAACTTCTGCTTTGTAGCGCTTATCTCGACCCGACCCGATCCGGACCGGGCTGGTGGTGGCACGCGTGTGGGCCTAGCCTTGAACCCAAGCACACCTAGGTCCTCCCTCCTTCAAACACATGTGTTACCCCTTGGGGTCCCAAACCCTTATCAATTTTTTAGACTTATAAAATGAACAATTATTCATTTTCCCACCAATGTGGAGATTTGTCTCACACCATATTTTCATGTTTCAAACACCTTACTTTGTGGACCAATGTTTCTTTCATTTATTAACGAAATTTGACGATCATTGGCCCTATGGTCATCTACTCACTTAGTAGATTATGCACGTGTGAAGAACCAAAGTCTCCAACATGCGAAATCCGAGTGTTTAAGTCATTAAAGATGGGTGGACGCAACCCTCATCAAAGAAATTTCTAACACTAACAACTCATTAAAATATATAAAAATGAAGTAAAATCCAAAATATATTTCAATTTTCAAGACTGAATAAAGTACAAAATTGCTCCTTTCAGAAATTAAATCTAGGACTTAGCGATGGGTATTATCGATGTATGTAACTGTGTTAGAGAGAAAGAGAAGCAACGAATGGGAAGTGGAGTAGGAAGCTCACAGAGATGGTAACTTTATCTGTAAGGAAAGGGATATATATAGATGATGACTAGTTTCTGTTTTTTTTGCTTAGGTTGTTAATTTAGTTTTTTTTTTTCCTAATGAAAATTTTGTATTGGCCCATGCTTTGCTCAAACTGACGGTAAAGTCCTTAGGTATTATAGGAGCAAACCTTAAATTTACTGTTACAAAATTTATACTATGTGCTTGCATAACATAACATTACTCTTGATTTATATTGGCCAATTAATATATATATCATTTTATCAAATTACTTAATAATAATAATTTATTTAACATTTCGATGCGGAATTTTTTACCGTTAAGATATTGGTGGTTTAGTATTTTTTTTGTTTTTTGCTTCGTGTTAGCTTTCTTTACAAGAGCTCCACCTGAATATGGCCCCATGTCCGTACCCTCTAAGCAGGCTTTTGTCAGTATTCCCATTTCATTCGTGATTAGAGATGACAGTGAATTTTGGATCTGGTCCGGATTCGATAAATCTAGATCCGTTTTATAACATATGGATTTTTAAAATTTGGACCCAACGAATCCGGATCGGACCCGGATCCATTTCTGACGGATCGGATCTGGATCTGGATTTTGTATTTGAGATTCGTATCCGGTCCAGATCCGATCTATGGATCCATTTTTTATTAAATATATTCATAACCTAAAATGTAATTTTATAAGTATTTTCTTAATTTTTTTTCATAATTTATGTATTGGGTAAAGGGTTGAATCAGGATAAGGCACAAGTCACACATCCATGTAATTTATCTTTGAAGTTTCATTTCTTTTACTTATATGCTCTCTGCAGTTTCCCATATTTGCATTTCTATAAAAAGAAAAAATTATCACTCTTCTTTAAATTTATCTTTCTTGAATCTGCTAGCCGTAAGCTTTAAGTATCTTTCTCTCGTTTGTTTGATCATCAAAAAAAAATTGGAACTTTTGATATATGACTGACATTGTTTTATGTTGTTTAATGAAGTCAATCAGTAGAACTACAAGTGGAGCATCACTAAAGCCTCCAAAAATTAGCTCAAAGTTGCAACCTGTTCAGCATCACTAATGAAGTCAATCGTCTTTATTTTCTTGTAATGCTAAAACTTTGTTCAGTATTTTGGAAGAATAGTGTCATGTTTGTGTAGGTTGATTGAATGAACTCAATCGTTTTTTTCAATCAGATTGCGTTTCATTTTGTCATAAAAGTTTCAACATGTGAGAATATTATTCAAGCCAAAAAAAAATTACATGTAGATCCAGATCCAATCCTTGGATCCGATGGATTCGGATTTGGATCTGATTTTTATGGACCCGATGGATCTGGATCCAAGTATGAAAAATGGATCTGAATCTGGATCTAGTAGGATCCGGTCCAGATCCGATCCATTGTCATCCCTATTCGTGATCCTTCTCGTATCACTCTTGTAAAGGATGTACAGATCACCAAAAATTTGACCTATTAAGAGACTCCAATAGCTATTCTTGATCGGTAAATTCGAAAGTTGAGGACTAAGGAAGTCGCCTCCATCAAGGTGTTATGTAGGAAAAACAATACATAAGAGATGACTTGGGAGACCGAAGAAAATATGCGATCCAGATATCCTTACTTATTTCAGCGTTCAGGTTCATACCGACATTCGTGCGATACAATTCTCTCGTTTCTATTATGTTCGACAAACCTAAGTCCTATGTCTTGTTTAGGTGTTAACATGAAGGCAAATGTGGCAAGTATAGCTCAGAGCACGACAGAGGATAATTGAGGTGAATTATATCTAACCTTCTTGATTATGGTACATATAAACGGTCGTGTGAGGCCTAGTTGATATGATTTTATTATTATATTATCCTGCGTGGCATTTGATATGTATTTGGGTTGTTTAACAAGTTTTGGATAGTCTTGTTTACAAAGAAAAATTTGCTGAAATTTTTAGAATCCTCGAGAGTCAATAAATATCCTCAAAATTCGAGGACGAATGTTCCTAAGGGATGAAAGATGTTACACCCCGTAGTTTGCGTTTCGTCGTATCATTGATAAATATTAATGTCTCGGGAAGAGGTACAACCTTATGAAAGGGTAATGGAGGTTTACGGCTTGATTATGAAAGTACCGGAGTATTGAGAAGTTAAACGAATCAATATGTTTCGACGAAATCAGAGACTGGAGAAATTTGACAGGACAGTTGACGGACCGTCAAACTGCCATGAGGGGCATAAAATAACCTGGCAAAGTTTGAATGAAAAAATTGTTAAAAAAAGAAAAAAAATATTCTTTTTAAATAAATTAAAAAGAAAAGTAAGACAATCTTTAATAAACTGAAGTAGTATGTCATAATTTTTTATAGTACAGTTTTTAGTTAATATTTCAATTATACGTGTACCGGGTCTGCTTGCACCCACTGCCAAATAGGTGAATCGGTCCCCGATTATTTAATTATTAATTTGTTTGCCGCACAAAAGGAGATGAATTGGAGAATGGAGTCGGCCAAGCCACGTGAATAATAGTGACGGATTTACTAAATAATTTTCCGTTTCAAAATGTTTATTTTATTTTAATTTACCATGAAATTTTAAAAGTAAATAATATTTTTAAACTTTGTAATGATCAATTAAGATATGTGAAATGTATCAAAAAATTCTTTAATTTAATTATTTTAAACATGTCACATGAAAAATTAAAATTAAAAAATTACTAAAAAAAGAATAATTTTTTTAAACCGATTAAAAAGAAAAAAAGATAAATATTTAAAAACGGATGGAGTAATACTTAGTAGTAGCTTATTACAGATATAAAATTAATTTAAAATTTTGGCGAATTTTTATTTATATACTCTCTACGGTACATATTATTTGGTGTTTAACCTTTTTAAAGCAAATAAATACTAAATTATATAATTAAAAAGGTATCAACTTTATATCTCAAATTTACCATTATTGTTGCTTCGATACTACAAGCATAATTATTTAAACTTCAAATTCCTTTGCTATTTATAGTACTTATCAATTTTAAAAGATGTAAAATCTAATTAAGGATAATTTAATCAAAATTCTTCTTCATTTTTAGTACTAAGAAACTTTTTAGGGGGTGCGTTAAAAGTAAAAACACCAGATTATATGAATCCGAAGAAATATTTATATGTTACGTTGAAATACTCAATTTCAGTTGGAAGTTGGAACTCATGTTGAAGCTGCTGCATCGGGCTTTCACTTTCAGTGTGGCTCCTGGTCCCAAGAACCTAACCTCAAGTAGCTTAATGGTGTTTTAACCGCAATGATAGCCAAGTTGGTGTAGCAGTAGAGCGCGGAACCGCAAGGTCACGAGTTCGATCCCCTGCATAAACCTTCTTGGTTGAGCCTGTCACACATGGCTTGTCAAGTGTGGTTAATCGGCTGACGTGATTTGCAGGCTATTGCGTCAGTCCGGAGTTTACCCTGTGCGCACTCGAGAGAGTAGCGGCTGCGGGTTCCTTCGTCAATAAAAAAAGTAGCTTAATGGTGTTGAATAAACAGTATTCCTAGCTGAAACGATCCAACTAACTAGTACTATAATCAAACAAAAGCATATATCATATGACAGAATAATGATGACAAAACTATATAATATTCATACCCCGAATTCCAAAATGCTAATGTCGCTTTCTTATTCATCCATTGTATTTAGACTTGGTAACTTGGCGTTCTTAACTTCTTTGTTTGTTTCCTCTACGGGGTGAAAGTCCTTTAAATTAAGAAAAATAAAACAATGAGAGAATATAACATTGATCCATGTATGAAACCTTTATTTTTGGCGTACACCCATTTTTGTTTTAGAAATTAGACATTTGATGAGTTTCATGTGCTTGTCAGATTTTCTTATTCCACGTGAATGTCCTCGAGGTTTAACATTTTTGTCGACTTTCTTTTTTCTATTCGGTGTCTCATACTTGTATTATGACCTCATTAAATTCGAATTTGATCAAAAAATATTATATTTAGATAAATCGCTTCCTAACAAAAAAAACTCCACACCAAATCCACCACAATTTCATGTCGTGAGTGCAATATTAGTTGGTATGTATAGTTTTATATAGTTTTAATTATAACATCAATTTTTCTTTAGTAGTAAGAGATTTAGGTAGTTTTTACACATTTTTTCTTTTCTTTTCTTTTCTTAAAGACAAGTTCTAGATTTTCTGATTGAACATCTGAAAAAGAGATTCTTTCAATCGCATTTACATCTGAACATGTCGATAAAGTAATATAAGAGAGGCAAATTATAGGAAAGATCCATCAATTGAAGGTGCTCTTAAATCAAATGAGAAGAGAAGTTCGCTCTCAGGTGTCAATTTATTCAGAATAAATCATAAAGATTAAAGAGAATAATTAATTAATCATTTCATATGAGCTTGTAAACTACTCTATTCATTTCAGAAAGAATAACAGCTTGCTATTTGAGAAATCAAAATGCAAATTTTAAATATATTTTTAAAAAATTATTAGGACTACGTTGGCAATAAAAATTATTCACTTTTAAAAAAAAAAAAAAAATTACTTTACTTGAAAATAGTGTTTGACCATGAAAATTTCAAATCCAACTTGAAGTTATATTTCAAACTCGGAAAACAACTTATAACATATTTTCTAACTCACTTTTCACTTTTGAAGATGTAAACATTTGAACATGAACATCATTCCAAATTTCTTTACAAACCATATAACTAAATACAACTCCATCTTTAACTTTAATTCCATTAATTCCAAATAAAATGCATAATATTTGAAATCTATGGTCAAACACCAACTTAGCTATAAATAGTGATTTATAAAACGTCATTATAATTTTTGTCTAAATTATAATTAAATAAATTAAAGTGTGTGTTCTCTTTTAACGGTATAAAATTCCAAATGAGATGGTGACTCAATTTCTTTTCACCTCAAATTCACCTCAAATTTATAGGGATAACAAATTTGCGCTTCACATTTCTACAGACAAATTCCATTGTGCTACTAACGCAACTCTCTATTTTATTGGATTTAGAATCGGTTAATATTCTTTAGATATACACGTACACGCTAAATAAGGTGAAAACACAATTACATCCCTATTATTAAGGGGCCTCATTACTTAATTAATGCCAATTATTTTAGGCCTAAAATATGCTACTAAGTTTTGGGCTAAAAATATGCCAATACTATACAATATTTGTACCAAAACGTATACATATAGAATTGACATATTTTTTACCCAAAACATATTTAGCAAAAGCAGGCCTCAAAGTAATGGCATTCTATAGACAATATTATATTCAGCCCCTAAAATCATGTTGGGCAAAATATTTTCCCCCTTAAATCATGTTGAGTAAAATCAGAGCAAAAGCCTAACTCTACGTCTTTTTCATTTTTTTTCCGAAATCCATCATCGATTGTGCCTGTCTCCATTATTTTCTGTTGCTTTCTTCTTGCTCTGTATTAGTGTCAGTATTAAATTAAGGAAGCCACGTTGGTCTTTGAAGAAACCATCAATTGTTTGCTTGTCTTTCATCTATTCTCCCCTAACAGATTATAAAAAAGTTGGTTGTATAATTTTAATGTGTATATATATAGGTTCTAACCATATTTCAACTTGTGATCAATCCGTGGATACCAATAGAAAATAAATAGGCACTCAAAACAAGTATATATTCGAGAATCAAAACAACTCCTTATCAATCTCATTGGGTATAAAAAAAAATATTATGTCCTGTATATTTTTATAATATCCTTTAAACTAGAGATTTAATTGTTTTGTTTCACTAATCTCACGTTTTTTGCAGCAACATTGAAACAAATGTATACAAATTTGTTTTGTGAATACAGACCAACATATACCAATATAAAGTTATAAAGATACCAAATAAATTAATACCAATTTATTAGATGAATACGGACTAATGTATACTAATACAAAATGTATACCAATTTATTAGGTGAATATGAAGATGATGAAAATGACTCTTTTTTGGGTCTTTTAAAAAAAAAAATCACAAGATTCCACCTTTTCTGGCATGGAAAGCTTTGGTTCCCCTCGCCGGCGAACTCCCTATTCCGGTAAAACTCATGGCCTTGGCCCCGGGGAACAATTATTTGGCAATTTTTCATTTTATTTTGTAAGTTTTGAATTTTTATCAAGTTGATGAATTGGAGAATGTCGAATCTCTTTCTTGTGTCCTTTCCACGGAAATGCTTTGAGCGATTCCCAGGAGAGATTTTAGAAGAGTAAATGAGATTGAAAAGACATGTGCAACTATTTTAAAGGGCTAATTTAGTAGTAGGTATGAGGTAGTACAAATTTAATGACACAAAACGTGTCAATGGCCACTCATTGCCATTTTTTGTTATTTAATGCCAATTGTGTGTCTTACTTGATACACTGCCAAATTCTCAATTATTTTCCTTTGAAGAACTGGGACATCATGTAGATTAAGCCTAGGATTATAATCTCGGGATAACTTAGTCGGCGTACCAAACGATCCTTAATTAATTGTACAAAGAAGTGTTTTTCATTATGTTCCTCTTTAAACCACTCAACGCTTTCCCTTCTCATAATTCAACTCCCCAAGTATGTCAACTCTCTCCATTTTGTCCTAAGAAAAGTTCAGTTAGGGGTGTTTTCTGCATCTATATCTGGGTTTGGGCCAAACCTTAATCTATTTCAAGCCCATCAATTTATCTTCTAAAGACTATTTGGGCCTGGGAATTTTCTCTCCCACTTCAGTTTCTATGATTTGATCCCCCATTGGATGCATTTTGTACAAATGAAAATGTACATGCTTTCAGGTGTTTTCAAAGATCATACTTAAGAGTTTTTTTTTTTTTTATTATTATTATACTAAAAGACGTTGTTGATGATATTCCTGAAATTTTTGCTTCATTAAAATTATTTCTTTAGAACTGTGCATCTCCAGAGAGATTATATTTCATGAATCCTCATTTACCATTTATCGGATATAGATGGAACAGAGGTTGGTACTGATTATTGAAGTCACTTCTCAAATTATTAAAACCATATGTGAAACTTAGGAAGTGATACACCTGACCTAATTAGAGATGGCAATGGATCTTGGACCGGTGGATCCATATCCGTTTTATAGGATATGGATCTTCAAAATTTGGACCCGGCGGATCCGGATCGGACCCGGATCCATTTCTGACAGATCGGATCTGGATCTGGATCTTGTATTTGAGATCCGTATCCGGTCCAGATCCGATCCGTGGATCCATTTTTTATTAAATATATCCATAACCTAGAATGTAATTTTATAAGTATTTTCTTAAATTTTTTTCATAATTTATGTATTGGGTAAAGAGTTGAACCAGGATAAGGCACAAGTCACACAGCCATGTAATTTGTCTTTGAAGTTTCATTTCTTTTACCTATATGCTCTCTGCAGTTTTCCATATTTTCATTTCTATAAAAATAAAAAATTATCACTCTTCTTTAAATTTCCCTTTCTTGAATTTGCTAGCTGTAAGCTTTAAGTATCTTTCTCTCGTTTGTTTGATCATCAAAAATTTTTTTGGAACTTTTGATATATGACTGACATTGTTTTATGTTGTTTAATGAAGTCAATCAGTAGAACTACAAGTGGAGCATCACTAAAGCCTCCAAAAATTAGCTCCAAGTTGCAACATGTTCAGCATCACTAATAAAGTCAATCGTCTTTATTTTCTTGTGATGCTAAAACTTTGTTCGGTATTTTGGAAGAATGGTGTCATGTTTGTGTAGGTTGATTGAATGAATTCAACATTTTTTTCAATCAGATTGCGTTTCATTTTTTCATAAAAGTTTCAACATGTGGAAATATTATTCAAGCCAAAAATTTTTACATGTAGATCCAGATCCGATCCGTGGATCAGATGGATCCGAATTTGGATCTGATTTTTATGGATCCGGATCTGGATCTAGGTATGAAAAATGGATCTGAATTTGAATCTTGTAAGATCCGGTCCAGATTCGATCCGTTGCCATCCCTAGACCTAATTGAAGAATACAATGATAACATTAGGATTATCTTACAAGTTATAAGTTTGACCTCAGGAGTCTATTGGTTTAGAAACAACTTTTGCACGGACTAATAAAACAGAGATTAGTAAAATACGGATTATAATGTGGGAATTTAGGGCTCACTTACCCAGAGAAAACTCTCTTTCTTTTTATTTTTTGAACTCATACTTCTTTTTTCATAATATAAATACATTATGCTCAATTACCTAGTTGCCTCCATTACAATTGGTACTCTCAACTTACTGCTTGACTATCGGAACAACCTCACTAATCAAACAAACACATAACTACAACATCTTCTTTAATCATTTGTTATTTGAAATTAATTTATATTCGTGTCATGTATGACTCATATAAGAATTAAGGAAATATTCTACATCAATTTTTTTCTCTGTTTTCAGAACTCCGAGACCTCTAATTAAAGATCGAGAAAGCTACATTCCATCAACTAAAGCGTCACAAAAAGTAATATAGCAACTAGGACGCCATAATTCTCTAGATAGGTAAAACAAAATGTCTTTCTTAGTGATATCATGGAAGAAATTTAATGATTAAAAATGAAAAAAGAACCAGAGTTTAATATCTTCTCATGACATCACATTAATTTATTTAGTGTCTTAAAAACCTCCCCCGTATAACACCCCCACAGAGCTTTGAAAGGTTAAGAAAAATTAGCTAATTTTACTATATATCTTTGTCTCCATCAACCCGACAACCAATAAATTGTGTATACATCGTTACGTAATTAATTTTAATTAGGTATCTTAAACCTAACCTCTGACCTTCATAGTAATTTTTTAGCTGCCAAAAGTGGGTAGACGTTGCACAAAAAATCTGGAACAATTACTTTTCAACTTTCAGCGTACAACCTATGAATCTGTCGTTTTCAAACATAAGCAAGTATGCTTCAGTCAACAAATTAATATTATAGTTTATTGCGTAAGAACAAGTGAGTAATTAAGTATAACTAATTTGATGATTAAGACTTAGTGAGCAAAGCAGGTAAATGAACACGGTCAGTTTATTTTTTGAAATAAAGCAGTTCTGATTTACGGCTCTAGGGAATTCAAGAAGACGATACTGAACTCATTTGGTTCGACTCTGTTGAAAATTGCCATATGCAATTCTGTGAAGAGGAAAATAGAAACTGAGCTAGATAACATCGGGACATTTTTCTTTCATGCTTTGCTCTTTTCTTTTAGATATATTCTTTCATTAATTGTATATCTCTTATTTTAGGTAGAATTGTATTTCTATTATAATTAGGTCTCCTATTTTAGGTACAATTATATTTCCTATTGTAATCAGGTTGATTAGTTACCTAGTTTAAATATTTTTGTACTACTATATATATAGTATATTATTGATGAATACAATCAAGGAACATATTTCTTTAGTATCCTTAATTAATGGTATGTTTGGTATTACAGAAAATATTTTGCAGAAAACATTTTCTCTAAAGAAACATTTTCATAAGACAATTTTTCTCACTATCTAACACTTTCTAAATGTGATACTATTTTAAACAGAATTGTGGGAGAAAACCAATAGCAGAGAAAGTCATTTTTTTCCTTTTAGTGGAAATAAAGATTCTTTTTTTTGGGTGTTTTGGTGGTCTGAAAATGATTTATTTAATTTTCTGGGAAACAATTTCTCATACCAAACACACTCTAAATATATGTAAAGCCGTGCATAATTTCAAAAACACTAATATTAACCTCTTTAATTTGATCGTTTCAACCCAATGCCCAGCCACTTTCTGATATAGACTCTTGTGCTAACTAAAATACAAAATACTATAATAGAGCTCTCAAGAACCATTGAAAGGTCAATTAATTAGCTATATATCATCATATAAGTAGTGTCGACATGTTGTCTACTGTCTAGCTAATTGGTTCTCAATTATGGAAGTTTTTGTGAGTAAATATTTTAAATGGTCATTCGACTATAGCAAATTGATCATCATTAAAGTAACTTATGTTTCTTTTAATTTGTATCAACAAAGTCATTCAAGTTATGATAGTTTATCAAACAAAGTCATTATAATAAAAATAAAAATAAAAATTAAATGAATAATCTTCAAGTTTGATCTAGTAACACTTTTTTCTTTGTAGTTATCCTAACCTCTCTTATTTTAATACTTATATTTGTAACAAAACTTTTGAACCTAATTATCATATTCCCGGACCCTGCGCATAGCGAGAGCTTAGTGCATCATACTATCTTTTTTATTAATACTAATAGGGGTGTTGGTGAGCTATTTTTCATTTCCTTCTTTCTCAGCTCAATACTTCCACTTAAGTTCACATTCAAATTTATACTATAAGGTTTTGCATATAGCATTTATAAATTAACGAGATTTCAAACAAATAAAACAGATATATCTTAAAAATTAAAAGAAAACAAATTTATATTGATCCAAGATATATCTAGCGTACTCTCAGTTCTTTTCTCTAATCTCCATTTAAATAGTCTGATGAAGTTGCAAAAAGTTTCTGTGACTTGGATATATATACTGAAAATTAGTTGGGAGATTTGAAGGTTTTCACATAAATTTTCATATATATAGACATACAATAAATAAAAAGGGCAAATTAATACTTATTATTTAATTGTTTATTCTTTTCTTTTGTGTATTGCAGCCTGCATGTATAACGTGAACTGAGGAAGCTCATGGTTTTCTGTGTTTCCATTTACGAACAAGGAATCAAAGACAATTCCCTAAACTAAAAATTGTCATTAACAAGGAATCAATGACAATAATAATATAAAAAGTTGAAACGGAAGACCATGCCATTATTGGTGTAAAAATTGTGAAACGTGAAATTATTAAATTTACGACCGTTGTTACATTGAAATGATTTGATGGATTTCTCAAATTGTATTTTGATAAAGTTACGAAACTCAAGAAACTTGGTAAAGACTTCAGACTTGAATTTTAGAGGGTAAATCCAGATAAAGTGAGAATAGTGACAACGTGAATCTGAATTTTAGAGGGTAAATCCAGATAAGTCCAGGAATGAAATCATCTTTGATAGGGAGTGTTTTATCTTTAAGTGAAATTTCCCAACGTGAATCTGAATTAGTCAGGCCTCAAAACGGGTATTGTTGCCAATGGCAGAATGGAAGGAGAACTTGCTATGATACCATTGAGGCCAATGGCCAAAGTACATCTCCATTTCCTGAGCAACTGCATTGTATCATCCTAGAGAATGGCTTATATTAATCGCCAAAGTACATCTCCATTTTCAACCGTTAAATGGAGATACAAAAGGGGAACTGCCTTGTATCATCCTGAGCAACTGCCTTGTATCATCCTGAGAAACTGCCTTGTTCCCCTTTTGTGTCATCCTTCTGTCTAGGATCTTCATTGGCCGAGGGCAGTAAGGACTTGCCAAATTAAGTACTGGTGGATGTGAAATGTTGTCTGGTAAGTTATGGCATGCCTTGAGTTGAGAAACATGGAAAGTTGGATGCAATAACAATTGAGAAGGATGAGCCAATCTGTAAGCTACATTGCCCACATTCTAGAGAATTTGGTAAGGCCCATAGTACTTGGCAGATAGCTTATTAAAATGGTGCCCAGCCATAGTCACCTGTATTTATGGTTGAACCTTTAAATATACCATATCTCCCTCATTAAACTGCATGTCTGATCTGGGCTTATTAGCTTGGTCTGACATTTTTTGTTAAGCTCTTGTAAGATGATGCTTCAGTAACTAAAATTTAAACTCTCTAGTAAGTAAGCTCATGTTAACATCTTGTAATGCAGAATCTCCAGCAACATAAGGCAAGTGAAGTGGTAGAGGTTGTCCATAGAGTGCTTCATATGGTGTTGTCTGTATAGAGGTATGAAAAGTGGTATTGTACCACCATTCTGCAGCAGCCAAGTAGAGGAACCAGTCCACTTGTGAATTAGAACAAAAACACCTTAAATATGTTTCCAAACATCTATTAGCTACTTCAGTCTGTCCATCACTTTGGGGGTGGTGTGAAGTTGAAGTATTCAGGGTGACACCCAACATAGAGAAAAGCTCTTGCCATACCTTACTAGCAAATATTGGATTTCTGTCACTTACTATATCTTCTGGCACCCCATGAAGCTTGTAAATGTGCTCCATAAAGACTTTAGCATTGTCATTGGCAGAATAAGGATGAGACAAGCCTACAAAATGAGCATACTTGGTAAGCATGTCTACCACTATCCAAATAACTAATTTGCATTTGGATTTGGGTAATCCCTCAATGAAATCCATGCTTATACTTCCCCAAGCCACCGCTGGCACCTTCAAAGGTTGTAGAAGTCCAGGATATGGTGCATTATCATACTTGTGCCTCTGACATTTATCACAATTCTTCACATATTGTTGAATATCTTCCTTCATTCCTTTCCAGTAAAATAATGCATCAATCTTTTCATGAGTATTATCTATACCTGAGTGACCCCCAATGGATGAGTCATGGCATAACTGTATGATATTCTTTCTCAATTCCTCATCAGTACCAATAATCAGTCTTCCTTTTTTTCTTAGTTGCTCATGCAAGAAGGTGAATCCATTTACTTCCTCATTTCCTTTCTTAAATTCTTGGATGATGTTCTGAAGTTCAAAATCCTATTCCCAGCTTTTCACAATCATATCCAACAACTCAGTCCTGACAATGGACAAGGTCATTGAAGCTAGCTCCACCATAGGCATCCTTGATAAGACATCAGTTGCCTTGTTCTCCTTACCCTTCTTGTATTCAATGCAAAAATCAAATTGCATTAATTTTGCTATCCATTTCAATTGTGATCCAGTGTGCAACTTTTATTCTAATAAAAATTTCAAAGCCTTTTGGTCAGTCTTGACCACAAAGGGCCTTCCTGTCAAATATTGTGTCCACTTGTTAACAGCCATAACTAGAGCCACTAGAGCCAATAAATCCTTGTCATAGAATGACAATGCTTGGTGTTGGATTGACAACCCTTTACTGAGAAAAGCTATGTAGTGTCCTAGTTGCATTAATACAGCTCCAATTCCCAAGTTACAGGCATCTGTCTCAACTATAAATGGAAGTGAAAAATCAGGAAGTACCAATACTGGGCTGAGGTGAGGGCCTGTTTCAACTTGTCAAATGCCTCCTGAGCCTTTTCAGTCTATCTAAACCCATATTTCTTTAGCAATTCAGTTAAACGCTTGTTGATAACCCCATACCATTTGATGAATCTTCTATAGCAGCCAGTCAGACCTAGAAACCCCCTAAGTTGTTTGAGTGAGACATGTTCAGGACATTTCTGTACAGGTTCAACCTTTTTTGGATCTGTGGCTACCCCATCACCTGATATATAATGCCCCAACTATTCTATCTTTGAAGCAGCAAAGACACACTTACTCTTCTTTGCTAACAGTTGATTCTTCACTAATAGATCAAATGTAATCCTAAGATACTCCAGGTGTTCCCCCATATTCCTACTATAAATCAAGATATCATCAAAGAAAATTATAATAAATTTTCTCAAATGATCCTGAAATATGTGATTCATCAGTCCTTGGAAGCTTGATGGAGCATTAGTTAGCCCAATTGGCATAACCAAGTATTCATAGTGTCCTGAGTGAGTTTTGAATGCTGATTTAGGTACATCAGCTGTATTCATCCTTATTTGGTGATAACAAGCTCTCAAATCCTTTTTACTCACTGGTACCACAAGTGAGGCATATGGACTGGAACTGTGTTGTATAACTCCTTCTTCAAGCATCTCCTTGACCATTTTCTCAATCACATCCTTCTGTATTGGGTAGTACTTATAAGGTCTTGCATTGACAGACTAACTTCCTTCAATTAAGGGAAAGTTATGATCAAAGACCCCTCTTAGTAGAGGTAGTTGATTTGGTTCACCAAAGATATCTTGGTATTCATCTAACAGTTCTGACACCACAGTTGGTTCATTGCTTCCTTTTGTGTCACCTTCTGTAGAATCCTACTTGGCCTTGATCTTAATCATGAATATTTGTGCTACCTCGCGTGATTGTTCATTAACTGAGATAGATTTGACATCCTTAAAGCTTGGCTTAATTCCCTGTAATTTGACTGACTTCCCCTGATAATAGAACTCCATTGAAAGTTTGCTGAAGTTGAACATCATATCACCTAACTGACACAATCATTTGATCCCCAACACCAAGTCATTATTGCCAATTAGAAAAATATAGAAGTCTTCTTTGAACACCGCCCCTTGCATTAACCATTGGAACCCTTTGCAAACATACTCAGTAGAAACATCTCCACCTCTAGCTACTTGAACTGCTTGAGCATTAATTTTGTTCAAGTGACATCCTAACCTTTTGGTTGCCTCCATATCTATGAAGTTGTGCGTTGATCCACAATCAATGAAAATGTTAAGAGGCTTTTTCTTTGTGCAACCCCTCACCCTCAGTGTTCTGTACCCATTAGTTCCATTGAGAGCTTGTAAAGATATAGCAAAATTCTCAATAGGATCTACAACTGTTTCTTCTTCCTCCATCAAAAACCTCATCCAGGTTCACATCTTCTATAGCAACCCCTCCATCTTCCTCTAGTTCTATTGAGAATAAATACCTTTTAACCTTACAATTGTGTCCCTTTTCGAACTTCTCATCACAGAAGTAACACAATTAATTTGCTCTCTTTTCTTCCATCTCAGTTGGGGTTAACCATCTCTTTTTCCTGTTAGTATTAAAAGTAGCTAGAACAGGTTTTTTGTGACTCCCTTGGCTATTACCACCTTGATAACCTTTGTCTTTCCAATTAGATCATCCTCCTATTTGCCTTTTAGCAGTTGTGGACAACTGATTGGTATGAGTTCCTAGTATACCCTTGCTTTGAGCATTGAAATTTGATTCATATAACCTGGCTAGATAATAAGCTTAGGGAAAATTGTAAGGATTACCTATTCTCACTGCATCGCTAAGCTCATGTTTGAGGTTGTTTAAGAAAATATTGATTGCATACTCCACAGGTAAGTTGATTCTAGTCATCACACTATTAAAGGAGGATTGATAATCCTTGACAGTTCCAGTATGTTTCCCCCTCATAAATTTAGTCATTGGATCAGTATATCTAGCACCAAATCTATCCGATAATGCATACACAAATTCATCCCATGTTGGTAGAGGCAAATGAGATTTACCCCTTAAATAGCCATGATGCCATTATAGGGCATCACCTTCAAAGTGAATGGCAACTAATTTCAGTCTTTAGTGGGTAAGAACATCTTCAACAGAGAAAAATTATTCTACCTTATAGAGCCATGCTCTTGAGTCTTCCCCATTGAACTTGGGAAATTCAATTCTAGTGTATTTAGTGAAGGCAGTGATAGGCATAGACACATGATTATTTTTTTGGTTATGGGAGAGCTAGTTTGGAGGGTATTGAGGGCTTAGGTTGACTGTAGGTGGAGCATAAGGAATTTGATGATAGAGAGAGGGTGGTTTATGGGTATGTTGGATATTGAACCCCCTAAGTATTAGGGATCCGGAGAATTTGAGAATTGAAAGAATTGTCTTGGTATTGGTTAGGGTTATTCTAATAGGGCATATTAGGGCTAGATGGAATTTGTAAAGTATGAAGATTTTGGTGTTGTCCAAAAGAAGTTTGGACAGATTGAGAAGGTTGGATATCAGGTATTTATGCAGAATTTGTTCCTTGAGGGTTGAAGCTATTTGCTTCTGGATTGAGAGCAATCAATGACGGGTGGAGCACCAGAAGGGGAGTATAGTTCACCTGAAGTAATCTGAGTTTCTTTTTCCTTTTCTTGCCCTTTTCCCTCAAGAACAACCTCTTGTAGGATCTGCAGAGCTTGCTCTTGATTCTTAACAGCTTGTTCATTGTTGGCTTCCAATTGATCTTGCATGATGGTAATGTTTTCCATCTCTATTGACATCCTTTGAAGGAGGGCTAGCATCTCCTGTATTTCTGTCGCCATCGATTCCACAGAGCAAGAACTTGCTCTGATACCATTGTTGCCAATGGTAGAATTGGAGAAAAATCAGATAAAAACTACAGCTAAATGCTAGGCTAACATCTAAAGAAATATTTCATTAATGATGATGAAATGGAATAATACAACAGATATAATATTACTCGTGACTAACTATTCTATCAGCCAATAGGAATAAACATCTATCGAACTAAAGTACTACTTCCATCTTCCTTCTTCTTTAGCATATATGAAAAAAACACTAACTAACTTAACTAACTAGTACCCTTCTTTATTCATTAAGTACTACTTCCATCTTCCTTCTTCTTCATTGTGCATCAGGTACTAGACATGAGATAAAAAAAAACACTTAGTGATATTTAACTTATATATTACCTCATTTTAAAAGTTCGGAAGAAATATTTTGTGTAGGTCTGCAGCAATCATATCCTTCCTTCTCTTCTAGCCTTCGCTGACAAAGCCAAAACATGGCTTAGGGCACAGCTAACTTAAGCCTCTCTTTTTTCGTTTTTCTTCCTTTCAAAAATTTGGAAAACATATTAATTACCTTTTGCTTCTTGAAAAAGAAAAGAGGAAATTAAAAACACCTCACTGTTCACAATTTGAATACTATGTATTAATTTACAACTTGCAAATAATTCAAGTTAATAATTATAAAGTAAGGAAAGCCTGGAAGAAAACTGTAAGCATATATAATGTAGGATCAATAAAAACCAGGAAAGCTTGACAAAGCACAATTGTAAAGATATTACTGAGTATCTAATGCAGTTTTAGTCCATAAGGTCCCCAGCTGGAACACCAATTAAAGGAGTATAGGAGATGAACTGATGGTTATAAAGGAGTTTAAATTCTATGCACACAAATTAATAAAAATGTTTACACAAGTATGTCTCTTGTGAAATAGTGATAGGTAAATCTCCATAATAAGTTTAATCGGTAATCTGATAAAAATGATAATTCACAGGTTATAATTATAGGTTAAATTAACTGTATATATAATATAAAATGTCTATACATTCAGTAGTGGAGCCACATAGACCGAAAGACGGTCAATTGAATACCATTAGTACATTATGTGTATATGGAAAATTATACTGAGTATATAAATCAAAAATTAGTTTTTATACATATTCATTAAATCTTAAACATCTTTAACAAAATTCCTTGATTCAACGCTGAATACATTATCAATGTGTATAACCTAAATTCGTTGTAAAGTTGTCAAGTATGATTGAGCGGCCTAATAAGAAATTCTGCAAATTATTGCAAAAGACTGGTTCTACACTTCTAAGTCAGAAAGGGTAACGTTTAGATATGGTATAGTACTCCAACTAATAAATGAAACCATAAGGGGTTACCACTATTCATCATATTCAGATGCGGCGGAATGGAATCCTTAATCAAATATTTAAATCCTCCAAAAACGGAATGTAACCATTGGGAATCACCAATCACTTGCCTTAACTACACATTGTCAACTCTTTAACACCTATATAAACACTCCCTTCTCAAAGTAATACACATCAAATTTACTTCTAATACATTTTAATCAACTTAATCAGTTATTTCCTTTGATCGAAAAAATGGCTGATATTGAAGGAGAACCGGGGAGTTCCATGCATGGAGTCACCGGAAGAGAGCCGGTTCTCGCTTTCTCGGTGGCTTCTCCGATGGTCCCCACCGATATCACGGCGAAATTTTCAGTACCGGTTGATACTGAACACAAGGCCAAGCAATTCAAATTTTATTCGTTTTCGAAGCCACATGGCCTAACATTTCAACTATCTTGGATTTCTTTCTTTACTTGTTTCGTTTCGACATTTGCTGCTGCACCTTTAGTCCCTATCATTAGGGACAACCTTAATTTGACCAAAATGGACGTTGGTAACGCTGGGGTTGCTTCCGTTTCGGGAAGTATTTTATCCAGGCTTGTTATGGGTGCGGTTTGCGATTTGTTGGGCCCGCGTTACGGGTGCGCGTTTCTGATCATGTTCTCAGCCCCGGCCGTTTTCTGTATGTCGTTTGTATCGTCCGCTGGCGGATACGTAGCTGTCAGGTTCATGATCGGGTTTTCGCTTGCAACATTTGTGTCGTGCCAATATTGGATGAGTACTATGTTTAATAGTCAGATTATCGGGCTAGTGAATGGTACTGCTGCTGGATGGGGAAATATGGGTGGCGGTGTGACTCAACTACTGATGCCAATTCTTTACGATATTATTCGAAGGGTGGGTTCGACTCCTTTCACTGCCTGGAGGATTGCGTTTTTTATTCCTGGCTGGCTACATGTTGTCATGGGTATTTTGGTGTTGACTCTTGGACAAGATTTGCCTGATGGAAACCGTGGTGCTTTACAGAAGAAGGGTGATGTTGCTAAAGATAAATTCGGTAACGTAAGTTCAAATTACAGTTACACCCAAGACTTAATTAATCTTCTTGTACGTACTCTTGTTTCTTCTTAAAGAGACATTTTTTTGCTAATTCTATCTTGTCTTTCTTAATTTCAGATATTGTGGTATGCTGCAACAAACTACAGAACATGGATCTTTGTCCTTCTCTATGGATACTCTATGGGAGTTGAATTGTCTACGGACAATGTGATTGCTGAGTACTTCTTCGACAGGTTTGATTCCTTAGAGTATACTATGATTTAATTTATATATACTGGTTATTTGTGGCGGAATCAAAAATTTAACAAGGGAGTTAAAAATTCTAACGTAAGACCTAAAGATATTTTGAACTACTTTTACTACTATAGTGATAAAATTCCTTTAGAGTTTAAAAAAAACTCGATATATACACCGTAAGATTTTACCAATAAAGAATATTCAATTGAACCTTTAATTAGTTGTGGCTCGCCACTGCTGACGGTGTAAAAATATTTTTGCAACAATATACTTATTGTAGCACGTAACTTACCTAATTCAATTGGAAAAGTTGCTACACCCGGTTATATTAACAAAATGTTGTATAAAAATCGACAAGGTCAATGTATTTTAACATGGTGTAGCAAGTAATCTGCCGAAATATATACATATCTCTAACAAAAAATTGTACGAAAACCTACAGATTTGATCTAAAGCTTCACTATGCGGGAATCATCGCAGCTACATTTGGTATGGCTAACATTTTAGCTCGTCCATTCGGAGGATTTTCTTCAGATTACGCTGCCAAAAAGTTCGGCATGAGAGGGAGACTTTGGGTCCTTTGGATCCTCCAAACACTTGGAGGAGTATTCTGTGTCCTCTTGGGCCGTTCAAATTCCTTGCCAATTGCCGTTACATTCATGATCCTTTTCTCAGTTGGAGCCCAAGCTGCTTGTGGTGCAACGTTCGGTATTATTCCCTTCATTTCTCGTCGATCATTAGGTATTATCTCGGGCATGACAGGTGCTGGAGGCAATTTCGGTTCTGGATTGACACAACTCCTATTTTTTACGAGCTCGAAGTACTCGACAGCAGAGGGGCTAACTTATATGGGGATTATGATCATTGGTTGCACTCTTCCTGTGACTTTGTGTCATTTCCCACAATGGGGAAGCATGTTTTTGCCACCAACAAAAGACCCTGTCAAGGGAAGTGAGGAACATTATTATTCCTCTGAGTACACGGAGGCTGAGAGGCAAAAGGGAATGCACCAAAACAGCTTGAGATTCGCCGAGAACTGCCGATCAGAGCGTGGCAAGCGTGTGGGGTCCGCACCTACTCCGCCAAATCTGACGCCGAATCGTGTCTAAGTTTCTAAAGGGATGGATGATTGATTTTTAATCTCTTAGTTAATTGAAGGTTCAATGAATTGAGTCATCTCCATAAGCAAAATGTGTGCTTATTTTTCTTTTATCTTTTTTCTCAATGATGTTGCTTGTTGAGCTTTGAAGACAAATACTTGGAATCTACTAAGTTGTATGTTTTTTTCTTAATGAAGTATATATATTACTCATTGTGTATGTTTCCTATTGCTTTTTCGAAAGAATATTCTAGGCCCAATGGTGGTTATTTTTCACGAGTGTAGATTCAAAAGTGAATTATAATTGTAACGCTTTTGACTTCTAAGAAGGGCCCTGATCATTTATTCCAGTGGGTTTACCAAAGTTAATGAATTGTTTTTCTTCTCCTAGTGGCTGATTAAAAATGATATCAAATATCACTTATAGTTTATGTTGATTTTACTGATTTCCTGCTTGTTCTACACAGATTCAATGTGGCAATTGGTCGATTGCTTGGCTTGAACACAAACTGTGAAAACAGTTAAGTGCCAAGAGAAGAAGAGTTCGAGAATGATGAGAGTTGGCAATTTGGGGAAAATCTTTCTTGTTTCAAAAGGTATGAATACAAGTGTATATATACACAATCTCAATTCTAGGTGACTCTAATAATTACTTCTAACAAACTCTAACCAACCATGCAACAAGAATAACCACCATCCTAACAAACTTAAAACTAACCCCAACTAACTAGTTTGTAGCAATTATCTAGTGTATGTTATTCATGGCACTAGGATACACCTTCCTAGTTCTTGCACACCCCACACACCCCTCAAGCTAGGAGATATGAAGATATTCTTCATTCATAGCCTGTACAGTAATACAGTATGTTGTCGACCAAGTGCTTTTGTGAGTAGATCAGCAGGTTGATCCACAGACGGTAAGTAGACTGTGTTGATCAATCATGTCTGTATTTTCTCCCTGATGAATTGACAGTCTATATCAATGTGTTTTGTTCTTTCATGAAAAACTGGATTAGCAGCAATCTGAATAGCAGATCTGCTATCTGTGAGCACTGATATTGGAGTCTGAATTTCCACATCAAGGTCTTGGAACAACCCTGTGAGCCACACCACTTCTGCCACTGAGGCTGTCATAGCCCTATATTCTGCCTCTGCAGAGCTTCTGGAAATTGTATCATGCTTCTTTGATTTCCATGAAATTGGTGAAGAGCCATATACCACTAGGTAACCAGTGACTGACCTTCTACTATTAACACAAACCCCCCAATCTGCATCACAAAACACTTTGAATTTAGGAGTACTTGAACTGGACATTATGAGTCTTAACCCTGGTGCCTGCTTAACATATCTAACAATTCTGAGACCAGCCTCCATTTGTGATGCCTTAGGTGCATGCATGAGTTGGTTCAGACAATGTACAACAAATTCAATGTCTGGTCTAGTAGTTGTCAAGTATAATAATTTTTCAACCAATCTTATGTAAGCACTAGGGTCTGGTAGCAGAGAATCGGGTTTTTCTACTGGAATAGAATCTGAACATGATGTAGAAGCAACATGTCTGTCAAAATCAAAAGTTTTGAAATTCTTATTCATGTCCATAGGGGAAGAGGCAAGTTTTGCACTTGCAAGCCCTATATCTGAAATAAGTTCCAATGCATATTTCCTTTGGTGCATAAGAATGCCCTGTGAATTCCTTGCAAACTCAATGCCAAGAAAGTATCTAAGCTCTCGTAGATCCTTTATCTTGAAAGTGGACTGCAATGCCTCTTTAGTGGATTGAATCAGGACTGGATCATTTCCAGTAAGCAATAAGTCATCAACAGATACTAGCACTATCACAATTCTACTATTCTTCTGCTTAGTAAAAATGAATAGTCTCTATGACTCTGCTGAAAGCCAGAAGAGATGAGAGATATAGTTAGCTTGATGTTCCACTGCCTTGATGCCTGTTTTAGACCATAGAGAGATTTCAGCAACCTGCACACCTACTTTTTCCCTCCTTTAACAGCAAATCCCTCTGGGACTTCCATATACACTTCTTCAAAAATATCTCCTTGTAAGAATGCAATGTAGACATCCATCTGATGAATTGTCCAGTGTTGTGCTGATGCAAGAGAAATCACAGCCCTCACAATGGTCATTTTCACCACTGGTGAAAAAGTCTCTTGATAATCAAGCCCCTCCTTCTGGTTGTATCCTTTTGCTACCAACCTAACCTTAAATCTTTCCATTTCTCCTATTGCCTTGTACTTTATTTTGTATACACATATGCATCCAATAGCCTTCTTTCCTTCTGGTAGGGTGACAAGCTTCCATGTTCCATTGTCCTCCAAAGCTTTGATCTCAACCTTCATTGCCTCAACCCATCTGTGGTCCTTTGCTGCTATTGAATAATTTTATGGTTCTGTGTCAAGAGAAACCTTTGCCATAAAATTCTGATATCCTACTGATAAACCAGTATAGGTAATGTTATCAGATATGGAATATAAACAACTAGAAGAACCATGTGTAGTAATGTAATCTTTGTGCCATATAGGAGGTTTGTTGTTTTTTGTGGACCTTCTGACTTCAGGACCTGGAAATCCTATGTCCATGTCAGGACTTGGTGATCCTATGCCCATGTGATCATGACCATGATGTTGAACTACATCAGGCACATGCACATCCTGCATATGTTGATCATCTATATGTTGTCTGGCATTTGCTGGTGAATTGCCAGAATTCTGTTGACATACTAAGTTTTCATAGCAAAGAAATTCATGTGTCTTGATGTGATTGATATCTTCATATGTGCGTCCTTTGAAAGGAAAAATTATTTCCATGAATAATACATTCCTACTCATGAAGAGAGTTCTGTTTTCCATGTCATAAAGTTTATATCCCTTATGAGCAAATCCATATCCAAGGAACACAACCCTTACATCTCTTGGACTAAACTTATCATACTTGGTGTGGAGAGTTGCAAAACATAAATAACCTAATACTCTCAAGTGATAAAGTTGTGGTATCCTATTGTATAACATTTCAAATGGAGATTTATTCCTTATAACAGTAAAGGGTATTCTGTTGATTATATATACAACATTCTCCACACACAGTCCCCAAAATCTGTCTGGCAATCCTCCCTGAATCTTAATGGCTCTAGCTGTTTCTAAGATGTGTCTGTGTTTTCTTTCCACTACACCATTTTGTTGTGGTGTATGTGGGCAAGAACTTTCATGAATGACACCATATTGTAGAAACAAATCACTACATCTATGATTAAAAACTCAGTCCCATTATCAGATCTTACCCTCTGAATCTTAGCTCCAAATTGAGTATTAACTTCAACAAAGAAATTTCTGATCAGTGTAAAAACATCAGATTTCAATCTCATCAAAAAAATCCAAGTCCATCTAGTATAATAATCTACAATGGTTAGAATATATCTCATTCTGTTATATGTTTTAGTTTTGTAAGGTCCCCATACAAATAGTTGAAATGACTTTGTTGCTCTACTATTACTAACAGTGAAAGGAAGTCTAGTTTGTCTAGCTAAAGGACATACTTCACAATTATTCAAGACAAAATTAGCATCATTTTTGAAACATGTTATTTTCTTCAAGACATTCATGGGTATATGGCATAACCTTTGCTGCTAAGTGACTGCATCAACCTGCTGAGTTGCAGACAAACATCTACTCAATTCTCCTCCTCTATTTTGAGCGTCCAGGGATAATATATACAATTCTTCCTCCTCATTGGCAATCCCTCTCACCTTCGTAGATGAGAGATCCTGAAACACACAACATGTTGGAAAGAAGTTAACACTACAATTCAATTCCTTAGTCATTTTTAGACAGACAATAGATTAAACTTGAAAGTTGGCACACATAAAACATTTTTAAGGACATCACCTCCTCCTAAGTGGTATTACCCAACATGTGAGATTCTAGCTGAATCTCCTGTGGGCAATTGCACTTTTCCTGTTTCTTCTGTCAATAAATTATTATGTAAGTACTTTTGATTACTGATCATATGATTAGTTGCACATGTATCTACTATCCACTTTATCAATCCTCTTGAATAAAAAACATACTTACTTGTCATATTTGCATTGACATTAATATTTTCTCTGCTATTTAACAAGTCAAGAAGTTTCTGATGTTGGCTGGGTGTGAATTGGTTGTATGGTATTGCTTCAGTAGACTGTGGATAGACAGTCAGGTTGTGTCTCTGACTTGTGAATGGCTGTGCATTTTGCAGAAAATTTGGTGGTTGTTTGAATGTTTTCATGCCATGTTGATGTTGCATTGCACCTTCATGTCCAGTGTCCTCACACAACATGTTACCTCATGTGACTGCATAAGCTTTTTTCCTTTGTTTTTGAAATTATCTGGATATCCAATCAGTTTGTAGCACTCATCTTGTGTATGTCCAGTCTTGTGACAGTACTTACACTTCATCAACTTGAAACATTCCAACTTTGAGTGACCTTTTAAATGACAATGATCACAGAATACATTGGAATTATATTGTTTCTTCTATTTCTGAACTCCACTTCCACTTCTGATGTTTCTATTTCTAGATGTGAACATGGCAGATGACTCCACTAATCAAACATCACCCTACTAGTTCCTGCCATCATCCTCTAACTCTCTTCCTGATTAAACATGACATATACTTGGTTTAATGTAGGGGTTTGCTGCATCATGAGAATTTGACTCCTAACTTGATTGTAACTTTCATCTAGTCCCATAAGGAACTGCAATAAACTTTAATACTGCAAGTGATCCACAAATTCTTTTGACTTTGGGCAGCAAGATAGGGTTGGTATGATAGAGTCATAATCATCCCATAAGTCTTTGAGTCGGGAATAATACATTGACATAGATAATGTTCCTTGTATCATGAAAACTATCTCTTTGTGCAATTGAAAAGCCTTGGAACTATTAACTTTGTCAAATCTCTCCTTTAACTCTTCCCGTTTATTGTATGAGCCTGAGTTATACAACATTTCAGTAAGTAAACTCTTACATTTCCCATTAACCAAGATACCACAATTGCATTGCATTTATCCCACAATTTAGCCAAATCTCCATGGAAGGCTTCTCTTCTTACACTTCCATCAATGAATCATATCTTGTTCTTTCCTAGTAGAGCTAACTTCATAGCTCTACTCCACAATGTATAGTTGTCAATTCCATTCAGGACAATTCCTACAGAGAGAATTAGGTGCATCTGAAGGAAACAGATACAAAAGATGATTGTGGTCTATTGTGATCACTGTTTTGACCTAATTTGTTGAATCTTCTCCACTACTCCCCATTACTCCTTATGTGTGCTACAATATCAATATTGATCTTCAATACACAAAAATCTATTTATCCAACTTCTATGATCTGTTTCACAAAAAAAATAGTAAATTTGAAACCAGTGATCTGCTTCATAGATCTGCTCTTAGATTTGCAACCTCATTTTGCATGCATCTATATCTACTTGAATAACCACAACATCATTCCCATCAACTTGATCGATATCAATTAATCATCAATCTGCCCAGAATTTTCAAACAAAAAATTGTTGCATGCGATAAAATCCATCAGATTCTGCACAGATCTTCTGCAAGATTGATTTGCATGTATCGAAAACTATCAAAATTTGTGTCAATTTGCATCATCTCCTCATAGCTCTGATACCATATTGATTTCACTGATTTCCTGCTTGTTCTACACAAATTCAATGTGGCAATTGGTTGATTGTTTGGCTTGAACACAAACTGTGAAAACAGTTAAGTAAGAGAAGAAGAAATTTGGCCAAGAGAAGAAGAGTTCGAGAATGATGAGAGTATGAATACAAGTGTATATATACACAATCTCAATTTTAGATGACTCTAATAATTGCTTCTAACAAACTCTAACCAACCATGCAACAAGAATAACCACCATCCTAACAAACTTAAAACTAACTCCAACTAACTAGTTTGTAGCAATTATCTAGTGTATAATATTCATGGCACTAGGATACACCTTCCTAGTTCTTGCCCAGTTTATAATTTGCAGCAATTTGAACATGGAGAGAAGTATTAAGTTAGCTTAGAGCGAATTCGAAATCTAAGTGTAATATAATCGACAACTCAACCCACGTTAAGTATCGAATAACTCAAGCAGAAGTAAGAAATTATTAATGTACAGTGTTACATAAGCTTGGCCTATTAGTCTAGCTACAAACTTCCCTAGCCAAGATTTTAATATCATAATTTTTTTCGAGAAGATCATATGCACATTAATGCTAAATAGATTGACAATCTAGCCAATACCAAATTGGAATTAACCCCCCCCCCCCTTACCCCTACCTTTGGGCTTTGAGATACATGGAACCCGATCCCAAGTAAAAAAGGCTAATAACTTTAGGAAAATCCACTATCCTACTTCTAGTGAACTAGATTCCATATTCAAAAGGTCTACCACATTTTTTTTAGTAGAAATATTTGTGTAAACCCACATGATGATTTTTTTTTGTGGATCAGGTTTAATTTATATAAAAAATATATCTGTGGCTTTAAAAAAATAACTCTACCTATTTTTTAAAACCAATCAGACTCGACCTACCAGGAAAAAAAAATTACCATGTGTCTTTAGAGAAATATGTCTACTCAAAAAAATGGATAGACCTTTTTATAAAACCCCGTGACATTTTTTAAATATAAAAATAAAATAAATAATTTTAAAAAAAAAACGTCAGCAAAAAAGATATATTTGCACCATCTTGATCTATCTCTATTCCTCTTTAATTTTTTGTTTTAAAAGTTGGGATATATATGGCACTATTTTCACCAAGAATATGTTACTCTGGTTAAGCACCCCATCACAGATGTGGAGATTTTGGGCCCAACCTAGGATTGGGCCAGTGGTTCAATTAGTCCTTCTTGGGTTTCCGTTCGAAGTATCCATTTGTTGAGAATTAGCACTATCACTATTTCACTCCCTTAATGAACATTGTTTTTAAGTACTTTAATAATTATTGGTTTCTGTCTGCATCCCAAATGTTCTAGGTAGCAGTAAATCGTGTAGGTGACCTCATAATAATGCTGACCCATAACTGAGTTAAATTCATTACTTTGTGAAGGGGAAAGTTCCGAAGGCGAAACCCCCCACATGTACCAGAAGTCCATTGGCGAGGTGGGATGTAAATCGAGAGATATGTGCGAGTGACAGTCCTGCAAGGGAGAGGACCAACGGGCACGAACCCAGCAACAGCCCTTGCAATATTTCAGCAAAGGCTGTCACCACACGGATTCGAACCCGCGACGTCGGAGTGGTTGTACTCCAATCACATTGCCACTTACCAACTCGTATGTGCCCCTGGGGGCTTAGTTAAATTCATTACTACATATAAACAATTTTCTACTCTTTTGCACCTCCACAACAATAACATACTCAGTGTAATCCCACAAATTTGGTCTGAGAAGGGTGGTGTACGACGACCTTACCCCTATCTTGAGAGGTAGAGAGGTTGTTTATGATAGACCGCGACTCAAAGATACTCTTTTGCACCTGTAACTAGCTATAAATAGTACTAGCATTTTCTCACATGTATTTGGGTTGGTCTGCGACAAAAACTTATCAATAAAATTCAGCTCCCATGCAAGAAACAACTTTGTGAGTTTGAATTAATTGGTTAGTGTGGTAGAAGCTAGACAGAATACTAGAACAATAAATTGTAAGCATTTACTTTCACCATCTAAATTTTATAGCAACCATTTCTAATTACAAAGACATATTATACCCAACCCTGATGCATCAGTTAAGGTTGCTGCAGCCTTACGTCACCGCCGTTTTCATAAAATTGGTGAAAGGTAAGAAATATGAAATATTCAGCTGAATAATCGTAGTAATTGACTTGTAAATTAACTCAAACACCACATATTACAGAAACAAACAAAAAATGAAAATAGTAAGAATTAAAAGGAAGTTTCCCAAAACATAACCCGCTCAATCCGTTATAATTTGAATTAGCTTAGGTCATTTCAGCCCAACTCATTTTAGCCCATCAAAAGAGCTGATATATAGTCCAAATTGACTCATAAGAAATCTTATCAAAATATTTTTAAAAATATATTTTTTTTATTTAATATGTTATATATAACCATAATTAAAAAAAATAGAAGATACTAAAATATTATAAGAAACAAATAAAGCAATTAAAAGTTAGTAAGAATTGAGCGGGTTGAATTATGCCCGGCTTTTAGCCCATTTAGGCCTAATCAGTTTTAGCCCAAGTAACTTTTAGACGGGTCAATGACTCGTATTTATTAACTCAACTCATTTTGACTCGTCCAAACACCAATATACATAATGTTTATGTCTTGCATAAAAGTGAATTCTTATTTAAAATCAGTTCAGATTTATGTTTTATACCTACTTATATAAATTGTATAATTGTGTCTAAATGTGTACGTGTGTATCTTCGTGTATAATATTATCTAAATATATTTTTATTGTATACATCTACACGTTATACATCTCCATACAACTATATACATAATGTACTTGTTTTTTGTATATAAGTATAAGCAAGTCATAATCGGGTAACGAATCTTTTCCAGAAGGACTGAAAGAGGGCAACCGAATGAAAATGGGTTGAACTGAAGGGAAAAGATAGCCCCTGTGGCCCTATTTTTTTAATGCTCTCGGGGGTATTTATTGAGGTAGTAAAATATTATGTTTCAGAAGGATCTTATTTGGTATTAAAGTCTTCAATGTACGACACTGTGTAAAAGTATTTTTGGGCCAAAACTTTTCAATGTAAGTTTTGAATTATTCTTTTCCAATGTAAATGAGAAAATTATATATTTTTAAAATTTCTTCATATACCATCGCAAGAAATACTTTAAAACATTTGCCACATAAGCAATTTTTAACTGCATCATTTTAGTTGCTAACTTTTGGTTACTTGAAAGAAATATACAAAGAACGATGTCAGATTCTCAAGTAACGTGTTAAATAATAAAATTCTTAGCATGGATGTAGCATTAGATTTCACAAATTTTGCACAATAATAGTATTTTCTCCGTCTCAAATTATTTGTCACGTTTCACTTTTTAAGAGTTAATTTGAGAAGCAAAAGTTCAGTTTCAGAAAATTTAAAACTCGAAATGTTACACAAATTATGCTCGGAGGGCATAATGTATTTTCAGAAAAAACAGAAAACACACAACATATATACTCTACCATCACATTAGCTTCCAATTTTTTTTCTCTAAAAAGATAAAGAACATATGCTCCAAAAGGCATAACTTCAGTTTTTGAACACTACAACAAAAATTTAAAATACTACAGAACTTATGCTGCATAACTATATTTCTACAAAACATATGCCGGACAAAGCAAAAGTTCAATTCCAAAAGATCAAAAACTCTATATATGTTAGAGAATTTATGTCGAGTGAAGCAGGTCTGGATAAGTAAGGATACCTTCATGAACAGATTTTTATTAAATAAACAGCATGGACAAAAATTAAAGACCACACATAGGAAGGGCAAAGAGTAAGACCAGTGCGTTTGAAGATTAATTCGTGCAAAAATTTGATAGACTAGCTATTTATGAAATTTTATCTTTCAACTACTTCTCATACATCTTTAGTAATTAACTTGATTAACAACCCATAATAACAATAAACTTAAAATAACCCCACTTTTCTAAAGCTATTATGTTTAACTTTTCTAAGTACGCTATTAACTTTATTTAGTCAAACCTAAACCCACGTTTTTCTCTCTCAAACATCATCTCCGTCCCTTAATTTAGGGATTTGTTTTTTATCAAGTACAAGTATATAGTACCATTTCTTTCTCTCTTCAATTAAAACTGATTTATACATTTATTATACAATAATAAAAATATAAATCTCTAGAATTTTGGCATACGTTTTGGTAATCTTGTAGTGGAGTACTCTTTTTTATCTTCTTTCGAGTTTTGGAGAAATTTGAGGAGTTGGCTAAGAGATAAAGAATGCTCCGTGATTATAGCTATTTTTTTCTTTTGTCCCTTTGAATCCCTGGCTTGATAATTTATGGCTAAGTATTGTAAGATTAATAAAAATAATCTACAGTAATGGGCTGCTATTTATTTTCCCCATACAACATTTCTGTCTTGGGTAAGCCCATTACACTTTAACCCAATTAGCTGTAGTTTTCCCTAAACCCCACTAGGGAGAAAAATCTCTTTCTACCCTGTCAGTTTTAAATCTTGCAGAAAATGGTAATCTTCTGCTTTTGTCTCAGTTTTTTTATTATAATAATAATTTGGTACCACTCTTTCGGTATATTTTATACCAATCTTCATTTGTCTTTCCATTTTTTTTACTCACTTAAAAATAACACCAAATTGTAAACTTTTATGCTTCCATTTGACCATAGATTTTGAAATTTATGATTTTTTAAACTACACCTTGTGTTTGGATATGCATTTTACTTTTAAAAAAATTAAAATTATGTAAGTGAAAGTAAAAATTCTCCCCAAAATTGGTCTAAGACAGTTTTTGGAACTTGAAAATATTTCAAAGATAAATTTTCAAAATCTAATCAAATTTCATGACCATACACATATTTGAAGATAAATTTTCATAATATTATCTAAAATCTATGACCAAAAGCTAGCTACATTGTGCACCGAATATTTCATTTTTAATGCAATGAATTCACTTAAGAATGTCGATTATCAATCTCTGCATTACAATACCTACATTATAATTCCTTTATTCATCATTTACGAGAGAAAAAATTGGGTGATTCTAAAGTCTTCTTAACCTCATATTTTCCATGCAGAATGAAGGACAAAAATCGAATTTCTAAACTTATTGTATTTTTAGAGAAATGTTTTAAAAGCAACAAAAGAATTTTCCGGTATATATTATCCTACCATAAAGCAGCTATTAAAAAATATTTATCAAAATAAAAAAAATATTTTATTCTTATTCCCACTATTTATATTATTGGTGTTGTATTAAATCCGACTATTAAAATAGACGGTACTAAATCACTTATAGAAATTATTTACGATTGTATAGAAGTATTACCACCTCCAAGTCCCAAAAATCCAAATCACCCACCACTTATTGAACAAACTAAAGAAGAAGTGTTGTCTAGCGTAGAAGACCAGTGCAAAAAAATATATAGGTTTTACCAACAAGAAAGTGCTAGTAACCTACCGGCTTCCATACCATCTTCTTCTTCTTCAACACAACCTCACAAAAGACATGTTGTTTCTGCGGCTATTATTGAAAGCTTAAGAAATAGAATGTGCGGCGGTACCACTACTAACCAAATTAGCGAGTTTGATATTTTTGTTTTGCAGGGTTCTGTACCGTACCAAGCAGTTCTCAATGAAGAAGGACGTGAAGATTTTCTGAAATACTGGAGGGGGAATGAGAAGACTTTTCCGACACTTTCAATGATGATCCGAAATGTTTTGAACATTAAAGCGTCATCAACGGCGTCTGAAAGCGTTTTTCCTGCCGGCAGATATCAAATAGGATAGCACAGACACTCATTAGCCGGAGACAGCTTGGAGATTGTAGTATTATTCAGAGATTGGATACGAGCAGAGAAGGTGCGGTCAACCAGTGATCAACGAAGAAGAAGACGAAAACTACAACGAAATCTTATCCGAATGTGGTGGAAGCAACGTGAAGCAGTTTGACCAACAAATATCAATTCCAACCGAAGAACCACAGGAAATTATCAAGAAACTATAACAGATTTTTTCAGAATGTAATTTTTTTAATTGCAATTTTACTATGTAATTTGCAACTTTTGAACAACACCACAAAGTTGCAATTTTGACAATTGTATTTGTATTACAAAAAAAATCATATATATATTAAATAATATAAGAGGTACAAAAACAGTCTTGGGATATTTTTATTACACTATCTTGTCTTGTTTAATTATTGAGTTTTTTTATATATATGTTATTTTTTAAATTAAGTGGGGGGAAAAAAACGCCCCGGATCCCGATTCCGACGGGATCGGGGCGGGACTTCGGCAAATCCCGCCTATCCCGATCCCGCCCGCCCCGACCAAATCCCGCCCCTTCCCCGTCCCGCCAAACCCGGTTCGACGGTCCCGAGCCCGGCCCACTGGCCACCCCTAGAAAGAACAACCTAAAGAATAAAAAAAACTACAGAACTATTCAATTACAAGTCCGACTATGAGCGTCCCATAATAACTAATTATCAAGGGACCGTTTGGGAGTGACAAGATGATGTCTGTTTCGAACAATTTAGTACACCATATTAGTATATTCAGAGTTCAGACTAGACCAAAAAGGTAAAAGATGGACAGAAATTTTTTCACAACCGTGAGAGCAATGGGAGAAGATATACACAAAGGAGTTCCTATAACTGTATATTCACCAGTGATCTGCCTTGAGGCCATACTCGCTTACCTCGATATAAAAGATGGGGTAACGCTAATTGATGAACTGGAAAGTAACATATAGAGAAACACTAAAGATTATAAGTAAGAATACGACAGAATATAGCACTGTAGGTTTAGCCAGCAGAAAAACAACAATGAAGTAAGATAAGATGGGGTAGTGGTACCTAAAAGCAGAAATTCACATACCTAGATGAATGATATCATCGATAAGGATGTAAGAAATAGATTTACAATAGAATAGGTGAAACAGAGGAGTGCTATAGGAGTGTCATATGATCACAGGATACCTACCAAAAGAGACACTTCTAATGGTTGAGAGACCAGCACGTCAATATGGGAGTGAATGCTTTAAGGCCCTATATAAGTATTGTCGAAATGTATATGCTAAAATAGATGTGTGGCCATACAAAGATTAGGAATATTTAGAGATTATCATATTCGACAAATGGGGCAAATAGCACATTCACAGGAATAAAAAATACAAGATCGCCTGAGATAATTTCTTCGAATCCCTGTATACTTAGTGAAGAATATAACACAATGAAGACAAAGTATCCATATAGACAATGTCTAATAGAAGTCTTTTAAGTTTGGTTAATGTTCGTATCATAACGTATAGATAGGTGCAGGACTTAGAAAAACTCCAATTTTGGAGAGTCCCTAATTGTCTTCATTGAGTAGTGGAATGAGAGGCCCAAATAGAAAGGACATACACAACACATGTAGCCAACCCAAAATAATTTGGGATTAAATTGTAATTGTTGTATTTTACTATTTTTTGCCAGTAGCCCAAGCTGAAGTATCCTTAAACCCTTACTATTAAGACGTAGCACTTTAGAAAATTATAGGAGGTTCCTACTTGTTTACCTGAACTGTTGAAGAAATTCTGGTAAATAAGCCAAGTTTTTTACCCTCCAGACCTTGCTGCCACAGATTCACACAGCTATTTCCTCAGCCTGTAAAACCTGCAAAACATTGGTCAACCAAGTTTACATGAAAGCTGCTGAAAAATTTTTGGGTCATTTATGAAAGGAAATTCCCTTTACTTTAGAATGTGTGGGGTGTAAAGTAACTATTTAACTTACCACATTCTTAGTCATCAGCCTGTCCTGAAGTGCTTTTAGAGCTGGTTCCAGGTCAGTCTTCTCCAAGTTTGCCTTCCCTGCAATACTGGAGACACAACAGCAATTCCAATTATTTTAATCAGTAGAAAGATGTTGGTTCATGGTTGTCACAAAAGTATTTAATTATTTTCTTCCTCACTAAATTATTTTCTTTTGTTTCCTTTTACTTTCTTTAGAGGCAAGCTATCAACGTGATGTCTTTGCGTATGGGGTCATCCTATTTCAGCTCCTCACGGACCAACTTGTTGATAAAACGGAGAATGGCTTCCAATTTGGCACAAGAATAGATGAATATCTCCACGAAAATAAGGATCTCAAGATATTTGTCAAACAACACCTAAAAGAAGCTGGATGTGAAGGAGCACTAGCAAAGAAACTTCTTAGTATAGGGGCAGAGTGTATTAGTATAAGAGCAAAGGAAAGATGTCCCTCTACTTTGGAGATCCTGAGGTCATCTCAGAAGATGGAGTTGAAGTTCAGATTTCATTTTTGTCTCTTGTACTTCGATTATCATATTAGTTTGTTGTAGTTATTGTTTCTTCTCTTCATAATGCCTTTGATATGTGGTTGCCTTTGATATGGTTAGATTCAAAATATCTGTTAGATTCATAAAGAAGTAAGAAACCAGGAACTAGTATATATGATGATTTACTCAATGTGCATCAGCATTCTGAGATGAGAAAACCAACAAAGCAAGCGAAAATCACTAAATATATACAAATACCAGGAAATCTCCTTGTCTGATGAAGCCCATAAAGAGCCAAGACAGAGATGTAACCATCAGCTGTTTCATCCTTCTGCAAACAAAATTGCTCTTCTTCACAGCATGGCTGAAGATAAAAAATTCAAACTCAGCAAGCATTAATGAAAGGTGATTGATATTTGTTCAGAGAAGTATTTTATACCAACCTGAGTCAGAGAGTTCATTTTATGAAAAAGGAATTTCTAATACAGAAAGAAGGGTACAAAAAGTCAGATTACACCTCCTCAGAATAAAAGGTACATAGAGATCTCCAATATAACTAAAGATCAATCAAGTAGATGTCCTGGGAAAAGAGATACGGCCTTGCACCGCCTCCAATATATGGTTTTCCTCAGGAAATTTCTTCTAGCATTGTGCTTCAACTGTAAACTAACCTTGAGTCCTTGACTGTTCAAGCCAAAATAGACCATGTATAGCCAGCCACACATCATCATATAACCCATGCAAACTCATTTGCATTTATTGATTGATGTCCTCGTTATCCTCTTCAAAGCGCCGTTACTTCTCTAGCCTATAACTCCCATATTATCCTAACTTCACTTCTCTCAATCAATTTAAGTTGACACTGAATTAATTTACAGGTAATAAGTGAATTGTACTGACAGAAAGGGAATAACCTATATTTTGTTTACCAAGCATAAAAAGGGAACAACCCATATGCAGGACATAAACTTTAAGCTGACCCCCAATAAAAACTTCTGTAAGATCTTCGTTATTTAGCATTCGGTCTATACCAGTTGTCTATATAAATAATGGTAGAATATAAATAGGAATAGGATTTGTATCCTACATGAAAAAGTATTGTTATATAGTGTCTATAAATGAGAATCGATGTAATGTTGTAGATACACAATTAAATAATATTTTTCTCTCATAATATACCCACCCAATTTATTGTTTCCAATGTTAGGCCCCCATATTGAAAATGTCCCTAGGCGTGAAGTGGAGTGTTAAGAGTCACATATCGGTGGGTTAGACGGTACTTCATCTCCCTATATGAACTTAGGTAATCCTGCTCTCATTAGTTAGTATTTGAAATTGAGTTAGATTCAAGAATCATTTATTTACATTATATCAGAGCATTGGTGAGAAACATCCATCCGGGAAAAAAAATATTAGTCCCGTGTCTCAATTCCGATGATTGTTTTGCGTCCGTGTCAAAATTCCGATGATTGTTTTGCGTCCGTGTCTCAATTCCGATGATTGTTTTGCGTCCGTGTATCAATTCCGATGATTGTTTTGCGTCACTTTCTCTTCGATGGATTTTGTGCAAAATCCGAAACCAAGGATAGAGAACACTCCGGCGACCAAACCCCTAAAAGTTCCCTCCGCCTGAACCCTAATCCGGCACCGTTGAATTTATTTTCCGGTAGATCTGCATTCTTTCGGCCACTATTTTGAGAATTGTATCTCCCAGCCAGGTTGCACAACAATTCCGACCTCAACCATATAATTTTCTTTAAGATTCAGTCACTTTTTATTTTTTGACTAGTTTATCCGGTGATTTCGAGCAGTATCCAGACACTTTCCAGCAATTTTCTTTCGCCTGTGGGACTCGACTCTGCAAACCGAGTCTACCCATGCCTGGCCCGGCAGTGGGCATTACATTTTGACAAAAATTAGGCATGGCCCAGTTACCAGTTGGGTAGGGGCATGGTGGCACTGCCCACGGCCACTGCTAGGCCCACTGGACTGGGCCGCCGCGGGGCTGCCACTGCTGCTGTCCGTTGGTATTTGCTTGCCCAAATTTCCACTACTGTCACCGGAATTCTGGTGGCCTCCATTTTTATTATTTCCGCAATTTCCACCCCGATTTTTATTACCATTTTCCCTTTTTGTCCCCGATTTTATTGTGTGGGTTCAAAATGTATAGTACCGTCATTTGTGGAAGTAGCAATCATGGCGGAATTGGAGTCGGTGGCGACCTTTTTGGCGAAGCCCGCCTCTTCAACTATAAGCATTGATCGTGCTTGATAAAATAATAGGAGAGGATTGCTTTGTCGGATGAGTGTCCCCACACCACTATAGGCGTCGGTAAGGTCGGCAACCATTTGCAAAACCAAACGATTGTTGGTAACCAGAGAACCAACATTTTTAAGTTGATTCGACAAGACTTTAAGGCGTTGACAATACGCCGACTCATTTGGAAAATCTGCCATATCAATGGTGGAGAATTCTTGTTCTAACGTAACAGCGTGAGAATTTTTGTTGTCTTGAAAATGTCCCGCAACCGATTCCAAGCCTCGATGGCTGTAGAATCCGGTTCCATTATTGTGTGTAACAAGTCTGAAGAGATTGTTGCGTAAATCCAAGATAGAACTCTGCCATCAAGAGTTTCCCAGAGTTCTTTGTCATTATCAGCCTTCAACTCTTTTCCTTTGCCATTCTCCGGCGGGATTATATGATGAATCACCCGGTGAGAACGACAACAAATTTTAAACAATTCAGCCCAAGTTGCATAGTGGACATTTTCCATCTCCAATGTGATTGAAACATGTGTTTTAATGTTTGAAACAGTAAGGGAATGATGAAAATTATTTTTGAAGTCAGATATGGTTGATTGGAATACACAAAGTTGGACAAGAAAATATGAAGAACAATAATGGAGATGAAAAGAAAAGAATAAGAGAAGGCAAAAATTCGGTGGGGATGGGGGTGTGGCCGAATTTTGGAGGTAATTAGGGTAGGATCTCTTCCTAATCTCTTGATACCATGTAATAATTATGAAATATTTTCCTCAATTATTCCTTTCCAATAACTTGGTAATTATACCAATAGTACAAGCATAAAATAAGGAAATGATGAGATATGATTGTCTACAATCATGCATCCTAATTTACCCTAATCTATTTTAATTGTCCTACCATATACATAAGATATTACAATAATTACAATAATCATAATTAATTAGAATAATTAACTATGATTCTATTAGGAAGCAATCACACGATTTGCCCTTTAAGTGGGTTGGTCTTTAATTTTTGCCCTTCAAAATTAAATTATGCCTAGTGGAACATAAGTTAAGTATAAGTTCTTTAAGAGCCGGGGTATAACTTGTGAGATGCAAAAAAATAGATCTTGGGCCTAACTCAACCCCAAAAGCTAGCTTAAATGGATGAGGATTGCCCAAGCCATATAAGGAGACTAATGACCACTTATCCCACCGATGTGGGAAAACTCAACACCCGCATCATGCCCAGGGCTGGACATCTGGAGCGTGGACAATATAAGAGGGGGACCCAACATCGGAAACAATGAATTGGGGTGGGTCTGGCTCTGATATCACGTAAAGAATGGATCTTGGGGCCCAAAATTCATTCTTTACATGAGATATTATAATGAAAAAATATAAGAGGAAATAACATGTATATACGGCCCAGTCATTTAATTTTGATCTGTCGTAACCCATTTCACTTTTACATAAAAAAATTTGACCCAAACCACTTAAAACATGCAGTCATTTACACCAAATTTGAGGCGCTTTACTATACGAATTTATCTGGCAACAGATTTCTTACCCACGCTTCCTAAAACGACATTGATGACTTTTCTCCTCTTTTTTGTACTTGTTACGGATGCTTTGGAATTTGATGGAGCTTGAACGACATATTTTCGCTTAGTAGATTTTTACACCTTCCTCTTCCACTGTTTTCATACTTACCGGGTCATGGCGCATCTTAATACTAGTCTCGGCAACCATTTTAGCAACAAAGCCTACAATTTCTTCTTCATCTTCAGTGATGCACAAATCAAAATATGGAGCATCATCGAAATGTTGGACATAATTTGGTATACCTCTAGTAACTCTGGTCGGAGTACTTCTGTCAGCCATTAAACCCAAAACTGAAGCCTTTTCGAGAAAACCCTAACAATGTCAGACACCTTGTTGCTTAAAATTACAAAAATGGAAGAAGATATTGAACACAATACACGTATAATAAAAACTAAAAAACTACCCAAAAATTTACCTATTTGTTCCCAACTACTATTTAGGTTAACAAAATCGGTCGAGGATTGTGGAGAAAGAAGGAGATTGAGAGAAAATTGGTTGAAAATCGTTGACTTGTGTATACGAGTATTCGACCCAATGTCATAACTTTAGTTAGTATACTTCCAGTATATGTTCAATGTCAGCTTTAGGACCTTGGCATGTCAATTCATGTGTATTCCCTAAGGTTAGTAGTCGAAATAAGTGTTTCTGTCATTAACGCATTGGATGAATTCTACTAGAAGTGTAGACATATGATGTCTCGAGGTTTTTGTTTTATTTGAGAGTGGACAACATCGTCTCGTGCACTACTATGATTGAGGGGCTACCATTTGCACTGTTCTCAGTTTGGCTCTTTCAAAGGCATGACTTATTCATCAGCTCGATGTGAAAAATATTTTCTTACATGGTGATCTTAAAGAGACAATTTTCATGCATCAGCCCTTGGGTTTTCGAGACCCCACATATTCTAATCATGTATGTTTATTGAAGAAGTCCTTATATGGGCTTAAGCAGGCCCCACGGGCCTGGTATAAGCGGTTTGCAGACTATGTATCTACTATTGGGTTTTCTCACAGTCGGTCTGATAAGTCTCTGTACATCTATCGTCGTGATACTTCCTTGGCATATATTCTATTATATGTAGATGATATTATCTTGACAGCTTCTGATGATGATTTACGCAAGTCTATCATGACACTACTCAGTTCTGAATTTGCTATGAAAGACTTGGGGCCCTTGAGTTACTTCTTGGGGATTGTTGTCACTCGTCATGCAGGGGGGTTGTTCTTATCCCAATGGAAGTATGCCGCTGAGATAATAAAGCGAGCTGGTATGTTCTCGTGTAAGTCTACTTCCACTCCAATTGATACTAAACCCAAGCTAGGTGATGCGGCTGGCTTACCTTACGAGAATCCCACTCAGTATCGCAGTCTTGCTAGAGCTCTTCAATATCTTACTTTCACAAGATCGAATATTACGTATGTCGTATAGCATGTGTGTCTGTTTATGCATGATCCTAGGATGGAGCACATGAATGCGCTCAAATGCATTATCTGATACATCTAGGGAACACTTGATTATGATTTGCATTTATATCTATTATTAGTCTCTACACTTGTCTCGTATACCGATGCTGATTGGGGTGGCTGTCCATACACCATACGATTTACGTTTGGATATTGTATGTTTCTTGGTAACAACTTGGTCTCATGGTCTGCCAAACGACATGCTACCTTATCATGCTCCAGTGCAGAGGCCGAGTATCGAGGGGTAGCCAATGTGATTTCTGAATCATGTTGGTGCGTAATCTTCTCTTAGAGCTTCACTTTCCCATTCAAAAAGCTACTTTGGTATATTGTGATAATATTAGTGCTGTATATCTCTTCTGGGAATCCGGTTCAACACCAGCGCACTAAACATATTAAGATAGATATCCATTTTGTTCGCGAAAAGGTAGCTCGTTGACAAGTACGCGTCTTACATGTCCCTTCCAGATATCAAATTGCAGACATCTTTACTAAGGGTCTTCCCTCGGTCCTATTTGAAGATTTAAGGGACAGTCTCAGTGTACGAAGACCGCCTGCTATGACTGTGGGGGTGTGAAAATATACCATCATATACATAGATCATATACACGGTATACACACTGCGTATATGATGGTTTTTGATAATAGTTTTTATATATAATTAGCATTGTACACTTACCATAATTATAGAATTCTTGTACAAATAGAATAAGGTTTTGAGAGTAGAATAGGAATATGATTTTTCATATTATGGAAATTGTAAATTGTATATATACTCATTCATTAATGAAAATAATCAATGGATTATTTCTTTCAAATTTGATTAGTTTAATTTTTGAATTTAATTAGTTGGATCTTTACAAAAGTCAGCCTCCAAGTGGAGATTTTTCGATTATTTATTTTCACATAATCAATACAATGACTTATTTGTTCCAATTGTATTTCTCTTTGATTTTTCTTAATATACATTGCATATTTTATTCCAATTAAATTTTTTTCTGTTTAGATACACCGCTTATAATAACTTTTTTCATTTTTTTTGTGTGTATCCAAATCTACAAAAACTTAGTTGAAAATCTATAATTTGAGTCAAATAAAAAAAGGTTTAGCCAAAGTAATGAAGTTTAGATGGCATATATTTATTTTCATGCAATGACTATTTATTTCAACTGTGCATTATATTTTTTCGGGTCAAATTCGTAAAATATTTGGTTGAGATTTCTTTTTATTTCTTTTTTAGATGCAATAATTATTTATTTCAATTGTTTATTTTTTTCCTGGCCAATTAAATAAAAATAAATTGATTAGAATACAATTATCTTTAACCAAATAAGTAGGGATCTAGTAGCTCAGTTGGTTGGCTACATGAACTTTCACTTTGTTGGTGAGGTTCGAATCTCACGTTGTAATCCCCTCCCTCACTCCCCTTCCCCTACCACCTATGTAATAATAAATAAATAAATAAATAAATTCTTTAGCCAAATAAAAATGTTATATCCAATTTCAGTTCTGCTTCCAACTTAAAAACTTTATAGTCACATATTGTTGTTTCATCCCCTTTTTAATAAAAAGTTGGCCCAGAAAAGATGATTTAAATAATTGATGAACTTAAAAAGGTAATATATATATATATATATAATCCTTAAAAATGTGACATGGACAAAAAACATTTACGTGACAGCGTGTGTGTCACACTTCCATGGATTGCCTTCGTCCAGGGGGTCGTGTCTATCATATTGTCAAGTTGAGGGGGATAATTAGGCCAATGTAAAGTTTATGTATGCAATTATGAATAAAAGTTGCCAAGTTCAAGGGGTCGCGATCTATTCTGCCTACATTGTGGAGCTCCTGAGAATGCAATAGATACTACCTAAGCATAATTCTAGGCTTTCGGATATATTCAGATTTAATTTTAGTTTGAAAGTTTGTAGTTAGGCTTGACTAATTTCCAACTTTAAATCTAATTGAAGTACAGACGAATTTCGAATTGGCTGGAATTTAAACAATTTGTCAAATCCTATTGAGTACACTTTTAATAGTGATCTATCAAAAGAAGCGGTTCAACGGTTCTCGTGGCCTTAGGCGAAGTCATATCGAGAGGCACTTAAATATATTTTATCAAGTTTATATACTAACAAAAAAAAGTTACTTTCAAAACAAAAAAAAAAAATCATTTAAGACCAAAAAAACAGTGATTTAAAAAAAATAAATAGGAAGAAGAGCACAAAGAATATTAAAGTGGTGAATTATCGGATGTTGAGGTCCAACTCAAAGTGCAAATTTTGATTTGGCTATTTATTAAAAATATTTACACCTTCTGATCAATTTAAACGATAATTATAGTTCATTCTATTAAGTAGCAATCATGGAGTCTCATCAATTATTGGTGAGTATTTAAAATAAGTTGTAAATAACCTAATATAATATGTTGAATTACATCAAAAGAAAATCGATGCATGAATGCTTTTGTGTTCATGAAATTTCAAAGAAGATTGTAAAAAAAATCATTATATTGTTGATGTACTGGTGGTACTCTATTGTACTTTATAAAGCAGTACGGAAAGTAAATAACTATTACAAGTATTCGAAAGGATGAACAAATATTCAATCTTCAGAAATTGAATCTTGTTGAACAAATAGGCAAATCTTCAAAACTGCCGCAAGCTTATTGTGTCTTGAATCTTGATAATCTGAAATCAAGAAACAACTAAATCTGGATGGTTACAACGTTGTGTGTTGAGTCAAGTGATAGCCCTCTGTCCTTAAGACAAGATCCCCGTATATATGCTTTTACGTTAGCGGGCAATAGTCTCCCAAGATAAAACAACACTTAATCTCAACGCTACAAAGCCAATAGGTTGAGCCTGACGAAGAAAACAAATATGACTCGACTTGCTGAAGATATGGAATAGGAAGGAAGAGTTTCTGTCTACTCTTCTCTTTTGTCTCTGTGTATATAGTGTGTCTCTGTAGTGTATATCTTGTGTATACGTGAGGGTTTGGTCACTGTTTTTCAGCCACTGTTTTGCTGAATTTTCAGCCACTGTTTTGCTGATTTCAGTAAGTTTTTTGTGTGTTTTCTGTGCTATATTGCTGACTGTTTTTCCGCATGTTATGCAGTCTGAATTGAGCTAACAACAACTCAATATATAGCAAGGAATATGGGTTGTCCAACTGCCAAAAACAAGGTTGTGATGGCCATTAAGGGAGGCCATTAAAACAGCCAAGTAATGACTGTTAATGGCCATTGAAAGAGGCTGCCCAAGTGCCCAAGAATGGGCTGTTAATGGAGGAGTTAATCAGCCAAGTAATGGCCTGATTAATGCCTCAAAAAACGGTTCCAACGGAGGCGAAACCAACTTTCCAGAAACTATAGGGACCAAACTGTACTTATGAAACTTCAGGGATCAAACTGTACATTTGGCAGAGTTCTCTAGTCCAAAAAGATAATATAAACCCGAGCCCGAGCCGGACGGGACGGGCGGGCGGCGACGGCGCGCGTGTGGGCTTAGCCATGAACCCAAGCACATCTAGGTCTTCCCTCCTTTAAACACATGGGATACCCCTTGGGGTCCCAAATCCTTTACCAATTAGAGACTTATATAGAGAGCAATTCTTCATATTCCCACCGATGTGGTAGATTTGTCCCACACCACATTTTCATATCTCAAACACCTTACTTCGTGAACCAATATCTCTTTCATTTCTCAACGAAATTAGACGATTCTTGGCCCTACGGTCATCTACTCACTTCGTAGATCATGCATGTGCGAAGAGACAAGGTCTCCAACATGCGGAACACTAGTGTTTAATTCATCAAAGATGAGTGAACGCATCTCCCCGCCAAAGGCTAATTTTCAACATGTACATAACTTAATTCCTATATAATAAAAAGAATAAAATTAAAATTGAAGGGTGATGCAAATATCCTAATTAGTGAGTGAAGAAAATTATCATAACTTATGAACTTATTGGTATAAAATAACCTCAATCAAATAACAAAAAAACATATTGTAACACTTTTATATATATATATATATATATATATATAAATGTTAAATCTGAAAATAAACAATCCTATGTTGCATATCTCTATGGTAAGCATTTGCATTTTTCTTTTTTCTCCTTTTTTTACATTTTTCTCATTTTTATTGCATTTTTTTTATTTCTGCTACTAACTAATGAATTAATAAAAAAACTCATACAATAAATGTAGCATTGAGGCCCACGTAGCAGTAGCCCAATGACCTAACCTATGCAATAAAGCCCAAGTAAACCAATATTCTTAATCAACCCACGTAGCTGCATCCCCTTAATGCACTAATTTTATGTCAATTAATGTACTTAAGACTAATTTTATATTTTATGTCAATTAATGTACATAAGAATAATTTTATATATAATGTAAATCAATGCACTTAAGACTAATTTTATTATTACAAACACTCTATTTATCTATTACCTTTTTGGGGGCTTTTTATCACTTTTATTTGAATTTATATGATAATTTAATAATGGTTGATACCGATTCAGGCTAATAATGACAATAATATGTATAGTTAAAAGGCTACTAATTAAAGTCCTATTAAATAAAATTAAAGGTTGAATTTCAATTGCTGCTATTTTTAGTGGCTTGGCCTCATTTATTTTTATTAATATTAAGACGTCTGAATCTGAATGCACATTTGAATGATTAAAATGTTGTCTTTAGATATGAATATTGAATGATTAAGACTGTTTGTTTGAAACATCTAAATGTGTATAGTGTATTTGTTTAAACATAATAAATATAAAATTCAAATAAAAAAGTAACTACATATTAGAAGGGACAAAAAGGTAGTCTGGTGCACTAAGCTCCCGCTATGCGCGGGGTCCGGGGAAGGGCCGAAACACAATGGTCTATTGTACGCAGCCTTACCTCACGTTTCTGCAAAAGAAAAATAAATTTAATAAAATAAAAATATTATTTGATACAAAATAAAACACTTATGTTCGCTAGTGATGGTGGAGATGCTTTGTAGTGATGGTGGTGGTGTTGATCATTGGTGCTAGTGTCTAGTAATAGTGGTGGTGATAGTTGTGATTGTGGAGGTAGCCGTTGTTGTAGTGACTGGCTCGATGGTGGTGGTGGTTGTGATGGTGAATAGTACAAGAGCTTCTAAGTATACACCAGGAATAAAGTACAACCACAATATGAATACAACTTATGTTTAGAGTGAGAATTAAACATAAAGTATAGATGAACTCCATGAGATCCTGGAAAGCTAATTGAACCTCACTCATGTTCCTGCAACAACTCTACACCCCGAAAAAGGTATAGCAAAAGTAGTATCAGTACAAACACTATGTACTGGTAGGTATCATAGGCCGACAACAGTTAGCTAACATATATATAAGAAAGAAATTGAAGAATATACATGCTCGCAATCAAGTACAAGTAATATCACAGTCCAAAAATAATCAGCTCAAGTATAGAATATCCAGTTATAATTCAAGAGATACGAAAATGAGGTAGTTACTAAGCACACCCATATAAGACTTGCGGTAAGGTGAATTACCCTAGATCTCAGTAGTCTACAGTCATTACCTAGGCGGAATCTCAAGTCCTCGAATCCAACAAACGTCTAAATAAGGGATTAATAATTAAATACCATCTCAAGTGAGGTAATACTAAGGAATCAAGGCTGAACTACATCACACAATACAATGAAAACAACAACTATAATCAGAGATATGGGTGGATGTAATATGAATGTGTATATGATGCAATGCAATGCACTGGCCAATGTAACCTCCGGTCGTACTTACATGCTCCGGGTGAAATATATCATCGTTTCAACAATCATGACCCATGAGGGACCCGCAAAGTCCATGTACCAGTCACTCCATATCACACAACTTAGAGTGACTCTTCCACCCACCACACTGCTAGCCATTCCATATCACTCAGCATAGAGTGGCTAAGCAAACAATATGTCATAAGAATCAATATTGTTTCTTTCTCACTTATCACCATCACGTCAATCACAAGTAATATTAATGTATCGTGACATCACCATCACGTCAATCATATGTGATGTCAATGCATAATGGAAATAAGGATGAATGCATATATGAATGTCAAATTCAGCACTAATCATGAGATGAATAAACATAACAGCATCCGTAAAATAATTACCAATCTGACCTTATTCCCAAAATTTGTACAATGCCACGTCTGAAACATTTTCCCTTCGCACCACATCGGTAACAACAATTATACATGCAAGAGAGGTCATACGGAATAAGCCATAACCTATCTGGAAGGCCGAACATGCGCCACAAACTATCCAATTTGAGCTTTCTTCTTCCGAAGCATCTCAGAATAAGCAAGGTCTAATAATTATAAATTTTATGTTAACACAAGATTTGAAGGATACCCATAATTGTCTTAGAAGAATTTAAGGTAGAAAAGTTAGTTCAAAAACTCATTCCCAACCTCGAGGGGCAAAATAGTCATTTCATAGGAAAATCAGGTTCAATAAGGTCAAAATATTATTCTAGGAAATCATACGAATCCAATGGTACCCATATTGCTATCATTTAATTTGAAATTCAAAAACCGAACCTAAAAAGGTAACCCCAAGTCCACAAGGGCAAAACTGGAATTTAAGTATAAAATAATGTTACCCATAGTCTAGGTAGTAAGGATACCAAAAATCTTAAAAGTCTATACATAAATCGACCTTCAATTAGATCATTTACTTAAATTCATATTCATGGCAAACCCAAAATTTCCAAGCTCAAGTCATGGATTCTATGATGAAACTCCATAATAATCGAAGGTAGAATGATAAAAGGACAGTTAGAAACTTACCCCCACGAAGAAACATGAAGAACGCGTTTGAAATCACCTAATTTTGAGCTTCCAAAATTGAAATATGAACAATGAAACACGAAATGGGGTTTTTATTCTGCCCAACCACCTTCTTTATCGTAATCGCGGACCATATCACGCGACTGCGGGACCCCGGGAAAATAAACCTTCGCAATAGCGTCCTAAGGCGGCGCGACTGCGCTTACCAATACGACTAAGGCTCGCAATCACGGTCTGCACCACGCGATCGCGATGAGCAACATCAGCAGGTGCACACAAAAAATTTCTGGTGTGTCCCAAACTCGAAAACGACTCTCGGAACTCATCTGGAACCTTTCGAATACAAACCAAATATGCATTTTGATCATAAAATCAAGCTTCAGACCTGATCGCATACTCGAAACATCCAAAAAAAGGTCGTCTTGCTTGATGTTAACTAAGGTCAACCCCAATTCTTACTTTAACTAATTTCTCAACCAACGATCCGAAACTCGTTTGGAAACCCATGAACACCAACCAAGAGTGTAACTTGACTATAACCCATGCTTCAAAGCTGTTCGAATTGATGAAACACCCATACGAGGTCATTAAGACACACTTATCCATGAAAACGTCGGAATTTTCTCAGTCTGACCTAAATCTCCACCTAAGTACTCAAATATCACATGAACCCATCGGGACCCAAACCAATGACTTGACTAAGTCATAAATCACATTTCGAACCTAACAAAATTGATGAAACTTCAAAAATAATGCGTTTACCCAAAAGTCAACTTTGAGTCAAACCTCTTCTTTCTTTAACTTAAGAGCTTCCATCTTTGCTAAAGTTGATTCGAAACTCACCTGATTGCCTCGAGAACCACACCACCCATTCCTGCAAGTCATAATTACTGAGATAAAGCTATAGGAAGGGTATTCTTGGAAAAATATGTCCAAAAGTTCAAAATGACCAAACGGGTCGTTAAAAAGACTTTGTTTAAAATCTTAATAATTAAGACCTATTCAGACTAAATAAGTGACCAAATCTTGATGTAAAAAATGCACTTAATGGTTTAAGGTCTAAACTATTTAGATTAAGGCCCCCATTAAGTACAAACAAACGAGGCCTATAAATGTCATTTGCTTTCTCTATAAACTCAAATCCCAATAGTCGCGATTTATTTTTGGTTAGCACCATATTAGTATTGTAATAATTATTGTATTGATGTTGCAAAACTCTTCCCCTTCTATAAATATTGACTATTTAATGATGAAAACTGATCCAAATAGCACCATGGATATGAAATGGAATAACTTCTGTAAAATTTGAAAACAAGAAAAAATAGCATATGGTTCTATTAAAAGCTAGAGGACTATACTGTTAGCATTAGAAGTTTGAGTATTAAATTGTACACAAGTTAGGGGTTTGTTATAACCGCATATTAAATGTTTACAATGTACTCCTTCTTCCGTTGAGCTCACAAGAGCAGATAATAAAATTCTCTCACTATAAATTCTCTACAATGTTGCTATCTTCAATTCTCAAATATGTTTGCATGTTTTAGTTGTGATCTTCTTTAGATATTTTGACATGACATCAGAGCGGTGATACTGAGATCACGCAAATCACTACTCGAAGCTCAACAATAATGCTCAAAGAAATGAAATAACACAATTAGATCACAATCATGCACTGTATTTGCAAGCTTCCGATACACCGCGAGTAGTTTTAATTCCGATGAAACTAACGGGACCAGAGAATTATGCTTTATGGAGTAGATCGATTCGATTGGCCCTGTTAGGTAAAAATAAGCTAGGGTTTATAGATGACACATGTACAAAAAGCATGTATAAGGGATTTGGTACTGCAATGGGAGAGATGTGATGCAATTGTGCTCTCATGGATAGGATGCACAATGACGCCGGAGTTGATGACCTAAATTATGTTTGCAGCGAGTGCAGAGAAGGTCTGGTGTGAATTCAAATAAAGGGTTGATAGGTCGAACTTAACAATGATATATCAATTGTGGAGAATGATAGCTAATATGACTCAAGGTATGGATCTAGTTACAACTTACTATATGAAATTAAAAGATTTGTGGGATGAATTAGATTTGTTGGTAACTTTGCCTTCACCTGATTTTGTTGAATCTAGATCTTATGTTGAACATCTGACCTCACAAATACTTTTGCAGTTCCTTATGGGACTCAATGAAAGTTATGGACATGATAGAAGTGATATACTATTGAGAACACTTGTGCTTACCATAAATCAAGTTTATGCAATATTAATACAAGAAGAAAGCCAGAAAACAATGGGAGTATGAGGAATGAATAAGGATTCCTTAACTATGTTAGTAGGGAGACTCAGGACAAAATTCATACTATAGAAAGCAAGTTAGTGGAATAGTGTGTGAGCTTTGTAGATATAAGGGGCATGTAACAGATGATTGCTATAGGAAAGTTGGTTCAAAAGCAAGAAGAAGCAACCTGAGAATAACATACAATATGCAGAGCAACAGTTTGGAAACAACAAAAATAGTTATGGGCAACAGTCTAGAGGAAATAGATCATATGGTAATACTGAACAACAAATTAGAGGGAACATGTCATATGCCAACAATGTAGATGCTCGCAATGGAGTTGAGAACATTAGTCAACTTATGCAAGGACAACATTTCTAGAGCCAATATGAGGACATGGTGAAACAATCAAAATGTTGTTGAAGGCTCATCCAATGTAGTGGGCAAAAGTGCAAATGATCTTTATTAATTTGATCACGAATTTTATAAATATTAAATTTCAATGTCAAATATCAAAATAGTGGATTCAAAATGTATTTATAGTAATAGTCGTCGTTCATAATAATAATTTTAAGCTTTTTGCAAATTACTAATGGTTCCTTAAAGTCCTAACTTTTCATAAACTTTGTTGGTTTTAATTTAATTTAACTTGAAAAACCAAATACAGTATTGTCCAAATACTGAATACCCTTTTCTTTTCCCAGCCATATACGGAATACCTTACCTACTACTACTACTAGTACTAGTACAAAAATCAGATGATACGTTAATAATAAATTCGCCATATCTCCTTTGTTGCACTCATTGTTCTCTTCTCCAGCACAAAAGTCAGTTTCTCTTTACCCTAATCCAGATCTCGTAAGCATGACTAACCAAGCCGAGTCATCTGACTCGTAAGTTCTCGATCGGTTAATCAACTGAGTTATTTTACTTCGTATCGTTTCTAGAGATTTGTATTGTGATTTTTGTTTTTTCAGAAAAGGTGCGAAGAAGGATTTCTCAACGGCGATTTTGGAGAGAAAGAAGTCACCTAATCGGCTTGTCGTTGACGACGCGGTCAACGATGATAACTCTGTTGTCGCACTACATCCTGCTACCATGGAGAAGCTTCAGCTCTTCCGTGGAGATACAATTCTCATCAAGGTTATCTAATTGTCTTACTTTTTGGGCTTTTCCCCTAAATCTCGAGTTTGTTCGGGTTTAGATTGCCTAGGGTTTACAGTGAAGATAACCTTTTTTTTTTTGGTTGTTTAGGTTAATATCTAAGTTGTTATTGTTATTTGTTTGTGAATCTGGCGGATTGAGTTGAAGCAACACTTACAAATAGATTTGAGAGATATGATATTAGTCTTTGTTCTGCTTGTTTGAGAATGACAGTTTTATGGGTTATATAGCTGTGACCTATTTGTTCAAACGGAAAAGCAACTTATTATTTAACTTTAAATCTCGAGTTTTTTAGGGTTTTGATGTGGATAATCTGATTGCCTAGGGTTTACAGTTGAAGGTAACTTTGTTAGTAGTTGTTTTTTTTAGTTGTTTAGGTTAATAAATAAGTTGTTTTGTTATTTGTTGGTGAATCTGGTGGATTGAGTTGAAGCAACACTTATAAATAGATTTGACAGATATGATATTAGTGTTTCTACGTTTTGAGGTGGTGATGTTGGGGTAATAGCTGTGACCTATTTGTTCAAACTGAAAAGCAACTTATTATTTAAAGATAGTCACAAGCTGTAGAGGTGTAGTTACAAATTATTCACGAACGTGTAACAAGTGTGGTTCAAGTCCAGAAAAGTAACATGCTCATATGGCTTCCCACACTCTTGAAATTGATGTGGATTTAAGTAAGAAGAAAATACATCTGAAGCTAAGGTTTCATGTAACTATACCAATTAGTTGACATTAAGTTATAGTTGTTATTGGTACGCTTACATTAGATCCCGGTGATTGTCGGGAGTCTTTTTAGTTGGATTAGAGACTTACATGTTCGTGTAAGGATACATGTTAGATTTTGAAAATTTCTAGTTATAAAGAATCATTCATTTATGTTGTATAAGGCAAATCATTTGGTATTGGTACGAAATGGACTAGAATATAGCTAAATGTATACAGTGAATCATAGCCAACTTCAACTAATTTTGGATTGAGGTATAGTTGATTGATTGTTTATTTACATACTGCTTCCGCTTCTTATGCAAGTGGATTTTGTGATGTGGTTCATGGATGGCCCCCTCTCCCTATATGTTTTAGAGTCTCCATTGATCTGTATCGAACTTATGTACATTCAGAATTTTATATTAGGTTAGAGTGTCGGATTGTTTTTCTCATAGTGGGCTTCAGTTTTGTTTTCATATTTCACATTGTTTATTTAGTTTTGTAGCTCTCCTCAAGTGTGACAAAGCTAGCTTGTCCTAGTCACGGGTGGGGATTATCTGTGTTCCTAGCTTATGATGTGTCATCGAGTCTGTACTCTGTTGATCCTTGATGAGCAGATGTCAATGGTTTCTATAAGTGACCTGGGAAAAAGAATTTCTGAATCATAGCAATGAATTTACTAACTTCATAAAAACAAGAGACTTCCAGAATCAAAGTAGATATGCCAGTTAGAGAATACTGTTACTTTTGAAGAAAAACGAAACCAAGTTTGAAGTGATGAAGTATGGTGTAGTTATGTTCTCTCTTTAATAAGTGCGCGCTCAAACAAAGACACACATTGTGATTCCAATGAGAAACTGTTGATTCTTTGAATTTTAATGTTGAGGAGTTGAATTGATATTGGGCATTATGGTATGTTGGATGTTTAAATTAGTTATTTTAATTGCAATTTGATTATTACTGTACTACATTCATTTATGTATATATATGTGTGTGTGCTTGATACTTTAATGTCTCGTAAAATTGTGTGCTTTACTTTTCACTTCAAGCCCCGGTGTCCCATGGATCTTGTTGCATTTTTATTTTTGCGCTTTTTTTCTTTTAAAAACAATGTTTGTAATTTTCTCGTGGTGTGTGTGGTTTAATTTTAACTAGTTAAAATGAGGTTACCTGTCTGAATCTGTTTGCACGTGTTTGCATGTCTGTCCGATTGACTCAATAGTTTTGTGCTGCATTTTTATCCAGGGAAAGAAAAGGAAGGATACAGTTGTCATTGCTCTTGCCGACGAAACATGCGATGAGATGAAAATTAGGATGAACAAGGTTGTCCGTTCAAATTTGAGGGTCCGTCTTGGAGATGTTGTGTCTGTGCACCAATGTCCAGATGTTAAGTATGGGAAGCGTGTCCACATACTTCCTATAGATGATACAATAGAAGGTCTCACCGGGGATTTGTTTGATGCATTCTTGAAACGTAAGTATCTCGGAGAACTCGTTATTTGGGTCATAGACGCCATTTTAAGTTTGTGAGTTTTACAGAAGTATAATTTCTGTCGTGTTCTGGTATAACAGTTGAGATGATAGTACAGGAGAATTCTGGGTTTTGGGAGAATGTGGAGTTGCAGTTGCCTGTCCTCTCTATGCGCATCTCTTTTGGAATTCTCCTGTATTTATTAAATTATATCCAATTCATGGTCTTTCCTTGATTTTGTACATTCTACTCTTTGATTTTGTCGATTGGCAGTGAAAATTAGAGGGTGAAAGTTGTCATTCTTTGTTAGTAAATTCTATCCACCTTATTTTCTAGCTCTGTTTGTGTTGGCCTCAATTTTAAATGTCTTTTCTTTTTGCAGCTTACTTTTTGGAAGCATATCGTCCTTTGAGGAAAGGGGACAATTTCCTTGTTAGAGGAGGGATGAGAAGCGTGGAATTCAAAGTCATTGAGACTGACCCAGGAGAGTATTGTGTTGTTGCTCCAGACACTGAAATTTTTTGTGAGGGGGAGCCTGTTAAAAGGGAGGATGAGGAGAGACTGGACGAAGTTGGCTATGATGATGTTGGTGGTGTGAGGAAACAGATGGCTCAGATTCGTGAACTGGTGGAATTACCATTGAGGCATCCTCAACTTTTCAAATCCATTGGTGTAAAACCACCAAAGGGTATTTTACTTTATGGACCCCCTGGTTCAGGAAAGACCCTGATAGCCAGAGCGGTGGCTAACGAGACAGGTGCATTTTTCTTTTGCATTAATGGACCAGAAATCATGTCCAAGTTGGCTGGAGAGAGTGAAAGCAATCTCAGGAAGGCGTTTGAAGAGGCTGAGAAAAATGCTCCATCTATTATATTCATTGATGAACTTGATTCAATTGCTCCCAAGCGAGAGAAGACACATGGTGAAGTTGAGAGAAGGATTGTTTCACAGCTCCTGACTCTGATGGATGGACTGAAATCTCGTGCTCATGTCATAGTTATGGGAGCTACCAATCGTCCTAACAGCATTGATCCTGCTCTCAGAAGGTTTGGTAGGTTTGATAGGGAAATTGACATTGGTGTTCCTGATGAAGTTGGACGTCTTGAAGTACTTCGTATCCATACCAAGAATATGAAGCTTGCAGAAGAAGTAAGCCAATTTATTGAATTCTTATTTTGTTTTGGGGGATCAACTTGTGACCGTAGCATAATGACGAGTATTTGATTCTGCAGGTTGATTTGGAAAGAATATCAAAAGATACACATGGTTATGTTGGTGCAGATCTTGCTGCTCTTTGCACTGAAGCTGCACTTCAGTGCATTAGAGAGAAAATGGATGTCATTGATCTGGAAGATGATTCCATTGATGCTGAAATATTGAATTCAATGGCTGTCACAAATGAGCACTTCCAAACTGCTCTAGGAACAAGTAATCCATCTGCATTGCGTGAAACGGTAAGTAGCCTATTTATGACCCAGTTATGTAACAGCTTGCTACCTGATCATGTGCAATGTTCATTGTTGCTTGTGATTCTCTTGTCATTTTGTATGTATGGGGTTTATGGATGGAATAGATGGGTTTTGTTGTTTTAGTTCACAAGTTTATTGGGTTCTTTTTGAAAACTATACGCAGGTTGTTGAAGTGCCTAATGTCTCCTGGGAAGATATTGGAGGTCTTGAAAATGTCAAAAGAGAGCTTCAAGAGGTAATTGAATTCAATAAATCGGTCTTGATGGATTGATATACACCACTAAGTTCTGTCTTTAGGAGGGTTTTCATTGTGCTTGTTTCATATTTGTAGACTGTTCAATACCCTGTGGAGCATCCAGAGAAGTTCGAGAAATTTGGTATGTCACCTTCAAAAGGTGTTCTTTTCTATGGTCCCCCAGGATGTGGGAAAACTCTTCTTGCCAAGGCAATTGCAAATGAGTGTCAAGCCAATTTCATTAGTGTCAAAGGACCTGAGCTACTCACCATGTGGTTTGGAGAGAGTGAGGCCAATGTCCGTGAAATTTTCGACAAGGCTAGACAATCTGCACCCTGTGTCCTCTTCTTTGATGAGCTCGACTCTATCGCTACTCAGGTAAGATGGTTTTCAAGTTTTCCGAATTATTTTGTAGTAGCAAACATGGGAACTTTTTGACGAATTTTCCCGGACTTTGAGACAGCACATATCCCAATCTGGCAATCAAGTAGATATAAGTAGATAAATCTGTAAAAAGGAGGGCAAAAAGAAAAAAAAGTAGTTATCCTTGTATCACTGCTTACGAAGAATGGTGCTTGATTTTATTGCAGAGGGGAAGCAGTAGTGGAGATGCTGGTGGAGCAGCTGATCGGGTTCTGAACCAACTTCTTACTGAAATGGATGGCATGAATGCGAAGAAAACTGTTTTTATTATTGGGGCCACAAACAGGCCTGATATTATTGACCCTGCACTTCTGCGACCTGGTCGACTTGACCAGTTAATTTATATCCCACTGCCAGATGAAGACTCACGCCATCAGATTTTCAAGGCATGTCTTAGAAAATCTCCCCTATCAAAAGATATTGATTTGAGAGCTCTTGCCAAATATACTCGGGGATTCAGTGGAGCTGATATCACTGAGATCTGTCAACGGGCCTGCAAATATGCCATAAGGGAGAACATTGAGAAGGTATGCTTCTTCATCTGCTCTTGATTTTTTATATTTGGTTTTGTTCTTTCAAGTCTGAGGTCACATCATCTGGCTTTGTTCTTGCAGCTTTTTATCTGTGTTGTTTACTGTTGTAAATCTACTGATATTTGGGGTGGGGTGGGGTGGGGTGAATCTATGATTTTAAACTAGTGGGTGGAGAGTACCACTCCACCTTGATGCACTGAATGTGGACTTAGTATAAAGATATATCCCTGAAAATATAATCACACTGTTTGTGTGTGTTTGTGAATGTGTAACATTGTTAGTTGCTTGTGTCATCATCTGTGCTGAATATTGAAGCAATGGTGCTCTGCGGTGATTTGTTAATGGTTGCCAAAATAAATATCTGAAGTCAAGTGTTTATCCCCTCTCCATTTCTAGAAAAAATATGTGCTACGTATCTCTTACTTTGAACTGCATGTTAACGTGGTAGCTGGTCTCTTATGTCAATGTTTGCAAGTGGTGCTAACCTCTTTTAAAATTTAAGTTAATGAGCATAGTTGACGTCCTAATACTTGTCAAATGGCGTTCTTGTTACAGGATATAGAAAAGGAAAAGAGACGAGCAGAGAATCCTGATTCTATGGATGAGGATGCTGATGATGAGATAGCAGAGATTAAGCCTGCTCATTTTGAGGAGTCCATGAAGTATGCACGACGAAGTGTGAGTGATGCCGATATTCGTAAATACCAGGCATTTGCTCAGACCTTGCAGCAATCTCGAGGTTTTGGAACTGAATTTCGGTTTGCTGAGGCCAGTGGTGGGGCTGCTGCAGCTGACCCCTTCGCAACTTCTAATGCTGGAGCTGATGATGATGACTTGTACAGCTAAACTTATGGACAACCCTGTTATTTTGCTGTGACATCTTTCTTTTCTGTTGCAATAGAGTTACCCAAACGATCTTCTACGAAAACGTCTGGAATTATTACTTTGTTTCTGGAAGCTGTAGGGCTCTTGCTTAACTTCTGGTTTATTTCGCTCACTCTTTAATGTTGTTATCTTGAGGTGTTCTGTGACTTCTTTAAAGAACCTCAATAGCTTTGCTTATATAGTTGGACCTTGGTTATTTTCCCTCTACTTCTCATTTCCTCTTCTGGTGAATAGTGTTCTTGTTACCTAAGCTGCCATCATATCTTAGGCGCTAATTTTCTCTTTTAATATTATGACATTTCCCGTTAATGAACATCTTCAGTAGTACGTTGGGTATTAGGGAAACCCCATAAGTTGTTAGTCCAATTGCAGGTGAGGTTTGCTGAAGTAACATGGTGTATGTTTGAGAACAAAATAGACAACTATATAATATAATTTAATTATGCGAAAATGTTCAAATTTTGATCTATTTTTGGTTAGCATGGAACACGATATTTTAAGGAATCACATTGTGTTGTAAATGGCAGAAATTATCTTCCGGCAGAAGCTCAACCCTTTTTTGCCAAATTACAAAAGATTACATACTTGCAGCCAGCTCGAAACAACTATGATTTAAGTTACTAATCTCATTATGTTTGAACTTCGGATGTAATCTTAATAAGTGAGCGAGAAATTGATTAACAATTTTACTCTATTTAATACCAGCACATCTTGTGCTAGTAACTTGCGTTTATTTTCTTTATAAAAAATTAAAGTTTCCTCTTTGACCCGTTGTTGTTCCTTTTTTTTCACAAGGGGTGTTTGGTTTGATTGCAGTACAAAAGCTTACATAACTAATATGATCCTCCATATAACTATAATATATTAAGCTCCACATATAAGCTTAGCGTAAGGTATGAAGTATTAAAACGAAAGCAAAATACACTGTAGTGATTCAAAATAAATATACTGCATGAAGCCGGCCAGTCCTCGAGTCCTTCCTCAATAGAAGTGAAGCCAATTCAGGAGAATAGGGACAGACTGAAAAAACAAATTTGTATACAAAAACAAAGTGCACAATGAAAGTTCCGTTTTTCTTTCTTGATAAGTACTAGCAAAATTATCTAGTAAAGCAAAATGAACTTACATATAGATATAAATCGAACTCCACTATATAGTCAAAGAACCCAAAAGCCAGATAAAAAAACATGCGTACACTAGATATAAAGAATACCAGTTTGTATTGATTAGTTCACTGATTCTCATAATTAACAACATTGGTGGGCTAAGGTTGCTTGAAATGCTTGTCTTGAGAACATCCAAGTGAGCCAAATATGTGATTGTTCACGTATCTGCATGGACCAGATGCATGCCTGAACCCTTTTGGTAGGCAGTTCTTGATGTCCTTCCCATGAAAAATTGGGCGTTTATTGTGCCGTTTCATTATCATGTATTCTTCAGCTATCTTTGAGCTCAATGGAAAAGTTTTGGAACTACCGGATAATTGGCTGACTCCCACAATTTCATTAATCAGAGAAGATAGCAAAACAAGGCAAACATATACTATGAGTTTAAGGAAAATATGTGTATTGGAAGCAACAGCAGTATTCATTTTTAAAAAGTTTGCTTGTATGGAGTGTAATGTGTGGAAATAGGCTCTGGAAGTGAGTTTTATGATGTGGATTGTGGGATGTATAAGAAGAGAACTATAAATAGGCTCGTGAGCAGTAGAGGCGACAGATTTGTAGTTTCGTAACACAGGATCATTGCAAGCAGAGAAGAGATCTAGTACAGTATAAGCATGGGAAAACAACTTTAGTTTTGTGCACTGCCAGTCTGCCAGTGTATAAATGTTAAAACGGGCAGCCCGGTATACTAAGCTCTCGCTATGCGCGGTATCCGGAGAAGGGTCAGACCACAAAGGTATATTGTACGCAATCTTAACCTGTATATCTGCAAGAAGTTGTTTCCACGGGTTGAATACATGAACTCATGGTCACATAACAACAACTTTGTCAGTTACGCCAAGGCTTTAAATGTTAGTTGATCACAAATAATAAGAAGTAATTCTTCAAAGCAAATTTGATACGGTTATCGTAGATACAAAAATTCGTTAGACACTCGATCCAACTTAAATCACGCAAAATATAAGGAATTTTAAACTTATATAATATACACACGGGCATTATATGTTACTGTATTTAAGAGGTAATCTGTCTTATTTTCGAGGTTATTAATCGTGCTCATCTCTCACTGTGCATACCAGAAGGGCGAGGAAATGAGTGAGATAGTCCGTGAGTCTCCATCCTCGCATTAATTTTTGTACTCCCTTATCAATCTTAGGTTTCTTTAATTACTACTCTTTGCTGTTGGTTCACTTTGTTTTTGTTCATCATATCATATACTTACTTTCCAACTCCAATTCTCCATATTCATTTATTAGGTTACAGTAGTTGTTTGAATTTAAGTTCCTCTCACCCTTATTTATTTATCATCAAAAGAGTATTGAATGAAGTTACATATACTCCATCTGTCCATTTTACTTGTCATGTATATTAAAAATAGATATATCTTTTTACTTGTTTAATTTGAAAATCAAGAGATAATTTATTATTTCATATCTATTTTATCATAATTATTAGTTATTGAGTTGAAAACTTCAAGAACTTTTTTATAACTGCACAACTTTTAAAATATATTTAATTAATTTTAACTATTAGATAACTTAGTAAAAATACTTAATTAGAACTGATATAATAAAACTATCATTCTATTTATGAATTCTTAAAAATTAGTCAACTCAATACCTGACAAATAAAAATAGACATAGTAAGTATAATTGAAGGCACAAATCTTTTTTGTTTCTGGAGTGGATCCAGAATGCTCAGTTTGTGTCATCTGCAAATATAAGGATCCAGAATGCTCAGTTTGTGTCATCTGCAAATATAAGGGTCCTTTCATGTGTTTTCCATTATTACAACTACAAACAATCCTCGTTGAAATCCGCAAGGGTAGCCAAGTTGGTATAGCAGTAGAGTGCGGGACCGCAAAATCACGAGTTCGATCCCCTGCATAAAGCTTCTTGGTTGAGCTTGTCACACATGGCTTGCCAAGTGTGGTTAATCGACTGACGTGGTTTGCAGGCTATTGCATCAGTCTAGGGTTTACCCTGTGCGCACTCGAGAGAGTAGCGACTGCGGTTTCCTTCGTCAACAACAACAAAAAAAAAACAATCCTCATTGCGTATGCTAGGTGGCAAGCACACAACAGACCTAACCTAAGTAAGGAATTTCATTTTAATTCTTACCATTTTTTATTTTTTTTTTGAAAATGATGTTCGAATTAATTTATGCACATAGATATCTTAGTTGATGCATATATCAGTGCAGGAGTTGAGTAGAATATGTCTATTATTATTAAATTTCATTTGTCTCAAAATATTTGTTATATTTTTTAAAATTAATTTAAATTATATTAATTTAAGAAAAACGAATCAAATATATTCATCTACTTTATTTTAATAGCTAACTTTATCCTAGTTAGTTATTATGAATAAATATAACCTGACGTATTCAAACTTTGCACCCTCACCCTTAGTTAAATGAAAACTACAAATTAATTTAAAAGACCCGATTTCAATTTGAAATTATCCGATCCTTTCTTGACCTGTCCCCACCACTAAACTAATTAAACCTCAAGTAAACAACCCGATCATTCAGTGAGCAAAAAATCTCACACAAATCTTAACAGAACTTCAAAGATCCATGGCTGCTACGAACAACGTGAAAAAGCGAAAGCTCGTCAAAAAGCCAGATTCCATCGCTATTCGCTACATGCTCTAAAATCGACAAGAAGAAGAAAAAATAAAAACACCCCCAACCCATTTTCCTTTCTCTTTGGATGACAATGGCGCAACGACATCGGCAATTGAACGAGCTGGAACAGACATTTTGACCTTTTTGGAATTGAACAAACAATCAATGAATATGTTATGCTTGCCGGTATCGGAAATGGAAGAAAGGACGGCGGCGGCGGAATTTTGGCTATGGTTCAGTGGTGTTTTAGCTCTGTATCGACAGAAAATAAGGGTGTTTTCTCCGAATATTCTCTGTATATTTTATAATTATGATAGATGTATATTTAAGGTAATTTAAAATTTCTTTCATTATTCACAATATATATAGGTGTACAAAGATTGATTCATAATATGGTACGAATCCTAACTTACCTTACAAATGTTGATTCCTTATACAATTAGAATACTAAGTTACCTTAAATATACATCTATCATAATTACAAAATATACAGAGAATATTCGCTAATAAATCGATTTGGATATGAGAACATGATTAGAACACTGTTGGGCGGAGTTGAAGTCCTAAAAACGCAGTTAAAGGCCGATTGAGCTACCTGGGTTCTTCGAATAACAAAATATAGAGGTTCGAATTTTTTTGTAGCTGTTGTTCCTTGTGTAAATCTCTTGGGAGTGACTGTTAATAGCTTTTAAGATTAGTCGATACTGAATTGGAGCTTAAAACTTGAACAACTAGTCAAGAGAACTCCATTGACAGCCATTAATGGAGCTCGGAGCTTGAGTTCAAATTCTGGGTTTTCGCAACCGAGCTTTGTTTCGAGTGGGAATTATTGCAAAAGATCAAGAACGTCTTGGGGAGTTCATATATATGAAATTTGGGGTTTCTTGAAGAAGATTTGAGGTGGTTTTTGAGTGAATTTCAAATGCAAATTAGTGGGGAATTTCGGCTGTAAATTGAGGTTGACTTTTCGGAGTGTGTTACTGGATTTTCCTATTCTTAGTCTTCAAGTGAAGCTTAAGGGCATAATCATATTCAAATTCACAATTTTGATACATCCTTCGTTGTTTTTGGTAAGAATGAAAAAATGGCGGTGAGTCTTTTATATTAACTTGGTTTGGGTTTTAATATGTTGGGTTGCGGGTCGGGCTCAATTGGGAATCCGCTCAACATGGATAATTTTAATTGAAATCGGGGCTTTTAAATTGATTTGGGGTTTTTCATTCAAAAAATAGGGGTAGTTTGAAGACTGCGGAGTATTTTCGTTTACTATCACTGACGGAGGATAAAATTAGCTATTACAATAAAGTAGAGAGGTATATTTTACCATTTTCCCTTAATTTAATATTTTAAAATAAAAATTTAAATATTCGAAAACTATACGAAAAATATTATAAGTTGTAATATGATAAAAAATATAATTCAAAATATTGATCAATTGATATATTTTGACTCTTAAAAAATATAATATCACAAATATTTTGAGACGGAGGGAGTGTATGAGAATTGCTTGCTATAAAGATTTAGATGGTGAATGTAAATGCTTACAAATTATTGTTCTAGTATCCTGTCTAGCTTCTACCACACACTAACTAATTCAAACTCTACAAAGTACTAGTTTCTTGCCTGGGAGCTCAATATTATAAATAAGTTGTTTTGCAAGCTAGCCCATTTACATGTGAGAAAATGTGAGTAGTACTTACTATTTATAGGCTATAGCTAAGGTGTAAAAGAGTACTTGAAACTTATTGATATGTAAACGAGGCCCAACCTAGCTGGATTTTACTTAAGTCATGCAATCTTGACAACAATAATTAATCCGGCTTATTATGGGAGTAAGTGGAGTTGGGCGGGCTACTCTCCGGGGCCTCATCGATAGTCTTTCTATCAGTCTCACCCAGCAAGCCACCCCAACCCTACAACTAAAAAAGGTAAACGTCTAGTGCGAGCCTTATTTAAATGGAAAGCTGTGTGCAATGAAAAGTGCAAGCACGGCTTGGGAAGGAATCTTTATTTGTTTATTTAATTTAAGATTAATATTTTTTTATTCTCTTTGAAAAGGACAGCCGCTTGGCTGCTACTTACACCTATGGGAACGTAATTCAAGGGCAACGGTAAGTAATGAATTTAACTCAATTATGGGTCTGCAGTTACTACACGATTTACTGTTACCTACAAGGCTACAACATTTGGGAAACCAATAATTATTAAAAACAATGTTGATTAAGGGGGTTGGTATTGTACTGTCTTTTGGTAAAATACTTTTGTCTGGTGAAATAGTGATAGTGTTAATTCTCAACAAATGATGGGTCCTTAACGCCAGAGGATACATATTCTTGGTGCAAACAGTGCCACAAATGTCCCAACTTTTGCAACAAAGCAGGTTCGACTAGAAATAAATTTACTAAGACTAAAAGAACATATTTAAGCAAAACGAAAAAAAGAATATAAGGATAGATCAATTCATTCATCAATATCTATTTGAATAAGACCAGGATGGATATGATTGGTCCAACCTCTCGCTTAGGTCGAGATCTTCCAAACCTGACCTCCTCGTCGATTTCTTCAAAGACCATGATGTTCGATCTTTCGATCTCCTAATTATAGGACTTGAATTTTCAATCCCCTATTTTTGAAGCTAAAAATATCATATCCGAAAGACATCTTGTGAGATCTAAAGTTTGTAGCTTAAAATCTGAAAAATTAAATTGCTGGAATCTGGAAAAAATCAAAAGTTGCAGCCAGATCTGGTAGAAATCTGGTCGGAGACAAAAATAATAATTTGCAGGACAGTTACCGGACAGTCGCCGGAATCTTGAAACTCTCGCTGGAAAATAGATAAAGTTGCTGGAAAGTGGTGCAAATAGTCCAAGCAACTTTGGGCCCTGGACGTTTTCCAGTCAATCCAGTCATGGTCCATGCAGTAATAGGCCTCTACCGAACCAGTGGCATGAGGCCCATTTGACGATGGCTAGCCCAACCAATATTGAGTCCACCATGCACAATCTTGGGCTCAACCCACCCAATGCAAATTGGTATATGAACACCGGTGCAATGTCTCATATAACGTCCTCTCAAGGTAACCTTTCGTCCTATTTTAATTTGAGCAAAAAAATGGTATAATTATCGGAAATGACCATTCTATTCCAATTCAAGGTTTTGGGTCTACTAATTTGTCACCCCCAATCCACCACTAACCTTAAAGAATGTGCTTCATGGCCCACAATTAATTATGCATTTTGTATATGTTCGAAAGTTTACTACTGATAATTGGGTGCCTATTGTATTTGACCCTTTTGAATTTTTCGTGAAGAATTTTCAGACGGGGACAATCCTAGTGAGATGTGATAGTCAAGAGGAGCTATATCCGATCACTTCACCCATTCAACAATCCAAGTTACCATCTACTTTTGCAACTTTCAATCATTCATTATGACATGAACGCTTGGGGCATCCGGGGGCATCTGTTTTAGCCTCCCTCAAACAAAATAATTTTATTTCTTGTATTCAAACACGGACTTTGGATAAATGTCGTTCATGTTCTTTGGGTGAACATGTTCAATTGCCATTTACTTCATCTAATTCATGCACTTTATTGCCATTTGACATTACACATTGTAATATTTGGACTTCACCCGTTTTGAGCTCTTCAGGCCATCATTATTACTTGCTATTATTAGATGATTACTCAAATTTTTTGTGGACTTTTCCCTTGTCTAAAAAATCACAAGTCTTTTCCACATTTCTAAAATTTAGAGCATTCATCCGCACTCAATTTGAACGGAATATCAAAATATCCAATGTGATAATGGTAGGGAGTTTGATAATCGACATTTTTTGAATTTTTGTAACTCTTGTGGCTTGAATTTCCAGCTTTCCTGTCCACACACCTCTTCTCAAAACGGAAAGGCCGAACGTAAAATCCGAATCATAAATAACATTGTTCGAACTTCCCTTGCCCATGCCTCATTACCTCCCTCTTTTTGGCATCATGCACTCCACATGGCCACATATTTATTGAACATACTTCCCCCACAAGAACCTATCCTATCAGGCTCCCCTCAAAATACTCTATTTACGGGACCCCTCATATACACATTTACGGGTATTCGGGTGTTTATGCTATCCCTTTTTTCATCCACCACAATAAATAAACTCCAACCCCGGTCCACACCTTGTGTTTTCTTGGGATATCCGTCTAATCATCGGGGATACATGTGTTATGACCTCTCATCAAATAAAATAATTGTGAGTCATCATGTCCTTTTCGATAAAACAAACTTCCCGTTTGGTAAAATTCACAAGTCCGGACCCTCCACCTATGCATTTTTAGATGATGGATTGTCTCTGTATTTGTCTCATATTTTTTCGTCCCATCCCGAACCCACTATTTCATCCATCCCACAACATTTGGACCACAAAACAATAGCCCAGTCGCAGGACACTATTGCCCAGCGTACTGGGCCGCCTGATTTGAGCCCAAATATTTCTGGGACAATACCAGTGGTCCAGCCTCAGCAAATTGTTCATTGAACTAGGCCTGTTCATACCAACCCACTGCCCAATGAATTTCATGTTCCTGGAAGTAGCTTGGGCCAAAGTCCAGCCCCCTGCCAACTGCCAGGCAGCGTGTTTCAACCCACCAGCCCACTTGACAATTCAACCCGTCGGCCGGTCACCCGTAGTCAATTAATATTTGCCAATAATATTAGGCCCGTCAAGATCCACTAATCTTTGACTTGTTTGACATTGCAAAACAATGAAGTAACATGATTAAACAAGGAAGAGGCATGGCTATTTCTACATCGATGTGGTTAGAAATTATAATTGTTATGGTATTAGAGTTACTGGTTGAGGAAAGATCTATAGGATTTGACACATATATTTCAATCAATTTATATTATAGCTTTGAGTTTTTTCCGGATGAAGCACACAAATAAATATTAGTCGCTTGAAGGATCACTATTTAAAATATACTAGGATTTTGCCCAAAAAAAAAAAATTGGTCTGTACTTCAACTTCAATCATTTGTATTTGAAGTTGAGAATTAGTCAAGCCTAACTTCAAACCTTCAGGCTAAAATTTAAATTTAAAATCTGAAATTTAACTTCATATCAGAAAGCCTAAAACTATATTTAGCCAACTTCTAACTTAAAGACCTATTTTGAAGTTCTTTGTTCCGTGTGATTGGCTTAAACTCCGGCCCAAAAATAAATAAATTACATATATGGCTGATGGTGTTTTCAATTTACCATATCATTTGTATCGTCTTCTATACATGTACATTCTCAAAATTGATACAAATTTAATTCACAGTTAACACTCCTATTTTAGACTCGCAATATTAACATGGTACACTTACATTGTCGATATGGTGTTTGTTCATATGAGTCACTTCAACTAATTTTCTTATAATAAAAAGTGCATAACACGTGCATTTACATAAGCTTTATAATCATGACCAACATATATGTATTTTTACCCCAGTTTATCACTTGATCATGTTAACTCAACAAGATTTAGTACGTGTGCTAAGTTTTTTTCCTCAACATATCTTCATTTAATCTGCTAATAAATTAATCGTACTTGAAGCCTTTGACTATAATTTATCAATCGTGTCGATAGAGACGGAGTCCGGATCTGAAATTATAAATTTTGGATTCTTATTTTTTTATGTTATTGTGTTTTAAATTAATAACATGTACATATTTAATAATTTCCAAGACAAATACAAAATTTAAACTATATTGAAATAAATTAAATCCGTAACCGAAACACTAGCTCCTCCTTATCAAGTGAGGGATTTAAGCAATAAAAGATTACCAATTTGTGCATTTCCCACTTTTCAGTCTCCACCTCGGACATTCATGTTTTGACAACCTCAAACTATCTTCTTATTATTTAAACTTCTGTGATCCTGACACTAATTTTTTAAACTAACAATGATGCATGTAACACTAAAATTTAATTGAAATGATTCTCAACCATGCGTGGTGTAGAATGATTACAATGCGCGGGAAATAATCATCTACTTACTGTTGCAACTATATGTGAGGCCTTAATTAAAAAAAGCCTAACTTCAAATTCAAGCCAGCCAACAAATAAAGGGTATAATTTATTGTTATTCGTTGAGAAAATATTCTAAAATATTTCGTGACATTTTATAGATTTGGAAATTTATTAGTAGTATATATGCTAACTTTGTGTTTAACCAACACTAGACTTTTCCAATGTTAAAAAAAAGGTCGACGTTTGAGATCATTTCTAGTCTTCTAGCTAGTTCTAAATATCCAAGTTTGTGTTAAGTTCTATGCAATCAGGGGCAAAGCTAGGGAGCTTAACGGGTTAAGTAGGTGCCTTGTTTTTGGGAGGAAGAGTTCCAACCTTAGTTGTCCCCTCGATAGAGTGAGTCTACTTAGCGGGCTATATCAACAGAAGAAAAGAAGAGATTTTGAGTTTTTTTATTGATCAGGAGACACCTGAATTTAAACGGGGGAAAAAAGAATTTGAATTCTAATTCAATTTATCGAAAAATTACATTGTATATATAAGGTCAAAATTATTTTTATCCATATATACTAGTAGATATCAAATTTCCTTGGCTTATTAGTAAAATTACTTTTCCCATAAAAAATTCTAGCTTTGCCACTAATTATAACGGGCAATATTTTTATAGCAAGTAATGTTATCCTCCATGTTAAATCTTCCTTTAAAGTGATATAGGTTCGTGCAAATGAATTTACAAGTGCTCGATGGATTAATATATGCAATTCAACCTTCATGTTCATGTATTACTACTTGATAAAAGTGGCTACTAAACTTCTACTCTCCTAGAAGTGGTTCAAAGTACAACAACTATTTTTCGAAAAATAAAGCCGAAGCCTCGATTTTACTTACCTTCTTCTTGTTCTAATCTTTTAATGGGAACTTGAGATGGAGCTGAAATGTACCTATTCAAACAACAAAGGGCTATAATTATTTGCCTATTTCTTGCACTTCCATGTTTACCCATTGGGGACCATGTAATCTTGTCTTGTGAATACAAATTCCAGACCAACATAATAGAATATTTTCCGAATATTCTTTTATGTATATCTTTTATTTTAGGTATAATTGTATTCCTATTATAATTAGGTCTCCTATTTTATGTAGAATTGTATTTCCTATTGTAATTAGGTTGATTAGTTACCTAGTTTAGATATTCTTGTACTATTATTGATGAATAAATCAAGCAACATATTCCTTCATGATATCAGAAGCCTAATCCTAAATATCCCATCCTAGCCGCCGACCTCTTTTCTCGGCCGCCACCATTCCCACGTCGGAACCTAGCCGCCGACTTCATCTTTCAGCCATTCCTTTTTCCCCACGACGGAACTCGAGTTTTTTCGACCATTCTCCCCCCCTCTTCCTCCTAAATTTCTTCTTCCATGGCTCACAAAACCAAATTCCATCATGCACTTGCAGTCAACAACATTAAAAACTTCATCATTGTGACTCTTGAGATGGAAAAGGGTCAATACTCTTCTTGGGCGGAGCTTTTTAAGATCTATTGTCGTGTTTACGAAGTTATCGACCACATCATCCCTCATACACTGAAGTCCACAGACCTACCATCGGCTTCAACTTCTAATGATGCACTCTGGTCTCGTTTGAACGCAACCGTCCTCCAGTGGATATACGACACGATCTCTAATGATCTGTTGCACACCATCATTGAGACCGATGCCACTGCCTGCCAAACGTGGGAATGTTTGGAAAGTATTTTCCACGACAGAAAAACTCAATGAGCGTTATACCTTGAAAATCAGTTCAAGGATGTTCATCAGGATGATTTCCCAAACGTGTATGCATACTGTCAAGAACTCAAGATGCTTGCCGACCAACTCTCCAACATCGGTGCACCAGTCACTAATCAATGATTGGTCATGCAACTTATTGCAGGCTTGAATGAATCCTATGATAGAGTTGCCACTATTCTTCAACAATGCACGCCATTACCTTCATTTTATGAGGCCCGTTCGAAGCTTATTTTTTAGGAAACTCGGAAAATAAAGCGCAACACCACTCAGGCCAGTATTGTCGATGCCGCCCTCACTACCACCGTCGGGCCCTCTACCGATGGTAGGGCCTCCAACTTCAGCAACCAGAACCACCGGCCTGAGGACCCGTAACAGCTCGCATCCACCCGCCAGAGCAAGCAGTCCGGCAAGGGCCGCGTCGAATGAAATTCTGGCAACAACGGCGGCAGGAAGAGGCAGTTCCCGCCGACAAGAAATAACCATCAGTGACCGCGACAGTGGCAGCAGCCTCTGCCATGGGCTGCCTACTCGTCATGGGCCTCTCCTCCTTTCCCGTATTCGATATCCTCGTGGACTACACCTCAAAACCGACAGGCTCACAACAGGCCTACACAACACAGGCACTCACCCTCAACTTATGCACCGACTAACATTGAGGCAGCTATGAATACAATGTCTCAACGCTTCAGACGAAAATTGGTATATGGACACATGCGTCACATCTCACATGACAGCATCACAAGGTACTCTCTCGTCTTATTCCAATTTGAGTAATTTAAATTGGAATATTATTGTTGGTAGTGGACAGGGCATTCTCATTCGAGGTTTTGGTCATTAATCCTTATCCCCACCACATCCATATATAATCTTAAAAAATATCCTCCATGCCCTTAAACTCATTAAGAATCTAATCTATGTGCGACGTTTCACAATTGATAATAATATTTTTCTTAACTTTGATCCTTTTGGTTTTTCTGTGAAGAATTTTACGACATGGAGATGAATAATGAGATGTGACAGCACCGGAGATCTATACCCTATTTCAAACGTCGTCAAGAATCCAACTTCAGTTCTATCAACTTTTGCTGCTTTTTCGTCTTCCTTATGACATTCTAGATTATGACATCCGATAGATTATGTTTCATGCTCCCTTAGGAAAAATAATTTTATTAATTGCAACCGTATTTCTAGGACTCCTATATGTGAATCCTGCGTTTTTGGGAAACATGTTAAATTATCATTTTTACATCCATAAATTGTACTTTACTGCCTTTCGATATCATACACATTGATTTGTGGACGTCCCCTATTTTAAGTACGACTGACCATCGATATTATGTGTTATTTTTGGACGATTATTCCAACTTTCTATGAACTTTTCCAATTGGAAATAAATCACAGGTTTACCCCCATTTTCCCCCATTTAGTGCTTTCGTAAAAGCACAATTTGAAAAGAGCATTAATTTTTTTGAATGTGATAATGGCAGGGAATTCAATAATAATCAATTCAAATAATTTTACTCCAAAAACAGTCTTACCTTTCATTTTTTCTGCCCTCACACCTCCTCCCAAAATGGTAAAGCCAAACGGAAAATCTGAATCATAAACAACCTAATTCGTGCCCTACTTGTTCACACCTCAATTCCCCTTCAATTATGGCATTACTCACTCTCCATGACTACCTATCTCCTAAACATAATCCCAAACAAGTCTCTAGCTCAACGGTCGCCCACTCAAGTTCTGTTTTGTATGAACCCCTCCTACCAACACTTGCGTATCTTTGGATGTCTCTGTTATCCTCTCCATCCGACCACTCACAAACTCCAACCCGGTCTTCCCCGTGTGTGTTTCTGGTTTACCCCGTCAATTATCGTGGTTACTCGTGCTATGACTTGTCAAGTCGTAAAATTATTATTTCACGTCATGTCCTATTTGATGAGTCTTAATTCCCCTTTGCCTCCATAAACTCGCCACATCGGCATTCCTACGACTTCCTAGATGATGGCCTGAACACTCTTCTAATTCATCATTTACATAGTCTGCCGTCCCAGACCCCGACACCCGCCCCCACCTCAGACAGTCCAGGACACACTGCCCACCCAGTTCTACTGACTGTGGCATAGAACAGTCCGCCTCAGGGTGATTTCATAACCACCTCTCGACAAAATGAGCATCGACCAATCGGTCTCGCCATCCTTGCCCTTCCTCATCTTCTCGGTAGTTCAGTGGCACACCCCCTTCCATCCCACGTCCCGAGACACGTTCTCAGACTATGAAAACCTGTGCCATGCACATAATTCATAGACCTAAACAACTGTTTAACCTATCCACTTCAGTTGTCCCTTCCATCGTCCCTCGAAATCCGAAGGATGCCTTGTTCGATCCTAATTGGAAAGCCGCAATGATTGACGAATATAATGCTCTTATTGATAATAAGATATGAGACCTAGTACCTCGTCCACCTGATGCTAATATTATTTGTTCTATGTGGATTTTTAGACATAAAAAAATCTTATGGTTCTTTTGAGAGGTACAATGCTCGTCTTGTAGGTGATGTCATGTCTCAATAGGTGGGAATGAACTGTGATGTGAAAAATGTCTTCTTACATGGGGATCTTCATAAAATAATATATATGCATCAGCCTATGAGTTTCAGGGATTCTATTCATCCGTATTATGTGTGTTTATTGAGGAAATCGTTCTATGGACTGAAATAGGCTCCTCGAACATGGTATCAGCGGTTCATCGATTATATCTCCTCTATCGGTTTTTCACACAGCAGATCCGATCATTCCCTATTCATCTACAACAAGGGTATGAACATGACTTACCTATTATTATGTGTTGATGATATCATCCTCACCACATTATCAGATGCTCTTCGTTGGTCCATTATGTGTCTTATTTCCTCTGAGTTTGCTATGAAGGATCTAGGGCCCCTAGTTATTTCTTGGGCATCTCTGTCACTCGACATTCTGGCGACCTATTTCTGTGTCAGAAGAAGTACGCCGAATAGATCCTTGACCGTGCAGGCATGCCATCTTGCAAACCATCCCACACGCCAGTAGACACCAATTCCAAGCTCAACGTTGATTCTGACCCGACTCACTACCGTAGCCTGACTGGGGCCCTGCAGTACCTCACATTCACGAGACCTGACATATCCTATGTCGTACAACAAATATGCTTACACGTGCACAATCCGACGGAAGCACACATGCATGCCCTCAAACGTATTTTAAGATACGTCTAAGGTAAACTTCACTTCGGATTACATCTATACAAGTCCTCGCTCACTGGTCTCACTGCTTATTCTGATGTTGACTAGGTGGATGTCCTGACACCCGACGCTCCACGCCTGGTTACTACATTTTCCTCGGAGATAACCTATTGTCTTGGTCTTTCAAAAGACAACCTACACTATCCCGATCCAGTGCCGAAGCAGAGTACATATGTGTTGCCAACGTCGTCTCTGAGTCTTGTTGGATTTGTAACCTTCTACTTGAGCTTCACTGCCCGATTCAAAAGGCAACACTGATCTACTGCGATAATATTAGTGCGATATATCTTTCCGGCAATCCCGTCCAATATCAGCGCACTAAACACATTGATATGGACATTCATTTTGTTTGCAAAAAAGTGGCTAGTGGTCAAGTTCGTGTCCTTAATGTTCCTTCCAGTTATCAGATTGCCGACATCTTCACCAAAGGACTTCCGCACATACTATTTGATGATTTTCGAGCTAGTCTTAGTGTTCGTGAACCTCCCGCTTCGATTGTGGGGGGGTGTAATAGAATATTTTCTGAATATTCTTTCATTAATTGTATCTCTTATTTTTGATAGAATTGTATTCATATTGTAGTTAGGTCTCCTAATTTAGGTAGAATTGTATTTCTATTGTATTGACTATATATATAGTACATTATTGATGAATAAAATCAAACAACATATTCCTTCAGAAGACATCAAAATTCTCCGCCCCTTGCGGCCTTAACGCCCAATTAAATATAAAATAAAAAATTTAAACATATATATTATTTCTTCAGGATAAAAAAGAGTGTCCACTCAGTCTTTATTTTTTTATTAAAAAAGTGTCCATTTACCAAATCAAGAAAGAATTAATTTTTTTTTTCAAGATTTTCCCTAATTAAGTGTTAAGTGTTCAAATTTCAATACCTATTTAATTAATGATATTTTAGTCAAATTACCTATTTTTACCTTGAAGTTAATATTTTCTTAGGCGTGAAGTGAACACTCTTTTTATCCGGACGGAGGAATAATACAAAAGTATTTTATTTAATCGGCACTTATAAAGTAATTATATATAAATTTTATTAATAAACATTAATTTATAACAATATAAAAATGACAATTAACTTGTGGCACTACATTGTAATATACAAATTTTTTACACTACCAATGCACATCACTGGAATTCGTTAGAAAAAATTTACCGCACAAATTAGCACATAGAAAGAGACATTGAAAAAAAAGATAAAAGTAGAAGATGCTCTTTTTACCCTATTTTGCGCTATGCATTTATTGAGTTGGCATTTTGTCAAATATGCTACTCACTGATAGTAACTTTCTCAAATTGGAAAATGAAAAAGAAAGTGCTATGCTAGTATCCATCTTTAATTATGATTTTCTGGGTTGTATTACTTATATTATAATCTTATTAATTAAGACACACTTAGCTCCCACTCAACAAATTTTCAAATAGAAGAGGAATTTTGGACGCGTTTTTCTTTTTTCTTGCAGCTGTGTCATTGTTTTCAAAAAGCAGCCAAAGCATATAGTATAATTTAGCGGTTAACATGTACAAATTTAATTCACTATCTCTCTTTGTTTCAGCATGACATGAGGAGGTCGAATGGGTTAGTAAATTGTCGCGTGACTCTTTCCCGTACCACGGTACAAGATTAGTAGCTGCTTATTCTTAGATCAAGAAACTAACTGCTTGTTGCTTTCATTTCGTTTATGTTATTATAAGTCTGGCTTATATTTATTATTGATTTTTATTTTTAACATTTGTATCTTTTCAAAATAGAAATAAGCTCTGCGTACTCTCTATTCTGTCCACTCCATTTAGTATAATTTTATCGGGTATATTATTGTTGTTTGTCCCTTTAATTAAAAAAAAAGAAAGAAAAAGAAATTAGGAAATTCTCAATTGGACCAAAATATATTGTGTAGAGACATACACCGGCATTGCTTATGTCTGGGTCAAAAAAAGGATCCATCAATCACTCTTCTTACTTGCACTGTTTTCCACTATCAGCCTCTTCACCTTTCTCTCTAATGTGCTATTTGTTCACTTGGATCCAGGTTCATATTATCTGTTATCCCTCTTCATTTGCTTCATTATTTGTTCAGTAATTTTACTTGCTTTTTGTGGACTTTCCGTTTTGAAGTTGAGCCTACTTGCAGCTTTTTGTGTTATCATTTGAAGCATTTTAAGCTTTTTTTCAGCGGTTCATTGGTGCTTGCTAGCATTTAAGCGCTTAGGTAGGCGTTTGACTATAGATTTTAAATATCTTTTTACTTTATTTGGAATTTATGAAGTTGAAGTTGAAGTTGAAGTTGTGTTTGTTTATAGTTTTTGCCAAGGAGAGAAGATAGTACTTTATTTGGAATTTATGAAGATGGAGTTGGAAAACAGGTTTGGAGCATCTTTCCAAATTTGGAAACCAACTCCATGTTGGAGTTGGAAATTTTATAACTAACAAATTGATTTTGAAATAAAATGAATATTTGTTCCGAAAAAAAAGTGAATAACTTTCATTGGCAAACGGCTCCTAAGCTTTTGGTTTTGTCTTTCTTTGTAGTCTGCTTCTCTAATTTCACTTTTGGGGTTTATGGGGTTATGTGAGTCCAGTGTTCTGTTTGCCAAGGTGTTTGTTAGAGCTGAAAAGTTTTGTGCTTTTTGTACTCTTCAGTCCCCAAATGGCCAAAGTTATACATAAGTTGTTCTATAAGAGGAAAGGAAAAAGGGTTCTTTACTATGGATATTTTCATTGTGTTCACTTAGCCTTTTTTTCTTGACTAAAAAAGAGTGTCCGCCTATCAAATAAGGAAGAATTAACTTTAATTTTTCAGATTTGCTCCTATTAAGTACTATTAGATCAAATCCCAATACATATTTAATTAGGGGCAGTTTTAGTCAAATTACTTCTTTTTGTCTAGGAGTTTGTATTTTCGTAAGTGGTGTGCAAATGGCTAACTGGACACTTTTTTTGATCCGGAGGGAGTAGTAGATTTATTTATAAGACATTTTCAAGCTCATAAGCTTCCCATACCTAGTTGCTTGTTTTTATTTTCTTGAATATCTTTTGTTTCTTCGAAACTCAGCCTTTGTGAGCTTCCCAAAGCATAGGAAAGGAGAAGAGGTGTTGCTGCCGGATCTGGCCAGCCTAAAATAGGGTGACAGCCAGCTTAAGAATATATTTTGACGGATAGAAGGAATATATTCTGAACACTGAACCTGTAGAAGGAATAGATATAGAAAGATTCATATAGCCAACCCCAACTAACTTGGGTTAGAGGTGTAGTTGATTGATTGATTAATATATTTTTACCCTTTGCAACCACAATTGGTGCCAAAGGCTCAAAAGGAGAATTTTTGTCCCGGTGCTTAAAATTTTCGAATGTCATTTATTTGTCTATTGTCTTTTGGTGTTCTTTCCATAACAAGCTATCTATGGTATTTGTTAATTAATGCTAACTTTACAGGGTTGGAACACGTTTTACGGAACTGGTAAAGTTGGTCTAGGCCTCTAGGGAAGAAAAAGTTGCGATATATTGATTTCCTTGTGAACCTTCAGCTCAGAGTTCCATTTCCGGAGTAGTTAGACAGAATTGAAGAATTCCAAAGAATGGAAGAAATACACTCCCAATCAGATCAGTATATGTCTCCATCTTCTACAACAAGTAGTCCAGCTAGTAGGGTGCCATCAAGTAATTTCTTCTACCTGCGAAAACCTGGTGCACTTAGACAACCAATTTCATTTGAAGATTCACCTGTTTGGGATGAGACAAATATAGAGGTCAAAGTGGATGAAGGAGGTGATTCTATTAATGCAGCCTCCCCTTCCTTGTCAAAGATCAATAGTGGTTCCTTGCCATCTCCATCTTTACCTGAGAGGGAAGTTATTACAAGGAAGATTGCAGGAGCTTCTATTGCCTGGCAGGACTTGACTGTAACTAAAAATGGAAAAAGAAAGTACTCCGATAAGGTGGTAAAGAGTTCGCATGGTTATGCATTACCTGGAACAATGACTGTAATAATGGGTCCGGCTAAGTCAGGGAAATCGACACTCTTGAGAGCCCTTGCAGGTTTGTATTATTCAAGTCATAGTCAGATTATAGAAAAGCATCTGGTTGTTTATATATGATTCTGAGCTAGTTTTCTTTCTCTTCTTTAGGAAGGTTACCTGATTCAGCGAGAATGTATGGTGAGGTGTTTGTAAACGGGACAAAAAGGCACATGCCGTATGGTTCCTATGTATGTTGTAAGCATTTACTTTCGCTTGTGGTCATGCTTGTATTTTCAATACGAAAAGATATGTCTGGACTGTGGACTTTGACTTCCTGTTTTTATAGTTCACATTACATTAGCTGTTTGTAGGGGAGCCTTGGAGTAACTGGTAAAGTTGATGCCATGTGACCTGGAGGTCACGGGTTCAAGCCGTGTAAACAGCCTCTTGCAGAAATGCAAGGTAAGGTTGCGTACAATAGACCCTTGTGGTCCGGCCCTTCCCCGGACCCCGCGCATAGCGGGAGCTTAGTGCACCGGGCTGCCCTTTTTTTACATTACATTAGTTGTTTGTTCACTCTGAACTGATTTTTGGAATATAAAATCATAATCACTCTCCTAGTAATGACCACTGGTTCAGTGAGTTAATTGCCCTGCTTTTCATCGGCCAATCCTTTGGCTCTCCTGCACAAAGTGATCTGTGTGTTCCCTTTGGCAAGAAGATGTCACATTTGAAGCAAAACAATCATGCAACTGGTTCTAATTATGTGGTATAATTTCATGTAACTGATGTTTGGAAATCCCTTTTCCATTTTTATCCCTTTTTAATAGCGCAATGAGGCTTATTCCCTGGTTGATTAGGAGCTGCAGGTACGAATTTAGTCCTGTGAACCCCTTCCTGTTCCCAAGCTTTAGATTAAATCAGTCTTTCCATCTCAACCAATGATCCTTGCCCAAGGGGCTCTGAAAAACATATTTTCCTTAAGTTTGAGCACATCTATGATCATCTACAAACATCATCCAATATAGATATTGAAAACAATAGCTCAAACGTTTAAGGTGGAGGCTAATCATCATGTTAATATTAAAATACATAATGTATGACTAGTTTATTTGGTTTGAATTTAGGTTAATGAAGTGTTGGTACTTTTCGGCTTTTTGGAAGAAAACTTCAATTGAATCAAGTAAATTAGGAAGGGGTCTGTAGTTTTCCTTGTTTTGTCAGCTTGTGCCTTCTGACATGGAAAGTTTGCTCATTTACAGGGATATGTTGACAGAGAAACTACTCTTATTGGACCATTAACTGTGCGTGAATTCCTATACTACTCAGCTTTGCTTCAACTTCCTGGTTTCTTTTGTCAGAAAAGAAGTGTGGTGGAGGATGTTATAGATGCTATGTCACTGGGAGATTATGCTAACAAACTTATAGGTGGCCACTGTTACATGAGAGGTCTTCGAAGTGGTGAGAGAAGGCGTGTCAGCATTGCCCGGGAACTTGTCATGAGCCCACATATTTTATTTATTGATGAACCTCTTTATCATCTTGACAGGTTCTCTTCTTACTCCTCGTTGAAAAATCACAACAATTTTTATTGAACTTCATTTAGTTTACATTGACATATTCATTAACCGTAACTGCATGAGTGATCTTCGTAGTGACTAGACTACTTGAATTAGTAGCACACAATAGCCGCCAAAATTTCCAATTATATACCTAAGACAAGAAGAAATTCATTTTATTTTCCTAAGTATGTTGTAGTTTTTCTGTCCAATAAAGCGTTATAAAGTACTAATGCTCTATGTTTGTTTGACGAGTTAATTAGGCATAAAGATGGATTTGCTTGTCCTGTATAGTATGCATGTGGTGATAGAGAAAGACCACGTCTTTTGTTGAACTATTGAAGGATGTTAGTAAAGTTGGTACATATCAAATCATGCTGGATGTTTATATGATTTGAAAGGTCTATTAGTATATAAAAAAGGTCGGTAAATATTTCAGCATTTTGGGTAGAACATGTTATATAAAAAGGCTACAAGCTTTCTTTGGGAAAGACCCACAAATGAAGCTTAGGATTGCTAGCTTAAGGTAGAGGTAAGGTCTGCGTACACTCCAACCTCCCCAGACCCCACTTGTGGGAATATACTGGGTATGTTGTTGTTGATTGCTAGCTTAGGGAATGTAGGTCTCTTTTAGGAGTTAGTTACCGGAAGATAATGTGGAGGTGCTTTGATTGGATTAGTACTGAAGTTCGTCTGTCATACATGAAAGCATCAATTTTAAGGGTTGAGGGAGTACCATCTGATTGATGTTTTTTCTTATTTTATTGTCTGGAAATTGATATTTTATAGCATATTCCAAATCAACTGTAGGGTTCCAACTGAATGGATATCCCGGTACCCTATTCTCTAAAATTCTCCTTATTAATTCTGTGTTTTTGTCTTGCCATTCTTAGTGGTTGGGACTTGATGCTCTTGGATTTCTTCTACCTGTAAAAATAATGAACTACTCTAATTTAGCTGATGTTTAGTCCTTGTTATGTTTAGCGTTTCCGCACTTCTGATGATGGTTACATTGAAGAAGCTTGCCAACTCTGGCTGCACTCTTATATTCACCATTTGCCAAAGCAGTACTGAAGTATTTGGCCTTTTTGACCGAATTTGCCTCCTCTCAAATGGAAAGACATTGTTCTTTGGTGAAACATTGGCTTGCTTACAGGTAATTTTACCTTGGTATGCTTCCTTCCACTATCCATCTTGGTTCAGGGAAGGCCTTGGTTTTTTAGCAGTCATAACTGCATCAAACAAAAGCACTGAATAACAAATGATATTGTTTAATAAAGGTTTGTTTGCTTTTTCCTTTAATAAGAGAGATCCAGAAATGGGCGTGGTTTATCTGAAAAGAAAGAAGTCAATTGTTAGTCAGATGATACCCTATTTTATAAGAGAAAATGAGCCCATGCAGTTTGGCTGAAGTTCTTTATTTATTCTCATTTTGCATTAAAGGAGCCAAGAATGGTCTAGCGATGTTGAAGTAAATATTTACTCAGGTTATGATGGTTACTCTGGGGAACATGTCTTTTAGTGGAGATAAGTTTTGCAGGATAAGGTTGTGTCAGTAGGACATATCTGACGTGCGAGCGTCCGGTTTGCGAAGTCCAAATTGTTGCTTAGAAGCTTATTGCCCAATAAAGGTCCCCATAGCTTCTTATACAGTATCTTTACAAACTGGAATAAATCAATAAAGTTCAATTTGTTGGTTTCTGACAAATAGAAAATTGTCTAGAGAAATATTGGAGTGGTGACAAATTTTCCAAATGGACTAAATGTTTCAGAATACATGGATAGTGGTTGGAAGAAAGAAAAGGAGTTCCTCTGGAAAATCAGTCAATATTAACGGGGACTCAGACTGGACAAACTTACTAAGGGGGCATGGAGGAGAATTAGTTCACCAAGCATGTGCACAATTATGAAATACTACCAGAAATAAATAGCACTTAAGATGTTTAATTTCTGGTCATTATGTTTTGAATCAATACTCTGTTCTTAATGTTACTGATTGTTAGAGACTAACATATCATTTAATTGTGAAGCACTTCTCGAATGCTGGATTCCCTTGTCCAATTATGCAAAGTCCTTCTGATCACTTCTTGCGTGCTATAAACACAGAATTTGACAGGATTATTACGATGTGCAAAAGCTGGCAGGTATTTGCTTATAAGCATTCAAAGCTCTGCCTTTTTTTTCGCTTTAAAAACTCAATCATAGTGGTTAAGGATAGTGATTGATTTGTTGAAAATTCTTAGGATGTTGGAAACAGTTCTAACTCAGTTCAGTGTGCTACCTCTTTTCTCCATATTCATGCTTTTGTTTTATTGTGCTGCGGAAAGCTCTTTGAGAAAGGAACAAGGATTTTGCTTTTGTTATACAATGCAAAATGCAAGTTCAAAGATTCTCGGCTGTTCTCTGGCTACCCTATCCCCTCCCCCTCCCCAACACAAAAAGGAAAGATGTTCCTTCAAGTTTGTGCTTTTGTCATCTCAACAGGATAACCATGGAGACTTATCATCAGTGACCATGGATACTGCCGTTGCTATACGTACCATTGAAGCAACTTATAGATCATCGGAAGATGCTGCTGCTGTTGAATCAATGATAACGAAGCTTACTGAGAAGGTACGTTTATCATGGAAAAAGAGAGTATGTTTGTAATAATGAAACTTACCGAGAAGGTATGTTTTTTCACTGTTGTCACTATTGACATCATGGATAATTACTATTGACTTTGCTCAATCTTTCTAAGAACTTTTCAAAGTGTCAACTGAAGACCTAAGCAATGCATACTGTAATGTGACCACTAGATACTAGGAAGTATTCCCATTCTTTATATGAACCAACTACATACATAAGCTATTAAGCCCGTGTGCTCTGGGTAGTAATATAATTTGAGCATTCTGTTGAAGGATGCTCTTGTTGGCTTTGGTTTGTTTTGACAAATTAGATCGTCCTCAATTATCATTTTTTTTTTTTGTGTGAACTGAAGTTTGTGGTTTCATTGGCCTAGAATGAAGCAGAAGTTTTGTCACTGTCCATTTTAAGAGCTACTAATTTTAGTTCCTTGGTCAGTGTATAGTTAGTACCACATAAAGAGTTATTTATGCCAATGTCTAAGTTAAGAGTTTCCTCCAATCTTTGTTCTTTGCAATACCAAAGTTCTTTAACAGTAGAGGTAATTTGGCAACCTTATGAAGTATTTTTAAACTTGATGCATTACTCCCTCTATTCCTAAAAGAATGACGAAATTTGGAATAAGAGGGTCATATGATTTAGTTTCGGTCTATTTCATACATTGATTTCTAATCTTTTAAAAGAATAATTTATCTATTGAGAAACTACATAAAGTCTTTACTAAAAAAAACTACATAAAAAGTACTGTAAGTCACAATCTTTTACAATTAAAACTAGTTCAAGAAATATTTGATAATATCATTGTCAAGTAGAAAAACAGTGGCTTAGAAAGCCTTAGAGTGTTCAACCATAAAAGTTTTAGCGGTCAAACGATCATACTTACTGCCTGAGCTTCAATACTGTCTCTGATTTCTTGCATTCCGTCCTTACAGGAAGGTCCATCTCTCAAAAGGAAGGGAATGACAGGAAATGTAACACGAGTTGCAGTTTTGACTTGGAGATCTTTATTGGTTATGTCAAGGGAGTGGAAATATTATTGGCTAAGATTGATTCTTTATATGTTTCTTGCCCTTTGTATTGTCACTGTGTTTTCTGGATTGGGGCATTCCTTGTCGTCTGTCATGGTAAGCTAATAACTAAATAATCAAACGCATCTCTTTCCTTTTGCATATGTCTAATTCAGTAGTCCATCCATATGATGTTTGTGCACCAGACCACGTTTTTCTGTTTACAGTCCATGAAATAATCATGGAGTGAGTTGATATTGCTGTTTGATTTTTTTTTTCTCATGGTAAATATTTGCCATTACATGATCTTGTTTTCAGTATGCAAACTATGACGTTTTACTTGCCATGCAGACAAGAGCAGCAGCAATATTTGTATTTGTTTCATTCACCTCTCTGCTAGGCGTCACCGGTGTACCTTCACAGTTGAAAGAGATCAAGGTGATGTCCAGTAACTTATTCGTGTTTCTTCTGGATAATGCACAAGCATGCTTCTTTAAAACTAATTAAATGTGAACGTCATGTTTGAATGAATCCAGTACATGTGTATATTTAAGGGTTAGTTTCTCATATGGTCACTCAACTAATAGTTATTATCTCAGAAAGTCACCTTCTTCTTGATTCCAATTTGCTTTAACAAAGAAGTGACTTTTTGAGATAATAACTATTAGTTGAGAAAGTGACTTTCTGAGATAATAACTATTAGTTGAGTGACCATCGGAGAAATCAGCTCGCATATTTAAGAACCAAGGGTTGTTTTGTAGGCTGAGAGTGGGCTATACACCTTCTTATGCCCATTTGGTATGCCAAGTACATCTAGGTCCTGTATTTTGTTCCTCTGCAAAATAGGGTATTTAGATAGTCCCTTCAAACAGAGTAAACTTTTCAATTTATCGTTGGTTTCAATTCATTCTTACTTGCTCTTTAGAAAGTTTGATTTTGTTATGGCCCTGATAATATACTGTTGTGAGTATCCTCATCCAGTTCAAAAACCAACATAATCAACATTTTGATGACTTGCAGATATACACCAGTGAAGAATCAAACAAGCATGCTGGGGCATTTGTTTTCCTACTTGGGCAGCTTTTTGCCAGCCTCCCTTTCTTGTTTCTCATCTCCATTTCGTCAAGTTTGGTCTTCTATTTTCTTATTGGGTTGCGGAATGAGTTCAGCTTGCTGATGTACTTTGTGCTGAATTTCTTTGCGTGTCTGTTGGTAAATGAGGGGTTGCTACTGCTTGTTGCTTCCATTTGCCAAAATATCTTCTGGAGCATCTTAAGTTTTCTGTCCATACATGTAAGTTCTGCCTTAAATCTTAATTTGCAAGAGAAGATTTACTATGGGATGAAGTTGACAATACTTTCTTTGCCTTTCTCTTTTGGTTATGGTCATATTCCATTGATTGGAAAATATGTAGGATACTGGCTGTCTGTACTTTGTTGTAAGGGTCAATTTTTTCTGAAAAGGGGAATCGAGGAAGTTGGGCATCTGAAATGTTTGCGATTCTAGTGTTATATAGGATACTTTTAGGAGTATTATTTAATTATCATTTCATGTTGAATCCAGTCCTAACTTTTTCATCCAACGGCGATCATCTCTCTTGTTTCAGGTGATAATGATGCTTTCTGCTGGCTATTTTAGAATCAGAAGTGCTTTGCCTGGACCAGCATGGATGTACCCCATTTCTTATATTGCTTTTCATACTTACTCTATCCAGGCAAGTTTGAGACTTGGCTTAAATTCATAATTAACTGCATGTTCGTGATCACTGATTATTGCTGAAGTATACTTACTAAACTTCTTTATACCAGGGACTATTGGAAAACGAGTACATCGGAACTTCTTTTGCAGTTGGGCAGGTGAGAACCATATCTGGTTACGAGGCTCTGGAAAATGTATATGATATATCTGAAGACAGTAACACTAAGTGGAAAAATTTACTGGTGCTGTTTGTTATGGCTGTTGCATACAAAGTTCTTGTATTTATTCTGCTGAAGTGCTGTATCAGGAAAAACCTCTGTATCCACAAACTTTTCCTCTAACCAAAATACAAACAATCACAGATAGATGCTATACTTAGCAACTTCTGTTTCAGTTTCTTGGGTTTTATTGCTTATAAATTTTGCAATTTTGAGCATGAATATCAAACCTTGGAGCTGTTATCGAAGTTTGAATTCTCTAATGCATAATTTAAGAGGAACAGTAAAGTTAATTTGTCTTCTATTCCTGGTTCAGTTTATACCCAGGAATCAGCAATTCAGACAAAATATTCTCATTTACAAGCGGAAATTATTTTCCTTTAAATATTTCAATTTTGACTCCTTATCACTTTGTTTCCATCAACACTTGCAAACCTATTAATGGACTTGGTGTGACTCACAACTCACACGTAAACATCCATCTATCTATTATTAAAAGTCAAGTGACCGCCTAGAAAAAGCCACATGGCATAATTAAGACAAAGCTAACTATCTACTTAATTAAAGAACTCCTAAATTTTAAATTAATAAATTTTGTGTTTTTAATTAAAATTCTAAAACAATACCGTACATAATCGAAATTCACAAGTATTTTTTTTAACACAAGCGGTTGTAACTTCTATTAATTATTGTTAATGTAAATATCTGTATATTTTATTATCTATCGTGTTTGCCATAAAAATTCTAAAACTAATTACTATAAGAATTCAGTCCATTTAGCTGTGAATTCCAGTTTAATCTGAACTAATCTCTTAAAACTCCCCACACTGTTGAAGCAGTTATTTGCCACATCACAAGGAACTGAAGACCTTTCATCTTTCTATGGTACGATGAAAAATGGTGTCATCGTAGATATTAATGATGATTTAGCTTTTCCTGTATAACTCAGGCACTATGCAGTGTTGGGCGTTCCACCCATAATTCTTTTGTAATTAGGTTAATTAGTTATCTAGTTTATATCAAAGAAAGATATTCCTTTATATGGTTGAGTAAGCTCTAAAGTGGCCAATACAGAGAGGGTAAACGTTTCATATTCATCATTAATAATTTTCTCCTTTTTGTTTTTTTCTAATAGCAACTGTTTAGTGAACCTATAGTTTTAAATTCCTAATTTGTTTAGAAGACGCATTTTATAGTAATTTGAATGTGATGTCATGTATCTGACCTACTTGCTTGGAATTCAATTTTTTGGGTCCCCAATATTTTGAGCTTGACAGACCAATTTTTTTTTTTGGGGGATTATTTGGCGGATGAGCTATAATATGAACTTTATTTTCTATTATATTATTGCTTGTTTTAAATATTTGATCACTTTGTTGTATATTTATGTATTGATTGGTAATATCACAAAGCCAAATCATATTTGTTGTGTTTTTGATTTTTGATTGACTTTGTTTATCATTTTTATTATTTTTCAAACAGTATTTGTCAATGATATTCATGACCTGAAGATATCTTCTCTCTTAGCGCCAAATTGAGTGAATTTAATTTCCTAATATTCATGACATGCATGATATGAAGAATGTCATTCTCTAATACCCTCTCATATAATGTACCATTTGAAAATTTTATGATTTTTGTAATTGAAATATTGACATGCTTGATGTGACATGCCTGATGTGAAGGTTAGAATATATTACTGATTTAGAAAAGCTTTTCATGTTATCGGCGATCCGTGTATCAAAGAAAGAAGTTCTCCAATACCATTCTAAACAAAGTAAATATTTAAAAACCATGTAAAAGTGAAATCTTCTAAATCATTAACTACATACACTAAAATTTCTATAAATTGATATTAGGTAAATTAATAATTTTTTTAAGATAATATTTTTCTTCAATCTCGACATGGGCCAATTAATAAATCAACAAATTTCGATAAGATAATATATATTCAAAAAATCCCTATGTAAATATAGGGTCCCATTAATATCATAAATTAATAATTATATAAACTTACACAAACATAACTAAGACAATTTACTGAAATATGATTAAAGTGTTGTTTGTTTTTTCTTAAAATTGAAGTGTAGTTGTGTAACGTCCCGTAGCAAATAAAAGAAAAAAAATATTTAATATCTTTAAATATTATTACCTTAATCTTCAATCTATTTGTATTTATATTTTTTATACTTATCATACCATTTTTCGTTGTTATGTGATCTCAATTTTGTATTTTTTATTTTTAACGCACATATTTGTTGTTCTTGTTTATCTAGTTTTAGGTTTAAATATTCATAGGTTGTTTTTTTCTGTGTTTTTTAAGTAAGTGTTTTCTTCTTTTGAATTTTTATCTTCTTTTGGTGTTCTTGTCCTTATAGATTCATACTTGTATCTTTCTTTTTCTATTATTTTTTAAAAACGTAAGTACACTGGATACACTAGGTTCTTGTTTTTCCATTAAAATTGTCCTTTTTATTTAATATCGCTAGACTATCCAATGTCTTTTCTACTCCTGTGGATAATTTTGATTTTATTTTACTAATGTCTACCATTATAAGTTCTTTACTTCTTCTCCACGCATCTATTGGTACTAATTCTGGTTGTTGAATAGTAGTACTAGTTATTGTATTTTCTTTACTTGTACTTGGTTTATTATCTCCTGCTACTTGTTTACCTTTGTTTTTTCTCTTCTACTAACATATTAAGTTTTTCTAATATTATTTTAAATGTTGGTATTTCAGATACATTCCATAGGTTAGTCAATTCTTCTCTTATCACTTGTTGTATTTGTGTTTGATTTTCTTTTATTTCATCCATTATTATCAATGTATTTTTCATTTTTTCATTTACTATTATTTCTTCCCATAACACATTAATTTTTTTGTTAGGATTAGTCAGGATTATTTATTCTCTTTTTCCACCAATTTTCCATAGCTATCCATATTTTATCAAATTTATCACATTGTTGTTCTAATTGTTTTATCTTTTCTTCTAATTTTATTTCTTTTGCCTTGTATTTCAAATATTTTAGTTGGGAAAATATCTCTTATGATAAAGCTGTCTTTATTACTTTTAATTTCTGTTTTTTGCTATTATTTCTCTTTGTATATTCATACTTTATTTACGAATCTTGTTTTTCCTTGGTCATTTATTTCAATTCCGTTATTATTTATCTTATAATTTATCATGGTTAAAAAGTCGCTTCCTAAAAATAGTTCATTGAAACTGTCATATTCTATTACTCCTATATTTATCTTATATTCTAAATCTTGGATTTTGAATCTTAAATTAATACTTTTAGTAATTATTATTTCTCTTTCATTTTCAGGATAATTATAAGTTTGTGGGTCTATTAAATCACAATCATTTTCATTAATCTTATTTATATGTATAAAACTTTTAATGGCTCCAGTATTTATTTCAGCTATACAATCTGTTGTTATCATACCTTTAAATATTATTACCTTAATCTTCAATCTATTTGTATTTATATTTATTAAATCTAATATTCTAGGTTGTATAACGCTAGTTTGTCGTGACATTATCGGTTCTCTTGTAATACTCAATCTAGATCCTTCTATTTTTGGTATTAATCTTTTTGATGGTGTAAGGGTTCTGGTATTAAAATCCATCTATATTTCTTCTGGTATAGTTATTTTGGAATTTTCTTTATGTTCTATCTGTTCTAATATTTTTTGGTACATTCTTGGTACTAATATATTCATTTCGTGTTGTTACATGGTGGTTTCCGGTTAGGGCATATATCATTTTTGTTTCAATACTCATGACTTTACTTCCTGGAGGCATTGTTATTCCATCTAGTTTGTAATATAGTGTTAAGGCTAAGTCTTTGTGTTCATCTTTTAATGATATACTAAAGTCTGGTTGTACCGTAAATTTTAATTTTTGATTTATTAAATTTCCTTTTATTACTGATATTAAAGCATCTTGTAAATTTTCTAATATCCTATCATCTAATATGTATAGGTGTATCTATGTTTTTCTGAAATTATGCTTTTATAGTAAATTCTACTCCTCCAAAGTATATGTTTCTATATTTTCTAGCTTCTCTAGTAGATAGTTTTGCTAACTCTCTTTTAGGAAATTTGTTCTAAAATGAGTTTACCCATGACTTATAGAGTCTATATACCAAAAAATGAATGAAATTTATCCACAAATTCATGTTTAATTGAAGAAAGTCTAAGTTCAAGTCTAGGGTTTATTCTTCCTCAAAATCCCCCATCCAAATCATCATATTTAGCATAAAAATATCCACTAATTAATGAAATAATCACAAGAGGAAGATTAGAAGTTTACCCAAATGATGTATTTTGAAAATTCTCCAAAAGTTCCCTTAGGCCGAACTCACAAGTCCCATAAATGGAGAATGAAATGTCTAAATCATTTTTGGGGTTATAAACCCGCTGAACAGTGTGTCTTTCGCGTTCGCGAAGGATTAGCCCGACCCGACCCCCAAAGTACTCTTCGCGATCGCGGAATAGACCTCACGACCGCGAATCACCGCGACTCGCCTCCCCCAGACGCACGTCCACGCGACTACGACCTTTTCCCCCGCGATCGCGAGAGCTTGGTTTCACCAAGGCCAGCGATCGCACTCCCTCCCTTGCGATAGCGAAGAAGGAAACCAGAACAGCAGAATCAAATTTTTCTGTTTCCCCACCAACTTCAACTCGACTCACGGAAATCATTCTAAAGCCAAATAACACAAACCAAGCATGCATACATGCGTAAAGACACGCTACAGACTCACTCGTGGTCTCAAAATTTTCATCGGAGGTCTATGTTACAAAGTCAACCCCCAACGGCCAAAAAATAACTTTTCAACCAACTACCAAAAATGCTCCCGAGCGCCTCAGGAACTGAACCGAATATTCCACCAAGTAAATCGACCTTCCGAACCTCAGGGAGTCGACAGAATTTCCAAAAAGGTCTGTTTATCCAAAAGTCAACTATAGATCAAATGTTCTCACTTGAAGGTTCTAATTCTCATAAGTCACCATAAAACTCGCCCGACTACCTTAGGATCCATGTCGCCCATCCCCGCTGGTCAAAAATATACTAACGGGACTCGAGGAAGGGTCAATGAGTAAAAAACACAATAACGACCAAACGGATCGTTACAGTAACTGATGCCGAACGGGACCTCGCCGCTTGTCAATGATGCGACTGTTCGGCTTAGCATTTTATTTAGGACTTTTAGAGCAATTAAATAAGAGAACTAAAGCAAAATTCTAAGAAAATAGATATTACAAATGCTGGATTTTAAAGCATGCCACATCACCGGGCCTAGAATATAGATTTTTCCTTGTACTTTTTCTTTCTCATTAATCTTTTTTTCTTTTTGGTAAATTTCTCATTAATCTAATTCGAAATGAAAAGGAAAGGGAAAAAAATCATTTGCACTAGCGTCAAAAGACTAAGCCTTATTCTCCAACTCAAAAGCAAACATCCCCTCTTTCTCGCTGGTCTGCCTTCTTCAGGATTTTAGCTTGCAATTATACTCTTTGGTTGATACAAATTTATGTTAAAATAGTGGGCACCCATAGCTGTAAAAATCTGAATCTGTCATTTTTTCCTCATAAACATAAAACCCCGAAAAGTTTTAAAAATCATCAAAACTTTCTCAATTCTTATACAATCTTATCAAATGAGAAAATCATAATTCATAACAAAGTTAATACGCTCCTAAAAGACATTTCTAAAAAGTACAACATCTATTAATCGAACTTTAATTGAACATGAGTTGTAGAAGTAAATCTAGTTGATAATGATTGATAAGAATAAATTTTGCTATAAATACACTACCAACTTGCATACTTTTTCATGTATTTGATATAAATGGTTGGTAACCAACTTATGGATCTTTTTTTTTTTCAAAATATAAACTTATGGGTTAAGTCTACATTTAAAAAAAATTAGAATTCCAAATCATGCCCCTTTGGATAACATGTGATTTGAACTCATGATATGTTATTGAAGTTAAATGCAAATTTCATAAGGTCAAAGGTGTTAGTAATCTGTATTCCAAAAAAACCAGTAAATAATAAACACTGAAAATAAACAGAATCAGTGTTGAAAAATAAGAATAATTTTTTCAGAATATAATCGAGCCCACTTAGTTCAAAGTGTGTCCTTAAGGAAATTATTCCCCTCACAGTACTCGAGGTTGATGGAATATCCCCTCCTAGGATAGAACGATTATCTTACCAGAATAGTAGTACTCCAAATTCCGGTAGCGGCGAACCACTCAACAGCAGTATATCACACATAATTTGTTTATGCAGAAGAAGAAGAAGTTTGTGTTGTTCAGAAAATTCGTAAGTAATATTCCGAGGAATCAAACGAATTTATAGCCATGGAAGTACTGTTTCTGAAGGTTTGCAACCTTTCTGAACAGCCACTGAAAATGGTGAGAAATTTAAATAAGGAAAGCGGATCCGGCCGGGTCGCGGGTCAGGGTCACTAACGGGTAGGATTGGATAAGTTAATTAATTTAATTAAATAATGATTAATTAAATAATTAAAAATTAAAGAAAATTTGGTCCAAAAAGATTATCAATCAATCAGATCATTTGACCAAATCCAAATCCGAATCCGAATCCGAATCCGAATCCGAATCCGAAGCCGAAGCCGAAGCCGAAGCCGAAGCCGAGCCGAGCGACGACGACGGCGCGAGGGGTCCTTGCCCCCTCAACCCTTTTACTGACAAGAAGGAGTAATTCTACTTATAAGTAGAAGAACTTTTCTTTCCACTACCGATGTGGGACAAATGCTTATTTTATAAAGCAAGAGTGAACTCCCACTTTTCTTTCCACTACCGATGTGGGACAACTCCCACTTTTCTTTCCAATCATTTCCCATTCACCAATATCAATACCCAACAATCCCCCACATGAATGGGGAATGGCTATAATATAAAAGTGCGGATAAGTGTGATATACAAGCGAGAATTGACTGCCTTACTAATAAGTTCTAGTTTACCGCAAAGCTTGTGGGGGGAAGCTATCCTTACAGCTAACCGAATACTCAACAGGGTGCCCCACAACAAAACACAATCTATTCCATATGAACTATGGAAAGGAAGAAAACCCAACTTGAAATATTTCAAAGTGTGGGGGTGTTTAGCAAAGGTCCAAGTTCCTTTGCCCAAAAGGGTAAAAATTGGACCAAAAATTGTGGATTGTGTTTTTATTGGCTATGCTACAAACAGCAAAGCTTGTCGGTTTTTGGTTCACAAATCGGACAATCCCGAAATTCATGTTAACACGGTAATTGAATCGAGATAATGCTTTGAATTCTTTGAAAACATTTATCCGTATAAAACTGAATGTGAGTCGTCAAATGAAAGATCTAAACGACCGCGGGAAGAATCAAATGAAAATACACCAAGTAAAGAGGAGGCAAGGCGTAGCAAACGTCAAAGGACATCTACTTCCTTTGGACCAGATTTTGTGACATTCTTGCTTGAAAATGAGCCTCAAACATTTAAAGCAGCAATGTCTTCTTCTGATTCAGCATTTTGGAAAGAGGCAGTCAATAGTGAGATTGAATCAATTTTGAACAACCATACATGAGAATTGGTTGATCTTCCTCCTGGAAATAAACCTTTAGGATAAAAATGGATTTTTAAAAGGAAAATGAAAGCTGATGGCACTATTGACAAATATAAGGCAAGACTTGTGGTCAAAGATTATAGACAAAAAGAAGGCCTTGATTACTTTGACACATACTCGCCGATAACAAGAATAACATCTATTCGGGTGTTAGTGGCACTGGCGGCCGTATATGGTCTTGAGATCCATCAAATGGATGTCAAGACACTTTCTTAAATGGAGAATTGGAGGAAGAAATTTACATGGAACAACCCGAGGGTTTTGTGGTTCCTGGTAAAGAAAGGAAAGTGTGCAAACTTGTTAAGTCACTTTATGGACTTAAACAAGCACCCAAACAATGGCATGCGAAATTTGACCAAACAATGTTGGCAAATGGATTTAAGATTAATGAGTGTGACAAATGTGTTTACATTAAAAATACTCCAAATCATGAAGTCATTGTTTGTTTATATGTTGATGACATGTTGATAATGAGTAGAGATATTATCGATGTAAATGCTACGAAGCGTATCTTTGGCTAGCAAATTTGATATGAAGGACTTAGGAGTTGCTTTGATTTGATCTTAGGTATCGAATTCATAAAACTCCACAAGGTCTAGCATTATCGCAGTCTCATTTTATTGAAAGAGTACTTGACAAGTTTAAGTATTTAAATTTCAATGTTGCAAAGACTCCAATTGATGTAAGTTTTGCACTTCAAAAGAATAAAGGTGAAAGTGACTCACAATTGGACTATGCACGAGTTTTGGGAAGTTTGATGTATATTATGAATTGTACACGACAAGATATAGCATGTGCTATAAGCAAGCTGAGTCGATTCACGAGTAATCCCAATCAAACTCATTGGATGGCAATAAAACGAGTCTTGGGGTATTTAAAACACACCCAAGACTATGCTTTGCATTATAACAAATATCCCGCCGTGATCGAAGGATATAGTGATGCAAATTGGATCACCGGATCATTTGAAGTTAAATCCACGAGTGGTTATGTTTTCACAATTGGGGGTGGGTCAGTGTCTTGAAAATCATCAAAACAGACATGCATCGCCCGCTCTACAATGGAATCTGAATTTATAGCTTTAGACAAGGCGGTGAAGAAGGCCGAATGGCTCCGAATTTCTTAGAAGATATTCCATTCTCGCCCAAACCTTTGGCTTCTATATGTATACATTGTGACAGTCAAGCAGCAATAGGTAGGGCAGGGAGTGTAATGTACAACGGAAAATCTCGTCACATACGACGAAGACACAATACCGTTAGACAACTCCTCTCTAGTGGCGTTATCACGATTGACTATGTAAAGTCAAGAGATAACGTTGCGGATCCGCTTACAAAAGGCTTATCTAGAGAGGGAGTTAGTAGATCATCAATGGGAATGGGGTTAAGGCCGAGGACAAGTCATCATGGCGGTAACTCTACCTAGCAGACTGGAGATCCCAAGAGCTAGGTTCAAGGAGATCAAACAAAGTTGTGACTGACGGTTCAACATTGTCAAATAACTCAACCCATTCTCGGATGAAGACAATGTTCAAAAATAAGGATAAAACCTTATGGCTTGTTAATGAGTTAATAAAGCATTAAGGTTCTTTAATGATTATCTAAATCTGGCAGTGTATGACCAGATAATGTGGCTATAGGATTTGAACTAAGTGGGCTCGATTATATTCTGAAAAAATTATTCTTATTTTTCAACACTGATTCTGTTTATTTTCAGTGTTTATTATTTACTGGGTTTTTTTGGAATACGGATTACTAACAATCTTAAGGAAATTATTCCCCTCACGGTACTCGAGGTTGATGGAATATCCCCTCCCGGGATAGAACGATTTCTTACCAGAATAGTAGTACTCCAAATTCCGGTAGCGGCGAACCACTCAACGAAGGATATCACACGAAATTTGTTTATGCGAGAAGAAGAAGAAGTTTGTGTTGTTCGGAAAATTCGTAAGTAATATTCGAGGAATCAAACGAATTTATAGCCATGGAAGTACTGTTTCTGAAGGAAGGTTTGCAACCTTTCTGAACAGCCACTGAAAATGGTGGGAAATTTAAATAAGGAAAGCGGATCCGGCCGGGTCGCGGGTCAGGGTCACTAACGGGTAGGATTGGATAAGTTAATTAATTTAATTAAATAATGATTAATCAATTAGATCATTTGACCAAATCCAAATCCGAAGCCGAAGCCGAAGCCGAAGCCGAAGCCGAGCCGAGCGAGCGACGACGGCGCGAGGGGTCCTTGCCCCCTCAACCCTTTTACTGACAAGAAGGAGTAATTCTACTTATAAGTAGAAGAACTTTTCTTTCCACTACCGATGTGGGACAAATGCTTATTTTATAAAGCAAGAGGGAACTCCCACTTTTCTTTCCACTACCGATGTGGGACAACTCCCACTTTTCTTTCCAATCATTTCACATTCACCAATATCAATACCCAACAAAAGGTGCAAATATATCCTTCAATTTTGCGATTTATAGCAGATATACTTCCGTTATAAAAGTGGTGGATATATACTCATGCCGTTACAAAATGGTGCAAATATACCATTTTTATTGACGGAATTTGTTTTATAAATTATTTATCTTATTTTTGAATTATAAAATGTCATGGGGCTTTAGAAAAAAGTCTACCCATTTTTTTAGTAGACATATTTCTCTAAAGCCACATGATATTTTTTTTTCTGGTGGATTGAGTTTGGTTCATTTAAAAAAATGGGTAGACTTATTTTTTTAAGCCACAGAGATATGTTTTTAAACAAATCAAACCCGACACACCAGAAAAAAAATAACCATGTGGCTTTAGAAAAATATGACTACTAAAAAAATGGGCAGACTTTTTTTAAAGCGACGTGACACTTTTTTAATTAAAAATAAGCTAAACGGTTTTAAAAAAAAAATCAGTCAGCGAAAAGGGTATATTTGAACCATTTGTATAACGGCAGAGGTATATATCTACCACTTTTATAACGGGGTATATCTGCTCTAAATCACAAAATTGAGTATATTTACACCTTTGCCTTTTCATAAATAAACACTGATTTAAAATCAAAATATGAAATCATAATTTCAGGCATGGCCAAACGTCTACCTAGAGTCGTTGTATGGATCCAGTCCTTCTGTTTTACGTGGTGTGACAAAGTTTTAATTTTTTAGTTAAACAACATTAAAATTGGAGAAAAGGCACCGAAGCGGACAAAAGTAGTATTGCCATATTAAAATATGTTCCAAGACATAGGCGGAGCAGAAATTTTAATTTATGAATTTAGAATCATAATTTTTTTTATTTACTGCATTCTGAATAAATTATTTGAATATTTTAAAATAAAACTCAGTTAATACTTTGGCTCGACCACTGATTCAAATTTATGATCTCTTAGACATTAAAAAGTATTTATTCCTTAGCCATATGTTCCAAGATGAATGCACTATGAATAATTGCACACTAAAAGAAAATGAAAGGACGGAACGTTCATCTGAATTTCAAGTTATCATTTGGAATGTATCTTGAATTAACTTGAAGTCATATATAGTAATTTTGACCGTCGACTGTATCTATGCAAATGCACCCCTTAGCATTCCATATATATATATATATATAAATTATAATTGACACATTTTAATTCATAGGAGGATTATGTTTTTACCAAGTTTTAAATGTATTCTAACCCAAATATATAAATATATTCATCTTAGATTAAAATTGTTATTACCACTTGACTGTTGTGACTTAAGGACCCATTTGGACATGATTCCTCCCCTCCTCTTTCAAAAGAAAGAATCAAAACAACGTTTGCTTATGTTATTAGACGGACTTTTGAAAAAAAAATTGAAGATGCATTTCAAATTTGACAAAGTAATTTGACCAATTTTTCAAGTAATTTTTATTCACTCACAAAACTTCTATTTCTTTCCAAGTTAATTACATTTCTAAATGCCTTTTAATTTTATTTTTTTTGAAATATCACATTTTTTGTGCAAATTATTTTTTATCAAAAAAATTGAAATTTCAGAAAAGGTGAATCGCTTGCTGATAATTTATTTTCAGAATTTTGGGCCTGAAGTTAAGAGGAAAGTCAACTACCCTTTTAAACCTTGAGCCTCTCGTTGAGGGTAATCTCTCTTCTTCTTCCTCCTCCTCCTCCTCCTCTTCCTCTTCCTCTTCCTCTTCCTCCTTCCTCCTTCCTCTCCTTCTTCTCCTTCTTCTTCTTTTTTTATGGAAAAAAGACATTATCTAGCCATTAGAAATTTGTTTGACCCATATTTGAGCTTAATGCAGTGAATTGGCCTTTTGATCCAAACTATTGCCAAGCGCTAGCCCAATAGCCCGATCATTATAAAAAATAAGACTTTTTGTGGCGACAATCAAAAAGTCGCCATTAAAGGGTACTATTGTTGCTAAAGATTTTTTGTAACAAGAACTACACATTTTATGGCGACTAAGCTTGCCATAAAAAGAAAACAAATATGCGACGAAAAGAATTCATATTGAACCTTAAAAAAATATTTAAAAACATGTATAATATGTGTAAACAACAACAACAACATACCCAGTGTCATTCCAATTAGTAAGTATTCGTTGATTGAGCCTTCAAGAAATATCTCAAAACATGTATAATATGTGTATAATAATTATATAATATGTGTAATTAGTAAGTATACGTTGATTATACATTTATTAAACATAAATTATACAAGAATGATACATTTCCTAAACACATACCGTAGAGATACATATTCTATACAACAATGATACAATTTCTATACATATGCTGGAATTAGTTAAAAAAAGCCTACAAAATTAATTATTTTAAAAAGGCTAAAAATATCTTTTAAACTTCTCGGGTCATCCGGTTTTCAATAGTTTGGATCGAATGGCCATTTATATCTTTTTCCCCTTTTTTATGGTGTACATTCTGCATTATATAATGGTTCTATTTTCGTGTTTTGAATACTTCTCATGTTCGTTTGCTAATTCATTTTATATTTCCTAAATATAATAATCATCACCTATCCTTATACTTTTTCCTCTCAAATTCTCATTTTCAATTTAATTTAAATAATAAGGCCGAGTGAAATAATATCACTTTTTTAAAAATTCTCTCGACATAACTCTAGAAATACACCGTAATCCTCCATTTTCAAAGATTCAGGTTAGAGAGATAACTTTTCATAACTCATAAGAAAGTTTACCTTCTAATAAAGAACAATAATTTGAATATGCAAAAGCCAAAAATATTAAAATCTCAACGGATTATATTCGGTTACTCACTAGTCACTATGTCATCATCAATTAATATTTAAAAGTAACATTTTATAAAAAGTTGGGTAAGAAATGAATAAATCTCATGATATATAGCATGAGTAATATGAAAAATGTAAGCACACACAAATAAATTATGATTACACCACACATTGTCCATAAAAATATTATTTTGATTGTTACGATCTTATCTTTCTCAAATAAATTTTTTCCTCCAACTTTTTTTAATAATTCCACAAGAAATAAAGTGGCTCAAATATTAGAAACATAGATCACCCAGCTAATGCCAATAATTATTTTAAAAGTGAGTTTAAGAAGAACTTTTTCTTTCCAAGAACTTGATTAGTTCATGAATCACTAACATAAGATATTCTTCTTCTTTAGCTTGGATGTACAATACAAAATTATCTTGTTAGCACAAAAGTGTTTAGTAGCATCAAAATCGTCTAATATCCAATGTATCACATTAGCCACAAGATCGCTTGAGAAATGACCGAAATAATTATATATCCGCTTAGTCAAATTAAATTTATTTACTTAGCGGGAGAAATGATTCTCTGAATCTTCTTCTACTTTGAGGAGTATGATAACTTAATTTGTTGTACACAACACAATTACTCTTTCTCTCCAAATTTCTATTATTGGCTATGGATTTAATGTAACCATATTTCTAAGTATTAAAATTAGTAGAATTTAAAATACTACTCACGTACCTCATTAGCATTGAAGAAAATGAATTCCATGATCTTATTTCATTTCCAAGTTTACAATATATACAACTCTAATAATTAAGACTTGGTTATCTCTAAGAATATCCTAATTAATGTAATTGATCTAATCAATCCTAATTGTATGATACTATATAATTACAAGATTCATGATTGATGGTGATTGTAGATAATTATGAGATTGAGCCATAATTATCTTAACAGTTCCCCGAAGTCTTAGCGGGATGTTTTCGTATGCTGAGATTGTCCCTGAAATCATCAAATAGTACGTGCGGAAGACCTTTGGTGAAAATGTCGGTAATCTGATAACAGGATGGTACATGGAGAACACGGACCTGTTCACGTGCAACTTTTTCTAGGACAAATGATATATCTATTTCTATGTGTTTTGTGCGTTGATGCTGGACAGGATTACCGGATAAGTATATCACATTCACATTATCACAATAAACTACGGTTGCCTTTTCAATGGGACAATGGAGCTCTAAAAGGAGATTACAGAGCCAACATGATTCAACAACCACATTGGCTACCCCTCGGTATTCTACTTCTGCACTAGACCGAGACACTGTTGGTTGTCATTTGGATGACCATGAACTAAGGTTATCTCCCAAAAATACACAATAACCGAAGGTGGAACGTCGTGTGTCCGGAAAACCACCCTAATCCACATCCGTATAAGACGAGAGACTCAAAATTGAGGACTTATACAGATGCAGTCCAAAATAAAGAGTACCATTGACATACCGCAGAATCCTCTTGAGATCCCCCATATGTTCTTCTTTCGGATCATGCATATGTAAACACACTTGCTAAACCGCGTAGGAGATATCAGGTCTCGTGAAAGTGAGGTACTGTAAGGCCCCTGCAAGGCTGCGGTAGTGTGTTGGATCACTGTATGAGGTCCGTGTAGCGTTGCTTAATTTGACATTTGTATCAACAGGTGTGTGTGACGGTTTGCAGGAAGACATACAAGCTTTTTCAATGATCTCCTCGGCGTATTTCTTTTGACTGAGAAACAGACCACCTGCATATTGGGTTACAACAATTCCCAAAAAGTAATTTAATGGACCCAAATCCTTCATCGCAAATTCTGTTGCAATAAGGGATATAATATACTGGCGAAGTGCTATAGATGAGGCTGTGAGAATGATGTCATAAACATATAAAAAGATATAAGCCATGTCGCTCCCCTTCTTGTAAATGAACAAGGACTGATCAGACTTGCTGTGTGAGAAACCCAGTGTGGATACGAACCTTGTAAACTTATTATACCATGCCCGTGGAGCATGTTTCAAACCATATAAGGATTTTTTCAATAGGAAAACATAATCCATATGTGTAGAGTCTCGGAAACCCAACGATTGGTGCATGTAAACTATCTCCTATAAATTTCCATGTAAGAATGCATTTTTGACATCTAATTGATGAATGGACCAGGATTGTAAAACTGGCATGCTAAGAACCGTCCTGATAGTTGTTGGTTTAACCACCGGACTAAATGTTTCACCACAATCCACGACAACCTACTGAGACCTGTCACCACCAACAAGACGAGCTTTGTATCTCGTAAAGGAGCCATCAGAATTCTTTTTATGACAAAAAACTCACATAGACCAAATAATGTTCACATTAGATGGACGGGGCACTAACTCTCACATTTTATTTTTAATAAGAGCATCAATTTTGTCTAATATGACAGCTTTCCAATTCGGGTATGATAATGATGCTTTTGGATTATTTGGTAGAGGTGATGGTTGGACCGATGATGTTAGGTTAAAATGACGTTTGAGCCAAAAGATTTTGTGCATGACACGAGTTTAAATAGTATGAGATTGGGCTAACCCCATTGTCTTGGAATTAGGGGTCTCGGACAATGTGGTGTGCTGAGAGGGGGTGGTGTTTTGGGCCAAGAATGAATGTTGTTGAAGTTGGGTTTCTGCCTGGTTATTGGGCTGGGAGACACGGGTTGGGTTCACAGGTGAGGGAGCAATGGGCTACCTCAATTGGTCATGGCAGCCACTCGAAGTGGAATGGGCCGAGACCGACGGTAGAGAAGCAGTGGCCTTCATACCGCGGACTGGTCTAGTCCCACTTCGTGGTTGGGCCGGTCCAATCTGATTTCGGGTATTAAGATGTTGTTGTAACATTAGATGCATTCCATCGTCCAAGAAATCATATGAAGGGGGGATGCCACATGAGAATTAGCAAACGGGAATGTAGACTCATCAAAAACTACGTGACGAGAGGTAATGATTTTCTCGTTCATCATATCATAATATTTATATCCCCTATAATTTTGTGGATATCCCAAAACACACAAGGAGTGGAACAGGCCTAAAGTTTGTTAATGGTAGTGGACAAAAACAATGGATAACATAAACACCCAAAAACCCTCAAATGTGTAAACGATGGTATGCGGTGGTACAACATTTGTGTAGGTGACACCTTGGAGAGTATATTTCTATGAATAATATTTAAATATGTGTGGGCATTTGAAGTGCATGATGCCAAAAAGTTGATGGTGTGGACGAATGCACAAGAAGTGTGCGCATCATATTATTAATGGTTCAAATTTTCCTTTCTGCTTTTCCATTTTGAGGTGATGTATGTGGACTTGAAAGACGCAAAGACATCCCATTTTGGTGAAAAAAATCATTAAATTGAGCATTTATGAATTTCCTCCCATTGTCACATTGAAAACATTTAATGGACTTGTCAAATTGAGTTTTGATAAAAATACTAAATTGTTTAAAAATGGTGTAGGCTTGTAATTTTTGTCCTAAGGGAAATGTCCATAGAAAAATTTGAATAATCATCTAAAATGAGCATATAATATCTATGAACTGTAGAACTCAAAACTGTTTATGTCCACAAATCACAATGCATAAGATCAAATGACATAAGTGTGTGTGAAGTAGATGATGAAAAAAGAAGTTTAACATGCTTCCCAAAACGCACGTTTGGCAAACAGAAGAGTCTAAAAGTTTGTTACAAGAAAAAAATTATTCTTCCTAAGATTATTAAAAACTGGTGCTCCTGGGTGTCCCAAACGATTGTGCCATATGATAGGGGAAATAGCTGCAAGGTTGATGGTTTGGTCATATGATTGTTGGAAATGGTAGTGATGTGATACAAGTCCCCCATGCTTTTACATCTCATTAGTGGCATACCCATATGAAAATCTTTCACAGAAAATCCAAACAGATCTAAATTGACAGAAACATTTGTCAGTTGTAAAATGTCGTGCATATATCAAATTTTTAATCAGTTTTGGTGCATGTAAGACGTTTTTCAAATATAATGGTGGGTGTGGGTGGAGAAGTTTTACCAGACCAATACCACGAATTGGAATTTCCTGCCCACTGCCGACAACAATATTTTTATTACTACTCATATTAAAATAAGACACGAGATTACCTTGAGATGTCATCATGTGTGACGTAGCCCCCGTGTCCATGTACTACGAGTCATCTGGAGTATTAAGATTCATGTTGTTCATGGCCTGTTCAATATCGGTTGGAGCATAACCCACGGAAGATGGTGCATGTGCTGCTAACGCTTGTTGTGGACGAGAACCTAGAAGTCCGGGTTGTCGGTTCGAAGATTATGGCCTGGCCCACGAAGAGGTAGGGTAGGGGCATGGAGAGGAATCCCACTGTGTTGGCCAAGCCCACGGCGGGTACTGCCCTTAGTGGGCCCTGCCGGGCTGGACTGGTGATTGCTGTCACTGCCCCTGCGACTGGTGGTTTTCGCTGCCGCCGGTGGGTGGATCGCCCCCCCTTCTACGCCACTTTCCGCTATTATTTTTCCCTTTGTTGTTGTTTCGATTTGACCCTCATTTTTCTCATTGTTGTTGCAATTTCCGGTTCCTCCTGTACCGAAATTTGGTGTCGCAAAATCCGTGGAGGTGGAGACGAGTGTTGTTCCAGCAGCAGCTGCCCTGGAGGCTGTTTGTTTTGCCTTGCAGGTTTTTTCGAGAATCAATCTCGAACGAGCCTTATAAAATGGTGGCAACAAATTACTTTGTTGAATGAATGTAGCCACCCCATCATAATTTTCATTCAAAACTGCAATCAATTGAAGAACGAACCTTTGCTTTGTCACCGGTGCACCAACGCTGGATAGTTGATCGACAAGCATCTTTAATTCTTGACAATAAGTGGATACGTTTGAGAAGTCATCCAATTTAACATTAGTAAATTGGTGTTCAAGATATACAACCCTAATGAGTTTATTATCTTGAAACATATTTTGTAAATGTTCCCACGTTTGTTTCGCCGTAGAGTTTGGTTCTAATATGGTATGCAACAGATCGTGTGAGATAGTGCCATAAATCTATTGAAGGACTATAGCATCTAAACGGGACCATAACTTTTTGTCAATCACAACAGTTTCCGATGATGATTCGGAAGGGATGATATGGTCTATGACCTCAAATGTGCGACAATGAATTTTGAATAATTCCGCCCAAGAGGTATATTGCCCCTTTTCCATCTCCAGTGTAATTGAAATAAAGTTCTTAACGTTGTTTACGACAAGAGCTGGGTGAATTTTTTGTTTCTCGGCCATAGTTTTCCAAAAAAAAAAAACTAGAAGAAAATAGGAAGAGAATGAAAACAATATTTTGGGAAGAACCCTAAACCAAAGTGGTTTAGCGGCTGGGTTTGAAAAGGAAAAGGGGAAGAGTGGTTTAGGTTTTGGTCGGCTAGGGTTTAGAGAAAAAGAAGAGAAGAAGCCGGGGGGGGGGGGGGTAGTAGCCGTCGACGGTTTTATGGTTAGTTTATGGTTTTAGAGTTTGTCAAGAAACCCTATTTTTTGGTGGCCGAAAAGAGGTATTTCGGAAAGAGGGGGGGGGGGGAAGAGAAAATGAGGGGGTTGGGCAAAATTTATTTTGTGGTTCTTGATACCATGAAGGAAATGAATTCCATGATCTTATTTCATTTTCAAGTTTACAATATATACAACTCTAATAATTAAGACTTGACTGTCTCTAAGAATATCCTAATTAATGTGATTGATCTAATCAATCCTAATTGATCTAATAAATCCTAATTGTATGATACTATTTAATTACAAGATTCATGAATGATGGTGATTATAAATAATTATGGGATTGATCCATAATTATCTTAACAAGCATGATTCCAATGATAACATATCAAGTAGTTTTTAAATGGCATTTTTAAGTATTAAAAGTTGATAATTATTGGAATGTTGGTTGGAGCAGTAATACGGAACTAGGAGTTAAAATAGTTATAATGGGAAAAATGACTTTCGTCAAAACTTGTTAGGGAAGTTATTTTCTTCTACTGTACTGAAAAATATTTTCTTGCAACCTAATGCAAAAAGTGATCTAAACATGAAGTTGCTGTAAAAAATAACAAAGTAAAAGTAGTTTTTCTTGGTCCTCTTTTCCCTTGAGATATAGCAGTGGAGGCAGTGGTGGCGGCGGTCACCAGCAACAGCCATCCCAGTGACAGCTGAGGGCCCAATGGGGCAGTGGACAGGCACCATGGGATTGGCAGTGGCCGTGGGTCGTGCCTCCCTGCCATTCTCCGTTGGAAATTGGGCCAGGCCAACTCTCGGCCAGCAGCTTAGTAAGCCTAGTCCAGCCAACCCGATATTATTAGGCCACTGCTGAACAAGTGGCAGCAGGCCCACTCGGCAGTGGCGACTCCGACATATATCGAGACCACAATGCACACTCTTGGACTTAATCCGCCCGATGCAAATTGGTACATGGACACCAGTGCAACGTCTCATATGACGTCCTCACAAGGTAATCTCTCGTCCTATTTTAATTTGAGTAATAATCGTGGTATAATTGTCGGAAATGATCATCAATTTCAATTCGTGGTTATGGTACTACAAACTTGTCACCTCCGAACCCACCGTTAACTTTAAAAAATGTCCTTCACGCTCCTCAATTAATTAAAAACTTAATTTCAGTTAGAAAATTTACTACTGACAATTGAGTTTCTGTTGAATTTGATCCTTTTGGATTTTTCATGAAGGATTTTCAGACGGGGATGCGTCTAATGAGAAGCGATAGTCGGGGCGAGTTTTATCCAATTACCCAATTTTTCCCGGCAGCTCAGCCCAATTACCGAGCCCAGTGGTCGCCAGCCGAGCCGAGCCTCTCGCTGGCAGCCCACTGCCGAGAGGCCCAATGACTGGCAGTCCGCTGGGCCACGACCCATTTTCACTGTCGGGCAATCCATCTACTACCAGTCCACTGCCGAGCAGTCTGTCATCTTCACCCCTGGCCCAACTACAATTCCGGCCACACGGCCAATCACTCGTAGTCAACACGGGATTTTTAAGCCAACAAAAAAATACGGCCTTCACACCCATATTACCAAATCCCCGTTGCCCACAATCCTGTGTCTGCCCTTAATGATCCGAATTCGAAAATGGCTATGGATGATGAATATAATGCTCTTATTAATAATAGGACGTGTGATTTGGTGCCCCATCCTCCTGATGTTAATGTGATTCGGTCTATGTGGATTTATAGTCATAAAGAAAAATATGATGGTACATTTGAGAGGCATAAAGCCCATCTTGTAGGTGATGGGAATACGCAACATGTTGGTGTGGACTGCGGTGAGACTTTCAGTCCGATGGTCAAACCAGCAACTATCCGCCCGGTACTAAGTCTTGCTCTTTCCAAGGCATGGCAGCTTCATCAGCTTGATGTGTAAATTGCATTCCTGCATGAAAGAACTCAATGAAACGATGTACATGTATCAACTTACGGGGTACAGGGACCCCACTTATCCTAATCATGTGTGCTTGCAGAAGAAATCATTGTATGGGCTCAAACAAGCCCATCGGGCATGGTATAAGATGTTTGCTGATTATGTTTTTAATATTGAGTTTTCTAACAGCAGGTCTGATAATTCTCTATTCATATACCGTCAGGGTAATGATACATCTTACATTTTTCTGTATGCGGATGATATTATATTAACTGCCTCATCTGATGTTCTTCGCAAGTCTATTATGTCACTTCTTGGCTCAGAGTTTGCAATGAAAGATCTAGGGCCACTAAGTTACTTCTTGGGGATAGCTGTGACACATCATACATGTGGTTTATTTTTATCTCAAAAGAAGTATGCATAAGAGATGGTTGAACGAGTTGACATTTCCTCGTGTAAGCCGTCTGCCACTCCGGTTGATACTAAACAGAAGTTGAGTGCCTCTTCTAGCAAGCCATATGTTGATCCATCACATTACCGCGACCTTGTAGGGGCTCTGCAATATCTCACTTTCACGAGGCCCGACATATCTTATGGTGTGCAATAAGTTTGTCTATTCATGCATAACCCGATGGAGGATCACATGCATGTGCTCAAACGCATTGTGCGCTATATTCAGGGCACTCTTGATCATGGCTTGCATCTATATCCGTCTTCGACGTCCACTCTAATTTGTTACATAGATGCAGATTGAAGTGTATGTCCGGATACCAGACGCTCTACGTCTGGTTATTGTGTATTTCTTGGTGACAATTTGGTATCTTGGTCCTCCAAACGACAAGCTACTTTGTCCAGATCCAGTGCCGAAGCAGAATACCGAGGAGTTGTCAATGTGGTGTCTGAATCGTGTTGGCTACGGAACCTTCTTTTGGAGCTCCAATGTCCGATTCCGAAGGCGACATTAATTTATTGTGATAATGTTAGTGCAATTTATCTTGCAGGGAATTCGGTTCAACATCAATGCACTAAGCATATTGAGTTGGATATTCACTTTGTTCGCGAAAAGGGTTGCTCGCGGATAAGTACGTGTCTTACATGTCCCGTCACGCTATCAGATCGCAAATATTTTTACCAAAGATCTTTCACTGATTCTATTTGAAGATTTTCGGAACAGTCTCAGAATACGCCGACCTCCCGATTCCACTGCGAGGGTGTGATATATATATATATATATATATATACGCAAATATTTTTACCAAAGATTTATATATATATATATATATATATATATATATATATAAAAATTCATATATAATATGTGTATAATCAATGTATCATCTATATAAATCGGTTTGAAAAAAAAAACAATGAATACGACCGGCTATATAGGGTAAAGATATGTATATACTTCTATCAACTATTTTTTTTCTTGTTATGTATATTTCGTAATTCTTCAATTTGTCCTTAATTTCTCCATTCATTTCATGGCCTTTCGAAATGACTAATCCATGTCTTTGAAATTGTAACTTATGCATGTATAGTGGAACCTATGTATAGAATTTCTGTTAAGTCTTTGATATTTTCAGTCTAAGTTCAAATTTGTCACTTTCACATCCTAAATCTCAAAAGCCAACCACAATCCAAGCTAGCTTATGAGAACGACCTCCATAGAAAACGAGACGTATCTAACTTTTATTTTTATGTGAAATTATGGTCTTTGCCCCGAAGATGTATATATATTTCATATCATTAGGTCAATTAATTTAAAAATTAAGTAACTTTGCAAGTTTGATAGAGTAACTTAAAAAATAAGATAATAACCTATTACAATTTTGTTTACTGCATTGTGTCGTTAACTCGTTATGTACTCCTTTTGTCCCAATTTATATGACACCATTTTTTTTAGTCTATCAAAAAAAGAATGACACATTTACATTATTAGAAACAATTTAAATTTAAAGTTCCCCTTTTATCATTAATTAAATGATTTATAGCCACACAATTGTTTAAGTTGTTCTTTTTCAGACCACACATTTCAAAAGTCAATCTTTCTCTCTTAAATTTTGTGTTAAGTCAAATGGTGTCACATAAATTAAAACAGAGGGAGTAATATTTTTTATGATTAGATTAAGTCTCAATTATAATGGTGGGACCGAGTGATTTTAAGCCTTAAAAGGAAAAGTCGACAAAGCAAGTATGATATCCACAGATCCTATGAGGCTTAGGGCTGTACACGCACACCATGAAGATTGAGGGCCCAACCTTTTTTATATAAAATAAATACACATATAGAAATTATATGAGATATTTTATTTGGATACCACTATTTAATTTATAATCATTTTAAAAAGTTTTTCAAAAACATTTATCTACTTCAAAACAATTTTAGGAAAAGATGTCTAAAGTTATATATAGTTAAAGTTAAAAAAAAATGATTGAACTCAGCCATGTGCGCAAGAATTTCCGAAATAGCTGAAGCTTAAGCAAAAATACCTGACTTCTGCCACATTTTTTACTACTCCATATTTAGTCATATATAGCTGAAATTTAAAAAAAATAGTTGAATATTAACCATATAAACCTTCAAAATATTATTTGACGGTAGACGTTATCAGATATCGTATATTTGAAGTTATCTCAAGATAGAGAAATTTGTATATCTTTACGCACAATGAATATAACTTAAATGGGGTCTCAAAATTAATATATTGGCACTTCGGCCAATACATATGCACTAGAAAAAGGGTCATTCAAATCTAAAAAGCTGTTGGTGGGCTTAATCCAATTTATCCACAATTCTCTTTATTAGTGGAGTAATGTCTCTTTCTGTCAAAACGTGTTAAAAGTCTTATTGGACTTCCAAAAGTCACAAAAAAACACAAAAACCTACCAAAGGACCGGAATTCATAGGCCACGAGGCTGCTCAGTGCTGCGATCCACGTGGCAATACGTGGTTAGCTGAATCATCAAATCCCCACGAGGAGAGATGATATATATCACGTGGCTGCTGCATGCTTTGCTGGACCCATATGCCATGGATTAGGTGTACAGTGTAGTACTCTATTTTCTTAAAAAAGAAAAACATAAACAAAATGAAAATACAGCTTCATGGGAATATTCAATAGTAATGTGAATGTCTCTATTATCTTGTGTGATATTTCCTGTTACACTAAATTCATAGTTACAACAATAACCACATATTCAGTATCAAATGTGAGATTTGGGTAGGAAAGTATTGCAACATTTACTTTTACCTCGTAAAGATAGAAAAATTGTTTTCGATAAATTCTTGACTCAAGTAAGGTACACTAAACGCATGTTATTGCCAAAAATAGTGATGGATTCGTAAGCATATTATTTTTCGTTAATCAAAGATTTTGAGTTTAAACTCTAAATTCAAAATTATTTATGTTAAGAAATATCTAAGACGAATATTAAGCATCAGGGTGGTTCCGGAGGTTAGTGGTACTGCAGCAAATACCACTAAGCATTCGAACCAGGAAGCCGCTGCCCGACTCCCTGGACGAAGCTTCCTTCGTAACTCCCGGAATTTCTTCGTAGTGGCTCCCTTACATGCCTCATTTCAGAGGGATTCGATTAAAATGAAATATTACAACTATAACAGGCATTTTGGTTTTCAAATTCGTTGGAACAAAAGAGGCCCGACTGGGTCCTTAAATGGTAATTTATGAGAGAAATTATAAATCTTGAGTAACAATTGCTTGAAGATGAATTTGTTGACAGGTTAAAAAGAAGAAAGCAAGCATTCATTTAGTTGTTATGGGTATCAAGCGTACTTTTTTTTTTTGACGAAGGAACCCACAGCCGCTACTCTCTCGAGTGCGCACAGGGTAAACCCCAAATTGACGCAATAGCCTGCAAACCACGTCAGCCGATTAACCACACTTGGCAAGCCATGTGTGACAGGCTCAACCAAGAAGGTTTATGCAAGGGATCGAACTCGTGACCTTGCGGTCCCGCGCTCTATTCTCTGCTACACCAACTTGGCTATCCTTGCGGGTATCAAGCGTACTTCTTGTCTTGGGAAGGCCGTGATTGCTAAAACGTGCAATTGGGAATAGCGATACAATATATATTCTCTAATACATATTGATGAAAAATGTGAAGGTTACTTGGGATGTAGACGTAGTTGTAAAGATATCAAGTTGCTTTTGTACCTATTCCTAGGACTTTTAATTTTGTTTCTCATAATTTAGCTGGATTTTTAATTTCTTTGGCCATTGTTTTAATTTTTTTCAGAAATGCTTATGTTTCTTGGCTTTATCATGTCTTTAATGAATTAATAAACAATTATTTTCCCTAAAAAATGAAGCAAGAACTTACATCACAAAGATTATACTGATAATATAAAAAGAATTTTACAGTGTAAAGTGATAGGACTTAAATCCTTGTTATTGAAAAGTTGTTGACTAAAGTAGGTGCAAAAATTTTATTTGTCGCGTAAAAAAAGGCAACAGAAAGATGTGGAAAATAAGTAAAAGATGCAAGAAAGTTACTTTTTTCCTCTTAAATTGGTAATTTCTTTGTTGTATACATAAAAATTAGTTATGTTAAACTATTATACAACTATTAAATAAGCAATTGCAAGACCTTTATTCCTGAAAATATAAAATAATTTAAAATTTTATTTCAAGGTTTATTTTTTGAAGTTTCATTTTTGTTTTGGTACATATAGAGTTTTTTTCCTTTCTTTGTCCTTTCACGTGGATCCCATTTAATTTTAAAATGGTAAATTAAATAAATTAAAATTTATTTATATTAATATCTCAGAACTTTTGAATTATTTTCCAATTTAATCATGATTAGGTAAAAGATGTTTGTGTTGATAAGAACACAATGTTGGCAAGGTTTTCCCGTGGAACATGCCTCCTACTTATTAATTCAATTAGTAAATACTGATATATGATTGTGTAAAGAATTTATATTATTTGAGTATTTTAATCTCTTATATTAGATATTTCTTATGTCCCAGTTTATGCGTGATAGTATTTGATTTGACACAATATTTAAGAATTAAAGAAAGTCTTTTAACACTTATTGTATAAAATAAGGCGTAGATATTTGTGTACTATATATAGATAGGCGTAAAATGATATATTTAAAATTAAATTATTACTAAATATAAAAAAAGTATCATTCTCACTAGATAGACTAAAAAAGAGGAGAGTGTCACGTAAATAAATAGGGATAAAGTGAGTAACTTGTTTTGATACTATTAAATTCACTTTTCATGAACCGTAAATCACCTATAATAGTACTCCTATCTTTTATTCAACATTGTCAATATAAATAAGTTAAACATGTCAACCAAAAAAATAAAATAAAATAAAATTAAACATGTTATTTATTGAGTGATCTAAAAATAGGAAGACAGCTGGATAAGATATGAGGCTGAATCTTTCTACTCCTACATATAGATAGCCCTGGCTGAGGGATCACCGAATATACTTAATACTCAAAGAGAGAAAGTTCAGTATTTCATGAAGAAACCAAAATGTTTCCTTTATCTGCATTTGCACCTGCACCTGCACCTGTTACATCTCTCCTCTCCCTCTCTTTTTTTTTTCTTTCTTTCTATGGTTCTTTTATGTAGTCAATATTCTTCATTTTATGAAAAAAACTGAGAGTGCAAAGCTTGAATCAAGTGGCGGAGCCAGAATTTTAATGAAGGGTGTGTAATTTTTTTCCTCATTTATATTAAGGGTGTGCAAAACTAAATATATATTCATAATAGCTAACATTTAACTTATGTACGAAGCGTAATTTTCCGGTGAAGGGTGTGCACCTGACCACCCTTCGCGTAAGGTGGCTGCGCCCATGCTTGAATCCATTACATATATAGTATTGTCGTTCCGCTCAGTGGCGGAATTACTCTTGTCCAACCGAAGTCAATTGACATGCTTTCATCGGTTTATATTGTATAAATATGTTAATTTTTTTTATATATATTTTTTATATGTTGAATTCCTTTGAAAGATATAAATTATATTTTGACTCTATTCTTTAGTGAAAATCTTGATTTGGCCCTTGATTCTAACCTAAAAAAGGGAAGTTGGAGGAAAGAGGTGCATGTTCAATTGCAGGTGAATGACATTTTGGATAACCGCAGAACAGTAACAGTGACGAAGCTAGAAATTCTAACCAGAGGATTAAGGAAAGAAAATGTTTGAGCTCCACTCTTGAGATTCAACTTAACCATACTACCTAAGGTAATTCTTGAGCTACCTTTATGATTCACTGAAAAGGGGATTCAACCATTTTCATATTCATAGGAATAATATCTTTTAATTTATATGCATAATGTGATTTAATTGAACCCCCTTCACACTATGTAGTTATATCCGTAAACGTGTACAAGTATAACTCTACAATCCCTACCCATAATTAGAATATATCCCATATATTGTAAATATATTTAGTGATAGATAATTATGGTAAATTAAGATTCCTCTTATATTGGGACTAGGATTCCTATTGTATTAGGATTATATATTGTACACTATATATATTGATATTAATGAACAAGAATCCCTAAGTGAGATTAATATCATCTTACATGGTATCAAGAGTCAAAATCCTACTATATAAAAATTCCTCCTTGCCCCCCCCCCCCCACCTCTCGGCCGACGGCACATAGTAGTTTTTTTCTCTCTTCCCAATTTCATCCCAATGGAGAATTTGGCTACTCCCACCTCTTTCGATGCTTCCGCTTCTCACTCAGTCGTCATCCAACCCCTCTCCTCACCGTCTTTTCATCCGGCTCTTGCCGTTACCAACATCAAGAATTTTATCCCTATAATTCTTGATCAAGAAGGTCAATATTGGTCATTGGTGGAACTATTTGGCATCCATGCATGTGTATATCATGTGTTTGATCATATAGACGACTCTTTCCCTCGTCCTCCCGATATAGACGACATCACATGGCGTCGCCTCGATGCCGTGGTCAAACAATGGATATATGACACTATATCCAAGGACTTACTATACACAATTATGAAAACAGATGCCTATGCCCATGATCTATGGACAGGTTTGGAAGAAATTTTTCAAGACAACAAGAACACTCGCGCTGAGTACTTGGAGGAACAGTTCAACACCACCCGTCTTGAAAACTTCTCTAATATGTTAGAATATTGCAGGCAGTTGAAACTTGTGGCAGACCAACTGTCTAACGTTGGTACACCTGTGTCCGAAACTAAGATGGTGTTACAATTAGTTGCGGGCCTCACCAAGGGTGAATATGACACCCTAGCTATGATGATCCAATAGGCTGACCCTCTACCAAGTTTCAACAAAGCACGCTCGCAATTGTTATTGGAGGAAACCCGACGTGCGAAACAGGACGAGCATAACCAGAAGGCATTAACAGTTGAACCGCGCGCACAACATCAAGCCACCGCCGTCCAACAGCCTCCGCCGAAAAATATCCAGCCGCGGCAAAATCGCAGCGGCAGGGGTGGCAAGGGCCGCGACAGTGGGCGAGGCGGCAAGGGTCGAGGCCAACAATCTCAGCAGTCCAGCAACACCATGACATGGGCCAGCCCAGTCTTTGGTTACCCAAATCGAACTGGGCCACAACTTCAGCATATCCTTCAGCCCAGTTCCCTTTTCAGCAACAAGGGCTCCTGGGCCAGGCTCCAGGTCCCCGTCCGCCCATGTTCCAGCACCAATAGGCCTATGTCATGCAGACCCAGTTCCCACAGCAGCCCTTCAATCAAATCCCCACCGACTTGGGTCAGGCATTCAGCAGTATGAGTATGCAGCAGCCCGACGAAAATTGGTATATGGACTCCGGAGCCTTCTCTTACCTCACCCGGTCCGCAGGTAATCATTCCCAAGTGTATCATTAAAGTCACCACAATTTATTACAGTTGACAATGGTCACCGCATTCCAATTCAAGGCTATGGTCTCACCCACACTCCGCCACCTCACCCACCCTTCTCCCTAAATAACGTCCTGCATGCCCCACACACCATCAAAAATTTAATATCCATTAGGAAATTTACTCGTAATAATTATGTGTCTGTTGATTTTGATCCCTTTGGTTTTGCTTATTTCTTTTTTTGAGGATCGACGAATCGAATGATATTTTTGTTCCAATTTTTGCCTTTACTGTGAAGGATCTACGTACGGGGACACCTCTTACGAGATGCAATAGCACATGGGATCTCTATCCATTCACATCCTCGTCCGCTGCCAGTTCCCGATCACACACTACCCTAGTTGCTCTATCTCCATCAATTTGGCACAATAGGCTCGGACACTCAGGAGCTCCCATTTTTAATTTTCTTAGAAGTAATAATTTTATTCAATGTAATGGGAAACTTGCCCAGACCTGCATTTCTTGTCAATTAGGCAAACATGTTCGTCTTCCGTTTAATTCCTCAGTTAGCGTTACGTTTGCTCCTTTTGATATTGTTCATGCTGATCTGTGGACTTTCCCTATTACTAGTTCCCTAGGTCATAAATATTATCTCGTGTTATTGGATGACTACTCTCACTTTCTTTGGATCTACCCATTAAAATTTAAGTCCGAAGTTTTTGCCATTTTTTTTTTGAATTTTTAACTTTTATCAAAACGCAATTCGAACGCGCCATTAAATCTTTCCAATGTGACAATGGATGTGAATTTAATAATTCCGCGTTTCAAAAATTCTGCACCAATAATGGCATGGTCTTTCGATTTTCGTGTTCTCACACGTCCCCTCAAAATGGCAAGGCCGAGCGTCTCATCCGTACAATAAATAACATGGTCCGCACGTTTCTGTTTCATGCCTCCCTCCCTCCAACATTTTGGGTATATGCAGTCAAAATAGTAGAATACGTCCTTAATATTTTACCCACTAGTACCATCCATAACATGACTCCAACCGAAATCCTACACCGTCGGGTTCCCTCCTATGATCACCTACGGATATTCGATTGCCTTTGTTTCCTTAATATCTCTTCCACGGCCACTCACAAATTAGCTCCCCGCACCACTCCGTGTGTCTTCTTAGGTTTCCCGTCAAACCATAGGAGCTATCTATGCTATGACCTCTCCACTCGTCAAATTTTCGTCTCACGTCACGTCACTTTTGATGAGACGCAATTCCCCTTTTCCAACATCCAAAAATTTCGAAAACCGGATTACGAATTTTTAGACGACTCAACTCTCTCTCATGTCCACCTTCGGGAACTGTGCCAGGCCGACACCACTGTACCTCTATAATCATCATCTGCCACCGTACATCACCTACCGTCGGCATCCCTGCCACCGGTGACCTCCCTGTCACCACCTCTAGCATCACTCTGCCTCCAGGTTCCACCAACTCACCGGTCACCATCCCATCCACTGTGCCATCCCAACAGTCTCACCACCGTACCGACTCCAGTCCGACCCTCAACCACCACCCAGCAAACCTAGCTACCGGACCTACTACGCCACTAACATCATACCCTACATATCCCCACCAATGTTCACCAGCACCCACCGATCCAACCCACTCGACTCCAAACCCAAACACCGCCACTGTTCAACACCATCCGACAGCTACCCTCGACCGACACCCAGTTCCGATGACACAAACTGCCCCACACCCGATTCTACCATCAACCAACCCAACCAACCAGTCGACCGACACCCTTACCCAGCCAGCACCCACCGGATGGAAACTCGTGCCCAACACGGGATTTTCAAACCCAAAGTCCAATTTAACCTGTCCACCCAAACAATTTCACCTATTCCAAAAAGCCCTAAATTAGCCAAACTGGATCCGAATTGGAATGCGGCCATGTGTGAGGATTTTAATGCACTAACGAAACAACATACTTGGGACTTGGTTTCTTGACCAGAGGGAGTGATTGTGATCCGTTGCATGTGGCTTTTTCGTCACAAGTTCAGGGATAATGGTGACTTAGAAAGATATAAGGCAAGACTAGTGGCAAATGGTACTAACCAGCAGGAGGGCATTGAATGCGGTGAGACTTTCAGTCCGGTTGTCAAACCGACCACCATTCGCACAGTTCTAAGCATTGCTATGGGTAAGAATTGACCGATTCATCAGCTAGATGTGAAGAATGCATTTCTTCATGGGGATTTATGAGAAATTGTATACATGCACCAGCTGCCTGGTTTTGTCCACCCAACAGCCCCATAATATGTGTGTCGTCTCCGTAAATCACTCTATGGCTTAAAACATGCCCTAGAGCATGGTATGATCGTTTTGCACATTTCATTATACGTCTTGGGTTTACATGAAGCAGATGTGATACCTCTCTCTTTACTTTACATCGAGGTCGTGATACTGCCTATTTATTGTTATATGTGGATGACATTGTTCTTACTGCCTCTACTGCTGTGTTGAAAGATGAGATTAATGCACGGCTCAAGTCTGAATTTGCCATAACTGATTTGGGAAAGTTGAGCTATTTTTGGGGATCTCAGTCACTAGATCCGCCAAGTGTATGTTTCTTTGTCAGTGTAAGTATGCAGAGGAGATCGTGCACAGCTCTAAGATGGACAATTGCAAAATCATGGCCATTTCGGTTGATTCTAAATCCAAACTTAGTGCACTGGTCGGTACTCCAGTGACTGATCCTACTATGTATAGAAGTATTGCAGGCGCACTTCAGTATCTCACCTTCACCAGACCTGACATTGCCTATGCTATCCAGCAGGTATGTTTGTTTATGCATGCCCTCAGGGAACCTCATTTTACTGCCCTCAAGCGTATCATTCGATATGTTAAGGGCATACTGGACTATGGACTACACTTATACTCCTCTGCACCGACTCGCTATTATCCTACATAGATGCAGATTGGGCAGGATGTCCAGACACCCGCCGCTCTACATTCGACTACTGTGTGTTTTTGAGTGATAATCTCATCTCATGGTCTGCCAAACGGCAAGCCACATTATCCCGTTCGAGTGCAGAAGCTGAGTATAGAGGAGTTGCTAATGTTGTTGCTAAGATCTGTTGGCTCCGAAACCTTCTCTTGGAGCTTCAGTGTCCTTTAAGTAAAGCGTCTCTGGTCTACTGTGATAACATATCCGCCATATACCTGTCTCACAATCCGGTTCAGCATCAACGAACCAAGCATGTTGAGATGGACATCCACTTTGTTCATGAGAAGGTTGCTCTCAGACATATTAAAGGTATTGCACGTGCCTTCCTCATATCAATACGCGAATATTTTCCCGAAGGGCCTCCCAAGACAGTTGTTCCTTGATTTTAGATCCAGTCTTAGCGTTAGGCCTCCTCCCGCTCAGACTGAAGGGGTGTGTAAACGTGTACAAGTATAACATTACAATCCCTACCCATAATTAGAATATATCCCATATATTGTAAATATATTTAGTGATAGATAATTATGGTAAACTAGGATTCCTCTTATATTAGGACTAGGATTCCTATTGTATTAGGATTGTATATTGTACACTATATATATTGATATTAATGACAAGAATCCCTAAGGGAGATTAATATCATCTTACAATATCCTATATATAGGGCTTTTAAATAATAATGGTGTTCAGCTTATGATATCTTTCGCAGGTTTAAATAAAGTAATGTTTGGCTGATGTAAAGAAAGATGGGTGATTTTGGTGGCAGATTCTTGGAGATCAAGCAAAGGTAAGTACCAGTTAAGGCCTGCCCTATTTTTAAGTAACTCAAAGCTTATTTTTTATGAGTTAAAGTCTGGTCTAATTAGAAGCACTTGATCTAAACGAACATGAAAATCTGTCAGGGTTTCGAACAAAAGGAGATCAACAAGAAATTATGATGTTTAATTTGTTTGTAGAATAATTTATTAGGGCAGATTTTATATTATGTTAATTTTAATTGGATTTGTATAAATATCTGAAGCCTAATTAACGCCTGGTCTAAGATGCATTTGATCTGATTTCTCCTTTCATTGAAAAACTGGGACCTAATGTCTTTAAGGGCTTTAGAGATCTAACAACAACATAGACGGTGTAATCCCATGATTGTAATTTGGGGAGGATAGAGTGTACACAGATCTTACTTCTATCTTAAAAGGTAGAAAAAATTGTTTCCGATAGATACTCCTCTCAATGAAAAGCAAATCAAAGCAATAGGGCTTAAGAGATCTTAAAAGAATAAAACCCTCTTTTTATGAAATGAACAAAGAAATTGAGATCTTGATAAAAAGAGGTTTAAAATCAAGAAAAGGTATCTTGATCTGCAAAAAAGCCTCTAATTTGTTCCTTCTTTTAGGCTAAATTACTTTTTTATCGTACATTCATGATTTCTCCTTTATTTCTTGTCCTCATATCATTAAGCCGCCTCATTAGCTTTGTGTTGATATAGTATAAACCTTTTTTTGGGGTTAAGACAATAGTATAAACTACCGTCCATGTAAATTATTATATAACATTCTGCACAATTTTATTATTGATCTATTGCAGTGGTACTTTCTACAATCAATGGTCACAAAGACCTAAGTTTGTTCTTATATTTAGGACTCTTTGATTACATATGTAGCATTTCAATTCCCTTCTATCTTCCCCAACTTAATTAATATTCAATCCGTTTCAATTTATGTGACATTATTTTTTACCAATTTGTTCCAAAATGTCACCTTTATTTATTTTAAAATAATTTGGCTTTAAACTTTTCATCTTACCTTAAACGAAATGCTTTTATAGACACAAAAATCTCCATCTTTAAGACTACAAAATCCTAAACCCTTTTTTCAACTTTGTGTCCAATTGATTTGTCATATAAATTGAAAAGAAGTAGCGTATGTGGTTGTGATTTGTATAGTTTCCACCTCTCCTTATAATTATGATTTTCTTGACTAGAATCTTCATAAGTTTGAGATATTTTATCACTTTCTTTTGTCATAATCAAGAGGCCATCACGTTCATATCAAAGCTACTTAAAGTCTTGAACATTATGTTTGTTTGCTAACTATGTCGGGAGGTGGTTTCCTTTCAAAGACAATCTTATATATTGTGCCTAATCTATCCATTACTAAATGTATTATACAAGTTATATTATGATCGGCTTTTGCTTTCAGGTTTTGTATTATTGCTTACGTAAATGAGTTTTGTGTTGCACTTTCTTATTGTGTGCTTACTTAGTTACGTTGGTTGAGTTGTGGAGCTTAATTTATCTCCGACACTATGAAGATCCTACGCAGAGTGTGGAACGCTGATCGATCTGAGTGGTCAAGTCAACGTGGGGGTTGGAAGGAGGTGGTAAACCCCCCTCCCGGGGGAGTAGGGGGCGAATCCCCTGAAAATTTTATAATGTAATGTTATTTAGTGGAGAGTATTTTGAGAATTTTAAGCTTGTATTATGTTCGGCACCATAGCATGTCGGGAATAAGGGGGACATAGTGAACGTAACCACTCCCTTGGTTGGTCCCTAGTTTTCACTATATATAAACTAGGGCGCCGTTTTTCTTTCAGAAGAGTGGTTGAAAAAGAGAGAAAGAGATAATTGTAAACTCAAAACTTCATTATAGTAAAATCTGCAGCGGCAAAGTGGACGTAGCTCTCGCATTGAGGGTGAACCACTATAAATCTGTGTGTTATTTGTTCTTCGCTTATTTAATATTTTTCTGATTAGGTAGGATTTGAGACGTAAATCCTAACAACGTTGTCATCCTTTTATGTTATTTTCCTTCCCTCTTTGTGATGTTTTTTTTAAACATTTCTTTCACAATTTCTATGTAATCAATCAATCTAGTCTGAGGCAAGTGTTTTTTATTGTTGCACCAAAAAAAGTGTTTTTTGTTGTGTGTTTTCATGTATTAGCCGGGGTTATTATGTTGCATAACCTTTCATATAACAGATCTGTTATAAGCTCCTCTCGATCTCTTCAGTGTTAACTGTTACGTATCGAGAACTTTGTCTACATTGTTTTACTTGGGCCTTATTTGTTTCTTATTAATATTAAAATATTTGAATTTGAATAAGTATTTGAATAATAGGATGTTGTATTAAAATTGAATACTAAACAATTAAGATTGTTTGTTTTTTCAACATTTGATTATATAAAATTTATTTTTATCTAAAAATTAATAAATATGAAATTCAATAAGGTACCAAATTAATCTAATAATCGCTTATTATCGCACTGCACTCCTTTTGCAAGATCATCTCTTAAATGTGAAAACAAAATGATAAAGGGAAAATGAAATGTCGGATTAAATCACCGAAAGAGGGCATGAATCAACAAAATATTTTCAAAAAATTATATGAAGTTTGGTGATGTCTAGTCGTGATGGTTGTGGGGGTTGATTTGGGATGACATTGGCTAGTGGTGGTATTGCGAGTAGTAACTAATGGTAGTAATGGTTGTTTGGCTGGCAGTAATAGTTGATGGTTGTAGTTTCTGTGGCGGCTGATAGTTATGATGGATAATTATGATGGCTAATGGTGGTGATGAATGATGACGATGATTGGCGATGTATAATGATGATTAATGGTGGTAATTATCAGTAGTGATCGGTGGTTGTTGTGGTAATGGTGGTGATGATTATAAATGTTGGCTAGAGTTGGTTACGATTGATTGTAGTGATTGATAACGGTGGTGGTTGTGATTGAGGATGATGGTTATGTTGGAAATTTGCCTTTGGCGGGGAGATGCGTCCACCTATCTTTAATGAATTAAACACTAGTGTTCCGCATGTTGGAGGCTTTGTCTCTTCACACATGCATAATCTACTAAGTGAGTAGATGACCGTAGGGCCAAGAATCGTCAAATTTCATTGAGAAATGAAAGAGATATTGGTCCACGAAGTAAGGTGTTTGAGGCATGAAAATATGGTGTGGGACAAATCTACCACATCGGTGGGAAAAGGAAGAATTGCTCTCTTTATAAGTCTCTAAAGTGGTAAAGGGTTTGGGACCCCAAGGGGTATCCCATGTGTTTAAAGGAGGGGGGACCTAGATGTGCTAGGGTTCAAGTCTAAGCCCATACGCGCGCCGCCCGCCCGTCCCGTTGGGTCACGGGTCACGGGCTGTGGGCTGTGGGGACTTTCTGATATTATCTTTTTGGACCCCAAATTGCTTAATATTTATAGTTTGGTTCCTAGAGTTTCTGAAAAGTTGATTTTTGGATTGACGGAAGGCAGAAACTTTCTGCCTACCGTTTGGGCTATTTTTTGGAGCATTAACCAGCCATTACTTGGCTGTTAACTCCTCCATAAATATCCCTCATTCCTTTAATCATAACAGCCTCACTAATGGCATAAAACCTGCCATTATCAACCTCTTTAATGCCATTAACAGCCCTCATAATGACTATTTACAGCCATGTTTGTGGCAGTTGAGGAGTCCCTCCTCCATGCTATATATTGATGCCTTTTGGCTCAATTGTGGTGGACATTTTCAGTCACAAAAAAAGTGCACTAACAGCAATGAAAAACAGTGCACTAACCGTGAGGAAAGACACACATATACAAGATATACACTACATAGACACTATATACACAGAGACAAAACAGAAGAGAAAGTCAGTCCAAACGTTGGACGAAAACAGAAACTCTTCCTTTCTTTTCCATATCTTCAGCAAGTCGATTCGTATTTGTTTTCTTCGTCAGGCTCAACCTATTTGCTTTGTAGTGTTGAGATTAAAGTGTTGTTTTATCTTGGGAGACTGTTGCCCGCTAACGTAAAAGCATATATACGGGGCAATCTTGTCTTAAGGACAGAGTGCAATCACTCGACTCAACACACAGTTGTAACCATCCAGATTTAGTGTTTCTTGATTTCAGGTTATCAAGATTCAAGAATCAACAACTTTGCGGCAGCTTTGAAGATTGGTTATTTGTTTATCCTTTCGAACACTTGTAATATTTATTTACTTCCTGTACTGCTTTACAATAGAGTACCCAACAGGTTATGGGTGGGAGGTAGTGTAGTTGATAATAGTGGGTGACAACTGCGATAGTTGATAATGTAGGCGATAGCGGCAGTAGTGAATAAATGAAGTTGGTGAACTTTCATCTTTGTAAAAATCATTTAATATACATCTTAATGATATTAAGATCTTGTTATATATTAGTCATTTGGATCTATTCAGACCTATTAAGTAGTTGTAACATAAAAAATATATAAATGCGCTTAATGTTTAAGATTTAAATAATTAGGAATCATACCTAAAAAAAACGAATGACTGAAATTTGAATAACTAAAATTAAAACTTTCATTAGATGTAAACGAATGAGGTCTAGCCCCTTACTCTAACTGTGAGGATTTTCACAAAAGATACTAGAGAAGTTCAATATGTACAGACTGTTTTTGGATATACTAGATCTTAAGGGTTGTTTAGGCTCTAATTTAGGAATAAGTTTTTTGGTTTTAATCAAAATAGGATAAGTGGGCATCAGTAGGTGGGCATAAATGGAGCTTTCAGGAGTTAGTGTAAATTTTTGAACAACTGTATCTTGTAGAGGTGACTGAAGACCATAACAATTTTCAACTTAAAGAAGGTGAGATTGTTAATTTTGTGCTTGCAAGTCAAGCTTTTCAAAAGAATCTTTTAGGATGTCTTGATGATCTTAATCTAAGCCATCTAAGTTTATACGATTTGACTTATATAAGTATCTTTTTGCTTTTCTACGTGTTTGGTAGACACTCGAAGTGTTTATAAGCTAAAATCTGCTAAAAGTCATAAGCCGGTCATCCCAAATTTACTGTTTATCAGTTTAGAAACACTTTTTTTGGTTTGACTAAATTTTCTTACTATTTTATCTTTAGTTTTTTTTAAAAAAAATTCTCAAAATATCTTTTCCAAATTAAAATCTCTTACTTTTTATTTAATCATATTCATTGTTCCTCTTTTTTATTTTATTTTATAAGATCCTTTGAAATTATTATTTTTTGTGAAAGCTTATCAACATTTTTTTTTATCAAACATATCAATTGTTTATTATCATTTTCAACACTTCTATTCTAACACATATATGCTTATTTTACAAATAAATTCAGCACTAAAAAGTAATTTTTCAACACTTGAAACTTATGAGTTATTTACAATCAACTAATCAAGATAGGCTCTTGCCCCAGGGCACATGCGAGTTGGTAAGTGACAAGGTGATTGGGGTACAACCACACCGACGTCGCGGGTTCGAATCCGTGTGGTGACAGTCTTTGCTGAAATATTGCAAGGGTTGTTGCTGGGTTCGTGTCCCGTTGGTCCTCTCCCTTGCAGGGTTGCCACTCGCGCATATTCCTCGATTTACATCCCACCTGGCCAAGGGGCCTCTGGTACGGAGGAGTTTCGCCTTCGGGACTTTCCACTTCACAAAGAGAGGCTATTAATCTGCTCTCTCTCTCTCTTGTGCTTGACACATAAAGCTGCTTTTTATCCCACCCATCGCACAAAAACTAATGCATAAAGAGGATAATTCATCTTTATTTTCACACTTCTAAATGATTATAGTAGGGGAAAACTTGTAATTAATAATACACTACTAACATCCAACATGTTATGAAAAAAAATGTTAAAATAATACTTATGCGAATTCATGTATATTTATTAAATCATTATTTCTGAATTCTTAACTTTTTGCACTCCTAAAATATCCTCCGCTTTCTAATTTACACATTATCATTCTTTTTGTTTCCCACAATTCCTCCTAACCTATACATTACCTTGCAAATTAATCATGATTAAAGCCATTTGTGACTCTCATGAGAGGGAAATTTAAGGGTGGCAAATGTACGGTTTGATCTGAATGTGTTTTATAAATTGCAACTGCAATGCGCCAATGCATACTCTTATAACGTTGGGAACTAGAAAACATTAAAACAATAAGAACTGAGAAGAATGAAAAATGAATGTCATCTACGTCCTGTGTGATTGTGCCAAGTTGTGGCTAGTAAACCCAAGACTTGCAACTATCAATTATCAATTTTCATGAATGTTGGCAATTTACATTGTCCCCATGCTATATTGTTTTTTCATTCTAGAGAACACAGAGTTGGTTCCAGAAATAAATTGGCTCTGTCTTTTATATAGCAGTTGGTTGAAGTTGCATTGATTTTTTTTCATAAACAATTTTTTTAAGGCATAAGTCAATGTTGTTTTCCAGCACTGTATTGTACCCCTAGGCCATATCAAGGTTTATTATTCAAAGTTGTACATCTCTAAATTTGAGTTGGTTAAAATAAAAAGGGATTTATTATAAAAGAGATGCTTTGCAAAAAAATGTAAATTATAAAGATAACGATGTGATAATAATAAAACATAATATTTGCGAAATGCTTAAAATAAAAATGTGATGCGTTTTGCGAAAATAAAATAACATAGAATATTAGGATAAAAACTATGATTAAGATATTAAAAGGCAAATTGTAGTAGAAATGCGAATAATAATAATGATAATAACTAATGATATTGAGAACAAATGACGATATTAAAAGCCTTAAATATATAGGGCACTTCATTCCATTGTAACTGATCAAATTCCAGTAATTACAAAATACTTATTATTATTCTCTTGATTTCTGTGCTTTCATACAAGTTACTGTCACTTTGTCCAGAAGCTGTCATAAGGTTCATGCTAAGCATTACTTTATCTGTCTTGTTATTATTCATTTTCAGTGCAATTCATCTAGAATTCCTACCTAATGTGTCATTTGAGATCCATATGTCCTTGACCACGTATACAAATTCAAATGTACTATTTTACGGGTAAACAGTTTGACGCCCATCGTGGGGCCTGGACAATTGTGGTGTTACACGTGACACATCTACTAATCTAATTTTTTCTTTAAGTCTTATTCTTTGTTCAGATCAGACAGATGACAGGAATAGACAACGTTGGGGACAATACTAACAATCTTAGGCCAGATGATCTTCCATTAGGACCCATGAGACCCGATGCATACTGACCGAGTCACTTTCGGAGATGGACTGACTCAACATGGTGACGTTCCCACTGACAAAACACATGAAGAAGCCATACATAATCTTCGAGTGCAAAATGCTACAATGAGCGAATAATTGGAGCGTCTGAAGCAGTTTCAAGAGGAGTTCATGTCCAAAAATATGGACAATACTCCAATAGGAGGACCAGTTCCTCCACCAAATACACATGGAGAAACTGATGATGGTCAGGGCAGAAATGGTGATGATCAAGGCAGATTTGTAAATGATGGTTCAGATAGCGAAGTTCCTGAAAACTCATTCCAGGAAAAGGTCCTGAAATTCATGAAGGACATGACAAGCAAAGTTAATACAAATGTAGAGAAGACAGAAAAAAGGCCCAGGAGTTCCACACCAGTTCAGTCAAATACCGTGGGCTCCTCCCGTGGTTGACGGTCCGGATGCAAAAAAGTATATTCAATTAGCATATAAGCAGAGGCTGCACCCGAATTGATCCCTAAAAGGTTTAAAATGTCTTTTGTGGTTGAGTATGATGGAACTACTGATCCACAAGAGCATATCATGGCATATACTACGGCCATGAAAGAAAACGATCTAAGAGAACACGAATTAGAATCGGTTCTGATAAAGAAGTTCGCTGAAACACTCGCTAAGAGAGCTCTGACATGATATTCACAAATCCTTGAGCATTCTATTAGTCTCGTTAACATATTCATAAAAGCTCATGCGTGAGCTTAGAAGGTGAAAACGAGCAAGGCAGATATCTTCGGCATTGCACAAAGAGAAGCAAAACTCCTTAGAGACTTTGTTACCCAGTTCTAGAAAGAACGGATGCTACTACCCGCAATCCCGGATGAATGGGATGCAAAGGCCTTCACAAAGGGTTTGAATCATTCAAGTTCAGATGCTTTATGAAAGCTCAAGGAACATCTCTTGGAATTCCAAGCTACAACTTGGAAAGATGTGCATAACCGGTATGAGTCCATGATCCGCATTGAGGAATATATGCTTAGAACTAAAGCCGAGACTATCTTTGCAATGGTAGAAAAAAGGAATTCCTCGAAAACCCGTTATAACCTTATCCTCCCACCGGAAAGCAAAGAGGTGGATAGGGCTTCTGCTCATTTGATAAATCAAATAACAAAGGAGGCTCCGGGCGTAGTAATCAGGTATTGTGAATTTCAAGAAATGTAATTCATATAAGGGTGTCGGGTATCTGAAATTATTCGAGTACAATTTCAATATCGATGAAGAATAGATGGTGGTGGTGTTAAGAACTTATCCAGCATCTCGACTACTGAAGCCACCGCAGTCTGATCCGAGTAAAAGAAATCACTCCATTTGTTGCGATTTCCATGGCATTCACGGGCATAAAACTACAGATTGTAGACATCCATGAGAAGAGATGGCAGGAATGCTAAGCAGGGGCCATCTCCGAAAATATTTAAGCCAGAGAGCTCAGAAAAACTATGAGCGGGGACAATCCGTAGAAGGTAAGACTAATTCTGCTGCTCCACCCCATGTCATAAATATGATATATGGTGGATCAATGATTGCCACCATGTCTTTCACGACGGCTAAAAAGACAAAAAATTCTGTGACCCAGGAAAAGAGGTTCCGGGAGATACCTGATGAACATATTATCACGTTCACTGAATAAGACAATGCCGGTGTAATATTTCCACGCAATGATACACTAGTGATCGCGGTGCCTATCGACTGCTTCTAGGTGAAATGAGTTCTAATTGATCCCGGAAGCTCAGCTAATATAATTAGGCTAAAGGTTGTAGAAGAAATGAATATGGTGGACAAGATAGTTCCGGCTGCCAGAACCCTTTCAGGTTTCAACATGTCAAGTGAGACCACAAATGGGGAAGTGGACCTACCGGTTGATGTAATGAGGGTTATTAAGATGAAAACATCCTACGTCCTCGATAGGGGACATGAGGTACAATGCAATATTCAGGAGACCGTGGATACATGACATGAAGGCGGTCCCATCAACATTGCACCAGTTGGTGAAATTCCATACACTAGAAGAGATTCAACAAATTCAAGGTGAACAACCCGTTGTTAGAAATATGTACGCCATAGATGAACCAGAGGTGGAAGCAGACCCCAAATAGCAATTACAGGAAGCGGAGCCGGTACCAGAAGAGGTTCACCAGGTTCCGCCGGTAGAAATAGTATCATCTTATTCGAAAGAGGAGTTTTCAGATCGGTATCAAGTACCCATATACTTTAAAGTACCTGATGAATAAGATGCCACCAAGTCCACTGTAGAGGAATTGGAACAGATCGCACTACATCCGAAAACTCCCGATAGGAAGGTATACCTGGGCATTGGACTAGCCCCGATGCTCAAGGATTTAATTCTTAAGTATCTTATATCTAACGTTGATTGATTTGCATGGTCCCATGAAGATATGGCAGTCATTCCTCCAGAAGTCACAACTCATAAGTTGGGCCTGAATCTTAATTTCCCTCTGGTACAACAGAAAAAACGGCCGATAGCCGAACTTCACAACAGGTTTGTTAAGGAAGAAATAGTTACACTACTCAAAATAGGGTCAATCCGGGAGGTAAAATATCCAGACTGGTTAGAAAACATAGTTGTAGTACCTCAAAAGGGAAACAAATTTAGAATGTTCATTGATTATAAGGATTTAAATAAGGCATGTCTTAAAGACTCATTCCCGCTATCGAACATAGATTAGATGATTGATGCTATGGCCGGGAATGAGATAATGAGTTTTCTTGATGCGTATTTCAGGTATAATCAAATAAGAATACACCTGGAAGACCAAGAAAAAACATATTTTTTAACTATTAAGACGGAGAGCAACTACTTATATACATGGCACTATCGGAGGTAGCGGTAAGTGTAGTACTGGTGCAGGAGGAAAAATGTATACGATTTTCTATTTATTATGTAAGTAGACTAATGTTGGGGGCCGAGACACAGTACCCGTTACTTGAAAGATTAGTTTTTGCCTTAGAAATGTCGTCACGAAAGCTTCAACCCTATTTTCAATGCCACCCAATTGTCGTAGGAAAAATGTATACGATTTTCTATTTATTATGTAAGTAGAGTAATGTCGGGGGTCGAGACACAGTACCCGTTACTTGAAAGATTAGTTTTTGCCTTAGAAATATCGTCACAAAAGCTTCGATCTTATTTTCAATGCCACCCAATTGCCGTAGTAACAACTTTTTCTCTAAAAATGTGTTGCATAAGCCCGAACTATCCAGGGAGCTTGGCTAAAATAGGCGGTAGAGTTAAGTAAATTTGATATTGAATACGGACCACGGACTGTAATAAAGTCGTAGGTCCTTGCAGACTTTGTGGCCGATAACAGTCCTAGAGTAACCCCACAGGCAAAAAATGAGTCTATCTTGGTCTTGGGGACTGGGGTCTGGACACTTTATACAGATGGTGCCTCTAACGTCAAGGGGACCGGTTTGGGTGTTGTATTGCGAACTCCCACCAGTGAAGTCTTGAGGCAAGAAATACATAATATTTTGTTGACCAACAATGAAAAAGAGTATGAGGATTTAATTGTAGGTTTAGAGCTAGCCCGGGGGTTAGGTTCACATATCATCAAAGTCAAGTATGACTCGCTGCTGGTAGTGAACCAAGTCCATGAAGTGTTTGAGGCCAAAGAAGAGTATATGCCGAGGTACCTTGAAAAGGCTTTGAAGTTGTTGTCCCATTTCTAAGAGTAGACAGTGGTACATATACCCCGGGAGGAAATTATAAATGTGAATGCACTCACAAATTTAGGCTCCAACATGGAGGCTGAGTGTTCTAAAATCGAGTCGGTTATTCAGTTGTTGCATTTGGCACTAGATCTCGTTGGATATAATGAAATAAATTCAATCAGCCTAACTTGGGACTGGAGAAATGAATTCTTGGATTATTTTATGAATGGAAAGCTCCCGGAGGACCCAAAGGCATCTAGAGCTCTGAGGACTAAGGTTGGTCGGTACTGTGTTGTAAGAAAGCTTTATCGTAGGTGTCTTTCTGGTCCCCTAGCTTAGTACATAGGCCCCGATGAAGCAAATTACGTGATGAGAAAAGTCTATGAAGAAATATGTGGAAATCATTCAGGAGCAGAATCATTAATGAGGAAGTTCATGATGTCCAGTTACTATTGGCCCCGGATCGAGGAAGATACAAAGGCATTTGTGCCGAAATGTGATAAGTGTCAGCGTTATGCACAACTGTTACACCGATCGAGTGAAAAGATGTATCTGGTAGTGTCACTATAGCCGCTCATGAAGTGGGGGATGGACATCATCGGGCCCTTACCAGCAGCTCCAGGACAGATATCTCAAATTATATTTGTGATCGACTATTTTTCTAAATAGGTTGAAGCTGCAGCTTACGTAAAGATACGAGAGAAAGAGGTGAATGATTTCATTTGGCAACATATTATTTGTCGTTTTAGCATCCCTAAGGAGATAGCTTGTGACAATGGCCAGAATTTCATCGGTGCCAAGGTCACAAATTTCCTTGATGAATTGAATATGAAGTGGATCACCTCTACTCCCTATCATCCCAGCACAAATGGACAAGCAGAGTCAACAAACAAGACTATAATCCAGAATTTTTAAAACAATAGAGGATGCAAAAGGAAACTGGTCGTCCAAACTATCAGAGATTTTATGGGCATATCGAACTATGGCAAAAACGAGTACCGGAAATTATTTTCCCCTAGTCTATGGTGCAGAAGCCTTGATTCTGGTATAAGTTGGAACTCCCAGCTTGAGATATCTCTGGGTTGAGGATTAATCAAATGCAGAGTCAATGTCCTTACACTTGGATTTGCTTGATAAGCATCAGAATTTAGCATACATCTGAATGGTAGCCCAAAAGCAAAGAAGAGAGTGTTACTACAAGCGGCTTACAAATCTCCGAAACTTCAAACTCGGGGACTTGGTGCTCCGGATAGTCAATCAGAGTATCCGAAAGCATAATGTTGGAAAACTATGAGCAAACTGGGAAGGACCATACACTATAATCGATATTGCTGGTAAAAGAGCTTATCAGCTAGCTGACCAACAAAGAAATATACTTACTAGAAATTAGAATGTAAGTCACTTGAAGAAGTACTATGTGTAGTAGGTCTGAGCATGCGTCGCACTCTTTTTTCAATTTGTTTTTTCCGACAAGATTTTTAATGAGGCAGCATCACGATATAAGCATGTTCACGATCTTGCTACTGAAGAGAATTGTCTAGTATCCAAGTCTTCATACCATGAAGTTTCAGATACTAGGGTACATACACACCTGGAGTAGAGTGAAGATTTTGAAATTTTAACTCTTTTAAGGAGCACCAACATTGGGGACTTCCCTGATACTGGGGACTGGCCGGGTATTCAGCATATATGTAACCGGACTGACCACACTAAATGGCAGCCGGATTATTTTTGCAACTGTATTCACATTTGTAAGCCAAGGGAATCCATAAGAATTTCCTTTTATGATAAATAAATCTTTACCATCACGAGCATAAAACGTATGTTGTTATATTGAACATATCAAAAATTATGTGCCATAATGAATAAGAGACGTCCTTTTCTACAACACCATTAAAAATAAGGGACCTCTTTTATTAAAACCTTAACAAAAAAGTTAAGGCTCCGAATACCAGAAGTACCGGAATTTTAAATTGTTCGGAGACAAGTTAAGTCCGGAACTAACTAACTTTGGAGGCCATAAGAGGCTCCGGTTAAAGATGAAAAGAAAAACACAACTTTGAAATTTAATTAAGGTTATTAGAAAGTCTGTAAACTTCAAGTCTTAACCTATTCTGATAAAGAGAACCTTAAAGCTAGGTTCCGGGACATAAAGTAAAGTAATGAAGTCTGAACTATTCTTGCTTATGAAAATAAATAAAGAGTGAAAACTTGGAGTATAATTGCGAAAGGGAAATTCATTCATTCATGTTCTTCCGGACTGGTTCAGTCCGGATACAAAAGATATTAACGGGACCCAAAAGTGACCAAGTAACAAAAAATTAAAAAAAGACTGAAATAAAAACCCACGCAAAAGGTTACGGCATGTCCGCTCCATGGTCCGTCGGGGGTGTTTCGGGTGTTGCTAACAAAAATAAGAGTTTTAAAAAGGTTAGTTTGGGGGGAGGTTCATCATCATCTCTAGACTCTCCATCGACCTCCACATCTGAATCCTCTCTGTCTCCACGAAGAGCCTCCAAGGACTACTTGGCATTAATAAGATCAATTTTAGCATCCAGGATTTTTGATGCAATATTGCAACCCAACTTTCTTGCTTCCTCGAGAGCGTCCACTCAACTCTTCAGAACGGTCAAGTCTCTTCGGAGCTTCCACCTTTGACACTTGGTATGAAGTTCGGTGATGATATGCTCGGAAGTATGGAGGGAGCCTGATTCCCTAAGTTCGGTGCGTAAGGCTTCAAACTCTACCCTGAGATGCTGGATTTCTTCCTTCAGTTTTTTCTCCTTACCAGAAGGGCCGATTGCTTTAGCCAAATCCACAGTGGAAAAAGCAGAGGCGTGACCCTGAATGAAGGGGTTGCGATTGGTAACTAAGAACAAGATTGTGGAAAATGAAAGAAAAGGAATGGATATTCTACCTGTAGGAACAAGTCTACAAGATGAGCGATATAAGCCTCAATGGTAGCATGTGGAGATTTTTGGAGGGAAGAAGCAGATGTCCCGGCCTCGGATTCAGATGTAGGGTTTGAGCTATACTTAGAATGGTCCTCAAAGGAAATGATAGTTTCTACCTCTGGAGCTTCCTGACGTGGACTATCCAAAGTGGGGATCTCTTCATTCACATTCTCTTCTTCATCAATGTGGATGACACCTGCCTTAGCTTTTGCATGCAGCTCCTTCCAATACTTTGTAAGTTAGCGATGGCTTCTCACTCAGTAACTAATTCTCACTGAGGGCTCGGCAACCTCATCTTGAGCTTTTCATTTCCAGTTGTCAGAAGAAGACTTAATGTTCAACAAGGCATCCACGCGAGATGACACTTTTTGGGCTGAGGAATTTCAAGACGGGAGTCCTGGTAATAGAGGAAAATGTTGGAAAAGGAGTTCGGCGAATCCGGGATAAAATATGAATAGGAGGGAGTGTTGAGGTCAAAAGTTTACCATTGTATTTCTCCTTCCACTATTTTGAGGTGATACTCTTCCAAGTCCGGGTGGTGTTGGGGAAGGCACGGATAAGACTTACTACCCACTCAAAAATCCCTTCAATCAATTGCGGCTTGACAAGAACGGCTGGAAAAGTTATAAAACTTTGAGTTAGAAAAGAGTTATCCTTTATTTGGATACCCATGAAAATAAGCACTACAAGAAAGTATAGAATTGGCAACAAAACTTTAGCAATAATAAATTTATTATTGCTAAAAACGTAAATGGCAATAAAAATTTAATATATTGTTGCTAAAAAACATAAATGGCAACAAAAAAACAATAACTTATTGTTGCGAAAACTTTTCTCATCAGAGGTTATTGCAACGGCATGCAACAACTTTTGTAGTTGCGAAAAGTACTTTTGACAATAATATTCAACATCTAACAACAAAAAATATTGTTGGCAAATCCCTTTCTTCTTGTAGTGAAGCCTGTAAATGAGAAAATAAAATACTCACGGGAGGGGTTCCACTCTTTTGGGAAAGGATCTGAAGAAGGCTAGTGAATTCGGTTAGTCCTAATCAGAATGTAATGGGTTTGTCAACCACAATCGTGATTATCCTCCGCATTAATAAGGCTACAAATTTCTCGGGGGTATTGGGCGATAATTTCGCCTCGTAAAATCCTAGGGTAATACATGAGGAGGATGAGGTGGTTAACTATGAATGGAACATCGACAACATTGGCTAACATCTAGATGTAGAAGACAAGTCTCCAAATCTACGGAGCAACTTGGGCTAAGCAAACCCTATACTGACGGTAAAATCCTCAATAATCTTTGGGATGGGGAGTTTGAAACCAATGATGAATGGGTAGGTGTACGTCATAGAAAACCTTCCAATATGGTAATGGACACGGTCGACAAGATCAACTGTTCTGACAACTATGTCAGGAGAAAAACCACAATCCTTTATAACATTAAGAAAGATCTTGGCTATTATTTTGGACTCACAGTTTTCAACGTGATCGTAGTTGGTTTGAACAAGTAGGTCTCCTGAAAAATCGAAGCCTGAAGGGAGGATTTCAGCAGTAATAGAGTGCAAATCCACTTTCTAAGTTGTAGGAAAAATGGGTTCTTTCCCATGACGACGGCTGAGAAGGTCGTTGTTACCCTCAGATGAGCGGGAGAGAGAAGAATTAGTAGAAGACATTACTGAGAAAGTTGGGAAGAATGAAGGAAAGCAAAGTTATGTAAAGAAATTTGTAGATGGTGTGGTTGCCTTATGAGAAAGATTTGACATCCTATTTATGGTAAAATAATATTGCATTTTTGGAGGTGAAAAGACGTGAATCATCATTACGGCAGTTCACATCGATCAGAGAGATGGTTCAGTAGCCGCTGTTTCAAAAGTAGTAAATGGATGTGACATTTGACAGGTTTTGTAATCATTATGGTTCAAATTTCCAACTAATGCACGAATCGTCGATTGGTTATGTCAAATTCACTTCCTGATTTCACGAGAGTCACGACTGAAAAGTGTGTGGACTATCTGTATAGGGAAAAATCCGTATATAACAACTATACAAATTATGATGCGACACGTGAAAATTGATGCCGAGTCGAGTCCAAGTCAGTTTGAGGCATTTTCGGTAACACTCAAATGGTACCGGGAGCAATATAAGCGTAACCGATACCGATAATACGGAAGACTGGAAGTCGTTTGAGTTGTAATGGACATCCGTTACCAAACCGATCACACGTCTTTCAATGGAGCCTTTTAATGGCATTTATTGAGAGATTGATTGTCTAATTATTACAACATTCATTCTCCTGTGTTTATGAGAGCATATTTCGTGGGTTGTGTACCCTTGTAGCTCATGTATAAATAGGCACGTCATTCCATTGTAACTGATCAAATTTCAGTAATTACAAAATACTTATTGTTATTCTCTTGATTTTTGTGCTTTCATACAAGTTACCGTCACTTTGCTCAGAAGCTAAGGCTTAGGCTAAGCATTACTTTATCTTGTCTTGTTATTATTCATTTTCAATGCAATTCATCTAGAATTCCTACTTAACGTGTCACTTGAGATTCACTTGTCCTTGACCCCCCCCCCCCCACACACACACACATATATATATATATATATATATATATATATATATATATTCAACTGTACCGTTTTATGGGTAAATAATATATATTTTTGAAAGAAAAAGTTATAATGTATATACAATAGTAATAAGATTGCTCATTCTAAATTTTCTGATTCTAGATCCTCAATTTATCTATGTTATGCCATAATTAGGCAAAACATTGTTGAAAAACTAACAGTAATTAATTAATTAATCAAGGTAGTATTAAAATTTGAAATTAATAGTGTGATGCATGCTGCAAATTCTGAGGGCTCTGAATAAATTAATAAAGGGGAGACAAACAGTACTGACAAGAAGATGTTTTCATCTTTTATTTTGGGCCCAACTCTTTGGCAAGGGGCTATAAAACCTCCCACTCTGTTCTTCTATCTTTTGCCACTAGTAAAAATTCATCGAGCCACAAAAACACATTGTGTCAATCTCCCTTCTTGTCTTTTATCTCTTAAGGAATTAACCCTTTTTTTATCGCTTGACGTTCATACTCATTTTAAATCCATCTTTCTGAGATATATAAGACTCAATAAAAAGAAAAGCGGTTGAAAGGAGGAAATCTCTAATTAAAGAATTGTACATTTTATTTAGAGATAATGATAAAAAATTCATTTTAAATATCACTTTTTTGCGAGTTTTCTACATGAATTATCAGGTGTTTGTATTTTCTATCTAAATTATCACCAATTATTTATCAAAACACATCTCGAAGCAGATTAAACCAAGTGTTTGAATACAATTGGCAAAAGACGTGTGACAGTTTAATTTGCCCATAAAATTTCATCCACGTGACAGTTGACTCATTAATTTTGAGGTGTGTTTTGATAAATAGTTGGTGATAGTTCAGATAGAAAACACAAATACTTGATTGTTCATGTAAGAAACTCGCAACTTTTTTTACTTCAGGTGTGTTTTTTCATAAAAAAATCCACTTAATTTCTTTAATTATCCACGTGAAGTGTCATTTGTCACCATTTTTAAACAAAAAATAAGAGTGTACACCACGCACCATCATATACTAGTCGAGTTATATTTTAATAAATAATTGGTAATAATTTAGACTGAAAACATAAACACCTAATAGTTCAGATGGAAACTTACAAAAATGTGATACTACGTTTGGGCTTTCTTTCTTTTACCTTTACACGAGCTAATTATGTGTATTTTTTTTTTATCATTATCTCTTTTATATATTAGGTCATTGGATATGATCGTCACCTGTTTCTTTCTTTTCTTTTTCATTCTTGCTTGATTGGACAAGCCTCTCTTTTGTTATTTTAATTCCAAATAATTACCTCGAATCTACTCCAAGGGAAAACTTGAAACGGTTGAAAGGAGGAAATTTTAACCTCTTTGAATTCTTCGGGTTGACTTTAGTGTCCAATATGAATTCAATTTTTGACTCTTTATGCCTAATAAGATAAAAACGACTTTTATTGTTTGATCCTGGAACTTCATAAGTGATTCAAGAAACGAATAATTATCAAGTCGTGGCACAAAAAACTTGTACATTTAATTTTCAAGTTTATTTCGTCCAATATTTGAGACGACTAATAGTTTAGAATTTCAATAAATGACCAATACTTTTGACAGTCCAAAAAAAAACGACCGATACTTTTGAAAATAGTTGTGTTGTGATATGACCTTTATGATTGCTTTTTTTGTTGCTAAAGACAATCCAACACACTACGAGAAGAATACTGATTTTTGACAAAATATTTATGACGTAGGACTAATGAGTCACAAAATTGTGATGTTTCTGTGACAATTTTATGACAATTTATGAATGTGGATGAAATTTATTGCGATTTTTTATTCTTTAAAGAATGAGATCAAACATGAATACGAGGAAATAATCCCAACCTCGTCTTAATTAGGCCCTCCAACTGGAGATATCTTACCAAGAAAAATAATGCAATAGAGTTTCTTCAGAGAAAAGCACTTTCTAGTACTCCTAGTAGTGCAACAACTACTAGTGATATGCCAAACAAGAGTGATTAATACTATACTTCATAAATATATATAAATCGACTCGTGTTTAAAATTAATAGGTTTAGGATTCCAAAGTTGTTGTAGAGTTGACATTATTGAAATGCTCTCTTTTTGGACATTTTAAAAAGAGATAGGTTAGGTTGCAACTCAATAATTTGAAATAACCGTCGTGAAAGCAAGAAGAAAGAAAAGTCTTGACACTTATATGACTGTGAAACATTTTCACATTGTTGGTCAGAATTAGTTAAATCCAACGATTAGTTGTTTACAATATTTTTACATAAGCTTATAAAGTAAAGAGTAAACAGAAAAGGAAAAATAAAAAAAGTGTTTGGAATATGTAAAGCAACAACGGAAATAGTAAATAACTATTACAGTGATCGAAAGGATAAACAACAATGAGGACAACAACAAGTTGTCAATATCTTGATCTTGAATGAAACTTCAAATATAGAACTTGTATTCAGAATACAAGAACATGAACTGCTACTCTTGTGGCTTGTAGATCCGCTGAGAATACGAACTGTTAGAGTCATTCGTCTGTTAAGTTAACACCTGAAACACTTAACAACTAATTAAATAAACACAACACCACCGACTGAGTCGAGAGATGACTCTCTATCTTTAAGACAAGATTGCCCTCGTATATAGGCTTTACGAAAGTGTGGACAATAGCCTCCCAAGATGAAACAACAAACTATCAAGTGTGCAAAGCATACACAAATGATCTCAGCGAAGAACACGAATAATGAAGATTGCTAAGAGAAGGATTGATATCAGGAAAATCTGATCTCTTTGTGGTGTTGTGAACTTGTTTTTATGTTCATATGTTCATCTATGTTCTTCTATAGAATTGAGCCAAGGCCTCAATTTATAGGTGTGCAAGAAGACCTTTCAAATGCCCCATAATGACAATCAATTGCCATGTAATGGATGACATTTAACCCCCAAGTAATGCAGCAACATAATGATCCAAGTAATAGCCATTATTGGGTGAATTCAATGCCATTGAAACCCCCTTAACAACCAAAACTTTTGGGATTCCGTCGAGCAGTCACTACCAATGAAGCGTCGCGACTCTACCACATTAGCACCGCGACGCTAATTCAACACAGACCTTCCTGCCACTTTGGCACCGCGGCGCTGCAAGGGGGGCACCGCGGCGCTCAGGCGCCGCGGCCCAGTCCGGGAGGCGTCGCGGCCCTTCTCGGCTCCGCGACCCTTTTCCAACCCGTACCATCTTACACTTCGCACAATCCTTCCTTCGTTTACCAACGTGGAACACTTGTCATTTATCAAATAACCGTCCATCATTCTATGTCTCAAACATTTCACTTACGTATCAATATCTCTTTCATTTACGAAATTTACGATACTTGGCACTAAGATTGCAGACATTTCTGACGTGCGGGGCCCTAATGTTCGAGTAATAAATAATTAGATAAACTTAATTGCATATTAGTAAATTTTCAACAAAAAGAAGGAAACGTTTTTTTATTCCAAGTGGCAATTAGACAAATATTGCTTACCTAAGGTGATACTATATATTGCTAAGCAAGGTCAACTTAATGGGGACACTTCCTAATATAATTGTATCCAGAAAACAATGGTCAATGATCAATCAATCAAATCGTAAGCCACCCCATCATCCATTGTAGGACCATTTATATATTAAAACTATATATGAGAGACAAACTCTTCCATTGCCGTGATAGGCGACTGAGTTTTTTTTTGTTCCAAAGTATATGAGTTTTTACTATTCTTCACGGGATTAAAAGCCCGTTTGGTCAAGCTTATTTTTTCTCAAAAATATTTTTATTTTTCAAAAAAGTGCTTATTTTAAAAAACTAAGGTGATTGGCCAAACTTTTGAAAGAAAATAAGTACTTTTGAGGAATAACATAAATAGTTTTTCAGAAGCTAAAAAAATAGTTTGTGTCCAGAAGTATTTTTTTGAAAAGTATTTTTGAGAAAAATTACACGTAGAAACACTTTTTAAATGCTTGGTCAAATACTAATTGCTGCTCAAATGTACTTTTTAATTAATTGATCAAACACAAATTATTTTTCTCACTAAAAGTATTTATTTGAAAAGCGCTTTTGAAAAAAACACTTTTCAAAATAAATAAATTTTAAAAGCTTTCCCTTTTTCTTTGGCTAGTTTTATATTTTTTTAGGCATTCGATGCTCGAAATTCACAAGCCGGCTAACATTCTGAATTCATTTTAGATAGATCCATGGTTGAATTCTTTGTATCCTCCGAAATTCTGATAAATCGAACTCGAAACTTGTAATTCAAGATCATAGAAGAATCTTAACAATTTCAATATACTACTCGATGCAATATGGTGCTTAATGTTATATTAACCGTGTCGTACAGAAGTTGATGTATGTCCCCAACCCACATGTTATAAGGCTAACGATCATTGGATAACTTGTGAAAGGTTTAATTTGTTTGAATAAGACTGAGATTCTGAATTATTTTCCTGTCATTTTAAATCTTGAGCTAAAATTCAACCCCTAAAAAATTTCCTATATTATTATCTTTTTTCGCTAGCATGAATAATCTTTTTGAATTTTCGCATATAGTAATTAGGGATGAGGGATAACCATTATTTCAGTTGATCTCTTATCTATCTAAGAAAATCAATATTGGGATGCTTGTTGATTCTTTTTTCTACCTTTGAATTCTAACAAAGCTAAGAGTTGTGAATACAGATAAAAGACTAAGGTTTATGTATCTTCTTGTGTCGAGAGGTGAAAAAAACTCGTCTTTTTTACAAATTTAGCTTTTTCTTTCCTTTAATGGATTATAATTTTTTAATTAGTGAAAGCTCATTATCAACTCTCATATATATATTTTTTTGGGGTAAATATCAACTCTCATATTAAGACCGAATCTTGCAAACAGTATTTGACTTATTGAAGAACAGTAGATGCTTGATGAATTGTGTTTTAATTTTCTGATTCTTGCATCATGTATGATAGGAGATTCTTGACTTTAAATTAACTACATTAATATCTTTTTCTGAGTTCTAAATAGATAGCTGGCTGGAGTATAAGGTTAGGCGAAAGTAGGGGTTAGCAGACAAAAACATACTCCTTCCTTTAATTTGTTTGTTTTGATTTTACTCGACATAAAATTTAAGAAAATAAATAAAAAAATGTGTGTAATGTACTAAAATATCTTTTGAATTTTGTGATCTTAACTTTAAAAATATGTCATGTAGAATTATGAGTGTAAAGCATTACTAAATATAGAAAGTCATATTCTTTTATAAAAAGACTAGAAAATAAGACAATCAACTTAAAACAGGGGAGTAATACTAATACTTAACAAATTAATGATCATGATATAATTATATCATCACTAGCTATAAAAAAGAAATGCACAAAAAGAAGAGCTAATTCTCTGGAAGCAAAATAGAAACTTTTCATTAATCAACTCCATCACAAGTACACAAATTAACCCCAGAACCCTATATTAGTCTTGTTTTCATCATTGAAGAACAACAAACTGTTGGTATTATTACATCCATTGATATTGCTAGAGCTACTAATCAGCTCCTTAACTTCTTCAATATTATCATACTGGAATTGACTACTGTGAAAGTTGTTCCCAAAATATCCATTTTGCTTTTGATCATGATCAGCCCAAGTACCACCATTGTTACCATAATTATCAAGAGTAAATTTTTGGGTTTCTTCAAAAGAAATTTGACCCATTTCCTCTTGCTTAATTTCTTTTCCATAGCTGATTTGGTTGCAACTTCCATCAGATGAGGAGCAACTTGCTTGCATTGGATTCATTAAACTCTCTTGGCACTGAAAATAAGAATATTGATTTGTACCTAACTGAAAGTTCATGTTATTATTGTACATGAAATTTGGCTGGAGTAGTGGAATGGGCTCCAGATATGAATCTCTAAAAAGACTTGAAGGTCGTGTTTGAAGAGTTGTAGGAGGAAAGAATGAATTAGGTGATTTAATTCTCTGGTTAGATGATGAATGAATAAAACCCATGAGCTTCTTCTTCAGCTTTGTGTTCCAATAGTTTTTGATATCATTGTCTGTCCTTCCTGGTAATTGAGCTGCTATTATTGACCACCTGACACATAAATGCATAGGATTTATGTATAAATAACTTTTACACTTATCAATGTATACGCTATATTACCTGTTAGTTATAAATCAGTTTAACCTATAGTGTAAAATGTATATAAACTGTCAGTACAGGAAAATCTTAACTCAAATTCATAAGATATAGGAGTTGACTAAGTTCCATCCAGATAATTTGAATATGTAAGAAGAAAAAAGAATCCTCAAGAAGAAAAGATTTAGAATAGTTTAACATTTTTGGACTGTATCCTAACAGTTGTATGTGTGTAATTAAGGACTTGATCCAAGATCTAAACCTGGCATGCATGCAGAAGACATGTACATAAATGGCAGAGTCTTCAGTGAGAACCCAACAAATTATTGTTTTTCTTTTTGTCTTATTTATCTTTTCCTTTTTTTCTCCATCATTGAGGTTCTTCTTTCATTTTTAAATAAGATTTATTTTCAGTCTCAAAGTCAAGTAAACACATGATAATTTGAGAAATTTGAGGGGCACCAAAGGTAGCACATAATTAGTAACCAAAACAGAAAAACATGGAAAAGTTGTTACATAAATTTGACCTATAAAAAAACTTTTCTACCTGCTTCCAATGCTGGCATACAAGCTGCATATAATTCTATCTTCCTCATCAGAAAAATCACCATGCTTGATATTAGGCCTTAGATAATTTAGCCATCTCAATCTACAGCTCTTTCCACATCTTTTTAATCCTGATTCAAAACCATAATCTCATCAAAGTTATTAAATTAAACAACAAATATAAAAGAATTTCATTTCCACATAGTAATCAACACAGAGTCAGAGCCAGAATTTGAACTATGAGTTCTAAATTTTCAAATATACATATTTAGTAGATTTTTTAATATAAATACAAGATTTTGAACTAAAGGTATTGAGTTCAGCCGAACCATACGGCTGCTTCTAGGTTTGTCCCAAGTATCAGCACACATATAGAGAGATAGAGAGAGCGGATGATTTTTTTTTAAAAAAAAGAATAAATATTGCTCAAGATTTTTCTTGTTACCAGCTTTTTGAGGAAGAACAATCCAATTTCCAACAGTTCCATATTTATCTATGAATTCCTTAAGCTTAGCATCTTCTTCAGGTGACCATGGCCCTCTTTTCACATTATTCTTATCACAGCAAGGAGCTCTCCCCATTTATTTTAATTCTTCTTTTTTCTCTCTGTTTCTAATTTTGTTTTTTGAGCATTTTTCTTGGAACTTCTGAGGAAGTTTTCTAGCTTTGTTCTCTTTCTATAGAGAAATGGACAAGGTCTCTTGTTCTGTTATTTGTCTTATATTAAGAGAGACTTGGGATTTAAAACAATGAATAATTAAATTGATTTATATATTAATTAAGAGTACACAAGTCAAATGGATAGGCATATTTCTAATTTCTTTTTCAAGTAGTAGCAGACAGAAGTTTCCACCTCAAATGGAGTGTTACTATTGGAAAAGGTCTTTATAGAACTTAATTTGGCATTATGTGTTTACCTTGAAGTTCAAGTGTTTCATGTGTTCAAATAAAATAAAGATGCTTAACTAATTGATGGCTGTAGCTGGATTAATACTGCATATTTTGACATCTTCCGATCGAACTATTTTAATTGTAACTGTTTCTAGGAAGAGTAATCATATGTTTTAGTAGTCAGTGTACATTAATAGAATACCAAAGCTACCTATAAAAAATAATACTCCTAGCATATACATATGGGTAAAAACAATATGACAAATATATGTGCGTGTCTATAGGGGGAGGTGTTAGTGTCCCACCTCCGCGTAGGATGGCGCAATGTGCTTCTTTGTATCATCTGGATTATTTTTTTTACCTCATGAGCTATTTTTTAAGTTTAAATTAGGTCTAAGCTCTTTTTCTTATTATGGGTAGAGCCAGAGGCGAATTACATATAAGGGGTTAGTAATTGAATTTTTAAAATATATTTAGTGAATTTTTTTTATACGTCAGTATTTTTTTATTGGATTCGATCGAAATTGTAAGTCGACTTATAGCTCCGCGCCTTATAAAAGCGCAGGCACACACTCTTAATAGCGGTCTATGAATGTTTTTTTTTCCTCCCCTAACAAATGACCAAACTGACAAGCACGTGTCGAAATACAACAAAACCTCTACTGTACATAGGGTTTGAATAGTGACTTATGAGAATGATGAGATCAGGTGAATTCATTTGTCGTAAATGAATGATTAGGTGCTTTTGGATTAATTGACTCATCAATTAACCTCTTTTGAATAAGGCTGGCCAGTTGGGCCGGGACGGCCCGATCCCGATCCGACTCCGAGTAAAAAAAAAAAAACTGTAGCGGGACTCGAACTCGGGACGGGACAATGTCTCATCCCGAGCCCGCCCCAGGCCCGCCAAACCCGAGCCCGTCCCGAGCCTGCCCCAACCCGCCCGAAAGTTCCCCTTTGCAAATATAACCGTTGCACCAACGACCATTTTAGATTTTGGTCGTTGGGCAACGGCCATTTTTGGCCTCCCCCCTCCCCCAACCCCCCTACCCTCTTAATATTTATTTTTAACCCATAAGTTATTATATTTATACTTTAACCCAATTTTCCAACTATAAATAACTCATTTTCTCTTCATCTTTCTCACAAATCTTCCTACAATCTCTCTAATCTCTCAATATATCTCTCTACAAGTCTACATTGTTTACTAAATATTCAATTTTATTTATTCATTTGGGAATTGGGAGTGAAGTTGGCAACTAGCTTGAGGATCTTCCATCGAGCAAAGTTTCAATTTTCAACCTCTCGATTACACGTCGACGTTACGTCGACGTTTGGTACATTCGTTACTTCATTAAATTATCATTGTCTGTTTATTATTTTATTTAGCGCACTTAATTTTATTATCTTTAATTATTTATTATCATAATTAAAATGGAAGGATTAAGAGGTATGTTTAAGGGTACGGGTGCTCTTCTAGTAGGGGCAACCAGGGCAATGGTACTTCTTCTAGTCATCCTATTCCTACACCGGATGATTTTGTTGATACTCAACATTTTCCTACAATACCATTAGATTTAGACAATGAGCTATTTTCTGAAACTCAAGAAGACTTTAATTTAGACGATGATCTAGATGATACACCCACTAATGTTGATGACAACACACCCACTAGTGCACCTTCAACTGAAATGCCTCCTATTCCCCCTAGTATGAGACGAGGTCCAACAAAACGACCATTAAAATCAGATGCATGGATATTTTTTGATAGGGACGTAGAGAATCAAGTAGCTAGATGTAAAATTTGTAAAAATGTTTTAAAATTTAAAATTGGAAAAGGTCACGGTGGGACGGGGGGGGGGGGTAATTAGACACGTAGTAAGTGCTCATCCAGCTAGGTATGCCCAATATCATGCTTCAAAATCGGGTGCGCAAACGCCCGCTCCATCGGGACAAGGTTCACATACTGATACTGTTCCGGATCAAGTACATGGTCAAATTAACCCTATGACGGGGGAAATTGTAGGCCCTAAGTACAATAAACATAGAGATAGGGAAGCAATATCAAAATTAGTTGCTGTAGGGTTTGCCTTTTTAATTTCCTTCATCTCCCGATTTTATTCATTACATTAGAGATACATATAATCCTGCTTTTTACGGTTTTTGTAGATCAACTGTTAAGAGAGATGTATTTAAATTCGCACATGAATATCAACAATATTTACGTTATTCATTATATCATTTTAATGGCAAAGTATCTATCACGTTTGATATAGGTCGTAGTACTAACATCCATGATTATTTAACGGTAACTTGTCATTAGATAGATTATAAATGGTATATGCAAAAACGTATCTTAGCGTATAGATATATAGATGATAGGCACACTGATACTTTTATTGCAGAAAATATTTATCATATGTGCCATTATTACGGAATAACCGATAAAATTATGTCTATTACATTAGATAACGCTTCTTCTAACAATTACGCTATTACAATTTTAAAAAATAGTTTAACTCCATCTTTTCCAGATCATTTTCATATAAAATGCGCGTGCCATATATATAACTTAATTGTAAAGGATGGTCTATCACTTTTTGAAGATATACTTAGTAAAATACAATTTGCTATAAACTTTATTTTAAAAAGTAATAAAGTACAACGAAGAAAAGTATATAAAAAAACTTGTCACGATTGTGGACTACCTTATAGAAAAATTCCACAAGAAGTATCCACTAGGTGAAATTCTTTATACGAGCAACTACTTGTTGCTTATGACTATAGAAAACCTATAACTTTATTTTTTAACTCTCATAATCAAAATCCAGCTGATATGATTGTAGATAGTGATTGAGTAAAAATTTCCGAACTTATTGTATTTTTAGAGAAATTTTTTCAAGCAACAAAAGAATTTTTCGGTATATATTATCCTAGTATTTCAACTATGTTGTTTTATCTAACTCTAATATTTTTATTACTTAGTGAATATATGGAAAAACCAGCTTATATGACAGCTATTAAAAAAATGTTTATCAAAATAAAAAAAATATTTTATTCCTATTCCCACTATTTATATTATTGGTGCTGTATTAAATCCGACTATTAAAATAGACGGTACTAAATCACTTATTGAAACTATTTACGATTGTATAGAAGTACTACCACCTCCAAATCCAAAAAATCTAAATCACTCACCACCTATTGAACAAACTAAAAAAGAAGTGTTGTCTAGCGTAGATGACCAATGCAAAAAAATATATAGGTTTTACCAACAAGAAAATGCTAGTAACTTATCGGCTTCCATACCATCTTCTTCATCTTCAACACAACCTCACAAAAGACATGTTGTTTATGCGGCTAGTATTGAAAGCCTCAGAAATAGAATGGGCGGCCGTACCTCTACTACTAACCAAATTAGCGAGTTGGATATTTTTGTTTTGCAGGGTTCTGTACCGTACCAAGAAGTTATCAATGAAGATGGACATAAAGACTTGCTGAATTACGGGGGGGGGGGGGGAATGAGAAGACATTTCCGACACTTTCATTGATGGCCCGAGATGTTTTGAACATTCAAGCGTCATCAACTGCGTTTGAAAGCGCTTTTTCTGCCGACAGATATCAAATAGGAGACCACAGACACTTATTAGCCGGAGACAGCTTGGAAATTGCAGTATTATTCAGAGATTTTTATATGAGCGGAGCGGAGAAGGTGCGGTCAACCGGAGATCAACGAAGAAGAAGACGAAAACTACAACGAAATCTTATCCGAAGGTGGTGGAAGCGACGTGGATCAATTTGACCAACAAATACCAATTCCAACCGAAGAACCACAGGAAATTATCAAGCAATTAGAACAGGTTTTTTTGAGGATGTAATTTTTTTAATTGCACTTTTATTATGTAATTTGCAACTTTTGGACAACACCACAAAGTTGCAATTTAGACAATTGTATTTGTATTATAAAAAAATCATGTCTATTAAATAATATAAGAGGCACAAAAACAGCTTTGTGATGTTTTTATTACACTATCTTGTCTTGTTTATTGAGTCTTTTTTTATACATATGTTATTAAAAAAAAAAAAAAAAGGAAAACCCGCCGGAACCCGCCCCGATGCCGACCCCGCCCCGCCCCGATTCCGACGGGATCGGGATCGGGATCGGGACGGGACCGGAGCAAGTCCCGCCAAACCCGACCCCGCCCCCTTCGCCTGTCTCGCCCCGACCCCGACCCCGCCAAACCCGGCCCGCCAGACCCGAGCCCGGCCCACTGACCACCACTACTTTGAATTGTCCCTTTTACACACTCTAGCTAGAGAGAAATATTGATAATTACTGCTCCTCCTACATTATTAAAACTCTTCCAACATCCAACTAATGAACGTCCCTTAAGTTCCACTGTAAAAAGAAATCAAAGTTAACCAACTAAAAAGACTTGATCGAAAAAAGTATTCTTGGAGGGAAACAATGGCTTTTTATCATAAGCTAATGATAGAAAACTTACTCTTACCTAAATAGTGACTTGTAAGTTTCTTTTTTCATCTAAATAACGTTGAAACGATCGAGTCTTGGCCAGTTGAAACTTGAAAGTGGTAATTATAAGCTAAGGATAGAAAATTTATTCTTACTGAATGTTTACACGCATTTTTTCTATATCCAAGCATTGAATCTGATGGATATAAAATTAAATAATTAGAAAGGTTTTAATAGGTTACTGATGGATATTATTTGGAGAACTATCAACAAGTACTCCTAACTATAATGTTTAAATGTACGTCTAGACTTTTTTCTACTATCATGACTACGTACGACCAATATGAATTACATTGCCTTTTTGTTTAACGACCGAAACTAAGGTCCTTCACAATTCACCTCAGAGAAAATTATTTTAAAATGTCTACAAGTAGTAATTAGTATCTAATATCAACGAGTAGAAGTTTTATAAAATTTTCGTTTGAAGAACGGAAAAGGAAAAGAGAAAAGACTAATGTTGACAACAGCATGAGAAAAACTGCAGGGAAGTAGGTAAAAAGAACTTTTATGTCATAGAAAGAAATTGGTGCAAGTGGGTTAGGAGTTAATTTTCTATATTTCTAGTCTTTGAAATTATGAGACTGAAATCTGAGATAATTATGCCATCCATACCTCAATAAAGGTTAAATCTGAGTAATACACAAAGCTAATGCATACATTATTTTATCTAATGCATTTTGCCAAACGACTCCTAAATATGAATTCTTTACTACTTTATCAATCGTCTAATAATCACAATGACTTAATTAGGGTAGGGGGGGGGGGATTTATCTGATACTAGTATCTAAAAAAACTTGTGAATAGCCTAAGTATATATTTTGAAAGGATATTTATCCAATGCGTTGACATTTTTTTAAAAAGTTAAATGCTAGTGATTCTATATATTCGCCGTATATTCTGTAATTAATATTTGAGTGTAATTATGTAAAGTAGGGATCCTTATTCCATTAGAATTACAATTGTACACCACATATATATTGTATTAATGAAAGGACTCCAGTCAAAGAGATTTACACTATTCTACATGGTATCAAAAGCCAAAAATCCCTAAACCCTATTCCCCCTATTCTTTCTTTGTTTCTGATGCCAAACCCTACTGTAAATAGCCGATATACACCCTATATACGGCTGATATAGCCTCCCTGCCTCTATATACACCTTGTATATAGCCTTATACACAGCCGATATACACCTTGTATACGGCTGATATACCATCTCTGCCGCCATATACTACTCGTATTCAACCTTATACAGCCTCCCTAAGCCAATATACATCTCGTATACGGCTAATACTGCGTATACAAGACCCGTTTCTACTTTCCGACAGCCCTCATGGAGTCACCCGCGGCCCATATAGCTTCTCCCGCTTCCTCCTCATCAACACCTGACGTCACAAATCCTCCTCCCTCTTCCAACCCCAACACCTTTCATCCGGCTTTCACCGTAACCAATATCAAGAACTTTATCCCGTTGATTCTTGATCAAGAGGATGGACAATATGCGTCGTGGGTTGAACTTTTCCAAATTCATGCATGTGCTTACAACGTGCTTGACCAAATTGATACCAACTTTCCCCGCCCACCTGACGTCGACGACACGACGTGGAAACGACTTGACGCTATCGTCAAGCAGTGGATCTATGGCACTATCTCCAAGGATCTGCTTCATACTATTATGAAGACCGGAGCTTCGGCTCAAGAGTCACGGTTGGATGAAATTTTCATGACAACAAACATACACGTGTCGTGTATCTCGAGGAACTATTCAACACCACCTGTCTTGAAAATTTTGCAAATATGGCTGACTCTGTTACAAACATGGTTATGCAATTGATTAATGGTTTACCGAAAGGTGAATACGACACACTTGCAACGATGATCCAACATGCCGATCCCCTACCGAGTTTCAACAAAATGCGGTCCCAATTGCTATTATAAGAGACGAGACGAGCAAAACAAGACGAACAAAACCCCCAAGGCATTGGTGGAGGACGCCCCCGCGCTAACCACCACAACTACCGGCCAGCCACCACACTCCGACCACCACCTATCGCAGAACAACTATGGTGGCGGTAGAGGCAGAGGCCGCGGAGGTGGCCGGGGAGGCAAAGGTAAAGGCCGAGGGGGACGGGCCAATAATTCCAGCATGCCACAATAGACCCAGCACCCAACATAGTGGGCCAGCCCACTGTCCTGGCAGTTATACGGAAACTGGGCCAGTAGTTTTCCAGCAGCCACAGCCCAATTGCAACAGTGGGAACAACAGCGACCCAACATCCTGGGAGCCCACCCAACGTCGCACCCGAAGGCCCCCAGCCATCAGGCCCATTTTCCGCAACCCAGCAGTCCACTTCCGGCCTCACTCCGACAAATTTGGGCCACGCTTTCAGCACAACTCTGGTAATCTTCCTCACATGCGCAATTTAAATACTCCTCAATTTATTATGGTCGGAAATGATTATCGCATTCCAATTCAAGGGTTTGGTCATACACAAACTCCACCACCGCACCCCCATTTCTCCCTTAAACACGTCATATATGCTCCTAGCATTATCAAAAATCTAATTACTGTTAAAAAAAATTGTCACTGATAATTCTGTATCTATTGATTTTGACCCGTTTGATTTTTCTGTGAATGAACTACATATGGGGAGACTTCTTACGAGATGCAATAGTGTGGGGAACCTCTATAATTTCCTATCAAAGTCTACTGCCAGTGTCAACCCTCATATATCTCTAGCTGCAATCTCCTCCTCAACGTGGCATAGTAGACTTGGACATCCCGGAGCTCATATTTTTTAGTTTTTTAGAAACCGGAATTTAATTCAATGTAATAAAGGGAACCTTGCCCAAAATTTCTACTCTTGTCATCTTGGAAAGCATGTTAGACTTCCGTTTATGTCATCTTTGAGTACTACTTTTTCTCCCTTTGATATTATTCATGCAGATTTATGGACCTCTCCTATTACTAGCAAATGGGGTCATAAATATTATTTAATATTCTTGTATGATTTTTCTCACTTCCTATGGGTCTATCCGCTCCACTATAAACCTCAGGTCTACTCCAAGTTTCTTGAATTTCGTACGTATGTTAAAACACAATTTGAAAAAGAAATAAAAACGTTTTAGTGTGACAATGGTCGTGAGTTTAATAATTCTCTCTTTCATAAATTATGTGCGGCTAATGGCATGGTCATTCGTTTTTCCTGCCCCCATACTTCCCCTCAAAATGGTAAAGCTGAATGAATTTTCTGCACCATTAACAATATGATTCGTACATTACTTTTTCATGCGTCTCTTCCCCCCAACATTTGGATATATGCATTAAAAATGGCAGAATACCTTATTAATATACTACCTATCTGTACGCTCCACAATAGGACTCCGACCGAGTTCCTATTTCGTCATAACCTATGATCATCTTCGAATTTTCGGTTGTCTCTTCTACCTAAATCTTGCCTCCACCGTCCCTCACAAATTAGCATCCCGTACCACTCCGTGTGTCTTCTTGGGGTTCCCGTCGAACCATAGGGGTACTTATGCTATAACGTGTCCACATACAAAATTATAATCTCACGTCATGTCACATTTGAGGAGCATGTCTTCCCATTTACCAACATCTACCAATTCCGACCCACTGACTATAGATTTCTTGATGACCCGGACCCCTCACCTCTAGTCCAAAATGCACTACAATATCCACAACCTCCAACCTTACCGCTACCACCTCCACCTGCCCCACCACAATACCCGTCACCCTGCCAGTCCCTGCCTTACCCCACTGTCCCACCACACTACCTGTCACCCTGTCAGCCATTGCCCGGCAACACTGCCACGTCACCACCCAGCCCCTCTGCCCAACCAGCGACCGTCCCCACATACCGAATAGAAACTCGTACACATCACGGGATTTTCAAATCAAAAGTTCACTTTAACATATCCACTCAAACTATCTCATATATTCGTAAAAACCCAAAATTAGCCAAACTTGACCCAAATTGGAATGCAGACATGCGTGATGAGTTTATTGTGTTATCCAATCAGCACCCTTAGGATCTTATCCCAAAACCAGAAGGGGTGAATGTGATTCATTATATGTGGCTCCATCATCACAAATTCAGAGACAGTGGTGAGCTTGAACGCCATAAGGCTAGACTTGTGGCTAATGGTACTGGGCAACAGAAAGGCGTTGATTGTGGTGAGACTTTTAGTCCAGTGATCAAACCAGCCACCATTCGCACCGTGTTGAGTATAGCTATGGGGAAGAATTGGCATATTCACCAGCCTGATGTAAAAAAATATTTTCTTATATGGGAATTTGAAAGAAACCGTTTATATGTATCAACCGCATGGATTTGTGCATCCGGAGGTTCCTCAGTATGTCTGCCATCTTAGTAAGTCACTATATGGTTTAAAACAAGCCCCAGGGCTTGGTATGAGAGGTTTCCTACATACATTATACATATCGGGTTCGTGTGCGGCAAAAGTGATCATTCGCTTTTTATTTTTCATCGAGGTACTGACACGGCTTACCTTATTTTATATGTGGATGATATTGTTCTGACAACTTCTTCTGATGCACTAAAATACGAGATCATTGCCCTGCTCAAGTCCGAATTTGCTATGACAGATTTGGGCAAGTTGAGTTATTTTTTGGGGATATCCGTGATCAGATCAGCACATGCCATGTTCTTATGTCAGCATAAGTATGCAGAGGAAATTGTCTACTTGGCTAAAATAGCAAATTGCAAGATTATGCCCACTCTTGTTGACTCAAAGTCCAAACTCAGCGCAGATGACGGGGATCCAGTTAGCTATCCCTCTCTTTATAGAAGTCTCCCAGGTGCTCTTCAGTATCTCACATTCACTCGGTTCGATATTGCGTATGTTGTTTAGCATGTGTGCTTGTTCATGCACGTTCCTAGGGAGCCTCATTTTACAGCTCTTAAGTGTATCATTCGGTACTTTAAGGGCACTCTTGACTATGGACTACATCTATATCCCTCAGCACCGACTAGGTTGCTCTCTTACACGGACGCCGATTGGGCAGGCGGTCCGGACACCCATCGCTTTAGGTCCGGCTATTGTGTATTTTTAGGGGATAATATTATTTCATGGTCTGCCAAGCGGCAAGACACGCTTTCCCGCTCGAGTGCAGAAGCAGAATATCGAGGCATTGCGAACGTTGTTGCAGAGCTGTGTTGCCTCCGAAATCTCCTTCTTGAGCTTCATTATCCCTTACGTAAAGCATCTTTGGTTTACTGGGACAACATATATGTTGTCTACTTGTCTCATAACCCGATTCAGCATCATCAAACCAAGCATATTGAGATGGATATTCACTTTGTTCGCGAGAAGGTTGCAATGAATCACGTTAGGGTGCTACATGTTCCTTCTTCGTATTAGTATGCAGATATCTTCACTAAGAGGCTTCCTCGGCAACTATTCCTTGACTTCAGATTCAATCTCAGCGTACGGCCTCCTCCCGCTCTAACTGAGGGGGTGTGATAGTGAATCTATTTTCATATATTCACCGTATATTCTACAATATTCGGTAATTAATATTTGAGTGTAATTATGTAAAATAGAGATCCTTATTCCATTAAAATTACAATTTTACACTATATATATTATATAAGAAATTTACATATTCTACCGCTAGTACTAACTTCTAGGCCCCCAACCTTCCATGCATTTTGCTCATCATTGGTTGTAATGCATTTTAATAAGCATTACATCTTGAAAGATATAAAATCTAACACGTAATACACCATGAAATATAAACTAATCAATTTAGTCGTTGGCATGTCAATAATTACAAATAGAAGTAAAGAAAAAAACGACTTGGATACTTGTTGTCTGATAGATAAAATAATATAAAAAATCTTGTAATTCAACTTATATGATTAGAAAACATGGCCAAGTTGGAAGATTATGCATTAAGCTAGCACACTTGAGTTGCATTTTGTCTTATTAGAAGTAGTGGCCCAAAAATACTATTAACCTCAAACAAACTTGATTTGTCTGTTTAATAATTACTATCCGGTTACCAATTAGTGCTAATTTCAAAAAATTATAGTATATAATTACTTTTTTGAATGAATTGAATGTATATATATATGTTTTACCCTGTATCAAACAACGCACAGATAGATTTGAGCCTAGCTAGCTTTTGTGCCATGTATTCTTATTGTTCGTCTCCGTGGCGGATATAAGTAGAAAAAATGGGTCACGTGAATCCATAGTCATTCAACAAAACTCGATATATTATATATATAATTTTTAAAATATATCTAATATTAATTGAAGGAACTCATGACAAATGAGACTGAGTGGCGCACTAATAAATCATTGAGTTTTAAAAACATGGAACATTCATCCTCTTGAAATCTTGAATTCGCCTCTGATTTGTAGTAGGTACCTAAAAGAAACATGTTTTTTTCCTTAAGAAGAAACATGTTCGTTTCTTTCCACTTATCTTCTTCTCCAATCATCCCAAAAATTATGATTAATTATTTTGTATTAAGTATTAACCCTCTTAGTATTATATATATATATAATCATTGTTTCACTTTAAGTGTCTCAATCATTGACAAAACCAACATGTAATATATATGAACCTATTTAAATTTCCATACACCACCATCAAGACTTAATTAGTTGAGATAGTTCCATATATTAGCCAAACACACCTAGGACAAGTGTCCAATGTTGAAATTTTGAAAACAAAGCCAACAATAAACTAATTAATCAATGATTTGACCGATTACTGATTATTAGCGTGTCTGTGCACTCTAGATTGAGTTTATAGTGGTGTATTTTGTTTTCCTTGATATTTTAAATAATAATACATCCATTTTAGGCCTAATACGACTCTAAAATTTAACTCAAAATATCCCAAGCCCCAATTGACATGTCCGTTGCTGAATATCTAAAGCATAGACAAATAAAAATCTAACATTAAATAAATCATAAATGGATTGACTCTGATATCCTAATATTGTTGAGATATAAATATTTTGCCTAACTCAACTCAAAAACTATCCTAGAAGTACGCCAAACATCCCAAGTCCAAACCGACGAGGGACTCGACACTAAATGTGGATCTAAAATGCTCAATTTCTTTGATTAATATTGAATGTCAATTTTTACTTTTTACATATGCCAGGTAAGCCTTGCATATACATTTTTTTCCTTTGGTGACCTCGGTTAAATATACACGTGATATACATGTATATCATGGTTTCACAAGGAAATAAGCTAAGTGTAAAACCGTGGTATACACGGTATACTACCCGTGTATATCACGGTTTTGGTCATCAATTATGGTGTAAATATTGTATTAAAATTAGGCTTGTACACTTACCATATGTATAGGATTCTTGTACAACTAGAATAGGGTTTTGGGAGTAGAATATGAATATGATTTTCCTATTATGGAAAATTATAAATTGTATATATATTATTTCATTAATGAAAATAATCAAGGGATTATTTCTTTCATGGTATCGAAATCCGAGCCTCTCTTCTCGGTTTTTGTGTCCGACGGTTTCCTCTCTCTTCCCAATTTTTTCTTCCAAATCCCTACATCACGTCTTGCGTTGCTATTATAGCTTAGAACATTTTCACCCTGCTCTTACTTGTTCTAACATCAAGAATCACATCCCTATTATTCTTGAAATAGAAAACGTCCAATACGCGACGTGGACCGAACTGTTCAAAGTTCACGCACGCTCGCATCAAGTCCTCTATCACATTATCCCCGCGGCTCTTACCGATACGGAGGTGCCAAAACTCGAGGATGATCCTAAGTTATGGACGACACTTGATGCTACCGTTCTTTAGTGGATTTACTCCACTGTATCTACCGACCTGTTGCAAACGATTATTGAACCAGACATTACGACGATGGATGCTTGGAATAGAGTGCGTGACATATTGCAAGATAAAAATTCTCGTGTTGTTATCCTTGAGCAGGAATTCTCCCACGTCAATATGGAAGATTTTTCCAACGTTTCAGCATACTGCAAAAGGTTGAAAGATTTGGTGGACCAACTCCGCAACGTTGGTGCGCCCGTTACCAACGATTGTCTTATTCTTCAGATGGTTGCAGGCCTCTCTGAGGCCTATAGTGGTGTCGGTAGGCTTCTTCGTCAGAGCAGTCCTCTTTCGCAGTTTTATCAGGCCCGTTCCATGCTCACGCTCGAAGATGTTGGCTTGGCTAAGAAAGCGGCCACTAGGGCCCCTTCCGCAGTCATGGTGGCCGAGTCCAATTTTTTTCATCCGTCTCTAACAATTTCGGCCAAAATCGCAACAACGGTGGCAGCAAAATGGGTTAGAATCGCAAAAATAATGGCAAAAGTTATGGCGGAAACCTAGGAGGGAATAACAGGGGTGGCAATGGGCCTCGGGGCAGTGGGCCGCAAGCCACTTGATCATAGCCCTGGGGCTCATGGTCGTGGAACTGGGCCAGTGGGCCTGGGCCACATAACCCATATTTCCCGTCATCGGCCCAACCACTTTATTGGGCCCAGTTTTCGTATCCAGCTTCTAGGCCCAATTTTGCCCAGAATCAGTGGGTACCGCATGCAGGTTCTGGGCCGGTGCAGCAGGCTAGTATGCTTGGGCCTCGGCCTCCGCAAGTTCATCATGCAGTGGGAAGCCGCGATGCACACACTTGGATTAAATCCCTAGAACCCAAATTGGTACATGGACACCGGAGCCACTACTCACATGACGTCCGACCAAGGTACTCTCTTGTCTTATTCCAATTTGAGCAACACTCATGGCATAATTATTGGTAATGGAAACTCAATTCCAATTCGTAGTTACGGTCATAAAATTTGTCTCCCCCCATCCACCTCTTGTCTTGAAAAATACCCTTCATGCTCCTAAATTGATTTAAAATTTGGTGTCTGTCCATAAATTCACCACTGATAATTCAGTTTCTGTTGTTTTTTATCCTTTTGGGTTTTCTATGAAGGATTTCAAGACGGGGATTCCTCTCATGAGATGTGATAATAAGAGAGATCTTTATCCTATCACGCCCACATCCGGTCTCTCGAGTCAAGACTTGCCATCTACTTTTGAAGCTCCTGCTCCTTCCTTGTGGCATGCACGTCTAGGTCATCCGGGGTCGTCAATTTTGTCTTAGATAAAAAAAATTTATTTCTTGTAAGGGTACGCGTAGTACTCCGATTTGTCAATCTTGTTCTATAGGAAAAAATGTTAGATTGTCATTTGTAGACTCTCATTCTCGTACTTTCCTGCCATTTGATATTATTCATAGCGATTTATGGATATCTCTTATTATTAGTTCTTTGGGCCATCGTTATTATGTTCTTTTTTTGGATGATTATTCTAATTTTTATGGACTTTTCCGTTAGAGAAAAAATCTCACATTTTTTCCACTTTTTAAAAATTTAGAGCTTTCATCCGTACCCAATTCGAACGGAAAATTAAGAATATTCAATGTGATAATGGAAAAGAATATGATAATGGGTAGTTTCAGGATTTTTGTGGTAATAATGGTATCAATTTTCGTTTCTCTTGTCCACATATGTCCTCTCAAAATGGAAAAGCCGAACGCAAAATTTGTACCATTAATAATATTGTCCGAACTTTATTGGTCCATTATTCTGCACCTCCTTCCTTTTGGCATCATGCTCTACAAATGGCTACTTCTCTCCTTAACATTCTTCCTACCAAAAGTTTGGCATATTCCTACCCCCTTCAAATTATATATAATAAGACTCCTTCGTATTCACATCTTAGGGTCTTTGGGTGCTTATGTTATCCCCTATTTCCGTCCACAACAATTAACAAACTTCAGGCCTGGTCTATCCCTTGTGTGTTTTTGGGTTATCCCTCTAATCATCGTGGCTACAAATGTTTTGATTTATCCTCTAATAAAATTATCATTAGTCTTCATGTTGTTTTTTATAAAACCCAATTTCCGTTTGCTAACGTGCGTAGTTCCGAGCCTAGTTCGTATAATTTTTTGGACGATGTCGTCTCTCCATATTTTATTCACTATTTTTCGGACTTGTCCCGCACCCAAAATTTTCCAACGGCCCCACTGCCCGCTGGACCTACTATTCCGTCGAACCCCATTGTTTCCAGTCCAGTGAGTGGGCCAGTTTCGGCCCCAGTTTCGGTAATTGGGCCAGTTGCCCAGCCCAATTCCGAAACTGGTCCAGTCTCGGGTTCTATCATCAGTTCCAGTTACCGTGTTGGACCAGCAGGCCCACTGTCTACTGGCCAGTCCGTCACATGTCCCGATATTTTCCAAAATCCACCCAATTCTCCCCCAAGTCTCAGACCGGTCACTCATAGTCAACATGATATATTTAAACCGAAAAGACATTTTAATTTAAATTCTAATGTTCTTAAATCCCCTCTACCCCGTAATCCAGTGTTCACATTAAATGACCCGAATTGAAAATTGGTTATGACCGACGAATATGATGCTCTTATTGCGAATAAGACGTGGGAGTTGGTACCCCATCCTTCTTGTGTTAATATTATTCGGTCTATGTGGATTTTTACTCATAAGGATAATTCTGACGGTTCTTTTGTGAGGCATAAGACTCGTCTTGTAGGTAATGGTAAAACTCAGCAGGTTGGCGTGAATTGTGGTGAGACGTTTAGTCCTGTGGTCAAACCGGCTACCATTCGCATTGTTCTCAGTATGGCTCTTTCCAAGGCATGACCCATTCATTAGTTAGATGTGAAGAATGATTTCTTACATGGTGATCTGAAGGAGACCATTTATATGCATCAGCCCTTGGGTTTTCGAGACCCCAAATATCTTCATCATGTTTGTTTGTTGAAGAAGTCCGTGTATGGGCTTAAGCAGGCCCCACAGGCGTAGTATAAGAGATTTGCAGATTATATTTCGTCTATTGGGTTTTTGCACAACAGGTTTGATAATTCTTTGTTCATATATCGTCGTGGTTCTTCCCTGACTTATATTTTGTTATATGTGGATGATATTATCTTGACTGCCTCCACTGATGCTTTGCACAAGTCTATCATGACCATGCTCACTTCTGAGTTTGCTATGAAAGACTTGGGGCCCTTGAGTTACTTTTGGGGATTGATGTTTCTCGTCATGCAGGTAGGCTGTTCTTATCCCAACGAAAGTATGCAGCTGAGATTATTGAGTGTGCTGGCATGTCCTTGTGTAAGTCTACTTCCACTCCTATCGATACTAAGACTAAGCTAGGTGTTGCGGCTGGCTCACCTTAGGAGGATCTGACCCGCTATCGCAGTCTTGCAGGGGCTATTCGGTATCTTACCTTCACGAGACCAGATATTATGTATCCCTTCTAGGTATTAAATTGCAGACATCTTTACCAAAGGTCTTCCGTCGGTTGAAGATTTTAGGGACAGTCTCAGCGTAAGAAGACCGCCTGCTATGACTGCGGGGGTGTGTTAAATATACACGTGATATACATGGGTTAGTATACCATGTATATCACGGTTTCACAAGGAAATAAACCAAGTGTGAAACTGTGGTATACACGGTATACTACCCGTGTATATCACTGTTTTTGTCATCAATTATTGTGTAAATATTGTATTAAAATTAGGCTTGTACACTTACCATATGTATAGGATTCTTGTACAATTAGAATAGAGTTTTGGGAGTAGAATAGAATAGGATTTTCCTATTATGAAAAATTGTAAATTGTATATATAATCTTTTATTAATTAAATTAATCAAGGGATTATTTCTTTCAACCTCGTTATAGGAATCAAGAATTAAGTCATTTAAAAACACACCAAATTAAGTCCTAAAAGATTTGATGTTACTCTACACCTTCTTTGAGCAACAAAACAATAATATATGATGATAGCCTCAGAATGAAGAGTAAACTAATCAGATATTCTTGCAAAAAGATTTGAATTATATCTCTTGTCCAGGATATCGTTTGGTGATAACAGCGTTATAATCTTCTAGCAATATTGACTTGATTCCTACATCACTAAGTAGAAAAGTTGTCCTCATACCACATCATAATTAAGGTCATGATAACATTAATAATGATAATTAATAATTCCGATCATCATAAATAAATTAATTATATAAGAAAGCAGTAACTTTGAGTGTGTTAGGTAATGTTTTCCAATTTCCTCACGTTCATTTAGTAAAAAAATTGAAAAATATTTTCTTTAAGATAACAAGTTACTTAAAAATGATGAAAATGACATTCCACATCCCACAAGTGACACTCCACCAACCAACCACCCAACCATTCCCACCGCCCCACACACTGTTACAGTCTGCCTTGAATTTCTTATCTTATTTAGATTCTATCATAATTGTGTTTTATTTCAAAAAAGTTTCTTTGGTGGAAAAAATCTCTTCCATATTTGAATAATCCTTTCTTGGAGAAAAAGTTTCGGACTTTTATAAATTAAAGATCCGTCTCTCTCACATAAAAAAAAATAGTAACATCCACAATGTAGTCATTAAGGAATCTTGTTTAGGGGGAGATTATTCTCTCTATAGGTTTATATTTTTTGTATTAGTTTTTCAATATGTAGGTTACTTGACCAAATCATATTACAATATTATGTCTTTTTAGTATATTTGCTTTGTTGTCTAATTTATCATCGTTCAAGGTTCGCAATTATTAGCTTCCGCGTGACGCCCTGATTTTTTCGATCCCAACAAGTGGTATCCAAACCAATGGTTAAATGAGGTTGAAGACAAGATCAAGGTGGATCAGTTCAAGTTGCAACCAACTCAAATAAAGATTTTTGTCATAAAAAAAAGAGATATCTGGAGTACTACATGTGGAGATGATTTTTAACAATCTTGTGCATATTTTTTAATACAAAAATAATTTTTAACTCATGCTTACTTTAACGCATGAGCTTCAATTTTTAACTCATGCTTACTTTTAACGTATGAGCTCAAATTTTTAACACTTTCTTACTTTAAACGCTTGGGCCAATTTCAACATGTGCTCACTTTTAACGCGTGAGCTTCAATTTCAACATGTGCTCACTTTTAAAGCACAAGGCTCAAATTTTCAACCATACATACTTTTAACATTGACAAACAACAATGATGAAGATTATATGAAAATGGAGAATCAAGATTATTTTGCCAGAAAATTCAGGCCATGGGAGATTTGTTAGGGTTGCCCTGAATTTCATACCTTATTTAGATTTTACCATAATTTTCAAAAAGATTTTCTTGATGAAGAAAGTTTCCTTGGTGGAAAAGATCTCTTTCACATTTGAATAATCCTTTCTTGGAGGAAAAGTTTCGGACTTCTATAAATTGAAGATCCGTCTCTCTCACAAAAAAGAATGCAGTAGCATCCACAATGTAGTCATTAAGGAGTCTTATTTAGGGAGAAATTATTCTCTCAAGGTTTATATTTTTTATAATAATTTTTCAATATATAGGTCAATTGACCAAATCATATTATAATACTAGTGAAATTGACTGCGTTTCGCGCGATGTTAAGAGACATCAGACGAGTTATGCAAAAAATATTTATCAAGTTAGAAGAGTAATTTTTTTCATGTATATGCATACAAAACATAATTCTTTAAATAAATTAAATCACAATTTATTATCAGAATTATATAGATCAGAAATGTGAGTTCAGAATGACAAATACCTTTTAACATATACTTTGTTTTCAATTAAATACATGCATTCCAATTGAAACTTGTAAGCAAAGATGTGGTTGATACGCGTCAACTTTTCTTTTTGTTTGTGTAATATCAACTTCTCTCCAATTAAGATTTCAAAACCTATTTGCTTCAACAACATAAAATAAATTAATATTCATTTAATTGCAAAAAGTTGAGTTATATATCGTCATAATAAAATGATAGAAAAACAAACTCAAGAATAAAGGAGGAGAGTGACAATACTAATTGTATACTTAACCTTTATACAAATTTTAATGTTTAGTTATAAAGGAATATGTTACTTGATTGTATTCATCAATAATGTATCATATATAGTAGGACAAAAATATTTAAACTAGACAACTAATCAACTTAATTACAATAGGAAATATAATTCTACCTAAAATAGGAGACATAATTACAATAGGAATACAATTCTACCTAAAATAAGAGATATACAATTAATGAAAGAATATTCGAGAAATATTCTATTACACCCCCCACAGTCGAAGCGGAAGGTTCACGAACACTGAGACTGACTCGAAAATCATCAAATAGTATGCGCGGAAGTCCTTTGGTGAAGATGTCGGCAATATGATAGCTGGAAGGAACATGAAGGACACGAACTTGACCACGAGCCACTTTTTCGAGAATGAAATGAATGTCTATATCAATGTGTTTAGTGCACTGATGTCGGACGGGATTGCCGGAAAGATATATCGCACTACTATTATCACAGTAGACCAGTGTTGCCTTTTGAATCGGGCAGTGAAGCTCAAGTAGAAGGTTATGGATCTAACAAGACTCAGAGATGAAGTTGGCGACACCTCTGTACTCTACTTCGGCACTGGATCGGGATAGTGTAGGTTGCCTTTTGGAAGACTAAGACAATAGGTTATCTCCGAAAAAAATGCAGTAACCAGACGTGGAGTGTGGGGTGTCAGGACATCCACCCCAGTCAGTATCAAAATAAGCAGTGAGACCAACGAGTGAGGACATGTTTAGATGTAATCCGAAGTGAAGTGTACCTTGGACGTATCGTAAAATACGTTTGAGGGCATGCATGTGTGCTTCCATCAGATTGTGCATGTGTAGGCAGATTTATTGCACCTCATAGAATATGTCAAGTCTCGTGAATGTGAGGTACTGCAGGGCCCCATCCAGGCTACGATAGTGAGTCGGGTATGAATATGAGGGGCCAGAATCAGCGCTGAGCTTGGAACTAGTATCTACTGGCATGTGGGATGGTTTGCAAGATATCATGCATGCACGGTCAATGATCTCTTCGGCGTACTTCTTCTGACACAGAAATAGGCTACCAGAATGTTGAGTGACAGAGATGCCCAATAAATAACTCAGGGCCCTCATATCCTTCATAGCAAACTCATAGGAGAGGAGAGACATAATGGACCAGCGGAGAGCATAAGATGATGTGGTAAGGATGATGTCATTAACATATAATAATAGATAAGCCATGTATGTACCCTTGTTGTAGATGAATAGGGAATGATAGGATCTGCTGTGTGAAAAACTGATAGAGAAGACATAATCAGCGAACCATTGGTACCATGCTCGAGGAGCCTGTTTCAGTCCATAGAGCGATTTCCGTAACAAACACACATAATCCGAATGAATAGGATCCCTGAAACTCATAGGTTGATGCATATATACCGTTTCATGAAGATCCCCATGTAAGAAGGCATTCTTGACATCACGCTGATGAATGGGCCAAGACTTGGATAGAGCAATGCTGAGGACGGTCCGGATGGTTACGGGCTTTACGACCGGGCTAAACGTTTCATCACAGTCCACTCCCACCTGTTGAGACCTGCCATTACCTACAAGACGAGCCTTGTACCTCTCAAAAGAATCATCAGATTTCTTTTTATGTCTTAAAATCCACATAGACCGAATAATGTTAGCATCAGGTGGACGGAGTACTAGGTCCTACATCTTATCATCAATAAGAGCATTATATTTGTCAATCATTGCGCTTTCCAATTAGGGTTGAACAAGGCATCCTTCGGATTTCGAGGGACAGGGGAAGGGATAACTGAAATGGATAGGTTAAACAACTATTTAGGTTTATAAATTCTATGAATGGCATGGGTTTCCATGGTCCGAGAGCGTGTCTCTGGATGCGGGATGGGATGGGGGGTGTCGCGGGACTATCGGGAAGAGGAGGAAGGGCAGGGGTGGCGGGACCGACTGGTCGATGCTTGGTTTGCTGAGAGGTGGCTGCGGAATCACCCTGAGGTGGCTATTCCAGGCCACCATCGGCAGAACCGGGTGGGCAGTGTGTCCCAAACTGTTCAAGGTGGGGGCGGGTTTCGGGGTCTGGAACGACGGACTATGTAAATAATGAATAAGAAGAGGGTCCAGGCCATAATCTAGGAAGTCGTAGGAATGCCGAGGTGGCGATTTTAGGAATGCAAAGGGGAATGGAGACTCATCAAATAAAACATGGCGTGAAATAATTATTTTACGGCTTAACAAGTCACATCACGAGTAATCACGGTGATTGGTGGGGTAGCCCAGAAACACACACGGGGAAAACTGTGGTTGGAGTTTGTGAGTGGTCGGATGGAGATGATAGTAGAGACATCCAAAGATACGCATGTGTTGGTAGGAGGGGTTCCTACGAAACAGAACTTGAGTGGGCGACCGTTGAGCTAAAGACTTGTTTGGGATTATGTTTAAGAGATAAATAGACATGGAGAGTGTGTAATGCCAGAATTGAGGGGGAATTGAGGCGTGAGCAAGTAGGGCACGAATTAGGTTGTTTATGGTTTGGATTTTCCGTTCGGCCTTACCATTTTGGGAGGAAGTGTGAGGGCAGGAAAAATGAAAGGTAAGACCGTTATTGGAGCAAAACTATTTGAATTAATTATTATTGAATTCCCTGCCATTGTCACATTGAAAACATTTAATGCTCTTTTCAAATTGAATTTTTACGAGAGCACTAAATGAGGAAAAAATGGGGTAGACCTGAGATTTATTGCCAATTGGAAAAATCCATAGAAAGTTGGAATAATCGTCCAAAAATAACACATAATATCGATGGTCAGCCGTACTTAAAATAGGGGACGTCCACAAATCACTATATATGATATCAAAAGGTAGTAAAGTACAATTTGTGGATGCAGAAAGTGGTAATTTAATATATTTCCCAAAAACGCAAGATTCACATACAGAAGTCCTAGAAATACGGTTGCAATTAATAAAATTATTTTTCCTAAGGAATCGTAAAACAGAATCTCCCGGTTGTCCTAATCTAGAGTGCCATAAGGAATATGAAAGAGAAGCAAAGGTTGATGGAACTAAGGCTGGATTGTTAATGGCATTTGAAATAGGGTAGAGATCCCCGATGCAATCACATCTCATTATTCGTCTCCCTGTCGTAAAATCCTTCAAAGAAAACATTATTATCAATTGTGAAATTTCACACAGAGATTAGATTCTTAATGATTTTAGGGGCATGGGTCTTCGCATTCCAATCTTGTGCACCATCTTCTCGAAAGTTGCAGTTGGTAGATACTTAGTGAATAAATCAGCCATATTATCACTTGAACGAATCCGTTGCACATTGATATCGTCATTCTTTTGGAGCTCGTGTGTGAAGAACAACTTTGGTGAAATATGTTTTGTCCTCTCTCTTTTTATGGATCATCCCTTCAATTGAGCAATGCATGTTGCATTATCTTCATATAAGATTGTGGGTATTTTGTCACATTTCAAACTATATTTTTCTCGAATGAGATGTATCATTGACCTTAGTCACACAACTTCTTGGCTTGCTTCATGAATTGCTATATGATTTGATGAGGTAGCTACGATAGACTGCTTTGTAAATCGCCAAGTTATGGCAGCACCCCCACATATAAACACATAACATGTTTGAGATCTAGCTTTGTGTGGGTCATATAAATACCCTGCATCGGTATACCAACAAGATTGGGACTGCAATCGTTAGAATAAAATAAGCCCAAATCAATATTCCCTTTTAGATACCGCAATATGTATTTAATTCCGTTCCAGTATCTCCTTGTAGGAGCACAACTATATCTTGCTAACAGATTAACTGAAAATGCTATGTCAGACCTTGTGGTATTGGCAAGATACGTTAGTGCACCGATTGCACTAAGATATGGTACTTCGGGACAAAAAAAATCCTCATTCTTTTCTTGAGGTTGGAACGGATCTTTATTCACATCAAGTGAGCGAATAATCATCGGAGTACTTAATGGGTGTGCTTCATCCATATAAATATTTTCAACACTTTTTCTGTATATGCATATTGACGGACAAAGATACCATTTGTCAAATGTTTGATTTGCAAACCAAGGCATAATTTTGACTTTCCAAGATCTTGCATCTCAAATTCATTCTTTAAATAATCAATTGCCCTTTTGAGCTATGCAGAAGTTCTAATGAGGTTTATGTCGTCAACATATACAACAAGTACTACAAACTCCGATATTGTTTTCTTTATAAAATTTAAAACACATGGGCAAATGACATCATTTGTATAGCCTTCCTTTAACAAATACTCACTAAGGCAGTTATACCACATGCGTCCGGATTTCTTTAAATCATACAATGATCTTTGCAATTTGATTGAGTGCATTTTTTGAGACTTTGAACTGCATGCTTCATGCATCTTAAATCCTTCATGAATTTTTATGTATATTTCATTTTCAAGTGATCCATAGAGATTGACTATAACCACATCCATTAAATGCATCTCAAGTCTCTCATGGACAGTGAAACTAATGAGATAATGTAACGTTATTGCAACCATAACGGGTGAGTACGTCTCTTCATAATTGATGACAGACCTTTGTGAAAATTCTTGTGCAATAAGGCGTGCCTTATATCTTTGTATCTCATTTTTCTCATTTCTTTTTCGCACAAAAACTCATTTATAACCAACATGCTTAATACCATTAGGTGTTTGGACTACAGGTCCAAAAACTTTCCATTTGGTAAGTGAGTTCAACTCTAATTGAATTGACTCTTGCCACTTTGGCCAATCACATCTTTCTTGACATTCTTTAACGGATTGGGGTTCAAGATTCTTACTATCTTTCATAGTTCTAGTTGCAACATTATAAGCAAAGACATAATCCACGTTTATTTTTAAGTGATTCAAATTAGTCCTAACATCACTTGAATTTCTTGATATTTCTTCATTGATATCTTCAAGAATATCAGGATAGATCAAATCTTGCATTTCTGTATGATATTCTTTCTTAGTGTCATCTTGACCATTTATTTTTCTTTTTCTAGGATTCCGATCCTTAGAACCCAATGGTCTACCACGCTTCAGGCGTGCTTTGGACTCATTTGCTATGATACTAGTGGATGGTCCTACAGGGACATCAATCTGAATTAGGACATTCTCTGCAGGGATATGTGATTTGGTAATCCTTTTTCAAATATGTAAATGTCTCTGCATTTGATTTGCTATTTTCTGCAAGTGAATAATCTTTTGGACCTCTTGCTCATTAATAGAAGCACGTGGATCAAGATGAGACAATGATGGATTATTCCACAAAATTTTCCCTTTTATTTTATTATTCTCTCCCCCTAATTTTGGAAAAATTATTTCATCAAATCGACAATCAGCAAATCGAGAAGTGAATAAATCTTCTGTTGATGATTCAAGGTAGCGAATAATGGAGGGCGATTCAAACCCAACATATATTTCTAATCTTCTTTGGGGACCCATCTTGGTGCGATGTGGTGGTGCTACAGGCACATATACGACGCATCCAAAAAATCTTAGATGATATATATTAGGTTCTTGACCCAAAACCAATTGCAACGGAGAACATTTATGATAATTTGTCGGTTTGAGACGAACAAGTATTGTTGCATGCAAAATAAAGTGACCTCAAACAGACGTGGGCAACCTCATTTTCATAAGTAATGGTCTTGCTATCAACTGCAGGCGTTTAATTAATGACTCCGCAACGCCATTTTAAGTGTGAACATGAGCTACATGATGTTTAACTTTTATCCTAATTGATAAACAATAATCATTAAGTGTTTGGGATGAAAACTCTGCACCATTATCAAGGCGAATAGACTTTATCGGATTATCAGGAAACTATGCCCGTAATTGAATTATTTGTGCCAATAATTTTACAAATGCCAGGTTGCGAGATGACACTAGGTACACATGAGACCATCTAGAAGAAACATTTATTTAAGACATCACATAACATGTGAACGAGCCCATATTCCCCTTTTATATTTTTTTCAGAATTTAGGAAATTCAATCTCAACATTAGCCAGTATAATCAACTTATCATTAGAACAAGCAACAAAAATAAAAATTTCAAGAATCTTCTAGTTCTTCAATATATGTCAAATACTCAATTTGCATATCATATTTGAATCGGGATGGCCAAATCGCTCATGCCGACTAATAAAATTATTTATACTAGTAAACTTTAAGTGTTATTTGTTTTAGTAAACTTCTGGTTTACTATGACATAAATCTCATATCAATATAAATTTCTGGTTTATTGGGACATGTGATTCATCATGTATATATTTGTAGTATAATTTGGAGAATAAGGCGGGTAACCTTTAACGTACTTATTTCTTACCCACTATTAATGTAATTCTCCCATCGTTTATAGCTTCAATATGATAGCCACTTACTTTAGTAAACTTCGGGTCTACTACAACTTATGTTTCGATCATAACAACTTCCTATGTTACAGTATAGATTGAATGACATAATAGTAAATAAACACTTCTGGAGCTTTCAATTTATTTTTCATAATCATATATTATTTGGACATTACTGGTGTCATTATTCTTGTAGACAAATAATTAGGCTCTTCTGGACCTTGGTCATTAATTTTATATCAAATATTTGCTTAGACACTGCTGATGTCATGAAAGCAATTTTACTACTTCGGGAGTAAAGTTAGTTCTACTACTTTGAGAATAGAGTTCAAAGTTTGCTACTTCAGGAGCAAATTTCTGAGTTTATTACTTTGGCAGTAAAGCATATAATATTCAAAATATTTCCTCTAAATTATTATACCTCTTCTGGAGATGAGAAGTGATATATTCACAACCAAGTACATGTTCGTATTTATAGGCTTTACAATATTGTCACATTCACTTAAGGGAATAAATCAGAATTTGTAACATTTATCAATAGTTCTTATTTTTTCAGAATGGAACATATCTAAACGTGATTTAAGCATATCAAATAATAATAGCTTAGAACCTCTTTTACGATTTTGCTATTTCAGGAGCAAATCGAGGCATATATATAAGGTAGAGAATTTTTCTCTAACATAACTTCAATTGTAATCACAATAAGACTATAAAAATATTACGTATGGTTGAACATTTATTATGGACTCTGCTGGAGTTCAGGAAGAGTTAATATTATTGTTAGTCACTCTATAATTTATCATTGAGATAATCATGATGAAAATAAGCATCAAAATAGCTACTGCATACTAATACATACACATAATAGCTTAAGCAACTGTTGATAAAAATATTAAATCAAGAATAAGCAAAAGACTCGTATTACATTACATACATGTATTAACCATCTCTATCTTTTGATATATAAGGAGTCACAGACCTCATAAAGTATTGAAAACATACCTAATCACATATACTAAACCGATCTCCTCCACAAAGAGAATTTACCACTTTTTTTTGCATTAGTCATTATAGATAACAAAATCAGTATACCACAATGGATCAGATGGATAATACCTTGATTTCCAGTAAGCCACGGACGGTATCTTCAAGCTTTCGAAGACGGTAAGATTAATGTAGACTAAAAATTAATAAAATATTAGAGACTCATGCTGATAACGTGTTAAGAAATACTAATAAAGCTAGAACAAGAATATTGTTGAGAAAGAGAGAAGAGATGATAGTTCTTATTTCTCGGAACATCTCTATTTATAGGAGAAATTTGACTTGGTTCTAAAGTTATTAGCGCTAATATTTCTCCTAACGATAGGCATCCACAATATATGATAATATCTATAACATCTTTAAATTTCTTTTTGATTTTTTACAGCACTCACCCCCTGCGACCACCTCCCCCCCCCCCGACCCAACACCCCACCAACCCCTCAAAAAAATAATTTTATAATGAAAAAAGCTTTTAGAAGTTTTTTTATTGTCTACACCCCCACCCCCTTCTGAATTTTCTACTTCATATAATTTATTTTACATTTATAAAAATGAAAATTTTGTGTGATTAAAATTGGTGTGGAGTGGGTGGTGGGGTGCAAGGGGGTGGGATGAGGGTAAGAAAAAACTGTCATTTTTTATAAAAGTAAAATAAAATATAGAAAAAGGTAAAATATTTTCGTCTATTTTGTTTTATTAGTTAAATTTACCATCCATTAGCGATTGTGAACAAAAATACATATGTCGTCTTCAAACTTCACACTTATACCCTATTTAGATGGAAACCCCCAAATCCTCTTAATTCACTCTATTTCAAAAAAAAAATTACCCAGCCCTTTGTTGACCCGCCCCGACCCGCCTATCATCATCATCAAACTTAAGCTTCTTTCATGGAGAAAAAAAAAAGTAAAGACACACCTAAACCCCAAAACACACATCATTTCACCTTTAAATTCATCTCTGATTCTTGATTTTGTAGAAATTTGTTGGGTTCGTAAACAAGTAGTAAGCACAGCGGAATTAAAATTTTCTAACCCAACAACAATCCTGGCATGGCTTATACGATAATCATATTTATGTTCAAAATATAATAAAAGAAAACTTACAGGGTTTCGATTGCGGGATTCAATACTAAGGTATCCACGCGATTAGTCTCCTCGATTGAAAGATCTAATTCCAGTGTATGTCCTAATCAAGAAAGCCAGGAAATCTTGCTTTAGGAACTGATAAGTTATTTTCTGTAACTTTATAATTATGAGGTATGTGTTGTATATATAGGAGTTCAGGACAAAACCTAAATAGATATAAAATAGGAAAACCTGGGCCCATGTTAATGCTCAGTGGACCAGCCCAGCCGGTCCACCTCACACGCCCAAGGTGGACGGCCATGCTCCCATTTTTGGGCCGGTAATTTCTGGCCCAATTGTTTCCCTCTATTTGTCCGAGTACCCGTGTAATATATCCAACACATTTAATTAAATCCAAAATCCAATTCGACTTAATTAAATAATTTCTATCAAATAGAAATATTCCATAATTATTAAAAATTAAATATCTCGATTCTCAATCGAATATTTAATATTTTCTCAATACACTCTTAGATCGAAGAAACAATTGCATATAGTGTGACCCAATAGGCCTTTACATATCAACATTAATCTAATTAAGGTCCATACGAAACTTCTAGACTGCGTCGTATAACGAACTCAATATGTGAAGTACGTTTACATGAATCCAGCAAACTTAACCTTTATGCGGAACTATAAATTCCTTTCATTCGCGATACACTCGATTAAGCTTAGGATTTGCCAAGTGTCTATCCAAATGGCTTAATCACTTTATCTCACATTTATTAGTTTACAACTAGACCATATTCTAAATATGTCTCTTGCACTGGCCAGTGACTTTAGTCAACCTAATAACATTAAGAAGTTGAGTGCTCTCTCGAATTTCCAATCGAAGAATGAATCCTATTCTTGGATCAACTACCACCTTGATTTACATCTTGATGCACCCAGCACAAGCCGATTCTTATCCAGAAGGAGTTTAAGCTTAGAACTTGGTCAAAGTACATCATTCTGTAAACAAGGTGCGTATTGACCTCAAGTCAAAGGACCTTTATATTCCACACACCGATAACACTATAGACATGTATAAAAACAAATAGTTTATCGGCAGGATATACCAATACTTCTCCAAAGTATACATATGTCTATCACGAGTAACCACTACTTGTAGCTGTGAGACATGCTACATTCTCCAAGAATGTGATGCAGACCACATGTCGACTTATAACATATCATCGATATCTCATTCTCGATGATCATTAGTCGAGGCTATTTTGAGAGTTACGTTCTATCATTAATATCTCACTCTATTAATGACAACGTAAGCTCAAGGGATGCACATATATGAATAATTGCAAACAATCAAACAATAATTCAATAATTGCAAATGCCATAAATATTAATCTCATTAATAATATGAATGTGTTCAAGTACATTTTGTCCCTAATGTAGATTGTCTCTAGGACATATATACTTTTAATCTCCCACCTGGTCTAGAGCCAATCTCCAATGTATCTAATACCCATATTTTCAAATGACCATTATGCTTAGCTAAGCTTAATGGTTTAGTAAATGGGTCAACTAGATTATCATATGTGGGAATATAGTCTAGATCTATTTCTTTAGATTCTACCATCTCTCTGAGTATGTGATATGATCTTTGTACATGCTTGTTTCTGTTTGTTGATCTTGGTTCCTTAGCTTGCGCAATCGCACTAGTGTTGTCACAATATATCGTTATTGGATGACTGGCACTTGGAACAACCCCTAGTTCCTTTAAGAACTCAGATATCGAGATAACTTCTTTACCAGCTTCCGATCTAGCAATGTACTTGGCTTCAATCGTCGAATCAGCAGTGGTTTCTTGCTTGGAACTTTTCCAACTTACTGCCCCACCATTGAAAATGAAGGCATATTCAAACTGTGACTTGAAGTCATCAAGATATGTTTGGAATCTAGCATCAGTGTACCCAGTAGCGACTAACTTCTCTTACCCACCATAGACTAAGAAATATTTTTAGTTCGTCTAAGATACTTAAGAATAATCTTGACTGCTTTCAAGTGTTCTTCCCTAGGATTCTGTTGGAATTTGTAAGTCATGCTAAGTGCAAAGGCCACATCTGGCCTAGTGCAGATCATGTCATACATGTTTGATCCTATAGCTGAAGCATATGGGATCCTCGTCATTCGTTCAAGTTCTATAACAGTAGAAGGCTTATCCTTCTTAGATAACTTGATGCCTTGACCCATAGGAAGACCTCTTCTCTTGGAGTTTTCCATTGAGAAACGTCTTAGCACTTTGTCTATGTATGTAAATCGTGACAACCCTAACAATCTATTAGGTCTATCTCTGTAGATCCCAATTTCAAGAATGTAGCAGGCTTCACCTAAGTCCTTCATCATGAAGGTGCTGGACAACCATTCATTTACTGATTGCATAAGGGACTTATCGTTTCCCATTATTAATATGTCATCTACATATATGATAATGAAAAAATACTCTCTTCCTTGCGTTTAGTATAAACGTATGGATCCTCTTTGCTTCTGACAAAGTCAAACGATTTGATAGCTTTGTCAAAGTAAATATTCTAACTCCTTGAGGCTTGTTTAAGTCCATAAATGGACTTTTATAGTTTGCATATTGCTTTGGATTTTGACTTGGATGTAAAACCTTCAGGTTGTATCATGCATACTTCCTCAATTAGATTTCCATTGAGGAAAGCGATCTTAACATCCATCTGCCAAATCTCAGAATCATAGTATGTAGCTATTGCAAGCAAATCCGAATGGACTTAATCTTTGCAACTGGCGAAAATGTTTCATCATAATCGACCCCAGGCCTTTGATTGTAACCTTTTGCTACCAACCTAGCCTTGTAGGTTTGCACCTTGCCAAATGCATCAATCTTCTTCTTGAAGACTCATTTGCATCCTATGGGTCTAACCCATGTTGGCAAATCAACCAAGTTCCAAACTTGATTGGCATACATTGAGTCCATTTCAGATTTCATGGCTTCTTTCCATCTCAACGAGTCAATGTCCAACATAGCCTCGTTGTAGGTTGTTGGATCATCATCATCAGGAATATCTATCTCATTTTGACTTTCAACAAGGAGATTAAGTCTTTAAGGCTGACGATGAGTCCTAGTGGACCTACGGAGTTGGTTATTTTACGTTTCTGAGGTTCTTGTATTCTGATCATGAGAAGGTTCTTGTGTGTTTCCATCACTATGATAGTTTTCAGGAATGTCATCTACATGTGTTTCCTGAATGGAAGGATGTACAACCATTGTATCATCTTCCATTGATTGTGTACGAGAATCTTGTATATCTGCATCAATTCTCACATCACTCCCACTGGCTGAAGGTTGTACTCTAAGTTGTACCTTCACCAAATACTCTCACTGAATTCTTGTCTAGGTCATTCGACAAGGATTCAACCTCTATGTTGCTTTGTAGTTCTTGAATTTCTTCAAGTTCTATCTTATTGTAATTATGTTCCTTGTAGACATAGTCTTCCTCAAAGAAAGTTGCATTTCTGAAAACAATGAACTAGTAACCTCTCGTTTTCTTAGGATATCCACAAAGTAACATTTCTCACTTTTAGATTCCAACTTGTCAGTAAGAATTTTCTTTACATATGCATGGCATCCCCAGGCTCGCATATGTGTAAGAGCAGGCTTCTTGCCATATCATATCTCATATGGCATTTTCTCTTCTGACTTTGAAGGAACTCTATTCAGAATATAGATTGAGTTTTATAAAAGCATAGCCCCAAAGGTATGTTGGAAGAGCTGAAAAACTCATCATGGATCTGACCATATCTAATAAGGTTCGATTTCTCCTTTCAGCAATGCCATTCATTTATGGTGTTCCAGGAGGTGTCCATTCTGATTGGACTCCATGAAGTTTCAAGTAATCTAGAAATTCTCTACTCAAGTATTCACCTCCTCGATCTGATCGAAGAGTCTTGATACTCTTTTCAAGTTGTTTCTCTACTTCTAACTTATACTCCTTGAATTTCTCAAAGGCTTCGGACTTGTGCTTCATAAGATACACATATCCAAACCTTGTGAAATTGTCTGTAAAAGTTATGAAGTAAGGAAAACCTCCCTTAGCTTGAGTGGAAAATGGCTCACACACATCTGTATGGACCAACTCAAGTGCCTCTTTGGCTCGCACACCTTTCCCAGAAAGTGGTTTGTTAGTCATCTTTTCTCTCAAGTAAGATTCACAGTCACCATAGGACTCCAAGTCAAATGGTTCCAGGTAGTCTAACTTTATTAATCTTACTATCCTTGGCTAATTGATATAACCAAGTCTATAGTGCCATAAGTAGGTGGGATTTCTTGGATTACTTATTTTAGCTCGTTTATTTTGCACATTGAGAATTTAACGATTACAATTGAGAATATATAAAACCATTCACAAGCGGAGCATTTCCACAAACAATACCATTAAAAGATAGTATATAACTGCCATAGCAATATATGAGGAAAACCCCTCAATGTCTAACATTGGAATGGAAATAATATTCGTCGTAATCGAGGAAACAAAATAATAATTATTAAGTTCTAATGTAAAACCCGAATGTAAATCTAATCTATAAGTTCCTACACGCTCAACATCAACTTGTGCTTCATTTCCAACGCGTAGGTCCACCTCCTATGGTCTAACCTTTTTGTTGTTCATTAGCCCCTGCACATTATTACACATGTGTGAGCCACAAGCTGTATCCAATACCCAACAGTGAGAGTTACTTATAGACATATTAATCTCAATGACAAACATACCTTGTCCAGCAGGTCTAGAAGCACCTAGTGCCTTGTCACCTCCTGGAACGGTGCAATCTTTCTTCCAATGCCCCTTCTGCTTGCAGTTGAGGCATACGTCTCTGGCCAACCTAGAATTCTTCTGAACACCTCCTTTAGGTTTCAAGACTGTGGGTTTGGCACCAGTCTTACCCTTATTCTTCTTGTTCTTACCTTTAGGTTTGAGCTTAGTAGATGAGCCCACTATGAGCACAGTCTTCCCCTTTAAAGTAGATGATTCATAAGTCTTTAGCATATTGTGAAGTTCTGGAAGATTCACCTTGGTTCCATTCATGTGGAAGTTCACAATGAAATTCTCAAACGAACCAGGAAGCAAATTCAAAATCAGGTTAACATACACATTCTAGGGCAACTTCGTTCTAATCGAACCCAACCTTTCTATCAACCCAATCATATTCAGAAAGTGACCAGACACTTGGCCCCCATCATTCAGCTTATATTTGAAGAGGTCTTTCAACAACTCATACTCCATAGTCTGAGATTGTGAATCATAAAGACTCCTCAAATATTCTAGCATCTCATAGGGGCCCATGTTCTCATGCTGCCTCTGTAACTCTACAATCATGGAGGACAACATGACACATTATGCCGAGGTAGCATCATCCAAATGCTTCTGATAAGCAACCTTGTCAAACAAAGCATACTCAACAGACTATTCATTGGAAACTTTTGGAACAGCTGTGTCTAACACATACTCAATTTTCTCTTGTCTTAGTACCAAACACAAATTACGCACCACTCAACTTATTAGTCTCAACCAAGCATTTCAATGACAGATTCAACATTTTAAATAATATGAAGAAATAGATAGACTGAAATTAAGTCAAATATAATTTCTATGAACACATTCATTAACTAATTAACATTGCCTTTAGTTTAATTAGCTCCCATTATTTTAACATATTCTATGACCCAATGAAAGAATACAGACTCATACCAAATATGATCATAATGGGCCAAGATCCAAGTTCAAACTGTCTTCGCATTTGCTAGGGCTGATAACTTCAACAGTACAACCTGATAAGTCTCCAAACCAATTACAAACAATTTGCAACTCTTGGTTTGACCGACTGTTCTAAACAATCGATTTGCGCCCTTAGATTATTCCGACGCTAGGGCGTCAAGACATAACTAAGTAAGTCAACCCCGTTGCGCGATTGCAGTCGTGCATCTAAGTAAGTTTGGACTTGTAGAGCAAACGCTAGGGCGTAAATACTCACAAAGGTTTCACACTCGCTACTGCAAACACATGCATCTATGAAGAGTCTGAGTCCTCGTAGACTAAACACTAGGGTGTAAATACTCTTATAACCGAAAAGGATTTTGCACTCATTCAATTATAACGGACGATGTGTGGATTCCAAATCAGACTTATATTAAATTGAGGAACATTTTAATCGGGGTTTTATCAAGATCCTTATTACGCGTGATAGATCAAATAGAGCACATATTGGGCGTCGCTTACCCAAACAAGATTTAATGCGGTCCGACAAATACTGGGTTCCGCCTACCCAGACATGCATAATGCGGTCTAACAAATACTCGGCGCCGCCTACCCAGACATCTATAATGCGGACTCTATACTAATTATTTAAATGACAATCAATTAAATAATTAGGGGAAAACAATTAATTCAAGCACACATTATCAAATAACATGCTAAAATAACAATAATCATGGGTTAATTAATTTGTTTCAACTTAGAAAATATTTACATTCCAAATTTAAAACTCAATTTCAATTTTTGAATTTTTCTGCCCATCCAAACAGTCCCTTAACAATTCTGAAATTTAAAATTAATTTTCAGGGACCATTCTGTAATTTCAAGAAACTTAAATTAATTACAAATTCGTCCAGGGACCAAATCTGTTTTTCAAAAATTTACAGATCTGCCCCAGGGACCAAATCTGCTTTTATGAAATTTACAGATTTACGCAGGGACCAAATCTACTTTTTTGAAGTTTACAGATTTGCCACAAGGACCACATCTGCTGATTTTAAAACCTTTTAAATTTCCAGAAAATTTCCAGGGACCAAATTGCAATTCCAGAAACTTCTAAAATTTTCAGATTTTCCCTAAGGGCTTAATTGCAATTTTGGAAACTCTAATTTAATTTCAAATAGGTCCTTGAACTATTTCAAATTTTCAAAATCAATTCCAACCCCAAATCAAATTTGGGATTCGGATTTCGGGGCGAAATGACATAATTGAACACCACCGGTCGACGGCCCTCGTCGGCCCGAACACACCGGTGATTTCAATTCCCGGTGTGGTGGCCCACGACGGCTGAAAATTGAGCCGCCGCCGGCTGTTTCCAAAACAGTCGGCGGTGGCCCCTTTCTGGTGACTTTCACCGTGTAACACCACCACCGTTCGATTCCTCTCGTCGAGACTATCACGGTGGTGGTATTACATCACCATTTCAACGCCCGAGGCGATCGGAAACTGTCCTCTCGTCGGAGGCCTTCCGACGTCTACGTAGCGTCCCGTCACCTCTCAACACCTTTATCGACCATCTTATAAAGTGGTTTTCTCGATAATAGTGGAGACGGTGGTAGAACAACGTCAAATTGCCGGAAACCACCTTTCGCCGCCGGAACAGTGGTTGCCGCCGCCACTATTCACTGTTTCTATTTTTTATTTTTTTTTCCAAAAATTAATTTAATAAATTGAAATAATTAATTTTCCCATGTAATCGTTATTATAATTATCGTATAATTATTTAAACCAGTATGGGCTCTGATATCACTGTAGGAATTTGTTGGGTTCGTAAACAAGTAGTAAGCATAGCGGCAGTTAAAATTTTCTTACCCAACAACAATCCTGGCATGGCTTATACGATAATCATATTTATATTCAAAACATAATAAAAGAAAACTTATAGGTTTTCGAGGGCGGGATTCAATACTAAGGTATCCACGTGATTAGTCTACTCGATTGCAAGATCTAACTCTAGTGTATCACCTAATCAAGAAAGCCGGGAAATCTTGCTTTAGGAACTGATAAGTTATTTTCTGTAACTTTATAATTATGAGGTATGTGTTGTATATATAGGAGTTCAGGACAAAATCTAAACAGATATAAAATAGGAAAACATGGGCCCATGTTAATGTTCAGTGGACCAGCCCAGCTGGTCCACCTCACACGCCCAAGGTGGACGGTCAGGCTACCATTTTTGGGCCAGTAATTTCTGGCCCAATTGCTTTCCTGTATTTTTATGAGTACCCATATAATATATCCAACACATTTAATTAAATCCAAAATCCAATTCGACTTAATTAAATAATTTATATCAAATAGAAATATTTCATAATTATTATAAATTAAATATCTCGATTCTCAATCGAATATTTAATACTTTCTCAATACACTCTTAGATCGAAGTAACAATCGCATATAGTGTGACCCTATAGGTCTTCACATATCGACATTAATCTAATTAAGTTCCATACGAAACTCCTAGACTGCGTCGTATAACGAACTCAATATGTGAAGTACGTTTACATGAATCCAGCAAACTTAACCATTATGCGGAACTATAAGTTCCTTTCATTCGCGACACACTCGATTAAGCTTAGGATTTGCCAAGTGTCTATCCAAATGGCTTAATCACTTTATCTCACATTTATTAGTTTACAACTAGACCATATTCTAAATATGTCTCTTGCACTGGCCAATGACTTTAGTCAACCTAATAACATTGAGAAGTTGAGTGCTCTCTCGAATTTCCAATCGAGGAATGAATCGTATTCTTGGCTCAACTATCACCTTGATTTACATCCTGATGCACCCAACACAAGCCGTATCTTATCCAGAAGGAGTTTAACCTTAGAACATGGTCAAAGTACATCATTTTGTAAACAAGGTGCGTATTGACCTCGAGTCAAAAGACCTTTATATTCCATACGCCGATAACACTATAGACATGTATAACAAATAGTTTATCGGCAGGGTATACCAATACTTCTCCAAAGTATCCATGTGTCCTTCACGAGTAACCATTACTCGTAGCTGTGAGACATGCTACATTCTCCAAGAATGTGATGCAGACCACATGTCGACTTATAACATATCATCGATATCACATTCTCGACGATCATTAGTCGAGGCTATTTTGAGAGTTACGTTCTATCATTAATATCTCACTCTATTAATGACAACGTAAGCTCAAGAGATGCACATATATGAATAATTGCAAACAATCAAACAATCATTCAATAATTACAAATATCATAAATATTAATCTCATTAATAATACGAATGTGTTCAAGTACATTTTGTCCCTAATATAGATTTTTTCTAGGACATATATACTTTCAGATTTTAGTATTACTTTGTGTTGATGCATTGTTTCAACTGCCAAGTAATTCAATTTGCTTTGTTTCACTGCTTCTTTCTGACGAAGCTCATACACACAAAAAACAACTACTATTTCATAAATGAGTTTAGATATAACGTGATAATGGAAACCCCCAAATCCTTTTAAATTACCCGATGGTAATGTTTACCCGATGGTAAACAATTAGATGGTAAAGTTAGCTAATAAAATAAAATAGAAAGTATATTTGACCCTTTAATTTGGGAGGGGGTGGGGGAGTTGGGTGGTAGTGTGGGATAGAGGTGTGTGAAGATGAAGTGTGTTCGAGGATGGTGGTTGGGTGGGGATGGGTGGGGTGGGTGGTGGGATGGGGTGGGGTGGTGGAGTTGATGGCGCTTGAATAGGTATTTTTCAAAAAATATTTTCTATAAACCTACCGAACATAAAAAAAAAAATAGATAAGAAATTCACTTATTTTCTAGAACACAATTTCAGAAAAATATTTTATGTGTAAAACATTTTCCTCCGTATCGACAGGGCGACTCTAGCCATAGGCTAGTAAGACATGCCTTAGGCCCCAAATTTTGGAGGGCCCCAAATTTTACCAAGTTCAAATTATGTGTTAATCTTTTCTTAAAGATAATTGATTTTTATGACAAAAAAGTATAACATCTTTTTTGTAAATTTATTCTTATCCTTTTCTGAATAAAAAAAATATTATTTTGCCTACTTACATTATGTCCTTTAACACTAACATATTTTTTTTCTCCTTAACTTCTTTTGGGCTCTCTTTTTTAAATCTATGATAAGTTAGACTAATATACTATGTCAAAAATTAGTCAATAATCGTAATGTGTTGTACAAAGTGATCGAATTACAAATTACTATCTTTTTGTATCTTCGAAGGTTTCAAGCATTGCAGCAAACATATTAAAGTTGGGTATATCAAACTATCAACTTTTTGAATCAGATTCTATCGTTCTAACTCTATTAGTTTTATCTAAAATTTGTCAACTTATTGCTTATAGAATTATGTTAACAATTCCTGTAATGACTGCCTCAGTGAAAGAATGTTTTCAAAAATTGAAATCGATCAAATCTTACTTAAAATTAGCAATTGAAAAACAAAACTATTCAAAGAAATCGATTATAAAAAAGATTATTAAGTAATAATTTTGCATCTAGAAGAAGTCAGAAAAATAGATTTCAAATAAAATATATATGGAGTTTGTTTAAGTTTTAGGCTTCAAATTAAAGTTTCGCTTTAGACATTCAATTATGTTGAGCAGCCCTGCCTATCAAACACACCCTTTGTGTTTAATTCCGGTCATGATAACATTAATAATGATAAGAAAACTCCATGATTTTGTTGGTTCTTGTCAAAGGCTGTTGAGCAAGACAAAAGTCGACGACTATAGTACTATGTTACTGCCTAATTAAGAAAAATGAAATTATGGTGACTTAACTGCAACTGCATACTACATTTTCAACCCAAAGTTAATTTATCAGTTCAAATCAAGAGTAAAGAAATCAATGATTATGCAATAATTAGCTGTTAAACACTAGTAAATGATAAAACCATATCTGTACGTATATCCTGAAGCAAGATCTAATAATTGTTCATATTATAAAGTACTGCAGGGGAAAAAACAGCTAAAGACTTTCTTTAGTTTGGAGTTTATATAAGAACAGCTCGAAAGGTAAATAAGATAACGCCCCAACACGAAATAAATAAAAGCATGCATATCTGTGTTCTCTCATGCAACTTGGAATCTTTTACTTGAAAAAACATGGCCAAAAAACACATAGCAGGGAGGTCGTCATATAATATGTGACACTAAAGACATATTCAATTGTTAATAATTGTGGATGATTATTGTTAAGAGTCCCGCATCGGATATGGAATGGGAACATGGATTCTTTATATGGACTTGGACAATCCTCACCCTACGAGCTAGCTTTTAGGGTTGAGTTATGCCCAAGATCCATTCTTTAAATGGTATCAGAGTCATGCTCATTCCAATTCTTTGTTCACCGATGTTGGGCCCCAAATTATATTATACACGCTCCAGTTAACAAGGTATGGATGTGCGGAGAGTGTTAAGAGTCTCACATCGGATATGGAATGACAACATGGACTCCTTATATGGACTTAGACAATCCTCACCATTCGAGCTAGCTTTTGGGGTTGAGTTAGACCCAAAATTCATTCTTTAAAATTATTTCTAAATAAAAAATACTAAAAAGTATAAAGGAAGGTGGAAAAATATAGAAGTCTCCATTGACTCTGAGACAGCCAAGATGTGGACTTGCAATTCTCTATATGTGCAACTTCTCAACGGTTGGCAAGCTGAGGTGGAAAAATTATGCAGGCTCTTTTCTCCCTCATTTTTTAATCCTCATTTAGAAAAGAAAACAAAAGGCACCAAACTTTAAAAAGATGCCAATACAATTTTGATTTTTTTCTTGTTTTTTATTCGTATTCCTCCTCTTTTCAAACACTTCAAAATCAAAATGTGATATTTTTGGGTTAAATAGAAAGTTAACAAAAGTTGGGATGTGAAATTCATTCATATTTTACGCTTGATTAATTAATCTCTCAATTATAAGTTATTATCTTAATCTGAATAAGGCCTAAAATTTATTCTTGTATCAATTGCGGTAGGAAAGGGACACATTCTTGAAAGAAAGTCATACTCCTATCAACTTTTAAGTAGATAAGAAATTAAGGTCAGTGACATCAACCATCGATTATTGACCTTTGTAAAGCTCCAAATATATTTGATCTCTTTCCAAGTCTTTTTCTTCGTCAATAACTATGAATCACTCGTCCTTTAGTTCGACACTACTTATGGCCAGTTGCCTATGGAACATCTTGACTTTATAGTAAAGTCCATTTGGTTATCACTATATATACCCTCTTTAGACAAACGATTTGACTAAAGCCACTACAATTTAGTATTTTCATGTAGACACTTAATTTTACAATGTTGAATTTGAATAAAATTTCAACATTAACAAATTACAACTTGCAATTTACTATTGCAAGAAATTAATTGTTTCAATGGTGCAATACGGATATATGAAATTAATTGTTTCAATGTTGGATATCTAGACTTGTTTGTCATTTTTTTAAAAAAGGAAATGAATATGTTTCTTTGTATAAAAACCCATCTCCTAATTTTTATTTTCTCTTTCCATTTTTCTCTTCATCTTCCTACCTTCTTGTACATGTTCCCAACAAATAGGACAAGTAATTGTGTGGGGAGGCAAAGATAAATACCGAAAGTAGATGGGTTGTGTGTACAAATAAAGGAAGACATAGGGGAAAAGGTCAGTCTTAACTAGGGGTGGGCACGGTACGGTATATACTGATTATCATACTGAAATTAAAAAAAATTATATCGCGGTTTTAGTATTATGGTATTTGATACGGTATATGGTATGCATTTTTAAAAGTTTTGGTATACGGTACGGTATTTGATATTTATAAAAAAAATACTGAAATACCGAATATCATACTGAAGTATATAGTTACATATATAATTCATATATATTAATATTATAATACTAATAAATATATAAATTAGTATTAGTACAAAGCTAATTATTTAGACGTTGAAATGTTGACTAATCTATCTTGATTGAAATGCCCTCTTTGTGTAATTGATTTACTAAGGGGATTGCTTGTACATCCCGCCGGAACGGGATCGGGTTTTAGGCGGGTCGGGTCGGGGCTCGGGTTTTTTTTTTGCCACTTAATTTTAAAAAATAATATATAGTTATATACAAACACTTCAATAATTGAACAAGATAGTGTAATAAAAACATCACAAGACTGTTTTTGTGCCTCTTATATTATTTAATAGAAATGTGACATAGTAATACAATTTCAAAATTATAACTTTGTGGTGTTGTTCAAAAGTTGCAAATGACATAGTAAAATACTAAAATTGCAATTAAAAAAATTACATATTCAACCATACTCTTTCGAATTTCGTCACAATGTCTTGAGGATCTTCTGTTGGAATTGGAATTTGTTTGTCAAATTCTTCAACGTCGCTTCCTGCTCCCTCGGACAAGATTTCATTGTAGTTGTAGTCTTCTTCTTCGTTCTGGTTGGCCGCACCTCCTACGCTCCGCACAAATCCAGTCTCTAAATAGAACTGCAATCTCCAATGTGTCTCCCGCCAATGAATGTATGTGCTCTCCAATTTGAAATCTTCCCGCGAAAAAGGCGCTTTCAGACTATGTTGATGACGCTTGAATGTTTAACACATCTCGGGCCATCTTTGTTAGCGTCGGAAATGTCTTCTCATTCTCCCTCCAGTATTTCAGCAAGTTCTTGTCATTCAGCATTGACAATTAATCCGTACAGTACAATACCCTGCAAAACATAAACATCAAATTCGCTAACTTGTGAAGAAGTTGAACCACTACACATTTTATTTCTAAGGCCTTGAATACTAGCAACAGAAATCACATATTTTTTATAAGGTTGCAGCGAAGTAGTAGAAGATGGTACAAAAACCGGTTGATTATTTGCACTTTGTTGTTGGTAATACGTATATTTTTTTTTTGCATTCGGTGTGTATGCTAAACGTAACTGCTTCTTTAGTTGGTGTGTCAGTTGATTCTTCAATTAGGTCTGTTGGAAGTACTTCTACACAATCATAAATCGTTTCTACAAGTGTTTTACAAACGTCTACTTTAATAGTTGGATTTAATACAACACCAACAATATAAATAGTGGGGATAGGAAAAAAGTATTTTTTTAATTTTTTAAACATTTTTTCAATAGCTGCCTTATAAGTTGGATTTGCATATATTCATTAAGTAACAAAAATATTAGAGCTATATAAAATAACATATTTGAAATAGTAGGTTAATAAATACCGGAAAATTCTTTAGTAGCTTGATAAAATTTCTCAAAAAATCCATTAAGTTCTAAAATTTTGTCCCAATCACTATCTACAAGCATATCCTTGGATTTTTATTATGGGCATTAAATAATAAAGTAATAGGTTGTCTATAATTGTAAGCAACAAGTAGTTGCTCATACAGAGAATTTCACCTAGTCGAAACTTCTTCTGGAAATTTTCTATATGATAATCCACAATCATGACATATTTTTTTATAGTCTTGCGCCTTTGTATTTTTTTACCTTTAAAAATAAAGTTTATAGCAAATTGTATTTTATCAAGAATGCTTTCAAAAAGTTTTAGGTCATCCTTTACAACTAAGTTATAAATATGACACGTACATCTTATATGAAAATGATCAGCAAAAGATGGAGCTAATCTAAGTTTTAAAAGTCTTATAGCATAATCATTAGGATAAGCATTATCTAATGTAATAGTCATAATTTTGTCATTTATTCCATAGTATTCACAAATTTCATTAATATTATCTGCAATAAAACTACCAGTGTGTCTATCATCTATATATCTTATATGCTACAATACGTTTTTGCATATACCAATTTTGATTTATTCAATGACATGTTACCATTAAATAATCATTACCGTTAGTACTACAACCTATGTCAGAAGTGATAGCCACTTTGCCATTAAAATGATACAATGCATAACGTAAATACTGTTGATATTCACTTGCAAATTTAAAAATATCTCTTCTAACAGTTGATCTAGGAAAACCATTAAAAGCAATATTATATGTTTCCCAAATGTAAAAAATAAAATCAGGAGAGGAAGAAAATGAAAAATGCAAACCCTCCACCGCTATTAATTTTCCCGTATTTTCCCTATCTTTGTTTTTATCATATTTAGGACCAAAACTTCCCCCTGTCATCGGGTTAATTTGACCATGTACTAGGTCGGGGACACTATGAGAACCTTGTCCCGACTCAGATGACATTGGCACACATGTATTTTTTAGCCATGTATTGATTCTACCTAGCTGTGTGCTCGCCTTGTACATGTCTCAGTAAACCTCCCGTCCCACCTTGACCTTTTTCGGTTTTAAATTTATAAGCATTTTTACAAATTTTACATCTAGCTAGTTGATTCTCTTCGTCCCTATCAAAAAAATGTCATGCATCTGATTTTAATTTTCGTTTTGTGGGGCCTCGATTCATACTAGGGGGAATAAGAGACATTCCAGTTTCAATTTCAGGCTGAGACTCAGTCTAAGCCTGAGGTTGCTGTGCACTAGTGGGTGTGTCATCTATATTATCGTCTAAATTAAATTCTGATTCATCTACTGATATATCATTAAAAAGCATTTTCATCAATATTACTGAAATCAATCAAATCATCGGGACTAGGAATAGGATTACTAGAAGTACCCTTACCCTTATTACCTCTACTAGAATAAGCACCCTTACCCTTACCCGTAATCAAACGTTTAAATCCTTCCATTTTAATTATACAAGTAAATAAAAGAAATTAAGTGTGATAATTAAAATTAAGTAACAATAATAATTTAAAGAAGGAACGAAGGTACCAAACGTCGATGTAACGTCGACGTGTAATCGAGGTTGAAAATTAAAACTTTGCTCGATGGATGATCCTCAAGCTAGTTTCCAACTTCACTCTCAATTTTTTAACTTTGATATAATATTTAATAGTAGGAATATTTGTAGAATTGTAGAGAGATAAATTGAGAGATTAGAGAGATGGTAGGAAGATTTGTGAGAAAAATGGAGAGGAAAATGAGTTAATTATAGTTAGAAAATAGGGTTAAAATGTAAATATATTAACTTAGGGGTTAAAAATAAATATTAAGGGGGTGGGGGGGATTTATGGGGGTAAAAAATGGCCGTTATAGCCGTTGCACAACGACCAAAATTAAAATTTGGCCGTTGTTGCAACAACGATTTTTGCAAAGGGGGAGAGGGACGGGACGGGATCGGGACATGCCTGGGTCGGGATGGGGCGGGTCGGGACGAACCCAGGCCTCGTCCCGAGTTCAAACCCCGACCCCGACAATTTATTTTTTTTACTTTGGGGATCGGGACGGGCCTGGTAGCGGGCCAGGTCAGGATCGGGCCGACCCGGTCCACTGGACCGCCTTAGTAGTTGATGAATGAGTTTGATGCTAATGAAACAATGTTCTGATGAATATTTAAGAGTAAGAATGAATTTGATACTTGTTCTTTTAGGTATTTCATATAATCGGGTTGATTTAGTTTCGGTTTGACTTTTTTAGTTAAAATCAAATCAAATTTATTATAATCGTGTATTTTTTTCCAACACCAACTCCAAACCAAATCAAATTACTAGATGGGTTTTTTCCCGATTTGATTCGATTTGTCGGTATGGTGCGATTTATCGGTTTAATTTGTACAACCCTAGTGAAGATCATATATTTCTGCCTGAAATCTAGGCAATAATGATTGAATTTCAATCATTTTTGCTGACCTACAAACGATTTACGTCCTATCATTCTGGATACCACTTACATCCTTTGTATTACCACGATTGCTGGCACACAGTTAGCAAAAGGGTCTTGCTTGGTATAATATAAGCGGTGAATTAGTTATAATTAGCTTAGATGTGAATTTTTTTTTCGATTTTAGTTGCTTGAGTACTCAATATAGATACATGTGCAAAAAAAATATTAAAAGCGGACACAAGTCAAATTACAGTGTCAAAATCGGTATCCGTGCACTTCCCCCATTATTGTTTATTTAATGATACCATTTTGTATATTATGCTCGTATGTTTATTCGTATAGGTTTATTTGTTTCATGTACTTTAAAGAAAAGGGGTTAAAATGCTCTTATGCTACGTGAAGTGAGATAATTTTGTCCTCCGCTAAAGAAGTGTTCCGTTTCTATCACTGTCATTAATAAAGTGGTCCGATTTTGTCCTCACGGGCTCAATCGTTATAGATAGACTTTGAGATGCAATAATGGTAACAGTTAAAGAAAACAGTTTGATCATTCATAAAATTCTAGGACAATTTTGACCTTTGAAATTTCACAGTTAACTACAAGACATTTTAGAGTGGTATGAGAAAAACTTGTTCTCCTAACCTAACCTTTTATTTTACTCGAGTCAATGAAGTTAAATGCCACTTATGCCAGTATTAACCTCTAGCGTCAGTGAAGTTCCTATACAACATCTTGAAGTTTCTTGTGTACCTGAGATGACAAGTACACAAGAAAGAAGCGAATTGTGCATAAAAATGAAGAAAAATAAAGCTTCAGTTCAGATACCATCGACCTATTTAAAACCAAAAACATTGTGCGATATAGTCTTAAGGACCATCGAAACTGAGACTTTCAGTAAGGGAAACAAAACGAAAGAAAACAAAATGGAAGACCATACAAATTCCACAAAATAAAAAAACTAAACTACTAACTGCCTTTTCTCATTACTAATAACATCAGTATTAAAAATAAGAAATAAACATTTGACATTTGAAAGTATCTAGAAAAGCAAATTATGTTGTCTTAGCTAGTTTACTGGAATCCCATTAGAATCAGGAAGAAAATAACAGGTACACATCATCTACAAACTTACAGAAGGAAGATGCAAAAAGATAAAGACTGATAAATTTGTTATGCACCTCATGAAAAAAATAACACTCAGAATGCTAGGAACTTATAGTACTTTATTCTGCTTGCAATTAATACTCTACAGCTCTGTATGAAAACATGTGGATAGTAATAGGACCTAATGGCACAACACTTCGAGAAATCCAACTCGATGTATCAGAACAACAATAAACCAAAACAGGAAGAGGACGTTTTGGATTTCCAAAACTATAAGGCAGAAATGCATCAGATGCTTAACATTAAAGCAAACAGGGGGAATAGGTCCAAATTCCAAATGATATTATCCAAATACCTATAACATACATGTTTACCTGTTGCATTCTAGTCATAAGTGTATTCCATCTTCACTAGAATCCTTTTGTCAACTATTGTATTCATGTGTGCACGCTCCTCTTCCAGCTTGTGCAACTCAGAAGCCACTTGCTCTTCTAACTTTCTTTGCAACTCAGCAGCCATTTCTTCACGTTCTTCTTGCAAATTTCGTTTCATTTCAGCTTACATCTCATGACACATGCTTTCCATTGCAGAAGACATACTTGCCTCTAAGTCTACCTGTTTCACACGACTTATTTGGAGCGCTCTTTTCATGCCCTTTTCCACGAACATAGCCAGTTCGTTCACCAAGTACAGTGGTTAAAATCTCATCTGCACTCATTGGATGCTCATTTTCTTCAGATTGTTGTTGAGCCACAACTTACTGGAGCTGGCCCTGCAATTATGCAAAACAGTTTATACTATAAAGTAGGAAGCATGTAACAAAATGATAAAACAATGATGTCAGGAATTTGTTGTGACTGTGGATCCGACCACACCAATTCTCCTTTGTCATTCTTATGAGTGTGTTGGAGTTCCAAAACTCGATCTGGTGCTGCTTTTGTTCTATTATCAGGATCTCTCTACAATATATTGTTAGGATTTGAGTCTCAAATCCTACCTAATTAGTAAACAGTAAATAAGCGAAGAACAAATAACACACACAGATTTATAGTGGTCCACCCTCAATGCGAGAGCTACGTCCACTTTGCCGCTGTAGATTTTACTATAATCAAATAGGGAGTTTGAATTTACAATTCTTTCTTTCTCTCTTTTTCTCTAGGGCGAACATAATACAAGCCTAAAATTCCCAAAATACCTTAGGTCGATCGGCGTTCCACACTCTGCGTAGGGTCTTCATAGTGTCGGCGATGAATTAGGCTCCACAACTCAACATATATTACAATAGATGAAAATATTTATATTTATAAACTCATAATAATATAAATGAACTACAAATATATAGTGGTTGATAAATGCATTTGTACCGTCGAGTCCTCCACTTCTTCAAGTGACTTTGAGCCACATGAGTACATAGTTATTTGTTTTCGCCCGTTTAGTTTGTTCCTCTCTCACAACCTGCAATTAAATAAATACATTGAGAACCAACATTTAAATAGTAATTTATCATGCAATATTATCAAGTTTCCTTGAATGTGGGACTTCCAAAAAGTCCTACCAGAAACACCCAATCATCAGGTGTAACATCATCCAGCCTATGAAACATTCTATCTTCATCAGTAGCATAGCGGGAGTAGTCAGCATGCAATCGAGTCTTCCATGCTCTAAAAACCCTTTGCATAATGTCGATCACAAGAGCTTGCAACTCATGTTCTCACATATCACTAGCTTCAAATTTATCCTAAAATAAATATGTAAACCTACTGAAAGTAAATAAAACGTGCGACACAAAAGTCAATTTGACATTGAAAGTAAACTATTACCTTAGCCTACAACCACATCGCTTCTCCATGTTTTGTAATTATTGCCTACCATTTACCATCTCTAAACGAGATAGTGCTCTGCATAATCAAGCCACAATAGTTAACAATATCCCTAGACCCCGGACCTACAGCTCCCACAATGTCATCTGGAATGACAGAATTTTACTTCCGTGCTTAGTTTTCATGTCCACATCTCCCTCTGCCTTTCTTAGATTTGTTGCACGAAACTGTGAAGCAAATGATCCACATAAACTCTAGTTAATTAACTGCTGTCACAAGTATTGTCACTAAATAGGATCACTTTAAGCATTTCAAATACCCTTCCTTTGTACAACTTTAATCAACTACCTTGATGCCAAAAAAGCAGATGATAAGATACATCTTAAATTTAAGCAAAAAAATTAAAGATTTTCATCTTTGTTTCAGTTTTTTTACTACTAATGCACAAGCACAACATGTCTGTGAGTAAATGAAATTCAGAGGCTAGTTTCCAAGGAAGTAATTGCTCAGTTGGTAAACTGGTCATAAAAGTTCACATCTTCATATTGCTCCAAGAAATGCCAACTAAAATCATAGATCAATTTCAATAGAGAACTGAAATCATAATTCAATTTCAAGTTTAACCAGTAGTAAGCCAAACAGTAATACCTTTTAGGATCCTTCAATCCATTGGCCTCAGGAACTACTGATTCTATTCTAACAAGTCAATCTAAGGACCGTTTGGCCATAAAAATTATTCACATTTTTTCCAAAACAACATTATATTTGAAAATCAGTATTTAGCCATGATAACTCCAAATCCAACTTAAAGTTGTATTTCAAATTCGGAAAACAGCTTATAACCTGTTTCCAACTCACTTTTCACTTTAGAAGTTGTATATCAAATTTTTAAAAGTACATTCAAAATGAACATTGTTGCAAATATATTTTACAAAAAGTATAACCAAACACAACTCCATCTTCAACTCCAACTCTATAAATTCCAAATAAAGTGAAAAACATTTGGAATCTATGGCCAAACGCCTACTAAGAGATTAAACAGTGGCTTCAATTTCTGTTTTTTCAAGCTCTAATGTGGCATTGAATCCGAATTCAGTTCCCGGAGCAAACGATGACCTGAGTTCATCTGCACTTTGTGTGGTGCTAATCTTATTATCCTTAACTGTCAAATTCTCCTTCTTCACATAATCAGCAAGAGTTGATGTAACAATTTCTCGTATTACAAATTTCGTAACTCGTTCTTCACCAAGTATCTGTAGCATAAAGTCCCTAGGAACCTTTGATGTTTTCCCTCCTTTTGCCCTCCGGAATCCTGGTACAGGTGGTGCAGATTTTGCTAAATTCGCTAAAACTTTTTCGAAAACTATTTTTGTGTCTTCCTCGTTCACATCTACTCTCACTTGTATCTTCTCAGCATCTTGAGATTCAACAACTATCTTTGCATTTTTAACGGTTATCAATGACTCATCATCAGCAATATCTGCCTCGAAACCTGAAGCAACAGCACATACTGGTTTCACCAAATATATTAGGTGTCCTTGCGAGAATATACAGTGGTTCAATAAACCCTGGTTTGTAATTGCTGTTGCTGGGTAAATTGCCACGTGGCTTGACAACACATTTTTGGGAATAGTGCTGACGGTACACAGCCGGCGGGAGGATGATGCCATCGCATTGGTCATCGTCATTGCCATGGTTCAGTCGGAAACTATGGGTCGCAGTGAATGGGGAGAATGATACAGCCCTTTAACTTGTAATCTTCTTGCAAAGATAAGATAATGTAGTAGGGCAGAGAAAATGACCAACAAATGGTTATGTTTGAGACAGGTTCAAAATAGTTACCTAACTCTGGACCGAATAGTTTTGATCTTTTAATTTTACAGAAATAAACATATTTAAAATAAATTTTTAACTTTTATTTGTCTACTTTATCATATTTAGTTAAGACAAAAAAAAAATTCTTGTTTTACCCTTACATTAATTACTCATTTCCAAATTATTTCCCAAGTCTATTTTAAAATATACACCAATTAATATGGGTATTACGGTACAATATATACTTAATTTATTACTTCTTAAGGAGCATTGAGTATAAAAAATAGCAAAAAAATTGCAATCCTAATTAATTTTTTTTGATTTACTTTTTTTTATTAAATCTAGGGGAAAAGTTCAAATATGTCGTTGAACTATTTTAAATGGCTGTGACCAAAAATGCACATTCTCACTTACCATTAACGACTCAAATAGTCAATTTTAAAATATCATAAAATATAAAATTAATATCGAATTGGACATAGGGCCTCCAATTAAATTATCCACATCACTTATCGGCTCCATCAAATTAAAATTCATCACAATCAAATTAAAATTCATCCCAATCAAATTAACCCGCTCCAAAATTAAACCCGATCCACTTTTCTTTTCACCTAAAATCCCAATTTATTCCCCCCAATTTCCTTAGTCGACAAACCATTTAATTTTGTGTTGTGTTAGTTTGATTCATAGATCTGGTGAATGCTAGATGTTTACTTACATATTTTATACTTATTGGGCATATTTTTTTATTTTTTTTTTCATTATGAATCTCTGAATTCCTAATATTATCCGTTGTTTAGTTTTTTGTTTACAACAAAGTTGTATAATAATTCTTAAAATGCAATACTTTTATTTGGATTTTAATTTTGAATCTTTGTATTCCTGATATTATCGGTTGTTTAGGGATTTGAATTTGTCGAGTAAGGGAATTGTGGGGAATGAATTGAGGTTTGGGTTAAAAGGGAAGTGGATCAAGTTCAATTTTGGAGCGGGTTAATTTAATGGGTCACAATAATAACATAAATATGTGAAAATATTAACGAGTAATATAACTGAACTAATTTGAATAGTTCAATAATATATCTGAGTTTTCCCCCTTAAATCTAACATATAAAGTTTCATAAATATTTGACAAAATAAAAATATTAATTTTTGACATACTTAAAAAATCAAAATTATTCAGTACATACGAGACTATTTTAAATCTACAAATACAAGGGATCATTTTTGTCATTTTGTCTGGCAGGGCATTTAATTTTGGACGGGGCGAAGGTCGCGTGAGGCGTGACCCGTTTCCACAAGGAAGCCCGTGGTTTTTATGACCAATATACCCTCACCGAACTAATAAAATCCAGACCATTTAAACCTTCAGTTCAAACTCAACTCCATTTTCGCAAACCTTCTCACTTCTAGATTCTTCTTCTTTTCCCGCTAAAATCTCTCCACTACTCTCAGTAACTTCTCTTCACCGGCGCCACCGTCGAAAGCATTGTTCTAGAAGGTTCGGTCGTCCTCCTCTCTAGTTACTCTGTTAAGTCTTTTGCCTTGAACTCTGTTTACATGCGTTTTACAAGTATAGTGGATCATGAGCCGGATAAAGGAGAAGGATTGTGGTAGGTGGAAAACTAGGTTAAATATAATTAAATTATGATAAAAATTGAGTGTAATGGAAGGACATGATTCATATAGATGAGGAGTAATTGAGTTGTGTTTGTATTCTGTGGAGCCCTAGCCTTGGCTTTCGAAGGAAGAAAGTGATGGTTAAAATGTAGCAGATTTGATCATTGTTCGTTACCAATTCTGTAATTACCGAGATAATGGAGCATGGATGTGATTCTGTTGGAGCTGATATTTAAGGAAAATACGTACATGTGTTTGTGCCCAAACAGTGATCATGAAATTTCTGAGATTATGGAGTATGAATGTGATTCTGTTGGACCTGATATTTAAGGAAAATACTTATATGTGCTTTTTCAATGCAATAATGCATGAAATATGTCTCTTGAATAAACTTTTATCATCTAATCACGGTCGATTACTATGCTTTCAAAGGAAGAAAGTGAGGGTTCAAATGTAACAGATTTAATAGCCTATTTAGCCAAGCTTATTTTTCTCCAAAAGTGCTTATTTTAAATAATTGAGGTGTTTGGCCAAGCTTTTGGGGAGAAAATAAGTGATTTTGAGGAATAGCAGAAGCAGTTTTTCATAAGCTAAAAAAATAGTTTTTTTGCTCAGAAACACTTTTTAAAAGCACTTTTGAGAAAAATAAACATTTTTTAAACGTCTGGCCAAATACTAATTGTTGCTCAAAAGTGTTTTTTAAATTAATTAGTCAAACACAAATCATATCTCACCAAAGCACTTTTAAAAAGAATATATTTTAAAATAAGCAGATTTTAGAAGCTTGGCCCAACATGCTATTAGTCCTTGTTCGTTACCAATTATGTAATTTCTGAGATAATGGAGTATTGATCAGCATTGGTGATTCTGTCAGACTTGATATTTAATGAAAATACTTACATGTGCTTTTTCAATACAATAATGCATGAAATATGTCTCTTAAATAAACTTTTATCACCTAATCATGGTCGATAACTATTCTTTCAAAGGAAGAAAGTGAGGGTTCAAATGTAGCAGATTTAGTCATTGTTCGTTACGAGATCTGTAATTTCTGAGATTATGGAGTATTGATCAGCGTTGGTGATTCTATCGGACCTGATATTTAAGGAAAATTCTTACATGTGTTTGTGTCCAAACAATGATGCATGAAATATGTCTTCTACATAAACTTGTATTACCTTATCATGGTTGATTAGTATGCTTTCTCGTTATACATTACGCTGTAAGTATTTTCTGATATTGCATCTGTGAACAAACTAGTGCTGGCATGCTTGCCACTGAAAAATTATACTCCACTTTTATGACTACTATTTCTTATGCTAAAGCTAATGCTCTTTCATGTTCTTGTATGATGAAAATTTCTCATTATGAATGGTGTTTTGAGCTTTATCATTTCCAGGCTTTATAATTGTTATCACCTTGATTAATGTCTGTCATTTTCTGATAACAGTGTGCTGCTTATTGCTTTAATTAATCTTCAGCCTTTGGTTTTTAATTCCACGTCTCAGTCTTCTTTCTAATGGCGGTATGTCAGTGGGATTATTTTTTTCTTATGTTCCTTTTTCCTGTAATTTGTTGATTCTATAGCTTACATTATAGTTTCGCAGATTGACAGGATTCTTAAAGATGAAGCTACCGAAGAAAAGGGTGAGCGAGCTAGAATGGTAAGTCTCATGTAGGAAATAAAGATAGCTGGTTGCTTACAAAAGGCTATCGTGTATGTACTTTCTGGTTCCAAATTTATATGACTCACTTTCCATTTTGGACGTCACAAAATGCGTATTGCAAATTAACGAATAGTATTATTTTATAGAAACTTTCTCAATTTTGAAGAATTCAAATTATTCAAGTTTAAAGTTTGATGTGCTATTTTCTCTATCAAACTGAACTTTCAACTATTTTTTATGGTAGGAGATTCTTACACCATTACTGGCATACCGAACCATGTAAGAATCTCACGCCATAATCTCGATGCTTGCGGACAATGAATGAGGAGGTGGTCGACATCTTCAGCCCTATCCTTGCACACGAAACATCAGTTGACATAACTTAGGTTCATTCTTTCTCACATTCTCAGCCGTCAAGATCACCCCTCTAGCTGCTAACTAAGTGAAAAAACACACCTTTCTCGATACCTTTGGGATCCAATTCGTCCTTTACGAAAAGACAACCTTCTACCTATTCAGAAGCTTTTTAACAGTCCATTTTTTACATAATTATTTGAATACCAGCAATTTAGTACATAGTTTAGATTAACTTCTTAATTTCTATGTCAAGTAAAATACTGCCGTGTAAAATGAAAACATGGGAGATAGTAGTGTAAAATTTATTATGACTTTCTACCTTCTCCGTGAAAGAAAACATGAATTATGTAAACTAAATACTAGTATTATTTTGTCCTCTTTACTGAAAGAATTGACTGTCTTTAATTTTAGGCATCCTTCGTGGGGGCAATGGCAATTGCCGACTTGGTTAAGACAACCTTAGGACCTAAGGGAATGGTAAGCTCATTCTTGGAGTAGGTAGCTTTCAGCTTTGCTTGAAAGGATGTTGGATTGTGGTTTGATAGTATCTTGTTTATGTGTTGTTTTGCAGGATAAAATCTTACAGTCAACAGGCAGAGGTCATAGTGCTACTGTTACAAATGATGGCGCCACAATTTTGAAGTCTCTGCATATCGACAATCCTACTGCCAAGGTCCTTGTTGGTATCCTTGTTCTTTTGTCGGGGTCAGTGGACTCATTGTTTGTATTCGTGTAAGAGATTTTGACTCTACACATGTCGAAAATTTAGCTTGTTTTTAGAAACGGTGTTGCTGACTGCTGGTAGCTGTAGTACTGAAAAAGAAGAGGTCAATTTTGAGATCTCAACAAGTCTTCAGTTGCCAACAGCATAGATTATCCTTGGACTTTAGTATAAGTGATGCACAGAAGATTTTTGTACGAAATTCTAAATCTTTATTTGGACTAAAAGGACATCTCAATTAATAGATACATACATGTTAAACTATTAAAGCATTGTGCTTGAATTCTTCTGAAAGATATGCTGCAAATTTACTACTATATAAGGGACAATCAAGGGCTTTTGTAGTCCTCACAAAAGTTTCCACCTTAATGTCAAACTTTTCAATTAAATACTTTTAGGTCCTAACCTTATTTTTTAATGTCAATTTTACTTTTTGTTCTTATGGTCTACTTTTTAATATTAAACTTTTAAAATTTATTTATTTTTAAAAATATTTTTGTCCAAAATATTTTCAGAAAAGTACTTTGGAGAATAATAATTTATGTCAGACATGTTAATTTAAAAACTTTTTTAACTTCTGAAAAACAAGCTACTCTTTAGCTTCTGAAAAACAAAATTTACTGTTCCTCAAAAATACTTATTTTTCTTAAAAACTTGATCAAACAATCAACCCTCTAAAAGAAATTTTTTATTACTTCTAAGAAACTTAACTAAATAGACTATTAATATTTAATCTCCCCTATCACTTTTCTGTTGTTGATGTTACTTATCAATAGACCTGTCCACCGGGTCGGGACCCGCCCGACCCGATCCGAAAAAACCAGGGTCAGGGTCAGCTATAAGCTGACCCGCGAGCCACTCGATCCGAAAAAGTGGGGACCCGATCAGGGTCAGGGTTGGGTCAGAATATTTTACCCGTCTGACCCGACCCAACCTCGACGCGACCCCGACCCGACCCCGATCCGCATATTTTTTTAATATAATTTATATTATTTTTCCTTCATTAATATTTATTTTGTACTTATATATATTTTTGCCATTAATAAGTGATATAATGCATGTTTTTATAATATATGTATTGCTCTAATCTACATTGAGCTCGACATAAAATAAGATAAAACGGTAGCTGATTATTGATTATATATTTATATTATTAGTCGTTCTGTTAATATCACGGAAGCATAATGTAAGGAGAGAAATTAGTTGTAAATTGGTAAAACTTTAAATGGTCATAACTTTGCGCTCTGATGTCCGTTTTACCCGGGTTTTTTTTATTTTGCATATTTTTTCGAGACAGCGCCGGTCAAACAGCCAGAAGGTGGTTTGGCGCAGCCAATTTTTAGAAAAACGTCTTTTTTCCCAATCAATTTGTGTGTGTTTCCCCAAATCGATTTCTAATTTTCTTTTTCTTTAGTCAAGATATCACGATATACAATACATTTCAACGTCGAAATTTTGTGGTAATGTAGGGGTGAATGCCAATTTCAGTTTTAGAAATTCAATTTTTTTTAAAAAAAATCCTCGGCCAGATCTTGGCCCGCCAAAAAAATTCCACTGGATCAGGGCCAAGGTCGGAATTTTTTAAAAAAATAGGATCGGGTCAGGGCCATGGTCGAATTTTTTTAAAAAAATAGGGTCAGATCAGATTCTGACAAACACAAAAAAAAAAGTCATATGATCTGGCCTTGACCCGGCCTGACCCAGCCCAACACGACCCGACATTTGGACAGGTCTACTTATCAAGTTGTCCTTATTAGTGTACGAGTTACTCTCAAATCTCAATCAATAAAAGGTCGGTGCTGTCCTCCGGGGCATAGTCCAGTGGCAAAGCCTGGGCGCTATAAGGCGCTCTGGCATGGGACAGCGTGGGTTCGATTCCCCGCAAGCACGAAGAAACTCTGCATGTTGGGGAATTTGACCTTGTCTCATTGATCAGTTGTACGCTCCCAGAAAAACTGGCCACCGGAGCACATCCCGCGATTTACCTGGTAATAGTGTTGAAGGACCGGTGCTATTACCTCCAGGACGTCTGGGTAATACCAGTGAAGTAGTCAGGCGCAAGCCTAAAACCTGGATTATCAAAAATAAATAAATAAATAAAAGGTCGGTGCTCTACTTTTTTTAAAGCTACTGTAGTATTCATTCAACTTTATCATTCTCACACTTGCAGGTTCCCTCTGCTCATGCCAAAAGTAAGTTTATCTCCTCTTTGACTTCTTTATTACGTATTTTTTTATTTTGTGGAATTTGTATGGTGTTACAGAACTCAGCAATAAAGAAAAAAGAGGAACAAGATGAAAAATCTACCTTCTCTGTTTCATTTCATACGTGTCTGTGCGCGTGTTATTTTGCAAGTTATTACATTGTTCTAATTTGGAAGTGAAATTTTTTAACAGTTCCTTATTTTCTCAAGCAACATATTAGAAGAAAACGACATCTTTCATGAAGATGGTTGACAAGGTTGAAAATTGAAAATAACAGCAAGAATGATCTCTTGAAAGAAAAGAAAAGGCACAAGTTACTAAAAGAAAAATCAACACTAAAAAATAGATAAGCAATAATAACAATCACTTTTGCTCTTCTCTCCCACTAGCTCCATTTTGTTTCATCTAATTAGTGAGTCAATAATAAAAATCACTTTCTGCTTTTGTTCGTGTGTTTTTCTTGGGATGTACATGATTGAAATTGTGCTACTCCCTCTGTCCCGATAGTTTAATTGGGCACAAAGTTTAAGAATTGACGGAAGTCTTTTGAATCTTGTGGTCTAAAACAAGTCAAAGATATAAAAATGTAAAGTTTAAAGTTAAATTATTGCTAAATAAGGAAATGTGTCATTTATTTTGGGACTGATTAAAAAGGAAATTACAGTAGAAACTCTATAAATTAATGTTATTGGGACCACTAAAATTTATTAATTAAAAGAGATATTAATTAATTGATAAATTAATAATTATTAATTTATATATTAATTAATACTTTATCAATTTATAGATAAATTTATAATGAAATACCCAATGTACAAACATTCTTCAATCTTCCACTTCATTATTGTTCAATGTACTATATCAAATGAAACACTCTTCAATCTCTCACTTTATTATGCTTCTTGTGTTCAATGTACTACTTTATGGATATTAAAAAATATTTTCTATATAAACACAAGATCAAATCATGCTAACACAAACAATAGATGTCGAACATGTCCTGAACTACCCAGAAGAAAATGTAGTTGCATAGTTGTTGACTGACGAAGAAATAATTGCGAGCGTTATGGGAACTGATAAAGATGATGATGAAAGTTCTACAGTAGAGCCCCCTTCGCGAAACGAGGCTATTAAAGCGTCAATCACATTGAATAATTTTTTATTGTGCTATGAGAAAACAACACCGGAAGTTCTTACAGTGATAAGAAAAATTAGAGATAAGATTCAATGTGACATTGATTTCAACAAAAAACAAAAGACAATTGAGTCATTTTTCAAGAAGTCTTCATAAATCACTCATGTATTATGTAGTATATAAGGAATTATTAATTTATATTTTACATGGGGTCTATATGAGTAATCAAAAATGTATTATCTTATAATTTTAGCGAATTATTAACTTAGCACATTATCCCCGAGTCGGGACCGACCAAAAATATTATCTAAGAGAGTTTATTAAATAATCGAGTATTAATTAATAGAGTTCTACTATATGTTATATAAATTGGGACAGAGGGAGTATTAAAATTGACTCAGTAAGAACCTACTTTGCATGTTCATTTATTCTTATGTCACTTTGCTAAAGTATATATTGAAATTATGCATAATGAAGGGTATTGGTGTGTAGAACCTCGAGAGTGATGGGAGGTCCTTTCAGAAAAAGACTGAAGTTAGAGGAGTGGATTAACATTTGTTGATTATGGTTTTGTTCCTCCAGAAGAGCTAATAAAAAGCACAAATTTTGGTTCATTTTTGTAAAAGGTTTGGTCTTTTTCTGGAGAAACTTTATTTGGTCTTCTTACATCTATAACTAAGATTTTCTTTTAGTGAACATGTGGTGTAGATGAGGTTTTTTTAGCCTAATTTGTTGGTCTTGAACTGAAATGAATATGGAATCATCCTTGAGATACTTTGTTAACAGTTGTAACTTGTAAGGAGCATGTAAGAGATACTCTGTGTATTTTTAATCTTTACACCAAATATACATATATTTTATACATATATCATGACTATAACTAATAAAATAAGTGTATGTTAAAAAGTCTGTGTATCTTTTATCTTTACCATTGATGTATATAGTCTCTTTTTATACATATATTGTAGTTACTAAATATAATAAGCATCCTGTCTTGAGCTTGGGCCCGGGCTCAGCACGGGCCTCGGCCACTATTAGATATTATAAAGGGTAAGCAACTAATGGAGAGCTCCCTATCTATAGAGATGGAATACCGTACTTGTGTCATCAGTTACACAAGTAAATGGTATGAATTTCAAAGCCAATTTCAACAAATGTAACTATCAAACTTTTCAACAAATGTGGCCACCAAACTTTGCCACTAGATGAAGTTTGGCCGGTTGCAAACTTTGTTGAAAATTTTGCCCAATTAGGGGCGGGACTCCACATATCGGTGGAAATGATCCACCTGTTTCAAGCTTCCGGCCTGTGGAGATTGAAAAAGATAGAGCTCGCAGGAGCAATAAATGCAGTAGTTCAAGTAGTGATTCTGGCTCTTCATCTAGTGGTTGGTGCTATTAAGAAAGTCTTACCTTAACTTGCGGCCTTTTTTTGCATGCTTATTATAAATTTAATCATGGTAAACAATCAGAAGTTTTACTTTTTCCTTTTATCCATATGTGTGCTCACTGTCTTGTCGCATAACGGGACACCCGAGAAGAGAAGTACTTCAGCTATGACCTTGTTACTTTTACTTGTTTGTGCATTTCCAGGAACACTTTGCGTGTGTGATATACTTGATATCCACTAATTTATTCATTTCTTCAACTAGAACTTCACCCATGGGTCCGTGTAGGGGTTTGAAATTTAGATTCTTTTAGCTTGTTTCCGTAGGTTAAAGAGAGGATGGAGTGGAGAAGGGCAGACCCATTATCCATGGAGTTGTGAACCGTGTGCGACTGACCCTCGAATTTCTCGGTTATCAACGAAAAAAGAGGATGGTTGTTTTTAATGTTGCTCATTCTTTCTATGATTATCAGACCTTGCATGCCCCTGTATTTCTAATTGGCTTGATGGCAGAATCTGTTACATCCGTATTTTCGCGCTCATATGCGTCGTAAGTGAATTAACGTAAAGCACAATGAGGATAAGATCCCATTTTTTAATGAAAATAAGTTTAAACGGGTGTTACGAAAGTTTCGTAAGAGTTCGGGGTCAAAGAATCAAAGAAATTAAGTTCGTCAAAACTCGGAGAAGGGCATGCAGAATTTTAGGCAGGATTTTTTGTCCAACTTGGCACGGGTTTATCTCGTAATGTATAAGGTATTATGGGGTGCATAACCTATCTAAATTCAAGTTCAGCGAGTCTACTTTCCAATGCAATAAATTGTTCGTCAATTGGAGCTCTATACATAAAGTTATGTGCGTTTTAAGAACACGCTGCAAAGCAGCCTGTTCGGGACCCACATGGTCCACTTGTTATAAATTGGTGGTTTCGTCTCCAAACCCCCATTTTCGACCAAATTTGAGTTTCTATAGCTTGTAAGCTCTCTCTAAACAGTCTCCCATGGCTCCTATGTAAACCTAAGGCCAAATCACCCAAGTTTAACAAAAAACTCTTGTGGATGTTGTGAAGATCACTTCTATGATGTTGTGGATGCGTTGTGAGTTCTTTCAAGTTGAAGGAGAGTTGTTCTTGTTGTTTAAAGGTAAGTTCTTCCTCTCCCCTATGTATTTTAACATATCTAAGTCCTAGATAAGTTGTTTGAATGGGAAAGTGCAAGATAAGTACTTGGAGAAATAGTAGTGTTATTGAATCTTGTTGGACTGTGTTCTTGTTATTTTTGTGAGATATAAGGCTGGAAATGACGCATCTCATACCAAATTTCTAAGTCCTAGATAAGTTGTTTGATGCATACAAATGCTACTACATGTTAAATGACACATCTCATACCAAATTTCTTTTGGGAGTTTTGTTCTCGTAACCAATGGTTTAGCTATAATGGGAGGCATATAATTTCTGCTAAACCAACTTGGATATAAACCAGCATTATCAACATAATTTCATAGTTTGGAACCATGCTCTTAATTTAACAATTTGAGCAAACAACCTTGCAAAAACTAATTGCAAGTTGATATCAAAGCGCATCTAATCATATCATAGATGCATCTATTAAAATCATATAATAGTAAATCGGTCCACATGGCAGGTGACTGGGCCAATATATATACGTTCCAAGAATCAGGGGATACAATCCCAACCTTAGCTGGTACAATAATTACTTTATCATGAGAACAAGCAGCATAAGAGAATTTTTGAAGAATCTTCTATTTCTTCAATATATAACAACGTGAATTCCCAATATATTATTTTGCATCACATTTAAACCGGGATGGCCAACCGGTCATGCCAACTGATATTTGTTTCAGTAAACTTCTAGAAGTTTACTATCACATGTGATACCATCACCATGCCCATATTGGTGTACTACACACAGGAGGAAAAAACGGGTAACCTTTCACATATATATTTATAACATGCATCCATTGTAGTAATATGAAGATATTAAATCTTCCCATAGTTTATAGTCTCAACATAAAAAAAATTAGATAGAAAATTACTGTCATTATGGTCATGGCCAAAACCTTTATAGGCGAGACTTATTTCTTGCTTTTTACCTTTTGGCAATTCATGATAGGACATACCACAATATTTGTGATGTACTAAAAGTACATGACCAATGACCGTTTATGTCAAAATAAAATATCTTTATTTCTCTCAAACCTCCCGTAGAGGTGAGTTGTGGTATTTATTCAACCATACATGAGCACATCCTTATCCCTAATTTTACGCATTTCACTTTCAAAAAAATGGGCGAGCATTTACGATGCTTATCACAAGTCAAATTCTTTTCAAGAAATGGACTATAATAATATATACGTGCTCCGTTGTCTTTATCATATTCATAGACCCACCTCGACATCACTTTGAACTTATATTTTTTTCTTTGATGGAGGATTTATAAAATTTTATCAAATTAGGTCGCACAATAACCGCGTGCCCAATGGTCTTGCATACCATATTGATGACAAAAATTAGCTTCACCTTTAGAAGGACCATTTTGAGAACCCATAATGATCTTCCTCTTATATTACCACAATGATACAATGAAGATTAACTTTTTTTTTTTATTTGCCTTCATTCAGACTTATTATGTACTGCTATCATATTTCCGTCACGGAATGGAGCACATCAAGTGGTACGGACTTCATGATTTTTCTTCAAAAAATATTATTTTGCCTTAGTCATCATTATATCATCAATATAGTGCATCGGGACTCAAACCCAATGTCTTATTCATATAAAGGCGTTTTTAGGCCATAATGTGATGGGACTGTGGAACCCAACATCTTATATTATCATCATGGTGCACCGGGACTTTAACCCGATGTCTTATCCTCAATCAATGACATAATAGGTCCAAGTGTAATGAGATTCACCCTCAAGCCTTTAAAAACTTACAATTCCGTAATTATAGGTACAAATAAAATTAGTCACAATATCACTTCAAAATTCAAATCACCATATATAAATTGTAACCTCCAAAGTTTAAGTGAATATATGAACTTTTATTATATATCCAGCTATGTTATTTCGTTGTGGTAGTGGTGATAAAATAAATTGTCAAATTAGAAATGTCTACCATGAGAAGTCCAGCAAATCTGTACAAATATGTTAGTAATAAAGGACAAATAATATGTCTGATGCTGTATATATTTATCAACAAGAAAAATAGGGAAGAAAGCAATAAACGTGAATCACATAATTCCGCTATTCTCTGGTATCTAAATGCCAATATCTTTAATTCCACAAAAGTTACTCTTCCTATTCAACTAAAGTGGATCAATATAAATAATATTTTGTGCATGAAAACTTTTGATTTGAGTCACCAACTCATTGATACACCACAAGATCAACTTTAACAACAAAAAAATCTTTTTTTTATGGCGGATTTGTTATCCAAATAAAAAGGAAATTTCCATACCGTATTACTAAGTAACTTATGACAAAAGTTTATACAGACAATACCATGGCAAAAGGAGTAATTTTCAATTGCTAAAACACATTCGCTATATATGTTAGACCATAGATGTGCATGCCTCATACGTAATGAACTCTTTCATAATGGGATATACAGAGACATTGACCACGTTTAATCTACTCCAATATCATTTTTTTACCTGTTTTGAAGACGGGAAGTGGTAGATGATTGCCACACGATTTCGCAAAATTCAACTTCAATTTGGAGAAAGATTATAACATCGTGCTGATAACGTGTTGTAAAATCAAAGCAAATAAGTAACAATATTAAAGGATGAAAGCAATAGAAATAGATAGACAAGAGATGAGAACTTTGTTATTCATCCAAGTATGTTCAAGTGTATACAATGTGATATCCAATATCACTATTTATAGGATGATATTGAGAGATACAAAGGGTTGCCATGAATATGACTTTTTACTTTTGAGAATGTGGGGAAGATTATGGGGTGTGATAGATTAATGAGGAGGTAGTGGAGGTATGGATCACTACCCATAATAATGGGGATTATCTTCATTATATGAAAAGAGTAGTGGACAATTGGACATCCACAATCTATAATATTTCATAACAGTCATCATATTATAGATATTGTTACTTGTCAATTCTTTTGAGTTAAATTGTTGAATCTAGTATTGCTATCATTCATATAATATAGATAATCGTTCGTAGAGCTTACGAAAACTCGGGGAACTTGAATAGCTTTGATGACAAGGTATGTAGGGCTAATTTCCTTCTTTGGCATGATTTGGTATAAGCACTTCATTGAAATGATTTTCCTCTCGTTAATCTTGAATAACCATATTCCTCTCTTGATGAAGTTGTTCATATCTCTTGTATATTCTTTATCAGATGTATTTTTCGTATTCCGTATGTCTCAGGATGACTAGCTTAAGGTTGAAGAATGTAGCGAAAATAACGATAGTCGGAGGATAATGACCATAGGCCCCTCCGACTCTGTTCATGATGTCTTTTGAGATTTGTCTTGCATTTCACCTATATATATGTATCTATTGTTTTACCGCGCCGTGTTATAATCGTCGAGCAGGCACTTATATATACATACGACTGATCAGTTGGGCAGATATTACCGCGTCCTATATGGACAGGCAGTTTATGATGAGATTACCCCACAGAGGGACTTCATACTATATTATATGGCCCCATAGAGTGGCCCGATTTTACATACATGCATTTATGACAGTTGTATACCCTCAGAGGCTTTTTCTGAGTCCAGGTTGACATTTTGCACTCTTCCCTTGTATTACATTCTTATATACATGTTTACCTATCTTACATATTTAGTACATCTTTCGTATTGACGTCCTCTTCTGGGGTGCTGTGTTTCATGCCCGCAGATACAGATAGACAGATCGACTTGCCTCCATAGTAGGTTATCTGCTTTCAGTTGTCGGTCGTCGCACTCCACTTCTCTGGAGGTTGTTGTACAGAGTCGGTAAGCGTTATTACATATACACGGTTATTTTGGGGCATGTTGGGGCCCTGTCCCGAATTGATGACACATGGTAGTACTCCTAGAGGCTTGCAGACTAGAGGTTGTTGTACATATGTTTTGTGTTGCCTTGTCAGATGTTGATACACTTGTGACGGCCTTGTCAACCTTAGTTTATGTATATATGTTGTGTTGGGCCTTTTCTGGTTATTATTGCTTTCTGTCTTCTTAAAATCATTTGGAGGCCTTGTCGGCCCAAGATTCGTGTCATGTGGTTCAAGTATTATAGTTGGTATGCTCGGGCTTTAGGGTGCCAGGTGCCCCCCACCCCACCCAAGGTTGGGGTGTGACAGAATCTACAACCACTTTATTTCTTACAATTGCCTCCCTCAATTTGTGTAAATGCTAATGGTCTTGAGTATTTCTCGATGCCTACATACTGAAGTTGGCAGATGGAGATGTATAAAGACACAGTAAAAAAAGGGCAGCCTGGTGCACTAAGCTCCCGCTATGCGCGGGGTCCGGGGAAGGGCCGGACCACAAAGGTCTATTGCACGCAGTGTTACCTTGCATTTCTGCAAGAGCCTGTTTCCACAGCTTAAACCCATGACCTCCTCATAGTGAGTGTGATTTTCTTTTTTGGCTGAAGAACTTTTAGTCGAAGTATATTGTCTTTCAATAGGCAAGTTTCAGAAGTTAATAAATAGAACTGGTTGCTTGGAATTGACTTTATTAAAAAGTGAAAAGAAGTTAATGTGGAAAATAAGTTGCTTCTTTTCTCTGTCAACCTTACAATTTTTTTGCTGTGCCTTCTGTTCATCTTTGGCAATGAAAGCCTGAGCCTTGAATCTTTCTACTCTTACTTTTGATTAGCAGTTGCTTGGTTTTTAAGCATGCTTTATTTGTGCTATGGCCTCCTCTAGATTCTAAACTTTTTTTCTAGATCTTCTATTCTGAATTATTATGCACTTCCTATGGTAACAAATGTTGTTATGTGCTCAAATGTGTACGTGTCTGGATCATACCTCGTATCATATTCTAACGCCGTCGGTTAATGTCCTTTTGGCAAATAGATCTGGGAAAGATATTTGAATAGAGATTGTATTGCCTGTTGTTTGCCTAAAGTAATTAAAAAATCAGATGTATTACCTGTCTAAGGTTTGCTTATCTCAAAAAAAAAAATACTCTATCCAGCAATGGGCTAGTTTTTATATACCGTATTAATTGAGGGAATTAGGTCGAATAGCCATCGATGCTTTTAAATTGCATGTTAGGAGGCTTGCATAGAGTTGAAGGATAAACAGTTTTTTTTATTTGTCTGGAATGGTTGTGCTCTTGTTCTCTCTTCACAGTGGTAGAGTAGGGTTGTAGTCTGGAGCATCTATTTGTTCCCTACCAGTAGTATTAATGTTGGTACTCTATTGTACTTTATAAAGCAGTACGGGAAGTAAATAACTATTACAAGTATTCGAAAGGATAAACAAATATTCAATATTCAGAAATTGAATCTTGTTGAACAAATAGGCCAATCTTCAAAACTGTTGCAAGCTTGTTGTGTCTTGAATCTTGATAACCTGAAATCAAGAAACAACTAAATCTGGATGGTTACAACGTTGTGTGTTGAGTCGAGTGATTGCCCTCTGTCCTTAAGACAAGATTGCCCCGTATATATGCTATTACGTTAGCGGGCAATAGTCTCCCAAGATAAAACAACACTTTAATCTCAACGCTACAAAGCCAATAGGTTGAGCCTGACGAAGAAAACAAATATGAATCGACTTGCTGAAGATATGGAAAAGGAAGGAAGAGTTTCTGTTTTCTCTTCTGTTTTGTCTCTGTGTATATAGTGTCTCTGTTGTGTATATCTTGTGTATATGTGAGGGTTTGCTCACTTTTTTTGTTAACAGTTTTCGTCACTGTTTTGCAGTGATTTTTCATGTCTGTTTGTGGTATTTTCTGCCACTGTATATGTCTCCACAATTGAGCCAAAACAGCTCAATATATAGCATCACAAGAGGGATGTTCAACTGCCCAAAACACTGCTGTAAATAGTCATTAGGAGGGCTGTTAATGGCTGGTTTAGGGCCATTAGTGTGGCATGTTAAAAGCTATAAGTGAGGCTATTCATGGCCATTGGAGGGTGTTTATGGAGGAGTTAATCAGCCAAGTAATGGCTGGTTAATGCTCCAAAAAACAGTCCAACGGCTTCCGTCACCCCAAAATCAACTTTCCAGAAACTCTAGGGACTAAACTGTAAATATTAAGCAATTTGAGGTCCAAAAAGATAATATCAGAAAGTCCCCACAGCCCGAGACCGGACGGGCGGGCGGCGTGCGTGTGGGCTTAGCCTTGAACCCAAGCTCATCTAGGTCCTCCCTCCTTTAATATTTTCATCATAGCTTTTTACTCTTGCATTTCTTTCAAACATTTTCTGGAAAACGATTTTCTTGAGTCGAGGGTCTATCGGAAATAACCTCTCTACCCCACACAAAGGTGTAAGGTCCGTGTAAACCCCACTCCTCCCCAGACCCCACTTGTGGGACTATACTACGTATGATGTTGTTGTAATTATGTGCCCATGTTTCTTTTAAATGTGTGATGTTGCAGAGAAATTCAGGTCGGACTTGATGAATATTGCAATGACTACGCTGAGCTCGAAAACCCTGTCTCAGGACAAGGAGCATTTTGCAAAACTATCTGTTGATGCAGTTATGAGGTTAAAGGTCCGTATTTCATTTACATTTAACATCTTATCCATGTAACAGGGGCATAGCTTGGGATGTACTTGGTTCGTTCTATTTTACTTTTGATCTCAGGTTTATCTGCATCTGCTTTTTTCTTTATTTTGTTAGTTCTATGATGCAGTAGTTAAGCGCCTTGACAATTTCATAATGATGTTTTAAACAGCATCTTCTGGCTAATTTCCCCTATTAGCTGTTTATCATTTTTTGCGTTTTCAATCTTTGGTTAAACTGATTGGAATGACAGGGCAGCACCAATCTAGAGGCAATCCAGATTATTAAGAAGCCTGGAGGTTCTCTGAAGGATTTGTTTTTAGATGAAGGGTTGGTAAACAAACTCGAGAAGTCTTTCTTAGCCAACTTCATTTTACATTTACATTATTGGAGTACTGTTGCATGTCCAGCTTTTCTTTTTCTGTACCTAATTTTTCATTCTCAAAGTTAATTTTTTTTTGGTCTTATGACCCATTCGAAGGTTGTGCCAACTAGGTGCTTGGATAACTCTTACTCTCTCTGAGTCTCCGGCCAATTTATGTGGCAATATTTAATTGGGCATGGAGTTTAAGAAACAAAGAATGAAAGACTATTGAAACTTGTGGTCTAAAACAAACCCTAGACATTTGTGTGGCTATAAATTATCTCATTAAGGGTAAAATAATAAGCTTAAAGTTAAATATTTTATATATAAGAAAGTATAACATTCTCTTTGGGACCGACTAAAAAGGAAGTATGACACATAAATTGGGACGGAGAAAGTATTTGTTTAAAGAAATGAGAAAGAAGCTTGTTTACCTATTGCACTGTATGTACTTCGGAGTTGGTGAATAGTATGTTTTCCTTAGGAGGGTTTTTCTTGGCCTCGAGAAAATCTTTGAAAGAGTTTGTCAAAAATTTGTGTATGGTTGGCGAGAGTAATTGTCTAAGTTTATCATCTTGATAGATATAAGGAATGTGTTTGGGGTTAGCTCTGGAACTAGTTGGGCATTCAGAAGGAGATGTAGAGCTTGGGATGTAGCTCCCTTGGCAGTTGGAACTCATGTGGTTACTTTGGAGGGAGAGGAATAAGAGAGCTTTTGAAGGGGTAGAGTACGACTATGTACAGCTTGGGGCATGTCTTTTATTTGTGAATAACTTTTGGTGTACTCATGAGCTTCCTATTAGTATAGAGGTTTATGGCCGGAGGTCATTGTTCGAGAACCATGTTGTTGGTTAGATCCTCTATTTTTTGGTATACTGCTAGATTACAGGGTTTCTCCCACAACATCAACAAACTATTGCTCTATCAAAAAAGCAAAAATGACTAAAGGGTTAGCTGGACCTTCTGTTACAATGCTCAGTTGACCTTTGTCTCAAAACCAGCCATACGACTCTCTTGTAGCTTTCTAGATGGGGATATTTTGTTTGTCGTCCTTTTTGTAGCGTACCTCCTTGTTTGTTGGTCCCAATACCCCCAAGCCAGACTCTTCTTGATTTTTGGGATTTTTCCTTTTTTACTCGATCAAATTCCTTGGAAATAAGTTCCTTGTTCCTTCTCTCTAAATCATTTCTTTTCTGCATGTTTATTTTGGATAAAAAGATTGGGGTTGGCCAACCGAAACGTATTGAAAATGCTAAGGTCTTGGTGGCAAACACGGTAATGGATACCGATAAAGTTAAGTATATGGTGCACGTGTCCGAGTTAACTGAATGGCCAAGGTTGCTGAGCTAGAAGCAGCTGAAAAAAATAAATGAGAGAAGGTGCAAAAGATCATCTCTCATGGAATAAACTGCTTTGTTAACCGACAGCTGATTTACAATTTCCTAGAGGAACTATTTGCCGATGCAGGGATACTTGCTATCGAGCATGCCAATTTTGATGGTATTGAGCGCCTGGCTTTGGTTACTAGTGGAGAGATTGCATCACCTTTGATAATCCAGAGTCTGTCAAGCTGGGCCACAGCAAACTCATTGAAGAAATAATGATTGGTGAGGACAAGTTGATCCACTTTTCTGGGGTTGAACTGGGTCAGGCGTGTACAATTGTTTTGACAGGTGCAAGGTATGTTTTAGTGTCTTAACTCTTTCTTTTCTTCAACTGACATTTGTTTGGAGGAAGGAGGGTTGGGGAGGGGTCTCAAAAATAGTGTCATTTTGTCTCCAGCTTAGTATCTGTTTGATTTTTGTGGAAGTTGTAAACTACTTGCAATCCACACGGGGTTTAACTATAATGCCTAAAGTGATTTTTGTTCCTTGGGAAGTGAATATTTAATAAAAGTGTTTGTTAAAAATCAAATTCTCTTTGGTCACTGAGATGGCCCATGCATGTGCTGATGAAAATCTCATCTTTAGTGGTTTGAAACTTGAAAGTGGTCTGTTTAATTCTGTACTATGTTTTCATACGAATGCCTTCTCTTATTCTTTTGGCAGCCCTCATGTACTGGATGAAGCTGAAAGATCTCTGCATGATACCTTGTGTGTACTATCCCAGACAGTAAATGACATCAGGGTTCTACTTGGAGGCGGATGGCCCGAGATGGTAATGGCAAAGGCAGTGGATGACCTGGCTAAAAAGACTCCTGGTAAAAGATCTCATGCAATTGAGGCTTTCTCCAGGGCACTTTTGGCAATTCCGACCATAATTGCTGACAATGCTGGTCCGGACATTCGAGCTGGTTGCCCAGCTTCATGCAGAACATCACAAGGAGGAAAGTAATGCTGGGATAGATGTCATCTCTGGACAGGTCAGTAAAGCCACTCAAAATATCGGGATAATTAATTATGCTATTTTGCGATGAGTTAACATCTGTGTTCATGAAATCAGCTTTTCGAATTCTTTTGCTTGTTCGAATTTTCCTTGCTTTTCTGCATCAAAGTGAATGCAACACTGGTAACAGACTTAGCAAGATCCCTGATGACATAACCTGAACTGAATATGTGACGATTTCATGCTTTCAATGGATATGGCCCTCATGATAAGGCACCTCTGTTTATATGCTCTCTGATCAGCATCTTACAATTTGATTGGGAGGAAAATATAAGGTGGTGCCCGAATGATGCGTTTTCCGTTAAGAAAAGCAAAAATCCTATGTTCTTTAGTTTTTCCTTTTTTTTTAAAGGAAAAATTGAAGTACCCGAAAAGGAAAAAAAAATGATTTAACTTGGTGTTAAATATGATCCCTTACTTTCAGCAGATTTACGCTAAGAGGATACTTATTTCATCTTTTGTGCTTGAGTGTTAGTCTTCGCATTTACGTGTTCTTTTGTCTTGGTAAATCCACTTGGGGTTTAATTGGAAGGGGAGCCTTGAACAGCGATAAAGTTGTCTCCGTGTAACCTATAGGTCACGGGTTTGAGCCGTGGAAGCAGTCACTAATGCTTGCATAATTGCATTAGGTTAGGTTGTGTACATCACACCCCTTGGGGTGCCGTCCTTCCCCGGACCTTGCTAACGGCGGAATGCTTTGTGCACCGGGCTGCCACTTGGGTTTAACTGGATCATGCTTTTAAGGGAAAAAAGAACTCTTTGGGTTTGTTTGAGACATCTAGTACTGAACCAGCCAATCTCTGGTGCCAAATTTGGACATCTTTTTGAAGATTCTTGTTGGGAATTAGAAAATGGAAAATAAGTTTTAGTATAAAGACCATAACAGAGAAGAAAGTGAAGAAAAACCAAACTTCTCTTTCCTTTTTACGGTTTCAGAGGACTCTCCGCAAGGAAGAAAATATCTTCTTTTCTCTTCTAGTTCAAGAAAAGAAAAGTTACCATTCCATTTTTTTCTCTTCTTTTTTTGTTACTTTTCTTTTTAGCTAGTATAAGTGAAGGAAGAATGCTGAAACTTTTTCTTTTTCTTTTTCTTCATTCCCTTTTGTTCAAGCACAATTCAAATGCCGTGCAAATCATTAATTCTTGCTGCTTATTGGGTGTTAGTACTTTGCTAGATCTAATCATCCTTATCTGGCTTTTATGACAGGTTGGAGATATGGCAGAGCTAGGAATTGTTGGTACTCTTTTGTACTTTATAAAGCAGTACGGAAAGTAAATAACTATTACAAGTGTTCGAAATGATAAATAAATGGTCAATATTCAGAAATTGAATCTTGTTGAACAAATAGGCCAATCTTCAAAACTGCCGCAAGCTTGTTGTATCTTGAATCATGATAACCTGAAATCAAGAAACAATTAAATCTGGATGGTTACAACGTTGTGTGTTGAGTCGAGTGATTGCACTCTGTCCTTAAGACAAGATTGCCCCGTATATATGCTTTTACGTTAGCGGGCAATAGTCTCCCAAGATAAAACAACACTTTAATCTCAACGCTACAAAGCCAATAGGTTGAGTATGACTAAGAAAACAAATATGAATCGACTTGCTGAAGATATGGAATAGGAAGGAAGAGTTTCTGTTTTGTCTCTGTGTATATAGTGTGTCTCTGTTGTGTATATCTTGTGTATATGTGAGGGTTTGCTCACTGTTTTTGTCAACAGTTTTCGTCACTGTTTTGCAGTGATTTTTCATGTCTGTTTATGGTATTTTCTGCCACTGTATGTGTCTCCACAATTGAGCCAAAACAGCTCAATATATAGCATCACAAGAGGGCTGTTCAACTGCCCAAAACACTGCTGTAAATAGTCATTAGGAGGGTTGTTAATGGCTGGTTTAAGGCCATAAGTGTGGCATGTTAAAGGCTATAAGTGAGGATGTTCATGGCCATTGAAGGAGGGTGTTTAAAGAGGAGTTAATCAGCCAAGTAATGGCTGGTTAATGCTCCAAAAAACAGTCCAACGGTAGGCAGAAAGTTTTTTGCCTTCCGTCACCCCAAAATCAAAAGCCCACAACCCGTGACCGGACGGGACGGGCGGGCGGCGGCGCGCGTGTGGGGTTAGCCTTGAACCCAAGCACATCTAGGTCCTCCCTCCTTTAAACACATGGGATAACCCTCGGGGTCCCAAACCCTTTACCACATTAGAGACTTATATAGAGAGCAATTCTTCCTATTCCCACCGATGTGGTAGATTTGTTCCACACCATATTTTCATGGCTCAAACACCTTACTTCGTGGACCAATATCTCTTTCATTTCTCAACGAAATTTGACGATTCTTGGCCCTACGGTCATCTACTCACTTAGTAGATTATGCATGTGTGAAGAGACAAAGCCTCCAACATGCGGAACACTAGTGTTTAATTCATTAAACATGGGTGGACGCACCTCCCCGCCAAAGACAAATTTCCAACAGGAATATCAGCGGCGTTCAAAGTCGAACAGGCTGTGTTGCTCTCTGCAACTGAGGCTGCTGAGATGATCTTAAGGGTTGAAATCATCACGTGCGCCCCACGGAGGAGGGAAGATAGAATGTAAACCTGGATCGGGTGATTAAGATTTTTGGTGAATGTAGATGAGCCAAACTATTGAATATATTTCTAGTCATGCCAATGTACACGCTGCTTGAGAAGCTTTGAAGAAATGTGTGTGTTACGTTACTGTTTTTGTTGGTAGTTTTCGATAGAGTAAAAAAGTGTTTGAGCTAGATTTTCCTATAACTGAACTTGTTCTGTACTGGATAGCTATTACCACATTGCGTGGTTTATTCAAATGAATAGATTTCGAGACATCACTTCAAAACCAACAATTTACTTATGAGTTAATCCATATTATCATTGCAGCATGATGGCGTTGATCTACAAAAAGCAAAAGAAAAGAAAGTTGATTTCATTGCAGAAATGTTGTCCAATGACTTCGTGAACTCTTTTGATTTCTTTTGTTTCACTAGAAGCAAAGGGCACTTCCATGTCTTACTGTTTGAATGCATTATTTAAGTTATTTTTCTTTATAGCTTCAATATTGATTTCATACATTTTCTTGAAATTTTAAACTAGCTTGTCGCGAGAATTTCATTTTTTTAATGTTATCAGTATTGATACTTGGACTTTGAACTTGTCGTGACAAAGATATGAGTAGACTTTCTCATTTTTACAGTTGATGCCTGTCACCAAATACTAATACAAAATACTATGCAATTACCATTCTCAAAATGAACCAATCATATGGAGTCTTCTATATTCTCTCGGAGACAAGGAGAGATTAAACACTAGATAGGTTAGCAATAAAAATATGTTATCCTAATAATTCGAGCTATGAACCTGCGTTTGAACTCTCTAATACCTTAATCAAATGAAAAGTCATTAGATGAACCTATAAGACTTGTGAGGGCTTAACATCTTGTCGATCTATCAGTGTTCACATCTTTGCACCTCTGGAAATGAGAATGTCTCCATATGGCACCTCCTGTTCGACTTTTATAAAGTCCCGAGTGGCCAGAACTGCACATAGAATGGAGCACACTTTAATTCTTTTTAATGAGAAAAGCTCAAAATTAAGAAGTTTCTCTGAGCTGCAATGCAGAGTACAAGAATTGAAAGAAATATGCGTACCACAAGTCTGATAAAAGAGGCATGCTGCTTCTTTCTTTGTCATCCCAAGAGTTAGTTCATTTAAACATTCTGCTTCGGCCGATCCAGGAGTGTCAAAATGACTCTTAAGCTGCCTGTAGACATCAATGTATTATCACGTGAAAAATCAATAAGTCAGATGATTCATGATGAGAAACTGGAGGAAGTTTTAGGAATTACATCCTGATAGAGTCAGTCATCATGTCAAGAGGTTGAGTAACGAATGGATGTTGGGTTTGTGTTGGTCCGGTTTCCATCAACATCTCTGCAAAAAGAGCAAAGGGAGGTTTACTACAAACTAAACCACATTAAAGAAAATGACCAGAACTAAAATGGGAAAGTTATCGACTGTTCACAAACCGTTGTCTTGTGTAAAGCCTTTTTCGGATAGTTCAGATAGTCTAGTCAACTTGAAATTTGGAGTAGGATCGTGCCATGGGTTCTCTTCTGCTACCGGTTGAAGGCCATTGCCACTGTGCGAAGAGTGGGGTCTTTTCTTGTTGGACCTGAAGAGTTCACAATCTCGATCAATGTAACCAGATGTTGCATATATGGCGAGAGCTTCGTAATTTAAAGAAGAAGCAAAGATTTAAAGTTTCCTATGGTACGGAGACCCATGATATTCCTTATTTCTTTCTGTTAATGTATGTATGATTCAAGTAAGTACTAACCGGCTTGAATTGGTTACAGAGTTCTGTGATAGGTAACCATGACTATCTCCTGAGCTTGGAATGGATCTAGGCTCATCACCTATATATTCACAAAAGTATTAGCTATACCACACATATCGCTCAATAAACAATCGGGATTGGGATACTCATAAATTTGATATACCAGATCCAGGTGTGGCCATGCGATCAGTCTTTTTCACTCCATTAGCCTCTGTTGGGTGCAGTCCCATGTTTGTAAGATTGGTTCGGAGGTCCTCCATGAGAATTTCAGGTGGAATCACGTTATTGTTGAGATTTGCCCTTTGTTTCTCTATGGAGATCCTTACTAATGGGGAACCTACACCACCTTGGAAATCCTCGAAAGGCTTCACATCCAAATGCTCAATCAGAAACAAATAACGGTGGTTCTCATTTAAAACTAGTTGAGAATCATAAGTTCCTTACATATCTGACAGGTTCCACATTATTCATCCTTTCAGCTGGAGATGTGTAGGATGGTTCAGGAGGATTAGGTGAAGAGGTCTTTCCTGCATGTCAAATGGAATTACCATCTGCTTATTCGTTTTTGCAACCAAGAAACTAAAATCATGGATGGAAAACCAGACCAGAAGGTGAATCATGCGGAGGTTGGGTATTTCTCATCCACAATTTAAGGAGTGGTGCTGGATAGTGAACTTCCTTGTTTCCATTTGTGAGCAACCCTTCTAGTAATGCAATAGGAGGAACCTCCATGAGTCTGGCTATCTTCATTGATAAGGCACTCAAAGTCTGCACAGAGCAGGAACTTAAGGTTACTAATAAATGATGCTGCATTTTAGTTTAGTTAAAGCTACCTTCCAAAGAGAGATACACTTGCTATTCTTAGGATATTCAAACACTAGCCATTGATGTCAGAGATAAACATGCTTTATTGTAGGATAAGACCCGAGCCAAATTTTATTGCTAAGGTGCACAGAATGGAAACAATTGAGATGGGAAAGATCTAGACTTGAGAGGTGGGGGAGTACCTTTCTCTTTTTCCTTGTTCTTGATGCAATATCTGAAGAACTCTGAAGCCAAGATTGATAGACGTCACCAGCAATATTAATTTGTTCATTATCCATTGCAAGACCTGCGGCCTTTTTTGCTCTTTGTCGAGCTGGCTTTGGCCTTTGTTGGTCCTGCCGCTGCTACCAAATCATGTCAAGACATAAGATTAATGCTGACAGTTTTCCTTTACATTATTTTCTAGCTCGGTTGCTTGTGGAGTTTCTACCTCAAAAACTTCTTCAGCTTCATCAGATTGCTGCTTCACTTGGTCCTCTGGCTGTCTGTTAGGGATCTCATCAGCTGCAACAAAAATTCTCTCCATTCAATCAATTTGCGAAATTAAGTAGTAATTACTAAGGAAATCTAAAGACTTTTACGAGCTCAACTCAATCCAATAGTGCTTTGTTCTTGAAGGAACTACACATGTAAACTGGATGTTTAAAGATAGGCAACCAGGTAATCACAAGTATTTTAGCTGATCTGATAGTAGTTAAGTACGGCTTGCATCCATTCTTCCTGTTGGAGAGGAAGGGTTTATTGCCATAATGTCTCTATCAGAAAAGTCTCCCTTAAAGCATCAAGTGAATCATTTTTAGTCCATCTACTATTTACATCTCAAAAAACTTCATTTATCTAAAGTAGAAGATGTACTTTTCTATAAAGGAAAGTCTAGTAACAGATTCTTACGTTGATGGGCTTGTTCTTTAGGTGGAGACGGTACAGGAGTACTTGGGATTTGAGCGTCCTCTGGTTGGGTAAAATTCATGTGTGTTTCATCATCCCCTTCAATATCAAACCTGTGGAGTAATTCATGCTTAATAATAAATAGGAGGATAATAGAAGGAACCTTCGCAGTAAAATTAAAATGAGCATAATTAGTCTTCCATGATTTAATGATGGATAGTTTGGTTCACGTGAAGTCTTTATGTTAACTGACCATATAAACTTAGAAGGGTAGATGATGAAAGTTATACAGAGTTCATCATGATACCTCTCAAAATGATTTAACACATCTGTATGATGGGATTCCAAGTGTTCAGCCAGGGTGATATTATCTGCATCAACTGCAACAAGGTTTTCAGGGTTGTTTAGAGATAGGCACAACAAGAGAAGACTGAAAATAAAGTAGCATTTGCAAGGATATAGTTATATATTCTACTGTGGTGGTGAAATTAGCATAATCTATGCTGATAGTGGGATCTAAGTATACCTTGATGCAAGTCCTTGGCAGGTTCCTCCTGAGCATTGGGTTTATCATAGAGGTCAGCATTATCTAGTCTCTGCACATTGAACATACGCGAGTTAGCTGCACTCTTATGTGGAAATTACTAATGAGCATCTTATTTTCACAATGTACTTGGCATCAGATAAGATTGATTGCTCAACAAGGTCATGAACATTGACAAAATCCATATTACTTTAGATAGTCTCTCTAAAAGCTTAAACAACTCAAGAGTTCTAATAACAAAGAACAAATTGCAAAACATATAGAGTAACCAAAGAAAGTGAAGGGAAATCAAATCACTTTATCATTGTTAACTTTCTATTGATTCAGCTTGCAATCTTGCTGAACAATATACAATTTATTCAATAATCTAAAGCAAGTTCAATAGTCTAATTAGATCATTTCACCTTCCAACAAAAAAATGTATTCTGCATTTCTGTATAGGTTTTTTTATGTGCATCCTATTTTTCCTAACAGGTTTTGCTTCTGCTTTTGAAGTTATTTCGTGGATTGAGGAGGTGGCAGTGCTTTCCATAATTTACCATTGCAAAATAGGAGGTTTGTTCGAAATCCATCATTGTGACAGTGTCCTGATTTCCTAGTGTCTGCTCAATCTCCGGGAGTTCTTCCTCCAGGTTCTCCGGCAGAGTAACAGATGCATGCCTGCAGTGTTGAAATGAGGAATGAAAAGTTATCAAACTTAGAAAAAACCACAAACCAAATCAGAATTTAACTTTTACCACCAATTCATCACTAAACTAAACTAATTTTAAGTACCAAAGTCCTCCAGTATAAAGGACTCGCAGCATAAGCTGGCCTTACATAATCCATTGATGAAACTGACCCAAACATTGAGTGAAACAAACCATAATAAATCAACAACAACAAATCCAGTGTAATCCCATAGGCAAGGTCTGGAAACACATAATAAATCAAATTAATACTTCAACTAATTGGTGGCAGTTCATTAACTTTAGTCATTAAATCTACTGAAGCACTATTGAGGTAATTGAGACTATTAGATAGGTGCTAAATTTCGCTATTTCAATCTATGCTTCTCGGAAAAATACGATCACTCACTTGGCTTGCAATTTACTCTTGGGAAGCAATGTAGGATCAGGTGCTGCTTTCACCTTCCAAGCTTCATTGATTTGCACCTGAAAATACCAAAATTAGTAATCATCACCCCAATTAAACGACAAAGAAATGTTGAATTTAACGAAAACAGAGCAAAGAAAAGTTAATTGTGGATCGAAGACCAAATGTTACTACCATGAGACGAGTCACATCCTCTGCATTAAAGAAAACAACAAAAAATAAAAGAGTTGTAGCAATAAGAAAGGGAAATTAGGAGTAAATTTCGAAGAAATTGACGTGAATTTCAAATAAAAATGATGAAGAAGTCATGGTAAATCATACCGTAGAGAAGTTTCACTTTGCGTTCGTAAACAATAACTACTCCACCTGAGATAGAACACTGATGATTAAATATCTCCAGAAATTCAGTAACAAAATTGCTAATAGTCATTGATTTTCGAAGCATACCCATGAGAATTCCAGAGAGTCTCAGAGCCATTGGGACCGATGGATTTAAGATTTGTTCACTGTGATAAAACAAACAACAGAAGATTATTACTACTCAAAATCAACGAGAAATAAAGTGAAGTTCAATAATAGTAGTGGAAGAAATTAAACGCCTCACCAGATCTTAATAATATTGAGATTACTAAGCTTTTTCCTATTGAGTTTTGAGTGCAAAGTGGCTGCCATCCTTCATAGCAAAGAGAAATATCGTAAACAATTTGAATTTAAGCATTCTTCGAAGGCAATTTGAATTGTAACAACTTAACAAATAACTCAAATGGAACTTCAGGTTACAGAAAATCATGTATGAAATAGCTTCAGAGAATACTGAATAAACAGAGTACAAAAGAGGAAATTAAGATCCACTAGAGGAATTACAAAATATGCAAGTAAAAACGCAGAAACTCATAAATACAGCTATCATATGTATTAAACGAATTAGAAAGGAAATTAAATTAGAAGCTGCAGTTGAAAAAAATTCACCATATTTGACCAAACAGAGGTTTCGAGCTATAAGCTGGATCATTAAATTAATAAACAATTTTATTTTAAGCATTTTTCAAACACTAACAGATCCAATTTGAACTGTAACAACTTAACATATAACTCAACACTGGAACTTCAGATTTACAAAATATCGTGTGGAGTAGCTTCAGAGAATACTGAATATCATTAGATACAGAAAGCCATAAGAAAAAAAAAAAGGAAACGAAAATCTAGCACAGGAATTGCAATATCTGGAAATAAAAATGCAGAAACTCAGAAAATGTAGCTTATCTATATTAACGTAACGAATTTAAATAGGAAAAATGGAAATGACAAGTAGCATAATGATGAGAAATCGTGTGAAGGAGCTTCAGATGATACTAAATATCATGAGACAGCGAGCAAAGAAGGAAACGAAAATCTAGCACAGAAATTGCAATCTATGGAAGTAAAATCACAGAAACTCAAAACATGTAGCTTATCTATATGAATTTAACGAATTTAGAAAAGAAAAAATCGACATAACAAGTAGCAATTGACAATTTTCACCATATTTGGCCAAGCGAAGCTTCAGATAGTACTGAATATCATTAGACAGCGAGCAACGAAGGAAACGAAAATCTAGCACAGAAACTGCAATATATGCAAGTTAAAAACTCAGAAACTCAACAAATTTAGCTTATCTATATGAATATAATGAATATACAAAGGAAAAAATCGAAATAACAAGTATCAATCGACTACTTTTACAATATTTGACAAAGAAACTAAAATCTAGCACAGGAATTACAATATATGGAAGTAAGACACAGAAATTCAAAAATGTAGCTTATCTATAAGAAATTAACGAATTTAGAAAGGAAAAATCGAAATAACAAGTAGTAGGAATTGATCACAATTTTCACCATATTTGACCAAGGGGAGCTTTGCGAGCAAGAAGCTGATGAGAATAGAACATATTATCGTCGTTGCGAAGGAGAGTTCAGTACTGAAATTGCAGGGAATTTTGAAGTGGAGAATGCATTGTGCCTGTGCGTCTGCGTAACAGTATATACCCGCCATAACAGAAACGATTTCGTTTGCATTTCTGCAGAGCCTACTGTGGGCCCCACTCCCTATAGAAGAATGAATGTTTTAATCAAGTAATGGAATTTCTGTGCTATCGTTCGTGAATGGCTTCCACGCGCCCATGTGCTCTTGTTCAAGGATTAATTAATTGACATTGATGTCAAATTTTACTAATATCAAATCATATCATTTATAATTGCTAAGTAATTTATTGAGGAAAAACTACATTAGAAACTCTATAAATTAACGCTCTTGGGACCACCAAAATTTATTAATTAAAAAAGATATTAATTAATCGATAAATTATTAATTATTAATTTATATATTAATTAATACTTTATCAATTTATAGATAAATTTATAATGAAATACCCAGTTTACAAACCCCCTTCAATCTTCCACTTCATTATTTTTTCAATGTACTATATCAAATGAAGCACCCTTCAATCTCCCACTTTATTATGTTTCTTGTATTCAATGTACTACTTTATGGATTTACCTATATAAACACAAGATCAAATCATGCTAACACAAACAATGGATGTCGAACATGTCCTGAACTACCCAGAAGAAAATGTAGTTGCATAGTTGTTGATTGATGAAGAAATAATTGAGAGCGTTATGGGAACTGATAAAGATGATGATGAAAGTTCTACAGTAGAGCCCCCTTCGCGAAACGAGGCTATTAAAGCGGCAATCACATTGAATAATTTCTTGTTGAGCTATGAGAAAACAATACCAGAAGTTCTTACAATGATAAGAAAAATTAGAGATGAGATTCAATGTGACATTGATTTCAACAAAAAACAAAAGACAATTGAGTCATTTTTCAAGAAGTCTTCATAAATCACTCATGTATTATGTAGTATATAAGGAATTATTAATTTATATTTTACATGGGTCTATATGAGTAATCAAAAATGTATTATCTTATAATTTTAGCGAATTATTAATTTAGCACGTTATCCCCGAGTCGGGACCGACCAAAAATATTATCTAAGAGAGTTTATTAAATAATCGAGTATTAATTAATAGAGTTTCTACGGTATTTATTAACAATAGTTAAGTAAGAAAAGTTGATGTATTTATTAATTTGATGGAATGTGGTTAATACTTTTTTTCAAAGAGAAACTAAATATAATTTTTTTAAATAGCAAGAGTGGGATAAAAAGGACCCCAATATCTTTGGAAAGAACTAAGAAGTAGATTACTTTTGAACTAATGCACTATTTGTGAAAGCTTAATGTTATATATAGTGAGTGACACTATAAAAATTTGTTACGCGACTAGTGAATTTTATCCTAAGAAAATCATTTTCATTAGATTATCCATTAATGCTTAAAATCAAGATTTTATAAATGACATAATTGTAATATAAATATATTTAAAACTACTTGTACATAGAATTTAAACTCGATGGGTAGCATTTTCACAAGTCATAAACCCACAAGAAGATAAAAGAATCTATTAGAATATGTTAGGTCTATTTATGGTAATATAAATTTTGGTAATTATGGTAATATAGGATTTGTAGTCCTATTAGAATAGGGTTATCCTTTACCTTATTAGACTAGAAAAAGTAAGATCTTATCTCTATATAAGGAAATCTTATAACGAGTGAAAAGCAGAAAGAATTCTCTCATTATTCTTGTCTCTCTAAATTCTCGTCTATGTCTCGATTTTAACATCGTATCAGAGCCACATTAGAAAGAACACCAAAACTCTAGAATAATGACAAGTGACGGTAAAGAAACTGGCGATAACGGCAAAGGACTCACCGGTGAAGAAAATAAAACTCAAAGAAAAATAATCTCTTCCTACGACATTACGTCAAATGATAACCCTGAAATTGTGGTGACACAAGCCTAATTGAAGGGCAAAAATTATGAAGAATGGGCTAGATCCATGAGGATAGCCCTAAGAGCAAGAAAGAAGTTTGGCTTCATCGACGATACAATAAAAAATTGGACGAAGAGTCGCCGGACTTGAAAGATTGGTGGACTACAAACTCATTATTGGTGTAGTGGATTCACAACACCATGGAACCAACATTTCGCTCAACGATTACACATAAAGAAGAAGTAGAAGAATTATGAACGAGCATTCGAGAGCGGTTTGCCGCTATTAACGGCCATCGGATGCAACAACTAAAGGCGGAACTAGCAGAGTGCAAGCAAAAGGGATGGACCATAGTGAATTACTATGGAAAACTCACTAAGCTGTCGAAGGAATTGGCGAATTACGAATAGATCCCAACTTGTACGTGCGGAAAGTGCACGTGCAACCTAGTCCTAGAAGCCAAAAGAGAAGAAGAAAAAGTGCATCTTTTCCTCATGTGATTGGATGAGGAAACATATGAAATGGTGAGATCGAACATATTGGCCCAGGAATTGTTGTCATCATTGAACAAGGTCTACTCGACGTTGGTGCAAGAAGAGCATGTGAGAGGAATCACACGAAAAAATAGAGGATCGGAGTGAAACCATAACTTTTGTCGTACAAGGGAGAAACCCTTACCGCGACCGAGGTGAAGAGAAAAATGATGGTGTATTCTGCACATAGTGCAAAAGATCTGGACACGTTGTGGACGAATGTTTTTTTGACTCATTAATTATTCGGATTGGTGGTCGAGAAATAAAAAAAGAAACAAAAAATCAAAGGAAGAGGACGAGGACAGCAACAACAACAGAGGCAACTACCGAGATCCGTTCGTGGTAGAGGCATCTACCGGGCTAATGTTGTAGTAGCCAAAGAAGGAACACATACGGAGAAAGGGAATAGTGAACACATGTGGCATATGACTCCACAATTTGGGATATGAGATCCGAAAGACTATGATTCACATGTTGAATTTCCAGAGAATAAACCCGAATGGGAAGATAGATAGTAAGATCAAAAATTTATCCTAGATCATAGACTTCGGAGCTACCAACCATGTGACAGGTAATCCAAAAGAACTGAGCAATATGCGAGACATTCCTAAGTGTCCAGTTGGTCTTCCAGATGGAAGTAGCTCGGTGCTTACAAAAGAATGAACAGCTAGCCTGAATGACAGGATATGGTTGAAAAATGTCCTTTATGTTTTGGATTTGACATGCAATTTGCTTTCTGTACTATCACAACTAGTTGATTATTTAGATTGTGATGTGACATTTAATAAAATTGTGTGTGCTATACTAGACTCCACCATGATGAAGTTGATTGAAAAGGGTGAGCGGCGAAGTGGACTTTACTATTTTCGAAATATGTCGTTGATACGGGCTATGAAAGCAGAGGCAGTTGATTGGTTTGATCGTTGTCACAAACGGTTGAGTCATCCTTCAGCACAAATAACGAAGTCTATTACGGCATTAGGCTTAAAGGAGAGTGGTGATAGATCAGATAGAGAATATGATGTATGCCAACGGACAAAGCAAACGAGAAGTTTTCCTTTAAGTGATAATATTACTTCGGATAGTTTTGAGATGATTCATTGTGATTTATGGAGACCATATAGAACCACTTCCTCTTGTGGTGCTTCATATTTTTTTACTATTGTGGATGTTCGTTACGTGTGTGGATCTATGATAAGAAAGAAATCTCCCAAACCTTGGTGGATAGACAGTTTGCTAAGAAAGTGAAGATTGTTAGAAGTGATAACGGAACTGAATTCACATGTATGAAGACTTACTTCTTCGAATATGGAATTCTTTTTCAAACATCTTTTACAAATGACGCCACAACAGAATGGAAGAGTCGAAAGAAAACACCATCATATTTTTAATGTGACGTGAGGATTGAGATTTCAGGGTCATCTTCCGATCAAATTCCGGGGAGAATGTATTTTGACTGTGGGGTATTTGTTTAATAAAACGCCGTCTTCAGTGTTTTATGGGAAATCTTCTATGAAATTTTATACGGGGAAGTGCCTCGATATGATCATTTAAGGGTGATAGGGTCACTATGCTATGCACACACAAAGGGAAGAACGAGGGACAAGTTTGAGAGTCGGAGTCGTAGGTGTGTCTTCTTGGGATACTCCTATGGAAAGAAGGGTTGGAGATTATTTCACTTAGAGAACGACGAATTTTTGATCTCAAGAGATGTGGATTTTTACGAGACTAAGTTTTCCTTCGCTGTAAGACCGGACAACTTAACCGACATAGTAGAAGCAATACCGAACGGAGAAGAATCTCTGAAACAAAGTTATGTTAACGTGGATGAAACGGATGGAGGAATAAACCAACACAACTTCGAAGAAGACATGACTGATAATATAGGTACAAACGAAACTCATATGAACGAAGTAAAGACACTGAATATCGAACCTACGAATCAGCAGGATTTAGATCAGACAGAGGCTGATCTAGATAGAGATAACATGGATGAAGTACAACCGCAAAGTATTCGTACCAACAAAATGCACTCGGACGAACAACTGGGTCGAGGTAAACATCAAAAGCATGAATCAATCTGGCTAAGCGACTACGTCACTAAACCTTTCCGTGAACAAAGTCATTCAACTCATCCGCCAAATCCTCAGCAATCCTCCGGTGCACGTTATCCTTTAGCTAACTATATATCCTGTGATAAATTTTCCCCGCAACACCAAAGGTTCCTTACATAAATTACTACAGGAACCGAACCAAAAACCTTTTCGGGGGTAATGAAAAAGGAACACTGGAAAGAAGCCACACGGTAAGAGATCCAAGCGTTGGAGGATAATAGAACTTGGACACTAGAAACTTTGCCACAAGATAAGAAAGCACTAGGATGTAGATGGGTGTACAAAATCAAGTACAACTCTGACGGCACAATCGAGCGATATAAATCTCGTTCGGTCATCTTTCAGAATAAACAGGATAAAGAAATTGACTACAATAAAACTTTTGCTCCTGTTACTAAGGTAGTAATTGTTCGGACCTTCCTGGCTGTTGCGGCTGCGCGAAATTGGGAGTTGCATCAGATGGACGTGCATAATACTTTCTTACACGACGAGCTTACGAAGAAAGTTTATATGAAATTGCCATCGGGATTTCATGTTCCTAATCTGGGGCAAGTATGTCGACTCCAAAAATCTTTGTATGGTTTGAAGGAAGCTCCAAGGTGTTGGTTTGTGAAATTGTCAAGTGCTTTAATGAGATATGGGTTCAAACATTCGTACTCTGATTATTCTCTATTCAGTATGCACCGATGAGGTATGCAACTTAATGTCTTAGTCTATGTGGATGACTTGATTATCTCCGGAAATGACCATAGTGCCATTGAATGATTCAAACACTATCTCCGCACCTGTTTTCACATGAAGGATTTGGGCCCTCTAAAGTAATTTCTGGGAGTTGAAGTTGCACATGGACCAACTGAGTTGTTTCTCTGTCAACGAAAATATGCCTTAAATATAATTTCTGAGTCCGGTTTACTAGGAGCTAAACCAATCAATACTTCTATGAAACAGAATCACGATTTGGCATTGGTCAAAGAAGCTACTTTAGGAGATTCGGAACCATATCGTCGTCTATTCGGTAGACTAATATACCTCCATTTCATGATACCTGAGTTGTCTTATTGCGTGCATGTTTTGTCCCAATTCATGCAGCAACCAAAGAACGCACACTGGAACGCGGCTCTTCGTGTGGTGCGGTACTTAAAGAAGAACCCAGGACAAGGCATTGTGATGAGAAAAGATTGTGATCTCTAGTTGTACGGATGATGTGATTCGAACTGGACCAGATGTTCGTTGACTCGAAAATCACTTACCGGTTGGTGTGGTTATAGAACCATTTAATACTAAGGGCAAGCACTGGATTACAAATATATGATACTATCATCGATTGACAAAGTGGAATGACTAGAAAAGAAAAAAATAAAGTTAAGTTAAAAAGCTAGATGAAGGAGGGTCATGGCTTGGCTTGACCCTGTGTCCTTCCAGATCAAAGGCGAAAAGTTGAAAGTGAATCATTCAATGTTAATAGAACACAAAGCCCTTTCCTAAAAGTAGACGACAAGTTTTAAATCTTAATGCATGCAAAACCAATCTCGTTGAATCAGTCTTTTTCTGCCATATCACGTATAACGGAATCGAAAACACTATACTGCTAATAGGCCGATGTATAATATATTACTTCGATTCAGCAACTTGTTAGAAGTAAATTTTTGTATAACGTTATTCTCCTCAAAGAAAAATCATTTCGTTGATAAATTGTAGAGTAACACGACACTGTGATTTACATGGTTACTATAATTTTCCGGAAACATTTATGAAATTGATTTATTTTTTTATATATATTTCTGTCTCAGTAATGTTGTGGCTATTATGTTGAAGCTGTTCACATAGGAGCAAGATGACCTTCTTTAGACAATTTATTTTGCATCCACCTCTGAAGCATTTCAAGTGCTGCTTTGGGCTGATCCATTGGAACCATGTGACCTGCATCATGAACCTTAAGGAAAGTTAAAGGCCCATGATTCTTTTGAACTCCTTTTTCCACACCATCTACTGCAAAAGAAACTTGTGTGGCTTTTCCAAAGGATTGTTGCCCTGACCATTTCATTGCATGCACCCATCTCGAGTTCCCTGTACATAGAAAAGAAACAGAGTTTAATTGTCAATTGATTGATGGATTTAAATTGACTACATGATTAAAGAACCTGAGAATACTCCTGCTCAAAATTGCAGTGCTACTTTTGTTTGGTCACGGGTTGTTTTTGTGCATTATCTTTTAACTTCTAATTTATTGCACCAAAATCATAAAACTTATTTGTGACAGAAAAATAACTCAATTATGCTTATATAATACAAAAATGAATAATACTGAAAAATATTACTGTAAATCCGGTCATATTAACACAATTACACAAATAGGCTATCACCACTCTTCAACAATTCACCTTGAATAATATTTATGTGGCACCACTTTAAAAAAATAGTATCGATTTTCATACCCAACCTAATACTTGATATCTTTGCGTCTCTCACGAATCATGACTTTTTTTTAAGTTGGGATGGGGTTCTTTTGTTTTCAGTTTTTTAAGTGGTGTCACGTGAATATGACGTAAGGTGAGTTATTGATGTGACTATACTTACATGATAATTTTATATATTTGGCAGTCTATTCACACTTTTCCAGTACCGGCCTTAGCATTTTTCTCTGTTTTATTTTTTATGATATATGGATATAATTAAGTTATTTTTTTGGTTATGAAAATCAGTCTTCTGATTTCAGTATCATAAACTAAAAGTTGAATGATCATACGTAAAATTAATAGCTAAGACAGAATGAAGCTTACCAAGCCAATTGCATATAAGGTCGTATTCCCCTGCATATACAAGTAGCTTGATACCATCTTCAAGAAGTGAAGGAATGCCCACTTCAAGATTCTTCATCCAGTCCAATTGCATTGCCTTGTATACTTCTGAACTGCATGAAACAAATTCAATATCCCCAACACCAAGAGCCTGTCTAACTTTTTGATCATTCAGGAAAGTTTCCATTTTGGAGAAGTCATAGCACAAATCACCCTCACATGTCTTCCGCACATCATAGTACTGCAACTCGGAAAATTACAAATTCCACATGAGTGTAACTTCTATACACTAACAATATAAGAATTTTCACTATCAGATCACCTAAAATGTAATTACAGGTAACCGTCCATAATAAGTGAATTAATAATCGGAAAAATAAGACAAGTAATCTGCTACAGCATGTCAAAATTTAATGATAGTATTAAAATGAGATTGCTCTTACGTTTTTGTCACCAGCAATGTTCATTATCTTGTTGAAGATGCTTGTACAAACAAGATATGCAGCCATACAAGCAGTTCCGCCATCTTTTCCTAATATTATTTGCATAGAAAAAAGTTAATGTAAAGACTAGCTGCTGCAATATGAAGAAGAAAGAACATTGAGGATAAACAATACTATTAATTACCACAAAGCTTAATTGCCATTTGACATTTTGGATATGACTTCTCTATGGCATTGTAATCAGATTTTTTGATCAATTTCATATCTAGAGCATAGTCAGTGTAGGCTTTGTATTGGATTTCTGGATCAGTGAGTCCATTACCAATGGCAAATCCCTAAACAAATGTAATTAAGTTAAGCATGATGAGAAATTCAGACAAAAATTACAGAATGATAATTGGTAAAAGCAAAAGGGATGGTGTAATTAATGAGACAATTAGTTAAAAATACCTTGAGATTTACGTAGATTCCTTCTTTATTCTTGTTTCCCTGGTGAACCCGAGAAGCAAATGCAGGAATGTAATGCCCAGCATATGATTCTCCAGTAATATAGAAATCATTTTTTGCGTACTGAGGATGTGCCTTGAAGAAGGCCTATCATCAAAAGAATGACAAGTTAGAATTTTGAAAAAAATAAATTTTCCAACATTAATATAAGTTAATTATAAATTCAAAGATTTCAAAGAATAGGAAGGAACCTGCAAGAAGTCATAAAGATCATTGCTTACGCCCTTTTCATCGTGACGAATGTCATCATCATTGGAACTATAACTAAAACCAGTTCCAGTTGGTTGATCGACGTATATAAGATTTGAGACCTGTCAAATTATAATTTAACTCGCATTACATTCTTAAACTAATTGATGTCAATAAGATTGAACTACTTTTGAATTTCTAAAATTCTAAAAGTCACAACAAATGAACAGCAAGTGTCAAAAAAAGAAACGCTAGTAGGTCAGTAGGTGAAAAGGTGCTTTGCGTGATGGAGAAAGGTCCAATAAAAACAATAACTTGGAGGGAATTCTTTTACCATCTTCAAAAGATCTAACCACGTTTTAAAATTTAATTGGGTAAAATTAAAATTTAAAAAGTTTCAGCTCAATTCATAATTAATCTGACTAGTTTTTAAAATTAAATTAAATTAACTCACTATTTTATAATTAAAATTTAGATATTTTAAAATTATACATAAAATACTATAACATATAGTACTTCTCACGTCAATATGATAAAAATATAGATTTTAAAATATTGATAAAAAATCATATAATTTGAATCTCAAAAATCGAAAAATATGATATAAATTAAGACGGAAGGAATAACATAAAACAAAAAAAAGGAAGAAAACAAGAACCTTGTCCCAGCCAAAATCATTCCAGACAAGAGACATGTTGTCTGCAATTTTGAAAGGTCCATTTTCATAAAACACAGCCAATTCACTGCTACATCCTGGCCCTCCTGTTAGCCATATAACCACTGGATCATTCTTCCTGCTTCTCGATTCAAAGAAAAAATAAAACATCCTGCAAACACATTTTTTTAAACAAATAATTTAGCATTAATTAACAATACCCATAACTATTTTTTTAATCAAAATGAACATTTAATCTAATTCAAACAGATAATGAAAAGTTTAATCCAGTTCAAACCTTGCATCTTTAGTATGTGGAAGACGATAATAACCAGCATGATGACCCAAATATTGAACAGTTGTCCCAGAATCACCAAGATATGATAAATTCAATTTCTTTTCAAAAAGACTCTGTTCAGTAGTTGCTGCAGAATCCTCTTTTGCCTTGTTGATTTCATGTTTAGGGAATAAATTAAGCTGTCTGATTAGCTTTTCCGCCATTGTTATAGGGAATTTCTGAGCAGAAGATAAGAAAAAATCATCATCATCATCATCATCATCATTAGACTTTACAGTTAATGAATTAACAAAAAGAAGAGTGAGAAAGAGAAGAGAGAAATAGGAAGGCATTTTGGAGTTTACAGTGAAGAAATGGATTTGTATGGAGTTGAGATTTATAAGGGGGGAAATGAGTGTGAAATGGGCATTAGTAGGTGTGTGTAACAATGAGTGACAGAGTTAACGGCCGGTTTATTTGTTTTACAGTGCTGATAATATGGACAAAGTGGTCAAGTACCAATTCTTGAAGACGGGGAGATTTCTTCACTGTAAACTCCAAAATCAGCACTGTAAAACAATTTAATAGACAAAAAATATATTATAATGTATAATTTATATATAATATGTGTAGTATTCGTATATAATATTTTTTTGATTTATCACCCGATATTCAATATCCGCATTGAAATCAGACTGTATTCGGATTCGCGCCACATAGTGCCCATTCGTGGGAAAGTGCTCTCCACCATAAATTTTTCCATACGTATACTTCCCAAAAAAAAATAGTGAATTCAGCCGACTATTGATGTAAAGATCCCAACTTTTTTATACTTTTTTTCTAGTTTTTAACTAAATAAGAAATTTAAGATATTAATTTGACTTATATAATATAGGGAATATTATCCCTTCTTGATCTTTTTACTTGTAGTTTAAGGTGGCGTATATACGTTAAGAAAAATATTTACTACTTATTACTTAATTACAAGAGTGTTTGATTAAATTATTCTAATTTCTTCATTAAATGAGTAATAAATGAATATATGCCTTGTTAGAGTAGAAATTATGGAAATGGGTGAAAAAACAATTAATGTTGATTTGTCTTTCTAAAGTAATAAATATTGTGGACCATTTTTTCTTTACTAAAATGACAGATAAAATGTTTCAAAGTGAAAGGATGATTATAAAATTGAAATACATGAAGCATCGGGTTAATTACTTTAAAGCCAATAAAAGTATTTGTTTATAGTTTATAGTAGAAATGAAGATTATCAATTAACTTATTGCAATGTACTTCAATAAAATGACAACTCGCATATAATAGTAAAGAATTCTTTATTGTATTTAAGAAATAAATAATTATTTTAAATTATATATTGTATACTAATTTGTAAATATCATATTCAACAAGAAATAATTTATGTATTACTAATCTATGTATTAGTAATAATCCATCAAATTTTCCTATTAATTTTTGTATTATTAATTCTGCATAACTTGTTTCTCAATCAAGCAACCCCTCGTCTATGTATTCTTTACACTGTAAATTCAATCTTAATCACGCAATTGCTTTATTAATGATAAAAATGAAACTTTTACGTTATCATTATTCATAAAAGAACGCGTTCCCTACCCCGGTCCTCTCCTTTTAGATCAGTGTTCCTTTGCTAAAGAAGAGTGATTATTAGCCTAAAAATTAATCATATGAATTGATTAAAGACCTCTTTTATCAGTTAATCACGGTCCGTGAATCCATAGATTTCTTGTTTTTGTGCTAAATAAGCAGTACTAAGAAGGTTTAAGTACAATTTTCAATTCTTTCAAGCTGATGGATATTTGTCTTTTTTTATTAAAATATCATCTCAACTAATGATTTCGTTAATTAATTCCTAGGAATGGTGCCAAATTATGCGTGACCATGACAATTGACAACAAGGGGGTGGTCATTTCACATGTGAATGAAGGCATTGGAGTATTTAAATACACTAGCTGAGAATTAAATTTACAAAAAAAGTTCCATTTTAAGTGATGAAGGTAACTTTATGAAAACTTTTGTTTCCAAAGCAGATTTTCGAAAAAAAATTATTAAAATTTTCGAACTGAAGTGGCAATTACATTGTTAAGGACTTTAATCATACTTTAAGTAACTTTCAATGAAGTAATCCAATGTGTTCCATAGTAGCGTTATTTAATAATTAAGAAGTAGTAATAATTCGAAAAATTCCCGGAATTCCTCTACAAATTTTATTTTCTGTCTTATTCTCTTTATTCTTGTAAATTAATTTCTGTAGCAAAAGTGGATAACGTGAAATGCGTTGGACAGTTCATAAGACATGTCAAACCGAAAGAAAACATTAACAATGTCACACTAATTGGCAAATTTTCGTTATTGGAGGACTAAATTATTTAACCAGTTTGCCTTATGTTTTGTTGTGTAATGTTTAAAAGAAAAAACTCAAAAGACAAAGAAAACCAACAACTAAAAACAGAAAGGAAAATCCAGACCAAAAAGGATTTAAAAAATGAAAATAATTAAAACCTTTGTTTTATTACTACTTTCAAAGCCATACATTAGTCCTTTTGACAAACTAAACCTTTTTCAATAAATTTGACGTTTTAGAATATACTCTCTCCATCCCAAAATATTTATCGTGTTTCTATTTTTAAAAGTCAATTTGACTAAACCTCAAAGCTAAATTAGATTAGATTAATTTAATATTTTAAAATTAAAATTTAGATATTCGGAAACTATACGAAAAGTATTATAAGTTACAATTCTTCACATACTAATTATGATAAAATAATAGCTTAAAATGTTGGTCAAAGTTCATATAGTTTGACTCCTGGAAAAACGTAATGTGACAAGTATTTTGGGACAGAGGGAGTAATAAGTTACATTGTTCTTCCATATTAAGTGATGTTTTTAGCTTGGGCACACCTTGAAGAAATCTATTCATTCTTAGAAAGTAAGAAGTCTTTTTACTAACTTACATTTAATTAAATATTGCTATTTAATATAATTTCCCGGTTACATAAAACTCACTTAGGAGTGTGAAACATCACTTATTTTGGACCAAAATGAAAACACCACTTAACATGGACCGGATGAAGTAGTATTTTTTTTAAAAATTTACCGTTACTGCTCTAATTAATTGAGTGATATGTTTAAGGAAGAGATAAATATAGTTTAAACAGATAATCTTAAGTAGTTAAATCTTTGAATGTTTTCTCTAAGAAATGTGTAATAAAAATCTTAAATGACGGATAATATAGACCTAAAGAGTAAATTAATTTGCTTTTCTTCGAGAAAATTAAGAGCTATGGAATTTAATGTAGATCTCCCATTTCTTTGGGCTGAAGGAATCATTTGACACAGAAGTTTGTGCATTAAAGTTCTAGAGATCCAGGCTTTGAAACATATGCATGTCGCTTGAAAGGGAAATATTGGTGGCCCATAGGAAACGTAAATCCAAGTGGTGTTTGTTGCGTCCCCATAAAGTCTAAAGCAATGGAATTTTGAGGAATTAATGTGTTTCATCTTCAATCTTCTGTGGTATAGTTAATGGTTTGAATACTGCTATACTCTTTTTTTTTTTTGTTGATGAAGGAACCCGCAGCCGCTACTCTCTCGAGTGCGCACAGGGTAAACCCCGGACTGACGCAATAGCCGATTAACCACACTTGGCAAGCCATGTGTGACATGCTCAACCAAGAAGGTTTATGCAGGGGATCGAACTCGTGACCTTGCGGTCCCGCGCTCTACTGCTACACCAACTTGGCTATCCTTGCGGGTTTGAATACTGCTATACTCTATATATGAACTAGAGATTTAATTTTTTACTAGGAACTTGTGTATGATTAACTTACGATCTGTGGAGTGCAAATACATCCAATCATATATTAGATGTGAAAATGGGATAAACTTATTCTCTTTTGTACTAGTAGGATTTTTTCATAGTTGGATCTTCCAATATAGCCAAAGCAAGTAGAAAGCCATATGTGTCTTCCAAAGTTTCAATTATATATTTTGATATACACATTTTATATTAGGGAAAAATACTTCAGAATTACAAGTTGGTATGCCATCATTGATCAAGTAGTAAGAGTTAAGATCGGTTCATGATTATTTTACGTCACTGAGCTCTCTTATTCGCCATATTCTTCGTGTAATTCACTAAGGAAATTAATTAAAATACAAACGAAATGCAACTTCTAACACGTGTCCATTTATGTTGACTTAAGGTGCATTGATTCTATGGAGGAGGACCACTAAAGGATGTGGTGATGGTCAAAAATTCTCTACCTTAATCAGAGGTAAGTAGTTCGAGCTTTGAGAATGAAGTAATTCTCGTTGGAAGTTTTTCTCCCTTAAATGAGCTCTACATGGCACAACTTTGGATTAATCCGGCCAGTGAGTTGAGGATACCAGATGGTTAAAAAGAATTCTATGGAGGGGGGAAATGGAAGAAAATGGCTTGCTACTTTGCATGCTTCACTTTGTGTAGAATTAACTGTATTTATCTGCTTTAGTTTGTCATTTATTTCAGGCTTCTCTATATTGGTGTAATAACATGGATCAATGTAGAACATTAATTTATTGAAATTTTTCTTTACGGTAAGTTGTAACTGTACTTTGTTGCAGATCCAAATATAAATAAATAAATGTCCAATCTATGCCCAAAGCTATATATTATACGATACTCGTTTACATATATAAGTTAAGGCGAAGTTCCTGGACTTGAGTCTTCCTTGTCCATCAACAAAATAAACCACGTACTTCATTTACGGTGATTTACCCAAACATGCTCATATATTCCAACTTTCCAAGTTGTTCTGGTAACCGAGATATTTCTAATATTAGCCTCGACGGATTCTATTTTTTATTTCAACTTTGTCTGTGACAAGGTTCGAACTTGTGATGTGCATCTAACCCGACGTTCTTATCATTAGACAAAATCCCATATGTCCAAAGGTGTTATTTGCTCTAGTTCGACGGTTCTCAATTCTAACGTCTTTATATCACAAAGCAATTCCTAAGAGAACATATGTCAGGAAACCACCTCTTTTCGGACCTCTTTTTTGTGGGTGTTCGTGTTTTCTTTTTCCTTAGCTTTTCGCATGGTCTCTTTTACTTCTTTCTAAATCAGTATGCAGAAAAGGTTACCAAACTCTGTTTCAACCTGCTTAGTGGGCTGGAAGATAAGGTGACACTTAACTAGTGGTGCTATCAAACTCTTTTTGTTCGTACTATTGTTGACATTGAGGACAACATTGGAGTTTCCTTGGTAGTACAAGATGAACAAAGGGGATCTGTAGGGCGAGCTCACTCACATATTATCATCAAAAACACTACACCTTTCCATTGCAATGTTTTATCGTTGGTGTCAGGATACAATTGTGCCTTTCTTGGCAGGAATCATACTCTCGCAGGACGAAATCTACCAGGAGTTTTACTAGGTGGTCGCAAAGGGAGTGTCTTTTTCAGTAATGGTGGTGCCTGCTTGCGCGAACCTCGAATGTTCCGCCGAGTTCCTGTTACGTCCCAGCAACACAAGTCGGAGAACTTTGTTCACCAAGACTTAGACAAATGATCACCAAGCCATTTTTGTCTCTGTTAGGATTTAAACCCTGGCCTCCCGTGATTTTCACTCACTTTATTGACCATTAGACCCCATTCTTAGGTGCAAAGATAGCACTGCTGAAACATTTAAGTCAAATCTGTAATCCATCATAATACCTGCACTACTTAGACAAGAAACTAGAACTTAAGCAACCACATATATTTCCAGTACACATTTCATTTCAAGAAAGGTCAAAGATTCATAACACGTGAAAAGATGAAAAGATGGAAGTTCTTTCTGTCAGTGTTATACCAGGTTTGTCATCCAGACTGTAGATTTCTTCTATCTGAAATTCTAGTCGGATTCAGTTAAATCATAGGTGCATATCTACTGCAAAATAGTTATGTTGCAAAATAGTCCACTAAATCCTGAATTAGAAGAATACAAGGATGATGGAGAAGGAAATTGAACATTTCAAGATCTTTAAGATGGCCAATCTACAAATAAAATATCTGAAGCATGTAAGAGAATAAAAAAGAGGACGCGAAGAACTCCTAACTAGATATATTGAACGGCCAATTCTGCGAGATAGCACGAGAAGTCATTAACATAGTGTTTCATCTCCATACATTGAAAAGCATCACATTTCCGATAACACAGTGTGTGAGAGTATAAAATCTCAGATTTGGACAATGATTACATGGTATCAAGAGCTTAATATGACTTCAAAAGGCAGTTGATTCTAAGATACAGAAAGTACTCTACTATTTCCTCAACCAGAAAGAAGATGCAGCCACATCAGAACAGACAAGGAGTCTACCACTTCACATACTGCCCTTTTATAATTGAACCCTCAGGAACTGGAAGTCAGTTGAAGTATCACTTACGATCTTACTTTAGCAAGACGAGCCCTTAGTTCTTCCAGATCTTCCTCGTCCTCAGCATCCTGAAAGAATTACATATCACCTTATTTCATCATTGAAAAGATCAATTACACTTCTATGCAATGGATTATAGATATGGGCGGCAAAAATAGCCCATAAAAACATGACTCGTCCAACCTGCCCAAGTTTGGGTTGATTATTGACCCGCCTATTTATTAGCTCAGCTCATTTCAGCCCATAAAAATTTGGGCTGATATGCGGCCCAAATTGACCCATGAGAAATCTTGTCAAAATATCTTCAAAAAGACATTTTTTTATTTGATATGTTATATATAGTCATAATTAAGTAAAAAAATAGTAATATTAGGTACAAAAAAGAAATTAAAACTTGGTAAGAATTGGGTGGGTTGGGTTATGGCCCGCTTTTTAGCCAATTTCGACCAGAGTAACTTTTGGGCGGAACCAGAAGTTATACAGGAATGAAGTTGTAAATATCAATTTTGTAACGTCACGAATTAGGAAGGGAGTCATAGAAAGAATAGAGCTCTTACAGGGGTCGAGAAAAGCTGTTAAATGTCATGTTTTGATTCAACGTTTGTGTAATTAGTCTTTCTGGATTTTGTTTGAGGCCTAATTAATCATGTCTCTTTCTAGAAGGTGGATGTGGTTTTTAGGTGCTCGTTAGGTGTAATCTTTTGGTTTGTCTATGGTAATATTTCACATTTATTACCAAAAAAACTTTTGGGCGGGTCAATAACCATGCCATTTATTAACACAGCCCATTTTGACCATCCCAAATTCAGCCCAATCCCGTCCATTTGACACCCCTAAATTTATAGATGTGGCATACCTCTGCATCTCCTACTGACTGAGCAGGTTGCTTCAACTTCTCCTTTCGGACTGCTTCAGGAAGTTGTGCAGCAGTCTCACCAGCAAGTTCAGTTAAGACCTTGTCAACTTCTTCTTCAATCTCGTCTTCTATGTCTTCTGAATCCAATGCACTGTCCACTGTGTCATTCACAATTTCTTCAATGACACCAGCCTGCAGCAAAGTAGAGAGAGTGATTTCCATTTCAAGTAGAGAGACACACACACACACCAAACAAAGTGGAACAGATATTCCCATTTGTTTCCTCATTTTTTCTTGTGGTAGAGGCTGGCTAGTTGATTCAAAAACTAACTTAAAGTGCAGAAGTTGTCCTCATTTCATAAGGAGGCAGATTAATCGATTCGAAAGGATAGTAAAAGTGCAGAAGAAGCAGGTGTATAGAAAGAAATAAAATATGATCATGCCACGTCATAGAGTTCAACAAAGTATTTAAACATCAGACTTATACAGATCCAAAGGTGATTCGCCAACCAACAGAGAACTCAGAAGTCTCTTCAGAGCTTAAAAAGCTAATGCAAAACAGATACCTTGGTCATCTCTTTATTGAATTCCTGCATTGTAATAGCCACTTCTGGAGCCTTCATAAGATTATTAACAAGCTCCATGACTTCAGCACTCTTGGACAAATGCCCAACTGTGCGAGCAATAGCTGCAAAAATGAATTAGAAGATTATGAGATACTTGAAGGAATTCAACATACAAACGAATACGGTTTAAAAGTTAGCAGTCTTCTTTAACCATTTATCCAGCTTAAGAAGTCAAAGTATGGTTGTATTGTAGCAGTTGAAGACAAATTTAAGCTGCTGATAGTTATCTCAAGGGAAGTATCATGGAAACATGTAATGGAGCAGAAGGATTTCGATCAGAAGTGTCTTAAGGACAAGACCTAACCTTTAGAATGTGTACATACAAACTCCAATGTTCACTCAGTTTGGCAAGATATAGTAGCAAAACGTGGAGCATCCAAAATCAAAAATTACAAGCAAGAGGAAACAATCTCGAAAATTGTTAGGCAAAGCTAGGGGTAAAATATGACTACTACTTCTTTCATATTTTTTTTTATGAAGTACGACTTCTTTTTTTCATACTGGGATATAAGGTGATGGTGAAAATACAGTTGACTTCTAGCATAACAAATTCCAATTTTTTTAATATTATCAGAATAATAAATGAACCTTTACTTGCCAAATATCCTACTGACACTAATAAAACTATCAGAAACCAACCTTCGTAGAAAAGTTTCTTGGTGATCATAAACATAATGCTTAACTTATTATGTTAACTTAAACTACACAAAAAAATTAATTAGAAAATATATTTATATATAGAGCACGTGACATGCTCCCAATAATTATAACAAACTTACCAAAAGTCCATTCTAGTAACTAGAAGGCAAAAGAATAAGTTCATAACTAGGAACCGGGAAAGAAATTTTTATCCTTTAGAACAAATAACAAGTGAACATATTATGATTGCATAGAGAGATTAGTTAGAAGCTCCTTCAATATTTTTTATCAGTTCAGATAAAACATGGTGAGCGATGGAACTAGAAAGAAGTAGCAAGAACTAGCATCTCAAAGTGGGGTTAACGGGTCAATCTTTACTATGCTCACCGCCATTGATGGCCAATCCTTCTATTTGGAAATTGACATGATATGAAACGGCAGGAGGATGTTCAGTTTCTCCTTTCAGTGGTGATGAGTACAAGGCACGATCTATAAGATAATGACAATAGGAAGGAAGAGAGTAACGCAGTCAAACATAAAAGGTACTCCCCATCAACTCAAATGTCAGAATTGATTGCCAAAATATTTCTAGTTCAAATGTCAGAGTTCTAGTTTTAATTGCTAAAATATTTCCAAAAGTATAAGAAATTTTGGAAATCCTAATTCTAACTTCCCGACATCTGCAAATCAAAAAGTAATCTATAACCTCACAATTAACCTTCAAGTCAATAGGCTATGCGTCTTGAAACTCCAACTCAATAAATTATACAAGGTATATTTTTCCTTATGAGGGCGCAAAAGTACAACAGGACAATTAGTTTGAATCGAGGGCGTATATACGGTGACACAATTGAAAATTTTCTGAAACAATACTTGCACCCAGGAAACTGAGAAGCCAGTAAGGAGTGAATTTAGTTATATCCTAAAATGTTAAAGAGTAAGATCAAGGGAGAACGAATCACTTCTTCCACATCAAGAATTATTATTACTTCAGAATTATCAAAGAACAAGTGATTGCGCACTTGTCAATAAATAACGACAAAATACAAGATGGAGTAAGAGTATGATCATACCGACACTTTCTCCAAGGTGCATGGATATCGAATTCAACTGCGCCTTGTTCTCGTACAATCGGTTCACAGTTCTTTTGGATCTCACAAGCTCTTTGGCTAGTGACTATGACAAAACATAACACTGAAATGTGAATAAGCAATAGAACACAAAATCATGAAATCAGAAGGCATAATAAATTAATAACTAATGATGATTATCCTGGAATGCTGGAAAGCCCTACTATATTCTACATAGACAAAAAAAAACTCTTTAATCCCGGAAATCAGAAAATAGAGTTTTCTCATGACATAAACTACCAAATAAAGCCCCAGACTGTGTGCTTGGATCTTGGATAAAGACCACGAAGAGAAATCAAATATCAATAAATAAAGATGAAGCATTTTTCAAACACCTGGAATTCTTTGAAAAGACCCAAATAAAAATGCACTTTTAGTCCTCGTGTATGATGCACCACATAGGGTCGACAGGTCAATCACAAAATCACATATCACGACTGAAACTCAGAAGTCATACTCATCGAAATTCATATGAAACACTTTCTGTTTTAGCAATGTTCCAAAATGTTCTACGTATAATGTAATTCTATAAAATATTAACAGTTACAAATTTTAAGATTTCAAAGTCATTTAACCTCAAAAAATCAAACTTTGAGAAATACTTTCTTCAGTCATCACTAACTTAATATACAATTCAAAATAACATATTAAGTTTTATGTCAATCAAATCCAATAACATGGGGTGGAGGAAGGGGAATTTGTCCCACTTCTCTTTCTCAGTTCACCAACTCTATTCCTAGGTCCGAAATAACATAAGTTCACAAGATCTAGCTTAATAATTCACTTTCTCTAACTTTTGTTCAAGACCGACATTATATGCATCATACTGAAGCACTAGCAAACATTGTAACGACAACAAAAAAAAACTACTATAACGCCTCAATCTCAAGGAAGTTGAAGTCGACTATATGAATTCTCATTGACCATGTCGCTCTAATTGAGCTCATCTAAATAGAAAACATCACAATCCTAATAAATTTCATAAGTTCTTCAGCAAATGCTAGAGAATAACATTCATAATAAATGTATGAATAAGCAACTTTAAGGAAAAATAAAACATTAAATGAACACCATAAAAACATTATGATATACAGCCTTGCAGTTTCCAACATATTCCAAATAGTAAATTAACTTTCTGATATTATTTGGAGATTCACCAGGAGGCAGGAGAGTGACATAGCTAAAAACTAAAGCAAAAAGATCCTCAAATTTTGTTAACCTGAAACGAAACCGAGTGAAGAAAAATAGCAACTACAAGATGAAATACTTTTGCGCATGCAGAACTCTTTAGAGATGATACCAAACTTTATAATACACCAACTAAAAATGTGCTTCATCCAAATTCTCTGATTATGAATTGTAAAAGCATCACAAACAAAAATTAGGACTCAAAACTTCCATCTCACATCAACTGCCTTATTCCTGGAACAACAAAAATTTCTCAAAGAGCATATTTAACAATAATTCTAAGTTGATATTCCTTATCGATTAACAAGATAAAAACAATAATCAGCAGAAGACTAAGCCAAATAAGCAAATGTATTTCAAAGTGAAAATAAAGCAGTTGTAAATTACCTTGGCAGAACCCATATCATCTCTCTTTGCAGCCTCTTTAATTGATTTCTGTACAACCTTCTCCTCTCTCTGTATATCTGAATGAAACCCCCAAATTCCATGAAACCAAACAAAATAAGTCAACACCCACCAACAATTAATCATCAAACAATAGAATCACCCAAAAAAAACAGATAGTAAGGAAACCCTTTTCTTCCTTAACTTGTAAATTAGGACAGAGTTTGCTTTTACCTCGAATTTGGCGTTCGATATTTCGGCACTCTTGTCGGAGGCGACGTTGCCAATCTCTTAAAAGCAGTTGAGGGTTCGGTTTCGGCTTCAATATACGCTTCACTTTCTCCATTTTCGCTCTTCAAAGTAAACCCTTGAACCAAAATAAAACAGGTAAGTGGACACTTATTTTGAACAGGGGAAATATCATTTTATCTTCTAGTATTCGTTTTGACATTCATTTGAACCACTCCATTATAAGTGTTTGGTATGACAGGAAATATATTTTAGAAAAATATTTTTGATGAATAAGTTAACTTATAGTTTTACTATCATAAGTAGGGATGGCAACGGATCGGATCTGGACCGGATCCTACTAGATCCAGATCCAGATCCGATTTTCATACATGAATCCAGATCCGTCGGGTCCATAAAAATCATATCCAAATCCGGATCCATCGGATCCACCGGGTCCACGGATCGGATCTGGATCCACATGTAAAAAAAATTGCATTGTAAGAATGTAACCTTGCTTAGAATTTTTTTTAAACTGACAAACGATTTTTACTTAGCTAACAGTTTACTGTGTTTCAATTTTGAAATGTTCATATGAGATATTTTGTTTGTTGTCTCGTCTTGATTGTGAGCTATTAATTGAAAATGTTGGACAATGACAATAGTTGTGGAAAATGGTGACTAGTATTTCCACAATGCAGAACTTGCATGTGCTTGGAATCTTCACAAATGAAGTGAATATAATTTTAACTACTTGTCTATGGAGATGTTAGTCATTCACTAATATAACATTGATTTTATTATCAAAGTTACCTATTTATTTTTGGTTTTTTTAGTTAACGCGGGGATAAATTAAACTTGTTTTGAGAATTAAACTTGCAAGGATGTGCTTAGCAATTTTAAGAAAATACTTATAAAATTACATTCTAGGTTATGAATATATTTAATAAAAAACGGATCCACGGGTCGGATCTGGACCGGATACGGATCTCAAATACAAGATCCAGATCCAGATCCGATCCGTCGAAATGGATCCGGGTCCGATCCGGATCCGTCGGGTCCAAATTTTGAAGATCCATATACTATAAAACGGATCTGGATCCACCGGATCTGGACCGGGTCCAAGATCCATTGCCATCTCTAATCATAAGATACTTTTCAAGAAAAAACATGTTTTACTAGAAGTATTATCAACAATTTGCAATACTAAAAAAAATCATAAAAATACTACTATATCTGATTTATTAATATTAAAGTCAATATTTAATAACTATTGTGTTAAAAGTCTAACATAGTAAATCAATATTCAGGTTGAGTTGGGCCCAATAGCCAAACTCATTTCAATTCTTTGTTAACCGATATTGGACCCTAAATTATATTGTTCACGCTACAATTAACGAGGTCTGAGTGTGTGAGGAAGTGTTAAAAGTCCCATATCGAAAATAAAATGGGAATATGAACTCCTTATATGGACTTGGACAATCCCCACCCTACAAGCTAGATTTTGGGTTAAGTTAAGCCACTCTAACTACGTATAGAAAAATATATCTTAAGCGATGTCATGTTTCAGCCACCACCTTGAAAATGTATTGGAATGTAACTAGAAAGTGGTGTTAATGATCTTGATGCTAGGACTTAGGAGAGTTGCTATGTATATTCTTTTAAAGTATTTGAAACAAAGACAGATAAGAAGTTATAAAACTTCAACAAATTATAAATTTTGAACTCATAATTTTAAAAAGGTAATGAATGAAATTGAAAGGATCTAAAGGTTGAATACCTTAAATTTAAATTATGTATTTGCATATGTTCTTGGTTAGAAGTTAGAAGTATAACCTTTCTGAAAACAATACACTCTGAAATTGAGATGGGGAGATTGGATAGCCTTGCAAATTCACATTATGCCTACTTAGATTGAAAGATTTCAATATCACCAAATTTTCTTAAATCTTCTACTTTCACCCCTCTGTAATATTTGGGCCTAATCTTCCCCACCTATAAAGTTGGGCTTTTGAAAGATATATGTTTGGGCCTCTAGTTAGGCAAAACCTTACTTTCGAAGATCAGAAGCAAAGACCAAGTTGTTTCATTTTAAACGACCAGTGGCACGGGATGGAGATATTTCTCCACAGAGATTACATGTAGACAAATATATAAAGACAGCTTTTAAGAGTTCAGTTAGGAAGTAGTTGTTCTTTTGTATTTTCTATTTACAAGTTTTTTTCTTAAAGAAAAGAACAACTCTTTTATTTGAAAGTTGAAAAAAACATATTGCCTTGGGAAAACGAAAAATTGGTGAACCAAAAAGCAAAAAACTCCGACCTGCCGGATTCGAACCAGCGACCTAAAGATCATCTGTCAGGCTTCTCACCAACTACAGTCTTCCGCTCTACCAACTGAGCTAAGGTCGGTTGTTGTCTTGGAAGTCCACCATAACTTACATAGTGTAACCGTTATATTTTCTATATGAATAGCACAGTTTTTCCGAACTGCTTTTCCTTGAGCCGAGGGTCTATTGAAAGCAATTAAGATAAGGGTGGGGTCTAGGTATGCACTACCCTCTCTAGACCACATTTGTGGAATTACACATGTATGTTATTATTGAGTAGCAGAGTATGTAAGCGGTATTAACCACTAAATTATACTCTCTCTGTAGTCAATTTATGTGACACACTATTCTGTTTAGTCTGATCCAAAAAGAATGTTATTTTTCTATAATTACAAATAATTTAATTTTAAATTTTCTTTTTACCCTTAATCAAATGATTTATAGCCATAGAAATGTCTAAGGTTTGTTTTAGACCATACATTTCTACAAACATCATTTATTTTTAAAATTTTATGTCTAGTTAAACAATGTCACATAAATCGGGACGAAGTGAGTAGTATTCTACATAGTAGAAGCATAGTTTTAATAGAATTACATTCCTTTGGTTCTCATTCAAAATGGTATGTTTATATGAAACACCTACTATCGTTTTATTTTAGTCCTTTAAGATATAGTAAGATTTTTAATAAGAGTAAATTACTTTTAACATCTCGTAATGACTTAGTTTTAGATAGATATCAGCAAAGAGTTGAGCCTGCTCGATTCAGGAAGAGTTCGATCAAGACTTAGCTCAGTATGGTCAACTCAATTTTGTTCGGTTCGTTTCGGCCGGCTCGATTAATAGTATAATTTTTATTTTTAAAAATTCATTAGCTTAATATATTAGTTTAATAATTACTATAGATTAATAAATTAATCAGTTTTTATTATTTGATGTTATGACATTTTAACCACGTTTTGCAAATTGGTGAAAACATTGGAATTTTTTAGTTAAATGCACGAATTCGTATTAGTCGGGCCCTAATACTGGTACTGGACATCGAATGGAAAAAAAAAAACTCATGGGTTCCACTGTGGGCCTGAATAACTCAGCCTGCTGAATTGCGAAAACTGGGCCCAGGCCCAGTTCCACAGCCATTGGCCCCAGGGCTATGGCCAGTTGGCTTGCGGCCCACTGTCCTGAGGCCCATTGCCACCCCTGTTATTTCCACCTCGGTTTCCGCCATGTTTTTTACTATTGTTTTTGCGATTCTAACCCTTTTTGTCGACACCGTTGTTGCGGTTTTGGCTGAAATTGGTGGAGACAGATGGAGAAAAATTTGACTCGGTCACCATGAAGACAGAAGGGACAAGTGACTGCTTTCTTAGCCAAGCCGGCTTCTTCGAGCGTGAGCGTGGAACGGGCTTGATAAAACTGCGGAAGAGGACTGCTCTGACGAAGAAGCGTACCGACGCTACTATAGGCCTACAACTATCAGAAGAACAAGACGATAGTTGGTAACGGATGCACCATCGTTGCGGAGTTGGTCCGCCAATTCTTTTAACCTTTTGCAGTATGCCGAAACGTTGGGAAAATCTTCCATATTGACGTGGGAGAATTCCTGCTCAAGGGTAACAACACGAGAATTTTGATTATCTTGGAATATGTCACGCACCCTATTCCAAGCATCCATCGTCGTAGCGTCCGGTTCGATAATCGTTTACAACAAGTCAGTAGATATAGTGGAGTAAATCCACTGAAGTACGGTAGCATCAAGAGTCGTCCATAATTGAGGATCATCCTCGGGTTTAGAGACCCCCGTGTCTGCAGGGGCCGCGGGGATAATATGATGGAGGACTTGATGCGAGCGTGCGTGAATTTTAAACAGTTCGGCCCACGTCGCGTATTGGACGTTTTCTATTTCAAGAATGATAGGGATGTGATTCTTGACGTTAAAAACAGTAAGGGCAGGGTGAAACGTGTTCTTAGCCATCACAATCAACGTATGATGTGACGTAGGGATTTGGAAGAAAATTTGAGATGAAAGAAGGCAGCAAAGGGCAAGGAAACCGAGGGTGATGTCTCGGAAATCATGCATGAGAAGAAGGTTTTTGGGGAGAGAAAATTTTAACCTAGACTTCTGATACCATGAAATAATATAATCCCTTGATTATTTTCATTAATGAAAGAGTATATATACAATTTACAATTTTTCATAATAGGAAAATCAAATTCCTATTCTACTCCCAAAATTCTATTCTAGTAGTACAAGAATCCTATAATTATGGTAAGTGTACAATACAATTATTCTACACTAATTATGGTACAAATCGGCTACACTAATTATGGTACAAAATCAGCTACCAACCGTGATATACACGGGTTTGTATACCATTTACCTAAAGTGAAACCGTGATATACATGGTATACAACCCCATGTATTTCACGGATATATTTAACAGAATCTTATTTATTTTTTATACATATAATAAACTTCAAATCTAGAACACATAAACTTAATATATATATTGCATTAATTTGACGTAGATACGGAGTGTATATAAATATTTTCAACAATTGATATGAGTGTGATCAAACCTCAATCAAAGGAGCCTCCTGGGGTGGTTATATTTCTACTATATAGAAGAGTGAAGAAGGGAACGAGTCCGAACGACCAAGAGTAAACTTGTAAATTTCATAACCAACATTAAAGGCATTTTAGGTATTTCCCTTATAAGCATTTCGAAGCATCTAGACCACTCAACAACATTCTGTCTCGCAGGCCGTTGCTCTTCCATGATTTTGCCGGTGGATGCTTCAGATTTGACAAATCCAAGTAGGAGTATGATGTATGTTCACCATGCCATATCGGTCTTCATATATCTGTGGCTTAATTGCTCCTCTTTTCTAACCATAGGTTTCTTCTCATCTTCTTTGCTCCTATCTACACTTTGTGCTGTCTGTACTATGTTTCCTCTAATGTGAATACCCTCTCTGACCACGAAATAGCTCCCGATTTTATTAGAAATGGGTTGATAAGGTTCTCTATCAGTTCTATTTTCTTTTTCTTCCCCTAATTTCTTTGTCATTGTTCAATTTAAAGTTGTCCTACCGTCTGAGTATTCGTCAAGTTGTGTATTTATTGACTGATGACAGCTCGGTTGAATTTGAGGAAGGGACGTTTAAACTTGTAGAGATAACATCAAATATAGATCGTCCATAAAAAGCATCCTTGAATCCTCTGAAAGACGCTGTGGCAGGCATATCAGGAATTATCTCCGGTCAACCCCTCTCTAGATCTCCCCATTTTCTGTTAAGCAATAGGCTAAATTTACAGCTAAATATTAATTTTAAATATTGTTAGACTCAAGGGTAGTAAAAGGATTGAAGACCATGTTAACGACGACAGTTTTCATTGTTCTGTTACAAGTACCGGGCCTTTGTCGGATAGTACCGGGCCCTTTTCCGTATTCAAAATGATCTGATATATGTCACGCCTGCTATTATTTCGTTTTGGACCTTTTAAAATATTAAGAATTATTTTTTAGAGTAAATTACTCTTAACATCTTAATATGAGATATCGCAAAGAGTTGAGCTTGCCCTCATCTCGACTTAGCTTGATATGGTCAATTCACTCCTGTTCAGTTCGACTGGAAACATTATATTGTATAACGAAAGAGGGCAAACGGGCGGGTCGGGTCAGATATGAGTGAGTCAAAATGGATTAAATAAAAATAGATTAATTACCCAACTCAGTCATATTTAACACATATTAAAAATGGGTTAATCCGACGGATAAAATGAATATCCATATTATCTAAAGTTACTTCAAAGATGTTGGTTTCATGTAACTAATATAGAGAAAATTAATTTAGCTTCTTGTCCACAAATTCAATCCCTAGTACATAGTTGCACCTCAACTTTGTGGGAAAAAATAGAACTTCAAAATTTTCCAATGACAAGACCTCCAAAAAAAAAAATCAAAAAATACCCATCCCATTGCACCCACCCCACCCACTCCCCAAACCAAATTCCACCCTCACTCAACTATCACCCTCAAATGTATTTCATCTTCACTCATCCCTATCACACACCACCACCCACCCCACCCCACATCACCGCCCCACTCAAACCCCCCTCCTGTCCAATCCCTTTTCAAATTTTCTACTTCATATATTTTATTTTACTTTTATAAAAAAATAAAAAAAAATTCTTAGCCTCCCCCCGCCCAAATCACAATCCACCGCCCATCCCACAGCAAATTTAACCACACAAATTTCTCATTCTTTATAAGTTTTTATAAAAGTAAAATAAAATATATGAAGTAAAAAATTCGAAAGGGGTAGGAATGCGCAGGGGGGGGGTGGGTGGATAGTGTAGAAAATTAAAATAAAAGTTTTTAAGATAAAATAATTTTTTAGAGGGGGTGGTGGGCTGTTGGGGTCGGGGGTGGGGGAGGTGTAAAAATCAAATAAAAAAAATTTTAAGAAAAATTATTATTATTTTCAGGGTGGTGGAGTATGGGTGGGGTGGGGGTGGGGGTGAGTGGTGTAGAAAAAAAAAACTTAAATAAAACTTTTTTTTTGGAGGGGATGGGGTGAGTTGGGTGGTGGTGGGTGTGGTGTGGTTGGGGGTGGGTTGGGGTGGTGGGGTAGTGGGGTAGTTTGTGAAATGTCATTTGTGAGACTTGTTTTCCCTAATGTTATTAAGAAAGTCATTTTTTCATATTTTTAAGGAACTTATTTTATTAAAATTATGAATTTTATCCATTAAATTACTTATATTTTAAGTGAATAATATAAGTTGACCCATATTAAATTCATTTAAAATGAATTGGATCGGTCGAATATCCATATTTTTTTACCCATTTTGCCGCTAATATGTATAATGATAGTAATTTCTTGCTAGTAACAAAAGGGTTCACTAAGTCATTGGTGAGATGTCTCATCTCACTGTGAGAGGTGCGGATTTGAATCTAACTGATTTTATTTGTGTTGTAAAAAAATTTGTCTCTTAAAATATTAAATGCCACAGCAAGGCTTCAGCCAGGAACGGAGACAAGTGGGGGAAGGGGTTCATCCCTTCATCCGGATAATTACGGTGTATATATAAAAGTTAAAATTATTAAATATTAAATCTTCTTGGTTTGTGCGTGTATTTATCTTTTTAAATTTTAAATGCTTTAGTGAAATTTTTTAGCTCTGTCACTCACTTGTGTCCCGACAACCTATAAGGAGCAACAAAATCAATTGAGCAAGTATCCGTTATTAATGCAAAATTATATTCGTTTTTATCTTATATCGATTTTAGGTATCTTTTGTCAAATGTCATCGTCAAAAAATTGTATGTTTGAAATCATTCTACAATGAATCATTAAATCAGACTTAGCTTCCGTTTGGTGATAGATTTTGAACGTATATCTTTAAAATAATTTTTTCAAATCTTTGTTTGACAAAAAAAATTTAACTTAAAAATAAAATTTTAAATCTCAAATTTGACTCAAACCTGTTATTTGGCTCAGATCTATCCATTAGCCTTTTTAAATTTCTTAAAAATTACCCCAAACCTTTGTATTTTGTAAAAAGAATCTCCCTATATTTTGACTCAACTAATCTGTATCTATCATGTTTGCCCCATTAATCAAGAATACTTCAAACGTAAGAATTATTTGAAGGTTTGAAGTTATCTCCTAATTAAGTAGGCACTATTGTTTTAATCCCAAAAATTATGACACTGCTTATAATGTCCAATAACTAATTATTGAGTCTCCATATCCAAAGATTTTCACAAATTGAAATGCAGAAAATAATATAATTCAACAAAAAAATTACACAAATTGAGATGCATTCAACAAGAAAATTATAAATTAGTAAAATAAGAGTACTAAAATCAAATTCAACAACAAAATTAAAACACAGAGAAAAAAATGAGATTAGCAAGCATGTTTGTTTTGTCCATAAGTCATGTTTCATTTTTTTTTTTAAAAGGAGAAATATATTTTGAAAAACTAGGGCCAAATACATTTTCAAAATTTGAAAATTTTCACCCAATTAAAAACACAGAATTTGATAAATTACTCAAATATTTGAGGTACCGGACTTTATGTTAGTGACGAAAGAGGAAATTCAAATAGACATTTTGTACAAAAATCTGTTTTTTTCTTTGAAGTTAAATCTATAAGGTGCCCCACACCATGTGAAGTGTAGTAGATAACAATATGATTTTCAAGCATGAACATTGAACAGGCCCCTACCCACTTGACAATCATGTTCCACTACGTACTTAAAGTAGGCCCTTATAGATTTTCCTTGATTTTGTGGTCCTTTCGTATTGGAAAAATACGTTCTCCTCAGTTTCTGTTTTAAAACTATAATTTTAAAAAATAAAAATAACAAAGAATTAACCTAAATAACTATCCACCTAACTGCTTAATCTAAAAATAGCAAATGAATTTATAATATGTGTATAGTTCCTACTATATAATATGTATATAACAATATATATTAAGTGTACAATCTATATATACATGCTAAGAAAAGTAAATAATAAATACTTCTGCCAGTTGTTTATGTAAAAATCCTAAAGGATTAAATAAGAGTAGGGGTGACAAATGAGCTGTTTGGGTTGAAGTTGGCTAGCCCAGATGGGTTGATGCCCAACCTTGCCTAAAGTCCATTTGAGTCAAGATGGCTGTGTTGAAATGGTCTAAACAATGTGTCGTGAACCAACCCGCCCAATTTGATCAAATTCTTTAAATATAAATAAATCAAAACCCAATATTTAAATATATATATATATATATATATATATATATATGAAAGACATCATTTCTCTGTCATAAAGCATTTTTTCTAAGACCAACAACATGCACAAAATGCTAAACTTTTTAAAAGCATTTTACCACTGATATCTTAAAATAACCAATGCAATGCAAACAATGCTCATGCTTGTAAGACTACAAGTTATGATAAGAGTTCTCCAGGACACTTTTGAAATAGCCCATGATAAACAGGATCACCATATTCTTTGACCAGAGCATACATGGATCAACCACGTCTATGAACATGTAAAATTCAATCTTATCAGTTCAAACTTCTTACTTCCAGACTCCATTTAAGGAAAAACATTATAATTCCTCTCTTTACCAGCTACATTTCAGCCAAAAATGCCACTAAAATCAGTTTCAATTGAAAGGATGCGCCACTTGCGCACAAAGGGCAACCAGAATAACCTCAAACTACACACATCACAATAAATTTAAAGAGCATTACAATTCCTTTTTCTTTACAAAAATTAGAAGTACAACCTTTATACCATTCTTGAGAAATATAAGTACAAAGAGACAACTTGTCCCGAAGACTATGAAAGACATACCATTTCTCTCTAACTCAAAAAATTAGCGGCAATTTTCTCCACATCTATTGCAATGTCGTCATCTTCCTCAGAATCTTCAGGAGCTAAAAATGAGAAGATTTTAAAATTGTCAAACTACTAGAAAGTTCATAAAGTAAATGAGTTAAGGATATTAACTATATTGTACCTTGAGCCCATAAATCCAATCTCGAGAACACAACATAGCTTCAGCATTTTTCGGTAATATGGAACTATGATATTTGTCAATAACTCGGCCACCAACGCTAAAAGCTGATTCAGATGCAACTGTGCTAATAGGTATACTTAACAAATCACGAGCCATCAATGAGAGTTCAGGATACTTCATCCTATTATCCTTCAAAAATGTAAGCACGTCTAAATTTTCATTTCCTTTGTGAACTACTATGGACTCTTCCAAATATAAATCCAATTGTGTTTTTCTTGAACTACACTCCGATGGACTTTCAAACATATCAAAATTCATCCATGTCATCCATCATCTCACCATTACATCCACGACTACTACTTCCAACCATTTCAACATTGGATATTGTCATGTATTCTTTGAACAACCTACACAAATTATCTTCAACAGAACTTACCTTTTCATTGAAAGCCAAATGATCAAGTTTCTTAAAGCAAAACTTTACAAATTTTAACTTGTACCGAGGATCAAGAACGACGGCCAATGAAGCAATCGGAATGTAGTCATCCTGCCAATATTTTGCAAACTTCTTCTCCATTTCAATAGCCATCTCTTTAATATTAGGATCTTCACTATATTTTTTTCCCGTATCAACATATGAATATTCCAAATTTTATGAAAATATAAATTAGCAGTAGGATAATGGCTCCCTGAAAACAACGTAGTGATTTCATAAAAAGGCCTCAAGAACTTGGCAATTATTTCAGCTTTAGCCCAATCATCATTCGAAGGACAACATTTAAAATCTCTATCAAGTATCTAGAAGTCAGAGAATGCTCGACGATAAGGAAAAGCACTATCAAGTATCAAATATGTACAGCGGCTACCGGTGCTAGTCCTGTAGTCATGATGACCGAGTCCACGGTGTATCCTACCGGTTCCAACAACTCAGGCCAAAACCGCAACAACGGTGGCGGCAAAAAGGGTGGAAATAAGAAAAATAATGGCAAGAACCGCGGTGGCAACAACGACGGCAGCCGACAGAATGGTGGTGGCGGTAGGGGTCCTCGCGGTGGTCAGCAACAGCAACAACAGTTCTAGGGCCCATAGTGGGCCCCCTATGCAGTGGTAGTGAGCCCCACAACAACAGCGGCTTGGCACTTTGCCCGATTGCCTCACTAGCGGCAATTTCACCAAAGAACTTTCGGCCCCGCAGCGTGGTGGACGGCCCAAAGAATGGGGCCCGAGTGCCGGTCGGCATGGTCCACCTATAGCCAGCAGTCTGGGCCGAGACCGCAAGCAGGGGTGCTTAGGCCTCGGCCCCCGCAAGCCAATCACGCAGCAGCACCCACACCTACTGACATCGAAGCCGCAATGCACACACTTGGTTTAAATCCTCCGGACCCAAATTGGTATATGGTCACCGGTGCCACTAGCCACATGACATCCGATTCAAGTACGCTCTCGTCTTATTCATATTTGAGCAACCCCCGCTGTATAATTATTGGTAATGGTAATTCTATTCCATTTCGTGATTATGGTCATAAAACGTTATCTCCCCCTCATCCTCCTCTTATCTTGAAAAACACCCTACACGCCCCCAAATTGATTAAAAACTTAGTCGCAGTCCGTAAATTCACTACTGACAATTCTGTTTCCATTAAATTTGATCCATTTGGTTTCTCTGTGAAGGATTTCAAGACGGGGAGTCCTCTCATGAGGTGTGATAGTAGGGAAGATCTTTATCCTATCACACCCAGTCCCGGTCCATCGAGTCAAGCCCTGCCATCGCCTTTTGCAGCCATTTCTCCTTCCTTGTGGCATGCTCGTCTTGGTCATCCGGGGTCCTCTATTTTGTCATCTTTAGATAAAAATAGTTTTATTTCATGTAAGGGTACGAGTCGTACTCCAAATTGTCAATCTTGTTCTTTAGGAAAAAATGTTAAGTTGCCATTTGTAGACTCAAAATCTCATACTTTAATGCCATTTGATATTATTCATAGCGACTTATGGACATCTCATGTTCTTAGTTCTGTGGGTCATCGGTATTATGTTCTCTTTTTTTATGATTATTCTAAGTTTGTATGGACGTTTCCGATAGCGAAAAAATCTCAAGTTTTTTCCATCTTCCTAAAATTTAGAGCATTCATCAGAACCCAATTTGACCGAGAAATCAAAAATATTTAGTGTGATAATGGCAAAGAATATGACAATGGGGTGTTTTGGGATTTCTGTGCTAATAATGAGATAAATTTTCGTTTCTCTTGTCCTCATACATCTTCACAAAATGGGAAAGCCAAACGCAAAATTCGTTCCATAAATAACATTGTCCGAACATTATTGATTCATGCTTCCGTACCCCCGTCTTTTTGGCATCATGCTCTCCAAATGACTAACTATCTCCTTAACATAACTCCTTCCAAAGGTTTGACATATTCTTCCCCCCTTCAAATTTTATTTAATAAAATTCTGTCATATTTACATCTTCGGGTTTTTGGGTGTTTGTGTTATATGTTATTCCCGTCCACCACAATTAACAAACTTCAGGCCCGGTCTACTCCGTGTGTATTTTTGGGTTTTCCGTCTAATCATCGTGGCTACAAATGCTTTGATTTATCCTCTAATAAAATCATCATTAATCGTCATGTCATATTTTATGAATCCCAATTTCCATTTTCTAAGTATAATACTCTCGTGCCTAGTTCGTATAATTTTTTGGATTATAATATATCCTCATATGTTATTCAGCATTTTTCGGACATATATCGCACCCAAAATTCTCCAGCGAGGCCACTGCCCGCTGGCCCCACTGGTCCGTCGCCCCCTGCCTATACCAGTACCACCACTGGACTAGTTCCAGCGATTGGGCCGATCCCACCCGGTTCTGGAACGGTCCGGGCCGTCGCTCCAGACATCGTGTTGGGCCGCGGAGCCCACTACATGCTGGTCAGTCCGTCCCAATCCCAACAAATTCCCCAAATTCGTCCAATTCTCCTTCGAGTCATAGACCGGTCACTCATAGTCAACATGGTGTTTTAAAACCAAAAAGACATTTTAATTTACATTCTAATGTTCTTAAATCACCCTTACCCCAAAATCCTGTGTCTCCATTAAATGACTCGAATTGGAAAATTATTATGACCGATGAATTTAATGCTCTTATTGGTAATAAGATGTGGGTGCTGGTACCCCGTCCATCTGGTATTAATATTATTCGATCTATGTGGATTTTTGTTCATAAGAAAAATTCAGATGGTTCATTTGCCCAACATAAGGCGCGGTTTGTGGGTGATGGTAAGACTCGGCAGGTTGGTATTGATTGTGGTGAGACGTTTAGTCCGGTGGTCAAGCCGGCTATCATTCGCACTGTGCTTAGATTGACTCTTTCGAAGGCATGGCCTATTCATCAGTTGGATGTCAAGAATGCTTTCCTACATGATGATCTCAACGAAATAGACTATATGCATCAGCCATTGGGATTCTGGGATCCTAACCATCCTCATCATGTCTGTTTGTTGAAGAAGTCCTTATATGAGCTTAAGCAGTGTCCACGGGCCTGGTATACGCGGTTTGCAGACATTGTTTCGACTATTGGGTTCACTCACAACAGATCAGATAATTCATTATTCATCTACCGTCGTGGTTCATCTGTGGCCTATATCCTATTATATGTGGATGATATTATTTTGACAGCCTCTTCCGATGCCTTGCGCCAATATATCATGACACTGCTCAGCTCTGAGTTTCCTATGAAAGGCTTGGGGACCTTGAGCTACTTTTTGGGGATTGATGTCACTCGACATTATGATGAGTTGTTTTTATCTCAACGGAAGTATGCAGCTGAGATCATCGAGAGGGCGGGGATGTCATCATGTAAGTCCACTTCCACTCTAGTTGATAATAAGCCCAAGCTAAGTGCCGCGACCGGCGTACCCTACGAAGATCTGACCCGCTATCGCAGTCTTGCAGGGGGCCTTCAGTATCTTACCTTTACGAGACCGGATATTACATATGCTATCCAGCATGTGTGTTTGTTCATGCATGATCCCAGAATTGAGCACATGAATGCACTCAAACGCATCATTCGGTATATTCAAGGTACACTTAACTATGGTTTGCATTTATATCCTTCCTCGACGTCCACACTTGTCTCGTATACATATGCTGATTGGGGTGGCTGTCCTGACACCAGACGGTCGACATCAGACTATTGTATATTTCTTGGCAACAACTTGGTCTCCTGGTCTGCAAAGCGTCAGTCAACTCTATCCCGCTCAAGTGCCGAGGCTGAATATCGAGTGGTAGATAATGTGGTCTTAGAATAATGTTGGTTACGTAATTTGCTTGTAGAGCTTCATTGTCCCATTCAGAAGGCAACCTTGGTTTATTGCGATAATATTAGTGCCATCTACCTTTCTGGTAATCCGGTTCAGCACCAACGCACTAAGCATATCGAAATTGACATTCACTTTGTCCGTGAAAAGGTTGCTCGTGGTCAAGTTCGTGTATGCCATGTCCCGTCGAGATATCAAATTGCCGACATCTTTACAAAGGATCTTCCCTCGGTCCTTTTTGAAGACTTTAGGGACAGTCTCAGCATTCGAAGATCGCCCGCTATGACTGCAGGGGTGTGTTAAATATACACAATATGCACACAATATACATGTGTATATTGTGTATATTACTCTCGGAATTTCCCCTTCAAGTACAAAAATAGAGTATATATTTAGGTAATATTTAGTCTCCTAGCTTAGGTAATATTGTAATGTAATTAGTATTGTACACTTACCATAATAATTATATTATCATAAATGTATAGTTAATATCCAAGTAAAATAATATTTTAGAAGTAGAATAAGAATATGATTCTCCTATTATGGAAATATGTAACATGTATAAATAATCTTTCAATTAATGAAAATAATCAAGAGATTATTTCTTTCACAATTTACCAGCTCTAAATAAGAGGGAATATAGTATTACAGATTAAAGATACCCATAAGAGATAAAGCTTTCCAAATATTTCTACAACATATATTATATTCATTTTGACATTGCTCAAAGAAACAAAAAAGAAAAAGAGGATCATTAACTTAAATAGCCGTCGGTAAACTTACTAGGCGTAGTTTTTTGCTAATACAGAAAATGACAAAAGTTACTCCAACTTTCTTTTTCTGTTCATGTTTCGTCCTCTTCTAGCAATATTATTTTCACTAGAGAGAATATTTAGTTCCCATCCTTTTTTTTTTTTTGCCTATTCTTCTTATCTTCTTCCTACCAATGAAACACAAGGAGGTGACAAAAGGATTAGTTTGCTTTTATTTTTTATTTTTCCAAATTTACTTAAAGGAAAACGTTTCTCTCTCATGTTTCAGATTTTTAAAACAAAAAGGGTTAATTTTGGGGAGGAAATAAATAGTTTGAATTCTGTTTATAGCTTTGAACAGGTTATGCGCACACATTTTCAAAAGTTAAATTGTTATGTCCCACAACTTTAAATAAACGAAGTCCGGAGGGTCAATTTACTCTCTTGAGTGCGCACAGGGTAAACCCCGGACTGACGCAATAGCCTGCAAACCACGCCAGCCGATTAACTACACTTGGCAAGCCATGTGTGACGATGCGCTTCAACCAAGAAGGTTTATGCGAGGGGATCGAACTCGCGACTTGCGGTCCCGCGCTTCTCTTACACTAACTCTCTGCTACCCTCATGCGGGTATGTCCCACAACTTTAAATAAACGAAGTCCGGAGGGTCAATTTATAACACGAAATTTGAGGACAAAGCTATTAGAGACACGAGTGGATGACTACTCAAATTATGTATGTGCCAGAAAAATACCTCTCATTAAAGCACCATTTTTACATGAAGATTCCTATGTGGACATTTGAATAAAATTGGAGACTAATTTTGTTTTGTCATATATGTTTGTACTTTACAATGATGGTGTTTGCTTCAATTTTTTATTTTTTTATTTTTTTTTGCAATTTTTGAATTTTCGCTAAACCTGCATTTCAACTAAATTCACCCAAAAATAGTTTAAAATTTTGTCAAAACCTCAAGACTTCTACTTTGATAAAGTTTGCAACTCTTTTGTGGAAAGAAAAATATGTCCCAATTTTTTAAGATGACGTCACTTTAAATGTAATTCACTTTTTTATCTTTCTTATTTTCATTTGACGCTCAAGGGGAAAAGAAAGTACAACAATAAATACAAAACGATACCACGCTTAAAAGGGAACTAAATTGAGTGAGGAAAGAAAAGAAAAAGGCAAAATGCATATGTGGCCCTTTAAATTTGTCAATTTTTTTTCTTCATTTAGACACTTAAACTATAATGTGTATCTATTGGACACCTGAACTTCAACTACATTATTTCTATTGTATAGGACAGTTGTACGAATTATGGTGAGACACGTGGAGTATAATGTTGAGTCAGACCCACGTCAGTTTACAGCACTCCCGGTTTGATATGCATGGTACCGGGAGCGACATGAGCAAAGTCAGTGCCTTTTGTATTAAAGAAGGCTAAGAGTTGTTTGCATCGTAACAGACGACCGTTACTAAATCCGGTCACACGACTTTCAACTGTCTTTTAATGACATTTATTGAGAGATTGATTGTCCAATTATTACAACATTCATTCTCTTGTATTTATGAGGGTATATTTCGTGGTATGTGTATCGTGTAGCTCATGTATAAATAAGGCACATTAGTCTATTATAACCTATCAGATTCTTGCTATTACAATATACTTACTGATATTCTCTTGATTTCTGTGCTTTCATATAAGTCAGCGCACTTTTGCTCGAAAGCTATCCCAAGCTTAGGCTAATTATTACTTACTTTATCTTGTTATTATTTATCTTAAGCATAATTATTATTTAACGTGTCACTTGAGATTCACGTGTCATTGACCAACATATACAAATTCAACTGTACCATTTTACGGATAAATAGTTGGGGGCCACCATGGGGCCTGGATAATTTTGGTGTCGCAAGTGACCCCTCTACTAATTTACTTTTTTCTTTAAGTCTTTCTGTTTGTTCAGATCAGACAAGATGACATAATTAGGTGACAACAACCGTAACATCGGGGGCAATCTGGGGCCAGACGGTGTGATGCCCAGAGACCCGATGTATATAGATGATGTCGCTCTCGAGGATGGCATGACTCAACACGAAGTTGATCACATGAATGAAATACCCGAAGAAGCTATACAAAATCTTCGGGCGCAAAATGATGCGATAAGAGAATAGTTGGAGCATATGAAGCGGTTTCAAGAGAAGTTCATGTCCAGAAATGTCGGCAGTACTCCGACAGAGGACTGATTCCTCCACCAAATACACATAGAGAAGCTGATGATGGTCGAGGCAGAACGAGTGATAATCAAGACAGATATGAAAATAGTGGCATAGAGAGCGAGGTCCCTGAAAACTCATTCCAGGATAAGATCCTGAAATTCATGAGAGACATGACGAGCAAAGTTGATACCAATGCAGAGAAGGCAGAGAAAACTGTCCCGAGAGTTCCGGCGCTAATTCAATTAAATATCAGGGGCTTCGACCATGGCTGATGGTCCAAATGTGAAAAAGTATATTCAATTGGTGTATAAGCTAGAGGCTTCGCCTGAATTAATGTATATTCCAAACACATTGAAATGGATATACATTTTGTTCGTGAGAAGGTTGCTATCGGTCTTGTTAAGATGTTGCATGTGCCTTCTTCATATCAGTATGTGAATATCTTCACAAAAGGTCTTCCTAGACAGCTATTTCTCGACTTTCAGATCTAGCCTTAGCGTCCGGCCTCCTCCCGCTCCGACTGAGGGAGTGTATTAACGTATATTATTAAATATACTCTATATATTTTGTAATATTTAGTGTTGTACAATTATGATATATATATATGATCATTATTGTATTAGGATTCCACATTGTACACACTATATATATTTGTATTAATGAGAAAGGCTACACGAGGGAGATTAATACACTCTTATAGAAATAACACGAAGGAACCAAAAATTTGATTAAGCTAATTCGCTCCATTCTTCCTTGTTGAATGCTTTTAAATTATGAAGAGACAAATTTGATGTTGCTACTTCCTAATTATTCAATGCAATTTAATAAAGGGGAGTGAGACAATTCTATACGGTGACGAAGAGAATCTGTAGAAAAAAAGAAAAAAGAAGAAGAAGAAAGAGCAAAAATACTTTGTTTTTGGAGGTGGCAGTGACGGCCGTGATGGTGGAGGAGATACTAGTTGCAAATTGAGGTTGAAGGAGACAAAAGTAAAACAATTAGGTCTTCCACTCTCTCTTGGGAAAGTGTACTACGTTTGTTGTGCCTGTAGAGTTTTTGTTGGGTTGTTGTACGCAACGGATATTAAAAACTTGTTTCAAAAACAACAAACGTAGAACTGTTTGACTATAGGGTAATTTAAAATCGTAAACATAAGACTTGAATGGAATTTACATGTTTACAATATCTGGAATCTTTATCAACTGTGGGTGCGCACGCGAATGCCCTTTCGATTGCAAGCTTCAAACTTCAATGTATTCCTCCTTTGGAAAGCTAGGAAATCCGGCAGAGGTTCGAGAGAGCGTTTTGATTTTGAGTCTCTAAGACTTAGAATACTAATATGAAAATCAAGTGTAATGAATAATGAAGTGTAAGTCTGTATTTATAGGTGGAAAATTAGGTCAAACTGAATTAGGGTTTGACCTTGGAACTGACCCAAAAAATTTCAGCACATTCTTAATTTAAATCCAAAATCCAATTTTGACTTAATTAAAACTATCATAATTCATTTAACTATCTCGATGCTAAATCGAATATTTAATATTCTCTCAATACATCCTTAGATCGAAAGGACAATCGACATAGTGTGACCCTGCATGCCTTCTCATATCGACACTAATCAAATTAAGGTCTACGCGGAACTTCTAGACGGCGCCGCAAGACGAACTCAATATGTGAAGTATGTTTACATGAATCCAGTAAACTTAACCTCTATGTGGTAAGATAAAATTCTTTCAAAAACGATACACTCGATCAAGCTTAGGATTTGCCAAGTGTCTATCCAAATGACTTGATCATTATATCTCATCTATATTGGTTGACAACAAGACCATATCTAGAAATGTCTATTGCGTTGGCCAACGACTTAGTCAACACAATATCAATGAGAAGCTGAGTGTTCTTTCGAATATACATTCGAGGAATAAATCCTAACCTTGGCTCAACTACCACATTTAATCCACATCGTAATGTACCAAATACAAGCCGTATCTCAACCTATAAGACATTTGAGCTTATGACAGGATCAAAGTATATTACTATGTAGACAAAGTGTGTATTGACCTCAAGTTTAAGGACTTCTATCTTCCACACGTTGATCATACTTTAGACATGTATAACAAACAATATATCAGCAGGGTATACCAATACTTCCAAAGTATTCAGGTGTCCATCACAAGTAGCCATTACTCGTAGCATGTGAGACATACTACATCCTCTAAGGAAGTGATGCAGACCACATGTCGACTTATCGCATATCATCGATATCTCATTCTTGATGATCATTAGTCGAGACTATTTTAAGAGTTACGTTATAATATTAGTATCTCACATTATTAATAACTAAGGGTGGCCAGTGGGCCGGGACGGCCCGACCCCCTCCCGAGCCCGCGAAAAAAAAAAAGGTAGCGGGACTCGAACTCGGGACGGGACAATATCTCATCCCGCCAGACTCGAGCCCGCCCCAGGCCCGCCCCACCCGACCCCACCCCGAGCCCGTCCCGACTCCGAGCCCGACCCCCTCCCGAGCCCGCGAAAAAAAAAAAAGGTAGCGGGACTCGAACTCGGGACGGGACAATATCTCATCCCGCCAGACCCGAGCCCGCCCCAGGCCCGCCACACCCGACCCCACCCCGAGCCCGTCCCGACTCCGAGCCCGACCCCGCCCGAAAGCTCCCCCTTTGCATATATAACCGTTGCACCAACGACCATTTTAGATTTTGGCCGTTGGACAACGGCCATTTTAGGCCTCCCCCCCTCCCCCAACCCCCCCTACCCCTTAATATTTATTTTTAACCCATAAGTTATTATATTTACACTTTAACCAAATTTTCCAACTATAAATAACTCATTTTCTCTTCATCTTTCTCACAAATCTTCCTACAATCTCTCTCTACATTGTTTACTATTTATTCATTTGGGAATTGGGAGTGAAGTTGACAACTAGCTTGAGGATCTTCCATCGAGCAAAGTTTTAATTTTCAACCTCTCGATTACACGTCGACGTTACGTCGGCGTTTGGTACATTCGTTCCTTCATTAAATTATTATTGTCCTTTTATTTTATTTATCGCACTTAATTTTATTGTCTTTAATTATTTATTATCATAATTAAAATGAAAGGATTAAGAGGTATGTTTAAGGGTAAGGGTGCTTCTTCTAGTAGGGGCGGCAACCAGAGCAGGGGTACTTCTTCTAGTCATCTTATTCCTACACAGGATGATTTTGTTGATACTCAACATTTTCCTACAATACCATTAGATTTAGACGATGAGCTATTTTCTGGAACTCAAGAATACTTTAATTTAGACGATGATCTAGATGATACACCCACTAATGTTGATGACAACACACCCACTAGTGCACCTTCAACTGAAATGCCTCCTATTCCCCCTAGTATGAGATGAGGTCCAACAAAACGACCATTAAAATCAGATGTATGGACATTTTTTGATAGGGACGTAGAGAATCAAATAGCTATATGTAAAATTTGTAAAAATGTTTTAAAATTTAAAACTGGAAAAGGTCACGGTGGGACGGGGGGTTTAATTAGACACGTAGTAAGTGCTCATCGAGCTAGGTATGCCCAATACCAGGCTTCAAAACCGGGTGCGCAAACGTCCGCTCCATCGGGACAAGGTTCACATTACTGATACTGTTCCGGACCAAGTACATGGTCAAATTAACCCTATGACGGGGGGAATTGTAGGCCCTAAATACAATAAACATAGAGATAGGGAAACAATATCAAAATTAGTTGCTGTGGAGGGTTTGCCTTTTTCATTACCTTCATCTCCCGGTTTTATTCATTACATTAGAGATATATATATAATCATGCTTTTAACGGTTTTCCTAGATCAACTGTTAAGAGAGATGTATTTAAATTCGCGCATGAATATCAACAATATTTACGTTATTCATTATATCATTTTAATGGCAAAGTATCTATCACGTCTGATATAGGTCGTAGTACTAACGACCATGATTATTTAACTGTAACTTGTCATTGGATAGATTATAAATGGTATATGCAAAAACGTATTTTAGCGTATAGATATATATATATATATATATGATAGGCACACTGATACTTTTATTGCAGATAATATTTATCAAGTGTGCCATTATTACGCAATAACCGATAAAATTATGACTATTACATTAGATAACGCTTCTTCTAACAATTACGCAATTACAATTTTAAAAAATAGTTTAAGTCCATCTTTTCCAGATCATTTTCATATAAATGCGCGTGCCAAATATATAACTTAATTGTAAAGGATGGTCTATCACTTTTTGAAGACATTCTTAGTAAAATACAATTTGCTATAAACTTTATTTTTAAAAGTAATAAAGTACAACGTAGAAAAGAATATAAAAAAAATTGTCACGATTGTGGACTATCTTATAGAAAAATTCCACAAGAAGTATCCACTAGGTGGAATTCTTTATACGAGCAACTATTTGTTGCTTATGACTATAGAAAACCTATAACTTTATTTTTTAACTCTCATAATAAAAATTCAGTTGATATGCTTGTAGATAGTGATTGGGTAAAAATTTCCGAACTTATTGTATTTTTAGAGAAATTTTTTCAAGCAACAAAAGAATTTTCCGGTATATATTATCCTACTATTTCAACTATGTTGTTTTATATAACTCTAATATTTTTATTACTTAGTGAATATATGGAAAAACCAGCTTATAAGGCAAGCTATTAAAAAATGTTTGTCAAAATAAAAAAATATTTTATTCCTATTCCCACTATTTATATTATTGGTTCTGTATTAAATCCGACTATTAAAATAGACGGTACTAAATCACTAATTGAAACTATTTACGATTGTATAGAAGTACTACCACCTCCAAGTCCCAAAAATCTAAATCACCCACCACATATTGAACAAACTAAAGAAGAAGTGTTGTCTAGCGTAGAACACCAATGCAAAAAAATATATAGATTTTATCAATAAGAAAATGCTAGTAACTTATCGGCTTCCATACCATCTTCTTCATCTTCAACACAACCTCACAAAAGACATGATGTTTTTGCGGCTAGTATTGAAAGCCTCAGAAATAGAATGTGCGGCCGTACCTCTACTACTAACCAAATTAGCGAGTTGGATATTTTTGTTTTGCAGGGCTCTGTACCGTACAAGAAGTTATCAATGAAGATGGACATGAAGACTTGCTGAAATACTGAAGGGGGAATGAGAAGACCTTTCCGACACTTTCATTGATGACCCGAAATGTTTTGAACATTCAAGCGTCATCAACTGCGTCTGAAAGCACTTTTTCTGCCGACAGATATCAAATAGGAGACCACAGACACTCATTAGCCGGAGACAACTTGGAAATTGCAGTATTATTCAGAGATTGGATACGAGCGGAGCGGAGAAGGTGCGGTCAACCGGAGATCAACGAAGAAGAAGACAAAAACTACAACGAAATCTTATCTGAAGGTGGTGGAAGCGATGTAGATCAATTTGACCAACAAATATCAATTTCAACCGAAGAACCACAGGAAATCATCAAGCAATTGGAACAGGTGTTTTGAGAATGTAATTTTTTTAATTGCAATTTTATTATGTAATTTGCAACTTTTGGACAACACCACAAAGTTGCAATTTAGATTTTAGACAATTGTATTTGCATTACAAAAAAATCATATGTCTATTAAATAATATAAGAGGCACAAAAACAGCATTGAGATGTTTTTATTACATTATCTTGTCTTGTTTATTGAGTTTTTTTTATACATATGTTATTTTTTTAAAAAAAAAAGGGAAACCCGCCGGACCCCGCCCCGACCCCGACCCAATCCCGACCCGATTTCGATGGGATCGGGACGGGACTGGAGCAAGTCCCGCCAGACTCGACCCCGCTAGACCTCGCCAGACCCCGCCAGACCCCGCTAGACCCGACCCCGACCCCTTCGCCCGTCCCGCCCCGACCCCGACCCCCGAGACCCGAGCCCGGCCCACTGACCACCTCTATTAATAACAACGTAATTACTCTAGGGTGCATATTATAGAATATTATAAACAATCAACTAATAATTCAATAATTATAAATGCCAAAATATTAATCTTTATTAATAATAATACGAATGTGTATAAAATGCATTCATCCTAATACATATTGATTCTAGGACATAAATATACTTTCAGTGGCATGCCAACACAGTGGGTTCAGTAGACACATTATAGTTGGAGTTTAGGTGTTCAATAGGCCTATTATATCAAAAGTTACTTTAGGTATTACTTATGTAAAACGGATAATAAATACCATATAATTTAAATGTCTAAATAAAAAAATAAAAAAAACAAGTTTCGCATATATATTCAGCCAAAAGAAAAAGTGTAGAGAAATAGTCCAAATTGTATTGAACTACTGAAGTATGGATAAAAGACAACGTAGCTTTTTTAAATATCTGAAAATGTATGGGGCTGTTGCTGACTGGTCCAGAAAGTGTGTATATGAAAAGAAAAAAAATGTCACATGTAGAAGAATGACAAAAAACCTAAAAAGACAGATCATTTGTACTACACTACTATATTGCAGCTGTTAACTGTTGCCTAAAATGTACTTAGTCACTTTTTTTCTGCCATTTCCTTGTCTTCACATGCAAGTGGCCACAACAATTCATTTAAAATTTTAAAATTATGAATTCGAATCTAATATCTATTGAAGTTTTAGTGGATTTTTACAATATATAATTAATTTTAACATAAAAAATATTAGATTCTCATGAATTCCATATAAAAGATTGTTGAGCTCGGGGCGTTTTAAAATTCACTTATCCAAGTGTCCAAGCATAGAAATGTTTTTAGTACGGAAACAAAAGTGATAATTCGCGCCAAGTTTGGAGGGGTTTTAACCATTTCAGCATATATAATTATGTCTAGCGCACTACTGAAAAATCTATATTTTCTCAATGATTTTCCACTGAAAATGATCAGTGACTATTGCCCACTGAATGTCGGTGGGAACAACTTAAATATTAGTGTTTTCATAGCGAAAAGTATGAAGTTTCCCAGCGTTTCAACGGAAACCTATTTTCCACCCTGCGTTATTCCAGTGAGCTGGTTCGGTAGAAATAAAGTGGGTAAATCATGCTTTATAGCACAAATTTCTCACCGAATGTTGGTGGAAAAAATATATTTTTCTAGTAGTGTAAACTGAATAATGTAAAAAATTTGAACTATTAATATACAGTATAAATTAAAATCAAACATTTAGAATAAAAGAAAACCTCTCTCTTTGGATGGTGGGTTTTTTATATAGTTAGAAGCCTTGATATATGAGGTATATAACTTAAATTCAAATATTTAGGATAAAATAAAACCTATAATGTGAAGTGTAGATATCTGAGACCCCATTATTTTGACTTTACAACACATCACTAAATAGTAAAACCGCAGTTTGGTTTACTTTTTATATGAATTTGTTCTAGAAAAATTTCTAAAGAAATATTTTATACAAGTAAATTAGTTGTGTGCTTGGACTAGGTTTGATTTTCGTTATATTTTTTCGTTAAGAGAAAGGTGAAAATCCACAGTTATTGTGTAAAAAATCATTACTTATAACATCATTAAACTATAAATTTTTGGTGGTAAAAAATTGCCAATTTACTTTTGAAAAGACATAAATTAACTTTAATTTTCAGAAGACATAGGCACATAGCAATGCCTCATTGATATAAATAATTCAATTAAGAGGGTCCCTTATGTTTGCTAACTACTCCAGTATATATATCATATAAAGCCACTTTAGAGTTTAGAGTGAATATTGACATTTTCTTGATGCCTTGCTAATAGACATATGGGGTATAATTTAAGAGGGACCCTTTGTTTTCCTAACAAACGGATCCTATAAATCCATTTTAGAGTGATGATCACATTTTCTCCAAATATATTGCTAAAAATATTAATACAGCAGTGTCAAACATGACAAGACCATGACTTCTCTTTTGAGTTGGGAAAAAAAATCTCAAATAAAAGCCATTTCGTGGGGATGGCATTAATTAATTATGACCATGTGAAAAGTTGATATGTAGGATTATTTGTCCACCATGAAGAAAAATGGTACGTGTAATTTTTTTTGGCTCAACTAAAAATTGAACTTGCAACCTCCGAAACTCATTAATGCAATGTGGTGCATTTTTTATATTATATTCATATCTTATTTCATATAGTCGACCCAACTTGTTTGGACTAAAAAGTGTTATTTTTTTAGATATATCCGTTGGAAAAATTAAAATTCAAGTCAATAAAATGGATGCAATATTTTTTGAAAATTCAAAATACCTTATTTACCACCAGCAAAATAAAGACAATAAATAAGGGAAATAACAAAAGCCGTCCGAATTACTACACAAGTACAATTCAACAGTGCCCACCAAACACAGACACAACAAGGAAGAAGTTTACAAGAGAAAATTAAGCAACAGGTTGAAATTTCACATCCTTAAAAATCTCCACTGGGAATTTGCTCATGAGTGTGGCTGATGAAGATGAATTCATAGATAAATCCAGCAAGCCCACCACCAATAAGAGGTCCAGCCCAGTAGACCCATTGGTGGGTCCAGGTCCAGCTAACCAAAGATGGCCCAAATGAAACAGCAGGGTTCATTGAAGCTCCAGTGAAGGCCCCACCAGCTAGAATGTTGGCACCAACAATAAAACCAATGGCAATTGGTGCAATTACTCCCAAGTCTCCCTTCTTTGGATCAACAGCAGTTGCATAAACAGTGTAAACAAGTCCAAAAGTCATCACTATCTCGAAGACAAGAGCGCTCCATACTGATACATCAGCACCCAATGCAAATGATCCAGTGCTCTGAATAAATTTTTAACCATGACAATTGTTAGCATCATCCAAGTACGAAAGTTAAAAGGGGTTTAAATTCAGTATACCGATAATATATAAATATTTATGTCATCCAATTAAGTTGTAATAATATGTACTCATAGTTCATAAACATGATATGATAACATAAAAAAAAGAACCTGTTATAATATGTTAAAATTATGTAAATTGTCTTCATTCTAGTATAGTGTATAAAACACTAGAAAGAAAAATGTGTAATTGGAATATTCTTTGAATATATGGAGAAGAAAGTGACTGCTACCAAACGGACAAAACATTGTTAGGTTGGCTCTCATAAATATTGAATAAACATGCAATATCTTGCTTTAAATAAAGTCACCATCATATCACTATTTTACATAATGATAAGGACAAATTAGTCGCTTTCGAACCAGATATAAAAAGATTTCTAGCCAATACATGAGTTCCAAATTTAAGCATTATAAAATATGTATAAACCCTTGGTGTCACTATAATTATCCTAGATTAAGCCTTAAATAATTTCTTACACTCTAATCAGACAAGTCATAGGACAAACAATGACTAGAACCTTCCCAGCGATAATGACACAGGCACCGGCCAATATTTCATATTATATCTATTTTTAAATGATAATTTTTATGGTATAAGAGTAGTTTAATGTACGAAATGAAAATGACCTTTAATAATTCCACTAGCTACTTTGGCTTTCATGAATAAGATTAGGAGTGACATTTGATTTGACATCAAATGGCAACTGATACTGAACCCAGCGGTAACAAGAATTCTCCTATACATTTTATTTTGAAGATTCTAGATCCGCATTTCCAGAGACTTACTTATAAATATTCTTTTCTAAGGATGAGGTTACTGTAAAAAAAAGTACTCCCTCTTTTTCAATTTACATGTAAATTGATCTCTCCGTCTCAATTTATATGAGATACTTCTTTTTAATTCCCCGAATCTCGGAGATAACACTAGTTTAGTGTACTAGACTATCCTTTAAGTTACTCTCTCCGTCTCAATTTATATGAGATACTTCTTTTTAATTCCCCGAATCTCGGGGATAACACTAGTTTAGTGTACCAGACTATTCTTTACTCTTTTAATTTGTTAAAAAAATGACACATTTTTTATTAGACAATAATTTAATTTTACAATTTATCTTTTGTGCTTAACGAGATAATTTATAACTACACAAATATATTTGATTTGTTTAAATCAAAAGAATTAAAAAATTTCTTTTATTGCTTAAAATATGTGCACAGTCAAATTATATAGAAAGGGGGGGGGGGGGGAGAGTATTATTTGTTGTACCTCACATAGGTCAGCATGCATATAGTTAATGACTATACTCTCCCTACTCACGCTACATGTGTAAAAGTCGAAGATTTATAAAGATGCCTATCAATATAGAAGTAAATGCAATTAATACAGCTAACTGTCTACGTATTGCTTGAGATTTATGTAAAATATGTACTTACCATGCCAGTGGCGAATTCAAGGAGACCGCAGGCAGCAGTGGAGCCAAGCAACTGTGCAATGATGTACAAAATCCCACGGAACAAAGTGATGTTTCCACCAACAAAAGCACCGAAGGTTACGGCAGGGTTAACGTGGCCGCCGGAGATGTTAGCACCGACGGAGACAGCCACGAACAACCCAAATGCGTGCGCTACGGAGGCGGATATCATGCCGGCGGGACTGGCAGCACCGTTTGCTGTAAGCTTGTTGTAAGCCATGCCAGAACCTTGACCTGCGAAAACGAAGATCAGGGTACTGATGAACTCAGCCAGGGCTGCTTTGAGCGCCCCTGGATGGCTGAGTTCCTCATGGCTTCCAATAGAAATTTGGTTTATCGGCATTGCCGGAAAATCAAGTATTTGAGGGGAGAAAATGGAAATTTGTTTAGTGTACAAAGTCACTAAGGGCAAGGGGAGTGATGAAAATAGGGAAATTTTGCATGGATATATATTGGGAAATTGGTAAATTGCATGGGGGTTAGGAACCGGCAATAGCAGGTAGCCGGTTACTAATTGGACCATTTTAATAAGATTCAAACCAAAATTTGTGGGCAAGCGGTCCCGTAGAGGTCGAAAGGCCTGCATTGACAGCTAAGAATTCACCTCCAATTTGCTGTGGTGATGACACGTGGACATCACGACAAAAAGCCACGTCATATAGGTTCTGTTTGATAATGACATGAAAGACCGAGTGTCCCCCTTGTTATTGCGTTCGGTCGGTAGCAATCATGCACCATGGAATGATCTGGAACTAGGGTTCTTAACCTTTTTTTAATCTGTCATTATAGAGATTAACTTTGAAATGACAATTATTGCTCAGGTTAAATTACTAACTTGTGTGGTGGAAATGTCAAATTTTTAATTCTTTTAGATGTTTTTGAGGTACGTGTATAATTGTAAATGACTGCAATAAAGGATTCTAAATTTATACAATAAAAATTTCAAGCAAAGAAGCAGAAAGTTAATTTCAAAATGGATTAGGTCAATAGCAATATCACGCACCATGGAATGATCTGGAACTATAGCTAGGGTTCTTAATATTTTCTTTAATCTGTCATTATAGAATTATCTTTTTAAGATGTCAATGATTTCTCAAGTAAATCACAACTTTATCATTATGGTGTCCCAGACAGTTTTTACAAATCTCGACTAAATCTACGAAGTACTTACCACTTCTTAAATAAAAAATAATCACTTAATATTCTTATTTTTGTTATTTAAACCTGAAACTTCAATATTTTTAATTTATTTTACTATCCGCTAGGCCACCCTTTGAGTGTCAGGTTAAACTGATAGTACTTCAAACTTTTAATCTCTTTTTTGAAGTTTTGAGGTATATGTATAATTGTAAATGATTGCAATAAAGGCTTCTAATTTTTTACTTATAAGAAAGAAATTTTAAAAAGAAGCAGAAAGCTATTTTTTAATCACACCCTTGAGTGTCAGGTTAAAGCACTAACTTTTCTTCTGGTGGAATTGTAAAACGTAGTCGTGTATATAATTGTAAATGATTGCAATAAAGACTTCTAATTTTTTTATAAGAAAGAAATTTTAAAAAGTAGCAGAAAGTTAATTTTTTTTTTTCTCAATCGATTATGTCAATAGGAAGAAGTGACAAAAAGGTAGAGATATAGTATCTTTTGGTATAATGATGAAGGTAATGGCTCCAAAACATCAATCCGGTGTACTAAGCTTCCGCTATACACGAGATTTGAGGAAAAGTCGGACCACAAGGATCTATATTGTACGCAGCCTTACCTCACATTTCTGCAAGAAACTGTTTTCACGGCTTGAACCCATGACCTCCTGGTCACATAACAACAACTTTACCAGTTACTCCAAGGTTTTGTGGCGTCGCCTGAGAGATAATGGCTCCACTGTTATTTAAATATAAGTTAGATTTACCCACATTATTCCCACCGAACCAGCTTACTGGAAAAATGCATGATGAAAAATAGGTTCCTACTGAAACACTGAAAAACTTTTTAATTTTTTTGTGTGTTCATACTACTATTTAAGTTTTTCCCACCGACATTCAGTGAGAATAGTCACTGATAATTTTTCAGTGGGAAAATAATGATTTTCTAGTAGCGAAAGGGTACAAGCAGATGTGAATCCATAATTTCAAGAGAATGATTGCACTATTATTTTTAAGATAAGATAAAAAAAATTATAGTGCAACAAGTTGAGTTTAATCCCTCAAACCTTCAAGACTTAAACCAAACACCTTAACCAATGCACCACTAAATATCTTTTAACCATGGGTTCCTTCATATAATATTAGACATATTTTAAAAATTATACATATAATATACTGAATCTAGTCGGATAATCATGAATTCACGCGACCTAATTTTTATATTTAAATTCGCTACAAGTGGTCCACATAGTTATTGTGTCCGTTTCCTTCTTAGTCAATGTAGCACAACAAATTCTGTATTTATTAAGACGACAATACATTTCAGATAATCACATATATGTTAGGTAGCTTGTGAAATGATTGAGAACAAACCTTTTCAAATAGATAATCTAAGTCGAAAGTAAGTTACATAAATAACCAAATAAATCCACAAAAATTGTAACTCCAATACCAGCACCACTATAAAATTGGTAAACTTTGGTAGTAGGTACTATTCTCCCCTATTCATCGATTCCCTGTCATCGTAACCCTTTTATATGGTGTAGCATAGACACATAGGTCCTCCCCAAAAACAATGATTAGTTGCATCAATTGAAAGTGCTATATTGTAAAGGATACCTTACACACCAAATAACTTTCTTCCCACATGTTCTTGTTTTTCAGCTGGTTTTCAATTGTTTCAAATATTAAAAGGAAATTTTGTTTCCAAGTGAACGCATACATAATTATTCCTTAAAATTTTGTAATTCTTATATTACCCAGCAACCCACGAAGTCCACAACAATAACAAAAAAAGAATCTTCTAATCATTATTTTAATTACAAATTTTAACCATTCTAATATATGTATAATCAAATACATTATACACCAATTATACACTTGTTATATACTGAATATATACCGACGGTGACTGCACATGATTACGACTAACTAGGCTAGTGAAATCTTTTCAGCTTCATGGATAAAAATGTAAAAATTCCTAAAGAATTTGCAGTCACTATAATTAAGCAAGGCATACTTCAAACCATCAAAAAGCTAAAACTTACTTAAATAAAGAGTGAACCATCAATATTCCTCGAAAGAAAGAAAGAAGCAAAATTCATAGAAGTTCCAAAGAAGTAGACAAGTCATGCAAAATATAACATGCAGACTTCTGATTTAGGGGGCATTTCCATACTGTCAAATAAATGTAGGGTTCGAATTTTCATTATTATCCTCCTCTCTTCTGTCTCCTCATCCCCTCTTCATAACACGACCCACCTAAAAAGATAATTTTTTTAAAAAATAGAGAAATATTTTTAAAAAAAGTTATGGTAATTAATACCCTTTTGAACAGAGCATACCCTACATGATCCAATATTAATGGAAAGGCAGGCTGGCTGATTCCTATTTCCATGTGTGACAGCCTTACAAAATGGGATTGGGGAAGGGGCAGATAGCTACCAGTTCCATTTCCCACATCACATGTTAGGTTGAGATTTTTTTTTTATAACGGTGGTGTCCGAATCACCTTGCGTATACCTTAATGAATTTTAGGAGATACCTGCTACCTTTCACCAACATAGTATTATTTGGGTCAGCTTGTGAGCACCTCGACTAATTTCACGGGTACCTGCTACTTTCCACCAACATAGGTACTGGATAACTCTATCCACCAAGGATAGACATATAAGAAAAAGTCACCTAATATTTCTACCTATGCTGGATTTAAACCTGAGATTTCGTAATTCTCAACTCACTTCATTGATGACTAAATCACAACCTTGGATGAACATGTTAGGTTGAGTTGCGCCACAAATTTTTGCTCCCTCTAGCCTTCTTTAAATCTGAAAATGCAACTTGCCAGATTTCTTGTGTAATTATTTCTCACTTTTCTACAAGCACATTGCATGTTTAAAACTCGTTCTCGTGTATACAAAGATTACAAACTCCACAGTTTGCAGAAACACAGAGCTTGTATTTAGACTGTACTATTCAGTTGAGGATTGAACTTACGCAAGAGTATTTGAAAGTTAGTCATATTTGAACTATCATTTTATTTGTTAGAAAAAGTCCGCACGGTTTGTGATAGAAAACCTTTAATTTGTACTTAGAAATACTCGTTAAACAAGTTTTTCAAATTCGAAAGTTCAAAATTTACAAATACTGATGATCAAACTAGTATTCGCAAATACAGAACTTCAATATTTATGACTATTGAAATATTGCCTATGATTAAACGAGGCCTTAAAATTATGAGACTTAAAGTTCAAGCGTGATTGATCAAGCTGGAAACTAAGGTGCAGCTAAACTATATGTATGTTCTGAATAAACCTAAAATAATGGACCCCATACCACATCTATATATTATGCGGAAACCATAACGCTGTAATCAGCATCGTTTAACTGAATTATGATGGAATTGAATCACCTGAGAACTGGAACTCTAATAACAGGTCACAATCTCTGAATCTTAATGCACAGATCCTAATATTCTCATCTCACACCACTGTTTTTAAATTACAAGTGTTTTTAACAGCGGTAGAGCTTCATGGATACATAGATTTTGACCGTTTTAGAGATCCATTCTTCAAAGAATTTCAAGAGGGGATGTTCTACATATGGTGAATTCTTCCCCTTTGCTTACTATAGCTTGAACCCAAAGCAAAAGCCCGAGATCATCAGATGCCAATGTTGAATAGACTCTACGCATTGATCCAGGTATTTCAACTGCAAAAGAAATTAAAAGGAGAACATAACTTATTACTACTGATTTTCCAACTTGTAGGACAGCGGATTTAACTTCAAAGCATGCATGGTAAAGAAAGAAGGCTTTTACATTGTCAAACGCAAGTACAGAGACAACTACAGTTATTCATATTCCCCATAAAACTGAAAAGGCCAACCACAAGCGGCACGATGATTTAGAAGGGAAGAATCGAAGTATAGTGTTGAACAAGTAGGTGTAACTGTTGAGTTCTACTGTGGAACTCAATGGTTTCAGTATCTTAGCTTAGTAGTTACAGTAGATAGTAAAAAGGGAATATTGGTTCCTAAGCTTGCTTGACATTTGTGAAAAGTTAAAAGAGACAGCAAATTAAAATTGGCTGTTTTGCTCATTGGGCTCTTTGATATGTTTGGTTTTCGGCAATCTTGTTCGGAGTTTTACCACTTACTAGGGCTGGCCAAGGGGGCGGGGCGGTCCCGACCCGGTCCCACTCCTACCCGGCTTAAAAAAAATACCGGTAACGGGATTCGAGCCAGGACAGGACCTGGACTCGTCCCGCCCGATCCCCTCCCCTTTGCACAAAATAACCGTTGCACAACGGCCATTTTTTGCCTCCCCTTCCCTACCACTTAATATTTATTTTTAACCTCTAAGTTATTATATTTACACTTTAACCAATTTTCCAACTATAAATACCTCACTTTCTCTTCATCTTTCACGCAAATCTTCCTACAATCTCTCAATCTATCTCTCTACAAGTCTACATTGTCTACTAAATATTCAATTGTATTTAGTCATTTGGGAGTAAAGTTGGCAACTAGCTTGAGGATCATCCATCGAGCAAAGTTTCAATTTTCAACCTCTCGATTACACATCGACGTTTAGTACATTCATTCCTTCATTAATTTATTATTGTTTCTTTATTTTAATTAGCGCACTTAATTTCATTATCTTTAATTATTTATTAGCATATAATTAAAATGGAATGGATTTAGAGGTATGTTTAATGGTAAGGGTAAGGTTTCTTCTAGTAGGGGTAACAAGGACAGGGGTACTTCTAGTCATCCTATTCCTAGACAGGATTATTTGCTTGAAAATGAATTTTTTTCTGAAATACCATTAGATTTAGATGAGATATTTTCTGCAACTCAACAAGAATTTAATTTAGAAGATAATCTAGATGACACCTACTAGTGCACCTCCAACTGGAACGCCTCCTATTCCCCTAGTATGAGACGAAGCCCAATAAAACGAAAATTAAAATAAGATGCAAGGATTTTTTTTATAGGGACGAAGAAAATCAAGTAGTTAGATGTCAAATTTGTAAAAATGTTTATAAATTTAAAATGGGAAAAGGTTAGGATGGGACGGGAGGTTTATTGAGACACGTACAAAACTTTCACAAAGCTAGGTGGGACCAATACCTGGCTGAAAAATCGGGTGCGCCAATGCCCTCTCAGTCGGGACAAGATTCACATACTGTCCCGGACCAAGTACATGGTCAAATTAACCATATGACGGGGGAAATTGTAGGCCCTAAATACGATAAACATAGAGATAGGGAAGCAATAGCAAAATTAGTTGTTGTGGAGGGTTTGACTTTTTCATTTCCTTCCTCTACTGGTTTTATTCATTACACTAGAGATATGTATAATCATGCTTTTAACGATTTTCCTAGATTAACTGTTAGGAGATGTATTTAAATTTGCACATGAATATCAACAGAACAGTATTTACGTTATTCCTTATATTATTTTCCTGGTAAAGTATCTATCAAGTCTGATATAGGCCATAGTACTAACGTCCATGGTCATTTAACGGTAACATGTCATTAGATAGATTATAAATGGTCTATGCAAAAACGTATTTTAGCGTATAGATATATAAATGATAGGCACACTTGTACTTTTATTTCAGAGAATATTTATTCAGTTTGCAATTATTATGGCATAATCGATAAAATTATGACTATTACATTAGATAATGCTTCTTCTAATAATTATGCTATTAGAATTTTAAAAGATCTTTTAACTCCAACGAAGAAGAAGAAAATTACAATGACATCTTACCCGACGGAGGTGGAAGCGACGTCGAGCAATTTGACCAACAAATACCAATTCCAACCGAAGAACCACAAGAAATTATAAAGAAACTAGAAAAGGTGTTTTTAAATATGTAATTTTTTTAATTGCAATTTTACTATGTTATTTGCAACTTTTAACACCACAAAGTTGCAATTTTGACAATTGTATTACAAAAAAAAAATCATATTTCTATTAAATAATATAAGAGGCACAAAAACAAACTTGGAATGTTTTTATTACACTATCTTGTTCAATTATTGAGGTGTTTCTATATATATATATATTAAATTAAGTGCAAAAAAAATTTAAAAAAACCCGATTTCGTCCCTCCCCGCCCCGATAATACCGGTCCCCTTTTTCGACGGGACATCGGCGGATCCTGCCAGTCCCGTCCTACCCCGTTGGCCACCCTGACCACTTACTACTCATTCATGAAAAGGAAAAACTAGCTTGAACTCTCACAAGGAAAGTACATTCAACAAATATATATCAAATCTTTCAAAGAAAAAGAAAGAATGTCTACTAAATTATATTCCTACATAATAACATGAAAGAAAGAGATACTATTTTTGTTTTAATCTAGGTAACCGTCCTATAGGAGTGATCTAGGGCACTTTAATTGTTACTCTGATTTCACGATACGAAGATAATTTTAAGTCAATCTCAAGGACTCCGCTATGAAACATGGATATTTAAAATGTTTAGACCATAGAATATCTTTACCCATTTCATATGGGTACGTATAGGCAAAATAAAGAGTTCATTTAACATGGCTTAAGCGACCGACAAATACGGAATTAGTGAACCTGTTGATTAAAAAAACACCAACTTCGACCTAAACTACCTAATCTGCATCAGATTCATTATTTAAAACTCATGCACACTCTACCCCAGCAGCTCCCAACTCCCTCACATCCTACCCCTGCCACACCACGGCTTACCCCACCCTAAAGAAATATTCTCCTTTGAAATACAAATATCTCTTGGCTATGGTTCACTTTTTTTATCATATCAAGATAAAGAATATTAATTTTTCACATTTTTATGAAATTCTTTTTGCTTATTTTTGTTCCCAATTGCATGTACTATACTGTTTGTCTAATTTTTTTTCTTTCTAAGAAGTAATTTAATATACAACACTATTACTTATTGAACCTACCTATGTCTCAAGCCTAATTGTTGATTTGTTGAAGATAGACTACTTTGGATAAATATAGCCAGACCATTTAGTTAACTCGTAGCAGGAGTCTTCTTATTACAACATTTCAGTCCAAACTCTAAATAACCCCATGATTTGAAGACTGAATAAGAAAATAATGCAATATCACAACCCTAACTAGCAATTTTCCCACTATTATTTGCAAGTTGAATTGTAATAGCCCCTATAATTTCATATTGCATTCCTTTGATGCACAATTTTAAAGGATGCAGAAATGCATACCAAAAAGTTCCAACGCTCATGATGAACCAGATATCACCAGGTCTGCCAAGAGATAGCATAATAACCCACCTGAGCACCAAAAAAAAGACACGATTTGGTGTCATATGAATTAGCTTCCACAGGTATTGACATGAGAAAGATAAGAGTAATCAGCCACAGTGCCTCGCCTAAGTGGAGGAAACTTTCTGCTCTCTTCCCATGTATTTGGGCAATTGCATTTCACAGCTGTTACAACGAATAAAAAACTTAGATGGTTATTCAGCATGCATCTAAACAAGATACTAAGTTTAGCATAGTTGCAAGCTTTAAACATCTTCATGTAGGTGCTGTGTCCAGAAACGGAGGACCAGGTATTTGCCATTAGCCAGTCCACTACGCCCCAACCAGAGCATGTATTGATATTACGAGAGTATGGGTGGGTATACGGCAGGAACATACATTCTCATCCTTAATTTCATCAACAAGAAATACTGACATATACAACATACCCAGTGATAGAAATACTGACATATAGGTGTCACATAAACAAGAAGTTTCACCACTGAAAATAACACATGAATATAACCTTCCGCAGTATTAGCATTTTCAGTAAGATTTACCCGTGATCAGGAGGCTAGGTCAGATTGACCATCCACTTGCCAAATTGGGCAATTCACTTCGAAACCATACAATTTACAATCCCAAACATCAAGCACAAAAAATAAAAAGAAGTGTTGCATTTTGTCAAAACTTATACTCAGTTGAAATTTGAGGATCAGCTTCACCAAGATCCCAATAAGCTGGAAATCCACTATGACTACTCTATAGAGTATCTTTTACAGCTCTATGTTCTGTGACACTTTATTGCAAATGTCAAATTAAGATGAATTCTTGGTCCTTAACACTATTTAAGTTGTAAACTTCGTTATGCATTAAGAATTCTTCTTGGCCCTTAACACTATATAAGTTGTAATCTTCAATATGCAAAAGAATACACCGACATGCACTGAACAAACTTAACTCAATTATTAAACACCATTATTTAGGAAAGGTGTATCACAGTTCCTCCTTAAAAGTTTCTAGAAGCTGCAAACAAAGATGCTTTTTCCGCCCTTGTCCTTCTATGACCGCAATCATGAAATGGCATCCTATTAAGGCAAAGCTGAAACGGGGTTCAGATTTTAAGAATATGCTTGATCAAATGCTTACCTGATGGCAGAGAACTGTCCAAAAGCTGCAGTTCAAAACGCTTGATAAATTAAGTCAGCACCATATAGATTAAAGTTCCACCCATTTGACTATGTGAATAGTTACTCATGATTGCTATCCTTGGATACAAGCTGCAATGTTGTCCCTTTAGTTATCCAGGCAGTGAGTTGAGGCTGCTGTTCAAAAGGCATAAGAGGATGAATGTTTCCATTTTCCAGCTGTACACCATAAACAAAAGGTAGTCTAAGTGACAGAAAACTCTCTGGGGGTAAAATTACTCGACATCCAAGAGAGAACTGCAACTTCTTTTTACGGTCTGGCACAGATGGAGGGAGACATGACTCCTACAAAGTCAAAGTAGGAAAAAAAACTCAGCAATTGAGAGAATAACTTGAACACTTATTTCCAAAGATGTACACCAAACATGAAACAACACAAAGAACATCTGAAAAAGATGCTTGAAGATATGACAAAGTACAAGTAGTCAAGCATCCCATCAGATGGGATCCAATGGGAGGACCTCCAACAATGGCAACTACATTGAACACGAGGAGCTAACAGCCGTTTCTGCTTCTTGTAGTCTCTATTTACGTGAGTGCTGAAGATATAATTAAGTAACAAAAGTGCACTTTTTCTAACAACTTAAGCTTTTAGGTAAGGTGTCACACAACTCAACATAGTTTCAAAGCAAGCAGAGATCTTGGGCTTAAGTCTCACTGCCACCTATATCATAACAAGAATATCCACATGCTTGGCCCATGGAAAAGAATCAAGCCCGCACATTAGTATTTGAAAGATATAATTAAGTAGTAAACTGTGCTCTCTAATAGTTTAAGAGTTTTTAGATGAGGTGGTCAACACAATTCAACAATGAATCTAGATCCTAGCATTGCTGCTAAGCACCTCAACCACCTGCTCCATCAGTGAAATTAGCAGGAAGTTACTCCATTCTTTGGCAGCTAGATATGCCAGTAAAAGAAGAACACAAGGACCGTAACTGCTTATTACACTGGCAAGTTCATTTTTTTCTGGGAAATTCTGTTTTCCTTGCTCTCTTCAGTGTAAAACACGTTTTTTTAATGTGCAGAATAAATACAGTGCAAGGCAACATATTTTCTGACCGAGTAGCTGTTAAAGAATCACAAAGAGGTCAGATGCTTTTTGATAAAGAGCACAAGAGTTTAGATGTTCTTTCAAGCAATGCAACATAATTTCATTTTTCCCCTTTAACATTTAGTACTAAGATTCTATGATACCTAACAAATACTTTTTGTTAAGAGTACCAAATCGGATATGGGAAGGGTAATTGGTCCCCTTATATAGCCTTGGGCAGTCCTCCCCTCATGAGCTTGCTTTTGGATTGAGTTAGGCCCAAGATCATCATCAAGGCCCATCCCAATTCTTTGTTCACCGATGTTGGGCCCCCACATTATATTGTTCACACTCCAATTAACGAGGTATGGCCGTGTGGAGGAGTGTTAAGAGTCCCACATCGGAGATGGAATGGGTAATTGGTCTCCTTATATGGTCTTGGGCAATCCTCCCCTCATGAACTAGCTTTTGGATTGAGTTAGGCCCAAAGTTCCATTTCTTTACACTTCACTTCCGCATTATCAACTTCCGCTTTTAACCAATTGATCAATCAGCTAACTTCAACCACAAGTTCATTGGGGACATTTCTTTTTATCATTAATTTACTTTATAATTTACTTTAACAGCCTTTCTACCTCTCGAGGTAGGGATATGGTCTGCGTACACTCTACCCACCCCAGACCCCACTTGTGTAAGGATTACACTGGGTATGTTGTTGTTGTTGACTTGCAAAAAGATTACTTCAAGAGATCATTTGGTTCACAAGCTAGTTATGCGTGAATTATAATGTATGAATTATTATGCAGTTGATAATTTGACATGAATTATTAATTATACACAGATTGTGACACCAATTTTCAAGTTTCATCTAAAGTTACAAACCATTACAAATCCTTACTATATAATACTATCATGATTTTGTTTTATTTGCTAAAACAATGCACCTTATTCCAGTAAGTAACTTATACCTCAAACTGTATGACTGGGCTTGCTGCTAAAATGACAGGGAAGTGGGGTGTAACCTGCATGACAAAGAGCATACTCATTACAGCTGGCAAACAAAATGTATTTAATCTCTGGGAGGTCACAAAGATTATAGATAAATTAAAGGTAAAAGTGGATGGCAATAAATATACTACTTGATGTCATGTATATATGTATAGTACCAACAGGACATGTAACATACGACAAATTTGCAGTTCAGTTAATGACAAGTTTAACCATCAAAATCATTTCTTTAACTTCTTGAAATATGGAAGGGAACCATACGAGTTGAGACAAAATGCAGAAGAGTGATCCATTTCTAAGATCTGTTATTTACAAGTAACGCACTTCTCCAGTTACCCACATACTAGCTAACATGTCACGCTTCACTATATAGGATATAAAATAGGTCCTTTAAAGTATAAACAGAAAATTTCAAAGGATATCCTACGTTATAACAGAAGAACAAGTAAACTTGTACCTTCAATTCTCCTGTCTCCAACCTGTACGTGATAAGATCTCAAAAGAAGAGGTCATTTTCTCCTGGCCGACCATACTTAGGTTGAATAAAGAAGACCAAAAAATCTCTAATATCTCTTTCTATAAAATTTCTTCATACGCAGCCATTGGCCATGAATAATACTGCTGATATGTCCATGAAATTGGTAAGAATGAGTAAATGTATTTTAAAAAGTAGGGTAAGTACCTTCATCTAAAACTTGAATATGTGCTAAGTGTCTGTAAACTAAGTGTTAACTTTCAAGAGTTTTCCTATTAGAGATTAGAGGATACAATACTTGCAAAAGACCTATTTGTGTGCATATGAATTTTTAGAATGACTTGACAGAGAAGTTCAATAGTTTTGCCTCTCTCACTCCTGCGTGATCTTACTTCTTGGCAGTTGAATTCTATGTTTCTGAGTCTATAATGAACTAGTAGCATCATTGTACTTTTACCGTTGTTCTGAAAACTTTCTGTTACATTTAAGTTGGTTTGAACATGGAGACACAAGAAAGGAGACCAATTCATATATCGTGGTAGATATGACCACATAGCACTCAGTAGACTTAAAGCATATGTTTACATTGTGAGGTAAAGGGAATCCACATATAATTGGTTTAGGCACTAAACAGCATGAAACCATATCACTTCAGCCTGTTCATTTGATTAGTACAAACAATGAACCAGATAAGCACTTAAAAATGACATCACATAAACAGGATACTTCTTTAGGAGGACATAAAGATTCAGGACAATTGAGGAAAATAGCCAAATATCAGAAGTAAGACTCTAACCAGAAAGATCCTCTGGAGCTGTGAAATGGTTCCTGCAAATCTCACATCTGCTGGGTCATTCATACTCTTCAATTCCATACAATGCGGGCAATTCATGTATATGGGCAAACTTCTATCTAACAAGGAGGTAGCATAGCCAGAGTCATCGAGATTTAGAGATTGCAGACCAGTTTCAAGATTTTTCCATGATGCAGCATGTACTTGATGCCTGGAAAATTGAGCTGGCCCTTCTATATTCGAATTTCCTTCATCCAACCCCTCATCTGACTTTTCCAGATTCCTGACCTTCCTAGAGGAAATAGTAATCAAGCCATTTTCCAGCCGGCGGCCTTTGCCATGGCCACCATTCTTACCCCCTCTGGAGGGACTTGCCCCCTTGTGATCAATATTTTCCAAAGATGAAGAGGCGACAGATTCTGCAGGCAATGCATAAGGAGAACCAAGTCTGTTGAGATGGTCTGCAGTTAATATAAAGCGGTGGCCACGGGGACACTCATGCTCAAATCCAATGTAAACTGTTGCATGCTTAGAAGAGGTAACTGGTCTGGTCTTCTCAATTCTATTCATCTTCATTGAATCCATATGTGTACCTATCTGGAATATTTGATTACCTTTAGTGACATCGTTAGAAACAATAGTACTTAAATTCTTAACTTCATGAATAGCAGGAATTACAGCAACTTTTTCCGATACTTGTTCATCACTAATTTCATTAACCTTCTCTCTACCCCCATCTCTTGCACTTTTTTGCTTAATGTTCTTTTCTGAATTTAACATAATTTGTCTATTTGATTGTAGTGGAGGAAATCCTGAATTTGCAGCAGTTGAACCAGCTACCACCTCAGAAAAAGCTTTTCTCATATTAAAGTTGGAAACTCCTTTCCCAAAATTATTTATTTTACCATCTGTTTTGATATTTCCTGCAGAGGACTTCTTTTGGATTTGATATCCATTTTGCGCACTTAATGCACCAGCCTTCTCTGTGGCTGAATCTGTGTTAGGCTCATCTCTGGTGTTGCTACTAAACCTATTCATATTTGCTTGCTCTGAATTGCTTGATAGTAGCCCGTTCTCATATTTTGGCTTCTCAAGAAGGAGAGTCCATCTTAGAAGAAACTTTTGGGTAGAACTGAAGCCACTCTGCATCAAACCTTTAGATGGCTGGTAGTATCTTGCATTCCCAACTCGAATTAAAATCCAAGCTGAGGGCTGAATGGGCCCACCTGTATCACTTCCTTGGGGTAGCTGAATTGTGGGAAGAAGCTTGTCACAATCCATGGAACGATTAAAAGTAACATTTGCTGTTTCAAAATCAAAAGGATCTGGCCGCAAGAGTCTTGAACGACCACATGCACATGCATGGAGGAAGACGTACCCACTGGCATGTGGCTTAATCTCACTTGAACATAAACCACCAGTTTCTACATTGTGCCTTTGGTGCATACATGGTTTTCCAGTGAGACTAACAGCGTCGCATAGTTGCCTGCCAGAAGTCCAGATGGACGTGCATTCATCTTCCAGTTTCTGCAAGTAAAACCGTACAGCTGGTCCCTTGACCATTGAATTGAAAACATGCAGAGCACTCTCCAAATGGGCCTTATGCTGAGAAGTTGGGTAGCAAGGAGGCAACTCATTTAAATATGTATCCTTAGCTACTGGAAGAGCCTTTTGGCACCATAAAGTAGAAAACCTAGTATTTATCCCTCTACCACTCGCCAAATAAGACATTGCAATTTCAAGTGGATCTGAAACTTTTGAAGCATTTTCTTCAAGAGGTGGTGCAACGGAATTTCTTTGTCGCTGCTTTGTCTTACTAGTTTCAGTCTCATCTAAAACAGCATGTTTTGCTGACAGGATTGCTTGGAGAATAAGCTGACTAGAAGATAACCATTTCTCCAAATGCGGAAGTTCAGGAGAAGTAAATGTCTTTCCAGAAGCAGCAGAAGCAGCTGCTGCTGCTGCAGCAACAGCAACCATGCCAACACCAGAAGCTGGACCACTGTTAGTATTGGAAACTGCGCCCCCTCTTCCTCTTAATATATCAGTCTGCCTAAAGATGAACTCCTTGATAGAAAGTAAGTCTTCTTTATTTGCACTCTGGCTATGACTTTCAAGCAGAAGAGAATCTGAGGTTGCTTTCCCGTTCAGAACATCTTCCACAAGACCAGTGGCAAACTCAAGGGATTCACCTCTCTTATTAGAGGTTATATCTAAAAGTGCAACAGCCTTTGATGCATCAAGTGAAAACAGTGTTGCAGAATTTGACACACCCCCACTTCTTGAACCTGTATGAACAGTTTCAGAACCTGACAGTGTCCGGCATTTTTTAATGGAGAAACGAATCTGTGCCTCCAGAGAAGACTGTAATTTCTTCCTGAACCCACCTTCAGATTTACTCACAGGGCGTGCAAGCACAACCACAGAACCAGAACCTTTTGAAGCCAAGCTTGGCCGAGACGAGGTTCCAACACTTGATGATTGATTCGCTGAGGAACTATCAGCTGGCTCCTCAACACAAGAACTAGGATAATCATCAGCAAAATCGTCAAGAAAAACAAAAAGTGTAACTGGAGTACATTGCCCGGGTAATAAAGAGGTATATGAACCTAAACCTGACATTAGAGTAATTGCTGAACTATTTCGGTTGAAAATGCCACGGCTTTTGACAGGCGAAGGATTACTAGATGATCTTCCTGATGCTGCTCTACGTGATGGAGATGCAACAGGTGAGCCAGATCCAGAGGGTGACTGAGATCGTGACTTCACAAATGGAGTCATTGCTTGTTTAGCTGCTTGCAAGACGCGAAGTTTCTTCAGTATCTGGGTGTCAAAGCGTGACCCTTCTTGGATAAAAAGTACAACATGACAAACCTGCATAGCTAAGCATGGTTGAGTAGCACTCTATAATTAACAAGGGGAAGTATGAAACATGAAATGGCAAGCCTCCAAAACATTATTTTATATGGTACACTCCACCTCCCAAACCCCTACCCAGGAGCCCAACAGTGGCCCTCCCACATTTGCTCCCTTACTAAAATCCTCAGCCTTATGGTTGGAGGTGAGAGCTTTACCGGTAGGTATCCCTTCCTTATCAAATAAGAATATGATTAGCATTAATAATAACAAAATTTGGAAAATACCGGTAGGCACATGGTAAGAAAAAGAACGGCACTGCAAGTCTCATAGTGGAAGTCACAAACTCAATCCTCGCCCTTTACTAAAGAAGATGGCAACTCAAACTAAATACTAAGCAACAATCTATACATGCTTATTTTGATGCATGAGAAACAAAAGATTCATGGAAATAATATGAAACTCTTCCACACACATTTATTTTATACAACTGCAAATCCAAAACCTTGTCCAATTATTACAAGAAGCGGCCTTTCCTTGGTAAAATAAGTGAAATTCAGATAACTCAATTGGGTTAACATTATAAGCAGCTACCACTAAACTAACTACATCAATCCGACTCCTCCGCTTCTCTACTAGCTTTATTGATCAAGTCTCTATAGATCAAATAAAATCGTGTTTAAGCGCTTCAGGCAATGACAAATAGCCTCAGTATTGTACTTATTGGTTATCACCTTTTATTTTCTAAATGAACGAAAACAGGTCCAAGTGAAGTGGAATAGATACTGATAATTCATTCAACCAACCTCAACGAATTACACAAATAACTGTAACCCATGTTTCTAATCCCTGTTTTGCACATATTTCAGAAGCTTCATTAGTCTATAATGTACAACCAATAAACAAATCTAAGATAAGGACAAACAAAGTAGCCCTTTTTAGCCACACAAATTTCCTGTGATGATCATTAATTTATCAGAAATTTCAAGATAAAAACACTTACAGAGAACATAAAGAGCATAGCTTGAAGATCACCAAATTCATAGTCTTCCAATAATGAATCAAATCCCATCTTAGACTCCAAATTGCCTTCCATTAAAGGACACCGAATTGAAGCAAATTGCAAAAACAAAATCCCTTTTTCCTCATCATTATAATAGCTTATATTCCTATACTCAAACCAACTCTTCATCTCATCAGTTACAGCAAACTCCGGTTTATCATCAACAAAAATTGACCTATCTAAACCCCCCGAGCCAAACACATTAGAGTCGATAATCCGGTTCATTAAGTAAGCCACGTCATCGTGGTGCTTTCCAATGAAACCAACCACAACGACGCCGTTTTGAGAGGTAGGTGGTGGGGGTGGGTGGGGAATTAGGACTCGCATGGATTGGGGATTAGGTTTTGATGAGTCCATTGAAACTGATGGAACAGAATTACTTGTGTATAATAATTTTAACGGTATATTCCATTACAACACAAAATCAGCGGCGGTGAGAATATGTGTTGATAATTTTGGCGTTGAAACGTCCAACACGACAAAGTACGACGGGAAGCTTGTCTGAGATTTAATTATGGACTGGGCTTAAGGTTAAGGTTAATAATGGGCTATACAATTCATAGTCCAAATAAGCAAGCCCGTGTCCGAAAGCTTTTTGGCGGCCCAATAGGAGTGTGATTGAAATATTTGGGATCCTTCGCACAAATGTCCCTATTTTGGGTCATCTTTAATTTTTTCCCTTTATTATTTTTAGCGCGATATAATTAGAATTTCGCTCGGCATAGTTAGTGTTAATCTTTGGCATATGTATCATACACAACCCACAGATTATGTCGGATAAGACATAACTGTCAACACTCAACATAATATGAAAAAATCATAATTTTAAATTTTGACGGGCATAGTTAGCATTTAATTTCAACATATGTATCATAACATCCACACAAACTATGCCGGATAAAACATAATTTCCAACACTCAACATAATTTAAAAAGTTACTATAAATAATTCCTACATAATTTATGACGCGCGAGGCAAAAATTCAATTTTCGAAGAGAAAAATATTATAGAGATTATGCCTTGTGAAGTAAACCTGAATATTTTTATAAAATAAAGAACGGGGAAAAAATTAAAGACTACATATAGACAAAAATTAAAGACCTACGTTTAAGGGAAATCCGCACGAAAAAATGAAATATTTGGGGTAGGTAATTCGGTTACGCACTTACACTGATGGAAGAAGAAATTTTTTATTACAATGTAGACGGCAAATTTAACTAACTCACCTTAATTTTGAAGGGGTGCTTTGTTTTTTAAATTAATTTATCATTTATAATTTTATAAGAAAACCCAATTACATGAGAAATTCAAAAAAAAAAAAAATGCTCTGGTTTACTGGTATCAAAATGCCTTAGCTGTGACATGGTGATGACTAAATAGAAACAACTTATTTCACGCAAGTCTTCACACAAATTTGTATTTTATTACTATAGGTCCGATTAGCCTATCACACTTATAGGCGCAATATTGTTTTATAGTTCTCTATAGTTTGATTTCTGTTGCTATGTGTTTTTTAGTGTACTTTGTTTATCTTATTTAGTTGCGTTAGCTACTGCTTTCTTTTGTTAAAATGCACTACCATGGCATATTCGATTTTGCTATCAGCATGTTCATACTGCTTTAATTGCTTATCTGAGTCTGACTGTTTCTCTTGCTTTACTTTGTTTTGCTTGTGATTATGTTTTGTCTTGAGCCGAGGGTATCCCGGAAACAACTGTTTTACCTATCAAGGTAGAGGTAAGATTTACGTACATTCTACCCTTCCCAGACCCCACATTGTGGGATTTCACTGGGTATGTAGTTGTTGTTGTTACTACTTTTACATAAATTTTACTACTTCAGAACATTTTTTTTAAAAGAGTTTAATTTCCAATGTCCTTTATTACATTATTTTTAGAGTTTAAGCAGTTTTAATCCTATGAAATATATTGGAGAAACTTAACAAAGCAGTTGCACTAAAGGGCCAAAAAAGAAGGAACGAGCTAAGAAACTTTATTTGCAGTTGCTCTAAGGACCCAAAATGAAAAATTTAAAGGCCCAAAAAGAAACTCTGTAAAGGGAAAAAGGACATGGTGTGGTCACTAGGAAACAAAAGAGGCCCAAAACGCCTCATTTTAAGTAAATGTCCCGAAATAGCCATTAGGCCCAAAATAAAGACAAGTAGTAGCCCATTTATCACAAAGAATATGACATCAGATTTCTTATGGGCTCAACACTTTTTTACGTTGTCTTCTTCTCTACACTCTCTGATCTGCCACCAACGTTGTCGCTGTCGTCGCCGCCGGAGCAAACCACTGCTCACCCCCATAAACGCAACTAAACACCGCCTTTCCCTTTCTCATCTTCTCCGCTGTCACCACCCAAGTCCGGCGAAATTCATCCACCCAACGCCTCCAGTTGCACCATCTTGCTCCTCCCAGTTCTCCCCACTGTTCCACGCCTCCTTCGAACGTGATCTCTACATTGATCTCCTTTATTTCGCACCGAGTTCTACCGTAACTGCCGTCACGAGAAATCCGTACGTCTACAGTGGAGATCCATCCACCTCCGTCGCAACCATCGCCAATAACGGCTCCTCGGCCGCCTATACCTCTTCCTCCTTCTAGACACGTCGTCACTGAAAGTTCACATCGATTTCAGATCTGGCTCGAATTTTTTTTCGACGGTCTCCATTTTTCCCTATAATCCTTGCCTGCATATAAATAGTGTATAATACGTGTATAATTAGTGTGTGTATATTATACTATGATTTTATATTTATTATACATAAATTATACAAAAAATATATATAATGTGTATATATATTGTATAAAAAGTGTATAAATGAAGTATCTAATAAATGTATATATGATGTATAATGTATAGTTTGGCTATAAAATGTCTTTTGATATATTTATGGTCACTTGTTGTCAATACTTTATACCAGGTGGTTGCTTATGTCCTCTGCCTGACTTGAAAAGTTCCATCGAAAAGATAAAAAAAATTAAAAAAACTAAACAAAATGGAAAAAAGAAAAAAAAACCTTAATCGGGGCAGGTTGACGCGGGTGCGGTGAAGCGTGGATGGACACGGGTAAAAATGCTATGTTGGGATCAAAATTTTGCTGGTTTATATAGAACCCGCACTGCATCGCACAACTGATCATACCTAGTATTAGGGGTGTACATAGATCGGGTTGGTTTGAATTTTTTAAATATCAAATCAAATTAATTGAGTCGGGTTTTTAAATTTATAAATCAAATCAATAAAAGTCAAGTTTTTCAACTTCAAATTTTCTCGCGTTTTGCGGTTTTCTCGGGTTGTTCGAGTTTTTTCCGGTAAAATTTTCATACAAAACATATAACTTGTGCTTCGAATATTTCTTTAGTCTTAGTAATATACAACTATCTAATTAAGGTGTTTTCTAAGAAAATGACACAAAATGTGAGACAAGTGATGACATTATATTGTACTAAAATATTCAATAAAAACATAATGAAATCGCTAAACAATAATGATAATGATCATAATCTAAAAGTATTAAAAGAAAAAAGTACTGCTAAATATTAATTACATAATTATATATTAAAGAAAAACTAAATTAAGTTATGTTTTTTCACTTCTAACCAATGCAAAACTAATAGTATGTAGTAATAGACATCCAACATTATTGTTATTTCTATTGTTAGAATTGAATTTCGTTTGTTAGCATTAGTATTGATTTGGACTTTATTTGAGTTACTAACATCAATGAGCTATAAAACTTATTGTACCGGAAAGAAATAATCCCCTTGATTATTTTCATTAATTGAAAGACTATATATACAAGTTACATATTTCCATAATAGGAGAATCTTATTCTTATTCTACTCGTAAAATCTTATTCTACTTGGATACTAAATATACAATTATGGTAAGTGTACACGTCTAATTAAGGTAGCCTTTACACTACAATATTACATCAATATGCACATATAATATACTGCCATTCCCGAGATGGGTTGGTCTGCCCGTGATATTCTTAAAGGACTCGTGTATATCACGGGTATATACCTTGTTTAACACACACCCGCAGTCATAGCGGGCGGTCTTCGAACGCTGAGACTGTCCCTAAAATCTTCAAAAAGGACCGCGGGAAGACCCTTTGTAAAGATGTATGCAATTTGATATCTTGACGGGAAATGGCATACGTGTACCTGACCACGAGCAACCTTTTCGCGGACAAAGTGAATGTCCATCTCGATATGTTTAGTGCGTTGGTGCTGAACCGGATTACCAGAAAGGTAGATGACACTAATATTATCGCAATACACCAATGTTGTTTTCTGAATGGGACAATGTAGCTCCAAAAGTAAATTACATAACCAACATGATTCTGAGACCACATTAGCCACTCCGCGATATTCAGCCTCGGCACTTGATCGGGATAGAGTCGACTGACGCTTTGCTGACCAGGAGACCAAGTTGTTGCCAAGAAACATACATACTGACGCTCTCCGGTTATTGGATTGACAAGCGGTTATGCTGATGCTCGACAGTTATTGGGTCAACAGGCGGGCCGTTGTTGTTGTTGTTGTCACTAACGTCAACATGGATTTAGCTAACCATTTTACAAGTGTTTGGTATTGACTTATTTTCATAAAATCTCAAAAGAAATAAGTGAATCGAGTTTGAACAAATCACCACTATTATCCTTAGCCCCACGATGGACGCCAAATTGTTTACTCCGAAAAATGTGCAATTGAATTTATAAGTGATTTTAAGGATATATGGATTGACTTGCAATATAAAATGATAAATAATTAATCAATAAGTAAAATGAAAATAACAAGTGAGAAAGATAGCATGTTAAGTTGTAAACCAAGATAAATCTTCTCAGCTAGATTGGTCCAGACCTTAGCTTAACTGCTTCGGTTTCGAGCCAACAATGAGAGCTTGTTGATTATGATTGCAATTAACAAAATCGTACAAGTATATAATGAGAATAAGATGCCCTTCCAACATGAGGATTTGACTCATTTTATAGCTATGAACACAAGGTATTGATGCTCGAGAATCACTCTTCAATTAAATGCAATTAAATGACAATAATGGTCTCTTAATGAGGAGTAACGGCTGGCACCATAGACGGAATAAGTACGCACCAGGCTCCTCCGATTCTTCATCCAATGTCATCTGGTTCATTCGCTACCCGGTCTTGTCCTAATATCCGGCCTTGTCCCGATGCAACTTGCATCCGATGTGGAACTTGGTTACCTCCCTTGAACTTTATACCTAAACCTTGTCACGTGTCGTGGTGAAAACAAAAGAAAAAGAATATATATCTTAAACCTATTAATTTGGGGAAGAAGGTTAATGCTGCTAACTCATATTTTGCCTGCCCCCACCACCAAACTAAACAATAGAAATACAGAGAACTACCACCCCCACTCCACTGCCACAGAATTAAACAAATGTTATAGAATTATTACGTGCTTGACGTAACCAATCTTAGTGTTAAGAATTCCACATCGAAAATGGAATGTGAATATTGACTCCTTATATGGATTCAAACAATTATCACCCTATAATCTAGCTTTTAGGGTTGAGTTAGGCTCAAGATTCATTCTTTTACATTTAGCTACTACATTAATTTGGTAAGCCAAGAATCCGCAGTCATCAAAATTTCTGACTTTTGGCTGCCCATTTTTAAAAAGTCCTTGCTTTTTGCCTTCTTTTCTTCCTCTTCCTCTACTCTTTCTCTTCTCTCTTTTACAAGTCACTTGTCCTTTGGCGAACTATGGGAAGTCATATAGGAACTATTTTTTCTTTTACTCATTGACATTCTTCATCGTTCTATGCCAGCATTTTAATATGTTTTTTCTGTAATGGGGAAATAAGAAAAATGACAATTGAGCTTAATTACACAAAGAAAGGCTAAGTTTTTTCCCCCAGCTATGTCAACTAACCTGACCCCTAACTGATTAAAGTGAGGAACTCTGGAAAGTAGAGTCATTACCTGCACTACTAGACGTTTATGATATTACGGTTGTTTCTTAAATAAAGAGAGAAAAATCAGGAAAGTGACATTACGTTTATAATATTATGATAGATCGTTTGAAGTACGAAAAAAAAGAACACATAAGGAAAAAGCGATAATTGCACTTTTAATCCATCAATTATTGAGAAATTTTGATTTTACTTCTCGTGATTGCATTTTTAATCCATCAACTATGGAGTACGTACGTAGTAGTACAAATTTAACATACCAATCAATATTCGTTAAATTTGCAAAATTTTACAAGTTAAATAAAAAATGCACATGTCAATTTAAGGGTGTGCAGAAACCGATTTAACCGATAAATCGAACCAATAAAAACGTTATTGGTTTATTTGTATCTATTTATTGGGTTAACTGTTTGTAAACGGTTTTGTAGATTTTCTTATTGGGTTATCGGTTCAATTTTTTATTTTAAGGATTTTGTTAGTGGTTAAACCGATAACCCAATAAGCTTATATTAAAATTATATTTTTATCCCTAGTTATATAATAGTGGCTATAAATTATAATTTTTAAATATAAATTCTATTTCTAAATTATTATTACAGGCACGCTTATCTTCTTAATTCTCAATTTGCTTATCATTTGTAATTTCATTGTTTATAATGCATTAAATAATTTGAGAGTTCATTATCATTTGATGATTTGTTGCTTGTTTCCTACACTACATTTTATCATTGTTATCTTGTAATTTGTGTAGACTCTTATGCATGAAGACAACGTATATATAAACAAATGAAAACAAGAGAAAGTAAAAAAAAAAAAAAAAGAGGAGCATTTTCTTATTGGTTAAATCGAAAATTGAATCGTTAAGGATAAAAAATTGATAAACCAAAAACCGATAACGAATATCTTATCGGTTTGGTTATTGGTTTATCGTATTTACAAACCGAAATCCGATAAATCAAACCAATTATACACAAAACAAAACCGAACCGACCGATAAGCACCCTTATTCCAATTAATTAAAGGTTAAATTTTCTGAATCAGATATCACAATAATCAAAATTAATCTATATATTTTAGGGATTAGAAGTTCATTTATCCCTTAAAAAGCAAAGAGTGATCAGATTTGGTTTACACCTTTGAGAGCTGACTTCCAGTTTTTGTTATTCAAAATTCTGAGTGAGTTTGTTTGGAAAAGTAATAAAATATTAAAATAATAAGGGTACAAATGGCATGGGGGATAAATAAAAATAAAACACAACTATCGCTGATTAGAAAGAATCATTTTTGGATGCTGAAACCTCAACAACATACAATAAAGTTTGGAGGAAATACTGATCTGCTGAGCACATTCTGTCATTTGGGTTTGACTTTTGACTTTTTCTTATGGTTCCATTTCTCGAATATTTTTCCACAGAGATAAAATCTCCGAGAGAACTAATTTTCGCTGATTTAAAGTAATTAATTGTCAAATGTAAATAAGAAACTTCAAATATTAATCTAATTCTCTTAAAGTTTATATTAAACAAAAATTAATAGAATATTTTATTTTATTACAATAAAGATTAACGTTGGAGCACATAGTAAATCATGGACAGTAAAAATATTCCTTTATCATGATTAGAACCACTTCAGTAACATGAAGATTCATTATGACCCACTAATTGCTTCTTTCTTCTGTCTCGCCAATTATAAGTTACAACCTATTTCAGATAAGTTGTCCCTATTTTATGAACACGACTTCATAGTACTAACATTTTATTCCATCTATTCACTTTTACTTGTCACTTTTCGCTTATCGTAATTCGATTTGACTAATCTTTTAGAGCTAAATTAAATTAGATTAATTCAACATTTTAAAATTTTAATTTATATATTCAAAAACTATACAAAAAATAATATAAATTACAATTCTTCTCATATTAATATATCTGAAAAAATACATTTTAAAAAGTTTGTCAAAGTCAATATAGTTTGACTCTAGCTCGAAAAGTAAAAGGTGACAAGTAAGTGAACGGAGGAAGTAATACAAATTAATATATTTAATGAATTTGAGAAAAGATTTTTTCATTCACTCTTGTATATACAAATACATTTAAAAAGAAATAGGTAAATAAAAGTTGTCTAGATTTTTACTAAAACATGATTATCACAGACTATGCTACAAACTTCAAATTATTGCATCATAATTCCCACATACTTACATTTGAATAGTAAGACGAGTACAATGCTTTGAGAAAATAGAAGAATATATGGATAATGTAACCAGTAGACCAAACAAAAACGTAAAAAAATTAGGCATACTACCAAACATATCGGGAGGATTTGTAGTAAGTGAACTGTGAACATGCCAGCCACTAGGAGAGAGTGTGATGTGAGTACTCATTAATCCATAACTCACGAGTAAATTTGTGTCCATATGATTAAATGAATATGAAGGAAAGCAACCTGTATGGTCTACACTTCTCTCATATTCATACACTACTACTACTTCAATCAATCCCACTTGACATGGTCACCACCCCACTAGTGTCCCTACAACTCCTTATTCTTGCTTTACATATATCTTTATTTGGTATATGTTAGACAAGAAAGTGATTGAGACATGGGACAGGTGGAGCTCTAATGCTCTCAATACTCACTACTCCATCTACATATAATCTTACCCATAAATGTTTTTTCTCTATTTTTATTTAAGAAAAGGCACAAGGTACAAATTATTGTCTATTACTACTATCTATTATGTAATGTTGAAAATATAATATAAAGAGGAAAAAGATAACCACACAATTAAATTTTGAGTATAACTTACTTAAAAAATTTCTTATGTATATAAAATTAATTTAATTTTTTTCAAGAGTCCGACTAAGAAATGTGAATACAACTCTGAGAATGATTTTGGTACACTTCTTTCTTTAATGAATCTTAGAAATTCAAATTAATCGATATCTCAAAACAAATACTCCAATCAAATATTAGGGAAAACAAAAAAAATGTTCAAATGAATCCAGTTTGAATTTGTCATGTTTGAGTTGCCTAATAGTGGAGGACCACCATTCAGGTTTTAAAGGGAAAGGGGTAGAGTGGGTAGAGTAAGCAAGCGAGAGAGCTGGTGGTGGAGATTCAATTTTGTTAATTAGTTTAGGTTATATACACTGACATTACTAAAAATTCGGACACTATCATCATAATTTTAACTTATATGTTATAACATACAATTACTTTATTTTTCAAGTTAATTACTTATTATTATGAAAAGTTATCTATTGTTATAAGTCAATTTAGTATCTTATGACATAAAATTATTGATATGTTAGTGCATATAATTAAAATAAAATGAAGGGTTTGCTTGAAAGCCAATGGAATCTAGGTAGTTTGCCTTACTAGCTCATACTACTTTCCTTTGAGTCTAAGAAGAATATGGAATTAGTGAGGTGGAGTGTGCTTTTGACGTGCAATCCTCATTTGCTTTGATACTCGAATCTACTTCCTGACTTTCGCTGGCAAATTAGTTAGCCATATTAAATTAATAAAACCAAATAAGAAATATAATATATATACTAATTAAGAAAAAGAAAAGAAGGTAATGTGGAAACCAAACTTCAAGCTATCACCAACTTTCTCCCATGATCTGTCTGTATTTTTACTTTTCTTTCTTCTTACTTCTCTTTATTTTCTTTTTCTTTTTTCTTTTCAGTTATGACACTCCCTTTTTAATGCTGATCAACTCATTCATTCACCTAATTAGTGCGTAGTAACCACTTGAAATTATGTCCAAAGTATATACATTTCACCTCCATAAATATAATTTGGTAAAGGGTGACCAATGTTTGTCTCCATACATGGCATTTGCAGCATCTCTCACCTCTAGTAAATTACATTCAATTAATGATATTCTGATATTTAACCACCTTTATACCATATTTTGACACCACGGAAAATCAATTAAAACATATTAATTTTCTGTATATTTAAGAAAAGTAATTCCAAGGATATATGAAAAAGTTAGGAAATGCTACACTTAGTTGCTTGTCATGCAATTTTCAAGAGTTATAGAAGAGGGTAAGTAATTCTTCATTTTTAATCAGAAATATCATGTTCGAGTCTATATGAAATCGCCTTTGATAGAAAACGATTTACCCTCAATGTGAGACTTTTTGCCGCGAATCCAAATTTAATCGAGTTTGATCAATACAGTTACCAGACAGACACGGGTGAAAAAACAAAAGGAAAAGGAGACTTGTCATGCTAAGCTAGATCAAGTGCAGTTAAAGGTTGTGCAGTGCAAATGAGGATACTACTATTTAGTTAAAAGACACTTTTTCTCTTAGTAGGACATTAGGCAAAATTGGTTGGCCAATAGATCAGACTTGAAAACTCATTCATTAATTTCATCCACTAGTTAACTCTTGGGTGGTATTTTGACTCTCCTAACAGCTTTCATACCATTCACTACACACAATATAAATATAACCAGCAAAAGCACTTTGCTATCTCACCACTCTCTCTATTCTTTCATCACTCTCCTCTTCTTTATCATCCACTTCTCTCTTTTTCACTTCACCACTTTTCTTGAATTTTTCTTCTTATGGAATTCTCCGAAGACTCAATCGATCGGACGTTAGTCTTCAAAGGGAAACGTAGTAAGCGGCCACGTCAGTTCATGGCAGTGGCGATGGTAACGTCCACGTCATCAACCGGTGGTGGCGGCGGAGCCGGTGGTGGAGGGGATGACATTTATAACTACTCTTCATCATTTCAGTATTCACCAACTATTTCTACTACTCAAATATCAACTAGTAGTAGTACAGAGGAAGATGAGGATATGGCTAACTGTTTAATTCTATTAGCACAAAGTGGCCGATGCCAAAAATTACAAGTGGAAAGTAGTACTGAACGTAAGATGGTCAAAATTAGTAGCCGAAAATTTACAGAAATGACCACAACAACCAACGGATCAAAAGCTGGATTTTATGTATACGAGTGCAAAACTTGTAACAGAACATTCCCATCATTTCAAGCACTTGGTGGACATAGAACAAGTCACAAAAAAATCAAAACGGAAGAGAAAATATCCACTGCTGATTCTACACAATCAGAAAATCATCCTCATGATCATCAACAACGTGAAGAAAAATTCAATCGAATTATTGCGTCATCAATTTCTAATCAAATAGTCAACAAAGGTGATTTCAACAGCAAGCCAAAAATTCACGAGTGTTCAATTTGCGGGGCAGAATTTTCATCAGGTCAAGCTTTGGGTGGTCATATGAGAAGACATAGACCACCAACAATTACAGCAACAAATACAAAAATTACTGTTGATGAAACAAGTAATAATACTTCAGATGCATCACACGACGAAGATAAGCCAAAAATATTTTTATCGCTTGATCTGAACTTGCCAGCGTCACCAGAAGATGATCATCATGGAGATACTAATTTTGAATTTTCAGCCAATCAACAAAGTCTCGTCTTATGTCATTACTAGTTAAACCTAAGAGATCAGTTTATCTTCTTTTGTTTAACTACTTTTGTCATTATTATAATTTTTTTAGAATTTGTAGAATCGTTGTTATTGCTATTTATAATTGTTATACTATTCTTCGTAATTTTATTGTAGATTGTGTATATATATCCTTTTTGGGAGAACAAGTTGTTTTTACCAATGTTGATTCATCTACTTTACTTGAAGTTTTTTAACTACGTACTTTTAACTTTAAGTGGTTAGTATTGGTAAAGAATTGATTTTGGACTAACTCAACCCCAAAAGCTAGCTTACAGGGTAAGTATTGTCCAAGTTCATATAAGGAATCCATGTTCCCATTCCATTTTCGATATAGGACTCTTAACACTCCCCGCACGCCCAGACCTCGTTAACTGGAGCGTGGACAATATAATTTGGGGGTCCAACATCGGTGAACAATGAATTGGAATGAGTCTGGGTCTGATACCATGTAAAGAATGGATCTTGGGCCTAATTCAACCCCAAAAGTGTAAAGAATTGATCTTTGGCCTAACTCAAACCCAAAAGCTAGCTTGGAGAGTCCAAATACATATAACGAGTCCATGTTCTCATCCTATTTCTGATGTAGTACTTTTAACATTATTCACGATTGCTTTTTATTCACTAAAAGTGAAGTGATGGCCATCTTTAAATTTACAAATATGGATATATTAGAAACATAGAAGAATTTTCCATATCTCTTTAATTTTTTGTTTTGTTATTTTCTTGAGTGGAGGGCGATGTGTCAGTGAAACACATTGACACTCCACAAAAACAAAGAAAATACAAGGGATAGTACGTAAGGGAAGGGATAGTAACATTTATAGTATGGTGAAAAACGAATTTAAGATATAAATTTAATAGATTTAATTTTTAAATTTTTTGCTACTGAACATATTTTATTTTTCATAAATTTTGATATGTATATTTGTATTTTATATCGAAAATAGTGAATTCAGTTTAATGCTATGTCCGCCTGATATTCAGTATGGCTATATAACCAAAAGTCTGTGGATCAGGTTCTTTTTCCTGTGTGTTTTCTTGATTGCTACTAGCAGAAATTAGCCTGTGAGAAAATAAAGTAGAGCTCCTTCTGTTGTTTCTTTTTCAATAAAATTAAATATAAATGGATTGGGAAGATAGGTTGGGTAACCGCCATACCATGTGGATGCCACGTTGCCACCTGTATATACATTTTCTTGTCTTTGTTTCTTTCACCTAAGAACCTACTTACGTTGCTTTTGTTTGTTTCTTCTTCTACTACTACTATGATTTAGTGACAGATTTCATTTTTTGTCCCAGTATCAATACCTTTTCTTTTATCTTTTTAGTTTGTGAAAATTGTGAAGGGGAGCTTGGAGTAACAAGTAAAGTCGATGTCATATGAGGTTCAAGTCGTGGAATCTATTATAGAAATGTCTTACAGTTCTTTTCCGATCCCCACATATAGCGGAAGTTTAATGCACCGAACTATCTTTTTTTTTAGTTTGTGATAATCATAATTTTGTCGCTGTCCTATCACTAATTAGGGACATAATGTCATTCGTTGTTGAAATCAATACTTTTAAGCGCACTATTATGCTAGGGGTTGCTTGCAATTCAGTGTATATATAAGGGAACTAATTCTCTTTTTTTGGGTTCTTTTAGGAATAGATATAGTAGCTCTAAGCCACCCCATCACACCTAATTTCCATCCGATCATCCCTTAATTTTCAAGCCTCTTAACAACTAAAAAAAACGTGTGCAGTGAGCTTTGTCATACCAGAAATAGGCGTTGCAAATAACACGTCACAAGCAGTTGGGTATGACGTCTAAAGTTTATAGCATATCTAATAATTGTGTTCTAAACTTGCTTTCTCTAGAGTGAAAATTCTCTATAATCATCCATTTAGGTAAGGGCACCAACAACGCGATAAACAGAGAACGTATAATTTTATTAGAACTCTGTATCCGTAATCGTACCACATTTCTTTTGAATAGCTTAATATATAACACTAAAAACTAAGGTATAAAGATGATGGAAGAAAAATACCAGAGATGAAGGAAATGGTATCTGATTGTCTTGTGAGGGTGGATAGTTGGTACTTGGTAGCATTGGCGGAGCCACTTAATTTAGGCGAAGGGTGGTCAAGTCCACACCCTTCGTCGAGAAATTACACGGTGTACATAGGTTAAATGTTAGCTATTGTGAGTGATAGAAGACGATATGCACAGACAAACCGTGTATATCATAGGGCCGGTTTTTGTATTATTTTACCATATTTATAGAATTCGTATTCAAGTGTAATTATGATATTATTCTTCTATTAGGAAAAACTATTAGAATTATAGTAGGAAAAGGTGGAGTTATTTTCCATATTTAGGAATTGTATATTTGTATATATACCTCTTCATTAATGAAAATAATCAAGGGATTATTTCTTTCATGGTATCAGAAGTCTGGGACAAATATTTTCCTTCTCCAAACCCACAATTATGCATCCCTCTCTCTCTCGATTTCTGAGACACGGTCGACGACACTTCTTTTTCCTTCCGATTTCTTTCCAAATATCTAATTCTCCTCTTGTTCTTTCATTATGTCTACCTCAAATAACACGTTTTATCCTGCCCTTACAGTCTCCAACATCAAGAACCACATCCCCTATTGTTCTTGAGATGGAAAACGTCCAATACGCGACGTGGACGAAATTATTTAAGGTTCACGCACGCTCTCATCAAGTCCTTCATCACATCATCCATACGGTAACAGGCAAGGAGAAGGTGCCTACCCCCGAGGATGACCCTGCGTTATGGACGACTCTTGATGCTACCGTTCTCCAGTGGATTTATTTCACTATCTCTACGGACCTCTTGTAGACGATTATTGAACCCGATGCCACAACGATGGAAACTTGGAATATGGTGTGTGATATATTTCAAGATAACAAAAAATTTTGTGTTGTCACTCTTGAGCAGGAATTTTCCCATCTCAACATGAAGGATTTTCCGAGTGTCTCGGCCTATTATAAAAGGCTGAAGGAATTGGTGGATCAACTCAAGAACGTTGGCGCGTACGTCACCAATGATCATCTTATTCATCAGGTGGTTGAAGGCCTACAATGGCGTTGGGACGCTTCTTCGTCAGAGTAATCAACTCCCACCGTTCTACCAGACCCGTTCCATGATCACATTAGAAGAGGCCGGCTTGGCTAAAAAAGTGGCTACCGGTGCAAATTCCGGCATGATGATGGCCACGTCGGACGACCCTAACTCATTCACAGATAATTCTAGCCAAAACTGTAACAACGGTGGCGGCAAAAATGGTCAAAATTGAAAAATGGAGGCAAAAACCTCGACAGTGGCAGTGGCAGTGGCAGTGGCGGTGACGGTGGTCGGAGCAATGGTGGCAGTGGGCCAGCTGGTCCTCAACACCATTGGCCACAGCCTTGGGCCAACTGGCTGTGTGGCTGGGTCGTGGCCAGAGGCCCAACTACCCTTTCTCGGCATCTCCAACGAACTGGGCCAATTTCCAGAATTGGTTCAGGCCCAGTTTTCTGCCAAATAGTTCCAAACAGCCTGCTGGGCCTTGGCAACAGGCTGGCCTGCTTGGGCCTCGGCCTTATTAGGCCTTCGCTGATGCGGGCCCAGCGGCAGTACCGTCGCCCACGGAAATCGTGGTCGCAATGCATACACTTGGATTAAATCCCCCGGACGTAAATTGGTATATGAACACCGGTGCCACTTCTCACATGACATCCGCACCATGTAATCTCTCGTCTTATTTCAATTTGAGCAATAATCGTGGTATAACTATTGGTAATGGTCATTCAATTCCAATTCTTGGTTATGGTCACACAAATTTGTCTGCCCGCATCTACCTCTCGTCTTAAAAAATGTTCTTCATGCCCCTCACTTGATTAAAAATTTGGTGTATGACCGAAAATTCACAACTGATAATTGGGTGTCTGTTAATTTTGACCCTTTTGATTTTTCTGTGAACGATTTCAAGACGGGGATACCTTTAATGGGATGTAATAGTAGGGGAAAGCTTTATCCAATCACCACCACCATTTTCACGAGTCAAGCCACACCTTCAACGTTTGCCGCTCTTTCTCATTCCTTATGACATGCACGTTTGGGTCATCCAGGGACGTCTATTATTTATTCTCTTACAAATAATAATTTTATCAATTGTAAGAGTACGCGTAGTACTCATATTTGTCTTCCTTGTCCTCTAGGGAAACATGTTAGGATATCGTTTGTAGTCTTTACTTCTAGTACGTTGATGCCTTTTGACATTATTCATAGTGATTTATGGACATCTCCCGTTTTGAGTTCTTTGGGCCACCGTTATTATGTTTTATTCTTAGATGATTATTCTAATTTTTTGTGGACCTTTCCTTTATAAAAAAAGTCTCATATTTTTTCCTCTTTAAAATTTCGAGCATTCATATGTGCCCAATTTGAACGGAAAATTTAAAACATTCAATGTGATAATGAAAGGGAATATGATAATGAGATGTTTCGAGAATTTTGTGAAACAAATGGCATATCTTTTCGGTTTTCTTGTCCTCATACGTCCTCACAAAATGGAAAGGCCGAAATAAAAATTCGTACTATTAATAATATTGTCTTAACCTTGCTAGCCCATGCTTCATTACCTCCTTCTTTTTGGCATCATGCATTACAAATGGCTACTTACCTCCTTAACATTCTCCCTAACAAAGGTTTAGCATATCAATTCGCACTTAAAATTCTTTACAATAAAGATCCTTCATATTCTCATCTTAGGGTATTTAGGTGTTTATGCTATCCATTTTTTCCGTCTACTACAATTAACAAACTTTAAGCCTGTTCTATTACTTGTGTGTTTTTGGGTTATCCATCTGATCATCGTGGTTACAAATATTTTTATTTATCCTCTAATAAAATCATAATTAATCGTCATGTTATTTTTTATGAAACCCAATTTCCGTTTGCTAAATTATATAGTTCTATGTCTAGTCCGTATAATTTTTTAGATGATGGGCTCTCACCGCATATTATCCACCATTTATCTGAGCTGTCCCGTGACCTAAATCCGCCAGTAGGCCCACTGTCTGCTAGCACAAATACGACCTATCTCGTCCCTGAATCTCGGCCAGCAGGCCCACTTACTGCTGTCCCAAATTCTCTCAGTGGCCCATCAACGTCTCGGTCTAGAAATTCTCGATACTATTCCTAATCTCGATCCAGTTTCTGGCTCCGATTCTCGGTTCATTATCGGCCTAATTTTTGGCCCAAATATTTCTTCCCCACTTCCATTTTTTCAGCCACACGATGTTGGGCCAGCATGCCCACTGCTTGCTGGCCAGACCATTGTCGACCCAAGAGCTAGCCACATCCCGTCCAATTCTATTTCGAGTCAAGGGCCCGTTACTCGTAGCCAATGAGGTTTTTTAAAACCAAAAAGATATTTTAATCTTAATTCTAATCTCACTAAATCACCCCTACCACGTAACCCAATGTTTGCCCTTCATGACCCAAATTGGAAAATGGTTATAGATGATGAATATAATGTTCTTATTGAAAATAAGACGTGGTAGTTGGTGCCTCGTCCGCCTGGTGTCAATATTTTCATTCTATGTGGATTTTTACTTATAAAGAAAACTCTGACGGTTCTTTTGAGAGGCATAAGACCCGTCTTGTAGGTGATGGTAAAACACAATAGGTTGGCGTGGATTGTGGAGTGACATTTAGTCCGGTGGTCAAACCGAAAACCATTCGCACTGTGCTTAGTCTGGCTCTCTCAAAAGCATGGCTCATTCATCAGCTGGATGTAAAAAATGCTTTCTTACACGGTAATCTTAAGGAGACAGTTTACATGCATCATCCCTTGGGTTTTAAGGACCCCAATTATCCTCATCATGTCTGCTTGCTGAAAAAGTCCTTGTATGGGCTAAAACAGGCCCCACGAGCTTGGTATAAGAGGTTCGCAGATTATGTATCCACTATTGGGTTTTCTCATAGCAGGCCTGATCATTCTCTGTTCATCTATCATCGTGGTACTTCTCTGACATACATTATGTTATATGTGGATGATATAATTTTGACTACCTCCTCTGATAATTTGCGCAAGTTTATCATGTCTTTTCTCAGTTCATAATTTGCTATGAAAGACTTGGGGGCCTTGAGTTATTTTTTGGGTATAGCTGTCACTCATCATGCAGGTGGTCTATTTTTATCATAGAGGAAGTATGCGGCTGAGATTATTGAGAAAGCTGGCATGTCATCTTGTAAGTCCTCTTCTACTCCGGTTGATACCAAACTGAGGCTGAGTACTACTTCTAGCACACCATATGAGGATCTCACCCATTATCGTAGTCTTGCAGGGGATCTTCAGTATCTTACTTTCACGAGACCATATATTGCTTATTCAGTACATCAGGTGTGTTTATTTATGCATGATCCGCGAATTGAGCACATGCATGCGCTCAAACTCATTATACGATACATACAGGGCACACTTGATTATGGTATTAGGATTATAGTAGGAAAATGTAGAGTTATTTTTCATATTTAGGAATTGTATAATTTTATATATACCTCTTCATTAATAAAAATAATCAAGGGATTATTTCTTTCAATGAGTATATATTTAATTTTGCATACTCTTAACACAAGTGTGAAGAAATTTGCTCACCCTCATCAAATTCCTGGCTCCGCCAATGCTTGGTAGTATCGTTCATACCAACATCTAGTCTTACAAGATCCAATAATAGTCGTGTGACCGTGGAGTTTGGTTATTTGTAATTAGAGATGGCAGTGGATCCTGGACCCGACAGATCCGAATCGGATCCAGATCCGTTTCTGACGGATCAGATCTGGATCTGGATCTTGTATTTGAAATCCGTATCCGGTCCATATCCGATCCCGTGGATTCATTTTTTAATAAATATATCCATAACCTAGAATGTAATTTTATAAGTATTTTCTTTAAAAATCATAATTTTTGTTTATCCCTTCAATTCACAAATTTCAATTTTTTGCTAGACCAATTTCGGATATGGGAATTTGACTTCGAGCTGAATGATCATAATCATCGGATACCAAGAAGTTCGCCATCCTCGGAGACTATTAATTCCTCAAAAGGAAGTAACGACGAAGATGTGACATCATATTTCATCAAGAGAAAAGACATATAACACAAAGAAGAAAAAGATGAAGAAAAGCATTATATAGGAGTTTGAAAGAGACCATGGAGAAAATATGCAGCAGAAATAAGGGATTCAACAAGAAGTGGAGTTAGGGTATGGCTAGGAACATTCGATACTGCTGAAGAAGCTGCTTTAGCTTATGATCAAGCTGCATTTTCAATGCGTGGTCCTTAGCACTTCTCAATTTTCCTATGGAAAAATTCCAAGAATCACTAGAAAATATTATTTTTTTTAGCCAAGATGGATTGTCTCCAACAGCTGCTTTAAAGGAAACACATAAAAATGAGAATGAAAAATGTGAAATAGGAAAAAGAAAACAGTTCTGATTTTTGAAGACTTAGGTGCTGACTAGTTAGAAGAACTTTTAATAAATTCATTTGAAAATAATGCTTCTACTTATTAGTAGTAGTAGGTTTGCTTTATCTATTTTATTTTCTTTCACTTTTTGTGGTGTAGAACAAGTGTTGTAAATTATATATATATTAACCATAAAATTCACAATAGCATGTATGCCTTCTTTTGTAGATATTATATTTAAATTTGAATGAGTGGAGTATCTTTTTTTCACTGTAGTTTATCTTTTGTGCCCATAATCAATTAAGGATGAGTCATTTATTTTGTGCCCATAATTTCTATTTTCTTAGAATGTAAAAAATTTATAGGTATTTCCTTTATTTTGTGCCCATAATTCTCGATTATCTTATTGAATTAGATGAGTCCTTTATTTTGTGCCCATAATTTTCAATCATATTGGGTTTCATTTTATCAAAAAAGTTTCAACATGTGGAAATATTATTCAAGGCAAATTTTTTTACATGTGGATTCAGATCCGATCCGTGGACCCGGTGGATCCGGATTTGGATATGATTTTTATGTACCCGATGGATCTGGATCCAAGTATGAAAATTGATATGGATCTGGATCTAGTAGGATCGGGTCCAGATCCGATCCATTGCCATCCCTATTTGTAATGCTCGTGATAGATGTTAGGGTTTTAGCGCTGATTTTTTTTTATCATATTTGAGTTTTACTTAAAGGCAAAGTATTATCATAATTGCTTTTATTTTTTCTGAAAGGAAAATAGTTCATTCAGTCAACGGAGTTGCAGTCGGTTCTGATGATTATGTATATTTCTCTTTCATATTTGGCTATTCCTTATCTTGGAGGAAAATGTTTGGACATGTATAAATTGAATACTTCATTCCCACAGCTACAACACTAACATCCACAATGTAGTCTTTAAAGGAGTATTTTTTAGTGGGAGATTATTCTCTGAATAGATCTTATATTTTTTATATTAGTTTTTCAATATGTAAGTCAATTGATCAAACCAAATAAAAGTATTATATTTCTTTTAGTATAGTTTTCTTCGTGTCTGGTTTATTTATCGTTCAAAGATTTGCAATTGTTTGCTTTCGCATGACGCCCTGTTAATTTGACCCCCAACAAGTGGTATCATAGCCAATGGTTCGGTCATGTTCAAGACAGGTTCAAGGCGGGTTCAAATCAAGAGCAAACAATTTGGCTATATTGAAGAGTTTTGTAAAAAAAAATGTATGAATTACTACATGTGGAAATAAGTTTCAACCATATTATCAACAATCTCGTTGTTGCATCTTTAAAAATAAAAACCAGTTTTAACACATGCTTACTTTTAACGCATAAGCTCCAATTTTAAACCACACCTAATTTTAACCACGGCAAGCAGTCGCGATGAAGATTATGTGAACAAGGAGGATGAAGATTATTTTGTCGGAAAATTCAGGTCAAGAAAAGAGATTTGTTAGGATTTTAGCCCTGATTTCTTATCATATTTGAGATTTATTTTTCTCTTCAATGAAAGTCAAAGTATTATCATAATTGATTTTACTTTTTCTGAGAAAAAAATATAATTCTCTTCCATATTTGGCTATTCCTTGTCTTGGAGAAAATTTTTTGGACATCTACTAATTGAATACTTCATTCCCACAACTACAACACAACAACATCCACAATGTAGTCTCCAAACCAGTCTTGTTTAGGGGGAGATTATTCTCTCAATAGATTATATATTTTTTATATTAATTTTTCAATAAGTAGGTCAATTGACCAAACCAAATAAAAATATTATGCTTCTTGTAGTATAGTTTTCTTTGTGTCTGATTTGTTTGTCATTCAAATGATTGCAATTGTTAGCTCCCAAATGACGCTCTGCTGATTTGTTGGGGTCGAAATATTAGGACATCATGCGGGAGCTAATAATTGTAAACCTTTAAACGAAGATAAACCAGACAACAAAGAAAATATACTAAAAGGCATAGTATTATAATATGATTTGTTCAAGTGACCTATATATTGAAAAAATATATTAAAAAATTAAAATTATTAGAGAATAATCTCCTCCTAAACGAGACTCTTTTAATTACTACATTGTGGATGCTCTTGTGTTGTAGTTGTGGGAGGAATCTGCAATTTATAGATTTTCAAAACTTTTTCTCTAAGACAAAGAATAGTCAAATATGGTAGAGAATTATGTTTTCCTTTCGGAAAAAGTAAAAACAATTATGGTAATAGAAAAGTAAAACTCAAATATCGTACGAAAATCAGGACAAAAACCCTAACATATCTCCCCCTTTTTGCTTGAATTTTTTAATAAAATAATCTTCATCCTCCTTCACATAAGTTTCATCACTGTTGCTTGTCATGGTTAAAAATAGATGTGGTTTAAAATTGAAGCTCTATGCGTTAAAAGTAAGCATGAGTTAAAACTGATTGTTATTTCTAAAGATGCAACAATAGGATTGTTGATAATATGGTTGAAAATTGTTTCCACATGCAGTATTTTTGAGACATTTTTTTTTACAAAACTCTTCATTATCGTCAAATTAGTTGCTCTTGATTTGAATCCGCCTTGAATCTATTTTGAACATCGCAGAACCATTGGCTGAACCATTGACTCTAATACCACTTAGCTTGTTGGGGTCGAAATTGTTGGAAATTTGCCTTTGGCGGGGAGATGCGTCCACCCATCTTTGATGAATTAAACACTAGTGTTCCGCATGTTGGAGACCTTGTCTCTTCGCACATGCATGATCTACGAAGTGAGTAGATGACCGTAGGGCCAAGAATCGTTAAATTTCGTTGAGAAATGAAAGAGATATTGGTCCACGAAGTAAGGTGTTTAAGGCATGGAAATGTGGTGTGGGACAAATCTACCACATCGGTGGGAATAGGAAGAATTGCTCTCTATATATGTCTCAAATTGGTAAAGGGTTTGGGACCCCAAGGGGTATCCCATGTGTTTAAAGGAGGGAAGACCTAGATGTGCTTGGGTTCAAGGCTAAGCCCACATGCGCGCCGCCGCCGCCCGCCCGGTCCGGTCACGGGTCACGGGCTGTGGGGCTTTCTGATATTATCTTTTTGGACCAGAGAACTCTGCCAGATGTACAGTTTGATCCCTGAAGTTTCATATGTACAGTTTTGGACCAGAATTCTTTCATATGTACAATTTGGTCCTTGAAGTTTCAATATTTACAATTTGATCCCCCAGAGTTTCTGGGAAGGTGACGGAAAGGTTGGACTGCATTTTGGAGCATTAAACAGCCATTACTTGGCTGATTAACTCTCCATTAACAGCCCATTACTTGGGCAATTGAGCAGCCTCCTTCAAGACCTTAAATCAGCCTCACTAATGGCATTTAACATGCCATTTACAGCCCTCCTAATGGCCATTAACAGCCATGTTTGGGCAGTTGATCAGCCCCTCCTCCATGCTATATATTGAGCCTCTTTTGGCTCAATTCGGAGGCAGCAAACAGGCAGCACAACAGGCAGAAAACACACTGCAAAACAGCACAGAAAACACATGAAAACAACAGCGTTTTTCAGTCACAAAAGAGCACAAAACAGTGGCCGAAATCTGTCCAAAACAGTGACAAAAATCTGTGCAATTCGTGACTGGAAAACAGTGAGCAAACCCTCACATATACACAAGATATACACAACAGAGACACAATATATACACAGAGACAAATGAGAAGAGAAGATATAATCTCTTCCTTCCTTTTCCATATCTTCAGCAAGTCGAGTCATATTTGTTTTCTTCGACAGGCTCAACCTATTGGCTTTGTAGTGTTGAGATTAAAGTGTTGTTTTATCTTGGGAGACTATTGTCCGCTAACGTAAAAGCATATATACGGGGCAATCTTGTCTTAAGGATAGAGGGCTATCCTCGACTCAACACACAACGTTGTAACCATCCAGATTTAGTTATTTCTTGATTTCAGGATATCAAGATTGAAGACACAACAATCTTGCGTCAGTTCTCAACATTGGCTTTGCAAGGTGATCAAGATTCAAGACACAACATACTTGCGGCAGTTTTGAAGATTGACCATTTATTTATCCTTTCGAACATTTGTAATAGTTATTACTTCCCGTACTGCTTTATAAAGTATAATAGAGCAAAAATTACCAACAGAAATAGCATGGCGTCATGTAAAAACTAATAATTGCAAACCGTTGAAGGACGATTAATCAAACAACAACAAAAATATACTAAAAAAGTCATAACATTATAATATGATTTGCTCAAGTGACCTATATATTGAAAAAACTAATATGAAAAATATTAAAATATGAGAGAATAATATTCCCCTAAACGAGACTCTTTGACTGCATTGTGGATGCTCGTGTTGTAGTTGTGGGAGGAAGATCTTCAATATATATATGTCCAAAATTGTTCTTCCAAGACAAAGAATAGCCAAATATGTAAGAAATTTATATTTTTCTTTCGGAAAAAATAAAAATAATTATGATAATACTTTAACTTTCCTTCCAGAAAAAAAGTAAAATTCAACTATAATAAGAAAATTAGAAAACCTAACAAATATCATAACATTGTTTTCCTTCGTGATTGGTTGTGCTCACTCCAGCCTCCAAGAGTTGGTTTCCCTGAGAGAGTGAGAGACGGACGTTGATCCTTGTTTTGAGAAGGTCTTAATTACTCGGGATAGTAAATGTAGTATGACTATTTTTGCCCACTATTAGGTTCTAAATGTACAATAGTTATCATGATATTTTTCTATTACATTAGAATAAAGTTCAAACAAAAGCACAAGTTATGAAACACATGACTTCTTCTGATTCCTTTTTTCTTTTAACTTCTTCTGATTCCAAATCTAGCTGGTTACCACATATATAGTTATCTTCTTATAAACTTAATTATACACTCAAAATTAGGCATAACCTTGTAGTATAAACATTCTAAATTGTTCGGCATATACACTTTAAATTGAATAAGAATTTTTTACTAATTTTAAGGGGCAACCCCAAGAATGGAATAGGGGGAGCAATTGACGGCATAAGTCGCCTAAATAAATCTTTTACTATTTAAAGATGTTTGTTATGTGCACGTTTTGATGATTATTGGTAATTAAGCTAAGCATGTGGATACATTAATTGCTACCTTGTTTTGAGATAATGTCCAAATGAAATGTGTGTACGCGTGGAAGAGAAGATCTGCACATGTAGTGGGGGACTACTAATTATTCAACATAACTTCTAAATGGGTTTGGATCTGCGATCGATTCAATAGAAAGAAAGGGATAGTCTGTATTTTTCGTTGGGGATTTTCGGAAAAAAATCGCCGGCAGTTGCAAATGCTCCGGTATATATCAATACATAGTTGGATTACTCCCACGTGCTCGTACAAAAATTTAAAGGCTTAGATACCTTTTCCTCTAGCCATCTCCTAAAATTCCTTTTCTCTCCCAAATGAAATCACTTAAATAAAATACAAAACCCCAATATATCCTGATTCTCTTTATTCATAGGGAACATTTTGCCTGCTCTTGCGTTCTTTTTTCCTTTTTAGCTTGCAATGACAATTTACTCTTCTTCTTTTTTTCAGAGAGCAATTTGTTGAATTGCACAAAATTGAAATTTTCAATGCATGAAGATCCTCATATTATTTTCATCAAAGAATCGCATGGAGGTTTCATACTGCTATGGATCAGTAGAATAAAGAAGAGACAAGATCTGTTCTTTGTTTATTACATTACCCACAAGTGAAATGTCAAATTTTCTTTCCATAAAGCTATATTTATCATTTACTAAACTGCAGAGCTCAAATAAATTTATAAATCGGTTATTTTCCCATAAATTTGAATTTCGAATTTGAGTAAGAAAAATTGTGACCGGGCGATCTTGAGTTTTAATTTTAATTTCCTACAGAGTGTTGCGACGGATGGACTTGCTATAGTGATATCCGTTATTCCTCTTGGCTCGTATTTTTTCCGTTATTCATAAGGATTTTCACGTAAAATTCTCAGTGTTATTATTGCTTTTTATTCTTGCTAATTAGTGTCCCGCATTTATCACTAATACCATGAATATTATTTTCGCGGGTCTATTTATTCTCAACAAGTGGTATCAGAGTCAATGTTCTGTCTGAGTATGCTCTGTGGTTGCAACACATTCTGAACTTCCACATAAAAAAAGAATTACTTTGATCTCCTGCTAATAAATAATATTTATATTTGTGATAAACGATGGAAGCAACACTAGTAGAATAATTACTTTGAATTGTGTCAATTATACCATTTGGAAGGGCAAAATGAAAGATTTGCTCTATGTCAAGAATTTTTATCAACCGATCTTTGCCACTAAAAAGCCTGATAATAAATAAGATGAAGAGTGGAATCCGTTACACAAACAAGTCTGTGGCTTTATTAGACAGTGGGTTGACGATAATGTGTTGAACCATATTTCTGGGGAGACGCATGCTCGAACCCTATGGGAGCAACTTGAAAGTTTGTATGCTCGAAAGACTGAAAACAACAAGATGTTCTTAATTAAGCAGATGTTGGATTTAAAATACCTTGATGGTTCTCCGATGATAGATCATCTGAATAACTCTCAGGGGATCATGAACCAGCTATCTGCTATGGGCATTAAATTTGATGAAGAAATTCGAGGTTTGTTTCTACTTGGTTCCCTACCAGATTCTTGGGAAACTTTTAGAACTTCATTGTCAAATTCTGTTTCGGATGGCGTAATCTGTATGGATCTTTTCAGGATATAATTCCTTAGATTTTACAATACCGACAACTAACATACAAATCAATTCCAATTCATATCATGATCAAAACAGCCCACAAGTCCATATATAATGATTTCTTAGATTTATGGGTTTCGATTATGAAATCCTTTTACAACTTACTTAAAATCGTCAATTAACCACAATTATAGATAAAGGAAGGTAAATTTTACCTCAATACATCCAAGCCTTCTCAAAACAACACTTTGCCCTAAATTTAAGGGTTTCTAAACCCGGTTCCACACGAAGGAAGTAATTATTATGATAATAATTAGTAGCATTAATCTTACGTATTTCAGATTAGATTTGGTCTTGGGAGGTTGGGATACTTTAGAGAGGATCTTAGGAGAGTTCTTGATATGTTTTGGAGAAAAATGGCTGAGAAAATCGCACAACCCGTATTTAACTCGAAAAAATTCTCCACCATCGTAATTTAACGGTGGTATTGATGGTACCGTAAAATACTTGATGGTCCATCAAACTTCCAGTCAAATTTCTAGGGTATTTGACGACTCAGAGTGGGAAAATAGATGGTCCGTCGACCCTTCCGTCAAATTGCTCAGCTTTCCAATTTCATCGAAACGTATTTTCTTCGATCTGTTTGACTTTCAAATACTCTAAAACTTCCATCAACAAGCTGTAAACCTTCATTACCCTTTTGTAAAGTTGTACCTCTTCCTGGGACATCAGTATCCATTAATGACACGTCGAGATGCGAACTACGATGTATAACATCCTTCCCCCTTAGGAACATTCGTCTGCGAATGTGAAAATAAGCAAATTCAAATGGTCTCTCCACATATGGTGCTTATAGATAACCCCCTTCCTATGGTTGTATCCCTAATAATTCTTCGCTTTGCGTGCTCAGTTATGCTCCCTAACCTACCTAATGACCCTGCTTGTCCACTGATACACAATCTTAAAATCAAGTATACAATTTAACTTGTCGAATACTATGATTCATAAAAGCATTCAATTTAACTAATATGATTCACCTTAGGTATTTCTCTATAGCCCATGATTATTAACTCCATGGAATGACTAATGGTATAATCAATTAATTAATCCTATATGATATCCTTCTCAACCTTGCAATTACCTATATTGTATATATCTAATGAAATGCGCTAATCCCGCAAATGATCCTATAGAATCCTTATGTGGGGGTAAGATCTCAGCAACTACATAATATGTAACAAGTAATTACTTAGGCTTGTAAATACATAAATGTCTAATGTAGAAACAATTAACATACTTGTACTCTAATCTCGACTAGCACCTAAGCTTGATGCTTCATCCCCGTCCGTACCACGATCTTCTCGATTAAGCTTCGGGCAATCTCGTATTTTGTGACCATGGTTCTTGCACCAAAAGCAACCATCTGAACACTTACGACATTACCCAGTATGCAACCGACCATACTATTTACAAGGTGGCCAAGAAGGCCCCATTCGACCTGTATTACTCTGATTATATGATTCTGATGCTCGTGAACCCTGATTATGCATAGAACTCTGTGACAGTGTAGCCTGCCTATAAGAGTGTGGCCATTGGGCCTGAGTAGAAGTACTAACTGCAGGACCGGATGAAGGCCTATGATTATTTCAATCATACTCTACTTGACTGGCCAATCTAGTCCTCTTAGGTTGACTTTCGTCACCCGCCTCCTATTGTCATCGCTTTTGATCTTCCTGGTTCTGAGCATATGCCTGGATGCGGGAGATATACATACCCACGTTAAAGGAGGCCGTAGTACACTCATTAATCATATCTGGCCATAAACTGTTCACAAACCGATGCACCCTATCACTCATTTTGGCCACAATCATAAGGGTGTACCTAGCCAGCGAATTAAACTGAAGACTATATTCCAATACACTCATGTCATCTTGCTGTAAGAGTAGAAACTTATCTTGCCTGGTTCTTCGAAGTTCTACTGGTAGGTAATGCTGCAGAAAAGATTCAGAAAATTCCTTCCGCACTGCCGATGGTGCATTCGACCCTATGGACTGTACCCACGTCTCATACCATACAACCGCTATATCCTTCAATCTATACGAAGCCAATTCCACTGCCTCGATATCTATAACATGTATTACCTGCAGTGTCATGTACATCTGATCTAAAAACTCTACAAATCTTCAATTGGGTCAGATCCTAAAAACACTGGAGGATCCAAATTGACAAAATCCCGGACCCTTGCACTAACAACCCTGTCATATGATTCAACTCCCGCACCCTGTCACTAGGCCTGAGCGACCACTAATCAAGTCAGCAATCACACTGCGTTCCGCATATCCATGTCCTCATCATAAGTCTCAAATGGAAGGGCTGGAGGTATTGATTATCTCATCTGTTCTTCTAGGGTTGGAGGATTCAACAGGTCTTGTGGGTATCACATCCACACTCTGGCCCTCACTAATAGGTGGCACTCTACTTGCACCCTCATCAGCTGTCACTATTCCCTTTTGGCTAGCTGGAGCTTTTTTGTTTACCGACATCGATGTATCCAAAACAAGAAAAGGGGTTAAGAATCCAATTCCTTACATCTCAACTTTATCACATGATCTGAAGAGTTTAGGTAATTTCCTTTTTTCTTTTCTCCCCTTTTTCTATTGCCTTCCTTTATTTTCTATACAAGTAAGAAGGTTGTTCAAGAACCTAAACTTTAGGGTGCCAAACACAGAGTGAGATGGAGACAAATTTACCGTCTTGAGGCTTGAGCATACTATATTATGAGCGGAGATAGAAGTTCATATACGTGTGTTCGGGTGAATTTAATAACTTTTATTCAAATAATATTGTATTGTGTTGAGAAAATTATTTAAAATATATAAATATTAAATTTAGAACTCCAATTATTAACATTTGAAGTCGTCGTTCTGAAATTCAAAATCCATATAATTGAAATTATAACTGTGTCTCTAACTATATCGGACCTTTTTCATAATTATTATTTTCATAATTATTAATGAGAATATAGTTTTTACTTGTATGTATTCATTTATAAAATTTATACCTTTAAAAATTATATAGCAGTAATTAAATATATTTTAGAATTTCAAAGTATACAATTCACATATTGTATAACTTAAAATATACATAAGAATAGTTGGATGACAGATGAGAGGCTGTCGAGTGTGAAAGGGCCTGATGTAGTCTCAAAGTATGTCATTTGCCGGACATTATACCCATGGCCGGCTCCAAGGTGAAGCCAATGAAGCAAGTGCTTTAGGCTCCCAATTTTGGGGCCTCATTTTTAGTAATAGTAGATTTATTTATTTTAAAAAAAATAAGTACTTAAGTATTTTTAGTAGAAAAATAATCTTTTTTAGATAGAAGAAGATAATTTTTTGACTGTGAATAAAGTAATTGTTGTCAATAATTTTTGGATTGTGAATATCATGTTCATTTTAACACTTAAATCATCGTCATAAACATGTAAGAAAAATCGTATTGAAAGCATTAAGCAATAAAATTTTAAACTCCACCGATAAGAGATGTTTTATTAAAATTAATACAAGTTAGTGAGGAATCAAAAACCAAAAGCAAAGCTAATTGTTAAGCAATATCAAGAACTTGATAATTTTGAGGTTTTACTGAGTATAATTATTTGGTACGACGTGCTATTTTTTGTTAATTCAATTAGCAAAAGTTTAAAATAAAAAATTGAAGCGAATGGAATTTGTTTTGATTTTCTATTTGGTGGTAAAAAATTGAGATCATTAGATGATAAATTTTTTAAAATATTACACTCACCCACCCTGATATTGCTGGTCTAGATTTATTCTGAATTAGAAATACTAAGAGAAATTGTACAAGTAGAAGATAATATTCTGATCGATATACCCAATCAAATAAAAAGAGTTTGATTAGTTTTCAAATGTTTGTATTGCTTATAGAACAAAGTTAACAATTCTGTAACGGTTGTCTGAGCGAAAATTTCTTTTCAAAATTAAAATTGATAAAATCTTACCAAGATTAATAATGTCTCAAAAAGATTAAGTGAATTTGCTTTATTATCAATTGAAAAAAAAAATATTAGAATGAATCGATTATGAAAAAAAAATAACTCATATATTTGGCATCTCAAAAAATTACTAGAAGAACAGACTTTAGATATTTTTTAAAATTTAAGACCTCCCATTAAATTATATCTTTAGGCCCCTAATGTGCTTGAGCCCCTGATTATACCATCAATACATTAGCATCTTGTATATTAATTAGACTTCATCTTCTAACTTATGGAAGGCCTAATTCTTGCATTTTCTGCTTTCTAACTGTTCATTTGTGCAATAACTCCTTTTCTTTTTGTTTTATACTCTTTCTATAATACTCACTTTAAAGTTTCATTAATCAAGATTTACGTCGTCTAAGATTCATTAGGAAAATCTTATTTCCAATTGCTTTTGGTGAATCTTGAAACACCTATACTCAAGTGGAAATCCAACTTGAAGGCCTCCAGAGTGCAGACATGATTATTGGAGCAACACCTGTAATTAAGTAGTACTTAACTAGAAATAATTGATTGGTGAGGCATTAAGTAATACTTGTCGACTTTTCAATTTTGTTTTATATAACCACCGGTTCATGTTCTATGGCTGTTGAGAATATAATGCCCACTTCCAAATAAAAACAAGTATACCTACTGCTTTGAACCGACTAATCTCACTTATGGTTTCAACTGTTTGATATGAACTAACACACACGTTCACTAGACAAGTGCAAATGGTCCAAGTCAAATCATCTACCCTACAAGAAAATATAGAATTAACAAGCAAAACTTTAGCAATAATAAATATATTATTACTAAAAACGTAAATGGTAACAAAAATTTAATATATTGTTGCTAAAAAATATAAATGGCAACAAAAAAATAACTTCTTGTTGCGAAAACTTTTCACATCGGAGGTTATTGCAACGTCATGCAACAACTTTTGTTGTTACAAAAAGTACTTTTGGCAATCACTTCCAACATAGTACAACAAAAATGATATTGGCAAATGCCTTTTTTCTTGTAGTGCTAATAAAGGATTAGTTTGTAGTAATTAATTAGTTGAAGTTTAACTGCTTTTTAACCCAAAGAAAAAAAAAGTGAAAACATAAAAATGGATGTAAAACAAAAGTTTGGCAACCAAATCATATAAATAAGGACTAGGCGAGCTTACAAATTCAGTTAGTCAAATATATCAGGATTTTTTAGGCTTTTAACATATTTAATTTGATCGCTAGGAAAAAATAAAAAAAATAAAATATATATATATATATATATATATGCTATTATTTTAGTGGATGGCTACTGGCTACACATGAATGTGAAAATCCTTTTTGGGATATTTTCTTAAAGCCATATAATATCAAGCAACAACAACAAAATTCCTAATCACGTGATTTGTGGATATCAGTTATTTTTTACTTAAATCTTCTTAATGAAATTTCTAACTTCATCACTGTCAAAAATAACATGCAATTACAATTGATAATAACGGGGCATTATAAGATGAGAAGAAGTTATATCTCATCAGCGTATAGAATCTGAATAATAAAGTAAAAAGAACAGAAACTTTATTTTTCTAGTAATATTCTCCCTACATGACAAGGAGAAATTGGAAGAGTGAGGAGAGACTTTATGGATAAGAATTCCCTATCTATGTTTGTCATGAATTATCTAAGAAATAAAGTTTGCACTTTATTGTTTCTATGGGGCATTATGCTGGCATGTTAAATAGTACTATTATATATATTAACAATGAGCACCTACTTATATGCAGAGTGCAGACATATCTAGTAAAATGACATAGCATGTATACTCTACTACAGAAAATAAGGTCCACAAATTAATGGCTCTTAATAATTCAATCAACTACCTCAAACTTATCCTAATCCGAATGATACTGAGATTTTAACATAACTAGAAAATAGTATAATAGGAATATTATCAGGTGTTCAAGTGAGTTGTCCTCCGGGCAAAGTACGTATATATACGCAAGAGGAAATATTTACTAAATGTAACCATAGATTTCTATTTACAAAACATAACATTACAAACTCTATACAAATACAGTCTTTAATTTTTTAAAATAATATTTAATTAGTTATTATTTTTAAATAATTAATAAATTAATTTGTTTCTACTTAAGGCTTCAAATTTTTGTGTATGAAATGTGTATATCTCGCTCAAGACTTAAAAAATCGCTCAAATTTTTGTGTATCAAATTTGTATCTCGCTCCGGACTTAGAATTTCGCTCACATTTTCGTTTATAAAGTTATGTTAGGTTTATGTAAAATTAATACAACTACAACAATATTGTATACAACATTCAAGACTTGAAATAATCGCTCAAATTTTTGTGTATGAAAAATGTATGATGTGTATATTTTGTTAGAGGCTTAAACAGTTCGCTCAAATTTTGTGTATGAAATGTTTATATCTCGTTCAAGGCTTATAAATTACGCTCAAAATTGTATGTATGAAAAATGTACATCTCGCTCAAGACTTAGAATTTCGCACACATTTTTCATGTATAAAATACAACTACAACAACATTGTATACACCGTGCATACAATATTCAAGGCTTAAAAATTTTGCTCACAATTGATGTATGAAAACTATATTGAAAATTTCGCTCACATATACACATTTCATACACAAAAATTTGAGTTAATTTTGTAAGACTTGAACAAAAAAACTTTGATTTTTTTAATAAATTAATAATTTAAAACATATAAAAATATATATTTTTAAAAAAATTGGAAAATAGTTTTTTAAAAAACAAAAAAACAAATTACTTTAAAAAATAAAATAAAAAAACGAAAAAAATATAAAGATCCGTCATGTTTTGTAATATATCGTTATGTTTTGTAAATTAGGAAAACTATCTATATATTTTGTAATAAAGAGTCTTAAATAGGTTTCTGTGTCATTTTTCCTTGTCCTAAATAGATATGTCAAAATGGGCTTGGCCCATATAACTGACCCAACTTTGCGAGATGGGTGTTTTGGGCTGGAATAATCATCCCATTTTGAATCTGAGGTTATTTTGAAAAAAACTATTTTTCAGATTTACTAATTAAAAAATCTAATTTTTCAGAATATTTTTTTTAAAAAGATATTTTTTAATACTTTGCTAACGGTAGGGGTATATTTGATCCTAAGTTGTAATCGGAGGGATATATTTGATTACTTTCGTTAAAGGAGGATAAATTTGGCTAATAAACTAAAGTAAGGAGTATATTCGACCTTTTCCCTCAATTAAAATTATCTGAATATCCACAGTTTGAAAATAGTAAACATAATTAAGCGGGCAAGTTCCTTTTCCCGCCCATATAGAAAACTGAAATTCAAAATAAGCCACTAAAAAATTTTCACATGGATCGCAGAACCTTAGAAATCCACCGTCAAATTTCTCTTTCATAAACGGCTGATAACCACGATCCTCGAAAACCATAAACAACGAATCATAATAAAACACGTGGATCCTGAATATACGTAACAGCCAATGCTGAGCGTCCATTCTCCACTCCATCAACGGCTCACATACACGATCACCGTCAGACTAAATTAACCAATCAAACAACAGAGTCCAAAACCTATATAAACTTAAGTCCCCCAATTTCATTCCTCATCACATACACACTCTTAATCAAAATCTCAATTCATCTTACTGTAAAAAAATTCTCAACAATGGCACCAAAGGCAGAGAAAAAGCCAGCTGAGAAAAAACCTGTAGCCGCCGAGGAGAAGAAAGCTCCGGCGGAGAAGAAGCCAAAAGCCGGCAAGAAGCTTCCAAAGGACACCGGAGCAGCCAGTGCCGACAAGAAGAAGAAGAGGTCAAAGAAGAGCGTTGAAACCTACAAGATCTACATCTTCAAGGTGCTTAAGCAAGTGCATCCAGATATCGGTATATCCAGCAAGGCAATGGGTATAATGAACAGTTTCATTAATGATATATTTGAGAAGCTTGCTCAGGAATCATCTAGATTGGCTAGGTATAATAAGAAGCCAACTATTACTTCTAGGGAAATTCAAACTGCTGTTAGACTTGTGTTGCCTGGTGAATTAGCTAAGCATGCTGTTTCTGAAGGGACTAAGGCTGTTACTAAGTTTACTAGCGGTTAGGTTTTGAATTTGGGGATATTTTGTGTTTTAGATCAATGTAAAAGGATGCTGGTATTTTGTTCCTTGATTTGTAATTGGCCTTAGAATCGTTAATGCAAATGAATGCCAGTTTTTCTCTATTGAAATTGTGTGTTAGGTCTGTCTTGTTTTTGTTATTATAATCTTGTGTAATTTGGTGTTCTACGTTTAGTCATATGTATTGTTTAAACAGTATGAATGTTGTATATTGTCTTTTGCATGATAAACGCTTCACTGTAATTGCACTGTATAATGGGAATATTACGGTTTACAAAAGAATCAACCTAAATTGCTTTTAACATCTACTCATAATTTTCAAAGTATTTTATACTGACTATTCAAATTCAAGTAATTAAAAACTTGAACTTAAATGCACAACAGAAAAACTTGAACTATTCTCAATAGTATAAAATAGCCCTTACTCAGATCTTAAAATAGAACTTAAATGTAATCCGTATCTAAATTTGAATAGGTTCTATTTTGGTATTGATTGATTGATTTAAGTAATTACTTAAATGTAACTTGATACGGATTACATTCAAATTAAGTGTATATCATAAATTTGAATAGTCAGTATAAACTAGTTAAAATTTTTGAAAACTGTAATATACAACATTCATACTGTATTGATTGATTGATTGATTTAAGTAATTTATACTGACTATTCAAATTCAAGTAATTACTTAAATCTGAGTAAGTTCTATTTTGGTATTGATTGATTTAAGTAATTACTCAAATGTAATCCGTATCTACATTTATCTTTCTTTTCTCCACTGTTTTATGTATCTATCGATTCCCTTAGAATTCAATCAATACCAACCTGTATATTTATCGAAGATTAGCAAAACACGGAGGAGATAGACCATAGCCTCCAAACAACTACGAAGAATGTAACTGACCATTCTTAGGGGAAACAATAAAGGGGATATTTGACTCGAGGACGTCTGGGTAATACCAAAGTAGTCAGGCGCAAGCCTGGAAACCTGGATTATCAAAAAAAAGAAAGAAAAAAGGGATATTTGAGTTCTGAAAATGAAATTCCCTACTAGAGGGTTGAACATCTATACAAAAGGATGCTATACAAGTAGTGTAAACTACTGCAAGATTCTGGAGGGTTATGGGAAAAATTATTCCTCATCTATGGGGTAGGTTCATTTTGATCCCTCAAATATAATCTTGAACATATTTAATCTCTTAACAATATTAAAGTGGAGCACTTTTGGTCTCTCTAACAAAATCCGTTTAAAAAACATTAGTGCTAAACCCATCTAACACCATAGGCGGATCCAATATTTGAGGTTTGTGGGTTCGAAATTTTAAGACAGGACAACAACCTCAAGCGAATGTATAACAACCGTCAAAACATTCGGGTTCTTCGGTTCGGTTCGATTTTTTTCAAGTTAGGTTCAGTTATTTTCGGTATGAACCTGATTAATGAATTATTTTTCTACTAGCGCAATGAGCTACTTTTAAAATTAAAAATGGGTTGATTTTAAATTTTACGTTTTGTTTTATAAAAATAAGCTAAAAAAATCTACATTACAGGAAAAATGAATTAATTTATGCACTGATGCAGGACAACAAGAGTGACCGCAAGTGAACTGAGGAGTTTTTTTTTCTTTTAAAAAAGAGCACATAGTTGACCTTAGGTCCAATGACCTTTGTTTCGAGTTTCTTCTCCAATCAGATCCGATGGGTTTGGCCTCTTACAAGTTACGTGAGTGTCACATGAGTTTAGCACCATTACTTTTTAAACGGATTCTATTAGGAGACCAAAAGTAGTCCACTTTAACATAGTTAAGGGATTAAATATTCTCAAGGTTGTAGTTGAGGGATCAAAATAAACCTACTCTCATAGTTAAATGATTAAATATGTTCAAGGTTATATTTGAGGGACCAAAATGAACCTACTCCCATAGTTAAGGGATAAATTTAGCCCATAACTCAGATTCTGGACAAGATTATCTTGAAATAACATCATTAATAACAAAATGGTTCTTTCTTGTTTTGAATCTGAAATTTGCAATGCCATCTATGTCTAGTTTGATGAGTGATTTCACCATATCAGGAAGGGAATTAGCATTGTAAAAAACAGTGAGCTTTTTGTGCCTTTCTCCATAGTTGGCAAGATTATCAGCAGCTTTATTGCACTCCATATAAACATAAAATAAAAGTACAGTTGAGCTTGTAGGAGATGTCTTAGATCTGATCAATGATCTGTTGTAATTGTCAAGGTGTCTTCATTTTGTTGTTAATCACGTTGATAGTCACTTGAGAATCAGATTCCACATTTACATATTGGAGACCCCCGTTGTAACAGTAAGTAAGTCCTTGGGCTAAAGCCATAGCTCTGCCATATTGTTACTACCATGTTCATAAAAATTAGCATAAGCATGATGAATAAATCAGAACTGTCTCTGTTTATCCTTTGCAACAGCCATCAATATTAAGTTTAGAGCGGCTATTTCCGGAAGACCCTCGGCTCAAAACAAAACATAATCACAAGCAAGACAATTAAACCAAAGCAAGAGTAAAGCAAGAAAAACGGTCATACTCAGATAAGGAATTAAAACAGTACAAAGTGCATTCGAACAAAAGGAAACAGTAGCTAACACAACTAAATAAGCTAAACAAAATACACTAAAGAACACATACAGCAGAAATCAAACTACATTGGATTATAAAGCAATAATGTGCCTATAAGTGTAATAGGCTAATCGGACCTACAGTAATAACACTACAACTATCAATTTGTAAGCATAAGTAGGACTACGCTCGAGTACCTACTACTCTTCTACCCTAATATGTGTCCTCCACAACCCTCTATCTAAGGTCATGTCCTCAGTAAGTTGCACCATATCCCGTCTAATCACCTCTCCCCAATACTTCTTCGGCCTACATCTACCCCTCTTGAACCCATCCATAACCAACCTCTCACACCTCCGCACTGGGGCATTTGTGTCTCTCCTCTGCACATGCCCGAACCATCTCAACCTCGCTTCCCGCATCTTATATCCACCGAGGTCACTCCCACTTTCTCTCGGATATCATCATTTCTAATCCTATCTCTCCTTGTATGCCCACACATCCATCTCAGCATCCTCATCTCCGCAACTTTCATCTTTTGTATGTACGAAGTCTTGACTGACCAACACTCCGCCCCATACAAACATAGTCGATCTAACCACCACCCTATAGAACTTGCCTTTAAGTTTTGGTGACACCTTTTTGTCGCGCAATACTCCAGATGCGAGCCTCCATTTCATCCACCCCGCCCTAATACGATGTGTGACATCGTCATCAATCTCTCCATTCCCTTAGATAATAGACCCTAGGTACTTGAAGTTTCCTTTCTTTAGATTGACATGAGTACCAAGCCTTACCTCCACGCCTGTCTCAGGGTCGCTCCCGTTGCTGAACTTGCACTCCAAATATTCTGTCATGGTCCTACTCAACCCGAACCCTTTAAACTCCAGAGTTTGTCTCCAAACCTCCAGCTTGGCGTTCACTCCGCTGCGAGTCTCATCAATAATGACTATATCGTCTGCCAATAACATACACCATGGTACCTCCCCTTGGATTTGTCGCGTCAGTCCGTCCATCACCAAGGCAAATAAGAATGGGCTAATAGCTGATCCCTGGTGCATCCCCATCATCATTGGAAAGTGCTCCGAGTCTCCTCCTACTGTCCGTACTCTTAGTTTTGGCTTCATCATACATATCCTTGATCGCCCTAGTGTACGCCACAGGTACACCTCTAACCTCCAAACATCTCCATAGGGACTTTGTCGTATGCCTTCTCGAGGTCAATGAAAACTATAAAGTCTTTCTTCCTCTCTCTATACTGCTTCACCAACCTCCTAATAAGATGAATGGCTTCGGTAGTCGAACTCCCCGACATGAATCCAAACTGGTTCTCGTAAATAGACACGTCTCTCCTCACCCTCGTCTCCACGACTCTTTCCCAAACTTTCATAGAGTGGCTCAGCAGCTTGATACCCCTATAATTGTTGCAACTCTGGATATCACCTTTGTTTTTGTACAAGAGAATCATTGTACTCCACCTCCATTCTTCGGGTATTCTTGCGTCTTAAAAATGACGTTAAACAACTCAGTTAGCCACTCCAAACCAGCCCGGCCTGCGTTGTTCCAAAATTCAATTGGGATCTCATCAGGCCCGGTCGTTCGTCCCGTGCGCATCCTGCGAATGAATGTGTAGGAATGCAGTCCCTTAGTTTGCTCACATTCCATCTCCCATCATAGATATATTTACTGACAGGGTTACTTTTAGGAGCATTATTGAACTGGATCATGTTGGCAAGAGTACCTTTACCTGACCAATTGTTCCACTAGAAAGATTTTTTTCCCAGAACCAATCTTCCATATTATGTACTTCTCAGCAACCACTTTTATATCCATCATTCTTCTCCAGTTATGAGATTGTCCGTATGACCACTTCCTATGGACAGGATGAAGTCATTACAATATTTAGCTTCCAGAAATTCCTTTAACAGACTGTCTTTGGATCTGAAGTTCCACCAAGCTTTAGCAGAGAAGATATTGAAATAGTGATATGAATCCCACTCCACCCTCCATTGTTGGATAACATATGTCATCCCATGAAAACCAACGTTTCTTGTTCTTTGTATCTTCTTTTCCCCAAAAAAATTGGCAATTTTCATTTAAATTTGTTTAAGGAACAGTCTTGGATGTAGAGGAAGAGAGTGGAGTACAGATTTAATAAGCACTGCGTTTCCTCCATAAGACAATAATTTTTCTTGCCACCCTTGTAATCTGTTAGAAAACTATGCAACCCTAGAGTTGAAATAAACAACTTTCTTCCTACCAATATAGATAGGACAACCTAGGTAGATCATAGGAAAACTCTGATGATTAAAACCAGTGGTAATGCAAGCTTCCCTTATTTGGTCATTGGAGAAGTTAGATGATCATACAAGCCTGATTATTTCATATTTGTATCTGAAAAATTTCTACTGTAAACATGTTAAGTGCATTAGTCATCTCTTTGATACCAACATGTATTGTGAAGCATGTTTATGATCTATTATCTCATCACTTCTCGGAACTTGAATAATGGAAAGAAAATAAAACTACTTGGACTATAGACCGTACATATTCTAATTTAAAAGGATTATTTGAGCAAAGTGCCATTAAACAGTTTTTTTATTGGGTTTATATTTATAAGATAAAATTAAAAAAAAAACAAAATGTAGAGTAAACATTAACTACACGCAACACCCAATACTGAGCGTCCATTCTCCACTCCATCAACGGCTCACATACACGATCCCCGTCCGCCTAAATTAACCAATCAAACAACAGAGCCCAAAACCCTATATAAACCTAAGTCCCCCAATTACCCTCTTCATCATTCACACATTCTCTTAATCAAAATCTCAATTCATCTTACTGTAATTTTTTTTAAACAATGGCACCAAGGGTAGAGAAAAAGCCAGCTGAGAAAAAACCTGTAGCCGCCGAGGAGAAGAAAGCTCCGGCGGAGAAGAAGCCAAAAGCCGGCAAGAAGCTTCCGAAGGACGCCGGAGCAGCCAGTGCCGACAAGAAGAAGAAGAGGTCAAAGAAGAGCGTTGAAACCTACAAGATCTACATCTTCAAGGTGCTTAAGCAAGTGCATCCAGATATCGGTATATCCAGCAAGGCAATGGGTATAATGAACAGTTTCATTAATGATATATTTGAGAAGCTTGCTCAGGAATCATCTAGATTGGCTAGGTATAATAAGAAGCCAACTATTACTTCTAGGGAAATTCAAACCGCTGTTAGACTTGTGTTGCCTGGTGAATTGGCTAAGCATGCTGTTTCTGAAGGGACTAAGGCTGTTACTAAGTTTACTAGCGGTTAGGTTTTGAATTTGGGGATATTTTGTGTTTTAGATCAATGTAAAAGGATGCTGGTATTTTGTTCCTTGATTTGTAATTGGCCTTAGAATGATGAATTCAATTGAATGAAAGTCTACCCATGTTTAAATTATTTGTGTGGATCTGTTTTGTCTTTGTTATTATAATATTGTGAAATTTGGTGCTCTTCAAATATACATTCAGAATTTTTAAACATAGCATGAATGTAGTATATTGTCTTTTACAAATAAACGCTTCACTGTAATTGCAAGGTATAAGGATAATATAAATGTTTACAAAAGCATCAAATTATTTTAATTTTGACATCTCTTAATAATTTTCCAAGTTTTTTCTTGAATCTTAGATGTCCAATTCCTTTATTTTCCCAATTGTTGAATGGGTATACACTTGAAAAAACTCCCAATTCATTCATCTCTGAGCAAAATTATGAAAAACTAGTGACCTTAATTATTTAAAAAAAACAGTATTAAGTGCACCACTGGAATTTATGCTGAAGATTAATGTGTAAGCAAATAATTATCCAAGTTAAATGGCACTTTATTCTTATAGTCCCTTAAATATTGTCAAGTCTTAATTTCTTTCAATTATTCAAGTTTTCCAACTAGTGATGAGATAAGAAAAATATCATAAGAGGAGAAAGATCATAGCGTAATCGTAGTGCAGAAAAGAAAGGAATTAAACATTCTCGGTACAGTGGACTACATTAATTTTTTTTTAAAGTTCCAATATTCAAAGTAAGGAGATGTTTAATGTAATTAACATGTTCACAGAAGAGAGTAGAACATTTTAAGAAACAAGTTAAACAACTTTAGTATCGATTGATTGATTAGTTCTAAGAGAAATAGATCATAGATAGGTTGCAGTCCCCTGCTAAATACTACTAGTAGTACAGTAGTTACGCACTCCCTCCTTTTCATATTTGTGTTTTTCAAGTTTTTCAAATTTAGTTCAAAATAAATAATGTTTTAAAAAATCATCAAGGTATTATAATTTCTATGGGATAATAAATTGAGTTGATAATCATGTCATGAGATTTCAAATTCAGAAGTAAACAATACTAAGGAGTATCATATGTTCACACCTTGATGAACAAAATTACCTGATATATGTGCTGGTGGGAGATAATAAGTACTCCATATATAGAATTAGTCGAGATCAAGATAATTTAACTAAATAACTTTCATTATAAATGTTACTCCTTAAATAATTTAATTTTATAAAGAAATATGTCAAAAGCTTGAAAATCACTCATTAGAAATGATGGATAATGTCCTCTTGCTAGCTGAAAAAAGTCAATTTCCAAGTAATGTAGATCACTTCAAGAACAGTTGGTAGTTCTTGTTTAAATATTTTATTTTATGCCTCTTAAAATTTAGTGAGAATCGTAAATTTGCCATTTGCTTATCTTCAATTTTTTGGAATGAAAAAGATACAACAGCTTATAGGACAAATATGTCAGTTCCAACATGAACTTGAAAGTGCTCTAAAACTCAATCCACCATTTCAAGCACTTAACATTAAGATAAAATATTTGAATACAACAAAATAGGAAACAGAGAAGGTGAAAAGAATATGATAATTTTGATGGTAGAAGAAACAATAATTTGTCCTTCAAAAATTATCTGCACTTCGACATAATATAGACGTTGTTTCATGGAGTTAAAAAGTACTCCATATAAAATTTAGTTCAACTTGTTAAAAAGAAGAATTGAGTTAATATTTTTTTGGTAGAAAGAGATATTTTTTTTATATCAAAGGTCTTAAAACTGCTCCATCGTAATTGTCCCTAAACGTCCTTCTTTGTCACTGCTCCTTCCGTCCCATATTACTTGGCAATATTATTAAAAATATTTGTAATAAATTATTTGGCTATTTTCTAAAAATAAGATAAAATTAATTAAGTTTTTTCTACTTTGTCCTTGATATTAATTATTTTTTAAGTAACTAATAGTGATTAGAATTCAATTAATTGGAGAGCAATAAGAGTAATATAGTAAAAATATCTTCTTGTTTATGATTTCTAAAGAGAAAAATGACCAAGTAATATGAAGTACATAAAATTGGTTAGATTGGTAAAAGTTCTATTGTTCAATACATCAGTACCCGTTTAGCCATGGATATTTTCAACTTTTTTGAAAATATTACTGAAAACTGTTTGAACATAAAATTGTTATAATTTTCCGGAATTCAACTTCAACTTGAATTCCAAATTTTACTGGAATTCAAATTCCAAAAAACTATTTTTACTCCAAACCACTCACAAAAATTCAAAAAAAATACTAATTTTCATTCATATTCAAACACAGCTCTATTTTCAAATATAATTCCCAAATAGAGTACCATTTTTTTCTTCAAATTTCACCGTTTTTATGTACAAACGCCTAGTAAGTAAATACAACACTTGGAAGAGAACCAATTTCAAAACAATCCTATTAAAAGAGAATATACGAAACGTAAGCTAAGTTACGAATCCTTAATGAAGATATTGAGGATTAAGAACATAACGAAACCAAAAAATATTTAGGATTAAGAATAACAGTAGAGAAAACCATTCATTCATTCGCATACTTTAGTCATTCTAACACAAATGACAAAACTAGAACAAGAAATCCAAACAAAGGCCTTTCTAAAGATAATAAACCATTAAATGAAGTTTTTTCTTGTATGCTTGCAGCCTAACACAATTTTTTGTAAATGGAGCTTTCCCTCTTCGAGTTGCAGATGCAATAAATCATGACAAGGCTGAGTCTTTTTTATTTTGAGCTCTCTCTTTCCGATACATCTGCTTCCACTTGTCATTCATTGCCTTCAGTTTCCCTGCTCCTAAACTCCTCAGTGCATTTCTTCACGAAAGTCCCGAAGGCGAAACCCCCACATGTACCAGAAGCCCTTTGGCCAAGTGGGATGTAAATCGAGGGATATGCGCGAGTGGCAGCCCTGCAAGGGAGAGGACCAACGGGACATGAACCCAGCAACAACCCTTGCAATATTTCAGCAAAGACTGTCACCACACGGATTCGAACCCGCGACGTCGGAGTAGTTGTACCCCAATCACCATGTCACTTACCAACTCGCATGTGCCCCTGAGGGCCTCCTCAGTGCATTTCTCTTGGACTCGTTTTCTAGAGCTATGCTAGCCAACAGGAATGGTTAATCATTCAAATCTACTACTTTGCACTGAGGAGTTACATAGCTAAAATGATAGATAAAATCCTCTTACCTGGTCAAAACAAGTAATCCCTCCGATTCCATTTACTAATCTAGTCCATTTACTAATCTAGTTGCAACTTATAGTAATTTTATATACTTTTCGAATCTATTTTGAAACGGAGGAAGTACTATTTACTTTGCACCCTTCTTAAAAAATAATCAAATATTTATTTTAGTAAGTTGTCCATAACTCCATATTAACAAGTTTTGAAATCACAATTTGATTACTAGTATTCTAATTTCTAAAAATACTTGATGAAAAAAATAAATTTAAACCGAGGGTATATCTTTACATTTTCGCAAAATTCAAGAATATATTTGGCCTTTTCCCTTTTTTAAAAGCAAATTATGTGGGGCGGGTTGAAAACGGGAAATTATGCTATTCGGGCTGGTTAAAGTCTTTGCGAGTTCGCCCACAACCGCACCATTTGCCATCCCTAACTACCCCTACCTATAACTTAAATCTTAAGAAACCAGTTGGGACCCACCGTTTACCGTGTAAATAGCAACATACAATACTGTAATTGCCGTTAGTTTCTTACCGTGGAGTAGCGGAGCACCTGATCGGGGACTGTGCATTTTGCTTAACTATGTTCAACGTTGGTAAAATGGTAAACAATTTCGGATAGAAGTGATAGTAATAGCTCAATTCTACTGAAGCAAGATAGGTACAACACATTGGATAGTAATTACAAACAAGCTTTTATACTTGACAAATACCAACTTTTGGGGATTTTCATGAACAATGTTCAAGTTGAAGCTCATCAAAGCGTCCTTATTATTCAAGCCTCCAATCACACAGAACTACGACTGCATGCTGGATATCAACGGTTGCTAATAATCCAACCTTGCATGTTCAAAATTGCAGCCAAACAGAGATCAATGCAATATGTGAGCACCTTAAAGTGTGTGTGGACGTTGGCTGCAACCTTCTTCTGACTGTAACCCCTTAAAGTGTCTGTAGATGTTGGCTGCAACCTTCTCCAGATAACACTTAGTCGCAGGAGCCATTTGGGAAACCACTGCTATGTTTAAGGGATCACATGTCTGAGTGGTAACCTTACACATCTTATTTAGGTAGGCTAAAATACATACTTCATCTTTACAGTGCATTGACTGTAACAAGAGATAAGATGATTGGTTGAAAAGGCGGGCAAATCTCCAAGTTCCCCGATTATCCATAGACATAGGCTTAGAGAGACTATCATTTAGCAGATCGGCTAACTGGAGAAGAATCCTCTCATTCTGTTTCGTGTCAAGAGCACTTAGCAGATCAGATGTGCTGGCTCCTAACCTTTTTTGAGCATTGATAAATTGAGGGATGATATGCATTACAATGTAAGATAGATGTTGGACAAATAGCATCTCAAACTGACGCTGATTGGAAGATTCAGCTGTTGCATACAAGATCCTGCCCAAGATCCCCAGTAGAAGCCGATTCCTTTGGAAGAGATTCGCAAGTGCCGTGATACTGTCTGGATTAGGGTTTAGCCCACAAAAGCGAAACACCTTATGATTGAAATCATGGTACCGTTTGATGAAGTGTTTGTTGTTCCATGAAAGCAGTCAACTGGATGCAGCCTTGGTAAACAGCTTCAGAGTAGATGCAGCAAGGAATGCTCCTGCTCTGATTACCTCTTTTTTGTTGGTGATGGAGAAGAGGGTCCTCTCTGTATGGGTCTTGTAAATGGCCTCGGGATCCTCTAAGGTGTCAACCTTGACATCATTGGGACCACCCCGGGTAATCCTTGGGAAACAAACAGCCTTTCATATCTTTCATCACCTCCCTGCATATGCCATGTTAGGATTAGTATAGAAGCTGCAGCCCTTTTTGTCATGGACACAGTGAGACCATGGATCATCACCGCCACCTCTGTAATCAACTCCTCCTCTGTCATCTCTGAGGACATTACAACCGCAGCACCTCCTATGAGTGAGTCATCTTCCCACTTCTCCCTTCCTGGGGTAACTCCTCTTATATCGTAAACATCATTGAACATGTCAAGATTTTTTAGCGTCGGATTATGTTGTCTATGCTGCCATTGGAAATGAGTAAGAACAACAAGAGAAATAAAGTAAGGTGGTCAAAATTCGCGAATATAACCATTTATGCGTCTCGACTTCTACAACTACCTAATTCAACAACTGTAGTATCTAGATTCTAGCTAAAGCAAAAGTGCAACTATATTAGCCAAAAGCAAAAGAGCAACTATATTAGCCAAAAGCAAAAGTGCAACTATATTAGCCAAAAGCAAAAGTGCAAGTAGAGAATCAAAAAAGGAATACACAGTTGTAAGTGTGTTGAGAAATAAAATACAATCGTTCTTTAATGGAATCTACAGTTGGGACAAGGAATACACAATTATCAAAATTTCTGAACGTGATGATTATGCCTGTCATTTTATCATATGAAGATCAAGTGTTCAGGAGAAAATGAAAATCCAAGTTACAAAATAATTATACACTTAACTCAGGATGTATTAGAAGTACTGATACAATTAAGTTGTAGAAATAAGAATTAAGGTGAGAAATCGCATTGGTCAGGTAAAATTGAAAAAGTAAAGAGAACGTTATTTATACAATAGAGTATGTAGAAAATAAAAATAAAAAAGTACAGATTTCACCACTTCAGAGATTCATTGGGTGTGATTTTCCACTGTTTGACAACTAAAAATCCCCCTACCCACCCCCAATCAATACAAGATAGCGAAAACCCAATACAAAAACAGTAAGTTAACTTGCAAAGCAGAATTAAATTGAAAAAGTAAACAAAATATTATTCACACAATGAAAGTATGTAAAAAATAAAACATAAAGTTGAGATTTTACCACTTCAGAGATGCATTTTGGGTATGACTTCCCGCGGTAAGGGAAATGAACGAGAAGCTTAGACATCCAAGACAACCAACAAATGTAGTATATATATATATATATATATATATCATATTGTTTACTTATGTTGTCCTATATGTGTGGGCATGAAAAACACATAAAGGACTTAAGCAATTAGCAGGTAAAATAAATAAATAAAATCTTAAACTATAAAGCCTCCATAAAACTAATTAACTACTTTAAGGTAGTAACTTGGTATTCAAACGAATACCAAGTTTAAGAGCAAAATGTCTAAGTTGTGTAAGACATAGCACATAAGGAAATTCAAGCAAGCTTTTATTTGTTAACTGGGTCTTAGAATTGTTCAATATAGCGCATAATTCTGCTTATGAAAACTCAGGCAGACCAAACGAAATAGAACAATGCAAAACCAAACTATTGATCCAATAAAGTCTCAAGTTCTTACACAGAAAGTTCCTTGAAAATTCTTGTCTACATTATGATTCTGTTTTGCACCAGTAAGTTCAAAATCACCTGTTTGTTGATAACATCTGTCTGGTTGAACATGAAAAGAAATTTTAATGCATGGTAGGTGTTGATTCAGGGGTCAACAAATGATAAAGAAGAAAGGACTGACAAGGCTCCTTTACTACAACATATAATATATGTTCTACCATGTAAATGTATCACACACTGTATATGATACTTTCTTAATGAAATGAAGGAGAGAACTTACTGATTTGGGAAGATAAGGAGCCATCCATCTCTCTTCGAATCAAGAAGATAAGCGTTTGCCAAGTTGAGCAAAAGCGAAGGCAAAAACATCAGCAAAACAGTGTTTCTTTTATTTTAAGTGTCACAGAAGCTTTACTTATAGTTATGGTTAGAAATGTCAAATGACCGGATTGGGCTAAATTATAGTATTATCTTATTCTAATTCTTTCCAATTTATGTATTGGACATACTCAATAAACATAGAGTAAAGTAAAGAGTTATCTAGTGAAAAGACATACCAAAATCATGCACTGTGTATAAATACCGTATTATAATTAAAATAGAACACCAAACTTCACAGAAATAATAACAAAGACAAAACAGATCCACACAAATAATTTAAACAGGGGTAGACTTTCATTCAATTGAATTCATCATTCTAAGGCCAATTACAAATCAAGGAACAAAATACCAGCATCCTTTTACATTGATCTAAAACACAAAATATCCCCAAATTCAAAACCTAACCGCTAGTAAACTTAGTAACAGCCTTAGTCCCTTCAGAAACAGCATGCTTAGCCAATTCACCAGGCAACACAAGTCTAACAGCGGTTTGAATTTCCCTAGAAGTAATAGTTGGCTTCTTATTATACCTAGCCAATCTAGATGATTCCTGAGCAAGCTTCTCAAATATATCATTAATGAAACTGTTCATTATACCCATTGCCTTGCTGGATATACCGATATCTGGATGGACTTGCTTAAGCACCTTGAAGATGTAGATCTTGTAGGTTTCAACGCTCTTCTTTGACCTCTTCTTCTTCTTGTCGGCACTGGCTGCTCCGGCGTCCTTTGGAAGCTTCTTGCCGGCTTTTGGCTTCTTCTCCGCCGGAGCTTTCTTCTCCTCGGCGGCTACAGGTTTTTTCTCAGCTGGCTTTTTCTCTGCCCTTGGTGCCATTGTTAAAAAAAATTACAGTAAGATGAATTGAGATTTTGATTAAGAAAATGTGTGAATGATGAAGAGGGTAATTGGGGGACTTAGGTTTATATAGGGTTTTGGGCTCTGTTGTTTGATTGGTTAATTTAGGCTGACGGGGATCGTGTATGTGAGCCGTTGATGGAGTGGAGAATGGACGCTCAGTATTGGCTGTTAAGTATAGTTCAGGATCCACGTGGTTGTTTGTTAAAAGTAATCCACAGTAGATTAATAAGTTCAATGACAAAATACATAAAATTATTTTTAAATTGTATAAAAAATTTACTTTATCAATTAAATTTTATAAATATTTACTTACTTCCCATAATTGTTTGAAATGAAATAAAATCACCTTGAGAATATAATACCATTTTTACAATATAAGATGAAGTACACGGAAGTCACGTCATTAACATGTTAGCACCATGTCAAAGTCATGTCAGAGCCACGTAAAAAATTATAGTATTTAAATTATAGTAATTTTTAGTTCTCCTTCATTTCTTTTTATTATTTTACAATTTTCATTTTTCTTAATTATATTTTTATACACTAATTAATCCCTAAAATCATGACAATGATATTGCAAATGACGTACATTTTTTGTATTTTCTATAACTGAAGATATGGAGCTCCAAAGTACCGAAATTGTAGCGAAATGTAAAGAAATAAGGGATTTAGTTAAATGGATATTGTTTAAAACTTAAATGAGGGAATTTGCAGAAATCGAGTTTGATTACGACGACGTTTTCATACATGACCAAAATGTCAAACACAGAATCCCCACTCTCCTTAACTTCAACGAAGAATTCATACATGACCAGAAGAATTCATACATGACCAGAATCCCTATTACCGATATCCGATCGCCACCACCACCACACCAGATGTCAAACACAGAATCTCCATCCTGATTTTGTCCATCCTGCAGCCCCTCAGTATATATATTGTTTCCGTAAGTCACTTTATGACTTGAAACATGCACTTCGAGCGTGGTATGATCGTTTTGCACAGTATATTTTACAGATTGTGTTTGTATGCAGCAATTGTGATCATTCTCTATTTATTTTTCATAGAGGTAGTAGCATTGCATATTTGTTATTGTATGTGGATGATATTGTACTCACAGCCTCATCTGAGTTGTTGAAAAATGAGATCGCTCAAAACATAATTTGCTATGAATGACTTGGGGAAGTTGAGCTACTTTTTGGGAATTTCAGTGACTAGATCTGCAAACACTATGTTTCTTTGTCAACGTAAGTATGCATAGGAGATTGTGTACAGGGCTAAAATGGCAAATTGTAAGATCATGTCTACTCCATTTGACTCTAAATCAAAGTTTAGTGCTTTGAATGGTGACCCAATGTCAGATCTCACTCTCTACCTAAGTCTTGCAGGTGTCTTACAGTACCTTACTTTCACCAGGCTTGATATTGTGTATGATGTTCATTAGGTATGCTTATTCATGCATGCCCCAGGGAGCCTCAATTTACTGCCCTTAAACACATCTTTCCTTACGTTAAGGGCACACTTGATTATGGATTACATCTCTACCCCTCAGCACCGACCATGTTGTTGTCATATACAGATGCTGATTGGGCAGGTTGTCCAGACACGCGACGATCCACCTCAGGCTATTGTGTGTTCTTGGAGGATAATCTCATTTCTTAGTCTACCAAGAGACAAGCCATATTATCCCGTTCAAGTGCCGAAGCAGAGTACAGAGGTGTTGCTAATGTTGTTACTGAGATTTGTTGGCTCTGAAACCTTCTTTTGGAGCTACAGTGTCCGTTGTGTAAGACGTCTTTGATTTATTGTGATAATATATCCGCCATCTATCTATCTCATAATCCGATTCAACATCAGCGAACCAAACATATTGAGATGGACATACACTTTGTTCGTGAGAATGTTGCTCTCGGTCATATCAAAGTCTTACATGTGCCTTCCTCTTATCAGTATGCGGATATATTCACAAAAGGCCTCCCTAGACAACTCTTTCTTGACTTCAGATCCAGTCTTAGCGTTCGGCCTCCTCCCGCTCAGACTGAGGGGGTGTATTAGCACGTGTACATAGGATATATTTACCATATTTCGTGTTGTATAATTATAGTAGAATTTTGATCCTTATTATAGAAGGATTCAACATTGTACATAATAAAGATCCAACATTGTACATCTATATATATATATATATATTCTATTAATGAGAAATGCTCTCCAAGGGAGATTAATACAATCTAATAGATAGGAAACAAAAAAGGGTATAAAATGTTTTTGTTATTTCTTTTTAATGTCTTTCTCTTATATTATAGACCAAGTTGATAATTTCTAATGAAACAATTAGTTAATGACTTTTGTGATTTTTAGTTATAATTCAGTTACTTTTTGTTATGAGAATTAGTTTAGTATCTTTAGTGAAATAAAAGTTGAATGACCTTTTATGATATAATTGTATAGCCTAATTCCTTAAATTATTTTTTACTAAAGTTCTTTCCATGACATTTCTATTAAGAAATTATAAAAAAAATATAGAAATTTAAAATCTTTAAAATATTTAATAATTAAATTGACAAAAATGCTGCCAAATGAACCGAAACTGTTGGACAATCATTCAAAATCTAAAGTGGTTGTTCCAAACTGCAACTAATTCTCGAACTCAAATATTTTTAAATCGCTGTGAAATGGAACTGTGCCAACAAACCTTAGCGAATCACCTTTATTTTGTACTATTGTAGTAGTCTTATTTCATTATGACTTCATAAAATTTTCATTTGAAATTTTCCTCTCAAACATAAATTCAAGAAATTCAGAATGTCTAGATAATTTTTCTCTTATGATTACGAACCAACAACTATGGTAATTAATTGGTTGTTGTTCACGCCGTACTCGGTACTCATGTTATCCAAGTTTACGTAATTATTCTTATTCACAAGTTGATTTCTTATTTATCACGATCCAAAATCTTATTGTGCCGTGAGGGCACACAATAATTCGTAGGCGAACCCCAATCATGCAATATAAGATTATAAGAAAGTAAATGCGGAAAGTAAAGAGATAACAAGAGAATTATCAATAAATCTTAGGACTTAATACGTAATTTGAAGAAAACCCCCAAAGATCCGGTAGTCATGAGTACAAAGCTCTAAATCGAGTAAATGTCTGATAGAGAACAATAAATAATGTCTGAAGTAGCATGGACAGAAACATAAATATAGAAGAGAGTTTCAGTGCCGGGAATGCATATGCGGCTCACCCTGGACTCCGCAATCGATCTCCAACAAGCTAAGCTCCACCTACTCCTCCGCCGTCCGGCTCAGTACCTGCACATAGAGTGCAACAAGTATACAGTGAGTATGGAAAGCACGTGTACCAGTAACATCGTCGATCGACCCTAACTATAGCGGTGGCGAGGGTTGGTACTCCCAATACTTCTCTTCTTGCTTGGTTAGTCACATTATACAATTTTTAAATAATTCAAGAATTTAAGTAAAGATTGTACAACCACACAGAGTCATAAAGTTCCAGTTTTACCTCAAATACGATAGATATAATCATAAGGTTCAAACCTACATCCAAGCGGGAATCTAAATCCTCAAGATTACCTTCTTTCATCAACTAGAATAAGTTCTACTCATAAGGGTCTAACCCTTTCACAAATTAAGGCACAAACACTCTTTTCTTCACATAACAAGTTTATCATTAAAGGTTAAATCTTTTAGTTCTACCGTTCAACATTGCACAAGTATTATCCAGGTTCACAAGTCTTATCACAATCCTCCAAAGTATTGTTAACAACCTAAACCCCAATCGACGGGCGTTTAGTCCCATCAAGTCTCACCACTCAATCTCACAGTAATTATAAGTCCCAAGTGTTACTTTCTATCAAGCTATAAGATCATATAATTCAACAGAAATCACCATCTAGAACATACAACAATAAATATATATAAAAATAATAAGAATGAATGCAATGCAGATGATATATATGTATACACTGGCCATATATACCCGGTACACACACGTTGTTGCGGTAGATGTCACGTGACCCATGGGGGACTCATGAGGTCCATATACACATCTGATCCCATCAGATACCAGCTATGTGGCTGTCATATCATAATCAATTATATTCATCCGATCCCATCGGACCCAGCTATGTGGTTGTAGTATCATCATCAATTATCACTCTCTTACCATGTATCATATTAAGTAATCGGCTTCCCAAACCTCTTTCATCAGTATCTCAACAGTTCAATGCCAAATATAATATGTATGAATGATATGGATATGTGTACACCATGCAAAAGTATAATCAATACATTCACTATTACAAATTCCTTTTCAAGTATTTAGACGAGATGTAGAGTGATAAATACATGACAAGTCAAATCAATAATAGAATAAACGTGGATATGAGCCCAGATAATCAGCAACCATACCAAATCTAAGCGGATTATTCACCGCGCTCATGGCCCAAAGGCTAAACACATAATCTCCTTCAGATATATCCAACAAATTAATTGATTACCCAAATTAAGTTCACCGGTACCCATACTAACGCTCGTCACCTCACAAGTACGCGACCCCAAATACCCCATTACTCTCATTAATTATTAAACCAACACATAAACACTATATTAAGGTCTAGTAAGTCTCAACTTGCCTGATTTGAAGCTGAATAAATCACGCAACAACTTTCCCGTTTTGTTGAGCCTCATCGCGAACCCACTCTGGTCAATCATGTCGGTTATATGAGATTACGGGTCTAACGGTACCCATAATGACAAATAGATTTAGAATCCCCAAGTCGAACTTACAAAGGAATCCTTTTTCAAGATTGAATTCCATTCTCTGATTGAAGCAGACGACATCACGATCAGGTAATTGACTGAAAGCAGAGGACCCCAGGCCCACATTATCAAGATATAAATTTTATTACCCAAATAGTACCATAACATGCTGGATAGTCATAAACTCAAGTTAATTTAATGACAAAGCCCAATAGGATCCTTAAATCAAGAATAGGCAAAAACTCCAATTCTAACCCTAAAATTTCCCTCAATTTCCAAAAAGGTTTATAACATGCAATTGGTCAATTAAATACAATCTACTAGTCCAATACATCGCTAGTTTACAATATCAACAACAACAATCCAATATCCAAGCCCCAATCCCCAAACATAACTCTCTTATTCTCAAACAAGGTTCTTATCTTATTTTCCCCTTATTTAAGAATCAAGCTTATGACATAATATAACTAGAACAAATTAATAGAAGGGTGGAAGATTACCTTAATAAAGAATTTTCATAAAACCTCCAGCAACTTACTACCTCATCTCTAGAACCAGGAGGAAATAAATGTGGGGAATGAAATGAATTCTAGGTCAAAACTTACATTAAATATGCACAGTGAACCGCTCCGGTGGACTCGATTCCGCTGGGGCGGACCCGCTATGATGGAAACCCTATCCGCTTGGGAGGAAATCACTTAATCCCGAACTTTCACTGGGGCAAAAGCTACCTCCACTGAGGCGCACATACCTCGGCGAAGAACCCATCCGTTGCAGCGGATTATCAGCACCCAATCCAACCCCGCTTCGGCGAGCCTAACCTCCGCTGAGGCGGACCCACCAAGGCGGATGCTTAGTCGCTGGAGCGGACACCAGCAACCAACAGCGGTCCAAACTTATCAATTCTTACATCAACCACCCAAGATCTCCCAGACACAAACCAAACATACTACCCAATCAAAAAACACATTCCAGACCTGCTCGTGCACTCGAATTTCCCGAAAAAGGTCTCTAAGGCTCGAGTTTGACTAAAGTCAACACTTAAGTTCTAATTCCATAATTTTAGAAACTAACCTCCAAAACACATCGGGCTGCTCCGGGACCCTAACCAAAGGCTCGAATAAGTCATAACGTCGTTCCGGAGCTAATGGAATCGACAAAACTATGAACGAAACACGTTTACCCAAAAGTTAACTATGAGTCAAACCTCCATATTCTCTTAACTTAGGAATGTCCAAACTTCTCTAAAACAATCTGAAACCCACCTGATTACCTCGGGAAATGCATCACCCATCCTCGCAAGTCGTAAACACCGAGAATAAGCTACGGGAAGGGCATTCTTGGAAAAACAAATTCAAAAGTTCAAAACGACCGAACGGGTCGTTACATTATTCTAAATACTGCATCTTTCATGGATAAATCCTCCTAACTTCAAAAACTATAGGTATTTAGAATATATGCATCATCGAAATTGACAATGTATTAGTACATACGAAAAATTTGCAAAAGCCACTCTTGAGCCAAAAATGACTGTACTTGAGACACACATATATAATTGAAGTGTAGCCATTTTTTTAATGCACTTAAGACGCAGATTTCTTTATTCTATTCAGCGTATTTCAGAAGTTTAGGCAAAAATAGGTGCACTTCAGTCATATATATTTACTTTTTAAAGTTTGTGACTTTAGGTGCGAATAAAGAAGAAAAAAAACCCTTGACGGTGGCTCCCACGTTTATTCGACCAATTCCTAGCCATTGGTGTGGCCGTACAGAGCATATTGCAAGTGTACTATCAATACTATCAAGTCTGATGGATAAGGATGGACAGATATTTCACTAAAAAAGAAGCCTCAGTTGGAGGCTGGACATGCATGGCGACCCTAAAGATAAGCATGAAAATGAAGTTTGATGCAAATAATTTACCAAAAAAAAAGCCATGAATGTTTTGCCTGTTACGTTATGTGGTAGATCCTTTGATGGGAACAACATGACCATTATTGAAGTACAACCCAAAAAGCTGCACAAGAGGACAAAGGATATATAAAACAAAGAAGAAAAAGGGGAAAAGACCAAGGAGAATTTGTTGCAAGTTGTAACTAAAATAAGAAGATTCGTGCACTGGAGGGAGCTGAAATTAAAGAAGCATAATCCAACAAACACACTTTCTCTTGCATGTATCCCTATGTTTTGCTGTCGGTTTGATAATTAACAGACATCCGAGAAATTAGGAATATACATACAAGTCCCTCCTGTCCTACCAACTTGGATTGTTACTATTCAACGTTTTAGATACTTCATAAATCCTAATACATCACATTATTGTGTTGTCAATGTTCTGATAAATTGTGGTCCCCGGGTAATAGATGGATGACAAATGAGGGAAACTTAAAATCCAGCTGGAGGCCTGCAACGTGGGTTCGAACCCTGGTTGGAGCAATTTGCTCTCTTCTGGAATAGAATCTTGTAGGTGATATCAGTTGCTCTGTTCTCAAACTCTGGTCATTCATGCACATCCCGCGATTTACTGGTAGTAGTGCTGAGGGACCGAAACTATTATCTCCAGGAATAGTTTGACGTCGGGAAGCTGTATATCCAAAAAAAAATGTTCTGATAAATTGTGATCTATAATATGCGATAACAATTGTAGGAGTAGATGCTCACTAAGTGGTGATCATTTCTCAAATTAATTTTGGATTGTGACAGTAACGGTGGAATCAATTTTTTTTTTTGATAAGAAGTCAAAATATTATTAATTATACTTTTCAAAAGAATTAGACATATAATAAATGTTTCTTTTTTTCAACATATTTATACAATGAATAATTTTTAGAAGAAGAAGTGTCAATTAACTCTCATTGAAGAAGGCCAATTCCGCTATTGCGTGACCGAATTAGTCGGGTACGATCCTGAATGAGAAGTTTCCAATACCAAATGGTTAAATTAAAGTAAGAATAATTTTAGGAGAGTCATGTGGAACAATATATCAAATATGATGGATAAGGATAGACAGATATTTCACAAAAAGAAAAAGAAAAGAAACCTCATACTGGCGACCCTTAATAGCCCTAAAGACAAGCATGAAAATGAAGTTTGATATTGCAAAGTATTTACCCAAAACATGAATGTTTTCCTCTTACATTATATGATAGATCCTTTTGATAGAAACAGCATGACCCTTATTGAAATAAAAGCAAAGAGGAATAATAGGAGGTCATATTAAGCATATATAAAACAAAGAAGAGAAAAGGAAAAAATTAAGGATAATCCAATGGAACTAAAATACTCGCTCCGTCTTAATTTTTTTTTTATTTTTTATCTACACGCCCCTTGAGAAATATTAATTAGGAGAGTTATTTGATCTACTTTACCCTTATTTATATCCAAGTTATAATCTTTCTCAATTAAATGTATACTCTATTTATGTGTCATCTTCATTAATGACAAATGATAAAATGAAGAAAAAATAATAAATTATGTTTTGAACTTTTAAAATGACAAATAATTTGAGATAACTATTTTTAGTAAACTCGATAAATAATTTGATACGGAGGGAGTAAGAATATTCATGCGCTGGAGGGAGTTGAAACTTGAAAGAAGCAGCCTAATCCAATAACACACTTTATATTGCACGTTCAGTATGTTTTGTTGTCATTCTGACAACGGACATCCGAGAAACTGGGAATGTGTATACATGTCTCTCCTGTCCTACAGACATTATCTACCAATTCTTTTTTGTAGTATTTGTTGGTCTAAGCAAAATCTTTGTAACTATCGTCCGCTTAAAGTCAAATCTGCTGAGAAAATGTAATTTAGGATTAAAACTATTGAAGCTAAGCTTCATTTTTTATTCAACAATGGTGCTTTGAGAATATATTCTCAATTACAATCATGCACATTTTTGCCTTTATATATGATCATCAATCTAACTAACTAATCTCTAATGCACCGACTGTGCTAACTGCTTACTTAAATGCACTCTAACAAACTCTAACAACCTGTAACTACCTGCCAGCTAAACTAAGTATAGTCTAGTCATCGATATCTGTAGATTAAAAGTATCAATACATTTTATGTGTAATTTCTTTTTTCTTTTAGCTAATAATTAAAATTTTGTTTGTACACCGACAATGACCCAAAGAACAAAATCTACAGTTACATATTGGTTGAAAGAGTAAAAAATTATATCTTAGAGCACCTTAATTCTCCTAGCCCTTTATGCTTTAATCAGCTGTTTTGTGAACTGTTCTTGCTCATAATTTTTACTACGTTATTCTTTGTGCTCACTTTCGTTGATTCTCACTTGATATTGAAAGTATACCGTGGTATACACGATATACACGGCATATGCAATGTCTTGTGTATACCGTGTATATCACGGAAACACAAGGCCATTGTCCGTGATATACTTACCAAACTGTCCGTGATATACATGGTAGTATATCACGGTTTGGAGAGTATTTTGTACCATATTATTTGTAATTAATTAGCATTGTATACTTACCATAATTGTAGAATTCTTGTACAATTAGAATAGGGTTTTGGGAGTGGAATAGGAATAGGATTTTTCATATTATGGAACATTGTAAATTGTATATATACTCATTCATTAATGAAAATAATCAAGGGGATTATTTCTTTCATGGTATCAGAAGTCTAGGTCTCACATACCTCCTTCTCCAAAAGCTTCCGCTTCTCTCGGCTTATTCGAATTCCGAGCCCTTCCTCGGTTTCTGAGCCAGTTTTTACCTCCTCTCTTCCCAAATTTTCTTCCAAATCCCTCAATCACCATTTGTCTTTCGTTATGTCGACGTCAAAGAGCCTGTTTCATCCTGCCCTTACTGTTTCGAACATCAAGAACAACATCCCTATTGTTCTTGAGATGGAAAATGTCCAATATGCGACGTGGGCATAGTTGTTTAAAATTCACGCTATTTCACATCAAATCCTCCATCACATAATTCCTCCCGCTATCCCTCCTCCTACGGAGGATCCTCAGTTATGGATCATTCTTGATACTACCGTCTTTCAATGGATTTACTCCACTATTTCTACCGACCTTTTACAGACGATCATTGAACCTAACACTACGTCTATGGCTACCTGGAATAGATTGCGTGATATATTCCAGGACAACCAACATTCCCGCATTGTCACCCTTGAGCAGGAATTTTCCCAAGTCAGCATGGAGGATTTCCCGAATGTTTCGGCTTATTGTAAATGGCTCAAGGAATTGGTGGACCAACTCCGTAACGTTGGCGCGCTCGTTACCAATAATCGTCTTATTCTCCAAATGGTTGTAGGCCTATCTGAGGCCTATAATGGCGTGGAGACTCTCCTCTGTCAAAGTAATCCACTTCCACCTTTTTATCAAGCCCATTCGATGCTCACGTTAGAAGAAGCCGATTTGGCCAAAATGGCGGCTACCGGCGCTAGTCCCGTGGTCATGATGACTTCATCCGATAATTCTCAAGGTTTTGTTGATAATTCGAGCCAAAATCGTGCTCACGGTGGAGGCAAGAAAAATCAAAAAAATAATGGAAAAAATTGCGGTGGCAATCGTTGTATTTTCGGAGGTGGTAGGGGTGGCCAAAATAGTGGCAGTGGGCTGCATACCAACTGGTCCCAGCCATGGGCCCATGGCAGTGGGGCTGGGCCGGTGGCCAGTGGCCCAACGACCCCTATTTTCCATCTTCTCCAATCCCTGGACAACAAGGAGGCCTGCTTGGGCCTCGACCCCCGTAGTCTTTCCATGCTACAGGCCCCAATCCAATTCCGACACCTATAGATATTGAACCCGCCATGCATACACTTTGATTAAATCCTCCGGACGTGAATTGGTACATGGACACCGGTGCCACTTCTCACATGACGTCCGACCAAGGTACTCTCTCGTCTTATTCTAATTTGAGCAAAAATCGTGGCTTAATTGTTGGTAATGACAACTCAATTCCAATTCGTGGTTACGGTCATAAAACTTTGTCTCTCCCCCCCCCCCCAATACACCTTTTGTCTTAAAAAAAATGCCCTTCATGCCCCTAACTTAATTAAAATTTTGGTGTATGTCTGTAAATTCACCACTGATAATTGGGTTTCTGTTTATTTTGATCCTTTTGGATTTTCTGTGAAGGATTTCAAGACGGGGATACCTCTCATAAGATGTGATAGTAGGGGAGATCTTTATCCTATCACGCCTGCATCCTGTCTCTCTAGTCAAGCCTTGCCATCTACTTTTGCATCTCTAGCTCCTTCCTTGTGGCATGCACATTTGGGTCACCCTAGGTCGTCCATTGTTTCTTCCTTGCATAAAATAATTTTATTTCTTGTAAGGGTACGCGTAGTACTCCAATTTGTCAATCATGTCCTTCAGGAAAACATGTTAGATTACCATTTGTAGTCTCTACTTCTCGTACTTTAATGCCATTTGATATTATTCATAGCGATTTATGGACATCTCCCGTTTTAAGTTTTGTGGGCCATCGTTATTATGTTCTATTTTTGGATGATTATTCTAATTTTTTATGGACCATTCCGTTAGCGAAAAAAATCACAAGTTTTTTTCACATTCTTAAAATTTAGAGCATTCATCCCTACCCAATTCGACCGGGAAATAAAAAATATTAAATGTGATAATGGTAAAGAATATGATAATGGGTTGTTTCGGGATTTTTGTGATACTAATGGCATAGTTTTTCGTTTCTTTTGTCCACATACTTTCTCACAAAATGGGAAAGCCGAACGAAAAATTCGTACAATTAATAATATTGTCCGAACTCTATTGGTCCATGCTTTCGTACCCCCTTCCTTTTGGCATCATGCCCTACAAATGGCTACTTATCTTCTTAACATTTTTCCTACCAAAGGTTTGACATATTCATCCCCTCTTCAATTCCTATATAATAAGACTCCTTCATATTCACATCTTAAGGTCTTTGGGTGCTTATGTTATCCACTATTTCCGTCAACTACAATTAACAAACTTCAAGCCCGTTCTACCCCTTGCGTGTTTTTGGGTTATCCATCCAATCATCGTGGTTACAAATATTTTGATTTATCGTCTAATAAAATCATAATTAGTCGCCATATTATTTTTTATGAAACCCAATTTTCGTTTGCTAAAGTAAGTAGTCCCGAGTCTAGTTCGTATAATTGTTTAGATGACGATGTCTCTCCATATATTGTCCACCATTTATCAGACTTATCCCGCACCCAAAATCCACCAGCGGGCCCACTATACGCTGGACCTCTTGTCCCATCGAATCTGCCCAGTTGGCCAGTCCCTCACGTCCCGGGTCTAGCAACTGGGCCAAATATCCAGCCCAACTCTGCCCCTGTTTCTGTTTCAAGTCTCGATCCAGCTTCCCGTGTTGGGCCAGCAGGCCCACTACCTGTTGGCCATTCCGTCACCCATCCAAAATTTTCCCAAAATCCACTCAATTCTCTCCCAAGTCACAGAACGGTCACTCGTAGTCAACGGGGTATTTTTAAACCAAAAAGACATTTTAATATAAATTCTAATGTTCTTAAATCCCCCATACCCGTAACTTAGTGGCTGCATTAAATGACCCGAATTGGAAATTGGCTATGATCGACGAATATGATTCTCTTATTGAAAATAAGACGTGGGAGTTGGTGCCCCTTTTTTGGTGTTAATATTATTCGGTCTATGTGGATTTTCACTTATAAGATAATTTTGATGGCTCTTTTGCGATACATAAGGCTCGTCTTGTAGGTGATGGTAAAACTCAACAGGTTGGCGTGGATTATGGTGAGATATTTAGTCCGGTGGTCAAACCAGCTACCATTCACAATGTTCTCAGTTTGACTCTTTCAAAGGCATGACTCATTCATTAGTTAGATGTGAAGAATGATTTCTTACATGGTGATCTTAAGGAAACAGTTTACATGCATCAGCCCTTGGGTTTTTGAGACCCCAAATATCCTCATCATGTATGTTTATTAAAGAAGTCATTGTATGGGCTTAAGCAAGCCCCACGGGCTTGGTATACGAGGTTTGCGGACTATGTTTCGTCTATTGGGTTTACTCACAGTAGGTATGGTAATTTATTATTCATATATCGTTGTGGTACTTGGCTTATATTCTATTATATGTGGATGATATTATCTTGACTGCCTCTTCTGATGCTTTGCGCAAGTCTATCATGACAATGCTCAGTTCTGAGTTTGCTATGAAAGACTTGGGGCCCTTGAGTTACTTTTTGGGAATTAATGTCACTCGTCATGCAAGTGGGTTATTCTTATCACAATGGAAGTATGTCGCTGAGATTATTGAATGCGCTGGTATGTCCTCGTGTAAGTCTATTTTCACTCCAGTTGATACCAAGCCCAAGCTAGGAGCTGCGACTGGCTTACCTTACGAGAATCCCACTCACTAGCGCAGTCGTGCTGGAGCTCTTCATTATCTTACTTTCACGAGACCGGATATTACGTATGCAGTGCAGCAGTAGTGTTTATTTATGCATGATCCCTGGGTTGAGCACATGAATGCGCTCAAACGCATTATTCGCTACATCCATGGAACACTTGACTATGGCTTACATTTATATCCATCATCGACATCTACACTTGTCTCATATACGGATGCTGATTGGGGTGGTTGTCCAGATACTAGACGCTCCACGTCTGGCTATTGTATGTTTCTTGGTAATAACTTGGTCTCATGGTCTGCCAAGCGACAATCTACATTATCACGCTCTAGTGCGGAGGCCGAGTATCAAGGTGTAGCCAATATGGTCTCTGAATCATGTTGGTTACATGACATTCTCTTAGAACTTCATTGCCCCATTCAGAAAAGGTAATCCGGTTCAACACCAACGCACTAAACACATCGAGATGGATATCCATTTTGTTCGCGAAAAGGTAGCTCATGGACAAGTACGCGTCTGCCATGTCCCTTCCAGGTATCAAATTGCAGACATCTTTATGAAGGGTCTTCCCTCGATTCTAGTTGAAGATTTTATGGACAATCTCAGCGTACGAAGACCGCCCGCTATGACTGCGGGGGTGTGAGAGTATACCGTGATATACACAATATACACGACATATACAATGCCTTGTGTATACCGTGTATATCACGGAAACACAAGACCACTGTCCGTGATATACTTACCAAACTGTCCGTGATATACATGGTAAGTATATCACGGTTTGGAGAGTATTTTGTATCATATTATTTGTAATTAATTAGCATTGTACATTTACCACAATTGTAGAATTCTTGTACAATTAGAATAGAGTTTTGGGAGTAGAAGAGGAATAAGTTTTCCGTATTATGGAACATTGTAAATTGTATATATACTCATTCATTAATGAAAATAATCAAGGAGATTATTTCTTCCAGATATCTCATTTTTATCTACTATTAGAGACGGATATAGAGTTCAACTTAATTATGAGTTCATTAATTAAATTCAGTAATTTTGATTCGAGTCATGTATACATGTTATAATTTTCGTTAAATTAATTCAAACAATTGATTTTGAACCCAATAAATTAAATGAATTATGATATAGTTTCAAACTCAAACCTATAAAATTCAAATCATGTATCCATGCCTGGTATCTCTACCAACAAGTCGTGCTAAAGAAACCAGATTCCATTTTTCATGATCCAAGTTTTAGTTAGAGTTTCATTTTCTCCATTACGTACGTACTCTTTTATCAACTGTTACATACGCGCTCTGTAGTGATTTTAAAGTATTTACTCTTTCCGACATGATTATAAATTTTATCATAGTGATATGATGATTAGCAACTCAATATAACAACAACATATCCAGTGAAATCTAATAACGTGGGGTCTAGAGATGATAGAGTGTACGCAGACCTTATCTCTACCTTAACAGGTAGAACGGTTGTTTCCGAGAGACTCTCGGCTCAAGATAAAGCACAAGCAAAGTAAGACAAACAAAGCGAATAAGTCATGATATCACATTCTGAAAAAGAAGCAATAACTAATGCAGGTAAATAAGATAAACAAGGTGCACTAGAAAACACATATCAACATAAATCAAACGACAGAGGACTATAAAGTAATACTGCGCCTACTAGTATGATAGGCTTAGCGGGCCTACAATAATAACACTACAACTACCAGTTTGTAAGCGTATGTTACACTACACTGGACTACCTACTACCCTTCTACCATAATCTATGTCCTCCATACCCCCGATCTAAGGTCATGTCCTCAGTGAGTTGCGCCTGCGCCATATTTCGTCTAATCACCTATCCCCAATACCTTTTCGACCTACCTCTACCCCTCCTGAACCCGTCCATAGACAACCTCTCACACCTCCACACTAGGGCACTTGTGTCTCACCTCTGCACGTGCCCGAACCATCTTAACCTCGCTTTCCGCATCTTATCCTCTATCGAGGCTACTCCCACTATATCCCGGATATCATTATTTATAATTATATCCCTCCTTGTATGCCCACACTTCCATCTCAACATCCTCATCTCCTCAACTTTCATCTTGTGTGTGTGCGAAGTCTTGACCGGCCAACACTCTGCCCCATACAACATAGTCGGTCTAACCACCGCCCTATAGAGCTTGCCTTTAAGTTTTTGTGGCACCTTTTTATCGCACAAAACTCTAGGTGCGAGCCTCCATTTCATCCACCATGCCCCAATACGATGTGTGACATTGTCATCAATCTCTCAATTCCCTTAGATAATAGACCCGAGGTACTTGAAGCTTCGTTTATTTAGAATGACCTGAGTACCAAGCCTCACCTCCACGCTTGTCTCAAGGTCGCTCCCGTTACTCAGCCTGAACCCTTTAAACTCTAGGGCATGTCTCCAAACCTCCAGCTTAGCATTCACTCCACTGTGAGTCTCATCAATCAAGACTATGTCATTTGCGAATAACATACACCATGGCACCTCCCCTTGAATTTGTCACGTCAGTCCATCAATCACCAAGGCAAATAAGAATGGGCTAAGAGTTGATCCCCGGTGCAGACCCATCGTCACTGGAAAGTGCTTCGAGTCTCCTCGATGTTGTCCATACCCTGGTCTTGGCTCCATCATACATATCCTTGATCGCTCTAGTGTACGCCACAAGTACACCTCTAACCTCCAATATCTCCATAGAACCTCCATAGGGACTTTGTCGTATGCCTTCTCGAGGTTGATGAAAACCATATGTAAGTCTCTCTTCCTCTCCCTATACTACTCCACCAACCTCTTAATAAGATGAATGCCTTCTGTAGTCGAGCACTCATGCATGAATCTAAACTGGTTCTCAGAAATAGATACGCCTCTTCTCACCCTCATCTCCACGACCCTTTCCCAAACTTTCATAGTGTGACTTAGCAGATTGATACCCCTATTCTCCATCGTCTTAGCTAGTCTGTACAATATCTTATCCCCGCCTATCTCCTCTATTTCCACACACAAAAGTTTAAAAGTCGCCGCTTTCACCGCCGTGACCGCTAGCTTTGCCTCCTTCCTCGCCATATTATATAATTCCCTATTCGTCCACTTCTCCACTTCATCCTTGCTTTCTACCAATTTTGCATACGCCCCTTTCTTCGCTTCCACCTTCTCTTGAACTTTACCATTCCACCACCAGTCCCCTCGATGCCCACCACGGCTACCCCGCGAGACCCCTAGCACTTCTCTAACTACCTTCCGAATGCAACTAGCCATTCTGTCCCATATATCGGTCGTATCCCCACTACTCCTCTAAGCCCCTTTCGGCCATCAACCTCTCCCCCATCTCCTTTGCACTAGCCATGGTCAAACTCCCTCATTTGATTCTTAACCAGTCATCCACAATCCTCATTTTCTTCTCCATCTTAATCTCCAAATTCATCACTAAAAGATTATGTCGGGTTGTAAGATACTCTCTCGGAATGACATTGCAGTCTTTAAAAAGACCGTTGTCAACCTTCCTAAGGAGCAAAAAGTCTATCTGAGTCTTAGCCACCGCACTACGAAAAGTCACTAAGTGTTCCTCATTCTTCAGGAACCTCGAATTGGCTATCACCATCCCAAAAGCTCTAGCGAACTCCAAAAGTGAAATGCCTCCCCTGTTCCTATCCCCGAGGCCAAAGCCTCTATGCACGTCGTTGTAACCACTCGGGAGTGACCCGATATGTCCATTGAAATCCCCTCCTACAAATAACTTCTCAGTGGGTGGTATATCTCCCACCACTTCATCCAAATCCTCTTAAAAATGCCTCTTCTCCTCGTCGTCCAAGCCCGCATGTGGCGCGTACGCACTAATAATATTCATGGTGGTCCCTCCAACTACCAACTTAATCGCCATCATCATGTCATTGACCCTCATAACCTCTACCACCTGATCCATTTGCTCGTTGTCTACCAAAATGGCCACCCCATTCCTATGCTTCGACCTACCCGAGAACCATAACTTATACACGTCTACATCCTTAGACTTAGGCCATACCCATTTGGTCTCCTAGACACATGCTATATTAATCTTTCTCTTCTTAAGAATCTTAACTAGCTCTATGTACTTCCCCGTTGAAGTCCCAATGTTCCAAGACCCTATTTTCAGCCTAGCATCTCCCTTACCCCACTTACCCCCCAACCCTCGCCCCCGTCCCCGATCGAGAACATGACCCTAGTCTACCATCATTCACCAAAGCCACTAGAGCATAAAGAAAACACAAAAAATACTAGTCCAAGGTTAACACCAGCACACACGGGCTCCAATACTAAAGCACAAATTATCAAGAATCTAGAGGTAAGTCAGGCTACTACAGACCAGAATGATAGATAAAAGGGCAACAAGAATACATGCAAGAATGTAAAGTCAAGATTCAATAAAAATACAACACGCAACAATTTAACTACACGGATAATAACAAATATTGATTAGCAACGCAATAAAAACTTTAATATGACATGAACAGTAATCAATTTAAGGCTTTAAGCCACTAAGCTGCATGATTGGTATTGCCTCATTAATTCTCGTCTGCTCACTCTTCAATTTACATGAATAGCACCATTTAGATTTTTGTTAATTCATGAATGTTGTTCGTTAAATTAAACTATTATTGTACTTGAAGCAACGCATTTAGTCACAGGAGTATCCTTTTTACAGTTAACTTTTATATAGTTCTAATATGTTTGACGTTTGATACGATAACAATGTTTGAATTGGACGACCAAAAATCGCATGCCCATTGTTTGCCAAATTCCAACATATATTATCTAAGTCACAATTATTAAGCCTAAGACTTGAGATTTGCTTCACTAACCAACATTAATTATATTTTTAGACTATACTAATTTCTTGAAGTTGCATTAAATTATGTTTTACAAAAGTCAGTTCATTACAAAAATTGGAACAGTACGTACATTAGACATAGTTCCTAACCAGTTTAAAGAATTCCCGGTTAATGATTAATATTATATTAATGGAAAATAAAATCTAAACTAAACTTTATGCAGGAAGAATAAGACAAAAGTTGATTATTTGCCTCAAATTCTAAGATGATATGGTATGCAAATTACAACAATACGCTACTATATATCATAGGTTAAATTACAATAAACATTCTAATAACATGACTTAATTTAATATATATTCCTTGTATTTCTAAATCAAACACTCCAAACTCCCACATTATGAAAATCTTACCCCTTATATAATTGTATTATTCTTTCTTTCCAAAATTAAATAATTAAACCTCATATATATGATATAATGAAAATCCATGAACGTAAATTTTACAATGAAACATCACTTTTTTTCATGGGCTACCAAAGAGCCGAAACGACGCCGTGGGAAGTCACTCCATCCCAGCCGGTTACCGTTGAATTCAAGACTGCTGAAGCAATATGAAACGTGTCACTCCCTCCGTTTCCTCTTACTGGAAAATTATCACTCTCTCTCTCTCTCTCTCTCTCTCTCTCTCTCTGGCAATTAACAAAGCATATTGCAATCCATTTTCTTTGTTGGGATTGGTGAGTTTGATTCTTTGAGTGTGAAAGTGAAGAAAAGTTTCATCGACCTCTTAAAGGCAAGTTTCTTTTTTCTGGACTCAGGCTATTTGCTCATGTAGTTTTTTTCTTTTCTGGACTCAGGCAATGTGAAACTAGTACCATATTGATTTTTGCTGCTTCTGAATTTGGGTAATTAACGCATTGCTTCCGAAAAGTTTAATACTATGTCTGTTCTTTTGTGTTTGTAGAAAGTTGATTACCAGAGTTTTCACTTTTATGCAAATAGTTTTTGACTTCTATTGTGTTATTTGCTAGTAGTCCATATTTTATTTTTTGAATAAATGCTCTTAGTTGATTATTATTCAGATATTTTTTCTTTTGAACTAAAGTACCGTGTGTATCATGGTCCGATTTGGACTCAACAAAATGTAATTCACGTATAATTGTAATTATGGTATTAGTCTTGTACTAGGAAAATGTACTAGAATTAAAATAGGAAAAGATAGAATTATTTTCTTATATTGTCCATATTTAGGAATTGTATATTTGTATATATACCTCTCATTATCAATGAAAATAATCAAGGGATTATTTCTTTCATGAACTTTATGGGTTCTGAATTCTGGGACTACTACCTTAAGTGCTAGTAACTCGATTCTAAACTTATTTTTAGCACATATTTAATGAAGTTCTTAACACATATACATGGTTTGGGCCAAAGCTACTAGGTTTTGTTGAACCCCTATCCTGAATGCTACCTCTGCCGTGGTCACGGGTGAGAAGAATTTACCTTCTTTCTTTTTGAATTACTTTGACAATTAGAAATTTTAATTTTAATTTTACTTTCATCTTCTTAGCTGAGGGTCTATCGAAAATAATCTCTCTAACTCCGAAGGTAGGGGTAAGTGTTGAGTTGTGGATCCTAATTCACCGCCGACACTATGAAGACCCTACGCAGAGTGTGGAACGCTGATCTAAAGTAAGAGACAGGATTGCAGGGATATGTTGATGCTGACAATGGTGGTGATGTTGATAGTAGAAAGAGCACATTCGGGTATGTTTACACCTTCAGAGGTACTCGATTTGTTGGGTTTCAAAGTTGCAGAAGATAGTAGCTCTCTCTAGTTGTGAGGCTGAGTACGTTGTCGTAACGGAGGCCACGAAGGAGGTGATGTGGCTACAATCTTTTCTGCGAGAATTGGATCAGGACCACGAGGGGAGTGTGCTATACTATGATAGCCGAAGTGCCATTCATTTGGCAAAGAACTCGGTCTACCATGCTCGAACGAAACACATACAACTCCGGTACCATTTCATCATAACAGCTTTGAAAGATGGAGTATTAGTGCTTGAGAAGATCTCAGGGAGTCAGAATCCAGCAGACATGCTAACGAAGGCCGTGCCGAATGATAAACTGAAGTTGTGTGCAACTTCAGTTGGACTTCTTGGATGAGGATCGGAGACGCCGCTGTAGATGGAGACAGATGATTGAAATTAGTCTTCAAGTGGGAGATTGTTGAGTTGTGGAGCCTAATTCACCGTCGACACTATGAAGACCCTACGCAGAGTGTGGAACGCTGACCGCCCTAGTTTTCACTATATATAAACTAGGGCACCATTTTTCTTTCAGAAGAGTGGTCGAAAAAAAGAGAAAGGGAGAATTGTAAACTCAAAACTCCATTATAGTAAAATCTGCAGCGGCAAAGTGGACGTAGCTCCCGCATTGAGGGTGAACCACTATAATTCTGTGTGTTATTTGTTCTTCGCTTATTTACTGTTTTTCTGATTAGGTAGGATTTGAGACGTAAATCCTAACAGTAAGGTTTGCGTACAGCCTACGCTCCCCAGACCCTACTTGTGGGATTACACTGGGTATGTCGTTGTTGTTACTTTCACCCTTTTGAACATAAAGATTTGCTTATCATTTCCTTTTTCTTTTAGGACCACCTTTCCAATAAAAAAGTGTTCTTTAGAATTTTTTTTGGAAGTATGGTCAATTGTTTTGTTTATATGGTGATTAAGTTAAACATTGACTGATTCAGTGTTAGAATCATAAGAGAGTGGGTGCAAATCAATATTCAACAAAGTGGCGAGGGTTCTCCGAGTTATGAAGGTGCTGCTGATATCGGTTCTCAATTCGATCAAGTGCGTGATGGATTTTTGGTCAATCATTCTGAAAATGGAGAGAGAAAAGCCTTGCATATATATTGTGGCAGACAAGTGCTTCTTGATTTGCTGATGAGGTTTCTAATGGAAAGGTAAAGAGAAATTCAGGGTTTATTGGATTGTAAGCCTGTATCAAACTCCACATACCGCAACCGATTCAGGTAAGACTTCAGTAGAGAATGCTCTTCTAGGATATGCTAATATGTACTGCTAAAATCCTCTCATTAACAGTACATCTTACATGGATTGTGCATTTTGAATCTTTCATGATAACGATGTCTATTAAATAACTCTAAGCAAAATTTGCTCAAGAAGAGGAAGAGAAAGAGAAAGAGAAAGTTATTAGGCATTAGAAACATCAATTTAGCAGTTGGCAAGCCCTGGTTCGTGAAGATTTAAATAAATAAGGATTATAAAAGAAACATCCAGAATATTAATGGAGTAATTGAGTGGTGATTATGAATAACAAGAACATTTTATTGGATTGAGTATGACTTGATGTGCGATAGTTTGCATTCTTTAAATCGATCTACTTTTTACATGTCTTCAAAATCTTCATTGAAATTCGGAATTCATAATCTCCTTTACATGTTTGCGTCCAGCTTCTCTGGATTTCATTTCTAGATTCTGTGAACCATTTGGCTTTTCCTGATAGTGTAAAATCTTCTCTTAGTCATTGCTAAAGGTTAGATTTCTGCGGAATGAGAGATTGATGACCAGTGATGAAAGAACTTCATCAGATGCCGCAAGTGAATTGGGCTTACTGAGGCAAAATCATACTGTATCTGATTTAAGGTGGACCAAATTATATTTCTTTGAAAAGTTCACCTTTTTGTTAACCTGTGAATGGATATTACTTGCTTCAAATGCAGACATGCAGTAACTCACTTGATTTCTCTCTTTTGCTTTGTTGATAATAATGACTCTCAACCTTAGTCTACTAATTCTTATTAGAAACTGCTCGGTGTAGTACTTTTCTTTTGTTACCTTATTTTTGGTAAATTAAGTGGACATTGAATTGTGTTTACATGAAGTTCTTTAACCAAGTTTGTGATAAAAGTTCTACCTTGATTTCTTCTCTTTTGCTTTGTCGAAGAATATGTGATTTGTCAACTTTAATCCACCAATCCTCCCTGATAAGTGCTGTTCTTTTGACCCTTTTTGCATAACTAAGTGTATATTCTTTCCTGTTGTGTGTTGCTTTCACTAGTTCCATGGTAAATTCTCTGAGCTTGTTTTTTTTTTATCAGCCAAATGTGGTAGTTATTTTACACATACAGAAGTATCTAGCAAATACAATTTCTTCTGTCCAAAAGTTGTTGGAAAGCCTACGGAAAATACTTGATCACGAACATTATAGAGAATTATTTAAAGCTTGAGGCATGTCAATTAAGACACTGTCCTTAAGGATATTTCACCCGCTATGGGTGCATCCCCCAGGATTCAACAAGCTCTTCTAGTATAAAACTAGGAGCCAGAATCTAACAAAGATTAAATAAAGAAAATGTTTCTTATCTGACATCTAGAAAGTAAAAAGCCATGGGAATATATATGTGAGAACTTACGAGAATTCGGAACGTTTGATAACGTTTAGAAACGAATCAGTGATAACAGCAAATAAAGGCATATTGTATTCAATATGATCAGATGCACTTTCACATCTTTGAATTCAATGTTAACGTTAAGAATTTGTAGAATAAATAATGACCAATCAAGGCCATTCTAAAGAGTGGAAAAAACGTCTAGCAACAATGAATTATTCTCATAATGAAAGTCATTAAGGCTATAGAAAAGTAGTATCATAAGTCATACAATTGTAATTATAGATATAATAATTCTTTTTGAGATATTAAATAATTTATCTTTTGACAAAAGTCATATGTTAAACTGGGTTGTGAAACAGGAAACAGATTTTATCCAGACTGATCAATAATACTTGTGGTTCTGCAAAACATACGCAGTTGAATGCCTCTTCTAAATATGACCTGAATCATCATCGAAGTGAACTGTCTCAATCAAATAAAGAACAAGAGATAATTGATGAATTCTATTATCAGAATGAACTTGATAATGAAGAGAGAGAGACCGATGGATCTCATGTAGTAGGGAACTCAGAAAGCATTACATCTGAGCATGTAAACCAGCAAAATTCGGCTAATCAAATAGCTGAACATTCAGATCAAATTATAGGAAATGAAAATATTGATCAAGAGACATCAAATTTAGAATTTATCGGCAGTGTACCTGAAAGAGAAAATAATGGCATTAGGTACTTGGTGGAGAATAGTGCTAATGAATGGTTGCCGGAAACTGCAGCTGTTGAAAGTGAGGCAAGTGATACGCATGAAGTGTATGGTCATTCTCATGGTTCGATAAGAAGTACTTTAGAGGATTATGAGTGGCAAGTTTTATTAGCTCAAGCAGAAGAGCCACAGGATGTTGTCACGGATCACGAGGAAAGCAACTTGCGACAATCAGAAGAGCCAGATGAACTAGTTATCGAACATGACGAAAGTGAGCAACCATCTGCTTCTGAACATTATGAAACGACAAACGATAACAGAAGACATGGGTGGAAGTTGGCAGGAAAGTGCCGCTAACCAATGGTACCCAGAAAGTTCGGAACATGACTGGCAGATTAATGCTCTAGAAGGGGTAATTAATGGTTGGCAAGATATTCATTCCAGTCAAAATGCTGGATCCATGAGAAGGGTTGATTCATTTTATATGCCTGAGGATGATAATGTTTACCATATTGAACTTCGAGAACTTCTAAGCAGGTAACAGACTCTCGTTACTGCAGGATTATGAATTAAAATTGAAGGTTAAGTTATTTAACTGATTCTTTGATGTTGTAGGAGGCGTGTCTCTAATCTGCTTCAAAGTGGTTTCCGTGAGAGTCTAGACCAGCTAATACAATCTTATGTTGAAAGGCAAGGTTACGCTTCTGACTGGGATATGGATGGAACATCATCATTGTCTGGTGATTCGGAAGACGAGCTGCTGCAAGAGTATGCCAATCAAGATGGGCCTCAGATAAATAGTGAAGCTAATCCCTTTGCTACGACTTCACTACAAGTGGCACCTTCTCAGCTGCTTTGGGACCAGCTCACTTATCAGACGAATCTACTTGAAGTTGATTAGAGAAATTGCTTTCTGTTTGTTCCCTTTGCGATTACATCCACATGTTGAATTTGCAAATTGAAAATGATTTCCCTTTCTTTGTTATATTAGAATGTAGTACATTGTTTGGATAAGCTGGAAATGTTTATTCTTAATTAGGGCTACTTCCGTTTTAAGCATGCATATATACAATAATTGACTAGAAAATTCTGGGCATGTGTTCCTAAATTGACCTAAAACTATCACACTCCTCTTGTTTACTGTAACTAGTTCTGAGATGAAATGCATATTCGTTTGACCTATTGCAGAATTGGGAAATCATATATGAGTTGAGGAATGAGATGACTAGGCTACATCAGAGGATGGGCAATATGCAGAGGATGTTGCAGAAGTGCATTGAAATGCAAGTTGAGCTGCAACGCGCGGTTCATCAAGATGTTTCTGCAGCCTTAAATCGACATGCTTGTTCAACAGGTTAGATTTCATAACCTAAAATAGGTTCTTGTATCCATATTATAGTCTTCTATCCATGTTATAGTTATAATTTTCCGTCTTCTATCCATGTTATAGTTATAATTTTAAGCTCCCTGAAATGGAGATGATTTTAGATTACTTTGTTTCTCTACATAATTGTGAGGATGCGCATTTCCTTACACCCAAAGTTCCTCTTCCCTTTGTAATGATAGTTTTATGTTCAATTGATCAGATATTGATGCATGTGAGAGCAGTCTGATGAATGATGAATCCAAATGGGATAAAGTGAGGAAAGGGTTTTGTTTCTTGTGTTGTAATAGTAGCATAGACGCCTTACTGTATAGGTAAACTATATATGAACATCCTTGTCCATTTATGATCTCGAGTATCATTGATTCTCAAGGGAATTATCCATTTGAAATTGGTGCAGGTGTGGACACATGTGCACATGTTTAAAATGTGAGGAAAAGATGGTCCAACGGAAAGGAAATTGTCCAATGTGCTGGGCACCAGTAGTTGAGGTGATCCAAGCTTTTCCTATACAGTAACGTTGGTGCTGGTGCGGGCGCGTGCACATGTTCAAATTTGCAGTAGAATTAGTCCAGTGAAATGAAAGACGTCCAATGTGCCCCCGGGTGCCAGCAATTGTAGGTGATCCGAGCTTTTTCTGTACATAGCTGATTGAAAATTAAATGATATCTGAAAATCAGTGGTAGATATTGGAAATAAGAGATCAGTTTAGCACACGTAGTGTTGCTCCTTTAGTCTATCTGGGTAAGTCGTCTTCCCCTCTGTGTCAATCCTTTTGTGTTTTTGATAATGTTTCATTTGCCCGAAATCTTCATTAACATATAGAACTTGATTTGCAGATGGCCTGCATCCTTCAGTTAGTAATATGTTCCCTTGATGAAGCTGCAACAGTGCTCACATATCAATAGTGTATATATTCAGTGTGCTGTGGATAGACTTGTTGAAGCTTGTATATATAGTATGTTGATGATATGCGTGGAGAAGTCTCGATCATATTGCATTGATCTCTGTTTGCCTGTAATTTTTAGCATGCAAGCTTGGATTATCAGCAACTGGTGAATGATAGAAGACGTGATATACATGGACGAACCATGTATATCAAAGGACCGGTTTTTGTATATTCACTTACCATAGTTGTAGAATTCTTGTACAAGTGTAATTATGGTATTAGTCTTGTATTAGGAAAAACTATTAGAATTATAGTAGGAAAAGATAGATTTATTTTTCATAGTTAGATATCGCATATTTGTATATATACCTCTTCATTAATGAAAATAATCAAGGGATTATTCTCTTTCATGGTATCAGAAGTCTAGGGCAAAAGTTCCTTCTCAATATACAACTTTCGCTGCCCTACCTGGTTCTCGGATTCCGCGTCGTGACACCTCCCTCCCAATTTTTCTTCCCAAATCCCTAATTCTCTTCTTGTTCTTTCATCATGTTTACCTCAAAGAACATGTTTCATCATGCCTTTACAGTCTCCAACATCAAGAACCACATTCCGATTGTTCTTGAGATGGAAAACGTCCAATACGCGACGTAGGCGGAATTATTTAAGGTTCACGCATGCTCGCATCAAGTCATTTCCAGTGGATTTATTCCACTATCTCTACGGACCTTTTGCAGACGATTATTGAACCCGATGCCACGACGATGGAAACTTGGAATAGGGTGCGTGATATATTCCAAGATAATAAAACTTTTCGTGTTGTCACTCTTGAGTAGGAATTTTCCCATGTCAACATGGAGGATTTTCCAAGTGTTTCGGCCTATTGTAAAAGGCTGAAGGAATTGGCAGATCAACTCAAGAACGTTGGTGCACCTATCACCAATGATCGTCTTGTTCTTCAGATGGTTGCAGGCCTATAATGGCGTTGAGATACTTCTTCGTCAAAGTAATCCACTCCCACCGTTCTACCAGGCATGTTCCATGCTCACATTAGAAGAGTCGGCTTGGCTAAAAAGGTGGTTATCGGAGCAAATTATGTCATGATAATGGCCACGTCAGACGACCCTCACTCTTTCACATATAATTCTAGCCAAAATCGTAACAACGGTGGCGGCAAAAAGGTCAAAATTGAAAAATAGAGGCAAAAATCGTGACGGAGGCCGCGACAGTGGCAGTGGCAGTGGTCGGAGCAGTGGCGGGCGTGGTGGCAATGGGCCAGTTGGGCCGCAACACCATTGGCCACAGCCTTGGGCCACCTGGCTGTGGGGCTAGGCCGGTGGCCAGTGGCCCATCTCCCCTTTCTCGGCATCTCCAGCAAACTGGGTCAATTTTTAAAATTGGTCCAGGCCTAGTTTCCCAATTAATCTTGCTAGCCCATGCTTCATTACCTCCTTCTTTTTGGCTGATTACAAATGGCTACCTACCTCCTTAACATTCTCCCTAACAAAGGTTTAGCATATCAATCCCTACTTAAAATTCTTTATAATAAAGATCCCTTGTATTCTCATCTTAGGGTGTTTTGGTGTTTATGCTATCCGTTTTTCCCGTCTACTATAATGAACAAACTTCAAGCCCGTTCTACGCTTGTGTGTTTTTTGGTTATCCATCTAATCATCGTGGCTACAAATGTTTTAATTTATCCTCTAACAAAATCATAATCAGTCGTCATGTTATTTTTTATAAAACCCAATTTCTGTTTGCTAAATTGTATAGTTCTATGTCTAGTTCGTAAATTTTTTTGGATGATGGGCTCTCACCGTATATTATCCACCATTTATCTGAGTTGTCCCGTGACTCAAATCCGCCAGCAGGCCCACTGCCCGCTGGCCCAAATATGACCGATCCCGTCCCTGAATCTCGGCCAGCAGGCCTACTGCCTGCTGGCCCAAATTCTGTTGGCCCAAGTACTCTCGTCATTGTTTCCGTGTCTCGGCCAGTCCCAATCTCGATATTCTTCCCTAGTCACGGCCCAGTGCCAGTCTCGACCCAGCTTCTGCTTCCGATTCTCGATCCAATTTCTAGCCCAAATAATTCTTCCCCCAATCCACTTTTTTAGCCACCCGTTGTCCTGCTGGCCAATCCACTGCCTACCCAACAATTACCCGAATCCCATCCAATTCTATCTCGAGTCAAGGGCCCGTTACTTATAGCCAACGGGGTATTTTTAAACTAAAACGACATTTTAATCTTATTTCTAATGTCACTAAATCACCCCTACCACGTAACCCAATGTCTGTCCTTCATGATCCGAATTGGAAAATGGCCATGAATAATGAATATAATGCTCTTAATAAAAATAAGACGTGGGAGTTGGTGCCCCGTCTGCCTGGTGTCAATATTATTCATTTTATGTGGATTTTTACTCATAAAGAAAATTCTGACGGTTCGTTTGAGAGGAATACGGCCTGTCTTGTAGGTGATGGTAAAACACAACAGGTTGGCGTGGATTGTGGAGAGATATTTAGTCCGGTGGTCAAACCGGCAACCATCGCACTGTGCTTAGTTTGACTCTCTCGAAAACATGGCCCATTCATCAGTTGGATGTGAAAAATGCTTTCTTACACGGTGATCTTAAGGAGACAGTATATATGCATCAACCCTTGGGTTTTAAGGACCCCAATTATCCTCACCGTGTATGTTTGCTGAAGAAGTCCTTGTATGGGCTTAAGCAAGCCCCACATGCTGATATAAGAGGTTTGCAGATTATGTGTCTACTATTGGATTTTCTCACACCAAGTTTGATCATTCTATGTTTATCTATCGTCGTGGTACTTCTCTAGCATACATTCTGTTATATGTGGATGATATAATTCTGATTGCCTCCTCTGATAATTTGCGCAAGTCTATCATGTCTAGAGATGGCAGTGGATCCTGGACCCGGTCCGGATCCGGTGGATCCAGATCCGTTTTATAGTATATGGATCTTCAAAATTTGGACCCGATGGATCCGGATCGGACCCGGATCCGTTTCTGACGGATCAGATCTGGATCATGTATTTGAGATCCGTATCTGGTCCAAATCCGATCCGTGGATTCGTTTTTTATTAAATATATTCATAACCTAGAATATAATTTTATAAGTATTTTCTTAAAATTGCTAAGCATATCCTTGCAAGTTTAATTCTCAAAACAAGTTTAATTTATCCCCGCGTTAACTCAAAAAACCAAAAAATAAAGAGGTAACTTCGATAATAAAATCAATGTTATATCAATGAATGACTAACATCTCCATAGACAAGTAGTTAAAATTATATTCACTTCATTTGTGAAGATTCCAAGCACATGCAAATTCTGCATTGTGGAAATACTTGTAAGCATTTTCCACAACTATTGTCATTGTCCAACATTTTCAATTAATAGCTCACAATCAAAATGAGACAACGAACAAAATATCTCATATGAACATTTCAAAATTAAAACATAGTAAATTGTTAGCTAAGTAAAAATCGTTTGTCAGTTCAAAAAAATATTCTTAGCAAGGTTACAATCTTAGCAAGGCAAAATTTTTTACATGTGGATCCAGATCCGATCCGTGAACCCTATGGATCCGGATTTGGATCTGGATCTGAATCTGGATTCAGGTATGAAAAACGGATCTGGATCTGGATCTAGTAGGATCCGGTCCAGATCCGATCCGTTGCCATCCCTAATCATATCCCTTCTCACTTCAGATTTTGCTATGAAAGAAATGGGGCCCTTGAGTTATTTTTTGGGTATAGTTTTCACTCGTCTTGCGGGTGGTCTATTTTTATCACAGAAGAAGTATGCAACTGATATTATTGAGAGAGCTGACATGTCATCTTGTAAGTCCTCTTCTACTTCGGTTGATACCAAACCGAAGTTGAGTGCTACTTCTAGCACACCGTATGAGGGTCTCACCCACTATCGTAGTCTTGCATGGGCTCTTCAATATCTTAATTTCACGAGATCAGATATTACTTATGCAGTACAACATATGTGTTTATTTATGCATGATCCACGGATTGATCACATGCATGCGCTCAAACGCATTATACGATACATACAGGGCATACTTGATTATGGATTGCATTTATATACACCCCTGTCTCTACTCTCGTGTCTTATACAAATACTGATTGGGGTGAATGTCCAGATACCAGACGTTCAACATCTGGTTATTGTATGTTTTTTTTGTGATAACTTGGTCTCTTGGTCGGCAAAAAGCCAGGCTACTTTATCGCGATCCAGTGCGGAGGTCGAGTATCGAGGAGTAGCCAATGTGGTGTCTGAGTCATGTTGGCTGCGTAATATTTTATTAGAGCTTCACTTTCTTATTCAGAAAGATATCTTGGTCAACTGTGATAATGTTAGTATCGTCTATCTCTCTGGGAATCCGATCCAACATCAACGCACTAAACATATCCAGATTGATATTCACTTTGTTCGTGAAAAGGTAGCTCGTGGACAAGTACGTGTCTTGCGTGTCCCTTCAAGGTACCAAATTGCTAAAGATTTTAGGGACAGTCTCAGCGTACGACAACCGCCCGCTATAACTGCGGAGGTGTGATATTGTATATTCACGTATCATAGTTGTAAAATTCTTGTACAAATGTAATATGATATTAATCTTGTATAAATTTATTTTCCATATTTAGATATTATATATTTGTATATATATCTCTTCATTAATAAAAATAATCAAAAAATTATTCTCTTTCAATAAAATCTATCGAAAAGTGGTAGTTCTGTGTATTTGGAGGCTTGAATAAAGGAAGCTTTGACAGCTTCAACTTGAACATGGACCTTGAAATGCCCGCAAAAGTTGGTATTTAAATTTTAAAGTATAGAAGGATTGCACGCTATTATATCCATAATGTTTCTAACCATGTGCAAGCTGTCTCACAGAGATTTCTCGGTCATCAAAAATAAAATCCCTTCCCACCGTGCATGAGATGCTTTTCGTTTTCTTTTTTCTATCCCTACTTAAATTATGACCAACTGATGAGTATCTTCATCTCTGTTCATATTTTTTCTTGCACCGCATTACTCTTTTAAGTCCAGCTTTGTACAATGTGAAGTGTGTACAAGTGAATGATAACGGTAAATCTAGTTTCTTGTCTTTTCAGTTGTTGGTTGGGAGACACTTGTTGCTAATTATTGTCCAAGCTATTTTACTTATCTTGCTCGAGTAGAATCCACTTCTCATATGTTTTGATTGTCAGCTTAATTCATAACACAGAACGGGAGCAGTGGCGGATGGAAAATTGATTTATGTGAAAAATTATTAAAATTTCAATGAGAAATTGATATATGAAGCTATGAACATAAAATTGATATATGTGAAAAATTATTAAAATTTCAAAAAATACTACAATAGATTGTGAATTCATAATTACACTTTATAATAGATTATTTATTCATAATTAGTGGTAAAGAAAATAATCTTATCCTTTGAGAGTAATAAAAAATGGAAGTGTAACGAATTCAGTGGTAAGATTTATAGTACCTTGAAAAGTCAGTTGTGTTGCATTAAGGATAAAGTTGAAATGTTATTAGTTAGTAAAAGACTAATTATAAAGAAACAGACTACATTTAAAACGAAAAAATACAACTAAGGCTTAATTTATGACAACAAGAAGTAACCAAACATCTAATACATCCGCATCGCCAAGGATATGTACACAGCGACTTTACATGCATGCAAATAAATAAATAAAGATCACAAAAAAGTGCCAGAATTTGCATGCAGAGATTTTCCAAGAAGGAAAAACTAACCACCTAGGAAGGGTAAAATAAAATGACTAAATGTTCACAAATGTTAACAATTACTTGGACTTGTCAACACTAGAGATATAAGTAGTAACCGCTTTAGTCCCTTCAGCAATTGCATGCTTCCCTAGCTCCCCAGGCAACACCAACTTCACCGCATCCTGAATATCCACCGAGGCCAACGTGGCCCGGCCCACGTACTTTGAGAGGATTGCCGCTTCATTGGCGATCCTCTCAAACATATCTCCCATCAAATTATTCAATATAGTCATAGCCTTTGATGAAATTCCTTTATCTGGATGAACTTGCTTCAACACCCTAAACACATACATTCTATACCCTTCACTGGGTCCCACTCCCCCACCCACTTTGGCCCTCTTCTTTTTCCTCTTTCCACCTTCTTCCCCTTTCTGGGCCGGGTCGGGTTTCCTTTTCTGGGCCTTCTTTTGATCCGCTTCACTTTTGGGAGGTGTTGGCATCTCTTCTGGCTCTTCAGCTGGTTGTGTTTCATCTTCATCTACTTCTTGAGGTTGTTGCTTTTCTTGTTCCTTCTGGTCCGGGTCGGGTTTATTTTGTTGGCCCTTTTTCTTCTCGGGTTGTGGTGTAGATTTGTACTCTTGAACATTAATGGTTCTCTTAGGTGTTGGTTCTTCATAAGGAGGTGGGGTTAATATTTCAAATGACTCATTTTGTTCAGTCAAAGTTTGACTTTCGGTCTCAGTTTCGCCGGCCGGAGTTACCACGACGGAGACGGTTTCTTCCACCACTTTACGGGCGGTAACCACCGTGGCACGAGGCCTACCTCCACGTTTCTTTGGTGCCATGTTTGTTTGTTTGTTTTTGGTCTCTATGTTTTTCCCTCTCTTTTTTGGACTATGTTTGAAAATGTAATGGCACATAAGGTTTATAAAGAGGTGGATTTTCAGCTTTTTAACTGTGGAGAGGTTTCTAGGAGAGTGACACGTAGAAGACAGGTGTTGAGATAATAGAAGTTAAAAGATACGTGGGGTAAAAATGAAGATTCTGGAGGAAGATTCAGCATTCTTCTCCTTTTTATTTTATTTTTGAAATTTTGAAAATCGTCCCTCTTAAATTATATGTACCGTATAATATCTAGGTAAGAAAAATATCACATATAATTCATATATAATATAGGAATGAAACAATGTCTCTTACTCAAAAATTTGAACGGGTGTTTGATTTTTAACAAAGTTGAAGAGGCATATAATTTTCACCCCGGTAGCAATTGCTCATCCCTATTACTTTTTGAATACTATAAAACAGCAAACTACTTCTATCTTTTACATTGGCTTTTGGTTAGTTGTTTCCTTATAATTCAGATTCTTCTCTTTAAAGTACTGGTGATGGGGTCGAACGTAATTGACAATAGAGTCCTAATTAAGTAATTCAACAATTTCTGGATGATCTATCTTGATTTATTCGCGTTTGATAGTAACATTTTTTTACTGCTTTAAATTTTTGATCGGGTCTGACTTTTTTTATGCTATGCTTGTCCTAATCCAAGGGTCTCTCGGAAATAACCGCTCTACCTACCAAGGTAGAGGTAAGGTCTGTGTACACTCTACCCTCCCCAGACCCCACGTTGTGGGACTACACTGGGTATGTTGTTGTAGCCAGTAGTGATGTTGAAAGGGAGCCTTGGAGTAACTGGTAAAGTTGTTGTCATGCGACCAGGAGGTCATGGGTTCAAGCCGTAAAAACAACATCTTGCAGAAATGTGAGGTAAGACTGCGTACAATAGACCCTTGTGGTCCCGACCTTCCCCCGATCCCGCGTATAGCGGGAGCTTAGTGCAACGGGCTGCCATTTTTTAACCATTTCCTGTAAATGCATGACTCCAGTTAATTACTTATTTATAAAATCCATTGTGGGTAGCAGCGCCAGCAAATGCACTATTTAATTTTGTATTCGGTGAAAATCGGCACGACACGTGGCATGGTTTGGATATGGAAATTGAAGGAAGTAATAATGTTTTGCATCGGTGGTAAGTTCGGGTATCATAACAAGGCCAGTTGACGGTCGAACCAGGTGACATCGAATAACGGTCGAACTTGGTAACATCGGGTGGAAAATCGAATGAGCTCAGAGCCTACCCGTTTCGAATATGGCGTCAGCCGTTAATATTTGCTCATTAAGTGACCGATATTATCATTTAATGAGGGAATGATTCTTGGGCATAAATGTCTTGTATTGTTAGCTATAAAAGGAGCTCAATTTTCATGTTGGAAGGGCATCACATTCTCATTACTGATACTTGCACTACTTCATTGTAATTTAAATTGTAAAAGCTCTCACAGTTGGCTCGGACCCGAAGCAAATCAGCTCAAGATCAGAACAAACTGGTCAAGTCATTTCAATCAAGTTCATCACATTCCAGACTAATTTACTTGTTTGTTATTTTCATTTGCTTATTCATTGTTAATTGTTTATTACTCTTTATTGCAAATCAATCTACGTATCCTTAAAATCACTTACAAATTCAACTGTACCTTTTGGATAAACAGTTTGGCACCCACCGTGGGGCCAAGAATAATAGTGATGATTTGTTTAAACTCAAATTTCACTTGTTTCTTTCGAGATTTTGTGATTTCAGGTCAATACTAAGTACTTACAGTATGACTAGTGATATCCAAGTTGAGTTTAGCAACCACGAGGACAACAACAGTGACAACTTTGCTAACACCTCAATAACAACAACAACGTTCCACCCGTTGACCCAATTAATCACATCCCGCCCGTTTATCCTCCGAATGGTGTTTGACCGAATGTCATTCCGCCCGTTGATCCTATGAATAACAACAACCCCGAGATTTTACCCGGTCGTCTACAAGATCACGCCAGAAGACACCGGACGATGGTGAAATAAATTTGGCTCGAATCTTTTATATGCTGAAGGAGCAACAACATGATATAACTCAGTTGCCAAAGAAAAGTACCGGAGTAACTGCGGCGGATGAAGCTCGTCTCGTCCGCAATGATGAACTAAGCCGGAAAGAAGATCGAGTCGACGAGAATGCCAATGGCTCGGGGACTAATGAGTCATCTGAGGTCTTGAAAATGCTTGAATCCTTAACTAAATGAATTGACACCAATGAAAAGAATGTTGAATCCTACAATTCACGGGTAGATCAAATTCGTGGAGCGCCTCCGATCTTGAAGTGGTTGGACTAAAAAAGATACATCCAATTGTCGTTTCCACAAAGTGCAGTGCCGAAATTGATACCGAAGATGTTTAAAATGTCCGACCTCCCGAAGTATCTGGGACAACAGATCCACAAGAGCATGTGACGTCATATACTTGTGCAGTAAAGGGCAATGACATGCATTCAGATGATATTGAATCGGTGTTGCTAAAGAAATACGGGTAAACATTGTCCAAATAAGCAATGAAATGATATTTTATGTTGCCTGAACATTCTATTAATTCGTTTGAAATGCTTACAGATGCTTTTATAAAGGCGTATGCCGTAGCACGGAAGGTCCAAGCAAGGAAAGTAGATATATTCAAAATTGCTCAGAATAACATGGAGTTGTTGCAGGAGTTCGTGACAAGGTTCCAAAAAGAATGGATATTTCTTTCCCGGGTACCGAATGAATGGGCAGCCAAAGCTTTTACCAAAGGATTGAATCCTAGAAGCTCCAGTGCTTCGTTCAAGTTGAAAGAGAACTTATTGGAGTTCCCAGCGGTGACATGGGAAGACGTGCACAACAGATATGAATCTGAAATTCGGGTGCAGTATGATCAACTCGAACTTTCTCCGAGGTCAGCAGGATGGAATAAGAAATTTGATAAACCAAATAGAGTAGATGAATCGGAGTTAAAGCCTTCAAAAGATAAGAATCAACCCTACGAGCAACCAGAAAGGTCGAACTTTAGGTCGGAAATGGGTCACAATAATCGCAACTTCTCATCGGATAGAGGAGATAGGCGTAAAGATCGAGGGTCTACCAGCAGAGATTTGCAATTTAAGGATGATATCGGTGGATCTTCTTCTAATACTATTGAAAATCCAAGACTTTCTGAATACAACTTCAACATAGATGCGGTCAGACTTGTTTCGCCTATTGGTCATATTAAGAGGATAAGATGGCCAAGACCACTCCGTACTGACCCGGCTCAGAGAGATCCAAATTTGATTTGTGATTACCATGGAACATATAGTCATCGAACAAAGGATTATCGCCAATTAAGAGAGGAAGTGGCCCGATTATTGAAAAATGGCCATCTACGTAGGTTTTAAAGTGATCGAGCACAGGGAAGCTACAGAAATAGAGAAGCAAACAAGTAGACGGATCCGGTTGAAACCCAGCATATCATAAATATGATTATCAGAGGGATGTATGTTCCGAAGGGAGCTGTCATGACTGCAAAGAAGACGAAAGTCTCGATAACTCTGGAGAAAAAGATTCATGGATTACGTGCCGGAGGAGACAATTTCTTTCAATGATGAAGGTGCAGAAGGCATCATTCAACCTCACAATGATGCGTTGGTAATTTATGTCTTTTTCAATAAATTTCAGATTAAGCGTATTTTAATTTATTCAGGTAGCTCGACCAATATTATTCGGTGGAAGGTGGTAGAGCGGTTAGGGTTATTGGATCAAATTGTACTGGCGGCCCGAGTTCTCAACGGATTCAACACGGCAAGCGAGACTACAAAGGGGGAAATCACTCTTCCGGTCAATGCAACTGAGATAATTCAGCAAACAAAGTTTTACTTTATTAAAGGCAAAATGAGATACAACACACTGTTCGGTAGGCCTTGGATACATGACATGAGGGTTGTGCCTTCAACGTTGCACATGATGTTGAAGTTCTTAACTCCGGATGGAATAAAGACAACTCGTAGAGTAACAGTCGGCAAGGGAAATATTCACAGTACAAGAATTGGTGGAAGCACCGAAGGACGCAAAGGATGCAAGTAAAACCAAAGAAGATAAATAGTCATCACAGGATTCAGACTCATCAAGTCCGAAGAAAGAGGAGGAAGACAAGATAAATTACGAGGAAAAAGAAGACTATATTCATGTTCCGATGTCATTTATGCTGCTATATGATTAAGATGTCACGAAGTCAACCATAGAGGAACTAGAACAAGTTATCTTGTTCGTGCATCTACCGAACATAAACGTATACCTAGGCACTGGGTTATCCCCGTAGCTCAGGATTAAATTAATTAAATTTCTTAAAGCTAATGTCAATTTCTTTGTCTGATCCCACTTAGACATGACAGGTATTCCACAGAGATCACGACTCACAAACTGAGTTTGGACGTAAGTTTCCCCTGGTAAAACAAAAGATGAGACATATGGCAGACTTCAAACATAAATTTGCCAAGGAGGAGGTAACAAAGCTTTTAAATATAGGTTACATCCGGAAAGTAGAGTATTCGAATTGGTTAGGTCGTATCTAAAAAGGCAATAAACTGTGAATACGCATAGATTTTAAAGATTTGAATAAAGTATGCCCAAAGGATTCTTTTCCTTTGCCGCACATCGATCGAATGATAGATGCTACGGCGGGGCATGATATGCTGAGCTTTCTTTACGCTTATTCCTGGTACAACCAAATTAGGATGAACCCGGAAGTCCAAGAGAAAACTTTTTTTTAATAACTAGATACGTGACCTATTGTTATAATGTAATGCCATTTGGTTTTAAAAAAATACCGGGGCAACATATCAATGCCTAGTTAATCGCATATTCAAGGATCAAATAGGTAACACAATGGAGGTTTATATTGATGATATATTAGTTAAGTCCCTTGAAGTAGAAGACCATTTAAAGCATTTGCAGGAAACATTTGAGATACTCTAAAAGTACAATATGAAACTGAATCTTGAAAAATGTGCTTTCAGGGTTGGCTCGGGCAAGTTCTTGGGTTTCTTGGTTTCAAACCGAGGAATAGAAATTATTCCGAATAAGATCAAAGCTATCGAAAAGATACCAGAGGTACTTGACAATGTGAAAGCAGTACAAAGACTCACCGGGAAGATAGCCACTTTAAGCAAGTTTATTTCTTGATCTTCGGAGAAAAGTCACCGTTTCTTCTCTTTGTTGAAAAAGAAGAATGACTTTGAATGAAAACTGAAGTGTCAGTAAGCTTTGAGGGATTTGAAGAAGTACTTGTCAAGTCCGTCATTACTGCATAAACCAAAGGCAGACGAGTCGTTGTTCATGTACCTGGTAGTGTCTGAAGTACCTGTAAGCGCAGTTTTGATTCGAGAAGAAAAAGGTACACAGTTTCCTATTTATTGTGTGAGTAGAACATTATCTAGTGCAGAGACTAGGTATCCTCATTTATAAAAATTGGCATTAGCATTAATAACGACTGCTAGAAAATTAAGGTTGTATTTTTAATGTCATCCTATATTTGTAGTAACAACTTATCTACTAAAAATGTGATGCATAAACCGGATTTGTCCGGTAGGTTAGCCAAATGGGTGGTAGAAATTAGCGGGTATGACATAGAATACAAGTCAAGAACAACTATAAAATCTCAGGTTTTAGTAGTCTTCGTAGTAGATTTTAAACCCGAAATGATTCCCGAAGTAGGGGGTTGTGGAGGACACGCATTAGGGTGGAAGGGTAGTAGGTAGTTGAGTGTAGTCTTACTTATGCTTACATACTGATAGTTGTAGTGTTATTGTTGTTGCCCCGCTTAGCCTACCATACTAGTAGTCGCAATATTATTTGATTGTCCCTTGTCATTTAATTTATGTTGCTGATGTTATTTCGTGTACTTTGTTTATCTTATTTACATGTGTTAGTTACTACTTTTTTTCCAGAATGCTTTATCATGGCGTATTCGCTTTTGTTACCATCATTTTCATACTGCTTTAAATTTCTTATTCGAGTTTGACCGTTTCTCTTGCTTTGCTTGTGCCTATGCTTTGTCTTGCGCCGAAGGTCTTTTGGAAACAACTTCTTTACTTACCAAGGTAGAGGTAAGATCTGCGTACACTCTACCCTCCCCAGACCCCACGTTGTGGAACTTCACTAGATATTTTGTTGTTGTTGTAATGATTTCTGAAGTAGAAAGAGAAATTTATTAACCCCGGGAAAAACTTCGGGGGTCTGGATCTAGTACACGAACGGAGCTTTGAATATGAAAGGGTCCGGACTCGGGTAGTATTTAAGGCACCTGCGGGAGATATTATTAGGCAGTCAATAAGAACTGCGAAATTGACTAATAATGAAGTCGAGTATGATGCTATAATTAGAATGGATTCTGGGAGCGGAGGTCATCGAAGCAAAATGTGACTCGCTTCTGGTTGTTAATCAAGTGAACGGGATGTTCGAAGTGAGGGAAGAAATAATGCAAAAATACTTAGAGAAAATTCAAGTAATATTACATTGGTTTAAAGAATGGACTATGAAATATATGTCTCGAAAGCAAAACAATAAGGCGGATGCCTTGGCTAATCTGGGGTCATCTGTGGAAGAGAAGAAATTTAATTTGGGAATAGTTGTGCAACTGCTAAACTCCGCAATTGATGGTGGCCATGCCAAAGTAAATACAACAAGCTTGACTTAGGATTGGTGCAACAAATACATTGATTACCTTTGAGATGGAAAGTTGCCAACAGATTCGAATGAGTGAAGGGGTCTTCTAACGAGGTCAGTTAGGTTTTGCTTGGTTGATGGTCAATTGTATCAAAGGTCCTTTTATGGTCCTTTAGCGAGATGCCTATGACCCGTGGAAATTAATTATGTGATGTACGATGTCCATGAGGGAACTTGTGGCAATCACTCATGGTAGAGTTGCTGGTCTGAAAATTAATTAGGGCTAGATATTATTGGTCTCAAATGGATAAAGATACTAAGAACTTTGTCCGAAATGTGATGCATGCCAAAGGCACACACCAATCGACATAATTAATACATCCAGTTTTAGCACCAAGGCCATTCATGAAGCAGGGGATGAATATTGTTGGGCCACTCCCATGGACACTAGGAAAGGTACGTTTTATTTTGTTTATGACTGACTACTTTTCTAAGTGGGTTGAAGCGAAAGCCTTCAAGAAGGTTAAATAAAAGAAAGTCATTGATTTCATTTGGGACTATATCATTTGTCGGTTCGGCATACCAATGGAGATGACTTGCGATAATAGTCGCACTTCATTGAGAAGAAGGTGAATAATTTTTTTGAAGGATTGAAAATCAAGAAAATAGTGTCAACTCTGTATCACCTGAGTGCAAACGGTCAAGCGGAGTAAACCAACAAAATGATCATTCATAATCTGAGGAAAAGATTAAAAGAATCAAAAGGCAAGTGAAAAAAAATTCTGGTGGAGGTGTTATGGGCATACAGAACAACGCCAAAGTCCAGCACCGGGGAAACTCTATTTTCTTTGGTTTACGGAGCACAAGCACAAATTTCGGTGTAAGTTGGCGAGAAGAGGTTAAGGTTCAGTCTTGCAACCAAAGAATCAAACAATGAAGCTATGACCGTTAAGATCGACTTAACGGATGAACATCGTGAATTAGCATTACTAATGTTAGTGGCTCAAAAACAAAGAATGAGACAATACTACAACCGAAGGGCTAATCTTAGACACTTTCAAGTAGGAGACTTGGTTCTACGGAAAATAACCCTCAATATTAAAAATCCCAATTAAGGGAAATTAGACCCGAACTAGGAAGGTCCCTATAAAGTGTCAGGAATAACCGGTAAAGGCTCATACCAATTGGAAGCCAAAAATGGCCAAAAGTTGCCGAACAACTGAAACATTGCACACTTGAAGCGGTATTACTACTAAGGTATGTTTTTTGGTTAGTTATTTGAACTTCAATTGTTTCGATATGACTAACTCTTGCAGGAACAAAGTTGGAGTCATCACTTAAAGACCGAACGGAGTTAGAATTGGGTTTGAAAATACGAGTTGCATTCTTTTTCCCTCAGCACCATTTTTATCCCCAAAAGGGGTTTTCCGACTAGGTTTTAAATGAGGCAACAATGAAAAGCGTGTTACTAAGTTTGAAGATCGAAGTTTAAGACTGTACAAGCATTGGAGACTACTCGGTAGTAAAAAGCAAAAAATGTTTGAATTCTCATGCTTTGAATACATACACTAGGGGACTACCATACCCTAGGTGAAAAAGGAAATTCATAATGAAGAAGTTTGAATTTTTTTGAGTTTTTAGGATTATATAATGTTTAAAAGATAGAATGAATCTTACCCGAGTAGTGTTAATGTTACAACAAGTCATGTAAAGGCAAAAAGATAGAATAAATCTTGTCCAATTGTTTGATCGAAGCAAAATTTGAATGAAAGTGCACTTTATCCAAAAATTTCCTCATCAAAAAAATGTCTTCATATGCTTGTCTCCAGACAATTAATAAAATAATTAGGCTTTTGAGCTAACAAATTTGTTAATCTAAGACACCAGATCAAATGAATCTAGCCTATTCTTAAAGACACTTGTATTGTCTAAAAGTTGAGAATAAACAATTTTTTAATGTTCATGCCCAAAATGAATAAGACGTCTTTTCATAAGCATAAAATAAGATCTTTATATTTAGCCATTAAATGGCCCAAAACTGGTAGAAATTGCCTGGTATGAAGCAAACTAAAATAAATATTTGTATTAAAAATTATCTAAGTTATTTTTAAGACCAAAATGATTTTCATTCGGTCTGACGCAAACTAGGTGATGATTTATTTAAGTGAAACTCCGAAGTCAGAGGCAGTTAGCCCGAAATGGGTTAAGAGTTTGTTTAGCTAAGTTATTGTAAACAAGAAAGCAATAACGGATACTAAAAGATAGAAAAATCATGACTAAAAGGATATTCATTTTATAAACAAGGCCAGAGCAAAACATGTTAAAGAAAAAGGAAATACAAAGGCATGCAAGCCTGAAGTTCAGTCGGACTCGGACTCGGATTCGGAGTTCTCTGGGTCATCCTCGAAACTGTCACCATTCAACTTGCGATAGGCTCTGAGCTCGATCTCTTTTGCCTCTTCAATTTTGTCATCAATCTCTGAGATCCCGTCTGGAGCCTATTCCAAAGTGTACCTACGGACGTTCCAAGTTATGTATTTGGTTTTCAACACTGTCCGAGCTGTCTCAACCTATATATCAGCTCGACCTTGGTTTCTTTCAGCCAAGCCTTGGTTAAGTTGGTCCGAGATCTCAACATTCCTTTGGTTAGAGGTCTCAAGCGCAGTTCTCAATATTTTAATGGTTTGGGCTTGTTAGTGGGACTGGTCCTGAACCACCTTCAAAGCAGCTTGTTTGGTAGCTCGATTCGCATTAACTTCAGCAAGCTCAATGTTGAGGCAGTCGATCTCGGCATTAAAGAAATCTTCTCGATCCTCGAGCTCTAGGGTTAAGGCTTGGACATTGTCATGGAGTTCATCATTTTCCTAGTCCAAAACCTTGTTTTATTCGTTGGCAAGCTTGAGGTTATTCACAGCTTGGAGTGTAATGATTCGCTTGGTCATTTCTTGTTAAAGACCCTTATTGCTTATTTGACCCTTCCCGTAGCTTTTCTCTGGGGCTTGTAATCCATGGGAATGGGTGGCACATATTTTGAGGTTAATTTATATGAATTTTGGATGAAAAATCCCAAGTTTGAAAACTTAGAGTTGGTTAGTTTGACTCAAAGTTGACTTTTGGCTAGGTGGGTTTATTTCTGGTAGTTCTGGAGGATCATTGATGACTTAGTCGAGTCATTAGTTCGCTTTTCAAGACAATCTAATGTATTTTGTGGCCTTATTTGTAAAGTTTGGATTATGGTTTTGTCCCGGACGATTCTTTAGAAAAGTATATCTTGGCTCAGTTATTTGTGAAATACGAGGGTACGAGCGAGTTTGTAGCACTATTTACCATAGATGAGAATATTTGGTTCGTGTCTGGGGGGGTCCGGGAGTGTTTCAGGTGTTCGATGGAGGTTTTTAGATATATTTCATTGCTAATGTCTAATGTCCACTACGACGGAACCAGCATCCACTTCGGCGGGTCCGCCTCGATGAAAAGTTGGCTCGCCAAAGCGGAAGTCGAGGAAATGAGAAGTTCCACCATAGCAGAATCAGGCTCATTGTGGCAGGATATGAGGTGTCAAGTGACATCCGCTACAGCGAAGGCTTTTCCGTCGCAACAGGTCTGCTCCAACAGAGTCGATTCTGCCGGGGCAGACCACTAGTCAAGTGTCCTATATATAATTCTAGGTCAAATTTTCTTTCCCAAAATAGTGTATTCTCGAAATCAGTGTCGCTCTAAGGTTGTTTTAGAGCCTTAGGAGAATTTCCCATCTTAAGGTAATAGATTATTTTCCTTTTTGGTTTAAGTTTATGATTCTAAGCATATTAATGGTGATTTAGCTTATTGTTAGAATTTGGGAAAGATGGGTTTTGCATATTGTGAGATTAAGAGAGATGTATGGTTGGTTTTAATGGAGGTTTATGGATTGAATGATGTTAATATCATGAGTTAGAAGTGAATTATATTAGATTATCATGTTATAAGTCTTAATTTGGTGATAAAAGCATGTTTTCAATTAGGGAAAATTTCTAGGATTTCAATTGGGGCTTTTTTATTATTGTTCAATTGAGGGTTCAAATGTGAATAAATTTTCAATTAATTTAAAGATATGATTGTCTAGTATGTAATCTTGAGTTTTGTGTAATAAAGTTCGAGTCTTGGTGGCGTGAGCCCGGGATGGGTATTTAAAGTCTTGTTTTTATTGTGCTAAGCTTATTATTAACTATGTAATACGCATGCATAGACTTCAATCATCCCGATGCAAGAAAATGACAAAGTTGTATTCGAGACTTGATTTGGTATCGCTCCTGCTCGGTTTTGAGGTAGGCTACAGTTTAGCTTTTCGAGACTCCAATAGAAGTTCATAATTAGTTATAAATATTGAGAGGTATTGGGCATCTTTGGGAGTCCCACTCAGCCAGTTGTGATGAATGGTTAAGTGGGTACCAGTGTTGAACTATGATAATGAGATGATTTGGGAATCAGCCTTATGTTGGTTATGACTACTATTTATTTGGGCCCGTTTCCATATGTGGGCTTGTCGTCATGTTTATTATTGTTTGGTTACTCATCACACATGCTTTCGATTGATATCCTAATTTGATTAGAATTGCTTCTGCGTTGTTGAATTCTTGAAAGAATGTGTATATCATCTTTATACTTGATTGCATCTCTTTATATCATGATATCTTGCCGTGTATTTGTCATTGCATTCATACACTTATGGTTCTAGGACTTGATGTAGTATGGATATGCTATGGTCTAAGAGACCGGAAAGGTAAGAGTATTATGAGATTATGGCACTTGATGATATTCATACGCGAGGAGCGGAGTTGCACGTCTGCAATATGATTGAGACTCGACAAATGAGTCATTAGCTCTAGTTAGATTCGTGTGTGGAATTCCGGTTGGCTAGGAGCATTATATGGACTTCGTGGGTCCCTTATAGGTGTACGGATCATAATTAAACCTTGACATATTGTATACCAGGTTGAGAAATGTACATTGCATATGCATTGCATTTATTTCATACATTTTATGACATATCATTGATAAACTGTGATTGAGACTTGCTATTGAGTGATTATGAACATTTTGGTTGGATTTGGGACTTGAAAGTATTTTTCATGCCACGTGATATTTGATATGCTATTAAACTCTATGAAATATCTTGGTGATTATGTGATATACTTGGTCATTGATATGCTAGTGTAGGATTATTTGTTGTTACCTTGGTATTTATCTCTGATTATGTATCTTCCGTCGTTGTCGGCCTATGATGTCTACGGGGATACGTTGTGTACTAATGCTACACTTGTTGCATTCTTTTTTTGATACAGATTCAGTACCTACCACCTCCACAACACCGCGTGGCTGAGAGTCTGAGTTTGTTGATCCCACACATTCAAGGTGAGGATCTTACCTCGAGCATACCCTTGGATATTATTTCTCTATTTACTATCTTTTGTTCGCACATGAGAGACATATTCGGACTATGTATTCAGTTTTGGTTTACGTGTCACCTTTTTCAGATTTGTTTTGTATTATATTAGTGTTTTTATATCTACATACTACATCTTTGAGGGGTATTTGTTGATGTTTCATACTTGTTACTTATTCCGCATTTATCGTATGAGACATCTTTTGTAGTATTTCATTATCTTCCGCTTTTACTTATGTTGTATCATGTTAATGATTTGGGAGTGATTCGCTTACGTGGTGAGATTATGCAGGTGCCACCGCGATACTCGAAAGAGGTCGTGACACGAAGATAGTCGCCTTTGACTCATTCTAGTTCTGCCTTAATGACAGGCAAGTCATTGACCTGCTTCAGTTGAGCCTCTTTCTGTTGAAGAAGCCCTTTGAGGTGCTAAATCTCTTTGTCCTGGGCGTCTAGCTATCCTTTTAAGTGCTCATTTTCATCCATACATCAGATGAAGCCCTCACTAACTAGAACTGATAACTGCAGAATTGGAAAGCAGGTGAAAGTTAGAAATGAAAAAATAATAACAAGTGTAAACTTAAACGATCAAGAAAAGTGCATACCCGATTGGAGGCATGCATACCCTCATTGAAGAGGCACTGCCAAGAAATATTCTTCATTTTCTCCTTATCGGACTCTGATATCATAGGCCTAAAGTAGCTAGCAATATCGACCGATCGAGATAGAAATTTTATGTCCTCGAAAAAGGAGAGAGTGACATTTCCTACTCTTCTCAGATCTATACTCGGAGCTGAGAAAACACTCACGAGTTTAGACCGGGAGCTGGCATGGTTCTTTGGAGTTTGGGTGGATGTGGTATGTTTTGGGGGTATGACTAAGTGAGCGAATTTGAAGGTATTCGCCTGCGCCATCGGGTTCGTAGAGGCTTCAGCTTCATCAAAGGAGTGCTCAAAATATTCTTGCCCGAAGCTTTGAGCCAGTTGTGATGACGTGGTAGGAGTTGAAGTGGAAGTTTTGAAATTCTTTGCCAATGGCTCCTCGTCCATGGCTTCATCGCCGTCCTCAATGATGACAGGCTTGGGGGCCGTTGTCACGGTGACAGGAGTAGATGTGGCACTGATAAGCAACATAATTGGCTCGGCTACTTCAGTAGCAACAGTCTCTTCTCTAACCTCGGCGGAAGTATTCTCCGCCGGAGTCATGGTAGTGGTGACCTTTCTCACCAAAACATCCTTTGATGAGATGCCAGTGTCTTGACTTCTGGAAGGATCACCTACTTTCGAAACTCTTTTTCTTTTTTTTGCCAACCGATGGTGATTTTGGAGGCTTCTAGAATTTGAATTTTGAGGATTTCTTTTTCTTTGGTACTTTGGTGATACGTCGAATTATGCGGTCGGATCAAGTACCATGTTGGGAACAGTTGTAGCAGCCGAAGGGTTGGACCTTGGGGTCGAGGTGCCCTTCGGTAGACCTGGAAGTTCAAAAATAGAAGAAGTTAAAAAATGTACAAGACTATTAGTAAAGCCAAAAAAAGAAGTTAGACGATACTAACTGTGGTTTCGGGCTACCCATCGTTTGTCAAAAAGCTCTTTTCATGCAGATAAGTGCTGATGATTTTTTTGACCCATACGTGGAGATTGTCCACATGAGCCGGAGTCCAATGGACGACTGAAAAGGTGAAAGAAAGAAAGACTCAAAGAAAGTCATCGAAATTGTAAGTTAAACAAAAGAAAAGGAAAAGGTTTTGGTACTTACTATACATGTTCTATTCCTCCGAAAAAGGCATGTACTTGGCCGGGATAATCTTAGCGGTAGGGACCATAACAAAGCGTTCCAACCAACCTCAATCTCGATTCTCATCGATACTGGAGAGGATGGGGAATTTTCCTCTTTTTGAGAGCTGGACGATCCCGCCACGAAAGAATCTAGGCATGTATAAGCGAATCAAATGATCCAAAGTGAAACACTCATCGACCAAGTGGGTCAGGAATCGAAGGCACATGAAAATCGGCATGACATGTGGCATGGTTTGGATATGGAAATCGAAGAAAGTAATAATGTTTTGCACCGGATGCGGGTTGCACCGGTGGTAAATCTGGGTATCATAACAAGGTCGGTTTACGGCCAAACCAGGTGACACCGAATAGCAGCCAAACATGGTAACATCGGGTGGAAAATCGAATGAGCTCAGCGCCTACCCGTTCCGAATATAGCACCATTACTATTTACTCATTAAGTGATCGTTATTATCATTTAATTACATTTAATGAGGGAATGATTCTCGGACATAAATGCATTGTATTGTTAGCTATAAAAGGAACTCAACATTCATGTTGGAAGGGTATCCCATTCTCATTACTGATACTTGCACTACTTCGTTGTAATCACAATTGTAAAAGCTCTCACAGTTGGCTCAGATCCGAAGCAAATCAACACGGGATCGAAACAAACTGGTCAAGTCATTTCAATCAAGTTCATCACATTCCAGGCTAATTTACTTGCTTGTTATTTTTATTTGCTTATTTACTACTAATTGTTTATTACTCTTTATTGCAAATTAATCCACGTATCCTTAAAACCACTTACAAATTCAACTGTACTTTTTTGGGATAAACAAATTTATTGCATTTATGAAAAAATGTATTGTAAATCTCTAGTTGCTCTATCTAACATGTCTTGAAATGGAACTATATGAACCAATGGATCGTGACAAGTTATTACTATTAGCTGCTCAATTACTTGAATAAATGTGGGGATTGGAATATATTTGCATGTGTCAATTACTTGGAGATCTTGAGGGAGACTTTCATTTGCAACTATATTAATAATGTGCAACATTCTAAGGCATACGATAAAATTGTACTAACGAGTCATATGATCAAATTCCATATGATAGAAACCTTGTCTACACTTTCAATTCTCACGTTACATAAGTTATGAATTATGATATTGTGACATTCTTTTGGTCCACAAAAAAGCAGTTGGGGGTTGAGACATTGGACATGTCGGTTGTTTCCTAAAGAAAATTGCCTATATTGACTAGTTTAAGCCGCATATCACTATATATTCTCTCTTCTAGGATTTAAAATGATCTAAAAAAACAAAATAGAATCATTAATTTTACTGTACTATTGTACGTTAATACCAAAATGAATGGGTCTAAATAGAAAAATTCAGTCTCGTTGAGTCTATTTTTGCTACCTGGTTTTGATAATGAACCTATTGACGGACCGACCGTACTACCATTGGAGTATATGGACAAACCCAAAGAAGACATATTGGGGGGCCAACAGTGCAGTCAATATTTCTTGTCATTGCTTTTCAAATTAGAGCAGCTTACTGCTTTCGTCTGACTTCTAAGCATTTATAGTTTTCGTTTACGAGTTTGCTATAGAGTTCATGTTAAACTTGATCCAATTTATCGTAATTGATTAATTGACATATTAATAAATCATATTCTAAAAGGCTAAAAATGGAGTAACTTAGAGTGTGTTTGGTATGAAGAAAAATATCCTTTTAAGAAAATAAGTAATTTTTTATTAATTAATTTTTTTAATTTGAAAAGTAATAAGTAGAAAATATTATATCAAAAGCATTTATATATTATTTAGAAAAACACTATGGTTGAGTGTGGGGTAGAGGTGTGGGGTCTATGGGAGAAGTCATTTTTTCATTTTAAATAACTTTTTTTTTAAAAAAATATTTTACAAAAACTTTAATCAATCATACTTGAAAAATATTATCCCTCTGTATCCAACACACCTAGCTGCCAATTCAAAAATTTCGCCAACAATAATTGCCGCCATTGAACTCTCTTTTAAATTTTTAGTTATTGTTTAAAGAAAGCCACCTTGAACATGGTACCATTAAACAAAGATTCGCAAGGCTCATAATTGAACTTCTTCGACGATTTAATTATATGTTAATATAATACTTCAATTGTTGAGGTGGAAAGACTCATACTTGAAATTTTCATCTATTTTACATCAACAAGAGTTTAAATCTCACCCGATTCATATGATTTATGAGCATTTCCAATCAATCATAATTACGAAACAAATACTCATTCAACCAGTAAAAAATGGTAAAAACTTAAAAATCCATATTTTCAAGTAAAACATCAGCTCGTCCAATAGTTATTTAATTTCAGAATCGAAAAAAATACAGTATATATTTTCCGCTCAACTTGTTCGTAATAAAGGAAACATATAATTCAACACTTCGTATACATATCGACTATACCATAATTTTCACACATCGTTTTATTCATCACCTTCTCTTACCCCCTCCATAGAAGAAAAAATTAACACACAAATATATATCATTAGTTACCTATAATATAGCGCGAATAAGAAACTTAGCAAACAATAAAAAATCAATGGCGGTATATGTCTTATAATTCACATGATAATTGAGATTAATTAATACTTGGCATATATAACTAATTTAATTACTTATTAGCTAACTCAAGAGAAGTCTCTTCTTAACAGCCATACCTCGAGAAAGCTCAGTGCATGATATAAAGAACTTTTCCAACTCTTCATTTCCACTACTTTCAAAAAACTCATCAAAACGTGGAAATTTTCTCTTACAAAGCAATACTTCTCTCGGTTTCTTCGGTGCTGGCGGAGGGAAACTTCCGACTATCGGAATCTTGTTTTTCCGACAAGTTGGCGTTCGACATAACTCTTCAATATGACTAGAAGTAGTGTTTAGTAATATGTTTGTGTCTATTTCTTTTGGATGATCTTCATCGTGTCCTTTGGAAAAAAATTGAGGATCTGACATGAAGAATAATTAAAAGAATGTTTGGCAATGGAATATTGGTCGATGAAATGATAAAAGTAGCTAGGTTGGAAAGGTGAAGGGGGTTTGGTTCATTTTTTGTCTTTTTATTTTCTTTCTTATCTTCTTAAGGGAGATTACGTCTTCTCGTTTCTTAACTATTATTCTTTCCGTTTTCCTATGTATATATTATATAGTCTGTTTCATCAATAGTCCACTTCCCGTCTATATTTACAGTGCTTTCACCTTAAATTATGACAGGCAGTATTATTATTTTAATTAACTCCCTTAAAATAAAAGAAGTTTTTCATCGGTAGGTCCACCAAGGGTAGTAAAACGCCACTTACAAAAGAGTTTTTTTATGACAGGCAGTATTATTATTTTAATTAACTCCCTTAAAATAAAAGAAGTTTTTCATCGGTAGGTCCACCAAGGGTAGTAAAACGCCACTTACAAAAGAGTTTTTTTATTTTATTGTGAGAGTTCACTCTTGATTTATATTTAAGGATAACGGAATCTCAACCATTCCATTATATCCTTTAATATGTGACGAGACAACAACATTAATTATATAACTTATGACATGGGTGATCAGGGAGATTTGGTCTGAGAGTATACATTTGCACCACTTTAAATTAGTTTCAATTGTTTGAAAGTTGTATTTGGATCGACACTGTACGTATAACACTCCGCTTAGATTTAGAATTTTATAAACATAGAACAGACGAGAACAAATAGCTTACAGTTGAAAATTGTAGTAACGTGATGGTATGTCTACTATGCTTACAAGAAATTAAATGTCATTAAAGATATTCTGTCTCTGTTACTTTTTAATGTTTTTACGTAATGGTAAAGTAGTTTTTATAAAAACAAAAAGAAATGGATCACACGGGTATAATTTGTTAAAGTAAGATATAACTTTGAATGATTGATCAACAGATTATAATGAAGTTTATGACATTTTTCAATCGACTAATTTAAACCCCTACTAGTCTTCATATTTCCTTCATTGTCCTGACTCTATAAGGCTCAAGTATTTTTGTTGTTTTGAAATTGATCGATTAAGATTTTAAATTCCTCTTTATCGATGAATTAAAGAGAGCATCGATCAAGTGTCCTTTAAAATATTCTGAACATCAACTTAATCTAAAATTCGCTTTAAACAAGTTTGGGACTACTGATTTTGTGAAATTAAACATTTTAGTTTATTTGAGTCGTTGATATACTTTTGTTATATCTAAGTAATAGATAGTCAAAAGAGAAAATACATAATTACCTCCCGTAAGATCTTTTTTTTAAGAAGATACTTAAACTTTGCAAATTTTGAACTGATATTAATATCTCATTTTTCAACCAACTCCAATTTTAAAAAGAAGGTGTTAACCACGCACTCATTCTTACTTGACCCGTGTTAATTTAACTAAAAAGTACATTTTAATCTTATTTTTTGTCTTTGTTTATATATTTTCTCTCTTTTTTCTTTTTTTATTTCTTACTTTTTTACTTCACCATTACCCCGTCCCCCTTCCACGCACAATTCCTCTTCTCCAGATAACCCTCCCCCCATATTTTTCATTTCTTCTTCTTTTCACCTCTCACTGACACTAAGACCGATGTTTCACAACCTTTTGTTCAAATTGCTTCGTAGACTTTAATTTTTTTGAATTGTTGACAGCAAAAATTAATTATGTTTTCTTTTTCTAAGTAAATTTAAAGTTTTGGGTATATCATCAATTAATTAATCTCCTTTTCATATCAGCATAACTAAAAATGAAAAATCAAAGAGTTCCCCGTAATTTATAAGGAGTTAGACTGAAGGTCGGAATAAAAAAAAATAGATTCTGCCTTCATCGATCTTGAATTTTAATGGTTTTGCAAAATTGTTCTAATTGTAAGGGAATGTATTGGATAAGATTTTGACGTTGAAAAGAAAATTGGAGCCGAAGTAGTAAACGAGGCGGGTGGAGTTGTGGCAGAAATGGCGATACTGGAAGTGGCAGAGGTTTAGCGGAGATGGCAACAGAACAGAGTATGGAGAAGAAAGAAAAGGAAAAAGATTGGTAAAAACTTAAAATAACAAGAAAAATAAAAAAATACATTTTATAAATAAAAAATATGTGCAAATAAAAGAAATTAATCATTTTTTGGGGTTGTCCACGTTCTTTAAGAGAGTATGCATTCTCTATGCGAGGTAATGGTAAAAAAAAGGTAATAATATTAGTTCAAAATTGTTAGAACTGCCACAAAGTTGAAGTGTTTTTTTGAAAAAAAAAATCTTACTTCAAAAAGGTAATTATGTATTTTTTTTCTAGTTAAAAGCATTTAATACATAATTTTCTAGAGAATACACCAAGAATACAAAAGCTGGATGCTTCAAAATAAAATTTGACTTAATGTATTGCTTAATTAAGCCGTATACTTAGAATTTTTTGTTTGAGAAATTAAATTTAAATAGAGACAGAGAAACACAGGCAAATAGTGTCTCCCTGATGTTACGGCCACCGTGGCTCTCTTATCTCTTTCTTCTCCCAAATCTATTCATATCTCTGTGGCAAACTTGTCTTTATTAGGAGAATATTATAATATGCATAGGATGCCATTTGGGAATTTGGAATTGTACATTAAATCCCAGTGCATGTTGATGTAGATAGAATTGACACGAAATTTTCATTACTTTGTATATATTTATATCGAAAGAAATATCTTTATTCCATTTAGTGGGTGTAAGAATGAAAGATTTTACTAGCTAATGAATCATATTTCGATCAACAATAATTGACAAAAAAGGGGGGAAAACAGTTGTGTTATACTATACTTAAAGCATTGGAAACCCTAGTTGTGGGCCAAGTGTAGCTGCACATATCACAACTCAATATCTATTAGAATCCAATGGTTTCCGTTTATGAATCGGAAAAGCCGAAGCATATTTGAGTAATTTCTTCCCTTTTTTTGCATGTCCTGAAATTTCTTTGCTATTGTCATGCATTTTGAATCTAAATGTATTTCTTTATCAACCGGATAGTGACAGTATTGACTTCAAAAAGGCCTTTGACCAGATAGAATTGGGCCTTGGCTTGATGGCAACCTAAGTCCAGCCCATTTAAAAAATCATTTGGGGAAGGAAAATGTTAAATAGCCACCGTAGCTCCTGCAATCAAGTATGAGCTAACATATTTTTTAATGGCATTAACATTAACTACTCTTTTTGACACGGAAAAAGTTTTGGACAAAAATACTCCAAGTAAAACATGAAACAACTCCAAACGTTCGAAGGATTGACAAGTGGAACCCAAGAAACTGACATTCGTAGGAGTGACAAGTGGAACCCAAGAAACGATTAAACATGGGGTTCAAATCTTTGCGGGAGTTTTAAAATCAAGTGAACAATTCATGGGGTTCAAACTTTTATAAATTCAAAATCAAGAAGCGTTTCATGGGGTTCAAATCTTTTATAAGTTCAAAATCAAAGAACGATTCACGCAGTTCAGACCTTTATAAATTAAGAATCAAGAAACAATTCATGGGGTTTGACCTATATGAATTCTTTCGTGCTTTAAGTAAGATATTTATATCCAAAAAAATTCATATTAAAGTGTGTCTATTTTCCTACTGCTTTTCAAATAATGCTAGAAACTCATAGCAGATGTGAAAACTGGCAATCCACCTAATTTTTTCACCAATCATTTGGAAATCTTTGACATAAAAAATGGCCTCTGACCAAATAGGCTTGGGCTCGTGTGAGTCGTGTCTTGATTGCAGTCTAGTCCAGCCCATTAATCAATCATTTTGGACAATCTTGACATCGAAAAGGTCCCAATTCCTTGATGTGCTCTTGAGGCTTGGTTGAAGGAGCACTAGCCCACTGATTATTTTCATTTTATAATGTAAGAAGAATAATATATCTCTTTTGCTTTTAATATATTTTTTCTTTGTGAAAATTAATTTGCTCGAGTGCAATTTCCAAACGGAGATGGATCTTATATTTGCCCCAAGAATTAATGGAGGGTAAATATAAACAATCTCCCAAAGTAAAGGAATAAATTTGACTATTTTCCATTTTAAAACATTTTGAAGTAAATAATTTGATCCTTTTCTGTTTTAATGATTTCATTAGCTGAATTGAAAAATAAAGGCAGATGTATGTTAGTAATGACACAGGCATGATTAATCTCAACTTTAAACAGATGACAAAAGTAAATAAATTTGCAAACTACAATAATAATTTGTTTTTTTCAATCCCTTTGACCTTTAAAGTAAACTGCTAAAATGAGGTCATTTACATAATGTTCAATAGGTTGAAAATTGCCCCATTAGTATTCTATAAATATGAATAAAGTTCCATCTAAGTCCCTTTCATAATTTGATGTTATTATCTTCTCAATGTTACTTAAAGCTCATTGACCGGATAATAAAAAAGAGTTCAAAACTCAGCACTAATATTAACTCATTCTGCAATACCAAAAATTCATTAAATTAACTGTCGCGACCACTCTAATTGACAAAAAGAAAAAGACATTTGCCAGAAAACAAGAAACATTCCTAAATCCCATTATCCAGAATTTTGATATTAAATTATCACCAAATGATGTGGTTCACTGGATGATTGTTCCTCTATTAAGCAGTTTAAGCTCCGTGTATGGAAAATGACTTCTATCCAAGTCAAATAAGAGTTTTAATGCGGGTAACCAAGTAAAATATATATATATATTAAATTGAGTTGAAAAATAGAAGGATTAAGCACAAACAAGCAGACAGTTGGTAATCATAATTCGTCAGTTTCCTTTGTTTTCTTTCAAATAAAATAAATTATTAGTCATTTAAATAATCAACTGTTTAACTGGCACCAAAAATCCACAATACAGATCTTAAATAATATCTCTCAATCATTATTCTAACAGTGCTCGGAATGTCTCCAAAGCCATCGGAAAACGGAATCGACGGCGACGATGAGCGGGAAGAAGAAGAAGTAGAAGAGGATGAGCCGAGGTTGAAGTATCAGAGAATGGGCGCAAGTGTGCCGTCGCTTCTGTCCTCTGATGCTGCCACGTGTATTGCCGTTGCCGAACGAATGATCGCCTTAGGTACACACGGTGGAGCTGTTCACATTCTAGATTTCCTTGGTAATCAGGTGATAAATTCTTCACTTGAATTGAAGTGAGCTCTACTCGTACTTTTATTTGCTCATCAGTGAAGTTAATGTTAATCTATGAAATTATTTCAATTGCCTATGAAGCATTGAACGGTCGTCACCTAATTACAAGATCACTTTTTCGCTCATTCTAGTCTAACTTTTAGTGAGTTTTTTTTTTTGTTGCCTTTTTTGGATAATTTCGTGTTATTAAGGCTTAGATACACACTGATCTACCTTTTATGCTCTAAAGCTCAAGGTTAGGGATTTCATTGGGAAGTATATTTGAACGATACACCAGGAGACCTAGAGAATGACAGGAACTTCTTTGATGGTTGACTTTTCAAAAACGCACTTTAGAGTACAGCTGAGATTTTATTATCGAGAATATAAGCTCTTGGACGAGCCAGAACAAGTAGCAAAGTTTATGATGTATGCTGTGGAAATCGTCGCAGCCTAATGTTACTCTAGCGACTTTGTAGCCACTAGATAGGTTGCAGCTGGCTGCCTCATTGTGTTTATTGTTAGTTGAAGATTTTCATTTTCTTGTTAGCATCTCGAGAAGTATCGAAGTCTGTTTTCTCCTAAACTGTTGTTGCCTTCAAAGTAGTTCTCTTCTGCCCTAAATCTAATCATGTATTGTACAGGATCATTCTCCTTTAGATATGGTTAGACACTATCAAATAGAATAAATTCTCGCTATTAGAAAGTTCAAGTTGTCTAGTTAAGTTACATTTTAGTAGCAGATTTGCTTCGGGGAGCTGAGGACTGTCACAGGGAGGCCTTAAGGAACCTGTTGTGAAGCATGGTAGTTGTCGTTGTTAAATGGACAAATTTCGCTCTTGATTCCCCATTTGCAAATGCTTAAATCATTTAAGTGATCATCGAAAGGAAAAAAAGTGCTTTCAGAGTCATTAGAAAGAAGTGAGAATAATTGATTATGGAAGAGAGAACTTTGGTCAGATTGGCGTAAGGTTGTCACCAGTACAGAAGCTACTTTCGTCTCTACCAAGACTGTACAGGCTTCTAGACCATATGTAAAGAGAAAAGAAGGAATAAAAACTCATTTTGCAAGTGTTAGTTAACATCATATAATATGGTTTCATGTATAGGAGGTTTTGAGCTACTTGAAAATAGGAAAAGCTTACTATTTCTTGGGATACATAATTACAGGACATAAACATTAAGAGTAATTTAGTCTATGTTATCAACAATAATATATATCACTAAGATTATTCTGTAAAATATGTTAATGAATTTCCTGACTTTCAAAGAATAATTTTGTGGTTCAGTCTAGCTTGATATTATATCATAAAGCAAATAGGTAATAGAACTTTTAAAAAAAATCATCTTGTAGGTTTATTCAGAAGATATCCAAGAATGTTCTTTATTATCTTTGTATACAATGAGCTTCCTTTTCTTTGATTTAAGATTATCTAATAAAAAAATCACTTGTTTTTGTTTGTATGTTTTGCAACTTTAATTGCTGCAGGTTAAGGAGTCTGCTGCTCACACTGCTGCTGTCAATGACCTTTGCTTTGACACAGAAGGCGAATATGTCGGTAGCTGCTCTGATGATGGCTCTGTTGTAATAAATAGTCTTTTTTCTGATGAGAGGATGAAATTTGAGTATCACCGACCAATGAAGGCCATTGCTCTAGACCCAGATTATGCAAGAAACTCTTCCAGAAGATTTGTTACTGGTGGTTTGGCAGGTCATTTGTATTTAAATGTTAAGAAGTGGCTAGGCTACCGTGACCAGGTTTGTTGTATGCTTCTTTGTGGCAATTATTTACCTTCACTTTTCTATATTGAAAACTTGAAAATACCTGGGGAGTCTTTTGATCATTACTAGTGTACTTTTATTTGGCAGGTTTTACACTCTGGTGAAGCTCCAATTCATGCAGTGAAGTGGAGAACTAGCCTTGTTGCCTGGGCGAATGACACAGGAGTTGAAGTCTATGATGCTGCCAATGATCAGCGAATAACATTCATTGAAAGACCTCGTGGGATTCCACGCCCTGAACTGCTGCTCCCACATATTGTTTGGCAGGTTGGTTTTATAACTCTCGTGCAGCTTATAATCGTCCATATTTATGGATTGTACTCATATTTGAGTTATACACTTTTCTTTACTTAGACGAGATTAAGAAACGTGAATATGCAATTTATTGCTGCTATTTTGTGTAGGCTTTTCCTGCATATTTTGAAAGAAGAATAAGATCATAGTGGTTACTCTTAATCTTTTTCTGAATAAGTAAGAATGTAGTTGTTCTCCTTTGGGTCTCAGTTATCATGTGTCTTACTTTTGATTATTCTGGCCATTCTCTTGTTTTACAATGACGTCCAGGATGACAGTCTTTTGGTCATTGGTTGGGGAACCTCCGTGAAAATCGCATCGATAAGAACAACTCAAAGCAAAAGTGTGAATGGGACGTACAAACATATGCCTATGTCTAGTCTGAATCAGGTGGATATATTGGCATCATTTCAAACCAGCTATTTCATTTCAGGAATTGCTCCCTTTGGTGATTCTTTGGTTATTCTAGCTTATATTCCGGGTGAAGAAGATGGAGAAAACGACTTCGGCGGCACTATTCCCTCCAGACAGGTAATTGTTTCCTTTTCTGTTTTTTTACCTTGAACTTGATTCACAGATCAAGTTGATTTATACTTGGCCCATTTTTCCTAAATGGATCAATCTCATTGCTTGCTCTACTTTATGTTTGCTGAAATGCTCTCATGTGCACAACATGTATGTGTAAATCGGATAGTGATGAAGGATGGTATCGTTGAGAGGTGCTTTTACACTACTTCTGCGTACCTGTAATCTCCTTTATTGAGTTTTTCAACCACAAGTGATGTTGTTCGACTAGGCTAAAGCTTGAGGAACAGAATGTGATATTTTAAGCTTGTAATTTTCTTTTGCATGTTCTGTTACAGTAGGATTCGCAATTCACAAATTAAGCATTTTGGAATCCATTTCTCAATTCGAAAACTTTAACTCCAACCTACTGTAGACATCGAAATTTTAATTGAATTAATCCATACAAAATTTGGATTAAATTCTAAATTATTGACATGTTGACCGAGTCAAATTTTGGTTGATAAAGTCGGATTAATTTATTTAAGTCAAAATTACATGACTTGAATGAAATCCAAAATACATTTGGGTTAGTCCATTAAATTGGGCCTCTACAAGACAAGACCAACCCACGTCTTTCTAGCCCATGGTCCGCTAGAATTACTTGGAGTCCAAAATACCCCCAAGCTCTAGCTCACACCTATTTAAGGGGGTCACATATCCCATTTTGAAGACATCTTGAAAGTTGCATAGCATCTTAACTAGAGGCAAAGGAGAGCAACGACATCTACATAAGTCTTCTCCAAAGGTCTTCAACAAGAAGGAGAGTTCGAGACACGTCTTCCCTCAAGAACAATCCAAAGTGCTGCTCAAAGTTCTTCCAAGATTCAACACATCAACAGAAGTTGATCCTTCATTTGAGAAAGACACTACATTGGCCCTCGAATCAAGGCGAACAACACGGAGATTAGAATCAAGGGATACATCCAGAGTTGTACTCACAAAATAATTAATAAAATAATTTTTTTCTCACATTTGTTTTATGATTGCAGTTATTTATTTTCTGCTAGCAAAATTTATTGCGAACACCTATTTTTCATAAAAAGAAAGTTTTAGAATTTAACTCTTAACTTCCAAAACCAAAAACAAAAGTGAAAAGAGGACCGGAGGAAGTGGATAGGGGTCAGGGTGGGTCAAGTTTTCTGGTGGAAGGGTTGGATTGGGAGCGTCTGCCCTGAAGAGGGGTCTCCTTAGTGAGAAGGTTAATCTAGTCCATATGCAGCTCAGTTTGGTAAGAATTCTTGCTTTTGAAAACGAATATGATTTATGTATACACTTTTTGTTTACTTGGATGAAAAACTTACTGGGTTTCACTTCAATGCATAGACTGGAAGGACTTATGAGTATATTAGAAGTTGAGGAGGGTTAATTTGTCAAAAATAAAAAATAGAGGAAAGTGCATTCAACTACCCTAGCCTTGTAAACCTTAACTATCTTAATAGTCATGTCTGTAGTGTTCTAACACATGAAAACATATGTGAATGAATTATATGATGTTCTGTTTCGTTCACTTGTATATGATTTTATCTTAAAGAGTGAGGACACTTTGCTGAACTTCAAGTTTTGCACACTAGATGCTACGAACATCCCTATTATTTGATAAAAAATTATAGTAATAGTTGCTGGGACTTTTGAATATCTAACAGGGAAATGCCCAAAGACCAGAAGTGCGAGTTGTGACATGGAATAATGATGAGCTCGCAACGGACCCTCTTCCTGTACACGGCTTTGAGCATTACAAGGCCAAAGACTATTCGCTGGCTCATGCTCCATTCTCTGGTACTGTTTGTTTGACTGTAGCTATTTCCACAATTTCGTCTTCTTTTTCACGCGGGCTTGCGATGTGAGTTTTTATGGGACATGGTAACATGTCCAAATGATTATAGGTAGCAGCTATGCAGGAGGTCAGTGGGCTGCTGGTGATGAACCCTTATACTATGTTGTGTCCCCAAAGGATGTGGTTATTGCAAAACCAAGGTGGGTAAGCTCTTTTTTATTCTTCATATGGTTTTGAAGTTTTTGTTACATACATTATTATTATGCTTTATTTTCATTAAGATAAAGTGGTATTTTCTTAGGAGAATTTTTCCATTGCATATCCTACATTTTCTTGAATAGAACAGATAATTTATTAATAAAGTAAATGTTATGAAGTATGAAAAAAGGGGACAAGATTTCCTCAGTCAACATAACACGCAATGATTTGTAAAAGAAACTATTGACCACATGTACACACCTATACTTTTTGAACGTCCAATAAATGACGACATTCCTTAGCTAAGTCAGATATATCCTTAAGAGGCCTATTTCCCCTTTAACAGAAAAATATTCTTGACTATCCGGACTGCATAACTTGCATTACTTTCGGATCTTGCATCCAATTATTCTTATTTTAGTCACTTATGCTAACTTGAGTTGCAGTCTTCAGTCTTCACAAAAGATATCGGTTTTGCTATAAAATAATTCCAGACGTCCACTTTGGCATGACAAACTAACTCCCAACTCAATTAAGTAGTTCCTCCATAAAGTATGATACCCGTCTCAAAGAAAGTCACCATTTGTTCAGGGATTCTAAATTAAACTAAAGATGAGAATGAAGTCATGCTCATTACTTACCTTGAATGTGCTATTAGAAATTTATGATTTGTGCCTGTTTCTGGAATAGATTTCAAACCTGTAACATCAACTCTTCTATCCAAAAAAGAAATGGAAACCACTCCCCCTTTTCAGATATTGGAATGCAGATTGACAAATGTTGTCATTTTAGTATGTGCTTATATTCTGAGATTGGTTGTTAGGGATGCAGAGGATCACATTAATTGGCTTCTCCAGCATGGATGGCATGAGAAAGCTTTAGAAGCTGTTGAAGCCAATCAGGGTCAGAGTGAACTACTTGATGAGGTATTCAATTTGAATTTGGTTTCTAGTCCTCAAGGATGCAATGTTAATATAAGTTCAGCTGAATGTAAGGTTAATTTCCTGCTGTGATGCTCTATATAGCTCTCAACTGCTTCTCCACTTGTCTTTAAGCATAAAAGAAAAGAGTTTCGGGGGAATGATTCTTTTTCCTTGCTTGCATGCTTTTTCATAAGATGGTTAAATTGATTCAGAAAATAGTTGTCCACTTGCATGCACTCAATCAGGTTGAGTACCTATGGCAATGGGTTGAGATTCCCAGCTCTCCACAGTCAAAGACATCTTCTGTTCTGCTGCTTATTCGAATAACAGCTCCACTAACAGATCTCATTTGTTTGCTATTATCTTTGTTTTTTTTTCTTTCTATTCATTCATTTTTCTTGTTACACCCCCTTTTCCCGTTAGAAAAAGAGAATCCAATATGTCACCTTAAAATCCTCAATATATACATATTTCAACTTCCTTATGATTCATGGGTGAATCGTCAAATCAAAGTAGCATTAGATACAACTAGGGATCTGTTTGGGTTGACGTGTTACGAATTCATTCATTTGCAAATACAAGATATAAATGGCACCGAATTAGCTCACTTTAGATGACATAAGCAATATCTGGATCTAGTTTATTGTTGTTAACTATTCTGTTGATTCTTTTTCAAACCAGGACACGGGATTTACAGATCTCATTAACCGTAACTGCTTTCCTGGGGCCAGGCTTATAGATATTCATTAGAATGGTCAGATTACTAGTTTGAAATCACTATAATCAAAAATCAAGGAAATAATGAATTTCCCCTGGTATTGGATAAATGACATACTGCCTAAACTTTCTAGCTTTTGAGCTCTACTTCAGTACATCAGCTACACAAAAGCGCTCATGCTCCAGCCTCCGACGCAGTTATTTGTCCCTGTGTCCTCCCATACCGGGCCGCACGATTCTTGCATAAATCTGTCTCATCATATTGCCGAAATATTGGGTGTTTGATCATCTTTTCCTTTCTGCTCTTGCTTAAGTTCTATATAAGCTCACACAGGAATAGCCTCTGCAGCAACATTACTTATAATGAGATGACTTTCCAAGTAATCATTTGCTACCGAGCCTTTTTTTTCTTCTGTTTCTGCCTCCTCTTATTCGAAAATAGCAGCCCTAGAGGTGGCAAAATGGGTTACTAGGTAAAAGTTTCAAAATGATTTAAGTAAAAAAAGTTATTATAATTTACACACATTAATCTTTTCAAATCAGAATTTAGTTATTTTACAAAACCATCACTTGAAAGAATACTGGTATATATTAGGTAGCTATTAGTTGACCTGCCACCTACCAGCATTTGTTTTTACCTACCAGCATTTAAAACGCTTTCCATGTGCAGAGGTAACCCTCCAGCACTAGGCAGTGGCTGTCTCCTCCTGTTAATTCAGTATTAGAAAGATTAAGAAAAACATTTATGGTGATCATAATTTGATATCAAAGGGTATTATAGTTTGGTGGTTATACCCAATTAAAACCATGTACATAATGAGTGTTAATGGCTACCCAGCAATAACACTTTGGAAATTATTAACCCCAAAACTCTTAACAGAGTGGTTGATTGGGCAGTCAGTGGGTTTGCACCGAACTCCACCACTGGGGTATTCAGTGGAGATAAATCATGCTTGACAAGGATTCATTTAAGAAGTTACTTAATTTTGGCACGAAAAGAAAGGAAGTGGTTCATTCCGCAAAATAGAAAACTTTTTTATGAGGTACAATTAGAAATTTCTCTTTATTTGATTTATTACGAGGTAAGGCTGTGACAATAGACCTTTGTAGTCCGGCCCTTCCCCGGACCCTGCGCATAGCGGGAGCTTGGTGCACCGGGCTGCCCTTATTTGATTTATTACGAATTCGACCATAGATCAATTCCCATGTATTTGGGAGTATTGACTACACTATGAGCTTCATGTTACTCTTTCCAAGTGACATATCAGGTCCAGGGCATCCCAATAGGATTGACTGGTCGTCATTTTAACTGTCTATAGATAATTGCTATGTCAAGAATATTCTTGATCTTCTCATTTCCATTTTATATGTGATTAAATTTCGCATAGCCAATTAAAAATCTCATTATGGTTTGTTTCTCTTTCAATCAGGTTGGTTCAAGATACCTTGATCATTTGATTGTCGAAAGAAAATATGCTGAAGCGGCATCTTTGTGTCCAAAGTTGTTGCGAGGATCAGCTTCCGCATGGGAAAGGTATTTAATGTTGTTAAAATCATAATCATTAGGAAGTATACCTTTAGTAATTTGATTTGGATATTTTACTAGATGGATTTTCCACTTTGCACATCTCCGGCAGCTTCCAGTTTTGGTTCCATATATCCCAACTGAAAACCCAAGATTGCGTGATACGGCTTATGAGGTTTGTACATTACTGTGCTGGCTGTTCTTTCACTTCTTGGTATGACTTCTCTTTCGCAACTAAAGAAACTCAACTGGTGAAGTATCTGTTGTGATTTAGGTAGCTCTTGTTGCGTTGGCAACAAATCCATCTTTCCACAAGGATCTGCTACCAACGGTCAAATCTTGGCCACCTCGCATTTATTCTACAACGCCTGTTTTCTCAGCTATTGAACCTCAGATTAATACCTCATCTATGACTGATCCACTCAAAGAGGTAAGTGCATAGAGGTTCTTGTCTATGACCTATATGCAAAATGTTTTTTGGTATATTCACTCAATGTGCTAGTTATACCATGTAGGCGCTAGCTGAGTTATATGTAATTGATGGACAACACGATAAAGCTTTTGCTCTTTATGCTGATGTAAGTTCCACTTATAACAATTATCATGCTGTATTAAGTGCATTACTCTAAAAAAGGGTGTGGTTCTGTTTTTTAACATTGATTTCTTATTCTGTTTTCTTAATTCCATGATGTTTTCAGCTTATGAAACCGGATCTATTTGACTTCATCGAAAAGCATAATTTGCATGATGCCGTTCGTGAAAAGGTATGGTTTTAAGCTGGGCTGGCTGAAGTTATTAACACGATCGTGCTTTGAGAGTGATGTAATTCAGCTCAACTCGATTTTATTTGGAGTGCAAAGTGTAATTCTTTTTCCATTGTTATTTACTATCTCCTTCAGAAGTAGGTCAGTTAACATTTTACTATTTTGTAGAAAAATTAAGCGCTGTTTTTTCTTTTTGTATATTTGGTCTCATTTGGAAAATTTAGCTCTAATTCCTCAACTTATCAGTCTTAATCCTTTGACATGGATTGATAGGTAGTCCAACTAATGATGGTTGACTGCAAGCGTGCGGTACTGTTGTTAATCCAGCAGCGTGATTTAATACCGCCATCTGAAGTGGTATCACAACTTATTGCTGCAAGGGATAAGTGTGATTACCGATACTTTTTGCATCTCTATCTGCATTCACTATTTGATGCGGATCCCCATGCTGGAAAGGATTACCATGACATGCAGGTTTGTATAAATTGAGTTTAGAAGTGTTGACTCAAAACTTGAAAAGGTCTTGAGGTAACATTATGTGATTTGATGAGATGTCTTCCACAAGCGAGAATATAACTTTTCCTTTTGCTAGTTTGGGCCTGTTTTGTGCTTTAATGTTACCTGACTGTAGGAACGGTGTCTTTGTAATAATTTTTAGGTGGACATGTTCTAAATACTACTCGACATATTTGTTCTTTTAAAACTATAATCTCGAATAACTTTACAATACCCGAGAACACCTCAAGCCATTGGCAAACTTTAAATTGTTTTAATCATTATGGTAAATTTAGCAATTTGGAGTGATTCAATCAATAAAAATGTATAGACGCTGGTCTGATATCATTGTTCCAGCGTGGCTTTGTTATCAATATTTGTACGAGCCTTAAATAGCTCAAACAGAAGTTACTGCATATGTTATAGTTACCTACTCACATTAGTAGTTTGATAATGAAACAATTGTCTACCAATGTTCCTTCTTTTATGTCTGGTTTTGAATTGCATTTGCATCCATACCACGAAAGATAAGATCCAACTATATTTTTTGCTAAGGTTCCAACAGTTTGATTTTCTTATCTTTTGGTTAACTTAAGTATCTGTAACCAATGAGGCTTAAAACAAAGCAGCTGTCCTTTATGTCATATTAGAGAGAGAATATTTAATTGTAACCTCCAAGAAAATTTGATGCTGGGAAAGGCAACACGAGTACTTCATTCTGTCTTTCCTTGCTTTTTATTCCTGTATTCTGTAATGTATATGCATCTAATTTTGGTGTGGATGCTCCAACGCCCTTTTAAAAATTGAAATCCCTTTATGGTTGTTCCTATATTTGTCCTATTATTTGATAGTTCTTGTTATGACTTCCATAGGTTGAGCTGTATGCTGACTATGATCCTAAGATGCTGCTTACCTTTCTTAGAAGCAGCCAGCATTATAAATTGGAGAAGGTTTGTGAAAATTGAAGGCTGACAATCTCAATCTGCGCTTGGTTGGTCTTTTTTATTTTATCTATACACATATTCACCTTGTTACAGAAATTTTTTGTCAGGCTTATGAAATCTGTGTGAAGAAAGATTTACTGAAAGAGCAAGTTTTCATCCTTGGAAGAATGGGGAACGCAAAGCAAGCTCTTGCTGTTATCATTAATAGGTTGGGAGATATAGAAGAGGTACTTGAACCTAATTTTATGATCATCATCTTACTTGTAAATTTGGTGATGAGACAAGCCCCATAACTAAATACATGCAGGCCATAGAATTTGTAAGCATGCAACAAGATGATGAACTCTGGGAAGAACTGATAAAGCAAAGTTTTCATAAGCCTGAAATGGTAAAGTTCATCACTTTCTTTTTCTACCGTTATCTTTGCAAAGCGGGATAAAACAGATACTTCTCTTTTATGTTTTGGATTAAGTTCCCTTTTCTATATTTCATCTTGTATTTTACAGGTTGGTGTATTGTTAGAGCATACTGTAGGGAATCTTGACCCCCTTTACATTGTCAATATGTTGCCGAATGGCCTGGAGATACCTCGGTAAGTTAGTAAGGAAAACCTAGCTCTTCTGTTTTAATCTGCAAATTGGTCTTTGTTTTCTACAAAATTGCATTCAATACATCTTTGTACTTGTATGACAAAATGAGTTGCACAGGAGGATATTCTGTAATTCCAGTGCTATTTGTTGATCTGGATTTCATTTACAACTAACAACCTGAATGTAATTGCGATATTGCTCCCATTTGCAGTCTGAGGAATCGTCTGGTCAAGATTGTGACAGACTACAGGACAGAGACTTCTCTTAGACATGGGTGCAATAAAATACTCAAGGTACATTATTTTATTTATCTACCTTCCGTGGTTTCTTGGGGAAGATCGCATTATCTTGGAAGTTGTACAGGGGAAGTTCTTTGACAATTTGAGTTTTACTGCCAGGCTGATTGCATGAACTTGTTAGTTAAATATTACAAAGAAGCGAAGCGTGCTGTTTTCTTGAGTGATGAAGTAGATGAGGCATCTTCCCACAGGGGTGAGAAGAGCATTTCACATCTGGGAGAGAGATTAATGAGCAGCATGAAATCCGTGGAGGTTAAGTCTAAAACCAGGGGAGGTGGAAGGTGTTGCATATGTTTTGATCCATTTTCTATACTGAATGTATCAATCATTGCATTCTTTTGTTGTCATGCCTATCATACAACTTGTCTTATGGAGTCCACCATTTCCATCGGTGGCAAAAAAGTGGCAGAAGCCACTGCCCAGAAGACGTTCTCGTATGATGAATATGATAATGGTGTTCATGATGAGGATGAGGATGAGGATGCCCCGCAGATGCGTTGTATTTTGTGTACTACTGCTGCAAGTTAAATATCTGCTAATTTAAGGCCTGTACCATAGTTGTGCGTGGTGTGTGCATACATGTTGAGCTTGTGCAATTACACTAGCTTCTTATTTATAATTGAGTTCTTTCTCTGCTCAATTTCCTAAGATAGTAGGGTGAGGAAAATGGGAATAAATGCAGTTTCCCGGACTTCCTGTCCTAAGGTGATTTTTGTTTTTTTAAAATTGACCACCAATAAATGTTTCTTTCTCTTTTTGTGGATTTTTTGACATTTAATCGTGTGATAAGTTAGTGATCGAGGCTTTGTTCGTCAGGAAGCATTAAGAAATAACAGCACTAAGATGACTGATAATAAAAAGTCATAGACGCATCAGTTGCCTGACTGATTTATAAAAATCTGATGAAGTGCTAGTAAATGAAGGCATGGATTATGAGCATCCAGTTTTTTGTTCGATTTAGTGTCCGTAACTAAACCGAAAAACATGACTAAATAAGTAGGCTACATGTATCCTGTATTCCTGTCAGTTCGAGCAGTTTCACTAAGTTATTGATTCCTAAAGACTGCAGAAACACGTACGCTAAACCGAATCAAATACTTTATAAAATGGGTGGAGTAACATAATATATAGCCAGAAGGTCTATTAGCAGCATCTAATAAGCATGTACGAACTCAATCTGACCGAAACAAACAGAAAGCAACTTTTATTTTAACAGTATATATACCTCCTTAATAGTCTGCCAGTCTAGGACCTCTCTTCCCTGGAAGCAACACGAATTCGAATTCCTTTACGTAGGGCACTAGAAAAGGAAGTTTATTATAGAATTTTTCGTAAAAGCATTATGATGAGCTTTTATTAAAAGGTCACACTATATTGACAAGCTTTAGAGACAAATGCACCCACACTACTAGCCAAGCCAACCGCATTCTTCTTACTAAAGAAGAAGATTTATTGAATGAGGGAGCAAATTCGTCTCTGAACGAGAAAAAAAAGGTAGAAAAGATCTTGTACAAATTAGGAAATAGAAAACCTGATTTCGAATTCCCCTTAGGGCACTAGGAAAGAAAGTTTATCCTAGAGAGTTCCATAAAAGTATTATCACGAGTTCTTACTAAAAAGTACCGCTATATTGACAAGTTTTTTGGACAAATGCATCGACACCTCTAGCCAAGCAAACCGTACTCTTCTTATTGAAGAAGAAGAAGAAGACTTGCTGAAAGAGGGAGAAAATCCGTCATGATTTTGAATTCCTTTAGGTAGGGCACTAGTAAAGGAAGTCTTATCATGGAGAGTTTCATAAAAATATAACCATGAACATTTACCGTACTCTACTTACTAAAGAAGAAGATTTACCGAAAGAGAGGGCAGATCTGTACTCTTCTTACTAAAGAAGAAGATTTACCGAAAGAGCAAATATGCCCGTGAAGGAAAAAAAGGTAAGGAAGTTCTTGCACGAAATAGGAAGTAGAACATGATTTCGAATTCTCTTGGGTAGGGCACTAGAAAGTGAAGTTTATCATAGGAAGAAGGATACCGCTATTGAAACCGCAGTCATGCTAGAGGGAGCAAGTCCAAGAAAGATCTGTACAAGATAGAAAGTAGGTTCCAATAGACTATCACATATATCATATTCATGAATCTTGCAGGAGGGGAAATGAATATACTACACTTCCATTTGGACAACTGAATGACTTTATCCTAATTATATTTCTGATTAGCTTAAGTACCTCGTATAATAGTATACTGAATGTACGGGAAAAAACATAAATATGATTTCGAAATAAGTTTTCCTTGAAAATACCAAATAGGGTCTGACAAAGATAGAAAGGCACCCAACACTTGCATGCATATAAACCTCCGACAGAAACTAGATAAGCCAGAGAAATATAACTTAAAATCAAGTATAATCAACTTTTAACCGCCTGTTGTGAACATAAATGTTCAAAAACCCAAAATATAGTTGCAAATACATATGAATCTGTATCAAACGCAGACCATATATCAAAAACTGATAGTAGAATAGTTCAACTACTTGCACATGACAATCTGCTGTATCTAACAAAATCCAAAAGAACATTCCTAATCAATTCAGCAGTAAAACATGACATTCGCCACATTCGCATGAACCTTGGGAAGTGGCTTGACCTCCCCTGTCATCTCCCTGGTTGCTCCACCACCTCCACTAGTTGATCTGGAATCCATATCATCCTCAATGTAATACCGTGCACGAAAGGCAGCTAGATGTGCATAGTAGGCAGGTGGCACTGCGTAAACAACCATAATAAGTTTTTAAAAAAAAATAGAAACACTTGAGACAACTTAGTAACTGCAGAGAGACAAGTTTTCAAAACAACCAAGCTGGCAAAACTAACCTACTGAAACTGATCGCGTACACCTTGCATACCTGAGATGAACAGATGTGGATTACATGACATTCAAAACATAAAAAGAAATGTCTTCAAAGCAAATAAGGTTTTAAGAGATTTTACGTGTAGCACAGCCAGTTTGTTAAATTCTGAATGGCATCTGCGCTGAATCCGTTCTCATCAAACAGCACATGGTAATGTGTGGGGCGACTAGTACCCTAATGAATACGAACAAGAGAAACCATGAAGGATCATACAAACTGATAATGAACTAAATTAACAAAATTACCTTGATCCCAGCATGGCTACACAAGTAAAAATCAAACTCTGTAGGGTGGCAGATCTTGGTATCTACCACCGTACCTATTTTGAAAAAGCAATAGCCGTCATTATTTAGAATTCATCAATGTACTCGCAAAAAATATGACTAAATGCTTCTAACAGATATTTGGAGGGAAAAAATCAGAAACCTGGCAAAATGTTCCCACTCTTATCTGTCATGTTACGATCATTATGATTAGCAGGGAACAGACGTGTATGATGTCTCTTCTGCACCACCACAAAAGTAACTCGTGGCAAATAACCTTCTTCCAAGGCCGCGCATGCCTAAAGAAAGGTAAGTTTTGCATGTAAGAAAGACCGCCTTGTGATGTAATCCATGTCATCTCAGATGTATTCCATTAACAGTACATCCCAGTTAAAATACAAAATAAACTTGTGGCTTCATCAGTCATCTATCAAATTTGTCTAATTTTACAATATCCAGACACAGTGAGAAGCCATAAGAAACAGCACCCTCCAAAATGAAAATACAGAAAGCACAAAGCCTTGGTAGAGGACAACAAACAGGATTGTATACCTGTCGGATTGCGTCCATTTCTTCCAGTAAAACCTGATTGAATTGGCCTTCACTTACTCCGTCTCTGATATTTTATACAGTGAAATTGATTGGCTAATGTGGAAAAAGGAGCACAAAATCACTAAAACATGATCAACTCAAACAAAGACTGACCTATAAAAGATTATTCTACCAGGCTTCAAGTTTGTCGATCTTCGAAACGCTTTCAGCATCTCTCTGGAAAAAGAATCAGTTAGTAAGACAAGAACTTTAGTGTGGAAGGCACAAGCATGGAACAAAGATAATGACTTTTACATTATCATTCCGCCATGAACAATGCCTTTTTTAGGATCTTCCTTCTTTGTGTACAAGTCCATAATAATCTCTTTCCTATGGGGCTGTGTAGAAACAATACCCTTATATTTAGAAACTTCAGGCCAATCCATTGATGCGACCACCTGCAAAAGAAAACTTACCATTTTACTTGTGTGAAAGAGCCTTTTAAGCTTACAATAGCAAATTCCAAAATAAGAGATGTTCAAGTAATATTCAGTATACAGCAGCTATGGAGGGACCAGAATCTTCTCCAGATTGAGGATGCGTCACATCAGCACCAAAAACAATAGTGGGGATATCAGTGAGGTAAGGTATTCTTCTATGAACTGCCTGCTCCAAGACACAGTTAATTCCACCCACCTGCAGTGGAAAGTGCACATCAAAGAGTAAGATAACAGAATCTCTTTTGAAAACTCTTTTAACAGCTTTGCTACACATGACACAAACCTTGACATTTATCTTTAGAGCAAGGTTTTCAAGATATTGTTTATTGGGTCTAAAACAATTCTTCGGAAGGCAACATTGGGACACAATTCCCAAATCTGTTTCGCACACTCGCTTGATCGTTCCTGGAAAAACAAGACGCCATCCAAGTTAAATCATCATTCAACTACATAATTATTGTGATGCTATGTTTTTCCTTTTGTCAGTCAGTAAATCAACAATCTGATATCACTCACCATATTGTCCAGAAACTTCAGGATTAATAACAATTAACAGCTGAAGATGTTTCACTGGTTGCTCCATAGTTGCTAGCTTACTAGTACACTCTTTATGGATATTAACAAGAGTCTTCTCAATCTGGCCAGAATGAGCTGAGCGAAAGGGCACCAAAGGACGAGAATTGAACACCTACAACCAAACATGAGCATGCGACTTGATAAGCACGCACAACTGCACAAATATGAAAAGTGAAATTTATAGCCTTACCATCCCTTTACTACAGCACATGTCAATTAGTTCCCTGCAGAACGGTTCTGGATCAACCCGTGAGAAGCTGACACACGTCCATGTATCTACCTTGCCAGCATTGAACATTTTCTAGAACAAAAATAATGGATTGAGCCCTATGTATTGGTAATGAATAATGCCACTGATTAAAAAATTCAAGATCATTAACGATTCAATATGACAGCTTTTGACAAAATGGGAAGAGATGTAAATGTCAGTTCAAGGTCTCGATGACACTGGAAACTAAACCCCTCTAAATTCATAAAATAATAAAAGAAAGTAACAGAAGGTACCTATTAACTTAAAAACAATGAGAACCAGAAGCCCTAGAATAATATCAGGAATAAGTAGTCATTTTCAGGTAACTTCTTTTCATATGAATCCAGAATTGCTCAAGGGGACAAGTGATTATCAAAATACCTTATTAATCATATTCCACTGCCCAACTCTGGGATCGACTCGTGACTCTTTCCCTGACTCGTGATACTTGAGCTGCGAGACCAATAACGATGCAGATGTTAAACTCACCTAAAATTAAAGATTTAATGAATGCATCAAACAAAACATAGCCAAAGAAAATACCATTGGAGGTTGAAGAACCCTTGCTTCAATAGTGGTGAGTTCACTTCGAACTTCAATGCCAAATTCTTTCACGATATCGTCAGCATCATACCTGTTAGTGCTCACAATCTACAGGACAAGAACAACATCCAATAAAAAAAAACAGGTGTTAGAAGCATGTGAATCTAATTTCGACCAGGGCTAGTCTCATGTTCGTTAGGTCCAATGTGTACATGCCTGCTTAATGATTTTCTCTCTGTCAACGGGTCTTTGACAGGTTGCCTTTAGCATCTCCGTAACCTGCCTGCTATTTAACATTTTAAGGTACCTTTGTCCTGCGACAATTACACAAAGCTGAAAGAAAACATATCAGAAGAGAAGAATAGTAACACAGAAAGATAACAACAACTGAAAAAGTGGAAAATAAAATTAAAAGCAGCAGAATGGCAACAAGAGCAAGTAACCTCCATAGGCAGAAACACAGGCTTTGCACTGCTGCCAGCCTGAATCGCAGGCAACATCGGATACTTTAATTCAATGTTGTACTTCTGTCGGAAGTAGTCAACAATGGATGTCCTTGCTCCAGTGCCATCAACAGAAAACCTTAATCAATTTGAGATTGTCAAAATAATTAGTCATGCCTAGAAGAACATAAAGTAATCCAAAAATACAATTGTAACAATAAACACAAGAAAAGTGAAGCTAATTAATAAGGCAATAACCATATAAGAAAAATACCTTAAAACCAATCCTAGGAATATAAAATTAAAAGAATGCATTACAAAATAAACAGATCAATTTGCGATGTTACATTAGGTTGATGGTAAAGTTTTGCATGCTTAAAAGCCTCGTTTTGTTACAAGCATTTACTAGCTGCATACCCATAAATCACAACCATAACATCAAAAACAAGCTTGCGAAACTAGTATAATTGTCTCACATCAGTCAGTCACCAAATTAATAACATACATAATTTCTTTCACTGGTCGATCGGACACCCCGGAGATCTTGTAGCGTCTAATACCTGAATGACGCACCTCCACCTTCACACCTTTCAGGACCCTTTTAACCTGAAATTAATAGTGAAACACACATATGAACTATGTGGAATATAGAATGAACATTTAAAACATTTTTCAGATAAGTAGAATCAACATCTAAAAAGCATTTTCAAATTGACCAGAGGACATCTAGAAACACTATCATCCTATAATATCTTCAAAAAAATTTGGCAAACATATTTCAGAGGCTTCAAATTGTGGCAAACCATAAATAGAATATAGACGACAATGATTCTCAAGTACCTTCAAACGGTCCGCATCAGACACAAACCTATTGGAATCCCTCAGATTCAAGTACCCAATAACATAATCAGAGACATAAATGGACTCATAGAATGCTCTGGCTGACATATCTGCAGCATAGTAGCGGGACAGGAAGCATGTTAGAGAAAGTAATCCAATTAGTCTTAAAGAAGCAAAAAAAAAGACACCAAACACAAAATGTAAAATCTCAGTCCCAGACTTCCTTGCAGGTTCATACCAATATTGAGAGAGAGGCCCATCTGAGTTGGTCGAAGACTCTGATAATATCCTCTCCAGTATTCCAAACCATCACCAAGCCTACCAGGCTCTCCCAACGTAGTATGGAAAAAGGACCTTCCCACTACTTCATATCTACAATTATAAGAGTTTTGAGTCGTCAAAATTATTATTCAACTGGAAAAAAAAAAGGAAAAAAGAACACGAACAGAGAGGAACATACTTTGCTGATGGTGATACCCGCAGCACCACATCCAAAGCTTGTATAGTTTCGGGTGAGCCATCTGACTGCCTAGATTGCAAAAACTGTTTAAGGTGGTGAAGATCAGCCTTGGCAGCAAACTTAATTGAGACCTTAAACTCACGTTCCCTCCTGAAAAACAAAACAAATAAAACAGTATAAATATATATATATAAAGAAGACTGGTAAATAGTCAAAAAACTATCGATATACACCTCAAACTTTGGAATTCTAATGAGCTTGGAACTAAAAAGTATTTCAATCGGCTTGAGCAATTTACAAACAGACTGAATTGTAGTGCTTGAAATAATGCAAACACTAAAAGCAAACTCACCCTGCTCGACCACTATCATCAACAAGCTTGACAACAAATTCCTTAGAGGCGAATGGGAGCGGCCCAGCAGTGTAAGCACTCTTTCGACCATCATATGCTAAAGCCCGACCACCCAAGTGTGACTGTTTATAGTCATGAACCAGTTGCTTCGTAATATCTCTGCACACTTTCTTTGACATAACCTCAGGAGAGATTGCAACCTGAAATTTGGTCCATCATTACACACAAAAAAAACTATTACTAGCTAAGAAAAAATATCATTATAACAAAACTAAAATTTTAAAATGAATTAAATTTTCAGTCAAACTTGATGTCATAGTAACTTCACTAGAAATCAAAAATAAAATTTATCAATAAGTTAAAAACTACTGCTCCCAAGTAGTAGTACTAATTAGTATTAAAACAAATTTTGCATGTGTACATTCATAATGAGCACATAAAAATCACATGTGATATACATATATACATAAACGTTCTGTAAACACATAAATAATGGTGACGCATATAGAACACATATCAACTATGATATACATATATAAATAAACGTTGTGTAAGCACCATAAATAAGTTATTAGTTAGTGTTTATGTATATTATGTATATCATCATTTATGTGTTACACAAAGTTTGTATATATGTATATCAAACTGTGTAAACACATAAATAACAACGACGAATAGAACACATATCAACTATGATATACATACCTACATACATAAACTGTGTAAACACATAAATAACAGTGACATATAAATAATGGGGACATATAGAACACATAGCAACTACGATATACATATACACAAACACAAACTATGATATACATATACACAAACTATGATATACATATGCACAAATATACATAAATATTGTGTAAACACATAAATAATGGTCACATATAGAACACATATCAAGTATGACATAAATACAAATCATGATATACATAAAACATAAATACAAATCATGATATACACATATCAAGTATGACATACATATATACATAAACACAAACTATAATATACTTAAAACTGTGTAAACACATGAATAACCGTAACATATAAAACACATATCAACTAACACATAAATAATGGTGACATATAGAACACATAACTATGATATACATATAAACATAAATACAAATCATGATATACATATATGTATAACACATAAATAATGGTCACACATACATATATACACATACATACATAAACACAAACTATGATATACATACATACATAAATACAAATCATGATATTATCAAGTATGACATACATATATACATAAACACACACTATAATATACTTAAAACTGTGTAAACACATGAATAACCGTAACATATAAAACACATATCAACTAACACATGAATAATGGTGACATATAGAACACATAACAACTATGATATACATATAAACATAAATACAAATCATGATATACATGTATGTATAACACATAAATAATGGTCACACATACATATATATATATACACATACATACATAAACACAAACTATGATATACATACATACATAAACACAAACTATGATATACATTATATACATAAATGTTGTGTAAACACATAAATAATAGTGACATATTAAACACACTATCAACTAACTAACACACACAGTAAATGGTTTTAAAACTTTGCTTACGTCATAGTGATGTAAATCACGGTCAGCAACTTGAACTAAAAAATGATTCGCCTTAACAAGACACTTCCGTCCTACAGTTCCGTATCCAGGTCTCGCCGGAACCCGAATAGCCTTCGACGATGCCGGCGGCGGTTGTTGCGGTTGTACAGCAGAAGTTGACGACGACGCCGACAGCGCCGCCGGTTTTTGCGGTTGTACAGCAATCGCCGGTGCCGGATCAGTAGGAGGTTGTGTAGATGATGAAGTTTGAAGCGAAAGCTTCTGTTCTGCAGCACGGGTTACCGATGAAACCGACGGTGGTGGTTGAGGTTGTTGATACATCGGTGGAGGAGTATTGACGGTTCCTCTACCACGACCACCACCACCGCCAAGCGACGGCCATTCACCGCCACGACCACCGCCGGAAGAAGACGACGGTGTTCGACCGGCTCCGGCTCTACCGGCACCACCACCACCGCCTCTACCGGCAGCACCACCGCCTCGACGTCCGCGACCACGTTCCGACATTATTGCTATTTAGAGAGATTTAAAAAATAAATAAAAAGAGTAAAGCCGGAAAGTGAGTATAGTGTTTTAGTGAGTGTTGTTGAGACGTGACCACGAAAGAAATGGGGCTGACTAATTGTAGTTTACGCCTATATATCGGAGGAATGAGAGGATGTATTTACCCTCTAGTCCTCCACTCCAATGTTAATTATTTTCAAGTACACGCTGTAGTTTTCTTTCTTCCCAAGTTAGATATCTTTCTATACAAAGAATAAATTAAGATTTGGTAATTTAATTAAAAAAATAAATTTCTAGCAATAAAATTAGGAAAGCAAAATGGCTATAGTTTAATTTAGTAACAAATCTCAAGTAGAGGTCTTTCTGATATAGAAAATAAATTAAGATTTGATAATTTAATTAAAAAGGATAAATTTCTACAATTTAAAATTAGCCAAGTAAAATGACTACAGTATAATTTAGTAACAAATCCCATGTAGAGGTCTTTCTAATATAGAAAATTAATTAGGAGGAATGAGGGGAAGCATTTACACTCTAGTCCTCCATTCTAAAGTTAATTATTTTCAAGTACATGCAGAAAACAAAATGACTATATTGAAATTTAGTAGCAAATCCTAAGTAGATGTCTTACTAATAAAGAAAACAAATTAAGATTTGGTAATTTAATTAAGAAATATTAAATTTCTAACAATAAAAATCAAATTTTCTTTTTTCAAGTCGGGTCCTTTACTGTTTTTTTAATTCATTCATATGTAAGGTAAGTTAAACTTTAAAAAAAATACATAAAATGAGTATAGTATAATTTAGTAACAAATCACAATTTCTAATATAGAAAATAAATTAAGATTGGTAATTTAATTAAAGAGGATGAAATTTCTTACAATAAATATGAAATTTTATTTTTTCAAGTCAGGTCGTTTAGCCAAACAAATTGACTATAGTATAATTTAGTAACAAATCTTAAGTAATAGCATGTTTGGTCAAACTTCTAAGATCATTTTATTTTGAAAAGTGGTTTTCTTTTAAAAACGTTTTTCAAAAAAATATTTTTTGTGGGAAGCAGATTGAGTTTTGCCAATTAATTTAAAATATATTTTTGAACACTAATTAGTGTTTGACCAAGCGTTTAAATTACGGACTACTTTTTACTTTTTCTTTTTTTTATTCTCGTACTCACTTTTTCTTTTTTTTATTCTCGTACTCACTTTTTCTTTTTTTTATTCTCGTACTCACTTTTTCTTTTTTTTATTCTCGTACTCACTTTTTCCTTTTTTTATTCTCGTACTCACTTTTTCCATCTAACGGGAGCAGGAAACTTCTCATCTAAAGCTAAGGCGCACACTATATTTACAAAACTAGTGAAGCGCGGTTATTTCACAAAAGAAATTAATAATTTTATAAACTATTATTTTTTATTAACTTTAATCATGATAGATGAAGAATCATGAGGTTGCATTCTCGATTTTTCTAAATAATCATAAATAAATAAATAAAATAATAATAATAGGACATGCTACTATTTAAACATCATAATAACACTTTAATACATCATGTGGGAGTCCCCATCCATTGAATACATGATCAAAAGAGTTTTTTAGGACAAGTAATGATACTTAAAGGTAAATATTTATCTAAAAAGACCATAAATAAATGAAATAAAAAGACTTTATACTATTTAAACATTCTAATAACACGTTAATAAATCATATGAGAGTCCACATCCATTGAATACATGATCAAAAGAGTTTAAGCACAAGTAATGGTATTTAAAAGACCAATATTTATCTAAAGAATCATAAATAAAATAAATAATAGGACATGTCACTATTTAAACATTATAACAACACTTTGATACATCATACGAGAGTCATTATCCATTGAACACGTGATCAAATGAGTTACGGGACAAGTAATGATACTTAAAAGATCAATATTTATCTAAAAACTATAAATAAATAAAATAAAATAAATAAAATAAAATAAATAACCAAATTTGAAACTATTTAAACATTATAATAACACTTTAATACACCATATTAGAGTCATCATCCATTGAACACATGATCAAAATAGTTTTAGGACAAGTCGTGATACTTAAAAGGCGAATATTTATCTAAAAATTCATAAATAAATAAAAAGACTTCATACTGTTTAAACTTTAAACATTATAATAACACTTTAATACATCATATGAGATTCTTCATCCATTGAACACATGATCAAAAGAGTTTTAGAACAAGTAATGATAATCATAACACTAGTAACTAATTAGTTAGACAACAAGTTATTGTTCTCAAAGCACAGTCATCACTTGTGCTTAAACTTTTTGGATCATGTGTCTAATGAATGGGGACTCTCATATGATATATTAAAGTGTTATTATAATTTTTAAATAGTATCAAGTCTTTTTATTTATTTTATTTTATTTTATTATTTTATGACTTTTTAAGACAAATATTGATCTCTTAAGTATCATTATTTATCCTAAAACTCTCTTTATCATGTGTTCAATGGATGGAGACTCTCATATGATGTATTAAAGTGTTATTATAGTGTTTAAATGGTGACATGTCCTATTATTTATTTTATTTATGACTTTTTAGATAAATATTGATCTAAAAATATAAATTTAATGTCAAATTTAAGCCTGAGATTTCCCACTTTATCCCATGAACTAAACTAAACACCCCTTAGAAAGTTTATTTTAATCTCAAACTTAAGCGCCTTGGAGCAGTTGTGAATAATTTGATTGAATTTACGACGAGGGAAAATTCAACAAGCAAACTCGGAAAATCGCAACAATTAGACCTGCGTAGAAGGTGTTTTAGTATAATATAAAAGAAATGCATAATTGAAACGTAGAGAAAATAAAATAATTTTTTGTGTGTATCTGTTGTGACGAAGAACTTGAAGAAGGTTGTCAACATTATAATTGTTGCAAATCTTGTGTTTACTTTTTGAAAACGAGATTTATTACACGACCTATATGTCTATAATTGTGTTTTATTGTAAAAGAGTTAGGGGTTGATGCAGTGTATAAGAAATAATGTTGAATAGGGTGTATTAGTAATGTTGATATTAATAATACTGGTATTAGTAGTGCTGACATTAGTTATACAGAGATTATTTTTATCCATTGTTTGATTTGATGTATTAAAAATAACATGCATGACATAAATTCTAAAATAATTGGTCATTTATAAAAATATCCTCCATACAATACTATGTGAGAGATTTTATGACAATTGTGTCTTTAACCATATTTATGCTTGCATTAAATTCTATTGCATTGCTAATATCATAATTTCTTATGCATTACTCATACATAAGTTTAAAAAATGTACTAAATAAAATATTATTAATATATAAAATTAATACACACATTATTTTATCTAATGAATCCTAGAAACCACCCCTAAAAATACAATATTTTTCTTCTCTATTTTTTCTTTCTTTATGTTCCTTCTTGCGTATAAAGAAGTGTGAACTTTTTGGTAACCAATCAAGAGAAGTAGCAAAAAGAAGATTTGAATTAGCATAAAGTCATAAACTACAACCATAGCCACTTTTTCAATGATTGTTTGACTTAATAACTGCGGACTATTTTTTTTTTTAATTCTCGTGCTCACCTTTTTTTTTTTTTTTATATCTAGTTTTTCGCTTACGTCAGATGCATATAGTAATTTTGATCCGTCAGCACTACTACCAGTAAATCACGGAATATGCCTGAAAATTTTATAGTCAAGCAAGTGATTGCTGCGGCTCTCTTTCCTTATAGTCAAGAGAGTTGATTTTCGCACCTTTCCTTGCAGTCAAGCGGCTTTCACTCCTATCATTCCTTATAGTAAAGGCGAGTGGACCAGAGTTTAAGAATAAAGCAACTGATACCACATATAAGGTTCTACCCTATAAGAGAACAAATTGCTTTCACCAGGATTCGAACTCACACTGCAGCCTCCAGCTGAATTTTAAGTTTTCTTTCTTTACCATCTAGCTATGCCCCGGAGGACTAGTGCTCACCTTTTTCATCTAACGGGAGCAGGAAAGTTTCTTAAAACTTCTCATCTAAGCTAAGGCACACTATATTTACAAAACTATTGAATTTGATTGCGTTTCACGCGATTATTTCACAAAAAATATTAATAAATTTATAAACTATTATTTTTTATTTAATTTAATCATGATAGATGAAGAATCATGAGGTTGCATTCTCGATTTGTCTAAATAATCATAAATAAAATAAAATAATAGGACATGCCACTATTTAAACATTATAATAACACGTTAATACATCATATGAGAACTCTCATCAATTGAACACATGATCAAATGAGTTTTAGGATAAGTAATGATACTTAAAAGACCAATATTTATCTAAAAATCATAAATAAATAAAATAAAATAAATAAAAAGACTTGATACTATTTAAACATTATAATAATATTTTAATACATCATATATTCCACATCCATTGAACACATGATCAGAAAAGTTTTAGAACAAGTAATGTTAATCATAACACTAGTATCTAATTAGTCTGACAACAAGTTATTGTTCTCAAAGCACAACCATCACTTGTGCTTAAACTTTTTGGATCATGTTTCTAATGAATGAAGACTCTCATATGATATATTAAAGTGTTATTATTATTTTTAAATAGTATCAAGTCTTTTTTATTTATTTATGACTTTTTAAGATAAATATTAATCTTTTAAGTATCATTACTTGTCATAAAACTCTTTTGATCATGTGTTCAATGTATGAAAACTCTCGTATGATGTATTAAAATATTATTATAATATTTAAATAAATATTAATCTTTTAAATATTATTATTTATCTTAAAATTCTTTTAATCATATATTAAATGGACGAAGAGATATAGTCATACTTTATCACTATTTAGAACTCTGCCGTGAAACATACGAGATAGGTTTGTCATTTACTCCTTTTGCCCTGGCTTTTAAAACAAAAAATGAACTAAAATGGAGTAATAAATACTACATTGTACGGAAGGTGGGGACAAAATAAATACAGTAAAAAAGAAGAGTGCAGGTTTTTCAGTTATCAAGGAGATGTGGAGCAATTATTCCATTTGCACCGCCGAATAAACAGCAGTGAACCGTCACTCAGTTGACGCATTCTTTGGCCCCACGCGCTCCAACTTTTCAACTCCCTCGCCATTGCACTTGAACGTGACTTTGCTGATGTAACTAACTGCTCCCCTTAAAAGTTTCACGTTATAGTAATTATTATATTTGATAAAATGAGATCTGCTACTATAAATTTGAATATAAAATGGGTACGAAATATAGGATGAACATGAAGAAAAGTTTTCAGAATCTACTACTTTTTGCTAGTTTTCTCATAATATTTGCATAATCTTTTAACTTAAGAATGATTTGATTCGCGAACTAAGTTATTCTCCCATTATAATCTTGAGATTATAATTTTAGATTAATTTATCTCATATGAGAGGTGAGCACGATTGTCACCATAATTTTTGTCATTATTTTTTTTGATTTTCTTGCCTCCACCGTGAGCACGGTTTTGGTCCGAATTATCAACAAAATCAGGAGAATTACCGGAGGACGTCATCATTGCCACGAAACTGGCGCCGATAACCGCCTTTTTAGCCAAGTCGGCCTCTTCTAACGTGAGCATGGAACATGCATGATAAAAAGGCGGAAGTGGATTACTTTGACGCAGGAGAGTCCCAACGCCACTATAGGCTTGCAACTATTTGTAGAACAAGACGATTATTGATAATCGGAGCTCCGACGTTACGGAGTTGGTCCACTAATTTCTTGAGCCATTTACAATAAGCGGAAACATTCGGGAAATCTTCCATACTGACTTGGGAAAATTCCTGCTCAAGGGTGACAGTACGAGAATGTTGGTTATCCTGGAAGATATCACGCAATCTATTTCAGGTAGCCATAGTCGTAGTGTCTGGTTCGATGATCATCTGTAAGAGGTCAGTAGAAATAGTGGAGTAAATTCACTGAAGGACGGTAGCATCAAGAGTAATCCATAACTGAGGATCTTCCGCGGGAGATGTGATAGTGGGAGGAATTATGTGATGGAGGACTTGATGAGAGATTGCGTGAATTTTAAACAACTCCGCCTATGTCGGATATTGGACGTTTTCCATCTCAAGAACAATAGAGATGTTGTTCTTGATGTTAGAAACAGTAAGGGCGGGTGAAACATGTTTTTTGACGTAGACATAATGAAAGAATAAAGGGATTTGGAAGAATTTTTGGGAAGAGATGAGGTAAATTTTGACATGAAATCCGAGAAAGGGGCACATATTCTGATGCAGTAGAGGGGGACGGAAACCGAGAATAAATTTGGAGAAGAGCGAAAGTAATTTAGTCCTAGACTTCTGATATCATGAAAGAAATAATTCATTTCTTATTTTCATTAATGAAATAGTATATATATACAATTTACATTTTCCATAATAGAAAAATCATATTCCTATTCTACTCCTAAAACCTTACTCTACTTGTACAATAATTATACAATTATGGTAAGTGTACAACTCTAATTTAATTACAACAAATCATACCTAAAATAAACTACTGAACCGTGATATACACGGCATGTATATACTGTGTATATCACGGGATTTAACAGCCCATTATTCAATAATATGTTCGTGATAAACATAGTGTATATACCGTGTATTTCACATGTATTTATTAATAATAACTCCACTTGCTACTTGAAATCCATGCTTCTTAGAAGATCCATCTTTTCAGCTATTTTTTTCTCAATTTTCATATTATGTCATAGTCTCAATATCCTTTTTGAACAATTATGAACTTCTGAAAACAAAATAAAATTAAGGATATGAAATATGTCGTGCATTTAAATTATTCGAACAAAGAAAATAAATCAAAGAATAGAATTATAACAATATCTTAGTATAGATCCTTTCAACTCCATTGATTTTAACGTAGAAATGGGCCTAATCATTATTGTAAGAATGAAATAATTTCTTTTAGTAATTTATTTCATTAATCACAATATATATAGTTGTACAAATGTTGATTCTTAATATAATAAGAATCCTAACTTACCTTAAATGGTTGATTCCTAATAAAATAAGAATCTTAAGTTATCTTAAATATACATCTATCATAATTACAAAAATACAGTGAATATTCGGAGAATATTCGCTAATACTCCCCTCAGTCGGAGCGGGAGGAGGCTTTACGCTAAGGCTGGATTGAAAGTCGGTGAAGAGTTGTCTCGGTAGTCCCTTTGTGAAAATATCTGTATACTGATAGGAGGAAGGCACGTGTAATATTTTGACCTGACCACGGGCAACCTTCTCTTGTACAAAGTGAATATCCATCTCAATATGCTTAGTCCGCTGATGTTGGACCGGATTGTGAGACATATAGATGGAAGAGATGTTGTCACAATAGACTATAAAGGCCTTTCGCAGTGGACACTGGAGCTCCAAAAGTAGATTTCAGAGCCAACAGATCTCAGCAACGACATTAGCAACGTCGCGATACTCTACTTCAGCACTCGAATGGGATAGCGTGGCCTGCCGCTTGGCGGACTATGAAATAAGATTATCCCCAAGAAATACACAGTAACCTGAGGTGGAGCGACGTATGTCAGGGCATCCTGCCCAATCTGCATCCATGTAGGAGAGTAACTTGGTTGGGGTAGAGATGTAGTCCAAAGTCCAGTGTGCCCTTAACGTATTTGATAATACGTTTGAGGGCCGCAAAATGGGACTCTAGAGGGTCGTGCATAAATAGACACACATGTTGAACGGCATATGCAATATCAAACCTAGTGAATGTAAGATGCTGAAGGGCAACTGCAAGGCTCCGATATAGAGTAGGATAAGAAACTGGCGCACCCTCATTGGCACTTAGCTTGGATTTCGAATCAACTGGAGTTGACATAATTTTACAATTTGCCATCTTAGCCCTATACACTATCTCTTCGACATATTTGCGCTGACACAAGAACATATTAGCTACAGATCTTGTCACAGTTATACCCAAGAAATAACTCAGCTTGCCCAAGTCGGTCATAGCAAATTCAGTTTTGAGTAGAGCAATGATTTCATTCTTCAAACCATCAGAGGAGGCAGTAAGAACAATGTCATCCATATATAATAGTAAGTAAGCAGTGCTGCTACCTCGATGAAAAGTGAAGAGAGAGTTATCACACCTGCTACATACAAATCCGATCTGCATAAGATACCTGGCAAAGCGATCATACCAATCGCGGGGTGCCTGTTTCAAGCCATACAATAACTTCATGAGACGACATCAAACTGTGGGACTGCCGGATGAACAAAGCCAGGGGGCTGATACATGTACACAGTTTCTTTTAAATCCCCATGAAGAAATGCATTTTTGACATCAAGCTGATGAATCGGCCAATGCATACCCATAACAATACTAAGAACTGTCTGAATAGTGGCCGATTTAACAATCGGACTGAATGTCTCACCACAATCAATACCCTTCTACTGATTGGTGCCATTGGCAACTAGTCTTGACTTATACCGCTCCAAGTCACCACTGTCTCTGAACTTGTGACAAAATAGCCACATACACCGGATAACATTCACACCGTCTGGTCTAGGTACCAAATCCCAAGTGTTCTGCTTGGTTAAAGCGTTAAACTCCTCGTACATGGCCGCATTCCAATTAGGGTCCAGTTTGGCTAATTTTGGATTTTTTGGAATGGGTGATAAGGTTTGTGTGGAGAGGTTGAAGTGAACCTTGGGTTTGAAGATCCCGTGTTGTGCACGAGTCTCCATGCGATGTGTAGGCAACAGTGGGAGGTCTGGACTGGGAGGTTGCAAGTCTGCTGGTTCTTGACTGGGAGGCAGCAGTGATGTCGGACTGGGATGCTGCAGGCTTACGGGTTCTGGAGGCAGCAGTGGTGTTGGTGGGGTGTTCAATCGAGAGCAGGAATTTGTTTGGTTGGTGCCGGACAATGTCGGGGATGGGACTATATTTTCTGTCGGAACAGTGGGTTGTTGTTGGTATAGAGATTGGATAGCCGGGGACAGACTCGGTTCATCGAGAAAGATGTAATTGGTGGTCTGAAATTTTTGAAGATTTGAAAAATGAAAGGTCGTCTCGTCAAAGGTGACGTGACGGGAGACGATGATTTTGCGAGTGGCAATGTCATAGCACAGGTAACCCCAATGAGTAGGAGTGAGACCAACAAAGACACAGGGCAATGTGCGAGGGGCAAGTTTGTGAGATGCAGTGGAGGCTATGTTGGGGTAACATAAGCAGCCGAAAATACAGATATGGTCATAGGATGGGAACATACGGTATAAGATTTCGGTAGGGGTCTTGTTTTGGAGAGTGCTAGTTGGTAAAATATTAAGAAGGAATTCTACCATTTTAACATCATAGACCCAAAAAGGCGGTGGAAGACATGCATGAAACAGAAGGGTGTGAACCATGTTATTGATGGTACGTATAATTCGTTCAACCTTTTCGTTTTGGGAGAAAGTATAGGGACATGAGAAACGGAAAACCATGCCTTGTTTAGAGCAGAAATTGTGAAAAGCCGAGTTATTAAATTCACGGCCATTATCATATTAGAATGATTTGACAGATTTTTCAAACTGTGTTTTAATGAATTTTTGAAACTCAAAGAATTTGGCAAAAACCTCAAATTTGAATTTCAATGTGTAAATCCAGACAAAATGTGAAAAATTATCTAAGAATACTAGATAAAATTTGTGACCCAAAGAGCTAACAATCGGAGATGTCCACAAATCAGCACGAACAATATCAAAAGGAGAAAAAATAACATTGTTTGATGACATAAATGGAAGACGAGTATGTTTGCCGAGCGGGCAAGAAAGACAGTGTTGGGTAAGTTTCCCATTATTACATTGAATACGCTTAGTAGTCCTAAGAAAAGTAAAAACTGGGTGTCCGGGTTTGTTGTGCCAAGTTGAGGGAGAGATAGCCGCAAGGGATAAATGTGATTGCGGTCTGACAACGGAAGATTGAGTGAAGGGGTAGAGGTCTCCCACACTATTGCAGCGCGTAAAAATTTCCCCGTAGTGAGATCCTTCACAGAAAAACCAAAAAGGTCAAATTCGACAGACACAAAGTTATTTCTAGTGAATTTTCTAACATAGATTAAGTTTTTAATGATGCTAGGGGTGTAGAGGACGTGACTTTAGGATAAAGGCGGGTGTGGATATTTGGTATCTGTGTTATCGTAACCTTCAATTGGAATGCGATGACCATTGCCAACAGTAATAAATTGAGGACACTTTAGCCGAAGTAGTTGAGATAAGTTACCTGACGATCGAGGTGAGGTGAGATGTGGCTCCGGTGTCCATGTACCAACTTTCATCGGGCTGTTGAAGGTTCACGGTGTTGAAGGCCTGGCACAAGTTGGTGGGGGCCAGGCTGCTGCCTTGCGGTTGCTTCTGGACCGAGACCATGTGGGCATGTTGCTGCTGCGGGTGGGCCTGCATGTTGGTTGGGGCAGAGCCTAATAGGCCAGACGACCAAGCAGGCTGCTGAAACTGGGCCCTGCAGTTGGGTATGGGCATGCAGGCGAGGCCCAATCCTGCTGATTGGGCCATATTGGCTGATGTCCAGGCCACGGGAAATAGGCAGTAGTTGGACCTGGCTGCTGGTTGCGGTTGCCTTTGCCGCGACCATTCCCTTTATTGTTGTTACCGCGGCCTCTGCCGCCACACCCTCCGTCGTTGGACTGCTGCTGGTGGTGGTCTTGCGGTGGTGTCTGGGTGGTGTTGGCCGCCGGTGGAGTCATGCCGTCACCGGCTAATGCCCTGTGATTGTGCTCGTCTTGTTTGGCACGTCGTGTTTCTTCTAACAAGATTTGTGAACGTGCTTTGTTGAAACTTGGGAGAGGGTCGGCTTGTTGAATCATTGTTGCGAGTGTATCATATTCACCTTTCGGTAAGCCAGCAACTAGTTGAAGCACCATCTTGGTTTCTAAAACATAAGTCCCTACGTTGGACAGTTGGTCAGTTATGAGTTTCAGTTGCTTACAATATTCGGACATGTTGTTAAAATTCTCGAGACGTGTATTGTTGAACTGCTCTTCCAAATACACGGCCCGAGTATTTTTATTGTGCTGAAAAATTTCTTCTAGCCGGACCCAAAGTTCACGTGCCGTAGCACCTATTTTCATGATAGTGCACAACAAGTCTTTAGAGATGGTGCCGTAAATCCATTGTTTGGCGATGGTGTCAAGGCGACGTCAGGTTGAGTCTGCAACATCGGTGGGACGAGGAACATAATCATCAATATGGTCGAGCACATTGTATGCACATGCATGAATGTAAAATAGTTTCATCCACATGGAATATTGACAGTCTTCTTGGTCAAGAATTATAGGGATAAAGTTCTTTGATGTTGTTAACGGCGAATGCCGGATGAAAAGAAGACAATGAACGTTGAGAGGGGTTATCAAGTGTGCTAGTGGATGAACCGGAATTAGTGGGGGAAGACATGGTGGCAACATTGTTGCCGCCGGCCGAGAGGAAGGGAATAGGGGGGTTTCAGCCGTGAGAAAAAAATAGAGGGGGATTAGGGTTTGACTCTTTATACCATGTAAGAGTGGAATAATTTCCTTAGGGATTTCTTTCATTAATCACAATATATATAGTTGTACAGATGCTGATTTCTAATACAATAAGAATCCTAACTTATCTTAAATGGTTGATTCCTAATATAATAAGAATCATAAGTTACCTTAAATATACATCTATCATAATTACAAATATACAGTGAATATTCGGAGAATATTCGCTAATATTATTCCATTCTTACAATAAGAATCTTAAGTTACCTTAAATATACATCTATCATAATTACAAATATACAGTGAATATTCTCCGAATATTCGCTAATAATTATAAGTAAAATAATGTTGTCGTAAGAGAAGACAGTCCATGATTTTGGTGAACTTCATTGAACTTTGTTCCTCTTGCATACATATTTCTCTAAGAATTGTTTCACATCTCCAAAAAGTTAACTCCTCAGACGTGGGGAGAGTAAAGATTTTTGCTTTTGCTAATGAGTTTAATACACATTAATCACATTAACATAATTAAGAGAGTTAAAAGGAGTTACTTTTAATCTTTTCGTACATACCACATAATGAGGAAAAAAATAGAAAAAGCCAAAAAAAAAATGAAAAAAGATAAATAGGATCATTGGCCAAAAGAGTTGCCATATAGAATTTAGAATTGTCTATTCCTAACTTTATATTATATTATAAAATTATAAAACAAATTACATTTGAGACTTTTGAACTTGTAGTTGCATTTGCAAGGGAATGGTAATAAGGTAAAAATTTACCGTATGCATGGTTACAACAAATAATATCAGTTTATTATTATTAAGTAATTTGGTATAATAAAAATTATATATTAATCAATTGTAGTTAAAATAAGAAAATATTATGTGCAATATATATAATGTATATATTTATTTAGTGCAAATATTTGATGCAATTAAATTTTTACTTGCAGAGCAGTAAGTATGAATTTGTTTCATGGTACTTTCTCCGTCCTATATTGTTTTGCCACTTTTTTTTTTACATGACCCTTAAGAAATTATAAATAACAAAATTATTTTTGCTACACTACACTTATCTCTCTCTAATTAATTGTACTATAATTAATATTAATTATTTTAATAAATTATTAATGTTAAAAATAAAATAAAAATTAATTAATTCTATTTTAGTTTTAAAAAGTAGCCAAGTAATTTCATACGTATATTTTTATCTGATGTGACCAACTTGGTACAATGGAGTATTGAATTGGCAAATGAATAAAAATGAATTTAATGCTTCTGACGTAGTGACGTTGTAATTAATTATTGGCTAAGGTCATTATTGACAGTTCGAATTCCACATCGGATGTATCTTTAAAACGAGATCAAGTATAGCAATTAATATGCTCTCTAATTACATCATCTTTATACATTGACACATCGTATACACTTTTTATTTTTTAACTGATTATCATCATCAGATTAGTAATACTCCATCCATTCCAAGTTATTTGTTGTATTTTTAGTTTATACGTCCTTTAATTTTTTTTAATTAGGAGGGTATTTGATCTATTTTAATTTTATTTATGTGTAAGTTATAATCTCTCTTCATTAAATGTTTACTCTATTAATGTGTCATCTTCATTAATAACAAATGATAAAATAGAGAAAAAATAATTAATTATGTTTTGAACTTTTAAAATGATAAATAATTTGAGTTAACTATTTTTAATAATCATAAAAAATAATTTGAGACTGAGGGATTACTAATATCAATCATATAAATTTAGTTGTAATAAGTGTTCGGTCAACGGTTTCCCATGTTTGAGGGGCTCTGTTTGACTAGGAGCTCAGTATAGCTTATTTTTACTACTATTGGCTAATAAGTTCGTTTGCAGCAATTAATCAAAGGAAAAAGAATAGTATACAATTAAACTTTCTGTTTATGAAAGAAAGTAAGCTTCTTCTTTTTCAAAAGCTTGATGAAGAAGAAATCATTAAAGAGTTTATTTTCTCTATTAAGGTGTTAGTGTTATTTGGTAGCTGGTTAGAGTTATGCAGTTATTAGTAATACATGAATTAGTTATGAAGGAAATTTATATGTTATTTTATGCATGTATTAGTTATGCAGAGTTTAGTTATTCATATGAGTATTAGTTATTCCACCTTTTGCCCTGCATAAAATAATACATAGATTCTCTAATAACTTAATTATACATGTATTAGTTATGTAGGTTTCCAAATTACAAATCAAACATCGTACTAATTTTATACATAAACAACTCATCACATAATTAGCTACCAAACACGATATCACTTATGTAGGATTATTTTACATGAATAACTTACTCATCACAAACTACCAAACGACCCCTTAAGTATAAACAAACCAATATCTTGTTGCTTGCCAATGAGGTATGGTACGATATTGTCGATGTGTCTGTCTTTATTAAATAGTTATGGGAATAGGAAGATTATTATTTACAAGTCGAAATTTGGTATCATTATTTACAAATATTTAACTTTTCACTGTTTGAAATGCAGGCAAAAATATTGAAAATTTTGCTTGAGAAATATTTGAAGTGAAATAACAATTTTAACTCGCAAAACTTTTTTTCTTTCTCGAAGTGAAATTCACGTCAAAACAAATCTCAATTTCTAAACTTCAACCCAACATTATCAAAACGCTTGCTATTGGCTGTGAGGACTGAGGACTTTAATTTGTTTACTAAAAAACAGATGAAATAACACAAAAGCCTAAGGCCCCTGAAGTCATGCACTTTAGGGAATCAAATATCTTTAAAAACATCTCCATAATTTCACTACTAAACTGCTTTAATTGCGTTCGTACGCATTACTTTACTTGGAAAAAAAGAAAAGGAAAGGAGAACGTTATGCACTGTATTTTTCTTCCCCTTCATATTTTTGTCGGTTCTTCCCAAATCTGTTTGCTTTTTTAATTTTAACTGATAAAACTTATTCAAAGAACTATAAATGTTTTAATTGAGTGAGCAATATATTACACGAGCCAAGAGGGCGGTGATGTTATTATTTCATACATTGTGTTTTAGGCTGCCTTTTTTGTTGAGATTATTTAAATAAGATATTTGATACTCCTATTATTTAACAGAAGTTGACAAACATATTAAGAACTATATATTTTCATGAAGACTGCCATTGGATGGTTTGCAAACTATACGGCCCCATTGCGATAAGCCCAAATTGGTAGATGTTCTTTCATTTCAAATAGGGTTGGTTCGTTCAACCATAGACCAAGTACTGCCTTTGCAAGTAAACAAAACAGATCAGGTCCCCAAGAACACTTTGTTTTAGAAGATGTTAAATATAATATGCAGATTCACTGACTATACCCTTCTGCAGGAAAAAGGAACAGAATAACCAAATCAAACAGAAATCTGGCACATCAAAGCCCAAACACTTTGATATGGATATATTACTAGCCAGAGCCCAGATATACACATTTTATCACAAAAGGACTTCCACAATTCTTGATACTTTGAGGTGGGGTTACAACAATTGAAGCTATTACAGGTAGATGCTTGGAATGACTGACAGTCCAAACACAAATTGCCAGAAGAGCCTCGATGCCGTCTATGCCAATGCTAATTCATTCAGAAGAAATCTAAGGTGGCAACCAATCTTCCACAACCGTTCACAATTTAGTACGTTTAAGAAGCACACAACTTTCCATCAATCGCATAGTTCCAGGAACCTTGCAGCTTAGATGACCGTGAATTGTGATGCAAACTGCTGATATACTTATCCATTTGCTGCCTTAGTTCTGCTGGAAACATCTAATCTACATCAAATCTGATCTTCTTTGGTGCAGCCTGAATTGAACCCACCTGCAAATAACATTGCTGACACTACAATTTTGGTATTTTCGTAAGACTAATCTATTCAAGTCTAATTCATGGAGGGGTGCCGTTGTAACAGTTTTTAGTGTTCTTGAATCCGAGGTGCCCTGACAACATGTTTGATACATAGTAACAGTCATGCACAATGAAATATACAAAAAGTCCTATATGTGTGTGTGAGATTGTTAGTTCTCTAAATTCTCAAGCTCCTTTAGACAAGTGATTAGCATTCTTGTGCCGCCTAAACAAATAGTCAAATATCGTTCAACAGTATAACACTATCCAAACACACCTGTAATTAATATCGTATAGTGCCATCGTGGAAATTCTAGTTAATTAACAGTTAGATTAACCAACTAAAAGAAGGGTTTCCATACTCCAACCAGTAACATGCAGCAATAAGGCTGTATTTGCAGCATTAGACAGTAAGACAGAGAATAAAGAAGCCATATATGTCTTACAATTTCTGGGCACTCATAGTCAATTCCAGCTGCTTCAATCCTCTTTCGCCTCTTCTTGTCGCGTTTTAATATTCCTTCAACCAACTTCTTGTGCTCATCTAGTGTTCTTTCCTGGATGATTATTATAGCACTCAACAAGTTAATGTTTGAAAAGACTGACCGAAGTTCATAAGCAAAAATGTTAAATCCCACTGAACCTTGCCTTGTCCTGACGTTTCCTTTCAATTTTAACCCAATCCAAGGGTTTGTACCAGCGGTTCACACCTTTCCACCTATGTAGAAATCAGAGTTGTTAACCACCAACAGATAAAGAGACCCAAATTTTCAGATATGCATCTCCATGCTAAGAAAGTATCATAAACCTACCACAAAATTTTCTTGTAAAGTTATAAATTAATCAGGAGAATGCCATGCTTCTAAATACATCTTTTGCTACTTTTATAATGAGTTTATTTTGTCAGGACATGACCCAATCAAATGTCTACAACTGCATGTACATGAGAGGAAATATTTCAGCAAGAAATAAAATAACCCGTGCATCTCAAATTCAATGCTGAATTCATTTTATAACTCATAATGTAGGGAAAGGATTAAGAATAATATCAGACAATGTTTTCTGTCATTAGCAACATGAGATTTATAAAGCAGAGCTCCCAATCCCCTTTTTGTTAATTGCAAGCACTTCATGATCACTCTCTAACAGGTAGACATCACATCACGCACTCAACCAGGGCACAACATGCAAAAATACAGTTGCACTATTTCTGAAGGTGGGCTAAGTTTGCCTAGTCTTTCACACACACAGTTTCTGAACTTACCAGGTAAATAGTTTTTCACATCCCGCGTAGCTCAGTTGATTGACTACCTGAACTTTCACCTTGTTGGTGAGGGTTCAATTCCCCACCTTGTAATCCCCTCCCCCTACCCCCTATGTAATTAAAAATAATAATAAAAAACTGCACCCTTTCCTCTCCCTCAGTGGAAGTTGTTGCCCTATTTGGAATCTTAAGCCTAAGCAATTGTTAACAATTTTAAAGCAGATAACATTCAATGGATTCCACTAGTACTTCAAATTTGCAGGTCAGTATATTCTTCAATCCAAGCTTAAAGTGATATGATCTTTGATTGGTTGTTGTTCCAATTGGTAGTGACAAGCGACTACGAAGTGTCATCAACCTCCTACCATCTACAACAACAAGCTCCCAAAACACTTTCCTTTTTAGTCCCTCCCAAAAAGAATGATACATTTCCTTATTTTGCAACAATTTAACTTTAACCTTTACCTTTTACGCTTAACGAGATGATCTATAACTACACAAATATCTTTGACTTGTTTTAGACCAAAAGATTCAAAAATCTTCCTTTATTTCTTAAACTCCGCTCCGAGTCAAACTATATCACATAAATTGGGACGGAGGGAGTAATAAAATTACTATTCCCTCCGTCAAATTGGAAAAGAGAGGAATCCTTACAATCTTGGATGTACATGTTCAGGAGGAATAAGCTGAACTTGCAATAAGTGCTCAAACAAGAGATAGTTATGCATAGTATCCGCAACAACATTTGCAACCTGTATTTACCCAAAATAGACAACCAGAAAAATGGAAAGAAAATGATCAGACCGATTTTCTAACTATGCATATCTATGACACTATAAAGCCACTAGGATAAGTACTACCTCAGGAGACTCAAATTCTATGAAGCCAAAATGCTTTGATTTTCCTGTCTATTAAGGACAACAAACGAGGATAAGTCAATGAAAATAGAAAAATCACCCTAAAGGAATATAATGGTAAATCGGTGGATTAACATATGATATGTAGCTTAACGGAGTGCAGTGCATGCCCATAAGGAAAGAACAGTAAATATGTCAATGGACTAAGAAATAGATTGAGTAGTTTGAAAATGAAATTGAAGTGAATGCCAATGAATCACCGTATTCCACTACATAATTATGGCTTGTAGTTCCATTTCTTTTCTAGATGAAAATCACTTCATAATGTTTAAATACATGTGTTACAATCAAGGTAATTCCTTTATCCAAAAAGAAAAATCAAGGTATTTCAAGGCAGATGTTAGCTTCACTGATCAGACTTCTATTGTTTCTTAAAGAAGAAATATCTGTCAATACACTGACGAATGAGATACTAAGATAAGGTGTACAAAGAACATAGGCAGAACAGAGAATTGCTAGCTGAAGGAATAGAAGGAAGAAGAAAAAAAAGAAGCCGGATGTCCAGCACAATTAAGTTGAGGGTTCCATGACATAAAGAAAGTCAATTCCCCAGATTTGAGAGAAACAAGATTGCACTGTGGATAGGACGGGGCGGGCGAGAGATCCTTACCATCCTTAAGGAGGATTCCAAATGTTAGAGTTGTTCTGTCAGGGTTAAAGAAGAATTCTGGTTTGCTGATTTTTTTTTATCAGTAAGAAGCCTTTCTGCTTTGCTGATTGCCTAGGATTCTTCAAAATTATACAAAACTACAACAACAACAACATACCCAGTGAAATCCCACACCGTGGGGTCTGGAAAATTAACAAGTGAAGGAGGCTGCGACCACGCAGGCACGGTGATTACACCTCAACTGGTTAAGATGTACCCAAGTAAAGCATCATTGACCAATGGTTTAAAAAATTAGTGGCACAGTGCCATTTAAGGGAGACTGAACGACAAATATTAGCCAGCAGAATAGTTTGCCTACTTTTTTTAGTTTTTAGTTAGGTGCATTACCAGAATAATATCCATAATTCAGAAGAAAAGTAAATATTGGGAGAGGCAGTGGCACCAAAACGGGATAAACAAACTTCAACGGTTGTCCAGATGCCACAGAATGAGGACGGGAAACAAGAAGCAAATGTGACGTTTTCTCCTCCAATGAATCTCAAAATGAAGGAGATCAGAAAAAGGATCCATAATCAGGCCGAGATTGTGCAAAGTTGTATTTGTCCTTTTCAATTCTGTTTCTATAGAGGGTTAGGGCCCCCACCAATAATTCAACTTTTAGGGTGACGCAATAACAAAGGGAATCAAAACAGCAGAAATATTTAGGAACGAATAATATTTGATAGGGAATGAAACTAAAAGGCAATAGACTAATTACCAAGAATGACATGATTTGGGGAACACATAGGGTGATAGTAATGTCAATGAGTTCTCTGATAAGTTAATATTCGATGAATAGTTTAATCTTGTTGTTTAACAAGGTAAGAAAGATGCATGGGGATGGTCAGAGTAATCCAATATGAAAGACTGTTTGCGCTTTGCAACAGAAAAGCTAAAAAGAAAAAGAAGAGGAAGAAACATAAGACTCATATGCTTGCATATGAAAGCAACTATCACGGAAACAGATTTAGAATCTAATCAGCTTGTGGAAAAAGAATGTAGAACGATATTGCAGAAGAAGGGCAGAGGCCTGGGATAAGAATGAACTAAAGAGCTCAAATAATAGTGTGAATTACAATAGGAGATCAATTGTTTTTTTAATTGTTAAGATGCATTGGGTATTGCGTAACTTGGAAGAGTACCCTGGTAGGTCCATGACTTTGTATGTATGTCGATGCATGCTTTAGTTGCATCTGCATCCCCTGGAACCATGTCTATGAAAATCATTCACATATAGAAAAAGGAATTTCTTGGATACGAAGATGAAGAAGCTCGAATCTGGAAATATTTTTTGCCCAAAAGACCTTTCTATGTTTTGCCAAGATTTTCTCATTTCTCAAGATTCTTTTCATATTCAGCTCTAGAACAGATATCATAAAAAATTACAATTTATAAGTAGTCCTAAGTATTTGATCAAACCAATATTCCATTAACCAAATTGGTCTTTCAAGTTAGCAGATATTTCAAATACATAACAATAATATAGCCATAAACATTAAGGCAGTTAAAGAGCAAACATAAAAAGAAATCTCTAACAAAACAGATGGAAAATGACCAATAATAACTGGCTTGGAAAATTAACCTTCTTATTCCTTGCAATTCTAAGCCTCTTGATTGAACCAAACTGCTTAAAGAAACCTGAAAACCACATTACACAATTACTCAACTACATACTCTTATACATAAGAGGAAAATATCAAGTATCTAAATAGGCTCTTTCTCAAATAAATATAAAATGAGAAACGCAAACCTTCCATTTCATTCTCATAAAATCCATGTGGGATTCTCCCTATATATAACACTGTTGCTTTAGTTTCCCTCACTTCAGTCTTTGGAAGCTTTTGCGCTGGCCCACCTTCCAATGGCTATTTTTTTTAAAGGACAATAACAAGTCATATACAGCCACCAATTACCATTGTGGAATTTACAAGTAATGATTCTAATGAAGACCGTTGCCACTCAAAGTATCACAGACCAAACATAAAGTGTAAGTTAGCTAAACAATAAAATCTTTACCAGACCATTGCCCATCCAAAGCATCACAGATCAAACATCAAACTATACCTTTCTGCCTTCCTTTGTTACTTCTCTACCATTAAGACATACTCCCTCCGTCTTAAATTATATGTTGTAATTAATTATGAGTTTTTAACTATTTTACCCTTCATTGGTATTTGAACAATAACATCACCCCAGAATTGAGGTGTTTGTAGTCTTCAACAACAATAACTACTATAACTACTAAGGGTAAAATGGAAAAAAAATAATTAATTTGGTATTAAACTTCTAAAATTATTTGAGACAACTGTTTTTAGAAATCACGACTGTTAATTTGAGACGGAGGGAGTAAGTTTCTACGTATATACCAAGCAAGTTGCAGAATTAAGGGAGTACATAGTAGAAAAGCTCATTCTCCCTCCGTCCCAATTTGTTTGTCTTAGTTACAATTTGGGCAGTAAAAGGATATATTATTTGACCATAATTTTTTCAAATATTTTCTAAATATTTTAAAATGTTAACTATTGTGACTTACATACTTTATATGTAGTTTCTAAAATATGTAAATTTCTCATTTAAAAAAAATGAAGATTCTATGTCTGAACATTAGTTAGTTTGACCCTCGTACTCTGAACTAACACAAACAAATTGGAACTGATATGGGCTGTTTGGGAGGGAAAAAGCACGTATACCAGAACAAATAGGGTAACCTAGGCACCACTAAATATATACTACATACATAATTTGAGGTATTTTATTTCAATTTTCATTATATACATCTAAATGGGTCGAATAAGATAGTGAATGGAATGCTTAATTATATGCTGGATCCGCGTGAACAAATAACGTACCAGAAAATCACGAGCTTCATCTTTAGAAGAAGCAGAAAAGTCGATTGCACCCTTGTTCAATTGCTTCGTTATTGCTTTCTTCCTTGCTTTAACACCCATCTCTGTTTACACAATCATATAACACGTCAAGCTCTTTGCACGTATAATAAAACAGAAATACAGTAAAAGAAAATTACTTGAGCTATAAGTCTTACTAAAGCTCGCAGAGAACGGTGATAAATAAGCCGATGAATTCACCGGAGGGAAAAAGTGTAGTTGCAGATGCGCGGTATCTTAAACCCTAAACCCTGTGTTCGGATCCTCACGTTTTTTATTTTCGGGTCGAACCACCCGTCCAGGATATTGCAGGGTCAATAGTTATGCCTTTAACGCCTAATGGTTTAGAAAATTGGTGTTTTAGGTTCCTAAGGTTTGGAAAGTGGTAGATCAAACCCTATTATGTAGAGCCGTCAAAACAAGTAATTGCACGGTTTTCCCTTTCAATCAGGGTTGTTCAAAACCGAATCACAATCGATAACCCAATCACAAAATTGACATATTGGTATTAGATTATCGGATTAAAATTTTATTATCAACGGCTTATCGGTGCGGGGACGGATTACTCAATTTTCTTATCCGGTATCATATTTATATTTTATCCCTACATATATAAAGTACTATTGTTGACACCTAATTTTTACGCTTCAATACCTTATTTAATTATTCAGAGTTCCTGAGTTATAAACAGAGTGAAATATGTATTTTACAAATCGAAAATGATTTTACGAAATTATTCCGATAGCATTTTGCCATGTTATTTGACAAAATATTATCAAATATATTATTGTATATCATTTGCATATTTTTACATATTCGCAAGAAATATATATCATTTTTCTATAATTTAAAGAGGATATGTATTTAATTAATTGTCTAAATTAATTATATTAATTTAATAAATATTTTAATCCATAAATTAACAAAATTTGAATAATTAAATATAGATTCAAATATCATCTTGTTTTTATCCCTCAATTATTTTAATTGTGAAAAGATTTTAGGCTTAATTGATTATTTATTTCTGTTTTAGCCTCAAATTGATTTAATTCTTTCGTTTAGGCCACAATTGAAATTCAAGTACCTTTCATTTGCTCATTTCAGTCCCAAATATGTCTCCCTTTTAATCATACGTTTTTGGACCCCTTTTGTTTTTAAACGGCTGAGGCCAGTCCAAATAATGGACAAGGCCCAGCCAATGCCTTTAATCGATGGACTTAAGCCGAACGAAGAGGAGGCAAGGCCCGATTTCATTTTGTTCAACTTAGGGCACCACAAACCCTAGCGCCGCATCCTTTACTCCCACGCGCTTTGTTGCTTTCTCTCTTCTCAATTGTCGTTTTCTACAAGTTTGCAGAGGACCAGATGGTATACCAGTCGTGTATGGCCGATTCGGGGAAGGAGCATTCAATGCTTCATCCTTCCCCTCCCTTGCTCGCACGCCACCGAGGTAATACCTCCCCCTTAGATTTGGAGGAGACTTTCCACTCCGGATCTCGTCGACAGGCTGCGCATCGAAGAGATTATTACGAAACCCTCTTAGTTTAAATTTTATTCTTTAGTTGCTTTGTTACCTATGTTCTTAGTTTAGTTATTTTATTTAGTATGTGCTTAGTTTATTGTTTAATTTGATTGTTCATGTTTGATTAGCCTATTTTAAGTACTTTAGATAGGTAGTTAACATGTTAGATTAGTCTCAGTTAGTTTTAACACAGTTTGTTATGTGCATAAGATAAGTGATTAGGTTCTGCTTGCATTAACCGTGTAATTAATCATACCTGAATCTCAAATGTTGATCCTCAGGCCATGTGTATAATATATTGAGTCTGTTAAGCCTTGTTTACTTGACTGTGTATGTCCAAGTATGTTGTGTAGAGGTCTCATCTAGTCTCACATAGTGTAAAATCAGATTAGATTTTGATTCAAATTTGAAATGACATTTCCAGTGTTTGTTGTATCTCTGGAGTCTTATTCTGAAGTTGTTTAGCCTTGAGTCTATGATTATCGCTGATTCTCAGCATTTTTAGCCCCTTCTGCCTACTAGTGATTAGTTCTAATTTGTCCATAGGCATGTATACTTGTGGGAATCACTTATTTTTTTTGTAAGTCAGTAGTGTGGGACGGATCAATACTGAATGTTACCAGTATGTCTTGAGTCTGTATGCATAAGTTAGAAGAAGATAGATGAATGTAAACTGTGTGCCTTGTCATCACCTTGTCTAGATGTGTAGTCTTAATATGATGTGAAAGAATACTATATGTGATTGATCATTTGCTTATCCTTATATCTGCACATTTTGTCAAGTTGTCCACATGATTAGGTCATCCATGTTAAATGACATTGTGTCTGGTAATACAATATGAATCAGATTGTATGCTTAGTTCTGATTTGAGTAAGATTGGTATAGGTTTCTCTGGGTATTTGTAGGTATTTACATGCTCCTAAACTGGTCATATGTTTGTTGTGTTAACCTAGACATGAGAGGTCGTTCTGTGCCAGCGCTATAATGTCCTTTTGAAATTTGCGTATCATGCCATAACTAATTTGTATACTGTGTTCAATATAGCCTGAACATATCCATTCGTGTTAGAATTGATTATAGCAACCATATATTTATGAAAATCTCCCTAAAAGAGGCCATCTGGACTGGTTTAAATGATTATAAATTGATATAGAAATAATAGGTAAATCTTTGGGACTTGTTAACTTATACTATAATCCTGATGTCTAGTTTACCATGTTTTGAACTTGTTTGGGATGTTGAATGTTTTTGCCCGTCTAAAATATAACACAAATGTGGCATGCTTAGTTTAAATGACACTGCACATGTGAAATGTCTTTCTTTGGATATCCACTTGTGCAGTTTTAGATCTTCATGTTTACATTACTTACCACTTACTTACTCTATCTGTCTAAATGTCACCATACTTAACACAGCATGAGCAAGACCTTGTGTGTCTAGCCTAGCCTGAATGATTCTGTATCTTTGAAATGTTCTCAAATGACTACTTGTTCATTTCCATGTCTTTTAAATTGATCATTTACTTGCATTCCCTGCCTAAGTGTTAAGTTATATCATAGCTAAAGCTATAGAATAGTTGTCTGCATATGGTATTTTGCATTTCGCTGAGTTCAGTTTGAATATGTTAACCATAAGTCCTTGTTTGCCTGCATTGTGGTCTCTAAGTTTGTTTACAAGCATATATAGGTGTGGTTGAGAGGACTGAAATTGCTTAAAGATTTTGAATATGATGTAGCTGACTATGTACTTGCTTGGTAAAATGTCAATGTTTTTCTGGTAACACTTATCCTGTATAACCTGCATACTGAAATTGTATGTACCTGTCTTTGTCCATGAATCAGTTTATATTCAGCATGTTGGTTTCTCATTAGTTTGATTCAGCATGTATAAATTACTTGCTAAATGAGTATACTGTCTACTCATCCTCATCTAGGCTTAAGTTCATAGTATTTAATCTGATTAACCACGTTCTCCTTAGCTCCCTATTGTTTGAGTTATGACATTTATGGTTTTCTTCCTCCTATAACACCTGCTCTTACTTTGTCCAAGTGTAAAAAGGACCCCTGACAGTATGTGGTGATCTCTCACATTTTCCTATTGTAACACCTTGTCTATTGGTTCATTAAATGACTTATATGCTAGCCTTTTTATTTTGATGGAACCAATCTATGCTATGCTAATTTTAAAGTCCTTGTACTGCATGTATTTGGTATGCAACCATGATCACATAGGTAAATATATATAGAGCACAATTTGATAAATGATTTTGAAGCATGACACAGGCAAATACCTCTAGAAATCAAAAGGTCTTAGCCTTTTATTTGAAATGATGCATATAGGTCGCCCATTAGGATACATGTTGTGCTTGCTTCCAGTTTTGAGTTATTCATGTGAACCTGTTCTGTCCTACAAAATGATCTGGCATATATGAAAAAATGCACAAATGTTATCCTTTCTTCTGCTGCATCCGAGTCTGCGTCTTATGATTTGTGCTTGCTTTGCCTGACTCTCTAAAGTTGCTTTCTATTTGAAAGTACATAAGCTTGTTTGATGTATACACAACCAATCCTTTGAGTGATGTCAATATGTTGTCTGTGTGTGTTTGTTAAAACTGAAGCATGTCCTTTCTTTTCTAGTTTATACGAGTTATTACATACATATATGTTTGATTTCACCCATACTAGCTTATTGATCTTTATGGATAATTTTGGGTATTTTTAACTGTTATTTGTGTTTTTTCCTCTTTGTTGCATGACCATGTGCCCAGGGAGCCCACATCTCTCCTTGCCGATTCAATTGAGCCGTTGGGCCTACGAGCCAACATCACATTTTTCATCGAGTCCGGCATTTTGAAGGCCCAACCATGGATAAAAATGACTTAGACAATAGAAATTTCTTGTATTTTTAAACGGTGTTTGGTGGGCCGGTATACCCGCCAACCCGTTCGCTTTGTATTTACGTTTATTATTTGCTAATTGTAAATTTCTTAATTATTATTGGAACCTAAATGATTAGAACCTAATTAGAGTTGCTATGTTACGCCTTTTTAATAAAAGATCATTTTTGATAATTAACTAAAGTCTTTTAATGTTTCATTATATATGTCTTTAAATCAAACCAAGTTTGAAAAATGCTTTGAAAAAATATGAAATTTGTCAAGTCTTGAATAAATGCATTTTAGTAGTCTGTAATTATCTTTAAATAAAAAATATGAATTTTCCTTATTAATTAAAGTTTGGGTAGTGAAACAAACTCCCTTAATGGTTGGCCTCTTAATAAGATCATTTAATTAAGGTTGTATTTTTCCTATTTTACATAAGAAATAACAAGTGTTGTATTTTCTAAAAAGCGCAAAAGAAGTATTTTTAACAAAAGAGTTGAAGTTTTACAAAGAAAAATTTTGTGCTCAACTTTCTAAATGTGTGTAAAGCTTTGGTGGAATGTGATTTGAAATGATAATTATTTGCGATATTTTAACACAAATAATGTTAAGCAAATTTATATTATATAAGATTTGAGGTCAGTCATATTTTACGGATCTTTAATATCGGGGTGCCTAACACCTTCTCCGGGGATGATTTGAATCCTTATCTAAACTCTGATTAATATTGGATTTTTCTCATGTTTTGATTTTTTTTTTTTAAAATCTGGTTTCCTTATTTTCCTTATAAAGTAGATGACAATTTTAAAAAAAATAAAATAATTTTAAGAGTCCACAAGTTATCCATTAATTTTTATGTTCCGTGTAAAAGTGAACCGTAACCACTATTGTAAACCCCAAAGCTAAAGTCCCGTTCATTATTTTATTCCCTAGCAAATGAGTTCTTGTTTTTTTTTTTTTTTTTACTTTTAGGAGTACATCCAATTAATTTGTTGTAAAGAAATATCAAAACTTGACACTAGATACTGGAAAGCGGGACAGAAATCTTAAGAAATGGTAGGCAAATGTACTTCATCAAAAGTAATTGAAGAAATAGTAGCAATATGCATGTTGTGATGTAATTTGTTATTGTATTTTATATTTAGTCGGTACATCGTTCGATAAGTATCTGATAATTGCTAATCCGATACCAAATCAACCGATGCCTTATCGGTTGGCTAGCGAATTAGTATATTTAAAAATCGATAATCGATAAGTCGTACCGTTAAGTGTAATTATCCGTTCGATCCGCCCGATAAGCAGTTCTACTTCCAATGGGCTGGTCTTTATTTTCCCCTTCATATGGGCTGATTTTTAAATATCTCCCTTTAAAATTAAACTTATGTCTGTAGGGGCATAGTTCTTTAAGGGAGCTGACATAATTTGTGTATATTATGATGCATAACCTTGCCCTTATAGATATAAATTTGATTTTTAAGGACAAAAATTAAAGACCAGCCCATTTAAAGGGAAGAAAATTAAAGACCAACACAAAATAGGGAGAAAGTGCAAATGACCCCATCAAAATGAGTTCGGCCTTTGATGCTAACCCAACCCAGCCGGCTATAGAAGTAGGGTTGAGTTAAGATTTATCAACCCTCGTTAAAATTGAAGTTTATATTCCCAGTCTGCTGACCGTAGATTAAAAGACTATTTAATTTAAATTAAATATTTAAAAGAAAAATTGTAAAAATAAAGAAGTAAAAATTTGAAATAGTGACTATCGAATAAATATTAGTATCTTACATAACGCTTTACTCATTTAGCCTTAAATTCTAAATATATTTGATTATCATTGATTTAAATTGGTTTAGTTGTTTTACTTATGTTATTATGTGCTTAATTATTTGATTGTGTAATCGTCAATTAAAAGCTATATACAAATCTAGACTATGCGCTCGGCAGATTTAGAGTGCACTGGAGAGGAATTTCACTAGAGATGACAGTGGATTCTGGACCCGGTGGATTCAGATCCGTTTTATATGATATGAATCTTCAAAATTTGGACCCGACGGATCCGGATCGGACCGGATCCATTTCTGACGGATCGGATCTGGAACTGGATCTTGTATTTGAGATCCGTATCCGGTCCAGATCCGACCCGTGGATCCGTTTTTTATTAAATATATTCATAACCTAGAATGTAATTTATAAGTATTTTCTTAAAATTGCTAAGCATATCCTTGCAAGTTTAATTCTCAAAACAAGTTTAATTTATCCCCGCGTTAACTCAAAAACTAAAAAATAAAGAGGTAACTTCGATAATAAAATCAATGTTATATTAGTGAATGACTAACATCTCCATAGAGAAGTAGTTACAATTATATTCACTTCATTTGTGAAGATTCCAAACACATGCAAGTTCTGCATTGTGAAAATACTAGTCAACATTTTCCACAACTATTGTCATTGTCTAACATTTTCAATTAATAACTCACAATCAAAACGAGACAACAAACAAAATATCTCATATGAACATTTCAAAATTGAAACACAGTAAACTGTTAGCTAAGTAAAAATCGTTTGTCAGTTCAAAAAAAATTCTTAGCAAGGCAATTTTTTTTACATGTGGATCCAGATCCGATCCGTGGACCCGGTGGATCCGATGGATCCGGATATGAATCTGATTTTTATGGACCCGATAAATCTGAATTCAGGTATGAAAAACGGATTTGGATCTAGTAGGATCCGGTCCAGATTCGATCCGTTGCCATCCCTAAATTTCACCCAATAGTTCGTCTGGCCTAGATATGCGAATATGGAAGACACTCTACTAATCGTTTTGCTTAGTTAGATATATGAGATGCAACTGCATTTTTATTGCTATCCTCGAGTATAGAAATTGCATTTATGATTGCAATTTAATTTAAATTTATAATTTAGAATTTAAAAGAAAATTGTGAAAAAGAAGTAAAATTTAGGAATGGTGATTACCGAATAAGTCTTATTATATTACACAATAATTTTCTCATTGAAAATGTCTCAACACTTGTTGCTACTCGAAATTGGTTGCACGACTTTACCAAATTCAATGTGAAAATATTTTAAAGTAAATTTAATATTATTAATTTTTGAAATGTAATTATTTGATAATGTTTAACTAGTTAAATTTGCATATGAATATAGGCGAAGATGAATGTTAATTACGACAACTTATCACAAACAGATTCAAATGCACTTGACCTGTTTTTGGTGTTGATAAGCTATAAGTAGCGGCGAGCGAGAGCGTATTGGAGGTTTGAAGAAAAATAAAGATGAACTTTCGTTCCTCGTTATCATAAAATTATGTACTTTCATATAATCATATGTTAGAAATGTTAACAAATTGGCATACGTAGGGTGTCAATTTTCTTTGAAAAATTGTCCGGACGGACCAAATCGAACCATACCGACCCGCTTTATAGGGGCTTTTCAATAAAATTGTGGATTTTATTTAACTTATAACCGTCCCCAATAATTAGGACAGTCTTTGTATATATATATATATAAAATTGAATTTTGGCTACTGGACGTTAGGTCTTTAAAAGATACCATACCATAGGCCATATCCCTTAGTAATCAGTGTGTGGTTATATTCTCTCTCCGTCGTTAAGAATCATTTAATAGTTGCAAATGTTGATGGTCAACATTTCAGTTTCATTATACTCCAATAATTTTGTAGTACCATTGGCTTATGCTTTAACTAAAGCAGTAGAAGAATTCAAGAACGGTAGAACAACGAAATGTGTTTTTTCATATTCACTTGATTGAGTTGATTATTTATAATAGTCACTGTTGACATTTTAATAATAGTATATTATGAGGTGATACTTTAAAAGTAAAACAACTAAAAATTAATTGAACAATACCGATATCAAAGAAAAATCGATATGATTGAGATGGTTTAAAAAATCTAATTTTAGGTATACATTGTAACATAACAAAAGAATTGGGTTGGTATATTTTCTTAAGAACAACCGACTGGACCGTCCCATTAACACTCCTAAGCATACTTATAGATTTGAACTAAGGTTGAAAAAGAATTTTTTTAATCAAAAAAGATTGTAAAATTGAAGGTTAGCCCGCCCCAGACCGCAACTCTTCTAGGATTGGGTTGGGTTGACCATTTTTAAGTCCCTAAGGGCTGACCCGCCCTAACCCATTAATTCCGTAGCCATCGAAGTTTTGTTGGGATTGAAATAATCAAGGCGTCATGCGGAAAACTAATAATTGCAAACTTGAACAACGATAAGTCGGACAACAAAAAAGTATACTAAAATATGCATAAAATATGGTTTGGCCAGTTGACATACATATGATAATACAAATATAAAAGAAAACATAAAAATTATTGAGAAAAAAATCTCTCCTAAACAAAACTCTCTAAACGACTGCATTGTGGATACTGCTAAATTGTAGTTGTGGGAATGAGGTCTTCAATTTATAGATATTCAAAAAAAATTCTCAAAGACAAGAAATAATTAAATACATAAGAGAATTATATTTTCCTTTCAGGAAAAGTAAAAACAATTATGTTAATATTTTGAATTTCCTTCAATTAGGGGTGAGCGGGTCCAGGTACCCTAACTTTTTTGAACTATCCGGACCCTATCCAGTAAAAGATCGGTTCCCAAATTTACTATCCGGAACCTACCCGTAGCAATCATTACCCGGAACCTACCCGTAGCAATCATTACCCGGAACCTACCCGTAGCAATCATTACCCGGAACCTACCCGGACCCTACGGTTTCGGGTAGGTTCCCGGGTACCCTGTCAACCGGGTTAAGCACTCTCTAACATAGTCCACATACAGTCGTACTTTCTATTAGGCAATTTTGCGAACACCTCTAATGCAAGTCCGGATGTAGTATCTAAAATAACAAACTCAAAATTCATTGTTACTCATATTGGAAGAGTTCAAACACATGAAATTTAAGATTAAAACGTGAGAAAGAGCAAAACAGAAACGTAACAATATATCACCAATTAGGCTACAAAGGAAGCTAAATCTTTCATCAAAAATTCAAAACACGTTCGAATTAATAATTAAGAAAAGCAAAAGGGAAATCAAGAAAAACATAACTTACCTTATGATCGATCAAGCGATAACAACGATTATTCGGAAGGAGCAACAACAAATAACAGTCGAGGGAAAATACTAAGGAGACGAAGAAGAAAAGCGAAGCAAATGAGTTTAGAAGGCGAAACCGAGGAGCTTTTCAGAGTGATATTAAGAACCCAAGCGGTTGTTTTCAGAGTGATATCAACAACGATTTTTTAAAAATAATGAAATTAAAAAAATAAAAATATTTAATATTTCGTAGGTTCTGGGTATCGGTTCCGGGTCCGGGTACCATGCCTCTATTTACAGGAATCGACGGATTCGACATTGATCGGTTCCTAATTTTACTACCCGGAACCTACCCGATATTATAATATATCTACCCGGAACCTACCCGTTAGTGTCGGTTCCGGTGGGTTATCTGGGTACCTTGTACCCGTGCTCACCCCTACCTTCAATAGAAAAATAAAACTCAATATGGTAAAAAAATTAGGGCAAAAATCCTAACAAAGCTCCCATTTTTTACCTCAATTTTCTGACAAAATAATCTTCATCCTCTTTCTTCATATAATCTTCATTACTGCTGCTTGCCATGGTTAAAAATAGGCGTGGTTTAAAATTGGAGCCATGTGCGTTAAAAGTAAGCATGAGTTAAAACTTGTTTATATTTTTAAAGTTGCAACAACAACATTGTTGATAATATGGTTGAAAATTGTCTCCACATGTAGTGCTTCAAACATTTTTTTGACAAAACTCTTCATTATCGCCAAATAGATTGCTCTTGATTTGAACCCGCCTTGAATCTGCCCCGAACATCGCCGAATCATTGGCTCTGATACCACTCTTTGGGATTGAAATAATCAGGACGTCGTGCAGAAGATAATAATTGCAAACCTGAACGACTATAAATCGAACAACAAAAAAGTATACTAAAATATACATAAAAATGTGGCTAGCCAATTGGCCTACATATGATAAAACAAATATAAAAGAAAGCATAAAACTATTGAGAGAAAAAACACTTCGTAAACGAAATTCTCTAAACGATTACATTATGGATACTACTGTGTTACGGCACTCGCCCTTACTACCTCTGAACTGTTATGGCTTTCTTACTTGCTACGCGATCTTGCGGTGCCATTTCACTATCAATTTCTCTTGCACTATTATAATGCTAGTGATACACACTTGGCGGCCAATCCTGTGTTCTATGACCGCTCTAAGCACATAGAAGTTGACTACCACTTCGTTCGCCTTTCCCTATCTCACTGAGCCGCCTAACCCAAGTAGCCGTCGGCCGTTCTGTTCTATCATTCCATTCATGGAGTGTTCCTTCCCTCCTAGCTCACCACCCGGGTGAGGAAGGTCTTGAAGAGCCTCTTTGAAGTGGAAATTCTTCCTTTGTTTTTGGAAATGAGGTCTTCAATTTATAGATGTTCAAAACTTTTTCTCCAAAACAAGGAATAACCAAGTATGAAAGAGAATTATATTTTCCTTTCAGGAAAATTAAAAACAATTATGGTAATACTTTGACTTTCTTAGAAAAGTAAAACTCAAATATGATAAAAAATCATGACAAAAATCTTATCAGGTTTGGGCTAGACTCGTCTGGGTGGCCCGTTCTGGCAGCTGTACTATTATGCCCCAAATATATTTAGGAAATTTGACTTTGAGCACTTGAATTATATCATATAATCATGAAAAGTAAATAAAATTTAACCTACAATTACTGCTCTATTTTTTAAGAAAATAATTCTTAGCTTCCTTAATGTGGACACGATTTCACTTAAACATATAATTGAATCATCATAGTAATTAGTTGTAGCGGTTAATATTTTACATAATATTCCCTCTATCCCAAAATACTTGTCACATTACGTTTTTCAAGAGTCATAGTTTTCAAATATCTAAATTTTAATTTTAAATTAATATAATTTAATTTAACTTAAAAATTTAATCAAATTGATTTTTAAATAAAAATATGACAAGTATTTTGAGACGGAGGGAGTAGTCATTTAATTTGATATTAAATTAATGCACGGTAATAAGTAATAAACTAATAACCAACGATAAAAGTGGTTGGTGGTGGTGATCATGCCTTGTGCGATAGAAGCTTGTGAAGAGGTGATTGATTGTTATGACAAATAAGCGAGCATGTGGTGATGATGATAGTTGTGCAGTAATGAGTGGTGATTTTTATTTTCTGACAAGTTTTAAATTTTTACATATTGGCCTAATTTAGGTTTTACTTATTTCAGTTTGCAACATAGTCTTTCCAGAATAAGAATCTGCAAATCTAAACAACGCTCAAGTAATACTTCTGGCCATAAATTAAAATGCTAAAAATTACCCTTCTTTTATTTGTTATTATTTTTTAATTCTTTTTTGTCTAAACTTCCCGTCTATAAAATATCTTATCCTCCATAATGAATACTTAGAAGAAAAAAATAGTACACATCAAAGTAAGTATTGTTAGTTTACGGAAGATCATGTGAAAATGATGGGTTTCTTTATAGATGAAACCCTAAATTGAGAGTAAGTCAGTTTGGAAAATTTCTGATCTCATTACTAAAATATCTCAAAATATCAAAATTGTACAAAATGAATCAACTACTTCTATTTATACAAAGAATAAAGAACTGCAAACTAGGCTACAATTTAAATAAACACAAGTATAAAATGACCAGTCTGGGTGGATCCGGATGTTGTGTTGGGCCTGATACTTGAACTGGGCCTTGTAGTCCAATATCCCCCCTCAAGTTGGAGGGTGAAAAAACACCAAACTTAGACAGAAGATGATGATGTTGTATACATGTGAGGGACTTTGTGAGAATATCAGCCAACTGGGAATGAGTAGAGATGTAATGCAATGATATAAGCCCATCAACAAGTGTCTCTCTGACAAAATGACAGTCGAGCTCAATGTGTTTGGTCCTTTCATGGGCCACAGAATTCCTGGCAATACTAATAGCAGCTTGATTATCACAATGGATTAACACATGTGAAGAAATTGGAACACCTACATCATGGAACAATCTGACAGGCCAAGTAACCTCATCCACAGTCTTCCTTAGAGATATATATTCAGCTTCAGCAGAGGATAGAGATACAGTTGGTTGTTTCTTGGACTTCCAAGAAATGGGGCTACCACCCAGCGTAATGAAATAACCAGTGACAGATCTTCTAGATATAGAGCAAACAACCTAGTATGAATCAGAAAATGCATGTAGGGAAATATTAGATGAAACATTAAGATGAATACCATATGCAGGATCCATAACAATATATCTCAGAACACGCAGGGCTGAAAGGTGATGAGAAGACATGGGAACATTGAGAAACTGACTAAGATGTTGACCTGAGAAGGAAAGACCAGGTATGGTATGCTACATAAAGTTTAACTTCCCTACCAGTCTTCTGTAAATGGAGGGATCAGAAAGCAAATCCCCAGAATGAGGTGTACGTTTAGAATTCAAATCCAAAGGAGCTACCACATGAGAGACTGAGGAACAAATGAACTCAACAAGAATTTATTTGGTGAATTTGTGTTGATTGATGAGAAAACCCTGAGGACATTGTTTCACTTCAAGACCCAAAAAATAATTCACTGTATCCAAATCCTTAATTTTGAATTAAAAAAATAAATAAGATTTCAAAGAATTAGGTCATTCACATAGACTGCCACTATGACAGTGGAACCAGAGGTGGTTTTAGTGAATAAGGAATAATCATTAACACTGGAAACATAACTTTTGGAGATGAGAACAATGGATAATTTGGCAAACCACTACCTAGATGCTTGTTTAAAACCATATACGAACTTCTTAAGTTTACATACAAGAGAACTATGGGAATATAAGGTGGATAAGATAGTGAGGCCATGTGGTATTTTCATGTAAACTTCCTCAAACAAGTCCCCATGCAAAAATACATTATTCACATTCAGTTGGTACACAATCCATGACAGCTTAGCAGCTAGAGCAATGAGGCACTTGATAGTAGTAAATTTCACAATAGGGGAGAAGGTCTCGTTGTAGTCAATACCAACTTTTTGACTATCACCTCTTATAACCAACCTAGCTTTGTATCTTTCAATGCCCCCATTTGAAGGAACAATGTCCCATGTTTGATTGACTTCTAGAGCTTGAAATTCTTTAAGCATAGCATCCTTCCAAGTAGGGTTAGACACAGCCTGTTGATAGTACATAGGTTCAAGTAAACATGACTCAAAGGATGTTGTGTTTGGAAAGAGGAAGATGAAGTATGAGCATAAAGAACAAAATAACAAACATAGTATTTCAGATGTGATGGTGTGGTTCTAGATGTCCTGGATGAATGTCTACTAGGTATGCAGAGGCAGGAATAGGAAGAGCAGGATCAGCCACACTAGGTGCAGATGGTAGTGTAGTTTGTGTGGGAGAAGAGATATGAGAGGAAGGAGCAGAAGGAACAATTGGAGTAGCGTTGGAGGGAGAAGAAATAAAAATAGGATTACAGAATTGAGGAGATGATGGAGGAAAATAGCTGGAGGAAGATGTAGTGGAAGAAAAAATGTGTTCAAGGAAAGAAACATCCCTTAAATAAAAAATAGTCTTTTTGAGGAGATTGTACAATTTGTATCCTTTCTTCCCAAGCCTGTATCCTAGAAACAAACAAACGATAACTCTAGATTTAAATTTGTCTATATAGGGATATGGAAAAGATACATAAGAAAGACAACCAAAAGATTTGAGATGTAATATGAAGGAGGGTGGGAAAGGCTTCATAGGGAGTCTTGTTAGAAATGACAGAAGAAGGGAACCTTTTGACTAGGTAAGTAGCAGTGAGGATACACTCCCCCCAAAATTTTGTGAGAAGTTTATATTGAAAAAGAAGTGATCTTGCAGTTTTCAATAGATGTTTGTGTTTCCTTTTCACTACCCCATTTTGTTGTGGGGTGTGTGGACAGGAAGTCTGGTGAGAAATGCCAATAGAAGCAAGGAATTATGCACGTGTGGCAGCAGTACCAAGTTCAAAAGCATTGTCAGTTCTGATTGTTTTAATGAAAATGTGAAACTGAGTAGAAACCATGGCAATAAAAGCCTTGATGACAGGAAAAATATTGCTTTTGCAAGAAAGAATGTGAGTCCAAGTAGCCCTACTATGATCATCTATAATGGTCAAGAAATATTTAAAACCATTGTAGGTTGCAGTATGGTATGGGTCCCAGAGATCAATGTGAACTAAATGGAAAGGTGTGGGAGAGACGGCGGTGCTATCAGGAAAGGGAAACCTCTGTTGCATAGCCATTGGACATATAGGGCAATCAAAGATTGTTTGGAAGAAAATTTACATGTAGATAATGTGGGAATAGACAACATCTTAATAAAAGGCATGTAACCTAGTTTTTGGTGCCATAAAATATCAGTCTTATTTATTGAAGAAATATTACAATTAGTATTGGAAGAAACAGGGTTACAAGTATCAACACTAGATACATCAGATGGGGAAGAACAATCAGAAACAGAAGGAACATGTGCACAAACATTAATGTTGGATACATCAGACAAAGAAGAAACAACTTGGGGTGAAATAGTAGTAGTGTTAGCTTGACTGAGTGGCAACCTCAAGATGTAAAGCCCATGCTCAACTTTACCAAGCTCCAATGACCTCTTCAGATAAGGGCCCTATAAATAGCATGAAACAGTGGTAAAGAGAGCAGAACATGAAAGTTGAGTTAGAAATTGATATATGGAAATAAGGTTGAATTAAAAAGAAGGTACTAGTAACACGTTTGCGAGAGTAATGTATGTAAACAAAGATAGAAAACTAAAACGGTAACCTTAACTTTATATTCATTTGATAAAGTGACTAAGGAAGGAGAAATAAATTATTGAATATCATGCAATAAGTGCTTGTGTAGGGGTCATGTGATTGGTAGCACCAGAGTATAGGATCCAAGAACTAACACCCTCATGAGTAGCATGACACACAATGAAAAACTATGTAATCTACTAACATGATTGTTACACCAACCTCTTGAAACTATAATCTGTTGATATACATCGTAGATCTGGATGATTGATGGGCAAAATTAGTATGTGCATGAGGTCCTTGGGATGGTGAAGATTGTACAGATGAAATTTAAGCTCGGTTGAACATGGTCAATAGATGTTCATACTGTTCCTTAGAGAAACCATGGGATGAAGAAATAAAGGAATCACCATTGACAAGAAGATTGGACTGATTTTCAACCTGAGCATATGAATCAGACCTCTTGCCCTTTGTGAATTTGAAGTCAGATGGAAAATCATGGAGTTTGTAACATTTCTTCACAGTGTGTCCTGGTTTCTTGTAGTATTTGCACAGGAGGTTAGATTTATTTGAATCAAAGTTGATTCTTTGAGTGAAATTCCTAGAGTAGTTGGTGTACCATAAACTAGAGCCCGATAAACTAGAAGCATAATTGGGATACCCTGAACTAGAAGCACCAAAACTGGATGCATAATTTGGATGCCCTGAACCAGAACTGCCTGAACCGGATGGATAAAGGTAAGTTGAACTAGAAGCACCTGAACTAGAAGCAAAGTTGGGATTTTCAGAAAACACTCCTTTACCAGAAGTAGAAATACTGAAAGATAATGAATCAGGAGAGAACACATATAATCCCGAATGAATTTCCCACACGTGGACTCAACATTAGAATATTGCTTTTGATTGTAGAGTATGTCTTATTCAGACAAGATAGAAATTGGATGAGCTTCTGTGTTTCAATAAGGTCATGCATCGAGCCACAAGTGCAAGGTCTACTTAAAGAAAGAATGTAGAGTTCATCCCATAACCTTTAAGTCTAGTATATTAGGTAGACATGTCTAAAGAACCTTGAGCAGTGGAATAAATAGCTATTTGTAAGCTTTAGTACAAAGATATGTTAGCTACCCCCATACCTATCTACTAGGTTATCCCAAGCTTCCTTGGCAGTTTTGTAATAGAGAATAGTTTTTGCTATGTCTTTGGATAAGACATTCATTATCCAAGCCTTAACCATATTGTTGCACCTCAACCAATGAGGAAAGAGTGGTGAATTAGGGCTAGGTTCAACAAAAGTTTCATCGATTAACTGAGTTTTATTATTCGCAGATAGGGATATTAACATTTCTTCCTTCCATTCCCAAAATCCCTCACCAGTGAAAGGAACGGATACCAACACACTTCCTGGTGTGTATGAAGGATGAAGGTACAAGGAATGGAAAGCATCTAAAATCGTGAACTAAGAGGTATATAAGAAGTCGTGGTGAATTCAGTAGCAATCGCCATATCGATAACACAATGGCAATTGAGAAACAATCAAATCAAACAAATTGAGAGAGTAGAGAAAATATCACCCAAACAACGGAAAGAATACACAGATTCAGCAGCAATACATGAACCCTAGGTTGCACGAGATCCAAATCAAAACCCTAGATTCATCGATGCGATTCCTCGAGTTGCGAACTCAGATTATAACTGTCATGAAAATCCTAGCTTGTTCGATGCGGTGCGATCTCTTGAATCACGAACTCAAATATAGCAAGAGAAACCCCAGAAAATCGGCAATACGAGAAACCCTAGAAAATTGTCAATACGACATCTATAAAACTGAAATCAAAACGAATTTCACCTACAAAACTAGAGTTCAAAATGAGATCTCCCAAGATACGCTCTGATACCATATTAATTTACGGAAGAACATGATGAATTTCTTCATAGATGAAACCCTAAATTGAGAATAAGCTGGTTTGGAAAATTTCTGATCTCATTACTAAAATATCTCAAAAATGTTAAAACTGCATAAAATGAATACACTACTTATATTTATACAAAGAATAGTGCTACTGCAAACTAGGCTACAATTTAAATAAACACAAGTATAAAATGATCAGTCTGGTGGATCCAAATGTTGTATTGGGCCTGATAATTGAATTGGGTCTTGTAGTCTAATAAATACAGAGATGAACCTAATGTGGATATCTTTTTTTTTTCTTTCATAAACAAGAGGATAATGTAAAATAATGATCCACGAGTATTTCCAAGTGGTAAAAAAATTTGGAAAATATCGGAAAGTTAGGAGGCACAATAACTATTTTTTTAAAAGCATTGCACTAAAAACAGATTGAACTCCACGCGTGCACTGTGTTTTTGCTCCTTATCAACTTGAGCTACTTACATCAAACTAAACGTTAAAACTAATAAAATATAAAGTGTGATTCATAAACCTTTCTATATTTTCATTTTCGGGTGTACTAATAACGCGAAATAATCATACGTAACGTAATTAAACAAGTGCAAAAATAAAATTGAAGGGGTGTGTTATTTGTCAACAGTGCTTGTTTTAGGACACCATAAAACTATTGAAATAAATTTTTTTCTTTTCGCAATAATCATTTGGTGTTTAAAATTCATCAGCGCGACTAATATCTATAGCTATGTTGTATATGTTGTTGGTTGTTACAAAAGTTGCAGGAAACGGAAATTACAAACAACTGCTAATGTAAGAATTGAGATTACAATTCAACTAGAAAACTGGAAATTACAAAGATGAAAATGAAAAAAATTGCTTTTCTGGTTTTGCTGAGTCGAGTGTGGCACTCTGTCCTTAAGACAATATTGCCCCGTATGTATCCTTTATACGTCCTGGACAATTTGTCTCCCAAGATAAAACAGCAATGGAACACTTGAGCAAAGGAAACTCAAATGCTACCTTGAAGAATATTGAGCAAGAAATGATGCAAGGAAGGTGTAGGAAGAAACTGTTTTGCTTGTGTATTTTCGTGTATATAGCTAGTATATTTTCTGTGTCTCTCAACAATGGTATAGGGGAGTTTATATAGGTGAGGGAGGGCTGTTTAGCCGCCTCCATAACAACGGCATTATTGGCCAAATAATGGCCATTATGGAGGTAGTAAAGCCACCAAATTAAATGGTGAAAAGACCAACGGAATTGGCCATTATGGGAGGAGTAATTCAGCCAAAATAAATGGCTGAATTGAGTGCTTTGGCGTTTCTGTTTTGACCGTCGAAATTTTGATTTTCTGAAAAACTTCAGGGACCAAACTGTACATCTTGAAACTTCAGGGACTAAACTGTAAATCTTGAAACTTCTGGGACCAAACTCTACATCTGAAAGAATTCGGTCCAAACGTACATCTGAAACTTCGGGATCAAACGCACTTCGGCAAAGTTCTCTGGCCCAAAAAGATAATATCAGAAGGCCCACAGCCCACAGCCCACGACCCACGACCCACGACCCGTGACCCGTGAACCTGAGAACCCGGAACCCGGAACCCGGAACTCGGAACCGGACGGGCGCGCGGCGGCGGCGCGCGTGTGGTCTTTCCTCGAACCGAAGCACATCTAGGTCCTCCCTCCTTTAAACACATGGGATACCCGCGGGGGTCCCAAACCCCAAACCAATTTCGAGTAATATATACACAACAATTCTTTCTTCCTCTACCGATGTGGGAGAATTGAACCCAATACCACACTTTCCATGCTTCAAACACCTCACTTCGTGGACCAATATCTCTTTCATTTCTTAATGAAATTTGACGATTCTTGGCCCTACGGTTATCTACGTACTTAGTAGATCATGCATGTGTGAAGAACCGAATTCTCCAACATACGTAACACTAGTGTTTAAGCCGTTAAAGTTGGTCGGTCGCAACTCCCGCCAAAGGCAAATTTCCAACAATCCCCTCTTGAAAGAGATTTTGGCGCACTCACATGGTGCCTTTTCCATTTCCGGAATATTTCGGCGGACCGATGTTGCATAAGGAGAGGTAGCTTCACTTTGAACCTTCCATAGTGAATACCATCGGACTTACTTACTAACGCGGTGAACGTGATGTCTTGAACCGTCAGTGTTTAGTGTAAGCCAAGTCAATGGTACCAACACAACAAATTCCCTTACTCTCTTCTTCGTAATGTTTTGTCCGTTTTGGCCATGGACAACGTCTTGGATTCTTAAGTGCGTTCATTTTGAGGCGGCCCGTCCTCGCACTTAAATAGGTGGTCTCCTACAAGGTATCTGCTATACCCCACTTCACAAGTGTTAGGAACCATTAAAAGTTTCCCAAACCTAACCTCAATCGTTGAGGAGCATTACGAGTTTTTGAAAACTTAACCTTTACCCACACTGCAGATAGCACTTAAAGTCTATCGCGGGAACGACTTTGGATTTGGTGTTTCTTTTCAGAAATCACTATCCGAAGTGCTCATACTTCCACCGAAGCGATCAACTGAACCTTTACAACTTAGTTTTCCCATTGAACCAAATTACCGGATCTCCAGTTAGTAAGGTTGGGTTACCGTATCGGTCCTTATATTTTGGGTTTTAAGCCCATTCCCCTAGACAGAGCAATCATCTGATCTTTGGGTAAGCCCTTTGTCAATGGGTCTGCTATATTATCCTTTGATTTAATGTAATCAATGGATATTATACCCGTGGTGATCAGTTGCCTAACGGTCTTATGCCTCCGTCGAATATGACGAGACTTGCCGTTGTACATGGCATTCCGTGCCCTTCCTAGAGCCGACTGACTGTCGCAGTGGATCATTACCGAAGGTACGGGTTTGTTCCAACACGGAACATCCTCTAAGAAGTCATGAAGCCACTCGGCCTTCTTCTCCCGCTTTGTCTAAAGCGATAAACTCCGATTCCATTGTGGATCGGGCGATGCAAGTTTGCTTAGAGGATTTCCAGACACGGCTCCACCACCAATTGTAAATACATACCCACCGGTGGACTTGGTGTTCTCTATATCGATATCCGGTTTGCATCACTGTACCCTCTAGTACAAATTGGATATCTCGAATAGTGTAACCCGTAATTTAACGTGTATTTCGGGTATTGTAATACCCGATTCAACGCCTTCCGGTGATTATCACTTGGATTACGGGTGAACCTAGCCAACTTATTGACTGCGTAAGCAATATCGGGTCGGGTGCGGTTTGTTATATACATCAAACTACCGATCACCTCATGCATATCGCTCCTGGTATACAGGTGCACCAAGATTTTTATCAATCTTTTGATTTGAATCCATTGGTGACTTTATCGGTGAACTGTCTAACATCTCGAATTTTCTCAAAACATCCTCGATGTAGTGAGACTGAGATAAGACCGGCCGTCGGACGTCTTAGAGATTTTAATCCCTAAGATGACATCTCGATACCCATATCCTTCATGTCGAAGCATTGTTTCAACATGTTCTTAGTCTCTAGGATGACCCTAGGATCGCTTCCCGTGATTAACATGTCGTCTACATACGGGCATATCATAACAAATGAGTCGAGTTACCTTTCGTGTAAACACATTTATCACACTCATTAATGGCGAACCCCTTCGATAGTAGAGTACTATCAAATTTTTCGTGCCATTGTTTCGGGGCTTATTTCAGCCCGTACGAGAGATTTGATAAGTCGACGGACTTTCTTCTCTTGCCCTTGAACCACGTACCCCTCGGGTTGGTCCATATAAATTTCTTCTTCCAAATCACCGTTTAGGAAGGCATGTCTTAACATCCATCCGGTGTATCTCAAGGTCACGCAAAGTCGCGATCGCAATAAATACCCGTATGGATGTCATCCGGATACCGGAGAGTATGTGTCAAAGTAGTCAAAGCCTTCCGTCCGTCGATAGCCCTTGACTACCAACCCGGCCTTGTACTTGTCTATAGACCCATCCGCCTTGTATTTCGTTTGAGTATCCACTTACACCCCAACGGTTTATTTCCGGAGGAAGATCAACCAACTCCCACGTATGGTTATGCGAAATTGAGCCTATTTCACTCTCAATAGCTTCTTTCCGCAGCGGTGCTTCCGGAGTTGACAACGCCCGAGCAATTGTCCTAGGTTCATCATTAACCATATAAGCTACAAAGTCAGGACCAAAGGATTTATCCTTCCTGGCCCTTTTACTTCGCCTTAGATCCATATCTGGAGTCTCCAAGTTCTGAGAATCTGGAACACTAGATTCCGGATGTTCATCCACCTCGGGATTCGCTAGATCTGAACCATTCAGATCCGGGCAGTCAAGGACTCCCGGTTCTTGAGAGCTTTGTGCATAACTTCGTTTGAGAGAGGTTATGTCTTTTTCCTTTCTAGGAAAGGTACTTTCAAAGAATAGAGCATTCCTTGATTCCATTATTGTACCCTGGTGGATATCTGGAATATCTGACTTATGCACTAAGAAGCGATAAGCACTACTGTTATTTGCATATCCAATGAATATGCAATCTACAGTCTTAGGCCCAATCTTGACCTGCTTTGGCTTGGGTACTTCTACCTTTGCCAGACAACCCCACACCTTAAAATATTTGTAGGTGGGTTTCTTTCCCTTCCATGATTCATATGGAGTTTTATCCTTACTCTTATGTGGGACTCGTTAAGAATCGTATTAGCGATGAAGGACGACTTCTCCCCACATGTTTTGGGGAAGACCGGAATTGATAAGCAAGGCATTCATCATTTCCTTTAATGTGCGGTTCTTTCGTTCTGCCACACCGTTAGATTGAGGTGAGTATGGAGCCGTCGTTTGATGAATAATGCCTTCTTGGGCACAGTATTCTTCAAATGGCGCTACATATTCTCCCCCTCTATCGCTACGAATGGATTTAATCCGTAGGCTAAGTTGATTCTCAACTTCTGCTTTGTAACGCCGAAACGCTTCAAAGGCTTCATCCTTACTTTTCAACAAGTAAAGGTAACAATACCTTGTGCTATCATCTATAAATGTCACAAAGTACTTGTTCCCCCCTCTAGTTTGTACAAACTTCAAATCACATATATCTGTGTGAATAAGTTCTAGAGGAGCGGTATTCCTTTCGACAGATCGAAAAGGAAGCTTAGTAAGTTTTGCCTCTACGCACACCTCACACTTATGTTGAGGGTTTATGTCGATAGAAGGCAACAACTCCATCTTTACCACCTTTGAATAGACTTGTAGTTTACGTGTCCTAATCTATGATGCCATAAATTAGAAGACTCAAGCAAATAAGAAGAAGACTCAACTTTATTTCCTTGACGCAATACAGACATGGCATTCACTTTGAAGAGGCCTTCACAGACGAAGCCCCTCCCCACAAATGTGCCATTTTTAGTGAGTACAAATTTATTTGATTCAAACACTAGCCTAAAACCAAAGCATTAACCAATAAAGGTCCGAAACTAGATTTCTTCTAATATCTGGGACGTGCATCACTTCCTTCTTCGAGTGAGTTCCTTGCGGAAGTCATCTTCGGGACCACCTTTCCAACCCCTAGCACGTCCGAGGAAGCGTTGTTGCCCATGAACGACTTCTTGTCGGAGACCGGAGTGTACGTGGAGAAGGCATCTTTGTTGGAACAGATGTGTCTTGTTGCACTGTGTCCACCCACCACTGCATCGGATTCTCCACCAAGTTGGCTTCTAGCACCACTGCAGAGAATTCCTCGATCATGTCATCCAGGAGCGTGTCCTTGACGACGTTTGCTTGAGCCTTGCCTTTTGACTTGGCTTTCTGTTGTTGCTCAGTCTTGAGCTTGCGGCATTCCTTGATCCTATGACCAGGTTTCCCACAGTGATGACAATTACCTCTGAACATCTCTCGCTGCGGGGGCTTTGTCTTGTCTTTCTGGAACTTCCGCTTCTTGCTTGAGTTCCCTTTGGCCTCAGCCAGATTCGCCTTCGCCTCAGCAGGTTGTCTACCCTTTGGCAAGGTCTTCTTATTATCTTCCTGGATTTGCAGTTTGATAACAAGCTCTTCAAAGGTCATCTCCTTTGTCTTGAGTTTCAAGTAACTCATAAACTCATTCCATGAAGGAGGTAACTTCTCAATCAGCGATGCAACCAAAAACTGCTCGTTTGGTTTTAGTCCTTCCAAATCCAGGTGATGTAGAATCATCTGAAATTCCTGGACTTGGGACATCACTGTCTTACTGTCCACCATTTGGAATTTTAGAAATTTCCCAACGATGAACTTCTTAGTACCCGCATCTTGTGCGTTGTACTTCTTTTGCGATTTTCCCACAACTCTTTGGCGGTGCCAACGGTGCAATAGACCGTGTGAGAGAGGGTCCATGCAGCGATTAAGTATATAGTTCTTGCACATGAAATCGCTATGATTCCATGCATCACGAACCATCTTCATGCCGTTAACGACATGGATACCAAGGCCCCTTCACCCGTTTCAAAGAAAGCGAAGAGTCCATTTCATCTCCACTTGTGGAGGATCTTCCGTAAGGAATCGGGCCATGCCCATAATCATTAGATAAAACGGCATCTTTTGCTCGCCATCTTTTGAATTCTCGATCCCATGAATTTTTCGGGGCGATCATGGTGGTGTGAAGAAGAGGGTGGAGCTCCGATGGCGGGAAGGCGCGGTGTTCTTGCCTTGAGCGATGGCGAGCGAAGACAGAAGCAGCAGCAAAGGCGGCGGTGTTATCGCCTTGAGCGAGCGGCATTTGCGCAACATTGCCTCGAGAGGCGGCGAGCGATAGCAAAGAATAACATCGGACATATTTCCACCCATGTTATAGCGATTTCGGTAAGCCAATATTGTCTTAAGTTGTTGGTTGTTACAAAAGTTGCGGAAACGGAAATTACAAACAACTGCTAATGTAAGAATTGAGATTACAATTCAACTAGAAAACTGGAAATTACAAAGATGAAAATGAAAAAATTACTTTTCTGGTTTTGCTGAGTCGAGTGTGGCACTCTGTCCTTAAGACAATATTGCCCCGTATGTATCCTTTATACGTCCCGGACAATTTGTCTCCCAAGATAAAACAAAGAATGGAACACTTGAGCAAAGGAAACTCAAATGCTACCTTGAAGAATATTGAGCAAGAAATGATGCAAGGAAGGTGTAGGAAGAAACTGTTTTGCTTGTGTATTTTCGTGTATATAGCTAGTATATTTTCTGTGTCTCTCAACAATGGTATAGGGGAGTTTATATAGGTGAGGGAGGGCTGTTTAGCTGCCTCCATAACAGCCATTATTGGCCAAATAATGGCCATTATGGAGGTAGTAAAGCCACCAAATTAAATGGTGAAAAGACCAACGGAATTGGCCATTATGGGAGGAGTAATTCACCCAAAATAAATGGTGAATTGAGTGCTTTGGCGTTTCTGTTTTGACCGTCGAAATTTTGATTTTCTGAAAAACTTCAGGGACCAAACTGTACATCTTGAAACATCAGAAGGCCCACAGCCCACAGCCCACAGCCCACGACCCGTGACCCGGAACTCGGAACCGGAACGGACGGCGGCGGCGCGCGTGTGGTCTTTCCTCGAACCGAAGCACATCTAGGTCCTCCCTCCTTTAAACACATGGGATACCCCTTGGGGTCCCAAACCCCAAACCAATTTCGAGTAATATATACACAACAATTCTTTCTTCCTCTACCGATGTGGGAGAATTGAACCCAATACCACACTTTCCATGCTTCAAACACCTCACTTCGTGGACCAATATCTCTTTCATTTCTTAATGAAATTTGACGATTCTTGGCCGTACGGTTATCTACGTACTTAGTAGATCATGCATGTGTGAAGAACCGAATTCTCCAACATACGTAACACTAGTGTTTAAGCCGTTAAAGTTGGTCGGTCGCAACTCCCGCCAAAGGCAAATTTTCAACATATGTTTCATTAATGAAGGAAGCACTTCGATCCCTAATCCTTACCAAGAGTCGATACTATTAAAATTTTGAATCAACGACTTCTGATTAAAAGTGTAGAAATATACACTACTTTTGTTAGGTTTGGCGGTAGAATAGAAAGAACAAAAGGCATGGGAGTACTACGTGATCCATCTATTGGTTTCCTATATATGTATCCAAATGGCTAATCTCTATAGTACAAAAGTTGGAATTGATGACCTTTTTATTTGTCTGCTCCACAATTCGTTTTATGTTTGTTATGTTATGGTCCTTATGCCGTCTCCCACATTGGTGTCCTTCAACTGACCCTATGGACTACGGGACTGTAATTATATATGATACTCCTAGCTGTTTCCGGTAGACATGAATTAATTCTTTTAATCGTAAATATGCGTACATATATAACCCTATTATATGTCATTGTGTAACTTAAACAAATAATAATAAATCACCGGTTTAGAGTAGACCTTGATAACTACCCATTAATTTTTCTCAACTTTTCGGTGCATTTGCTTTGAAAATTAAATCCTAAGTACTATATTAAAATCGCTTACACTGTTATATTTTTCCCATGCACGGTCAACACATTTGGTGGAGGACACTTCATTTTTGATATGGAGTTTTGCTTCTCAATCTACATCACTAACACCTACTGCTCTGAAGTGAAAATACTAAAAAATATTGTACAAATTAAAGAAAGGCATTATTATATATAAAAAGATTATGAACTGTGCTGATAGTGCCTCTTTCGGAGATATATAAGTATTTATTTAGGATTTAAACCTTCTTTTTTTTTTAATTTGCAATGCTTGGATTTTAAATCGAAGATGTCCTTTTAATTATGCGACATCTTACTGACTTTAGGCGACGTGCTAACTCCGATATGTTGTATTGCTTATGTATCCTCTCATTTACTCCGTCCTTTTTAAAATATACCTTATTCTGATCAAGTTGACCCATTTTGGTTTCATTTTTGTCCCTGTTTTCATGAACATAAATATTTACAGATATAAAAATGCTTAAGCAATATTCTAAGACATCAATTTAAAATAAAAATGTTAAAATTCATCTTATACCTTATATGAAGGGGCAGATTTAGTTGGGGGCCAGGTGTTCACCCGAACACCCTCGGGAAAAAACTACAATGTATATATATATGATAGATTTTATGTGTTTATGTACATATATTATTTTTTGAACATCTTGAACAAATGCAAAATGTTAGCTCAAGTGGTCATGAGTGTTTAAAATTGTCCTAGCATCTTAGGTTTGATTCTCAAGAAAAACATAATTTTTTATATTTAGCTTTTGTTATTTTTTGAAAAATCCTAGATCCGCCGATGCTTATATGTCAATTTTAAAAGCTGTTTGTACTTCTTTTCTTTATAAAAGTACACATCAAAGTCAATACAGAGATAAACCTAATGCTGAATTATTCTTCCCAATAAACAGATAACCTAATAAAGTGAAGCAATTGAAAAATAAAGCTTATTCCTAAACCTTTTCATAATTACATTTTCTAGTGTACTATTATGGTGAGAATAATCAAACGTCGGCTCAAGATAAACAAAAGGGACGTGTTTATGTCATTAAACCCTCAGACTTCACTTGTAAAATTACATTAAATATGTTATTGTTTTGTCAATGGCGTTAAAAAGTAGACACCTACGAATAAATAAACAAACGCATTAAGTTCTGTGACTTTTATCCATTGGTTATCAAATGAATAATTTTAAGTACTAATCCTAGAAATTAAGAACTTGTGTCTACTTTAAGTACACAAGTTGTTTTAGTTATGTTTATTTTATGGTCTCTATGCTGCTTCCCCACTTCTTTGTACTTTCACTGGGTTTCGATCCGTAAAAATCTTGTCAGTAGACCGTGTCATTTATCAATTTTGCCGGGTCAAGAAAAGATTTTTTTCTGTTATACAAATCTCATTGGATTGACAGAAGATTGGGAATCATACATGAAACAATACGACGAATGTGCTATATTATTGATTTATTGCTCAAACTCAAAACATGTATTATCTGTTTATTTATTGCTTTAAGTTCATGACATGTATTATTTGTCAGAGAGTAAGATAGTAGTAATATGTGGGAGTCCCACATAGGTGGCACAAAGCCACGTTGTTGGCTTTTTAAGGCCAGGCCCATTTGAGTCTAATAAAATGAATAATTGGCATTTATATAAAAGGATATGTGCATTTATATATACATTTAAATAGCGTTCTTTTAGAAACATACTCCTTCTCACCTTCTATAAATACGAAGAATACACGGACAATAACTCTTGAAAGATAGTGATCTTTCACGCCTCAAAGGCTCAAAGCCTTAATTTCTCTGTTATTCCTCTATGCTATGGAGAAATTATTGTCCGTTGTTGAGAATCCGAAAGAACTGGATCATTTTGATGGATCAAACTTCACTCGTTGGAAGGACAAAATGATTTTCTTACTCACCGCGCTGAAAATATTTTATGTCCTTGGTCCGTTGCTGACTGCATTACCAGATCCTACCCCGGATGATACTGATGAGACCAAAGAGCTGGTTGCTATGATTTCTACTATACCAAGTGAAATGGTTAAAGAGTTGAACATGGCTGCTATAACTACAAAGAATCAAGACTGGTTGTTCGATTCTGGTGCAACAATTCATGTCTGTCACGACAAGAATATGTTCAAGACCTATTCGGAAGTTAAAGATTTTGAAAAGGTGTTAATTGGCAACCATGTTACAGTCGAAGTTGTAGAAAAGGGAACAGTTGAAATAAACTTCACATCTGGACAAAAGTTGACCCTTCTGAATGTGTTTCATGTTTCTGAAATAATGTAGAACTTGATTTCTGCTAGTTTATTTTCTAAGAGAGGTTTCAAGATTGTAAAGTCTTATCATGTAATTGTGTCTAAAAGTGACCTGTTTGTAGGAAAAGGATATGATCGCATGTTCAAACTAAGTGTTAATGCAATAAATAATGCTCATGATTATATTGTTGTGTCTGATTCTTGTTTATGGCATGCTAGATTAGGACATTTAAATTTTAGTTTCTTGAATTATAATCCAAAACGATTATACTACTTGCAAAACCGAACATGAAGGAAAGTGTGAAATATGCATACAAGCGAAAATGACTAAGAAACCATTTCGCAAAATTGAAAGATTTACAGAATTATTACATTTAGTGCATTCTGACTTATGTGGATTAAATAGAGAATTAACTAGAGGCAACAAAAGATACTTCATTACTTTTATAGCTGATTTCTCTAGATTCACGCATGTTTATTTACCTAGAACAAAATATGAAGCTTTTGAAAAGTTTAAGAAATACAAGTCCGTTATGAAAAATCAAAAGAGTAGGAAAATTAAAATTATTCAAAGTGATAGAGGTGGAGAATATTTTTTTGCTGATTTTAGTAAATTTTGTGAAGAGCATTGTATAATACATCAAACAAATGCTCCCTATACATCTCAACAAAATGATTTGACCGAAAGAAAAAATAGAACTTTAGTGGACATGATTAATTCTATGTTATTAAATGCACAATTATCATATAATTTATGGGGTGAAGCACTACTTACTGCTTGTTATATATTATATAGAGTGCCTTCAAAAAGTTTGCATGTTTCTCCTTATGAACTTTGAAAAGGTAGAAAACCGAATATATGTTATTTTAAAGTGTGGGGGTGTATATCCTTTTACAAGGTTCCCGATCATCAAAGAACCAAGTTAAGACCTAGAGGAATAAAATGTATTTTTGTTGGATATGCACAAAATTCAAAAGCATATAGATTGCTTGATCTAGAATCTAATGTTATTGTAGAATCTATTCATGTTGAATTTTAGAAAATAGATTCATTAACGATACCGTTGATGAGCAAAATCAAAGTAGTTTTGATACACAAAAGTTGTCACATTCTGAAATTGTTTCAAATAAAAGAAAAAGTGATAATTCTCAATTAGAGTCTAGAAGAAGCAAAACGGTTAGAAAAGAAAAAAACTCTTAATCCAGATTTTATTTCTCCAGAATCTATAGTTTTTCTGGTTGAAGGAGATAGAACTAATGTCTGTAATCAAATATCTATTTTATTTAATAGAGAAGAAGATCCTAGAACATTCAAAGAAGATATGTCTTCAAGAGGTGCTGTTTTTTGAAAAGAGGCGATTAATGATGAAATGAACTCAATAATGTCCAACAACACTTGGGTGTTAGTTGATTTGCCTCCTGGATCTAAATCTATAGGTATTGACTATTTTGATACATATGCTCCGGTTGCAAGAATAACATCTATTAGAGTACTTTCATCATTACATCTATATATGATCTATATGTGCATCAAATGAATGTTAAAATTCATTTTCTAAATGAAAATTTAAGTGAAGAAGTTTATATGAAACAACATGAAGGGTTTGTTCTTCCTGATAATGAACATAAAGTTTGTACGCTAATAAAGTCTCTCTATGATTTGAAACCAGCACCAAAATCGTGGCATGAAAAGTTTGATAGTATGAAATTATCAAATGGATTCGTACATAATCATGCTGATAAATATATTTACTCCAAATTCACAAAAGATTATGGAGTTGTCATTTTTCTTTATGTTGATGACATGTTAATTTTGGTACGAACATACTTGGAATTTCTAAAATCAAGAAGTATCTAACTTCGATCTTTACAATGAAAAATTTGAATGAAGTAGATACTATCTTAGGTATTAAGGTCCAAAAAATAATAAGAGGGTGACTTTATCACAAGCCCACTATATTGATAAGATACTTAACAAGTTCAATCATTTGGGCATAGATGAGTCTAAAACTTCATATAATTCAAGTATCAAGCTTACTGAAAATACTAGAAGAACAGTGGCTCAATTAGAGTATGCAAGTGCAATTGGCAGTTTGATTTATGCAATGCACTACACTAGGCCTGATATAGCATGCCATCTATAAACTTTTAAGGTTTACAAATAATCCAAATAATATTCATTGAAATGCTATAATTAGAGTACTTGGATATTTAAAGAAAATAGAATATTTGGGCATTTGCCATAATGGTTTTCCTACCGCATTAGAAGGATATTCTAATGCGAGTTGGATTACAAGTATAAATGATAATAAGGCTACTTCATGTTAGATATTCACTTGGGGGGGGGGGGGGATTAGTTGGGCATCCAAAAAACAAACTTGTATTTTCCATTCTACGATGAAATCTGAATTCATTGCATTAGCAATTGCTGAAAAAGAAACTGAATGGCTAAGAAACATGTTACATGATATAAAGTTGTGGCCACAACCTATGTCATCCATTTTCATATTGTGATAGTGAGACTACTATGTGCGTAGCTCACAATAAAATGTATAATGGGAAATCAAGACATATAAGCTTAAAACATGCTTATATAAGAGAGTTAGTTACAAATGGAATTATAGCTATAGTGTATGTGAGATCAAATAAAAATTTAGCTGATCCACTTACAAAAGCATTAAATAGAGATGCGGTACAACAAACTAGTGAAGGAATGTGGCTAAAACTCCTAAATTAAACTCAAGTAATGAAAACCCAACTTTGAGTTAGTATACATTCTAACAACATAAGTTCAATGGGTAATAACAAGTTGCTTGTATTGTTTAAGCACGAATCTCCTCGTTCATAGCCTTGATTCTGGTGTACTGCTTACTGTTATGTGAGGACTTTAGAAGTTGTTAAAATGCTTGTAATAACACATGCGTAATGACAAACTTTTAAGTGCATACCGTTACAAGAAAAGAGGGTGAATTACTTCTTAATGGAATTAGCAAATGTCTACAGTAACAGGGACGTAAAGTCTATTTCCACCTATATGAATATTGAAGTTGTGCCGCTTCAAACAAGATTTATGGAATTGATCTTGTAAATATTCAAGAATTTGGATTAGTACATGACCATAAACGTGCTAAAGCATAATACTGGATTGTTTCGCTATTTAATAATATTATGTGTGTGATGCTTTCGATTTGATGAAAGGAGTTGTGGTTCAAATCTTAGGATATCAATAACTTCGTCAAACTTTAAAGTGTTTACACTAATAGAAAGTTCAAATTTATGTAAGATACTTTCCGGCATGATATTATGAGACATATTACAACTAGTGGGGGGATTGTAAGATAGTTGTAATATGTGGGAGTCCCACATTGGTGGCACAAAGCCACATTGTTGGCTTTTTAAGGCCAAGTCCATTTGAGTCTAATAAAATAATAATTGACATATATATAAAGGAATATGTGCATTTATATATATATATTTAATAATTATATATCTAAATGACTTGGACTTAGTATTTAAATTTTAAATAAAACGAAACATTGCATCTGTTCAGGAAAAGGAGTGTTCTTTCAGGAAACAGACTCTTTCTTACCTTCTATAAACACAAATACATCCCAGAAGTAGATAGTGATCTTTCATGCCTCAAAACCTTATTTATATGTCATTCTTCTATTATTTCTAACACAGACTTTGCAAGTTTATCCCTTAACCTAAATTAAACTTAAATATGATCAACTTAAAAATGTGTGTATAATGTGAATGTGTACATTTATACCCCATTTTACTTTCTTCCGTGAAATTTGCTCAGTGTGTCATGGTACTATTTTCAAAAATTTGTCTTTAACTTATAAGTCTATCAAACTCACAAATTTGTGCTCCGCCGCAAACATCACAAACTGTTGAGTTCCGTATTGGTGGGTCGAAGGTCAATTTGTCTTCTTGCATGGTTTTAACATCCTTGTGATTTAATTTTGAGTTATACCCAATATTATTTTTTAATACAAAACAATCGCAGAGAACTTAATGCATGTCTTTGCTAAAGGTTTACCGTATAAATTCAACTTGATACTATATTTGTCACAGTGCAAGCTCATAAAATATTATATGTTCGCGTTGGCTGGGAGATTTCACTAATTTATCCCTTTGGCTAACTATGCCAAATCTATCATAAAATACCCACATACACTTTTTTTTTTTATGTAAGGTGTTTTATACATTTTTTTTAGAAGCTTGTCAATCTATATGTATGTTGGACTTTCTCTGCTCATCAACTCAAGTGTACCATCATTTCAAATAAATTTCCGACAGTCCAAACGCTTCCAGAACACATTTATCAGAAAAGATTGAGGCAGAGCCCATTAATTAGCAAAGGGATGAGCAGCGCAATTAGTCTGTGGTTAACAAAGTTCCTTACACATCTATCAAAAATATTTTGGTCTCCTCTATAATTGCAGCTTTAAATCCAAAAACTGGGTAGTGCCACCTCTCGACTCTGCCATTTATATCACGGGTGGACTATATTAGAACTTTTGCTAACCACCCATTGTTTTTTAAGAAAAATTAGATGCATTAATTTGCTTGGAAAATCTTCCTAGATAAAGAAGCCATAGTACGTACAACAATGACACCTACCACACCAATTTTTCTATGCACCATCAACATCTGGTCGAGGATCACTTCATCTTGACACAACTTTAATTGTTATCTACTTGCTATATCATACTTTTTTTTTCCAGCGTTCAATAAGCATTTTGGGATTTTAATTTCATATTCAAACTCGACGTTAATTCTACCACAAGCGTCAATGGTACATGTTAAACAGAGCCATATACATGTGATATACACTGAATATACAGCAGTGTATATCACATATATATGGCTAGCAAAGCAGTGGGCTTTCAGCCACCCAAAGGAGCAAAGCAAAGGGCTTGGGCTTTCGGTCAGGTTCAGTTTCCAGTAGGCTTTCGGCCAACAGGAAAACAGCCCACCTTAATGTGTTAGTGTATATATGGTATATATAGTTGTAGTATATTGTAAGGAAAATGATACCTTAATTAGTGTTATACACTTACCATAATTGTATAGTTAGAATTATGGTAGAATAAAGATTTAGAAGTAGAATAGGAAAAGGATTTTTCCTATTATAGAAATATGTAACTTGTATATATAGCCTTTCAATTAATGAAAATAATCAAGGGGATTATTTCTTTCATGGTATCAAGAGACTAGGTCTAAAACAAAAGTTTTTTCTCTCAAACTTTTGCCTCCCTTTGGCCGAGACCCCCCCCCCCTCCTCGGGTTTTTCTCTTCCAAAATTTCGTCTTCCGCTCTCAAAAACCTCTCTTAAATTCCCCTCCTTCTTTGTTCTTACAATATGTCTAAGAACAAATTTCACCCTCGCCCTCACGGTTTCCAATATCAAGCTAAGTATCCCTATTGTTCTTGAGATGGAAAACGTTCAATATGCAACGTGGGCGAGTTGTTTAAAATTCACGCTATATCTTATCAAGTTCTTCATCACATCATTCCTCCCGCTAGACCCCTTCCCGCGGAGGATCCCGAGGTATGGATTACACTTGATGCTACCGTTCTTCGGTGGATATACGCCACTATTTCGTTGGATCTCCTACGAGACGATTATGGAGCCGGATACCACGGCTATGGCGCATGGAATAGATTGCGTGACATATTCCAAGACAACCAACATTCACGTGTCGTCACACTCGAGCAGAATTCTCTCTCGTTCGAATGGACGAATTTCCAAACGTTTCGCATATTGCAAGAAACTAAAGGAGTTGGCGGATCAACTCCGTAATGTTGGCGCCCAAGAACAAATAATCGTCTAGTTCTACGGTTGGTTGCGATCTTTCGAGGCCTATAATGGTGTTGGAACTCTCCTTAGCCAAAGCAACCCTCTTCCCGACTTTCATCAAGCCCGCTCCATGCGACGTTGGAAGAAGCCGGTTTGGCTAAAAAGGCGGCTACGGAGGAAGCCCGCTTGTCATGATAGCGTCCTCTCCTAATCCTTCGGGTTTTGTTAATAATTCGGGCCAAAACCATAATGGTGGCGGCAAGAATAATCGCAAGAATAATAACAAAAACCGCGGGGCAAACGCGGTGGTAATGGTGGAGGTTCCGGTAGTCGGCAAAACGTCGGTGGGTCCCACCCAATGAACAAGGGCCCACCACCCCCATGGGCCCGCAGCGGTGGGGCCCATGGCAAAGGAGCAAAGGTGGTGGACCGTGGGCCGCAGCCCCATACCAACAGCGACGAGGGAATTCTAGCGGCCGGTGGGGCGGCCAACGATCCCCGTGCCCAATGCCCAAGGCGGTGGCGGCCCATCGGCCGCCGGCCCGGCCAGCGGTGGTAGCGATTACGGGCCGGGCCGTCCAAGACGGCCAGGAGTTCTTGGGCCCCGACCTCCGCAAGCCCATCATGCGGCAGGCCCTACTCATACCGATATCGAGGCTGCGATGCACACGTTGGGATTGACTCAACCGGACCAAAATTGGTACATGGACACCGGGGCCACTACTCACATGACTTCCGACTCAGGTACTCTCTCATCTTATTCCAATTTGAGCACCCCTCAGGGGATAATTATTGGTAATGGCAGTTCTATTCCAATTCTATGGTATGGTCAGAAAACGTTGTCTCCCCCCAATCCACCACTCCTCTTGAAAAATACTTTACATGCTCCTAAATTAATTAAAAATTTAGTGTCTGTCCGAAAGTTCACAAATGACAATTCTGTTTCTGTTGAATTTGATCCTTTCGGTTTCTCTGTGAAGGATTTCAAGACGGGGAGTCATCTCATGAGGTGTGATAGTAGGGGGGATCTATATCCTATCATGCCCGGTTTCCGTCCATCGAGTCCAACCTTGCCATCAGCTTTTTCAGCCATCTCTCCTTCCATGTGGCATGCTCGTCTGGGTCATCCGGGATCTTCTATTTTATCGCTTTTAGATAAAAATAGCTTTATTTCTTGTAAGGGTACGAGTCGTACTCCAACTTGTCGATCTTGTTCATTAGGAAAAATTGTTAAGTTGCCATTTGTAGACTCCAATTCTCATACTTCTATGCCATTTGACATTATTCACAAATGACTTATGGACATCTCCTGTTCTTAGTTCAATGGGTCATCGATATTATGTTCTCTTTTTAGATGATTATTCTAGATTTTTGTGGACATTTCCAATTGCGAATAAATCACAAGTGTTTTCCGTCTTCATAAAATTTAGAGCGTTCATTCGTACTCAATTCGAAAGAGAAATAAAAAATATTCAATGTGATAATGGGAAAGAGTATGACAATAGGGAGTTTCGAGAATTTTGTGCTACTCATGGGATAAATTTTCGGTTTTCATGTCCTCATACATCTTCACAAAATGGGAAAGCCGAACGCAAAATTCGTTCCATAAATAACATTGTCCGAACTCTCCTAATCCATGCCTCCATACCTCCGTATTTTTGGCATCATGCTCTACAAATGGCCACTTACCTTCTTAACATAATTCCGTCTAAAGGTCTGACATATTCTTCCCCTCTCAAAATCTTATATAATAAGAACCCTTCTTATTCTCACCTTCGGATTTTTGGGTGCTTGTGTTATCCGTTATTTTCATCCACCACAATTAACAAACTTCAGGCTCGGTCTACCCCGTGTGTGTTTTTGGGTTATCCGTCAAATCATCGTGGTTATAAGTGTTTTGATTTATCCTCCAAGAAAATCATAATCAATCGCCACGTCATTTTTGATGAAACTCAATTCCCGTTTACGAAAGTTCATACTCCCGAACCTAAGTCGTATAATTTTTTGGATGACCAAATATCCCCGTATATTATTCGGAATTTTTCGGACAACTCCCGTACCCAGAATTCCCCAAGGCCCACTGCCCGCTGGCCCCACAGTAACGCCACTCCCTACTGCTCCAGCCACTGGAACAGTTCCGGTTATTGGGCCGGTCCAACCCAATCCCGGAACTGGTCCAGAAACGGAACCCGACTGTCTGATTTGGGCCAGCAGGCCCACTGCCTGCTGGCCAGTCCATCCCGAGCCCAGAAAATTCCCAAAATTCCCTCAATTCTTTCTCAAGTCATAGACCGGTCACTCGTAGTCAACGGGATATTTTTACACCTAAAAGACATTTTAATTTACATTCGGATGTCTCTAAATCCCCTTGCCCCGCAATCATGTGTCCGCATTAAATAACCCTAATTGGAAAATTGCTATGACTGATGAATATAATGCTCTTATTGATAATAAGACGTGGGAGTTGGTGCCCCGTCCATATGGTATTAATGTTATCAGGTCTATGTGGATTTTTTCTCACAAGGAGAATTCCGATGGGTCCTTTGCTCGACATAAGGCGCGACTTGTTGGTGATGGTAAGACTCAGCAGGTTGGAATTGATTGTGGTGAGACGTTTAGTCCGGTGGTCAAACCGGCTACCATTCGCACCGTGCTTAGCTTGGCTCTTTTCAAAGACTTGGCCAATCCATCAGCTTGGATGTCAAGAATGCTTTTCTACATGGTGACCTCAAGGAAACGATCTATATGCATCACCGTTGGGTTTCAGGGATCCCAACCGCCCTCATCATGTCTATTTGTTGAAGAAATCATTATATGGGCTTAAGCAGTCTCCACGGGCCTGGTATACACGATTTGCTGACTTTGTGTCGACTATTGGGTTCACTCACAGCAGGTCAAATAATTCCTTGTTCATCTATCGTCGTGGTTCGTCATTGGCCTATATTCTGTTGTATGTGGATGATATCATCTTGACTGCCTCCTCCGATGCTTTGCGCCGCCCTATCATGGCCATGCTCGCCCGAGTTTGCTATGAAAGACTTAGGACCTTTGAGTTATTTTTTAGGGATTGCCGTCAAGCGTCATTCAGGTGGCTTGTTTTTGTCTCAACGAAAATATGCTGTTGAGATCATAGAGAGGGCTGGGATGTCATCCTGTAAGTCCACTTCCACGCCAGTTGATGCAAACCCGAAGCTCGGTGCGCAAAGAAAGCACCATACGAGGACCCGACCCGCTATCGCGAGTCTTGCGGGGCCCTCCAAAGATCTTACCTTTACCGGACCGGATATTACGTATGCAGTTCAACAAGTATGTTTATTCATGCATGATCCCAGGGTTGAGCACATGAATGCAATCAAACGCATTATCCGGTATATTCAGGGGACACTAGACTATGGGTTGCACTTGTATCCGTCATCTACATCCACACATGTCTCTTACACGGATGTCGATTGGGGTGGGTGTCCCGACACCGACGGTCGACTTCGCTCTTGTATGTTCCTTGGCAACAACTTGGTCTCCTGGTCGCCAAACGTCGGCAACTCTATCACGCTCAAGTGCCGAGGCGAATATCGAGGGGTAGCGAATGTGGTCTCCGAATCATGTTGGCTACGTAATTTGCTTTTGGAGCTTCATTGTCCCATTCGTAAGGCAACCTTGGTATACTCATGCGATAACATTAGTGCCATCTACCCGTCGTAATCCAGCTTCAAAGACCAACGCACTAAGCATATCGAAATGGACATTCATTTTGTCCGTGAAAAGGTTGCAAATGGTCAAGTTCGTGTATGCCATGTCCCGTCTCGTTATCAAATTGCGTACATCTTTACAAAGGGTCTACCACGGTTCTCTTTGAAGATTTTAGGGACGATCTCGAGCGTTCGGAAATCGCCCGCTATGACATGATTGCGGGGGTGTGTTAAAGAAAGAGCCATATACATGTGATATACACCGAATATACAAGAAGTGTATATCACATATATATATGGCTAGCAAAGCGATGGGCTTTCGGCCGGTCCAAAGGAGCAAAGCGGTGGGCTTGGGCTTTCGGCCGAGTTCGGTTCCGGTAGGCTTTCGGCCAACAGAAAGCGACCCACCTTAATGTGTTAGTGTATATATGGTATATATAGTTGTAGTATATTGTAAGGAAAAGGATACCTTAATTAGTGTTATACACTTACCATAATTGTATAGTTAGAATTATGGTAGAATAAAGATTTAGAAGTAGAATAGGAAAAGAATTTTTCCTATTATAGAAATATGTAACTTGTATATATAGCCTTTCAATTAATGAAAATAATCAAGGAGATTATTTCTTTCAGTACACCCCAACTACTATAATGTGAATATTACTAAAACGACGTACTACGAATTAAAAAAGCAAGTCCTATATGTACAAAAAGTTTGTAGACTAGTAAGAGCTTAACATATATACATTGATAGAGGATTCAAGAAAAAAATACTGTATATCGAATAAAGTATTTTCTACTTTCTTGTAAATTTTAGCTCTACTTATAATCCTGCTTATATAAATTATAAACGACATCCTTGAATCTCATTCCGGCCACTTCTATTGTTTAATTTGGGATTTTCAAACTTTTATTTACATTGCAATACGTGGATATTAAATCGAAGTCATGACCATTTAATTATATATTATGCCGTGTCTTATTTGAAATCAGTTAAACCTCTTGTCCTTTAGGGTGCGTTTGTTACGGAGGAAAACATTTTCAAGAAAATATTTTTTAATTTTTTCATATTTGGTTAGTTAAAATGTTTCTCTAGGAAACAATTTCTCAAAAGTGAGGAAAATGACTTTCCTAGTTGGTGTAGGAAAAATAAGTTTTATAAGTGACATTTTTGTCTTCTCCCCATCCATCCAACTGCGCCTCCAATACCCCCACCCCTTGACTATCCCACCCCCACCACCCCCGAGCCGCCTTTCCACCTCATCTCATTCCCATAGTGTTTTGCTACTTACCTAAGGTATAAAATACTCTTGCGGTAATATTTTTTTTGTTTACACCAAACACTAAAAAATAGATTAAAAAACTCAATTATTTTTCAAAAAAATATTTTTCTTTCGTACCAAACACGCCCTTAAATGGGAAATCCGAATATTCCAATTTAATTCTTGGAGTAGACACACAGGTCTTATTCCAAGCAGTACAATATCTCTTTCCACATTTACCACAAGTCTAATAAGTCCAAGCCAAACCAAACCAAAGTGACAATTTTTTGCCAAGTGTAACGTTTTCTACTCATGTACTTATTTTCTTCACCTAATTCAGCTGTTTTCTGGGTAATGTTGACACGAAGCGATTTCGATTCTCAAATATCAGTCCAGAATTCAAACAACATGTGGGACTAAATGGAACTAGAAAGGAGGAGAAGTCAGAGAAAGAAGTTAAGAGGAGGAAATATTAAAAAATAATCTAAGTTATGTAGTTGATACTTGATAGTTGTAATTTGTTTTATACTATTAATGAGTTTTAACCTGTAATATTAGGCTGATTATCATCTTTATTAGATTATCAATTAATGTAATTTACTTGTAATGATCTAATAAATAATGATTATATAAACTATTTTATGTCATCAATACACATAACTTAAGTTCATTCGACAATAGAAAGTTTATCACGATGACTTAACTTGGGAAAGTAATATTATTCACCAGATAAAGTAATTAATCAAATGTAGGGGTAAGGTCCGCCAACACTATATCTTTTTCATAACCACTTTGTGAGATCACACTGAGTTTGTTATTAGATAAAATAATTAATTAATTGATAAATAATTAATTTCAGAAATAATAGCAGAAAATTTAGTTTTTGTTTTTTGAGTATTTGCTTGACAATATTGATATGCGTGAAACAATATCAACTAGTCTGAATGTATTTCTTAAGTTTGGCCACGAAGATTCAATTTGACAAAACCTATGATACAAATTAAACAACAATTCTAAGTGTGAATATGTTAACTTTGTCAAGATAGTTCATCTCAGATCTTAGTTAATTTTCTCAACAAATCTGAAAAGGTAAAACATTAGTATGTTTAGTCCTTTTAAGGAGATTTTGTAGATGAAAAACTTTTGAAATTTTTGCCATAACCCGTGAAAGTGAATGCAAAATGGTTGAAAATTCTTTAGCGTCCTTAATCGCTAAAACTAATCGAAGAGATAAAGTAAGATCTCGAAATTTTAATTAAATAATATTATAATAGCTTTAATTTGCGATATGCCGATTGCCTATATTTTTACTATAATAGCCGCCATTAAAAAACCGAATAAAGAGTTGTCGGTTGAGGCTAGAAGTCAAGTCTCTCATTAATTATTGTATATTTGAAAAGAGAGAATTTACTGTATACTCGTAAAGATAAATTAAGAAAAGAAAAGTTAACCCATGGTTACATTTAGAACCCAAATGTAATTATCGATGATATCCCAATCACAATCCATCATAACACCGATAGTAGCTTATCCCATTAGAAATTTGACTAATCATACTTGTAAACTGTAATAGACACACATAAAATTTCTCAGGTCGATTTTTTTGGTCCCAAATATAGTTTATTTAAAGAAACAGAACAAAGAAGAGCTGGATTTTCTATAGAAGGAAAAACAGGAAAAGATGGCTCAAAATACATAATATGTATATCATTGTCATTTTAGTAGGCGTTGGGATGCGATTTTATCTCATGAGATGAAATTACCATTGGACATGCGATTTCATCTCATGAGATGAAACCCAAATCATCCAAAAATGCATGATTTGAAATTTCAAATTTTTAAAATATAAAAGTTGACCCATAAGTTTATATTTTGTAAAAGTAGATTCATAAGTTGGTAGATATATTTACCAATCATGTTTATCAATCATTTATATCAAATATTAAAAAATCTATAAGTTGGTAGTATATTTATAACAAATTCATTCTTACCAACCATGTGAGAGGATTATATTAAAGAGTAGTTACACTACAACTCATGTTCAATTTTCCATTCTATTGAACTAAAGTTTGATCAATTGATGTTGTATTTTTAGAAAGGTCTTCTAGTAGCGTATTAATTTTGTTATGAAATATGATTTGCCCATTTGGTAAAATTGTATAAGAATTGGAAAGTTTTGTGGGGTTTTATGTCTATAAGGAAAAATACAATTTAAAAAATTTAAATTGCATGTTCAAACAAAACTTCAACTTCAAATTATCATGATTTCATCGCATAATTTCAAATCATGTCCAAACGCACTCCTTAATTTATGAAGTTGTCAATGAATTTCCACAATTAACAAGTTGGTTGTTGGTATTCCACCATCACTGCATGCAATTGCAACGTTAGCAAGAGGTGATTGGGATATCATAATATCCCAGAAAATAATTAATTCATAAATAATTAATTTCAAAAATAATAACAGAAAATTTAGGTTTTTTGAGTATTTGCTAAACAATATTGACATGCGTGAAACAATAGCAACTAGTCTGAAACTCTGAATGTATTTCTTAAGTTTGGCCACGAAGATTCAATTTGACAAAACCTATGATACAAATTAAACAACAATTCTAAGTGTGAACATGTTAAATATTAACACCACTTTGATGAAAGCCAAGCCCTAATTCACAAATTAAAAACGTATGAATATTGGCTGTGAAGCATCTTCAAGAGCTAACTAGGTAACACAACTAAGCACCCCCACGCTAATTGAATGATATGCCCCCTATTTAATTTGGTAAAGAATGTATTTTGCCTAACTCAACCCCAAAAGATAGCTTATATGTGATGATTGTTCAAGTCCATATAAGGAGATTATATTCCAATTCCATTTCCGATGTGAGACTCTTAACCCTCCCCGCACGCCCGAACCTCGTTAACTGGAGTGTGTACAATATAATTTGAGGGCCAACATCGACAAACAAATGAATGAATATTGAGCCCAACTCAAACTCAACGAGACTCTTTAATATCCTCCTTGTCTTTTTTTTACTCCTTCTAGTTTCTGTTGCCAATTTTAATATTTTCCTCTCTATAACATAAAAAGAACGTCTAACTAGCCAATTATATTGTAGGACTGTATATCTGCATGATACATATAAAAACCCAACTCATGCCTTTACCATAACTCGAGCTAAACAATTCCTCCTTTCTCCTCTTCTCTTCTCTCCTCTCCTCTCCTCTCCTCTCCTCTCTTATCCATTTGGCCAAAATCAAAGAATTAGAAAACCATGAAGGTCAAAATTGAAAGTTCAAAAATCATTAAGCCTTTCTATGAAGACATTCCTCCATCTACTAAAAGCTACATTCCCCTTAGTGTCTTTGACAAGGTCACCTATGAAGCCCAAATTGCTGTCATCTATGCCTATTGCCCTCCCACCCCACCAAATGCCGCCATTCAATTGGGACTTCAAAAGGCACTAGCAATTTATAGGGAATGGGCAGGGAGATTAGGAAAAGACGAACATAACAATCCAGTAATTCTGCTCAATGATGAGGGTGTTCGATTCGTTGAGGCATCATCGAATAGCCCCCTTGATAAAATAATTCCCTTTAAGCCTTCAGCTTCTTTGCTCAACTTACATCCTAGCTTGAATAATGTGGTGGAATTGGTGCAAGTTCAAGTCACAAGATTCACTTGTGGCTCCTTAGTGGTTGGTTTCACCGCCCACCATACTGTGGCAGATGGCCATTCCACCAGCAACTTCTTAGTTGCATGGGGTCAAGCTTGTCGAGGGCTTGACATTAATCCTCTTCCTTTGCATGATCGTACAATTTTTAACCCTCGAAACCCTCCTCTTATCGAGTATGAGCATAAGGGTGCAGAGTTTATGTCAAAATTTTCCAAAAAAGAAAATTCGCTCAATGAAACTCATCATGTAACCGAAGATATAGTTGTGCACAAAGTCCATTTCACTGTAGAGTTTCTTGCGAAACTCAAGGCGAAGGCGTCTTCCATGAACGACAACAATAATAGACCTTATAGCACCTTCGAGAGCCTTGTTGCACATCTATGGAGGGCCATATCGAAAGCTCGTGGTCTAAGTGGCTTTGAGACCACCCACATAAGAATCTCAGTCAATGGTCGAACGAGGTTGAACCCCAGAGTACCCAATGAGTACTTTGGAAACTTAGTCCTTTGGGCATTTCCAACAGCGAAAGTGAAGGACCTTCTGAGAGAGCCTCTTCCTTATGCAACAAAGCTTATTCATGACGCGGTTATAAAAGTAAACAACAATTATTTCAGATCGTTCATCGACTTTGCTAATCACAAAGTGAAGGAAGAATGTCTCATCCCGACAGCAGACATGAACAAGCACATATTATGCCCTAATCTCGAAGTTGACAGTTGGTTAAGGTTTCCATTCTACGATCTAGACTTTGGAACAGGTTGTCCATACATGTTCATGCCTTCTTATTTCCCAACAGAAGGCATGATGTTTCTTCTTCCATCCTTCATTGGAGATGGAAGCATTGATGTTTTCATTCCTTTATTTCAAGACAACTTGCCCACCTTCAAGAAAATTTGCTATTCCTTGGACTTGCTTGAGAATTACTAGAAGATCCTCAAATATGTGATAGTATGAATATTCATTTGCCTTCTCCTATATATTTCTTTCCTTTTACTACGTTGTTTAATTTTAATCTTTTACATCCTCCTCATGGCTAAGCGCAAGGGAGGATGGAAAATATGTATATGTTGTTGAATAATAGACGAGCAGTTAATTTTCTCTCTAGCTATCCCTCTTACTTTTTTTGAGAAATTTAATTTTGGGACTTTACGAAAATAGCAAGTTAACTGTTTACTTTTTCTAGTCGATATACTAGATTATACACATATTATATACAAATATTTAGTTAGGTTAATTATTCTTTAATTTAGTTTTATGCAAATAAAGGTTTCAAAAAGACAAGTAGTTTCATTTTGTATCACATCTCTGTTCATGTTCTACTGAATCTTTGTTTTTTATCCTTTTCTTTGTTTTTACTGTCCCCCAACCACCTCTTCGTCCTTTTATATTTATCAATTAAGGAGATATTGATAGATTTATGGTTTGGTAAAGCTGAAGCTTGTCACGTATCTGTAATGCATAATAATTTGTAGACCTTGCCGTGGACTTGTTCTACGTACTTGAAAAAACAATTATATTCTTGAGGACTTATATGATCTGTTTAAGTACCAATAGAACTAATTTATCTCCTGTGCTGTCTGCAAAATTAAAGGCACGTTATACTTTTATATTGGTTGCGTGGCAAGGCCATGTAATGAAATATTGTCAACCTTAGTGGATGATTGCACTCTAGAAGTTTGTAAATCATGCTCATTCCAGTCCCAAATGCAACCTTTCGACAAATTAAATTTGTTTTAAAATATATTTGACAGTTTTAAGAAATAAGAAAAATTCAAACTACTCTTACTTCTCCAATTTGTGAAGTACTCCTATTAATTAATAATATGAGACGTGTGACTGAAAGATAAGAAGTACGTAGTTTAGACAAATACTTCTATAATTAAGTATCAAATGTTCTTCTAAAAGAGTGCAAAAATCTTAAAGATGCTACTCCCTCGGGTTTATAATAAGTGTCCAGTTAGCCCTTTTATTTTGGTTCAAAATAAGTGTTCATTTACATAATCAAGAAGGAGTCAATTATTTTCTCTCAAATTTACTCCTATTTAGATAGCTGAGTTTTTATGTAATCAAGAATCTGTTTAATTACAATAAAACCTCTATAAATTAATACTCTATAAATTAATAAACTCGCTAAAATAATAATATCTTCCTGTCCCGACTTGGGCCTTTGTAAAAAATCATCAAATTCGATAAGATAATAAGATAATAATTTTTCGGAAAATCCCTTTATAAATATTAGGTCCCATTAAAACTCTAAATTAATAATTCATAAATATTACAATTATAAATATTATGGTAATTTGCTAAAATATGAATCTATTGTTACTTGATTTTTCTTAAAATTTAAATCTAATTGGATTCCATCCCTAGCTTTTTTAATTGCAGCCAAGAGTTCCGAATTAATGTAAACAATTAACTATTTTTTAAGTGCAACGAATTAATGTAAACATGTATACATTATTTAAGTAATTCCAATGAATTGATACATGCGTTGAATATAATAGTTAATTGTATACAATGAATTGATATTATACATGAATATATTTAATTAGTTACAAAGAATTGGTTGATGCATGAATATAATCAATGAAACATATATGAATTCATTTATTTTCAATACATATGTATGTACTAAATTTGCTGAATTTAAAAAGTCTCTCTTTTAAGTAATAAAATATTAATTTATCGATATATTAATATCTCTCTAAATTAATAAAATTTCATGGTCCCAAGGTTATTAATTTATAGAGGTTTTACTGTAGGTAGTATTCATTTAAGGGTAGTTTAGTCAAAATATTTTTTTCTCTATGGAGGAGTTAATATTTCTTAAGAAGTGTGCTAAAAGCTAAGTGGACACTTATTTTTAACCAGAGGGAGTATGAGCAACGTAATAGTGTGTAGAATTACACAGTGACTAATTAACGTGTTATGCCATTGTAATTAAATTCTTTCTAAAGTCTAAACAGTGAGGTTATTAAAATTAAGAACTACCATAATGAAGCTGAATAATAAAGAAAAAATGAAGTCCATTAAAGAAAGGAGATGAGGTTACTCCCCTGGAAATTTAAAATGGTCACACTACATGTTTTGTCAGTTTGATTTATGGCCATTCTAAGGGTGTGGAATAAACTTTTCTTAATCTAATAACATGATTTCTACTTACTAACTCATTTAATTTGGTTGCCTAAAACGAGGAAATTAAAGTATCTATTTTCTAGCTAATCTCTGGCAAAACTAATATAATGAATACATTTTTCAAGTGGTGTTGGTCCATTCGATTTTATAAATACATGGACACACATGATGTGGGCGAAATGGTTTTAATCTAAATTGTTTAATTGTGATTTCACTATGGAACATGCGCGGTCAAACTATGCTAAATTGCTAATAACGAAATTAATTAATTGAAATTATGGACTATTGGAGTCGTCGGCTACTAGCTAGTTTAAGATTATGCATGGCTTAAATAAGCTACCCTAAATTATATTCAGTTCTTTTCTGTTTGTTAATTCGACATTATTGGTATGAAAATGTATAGCTGGAAAGAATTTGGTAGGGTTCTAACTACTTCAAGATTCTCCCCAATCATCTATTTGCATAGGAGTAATATTTATTGTACTTGCATTATCTTGTTTGAATTAGTACTGAGATTTGGCCTTTGAAATAATAGGATTTGTTGGAATTTAGTTGGCTAATCACATGTTAATTAGTTCAAACTTCAAGATCTCTAATTATATATCTCGCTCCTGAAAGTTAGGCAAATTCTATCAATGGATAAGCTAAGAAGTATGAGTAAACACCTTATCCAATACATCATTCTGTTTAACTTTTGTTCATAATTGTTGAAGCCAAGAAAAAATGAAAACGGAACAAGATTCAGCTTAATAAACGAATTTTAGAAAATGTTTGAGAAGTTTACTCTCGAAGAAATCCTTTTTTTTCTTTCAAGTATGCATATATAGCAATGTCTAATTATACCTACGTATAAAATTTTGCAAAATGTGTCATTTGATAGGAATTTTTAGCCCATCTAGAACTCTTAGGCCAAATAATTGATCATATACTATTAAGTTAGAATTGAGTTTAGAAATTCAGTTGAATATATGACCTTGTTCTCAAATTAATAATGGAATAACAAATACTTGATTAGACAACCAAGATCACTACAATTCAAGTTTTTAATGTCACGTTAAAATTGCGACATCTTAATCACAACATTGTTGCTGGGACAGTAGAAATACGATCTAAGATGGAAAGTGTCACAATTTAAGGCTATGCAATGTATTGTCCGCTTTGATAGGCTATGCAATGTATTGTCGGCTTTGATCTAACAGACCTCACATATTTATTTCTTGGGCTATACCTACATCAAGCCCGAAAGCACAAATACCATGCAAATTTATGATATGTCTTATAAAGTTTTCACTAATTTTCTCTTCATTTCGATGTGGAATTCGCCAAAAATGTTTTGTGCACCCCTTCTTAAAAAATTTATAGTCTAAAAGTCCACCAGTCCCTCTCTTTGACCCGCTTTATGTCGGGGATATCATAGCAAGATTGAGTAGCCTTTGTTAAAATTGGAGGTTCACTAATCAAGAATGTGATTCCATATTTTCGCGTCTCACGTGTTGTGCATTTCTATTTCACTAAATTGGAAAATTAGTTATAACCAGAGGTGGTGGTAAATAGACGGGTTGGGTTAAACTTAAGCGGGTCAAAATGGATTGTAACCCAACCCACCCAAAAGTTGTTTGGGCCAAATTGGGTTGGGTCAAAACCGATTATAACCTAACACACCAATTTGACCCAACATCCCCTCCTTTTATCCTCTTTCTCGTAAAATTGTTATGGAGTAAGCATTTTATTTGCTACTTTCTGTTCTAATAAAAATATGCCAACACTTACGGTTATTGATTCTATGTCTTAGCTTCTTTTTTGTGTGTGTGCAAAATCTAATTCAAGATTTTTGGATTTAGATTAAGAAAATCTATAGACCAAGGCTAGTGTTTTTTCTTCCCTTTGTAGTTTAGAATCTGTAACTATAAATTATATATATTTATGTAAATATGAATAGCTTTGTGGTAAAAAAATCCTTTTAATCGTGAACAAGAACAACAATTAAAATAATAGCTGTCAAGACTCAAGAATTTCAATACACGGATTATATGCTTTTTTTAGTTGCTGTTTGTTTTCTTAGGTAAGTATAGAAGTGTTTTGTCTTGGTACCATATGTTTGTGTCACCACTCAAATCATAGGAATCGTGGTGACACCTACACAATCCCTCTAATAGGCGAATCAATTTCCCAAAACAGCTTTTGAAAGGGATTTTAAATAAATGTGGAAGAAAATCAAGTTACAATCGTGAAGAATTTTATTAAATCAAAGAACAATGAATCCGTAAAACAATCTTTCATTCCCAGAACCTGATCTGACTTATACAAGGACTCTAAGATACAATATCTGAATGTGGAAAATACAACAATGTCCGAGTGAAGGGAACAATTACATAAGATAGAAACCAAGGCCACTGGATAGATAATATGCCTCGGCTCCCTGTGCTCCAATCTGCAACCTGATAGACCGAATATCTCATCCAGAAAAGATGCAGCAAGTGTAGCATGAGTACACAACGTACCCCCGTAGACACCATAGGCCGACAACGATGGAAGCACATAATCAGAGATAAATACCAAGTTGACACCACGTAAATCCTACCACTAGCAATTCAAGGGCAATTAAGTCATATCATTTACACAGTGGATTAAAAAGATTACAAATCAAGCTAAGCATATAGCAGTACACTACACCCGTAAAAGTCAAATGTGTAAGCATGCCTTACCCTAAATGTACCAGGTAATAAGCTATCAATCTTCATACAATCATAAAATACGTAACCACATCAACATTCTCAGCTTTTAGTAATCCTATACTCTTATACCTAGGCCTAATAATGCCAGGAATCATATTAGCCCTAAATTCGTTGGTTTGACAACACATGTAAGATCACATGCACAGTTCATTATTCCATCTCCTTAGACCTTCCACAATCTACCCGTTAGGATAAGTAACACCTTATTCACTATTGACACATCTAGTCGTTGACCTACGTGTAGCCCATTTCTATTCACAATAACATTCTTTTAGTACACTAGACTCATACCACAGTTTTCAAGTAGCTATTTAACCCTCACTCTTATCGGTTTAACCTTAATTACAAGTTGAACACTCTAAGCCAGACACATAACACAACAAGCAATTACAAGTCTATAATTCACCCACACAGGCAAGTTCAACATCGACTAACAACACAAGAGGGTATCCATTCAACAACTTCACAGCGATAGTCGACTGACAACCATATATGTTCACATATTCATCTCAATCAATGACATCACAATTGAATAAACCATCCCCAATTCAAATTACCAATGAAGTCACAAATCACATCGCAAGGAATCAATTCATGAATGTGTTTATGAATGAGGATGAAATGCATATGTAAGGTACCATTTCATCAACCGATATACACACTTCACAGAGGTATGTCATATTTAAGTGACCCATGGGGAACCCGCGAAGTCCATATACCCCTCCGCTCCAGAATAACTCATCAGATCACAAAGCCTAACTCTTGGCTGTAATAATATCATGTTGCAAGCGTGCAGCTCCGAGCCATCCCCGCGTATCAATATCATCTCAGTGTTGCCATAATCTAAACAATGTTCTTACCTTTCCCGGTTCCTTGGACCCATAACATAATCATACCACTCCAATATTATATCATCAGAACCATGAGTGTATGAATGCAAATGACATATATACGGCAAGAATCATGATATAATGAGATGCAACCAAATAAGAGATGAAACACCATATGCTTTCAAGAATTCATAGCACGTATAAGATCCAAGTACAATTCAAGATATCATATCAAGCATGTATGATGAATAAACAAGTCAATCAACTATGGCGACGAGCCCACATATGGCGACACGCCTAAATAATCAGCAATCGGAACCAACATAAGACTGGTTTCCCAAATCATCCCATCATAACAATTCAACACCGGTACCCACTCAGACGTTCATCATAACCACCTGAATGGGACCCCCAAACATGTCCAATACCTCTCAATAGTTATAACTAATTACATACTTCTATCGAAGTCTCGAAAAACTAAATCGTAGCCTACCTTAATGTCGAGCAAGAGTCACGAGCGATTGATCGTCAATGCGTGGTTTTGACTCTTCGGGACTCATCGTAACGAACTTAATCTAACACACACTCTATACATTAATATAAAGACAAGCACACAAGGACTTAGTCCTCAACTAAACATAAGACACCTACACCTACACCTACACCCGGGCCCACGGTGTCAAAATCTACACTTTATTATTCAAAAAGGTTTTAAATGAGATTACTAGGTATAACCCAAAGTTAATTTGAGAAATAATTCCATGGAAAATCCCAATTTACAACCCTAGGTTCTTCCCCAATTTAAGAAAGTGTTTCTACAATCAAATTAATCCTTACAACCTGATTATTCCTCTTCATAATAACTTATTTAGAAGAAATTAACCTTCACCTACTCATTTACATCACAAAACCAACACTTTAAGATTCCAACCATTAAAGAGTCTTTACTCATTTTCAAGCTTTTACCCTTAAATACTAGAATATTAAAGAATCATAACAAGAGGAGGAAAAGATTACATTTCATTAGGAACTCTTAGGCCAAGAATGCAGGAAGACCCCTTAGGCTGGCCCTAATTTCGAGGCACACACAATTTTTGGATGAGATAGATTTTAGGGAATTTAATATTTATACTGGTCTGCCAGCGTTTTCGCCGCGGCGGACTCGATTCCACTGGAGCGAATGCACTATGGCGAAGAAATGGGCCGCTGAGGCAGAGGTACTAGACACCTCACCTCGGCATCGGGGCAGAAATTGACTCGCTGGAGCGGACTTCCCTTGTCCACTGGGGTGGACGCGATTCCGTCGGGGAGGAATCAACTTTTTCAGCAACACACTACTTCAATAACTCAACTTTCACAACCGTAAGAGTTCTTAACTCGAAGCTTTTACTATGAACGTCTTCGGTGAATGCCAGGAGAAGAGGTGTAATAGGAAATTGGGCGGAAAGATCATAACGACCAAACGGGTCGTTACATCAGATACTAATTAAACAACGTTCGTCCTCAAATGGGGATAATGGAAAAGAGATGGGTACAATAGATAGGATTGGAACCTAGTCCCACAAACATTCTTTATCATTTTCGCGCAATGCGGAAGAAAACATCGTTACACAACACAAGACTCTATGTTACCAACTTTGGCTTAGGTTTTAGATATTGATACCGACAAGTCGGACTGGTTGACTGGAAACACAGATAACACCCTTACTATATGAAGAATATTTATGCAGAAAATCTTGACTTCAATCATTCATGGTATAGCACTATGCCATTGGTCACACTACCGCACATCACCATTCATTATCATAATCGGTACTACTAAATTTGCAACCTCTTCTATCCACATGAGCTCATCAATTACCCTTGGGAAAGGAATGCACGACAGGGAATAGTAATGGGGTCTAACGCTTTATAGAAATTATATAAGGTCAGAGAGGGGAATTATCATACAAATAGATAGGACCAAAACTCGCCAAGAGAAATATCATTTTCGAATAATATCTCACACTCCGTAACTCAAATCAAGGAATCCACTGCGGCGGACAACTGGTTAGCTAAAGCACTTCCGCGCCTGTAGAATTTGGTTCGCTGAAGTGAATGATTGGGGAGATACAAACTTCACTGAAGCGACACATTCACCCGCTCCCGTAGACTCGCTGGGGTGGAGAAGGGGTTCGTCGGGGCAGAATACATAAAGTTCAAAAATATTACCCCCAAAACTGATCGGTCCCACACTCCCATCCATTTCCTCAACCCCCAAAACTCCCAAACCCACTTTCAACTCTCCCCATCCCCACTACCATGTAAAACATTCCCACAAAATCACTCATTTACTCTCTTCTATAACTCCTCCATATCACTGCCCCACTTCCTTTCCGATTCGCCAGAGACAACCTGACGACAACACACACACCAAGGCCACCGAAGCTCTCCCTCAACTCTCACCACTCAAGTCCTTCCCTCGGTAAGTTTCTAGAACTTTATATTGCGCGTCATTGAGTCATAAACTAGGGTAGAAGTATGGTAGTGGGTGTAGAAATTTCATAAACCTTGAATAGTTGGGGTGGGGATTATCATATTCATAGACTCATGGATCAGGTCAAATAAGGTCGTAATAAGGTTATACACTTCATGTAAACACACACACAAACCAAGATAGTGAGTTTTCTGGCCAAAATCGAGTGGAATTTTTTGAAATTTCCAGTTGGGTTACCTAGAATGACGATTTCGCTCCAGCAGACGCCTTTTCCGTTGGAGCGAATTTGCTAAGGCGTAATAGGGGCTCACTAAGCGGAATGGATGGGGACACAACATTTCTACCAAAGCGGACACATTCCTTACTGGGGCGGATTTGCTGCAGCGGAAGGCCGTTCTGCCGAAGCGAAAATAGCACAGCAATTGTGCTAAAACAGTAACTTTGCACAAAACTACTCGATTTGAATTTTATCAATTTCTTAGGCTTGTTAAGCACGTAATAACATGACACACATACTCCTAACACTGAACTGACATATTTTTGATATTTGCAGGTGTAACAGATCAAAATCAAATAGAAAATCGCACTCAACAATATGGACTTGTCGATTAGGAGCCATCAAATGACTAAGATGCATTCCGATTCATGTCTCGATACTGCCATAACTGTTACTTTGAAGATTTGAGAAACTATTGCAAGGCCAAAGAGGATTGGGTAAGAGAGTTTTATGCAAACTTGAAGAATGTGAGGTTGTCGGAGCCAAATCTGGTAATAAAGATTCGGGGCAAGATGGTACCAATTGGGGCCGAAGTAATTAATGATATCTATGGGTCGCCTAACCACCCACCTGAACTCATGAGGGCCAAGGAAGATTATGGAAATGGGTAGTGGTTGGTGACATAACTGGTGGAGGAGGAGCACAGGAACAAGATCACTTGGATCAATAAGAAATCAGGGATCACAAATGAGTACCTCACGACTGAGGTAAAAAGGTGGCAGAGCATCTTCGTCTGTAGGGTGAGACCTTCTTGCAATAAGTCATATTGCGCGTACATTCACGCTCTCATGATAACATGCATTCTTGATGATGTCCCGGTAAATGTGGGCTATCACATCGTTCAAGAGTGGAAGGATTATTTAGCCAAATGAGGGTTAACTCTGAAGTTTCCTTCTTTGATTGTCGAGTCATGCCGGAGAGTGGGTGCGGCGTTTAAGCCTAATAGTGGTTGGAGAGATCCTGAGGGGTGTATTCCACCATCTGAGAGTGTCAGGGGAGGGCACTGGTGAAGAGTAAGAAGTGGAGGGTAAATCTTTATATGAGTGGAGGGTACGATTGATGGGTCACAGTCGCAGCCACAGGGGCTAGTTGGTGCTATGGGTTCGCAATTGGAGGAGAGCAGAGACTTGGTGGCTGGACTTCCTAGGCCTTTTGTCGAGGCTAGTACCAAACGGGTCGTTACAGTTTATGTACCAAAAAATTGTGTCCATAAGCTCATTATTCATTTCTTTCCAACTGACCAATCAATTTTCGAATGCATTCTCAAGGATAGGTAACCTGTTGGTACAGGTTGGTTTTTAACCCGATGGGTTACACTGTCTTGACTTCATTATAAACCCAATATATTGATGGGTCAGTCTTGATTTCATCCATTGGATCAATTCAATGAATGGGTCATGATCCAATCCGTAGAAACACCGGATAAGTTGGGCGGGTTTAGATTGATTTTGCCATATATCTGATCTCTATATTTAATTGTCTATTCCTTTGTTTTAGATTTTTAGTGCAATGTGGAGAGGAGCAAATCATATGCGGCGAGTTTGTTCTAACTTTCTTGGTACTACCTTTTATCTATTTTTTATGAATTAAATGTTTGTTTTTTCTCCACCCTCTTTATTTGTTTTCTTTCTTTTGGGAATGGCATGAGTAGAGCAGAAGGGGAAGGCCAAATGGAAATAGAACCTTGCACATTATAAGTACGAAATAGGCCAAGGCCCTACTCAGTACTATTGAAGAATCTTTTAATAACATATGTTTTACTATTGGTAGTAAATCTGCTCAACGTAAATCTAAATTAGTGGAGTCAGGGACATTTCAGATACGGAATGGTTAAATAAAAAAACAGAAAAATAGGTAAAAATTAATTATATTTGGCTCGTGCATCGCACGTGCGTATCATGTTAGTTTACCTAGAAATCATTAACTGGTTTCTATATACATGTATACTTTGAGTCCATATTTATTCAAGTAGATTTCATAAATATAAATCAATTTACAAGTAACACTTTAATCACTTGACTATAGATTTTCACCCTATTTTTGTATATAAGACAACAATTTCTTCATATATTTCCTCGCAAAGTGATTAAAATAAGTTCATCCTCCATGGCCACCGCTCATTCTCCTCGTCCTGACAATCTCCGTCACAAGAGAACTTGTGATCGCCACTTAAAGATTAATGGAAAGGATCGACGAGTTCGAGTTTCTGATGCATGTGCTCGTAAGATTGACTTGCTAAAAGAAAAATTAGATCATAAAATGGATGGTCTCACTATTGAATGGCTCTTAGAGAAGGCTAAGCCCTTCATTGATGTTATTCTTACCCAAAAAACATCTGTTTTTGCTAATACTAAGTCGTCACTGCCACAAACTCTTCTTCCTACAGTGGAGAAACCAATTCCTACCTCAAATCCTCAGAATAGATCTGTGCTTCCTCCTTTAGTTTACTCTCATGAATTAGATCTTGACAATATGGAGTTCTCTAAAGAGGAAGTTGAATGGTTGGTTTCAACTTGTTTATCAGAATAGGTCGAATTTATACGGTGCAATATTTGTATAATATTGACAAATTTATGAATCAAGTATTATAAAATATATGGATATGTTTCACGTTTTTTTTTTTAATTTGATTTTATGCTAACTATTGACATAATTATCATAAGCCTCCAAGGACGGAACTATAGGGTAGGAAGCGGATTCGGTAGAACTCGATAATTTTGATTCAAATATTATAATTGTCATAAAAAAATTAATATGTACAGTAATTTTAGAGTCCAATAACTCATAAGAACAAAACCCGCGAACACTTTAGCTTTAATTCCCGCTTCCGCCTATGTAAACCACCTCTTTTATTCGACCTTGAGATTAGCTTTGCGACTAAATCCAAACATCCGATTTTAAGTATGCGAGATTAATAATGAAAATTCACATAGCTAACTTTGACTAATTGAAATTAAGACTTAGTTGTTATTGTTTTCATAGTTGTTCAGTTTGAGCCTAAGGCTTTCATATCATATAGTAGTTGGTTTTCTTGCAAAGAAGGGAATTTGATCTAAAAAATATTTTATTACTATAATAGATGAAAAATAAAGAATAACACATGGTCGTAAGCATAGTGAAAGATGATTCTGAGTAATGATTCCACGTTAAGGTTCATTGTTTTGAATACTTTCAGTTTAATAGCAATTTTGTGAAATTTTTTGTCTTGCGACTTAGATACTAATTGTGTGAGAATACTTATCTAATAAAAAATAAATTTAAAATTTGTGGACCTAAAAATGTAAGATTTGAATTCATTTTTGTGAGACAAAAAAATTGCACACAACGGATGTTAGTTGTGTGACACATAAAAAAATTCTGTAACAATGTAAAGAATACACAAAATATGATGAGGGGTTGCTTAGATGGTAAACATCCTCCACCTCCAACCTGAAGGTTATGAGTTTGAGTCACCAAAAAATTAGAAAGGTGAAGCTCCTGGGGAGGGGTAAAAATGACACAAAATGTTGACCAATACAATATTATTACCAACTCACCATAACGCTTTTTTATTTATTTATTACATAAGTCTAATTCTGAATAAATCAAGTAATCTGTTTGTAATTACATAAAGATGGTATATTGATTAAAACTTGATAAAGATATATGGTAAGTTGTTGAAGAACTTGATAAAATCAAGGATAAACTATTAGCGAATATTCCCCATATATTCGCCACATATTGTGTAATTATGAATATTATATATTTATGGTATATTAGGATCCTTACCGAATTATGATTCCTCTCTTGTACACAATATATATATTTTGTAATAATGAGAATACTCCCCAAGGAAATTATTACAATCTTACATGGTATCAGAAGCCAAAACCCTAGGATTCCTTTAGCATTGTCGTCCCCCCCCCCCCCTCTCTCTCGGGTCCAGCCGCCGGCCACCACCAGTAATTTTTTTCTCTTCTTCTTCCTTCTCCACTAAAATTTCTCCAATACAATGACTAATCCTCAAACTCCCAACGAGGCTTCATCCACAACAGTTGTCGCTTCAAACATCCCAAAATCATCTTTTTCTCCATCTGTCCATCTTGCACTCACCGTCTCAAACATCAAGCACTGTCTTCCAATCATTCTTGATCAAGAAAACGGTCAGTACACTCCATGGGTCAAACTTTTCAGTATTCATGCATGTCTCTACAACGTGCTCGACCACATAGATGACTTTTTTCCTCGCCCCCTTGAAGTTGACGACGCCACTTGGCTTCGTCTTGACGCCATTGTCAAACTGTGGATATATGACAATATTTCTCAGGATTTGCTTCTCACTATAATGAAATCCGGCGCCTCGGCCTGCGATTTATGACTTCGGTTAGAAGAAATATTTCAAGATAACAAGCACACTCGTGCTGTGTATTTGGAGGAACAATTTAATACCACACGTCGTGAAAATTTCTCCAACATGACTGAGTATTGCAAACAGTTAAAACTTGTGGCGGATCAATTCTCCAACGTCGGCACGCCTGTTTTTGAAACTAAGATGGTCTTATAATTAATTGCGGGCCTTCCGAAAGGTGAATATGATACTTTGGCCACCATGATCCAACAGACGGATCCGTTACCAAGTTTCAACAAAGCACGCTCGCAATTGTTGCTAGAAGAAACCCACCGTGCTAAGCAGGACGATAACAATCAAAAGGAGTTAGTCGTTGAAACAACTCCGCAAAATCACGTTCCCACCCGCTCACCCCCGTCGGAAAATTCTCAACCGCGGCAGTACCCCGATGGCAGAGGTGGCATAGGTCGCGGCAGCAGAGGAGGCTGAGGACGTGGAAAGGGCCGCTGCAAGCAGCACCAGCCACAGCCCAGTCCGTATGCCCAGTGGCCAGGCCCAGCAGCCACATTCCAGAACCCTCAGAATGGGCCTCAGCTTTTGTCCCTGGTCAGGCCCACTACCCATACTCACATCAGGGGTTGTTAGGCCTAGCACCAGTGCCTCGGCCAGCCCAGTTCCAGAACCCTCATGCCCACATCACGCAGACCCAATTTCTGCAGCCTTCAAATGGTCTGGCCCTAACTGATTTGGGCCAGGCTTTTAGCAGTCTAAACTTGCAGCAGCCCGATGATAATTGGTAGATGGATTCGGGAGCCATTTCTCACCTTACTCGCTCTGCATGTACTATTCCTACTCTGTTTCGATTAAAGCATCCTCAATTTATTACTGTTGGCAATGGTCATCGCATTCCAATACAGGGATATGGTAACTCCCACACAAAACCACCACATCTACCTTTTCCCCTTAAAATGTCTTGTATGCACCAAATATCATTAAGAACCTACTTTCTGTTCGTAAATTTACTCGTGATAATTCTGTCTCTGTTGAGTTTGACCCGTTTGGTTTTATTGTGAAGGATCTTCGTACGGGGACCCATCTTACGAGATGCAATATCACGAGGGATCTCTATCCATTCTCATCCACCTCCGCTGCCAGATCCTGCTCTCCCATCTCTCTTGCTGCTATCTCTCCGTCAATTTGGCATAACCGGCTTGGCCACCCAGGCGTCACAGTTTTTAATTTTCTTAGAGGCAATAATTTTATTAAATGTAATAATGAGAAACTTGCCCAGCACTGTGTTTCTTGTTATTCAGGCAAACATATTCGTCTTCCTTTTAAATCATCCACTAGTATTACGTTTTCCCCGTTTGATATTATTCATGTTGATTTGTAGACATCCCCTATCTCTAGTTCACTAGGTCATAAATATTGTCTCGTATTATTGGATGATTTTTCTCATTATATTTGGATCTACCCGCTCAAATTTAAATCAGAAGTGTTTACCAAATTTCTTGAGTTTCGCACTTTTATCAAAACATTGTTTGAAAAATGTATCAAATCATTTCAGTGTGATAACGGTCGTGAATTCAATAATGAAATGTTTCACTGTTTTGTTAAAATAATGGCATGGTGTTTCATTTATCATGTCCACACACATCACCTCAAAACGGTAAAGTCGAACGCATTATCCGCACAATTAATAACATGGTTCGTACTCTACTGTTTCATGCCTCTCTTCCACCGTCATTTTGGGTCTATACCGAAAAAATGTCAGAATACATCCTCAATATTTTACCAACTAGTACCCTTCACAATATGACTCCAACCAAAATTCTATACTGGAGGATCCCCTTTTACGACCACATCCGGATATTCGATTGCCTATGTTATCCCAATCTTGCCTCCACCGCCCCTCATAAATTAGCACATCGAACTACTCCGTGTGTCTTCGTAGGTTTTTTGTTTAATCATAGGGGTTATCTGTGCTATGACTTATCTACTCGTCAAATCCACATCTCTCGTCATGTCACGTTCGATGAGACCACATTTTCTTTCTCCAATCTCCAAAAATTTCAAAAAATGGACTATACATTTCTTGACGAGCCCGCCATCTCCCCCTTCATTCTCAGCCAGCTAAATCAGTCCGCCATTATCAACCACTATCTTCCACCCTCCCCCGTCGGCTCTACGACGGAATCCGTCATACCATCATCACCATCAGTGTTATCGGTTGCTGCCACCACTGGCAACCGGTCGAACCTCGCTATCTCACCATCGGTCACACAACCAATGACTACCCATTGTCAACTGCTACCTCCGCCAACCGGCAACTCCAATCAATCAACCCCTACCCCACTATCTATTGGCCAATGTCCAACCGACAAACATTCCCCGTCCTCCTCGAACCGACATACTCAACCCAACCGTACCCAATCACCCACCGTCGCCACCGACCAGAACCCTACAAATGTCGACCCACCCAGATTTACCTCCACCAGTCACCACACCTTACCACTACACTGTTCCAATGCTTCTACACCAAACAACCCACACCCATACCCGACACCCAACAACCATCAGCATACCAACCCACCTAATGCCTCTACTCACCAAATGGAAACCCTTACCAAACACGGGATTTTCAAACCCAAAGTCCAATTTAACTTGTCTGCCCAAACCATTTCACCTATACCAAAAAAACCCTAAAATGGCCAAACAAGACCCTAATTGGAATGCCGTCATGTGTGAGAAATTTAATGCTTTAACGAAACAGCACACGTTGGATTTGGTACCGAGATCGGAAAAGAGTGAATGTGATCCGTAGCATGTAGTTCACCATAAATTCAGAGACAGTGGAGACTTAGAGAGATATAAGGCACGACTGGTGGCTAATGGCACAAATCAGCAGGAGGGTATTGATTGCGGTGAGACTTTCAGTCCGATTGTCAAACCGGCTACTATTCGCACAATTCTGAGTATAGCCATGGGCAAGCACTTGCCGATACATCAACTTGATGTGAAAATGCATTTTTACATGGGGACTTGAAAGAAACAGTATACATGCACCAACCACCTGGTTTTGTCCATCCAATAACCCCTCATTATGTTTGTCGTCTCCGTAAGTCGCTGTATGACCTGAAATAGGCCCCTCGTGCATGGTATAATCGGTTTGCCAGGTATATTATGCAGATTGGGTTTGTATGCAGTAGGTGTGCTAATTCTCTATTCATTTTTCATCGAGGTAGTAGCACTGCTTACTTACTGCTATTTGTGGATGATATTGTTCTCGCTGCTTCTTCTGATGGGTTGAAAAATAAAACTATTGCTCTACTTAAAACCAAATTTGCTATGACTGACTTAGGCAAATTGAGTTACTTCTTGGGTATATCAGTGACCAAATCTGCAGATTACATGTTCTTGAGTAGCGTAAGTATGCAAAAGAGATAGTGTACAAGGCTAAGATGGCAAATTGCAAAATCATGTCCACTCTGATTGATTCAAAATCCAAGCTTAGTGCTATGGATGGTGCTACAGTCTCCGATCCTACTCTATATAAGAACCTTGCACGTGCTCTTCGGTACCTCACTTTTACCAGGCTAGATATTCCATATGTTGTCCAACAGGTGTGTCTGTTTATGCATGTCCCTAGGGAGTCTCATTTCATTGCCCTTAAGCGTATCATTCGATACATTAAGGGCACAGTTGATTAAGGGTTACATCTATACCCCTCTGCACCGAACATGTTGCTAGCTTATACTGATGCAGATTGGGCAGGGTGTCCGGACATGCGACGCTCCACCTCCGGCTATTGTGTCTTCTTAGGGGATAATCTAGTTTCATGGTCTGCCAAGAGACAAGCCACCATATCCCGTTCGAGTGCCGAAGCAGAATACAGAGGCGTTGCCAATGTTGTAGCTGAGATCTGTTGGCTCCGAAATCTACTTTTGGAGCTCCAGTGTCCTTTGCGTAGGGCGTCCTTAGTATACTGCGATAGCATATCTGCCATATATCTTTCTCACAATCCAGTTCAACATCAGAGAACCAAACACATTGAGATGGATATACATTTTGTTCGTGAGAAAGTTGCTCTCAGTCATGTCAGAGTCTTGCATGTGCCTTCGTCATATCAGTATGCAAATATCTTCACCAAAGGACTTCCCAGACAATTATTCCTTGACTTCAGATCCAATTTCAGCGTCCGGTCTCCTCCCGCTCCGACTGAGGGGGTGTATTAGCGAATATTCCCCATATATTCGCCACATATTGTGTAATTATGAATACTGTATATTTATGGTATATTAGGATCCTTACTGAATTAGAATTCCTCTCTTGTACACACTATATATATTTTGTAGTAATGAGAATATTCCTCAAGAAAAATTATTACAATCTTACATAAACATTAATCTATCCGCTTATTATGTGTAAACTGTAATCTAATTAGTGAAGTACTTACTATATTTCAAGGAAAAAGAGGACCAAGAAAAACTTCATTTTCTTTTTTAAATTCTTTTACAACAAACTACATGTTTAGATCAACATTAAGATGGTATGTTGAGCAAAACTTGATAAAGATATATGGTAAGTTGTTGAAAAACTTGATAAAATTAAGGATAAACATTAATTTATTTGCCCATTATGTGTAAACTCTAATCTAGCTAGTGGAGTACTCACTATATCTCCGGGGAAAAGAGGAACAAAATTTTTTTTTTTTTTTTTTTTTACAACTTCATGTTTAGATCACTTTTTGACATTGAATTGCAATAAAATATTTTTCACTATAGTTTTGGCAGACCTAACAAGTTTTGGCGAAAGTCATTTTTTCATTTATAATATCTTGACTCCTAGCTCCGTATTACTGCTCCAATCAACATTTTAAAATTACTATCAACTTTTAATACATAAAAATGTCATTTAAAAACAACTTGATATGTTATCATTGGAATCATGCTAATGCGGTATGTGAGTAGTATTTTAAATTCTACTAACTTGAATGCTGAGAAATATGGTTACATTATACCCTAATAGAACCTTCGAGAGAAAGAGCAATGTGTTATGTGTAACAAATTAAGTTATCACACTCCTAAAAATAGAAGAAGATTCAGAGAAATGATAATCTCGCTAAGTAAATAAATTTAATTTAACTAAGCGGATATATATTTATTATGAGTATTCGATAATATTGATAACGTTTTTTATGGATAGCTATCGAAAATGACGTCAGAAATCACTTAATGGTCCTCGTATAACGATCACTGTCATAAAAAAATATTTAACCGTTGTTTCCATAACTTTAACAGTGATAGATTTCAAGTCATATATTAATAAAAAATAATTTGAGATATAGCATATGAACACTAATATTGGTGCTTTCAAAATTAATAAATATAGTGAACAATTAATTTGAAATAGAAGTTTTAGACCAAATAATCAAAATATATATATATATATATGTGTGTGTGAGAGAGAAGGTTCTTATTCATCCGCAAAAATGTTAATTTAAAGCAGCAGTTTGAAATAGTGAACACACTTGCCTAATGCTACAATTAACAGTTGTAGTTTTGTTGAGAATCGATCAGTAAATTTTACTTATATGTAAATGATCGGCGGAAATAAATATTGAACATTTTAATTACTGCATCCGCTCAAAAATAATATTCGCCCTCTGAAATAATATTCTCGGTGTATATTAGTAATAAAAGTGAAACACTAATATATGGTTAATCATTAAGGATGAAAAGAACAATAATATCACCATGATTTTTACGTGAAAACTCTTCTGAATAAGGAAAAAACAACGGGCCGAGAGGAGCAACTGATATCACTATAGTAAGAAATTTTACACTTGTAGGTCTGAGTAAAATACTCCAAAGACTACACACTCAAAAGAAATAACCCTATTTTAATTTTTCCACCTCACTACAATATCGCTCACACTATCTATTTTTCCTCACGAACTATTTCTTGTCTATGATGCCTCACTCTTCTTTTCTCTCTTTTGTTTTGGTGTACATTTCATATGAACCAGGAGCTACCCATTTATAGGAATGAAATGTTCCTCTTAATTTCATCAATAATATCATTATGTGTGCAAAAGTCTTGGACTGCATTATGAACATATCTTTGGTCAACCGACCAAAAATTAATATGAACATGTCTTTGGCCAACCGGCCAAAAAAAGGTATGAATATGTCTTTGGCCAACTGGTCAAAAATCGGTACGAACATATCTTTGACCAACCGGCCAAAATCGGCATACCTTGAAAGTTTTTTACCAAAGGAAGAAAACAACTTTCTTAAAATATGGACTGGACCCAACAAATCTCCCCCTTCAGTCTCATGCATCTGAATGAGGTAACTTCGTCTTCTCAGATAGAGCTCATACCTTCTTCCATTACTTTCATTCAATTATCTTTGTCAATGTGAGACAATACTTCCTGAAAGCTTTCTAGCTCCCCTCACTAGTAATCAAAATATACTCTGAACTAAAATATCTGATTAATGTTTGGCGCTCACTAGTAGACCTTTTAGTCTCGGGCTTCACTATCTCCGGAGGGGTCAGTTACTCCCCCTACTCAACGCCTTCTACATCTTCTTCTCCATCAACCTTGATGGTTCTTCTTCTCCATGTTCTTCTTGCACATTTCCCCCATATGTCTTATCGTTTGATAGGGTAGATATTGGTGTAAGTTTGACTACACCTTCGATCTCGCGGTCTTAACCTTTGCTCTCTGAAAAAGTATTATTTTCACTAAAGATGACATCTTTACTTCTGCTCATCTTTCTGTTGACTGGATCCCATAACCTATAACCGAATTCTTTATCACCATGCCCGATTAGAATACATAGAATCGCCTTATTGTCCAGCTTTGACCTTTGTTCCTTGGGTATGTGCGCAAATGTTTTGCAACTGAAAACTCTGATGTGCGAGTATGATATATCTCTTCCAGTCCACACCTTCTCTGGTATGTCAAATCCCAGGAGAGCAGATGATGATCGATTGATGAGGTAACATGTAATATGAACAGTTTCACCCCATATTGGCTTAGATAGCTTTGCCATTCTCATCATACATCTGACGCATTCTACAACTATATGGTTTATCCGTTCAGCTATACCATTGTGTTGTGGCATTTCAGGTACCATCTTTTCATGCCGAATCTCATATTTGGCATAGTAGAATTTAAAGAGATGGGATGTGTATCCTCCGCCATTATTGGTACGGAGACACTTCAGCTTCCTTTCCATCTCTCTTTTCACCATAGCATGAAATTGCTGAAAATATTCAAAAACTTGATCCTTGATTTTCAACATGTAAACCCATAACTTTCATGAAGCATCGTCGATAAAAGTAATAAAATATTTGCTACCCCCAGGGACTCCACCTCTAGTGGACCGCAAACATCCTAATAAACTAAATCTAATTTATTTGCCTTTCTCATACTTTTCTTTTAAAAAATAACTTTATGTTACTTTCAAATAAACAGTGATCATAAGGGTCTAGTGGAGTACCTTTGGCTGAAGAAATAAGGGATTTATTTGCCAACTGTTGCAATCCTTTCTCACTGATATGAGCCAGCCTCCTATGCCACAAGTTCGGTGAAGTATCATCCCACAATCGTTGAGCCACCACAAACCTTCACACGTGTCTTGTACAGAGAGCAACACACACTTTCTCGAGCAACAACTAATGAACTCTTGCTCAACTTTTATTTTTTGTTTTCGAAAAATTGAATATAACCCTCCTTAACTAAGGCATGTATGGATATCAAATTTAATCGTAAATCAAGAACATGTCGTACCTCCTTCAATGTCAGTGTGTACCCGAAATCCGTCTTTAGGCACACATTACCAATTTGAACGATCGTCGCTCGAGTAGAATTGTGCATCCTTACGCTGCCAAATTCACCAGCTTTGTAGGTCGTGAAGAGTTCTTTCTGAGGAACACAGTGATAGGGTGCTGCTGAATTTATCACCCATTCAGCATCCGAGTCACCAACATGGTTGCATTCACCCATTGTTAGTGCTACACCTTCAACCATTATCATCGCAACCTTAGTATTTTGATCCGCGGTGTTTTGGTTATTTCGTTCTTGCTTCAAGAGCTTACGAAACCTTTTTATGTGGCCAGTCTTGCCACAATGATAACACTTTCTTCTGTCTCTTAATTTTGATCGCCCTCTTGATTTTTCACGATCACTTGATCCTTGAGTTATGCTCCGGCCTCAGTTTTTGGTGAGAAATGCTTGTCCATCGTGATGGCCAAGCTTTTTTCTCCTTGCCTCTTCGTTTTGAATGCAATCCATCACGCTTGCTAAGGATAACGTTTCTTCTGGGACATAATTGCTTAGGGATACTACAAGAGTCTCTCAACTATCAGGTAATAAGCCTAATAGCATTAGCGCGTGCACCTTATCACTAAGATTTATCTTCATTGTTGCGAGCCTGTTCAGGATGTTCTGCACCTCGCAAAAATATTCAGAAACGGGATGCTCTTCTTTGTACTTTAAATTCACAAGCTTTCAAAATAAGAAAGCTTTGTTCTTTGCTGACTTTCTCTCATAGAGATTTTCCAGCTTATTCTAAAGTTTGTAGGCGTCGATTTTTTTGGCTATGTTGCTGAAAACATTATCGTCTACCCATTGCTGAATCGTGGCAAGAGCTTTTCGGTTGACCTTTGTCCACTCTTTGTCTTCTTTATTGTCTTTGTCGAACGGACAAACTCCTTTGGTCTCGATCGGTTCGAACAAATCCTTACACACGAGCAAGTCCTCCATCTTTGGTCTCCATAGCGTGTTGTTTGTCGTCGTGAGTTTTATCATGGTGCTGATAAATTTAAAGGTGTTCTCCATTTACTAAAGATAAAATTTATTGATGAACTTAACCAAACTCTGATACCACTTGTTTAGAATCGATCAATAAATTTTTACTTATATGTAAATGATCATCGAAAATAAATATTGGACACTTTAATTACCGCACCACTCCAAGAATAATATCCGCCATCTGGAATAATATTCTCGGTGTATATTAGCAATAAAAGTGAAACACTAATATAAGGTTAATCAACAAGGATGAAAAAAGCAATAATGACACTAAGATTTTTACGTGAAAACCCTTCTGAATAAGGAAAAAACCGCGGGCCGAGAGGAGCAACTGATATCACTATAGTAAGAAATTTTACACTTGTGGGTCTGAGTAAAATATTCCAAAGACTATTACACACTCAAAAGAAATAACTCTCTTTTGATTTTTTCACCACACTACAATATCGCTTAAACTTTCTATTTTTCCTCGCAGACTATTTCTTGTATGTGATGTCTCACTCTTCTTTTCTCTATTTTGTTTTGGTGTACATTTCATATGAACCAGGAGCTACCTATTAAATCTCTATTTTGTTTTGGTGTACATTTCATATGAACCATGAGCTACCTATTTATAGGAATGACATGCTCCTATTGATGTCATCAATGAAATCATTATGTGTGCAAAAGTCTTGGACTTCATTATGAACATATCTTTGGTCAACCGACCAAAAAAATAGTACGAAGATGTCTTTGGCCAACCGGCCAAAAATCAGTACAAACATGTCTTTGGCCAACCGGTCAAAAATCAGTATGAACATATGTTTGGCCGGTATGGACTCGACCCAACAAGTTTCTCTTCTATGACTTTTCTGCAACTGTACAATTCATGTGGGAATAAAAAGGTAAAGGAGGGAGCAAGTTGTCGAAAAATAAAAAATGTAAATAGAGAAAATTAAGCATCTCATGATTCTTTTAGCTACAACTAAGGCTGGCCAGTGGGCCAGGTCGACCCGGTCCCAGCCCGGTCCTGCCCCGATCCCGCCCCGAACTCGACTATTTAAAAAAAATGCGGTATCGGGACATGGACTCGTCCCGACCCGTCCCAGTCCCGCCCTCGATTCCACCCGAAACTCCCCTTTGCAAAAACAACTGTTGCACCAACGGCTATTTTACATTTTGGTTGTTGTGCAACAACCATTTTTTGGCCTCTCCCCCTCCCCAACCCCCTACCCCTTTACTGTTTATTTTTAACCTATAAGTTATTATATTTACACTTTAATCCAATTTCCCAACTATAAATACCTCATTTTCTCTTCATCTTTCTCACAAATCTTCCTACAATATCTCTAATCTCTCAATCTATCTCGCTACAAGTCTACATTGTCTACTAAATATTGAATTTTATTTATTCATTTGGGAGTGAAGTTGGCAACTAGCTTGATGATCTTCCATCGAGCAAAGTTTCAATTTTCAACCTCTCGATTACACGTCGAGGTTACATCGGCGTTTGGTACATTCGTTCCTTCATTAAATTATCATTGTCTATTTATTCTATTTAGCGCACTTAATTTCATTTACTTTAATTATTTATTAGTATAATTATAAATTTATAATGGAATGATTTAAACATATGCTTACGGGTAGGAGTCATGCTTCTTCTAGTAGGGGCAACAAGGGCAAGGGCACTTCTTCTAGTCATCCTATTTCTAGACAGAATCTTATTCCTACACATGATTATTTTGTTGATACTGAACATTTTCCTACAATACCATTAGATTTAGACGAGGAGCTATTTTCTGAAACTCAAGAAGACTTTAATTTAGACGATGATTTAGATGATACACCCACTAATGTAGATGACAACACACCTACTAGTGCACCTTTAACTGAAATGCCTCCTATTCCCCCTAGTATGAGACGAGGTCCAGCAAAACGACCATTAAAATCTTATGTATGGACATTTTTTGATAGGGACGTAGAGAATCAAGTACCTAGATGTAAATTTTGTAAAGATGTTTTAAAATTTAAAACTGAAAAAGGTCACGATGGGACGGGGGTTTAATGAGACACATATCAAGGGTTCATCTAGCTAGGTATGCCCAATACGAGGCTTCAAAACCGGGTGCGCAAACGTCCGCTCAATCGGGACAAGGTTCACATACTGTCCCGGACCAAGTACAATGTCATATTAACCCTATGACGGGAGGAATTGTAGGCCCTAAATACGATAAACATAGAGATATGGAAGCAATAGCAAAATTAGTTATTGTGGAGGGTTTGCCCTTTTCATTTCCTTCATCTCCCGATTTTATTCATTACATTATAGATATGTATAATCCTGCTTTTAACGGTTTTTCTAGATCAATTGTTAAGAGATATGTATTTAAATTTGCACATGAATATCAACAGTATTTACGTTATTCATTATATCATTAAAAATGGCAAAGTGGCTATCACTTCTGATATAGGCCGTAGTACTAACAACCATGATTATTTAACGGTAACCTGTCATTGGATAGATTATAAATGGTCTATGCAAAAATGTATCTTACCGTATAGATATATAGATGATAGGCAGACTGGTACTTTTATTGCAGAAAATATTTATCAAGTGTGTGATTATTACGGAATAACTGATAAAATTATAACTATTACATTAGATAATGCTTCTTCTAACAGTTATGCTATTACAATTTTAAAAATAGTTTAACTCCATCTTTTCCAAATCATTTTCATAAAAAATGTGTGTGCCGTATATATAACTTTGTTGTAAAGGACGGTCTATCACTTTTTGAAGACATTCTTAGTAAAATACAATTTGCTATAAACTTTATTTTTAAAAATAATAGAATACAACGAAGAAAAGAATATAAAAAAACTTGTCACGATTGCCAACTACCTTATAGAAAAAATTCAGAAGAAGTACCCACTAGGTAGAATTCTTTATACGAGCAACTACTTGTTGCTTATGACTATTGAAAACCTATAACTTTATTTTTTAAATCTCATAATCAAAATCCAGCTGATATGGTTGTAGATAGCGATTGGGGAAAAAAATCCGAATTTATTGTATTTTTAGAGAAATTTTTTCAAGCAACAAAAGAATTTTCCGGTATATATTATCCTACTATTTCTAATATGTTATTTTATATAGCTCTAATATTTTTACTGCTTAATGAATATATGGATAAACCAGCTTATAAGGCAGCTATTAAAAAAATGTTTATCAAAATAAAAATATATTTTATTCATATTCCCACTATTTATATTATTGGTGTTGTATTAAATCCGACTATTAAAATAGACGGTACTAAATCACTTATTGAAACTATTTACGATTGTATAGCAATACTACCACCTCCAAGTCCCAAAAATACAAATCACCCACCACCTATTGAACAAACTAAAGAAGAAGTCTTGTCTAGCGTAGAAGACGAATGCAAAAAAGTATATAGGTCTAGTATTGAAAGCCTCAGAAATAGAATGTGCGGCCGTACCTCTACTAACCAAATTAGCGAGTTTGATATTTTTATTTTGCAAGGTTCTGTACCGTACCAAGCAGTTCTTAATGAAGAAGGACGTGAAGACTTGCTGAAATACTGGAGGGGGAATGAAAAGACATTTCCGACACTTTCAATGATGACACGAGATGTTTTGAACATTCAAGTGTCATCAACGGCGTCTGAAAGCGCTTTTTCTGCCGGCAGATATCAAATAGGAGAGCACATACACTCATTAGCTGGAGACAACTTGGAGATTGTAGTATTATTCAGAGATAGGATACGAGCGGAGCGGAGAAGGTGCGGTCAACCGGAGATCAACGAAGAAGAAGATGAAAACTACAACGAAATCTTATCTGAAGGTGGTGGAAGCGACGTGGAGCAATTTGACCAACAAATACCAATTTCAATCGAAGAACCACAGGAAATTATCAAGAAACTAGAATAAAAAAATTTCAAAATATAATTTTTTAAATTGCAATTTTACTATGTAATTTGCAACTTTGGAACAACACCACAAAGTCGCAATTTTGACAATTGTATTTGTATTACAAAAAAATTTATATGTCTATTAAAGAATATAAGAGGCACAAAAATAGTCCTGGGATATTTTTATTACACTATCTTGTTCAATTATTGAGTTGTTTATATATGTTATTTTTAAAATTAAGGACAAAAAAAATGGCCCGACCCGATCCCGCCCCTCCCCCCGTCCCGCCAAACCCGCCACGACTCGTCCCGGCCCGGCCCGTTGGCCACCCTAGCTTGCCTTGTTCATATTTCTACTTCGATGCAGGAATTCCTTACAACACATGCCATAAATCAGAATGAAAGATTTATGTATATGGAGAATAGAGTGAAAACTCATGTTGAAGCTATCGGGACTTACCGTTTAATCCTAGATACCAAAAATCACTTAAGACTTGCTTGAAACGTATTATGTACCTAATGTTTCAAGAATTTAATTTTCTTGTCTAAGTTGGATAAAGGTGGATACTCCTTTAATTTTAGCAATGGATATTTTAGTTTGTTTAAGCATAATCATCTCATTGGTACTGATTTTCTCTGTAATGATTTATACAAATTAAATCCTGATAATCTATTTGTTGAAACTCTTTTAATCTTGCATCATAATGTTGGAACCAAACATAGTTTAGTGAATGAACAATCTGCTTACTTGTGGCATCAACGTTTAGGTCACATATCCAAAGAAAGACTGGAAAGATTAGTAAAGAATGAAATTCTTTCATATTTAGATTTTACGGACCTTAATATTTGTGTGGATTGTATTAAAGGAAAATAAATAAAACGCACAAAGAAAGAAGCCACAAGAAGTACACAACTTCTTAAAATTATACACACCGACGTATGTGGTACTTTTGATGTCATTTCTTTCAATAAAGAAAAATACTTTATCACCTTTATTGATGACTTTTCACGTTATGGTTATGTCTATTTGTTGCATGAAAAATCTTAAGCATTAACTTCCTTAGAGGTATTTATTAATGAGGTTGAAAGACAATTAGACAGAAAAGTGAAGATAATCAGATCAGAAAAATGTGGTGAGTATTATGGAAGATATGACGAAATTGGACAACTCCCTGATTCATTTGCTAAATTCCTTAAAAACGGTGGCATATGTGCTCAATACATAATGCCAGGTACACCACAACAAAATAATGTGGTGGAAAGGCGTAATCGTACATTAATGGATATGGTTTGGAGTATGGTAAGTAATTCATCTTTATCCTTATCATTGTGGATGTATGCTTTAAAGACTTCCATGTATTTGTTAAACATAGTTCCTAGTAAAGTGGTCTCACAGACACATTTTAAATTTTGGATTGGTAGAAAATCTAGTTTGAGGAACCTAATGTTTGGGGTTGCCCGACAGAAGTAAGAATTTATAATCCAAAAGAAAGTAAACTGAAATCAAGAACAAACAATGAGTTCTTCATTGGTTATCCAGAATAATCAAAAGGGTATAGATTTCATTGTCCTAACTACAGTATGAGATTAGTTGAAACTGGAAATGCTAGGTTCATTGATAATGGTGAAGTTAGTGGGAGTAATGAACCATGAAATGTGAAAATTAGAGAAGTCAGGGTGCAAGTTTCTTTACCCTATACTTTCTCTAAATTTATTGTCCATGATATTGTTGTACAACCTAACAATTAATAAGAACAACAAATGAATGATCCCACTACTCACAATGAAGTTGTTATTAATGAATCTACCGTAGATCAATCACAAGAAGTAGCATTAAGAAGATCCGAAAGACAAAGGAGACCTGATATTTCTGATGATTATTTAGTGTATCTACACGAGTCAGAAATTGACTTGGGAATTGATTATGATACACTTTCGTTTTCACAAGACATTAAAGCAATAATTCTAATAAATGATTAAATGTCATGAAAGATGAGTTGAAATATAATGAAGTTTGGGACCTTGTTGAATTATAGAAAGGTTGCAAGAAAGTCGGGTATAAATGAGTCTTTAAGACCAAACACGACTCAAATGGCAACATTGAACGTCACAAGGCCAGACTTGTTGCTATAGGTTTCACTCAGAAAGATGACATTGATTATAAGGAGATTTTTTTGCCAGTCTCTAGAAAAGATTCACTCAGAATTATAATGGCTTTAGTGGCTCATTATGACTTAAAGCTACATCAAATGGATGTGAAAATCGCCTTTCTAAATGAAAATTTAGAGGAAGACGTTTACATGGATCAACCAGAAGGGTTTGTCGTTAAAGAAAAGGAACACATGATGTGTAAACTTAAGAAATCAATATACGGACTTAAACAAGCTTTCCGATAATGGTACTTAAAGTTCAATGAAACTATTATCACCTTTGAATTTAAAGAAAACATTGTTGATCAGTGTATATATCTAAAGGTCAGTAGGAGTAAGTTTATTATTTTACTCTTGTATGTTGATGACATATTGCTTTGGTGTAATGTATGACACCGAGACATTTCTCTTTAACAACTTTGAAATGAAAGATATGAGAGAGGCATCCTATGTGATAGGAATAGAAATATCCGGGAATTGGTCACAAGGATTATAGGGATTGTCTCAGAAAGCCCATATTAATAAAGTGTTAGAGAGGTTTAAAATGAAAAAATGATCATCAAGCCCCGTTCCAATTCACAAAGGAGATAAATTAAGTCTCATGCAATGTCAAAAGAATAAATTGGAACGTGAGCAAATGAAGGATATTCCTTATGCATCTTTAGTTGGGAGCTTAATGCATGCCTAGACATGTACGAGGCCTGATATCAATTTTGTTGTCGGAATGCTGGGCAGATATCAAAGTAATCCATAAATGAACCACTTGAAAGCTGAAAAGAAAGTATTAAGATATTTACAAGGAACGGAAAGTTTTCTGCTCACTTATAGAAGATATGATCATCTTGATGTGATCGGATATTCAGATTTTGATTATGCTAGTTGTGTGGAAATAAGAAAATTCACATTTGGTTATTTGTTCATGTTAGCTGGAGGATGAGAATCAGTCTATCATAACTGCATCCACTATGAAAGCTGAGTTTGTGGCATGCTTTGAGGCTAAAATTCAGGCATTAGGATGCAAAATTTTATTTCAGGAGTTGGATTAGTCAACAGTATTGTTAAGCCACTGAAAATTTATTGTGATAATTCGCAACAATGTTTTTCGCTAAAAACGACAAGTATTCAAAGGATTCTAAGCATATGGAATTGAAATACTTTGCCGTTAAAGAAGAAGTACATAAACATAAAGTGTCAATTGAACATATTAGCACCAAACTTATGATTACTGATCTTTTGACGAAACGATTACCACCCAAAAATTTATTGAACATGTTGAAAGAATGGGCATTAGTGATAGCAATATATGATTTTATGTAAACCTTTATGATGTTATGAAATTAACACTTTGAGCTCACTTATGTATATATTTCTGTTGTTACTTGTTTTTCTCTAGTAAACATGATATTGAGAATAATGATAACAGTTTTTGCTTGAATAATGATATTTTGAGCATTATTGTTGGACCAATAATAGATTCCCCACTTATAGGTTGTGTTGAGTAATTAGTTGGTATTGTAGTACATGGAAGGGACTTGTCGAATAAAGTGATGTACAACTGTCATGATTCATACTAATTCATTACTTAATGACAACGACTAATGGAACCAATATAATGAATTTAGCCAATAATGTTAAAGAATTTACGAAATCCATTAAGTCAATGGCATCACGTGCGCCAAGTGAGAGAATGTAAGAAATATGCCTCACGTGATTGAGTTGGGTTTAATAAATAAAAGGACTAATTAAAGAATATTGATCATAATTTATGAAATAATTTTAAGGCAATTAAATAACTTTCCACTTTGATGGAAAGTGGTGAATTAAGTGCTATTTACGATCGGAGGTGTCCATGAACAAGAAAGTGACTGAAAAACGTAACATGTGTCATCATGAATGGTAAGCGTAACACGTGTCACGTTGCATGACAGGAGCCACGCATAGTGGACACTTGGCACGCATGCACAACATGAATATTGCATGGCCGACATGTGGCGCACATGCATGATGATAATTTGGAAGGATGACACATGTCGCACATGCATAAAAAAGGTGTCATATTACATGTGTCACACATGCATGAGGTGGTTTGCATGTGTGACATGTGTCCCTTCGGCATCATGTCTGGATTACGCTTGTGCAATCATTCTCCATCTATAAATAGCTCATTAAAGTTTTATTATTACACATCAAGAAAAAAGTATCGTAGTTGTATATATCTACTCTATGTGTAACTGGAATATAAAGTAGCATTATGAAACTGATCCTCTCTCAACTAAAATTCACGATTATTTCCATCAAATAGCGTAATAAAGGCGCAGTGCAAATGAGAGAAATAATTCTCTGAAAGTTTAACCACTTCCGCGAAAGATAGTTCGAGAAAACGTTATGGATTCAGATATGTTTTCTTGATTAAAGTGATGTTATATTATGTCTCGTGAAAATTATTAAGTTCCACGATCCTAATGTCATGTCAGATTTCAATTAGATTGTTTATGTTTCACAATCTATAACCGTGAACGAAGTGTAGGTAAAGATTTATTGGGACACAAATAAATCTTTACCTACCAGATATATATTTTGTAGTGGGTCTATTGGCAAGATTCAGCTTCCCCCAACAGGAAGATATTGAAATGGTATTAAGTATATATTCAGATATCTTCACAGAATAATAGATATGGAATCATTTTAATGAATCTAAGTCAGAGACGACCGATTATGCAGATGTAGGATATTTATTTGATCCACATAAAGCCTAATCTCAAACAGATTACCTATTTACTTGTGGAGATACAACTATATCATGGCGTTCAATGAAACAAACCCTATCAACTACATCTTCAAATCACGATGAGATAATAGCCATTCATGAAGCCGGTCAAGAGTGCATATGGTTGAGATCAATGACTCAACAAATTTTGCAATTATGTAATCGTTCATTATAAATGAAGATCCCAACACTATTGTATGAAGATAATGCTGCATGCATAGCTCAATTGAAGGGAGGATACATCAAAGACAGAACAAAACACATTTCACCAAAATTCTTTTTCACACATGATATTAAGCAGAATGGTGAGATAAATGTTCAACGGATTCGTTCGTGTGATAATCTTGCAGATATGTTCACTAAAGCATTACCAACATCAACCTTTGAGAAAGTGAGATATAAGAATGGAATGCGGCGTCTCCGAGATATCAAGTGAAGTTTCCATCAGGGGGAGACAAATACGCGCCGCGCCGTACTCTTTTTTTTCTTAATCAAGATTTTATCCCAATTGAGTTTTCCTTGTAAGGTTTTTAACGAGGCAACACTCAATGCGTATTACAAGATGTGTGTACTCTTTTTTCTTCATTAAGATTTTTTGCCACTAGATTTTTTCTAGTAAGGTTTTAACGAGGCACATTATCTATGGACATCCAAGAAAGAGTGTTATGAATTTATTGTATTTATTAATTGAAGTGGATGTCATTTAGATATACATGTGTGTTATAAATTGTTATCTAACTTATCTTATTAATACTCTCATAAAGATATGTAATATTCAGTGGTTTCATACCCTATAAAAGAGCTGGTCCTCATCATTTTATGAACACTAACTCTTATATTTCTTGTTCAGTATTTATATATTTCACTCTTATTTTACAATAATTCCATCCATTTCATAGCAAGGGGTATTTTTAACTTGAGCACATTCATTAATAAAATTACTTACTCTTAAAAAGTAAGAAATGTTTTTACTAATTTATCCTCGATCAATTTTTTTTAAAAGGAGTAGATCGTAGTTTTTGATTATGTAAAACTATTATTTAAATAAAGATAAAATTAAAAGATAAAATTAAAAGAAAAAAATTAATGCCTATTTTTTGGACGCACCACTTATTTTAAACAAAATACTATATAAAATATCACTTATTTTGAAATTTAGAGAGTACTGCTTATGTTGTTCACTTCTACTACTTGTCACATTTCGCTTTTTAAAAATCAAATTGCATGAATTTTGATCGACATGTTAAGATATATCTTTTAATCATATTAATATGATAAAAATCACAACTTAAAATATTTTTGTCTAGTTTTTAAATATTTAAATATTAAATTAATTTAATTTAAAAAATTAATTAAATTGACTGTCAATATGTAAAACATGACAATTAAAAGTGAACCCAAAGAATATAATTTAAAGACAAAAAGAAAATACTCCAGTTCTTAAGGAGTAATGAAAAAAGAAAACTCATTTGAGTCATTTTCCCTCTCCACTCAGAAAACTGGCCACCGGAGCACATCCCGCGATTTACCTGGTGATAGTTGTTGAAGGACCGTGCTATTACCTCCAGGACGTCTCTAATACTGGAGTGAAGTAGTCGGTATGCAAGCGCTTGAAAACTGGATTATCAAAAAAAAAAAAAAAAAATTAGAAACCCTACGTTCTTCTTCCTTGGGTAAAAGAAAAAAATCTTCCCTCCACTCTTTCCCTCTTTCTTCCGGAACGTTCTCTTCTCTCACCATTACTATATACATCCAATTCGAGTATTGGTGTGGTCGATCTGTGTGATATTGGATCGATCGATGGAAGAAGAAGAGGAGAGAAAGAACGGCGGCGATGGAAGTGAGACGAGTGATTATACATCGGAGGACGAAGGGACAGAGGACTACAAGCGCGGAGGATATCACGCTGTTCGAATCGGAGATACATTCAAGCACGGACGATATGTAGTTCAGAGTAAACTCGGTTGGGGTCATTTCTCAACTGTTTGGCTCGCATGGGACATCCAAAAATCTGTTAGTTTTCTTTTCTATTCTGTCAATTTCTAATAATTTGGCTGTAAATCCTGTTTAGCTATTTCTGGTTAGTATGTATGTGCTCTTTGTGGAAAAAAAATTAGTAGTAGTCTTTACAGTTTGGTGATTGCCGAGAGTCTTTTTTAGTTTACTTTGAGATGTATATGTCTGTGTAATGACAAGTGTGTCACGAAAAAACATAGTTATGGAGAGACACTAATTTGTTTTAAAAGATTTAGAGCAGAATGGATATAGAGGATTCATATAGCTAATCACGGCTAAATTGGGATTGAGGTGTAGTAGTAGTTGTTGTTATTGTAGTCTTGTATTATGTTGAGTTACTCTTCACTTGAAAAGAGGATCTCGAGGACATTTATGCACAAATTAGAAGCCTGGCATTCGCTTTGTTCTGTCAATTTCTCTTAATTTGGCTGTAAACCCTGTTTAGCTAGTTCTTATTACTAACTTTATTCATTTCTTGTTTGGATATGGGTGTATGTGCTCTTTGTGGGGAAAAAATTTAGTCTTTGCAGTCTGGTGATTGCCTGGAGTCTTTTTTAGTTTACTTAGAGATGTATGTGTCAGTGTAATGATAAATTGTATTACTTATAGAACCACCAGTTCTGGAGAGCCCTTAATTTGTTTTAAAAGATCAAAGATGCTGGTATTGAAATGGGTCTAAATGGAGCGGAATGTGGATATAAAGGGTTCATATAGCTATAAGCTAATTTCAACTAAATTGGGATTCAGGTATAGTAGTGGTAGTTGTTGTTATTGGTACCAAGGGTGTGACCTAGTGGTCAATGAAGTGGGTTGAGAACCACGAGGTCTCATGTTCAAATACCACGTGATTTCTTCCATCTATCCTAGCCTTGGTGGACAGAGTTACCTGGTACCTATTGCGGGTGGGAGGTGGTAGATATCCCGTGGAATTAGTTGAGGTGCGCGCAAGCTGGCCCCGACACCATGGTTATAAAAAAAAGTAGTTATTGTAATCTTTCAGTATGTTGGGTTACTCTTCACTTGAAAAGGGGATCTTGAGGACATTCATGCACAAATAAGAAGCCTTTTATTCGTTTTAATTCTAATTTTTGAAATTTGCAACTTTATTCTTGATACTCTGCATCCATGAACTAGTGGTATATAGTTAGTTCTATGAGTTTTAGGTATGGCCGTGAGAGAAGATGCTTAAATTTTGTTAACTTGTCAGGCTTACGGATTGTTCAGCTAATTGCTGCTTATGTTTTTGTGCGGAAATAGACGTATGTAGCTCTGAAAGTCCAAAAGAGTGCTCAGCATTATACTGAAGCGGCAATGGACGAGATTACAATATTAAAGCAGATTGCTGAGGGAGATCCAGATGATAAGAAGTGTGTTGTGAAGCTATTGGATCACTTTAAGCATTCTGGTCCTAATGGGCAGCATGTTTGTATGGTATTTGAATACTTGGGAGATAACCTTTTGACGCTTATCAAGTATTCAGACTACCGAGGACTCCCTATTCACAAAGTTAAAGAAATCTGCTTTCATATTTTGATGGGTTTGGATTATTTACATCGCCAACTTTCCATCATACACACAGACTTGAAGCCAGAAAATGTATTGCTTCTATCAATGATTGATCCAGCTAAAGATCCTACAAAATCAGGTACTCCTGTCATTCTTCCTTCCAATAAAAGTAAAAGTCTCTCTGAATCTGGGGCTTCTAAAGATGTGAAGAGTTTAAATGGTGACCTGACCAAAAACCAGAAAAAGAAAATTCGAAAAAAAGCTAAGCGGGTAGCTCAAAAGTGTGTCGGAAAGGAAGCTTCTGAGGAGATTGAACCAGATAATGAAGCTAGTGGTCCTGATGACTCTACCCGTGATGACAAACCTGAAGCGAACTCAGTTGAGGAACAAACTAGTATTAAAGCCAGTGAAGATGTCTCAACAAAGGAAGGGCGCCAGAGAGTTCAAAGGCATAAACGAGGCAGCCGATCCGCTAGACAGAAGCTATTGGCTGATGTTGACGTTGGGTGCAAATTAGTTGACTTTGGTAATGCATGTTGGACGTATAAACAGTTCACAAGTGATATCCAGACAAGACAGTATAGATGTCCGGAGGTTATCCTGGGCGCTAAATATTCTACTTCAGCAGATCTTTGGTCCCTTGCTTGCATTTGCTTTGAGCTCACCACCGGTGATGTTCTTTTTGATCCTCACAGTGGTGACAACTATGATAGAGATGAGGTACAACAACTCTACTTTTGATCATTTTTCGATTTCCATGCTGACATGCACAAACAATTTTATTTGATCGGATTTGACTAGAGTTTAAACCGATTTGTGGCTAAAGCTAATTGTCATGTGTTGCATGTTATGAGTACGATGTGGCTGTTTGATGGACTCTTAATGTCTTGCAAGCTTATTGGTATATCAAAAGGGCCTTAGTTTTGCTTGTTGGTTCTTGAAACATATGTCAGCAGTGTTGTGGTTCTGGTGTGGTAAAGAAGCAAGACATTCTAAGCAATTCCTTAGGTTTACCGACAAGATTCAAAATGAGAAAATGGTGAATCTTGGAACTAAAAAGATGTTGCTTCATTGAAAAAATGATACACACCCACATTGTTTCAGTAGCATGCAGGAATTCTTGTTCTTAGTGAACCTTCTGTCTTCATGCTCAACTTCTCTGTATAAATGGAGTATAGTGTCAAACTGTCAGATAATGATACATACATGCACATAACCCTCTTCATTATGATTAAATTTTTTATATAGGCTGAGTTCACATCCCCCACCTTTTTGACATAAATTTCTTTTGAAACTTAAAGGTTGAGGTTTTCTACTTCTTGCGTTGATAGCTAAGAAAATGTTTTTTGCTGTCCGTCATATAGGAAGAAAGAGCGAAGATCGTCAAACAATTAGTTTTTTGGGTCCCATTAACTAGTTTGGGTGTTTATACACTTCTAATGGCATCTCTTACATATTGACTCAACATATCAAGCAAAATGTCCTGGAAACCCCTGAAAAAAAGAAAAAAGAAAGATAAAAGTCTTCAAAGATCAACATATAAACTCTAATTTACCAGTTTCAAAGAAAAGATCCAACATATAAACTCTAGAATCTTGCTACATGCGCGGGGAGGATGTTAGAGCGTACACCTGTCCTCAATGATTAAGATTTAAGAGAGTTTATAATTTCCCGGGCCACCCCATCCACTGCCTTAAGTTTTTGCATTGAGTGCTCAAATTATTTGGCACTTAGAACTATATTGTTATTCTTTGAAGGGCTTGCTAAAATTTATTGTTTTTCATTTTAGCTTGCTTAGAAACATCTGACTCGCTCAGTCACTTTGTTGGTGAAAGATAGTAAGTTGTTTTCTTTTGATAAACAAAAGTATTCATTAACCCTACTATTGACTTGGAGATGGCTGTATGTTGAAAGCAAGATTCCTTTCCAGTAGCCAAGTCTTTCTTCTAAAAAAAAGTTTCTTTCGGTGGCCCTATACTGTACAAGATTGCCTGCCTCTATTCAATGTTCTTATGCCAGGATTTGTGTTATCTTTATTGGTGGATTAGCTTCCGTCTGGTTTCATTGTAGAAACTTTTAAAATAATTCTTTAGTTTAATGCTTTCTTTTAGGGTCCGTTTGGACATGAATCTTTTCTCCTTTTCTTAAAAAAAAAGATTTCCAAAACAGCATTTGGTTATACATTGGACTGAAGTTTTGAAAATATTTTTGAAGATGAGTTTTAAGTTTGAAAAAGTGGTTGACCAGTTTTTCAAGTGAAATTTTCTTCCCCCACACAACATTTACTTTTTCTCAAGTTGAATGCATGTCCAAACACAACTTTAATTTACAACTTTGACTTCCAGACGCCCCTTTTCAACTTTTCTTCAGATACTACTTTTTGTCAATTATCATTTATGTCCAAATGCCTATTTAGTTGTTCACTTAAATGGTCTTCACAGGATCACTTGGCCCTCATGATGGAGCTTCTTGGGATGATGCCACGCAAGGTGTGTTTCTATCTGGCAAGAAGCAACTAAAGGCTGATTTTGATTAAAATAACCCCGTAAGAGTTCTAATTTTCAAATTCCTCCAGATTGCCTTAGGTGGACGCCATTCACGAGAGTTTTTTAACCGATATGGAGATCTGAGGCACATCAGGCGCTTGCGGTTCTGGACTCTCGGTAAAGTGCTGATGGAAAAGTATGATTTCTGCGAACAAGATGCAAATGAGATGGCAGACTTCCTTATACCTATCCTCGACTTTGTGCCTGAGAAAAGACCGATAGCGGCTCAATGTCTTAGTCATCCATGGATTACTGGAGGTCCTCGACATCTTGCTCCTTCAACTAATTCTCTATCCGAAGCAACTGACTACGATGGTTCGAAGAAAAACCGAGAGAAGGATGAAAGGGAGGCAATGGAAGTTAGAGTGGGTAATATTGCAATCGATGGGGCTCCAGGACCAGTCGAAGCTTCTCAATCTTCAAATCTTGCTAAGAAGACATAGTTGACTGATTCAGGTTGCGCTACTTAACATCTTCGTTTAACCATTTTGGTCCCCTATCAAAGTTTGCAAATGGACCATGATTACTTTGATTTCTGTTATGCCAATTTTATTTGTCTCTTCATTCTTTTAAGGTGATCATCTTCAGCGGCATTGTGTTATTATTTGAAGCATTTGACTACAGTGTGGAGTTTGCTGCTTCCTGCCCTGCGGAAGTCTAAGGCTGATCCCTGCTGCTAGTGTAATTTATTCTAAGACTCTTCGAGTGTATTCACTCTCTGTTAATCCCTTACGAGTCTCAAGACTCTTCGGTCACCATCACAGTATCTTGGCAAACTGCAGCTCGTTTGCTTTTTGTTCTTTGGAAATTGTACACTTAAGTTGAACATCATGTCCTTATTGTTGGTTTCTTAGTGTTAAATCTTGGTATTTTAGTTGTCCAACCATCCATTTAATCTCACAGTGCTCTCTGTTTTTCCTGATCCTACGTACATGTGATGTTGGTTACCGCTACTGTAGTTGCCTACAATTGACGGTTTTGTTTCAGGTTTTAATGCAGTACTGTGAGCATTCAGAAATTGCCGGAATGACTCCTTTGCTTCACTGTGGTAGAATCGTACATCCCTACACGAACTGAGTTGAATTGACTGACAACAACAACGTACCCACTGAAATCCCACACTATGGGGTCTTGGAAGGGTAGAGAGTACACATGCCTTACCTCCACCTTGGTAGGTAGAGCAGCTGTTTTCGGGAGATCCTCGGCTCAAGACAAAGCATAATCACAAGCAAGGCAATCAAAACAAAGCAAACAGTCATACTCAAATAAGTAATTAAAGCATCCGAGGTGTTTGGCCAAGTGGTCATTACACTAAGGGTATTGCTGCCTTGGGTCTCGAGTTCGATTCCCATGACCAGCGAGACTAGTGCCAAGCCTCATAAAAAATCCCTCCACTGTTCGCCTGCAAGCCTAGCGGTACTCACTCCGTAGGGCCAGGATGGGGGTGGGGTTTCTTGTGTGTGGAGCCGCAGTGATGCGGTGGGGATGGCTAGTATAAAAAGTTTACCCTCAAAGTTTTGTCCTCCGAGGCATAGTCCAGTGGCAAAGCCTGGGTGCTATAAGGCGCTCTAGCATGGACAGCGTGGGTTCGATTCCCCGCAAGCACGAAGAAACTCTGCATGTTGGGGAATTTGACCTTGTCTCATTGATCAGTTGTACGCTCCCAGAAAACTGGCCACCGGAGCACATCCCGCGATTTACCTGGTAATAGTGTTGAAGGACCGGTGCTATTACCTCCAGGACGTCTGGGTAATACCAGTGAAGTAGTCAGGCGCAAGCCTGGAAACCTGGATTATCAAAAAAAATAAATAAATAAGTAATTAAAGCAGTATAAAGTGCATTCGAACAAAAGGGAGCAGTAGCTGACACAACTAAATAAGCTAAATAAAATACACTAAAGAACACATAGCAGCAGAAATCAAACTACAACGGATTATAAAGCAATAATGTGTATAAGTGTGATAGGCTAATCGGGTCTACAGTAATAACACTACAACTATCAATTTGTAAGTATAAGTAGGATTACGTTCGAGTACCTACTACTCTTCTACTTTAATCCGTGTCTTTCACAACTCCTTATCTAAGGTCATGTCCTCAGTAAGTTGTACATATGCCATATCTCGTCTAATCACCCCTCCCCAATACTTCTTCGGCCTACCTCTATTCCTCATGAACTCGTCTATAGCCAATCTCCACATCAACGCACTGGGGCATCTGTGTTTCTCATCAACACATGCCCAAAGTCTTGACTGGTCAACACTCTGCCCCATACAACATAGTCTATCTAACCACTACCCTATAGAACCTGCCTTTAAGTTTTGGTGGCATCTTTTTATCGCATAAGACTCCAGATGCGAGTCTCCATTTCATTCACTCTGTCCCAATACGATGTGTGACATCGTCATCGATCTCTCTAATCCCTTAGATAATAGACCCTATTGTGAGTTGAATTGACCAAACAATAATTATCCATTTGGTTCAATAGGCTGGCACCTGACTTAAAAAATTTCTTTCTCCAACTTTGGGGAGTAGGCAAGTTTAAACAGTTGCTGAAGCAGCACGTTGGTGTTGATTTGGTGAGTGACAGATTCTTTTGGTTGTAGAACTTTTGGTGGACAATAAATGAGCTACTTTTCGATCGGATTCTTATTGTTTTGGCTTTTCCTTCTATGATGTACGCACTCGCTTCAGTGAAAGAACATTAATATCTTTGATGTCAAAATTTAGTGAACTATAGTCGGATGCACTTTATTAAATGACCAGAAAGTATCTCATTCTAACTATTTATATGCCTGAAGTACTACCTTTTATTGACATCCGCGGTATAAACTTACTACCCACGTGGTTTCTACAGTTACTGTCTCTTTTCGGCTCCTAGCAAATCATAGGATCTTGCTTCTGGATCAAATGAACACCTAATTCGTGTTGCAAGATAGTCTCTCGAAAACAGCTGCTCTATCTACCAAGATAAAATTAAAGATATGTGTACACTCTACCTTCTCTCTAGATCCCACGTTGTGAGATTTTCACTGGGTATGTTGTTGTTGTATATAGAAACAAGGAAGATACTGCAATCAATTGCCAAGTCCCAGTTAAGCCGTTTGAGATTTAGCTTCCCATTTGGCTGCCTCTTAAGTTTGAACTACATGTGTGTGCAGCAGGATTTATACCAAGCGCCATAGTGTGTTATGTGTAGGGATGGCAACAGACGGATCTGGATCGGATCCTACTAGATCCAGATCCAGATCCATCGGGTCCATAAAAATCAGATCCACATCCGGATCCATCGGGTCCACAGATCGGATCTGGATCTACATGTAAATTTTTTTGGCTTGAATAATATTCTCACATGTTGAAACTTTTATGACAAAATGAAACGCAATCTGATTAAAAAAAATGATTGAGTTCATTCAATCAATCTACACAAACATGACACGATTCTTCCAAAATATTGAACAAAGTTTTAGCATCATAAGGAAATAAAGACGATTGATTTCATTAGTGATGCAAATATGTTGCAACTTTGAGCTAATTTTTGGAGGCTTTAGTGATGCTCCACTTGTAGTTCTACTGATTGACTTTATTAAACAACATAAAACAATGTCAGTCATATATCAAAAGTCCCAGTTTTTTTTGCTGATCAAACAAATGAGAGACAGATACTTAAAGCTTACCTCTAGCAGATTCAAGAAAGGAAAATTTAAATAAGAGTGATAATTTTTTCTTTTTATAGAAATGAAAATATGAAAAACTGCAGAAAGCATATAGGTAAAAGAAATGAAACTTCAAAGACAAATTACATAAATGTGTGACTTGTGCCTTATAGGGTTCAACCCTTTACCCAATACATAAATTATGAATTTTTTTTATGAAAATACTTATAAAATTACATTCTAGGTTATGGATATATTTAATAAAATCGGATCCATGGATAGGATCTGGACCGGATACGGATCTCAAATACAAGATCCATATCCAGATCCGATCCGTCAGAAATGGATCCGGGTCCGATCCGGATCCGTCGGGTCCAAATTTTGAAGATCCATATCTTATAAAACGGATCTGAATCCATCGGATCCGGATCGGGTCCAAGATCCATTGCCTATCTCTAGTTATGTGGAACTTAGCATATACTCCTGTCTATGTTATATATTGTGAAAAAGGTACTTTATATTAAAAATTACACAAAATCTATTTACGTTATACTCCCTCCGGATAAAAAAAAGTGTTCGCTTAGTCATTTGCACCCCTTAAGAAAATACTAACTTCTAGACAAAAATAGGTAATTAGACTAAATTACTCATAATTAAATAGGTATCGAAATTTGATTACTTAACACTTAATAAGGGTAAATATAAAAAAATAAAGTTAATTCTTTCTTGATTTGGTAAGTGATCACTCTTTTTGACTCAAAAAATGATCCGGAGGGAGTAAAACTTAAATTAAAAATCTTAAAGATATGATATATAATTAACTAAAATATAAATCACACTAGTAAATGTTACTAAATGGTATCGTATATATAAGGTAAGTCTTTCCCCAATTCCACCATTCAAAAAAGGGAAAAGAAAGATAAAAGAGCGCGAAAACCCTAGCTCCGCCATGTCAGTTCCACCGGAATCGCCCTCTGAACATAACGAAGAACCACCGGAAGAACAATTTCAGAGCGATTCTCATCACCCTGCAGCTCCTTCCGATGAGGTAATCCATCAAAATATATTCATCACTCAGAAATACCAATTCCCGTTGATACTATATAGTATTTGAAATAGGCTGACCTGTGAATTAATCAGGGTTCTATTAGTCAATTTTCAGTGCGAAATTTGCATTTGTTGCAATTTCCTTACTTTATTGAGCCATGCAAGAGCTGATGCATCATTTAAGGAATATGATATATTGTGTGGAAAAATGATTCTTCTATAATCTAACAATTCCTTCATTCCATTTTGTATGACGGTGTTTGAACAGCACATACTTTACAACAACATACCCAGTGAAATCACATGATGTGCCCTCTGAGGAGGGTAGTGTGTACCTGACCTTATCCCTACCTTGGAAGATAGGGAGGCTGTTTCGAAAGACCCTCGGCACATACTTTAATATCTTAATTTGATTTATGTCATATGTTAGTTATAAGGAAAGAAAAGTATTAAAGAAGTTGAAAAGTTAATTCAATAGATCAAAGTTTTATAAGGTTTACTTTTTGAATGTGAAATTTGCATCCATATGGAATTGTGATGAATACTTTGAGACGTTCCGAAATGGAAATAGTGTCATAGAAGATTGGGGTAGAGGGAGTAATGTCTTTGAATTAGAGGGTTTCATTCTTCAATATTGACCTAAGTTTTACCATTTTTTTACTTATATTAGTTTGATGATGAATGTATTAGACTTTTGACTCTACATGCCAAGAAAACTTTCAAAGACAAATACTTCTAGACTGACAAGAATCTTTGCATTTAGTGTAGTAAGCTGCACAAAGAGAATATTTCATCTTTGTTACTTGCACTTTGGCAAAAACAAAGAACTATGTAGTTACGTGATTTTTTTTGGGGTTGACGGAATCAGCCAAAAGTCTGACGACTATGTATACATAATTGGCATTTTCTATACATTATTGGAATCCAAGAATATCTGGTAGGTTGTAAGAAGCTCTTCAAGACAGAGGCACCAATCCATTTAAAACTTTTCTTAATCATGCTTAACATTGATAAGTTGACGGTTCCAGAATTGCATGTTGGATTTTTCCAATTGCTGATCTAGCAAGGCTGTGCACATCAAAGTTTGCCTGCGTTTCTTATTTTTTCGTCATATTGTCCGTCAGAAGCCTGTTACTTATTGCTCAAAAGTTTTTGATAGATTACACCTGTATCTAAAAGGACAGCCCGGTGCACTAAGCTCCTGCTATGCGCGGGGTCCGGGTAAGGGCCGGACCCAAAGTTTTTGATAGATTACACTTGTATCTAAAAGGGCAGCCCGGTGCACTAAGCTCCCGCTATGCGCGGGGTCCGGGGAAGGGCCGGACCACAAGGTTCTATTGTACGGAACCTTACCTTGCATTTCTGCAAGAGGCTGTTTTCACGGCTTGAACCCGTGACCTCCAGGTCACATGGCAATAACTTTACCAGTTACTACAAGGCTCCCCTTCATGATTACACCTGTATCTGTTTTAGATTATTTTTTCCCAAAAGTTTTTCTTCTTCTCTCAAGGCATTATGTTTTATTCTGCAGCTGTTTGATATAACAACCACAGTTGATCCTAGTTATATAATATCTTTGATCCGGAAACTCCTACCAGCAAATGTTAAGCATGGAGAGTTATGCAAGATAACCACATCTTCTCCACCTGAGAATGGAGGAAACCAGAGCTGCTCTATTGATGAGTCTCAAACTATGAAGAAATTTGAAAATTTTGTTGAACAATCACTAGATGGCAAGCTCTGTTGTCAAAATAAGCATGAGGATGTACCAGCAGGAGAAGAGGCTTGGGAAGAGTTTGGCTGCATTTTATGGGATCTAGCAGCTAGTAGAACTCACGCTGAATTCATGGTATTGATAACTTCTACTTGTCTAGCATCTTGATTTTCTTCGGTTGGCTGGAGGAAGAAGTGGTCATTTCACCCCTTCTTTTCTGTTTTTGATATTTACCTTAGATTTAAAGCATAAAACGTCTGTTCATTGTTTATAGTTTAAGATAAGAGTTTTTTATACTTCCTCCCAATCAGGGGCATTTTGAAGGCTTTGCTAAAGAGGCCTTCCTATTTCTTAGTTGAAGCTCTGGTTAAGAAGCATTTATTCTGAAGAGACTTAGGGCTAGGCTTAGAAACTCGGATTCTTTTGTCATCGAGAATATTTTCAAGAAAGAAGAGTGAGGTTTTTTGCGTGTTTGCCGGCATCCAATTTTTTCTCTTCAGATGGTTGGTGCTAGGTGTACCCTGCTGTATATAAAAAATAGGAAAGAGCTTCCAACAGCTTAGGAAATGAACTTTCCATTTGGAAGATCTAAACACTATAAACTTATCCAAAGAAGAAAAGGATCAAAGTACTGTTATGTGTACCTAGTTCATAAAAAAGGTTACTATTTGTACTCATTCTACTTGTCTTTGTGGGAGGATAGCCTTCCATATGCACATGTTCACTACTCAAGGTCCTATGTTTAGAGGGATGATTAAGTTTTATGAACAGGTTGAAAACTTTGTTCTTGAAGTGCTTTTGGCGATTCTGATGATCTCAAAATCTGCACGGGTTACTGTAAGTCTTCCTTTATACTTCTGTTGGATCCTTCTCTTTTTGGAGGTTTACAATTCATTACATATGGGTATTCTGATGACTACATAGAGCTCAACTTGAGAGATGGTAGAATTTGTATTTGATGAAGTCATTACGTGTAAACAGGAAATTAGCCTTGGTATTATTGGGAACCTGGCTTGCCATGATGTTTCGCGGAAAAAGATCGCTTCTACAAATGGTCTGATTGGAGCAGTATTGCAACAGTTGTTTCTAGATGACACACCATGTCTCTGTGAAGCATGCCGGTACAATATTACTTTATGACATAATTTACTAACTGATTGTGCAACTGAGGGGTATAACTTAGCCCACATTGATTTTCTTTCTACCTTCTTTGGGGTGAGGGGGGGGGGGTGTGAGGGGCCAACATAATGGTAGTAATACTTCTATTACAGTGCTGTCATGGAGAATAACAGTTTAATTTGGAATCCCTGTTATGTTTGTTACCGTGAATCGTTGTTATGTTTGTTACCACTAAGTATTACTTTTTTCTTAATTGAAACCCACAGTATGTCCTTGTGAATGTCCTGTACCATTGACTTGATGATCCCAGTTCAGAATGGTAATGCATGGAAGTTATTCTTCTTTTCTGAGAACACGTGATAAGATGCATATAGATTCCTGTAGCCTTAGCTTTATCTCGATCAATTTTTCTTATAGCTGACATTGCCTACAGGCTGATAACTTTATTTCTTCCAAGCGACGAAAGTGTTTTTTTGGCGGAAGCACTGCAATCTGAACATATTTTATGTCGTATTTTGTGGATTGTAGAGAACACTTTGAACATCCAGCTTCTTGAGAAGGTAGCAACGTCTGTGGCTTCAATTTTCTGATGTAGCTTTTCATTTTTCAGTATTGGCTCTCTAGCTTGCTTCTGACTTTCTTGAATCTGGAGGTCTTGCAATTTCAAAATGTGGTGTATATGTCCTTACTGGATGAGTATATATGGCATTTGTTTATATTTATCTCTGACTTCGCCTATATCAAATAAATATCTCCTTCCAAAGACAGACTTGCAAGCGGTAGATGCTATTATTGTAGATTAAGGATCATAATCACTGTTATTGTGGTCACCATTGTCATCATTTTTCTACTATCACTTATTCAGAGATGACACACTTTAGCCCTACTGTTTTTTCTGTTCATAGTTTTTCGATCACCAGAGCCTTCAAACTCTTAGTCTCCATCTGGAGTTATCTATTCAGCAGAGTATTTATTTAATCTTTCATTGAGTAATATTTTACTCCTTTTTGCCCCTAGGACTTTGGTTTAGTGGTAAGAACACAACACGTGATGTGTGGGTTAGGTGCACGTCACGTGTTCGAACCTTGCTGCAGTCAAAAGTCTGATATTTAAGTGCACCTTCGGGTGTGGTTGAGTTGGTTTGGTGGATGGCTTCCACACAGGAGGCCTGTGATCGACCCCCCACAATGCCTTCTCAATCTAGCTCGTCTCACGGGGTTTATCTAGTGCGGTTTACATTTCCTGTGTGGTTTACGAGCGATTGCACAAGGGCGGGTTTACCCAGTGCTCACCACCGAGTGCTACCGAAGGGCAGAGGCTATGATAGAGGCTGCGAGTTTCCCTGGGGGTTCCAAAAAAAAAGTCTGATATTTAAGTGGAGAGAGGAGTGGACCCATTATCCACCGAGTTTCAAACTATGCATTGCTAGCCCTCGAGGATCTCTCGGTTATCAAAAAGAATATATTACTCCTTTTTTGACCTCCTATAATTTTGATGGTATTCTTTTCCTTTTCGATCTTGTCAATCAATAATGTTGTTCGGGCTGTCATAGATTGAACATGGACAAAATCTAAGGATGTATACACATACACATATATGTGGGACTCGATACTTGAGACAAATCATGAAGAAGAAACAACATTGGCATAAGATTCTTGGAATGTACATACACTAAATAGACGTGGGACAGAGGAAATATATAGTTGATACAGATCATGAATAGCAACACCAGAATTAAACGATAGACTCATTGATATCTGTAATTCTCTGCTAGATAGACTAACTGATGATCTACAATTCTCTATCAACATAATAGTCTATTTTCTTGGTATGTGTCTACCTTTTTACTAGTGTCACCTTAACCTGCAAATGTGTTATGTTCTGAAAATTACTATTGATTCCCAGGAAATGTAAAACGCCTGATAGTTTAATTTCTCTTTAACTGTTCCCTCCCAAAAAACTTTTTTTTCCTAATAAACAAACCATGACATGGATAGACTTCCAAATACTTCTACCAATGACTTCTATAGAAGTAGCAACAACAACATACCCAGTGAAATACCACAAAGTGGGATCTTGGAGGGTAGAGTGTACGCAGACCTTACCCCTACCTTGGGAGGTAGAGAGGTTGTTTCCGGTAGACCCTCGGCATAAGGACAAGCAATTCAAAGCAGTACGGAAAAGGAAATAACGAAAGCGAATAAGCCATGATAAAGCAGTTTGAAAAAAAGGAGCAGTAGCTACCACAAATAAATAAGATAATTGAAGTACAAGAAACAACAGATAATAGCAGAAATCAAAGGACAAGAAACTACAAGAGCAATACTACGACTACTAGTATGAAAGGATAAGTGGGACACACTCAACTACCTACTAACCTTCTACCCTAATCTGTGTCCTCCATAACCTCCTATCTAAGGTCATGTCCTCGGTAAGCTGGAACTGCGCCATGTCCTGTCTAATCACCTCTCCCCAATACTTATTCGGCTTACCCTCTACCTTTCTTGAAACCGTCCATAGCCAACCTCTCACACCTCCGCATTGGGGCAGCCGTGCATCTCCTCTTCACATGCCAAACTATCTCAGCGTCGCTTCCCTCATCTTGTCCTCCACCAAGGCCACTCCCACCTTGTCCCGTATATCTTCATTTCTAATCCCATAGCAAAAGGTTGAATTTCTTTTTGTAATATAAAGACTATTTGTTGTTACCGGCGTAGCAACCGTCTTTGAATCAAGTGCAATTCAAGGATGGTAGAATGGTTGTATCAGGAAAGAGTATCTGTCCGGTGGATAAAGTCATCAAGTTTCTAATCTGTTAGTGTTGTTGAAAGAGATCTGATACCATCTTTTGTCCTGATGAAATATTCTTCTATTATTTTTATGATCTTTGTGTTGTTTTCTGTAATGTTATTGCTCAGCATTTGAATTTGATGTAATTTTTTCTTGTCTACAGAGTATTAGTCTTATCTTAGCAATAGCAGAAAGTAAGCAGGATGTGGTTGCGATACTGCTACCACCACTGATAAAGTTAGGCCTCCCACATATTCTGGTTGATCTCCTATCTGTCGAGATAAGCAAGTTGATAGAGGAAAGATCACCTGAAAGGTATGGTCCTTTTTTATCTTGGGTGGCCTTCCCAAGGAGGAGCTGTTTAATTTATTCTCCTATTCACTGCTAATATGATTGCTAATTATTGCATAAATATCTTCAGGACTTTATTCCTTAGCACATTATACTTTTCTTTAATATTTTTCCATGTTAAACTTTATTCAAATTGTGTGCCATCAAAAGAATTTCTATTTCTGGAATTACAAGTTTTCTCTGTGTAAGAACAGGGAAATGTATAACATACAAACAGCTTGCAGTTCATCATTTTCGCAGTGACCCCCACCCCCCAGGATCCTCATGCTCTAATGCCCATGCGTGGGGCTTTCCCTTAAATTATCATCTGTTGTGAACCTGTGTGGTTGCAGTTTACTGATCAACTGATTAGTGGTTATGAGCTACATCAGGTATTCCATTCTAGATTTGATTCTTCAGACCGTTGAAGCTCTTTCTGTCATTGATGATTATTCACAAGAAATCTGCTCAAATAAGGAACTCTTCCAACTACTTGTTCAATTAATCAAGCATCCAGATAAAGCTGAGGTGTGGTGTTGACAGCTTGCAGAACCTTCTCATTTTTATCCTTCAGTATCTTAAATTGAGCTAAAAATCAGGGCAAACACACTTTATGTATCCATCAAATAACTTGAGAGAATAAAATGTGGAAGTAAACAATAAAATAGTCGGCGTAGAACTTTATCCCCACCAAAAAAGAAGAATAGGTGGTACAGAAATAGTACTGCAATATTTGAGTTCTTAATCAGAGGCTATTTTCTAATGTATGCATTGTCTGCAGTTTGCCAACTGTTGCGTTACTGCTTCGGTTTTGACAGCAAATATTCTGACTGATGCAACTGATCTGGCTTTAGAGATATCACAGGGTGAGAGTTCATAATTACACCAACATCTGCTAGTCTGATTTCGTTGGTTGGTTTATGTTAATTTATTGAATCGGTAACTGCTTCTATTGGAACACAAGATTCCCCTTTTCTGACACTTGGATCATTTCAGACATGCTTTTCTTACAGGGTCTACTTGATGTATTTCCTTTTGCATCTGATGATATAGAAGCACGAAGTGCAATTTGGAGCATTCTTGCAAGGTTACTGGTTCGAATTCAAAAAACTGATATGAGTCCTTCGAATCTGCACCAGCATGTCTCAGTTCTCACAAGCAAGTCAGAGGTGGTTGAGGATGAACTACTTAACTACAGTTTTGATGATTCCAGTGACGACAATAGAAGTTCCTCGAAATTAAAAGCAAGAACATTTGCTGTATCCTTCTTCATATATATTCAGAAGTACTTTTTTTTTTTTTTTGGAGATAAAAGAATTTTCCTAATAAAAACACTATCCCATGGGATCCTCACTAGTATCCACATTTCTTTTTCTAAAATGATCTTACCTTCTGGTAATGTGCCTGAGTAGAGCGCTATGGATATAGAGAATGCCCATAGCGTACACAAACTAGTTTGGAATTAGGACACAATTGATTGATTGGTTGATTGATATGTTACCTTCCGATTTCTCTGTTTTCTTTCATTGTTGAATAGCTAAACGGAATTGTTGAAATTTTAAGTCGATGGAGAGCCCTTGAGGACGACATGAAGGGAACTCTCTCTATGGAGGGATGCTATGTGAATGAAAGAGATGTTGATAAAATGTTGCACTACTGTTGCAAATACACCAAGTAAGATCTTCTTACTTTCAATCTGGTTATCATCCTATATGGGATATAGACGTGCTTGAGAATTCTTATTCCTGTTTGGCGATTTGATTGTATTTGGTTATCAGCTCCATCTATTATTCCACTTACTGTTTCATAAACCAAATTCAGAATTATCTTTGCCCTATCTTGTTTCATGTTTGTTGGGTTACTACTTTATCTGAAAAGAGAAAAAGTTTGCTAAGCTGCTATACAATCTTCATTTCAACGTAAATGACATACCCTGTTCCCACAGGTTTACTGCAGAAGAACTCCTGAATGGTCCAACTATTGACAAATCTTAACACAAATGCTCATCTGTCATTTATCTGGGCAATCTAGGGGTAATAGAGCAAAAAGGGAATCACCTCACTTCAGGATATCCATCTGAAAGGATCCGTGGAGAATGTGTGGTTGACCGATGTTGTAGAAGTGGTACAGTTTACAAATGTTGGCTTGGTCGAGTACCTTTGAGAAGCTCTTCTTCTGCACTCGTAATTCACAGTGCTGATTGATTGGATGAGCCTTTGTTCCAGCTTGGTGTTTAGGTATCTGGCCTCTAGCTGCTTGGGTGTTATCACTGATAACTACAGGTAACTTAAGTAGCTTGAAAAGGTGTTCATTATGATGGTCCCATGTGGAGGTTATTGCCATGTCATCCAACAATTCTTGTAGAACAGTTCCAGAGCATTGTGGAGTTTGCCTAATTCGCTGTTCAGTTGATCATTGAGATGCTTTACATTGTTACGATTAGCAGCTATCTCACGTCAGTGGTGTTTGAAAGAAATAATCCCCTTGATTATTTTCATTGATTTAATAGCTATATATACAAGTTACATATTTCCATAATAGGAAAATCCTTTTCCTATTCTACTTCTAAATCCTTATTCTACCATAATTCTAACTATATAATTATGGTAGGTGTATAACACTAATTAAGGTAACCTTTACACTACAATATACTCCAAATATATATACCATATATACAATATTGTTTTGTAACTAATTTGGCCGAGAATGGGCTGAGCCCACTGCTGGGCTTTGTTTAACACACCCCCACAGTCATAGCGGGCGGTTTTCGAACGCTGAGACTGTCCCTAAAATCTTCAAAGAGAACCGCCGGTAGACCCTTTGTAAAGATGTTCGCAATTTGATAACGAGACGGGACATGGCATACGCGAACTTGACCCTTTGCAACCTTTTCACGGACAAAGTGAATGTCCATTTCGATATGCTTGGTGCGCCGGTGTTGAATCGGGTTACCCGAAAGGTAGATGGCACTAATGTTATCGCAATATACCAAGGTTGCCTTCGAATGGGACAATGAAGCTCCAAAAGCAAATTACGTAGCCAACATGACTCGGAGACCACATTCGCTACCCCTCGATATTCGCCTCGGCAAGACCGAGCGTGACAGAGTTGCTTGACGTTTTGCCGACCATGAGACCAAGTTGTTGCCAAGGAACATACGGAGCGAAGTCGACCGTCGGTGTCCGGACACCCACCCCAATCGCATCCGTGTAAGAGACAAGTGTGGATGTAGATGACGGATACAAGTGCAACCCATAGTCTAGTGTCCCCCGAATATACCGAATGATGCGTTTGATTGCATTCATGTGCTCAACTCGGGATCATGCATGAATAAACACACTGTTTGAACCGCATATGTAATATCCGGTCCGGTAAAGGTAAGATCTTCGGAGGGCCCCCAAGATCGCGATACGGGTCGGGTCCTCGTATGGTGCACCCGCTGCGGCACTCGGCTTTGGGTTTGCATCAACCGGTGTGGAAGTGGACTTACAGGATGACATCCCGCCTCTCTCTATGATCTCGGCGATACTTCCGTTGAGACAGAAACAAGCCACCCGAATGACGTTTGACGGCAATCCCCAAAAAATAACTCAACGGCCCTAAGTCCTTCATAGCAAATTCGAACCGAGCATGGCCATGATAGACGACGCAAAGCATCGGAGGAGGCGATCAAGATGATATCATCCACATATAACGAATATAGGCCAATGATGAACCACGGCGGTAGATGAACAAAGAATTATCGGACCCTGTGTGTGTGAACCCAATAGTCGAAACAAAATCCGCAAATCGTGTATACCGTGCCCGTGGAGACCGCTTAAGCCCATATAAGGACTTCTTCAACAAACGGACATGATGAGGGCGGTTGGGATCTCTCGAAACCCAACGGGCGATGCATATAGATCGTTTCCTTGAGATCTCCATGTAGAAACGCATTCTTGACATCCAACTGATGAATCGGCCAAGTCTTTGAAAGAGCCAAGCTAAGTACGGTACGAATGGTAGCCGGTTTGACCACCGGACTAAACGTCTCACCACAATCAATACCAACTCCGCCGAGTCTTACCATCACCAACAAGTCGCGCCTTATGCCGAGCAAAGGACCCATCCGAATTCTCCTTGTGAGCAAAAATCCACATAGACACGATAATATTAGTACCATATGGACGGGCACCAACTCCCACGTCTTATTATCAATAAGAGCATTATATTCATCGGTCATAGCAATTTTCCAATTAGGGTCATTTAATGCGGACAATCGGATTGCGGGGCAAGGGGATTTAGAGACATCCGAATGTAAGTTAAAATGTCTTTTAGGTGTAAAAATACCCCGCCGACTACGAGTGACCTGGTCTATGACTCGAGGAAGAATGGAGTGAATTTTGGGAATTTTCCGGTTCGGGACGGACCGGCAAGAGCGATGGTGGGCTGCCGCGGCCCAAATCGGTAAAAAACGGGCTCCTCGGTTTCGGACCGATTTTCGAATTGGGGCGAACGGCCCAATTTCAGGCTTCCGAACTCTTGGAAACGACGAGGGGCGATGATATCTTGTGGGACCAATGGGCGGTGGGCCGCCGGGGGATTTTGGGCACGGGAGTTGTCCGAAAATTCCGAATAATATACGGGGATATTTGGTCATCCAAAAAATTATACAACTTAGGTTCGGGAGTATGAACTTTTGTAAACGGGAATTGAGTTTCATCAAAATGACATGACATGGCGATTGATTATGATTTTCTTGGAGGATAAATCAAAACACTTATAACCACGATGATTTGACGGATAACCCAAAAACACACACGGGGTAGACCGAGCCCGGAGTTTGTTAATTGTTGTGGATGGGAATAGTGGATAACACAAGCACCCAAAAATCCGAAGGTGAGAATAAGAAGGGTTCTTATTATATAAGATTTTGAGAGGGGAAGAATATGTCGACCTTTAGACGGAATTATGTTCGAAGGTAAGTGGCCATTTGTAGTGCATGATGCCAAAAATACGGAGGTATGGAGGCATGGATTAGGAGAGTTCGGACAATGTTATTTATGGAACGAATTTTGCGTTCGGCTTTCCCATTTTGTGAAGATGTATGAGGACATGAAAACCGAAAATTTATCCCATGAGTAGCACAAAATTCTCGAAACTCCCTATTGTCATACTCTTTCCCATTATCACATTGAATATTTTTTATTTCTCTTTCGAATTGAGTACGAATGAATGCTCTAAATTTTATGAAGACGGAAAACACTTGTGATTTATTCGCAATTGGAAACGTCCACAAAAATCTAGAATAATCGTCTAAAAAGAGAACATAATATCGATGACCCATTGAACTAAGAACGGGAGATGTCCATAAGTCGCTATGAACAATGTCAAATGGCATAGAAGTATGAGAATTGGAGTCTACAAATGGCAACTTAACACTTTTTCCTAATGAACAAGATTGACACATTGGAGTACGACTCGTACCCTTACAAGAAATAAAGCTATTTTTATCTAATACCGATAAAATAGAAGATCCCGGATGACCCGACGAGCATGCCACATGGAAGGAGAGATGGTACGCAAAAGCCGATGGCAAGGCCGGACTCGATGGACGAAAACCGGCATGATAGGATATAGATCCCCCTACTATCACACCTCACGAGACGACTCCCCGTCTTGAAATCCTTCACGAGAAACCGAAAGGATCAAATTCAACGAAACGAATTGTCATTCGTGAACTTTCGGACGGACACTAAATTTTTAATCAATTTAGGAGCATGTAAAGTATTTTTCAAGAGGAGTGGTGGATTGGGGGGAGACAACGTTTTCGACCATACCCTAGAATTGGAATAGAACGCCATTACCAATAATTATCCCCCGAGGGGTGCTCAAATTGGAATAAGATGAGAGAGTACCCGAGTCGGAAGTCATGTGAGTAGTGGCCCCGGTGTCCATGTACCAATTTTGGTCCGGTTGAGTCAATCCCAACGTGTGCATCGCGGCCTCGATATCGGTGCGAGTAGGGCTGCCGCATGATGGGCTTGCGGAGGTCGGGGTCCAAGAACTCCTTGCCGAGCCGGGCACTCGGTCCGTAATCGCTACCACCGCCGCCGCCGGGCCACGCGGCCGGGGGCCGCCACCGCCGGGCATTGGGCCCGGATCGTTGGCCGCCCCACCGGCCGCCGGAATTTCTGTTTGCCGCCGCCGGTATGGGCCGCTTGCCCACGGTCCACCGCCATCGCTCCATCGCCATGGGCCCCACCGCCGGGCCCATGGGGGCGGTGGGCCACCGTTCCCTGGATGGGACCCACCGACGTTTTGCTTGACTACCGGAACCTCCACCATTACCACCGCGTTTGCCCCCGCGGTTTTTGTTATTATTCTTGCGATTATTCTTGCCGCCACCATGATTATGGTTTTGGCCCGAATTATTAACAAAACCTGAAGGATTAGGAGAGGATGCCATCATGACAATCGGACTTGCTCCGGTAGCCGCCTTTTTAGCCAAACCGGCTTCTTCCAACGTAAGCATGGAGCGGGCTTGATGGAAGTCGGGAAGAGGGTTGCTTTGGCGAAGGAGAGTGCCAACACCATTATAGGCCTCCGAAAGACCGGACCAACCGTAGAACTAGACGATTATTTGTTACTTGGTGCGCCAACGTTACGGAGTTGATCCGCCAATTCCTTTAGTTTCTTGCAATATGCGAAACGTTCGGAAATACGTCCATTCGAACGAGAGAGAATTCTGCTCGAGTGTGACGATACGGGAATGCTTTGGTTGTCTTGGAATATGTCACGCAATCTATTCCATGCAAACATAGCCGTGGTATCGGCTCCATAATCGTCTGTAGAAGGTCCACCGAAATAGTGGCGTATATCCACCGAAGAACGGTAGCATCAAGTGTAATCCACACCTCGGGATCCTCCGCGGGAAGGGGTCTAGCGGGAGGAATTATGTGATGAAGAACTTGATACGAGATAGCGTGAATTTTAAACAACTCCGCCCACGTTGCATATTGAACGTTTTCCATCTCAAGAACAATAGGGACACCGAGCTTGATATTGGAAACCGTGAGGGCGGGGTGAAAATTGTTCTTAGACATATTTGAAAGAACAAAGAAGGAGGATAAATTTAAGAGAGGTTTTTGGGAGCGGAAGACGAGATATTTGGAGAGAAAAACCCGAGGGAAGGGGGGGGGTTCTCGGCCAAGGATACAAAAAGTTTGAGAGAAGAAAACTTTTGTTTAGACCTAGTCTCTTGATACCATGAAAGAAATAATCCCCTTGATTATTTTCATTGATTTAATAGCTATATATACAAGTTACATATTTCCATAATAGGAAAATCCTTTTCCTATTCTACTTCTAAATCCTTATTCTACCATAATTCTAACTATATAATTATGGTAGGTGTATAACACTAATTAAGGTAACCTTTACACTACAATATACTCCAAATATATATACCATATATACAATATTGTTTTGTAACTAATTTGGCCGAGAATGGGCTGAGCCCACTGCTGGGCTTTGTTTAACAGTGTTGACATGGTGTTGCATGTCTGATGAAATAGAGCAGGACACTGCTGGTAGAATGCTCTTACAACCCAGTTCTGCTACATGGTGCTTTGTCGTTTGGTTTGCTCTTTGGTGGAAAGAAAATATCATGAGTTTGCCGTCCTGCATTCTCCTTCTGTTGTCTGTACATCCGCTTACTTGATTTATCTTTGGACAGACTTTAAACTTGTTTCTCTACTCTTTTATGAGAATGAAATGATTCACGCTTGTTCATTTTTACCTTGACAAAATTCTGGACTTGGTGTGGGACTATATGGAAAGAACGAGCTTTTTTCTGTGAAATAAATAGTTTTTAGATTTCTATTACTTGCCTATGACATGATTTAGACCCAGGACTGCAATAAGATTATGATTTAAAAGTGGGGGAAAAGAAATGAGGTTGAGGAATTTCACTAATTATACTATCGCGGACTGTGAATATTTAAAATAACGATTTTGGTTTTGTTTCTCCGCAGTTGGAATTTCCCATTCTCATTGAATCCATCTATATGATTCTCTTTCAGGCTTTACCTCGTTGGCTGGGATCTTAGAATGTTCCTACCAGTTAGATTGTGCAAAGCATGAGGAGACAATTTTCTGGTTGGTAATGGGCATTTTAAGCAGGTTTTTTCCGCATAGAATATACTCCGTACCATATTATTTGTCCACTTTCCCCTTTACACCCCTTAAGAAATCATAAATAAAGGGTATATTTTTACCATCTTACCCTTATCTCTAATAAATACAATCTAATCAATATTAATATTAATTATTGTTAAGAACTTTAATATTAAGTAAGATTGGAAATATTTAATTAATCCTATTTTGGGTTTGTAAATTGATAAGTAATATGATTAATAATGTGGACAAGTAATATAGGACGTCGGGAGTAAAGTTTTCTGTAAAAAGGGTGATGTCACACATTCTGGAATTTTCAGCTTGTATGGGTACATGGAGAAAAACAAAAGAGTTTTGGCCTGTGAAAGAAACAGCTCTTTGTATGGTACTCTTAAGGAATTTCTCAATTAAATGGGACTTATTTGGTATAAAAAGAAACAAGACTACTCTGCATCATAAGTGTATAAGTACTTCTTAAGTAGTTTACGTGTAAAGTAAGATTCAAACTTCTAGTTTCTCCTCTGCCTTTGTAGTTTGTAGCAAAACTGTCACGAATTGGGAATTCTGAGAGATGTTTGGGTTGTCCGAAATTAGCCTTAAGTTTAGCCAGGTGTCTAGTCCTGTATATTTAATTATTTTCATTTCAGTCTTTACGTAATCGCTAGTTAGTCCCTAAAGGTGGCATTATCATATGTAATCCGCAAGTCAGCGAATATTTCAGATATCGTAGTATCCGATTTAACGCCTTCCAGTGATCATTTCCAGGATTACGAGTAAACCTAGCCAACTTATTGACTGGATAAGCGATATCGGGTCGGATGCAGTTTGTAATGTATATTAAGCTACCAATGACCTGCGCATATCGCTCTTGGGATACAGGTGCACCACGATTCTTATCAATTCTATGATTCATATCCATTGATGACTTTATAGGGGGACTGTCAAATACATCAAATTTCCTCAAAACATCTTTAATGTAATGAGATTGGGATAAGACCAGCCCGTCAGATGTCTTAGATAGCTTTATTCCTAAGACTACATCTGCAATACCCATATCTTTCATGTCGAAACATTATTTCAACATATTCTTGGTTTCCAGGATCAAGTTTAGACTACTTCCGATGATGAGCATGTCATCTACATAAGGGCATATCATGACAAATGAGTCAGAATTCCCTTTGATATAGATACATTTATCACATTCATTTATGGAGAAACCTTTTGATAATAAAGTATTATCAAACTTTTCATGCCATTATTTCGGGGCTTGTTTGAGTCCGTACAGAGACTTAACAAGCCGACATACTTTCTTTTCTTGTCCTGGAACCACATACCCCTCGGGTTGTTCCAGGTATATTTTCTCTTCCAACTCTCCATTTAGGAAGGTTGTCTTAACATCCATTTGATGTATCTCAAGGTCACACAGAGCTACAATGGCTATGAATACCCTTATGGATGTTAATCTAGACACATGGGAGTAATGGCTATGAATACCCTTATGGATGTTAATCTAGACACATGGGAGTATGTGTCGAAGTGTCGAGGCCTTCCGTTTGTCTGTAGTCTTTGACTACTAATCTGGCTTATACTTGTCAATAGTTTCATATGCTTTGTATTTTCTTTTGAGTATCCACTTACAACCCAAAGGTTTGCTTCCCGGAGGAAGATCAACCATTTCTCAAGTATGGTTCTGCATGATGGAATCTATTTCTTTTTCTATAGTTTCTTTCCAAAGCTGTGCTTCTGGAGTTGACAATGCTTCTTTAATTGTCCTCGGTTCATTTTCAACCATATAGGTTAGAAAATCTGTACCAAAAGTTCTGTCCTTTTTGGCCCTTTTGCTCCGTCTTGATTTAACCTCTGGAACCCCTAACTTCTATAGGTCTGGAACATTAAGTTTCGGATAGTCAGTAACTTCTGAGTCCTGTAGATCTGGAACGTCTAGTTCTGGATAATCAGAAACTCCTAGGTCTTGTTGATTTTGAGCATTTTGGTCATAACTTCGTTTGCACGAAATTATTTCTTTTTCCTTTCTAGAAAAGATTTGTTCAAAGAATTTAGTATTCCTTGATTTCATGATCGTACCCTCGTGGATATCAGCTATCTTCGACTTATATACTAAAAAGCGATAAGCACTACTGTTATTTGCATATCTGATGAATATGCAATCTACAGTCTTAGGTCCAATTTTGACCTGTTTTGGTTTAGGTACTTCGACCTTTGCAAAACAGTCCCATACTTTCAAATATTTGTAAATGGGTTTCTTTCCTTTCCATGATTCATATGGAGTTTATCCTTACGCTTATGCGGAACTCTATTGAGAATTGTATTAGCGGTAAGAATCGCTTCGCCCCACATATTTTGGGCTAAATCGAAATTGATAAGTAAAGCATTCATCATTTCCTTTAACGTACGATTTTTGCGCTCAACAATACCGTTAGACTGAAGCGAGTAAGGAGAGGTCGTTTGATGAACAATGCTGAATTGAGCACATTATTCTTCAAATGGTGCTACGTATTATCCCCCTCTATCACTACGAGTTGCCTTAATCCGTAGGTTTAGTTGATTTTCAACTTCTTCTTTGTAACGTTTAAATGCTTCAAACACTTAATCTTTACTTTTCAACAAGTAAACATAACAATACCTTGTACTATCATCAATGAAAGTCACAAAGTACTTGTTCCCCCCTCTAGTTTGTACTAACTTTAAATCACATATGTCGGTGTGAAGAAGTTCTAGAGGAACGGTGTTTCTTTCGACTGAATGAAAAGATGATTTGGTTAATTTTGCCTCTACGCACACCTCACATTTATGTTGAAGGTTTATGTCGAAGGAAGGCAACAATTCCAACTTTACTAACCTGTGAATGGATTTGTAGTTAACGTGTCCTAATCTATGATGCCATAAATTAGAAAACTCAAGCAAGTAGGTAGAAGGATTTATTTCATTAGATGAATGGATTACAGACATATCATTCATTTTAAAGAGGCTGTCACACGCGAAGGCCCTTCCTACAAATATACCATTCTTTGACTGTGGTATTTGTAAAGAAGAAATAAATAGGTTAAAGTCTAGAAACGAGCTTCTACTTTTTATCTGGATATGAGTTCGTGTAAAGACACCCAAATTGCTAGTAGAGGCTTGACTGTAATCAAAGCACCAATGACTCACAATATACAGAAGAAAAGTGCAATTGGTGGACCTCTTGTTATAGAAAGATAAAGTAGATCGGTAAGATACTGCACAACCAAACTAATCAAACTAGTTTCCACCATCTCTATATCTGAAATTGTTTTTCTCTTTTGAGAAAGGTAACAATGCAATTACTTGAACACTTTGGCTCCAACTTTCTGTTTTAAGTTTTCATACAAATGATAGTTCCTGGTTCTCACACCCCAAATGCCAAAATGAGGTTATATAAGATTGGTATTTCTACTCACAATTTTGCCTTAGAAACTAAAGCATTTAACACGTTATGCAATCAATGAACGTGCAGATACATACATGTCAATTAGGATCAAATTGTGACTACAGTATGCAGTGAAACTGTGAAAGAAGATTCATGACCTCCAGATTCTTCATGATTGTATGCATTGCTAACTTCTCATCCCCTGTATGCACAAAAAGAAACTTCGTCTATCTCCATCTCGGATTTGGTTTCCAAAAAATGTTCCTCCAAACTACCCATAGTTTGCTTGTTATTGTTTTGAACTAGACATCTTTCGAACACTTAGAAAAGTTTTTTCTTAAATTGTCAGTAAAAATGGTATCTGAAAGGTTAAACAATAAGAAAGGCTGAGTCGAGAGATGACTCTCTGTCTTTAAGACAAAATTGTCCCGTATAAATGTTTTTACGGTAATGGACAATAGTCTCCCAAGATGAAACAACAACAATCAACAATACAAAGCAAATAAGGTTGATTCTGGCGAATAAAATAAATATAAAAGACTGCTGAAGAGGACAGAAGAGTTTGTGTTGTCTCTGTTTCTGTATTTCGAACAGAATAGAAGAGAAGAGTTTGTGTTGTCTCTATTTCTGTATTTCGAACAGAATATGAGAGTTTTTCGTACTCTTATTTAAATTGAACATTACTGTTCAATTTATAGTTGAAGAGGAGGGTCGTTGCAACGTTTCTGGAATCTTTCGAACCGCTGCAACATTTTTGAAATCTCCAGGGACCAGAAAGAAAATTCTGCCCCACAGCCCGTGACCCGAGCCTGAGCGGCGCGCGTGTGGGGCTTAGCCCCGAACCCAAGCTCACCTAGATCCTCCCTCTTCTTAACACATGGGTTACCCCTTATGGTTCCAAACCCTTACTCAAAAATAGTGCTTATATAGTGCTCAATCCTTCCATCTTCTACCTACGTGGGAGATTGGTTATTTGGCCAAACAATCCATCTATTCATGTCTCAAACACCTTACTTTGTGTACCAATATCTCTTTCATTTCTTAACGAAATTTGACGATATTTGGCACTACTATCATCTACTCATTTAGTAGATTAGGTAGAATTAATTCATTCATACTCCGGATTAATACCATAATTGGAAGTCTCGTTATTAAATCTGTGGTCCCTGCTATGCCTAATTATTCTAGAACTTGAAAAATAAGATTCTTTGGGAAAAAGAAAAGCCCACACATTTTTCTAGGGTTTTACACCCTAAATCGTGGTTATATATATAAAGTTTTTCAGCCTGAAGAGGTACAACTTTTCCTAGCCGTAATAGCGCCACTCAAGTATTCTTGTTCATATAATTCAATAGCAGAAGACTGCAGACCGTAGAATCAAAGGAAGATTGCGTGGATGCTTGAAAGATCAATTTGCGTTTGCGGTCACGCTTCAAGAGATAAGTAATGATTTTATATTTGATTAAAATCTTGATTATGTGTTATCTATATTACATACGAGTTCGATCTTGACTATTTGCTTCCGCTATATTTATGCTTGTATTCGATCATATATATCCTTTCTTGGAGTATAACTGAATCATGCGACTTTCTTGCAGTTTTTTAGGTCAGAAAATGATCGAATTAATTTCATCTGGGAGAAAAAGATCTGAAAAATATGAGTAAGCATACACCCAAAATCCTGTAAAATAAAATGGAAAAAGTACTTATAGCTGAAAGTGAACACTATAAACAATATACCGAATTTCTAGTGTTTATACCGAATTTCTAGTGTTTACACCGTTGTCCCCTTGACATAAACAGCTTGTATATCACCGTCATTTTGATCCTTAATTTCGTATCTTATTTCTGACTTCTAGCTTTGAACTTCACCAAATATTATTTAAACCATCACATGGAACATTGTAATGTTAACTAAATTATTTTTTTATCTTTCGGCGAATCAATCAATCTTATCTTCCTATATGCTCTAGAATAGTACTTTTTAAAATTTGGAAAAATCTTGCCGAACCATATTTGAAGCGAGATTGAGATCATTTATCTTGTTCACTTAAAACTTAACCTATTATATATCTTTTATTGACACATAATTCTTGAAGTAAATAACGTACTCTTTAATCCTTGAGGTAAAAGTGGGAGGAGATTCGCAATCTTTACTTATAAGTTCTTTCTAATAATCTCCATAATATTTGCTAGTTCACTCGTCCTATTACAATGAAGTGATATAATTTCGTTTTGATATATCATATATATGATTTGTGTTTTAACGATTTAAAAATATTATGAGATAGATAAGATTACTTCATTCTAAACTGGAGTTCTCAAATTTGATTTTAATAATGCATTTTTTTTTGGTGAGAAAAACTTCTCTTTTATGTGACCATACTCTACACGGTAACACAAATATAAAATAATTGAGTCAATAAATTTATTTTATTTTCTAAAGAGATCATTGGTTATTACTAGTGCAATCGTGTCACCAAATGTATGGAAGTCCCCTTGACCGACGTCTATTTCTAAACTTAACAGTCACGTTGTCTCTCGAGCCACTGAAATTTCTCCAACGTGTCTCTCCTCACCCGCAACAATTTTTTCTTTTTACTACAAATCATTCGTTAACGTTTACAGTTAGGTTAACAGGTAACCCGTAGTTACCCTCTACGCCTTTCGCTATCTAAAGAATACTACCGGTCCCCGGACATAGCTGGATGGCAAATGAGAGAAACTTAAAATTCAGCTAGAGGCATGTAGCGTGAGTTCGAATTCTGGTGGAAGTAATTTGTTTTCTTCTGGGGTAGGACCTTGTAGATGATATCAATTGCTCTGTTCTCAAACCCTGATTATTCAGGCGCATCTCGCGATTTACTTGTTGTAGTGTTGAGGTACCGGGATTACTATCTACATGAATAGTGTGGCGTAAGTCGAAAAACTTGATATAAAAAAAAAAATACTACTTTGTTGCCTCTCACGACTGACCTACTCGGTTACATGTTGTCTTACCTAATGGCATAATCCATTTGACTTTCTGAAATAAATAGGCCTATGCACAGCCAACATTTTCTTCATTTCTTCTCCAAGCTGAGTCATGACATGAGCTCTATATTTTGCCCTGTGTTTCTTCCTTAATTACGATTCTGCCACTCTGGCTATGCTCGCCACCGCTCACCGGAAAACTGTGTGCCACCTAATCGGTCCTCCTCCCTATATAACAACAACATACCCAGTGTAATCTCACGAGTGGTGAGGATAGAGGATAAAGTATACGCAGACCTTCCTATATAAATAAACCGATATTTCTACACTGTGATGGCATCTCCGAGAAGTCTACGGAGAGTAATCGATGAGAACAATCGAAAGGGAAAGTTGTCGGAGAAATCCATGTCGTTTCAAGGAGATAATTCAAGGAGCACTTCAGAGATGTGTCGAATGCCTAGGACAGTTCCGAACTTGTTCTCCGGCAAGGAACATGCCGCCGATTACTCACTGGAGTTACAGGTTAGGCCGAAGTTGACAAAGTTACTATTGAATGTGACGATTCAGAGGAGTTTAGGTCCTATACAGGTGCTGATATCACCGGAATCAACTGTACGTGATCTAATCGCCGCCACTATACGGCACTACTCGAAGGAAGGAAGACGTCCGGCACTTTGCTCAACGGATTTCTCCGATTACGATCTTCATTACTCGCAGTTTAGCTTAGACAGTAAGAGCCATTCGATTACTCTTACTATATTCATTGTTTAGTCTGAACTGATCAGAAGTGAACGTATGATGCTCGACTTTATAGATATAGCGTTTAGCGGCTGTGGTATCAGATGAAAAAGAAATTTGAACGGTCTATTTTCAATACTTTTCACGATACGATGGCATTATAGTAACGAGAGCTTTTCTTTCTTTTATAAAGGTTATAACTCCTAATTCTTTGATAGCGGACCTCCGAACAAGTTCCCCATAGTCACTCATAGTTGACCCTTTCTTTCAATCCTTGCTTCTATGAGCCAAAAAAGAAATGGATCCCCTGGATTCCTTACTAACTGGAATCAAAGAATTAGTAGATCTTTTGTGCCTAAAATGGGAATGGGCTACGGTTATGAACTTATAACCTGATGATCGAGTCGATTCATGATTATAAGTTCATTCTATACCAACGTTCTAATTACTGCAATTTAATTGGACAATATATTGATTATTATACTTTTTTCGTATCAATTTGGGTTACATTTTTTTATATTTTTTAATCAAATTTATTATTTTACAATGATTTCTAGCTACATAGATTTTTACTCCATAATTTATTTATATTCATAAATTTCAAAAAAAGTCTTTTAGTTTTTAAATGAATAATTACAGAAGAACTAATATTTGATTGGTTGGTCCAGGTCTGGACAGAGCAGAGAAGCTGATGGCGTTGGAAACAAGAAACTTCTTTTTGTGCCCCAAAAAGTTAGGTCCTGAAACTTCGATGTGCAGTGACTTAACGACGTCGTCTTCAAGATGTAAAAAACAAGCTGATACTGACGTCATCAGTATAGATTTGCCTTGGCCCAAATTCATGGATTTCTTGCTATGAAATTTACAGCTTCACAACTTGGTACTAATTTTTTTCTCTTAAAATATAATATAGTAACTAGTAGTCCTATGTTTTTTTTTTCTCAGTTTTATAGGTTGATCTCGTCACAATTATTTTAAAAGGTCGAGATTGTTGTGTTGTACATTAATCATTAGTGTGGAAGCTCCGTGTAGCTGAACTCCACTTGTAGCAGCAGCCTATCAAGTTACTTGATTTATTTTACTAGGAACTAGTTCTATTTATTATGAGAAGTTAATTTGTAAATATTTTTTCTAAATGTTATGTAATGCTTTTTTATTATTATTTGCTGTCTTATTTATTTCTTAAATTGCTTTGATATGATTAATTATTTGAGTCGAGGGTCTATCGTAAATAATATTTTTACCTCCATAGGTAGGATTAAGGTGTGCGTAATATTTTTTTGTTGTTGTTGTTAATTTGTAAATATATTTTAGGTGTCCTTTTGAGTATGGAGTTTATTTTGCATCTATCTCCCTCTATAGAAGTAAACTCATTACGAGTATGTTCTATATATTATGTTTTCAAGTCGTGTAATAAGCATGATGAAAGAAATATGGAGGATTAAAGGAGTTTTTCCATTTCTAGTTGGAGGTTTTGAAATTGAGTCTTGGACATGAAGAAATTAAACCTCTCTCATTTGAGCCATAAGTATGAACAAATCCTATTAGAGAACGCTTTTCTTTCAAATGGGACATCCGATGCAAATTGAATTTAGTCAGACTAATCGTTCCAAATATCAGATAATTATAGTATTTTAAAAAAAGAAAGTCCTGTACTAGCTCCAATCCCTTTCACAGTTATTTGCTTATACTGGTTGGCTCTATTGGATTTGTTTTGGATACCTTCAAAAGCCAAAGAATAGGAAAATGGTAATCTTTCATGTATTCAATGTATATCAAGCAACCAAACCAGAAAAGGATAAGATTTTAAATTTTATTCAAGTTTTGAGATTTCAATTTATTGTAGTTTCGACCACGATGTCACTTATTATGTGCATATATAACTTTTCATTGATTGTTTGTTCTCTTATTTAATTAGATGGCATGCATGACGGATCACGTTAAAGTGAGTTATAACACTTATCAATAGCCAAATAGTATATATTAAGTCTACGGTCACAATCCGACCATAATTAGAATATATTTCATATATCGGACCAACCGCGGCTGCAGGGGCCGAGGTGGTGGATGCGGTGGTAAAGAGCGTGGGAAAGGGGGTCGCGGTTCACACCAACATCAACAACTGCAGCATCACATTCCTTTCCCTTACTGGACCGGCCCAACGACTATACAAAATAATGGAAACTAGGCCACTGTTCCTATGCAGTCCACGGCCCAATACCCTTTTCATCAACAAGGGATATTTTCCAAGCTCTCGGACCGTCCCCTTTCAGCAGCAGTCCCATCTCATGCAGGCCCACTTACAACAATCCTTCACTTGTATGGACCCCACTGACTTGGGCTAGACCTTCAGCAGTCCGATGAAAATTGGTACATGGATTCGGGAGTCACATCTCATCTCACCTGGTCTGCAGGCAACCTTTCCCAATTCTTTCGTTTAAAGTCTCCTCAATTTATTAAAGTTGGCAATGGTCACCGCATTCTGATTCAGGGCTATGGTCACGCTTACACTCCACCGCCTCACCCACCATTCTCCCTAAATAACGTCCTTTATGCCCCAAATATCATCAAAAATTTGATCTCTATTAGAAAATTTACTTTTAACAATTCTATGTCTGTTGATTTTGATCCTTTTGGTTTTATTGTGAAGGATCTACGTATGAGGACACCTTTTACGAGATGCAATAGCACAGGGGACCTATATCCCTTCACACCCTCTTCCGCTGCTAGCTCCTGCTCACCTTTATCTTTTGCTACTATTTCCCCGTCAACTTGGCATAATAGGCTCGGACACTCGAGAGCCCTTGTCTTTAATTTTCTTAGAAGCAATAATTTTATTCGTTGTAATGGAAAACTTGCCCACAATTGTATTTCTTGTCAATTAGGCAAACATGTTCGTCTTCCGTTTAAGTCATCTATTTACTACGTTTGCTCCTTTTGATATTGTTCATGCTGATTTATGGACATCTCCCCTTATTAGCACTCTGGGTCATAAATATTATCTCATTTTATTAGATGATTGCTCTCACTTTATTTGAATTTACCCACTAAAGTTCAAATCGGAAGTTTTTGCCAAATTTCTTGAATTTCGTATTTATATCAAAACGCAATTTGAAAGAGTCATCAAATCTTTTCAATGTGATAATGGCCGTGAATTTAATAATTCCATGTTTCACAAAATTTGCAAAAAATAATGGCATGTTTTTTCGATTTTCGTGTCCTCACACCTCTCCTCAGAATGGCAAAGCCGAACGAATCATTCGCACTATAAATAACATGGTTCGTACCTTCATGTTTCATGTCTCTCTCCCTCCCTCGTTTTGGGTTTATGCAGTCAAAATGACATAATACATCCTTAAATTTTACCAACTAGCAATCTCCATAACAAGACTCCGATCGAAATATTATACCGTAAGATCCCCTCCTATGATCACCTTCGGATTTTTGGTTGCTTATGCTACCCAAATCTTGCCTCTAATGCTTCCCACAAATTAGCACCCCGAACCACTTTGTGTGTCTTCATAGGTTTCCCGTCTAATCATAGGGGCTACTTGTGCTATGATGTGTCCACTCGCCAAATTCACGTCTCCCGTCACATTACATTTGACGAGATAATTTTTCCATTTGCCAATATTCAGAAATTTCGGAACACGGATTATACCTTTTTAGATTTCGACACCTCCCCCGTCATTCTCACCGAACTACTTCGTCTCACTGCTATAGTCCATCAGTCGCCACCACATACACCTATCATTACCAACTCCTGAAGTGACTCCGACCGAGCTCCCTCACCACCAGTCCTAACCTCCTCCACCGAAACTCGCCTTCCTGTCTCTCTATGTCAAATCCGGTCACCCCTCAAGACACCCACCGGAACAACCCACCGACGACCAGTGTGTCACCACCACCTGTCGCAATCGTTCCCCCATCTCAGACCAACCCCGACACCCTACCCATCCTCGAAACTCCAATTCGTAACACATTAAGTACTCAGACCACTACTACCACACTACCACACTAAATCCCCACCTTTCTAGTCCAACTCCACCACCAACAGCCTACCCGAAGACATCGTCGACCTCGTACCACCCTGTTATTCCCAGTTCTTCGACCCCTTCAAACCCTTCCGTCGACCAAACCCAGTACAGTGACCCACAAACACCACCACAACATAACACACATCCTTGTTCCATCGCCTAAACCCAAGCCAGTACCCCACACCCACCAAATAAAAAAAACACATCCACCTACTGCCCCAAACACCCAATGGAAACTCATTCCCAACACGAGATTTTCAAACCTAAAGTCCAGTTTAACCTGTCCGCACAAACCATTTCCCCTATTTCTAAAAACCCAAAGTTAGCCAAACTAGACCCTAATAGGAATGCGGCCATGTGTGAGGAATTTAATGCTTTGACGAAACAACACACTTGGGATTTGGTTCCTAGATCGGAGGGGGTGAATGTGATCCGATGCATGTGGCTATTTCGTCATAAATACAGAGACAGTGGTAAACTAGAGAGGTATAAGGCGAGACTTGTGGCTAATGGCACTAATCAGCATGAGAGTATTGATTGTGGTGAGATATTTAGTCCGGTTGTAAAACCGGCTGCCATTCGCACAGTTCAGAGTATTGCTATGAGTAAGCACTGGTCGATTCATCAACTTGATGTGAAGAACACATTTCCACATGGGGATTTGAAAGAAACTGTTTACATGCACCAGCCACCTGGTTTTGTTCATCCTGCAACCCTGTAATATGTATGACGTCTCCGCAAGTCACTTTATAGTTTAAAACATGCCCCTAAAGCGTGGTATGATCGATTTGCATATTACATTATGCAGATTGGGTTCTGATGCAGCAAGTGTGATAATTCTTTATTTATTTTTCATAGAGGTAGTAACATTGCTTATTTATTGTTATATGTCAATGACATTATTCTTACTGCCTCTTTTGATGTGTTGAAAAATGAGATCATTGCACTGCTCAAAAACGAATTTGCTATGAATCACTTGGGGAAGTTGAGTTATTTTTTGGGGATCTCCGTGACTAGGTCCGCAAACACTATGTTTCTTTGTCAGCGTAAGTATGCAGAGGAGATTGTGTACAGGGCTAAGATTGGCTAATTGCAAAGTCATGTCCACTCTGGTTGACTCTAAATCGAAGCTTAGTGCAGTTGATGGTGATCCAGTGATAGATCCCACTCTTTATAGGAGTTTAGCAGGTGCACTCCAGTATCTTACTTTTACCAGGCCTGATATTGCTTATGTTGTTCAGCAGGTATGCTTATTTATGCATGCACCCAGGGAGCCTCATTTTACTACCCTTAAACGTATCATTCGATATGTTAAGGGCACACTTGATTATGGATTACACATATACCCCTCAACTCAACCATGTTGTTATCATATACGAATGCTTATTGGGCAGGTTGTCCGGACACACGACGTTCCACCTCCGGCTACTGCGTATTTTTGGGGGATAATCTCATTTCTTGGTCTGCCAAGCGGCAAGTCACATTATCCCCTTCGAGTGCAGAAATAGAGTATAGAGGCGTTGCAAATGTTGTTGCTGAGATCTGTTGGGTTCGAAACCTTCTTTTGGAGCTTCAATGTCCCTTGCGTAAGGCGTCTTTGATTTACTATGATAACATATCCACCATATATTTATTTCATAATCCGGTTAAGCATCAGCGAGCCAAGCATATTGAGATGGATATACACTTTGTTCGTGAGAAGGTTGCTCTCGGTCACATTAAGGTATTGCATGTGCCTTCCTCCTATGAGTACGCGGATATCTTCACGAAATGTCTTCCTAGACAACTATTCCTCGGCTTCAGATCCAGTCTCAGCGTCCGGACTCCTCCCGCTCCGACTGAAGGGGTGTATTAATGTGTACAGTCACAATCCGATCATAATTAGAATATATCACATATATTGTGTAATATTTAGTGATGTATAATTATGATAGATATAAGATCCTTATTATATTAGGATTCCTCTATATTATACAATATATATATATATATATATATATATATATTTATATTAATGAAAAATGCTCCACAATAAATATCAATACACCTTGAGAGTATATACACATTTAGTATATGCTAGCTTGAAAGTTACAATTATTTATGGGGTTAGTTCGAACTTTATTAGGTAAAAACTCACTTGCAATTGGAACCGTCCTAACAAGTCATTCCCCACTTGTCTAATTTAAATCATTATATACCACTCTTTAAGGGACTTCAAGACCTTTTTCCCTTGACTTCTAGTTCTAGTTCCAGTGCTAGTATAATAATTGAAGAAAAACCAAAGAGTTGATGTCTTGAAACAGCAACCAGATAAAATATCTCTCTTTATATATATAAAATATAAATCTAGATATAGATAAGATGACGAGAAACATCTCTATGACCTAGAAAGCTATTTATTTTTTTTCTCATTTTTTCAATTTTTTTCCTTCATTCTTTTCATTGCTCAATTTATTTATAATTAAAAGGAATTCTATCATATTTATTACATCTAATTATAAATCATGAGTTACAAAAAACCTCCATCTATTTGCATTCTCTGCTTAAATAACATGTCTCCTCAACTCCCTTCCATCTAATTCTTAAGCTCTCTGACAGTGAATAATTTTTTTATTATTGAATCCTTATTCCATAGCAACACGTCCGGAAGTACCCATATTCAGACCATGACTCAAATAGTGCTAACTATCATCTACAAAGGGGGGAAAATCGTACACAGGCTAAGTCCAAGAACAGAGGAGGAAGCAACCACAAGCTGGAGATTTCAGACGAGCGGTGAAACAAAATCTAGCTTTAAATACTTCACATTTATGTCTCTTTTTGGTACATATTGTTGTTGGAAATTAGCCTTTGGCGGGAGTTGCGACCGACCAACTTTAACGGCTTAAACACTAGTGTTACGTATGTTGGAGAATCCGATTCTTCACACATGCATGATGTACTAAGTACGTAGATAACCGTAGGGCCAAGAATCGTCAAATTTCATTGAGAAATGAAAGAGATATTGGTTCACGAAGTAAGGTGTTTGAAGCATGGAAAAGTGTGGTGTGTGATCAATTCTCCCTCATCGGTAGAGGAAGAAAGAATTGTTGTGTATATAAGACTCGAAGTTGGTTTGGGGTTTGGGACCCCAAGGGGTATCCCATGTGTTTAAAGGAGGGAGGACCTAGATGTGCTTCGGTTCGAGGAAAGACCACACGCGCGCCGCCGCCCGTCCGGTCCGGTTCCGGGTTCACGGGCTGGGGGCTTTCTGATATTATCTTTTTGGGCCAGAAAACTTTGCCAGAAGTACAGTTTGATTCCCAGAATTCTTTCGGATGTACGATTTGGTCCCCGAAGTTTCAAGATGTACGAGTTTGGTCCCCGAAGTTTTCGAAAGTCGAATTTCGACGGTCCGGAACGAGAAACGTCCAAAGCCTCAATTCACCATTTATTTTGGCTGAATTACACCTCCTATAATGGCCAATCCGTTGGCAATTTTCTCCATTTATTTGGTGGCTTTACTACCTCCATAATGGTCATTATTTGGCCAATAATGGTCATTATGGAGGCGATCAAACAGTCCCTCTTCCTCCTATATAAACACCCCTTACACCATTGTTGAGGCACACTTGATATACACGAAAATACACAAAGCAGAAAGCAAAGCAGTTTCTTCCTAATCTTCCAAGCATCATTTCGTTATTCAATATTCTTCACGGTAGCTTTTGAGTTTCCTTTGCTCAATAGTTCCATTGCTGTTTTATCTTGGGAGACGAATTGTCCAGGACGTATAAAGGATACATACGGGGCAATATTGTCTTAAGGACAGAGTGCCACACTCGACTCAGCAAAAAAAACTTTCAAGTTTTCTTGATCAACAAAATAGTAATTTCAGTTTGTTGTTATATTGTAATTTTCAGTTTTAGAGTTGAGTTATAATTTCAATTCTTACATAAGCAGTTACTTGTAATTTCCGTTTCCTGCAAATCCTTGTAAACCCCAACAATTGTATGAAAGAAAAAGAATGTTTTCTTTTCAAAATAGCAAAGAACTATTTGTCTTCAATTGTTGAGTTCTTGGTGTATCAAGCAAGTAAATTTGTAATGATACAGAATCAGTGACAAATTCGTGGTGTATCGTAAGTATTTTTATTTTTAGTGTTGTAATTTTTCACATTCCATTTATTTTAAGTTTGTTGTTTCCTCTTCTAACATTTGATTTACTTGAAATCCTTCATTTTATCTTCCGTTCTCGACAAAATGTCTATACTTGAAAAGAGTAGTAGACAATATATCAAACAAAGCAAGACTATATTCCTTACTATTTCTCTTATATGTATTCAACATTCCACTATTATAATTTATAAAACTATTTATATTTTAATTTAATTTGTAAAAACACTGAGGCAAAGAATGTAAGATATTAACTTTTAGTATGCAACACACCTTACATAGAATGGATGCTAATAACAGGTACATTTTAGTTATTTTATCTTCCTATTTAAGTTTTGTAACGGCCAGCATTAATAATTGAAAGCTGCACTAAACGTTTTATGTGTATGAGGTAGAAGAAAAGGCTCCCCTTACTAAAACATGGTTTTCATGACTCTTACACCATCCTCAAAACCTTAGAAATAACCATAATGGTCTCTTGCTCCTTTTCCTTTTTTCCTCGTTTGTTCTCCTGATACTTTGTAGTTCGGATTTCCATGAGTAATAATTTCTCAACATTCATATCTACTTATAATAGTAGTGAATACTTATTCGCATCAGGAATTTACACAAAATCGATGTAACTCACCATAGTTAAGTGATTTATATACGTATATTAACTACTAATGGTTATGTGCTAGCTGAGTATATCAAAAATATACTTCATGCATCTATTGATTTGGTGTAAACATTTTGTACGTATAATTTTTTATAATATTATATGTTAGGACTTGTCATCTCAATTTTGTGTGATGACTCGGAATAGTTGAAGTTATTTGTTGTTTATTCATTTTATGAGGATAAAAATAGAGAGGGCACACAACTTAGGAAAGACGATTTGTATTTGTGATTTAATTTATATATGAAATCAATTTTTTTATTTGGATTGAATTTTTTAAGAAGATGTATTTTATTATCAATGATTTATTTTCATAATCGCTCGAACCGCGACCAAGTTTTTTAGTTAAAAAAAATGGAAAAACACATTACTCTTTCCTTATAACCACATTACACATTACCCAATCAAAACGGGTGCCCAAGTCCACCATGATGCGTCGAGGCCCAGATAAGTTTTGGATTGTGAAACAAGTCAACCCAATTTGCGAACCCAGTGATATTGTGCCAATGTCTTTTCCATTCTGCTAAGCAGCATCAGCCGTCATTATTATTTTTTTTCAAATCAAAATTCAACTGTTTCTGTTATGTTAAAAGTGGAAATGCTTCTGCCAATAATAATAATATAGAAATTTGGCCAGCATAGGATATTCATGTAAGACTTTTTATTAGTGCTTTGCCAGCCAGTTCTTTCTCTAAATTGAATATAAACACTGACCACATGAATGCAACGTAAAATACAAGTCTAATACTATAATTATCTCTAGTATAATTCAGAAAGAAAAATCCAATAAATGTATAATTGAGTTTTTGAACTAAGTTAAGAGAAATAGCGGATAAATAATGATATCAGCGTGATTCTTGCGTGTGAAGTCTTTCATGAGGTTTATGACTGAGGTTCTTCGGCTACTCGACAACTTTGGTACTTTTCTTTACCGTTTGAGGATGAACGTGTGTTTAAGTGGTAGATGATGTAACGACCCGTTTGGTCGTTTGGAGCTTTTGGACTTGTTTTCCCCAAGAATAATCTTCTCGTAGCTTTATCTCGGTATGGATGACTTACGAGAATGGGCGGCACGGTTACCGAGGCAATCTGGCATGTTTTATTGTGACTTGTGAGAATTAGAAACTTAAAGTGAAAAATTATTGATTGATAGTTGACTTTTGGGTAAACGAACCTTTTTGAAATTCCGTCGATTCCGTGAGGCTAGTAAGGGTTTAACGAGGCATGCTATCTCTCAAATGGACATCCAAGGGGGAGTGTTACGAATACATTACGTTATGGTTCCCAAATTTTCAAATATGTTATGAATCCATTTAATTGTATGGATGCCCTTCTCATTCTATGAACCAACCTAATTCATGTATCTATTAAAGTGTGTACTTAAGTCTTGTAACTCTTAGGATGATCACAATATCCTATAAATAGAAGTGTTTCCACATTATGTAGGAAACACTTGTATACACTTGAAGAGACTTGAACATACTTGAAATGAGAAAAAAATCTTCTCCTTGTCTCATCTATTTCTTGTTTTATATTGTCTTATTTGCTCTCAATTTACGACAATAATAAGTCTAGGCGAAAATTTCATAGTTATTGTTTTTTACATAAATTAATCTTGATTCATGTCTTTCTTTTAAGGAATGAGCTTAAGGCCTAAAGTCCATTAGTTTAAAGATAAAATTGTTGGTAAAAAAAAATTCTTGATGAGGAATTACACAAAATATTTAAAATAATTTATGAAAAATGATATATTACATATATATAATTATAAGAATTGTGTATATAATTTATTGGCTTTTAAAATTTAAAACCAAACCAAATCAAAATAAAAAAAGTATCGATTAATTTAATCGATTTGATTTGATTTTTCGGTTTGGAAGGGTTTCTCACCCAAATCATGAACACCCCTACAGTCACATGATATGATAACTTACAAAATAAGGTGATACTGATATCCTGCTCGAGAAGATTATTTAAATGGTAAGCATCTTCTACTTCTAATTTTAAAGTTGTGAATTTGAATCACCAAGAAAGTAAGGTGGGCAGCTCGCTCCTGGAGAAAGAGTTAAAAAAAACCATGTTATATCCGATTAAATTACATTCATAGTATAAAATCACTTTCAAATTATTGAAAGCACTATGCCAGCACTTAGTTTGTTTTTATTTTCCTTGATTGTTGCTGTAATATGCGCCGAACAACGATTTTAGAGCACTTCTTACGTAATGATTCATTCTGATTAATTTATTAGTATGCTCCAATTATAATTCCCAAATAGTGTTGAACCTTAGCGTAGATTGCGAAGGGTTTGAGATAAGTGCTTTACAAGAGTAGGGGTTGGGGGCTACAGAATCTTTGAACATTTAATAAGTTGTGAGTAGCAAAATTTACTAGAGTGAGTTTTGTGGTTCAATAGATTTTTTTTTTTGTCAAACTTCATTACATACTAAAAAAAAAAAAATGCCTACTATAAGATCACATTCATTGTGAATTCATGGACTCTAGATTTGGCGAACGCCTATAGTTCAGCCCATTCAGCAAAAAAATAACAAAAACCAAGTTTAGCACTACTATAATTTTCATATTGGGAAAAACGGAGAGACTAGGATGGATCAGTGTTTAAGAGGCGTGGCCGTAAGGCAAGGCCTTTTACATATTCCCCGGCGATGAATAAGTCACGAGGCACGGGGCGTAGCCCATGGATATTTAATTATTAGTATTTTATAAATTAATAAAATAAATATAAATATATAAATAAAAAATATATTAAAATTATTTTAAAATAATAAAATAGTAGGAATATGAATATATCTATTAATAACATGCTAACATGTGAGAGAATCATTTAAAAAATCTTGAAAAAGTGAATGATGTAAAGACGCATTACACCAATGACATGACTATGATGAAACATAATTAGAGTTGTAAAAAATAAAAATAATACTATATTCTAATAATTCAAAGATAAAAACGATAATAACATAAAGTTATTATTTATAATCCTAAATAATATAACAAATTAATACTTATTATGATACAACTAGCCAGAATAGAGTCTTCAAAATGTTATCTAAACTAGAGTAATTCCAAAAGATATCCTAAATTTTAAAAGTATCTTGCAAAAAGATAAATTGAAGAAAGTAAAGCATAAAGAAGGAAAATGCAAGCATGGAAGTATCGTAAGAACTAGAAGACAAAACTCTTTGCCTTCTAGTTTGCATTTTGCATACAAAGATCTAAAATGTATTTGTTACTCTGTAAACAACAAAGAGAAAAAATTATGAAATTAAGATAAATAATTGGAAAATACTTTAGATTTTTTAGTTTGAGAATGACAACTTTCAAATATTTAACTTTTTTAAAAAAAAATTATTTAGAAATTTTGGCTCGAATTTGTAAAGTTTTCGGGGCTTACGCTCCAAATGAACGCCCAAAATGTAGAATGGTATAATTCTTCTTGTCTGGAGGCTTCTCATTAATACAATATATATATATATATATATATATGTGTGTGTGTGTGTGTGTGTGTTTATACGTACAAACCTAATTGTATGAGAATATCTAGTTTACATAGTTACATCAAAATCATAATTACAGAATATATGGAGAATATTAATATATTCTCTATCACACCCCCTTAGTCGGAGAGGAAGGAGGCCGGACGCTGAGACTGGATCTGAAGTCAAGGAACAACTGCCGAGGAAGTCTCTTAGTAAATATATATGCGTACTGATAGGAAGAAGGAACATGTAACACCCGAACATGACCCATGCCAACCTTCTCATGAACAAAATGAATATCCATCTCATTATGTTTGGTTCTCTGATGTTGAATCGGGGTATGATACAAATAGACAGCATATACGTTATCACAATATACAATAGATGCCTTACATAAGGGACAATGAAGCTCTAGAAGGAGGTTTCTGAGCCAATAAGTTTCGGCATCAACGTTCGCAACACCTCTATATTTTGCTTCTACACTCGAACAGGAAAGTGTGGCTTGCCATTTTGCAGACTACGAAATGAGGTTATCACAAAAAAATACACAATAGTTGGAAGTAGATCGACATGTGTCAGGACAGCCGCCCCAATCGGCGTCTGTGTATGATATCAGCCTAGTCGGTGCAGATGTATAAATATGTAATCCATAGTCAAGGGTGCCCTTAACGTATCGAATGATACGTTTAAGAGCGGTAAAGTGAGGCTCCCTAGGAGAATGCATGAACAAGAAAACATGTTGAACATCATAGGCAATATCGGGCCTAGTGAATGTAAGATACTGAAGTGCACTAGTGAGACTCCTATAAAGAGAAGGATCACACACTGGATCCCCATCATTAGCACTGAGCTTCGACTTCGAGTCAACTGGAGTAGGCATGATCTTGTAGTTTGCCATTTTAGGCCTGTAAACAATATCTTCGGCATACTTACGTTGATACAGGAACATTGCATTCGCGGATCGAGTCGCGGAAATCTCTAAGAAATAACTCAACTTACCCAAGTCCGTCATGGCAAATTCTGATTTGAGAAAGGTAATGATCTCATTTTTCAGGACATTAGAGGAGGCGGTCAGGACAATGTTATCCACATAGAGCAAAATGTATGCAATGTCATTACCTAGATGAAAAATAAAAAGTGAATTATCACTTTTGTTGCACACAAACCCGATCTGCGTGATGTAGGTGGCAAATCGCTCATACCAAGCCCGAGGGGTTTGTTTCAAGCCATAGAGTGACTTGCGAAGACGGCAGACATGCTGAGGAGCCGAGAGATGCACAAAGTCAGGTGGTTGATGCATATAGATGGTTTCTTTCAAATCCCCATGTAGGAACGCAGTTTTCACATCAAGGTGATGAATCAGCCAATTCTTCCCCATAGCAATGCTCGAAACAGTATGAATGGTGATAGGTTTAATCATTGGACTGAAGGTCTCACAAAAATCAACATCCTTATGTTGCCCTGTGCCATTTGCCACAAGTCTCGCCTTATGGTGTTCAAGCTCACCACTATCCCTGAATTTGTGAAGATATAGCCACATACAACGAATCACATTGACCCCCTCTGGTTTCGGGACAAGATCCCAAGTGTGTTGTTTAGTGAGCGCATCAAATTCCTCACGTATGGCTGCATTCCAATTTGGGTCAAGCTTGGCTAATGTTGTGTTTTTAGGTAGAGGTGAGATAGTTTGAGTGGATAGGTTAAAGTGGACTTTTGGCTTGAAGATTTCATGTTGGAAACGAGTTTCCATGCTGTGTGTAAGAATAGGGACCGGATGGGGGGGGGGGGTATTTTGTGGTATGTGGCCGGGCTGCGTGTGATCTAGGCTCGGGGATCGGAGGGTAAATAGGGTAGGGGTGTTCGATGTGGGCAGAGGGCCAGGCGGTGTGGGCTGCTGGCAGTGGGCAGTGTGTGACAGGGAAGGGGAGGGTGGTGATGGCACACTGCCCGTAGGCAGGCAGTGTGTTGGGTGTTCGATGGAAGACATGGCAGGTGTCGAAGGCTCGGGTGGGGCCAGACTACTAGTCTCATGTATTGCGAAAAGGTAGCTCGTGGACAAGCAATGTAGGTCTATGTTACAAGCAATGTACAATTAGTTCAACAGTTATTGCTAATGAGGAGGTTGAGTTTATGACCTCCTGCAAACAGTGTTATCAGAATAGCGCTTTAACACAAGCTGAAAGTAGTAACGAATCTCCTACTTGTCCTTCACTCATGCAAGGAAAAGACTTGCCGATTCCCGTGTCTGCCGGAAAAGTAGGAAAGGTTGGTAATTGTAGTAATCCATCTGCATCCACTGTGACTCCAAAGCATTCTTATAAGGTAAAGACTGCTAGTTCAAATTTGGCGACAAAAACGAAGCCCCAGCACTGGGGTGTTATTTGGAGAAAGCAGGACGAGGATACTGGTGATTTTAGATTTAAACACATTCTTCTAAAGGGCAATCCAGACAGGGATTCGTTAAGACCTAGTTGCCGCCTTTGCTGTAAGCCATATGATCCTTATCTAATGTACATCCGTTGTGAAACATGCACATGTAAGTTTTGTTTCTATGCAGGAATCTTGTTTTTTTTTTGTCTTGAATTTGTTGGTTACTTTTCTTTGGGTTGGCAATTTATCTTTTGTTTGAGTCGCAGATTGGTACCACGCTGAAGCTGTTAAACTTGAGGAGTCAAAGATTTTTGAAGTGGTGGGGTTCAAATGTTGCAGGTGCCGTAGGATTAGAATACCCATCTTCCCTTACTTAGATCCAAAAAGCAAAAGACACTTGGAGGAAAAGAGGATGTGTGCAAGGACTTCAAAGATGGATAGTCGAGGAATTGAGCTTTATTCTGGGTTCATTTCTGAGGTACAGAAAGATGAGGATATGGCCACTCCAGCGGTGCCTTTGGGAACCACATCTTTAGAGGATGATAAGCCTCGTGTTTTTGTTGTTGAAGAACTTACTGAGCACTTTCCAGTGGGTGATTGTGAACGAAATGCTGAAGCCATCTCTGCGCCAGGACAAAGAAAACAGCCAGTCAGAACTCATATAGAGAATGAGACTGATTTGGAATCTTCTTCTGAGCTATCCACTGCTCTTGGAAGAAACATAGTGGTTTGCGAAGAAGAAATGCCAACTCATGTTGAATCGGGTGCTAAACTGCCGGTAAGAAGGCATGTAAGACTTGATAAGGATTCAGATACTCCTTTTGTAAACAACCCCTCAAATGTTGATTGACCGACGCATTCTATAGTTGGAAGAGATACTTCAAGAAATAGTTCCGAGGAAGCTGGTCACGAATGCAAGGATATGGAGTTTGAACCTCAAACCTGCTTCTCTTTCAATGAATTACTTGCATCTGATGATCTTAGCCCATCGGATGGAGTTGACTCGTCAGCCACTTTGACCAAGAATGTTGAAACATCATCAAGAATTCTACCTGATAAGAATGCTAATACGTCTTATGTCAAGCACGAGCCTGCAATTAGCACAATATCTGCAGCTGCTTTTGCAGTTCCTTGTAAGATGTGTAAACATAAAGAATCATGCCCTGATCTTTGTTGTGAAATATGTGATATATGGATCCACCGTCATTGTTCACCTTGGAATGAAGAGGAGCCTGGAGAAGATAATTGGAAGTGCGGCAACTGTAGGGAATGGAGGTAGTTGATGCTTAATCACTATGTAAGGTGATGCATCTTGCGCATGCATAATTGGGCTTACCATAGATACTTTTCATCACAATTGGAGAATGAACAAGCCACTTGTCATGTCTGCCAAGTAACTTAGTTTCCTACAAATTGATTGGTATCGCATGGTCGGTTGTGCAGCTGCAACTTTTAATCAAGTTCCCATAATTTGGTATCACTGATTTTGTCATCAAAAGGTATTCATTTTCCCATGATACAGGAGTATTATTAGGAGGAGGTTGTGGTATTCGTTCCACCCTTGACGGATAAGCAGCAACCTTTTTCAGTGGTGCTTATCTGATATTCTTTTATTGTAGCCTTCAGTTACCATTTTTTATTTAATTTATATTTTTTAGTATCACTGAAAGAACTGAGGACACGTGATGGATAGGATTTATGTATTTGTTACAAGCTTTCCTTGCGAATATATTCTAACGTTGCCTAGAATAGTAAATAGAATTGCATACTTGAAATCTTGAACCTGCTTCTGAATATAACAAGAATATCATCTGGTAACTCGATCCATTACGTTGCTTTGGTATCTTTTGCTTTCTGCATTGCTTTGTAACTTTTTGACACTCAAAATAATAGGTGGACTAGGCAAATGTCACTCATACAGCTACTTTAACATAGCAAGATTAAAGATGACAACCATACTAATAACTTCTCGTGCAATTACGTTGTAAAGGCAATTTGAGCCTGCAAATACAGCATGTTAGAGAACTTCACAGGTGTTTTAACCTATTTGATGAGAAAATTTTGATTTAATCCACTACCTTCCAGCTTTTAATCCACTTATATCAAACTAATTGTTCAGCAAACGTTAGTCTACTTTCTATGAGTCCGTTTGGATGGGCTTATAGCTTTTGACTTATAAGCTAAAAGCCATAAAATAGAAATTCTAGCTTATCAGTATCAACTTCATGTACTGGTTATTTATCCTGCAGTTTGATCCATTAGCTGGACCCAACAAAATACATGTGTTTATCCTAGGTGATGCCGCATGTTAAGAACTAAAGTGCAAGCGTTAATAGCTTTCACAGATCTAGAGCCGTCAATATGGACTAGGCCCATTGGTCCGACCCAGCCCAACCCGTGATTTGATAGGGTTGGACTAAGATTGTTGGAGCCCATTTAAGAACGAGCTTTTTTAGCCCAGCCCAAAAAAGCCCATTGGTTTGTGGGCTTGAGCGACGGTGTATTGGGCCAGTCCATGGGCTTGAGTGACGCTAGGTATAAAATTATTACACCAATAATAAAAAAACATATGTTATAGCAAAAATAGTTTTAAAACAACAAACATTAAATTTAACGCATGGGGCGTACGCTTTACTTCCGGAGCTTACGCTTTTGCGCCCAGGACTTACACCTCAAACTTTAGGGCATGTACCCTATGGATCTACACCTTTCATTTGCGCCCCGACGCATTTTTTTGGTACACCGCGCCTCAAGACTTGCCCCAAAAACGCCTTGGAAAACACTACTTAAGACTTAGTTAGCAAGTAATAACACCATTGTGATATTGTCATGTAAATATTAACATTTTTAAATTCGAATTTAAATTTAAAGAATCAAAATATTTTTTAATAAAGGTGGGTTAGCCTGCAGCCCTCGTAGTGATGTGTTGGGTTAGCTATTTTAAGGCCCATAAAAAATGGGGCAGTCCGGCATGGCCCGGCAAATTCCAAAGCCCAGGTGGGCTGGGCCAGGCCATTTTAACAGCTATAGAGATCAATACAAGCAATAACGAAATGCACTATACGACTACATTATATGTTGCTAAATTAACAAACAGTTCTTCAGCATAAGAATCATTTAGATTGTTGAGTTATCATGTGAAACACTTTTAAGTTTTAACACATCTTCAAGACACTATTTCTTCTTTTTCCTAATTATAATCGTAGGAAACTAAAATACATGGGAACAAACCAATGTGGAACTTACAATCACCGAGTTATTGACACTACAGAACCGATATTGTAAAGCCTGACTAAAGGCAAATATAAAATTTAAGGAAAAGAATTAATAGACCCTCACATCTAAAGACTACAGACCTCACAAAAGCACAAGATGTTTGTGCAAAAGAATCTCAAAACTCCGAAGTCCCAGAAATCCAATGATATGCTATATGCCGATCAGAAGTCTCACCCTCTCTTCCGCCAGCCCTAGCATCCCGTTTCTCAATGTCCATCTTGCCTTTGGGGGACGTGTCGGTGTGAATATAAACAAATTTTACAGCCATTGTTCGTGGACAAAGTCCTCCACAAATTGAAAACCACTTAAAGCAAACCAGCAAGCAGTGCTCCGGGGTCTGATACTGGTGGAGGTGGAGAGGTTGGCTGAGGTTGGGGAGGACCTGGCGGTGCAGCAGCCGTAGGAGCTGTAGGGATAATAATCAATTGTTCCTTAATGAACTCCTTCAACCTACATAGTGAGAAGAAGTTCAAAAGTTAATAATAAGTTGGTAATGAATACCAAAAGTCACATTACAAATGCACATTTTGGTCGTACTCGAATGTCAGAGTAGGATCTCCAGAAGCAACTGTCATACGCAGTTGAGTTCTATCAGCTGGATCTGTTTCTATTCTTACCTGTATACAACCATAGAAAGATAAAAAGCTGCACAATTATGTAGTTTCAACCATATGATACATTATACCGCTGACATCCTAGGTGTACAATAATTTCCACCTCCATCAGAAGGAAATGACAACTTTTGACTACAGGCTAGTGTAAAAATTTGTGAACAGCTCTAGTTATAAAATTTCTTTATAACTTTTGGTCAAAGATAATGAAGAATGAAATAGAGCTGTACAATATCCTCTTCTGCTATATCCTCAACATATCATAGTTATAAAATTTCTTTACTTAATGACAACAATATACTAAATTGGCAATGAATGGTTATGTTGAGATCATACAAATACAAGTCATATGATATCTAATTGTATCACTTTTTCATTAAGGACATTTCATTGAATCATTAAGGCTCTGAAACCACAAGATTCACTAGCTTACCAAACACAACATGGCTCGTGTACTCTCAGAGTAGTAAGTTGTGCTAGCAACCAAATTATTTGCATTTGGATCCTGAATAAGAAATCAGAAAGTGCAATTTAACGAATTGTTATGGAACCCAAAATTCACATGCACAGAGCCAAACTAGAAGAAATACAAAAGATCAAAAACTTACAAGCCCTGGACAAACCATCAACCGTAAACTATTGAACAAGTTCGTCATTTCCGGAAGCGACATTGGCCTTACACCTCTAACCTGGTCATGTTAGCCAAATACGTTAGAGAGGGTAATTGAAGTTACAATGTAAACTAGATATACAAAAGTAGAGAGAAGTCCAGGATTTTACTATTAATGTTCTTATTCTTGTACATACAGATTACAGATAGATATATTGTATATTCCCCACGTCAAGCAAGAACTAAAAAAAGACATACCACTTCTTGGAGCTTCAATGGTGGCCCAGATAGTGATCTCCACTGTGGAAAAAATTCTTCTGCAGATACTGTTATAGGCTGAAAGAACTTATTCAAGATAGCAGGAAGTCGAAGTTTAACATTGACCTGTAAATACACAACTACGTCAATACTCATATAACTATAAGAACTGTGGATTGATGATAAGAAAATAAATGTCTCATACCAAATGCGCCCCAAAATTATATGAGAAGTCAAGAACCGCCACATCCCTACTTGGACGGAGGTTGACTACTTCAAGAGGACATTGAACCTGCAGGAGTTCATTTCAGTAAGAAATCAAAAGGTGAAAAACGACTAACAAGAACAGAGTGCAGGAAGTCCACTCCTAATAGAAGCACAATAATAACCTAACCTGTGCGCGAGGAGGAATTGTCTCGGGTACTAATGACAGTTCCATTCTCAGATGAGATGGGGGCAATATCAGGGCCTGAACCGAAACAAGCGGAGCTATATTCTTATTTCCCAAGAAGAGGACAAGTCGTCCATGGTGTGCTCGCCAATCTGCTTTTATGCCAATCTGGAATTGTGCAAACAAACTAAACTAAGTGCTGAAAAGTCCATCAGTGACGGTAAAGAAAAACTAGAAACAGAGTAACTACCTGAATATAAGGATCCTCATACAGTATACCACTGTCTTTGAGGCACAATGCATGAAACCTTTCTGCAATATTTCCTATTGGCTACAACCATGAACCATAAAACAAGATGATCAGAAGCATGAACTTAGAGATGATGAGCGAAACTGCAGTAAAATATTTGCGATAATGGCAGAATGCCCCCAATAATAGCCAAACACTACTTGGAGCTTATTTTGAATTTAGTTAAATAACCATGGGAACCACAAACTTGGAGGAGAGGGCAGCATCTTTCTTTCACAAAATTAGAAGTCATCACATGAAAGCCAGAAGGTAAAGAAAAATTTACCAAAGTTGGACAGAAGCAGTACCTGGACCGTTGCAGTTTGTTCTTCAACAGTTGCAAGTGCTAGCGCATCCTCTGCATTTGGAGCAATGCCGATACCGGAGCCCAAATTATGGCCAGGTTGGGTAGAAGCAGGTTGAGGGCCTTCAATAGCAAGAGGACCTAAAAGATCTCCCAGGACATCAGGTGAAAGTGCTGAAGGGGGTTGAGGATCCACAACAGTCAAAGTTCCATTCAGCTCACTCTCCCCTTGATCTGCCAAGTTACGATCCTGAACATGTAATAAATGTTAATTACGGTCTTATACTCAGAATAAACAACAACATCAGCGTAATGGTGCGAGAAACATCTTACCACGTTGGTCATGGTTGGAACCTTCACTAAACCAAGGTGGCTGACTGGTGGAGTACCATTTGCAGAGGGTTGGTCTGTTACTACTAGAACATTAGAGTTCTGTTGCTGTGTACGCACCTTGTATGCACTTTGTTCAGCAGTATCAGCCTCAGTATCTTCAGCTTTTTTTATCAATGAGGACTATATCCAAAGAGAATTTGTGGTTAAAATCAATGATAACCAAAAAAGAAAAGAATAAAATGATATATTGTGCTCTTGAGAGGGCATGATGCATCTGATCCCTCAAACCAAAAGGTCAGTTATGCAAACACAGTGCAGATAATAATTAATCAAAAACAAAGTTGCTTGCATACCTGTCGCTCAGGGAACTTAGGCATTTCAGCTAAGACATCCATTAAAGCTGCACCTTTCTTACTCAACTCTAAGTATTCCACAGCCCGTTGTTGTATTTCAGCATCGATGCAACTCTCATATCTAGGATATTTGTGCAGTTCTATCCATTAGCTGAATACATTTGGATATAGCACAATGAACAACATATAGGGTGCATAGATTACATCACTCTAAAAACTTACTTCCTGAATATTGCCAATATTTGATTCTGTAGCTCGGGATCTGGTGGTTGTGTGTGCATCAAAATTTTTGCGTATGTCGAAAGAAGAATAGGAATTGTTGAAGTCCTGAACAATATAACTGGTGTAAGATAACAGAAAAAAATCAGAAATGATGGCAAAACGAGATCAAATGTTAAAATGCCCTTACGAAACAGCAGGAAGCTTCTCATGAATGAGGCTGAAGATTTCCTTCGGACTACATCCTGGCCTTCTAGCAAGAAGATGGCTGTATTCTCCAAGGATATATGCACTTACCTGCTCCATCATACAATACCAAAATTAAATATTCCATTAGCTTCTCGATAATGTTTTTTTCCATCATTGACATGAGGTAGGACCCGCACACATCAAGAGTAGAAACTTGTGGAGAAGAAATTTTGCTCTTTGGAAGCTTATGTTTGCACTATTGCAATTAAAACTAGAAAAGAAAAAGAACACTAGGCAACACTCTATGGCACTTCTTTTTATTAGTTAAAACTATATGACAGGGTTAGGTATTGTAGCCAACAATGAAGTCAAGGCAACCAATGTTAGTTAGAGGAGGCAATGCCAACCTTATCTTTAGAAGTTATATGCTTGATATGCAATCTAGGACCAAGAGGAGGCCCATGCTGTGGGAATTAAACACCATCGCTTTTTCGTTTGAAGTGAGCGACCAAAGTGAGGGGTTATAGCTTCATAGATGAAGTCATCCACTTCATAGAAGTGTGCACTTCAAACAATGACACACAAAGTGACCCCTACTAGAAGTGGTCGATTCCTTGAACTCTCAACTTTAACGAGTTGGATTAATACCGGCATTATTTTATATTGAACACAATATTAATTATTCTGATTGCACTTGATAATTAAGTACTAAATTTATATATGTTTGGTTCTTTTAGATGTTGTAACAGTAAAGAAGTGTGATTCACATTTCGCTTTTCGCTTCAAGCCTCATTGACCTTGTCACTTCTAAAAGCATTGGGCCCATGTAAAACAGAAGTAAGCAAAATCGTACCTAAAACTGATAAGGGCATGGCTTAACTTTTGAATCTTCAAGAGAAGCCTATCCCTGGTATGGGACTCTCTCTTGAAGGGTTAGGAGATGGTGAAGATCCTAGAGAGTTGTTTTCAGTGGTGTATCGGCATCTTACGGACATCTCAAGTAAACCTCTCCCTAAATTTTGTGGGAAGGGACATGTTCAGCCACCTCTTCCACCTGGGAATCAAATATCTAAGACTTGGTTTTCAGTACTCATTTCATGTGCCTTCAGGTGATCGGAGCAACCTCTAATCACAATGTCTTAAGAGTATTTAATATGCCAATTGCCAATATTAAATAAAATAAGATGTTGAGATATTCTGAGCCGGTCATGAGTGTTTCTCCAATAGGTAAAATAAAATACAATCAAGCATATGCAAACACAAACCCCAAAATCAGATTAACCCCTTCAAACAGTTTTCTCCAGTAGTTAGATTTCCACAATTTGCATTCCTGTCATAGTTGACACTGCACTGCAATCTCAGTATCCTGTGCTCTTACAGCTCATGCAAGTGTTCGGTGTATCAGATTACTGAGCTAGCAATTCCTCAGCTAGCAATGTATAGCATGACAGCTACGCAGTCACAACATCACAATTATCAACAACATCCACAGGGTTTATAATTTTTTTCATTAACATTAACAGGGTAAAGTGTTAAAGCAAAAGAACGCACCTTGACCATTGTTTCATGAATGGCAGGCTTATCAAGATATTCTCTGGCTTTCAAAGCTGCATAAGGCTGAGGAAAGAAGTTTGAAAATAAGACACAGAGCAGACTGAACTCCACCTATAAAGAAGCTGAGACTACACTGCACCAATGGAAGGACAGCTATAGTTACCTGAAGATCTTCGTTGTTTGTAACAAACTGCACAACACGGAACCAAATGTCATCACTGACAAAATCGCCAGCCTTGTCAATTAATTGAAGGATGACATCGACATACCTGGATGTGAAACAGGAATATTCTCTTAGATGTCATCATATCGTATACCAACAAGGAAACAGTTCTCAGAAACATCTAGATCTGAGTGCTCAAAAAAAAAAATAAAGGCTAGAGCTAAATATGCACAGATAAAAACACGAGATCTTTGCATGAAACAATATCTGAAGACTGACTTCATATAGTACAGGACAACAACGTGCATTTTCTGTTCCATATCAATTTCATACCATGACAGGTCAGGAGCAAACTTCTCGGCAAGAATTGCTATTTTAAGTGACAGTTCTTCGCGCATCACGAACTCTGCTGTATTGAGATACTGAAAACACATAGAGTTAGTTGCATATTTCTTCTTTACCTTCTTCAAAAAATTTCATTCCATAGAGGAGATATCTAAATACATTGAAAAGAAAAATTCAGAGAATTTTGAATATAAGCCACTCAAAGTCAGGTGGTTATATACCTGTAATAATTCTTCTACTATGTCCTTTGCATTAGAAACATCACACATGCCATATAGTAAATCAAGGGCACGTCTCCTAATGCTGTATATAATAGTTAACATCAGTAAAGGGAGAAATTGAATACTCTGAGTTGGAGAACATGCGCTAAACTGAGTCTACAAGTAACAGAAAACAGACTTTACAAGGAATCTCTTTCCTTGATTTTATAGAAAAAAGGGAAAAAGCAATCTGAACATTGCAGATAATCAAATAAGTCTCCAGACATATTATCAGACAATTGATAAGCAGCGATAGCCAACCCAATTTCTTTAAGAAGCTATCAATTTCCAAAAGAGGTTTACTTTGCTTATACAAGATTTCATAAAATGGAAATCTTAAGAATAGAATACTTTCAACTTTTTCTTCAGAAAACCGAACGAACTGGATATAGAGATTCATATAGCCAACTCCAACTGATTTGGAGTTGAGAGTTGATTAATTTATATTTTTAAAACCACCCAAGCTTTGGGGAAGAAGATAAGGGAAAAACAAAAGACTCAAACTCCACCTGATATCAGGGTCCTTCAGTGAGGTAATAATTTGAGCTTGATGTCGTTTTATAATGTCCTGAACATCTGTAACCATCAACATCCGAGTCATATTTTCCTGCATTTTGGCAATAATAACATAAGGGAATCAGACAGTCGTCTAGGCCGGCATGCTGTTAATTGGATTTATTTGCAAGTTTGTTTGTGAGAAATTTGGTATATATAGGACCAACATGTTACACAATGCCGATGATGAACTAAGAAACCTCTTACATAGGCAAAATAAAAGTGATAGAAGAAATAACATGAGCTTATATGCTGCTACAACTTACCAAGCCAAGATAACGAATATTTGGCTCACGGACAGCAATGAATTTCCCAAGCAATGCAACACACTGAGACATCATTTCCTTTTCGGCATCAAGATGCATGACCTGCAGTAAAGCGGTAGAGTTCAACGCTCAAGTCTTCCAAGAAAGCAGGGGCACAAAAGAATTACACCAGCAGTAAAGTTCTTAAAATCTGAATAGTGCAAAATAGCATATCTTAGCATGTAATGTGCGCACAGGGTTAAGAGTGCATATTTTCTTAATGAACAAGCAGAAATTTCATAATAGGAGCAGCTATCGGAGCAGCACATAGAGAAGCATAAGATATCAGTTTTGACTTACAGATAACCAGGCATTTAATTTGAAGAAGAGAACTAAATTATGAAAATGTCAGATGCTTAGCACTGAACTTCACAGAAAGCATGGAACTGTACCTCAAGAGCACAAAAGGATAAGGACTTGATACAATTAGAAACTTACAAGAGCAAGGGCTTCAAATAGAACTGCATGTGACGCATTATTTTTGTTCACATTTTTCACCACATCAGTTCCCATCAGTATCCGTTGTAAAACCTAATTGATTAACAAGAAAAGAGATTAATTTTGGGACATCACTCCAGATTATTTTTTCCTGGCATGTACAAAAATATGATACTTGGCAGTAAAACAAAATCTTTTAGAGATGATAGTACCTCAAACAATGATCTTCTAGTGCTTGGATCTTCAATAGTCGGAAAATATTGAAGAGCCCTCATAGTCTTCACCTGAGATCAAAACCATCAAATTAGGATGATATATGAGCAGAGATCATGATCCGTTCTTAAATTACTGTGCCGGTGCATCAAATTTGCGATTTACAGGATCAGTCCATCCATTCACCCAATTTTCAATTTAACAATCATCCGATTGGGATGCATAAGTGTATTTCAAGGTTCATGGGCACAATATGCAGTTTTATCCACAGCAAATACTGGGTTCGGTATATTCAACAGTAACGAGTAAACAAACCTGAAGCCAGGGCGACGGGATCCCATAGTAAGTATATTCTTGTGGAATATCTTGGTTCCTGGAAAGCCTTTCCAACACTTTAACACATTTTGGAAGACAATTCCAATATGCTTCATGGTTACTAGCCACTAATGCAACTAGAAGACTCATGGAAGATGTCAAGACACCAAAATCCCGTTCATCTAGTAGTTGTGCCATCCTATCTGACCTGGAATATGAGGAAAAGTCCAACTGTTGAAACACAAGTTAAGTCATTCCATAAACCATTCAAATACATAATTACACGTACCAGCCATCAACATTCACAACATCAGGATTTTTCCTAAAAAGACGCAGGAGACATAGAGCAGCCTTCTTCCTCACAAGTGGCCTACAACTGCTTGATATCTTGCGGCACAAAAAGAAGGAAAAAGAAGAGAGTCAACGTCACTTTCAATCTCTGAAGTACCAGCTCAATACTGCAAGTATCACTTACGAGTAACTTCTGAACATCAGGTGCCAGAGATTCAGCAAATTCGCTTCCCCCAATATTTCCAACCTGCACACATACATGGAAATTTATAATTTGTAATATATGATAAAAGAACCCCAAAGTTTCAATTCACTTAGCAAAAAAAAGAAATCCTTCCAGCAAAAGCAAATAACCGCACAAGATTTGCATATATGCAAGTAAAGACCCACAAAACATCTACAACTCTTACCAAAGTCAATGCTAAACACTGGAAAGTTTCGTTGCGACCTATTATGTCATTGCGTACTGTATTAATTGCTAATCTCAAAAAATCATGGTTCTCATTGAGCAAAGATGATGTTACTATGTACCCAACCTGCGAAACACAAAAAAAAAACAGTTGAACCTTTAAGTCCTTGCTTCAAATATTTACACAAAACAGAAGCTGCAGCATAGCTAAGACTAGAACATGCACCTCCTCCATCTTGCGCTAGTATGTATGGAGATTACAAGTGCAAAAAAGCTATATAACATAATAAGATTCTCCAACTATTACAATCAAAATAAAGCCATGGTTTCAATGGTTTAAAAAGAAAGTACAGCTGAAAATTCAGATCTCAACTTCTAGAAAGAAACAGGATTACCTCATATTTATCATAACATTCCAAGGTGATTAGTTATCCATGTGATTGAATGAAAAGAAGAATAAGGAGATACCTGCTTCTCGGGATACTTTGGAGCAGATATCAGAGATACAGCTTCCATGTGACCAAAATCCACATCATAACCAAGCATATAAATGTAAAGCATTTTCCAGACATATTTCTTCTTCTCATAAGGTGTCAACCCCTGTTGAAAAAACAAAGAGTATAAAACTCTGTCACTAGGATTGAAGCCAATTAATTTACAGACAAAATAGCTCTAAATAAACAAATTAAGAAACACTGAATTTTTTTATAGAAAGAAACACAGAAATTATTTAGCAAACAGAATAAAGAATAGCTAGGATGGAGCATCTACTCCCAGTTATTCACTAAGGGAAACAGAAAGAATAAGAAGGAAGAAAGAAAGAAGAAGCTACATCAGAAACATCACGATCTGTTGTCTGAATATTCTCAAAGAAAAGATGCTAGTTTTAAGGTCTGAACTTGATGTGTTTTGGTAATTCATGGAAAATGGTTCAAGTTGTAGACTTGTAGTACATGAATATGCTTTTATACGTGTTGATGTCCTTGGCAAGGTAAGGAGATATGATATAACCTGCAATAAATATGATGACCAAATAAACCTCTTGTTTCAATCCATGCATTCATGTTGGTGCTACACTTTAACTCATTTTCATCTTTTTTGCATGGTTCTCTTACTAGCTCTACTATCTTCTTCTTCTTCTTTTTTAAATGATAAATAGGTTGTTTCCTATCTTAAAAAAGTGTTGTGGTCTACAATGGTTGTTAATAATCTAAAATGGTACCTGTGTTGGTGGGAGGTGGGAGGTAGCAGGTAGCCAAGTACCCCATGGAGTTAGTCGAAGTGCATGCAAGCTTACCCGGACAACACGGTTATGAAAAACAAAATGGGTGTGAATGATCTACTTCACTAATTTTAGGGACAGTAGAAAAAATGGAAGTATATATGCCTTTTCCATTTTCATGTAATCCAGATACAACATAATACCAAAATTTTGAAGAACACTACTTGCACACCATCAGTGTGTAGGATCATTTGGCTTCCTTTGTCTACAGTCTATTGGAAATCTTTTTGGTCTTTAATTTGAGCAGAGCACCAATTAATTATACATATATAGATTCCTCAAAAAAATTAACTGTATATCTATGAGTCGGGCTATTTGATATCAGGACAACGCGTCCCAAATGGCATACATCTTAGATTTTGTCAGTATGGATGTTCTTTTGGACATGAAAGGTAGCGGAGATGAGGATGCTTAGATGGATGTGTGGTCATACTAGGAGAGATATGATTAGAAATGAAGTGATACGGGATAAGGTTGGAGTTGCCTCCATGGCGGACAAGATGAGAGAAGCGCGACTGAGATGGTTCGGGCATGTGAAGAGGAGGGGTGCGGATGCGCTAGTTAGGAGGTGTGAGAGATTGGCGGTCGCAGAGGCTAGGAGAGGTAGAGGTAGGCCGAAGAAGAACTGGGGGAGGTGATTATGGCGCACCTCCAGCTGACTGAGAATATGACCATAGATAGGAAGTTATAGAGATCGAGGATTAGGATAGAAGGTTAGTAGGTAGTTGAGTTTTGTATGTGAGGGAGGTGGGGGGCTAGCCTTTCCATCTCCTCCTTTTCTTAGTAGTAGTATTTAGGTATCACGTAGATCAGTATTTCTATGTGGGTATCGCTTCATTTGTTCTATATCTTGATCTTTTCTGTGAGGGAGTTTTGCATTGTTCTATTGACTACGTTTCTTTAGCCGAGGGTCTATCGGAAATAGCCTCTACCCCACAAAGGTAGAGGTAAGGTCTGCGGACATCCTACCCTCCCCAGACCTCACTTTGTGAAATTACATTGGGTATGTTGTTGTTGGATGTTCTTTTGGACGTTATTAGTTCCCTATAGTGGTGGAATAACACGATTATCATTGTAAAGGGGATGTTTTTGCTGTAAAAATGATCATCTTTTGGTTACCAAATAAGTAAAAGTGTCTCACCTTATCAAGAGAAAAAATGGTACACTTTCTTCATCAATAAAACACTTCTCTTCCTATATAAAAAAGCTTCTTTTCTGCCAATCCTAAATATTCATGTTCATAAGCACCAATCATCCTATTGGAATTTTTTGGATTGATTGAAAGGATATACTAGAATTCTTTTTCTATAGGGACGTACTAGCATTCGTATTCAATACTCAACCTCTTAGAATCCCCCTATAAGATTGGAACGAGATTCTTTTCTTTTGGTTTTTGCTAACGAATTTTTTTTCTAACCAAGAAATTCCTGAGGACAGGTGGCGCAGGCTTCAAAACTTTGTGAATAATGGGTCCGCCTCTCTACTCCTTGGGGACAAAGTAAATACCAGCATTCTTATTCAATGCTTAGCCTCTTAGAATCCCTATAAGATTGGAAAGGCATTCTTCCTTTAGTTTTGCTCACTGTAAGCATTTCAACACCTCCATAGTAACATTCTTATTTCTTGAAAAAGAAAAGCTTGTACGATGGTTGTAATTGTTGAAAATTGCTTTCAGTTACTGCAGTTTATTTTTTGCATAATAAGTTGGTTAGGCTTAAGATGAATCTACTTTTGAATTTTAAACTTTTATTGGATAGATTAGTCTAGTTGAGATATTTTAGGCTTTTGAAAGTATCCTGCAGATTTACTGTTGTTAAGTTAGCTATTTAAAGCCCTCTATGCTTAATGTGAGAGACATTTTCAATCAATACGTTCAACCCTTTTTGATGCACCATCTTTTAAAAAACCACCAGTGATATCAAGAGCCTCATTGGTCTTACCTCTTACGGGATCTGTGAATTCATCTAAAGAACCATTTTCAACCCATTTTTTATCCTTGCTTATTTTTAACGTTTGGGCCCCAATGTCAATTTTCAACCAATATCCATTTTTAACACATGCTTATTTTCAACGCACATGGCTAATTTCAACCAATTCTGATTTTTAACCAATGCCAGTTTAACCTATTTTCAAACATGGCAAGCAACATTCTCTCTTTGAACGGCCCACATATTTTCATTGAGTTAAAATATCAAATTTGGTCAGTGAAAATAAAATCATATTTTGAAACCTGACTTATGGGATGTTGTGATAGAAGAAAATTCTTTACAACAATTTTTTGCAAATTCTATAATTGTCCAAATTAAAGCACTTTCAAAAGAGCTTTTAAACAAAACAAGGTTATTGAGGGTTCAGGTTATATTAGAAAAGTGTGCAAGTTCAAATGCAGTCAAAACAATCCTCAAGCACAAACAATAGAAGCAAAAATTGAGGAGGAGCAACTTTTTAAAAATTGCAGCAACTGAAGCAAAGAAAAGAGTATTGAAAATGGCTTTCAGTTACTGCAGTAATTTTATTTTTAGCGTAATAAGTTGGTTAGGCTCTACTTTTGAATTTTAAACTTTTATTGGATAGATTAGTCTAGTTGAGATATTTTAGGTTTTTGAAATTATCCTACAGATTTTCTGTTGTTAAGTTAGCTATTTAAAGCTCTCTACGCTTAATAAAAATTGAGACATTTTCAAACAATACTTTCAACCCTTTTTGATGCACCATCTTTTAAAACACCAATAGTAATACTTGTCTTGTTTCCAAATTCTGGACAAAGCATTCGACAAGTATCGACTATAATTTCCTATAACGTACAAAATTCCAACATTAATATGCCAAGCATAATATATTTAACTGGCAAGAAGGGATATCTCAACAAAAAAAGGTGGCCTACAAGGGCAAGCTCTGTGAGGATCAATTATGACATTGAGTGTCCATTATGACATTGACCAACTCAGGAAAACGAAATTCATACATTATTACACTACAAGCATCCAAGGGTGAGGCACAATGGTCAATGACGTGAGGTAGAACCATGAGATCTCAATTCAAATCCAATTTCTTCCTATTCGCCCAATGGATAGAGTTACCTAGTACTTGTGTTGGTGGGAGGTTGCAAGTACCCGGTATAATAGTCAAGTCCACGTAAGAGGACCCGGATACCACCGTCATAAAACATAAACAAATAAGTACATAAAATATTACGATATAAAAAACTGAATAAGTTGATACATTCAAGAATCATTTTAATTTCACTAATGCATTTGCCTTGTCTATATCTAACTGTGTCCTCCACTTCCACTATTTAAATAGAAGAGTATTTTGGTGATCGTGTCTCTTTTTGGGTGTACTTACGAGGTTCCAATTTGTATAGAGAATTGGATCACTTTTGTTGAGAAACATATTTTGGTGTAGGTTCTCTTCTTTTAGTATACGACTTGTATACGGGGTTTTCCCCAATTGTTACTCCCTAAGTTCCAATTTATATGACACTCTTTCCTTTTTAGTCAGTCCCAAAAATAATAACACATTTCTATATTTAGTAACAATTCAACTTTAAATTTATATTTATACCCTTAATGAAATGATTTCTAGCCACACAAATTTATATGGGTTGTTTTAAACCACAAGTTTCAAAGACTTCTTTTATTTCTTAAACTTTGTGCCAAGTCATATATAATGGGATGGAGGGAGTAATAAAATTATTTACCTTATCAAAAAAATGGAAAGAGTATCAATGAACTATGAACAAATTAGGCATCTAAACACCTTCCAATCTAATCTTTGCCCCTTCCGTTTGTAATTAATAGCCAATGTAATATCACTAACAATAGCTCAACAAGAGTTTTGTAACACTTTTTTTCTCCTCCCTTCATCCTCTAATATCTCCATTGATTGAATAAGAAAAGGAGGCTTCATGAGATGTTTTATAATCTAGAGAAAATGCTTTGAAGATGATCTATGCTTACGAAAATGCCATCCAATTAACTCCTTCCCCACCTTTGAATAGCACCTCAACGAAAAAAGCGTTTGAGAAATCTTCATTAAAAATCTAATCCTACATCTTTCTTTGTGTTTAAGCTAGTTCAATGCTCGATTTTAGAGACATAGGATCTAAGTTCAATACCTCACATATGCAAGAAACCTACAGAAGCATGAACAGATTTGTTCTGTTAGTACAATATTATCAGTAGATATGCATACTATCATGCATCTTAACAAACTATGCAGGCCTAGCGAGAGCATTACCTTGTATCAACAACATATAGTAGAAAGAACTCGATACTCTTCTGGTTGTAAAGCCAACCCTGCTCACATGCCTTTTACCTTGCACAATATTCTAGTAAAGGCTTATAATTGCAGAATCACTGCACCCTCAGTAAGCAATAACTGTTTTAGATGCTACTTCAAAGTCTTTAACTGCGTCACATCTCAATAGAACACCATCTCTACCAACTCGGGTCTAAATAGTTCTACAGCTTATACCAGAGTTTACTTCCACTTGTGTCCTTTACATGATGACGCATATACGAAATTCGGATTTCACTCCAGTTTATATGATAAAGCACTCTTTTTTCCCTCGTGTCGCCTTAGTCTATCTAGTAGTATTAGGGGCACAGTTCTTAAAGGGTTGAACAGATACACCTACGAGAACCATTTGAAAAGTTAAAACGTGTTATATGGATATATGGATCAACATTTAGATAGGAGCAGACAGATTTTACATAGACCACAGAATTGCTCCATTTGCACGATCACCACAAAGTGACACCTTACAACTCTAATTGTTATTCACACTAATGAGATCATCACAAATTCACCATCATCCCTTACAAAATCTAAAAAGATTATCTTTTCCTGACAAGTCTCATTACAATAGTGAATGGACAAGAAGGTTCGCCTTCACACTGCTATGTTAACTAGCCTAAATTGGGCATTCTTTACCTAACAAGCAAACACTAACTAAGTATCCCTTATGTTCAAAACCGGATCGTTCTAGATGGTTTCTAACAATGAATTCATGTCTTCCACAGAATACTTTAACACTGTAAAATACAAACATGAATTCAATAAGTGCATGCTGCCTTCTAATTAACTAGCAGATAAACCCATTCACTAGTAGACATCCAATTTAACCCTACAATACCATACGAGGATCGAGGATTTTAGTTCTATAGGTTCAATCTTTAAGGTTTTTAACCTTGAATTCATTATATTTTTAAAGTAATAGGTTCATATCTACTATTCATTACAATTATAGTGAATTTTTACACATAAATTTTAGCTCTGCATCGAAAGTACTGGGTTCATATAAACCCGGTATGTCAAAACTTCATTCGCCCTTGACAGTACCCCGTTCCTAAGCAGTTTAAACCTTAACCCAAAATCAAACAACACAACATATACACAGCATAGCTCATAGTACCAAAAATCCAATAATCCTTCAACTGAAACTAAAATTAACGGAAAACCACAAATAAATGGAAAGGCAAACAAATGACATACATGTACACATCTATGTATAAGGTAAAGTTGTGACCTTTTCGTTTTTGAAGCGAGTACGAACATTGCCAAGCTCCTTATCAACACGAAGACGCTCCTGTTCTTTGTTCTGGCAATTACGAATGTCGCTAATGAATACTGACAAACCTCTCATGCCGGATAACGCCATTTCCGGTTCAGATCCAACCCGAGAGATAGGCTTTACTATAAGATCCCTACCACCGAGATCTCGACCCTTCGTAATTCAGCCTATACATACAACAAATGTGTATGTATAATTTGAGCCGTCAGGGCAGTGGAGGAAGACGACTTTTAGTTTAATTTGACGAAACGGCTTTTTTGCATTTAATTTTTGTTTCTTTTCTTATTTTATTTTCCGTTTATTTATTGGAATTAATTGCTCACTGTTCGTCATGTCAATGTAACGGTTGGGTCCAGCTTTTTGAATTTTGCATGGATTCTCGGTTGGGTGATGGGTCCCTTCTTGACCCGAAAACAAAATGTGGAGTAATTTACTATTAGTTCTTTTTAAAAAAATAGTAATTATTACATAGGTACGGGAAGGGAAACGGAAAAGGGGATCACAAGATGGCCGTTGAACCCTCATCAAATGAAAGTTTAGATAGTCAGTTGGGATCAACTGAGCTATTAAGATTCCCGTAATTTAATGTTAGTAGTAACTTTTAAGAACATGAAATTTTAATTTCAAAGATTGCACTAATGGTATATATAGAATTTTGTATAAGTAATAATGACTTAGGATTCGTTTGGCCATAGATATTTTTATTTTATTTTCGGAATTTTTTTTCACTTTTTTTGAAAACTAGTGTTTGGCCATGAAAATTGTAAATACAATTTGAAGTTGTATATGGAATATGAAAAACTTCTCAAACCTTGTTGTTATAATTTTCACTTTTTTTTTTGTCATTGCTTTTATCTTTCACTTTTCAAATTTTATCCTACATTTTTTATTTTTATAAATTTGACCTCGTAGTAGATTCTACTGATGAGTTTCGTGAACTTGATTATATCATCATATTAAAGAAAGTCTATATAAATCATGCTTAATGTAATAGAAAATGATTGATGGTCGGTGTTTACACACTCGTTATGTTTATTAATTCCTTTGGATGGTTTTGATAGTTTTTAAAAATTGGAGGTATAAATCATATTTCATATTTGTTAGAAAAAGTATATTCCAACAACCGAATATTATTTGCAAAAATTATGACCAAACACAACTCCAACTCCAACTCTAACTCCAAAAAAATAAAAAATAAATGAAATTATTTTTTTATTTCTATAGTCAAACGCCTACTTATTTTCATAATTCGCTTGGTAAAATCGGTTGGTTTTAACGATTTAATTCTTGTTTCAAAATTGAAATGCAGCTAAAGGATGGAAGGAATAATATATCGAATACAGAATACGGGTCGACAAAAGATGATCCCCTATCAATTGCTATCTCTTCCTTGCATAACATTAAAAAAAATAAAAAATCAACGTCTACTTTAGAATCATTTTTTTTGTAGTACGACAAAATGCACTTAGAAATTAAGGGGGCATCTAGTTTACTAACCAATTATACGGGAATTATTATGCGGAGTTTATTTATGTTATGCACAAAATCAAATATACATTATTTACAAATAAAAGTATTCGGTTATTAGGAAAAAGCAATATACTTTTAATGTCGAATCTATATCTTTGTTTATATCTCAGGTTGAAATAAATTACTATAATTCATTTCTGCCGACGTATTAGTTGACACTTTTTTATAAATTTTACGAACGGAGCTCCGATTTTGATATTTCTCATTCGTTACCCTAATTCATTGATTAGTAATGAATGAATTGTTATACAGTAAAACCTCTATAAATTAATAACCTTAGGACCATGAAATTTTATTAATTTAGAGAGATATTAATATATCGATAAATTAATATTTTATTAATTAAAAGAGAGACTTTTTAAATTCATCAAATTTAGTACATACATATGTATTGAAAATAAATGAATTCATATATGTTTCATTGATTATATTCATGCATCAACCAATTCTTTGTAACTAATTAAATATATTCATGTATAATATTAATTCATTGTATACAATTAACTATTATATTCATGGACGCATGTATCAATTCATTGGAATTACTTAAATAATGTATACATGTTTACATTAATTCGTTGCACTTAAATAACTATTATAGCCAGTTAAATATATTCATGCATGATGAATGAAACATATACTATATAAATCTCAATATGGTAAAATAATTCATCACCCAACCGTGTCTTCTCATCTAAAAGGCATCGCAAAATCATCCATGAATGATCGAATGCGTAAAGCATTATGTGAGTATAAGAGAGACCATCCCACATGCACTCAAAAAGATTTACAAGAGTGGGTTGATGAAAAATATCGTTTGAAAGTTAGTCAAGGTACAATATCAAACACTCTCACGAGATCATCGGAGTACCTTTCAGCCAACTTTGAGAAGGGTGGGGATATTAAGCGACACAAATCGGCGAAATATCCAGATATGGAGAAGGTTATTTATGAATGGTTTCTTCAGTACCAAGATCGAGTCAACGTGACCGGAGAGCTTATTTTGGAGAAAGCAAAGGATATAATGAAGCTTTTGCATCCTCAACACCCTCATGAACATCAATTTTCTCAAGGTTGGCTTGAAAAATTCAAGGTAAGACATGGTATTAAATCATTCCGTCGCTTTGGAGAAAGTGGTTCGGTTGACATGCAGGACATGGAAATGAAACTGGAGGCTATAAGGGAGAAAATAAACCAATTTCCCATTAAAGATGTTTTTAATTTGGATGAAACATGTTTGTTTTACAGGTTACAAGCTGATCACTCTCTTGCAACCAAGCAACTTGAGGGAAGAAAGCAAGACAAAGAGAGGCTTACAATTGTTATTTGTTGCAACGAGGATGGTTCGGAAAAAATTTCTTTATGGATTATTGTAAAATATGCAAAGCCACGTTGCTTCAAAAATATCAACATGAGCAGCATCAATTGTCATTATCGTGCCAACAAGAGGGCATGGATGACTAGTGTGTTTTTTGATGAATATGTTCGTTTGGTTTGATCACAAAATGAATGGCAGAAGAATCTTGTTGACGGTTGACAATTGTCCAGCCCATCCAAAAAATATTGAAGGGTTAGGGAATGTTGAGTTATTTTTTTTGCCACCTAACATGACATCAAAGATTCAACCATATGATGCAGGAATAATTAGAGCTTTCAAGATGCACTATCGTAGGAGATTCTACAAAAATCTACTGGAAGGTCATGAGTTGGGGCTACCTAATCCGAAAAGATTAATGTTTTAGATGCCATCAATTTTGCGAGTCTCCGCTTGGACAACCAATGTTTCTCAAATGTCAATAGCAAATTGCTTTCGGCACTGCAAAATCCGTTCAAATGAAGAAATCTCAAGTGAGACAAACTTTGAAGAAAGCCTACATGAGCTTGAGAATATGGTCAAGGATGTTGGTTATCGCAATGAAATGGACGTCAACAAATTGGTGGACTATCCGGGTGAAAATGATGAATGTTCAATGGTTCAAAGTTTAGAGGAAATTGTTGCTTTATATTATTGAAGATCCTACTAATGATGAAGTCAAGATGATTCAATACCGTTGGAACCAAATCACGAGAAAGGAGGCTTTGAGCGCGACAACAACTCTTCAAAATTTTTTGTTGCAAATGGCTAGAGAACTCGACACCTAACTCTTGGTCGCAATTAAAAAAGTTAGGGATGAAATCCAATTAGATTTAAATTTTAAGAAAAATCAAGTAACAATAGATTCATATTTTAGCAAATTACCATAATATTTATAATTGTAATATTTATGAATTATTAATTTAGAGTTTTAATGGGACCTAATATTTATAAAGGGATTTTCCGAAAAATTATTATCTTATTATCTTATCGAATTTGATGATTTTTTACAAAGGCCCAAGTCGGGACCGGAAGATTTTATTATTTTAGAGAGTTTATTAATTTATAGAGGTTTTACTGTACATGAATTGTTTATTTTAAAAGAACATTTTCATCTTCAAATGGTTAATCACATTGCTAATTCACGTATTCTCGTTCCATATTTTGTACCACATAAAATGAATATAGTTCTCTTGTAACTTAATAATTGTATTATGTAAGATTTTATGTTGGGATTAATTGCTTCATTACCACAACTAAATGGCTCCTAAGACTTATGCATACTCAATGCAAGAAGTTAGTTACTCCTTTCATGTCATTAATTAAAACTTATTAGATGTCTCTCAATGGATCTGTCTTTTGTTTGATTCTTGATTATGATCGAGATTTTCTTATGAAATTATGTCCCTACATCTTGTCAGTCGTCAATAATGTTATTTACATCCATTTAATCGCACGGTTTGCCCTTCAAAAGGCTGGTCTTTAATTTTTGCCCTCAAATGGTGTAAAGAATCCAACATTAATTTTGTCGGATTCCTTAAAAAATTTATGCCTCAATAGGCATAAATTACCTTTGAGGGCAAAATTAAAGACCAACAACAAAATAAGAAAAAAGTGCAAATGACCCATTTACACCCATACAAGATAAATATTTTGCGAAGTGGTGTGGTACTATTTTTTCTGTGACAGGAGCAATAAATTAGGATATAGTATCAACACATATTTTATTAACATCTTTTAATGCAAGTTGAGAATAATAAATTATCCAATTCTATCAACATATATCAGTCATTGCAAAGAATAGTTTTAGATGGGTGCCTGATAAAAGTATTGGCATGTGGTAGTTGGATCTCATAACACAATGTTTCTGCTGAAAGAGCCAAATTAAGTTTAAAAAGAAAAGGAAAAAGGGCTATAGCAATAAGAACTTAGAAAAGATGTGTGTCATGATTATTCTTTTCTCAAGTTGTCTTGCTAAAGGATAAAGGACACCTAAGCATTTATTTATTTTTTGCCCGTTGGCCTTTTTGGACATTTCTTTTGGGTGTGATCACATATTTTCTTAAATCATTAAAAATTAAAATAATAGTGAACTAAGACGGTGTACATACCATCTTCGAACCCTCACTCCTGGAATTACATTGAGTTATTGTTATTATAGATTTATAGAATGACCAAGTTATTTTGCTACTAAATTATATTTATGATATTTCTCACAACAGACGTAATATTCTTCACAAACTTGAATTAATTATTGTGACAATAATTTTGTGTTAACTGTTAAACGGTAATTGTTTCAAGTCCATCACCTTGAAGACGGGTTAAACTGATATCAACATACCCAGTGAAATCTCATAGTGTGAGTCTGGAGAGAGTAGAATGTACGCAAATCTTACTTCTATCTTGGAAGGTAGAGAGACTATTTCAGAAAGACTCTGACTCAAGAGAAAGCATAAGAAAAGTCATACAAGGAGTATAAAAATGAAAATAACAAAAGCGAATAAGTCATACAGAATAATCAGGAAAAACAAGGAACAATAGCTACTACAGAGATAAGATACCATTAGAAAGAAATTGACTAGAAGAAGCTGTTCGAGCTCGCCAAGATGAAAAAACAAAAATAAAAGCACACTTCTGGTGGGATTCAAACCCACAATCGCCTGATTGGAAGTCAGACGCCTTATCCATTAGGCCACGGATGCTTTTTGATATTACTAAAGTTTTAACCCTTTTATTCACAAAACGAAGCAAGTAACCAACTAATCAGAGTTTTGAAATCTTTTGATCCAGAATTTTTAAGCTTTACCCCAGTTGTTTTCCTCTGAAAACAGAGTCAAAGTAGAATTCCGCTATAAATAAACAAAGTCTTTCTTAAGGACCCCCTATGAGACGGCAAGACTCTCTGGTTTTAATTATACAATAAATTAAATTTAACTATCCAAGTAATCAATTTAAATTTAGTCACGTCAAAAAAAATTGAGGATTAGTCCAAAATAATAAAAAAGCATCATACATGAGAACATTACATAAAAGAATACCAAAAAGCATTTGAAGACTCACAGACCTAAAACGTTATGCAAAAGCGTTACACTCACATCTTTAATACAGAACGTAATGCATAATACAAAAACGAAAAAGATACGCAACATTTTCCCGTTTTCAGCTCCAGGATATAAGACCATCCAATGCCATATTTAGGGCCAATTATCTCACAGTGCCATTTCAGATTGACATTAAAAATCAGTCTTATATCTCTAACTCTCACATACCAATTTGGAGATTCATAAAGGCTCAAGTTACTTTATGTTGGTTATACAAAGGTTGCATGAAACGGGAATTACAAGTAACTGCAAAGTAATTCAAGAACTGAAAATTACAATAGAACAACAAAACTGAAATTACAATTTTGTTGAAGAAGTAAAACTAGAAACTGTTTTGTTATTGCTGAGTCGAGTGTGGCACTCTGTCCTTAAGACAATATTGCCCCGTATGTATCCTTTATACGTCCTGGACAATTCGTCTCCCAAGATAAAACAGCAATGGAACACTTGAGCAAAGGAAACTCAAGAGCTACCGTGAAGAATATTGAGTAACGAAATGATGCTTGGAAGTTGTAGGAAGAACTGTTTTTGCTTGTGTATTTTCGTGTAGTATATTCTCTTGCTCAACAATGGTGTAAGGAGTGTTTATATAGGTGAGGGAGGGGCTGTTTAACTGCCCCCATAACATCCATTATTGGCCAAATAATGGCCCATTATGGAGGTAGTAAAGCCACCAAAATAAATGGTGAAAGACCAACGGATTGGCCATTATAGGAGGAGTAATTCAGCCAAAATAAATGGCTGAATTGAGTGCTTGGCGTTTTTGTTCTCTTCTGCCCAATTCTGACTTTATGAAAACTTCAGGGACCAAACTGTACATCTGAAAGAATTCTGGTCCAAACTGTACTTCTGGCAAAGTTCTCTGGCCCAAAAAGATAACCACGGGAGCCGGACGGGCAGCGGCGGCGCGCGTGTGGTCTTTCCTTGAACCGAAGCACATCTAGGTCCTCCCTCCTTTAAACACATGGGATACCCCTTGGGGTCCCAAACCCCAAACCAATTTCGAGTCTTATATACACAACAATTCTTTCTTCCTCTACCGATGAAGGAGAATTGATCACACACCACACTTTTCCATGCTTCAAACACCTTACTTCGTGAACCAATATCTCTTTCATTTCTCAATGAAATTTGACGATTCTTGGCCCTACGGTTATCTACGTACTTAGTAGATCATGCATGTGTGAAGAACCGGATTCTCCAACATACGTAACACTAGTGTTTAAGCCGTTAAAGTTGATCGATCGCAACTCCCGCCAAAGACAAATTTCCAACACTTTATTCTCCGTGCATCCTAGCTAGTCTTCCCCTCCACCCCCGTAAAGACACCAGATGATGGTTTGCTCCTAAAGAATCAGCAAAAAGGGCATCCACCCTAAGGCTGGCCAGATTCAGGGAAATTTATTGGACCAAGATTGACGGCTAATCCACTTAATATATCAGGAACATAGTAAATATGAGTACTCAAGGGTGTTGCTTAGTAGTTAATGAAATGGTTAAGAAAAACTATAAGATTTCAAGTTCAAATTTCAACTTGAGCAATAAAAGAAAAAAGGTGATTTCTTTTCATTCGTCTAAAATTTGGTGGGCAGAGTTACCTAGCATATTTGTGGATGGGAGTCACCTTCCAATCTGTCTAAGACTTCATGGGCGAGTTACCTAATACTTGCGCTAATGGGAGGTAAGAGATACCTACGAAATAATTGAAGTGCATGCAAGCTGCTAAGACACCACCCTCATCCAAAAAAAACATGGACATGAGATCCAAGATCTTTCCGTCTTAGGGGAGAGTGACACTTCAGCCGCTGTACCACAGAGGTTTATAAAATCATGAAGCTACCCATGGTAGAACCTTTTGCTACAAGCAAATACTACAAGAGAATAGCAGAAAATAGGGGTGAGCGGGTCCGGATACCCTAACATTTTTTAACTACACGGACCCTACCCGATAAAAGATCGGTTCCTAAATTTACTACCCGGAACCTACCCGTAGCAATCATTACCCGGAACCTACCCGGACCCGTTCCCGGGTACCCTGTAAATAAAAAACACAAATTAAGCAACAATTTTTAAGCCTATGAGAATAAAAAAGAGTTCTAAAATAATTTCATCAAGTAGTTTTTTAGCCTGCAATCAGAATTTTTAGTATCCTTATAAGAAGTTTTAGAAAACTTATTCATTGTAGAAAAGCTAATTCTGTAACCAAAACCTAAAATTGCAAGCCAAATTTGACAATTAATTGAACGTGTTGATTTCAAAATAAATTTGAAAATATCTAAATTAAACTTATTTTCGTGTTCATAAGCTCTTCGATACAAAAGAAAAGCTTTATTATGCTAGTAAATCCCTAAATTTCATCTTCACAACTACAAAAATATACACAAATTTTAAAAATAGATTTACATTTCAAATAAAAAAGTAATACAAATTGAAGATGAGTATCGCCTGAAATAGAACAGAAGCATATGATATTAAAAAGAAATTAAAGAGTTAGATATGAACCCATATGCATTTTAGGAATGACGTGAACACAACCAAGGGAGAGAAAGAGGCAAAGGTGAAGCTTCAATGACGACAACGATGAAAGTACCTGAGAGAAAGCTTCAACAACGACGACGATGAAGCTCGGTGGTGTAGCTAAAACGCCATTGTTATTGAGAGAGTTTTGTGTGTTTTCTCTTAGGGCACAAAGAACATTCTAGAATAAAGGGGTGAAAAAACTAAAATATTTACGTATTGGGATGGGGAAAATCAATGTGTAGGCGTGCAACAAACAATTTTGGAGAAAGTTAAAAGTGGTCCAAATGTTTCTAAAAAAAGTAAAAACATTTAATATTTTATAGGTTCCAGGTATCGGTTCCGGGTCCGGGTACCCTGTCTCTATTTTCCAGAACCGGAACCGGACCCGACATTGATCGGTTCCTAATTTTACTACCCGGACCCTACCCGTTATTATAATATATCTACCCGGAACCTACCCGTTAGTGTCGGTTCCGGTCGGGTATCTGGGTACCCTATACCCGTGCTCACCCCTAGCAGAAAACATAGAAATCACAGTGCAACATATCAGAAGGAAACAAAGCCCATACACCCATAAGCACTTCAGACCAACAAAATGACTACCCGACAACTACAAGATCAATACAATGTTCCAGGTACAACCGAGACTTTATATCCATCTCATTTGCAAGCAAACTACCAGTGATATTCCACACAAATAGTTTAAAAAGGACAATCTAATATAGATGAACAAATGACTACCGGAGACAGCGGGTCTAAAAAATGATACAAGATGCTTTCTCATACAGAAGAATAAAAAGAATGAACAACAAAATATTGAAAGGACATTACAGGCTTTTCTTCGCCTTAGTGCCTGATAACTGTTGTTGACAAGTCCCCAGTGACATTACATCAACCTATGACACAATTTCCTAATCGCTGGTGTCACAAATCACGAGATAGGATACATGATGCTTACAACGTCAGCTATTATAGATTTCTAAATGTGAGTGGAAAAAAGAAAATGTATATGAGAACTGAACCAAGAAGATTCGCTTGGGTAGATTCTTTAAAGCAATTGAAAGACCTGCCGACAAGCAGCACATCCTCGAGAAACTGCTCCACTTTCCCTCAATTTGCAGCTGTCTTTGACATGGCCTGCTTGATAGCCTCAGCATATGTCCTGTGTTGGTAGGTGAGTGTTGATTCAAGCAAGTCCCATAGGGATGTCTTCGGGTTCCAACCTGGTCAACCAACCATCCAAATGTCAGATTATTCTTGACCTGTAGAGTGTGTGAATTATTCAACAGATGAGAAAACACATGCATACCAAGCTGTTTGTTGATTATAGTCATATCCGGAATTCTCTTGTCACTGTCATCATACCCTTCGCCATAAAATTCTATGGAACTTACATCAATGGTAGGTGTTTCAATAGAAGATTCTCCACTTACCTTCGAATAAACCTGTTGTGCAAAAAAAGGAGCTGAGGAAAATGGATGGTAGACGCACAGTAACTAAAATAAGTCCCCACACCAAGAATATTTGGAGGGGAAACACAAAGGCAATCACTCAATAACCTGAGTCATCATTTCAGCTAGCTGTCGCACAGTAACTTCATTGTTAGGATTGCCCACATTAAAAGTATGACCATTGGCCCTCGCAGGATTTTCCTGATGGAAAATAAGTGAATCAGCATATAGTTTTATGCATCTGAAAAATTCATATGAAAGAAGATAAAAGAGGCCAACTCACAATCATCAAGAGAACAGCTTCAATAGCATCCTTGATATATATAAAAGTTCTCTGTGATTCCCCACCATCCACTAGTTTCAGTGGTTCACGTCTTAAAAGGTTCTGAAAAGAGAGGGAAAATGAAATAATAGAAAGTCAGATACAAATGAACATATGTAAGTTTCAATTCAATAAAAATAAATCAGAAAACAAATCATTCATACATTACTAAAGCAAGCTAACACTCTTGGAACACCCTCACTCGGACCATCAATGCCAGGTATGAAATCCATCCTGGGACCAATCCAATTGAACGGCCTTACAATTGTGAATTCTAAGCCATTCTCAGCACCCTCAGCTGCAAAATAGCATGCATAAGAATTATAGGAGAGAATATTCAACTTTTAAAACAGCCAATCATGCAAAACTTCACATACCATATATCAACCTCTCAATCAATTGCTTTGCACAGGCATAGGACCACCTCTGCTTCTCAATAGGTCCAAAAATGCAAGGGGATTCATCTTCTTTAAGCACATAGTACGCAGGATCCTAAGAGATAATCAGGAGAAAGATTTAAAACATCTCTAAACATGTGAATAGTATCAGAAATGGTGAACGAATGAGTATTAAATCATCCAGGATTCTACGACAAAAGTAACACTATAGTGAAAAATGCACAAAACCAAATGGTTCCTCATCCATTACGATTCAAATCTACATGATAATCCATGCAACATACCAAAAAAGCACATTGTTTCTCCTTGTAAATCTCTTAGCAATTACCAAATTTACGACTCCTGAGAAATGTGTATCAGATATGATTATAAAAATATAAGCACACAAATCTTAAGTATCAAGAACTTTAAGTTCTTATTTTGATATTTAGGAGGAAAGAGGGTTTTTTTCTCCCTGCTTTTTCACAGGGGAGTGACATAAAGGAAAATCCCACATGAAATCCACATCACCAGAAGAAGCCATAGACAAAGTAGAATCACAAGCCCTAGATCTTTATAGAACAAGTTAAATCTACCTAGAACAATTATGGAACAAAGCAACTTAAACATTGTATACAAGGGCCAGTAAAGTTGTAATAGTAGAAAATAAGCCCAAATTAACCCTAAGAGGATCAACTAGGCAGGACTTGTCAAGATTACCCACATGTATAAACTAACTTCCTCAAGGCAGTAATGAAAAGCCAACGTTGCTAACCAGAACTTTATGACAACACAACTAGAACTACTGCAGGAAACTTTTCTCTAACTTACTAATATCTTTGTCCGCAAGATTTGCTAGAAAGCAGAATCAATCATCAAGCTTCAGACGAGTTGTTATAGACAAAGATAACTAGCTTCACTCAAACATCTTCACATTAATTCCTTAGTGCCTCCTTAACTTTACTCGGTTAACAAATTCATGCAGTCTAAATATCTTAAAATTCACACAAACATCAATGTATTCGGAAAATAACGCAACATGGGTTGATCAATAAACTAAATAAGCCAAAATCTCAATATTAGTATTAAGAGCGAAAAGGAGGAAAAAACTGACAAAAATCCAAGAAAAGAACCAAGAACCAGAGGCAGCCAAGTTGAGAACATATTGGGACATCCACATTTGCCCTATAACATTTAATATGGCTAAAAAAGAGAGAGAAAATGAGATAAAGTAACTTCAATCCAAGTCACACCTAAATAGAACAAACTTCCAAAAAAACATTACTTAATTTTTTTGAGATTGAAAATTAAGTAATGTTTGCATCATTATTTGCAATACTAATACCAAATTCAGAACATCCAAGTATGCTATGCAAATACCAAACAACCTAGTGGAAATTAATTGACATTTATAAGGACAGGACAAGAACTCTTTGAAATGACATGATACGTGAAAAAACAAACAAAGCAAGTTTCACCGTAACTTTTGCGTTAAATATGGCAGAAATAAGATGTTAGTGAAGTCTCACCTGCCGCAATGGGCTGTCTTTGGGTAAAAAGGCACCTATTGTTTTCCCATAAACCTCACAGGTGGAAAAGTGAATAAGACGCTTTCCATTTTCTGAGCAGTACTTCACCTGTATTAATCAATCCAGCATCAACTTCACACACTAAATTCAAGAGAGAAAATATTGACTCCGTCCACTTTTACTTATACATTATACTAAAAATAGATGTCCACTTTTATTTGTCCAGTTTGAAAAATCAAGAGATAATTTACCATTTTATACCTATTTTACCCTTATTATTAAGTACTAATTATTTCCAATTCATTTCCCAATGAGTGAGATTGACTTGTAATAAATAAGAAGGGGTGATATAGTAAAATTACCGTTTCATTTATTGTTTATTAAAGGGTGTGTCAAGTCAAACGTGAACAAGTAAACTTGGAGGGAAGGAGTAATATCCAATTGTCAAGTAATAACCACCAGAATCAAAATTATCTAATCTCAACTGGATTCATTTCCAATAAAAACCACCTGCTTAGCAAAATATGAGCAACAAAAGGCCACACGAAGTTAAAAGTGAGAGATGCATACCACTGGAAGAGCATCAATGAAGTTGCTGTAAATAGTATCGAGTGGACGAGTGTTGTAATCCGCTGGAGTGCAGATCGCAGCAAGATTGATGGTCTACATCACAAGAAAGGCCAAAAGTTAGCAACAGTCAAAGAATTGACCAGATCAACATTTAAAAATTCAAGTAAAATGCATCTGAAGTAATGTCGGTGCATAAAGTAGTCCATAATTACACCAAGATCACACTAAAAATAATAAAATAATCCAAAAATTAAATATTCAAGGACATAAAAGCTTTTGAAGCCAACACAGCCACATGAAAGAAACCTCTTCTGTAAACTCTATCAACAAACACGACAACAATGAAATTCAGATCCAATTATATCTTAAGTTATATTAGAATGTTTATGTATTAATATCTCGCAAGGATATTAAGCTTGCTATGAACGGTACGAATAATAGTAAGAAGAAAACTATCAACAGATTTATGTAATAAGTATTAACAACTTCGCAATAACACAATAATGAGAAGCAAAGGAAATACCAGATCTGCCATCTTAATAAGGCCTTCAAGACGAGAATCGTTCTTAATATTGATACGATGGAACTGGATACGATCAGCCCAGACAAGAGTAGCCGGTTCGAGAAGGTGCTTGATCTTATCATTATAAACATCAACAGCAAGCACCTTATGTGGCGTCTCGGACATCAATTTCTCACATAGATGCGAGCCAATAAAGCCTCCCGCACCAATCATACATATCGTAATCGGCTTTATTTGATTTCCGTCCAGATCTACTCTTCCACCCATTTCCAAAATTCTCTCTCTACGACTTCAAATAAATGGGGATTTTTGAGGGGATGTATTTAAAGGAGGGAGTGTGTGGCTGGCTGTGGCCAGACTGCATTCATTGCCTATGTACGCGCTTTTATAAATATAACTGTCCATTACCACTTGGTTTATACTTTATAGTTATAACTTGCGTATATCGTTTTTTTCATGGGAAAATCGAAATTTACTTTTGAACAATAAGAAATGGTTCATACTTCATAGTGGTCTCTATTAATAGTTGAGATCAGAGTTATATAACTTAGAAAAAAAGTGGAAAATTTGTGAGTAAGAAATTATTATATTTTAAAAAATCATCTTAAAAATAAGTTTAAAAAATAATTTGATATATAACCAAACATTGTTCAGAAAAAAACACTTGAAAATAAAAATCTATAAGCAAACAACTCTCAATAATGTACTTATTGTTTCGCTTAAAATTCGTTGATTAGGTTAAAAAGTTAAATTGTTGAAATTGAGGTCACAAGTAACACAACTAATTGAAATGTGATTGATTTTTTGATGGTGTGTAATAACATTAGAGAAGTATATAATTAGATCGAAATAACATAGAGGAAGAGCGTAGAGAGTCTGATTGATGACGAACAATAATAAACGATGATGTGTCTATTGATTTTGTCAAAAAATAAGTATAATAGTTAGTGTCGTGTGGAAAAAATCATGGCCATTACATATGAGTAACTGGGAATTAATCTATTTGTCAAAGAGCGAATGACTGAATGTATTGGTCCATCCGAATGTATCCTTCCATAGTACTTTAGATTTGTGACCAAGTTTTCAGACGTGGAAGGGTTCTGATCCAGCTGTCATTATTGACTGTTATTCTCTTTGTATTTGACACATGTTTTGTTAAATAGTCTTTGCTCTGAGATATTTTCACCGGTTCAATTACCATTATAAAAATAGAATAAATTTGACTAACAACAAAAAATTCAACATAACGTTTAACACTTTATTTTGCCACATGTCCGTTTCATGGCATTGACTATCTAGCTCGATCACACAGGACACAGCTAGTAGCGGAGCTAAATTTAATGAAGTTGAACCATTCAATTTCATTTATCGTAAAATTATATTATGTAAATTGAATAAATATCATGTTTAAACTCTCTGACCTAAAAAAAAAGTCTTTAATTTAGTAGTAAGAAAAAATCTATAAAGTATTTTAAGTAAAAATATAAAATAATATGTCATATTTATAACTACAACATTGAAATGATACTTTTGATATGCTATACTATTTTTTTTTACTTATACTACAAGGTGTAAAAACATTATCAACTTTTACCTAAATGAGAATGGAAAGCTAAATTAAGAAATCAACAGAGAGGAAGCAAAAAAGAAAAAAAAGAAAAAAATTGGGGGTTGACGTTTTCTCTCGGGCATTCACTCTCTCTAACTGTGTCATGTGAAGTGAGTAGCAATCAACCAATGAGCGGTCCATTTTTCATGCTCACATGTCTTCCAGTTAGGATATGCCATAAGAGGTGTGAGAGACCGGTGATAGCATGAGTTAGAAGAGGGAGAGGGAGAGGTAGGTCAAAGAAGAATTGGGGAGAGTTGATTAGATAAGACATGACACAACTCCAGCTAACTGAGGACATGACCCTAGATAGGAAGATTTGGAGGTGAGAACTAGGATAGAAAGTTAGTAGATAGTTGAGTCCTGTCGTACTCTATGTGGGAGGAGTAGGAGGCTAGCCTCTTTTCCCTATTTTTGTAGTATTATATAGATTTCTCGTGAATCCATACTCTTATGTGTATTCTTAGGTGTTGTTTATTTGTTTTGTTACTGTGATATCTTGCTGTCTTATTTCCCTTGGATCTCTGCACTGACTACGTTCTTTTGAGTCTTTATCGGAAACAACATCTCTATCCCACAAAGGTACAAAGGTAGAGGTAAGGTCAAGATTACATATACCAATCAATTAAATTAAATTACTGACAATTTAACACATTGACTAATTAAATCCTTTATACTTTCGATTAACTTATTTCATGTGACGGATACAAAATCCACCTTCAGGGTTTTCACATGAAAACTTATTAGCATCCATAAAATGATATCATCAATCTCAAAGTCGAGACATGGAGTCTATCAACTAATTAATATTTCTCAAATGTTATTATTTATTATCCAACCTATCAGATACAGCGACTCACAATAGAGTCGTACATGCTAATAAATCAAAACAATGAACAAATCACATTGATCATAATAATCATATCAAGATTAAGAGTATAAGTACATTTAATGAGCTAGAGAGGTTTTTTACATATTCAGTAAAAAAAACACTTATCTCTATTTGATCCGTTCAATACATACAAAATATACTAGCACAAGAAGTCGGAACTATACCGTTCCTATCATGAAGATACATTATATCTAATCTTGTGCTACAATCATACCGATAACTTTGTCCAATTTCCATCTTAGATTGTGAACTTGAACATTATACTTATAAGAACCGATGATTTAATCTTTGGTGTATAAGCTAAACTATATACAATAAATCATCTACTATATAAGTAAATGACACACATACTAATACATGAACTATTTAATTCTTTATTAAAAATTAAATAAATAATTATTTTATAATAAATACTATATCCAAACATATGTTTAATAGTATATATCCCAACAATCTACCACTTAGTGTTTTAACTATGAAAATTGTTAGAATATACCATAGCTAGACGCATGGTTCATGGTATATACTCCAACAATCTCCCACTTAGACTATTAACCATGCATCTACAACATTCACATGTGTTCCTTTTGCACGACTATCAAAAGTCTTAGCCAATAAGCTCTTTGCAAAAAAAACTTGTCAAGTTGTTTTCTTATGCAACTTCATTTAGTAGTGTTTCGTCGTAACTGACTGGTTCTGAACTATGATCTTCGGGGATCCTATCATGAAATTCTCCCAAAAATATATTTCTTTTCACGAAATCTATCATAAAACTCTCCCAAGAGTACACCGAACTGATTTTGACTATTATTCTCCCGCTATGACTAAGTACTACTACTATCATAGTCACACTATCATGTTCCTGAGTCTTAATATTTTCTTAATTATCTTTCGATATTGAAATATTAGCGACTTCATATAGTGTTCTTTTCTCAACATCACTCTCACTACTTAGAGGTAGTGTATTTTCTTAGTCTATTAACGTTTCTCCCACTACTTAAAAATGGAACGTTAACCCTAACTTGTTGGTTAGATGTTCTTGGATTTCTGAATTTTCAGACAATTTATTTGTTATTTCTTTGCTCAGTTCCTGTAAAACTAGTTTACTTCTAGGAACATAATTTATCAAATAGACATTTCCTAGAAATCTGACATTTGTGTTAACAATTACCTTATTTTCTTTAGGACAATAAAATAAATTTCATTTGTAGTATTTTTTTTATTGTAATGCAACGTCAAAGATTTCTTGTAGATCTTTTTTCCACACTCTCTTTTGTTCTTTATGCAATGCAAAGTCTCCTTGTCGGATATGCAAAACTCTCTTTTTCACCTTATAATGAGAAGCTCTTTAATGGCTAATTCCCGTGTAAATTGTTAAGGCGGGCCACTTCCTAAGGTTTCACAATACTTTTAAAGAGGTGCATTTGTAACTGAAAGTTTGGAGTTGTACAAATACAATTGCTGATCACTCCCCAAGGTTAGACTTTTAAACAATCCATTATTTTTGTTTCTCTAAAACTAATGAGAGGTAGGGAAAATGGAAAATGTTTTTCTTCTCTTGTTTCATATCGATCTAGTGAGAAGATGTGGGGGGAAAAATCAAGAAACGAAATCTCTTTCTATATTGCTTCTTCCTTTCCATGCATCCAAACACCCTTTGGGCCATATCTGAAGCTGCAATGGGCTCCAATGTTAAAGAAAGAGAACTTTCATTCTTAGATTGTCGAATCTTGTTGGGCTGTTATGAGGTGGGGTCCAAATAGAGAAATTAACTTAAATACCGCTCGCTCAAAAGAATAGCCTATAATTGTCCCAAAAAAAACAAAAGAATAGCCTATACATGTATAATTAGTGTGTCGTATATGTATAGCAGCTATAGATATTTTTTTGTCGAGCAGCCAGATGTGTAACTTTCCCAACTGAATAATTGGAGCCTGAAATTGAGAAGATGACAATAATTAAGGCAATAACGAGGCTTAAAGAGAAAACTAATATGCCCTCGTTGTGATTTCTTGCTAATTTGTGTTTGGTGAGAGGACTTTTCAGGAAATTATACCAAATGACTTTGGAAATATATGGTCTTGAACTCTTGACACTCGCTTGCCCGATGGATAATCTTTCCGGGTCAAAAAAACAAAATTTGTTGATCTTGAGGTTTTGCCCATAGAGCAAGCGAGATCAGAAGTTTCAGATCACCTACCTCTAAAGTCATTATTGTAAATCACCGGAAAATTTGGATTGATGATTGCAATTTGTTGCATTATATGTAGCCAAACTGAAGAGTAACTTCATGATGGTAAGAACCTTCTCCATGACTTGGAAAATTTATGATGTCAAACATTCTGTTTCCATCCTTAACCCTTTTTTTGTCCAACAGACAACTTCTGTTTCCTAGCTTAACCAACTATTTGTAGTAGCAGTATACACATGCAGGTCTCAAATCTGATTTATGAAGGAACTTTATTTGGCAATGGAGTGAACCCCGGCACAAGGGCATAAAAAGATTCACATTAGATAAAGATCTACACCAAAAAGATTGACAATTTTTTTGATAAACTTTTATGTTATTTTAAAACGAAAATAGTATAATTTGCATCTGAATACTTAGGTTTATCTATTAAAAAAGACAATTAATACTCTTTTTACGAAAATTTAAAAACAAATTGGTTATTTTGAACTGACTTTAACACAACAATGTTGACCGTTGATTATTAAGGACGGATATATTTTTATACATTCAACCTTGATCCAAGGTCTATATTGGTTATTTTGAAAGGATGATAAAATAGGGGGGAAAAGAAGGTAAAAGAATAGGGCACGGTTGTTTTGACGACCTAATCAACCAAATTTCCCGTCCAAGTCTTCCAATGCCAAGTTTTCCTCTCCATGCTTCGCGATAGCGGGGAGTAATATTCTCTCTTATATCTTCTGTGGGTGTTCATTTTTTCCTACTTGGTCCAAAGGCTGCTATTGTGTTTCCTTCGATAAATATATGTTAATTGTCTTGGATGATAAATAGTGACGCATAAAAAGGGAAAAAACCTAGTTAGACTTCAAGTACACCAATCTGAGCTTGAAGGAGTAGGATAGCTGCTTCGCTATTTACTTTTTCACCCGCTTCATTTTACGTGTTTTAATTTGATTAAATAAGAACTTTAAGAAAATATGATTTTTTAAAAAAAAAACATTATGATCTTAAATTAAAAATATACATAATATATCACAATATTATTTGAATTTTATGATCTTAAACACTTCATATGAAATGCTGAATTAAAAGATTACTGAATAATACCATTCACTTTTTGAAATATTAGACACATAATTTAAACAAAGGGAGTATTTAGTACGATTCTTTTTTCATAAAGTATCATTCTACGGTATAATTGTACCGCAATTTAGTACATATATGTTAAATTCAATACTCTCACTACAATGTTTGGCAAATAAGTTTATAGCGATAAATTAAGAACCAACGGCAGTGTATTGTGAACCTCAATATGAGACTCTACTTTTATGCCCCCAATCCAGAGTACAATACTTGACTTTGGATGTCCTCTATTTTGCCTTTTCGACCAACAAATTTAGACGTTTTCATATGTTTCCAACTTGTAACACAATGAACTAGGTTTGTAAGATCAACTCGAGATTTAACAATAACACAAATCCTCCTAAATCTTTCACCATAATACAAACCAACAACAACTAAACCTCAAACCCCAAACACATTATCTTTCAATTTTATGATTCTTCATTGTCAATATCGCTCCATATTTAGCCGAATCTTAACACTTGTCTAGGTGAGCACGTCACAATTCTATATTATAAGAATTCATAATAAATTAACTAATTTTGCGCTAGCTGTCAATGCCTACCGTAACTCTCTTGTATGATAACTGGAACCGATAATGCGAGCAAACTCAGACTAGTCCAAAGCCTAAAAGGGACAAAAATATTGGAACACCGTAAACACCATATGAACTGATAAGCACAGTAGAAATTGAAACCGAGTGTTGTGTAAAGATGTAAACTAGTTCAACTTCTACAAGATTCCACAAAAATCACCAAAGACTCTTCCTTTTTTCCTCTTCTATAACTACTACTGGTCTATTAGTTATAGCTATTGCTACTAATACTATGAGCTTAAAATACTTAATTATAAGTAAAGATAATAAATAAAGTTAAACAGTGATCGATCTTACTACTTTGACCGCCGTCTATTAGGGACAATAGTTGATCGGATTCTTGAAAATGGCGTTAATGGCTCGAGAATAGAGTCCCTGTATTTGTTGGGCAAAACCTGAATCCTCCCCCTTTTTGATCGAACCAATGGATATGAAGATTTATCCTCCATAACTTCATCTGTACACTCGTAATTCCTTCGTTTAACCTGCTTTTTACCAGCTACGTTGTCGTCTTCATCTAATTTTAATTTCTCTCTGTTGCTTCCAGATTTGAAGCTTTTATCGCATTTGGGTTTGGAAATTTCGTCTTGAAAGTCTCCAAATATCAATGTTGCTGCTTCAATGAGCAAACCCATGAATCCTTGTTGCTCTTTCAGTTCCCCAATTTTTGATTCATCCGTCTCAGAAACCCCATTATTCTCAAGCTGTAATTTTTCTATTACAATTCGAGAACTATCACTTTTACACGATTTCTCTTCACCATCATCGTCAAAGCATTTACCAACATCAACCGTCGAAACACCCGCAACGGAACTCTTTTCATCGGCGCTACTAGTACTCTGTCTAGAAACCCAACCGCCGTCAACCGGACACCCAGATTCCAGGGGAACATTAAACCCAATGTTCAAGTCAATAGCAAATCCGTTACATTCATTGGATTTTTCGGAATTCAAAGAAGGTGGGCTTGTGGGTGTATTTTTATTGTGTGGTGGGACAGTGGAGATAATTCTGAGAATCTTGAGCAGACAATTCTGTGCTTTTGAACAACCACGTTGTGTTTCTTTACACAAACAAGAAGATGAAGCAAAACAATTTTGTACCTGCTGCTCATCGGACTGATGGCTTCTCAACAATTGATAAGAACCCATTTTTGTTTCTTGTTTCACCGATCCAAAATCGAAAGTTATAGACGTACCTTTGTAACGAAAAAGGGTCACAAAAAGAATGAGAAAAATGGAGAGAGAGAGAAGTGTGAGTTATAGAAACAAGAAACAGCGGACCCGATTCTTGTGCCTTTTCTTCGTACTACTATCGTGTTATTACTTATTACCGTCATTTTCTGATATAAAATACAAGTATATTTTTCAAATATTTTATAATTATTATTTTAATTTAATTATATTTTTATAATTATTATTTTAATTTAATTATATTTTTGTAATTAATATTTTAATTTAATTATATATTTTGTAATTATTATTTTAATTTAATTATGTAAAATAGATATTTTCATACAATTAGGATTATAATTGTAAACATTTATATATATTGTATTAATGAGAATACTCAACAAAGGAGAATTACATAATTCTACATGATATCAGAAGTCAAACCCTAATACTCTCCCTAACCCTAAATCGGTCGCCCCCTCTTTCCTTGCATCCGGCGGCCTAACCCTAAATCTCCCCCCAAACTTTCCTTGCATCCGACGACCACATGGTTTCTCCCGAATCCTCCTACTCCACACAAGACGTCACACATCCTCCTCATCTCCCAACACCTTTCATCCAACCTTTGCCGTGACGAACATCAAAAACGTCACCCCTTTGGTTCTTCATCAAGAGGATGGACAATACTCATCGTGGGTTGAGTTATATCAAATACATGCTTGTACCTACAACGTTCTTGATCACATCGATGCCACCACACCCCGTCTGCCCAACGTCGACAACACGACGTGGAAAAGGCTTGATGCAATCGTCAAGCAATGGATATATGACACCATATCCAATGATCTACTTCATATTATTATGAAGACATGTGCGTCGGCTCAAGGATTATGGACAAAGCTAGAGGAAATCTTTCAACACAACAAACATACATGTGTCGTGTATCTGGAGGAATAATTTAATAACACCCGTCTTGAGAACTTTACTAATATGTCCGACTATTGTAAACAATTGAAATTAGTTGCAGATCAATTATCTAATGTGGGCACTCTGATTTTAGAAACAAAGATGATTTTGCAATTAATTAATGGCTTGCCAAAGGGTGAGTACGATACACTTGTGACGATGATCCAACAAGACGATCCCTCCCTAGTTTCAACAAGGCCCGGTCACAATTACTATTGGAGGAGACTAGGTGTGCCAAACATGATGAACATAATCAGAAGGCATTGGTGGTTGATGCACCGGCGACCACCACTGCACCTGCCGGACAATCGATACACAGTGACAACCAACTTCTGCGGGGTGGTCGAGGGGGCGACAAAGGCCGAGGCCGCGGCAACGGGCGTGACGACAAAGGAAAAGGACAGAGAGGACGATCCAATTTCGGTGGACAAACACAGCAGGCCCAATACTCCTCTCAATGGGCCGGCCCAATGTCATGGCCAATTCCCAGAGCCTCCCTCATGCCCCTACCCGACGGTACCGGCCCAAAGCACTGGCCAATGACAGCAACACAACATATTGGGGCTTTCTCCAAGCCTACGCCAGACGGGACAAATACAATAGGCCCACTTCTCGGCGGCCCAACAACAACAACAACCATACGGCCTTCCTACCCCCCACCGAACTAGGCCAGGCCTACAACACTATGAATTTACAGCAGCCCGACGATGCCTGATACATGGATACGGGCGCGACATCCCACCTCACTCGTAACTCCAGTAATCTTCATCAACTATTTAATTTGAACAATTCTTAATTTATTTTTGTTGGAAATGGCAATCACATTCCAATTTAAGGCTATGGCACCACTCAAACACCACCACCTCACCCTCCATTTTCCCGCAAAAACGTCTTATATGCTCCTAATATCATTAAAAACTTAATCTCTGTTAGGAATTTGCTAGTGACAATTTCGTATCTATTGAGTTTGAGTCTTTTGGTTTTTCTATGAAGGACCTACGTACAGAGACAACTCGTACGAGATGCAATAGTGTGGGGGACCTATATTCTTTCTCATACAATTCCGCTGCAAGTGTCAATCCACATACCTCTCTAACTGCAATCTCTCCATCAACTTGACACAATAGACTTGGGGTACCCGGGAGCACCAATTTTTAACTTTCTTAGAAGTCAAAATTTGATTCAATGTAATAACGGGACATTTACCCAAATATGTTATTCTTGTCCTTTAGGGAAGCATGTTAGACTTCCTTTTAAGTCATCTTTGAGTGTTACTTTTTCTCCATTTAATATCATTCATGCGAATTTGTGGACATCTCTCATTACTAGTAAACTGGGTCATAAGTATTATTTGGTGCTATTAGATGATTTCTCTCATTTTATTTGGGTTTATCCAATATAAGTCTCAACTTTACTCCATTTTTCTTGAATTTCAAACATATGTTAAAACACAGTTTGAGAAGGACATAAAATCGTTTCAATGTGACAATGGTCGTGAATTTGACGATTCCTCCTTTCATAAATTTTGTGCGGACAATGGCATGGTATTTCGATTCTCTTGCCCCAATACCTTACCTCAAAATGGTAAAGCTGAAAGAATCTTCTACATTATTAACAATATGATATGTACCATGCTCTTTCATGCTTATCTTCCCCCTTCTTTTTGGGTCTACGCGTTACACATGGTAGCATACATTCTTAATATATTACCTACATGTACCCTTTAAAATAAAACTCCTACCGAAATTATATTCTGTCGGATCCCTTCATATGGTCACATTCGAATCTTTGGTTGTCTATGCTTCCCTAATCTCACCTCTACGGCTCCTCACAAATTAGCACCTAGGACTACTCCTTGCATTTTCTTGGGTTTCCCGTCGAATCATGTGGTGTACTTATGCTATGATTTGTCCACAAAAAAAAATTCAAGTCTCTCGCCATGTCACGTTTGAGGTGCACATTTTCCCTTTTGCAAACGTCCGAAAATTTCAAGTCACTGACTATGGCTTCATCGACGATTCAGACATTTCCCATCTCATTATAAATGTAATCTATGGAGCTCGTAGTCTGGCTCAATGCTCACTGCCCCCGTCATCTTCCCCGGTACTGCCCCACAACTAGTCGACTACCCCGCTGATCCCGTCGACCACCCCCGCCCATTATTCCCATCACTGCCTCACTGCCCAAATTCACCGTCGACAACCCATTTGTCCTCATCGACCACCCCTACCCCTGACTGCCCTCCATCTCCCGAGCCCACATCAGCCACAGGCCAACCTCAACCCACCAAATCTCACCCGAACAGTCCCCATTCCTATGCACTACATGGAAAACCGTGCCCAACATGAGATTTTCAAACCAAAAGTCCACTTTGACCTATCCACTCAAACTATATCACTTATACCTAGGAACCCAAAATTAGCCAAGCTTGACCCAAATTGGAATGCGGCCATGTGTGAGGAATTTGATGCGCTCACTACATAACACACTTGGGAATTTGTCCCGAAACCACAGGAGGTCAATGTGATTCATTGTATGTGGCTATCTCATCACAAATTAGCCAAGCTTGACCCAAATTGGAATGCGGCCATGTGTGAGGAATTTGATGCGCTCACTACATAACACACTTGGGAATTTGTCCCGAAACCACAGGAGGTCAATGTCATTCATTGTATGTGGCTATCTCATCAAAATTAGCCAAGCTTGACCCAAATTGGAATGCGGCCATGTGTGAGGAATTTGATGCGCTCACTACATAACACACTTGGGAATTTGTCCCGAAACCACAGGAGGTTAATGTCATTGTATGTGGCTATCTCATCACAAATTCAGGGATAGTGGTGAGCTTGAACGCCATAGGGTGAGACTTGTGGCAAATGTCACGGGACAATAAGAGGGAGTTGATTGTGGTGAGACCTTCAATTCAGTGGTTAAACCAGCCACCATTTGAACTGTTTTGAGCATTGCTATGGGAAAGAATTGGTCGATTCATCAACTTGATGTGAAAATGTGTTATTACATAGGGATTTGAAAGAAACCGTCTATATGCATCAACCACCTGGCGTTGTGCATCCATCGGCTCCTCAATATGTCTGTCGTCTTCAAAAGTCACTCCATGGCTTGAAACAAGCCCCCCGAGCTTGATATGAGTGTTTTGCTACTTACATTATGTAGATCGGGTTCATGTGCAGCAAAAGTGATAACTCACTTTTTATTTTTCATTGAGGTAATGAGACTGCATACCTTTTGCTCTATGTGGACGACATTGTCTTGACTGCCTCATCTGATGTGCTGAAAATCGAGATCATTACCTTGCTCAAATTCAAATTTATTATGACCGACTTGGGTAAATTGAGTTATTTCTTGGGGATTTTCGTGACCATATCCGAGAATGCAATGTTCCTATGTCAGCATAAGTATGTCGAAAAGATTGTTTACATGGCTAAAATAGCAAACTGCAAGATCATGCCTACTCCAGTCGACTCGAAGTCAATGCTTAGCGCCAATGATGGGGATCCGGTGCTTGATCCCTCTCTTTATAGGAGTCTCACTGGTGCACTTCAGTATCTTACCTTCACTAGGCCCGATATTAACTATGATGTTCAACATGTGTGATTGTTCATGCATGCTCCTAGGGAGCCTCACTTTACCGCCCTTAAACGTATCATTTGGTACGTTAAGGTTACTCTTGACTATGGATTACATCTTTATCCATCTGGACCGACCAGGCTGATATCCTATACGGATGCCGATTGGGGCGGTTGTCCCGACACACGTCGATCTACTTCTGGTTATTGTGTATTTTTGGGTGATAACCTCATCTCGTGGTCTGCAAAACGGCAAGTCACGCCTTTTCGTTCGGGTGCAGAAACAGAATATAGAGGCGTTGTGAATGTCATTGCCGAAACTTGCTATCTCAGAAACCTCCTTCTAGAGCTTCATTATCCCTTACGTAAGGCATCTATTGTCTACTATGATAACATATATGTTATCTACTTGTCTCTAACCCAGTTCAACATCAGCGAACCAAATATATTGAGATGAATATTCATTTTGTTCGTGAGAAGGTTGCCATGGGTCATGTTTGGGTGTTACATGTTCTTTCTTCCTATCAGTAAGCATATATATTTACTAATGGACTTCCTCGGCTGTTGTTCCTTGACTACAGATCCAGTCTGAGTGTCCGGCCTCCTCCCGCTCTGACTGAGGGGGTGTGATAGAGAATACACATATATTCTCCATATATTCTGTAATTATTATTTTGATGTAATTATGTAAAGTAGATATTCTCAAACAATTAGGATTATAATTGTAAACACCTATATATATTGCATTAATGAAAAGACTCCAGACAAGGGAGAATTACACAATTCTACATTTTCTTATCTTAACCTTTATATAATACTCCCACTGTCCCATTTTACAAGAAACTAAATATAAAAATCGGTCCTTTTTTTAGACTGATTAAAAAAGGAAAGAAGAGTATTGATTTGTCTTTTATGTCATTTTGGATTAATTAGAAAAAAATGAATGTTAGTAACATATTAGGGTCAAAATAAGATGTTACGTAAAGGAAAAATATTTTTATCAGGTATTTGTGAATAATTGAGTGATTGAAATAAAACTAATTTGGTAATGTTATACTGGATTATAATCAATTTAATATGTGCTTAGAAGTTTATTGTCACATGTGTTAAGAGTCCTATATAGGATATGGAATGGAAACATGGACTCCTTATATGGACTTGGACAATCCTCACCCTACTAGCTAACTTTTGGGGTTGAGTTAGGTCCAAGATCCATTCTTACATGGAATATATTCATTTATGGTATCAGAGTCATGCCCATTCCAATTATTTGTTCACCGATGTTGGGCCTCGAAATTATATTATCTACGCTCCTGTTAATAAGGTCTGAGCGTGCAGGAGAGTGTTAAGAATCTCACATCGGATATGGAATGGTAACATGGACTCCTTATATGGATTTGGACAATCATCACTCTACAAGCTAGCTTTTGGGGTTGAGTTAGACACAATATTCATTCTTTACATGAAACATATTCCTTTAATATGTTTTTTTAAAATACCATCTAATGAATTAAGCAAAAAATAGATTAAAATTGAAGTGAAGAGAAATTAATTTAATTGATTTGGTTTGATTTAGTTCAACATTTGAAAAATCAACTTAATTAGTTTAATTTATTTCTAAGGGAAATTAACTCAAATCGAATTATAAAAACTACCAGACATTTTAATCTAAGCATAAAAATTTATCAAAACTATTAAATTTTTACCATACCCGTGCTACCAGTTTATTTGTGTAAGTTGTTACAAGTTAATAATCCTGTTAACTACTTGAAAGGATGTCATGAGATTGTTATCTATGTTCCCAGTGCATATGATCAGAATACTTATGTTGGATTATAACTAATGTACTCACGGAATATTATTGTTATCTCATTTTGATAGATGCACTTGTCGTTAGAAAGTCAACAGCATTCATATTCCGTAGCATATACATAAATCGATGATTTCTAGCAAAAGATTTAGTAATTTGTTACTATAGATAACTTTATATTTAAAAATAGTACTATTAATATTAAATATAAATTAATTTGATGGTCGTCAATCACGTTGGGCGGCTCTTTCGAAGAAGAGAATATGACATACTAGTACTAGCTATAATATGAAAATCTATAAATATCAAAGCTGGTAACTTACACTAAATTAAAATATAGGTCATATTAAAAGTAGAGTGCGTGACTTTCATTTGCCGGTCATATTAAAAATTAAAATGTACAAATGTGATTGGAAGATTCGTGATGCCTCAACACCAAGGCAAAGTGATCGGTGGATAGATACAAAGTTGTTCTTGAAAATTTGTCTTTAGTGGGGAGGTGCGTCCACCCGTATTTAATGATTTAAACATTAGAGTTCCGTATGTTGGAGGCTTTGTCTCTTCACACGTGCATAATCTACTAAGTGAGTAGATGACCGTAGGGCCAAAAATCATCAAATTTCATTGAGAAATGAAAGAGATCAGTCCACGAAGTAAGGTGTTTGAGACATGAAAATATGGTGTGGGACAAATCTACCACATCGGTGGAAAAATGAAGAATTGTTCTCTTTATAAGTCTCAAAATTGGCTAAAGGTTTGGGACCCTAAGGGATAACCCATGTGTTTGAAGGAGGGAGGACCTAGATGTGCTTGGGTTCAAGGCTAAGTCTACACGCGCGCCGCCGCCCGTCCGGTCCGGGCTTGGGACTTGGGACTCTTCTGATATTATCTCTTTGGACTCCAAATTTCTTAATATTTACAGTTTGGTCCCTTGAGTTTTTGAAAAGCTGAAATTGGGAACGACGGAAGGCAGAAAGTTTCTGCCTGCCGTTTGAGTTGATTTTTGGACCATTAAAACTATGGCCATAAACTGCCATTACTTGGCAGTTGAGGAATCCCTCCCCTTATGCTATATATTGGAGCTTTTTGGCTCAATTGCAGAGACTACAAGATATACAACATAGAAACGTGTGGAGAACAATTGAAATTCTGCCAAAAAACATGAGCAGCAGAAACGTGTGGACAAACAGAAAACTCTTCCTTCATTTTCCATTCTTCAGCAAGTCGTTTCGTATTTGTTTTCTTCGTCAGAATCAACCTATTTGCTTTGTAGTGTTGATTAGTTGTTGTTTTATCTTGGGAGACTATTGCGCGTTAACGTAAAAGCATATATACGGGGCAATCTTGTCTTAAAGACAGAGAGTCATCTCTCGACTCAGCCCACAGTTGTAACAATCCAAATTTAGTGTTTCTTGATTTCAGGTTATCAAGATTCAAGACTCAACAAGCTTGCGACAGTTCTGATTATTGACTTGTTTGTTTATCTTTTCGAACACTTGTAATATTTATTTACTTCCCGTACTGCTTTATATATCCAACAGTTGTAACAAAGACTTGGACATTTGAGAAGGCTAAGAAGTTGTCGTTTACAGTTGGGAGATGGTTCAATCAGTGTTAAGGTATTGTTCTACTCTTCCAGTGAACTTCCTTTTTTCTGCTTTCACTTCAACAATAATTACCGTATGTAACAATCTTTTTCATTTTCGAGTCTTATAAGATGATTAAATTCAGAGAATATAATTGCCGGATTAGTTCAGTAAATTAGATCATCAACTACAAGTAAGTAGCTATGTCTTACATTACTAATCCCGAAGTGTAACATATTAAGTCATACATATAATAGTAAAAAAATTACTTATAGTGTAAATATATATAATTAAAATCTCATAATTAAAAATTTAACAGTGTTAGACAGCATTACTGAATGACACGTGAAGATGGTGGAAAAGTGAGATTTGACCGTTTGGGTAGTGAAACAAGGAGGCAAAGTGGACAAAGATTTTTTTTTTTGACACTATCATTCTTATAGGAGTACTTATTAATTTGCTGCTTTGACCTGACCTTGCCTCCACTTTTCTATTTTATATATTTTTCTCTCCTTTTTTTTTTTGCATGAAACATAGATTTTCTACTTGTCTAACGCACGATCCACTAGTTGATTTTTATTCTATCATTAAAAGCTAGTATTTGTTAATTTAATTATGTAATTTTAAAATTCACTAATTCAACTAATTTGAATTCACGTCGAACCATCTAAATCACTGTAGTGTACTTTAGAACGGAAAGCAAAGGCGTTGAGGTTCTTCACCCAGCTGAAACTTAATCTGATCATCTAGATCCTCTGCAAAAATTGTGTTTCTTTTTCAATTTAATTATTTTCCGTCATTATATGTTAACATTTCTTTCATCTTATATTGATAACTTAAATGTATTATTATTTTAATATTGATAAGTCAGAGAGTTACTGCCTAGCACGCATAACTGTTCATTAACAGTTAAGTGAGCGATCCAAATGCCTAGCAAGAAGACACTTTTAAAACGTCAGCTGTAAAACAGAAAAGAAAATTGAGTAAAACATGCAAATTAATTATTACGTATACTAGTATTATATATTAATACCACTATCTCTTGCAACAAAAATAATTGAAAAAGACAGAGCAAAAAGAAATAGAAGTGGGACCCTCGTGGTCACACACGTGTACAAATATATTTATATTAAAGTAGATTAGTCCATGAGGAAGTCAAGTAAACTAGTCCATAAACAAAAAGCAAGAAAAAAATTCCAAGAATATTACTATGCTAATGGACAATATTTTTTCTTCTTTAAGTATCATGCTTACAACTAACAAGATCGATGTGGCGTTCTTTTCTTTAATTTTAAGCTACTCCAAATTTTTCAAGTTTTGATGATTAAGTTGACAGAATAATATTTCATCACAAGTTTGAAATGATAAAGTAGAAAATAGAATCAGAAACATGTTATATATTTAAAATTTAAATCCTTCGTAAATTACATCAGACAATGTAGATGAATGTTAATTATAAAAATAAGGTCTACTTAGTGCTTGAACGCAATACAAGTCCATTTTGCGAAGTGGGCCAGACACTCGGCCCAGTACCGATCTCGATACTGTTCCAGTGGTCCAGCCCATTGTCCCAGTCTCCAATCCAGCCATTGTTTCCGTCATTGGGCCAGCAGGCCCACTGCCTGCTGGCCAGTCCGTCAACAGTCCACCCACTGTCCAAAATCCACACGCTTCCTCCTCGAGTCAAGGGTTAGTTACTCGTAGTCAAAGGGGTATTTTAAAACCAAAATGACATTTTAATCTTAATTCTAGTGTCTCTAAATCCCCTCTACTACGTAACCCCGTGTCTGCCTTAAATGACCCGAATTGGAAATTGGCTATGAACGACGAGTATAATGCTCTTATTGAAAATAAGACGTGGGAGTTGGTCCCTCGTCCTTCTGATGTTAATATTATTCGGTCTATGTGGATTTTTACTCATCAAGATAATTCTGATGGCTCTTTTGTGAGACATAAGACTCGTCTTGTAGGTGATGGTAAAATTCAACAGGTTGGCGTGGATTGTGGTGAGACATTTAGTTCGGTGGTCAAACCGCCTATCATTCGCACTGTTCTCAGTCTGGCTCTTTCAAAGGCATGGCCCATTCATCAGTTAGATGTGAAGAATGTTTTCTTACATGTTGCTCTTAAGGAGACCGTTTACATGCATCAACCCTTGGGTTTTCGAGACCCCAAATATCCTCATCATGTCTGTTTATTGAAGAAGTCCTTGTATGATCTTAAGCAGGCCCCACGGGCTTGGTATAAGAGATTTGCAGACTATGTTTCGTCTATTGGATTTTCTCACAGCATGTCTGATAATTCATTGTTCATATATCATCGTGGTACTTCCCTAACTTATATTCTATTATATGTGGATGATATTATCTTGACTGCCGCTTCTGATGCTTTGCGCAAGTCTATCATGACATTGCTCAGTTATGCCTTTGCTATGAAAGACTTGGGGCCCTTGAGTTACTTTTTAGGAATTGTTGTCACTCGTGATGCAGGTGAGTTGTTCTTATCACAACGGAAGTATACCACTGAGATAATTAAAAGGGTCGGTATGTCCTCGTGTAAGTCTACTTCCACTCCAGTTGATACTAAGCCCAAGCTTGGTGTTGCGGCTGGCTCACCTTACGAGGATCCCACTCACTATTGCAGTCTTGCTGGAGCTCTTTAGTATCTTACGTTCACGAGAGCAGATATTACGTATGTCGTACAACATGTGTGTTTGTTTATGCATAATCCTAGGGGGGAGCACATGAATGCGCTCAAAAGCATTATTAGATACATATATGGGACACTTGACTATGACATGCATCTATATCCATCATTGGCCTCTACACTTGTCTCGTTTACCGATGATGATTAGGGTGGTTGTCCAGATACTAGACGCTCCACATCTGGTTATTGCATGTTTTTTGGTGATAACTTGATCTCATGGTCTGCCAAACGACAAGCTATCTTATCACGCTGCAGTGCAGAGGCCGAGTATCGAGCGGTAGCTAATGTGGTTTTTGACTCATGTTGGTTACGTAATCTTCTCTTGGAGTTTCACTTTCCAATTCAAAAGCTACCTTGGTATATTGTGATAATATTAGTGCCGTATATCTTTCTGGAAATCCAGTTCAACACCAGCGCACTAAACACATTGAGATGAATATCCATTTTGTTCGCGAAAAGGTAGCTCGTGGACACGTGTGCGCACCAGTTTTTACCCAACGGTCGTGACGCACGGGCGTTTCCCCTGAGCATTTAAAATTAAATTGAAAGCTAAAAAAGCTTATTTTTGGAGACGCCACCTAATTATTCTAAGGTGAATTAGGGCACGTAAATGTTAGCATAAATGCTACAGAATAACTCCGATTACTGGTCTGCGAAACTGTGAGATTATGGGTAAGGATTCTTTATTATCCTAAAGGGAAGTTTTTAGACATCCTTTAAGATCCACTAACTTGCGATTATCCATTCAAACCTAGGTTATTTATTATGCTGAAAATGTATGTTTAAAAGTATGAAGTGAAAATGTGTGCATTTGTGAGACATGGTTTATAAGATGCATGTAGAATGATTCTAGAAAAAAAGTGCATGAACTTATATGACATCATCGTTTAGAAGATGCATATAATTTGATTTTGATGAAAAGTATGCGTTTGCATGTAAAATTAATTTTGATAAAAAGTATGCATTATTTATAAAATACACATAAAGTATGCAATTTCTATATATATATAAAGTTGATTTTGGAAAAGGCATGCATTATTTGTAGAATACATGTAATAAAAGCATACATTTGTAAAGCATTATTTATAAAATACATGTAGAGTTGAGATTAAAACACGCATAACGAGCCTAAATTAAAATAACTAGCGTATGAGTTTGGAACATACGTGACGGCGAATAAAGCTAGCGATGGATTTCCAATTTAACCGAGCCTAAGAAATAAACTAACGACAGTTAAAGTATCCGATTCATTCATCTATTCGAGGTCTAATTATTCTAAGCATTCTAATGACAATACATAATTAAATAATTATTACAACCTGAATGATAATGAAAGACATATTAGACAATAAATAAAGGCAGCTACTAGGGCGGATGACGATATCATCACACCCTATTTGTTTTGAAGTTCCGAGGCTGGAGAATGCAATGAACACGAATGTGGTTCTTCGTTTTGGACAAAGTCACGATGAGTCTCATAACGAGACTCTTCGTTGCTTCCGGTGCATTTCATGTAAATAAAAGAAAAGAATTAGTACACGGAACATAAATATATATATATCAAGAATGTAAATATATGATTCATGAAAATAATATGTTGTTGGTTCTTTATTTATGCCATACTCGATGAAAATAGTGTATTGTTGGGTCCCTAGGCCCAACGACCCAAACGATGGCAAAGAAATAGTGTGAGATGGGCCATTGGCCCACGGGTTGTACACAAAGAGTGGAAAAATACATATTACAATTAGAAATCACATAAATGATATCACATGTGAATAAGTAAAATACTAAACACACATAGACAAATTCATAATCAAACATGAAAGAAGGGCCTGCTTTGAATCAGGAAGTAAGAAAAGAAGCCTTAACAAATTTATTTTCCACATTTACATACAACTAACGAAATAGAAGGAGTGCATCAGAATAAACTTGGCCATCTCAATAACAACATGACATACTAGGATCATTTCTACCTTACATACTTAATCAACTTGAAAGAAATTATAGGCATCACGACACTTAGCTAGATAAGAGATTGTACGACTAGTTTGACAATCACACTAAATAGGAATAGATAAATAATCAAATAACATAGCATTTTCAAGTAGACAACCATTTTGACTCAAACTAAACACACAAACATTTAGACTCCACATTAAACATGGTGATATTTCTAAACAGAAACATAACATTGTCATCATGGTTACTAAGTAGGTTTTGAGTATAACAAACTACCATTTAAAATAAACTAAATCAAATGTAGAGACTTAGCTAATCATCATCTTTAATAAACGGATATTGAAACCGTGCTCGGATCACATAAATAATCAACTAAGTATCACAAACACATTTAGCCAACCATAGTTTCTTTCTAGGCCCGTACTAGTCTTACCCAACATTTTAAAACAAGACCAACATCTTAGAACAAACTAATATAATAGTAATTAATTCACCAATCATCTATCGTAACTATACCAAATAGAGCATCATTAAATAACTAATCAGAGATTAATCTACAAATATACCTATAAACTCAAAACTGAAATTAGACATGCCCGAGATCATCCCACATAATCCTAGGCTAATTCTTCAACAAAACAGAATATTAAACATGCTAAAAATGAGAGATAAGATAGGAATTTACCTCTTCCGGGTAGAGGACCGAGGCGTCGTCTCGAATCGTCGAATCCGCTCGAAAATGTTTAGAATTCTGATTTTCAACCCGAAAACATAATTGAATTATGTTTCTGAAAATTCGACCCGACACGAAATCAGATCAAACCCAAATTGAGCGAAAAATGTGAGGAATGAAATGGAATTTTCAGATTGCGAAATTAAAGACTAAAAGTAGTATTTTCGGATTGGAATTAAGAAACAAGAGATGTAATTCGTAATCAAATATTAAGAACAAACAAACTTGAATTTATAGTCTTTGAACCCGGCCCGGAACCCAAAAAAAAACAGTGAAGAATAGCAAAAATTTCAGATTCTTCAATACCAAAACCCCAATAATTTTAACTTATATTCTTCAGATTCTTCCCTCGGCCCTATTGAAGATTTTAGGGACAGTCTCAGCGTACGAAGATCGCCTACTATGACTGCGGGGTGTGAAAATATACCATGATATACACGGTATACTATCTTGTGTATACCGTGTATATCAACCCAAGGCAATTGGGGGACAGTGATATACACAGTATGCACACGTGTATAACATGGTTTTTGATAATAGTTTTTGTATATAATTAGCATTGTACACTTACCATAATTATAGAATTCTTGTATAAATAAAATAGTATTTTGGGAGTAGAATAGAAATATAATTTCCATATTATGAAAATTATAAATTATATATATATTTATTCATTAATGAAAATAATTAAGAGATTATTTCTTTTCGGGTATAGTTTTTGGCAAAGTGGGTACCCTTGCAGGTCTGAAATCTGATCTCTGAATACACTCTTATCTGGCCATGGATTAAACAGCACAAGCGCATCAAAATTCACATGAGATACTCCTGTTGTTTCACTTTGCGCCTCAAATTTTGAGAAAGATTCTATACAGTTTTTTGTTTTCATTTTTATTTTGAAATGAAAAATGATTTTTTTTATTTCTGAATGTTTTAGGACTATTGTATATCAACAAGACAAATGGAGTAGTTTTTTACTTTTAAAAATTAGTCTAAATTTAATATCAACAATCAAGATAGGTCTATCAATTTGGACCAGCTATAGTAGAATAATACTATCATGCTGATATACAGACGAATAATATGTTATTTTTAATCTTTAATTCTCGTGCAAAGAAGTAGGATGTGGTGTTCTTTTAAATAATGGAACTAATTAGCATACTTGCTAAGACTTCAGCCAACACCAAAACCACCACCATCAACAACAACCTAGTGAAATCTCATAGCGTGAGGTCTCGAAAGGATAGAGTGTACGCAGACCGTATCCCTACCAGGTAGGGAGGTTGTTTCCGACAGACCCTCGACATAAGGACCACTAGTTGAAAGTAACATGAAAAGGAAATAATGAAAGCGAATAAGTCAAAATAAAGCAGTTTGAAAAAAAGAGCAATAGCCACCACAAATCAATAAGATAGTCGAAGTAGAAGATAAAAGAAACAACAAATAACACATAGTAGAAGAAATCAAAAGATAATAAATTACAAGAAAAATACTACAACTACTAGTAAGAAAGGATAAACGGGACACACTCAACTACCTACTGACCTTCTATCTTAATTTGTGTCCTCCATAACCTCATGTCTAATGTCATGTTCTCGGTAAGCTAGAACTGCGCCATGTCTCGTCTAATCACCTCTCCCCAATACTTCTTCGGTATACTTTTACATCTCCTGAAACCGTCCATCGCCAATCTTTCAGACCTCCGCACTGGGGCTTCTCCTCTTCACATGTCCAAACCATCTCAGCCTCACTTCCCGCATCTTGTCCACTACCGAGGCCACTCCCACATTGTCCCGTATATCTTCATTCCTAATCATATCTCTCCTAGTATGCCCACACATCCATCGCAACATCCACATTTCCGCAACTTTCATCTTCTGAACATGAGAGCTCTTGATTGACCAGCACTCCGCCCCATACAACATAGTCGATCTAATCACCGTTCTATAGAACTTGCCTTTAAGTTTTGATGGCATCTTCTTATCACACAAAACTCCGGATGTGAGCCTCCATTTCATCCGCCCCGCATATGGTCAGATTGTGATATGCATACGTCAAACGTGGAAAAGCATTCCTAAAGCTACCCACAGTAGAAGTTAAACTATAAATAAGATTCTCTTGACAGTGCAGTAATCAAGAGTTTATAATTTAAATTGCTATGATTAATAATTTTTCCAATCCTTTTTATTCGTGTTTAAGGTTTTGGCATATTCACAACGAAAATCATAAAGGTATTTGAATAAATTACTCTTGTCTCTTAAATGAATAAATAGTGACTATGTCTTCTTAGAGTAGTAAGTGGGTAAAATTGCTAATAAATAAATAAATAATAATATTATTCTTGATATTTAATTGGAACAACTGCACAAATTTAAACAATAACAACTTACAAAATTGAAGAAATTGTGAAACGATGATGAGCCCAATAGTGAACTATTGATGTTCAAAGTCCAGTTGAGTATGGGCCAAACAAGGATTCGGGTCGAAGCTTTCACCACGTAAAATCCCAATCCTATCCAAATTACTAGCCTGTTTTTCAGAAAGATTACAACATAATCTCGATGCGATAGTATGATTTAATTTAAAAATTATAGTCCAAAAAGTTCAAAATTTTGATTTTTTTTTATGGATTTAATGCTTTGATTTGTAGTTAAGAGAAACGGCTATATATAAAATACAGAAGGGAAAGTGGTACAAACGTGTTGAGATGGTTGTGTTGATCTAGGGCGATAGATTAAGGTTTTGATCTGAAAGGGTGTGGGTTCAAATCACACTCTCAATTTTTTTTTTTTAACTTCCAAGATTTTTTTTATATATATAAATATGATGGTTGTTATGGAACTGGGACTCTACAGCTTGATGCAATATAATGACACTTGTACTAAACTTTTCTGAGTATTTGAGGTGGTGCTGAGTAAACTGTTTGAACTGAAAGAGCATCAAGTAGTTCAAAGTGTTTGGCAAGCACCTATTATAATACACTATCTATAATGATAGTTCCTTCTTGCTTCTTCTGATAGGAATATGAAGGTCAGTGTGACTGTGAGGTAGAGGTGTCAACTCAAATTGACAAATAATAAGTGGAATCGGAGTCACAATACATATCCTTATTCTATTTTTTTTTTAGTTTCTTGAGTGGTAGATGCGGTTGCCAATTAATTTATACACTCCTTGGTGTCTTACCACAATTTATATGCATATACATCTTATCAAGGTCACGAATGGAAAAGTACCTATGTATTTAGTCTTCCAAGGTGATTCTTGTTGATTATACATGGGATTTCACATGTCTCAGGCTATTCCGGTCAAAACATAAGCGGGTGATGCTTTCGACGATTTGCCTTTTGCCTTTTAAGGTGTAGCATTTTGGCAGCTTTAATTTCCAAAAAAAAAAAGGTGGAACTCCCACCCTAGGAGCCCCCATACCCCGATCCGACAGGTCTGTGAAGGAGGTAAATCATGGTGACTCAATTGATTTCAAAGGTTAGACCAGATCTGCCACGCTGCGCACAAGGGCCCTCCTTTATTTCAAGAAGTAACCCCCACACTGCCGCTGACGGGATTCGATCCTTGGCCGTTTTCCAAATATCCCCCTTGATAACCAATTGAGCTGCCCAAGCGGACATTTTGGCAGCTTTAATCTGCCTAGCAGCACGATGTTTGTATTGTTTATCCCAAAATCTTATTTTTACAATTTAGGCTTCTCTAAATATACTCTGGTGAAATCTTTACTAACATTTAAAAATTGCACACATTCTGATAATCATCAAGTGACATTATTTCTTTGGCCAAATTTAGGAATCTTTATATAATACAAATTGACTCTTGCGTAAGCTTTTGTCTTGAAATTGTAAAGCTTTTGTCTTAAAATTGTAGGTAAAAATGGGGTAAAGTGTATTCGAAAGGTTAAACAGTGTTGTGTCGTCGAGCTTGATATTATTGCAAGTTTCTTGTCTCGCAACAAGATAACAATTATCACATGTTCTAGTACCTGATATAACATATTTATTAGCTTCATTTGTAACTTTACAGGCATTCTTATTGAATTTTACCTCAAGATTGTCATCACACAGTTGACTAATACTAATCAAATTTGCCATTAAACCCTCAATATGTAAGACATTTCTTAAAGCTGGAAATCCAGGAACATCCAAGATTCCTCGTCCAATTATTTTGCTTTTACTACCACCTCCATAAGTAACGTTACCTCCATTGAATGACTAATATTTCTTTAGAAACTCCTTTGTACCTATCATGTGGCGAGAACATCCACTATCAAAGTACCGAGAACCTGAAATGTTAGTTCTTAAAGCAGTTATCGCAACATTACAAGTTATATCCATTTTGAGAACCCAAACTCTTTTAAAACATTTTTTACCTTTCAGTTCTGAAATGTTGCTTTGAATGTTGTCCGAGTTGTTGGACAGTCTTTTAGGCAACATTTCACTCACAAAATTCTGAAGTTTGAAACAGTAAGGTTTTAAGTGTTTCGGGGAGATACAATGATGACACACAAACTTCTTATTCTTTGACATATATGAGAACTTATCTTTCATTCATTTTTCTTTTACAAAACATATTTTCTCATTTTTGTCAAACACACTAGAGCCTGTAGTTTCAAAAGAGTTTTGGTACCCAATACATGTATGTGACGGTTTATTAAAACTGAGTATTTCATCCAATTTAGAAGTCCCTGAGTTGAACTTACGAAAGATTGCTTTGGCTACATCCAGTTTTAAACGAATCTTACCAAATTCTATATCCTTTTTGGTAAGGGCAACCTCTAATCGGGTTATTGTGTCTTTTAGATCTACATTCTCACGAGTTAAAGATTTAGCCTTTGATTCAAGTTGCTTGGATTCAACGATTAAGGCTTGACAAGTATTTTGTAATTCCTTAATCATCTCATCGTTGCATTCAACTTGATTCAAACACTCAGCCTTACCACTAGAAATAAAACCACTAAAGCAATTAACATCAGGATAGTTAAAGAATATGTACCTTTCGGATGTTGCTGGAGATGCATATATTGTTGCAGATGTTGCCTGAAATATTGTGACATATGAGGCAACATTATAGACGACATTTTCATTATCTGACAGTTATTGTTCGTAAGCAGTGGCCAGCATTGCTTGTGATTCGACTTCTTGATCTCCTTCATCTTCTCCTTCATCGTCATTGTTGAACTTCCTCACCATCGAATTATATTTTCGAGTGAGTAAGGAAACATTAACACCTTCACCAAATTCTTCAAGATCTTCATTAATTTAATTTTTCGAGGATTGGACTTGAAGTGCCACATTCTTGCTCTTATATAGTTCCATTTGATTCTCAATGTTCATCTCATAGGTTTTGAGAATGCTCATTAAGGTATGAAGGTCCATAGTAGCAAGATTGTGAGCTTTTTCAATGGCACAAATCTTTAAATTGAACTTTTCAGGAAGAGAACGGAGAGCTTTTTCAACAAGTTGAGTGTTGGTTAATGGTTCTCCAAGTACTTGACATTCATTAGATATGTCAATCAACTTTTCAAAATAGAATTTAATGTCATCTGCTTCTTTCATCCTTAAACGTTCATATTTGCTCATGAGCATGCATAGCTTTGTTCGACGAACACTTGAGCTACCTTCACAATGAATTTGCAAAGTATCCCATGCATCCTTGGCCGTTGGGCAGTTTTGAATGAATTTGAACATGTAAAGATCAACCCATCCAAAAATTGCATTTAAGGCCTTTTCGTTAAAGCTAGCATTATTGGTTTCTTCCGTCGTCCATTCAAATTCAGGTTTAACAAAAATGTCACCTTCCTCATCCGGCGTCAACATTGGAACAACATACCCATTGGTAATAGATCTCCATGCCCTAACATCAATTGATTTGATGTGAGAACGTAGCCGAATCTTCCAATAGGCATAGTTTGTACCATGTAAAATGAGAAGTCTACCAATATTTGGATTAGCCGGATCCATAGCTTCAAATGATAGGACCAAGCACTTATTGTGTTAAGTGTTGGCTCTGATACTACTTGTTGGGTCCCGGGGGTATGCTATGGAACAATAAAATACAAACTGAAAGTAAAAATAAATCGAATGCCAATACAGTTTGTAAATATCGGCAAAAATGTTGTCTAACACAAGTGACAACACTCCGATAAAACAGAAAAATCTTTGAAGAGTAAATAGCAGCGGAAATAATAAAGAACACAAATGTTTAATATTTACATAGGTTATATTGATTATATAACCTATGACGGTCAGTGACCGAAAGTATTGTATATATTTATATACAATTAAATAAATTCCTTCTTTTACAATATTACAAGATAATACAAAAGGAATTAAAAAGTTGAAGTCGTAGATGACTTCTGCCTGAAAAATCTATCTAAATAGACATAGACAACATCTCATTATAATTGCTTCAATGAAGAACAAATCTAGAATCTAAGCAACAATTATAATGTTGGACAGAATATTGTCGACACGCTCAGACAACACTTGTGATCCAGTTTTCTGATATGAATTCTCGAGAGCTCTCTTGATATTTTTGCAATCTTTTTCTGGATGTCGATTCACTCTTCTTCCCTCTCTATTTATAGTAGAGAGTCTTCATTGAAAAGCTCATCGATTGGTTGTGGAGGTTGAGGGAAAGATGGGCAGCCGATATGATTTGTTGGAGAAGATAATGGAGCAAAATCCTCAACTTCTTAGACTTGTTCCCCAAGCTTAGAAACAACTTTGACTTGTTCTTCCCACGTGTTTCATCAGCTCCGAAACACTTTGCCAAGTCACTTTACCATCGTGGTAAAAATCCACGAGAATCACTTCAGTCCGTGAAGTAAGGCAAAACTGTTTAACAAAATATTGGTCCGAATGTCGTAACATTTGTTCCAACATTTCTGAATTTTAACTTAGTACTGAAAACGATATGTTGGGCAAAATGTCACAATACCAAACCCAACATTAACAATTACTACTTATTTCAGGATCACTCTCCAGAGGCAAATTGTTACTGATTAAACAATACACTGATTATGATTTAATTAGTCATCATAGATCTTCTATGGTTCTAATTCTGCCATAGCTATAGCCTATAAGTGCAGCAGTCTTCATAAAAATTTTGCAAAAAAGTACTTCTCTTGAAAAATTCATTAAATTTCTTTGTTCATATGTAATCATACTGCATGTGTGTTACAAGGAGGATGATGATCATGGCACACGTCAAAACAATTAGAGCTAGCATAAAATATACATATATATATAGAGTTATGAAAATAATTTTTGGGAAAAAAAATTACATTCCCTTTTGAGTTTCCGCTAATTTATAAGTACAATCAAACCTCTTTGTAATTGTCCTTCGTTATAATAACATTTCACTATAAATGTCTAATCGATTTTCTCCGGAACCGATTTTTTATGTTATATTTTACTTCTATATAATAACATTCTATCTATAACAACAATAACGTTTATTAAAGCGGTACACTCTTTGCAAAATTACCTCTTTATAACAATCAATTCAAATATTGTGTATTAATATTTTGTAAAAAATATATTATGTATACAAAAAAAATATTAAAATATCCATGATAATCATATTAATGACATACACATAGTAAATTTCATGTTCGAATATGGAAAAGGATTTTTTTTCTTATAGTAAGATTTAATTTTGAAAATTTTCAAAATCACACTATTTTCAAAACATATGTTCCTTAAATTTTAACTTTTTTATCGGTATGGTACAACTAGTTATAAATTTATTAGTCTCTTTAATTTTTAATTAATGAAATATGAAAATTAATTGAGATTTTAAAATTAACAAGTACTACATTGTTTTCGTTTATAACATAAAAAGTACAAAAAAACAATTGTCTGTATACTTTTGTCTATAACAGCTAAATAAGATCTAAACATCAAATGTCAGTATACATACGTAACAACACACCACGCACCCCCACCACCCACCCTCCACCACTCACCCAACCTAACCCCAACTAAATCCCAACCCCACCCTCGAACCCACCTGGAACACACTTTATCTTCACCCACCCCGATCCCATCCCACACCACCGCTCCATCCAACCCACCCACCCACCCCCCTTTCAAATTTTTTATTTCATATATATTATTTTATTTTTATAAAAAATGAGATTTTTTTTCTTACCCATTCCACCACCACCCAATATCCCTCACCCCCACCCCACCCCCTACCACCTACCCACACCAAATTTAACCACGCAAACTTTTTATTTTTATAATTTTTTTATAAAGATAAAATTAAATACAATGTAGAAAATGGGAGGGGATTGGGGTGCAATCGGGGGGTGGGAGGGGGTGTAGAAAATTAGAAAATAAAAAAATTTAAAACCTTTTTTAATAAAAAATAATTTTTAGGGGATGGTGGGGTGTTGGGGCAGGGGGCGGGGTTGTATATAACAAAAAAAACTTTTCAAAACTTTTTTAATATAATAATAATTTTTTTGGAGGGGGTGTTGGGGCGGGGTGAGGTGAGTAGAGGGTGAGGTGTCGTAGAAAACCAAAAAGAAATTCCAAAACTTTTTTTTATAAAAAAATTAATTTATTTATAGGGGGTGGGTGGGGGGGTGAGTGGGTGGTGTAGAAAATCAAAAAAGAAAAACCTTTTTAAGAATTTTTTTCGGAGGAGGGTAGAGGGGAGGGGTGTAGAAAATAAAAAAGTTATTAAGCTCGATAACAAGCAATCACAAAGATAAAAGAAGCTCACACTATTAATGTATGAGAGCTCGAGTAGAGCTATGGAAAAGAAGAAGTGAGAAATGAAATGCTTGCATTTTTCATTACTCAATTAGAGTATATATACACATCTAAAAATATCTAACCAACTAATAATCCATGACAACTGGCTACAACTTGTCATTAACCAACATTAATAAATTCTAACAACTTCAACTAACTTCTAACTAACTAAGTACGATTTGATGAGATGGATGTACAAACTAAGCTAAGCTAAGTTATATCTATTACAATGATATTACAAAGATAAATATCTCAATACCCCTCCTCCTCTCAAGTTGGAGGTGAGATCTCACAGCCAACTTGCTTATGATGGCAGTATGTTTCAAGCCAGTAAGAGCCTTGGTAAGTACATCAGCAAGCTGCTCATTTGTGGCAATATAATGAAGTGATATGAGGCCTTTTTGGAGCTTATCTCTGACAAAGTGGAAATTTACTTCTATGTGCTTTGTCCTTTCATGAAATACTGAATTTCTGGCTATATGTAGAGCTGACTGACTATCACAATGGACTTCAATAGGAGTAGGATATGTGAGAGTCAATTATGTGAACAATCTATCCAGCCAGACCAACTCTCCAACGACTCTTCTTAGGGACCTGTACTCAGCTTCTGTTGAGGACAATGACACAATTTCTTGTTTCTTAGATTTCCAACTCACAGGGCAATCACCAAGCAACATCAAGTATCCACTCACAGACCTTCTTGAGTCAGGGCAGGCAGCCCAGTTTGAGTCACAAAAATCTTAATTGTGCAGTTTGAATTTCTGGATATGAAAATTTCTATAGTTGGATCATGCTTCAAGTATCTGAATATATGATAAGCTGCTTGCAAATGTGGTTCCCTAGGGCATGCATAAATTAGCTAAGGTGTTGAACACTAAATGCTATGTCCATTCTAGTGTTGGTGAGAAAGTTCAGTTTTCCAATAAGTTTCCTATAGAAAGTAGGATATGCAAGGGCAGTTCCTTCCTTAGCCTTTAGTTTGACAGTGGGATCTAGGGGTGATGTTAAAGTGCTGAAATTGAAGCAATCATATTCTTTTAGTAGATTAAGGACTAATTTCCTTTGAGAGATTATGACCCCATCATCTGTGTGCAATACTTCCATCCCTAAGAAGTAGTTTAATATGCCCAAGTCCTTTATTTTGAACTTGTCATGCAAGTGGCCTTTCAAGTTTGTAATCGCGTGGGGTTGTTGGGGTTGGATTGGGTGGTGGTAGGATAGTTGGTGAAATGTCACTTCTGGACTTGTTTTTCCTATTTTTATTAGACAAGTCATTTTCTCCATTTTTAAGGAACTTGTTTTCCTAAAATAATATTTTCTAAATTTTTTGACTAAACGAACATGAGAGAATTAGAGAACATTTTTTCGAAAATGTTTGTTTCTCCATACCGAACACACCCTAAATCTCAACTTTTGAAGACGTGGTCTCTTTTTTTCCAGTCAATAAAATGTGATAATTAGCAAATTTTGAAGAACGCTTTCGGAAAAGGATGGACCTGGAGCTGATGTTCCACTTAACTTAAACAGCAAGTTTATTGAAGTTTTAATTAATGCACTTTGCCAACCGAGTGAAAAACAGCATCTGATTCATGTTCCCAGGAAAAGGGATTAAAAGATGAAGTAAAAGTACCCTTTGCCTCTTTGCTTTTTGGCACTGACAACACAAGCTAGCACTGGATACTAATCTTTGTGAAGAACTTTTACACATGTTTTTTTTTTAAGCAGGTGTCTAATTAAGAAAATTATGAAGCATACACATTCTTTTCCTTTTTTTTGCTTAGCCATAACTGAATGTAGTATTATAAAAGGCTAAAACTATTAATTGCGATGAAGGTTTGATGAGTAGCCTCTCCAAACTGTTCAATTTTTATACCAAGCATTAAAAGATGTTCAAACCATGATGTGTTTTTTCTTACTATATATGTATGTAGTTTTGTTTAATGGGATATCCCTGAAAGGACATCTTACTAATATATCGGTTAAGAGTCTACATCGGAAATGAAATAAAAACATAAACTCCTTATATGGATTTGAACAATCCTTACCCTACAAGCTAGCTTAAACCATGATGTTTTCTTTACCATGTTATTTAGCTTTTTTTAATGGGATGTCCCTCGAAAGGACCTCTTAATGACCTCTTTATTCAGGACCTCTTAATGACCTCTTTATTCACTATGTTTTTACTTTATTGTGATAATATATCGATGCTCCTTAGGCAAAATTCTGTTCGTACGCCACTGCTTTCATAGTTTTATTACTCACAGCGTTCAGCATTTTGTGTCCAGAAGTTCATTCATCTGATCATATCTAGTTGGGGCTCACAGAGCTGATGCAAAATAGCTGCTGCTAAGTGCTAACATATCCTCTGCACAAATGTGTCATCAAATCAAATTCTATATGTAACTTCCCAACTGTCTTGAGTAAATTCTTATAAATTCATGTCCTATATTAAACCTCACACAAGTTTGGAGGTATGATTGGTTGGGAAGCTTCCCTTTATAATTCTCCATACTTTAAATCTGATGTTGCTACTTATTACTCCATGTATCTTCCCCACACCCAACTTCCCCTTTGTCCACTCTTTCAAGCTACAAACAACCACACCCCATTAATGTTTTTAAACCACCTTCTCATTCTTTCTACTCTCTTCCATCCTTTTATCTGTGATCACTTTAATTAAAAGAAAAAGAATTTGAGCATTTTAGATGTAATTTTCCACCAAATTAATATGAGAAATTAAAGTTGCAACTTATAGCAATCTTTTTTATGTAATTTTCTAATATAAATTTGTCTTAAAATATTGAGTTAATCTAATTAACGTATTAGTTTTGTGTAATTTCACACTAACTGCTCTCAAGAAAGCATATAGTCATTTCATTTCAGAAAGAAATGAGTATAATATTAATTATCAAATGATTTTCTTAATGTATGTGCAAAAACTTTAAGCAACAGATGAAAAGGATATTAATTTTTTTCTTTTTAAAATTAAGCAAGAAGCAAAAGTGCGTAATGGAAAATAGCTTAGAACACAGAAAGTACAAGTTCAGATTTCTTGGATGAAAAAAATAACACCACATTTTTATATGCCAAACATACAAGAGGCCCTATGTCTAGATAGTGAGTTAGAATAGAAATGCACCAAAAAGGAAAATGTTGGATTATTTCATGTCAACACCAGCTAATTAATTCCTCAAGAGGATTTATCAAGGGTGATCATGGTGCTGAGTGTAGATGTAATCAAGGTGAGCTTCTGCAATAACCCTTCTCTTAATGCATTCTCCATCTTCTTCTTCACATTCCTCCACCCCCATCAGCTTCTACACATGTGTAATTAACCAAAAACACAATCAGTCAAAGAAAGATTTTATTATTAAAATGGACCTTAAACCCGACTCAATCTTAAAGTTAGTTCATGTGATAATTGTTTAAGGTCATATATAAAAGACAATAATTCATTATCTCAACTAATGTGTGCATGGAATTAACCAGAGATAGAATAAGAAATTGAAGCTTATAGGTTCGAGATTCCAACCCTTTTAAATTACCGGTTCTTAATTAACAATTTATATTTATTAAATGATTTTTTAAAAATAAATATAGGGTTTGGATCAAAATTATTGAATTAGATGGAACACATATCTTAAACACTAGCTCCGCCCTGCATGGAACATTCTAACACCTGTTTTAGCCCAAACAGCGAGTAAGCAAATGAATCTGTCTCTAATGTCATGGTAAAAAGATAAACCTCGAATCTAACTTAAGCAAAACAGAGAGAGGCAGATAATTAGGAGATTACATTTAGGGAATCAGTAGTTTCCATCTGGTCAAGTGAATATGGAAGGCTAACTTTTCCATGCTTTACCTTCTCTTTCACTGCAACGAAATCAAAGCTATCTGCTTAGTTTAATTTACTCAATCAGAAAATGATTATACTGCAAGAACATAAGCATTAATTCAGCTAATTAATTACCTTCACTGGTTGATAAGAAACGAGAAGATGCTGGTGAAAGAAAAACAAAGAGGTAGATCAGAAATACAAGAAAAGATATGCTTTGCTTCATGATATGCTTAAACAATTTTAGGTTTGACAATTTATGAAATGAGAGAAAGTGAAAGAGAGATAATTATAGTGAGAGTTGAGGGCTGTGGAGAAGAAACGTGTCTTGTATAAATAACATGCAGAAAGACGCACTATTAACTCTTTGAAAGCCCCATGGAATTGCACTCACAGAATACATTATCTAAATTTTGGTCCCATATGGGGAGGAGGGCCCGGGACTTGGATCACGTGAGGTGCATCAAGGATGAGGACGGTAAAGTGTTGGTGGAGGACGTGCATATTAGGTGGAGGTGACAGTCTTACTTCCATAAACTCTTGAATAAAAAAGAAGATAGAGACATTGTGCTGGGAGATCTGGAGTACTCTGATAGGTATCGGGATTTTGGGTATTGTGAAAACATTAAGATTGAGGAGGTTCAGGGTGTTGTGCGCAGGATGGGCACGGGTCGAATGACTGGATCTAATGAGATCCCAGTTGAATTTTGAAAAAGCGCAGGCAGAACAGGTTTGGAGTGGCTGACGGAGTTGTTTAACATCATTTTTAAGACGGCGATGATGCCCGAAGAATGGAGGTGGAGTACAATGATTCCTTTGTACAAGAACAAAGGTGATATCTAGAGTCGCAACAACTATAGGGGTATCAAGCTGCTAAGCCACACTACGGAAGTTTGGGAAAGAGTCGTGGAGATGAGGGTGAGAAGAGGAGTGTCTATCTCCGAGAACCAGTTTGGATTTATGCCGGGGCATCGACTACAGAAGTCATCCATCTTATTAGGAGGTTGGTGGAGCAGTATAGGGAGAGAAAGAGAGACTTACATATGGTTTTCATCGACCTCGAGAAGGCATACAACAAAGTCCCTAGGGAGGTTCTATAGAGATATTTGTGGGTTAGAGGTGTACCTGTGGCATACACTAGGGTAATCAAGGATATGTATGATATAGCCAAGACTAGGGTACGGACATTAGGAGGAGACTCGGAGCACTTTTCAGTGATGATGGGGCTGCACAGGGATCAACTCTTAGCCCATTCCTATTTTCCTTGGTGATGGATGGGCTGACGCGACAAATCCAATGGGAGGTGCCATGGTGTATGTTATTTGCAGACGACATAGTCCTGATTGATGAGACTCGCAGCGGAGTGAACGCTAAGCTAGAGGTTTGGAGACAGACTCTGGAGTCTAAAGGGTTCAGGCTGAGTAGGACCAAGACAGAATACTTGGAGTGCAAGTTCAGTGACGAGAGCGACCTTGAGACAGGCGTGGAGGTGAGGCTTGGCACCCAGGTCATTTCAAAGAAAGGGAGCTTCAAGTACCTCGGGTCTATTATCGAAGGGAATTGAGAGATTAATGACGATGTCACATATCGTATTAGGTCAAGGTGGATGAAATAGAGGCTTGCATCTAGAGTATTGTGCGATAAAAAGATGCCACCAAAACTTAAAGGCAAGCTCTATAGGGTAGTGGTTAGACCGACCATGTTGTATGGGGCGGAGTGTTGACCGGTCAAGACTTCGCACACCCAAAAGATGAAAGTTGCGGAGATGAGGATGCTAAGATGGATGTGTGGGCATACAAGGAGGGATAAAATTAGAAATTATGATATCAGGGACAGAGTGGGAGTGGCCTCGGTAGAGGATAAGATGCGAGAAGCTAGGTTGAGATGGTTCGGACACGTGTAGAGGAGAGACATAAATGCCCTAGTGCGGAAATGTGAAAGGTTGGCTATGGACGGGTACAAGAGGGGTAGAGGTAGGCCGATGAAGTATTAGGGAGAGGTGATTAGACGGGATATGACGCAGGTGCAACTCATTGAGGACATGACCTTAGATAGGGGGTTATGGAGGACACGCATTAGGGTAGAAGGATAATAGGTAGTCCAGCGTAGTCCTACCTACGCTTACAAACTGGTAGTTGTAGTATTATTATTGTAGGCTCGCTTAGCCTATCATATTATTTTATAGTCTCTTGTCGTTTGATTTATGCTGCTATGTGTATTTTATTTGTCTTATTTACTTGCATTAACTGTTGCTTCTTTTTGCTTCTTTCTCTTTCAGAATGGGCTGTCATGACTTACGCACTTTGTGTGTCTTACTTTGCTTGGGCTTGTGCTTTGTCTTGGGCTGATGGTCTCTCGGAAACAACCGATCTACCTACCAAGACAACTTTTATATGAGAGAAAAGGACAAAAAAACAATTATGTACACTTTAAGGGGTTGTTTGGTTGCTCGTTAAAGTTATACACATATATTAGTTATGTAAGATATAATTATGCAGAGTTTAGTTATTCATGTAAATAATACATAATTTTTTTTTATAATTTATACATATATTAATTATGTGGGATTCTAAATTACTAACCAAGCACAATATTAGGTGTTTGAATTTTGCATAGCAAAAAAAATATTATCAAACATGATACAAGTTATACATAATTTAATACATAAATAAGTCACCTCTTAATCATCAATGAAATGAACCCTAAGTTTATGAATTATGTACTATGCGTAAATATTATAAAAAGGCATTTCTCAAAATTCAGAAAAATCTTCAACAAACTATTATTGATTGAAGAGACCAAAAAATATTCCAAATTCCAAGTGGTGATGGGTAATACTGGAGTAGGTATAAGACAGTAATATTTAGATATGAAATGATAAGTTTCACTAATTTGATCGTATAACTTTTATATATGTTTTACATTTAACAGTTTAAAGATAATTTTATAGTTACCGTTGCTTTTTGGGGGAAGAAGAGGTCAATTATTTTTTCTTTAGTCAATGTCAGTGTATACTGTATAGTGGTCCAAGTAATATTTAAACTCCAAAATTCAATGTGTAATAGTGGTTGACAGCAACCATAAGTCAACCTTTTGGACATGGCTCAACACTATTCACATCACTAGCTACTTCTCTTTCATCCTTTTCCAATTTTACTCACTGCTCCCTTTTATTTTAGAACTCTATAGTATGATCGTTAGATTAATCTAAATTTGTATGTAGTAAACTCAATAATGGACGAAAGATTCTGTTATCAAACCCTTGTCATTCATATCCTATGATTTATTGATAGTAGTGTTGAGAGGCCAGAACTACTATCTCCAGTGAATAATCTGACGTAAACCGAAACGCTGAATATAAAAAAATAATAATGGACAAAGGTCCTTTACTATAAGAGATAGAAGGTGAATATAGAGGCTTGTATATGAATCCATGTGAATTCAATACTTAATTTTATTGAGTGTATATATTAAAAAATAGATTAAATATTTATACATATTTGACGTGAGCTAATTATTATTGTAATATTAAGTTAAAATCATTATAGAACTCACAAAATTAAAAATTTATAAATTTTAAATTGTGAATCTATCTCTATGGATTCTCTATTTTCAAAATTCAAATTCAATTATTTTTAATTTAGAGTTAATAAATCTTAATCATCCCATACCACAATATCGGTGGTTGTACTTGAACGATACTTTTGAGTATACCTTTCACTATATCTTCCGACACGTTTCAAAACTTTGGATGTCTTTTGCCTATAAGATTATAAACAAAGGTTATATTTAAAAAAGGTATACAAAAAACCATGCAAGTACAGAATGAGTAAATAAAAATCATGCACAAAGTTAAAAGTTGCATTTTCACATGAAAGCAACCAATTATCTGGTGGCAAACCCACCCTAGATGAATACGGAGTACCTTTTTTCTGGTCTAGTTTTTAATGTATTGCAGTGCTCTCGCACCATATTTTTTACAATCCATATATACCATTAGTAGAACAAACAGCGGCAGGATCCACCATTTTTGGGAACATAGGTGAATTTACAATTTAAAGTTTATAGATTCTTCTAATGAATTTAAGTTATTATATACTTCTTCCGTTTCAATTTATATGATATAGTTTAACTGGATACATAGTTTAAGAAATAAAGGAAATTTTTGAATTTTGTGGTCAGAAACAAGCCAAAGATATATGTGTAGTTATAAATCATTTCGTTAAGCGTAAAATGTAAAGTTTAAAGTTAAATTGTTGCCAAATAATAAAATGTATCATTTTTTTAGGGACAGACTAAAAAGAAAAGTATATCACATAAAATGGGACGGAGAAAATAATAATAATTGAATTCACAATTAGTTATTTAATAAATTTTTAATACATATATAGATTTTAAATAAAAAGTACTAAAACTCATGTGAATTCATAGATTACAAATTAGATCCGCCTATGTTCTGGGAATCCTTATTTGTTCTCTATTTGAAAAATAAGTTTAAGAAAGTTCTGTAAAAACATGTTCTTTTGATAAATTAAAAGGTAAAAAGTTAGAACGGGAAAAGTTAAGAAACAGCTGCCCCGCAGGCCCTTTAGCCCTTGACTTGCAATTATATGTACATAAAAAGTGAGTAGCAACTTTTAAGAAATCACTAAATTCTTGCAGAAAATAAAAAGTAGTAGCAACATTTTATTTCAAACGCATAGATTCGTCACATGATCTTGAGAATATAATTGGATTTGATAAGGCATTAGCTTCTTCGTTTGGAGAATACGTACTAAAGGAATATATTCTCCAACTTTTCATTAATTACTATGTAAAATATATATAGTATTACTTAATTATTTACTCCTTTACAAATTAAGTAACTAATTACAATTGGACTACACTTTCTAATTATAATTGGACTACAATTTTACCTAATATAGGAGATGTACAAAGAATATTCTAAAAAAATATTTTATGATACCCCCGCAGTCGAAGCGGGAGGTTCTCGTACGCACTGGCTCGGAAATCATCAAAGAGTATGCGCGGAAACCCTTTAGTAAATAAGTCAGCAATCTGATATCGGGAAGGAACATGAAGAACACGAACTTGTCCACGAGCAACTTTCTCACGTACAAAGTGAATATCCATTTCAATGTGTTTAATGCGCTGATGTTGAACGGGATTGCCGGAAAGATATATTGCACTTACATTATCACAATAGACAAATGTAGCCTTATGGATGGGGCAGTGAAGTTTCAGTAGAAGGTTGCGTATCCAACAAGACTCAGAGACAACATTCGATATACCTCGGTACTCGGCTTCGACACTGGATCGAGACAGAGGTTGTCTTTTAGAAGACCAAGAAAGCAAGTTATCTCCGAGGAACACACAATAACCAGACGTGGATCGACGAGTGTCAGGACATCCACCCCAGTCAACATCAGAATAAGAGGTGAGGTCGGAGAGTGAGGACTTATACAAGTGTAAGCCGAAATGAAGAGTACCTTGTGATGTTGTCATATGAGATGTGGCGCCAGTATTCATGTACCAACTGTTGTCTTGAATGTTGAGGGATATCGTGTTCATAGCCGCCTCAATATCCGTCGGGGCGTAGGTGGAAGGAGGAGAGACATGTGCACTATATGCATGTTGTGGACGTATGCCGATGATGCCTGCCTGGAGCTGTTGGGACAAAATTGGGGCCCAAGAGGTTGTCGGGTATGGGCAAGGTGGAGCAGCCCAAGCCGGTTGGGCCCACGTAGCCCATGACGGGTAGATAGCCCACGACGGAGGTTGCTGCCACTGTGGGTTGCTGTAGACGGGCAGTGGCTAGCCCCTCCCGCCACGACTGTTACGGGCTTTGTTGGAGTTTCGCCCTTTGTGGTGATTTCAGAAAGACGGGCCATGTGTCGGGTCGTCGGGTTGTCGGTTTTGTGAACGGGAAAATAGAGCCCTATCGTCGGGGGAGGGGCCGATAGTAGTGATGAGGGCAGTGCTCGCATGAGTTACGACCCACTTTATTTTTTGGGTTTCTTCAAGGATAAGTCTCGAACGGACTTCATAGAATGGAGACAATGGCGTGCATTGTTGGAGAATGGTAGCGACGACATCATAAGTTTCATTCAAATCCGCAATAAGTTGCATCACCAACCATTGATTAGTGACCGGTGTACCAACGTTGGAGAGTTGATCGACAATCATCTTAAGTTCCTGATAATAAGCCGACGCATTTGGAAAATCGTCCTGCTGAATGTCCTTAAATTGATTTTCTAGGTACAAGGCATGTTGTATTTATTATCCTGAAAAATACTTTTCAAGCACTCCCACGTTTGTCGGGCAATGGCGTCGGTTTCAATGATTGTATGCAATAGATCGTTCGAGATCGTGTCGTAGATCCATTGTACGATAACCGCATCTAAGCTGGACCAAAGGTCATCATCATAAACATCAGGGTGTTCCAGGGGCTTTGATTTAGGAGAGATGATATGGTCGATGACTTTGTACACACGACAATGACTCTTAAATAATCCGCCCAAGATGAATACTGACCCTTTTCCATCTCAAGAGTTATGGAAATGAAGTTCTTGATGTTGTTAACTGGAAGAGCATGATGAAATTTAGGTTGTTCAACTATAAAAAAGTTTGGGGAAAAGGAGAGGGAGAAAGCGACCGAGAGGTGGTAAGAGAAGGTTTGGGGAGGGCGTCTGCCGAGGGTTGGGGCGGCTGAGAGGTGAGGAAGAGAATTTTAGGTTTTTGCTACTGATACCATAAAAGAATATGTTCCCATGCTTTTCATTGATTATTATGTACAATATATATAGTGTTACATAATAATTTACTCATTTACAAACTAGGTAACTAATCTTCCTAATTACAATTGGACTACAATTTTACCTAATATAGGAGATGTACAAAAAACTATTCTAGAAATATTCTATCACGTACCATTAATTTGTCTCATTTCGTAGGACAAATAATGATCCAATTTTAAAATGTGACAAGTAAATCCTACTAACATTATTTTTTGAATTTAAGTTTTATGTATTGATAATATAAAAAGTATTTAACCAGTCAGATGAATTAAAAGACAATTACAACTAATTTTAACATAATATTCAAAGTTAAAACTATACCAAAAATTAATATTATCCATGTATATAATTTATAGTTATGTTTTTAGGTTAAGCATAATCAATATGCTTCTGCTTTTCCTTGCATTATGCAGTTTCCATAGAATCACCAAATAGAAGAGGGGATATTCTTGACTCCCCCACCTTTGATACAAGGTGGAAGCTTCATTAAATAATACTTTGCCTCTGAAAACAAATCTATCTCCAAAATGCTTTTGATGCTTTCTCTTCTCTCTTTTTTTCCCCTTTTTCTATTTATAATATGGATTAATTTAAGGTGTCTTTGCTTCTTCATATTGTGGGTGCCTTCCAGACATAGTGCCACTAATGTTTATGTTCCTTAAAGACTAGACACTACAAATTTAAGTCACTTCTGTATTTGGGCTTTAACACAGAATCCTTCCTTTATTTAGCACTAATAGTATTTTGCTTGGACAAGTGTTTAGGATTGACATCTTTGGCATCAAAATTAGATCTTCTAAAGATTTCCAATGTTTTAATAACCCAAAGCATCTAGCATCTAACCATCACATAACCACTAGATCAAAGTTTATTCTATTTTTTAATGTAGCGTATAAGCTAGCTTGTGCACACATTAATTAATATCATAGTGTGTTATTTCTACCCGTATAGATATCGGATAAATCTGTCTTCTAAGACTTGAGAAATGAAGAAATCACCTAATATTTTTTGCCTCTGCTGAAATTTAACCTTGAAAACTCTCGATTCTCAACTCATTCATTAACTACTAGGTCACGTCTTTAGGTGAGATCAAGGTTTCTTACAATTTACAAACCACATATATCTTGCATCTCGTTTAGCTTTAATATTTTCTTATATAGTATGATGTGCCTTCATAATTCACATGAACCAAGTTGTTGTTTTCTTTATGCGGGATAGGCTAGAGCAAATGTTGTAGAGCAAATATGAAAGGCGTGGTACTGTATATTGAAGAGAACTCATTATCGTTATCAATGCTATATTTTTCAAAACGATGTTCTCATGATGTTGTAAACCTAGTTCGTAAGCTCATACTAACTAGGAGTTATAAACATAAAATAAAAACCAAAACTCATTACCCATATTGAAACTGGCCCATTGTTTTACATACAAAAAAATATTATATATATATATATACATATATTTATTTATGTTTACTATTAAAACATGCATATATATTTTGGACTATTGATTGTCCAAATTATGTTGGTCAAAAGCAACATGGAATCTACTATTTAAGCACATATTGCTATAGAGATTATAGTAATCCAAAACATCACCATGTAATTAAGAGGTCTCCAGTATCATTTTGTTTGCAATACAAAAAATTGCCTGGATTTCCTTCATACGGACTTGTCTTTAATTTTTGCTCCTCAATTCGTTTGTTTTTAATTTTTGTCCCTACTTTTCATTTAATGAAAATTTGTGGGCCAAAATACCCTTTATTTGCGGTTCTACTAAATCATAGATTCTGGGTTTGAATTGCAACGCAAAATTTTCATAGAAATTATGCTTATTCGGCTAAAGTTATATAGAGACTGCCCCTTGGGGCATAGTTTCTATGTAACTAGCCGGACAAGGCATAATCTTAATTTTTCAACGAAACTTTGCCTTTAGGCATAATTACATAAAAACTATGCCCCGTAAGGCATAATCTTTATACAACTTTGGCAGAATTGACATAATTTCTATGAAATCTTGCCTTGCGGTTTTTTTTTCATTTTTCCTCTATTGGGATTCGAACACACAACCTCAGATGTATTTTCGGAGGCATAATTACATAGAAACTATGCTCCTTAAGGAATAATTTTTATACAACTTTAGCCGAATAGACATATTTTCTAATGAAATCTTGCCTTACGAAAATTTTTTCTCTGCTGAGATTCGAACCCACAACCTCAAAAATATATTTTCGATCATTTTTTTAAGCTTAAGGTAAAAATTAAATATCATCAATGTAAGAGCAAAAATTAAAGACCACCTTAAAATAGGAGCAATAGTGCGAATTGCCCTTTGCAATACATAATGTTCCACCATGCCCTGCTGACTATTTAAGTTTGACGGTAATGGACTTACAACTAGTGGGCTACAGCCCAATTTAATGCTGATCTTCTGAGAGGAACTTTTTCGGGCCTTGAACAAAAAAACATTGTGAATATTGACTCAAACAGAAAGGGCTGATTTACACAATGTCCCTCCCATTATTTAGATAATATCCTTACTTTTAAAAGTTGAGCAAGTATAACCCTTGGGAAATTATCCTTCAGAATAATGTTGAAGTTGGGTTCCAATATCCCATATTGTTTGCTCATATATTGTTTAACCTTACAAACAAATATTAGATTGTGGTCTAATTCTAAAACGTACAATACTTTAGATTGTTATATGACGTTTTCTCATAAGATTTTTAGTTTACTCAAAAGAAATTTTTAAATCATAATTTGAAAGATCCATAAATTACAAAAAGTAATAATTTAATAAACATTTGTCCAAAAAGAACAACCAGCAAAAATATTTTTCAGTTGTTGCTTGGTTAATAATGATAATATTAAAAATAATAATAAGTTTTTTATATTTCATTGACATTTAAATCTCAAATATAACAAAAAGACTCTTAAAAATTATATATAATACTTTAAATAAAGGAACTAACGCGACTAAACCATAATTCCAACTAATAGGTATCATCATAGTTTCTTCTTTACTCGTATATGTTTATAAATCTGTTCTAAAAATTATTTTTTTTGAGCCGAGAGTCCATCGCAAACAGTCTTCTATTCCACAAAGATAGAGTTAATTAAGATCTGAGTACATCTCATATTCCCTAAATTCAATTTATAGGACTACATTGGAAATGTTATTGTTGTTGTAGATAGTTTCTAGATAGATCTTAAACTTTCTTTCATTGTGATACATTTGGTGTTTAATCTTCACCTAAGTTCAACAGTTTAAAAGAATAAGACGCCAACGTGGCTTTATCCTAATCAATAACAAGATTGAGCCTCAATATTTATGAGATTTTAAATTCAATGATGGGGAAGTTAATTTCCCTTCAGTAATATGGTTTCATTAGGTTGACAATCTTTCCCTAAGTACGATTTTATTGATTGAGATAAGGTTTATTAAATCAGTACATTACTTAGTTATTTATTTTAATCATTACCTAGTATATATATAGTATTATTTTCTTCATTGTTATTCTCGTAATTGTAATTTTTAGTATTTTATTATTACTTGTTGTCTCTTTTGCTTCGGTTTTCTTACTATTATGTTGTTGTTGTTACTGTGTTTGTTTTCATTATTGATGTGCATTTGCTTTACTTGAGTCGAATGTCTATTGAAAACATCTTTACCTGTAAAGATAGGGTAAAATTTGTGTATATTTTATCATTCTTAGATCCTATTTATGAAATTACATTGAATATATTATTGTTGTAGTACTCCATCTCACTCGAAACAAATGTAGAACCCACTAAGACCAAGTATTCTAATCAATTTAAGAAAAAGAAGATGACCTCTCTCTTACAAAATCCACTACACGAACCTCTTGAACAAAACCCAACTTGGGGAGTTCCTTCCGCCAACTTTTTGAACAACAACCAATTAAGTGACATAGTCAAGATTATTTTATAATCAGCTTGACCGACTTCCGGGGCGAAGCTGGTAAGGGTTAAGGGTTCATCCAAACCTCATTCGACGAAAAATTATATTATATATGTAAGAAAACTATTGTTTATGTATATTTAGTAGATGTTGAACTCATTGATTTCTTCGTGTGTTTACTTTTTATATTTTTTAACCCCTTAGTAAATATCCCGATTCCGCCACTGGTGACTTCCAATTGGAAATTATTATCATTTCAACAAACTTCTCATGGAAGTGACCATTTTGACAATTGTCATTTATAATTGCACACTAAACAGGGAAAATGTTAGGTTGTGCAATGAACGGCAATATCTATATCTTCTACATATAATTTCCTCAAAATTGCATGGCAAATAGATAGCTCCTCTTTTAAATAGTAATTAATTACCTTAGCGACTATATTTTTAGCTCACCTTTAGGTAAAATTACTTCAGATTGATCACAATGTTGTTGATCCTTTTGCTTTGTTTTCTTTAGAATTTCCAAAATTATTAAACATATATTCTTCTCTGTTTTTTTCCCAAGTATATATTGTAGCATTTCACATAATTGTACGATTAAATGACGGGAAAATTAAAACATACTTTATAATGAAACTAATTGATTTCTCTTTTATTTAGCTTTATTTTGTTTCTGCCATCCTTGAGAGTTGAGAGAAGAGTGGCTTGAGTGTTTTTGATAATATAGACAAATTATAGAGAAATTAACATATACGACCTCTCCCCCAATCAGAAAGAGCTTATATCTTTTCTATAATTTATTTATTTATTTATATTCAAACTTATTTTATCAAAAAACACCATGGAGTGTAAGCAAGGGTTAGGTTTGATATACGTACGAGCCTAAGAAATGGTAGGTAAGGCTCACTTTTTAATTAAAAATATTTAAGGGGGTTTTAGTGAAAATTTTCAAAAAGATCATGTCTTATAGCATCATCTTTGAGTTCACCAACTATTTATAATGAATTATGCATCACGAAAACTCCTAAACTCATTCACACTCTGAGTGGAAATTGTCCATACACACATGGCCGTCCAAAAATCTTCAACAAGGTTTTCTTTTTATACACTCACAATGTAAAGAATTTTAATAATATTAAGTTATATTTATATTAACTACAAGTAATTGTTCATTATAAGTACGAAAGTACAATATTTTAGCTTACAAGTATAAAGAATTACTTTCTAAGAAAAGCATATAATATAACCAGGCATTTTTTTTTTTCATTTTGGAGAGGTTCATTTGATGGTCATCAAAGTTAAGACTTAATTGGTCATTATGGTGTTAACCATCATCAACAACTTTGATTAGAACTATTACCATCTTTTTGGTAGCTTGCTATTGTGCATTCTTTTTTAATGTTTGTTTTGTTATGATCCAAACCTAACTCATGGTAGCCACAGCTGAAGATTGAAAATGAAATGAAAGTTCTTTCCTTTTTAAAAAGTTTTTTTGACCTAGTCCTGTATCTCTCACAAAGGTGGTTGTGATTATTAAACAGATAATAAAATTATTGGCCGACTTAATGTATGGTTGGAAATTAGCAAATCACCTTACTTAACAATAATCATGGATAAGATCCTGTCTAATTTTCAAACTTAACAATAATCACGGATAAGATCCTCTCATTTTTGTTTAAGACTCCTCCATTAATTGGTGATTTTTTAAAGTCATTTCCCCCATATGATAGGTCCGTGAATAATTTATTTGTCTTAAAAAAACTAAGAAGATAAATTTTCCTTAAATGATAGAGAACTCTCTTAGCAGCTGTTATAGTTATTCAGTTTAACACTAATGAAGCAGTTCATTAATAATTCTTCAATACTATTTATTTGAAAATTTTGTATAAATGTTTATATTTCACTAAACCCTCTTATTTACCCCGAAAAGGTACAATTGAATTTGTAAGTGGTTTCAAAGATATGTGGATTAATTTGTAATAGGTGATGATAAACACTTAACAATAAGTAAGCAAAAGTAAATAGTGAGTATCAAAGATAGCTTGTAATGCACTAAATCAAGATGAATCTTCTTAGCAAATTGGTCCGGGCCTTAGCTTAATTGTTTCATGTTTGAGCCAACAATGAGTGCTAATTATTATAATTGCAACAAGTAAGATCGTACAAGTGTGAATAATGAGAATTGGATGCCCTTCCAACATGAAGGTTGAGCTCCTTTTATAGCTATCAAATACAACATTAACACCCGAGATTCCCTCTCCAATTAAATGCAATTAAAGCTAATAAAGTCTCCTTAATGATAGAGGAGTAACAGCTAGCGTCATATCTGGAACGAGTACACATTGGGTGTCTCTATTTCTTCATCCGGTGTCACCTGGCTCGGTTGCTATCCGACCTTATCTCGATGCTACCCGTATCCGATCTAGAACTCAACCGCTTACTTCGAACCCCCGCACTCAAACCTTACCACTTGTTGTGCCAGTGTCCACCATATACACATAGTCCCCACACTTTCCGGATCAAAGTTTACCGATGTGACGGGACGTGAAAATGATTTATTCATTGTCTTCTCTTGTAAATTTCTTTTCAAATTACTCAGAAATAGTCGAGAAAATCAAATGTTTCCTCTTCTCCAAACTCTGACTCACGTCTGATCTTCCTGCAAATTCGGATACGTGTCACTTTCTGATTGAATCGTCTCTTCGATTCGTATATGAAAACATCTCGTAATGAAGATTGACCCCCTATAAAACCTTTCCCATCTACTTCATTTTTCACTTCTACAAAATCTCCTTCCAAAGCTTCCTCATTTGTTCATCAGATCTTCAATTCTTCAATCCTTCATATCTCCTTGCCTTCAAAACTTCAAACCTTCAAACCTCAAAACCTTCTAATCTTCAAACCTTCCTCAATAAGGCTAAAACGAACACCCGTTCTTCTTCAAGACATTCTTCTCCAACACCTTCATCTCCGCCGACCACCGATGACGCCTTCGGCGTCGGTGAAGCTCAGACTGTCGTTGAGCCCAGAGCTTTCGACATGATCTTATCTACCTTTCATTTTGACAATGATTTCGGTGTCGGTGACATCACTTCTGACCGAGGTAAAGAGGCTAAGAACTATCCGACCTCCATAAATCCTTCTGTTCTCGACACAATTTGAAATGATTGCGGTTGGACTTGTCTTTCTGCGTTTGATATCCTCGGTCCTGCCGATAACGTCACCACCTATAGGTCTGGGTACTCCAACATTAACACCTATCCCTTCATTTTCAAGCTCGATCCTCCAATCGATAACGTGATCCTTGAAATATGTCAGATCTATAACTTATGTCTTGAACAAATTGGTCCGTCCGTCTGGAGGGTCGTTACTTGCCTCCAATTTCTGGCCAATGAGATGATGTTTTCACCTTGTATCACTTAATCCGATTATACGTTTCAACCTAAATTTTACTTCGTCACCTTCTCAGTTATCCACTGGACTCCGGCCTTTATCGAGAACCTTCACACTTGGGTTGAAAAGATCATAAGCACTTGCCCGCACATAGATTAGAAATGGAAAATACTCTCTAAAAACTTATAGAAAAATCAAAACCATGGTTAGAATCCTCTAAACTCTTTTTTTTTTTACCATTTCCCTACATATTTTCACCATTATTTTATTTTCAACATTCATGTTTGCCAAAAAGCACCTCAGTCCCAAGGACAGTCGTGGATGCTCCAGTTCTCACTAACTCGGTACTTGACCCGGCGACATCCGCTCGATGTATCGATGAAGTACCGAAGAAAAAGACATCTTATAGACCTCTGAAGTATCCTTCGGCTTCTTCGAAGATAAAAAGAGCTCTAGAAGTAGGTGGATGTTTTGGAGCAAAGAACACAATAATTTTTAAAGAAATTGGTTCTTCTGGAGTCAAAGAAACCGTAACTGCGGAAACGGCCAAGCCTTCCTCCGACACCGTGCCAAATACTGCCACTGTGACCTCCTGCCAAATAAATGCCCATCATCATTAAAGATGATGATGAGGCAACGGACGAAGAACCATTGGGGAATAGGCAAATAACTTCAACAATTCCTCCGCCTGGATCATCATCGAATTCAGAATCTACCTTCGGGTAAGAGGACTTCGAACGCCTTTTTGGTTATGTTGAAACCTCTACGAACCTAGAACCACCAATGAACACCTCCGGGTTTGCACACCTGCCTATTCCCAGAGGCTAAAAAAATCATCTCGCCCTCCAAAGAACCATGCCACCTCTCGGTCGAAACTCTTGGATATATTTCCGGCCCTGAGTGTAGATCCAAATAGGATGAGGAATGCAACCCTCTCCTTTTTTCGAAGACACTTATTTCTTGTCTCAGCCTGTCAGAGTCATGAGCTACCTGAGGCCTCTGGTGTCCGATTCTGATAAGGACAAGAGAATTAACATTTCATGGAAGTGCCTTATCAATTAGGGGATGCATGCATCCAACCGGGTACGATTTCTGACTTGCCTTAATTAAATTCATACCTTTTCCTTCTAATGTGTTTTAACTTGAATATAAAATAACTTTCTTTTACAGGCATCCATTTTGATCGGGGAAGGTTTCATTCACTGCCTCGAGGAAAATGAGGATCTGAAGGGCCAGCGAGATGCTCAGGACAAAGAAGTCTGACATCTTAAATAAATCCTCCAGCAAAAGGATGCGCAAATAACCGGTGACTTGCCTATTGCTAGGGTAGAGTTTGACCGGATAAGAGGCGACTATCTCCAGGACATGAACGATCTCGAACTCATCAACGAGGAAAATAAGTCTTTGAACAAGAAAAATGATGATCTTTACAATGACCTCCAAATCCTTACTCAGGAACTTGAAAAACAAGAAGAAGTCCGACATTACCAAGTGTAGAAGGAAGACTTTCTTAATGTCAAGATCGAACGCCTTACCACCAAGCTTACCGCAATTGAGGCAGAATGAGTTGTTGAGCAAGAAGCTGATAAGAGAAGGTTCAAACAACACTTGAAAGTGACTCAAGATCAAATCCACCAGCAAACTCAAAACACCGAACATCTGAGAGCCGAACTCGAGGCTATTTTCCAGAGTAATACCGAGATTTTGGCCCAACTAAACCAAGCCTTGGCTGAACGAGATCAAGCTCTTGCTGATGTAGAGGCTGAAGTGGTTCGAGCAGTGCTTAAAATAGAGCACATAACCTGGAATGTCTGAAGATTTATCTTAGAACAAGCTCGTGAGGGGATCCCGGACTTAGACGACAAAATTGTTGAGTCAAAAGACCTCGAATTCAGAGCCCTCCAAAAGCTAAATGGCAAAAGCTCCGAAGAAGACTTTCAAGACTCTGATCCTGAATCGGACTGAACTATAGGCTTACATGCCTTTGTATTTTCCTATTTTTTTATGTATTTTTGTTTTGGCCGTTTCTCCGACCTCAATTATGAATGAATATATCATGCTTTCTTTTGTCTTAATTGGAATTCCCCTATCATTTCTCATCCATTATTGCTTTCTTTGTTTTCAATAACTTAGCAAAACATACTTAACCCAATTTAGGCTAATTTGCCTCCGGTTTCGAAGTTTTAATTAAAATAAACCATTACTTAGTTTGCTTTCGTTTGGGTAAAGGTTCTTCCGGTCTTAAAGAATAACTTAATCAATCACGAATACAACCCTTAATTTTAGTTTGTTTCATACCAGGTTAAAATTCTTCCGATTTTAGGTCATTTAATGACCAAGTATAAGCACCTTATTTCTATGCTTATGAATAAGACGTCTCCTATTCATTTCGGGCATGAATGTTGGAATTTTATTTATTCTCAACTCTTTAGACAATTCAATTATCTTTAAAATAGGCTAGATTTGTTTGATCCGGTGCCTTAGAAGCATAATTCAGAACATTACTTGATTTTGATTCGGACGCTTTTATCGACGACAGTCCCTAGTTAAAGACTTATTAATTTTAGCTCATAAACTTAACAATTTTGCCAACTATCCAGGGAAACACCGACAAGGAAGAAATATGAAGATAAACTTAAGATGCAAACCTTGAACAAAGAGCAATTTCATTTATGTTTTTCTTCAGGCGAACAACTGGGCAAGATTCATTCAATCTTTTGTCTTTACATGACTTTCTTATGATCATTAATACTACTCGGGCAAGATTCATTTGATCTTTAACCCTTACAAAAATGTTGATCTAAAAATACAAAAAACTTTGAATTCTTTGACAAAATTGTTGATCTTTATTTCATATAGGTAAAGAGTCGGGTTGAGGGCTAATTCACTTAATAAGCTTTTTGTCTTTTGAAATTCGGGTGAAAATTCAAATTTCATCAGCAGCATAGTATTACTTTCGCGTTTACCCCTCCCTTTCCTACTCGATGTAATTAAAGAAAGTAGGTAAGAGGAGGGATAATGTAATTTGGATTTTTCTCATTATAAGTAAGATTTTTGATAATTATGTAGAATAGTGTATTTCTCCTTGTATGGAGTCTTCTCATTAATACAATATATATAGGTGTTTATAACTGTAATCCTAATCATATTAGAATATCTACATTACATAATTACACTAAAATAATAATTACAGAATATATGGAGAATATTTACGTATTCTCTATCACACCCCCGCAGTCGGAGCGGGAGGAGGCCGGAAGCTCAGACTGGATCTGAAGTCGAGAAATAATTACCGAGGAAGTCTCTTAGTAAATATATCGGCGTATTGATATGAAGAAGGAACATGTAACACCCGAATATAGCCCATGGCAACTTTTTCACGAACAAAATGAATATCCATCTCAATATGTATGGTTCGCTGATGCTGAACCGGGTTGTGAGACAAGTAGACAGCAGATATGTTATCACATTAGACAATAGATGTCCTAGAAGGAGGTTTTTGAGATAACAAATCACGGCAACAACGTTCGCAACGCCTCTATATTCTGCTTCAGCACTCGATCGGGAAAGCGTGGCTTGCCGTTTGGCAAACCACGAGATGAGGTTATCACTCAAAAATACACAATAGCCAGAAGTAGATTGACGTGTGTCTAGATAGCCGCTCCAATCATCGTCCATATATGATATCAGTCTAGTCGATGCAGATGGATAAAGATGTAACCCATAGTCAATAATACTCTTAACGTACCGAATGATATGTTTAAGAGTTATGAAGTGAGCTCCCTGGGAGCATGCATGAATAGACACACATGTTGAACAACGTAGGCAGTATCGAGCCTAGTGAAAGTAAGATACTGAAGTACACCAGTGAGACTCCTACAAAGAGAAGGATCAAGCACTGGATCTCCATCATCCGTGCTAAGCTTCGATTTTGAGTCGACTGGAGTGGGCATGATCTTTCAGTTTTCCATTTTAGCCCTGTAAATAATTTCTTTGGCATACTTACGCTGACACAGGAACATTACATTCTCGGATCTGGTCACAGAAATCCCAAAAATAACTCAATTTACCCACGTCTGTCATGACAAATTTTGATTTGCGCATGGTAATGATCTCGTTTTTAGCACATTTGAGGAGGCAGTCAGGATAATGTCATCCACATAAAGAAAAAGGTATGCAGTGTCATTACCTTGATGAAAAATAAAAAGTGAGTTATCACAGATGCACATGAACCTAATCTGCAAGATGTAAGTGGCAAAGTGGTCATACCAAGCCCTTGAGGCTTGTTTCAGGCCATAAAGTGACTTTCAAATCTAACAGACATACTGAGGAGCCGAAGGATGCACAAAGCTAGGTGGTTGATGCATGTATACGATTTCTTTCAAATCCCCATGTAAGAACGCATTTTTCACATCAAGTTGATGAATAAGACGATTCTTTCCCATAGCAATGCTCAAAACAGTGTGAGTGGTGGCTGGTTTAACCACTGGACTGAAGGTCTCACCACAATCAACTCCCTCTTGTTGCCCTGTGCCATTTGCCACAAGTCTCACCTTATGGCGTTCAAGCTCATCACTTTTGTGATGATAAAGCCACATGCAACGAATCACATTCACCCCCTCTAGTTTCAGGACAAGATCTCAAGTGCGATGTGTAGTGAGCACATTAAATTTCTCACGCATGGCTGCATTCCAATTTGGGGCAAGTTTGGCTAATTTTGAATTTTTAGGTAGAGGTGAGATAGTCTAAGTGTATAGGTTAAAGTGGACTTTTGGTTTGAAAATACCGTGCTGGGCATGGGTTTCCATGCGGTGGGTCGGGATCAGAACTGGTTGGGTGATAGGAACTGGGGAAGTGGGGTCATTTAGGTGGCAGGAACTAGGGGGCAGGGGTTGTCGGGGGCGGGGGTGGTCGATGGGGGCTGCGGGGATGACGTCACATGATTCGGGCAGTGGGGCAGTGGGCTATTTATCGGGAACATTGGAGCTATGATGGGAATCGTAGGTAGGGGGTGGTCGACGGGATGGAGGGGTGGTCGAGGGGTTGTGGGGCAGTGGCGGGACAACTAGCAGGGGCGGTGAATTTTGAGCCGGAATACTAGCACTATGTATTGCATTTCTAATGAGAAGGAAGTGTCCGGATCATCAAGGAAGTCATAATCACTGACTAGAATTTTTTTGACGTTTGCAAATGGGAAAACGGTCTCCTTGAATGTGACATGGCGATAGACTAAGAATTTATTTAAGGATATCGTAGCATAAGTACCCCCTATGGTTCAACGGGAAACCTAAAAAAATGCAAAGAGTAGTCCTAGGTGCTAATTTGTGAGGGGTCGTAGAGGCGAGATTCGGGTAACATAGACAACCAAAAATCTGAAGGTGATCATAAGAGGGGATCCGGCGGAAGTGAATTTCAGTTGGAGTTTTATTTTGAAGAGTGCGTGTTGGTAATATATTAAGGAGGTAAGTTGTCATGTGTAATGCGTAAACCCAAAATGAAGGGGGGTGGATGCATGGAAGAGCATAGTGTGGATCTTATTATTGATGGTGCACATGATTCTTTCGACTTTATCATTATGAGGTGAGGTATGGGGGCAAGAGAATCGGAACATCATGCCGTGGTTTGCACAAAATTTATGAAAGGAGAGGTTGTCAAACTCACGGCCGTTATCACATACGTTTTGATGGTCTCTCAAATTGGATTTTAACATATGCTTGAATTCAAGAAAAATTGGGTAAACTTGGGACTTAAATTTTAGACGATAAACCCAAAGAAAATGAGAGAAATCATCCAAAAATACCAAATAATATTTATGACCCAGTTTGCTAGTAATGTGAGATGTCCATAAATCTGCATGAATAATATCAAAAGGAGAAAGCGTTACACTCAATGAAGATTGAAAATGGAGTCTAACATGTTTCCCTAAAGGACAAGAGTAGCATACATGGACAAATTTTCCTTTATTATATTGAATGAAATTCTGATTCCTAAGAAAATTAAAAACTGGTGCTCCCGGGTTCCCGAGTCTATTGTGCCAAGTTGAAGAAGAGATTGCAGCTAGAGAGGTTGGTGGATTTATATTTGCGGCGGAATTGAATGAGAAAGGATATAGGTCCCCCACACTATTGCATCTCGTAAGAGTTGTCCCCGTACGTAGGTAATTCACAGAAAAACCAAAAGGGTCAAACTCAATAGATATGGAATTATCACTAGCAAATTTCCTAACAGAGATTAAGTTTTTAATGACGTTAGGAGCATATAGGATATTTTTAGGGTAAAAGGAGGGTGAGGTGGTGGTGTTTGAGTGGTGTCATGGTCCTGAATTGGAATGTGATTGCCATTGCCGATCAAAATAAATTGAGGTTTTGTCAAATTAATTAGTTGAGGGAGATTACTAGAGACGCGAGTGAGGTGGGATGTGACACATGTATCTATGTACCATGTGTCGTCGGGTTGTTGGAGATTCATAGTGTTGTAGGCTTAACTCAGTTCGGTAGGGTTCATAAGACCGTATATCTGATGTTGTGGTTGAGTCGCAGAAAAGTGGGCCTAGTTCGGTTGACTCATATGATATAGGCCAAGAGTAAGGCCCAATATACTCAGACTCGGGTGTTGGGTCGGGGTGGTTGGGTAAGGGCAAGAGGAGGAGGCCCAATTTCAAGCGGTGGGCCACGGTATTAGGCTAGCCCACGGATGTGAGGACTGGGCCTACCGTGGATGTCCACCGTAATTGGACCTGCCCCACAACCCCTTCCTCTGTCGCCGCATCCGTTGTCGCGACCTCAGCCACCGACTCGACCGCCACGCTGATTGTGGTGGTCGACGGACTGTGGTGGTCCGACGGGTGCAGCTGTGGTCGGTGGTGCATTAACTACTAACGCCTTCTGATTGTGTTCATGTTGTTTGGCAAGTCTAGTCTCCTCCAATAGTAATTGTGATCGGGCCTTATTGAAACTAGGGAGGGGATCAACCTGTTGGATCATCATCACAAGTGTGTCGTACTCACCTTTTGGTAGACCGTTAATTAGTTGTAGGACTATCTTTGTTTCTGAAATCGTATTTTCAACATTAGATAACTGGTTTGCAACTACTTTCAGTTACTTACAATAGGCGGACATATTAGTAAAATTCTCAAGACGGGTGTTATTAAATTGCTCCTCCAGATACACGGCACGTGTGTGTTTGTTGTCTTTAAAGATTTCCTCTAACCTGGTCCATAGTTCGTGAGCCGACACACATGTCTTCATAATAGTATGAAGTAAATCCTTGGATACGGTGTCATATATCCATTGTTTAAAAATTGCATCTAGCCGCTTCCACGTCGGGTTATCGACGTCAGGTGGACGAGGCGTGGTGGCATTGATGTGATCAAGGACGTTGTATGCACAAGCATGTATTTGAAATAATTCAACCCACGATGAGTATTGTCCATCCTCTTGATCAAGAACCAAAGGGATAAAGTTTTTTATATTTGTTACGGGGAAGGCTGGATGAAATGAGTTAGGAGAGGAGGAGGATGTGTGACGTCGGGGGTGGAGGAGGAACCCTCGGGAGATTCAGAAGTAGCCATGAAGTGGCTTATTTCGGTGGTTCAAGAGAAGAAAAAAAATTAGGGTTAGGGGGGAGAGATGCCGCCAGAAGCAAAGAGAAAGGGGGGGGGGGGGGAGAGTAGTAGAGAGGGTGTTTAGGGTTTGACCTTTGATACCATGTAGAATAATGTAATTCTTCTTGTATGAGAATATCTACTTTACATAATTATATTAAAATAATAATTACACAATATATAGAGAATAACAAATTAAAGTAGAGTGATGTTAATATAGTCAACATTTTTAAAAAGTAAATAAACACTTGAGCAAGGCTAAAATGTCGTCACTGATTCGGACTATTGTTTGTATATTCTTTTTTTTATATCCAGCTTTCTGGCTTACGCCAGACTATTTCTGGAGATAGTAGTACCGGTCTCTCAACACTACTACCAGTAAATCGCGGGATGTGCCTGAATGACCAGAGTTTGAGAACAGATCAACTGATATCACCTACAAGGTCCTATCCCATAAAAGAGCAAAGTGCTCCCACCAGGATCCGAACCCACGCTACAGGCCTCTAGTTGAATTTTAAGTTCACCTCCTTTAATAAAAAAAAAAAAATCAAGACTAACACAAGTTATGATCCATGGCGTCATAATGTATTAACAACATAGGGGGGGGGGTGTTCAGGCACTATAGATGTATATATCTCCACCTACCACACAATATTGAGGAAAATGATTTACTATCAATTCCCCTCACCAACCCAATAGTGAAATTAGATGTTCCCAAAATTAAATCAAAGGAAAAGATTTAGATTTATCTTTATAGTTTGCGATAAAGTTATCCATGTTTGCCGTCTATCCAATATTATATAGGAAAAGGTCCGGATTTGTCCTTATATTTGCGAAAGGTCTAATTTTATCCTTGTAGCTCGTAACGATACTCTAACTTTACCCTCCGAGAAAATAATTTATATAAGAAAATCCTATCATTTTCACTGTATATTACCTTCTTCTACTTAACCACGCCACCACCGAACGAAATCGATAAACCTTGGAGGTTTTGGAAAAGTGAAAAAATAGCATTGTGAAAACATAGGATGTAGTATGATCACCCGGCAGTTTCACTCAAAAATCCCCTTAGGATATGTCATTTTTAATAGGGCACATTTTCGCAATAAAAAAAAGTACTAAAATGCCTTGTGGGACGCAGCCAGCATGAAGTTGAACAAGTCAAGAAAAGGTTGTTGAGACTTGAGACAATGAACATCACACGAATGGGCAAAAAGAAATAAGGGAAGCAACAGAAGAAGCCACCACAAACTCAAAGGTCAAAACTACATCAGATTCATCACTCCCACCTAACTTTCCTAATCTCTTTTGTTTAAAACCATTTTATAATAACTAACATGCCCACTGAAATTCCACAATGTTGGATTTGAAGAGGGTAGAATGTACTCAGATCTTACATCTACTTGGGAGATAGGGAGGTTGTTTTTGAAAGACCATCAGCTCAAAAAAAACATAAAAAAAAGGTCGGATAAAGACAAACAATTCAAAGCAATAGTGAATAAGTCGTGAAAGCAGTCTGGAAAAAAAAAAAGCAATAGCCAACACAGAGAAATAAGATAATTAAAGTACAAAAAAATAAGACAGTAGTAGAGATCAAAAGACAATAAACTATAAAATAATATTGTGATTACTAAAATCATTTTGACATAAAAAAATCGCTAATTAAATTAATACCAATAAATAAGAAAGTAGAACACGTCAAATTAATGTTCGTCATTTCCAAATCGAATGCAAAATTATCTCAATTCATATCAACACATCCCATGCGAAAGATAAATGTTCCTCCGCATAATCGTCTTAAAAAACTAAAGAGTAAATATAACCTCTAAAATGCAATAATCCTCAAATTAGAGGAAATCATCTATAACATCATTTCACAATCCCCTCACTTACCCGATAATGTAATTAAACATCTTGAAAAGATAAAGAGCAAATTGTTTCTCAAAACCAGAATTATATAATATGAAACAAAAACTTTTGAAAGCGCTATGTTAGTCCCCTTCACCTACCCGAAAGTGAAAGAACGTCCAAAAATATATAAAAGCTCCAAAATTCAACATAAAGGAACAAAGGGACACAAACATCACTCTTTCGCATAATTATATTCAAAAATTAAAATAACTAAAGAGTAGATCGTACATGTAAAACACAATTATCCACATATTAAAGGAAATCGTCTACAATGCCAATCGCTCAAGTAAAACGTCCCAAAAAGATAACGAGTAAATTATTGCCTTACACATAATTACTCTACAATTTGTAAGTCAAGGTGTACCTTCCCTGGCGGCCCAACTTTATAACAATTTGAAAATCCCCTTGACCTACTCAAGACGTCCCAAAAATTAAACCATAATATAAAGAAGGAAAATAATTAATGGCCAAAAAATTCAATGGAATTAAACTTAAATTGTCTTTTCCTTTTCCTCTTTCGGAATTATAATTACAAATTAAAGAAAATAATTATTTGTTCACATCTCATTTTTTTAGTACTACGAAAAAGAGTTGTTACTCTTCCCTAGAAGGACACCATGGAGTCATATCCATAGGATAGCTACCCAATACCCTCAAGAAAGATGTGAATTCCTGAACTTCAGCTAATGCATTTTGTGCCCTAACATCCGCCATTGACGCTTCAAAATCTACATAAAACATGTATTCAAAATGCTTCGCTGTTCCCACATTCGCATCATCCACCAACCTAATCGGACGGTTCCGATGTGGCCGCGACTCGATCTTCGTTAAGCTGATATTCCGAAACGCAAAAGCTGATAATACTTTGAACAACACGCTCATTCCTTTATCGTGTGCGAAAACTATGCTTGTTTTGAATGGACGATCCGTTCGTGGAATTATTGGTTCTCTTGCTAACATCACAAACCGAGTCACGTTACTTGAATCGTCCTGGATTCCTTCCGCTAGGATCTGTAAACCGTATAGTTCTGCGGCGCGTGCGGACGCGATTGCGGCGGTGTCGCGGAGGTTGTTAGCGGTGATGTATTCGGCTGCTCCGGCGGTATCATCGACGGCTTCACGCGCTACGTTGAGGCCGAGTTTTGTGAGAGTTAGCTCGCATTGAGCCAAGGCTTGTGGATGGCTGATAACTCTGGTTAAATACTCTTTATGAACGCCTGGAAGAGCTAAAAGGCAGTGATGAACGGGGAGTTGAACTTCTCCAACTATGTGGAGACGGTGACGGAGGAGGAGATCGTAGTTACGGTGTATTGAACCTCCGAGAGAGTTCTCAACGGGGAGTACTGCACGATCTGCGATCCAGAGTTCTACAGCTTGAAAAGCAACCTCAAATTGATCGCAAGGTATGGCTTCACAGTTAGGATAAGCTTTTCCAGCAGCAGCTTCACTGTACGCTCCAGGTACGCCTTGGTAAGCTACACGAAGCGTAGAGCCGTGCATCGGTGCCGGAGAGAGGTCAGTAATCGTGAGCGGCTTAGGGAGGTTATCCATAGGAACGAGATCTAGAGTTTTGTGGCCGTTCACGACAGTGATCTCACCGGCGCCGCCGGTTTTCTCAGTATCCTGCTGCTGAGAAACAACTTTGCTAGCCAGAATGGCGCAAGAGCTTTGCCAGTCAGCTCGTGACGCGCCGACGTGGCCGGCGAAGTTGTTGCTCGCCGGTGCACCGTTGGTGTTCACAGTACTAGCGTTGGTATTGGCCGAGTCAAACCGGTATCCGCATTGGACCGGGATGAACCGATTGGTCTGACCCGGTGGCGGTCTTTTCCGGATTAAGGATTTGAGACTTATAGCCGATGATGGAATAATTGTATGCATTTTGATTTTATTTCGTTTTGGAGGAGGCAAATTGAAAGTAATCTATAAATATGGGGACGAAATTAGGAATTAAATGAAATTAAAGAGTAAATTGAAGCTCGTAGTTCTCTTTAGGAAGGGAACGTGCAAGCTGAGAAACGAAAGAAGGGAAGGGGGGTTTATATAGTAGAGGGGACCTGTGGGTAAATGATGAATAGAGAAGTCTGAGAAAATGGTGGTGTGCGATGGTAGTTCGGGTCAATCTCACACCTACTCCTTTTCTGTTCGGTTTTTTTATATCCAATTTTTCCGGTTACGTTAAATTATTTCTAAAGATAGTACTTTCGATCCATCAGCACTACTATCAGTAAATCGCGGAATGTGTCTGAATGATCGGGATTTAAGAAACAACAACTGATATCACATACAAGGTTCTACCCAGAAGAGAGCAAATTACTCCCACCAGGGTTCGAACCCACGCTGCAGGTCTCCAATTGAATTTTAAGTTTCCCTCATTTGCCATCCAGCTATGCCTCGGGGACATCTTCCGTTTCTTCTCTCTATAATATAGGAGTATATAATAATAGAGTAATACATTTTTATATACTAATTCCTCTGTATTTTATGCTCCTATGCATACACGTATGTATATATTAGTCGACATCTATAAAAATGAAATCACATCAAACTTCTTAATCTAGTATAGGGGTGGCCAATGGGTCGTGGCGGGATCGGTACACGGCGGGACTGGCGGGATTCACTGATGTCTCGTCCCGATGTAGGTCCCGTCGGAAAAGGGTATTAGTCCTAGCAGGTCGGGGGCGGAATTTTTCATTTTTTTTCACTTAATTTTAAAAAATAACATATATATAAACAACTCAATAATTGAACAAGATAGTGTAATAAAAACATCACAAAACTGTTTTTGTGCATCTTATATTATTTACTAGAAATATGATTTTTTTGTAATACAAATACAATTGTCAAAATTGCAACTTTATGTGGTGTTGTTCAAAAGTTGCAAATGACATAGTAAAATTGCAATTAAAGAAATTACATTTTGAAAAAAAATTGTTCTAGTTTCTTTATAATTTCTTGTGGTTCTTCGGTTGGAATTAGTATTTGTTGGTCAAATTGCTCCATGTCGCTTCCACCACCTTCGAATAAGATGTCGTTGTAGTTTTCGTCTTCTTCTTCCTTGATCTCGGTTGATCGCACCTTCTCCGCTCGTATCCCATCTCTGAATAATACTGCAATCTCTAAGTTGTCTCCGGCTAATGAGTGTCTGTGCTCTCCTATTTGATATCTGCCGGCAGAAAAAATATTTTCAGACGCTGTTGATGACGCTTGAATGTTCAAAACATCTCGGGCCATCATTGAAAGTGTCGGAAAGGTCTTCTCATTCCATCTCCAGTATTTCAGCAAGTCTTCACGTCCTTCTTCATTGAGAACTGCTTGGTACGGTATAGTACCCTGCAAAACAAAAACATCAAACTCGCTTATTTGGTTAGTAGTGTTGCCACCACACATTTTATTTCTGAAGCTTTCAGTACTAGCTGCAGAAACAACATGTCTTTTATAAGGTTGTATTGTAGAAGAAGAAGAGGTATAGAAGCCGGTTGGTTGCTAGCACTTTCTTGTTGGTAATACTTATATATTTTTTTGCATTCGTCTTCTATGCTAGACACACTTCTTCTTTAGTTAGTTCAATAGGTGGTGAGTCATTTAGATTTTTGGAAGTTGGAGGTGATAGTACTGGTATACAATCATAAATAGTTTCAATAAGTTATTTACATCCGTCTATTTTAATAGTCGAATTTAATACAACACCAATAATATAAATAGTGGAAATAGGAATAAAATATTTTTTTATTTTGATAAACATTTTTTAATATATGCCTTATAATCTGATTTATCTATATATTTATTAAGTAATAAAAATAAAAATATTAGAGCTATATAATATGTCACACACATTTTATATGAAAATGATTTGGAAAGATGGAATTAAACTATTTTTTAAAATTGTAATAGCATAATTATTAGAAGAAGCGTTATCTAATGTAATAGTCATAATTTTATTAGTTATTTCGTAATAATCGCACACTTGATAAATATTTTCTGCAATAAAAGTATCAGTGTGCCTATCATCTATATATCTATACGCTAAGATGTTTTTGCATAGACCATTTATAATCTATCCAATGACAGATTACCGTTAAATAATCATGGTCGTTAGTACTACGGCTTATATCAGAAGTGATAACCACTTTGTCATTAAAATAATATAATGAATAACGTAAATATTATTGATATTCATGTGCAAATTTAAATACATCTCTCTTAACAGTTGATCTAGGAAAATCGATAAAAGCATGATTATACATTTCTCTAATGTAATGAATAAAACCAGGAAATGAAAGAAATGAAAAAGGCAAACCCTCCATAGCAACTAATTTTGCTATTGTTTCCTATCTCTATGTTTATTGTAATTAGGGCCTACAATCCCCCCCCCCCCCCCGTCGTGGGGTTAATTTGACCTTGTACTTGGTCCGGGACAGTATGTGAACCTTGTTTCAATGGAGAGGGCGTTTGCGCACCCGATTTTTCAGCCTTGTATTGGGCAAACCTAGCTGGGTGATCCCTTTCTATGTGTCTCATTAAACCCTCCGTCCCACCCTGGCCTTTTCCAGTTTTGCTAGACTCGTCTCATACTAGGGGGAATATGAGGCATTCCAGTTGGAGGTGCACTAGTGGATGTGTTGTCATCTACATTAGTGGGTGTGTCATCTAGATCATCGTCTAAATTAAAGTCTTCTTGAGTTCTAAAAAATAGCTCCTCGTCTAAATCTAATGGTATTGCAGGGAAATGTTTAGTATTAACAAAATCATCCTGTGTAGGAATAAAATCCTGTCTAGGAATATGATGACTAGAAGAAGTACCCTGGCCCTTGTTACCCTTACTAGAAGAAGCCTTACCCTTAAACATATCTATAATTCCTTTCATTTTAGTTATGCCAATAAATAGTTAAAGATAATGAAATTAAGTGCGCTAAATAAAATAAAGAAACAATAATAATTTAATGAAGGAACGAATGTACCAAACGCGACGTAACGTCGACGTATAATCGAGATGTTGAAATTTGAAACTTTGCTCGATGGAAGATCCTCAAGCTAGTTGCCAACTTCACTCCCAAATGAATAAATAAAATTGAATATTTAGTAGACAATGTAAACTTGTAGAGAGATAGATTGAGATATTAGAGAGACTGTATGAAGATTTGTGAGAAAGATGAAGAGAAAATGAGTTATTTATAGTTGAAAATTGGGTTAAAGTGTAAATATAATAACTTAGGGGTTAAAAATAAGTATTAAGGGGATAGAGGGGTTGGGGGAGGGAGGAGGTCAAAATATAAAATGGTCGTTGGTGCAACAACTATTTTGTGCAAAGGGGCGGGATCGGGGCCGGACCGGGACCGGGGCGGGTTGGGTCCGAGTGGGACGAGACCATGTCCCATCTCCGTTCCAGTCCTGGTACCGTAAAAAAAATTAACATATCGGGATCGGGGCGGTGTCTTGGCGGGACCGGCCGACCCGGCCCACTAGCTACCCTTAATGTAGTATATGTGTAGATGAACACATCGTTTTCTTTGTTGTGTGTATATAAATGAGGTGTTGATTGGTAGCAAGTTTTTGAAATTAGTAGTTACTCACAATCATAAGTGAATGTCCAATTCTAAATTGGATTAAATATGAGCAATTATTTTTTTCCTATAATAATACTATCAGTAATAATTGCGCCCCAATTTAAAATAAATTGAGGCCGGCTATAATCTTGCTGACTATATTTTTTATTTAAACTAAATTCATGTCATTATTATACCAAATAAAGTAAATTGAAGTTAAAAGAACAAATAGATAAGGAATTTTAGAATCTCATTGATTACACATTAGTGCACCCAATGACGTAACCAAATAATGGGGTAACAAGCAGGGAACAGGGTAGTAAAAGGTGATTCTAGGTTGTTGAGATTATTTATTAATGGGAAGTGATTCAAGCATTACTTAGTGGTAGTTAGAAAGTTAATTAAAAGTTTTGAAGAAGGAAAGGTAAATGAGAAACCTCGAAAGAAAAAAGTTTTTTGTGATTAAAGGAGCAAGGGCATGCCAAAACTATACATTTCATTTCTTTTCTTTGTGAAGGGGAAAGTCCCGAAGGCGAAACCCCCCACCTGTATCAGAGGCCCCTTGGCCAGGTGAGATGTAAATCGAGGGATATGCGCGAGTGGCAACCCTGCAAGGAGAGGACCAACGGGACACGAACCCAAACAGCCCTTGCAATATTTCAGCAAAGACTGTCACCACACGGATTCGAACCCGCGACGTCGGAGTGGTTGTACTCCAATCACCTTGCCACTTACCAACTCGCATGTGTCCCTGGTGGCATTTCTTTTTCTTTTCTTTTATAAAAGAGTGTAATAGGAGTAAGCAGTATCTTTTTCTTTTTGTTTAACCTAAAATAACCTTGATCCGCTCATCAAAATAGTACAAAGAGGAAATTTATCAGTATTCACCAAAAAGACGTGCCTTAAGGATTTAAATTTTATGAATTTAATTTTTATGATATGTAATATTAAACTTATTTTATTTTTAAAATAATCAGTTCAAAATTTAATATTCATGAAGATTTTAGTAATTTCGGTATAAATTATTAAATTCAGTTAATTAATTTGTCTACTACAATGCAAGAATCCGACTATAACATCATGTTGCTTCAATGACTCTATAGGAAAAAATCATCAAACAAATACGAGAACTAGGGAGATAATTGCACTAAACCTGAAACTTAGAAAGGAGTTAAGTGCACCACACTACAAACTTAAGGGGAAAGTTAGTGCTAGGATGGCAACGGATCGGATCTGAACCGAATTCTACTAGATCCAGATCTAGATCCGTTTTTCATACTTGGATCCAGATTCAGATCCATCGGGTCCATAAAAATCATATCCAAATCCGGATCCATCGGGTCCATGGATCGTATCTGGATCCACATGTAAAAATTCAATTTATAGGGTCTCATCTTTATCACACTTTTTGTCTTCCGAGTAGTTATAAAACCCTTTCTTTTTCATTTAGCTTTTATTATTTGTTTGGGTTTGTAATATATGTGACCGCCGGAAGTAGAAGAGCTATTTGATGAGACTTCATTAGACGTTTGCACAAGAAGGAACATATAGATTAGAGAGAGAAAAACACAGATGATAAAAAATGATGATGATAAATAAATAAATAACGACTATCATATAGAGAACTGAAAGTTTTGTTCTAGGAAGAGTATTCATGAATTTTGAAAAATTATAGAGATAAAATAATAAAAAACTAATCAAACCAAAAACACTTATTAAGTGAATAATCATAAGTTGAAGGTGACGAACTTATAATTTTTAACTAATTGAGTTTATAAACACCAGACTTAAATCACTTTGGTTGAACAAACGCAAAAATAAGCTTCTATGCTAGACTGACCCAGGTTATACAATTGTCAAAACGCCTTATTCATCCTCCTAACACGCATGCGATCTAAATGGCAAGTAACTTATATAGAAAGGTAGATCCATACTAGATGTTTATCAATAGTTTAGAAACCATAGCAACAACTTTATTTTAATTAGAATTTGGCTCGATTTTGTTTTACTTATATCAAAAATTCAAAACTAAGCTTGCATACGTATTTCGCTCATCTCCAAGACTAACTAGGGATGGCAACGGATCGGATCTAGACCAGATCCTACTAGATTCATATCTGGATTCGTTTTTCATACCTGGATCCAGATCCAGATCCATCGAGGCCATAAAAACATATCCAAATTCGAATCCACCGGGTTCATGGATCGTATCTGGATCCACATGTAAAAAATCAATTTATAGGGTCTCATTTTATCACACTTTTTTGTCCTTCGAGTAGTTTTAAACTCCTTTCTTTTCCATTTAGCTTTTATTATTTGTTTGGGTTTGTAATATATGTGACCGCCGGAAGTAGAAGAGCTATTTGATGAGACTTCATTAGACGTTTGCACAAGAAGGAACATATAGATTAGAGAGAGAAAAACACAGATGATAAAAAATGATGATGATAAATAAATAAATAACGACTATCATATAGAGAACTGAAAGTATTTTGAAAAATTATAGAGATAAAATAATAAAAAACTAATCAAACCAAAAACACTTATTAAGTGAATAATCATAAGTTGAAGGTGACAAACTTATAATTTTTAACTAATTGAGTTTATAAACACCAGACTTAAATCACTTTGGTTGAATAAACGCAAAAATAAGCTTCTATGCTAGACTGACCCAGGTTATACAATTGTCAAAACGCCTTATTCATCCTCCTAACACGCATGCGATCTAAATGGCAAGTAACTTATATAGAAAGGTAGATCCATACTAGATGTTTATCAATAGTTTAGAAACCATAGCAACAACTTTATTTTAATTAGAATTTGGCTCGATTTTGTTTTACTTATATCAAAAATTCAAAACTAAGCTTGCATACGTATTTCGCTCATCTCCAAGACTAACTAGGGATGGCAACAGATCGGATCTGGACCGGATCCTACTAGATCTAGATCTGGATCCATTTTTCATACCTGGATCCAGATCCTGATCCATCGGGTCCATAAAAACATATCCAAATCTGGATCCACCGGGTTCACGGATTGTATCTGGATCCACATGTAAAAAATCAATTTATAGGGTCTCATCTTTATCACACTATTTTATCCTCCGAGTAGTTTTAAACTCCTTTCTTTTCCATTTAGCTTTTATTATTTGTTTGGGTTTGTAAATATATGTGACCGCCGGAAGTAGAAGAGCTATTTGATGAGACTTCATTAGACGTTTGCACAAGAAGGAACATATAGATTAGAGAGAGAGAAACACAGATGATAAAAAATGATGATGATAAATAAATAACGACTATCATATAGAGAACTGAAAGTTCTGTTCCAGGAAGAGTATTCATGAATTTTGAAAAATTATCGAGACAAAATAATAAAAAATTAATCAAACAAAAAAACACTTATTAAGTGAATAATCATAAGTTGAAGGTGATGAACTTATAATTTTTAACTAATTGAGTTTATAAACACCATATTTAAAATCACTTTGGTTGAATAAACGCAAAAATAAGCTTCTATCCTAACACGCATGCGATCTAAATGGCAAGTAACTTATATAGAAAGGTAGATCCATACTAGATGTTTATCAATAGTTTAGAAACCATAGCAACAACTTTATTTTAATTAGAATTTGGCTCGATTCTGTGTTACTTATATAAAAGAATCAAAACTAAGCTTTCATACGTATTTCGCTCATCTCCAAGACTAACTAGTTATGGCAACGGATTGAATCTGGACCGGATCCTTCTAGATCCAGATCTGGATTCGTTTTTCATACCTGGATCCAGATCCAGATCCATCGAGGCCATAAAAACAGATCCAAATTCGAATCCACCGGTTCATGGATCGTATCTGGATCCACATGTAAAAAATCAATTTATAGGGTCTCATCTTTATCACACTATTTTATCCTCCGAGTAGTTTTAAATTCCTTTCTTTTCCATTTAGCTTTTATTATTTGTTTGGGTTTGTAAATATATGTGACCGCCGGAAGTAGAAGAGCTATTTGATGAGACTTCATTAGACGTTTGCACAAGAAGGAACATATAGATTAGAGAGAGAAAAACACAGATGATAAAAAATGATGATGATAAATAAATAACGACTATCATATAGAGAACTGAAAGTTCTGTTCTAGGAAGAGTATTCATGAATTTTGAAAAATTATCGAGACAAAATAATAAAAAATTAATCAAACAAAAAAACACTTATTAAGTGAATAATCATAAGTTGAAGGTGATGAACTTATAATTTTTAACTAATTGAGTTTATAAACACCATATTTAAAATCACTTTGGTTGAATAAACGCAAAAATAAGCTTCTATCCTAACACGCATGCGATCTAAATGGCAAGTAACTTATATAGAAAGGTAGATCCATACTAGATGTTTATCAATAGTTTAGAAACCATATTTACTTATATCAAAAATTCAAAACTAAGCTTTCATACGTATTTCGCTCATCTCCAAGACTAACTAGGGATGGCAACAGATTGGATCTGGACCGGATCCTACTAGATCCAGATCTAGATTCATTTTTCATACCTGGATCCAGATCCAGATCCATCGGGTCCATAAAAACATATCCAAATCTGGATCCACCGGGTTCACGGATTGTATCTGGATCCACATGTAAAAATCAATTTATCGGGTCTCATCTTTATCACACTATTTTATCCTCCGAGTAGTTTTAAACTCCTTTCTTTTCCATTTAGCTTTTATTATTTGTTTGGGTTTGTAAATATATGTGACCGCCGAAGTAGAAGAGCTATTTGATGAGACTTCATTAGACATTTGCACAAGAAGGAACATATAGATTAGAGAGAGAAAAACACAGATGATAAAAAATGATGATGATAAATAAATAACGACTATCATATAGAGAACTGAAAGTTCTGTTCTAGGAAGAGTATTCATGAATTTTGAAAAATTATCGAGACAAAATAATAAAAAATTAATCAAACAAAAAAACACTTATTAAGTGAATAATCATAAGTTGAAGGTGATGAACTTATAATTTTTAACTAATTGAGTTTATAAACACCATATTTAAAATCACTTTGGTTGAATAAACGCAAAAATAAGCTTCTATCCTAACACGCATGCGATCTAAATGGCAAGTAACTTATATAGAAAGGTAGATCCATACTAGATGTTTATCAATAGTTTAGAAACCATATTTACTTATATCAAAAATTCAAAAAAGAATAAGCTTTCATACGTATTTCGCTCATCTCCAAGACTAACTAGGGATGGCAACAGATTGGATCTGGACCGGATCCTACTAGATCCGATCTAGATTCATTTTTCATACCGGATCCGGATCCGATCCATCGGGTCCATAAAAACATATCCAAATCTGATCCACCGGTTCACGGATTGTATCCGGATCCACATGTAAAAATCAATTTATAGGGTCTCATCTTTATCACACTATTTTATCCTCCGAGTAGTTTTAAACTCCTTTCTTTTCCATTTAGCTTTTATTATTTGTTTGGGTTTGTAAATATATGTGACCGCCGAAGTAGAAGAGCTATTTGATGAGACTTCATTAGACGTTTGCACAAGAAGGAACATATAGATTAGAGAGAGAAAAACACAGATGATAAAAAATGATGATGATAAATAAATAACGACTATCATATAGAGAACTGAAAGTTCTGTTCTAGGAAGAGTATTCATGAATTTTGAAAAATTATCGAGACAAAATAATAAAAAATTAATCAAACAAAAAAACACTTATTAAGTGAATAATCATAAGTTGAAGGTGATGAACTTATAATTTTTAACTAATTGAGTTTATAAACACCATATTTAAAATCACTTTGGTTGAATAAACGCAAAAATAAGCTTCTATCCTAGACCGATCCACGTTAACATTCGCATGCGATCTAAATGGCAAGTAACTTATATAGAAAGGTAGATCCATACTAGATGTTTATCAATAGTTTAGAAACCATATTTACTTATATCAAAAAAATTCAAAACTAAGCTTTCATACGTATTTCGCTCATCTCCAAGACTAACTAGGGATGGCAACAGATTGGATACGGACCGGATCCTACTAGATCCGGATCTAGATTCATTTTTCATACCTGGATCCAGATCCAGATCCATCGGGTCCATAAAAACATATCCAAATCTGGATCCACCGGGTTCACGGATTGTATCTGGATCCACATGTAAAAATCAATTTATCGGGTCTCATCTTTATCACACTATTTTATCCTCCGAGTAGTTTTAAACTCCTTTCTTTTCCATTTAGCTTTTATTATTTGTTTGGGTTTGTAAATATATGTGACCGCCGAAGTAGAAGAGCTATTTGATGAGACTTCATTAGACATTTGCGCAAGAAGGAACATATAGATTAGAGAGAGAAAAACACAGATGATAAAAAATGATGACGATAAATAAATAAATAACGACTATCATATAGAGAACTGAAAGTTCTGTTCTAGGAAGAGTATTCATGAATTTTGAAAAATTATAGAGATAAAATAATAAAAAACTAATCAAACCAAAAACACTTATTAAGTGAATAATCATAAGTTGAAGGTGACAAACTTATAATTTTTAACTAATTGAGTTTATAAACACCAGACTTAAAATCACTTTGGTTGAATAAACGTAAAAATAAGCTTCTATGCTAGACTGATCCACGTTATACAATTGCCAAAACTTCCTATTCATCCTCCTAACACGCATGCGATCTAAATGTCAAGTAACTTATATAGAAAGGTGGATACATACTAGATGTTTATCAATAGTTTAGAAACCATAGCAACAACTTTATTTTAATTAGAATTTGGTTCGATTTTGTTTTACTTATATCAAAAATTCAAAACTAAGCTTGCATACGTATTTCGCTCATCTCCAAGACTAACTAGGTATGGCAACAGATCGGATCGGATCGGATCCTACTAGATCCAGATCTAGATCCGTTTTTCATACCGGATCCAGATCCAGATCCATCGGGTCCATAAAAATCATATCCAAATCCGGATCCACCGGGTCCACAGATCGTATCTGGATCCACCTATAAAAAATCAATTTATAGGGTCTCATCTTTATCACACTTTTTTGTTTTCCGAGTAGTTTTAAATTCAATTTATACGGTCTCATCTTTATCAACTTTTTTGCTACATTGTCATGTTTGATATTTGTGTGTATTTTATGTCATTTACGTGTATGTTTGTCTATATACAAAATGTGTTGGTGTATCACATAGTACCTCGTATTTGTACGTAGGAATTAGTGTTGGGAATTTTACGGAAAATACTTGATCACGAACATTATATGAAATTTTTGTTTATTTAAACACTTTTCTTTTTCTTTTCTCATGGTGCTATAAGTAGAAACATAGATGAAATACAATAAATATTTATGAGGGTACTAGAGTGTCCGCAATTATACAAAGGAAATTAATTAAAATGAGCTGACTATATCGTACTCATATATAGAGTACTAGTTTTAAGCAAGTGAAGTACACTCGCTATTACTTCGAGTTTGGACAGTAAACGTGTCTTGATTAGTTTAATCAATATAGGTTCTGTATTGTAGTACATTAAAACCTAGAAGGTTCGATAAATGAATAATCTCTATAAATGAATAAATTCTTTCGGTCCTGACTTGGGCCAGTGTACTAAATGAATAATTTCGTTAAATGCATAAGATAATATTTTTTTTGAAAATTCTCAAAAGTCCAATAATAATATGAATGAATAATTGATAAAATATAAAATAAAATGTTAATTGAAAATAACACATAATATTCTTATTTTTATTGATATTACTATGACAACTTCTCAAATTCAACTTTTTGAAAATATTGATCTAAAGTTTTTTATTTTTTCTTTGGTCTTATGTTTAACTCAAACTCATCCTTAATTTTCTCCAAAGCATGCACTACATTTGATGCATTTTTTTCTTCTTGTAAAAAATCGTTATTTAAGACTTTCACTGCTTGCATTGCTTCTTTTGTTGATATCATTGGCAAATTCTAACTATCATCTGGATCTTGATCATTATCAGCAGATGTTTCCATTACTCCTTGAATAATTTCTTCATCAGTATGAGACTCCATCAGTGCATCATTTTCACTAGGATAGTTTAAAAGGTCTTCCACATCCATTGCATTTCTATAACCTACACCATTGATAACTTCATGTAATCCCTGGATGCCTTCATCTTCACCAAGTGGTTGTTCAGTATTTATATCTTCGTCTGATCGAATCTTACAATGTCGAAAACAATTTGCAATAGTTGTTGTTTTCACATCAATATTCCAAGTTGCACTAATAAAATTGATAGCATTCAACACACTAATTTTGTTTGGACTTGTCTCTCCTAACTCGTAGAGTTGCAAGATGCTTGAATAAAGACGACGTCGATAATGAGTTTTCAATGCCCGAATAATTCCAGCATCACATGGTTGAATCTTTAATGTTGTATTTGGAGGCAAGAAAAATAGTTCAACATTTCTCAAGCCTTCAATAACCTTAGGATGGGAAGGGCAATTGTCCACTATCAAAAAAAACTTTTTGTCATCCATTCGTTTATCAAACCACCAAACAAATTCTTGAAAAAGTAATCCACTCATCCATGCTTTCTTGTTAGCTCGATAGTGACAATTAAGGTTATTCAAATTCACATTTTTAAAACATCTAGGATTATAATACTTATCAATTATCCAAAGTGACACTTTGTCAGAACCGTCACCATTGCAACAAACATAATCCTTTCCTTGTCCTTCTTTCGTCCTTCCAATTGCTTTGTTGCAAGTGAATGATCTGCTTCCAAATGATAAAATAAATCAGTTTCATCTATATTGTAGATATCCTTCTATTGAAACTAATCTAATTTAGCTTGTATACTTGGTAAAACATCCTCAACATTCTACATAGCAACTGAACCACTTTCACCAAACCTTCGATAAGATTTAATTCAATGTCTCACCTTAAACCGTTCTAACCAGCCACTTGAGAAATAAAATCCTTGATCAAAGCTTCCATACAATTTCTGCTAAATTTTTTTGTTTGGGCTTGGATCATTTCTCCACTAATATTAAATTTCTCTTGATATTGGAGAAATCATTCATACATCACTTTTTCTAACTCTGGATATTTTGATGACTTGTGCCTCTTGATGTTTTTATTCTTTATCTCCATTGATAAATACTCTACTGATCTTTTAAGAGTATTTGATATTGTTGATTGGATAATAGAGATGTTGAACTTTTGCTCATGTTGCTTGCTAACTCTCAGCCACTTGTTAGCAGTATAAGCTCTTCTCCGGCCTCGGAAAAGTATTGGAAATCTTTTTGACTTAAAGTGGGTTGCTCATTTTTATGCTCACATGATGCTATTATCATTTCATCAGTCAAGATGAATTTTTTTTTACTCCTTTCAAATTTGAAGCCATGAAGGAGAAATAAAAGAAAAATCTAGTGATTTGAGAATGAAAAGAAAACTAACATATTTATAAAGTTTGTGTTCATGCATAACATTTAATATTTTTTTTTTGTTAAATGTACTTTATTTTATCAATATACAATTCATGCGTTTAGTTTTTTGAAATTATTTCTTACAAAGTATTTAGTTTAAATTTTAATTTCTCAATTAATAATAAGTAAATATTAATATAAAGTTCATGCATGTATTACGTATATACTAGCTTTTTTGTTAGATAGTTTAACTTAATTCATCTTTTAATTTCTCAATAATTATAATTAATAATTATTAAAAGAAAATTCATGCATACGTGATAGTTCATGTTCATCATTTACTAAATTTGTTACAATGTACTTAGTTTAATTTTTAAATTTTTTCAATATATATATTTAAAATTACATGCATGAACCTTAATTAAAATAATAATAAAAATGTATAATAAAATGGATGTCACACAAAAAATATAAAAAATATTATGTAAATGAATAAATATTTATTTATCGATAAATAAATAAGCTCGCTAAATGAATATTTTTTACCGGTCTCGGTAATATTAATTTATCGAGGTTTTACTATAGCATGTATTTTCATAGTACATGATTTTATCAGATTATTAAAAAAATGGTAATTAAGAGTAGTTAATTGTTGTTGAAATTTCTTTAGCAGACACAAATGTTTGGTCTCTCTGCAGTTTCGTTTCATTTTCTATTTCCATTCTTTTAAGCTAGAGTTTCTTAACATACTATTATAAAATGTTCGACAACTTGTCCAATGGGTCAAAGAAGCATCAAATTTCAACCACGCTTTGGATCAAAGACAACTTCTAGGAGTTTGCTTAGCTTTTTGATTGACACTTGTTTTTGTCGAGTATTGAGAGTTCAGTGGACGCTTTAAAATCCTGACATCATTTTCCAATTTCTTTTTAAACCCACATAGTCTAAGGAGCACATGGAAATTGCTTCTTTAATTTTCAGAAATCATGGTATAAAAATCATTATAATCTTGTCACATTTTATTTTGATACAAACATCAATTGGCTGTACGCAGTAGCCCATTCTCTTGTCACATCGTTGTAGCTGTAAAATTAATTTAACTTTGAAGAGTGTGCATGCAGGTGAAATTTGGAGGCAGGATGGGCTCTCAATCCTTAAAAGAGAGCATTTAACTGGTTTATTTAGCTGGTTTTAACATCACACACATATATATATATATATAATTACTCCGATCCACTTTATTTGTCATATTTTTATTTTACACTCCTTTTAAAAAATATTAACTAAAAAGATAATTTGATTAAATTATCTTTATTTATTTATTTTTATCTTAATTTGATATTACACTTTTTTTTACCACATTAATCTCAATATTTATTGAGTTGGGATAAAAGTGTAAACTAGTAGTTAATTATATGTTGATTTTTTAAAATGACAACTGTTTTGGATCATCTATTTTTAGTAGAGAATTTTACATAATTATACAATATTAAAAAACACATTACATAATATTAGCATAAAAAGTAATATATCAATTTTAGCACAAAAGAACCTCTTGCTATAGCATATCCCATCATTAGCCTAAAATCTAGCTCCTTAATAACCTAATTATTTGTTCCTTAATTATCTCCTAAGATCTCTTTTGGAATACTAGAAATCTAGATAATCTTCTCTATAGGTTTCTTTACTTTACCAAAATAAAACCGGTGATTTCATTCTCCGGCAACACAACAATTTCCAGCAACATCTACCTCAATCAAGATGCCAATGTTTGAATAAGTTATGAGCAGTCGAATAAGAATGTGATGATTATTGGTATAGTATCAAAATCACATAATAAAAGTGTTAGGTATTTTTGCTCTATGGTACTTTATAAAGCAGTACGGGAAGTATATAACTATTACAAGTATTCGAAAGGATAAACAAAGATTCAATAATTCAACTATAAATCTGAAAATTACAATAGAACCACAAAACTGAAATTACAGTTTTGTTGAAACGGAAAAATGGAAACTGTTTTTGCTGAGTCGAGTGTGACACTCTGTCCTTAAGACAATATTGCCCCGTATGTATCCTTTATACGTCCTGGACAATTTGTCTCCCAAGATAAAACAAAGAATGGAACACTTGAGCAAAGGAAACTCAAATGCTACCGTGAAGAATATTGAGTAACGAAATGATGCTTGGAAGTTGTAGGAAGAAAACTGTTTTTGTTGTGTAATTTCGTGCACTGTATGAACTGTTATTTGTTAGTCATTCTTGGTGCTCAACAATGGTGTAAGGGGGTGTTTATATAGGTGAGGGAGGGGCTGAAAAACTGCCTCCATAATAGCCAAATAATGGCCATTATGGAGGTAGTAAAGCCACCAACATAAATGGTGAAAGACCAACGGATTTGGCCATTATAGGAGGAGTAATTCATCCAAAATAAATGGCTGAATTGAGTGCTTGGCGTTTCTGCTTTTGACTGTCAAAATTCTGACGTTCTGGAAACTTCAGGGACCAAACTGTACTTCTGGCAAAGTTTTCTGGCCCAAAAAGATAATATCAGAAGCCCGAGAGCCCGAGAGCCCGAGAGCCCGGAACCGGACCGGACCGGACGGGCGGGCGGCGCGCGCGTGTGGTCTTTCCTCGAACCGAAGCACATCTAGGTCCTCCCTCCTTTAAACACAGGGGTTGGGGTCCCAAACCCCAAACCAATTTCGAGTCTTATATACACAACAATTCTTTCTTCCTCTACCGATGAGGGAGAATTACACACAATACCACACTTTCCATGCTTCAAACACCTTACTTCGTGAACCAATATCTCTTTCATTTCTCAATGAAATTTGACGATTCTTGGCCCTACGGTTATCTACATACTTAGTAGATCATGCATGTGTGAAGAACCGAATTCTCCAATATGCGTAACACTAGTGTTTAAGCCGTTAAAGTTGGTCGGTCGCAACTCCCGTCAAAGGCTAATTTCCAACCATAAGTACCTAATCCAAAGAAAAGGCAGAACTGGAAGCGATGTTTGCCGAGAAAAGTAGTACTATAGAAGACTTTGGAGCTAATTAAGGGATTTAGGGTTTCTATTTTAAAGGAATTTTTAAGAAAAGATGTTTATAGAATTATTTAAATAAAACGTATATTAGTAAGGGCAAACTAGTCAAACTATAATTTTTATATTAATAATAAATAATAATAATAAATAAGTTAACACAATTGTTACAAATGAATCAATATAAGGAAGGTACGCGTAATATTGTAAATCACAAAGGAGATTGGTATGATTAAGTCAAATCCGAGGGGAGGTCTATGAATTTTTCCCAAAAAATTAAATCAAAGATACCACTACGATTCCCTCTCTTCTTTTCAGTTTGGACATGCACAAAAATTATTGTTTGTAATTTTTGGTTTATGATTTTTTTATGTTTAATATTTAAATATTTAAAAATGATATATATATATATATATATGCACATAATTTATTTTTAATATTTTTATAATTATGGTATATTTTCTAGTATAAACATCTTAAACATACTATTGAAATACCATAAATTTTGTATTTAATAAATCACGGTCATACCATAGTAAAAGATATTACTTATACTTCATCTATACCATAGTAAAAGATATTACTTATACTTCATCTATACCATAGTAAAATAAAATTAGAATACGCTCTTTGTGGTGTATTATATTTTTGGAAGAGAGGGAAGAGAAAAAAAAAGATATTTTATTATTCAATCCCTAATTTAATAAGAGAGAGAAAGTATTAACAACTAAAATTACTTCCTTATTTATGAATGAGAGATAAGGGAAGGTAATTAATAAGAATTAAATAACAATAACAATATAACCAGTGAAATCCCACAATGTGGGTTTGAGGAGGGTAGAGTGTACACAGACCTTATCTCTACATTGGTATGTAGAGCGGCTGTTTTCGAGAGACCATCGGCTCAAGAAAAAGCACAAGCCCAAGCAGAGTAAGACACACAAAGTGCGTAAGTCATGACAGAGCATTCTAAAAAATAAAGGAGCAAAAAGAAGCAATAACAATTAATAAGAATTAAAAAAAAAAAAACTAATCCTTGATTTTTTTGGTCACTATTCACGTTCAAATTGTTGATTCTATTTGTTATATAATATGTTCTTGAAAATGTTTAGAAAGTTATGATATTAATGAAAATAACTTTTAAAAATTGAGCTATTATGTAAAATTCTCTTTTTATTAAGGCTGACAAGTAAAGTGGACCAGAGGGAGTAGATGATACGGATATACTCGATCAATCCCTTCTATTTTACTTGACCCTTGTTATCCTTATTAATTATGCTTTGAAGATCTAAATTCGACTATTATTATTTTATATTTAAAAAAGGGCAGCCCGATGCACTAAGCTCTCGCTATGCGCGGGGTCTGGGGAAGGACCGGACCACAAGGATCTATTGTACGCAGTCTTACCTTGCACTTCTGCAAGGGGTTGTTTCCACTGCTTGAACTCATGAGTAGTTACTTAATAATAGAGATGATATTGAAAGAAAATAATAAATCTCTTGATTTGTAAAGGTGGACAAATAAAAAGAAGCATCTATTTTTTTTTATAACAAACAAGTAAAATGGAACGGAGGGAGTAGTTATTACTCTCCCCATTTTAAAATAAATAATTTTTTTGAGGTGTAACACACCCCTTAAAGTTAAATAAATACATTAATTAAAGGATAATTTATTAATATCATCCTTTTGCTTCTTCCCAACCTTTTCTTAAAACAAGAGATAGTCATATGTTAGAATTCTTGAAAGATCCGATAACGAAAAGGGTAATTTTGGAAAAAATTATTTAATTCATCTTTGGATTTTGAAAAATTTATTCATTTTGGATCATAAAAATAATGCCAGAAATTCATTTACATATATATATATATATATATATATTAAAATTAAGGGAATATTGTCATTTATTTATTTTTGGATGGAAATGAAGTATTGAAATCGATGATCTTTTACGCAGTAATTATAACAATTACCCTATTAAGTACTCAATTTAATGAAATTTGGCCGTTTAAAACAATCAAATAATAAAATTGAATAATTATTCCACATGGAAACAAAAAGGAAAATACCGAAGTAGTATACTCGCTCAACTGGTAGAAAGAAGTGTACTGGTACGCTTGTTGAAACTGTCTAACATGTACATGTGATGTTATGTTACCTCATTCAAACAAACAACAAAAAAAAAAGTAATATAACATACTTAATTTTTCTATGTAGGACACTTACTGTAACATATTACTTCTAATTATGTGGTGCTGGGTGCACAAGGTTTGGAATTTGGATACATAAAATACAAGAAGATTCTGAAGTGAGGAAAACGTGAAAAGGTATCAAGAATTATAGCACATTTCAAATAGTTGTTGTGAAAAAAATATTTCATTCTTTCACTTTTACTTGTCTACTATACTAAAAATAATTTTTCACTTTTACTTATCAAATTTAACATATCAAGAAAAAAATAATTTATATTTTCTGTTTTATCCATATCATTGATTACTCATTTCAAATTATTTTTATGTCATCCAACTAAACTGTGCATCAATTACTATGGGTGTGTAAAATCCAAATGAACCAGTAAAAATAAACGAAAGAAGTATATGCTTTTTAGATTGAATACTGTGCGGTCACTTAAATTTGCCCGCTTTTTTCATTTAGACACCTAAATTAGAACAGGTACCTATTAACATTCAAAAATAATTGAAGTGTTTAGCCGAGTTCAGTGACAACCAAATTGTTCCAGAGCCGAATTTACTCCTAGCCCCCGACTACAAGAACTCCATCGGCTACTAAGGCATCTTAGCTGAGTTGTTAGTTAGAGGTACGACTGAGACCCACTCAGATGCAGACACCTCAACGACCAAGTCAAAAGGGTTTCCGAACCTCTATAAGCGATAACAACCAACAACAGCTAAAAGAAAGGGCCATTATCCGAGCAAGAGGAGTAGAGGGCAAGAAAATCGGCACCACCTTCCCCATAGTCGGCCATTGAACTTAGTGAGTTACTTGATGGCTGACATAGGGGGCACGTTTGTACAATTGTTTTTCCTTTTTGTATTATAAAATATGATCATTCTTTGTATATAGAAAACACACAATCAATCAAACAACTCAAATTTTATCTATCTTTCTATCATTTTATCCTTCACTTTTACTGTACTCAGTTGTATTCATGTTTCTTAACTCTTAGTTTACTCATACCACTGTCCTAACGCTTTCTGGAGTAGTTGGGAAACCCATTGCTGGAGATTAGAGTTCCGTTTCCAGCCCAAATCGTTTAAGTTAAGGAATCAATTTGTCTTCCAATTTTATCAGCCGATACAACGACAAATAGCAGAATTCGGGGCGAGAACAATACCTATTTAACCTGTAGATTCGTTCTTAAAGAACCTTTTTACTTGTTTCAATTTCCTGAAAGGTGATAACTGATAAGTTCATGTATCTTATGATCTTTTGGTTTTCTTCGTCCTTTACAAGGGCTCGAGAGGGTCATTATTCTCACATGCTTCATGTTTTCTTAATTCTAGAAGGACAGTCCAACTTTTCTACCACGTGCCTTTAAATGCTCACAAAACTTGAAAGTCTAATGTGATGGTACCTAATTACTTACTTTTCTAAAGAAATCAAATGCATAATTATTTTATTACTTAAATTGATTTTCTTGATTATGTCAACCTAGAACGAGCTTTTCTTTTTCAAGTTTTGAATTCCAACAAAAGTAATGTTGGTAAAACAATTCATCTGTCTATATAATGACATACAAATTTATTGAGTACAAATTGTACAATATGCTGATGAGGGTGATGAGGTTACAAGTAGTATAGGGCAGTGCGGTGCACTAAGCTCTCACATGCGACGGAGAAAGGTCGGATCACAAAGATATATTATATGCATCATTACCCTGCATTTCTGCAAAATGTTGTTTCCACGGCTCAAACTCGTGACTTCCTGATCCAAGCACTATCACGATTAAAAAAAGAAGGTTAGAAGTAGCAAAAACTATGCTTAGTAACAGAACTATTTTACCATGTAAAAGAGGTAGGTGAAACCATGATGTTATGATGTCAACATAGAATGGTATCATTTACTCAATATAGAATATTCTACACCAATTAATAGCAGTAGTTGCCATCTCCACATGGTAGCCAATTCTTAAGAATGGTTCCTATTTTTCATGTGATGATTGCCTCTCTTTATTATTGACTAACATATGTACCAAGACACGATGCGTTATGATGGTGGATTTATGGACATGCACTAGACACATTTAATTTGGAACATAAGGGAATACATTAATTGCTACCTAAATTAGTTTGGAAAAAACTACATACTTTACTAATTTACTTTATAAACGACTTCTTACTAATCTTGTACGTAAAACTTATACTCTCCTAAGATATATATATAACCAGACGCTTGGTAGAAGGTGTTACACACTAGCAAACTATGTCTTCGCCATGTATTACCACCTCAATTACAATTTGATTTACTTTTTCACTTCTTTTTTGTACATTGCTGTTCTTTTTATTATTATTTTCATCTCTTTCTTCATTTTTTTTTATTTATGTCGATATCAACGTGGAACCTGGCCCTGGGTGCTGCTAGTTACAAATCACTATCAAATTAAACTTGTTCATGGCCTTTGTTGGAAAAGTCATTGGCACAAATGACCCTTATTTTGGAGTGGTCTTTAATTTTCGTCCCTCCTATATAATTGTTTTAAGTTTTACCCTTCAGCAATTTAAGTTAATAATAAGTGGACGAAATTATCACTCTCTTCTCCATAGCTTAGGTTTTTTCTCCAATTCATGTTCTTTTCCAACTTCATCCTTCTCTCCTCCTTCGGATTTCAAATCCAGGAGCTCCAAATATGAATAATGGTGAATTTCGAATTTCGCCATTAACTTCTCTCTAAAAACATTTTTTTGGGTGGTGGGGGGGGGGGGGGGGATTCTTGATTGCTTATATATTTTCTGGATTGAACCCTCTAATTACTAGTAGTATTTTTGTGCAAGATTCAATTTTTTTGTGCGGGGTTCTTGATTGCTTATATGTTTTCTCAATTGAATCTGTAATTACAAGTTTTTTGTCAAAGCAAAAGGTGGGTAATTGTTTTTTCTTTCATTTTCTTTATGAAATTACTATTTTTTTGTGCAAGATTTAATTTTTTTGTTTGTGGGTGTTCGTAATTGCTTATAGGGTTTCTCAATTGAGCCCTTTAATCACTAGTTTTTTATTCTCTTTCACTTTCTACACGAAAAAATCAATTTTGGGAGCTTTTTTTTTTTGTTTTGATATGTTGTTTATTGTGATTGTTTTAGTTAATTAAATGATTTGTCGATTGAACGATGTAATCACCAATCATTTTAAGATAAAAAAAGATTGTTTGGCCCTAATTCACTTTTTCTCTTTCTAAAATTATTCTGGATTTTAAACAAAATTCAATCTTGTAAGGTACTTTTCATATTGTTTGGCAAGGTTTCATAGACATATGCTTTATCCGGCATAGTTTTATAGTAATTAAGTTAACACGTATATAGTTTTTTTTAGAAAAAAGAAATTGTGACTTGACTACCTTTGAAATATAAAGTTAAGCCTTAAAGCCAAACTTGACTAACTTTTGAATCTAAAATTAAGCATTAATGTCTAACTTGACTAACTTTGGAATCTAAAGTTATGTCTTAAGGCCTAACTTGACTAACTTTGGAATATAAAGATAGACCTTAAGACCTAACTTGACTAGATTTGAAATCTAAAGTTATGCCTTAAAGTTAAGGCTTAATTTGACTAACTTTGAAATATAAAGTTAGGTCTTAAAGTCTGACTTAACTAACTTTGAAATATAAAGTTAAGTCTTAAAGCCTTAACTAACTTTGAACTATATTTAGAATATAAAGTTAGGTTTTAAGGCAAAACTTCCTATTATATACACTTATAAGTTTTGTCTAATAAGACAAACTTAGTTTGATAATTGTTCAATTTAATTTTTATGTAAAAATTCAACTAGGTTTGCCTCGAGGCAAAACTTCCTATTATATTGGACTAATTTCGAATTTAAGGATGCAATTTCATCAAACCCGAGTCACGCGGTGCCCCATACAAGTGTAACAAACTATGCCTATTCGGGCAAAGTTACATAGAACATATGTCTTGTCCGGTATAGTTATTTAGAAATTAAGTTAACAGGCGTAAGTTGTGTAGTGTAACTATTTCATAAGCGAGTTTCATAGAAACTATACCTATTCGGGTAAAGTTGCATAGAACTTATGCCTTGTCCGACATAAGTTTGTAGAAATTAAGTTAATATGCATAACTTATGCCGGAGCACAATAAGACAAACTTAGCTTGATGATTATTCAATTTATTTTTTCTATATAAAACTTCAACTAGTTTTACCGGAGGCAAAACTTTTTCATTATGTAGACTTACAAATTTTGCTCTATAAGGCACACTTTTTTTTTTTTTTTGAAAAATGGGGCTAGTAATTATAAAAACGATTTGAATAAATAAAGGCTTAAAATCTGATATTGCCTACAACTACGAAATAAAATACAGTCATACTTGGACAAGTTACACACTTACACAACATCAAAAGAGAATTAAGCTATAAACAGAAATGATAAAAAAAAAAAAAACAGATAAAGCTATGAAACATTTGTTGGAATAGATAACCGTAGGCCAAGTATCGTCAAATTTCATTGAGAAATGAAAGAGATATTGGTTCACGAAGTAAGGTGTTTGAAGCATGGAAAGTGTGGTATTGTGTTCAATTCTCCCTCATCGGTAGAGGAAGAAAGAATTGTTGTGTATATAAGACTCGAAATTGGTTTGGGGTTTGGGACCCCAAGGCGTATCCCATGTGTTTAAAGGAGGGAGGACCTAGATGTGCTTCGGTTCAAGGAAAGACCACACGCGCGCCGCCGCCGCCCGCCCGTCCGGTCCGGTTCCGAGTTCCGGGCTCTCGGGCTGTGGGCTATGGGCTGAGGTCTGAGGTCTGAGAGTAAAAGTCGTATTGAAACAAAGTCTCGATATGAAAGATATGGGTATCACAGATGACATCTTAGGAATTGGATTTCTAAGACATCTAACGGACTGGTCGATAGTTGACGAGTCTCGTTGAAGCCACCAATGGATATGAATCATAGAACTGATTGGAATCATGGTGCACCCATAGACAAGGAGCGATATGCACAGGTCATGTGTAGTTCAATGTATTGTACACACTACAACCGACCTGGTATCGTCCTACAAACAGATTAGTTGAACTAAGTTTCACTGATGATCTTAATACATGATCAATAGAAGGCGTTAAGTCGGATATGACGATATCCGAATTATTCGCTTATCTACGGATTATAGTATTCGGATGTCCGGCGGTTACGGGAGAACACGAGTAATGCAAACTAGACATCGATCCGAAGAACACCAAAGCCACAAGTAAATGTGTATGGTGGATCTTGGAAAAACCTCTAAGCAAACTTGCATCGACCGATTCATGATGGTATCGGAGTTTATCGCTTTATACAAAGCATGAAAGAAGTTGAGTAACTTCACGGCTCCTTAAAGGACGTCCCTTATTGGGAGAAACCCGTGCCTTCAACGATTCTACATCGTGGCTAGCCGGTCGGCTTCGGGAAGGACACGGATGACGGCGTCTGGACATATCTGTCGGGATCTGTCGGAGACATAAGACAGTATGGCGTTGATCATCACGGGTGTCACTTCCTTGTTTACTAACTAAGGGACTACCCGGAGATCAAGTGTTCTCACTGTCTAGGGGAATGGGCTTAAAACCCAAAATATACGGACCAATACGGTGAAAACCCAACCTTACGAACCGGAGATCCCGGTAATTTGGTTCAATGGGAAAACTAAGTTGTAAAGGTTCGCCTTGATCGCTTCGGTGGAAGCATGAGCACTTCGGATAGTGATTTCGAAAAGAAAAACCAAATCCAAAGACGTTCCCGCGATAAACGTTAAGTGCTATCTGCGGATGGGTAAAGGTTAAGTTTTCAAAACCTGTAATGATCCTCAACAGTTGAGGTTAGGTTTTGGAAAACTTTTAATGGTTCCTAACACTTGTGAAGTGGGGTATAGCAAGATACCTTGTAGGAGACCACCTATTTAAGTGCGAGGATGGGCCGCCTCAAAATGAACGCACTTAAGAATCCAAGACGTTGTCCATGGCCAAAACGGACAAAACATTACGAAGAAGAGAGTAAGGGAATTTGTTGTGTTGGTACCATTGACTTGGCTTACACTAAACACTGACGGTTCAAGACATCACGTTCACCACGAGTAAGTAAGTCCGATGGTATTTAACTATGGAAGGTTCAAAGCTGAAGCTACCTCTCCTTATGCAACATCGGTCCGCTGAAATAATGCTGGAAATGAAAAGACACCATGTGAGTGCGCCAAAATCTCTTTCAAGAGGGGATTGTTGGAAATTTGCCTTTGGCGGGAGTTGCGACCGACCAACTTTAACGGCTTAAACACTAGTGTTACGTATGTTGGAGAATCTGGTTCTTCACACATGCATGATCTACTAAGTACGTAGATAACCGTAGGGCCAAGTATCGTCAAATTTCATTGAGAAATGAAAGAGATATTGGTTCACGAAGTAAGGTGTTTGAAGCATGGAAAGTGTGGTATTGTGTTCAATTCTCCCTCATCGGTAGAGGAAATACGAATTGTTGTGTATATAAGACTCGAAATTGGTTTGGGGTTTGGGACCCCAAGGGATATCCCATGTGTTTAAAAGAGGAGGACCTAGATGTGCTTCGGTTCAAGGAAAGACCACACGCGCGCCGCCGCCGCCCGCCCGTCCCGTCCGGTTCCGAGTTCTCGGGTTCTCAGGTTCTCGGGTTCTCGGGTCATGGGTCGTGGGCCGTGGCCTTCGATATTATCTTTTTGGACCAAAGAACTTTGCCGTGGTACGGTTTGATCCCGAAGTTTCGGATGTACGGTTGGACCGAAATTCTTTCGGATGTACGCTTTGGTCCTCTCTGAAGTTTCAAGATGTACGCGCTTGGTCCCCGAAGTTTCCGTAAAGTCGAATTGGGCGAAGAGAGAACGAAATGCCAAGCACTCAATTCAGCCATTTATTTTGGCTGAATTACTCCTCCTATAATGGGCAATCCGTTGGTCTTTCACCATTTATGTTGGTGACTTTACTACCTCCATAATGACCATTATTTGGCTATTATGGAGGCAGTTTTTCAGTCCCCTCCCTTACCTATATAAACACCCCCTTACACCATTGTTGAGCAATAGATATGACTACGAATAACAGTTTATACAACACACGAAAATACACAACCAAAACAGTTTTCTTCCTACAACTTCCAAGCATCATTTTGTTACTCAATATTCTTCACGGTAGCATTTGAGTTTCCTTTGCTCAAGTGTTCTATTGCTGTTTTATCTTGGGAGACAAATTGTCCAGGACGTATAAAGGATACATACGGGGCAATATTGTCTTAAGGACAGAGTGTCACACTCGACTCAGCAAAAACAGTTTCCAATTTTCCGTCTTCAACAAAATTGTAATTTCAGTTTATGGGTTCTATTGTAATTTTCAGATTTCTAGTTGAATTATTGAATCTTTGTTTATCCTTTCGAATACTTGTAATAGTTATATACTTCCCGTCTCGCTTTATAAAGTATCATGACTCATTCCAATTATTTGTTCACCGATGTTGAGACCCCAAATTATATTATACACGCTCCAGTTAACAAGATCTGGGCGTGCGGATGAGTGTTAAGAGTCTCACATCGGATATGAAATTTGAACATGGACTCCTTATATGGACTTGAATAATTCTCACTCTACGAGCTAGCTTTTGGATTGAGTTGGACCCAATATCCATTTTTTACATAAAAATCAAATCTTTTTATCTTTTTTCAAATAAAAAAAGTGGAAGAAGGATATGCAGAAAGGGTAGAGGGGTGATGTATTCTTTGCGAGTGATAGTAGGAGGAGGTCAAAGTCAATGATTTGAAGGTGATGAAGTTTCTGCACCAATTTCACAACGTTTCTCTCTGATAATCGTATGGTTGATTTAACTTGTTGTGCAAATTCAAAAGTGTTTCTGTAATTCTAGCAATGCTTCATCCATCTCTATTTGTGGTGGAATTCAAGAATGAGAGCACAGTGAATACTTTACAAGGATCTACGCAGCCTTATCTTGTATTTCTGCAATATTAAATACACAAGAAATTTTTATTTTTAATTTTAACTTGTCTTTCAGTAATTATATTTTAATATAATTAGGTACGAACACATTAAATATTACAAGCTGGCAAGAAGTAAGTGTTTGATTTTAAAATATATGAAATATATTAACGATCCATTCATTTTTTGTTTGGTAATTAGAGAACTTTTATTAGCAAGGGAATTGTGTAAAAAATGAGTACAAAACAGAGCCCACTTCTATAAAGTTAGACAAAAGACCCTGACTTTAGTATCCATTTTTGTCAATTCTCACCTGTACCATATTATGTAGGTGTTTGGCCATAGAAATAGAAAAATATCTTTTTTTTGGAATTTTTTAAGTTGGAATTGGAGTTGGTTGGAGTTGTGTTTGGTCATAGTTCTTGCAAATAATATTTTGTTGTTGAAAAGTGTTAGAAATCTTACGGAAAATACTCGTTCACGAATACTGTAGGGAATTCATGGAAGCTTGATGCATGTCAATTAACACACCGTCCTTAAGGATATTTCACCCGATATGAGTGTATCTCCAATAATTCAACAAGCTCTTTTAGTATAAACTAGAAGCCAAAATCTAATAAAGATTTATTTTAAATAAAACCCAGCAATACAAAGGAAAAATATAAGAATTTATCTCTGTCTTCTACTTCTAACAAAGTAAAGTTGAAGGATATATAGGCAATAAAATGGGAGGAAGAAGTTTTTAAGATTTCACTATCACCCCCAAAAGACTAGGACTACAATATATAGATAGGAATATGAGTAAGGAATAGCTAAATGGCTTATGTGATAACGGTATTGTTGAACAAAGAGTTAAAGGCTCTAACCTTTATCAGTTTTAAGACCTATACAATAGTTAATGGCTTAATCAAGGAGATTAATGACAATAAAGATGACATGATATAAAGACCAAACCACCGTTATATTTGAATTAGAAATAGTGGCCAATCAATGTCTATTCATTGAGGGAAACCGTATAGATAATATAGAATCAATTCTCTTTCAAATGTGATGGTAGATGGTATAATTCTTTTTGAGATATATCTTAAACATATTTTTCAATAAAATGAACTTTTCAATAAGATTTTAGTTGTGAAAAGGTAAAAAGGGTGAAAAATAAGGTTTTGGTACACTAATTTTTGGGGATTTTTTCTCTCTCAAAAAGTGAATAATTCTTATAGCCAACGGTCTTATATCTAATGAAACATAGAAATAGTTTAAGGATAGAAGTTCAACTTAGAGCAACTCCCTAACTAGTTAAATATTATTAATAGAATATTTTCTAATACTCTTTCATTAATTGTATTAATTGTATATCTCCTATTTTAGATAGAATTATAATCATTTTGTAATTAGGTTAATTAGTTATCAATTTTGTATTAAAGTAAATATTCTTGTAACCTTATATATATATATATTAATCATTCATCAATAAAGATCAAGGAACATATTCCTTTATGATATCAGTAGCCTAAAACTACAAACCTTACTCTAGCCGCCGATACACCTTTTCGGCCATCACTTTTTTTCCACGTCGGAACCCTAACCGTCGACCTCTCTCGGCCGCCCACCCCCTTTTTTCCCCACGACGGAACCCTAGTTTTTAGGCCATTCTCGCTTCATCTTCCTCTACATTTCCTCTTCCATGGCTGACAAAACCAAATTTCATCATACACTTGCCGTAAACAACATTAAAAACTTCATCCCTGTGACTCTTGGGATGAAAAAGGGTCAATACTCCTCATGAGCGGAGCTTTTTAAGATTCATTGTCGTGTTTATGAAGTTATCGACCACGTCATCCCTCCCACGCCAAAGTCCACAGACATACCATCGGCTTCGACTTCTGATGATGCACTCTAGTCTCGTTTGGACGCAACCATCCTCCAGTGCATATATGGCACGATATCTAATGATTTGTTGCACACCATCATTGAGACCGATTCCACAGCCCGCCAAACATGGGAACATTTGGAAAGTATTTTCACGACAACATAACTTAACGAGCGTTATACCTTGAAAATCAATTCAAGGACGTTTATCATGACGATTTTCCAAACGTGTCTGCTTATTGTCAAGAACTCAAGATGCTTGCTGACCAACTCTCTAACGTCGGTGCACCAGTCACTAATCAACGATTGGTCATGCAACTTATTGCAGGTTTGAATGAATCCTATGACTACATTGCCACCATCCTTCAGCAATGCACACCGTTACCTCCGTTTTATGAGGCCCATTCGAATCTCATCCTTGAGGAAACTCGAAAAATCAAGTGCATCACCACTCGGGCCAGCATTGGCGACGCTGCCCTTACCATCATCATTGGGCCCTCCGCCGATGACAAGGCCTCCCGTTCCGACAACCAGAATCATCGGTCAGAAGACCCGCAACAGTCCGCTTCCTCCTGTAACTACTGCCGAAGTAGGCAGTCCGGCAAGGGCCACGACAGAAGAAATTCTGGCAACAATGGCGGTGGGAAGGGGGAGTCCCCGCTAGCCGAAAATAACCTCCAGTGACCGTGGTAGTGGCAGCAGCCTCTGTCGTGGGCTGCTTACCCGTTATGGGCTCTACCATCATGGGCCTCCCCTCCTTGCCCGTATCCGACATCCTCGTGTACTCCACCTCACAATCGACATGCCCAACTTGGTATACTTGGCCCACGTCTACAACCGACCTACACATCACAACCCCCCCCCCCCCGCTATCGACTTATGCACCGACTCAAGACAAAAATTGGTATATGGACACATGCGCCACATCTCACATGACGGCATCACAAAGTACTCTCTCGTCTTATTCTAATATGAGTAATGTAAATCGAAATATTATTGTTAGTAGTGACAATGCATTCCCATCCGTAGTTATGGTCATTCCTTTCTATCCCCACCACATCCACCACTAATCTTAATAAATGTCCTACATGCCTCTAAACTTATTAAGAATCTAATCTACGTGCGACGTTTCACAACTGACAATTGGGTTCCCTTTACTTTGATCCTTTTGGTTTTACTGTAAATGATTTTTTGACAGGGAGATGAATAATGAGATGTGACAGCACCGGAGATCTCTACCCTATTTCAAACGCCATCAACAATCCATCCTCAGTTCCATCAACCTTTGTTGCTCTTTCGTCTTCCATATGTCATTCTAGATTAGGACATCTGGGAGACTCTGTTTTACGCTCCCTTAGGAAAAATAATTTTATTAATTGCAACCGTATTTATAGGACTCCTATAGGTAAATCTTGCATTTTGGGAAACATGTCAAATTATCATTTTCTACATTCACAAATTGTACTTTAATGCCTTTCGATATCATATATAGTGATTTGTGGACATCCCCTATTTTGAGTACGACTGGCCATCAATATTATGTGTTGTTTTTGGACGATTATTCCAACTTTCTATGGACTTGTCCAATTGGAAATAAATCTCAGATCTACCCCATTTTTTCTTCATTTAGTACTTTCGTAAAAACACAATTTGAAAAGAGCATTAAATGTTTGCAATGTGACAATGTCAGGGGATTCAATAATAACCAATTCAAACAGTTTTGCTCCAAAAACGGTCTTACCTTTTGTTTTTCCTGCCCTCACACATCCTCCAAAAATGGTAAAACCGAACGAAAATCTGAACCATAAAAAACCTCATTTGTGCCCTACTTGCTCACGCCTCAATTCTCCCTTAATTCTGGCATTACGTACTCTCCATGGCCACATATCTCCTAAACATAATCTCAAACAAGTCTCTAGCTCAACGGTCGCCCACCCAAGTTCTGTTTCATAGGAACCCCTCCTACCAATACTTGTATATTTTTGGATGTCTTTGTTACCCTCTCCATCCGACCACTTACAAACTCTAACCCCGGTCTTCCCCGTGTGTATTTTTGGGTTACCCTGCCAATCATCATGGTTATTCATGCTATGACTTGTCGAGCCGTAAAATTATTATTTCACATCATGTCCTATTTGATGAGTCTCAATTCCCACTTACCTATCTACACTCACCACATCGACATTCCTACGACTTCCTATATGATGGCCTAAACCTTCTTCTAATTCACCATTTACATAGTATGCCGTTCTAGTCCCTGGCACCCACCACCACCTCAGCCAGTCCGGGAATATCTGCCCATCCGGTTCTGCCGACGGTGGCCCAGAACATCCCGCCTCAGGGTGATTCCGCAGCCACCTCTCGACAAACTGAGGTTTGGCCTGCCAGTACCATCACCCCTACCCTTTCTCCTCTTCCTGGCAGTACCGCGGCAAACCCCCCTCATATCCCACATCCCGAGACACACTCTCGGACCATGGAAACTCGTGCTATACACGAATTCATAAACCTAAATGATTGTTTAACCTTTCCATTTCAGTTGTCCTTTCTCCTGTCCCTCGTAACCCGAAGGATGCCTTGTTCGACCCTAATTAGAAAGCCACAATGATTGACGAATACAATGCTTTTATTGATAATAAGACGTGGGACCTAGTACCCCCTCCACTTGATGCTAACATTATTCGTTCTATGTGGATTTTTAGACATAAAAAGAAATCTGATGGTTCTTTTGAGAGGTACAAGGCTCGTCTTGTAGGTGATGGTAGATCTCAACAGGTAGGAGTGGATTGTGATGAAACGTTCAGCCTATTCGTAAAGCCCACAACCATCCGAACCGTTCTCAACATTGACATATCCTAGTCTTGGCCCATTCATCAATTTGATGTCAGGAATGCCTTCATACACAAGGATCTTCATAAAATGCTATAATGCATCAACCTATGAGTTTCAGGGATCCTATTCATCCGGATTATGTGTGTCAGTTGCGGAAATCACTCTATGGACTGAAACAAGCTCCTCGAGCATGGTACCAGCGGTTAGCCGATTATGTCTCTTCTATCGATTTTTCACACATCAAATCCGATCATTCTCTGTTCATCTACAATAATGGTACAAACATGGCTTACCTATTATTATATATTGATGACATCATCCTCACCACATCATCTGATGCTCTCCGCCGGTCCATTATGTCTCTCATTTCCTCTGTTGCAATGAAAGATCTGGGGGCCTTGAGTTATTTCTTGGGCATCTTTGTCACTCGACATTCTGGCGACCTATTTCTATGTCAGAAGAAGTACGCCGAAGAGATCCTTGACCGTGCAAGCATGACATCCTGCAAACCAATTCCAAGCTCAACGCTGATTTCGGCCCTTCATATTCAGACCCGATTCAATATCGTAGCCTGGCTGGTGCCTTGCGGTACCTCACATTCGCGAGACCAGACATATCATATGTCGTGCAACAAATCTACTTACACATGCACAGCCCGACAGAAGCACACATGCATGCCCTCAAACGTATTTTATGATACGTCCAAGGTACACTTCACTTCGGATTACATCTATACATGTCTTCGCTCACTGGTCTCACTGCTTATTCTAATGCTGACTGGGTGGATGTCCCGACACCCGATGCTCCATGTCTGGTTATTATGTTTTCCTCGGAGATAACCTATTGTCTTGGTCTTCCAAAAAGCAACCTACATTATCCCGATCCAATGTAGATTTAGAGTACAGAGGTGTCACCAACGTCGTCTCTAAGTCTTGTTGGATCCGTAACCTTCTACTTGAGTTTCACTGCCCGATTCAAAAGGCAACATTGGTCTATTGTGATAATATTAGTGCGATATATCTTTCCGGCAATCCCGTCCAACATGAACGCACTAAACACATTGAGATGGACATTCATTTCGTTCGCGAAAAAGTAGATCGTGGTCAAGTTCGTGTCCTTCATGTTCCTTCCCGATATCAAATTGCCGACATCTTTACCAAAGGACTTCCGCGCATACTATTTGATGATTTTCAAGTCAGTCTCAATGTTCGTGAACCTCCCGCTTCGAATGCGGGGGTGTAATAGAATATTTTCCAATATTCTTTCTTTAATTGTATTAATTGTATTAATTGTATATCTCCTATTTTAGGTAGAATTATAATTCTTTTGTAATTAGGTTAATTAATTACATAATTTGTATCAAAATAACTATTCTTATAACCTTATATATTATAAATCATTCATTAATAAATATCAAATAACATATTTCTTTAATTATAACTCCTACAGTTTAGTGACTTCTACTATAAGCCTGGTAAGAGCTTTAGCCTTTAGCACTTCATTATGCCTTTAAAAGTTGAAATATTCTCTGATTTCTTTCTAGACAAATAGATTTCAGCCTCTGCGTTTGTTTCCTTCTCATATTTTTTGCCCCTAATTGGGGCAGTTTTGATTATTGCATACCAGTCTTCTCCATGAATTTTTTTTGGAAGTCCCTTTAATTCTATATGGTACAACTTCTTAATAGAGTCGAGTCCATGTTTATTACTTTCTCCATTTAATTTTAACCATTGTTTTAGCTCTTTTCACGCCTATTAAAAAATAATAAATATAATATTGAATTTACTAAATTATCTTATTTATTAGATGTTCTTTGAAAATTGAGCATTTAAAAAAAGAACTACTTCTTTAATACTAAAAGTACAGTTGAAAATAACTGTCAACTTTAATCTTAAATTTTTAAAGTAATAATTATTTTTATAAACTAAAGCGGCAATTAAAATGTGATCAGAGGGAGTAGATCATTAAGCATATTACCAACTTCCTCACATTGTTTCCTTGCCTTTAATATTTTCTTCACCGTTCAAGATGCTTGATTACGAGGATGTTAGTGTAATTTTAAAAAATAACACGTGTCACTCCTTTCTGCCCAGCCTTTTTCTCATCCTTTGTTGATTCGATTGAACCAAACCAACGGTAACCACATAAAAGAATACTACTCCTATAACTAACAATTCCACTGTCTATTAGCGCCAAAAACAGTTGAGGGAATCACCATTCTCAGAAAGATGAAAGAAAAAATCTGGTGGAAGCAATTTGCTTTCTTTTGGATAAGATTTTGTAGTTAATATTACTTTATTCTTAAATTCTGATCATCCAGACACATTCCGTGATTTACTGAAAGTAATGCTTAGGCACCGGGACTAATATCTCTAAGAATAATCTGGCAATAGTCTGGTTTAAGCCGGTAAGCTGAATATAAAAAAAAAAAAAAAACCTAGGAAATTTACAGTATGTACTCCTTCCTTTCTTCAACCATTTCCTCCTCCAAAAACCACACAAGATTTCGCCTTTTCACAATCCAAACAGAGCCTTATTTACAATTGTACGCTCTTCTTCAACTGTGGTTTTAGTGAGGCACGGGCAAAGCACGTGGAATGCAGAGGATCGGATACAAGGAAGCTCTGATTTCTCAGTTCTTACATCTACAGGAGAGTCTCAAGCTGAAACTTCTCTACAAATAATTATTGATGACTCTTTTGATAGCTGCTTTTCAAGGTTTTATTCCCTATTTTTTAATTCCTCCCTTTTTTTCCTTAAATTTGTTGGGGTCATGTTAAACAGAGCAATATACATGTGATATACACTGAATATATATCACATGTATATTGCGGAATGAGGCAGTCCAGCAACACGCCCTGTTGGGCCTCTCGGCAGCCCAGCAGCCCAGCAGTGGGCCTCTCGGTAGCCCAGCACGTCCAGCCACTGTTAGGCAAAAACAGTGGACAAATACTTGTATATTAAGGAAAGTATATTGTGTGTATATTGTAGTATATTTATTACCATAATTAGTGTTATACACCTACCATAATTGTAGAGTTAGAATTATGGTAGAATAAGGTTTTAGGAATAGGATTCTCCTATTTTGTAACTTGTATATATATCTATTCAATCAATGAAAATAATCAAGGGGATTATTTCTTTCATGGTATCAAGAGACTAGGTCTAAACAAAAGTTTTCTTCTCTCAAACTTTTGCCTCCTTGGCCGAGACCCCCCCCCCTCGGGTTTTCTCTCCAAATATCTCGTCTTCCGCTCTCAAAAACCTCTCTTAAATTTATCCTCCTTCTTTGTTCTTTCAAATATGTCTAAGAACAATTTTCACCCTGCCCTCACGGTTTCCAATATCAAGCTAAGTGTCCCTATTGTCCTTGAGATGGAAAACGTTCAATATGCAACGTGGGCAGAGTTGTTTAAAATTCACGCTATATCTTATCAAGTTCTTCATCACATCATTCCTCCCGCTAGACCCCGTCCTGCGGAGAATCCTGAGCTATGGCTTACACTTGATGCTACCGTACTTCGGTGGATATACGCCACTATTTCAGTGGACCTTCTACAGACGATTATGGACCCAGATACCACGGCTATGGTTGCATGGAATAGATTGCGTGACATATTCCAAGACAACCAACATTCCCGTGTCGTCACACTCGAGCAGGAATTCTCTCTCGTTCGAATGGACGTATTTCCGAACGTTTCTGCATATTGCAAGAAACTAAAGGAATTGGCGGATCAACTCCGTAATGTTGGCGCACCGGTAACAAATAATCGTCTAGTTCTACAGTTGGTTGTCGGTCTTTCGGAGGCCTATAATGGTGTTGGAACTCTCCTTCGACAAAGCAACCCTCTTCCCGACTTTCATCAAGCCCGCTCCATGCGACGTTGGAAGAAGCCGGTTTGGCTAAAAAAGGCGGCTACCGAGGAAGCCCGATTGTCATGGTGGCATCCTCTCCTAGTCCTTCGGGTTTTGTTAATAATTCGGGCCAAAACCATAATAATGGTGGAGGCAAGAATAATCGCAAAAATAACAAAAACCGCGGGGGCAAACGAGGCGGTTCGGTGGCGGTGATCAACAAACGGGCGGTGGGTCCCATCCGGGTACAGGTGGCCCACCACCACCGTGGGCCCGGCGGTGGGGCCGGTGGCGGTGGAACCCGCACCCTCCAAAGATTTTCCGCCGGCGGCCGGTGGGGCGGCCACCGGTCCGGAGCCCAATACCCGGATTGGCGGCCCATCGCCGGTGGCCCGGCAACGGCACCCACAAAGCGGCGATTACGGCCCGGGCTCAAAGCACGGCCAAGAGTCCTCGGGGCCCGGACCTCCGCAAGCCCATCATGCGGCGAGGCCCAACTCGGACCGATATCGAGGCCGCGATGCACACGTTGGGATTGACTCAACCGGACCCAAATTGGTACATGGACACCGGGGCCACTACTCACATGACTTCCGAATCGGTACTCTCTCATCTTATTTCAATTTGAGCACCCCTCGGGAATAATTGTTGGTAATGGCGCTTTATTCCAATTCTAGGGTATGGTCGAAAAACGTTGTCTCCTCCCAATCCACCACTCCTCTTGAAAAATACTTTACATGCTCCTAAATTGATTAAAAATTTAGTGTCGTCCGAAAGTTCACAAATGACAATTTCGTTTCGTTGAATTTGATCATTTCGGTTTCTCTGTGAAGGATTTCAAGACGGGAGTCATCTCATGAGGTGTGATAGTAGGGGGGATCTGTATCCTATCATGCCGGTTTTCGACCATCGAGTCCACCTTGCCATCGCCTTTTGCGCCCATCTCTCCTTCCATGTGGCATGCTCGTCCGGGTCATCCGGATCTTCTATTTTATCGGCTTTAGATAAAAATAGCTTTATTTCTTATAAGGATACGAGTCGTACTCCAATTTGTCAGTCTTGTTCATTAGGAAAAATTGTTAAGTTGCCATTTGTAGACTCCAATTCTCATACTTCTATGCCATTTGACATTATTCATAGCGACTTATGGACATCTCCTGTTCTTAGTTCAATGGGTCATCGATATTATGTTCTCTTTTTAGATGATTATTCTAGATTTTTGTGGACGTTTTCAATTGCGAATAAATCACAAGTGTTTTCCGTCTTCATAAAATTTAGAGCGTTCATTCGTACTCAATTCGAAAGAAAAATAAAAAATATTCAATGTGATAATGGGAAAGAGTATGACAATAGGGAGTTTCGAGAATTTTGTGCTACTCATGGGATAAATTTTCATTTTTCATGTCCTCATACATCTTCACAAAATGGGAAAGGAACGCAAAATTCGTTCCATAAATAACATTGTCCAAACTCTCCTAATCCATGCCTCCATACCTCCATATTTTTGGCATCATGCTCTACAAATGGCCACTTACCTTCTTAACATAATTCCGTCTAAAGGTCTGACATATTCTTCCCCTCTCAAAATCTTATATAATAAGAACCCTTCTTATTCTCACCTTCGGATTTTTGGGTGCTTGTGTTATCCGTTATTCCCATCCACCACAATTAACAAACTTCAGGCTCGGTCTACCCCGTGTGTGTTTTTGGGTTATCCGTCAAATCATCGTTGTTATAAGTGTTTTGATTTATCCTCCAAGAAAATCATAATCAATCGTCATGTCATTTTTGATGAAACTCAATTCCCATTTACGAAAGTTCATACTCCCGAACCAAAGTCATATAATTTTTTGGATGACCAAATATCCCCGTATATTATTCGGAATTTTTCGGACATCTCCCGTACCCAAAATCCTCCAGCGGGCCCACTGCCCGCTGGACCAACAGTACCGCCACACAATTCAGCCACTGGAACAGTTCCAGCAACTGGGCTTGCCCAGCCCAATTCTGGAACTGCTCCAGAATCAGATTCCATCTTTTACCGATTTGGGCCAGCAAGCCCACTGCCTGCTGGCCAGTCCGTCCCGAGCCCAGAAAATTCCCAAAATTCCATCACTTCTTCCTCGAGTCATAGACCGGTCACTCGTAGTCACGGGTATTTTTACACCTAAAAGACATTTTAATTTACATTCGATGTCTCTAAATCCCCTTGCCCCGCAATCCCGTGTCCGCATTAAATGACCCTAATTGGAAAATTGCTATGACTGATGAATATAATGCTCTTATTGATAATAAGACGTGGGAGTTGGTGCCCCGTCCATATGGTATTAATATTATCAGGTCTATGTGGATATTTGCTCATAAGGAGAATTCGGATGGGTCATTTGCTCGGCATAAGGCGCGACTTGTTGGTGATGGTAAGACTCGACGAGTTGGTATTGATTGTGGTGAGACGTTTAGTCCGGTGGTCAAACCGGCTACCATTCGCATTGTACTTAGCTTGACTCTTTCAAAGACTTGGCCGATTCATCAGTTGGATGTCAAGAATGCTTTTCTACATGGAGATCTCAAGGAAACAGTCTATATGCATCAGTCGTTGGGTTTCAGGGATCCCATCCGCCTTCATCATGTCTGTTTGTTGAAGAAGTCATTATATGGGCTTAAGCAGTCTCCACGTGCCTGGTATACACGATTTGCTGATTTTGTTATACTATTGGGTTCACTCACAGCAGGTCAGATAATTCTTTGTTCATCTACCGCCGTGGTTCGTTATTGGCCTATATTCTGTTATATGTGGATGATATCATCTTGACTGCCTCCTCAAATGCTTTGCGTCAGTCTATTATGACCATGCTCACTTCTGAGTTTGCTATGAAAGACTTAGGGCCTTTGAGTTATTTTTTGGGGATTGCCGTCAAGCGTCATTCAGGTGGGTTGTTTCTGTCTCAACGGAAGTATGCTGCTGAGATCATCGAGAGGGCTGGGATGTCATCCTGTAAGTCCACTTCCACGCCAGTTGATGCAAACCCAAAGCTGAGTGCCACCGCAGGTGCCCATACGAGGACCCGACCCGCTATCGCAGTCTTGCAGGGGCCCTCCAATATCTCACCTTTACCAGACCGGATATTACATATGCGGTTCAGCAGGTGTGTTTATTCATGCATGATCCCAGAGTTGAGCACATGAATGCAATGAAACGCATCATTCGATATATTCAGGGGACACTCGACTATGGGTTGCACTTGTATCCGTCATCTACATATACGCTTGTCTCCTACACGGATGCTGATTGGGGTGGTTGTCCCGACACCAGACGGTCGACTTCTGGCTACTGTATGTTCCTTGGCAACAACTTGGTCTCTGGTCGGAAAACGTCGAGCAACTCTATCACGCTCAAGTGCCGAGGCGAATATCGAGGGGTAGCAAATGTGGTCTCCGAATCATGTTGGCTACGTAATTTGCTTTTGGAGCTTCATTGTCCCATTCAGAAGGCAACCTTGGTATAATGCGATAACATTAGTGCCATCTACCTTTCAGGTAACCTCGTTCAACACCAACGCACCAAGCATATCGAAATGGACATTCACTTTGTCCGAGAAAAGGTTGCAAAGGGTCAAGTTCGCGTCTGCCATGTCCCGTCTCGTTATCAAATTGCAGACATCTTTACAAAGGATCTACCAAATGTTCTCTTTGAAGATTTTAGGAACGATCTCGGCGTTCGAAAACCGCCCGCTATGATCGTGGGGGTGTGTTAAACGAGCAATATACATGTGATATACACTCGAATATATATCACATGTATATTGCGGAATGAGGCGATCCCGAAGAACACGCCCCGTTGGGCCTCTCGGCAGCCCAAAGAACCCAAAGCGGGCAACAACCCGAAATGGTGGGCCTCTCGGTAGCCCGGCACGTCCACCACCGTTAGGCAAAAACAAGTGGACAAATACTTGTATATTAAGGAAAGTATATTGTAGTATATTGTAGTATATTTATTACCATAATTAGTGTTATACACCTACCATAATTGTAGAGTTAGAATTATGGTAGAATAAGGTTTTAGGAATAGATTAGGAATAGGATTCTCCTATTTTGTAACTTGTATATATATCTATTCAATCAATGAAAATAATCAAGGGGATTATTTCTTTCAGGTCAAAATAACAGAGCTAATAATTGTAAATTTTGAATGACGATAAATTAGACAACAAAAACCTATGCTAAAATATACATAATAAAATAGATATGATTTGACCAACTGGTCTACATATGGGGAACTAAATAAAAAGGCATAAAAATTATTGGAAGAAAATCTCCCCCTAAATAAGATTATTTAAACAAATGGATATTTTTAGTGTTCTAGTTGTGAGAAGATGTCTTCAATTTTTAGATATCTAAAACTTTACCTCCAAAACAAGAAATAATCAAATATGGAATAGATAATACTATAACTTTCTTTCAAAAGGAAAGTAAATATCAAATATGATAAGAAAACTAGGGCAAAAACCTTAACAAATTTACTTGAGATTTATGCTTATTCTATCGAATATATGATTGAAGTACTTTAGGGTTGGGATAAGATTACAACTTTGATCATTTATTCGATAATTCTGCCTTGTAGGCACTTTCAAGAGTAGCCAGCAGTAAAATTGCCCAAATGATACAAAATCAGGCATCTATCCTGATGCCTTTATCTTTCAATTGCACCACTTAGTTAACTAAACAGAAAAAATGGAACGAACCGGTGTTCAACTTAAGGAGACACTGAGTTTCTTTGTAAATTACTGAGAAAAAGAGACTACCTTTGTGGATTGTTTGATGGACTGGTTTGATGTGTTAGGTTTGCCATGAATTTCCTATCTTATTTGAATTTTACCGTAATTGTATTTTATTTCAAAAAGTTTTTTTTGGTAGAAAAGGTTTTCTTTGTGTAAAAGATTCTACCATATTTATCCTTTTTCTTGGAAAAAAAGTCTTAGACTTCTATAAATAGGAGATTATGTTTTTTCTTAAATAACATAATAACATCATCCACAATGTAGTTATGTTTAAGGAGAAATTATTCTCTCAATAGATTTTATGATTTTTTATATTAGTTTTTCAATATGTGGGTGATTTGACCAAATCATATTATAGTATTATGCCTTTTTAGTATATTTTATTTGTTGTCTGATTTATCGTCGTTCAAGGCCTATGCTATAGTAAGCAAAAAAAGTAGGTTGAGGTTACAAAGTCACTTAGCTGTATACTATACAAAGTGAAATACGGTTTGCAATTATAAGCTTCCGCATGACGCCTGATTATTTCGATCCCAACAAGTGGTATCAGAGCCAATAGTTAAACGAGGTTAAAGACAGGTTCAAGGTGATCAGTTCAAGTTGCAACCAACTCAACGATAATTAAATTTTTTGTCAAAAAAAAAGAGATATCTAGAGTACTATATATGGAGATGATTTTCAATCAATTTTTCAACAATCATAGTGCTGCATATTTTTTAATACAAAATAATTTTTAACTCAGGTTTACTTTAACGCATGAGCTCCAATTTTCAACTCATGCTTACTTTTAACGTATGAGCTCAAATTTTTAACCCTTGCTTACTTTAAACGCTTGGGCCGATTTCAACCGATGTTCACTTTTAAAGCACAATGCTCAAATTTTCAACCATTCCTACTTTTAACCATGGCAAGAAGCAGTGATAAAGATTATATGAAGATGAAAAATCAATATTATTTTGTCAGAAAATTCAGGCCAAGGGGAGATTTGTTAGGATTTGCCTTGAATTTCTTACCTTATTTGAATTTTACCATAATTATATTTTACTTCAAAAAGATTGTCTTTGTGCAAAAGGATTCTAGGAGAAGTTTTGAACTTCTATGAATATGAGATTCTTTCTTCTCTTAAATAACACAATAGCATCCACAATGTAGTCATTAAAGGGTCATGTTTAGGGGGAGATTATTCTCTCAATAGGTTTTATGATTTTTCATATTAATTTTTCAATATGTAGGTGACTTGACCAAATCATATTAGAGTATTATGTCTTTTTAGTATATTTTCTTTGTTCTCTGATTTATCATCGTTCAAGATTTGCAATTATAAGCTTCCGCATGACGCATGATTATTTCAATCGCAACATGATCCCACATGGTTTCAGTTGTAGTTAAGCGACCTATGAGATATTTACTCTTGAAATAATCATAAAGAGATGAAAATATATAATTCTTTATCCACTTAGTAGTTTTAGTAGGCGTTTGACCATAGATTTCAAATATTTTAACGTTGTTTGGAATTTATGAAGTTGGAGTTGAAGGTGGAATTATGTGGGTTATACTTTTTGCAACGGAGAGAAGAGCACACTTTATTTGGAATTTATGAGGATGGAGTTGGGAAACAGCCGGTTTGGAGCACTTTTCCAAATTTGGAATCCAACTCCAAGTTGGATTTGAAAATTTTATAATCAAACACTAATTTTAAAATAAAGTAAAAAATTATTCCGGAAAAAAGTGAATCCTCAGGGCCATACGGCTCCTTAGTATTTCCAAGTTCCAATATTTACTGACAACCAGCTGGAAATCCTGATAGGCATTAGGATATTTAATGAAGAATACAGCATTGTTTTTTCTTTAAGTTGCAAGAACATCTTCCAGCTCTAACAGTAATTTGCTAGTGTAGTAGGATTTCTTGACTAGAGAAAGAATCAGTAGCCCCTTCATTTTGTTAGGAGCCTTGGTCTCCTGCTGCTTTTCTCAAGTTTCTTCCGTTTGACAAATGACACTTTGAGAACTTTTTCTGATTTAGAGTAGCAGCACCAAGTCGACTTGTAGATTAATGGTTGCAACTAAAGGGAATGGAATATATTGCAACTACAAAGGAAAAGTATGTTGATTCTGAAGCTTGGACACTTCTAGAAGGACAATTTGGTAGTCATCCATGTCTAGAACTTTTTGGGTTGCTTGTCCAGCTTTTTTGTCTGCCTCCTTTACCTTTCAAAGATTCTGTTAATATTGCATATGACACTCTCTTATCTCATTCACACTGTGCGTCTATGTCTTCATCCCGGATTCTTCATGATAGATTTCAATTTCCTCCTAAAACACCTTTTTTTCTGTTGTTAACTTTTGGTACGTCCTATGCACATCTGAAGACATGTATCTTGACCTTTCTGTTGTGAAGGTGTATGCTTTGATGTGATGATTATTTACCTTGGAAAACGGGACATAATAGATAAAAGGTTTTCACAACCGAAACAAGCTCTCATTTAGAGCAAAATCATTACCAGACAACCTGACATCACATTCGAACTCTCTTCTCGTACTCCATGTTCTTCTTCTTGCTTCATTAGATACCTCTTGTCTAATAAAAAGATAAAGTTGTTTACTTCAAAATGTCTATATATCAAATACATCTCCTTGAAACTGTAGAGGATGAAACTCTTGTTACAACAGTCAAATATAGTCCTCTACAGCCCTTTCTAATGAAGATGATGCATAGGCAAGGTCCAAAAAGGAGCAACTATTAAGTGAGAAAGTGCACCTCTGTCACAATAGACTGATCATACCTATTTAGTATCGTGCAGACATATAGTTTTACATAGGGCTTTTGATAGCGCATACATGCTTTTCTAGTGGACCTAACTCATATGTATGACAACATTAGTGCAAATGTACTTTTTGGTGTATTTCCTGTGTCGTGCTACACCTTTTGGAGATTGTTTTGTTTGTTAATTTATTGGTTGGGTGAGAATCTTAACTGCAAACATTTACTTTATTTCAGGGATCCATCTTCTCCACATTTCTCCTTTTGAGGTGAATTGGGAGAAAAATAAGAACTTTCCAGATTAAATGCAGCATATGCATTTTGAATTTTTAAGGGTCCGGGGTCCGGCCCTTCTCCGGACCCCGCGCATAGCGGGAGCTTAGTGCACCGGGCTACCCTTTTTTTATATGCATTTTGAATTTATTCCTTGATCTTAAATGCCGGAGAGAAGCTAAGGGGTTTCAACTTGCAAGTAATCTGTTCTTAATAATCCGTGACCGTAAATTGCATGATAATTTCACTTTTAGCTGATGCATGTAGAAAAAAAGTCTCTTGCTATTCATTTTTATGTTCCCAAAATGATTGACAGAGGTGGCCTGCATGTTCCAGTCCACTGCGTCGCTCGAAGAGGACAGCTGAGATAATTTGGGGTGCTCGTGAGGAGGAGATCATTACTGATTCTGACATGAGGGAAATCGACCTATACTCATTCCAAGTCAGTTGTAATTTACACCTCTTCTCTGTGTTTTCCTCTTGGACTTGAAATCTGTTGTGGGAACATATGTCTGCTCTAGGGCCTCCTGAAACATGAAGGACAAGCTAAATATGGTGAAACTTTTCGTCAATGGCAAATAGATGGTCCAAATTTCGTCATTGACGGTCACTATCCAGTGAGAGAGTTGTGGGTTCGTGCTAAAGCTGCTGGGACAAAATATTGGTCCATGAAAGCAAGTCTGTCCTAGTAGTTGCTCACAATGCAGTTAATCAGGCACTTGTTGCAACAGCCATGGGTATGATTTGCTTAATATAATCATAATTTAGTTTAAGGTTTCTAACATCTGCTAGCAGTATGAACCTAGCAATATATTTGTTTCACCATCAATCAGGATTAGGAACCGAGTACTTCAGGATTCTACTTCAGAGCAATTGTGGGGTTAGTGTGCTGGACTTCACTCCACAACCTGAGGGCGGAACCCCAAGTATCTGCCTTAATCGTTCAAATCAGGTATCCAGTCTGGTGACATTTTGACTTAATCATAGCTATTAAATGATTATTGATAAAGATATCTAGAAAAGGAAAATTATGTGCTAGTTATCTCGTTGTGACATGAACATTTGATAAACTGAAAAACTGCTGGCTCAGATAAGAAAATTCAGCCTAAAATATCTTCCTTTCAGAAAGTTTCTAATGCTGTCATACTGAACTTCATAATACCCCGTAATACTTCATGCAGACTAAAATCTGAACTTGACTTTATGGATTTTACATCAACTGAAAGACTTGATGTAAATGAATTTGAACATATCATTTGCATCAGAATATCGGCCATTTCATTGCTAGGTCCATCGTGATCTAATTTAATGCAGTTTTTAGAACTGAATATTAAATTTGATTGTCAGATGTCAAGGTCAACATATCACTTGTAGGTTCAATCTTCTTTTGATTCTTTTTGTTTTTTTCAACTACTTTATGCATCTTTGTGCTTTATGGATTTTCCTGGATTTGCATTTCAAGGCTCTGGTTTGTCGTATGTCTAAAAATCTTTGTGCTGTGACTTAATTTTGGATAATGCAGACCCCAGGATCGCCTGCAGCAGGGGGCAGTTCGGAAGGCAGAAAAGCTAGTAACCGGATCGTACTTGTCTTCCATGGAGTGTCAGAGAGTAACCTAGAGGTATGCTACTGGCAATAGACCAATCATTCTATATTGCCAATAAACAGATATATTAGGCTCCTTGATTTCGTATTTGTCAGATAAGAAGGTTGTCTATGAGTCTATGACCCAGAAATAGCAGTAATGCTCGGGGAAAAATGTGAGAACAGGGCAGAGTTGAAAGCATGGATTTTCTGAAAAGAGTCCTTTTGATCCTTATTGAATTATGAATCTGCAAACCTGTTGTATAATTTCTGGTCAGAGACAAGTTTGAGAGCTATGCATTCATTCGGTGCTAGGATTTTGGCCTTCAGCTGATAGAAGAACTTTATCTAGAAAATCCATTTCAATCATTCTTGAAGATACCACCCTTATACACAATGGATAAATTAATATGAAGAAAGGCTATATACTAACCACTCCGATGACCGTAGCTTGAGATCACATAAATTTTCTAGAGGTGGAGAATGTACTTGTCGAGCTTTGAAAATACTAGAGATTATTTCGTCCACCTTTGCAATGGCTTGAGGAACTTCTATGTGCAATGGACTGCAGTTTCCTCACTAATCAATAAAAAATTTACGGCTTCCACATTTTAACTTAATGAAATTTTGTTATCTTAGAAATACTTCCAGAATTACTAATAACTGTACTTTTTAGCTTATGATAAGAGATATGTATGACACAAAGATTTTACATCCGCAGAACATATATCTGCTTGTGGACTTCAACATCTGTTTAAATGAAATCCTATCCTGGACAATTTAACAGTAATTTTTCAACCTGAGACAAAGAGAAGGATGATATAGGATGCCAGAGGTCACTTTCACACTGATTAAGTAAAAGAAAAAAAATAAAAAAGTTCTATGCTGGTTGGCTGATCTTGGCTGTATCAATACTGCTTCTAAATTTTTATCCTCAGTGACATAGGAAATTCAGAATGGGGCTTAAGCACCTAATGAATGTTTCCCTACTCTATGAATTCTGATTTGTCCTCTCCTTAGCATTCAAGTTTTTTGCCCCGCTTCCTTTTAGCATGTTGATGAGCTGTTCAACTTGCTCATTATCATTTGTGTGTCCTTATCTGTTGCTTTGACCATTTTCTGCTCCTTTCTCATGGAAATTGAAACGTGTACAGAGTAGTATGCCGTATACTGGCAATGGCCCCATGAACATGCTTGGAAATATACAGGTAGGATGGTTCTTCTTCAGTTCTTTGTATAGTAGCATTCAGCTTCATATCAGGGGTATCACAGCCTTACTGCATTTTATTAAAATGGATGACAGGCACAGAAAATAGCAGAGCTGCTTCTCGATCTGAAACTGAATACCGTAGTCAGTGGAACTAAAATGGCATATGTAGAGAGAGCTGACACAATCACCAGAGTATGACCATTCAGATAGTACGTTGATTGACAGTCTTTTATATAAAGAGCATTAGTTTTCTTAACACAAAAATTTATAGGTTCAAGAAGCTGCTGACTGCCTTGGAGCTGACTGTATCCCACGGTATGTGGAAACGAAGCAGATACCAGATCTAGATGTTGAAAGTATTCTTACAAAATCAATAAGGCAAGAGACATGTTACTGATTTCCTAAACTGAAACAAGTTGATGACTTTCCTAACAGCATTGCATGCAGAATATTCTTAAGATAAAAATCTAAGAATGCATATGCATTGAGATTAGAAAATTTATATTTTTTAAGCTCAAATCATAAAATATTCTTTTTTGATTTGCTCTGACTAAATCTGCACAAAATGGTGTTTTCAACTTGTAATATTTCTCGCTTGCTAGTTTTAAATATTTGCAGATTTAAGCCTTTCTAAAATTACTCTACAACCAAATTATTTTTGTAGTGGATTGCTTTTCATACTTTAATTTTTTCTGCTTAGTACCTCTGGAGGATGCATCAGGAATGAAAAATGTTCCATCTGGTTGGTTAAATAGATTGGAAGACGACATCACAACATCTTTATGGGACAAATCAGGGAAAGCATGGAAACATCTATTGTATGAACTATCAAAGAGATCTGACGGCCAAGACAATATAGTCATTGCTGTTGGCCATCCTGCACTTCATATCGCGATGATGGGATACTGTCTAAATCTGACAAAGGAATGGTTGGGATCGTTTCATCTCAATGCAGGCGGCATTAGTGTTATTGATTTTCCTGATGGACCCTGGGGAGAGGAGTTATCCGCTGCATAAACTACACAGCGCATCTAGGAAGATGGTCAATTCCTATTACTAGATCAACGCAAGCGGATGAAGAATATTCAAGTGTGAATGTACATAGTTCAAAAATATGTCAGCTGAATATATTGCTGATAAATAGAAATGAGAATTCCAGTTTATTCAATTCCAAGGCCATGTCTTTATGATCTTGCCTCCTCTGAAAAGTAATATAGGCTACTGATCCATGTAATAGCTTGATGTTTATGCCACTTTTACAAGCATTGGGTTATCGATCCAATTCCAATGTGCATTTATTTTCTGAAGTGGTGCCACATGGAAATTATGTAAGACCAGTTGCCTGATGTGGCTACTTGCGCTTTCAAAACCAGATATAGAATTTCCCGGTATTATTTATTTTCTGTGAGATATAAATAGCATATCTTGATATTTGAATAGAAGTTAAATGAAGCTGCATTATTTAAAATTTGTGAAAGACCAAATTCCAGTAGAAGTGTGCCAAATATTTTGAAACAATCTGAAATTAGAAATCTGTTCAGTTCATTACACCTGTATAGATATTGACATCACGATTAAATACATTAGCTATCAATATGTGAATGCTATAGAAATTTTATTAACATCAATAGCAAATAAAAAATTATACTCCCACCTAAAAGAAAATAAATTTTCACATAGTCGAAACCAAGTTGCAACTTCTCCAGGAAAAAAAAGTTGCAATTTCTCTATCAATTGAGCAACAAAAATTGTATTATATACTCCAATTGACCCTAACACAAAAACAAAGAGAAAAAGAAGGTTCTTACTTCTCTGCAGAAATTAAATTAGTTGGAGATCTCAACACTCATCTAACGTGCAGTGATCTCAACTCAAAAGCCATACAAGTTAAATACTAGAAAATCAGCTTAAGCTATGATGTTTTTGTTGGAAATTTGCCGAGGTGCGTCCACCCGTATTTAATGACTTAAACACTAGGGTTCCGCATGTTGGAGGCTTTGTCTCTTCACACGTGCATAATCTACTAAGTGAGTAGATGACCGTAAGGCCAAATATCGTCAAATTTCGTTAAGAAATAAAAGAGATATTGGTCTATGAAGTAAGGTGTTTAAGGCATGGAAATATGGTACGGGACAAATCTACCACATCAGTGGGAAAATGAAGAATTGTTCTCTTTATAAGTCTCAAAATTGGCTAAGGGTTTGGGACCCCAAGGGGTAACCCATGTGTTTGAAGGAGGGAGGACTTAGATGTGCTTGGGTTCAAGGCTAAGCTCACACGCACACCGCCAATAAAATTGGGAACGACGGTTTTCTGCCTACCGTTTGGTTGGTTTTTTGGAACGTTGCACATTAATCATCAGCCATTACCTGCTGATTAAACTCCCTCAAAACTCTTCCTTCCTTTTCCGTTCTTCAGCAAGTCGTTTCGTGTTTTGTTTTCTTTGTCAAAATCAACCTATTTGCTTTGTAGTGTTGATTAGTTGTTGTTTTATCTTGGGAGACTATTGCCCGTTAACGTAAAAGCATATATACAGGGCAATCTTGCCTTAAAGACAGAGAGTCATCTCTCGACTCAGCCCACAGTTGTAACAATCCAGATTTAGCGTTTCTTGATTTCAGGTTATCAAGATTCAAGACTCAAAAGCTTGCGGCAGTTCTAAACATTGGCTTGTTTGTTTATCCTTTCGAACACTTGTAATATTTATTTACTTCCGTATTGCTTTACATATCCAACAATTTTTTATTTTTCTTTTAAAAAAGTCAAATATACCATTATTACCTAATTAACTTTGCACCAATTTATAGATGACACGAACTATTCTGCCTGCAAAGGAAGGATCAAGGAATTTAAAGGTGTAATTCGTTTTTTCTTTAAATAAGTATCAACTGGACGACTTCCAACAAGCTATAGAATTAAAAAAACTCAATTTATTCAATAATATTATAGTTTCTGACTTTGGAGATACATTTATGGTGATGTAGAAAGTTTATATTATATTTGTAGATTTTGTAATTGGAGATGGAAAAATTGATTAAGCATGGCATAAGAGTAGGACTTCACATGTTACCAGTAGATGAGATGTCCGTTTAATTTTCTGTGTTTTTTAAATTAATTTTCGGCAAAAAATAAATAAAGTGTTATATTAAGTACTGTCTCTTTGGGTCTAAGCATTTGTCCTTTGTACAAACTGGTCCCTAAATCATTTCTAACATTTAATTAACCCCTTCTCAGTTTTATTGTATTATAATTTCCTAATATCCGAAAATGATATATATTTTTTACAAGTTAAAGTCTATCCAAAGAATAGAAAAATACAAAATATAAATATAAGAAAAGAACAAGTCTCTGTACATGATGCACGAAGACTTGCTTTTTTATTAGTCAATTTGACAAATTAAAACCTTTCGTACATGAAAAAGAAAGAACACCTCTTGAGAAGCTTTTCGAAATATTATTATAATGAATTCAGTATGGCAACTGGAAAATAAAAATGCCAAACAAATGTACTTATTGTAGTGATTTTGTTGGGTTGGTGTACGCATCGGATATTGAAAACTTGTTTCAAACACAACAAATGTAGAACTGTTTGACTATAGGATAATTTTAAACTATAAACATAAGACTTGAATGGTACTTACATGTATACAATATCTGGAATCTTTATCAACTGTGAGTGTGCACGCGAATGTCCTTTCGATTGCAAGCTCCAAGCTTCAATGTATTCCTCCTTTGGAAAGCTAGGAAATCTGGCAGAGGTTTGAGAGAGTTTTTTTGATTCCGAGTCTCTAAGATTTAGAATAATGAAATGAAAATCAAGTGTCATGAATAATGAAGTGTAGGTCTGTATTTATTGGTGAAAAATTAGGTCAAACCGGATTAGGGTTTGACCTTGGGCCTAGCCCAAACTTCGAGACAGATTAGGTTATGGCGCCGCAGCCCTATCGTGTGGGCGCCGCGACGCTGACGTGGCCCTACACTGTCTCATTTTATTTTCCGCACATTTAATTAAATCCAAAATTCATTTTTGACTTAATTAAACCAATCATTATTCATTTAAATATCTCGATTCTAAATCGAATATTTAATACTCTCTCAATACATCCTTAGATCGAAAAGACAATCGACATAGTGTGACCTACAGGCCTTCACATATCGACATTAATCAAATTAAGGTCTACACGGAACTCCTAGACGGCGCCGCAAGACGAACTCAATATGTGAAGTACGTTTACACGAATCCAGTAAACTTAACCTCTATGTGGTAAGATAAAATCCTTTCATTCACGACACACCCGATCATGCTTAGGATTTGTCAAGTGTCTATCCAAATGGCTTAATCATTGTATCTCATCTATATTAGTTGACAATTAAACCATATTCTAAATATGTCTATTGCGTTGCCCAACGACTTAGTCAACCTAATATCACTAAGAAGCTGAGTGTTCTCTCGAATATATATTCGAGGAATGAATCCTAATCTTGGCTCAACTACCACCTTTAATCCACATCGTAATGTACCCAATACAAGCGTATCTCAACCTATAAGGCATTTGAGCTTAGGACATGATCAAAATATATTACTTTGTAGACAAGGTGCGGATTGACCTCAAGTCTAAGGACTTCTATTTCCCATACGATGATCATACTTTAGACAAGTATAACAAACAGTATATCAGCAGGGTATATCAATACTTCCAAAGTATCCATGTGTCCATCACGAATAGTCATTACTCGTAGCAGGTGAGACATACTACATCCTCTAAGGATGTGATGCAGACCATATGTCGACATATCATCAATATCTCATTCTCGATGATCATTAGTCGAGGCTATTTTAAGAGTTACGTTATAATGTTAATATTTCACATTATTAATAACAATATAACATTTAGGGATGCATATTATAAAATATTATAAACAATCAACTAATAATTCAGTAATTGCAAATGCCAAAATATTAATCTCCATTAATAATAATATGAATATGTATAAAATATATTTGTCCTAATACAGATTGTCTTTAGAACATACATATACTTTCACTTATAGACTATATCTTCTTCTTCTTTTATATATATATATATATATAGTTGTTAAGTCCGAGTGTTAAACAGTCCATCATCACAGCCCATCACGGGCAGAATTCAGCCCATCACGGGCAAAGGTATACATGGTATATTAGGAATGTATATGGTAGTATATTGTAAAGAAAAGGATACCTTAATTAGTGTTATACTATTACCATAATTGTATAGTTAGAATTATGGTAGAATAAGGATTTAGAAGTAGAATAGGAAAAGGATTTTCCTATTATGGAAATATGTAACTTGTATATATATCTATTCAATCAATGAAAATAATCAAGGGGATTATTTCTTTCATGGTATCAAGAGACTAGGTCTAAACCAAAAGTTTTCTTCTCTCAAACTTTTGCCTCTTTGGCCGAGAACCCCCCCCTCCCTCGGGTTTTTCTCTCCAAATATCTCGTCTTCCGCTCTCAAAAACCTCTCTTAAATTTATCCTCCTTCTTTGTTCTTTCAAATATGTCTAAGAACAATTTTCACCCTGCCCTCACGGTTTCCAATATCAAGCTCAGTGTCCCTATTGTCCTTGAGATGGAAAACGTTCAATATGCAACGTGGGCGGAGTTGTTTAAAATTCACGCTATCTCTTATCAAGTTCTTCATCACATAATTCCTCCCGCTAGACCCCTTCCTGCGGAGGATCCTAAGGTGTGGATTACACTTGATGCTACCGTTCTTCGGTGGATATATGCCACTATTTCAGTGGACCTTCTACAGACGATTATGGAGCCCGATACCACGGCTATGGCTGCATGGAATAGATTGCGTGACATATTCCAAGACAACCAACATTCCCGTATCGTCACACTCGAGCAGAATTCTCTCTCGTTCGAATGGACGTATTTCCAAACGTTTCTGCATATTGCAAGAAACTAAAGGAATTGGCGGATCAACTCCGTAATGTTGGCGCACCGGTGACAAATAATCGTCTAGTTCTACAGTTGGTTGCCGGTCTTTCGGAGGCCTATAATGGTGTTGGCACTCTCCTTCGCCAAAGCAACCCTCTTCCCGACTTCCATCAAGCCCGCTCCATGCTTACGTTGGAAGAAGCCGGTTTGGCTAAAAAGGCGGCTACGGAGCAAGTCCGGTTGTCATGATGGCATCCTCTCCTAATCCTTCGAGTTTTGTTAATAATTCGGGCCAAAACCATAATCATGGTGGCGGCAAGAATAATCGCAAAAATAATAACAAAAACCGCGGGGGCAAACGCGGTGGTAATGGTGGAGGTTCCGGTAGTCAACAAAACGTCGGTGGGTCCCATCCAATGAACAGTGGCCCACCACCCCCATGGGCCCGGCGGTGGGGCCCATGGCAAGTGGAGCAACGATGGCGATGGACCGTGGGCCAGCAGCCCATACCAAAGAAAGACGGGATATTCCGGCGGCCGGTGGGGCGGCAGCACAATCCGAGCCCAATGCCCGGCGGTGGCGGCGGCCCACTGGTAGGGCTGGCAATGGATCGGAGGTGGATCGGGTGGAGCTCAATCCGCCTCCACCCACCAACGATCCATCCACCACCCGACCCATCCATCACCCTATTTTTTTTAATCCACATCCAATCCACCCATCATCCACGGGTGAATCGGGTGGAGCGGGTGCTTCGCGGTTGTAAAATTCTGCAACAATTGACAAAGACATAATTAGTCCTCTAACCAGAGTTTCTTAAAAACATGCTCTACTTATATACCCTATGAATTTTACACTTGCATGCCATAAGTTAACTAATACACTAAAAAGCGAGTACATAACAAAGTCGGAAGTGTTATATCACTCAACCAACCTGTTAAACTTTGGACATTAAACAATTAAAAATCACTATTAACTCATGCTAATTTGCATCCATATATGTAAATAATTAATCATAACTAGTAAGTTTTAGTTGGGAAGTCTCTGTCTAGAATGAAGTTTCTTCTCAAGAATTAGCTAGCCATGGAAATATAATTATTTGTTGGTCAAGTTTTAAGTTACAAATTCAAGAAAATGGAAAAAGAAAGGGCACTACGAACCAAGGGATTAAAGGACAAAATACCATTTCAATATCAAAATAACCTCTAATATTTCGAAAGTTTTAACGTTATCATCAGTAAAAGACAATTGGGATGTACACTGGACTGCTGGACTATTAAAGTATAACGGGTGGGTGGGTGGGTTCGGGTGGTGGGTCGGGTGATGGGTTGGATGTATGTCCACCCGAATCCGACCCGATCCATCACCCGATCCATCCGTCACCCGATTAAAATCCATGTTTTGTCGGGTTTTCGTCCGTATAATCGAGTCGGGTGGATGGATATCCGTCGGGTTAGGGTGAAATTGCCAGCCCTACCCACTGGCCAGTGGCCCAACAGCGGCAGTGGGAGCAGTTACGGGCCAGGTCCAGCACGGCCAGGAGTTCTTGGGCCCCGACCTCCGCAAGCCCATCATGCAGCAGGCCCTACTCAGACCGATATCGAGGCCGCGATGCACACGTTGGGATTAACTCAACCGGACCAAAATTGGTACATGGACACCGGGGCCACTACTCACATGACTTCTGACTCAGGTACTCTCTCATCTTATTCTAATTTGAGCACCCCTCGGGGGATAATCATTGGTAATGGCAGTTCTATTCCAATTCTAGGGTATGGTCGAAAACGTTGTCTCCCCCCAATCCACCACTCCTCTTGAAAAATACTTTACATGCTCCTAAATTGATTAAAAATTTAGTGTCCGTCCGAAAGTTCACAAATGACAATTGCTGTTTCGTTGAATTTGATCCTTTCGGTTTCTCTCGTGAAGGATTTCAAGACGGGGAGTCATCTCATGAGGTGTGATAGTAGGGGGGATCTATATCCTATCATGCCCGGTGTCACCATCGAGTCCACCTTGCCATCGCTTTTGCGGCCATCTCTCCTTCCATGTGGCATGCTCGTTTGGGTCATCCGGATCTTCTATTTTATCGCTTTTAGATAAAAATAGCTTTATTTCTTGTAAGGGTACGAGTCGTACTCCAATTTGTCAGTCTTGTTCATTAGGAAAAATTATTAAGTTGCCATTTGTAGACTCCAATTCTCATACTTCTATGCCATTTGACATTATTCATAGCGACTTATGGACATCTCCCTGTTCTTAGTTCAATGGGTCATCGATATTATGTTCTCTTCTTAGATGATTATTCTAGATTTTTGTGGACGTTTCCAATTGCGAATAAATCACAAGTGTTTTCCGTCTTCATAAAATTTAGAGCGTTCATTCGTACTCAATTCGAAAGAGAAATAAAAAATATTCAATGTGATAATGGGAAGGAGTATGACAATAGGGAGTTTCGAGAATTTTGTGCTACTCATGGGATAAATTTTCGGTTTTCATGTCCTCATACATCTTCACAAAATGGAAAAGCCGAACGCAAAATTCGTTCCATAAATAACATTGTCCGAACTCTCCTAATCCATGCCTCCATACCTCCGTATTTTTGGCATCATGCTCTACAAATGGCCACTTACCTTCTTAACATAATTCCGTCTAAAGGTCTGACATATTCTTCCCCTCTCAAAATCTTATATAATAAAAACCCGTCTTATTCTCATCTTCGAATTTTTGGGTGCTTGTGTTATCCGTTATTCCCATCCACCACAATTAACAAACTTCGTGCTCGGTCTACTCCGTGTGTATTTTTGGGTTATCCGTCGAATCATCGTGGTTATAAGTGTTTTGATTTATCCTCCAAGAAAATCATTATAAATCGTCATGTCATTTTTGATGAAACCCAATTCCCTTTTACGAAAGTTCATACTCCCGAGCCTAAGTCGTATAATTTTTTGGATGACCAAATATCCCCGTATATTATTCGGAATTTTTCGGACAACTCCCGTGCCCAAAATCCTCCAATGCGGGCCCACGCCCGCCGGTCCCACAATGCGTCGTCACCCCTCTCGTTGTTCCACCACCGGAACAATTCCACCTCCGAGAATCGATTCCGCTTGTACTGATTTGGGCCGGCAGGCCCCACTGCTTGGCCGATCCGTCCCGAGCCCGTAAAATTCCCAAAATTCCATCACTTCTTCCTCGAGTCATAGACCGGTCACTCGTAGTCACGGGGTATTTTTACACCTAAACGACATTTTAATTTACATTCGATGTCTCTAAATCCCCTTGCCCCGCAATCCCGTGTCCGCATTAAATGACCCTAATTGGAAAATTGCTATGACCGATGAATATAATGCTCTTATTGATAATAAGACGTGGGAGTTGGTGCCCCGTCCATATGGTATTAATATTATCGGGTCTATGTGGATTTTTGCTCATAAGGAGAATTCGGATGGGTCATTTGCTCGACATAAGGCGCGACTTGTTGGTGATGGTAAGACTCGGCGAGGTTGGAATTGATTGTGGTGAGACGTTTAGTCCGGTGGTCAAACCGGCTACCATTCGCACCGTGCTTAGCTTGGCTCTTTCAAAGACTTGGCCAATCCATCGGTTGGATGTCAAGAATGCCTTTCTACATGGTGACCTCAAGGAAACAGATCTATATGCATCGGCCGTTGGGTTTCGGGATCCCAACCGCCCTCATCATGTCCGTTTGTTGAAGAAGTCATTAAATGGGCTTAAGCGGTCTCCACGTGCCTGGTATACACGATTTGCTTGATTTTGTTTCGACTATTGGGTTCACACACAAGAGTCGATAATTCTTTGTTCATCTACCGTCGTGGTTCGTCATTGGCCTATATTCTGTTATATGTGGATGATATCATCTTGACTGCCTCCTCCAATGCTTTGCGTCAGTCTATCATGGCCATGCTCAGTTCTGAATTTGCTATGAAGGACTTAGGGCCGTTGAGTTATTTTTTGGGGATTGCCGTCAAACGTCATTCAGGTGGCTTGTTTCTGTCTCAACGGAAGTATGCTGCTGAGATCATAGAGAGGGCTGGGATGTCATCCTGTAAGTCCACTTCCACACCGGTTGATGCAAACCCAAAGTTGAGTGCCGCAGCAGGTGCACCATACGAGGACCCGACCCGGTATCGCAGTCTTGCAGGAGCCCTCCAGTATCTGACCTTTACCAGACCCGATATTACATATGCAGTTCAGCAGGTGTGTTTATTCATGCATGATCCCAGAGTTGAGCACATGAATGCAATCAAACGCATCATTCGGTATATTCAGGGGACACTAGACTATGGGTTGCACTTATATCCGTCATCTACATCCACACTTGTTTCCTACACGGATGCTGATTGGGGTGGTTGTCCCGACACCAGACGGTCGACTTCTGGCTACTGTATGTTCCTTGGCAACAACTTGGTCTCCTGGTCGGCAAAGCGTCAGGCAACGCTATCACGCTCAAGTGCCGAGGCAGAATATCGAGGGTAGCAAATGTGGTCTCCGAATCATGTTGGCTACGTAATTTGCTTTTGGAACTTCATTGTCCCATTCGAAGGCAACCTTGGTATATTGCGATAACATTAGTGCCATCTACCTTTCAGCAACCCGGTTCAACACCAACGGACCAAGCATATCGAAATGGACATTCACTTTGTCCGTGAAAAGGTTGCAAAGGGTCAAGTTCGCGTATGCCATGTCCCGTCTCGTTATCAAATTGCGTACATCTTTACAAAGGGTCTACCACGGTTCTCTTTGAAGATTTTAGGGACAGTCTCGGCGTTCGAAGACCGCCCGCTATGATCACGGGGTGTGTTAAACAGTCCATCATCACATGTACCCCCATCACGGGCAGAATTCACCCCATCACGGGCAAAGGTATACATGGTATATTAGGAATGTATATGGTAGTATATTGTAAAGAAAAGGATACCTTAATTAGTGTTATACTATTACCATAATTGTATAGTTAGAATTATGGTAGAATAAGGATTTAGAAGTAGAATAGGAAAAGGATTTTCCTATTATGGAAATATGTAACTTGTATATATATCTATTCAATCAATGAAAATAATCAAGGGGATTATTTCTTTCACCGAGTCTTCTGGTTCTTGTCAGTCCAACACAAAACACGCTTGATCTAAGATGACTTTGCTCACAAGTAAATATAACAACTAAAGATAATTATACAAATTCTTGTAAACAATTAAGTTTGTCCTCCATTGTTCGGAATTTAACTTTTATACATTAATAGTGAAATAAATTTTATACAATCACGTATATAAAAAATAATTATAAATGTTTGTCCATAGTAAATGAAACTGGTTACTTAAAATTAAAGTAGAGAAACTGTGCTATAATATATACTATTTTCATCCCATTTATGTGATTTAGTTTGATTGAGCATAAAGTTTAAAAAATAATGGAAGACTTTTATATTTGTTGTGTAAAATAAATCAAAAATATTTGTGTGATTATAGATCATCTCGTTAAGCATAAAATTTAAAGTTAAATTATTATCAAATAAGAAATTGTGTCATTCTTTTTGGGACTGATTAAAAATGAAAGTGAGTCATATAAATTGGGAAGAGTGAGTAACATGTTACATTCGGTTGATAGTATAAAACAAAATTTACGTTGTTGGCGTACCTAAGTTAAATTCATTAATCGTGAAAGGCATGGGTTTTGAAGCATGCATTCCACTTGACTAGTAAGTGATGAATACCTAATTGAGCCCCTTGTGCGCAGCGTGATACTGGTCTAACCTTTGAAATCAATTGAGTCACCATGATTTACCTCCTTCACAGACCTGTCGGACCGGGGTGTGGGGGCTCCTAGGATGGGAGTTCCACCTTTTTTGGAAAATGAATACCTAATTGATTAATTAAATTAGAATAATAGTACTACTAGTAATATTTTCTTGGGGTCTGAGAGAATATCTCGATATGCTGTAAGGCTAAAAGTGAAGAAATTTCCTTTAGTGTATGATCTCCATTAGAAGATAAATTAGTTTTCCATGGTTGCCTCCACGTTCTAGAGCAGTTTCTACTTTCTATATACATGGTAGCTACCTTACAAATGGAGTGCTCTTGTAGGACAAAACAACACCTTTTTTGTCTGTCTTAATAATTTATTAAAAAGTATTTCGGAAGTCAGAAATAAGGACAGACTCAGAAGGTTACTTACCGATTCGGCCGAACTCAATAATATTAATTAAAATTTTATATTTATATTAAAAAGATTTACTCAATACGTATAAAGATTAAATTTAAAATTCAATTATTAATACATGATATAATTATTTTAGAATATAAATTTTATAAAATTTAAATTCTGACTTCGTCGTTAATCGAATCCATCATTTTGATAGCATCCACTATGAAGAAAAAGTCCATAAGTGGCAGCTTGATGGTTGAAACCCTATATTGCAGCGTTTTAACCACCAAGGAAAGATGCTAATTAAATAATAAAGTTGAGATTTCGTAAAAGTAAAACATATTCACTCAACAAGTTTAATTTCTTAACATATTGAGTTTATTGATAGTGACATTATGTTTAATTAAAGTGTTTGGATGCCTAACAAAAATGGGATTGCTGGAAATAAAAGCACTACTTAATAAGTAGTAGTATAGTCTCTTTTTTTTTCTCACCAAAACTGGACGACTATATATATATATATATATATATTCTTCTTGAAACTCTTCCTAACAAAAACTATGTTGTTAGTGGAAGATCCAAGGATTAGACCACCCACTTAAAAACGTTTCCCTCCTTGCACGGTTATAGTTTTCATAACAATTAAATCTGTAATAATATTTCACTATATGAACAATATTTTATTATAAAAGAAAAAGTTCTTTTTTCTTTGGAGTCAATTTCTTATAATATTTTATTTTTCTGTAAAAGTTTTATCTATAATATTAACAACATTAATTATAATGATATACTATTTGTTTAATTATCTCGTTATAAAAACCTTATTTAAATATTTATATTTTTGTTTTGTAATAACCAAAGGAAATTTATTAATTGTAGTTTATTGGAGACATACTTTAATACATTTTGTAAGTTCAACGAGGAATCTACAATATAAAAAATTCTTGTGAACTTAGGATCTGAGAATTTTAAAATATTTTCAGGTAATTTTTGCTTATGTCTAATAAGATTATGTCAGATGTTGTTATACATGTGTAACAACTAATAACTATAACAAATAAAAATATATGAACAAACGAGGTAATTATAAAGAGGTTTAGTTGTATATACCAAGAAAGTTATTTCATCTAGTTATAATAAACATTAATCATTTGGGAGAACTGAATTTGTTGGATATATTTACTAATATTTAACAAAAAGAAAAAAAGAAGTCATCTATAATCTATATAGCTTTCTTTTTCAAATTTATCATGATCGTTTCACTTAGTAAAGTATTAATTAAATGAGATGTTTAAGAAATAAAATATAATTTAGACAATTCTTCTTATGATTAAGAGTAAAAGTATATAAGTAATCTCCAAAACTTTAAAAGACATATAATATGAACCAGATGTAATATATCGATGTCTCCCGTTGAATTTTATGATTTTGTACTAATAGATATCACATTTTTTATTCATTTCAATTAGACGAAACTTTATGATGTATTGCTTAATCAGTTGTTTTTCTTCCTATTTTTTTTTAACTTTTTCCATCTTTTTATTTGGGGGGGGGGGGGGGGGGGGGGGGGGGGGGGGTTATATCAGTGTAACTAGTTGTTGATTGTAGAGGTATTCCAGTTAGTGTTTTGTTAGGATCAAAATGTGTGATATGCCACCCGGATCTCACTCTCCCGAAGTGCTATTCTAAGTGCGTACTGGTTCATCACCGACGGGAGATTTTCGATCACCCTCTGAAGAGAAATGACTTTCTCTATATCTATATCTATATCTATGCAACTAGTTCTTTTCACCCTTCCCTCACGGTACTACTTCGCTATCGGTCACCCAGGAGTATTTAGCCTTGCAAGGTGGTCCTTGCTGATTCACACGAGATTCCACATGCCCCAAGAATCGGTTTTCTTTTTATAAGGGCTAAAATCACTTATTTTGACTTTTTTACCCCATATTGTAGGGTGGATATAATCTCTGACCAGGACCAGAACCAATTCGAATTTGGGTTTCGCCCGAAGCATCGGGCCAATGATCACCCATGCTTTTTTTTGAATTTGCCTCAAGCAAGCCACCCCAACCTTGCTCTAGCTAGTTCTAAATTGGCTGAAACATTGAACTCTGAAATAAAGCGTTTCCAGTTATGATTAGATGTTTAAGATACTAATCATAACAATACACGTGTTGTTCTTTTAACATGATTTGGCCTTTTCATTATCCTTTACCTTTTTGTTTTTGCTTTTGCCTTTTTTTTTTTTTTTTTTTTTTTTTTTTTTTTGATAATCCAGGTTTCAGCGCTTGCATGCGCTTTTACTTCACTATTACCCGTACGTCCTGAGGTAATAGCACCGGTCCTTCAACACTATTACCAGGTAAATCGCGGGATGTGCTCCGGTGCTGGCCGTTTTAGGAGCGTACAACTGATCAATGAGACAAGGTCAAATTCCCCAACATGCAGAGTTTCTTCGTGCTTTTGCCTTTTCTATTAGTAGCTTTTTAGTTTTTATTCATCCTTTCCAATTTTAGCTTGTTTCTAAACCATGTCGTTTTGGGCCTTATCCAGTTATCCTTAACAGATCAACATTTACCCTTTTAGCATATTTTATGGTAAAGAATTTCTTTTCTTTTTCTCTTTTAGATAGTAGTATTTTATTATCGTTTTTTCCTGATATATTTTTCTCTTAATTGGAGTTGGATGACTGGACAGTGATGTGAAAGCAATCGAAAAATATTAAATAGATTCATGGGGGTTACAAAATAGAATTTAATGTTCCTTCTCCCACCTGCAACTGCATGCGCACTAGAAATTTATGCATACCAACAATAAAGGATTACTTATTCCGCCCAATATCACAATTACAGTAAATGAAAAAAAGAAGATAAAAAGGGAAGATGAAAATAACTCAATATGTAAATTTAACTTCTAAAACTGGTCAATTCTAATATAAATTGAGAATAATGTAGGGCATGTTTCGGGGTTAGGAGTTGGTGGGCCAACAGACTAGTTTTAATTTTTAGGGGCCACCTCTCACTATCATAATCCTCTCACATCACCACCAAAAAATATGTCAATATAGATAATATCCTCTACTCTTTATTAAAAACCTGTTTGAAAAGCCATTTTATCATTGAAATGAGGTATAATTACACAGTTTTTTCATGTTTGTCTGATCAATTAATTACTTGATTAGCATGTAATTTAGGGAAATTGAGGGGATGTAATTACACTATGTAATTCTCAAGGAGGACTGAGAATTGTTGGTAAGTACATAGTGTAATTGCATGGTTATCTTTTTAATCTCTTTTCTTTTCTTTTCTTTTCTTTTATATCTATTCTTTTTTCTTTAATTTGTTTTTTATTTAACGTTTTATATTCTTTTTTAAAATATTATTATTTTTATATATTTTTTTAATTTTTTATTTTCATTTCCCAAACATTTAATTCACGTGCTTCTACATAATTTCTCATATTTAACTTCTTATGTTTTTTTCTTTATTTTCTTATTTCACTTGCTATGTTGTCTTTCTAATTTTTTTTTTTCATTTCACTTAGCTATGTAAAAAAATTTAATTACACCTCCTAAAATTAGAAAGAATAAATCATCCACAAACTTGACTTATAATGAGCGATATCATTAAAGTTAAATTTCTTTGTTGGATGACGTTATATGCAAACTTAGCTGATACTGAGTGATGTTAGAATTGATAGACTACTTTTTAACATTTAAATAATATTATGAAAATATAATTATAATATTTATTTTTTTGTTAAACATGTTGTCCTTGATGTTATTGTAAAATGTGTGCTTAGTTAGAAGTTCTTATTAATTGGTTCAATTAAAGTATTATTTATTTTGTACATATCAAGTTTTTCCCCTATATTAGTTACAAATTTATAATTATTGAGTTCTCTTGCTTTGCTTGTGCTTATGCTTTGTCTTGAGCCGAGGGTATTTCAGAAACAGTCGCTCTACCTACCAAGGTAGAGGTAAGGTCTACGTACACTCTACCCTTTCATACCCCACATTGTGGAATTTTCACTGGGTTTGTTGTTGTTGTTGTTATATTTTTGAAATAATATGTATCTTGAATACATAGCTATAAATAAAATTGAGTAATAGTTCTTATATAAAAATATATTTGTCAAACATTGGCCTTTAGTTATTCATAATTAACTTTTATTTTTAAAAATTAAAATATATGATTGTGTAATTACACTTAAGCAACAAAATAGTACATGTGTAACTATACTGTAATTACATTATGACAAATAAACATGTCTTCGTAATTACTAGGCAGTGTAATTACTAAGTTGTGTAATTACTATCCTAGTAATTTCATCAATTCCAATTACCAAGTAGCTTTCCAAACAAACTCTAAAGGTCTCGTGTTCGAGTCCTGAGTGTGAAAAGAATCAATTGGTAGATAACATTTCCCCTTTAATAGGTTTTATCCTATGTGAATCCGAATTAACCGGAGCCCCATAAAGATACCGTACAGCTGATGAAAAAACCATACCCCAAAGAATCTTAGTAGCTTAGTTGGTTAGCTACTTGAAATTTCGCCTTATTTTGAAGAGTAGCTTTCCAAACCGACCCTAAAGGTCTCGAGTTCGAGTCCTGAGTGTGAAAAGAATCAATTGGTAGATAACATTTCCCCTTTAATAGGTTTTACCCTATGTGAATCCGGTAAAGATACCGGACAGCTGATGAAAAAAACCATACCCCCAAGAATCTTAGTAGCTTAGTTGATTAGCTACTTGAAATTTGGCCTTCAATTCTCCGTCCAGCAATCCCCTACGTTATTTTCATTCCAAAAAAAAAAAATATCAATATTACTAGTTATTTTGGCAAACTAAAGTCGTTTCAAAATATTTGCTATTTTAGAAAAATAAGAAATGATTTTCTTCTTCAAATTCACCAAGTAATACTTTTTCCAATAAGTAGCACGTTTAAAAGAAAAATGAATGTTAGGACAAATATGTTCTTAACATTAATGCTATGTGAAACACAAGAGGGTTGGGTGAATTGTAATTTTCTTTTTATAAGTGTATAAGTCGACTTATGATTCAAATCAGTCGACTACCCTGCAAGTCTTAGAATAAGTTAAGAAAGCAGATAAACAAATATAAAGTATTGCAGAAATAAAAGACACATGTTTTTATACTGGTTCGGATCATCAGTGGTGCTTATACCCTTGGGTTACAAGGTTTCCTTAAGAGCTCTTGAATGAGTTGAGTACAAAGATGGTTCAACCAGAGTCCATTTTGAACTTCTTTTGATCTTGATGTTTTGACAACCTCAATCTGTATAGTAACCTATACTTTCTTTCTTTTTCTTACACTGATAGACTAAATTGAATATAGTGTATTTACAAGATTTAGAGTGAATAAAGATCTGCTCAAATGAAGAATGTATTTTTGCTCCGGCTCGTGAGGTCTTCGTTTATAGTTAGCAGCTTCAAGATCTTGAGGGATGGTAAGGTCTTCATTTATGGTTAGCAGCTTTCAAGATCTTGAGGGATGGTAGTGAATCAATCGTTCCTTTGATTGATTCTGAATCTTCGCTGAGTCAGCTGTCTTGATCTTGTGTCTACTTTTCTTTGTTGAAATACGCCTTGAGATCTTATAGTTGACTCGGGTCTTCTCTCTTTTCTGATTGAACAGTTGATTCTTTGTCATCTCTTGAAATCTTCTATCTTGCGGCCGTCGATTGTCTTCATACCATATGCTCCTTCAGGATCTAGGTTTTCCTTTTCTTGAAGAGCATCTTTCATTGCATATGCCGCAATGAGGATGTGCTTCTTTTCCTTTTTGGTGCCTGTAAAATAAAAACTTCATTAAAACGCTATTTATTAATTATACTTAGGCTAACAATCTCCCCCTTTTTGATGATGACCAAAAAGGAGTATGGCAACAATTTCACTTCCCTGAAATAAAATGTGGTGCTCCCAGTCCCACTGAATGTGCGACTTGTTTTTGCATATGCCTTCTCCCCCTTTGACATCATCAGAAAGGAAAACACAGAGACATATATGTAGATAGAATATTCACATAGACAGGTTAACACCTAACAACATAGTTTTTGAGGACACAAATAGTCCTCAAGGTCTAAACAAAACACCATAAAAATAAAAACAAGATTGTCTAAAGAGCACATCACAAACAAGATTAACTGGCCCTTTTCCAAAAGTACTTGAGGGAGTTGATAATGCGATTAGAGAAGGAGTTGAATGAGGTCTTAATGTTTTGGGAAATGGTGGAGTAGGAGTTCTGGACAGCAACATCAAGCTCAGTGCTGGAATTTGTGATTCCTTTGTCTGTGTGTAGGGAGTCTACTCGCGTCATCAGCTTGTTGATAGTTTTGACTCCTTTCTGAAGCCCGTCCATACTGACTTTGAGCTTTCCAACATCAGCACCCACTTTCTTTGAGAAGCTCAATCAACACTTTATTCAAAGTGTCTTGAATCTTCCGCAGACTACCTTCCACTGCGGCAAGTCTCTGCTTCAACTCTGCAACCTCAAGACTAATGTTAGTGGCAATATGAGGATCAGAATCAACCTTTGGATCACCTTTAATCTTAGCAACCTCCTTTATCCATTCACCATTCACAAATACAAAATTCATGCTGGCAAAGACACGCTGATCATATGTAGTTGTAACTTGTAGAGGGCGAATGTCAGTAAGATCAACATACAAATCCATCAAAATGCGAGAGATAACCATACCATAGTGAAGACTTACAAAAGGTGAAGTGTCCAAAGCACTTTCAAGCATGTATTCCTTGAATCATTCTGCCTTGTTGATTTTGTACTTTTGGAGTAGGCAGTATATCACATAAACATCCTATTTGTGGTTGAACTGTGTGATCCTACTCTAGGCAACAAAGTTGTAGCAGCAATGTGAGCGAGAATACGGTTAGTAAAGCAGATATTTGAGGATCCAAAATCAGAGAGATCAGAATTAGGTCCAGACACAAATTATCTTGCTTCCTCAAGAGAAACTAAATTTAAAGTTTTCAGGTCATCCATTTCACATAAAATCAATTTTGCCGAAAACTTTCACACTACAAACTTTTTCAAACAGAAATTCATTAACAATAATTCTTACCATCACAAGAGTTTCGAGTTCGCCACTATCCTTAGAAACCCTAAGATTGACATAAATTATTCTTACAGGTTCTTCAAACACTTCCATCTCATAGAGTTCAAAAAATAGATGGCACTTTTGAGTTTTGAAAAAAGAACTTAATTGCAGTGATGTTCCTTAAGTTGCTCAAGTTTATGACTCTACCAGTAGTAATACGACATTTTTTGAACAGATTGTATCGAGATTTCTCAGCAGAACCCCAGAATAGTTGCATGTCCTCTGGTCCAAAAATGTCATTCACCTCCAATTTTGATTTCTTGGGCATGTTTTCTTTGAAAGAAGGGAGACATGGGATTTCTTTTCGGAGTAGGTTTCGGTAATTTCATTATCGGGGAAGTTCGAGAGATTCACGGGGTCCTCAGGGCTTATCAAATTATGTAAATGCCGACTGGTGCGCCTGCACCCAGAACTTTCACCTTTGACACGTACCATGGTGGATGGAGAAGGATGATTTTCTTTGGACTTTGGTGGAGGTGTGGCAGAGAATATGAAGTGAAGGGTTAGATGAGTAGTGTACAGAAGATATAGGGTGGAGAGGAAGATGAATGGTTTTTGTTGGGAGACGAGTTTGAGGTGATGGATGTGTAAAATTTATGGGGAAGCGGTGTGATGATGGCAAGATTTTTGGAGGCGGGAAATCATTTATGTTAATTTACACATAATGTAGTACTGATACGTGTACAATTAAAACAAACATATACGAAGAACAAGAAAGAAAAAGAACCTTTAATGAAGATAATTTATTTGAAAAATAGTGATTCCAAGACTATTTCTAAGAAAATAAAATCTTTCTTCGTTTAGTAAAAATATTAGCAAGTTAATTTTTAGAATCCATATATTCTAATGCAAAATCATTATTTTCAATATGATTACCGATAAAATGATGCTTGATATCTATATGATTTACCCTAGAGACATTATATTTAGATAAACTAATTGCGCTAGTGTTATCTAGGGATGACAACGGATCAGATCTGGATCCGATCCAGATCCAGATCCATTGTTCATACCTGAATTCGATTCGGATCCAGATTCACTGGGTCCATAAAAATCATATTCAAATCCGGACCCACCGTGTCCACGGATCGGATCTGGATCTACGTGTAAATTTTTTTGGCTTGAATAATATTCTCACATGTTGAAACTTTTATGACAAAATGAAACACAATCTGATTGAAAAAAATGATTGAGTTCATTCAATCAATCTACACAAACATGACATCATTCTTTCAAAATATTGAACAAAGTTTTAGCATCACAAGAAAATAAAGATGATTGACTTCATTAGTGATGCAAACAAGTTGCAACTTTTAGCTAATTTTTGAAGGCTTTAGCGATGCTCCATTTGTAGTTCTACTGATTGACTTCATTAGACAACATAAAATAATGTCAGTCATATATCAAAAGTCCTAGTTTTTTTTTGCTGATAAAACAAATGAGAGACAAATACTTAAAGCTTACCGCTAGCAGATTCAAGAAAGGAAAATTTAAAGAAGAGTGATAATTTTTTCTTTTTATAGAAATGAAAATATGGAAAACTGCAGAGAGCATATAGGTAAGAGAAATGAAACTTCAAAGACAAATTACATAGATGTGTGACTTGTGCCTTATCCTGGTTCAACCCTTTACCCAATACATAAATTATGAAAATACTTATAAAATTACATTCTAGGTTATGGATATATTTAATAAAAATGGATCCACGGATCGGATTTGGACCGGATACGGATCTCAAATACAAGATCCATATCCAGATCCGATCCGTCAGAAACGGATTCGGGTCCGATCCGGATCCGTCGGGTCCCAATTTTGAAGATACATATCCTATAAAACGGATCTGGATCCACCGGGTCCAAGATCCATTGCCATCTCTAGTGTTATCACATAAAATATGCAGAGTCATAGAATAATTCATAATCAATTAGTTGATGCATCATCCATAGTAATTGTGTTCCATAACTTCCCAATACTAAATATTTGGCTTCAGTGGTGGACAGAGCGACATAAGTTTGCTTCTTACTATGCCATGAAATGAGAGATTCTCCCAAAATCTGACATGTGTCACTTGTGCTTTTTCTGTCAGTTTTATCTACTGCAAAATCATCATCTGAATAATCATATAAATCAAAATTGTTAGAGTGAGGATACCATAGACCAAGGTCTTGAGTGTCAATAAGATATCGAATGATCTTCTTCACTACAGTAAGATGTGATTCCTTTGGAGCTGATTGGAATCTAGCGCATTTGTATACACTGAACATGATATCTGGTCGACTTGCAGTGAGGTATATTGGTGATCCTATCATTGCACGAAAGGTTTTTTCATATATATCCTTTCCTGGAACATCTATCTCAAGACATGTTGAATGACTCATTGGTGTGCCGAAAGCTTTGGCTTTCTCCATTCTAAACTTCTTGATGAGTTCTTTGTGTAATTTGTTTGACTTATAAAAGTATCATTAGTCGACTATCTTATTTGCAGTCCTAATAAGAACGCTAGTTCTCCCACCATACTCATTTAAAATTCTCCTTTCATTAGATCAACAAAATTCTTGCACAACAGAGGATCAGAACTTCCAAACAAAACGTCATCAACATATAGTTGAGCAATTAAAATGCAGTTTGAGGTTTTTTGAATAAAAAGGGTTGTGTCAATTTTTCCAATTATTTTCTAGTAGAAATGAACTGAGCCTCTCATACCAGGCCTTAGGAGCATGTTTGAGTCCATATAAATCCTTTGTTAGTTTGAAAATATGATCAGGGCAAGAGGAGTTTCTAAAACCAAGTGGTTGTTTGACAAAGACTTCTTCTTTGATAAAACCATTTTAAAAGGTATTTTTAACGTCTATTTGAAATAATTTAAAATGTTTAAAGGATGCATATGCAAGAAGGATACAAATGAATTCTAACCTTGCCACGGGAGCAAAAGTTTCTTCATAATTAATACCTTCTTGTTATGAGTAGCCCTGAGCAATTATTCTGGCTTTATTCCTGATGACATGTCCTACTTCATTCAACTTGTTTTGAAACACCCACTTTGTTTCTATACTTGATTTTTTTCGAATTGATCAAGTTCTTCTTACATGGATTTAACCCATGACTCATCATTAAGAGCTTCATCTATTTTCCTTGGTTCAACTTGAAATATGAGAGCTACATCAGAATGTTATTTAAGAGATGCTCTAGTTTGCATTTTAGCATTTTGATTTCCAAATGATGAATTCTTTTGGGAAACTAGTGTCACTTCTCCATTACTATGGGATATTTGTATGTTTGAAACTGGTCTCACTATCTTTTTGATCTCGAGTCGACTCATTCAAATTATTTTGACCTTCAGTAGAATTGGGTGTAGTCGACTTCTCATTCTCCTGAGTTATGATTGCTTCTGTCTGAGAGTCATTAATCGACTTTGTTTGGTAAAATTCTTCTATTGCATCATTATTTAAAGCACTTGTGTCTTGGACACTGGGGTTAGTATCAATGAATACGACATGAACTGATTCTTCAATAGTCATTGTTCTTTTGTTATAAACTCTATATGATCTACTAATAAGAGCATATCCAATAAAAATGCCTTCATCACTTCGTGGATCAAATTTACTAAGATTATCCTTATCATTATTATGAATAAAATACTTGCACCTAAAACGATGAAAATAGCCAATGTTGGGACGTTTAGCTTTCCAGAGCTCGTTAGGAGTCTTTTTCAGAATTGGCCTTATTAAGCATTGGTTAAGTATATGACAAGCATTACTTACTGCCTCAGCACAAAATCTGTCCGGCATTCCTTGTTCTAGAAGCATTGTTCGAGCAGTATCTTGAAGGGAACAATTCTTTCTTTTTTCAACCCTATTTTGTTGTGGAGGTCGAGGTGAGGAGAAGATTTGAGTATAGCCTTGCCTAGAATAAAATTCTTTAGATAGCTTATTTTCAAACTCTTTCCCATGATCAGTGTGTATTGTTGAGATGTAGTATCCCTTTTCTCATTGATTTTTTTACAAAATATCTCAAACTGGGTGAAAGCTTCACTTTTATGAGTTAGGAACATGTCCCAAGTAAAACAAGAATAATCATCTACAATAACAAATGCATACTTCTTACCACATATACTAGAAGTTCTAGTAGGACCAAATAAACCCATATGCAGTAATTGAAGTGGCTTAGAGGTGCTAACAATGTATTTATGCTTAAAGGATGAACGCGTTTATTTTCCTAATTGACATGCATCACAAATATGATCTTTTGAAAAGTTTAGCTTAGGCAGCCCTACCACAAGATCTAATTTTGACAATTTTTCAAGAATATCATACTAGCATAATCTAGCTTTCTATGCCAGAGCCACATATCACTAGATATGGAAGCAAGACAAGTAAGAGTAGGTAAGTTAATATTACTGAGTACATAGATGTTCTCCATTGTTTCTCTGAATATAAGTAGATTTCTTGCTTTGTGCTTGAGCTTGCATTTTACATCATCAAATGATACTTTGAAGCCAACATCACATAGTTGACTAATTCTCAGCATGTTGTATTTTAGTCCATTTACTAGATATACTTCGACTAGATCACTTGTTGGACTAAGAGTAATTGTTCCAATTCCAACCACGTCTCATTTTGCATTATCACCAAATATGATTTGCCCTCCATCATTTTTTTGACATTTTTAAAGTTACTTTTTTCCTGTCATGTGTCTGGAACACCCACTATCAAGTACCCACATATCATTTTTGAATGTCTTTTTGGGTGGTTTCTGCAAAATAGATAAATCAGTTTCTTTTAGGTACCCAAGTGTTCTTGGGTCCTTGAGGGTTAGAGTCATTTTGGTTGGAGATACGCTTAGGTCTCCAAATCCACTTTCCTGGATTAGAAAACTCGTATTTACAGTTGAAATTCTTGTGACCAATTTTACCACAACATATAATGTTGTTAGGAGAAAAGTGGTTGCCAGCAGAGAAATATTTAATGGAACTTTTGTCAGAAGTCGACTGACTTCTGACCAATTTTACCTTGTTAAGATAGAATTGATTTGATTTTACAGAGCTATGATTATGAGATTTCTTGAAACCATTTAATTGCATCTTAACTTTATTTAATTCTTCCTAAAGTAAGTCGACATCAATTTGACTTGCTTCGAGAAGAATTTAACAATCCTTCTTTTCTCTTGCTAACTTGTTATATTCATCAATTATCTTTTGAGGGTCATCAATGACCATATCAAGAGATTCTTGAAGATCATAACATTTATTGTAGTTTGGTTTTCATACCTCACTGGTTTCTTCAATGGCCATGAAGAACATGTTTTTCATATCCGCAGTTCAGGTTCTGATTCGTCCTCATCGATCCATGCTATGTATGATCTAAAGTTCCCCTATTTATTGTAATTTCTCTTCTTTAGTTCGGAGCAATCAATTTTGATATGTCCAGGTTTTTCGCACTGATAGCATTTGTCGTCGTTCTTTTGATCATCATTGTTTCTATATCCATACAGAAGTTTTTGTCTGCTTTTCCTTAGTATACTCTTTACTCCTCGATTGATCATAGCCAATGCTTCATTGTTTTTTTCATCATCATCTTCACTTTCATGACTTGTGGATTTGAAAGCAACTGACTTCTTTTTCTATTCCTTTAGATATCTGTTTAGATGAGTCTTTTTGAACGCCATCAAACTTCCTCGGAATTCATCATAAGTGAGATTGTCTAGATCTTCACTTTCCAGAATAATGGCTTTTGTCTCCCATGCCTTGGGCAAACTTCTGATAAGTTTCGCACTTGCTGACCATTTGTATAGATCATGCCAAGCGACTTAAGTTCACTTACTATCTTTCTACACTGAGTGGACATGGATTCAATGTTTTCATCTTCCCTCATCATGAATAGTTCATATTCGTGTGTGAGAGCATCAATCTTTATTTCTCTAACCTTGGACGTTCCTTCATATGTGACTTTCAGTTTATCCCACATCTCCTTGAGAGTTTTATATGTTGATATCTTTCTTTATTCTTCACCACTAACTGCACAATAAAACAAATTATAGCTCTAGCGTTACTTTGAATTACCTCATGTTGTTTTTTGGTGACATCAAATTATTCGAGGTCAATTTTGCTCTTGGGATCTTTTGTTTCAACATTTGGAATGGGTTTTGGTTCCTTCTTGATCACCATCCATGCTTGGAAGTCAGTCTACTGAACATAGATTCTAAATCCTTCATTCCAGTAACTGTAGTGTTATCCGTTGAAGTAGGGAGGTCAGGTTATTGAGTGTCCGTCTTACAAGATTGCTCCGGGAATTTGATATCCAGTCATTTGATCTTTTCTCACGTGCTGTTAGGTGATTTGATGTGAGACCTACTATGATACCGATTGAAACACAAGAGGAGGTGAGGGGGATGAGAGGGTGAATTGTATTTTTCTTTTTGTATGAGTATATGTCAACTTATAATTCTTATCAGTTGACTACCCTGCAAGTCATAGAATAAGTTAAGTAAGCATATAAACAAATATAAAGTATTGCAGAAATAAAAAGACAGATATTTTTATACTGGTTCGGATCACCGGTGTGGTGCATATTCCAGTTCCATTGGGTTACAAGGGTATTCTTAGAGCTCTTGAATGAGTTGAGTACATAGATGGTTGAGATTGAACCCAGAGTCTACTTTGAACTTCTTTTGATCTTGATGTTTTGACAACCCCAATCTGTATAGCTACCTATACTCTCTTTCTTTTTCTTACACTGATAGACTAAATTGAATATAATGCGTTTACAAGATTTAGAGTGAATAAAGTTCTGTTCAAGTGAAGATGTAGTTTTGCTCCGGCTTGTGAGGTCTTCATTTATAGTTAGCATCTTTAGGATCTTGAGGGATGGTAGTGAATCAATCATTTTTTTGATTGATTCTGATTTGCATACTCTAAGGTAACCCAAGGGAGTTTGTCTTCAATCAGGGATATAGAGGAATCCACTAATTGATCTTGTATTTATCTTGGTGTCTTCCTTCCTTTGATAGCATATGGCTGCAATCTTCGCTGAGTCGGTTGTCTTGATCTTGTGTCTACTTTCCTTTGTTGAACACCTTGAGATCTTGAACATTGAATAGTCGACTCGTGTCTTCTCTCTTTTCTGATCGAGATCTTTTATGGTTGAACAGTTGATTCTTTGTCATCTCTTGAAATCTTCTATCTTGCGGCCGTCGATTGTCTTCTTACCATTTTCTCCTTTAAGATCTAGGTTTTCCTTTTCTGATTTCTTGATTTAAGGTTTACTTGAAGAACATCTTTCATCTTTTCTTCTAAATGTATCTTCCGCAATTAGGATCTGCTTCTTTTTCTTTTTGATGCCTGCAAAATGAAGACATCATTAAAACTCTATTAATTAATTATATTAGGGCTAACACTATGAAATTATATTTTGTACGAGGCGTGCAAAAATTGTAAAAGACGAGTGATAAGGACCGGAAGTAGTAAAAAGAAAAATTAAAGATTGCACTTAATGGAAAATGCCGTTCATCTATATATTGCTTGACATTTGAATTATATTCCTTCCGTTTACTTGACTTTGACCCTTTGAATTTTTTTCTACAAGACCTAATCATGAGACTTTGTCGTGTAAAGAAATTTACACTTATTCTCTATCCAATGTTATAATTATTCTTTTCCTTTTTTCTTTTGATACTTTTGTAAGTTACAACAATTACAGAAAATGAGAAATAAGTAACTGCTAATTATTACAACAAATTAAAGTTACAACAAACTGAGATTTCAACAAACTGAAATTACAACAACGTTGATATTTTGTTGGGTCGAGTGATGACACTCTGTCTTTAATACAAAATTGCCCAATATATATCCTTTTACGTTCTGCACAATAGTCTCCCAAGATAAAACAACAACTTAACAAATGAGCAAAGGAAACTCAAGTGTTTCTTTGAAGAACTTAGAGTACGAAATGATGTTGGAGAGTAAGAAGAAGAGTTCTGATTTTTTTTATGTCTCTATTCTCAACAATTGAGCCAAAGGCTTCAAATTATAGTGTAAGGAGGGTGACTTCTCAACTAGCCAACTAATGGTTGTTAATAGCCATGTAATGGCAATTAGTGAGGAGTTATTCAGCCAAGTAAATGACTGAATTTATGTGCAAAGTAATGGAGAGTAATTCAACCAAGTAAATGACTGAATTTATGTGCAAAGTAATGGAGACTTAACGCTCCAAAACTAACCCAAAAGGCAGAAAGTCCTTCCGTCGAGAGTTCTCTCCCCAATTTTATCTTTCCTGAAACTCCAGGAACCAAACTGTAAATATTAAGCAATTTGGGTCCAAAAAGATAATATCATAAGAAGCCCAAGGCCCACGACCCGAGACCCGAGCCTGAGCCGGACGGACGGGACGGGACGGGCGCGCGCGTGTGGGCTTAGCCTCGAACCCAAGCACACCTAGGTCCTCCCTCCTTTAAACACATAGGTTACCCCTTGGGGTCCCAAACCCTTAGCCAATTTTGAGACTTATAAAATGAACAAATCTTCATTCCCCCACCGATGAAGGAGAATTGTTCCACACCACATTTTCATGCTTCAAACACCTCACTTCGTGGACCAATATCTCTTTCATTTCTCAATGAAATTTGACGATCCTTTGCCCTACGGTCATCTACTCACTTAGTAGATTATGCACGTGTGAAGAATCAAAGTCTTCAACATGTGGAACCCTAGTGTTTAAGTCATTAAAGATGGGTGGACGCAACTCCCACCAAAGGCAAATTTCCAACAATCCCCTCTTGAAAGAGATTTTGGCGCATTCATAAGGTGCCTATTTCCAATAATATTTCAGCGGACCGATGTTGTATCAGGAGAGGTAGCTTCAGCTTTGAACCTTCTATAGTTAAATACCATCTACTTACTGCGCGGTGAACGTGATGTCTTGAACCATCAATGTTTAGTGTAAGCCAAGTCAATAGTACTAACACAACAAATTCCCTCACTCTTTTCTTTGTAATGTTTTGGCCGTTGTGGCCGTGGAAACTTCTTGGATTCTTAAGTGTGTTCATTTGAGGCGGTCTGTCCTCACACTTAAATAGGTGGTCTCCTACAAGGTATTCTGCTATACCCCACTTTACAAGTATTAGGAACCATTAAAAGTTTTCCCAAACCTAACTTCAACCGTTGAGGATCATTAAAGGTTTTGGAAACTCAACCTTTACCCACACTGCAGATAGCACTTAACGTTTATCGCGTGAACGACTTTGGGTTTATGTTCCTTGCAGAAATCATAACCCGGAGTGCTCTTGCTTCCACCGAAGCGCTCAACTAAACCTTCATAGCTAAGTTTTACCATTGAACCAAATTCCTGGGATCTCCAGTCAGTAAGGTTGGGTTACCACTGTATTGATACTTAAAGCTTGGGTTTTAAGCCCATTCCCCTAGACAAGCAGAATATCTTATCTCTGGGTATGCCCTTTGTCAGTGGGTATGCTATGTTATCCTTTGATTTTATGTAATCAATGGATATTATACCCGTGGTGATCAGCTGCCTAACAGTCTTATATCTCTGTCAAATATGACGAGATTTGCCGTTGTACATAGAACTTCGTGCCATTCCTAAAGCCGACTGCCTATCGCAGTGAATCATCACTGAAGTACGAGTTTGTCCCAACAAGGGACATCCTCTAAGAAGTCGTGAAGTCACTCAGCTTCTTCTCCTGCTTTGTCTAAAGCGATAAACTCTGATTCCATCATGGATCGGGCGATGCAAGTTTTCTTAGAGGATTTCCAAGACACAACCCCACCACCAATTTTAAATATATACCCACTGGTGGACTTGATGTTCTCTATATCAGATATCTAGTTTGCATCACTGTACCCCTCTAGTACAACTGAATATCTCGAATAATGTAACCCGTAATTTAACGTGTACTTCAGGTAGCGTAGCACCCAATTCAATGTTTTCCAATGATCATTACTTGAATTACGGGTAAACCTAGCTAACTTGTTGACTGCATAAGCAATATCAGGTCGGGTGCAGTTTGTTATGTACATCAAACTCCTAATCACTATGCATATTGCTCCTGGTATACGGGTGCACCACGATTTTTATTAAGCTTTTGATTTCTATGCAGTGGTGACTTCATAGGCGAACTGTCAAACACCTCAAACTTTCTCAAAACATCCTCGATATAGTGAGACTGAGATAAGACCAGTCTGTCAGACGTCTTAGAGATTTTTATCCCTAAGATGACATCTGCGATACCCATATCCTTCATGTCGAAGCATTGTTTCAACATATTCTTAGTCTTTAGGATTATGCTAGGACTGCTTCCTGTGATCAACATGTCATCTCCGTGCATGCATATCATGACGAACGAGTCAGAGTTACCTTTCGTGTAGACATATTTGTCACACTCATTAATGGAGAAACCATTTGATAGTAGAGTACTATCAAACTTTTTATGCCATTGCTTCGGAGCTTGTTTCAGCCCGATTAGAGATTTGACAAGTCAACAGACTTTATTCTCTTGCCCTGGAACCACATACCCCTCGGGTTGTTCCATATAGATTTCTTCTTCCAAATCACCATTTAGGAAGGCTGTCTTAACATCCATTTGATGTATCTCAAAGTCATGCAATGCTGCAATCGCAATGAATACTCATTTGGACATCATCTTAGACACCGGGGAGTACGTGTCAAAATAGTCAAGGCCTTCTTTCTGTCGACAGCCCTTGACTACCAACCTGGCTTTGTACTTGTCTATAGACCCATCTGCTTTATACTTCTGTTTGAGTATCCATTTACAACCCAACGGTTTATTTCCCAAAGGAAGATCAACCAACTCCCAAGTATGATTATGCAGGATGAAGTCTATTTCACTCTCAATAGCTTCTTTCCAGAGCGGTGCCTCTGGAGTTGACAATGCTTCAACAATTGTCCTTGGTTAATCATCAACCATATAAGCTACAAAGTCAGGACCGAAGGTTTTATCCTTCCTAGCCCTTTTACTTCGCCTTGGTTCTATCTCTGGAGTCTCCAAGTTCTGAGGATCTGGAACACTAGATTCCGGATATTCAGCCACTTCAGAGTCCACTAGACCTGAACCATCTAGATCCGGGCAGTCGACGACTCTTGGTTTCTAGAGCTCTGTTCATAACTTCGTTTGCGAGAGGTTATGTCTTTTTCCTTTCTAGGAAAAGTGTCCTAAAATAATTGAGCATTAATTGATTCCATGATTGTACCCCCTGGATATCTGAAATATCTGACTTATGCACTAAGCAGCGAAAAGTACTACTGTTATTTGCATATCCGATGAAAATGCAATCTACAGTCTTAGGCCCAATCTTGACCTGCTTTGGCTTAGACACTTCGACCTTTGCCAAACAACCCCACACCTTTAAATATTTATAGGTGAGTTTCTTTCCCTTCCATGATTCATATAGAGTTTTGTCCTTACCCTTATGTGGGACTCTATTAAGAGTCGTATTAGCGATAAGGACAACTTCTCCCCACATGTTTTGGGGAAGACCAGAATTGATGAATAAGGCATTCATCATTTCTTTCAATATGCGGTTCTTGCGTTCAGCAACACCGTTCGACTGAGGTGAGTATGGAGCCGTTGTTTGATGAACAATGATTCGACACAAGATTTCTCAAATGACACTACGTATTCCCTCCCTCTATCGCTACGTATTGATTTAATATGCATGCTTAGTTGGTTCTCAACTTCTGCTTTGTAGCGTCGGAACGCTTCAAAGGCTTCATCTTTACTTTTCAACAAGTAAAGGTAACAATACCTTGTGCTATCGTCAATGAATGTCACAAAGCACTTGTTCCCCCTAGTTTGTGCAAACTTCAAATCACATATATCTGTGTGAATAAGTTCTAGAGGAGCGGTATTCCTTTCGACGGATCGAAAATGAATCTTTGTAAGTTTTCCTCTACGCATACCTCACACTTATGTTGAGGGTCCAAGACTGAAGGAGAATTGCTTGTGAACGAAGCGGCTCTTCGGTTAAGATTAGTAGTTCAGTTCAAATCAATGATTTCCTACTTCATCTTTCTGCCATTTTCTTCGTACGCAAGTAAGCAACTGGCCTTAGATTGTATCGAGCTACATGCCCTTCTCATAAGATGATGTTGTAAGCTACGGGCCATAAAATCTGTCGATAGACGGTAACAACTCCAACTTTACCAACCTTTGGATGAACTTATAGTTAACATGTCCTAATCTATAATGCCATAAATTAGAAGACTCAAGCAAATAAGAAGAAGCTTCAATTTTATTGCTTGGACGCATTACAGACATGTCGTTAACTTTGAAGAGGCATTCACAGACGAAGCCTCTCCCCATGAAAGTGCCATTCTTGGTGATTACAAATTTATTGGACTCAAATACTAGCCTAAAACCAGCATTAATCAATAAATGACCTGAAATTAAATTCCTCATAATCTCAAGGACATACATCACCTCATTCAGAGTGAGCTCATTTCCAGAAGTCATCTTCAGAACCACCTTTCCTACCCCCTGCACGTCAGAGGAAGCGTTGTTACTCATAAATAGCTTATTGTCGGTGACTGGTGTATATGTGGAGAAGGTATCTCTATTGGAACAGATGTGTCTGGTAGCACCCGTGTCCATCCACCATTGCATGGGATTCTCAATAAGGTTTGCTTCAAGCACCACCGCCGAGAACTCCTCAATCATGTCGTCAAGAAGCGTGTCTTTGACGACGTTAGCTTGTGCCTTGCCTTTGGCATTGGCCTTTGCCTTCTCTTGTTGCTCAGTCTTGAGCTTGCGGTAGTCCTTGATCATGTGACCAGGTTTCCCACAGTGGTGACAGTTCCCCTTGAACTTCTCCGCCGCCTGGGTCTTACCGTCTTTCTGCAACTTATGTTTCTTGCTTAAGTTTCCTTTGGCCTCAGTCAGATTTGCCTTTGCCTCGGCAAGTTGCTTTCCCTTAGGCAATGCCTTCTTATTATCTTCATGAATCTGGAGTTTGATAATAAGTTCCTCAAAAGTCATTTCCTTTGTCTTGAGTTTTAAGTAACTCATAAACTCATTCTAAGAGGGATGTAACTTTTCAATTAGTGATGCAACCATAAACTGCTCATTTGGTTTCATACCTTCAAAATCCAAGTGATGTAGAATCATTTTGGAATTCCTGGACTTGGGCCATCACTGTTTTGCCATCCACCATTTGAAATTTCAGTAAATTTTCCAACGATGAATTTCTTCGTACCAACATCTTGTGCGTTGTACTTCTTCTGCAACTTATCCCATAACTCTTTGGCAGTGCCTACGGTGCAATACACCATGTAGAGTGGGTCTGACAGACAGTTCAAAATATAGTTCTTACACATGAAGTCGCTATGACTCCATTCATCAAGAACCATCTCCATGCATTAACGACATGGATACATTGGCCCCCTTCAGCCATTTCAGTAGGCTGGGGGTACATCTCATCTCCAGCTTGTGGAGGATCTTCTGTTAGGAACCCAGTCATTCCCATAACAGTCAAGTAAAATAGCATCTTCTGCTGCTATCTCTTAAAGTTGGAGCCCATGAACTTTTTTGGGCATTCATGGTGGAATGCAGAGGGTGGAGGAACAATAACGTTTCCTTGAGCAACAGTGGGGAAGGCAGATGAGTTGTCTTGAGTAACAGCAACAGCAGCAGAATCATAAACGTTTCCAGTCATCTTTCTAAGCAGTTGCAACAATCTTGTCTTAAAATTGTGGGTTACAACAATTGCAGGAAACGAAAAATAAGTAACTGCTAACTATTACAACAAACTGAAATTACAACAAACTGAGATTTCAACAAACTGAAATTACAACAACTTTGATATTTTGATGGGTCGAGTGATGACACTCTGTCTTTAAGACAAGATTGCCCCGTATATATCCTTTTACGTTCTGGACATAGTCTCCCAAGATAAAACATCAACTTAACAAATAAGCAAAGGGAACTCAAGTGTTTCTTTGAAGAACTTATAGTACGAAATGATGCTGGAGAGTAAGAAGAAGTGTTCTGTTTTTTTTATGTCTCTATTCTCAACAATTGAGCCAAAGGATTCAAATTATAGTGTAAGGAGGGTGACTTCTCAACTAGCCAACTAATGACTGTTAATAGCCATGTAATGACAATTAGTGAGGAGTTTTTCAGCCAAGTAAATGACTGAATTTATGTGCAAAGTAATGGAGAGTTATTCAGCCAAGTAAATGACTGAATTTATACGCAAAGTAATGGAGACTTAACGCTCCAAAACCAACCCAAAAGGCAGAAACTTTCTGCCTTCCGTCTAGAGTTCTCTTCCCAGAAACTCCAGGGACCAAACTGTAAATATTAAGCAATTTGGGTCCAAAAAGATAATAATAATATCAGAAGGAGCCTGAGCCTGAGCGGGCTTAGCCTTGAATCCAAGCACACCTAGGTCCTCCCTCCTTCAAACACATGGGTTACCCCTTGGGGTCCCAAATCCTTAGTCAATTTTGAGACTTATAAAATGAACAAATCTTCCTTCCCCCACCGATGAGGGAGAATTGTTCCACACCACATTTTCATGCTTCAAACACCTCACTTCGTGGACCAATTCATTTCTCAACGAAATTTGATGATCCTTGGCCCTACGGTCATCTACTCACTTAGTAGATTATTCACGTGTGAAGAAGCAAAGTCTCCAACATGCGGAACCCTAGTGTTTAAATCATTAAAGATGGATGAACGCAACTCCCACCAAAGGCAAATTTCCAACAACTTTTACATGGGTAAGCTACTTATAAAATTTAATTACCATTTCTAGGGTAGTTTGTTATTATTACAATATATAGCAAGATTTTACCTAAGTAGAGAGAATAAGGATCCCTTAATATTAGGCATTTAATAGGAAATAAGAAATAAGAAATAAGAAATAAGTGATACACATCATCTCTTTGCCCTATTTTTTTCCTTCGTCTTCTCTGCTTTTTCTTAAAATCCCTTTTTTTATATATGCAACTTTCTTCATGTATACCCGCAAGTCAAAATCCAAAAAGGGTGAAGTCTACAATTTTATTACTGCATACCCTAAGAATCATTCAATGATCGTCCAAATTCTTAGTATGCAAACAGTTGATATTCAAGAAACTGACAATTTATTGCTTTTGAATCATGTCTTTATTGTGTATATTTATTTATTTGATATAAATATTATATGCGAATAAGTTTTTAAGGGTGGTCAAAGTTTAATATACATATATAAAAGAAAATTTTAATTTATATATACAGTATAGTTTTACATATATTCAGTATAATTTTTCGATAAAATATGTTTAATCGATTATACCACTAACATGCAACTTCTACCACATTTCCACTTTGGGACTTTCATCCATTTTAATTACTCACTATTCTATGGTCCTTAAATAATTAATTTTTACGTTATTTTCTTAGTAGTATCTCAGATGGACCGGCAGAAGAGAATAAAAAATATAAGACTCGGAAAGGCTGTCTTAGGGTTCTTATTTTTTTCCTTTCTCCTAAGTTGCAAATTTTAAGGTGAGAGAGAGTAACAAAGAATCATATTTAATACACTTACCTTACATGTTTGCTGTCAGGAAAGATGATTTACAGTTCCTTCTTCCTCTGAAATTTCCCAATTATAATAATTCCAAAAACAAGTCCTTCCAAATCTCTCTTTTATTTCTTTCTACTAAAAAGCCACAACTCCCCATTTCTTCAGATCCCTTCTCATTAGTATTAATTTTTCAAGAAAATGAGAGACTTTGCTTCTTGTTTCAATGAATATGCCGTACAAGTTTCTGATACTTCTTGTTCTAGTTACTCAAATTCTACTAGTATCCCTCCTTCTAATTTGATCCCTTCAGTACAAAACACACTTAATTGTTTGTACAAAGTCACTTTGTCCAATAAAAAACAAGTCTTGATCACAATTTCATGGACCAAAACAAATGCAACACAAGGCCTAAGTGTGCACTTTGGTGATGACCCTTCAAATGTCTTCAAACTCAACACGAATTCGCGCCTCTTTAGGAAGAAAAAGGGAATCAAATCAATGGATTTGGATCATTACAAAGTTGAAATTTTCTGGGATTTGTGTGCAGCCAGGTACTTAACAGGTCCTGAACCAATTGATGGATATTATTTACTAGTCAGAGTTGACTCACAGCTTGGCCTAATTCTTGGTGACATGGCTGAAGAAGCATCACTAAGAAAGTTGAAAAATGGAACTCCAATGGCCAAATTCTCATTGGTTTCACGACAAGAACATTTTTCTGGCAATACCCTTTATTCAACTAAGGCTCAATTTTGTGACAGTGGCAACATTCATGATGTTTTAATTCGTTGTAGCGGCGAAAATGAAGGTCTAAAGCATCCAGTTTTATCAGTTTATATTGATAAGAAGATGGTGATTAGAGTTAAAAGGTTGCAATGGAACTTCAGGGGAAATCAGAGTATTTTTGTGGATGGATTGCTTGTTGATCTAATGTGGGATGTTCATGATTGGTTCTTTAATCCAGCTGCTGGCATTGCATTATTTATGTTTAGGACAAGAAGTGGAATGGATAGCAGATTGTGGCTAGATGATAAAGACAAATTGCTGCTCAAAGGTCAAGATAAAGTTGAATTCTCATTGTTGATCTATGCCTCTAAGAGCACATAAACCTAAGGTTCTATTTTTTTTTTCTGTCCTCTTTACTGCAACCACATTTTTTGGGGTTTAATTTCTCCTTTAACATTCCTCCCTTAAGAAAGAAATTAGAGGAAAATGAAAAAAAAAAAAACTTTTGAACTTAATAAAATTGAAATAACTTGAAGAACTTTTTCTTTCAGATTTGACATTGTATATTGTACTTTTGTGGCTTCGAGTTATAAGAAATATAAACAGATTGTTTCTTTTACTCTTATGGAGAGATTTAACATTTCTTTTTGTGCATGTGCAAATGGAGATTTGACTTAATTCTCTGCGGTCTTGAGTTTATCAAAGTAGATTTGCAGAAAAAAAGTTGTTAAAAGAGAAAGACAAAATATGCCTAAATCTTACTATTGTACTTGTAGATTTGGAAGATTGTACTTTGTGCTTTCTGATTTACTTGTTCAACTAATTTGGATTTGCTGAGATAGTACTATCGGTTTTAGGTAGACAAGAGTTCATAGTCTCCCGTTGGTTCAATTTTTTTTTCTTTTAAAACCGAATCAAACTTTAAAAAAAAAATGATATATCATTTTATATCGCTGAATGGATCGGTTTATATCGATTTTTTCAATTCAAATATAAAGTCCAAAAAAAAAAATTAAAGTCCAAAAACATAAAGTCTTCATCACATATATTCTTAAAACATATAAAAAATTCCAAATTAAAGTTTACATCCCCACAAAATAAAAGTCCAACACTGGAATAAAATAAACGGTCGGGGATTTTTTTAAAAAAAAAATGAATTTCCAACACTGAAATTGACATTCACACTTATCTTACCACGAAATTTCGACGTTGAAATGTATTGTATATCGTGAGATCTTTACTAAAGAAAAGGAAAAATTAGAAACGGATTTGGGGAAAAACACAAATTGATTGAAAAAATGGACGTTTTCCTAAAAATTGGTGGCGCCAAACCGACCGGCCGCGTCTCAAAAAAATACGCAAAATTTAAAAAAAATCGGGTAAAGCGGACATCCGAGCGCAGAGTTATGACCATTTAAAGTTGCACCAATTTACAACTACTTTTTGTCCCTGCATTTTATGTCAATGCTTTCGTGATATGTTAATTAAGTTTAATGAAGCATTCGACTTTCATAAAAGCTTCATAAATTGGCTTCAATGACTATGATTCAAGAGATAGCAGTAGCCTAAAATAAAAAATAAGATTAATTACATATTTGCCTCCGGTTTTTCGGTTCGGTTCATCTCCAATACTAAAGAACCGAACCGATTTATTTAATCCTGATTCGGTTCGATTTTTTAAAGAACCGTTTTTTTTAAAAAAAAAGCGAATAAAAACTTAACCGAATCGATTTTTTCGGTTCAACGGATTTTATGCCTACTCCTAGTATGCTGACAAATGTTCATTTAACTTCTATTATTTTTGTTGTCCAATTAGCATACAAAGATTTTCCAAGCAAAATTATGTCCAATTCTTGACAACCATGTTAAGGGAATCAAAAAGATGATAAGATTGTTATACACACATGTTTGAGTTAGGTGCTTCCCTTGCCATTAGGCAATCAAAGTGAGATTGCCAGGGAGGTTCAAACAGATTGGATGTTGGCATGTTCATCTTTATTTGGATCTTAAATGATAACCACATTCATGGGGCCCTTTTACCTTTTTAGTTCTTTTAATTGGATCTCTCATTTGTCATTGTTGTACTTTTACTTTTAGTCTAATGCTAAGAATTATAGCATGATATTGGCCGAGAAAAGTAGCAAGAAACATGGTGTATGTAACCATAGTGTTAACTATGACAATATTGTTCCAACCAAATCCTTATTTTGGTCTTCCCAAAGTCGTGAGGGTTGGTTTGATGGTTGGTTAGAGTTATGTATGTATTAATAATACACATATTAGTTATGTCAGGTTTAGTTATTTATATATTAGTTATTTTATTATATACCTTTGCATAAAATAATATATAAATTAACTCATAACTTGTACACATTTTAGTTATGCTAGATTGTAAAATAATAACCAAACACAATACTTGATATGCTGAATTTTATACAAAATAACTAAAAAATTATCAAATACTGTATAAACTATACTAGTTTCAGTACACGAATAATTCCCTTCCTAACCAACAACCATAGATTCCTATGTTCATTTGCATCTCTATCAATGGTAGATATAGCTCTTTGATAACGAATTCATCGAATCTAATTTTTTCGACACGAAGCAATATATGTGAAAGCGCACTATAGTTCGACAAAAATTATATTTAAACTCACAATTTTAAAAGTAAAATGAGTTCAGTATTAATTAAAACCTTAAGGTCAAAATCCATCCATTTTAAATTCTGGATCCGATTTTGCTCTCTATCCTCGAGTAATGACATGGAGAGGATGATGGCTGAATTAGAAGCACTCACCTTACCGGAAATATATTCAAGATTTAAACTTTATAGTTTCTAGTTCAAAATTCTTTACGAATTCATTTGATTTGGCGAGTAAAAATTCAATTGTTTATACTTGTTTAGTCATCTTTTAACATAATATACGAGGCTCGAGTCAAAGCTAGTAGATTGATCATCCGAACCCATACATGACCGGCTGACCCTCTACTTTCGCCCCCGACTGGAAAAGACTACTAGTGGTCAGGACAACTCGAACAACTATTAAAAAGAATGAACAAATTGTCAACTGGAACATTAGTACACAACTTCTAGTTGAGACAAGGGAGGAAGGTGGACCAGAATGCCCAGATCCAAAATGGGACAACTATAGTTAAAACACAACTTGTAAATACACATCAATATTTTGTTGATCATAAGAAAGGTACAACACTAAAAAACTCTATTCATCGTGAACCCACCTTCAAATTGTACAAAAACTTGCACCTATCCAATTTCATCCTATCAAATGAATACAAAAAAAAAATTAAATTTAAAGGAATATGTTCCTTGATTTTATTGATGAATGATTTACAATATATATAAGGTTACAAAAATATTTACTTTGATACAAACTAGGTAACTAATTAACCTAATCACAAAATGATTATAATTCTACCTAAAATAAGAGATATACAATTAATACAATTAATGAAAGAATATTGGAAAATATTCTATTACACTCCCGCAGTCGAAGCGGGAGGTTCTCGAACACTGAGACTGGCTCGAAAATTATCAAATAGTATGCGCGGAAGTCCTTTGGTGAAGATGTCGGCAATATGATATCTGGAAGGAACATGAAGGACACGAACTTGACCACGAGTCACTTTTTCGCGAACGAAATGAATGTCCATCTCAATGTGTTTAGTGCGTTGATATTGGACGGGATTGCCGGAAAGATATATAGCACTAATATTATCACACTAGACCAGTGTTGCCTTTTGAATCGGGTAGTGAAGCTCAAGTAGAAGGTTACGGATCCAACAAGACTCAGAGACGACGTTAGCAACACCTCTGTATTCTGCTTCTGCACTGGATCGGGATAGTGTAGGTTGCCTTTTAGAAGACCAAGATAATAGGTTATCTCCAAGGAAAATGCAATAACTAGACGTGGAGCGTTGGGTGTCAGGATATCCACCCCAGTCAGCATCAGAATAAGCAGTGAGACCAGTGAGCGAAGACCTGTATAGATGTCATCCGAAGTGAAGTGTACCTTGGACGTATCATAAAATACGTTTGGGGGGCATGTATGTATGCTTCTGTTGGACTATGCATGTGCAAGAAGATTTGTTGCACGACATAAGATATGTCTGGTCTCATGAATGTGAGGTACTGCAGGGCCCCAGCCAGGCTACGATAGTGAGTCGGGTCTGAATATGAAGGGCCGAAATCAACCGAGCTTGGAATTGGTGTCTATAGGAGTGTGGGATGTTTTGCAAGATGTCATGCATGCACGATCAAGGATCTCTTCAGCGTACTTCTTCTGACATAGAAATAGGTCGCCAGAATGTCGAGTGATAGAGATTCTCAAGAAATAACTCAGGGCCCCAGATTTTTCATAGCAAACTCAGAGGAAATGAGAGATATAATGGACCGACGGAGAGCATAAGATGATGTGGTGAAGATGATGTCATCAACATATAATAATAAGTAAGTCATGTCTGTACCCTTGTTGTAGATGAATAGGAAATTATCGGATCTGCTGTGTGAAAAACTGATAGAGGAGACATAATCGGCGAACCGCTGGTACCATGCTCGAGGAGCCTGTTTCAGTCCATAGAGCGATTTCCGCAACAGACAAACATAATTCGGATGAATAGGATCCCTAAAACTCATATGTTGATGCAAATATACCATTTCATGAAGATCCCCATGTAAGAAGGCATTCCTGACATCAAACGGATGAATGGGCCAATACTTGGATATGGCAATGCTGAGGACAGATCAGATGGTTGTGGACTTTACGAACAGGCTGAACGTTTCATCACAGTCCTCCCCTACCTGTTGAGACCTACCATCACCTACAAGACGATCCTTGTACCTCTCAAAAGAACTATTAGATTTCTTTTTATGTCTAAAAATCCACATAGAATGAATAATGTTAGCATCATGTGGACGGGGTACTAGGTCCCACGTCTTATTATCAATAAGAGCATTATATTCGTCAATCATTGTGGCTTTCCAATTAGGGTCGGACAAGGCATCCTTCGGGTTACGAGGGACAGAGGAAGGGACATCTGAAATGGAAAGGTTAAACAACCATTTAGGTTTATGAATTTCGTGTATGGCACGAGTTTCCATGGTCCGAGAGTGTGTCTCGGGACGTGGGACGGGAGGGGGTTTTTCGCGGTACTACCGGGAAGAAGAGGAAGGACAGGGGTGATGGTGCTGGCTGGCCAAACCTCAGTTTGCCGAGAGGTGGCTGCGGAACCACCCTGAGGTGGGATGTTCTGGGCCACCGTCGGCAGAACCGGGTGGGCAGATAGTCCCGGACTAGCCGAGGTGGTGGTGGGTGCTGGGGACTAGAATGACATACTATGTCAATGGTGAATTAGAAGAGGGTTTAGGCCATCATCTAGGATGTCGTAGGAATGACGATGTGGTGAGTGAGAGAGGAAATGAGAATTGAGACTTATCAAATAGGACATGATGTAAAATAATAATTTTACGGCTCGACAAGTCATAGCACGAGTAACCACGATGATTATCAGGGTAACCCAAAAACACACACGGGGAAGATCGGGGTTAGAGTTTGTGATGGTCAGATGGAGAGGGTAACAAAGACATCCAAAAATATACAAGTATTGGTAGGAGGGGTTCCTACGAAATAGAACTTGGGTGGGCGACCGTTGAGCTAGAGACTTGTTTGAGATTATGTTTAGGAGATATGTGGCCATAGAGAGTATGTAATGCCAAAATTAAAGGGGAATTGAGGCGTGAGAAAGTAGGGCACGAATGAGGTTGTTTATGGTTCAGATTTTCCGTTCGACTTTACCATTTTTGGAGGATGTGTGAGGGCAGAAAAAATGAAAGGTAAGACCATTTTTGGAGCAAAACTGTTTCAATTGGTTATTATCGAATTCCTACCATTGTCATATTGAAAACATTTAATGTTCTTTTCAAATTGTGTTTTTACGAAAGTACTAAATGAAGAAAAAATGGGGTAGACCTGAGATTTATTTCCAATTGGACAAGTCCATAGAAAGATGGAATAATCGTTCAAAAACAACACATAATATTGATGGTCAGTTGTACTCAAAATATGGGATGTCCACAAATCACTATGTATGATATCGAAAGGCATTAAAGTACAATTTATGGATGCAGAAAATGGTAATTTGACATGTTTCCCCAAAACGCAAGATTCACATATAGGAGTCCTAGAAATACGGTTGCAATTAATAAAATTATTTTTCTAAGGGAGCGTAAAACAAAGTCTCCCGGATGTCCTAATCTAGAATGTCATAAGGAAGACGAAAGAGCAGCAAATGTTGAGGGAACTGAGGTTGGATTGTTGACTGCGTTTGAAATAGGGTAGAGAGCTCTGGTGCTGTCACATCTCATTATTCGTCTCCCTGTAGTAAAATCCTTTATAGTAAAATCAAAAGGATCAAAGTCAAGGAAAACCTAATTGTCAGTTGTGAAACGTCGCACGGAGATTAGATTCTTAATGAGTTTAGGGGCATGGAGGACATTTTTTAAGATTAGTGGTGGATGTGGTGGGGATATGGAGGAATGACCATAACCACGGATGGGAATGTCTTGTCCACTACCAACAATAATATTCTAATTTAAATTACTCAAATTGAAATAAGACGAGAGAGTATATTGTGATGCCATCATGTGAGATGTGGCGCATGTGTATTGAGTGTCGAGTTACATTGTGCTCATAGCTGCCTCAATGTCAGTCGGTGCATAAGTCGATGTCGGGGGGCATGTGCTGTGTAGGCCTGTTGTGGACATGGTCCAAGTATGCTAAGTTAAGCATGTCGGTTTTGAGGTGGAGTCCACGAGGATGTCATATACAGGCAAATAGGGAAAGCCCATGACAGTGGGGCCCACGGCGGGTAGGCAGCCCACGGCGGAGGCTGCTTCCACTACTGCGATCACTGCTGGTTGTTGTTGTCGGAATTTCTTCCGCTGCGGCCTTACTAGACTGCCTACTCTGACGTTATTACGGGAGAAAGCGGACTGTTGCAGGTTCTCTAATCGACGGTTCTGGTTGTTGGACCGGGAGGCCCTGCCATCGGCGGAGGGCCCGACGGTGGTGGCGAGGACGGCGGCGGTAATACTGGCCCGAATGGTGCTACATTTGATTTTCTGGGTTTCTTCAAGGATGAGTTTCGAACAGGCCTCATAAAACGGAGATAACATCATGCATTGCTGAAGGATGGTGGCAACGCCGTCATAGAATTCGTTCAAACCTGCAATAAGTTGCATGACCAATCGCTGATTAGTGACTGGTGTGCCGATGTTGGAGAGTTTGTCGGCAAACATCTTGAGTTCTTGACAATAAGCAGACACGTTTGGGAAATCTTCTTGATGAAAACGTCCTTGAACTGATTTTCAAGGTATAACGCTCGTTGAGTTTTGTTGTCGTGGAAAATACTTTCCAAATGTTCCCATGTTTGGCGGGCTGTGAAATCGGTCTCAATGATGGTGTGCAGCAGATCATTAGATATTGTGCCATATATCCACTGGAGGATAGTTGCGTCCAAACGAGACTAGAGTGCATCATCAAAAGTCGAAGTCGATGGTATGTCTGTGGACTTTGGTGTGGGAGGGATGATGTGGTCGATAACTTCATAAACACGACAACGGATCTTATATAGCTCCGCTCATGAGGAGTATTGACCCTTTTCCATCTCAAGAGTCACATGGATGAAGTTTTTAATGTTGTTTACGGCAAGTGCATGATGAAATTTGGTTTTGTCAGCCATGGAAGAGGAAATATAGGAGGAAGAGGGAGGGAGAATGGCCTAAAAACTAGGGTTCCGTCGTAGGGAAAAGAGGGGTGGGCGGCCGAGAGAGGTCGGCGGCTAGGGTTCCGACGTGGAAAAAAAGTGACGGCCGAAAAGGTGTATCAGCGGCTAGAGTAGAGTTTGTAGTTTTAGGCTACTGATACCATAAATGAATATGTTCCTTGATCTTTATTGATGAATGATTTACAATATATATAAGGTTACAAGAATATTTACTTTGATACAAATTAGGTAATTAATTAATCTAATTACAAAAAGATTATAATTCTACCTAAAATAAAAAATATGCCATTAATACTGAAAGAATATTGGAAAATATTCTATTAAAATTTTCAAAACTAGTACTAAAAAGTAAAAACTACAAAGAATTAAATATAGGGCGGGTGAGAGTTGCTTAACTGTTCTAGGTATGATTTCACATTCATTTCTTTAATTTTGATAATTAATGTTGTCATATTTTCTTTCTATTTCTTCGGCAGTGGTATTTGTTTTTCTAGAATAATAATTGTAGTGTACTAAGAAATTCAGTTAATGTAGTCATTCGTTTGCTTTGGGTTGTGCCATACATCAGCTTCTGGATAAGACACTGGAGACATTTTATTAAAAAATAAGCCAATGGGGAAATGACAAAAAAATAATTATGCATCGTCTTAAATGTGACATGATTTTAATTCTCAAAACTCTAATTTAAAAACAAATGGGAACTGAAAGCAATGAATAGTGAGTACCTACCACACATGTTATACTTTGTGGATTGAGGTTGTGTTGTACTTTTCATTCAGCTGTTAATTACTTAACAAAGTACCAGTTGTGTTTGATTTTTTTTTCCTGGGATGATGGGACCGATCCTTTAGCACCTCATCACCAGGTAAATCGCGGGATGTGCACCCCGTGGTCAGTGTCTGTTTGCGTCCAACAGATCAATGCTACAAGGTTGACTCCCTCTTTTGGCTTGGCGGAGATCGAACTCACACTGCAACATGCCCGCGCGGCTTTTAGCGCCCATGCTTTACCACAAGGTATATGCCCGAAGGACGATATCCATTGAGGGGATTCGAACCTGCAACCCTAGGGTACAAGCAAGAACCTTTCACTAGCAAGCTGGAGCTCTTTAGATCAGTTGTGTTTGATTATTCGTAGTATTTATGGTTGTACATATGAATTTTAAGTTCGTAAAGAATCCAAGAGAACCTTTTAATTATTATTATAGTAGTAGTGGTAAATTAAGGAATATGTCATATTCTTAATAGTTGAAGAGCAATATATAGACTTTGTAAATGCAAGTACTTTACTTGGGAACTTTAACCAAGTAAAACTTTTACTCACTATTATTAAACCAAGGATTATTTCACATTCTTAAACTTGAGATTATGCCGTAATCTTGGAAAAACTTAACCAAGAAAACCTACTAATTACGAATAACTATTAAAGACAAACCCGTAGAGGAAAACTTTTGTTTAAGATTTTGGGCAGGAGCCACACAAACGCAGGCCCCTCTGGCCACAAATTATGACTAGGCTCAATCATTTGGGCCAACCTTACGTAGGCACCCCTCTAAAGAATAAGGAAGATCCGTATACACATGTATATCGTATGTATATTATCTCTTGATGTCTCGGATTTGTACATAAGTCAGCCCACAGTTTGGGCTAGAATTTAGGTAATATTTGTTGTAATATTTTAGTGTAAATATTACATTAATTAATATTATACACTTACCATAAGTATAAAATTCTTGTACTACTAGTATAGGGTTTTGAGATTAGAATAGAAATAGATTTTTTATTATGGAAAATTGTAAATTGTATATATACTCTTTCATTAATGAAAATAATCAAGGGATTATTTCTTTTATAGTATCAGAAGTTTAGATTAATATTTTTCTCCACAAAATTCCGTCCAACTTCTCTCGGTTTCCGAGCTTTCTCGTCCCAAATTTACTTCCACAATCCCTACATCACGTCTTGCGTTGCTATTATGGCAAAAAACACGTTTCACCCTGCCCTTACAATTTCTAACATCAAGAATCACATCTCTCTTATTCTTGAAATAGAAAACGTCCAATATGCAACGTGGGCAGAACTGTTCAAAATTCACGCACGTTCGCATCAAGTCATCCATCACATAATCCCCACCACGACTCCTGAGGACACGGAGGTGCCTAAAAGAGGATGCTCCTAAGTTGCGGACGGCTCTTGATGCCACCGTCCTTCAGTGGATTTACTCCACTATCTCTACCGACATGTTGCAGACGATTATTGAGCCGGACACTACGGCGATGGTTGCTTGGGATAGGTTGCGTGACATATTCCAAGATAATCGAAATTCCAGAGCTGTTACCCTTGAGCATGAATTTTCCCAAGTCAATATGAAAAAGTTCCCGAACGTTTCAGCAGATTGCAAAAGATTAAAAGAATTGGCGAACCAACTCCGCAACGTTGTGCACCCGTTAGCAACGACCGTCTTGTTCTCCAGATGGTTGCTGGCTTCTCCGAGGCCTATAGTGGCGTTGGTATTCTCCTTCGTCAAAGTAATCCTCTCCCAAAGTTCTATCAAGCCCGCTCCATGGATTATTTCTTTCAAAATTCAATATTACCTACTTAAGAAAAATAAATAAGCAATAAGGGTGTGTTTGGTATGGAGGAAAATATTTTCTCCAATTTTTCCATGTTTGGTTAGCCAAAAGTTTTGAAAAACATTTTCTCTGGCACAACAAGTTTCTCAAAAAATGAGAAAAATGACTTCATTAATAGAAGTAGGGAAAACAAGTTACATAAGTAACATTCCAAGTTAGTTGTCACCTCCCCACCCACCCAACGCTCCCAGCCCCCACCACCCCGAACCCCCACTTCGCACCTCATCTCACCCCATAGTGTTTTGCTAGATTACATACAAATGTCTTTGGAGTAATATTTTTTTCTTTCTTACCAAACACTAGAAAATAAGTAAGAAAACCTTTTCTAGAAAAATATTTTTCATGGAAAATATTTCCTTCGTACCAAATACACCCTAAGGGTGTGTTCGATATGGAGAAAAATATTTTCCATAAGATATTTTCCAAGTTTCTCATGTTCTTTTGATCAAAATTTTAGGAAAACATTTTCTTTAGAAAAACAAGTTCCATAAAATGGGAAAATGACTTCCCTAATAAAAATAAGAAAAATAAGTCCACAAGTGACATTTCACCAACCATCTTTCCACCACACCAAACCATCAAACCCCAACCACTCCTACAACCCCACGCACCACTCGCCACTTGTCACCCCCATTTATTTTTTATTTTCTACACCACCCCATCCTCCGAGCCTCCCCCTTTAAAAAAAATTAAAAAGTTTTTCTTTTTTTGTTTTATACACCATCCACCTTTCCCCAGCCTAAAGCTAACAAAGAATTCTCACCCTCTTGTAAATCCCTTTTCTACAGCTCAAAAGGATCGTGCAGTGGATGTGTCGGGATTGAAACTTGCTCCCCACCCCACCCTAAAAAAATAATTTTTTTATAAAAAAAGTTTTAAAAAGTTTTTTTTTGGTTTTCTATGACCCCTCCCCCCTCCTCTAAAAAAAAATACTTTTAAATTTTACCTTTTACACTGAACGTGATGATCTATAATCATACAAATATCTTTAATTTATTTTAAATCACAAATTTTTGGGTGAATATTTTGGGAAAATATTTTCTACCAACCAACTGAACATGAGAAAATAGGTTAGAAACCACTTATTTTTCAAAAAAATCTTTTCTCTGGAAAACATTTTTCTCCCTACCGAACACACCTTAAATCTTCAATGTACATGAAAGAGAAGAGGAAAAAAAAGAAGTTATGATGATGTATAACTTTTCAAAATTAGGGACAAAAGTTAAATGAGTGTTAGCCGGAAGGACTGAGGGTGAAATATCTTGGGAAATTCACTTTTTATCTAGCGATTGGATACTTAATATTCTCCCCGGAGTAGTACTACTACTAATTGATTTCCTTACAGTCTCTCTCTATTCCCTTTCCAAGTAAGTCTTTTCAAACGACCCGGTTTTTTTTTTTTTTGCACATATTATGTTACTAGGGTTTATTCCTAATCAGTTGACCAGATTCCTTGTTTTTACTCTGTGATTTGGCAGTTAATGATATATCATTTGCTGTTTTATTGATTGATTTTGTCTCACTCTTTTGGATCCGTTTTTCAATTTGTTTAAGAGTCGGATCTATTTTTGTGGTGGATTGATTTGATCGTGGCTGGGATTCCACGATAACAGAATTTCTTTTTGTTTTTATTTGGATTGGATTCATGTTTGTTTAGTTGTGGTGAGGCTCAAGTTTGTTAGGTCAGCTCCAGTAGGAGGATAAGTTGCATTTGACTCTATGAATATCATAATTACATGGGTGACTCACTTGGCGAGATGCCTCAATTTTGCAGTTCGACTCGCATTGGGGGTAATTAAGAACTATAGTTGATCCATACGGACTACGGTGTGTGTAAGAAAAATGATCATTGGGACACCCATGGGTATGTCCTAGTGGTCAATGGAGTGGGTTGAGAACTATGATGTGTTAGCTTAAATTGAAACACTAGGTGGTTATTTTCCATCTGTTTAAGGTTTGGTAGATAGAGTTATTCGGTAACTGTGCTGGTGGGAGGTAGCAGGTACCTAATGGAGTTCGTCCGGACATCACGGTTATAAAAAATGATTATTGGGGTTCTTTTGGTTTCTGGTTTCTGATGTTATTGTCTAGTAGTTTATCATGCTATCTATAGGAGGAATTTTGTCCAAGTATTTGAGAGTATTGGTGAGCTGTAGGACTATCTCAGCTCCTTGTTAACATGAGGATGAACGATAAGGTTTCTCAGGTATAACATTCTTGAGGAATAAGTGATAAAGAAATGTCTCGTCTGCTAAAGTTAAGCTATGCAAATGAGAGAATAAGTGACCGATAATACAGTCTGGTTAAAGGATTGCGTGTTTGTTATTAAGTCAAGCGTGCTTATTACCCAGTTGGTGCAAAAATCACCAAAACCACGGAGCTCTGGTCTAGAACGTGGTTGTGGACTTGTGGTTGGACTTTACATATCTGTAATCATATAATCTTTGATGTTAACATGAGTGCCAACACCATCTTGGCTTTAGTTTTTCTTTTTTCATGATTTAACTATGTTACCAACATATGTTATCAGAGCATGTCTGTTTTTTTTATCATCTTAGTTCACTTAATCAGTGAAAGTGAAATAATACTTGTCAAAATAGAATTTGAAGGTGCAAGCCATGGATTCATATGGTCAGAGAGCTGTTACTTTGTTTTGTTCTTTTGTTTTCTTTTTGAATAGTTAAATCTGAGAGTGTTGCTTTCCATTTCTTACCATTTCATTAGATCCATTGAACTTGATTCCACCAAAAACCATCTTTCACTTCTTACCCTTACAGCTTGATAGGGCATCTATGTTTTCTCTTCATTCTTCTTCTTCAGAGTTAAAGTCATTATTGGAACTTGCCAAGATTCATTTGGGAAAACAGAGACAACTCCCACCCACAAAGGAGATCTCACATGGTGTTCCATCACCACCAGTTCGTTTTGGTTCTTTGGTTGGGGGGTGGGGGTGCTTTCTTTGTTGGTTTTGCTATTTTTTTTCATGCTGCTTTAGTGAGATGAATAAATCAACATATGTGATGTTTTGAAAGAAAAAAATTCAGTTTCTTGCTATAGTGAAGTCCTCAATTCAGTGTATGTAACGCCCAGATCAGTCTGGCTTTGCTTTTTTGTTGTACTGGAGACCTTATTTGGTGGATACCTTCTGCACTTTATTCAAATGATCTGCCAGTGCCTTTGGCCATATGTATTTCATGCACTTCTAAATATTACTTTATGCTGATGGACTCCTCTTCTTGTCTATCTGGTTTCTCACTACGAGTTCAATTGACACCTCCTTTCTAGAGTAAATTATTTTATGCAAAGCTTGCTTTAGTTATTTTAGCATCCATGAAAGTTCACTTATCTCCTAGTATGCCACAAATACGTTAAAACATCAAACAATTTCTGTTGATAAGGTAAAATTAGGAAAGGAAATCATACAACTATGCTTATAAGAAAAGGGAAGGAATATTGCAGACCACTCAATTGGATATTAACCATCCTAATGTGGAGCAGGTTAAATTGATTGATGATATTTGTTTTGTTATGAGATTGTAAATATTACTGATAATGCAGGATGTCAGAAGAAACACCTTTCTATCCCAGAGAAAAGCTTGTTGAGAAGCAAAAGTTTTACCAAAGCGTTCAGAAGCACACATACTTGAAAGGTCGTTATGACAAGCTTACCTCAGTGGCCATTCCAGCTGCTTTGGCAGCTACTGCTCTGTTTATGATTGTGAGTTTCTCTGAAATTTCAAGACTGCTTTATCCTCTGTCTTGAATCAACTCTAATCAGATCCTGGCTAATGTTTCAGGGAAGAGGGATCTACAATATGTCTCATGGCATAGGGAAGAAGGAATAAATGGTGTCTTCTGCTTGACCATTGTTCTTATGGCGGCTGAAGTTTGAAAGGAGATAATTTCAGACCTGTTTGTTCTTTTGTGGATTTTTAATTATCAGTAGCTAATACTAGTCACTTAGACGTAGACAATAGAGTGCGCCGATATATGACATATGCTATCAGTACTCAACAGCATAACACATTTGCTCATCTGTTTGGGTTTCTGTATATTCGTATTAAACGGTGTTAGTGGAAATAAGTATGTCAAGTAATGCATCTCAATTGTCGTATTTTCAATGTTAAAAATTATGTCAAAATGAGACTCCTTAACCCCTGTATTAGGTGTTTCTAATCCAAGACAAGTATAATAATAGCCACCAAATTAGAATTAAAACAGAAGTGATGTGTCCTTAACTTTAATCATAACTGTTAAAATATCTGCTGTGCTTTTACTAATATAGTTTAAGCTAAAGAATCAGGTTATCCAAGCTCTAGTTTTTTTTTTTTGAATTTTTTACTCTACTTTTAGTTGATTCACATTATGTACTAACGCTATAAAGATATATTGGTCTATATTATTTGGTCAATATTTGATTATTCTTGACAGTATTATCCGCTTTTTTCTTTTACTTTTTGAATGGCTATATATTTCTTCAGTCAAACACTATATAAATTAGACTACGTTCAATTCATTGTTAATGGCAAAGGCCCAGGATTGACCATTTCATGCCGCAAACCTCCCAATTTGGACACCTATTGAGTTACAAATTCTTGTTTCAGAAAGAGTTTTATTCTCCTTTTCTGAATCCACCAATTTTTTTTTTAAAATAATCTGAGAGGAATTAAATCCCACATTGAGCTGAAGACGTCACACACTTTACTCGACGAAAAGTGTCTACAAAGATCAATGAAACAGCACCTTAGCTAAATAGCAAAATCTGAAACCTTGTTGGAGCAGTTTTAGATCCAATTTTCATCCTGGCTGCTTCATATCTCACCTCCCCTCCCAAGCACAACATCATTATAAAAACATGGTATATCATGCTCTTCAAAGTTCTGGATTCTACACTATGCTATAGTAATGCTATATATACTACTTACATTGATCAGAGATGCCGTGTTAAAAAAGAGGAAAAGAAAAAGAGAAAAAAGAAAAACAAACCTATCCATTCTCAGGTGTAGCTAAAACATCTCAAACTCATTATCTTCTCCTATACTTTTGAACTCTTTTTGAGACTTGGCAATCTCCTTGTTCTGTTGGTTGATATCAGGGATTACATTTCCCAGGTCACAGAATCTAGGCAGTTCTGGAGGTGTTTCACATCGTATTAGCGCCCAGTTTAGTCCCTTGAAGAAAGGATGCTGCTTTATCTCTGCAGCCCCTTTCTCAGCTCCCAACCTATTCTCCGGTTCCTTTTGCAATAACCGTCTGATCAAATCTCTCGCATTAGAGCTAACCACAGGATATGCAGGGAACTTGAGACACTGAGATACCACATTGGCTAATGTATCCTCATTTCCAGGTCCTTTGAAAGGTGTCCTTCCATATAGCAGTTCATATAGAAAGATACCAAAGGTCCACCAATCAACTGCATTGCCATGACCTTCTCCTTTGATAATCTCTGGAGCCAGGTACTCATGGGTCCCAACAAACGAGTTGGATCGGGCGTCAGTGGGCTCTACTATGAGCTGTGGCAAAGGTGTGACTTGTGCAGCTATGTCAGCTTTTACCTTATACGTCTTTGCTGTTGCGGATAAAAATCTAGGGGTGAAGCAGGACACCTGCCAGGACGGATGTAGGCAAAAGGGGTCTATGCAGCTAGATTCCGAGCATGGATTAGACGTCTTTGGAGGCTTAACGACAGGAGTAGATGATTTCACCAACATAGGATTAACAACACACCTAAGAGACAAATCAAAATCGGACAGCATGATGTGACCATCTTCTCGAACCAAGACATTCTCTGGTTTTAAGTCTCGATAGATGACTCCAAGCATGTGAAGGTATTCCAAAGCAAGAAGAACTTCAGCTACATAAAATCTGTTTAAAGAATAAGAATAACTGAAAAATGTCAAGATCACATAGGAAACCACTTAAACTGCGTCTTGCGAGATTTAAAATGACAAGCTGCACTCTCACACCAGATTACTGAAAAACATTAGTAAGACTTGTCCAACAAAGTAACATATAAAGCACAAGATCTTTTCTTAAACACAAGTATTTTGGAAAATTATACAGTAAAATTTAAAAGAGTAGGCTCAACATATTAGGCATCACCTGAGATACTAAACATTAAGTAAAAGAAACATATATATAACAAGGATTTAAGGAGTTCTAATCCATTGAAACATGCTCAAGAACAATCCTTCGCGAGGGTTGGAAAATGGAATGACCAAAAAGAAGAAATTAAAGGAAATTGGAAGATAATTTGACATAGACTAGACCCCTGAGCTTTCCGAAAATTACAAGGAAACCCCTCAAGCTTTACAAAGTACGAGACTTCCCTATAAGTTTAATTGACCTCTTCTGATTAAGTCAAATTTTGTATTAAGGTCCGAGTTCTGGAAAGACAAACCTTACTCTCAACCTTGCTCTTTGTCCAAACATTTTTTGGCTAAAGGTATTCAAGTCATTTTACAGGTTCTCACTGATGGAGTGAGCATTAAGTGTATTATTAAAAATAAATCACAAACCTTGATATCCAAACAATATTTTCTTTTTTCTTGAATCACATGAGACATACGAGGAAATTGGAAGAGAAATACATTATTTAACTCTTATATGCTAAATCCGCTTGAAATCCAAACCAAGTATAGGAGTTCTCTAACTTTTTCCCTTTTCTTGTACTTAAGCTTGGTTCTAAATATCACTTGAACTCAATATTTACACAAGTTGAGTTCAAATCTTGTTGAATAAAACAAGTGATAGCATAAAGCAAGTTAATCCAACAGCAAATGACAAGTAAAAGTCATTTTATGGGATGCAAAAGAGAGTCTAGTAGAGCATTGAAAATTGAGATTCTCTAACGTCTTAACACAAGGGCTTCGAGGCATGCGTAGCTTCATCAACCAGACAGCAATCATGAAAAAGAGTGACCACAAAAAATATATGCACACCTATATTACCTGTTATTAGGAAAGAATAGTTCTATTTGCAGATTTATTTGCCTTCTCTTTTTGGAGTCTAGATTAAGAATAGACATCACAAGTTCCATAAGTGACATTTCAAGTTCATTGTCTCCTCCCCACCCACCCAACGCCCCCAACATCCCTTGACCAACCCACCCCTCCGCCACTCCCGAACCCCTACTCCCCACCCCATCCCACCCCTATAGTGTTTTGCTGGATTACATATAAATGCTTTTGAGATAATAATTTTTTGCTTGCTTACCAAACACTAGAAAATAAGTAAGAAAATATTTTCCTTTGTACCAAATACACTCTAAGAATAGATATAACAAGAAATAGTTCCAGGGAAGAAGTTAACTATATTAAAAGTAACCTGGCTGCTTGTTCAGAGAAATTCTTGTTTGCTTGCTTTTGTCGGAGCACATGCAGATCACCTCCTGGACAATATTCCATCACTAAACATGAATATTTGTCATTGGTAATATGGGCATAGAGAGTAGGGAGAAACGGATGATCCAGTATTTGCAGTATTTCTTTTTCAGTCTGCGCTCTAGTCATCTTCCTCCTGCTGGTCAGAAAGTCATTGTCCATAACTTTCACAGCAAACACACAGTTTGTTCCCATTAGCTCAGATAGATAAACAGTCCCAATGTCCCCTCCACCAAGCTTTTTAAGCATCTTAAATTGCTTCAAACTAATGTTTCCATGCTGCTTCTGAACACAACGAATGGCTTCCCATCTCAAATCTTTGGACATATGAGGCCGATATCCACTGCGGCTAGACCCACTGCGATAGCTTTCATCGCTAAGGCTTGTGGTGCTGCTATAATCCCCGATGCTACTCTTCGAACTTTGAGATATCTCCCCCTTTTCTCTTGATAATGATCCTTCATCACCTTTTGTAACTATACTTTTTGTTCTGAGACCAGATTTAGTAACACCTGAATCCAGAGTAGATGAGCTAACTTCTATGCTATTTGCACCACATGAGTCTGAAGATTCCTTATCCTCTTCTTTTTTCTGATCATTCCTCAGTACACATTCGGGTGTCTGACAAGGTATCTCACTTGTACTACATCTCACATCATTGTCAACTCCACCATTAGATTGCTTGGAACTGCTGGTGAGAGCAGAAATGACTTTCTTCTTAACAAAGGTTCTGCTTCTGGAAACTGGTCTCATCAGACTTGAACTGCTAGAAGTAGGTCTGATGACTTTATTTACAGTAATAAAAGTAGATGAGCAAGAAACACGATCAAGATCTCGTGCCTGTTCTTTCTCTGATGGGATTACAGTTGTTGGAGCTTCATCCGAGGCAGACATTGTTTCGGCTTCCACTTTATTAGCAGAAGTGGCAGTTGAAGAATGCGGTAGTTCCAAAAATAGCTTCCGCTCAGAAACTTCTTTCAAGAAACCAGAACCAATATCAGTTGAGTGAGGAAAAACCTCCTTTCCACCTGAAATTTCACTTATTTCTGCACCGTGTTCGAATGCATCATAAGTAGGTTTTTCTTTAATGGACACATGTTCACATTCAGTAATCTTATCAGACGTATTTGACATACTCCTATCTGGGATGAGGGATATTTCCACTAAATTCCCTCTACCTTCATTAGCCGGAACAACAACAGGCCTGTAAAGTCTTTTGACAGCTCCTGTCTCTGAGACACCCGACAGCCTGGACGCTTTTGACGACCGCTTCTTCACAGCAGCAAGCTCTGATGCCTGAGAGATGCATAATCCTCTGAAGGCCTGCTTCAAATTTGCAGGCTCGGAATTATCAAAACCTGATAGTCGAGAGGGGCTAGATCGCATTGGTCTCTTCATTGCGCTTTTATTCAATGCATCTTTGACACCTCTACGGGAAGTCCTAATTTCTATAGCTTCAAACAGTTTGTTAATATCATCCTTCATACAATACTGTTTACTAGTTGCAGGATTTAAGTCCTCTATTGACTCGGAAATTTCACTGGTACCTGGCAACCCGCCCATTGCTTCTAGAAGCATATCTAAGAAGGTGGACAAAAGCAAGTCTGATGTGGCCACTAAAGTCTATCTAACCCATCTCAGACAAAGCAGTACAAATGGAACAGTCCATTAGAAGACCTCCGAAATGGTTGTTGATCATATTCAATTCCAAGATGAAAAACTTGACAACTGCCTCTTTGCTGCATTCAGTATGTAGCATCCCTTATCTGCTACATGAAGAAGTTCAGCAAATTACAGTTGGATAATTAATTCATAAGATAAATTGAGTCACTTTAAGGCAAAAGAATGATTCATAGCACCCACAACTTATGTCCTTTCCAATGCTTCTTTTTTAAGTACTGCAGTTGGGAGTTGAAGATAAATATGAAACTGTTGACAAAATTTATGCCATGGTACACCAATTTATAGCATCTACAGCCAGTTGTTCATATGTTCTTAAAAAACAACCAATATTGAAAAATAAATCTGTGTAGATTTTGGTACTACTTTAGACAACCACCATAACGACGAGTTTACAACCCGTAAATTTCCAACATATTTAACTTTCTTGCTCATGCATTAATTCTCAAAGCTGTTAACTATATAACCACTTCACTTTTCTATTTCATCATAAGTTCTAAATTACATTAATTGTGTATATATATTGCTCCATCAATTTTGTTTGCATTTGTTTTCCCGCAAATTTAGAGCCCAACAATTACAAGAAAAGCTTCAAATGAAATCCACAAAATCAAGCTAAAACAATCCAGTTATTCAATTGAAAAATCCACAACACACAGAGTTATTAGCTAATCTAAAAAAAAGTGACATAAAAGAAATAGCATTAGAAAAAAGTTAAAACTTTTCATTCTTTAATAGGATTCAAGAAACAATAAACCTTACCAAGAAAAGCCCAAAAGGAAAAGAAATCAGCAAATATGATGTCATATATTATTTCAATCAAAACAGCAGAAAAAAAACACATAACCCAGAAAGGAGAAGCAGCTTTTAGACTAGTGCAAACATTTTAAAAGGAAGAAAGACAACATAAAGTTTCTACCTTTAAACAACATATGCTCAAATACAATAAACAAAACACACATGTACAGAAATAGATGGAGCAACAACCTGAAACAAGATCAGTACCAAAATTGAAAGCTAAATCTTGAGTTCAATGCGCGTGGGAGAGAGAAAGTAGAAAACTTTGAAGGAAACCCCATAATGGTGGGGAAAAAGGGTGAAAATTGAATGAGGAAATTTGGAAGAATGGGAGTTGGGGGGGCAAAATCACACTGTTCTTTTCCTCTCACTGTCTCGTATATTTCCTATGTTTGGGGAACTCCAAATTGGCGGACAAAAGAGAAAGCTTACTACACTGTGTAGATGAACAACACTGACTTGACTTGTATCTGAATTTAGTACTTGGGGCCATTCTGTTCCAAATCCCAATTAAAGAGTAGTGTTACTGTAAAGTAGTACTAAAATTAGTAGGTGATTTGGCCACGAAAACAAAATATTTTGCACTTTATTAGAATTTCAAAGTCAGAATTGAAGATGAAATTGTGTTTGATTATAGTTTTTATAAAAATAAAATTTGATTTGTTTGAATATGAAAGTGAAAAAAAAAGTGAAAGAAAAATAAAAACAACATTTTAGATATTTTTTAAATTCTACTCCCTCCGGATAAAAGAATGTCTATTATTTTTTGATTAAAAAAGAGTGTTACCTTACAAAATCAAAAAAGAATGAATGTTATTTTTTCAAATTTATCCTTATTAAGTGTTAGGTGACCAAATCTCAATACTTATTTAATTAGGGGCACTTTAATCAAATTATCTATTTTTACCTAAAAGTTAGTATTTTCTTAAGAGGTGTGCAAATGATTAAATTGACACTCTTTTTGATCTGGAGGGAGTTAATACAACTTCAAATTGTATTTGGAATTTTCATTATCAAATACTGATTTTCAAATAAAGTGAATAAAAAATTCAAAAAAGTGATTTTTTCATGACCAAACGGATCCTTAGTATATGATGAAGTGAAACAAAATCGTGTATATATAACAGGTTAATTTTCTGTTCTCCAAATTACCGTATTAGGATTACAATATAAACTTAGTTTATTATTATAAGTGAACTTAACATGATGATGTTAAAAATTAATAGTGCACAGAACTTAAATTTATATTTTAAAAAAATTAGTATATTATTGGCTCCAACGGATAAAGGTATAGCTGATTGATGCTCAAATAGATAGTACTAGAAAAAAAGTTGAATTATGAGTTGAGTTCTTTACCCTAAAATGTTTCGTTGGAGAATTAAGGTGCATTCCTAAAAGTAAATCAGAGGGGAAATGTCAAATTTACTCTTTCACTGTTCGAGATATTTTAGTTTACTTTTCTTATATTTTGAGATCATCCTACTTTTGCTTAGTAAATATTCCATCCGTCCCAATTTATTTGATATTAATAGAATATACGTTATATGTTTCTAATATACTACATATATTTTATGATATTATTAAAGATCTTGTATTAGTAAACTGTAATTATAATAGTAATCTTATATTAAAAATATACTATGTATATTCTATCAATGCCCATTAACTGATTCTTACGGGAAGCAACAGGTTGATCGATAATTGAACCATATTCTGGCATTATTCACTCTTGGGCAGATTTTAAGACGAAGGAAATTATAGGAACCAAATCATTCATGAGAATATACCCTAATATACTTTATGCACGGACAGTGGCAGAGCCATTATATATATTAGGGGTGTCAAAAAATATAGATATGTTTGTTACTAGGTCCGCACTCACAATCTTAGGAAAGCTTTGCAACTCCTTAACTATTGCATCAAACTATCAACTTGTGTCAAGGGTGTCAACACTAGTATACATACCTACAAAGCCAAAATTTCATCAAGCTATACACTGCAATTTTCCGGTGAAGGGGTGTCGCTTGTCACCCCTAGGGCAAGGGTAGCTCCGCCTTAGGGGCAGACCAGCATTAGATGAAACAATATGTATGCACACACATATATAATAAGGTGTTAAATAGACCATAAGGAAATCAAAATTAAATACGGTACTTGGTAGATAGGGCTGTTTATTCAAAATTCAAAAATACTGATTTTCTTTATTAAGCTTCTCAGTAAACTCTAATATGTTACTCTACTTAAGGACATGTTGTGTTTACTGGTGCCTTGGTATTGAGGAAGGGTATATGCTTGGAAGGTGGTGGGATATTTGAACCAGGGGACATAAGGAGGTTGATAGAATAATGTGTTTTTGACTGTTTATTCATCTTTTTACTTTTTAATTAAATTGTGACTTTTTTGGTTATGATTTTCATTTGGGAGAAAAAAGTTGAGCTGGAATTTGATCATTTCTCTTCCATTTCAATTTGAAAGTTGGAAAGAGACTTGCTTCTACTTTTTAGACGTTGCCAAAAGGTAAAAGGATTCAAATATTTAGGGGTCGTTTGGTATAGATCATGGGTTATCTTAGTATAAAATTTAAAATTATATTTGTTTAGTATTTAAGTGTGAGTTTTAATTAAAATCAGGATAGATTTTATATTAATATCATGATATTGTCTATCTCACATAGAAGATAAAATTATCTACCTGATTATGAATTATAATCCTGAGATAACCTTATTTTGTATCAAACAATCAAGGAATTATAGAATCATTTCACTCTATAAAGAAACTACAATCTCTCCCCCCCCCCCCTGTATGTACATTATGGGGCGGAGCTACCCTAGCCCAAGGGGTGACAAGCGATACCCCTTCGTTGGAAAATTACATTGTATAACTTGGTGAAATTTTGGTTTTGTAGGTATGTATATTAGTGTTGACACCCCTTGACATAAGTTGATAGTTTGGTGCAGTGATTAAGAGGTTGCAAAGCTTTCCTAAGGTTGTGAGTTCCGACCTAGGTAGAAAACATATCTATATTTTTTGACATCCCTAATATATATACCGGCTCCACCACTGTCAGTGCATAGAGTATATTAGGGTATATTCTCACGAATGATTTGGTTCCTATAATTTTCCTTCATCTTAAAATCTGTCCAAGAGTGAATAATGCCAGAATATGGTTCAAATATCGATCAACCTTATATTAGGGTATATTCTCATGAATGATTTGGTTCCTATAATTAACATCTGCCCAAGAGTGAATAATACCAGAATATGGTTCAAATATCGATCGACCTGTTGCTTCCCGTAAGAATCAGTTAATGGGTTATTTGATAGATTATCAAATGACTGCCAGGAAATACATAGTGACAAAGGAGAATCGAACATTTGAACTTTAAAATTTATAGATTCTGAATTTTAGTTTATTGGAGATGAAAGAAATAATCCTCGATTATTTTTATTAATTGAAAGACAATATATACAATTTACATATTTCATAATAGGAAAAATCATATTTCTATTCTACTCCTAAAATCTTATTCTATTTGAGACTAACTATACAATTACGGTAAGTGTACAAGACTAATTAAGGTACAAGACTAATATACACATTGTATACAAAATCAGCCCAACCGTGGGCCGCTACAATAACCCGAGAGCACTGTTCATCCGATATACACATGTATATTGTGGTATATCGGATGTATATTTAACACACCCCCGCAGTCACAACAGGCGGTCTTCGAACGCTGAGACCGTCCCTAAAATCTTCAAAAAGGACCGAGGGAAGACCCTTTGTAAAAATGTCTGCAATCTGATATCTGGAAGGGACATGGCAGACGCGTACTTGTCCACGAGCTACCTTTTCGCGAACAAAATGAATGTCCATCTCGATATGTTTGGTGCGATGGTGTTGAACCGGATTACCAGAAAGATAGATGACACTAACATTATCACAGTAAACCAAAGTAGCTTTCTGAATATGACAATGAAGCTCTAAAAGAAGATTGCGCAACCAACATGATTCAGAGACCACATTGGCTACTCCTCGATATTCGGCCTCTGCACTAGAGCAGGACAATGTCTATTGACGCTTTGCAGACCATGAGACCAAGTTATTACCAAGAAACATACAATAGCCAGACGTAGATCGTCTGGTGTCCGGACAACCACCCCAATCAACATCTGTATACGAGACACGAGTAGATGTCGACGACGGATATAAATGTAAGCCATAGTCAAGTGTCCCCTGGATGTACCGAATAATGCGTTTGAGTGCATTCATGTGCTCAACCCTGAGATCATGCATAAATAAACACACATGCTGTACGACATACATAATATATGGTTTCGTGAATGTAAGATACTGAAGGGTTCATGCAAGACTGCGATAGCGGGTCAAATCCTTATAAGGTGAGCCAGCCGCAGCTCCCTGCTGGCCCAACACGATAATTGGAAACTGGAGAGGACGCGGCCAGCAAGCCCACTGCCTGCTGGCCAGTCCGTCCCTGGTCCCGGTGTTTCCCAAAATCTACCCAATTCTTCCCTGAGTCAAAGACCAGTCACTCGTAGTCAACGGGATATTTTTAAACCAAAAGACATTTTAATTTTAATTTTAATGTTCTTAAATCACCCTTACCCCGTAATCCTGTGTCTGCCTTAAATGACCCGAATTGGAAAATTGCTATGACCGACGAATATAATGCTTTTATTGATAATAAGACGTGGGACTTGGTGCCCCGTCTATCTGGTGTTAATATTATTCGGTCTATGTGGTTTTTTTCTCATAAGGACAATTCTGACGGTTCTTTTGCGAGGCATAAGGCTCGTCTTGTAGGTGATGGTAAGACTTAGCAGGTTGGTGTATATTGTGGTGAGACATTTAGCCCGGTGGTCAAGCCGGCTACCATTCGCACTGTGCTCAGCTTGGCTCTTTCGAAAGCATGGCCCATTCATCAGTTAGATGTGAAAAATACTTTCTTACATGGTGATCTCAAGAAGACAATATATATGCATCAACCTTTAGGGTTTAGGGATCCCAAATATCCTCACCATGTATGCTTTATTGAAGAAGTCCTTGTATGGGCTTGAGCAGTCTCCACGGCTTGGTATAAGAGGTTTGCAGACTATGTTTCGACTATTGTGTTCTCTCACAGCAGATTTGATAAGTCATTATTCATATATCATCGTGGTTCTTCATTGGCTTATATACTATTATATGTGGATGATATTATCTTGACTGCCTCTTTTGATGCATTACGCCAGTCTATCATGACAATGCTCAGTTATGAGTTTGCTATGAAAGACTTGGGGCCCTTGAGTTACTTTTTGGGGATTGCTGTCACTCGTCATGCAGGTGAGTTGTTCTTATCACAGAGGAAATATGCATCTGAAATCATTGAGAGGGTTGGGATGTCATCCTGTAAGTCCACTTCCACTCCAGTTGATACTAAACCCAAGTTGGGAGCTGCGGCTGGCTCACCTTATGAGGATCCGACCCGCTATCATAGTCTTGCAGGGGCCCTTCAGTATCCTACATTCACGAGACCAGATATTACGTATGTCGTACAACAGGTGTGTTTATTTATGCATGATCCCAGGGTTGAGCACATGAATGCACTCAAACGCATTATTCGGTACATCCAGGGGACACTTGACTATGGCTTACATTTATATCCGTTGTCGACATCTACTCTTGTCTCGTATACAGATGATGATTGGGGTGGCTGTCCGGACACCAGACGGTCTACGTCTGGCTATTGTATGTTTCTTGGTAATAACTTGGTCTTATGGTCTGCAAAACGTCAATCGACATTGTCCCGCTCTAGTGCAGAGGCCGAGTATCGAGGGGTAGCCAATGTGGTCTCTGAATCATGTTGGTTGCGCAATCTTCTTTTAGAGCTTCATTGTCATATTCAGAAAGCTACTTTGGTTTACTGTGATAATGTTAGTGTCATCTATCTTTCTGATAATCAGGTTCAGCACCAGCGCACCAAACATATCGAGATGGACATTCATTTTGTTCGCGAAAAGGTAGCTCGTGGACAAGTACGCGTCTGACATGTCCCTTCCAGATATCAGATTGCGACATCTTTACAAAGGGTCTTCCTTCGGTCCTTTTTGAAGATTTTAGGGACAATCTCAGCGTTCGAAGATCGCCCGCTGTGACTGCAGGTGTGTGTTAAATATACATCTGATATACATAATATACATGTGTATATCGGATGAACAGTGCTCGCGGGTTACTGTTGTAGGCCCACGGTTGGGCTGATTTTGTATACAATGTGTATATTAGTCTTGTACCTTAATTAGTCTTGTACATTTACCGTATTTGTATAGTTAGTCTCCAAATATAATAAGGTTTTAGAAGTAGAATAAGAATAGGATTTTCCTATTATGGAAATATGTAAATTATATATATTGTCTTTCAATTAACGAAAATAATCAAGGGATTATTTCTTTCAGGAGGTATTACGTTTTAAAGTTAATTATAACTATTAATTAGATGTTTAAAACAAACATAGAGTTTGGGTCAAAACTTACTAATTTCTTCGAATCTATATTGTCAATGGTTCATCCACCATGCGTCGTGAGATGATCGGAATTCCTCCACTTTTTTATATGATATCTCGAATTCGATTCTAGGGAGAATGAGGAAACTTTGGAAAGAAAGCGTTTTATTCTTCTAATACATTTATCCATCAAAATTAAACTATTAATAACACCAACAAGTTTCAAATATCAAATGCTTCGAGGAATATTTTTGCTTCACTTGACTATATGTACTCCTCATGTTTTAGAGGCTAAGGTCTACGTCCTCTCCATGTACTTGGTCCTTGCCCTGACCGCATAAGCCACCATGGTGGACGACTTCTTTTTTTCAAAAGAAATGCCTAGAGAAAAAAAGTTAGTAAATGTCAAATTAAAACATTTGGCAGTTGAAGTATGGTATTATATCCCGTAATCACGCTAGGTTTGAGTAGATTCCATATCTACTCCTAACATTAGCTTTTGAAGATTTATAACACTTCTTATTATAGTTGTTGCTCAATATTACAATCCTAAAAAAGTTCGGGTAAAAAATATACGTATCTTCACCGATCATCTTTCTTCAATTAAAATTCATTCAGACCAGTAACAAATCCTCATTGTACCATTTTATATACACTGCGTTGTCGGTGATAATTAATTAGTAGGAAAGATAACATTTTACACGATTTGAAGGAAGACATGATGTTGTTTCAGCACGCAATCATTTATTCATCTTCGAATTACAGTCTATAGTCTTCCTCAATAATCAATATACACATAATCATTATTTAAACATGATGAAATGTATGGCATGTATAAGGTAGAATTCGTATAAGAAAGCTTCACGAATTATGACCTAACAGGTGGGGTATGATGCTAAGTCAGATTCATGTCAGTTTACAACATTACCGGTTTGATATGCATGGTACCGGGTGCGACGTGAGCAAAGATGGTACCGGTATTGAAGAAGGCTGAGAGTCGTTTGCATCGTAACGGACGACGATTACTCAATCCGGTCACACGACTTTCCAACAGCCTTTTAGTAGCATTTATTGAGAGATTGGTTATCCAATTATTACAACATTCATTATCCTGCATTTATGAGGGGCATATTTCGTGGGATGTGTACATGTGTTGCTCATGTATAAATATGACATATTATTCTATTGTAACTCATCAGATACTTGCTTTCACAATATACTTACTGATATTCTCTTGATTTATGTGCTTACATACTAGTTATCTTCACTTTTGCTCAGAAGCTATCTCAAGACTCGGGCTAATTACTGCTTATTATGTCTTATAATTATTTATTTTAAGTATAATTCTTATCTAACATGTCACTTGAGATCCACGTGTGATTGACCACGTATATAAATTCAATTGTATCATTTTACGGGTAAACAGATTGGCGCCCACCGTGGGGCCTGTTGATGTGCCTAAAAATTATGGCATATTTGATATCACCTTCATTTATTATTGTTGTCCTTTATGCATTTTTAGTAGTGTTTTCTTATGTTATTTTGATTCTTGTATGATCTCTATGTTGGGACACCAAAAATGAGGAAATGTGCTGAAACATAGTAAAAATACTGAAAAATGGAAGAAGTGTTGAGTAGGCCACTTTTGCGGATCGTAGAATCAGACTGCGGACCGCAGAATGGTAACTAAAGTCGTAGAAATCAATAGTGAAATAAGAATTTTGGAGCCCCGAAGTGCGACTCAAACTGTGGTCCGCAGAACGGAAGCTCCAACTCGAGTTCAAGTCAAATTGCGAAGATCCAAGGCACTTCTGTGGGCCGTAGTTCAGTTCTGCGGACACACTTCCAGCCGCAGTTTCAGACAGTTCAGATCAAGACCCACTCTGCGAACCCTAGGTCCATTTTATAGACCGCAGACCTGTTCTGTGGTCCCATTCTATGATCCTAAAATGGCGTGCGGTGACATTTTTGTAAATAATTATAGTCCAAAAATTGGATCCCTATATATACCCACCTAGGGTTTTGTGATGGAGGACATTATTCCATAACTAGATTCCAAAAGTTCATAGCCACTTTTTGAATATTCATTGTCTCATATTTACTACTCATCTCTTAGTTATTCAAGAAAAGATTCTTGACCCATTGTGTAAAGACAAGTTTTGTTCATCATTAATCATTGTATGCATATTTTTATATTCATTATGTCTTGTGTCATTTATTATTGTGTTGTGTATTTAATATTTGAAATGAGTGACTAGATTTAAGTTGGGGTTGTGATTAAATAATGGAATGCAGTAGTTGGGGTATTTAATAAACAAAGAAAAAGGTATGTGTTAATGTGGGACTCAACTACCCCTCATACTTAATGTTAAAGGTTTGGTTGCAAACATCTTTTTTGCCTATTGTCTCTAGTCAAATTTGAGAAAGGAGACTAGAGTCTAGGAAATGAGTATGTTGATTTGGACTTGGGGCTTTAAACCTCATTTAATGATTCTCAACTTTAATTAGAAGGGAATCAACTAAGGGTACATAATGGGTGTTCATAAATGTCACACTTTAGAGCTTGAAAAAGCCTAAAGTGAGATTAGGTGGGTCAATTGAGAAATCCCCACCTAGACACAAGTCCCCATTACCCATACCACACTAATACACCTACTAAAGCCTAAACCCAACACCACTTCCATGAATTGAGTCACAACCCTAACATTTCAATTACTTGATAATTTAAACAACTTTTAAGTTGATATTTTAAAGCAGATAAAACAAATAAATAAATAATTTGGTTACTTATAGAAGTAAAGTAATTAGTAAAGTTATAATACGTGTACGAATAGACTAGTTTCTCATCGTATTCCTTGTGGTATTCGACCCCAACCTATATTGGATTACTATATTTGACAATGGCCGTGTTATACCATTAAAGGTGTAATTTGTGATGTGAGCCTTTCAAATTGTAGTACTTGTACACATCTAGTCACTGGTAGAATTTAGTCATCAATTGAGGCTTGATTTTCATGATGTGATTATTCGTAGCTAAGCACTTTTGGATTATTTTTGAGGAAATTGAGGGGTTGTTAACATTTTGAATCGTATGCTTGTCATAACTTTTAGTTTTGTTTTAGTTGCTTGAGGACAAGCAAGAATTTAAATAGGGGTGTTGATGTGCGGTGAAATTACACATTTTTATACCATTTTATTAATCTTTTCTAGCCCTTTAAGTAAGTTTTAATGTCATTTCGTATGTTTATTTTGTGTTTGTAGGAATTTTATCTCGGGACACTAGAAATGAGTTAAAGAGCATAAATGTGGACAAAAGTACCGTAAAAAGGAAGAAGTACAACAAAGAACAGATCTACGGACCACAAAACCATATGCGTACTGTAGTGGGAAAGCTACACCGCAGTTTCAGCCAGTGATTATAGGATTTTAGAGCCTTAAAGTACGACCATTCTGTTGTCCGCACTTCCTTTCTGCGGACCGCAGTTTGATCTACAAACCACTACTCCACAACAGTCCCAACTCAGATTGCGATGCTTCAGAGCATTTCTGTGAACCGCAGTTCAGTTCTGCGGACCACACTTTCTGCCACAGTTGAGACAGTCTAAGCATGAAGCCACTCTGCGAACCCTAAGCCAATTTTGTGGATCGTAGATCAGTTCTGCAATCCCATTCTACGGTCGTAGAGCAGATGGTGGCGGCATTGTTGTAATTAAGTGTAGTATGAAATTTTGAGTCTCTATATACTTGTCTAGGATTTTGTAAAAAGGAATACATTACACAATACACAACTCATAATAAACATTCTCCAACATATTTTGAGAGTTTAGAAGAGGGAGAACAAGCTTTGGAGGCTAGTGTTTTACCACCCATCACCTTGGAAGTGAAGACTTGAAGCTATTAATGAGCAATTCTTACTTTATCTCATTACTTTCTTGCATTGTATTGTTATATTTGGTGTGGGTGATGACTTTGGACAACAAAGTTGTAAAGACTTGTTGAGTAGTATTTATATTTAACTCTTGTTGCTTTTGTATTGATTATTTCTTGCTATTTATGAAATGGATCTCTTGCTTATTTAATTAATCTTGTTCATAAGTGTTTCCAAAGGAGTAGCTAACCCTAGGACTTGTTCATCTATACTTAATTAAACTTGAGAGAGGAGATTAGGATTTGGGATAGATTGATTATCACGATTTGAGGCTTTAACACTCATCTAATGGATTTGCCCTTTAGATAGAAAAAACCCTAGTGTAGCCTAATATTGAAATATGATTAATGCTTCTTAGTTTGATTCGAGAGAATACGTTAAGATAGACCTGCTAAATAGTCGAGAGGCATTAGTGGGTAATTGAGATTCCTAGGCTAATTTGCTATACACATGATTAATTAATAGTAGATAATTGATTACAATGGATCATTATTGAGTTTGAATTAAATTGCTATGTTCAAAAGCCTCAAATTTCCACAACTTGTGCTCCCCATTAGTTAGTTTTATCTATATTCATTTTTAAAACAAAATCAAATATTTAATAATCATTTGACTTAGCCTAATTGGTGATAATTCTATAACTAGCTTTATTGTCCAACTATATTGTTCTCTGTGGATTCGATCCCGACTCCTAGTTGGATAAATAATATTGCGATGACCATTTACACTTTCTCTTTGAGGAGTGGATTTGGACGTCATCACATGGACAATTGTGGTTTCACAAGTGACCTTTTTACTAATTTACTTTTTTCAAGTCTTTTTGTTTGTTCATATCAGACAAGATGACGGATTAGGTGACAACAACCGTAACATCGGGAACAACACTAGCAATCTGGGGCCAGATGACATGACACCTAGAGACCCGATGTATATAGACGGTGTCACTACCGAGGACGATCAGACTCAATACAGAGATGATCTTATGAATGAAATACCCGAATAAGTCATACAGAATCTTCAGGTACAAAATGTTGTAATAAGCGCATAATTGGAGCGTATGAAACGGTTTCAAGAAGAGTTCATGTCTAGGAATAATGGTAGTAATCCGATAGGAGAACCGACTCCTCCACCAAACAAACACGGAGAAACCGGTGATGGTCGAGGTAGAACCAGTGATAACCAAGACAAGTCTATAAATGGTGGCTCGGAGAGCGAGGTCTCTAAAAACTCATTTCAGGAGAAGGTCTTGAAATTCATGAAGGATATGACTAGAAAAGTTAATACCAATGCAGATAAGGCATTAAAAATTACCTAGGAGTTTCGGCGACAGTTCAGCCAAATACTGGAGGCCCCACATGTGGCTGACGGTTCGGATGCGAGAAATATATTCAGTTGGTGTATAAACAAGAGGCTGCGCTTGAGTTAATACCCAAAAGGTTCAAATATCTTTTTATGTTCAGTTATGATGGAACTACTAATCCCCATAAGCATATACTGGCTTATACTACGGCCGTAAAGGGAACGATCTATGAGATCACGAGTTATAATTGGTTCTGATTAAAAAGTTTGTTGAAACACTCACCAAGGAAGCGCTAGCATGGTATTTGTAGCTCCCTGAACATTCAATCAATTCATTTGCCCAGCTCGCACATATGTTCATAAAGGCTCATGTAGGGGCCCAAAAGGTGTAAGCACGAAAGACAGATATCTTCCGAATTAAAGATGATATGCTTAGAGCTAAGGCCGGTAGTATCTTCGTAAAGGCGAAGAAAGGGAATTTCTCAAAGAATCGATATCAAACTTATCCTCTCACTGAAAAAAAGGAGAGGGATATAGTTTAGCTCTTTTGACAAATCAAATAGCAAAGGAGGTTCCGGACGAAACAATCATGGATCATGGAATTCTAAGAAAAACAACTCATCCAAGAGTATTGGGTATCCAAAATTATTCGAATACAACTTCAGTATTGACGAAGATCAGATGGTGGCGGTATTAAGGACGCATCCAACGTCTCGACCTCCAAAGTCATTGCAGTCTGATCTAAGTAAAAGAGATCAGTCCGTCTGGTGCGATTTCCATGGCACTCACGGGCATAAAATAGTGGATTGTAGGCATTTACGAGAGAGGTGGCAGGAATGCTAAGCACGGGCCATCTCCGGGAGTATCTGAGTGAAAGAGCTCGGAACAATTATGAGAGGGGATTACCTATAGAAGGAAAGTCTAACCCGGATGTGCCACCTCATGTTATAAACATGATTTATGGTGGATCAATGATTGTCGCTACATCGTTCACGACGACTAAAAAGACAAATATCTTTTTGACTCGATAAAAGAGGTTTCGTGAGATACTCAACGAACACACTATCACGTTCACCGAAGATGATATTGTTGGTGTAATCTTTCCTCATAACAATGCAATGGTAGTCATGGTGCCTATTGATTGCTTCTTGGTCAAAAGAGTTCAAATTAATTCCGGAAGTTCAGTTAATATAATCATATTGAAGGTAGTGGAAGAAATGAATATAGCAGATAAAATAGTTTCGGATGCCAGAACTCTTTCTGGTTTCAACATGTCAAGTGAAACCATGAATGAGGAAGTAGATCAACCGGTGGATGCGATGGGGGTTGTCAAGATGATAAGGTTTTATGTCAACGATGGGATATGAGGTACAACGCAATATTTGGTAGACCATGTATACATGATATGAAGGAAGTCCCATCAACATTACATGTGTTGGTGAAATATTTGACACCGGAGGGAATTCAACAAATACGGATTGAACAACCTGCCGCCAGGAAAATATTTGCTATAGAGTAACCATAGGTGGCAACAGACCCCAAATAGAAATTACAGGAAGCGAACCCGATATCCGAAAAGGTTCACCAGGTCCCGCCAGAAGAATTAGTAGCAGCCTATCCGGAGGAAGGGTTTTTTGACCGTATTAAGTACCTAGATACTTTTAGGTACTTGATGAATCGACGCCACCAAGTCCACTATAGAGGATTTAGAACAGATTGCACTATATTCGAAACTCCCGATAGGAAGGTATACCTGGGCATCAAGTTAATCCCAGAGCTCAGGGATTTAATTCTTAAATATCTTATATCTAACAGTGATTGTTTTGCATGGTCTCGTGAAGATATGACAAACATTCCTCCAGAAATCACAACTCATAAGTTGGGCCTGGATCTCAGTTTCCCTCCGGTACGATAGAAGAAACAATCGATAGCCGAATTCTGTAATAGGCTTGTTAAGGAAGAGGTAGCTAGGTTACTCAATATAAGATCAATCCGGGAGATAAAATACCCGGATTGATTAGCAAATATAGTTATGGTACCTAAAAAGGGAAATAAATTTAGAATGTTCATTGATTACAAAGATTTAAATAAGGCATGCCCTAAAGACTCATTTTCGCTACCGAACATTGATAAGATGATCGATGCTACAACCGAGCATGAGATAATGAGTTTTCTCGATACGTATTCTGAGTATAATCAAATAAGGATGCACCTACAAGACTAAGAATAAAACATATTTTTAATTACTTTCGATACTTATTGTTATAACATTATGCCTTTTGGACTAAAAAATGTCGGGGCCACGTATCGAAAGTTAGTAAATAAAATATTTGAAAAGTAAATAGGTAAAACAATTGAAGTAATGATATGCTTGTTAAAAGTCTTCGTGTAGAAGACCATTTAAGTCATTTGTAGGAAACCTTTGAGGTACTGAGGAAGTACAATATGAAGCTGAATCTTGAGAAATGTGCCTTTGGGGTCGATTTTGTTAAATTCTCGGGTTTCTTGGTTTCCTAGAGAGGAATAGAGATAAACCCTGATAAAATAAATGCTATTAAAGATATACCAGACATACTAGAAGATGTCAAAGCAGTGCAGCGGTTGACCGATCGTGTGGCGGTCTTAAGCAAATTTATATCTCGGTTCTCGAAAAAATGTCATAGATTCTTCTCACTTCTAAAGAAGAAGAATGATTTTATATGGACACTCGAGTGCCAACAGACCCTAATGGACCTAAAGACTTACTTAACCAGTCCTCCGCTCATATCAAAGACGAATGACGGAGAACAACTACTGATGTACTTAGCAGTCTCAGAGGTAGCGATAAGTGCAATGTTAGTACGGGAGTAAAAAGGTACACAATTTCCTATTTACTATGTAAGTAGAGTAATCTCAGAGGCTGAGACCCGATACCCATTACTTGAAACATTCACTTTTGCCTTAGTAATGTCGTCGTGAAAGCTTTGACCTTATTTTTAATGTCACCCTATTGCCATAGGAACAACTTTTTCTTTAAAAAATATGTTGCATAAGCCCGAACTATTCGGGCGCTTGGCTAAATGGATAGTAGAGTCAAGTGAATTTGATATTGAATATAGACCCCAGACTGTAATAAAGTCGCAAGTCCTTGTAGACTTTATGGCCGACTTCAGCCTGGAGGTAACCCCACAGGCAGAAAAAGATGATATCCATGTCTCGGGGACTGCCTCCGAATCTGAACACTTTATAAAGACGGTGCCTCAAACTTCACGGGGATCGACTTGGGTGTTGTATTACGAACTCCCACTGGTGAAGTTTTAAGACAAGCTATACATAATGTTCCGTTGACTAACAATGAATCGGAGTATGAGGCTTTAATTGCAGGTTTAGAATTATCTTGGGGACTGGGTTCATAAATCATCGAAGTCAAATGTGACTCATTTCTGGTAGTAAACCAAATTCACGGAGTATTTCGAGGCCAAAGAATAACGGATGTCGAGATATCTCAAAAAATCATTGAAGTTGTTGTCCTATTTCCAAGAGTGGACGATGGTACATATACCTCATGAGGAAACCATAGAGGTAGATGCACTAGCAAACTTAGGCTCCGGCACGGAGCCGAAGGCTTTAAAATCGAGTCGGTTGTTCAGTTATTGCATTCGGCGCTGGATCCTGTTGGATATGACGAAGTAAATTCAACTAGCTTAACTTGGGATTGGAGGAATGAGTTCTTGGATTATCTTATGAACGGAAAGCTCCCGGAGGACCCGAAAGCATCTAGAGTTTTGAGGACCAAAGCGGCATAGTACTGTGTCAAAGATTGAAAACTCTACCGTAGGTGTTTCTATGGTCCCTTAGCACGGCGCGTGAGCCCAAATGAAGCAGATTATATGATAAGAAAAGTCCATGAAGTCATCTGTGGAAATCATTCGGGAGCGAAATCCTTGATGAGGAAACTCATAAGGGTTGGTTATTATTAGCCCTGGATCGAGGAAGACACAAAGGCGTTTGTACAGAAATGTGATAAGTGCCAACGCCATGCACAACTGTTGCACCAATCGGGAGAAGAGTTACATTCGGTAGTATCGCCACGACCATTTATGAAGTGGGGGATGGACATCGTCGGACCTTTGTCAGCGACTCCAGTACAAGTATCTAAAATTATTTTTATGACTGGTTATTTTTCTAAATAGGTTGAAGTTGTAGCTTAGATAAAGATATGGGAGAAAGAGGCGAAGGATTTTATCTGGAAACATATTATTTGTCGTTTCGGCATCCCTAAGGAGATAACTTATGACAATGGTCGAATTTCATCGGTGCTAAGGTCACAAATTTCCTTGATGAATTGAACATCAAGCGGATCACCTCTACTCCCTATCATCCCAGTGCAAATGGATAAGCAGAGTCAACAAACAAAACCATAATCTAGAATTTAAAGAAGAAATTGGATGTTGCGAAAGGAAACTATCTGTCCAAGATACCGAAGATTTTATGGGCGTATCGAACCACGACAAAAATGAGTACCATAGAAACTCTTTTTTTTGGTTTATGGTGTAGAAGCCTTGATCCTGGTGGAAGTTGGAATTCCCAGCCTGAGATACCTTCGGGCTGAGGAGGATTCAAATGCAGAATCAATATCCTTACACCTAGATTTGCTTGAGGAACGTCAAAATTTGGCATACGTCTTGATGGTGGCCCAAAAGCAGAGAATGAAGCTGGAAAGCTAGGAGTAAATTGGGAAGTACCATATACTGTAACCAGCATCGCCGGTAAAAGATCTTATCAACTTGCTTACCAACAAGAGACTATACTTCCTAGAAATTGAAATATAAGTCACTTAAAGAAGTACTATGTGTAGTAAGTTAGAGCATGCGATGCACTCTTTTTTCCTTCGACCGATTTTTGTCCCAATTGAGTTTTCCCGTAAGGTTTTTAATGAGGCAGTACCATGATATAAGCATGTTATTGATCTTACTATCGAAAAAGTCTATCCAGTATTCAAGTCTTCATAGCATGAAGTTTCAAATATTGGGGGGCCATATACATCAGAAATGGAGTAAGAATTTAAAATTTTGATTGCTCTTAAGCAAAGCATCGATGTTGGGGACTGCTAGGATATTCAACATACATGTAACCGGACTGACCACACTAGATGGCATCCGGATTATTGTTACAATTGTCTTCACATTTGTAATTCAAAGGAATCAATGAAAAGTTCCTTTTATGATTAACAAATCTTTGCCATCACGAGCATAAAATGTATGTCATTATATTAAATATATCAAAAATTTCATGTCATAATGAACATGAGACGTCTTATTCTACAACATCATTAACAATAAAGGCTCTCTCTTATTAAAACCTTAACAGAGAAATTAAGGCTCCGAGTACAAAAAGTGTCGGGGTTTTTAAGTTGTTCAGAGGCAAGTTAAGTCCAGAACTAACTTAGGAGGTCATAAAAGCCTCGATCAAAGATGAAAAGAAAAACACATCTTTAAAATTTGATACATCACCATTATTAAATGTACCTTTTTAGAATTAGGTAAATGTACCTTTTTAGAATTAACAATCTCAGTGATAGTAGATTTATTTAAAAGTTTAAGATTAGAGGCCATGCGATTCGTGGCTCCTGTATCCACTACCCAGTCTGGACTGTTAGGTACCGTCATAGCCATTATCTTACCCTCTATCATACCTGCTGCATTTGCATTTGCAGAAGAGGTAGAAGCCATATTTGTAGTGATGCTGCTATTGTTGATACTGCAGTTGTTCAACAGGTGTACAATTTGGTCATATTGCTCTTTTGTCAAGGGTCCATTGTTCATCTGAGCTAGTGGAAAATAATTGTTGTATCCACCTCCTTGAGTGCTTGTACTAGCTCCATGTAGGTTTGTGTTTTTTCTATATTCAAATACAGGTTTAGATTGAGATCCTGATGCACTGTACTAAGCTTGTTCACCTGCAGCCTGAGAATGAAAACTTGGACCTAAACTATCCTCAGCAGTCACATTATAGGAAGCATTTCCGTTAGCCACATTTTCTCTTTTCTTGGACTTAAAAGTCTTCAGGATAGCCTATTAACTTCCAACAGTTTCCCTTGATGTGGCCTTTCAACTTGCAAAAGTCACAGAACATGTTATAATTCTTCGTGAACTTCTGATTTCCATGATTTTTGAATTCCTTGATATTTATGGACTATGGTTTTGATTTCCACCCTTCATAGATTACATAGCTACATCATAGTTATTAGAACCAGATGGAGTTGCACCAAGAATTCCAGATATTGCAGCTACACTCCTTTGCCCCTCATCACTAATGACCATAGAATATGCTAGGTTTATAGTAGGTGTGGGATGCATCAACAAGATTTGGCTCCTATCCTGACTATAAGCATCATTCAATTCCATTAATAATTGAAACAGTTTCAATATTTGTAGATGTAACACAAACTCCCTAGACTTAGGATAATCATATCCAGGAGCAGAAATTAGTGCATCAAACTCTTCCTATAGGTTCTTTAGTTTAGAAAAATGCACAGAAACAGAATCTGTCCCGAGTCAAGGTAGCAATTTCTTTATGCAAGTTAAATGTTCTTGAACCATCTACTTTGGTGAACCTTTCCTGCAAATCTTTCCAAACAGCCTGAGCTTCTGAGGCAAAGTTCTTAGACACTAAATTCATTATTCATGAGAGGATAATTGCATTTATCCTCTCCCAATGATCCCACGTAGACTCAGGAAATTTTTCTTTATTACATGCACCATTAACCAATCCTAATTTGTTCCTTCCTAGTAAAGCAATTCTCATTGACCTATACCAAATAGCATAATTTTCTACTCCAGTCAATTGAAAGGAAATGATCTGAATTCCACTTACATCAGAGGAATGCAGAAATAAATGGTGGTTGTAATCAATTGCTGATGCTTGAGTTGCAGTAGAATCTGCAGAAACTCCATTTGCCACTGGACCAATTAGTTCTCCATTCGATGTTGACATTGTTCTTGAATCTTTCAAGATAACTTCAAAGTTATATGTTTGGGAAGAATGACAGCAATCAACACTCAAGTTATTACAATTGCACAAAACAGATTTAAAAATTCTAAGATTTTATCCCTCGATTTTCAATTTCATCTTTTCTCAATCCATGAAGTAATCTATGATTTATACTTTGAATTAAATTCATCAGAATGCAAGAACCAGTCGACTAGAAAGGAAGAAGAAGAAGAAACAGTTGTGAGAGAAAGAAGATGAACATTGTGAATTCTTACTTGAATAAAATTACATTACAATGTGATGATTCCCATCTCTTATATACACATGAGATCAAAATCTGAAGTTAAGTAACTAACCATTAACTAGCTAATCTCTTTGTTAACCACCTTAACTGCCTTGTTAGCTAACTAACTGATATTAACTACTTTAACTAACTTCTAAAAAAGACTCTCTTGCTCTTGTAGCTTAGCTTCACTAATCTTCATTCTACAGAGAAGAATATGATTTTAGATTTTCAAGTATTAGGGTTACACTTGTAACATGTTATATATGAGAGTGTGTGAGATGTGAGAGAAACGTTTCATCATTTGTTTTGATCTCTAGCAGACTGCTACCAGTCGGTACAGTGCAACACCTTTTACAACAACTATATAGTTGATTGTACGACGGTTATGTACCTGATCACATCTAGTCCTTATCTGGCTCCTCGAATATGTTTGGCAAATCATCAAAACACGAAATAACGTAACTTATCAAAAAAGAATTGCAATCCATAGTACTCCAAATGTAATTGTATATTTCAAATTTACATGGAAAGGTAGGTGCAATTATGCAATCGCCCCCTTCTGTCGCATAACTTTTTTTTTTGGTAAATCAAGACATTAGACATAGATAACATACTATTACAAATCACGGTGGTAGTGTATCCTACATTTGCTCTGGGTTCACCCCATTAGTGTTGTTACAATCATTCGCTAAACGTTCATAAGTAGTTCCTAGCATGTCTGGTTAAAATACTTCATTAATAAACATCGGAAGAACTACTTCCATTTTCACATTTTCAAAAAGTTTCTTCATTGCTCTCTCCTTTAATAGTAGGTGACCGACCTTGTTCTGCTTTCGATAGTTGTGACTTAGCTCTTGTCTTCCTAATTGTTCCATATACAATCTGCATTCATAAATAATAGCCCTATAAGGTATATGGTCATTTTTTAACATAGATATTACCTCCTGTGAGTCAGAATTAATTTCCAAGGGGATTAGCTTGTGGATCCAAGCTATTTTGAGGCCCCGTAGGATTGCAAGCAGCTCAGATAATTTTGAGGCCCTGTTGCATAACTTAAAAAAGCTATGAACAAAATATCAAATGCTAGCAAAAACCAACTTTCCATACTAGTCATTAATTTACACTGCCATTTTTTGCAATATTATTAAATAGCATGACTTGGGGCTAAAATAAATCATGTGTTACAAGTAATCTAACTGCACGATTTTGAGAGCATTTTCTCCTAGTATTACCATTCTTTTTGGGATGAAAGAAAGTGGCCATACTATTTGTATACGGTGAAAACCGACACGACACGTGACATGATTTAAGTATGAGATCGAAGGGAGTAGCAATGATTTGTATCGAATGTGGGTTGCATTGGGGTGAGTCTGGGTACTAACGCAAGGTCCAGCCGAACCAGATGACATCGAATGGCCATCGAGCCAGTCGACATCGGAGGAAGACCCGAAGGCATTGAGCTTGTAATCGAACCAGACATGGTGCCAACCATTACTCAGCCGTTATTCTTCCGTCATTAAGAGGCCATCAATGGTCATAATTGGCATTAATGGCATTTAAGTGGAGAGGGAATTTAAGTCTGTAACGTTTGTAATTAATAGCTATAAAAGGAGCTCAACATTTATGTTAGGAGAGCATCCAATTCTCATTACTTATGCTTGTATGTTCAATTTTATTAAGAAGATGGCCACTAGCTTTCATTTTTGGCTCATAATCGGACCAATTTAGCTGAGGCCCGAACCAATTTTGCTAAGAAGATTCATTCAAGTTTACCGCACTTTCAGACTACTTTTCTTACTTGTTTCTTTCATTTTATTACTTACTATCAGTTAATTATCATCAACTATTACAAATCAATCCACGTATCCTTAAAACCACTTACAAATTCAACCGTAACTTTTTTTTAGGTAAACACCATTCAATTGATATTTTTCTATAATTGTGTTGTGTCTTAAAAATTCTTTTTTCTTTCTTAAAATCAATATCTAGTCAAACATAATCATTTTATAAACTGGAAAGAAGAGATCAATTCCTTCATATAAAAAAGGAAACAAAATATATTACAGTTGGATCATCAATATTATCATGTCAAATAGAGTCATATAATAAAATGGTCGAAATAGAGTAATTTCTTTCCCTATCAAAAAAGGGAAATTAAAGTATTAGAGTGCATTGGCCCGTTACCATCAGTGTGTTTGTCGTGGCATTTTCATCATTAAGGGTGGGTTTGGTATGAACATTTTTCAATTTGTTAATGTTTTGTTACTTAAAATATTTCAAAATAAAAATTTTTAAAAATAAATTTCATAAGTAACATTCAAAAATATTTTACCCCTAACTCCAACCTTACCCACAATGTTTGACTAGATTATATATAAATACTCTTGAAATAATATTACCAAATACAAAAAAAAAAAAAAACACTTATTTTCATTAAAGTATTTTTGGAGAAAACAAACACTTCCCTTCATACCAAACAGGCAAACACACCCTAAGAATCTGCTTGCGACCAGTTATATTGTCTTCCTCTCGCATTTAATATATTACAGTATTAAAGATTGTCGATTCGTGATTTTTTCCCATATATATGATTGTTGGATCATGAAAACCAAGTTTCAATGTATGATTGATGAATATGTTAATATCAAATTTCTTTGTTTTCTTCTTCAAAACTTTTTCCTCACCAACCTAATAAACCCACTGCCAGCTGGGTTGATTGTGGATTCAGTATATTAGCTATGGAGGCTTATAAGAGATGGATTAGGAGGAATAAACATTTTGTCCATAAATTTGATACTCTTGCCAATGTAAGCCCCTCTTAGCTAACTTGTATGTCAATATTTATTTTCTGTACATAGTTGGGTCACTTTTTCCAATTTAAAACCATATGCTTGTTTATGGTGTAAAAAATTAGTAGTTTTGGCTGGCTACAAGAGTGATAATTGGACTTAATTTTGAATATATGGTGGATAAATGTCATTTTTTGTTCTAAGATTCTTTTGATCATTTTCTGTCTTTTAGATAAGTAAACGGTACTGTATGCAGGAACTATATGAATAAATTTATAAATAATTCTTACGGAAATGAATCACGATTCAGTGAGATAGAGCAACGTCCATACAAAGCCCAGAACAATCTTCCAAGTGTGCTCGCAATGCCTGCGTGCTTAACCAGTGCACCACTCAGTCTCGTTTGACCATGGTTCCTTCCGTTTATATTAGATATATTAGAAGAATTATATACATAATATACCAAGTTTAGTCGGGTGAACCTGGGTTCACGTGACCCATTTTTTCTACAGAAATCCCCCTCCCACACACATCTCTTTGTTACTCTTAGTCAGAGTTCCTTGTTTAGATCAAGACATACATTTTCTAATGACATTTTTCTCATGCCATTACTTTTGCAATCAAACATAGTTGGAAGGTAACATTGCTTGAGATGTTACATTACAAAATTTGCATCAAATTAAGAGATATCATATATAGTTTCTTGTTCTCTCTTTTATAGTCTATGGCTTTTCCATTTTCATTTTTAAAATTATTGTTGTTACTTCGAAAGCATTGGTTATAGCATACATAGCTTCCTCATACTTGACAGAGATAAAATGTGGTTGTCAACACAATGTGTATTTAGTTATTTATTAACTGTTTCCTCATCTTTTTTCTGAATGTCCAGTATTTGACATGGCTCCTCCCAGATGAGTTTGCTGAATCAGAAATCGGGCCAGAAGCAGGTTTTGTGAAACTTTGCTAACAATAGGCTTCTTTTTTCTGCTTTTAGAACAGTTAGAATGTCTTTCTAAACTGATTTATTCTCTTTTGAATTTGGGATCACTCTTTTTCATGTTAGCTTCATTGTGTCAAAAATAGCAACTTTAAGATCGAGGTATTGGCTTTATTGCAAAAGTTTTCCTTCCTTAATGTCTCATTTCCTATGGAGTATTACCTAATGAGAAATATGAAAAAGGAATTATTACTTGAGATGACAGAAAGGCTTTCATTTTAGCATTTCACTTTGTTACCTATGTTTTTTATCCTTTTTTTCTCTCCTTGCAGTGTCATCCCTTGTAGGAATGATTACAACTGTGAACGAATATATAATAGACACAAGTCCAACCGAGGTGCATATGAGATGTGCAGAGTCTTCTTTTATCCCTTTATCATTGTGCCTTACTTTACTGAAAGACCTGGAGACATCAATTGAGGTTGTGGCTGAGCAACTTTATGGTGAAAAGAACAAATGGAATTTGATTGCAATAACTGAGGCTGTCAAGTAATTGTCCCAAACTAACTATTAATATTCTCCAAAATATTCATTTGGTACTTTACGACTAAATATGTGCATTATTGTTTTTCCGTTTCAGGGTTTGTATTAGGCTGGCTATCTTCAGGAATTCCGGGTACAAAATGCTTTTACAAGGAGGGGAGACTAAAAATGCAGAAAATGATTCTGATTCTTTTCGTCCCCAACAAACGAAGAGGCAGCTTGATAAGCCTACAGGAAATGAAGAGTCTGGTATCACAAAAACACTTCATTTGCAAAACTCGGGGAATCTTGAAGACAGGGCAATATCTGCCTTAGGCAGTTTTAGCAAGAATGCTACAATGCAACATCCGCAGGCAATAATGGAACCTCCAAGTAATTGTTGTTCGTTCTGAGCTAAATTCATATGATTTCATTGTTTTCTCACTTGTGTGTTAATTTTTTTTAAATATCGTTGTAGGTAAAATAGTTGAGAAACCTAGTCTACGGACTTTCTTATCTGAGAAAAGTATTTGTGGAGGTTTCTTTGTGACGGGGGAGATTTTGTTCATCATAAGGCCTCTTATTTATGTAATATTGATGAGGAAATATGGAACACGATCGTGGTTTCCCTGGTGCGTGTCACTGGCTGTGGACCTCATAGGAAACAGCATTCTAGCAGTTACATTGATGTCTCAACATAGCGGGAAAAAGCAGCAACTGCAGTCTTCCGACTCTGAGAAGGATGAGGTTAGGATACTTCAAAATTTACCTGCTATGGTAATGAATGCTGTTTAAATTGTTATTTTGGATGATGAAATAAAATAATTTTGTTCAACGCTCTATGCAGTTAAAAAGGCGAAGAATGTTATGGGCGTTGTACCTCATGTGGGATCCACTTTTTACCAAGCATACCAGGTAATTATGTGTTTTCTTCTTACTACATATGCTTCTGATGGTTACGCTGTTACTAACTAATCCCTTCAAAGAGCACTTGGAATCAAGTAGAATGATATGCTAATGCCATCAGTTATTGCAGGCAAAGACTTGAAAGCACTCAAAGGCTAGCGCAACACGTTCCCATTCTTGGATTTGTTGCAGGTATTTTGAATATATTCATAGAATTCAGTTTTTGGTCTACTTTTACATTATTTTGACAATATCTGATCTTGAAATGCAGAAAAATTAGTTGAAATTGTTATCGGAGTCCAATCGCGTTACACGTACACGTCCAGTTCATAGCAGGCGGGGGGAAGCTATCAGGAGAAATTTGTAGCCTCTACATCTAGATATTTGTAGTCTCTTTCTTTATTCCTTTTCTTGGAGATTTGGTTTTGAGGCATATCTGATTGATTTTCTTTATTTGGGGAGAGTTTACTATACATCTGTGTTGTCTTGGCGGGCTTCTATCACTTTCTCCCCCACCCCCCATCAGTTGAGTATACTCAAAGTATGATAATTGTAAAAAAAAAAAAAAAAAAATTGCCCGACACTAAAGGTAAGCGATCTCTATCAAGGATTTCTCCAAAATTGTCAAAGTTGATTAAACCTTCATCATAATTCATTACTGAAATGAATCATTCAACAATTACATCTTAGTGCATGCCTTAAATGTACAGAACGAACGTATGACTTTTTAAAAGCGACTTATAAGTTAAAAGGTAAAAGTCATAAGTTGGTCCTACCCAACTTTTGATTTTTGATTTATTTTTGTACCTTTTTAGCCTAAAAATAAATGCTTATAAATACCTTTTATCTCACTCAAACACCTCAAAAAGTAGAAAATAGCTTAAAAGTAAAAAAAACAATTAAAATAAGTCAATCCAAACACCCTCTAAGCTGGATCTAAGTGCTTGAACTGAAATGCTCAATTTTTACACCAAATTGGATATTTACCAACAATCTTAAAAATGGGGAAAAGTTGGATAGAAAAAAAAAAGTGGGGGTGGGGGGGGGGGGGGGGTCCTTTGAGGCAGATTGAAAAGACGAATAGCATAGAAAATTATGAAAAATCAGGGATCAAAACTTACTTCAACCAAAACTGAACTAAATTATACTATGCTTGTGATTCAAGAAAAGGTGCACGCTTATACTTGTAAGACACATAAATCTAATCCACAACCATTTACATTGGAACAAATTAAAGAATATCAGATTATGTGTATACAGACAGGCTGGAGAATACTTAGTAATGTACAAATCTTCCCTTCCGATCGAGTTATGAAATTTCATACAACAAAATGGCGTTGTTTAGTTGGTGACAAGCCAACAAAGGCATAATTGTTGTTATGTGGCCTCATTATGAGCCAATGTGAAGATTCCAATTGCATAGAGAAGCAAGTTTGATTTGGGAGGCAGCTCTAGGTCTTCCCAGATTCATCATCTATTTTTTTTTATGGCAAGGGAAACCGCAGCCGCTACCCTTCGGATGTGCATAGGGTAAACACCGCTCCTCTGTAATAGCCCGCATCAGTATTCATCATCTATGTTGAAGTACAATAAAGTACATCACTATATCCACTGGAAACATGAGACAAAAGCACATAATGAAAGAATTAAATTTGCATTTTTGAAGTGAAAGCTGTAACAATAACAATGGGCAAATGTTTACCACAAAGAGTTGTCTTTATTTACTACCAACAACACTAAACACCCATAACTGTTTCCATAGACTGGACAAAAACAACTTCTTGCATATAAGAAATTTCAGTACTCACATACGGTGAAAATCATACCTGTTGCTTATAGCATTCTCTGATTTAGTGCGTTCAAGTTAAGATGCCAGCCAACTGAATGACCTTCATCAAAGAGTATAAAATCCTAATATGCAATTTTATTGTTCATGAAAGTTTTAAGAAATTTACTATCATAAGCACTAAGTTAACACAAGAAACAAATGTTTGACATTCTTGATGGAATCCCAATTTTAGGACAGAGGTTTTTCTTTTATCAACTAAGTATGATTTTGGTACAGAGCTTCATAATCTAAGTTATAACGAATTCCACCTCTCACCCCATATCAAAAGAGTAAGAAGAAAATGCATGCACCAGAATCTTTGGAAGCAAAAAGAGAGAAAATTGAAGGATAATTCTACCTTTGTTAGATCCATGAACAAAACACTCACCCGATAGTTAGATCAACAAAAATGAGTTCATTTTTTCCTAACAAAACTACAATCATAAAAAAATGCTTAAGAAAATCACAACTTTATCTAATTATTAGTGAACGAGAAGATAGGAAACTGAAGTGGTGTAATAGTTACAAGGAGTTATCTACAAATGTATGAATAGAAGGATGAACTGAAGTTCAAATCAAGCAGCATTCCACGAACCTCAAACTTCCGTAAGTAGTGCAGAGAAAAGCAACTACTATAAGAAAGTTTTTATGTTTAGAGATGAAGGATTGAGGACTTTAGTTTGGAGATTTAGGATTTCACAAGTAAGAATTAGGATTTCTGATGGACAAAATCAATCTCATAACCAAATAGCACTAGTGAAATCCCACAACGTGGGGTTTGGAGAGGATAGAGTGTACGCAGACTTTATCTCTACCTTGGTAGGTAGAGCGGCTGGTTCCGAAAGACCCTCGGCTCAAGACAAAGCATAAGCACAAGCAAAGCAAGAGACGCAAAGCAAGAGAAACAGTCAGACCCGGACACGAAATTTAAAGCGGTATGAAAATGATGGTAACAAAAGCGAATAAGTCATGATAGCGCGTTCTGAAAAAGAAAGCAGTAACTAACGCAGGTAAATAAGATAAACAAAGTACACATAGCAGTAGTTATCAAGCAACATGGGACTATAAAGAAATACTGTGTCTAGTAGTATGATAGGTTAAGCAGACCTACAATAATAACACTACAACTACCAGTTTGTAAGCGTAAGTAGGAATACGCTCAACTACCTACTACCCTTCTACCCTAATCAATGTCTTCCATAACCCCTATCTAAGGTCATGTCCTCAGTAAGTTGCACCTACGTCATATCCCCTCTAATCACCTCTTCTCAATACTTCTTCGGCCTACCTTTACCCCTCCTGAACCCGTCCATAGCCAACCTCTCACACCTCTGCACTGGGGCATTTGTCTCTTCTCCTCTGTACATGCCCGAACCATCTCAACCTCGCTTCCCGCATCTTATCCTCCACCGAGGTCACTCCCACTCTGTCTCGAATATCATCATTTCTAATCATATCTTTCCTTGTATGCCCACACATCCATCTCAGTATTCTCATATCCATAATTTTCATCTTTTGAATGTGCGAAGTCTTGACTGGCCAACACTCCGCCCCATACAACATAGTCAGTCTAACCACCACCCTATAGAACTAGCCTTTAAGTTTTTGTGGCACCTTTTTATCGCACAAGACTCCAGATGCGAGCCTCTATTTCATCCACCCTGCCCCAATACGATGTGTGACATCATCATCAATCTCTCAATTTCCTTTGATAATAGACCCGAGGTAGTTGAAGCTTCATTTCTTTGGAATGACCTGAGTACCAAGCCTCACTTCCACGTCTGTCTTATGCTTGCTCCATTTACTGAAGTTGCACTCCAAGTATTCTGCCTTGGTCCTACTCAGCCAGAACTCTTTAGATTCCAGCGTCTGTCTCCAAACCTTCAACTTAGCGTTCACTCCGCTACGAGTCTTATCAATCAGGACTATGTCGTCTGCGAATAACATACACCATGACACCTCCCCTTGGATTTGTCACATCAGTCCATCTATCACCAAGGCAAACAAAAATGGGCTAAGAGCTGATCCCTGGTCTCGGCTCCATCAAACATATCCTTGATCGCCCTAGTGTATGCCACATGTACACCTCTAACCTCCAAACATCTCCATAGAACCTCCATAGGGACTTTGTCATATGCCTTCTCGAGGTCGATAAAAATCATATGTAAGTCTCTTTTCTTCTCCCTATACTACTCCACCAACCTCCTAATAAGATGAATGACTTATGTAGCCGAACGCCCCGGCATGAATCCAAACTGGTTCTCGGAAATAGACAAGCATTTTCTCACCCTCATCTCCACAATCTTTTTTCAAACTTTCATAGTGTGGTTTAGCAGCTTGATACCCCTATAGTTGTTGCAACTCTGGATATCACCTTTGTTTTTGTACAAAGGAATCATTGTACTCCACCTCCATTCTTCAGACATTCTCGTCGTCTTAAAAATGACATTAAAAACTCAGTCAGCCACTCAAAACCGGCCCTGCCTGCGCTCTTCTAAAATTCAACTAGGATCTCATCAGGCTCGGTCTCTTGTCCCCTGCACATCGTACGAACAACACCCTTAACCTCCTCAACCTTAATGCTTCTACAATATCCAAAATCTCAATACCTTCCGGATTGCTCCAGATCTCCCAGCACAATGTCTTTATCTCCTTTTTCGTTATGAGTTTATAGTAGTAAGACTGCCACCTCCGTCTAATATCCGTGTCCTTCATCAGTACTTTATCATCATCGTCCTTGATGCACCTCACGTGATCCAAGTCACAAGCCCTCTTCTCCCTCGCCTAGGCTAGTCCGTACAACTTCTTGTCCCCGCCTTTTTCCTCTAATTCCACATACATGCGTTCAAAAGCCGTCGTTTTCGCCGATGTAACCACTAGCTTTGCCTCCTTCCTCGCCATCTTATACAATTCCCTATTCGTCCACTTCTCCACCTCACCTTTGCTTTCTACCAATTTCACACACGCCCCTTTCTTTGCATCCACCTTCTCTTGAGCCTTACTATTCCACCACCAGTCCCCTCGATGCCCACCACGGCTACCCCGCGAGACCCCTAACACTTCTCTAACTACCTCCCGAATGAAACTGGCTGTCCTGTCCCACATACCGGTCGCATCCCTACAACTCGCCAAGCCCCCTTGGCCATCAATCTCTCCCCCATCTACTTTGCACTAGCTATGGCAACCTCCCCCGTTTGATTCTTAACCTGTCATCCACAACCCTCCTCTTCTTCTCCATCTTGATCTCCAAATCCATCACCAAAAACTTATGTCGGGTTGTAAGATACTCCATCGGAATAACCTTACAATCTTTACAAAGACCGTTGTCAACCTTTCTAAGGAACAAAAAGTCTATTTGAGTCTTAGCCACCGAGCTACGGGAAGTCACCAAGTGCTCCTCCTTCTTCGTAAACCTCGAATTGGCTATCACCATCCTAAAAGCTTTATCGAACTCCAAGAGTGAGACGCGTCCCCCGTTCTTGTCCCCGAGGCCAAAGCCTCCATGCACGTCGTCATAACCTCCAGAAAGTGACCCGATATGTCCATTGAAATCCCCTCCTACAAATAACTTCTCAGTTGGTAGTATACCTCCCACCACCTCGTCCAAATCCTCTCAAAAGTCTTTTTTCCTCCTCGTCTAAGCTCGCCTGCGGCGCGTAAGCACTAATAATGTTCATAGTGGACCCTCTAACCACCAACTTAATCGCCATCATCATGTCATTGACCCTCCTATCCTCTACCACATGATCCCTTAGCTCGCTGTCTACCAAAATGCCTGCTCCATTCCTATACCTCGACCTACCTGAGAACAATAACTTATACACGTCCACATTCTTAGCCTTAGGTCCTACCCATTTGGTCTCCTGGATGCAGGCTATATTAATCCTACTCTTTTTAATAATCTTAAATTTCATGTCCAGGTCCGACCGTTTCTCTTGCTTTGCTTGTGCTTATGCTTTATCTTGAGCTGAGGGTCTTTTGAAAACAACAGCTCTACATACCAAGGTAGAGGTAAGGTCTGCGTACACTCTACCCTCCCCAGACCCCACGTGGTGTGATTTCACTGGGTATGTTGTTGTTCTTAAGAATCTTAACTAACTCTATGGATTTCGCCGTTAAAGTCCCAATGTTTCAAGACCATATTCTCAGCCTAGCATTTTCCTTATTCCACTTACCCACTAACCCTCGCCCGGTCCCTGATTGAGAACATGACCCTAGTCTACCATCTTTTACCAACGCCACTAAAACAAATATAAACTAATCAAAAGTTCACACTAAAAGGAGCAGGAATCAATATTATAGCACAAGTCTGCAAGAATGTAGAAGCAAGTCTAACTACTACGACAAGAATGATAGAACTATAGGTTAGAATGTAAAATTCAAGATTTAGCTACAAGGAAGGAGTAAGAATCAGTAAGGGCGACCAGAGGTACCAACTCTAGTTGGGTAGAACCTGTTGGGTAGAGCACCGTTCACTGTCGTAACACTGTTCACCGGCGAAATTGTTGTAACGTCGATTACCTGTGCAGATCCCAAACGAGCAATACAGTAGCAAAAATAAAACAGAGCAGCAAGCAGTGGTTGCCGGAGTCGGAGCTCGGAGCGACACTGGAGTATATATTAGTCACCGGAGAAGAGGGGAGAAACTGTGGGGTCAGGGATCTGGGGGTGAGCAGGGTCGCAGTGGTTTGGAGCCATGGAGCAACCAAATCTGACCCCTTTTCGGTATTACCAACACGTCATAGAGAGATTTCGTACAAAAGTGGGAAAACCGTGTTCTGTTATTCAAAACGAACAATCACCGGTGAAATATAATATTAAGGGAGCTAACTGCTAATTAGCTCAAAACAAAACTTAATTGGTTTAAAATAGGAACTAAGAATTTCAAACACCTAGACAAATAAAAGCTAAGAATTTGAAGACTTCTTTCAAGCGAAGAAAGAAAGGCATTTGAAAGAGGTGTAGACGTTAAAAACCCACAAATAAAAATATATAGGGGTAACAAATATTCTGTTGGAAATTTGCCTTTGGCGGGAGTTGCGACCGACCAACTTTAATGGCTCAAACACTAGTGTAACGTATGTTGGAGAATCCGGTTCTTCACACATGCATGATCTACTAAGTACGTAGATAACCGTAGGGCCAAGAATCGTCAAATTTCATTGAGAAATGAAAGAGATATTGGTTCACGAAGTAAGGTGTTTGAAGCATGGAAAGTGTGGTATTGTGTGTAATTCCCCCTCATCGGTAGAGGAAGAAAGAATTGTTGTGTATATAAGATTCGAAATTGGTTTGGGGTTTGGGACCCCAAGGGGTATCCCATGTGTTTAAAGGAGGGAGGACCTAGATGTGCTTCGGTTCGAGGAAAGACCACACGCGCGCCACCGCCGCCCGCCCGTCCCGTCCGGTCCGGTTCCGGCTCCGAGTTCCGGGTTCACGGGTCGTGGGCCGTGGGCCGTGGTCTTCGATATTATCTTTTTGGGCCGAAAAAAACTTTGCCGGAAGTACGCTTTGATCCCGAAGTTTCGGATATACGCTTTGGACCAAATTATTTCGGATGTACGGTTTGGTCCCCGAAGTTTCAAGATGTACGCTTTGGTCCCCGAAGTTCGAAATTTCGACGGTCAAGACAGAAAATCCAAGCACTCAATTCAGCCATTTATTTTGGCTGAATTACTCCTCCTATAATGGCCAAATCCGTTGGTCTTTCTCCCATTTATGTTGGTGACTTTACTACCTCCATAATGGCCATTATTTGGCTATTATGGAGGCGCTTTGAGGCAGTAAAATCAGTCCATTCCTCACCTATATAAACACCCCCTTACACCATTGTTGAGCACACTTGATATGCACGAAAATACACAACCAGAAAAAATCTTCTTCCTACAACTTCCAAGCATCATTTCGTTACTCAATATTCTTCACGGTAGCTCTTGAGTTTCCTTTGCTCAAGGGTTCCATTGCTGTTTTATCTTGGGAGACAAATTGTCCAGGACGTATAAAGGATACATACGGGGCAATATTGTCTTAAGGACGAGAGTGCTACACTCGACTCAAAGAAAAACAATTTACATTTTTCCGTTTTCTACAAAACTGGAATTTCCAGTTTTTACTTGTGTAACGATTGTAATTTCAAATTCCATGTTGAATTATTGAAATCTTTGTTTATCCTTTCGAATACTTGTAATAGTTAAATACTTCTCGTACTGCTTTATAAAGTACCATAGAGCAAAACTCCCAACAACTTAAGACAATATTTGTATAGTATTACTATTAGTGTTCGAAAGATGTCGGTCAAAAGTTGTGTGACCAAATCTGGATATGAAAATGGTTTTCTGGTAGAAGAGAGTGATGATGATGAACGTGTTCATGGTGTCACCGCTACCAAGACTGGTGGGAACAAGCGCTCACGAGAGCCTGAGGATGTCAACTGGGACAAGAGGAGAAGACTGAAGATGTTATTCTATCTTGTAGCGATGAGGCCTATATCTCGTCCCGGACAAAAGAACCGAATAATGGTGAGAAGGAAATGGACACTCAGTCTAATGAAGTGACTGAAGTGAGCCAGAATCCGAAATTGGGATAAGTATTTTTCTTACTTGTCAAGAATAAAGATTAAATGATAAGTATGTTTCTCACTTGTCAAAAATAAAGATTAAATGATGTCTGATTAAAAGTGGATTAAAGTAAGGAGGAATATGAAAATAATTTATATTCCTTACACTTTAACAAATCAGAAGTTTAATCTCATCTTCTTTTCCGTTTAAAGATTGGATTTTGTAAACGACTTAAGAAGATCCGTTCTTTTAAGTGTAATTATTAAAGTATGTAAAGTATGTTCGCACATACGAGGGAGTAAGATCCACTGACTGTGCGAAAACTGTTACTACTCTTAAGTAAGCGCCAAAGAACTATCTAGGCACCAATCATAACGGAAGAAGTCTAAAAGTTAAAGACGTTGAGCCTGTCATATTATTTGGCAGAAGATCCTTCATAGGATGATATTGGACACTCAGTCATACAAAGCCTCCGAGCGACTGGAGTGGGCCAAAATTCCTTTGATATGATTATATTGGACACTCAGTCATACAAAGCCTCCGGGCGACTGGAGTAGGGCCAAAATTCATTTCATAGAAAAAATAATGGACACCTAGTAAGGTGGGCCACGCTTTCCGTGTCTTAAATGATCTCGAAGGCCTAAAGAAAAGGCGAGAAAAGAAATTGGACACTCAGTCTGCCAAAGCAACTGGAGTGGGCCAGAATATCTGGATCACATATGATCCGGTTACGCCCTAACCACGGGTAAGAGGTTGTTCATGTGAAGCAACACCACCTCTAAAGTAGAAGGGGTTGGAGAGGTTGTCCTCAATAGGACTTCATGGATTGGGATCACTCAAAGATGAGGTGATACATGTCCCAAACTTGGTTAAAGGGACGCTGGTTGGTCAAACCTGGTTTGAGACTACTCCAACAGGTCTGTGATAACTAAGAATGGTACAGTATGTCTGTAGCCAAATGAATGATATATTTGTAATCCGTGCGTCTATGCCATCATAGATTAAGACATGTTAAATAGCAAGTCATTCAATAACTAACGATGTTGAGATTGTTGCCTTCTGTCGACATAAACCCTCAAAATGAATGTGAGGTAGGCGAAGAGGCAAAATCACCTTTCTAAATTCCGTCAAGGGAATAGCGAAAGACGCACTGCTCCTCTAGAACTTAGTCACACCTATTTGGGTGATTTGAAGTTTATACAAAATAGAGGGGGGAGACAAGTACGTTGTGATCGTCATTTGATTCTAGAACAACGTATGGAATCCTTTATTTGTTGAAAAACAAAGATGAAGTTGTTGAAGCGGATAAGCGCTACAAAGCAGAAGTTGAATCAACTAAGCCCACGGATTGAGAAATTCGTAGTGATAGAGGGGGAGAATGTGAAGCATCGTTTATTAAACGACTGCTCATTACTCACCTCAGTCTAACGGTGTTAGCCAAGCGCAAACCCGTACGCCCAAATTATGTGGGGCAAGGCGATCCTTACCGCTAATGTGATTCTCAACAGAACTCCGCATAAGGATAAGGATAACCCTCCGTGTGAGACATGGAAAGGATCTCACATACAAATGTTGTGATGTGAGGTGGTTTCGTACCTAAAGTTTGTAGATTGCATATCCACTGGATCTGCAAATAACAGTAGTGTTGATCGCCTCGTGGCGTAAAAGAATGCTGAATTCCTTGAAGATAACTTTCCTTGAAATAGGAAAAATGAGTAATTGCTCAAGGTTAACAAGAACCCGCGAGGGGCTGACTGTCCGGAACTAGACGTTCCGTATCTTCAGGACTCGAAAGTTGTTGGCTATCCGGAACTTAATATTCCAGATCTGCAGAACTCAGGAATTCTAGATGTTGAACCGAGACGGAGCAAAGAAGGGGACAAAGACTTGTTCCAATCCTTCTAGCTTGTATGGTTAATAATGAACCATGGACAATTAACAAATAATTGTCATCTCCAAAAGCATTTTTCTGGAAAGAAGCTAAAGAGAGAAATATATTCCATCATATAGAACCATACTTGTGTAATGGTTGATCTTCCTCCGGGAAAAGAACCTTTGGGTTGTAAAATGTGCTCCTTGTGAGTAGCTTAACATCTAGGGCCATTGCGATCTGCGTGGCATGGATGTTGAAACAGCCTTCCCAACCGGAGAGTTGGAAGAAGAGAATCAGAATTGGTTTGCTGAACTGTTGGGCTTCTTCCTGAACTTTCATTTTGGTCCTGAAAGTCTCAGATAAAACAGAAATAATGAATCTGATCACAGAAACATTGACTCTGAAGTTAGAAAGCCAACAGTTGGGAAAACCAACGGTCTTAGAGTGAAAATCATATTGAAACAAAGTCTCGATATGAAAGATATGGGTATCACAGATGACATCTTAGGAATTGGATTTCTAAGACATCTAACGGATCGGTCGATAGTTGACGGTCTCGTTGAAGCCACCAATGGATATGAATCATAGAACCGATTGGAATCATGGTGCACCCATAGACAAGGAGCGATATGCTCGGTCACGTGTAGTTCAATGTATTGTACACACTACAACCGACCTCAGTATCGCCCAACAAACAGATCGGTTGAACTAAGGTTCACCGATGATCTTAATACATGATCAATAGAAGGCGTTAAGTCGGATATGACGATATCTCGAATTATTCGCTTATCTAATGATTATAGTATTCTGATGTCCAAATGTTACGAGAGAACACAAGATGCAAACCGGACATCGATCCGAAGAACGCCAAAGCCACAAGTAAATGTGTATGGTGGTTCTTGGAAAATCCTCTAAGCAAACTTGCATCGACCGATTCATGATGGTATCGGAGTTTATCGCTTTATACAAAGCATGAAAGAAGTTGAGTAACTTCACGACTCATTAGAGGACGTCTCTCATTGGGAGAAACCCGTGCCTTCGAGCAGCTTCTACACTCGTGGCTAGCCGATCGGCTTTAGGAAGGACACGGATGACGGCGTCTGGACATATCTGTCGATCCGTCGGAGACATAAGACCGTATGGCAGCTTGATCATCACGGGTGTCACTTCCTTGTTTACTAACTAAGGGACTACCCGGAGATCAAATGTTCGTCTGTCTAGGGAATGGGCTTAAAACCCAAAATATACGGACCAATACAAATGGAAACCCAACCTTACGAACCGGAGATCCCGGTAATTTGGTTCAATGGGAAAACTAAGTTGTAAAGGTTCGGTTGATCGCTTCGGTGGAAGCATGAGCACTTCGGATAGTGATTTCGAAAAGAAACACCAAATCCAAAGCCGTTCCCGCGATAGACGTTAAGTGCTATCTCAGATGGGTAAAGGTTAAGTTTTCAAAACTTGTAATGATCCTCAACAGGTTGAGGTTAGGTCTTTGGGAAACTTTTAATGGTTCCCAACACTTGTGAAGTGGGGTATAGCAGATACCTTGTAGGAGACCACCTATTTAAGTGCGAGGACGGGCCGCCTCAAATTGAACGCACTTAAGAATCCAAGACGTTGTCCATGGCCAAAACGGACAAAACATTACGAAGAAGAGAGTAAGGGAATTTGTTGTGTTGGTACCGTTGTCTTGGCTTACACTAAACACTAACGGTTCCAGACATCACGTTCACCGCGCAGTAAGTAAGTCCGATGGTATTCAACTATGGAAGGTTCAAAGTGAGGCTACCTCTCCTTATGCAACATCGGTCCATTTGAAATATTGCTTTGGAAATGAAAAGACACCATGTGAGTGCGCCAAAATCTCTTTCAAGAGGGGATTGTTGGAAATTTGCCTTTGGTGGGAGTTGCGACCGACCAACTTTAACGGCTCAAACACTAGTGTAACGTATGTTGGAGAATCCGGTTCTTCACACATGCATGATCTACTAAGTACGTAGATAACCGTAGGGCCAAGAATCGTCAAATTTCATTGAGAAATGAAAGAGATATTGGTTCACGAAGTAAGGTGTTTGAAGCATGGAAAGTGTGGTATTGTGTGTAATTCTCCCTCATCGGTAGAGGAAGAAAGAATTGTTGTGTATATAAGATTCGAAATTGGTTTGGGGTTTGGGACCCCAAGGGGTATCCCATGTGTTTAAAGGAGGAGGACCTAGATGTGCTTCGGTTCGAGGAAAGACCACACGCGCGCGCCGCCGCCCGCCCGTCCGGTCCGGTCCGGCCCGAGTTCCGGTTCTCGGGTCACGGTCACGGCCGTGGGGCGTGGGTCGTGGGTCTTCGATATTATCTTTTTGGGCCGAAAAACTTTGCCGAAGTACGCTTGATCCCGAAGTTTCGGATGTCTTGTTTGGACCGAATTCTTTCGGATGTACGGTTTGGTCCCCGAAGTTTCAAGATGTACAGCTTGGTCCCCGAAGTTTTCGAACATCGAATTTCGACGGTCAAAAACGAAATGCCAAGCACTCAATTCACCATTTATTTTGGCTGAATTACTCCTCCTATAATGGCCAAATCCGTTGGTCTTTCTCCCATTTATGTTGGTGACTTTACTACCTCCATAATGGCCATTATTTGGCTATTATGGAGGCGATTTTCAGCAAGAAAAACCCATCCCTCTCCTATATAAACACCCCCTTACACCATTGTTGAGCATAAGAGTTAACGAAAGAGAGGCAAAAACAAAGGCACGAAAATACACAACCAAAATAGTTTTCTTCCTACAACTTCCAAGCATCATTTCGTTACTTAATATTCTTCACGGTAGCTCTTGAGTTTCCTTTGCTCAAGGGTTCCATTGCTGTTTTATCTTGGGAGACAAATTGTCCAGGACGTATAAAGGATACATACGGGGCAATATTGTCTTAAGGACAGAGTGCTACACTCGACTCAGAAAACAATTTACATTTTTCCGTCTTCTACAAAACTGGAATTTCCAGTTTTTACTTGTGTAACGATTGTAATTTCAGATTCCATGTTGAATTATTGAAATCTTTGTTTATCCTTTCGAATACTTGTAATAGTTAAATACTTCCCGTACTGCTTTATAAAGTACCATAGAGCAAAACTCCCAACATATTCTATATTGTAAGCCCTCTGGAAAACACTAACCAATACCCTAGAAGATCAATTTCAAGATTATGATTAGATATGGCATCAGCACAAACAAAAAGTATATTGACCCATTAATCTAAACCATATGAATTACATCTGAATGTAATTTCACCTCAAATAAGTATTAAAATCAAATACCCTAATGTTAGAAATATGACAACAAAAATGGTGGCATAAGATTCTGTATTATTCTATACATATAGGAAGTGAATGGGTGGGTCCTAACCATTTGGTGCACAAGAACACATAGACGAGAGACCTGAGGCTAAGATGGTGTCTCCTCCGAGAATGGAGTTTTGATGCGGTGATTTATGAGTTTATAGATGTCTTACCGTATGGTAAAAGATGAATTAGGGTTTTTACCAACTGCAACATATAGCAGAAACAACAAAAAGAAGAAAATTATAGCTAGACTAGGCCTTTATTTGTGTATTGCTTCCAGAATACAAAATGAAACATTATATGCAATCGTTCATCAAGTCGAGGCCAAATATGTGTTATTCAGTTTCATTAACATCTACACGCTTTCCGAGTTCAATTCCACGCCCAACTACAGCAGCCTTCAACCAAATAGAATAAGATCATGAAAAGGAAGTCTAAAATACTGTTTTTAAGAGTCCCTGATGGACTATCCTGTCCTATAAAGGAAAATATAGACAGGAAATCCAGCTACTATCTTTTCATAAGTCTCTCAAGAATCAAAGAAATTCAATTAGAGGGCTGGAATTTGCGTGGGGGATCGCCCACGGGGAAGAATAGCAGGGATATGGTAATCGTCAATGCTAGCAAGAGAATAAAAATTCTACTCAATTTCAGCACAAGTATCCACTATATTCTGCTAATAGCATATACCAAATACTTTATCCAAATATAATATCAAATAGTTCAACCAGTTCATAAAAGTGAAACATCTAAACAATGCAAGTGGGTCATCACAGGGGCTGCAATCAACACAATGCAAAGTGTGAAACAAAAGACATATATAAGTACAGATAATTATCTAAACTCCCACAAACAAGAAAATCTGATTAAAAATAATAGTAAACAATGATGAGTCAGAAGAGAGAGCGAAGGGGCTATACTATATTTTCAATCTTGAACAGGAACACCGCCATGCTGGTCCGAACAATTTACAGTTTCAAATCTGAAGAAAAAAGGGAATGAGAATGTGCAAAACTTACATATCCAAATCTCCATCCCATCATCTCGTAAGCTTTCGAGAAGGAAAGAGTATGTGGTTCCCTTCTATGCAAACATGTTTCCTATCATCATACATGAATTACCAGCAAATTGACTTTGCTACATAGATATAAGAACATATCATTCAGGAAAAATAACAAACCACAAGCAAAGTGTACTGAACAATGTTACAAGAAAAAGGACCAGAGATGATGTTCCACAATAAGATAAATGCATTTATGGAGGGCAAAGACTCAATAGTGGCATGTCATAATTATTTAACTCCACGCGAAGCCAACTTTCCAGGATTATTTGTCATCTAATAATTGGGAATGAATAGCAACAAATGGGTCAAAATAAAGATAAAATATTCTACACATATCCAGTGAATTGTAATGACAAACTGGGCCAAAAATCAGATCTTTAGTAGCTAATGAAACACAAACATTTCTGAGACTGAAAAATCACTTCTAGACTGGCTTTATATACTACAGAAATGGAAACTAAGCAAAAGTAATGTCTTGCCAACACAAAACTATATCTGCCGGTTCAAGGAGGACGATGGATGAGCATCAACTGCCTGTGAGCCACTGCTTTGGTTTTGTTCAGCTGCTGGAACAGTATTAGCAAACTGATGTGGTGGAGGTGTAGTGTTTAGCAACCCTGTCGACCCTTCCAATTATGGTGGTGGCCTATAAGCATCACCAGGTATGGTGTTTGGCAACCCCTTCGAACTTTCCACACATGGTGCAGGCCTATAAGCATCACCAGGTATGGTGTTTGGCAACCCTTTCGAGCTTTCCACCCATGGTGCAGGCTTATAAGCATTACCAGGTATGGTTTTTGGCAACCTCTTCGAGCTTTCCAAGTATGGTGGTGGCCTATTAGCATCACCAGGTATGGTGTTTGGCAACCCGTTAGAGCTTTCCATGTATGGCACAGGCCTATAAGCATTACCGCGCAATCCACATAATTGACCAGCATGACTTCCTATTTGCCCTGGTGTACTATCAACTCGAGTCCCTCCATGACCTCCAGCATATGAACCTCCTTGCGGACTTGGCAATATACCAGGTCCACCCATGGCCACACCTCCCACGGGTCCCGCCAGTGAACCAACAACATTTCCATGTATTGAGCCCGCAACAGGTCCATGCAATACCGGAGGGGACATAGAATAACCATAATTCTGGCCAGAAGTTCCACCACCTTCTAACAAGGTGTTGTTGCTAACAACATGATTAACAACAACTCTTTGTTGTAGTTGTGGTGGCCATGGATTTGAAAAATGTGAGCGTTTCACTTCTTTGTTGCTCAACCACTCAGTTTCATCGATTTTTCTCTTATGAAATCCAGCATTCTTTTGTGCTATCTTCTGATCAGCTATCTGCCTATTGAATTCAGCAATTTCTTTCTCCAAGCTCATTATTCTCGTACTAACTTGCCAACCCCCAAGAAGTTTCGAAGGATCAATATTGTGACATCCCAAACATTTAATGATCGATTTCAGATCATTCATATACTTCCTTTTTACTCCAATATTCTCTTTATTTGCACCTTGTGATCCATGCATTTTGTCAAATGAACTTTTAGACTCTCTTAAAAATGACATCAAAAGTTTCTTAGGGTTAAATCTGTCCTGCATTTCAACACTATAGACAATATGAACAGCTTTAACTACCATCTTATTGGCCAACATTTCGTCTATTATTTCAGGAATCTTCCCCATAAGAACATTTGATCTCCTGATCGCATCAGAAATCCAATTAAGGTTACTCACCTGAAGCAAATTTCCGATATTCTTATTTTTAAACTTATCTGGAATTCCGAAACACCCAATAAACAAGAGCAAACCCCGGGCATCAATTTCTTGAGCCTGTACTACACCTTTTTCAATATTTATCCTCTTTAACCATGCTAAAGCTGCTTGTTCTGCCTCTTCCTTCACCCATTTCTCAATCACAATTCCCTTATTATCGATGATTCCCATCATCAATAAAAAGCACTCCAAAAGCAATACTTTAGCCTTCCTTTCCTGGATCAAAGGTGCGTTATTAACATATGCCTTGCTCCCTTTGTTGTAAAACTTGCCTATACATTTAAATACAAGGCTTGCGGGACTAGGCGACAGTTTCAGTGCCTTAAGGACTTCTACACGTAGTCTATGAATATCTGAGAGATTTGTTATCATGTACTTCCCTAGACCATGACTATCCATTGTTTCGCATATGATTTCCAACTCCGAACGAGGCGATTTTAGCTCCGAACCAGGCAATTTTAACGCCGAACCAGGCGACTTTAACTCCGAACGAAGCGATTCCAACTTCGAACCAGGCGATTCCAACTTCGAACCAGGCGATTTCAACTCCGAACCAGCCAAACTCAACTCCGAATCAGGAAAATTCAATTCCGAACCAGGCGATATTAACTCCGAACGAAGCGATTTCAATTCCAAACCAGGCGATTTAAACTCTGAACCAGGCGATTTCAGTTCCAAACGAGACGATTTCAACTCTGAACCAGGCGATTTAAACTCTGAATGAGGAGAAATCACTTCTTCCTCTTTCTCTCGCTTTTCCTCTACCTCGACGTATTTTTCTTCTTCTTCTTCTTCTAGGTCTTCAGAGGGGTCAGATTCCCACGATGGTTCTGGCTCTGGCTCCGGCTCCGGGGCTGAGGCTAGGGGTGGGGCTGCTTGTGAAGCGGTGTTATTTGTCTGGAGGGGGAGCAGTATAGAGTCGATTGAGGTTCGGATTGAACCGATGTGTTGTTGTAGATCACTGAAGCATTGTTGGAAAGCGGAAAGGGAGTTGGAAAATGTGCGGAGATTGGAGATGAACGATTCCTGGGAATGTGATTGTTGCAATTCCGATTTTCTCTGTGCTGTTTGGGCTAATTGGGAGGCCAACGGTGGCTGCGACACTGGCGTCGCCGCGCCGGAATTGTCCATTGTTTCACTGCAGGAGAAAGTAAGTTACTTTAACCAAACCCTTCTAATAAATTTGGGGCTTAATTCCTAATATGTTATACTACTTCTCTATTATATGAAAAAAAGTTACCAGTACTACTACTATTATTATATTAGTGTAAAACCTAATTTAACTAGGACTAGAAAATACATTTTTATATTAATTTTACTAAAAGTCATATTTAGACATGAATTAAATAAATATCAAATCATAAAATTTGGTTTCTTAGTTCAATTTTGAATTATTATTCCAATAAAAAAGTTGAATATTATAATGCAGAAACTATAAAAAAGGAAAAGGATACTTTTGGAATTGTGATTTAGCGGATGCCAGTGGATTATCTTAAAAGGTTATTTTTTTGAAACAAAGAGTATATTTTAGAGAAACGCATCTTAATTATAATTAGTTGATATACAAATGGTAACTGATCACTACTACTTGATAAGTTGTTTATATTATTTTGATCAGTTAAATACGCTAACAAGTATAAACTGATCATTCAATATATACGGTTTGGTTAACAATATTGATTTCTCTTATTGACTCAGAAACCAAAACTTACTTTTGATACAGAAAATATTTCAATACTTTTATTTTTAGGCTTTTACTGGTGAATTTATCCGCGCTTCGTGCGGTCATAAAAATACTAATAATTTATTAAATATAATATAAATAGAAGAGATATTTATAATATATATATTTCAAGCAATTTGTAAAGTTTATATATATTTCTCAATCAATTATCTACTTAATTTCTTAAAATGCAACTGCTAGCCATAGAAATATGTCACATCACCTTGTTTATCCCTAGCTTTAATATATATATATATATATATATATATATATATATATATATATATATATATATATATATATATATATATATATAATATATATCAGAAGTACAATTGATTTCAAAGAGGAAAATGTTTGGTTATTAGTAGTAGACTTCCTACAAAACAATAATTACTATTTTGAACCAAAAGAAATTACATACTTACAACAATAAGGAATTATAAAGAGAACATACGGAAAAAATATAGAAGAGAATAATACAATATACATCATTCTTACGACCTTAATCATAAAAAATAGAAGAAGAAAATACGAAATTAATGCATAATTTGCCGAGCTTTTGTTAGATATTATTCAGTCCTACAAGTCTATCACATTCATGAGTCTCCTCCTCCTTTTTCTTCATCTCAAACTAAAGCATGAATATAATACTGCAATAAATATAACAATATTACTACATACTTCAAATATGGAATGAAAGGAAAATCTTGGGTAGGATCTCATGAAACAAAAAATATGAATTTACAATATGTGATGTTATAAGAGGGTGACATTTTTTACTAATGTGATCATTTTCTTTGCTACAAACTCTTACAATGCCTCTATTTGTAGGACTACAATATGGAATATCAAATAATGTCATGAACATGGCTATTAATTATTTAGAGTTTATGGTAATAAAAAGTTGTGGGAGTAATGAAAATAAAGACTAATTATTTAGAGGTTATGATAATAAGAAACTGTGGGAGTAGTGGAAATAAAGACCATTAAGTTTTTATATTAAAAAATAGGGATGAATAGAGGAGTAATTGATATATTTATTTTTGTAAAATAAAAAATAGAGAAGTATGAGAAATTATCAAAAAAATGAGAAAAAATAAATAGAATTCTTGATCAAAGAGAGGTGTCACATTACTCTCCTATTTCCTAGCTTTACTTTATATATATATATATATATATATATTTTTTTTTTTTTTTTTTTTGTTACGCTAACTTCTCTTTTAATTTGTGGTGGTGATGTTTTGACGTTTTAAAATTCATACACAGTTGGAATTCATAAACTTTTATGTTTATTTTATCTTATGAAAGAAGTTTAGATTTCACGAAATATAATTTGTGATTACTTTCAATATTAAGATAGAGGTAAGGCTGCGTATACACCCCATGAGATTATACTGGATTGTTGCAAAGACCCACTTATGAGATTATAGTGAGTTGTTGAATTACTTTCAATGATCAAGTATCAAAAGAAACTAAATCATGGTTCTCTTCCATGATCGCACATATCTAAAAGTCTCACATCAGGAAAGCAGTAATTTCTGTTCTGGTTCGAAGAAGAATCACCAGAAAAGTTAACATAAAGCTAGATTGATAGGGGCCTCAAACAAAATTTACTAATATGATAAATGCAAACAAACGATCTGATTGTGGAAGTGTTACTAGAAAAGAAAATGTTTGTCTGCGGAGTGAGCTGCGAATCACTAATCTAACTTGATTGTGTGCATACAAATAGGTAACTAGTTAATTCAGTTCAACACTGAAAGCTCCAAGAGCACTTTCAGCTAGAACTCGGATTTGCACACACTAACATTTTCATAAAAGAAGACGATAAAAAGAGAAGCAACGTTCGCTTCCCAACTGCTCCAAAGGATACTCATAACACTTTTCAGGCGATTAGCAAGAACTGGTTGCAGTCTACTATCTACTAGGAATTCCGAACATTTCACATCAAGAACGCCTTAATACCATCGATACCGGCTTAAGGATAATCTACTCTTCATCCTAAAATTCTACTCTTGAAATGAACCCAGCAATAGCAGGATTTCCCACTAGCAATATGATAATGCACAACGACTGAGCTCCAACGCTCTGTACATTGAGCCATTCAAAGCTCCAGCTCTATCAAGGTTTAAACACAACCTCACAACACGTATAACGAAAATGCCATGACATTTCTTAATGACGTAAGATCAAAATGGATATATTGGACAAGGCTGAAATTTGAAATTACATACTATAATTTCCATTGTTTGCCTCAGCATGTTTTCCATGAAAATTCCAAGTTCAAACAAAATCTGTAAGTAGACAAGAAACCTCCTAACTGTGCTCAAGGGGAACTGGAAAAAGGGAAAATGGATACTTCCATAAGCTGAATTCTTCTAATCGAAAAGACTGAAGCCCATGTCCTGTAAAAGAAATTCAAGAAAACCACATAAGCAAATGAGAGGATATTAAAGGTTAATATAAGAAACATTGACCATCAGCCTATAAGCAAGTTAAATATATAAGGAGAGCAACATACATCATCAGACTCTTCTTTTTCTTCTTTCTTTTCTTCCTTCTTCTCCTCAGCAGCAGGTGCGGCACCACCACCACCAGCAGGTGCAGCAACTGCAACAGCACCACCACCACCAGCAGGTACTGAAGCCAACTTTTCTCTGCCAGCAGCAATCAACTCAGTGATATCTTTGCCCTCAACTTGAGAGAGTAGTAGTTGAATCCTATCATCATCGGCCTCAGCTCCAACTGCAGCATGTATTTCAAATGTTAATTCAAAATGAACCACTAAAACAAGCAGACATGTATAACGGTTAAGAATAACAAGCCAGCACAGTTTACTATGGAGCACCAACTAAATAACACATCATCACTTTAAGATACTTCAGAGAGAAAACCCAATATAGAACAATATTTGATAGCATCAAGGTAATTAGAAAGTATCAACTTAAGATATTTCAAGTCATATCAATTACTGCATTGTTCTTTAAGCAAGAAAAATAAGTATTACAGTATCTTCTTACCTCTGAACAACTCAAGAAGGTACAGCAGAAGACAAGTAATTCTCACTTTAAAGGTTAATAGCACTATATAAGCATTATCCTATCCCAACTTTTGCGAGGACCATGAAAACCAAAAAACTACTAGAGTACAAGGAAACCAAGATGTTTACCAGTTACAGTTACAATGGTCACTACTAAACCTGGTAACTTGAAACAGAAACATGTTTAACTTCATGAAATTCCATAACCCCCTCTTCAAGGGGGAAAAGATATTCCTTCAATCTCAATGTACATGTCCCTATACCCCAAATTATTTATAGCTAGTTCACTAATAATATTATTCTAGAAATATAGCTTGCAGAAGTTTCAAAATTTCAAATCACCTCATTTTCCAAGTAATAAAAATCTCCATCGAACTAATTTTTTCACCATTTCTCTAATATTTCTTCCACTACCCCCTGATACTATCACAAGTCAAATTGTATTGTTAAACCCAACGTCCCATCAAGAGTAATAAGTAAATAATCTCGGAATAGCTAGAGATATTATCCATATTTAAGCTAAATCTCTATCAGAAAACTAACGAAATAAAATAAAGAATGTGTTACTTGGGGATACTCGTATACGTAATTTAGGCACGCAAACACATAAACCTATTGTAGGTAACTTCACGGATCAATGACTATAAAGTGATGTAGAAATTACAACATATTCAATAAATCAGTAACACGAAAAACTTTCTTAAGGCCTTACCAGATCCAAGGATTTTCTTCAAATCCTTTTCCGAAGGGCAGGTGTTGCCACCCAATACGGCCAACAAGTAAGCAGCGACTACCTTCATTTCTCTTCTCTGTTCAAAATTAACACATTCAGATATAAATCACTCAAATATAAAAAAGAATACAAACTACGAACAAGAGAAATTTGAGAGAATAAAGCCTTCAAATGGCGGACCTTCAGTGTTGCTCCTAGGGTTTATCAAGTAGTAAAAGGGAAATTATAACAATATATAGTTAGGGTTTCTGTATATTGGAGTTGCTTATTCTACATTAAACCCCTAAGGCCCATAAGGTTGTACACCTTGTTTTGAGTGATTGGGCTTCTTACCATTTTTCATTCTTAGGGTTAATTTTCATAGATATAATCACTTCATTTCTATTTTTTGCATTAAAATCTTTAAAGATTGTAGGCCAAGTTAAAAGATTTATTGCTAAGATTGAAATTATCTGGATTTTTGTGTTTCCTTCGTTTCTCTCCCTATTATGACTAGATTTTTAACATAAGCATGATACAATAACAATAATATATTTTGTTCATAGTTTAGAAATAAGCAGCCCAATTCCATATATAGTAGCTTTTATGGGCCCAACTAATGTTTGTTCTGAATCGGATCATTTGCACTTCTTTTTCTATTTTGCGTTGGTCTTTAATTTTTACCCCTCAAATGGAACTTATGATTATTGGGGCATAAGTTTTTAAAGAAATCCGACACAATTTATGTCGGAGCTTTTAAAGAACTTATGCCCCAATAGGCATAAGTTTCTGAGTGGCAACAATTAAAGATCAGCCCATTTGAAGGGTAACCGTGCATTTAATTTGTTAATAAAAATATTAGACGATGCATAGTTTAAATGATTCATAAGTTGCAAGATAAATTTAAAAATGTTCATTTACTAAACAGTTATCCCAAAAAGCAACAATTTGAGGAAATTTCGCAAGTTTCTAGTGGTTGAGTTAATGAGTCATGGTTTTAATTTATTGTTTATGTTTAGTGATGAGTTACACACGCAATGTTCATTTACTAAACTCTATGGTTTTAATTTATTGTTTATGTCTAGATATGTCTAGTGATGAGTTACACACGCAATTTAGATGTTGTTAGTATGCTGAGCTGGCATAATCTCAAACAGCCACTAAAAATGTTCTTTTTATTTCTTGAAACTGTTGGGTTTGGAAAATGAGGTTGGTGGGGTTTGATTTTGTGCGTGTTTGTGGTGTGTAGGATTGGATGTCAAAACAAGTTACTCAATTTTCTGGAGAAAAAGATGAATCTTTATCAATGTGAAGTAAAGAAGAAAGAAAATTGACTGCAAAATATAAAAAGGCACAAAGAATACAATTCTTCCGTCCCAAAATACTTTTCATATTTTTCATTTTAAAAGCTAATTTAATTAAATTTCAAAATTAAATTAAATTATATTAATTTAATATTTTAAAATTTAAATTTAAATATTTAAAAATTATACGAAATATACTATAAGTTGCAATTTTTCTCATATTAATATGATGAAAAATATTGGTTTTAAAGATGTGATAACACATGATTATGGTGTAATTGTAAAAGTAGCTTAGTTTTGTTTTATTTCCTTTGTATCCGGTGCAATGTCAATTATCAAACAAGATAGTTTTAGTAGGCGTTTGGCCGTGGTTCCAATTTTTTTTTTCAAATTGTTCACATTTCTTTAGGAAAATGGACATACTTTGTTCCTACGGTGAAGCAGAATGAAAAAATTTATTTTATGCTATTAACCTTCTAAGGTATGGAGAGTGGAGGAGAATAAGGAGTTGCAATCCGGTGGTTTTGGGTTTATGATGATGGCTGGTGCGGAAGCCAAAGAGTAGGGAAAGAAAGATACTGGAGGGCAGTTTAGTAAAAAAAGATTCATTAAATGAAAGGAATGACAAAAATAAAATACCAGCCCATTTGAAGGACATAAATTTAAGACCGGCTCATTTGAAGGCCAAACCGTGCAATTTCTTGATTTTGGATTCTCTTCGTTTTCTTTGAACGCCGGATCCTAAAAGACAATGTACAGTCCACAAACAATATCCAAATAGAATCAGTTACAAAATTCCATCAACATTTTATTGCGTAACATTTAGTTAATAGCATCCGCTTTAAAAATAGGAAAAAGGTGTCAAATTTGCCCTCTAACTTTCTATTACGGATCATATTTGCCCTCCGTTAAAGTATGAGGTCAAATATACCCTCCACGTTAGTAAAGTTATCACATATGTCCTCTGTTGGACGAAAATCCCATGTGAATGCCACATGCAATCCACGTGAACGCCACGTCGGATCCACGTGGAGGACAATAAACACATGGCATCAATTATCTCCTTTTTTTTCTTTTTTTTAATGCTTCCGCCGGAGCATTCAATGTTGCCGGTGTAGATGGTGGAAAGACATTGTGTTTGCAGGTTACGTGCTATCCGAGTTGCCTCGCCAAAATACGGGTCGGGTCGGGTCATCTCCCAGTTGCATTTAAGAAAAATCAAACATTGAGTTTCAGATCTACTTACAATAGGGAAAGAGACACTAGAATCACCCTCATGGCTGCAACACCAGTTTGGAATCTAAAAATTAAACTACTTTTTCATAAATAAAAATTAACAACACACACCTCAGATTTACCACTACCTTTGTGAGATAGAAAGATCGTTTCTTATAGACCCTCGGCTCAAGAAAAATATTTTTCAGAAAATAATTTGAAAGAAATGCAAGTATAAAAAGATAAGATGAAAATATTGATGAAAAGAAAATATTAAGAACAACCGAAGTAAAACTAACAACATTAATAAAAAAAACGAAGCATAAAATAATGCTAGAGTAATACTAAGAAAACAGACAAGTAAGAGAAGTATTCAAGGGACCTAAAGGAGTTAAATGACGATATTAAATGTTTCTGAGAGAGGACGTCCATTTTTAAGATTGAAATATTTGTCCAAAAATTACATGTATCCGTGTTGGATAGCAATTACTGTAGAATTATGAAATTCTTTTTTATTGGAGACTTCTCATTGATACAATATATATAGTTGTTTACAAGTACAATTCTGATTGTATGAGGATATCTAGTTTTTATAATTAATTCAAAATCCTAATTACAGAATATATGGAGAATATTAATAAATTCTGTATCACACCCCCTCAGTCGGAGCGGAGGAGGCCGGACGCTGAGATTGGATATGAAATCAAGGAACAACTACCGAGGAAGTCCCTTAATAAATATATTTGCATATTGATATGAAGAAGGAACATGTAACACCCTAACATGACAACCTTCTCACGAACAAAATGAATATACATCTCAATATGTTTGGTTCGCTGATGCTGGACCGGGTTATGAGACAAGTAAACAACAAATATGTTATCATATTAAACAAGAGATGCCTTACGTAAGGGATAGTGAAGCTCTAGAAGAAGGTTTCTGAGCCAGCAGATCTCGGCAACAACGTTCGCAACACCTCTATATTATGCTTCTGTACTTGAACGGGAAAGTGTGAATTGCCATTTGGCAGACCACGAAATAAGATTATCACCCAAAAATACACAGTAACCGAAAGTAGATCGACGTGTGTCCGGACAACCGCCCCAATCGACGTTCGTATACGATATCATCTTGATCGATGCAGAGGGATAAAGATGTAATCTGTAGTCAAGAGTACTCTTAACATACCGAATGATACGTTTAAGAGCGGTAAAGTGAGGCTCCCTGGGAGCATGCATGAACAAACACACATGCTGAATGACATATGCAATATCGAGCCTAGTGAAGGTAAGATACTGAAGTGCACCAGCAAGACTCCTATAAAGAGAATGACCGAGCACAGGATCCCCGTCATCGGCATTGAGTTTCGACTTCGAGTCGACTGGAGTGGGCATGATCTTGTAGTTTGTCATTTTAGCCCTGTAAACAATTTCTTCGGCATACTTACGCTGGCACAGGAACATTGCATTTTCGGATCTGGTCACTGAAATCCCAAAAAAATAACTCAACTTACCAAAGTCTGTCATAGCAAATTTGGATTTGAGTAGGGTAATGATTTCGTGTTTCAGCATATCAGATGAGGCAGTCAGAACAATATCATATACATAGAGCAAAAGGTATGCAGTGTCATTACCTCGATGAAAAATAAAAAAAGAATTATAACTTTTGTTGCACACGAACCTGATCTGCATGATGTAAGTGGAAAAACGCTCATACCAAGAATTGGGGCCTATTTCAATCCATATAGTGACTTTCGAAGACGGCAGACATACTGAGGAGCATCTGCATGCACAAACCCAGGCGGTTGATGCATATATATGGTTTCTTTCAAATCCCCATGTAAGAACGCATTTTTCACATCAAGTTGATGAATCAGCCAGTTCTTTTCCATAACTATGCTCAAAATAGTGTGAATAGTGGTTGGTTTAACCACTGGACTGAAGGTCTCCCACAATCAACTCTCTTTTGTTACCCTGTGTCATTTGCCACAGGTCTCGCCTTATGGCATTCAAGCTCACCACTATCTCTAAATTTGTGATGATATAGCCACATACAATGAATCACATTCACCCCCTCTGGTCTCGGGACAAGATCCCAATTGCGCTGTGAAATGAGTGCATTAAATTCCTCACGCATGGCCACATTCCAATTTGGGTCAAGCTTGGCTAATTTTGGATTTTTAGGTATAGGTGAGATAGTCTGAGTGGATAGGTTAAAGTGTACTTTTGGTTTGAAAATCTCGTGCTGAGCACGAGTTTCCATACGGTGGGTTGGAAGCGAGATGGTTTGGGTGACGGGCAGTGGGGTGGTTACGGGCAGTGGGTTGGTGTGGGACATAGTATTTTCCAATACGGGAACAGTGGCAGGGGGTGGGCCAGTGGGCTTGGTGACACAGGAACAATGGCATGGGGTGGGGCAGTGGACTCGGTGATACGACATGGTCTATTATGGGACCAGTGGCAGGGGGTGGGGCGGTAAGCTCGATGACGGGATCGATGCGGCCGAGACGGGAGCAGTAGGTCAGTTGGTGGTCGACGGGATGAGGGATAGTCGAAGGGGGCTGGGCTAGTGACGGGAGGGGATATGTGCCATGATGTATTGCGGTTCTAATGAGAGGGGAAGTGTCTGAATCATCAAGGAAGTTGTAATCAGTGACTTGAAATTTTTGGACGTTTGCAAATGGGAAAACGTTCTCGTCGAATGTGACATGGCAAGAAACTTGAATTTTATTTGTGGACAAGTTATAACATAAGTACCCCCTATGGTTTGACGGGAAACCTAAGAAAATGAAAGGGGTAGTTCTAGGTGCTAATTTGTGAGGGGCCATAGAGGCGAGATTCGGGTAGCATAGACAACCAAAAATCCGAAGGTGATTATAAGAGGGTGTCCGATGGAAGAGAATTTCAGTTAGAGTTTTATTTTGAAGAGTTTGTGTTGGTAATATATTAAGAAGGTATGCTGTCATATACAGGGCGTATACCCAAAAAGAGGGGGGAGCATGAAAGAGCATAGTGCGGATCTTATTGTTGATGGTGAGTAGATTCTTTCGGCTTTACCATTTTGAGGTGAGGTATGGGGGGAAAAGAAGCGAAACGCCATGCCATTATCCGCACAAAATTCATGAAAAAGGGAATTGTCAAACTCACTATCGTTGTCACATTGAAATGTTTTGATTTTTTTCTCAAACTGGGTTTTAACATATATTTGAAATTCAAGAAAGTTTGGTAAACTTGGGACTTATATTTTAGGGGATAAACCCAAAGAAAGTGATAGAAATCATCTAAAAACACCAAATAATATTTGTGACCTAGTTTGCTAGAAATTGGAGAGGTCCATAAATCCGCATGAATAATATCAAAATGAGAGAATGTTACACTTAGTGATGACTGGAAAGGAAGTCTAACATGTTTCCCTAATGGACAAAAGTAGCAATTGTGGGAAAATTTCCCTTTATTAAATTGAATTAAATTATGACTCCTAAGAAAATTAAAAACTAGTGCTCCTGGGTGCCCAAGTCTATCGTGCCAAGTTGATGGAGAGAATGAAGCTAGAGAGGTATATGGATTGACACTGGCAGCGGAATTGGATAAGAATGGATAGAGGTCCCCCACACTATTGCATCTCGTAAGAGTTGTCCCCGTACGTAGGTCCTTCACAGAAAAACCAAAAGGGTCAAACTCAATAGATACAGAATTGTCACTAGTAAACTTCCTAACAAAGATTAAGTTTTTAATGATGTTAGGCGCGTATAGGACATTTTTATGGTAAAAGGAGGATGAGGTGGTGGTGTTTGTGTAGTGCCATAACCTTGAAGTGGAATGAGATTGCCATTTTCGACCAAAATACATTGAGGATTACGCAAATAAAACAGTTGATGGAGATTACTAGAGTTATGAGTGAGATGGGATGTTGCCCCCGTGTCCATATAACATGCGTTATCGGGCTGCTGAAGATTCATAATGATGTAGTCCTGACTTAGTTCGGTAGGGGTCATAAGACCATATGGCTGTTGTGGTTGTTGGGTTCAAGATAGGTAGGCCTAATGTTGTTGGTTCGTGTGGCGGGGGGCTGGAGATGGGCCCAGGAGTCCCGACTGTTGGCGCTGCCTAGTGAATTGGGCTTGGGCTATCGGATACGGACATTGTGGTGAGGCCCAGGTCCCGGGGCTGTGGGCTACGGACATGTGCCATAGTGTTGGGCTGACCCACTGAGAGGGGTATTGGGATGGTCGTGACTATCCACTGGACCTGGAGTTACCTCTACGGCCCTTCCATCGGCCGTTGTCTCGATTCCCGCGGCTATGACCTCTTCCCCCTCATCGGCCACCACGTTGAGGGTGGTGGCCCGTGTTGTGTTGTGGACCGACTGGTGTGGTGGCGGTTGGCAGTACGTCAATCGCCAATGCTTGTTGATTGTGTTCGTACTATTTGGCTCATCTAGTCTCTTCCAACAGCAATTGTGACTGGGCTTTGTTGAAGCTAGGGAGGGGATCTGCTTGTTTGATCATCATCGCAAGTGTGTCGTACTCACCCTTTGGCAAACAATTGATGAGTTGTAAAATCATCTTTATTTCAAAAATTGGAGTGCCAACATTAGATAATTGATCGGCAACCAATTTTAGTTGTTTACAATAGTCTGACATGTTGGCAAAATTTTCAAGACGTGTATTGTTAAATTGCTCTTCCAAATAGACGGGCACGTGTATGTTTGTTGTCTTGGAAGATTTCCTCTAGCCGTGTCCATAATTCGTGAGCCGTAGCACATATTTTCATAATAGTATGAAGTAAATCCTTGGATATGGTGTCATATATCCATTGTTTAACAATTGCATCTAGTCTCTTCCACGTCGGGTTGTCGATGTCGGGTGGACGAGGCGTGGTGAAATCGATGTGATCAAGGACGTTGTATGCACAAGCGTGTATTTGAAATAATTCAATCCACGATGAGTATTGTCAATCCTCTTGATCAAGAACCAAAGGGATAAAGTTCCTGATATTTGTTACCGCGAATGCCGAATGAAAGGAGTTAGGAGAGGATGAGGGAGGAGGAGGATGTGTGACATCGGGGTTGGAGGAGGAACCCTCGTGAGATTCATGAGTAGCCATGAGAGGGCAGTTTCCGGTAGTTCAAGAGAAGGAAAAAAATTAGGGTTAGGAGGAAGGGTTGCCGCCGCCGGAGGCAAGTAGGGGGGGGGGGCGAACAAGAGTGGTAAGAATGGTATTTAGGGTTTGGCTCTGATACCATGTAGAATTATGAAATTCTTCTTGATTGAAGGCTTTTCATTGATACAATATATATAGTTATTTACAAGCGCAATCCTAATTGTATGAGGATATCTAGTTTCCATAATTAATTCAAAATCCTAATTACAGAATATATGGAAAATATTAATATATTCTCTATCAATTACAACCATTTCAGCATATAAATACGAGACCGAAACCAAGCCCCTGTTTGATATTATGTAAAATATATTTTTCTCATAATTATGCTTCTGTTATAAATATTATTTATTAATTATTTATTCATCCCTAAAGAAAAATAAAAGAACTTTCCTCTCTTTTCTCTTTCTCCATAATATTTTTGTTCTACTTTTATTATTTCATAACACGTTATCATCACGAGTATCTAATTTTTCGGTTTAAATAAGCCATGGTAGTGCTACCGTCTCTGTCTCTGATAGATTGTCTGTGCCAATCACTGCCTTACCAGGCATCAAAGAGAGACTTTCTTTTGTTGGCGTTTTCTTTTAGTGAAAGGAATTAAAGTGATGCGACGTTCATTATGGGCTGGAATCTTCTATCAAACAAATCCTATTAATTTATATTAGAGAGGTATGTTCACACTTCTTCATAAGATTATATGTATTATGTGCCAAACATTCACCAGATGTTGGCCTCCTTAATAATACGTATAGTGTTTTACTCGTATGTTACAAAGTGTATATTTAAAAGATACACTCAAACTCCAGTTGAGTTTGAATAAGGCCACAAATTATTCCAAGTCTAGTCATGACTAAATTTATTTATGCCAATAATTACCAGAAGTGATAAAAAATTTCTAGGTTTGTTGTGGTTACATTAAAATATGTTAGAGAATTTTTTTCTACATTATTATACATCTCTCAACTTGCTCCTAAATTAGCAAATAACTTAAAAGAGGTTTTAAGCTATTATAATTTGATATGATTAAGGCACGTTCACATCATTATATATGTTTCATTCTCGAAGAATGAAAACTTTTGATAAATCTTACAAATACAGGTTCATTCCCTGAAGTGAATGTGAGATCATGTAGTAGAACTTATAACTACGGACGTGCGTTTGATTGTGAAGTTATAACGACTCACCTCCAGAAGAGGTAGAATAATTGAAAAATAATATTCTATAATTTACTCCTGTAGTAGTAAACTCAGAAATCTGCTCCTGAAGTAATAAACTCAGAAGTCTGCTCTCGAAGTAGTAAACTCAGAAGTCTGCTTCTGAAGTAGTAAACTAAAAAATTTGCTATCGAAGTAGTAGACTCAGAAATTTGCTCCTCAAGTAGTAAATCTTGAACTCTACTCTCGAAGTAGTAGAAGTTTGAACTCTACTCTTGAAGTAGTAGAACTTTGAACTCTACTTCTGAAGTAGTAAAACTTTGAGCTTTACTCCCGAAGTGGTAAGACTATGAAATATATTCCAGAAGTAGTAAAATTTTGAAATTTCCTCCTGAAGTAGTAAGACATTGAAATTTACTCTCAAAGTAGTAAGAATTTGAAATTTACTCATGAAGTAGTAAAATACTAAAATTTACCCCCGAAATTATAATCTTTAAACTTTACTCCCGAAGTTGTAGAAGTATAAAATTTACTCCAGAAGTAGTAGAACTCTGAGATTTATTCCCGAAATAGTTAAATTTTAAACTTTACTCTTGAAGTAGTAAAACTTTAAACTTTACTCTCGAAAAAGTTCAACTTTAAATTTACTTCTAAAGTAGTAAAATAATGGAATCCCCCCCCCCCCCAAAAAAAAATCTGTTGTGACTTTATAATACAAGTAACTGTTTTTCTTATTTTTCTGCAAGCTTCCGTTTTAGTTATTTAAGGTGGAAAAATAACGAAGAACATGTTTATATTTAATTTGCTGTAATTTTCGTAAAGTGTTAGGATGTACTACTAAGAAATAATTCTTTATGTATTTTAGTGGTATAGAAGTATTGGTATGATTTTTGGACGCAGAAAAAGGTTTGAGAAATATATTGAAATGATATTTTTTTGTGTGTGGTTAAGCAAAAAAATGAGCTATTGAAAATTATGTATAAATCTCATATATATGACCAAGTTTCATTCTCGAAGTGAATGAAGAAATACCACAATACACCTCCAGAAGAGATAAATAACAAAGGATATAAATATTATTTTGTGGTATGAAGGTCATTGTTGCACGTACCTGTCGTATGTCAAATCATCTTGGAGATTTTTATTATGTATCATTCTATGGCAAAAGAATACAGATTTTGTAGAATACTTTCTACTATAACCACATTAATATATTATGTTTTCTTACTGTTTCCATAAGAAAATAACAATTCATAATTAAAAAAAAGGATTCTTGAAGAAAGAGAATAATTATGTGCTTGTTAATAGGTATTCTCCCTGAATGAGATATTTACCATAGAAGTTGATGATAGAAGTATCAAAGACTGTATAACTTAATGTTTAGTTTTTGTCATTTATCAATTAAGGGCTCTAGAAGAGCTAACTATTTATCTAGAAGATCATGACACTAGTAGTGTCCATACAATATGTAATTATGGAGAATAAATTAAAAGTTCTTGAAGAGCTTAAATACTATTATGTAATTCGTTCTAGATTGTAATATATGAAGTTATTATGATTGAAACACAAGTTGTAGTAAACCCGAAGTTTACTTAGGTAATAGATATCATATTGAAGCTATAAATGATGGAAGGATTAAATATTTTTAAAATTTTAATTGTACTACACAATATAAACATGATGAATCACATGTCACGATAAATCAGAAATTTATATTGGTATGAAATTTATGTCATAGTAAATCAGAAGTTTACTAAAACAAATAACACATATCATGATAAACTTGAAGTTTACTTGTACATATAATTTTATCATTTGACATGAGCAATTTGGTCATCCCGATTCAAATATAATATGTAAATTGAGTATTCAATTTATATTGAAGAACTAGCAAATTCTTTAAGATTTTTTTGTGTTACTGTTCTCATTATAAGTTGATTATATCAGCTAATTAATATTGGGATTGAATTCTCTAAAATCTGGAAAAATATAAAAAGGTGAATATGGGCCCGCTCACCTGATATGTGATGCCTAAAATAGATGCATCGATAAAACGATCACATGTGCATTTATCGTCAACCCGCGGTTTGACATATGCAAAGTTACTTGCTCAAAATAATTGAGCTGAGAGCACAAATTTCAGATTATATAATCAAGATAATTCATCTTGTTAATGTTGATTTATATCCAAGCTGGTTTGGTGTGAATGCCTCCGATAAATAGATAAATCATTTCTTATGAGAACAAAGATTCATGTGTTGATATGAAATATGATAAATTGCATACAATAACACTTGTATGATTCAGACAAATAAATTATGGTAAATTCTTCACTCACAATTGGTTCAGGATCAGTAATCAGATATTTCATCTAACAATTTTTATGTGTGGTATATGATTAATTAATTTACTATGATGCACAAAGATGGATTCCCCCAAAGAATATGGGATATGTATTAGTTTTTCTAACATAAGGGGAGAAAATAAGAAGCTATGAAATATATTGTGAATTATCATTAGTTATGTACCTAAAAACAATGGAAGTGATACGATCTCAACAAGTTATATCACATTGTAAATGGATACAAACGACGTATCGTCGACGATATCTTTGACACAATATAGTGCGCAATATTGTAAAGATTATGATGATCCAAATTTTACGTCTGTTACAGCATGTTGACACAGAAATAATTATCAAGTGAAATGACATATCTTGGTAAGCGTAAAGCTCTTTGGACATGTAGTCTAGACACCAGAAAATGTCACACATTTAAAATTCAATGGATATTGTCACTTGACAAAAATTATATGAAAATTATTGAAGAATTTTAAATGCCTGAAGCATATATAAATTCTATAAATTTGTTCATAATTCTTATATAGATTAAATCAAGTACGGTGAATACGATTTGATGACATTAATGAGTATTAACTAAAGATACAAATAACTCTATTTATCCTTACATTTTTGTGAAAATCAAATTTGTCATATTGTTGGTGGTGCAAGTTGATGACTTGAATATTATTGAAACTCCTGAAGAGTTCTCAAAAGTAGTATATTATTCGTTGAAATGAGTAAACTTGCAGAACTCTTTGGTCCTGAAGTGTCATGTTTTTATGCAATTGATGCATTTAAAGATTTTGCTATGACTATGAGGGATTACAGTCATACGATGTTATCTACATGACAGTCAAATCATAGAAAGATAATATCTGTTTATAAAGAAAGTCAGGAATTCACTTGGCATGATTCCAACAATATTATATGTTGATGCAACTGTATCCAAAGACTGAAGATCCAGTAACATACATAGCCCAACTAAAGAGAAGATTCATAAAAGGAGATAGAACGAAACACATTTCACCAAAGTTGTTCTTCACACATGAGCTCCAAAAGAATGGTGATATCAACATGCAACAGATTCGTTCCAATGATAATATGACTGAATTATTCACTAAGTCTCTACCAACTGCAACTTTACATAAGATAGTGCACAAGATTGGAATGCGAAGACTCAAGTATTTGGATTGAAGTTCTCATCAAGAGGAGTTAATACGCGGTGTACTCTTTTTCCCCTACAAGATTTTGTCCCACTGGATTTTCCTTCTAAGATTTTTAATGAGGCAGCCAAAATGCATATTATTAGAAATATGTACTCTTTTCCCTTTACTAGAGTTTTTTCCACTGAATTTTTTCTAGTAAGGTTTTAATGATACACATTATCTATGACATCAAAGGGGGAGTGTTATAGATATTATTATTCATTATTGATGTCTATCTTTTAGAGAAAATTAGGGTTAGTGACTTTGGGACCAAACTACTTTTCCCTATAAATAGAGGTGTTCTCTTCATTGTATTTTCATTCATAAAGAGAAATAAAAGAATTCTCCTCTATTTTCTCTTTCTCCACAATATTCTTGTTCTAATTCTATTATTTTATAACAGCTTCAATGTTTGGTAGGATATAAATTTGGTGACATGTTATACTATTGGAAAGTGAGTGTGAGGTATCACTTGTCAATTGGGTCGGGTGAACATAGCCCGAAAACCTAAAATATAAATAAAAAATTACGTGGATTTCCCTTCATACGGGTTGGTCTTTAAATTTTGCCCCTCAATTCGCTGGTCTTTAATTTTGTCCCTACTTCTCATTTAATGAAAATTTGTGACCCAAAGTATTCTTTATTCACAGGTCGACTAAATCAGATATTCTGGGTTCGAATCTCAGCAGAGGTAAAAAAAGAAAAAAAATTGCAAGACAAAAATTTCATAGAAATTATAACTATTCGGCCAAAGTTTTACAGATACTATGCCCCTTAAGGCATAATCTCTATACAACTTTGTCCGAATAGGCATAATTTCTATGAAATCTTGCCTTGGCTTTTTTCTTTGACTCTGCTGGGATTCGAACCCACAACCTCAGAGGTATTTTCGGAGACATAATTACATCTATACAACTTTGGTCGAATAGACATATTTTCTAATGAAATTTTGCATTGCGAATTTTTTATTTTACTTTGCTGAGATCCGAACCCACAACCTCAATGGTATTTTCGGTCATTTTTTTAGGCGGAGGATAAAAATTTAAGACCACCAATTTGAGGCGCAAAAATTACTGACCACCCAAAAATAGGTACAATCGTGCAAATTGCCCAAATATAAACGTATACCTGGAAAAAGAAAAATTAGAGTGGAAAAGAGTCAACTGATTTAGAAAATATGAAACAGTTAAAAAAAGTTGTAGTGAACAAGCCATTGGAAGAACATTTATTGTTTTATTGTATGATATAAAATACTTTTTTAAGAAAATATTTGTAATGATTTTCGGCAAACAAACAAGCGAAGAATAATTTGATTTTAAAATGATTTTTGTGTGAAAGATACCAAAATTTCAGAAAACACGAACCGTTCAATAGCTAAACATAAAAATTTCCGTATAATAATTGCCATTACAGCTTCTTGAAATAAAGATTTCTTGACAAACGTAATATAGGTGAACGTATACAAATATCTAACGATGATATATAAATTTTAAACAAAGGTAAAGGAACGACTTAAAGCTTTATTTTTACCCCTGAAAATTGAAACAAGGTTTCTTTGACATTTTCTTCTATTAATGATTCGCACATGGATATATTCTTTTGTTAATGATCAACTTAAAATATCCCTTTTCTTGCAGCATAATTAGTGGAGATTAATACCACATGCCTTCTATTACTTAAGCCACAAAATGTGTCTGCCTAACAATTATTAAGAATAAAATAATGGGTAAACACATGTTTCAGAGCTGCTACCATTCCAGATTCTGGTGGAAGAAGATGCATAGTATTATTCTAAGGATTAAACAATTTGATTAACATGACCAATTATTTCGAGACAACTAGAACATTGACTGCTATATTTAAGAATATAACCGACATGATCACTTATTCCAAGCTTCTAGTTAATTAAGCTTTTTATGCTTCTTGACGTAGCTAGAATCTAGAAAATTCTTTAAAATTTAAAGCTTGAATAATTAATCGCAGATCGACAAATAACTTTTATATAGATAATATTGTACAAGTAATATAGGGTCCCCAAAATATCTTCCAGCCTTACCTACTTAAGTGACGAGAGAAATTAAAAGATCGGACTTTCTTCGTTCACTTTTATATATATATAACAGTGTAAGAAAAAATAAATTCTTGCTATTAAATGTTTTATAAGTATGCGAAATGTTTAACCAGATGATTATAGTGCAAATAAATGGCTCATTTACGAGAATAGCATCCATAAGAGATGATCTTGCATTTTTGGCTCCGCTTGAACATTTTTTTATAAATAACTTTTGTTGCACATCGCTTAATATGTTCGATCGTGTTTTAAAATTAGATTATCTAGAAAAACGATAGTTTCTACAACAATTGAATGAGAGCTGATTGATTATCCTCCCATACATCATGTTATTCATGTGGCTGCTGGCCTGCTAATCATTAAGGTCAATAATTGAAAGCCACTTAAAGTGGATCATGAATCAAGTTTATAGAAAAAATTAAACAAGCAGAGTCTTCATTAAAAAGATAATACTCCTAGGTTTTCTAAGAATCTTCTGCAACAAGTCCATGCACCTCCCCCAACCCAATCCGTAGAAGTGTGTAATTCTTCCTTGTCTGGAGTATTCTCATTAATGCAATATATATAGGTATTTACAATCCTAAGTGTATGAGAATATCTAGTTTACATAATTATACCAATAATATAATTACAGAATATATCACACCCCCGCAGTCGGAGCGGGAGGAGGCCGAACGCTCAGACTGGATCTGAAGTCAAGGAACAGTTGCCGAGGAAGTTCCTTAGTAAATATATTTGAGTACTGATAAGAAGAAAGGAACATGTAACACCCGAACATGACCCATGGCGACCTTCTCACGAACAAAATGAATATACATTTCAATATATTTTGTTTGTCGATGTTGAACCGGATTATGAGACAAATAGACAACAAATATGTTATCACAGTAGATAATAGATGCCTTATGTAAGGGACAATGAAGCTCGAGGAGGAGATTTCTGATCCAACAAGTTTTGGCAACGACGTTCGCAACGCCTCTATATTCTGCTTCCGCACTTGAACGGGAAAGCATAACTTGTCGTTTTGAAGACGAAGAAATGAGGTTATCACCTAAAAATACACAATAGCCGAAAGTAGATCGATGTGTATCAGGATAACTGCCCCAATCGGCGTCCGTATAGGAGATCAACCTGGTCGGTACAGATGGATAAAGATGTAAACCATAGTCAAGAGTAGAGATGGCAGTGGATCCTGGACCCGGTGGATCTAGATCCGTTTTATATGATATGGATCTTCAAAATTTGGATATGACGGATCCAGATCCATTTCTGACGGATCGGATCTGGATCTAAATCTTGTATTTGAGATCCGTATCCGGTCCAGATTCGACCCGTGGATCTGTTTTTTATTAAATATATCCATAACCTAGAATGTAATTTTATAAGTATTTTCTTAAAAAATTTCATAATTTCTTAGATGATGATCCTATACCCGAGAATGATGATTTTGATGTACTTAATTGGTGGAAAAGGAATCAAATGTATCCTACTTTACATAAAATTGATAAGGACATCCTTGCAATTCTTGTCTCTTCCGTGGCTTCGAAAAGTGCCTTTAGCATGGGTGGAAGGGTGATTAGTAGCAGGTAGAGCTAATCTAGAATTCTGCTAGTAGTTGAAATTAGCATATCTAGGAATTGTATTATCCTTTTTCACAACTCCACTACGCACACCAGTTGACTTATGACTTCTAGCATTAGCATTCATAGTTGCTTCAGCTAATCTAGCAAGCCTATACACCTTAGACAATGTCTGAGACTCATGCATCAAAATAGTACCAATCAATTCTTCATTTAACCTCCTTAGAAAATAAGAGATAACATGTTCATTAGATAGATTACATTGTGATAGTAACTTGTCAAATGCAAACTCAAACTCCCTCACCGTTCTAGTCTGTCTCAACTGTTTAAGCTCCATCATTGAATTGGAAAATCATCTCCAAATGTTTCAGTTAGTGCTAGCAAATATTCATCCTAACTAGGTAACACAGGAGTGTCTCTACACTTCAAGTGTGACTGATGCGAAGATAATGCCTCTGTCACGATCCAAATCGGAGGGCCGCGATGGGCACCCGGACCCCACCCGCCGGGTACCGCCAATCGTACAACCAACACCTAATCATAATTAAATACGGACTAAGCCGAAAAACATTATAGAAAATCTTAATCAGAAATCCAATTTTCATAAAGACATACCCATACCAAGGCCGACAAGGCCACACATGACAACTAACCACAGGACACCTGTCTACAAGCCTCTAGGAGTAGCAGCATCAAAGGTCGGGACAGGGGCTCGCCATACCCATATATACAAGCAAAAGTACCGTACCAAAATTAGACCAAAACTCCGAACAAGGGAAGTGCTCCAAAATTCCACTGAATCCGAAATCAACTAACGTGAACCGTCACCTTCCTTAATTGAACCTACGGGCATGAAACGCAGCGTCCCCCGACAAAAGGGACGTCAGTATGACTGATGTACTGAGTATGTCAGACATGAATAATAGCATAACATGGATGTAACAACAACTAAAACAGACACAACTGGCCAACAGTAAATGCCTCTGAGGGCCCTAACACATATGCCTAAATGTTATGCACAATGCAGTATACTTATACATCGGCCTCATCGGGCATCTTTATTACCATAACAACCTCTGTGGGCATCATACCATGTGATGATTAATGAATGTATGCATAATGCAAATGCGGTATACTAATGTCCACACAGGAATCCTCCCATAACCGCCTGTGTGGGCATCAGATTATATCGCCACACAAGGGCATCACATCATGTTGGCCACTTCGGGCTCTTTCGTGATAGTCTGTACCAGCTGCATGTGGTGTGCGTATATAACGTTTTTCCCTTTCCCCACATCCCCTACATATATAAAATATTTACCATATAGTAGTGTGCACAACACAAGTGGTCCAGGGTAATATATGAATGCAATGCCAATGAAATGCATGAATAATAATAAACATCCGGAGCGACATATATTCTTTACACATTTGGTTAACATTGGGAACATCAACATCTTTTCCGTATGCCTTAATAAGGACTTAGGAATATATTTAGACATGCTTTTAGCATAGGAACCAATAACATGAATCTTCTTAACTACTAGGAGTAGAATAATTTATGGAGTAATACCACAGTTATATTTCGTTACATGGAACATGACAAAAGAAAGAAATAATTTATCTTAACATACCTTAAATGTTGAATCACTAGCGATGGTGTCGAAATCAACCTCCTCTACACGTTAATCTTATACAAATTGGAACCAGTCCATTCTATCCCGAACATTCAAGAAACAAGCGAATACGACAACTTGCATAAATTTCTACTAAATAGATAGAATTTGTTGATGCTAGAGACACAATAACATTGTCGCTATTTTCATAAAATTTCTAACTAGCTTCGCAAAGGAACTACAATCACAAGAAACTTCTTCTAATGGATTCAAAGTGCATAGGGATTTCTAGCAACATTTTTTTTCAACTCCTACAAAGATGAAAAACGTTGCTCTATAAAATGGAAACAAAAGTTGTTGAGACTTTTTTTTGTCCATTCAAAATGAATCTCCTCCTAAGTAAAAGAATGTTTCTTGCCATATTTGATCTCATAGAATATAAGACAGACACGTAGGCCCCTCTTTCTTTATTAGCACACCACTTGGATTATTTATGACCTTCCATGTGTGACTAAGACTTATACACGTAGCCATAGGACCAACCATTTATCACAAAGATTTATAACTGATAACAATTCATTATGGGTCCACTTCTAAATGTTGTCTCCTTAAAATTATCCATATATATTTTTAACTATTCCTTTGTCTTTCACTACATCCCAACATCCTAATTATCCGTATAATTATTTTTTTGACCTCAATTCACTTAAATATTAATGACTTATAAAACCTTCATATTCTCAATGCCATAATTTCCTAATATGTCACTAGTCCATATCACTCTTTGTGTACGTACCAAATTTATTCCCGATCCCCGTCGTCACACTTGCGTCTAAAATTATTCCGGGTTTTATCATTTTATATACTAACCTCTTTATTAACATATGTAAATATAACATAAATTTTCCCAACGCTCGGGTCTATTTACATGTGCCTAGCGATTTTATAAACGCTTAGTGATTTAAACCGTGACCCGAAAGTACGGGATGTTACAGCCTCACCCTCCAAATTCATAGCTACTAACTTCATTCTGTAATTCACAGGAGTATCATCCATAGAGAAATATTCTGCAATTCTATATAACCGCGTTTTCAAAATTTCCACATTAAATCAAGGAAAAATTAAGTTGTGATTATCAGTATTACCAGTTGGAAAAGGGAATATTATTCAAGGCAAAAAAAATTACATGTGGATTCAGATCCGATCCGTGGACCCGGTGGATCGAATGGATCCGTATTTAGATAAGATTTTTATGGATCCTTATCTGGATCCAGGTATGAAAAACGGATTTGGATATGGATCTAGTAGGATCCAGTCCAGATCCGATCCGTTGCCATCCCTAGCCAAGAGTACCCTTAATGTACCGAATGATACGTTTAAGAGCGGTAAAATGAGGCTCCCTAGGTACATGCATGAACAAGCACACCTGTTGAACAACATAGACAATATCAGGCCTAGTGAAGGTAAGATAATGAAGTGTACCAGCAAGACTCTGATAAAGAGAAGGATCAAGCACCGGATCCCCATCATTGGCGCTGAGCTTCAACTTAGAGTCGACTGGAGTAGGCATGATCTTGCAATTTGCCATTTTAGCCCTGTAAAAAATCTCCTCTGCATATTTACATTGACACAAGAACATATTGTTTTCTGATCTGATCACGAAAATCCCCAAGAAATAACTCAGTTTACCTAAATCCGTCATGTCAAATTCAGATTTGAGTAATTTAATGATCTCATTTTTTCAACTCATCAGAGGAGGCAATCAAGACAATGTCATCCACATAAAGTGAAAGATATGCAGTGTCGTTACCTTGAAGATAAATGAAAAGTGAATTATCACGTTTGCTGCATATGAACCCGATCTACATAATGTAGTTGGCAAAGTGCTCATACCAAGCCCAGGGGCTTGTTTCAAGCCATAGAATGACTTTCAAAGACGGCAGACATGCCGAGGATCATAGGGATGCACAAAACCAGATGGTTGATATATATAGACAATTTCTTTCAAATCACCATGTAAGAACACATTTTCACTTCAAGTTAATGAATCGGCCAGTTCTTCCCCATAGCAATGCTCAAAATAGTACGAATGGTGGCTGGTTTAACCACTGGACTGAAGGTCTTACCACGATCAACTCCCTCTTATTAACCCGTGCCATTTGCCACAAGTCTCGCCTTATGGTGTTCAAGATGACCACTATCCCTGAATTTGTGACGATATAACCACATAAAATGAATCACATTGACCCCCTCAAATTTTGGGACAAGATCTCAAGTGTGATGTTAAGTGAGCGCATCAAATTCCCCACGCATGGCCGCATTCCAATTTGGGTCAAGCATGGCTAATTAAGGGTTTTTAGGTAGAGGTGATATAACTTTAGTTGCTAGGTTAAAGTGGACTTTTTGGTTTGAAACTATCGTGCTGGGCACGAGATTCCATGCAATGTGTAGGAATAGAGGTCGGACGGGTGACATTTTATGGAATTGGGCTGGGCTGCATCAGATCTAAGCTCGAATGAGGGAGGTCAGACTGGGGCATAGAGCTGGTGACTAGGCTGGGCTATTGACTGGAGGCTGGCAGCGCTGGGGAAAGCGATAGAGAGTTGGGCCCGTGCTGTGGTCGGACCTGGAGGGAGGGAGAGGAAGAGGTCTGAGGCACAGATTGGGCTCGATGGACAGTTGGACTAGATGAGGAGTCCTCTGCGGCTCCGTGCATGACATTTCGAATGAGATGGGAGATGTCTGAATTGTCAAGGAAGCCATAGTCAGTGACTTGGAAATTTTAGATGTTTGTGAATGGGAAAATGTTCTCCACAAATGTGACATGGTGAGAAACTAGAATTTTATTGGTGGACAAATCATAGCATAAATACCCCTATGATTCGAAGGGAAACTCAAGGAAGTGCAAAGAGTAGTCCTAGGTGCTAATTTGTGAGGAGCCGTGGAGGATAGATTCGGGTATCATATGCAACCAAAAATCCGAAAGTGACCATAGGAAGGGATCCGACGGAAGAGAATTTCGATTGGAGTTTTGTTTTGAAGAGTACGCGTTGGTAATGTATTAAGAATGTATGCTACCATGTGCAACGTGTAGACCCAAAAGGAAGGGGGGAGAGAAGCATGAAAGAGCATAGTACAGATCATATTGTTAATGGTGCGAAGGATTCTTTTAGCTTTACCATTTTGAGGTGAGGTATGGGGGTAAGAGAATCGAAATACCATGCCGTTTTCCACACAAAATTTATGAAAGGAGGAATTATCAAACTCACGACCATTGTCACATTAAAACGTTTTGATGTTCTATTCAAACTGAGTTTTAACATATGTTCGAAATTCAAGAAATGGAGTAAACTTGGGACTTGTATTTGAGAAGATAAACCCAAAGAAAATGAGAGAAATCATCTAATAACACCAAATAATACTTATGACCCAGTTTGCTAGTAATGAGAGATGTCTATAAATCCGCATGAATGATATAAAATGGAGAAAAAGTTACACTCAAATATGACTTAAAAGGAAGCCTAACATGCATCCATAGAGGACAAGAGTAGCAATCATGGGTAAATTTCCCCTTATTACATTGAATCAACTTTTTGATTTCTAAGTAAATTAAAAAATGATGCTCCCGGGTGCCCAAGTCTACTATGCCAAGTTGATGGAGAGATTGCAACTAGAGAGTTTGTGGATTGACACTTGCAGCAGAGTTGGAGGAGAAAGGATATAGGTCCCCCACACTATTGCATCTTGTAAGAGTTTTTCCCGTACGTAGGTCCTTCACAGAAAAACCAAAAGGGTCAAACTCAATAGATACTAAATTGTCACTGGTAAATTACCTTACATAAATTAAGTTTTTAATGACGTTAGGAGCATATAGGACATTTTTAGGGAAAAGAGAGGGTGGGGTGGTGGAGTTTAAGTAGTGCCATAGCCTTGAATTGGAATGCGGTTACCATTTCTGAGCAAAATAAATTGAGGATTGTTCAAATTAAATAGTTGATGGAGATTACCAGAGTTATGAGTGAGGTGGGATGTGGTATCCGTATCCATGTACCATGAATCATCGGGCTTCTGTAGATTCATAAGACTTCGTGCCTCTCCCCGAGATTCACCCACTTTTAGACAGACTCAGATTTTGATTCGCTATCTAGGAAGGGAAAGGAAATACAGAAAACATGTGCTTACGCGCTTGCCATTCATGTCGTGCTTTCGGTCCTGAGTTGCGGCGCTATTTCCCATTCTCGACCGATCCTTTTGCGCCAATACTGTTGCGAGACTGGTACTTGGCGGCTCACGAGCAACATATAGACTAAGGTTGCCCATCACTCCTTCGCTCTAGGCCTCTATTAGGAGAGTCCATTCTCTCCTCCACCCAGCTTTCCGCGGTACCAAGCTCACTTTATTAAGTCTTTCTTTATTTTTAATAAATATAAGAGTCTTTCTCGCTACTACCAACTACAACAACTGAAAAAAGGGCTAACCGACTAAGACTGTAGGCTTGGCCCAGCTCAGTAGGGGTCATAAGGCCATACGGTTGGTGTTGTTGCTGCTGGGCTGGAGAGAAGTAGGCCTAATGATACTGAGTCGTGTAGCGTGGGCCTGGAGGAGGGCCCAGTATGCTCGGCTGCTGATGCTGACCAAAATTCTGGGCTGGAGCAGTTGGGTAAGGGCACGGGGGAGAGGCCCACTGTCCGGGAATCGGCCACGACATTGAGCTGGCCCACTGTGAGGGGTATTGGGACTGTGCATTGGATTAGGTCTGTTGGTACTGTGCACCAGAATTAGTCTTTCCTCCATGTCATCGTCCTTTGCCGCCTTGCCAATTGCCGCAGCCTCGGCCCTTGGGCCATCCCGTTGTTGTTGCTGGTCCATTTGTTGCGGTGGTCCGACGGATGCAATGGTGTTTGTTGGTGCATCAACCACTAATACCTATTGATTATGCTCATTTTGTTTAGCACGTCTAGTCTCCTTCAATAATAAATGTGACCGAGCCTTGCTGAAGCTAGAGAGGGGATCAACTTGTTGGATCATCGTCGCAAAGTGTATCGTACTCACCCTTTGTCAAACCATTAATTAGTTGCAAAACCATCTTCGTTTCTGAAATCAGAGTGCCAACATTAGATAATTGATCAGCGACTAATTTCAATTGTTTATAATAGTCGAATATATTAGCAAAGTTCTCAAGACTTGTGTTATTAAACTGTCCCTCCAGATACACGATACATGTATGTTTGTTGTCTTGAAAGATTTCCTCTAGCCTTGTCCATAATTCGTGAGCCGAATCACATGTCTTCATAATAGTATGAAGTAAATCCTTGGATATATTGCCATATATCCATTGTTTGACTATTGCATCAAGTCGTTTCCACGTCTGGTTGTCGACGACAGTTACACGGGGTATGGTGGCATCGATGTGATCAAGAAAGTTGTAGGCACACATATGTATTTGAAAAGTTCAACCCACGATGAGTATTGTCCATCCTCTTGATCAAGAACCAAAGGGATAAAGTTCTTGATATTTGTCACGGCAAAGTCCGAATGAAAGGTGTTAGGAGGGGGAGGAGGAGGATGTGTGACGTCGTGGGTGGAGTAGGAAGATTCGGTAGAAGCCTTGGGCAAACACAAAACAAGAGTGGGGGGGGGGGAGCGGAATTAGGGTAGAAAAAAATTAGGGGAGAGAAAATTTTAGGGTTTGACTTCTGATACCATGTAGAAGTGTGTAATTCTCCTTGTTTGGAGTATTCTCACTAATGCAATATATATAAGTATTTACAATCCTAAGTGTATGAGAATATCTAATTTACATAATTACACTCAATAATATTATTACAGAATATATGAAGAATAAGTATATTTTCTATCACCCCATGCATATTGCATGCACCATGCAACTAGTTTTATTATAGTCCAAGGCTTTAAGCTGCTATTTGGTTAATTAACAACACACATGTTTCAGTAGATCAATCAGAAAATTAAGAACAATTGGATGCTTAAACTCTGTACTAATTATGCTATATTACTCTCTTGCTTTATTGATACTCTATACAAATAATTAGTTGAAATTAAACCTTATGTATAGAATATTACTACGAGTACTTTGACTCGTCGAGTTTTAAGAACGTAACCTTCATAACAGTCGATAATTTGATTATGAGCTAACACAATTTCCTTTTATTAATTATTTCTACCGTCTGGATTTTGTCAAACTGATGAAATAGTCTCTTAATAAGATCCATCGATGTACATCATATAGTAGCAATTCCTATTACTAGTATTTGGAATGAGTTTTAATCGTTATGTCTGGATTCATGATTTGATATTTATGGGTCTGATTCAGTGAAATTCTCAACAAATTAAATATACAAGATTGGACCAAAGTTACTGGTTTCTGTCGAATCCGCACTTTACGCTAACTCCACCACTGGTTCTCTTAACTTTGCAATTCACATATATCTAAGGAAAAGGATGTAAGATCGATCTGAGTAATTCATCAATTTCGAAGATAAAGAAGTGTCAAGACATGCCCAATATTTTTCGAACATTTTTGCTATTAGATCAGAACCAATCTTTTGACGTCAGTCTATATATACATAGTTCTGCTCTCTAAGCCTAAAACGCTAACTATAGATGAAGCTTGAACTACGACCATAAAATTCTACTGAATTTTCTCTATGACTATAAAATTCACTAACTCTAAATTCTTAATTCGTCACCATTACCATCTTTCTTGAACCATGACCGGAAGTCCACCTCGCACGGTGGCTGTCAAGCCAGGCATGAACTTCGGAGTGTCATCTTTTGCCACAACTTGAAAGTCAAATTGCCTAATCAAAGCCAAAGCAACACTCTTCATCTCCACAATAGACAAATCTTTACCCAAACAAACCCTAACCCCACCTTGAAAAACCGGGTACTTAAATGGACATTGTGGCTTAAAAACCCCATCTTGCAACCATCTTTCTGGTTTGAATTCGAGACAATCTTGACCCCAAATACTCTCCATTCTTCCCATAGCATAGGGATGATAAGTAACCCTCGTCCCTTTAGCCACAAATGTACCATCAGGGAGAATATCGTCTTCTTGACAAAATTTCGAATCAAATTGAATGGGTGGAAAGAGCCTAATACTCTCGTGTAACGCCGCAGTCAAATAATGCATTTTCCGAATTTCCTCAAAAGTCGCAAGTGTTGCCTTTTCTGTTTCTCCCATGAGTCGACTAGACTCAGCTCGAATTTCATCTATGACATGTGGATGTTGGCTTAATAGCCAAAAGAAAGTGGTCAAAGCTGAAGCAACAGTGTCTCTTCCAGCTAAAAGAAAACTGACAACAATATCCCTAAGGAGTTTGTCATCATCAATATTCCTCATGAACCTAGACAATAGGTCATTTTGGGAAGAAAAATTATTTTTTCTTTTATGCTTTATTACCTCTTCAGCAAGAATATCAACCATTTTAATTGCTTCTTTCAACTGCTTTTCTGATCCAATATTTAAAGCCCTATTAATTTTCCAAACTAAAGGGGAAACTGTCATAGCTCTTTCAGCTGACAATTTTGAAGCTAAATCAAATGCAACTTGAAGATCTGAAACTGGCAATGATAATTTCAAACAACCAGGATCCATACCAAAAGAGAATTTACATATACTATCAAATGAGAACCGCCTCAAAACATCTTGCAAGTCCAAAACGGAGCCATTTTGGTTACTTTCCAAAAGCGGAATCAACCGGTTTCTAATTTCATCTCCAACGATCTCGAAAGCGTACGAACGTATCGATACGCTTCCGAGTTCTAAACTCGCCATTTTTCTTTGAAAATTCCATAATTCGCCGTCGACGGCGAATATTCCTCGGCCTAAAAGATCGCCCAAGATTGTAGAAAATTGTTTCCCTTTTGGGAAATTTTCGAATTTTGTTTTGAGCATGTACTCCACGTTCTTGGGATTTGCTGTGATAACATTTCCAAGAACGTGTACATGAATTGTCCCACTAGGTGACTTTTTCAGTAGATGTGAGTACCAATCACAAAGATTCTTGAATTCTAACGACCAGCTAGAACTCAAATACCCTTTACAAATCTCACACTCACAATAAGGCTTAATTCTAGAAACAAAGAAAAGGGCTGATAGTAATAGTACAGAAATAGCAAAAACCAAGAAAAAGATAATAGTAACCATTGTTATATGACTTCAAGAATAATGTAAAAGGTTTTTCTAGAAATATTCAAAGAGAGAGATGAGCAGAAGTGAATAGAGGGTGTTGATCTTTATAATGAAGAGGACAATGATATGTATGAGATTTTCAAATCCACTCTTCTAGAAAAACCAGAAATCTACGTACACACCTTTTGGTTTTATCTTTTTTTTTTCTTTTGTGTTAGAGCCGAGAGTCTCTTGAAAACAACCGCTCTACATAACAAGGTAGAGATAAAATCTGCGTACGATCTACCCTTCCCCGACCCCACATTGGGATTTCAATGAGTATATTATTGTTGTTTTTTCTTTTGTGCTACTGACTCAGCTTTTAGCTTTTTCTATCAATTTGTTAGTGTACTTTGGTTTTTCTTTCAGAAAAGGACATTTTATGTTACAGCTAGTGGTTGAACACAAAGGACAATGACAGGAAGGGGGGACACGAGAAACGCGTGCGCTAAAATATACGAAACAAAAAACATTAACTGTAATGTAATTTGTCGTACGCCAGTATATTGCCTATTTTAACACATGCAATTAGAGATGGCAATGGGTCCTGTACTCAGTCCGGATTCGGTGTATTCAGATCCGTTTTATAGGATATGGATCTTCAAAATTTAGACCCGACGGATCCGGATCGGACCTAAATCCGTTTCTGACGGATCGGATCTGGATCTGGATCTTGTATTTGAAATCCGTATCCGGTCCAGATCCGACCCGTGGATCCATTTTTTATTAAATATATTCATAACTTTAGAATGTAATTTTATAAGTATTTTCTTAAAATTGCTAAGCACATCCTTGCAAGTTTAATTCTCAAAACAAGTTTAATTTATCCCCACGTTAACTCAAAAACCAAAAAATAAAGGGGTAACTTCGATAATAAAATCAATGTTATATTAGTGAATGACTAACATTTCCATAGACAAGTAGTTAAAATTATATTCATTCATTTGTGAAGATTTCAAGCACATGCAAGTTCTGCATTGTGGAAATACTAGTCAGCATTTTTCACAACTATTATCATTGTCCAACATTTTCAATTAATAGCTCACAATCAAAACGAGACAACGAACAAAATATCTCATATGAACATTTCAAAATTGAAACACAGTAAACTATTAGCTAAGTAGAAATCGTTTGTCAGTTCAAAAAAAAAATCTTAGCAAGACAAAATTTTTTACATGTGGATCCAGATCCGATCCGTGGACCCGGTGGATCCGATGGATCCGGATTTGGATCTGATTTTTATGGACCCGATGGATCTGGATCCGGATCTGAATTCAGGTATGAAAAACGGATCTGGATCTAGTAGGATCCGATCCAGATCCGATCCGTTGCCATCCCTACATGCAATATTTGGATCGGTACTGGTTATTGGAGCTCTAATTATAGAAATTGGTGGTTAATAATGGACTATTAGCTGTTTTTAACATTTTTATATTTCTTAATCTCCAAAGAATTATTTCTTTAATTTGTATTTTGCTTTAGATAAACTAAATTTGGTACCACTTCTTTGTTTGTTGGTTTCGGCTGTATATATTAAAAATTAGTGCATCTCAATGAAAGTAGCATTACATAGAAAAGTGTATTTGTGTGTGTGCGCGTGCTGTGCTGCAAATTTGACATATAGTTTTGTTATTAGTATTATATTATTATAGTACTATAATTGTGTTATGACATATTGTTAAATTGAGTTGAAACTGAAGCTCGGACTGGTCAATAATGGAGTAACATGCATGTGAATAGAGAGGAAGAAGAGATGAGCTCGTAATAGTGAGAGGAGAATGAGAAATAACTGCTCAACCTTCCATTACAAATATCTACAAGTATTTATACAAGTAGGAAGAGAGAATGACAGCTAAGCAAACTAGAAAAACATCTAAACTAATCTAAAACAGACTAACCGACTTATTAATTAACTCTAACTGATTCTGAACTAAGCTAAGCTACCACTACAGCACACAGTAACTACATTGTGGATAAATACATGATCTTAACACCCCCACCCCTCAAGATGGAGGTGGATGTTTCACAACCAACTTGCTTAAAACTGCTGAATGTTTAACTCCAGTTAGGGCCTTGGTGAGGATATCTGCTAATTGATCATGAGTGCCAATGCGTCAGACCATCTTGTAACTTATCTCTAACAAAGTGACAGTCCACTTCTATATGCTTGATCCTCTCATGAAAGACAGGGTTCCTTGCAATATGGAGTGTTGATTGACTGTCACAAAAGACTTGAACTGGAGTGGGAAATGAGATAGCCAATTATTCAAACAACCTGCATCGCCATGTAATCTCTCCAACTGTCTTTCTGAGGGACCTGTACTCTGCCTCAACTAAGGAAAGAGATACAATGTCTTGTTTCTTGGATTTCCAACTAATAGGATTGTTTTCCATAAGCACAATATAACTACTCACTGATCTCCTAGAATCTGTTGGAAATTTGCCTTTGGCAGGGAGATGCGTCCACCCATCTTTGATGAATTAAACACTAGTGTTCCGCATGTTGGAGGCTTTGTCTCTTCACACATGCATGATCTACGAAGTGAGTAGATGACCGTAGGGCCAAGAATCGTCAAATTTCGTTGAGAAATGAAAGAGATATTGGTCCACGAAGTAAGGTGTTTGAGGCATGGAAATATGGTGTGGGACAAATCTACCACATCGGTGGGAATAGGAAGAATTGCTCTCTATATAAGTCTCTAATGTGGTAAAGGGTTTGGGACCCCAAGGGGTATCCCATGTGTTTAAAGGAGGGAGGACCTAGATGTGCTTGGGTTCAAGGCTAAGCCCACACGCGCGCCGCCGCCGCCCGCCTGTCCCGTCCGGTCTCGGGCTGTGGGGACTTTCTGATATTATCTTTTTGGTCCCCAAATTGCTTAATATTTACAGTTTGGTCCCCAGAGTTTCTGGAAAGTTATTTTTGGGGTGACGGAACGTTGGACTGTGTTTTGGAGCATTAACCAGACATTACTTGGCTGATTAACTCCTCCATTAACAGCCCATTACTTGGGCAGTTGAGCAGCCTCCTTCAATGGCCATAAATAGCCATTACTTGGTTGTTTAATTCCCTTATTCAATGGCCATTAGCAGCCTTGTCTTGGGCAGTTGGGCAGCCTCCCTCATGCTATATATTGATGCCTTTTGGCTCAATTATGGAGTACACATACGTGACTGAAATTCAGCACAAAACAGTGACCATACAAACAGAAAAGCAGCACAAAACAGTCTCGAAAATCACTTCAAAACAGTGAAGAAAATCACTGCAAAACAGTGACGAAATACAGTATGATATACAAAAGATATACACAACAGAGACACACTATATACACAGAGACAAAAGAGAAGAGTAAACATAAACTCTTCCTTCCTTTTCCATTTCTTCAGCAAGTCGATTCATATTTGTTTTCTTCGTCAGGCTCAACCTATTGGCTTTGTAGCGTTGAGATTAAAGTGTTGTTTTATCTTGGGAGACTATTGCCCGCTAATGTAAAAGCATATATACGGGGCAATCTTGTCTTAAGGACAGAGGGCAATCACTCGACTCAACACACAACGTTGTAACCATCCAGATTTAGTTGTTTCTTGATTTCAGGTTATCAAGATTCAAGACACAACAAGTTTGCGGCAGTTTTGAAGATTGACCATTTATTTATCCTTTCGAACACTTGTTATAGTTATTTACTTTCCATACTGCTTTATAAAGTACAATAGAGTACCAACAGAATCAGGACATGTAACCCAATCTGAATCACAATATCCTTTTATAGAGCAATCAGGATCATTTGACATGAAAATACCCAAGGTAGGATCTCCTTTTAAGTATCTGAGTAAGTGAAAACTGCTTGAATGTGAGGTTCTCTTGGATCTTGCATAAATTGACTTAAGTGCTAGACACTATAAGCAATGTCCATTCTAGTATTGGTAAGGAAGTTGATTTTTCCAACTAACTTTCTGTAGAATATAGAATTTGGTATGGGTGTGCCTTCATTTGCCTTGAGTTTGATAGTGGGATCAAGAGGTGCAAAACTGGTGCATTGTAAACAATTATACTCTTTCAGCAGATCAAGAGAAAATTTTCTTTGAGAAATAATGGCATCCTCATTTGTGTAGAGGACTTCCAAACCCAAAAAGTAATGTAGTCTACCCGAGTCATTAATTTTAAACTTGGCATGTAAGAATTGTTTTAATTGTATGACTTCTTCTGGATTTATTCATGTTACAATAACATCATCAACATATACTGCAATATACATGGTGGAGGAGTCAGTTTTCTTGTAGAAGAGTGAGTAATCATTCAAAGAGTGGATATAGCCTCTTGAACACAGTGCCTCAGCTAGTTTGGCATACCACTACCTACTAGATTGCATCAAGCCATATAGTGACTTATTTAGCTTACAAACCAGACTAGGAGTATCAACAATTAACCTAGGAGGAAGTTGCATATATACTTCTTCATGTAAGTCACCATGAAGAAAAGCATTGTTGATATCAAGTTGATAGATGTGCCAATGCTTCTTTATGGCAGTAACTACAAGAGCTCTTACAATGATAATCTTAACCACAGCTGAAAATGTCTCAATATAGTTCACACCAGCCTGCTAAGTGTATCTCTTGATTACTAACCTTGCCTTATATCTTTCTATGCTTCCATATGTCCTATGCTTTACTTTGTATACCCATTTACACCCAATGTCATGTTTCCCAGGTGGCAGAGATACTAGATCCCATATGTGATTAACATAAAATATCTCAAACTCAAGTGTCATGGCTATTTGCCAAGAAGGATATACAGCTTCCTCCTCATATGAGGTTGGTTCATTATTATTGCATACATTTGTCACAAGATGCTGACTATCATGAGTTAGTGACTCATGTGCAACATGGTGATGGTTTGATAGCAATAGGTCATTGAGGGAGGATTGATGAGGTTTCAAATTAGGCAGGTGACATATATAATCTTGAAGGTGTGTAGGTGGTGCAGATAGTCTATTAGATCTCCTAAGTTCTAAAGAAATATTCACTGGTTCTACATGGTTAATGGTATTAGTATTGTCATCAGAGAACGGAAGTGTAGGATTGGTGTTGGATACAGGATTGAAGGGAGAGTGCACAGGTGACAGAGGTGAATGATCAAGCGGCATGTTATTGTCAGCAGAACTATTGTTGCTATTAGAACCAAGTGACAGACTTGCATTTGTATCATTCACATTGCCCTGATAACATATTCTAGTAATAGATGTATGATGCAGATCATGAATGAAGGTAACAAAATTAAAATTTGAAGGAACAGATGATGCATTGAAAGAAATATGAAAAGGAAATACACTCTCATAAAAGAAAACATCCCTAGAGACATGGATCTTCTTGGTAGCTAGACTAAGGACCATGTACCCTTTGGTGTCAAAAGAATATCCTATAAAAATATATGGTGTGGTTCTAGGTTCTAGCTTGTCTCTAAACACTTTGGGTATGGTGAGAAAGCACAAACAACCAAAACTTCTTAGATTTGAGTAGATTGGTTTCCTTTGGTATAAAATCTCAATGGGACATTTATTATGAAGAGTAACAGAAGGCAACCTATTTATTATATGAGTTGCAGTGAGGAGGCACTCACCCTAGTATTGGTGAGAGTTTTGACTGAAACAGAAGTGCCCTGACAACTTCAAGTAGATATTTGTGATTTCTTTCTTCTATCCCATTCTGTTGGGGAGTGTAGGGACATGTCTTTTGATGTACTATGACTTTTGATTGGAAAAATGAACTAGCCTCTGCATTAGTAAATTTCAAGCCATTATTAGATCTTATGGCTTTGATTTTTGTTTGGAATTATGTTTTAATCATGGTAACAAAGGTTTGAAGGACTTGTAAAACATTACTTTTGCTGCTCATCAAATGTGTCCAAGTGCACCTGCTAAAGTCATTAACAATGATAATGAAATATTTGTGTTTGTTATGGGTTGGTACATGATAAAATCCCCATAAGTCAACGTGTAGAAGGTCAAATTTTTTGTTTATGGTACTTGTTCTTTGAGGAAAGGGGAGCCTAGATTGTCTACACATGGGACATATTATGCACATAAATGGTTATTTAGATGATAATTTAACAGGTATGGAAGATATCCCTTTCATGTAAGCAAAGGGCACATGCCCTAATCTATTATGACACAAAAGATCCATGTTATCTCTATTACATAAAAGAGAATTTGAACTATAAACTTCAGTACTGGCAAACTATTTATTATTGCAAGATGAAATATTTACAGTAGAAGTTGAGATTTGTCGAGCTTTATTACATGGCAAGGTATTCACAATGGAATTGACGTGTGGCTCAGCATTACAAAAAGCAGATGAGGAACTACAAGGTAAATGACTCAACACAGAATTTGAAACAGAAATAGGTAAAAGACTTATATGAGATGGAAAAATAAGATGATTTGTGGCATGATCTGTTGAACAATGTTGTTGTAGACACTTTGGGCACAACAAGTATTGTCTATATTTGACCTTACCAATCTCCAGAGGCCTCCTCATGGAAGGGGCCTATAGAAGACAAGTAGAATCAGTGAAAGAGACCATACCTTTAAGCTGTGAAGTTAATGAATTCACAGAAATGAGATTATACTTGAATGAAGATACATATAATACTTTGTACAAAATGATCTGGGATGCAATTGCTATATTTCTAACTTCTATCACTTGCATTTTATAATCATTAGGTAATGTGATCAACAAGGGATATACTAAAGTTCTAATTTGAGTTAATGAGGATTTGTTGAAGGTCATGTGGTTAGATGCACCATAGTCCACTATCCATATGTCAGCCTTTGAGCTAAAACATCTACATGATAATAAACTAACATTAACATAGAGAACAGATATGGAACAGAAAAATATACCTGCAAAGTTCACAGCTCCACCATTGGTGTTTGAGTTACTTGGTCTTTTTTCACTATTCTCAGCTTGAAATTGCCTAACTAGATTCATCAAGTGTCCATATTGCTCCATAGTGAGGTTCATGTTATTGGGAGGATGGAAAATCTGGTTGTTGTCTCCTTGATACTGCACATCATCTCCATCTTTGATAGACATCATCTTTGTATGTGCAACATGAGCATTGGCAACTGGTCTCTTGTCTTTATTGTTATATCTTACTCATTGATTACTATTGTTATACCTAAAATTCTGACTGGAACTCTGGTTTTGATTGGGATATCCATGTAATTTGTAACACCTATTTTTTGTATGTCTTAGTCTCTTACAATGCTCACAGTAAGGTCTAGACTTGTTTGTGGGGTAACTACTTGGGGAATAATTTGTTCTAAAACCATGATTGTTTCCCGAGGAACCAGCATTGTAGTGATTAGGTCCTGAAGTGTTGGGATTATAGTTGCTTGTTCCTGAAGAACTGGCATTGTGATATCATGCATTAAGTGTAGTGGATTCTACCATAACACGACTATTTGGCCTAACTTTCCTTTGTTTTTTCCTCTTGGATAAGTAATGCAAAAGTCTGTGCCATTGAAGGTAATGGATTCATCATTAGGATATTTCCTCTAACAGTCGTGTACACTTCATTTAGGCCCATGAGAAATTGATAGTCTTCTATCTTGTTCCACCTTTTGCCCTTGCTCTTTGGCACCACAAGTACAAGTACAACTGCAATGAGTTTTTCACTCAAAGTGCTCAACTCCTCCCACAACTTTTTCATTTTTGGATAGTAAGTTGTGATATCAAAAGTACCTTGACCTAAATCATTAATTTCTTTCTGAATTTGGTATCATTTCGTACCATTCGTTTGATCATATCGATCCTCAAGTTTCTTCCAAATATCCACAGTAGTGTTGGCATATTCGACACTATCCGCAATCTCCTTTCTTAGAGAGTTTAAAATTCACGATGTGACTACTCATCGCATCTTTTCCACTGGCGATATTTAGCATTATCTGAATCTGGTTGTTTACACTAACCGTGATAAAATCTAACTTGTTTTTTACGGAAAGAGATTGAAGAACACTTCTCCTCCATGATCTATAGCCAATTCCATCAAATGCAACTGGTACTAGCATTAAAGCAGGGTTATCTGATGGATATAAGTAGAATGGGCTATTAACATTAATAACATCGACATTCGATTGCTCATTATTATCAGTAATCGTCATTGCTCAAATGATTCAAAACTAATAATTGATGAACTAATAATGAGATCGTGAATGCAACTTGACCACAGAAATTGACAGAAATGCGAGAGAAATGAGATCGCAAACCACGATTTCAATTGAGAAATGCAAAAGAGAACTTATCAAAAAATGAACAATCAATTGAGCTGCGATTCAACTACACAATTGACAAGAGACGAGTTGTTCTCTAATACCATGTTAAATTGAGTTGAAATTGAAGCTCAGACCGATCAACAATGGAGTAATATGCATGTGAATAGAGAGGAGCTCGTAACCGTGAGAGGAGAATGAGAAATAATTGCTCAATCTTCTATTACAAATATCTACGAGTATTTATTATGGGTGGCCAGTGGGCGACCCAAGCCCGCCCGGTCCCGCCCGGTCCCGCCCTGACCCCGCTTAAAAAAAAAAGAACGGTGGCGGGACTCGAACTCGGGACGGGACAATGTCTCGTCCCGCCAGACCCGAGCCCGCCCCAGGCCCGCCCGCCCCGACCCCGACCCCGACCCCGTCCTTTGTCCCCCTTTGCAAATATGGTCGTTGCACCAACGACCATTTTAGATTTTGGCCGTTGGCCAACGGCCATTTTAGGCCTCCCCCAACCCCCCTACCCCTTAATATTTATTTTTAACCCATAAGTTATTATATTTACACTTTAATCCAATTTTCCAACTATAAATAACTCATTTTCTCTTCATCTTTCTCACAAATCTTCCTACAATCTCTCTAATCTCTCAATATATCTCTCTACAAGTCTACATTGTTTGCTAAATATTCAATTTTATTTATTCATTTGGGAATTGAGAGTGAAGTTGGCAACTAGCTTGAGGATCTTCCATCGAGCAAAGTTTCAATTTTCAACCTCTCGATTACACGTCGACGTTACGTCGGCGTTTGGTACATTCGTTCCTTCATTAAATTATTATTGTCTGTTTATTTTATTTAGCGCACTTAATTTCATTTACTTTAATTATTTGTTAGCGTATAATTAAAATGGAAGGAATTAGACGTATGTTTAAGGTAAGGGTAAGACTTCTTCTAGTAGGGGCAACCAGGGCAAGGGTACTTCTTCTAGTCATCTTATTCCTACACAGGATGATTTTGTTAATACTCAACATTTTCCTACAATACCATTAGATTTAGACGAGGAGTTGTTTTCTGGAACTCAAGAAGACTTTAATTTAGACGATGATCTAGACGATACACCCACTAATGTTGATGACAACACACCCACTAGTGCACCTTCAACTGAAATACCTCTTATTCCCCCTAGTATGAGACGAGGTCCAGCAAAACGACCATTAAAATCATATGCATGGACATTTTTTGATAGGGACGTAGAGAATCAAGTAGCTATATGTAAAATTTGTAAAAATATTTTAAAATTTAAAACAGGAAAAGGTCACGGTGGGACGGGGGGTTTAATTAGACACGTAGTAAGTGCTCATCCAGCTAGGTATGCCCAATACCAGGCTTCAAAATCGGGTGCGCAAACGCCCGCTCCATCGGGACAAGGTTCACATACTGATACTGTCCCGGACCAAGTACAGGGTCAAATTAACCCTATGACGGGGGGAATTGTAGGCTCTAAATACAATAAACATAGAGATAGAGAAGCAATTTCAAAATTAGTTGTTGTGGAGGGTTTGCCCTTTTCATTTCCTTCATCTCCCGGTTTTATTCATTACATTAGAGATATATATAATCCTGCTTTTAACGGTTTTCCTAGATCAACTGTTAAGAGAGATGTATTTAAATTCGCGCATGAATATCAACAATATTTACGTTTTTCATTATATCATTTTAATGGCAAAGTATGTATTACGTCTGATATAGGTCGTAGTACTAACGGCCATGATTATTTAACTGTAACTTGTCATTGGATAGATTATAAATGGTCTATGCAAAAACGTATTTTAGCGTATAGATATATAGATGATAGGCACACTGGTACTTTTATTGCAGATAATATTTATCAAATGTGCCATTATTACGGAATAACCGATAAAATTATGACTATTACATAAGATAACGCTTCTTCTAACAATTACGCAATTACAATTTAAAAAAATAGTTTAACTCCATCTTTTCCAGATCATTTTCATATAAAATGCGCGTGCCATATTTATAACTTAATTGTAAAGGATGGTCTATCACTTTTTGAAGACATTCTTAGTAAAATACAATTTGCTATAAACTTTATTTTTAAAAGTAATAAAGTACAACATAGAAAAGAATATAAAAAAACTTGTCACGATTGTGGACTACCTTATAGAAAAATTCCACAAGAAGTATCCAATAGGTGGAATTCTTTATACGAGCAACTACTTGTTGCTTATGACTATAGAAAACCTATAACTTCATTTTTTAACTCTCATAATAAAAATCCAGCTGATATGATTTTAGATAGTGATTGGGTAAAAATTTCCGAACTTATTGTATTTTTAGAGAAATTTTTTCAAGCAACAAAAGAATTTTCCGGTATATATTATCCTACTATTTCAACTATGTTGTTTTATATAACTCTAATATTTTTATTACTTAGTGAATATATGGAAAAACCAAATTTATAAGGCAACTATTAAAAAAATGTTTGTCAAAATAAAAAAATATTTTATTCCTATTCCCTCTATTTATATTATTGGTTCTGTATTAAATCCTACCATTAAAATAGACTGTACTAAATCACTAATTGAAACTATTTACGATTGTATAGAAGTACTACCACCTCCAAGTCCCAAAAATCTAAATCACCCACCACCTATTGAACAAACTAAAGAAGAAGTGTTGTCTAGCGTAGAACACAAATGCAAAAAAATATATAGATTTTATCAACAAGAAAATGCTAGTAACTTACCGGCTTCCATACCATCTTCTTCATCTTCAACACAACCTCACAAAAGACATGCTGTTTCTGCGGCTAGTATTGAAAGTCTCAGAAATAGAATGTGCGGCCGTACCTCTACTAACCAAATTAGCGAGTTGGATATTTTTATTTTGCAGAGTTCTGTACCGTATTAAGAAGTTATCAATGAAGCTGGACATGAAGACTTGCTGAAATACTGGAGGGGGAATGAGAAGACCTTTCCGACACTTTCATTGATGGCCCGAGGTGTTTTGAACATTCAAGCGTCATCAAGTGTGTCTGAAAGCGCTTTTTCTGCCGGCAGATATCAAATAGGAGACCATAGACACTCATTAGCCGAAAACAGCTTGGAAATTGCAGTATTATTCAGAGATTGGATACGAGCGGAGCGGAGAAGGTGCGGTCAACCGGAGATCAACGAAGAAGAAGATGAAAACTACAACGAAATCTTAACCGAAGGTAGTGGAAGCGACGTGGATCAATTTGACCAACAAATACCAATTCCAACCGAAGAACCACAGGAAATCATCAAGCAATTAGAACAGGTTTTTTTGAGAATGTAATTTTTTTAATTGCAATTTTATATTATGTAATTTGCAACTTTTGGACAACACCACAAAGTTGCAATTTAGATTTTAGACAATTGTATTTGTATTACAAAAAAATCATATGTCTATTAAATAATATAAGAGGTACAAAAACAACCTTGAGATGTTTTTATTACACTATCTTGTTTTGTTTATTGAGTTTTTTTTTATACATATGTTATTTAAAAAAAAAAAAAAAACGCCGGACCCCGACCCCGCCCCTACCCGATACCGACGGGATCGGGATCGGGACGGGACTGGAGCAGACCCCGCCAGACCCGACCCCGACCCCTTGGCTCGTCCCGCCCCGACCCCGACCCCGCCAGACCCGAGCCCGCCCCACTGGCCACCCTTAGTATTTATATAAATTGGAAGAGAGAATGACAGATAAGCAAACTAGGAAAATATCTAAACTAATCTAAAACAGACTAACCAACTTATTAATTAACTCTAATTGATTCTAAGCTAAGCTAAGCTGCCACTACAGCACACAGTAAATACATTGTGGATAAATACATGATATCACATCTGAAGGTGCAATTTAATATTCATATAAGTTGTTGTCATAAGTGATTTCAAGAATAAGTTCTTCATTCTGATTTATTCTTACTAACAAACTTGTAGTTTCCTTATTTTATCCATTGGTTAAGACTTGAGATTGGAAAAACTATTTTTTAGTTTATTGTACTATATATTGTCATTTTCAGACTAGTACAGGATTCAAATTGTTAAAATTAGATACACATGTCTAATTAATCGTGAAATAAAAATTTGAATGTATATAATTATAGTTGAATGGAATTAATTTGTTAACAATAGCGCGGACAATCTCAGTCAAATGCTTTAGCTTTGTTAACGCTCATTCCTCTTCATGGGTTCGAGCAATTAACACACTACTAATAAGGAGAGGTAAGATAATTGTGATTTTTGTACATTTATAAGAGGTTGTTAATTCGAATTCCAAGAATAAATATTTTTTATAGGAACTGTTTTATCACTACAATAATTTACATGATGCAAATTTTAATTAGTAGAACTCTTGAATTTTACATAGGGTAAAAGCTTACCTACACCAAGTGTTACATCAAACTAATTAATATGTTAGCGGAATTGATATTGACGCTAACTCAACCCAAAAGATCTCAAAAGGTAAGAATTGACCAAAATTATATAACAAGTCCAAATTTCCTTCTCATTGTCGATGTGGGACTCTTCACAAGATACATGACATGTGTTTATATTCTATCACTTAATAAAAACTAATATATATTATTATTTAATCATGATAAATAAATTAATTTAATATAAATATCAAGTAGGAATAAATTTATCATGAATTTGAATAAGTAAGAAAACAAATTAACAGGTGGTTTAAAAAAGAGGAAAGAAAAAAGAGAAAGAAACAAGAAGCAACATGTCGGCAACATGGGGCAAGTTACACATGACAAGAAGTCGGCCACTCTATGGTACATGAACAAATCCGCACTTTCATAGACCAAAATTAATGTAGTCACAGAAGTATTGTACTTTACCACTTATCCATTATTGCATATGTCTAGTTACATTGTCTTCTCCTCTTTTCATTTTACAAAGGAATAAGATATCTCATTGCCTAGCATATGTTTCCTTGAAAGGTGATAATGTTTATGCTTGTGTCTGTTCGGTTAAATATTGCAGTATGGTTGTCATTGATTTAAATTAGTAAATGCTAGATACTCCTACGTACTCTCGAAATTTAAATGACCAAGTTCTCTTGTTATTCCTTTCTGTCTCATTTACATAGCAGTGTTAATACGAAGTTTAAGAAAATTATTTAACTTATATCACACACGCACATTAGTGTATATTTGAAAAAAGGTCAAAATCATGTAGCAATCTATATGTCACATTAAGCTAAAGGAGAGTCTCAGTCTTTCAAAAATATAAGAACACATGTCATTCATCTAAATTAATGTGTTGACACCTAATGGAACTAAATGTAATGGAGCAGAGTCGCTTCCGAATATGTCTATATTGAAAAGACAGTTTACTCTTCAATTTCTCCTCCTTGATTAAGTGAATTTAAAATTTGTCTTTTAAATATGATAAATAAGCTACTAACATTGACATTTTGTTGAAGTTGTGGCAGATACAGCTAGCAGAGATAGTAATTTAATATCTAGTTACTTAGTTTTTATAATTAGTGAAGAAGTTAGTAGTTAATCATTAGTTAGTTAGAGTCGAAGATGACTAATTAGGATTAGCTTACTATAAATAGAGGCAGTTAGTAGAAGTTAGCTTACACTACATTTTTCTCATTTTCAGTTGAATGGAACAACTCTCTCTTCCATTTCCTCTCACTGCATCTCGATCTCTCAGTTTCTCTTCATGGTATCAGAGCATAGGGTAATTCTAATAGGATCCTAGCTGAGAGTTTTGTAGTGTAGAGTGAATCGTACAGTGCGATAGATGTAATAGTTCAAAATTCAAACCAGTTGTTCTTTGTGGATCGAAGCTAGGGTTTCGATTGTTCAGTTTTATTGTGATTTGTAGTATCGAATTAGTTGATTAGCTATTCGATTATATTTCTAGTTGATTAATGCCTTTTTATAGTCTTTCCAATGACGATGGAGCTGCACCAGAGATCAGCTCATAGCCCATTTCTTATTTGCCTTGGTGATGGATGGATTGATGCGATAAATCCAAGGGGAGGTGCCATGGTGTATGTTATTCACAGATGACATAGTCCTGATTGATAAGACTCGCAACGGAGTGAACACTAAGCTGGAGGTTTGGAGACAGACTCTGGAGTCTAAAGGGTTCAAGCTGAGTAGGACCAACAAAGAATACATGGAGTGCAAGTTCAGTAATAGGAGCGACCATAAGACAGGCGTGGAGGTGAGGCTTGGTACTCAGGTCATTCCAAAGAAAGGAAGTTTCAAGTACCTCGGGTCTATTATCCAAGGGAATGGAGAGATTGATGATGATGTCACACATCGTATTGGGGCAGGGTGGATGAAATAGAGGCTCGCATTTGGAGTCTTGTGTGATAAAAAAGTGCCATCGAACCTTAAAGGCAAGTTCTATATGGTGGTAGGTAGACCGACTATATTGTATGAGGCAAAGTGTTGGCTAGTCAAGACTTCGCACATCCAAAAGATGAAAGTTGCGAAGATGAGAATGATGAGATGGATGTGTGGGCATACAAGGAGGGATATGATTAGAAATAAAGATATCTGAGATAGAGTGGAAGTGGCTTTGGTAGAGGATACGATGCGGGAAACGAGGTTGATATGGTTCAGGCATATACAGAGGAGAGACATAAATGTCCTAGTACGGAGGTGTGAGAGGTTGGATATGGATGAGTTTAGAAGGGGTAGAGGTAGGCTGAAGAAGTATTGGGGAGAGGTGATTAGACGGGATATGGCGCAGGTGCAACTTACTGAGTACATGACCTTAGAGAGGAGGTCGTGGAGGACACAGATTAGGGTAAAGGGGTAGTAGGTAGTTCAATGTAGTCCTACTTACGGTTACATACTGATAGTTGTAGTGTTATTATTGTAGGCCTGCTTAGCCTATCATACTAGTAGGCGCAGTATTGCTTTATCGTCATCTGTCATTTGATTTCTGCTGCTATGTGTTCTTTAGTGTACTTTGTTTACCTTATTTACTTGCATTAGTTATTGCTTCTTTTTTCAGAATGCTCTATCATGTATTATTCACTTTTGTTACCATCATTTTCATATTGCTTTAAATTTCTTGTCCGGGTCTAACCGTTTCTGTTTCTTTACTTGGGTTTATGCTTTGTCTTGAGCCGAGGGTCTTTCAGAAACAGTCGTTCTACCTACCAAGGTAGAGGTAAGGTCTGCGTACACTCTATCCTCTCCGGACCCCACGTTATGGGATTTTATTGGTATGTTATTGTTGTTGTAGTACATTTTTTATAGTAATTGTGTAGTTATCAAAGGTATAACATATCGATAACCAGTTTTGTGTTGGTTAGAGTTGCGATTGTGTTAATTTATTGATAATTCTCGAAGAACGGTTGAAGATTTGAAGATCTACTATGGCCAATTCAGGAGAAACTGGCAATACAAGCAACGCACAAGCTATGTCACCTGATATTGATGTTACTCAAGAAGAACGGGTGAATCACAATCATACTCTCTATATATTCATCCATCAGATATGCAATGTGTTGTTCTTATCTCTACTAAATTGATAGGTTCAAAAAATTACTCTATATGGAGCAAATACATGCGTATTTTTGTGCTCGGCAAAAATAAGCTAGATTTTATGTTAGGAACTTGTAAGAAATACATGTATCCTCCTAGTTTACACAATCTATGAGAAATGTGTAATGTTATTATTCTAGCTTGGATCATGAATACAATATCTAAGAATTTGGTTAGTACTGTGATCTATGGATCAGATGCTCATAGAGTGTGGGAGGATCTAAGAGAGAGGTTTGATAAGGTGAATGCATCTAGAACATTCTATCTACACAAAGAATTGCTACTCTCACTCAAGGTACCAGTTTTGTGTCAAACTACTTTTCTAGATTGAGAGAACTTTGGGATGAGTTTGAAGCTCTTATGCCTCCTCCATTCTGTGCTTGTCTAGAATAAAAAAAGTACATATAACACTTTCACTTGTAGAAATTATGACAATTCCTTATGGGATTGAATGAGTCTTATGCTCATATTAAAAGTCAAGTACTGATGATTGTACCATTGCCTAATATCAATCAAGCCTATGCTATGATTATAAATATAGAAAGGAAAAGGGTGAATGGAGTGATAGGCTCTTCTGATGGAATAATAGATCCTACAACCTTGATGAGTAATAAAAGATATCATACCAACTATCATGAAGAAAATTCTAGTAGCAGTTATCAGTGAGGAGTCTCTACTAGTGTGCATCATGGAAGTGGCTTTACTAGTGGATATTATGAGGGTGCATACTCTAGTGGATCTAGACCTAAAGGAGCTAGTTATAGAAAATCACATCTCTATTGTGATTTTAGCAACTGGAATGGTCACACTAGGGTGACTTGCTACAAGCTTCATAGTTATCCATCAGACTCTCGATATAAAAAGAAGAGTGGACATGCATCTCATGATCATGCTAGTAATGCAGCTATTACATAAGTAAATATTACAGATTCTTAATTATTTGGATCACCCTCAGGATTTACAACAGGATCATCCAGTGCTACACCTGTTGTTGTGCCTTTCTTTACATCAGATCAATACACTTAAATTTTGCATATGTTGATAAAAAAAAGGACCTGAAATTCCAGCCAATAATGCCACTACTACTTTTTATGATGTCTCAGGTATTGTCACTACTTTGATGTATGTCTAAAAAAGCTAATACAGGTGAATAATTAATACAAGTGCATCCAATCACATGGTTCATTATATGAACCTTTTGCATAAGTATAAGAAGTTTATAGAACAAGATGGTATCAAGATTAATTTACCCACAGGAGGACATGTTCCTATCACTCATATTGGTGATGCCATTGTATTTTAGGATAAGACAATACATCATGTGTTATTTGTTCCAGATTTCAAGTAGAATCTTCTTTCAGTTTCACAACTAACTAAGGCTCTAAGATGTGTTGTTTTATTCTTTCCCGATTTCTGTGTGTTCCAGGATCTCTACAGTAGAATGGTCCTGGGGATTGGTAGAGAATAAAAAGGCCTATATTTGTTGACAACAGAAGACAGAAGTATCAAGTATGAATGTGGAGTTCCAAAAGTATCTTGTGTAAATAGTGCTTTCAATAAAGGGAATGATTGCTCTATAGATGAGCCAGTGGTGTCTAATGTGTCAAGCAATGCTAAGTCTCTAAATAGCCTATGACATAGGAGATTAGGACATGCTCATTTAAAAGTCTTGAGATGTATTAGCAACTTGCATAATATCAAACTAGCAGATCATCATTGTATTGTGTGTCCTATTGCAAAACAAACCAGATTGTCATTTCCTTTGAGCAATACAATGTATGTTTGTGCATTTAATATTATTCATGCTGATATCTGGGGCCTCTATTGAGTTCTCTCTCACAATGGTGGATGATTATTCAAGGTTCACTTGGATATTTTTTATGACTAGTAAAGCTGACACAATTGTAGTTTTGAGGGAGTTTATTTTGGTGAAAAATTAGTTTTATACAACTATCAAGTGTTTTAGAACTAACAATGGTACTGAATTCTTTAACTCTCAAATATGTAATTTGTTTAAGGATGATGGTATTTTGCATCAAAGTTCTTGTGTCTACACTCCCCAACAGAATGGAGTTGTAGAAATAAGACACATGTACATTCTAGATATGGTCAGAGTCCTTAGATTCCAAGGACATGTTCCTCTAAGGTTCTGGGGTACATGGGTAAATACAATAGTATATATGTTAAGCAGGCTGCCTACTATGGTGTTGAAAGGTCAATCACCCTTTGAAAAAATGTTCAAGCATGTTTCATCTATTGATCATCTTAGAGTGTTTGGCTCATTGTGTTTATGCAACTGATGAGAAAAGAACATACAAAGTCTTTCCTAGAGCCTACCTTGTTGTTCATTTAGGCTATTCTAGTGCACAAAAGGGTTATGCCCTGTATGACTTAACCTCAAAATATTTATTTATTAGTAGGGACGTTGTCTTTAGAGAAGATATCTTTCCTTTCAAAGATCTTCAGTCTATACCATCTCCTCTTTTCCCAGCTCTAGAACTTCCTACCGATTCTTCAGACTTATTATCTGGTAATTCCAATGCTTCCTATTCTCATGCAGTGTCATCACCTGATACACTTTCTATTATTTCATCCTCACAAAAGTCACATTACCAGAGTATGTTGATATTTATGTTCCTCCTACAGATACATTTCAAGACATCCCTGATGGTTTCCTTAGCAACCTCTAATGGATGATATGTGTTCCAAATGGATGTTCACAATGCATTTTTGCAAGGTGATCTTGTGGAAGATATTTATATGAAGATCCCTGATAGTTTTGCAAACCAAGGGGAGTGTCAGATGATTTGCAAGCTACGTAAGTCTTTGTATGGGCTTAAGCAATCCCCTAGACAGTGGAACCTGAAGTTAACAGAAACTTTGCTTGACATGGGGTTTACTCAGTCTCGTTATGACTATTCATTGTTTACACAGAAGATATAAATGACTTGATCATTATTCTGGTGTATGTTGATGATCTCTTGGTCACAAGTACTAACTTGGTATTCATACAGAAAGTTAGACAAAATCTGCAGTTGAAGTTCAAGATAAAGGACCTTGGTGAGCTAAAATACTTTCTTTGGATTGAATTCTCAAGATCCAAGGATAGAATTGTCATGTGCCAAAGGAAATATTCTCTAGAACTTATGTCTGGGATGGGACAATCAGGTAGCAAACCAGCTGCTACTCCCTTAGAATTCAATCATAAGCTCACTTCCTTTGAATATGATAAGTGTATTGACACTGATGAGGTGACTAAAGTTGATGCTAAAGTTAATGAACTGCTGGAAGATTATGGGAAATGTGAAAGGCTGGTGGGTAGACTGTTGTACTTGACCATGACAAGGCCTAATATTACCTTTGTGGTTCAAGTGCTGAGTCAATATATGCGTTTTACTAAGGTATTACATATGGAAGTTGCTCTCACGGTTGTTAGATATATCAAGGGAACTGCTGGCCTTGGGTTGTTTATGCATAACAAGAAGAGCACGGAACTGATAGCTTATTATGATTCAGATTGGTGAGCTTGTGTGGAGACTAGAAGGTCAGTTACAGGATATGTTGTGAAGTTTGGAGAAGTTGTGATCTCTTGAAAGTCAAAGAAGCAAGAAACAGTCTCAAGAAGTTCAGCAGAAGTTGAATCCAGGAGCATGGCTACAATAGTGGCAGAGTTAGTATGGTTGAAAGGATTGTTTGCAGAGTTAGGAGTAGAGATTAGATTGCCAATACAACTGTTCTGTGACAGTAAGGCAGCAATTGCACATCCTATCTTCCATGAGAGAACAAAGCATATTGACATAGATTGTCATTTTGTGAGGGAGAAAATACTTGAAGAATTGGTTCAGACACACCACATAGGCACAAAGGATCAATAAGAAGACTTACTAACAAAGGGCTTATGTAAGCCACAACATAAAGCCTTAATGCACAAGCTGGGACTGAAAAATGTATCTCAATCCTCAGCTTGAGGGGGAGTGTTAAAGTTGTGGCGTGTACAGCTGGCAGAGATAGTAATTTAATATCTAGTTAGTTAGTTATTGTAATTAGTGAAGTAGTTAGTAGTTAATCATTAGTTAGTTAGAGTCGGTGATGACTAATTAGGATTAACTTACTATAAATAGAGGCAGTTAGTAAAAGTTAGCTTACACTGTACATTTTTCTCATTATCAGTTGAATGGAACAGTTCTCTCTTCCATTTCCTCTCACTGCATCTCGATCTCTCAGTTTCTCTTCATGTCTTCGTTCAATTATCAAATGATGTTGTTGCTAGTAACTTTGTATCGTTTGACTTTACCTAAATCACAACACTACTCAAACAATGGGAGAGAGGGAAGCAAGAATACACATCTAACTTCTTGCAGATAAAATAAAATTTTAAGAAATTATTAGTTGTGTTTTTCTATTTTACCATCATGTGATCTTCTTACGAGGGAATCATCGTGCTTTGATGTGTGCAAGTAAGCAACTGGCCTTAGATTGTATCGAGCTACATGCCCTTCTCATAAGATGATGTTGTAAGCTAAGTTCAAAAAAGAGACTTTTATGACTTTGCAATGAATTGAGGAGACTATAAAGTAAATTAGTGAAAAAATAGGATAAGATGTTAACCACAAAAAATATCATCATTAAGGGCGCGAAATCGCAAAAGGGAAATAACAGTTTTGGTTCTTCAGTTATTGATCAAGTTTGCTTTGGTCCTTCTGATACACGATTCATCACATTTAACCTCCAGTTAATTATATATGTTTTTGATCCCTTTAAATTGGAAATATATTATATTTAAATTATTTTTAAAAGTATATTACCCTTAAATATAGAATAACAATCTAATTATAATATAACACGTGCCACTAAATGATGGTATAATTAATAAATTAAAAAGATTATAAATATTCATAAGTAAAGGAATCAAAATACTCTCGTTAAATATTCTAAATCAAATCATAAGAACAAAAAACCACTACTAACCCGAATATAAATGGCTTCCGTTAATGTGAGCAATCACGTTTTCCACGTTTAGATCAGAGGATGTAAAATGTTCACTTTTCTTTTTAATCTATTTTTAAAAGAATAACATATTTCTTATTAGGTAATAATTTATCTTTAAATTTTATTTTTTACATAAAATTAGATGATTTATAATCATATAAATATTTTTAGTTTATTTCAGATTATAAAATTTAAAAAATTTCTTTTATTTCTTAAAATACGTGTCAAATAAAAATACATTAGGAACGAAAATAGTATCTTTGGTTTTAATCACTTTTGTGGAAAGCAAACTGAAAAATGACAAAATGTTGGCTTTTGAAAAAACGAAACAGGAAGCCGTGGTAAATGGCTATAAATGTCAGGGTCAGCAACTAGTGAGGTACAATGCACAAAGATGCACTTGCAGATATTGCTCAGCTGTCAAAGGTAGTTCCTCTGAATTAGTGCATTTTATCTTCTTTTTTTGTGGTGTCACATGATATGTCTAGTTGACTTCTCATCCTTTATCTGTTTAAGTGTGGCTCTAAGTATGTCAGTTTATCTTAATTTTTGTTTAATCCATATAATTCAGACTTGACTAATTGATATTTGGTTGATTTATGAAAAATGTTTCTTAGATTTTATCTTTGTTTATTAAATTTGTGCAAATATATTCTTTGGTACTCATAAAACATTAGATTGTCGTGTAATGCCTATAAAACTTTAGATTATGATCTAACATTTTTTTCATAAGATTTTTAATTTTCTCAAAAGAATTTTTAGATTGTAATCTAAAATGTTCATATTTTAGTTTTATCAAAAGAATTTCTAGATTGTAATCTAAAATGTTCATAAATTATAGGGATAAGACACTATTACCCTCATGACTATATTCGAAGTTGCTACGAGACATCTTACCTTTGCGGGCGTTCTATTATCCCCTAAACTATTTTAAAGTGTAATAAATGTCATCCTAAGTACTGACGTGACATAGAGAACCAAACATTTGGCAGACAATGAAACACACGCGCTTTCACGTGTAATTTCACAATTTTTAATTTTTTTTTAAAATCTATTTCATTTACTTTCTTTTTGTTTTCTTTTTAGTTCCGAAATGTAATGAAAATATTACTTTATATTTGAAAAAATGAAAAGGATAATTGTTATTGTTATTGTATTACTTGAAAAGAATTAGAGGTGTCGAGCAAGATTGTTGAAGTTTTAAAGTTGAGATTCAAATACTAAACCCATTCTAAATTCTTAGTTGTTGATGAGTGTCCCTTAATTTAAGCTTAATTTTAGTAACCTAATATTTTTCCCTTTCTCTCCCTCCCTGGCTCGTTCTGACTCCCTCCTCCTCTGTTTCTTCACCTTTTAACACCAAAACATTAAATAAATTGAGGTTTAATCACGAAATAAAATCCAAATCATCAACAAATAACTTTGTTTCCTTGCGTTTTAACCTTTCCCCAACACTCTTTGGTTGAACTTCTTGGTAGGAATCCTGCCTTCATCAGATTTGGTTAAACATTTGACATTGGCAATTAATTAATAAATATTTTAGGGGTAATTTGGATGCGCAATATGAAGATGTTATTATACCTACATAAAACTCCATAATGAAAATATAATGTTTGGCTACCTTTGGAAATTTGTGTTGGGAATTTTTGCTCTATGGTACTTTATAAAGCAGTACGGGAAGTATATAACTATTACAAGTATTCGAAAGGATAAACAAAGATTCAATAATTCAGCTAGAAATCTGAAAATTACAATAGAACCACAAAATTGAAATTACAATTTTGTTGAAGACGGAAAAATGGAAACTGTTTTTGCTGAGTCGAGTGTGGCACTCTGTCCTTAAGACAATATTGCCCCGTATGTATCCTTTATACGTCCTGGACAATTTGTCTCCCAAGATAAAACAGCAATGGAACACTTGAGCAAAGGAAACTCAAATGCTACCGTGAAGAATATTGAATAACGAAATGATGCTTGGAAGTTGTAGGAAGAAAACTGTTTTGGTTGTGTATTTTCGTGTGTTGTATGAACTGTTATTCGTAGTGCTCAACAATGGTGTAAGGGGGTGTTTATATAGGTGAGGGAGGTGCTGAAAACTGCCTCCATAACAGCCAAATAATGGTCATAATGGAGGTAGTAAAGTCACCAACATAAATGGTGAAAGACCAACGGATTTGACCATTATAGGAGGAGTAATTCAGCCAAAATAAATGGCTGAATTGAGTGCTTGGCGTTTCTGCTTTGACTGTCCAAATTCTGACGTTCTGGAAAACTTCAGAGACCAAACTATACATCTTGAAACTTCAGGGATCAAACTGTACATCTGAAAGAATTCTGGTCCGAACTGTACATCTGAAAAATTCTGGGATCAAACTGTACTTCTGGCAAAGTTCTCTGGCCCAAAAAGATAACAGCCCACGGCCCGGACGGGCGGCGGCGCGCGTGGTCTTTCCTCGAACCGAACTGCTGCTAAGCGGGAAATCCTTCTCTATTTAGGTCCTCCCTCGAACCGAAGCACATCTAGGTCCTCCCTCCTTTAAACACATGGGATACCCTTTGGGGTCCCAAACCCCAAACCAATTTCGAGTCTTATATACACAACAATTCTTTCTTCCTCTACCGATGAGGGAGAATTGAACACAATACCACACTTTCCATGCTTCAAACACCTTACTTCGTGAACCAATATCTCTTTCATTTCTCAATGAAATTTGATGATTCTTGGCCCTACGGTTATCTACGTACTTAGTAGATCATGCATGTGTGAAGAACCGAATTCTCCAATATGTGTAACACTAGTGTTTAAGCCGTTAAAGTTAGTCGGTCGCAACTCCCGCCAAAGGCTAATTTCCAACAATTTGCATACAATTCAGCATTTTATAGTACACATTCAATACATGCATAATTAAGTTACGCAGAAATTCATGTATTATTTATACAAGATGAAAATATAATGAGATTTTGATAATTAGTAATACAAGGATTGAAACTCTTAAAATAACCAAAATAAGCCTCATGTATTAGAAAAGTTTAAAACCATTTCTACGTTACAATTCACGCATTCCTAATTCTTACATTACAGTCTCGCATTCCCAATCCCCATATGTAAATAGAAAATTAAAGGATGAAAGTCAAATAATATAAATTTAAGTGCAAAAATGCTTTACTTTTCCGACAATTACGTAATAATGACATGTTTTGCAAATTGCAATCACGTTTGCCACGTTCAAAATTGTGTACTAGGTTTAACTTTATTTGAGCACAAGCTGACCTAACTAGTGAAGGTCATACGTTGCAACTAATTGTAAAACATCCAGTGTGAGTGTACAACTTGATTCTGATCACTGAAAGGGAATCATCAAGTTGGATATATATTATAAAACTATTTTTTTTTTCTGAAAGAGATAAACACATTAGGCCATTAGGGTCAATAGTAAAGGCTAATTACATACAATTTTTTTTTATCTTTTGTTTATTAATTTGATATAAACATTCGTATATTGGTAAGTTTTTTCAGTGTTCTCTAATAAAATTTAGTGTATTTATGTTTTATACTGGAAAGTGCTTGAGAGGGACCAAATGCTCCCAATGTTTAAGTAGATTTAATATGATTTATAGATATGTTATCTTCTTATTTAATTTTGTAAATTAACCTGAACTGAAAAAATAATATGAAAAATGACATATGTATGTCATGATGTCGGCAACTCTGAGACTCTGTTAACTTACTTTGAATGGATAACAATTAAGATACCCACCAAAAAACAATTAAGATACACAAGATTCACGAAAGGTAAGCAGTGATCTGTCTTTCGATGTTCTTGCACTTATGAAACTGATGATTTCACGTATGACATAATTAACAACTAGTGGTATTGCTTACTTTATTAATTGGATTTTTTAATAATATTGAGATTTAATTCATCTTATTTTCTGAAAGGGCATTGCTTGAATCCAAAAATCATCTTTGAGTGCTTCTAAAATATTTTTTAGTTCTAAAGTAGATATAAAACAAGAAAGACTAACATTTTGGTATATGGTAGACATACACACATACCTTACCATTTCTCTGTAGTTGAGTGGTTCTTTCCCTCTTGTTCTAATTCCTTCAAAACTCCCCCCTATCATCTGGCATGTTGGATGATTCTTCCTAATCCTTCATGAGGGGTCCCTTCGAACTTGATCTATCAATTCAACATTTGACTCCTCATTCATGACCTTCGTGGTCTCTATTTCAGGTTCAGATGTTGCTTCGGGTGTGGCAACATTTGGGGCAACATCTGATTCTTCAGCAGTCTGCACATTTTCCACTGAAACTATAGTGTTATTTTTAGTTGTATTTCCTGTAGGAGCAGAAAAATCATTAAAAATAACATTTCTAGACTCTTGTACAGTTTTTGTCCTTAGATTGTATACTCGATAAACATGACTATTTTGTGAATATCCAATAAAAAATCATTTGTCACTCTTAGCGTCAAACTTTGTCAAATGATCTCTATCATTTAAAATGTAACAAATACACCCAAAAACATGAAAGTAACGCAAGTTAGGTTTCTTTCCATTTATAATCTCATAGGGTGTCATCTTTGTTCCAGGCCTTAAATAGACTCTATTAGCAATGTGACAAGCGGTATTTAAGGTTTCAGCCTAAAAACGTTTTGATAATTTTTTAGAACTAAGCATAACTCTAGCCATTTCTTACAATGTTCTATTCTTCCTTTCTGCTACCCCATTCTATTGAGGAGTTTTGGGAGCGGAAAACTCATGGAAAATTCCCTTTTTCTCACAAAAATTTGTGAAGGAGTTGTTTTCAAATTCTTTTCCATGGCCGGATCTAATACGAAAAATAGGAGAATAAAACAAGTTCATAATTCTAGAGTGCAAAATTTTAAACATGTCAAAAGTTTGTGATTTTTCTTTCAAAAAGTATATCCATGAATATCTAGAAAAATCATCTACTATCACATAGGAATACCTCATGCCTCCTAAACTGTCTACCTCAATTGGACCCATAAGATCCATGTGCAACAATTGAAAACAGTGAGACGTGACTGAATGTTGTTCGTCATAATGAACAACATTATGGTAAACACGGGTTTGCTTACCTTTCATGCAATCTTCACAGAATGTTTTACCTTTAGGACTCAGTTTGGGAATGCTTCTTACCGCTTCATATGAGATCAATCTTTCTAAATTACGGTAGTTGACATGCCCCAACTTTTGATGCCACATTGTTGTGTCATCGATCCTAACACTATTGCATGTTTCTTGTCTTGCAACAAGATATCAATTGTCACCTGTCCTTATACCTGTCATTACACATAAGTTAGCTTCATTCGTAACTTTACAGTCATTCTTATTAAACTTTACCTCAAAATTGTCATCAAACAGTTGACTTACACTAATCAAATTTGTCATTAAGCCCTCAACGTCTAAGAAATTTCTTAGTCCTGGAAATCCAGAAACATTCAAGATCCCTTTTTTAATTATTTTGCTTTTACTGCCACCTCCATAAGTTACGTTACCTCCATAGTTCTTTAGAAACTCCTTTGTACCTGTCATGTGGCGAGAACATTCACTATCAAAGTACCAAGAACCTGAAATATTAGTTCTTAATGCAGTTATAGCAACATTACATGTTACATCCTTTTTTAGAACCCAGACTCTCTTAAAACAATTTTTACCTTTCGGCTCAGAAATGTTGCTTCGAATGTTATCTGAAATGTTGGACAACTTTTAAGGCAACATTTTGCTCACATAATCTTGAAGTTTGAAATAGTATGGTTTTAAGTGTCCAGGGGAGTTACAGTGATGACATACAAACTTCATATTCTTTGACATATATGAGAACCTATTATTTATTCTTTTTTCCTTTACAAAGCAAATCTTCTCATTTTTATCAAAGAGATTTGAGCATTTGGTTTTGAGAGAGTTTTTGTACCCAATTCCTGCATGTGAAGGTTTACTAAAGTTGAGTATTTCATTCAATTTTGAAGTTTCCGTGTTGAGATTACGGAAGGTTGCTTCGGCTAAATCCAATTTTGTACTGATCTTACCAAATTCAACATCATTTTTGGTAAGCGCAACCTCTAGTCGGGTTATTGTGCCTTTTAGATCTACATTCTCACGAATTAAATATTTTACATTTATGTCAAGATGCTTGGATTTTATGATTAAGTCTTTACATAGATTTTACAATTCCTTAATCATATCTTCTTTGGAATCACCTTGATTCTCACAATTAGTTTCACAAGTAGAAATAAAACCACTAAAGCAATTAACATCAGAGTAGTTAAAGAATTCGTTCCTCTCGGATGTTGCTGGGGATGTAGATGTCATTGCTGATGTTGAAGCAAATGTTGTGACATTTGAGACAACACTATAGGTGACATTTACATTGTCTGATAAAGACTGTTCGAAAATAGTAGCCAACATTGCTTGTGTTTCGACTTCTTGATCTCCTTCCTCTTCTCCTTCGTCGTCATTCAGAGAAACCCATAGACTCTTACCAAATTTTCTCAGAGTATTTGCACATTAATTAGCTTAATGGCCCCAGCCCAAGCATGCATGACATTGCACGGATTCAAGTTGTTTGGAATCAAATTTGGAACGATCTGAGTTGGTTTTCTTCAACTGATTTCCTCTTTGAACAATTGAAAGGGATTTGGTGGACTTTTGATTGAAGCCTTGGTTTTGGTGTTCTTTGGATTTGAGCTTATTTCTGTCATTGTTGAAATTTCTCACCATCGAATTGAATTTCGAGTGATGAGGGTAACATTAGCACCGTCACCAACTTCTTCAAGGTTCTCATCCTCTTCTTCGATTTGATTCTCCAAGGATTGGACTTGAAGTGCTATGTTATTGTTCTTGTACAAATCCCTTTGATTCTCAATGTTCATCTCATAGGTTTTGAGAATGCTCATTTAGGTATGAAGGTCTAATGTAGCAAGGTTGTGAGCTTATTTAATCGCATAGATATTTATATTGAACTTTTCAGGAAGTGAACGAAGTGCCTTTTCCACAAGTTGAGTGTTGGTTAAAGGAGCACCAAGCACTTGACATTCATTAGAGATGTCAATCAACTTTTCAAAATAGGATTTGATGTCCTCTGTTTCTTCCATCCTTAAACGTTCATATCTACTCATGAGCATGCGTAGCTTCGTCCGACAAACACTTGAGCTACCTTCACAATGAGTTTGTAAAGTATCTCATGCGTCTTTAGCTGTAGAGCAGTTTTGTATGAGTTTGAATATGTAAAGATCAACCCATCCAAAAATTGCATTTAAGGCTTTCTCGTTGAAGCTTACATTATTGGTTTCTTCCGCAGTCCATTCGGATTCAGGTTTAACAAGAATGTCACATTTCTCATCTGCTGGCAACATAGAAACAACATATTCATTGGTTATAGATCTCCATACTCTAAGATCAATTGATTTGATATGAAAACATAGATGGATCTTCCAATAGGCATAGTTTGAACCATCTAAAATGGGAAGCCTACCAATCGTTGGATTTGCCAGATCCATAACTTTAAATAACAGGACCAAACACTTATTGTGTTAAGTGTTGGCTCTGATACCACTTGTTAGGTCCGTGTATGCTATGGAACAATAAAAACAAACCGAAAATAAACTAACTCGAATGCCAATTCAGTTTCTGAATGTCGGCGATAATGTCGTCCGGCACCAGTGATAACACTTTAGTAAAAACAGAAAACTTTAAAAAGCAATGCAGCGGAAATTTAAAGAACACAAATGTTTAAAATTTACATAGTTATATATATTATATAACCTATGACGGTCAATGACCGAAAGTATTGTATATATTTATTATATACAAAAATTACAAATTTATTTCTTTATAATTTTACAAGATGAAATGAAAAGGAATTAAATGTTAAAATCGTAATTGACTTCTGCCAGAAAAATCTACCTAGATAGACATAGACAACTTCTCATTACAATTGCTCAATACAAATCTAATCTAGAATCTAAACTGCAATTGTAATGTTGGACAGAATGTTGTCGACGCGCTCAAGCAACACTTGTGATCCAGTTTTCTGAGATGAATTCTCGAGAGCTCTCTTGATATTTTTGCAATCTGTTTCTGAATATCGATTCACTGCAGTATCTTTTCTATTTATAGTAGAGAGTCTCCCTTGAACAACTCATCGGTCCGTTGTGAAGGTTGAGGGAAAGGTGGGCAGCTGGTGTGTTTGCTGGAGAAGATCATGGAGCAAAATCCTCTAATTTCTTGGTCTTGTTCCTCACGCATAGCAACAACCTTGACTTGTTCTTCCCACTTTTTTCATTAGCTCTTATTTACCTTGCCAAGTCACTTTTACTTCGTAGAATATTTCCACAAATATTACTTCATTCCGTGAAGTAAGGCAAAACTGTTTTATTTTCCAGAAGATGTTGGTCCGAATGTTGTGACATTTGTTCCAACATTGTATACATACAAATCAGTCCTTAAAAAGATATGTTGGTTAAAATGTCACAACACCAAACCCAACATTAACAACGATCATAAAATTAATTATTATCTTGCAAGGCGGAAGATTATATTTTTTGTGTTGAAAGAAAATAAAATAGTTGAAATTATTTCTGTGTAAAATGTTTTTATTGAACATAACATATTGGTATGACACAATACGTGATACTCAGCTGAATTATAAGTGAATTAACTATTTTTTGCTGGCATGGATTGATAAAGTAACACTCAACTTCTGTATCTCTCTCACCATTTCTTCCCCTCTCAATTAGTTCATCGTTTTTTGCCGTACGTGTTCGAACACTGCTGCTTCTTCTCTTTTTCCTTTTTGGGTCATATGTACTCCTATACTGTGTTCTTAAGGGCTTTCTTTTTCATTTATTGGTTTCATATTCTTTTATCTTCTAGGGGTATTACTTTCTCCATCTCAATTTAAGTGTCTTACTTTTTTTTAATCTGTCCAACATGACTAGAAACAGATGTTTTTCTCATCGATATTCAGTGGAAAATTTGTGTTATAAAACATGATTTTCTCACCTCATTCCATCGAACCAACTCACTGAAAAACGCATGGTGAGAAACATGTTTCCATTGAAACGGTAGAAAACTTACTACTATGTAATTTTTTCGTGTGAAAACACTACTATTTAAGTTTTTTCCACTGATATTTAGTGGGAGTAACTGTTGGAAATTTGCCTTTGGCGGGGAGGTGCGTCTACCCATATTTAATGAATTAAACACTAGTGTTCCGCATGTTGGAGGCTTTGTCTCTTCTCACATGCATAATCTACTAAGTGAGTAGATGACCGTAGGGCCAAGAATCGTCAAAGTTTGTTGAGAAATGAAAGAAAATATTAGTTCATGAAGTAAGGTGTTTGAGGCATGGAAATATGGTGTGGGACAAATCTACCACATCGGTGGAAAAAAGAAGAATTGTTCTCTTAATAAGTCTATAAAGTGGTAAAGGATTTGGGACCCCACGGAGTATCCCATGTGTTTAAAAGAGGGAGGACCTAGATGTGCTTGGGTTCAAGGCTAAGCCCACACGCGCGCTGCCGCCGTCCGCCCAGTCCGGGCTCGGGCTGTGGGGACTTTCTGATATTATCTTTTTGGACCCCAAATTGCTTAATATTTACAGTTTGATCCCTAGAATTTCTGGAAAGTTGATTTTGGGAGTGACGGAAGGCAGAAACTTTCTGCCTACCGTTTGGACTGTTTTTTGGAGCATTAACCAACCATTACTTGGCTGTTAACTACTCCATAAACAGCCCTCCTTCAATGACCATAATCAACCCTCCTTCAAGGCCATGAACAACTCACTAATGGCATTAAACCTGCCATTAACAGCAACAACCTTGTTTGGCAGTTGAGGAGTCCCTCCTCCATGCTATATATTGATGCCTCCTTTGGCTCAATAACGTGATAGAATTTTAGCACAAACAGTGACGAAAAAGATAGCAAAACAGTGTTGAAAAACAGTGAGGAAAAACACACACATACACAAGATATACACAACAGAGACACTATATACACAGAGACAAAACATAAGAGAAAACAGAAACTCTTCTTTCCTTTTCCATTTCTTCAGCAAGTCGATTCATATTTGTTTTCTTCGTCAGACTCAACCTATTGGCTTTGTAGTGTTGAGATTAAAGTGTTGTTTTATTTTGGGAGACTATTGCCCGCTAACGTAAAAGCATATATACGGGGTAATCTTGTCGTAAGGACAGAGTGCAATCACTCGACTCAACACACAACGTTGTAACCATCCAGATTTAGTTATTTCTTGATTTCAGGTTATCAAGATTCAAGACACAACAAGCTTGCGGCAGTTCTCAACATTGGCCTATTAGTTTATCTTTTCGAACACTTGTAATAGTTATTTACTTCTCGTACAATTACTAACCATTTTAGTGGGAAAATATAGTGCAAAAAGTGTGTTTCTTTCAATATTTAGTAGGTAAGTTGACAATTCAAACATCCTACGTGGCAAATTTAAAATCAAAAATTCAATAATGACATCACACACATCTTTAAAATTACATTATTCCTTAAGCTTTGTGCCAAGTCAAATTAAGATAAAAAGAAATTAGGATGAAGGAAGTATAAGTTATGCTCTGTGAATGAAAGATGTGCTGGGGTTAGGTAGTTCAATTTGTTGAAGGTTGAAGATAAAAGGTTAAAGAAATGGTGAATGAGCTTTTTGAGTTGCTGTGAGTTTATATATATATATATATATATATATATATATATATATATATATGTGTGATTCAAGAATTTACAAACATATAGAGGAAAATACTCCACAATATCTGTTCATGCAGGAGGACGAGATAAATTGATACAGAGGAAACAACTCCACGATGTCATCGTGCTGCGTTCAATAGGACCATTGAGGACATACATCAATTAAGTTCAATATGTAACATATTTATAGCCTGTTTGGTCAAGCGGCTAAAAACTATTTATATTAATAAGTATTTTTTGTTAATGTTAGGTTTGGTGTTGTAACATTTGACCAAACATATCATTTGAAGTACCGTTGTTGATTGCAAAAAATGTTGGGACAAATATCACAACATTCAGACCAACATTTTTCATAATAGTTTTGTCTTACTTCACGATTAAGAAGTAACAGTTTTACTGAATGGTAAAAATGACTTAGGCATGTGAATTAGGAGCTGTGTAAAATGTGGGAAAAAAAGTCAAAGCTTGGGGAAGAAGTCGAGTGAAGAACAAGTCAAAGTTACTGAGATTTCGATTCCGTGATCTTCTCCAACAAACACACAAGCTGCCCATATTTCCCTCAACCCACTCAACCAATCGATGAACTTTTTAAAGAAGACTCTCTACTATAAATAGAGAGGTTACAAGAGTGAATCGATATCCAGAAACAGATTGCAAAAATATCAAAAGAGCTCTCGAGAATTCATCTCAGAAAACTGGATCACAAGTGTTGCCTGAGCATGTTGACAATATTTTGTCCAACATTACAATTGCAGTTTAGATTCTAGATTAGCTTTGTATTGAGCAATTGTAATGAGAAGTTGTCTATGTCTATTTAGGTTGATTTTTCAGGCAGAAGTCATCTGCGACTTTAACGTTTAATTCCTTTCCGTTTCATCTTGTAAATTTGTAAAGAAAGGAATTTGTAATTTTTGTATATAATAAATATATACAATACTTCGGTCATTGACCGTCATAGGTTATATATTATATAACCTACGTAAATTTTAAACTTTTGTGTTATTTATTTTTCCGTTGTATTTACTCTTTAAATTTTCTGTTTTATCGAAGTGTTGTCACTGGTGTCGGATGACATTGTCGCCGACATTCAGAAACTAAATTGGCATTCGAGTTAGTTTATTTCAATTTATTTTTATTATTCCATAGCATACACGGACCGGACCTTACATTTTTTTTAAAAGTGTTTTTCGAAAAAATACTTACGGTGAGAAGTAGTTTGTGTTTGGCTAATTCATTTGAAATGTGTTTTTGATAAGTATATTGTGTTAGGTTAATCTTTTTTAAAAAGTGCTTTTGAGTGTCAAATTACGAAAAATAACAAGTATCAATGAATGTTTGCTAATAATTATAAAGAGAAATTATTTTAAATATCTATACGAAAGACTTTAATAAAGTTTTTATTTAATTTATATTTTAAAGTACATATTAATTTTTTAAATTAATATAATACATAGGTAAATCAAAGTAAATATTAAATATTAATATAATAACACTATGATGATTTAAATGTACTAAGAAATATCAATCAAAATAAAATTTAAAATCATTCTACAAATTAAAATTCAACACAAAAAATACAACGTAAAATAAAACAAGGGATTGTTAATTAAAAATTAATGAATTAATGAGGGATATACTTGGTAATATGTATTTATGGTAGGGATATTTTTGTCTTGAAAAAAATAAAATTTTGCTTCTACTTCTGCTTCTGCTTTTTTCAAGCCAACCGTAGAAAAAACTGTTTTTGTTTGTACTTAAAAACCATTTTATTAATTGGCCAAACACCTCAAATAATAATAAAAAGTATTTTTTCCTCACAAAACACTTTTGGCCACAAAATCGCTTTGGCACTAAGGCTCTTAGTTGAGGCGTATAAATGGAAAAAATGTTGATAAATTTAAGAGGTTATTTATACATAAAGCCTCTTTAATAATTTAATTTAGACATTTAGAAGTCATTTGGTTCACTTGTTAGTCATGCGGGCAGTATAAACATAGATTCTTTATGTGATAATTAATGATAAAAAGCTTATTATACAATAATTAATAATGAATAAGTTATTGTACGTTAATTGATTAATTTTAAAAGAATATTTTTATTTTTAAATAATTTAATCTAAATTATTAATACATGTATATTCTTATTACTTATATCTCACCTAAAACAATATGTAATTTTCACATTATCTATTCTGTTTATTATTTGTAATGCTCAGGTGATCCCTTCTTTCTTTCTTTTTTAAACTTTTTTTTTTTTAAAATTATAAAGGATAAGGGAAGGGGAAATGAAGAGGGTTTACAACGTGGTATCCGAACTCACTAACAAGGTGAAAGTTCAGATAACCAACCAAATAAGCTATTAAATCCCTATGCTTAGGTGATCCCTTAGTTTGTGTTAAGGAAATTTTCTATATATTATTTTAAATGTCGTATTCAGTCAAAAAATAATAATCAAGTACGTACTCTCTCCCACCCGTTTTGTCTGACGTTTTATCTCTTTCACATCTATTAAAAATAATAAATATAAAATATACATTACTAACTTACTCTTATTTAATAAATGTTTTTTTTAAAATTGAGAAATATTAAAAAAAAATCTTTCTTAATAGAAATAAAGATAAAAAAACCCCTCAAGTATCATTTTTTTTAGTTTCCTACGTAAAATATCAAATGTGAGAGTTTCATACCTAAACTATCACCAATTAGTTATCAAAAGATAACTTAATATTAAGAGTATAATTAATAATAATTATAAGTTTTGATTTTAATCTAAAGTAATACTGCATCGGACCCAATTTATATTACACTTTTCGCATTTCAATCGAATTTTCTCATATACTTTTTAAATATTTTAAATTATGAATTATTCTTACTTATAATATTTTTTATATAGTTTTAAATATATAAATCTAATTTAAAAATAATTAAAGATGTAATGCCCGAATTTACGATTAAAATAAAATTATTTGCTTCTTGAAATTCCAACTGTCACATAATTGTTGGGACGGAGGGTGTAATTATTTGGGTTAAACCCTCGCATTATCGCAAAACCCAAACCGACGCCTATTACCTCCGCCTCCGCCTCCGCCTCCACCGTGCACTGCCGTTACAACCGGATAAAAATGGACAAAGCCAAAAAGAAGAAGAAAAACCTAACCCCGGAAGTGCAATTTCGTTTAAACCTAGACAATTGTTCAAAAACGAAAGATCTTTTAACTGCTATCACCTTATACGAATCCGCTCTTTCAACAATCCGTTTTACCAATAACCATTTTAACTCTTTTCTTTACATCTGCTCCAACGCCGTTTCGAACCCGTTAACGAAAGACGCAGCTATTGAATTTGGGTTTCGAATATTTGAACATATGGGTATGTGTAATATAAGTCCTAATGAAGCAACTGTTACGGCTGTTGCTCGATTGGCGGCGGCGATTGATGATGGCGATAAATCGTTTGAGTTGGCTAAAGGGGTTGGGAGTTGTGGGAAGTTGAGGACTTATGGGCCGGGTTTGTTTTGTTTTGTTAAGATGGGTCAGGCTGATAAGGCTTATGAAGTGGAAGAACATATGAGGTCTATTGGGTTGCAACTTGAGGACGCTGAACTTGTTGGGTTGTTAAAGGTGACTTTTTTTTTGTCTTTGTGTTTAGGTAATCTTGATTATACCCGCAAGGGTGGTTCAGTTGGTTGAACATGGTACTTCCATAATGGAGGTCTCAGGTTCGAAAGATAGCAGGGGATTTACCTTCTGGGTTGAGCTCACACACGGGCTTGCCTAGTGCGGGTTATCTCTCCTATGTGGTTTGCGGGTTATTGCACACGAGCGGGATTTATCCTGTGCACACTCGAAGTGTAGCGGCTGGGGTTCCTTGTCATCAAAAAAAAAATCTTGATTGTAGTTTGTGTAGATTGTGATTCAACATGTAGTCTTTATGCTATCTGTAAATCCCTGGATTAGGTTGCAATTCTGTGTGTTGAGGGGAGGGGGGCAAATTTGTATTTTATGTTCAAATTATATGACATTGTATTGAAAGTGTCCAAATAGAGCGGAATGGTTAAACATGATTCATATAGCTAATCCTAACTAGTTTTGCATATATTTAAACTTTTGTTCTATTGGTTTTGCTATCAATTAAGTGTTGGGAATATAAGACGGGCCATCGATATGGAAGAGGGAGATAGACATTGTGCTTCAATCATATCATTCTTGAAACTCCACTCTTACATAATACCACTACAAAAAGGGCTTATATAGGTGCTAATAGAGTCTTCTAGACTCACACCTATTATATACATTCACACACACTTGAATCTGACCACATTGATATTATAAAAGTCACCTAGATAATACAAAAGTCATGAACCTAGGATAACTAAAAAACATTTGAATCTAGACACTTGCACATTTAAGTTTACTATTTTCAACATTAAGTACCTCGGGATGAAGTTGCAATTCTGGTGGGGTTGGGGAGGGGGTCGCTAGGTTGTACTTCAATAGAAGAATGCACTATGTTTTTGTTTTGTGGGATAGAGAAACTGATACACTGACCAATAGTTCAATAAGTTCTAATATGCAGATTTTAGTTTAGCAAGTGTCCTTTAACCTTAATCAGTCAGTATAAGAATGCAATGGGCTAAATTGAGCAGAACATGCATCTCTGAGTTTCGGAGGCTGCCTTTGGTTCTATGTATTGGCCCTAGATGGATTACTCGGTAAAAAAAATGTTGACCCCAATTATTTGGTAAGTGGAATTGAGGCATAATTTGTCGATTGTCCTTTACCTTCTTTCAGGTGAGTGTGGAGAAAGAAAGGGAAGAGAAGGTCTATCAGTATTTACATAAACTGAGAATGTCAGTCAGGAGTGTAAGTGAGTCGGCAGCAGAAATCATACAGATTTGGTTTGGAGGGGAAGTTGCAAGTAAGGTGGGGTTATCCAACAGGGACATAGGTCAGGTGAAAGAAGCAATTTTGCAAAATGGAGGAGGGTGGCATGGTCTTGGATGGATTGGAAAGGGTACATGGCTTGTAAAGAGGTCCCAAATATCTCCAGATGGCAAGTGTCTAACTTGTGGGGAACAGTTGGTTTGTGTTGATATTGACAGGGCAGAGACAGAAAGATTTGCAGTGTCAGTTGCTTCTTTGGCTATGGAAAGAGAAGTCCATTCCAATTTTAAGGAATTTCAGGTGAGGAAGCCACAATTTCTATTCGAACATGACATATATGCTTGCATTTTCTGAGTTTTTTCGCCTAACTTCTCAAGAATTTTTTAGGACTGGCTGGAAAAACATTCAGATTATGAGGCTGTAGTGGATGCAGCAAATGTTGGACTGTTTCAGCAGAACTTTGCTGAGGGTGGATTTAGTATTCCACAGGTTGATAAAATTAAGTTTGCTATTTATTGCCTTTCATTTGTTTTTTCCGTCTTATGTTGTTAAAACAGCTTTTTGACTCATGTTCCACCCTGTATTGCAATAGAGCAGCTTGTTGCTGTTGTGAAAGAATTGCATAGCAGGAGCAACAAGTGGCCACTGATTATATTACACAATAAGCGTGTTCGTACACTTTTTGAGAATGCTGGCTATAGAGAATTGCTTGAAGAGTGGATAAACGAAAAAATACTTTACGGAACACCCTTTGGATCCAATGATGACTGGTAAAAACTGAAGACTGTTTGAACTTCTCTCTTTCTCCTTTTTTCACTAGAGTAGTTCTTAAAATATCATAATGATCAAAGAAAAGTTGAATATAGCAATGTTATATCACATTGATTTCCTACCTTTATCACTTCACCTTTTACATTGTTGAGACCTCTTGTAGTCATAATTTATCTTGCTGGTCTTGTAGCTCCTGTGAGAGTTTACAACACTTAATAGGAAGTGATAAAATGCCTCTTTTCTTGTCCATTTGACTGGTCATATGATTTGAATATTGTATTCCTTTCATTCTCTGTGAATCTATAGTATGTGACATCGTGCAATATGATATAGGTATTGGCTTTATGCAGCAGTGAAACATAAGTGTTTGCTCGTGACAAATGATGAAATGAGAGATCACATTTTTGAGCTCCTGGGTAGTAGCTTTTTCGCCAGATGGAAAGAAAGACATCAGGTTCAATTGCTTAAATTTATTCTTTTGGCAGTCTTTGTACTCCCATGCATATAACAGTCTTACCGTTCTAAAAAATGTAGCGTTTTTATATCTATTTGAGTAGATTATGACTGATGACATTTGTTTTGAACAATTCTTTTCACTGAGTTGTACCTCTTTTTCGGTTGGGGTGACCAAACTTTAAGTTTAGGTGTAAATGTCTCCAAGCACTAGGTTACTGTTTTAGATGGGAGGTGGGTAAATGCTAGCCCACTGAGTACACAGTTTTTTCATAACCGTAGAACTGTTGTGTCTAAAATTCACCTTACTGGCTGAAATAAGAGCAATTTCAGAACTATTTTATCCCATTACTCAACCAACCTAAACTAGATTATTTCCTATCTATCATCAGTATCACCTTTTGGATGGATTAAACCAATTTTGTCCTGATATGAAGTATTTGAATATCTGGTCCTTGTAAGTTTTGTAATGCGCCATTGATCATATGAACCAGATGTCATCAGTCATAAGGACTTGAAAAATTGTTCAGGCACTCGTTCATTTATTTGTTGTTAACCTTTAAGGTGAGTCTGTCGTTTCTAGGCTCTCTTTCTTTCATAATTTGTCTGTAGGCTTTTTATGCGCTCTCCTCTTATAATGCTTATAGTTAGTGGTAATTTATTTAAAGGTGTTTTAGTCTTGGTATTTTATTAGATGATGTTTCTTAATGACAAATGTGACCCACTTTATATTTCTCTAGGAAAAAAGAAATTATTTTGACAAGTTAAACGTGTCTTGGCAATTTTGTAGGCCAAGTACACTTTTGTTAAAGGGGAGATTAAGCTTCTGATGCCGCCCACATATTCTGTTGTCATTCAGGTATACTTTATCTTGCTCTCATTCCCTATTCTACACTCTTTTCTTGACGAATGTTCTTTTTCATATTAGTCTATACAAATGACTGTCTATACAGATGACTATATGTCTATACAGATGACTATTAGGGTGTTTGGATTGACTTATTTTAAGTGTTTTAAGCTCTTTTCTACTTTTTGTGGTGCTTGGGAAAGACTTCCAACTTTTGACTTTTGGCTTATTTTGTACTTTTTTGGCCTAAAAATATTTATGGACTTTTTATCTTTTCAAACACCACAAAAAGTAGAAAAAAACTTAAAAGACAATAAACACTTAAAATAAGAAAAATTGTATTTGGTACAACGACTTTTGGCACAAATCTCCCAAATTACGGGTATTACTTTAAATTCACATGCCCTTTGAGGGTGTACTGGTCAATTAACTCTTTTTCTATTCCGTTGATACCCTTCCTGAAAAAGAAGAGGGAAAAGTCTAAACAATTTAAATTTTACTCAATCGTTATTCAAGACCATAATTATTTTTTTCTTCCCTATACTTAAATATATATATATATATATTTCTTGGTTTTTTATTGGTCATCAAATAGGTGATGATGTGAATCTTCACATTATATTGGCCATAGGGTTTAGTCGATCATAATTTCAACTAGTTCATTTTTCTCTCGTTCTTAACAGTTTTAAAGCCTGATTTTTCTTAGATCAAATGGGCAAAAAGGTGGTTTTATGGAGGAAAAGCAAGGTATCTATGATAGTTGGTGGGAGTGGTTCCGTGGAAAAATGATACGAAACTCATGAAAAATGATACGACTAAACCCTGTGGACAATATTCTTTTCTTCATTCCTCCACTGCCCATGATCCATTAACGTGATTTGATGCTTGATCAAGTGGTTTGAAAGGGTAGTATAGATGAAGCTATACTGTTTCTTTGTCTATATAAAAAAAAACGTGTTTCTTTGTTGCTGATTAGTGAGTTGAAATTATCAAAGTGTCTTTAACTATTATCTTACTTAAGTGTATTAATACTTATATCAATTCTTGGGACTTTGATCTTTTACCTCAAGTCGCCTCTTATACCATATTGGATATCCCTACACAAATTTCTGGGTTACATAACTTTAAATTGTTTGGACTGGTAAACAAAAAATGATCTAGTATGAACTTTAATAGTTGCCTGTATCTATATTTTGAGTTTTCCGTTACTGTAATAATTTGCTACTCCTTATTTGTTAGTCTTTGGATATTTACATCTCATATTATTATACGTCTCTCTCAGGAATCCGAGAACGGGTCGTGGCATGTGCCTGTGGCTGGTGAGGCCGTTGAGGAGTCATCCAGAACTTGGCTCTGCATCACCAGACAAGCTTCATGTGAATCCGACAATAAACAACATGCAAGCATAGAAGCTTCTCAAGTCCCCGTCTTAAACAGTGATCAAATTGCAAACTCTTGCCATTCAGATAGTTTTACAAGTCAGAATGGCCTAAATAGATGTTCTGGTTTGGCTGGTAAAAGGAAAGAGAGGTCCCCGTCTCCATCTCACTCCAGCCCACAATCTTGAAAATTTAAAGGTGATACCTTTTCAGAGCTAACTTTTTTATTTTTATTTTTAAAATTATTGAATTGGAGGAGATTTTCTGGTTAGCTTCTGGTCAGACTGTTGTTCTAACTTAATTTATTTGAGATATCAAACATTAGCTATATAATTGATCGGCTGAAGAATGCGTATATTCATCAGGACTTATCTTTTTTTCCCTATTACAAATGGATTCTTCAGTTTCTGCAAATTTGTGTTGGCAGTACTTTATAAAGGGGAACATAGCTTGGAAAAGAATTCATATGTCTGTGCTTTCAATCTTGATACACATTCTTCTATTAGAACAATTCGTTAATGTGTTCTTAAAGGATACATCAAATTAAAAATGGATACATTGAAAATGATAAGCGACGAGATTTGGTACATTTTAAAGTGCTTTGACAATTAACGCCATCCACGTAGAAATATAAATTACTTTTAATAGGAAATACAAATTTCTATTCTAGTTTATTCACTTAAGTACATATTTCACCACGCCAGGAATGTGTGTGTTGGAAAAATAGTCTTCCCAGTTGATGCTCTTGGGATTAAAATTGAAAACGTCCATTTCAATACCAGCTGCCTTCCCTGCTCTGCGTAATTTTTCTGTGTTCATGTCATCATATCTATCACCAAATTTCCAAGATTATTATAAGCTCTTGATTATACAACTCTCCCCCATGCAAACGGGGAGAGAGATTGATTATGTAACATAAAAATGAGTTTTAACTTTTATATACTGATTGTGTAGAATAGATCTTATAGAGATATGTATTTCTTACATTCCTTTGAAGAATAAATAGGGCCCGTAAAGATCGATCAACCTCATCACAAACTTGATCTTCCGGTGAAGCTCCAAATATTTGGCTTGCAAGAATTGGCAGAGTACTGTGTTAACTATTTCTAGTCCCTGTAGAACACCACTTAACATAAATCATTTGATAAAAGAATTACACCCATTTTATAAATCATCATTTAGAACATGGAACTTGAAATCTTTGTTATTGTTCATTTAGGTCCAGCTGTTTGAAGTATAATCTTCAGCCGTCAGCTTTGCCCCCTAGGGTTTTGGTCTAGTGGTAAGAGCGCAACTAAGCACACATGTTCAAATTTTTGCCACAAGCCTGGTATTTAAAGGAAGGATGGCAATTTGATCATTTACCCATCTGAGTTTGATAGATCAGTTTTCTCTTTCTTCACCTTGATACTTCATATTTTTTATTCCAATTAAGCCAACCATAAATTATTCTAATTGAATTATGGACAACTATCTCTCGAGCATAGATTTAGGTTCGGCCTCAATGAGAAAGTAAAATGGGGGACAGGTCAATTATTCACCACGTTTTGAATCGTGCATCAATCCACGGAGTTACAGGAATAAGTGAAAATGAACAAACCTTCAAAGGGAGCAAGTAATGAAGGGCCATGTATCTGCGAAAGCTATCCATGCTACTCAAAACATTAACTTTTCCAACAATGACTGGTTTTCCTTGCTTGTCGATCCATGGATGCTCTCTGAAGTAATGGAATGCACAGTCCTGAATACATGTGAACTCTATTGGATTTGACACTGATGTTCCAACATGGTATATTATTTGACTCCCTCTTTGGTCCGCATGAGCCATCATAGTTACTATCATAGCGTTCACCACCATGTCTGCTGGAATCTGCACATAATTAATATTATTCACGTTAAACATCAAATTAAATGATTCAACATCTTATACCATAGCCGTTGAACGCTCTATAATGAGAAATAATTATCTTCATTAAAATATGTTTCAACGTATGTGTATTAGTATAGCTTACTATGTCAATAATGGCATCAGGGTCGCCGAGGAAGCATGTTAGTTTTCCTTTACCATATCCAACTGCTAAACTATCAATAGTTCTGCATGCCCCAAATGAAGAAGACTCGCTTTATATTTCAATGGAAAAAACACCAACTATATATAATGTGTGTGTGTGTAAAATAATGTGCGAGCTAGTAGGTGAACATTTTTCAATGAGATTATATATACCTTATACCTTCAACCCAACCAGGGAAAGGGTCTTGGAAAGTACTAGTAACAATAGTAGGACGAAAGATGACAAGAGGCACATCTTCTTTCAAGTCTCCCAATACCATCTCTGCCAATGCCTTTGTGAATACATAGGGGTTGGGCCATCCATACTTCCTTGCTCTTCATAAATCAAAGGTCATCACTCATCACAATATATTAGCCAAATGCCCAGTTGTTATTATCATGAATCCCATCTTATTTTTTATTAAAAAGAAGTTCGAACTAAATAATTTTTGCCTTGCCTAAGGCTGAATTAGCAGAAACTGAAGCAACTATTTTCAAAGTAACATAAAAAAAAATGATTAAAGTAAGAGAGTCGGAATCAAAAAGATAATTCTTCACTTCTTTCTCTTATTCAAAGATATCACAACTCCTAAGTAATAAAATAATGAAAAATCCTTTTTCATTTTTTAAAAAATATTATCTTCATTGCGTGTGTATAAGACTGAATTCATTCAACTTTTACAAAGGATTGCTAATCCTTAACTTTTTATAGTTGGGTGCTTACACCAAATTATACTAATTGAAATGATTTAAGTTATAAACTAAAGTGAGAGCGTTTATTAATTACTATGATTTAGAGATAAGAGTGATAATATAAAACGTGTGTCATGTATTCATTGAATTGATTTGAACACGGAATGCTAGTAAATATTAACGGAGGAAATACCTTTCAAGGCCAAGCTCCTTCATGGCTGCTGTAATAGCTTCTTCGGAACAACCCTCAAATCTGAGCTGTTTCAATGTTTCCTCCATCACTTTCTTCTCTGTATGAATATTTAGTCCTGATGTACCATTCAGTGTCTCACCCAAGTTATAGGGTGTTTCCAATATCAACCCTGTCTTTTCCCCTGATACATATGCTTAAGAAATAAAAAGAAAATGTCACTTAATTAGTCACCTTCTTGCTTTTCTTTCTCCATGAAATTAATCATCAAATAGAGTAATTATAATTTCTAGGTTTCACAATTACACATGGTTAAAAAAAAAGTCATAATTAGAAGATAGGAGTAAATATTAGTGAATAGGATAGATATAGGATCCTTATTGTATTAGAATTCCACATTGTACACACTATATATATTTGTATTAATGAGAAAGACTCCCAAGAGAGATTAATACAATTCTACATAGTATTAGAGCCAAAAATCCTTCCCTACCTAAAATCTAACTTCGGCCGCCCCTACTTTTCCTTTTTCTGGCGCCAACCGTCAGTATACCGATGATATACGTTGATATACAGCTGCCCAGCCCCCCAATTCTACAAACAACCCCATATACACTGACACCACCGGCAGTCGGTCTGACCATCATCGGTCATCACCGACTGCCTCTACCACCACCGACAATCGACCATATGTCTCTCTGCCACATCCCGTTGTCACCTCAACCACCCACCGGCACACCCAGCCGAATACCACTGTGTCACCGCCTGCCGCCGACACTCCAATCACCCGAACAAACATCGCAACAGTTCCAGTTCCCAAAACCCAACACAGCCCCAGAACCCACACCCGGACCCTAACACCATTACCGGAACCCGCATCGATACCCGATCTGCCCAGATCACCCACCCCACCTACCCAGTCTTGGTCTAATGACCTCTTTGCGATACCCCTAACTTCGTCCACCAAACCCGACAATCACCAGACGCCGTAACTGCCTCGCAGCACACTGACCCGACACCCTACCAAAATACCTAATTTGCCTCTGCCCCTACGCACCGTATGGAAATTCGTGCCCAACACGGGATTTTCAAACCCAAAGTCCATTTTAACTTATCCACACAAATCATATCCCCAATTCCCAAAAACCCAAAATTAGCCAAACTTGATCCAAATTGGAATGCGGCCATGCATGAGGAATTTAATGCTTTAACAAGACAGGACACTTTGGATTCAGTTTCTAGATCGGATGGGATGAATGTGATCCGATGCATGTGGCTATTTCATCACAAATTCAGAGACAATGGTGACCTAGAGAGATATAAGGTGAGGCTTGTGGCTAATAGTACTAATCAGCAAAAGGGCATTGATTGTGGTGAGACATTCAGCCCAGTTGTTAAACCAGCTACCATCCGCACAGTTCTAAGCATTGGCCGATTCATCAACTTGATGTTAAGAATGCATTTTTACATGGGGACTTAAAAGAAACTATTTACATACACCAGCCGCCAGACTTTGTCCATCCGCAAGCTCCTCATTATGTCTACCGTCTTCGTAAGTCACTTTATGATTTGAAACAACCCCCTAGAGCGTGGTATGAACGCTTTGCCAACTACATTATGCAGATTGGGTTTGTATGCAACAAGTGTGATAATTCTCTCTTTATTTTTCATCGAGGTAGTAACATTGCTTATTTATTGTTATATGTGGATGATATTGTTCTTACTACCTCATCAGATGTGTTGAAAAATGAGATCATCGCACTGCTTAAAATCGAATTTGCTATGACTGACTTGGGGAAGTTGAGTTATTTCTTGGGGATATCAGTGACTAGATCTGTAGATACTATGTTTCTATGTCAGCGTAAGTATGCAGAGGAGATTGTGTATGTGGTTAAAATGGAAAACTGCACGATCATGCCCACTCCAGTTGACTCTAAATCAAAGCTCAGTGTTGTTGATGGTGATCCAGTCTCCGATCCTACTCTTTATAGGAGCCTTGCAGGTGCACTTCAGTATCTTACTTTCACCAGGCCTGATATTGCTTATGCTGTTCAGCAGGTGTGTTTGTTTATGCATGCCCTCAGGGAGCCTCATTTGCTCTTAAATATATCATTCGATACGTTAAGGGCACACTTGATTATAGATTGCATCTATACCCCCTGCACCAACTAGGTTGTTATCATATACAGATGCAGATTAGGCAGGCTGTCCGGACACGTGACGCTCCACCTCCGGCTATTGTGTGTTCTTAGGGGATAATCTCATTTCATGGTCTGCTAAGAGGCAAGCCACCCTATCCGGTTCGAGCGCAGAAGCAGAGTACAGAGGCATTGTCAATGTTGTTGTTGAGATCTGTTGGCTCCGAAACCTTCTTTTGGAGCTCCAGTGTTCCTTACGTCTATGGTTTACTACGATAACATATCCGCTATATATTTATCTTACAATCCGATTCAGCATCAGTGAATCAAGCACATTGAGATGAACATACATTTTGTTCGTGAGAAGATTGCTATCGGTCATATTAAGGTGTTGCATGTGCCTTCTTCGTATCAGTATGTAGATATCTTCACAAAAAGACTTCCTAGACAGTCATTCCTCGACTTCAGATCCAGTCTCAGCGTCCGGCTTCCTCCCACTCCGACTGAGGGGTGTATTAGTGAATAATTATAAAATATTCTACATATATTTTGTAATTATTAGTGTTGCATTATTATGGTAGATATAGGATCCTTATTGTATTAGGATTCCACATTGTACATATTATATATATTTGTATTAATGAGAAAGACTTTTCAGGGAGATTAATACAATTCTACGGTAAATAAAGTGAGGATGTAGGTGCTAACCAGTTGAGACGTGAAGAAGAACCTTTAATTTACTACACTTTTTGGCAAAGTTGAGTACGTGTATAGCTCCAAGTGTATTGAGCTCCAAGGCTGTATCATATCTAAAAATTTAACATTTGAAGAACAAATTAAACACCGATCAATTCACATGCATGTAATATACGTTCAATTCACATGCATGTAATATACATTGAACGTATTTTACGCCGAGAATGTAATTTTAATTTGTTGTAACATTATCCACTTTATTTAACTAATTCTATTTACTATTCATGGACAATTACATGTAATTATTTTTACACTCATTGACTAAGTAAAATTAAAAGAACTTGGTAGTACATACCTTTCATCAAAATTAGTAGTTGCAGCTAGGTTAACTATAACTTCTACTTCCCTCCACATTTCTTGCAGCAAATTAGAGTCTTTGACCCCCAAGTTCTCATCACATGTGATATCACCAGGTATAATCGTAGTCCTTTGTGAGATAAAAGTATTCAGATTTGCCCCATATTTTTCTCTTAGAAGCTTGAACAAGTCCTTTTCCACAGCCTGTTAATTAACAGATGAAATTGATGTACATGTACGTAGTTGTAAAAACAATTTCCAGACAATACATACTAGGAGAAGAAAATATAAGGAAAATTGATGCACATGTAATGTAGTTGTAAACTTGATGTACATGTATGTATTTAATGGACCTACCTTTTTTTATCTGTTTTTATATTTCAATTTTTACTATCATTTCCGAATTTTCCCACGGCAAAGGAAGTAAGAAAATGGGCCCTCGAGAGAAGAAAGAAATTGACCTGACGATGAGCGGTGTGATGTTTACTCCGCTAATATATTAAATGTAATTGAATGAATGTCTATCTTGTATTCTTGTTAGCTTAATTGTTAACACCACAAGAAAAAGTAGAAGATGAAAAACAAGATTTTTTAGTAATAGCAGATTGAATTAGAAAACAAATATGGTATGACAGCCCTGAAAATCTAAGGATAAACCAGCAACAGCTGCGTATTCTTTCTTATGTACAAGAATTTATTTTTTTTAGTAAGTTATGCATTAACACTACAAATGATATTCATATAATGTGTTTTTTTATTTTCCACCCGGTGTCCGGTACCTGTATTGGAGCTATGTTACATGATAAGTAATCCAATTGTAATACCTTTAGGTTATATAGGTTGAATAAAATTATTTATTTAAAAAATAAGCATAAAGTGGTTACCAACTGAAGCTAAGTTTTATTTAAGTAACTCTTTAGGCCGGAAAATGTATTTATTATTAAGGCATAGAGGGTAAGATTTATGAAATTAGATGGTTTTTGTATGGTGTCTGTATAAATAGGCTACTTTTAGGTTGATATTTATTATTGTCCCTGATTTTAATAACTGGCCCTTTTTAAATTTTAATGACACAAACTGAGAGATAAAATATCCTTAGGTAAAGATAGTAAAGCGACGCGATAAATGTGGCATATAGGTCATGGTAGATAGAACTTCATATTATATTTAACCAATCTAGGGAGAATAACTCAAATTCTTCAGCATGGTACCCATTTAAACTTATTGATTTAGTCTACTGAATGTCATGATTTTTAATTTTGACTCAGGGTACTCATATAACTCATCCCATTTACTCTATCAATTTGTCATGATTTTTTGTTTTGGCCGTGGTACCTCATATAACTTATTTCATTAGATTGTCATGAGTTTTAATTTTCACTCATGATACCTCATATAAACTTAAATCATGATATTCAATTTCTGACCTCATATAAATTTATTTCATTTTCTCTATCAAATTGTCATGATTTTTTATTCTCATAAATTATCCTCATAAACTTCTACATACAGAAAACTTCATTCACAAGTTCGTTATCAGTAATTTCTATACCATCAATCCTCGACGAGTTCATAGAGAGAAATTATCTAAAAGAAGAATTTTATATCGCGTTAATATAAAAAGCAAGGAGATATGAACTTGTATCAATAGAAAAAATATATCATTTGTCTTGCATAATAAATAAATGAGGCCTACTTTCACAATAAAGTAAATACTTGTAATATTATTTAAAGATCAGTCGCTGATTCCGAACAATTTCTTGGTGCTTGTAGCTACCGATCTTCCTACTTTTAACCCCCTCCCCCTACAAATTCAACAGAGTAATGTGTTACTGGATAAGAACCTAAATGGTTGAATCCATTAAATTTAGATATTAGATCCACCTCTCATTACAATGCACACAACTTCTTGATATTGGATCAACCCTTGATTCTCTCGTTCTCCTATACGTGTTAAATAATTCTCATCTCATGAATAATATTTTTGAATAAAGCTAAGTGCAACATCCATTTTTTTAACCATGAAAAACTATAAAATATCACTACTAGAAATAGATGTTTTTCTCACCGACGTTTAATGAAAAATTTGTGCTATGAAATATGATTATTCGACTAAACCAGCTCATAGGGAAAACGCATGATGAAAAAAAGTTTCCATTAAAATGGTGGTAAACTTTCTAATTTTTTCGTGTGAAAACACTACTATTTAAATTTTTCAATGAAAAATTCAATGAGAAAATAGAAATTTTTGAGTAGTATATGTATCCATTGGATAACGATCTTTTTTTCCAATGGAGGATTGAAGAATAAAAAAAAATGAAAAGATTTCATTTCAATGAGAAAGAACAGTTAACTTTTATCACTCTTGGCAGGAACACTTTATCCTTAAAGTGAGATTTCTCAACATAAATTCAATCGGCCTAAAACTAATACCAAATATTGGGAGAAGCCAAAAAATAAAAAATAGCTACTAATCCGTGTACCTCATTTTTGAAACGCTGCAAGGCTGCGTTGTGATCTTGAGCTCTTAAAAGCAGATATAGCTTCTTCACATTTGGTTGCACTCTAAGTATCTTCTCCACAAAAACTACAACCATTAACCCAAAAAAAAGAAGAAATTAAACACCCCATTAATTAAGAGATCAATCACAAGATAAAAAAAAAAAAAAAAAAAAGAGGTTGAAAGTACTCTTTGCAAGGAAGCCAGTGGCACCAGTAACAAGAATGGTTCTGTTCTCAAGAAACTTGAGAACACTTGTTAATTGCATCATATAGAATTCTCAAGAAATATATTAAAGAGAAATACAAGAAAAAACTTTTTGAGTAGTAAGGGAAATAGAACTAGCCAAGAGAAAGCACAGCAGAGCAAATTTAGAAATAGGGGTGCATTTATTTTATAGTGTCGTAGTAGCTGATCATAAATGGGATTGAGTTTGCGAAAGTTGTTGATAATTTCTTTGGTAGATTGAAAAAACTAATGCTACTCAAATTATTTTATTATATGGTCGGAGGGTAACTCAACCTTTATGGATTCTCTCTAATTTGGTTCTTTCTATTACTCTATTTATAACCTTTTCTTTCCCCATTAGTTCTTTCTATTGTTGCTATTTGCGGGACGTCACCTATATTTGGTGGGAGAAGGATTACCTATTTTAGTTTACTTACTCTAACCTACCGTATATTTTGCTGAAAATATATTTTGCTGAAAATAGAATGCTCAAGTTTTTTTAAAAAAAATATATTATAAAGGAAAAAGGAACTTTTTATTAATATGCTTATGAGTGGTATAAAATGGGAATTTAAAACTTGATAACTTAACCTTTAAATTCTTACATTAAATTCATTGCACTATGGCACTATAAGTGTATCTGAATTCTGAATCTAATAAATTTTATTTGAAATATATATAATAGTATGCTTCATCCGCCGCTGTCCTATGTGCAGCTATTTTATGGCACCGCCATCCATGAGTCTGGTTGTCTTATGTTTTCAAAATGTTATATATAGCTATATATTGTTTATCAGAAGTAATATGTCATCATCTAATAGTAAAATTATATCGGTCGAATAAAATTATTTATTTAAAAAGTAAGCATAAAGTGGTTACCAAATGAAGCTAAGTTTATTTAAGTAACTCTTTAGGTCGGAAAATGTATTTATTATTAAGGCATAGAGGGTAAGATTTATGAAATTAGATGGTTTTTGTATGGTGTCTGTATAAATAGGCTACTGTTAGGTTGATATTTAAAATTGTCCCTGATTTTGATAACTGACCCTTTTTAAATTTTAATGACACAAACTGAGGGTTAAATATCATTAGGTAAAGATAGTAAAGCAATGCGGTATAACTCACAAACTCTTCAGAATTGTCATTGTTATAATTTTTATTCATGATACCTCATTTAAACTTATTGATTTGTCTACAAATAGTCATGATTTTTAATTTTGACTCATGATACTCATATAACTTATCCCATTAATTTGTCTTGATTTTTTGTTTTCGCTCATGATACCTCACATAACTTGTTCCATTTACTTTATCAAATTGTCATGAATTTTAATTTTCACTCATCCTACCTCATATAAACTTAAATCATGATATTTAATTTTCACCCTCATCTAAACTTATTTCATTTACTCTATAAAATTGTCATGCTTTTTTATTTTCACAAATTATCCTCATATAAACTTTCTACATATACCGAAAACGTCATCCACAAGTTCGTTATCAGTAACTTTTACATCATCAATCCTCAACAAGTTCGTAGAGAGAAATTATCTAAAATAAGAATTTTATATCGCGTTAATACAAAAAGCAAGGAGATATGAACTTATATCAATAGAACAAATATATCATTTGTCTTGCATAATAAATAAATGAGGCCTATTTTCACAATAAAGTAAATTATTGTAATATTATTTAAAGATCAGCCGCTGATTCCGTGCAATTTCTTGGTGCTTGTAGCTACAAATCTTATACTTTTAACCCCCTCCCCCAAACCCCAAAAAAACATCTTGAAGAGGAACTTTAAGTAAATAAAAGAAGAAGAAAAAAAGATACTACTCCCTTCGGTCTAATGTCATTATAAATAATAGTTCGAAATATCATTTAAAAATTATTGATTTTTTTCTAACTTTTATATACTCAAATAATGTAAAGAGAGATTATATAGTAAAAAAAGAGTATTATTAGTTGAGAATAAAATTATATAAAGATAGTTTAGTTAAATTAACTTTTAGTTACGGTTTACAAAAGACAAATATGATAAGTAAAATAGATCGGAGAGAATATATATTTAAGGTTAAATACTCCTTTACTTTTATTTATTAGTTAACTTTTTCTTTCTATACTATCGATATTTATACCCCTGCCGGTTGTCGTTACTAAACTTAACATAAATATTCATAATTGGATGGATTTCCGCAAATTCACTAAAATCATCCAATTTCACTTAAAATTATCAGGTCCCTTTTTTTAATCCGATATGACCCACCTAATTATTTAATATGTTCTCTTCATCTCTGAAAGTAGAGGGTTATTTTTGTATTCTTACCTTTTTCAAGTTTAATTTACTCGAACGACAATAATACAGTTTAAGTTAGTTGAGTTGAAGAATGAAAAAAGTCTTTCATCGGTGGTTAATGAGATGGGTGATCTCCTTATATGGATTTGTAATCATCCCCTCATGAGCTAGCTTTTGGGATTGAGTTAGACTCATGATCCATTTCTTTACATGGTATCAAAGTATGACCCATCTCACCCGATGTTGGGCCCCCAAATTAAATTGATCACGCTCCAGATGTCCAGCCCTGGCCGTGAGGCGAGATGTTGAAGAATGAAAAAAGTCCCTCATTGGTGGTTAATGAGATGAGTGATCTCTTTATATGGACTTGGACAATCCTCCCCTCATGAGATAGCTTTTGGAGTTAAGTTAGGTCCATGATCCATTTCTTTACATGATATCAGAGCAGGACTCATCTCACCCGATGTTGGGCCGCCAAATTAAATTGTCCACGCTTCAGATGTCCAGCCCTGGGCGTGAGGTGTGTGTTGAAGAATGAAAAAGTCTTTCATCGGTGGTTAATGAGATGAGTGGTCTCCTTATATAGACTTGGACAATTTTCCCCTCATGAGCTAGCTTTTGCGATTGAGTTAGACCCATGATCCATTTTCTTACAAAGTTTCTCACTTAAAAGGGTAGCCCGATGCACTAAGCTCCCGATATACGCGGAGTCCGGGGAAGGGCCGTAATAATAATGATTGCCGACCTAACCTACCCCGTAAAAGGTGTAATTATCAAAAGGACCGTAGTACTTTTGGTGATTGAATCCTTATTTGATTTATAAAAGTGGAGTTTACACATGAAGTAATAAAATCACATCTGACTTATATATATATATATATATATATATATATATATATATATATATATATATCCAACTTCCCGACTTACGCCAGAATATTCCTGAAGATAGTAGTTTTGGTCCCTCAGCACTACTACCAGTAAATCGCAGGATGTACCTGAATGACCAGGATTTGAGAACAGAGCAATTGATATCACCTACAAGATCCCACCCAGAAGAGAGAAAATTGGTCTCACCAGAGTTCAAACTCACGCTGCAGACCTCCAACTAGATTTGAAGTTCCACTTCTTTGTCATTCAGCTATGCCTGCAAGACCACATCTGACTTATATTTGCTTTGAGGGTTTCTTGGGGTAGTTGCTCCAATTTTATTAGTGCTTGTGATGTCAGTACTAGGGTGAGCTCATAACTTTGGAGTACTTATTTTTATGGTCCTATATTTTATTATTTTGATGTACATCCTCTATGTATGTCCACATTGAATGGAAGAACTTGCCGACAAAAAAATGGAAGACAATAAAGTAACTTATGTGCACGGTTGTATGTTGCGAGCTTAATTTGGTAAAATAGAAAATCAAAATAAATAAATTGATATAACAAAAAAAGATATATTAATTGTGCGAGAATTCGTCATACCATCCACGCATATAAGTTAAATCCCCCAAAATAAAAGTTTATCCTTTAAACAAGAATTAACATTTTATACATTAATGTTAAATACTAGACATAAATCTACACGAAAATAAAAAGAATTGAAAAATAGTTTTTTCTTAAATCCTACTTCTCCACTTGTTGATACTCCTTCCGCACCTATTTAGCGTCATATATATTCTTAAATGCTTGTCATTCTACAAATCAACTGAGAATTAATTTACTCTTCTTATTAATATTTTCAATTTTACCCTTTAAACCCTTAGCATTAATTGTTCTGCAATTAAGAAGCACATAGATACGAGAGAACTAATAAGGAATAGATTAGTCAATTACTCTTCTTATTATTCCCGCGGATTCATATTATATGATGTTTTAGGCTTTTAGCTTTTACATTTAATTCAAAATAAATAGTAATACATAATCAAGAAGGTATTAATTATTATTATTTTCAAATTTACCCTTATTTAGAAAAGTTGATTTTTACCTAAGCAAGGAACATATTAAATATTTAATATGAGTCATTTAATTAAGGATAACTTAGTAAAAATATCTCTTTCTTTCCAGGAGTGAGTGAAATTTTTAAGGGGTGTGTCCAAAACTAAAATAACCATATAATATGGACGAAAGAAATTAATACTCATTTTTTTAATGGACATGTAAAACCGTATACCACATAATCATATGAATTTAACTAACTGATAGTATCATGACATGTGAATATCTTTTTTGTTGACGAAGGAACCCGCAGCCGCTACTCTCTCGAGTGCGCACAGGATAAACCTCGGACTGACGCAAAGCCTGCAAATTAATGACATGTGAATACCTGAATATAGTATCATGACATGTGAATACCTGAATATGTATGGCTGGATTTTATTTATGATTATGATATAGTGAAAGTACGTGTAGACAAATGTGAATTCCAAACTAGAAATATATGAGTAATAATCGGAGTACTTATTGGGAAAACAAAAGAAGACAAACTAATTATATTAGACACTTGTGTCTATGTCTACATCCAAAGAAAAATCCAAGAATTAAAGCTTCAAAATTAAATGTATCCATGTCTACGTAGTAAAGGCGAAAGTGAGATAAGTAGAAGTACAAGTAATTGAAGTAGAATTCAAGATTTAAATTTTATATTTTTTATATTGAACCTATTAGCAAGTGTACCGTGTTTATATTTACCATATTTAGTATTATGTAATTATGGTAGAATTAGGATCCCTTGTTGTATAAGGATTACACATTGTACACCTATATATATTTTGTATTAATGAGAAAGGCTTCCCAAGGGAGATTAATACAATCTTACATGATATCAATAGCCAAAATTCTATTCCTACCCTAAACCCCTAAATCGGCCGCCCTTCCCCTTCTTTTTTTCCAGGCGCCAAACCGGTCATCTACCACTGGTATACCGCCGATATACGCTGATATACACCTCATATACAGAAAACTAGACATTCACGGCCTAGTATACCTCTAATATATCACCAATATACGGTCATCTTCCCTCTAATAAATCTCCAACAGGTCGTATACTACTAGTATACAGCTTCTCGAAGCCGATATACACCTCGTATACGGCTGAAACTGCTTTGATACCATGTAAGATTGTATTAATCTCCCTTGGGAAGCCCCTCTCATTAATACAAAATATATATAGGTGTACAATGTGGAATCCTTATACAACAAGGGATCCTAATTCTACCATAATTACATAACACTAAATATGGTAAATATAAACATGGTACACTTGCTAATAGAACCTATTATATTTTTAAAATTATAAAATAAAATATACTATTTATTTTAATTTTCTTAAAATTTATATATAAATTTATCTCTGCATCTGAGTTCATATAAACCTGATACCACAAGTAGACGCGGAGCCATGATTTGAATTTATGAGTTCTAAATTCTAGAAAAACGATAGCAGGTGTTAGTAACTGATTTCTAAATTTAATTTTTATACCGATTTACTCCCTTAGTCCCAACTTATGTGGCACTTTTCGCTTTTCGAAAGGCAATTTGTTAGTCTTGGAAGTTAAATTGTATTAGATTAACTAAATATTTTAAAATTAAAGTTCAGATATTCAGAAACTATATGAAAAATACTTTAAGCTTCTCATGTCAATATGATAAAAAAAATATACTTTAAAATGTTAGTCAAAGTTTATATAATTTGAGTCCCGAAAAATGAAAAATACCACATAAGTTAGGACATAATATAAGTAGTAAGTTTCTTAATACACGTATAAATTTTGAACTAAAACTTCTGAATTCAATCGAACGTGTACGATAGTTTCTAGCTACTGAATTCAATCGAACGCGTAAGGCACCTTCTATCTCCGCCCCTGAGCACAACTACATCCCCTCTGGAAATAGTAATTGGGGTGGTACCGAGTTGGTGAAGATGGTCCATCAGAGAAAGGAAATGTCACTAGTAGTACATGTGATTTTATTAATATACGCCCCACGTTCAGTGAGGCTACATGCATTGGCAATACCAGTTTTTTTTTTTTATATCCAGCTTCCCGGCTTACGCCAAACTATTTCTGAAAATAGTAATCCCGGTCCCTCAACACTACTACCAGTAAATCGCGGGATGTTCCTGAATGACCAGGGTTTGAGAACAGAGCAACTGATATCACCTACAAGGTCCTACTGCAGAAGAGAGCAAATTGCTCCCACCAGAGTTCGAACCCACGCTGCAGGCCTCCAGCTGGATTTTAAGTTTCCTCCTTTGCCATCCAGCTATGTCTTGGGGACGGCAATACCACTTTTCTGTATTCATATCAAATATAGTAATTAAACGAGATATGCCCTTGTGTATAGGTTGGTTATAAGTGCAGCGATCCAATTTAATTCTCATCGACCCTTTGTGAGGGATGAACTTTCTGGGAGGCCACAACTCACAAGTTGGGTCATGGGTGGTAGTAGTAATGCAAAGAATAATTCTAGGGCTTTAAATGGTAGTAGTAATGCAAAGAATAATTCAAGGGCTTCAAATATTCAAAATTTTGTTAATAAACTACTGTTACTTTTCTTTGGGAGAAAATATTGACAAGTACATTGTCTTAATCGAATAACTGTCCTTTTTTCAATTTTATGACTTTTGGCACCTCAAATCTACACGAGTCTTCTAAAAAAGTTCATGAAATTATAGGTATCTCACTTCTCGGGCGAAATGATCAAGGAATACTCGGAAACACATCTTATAAAGATTGGAATAGGATTTTTAATATTATGCAGTTTTGTTAAGATTGAAAGTGCAATTTATGTAATTATTGGTAGCTTAGAGTAGGCTAAAGATATTTAGATGAGTTGGTTAATTAGTTAGAAGTTAGTTAGAGGGCATTTTAGTCTTTTCTCTTAGTTAGTTAAAGGATTAGGTATTTTAGTGTTTTCTCATTTTTGTATAAATACTCTTACAAAATGAAATGAACACTTTTCATTTCCCCAAATAGGTTTTCTCTCTCTTGCGGTGACCATTTCTCTTTTTAGCTCAAGGAGCTCATCAATGGAGTTCTAGCTCCATTGTTGCTTCATCTATTTTTCTCAACATTGTATCAGAGCCGTAAGGTTCACGTTTCCGTATTCACTCTCTTTAATTTCAATCGCATCAAAGTCTCGATCAAGTTTGAGGTCTGTTTTTGATTGCTTCGTAATTTCGACATTTTAGCACTTTGTTTTTTATTTGTGTTGCTGCGATTGCACATACTTCATAGTTTTCATTGTTGTTTCGTTCTGTGTTGTTACAAACACATAGAATTCATAGAATTCAGCATTATCGTGGTATTGAAACCTTGAAGAGTGAACAACTTCAAAAATATGGCAACTGATGTAGAAACACCGATTCAAAGCCCTAATCAAGGTGAGAAAAATGTAGATCCTACCAGTTCTCTTTACATGCATCCATCGGAGAGTTCCAGATCTGCAATTATACTGGTAACTTTCAATGGAATAGGTTATAGGTCATGGCGGAGAGGTGTTCTTAGAGCACTCTCCATAAAAAATAAATTAGGTTTCATCAATGGAAAAATAGAAAAATAATATGAAAATTCAACTACATTTGCACTGTGGGAGAGGTGTGATGACATAGTCACCTCATGGATTTTGAATTCATTGTCGAAGGATTTGAGTGATAGTTTGCAGTATGTTAGTAATGCGAAGGAGCTTTGGAATGAATAGGTATGATCAAACCAATGGTGCTAAGTTGTATCAACTCCAACACGAAATTAATGAGCTCACACAACGTAATATAGACATTACTGAATACTACACCAGGATTAAGAAGCTTAGGGAAGAGATTAGTACTCTGGATATAAACTTACAGTGCATTTGCTTGTGCACATGTGGTGGAAAGATAAAAATACACAAAGCTGAGCAGGACATCAGACTCATACAATTTTAATGGGACTAAATGAAGTGTGTACAGTGATTAGAGGCAGTATTCTGATGATGAATCCATTACCTACCATGACTTAAGCTTTGTCTATATTGTCTCAAGAGGAGAAGAAAAGGAAAGTGAAGCCTCACAGTCGCATGAGTTTGGAATCTACTTCACTAATTGCAAATATTTCAAACAGTAGGAGTGTCAATGCTGCAAGCACTAGCAATTTCAATGCTAGTGCAAGTACCAATAACTTTTGGACAAAGTATGGAGGCATCAACGGTTATGGTTCAAGAGGGGGTAGATCACCAAATTGATCAAACAATTTCTGTGATTATTGTAGAAAGCCTTGTCATACTAAGGAAATATGCTACAAATTACACAATTTCCCCCCAAAAATTTAAGTTCACAAAAGGAAGGAACACAAGTTAAGTTGTAAATGTATATGGGACACTTGAGGAAGTGACAAGAAGGAAGCATGATGACCCCAGTCACACATATCCTCATGATCAAAGGAATCTGAATTTGACCAAGTAATAATATGATCAACTTCTCAATTTACTGGATCATATCCTATTCAAGGAGTAAATACAACTGGTAGTTCAACCTAAGAAGTTTTTGATGATATCATTGGTGGAGCTGCAAACTTTGCAGTTATCCTTGCTTCCTACTCCTCAATTACTAAAATTGGTAATCTCTCATGTAAATGTGTCAAATTATCTGCTAATTCATACATCATAGATTCTGGCGCAACAAATTATATAACATACAACAACACATTACTTACCAACAATAGAATTTTACCTTATCCTTTCCTAGTTACCCTAACAAATGGATACAAAGTCAAAGTGAATGAGATTGGTGATGCATGTTTAAGTTCAGCATTAACTTTGTATAGAGTGTTGTTTGTACCAAGTTTCAAATTCAACTTGATTTTTGTTCATTGCTTAACCTCATTTTCCTCGTGTTCTTCCTAGTTATCCTTCTGCAAGATCACTAGGTGATAGCAAGCAAGTATTACCCTTAAACAACTCTACAACTGTAAATTCTATCCTTTCAAGTACTAAGACAACTTGTTATGATTTTGGTTGTAGTACTTTTTCTGATAAATGTGTGTCTGCAAATGCTCTTATGACTTATACATCACATGAAAATATTGTTGATCATTTGTGGCACAATAGACTAGGGCATGTTCCTTTTGTGAAAATGAAGGGTATTCTTTTCATACTAGTGAATTTTTCTTCCAAACAACCTTTCATGTGTACTATATGCCCTATGGCCAGACATGCAAGGCTCTCTTTTACATCCAAACCCAGCATTACTTCTGCTAAAATCTTTGACCTAATTCACTTAGACCTATAGGGACCATATCATATTCAAACCCATGACAATCATAAATATTTCATGATCGTTGTTGATTATTTTAGTAGATCAACATGGACACAACTACTTAGCTGCAAAAGAAACACATTGCAAACCTTAAAAGTCTTTGATTCATATGTGGAAAATTTATTCAAAACATCCATAAGATCCATCATAATAGATAATAGGACAGAATTCACAAATAATGAGACAGCTACTTTCCTTAAAGAAAAAGGAATCATACATCAAAAGACATGTCCATATACGCTACAACAAAATAGTGTGGTAGAAAGAAAGCACGCACATCTTTTAAAAATTGCAATGGTCCTTCTGTATAAATCCAAACTACCTACCCAATACTGGGGAGAGTGCATTCGAACAACTACATACCTAATCAACAGACTACCCACATCCATCCTTCACAATAAGACACCTTTTGAGATTTAGTATAGAAACAACCTACATATTCACATTTAAGATCTTTTGGATGTCTTTGCTTTCCAAGCATTCTCAAAACCCACAAAGACAAATTTGAATCAAGATCTAAACTACGTATCTTCATTGGATATCTTTTCAACACAAAAGGGTACAAGGTTCTATACTTGAGTACCAAGAAGATCCACATTTTCAGAGATGTGTCATTTTATGAGAATTTTTTCCTTTTGTTGTTTGTATTCTAGAAGACAATTTTTCTTCTGTCTGACAAATTAACTGCTCATTCTAGTCTACTTCAATCCACACTCAGCACTTTAAACAATGATCGCATGTTGAATAAGAACATCATCACTTATAATAGTCCAATGCTTTTCCATTTGATGAACCACCTAGGATTTCCATTGGATCACCACCACCTACAATTCCAGATGTTTCACCATTACTGGACTACAACTGTACCATTCCAATCACCACAAACACTAGTTCACTTTCTTTATCACCAAATAGGATAACATAAGACATTCAAAGAACTTCTTCAAACAACCTATCTAGATAAACTCAACTTCCACCACCTAGGAGATCTAGTAGAGCCAAAGCTACTCCTACTAACCTAAAGGTATATCACTATTCTATTCTTGGTTCACATAACCAGTCCTGTCATACCCCGGATCATGACCTGAGCAAAATACGACACCAGTGCCTGACTGCATGTGATCGAATGAACCACATAACTTACTAATCAACATGGGCATCAAAAGTATGCAATAGTAATAATTTAAAACATGCAAACTGAGTACTGAAATATAGTCTAAAAATTTAATTGCGGAAATATCTGAAAATATAATAAGTCTGAAAAATAATATTGACATGACAGATATGTTAAACTAGTCTAGTCTATGAAACCTCTAAAATGTGAATCTGACTGCAAAACTGTTTTACCAGGACAAGACCCTGGTATACCTTTACTGTATAGCATGACATGTAAAATCAAATGACTAACACCCTAAATGAAATGGGGCTCACCAATAGTTGATACTGAGGCAAATCTTAACGAGCATATATGTCATCCTGAAACTCGGTAACTGCACCGTGAAGTACAGGCCCATGCAAATGGACGTTAGTACATTTGAATTATACTGTATGTAAAGAAACTGGAAGAATAAGCAGGCACATGAAATAATAGGACATGAAACTGAAATTATAACATAAGCATGAGCATGATCTGACATGAGGATAAAACATGTGTAAAAAAATCTATAAAATTGTATGTCTGTAGATCTGTATATCTGTGGGGAAAGTAATTGTATAACCGAAAACATGAATCACCACGTGAGTATGTGGAGTATGGTACCTGGCCCGACCAACATAGCTCTCATATACCTTATCGGGATATGAGACATGAACATGACATGAAAGGATCCAATCTGCAATCTGAAGGTATCGTCCTCTAGCGGAGAGACCCTTATCCTACGATGGCATATGTAGTTTCAGGCTATCTAAGCCTTCTCGGTAACTATGCAATTCCCAAAATATGTTATTAAAAATAATGGCTTGTAAGCCCATGTGTTTCATGAAAACAACTTGTAAAGCATAGTTTTAAATCATAATTTAGCATGTGAAATAGATATTTCATATAACTTGTATAAATCATGAAAAACATGTATAAATTCATGAACTGAGTAACAATGATCATAACTTGTAAATTAGAAACTCATGGAATTCAAAACACGTGTTTATGGATTTCGGACAGGTTCATGACAATTATTGACATATTCTGTCTTAACGACTTAATTTTTCTCATAATGTTAGTCTTAGGGGAAACCCCTTTCTGATAACTCTAAAAACTATTCTTCTGTAACTTACTCTCCTACTACTTAGCTGATTTTCTTCTCCCACTACCACTGTACTTCATGTTTATCTTAAACTCTTTGGGTTCTAACATACATTCGGTGTATTAAACTGCTACTCACTCACCGGTGTTAACCTAACTAAGGAAATCAAATTGTACCTCTACTAGCTCTGCCGAAATTGGTAATTCACTGTATTTACTCAAAACTTACTTACTATTCTATACTAACCACCTGCTAGCATCATGTTCTCTAGTTCTATCCTGAATACTAAAGTGAAACGTAAGGTTATTTCTAACTTTCCTCATCATCCGACCATATTTTGCAGTCGTATACTATCCTTTCTAAGTTATAGACATGGATCAAACTTAGGGCAATTACGTGTCTCTTAAATGAAAGATTGAAATACCTAACCCCAAACTTTCTATACACTTTAGAGTCATGTCAAACTACACACATATGGGGTAAACACTTAATCACATAACCTTATAGGGAAAGGTCATATCTTATCATCTTATAGTAATATACTAATATCTACTTCTTGTAGTAATAAACTTGCACTAATGAAATTATATTCCCTGAAATTCAATATCATCTGCTCTTGGTTCTCATGTTGTGCATTGTCTCTTCTTAGTCATGTGCATAGGTCATACGGAAACACATTCTGTAATATCACATCTTTTTGCCTCCTAGGTAATTTGCCCTTAGGCTCTTTTCTGCTTAAAACTATTGTGAGTTGTTTATTCCCATTATGGATAACTTCATAACATGTTACCCTGTAGGGTCTTAAATCTGAGTTGTCATCCTCACACTTGCAGCTCCACAGTCCAAAAATTCAACTAAACTTATTTTGTAAGGTATAGAACATACATATACTATCATGCAGAAACTTGTCCTTAAAATGGTACTATCACCTGATAAATACATCATGCGCCATTTGGCGAGTCTTGGGTCTTAACCCGGCCATGAAAAATGCGAAGATCTCCCTATAGTCACTGTTACTTACACTTTCTTTTAGCACTAATAAGCCTCGTTGTATATTCACAAGTCAAGTCACAAGAATCTGGATGCACTGAAAATTGAAAATGTGATAACTACATAACTGAACATTGGTGTACTGAATAAGTATAACCATGCTAAATGAAATACAATATAACTGATAACCGAGGTTAATTGATAACCAGCAATCATGGTAACTACTTTTGCACTTCCTGATAAGGGTCATGCTCTAGTCTATAGTAACTATACATTTTGTCCAACTTCCAACATTATCTCAAGTCTCATCTGTTACCAACATGCACTTCCCGATTATACCCCAATGGGTAGTCATCCTCACATGGACCTTGAATTTCCTTCTCGTCACTTGCGCATTCGATACGTTTGGAATTCGATGGAGAAATAATGTTACTTACAGCTCTAGGCTTCATGGAATGAGTTAAAATAATTTTTGAAAGTACTACTTTAATTGCACGATCTAGAGTATGAAAGAATTGAGACAATCCTAAATGTCTTGGTGGTCAACCGTTTATATGTGTAGCGCGCACACACATATAAAAGTGACACCACTGGACACAGTTTCATAGACTCCATAAGACACTTGAACCTAGGATCTGATACCAAATTTTGTCATACCCTGAACTATGGACTGGGCGAAATACGGCACTCAATGCCTAACTGCATGTGACCGAGCGAACCACATGGCTTGCTAATCAACATGGGCATAAAAACATGCAATAGTAATGATTTAAAACATGCAAACTAACTACTGAAATATAGTCTGAAAATTTAATTGCAAAAATATCTGAAAATATAACAAGTCTGAAAATAATACCGACATGACTGACATGTTAAACTAGTCTAATCTATGAAACATCTGAAACGTGACTGTGACTGCAAAACTATTTTACCAAGACAAAACCCTGGCATACCTTTACTGTATAGCATGACATGTAAAAATAAATGACTAACACCCCGAATGAAATGGGTCTCACTAATTGCTGAACTGAGGCATATCCTAGCGAACAGATCTGTAGTCCTGAAACTCAGTACCTGCACCGCGAAGTGAAGGCACCATGCAAAGGGATGTTAGTATATTTGAATTTTACTGTATATAAAGCAACAGAAAGAATAAGCAGGCACATGAAATAATAGGACATGAAACTGCAACATGAGCATGAGCATGATCTGACATGAGTATAAAAATGTGTAAAAAAAAATCTATAAAACTGGATGTCTGTAGATCTGTATATTATATATCAGTATATCTATAAGGAGAGCAATAGTATAACTGACAACATGAATCACCACGTGTGTACGTGGAGTCTGGTACCTGGCCCGACCAGCAGAGCTCTCTCAAACCTTGCTGAGGTATGAGATATGAACATGGCATGAAAGGATCCAATCGGCAATCTGAAGGTATCATCCTTTGGCGGAGTGACCCTTATCCTACGGTGACATACGTAGTTTCAATTTATCCGAGCCCTCTCGGTAACTATACAACTCCCAATATATGTTCTTGAAAATAATGGCTTGTAAGCCCATGAATTTCATGAAAACTTGTAAAGCATGGTTTGAAATTATAATTTAACATGTGAAATATATATATCATATAAAAAAGGCAGCTCGGTACACTAAGCTCCCACTATGCGTGGGGTCCAAAGAAGGGCCGAACCATAAGGGGCTGTTGTACGCAGCCTTATCTTGCATTTTTGTAAGAGGTTGTTTCCACGGCTTGAACTCATGACCTCTTGGTCACATGAAAACAACTTTAACAGTTACTCCAAGGCTCCCTTCAAATAGATATATCATGAAAAACATGTATAAATTCATGAACTGAGTAACAATGATCATAACTTGTAAATTAGGAACTCGTGGAATTTAAAACATATGTTTATGGATTTCAGAATGGCTCATGACAATCATAATGACATATCATGAATACAATAATGAATTGCAATAGAGACATGATACATAATATTGCATGTAACTAGGGTTATCATGATAAGAGAGTAAAAATCCTAAGTTATGGAGTTTTCATGATTTTATGGAAAGCGAGACGTGGGGAAGAACATGGATATTTTCATATGTGGATATAAGCTCTACATATCTCAATCGCTTTAAGTGAAGTCTTATGTAAACTCACTTGAAAACATGGCCCGTAGAGTAGCTTCCAACTTTACTTTGTCCAAAGACTATTCTTATAACTTGATTGGTTTTCAAAATACTTACTATACTCCTCATATTGGTTCCATTATGTTCTCATCATACAAGTCAAACCTTATCCCAAAGGTACGAGGTGTTACAAGTTCATTCCACCACATGATCATCATGATCCTTCTTCATCTCATCACATTTCTCTTGCCAGCTTCAATCATGATAGTCAGTAGTTATTGAAAAATATTGACCATGTTAGTGAACCATCTTCATATGAGGATGCAGTCATGGATCCTGCTTAGTAACTAGTTACGACACAAGAATTTGAGGCTTTATATGCTAACAATACTTGGGAGTTAGTGCATTTACCTGTAGAAAAAGAAGCACATATGGTGCAAATGAGTGTACAAGATCAAACACAAGGCTGATGGGATAGTAGAGAGGTACAAGGCCATGCTTGCTGTGAAAGGGTACACACAGCAGGCTGGGATTGATTATAATGAGACCTTCTCACTAGTGGTCAAGATGAGTACTATGAGGTCATTGATATGTCTAGCAGTACAAATAGGATGAAGTATGTACCGACTGGATGTGAATAATGCATTCTTGCATGGTGATCTGAATGAAGAAGTGTACATGAACATTCCTCAAGGACTCAAAGTAGACAACTACAAGATTATGGTGTGCAGATTGAAGAAGTCCCTATATGGTTTAAAACATGCCAGCAGACAATGGTATGACAAACTAGCCCATGCATTATATTTAAGAGGTTACTCACATTCCAATAGTGATTACTCTTTGTTCTACAAGAAAAATGGTGTGTCTACAGTTTTGTGGCAGTTTATATAGATGATGTGATCTTGATTTACACTAACTTCAGTGAGATCCAAATTTTGAAAGCATACTTACATGATCAATTCAAGATAAAGGATTTGGGAAAGCTTCATTACTTCTTCGGTCTGGAGATACTCTACCAACATGATGGTGTGTTGATAACACAAAGGAAGTTTAAAAATGACCTACTCGAAGAATTTGACTACCATAAATGCAAGTCCACAAATTCACCTCTTGATTCTGTAATCAAGTTAAGGGTAAATTAAGGCAAGTTAATTAGTGATCCAATCTTCTACAGAAAGCTTGTGGGCAAGCTGAATTTTCTCACTCATACAAGATTAGATATAGCCTACAATGTGCAACACTTAAGCCAATTTTTGCAAGCTCCTAGAGAACCTCATCTTAAAGTATCCTATCATGTACTGAGATACCTCAAAGCAGACCCACATTGGCATCTTCATATCTAAGAATCCAAATTGCACCATCTCTGCATTTTGTGATTCAGATTGGGCTGCTTGCCATGATTCTAGAAAGTCAGTTAGTGAATACATTGTAATGATGAGAGATAGTCCAGTGAGTTAGAAATCAAAGAAGCAGACCACCATCTCATTATCCTTAGCAGAAGCAGAGTACATGGCAATTAGAAAAGTGGTAGGAGAGTTGGTGTTGTTGGAGAGACTACTGAATGAATTGACCATTGCTTGTTCCTTTCCTATCTCATTATTTTGTGATAGCCATGCAGCAATTCACATTTCCAAAAAACAGTTTTCCATTAGAGAACAAAACACATAAAGGTGGATTGCCATTTTGTCAGGGACAAGTTACAAAAAGGTCTAATTGCACTTCATCACACATCCACTAATGAGCAGCTTGCAGATATATTGACTAAGGCTCTCTCAGGAGGAACACACTCTTCTATTCTCTCCAAGTTGGCAGTGAAGATCTCCGTTCCAACTTGAAGGGGTGGTGGTGTTAAGATTGAAAGTGTAATTGATGTAATTATTGGTAGCTTAGAGTAGCCTAAAGATATTTAGATGAGTTGGTTAATTAATTAGAAGTTAGTTAGTGTATTTTAGTCTTTTCTCTTAGTTAGTTAGAGGATTAGATATTTTAGTGTTTTCTCATTTTTGTATAAATACACTCTTACAAAATGAAATGAACACTTTTCATTTCCCCAAACAGATTTTCTCTCTCTTGCGGTTACCATTTCTCTTCTTAGCTCAAGGAGCTCATCAATGGAGTTCTAGCTCCATTGTTGCTTCATCTGTACTTCTCAACAAGTTTTCACATATCTTTTGTCTATCTATCTCGATAATATTTTATTTGAGGAGGACACTATTAACTCGAAAATAGATAGTAGTAAAAAGAATTCGTTTTGAATAATATATGGATGTCTTTCACGTCCAACTGTAACAATGAGTAATTTTTTAAATTCTAAATGATTGATTAAAAATATGCACTATGACATTAAAAAAAAAAAGGGTATTCGTAAAAAAAAATTAAAAAAGAGATATTAGATAGCGTTAAAGGCTTTTGTCTCTGTAAATTTTGTGCTAACATAGCGGGAGCTTAGTCCATCGGGCTGCCCTTTTAATACCGACAATATATGGTTTTGGAAGCTCAAAAGACAATTACAGGTTTTAGGATTAGTCATGTATAAACTAATGTAGAAGAAAAAAAGAAAAAAAATAAGAGGAGGAAAACGGAATTCATTATTATTGTCAAGCTCAATCAAGCAATTAAATTCAGAAGAAGATTGATGTGATATACGTAGTGGCAATTTAGAACATTTATAAGGCATTAGGTAAGCAGTATTTGTCGATAATTCGGCGTGTTGACAGTTGCCCAAATAAAACAGCAAATTATTAAATGTGTGAATCTATCGTTAGATCTCATTATTAGTTGAGAACTTCGTTTACCTTAGATCTCATTATTAGTTCAGAACTTCGCTAATGGATATTCTTTCCCCAAATTTGTACAGTATTTTAATTACGCTATTTATAGTTTGTTTGGTCAAGCTTCTAAAATCTGAAAAGTACTTTTTAACTTTTTTAAAAAGTACTTTTAGTGAGAAACAATTAGTGTTTGACCAATTAATTTTAAAAAAACTTTTGAGCAACAATTAGTGTTTGACCAAACGTTTAAAAAGTACTTCTAAGTGTTTTTTTCAGAAATACTTTTCACTTTTGAGCAAAAACTATTTTTTTAGCTTCGCGAAGAAAAATTAAAGACAATTATACATTTTGGACCATAGCTACTAAATTCTATGAATCCACACCGTAAACATTACATCCAGCGCATGTACATTATTGGATCTTCACCAAAATGAAGGTACTTGTTACCTTGCTGATCAGGCCGATTGTCACTTATTTTGTCTTAGTTGTATTGTAGTAGGATTTTCTTATAACGTCGAGTTTCAATTCAACATCCAAATAAATAAATAAAAAAAAGGTAATTTTCACTTATCAACTTGTAAGATTTTTTTAGCTTAATTGACAAAGATTGCGGGATTTCATTTGTCTTAATAAAGTCACATATTAAGCACAAGTGTCATGCGGACTAAGCTTAATATTTAATTGGAGAGAAATGTAGAGGTGCTGACCTATTATCCCGAATTTTGAAGGCCCGCCCATCTCTCTCAAAAAAATTGCCTCATGCCAATCCACTTGACTTACAAGCCTTGCAACTTGATTTTTCATTCTGCCACTTAAACCAAAAAGATGTAGGCAATGATTTCTCATTCTGCCACTAAAACCAAAAAAGATGTAGGCAACTTGTTAGGGAAATTGTCTACATTTGTGTTGCATGAAACTAAGTTATGGCTCCTTGTAATATTTGTAAAGAATATATCTTGGACATAATATAACTCAATCCCAAAATCTAGCTTGTAGGGTGAGGATTGTCCAAATCTATATAAGGAGTTCATGTTCCCATTACATTTTCGATGTGAGACTCTTAATACTCCCCGCACGCCCAGACCTTGTTAATTGGAGATTGGACAATATAATTTGAGGGCCCAACATCGGCGAACAAAGAATTGGAATGGGTCTGGCTCTGATACTATGAAGGAAGTTAATTCCATGATTTATTTCATCTCCCAATATACAAATATATACAAGTCTACATAATCAATTTAGGCTATCTCAAAGGATATGCTAATCAATACAATATATCTAATCATCCTAATTATATAATTCTAATTATAATGTAATTGATATGATGGGATATGATGGAGATAATTAGGAATTATGTCCCTAATTATTCTAACAGCCCCCGCAGTCTTAGCGGGAGGTTCTCGTATGCTGAGACTCCTTGAAATCATCAAACAGTACGTGCGGAAGACCTTTGGTGAATATGTCAGCAATCTGATAACGAGACGGTACATAGAGAACACGGACTTGTCCATGTGCAACCTTTTCTCGAACAAATAAGATATCAATTGTTATGTGTTTTGTGTGTTGATGTTGGACAGGATTACCTGATAAGTAAATTGCACTCACATTATCACAATAACTACGGTTGCTTTTTCAATCGGACAATGGAGTTCTAAAAGGAGATTACGGAGCCAACATGATTCAACGACCACATTAGCTACCCCTCGGTATTCTGCTTCAGCACTTGACCGAGACATCGTCGGATGTCGTTTCGACAACCATGAGATGAGGTTGTCTCCCAAAAACACACAATAAGTGGAACGGGCCGGAAGTTTGTTAATGGTTGTTGACGAAAACAAGGGATAACACAAACACCCAAAAACCCTCAAAATGTGTAAAAGAATGGAGATGATGATACAACCTTTGTGTAGGTGATATGTTGGAGATTAGTTTGCTAGAAAGAATGTTTAAAAGATATGTGGTCATTTGAAGTGCATGATGCCATAAAACTGGTGGTGTGGACGAATGGACAAGAAGTGTGCGAATTATATTGTTAAATGTTCAAATTTTTCTTTCGGCTTTCCCATTTTGAGGTGATGTATGTGGACATGAAAGACGCAAGGACATCCCATTTTGGTGACAAAAATCATTAAATTGGGCATTTATGAATTCTCTCACATTGTCACATTTAATAGATTTGTCAAATTGGATTTTGATAAAAACACTAAATTGTTTTAAAATGGTGAAAACTTGCGATTTCTGTCCTAAGGGAAATGTCCACAGAAAATTTAAATAATCATCCAATATAATCATATAATATTTATGACCTGCAGAATTCAAAACTGGGGAAGTCCACAAATCACAATGCATATGATCAAATAACAGAAGTGTTTGTGAATTAGATAATGCAAAAGGAAGTTTAACATGCTTCCCAAACACACAAGTCTGGCAAACAAAAGAGTCCAAAAGTTTATTACAAGTAATAAAATTATTTGTCCTAAGAGTGTTGAACACCGGTGCTCCCAGGTGTCCCAACCGATTATGCCATATGATAGGAGAAATAGCTGCAAAGGTTGATGGTTTGGTCACTTGGTTGTTGGTAGTGGTAGTGGTAGTGGTAGTGATGTGATATAAGTCCCCCATGCTATTACATCTCATTAGTGGCATCCCCGTTTGAAAATCCTTCATAGAAAACGCAAATGGATCAAAATTCACAGAAACATTGTTGTCAGTTGTAAAACATCGTACAAATATCAAGTTTTTAATTAATTTTGGTACATGTAAGACATTTTTCAAATATAACAGTGGGTGAGGGGGGGAGTTTTACTGGACCAATACCGAATTTTCTACCCACTGCCGACAATAATATTTTTATTACTGCTCATATTAAAATAAGACGAGAGATTACCTTGAGATGCCATCATGTGTATCGTAGCCCCTGTGTCCATGTACCACGAATTATCCGGAATGTTCAAATTCATGTTGTTCATGGCCTTTCGATATCGGTGGGAGCATAGCTTGCGGAATATGGTCCATGGGCTGCAAAAACTTGTTGTGGATGAGAACCCAGAACTCTAGACTGTCGATTTGAAGATGAGGGCCTGGCCTATGATGCGATGGGGTATGGCACAGAGGGGCATCCCATTGTGGGGCCCACGGCAGGTATTGTCCCCACTGGTTCCCGCTAGACTAGGCTTGTGGCTGCCACTGCCCCTGTTGCGGGTGGCTGGTGCTGCCGCCGGTTGGTTGGCTACCGCCCCTACCTCGTCATTTTTCACCATTATTTTTTTCTTTATTATTGTTACAATTTGACCCCCATTTTTTACCATTGTTATTGCGATTTCCAGTTCCACCCGAAGCTGAATTTTGGGATGCAAATCCGCGGAAAATGAATTGGTGGAGACAAGGGCAGTTCCGGATATGGCTGTCCCCGAGGCTGCTTGTTTTTCCTTGCGGGTTTCTTCAAGAATTAATCGCAAACGAGCCTCATAAAATGGAGGCAACGGATTACTTTTTTGAATAAACGTAGCAACCCCATCATTTTGTTCATTCAATCCCGCAATTAATTGAAGAACCAACCGTTGGTTTGTCATCGGCGCACCAACGTTTGTTAGTTGGTAGGCAAGCATCTTCAATTCTTGACAATAGGTGGAAACGTTTGAAAAATCCTCCAACTTGACGTTGGTGAATTGGGTTTCAAGATATACCGCCCTCGAAAGTTTATTATCCTGAAAAATATTTTGTAATCGTTCCCACCCTTATTGAGCTGTAGAGTTTGGTTCCAAAATAGTATGCAACATGTCGTTGGAGATGGTGCCATAAATCCATTGAAGGACTATAGCATCTAAATGAGACCATAACTTTTTTATCAACCCCGGTAGTGTCCGAAGAAGATTCGGAAGGGATGATGTGGTATATTACTTCGTATGCTCGGCAATGGATTTTGAATAACTCCGCCCACGAGGAGTATTGCCATTTTTCCATCTCAAGTGTAATGGAAATAAAGTTCTTGATGTTATTTACGGCAAGATCTGGATGAAATTTTTGTGTCTCGGCCATAGTTTCCCACGAAAAGATGAAGAGAGAGAAAAAATATGTTGGGATTGGTAGAAGAACCCTAAACCGGAAGTTTTATGGCGTCTAGGGTTTTAGGGTAGAAGAGTGGTTTTAGGGTTTGTTTATGGATTAGGGTTTGTAAAGGAAAAAAAACCTATATGTGGTGGCCGAAAATATTATTTCGGTGAGGGAGGGAGCCGAGAATATGAGGGGAGTCCCACATCGAAAATGGAATGGGAACATGGACTCTTATCAATTTTATTTGGTGATTAATGAAATTTGTTAGTTATCAAAAAAAAAAAAAAAGAGCCCTAGAGGTAGGGGTTCATGGCAGAGACCCTTTGGTAAGGGGTGTCACTGTCATTACACACCACCTAAAAAAGAGTTTTTTTAATATAATTGAGCAACACCACTTGAAAATACAAAGCATATACATCAATGGGTTTAGGATTTGGATTTCAAATTTGACGTTTTGATTTGAAAGTTGTGTTTGTTTATGATATTTGAATAAATCTTTAACTTCAATTTGAAATTTTGATTTTAAATTTCAAATTCACCCGAAAGGTAGAATTTTAATTTCAAGTTTGCGATTTCAATTTTTTGTTTTTTGGAGTGACAATAAGGGTAGCCTTCCTTTTATCATTTTCCAAAAAGTTGATAAATTTGGGGGTATGTAAAAGATATTCTTTGTTTTCCATCACTTTTACATGTGTCAAAAAAATATTGTGACATTTCAGTTCTTACGGCTTGTTCAAATCGATTATTCTTTATGTAGCGAAATGGTCGATTCCATCGATTATAATCGAAAAGAAGACTCACAAGAGGTTTTTGAAACTAGAAGAGGTCTTTATTTTCATTTTTTTTATCAAGCAGTTGCAATTTAAAATTTTCTGAATTCCCCGTGTTATTATTATTCAGATAAGAATATTCATAATAATAAATTGGACTATACTAGTATTAATATTGTTATAGCCTGTTAATTTTTTAAACTTGACCCATAAATTTATCTTTTGCAAAAAAGAGCCATAATTTTAAACTTTGCAAAACAGATCCACGACGTGAAGAGATTGTATGTACTATGTGAGAGGATTATATTAAAGAATAGATAGTTAATATTATTGTTGATTTCTTGGACAAATGAATCTTTGTTAAATTATGTGTATTTGAAAGTTTATAATAGCATGTAATCGCAATATTTATTTATAAAAGGAACATGGAGATATGAAATTTATTAATGTTGTGCCTTAGGATGTTTTGATACCTTATTTATTAATTATGATTTACTTATTTAGTAAGATTGTATAAGAAATGGGGAAAAGTATAACTTTGAAAATCAAAATTGTATGTCCAGACAAAATTTCAATTTTAAATCAACCTATACCTAAATCAATGATCTAATTATAATTTCAAGAACGCTTACCTAGACTCAAGCTCATTGCGTAAAATCTTTGAAATCGCTAACGTAAAATTCTGCATACGCCATTGGTTTTGGGAGAGGGGACTGAGTTATAATACAAGTCGTCAAGAAACTTAAACAAAATACTTTTGAAATCCCTTTACTTATGTATAAATATACAACATTAATAGAGATTGATAGTTGTCCTCCACCATCAACAAGTATACACTACAGGCAGTTGGTCATGTAAACTTCTCTGGGGTGTTTGCTTGTACATTTTATCCTTAAAAATCAGAGCATTCGTTGAACGAAATGTGCCGTGGGAGCAAATTTTTATGGAGACTCAAGCCTCTCTTTCTTATTTATATTTTAATGTAGTGGCTTGAATTCATTTCAGAAAACGATTTCTTTCTTCTCACAGCTGTTTGATGGTGACCTCTTTCATTGGTAGGTCGACAACACACTACTTCAGTGTAAAGTTTGTTTCATAATATTTAATGATAAAGAGTTTAATAAATATAATTGAAGGTGTAAACAAATGAATGTTTTCACCTGTATCATGTTCACACAAACACTGTTTTTTCTTAGACGTACAACATGTACTCCTCCATCTATCTTGGGATCAAAAGATTCAAAAGGCCTTTGCAGCTTCTATCACTTTCTTCGTTGTACATTTTTCTCTTTTGACTTGTCTTTTATACCTAAGCCTTTTGCATGCATAACAGAGGGAAGATTTTCCTTAGATCAGCATTGATAAATCATACGAAAAGCACGCAGGTTGCATTCACTCGGACAACATTTTGCATATGGAAAGCTTATCCTAAGATCACCTTTGATAAATCATATCATATGGAAAGGATCCTTTAACTTCTAAGTTATGATAAGTACAATGACACTCAACATAAAAAAACACGTTCAGATTTTCCAAAATAACTATGAGCATAAAGATGAGAGGAAATCACAGAAACTTTGGTACTTGCAGTTGCTTAATTAATTGCAATAAGATTTGCAGCAGTAGGCAGTGTTCTCTCATCACATTGATAACTACATGAAATGTAAACTGACACCCCAGAAGGAAAGGGTAAACAACGTCAACTTTCCAATTTTTTAAAATGGCCCTTGAACAGATTAGCGTGTTTTCAGACAAAACACAAGTAAAATACAAATCACGGAAACTGCACGAACAGCCACGACCTTTGTTATCAATTTCCTCAACCTTCTTCTCCAAACTCCTTTGTAAATCTTTCATGCACCTCAAGGTCTGATTTACTTACTGTTGGTCGTTGACGAGCAAGCACCTTATCAAAGTCTCTTTTTGAAATGGGAGGCGGGATGATCTGCAAAGGCATTAACCAGAAAGCAGTTAACTAGGGTCATATTTTGTAAGAAAAAGATTAATAAAACAAATAATCCGAGCTTCACACAGATATCTTATCTGTTCATTTAAACACCAACTACTATTTTACAACATATTGAAACCTTGATATGTTGGTAGGTCAGCGGAAGCACAATGTCTAATCACATTAAGTTAGAATTACTATATAGCTCACGCATCTTCCAAAAGTAATTGCTGAAAAACAATTTAGAGAGGTTGTCCAATAGGAGTTTTGAGTGAAGCAAAAAGATTAGTGAACTCATGAAATATTTTTTATGCCCACTGATATACCGAATTTATCTGAATGTACCTTGGATGCAAGTCCTTTAGCAGCAAGCTCCTGCATAGTTGTCTGCACAGCTCCCGATTGTTTTGGTCCGCACGGCATCCATGTATCATCTGATGTGCGGGTGAAGAACATAGCATCTTGTGTTTTGCGTACAGGTTCGAAGAGCACATCCTTGACCTGTTCGGGAAGAGAAAGTGCAATTATATTAGAGGAAGAACCTGGAGGAATAGCTCCACTGGCGTGGCTGAGGGAGTTTGGGATGTGGTGGTGGGAAGGATTTGTTTGCAATGAACAAATTGTTTAGTCCCGAGGGTCTTCCGGAAACAGTCTCTCTACCTCCACGAGGTAGGAGTAAGGTCTCGTACACTCTACCCTCCCTAGACCCACCCTCGGTATGTTGTTGTTGAACAAATTGTTTAGTTACATGTTAGGTACGAGTCAATAAAACCAATTAGACTTACACAGACAGAAACATCTGAACCAGAAAAACCTTCTGTTTTACGGCCCAAGTCTTCAAAGTCACTCTCACTTAAGTTATGGGGGGTATCCCCTAAATGAACCTGCAAAGTTTAAAAAGCCAAAAGAGAATAAATAAATCTAGCTCTTATAAAACTAAAATCAGATTACATTTGCTTAAATTTACTCATCAAACAAAATAACAATTGGACTCACTTTGAACATGTGTTGTCGGGCCTTCGCATCTGGTAGAGGAATGTAGATGCGCTTGTCAAATCTTCGCCGTATAGCCTGCAGCGGACAATTTCTGTAAACAAAAGACCATTACAATCTGCTATATTATACCACCGCTCACTCTTTACCTGATCTAGGGCGTAGGGTGTATTTGTTGCCGCAAGAACAAGAACTTTATCATCATTGTGTCCGACGCCCTGAAGTTACAAACTAGATAAGTCAAAGATATTTACTTAACAAAACCGAGCTTCCTTTCTTGTTTCTTACTGGTCGCCGGAAGGGGTTAATGCAGATCAAGCGATCACTACTTTCCTACTGTGTAACAAGTACCTGCATCTGCACAAGCAGTTCTGTTTTAATACGTCTAGAAGCTTCACTCTCATTTCCTTCTCCTCGCTGTCCACACAAGGAATCAATTTCATCAACGAATATAATGGATGGGGAACTTTCGCGAGCCATTTGAAATAGGTTCGAAACTAGCTTTTCACTTTCACCCATCCACTTGGAAACGAGGTCCGATGATGAGATACTGCATAAAAACAGCAGTTGGCACTTGCCAACTTTACAGGCTAAGTTCTTGAAACAGAAAAATAAGAAAATAGCTGACAAACACAGAAATGCAACTCAATTCATGCAAGTTCCTCGTGTATAAAGGCATTTTATCAAGATATTCTCATGTAAGTCTATGAGGGGAAGAAAAAATACAGATGAAAAACTCATCCGGATTGGATACTGCCGACATTCAAAGACAATATACACGTCTTAAATTATTTAGGAAATCATGCATCTCATAAGACATTGCTATCATATCATTAGATCTATCTAAGAACCAGCAAATATTGGGACGAAAATTCAGTGAACGTCTTGTCTCTATTATTTTGTTGTTGATAACTATGGTGTTTGAGCCAGCTTGCGCGCACCTCGACTAATTTCACTGGGTACCTGCTTACCTCCCACCAGTACAAGTATCAGGTAACTCTATTCCCCAAGGCTTGGACATATGGGAAGAAATCACCTAATGTTTTTGCCTTCGTTGGAATGTGAACCTGAGACCTCATATGATTCTCAACCCACTTCATTGACCATTAGGCCACACCCTTGGGAGGAAATCAAAAGTATTTCAATATTAGTACACATAAGTGTCTCAGGTTCAGAGCCAGTTCATTCACAGCCCACCTTCCCCCCCCCCCCCCCAAACCCCCACCAAAAGGCATCTTCCAAAAACTTCTATTCTTTGCTTTTGCTTTGTTTAACTTTTTAAGGCCTGTGAAGGAGATTCCTGTTCCTATCTTGTTCTTAAATTTGTCCTTATTACAGATGAATATGATGTTAACAACTTAAAGAATAACTATAACCTGTGCATTTTCCAGACTCAAAGCCGCATGAGAAAAAGCAATGTCTGGAAAATTTAGCTCAAGCGGCTAAATGGAGAGTAAATAATTGCACACCAGAGGACATAATACCTGAAAAAAGTGGAGTCTGCTTCAGTAGCAACAGCTTTGGCCAAGTAAGATTTTCCTGTCCCAGGAGGACCATATAAAAGAAAAGCTCTCCATGGCCTCCTCTTGCCTGTAAGAAATGCAAGAAAACACTCAGGTGATGATGAACGAACTCAAAAAAATAGTATAAGTTAGGTGATGATGGAATTTTTTTGCATAGCTACTTGACATCTTCTAATCTACTATAAGGAGAGAAAAAATAAAGTAAAAACATGTTCTTGACTTTTTTGTTCCTACTTTCAACTTTTTTGGTATGATGAGGAGAGGCTCTTGAAGGAACAGTAACATAAGATCTGAGAGATATTACAAACTGAAAATTCCGCGTGAGCTCTACCAGCAGTTTACTGCATGTATACATGTACAAACATGATACCTAGTAAACGTTTCCATGCCCAGAGCACTGTCAGAATGTTCCCTATAACTTCATAGTTCATACGTTTCCTTCCTCAAGCTTCATGAATAAACAAGTAACTTTTTCTCTCATAAGAGAACTGGGGAACCCACTATACAACAGCTATAAATCAGCGTAATATGAATAGGGAGTCCAAGTACATAAACTCAAAGCGTCTAACCACCTTGCTAAGTCCTTTTTTTATCCAGAACCACCTTGCTAAGTCCTGACTCCTGTGTATGGATCTTCTGGAACAAATTCTATATAGCCTTTAGAATATTTCGCACAGTAAGCTGTTATTATTGCAACACTTGAGCCGAAACTCAGCTGACTTTGCAAGTTAACATGGACAAATAACCAAGAAACTATGAAGGTAATTTCTGGTCGAACACGTTAATGTCAAAACCCAAAGAAACAGTGTTTTGACTTCTAATAGACAGCCATGCAGCCACTTTCTCTTCGTTAAAGACTAATTTTGTTTTACAATGGGTAGTCAAGTAGAAAAACTTTCAAGGTCCAAATTGCAACCTGATGCAGTGGCATTTGGAGGCTGATGGATACGCGGATTTGGTTAGAGGCTGATGGGACTCTTTTGTGGTGGAAGGTATGGCAGATACTGTATTAGAAAGAAAACTGAAGATGTCGAAAGTAGGTTGAAAGAATGGAACAGCTGATCTTTTTGGCAACATGGACAGAAGGAAGACCAGACTATAGAGCCAACATTAAGATCATGATAGAATCATTGAAGAAACGGTGAGGGAGGATTGCTAGAAAAGGTCAATTTGCCAATGGAACTGACATGCTAGACTTGAGGATATTCGAGACAAAATTCTAGATGCCTATGTTAAATTAAAGTCAAATAAATAAATAATGTTCTTTACAAGTACATAGAATAGCAAGAGGTCATTCACGTTGGACAAGGTTGTTTAAAAAAGACCCAAATGACAAGATGGAAAAGTGGACTTATTACAAACATTTTAGAAACAGAGAGGACTGGACCCCCCCCCCCCCCCCCCCCCCCCCCGCACCAAAAAAAACTTACTCAAAATAGAGGAACGGAGACCTGGATTTAGTATGTGTGATAATCCTAAAATCACAGACGAGGAGGATGATAACATGTTACAAAGACCATTCAAGGAGCTGGAGGTACTTGAGATTATTAAACTGAGTAAGTGACAATGCGTATTGTATAGGGTTCTATCAAGGTGCTGGCAAATTATAAAGGAAGACAAATGAAAGGACTGAACTTTTCTCTAACAAGGAGATATCTAAGAGGAACTTCAATGCGACCAGTACAGAATCAATTCCAAAGAAAAAATGGAGCCTTGGCGCGAAAGACTTTAGGGTGGCCCGTAAGCTTGATTGACAACTTTTCAAAGTCATATCAAAGCTTTTAAAAGAGGCTAAAGCATGTAATAGAAAAATTGGTAATAACACTCATATTAATAAAAAGGAGACAAATAATGGATGTATCTCTTATAGCTAAATGCTTGGATACCAGGAGAAAGAAAGAAGGGTTTGTGCTTATCAATAAGTTGGGCATTACAAAAGCATATGATCGTATCGATTAGAGCTTCTTGAGTACTAGCTTAAAGGCAGTGTAATCGTGCAAAAGTGACAAGGTCCATGGGCTTGAAGCAAAAAAGTGAGGAAGGAAGCACATGTCCCTTGGAAGTCCAAGTGCACAACTTACAGATGATTGAATAATACCAAACATATATGAATTTAGTTCTATAATAATCAAATTCTAATCAGTGCTTTAAGAGGAGGGGGTGCGAGGCGAGGCGTTTTACGCAGCACAGGGCGAGGCGTGAGACACGGGGCGTAAGTCACATGGATCTACGAGACGTATGTTTCATGTATCTTCAATTTTATAATTTTAATACTAAAAAAAAAAAGCAAAAGTAAAATTTTCATTAAAATTCTGCAATTAAATTCAAATAAATCACCAATAAAATAAAGAAATTATTGTAATTATTATATGAGAAATGGAACATCACAAAAAAATGATACTCCGTAATAGCCTAGATAATCTTTAAAATAAAATGTACATCCACTTCGTCATTAATCTCCACATCTATTAGTTCTATCCATCCTCAACTAATATTTGCACTAATTTTTATTTATATATTTCAAAGAAAGAGGGGTGAAAAGTGTAATAGCAAGGACAAAAGATGAAAAAAAGTTGCTTCAGCAACATAGTGCTATGAAATCTCTATCTTACCAAATTCAGACATATACATTTTTAAAATTTATTTATATCAGTGTTATTTATATATTTTAGGAAAAATCACTACAACATAAAAACATGATAACATAAAGTATAAATATCATTACACCAATAATAAAAATTATAATCTTCAGTGGCAACATTGATTCCACTCCCCTTGTTGTCCTTCTTCGATGCCCTATAATTCTTCTTGATGTGACCCAGTTACCCACAGTTCCAACACTCAAGTGTTCACCCGAATCTGGATTGACCCCTGCCATTCCTTGACTTCGATTTGCGCTTATTTTGGCTGTGGTTTCTGTCATAATTTCTGTCTCTGTTCTCAACACTCAAAGCTGAACTTGTCGATGTTTCTCCAGAATCTATCCTGCGAACCTCCTCGGCAAGGATACGATCTCTACCATCGTTGAATTTCAGTTTATCACTGCCAACAGAATTAATAACCGCTGCTCTCATCGGCTCCCAACTGTTCGGTAGAGACGCCAGCAAAATTAGGGCTTGCACTTCATCGTCAAACTCGATTGCAACAGATGACAATTGATTAACAGTCGTGTTGAATTCATTCACGTGCATTGCAACAGGAGCACCTTCTTCCATCTATAGATGAAAGAATTTCTTCATGAGAAGACCTTTATTGTTAACCGAAGGTTTCTCATACATGTCGGACAGAACCTTCATCATGCCAGCGGTGGTCTTCTCCTTTGCCACATTGTGAGCAACGTTCTTCGACAGCGTCAATCGGATTACTCCCAGAACCTGTCTGTCAAGGAGATTCCAATCTGCATCATTCACCTCCTCTGGCTTCGGGCTCAGCGATTGATGAAGCTTTATGCCGTACAAATAATCTTCAATCAGCATTCTCCAAAACGCATAATTTGTACCATCGAATTTCCCGATGCCGTGCGCCGAACCATCTTCGCCTCCCATTGTTTTCTGAATCGCAACACAACATGTCGATCTGATACCAGTAGTTAGGATTTACGTCCAAAATCCTACCTAATCAGAAAAAAGTAAAAAATAAACGAACAAATAACACACAAAGATTCATAGTGGTTCACCCTCAATGCGAGAGCTAGTCCACTTTGCCGCTGCAGATTTTACTATAATGGAGTTTTGAGTTTACAATTCTCTCTTTCTCTCTTTGTCGACTACGCTCAAAACTACTACTCAAAAAACCTCACAAGAGAAAGACAGCGACCTAGACTATATATAGAGAAAACTAAAGAGAACATAATACAAGCCTAAATAAATAAAGTGAAAAGGTCAATTTGCCAATGGAACTGACATGCTAGACTTGAGGATATTCGAGACAAAATTCTAGATGCCTATGTTAAATTAAAGTCAAATAAATAAATAATGTTCTTTACAAGTACATAGAATAGCAAGAGGTCATTCACGTTGGACAAGGTTGTTTAAAAAAGACCCAAATGACAAGATGGAAAAGTGGACTTATTACAAACATTTTAGAGACAGAGAGGACTGGAACCCCCCCCCCCCCCCGCACCAAAAAAAACTTACTCAAAATAGAGGAACGGAGACCTGGATTTAGTATGTGTGATAATCCTAAAATCACGGACGAGGAGGATGATAACATGTTACAAAGACCATTCAAGGAGCTTTGGAGGTACTTGAGATTATTAAACGAGTAAGTGACAATGCGTATTGTATAGGGTTCTATCAAGGTGCTTTGGCAAATTATAAAAGAAGACAAATGAAATGACCGAACTTTTCTCTAACAAGGAGATATCTAAGAGGAACTTCAATGCGACCAAGATGAGAATCAATTCCAAAGAAAAAATGGAGCCTTGGCGCGAAAGACTTTAGGGTGGCCCGTAAGCTTGATTGACAACTTTTCAAAGTCATATCAAAGCTTTTAAAAGAGAGGCTAAAGCATGTAATAGAAAAATTGGTAATAACACTCGTTAATAAAAAGGAGACAAATAATGGATGCATCTCTTATAGCTAAATGCTTGGATACCAGGAGAAATGAAGAAGGGTTTGTGCTTATCAATAAGTTGGGCATTACGAAAGCATATGATCGTATCGATTAGAGCTTCTTGAGTACTATCTTAAAGGCAGTGTAATCGTGCAAAAGTGACAAGGTCCATGGGCTTGAAGCAAAAAAGTGAGGAAGGAAGCACATGTCACTTGGAAGTCCAAGTGCACAACTTACAGATGATTGAATAATACCAAACATATATGAATTTAGTTCTATAATAATCAAATTCTAATCAGTGCTTTAAGAGGAGGGGGCGCGGGGCGAGGCGTTTTACGCAGCACAGGGCGAGGCGTGAGACACGGGGCGTAAGTCACATGGATCTACGAGACGTATGTTTCATGTATCTTCAATTTTATAATTTTAATACTAAAAATAAACAAAAGTAAAATTTTCATTAAAATTCTGCAGTTAAATTCAAATAAATCATCAATAATATAAAGAAATTATTGTAATTATTATATGAGAAAGGTAACAACACAAAAAAATGATACTCCGTAATAGCCTAGATATTCTTTAAAATAAAATGTACATCCACTTCGTCATTAATCTCCACATCTATTAGTTCTTTCCATCCTCAACTAATATTTGCACTAATTTTTATTTATATATTTCAAAGAAAGAGAGGGATGAAAAGTGTAATAGCAACGACAAAAGATGAAAAAAAGTTGTTTCAGCAACATAGTGCTATGAAATCTCTATCCTATCAAATTCAGACATAAACATTTAAAAAATTTATTTATATCAGTGTTATCTATATATTTTAGGAAAAATCACTACAACATAAAAACATGATAACATAAAGTATAAATATCATTACACCAATAATAAAAATTATAATCTATAGCAAAAATACTTTTAATTTTTAAAAAATCAAATTTAACGCCCGGGGCTTAGGCTTTCGCGCCCGGGACTTACGCCCCAAATTTTATGGCGTACGCCCTATGGATCTACACCTTTCATTTGCACCCCAGAGCGATTTCGGTATGCCCCGCTCCGGGACTCGCCCCAAAACACCTCTGAAAACACCGACTCTAATTAAGATAACCAATTTCAGTATCCAATATCCAATAAAGTCGATTATTATCCAACTCCTTAAACTTGAGATTCAAAGAACCTATCACTTCTCATTTGGATCACGTAGCGCGTTATTGTTTGAAGCACACACTTTTCTTAAGCGTGTGGCTCCATCCATGAAGCGATAACACCACAATTCGCATCACTTCATCACCGTACGATGACTTTTAATTACAATGCTTGAAGGAGATGATCTTTGACAGGAAGAGGCTTAATTGGATAAGACATAGGGCGAGCACTATGGTACTCTATTCTGATCCATAACTAAATGCATTCGCTGCTCAACTAGGATGAAGGCAAGGAGATCTCATGTCTCTCTTTCTCTTCATTCTGAGCATGATGATCAGCAGGAAAATGGATGGATTAAGGGATGTCAGGGGTCGATTAGTACGCAAGATAATATGGACATCTCACACTAGCTATAATATGAGGGTTCACCCGCCCTGGTTACGCACTCTTCTCCCACTTCATAAAAAAGAATCACTAATGTGGCCTACTTTTGTGGAAAGAACTGGTTCTGTTGTTGGTGATGGCAGAAAGACTTCATTTTGATATGAAAATTTGATTAAGTATTGTCCTCTTAAAGATGCATTTCCAAATTTATTTTCCTTTGTCGCAGAACACAGAAGCAAAACTACCAACGTAAATCTAGCAATGCATAAACATTTTGAGGAAAATATGAATGACTTGGAGCTGGAAGGATAGCTAGTTTCCTCAGTTTTTTGGAAATGATAGAGCAGATAATTTATACTGGAAAGTATAGATCAAGGGGACATTCACAGTGAGATCATGTCATTTATTGTTGTCAACAAACAAAGTTCAGAACAATTCTTGGGCTTAAGCAATTTGGAGAACAAAAGTGTCATATGAGGTGGCTTGCTTCTATTGGTTAGTGATAAAAGGAGCTTCCCTAACTCAAGAAGTACATTAGAGAAGAGTATTTCAATTATGATGAGACGGAAAAGACACATTAGAGTCTCTACAAGGATAAATGGAATAACACATTGTCTTTGCTTTTGCTTTTGATGTAAATATTACAACACTCACTTAATACCTATCATCTTGATGGAATTTTATTTCACTTATCCATAGAGTAAAAAAGACCCTTAAATCTATTTAGCTAAGTCTATGTGAATATGGCATAGTGGTAGGTTGATAACTAGCATTAGAATATCATAACAACAACAATAACATATCCAGTGTAATCCCACTTGTGAGTCTGAGGAGGGTAGGATGCACGCAGATATTATCCCTAACTTTGTGGGGTAGAGAGGCTGTTTCCCATAGAATAATATGAAAAATCCTCTAGACATTAAATCCCGAAACTAGCTAGGCATATATATAATATTCACACAGCCTAACCCCAACTAGTTTGGCATCGAGGTATAGTTGATTGATCATTGATTGTTGAACTAAGCTACTTAAGAATCAACTTTAAAAAATTAAATCACCAATACCAATCATTTTTTCATATGGCAAACATATAAATGTACTCAATGAAAGCATTTACTCACCCGTGAAGAACTGAGGAAACTTGACAGGCAAAATCACAGCTTCCTGCAAAGCTTGCTTAGCACTTTCCAATCCAGCAACATCATTCCATTTAATATTGGGCTTTTCCCTAACAATAGCCGAATTAAGCCCAGACCTCAACTTAGACTGTTCAGGATCCTCCCCATCTTCTCCATCTTTGGGCTTCGTCTTCGTTTTGGGCTTAGTAGCCACAGCCGCATCACCTCCATTTTGACCCGGCCCAGTTCCACCTTCATCCAATACCGCCCGGATCTCCTCAGCCCGACGCAAATACTCGGTAAATTTCTGAGTAATCGCTTCCTTAATCTTAGGGTTTTTCTCGTATTTCAAATGAGTTTTGAAGTACTCTAAAGCGTTCATGTAAAGAGGAAATGCTTTTGCATAGTTACCAGCGTTATCTTCTTGTACTGCTTGTCGAACATACTCAATTGCTTGTTCTTTGAAATTGCTATACATCTTCGATCATGTACGAAAGGGAAATTCCAGGCTACTTGTAGAAATGGTACTAATTAAAAGGATTCAAGTTTGTATGCATCTTTCGCAAGGTTGGGGTGAACTTGTGTGTAAATTTATCAAGTTTTGAGGGTGGATTTGGATTTGGAATTGAAATTGGAGTCAATTATGAGTTTGGAATATTGAATTTGGGAAAGGTTAGCGTGTGAGTGATAGACGTAGGGCTGCGTTTCAGCGCCCGTGGTTTCATATGTTTACAGTTGACACCCCCATTCTATTATAGAATAGTGTAATTAACCCCTGCTTGAAAGTGAAAATTTTCCTTTTTAAAAAAAATAAATTGCCTCATTAGAGGAGGAATGTGGCCCTAAGTTCAACTAAGGACCATTGATTTATCCTACTAGAAAATAGATCTAAACTGAGAGTCTCCGTGGGCTAAAGTTTAATTATTTGAGGATCGTTGAACCCTTAAATTAAAGGTAACTCAATGCATAAAGTATTTTGTGTTCATGCAAATTTCAAATAACGATATGATGTAGATATGTAACAAGAGAGTAACCAAATGCAGAAAATGAAGAAGAGAAAGTTTCTTGTATATTATGATTGATGATCGACTGAAACGGAGAGAGTGGTTATTAATAGCTTTACACTGGATTGCTCTATATGTAAACTTAGTGTACCACTATGTAATTAACATAACTAATGGAGAAACATATAATTTGTAAAGCTAGAATGAACTACTTAAATACTTTGAGGGCTGAAATGAATTAAATAGACTTGATCACAGTGTTATATTGTGACACTCCATCCCCCCTTGAGAACCTGCTCCCTCTTTCAAAACTCAGTTATGTCTGGAAAGTGTAATTTCATAAACTGATAATCTTCCCAAGTAGCTTCTTCAGGCAACGGATCAACACAATGTACCAATATCCATAAGGTAACATTTTCTTCATCATCATCATCGTCAGTTTGTAATCCATTCATATCATCATCATCATCTTCTGCCTCGTTCTCCTTAGCCACTTCTGCTACTTGATCCTTGTAGGCAACAAGCAGATCTAAATTTGCTTTGGAAACACGCTCTAAGGCTTCCCATGGCAATTGATCCACAGGAAGAGGAAGCAAAGATGTCAAGCCCAAGCAGCAAACCTTTTTGTCATGTTCCCTTTTAAAGTTAACCCTTCCACCGCTTTTTTTTGTTTGTCCCAACATCTGGAACCAGAGATTAAACACTTAGGTAGCAATGCCAAGCTTTTGAAGTATGTTCAATATCAGGGGTGCATTGTAGTAAAGAGTATCAGCTATCACTTGGACCAAGAGGCACTTCAGATATGGTTTCTTATATCGACGGAGACGTTCAATTGTGATTCTGATATACAGCTCAGCCCAGTGATCAACTTGTCCCTTACAATGCTGGAATACAACTTGAATAACCTTAGGTGTTGGCTCAATGACACCATCCTCCAAATTTTTATCTCCTATGACAGATGATATCATATTCCAAAGGCTTTGTTGATAGTTTGTATACTTATAAGTCAGGAAGTGAGCAGTACTTCTGGATATATAGTTGTCTAAAGGAACCAGTATCTTTGGAAATAAGTCAATAGCCCAGTCCTAGTCTGCAAGCGCTTCCATCATCAATGGCCAAAGACTCCATATTGGTGAAAAAAATGACATATATGAAACTATCTCTAAAACCTCTTCAAAGACCTTTTTTCTATATGTGGTCAACATCATACGCATTATTGGCATGAGTGTTGGCTATATGTGAATGAAAATGTGTGGAGGCCTGCTCACTGACTCAAGTATTGTGCTTATGGCTCGTAAACAACCAACTGCAGCAAGAGCTCCAGGATCATCCCCTTCTTCCGCCATGTTAATGCACTTCCAAAAGGCAGCAGCCAAATTCTGGCATAACCCAAGAGCATAAGGGGCCATCTCTTCACCAAACTTATCCACGATAATCTCAAGTGTAAACACAAGATCTTCATTCTCGACTTCATTCATAAGTTTAAAAAATTCATCGAGCAGTTGGGGAAGAATGGGCTGGATTTTATTCAAATATTTGCAGGCTTCAACAAACAAACGTAAAGCGAAAACAAATTCAACACGAACATGCAGGTCAGGATCACACATTCCAGTCACAACACTGTGTAATGCCTTGCGGAAACTGTTTGGATCTGAAAAGTCAATATGGGCATACTGTCCTGCAACCCATGCTCCCTTGGCTCGAAGATGACCCACATGACTGCTAAATTAGGGAAAACGTGTTGCACAAGCATACGTTCAAGCTCTGATTTGTATGGTTCAGTATTTTTCAGTTTATCACATAGAGCTCCAATTACAAGAAGAGTGACATCTTTCTGCCTATAGGGCCTTGTATTCTAGGGTTGCCTCATCGTATCTCTTAAAAATCTCGATAATGAAGAGTATAAACTTTTGAAGGTTCTCTTTACCCCGCTTTCTTACTAACTCACTCACATTATCCATTGCAGCAATTCTGGTACTATATAAATCCTCAATTATATCATAACCCTTCCTCACATATTCATGAGGATCCTCCTCCCAAAGCTTTTGATCATTATCACTGAAGTGCATAAGCGGAAAAATGATCTCAAATAGAATAATATCAAGTCTGGGTTGCAACAAGTTGTACATGTTGCTCTTTGAGATACTATTGTTTAGGTATTGCAAAATGAGGTTGATCACTCTATCCGGCAAGTAACCACCAACAAGTATAACATTCAACAGATTAAGGTGGCACTCCAAAATCTGCATAACCCTTCTTTCTGATACCATCTCCGCATAACCCTTCTTTCTCACATTTTCAATTGGCGAAACAGTCTGCAACATATCATAACTACTACAAGCATGGGGATCATAACCATCAATTACATCCCATCTTACTGTGATCTTCTCTAACAACTCATTAAGAACATATTGAATATTATTTTAAGTTAGAATGAGATATCTAGCATCCTCAACAGCTTGAGTTTCATATCCAAAGATATCATTAGTTATATAGCGAGAAATGATAGGATGTTTCTTGATCTCTTTTATGTTAGCAGTACCAATTGTTGGTTCAGAAACGGCTACAACAAAATCACCATGTCGATATCTATCAATAGTGGTGAAATTTTCGGCCTGGGCAAATTTCTTAGGCCCGCGAAAGTTCTGGCAATCAAGGGTAATCAAAACAGGCTCCACATTTACATTTCTTATTTCACATTTGAAAGTAATGCATATTTTTAACCTCTTCACAAGTTAATACCATATCATTGGGAACTATTTTTTGAGAGACCGAGATTGGATTTACGAGTGAGAATTCAACTGTTTGCAATTGCTCGTCATTTAGATCCTCATCTTCGTCATTAAGAGAACTTATATCAAATACCTGGTACTCTTTAATTTTTTACTTCATCTCACTATCTTCATGTTCAAGAGGCTCATCTCCTACACTTTCATCCCATTGAATATCCGTCATATTAATTTCGTACATCTGAAGAATCTGGTCGAGCATTTCGTAGTCGTTAGTGGACTTTTCATTAGCTTCTACAATGTTGTTTTCTAATGGTGTTCCATCATCAAAATTAGGGCACATATGTTCCATAATATCCATCAAGGAAGGAACAATAAGTTCGCTGATGTAATTAACAGTGATAGCAGAAATTTTCGTGTTCTCCAATTGTTCGGTGAAGTTGAGAATTTTGTTCTTATCGACCACCCCGACTCCATAGTTTTCTCAAGATGTAGCATCTTCAACTTCGATTTCCCTTGGTACTTCTCCATCCAACAATGACTGCTTTTCATTTGGCATTTCAGCATTGTCCTTCTCAGGAATTTTGTCGAACACCTAATCCACAATATGAAGAACAACATTTGCACTTTGATTTTCCATTTCTCTTTGGTTCTCTATTTCTCCAGATTTGACCATTGCTAAGAGTGGCTGGCTTTGTTCTTCTAACTTGTCGATGTTGGCATAACCAACGTCACTTGAAGTATTTTCATCATTCAGAACATTTCATCCACAGAAGAGCTCTTCATTTCTTTGAAGACTTTTATCAAACACTTTGTCCACAATTTCTATGCTTTCACTTTCCGTGACTACGCTTTCATCACAAGCATCTGAATACTCAAAACCTACCTTGCTAAATGAAGCATATCCAGGTTCCTGCTGATTTTGAGCTCCCTGAACCATTGAAGTGTAGGATCGAAAAATGGGTGATTTAGTACCTGAAGCCTGCCCTGCTTCACTGTGACTTGGAACTGGTGGTGTTCCCTCTGTTAATGCCCTTAATGTCGTTGTGGTCCCTAGTGTCGCCGGAGAACTAGGGTTCGAAATCGCCAGTGGTGTGGAGCTTGTTGTTTACATTTTCAACAAAATCAAATCTAATTTCTTATTGGTTTCTCGTGACTCTTCAAACTGCGATTGAAAATGCAATTGATTAGTTTCCAATGCTTCTAACCTCTTTCTGGTGTCATCGACGAACGTCGTCAACTGATTTCTTAGGGCACACAGCTCGTCCTGTAACCCTAACATTTTCAATAGTGGCCCCATCGGCCCAGCTGCTTCTGATGCCATTTGTAACAAGAGAGTAATCAAATGCAGAAAATGAAGAAAAGAAAGAAGATAAAGTTTCTTGTATATTATGATTGATGATCGACTGAAACAGAGAGAGTGGCTATTAATAGCCTTACACTGAATTGCTCTATATGTAAACTTAGTGTACCACTATGTAATTAACATAACTAATGGGGAAACTTATAATTTATAAAGCTAGAATGAACTACTTAAATACTTTGAGGGCTGAAATGAATTAAATAGAGTTGGTCACAATGTTATATTGTGACAAGATAATCTACCCTAACACAAGAATGGATAACTAATTCTACAACTCAAATCTGTGACCAATAGATCAAGAAGAGATAATGTCTTGTATTATGACAACCATTCAAAGCTATTGATAAATATTTATTAGAAAGTAAGATGAGCTTGATTTACTAAGTTTAGTAATTAAATTATTTATCAAACCAAATGACTTTGATACCTTGAAATATTGGAGTAAACTTTGGGTGACTAATTTTCTTTCCATGTTTAGCTCTTTCGTTTGAAAATCAAATAATGAATATCTGAAACATTTTACACGCATATACTAAATGGGGAAGAAGAAAAGCCACCAACAGAAGCGTAGCTTACTATCTTGAACAGGAAGAGCAACTAGCAAGCTGTCTCACCTGTTGATGAGTCAGCTTCAAGATGATCTAACTTCTCCAGTTTCTTCAACCAATGATATCCCTTCTAAGTTTTCGTTATACCAACAATCTGTTCAGGCAAGAACACCCATTTGCCATAGTCTTCTCATTTTTTTGTTTAGTTAATGGGTAGCTAATTGGACAAAATGGAGTAATTTAGTGTCTTTTTATTGTTGCAGTCTCCAAAAGTATATGCTCTTTATGTCCAAGATTCTTCATCATCAATTTGTACATTGCTCGACTTTATGAGGAAGTGAAACTTGTGCTGATTTGGCACGGTTAATTATTGCTGACGATTAAGTTTAAGCTGATGCATATTACATGCTAATATCCTTAAACAGCAAGAACATAAATCAGGCCATTCTGTTATGCAATTCTTGGAAATTTTTAATTTAGTTTAGTGTAGGGTGGCCAGTGGGCCGGGCTCAGGTCTGGCGGGGTCGGGGTCGGGGCGGGACGGGAGAAGGGGTCGGGGTCGGGTCTGGCGGGATCGGGTCTGGCGGGACTTGCTCCAGTCCCGTCCCGATCCCGATCCCGTCGGTATCGCGGCGGGGCGGAGTCGGGCTCGGGGCGGGGTCCGGCGGTTTTTTTTTTTTTTAAATAACATATGTATAAAAAAAACTCAATAAACAAAACAAGATAGTGTAATAAAAACATCCGAATGCTGTTTTTGTGCCTCTTATATTATTTAATAGACATGATAATTGCAAATTACATAATAAAATTGCAATTAAAAAAATTACATTCTCAAAAAAACATGTTCTAATTGCTTGATGATTTCATGTGGTTCTTCAGTTGGAATTGGTATTTGTTGGTCAAATTGATCCACGTCGCTTCCACTACCTTCGGTTAAGATTTCGTTGTAGTTTTCATCTTCTTCTTCGTTGATCTCCGGTTGACCGCACCTTCTCCGCTCCACTCGTATCCAATCTCTGAATAATACTGCAATTTCCAAGTTGTCTCCGGCTAATGAGTGTCTGTGGTCTCCTATTTGATATCTGTCGGCGAGAAAAAGCGCTTTCGACGCAGATTGATGACGCTTGAATGTTCAAAACATCTCGGGCCATCAATGAAAGTGTCGGAAATGTCTTCTCATTCCCCTCCAAAGATTTCACAAGTCTTCATGTCCATCTTCATTGATAACTTCTTGATACGGTACGAACCCCGCAAAATAAAAATATCCAACTCGCTAATTTGGTTAGTAGTAGAGGTACGGCCGCACATTCTATTTCTGAGGCTTTCAATAACAGCCGCAAAAACAGCATGTCTTTTGTGAGGTTGTGTTGAAGATGAAGAAGATGGTATGGAAGCCGGTAAGTTACTAGCATTTTCTTGTTGATAAAATCTATATATTTTTTTTGCATTGGTGTTCTACGCTAGACAACACTTCTTCTTTAGTTTGACTTTGTTCAATAGGTGGTGGGTGATTTAGATTTTTGGGACTTGGAGGTGGTAGTACTTCTATACAATCGTAAATAGTTTCAATTAGTGATTTAGTACCGTCTATTTTAATAGTAGGATTTAATACAGAACCAATAATATAAATAGTGGGAATAGGAATAAAATGTTTTTTTATTTTGACAAACATTTTTTTAATAGCTGCCTTATAAGCTGGTTTTTCCATATATTCACTAAGTAATAAAAATATTAGAGTTATATAAAACAACATAGTTGAGATAGTATGATAATATATACCGGAAAATTCTTTTGTTGCTTGAAAAAATTTCTCTAAAAATACAATAAGTTCGAAAATTTTTACCCAATCACTATCTAAAATCATATCAGCTGGATTTTTATTATGAGAGTTAAAAAATAAAGTTATAGGTATTCTATAGTCATAAGCAACAAGTAGTTGCTCGTATAAAGAATTCCACCTAGTGGATACTTCTTGTGGAATTTTTCTATAAGGTAGTCCACAATCGTGACAAGTTTTTTTATATTCTTTTCTACGTTGTACTTTATTACTTTTAAAAATAAAGTTTATAGCAAATTGTATTTTACTAAGAATGTCTTCAAAAAGTGATAGACCATCCTTTACAATTAAGTTATATATATGGCACGCGCATTTTATATGAAAATGATCTGGAAAAGATGGAGTTAAACTATTTTTTAAAATTGTAATTGCGTAATTGTTAGAAGAAGCGTTATCTAATGTAATAGTCATAATTTTATCGGTTATTCCGTAATAATGGCACACTTGATAAATATTATCTGCAATAAAAGTACCAGTGTGCCTATCATCTATATATCTATACGCTAAAATACATTTTTGCATAGACCATTTATAATCTATCCAATGACAAGTTACAGTTAAATAATCATGGTCGTTAGTACTACGAACTATATCAGATGTGATAGATACTTTGCCATTAAAATGATATAATGAAAAACGTAAATATTGTTGATATTCATGCGCGAATTTAAATACATCTCTCTTAACAGCTGATCTAGGAAAACCGTTAAAAGCAGGATTATATATATCTCTAATGTAATGAATAAAACCGGAGATGAAGGAAATGAAAAAGACAAACCCTCCACAACTAATTTTGATATTGCTTCCCTATCTCTAACTTTATTATATTTAGAGCCTACAATTCCCCCCCGTCATAGGGTTAATTTGACCACAGTACTTGGTCCGGGACAGTATCAGTATGTGAACCTTGTCCCGGTGGAGCGGGCGTTTGCGCACCCGGTTTTGAAGCCTGGTATTGGACATACCTAGCTAGATCAGCACTTACTACGTGTCTAATTAAATCCCCCGTCCCACCGTGACCTTTTTCAGTTTTAAATTTTAAAACATTTTTACAAATTTTACATATAGCTACTTGATTCTCTACGTCCCTATCAAAAAATGTCTATGCATCTGATTTTAATGGTCGTTTTGCAGGACCTCGTCTCATACTAGGGGGAATAGGAGGTATTTCAGTTGAAGGTGCACTGGTGGGTGTATCATCTAGATCATCGTCTAAATTAAAGTCTTCTTGAGTTCCAGAAAATAGTTCCTCGTCTAAATCTAATGGTATTGTAGGAAAATGTTGAATATCAACAAAATCATCCTGTGTAGGAATAAGATGACTAGAAGAAGTACCCTTGCCCTGGTTGCCCCTACTAGAAGAAGTCTTACCCTTACCCTTAAACATACCTTTAATTCCTTCCATTTTAATTATATGCTAACAAATAATTAAAGTAAATGAAATTAAGTGCGCTAAATAAAATAAACAGACAATAATAATTTAATGAAGGAACGAATGTACCAAACGCCGACGTAACGTCGACGTGTAATCGAGAGGTTGAAAATTGAAACTTTGCTCGATGGAAGATCCTCAAGCTAGTTGCCAACTTCACTCCCAATTCCCAAATGAATAAATAAAATTGAATATTTAGCAAACAATGTAGACTTGTAGAGAGATATATTGAGAGATTAGAGAGATTGTATGAAGATTTGTGAGAAAGATGAAGAGAAAATGAGTTATTTGTAGTTGAAAAATTGGGTTAAAGTGTAAATATAATAACTTATGGGTTAAAAATAAATATTAAGGGGTAGGGGGGGGTGGGGGGAGGGGGAGGCCTAAAATGGCCGTTGGCCAACGGCCAAAATCTAAAATGGTCGTTGGTGCAACGGTCATATTTGCAAAGGGGGGACAAAGGGCGGGGTCGGGGTTGGGGTCGGGGTCGGGGTCGGGGTCGGGCTCGGGACGGGGGAGGGGCGGGCTCGGGTCTGGCGGGACGAGACATTGTCCCGTCCCGAGTTCGAGTCCCGCTCCCGTTTTTTTTTTTTTTTTTAGCGGGGTCGGGGCGGGCTCGGGACGGGGTCGGGCCGTCCCGGCCCACTGGCCACCCTTAGTTTAGTGTGCTTTAAATTGGGTTTTGGTGTATTTTTGTGCCACTGATAATTAGCTCCTGGATGGTAGGTAATGATCTGTAACTATTAGCGGTCATCCTCTTTAAGTCCTTATCGGACTTGATTTCATTAAGATATAATGCTGCAAGTGCGAGGGAGAGCATGATGGCTTCTGCCCAGTAGCTGGTTAGATTTATGTCCAAGTAATTGAGGTGATGCAGCAGCAGAAGGATATCATTTTAGCTTATCTGCTTTAATTAGTTCCTTCTGCATATCTGTCTGTTTTAAAACATTAGTTTTAGTTTTAGCGTGTCAATTTTTAGTAACATGATAATGTTGCCTTGTTGCAAATGGAGTTAAACTTCGCCTATCAAAAATCACATGTTTCCTCCTTTCAAAAAATATTAGGTGATTTCCTCTCATCTGTCCTAGCCTTGACGGACAGAGTTAACTAGTACCTGTTGCTGGTTGGAGGTGGCAAGTATCCCCTGAAATTAGTCGAGGTGCGCACAAGCTGGTCATAACACCACAGTTATAAAAGAAACACATGTTATTGGGAAACTGGATTTGAAACTTTTGGTTCTAACGATGTTGACATTTATTCTTACTGAATATGGTAATATGTTCTCTTGATTGATGCCTTTCTTTCTGGAAATAGAGTATTTTTGCAATTGTTATTACTTTCAAACTTATATTTAAGCTTACTCCTCAAGTTGTATATCAATTTGTCTCCGTGTTGAACTTGTTAAGAGTCCCACGTCGGAAATGGAATGGTAACATGGACTCCTTATATTGACTTGGACAATCCTCACCCTATAAGCTAACTTTTGGGGTTGAGTTAGGCTCAAGATCCATTCTTTACAGAACTAATGATAGTTTTATACTTATTAGCCATACTTGCCGCACTTTCTGGTTGAGGCTTAGCCTTCGGTCTTTTGGCCTCTACTTTCCTTCAAGACTAAAGTGTAGTTTAGTGGGATCGACCACTGGAAGTAAATTAATGCATAGTCTGTACTCATTCCTTTGCTAGTTTGTGATCGAACTCAACTGTTTCCCACTTTTTTCTTTTATGCTTTTCTTGTGTCACCACTTAACTGATGCCGATAAATAATGCATTGTTTAACCAATAAAAAAATGCATAGTTACAGCTCATTTCCTTTGCAACTTCATAAGCTAACTCAACCTTTGTTTTGTAACACCATCTATCCTGATGCATTTTGGCAGTACCGAGTGGCTCCATAGTGATGCTCGGCGAGCGCACTGCTATTGGATTAGATTTGGACGTTGAGGCACTTGATTGTGTTGTATATAGTCTTCAATTGTGGTTGTTAGGAAGATGTGTATGGGAGTTTGTCCCACATTGGAAGAATAAGAAAAGCTTGATGTGTTTATAAGTACTTTTGTACTTGGTATATTAAATTGAAAAGAGTTCATTTGGTTGGGCCAAACATGCATTGGGCTTGGATGTGCTTATAATTGGATTAATAATATGCTAATATACTATTAATCAAAGACTAGCACTTTGCACGTGCACGACACGAGTTTAAATATCATTTAATCTTTTGCCGTTATCGAGTATTGCTTCATGAAAAGTCACAATTGTTCTTGAAAGATTACATTGTTTCATGAAAGATTACAATTGTTCATGAAAGGGTACTTGATTCCTTTAAATATAGAATGGCACATGATTAAAAGATCACTTGAAAAATATATCTTCCAACTAAGAAAACCTTCTTTCTTTCAAGCAATTCATGTTTATGAAGAACGAATAAGTTGCTGTAAAATTCGTTCTTAAGATTAGGGAATCCTGGGGGTAATTAGCAAGTTAATCCCATCAGCAAAATAGTGGGGGCTAATATTATCCTAAGGACAGAGAATCGTCTCGTCCTAATCTAGTTTCTACAATTCATTTCTTATCATACAGATCTCTTTTTTTTTAACAGATTGGTGCATGGAGAACAATGTGAACAAAGTTGGTGCTGATGTCTCTTCCAGAATTTTTCTCTTTCATGGTAATGTGCTGCAACCTCTTGAGGCCAAACTGGTTAATGCGGCTACTCAAAATCTCATGCAAAACATAACACTAGGAGATAGTGAAGATGATTCTCCTGATCACAAATTGATGAAGACTTTTCAATTTCCTGCAAGAGATATAGTTTGTGCTTTTAACTACAGTTGTTGTTGCCTTCATACTCGCCAAGAACTAGTTTCATACTTAAGCATGCCTTAAGTGCTCTGAACAAGAAGGGTGGTATATTTGTTATGGATCTATATGGAGGCACATCAGGAGAGCATGAGCTGAGGATGCAGAGAAAATTTCCTAACTTCTCAGTACGTCTATCTAAACTGAAGAGATCCTTTGTCTACTATCATTGCATTACACGTACTAGAATCTAGATTTTCACTTTTGTATCAGATTCTTTGTTTTTCGATTTCAGCACATAAAATTTTCTTCTCACTTCCTTTTCAGGACAATTCGGAACACTGCTATAATGAATTTTTTCAATGTGGACATGTCAATTCTGGGGATGCTGATACACTTTTATGCATTTTTCGTCATTAAAGTTTTGGGTTCACCGTTTATTGCACTAAAACTCCTTTTATTCAATGACACATTTAGTCACCTCGCTAACAGAGCAAACAATCCCAAAAAGGAAATCTATCATCCTGTACTGCTATCACTAACCCTCCTCCTAACTATGTTCAATTAACATAGCCATGCAAAACTTATTTCTATGTTATTAATAGACAAATAATTATAAAACATGTAAAACCTTACATGTATAGGAAATTTAGTATCATAATCTTTATAAAGAAAAATAATTTGTATAATCTTAGTTGGGCTGTAATTTATTTTAAGGTAAAGACCATATATTAAATAAACGAGTTGTGTCTTAGTTACTTTGTATTGTATCCCATATAACAAAATCTTTACGCTACTCGAAAGGAGAGATGATATAAAAAACTTAGTATCTCATAATGTCAAATAATTCTTCAGTCATGACAGAGAAGAAAAAGATAATGTGAAGTAGGATTTAATCAAGAAAATTAGGGATTATGTGGTTGAGAAAATAGCGCACACCTTAGAGCATGGCTCCAAGATGGTGACCGTTAAATATACATAAGTAGAGATGATATTACCGTGATATACACTGTTTGTGCCATAAAACAGTCCGTGATTGTCCTTATTTGTTGTCCATAATTGTGTATAGTTTTAGGTAATATTTTAGTGTAAGTATTACATTAATTAGTCTTGTACACCTACCATAATTAGAGGAGTTTTGTACTACTAGAATAGGGTTTTGAGATTAGAATAGGAATATGTTTTCTATTATGGAAAATTATAATTTGTATATATACTCTTTTCATTAATGAGAATAATCGATAGATTATTTCTTTCAGTGACATTTATCATAGACATGTATAGTGGCACTTACTGAGGGATTGTATGTCATTGATTGAGTTTTCAGCTTGTGCATTTTCTCTCTTTCCCTTTTGGAGTACCGGTGCGTAAGTGCCATCAGAAGGCTGGAAGAGCTGTTGAATTCTGTTTGATTTGATTAAGCTGTTTTTACTATTAGCTGAAGTGGCTTATTAGAAAATCGAGGTCAACTGACTTAGTGGATTAGACTTAATTGAACCAAAAGAGCCCAAAACTTGGACAAAAATGCAAGAAACTATGTCTATACAGATGGATTCATATTCATCTAAACATGTTCCTATGCTTTGTATCTTAGTGATAAAACTATTATCATCTCTGTCATCTTATGATACAGCCCGATTCACCCAGGTACACATCCTACCTTAATTCATGGCACAGTGGTTGTTTGTGTTCCAATTTACATCTAGATGCCCTAAATGGCTTACTGCTTGTTGACAACTAGCCTAGTATATCAATAGGAACTGGTCATGTAATGGCAACAGGAGGGATATCTTTACTAATGTTGATGTGGTGTGCCTTCTTTTTTTAATCAGTAATGTTGATGTAGTGTGCCCTTTTTTTATCAGTAATGTTGATGTGGTTTGCTAGGGCTTAGTTCCTTCGGTTAATTGCTCACTTAGAACAGAACATGCACACCCAGAAGGAAGCTTTTGTAGCGAATTGCTCGCTTTAGGTTTCTTTATGGCATACATTGATATATATATATATGTATGTATGATATCCAATGCGATAACTCTTTTATTTGTAAGAACTGTTACTAACTTGTGTTTTAAAGAAGAGCTTAGAACATTGTCTTTCTTCGAGGCATTCACTAAATGATTGATATGTTACCGTGCTGTCCATTCACGGTATGTTTGGGAGCAAGCTGAATTCTACATCATTAAGCGTGTTAGATAGAATAATTTCTCTTACACATTCCTTTCATTATTCACAATATATATAGTTGTACAAAAGTTAATTCCTAATATGGTACGAATCCTAACTTACCTTACAAAGGTTGATTCCTAATACAATTAGAATCTTAAGTTACCTTAAATATACATCTATCATAATTACAAAATATACGGAGAATATTCGCTAATACTCCCCCTCAGACGGAGCAAGGCTGGATCGGAAGTCAGTGAAGAGTTGTTGCGGTAGTCCCTTTGTGAAGATGTCTGCATATTGATATGAGGAAGGCACGTGTAATATTCTGACATGACCACGGGCAACCTTCTCTCGCACAAAGTGGATATCCATCTCAATATGCTTAGTCCGCTGATGTTGGACCAGATTATGAGACATATAGATGGCAGATATGTTGTCACAATAGACTATAGACGCCTTGCGGAGTGGACATTGGAGCTCCAAAAGAAGATTTCGGAGCCAACAGATCTCATCAACGACATTAGCAACACCGCGATATTCTGCTTCAGCACTCGAACGGGATAGTGTGGCCTGCCGCTTGGCGGACCATGAGATAAGATTATCCCCAAGAAATACACAGTACCCTGAGGTGGAGCGACGTGTGTCGGGGCATCCTGCCCAATCTGCATCCGTGTAGGCAAGTAGCTTGGTTGGGGCAGAGGGGTATAGATGTAATCCAAAGTCGAGTGTGCCCTTAACGTATCTGATAATACGTTTGAGGGCGACAAAATGGGACTCTCGGAGGTCGTGCATGAACAGACACACCTGTTGAACGGCGTATGCAATGTCAGGCCTAGTGAATGTAAGATACTGAAGAGCACCTGCTAGACTCCGATATAGAGTGGGATAAAAAACTGGCACACCGTCATTGGCACTAAGCTTGGATTTTGAGTCCACCGGAGTTGGCATAATTTTACAATTTGTCATATTGGCCCTGTACACTATCTCTTATGCATACTTACGCTGACACAAGTACATAGTGGCTGCAGATCTGGTCACCGATATACCCAAAAAATAACTTATCTTGCCCAAGTCAGTCATAGCAAATTCAATTTTGAGTAGAGCAATGATTTCATTCTTCAACCCGTCAGATGAGGCGGTAAGAACAATGTCATCGACATATAATAGCAAATATGCAGTGCTCTTTGCTACCTCGGTGAAAAGTGAAGAGAGAGTTATCACACCTGCTACATATAAAAACAATCTGCAGAAGATACCTGGCAAAGCGATCATACCAAGCGCGGGGTTCCTGTTCAATCTATACAGTGATTTCCTGAGACGACATACAAAATGCGGAACTGCCGGATGAATAAAGTCAGGGGGTTGATGCATGTATACAGTTTCTTTCAAATCCCCATGAAGAAATGCATTCTTGACATCTAGCTGATGAATCGGCCAATGCATGCCCATAGCAATACTGAGAACAATCTAAATAGTGGTCGATTTAACAACCGGACTGAATGTTTCACCACAATCAATACTCTCCTGCTGATTAGTGCCATTTGCAACTAGTCTTGCCTTATACCTCTCTAAGTCACCGATGTCTCTGAACTTGTGACGAATTAGCCACATACACCGGATAACATTCACACCAGCTGGTCTAGGTACCAAATCCCAAGTGTTCTACTTGGTTAAAACGTTAAACTCCTCGCACATGGCTGCATTCCAATTAGGGTCCAGTTTAGCTAGTTTTGGATTCTTTGGAATGGGTGATAAGGTTTGTGTGGAGAGATTGAAGTGAACCTTGTGTTTGAAGATTCCGTGTTGTGCACGAGTCTCCATGCGGTGAGATGGCAGTAGTGAAAGGTCGGGACTGGTTGTTCTTTGGATTGGGAGCGCAGCAGGCCGCGGGACCGGTTGTGGATCGGGAGGCGCAGGGCCGCGGACCGGTTGATGGATCGGGAGGCGCAGGCTGCGGACCGGTTGCAGGATCCGATGGGCAGCATGTTCACGGAGGTGTAGTAGACGCGACTGGTTGTTGAACTGGAGGCAGTATAGGTGTTGCAGGAGACTCGACTGGTTGCTGGACTGGAGGCATGGGTGGTGTTTGGGTATTTGATCGAGAGCATGGAGCTGTTGGGGTGGTGCCGGACAGTGGCGGGGACGAGACTGTCAGAACAGTGGGTTGTTGTTGGTATAGATTTTGGATGACCGGGGACAGACTTGGTTCATCGAGAAAGAAGTAGTCGGTGGTCTGAAATTTTTGGAGATTTGAAAAAGGAAAGGTTGTCTCATCAAAGGTGACGTGACGGAAAACGATGATTTTACGAGTAGCAATGTCATAGAACAAGTAGCCCCGATGATTAGGAGATAGACCAAGGAAGACACATGGCATAGTGCGAGGGGCAAGTTTGTGAAGTGCAGTGGAGGCTATGTTGGGGTAGCATAAGCATCCAAAAATACGTAGGTAATCATATGATGGTAGCCTACGGTATATGATTTCGGTAGGGGTCTTGTTTTGGAGTGTGCTAGTTGGTAAAATATTAAGAAGGAATTCTACCATTTTGACAGCATAGACCCAAAAAGGCAGTGGTAGACAAGCATGAAACAGAAGTGTGCGAACCATGTTATTGATGGTACGTATAATTCGTTCAGCCTTTCCGTTTTGGGAAGAAGTATATGGACAAGAAAAATGGAAAACCATGCCTTGTTTAGAACAAAAATTGTGAAATGCCGAGTTATTAAATTCACGTCCATTATCACATTGGAATGATTTGATAGATTTTTCAAATTATGTTTTAATGAATTTTTGAAACTCGAGGAATTTTGCAAAAACTTCATATTTGAATTTCAGTGGGTAAATCCAGACAAAATGTGAAAAATCATCCAAGAATACTGGATAGAATTTATGACCCAAAGAGCTAACAATCGGAGATGTCCACAAATCAGCATGAACAATATCAAAGGGAGAAAAAATAACATTGTTTAATGACATAAATGGAAGACGAGTATGTTTGCCTAGTGGGCAAGAAAAACAGTGTTGGGCAATTTTCCCATTATTACATTGAATACGCTTAGAAGTCCTAAGATAAGTAAAAACTGGGTCTCCGGGGTGTCCGAGTCTGTTGTGTCAAGTTGAGGGAGAGATCACCGCAAGGGATAGAGGTGCTTGCGGTCTGAAAGCGGAAGATTGAGTGAATGGGTAGAGATCTCCCACACTATTGCAGCGTGTAAGAATTTTCCCCGTATTGAGTTCCTTCACAGAAAAACCAAAAGGGTCAAATTCGACAGACACATAATTATTGCTAGTGAATTTTCTAACAGAGATTAAGTTTTTAATGATGTTAGGTGTGTATAGGACGTGGTTTAGGGAGAAATATGGGTGTGGATGTTTGGTGTGTGTGTTACCGTAACCTTCAATTGGAATGCGATGACCATTGCCGACAGTAATAAATTGAGGACACTTTAACCGACGTAGTTGAGATAGGTTACCTGATGACCGAGTGAGGTGAGATGTGTCTCCGGTGTCCATGTACCAATTTTTGTCGGGCTGTTGAAGGTTCACGGTGTTGTAGGACTGGCCCAAATCAGTCGGGGCCGAGCCGGGCCGATGGCCGATCTTGTTGTTCTTTTCCGGGACCACAACCAAGTGGGCCTGCTGTTCTTGGTGCCGATGGGCTCGCTCGGTGGTTGGGGCGGGGCCCAAGAGGCCGATCGACCAAGGTTGCTTTGGAACCGGCCCCCGCGGTCGGGTATGGGCTTGCGGTGAGGCCCAGTTCTGCTGGTTGGGCCACGCTGGCTGCTGTCCAGCCCACTGAAAATATGCAGGAGTTGGGCCTGGCTGCTGTCCAGTCCACTGGTTGTGTTGGCCCTTGCCGCGGCCCTTGCATTTGTTGTTGCGACCTTTTCCACCATGACCTCCGCCGATGGACTGCTGCTGTTGGTGGACATGCGGTGGTGGCGGGGTGGTGTTGGTTGCCGGTGGTGCTATCCCGTCAACGACTAACGCCTTTTGATTATGTTCCTCTTGTTTGGCACGTCGGATTTCTTCCAACAATAATTGTGACCGTGCCTTGGTGAAACTTGGTAGTGGGTCGGCCTGTTGAATCATTGTTGCAAGAGTATCGTATTCACCTTTCGGTAAACCCGCAACTAATTGGAGTACCATCTTGGTTTCAGAAACATATGTCCCGACGTTGGAAAGTTGGTTGGCTATGAATTTTAGTTGTTTGCAACATTCGGACATGTTGTTGAAATTCTCGAGGCGCGTATTGTTGAATTGCTCCTCCAAATACACGGCCCGAGTATTTTTGTTGTCCTGAAATATTTCTTCCAACCGTATCCAAAGGTCACGTGCCGTGGCACCTGTTTTCATGATAGTACACAATAAGTCTTTTGAGATGGTGTTGTATATCCATTGTTTGACGATGGCGTCAAGGCGACGCCATGTTGATTCGCCATGCATTTTCTTATAGCTGGAGACTGTAAGTCACTTCTTCCTCTATTATAGAGAAAAGGTCACATCCTGAGTCTATTATTTTGCTTTTTATGTTGCTGCTGTTCATCTAATACCATGAAATGTATTTCTTGCGTATAGGTGGTCATTGCCTGAGATCAAAGACTGCTTGGAAGAAGCCAGATTTCAGTCAGTCCACTTCTGGATCCGACATATGCTTGACAGTGAAGAAATTAGAAGCACATATGGGCTTGCTGCTGGACGAGACATAAAATATGAAGAGGTTAGAAGTTTTCAACAACAAGATTCATGGAACGCATACATTGTAGGTGTTGCATAGTTGCTACGTCTGCTTTGTTTTCATGAAAGTGGGCTTAGGTAAGAAGTTATTTTTCATTTAGTCAGAAGCCATATCATAGCATATGGAGTGATTAGCAGGTTAGCACAGAAGTACTTGTGATGTATTCTAATTACTTTTGTTCTTTGGATACATTATTTCAATGCTCAAAAAATGTTGTATCCCTCATCTATAAGTTTTCTTACTAGGAATTAATTCAGTTAAGCCCTTGTGATCTCTGAATATAGTGCTTTACTTCTTGATTGAGATGTAGGCTTATAATCTTCTTAGAATTATAAAAGACTTCTAGTTTATTCAGATAATTAGATAGCGAGGCTCCAACAATCAACATCACAGGGGAGCACGACTTACTTTTTTTAAAAAAAATGAAAAATCATAGTGGAGCAAGTGCATGATTTTTTAAATGTAATTAGAGGCTTACTTTGAGATAAAGGAATAACAGTGAGTGGGTAGGAGGTTCCAAAATTCACACCATATAGCTTGGTGAGTTAACTTCATTCCAGAAATAATGAACTACAATACTTAACGGAAAGATTGACAATTTATCTTTTTAGAGCTATTATTCAATTATGACCTATCTTTTATTTATAGGATATTTGAAGGAGAGCTTTGTAACTTTTTCTAAAAAATTCCCACTTCCTGACTAAATGAGTTGGGTGCAACTAAACTTGAAAATTTTGGTTTTGATTCTCAGATGACTTTAATTTCCTTTGGGACAGGAAATCATATACACTACTTATTAAATAGAGGGTGTTTCGCCTATATGACGTTACAACTACATTGTAATATAGTGTAATTGATAAATCAATAGCACCTACTATATGAGATGCACACACAATAGAGTCCATTTGACCACGCTGAAATTTCTTTAAAGCAAAAGTACTACTATGTCAATTTGCATACAAGATTTATATGTGAATTTCTGAGAAACTAACATATAGTTTTGATGTAAAAAAGTAGTTTTATGATACAGTAGGACCATGTGTGAAATTTAACCCTTCAAATCCTCTTATGGTTTTGCTCAAAACGTCATTTATTTGTTTAAACATACTCTTTGTTCATTTTTGTAAAATAAATAATTCCCTGATCTTCTTCCATTCTGTGATGTCAATATATACAAACTAATAGTTGTATTGTAGCATAATACAAGGCTACTAATTAGGCTAATTAGGAAACTAATTTATACACAATATTTTACTAAATAAATGCAATATTTACTAAGTAAATGCATATTCTATCACACCCCCGCAGTCGAAGCGGGAGGTTGTCGTACGCTGAGACTGTCCCGAAAATCATCAAATAGTACGCGCGGAAGCCCTTTTGTAAAGATGTCGGCAATCTGGTAACGGGATGGAACATGTAGAACGCGGACCTCACCACATGCAACTTTCTCACGTACGAAGTGAATATCCATCTCAATATGTTTAGTGCGTTGATCTTTGTTTGGATTACCTGTGAGGTATATAGCACTAACATTATCACAGTAGACTAATGTAGCTTTCTGGATTGGGCACTTTAGCTCTAGAAGGAGATTCCGTAGCCAACAAGATTCCGAAACAACATTAGCCACTCCTCGATACTCGGCTTCAGCACTTGATTTTGATAGTGTGGGTTGTCGTTTGGCAGACCAAGAGATCAAGTTATCGCCGAGAAAAACACAATATCTGGAGGTGGATCGACGGGTATCCGGGCATCCACCCCAATCTGCATCTGTATAAGACGTAAGGGATCCAATAGAGGACTTATACAGATGCAGGCCAAAAGTGAAAGTACCTTGTATGTAGCGAATAATACGCTTGAGTGCATTCATGTGCTCAACCTTCGGATCATGCATGTATAGACATATCTGTTGTACGGCATAGGAGATGTCCGGTCGAGTGAATGTGAGGTACTGTAGAGCACCTGCAAGCTTGTGGTAGTGTGTTGGGTCCTCGTAGGACGCACCACTCATGGCTCCGAGCTTGGATTTTGTGTCCACCGGAGTATGACACGACTTACAATGGGTCATGCCCGCACGTTCAATAATTTCCTCTGCATATTTCCTTTGAGAAAGAAACATACCATTGTTATCACGTGAAACTGCAATGCCCAAGAAGTAGCTCAGATTACCCAAGTCTTTCATGGCAAATTCGGCACTGAGAAGAGACATAATGGACTTGCGGAGAGTTTCTGAGGAAGCTGTGAGAATAATGTCATCAACATACAGAAGGATGTAAGCAATGTCAGTGCCACGACAATAAACAAATAGTGAATGATCAGATCGGCTGTGTGAAAAACCGATTGTGGCTACATAATCTGCAAACCGTTGGTACCATGCCCGAGGAGCTTGCTTCAACCCATATAATGATTTCCTCAAAAGGCAGACATACTCGGGATGAACGGGATCCTTAAATCTCAAGGGCTGATGCATGTACACAGTTTCATTAAGATTACCATGAAGGAAAGCATTCTTGACGTCCAACTGATGAATGGGCCAAGATTTGGACAATGCAATGCTCAACACAATCCGAATAGAGGCCGATTTCACAACCGGACTGAATGTCTCTTCACAATCCACGCCAACCTGTTGACCACTACCATCACCTACAAGACGGGCTTTGTGCCTCTCAAAAGAACCATCAGATTTTTTTTTATGACGAAAAATCCAGATAGAATGAATTAAATTCACATTTGGAGGGCGTGGAACCAAGTCCCACGTCTTATTTTGAGCTAAAGCATCATATTCATCGGTCATAGCAGCTTTCCAATTTTTGTCATTAAGAGCACTAATAGGATTCCTATGAATGGGTGAGATGGAAGTTGTAGTAGAGGTGCTCAAGTTGAATTGTTGTTTAGGCTTGAAAATGCCGTGTTGTCTTCTAGTGGCCATACGGGCGGGCTGCTATAGCGTGGGCCGAGGAGTGTTGGTGGATTGAGGACACTGAACTGGGCTCAATGGGATTGGGCTTGTAGGAGAAGCTGGAGTTTGGGCATCCAGTTGGGCCGCGGGCTGCAAGGACGTAGCTGGGCCAGTTGTTGGGCTGGCTGGAGCTGCGTTGCCAACAGCAGGAATTGGAATTTGTGGCAAATTATAAAAGAATTGAGGTGATATTCCATTTTCAAGAAAGTCATATGAATTTTGAGATGGTTTGTGTAACTTTGAAAACGGAAATTGTGATTCATCAAAAATAACATGCCTTGAAACAATTATTTTATTGCTCGATAAATCAAAATATTTGTAACCCCTATGATTGGTAGGATATCCCAAGAATACGCAAGGCGTAGAACGAGCTTGTAGCTTGTTGATCGTTGTAGAGGGGAATAATGGATAGCATAGACAACCAAAGACTCTGAGATGGGAATAGGAAGGATCCCGGTGGAACAAGACTTGAGTAGGTGACTTGAACCCCAAGAGTTTGGTAGGTAGAATGTTGAGAAGATATGTGGCCATTTGGAGAGCATGATGCCAAAGAGAAGGTGGCATAGATGAGTGAACAAGTAATGTTCTCGCAATATTGTTGATTGACTTGATTTTTCTTTCTGCCTTACCATTTTGAGGGGAAGTATGAGGACAAGAAAAACGGAATTGCAAGTCATTATTATTGCAAAAAGTTTGAAAGGGACCATTGTCAAACTCCCGACCATTGTCACATTGAATGTTTTTGATATCTCGTTCGAATTGAGTTCGAATTAATGCTTTAAAAGATTGGAAAATAGAGTAAACTTGGGATTTTTTAGAGATCGGAAAAGTCCACAAAAAATTACTAAAATTATCCAGAAATAGGACATAATAACGGTGTCCGCTAGAACTCAAGATAGGTGATGTCCACAAATCACTGTGAACGATATCAAAAGGCATAGTAGTAACATTCAAAGAGTCATGAAAAGGTAACTTAATGTGTTTCCCCAAAGGACAAGAATTGCAAAAATTGCGAGCCTTATTACATTTAATAAAAGCATTACTACGAAGAGAATTAAGTATGACATCTCCCGGATGACTCAGTCGAGAGTGCCAAGTATTTGAGGAGGCAGCAGTAAGGAATGTGGAGTGATTTCGGATGGCTTGATTGTTGGCAGTAAACGGATAAAGTTCCCCAGAGCTCTCACATCTAATTAGGAGTCTCCTCGTATAGAAATCCTTCACATAAAATCCAAATGGATCAAACTCAACTGAAACCATATTATCATTAGTGAATTTTCTAACGGAAATAAGATTTTTGATGAGTTTAGGAGCATGCAAGACATTGGATAGGGTTAAGGAGGGTTTGGAGGTAGTGAGAGATTTATGACCATAATCATGAATTGGAATAGTGCTACCATTACCAACAACAATACCATTATTTGTGCTCAATTTAAAATAAGACGTGAGACTACCTGAGTTTGCAGTCATGTAAGAAGTGGCTCCGGTGTCCATATACCAATTTTCATCCGGTTGATGGGGGGAGATGGTGTGCATAGCAGCTTCTATATCCGTTGGAGCATACCCTGCTTGGGAAGGAGCTTGCACATTGTATGACTGCTGTGGTCATGCACCGAGCACCCCTGCATGATTGTTCGGACGCTGTTGCTGCTGCCAAGGCATGGTGGGATAAGGACAGGGAGGTACGGCCCACTGGGGAGGCGTCCAAGCCCACTGTGGAGGGTACTGCCAGTACGGCCCAGTTGGCTGGGTGTTGCTGCTATGGGCTCCACGTCCACGGCCTGCCCCGCCATGACCATTGTGGTTGCTGCCAGAATTATTACTGCCGTGGTTGCTGCCACCACCGTTGTTTCCGCCGCGGTGTTGGTGGTTGTTATTTCCTTTGCCTCGGTAATTTTTCTTGCCGCGGTTATTATTATTCCGCTCACCATTGTTGTTGTTATTGCCACCATGAGGCTGTGAAGAGGGAGGATGTGGTTCATCAACGACGGTCAGAAGGGCTGCACCACCTTACTCGCGGGTGGCCCATTCTTTGTTGGTGGTGTCTTTAAGCTTTAGCCTAGAGCACATCTCAGCAAACCCTGGTAATGTTTTCTTCTGTTGCATATTGGTGACGAAGTTGCGATATGCCTCTGGAAGACCCGCAAGGAGGCGCAGAACAAGGCGGTGTTCAGAGACGGGGGCACCGACATTAGCAAGCTGGGTGGCGAGAGATTGGAGGCGGTTCGAATAGGCTGTGATCGAAGGAAAATCCGCCATAATTGTCGTGGTGAATTGTGTTTCAAGGAATACAACACGTGTATTTTTGTTGTCATGGAACAAGTCCTCTACTCGTTTCCATGCCTTTGCAGCGATGTCATCTTGGACGAGAATGGTGTCCAAAATATCAGGGGATACTGTAGCATAGATCCATTGCAACACCACATTGTCAAGACGAGTCCAGAGAGGGAGGTCAGCTTCCTTTGATTCGTTATACGCCTTCGCTGCAGCAGCTTCGGTGGGAGGCAGTATATGTTCAAGAACAGAGTGTATGTTCGCTTGAACTTTGAATAGAGTCGCCCAAGAATGATATTTCCCATTCTCCATGTCCAACGTTATGGGAATGAGGGATTTGACGTTGGTTACAGTGAGAGCGGAATGGAATTTGGAGGTGTTAGCCATGGTGGAAGATGGACGACGGGGAGGAAGAAGGAGATTGGGGAAGAAGAAGGTGGTTGACGGCTAGGTTTAGGATGCTTAACCTAATTTGATACCATGTAAAATAAATAATTCCATGATCTTCTTCCATTCTGTGATGTCAATATATACAAACTAATAGTTGTATTGTAGCAATTTTGATACGAGGAAAATTCTAACTTCCAGTATATTTTCTAGACATATTTAATTTAACTTTAAAAATAAGTAATTTAAATGATGTTTCAACCTGGATAAATTTTGACTGCATCATTGCAGTAAATCAGTTAATCATCCATCCCCCCCCCCCCCCCCCCCCCCACAAAATCAGTAATCATCCATTTTTTATCCCTTTGGTCCAAAGGCGTGCAGTTGACTGAAAAGTGTATTTGCATGATAAGTATGGGTAAAAGGGTGTGAAATTATCACTAGATTCCTGCTGCTTCTCCCAAAAAAAAAAAAAGAGGAGAATGAAAGAAAAAGAAAGAAAAAGAAAGAAAAAAACCAAGAGCGTGCCTAATAAAAGTTAAAATGAAAACAGAAGTTCCTTTAATTTGAAAATCAAAGATCGAATAGTACTTTTTCTGTGGCAAAAATAACTCAAAAGAACATTACTCTTTGGGAAAGTTCAAATTTTCAAAACTCTAAACAAACTTTTGCAGATCATTATTAGCTTCAGCTTGACTATTTATTACCACCATTTGGTGTGATAAATATCTTTTCATTTTTATTTAAATTTGAATTGTGAAAATGAATTCGCCTTATGCATTTTACCTTTCACGATGAAATTTCTCGACGTGAGTTTGAATTAATCGACCGCAAGTGATACTAGAGATTGGGTGAAAAACCAATAAAACTATATAATTGATCAATTGAGTTGACTCGGTCCAGCTAAAATTATACTCTCTCGTTTAGTGCGAGGGATAGTGAATAATTAACTTCGCGATTAAATTTGAGATGTGTTTATCTCATATTTGGTTGAAGCAAAATCATGGTATAACTAATTCGGAATTAGTTATTTCAGGATTATAATATTATTTTATTCTTACGAAATGATGGAATAACTAATTCTAAAAATAACTTATTTTAAAATTAATTATATTGAAATAACTTGTTTCAAACCAAACGAACTTAATCACAGACTTAATTCAAGTCGCGTGTTGACCTTTTGAGTGTCAAAGGGCGTTATACATAAAGTAAACTTTTTCTTCGATATAAGGAAGGGAGGACATAGTTAATAAGTGGACCTCGGGAGTATAAAAATGGCCCCATTCATGTCATAAATGAATGGTTAAAGTAGCTTAAAAACTACTCCCTCCAGCCATATATTTTTACTTTGACAACCTAATAGTTTATATAGCTCTTAACGTTGTTATTGGCAGATTTAGGGCGAGTTTTTCAGTTTCAACTAATTCTATATTTCGGCTCGAATTATATAGGCATGTGTTGAAAATTTCAAAATAAGTATATATAATAAGATTACACTTATTCCTAAATTCATAAACTCTAAATTATGAATTCATCTCTTAATTTTATTCAAATTGTAAGTCTATTCCAAGGATAGATCCAACATGTTTCATGCGGGTTCACAGAAACTCAGTAACTTTTATTCAAATTTGATATATGTATTAGAATATTCGCTGAATATTTATAAATATTAAATTATAAATCCAATTATTATATATTAACTTGAAATCATTATAGAAATCTATAAACTTTAAATCATGAAAATATTTGTGATCTATTCACTAACATTCTCCTATACATAAAAAAAAAAAATGCACAAAATAAACTAAGCTAAATCTTGTCTTTTCTTGACAGTCTATCCCAACAAAAAGGTTGTCGCCAATAACCACAAGCACATGGTCCAACGATCTAGCCTCTATAGATCAAATAATCTATTTAATTTTCTCTTTTTTCTTTCCGTTTTTTAATGACGATTCAATATTCGGTACTCATGAGTCGTTCGAATAATTCAAATGCACATAATATAAAGGGGTCTATTAAATTATCAATGATCACTTACTATAGAGATTTTTTCTATTTTCATAAGTTGGGATCAAAATTTCTAATTAAGGATGATAATTTTTTTTTTATCTGTGTTCTTAGGTGGCAAGGAACTAGCTAAGTTTTCATTCTAGACTTCACACTATTTTAACACGCAACATGAAGATCATCCCAATCATGTGATTACCTACCGGAACAAAACATAATATACCCTGTTTGCTTGTGGGTAATGTTTGAAAAATAAGTTCAATGCATGCTATTTTAAAGATGCATAATGTATAACAGAATAAGCAAAAAAAGAAAAAAAACACGTACGCATATTTAATTTAAACTAAAGAAAAAACTAGGTGATGGTAGTACAAAAGCATATTATTTACCTCTTTTTCTCACATTATCGATTATGGAAAGTTTATATTGCATACAAGGGTTAGTATTAAAAGAATTTCATTTAAGGCAAAAACAGAAAAGAAAGAAAAAAGAATAGCATACAATTAGTAAACACTACTAAGATCCTCACCTGTACTACTTGGTCTTTGGTGTACGACTGTAAGGTGAATTTAATGAAAAGCCTACAGTTAAAATTATACTTCCTCTATTTTAATTTACAATCTTTTACTATTTGAAGAATTTACAAGTTGGTTCTTTGACCACATTTTTCTTATACTTTTTAAAAAATATTTAAATTATAAATTATCATGACTTATAGTATTTTTAATATAATTTCTAAATATATAAATTTTATTTTTACAAACATAAAAAATATATATCAAAATTTAAGATCAAAGTTAATTTGACCTTCGTACTTTGAAAATGTTCACATAAATTGAAAGTTATAGTTGTATAGTCCTCTTTTTCAATTTCATGTCTTCGAAGGAAACAAGAAGTTGATTTCACCGTATTATATTCACGACAAATCCATAGGCATCCGGCCACAACTTGCGGCCTTCAATTTATTAATTTTTATATTATATTTATTGTTTTATCCTTGACAGATGGTAATAGTTCATCATTTTTGCCCATACAATTCTAGAGACGATAATTGCATGTAAGTCCTGACGTTAGTGTGTTATCATCATATTATATATGTTAACCATATTAGATAAATCTATATCAATTTATTCTTTTTGGTATGTATAAGGATTTACGTCCCAAATCCTACCAAATCAGAAAATAATAGAATAAACGAAGAACAAATAACACACACATATTTATATTGGTTCACCCTCAATGCGAGAGCTAGTCCACTTTGCCGCTATAGATTTTACTATAATGGAGTTTTGAGTTTACAATTCTCTCTTTCTCTCTTTGTTGACTACGCTCAAAACTACTACTCAAAAAACCTCACAAGAGAAAGACGGCGCCCTAGACTATATGTAGAGAAAACTAGAGCGAACATAATACAAGCCTAAAATTCCCAAATTATCCTTCACTAATAACATTACACCGACTAATTACAACCCCCTACGATCGGCTAATTCCAATCGGCTGATTCCAACCCTCTGCGTAGGGTTTTCATAGTGTCGGTAAATGAATTAGGTTCCATAACTCAACAATCTCCCACTTGAAGACTAATTTCAATCATATGTCTCCATCTGCAGCAGCGACTCCGATTCTCATCAAAGAAGTCCAACTGAAGTTGCACACAACTTCATTTTATCATTCGGCACGGCCTTCGTCAACATATCGGCTGGATTCTGACTCTCTAGTATCTTCTCAAGCACTAACACTTCATCTTCCAAAGCTGATTGGATGAAGTGGTACCGAAGTTGTATGTGCTTTGTGCGAGCATGGTAAACCGGGTTCTTTGCCAAGTGAATGACACTCTGGCTATCACAGTATAGCACACTCCCCTCGTGGTCCTGATCCAATTCCCGTAGAAAAAATTGTAGCCACATCATTTCCTTCGTGGCCTCCGTCACGACAACGTACTCAGCCTCAGTGCTAGAGAGAGTTACTATCTTCTGCAACTTTGAAACCCAGCAAATCGTAGTACCTCCGAAGGTGTAAACATACCCGGATGTGCTCTTTCTACTATCAACATCACCACTATTGTCAGCATCAACATATCCCTGCAATCATATCTCTGACTTTCGGAAACACAAAGCTAAGCTCGAGCTGCCCTTCAAATATCTTAAAATCCACTTCACAGCCTCCCAGTGTTGCTTTGCCGGATTACTCATAAATCTGCTAACAACTCCCATTGTATGTGCAATGCCTGGCCTCGTACATACCGTCGCATACATAAGACTGCCAATAATAGAGGCATATGGCACCTTGTCCATATGTTTGATCTCGTCCTCGGTCATCGGCGACTGATCCTTTGACAAATGAAAGTGTCCAGCCGATGGAGTACTGACTGGTTTGGCATCATCCATGTTGAACCTCTTGAGAACCTTCTTTACGTATTCTTCTTGTGAAAGCTTGAGGCCCTCCTTACTTCTGATGATTCTCATCCCAATGATTTGCTTTGCGGCTCTCAGATACTTCATTGCAAATTTTTCTGACAACTTCTTTTTCAACCTATCAATCTCATATAAGTCTGCTTCTACGATCAGCATGTCTTAAACATAAAGAAGCAGTATCGTGTAGGATTCTTCAAATCTCTTGAAGTAACAACCGTGATCTGCTTCGCACCTTACGAACTCGACTTTCTTCATAAAGCTGTCAAACTTCTTATACCACTGTCTTGGAGCTTGTTTCAGTTCGTACAGGCTCTTTTGAAGCTTGCACACCAGATTCTCTTTCCTTTTGACCTCAAATCCCTCAGGCTGTTTCATGTAGATTTCCTCATCTAAATTACCGTGAAGAAAAGCAGTTTTCACGTCCATCTGTTGAAGATGCAGATCTTCCCTTGCTACCAACCCAAGAACAGTTTTAATTATCACCAACTTGACGACGGTAGAGAAGATCTCTATGTAGTCAATACCTTCTTTCTGTTGAAATCCCTTCACAACCAGCCTTGCTTTATAGCGCTTACTTCCATCGTGTTCTTCCTTTATCAGGTAGACACATTTGTTCTACAATGCGTTCTTCTCTCCTGGTAACTTAGCTAACTCTCATGTATGATTTGACAACAGTGAGTTCATCTCATATTTCATTGACAGCTCCCACTTGATCGACTCATCAACTTGCATTGCTTCTTCGTAACATTCTGGCTCCCCTCTGTCAGTGAGCATAATGTAGTTGGGGGACGGAGAGAACCTGTGAACCGACTTACTAATTCTGGATGATATGCATAATTCTGTGATCGGCGTCTGTTGATTTGTTTCAAGATCAGCATTTTCATCAACCCCGCCATCACTCATTTGTTCCTCTGCCTCAGTAGTACCTGGCTGTAGCTCGTCTGTCGAGAAGTCTCTCAAATCAGCTATTTTCGATTCCTTGTTCTTACATTCTGTACTCTCTCGCAACTTGTCATTGTACAACATATGTTCATTGAAGACGACGTCCCTGCTTCGGATGCTCTTCCGATTTTGGTCATCCCAGAATCGATAACCAAACTCGGTGTCATCATAGCCGATAAAATAACACTTTTTAGATTTCAGATCAAGGTTACTTCTAGCAGTAGCATCAATATGAACATAGGATAAGCAACCAAACACTTTCAGAAAAGAAAGATTTACCTTTTTTCACTCCAAGCCTCTTTTGGAATTCTGAAACCCAAAAGAACAGACGATCATCTGTTAATTAAGAAGGCTGCGGTATTGATTGCATCTGCCCAGAATATCTTGGGCAGTCCAGCGTGTATTCTCATGCTTCGTGCATGCTCGTTCAATGTTCGATTCATCATTTTCACTATTCCATTTTGTTGGGGCGTTCCAGGAATAGTCTTCACCATCTTGATCCCATTATCAACACAATACCGTTTGAAGTCACCATCAATGTATTCTCCACCGTTGTCGGACCTCGGACTCCTCAACTTGAGGTTTGTCTCATTCTCGACCATGGTTTTCCACTTTTTGGAGACAATGAACACGTTGGATTTATTTTTCATAAAATAGACCCATAGCTTTCTGGTTGAATCATCAATGAAGGTAACATAGTAATGTGATCCTCCGAGTGAGGGGACAATGGCAGGTCCCCACACGTCAGTGTGAACCAATTCAAGCTTTTCGGCCTTTAATTCCCTATCTGTATTTGAAAAACTTACTCGTTTTTGTTTTCCGAGAATGCAACTTTTACACATATGATGGTCCACCGACTTCAGCTCCGGAATCATGCCGTTAGTCACTAAAAGTTTCATCCCTTTCTCGCTCATATGCCCCAGCCTGCAATGCCACAACTCAGTCTTCTTTGTGTTGTCAACAACAACGATCGTATCATGGCAACTCGTCGTTATATAAAGAGTACCAGTTTTCTTACCTCAATCAACCACCATAGCGCCCTTCGTCACCTTCCAGGACCTGTTACCAAAGTTAACATTATGTACCTCATTATAAGCTGACCCACTGAGATCAGATTACGCATCAGCTTTGGCACATGTCTGACCTTTGTGATATTCCACACGTGTCCATTTGACATCTTCAAATTAATGTCTCCAGTACCAACAACATCTAAAGGCTCACCATCTACCAAATAAACTTTGCCGAGATTCCCAACAACGTAATTCGTCATTATATCACGATGTGGGGTGGTGTGGAAAGACGTTCATGAGTCAAGCACCCAAGAGTCGATCGAGCTGTCAACTGACAATATCAACGCATCGCCAATGTTTTCAGTGGCAGCATTGATTCCACTCCCCTCGTTGTTCTCCTTCTTCGATGCCCTGTAATTCTTCTTGATGTGACCCAATTACCCACAGTTCCAACACTCAAGTGTTCGCCCAGATCTGGATTGACCCTTGCCGTTCATTGACTTCGACTTGCCCTTATTTTGGTTGTGGTTTATGTCATAATTTCTGCCTCTATTCTCAACACTCAAAGCTGAACTTGTCGATGCTTCTCCAGAATCTATCCTGCGAACCTCCTCGACAAGGATACAATCTCTAACATCGTTGAATTTTAGTTTATCACTGCCAACATAATTACTAATTGCTGCTCTCGTCGGCTCTCAACTGTTCGGTAAAGACGTCAACAAAATTAGGGCTTGCACTTCATCGTCAAACTCGATTGCAACAAATGACAATTGATAACAATCGTGTTGAATTCATTCACGTGTATTGCAACAGGAGCACCTTCTTCCATTTTTAGATGAAAGAGTTTCTTCATGAGAAATACTTTATTGTTAACCGAAGGTTTCTCATACATGTCGGATAGAACCTTCATCATGCCAGCGATGGTCTTCTCCTTTGCCACATTGTGAGCAACGTTCTTCGACAACATCAATCGGATTACTCGCAGAACCTGTCTGTCGAGGAGATTCCAATCTGCATCATTTATCTCCTTTGACTTCGGGCTCAGCGGTTGATGAAGCTTTTTGCCGTACAAATAGTCTTCAATCTGCATTCTCCAAAATGCATAATCTGTACCATCGAATTTTCTGATGCCGTGCGCCGAACCATCTTCGCCTCCCATTATTTTCTTAATCGCAACACAACGTGTCGCTCTGATACCACTTGTTAGGGTTTACGTCCAAAATCCTACCTAATCAGTAAAATAAATGAAGAACAAATAACACACAGATTTATAGTGGTTCACCCTCAATGCGAGAGCTAGTCCACTTTGCCGCTGCAGATTTTACTATAATGGAGTTTTGAGTTTACAATTCTATCTTTCCCTCTTTGTCGACTACGCCGACGACTACGCTCAAAACTATTATTCAAAAAACCTCACAAGAGAAAGACGACGCCCTAGACTATATATAGAGAAAATTAAAGTGAACATAATACAAGCCTAAAATTTCTAAATTATCCTCCACTAATTACATTACACCAACTAATGCCAACCCCCCATGATCGGCTAATTCCAATCGGTTGATTCCAACCCTCTTGTGTAGGGTCTTTATAGTGACGGTAAATGAATTAAGCTCCACAACTCAACAAAATGTTGAGGCTACGATAAGTGGGACTTATAAGACTTTGTGAAAGTAATATCGACCTAACTATTATTATAACTTTATTTGTATATCAATTGTAAAGGTTCTATTATTATATACACATTTTAGTGAATAATTTTAGCAAAACGCCATGAGATGAATTCCCCCTCCCCCACCCCACACACACAATGAGGGTGTTTCGCCGTTGCTAACAAGACTTGAAGGTTAAATGTATTAAAAGGTCATTTTAATGGAAAAATATCACATCTTAGTTTAAAACCCTAAATTTGAACTAATTACATGACCTTTTAATGGGAAAATATCACATCTTAGTTTAAAACTCTAAATTTGAACTAATTACATGAATTTGAATTGTTTGAAAGATACTCCATTGAAATAGATAGGATAACATTAAAATAGAACAGTGGGAAACATTTACAGACGTCTCGAAAATGAAAACAATATTCTAAAATGAATACTGGACGGGTAGTTCTATATATTTTTTTTAGGGTACTACTGGACTGGACTAGTAGTTGAATTAATAGCTTCCTAAAATAATGCCTCTGCATTCTCTAGGTTATTGTCACTCAGGGGTAGACCTTATAGGCTCATTTGTTATGTTTTCAAATTCTGATCATTTAGGCACATCTCGCAATTTATTGATAATAGTATAAAGGGATCGAGATTACTATCTCCAGAAATAGTCTGGCGTAAATCGGGAAGCTGAATATAAAAAAAATAAAAAAATAAAGCAAGTGCAATTAACGTCTTAAATAAGCGAAACCAAACTTAAGTAGTCACTACCCGCTCCCGTCTCAAATTATTTATCCTTTTTTTATTTACACATTTCTTAAGAAATATTAATTAAGAAGAGTATTTGATCTTCTTTATCATTATTTATATCTAAATTATAATTTCTCTTTATTAAATATTTACTCTATTTAGGTATAATTTTCATTAATGATAAAAGGTAGAAAATTAATTAATTAATTAATTATTGAACTTCTAAATTGATAAATTTTAAAATAATTATTTTAATAACCACGATAAATAATTTGAAACGGAGGAATTATTCATTGGACGGATGAGTAGTTTTTTTTTTCTTTTCAGGGAACTATTGGACTAGTAGTTGAATTAAAAGCTTTCTAAAATAGTGCCTCTCCACTATCGTACGTCATTTTCATTCAATTTTAACATAGTGAAAAATAAAGCAAATGCAATTAACGTCTTAAATAAGCAAAACAAAACTTAATTAATTACGTAATTTAATATTAGTAATAATAGCAAATTAAAAACCCCAGAAACCCATAACAGTCAACACCCAAACCCCATAATCACTAAAAAAAGGTTGCAGTTCCCAAAGCATATCAGCATCTTCTTCTCTCTTCCTCTTAGCTCACTCCTCCACCTTTATTAGGGTTCTCCGCCACCCCCACCCCCACCCCCACCCCCACCCCAACCACTCAAATGTCTCGGTAGTAACAGATCTATCATAGTGTTTAAACCTCACCCAAGAACTCATAAGTCCTCATAAATATACTTTGCCCCCTTAAAAACTACTAGTTGACTCATGTGCCACAACATATTTTCTTGATTTTTTTTCCACTTCCCAATATGAACCAAAAATTTTACACATCATTTACTTCTTCAATCTTTAGCATTCCCACCTTATAAAAATCTTGTCTTTATTATATTTTTTGTTTATTTGATTATGTTATATTGGTATAATGAAGAGAACAATGAGACCATTGTTCAGTGTGTTACTACTAATAGCAGTGGCAGCTACACTTGCTGTTCGAGTTACACTTCGTTACAGCTCTATTGAGCTAAGAAATGAATACCCTTTTGCTAAAAAACCAATACTAAATGAGACATTATTGAAATATGCATCTATTGATATTGGTGAACCTATGTTAAAGAAAGATGTTGAGGAGTTATTAGAAGGGAATTTTGGAGGGCATAATCGTCATAGATCATTCTTGTCTTCTGGAAAATATCGTATAGATATAAGGCCTAGGACAGCTAGAGGTATACCGGTACAACTCCGGTCATCGGAGTTTTATCGCCTTTGGCAGAGTTTTAGGAGTCATTTACAAGATTGGTATAGAAATAGGAAGGTTACTAATAAGGATGTGATGTTGGATTTGGTGACTACAGTTAAGGTTCCTATTGATAATGTGGGATCAAAGAAGAAATATAAATCGTGTGCTGTTGTAGGAAATAGTGGGATTTTGTTAAAGAGTGCTTATGGAGAGTTAATTGATAGTCATGAAGCTGTAATTCGATTAAACAATGCTAGAATCGGAGGGTTTGAACATAGAGTAGGTTCAAGAACTACTCTTTCATTTGTGAATAGTAACATTTTGCATCTTTGTGCAAGGAGGGAAGGTTGTTTTTGTCATCCATATGGAGTGAATGTGGGAATAGTTATGTATATATGTCAACCTGTGCATTTCTTGGATTACATGGTGTGTAATTCTTCACACAAAGCGCCACTGATTGTCACTGATCCGCGCTTTGACATGTTGTGTGCTAAGATTGTGAAGTATTATTCGTTGAAACGATTCGTAGAGGGAACTGGGAAGACTCTTAAAGAATGGGGTCCTGCTCATGATGGAGCTAATTTTCATTACTCTTCTGGTTTTCAAGCTGTGATGCTTGCTTTATGTGTTTGTGAAAAAGTAAGTGTTTTTGGATTTGGGAAATCCACTTCAGCTAAGCATCATTATCATACAAATCAGAGGGCTGAGCTGAAGTTACATGATTATGATGCTGAGTATGATTTCTACCGCGATATGGTGGAGAGACCACAGGTAATACCATTCATTTCGGACAAGTTCATGTTTCCTCCTATTTCTATATACCAATGACCTTTCCACTTTCCTTTAAAGTGAGAGATTGATAGATTGTTTGTTAAGTACACTCTTTTCTGTTTATCTTGTATCAGTATTCTTCCATGGGTAAGCCAAGGAATCAGATGTTGTCAAATTGTAATCGTAGGTTATGCAGGTTTTTGGGGTACAACTCAATTGTATAATTAAATCACAAACAATGAATGAAATTTGCAGTGTATTTCTTTGTATTTAAGTAAATTGCTTAATGTATTGCACCATTTGGTCTTTATTACTATATGATTTTCAAAAAACTTACTTGGCACACAAATAAATTGTACTCTATTACTCAAAGTATATGTCTCCTTATTCATATTGGCTGGAGAAGAGTGTCGTATGAAGGTTTATTGCTGCCAATTGATTAATTATATATGTAGTCAGCATTGAAATCTATCAATAGCAGGTTTCTTAGATCCGTGTGCTGCAAAGCTCTTATAGAGATAAAGGGCAAGATTGAGCAACGATTGATTTAAAGCATTCATGGGGACTAACCATATATTGCTGGATTTTTCTAGAGAAGGTAAGTTAAAGTTTTATTACTGCAGAGGTTAGACCAGCTCTAAGATAGTGCAGATCTGGACAAGAAGTTGGATTACATGTACCGAAAAGATTTGAGCTGATAAGCTAATAAAATCTACCATTTACTCTTCTCCGTATAACCATATATTGTTGGATTTAGATACCATCTTCCTATGTTTGGGTGTGCATTGTTCTCTCAAAGGTTGCCTATTTGTCTTTGATGTCCCTGTTGTCACTAAGCTGGCTGCTCACTATGTCTTTTGTACGGAGTAAGTGTGTTAACTCTTGATGGGAATTGTCTATTCTCTGTTTTGTTTACTGTATATGGAATGTGACCACAATAAGATTGCTTTATTAGGAATTGCTCCAAAAGCTAGCTTGTAGGGTGAGGATTGTCTAAGTCCATATAAGGAGTCCATGTTCCCATTCCATATCCGATGTGAGACTCTTAACACTTACATATTTGACTCTTTGCATGCAAGCTAAATTCTGGCTTTTCATCTTTTTAAGCCAGTCTTATTTAAATCAGTCCGATAGTCTTAAATAAATGGAAAGTTTGCTGCAATTAATCGGACAGGGCATATTTGAAGCAAAGAAACACACAACTGCATAACACTAAACACTTTCAGTTGTTTCTATTGCTTTTCACAAGAACTTTAACAGATACACATTAACCTCCTTTAAGTATGATACCAACTGCATACCCAATCAAAGCATTTAGCATCCTTTGACCAAACAAAGCTACTAAAATCTCTTTAGAAGGCTGATAAGAGGCAAAATATCTATGTAAACACTATTCTGGTTTCCAATTTACTTTGTCCTTTTGCATTTTGTCCTGAAGGCTCGGGCTAGGCTGTATCGTACTCTATGTTCTGTTCCTCATACTTCACTGCTACCAAAGAACCTTATGTTCACCTATAGAAAACAGAAAATGGAAAAGGTCAATGAACCAATTTAAAATCTTTAAATTGTAATATAGTCTTGTCTTTAACATTGTTAAAGATTTTTTTTTGGATCATAAACTGCATATTTGTCGTATTCAAGTGGAATACCTTTGTCCACTATGGTATCATCCATTCATCCTTATAGACAAGATGCTTTGAACCGATGACTCGATGATTTTGTTTAACACTTGACTCCATTTTACTTGTCTTTTAAGTATTTGGTGTTATCTGTCCAACTTTAGGTACAAATTAGATAATTTTTGTGAAACCTCAAGCTCTAAGTTGTGATAACTCCTTGATCTGTTCTCCAATTGAAGCAATAGGAAAAAAAAAAAGACCTTTCTGGCCTATCTATTGTTGTGACACCATATCTAGCAGCTTTCATTAGACCTTCCAAAAGGACCACAAATCTTTCAAACTGAATCTGTAAACGGCAATAATCGCATTATAGCATCTAAATAGACATAACAATGCTTTGTTCTACTGTTAGACTTTTTCATCCTCATGCAGGGCATTTGCAGGCAAGTGTATCAGATGGAGCATACATAGAACTCATACACAAGGAAAGAAGATTGTAGCAGCTCAAGTATACACGGAAAATAATTTGGTTGAAGTTAGTTAGGCCTTTGTGCCAGCTCAGATTAGTTAGTGTAAGTTTGTATAGATGAGTTGAGTGCTTGCAACTTGTAACTATGGTAGTTAGCAGCAGTTTTGCCTTTTTTGTACCTGCATGATGATTGTTGTGCACAAGATATGAGGAGAATGAAGAAAGCAGTTACCCATCCAACATGTTAACTCTTTTCTCTTGCTATTTACTTTTGATTGCAGTTTTTGTGAGAATGTGGAGTCAAATAATGCATCATAGTGTGATTGCGACTCATATGTAATGGTTATATTCTTGTTCTCTCTCGGTTTTTGCTTGCAATTCAGTTATTCTGAGTTCGAATCAAATATAAAATGCAATTTATTTCTGTAGAATCAAATAATGAGGTTTCACCTTAGCTTCATTATCACCTTTCAATTGCTGTTTGAGATAGAATCTGAGCCTTTTTTTTCCTGAAAATTTTGGCAAGTCATGGCTTTAAGCAGTGAGATAAGCATTGATCCATCAAAAACCTTTTCCTATTCCATTCTGATAACCCAAAAATTGTATATATTCAGTGTTTGATGGAAGTGGCTCTGGATGCTGGAAAAGGTAGATGCTAATTGCTTTATATGCTAAGGGTGGGGAGCGAAGAGAGACCAAAAGAATTATTCATTCGGATCGACGAGCTTTTTCAGCCTAAAAACTAAGAATCAATGGAATATATGTCTATCCATGAAAATCTATTCTATCCATATATCTAGGGATCTCTCTCTCTCTCTCTCTATATATATATATATATATATATAGATTTTTTTAATGGAATGATATGATTAGCTACTGTAGCCGCATATCAGCTACACTCAATCCGTGTTACCGGCATCTACTTCAAGCACAAAAGACTTATTAAAATCTGGTAGGGCTAAGACTGGGGTCTGGGACATGGCAACCTTCAGTTGATTAAAGGCTTGTTCTGCTTCATGGTTCCATTGAAATTCACCTTTCTTCAATAAATTAGTCAGTGGTTCCATTGAAATTCACCTTTCTTCAATAAATTAGTCAGAGGTTTGCTTATCTGAGCATAACCTTTGACAAATTTTATGTAATAACCAGTTAAGCCTAAAAATCCTTTTAATTCTTTGACATTTTTGGGATAAGGCCACTCTACCATTGCAACAACCTTAGCTTGATAAGTGCTTACCCCTTCCCATGAATAACGTGTCCCAAATATTCTATGAAGGACTATCTAAACTCATACTTTGTTTGGCAAAAGTTTATGTTTCTTCAGCAAGTCAAGCACTACTTGCAAATGTTTTAAATGAGTTTCTATATCCTTATTGTATACTAATATGTCATCAAAGAAGACCAATATGAACTTCCTCAACTGATTTTTAAACACATTATTCATGAGGGATTGGAAGGTTGTTGGTGCATTTGTTAGTCCAAATGGCATGACTCTAAACTCCCACAACCCAGGATGTGTTCTGACTATTGTTTAATGTTCTTCTCCTCTTTTCATTCTCACTTGATGATAGACAAACCTCAAGTCCACTTTAGAGAACACTTTAACTCCAAACAACTCATCTAACAAGTCATCAATCATAGGGATTGGGTATTTGTTCTTAATGGTTAAACTGTTGAGCCTCCTGTAGTATACACATAACCTTCAGGTTTAGTCCTTTTTATTAACAAATAATGTAGGGGAAGCAAATTGGGACTAACTAGGGGCAACTATAGTAGCTTGGAGCATATCAGCAATGATGGCCTCAATAGCGTTCTTTTGATCATAAGAATACCTATATGCCTTCAAATGAAATGATTGTGTTCCAGGTTTTAAGTTGATCACCTGGTCACATGCTCTTTGTAGAGGCAGTTCAATGGGTTCTTGAAATATTTTACTGTAGATTTTAAGCATTTTCTTAATAATTGGATGCATTTCTTGTTTTCCAATTGCGCACACCATAGCATTTACCATTGCTAATTTTGCTATAACTTCACAGGTTTCACACTGTATAACATACTCTTAAGATGGTCAGTATCAACTGTAGTCACAGAGCCATTTGTTTCACAATATAATGTGATCATCCTGTCTCCACTCATGAAACTGAGGCTATGGGTCTGATATATAAGATGACATGTGCTACCATGTCAATCCAATCCATTCCCAGTATCATGTCACAACCCCCAACCTTTATTAATCTTAATTTGAAGTTGAACTGTTCATTCTGTATTTTCAACTAAAGGAGGGACTCTCTAGCTGGCAACTCATAACTTGTCCATTAACAACCACTACTCTCATTGTCCTCCTCATTGGTTGAGCTGATAGTTTTAATAATTTCACTAAATGAGGATAAAAAAAGGAATGCGTTGATCCACTATCAATCAACACTGTCATGGGCACCTTAAAAGCATAATCAATGATTTTGATTGTAGAAACATAACTTTCAGAAGAACTCAGCCCCAATAATGCATTCAATGAAATTCATGCTTGTTCCTATGGTTCTTCCAATGTTTCTAGTACATCTACAAATTCTTCTTGTTGTTCATTTTTCTCTGTTGTTTATATTCATTCCAGGGCATGAAAGTTTTTGTTTACATTAGTGACCTACAAAATACTTCTCCTTACATATGTAACATAATTCTTGTTCTCTCAATGCTTCAAAATTAGGTGGTGGGGCATTTGGCTTGAATAGAGCTCTGGTTTGGTTTTCTTGGTTAATGTAAGTTAGTCTTAGAGGGGTTTGGTCATTTATAACAACAGAGGTCATATTTGTGGTGGTTTGTTGATTTCTGGGATAAGTGATGGTAAGTTGTTTTGATTGGTTGTTCTGGGGATATTTGGTGGACACAAAAGGGGTTAATTCTTTGAATGATTCTTCATACAACTTAGCCACTTCATAGGCATCCAAAATAGTGGTAGGATTTGTCAACTTCACCAAGAGTTTAAGTTCAGGTTTGAGCCCACTAATAAAGCTTGAAACATAATGTGCTTCATTTAATAAGGGGTTAAAAATATTCATATAGTTGGTAAGCTCCTCAAACTTGTCTTGATACTGATCAACAGTACTATATTGCATTAGCTTATTAAACTCTTTTACAATGTGTTGTGATCTTATATTCCCAAACCTCCTACACACCTCACTACAAAACCTACTCCAAGTCATGACACTCTGTGGTTAACAATATAACTATCAAACCATATATTCACCCTCTCCCCAATGTGCACAAAGGAATACCTTAGCTTCTCTTGCTCAGAAATATTGTACAACTCAAAAAACTTATCATATTTTCTCAACCAACTTCTAGGGTTACTACCATCAAATTTCGGGAAGTTAATTTTGGGTTTAAGAGTCCTCTGATTTAGTAAAGACTTGGTATTATGGCCCACAAGTGTCGGTAAAATAGGGGTTGAACTCGAATAGATCAGAGATGCATTTGAGTAGTGATGGTTCCTAAAGATAGGTGGGCTAGAAAATAGCAGTACCGGAGGAAAAGTTAAACCCCTACCAACATTAAAAGTTAAAGGTGTAAATAAAGCTTGTGAAGTAGTGGGAGGTATTTTGCTACTTGATTGCTAACCCATTTCGTAAATTTTCGTAAATTGCAGTAACACGAGGTGTACCATCCGGAGTTGCTTGTATAGAAGCAGTTGCAGTTATTTCTGTCACTGTCATCGGAGGAATCAAAGTAGAACTTGTCACCAGAGTCAAATTCTATAGATTCGAACCTTTTACCGGTATCGTCAGCAAAAACAATCAACTGTTTACGAATAGCTCGTATATCGTCATGTATGCTTTGTAATTTCGGTGACTGTGTCGTTATCGGCGGCGGAGCTTGCTCTGATACCATTTGTAACAAGAGGAAGAACCTTTCTTACAATGTAGAACTTGCAAAGAAAGAAAGAGAGAAAGAAGAGAGAAGAGGAAGAGAGAGAGAGATTATATTTTTTTTGTATATTCTAAATACCCAATACAATAGTACTACAAACAGATATATGGATATTAAAGTGGTCCCCTTCTCTAACAACTTTAGGGACTAAATAGCAAATATTAAATAACTAACTATAAGGACTCAAACATAATTAAGTAAAAGACAACTAAAAACTTAAGGGACATAAACAACATAATAAAAACTTAAATAATTTAAGTGACAATACACAATTGTGACAGGACCTCGAAACCCTAAACTTGGCCAATATGTGATTTATGCCTGAAAAATTATGTTTTAGTTGAGGATTGCATATCTGAACCTGAACAAGAACGAGTAGTGAGGAGGATTGAGGATCTAATATTGAAGATTGACCATGTCAACTCACACCATACGACGTTTTTCAAGATGTATTATCGATCGAAAGCATACCAAGAATATGTTCCCATACTGGACCGAATTGTTTTAAAAAAAATACACCTTATGATATGTATATTTCAAAGCATGATTTGTACCATACTTATCATGATGTGTTTAAAAGTCAGGAAATATTTAAAAATTATTTAGATAAGATGTCATTAGTATTAAACTGTATCAGGTTTAGTATGTGTGTAATCTCTAAACCAATGCATGGTTTGTATGGTAACCTGACATATACATGTGGTGCTGACTTAATCAATTGTAGTACTAAAGCCATAACAAATGCTTTGTTCATTTTAGTAGTAGAGAAATTTATCGTGTTTGATAAACTGGTACGTGAAAAATCTAGTGTTGCATTTTTTTCTTCGTACTTTTGTTTTTTTACTTGACATAGTACGAAAAGAATATCATTTTATTTTCCCGGGAATTTAGGAAAAAAGCCGCTTCCTCCTTGAAGGTCTAAGAAAGAGCCTATTCATGTGCAGTTGATTCTCGAACGAAGCGAATAATTAACATTAATATATATAATAATGATGATTAATTTAAGTTAATAAGATGTTAGCCATGTATTTTAAATACATTACTTTGGATTTTGTTGTAAAAACTTTATTTAATATTATGAAGATTTGAGTAGTTTAGTTCAAAGTTTTTTCTACTTCTTTTTATAATCTTTAGTATTGTCTAAGAAAAATAAATCATAAAATTCATTCTTAAAATATTTAGGACCTCAAAAGTTTGGGCCCTAAAACACAAACTTTACTAGCCTCACTCTTGAGACCCCCTTCCCGGAACTGCACTTTTCAAAACTTTCTTACCTTAAAATTTTTCCAAAGTATAATGGAGAGTAATCTTCAAATAAAAATAAAAGTACAGGGGCAAATATAAACTTTTATTCCTGAAATATTTTGACAGTGAAAATATCCCTCTTGACAAGATTTTAATTGTATTCAGAACTCTCCAATCTATGTTGGAGCTCCATCACAATCAAGATCAAATACGAGACGACTTGATAATGAAAAAGATAACAATGACTGAAAAGTATAACGAATGATAATTTTAAAATATTTTCAATAATAAAGGAGTAAATTTGAACATTTTGGTATTACTTAATTATTGTGCTTAAAAAAAGTTTTGTGTAGCGAATTTTCTTAAGCACATACATATATTTTTTTAAAAACTTAAGCGAGACTAAAAAGACCACCCTTTATGGACCACCCGCCCAGTTTCTTGAAGAAAAGTAAAGTCAAGCGAGTCCATCATGTTTTAAGGAAATGCCATAATTTTAGTACCAGCCTCTAAGTATACAATAACCCAGCGCAGACCAGATATTAATATCCAATAAGCTCGAGCCAAAAAATTAAACTAGAGTGAAAGAAATAATCCCCTTGATTATTTTCATTACTTGAATAGGTATATATACAAGATACAAAATCTTCCTATTCTATTCCTAAAATCTTATTCTACCATAATTCTAACTCTACAATTATGGTAGTGTATAATTCTACTTTAGGTAACAAATACATTACAATATACTACACATATATTTTCCAAATATACAATATTCTTAACTCCAAAAACAGCCACAACCGAGATCACCAATGTCCATAAATCGTGGCACTTATTAAGGCAATATACACTTGTATATTGTGTGTATATTGCCTTATTTAACATACCCCCGCAGTCATAGCGGGCGGTCTTTGAACGCTGAGACTGTCCCTAAAATATTCAAAGAGTACCGAGGGAAGACCCTTTGTAAAGATGTCTGCAACTTGATATCTTGACGGGACATGACATACGCGTACATGCCCCCGAGCAACCTTTTCATGGACAAAGTGAATGTCCATTTCGATATGTTTTGTGCGTTGGTGCTGAACCGGATTACCTGAGAGGTAGATGACACTAACATTATCACAATATACTAAGGCCGCCTTCTAAATGGGGCAATGAAGCTCTAACAGCAAATTACGTAACCAACATGATTCTGAGACCACATTAACTACCCCTCGATATTCTGCCTCCGCACTTGAGCGGGATAGAGTCGCCTGACGCTTTGCAGACCAGGAGACCAAGTTGTTGCCAAGGAACATACAATATCCTGACGTAGACCGTCTGGTGTCCGGACAACCACCCCAATCCGCATCTGTGTACGAGACGAGTGTGGATGTAGAAGAAGGATACAAGTGCAACCCATAGTCCAGTGTCCCCTGAGTATACCGAATAATGCGTTTGATTGCATTCATGTGCTCAACTCTGGGATCATGCATGAATAAAAACACCTGCTGAACAGCATACGTAATATCCGGTCTGGTAAATGTAAGATACTGGAGGGCCCCTACAAGACTGCGATAGCGGGTCGGGTCCTCGTATGGTGCACCTGCCGCAGCACTAAGCTTGGGTTTTGCATCAACTGGAGTAGAAGTGGACTTACAGGATGACATCCCAGCTCTCTCGATGATCTCAGCAGCATACTTCGGTTGAGACAAAAATAAACCACCTGAATGACGTTTGACAACAATCCCCAAAAAATAACTCAAGGGCCCTAAGTCTTTCATAGCAAACTCGGGCGAGCATGGCCATGATAGATCGGCGCGCAGGCATCGGAAGAGGCAGTCAAGATGATATCATCCACATACAGCAAAATGTAGGCCAATGACGAACCACAGCGGTAGATGAACAAGGAATTATCTGACTTGCTGTGAGTGAACCCAATAGTCGAAACAAAGTCAGCAAATCTCGTATACCGTGCCCGTGGAGACCGCTTAAGCCCATATAATGACTTCTTCAACAAACAGACATGATGAGGACAGTTGGGATCCCTGAAACCCAACAGCTGATACATATAGACTGTTTCCTTGAGATCACCATGTAGGAAAACATTATTGACATCCAACTGATGAATAGACCAAGTCTTTGACAGAGCCAAGCTAAGCACAGTGCGAATAGTAGCCGGCTTGACTACCGGGCTAAACGTCTCCCCACAATCTATCCCAAACTGCTGAGTCTTACCATCACCCACAAGCCGCGCCTTATGTCGAGCAAATGAACCATCTGAATTTTCCTTATGAGCAAAAATTCACATAGACCTGATAACATTAATACCATATGGACGGGGCACCAACTCCCACGTCTTATTATCAATAAGAGCATTATATTCATCAGTCATAGCAATTTTCCAATTAGGGTCATTTAAGGCGGACACAGGGTTACGGGGTAAGGGAGATTTAGAGACATCAGAATGTAAATTAAAATGTATTTTAGGTGTAAAAATAGCCCGCTGACCACGAGTGACCGGTCTATGACTCGAGGAAGAATAGAGTGAATTTTGGGAATTTTCTGGGCTCGGGACGAACTGGCCAACAGGCAGTGGGCCTACTGGCCCAAATCGAAAACCTGACTCATCTATTGGACCAGTTCCCGAGACCGGGCGGACCGGCCCAATTGTTTGGGCCGATCCGATGCACAGGCTGAACTGCTGCTGGCGGCGGTACTGTGGGTCCAGCGGGCAGTGGGCCCGCTGGGGGATTTTGGGTGCGGGAGATGTCCGAAAAATTCCGAATAATATACGGGGATATTTGGTCATCCAAACATTATACGACCTAGGCTCGGGAGTATGAACTTTCGTAAAAGGAAATTGGGTTTCATAAAAAATGATATGGCGATTAATTATGATTTTCTTAGAGGATAAATCAAAGCATTTATAACCACGATGATTAGACGGATAACCCAAAAATACACACGGGGTAGACCGAGCCTGAAGTTTGTTAATTGTGGTGGATGGGAATAACGAATAACACAAGCACCCAAAAATCCTAAGATGAGAATAAGAAGGGTTCTTATTATATAGGATTTTGAGGGGGGAAGAATATGTCAGACCTTTAGACGAAATTATGTTAAGAAAATATGTGGCCATTTGTAGAGCATGATGCCAAAAATATGGAGGTATGGAGGCATGAATTAAGAGAGTTCGGACAATGTTATTTATGGAACGAATTTTGCGTTCGGCTTTCCCATTTTGTGAAGATGTATGAGGACACGAAAATCGAAAATTGATCCCATTATTAGCACAAAATTCCCGAAACTCCCTATTGTCATGCTCTTTCCCATTATCACATTGAATATTTTTATTTCTCTTTCGAATTGAGTACGAATGAACGCTCTAAATTTGATGAAGACGGAAAACACTTGTGATTTATTCGCAATTGAAAACGTCCACAAAAATCTAGAATAATCATCTAAAAAGAGAACATAATATCGATGGCCCAATGAACTAAGAACAGGAGACATCCATAGGTCGCTATGAATAATATCAAATGGCATTGAAGTATGAGAGTTGGAGTCTACAAATGGCAACTTAAAAATTTTCCCTAATGAATAAGACTGACAAAGTGGAGTACGACTCGTACCCTTACAAGAAATAAAGCTATTTTTATCTAAAACTGATAAAATAGAAGATCCCGGATGACCCAGGCGAGCATGCCACATGGAAGGAGAGATGGTCACAAAACCGACGGCAAGGCTTGACTCGATGGATGAAACCGGGCATGATAGGATACGATCCCCCTACTATCACACCTCGTGAGATGACTCCCCGTCTTGAAATCCTTCACAGAGAAACCAAAAGGATCAAATTCAACAGAAACAGAATTGTCAGTAGTGAACTTTCGGACATACACTAAATTTTTAATCAATTTAGGAGCATGTAAAGTATTTTTCAAGAGAAGGGGTGGATTGGGGGGAGACAACGTTTTCTGACCATACCCTAGAATTGGAATAAAACTGCCATTTCCAACAATTATCCCCCGAGGGGTGCTCAAATTGGAATAAGATGAGAGAGTACCTGATTCGGAAGTCATGTGAGTAGTGGCACCGGTGTCCATATACCAATTTGGGTCCGGTTGAGTTAACCCCAATGTGTGCATTGCGGCCTTGATATCGGTTTGAGTGGGGCCTGCTGCATGATGGGCTTGCGGAGGTCGGGGCCCAAGAAGTCCTGTCCGTGATGGAGCTGGGCCGTAGCTGCTGGGCCACTGGCCAGTGGGCCGCCATTGCCGGGTGTTGGGCACGAATCGTTGGCCGCCCCACCGGCCGCCGGAATTGGCTGCTGGCCCACGGCCCACTGCCCCAGCCCCACTGCCATGGGCCCCACTGCTGGGCCCGGGGGGTGGTGGGCCACTGTTCCCTGGATGGGACCCACCGCTTGCTTGCTGACCACCGGAACCGCCACCAGAACCGCCGCGTTTGCCCCCGCGGTTTTTGTTATTATTCTTGCGATTATTCTTATCGCCACCATGATTATGGTTTTGGCCTGAATTATTAACAAAACCTGAAGAACTTGGGGAGGATGCCACCATGACGACGAGGCTTGCACCGGTAGCCGCCTTTTTGGCCAAACTGGCTTCTTCTAACGTGAGCATGGAGCGGACTTGATAGAAGTCAGGAAGAGGGTTTCTTTGGAGAAGGAGAGTTCCAACACCATTATAGGCCTCCGGAAGACCGGCAACCAACTGTAGAACTAGAAGATTATTTGTTATCGGTGCGCCAACATTACGGAGTTGATCGGCCAACTCCTTGAGTTTCTTGCAATATGCAGAAACGTTTGGAAATTCGTCCATTCGAACTAGAGAGAATTTCTGCTCGAGTGTGACGACACGTGAATGTTGGTTGTCTTGGAATATGTCACGCAATCTATTCCAGGCAGCCATAGCCGTGGTATCCAACTCAATAATTGTCTGTAGAAGGTCCACCGAAATAGTGGCGTAGATCCACCGGAGAACGGTAGCATCAAGAGTAATCCATAACTGAGGATCCTCCACTGGAAGAGGTGTAGCGGGAGGAGTGATGTGATGAAGAACTTGAAGGGAGATAGCGTGAATTTTAAACAACTCCGCCCACGTCGCATATTGGACGTTTTCCATCTCAAGGACAATAGGGATACTGTTCTTGACGTTAGAAACCATGAGGGCAGGATGAAAATTGTTCTTAGACATCTTGAAAGAACAAAAAAAAGGAAGGGAATTTAAGAGAGGTTTTTGAGAGCGGAAGACGAATTTTGGAAGAGAAACCCGAGGGGTGGGGTGGGGTGGGGTTCTCGGCCGAGAATGGTCCAAAAAACTTTGGGAGAGAATTTTTTTGTTTGTTTGTAAAACCTAGTCTCTTGATACCATGAAAGAAATAATCCCCTTGATTATTTTCATTACTTGAATAGGTATATATACAAGATACAAAATCTTCCTATTCTATTCCTAAAATCTTATTCTACCATAATTCTAACTCTACAATTATGGTAGTGTATAATCCTACTTTAGGTAACAAATACATTACAATATACTACACATATATTTTCCAAATATACAATATTCTTAACTCCAAAAACAGCCACAACCGAGATCACCAATGGCCATAAATCGTGGCACTTATTAAGGCAATATACACTTGTATATTGTGTGTATATTGCCTTATTTAACATAGAGAAATGTAAACCTGGTTCTGTTCTTTTTCTTCCGACAAAACATAGTGGAGAACCCCTTCTTCTTGACCATTATTTTCAAATTTAGAGAAAAAGAGAACCCAAAAGAAATACAAAATTTATATTTAGCAATTTTGTTTAGTTTCATCAGAACTAGTCAAGCCCACTCCAGGAGAAAATATTCGGTCGGATTCACTGTATAATTTTTATACTCGGTATACATAGATTATACACGGATCATACACGATAGTTATATACATATTATACATACATTATACATCCGATGGCTATTTTTAATTTAAGCGATTGAGTGAACGGCTATTTAAATTAATTCTTCCTAGTTTAATTTTTAAAATTCATTGAAGTTAATATTGGGAATCAAAGTCTTGTATCCAAAGAATGTATAGAGGTTATCATCAACAGTTCAGTCGTGAGTCTCTTTTAGGGTAATCATACTCTTGCAAAAAGTTGTGGTCCAGCAACAGATGATATGATTCAACCCCAAACGTAGGGTAAAAATTACACAAAAAGAGGATATATTTCTTTAGTTGAGACCTTCAAATTGGACTAGCTAGGCAAATATATTGGTATATATAATCTGTTCAACTTCCCCAACTAAGATGTGAAAGTTAAGAAAAAATAAAAAGAACATACACACTAGCTAGTGGCCATGATAGTAGGCGATATATATATATATATGTCTGGACATAATTTGCATTTTGGCACACCAAATTTGTTGGCTACTACTGAATGTACGTTCCTCACTTCCCCTAACACAATTCTGAGTTACTTGATTTTAAGAAATTCGCCAAGAAAAGGGGAAACAAAAATGGGTGTCAAAAGTTAATTAGTTTTATTTAGTCCTTTTATGTTCATAAATTATCAAATAAACCTACGAAGAATATGAAAAAATAAACCTATACGCTTGGCGGGTAGGGAGCTGTCCGTTTTCACCTTGGCTCTACCGGTGTAAATCTATTTTTTTGGAAAGACAAAATTCAGTATATATGCTTATCTAATAGCTTGAGTTTTTAGATAAGATAGTCAAACATAAAAAAAATACCTCACTCGAGAGACATGTGAAAATATAATTTATTACATAAAAGTGTATTTTTTGGAACACTTTCAACTTTTAGATGAGATGAATGATCAGTCATGACACATTTAACAGTCTTAATCAAGGCCCAAATCATTCTATATATATATATCATGACAGTAATTACCAAGATTATTTGTTCACTATCTATACTTCATATTTCTTTTGTGAGTACAAGGGGTTCGAACTGAGAAGGAACTAGAGAAGGAGACACAAGCAATTGAACTCATTATATAATGGAACATTACAAGTTAGCAATGAAGCTGATAAATTTTCTCCAATAAACCTATTAGCTAGTAGCACAGCAAAGGAGAAAATTCACCTGCTTCATGCACTTTAATGTTTTAAGGTCATCACCCTTGTTGTCACAAAATACTCTAAATTAGTAGTAAAAAACAAATCATCTCTATATATCTAAGTAATACTTAATGATCACTAGCCGATCAACTTGTTTAGAACTGATGCATAGTTATTATTGTACTTAATGTTACCACCATGCTAATGCTCCTCAACAAACCCCTCTGCCTGAGAATTTTTTGTTGCCGAGCAATTGCCAGGGCTTCACCATACACCAAAAACACAAAAAGACACACACACACACCAAAGGAAAAAAAAACTTAAAGGGACTTAAAATCCTTGCCAATAACTTCATAAGCATATCCACTTAAAAACCTTGATGTAAACTCCAAGAGTAGTCAAGAATTCAATTTGAATTAGCAAGGAAGAAATTCTTGATTACTCTTCAAGAATTTTAATTTCCCCAATTAATTTCATCATCATCATCACTAGAGCCACCAGTACTAATGCAGTACTCCTTATTATCTTCAAAGCCATCAAGAGAAGGGTGAGGAGAATGGCCTTTACCAAATGACCTAATATGATCTTTAAGTGACCTCTTATGCTTAAAATCAGAACCACAAGTGCAATACCAAAGCTTTCCACAATTCTTCTCATGTGTCCTCCAATCTCCTTTCACTGCAAATGTCTTGCCACATTTTCTACAACTGAATGCTTTTGTTCCATGCTTTCTTTTGTAGTGTGTTTGAAGGGTTCTGAAATCTTTTAAAGGCTTTGCCCTTGGATGGTTGATATTGTTCTTGCAGCCTTGAGCACAACAGTAGCATGGTAGCCTTAGCATTGCTGCTGGTTGTGTTCCTTTAAGTGATTTTGGTCCTTTTCTGTATTCTGAACCATGCCCCCACATGTGCATCTGCATACATATATAAGGCATTTCGTTTACGTTTACGTTTACGCATTATCCGGAAGAGTTTACACTATCAGGTCGCATAAAGGACATCTATGGGTAAGTCTCGTTAAAAATATATGTACGATTAACTGTGATCATAAAATAAGTCATGTTATCTTCTACAAATAGATAAAGGTGATCTGATAGTGTAAAAAATTCTTATACTAATGGTGTATGTGACGAGAACGAAAGAGTAAACTTCATGCTAGCTAGCTAATTCACGTGCTTCTCATTTCTTTTTGAGTTTAAGTTATACTTATTTTACATTATCCAGTCACCTAAAAAGATAATTATAGACAAATGTTAATAATAAATGTGATGGAAAACTAATCAAGTAACTTGTTAGAAGAAATTAAATAAACACGTACGTACGGTCAGCATATATAAGTTAAATCCACTCTTTTTCTTGTTTTTTGCTTTATTTTGTTGGAATTGTTAATTGGGACGTTTAACAGGCCAATAGTTGACCTGTGGAAATTGTATATGGGAAGCCAAACTGCATTTAGCAGTGCGTGAGGAACCTAAGTTTTCCCCTAAAGATACATTCTTTCGTGATTTTTTTTTTAATTAATAATGAGTGGTGATACTCGAATTCAGTTGGATTTCTATATGCTTTGATATTATGCTAAAGTATGTCATCATTCCATCTAAAAACTTAAATTACTATCGGAAAGAGTACACTTTAATTCATTTAAATATGTTCCAAACATTTTTTAAAGTCCCACAAGAACAAAAAACAGGGAAATTAAAAGGAGAAAGAGATGGGACAATAGATGCATTTTCATTGTTCTTTTTTCATTTTCTTTAAAGGAAGAAGTGGACCAGTAAGGACAATTGTAAAAGGAAAAAAAACTGCTAATAAAATTTGAGTTCCTAAAGTGAAATTGCAATCATTTAAATCACAATTTCATCTCGTGTTTCTACATATTCTCATTGAAGATTAGTTTTAGTGAGATTATGGAATTAGTACAAGTTCATAATATTACGTACTGAAAAGAAAAGAAAAATAGGCTGCATAAAATGCTTAAGAGACATCTAGATTGTTTTAATAATTTAATTAATATCTTACTATACCAAACCACGCAATATTAGTATTACTTTCCAAAGTAGTGTATGCTTAAACGAGTTGTGGAGATAGATATTGATAAAATATACTTAGTATATTCCTAATATACTAATATACTACGTAGTATATTCTTAATATACTATTATACTACGTAGTATATTCCTAATATACCACGTAGTATATTCCTAATATACTACGTATATTCCCTGATATTATTAGATATCTTGTAATTATGGTAGTAGTCTTGTATTAGGAAAATGTAATTATGGTAGTAGTCTTGTAATATAAAAATGTATATTTGATTTCTGTAATTATAGGCTAGGTTTATTATTGTATATCATATATATAAACTATTTACATTAATGAAAATAATCAAGGGATTATTCTCTTTCATGGTATCAGCAGTCTAGGGCAAAATTTCCTTCTCCAAAATTCTCCTAAGCTTTCGCCGCCTACTCGACTACCTAGGTCTCGGTCGCCGGCCGATCACCCACGTCCCTTTTAAATTTTTTTTTGAATCCCTCATTCTCCTCTTGTTCCTCCATCATGTCTACCACAAAAAAACACCTTCCATCCTGCCCTTGCAGTCTCCAATGTCAAGAACAATATTCCTATTGTTCTTGAGATGGAAAACATCCAATACGCGACGTGGGCAGAACTGTTTAAAATTCACGCCCGGTCTAATAGAGTCCTTCATCACATCGTCCCACCAACAAAAGGCAAGGAGAAGGTGCCTTCCACGGATGATGAAATTGAGTTGTGGGCAACTCTTGATGCTACGGCCCTTCAATGGATCTATTCCACCATCTCTACGGATCTCTTACAGACAATTATTGAACCCGACGCTACGACAATGAAAGCTTGGAATAGGTTGCGTGATATATTCCAGGACAACAAAAATTCTCGTGTCGTGACCTTTGAGCAGGAATTTTCCCACATAAATATGGAGGATTTTCCGAATGCCTCAGCCTATTGTCAAAGCTCAAGGAGTTGTCGTATCAACTTAAAAATGTTGGTGCGCCTTTCACTAATGATCGTCTTGTTCTTCAGATGGTTGCAGGCCTCTCCGATGCGTATAATGGTGTTGGCACTTTCCTCCGTCAAAGCAATCCTCTCCTACCGTTCTACCAAGCACGCTCCATGCTCACCTTAAAAGAAGTAGGTTTGGCTAAAAAGGCGGCTACCGGAGCCAATTCTACCATGATGGTGGCCACATTCCACGAAACTGATGACTCTCAATCATTCTCCAAAAATTATGGTCAAAATCGTAACAACGGGGGTGGCAAAAAGGGTCAAAATCGTAGAAAAAACTGTGGTGGCGGAGGCAAGGGTGGCAGTAATGGCAGACGACCAGCAGGCAGTGGCGGCGGATAGGGGACCAGGCCACTGAACCCGTGGCAGTAGGCTTGGGCCACTGGGCCAATGGACAGTGGCCCATGCCGCCCTTCCCATTCCCTTCGACAAATTGGGACATGCCCAACAATGGCCAGCAGCAGCAGCAACCTGGATCAATGAATAGTGCCACCGTACAGCAAGCTAGCTTGCTTGGGCCTCGGCCTTAGCATACCTTGGCTTCTCCAGGCCCAACAACAACAGTCCCGACACACACGGATATCAAGGCAGCGATGCATACACTTGGATTAAATTCTTCGAATGCAAATTGGTACATGGACACTGGTGCTACTTCTCACATGATGTCCGCACCAGATAATCTCTTGTATTATTTCAATTTGAGCAAAAATTGTGGCATAATTCTTGGTAATGGTAATTCAATTTCAATTCGTGGTTATGGTCACACAAATTTATCTCCCCCGAACCCACCTTTAGCCTTGAAAAATGTCCTTCATGCTCCTCACTTAATTAAAAATTTGGTGTCTGTTCAAAAATTTACAACTTATAATTGGGTTTCTGTTGACTTTGACCCTTTTGGATTTTCTGTGAAGGATTTCACGATGGGAATACCTCTAATGTGATGTAATAGTCGAGGCGAGCTCTATCCCATCACCACCACCACCACCACTACCAGTAGTCCAGCCACACTGTCAACGTTTCCTGCTTTAGCACCTTCCTTGTGGCATGAGCGTTTGGGTCATCCGCGAGCATCCGTTCTTTCCTCTCTTAAAAATAATAATTTTATTGAGTGTAATAGTACGCGTAGTACTAATGTTTGTCCTTCTTGTCCGCTTGGGAAACATGTTAAATTACCATTTGTTGCTTCCAATTCTAGTACTTTGATGCAGTTTGATATTATTCATAGTTATTTGTGGACATCTCCCGTTTTGAGCTCTTTGGGTCATCGTTATTATGTGTTATTTTTGGATGATTATTCTATTTTTTTGTGAACCTTTCCGTTATCTTAACGTCTCAAGTTTATTTCACATTCCTATCGTTTAGAGCATTCATTTGTACCCAATTTGAATGAGAAATTAAAAACATTCAATATGATAATGGAAGGGAATTTGATAATGTGCCATTTAGGGAATTTTGTAATGTTAATGGTATATCTTTTCGGTTTTCTTGTCCTTATACGTCCTCACAAAATGGAAAAGCCAAAAGAAAAATTCGAACCATTAATAATATTGTTCGCACATTACTAACTTATGCTTCCTTACCACCTTCTTTTTGGCATCATGCTTCACAAATGGCTACTTACCTTCTTAACATACTCCCTAGCAAATGATTAGCATATCATCCTCCTCTAAAAAATCTTTATCATAAAGATCCTTCATATTCTCATCTTAGGGTGTTTGGGTGCTTATGCTATCCTCTTTTTCCATCCACTACAATTAACAAACTTCAAGCCCGTTCTACCGCTTGTGTATTTTTGGGTTATCCATCTAATCATCGTGGTTACAAATGTCATGATTTGTCTTCTAATAAGATCATAATTACTCGCCATGTCATTTTTTATGAAACCCAATTTTCGTTTGCTAAATTGTATAATTTCTTGACCAATCTTTATAATTTTTTGGATGATGGACTATCCCCGTATGTGGTCCACCAATCATCTTTCGATCCACCAGACACCGGCAGGCCCACTGCCTGTCGGCCCAGAACATTTCTCTTCCCTAATTTCGCCAGCAGGCCCACTGCCTACTGGCCCAATTCATGTTTGTGATCACGATCTACCAGCAGGCCCACTGCCTACTGGCCCAATTCAATCTATCGGAGTGTCTCGGCCAGCAGGCCCACTTCCTGCTGGCCCAGTTTCTACAACAACGTTCTCTCAGCCAGCAGGGCCACTACCTGCTACTCCACTACCTCGGTGCAGCTCCTTGGTCCAGTCCTTCGAGCCATCCCACCCCTCCGTCAGTATAGTCCATCGGCCATAGGCCCACGACCTGCTGGCCAATCCCGTGACATCATTACACCGACCCAGGTCCGGTCCACTTCAATTCTAAGTCAAGGGCCCATTATGCATAGCGAACGAGGCATCTTTAAACCAAAACGACATTTTAATCTAAATTCTAATGTCACCAAATTACCTCTTCCACGTAACCCTGTGTCAGCCCTTCATGACTCGAATTGGAAAATGGCCATGGACGATGAATATAATTCTCTTATTGAAAATAAGACGTGGGAGTTGATACCCCATCCGCCTGGTGTTAATGTGATTCGTTTTATGTGGATTTTTACTCATAAGAAAAAATCTGATAGTTGTTTTGAGAGGCATAAGGCCCGTCTTGTAGGTGATGTCAAAACTCAACTGGTTGGCGTGGATTGTGGAGAGAAATTTCGTTCGGTGGTTAAACCGACAACTATTTACACTGATCTCAGTTTGGCTCTATCCAAATCTTGGCCCATTCATCAACTGGACGTGAAAAATATGTTCTTATATGGTGATCTCAAGGAAACGGTATACATGCATCAACCTTTGGGTTTCAAGGACCCCGATCATTCTAACCATGTCTGTTTGTTGAAGAAGTCCTTGTATAGGCTAAAACAGGCCCTTCGGGCCTGGTACAAAAGGTTTGCAGATTATGTGTCTACTGTTGGATTTTCTCACGGCATGTCTGAGCATTCTCTGTTCATCTATCATTGTGGTACTTCTCTTGCATACATTCTGTTATATGTGGCTGACATTATATTGAATTCTTCTTCTAATAAACTGCGCAAGTCTATCATGTCTCTTCTCAGCTCCGAATTTGATATGAAAGACTTGGGGCCTTTGAGTTATTTTTTGGGTATAGCTGTAACTCGTCATGCAGGTGGTCTATTTTTATCCTAGAGGAAGTATGCGACTAATATTATTGAACGGGTTGTCGTGTCATCCTGTAAGTCCTCTCCCATTCTGGTTGACACCAAATCGAAGCTAAGTGCTAATTCTAGCACACGTTATGAGGAGTCCTCCTACTATCGCAATCTTGTACGGGCTTTTCAGTATCTTACATTCACGAGGCCCAATATTACTTATGAAGTGCAGCGAGTGTGTTTATTTATGTATGATCCGAGGGACGAACACATGCACGCTCTCAAATGCATTGTGCGTTACATTTAGGGCACTCTTGATTATGGTTTGCACAACCATCCTCCGTATCTACTCTAGTGTCTTATACAGATGCTGATTGGGGTGGATATCCAGATACCAGACGTTCAACATCTGGTTATTGTATGTTTCTTGGTGATAACTTGGTCTCTTGGTCGGCTAAACACCAGGCTACTTTATCGAGATCCAGTGCGGCGATCGAGTATCGAGTGGTAGCTAATGTGGTTTCTGAGTCCTGTTGGCTGCGTAACCTCCTATTAAAGCTTAACTTTCCTATTTAGAAAGCTACCTTGGTCTACAGCAATAATGTTAGTGCAGTATATCTCTCTGAGAATTCGGTCCAACATCAGCGCACTAAACATATCGAGATGGATATTCACTTTGTTTACGAAAATGTAGCTCGTGGACAAGTACGTGTCTTGCATGTCCCTTCACGGTATCAAATTGCTGACATCTTTACTAAGGGCCTTCCCTTAGTTCTGTTTGAAGATTTTAGAGACAGTCTCAGCGTACGACAATCGTAATTATTAGAGATCTTGTAATTATGGTAGTAGTCTTATATTCGGAAAATGTAATTATGGTAGTAGTCTTGTGTTAGAAAAATATATATTTGATTTCCGTAATTATAGACTAGATTTACTATTGTATATCATGTATATAAATTCTTTACATTAATGAAAATACTTAAGGAATTATTTTCTTTCAGATATTTATACTTCACTTCTTTTTAAAAGAAAATAATTGGGGAAGTGCTACTGTGATAGCTTGAAACTTTTTTGAAATTTACGGTAAACATTTAATTGTTTATGGAAACTCCAACAATCAAATAAGAGCAATATTAATAGTTTTCGCTTTATTAGAAAGAGTAATGATATAGTGCTTCATCTTAAGAGATCAACTATCGAATTCGACAATATTTAACAAATGATAAAATGAGGAGCACTAAGAAGTAAGAATGATCATATGTTTGACTAAGAGGAGGTGAATGAGAAAGAAGTTATAGATAGATATTGAAAAAAGAATAAAATGCTTAAGTGCCGTTTTGAACATATATAGGCGCTGAGAAATGTTTAGAAATATTTTATAAAAAAATATACCAAGAATAACATTCGACGCATGAAGTGAAGATTGAAAGAATTAATCACTTAATTGAGCATACTAAAAAAAAGAAATATTTATAAACCTTCTCATGCATGATTAATTTCATTGTTTTTTTGTTAGCATAGTGGTGTTCATTATTTATTAAGTAATTAGTAAAAAGGAATTTAATGAAAATTTAGAATCTAGAGCCAATCGTTCAAAACAGCTTTATATGTAGACAAAAAAAAAATCATTGTGATGAATTCAGTTGAACCCCTAATTCGCCTAAATGAAAGATGAAAAGAGAGTAAAAATTCAAAATTCATGACTAACCTGCATGTTGTTGTACCTATTAAAGGTCTTGTTGCATATATTACAAGCAAATTGCATGGGACCAACAAGAATTTGTGCTGGTGTTGGAATCCAAAACCTACTCTCACTGTTGAAATTACAGCCCTTAATTTCATTATTTTTCTCCCTATTTTCTTCTTCTTCCTTCTTGAACCTAAAAGGCTTTGCTTCAACATCAGGTAGCCCTATATGCAAAGACACTGTAACTTTCTCCATATTTTTTTCATTTACTTCAAAATCTTCCTCCTTCCTCTCCGTTTTCGGATCGGTTAATTTGCTAAGAAGAGGCAAACATTGACCTGTTAGATTAATGTCAATATCTTCAACTTCATGTGGATTGTAAAGGAGAGGAAGTTTCAAGAAAGTACTCATGGGATTTGTTGGCTCATGATGGATTAGTATTTTTGATTGACTGATGGTAGATGAAGAGGAAGAGGAAGAAGAAGGTGAAGGAGATGAAGATGAATTATTAGATGATGGTTTTAACCATTCAATGAAATTTGGAGCTTGAAAGCAATGATCCATGTCTTGATGAACATGGAAGTTATAATTTCTTATCCCCATCTTGGAGAGAAATTAAAGAATGAAGTCTCTCTTCAATTTGAGAGTTCATATCTTTGATGTTAATTATTAATGGCTTTTTATTTGGACTTTTATGTGGGAAAAGATCCACTTAAGGTTGATTTATGAAAAGTGGTTTGGTTTGTCTTTTAAGAACTTTTTGTTTTGTTTTCCTCTCTTTTCTTCATTCGTGAGGTTTTGGTCTCACATAGAAACGGTTGAAATGAGGGGAGGGGGTGTTGATTAGTGGTGGGGTTAGATAATGACATACAAATATGTCGCTCACTATTGAAGGAGAATCCTATAATAGTTTCTAGGATTTTAACTTTTATAATGTAAATAATTTTTACATTATCATCATATTTTAACTTATTGCATCAGGTAATTTTATCTTATTTTGGTATTAATTGTAAAATCTATTTAACCTCACATAGTTATAGTGTGAAGAATTGATAATATTACGTCAATTTTTTAAGAATTAATTTAATAGCCATCAATGATCCATCCAACCATTTAAAATAAAAAAAGTCCACAGATGTATAATATACGTATAATCCATATATAATATGTGTTTAACTGTATATAATCTATGTATATTAACTAAGAAAAGTAAACAGTGAACTGACCCGCTATTTATATAAAAGTTATGCTTTTGTTGTTGGTATACTTGTGTATTTTGGGGGTAGTTTTATATATGCCGGGAGACTTTATTAACCGTATGTGCGTATAACCGTATATATCTATGTATATTAACTAGGAAAAGTAAACAATGAATCTATATATATTAACTAGGAAAAGTAAACAGTGAAATCTGACCGGTTATTTATATAAAGATTATGCTTTTGTTGTTGGTATACTTGTGTATATAATCTAGCTTAGTCAATACTGTATATATATGTGTATAACCATATATAATCTATGTATATAAACTAGGAAAAGTAAACAGTGAATATGATCGGCTGTTTATATAAAGATTATGCTTTTGTTGTTGGTATACTTGTGTATTTTGGGGTAGTTATATATATGCCGGTAGACTATTACTCTATGTAAAAAATTAATGATCCTGCAGACCTTAATGCGAAAGATTAGAAGGGAGCTTAGTCAATACCTAAATACTTCATAAAATAGATCTTTTAAAGTCATATGTGATGTGCATATTGCAAAGATTGCAATGCAAATATCAAGACATTCAAAAGAAGCTGCTGAGTGCTGAGTAATGCCATTCATCCAATATTTCTAGATACTAAAAGCCAGAAAAATGTATATGCTATTATGTCGCTTTTTCAATAGTATATACTTGCTGACATCTGAAAGAATGTCGGGAATTTAAGATTACATGCATCTCTATAATTTTTTTTGTTTTGTTAATGCGCAGATCAAGAACGGTTTCTTCATCAACTCTTGGAGTATTCATTTTTAAATAAAAGAAAATGTAGAAGTTTATATATCAATCATTTCATTTCTCTGCATTTCTATTCCCTCGAGATTAGAAAAATGAAAAAACTTACAAATTGTAGTTGCATAAAGAGTTGCTAAGCCCAAAATAATTCCTACTTGAAACCCATGCAATGATTGTGATAAATTAGTTATAGACTTTTTTCTAACATAGTAACCATCATTTATAATAATATTTTATTATAACGGTCAAATTTCTTTTGTAACCCACTTCGAGCAGGTGAGTATCTATAGACACAACAAGTTTTTCATTAACAACATTCGCTATCGCAACCAATAAATATCAAGTCAAAGGTTTGATTATATTTCATAATCCTGAACTTACTTGTGATTAATATACAATAATAGCTAATACGGTATAACTTTATTATATCTAACAATAGTTAATAAATTCTTTCTCCGTTTCAATTTGAAATGGAAAGAGAACACGACGAAAGTTGCTTTGTCAAAATCATTATGACGAATTTTTAGAGCCGCATTGTGCCTTATTACTTTCCAATTACGTCATAACTTATAATTTCTTTATTTAAAAAATAACACCTTTAACTAGTCCACAGAACAGTTGAGGTCTGGTTTAATAAAATTAACCGACAAGATATCATGAAACCGGATTTTCAGGAAATCAAAAAGAATTCTCACCTTTTTTCTTTTTCTCTCTACCATTTCTTTTTCAATTTCTCATTAGTCTCGCCATTATTCTCTTAACCTTTTCCTTTTGTAGTATTATTAACAGTCTGATTCTCTTTTTTCCTTTGTCCCCCTATAAACAATGGTCTGTCTCGTCTAGTTGATCTCCTTCTTGGCATTCAGAGTCGCACTCCCTCAATCTAACCTTGAAATAAAAGCAGTGTGAAAGAGTACTTTTTGTATGGCTATTTATTCAATATTTTTGTAATTTATTTACAGTGCTGTCACGACCAAGAAAAGCAATCACTTGGACCTACATATAAACGATATCACTACAGCAATATATATGTGCTACTCATAATTTAACTTGAGAGCTCAATCCAGAAAGAGAAAAGTTGCATTATTAATTACAAAGGAACCTTTGCTAATAAAGTAATCTCTTTTCTGATCATGATGAGTAATTTTGTCGCCTACACGTAATAAAAAAGAAAAAAAGAGCAGGGTTCGGTGATTCTGATTTAGTATGATTGTCTTAAAAATAAATCTAATTTAGTTTGTTAATTATATAATAAAATCTAACAGACCATCGAACAAGGCATTGACTTTTGTTTTTGTTAGTTTTGTCAGTTTCTTTCGGTTACTCGGACATTTTTATTTTTGCCTCTTTTTAATCGACTAAAGTATTATTTGATGATTGAAATTAGGGTGACAAAATTAATTAAAGCTCATGTAATCCGTCCAAGGTTCAGTGGGTTTGAACATGAGTGATTTTAATAATAAGTTGATTTGAGTTATATCCAAATTAACCCATCACAAATTATTAGCCCAAATGAATCAATGAATAAGCCCAACTTTGGTCATTTGCACTTTTTTCCGGATTTTGTGGTGGTCTTTAATTTTTGCCACTCAAGACAGACAATTTTTTCGCGAACATAAATTTATATTTTTATATTATAATATTTCATATATTATATTGGATCCTTTAAAGAACTTATGCTTCGCTAGACATAAGTTCGAGTTTGAAGAACAAAAAATAAATACTAACCCATTTGAAGGGAAAACTAAAAGCCCACCCCATTGAAGGAGAACCGTGCAATTTCTTCTTGAAAATGCTCAATCTTAGTCCATTGAGTTTCGTTCTAGATTAATTTTTTTGCCTATAAATAATTGTTTTAAATATTTCTTTCATTATAATCAATTGTTATCATTATTGATTATTATAATTATTTTTTCCCCATCAATTCGTTCAATTGTTGTTAAAAAAAAAACTCGCAGCCAGGTTTGAGTAATAAGAATTTTTTTTCACACAATATTGATCCTCTGAATTCATAATTCGTAAAGTTTACGAATTGTAAAAATTACATGATGGAATGTATCAGAGGAAATAGTTCTTTTTTGCTCATGACATCAAGACATCTTGTACATCTATTCCGGAGTTTACCTTTTCTTCTCTTTTTTTCCCTCTAAAAAAATTGAAGTATCTCTTCTTAAATATTATGTTAGTTAAGCTTATCTAAACAACAATCTGAATGTAGAGATCTAGTAGCTCAGTTGGTTTGCTACTGAACTTTCATATAGTTAGTGAATGTTTGAATTTCTACATTGTAATCTCCTCCCCTTTCCCCTTCCCCTACCCCTACCCATTTGTAATAAAAACAATTTATTTTAAAAAAACAACAAACTGAAATATATATTTCGCTCTCTTGTATTTGCTTTATGAAGATTCTAGGCATAAAATGTACTTCCTCCATCTCAATTTAAGTATCTCACACTCCTTTTTGGTCTGTTCCAAAGAGAGTATCTCATGCTATATTTAGTAAGTTTTGACAAATTTAAGATCGCAAGATTTAAATAAATATACATATTTTTAATTAAATATCATAAGATTTAAAAGTATTTTTTATTTTTTAAAACTCTATGACTATTTAAACTAAGACAGTTAAATTGAGACGGAGAGGAAGTACAATTTATAAACATGTCTCAAAATGATGCATATTGTTCGATGGAAAAGGAGCAGATTCTTTCACTTTTATTACGTTTGAGACCCACACGAAATCTGTATGTCGAATTAAATTAGTTAAATGACAGTCTATGAGTATATTTCCACTAGAGGATTAAAAAAACATATAAAGTGAAGGTTCATGCATACAACAACTATTTTACGTGTGAGTGTGCAGATTTGGCATATGTCTGACTCTCTGCAAGTGTGAAATATTTGCTTCTCTAATTTGTTTTACTTGTTGAGTTTCTTGTGTTTCTACAATTAGAAAGTACTCTAGTACTATGTTGTTCCTTTTATTTTGCTTTTACTTTTAAATTTATCTAAATTTGATCCGTTTGTCTTTAATATTATTTTTCAGCAATTTCTTTTTTGAAAAACAAGACTTCTACCCCCAAATATTAGCAGTGATTGGAAGAAAAATTGACAAAAGAATAGTAATTGGGAAAGCTAGACACTTAAAATTGCAAATGCATGTTTAATCTTTAATTCTAATATATTATTGTCTATTGATGATTGCAGTTTGCAGCCTTGCAGGTTACTGAATCCTAATTTTAAATATCTGCCACGTATACAGAAAAGCAAATCAGGTGGCGAATGACTTGGCTGAACTTGGAAAGTAGTATTCCAACAGCTACAATTTTCGAACTGGGACAAAATATACTATCATAGTCCCAATAAGGTAATCTCAGATATTAACCAAGTAGTACTATTTATATGAATATCTTACTAATAAAATAGATTAATTAAAGCAAATCTAAACCTTTAACGCCTTCTGTTTCTGCTCCTGTTTATCTTGTACAATTTAAATTACAAATAATTTCTTATAAGACAGCCAACATGTAATAATGCTACTCCGATTAAAAATACGGGGCAAAAAGATTTTTCATGTTCTCATTTTCTCCCTTTTCGCATGCGACATAGTTGTTGTCCCCCTATTTTTTTTTTAATTAAGCCATTAACCCAGAGTCTCAGCCCCTGAGGTGATGGAGGGTTTGGCTTATACCCTATCCACCAAAACTGAGTTACAAGTGAGAGGAGGGCATATACCGTGCCTCTATTACAGAAAATGAGATATAGAAGAAGGCAGTAATGAAAACAAAGAAGGGGGTTGCCCTTAACAATCAGCTTACAAAAGGAGGTGGAATGATCATATTATTAGCATTAACTCTTTTCTGCTTTTGTCCACGTTGGAAAAACACATTTGTATCCCATGTAATCAACCCTATATAAAGGGCTTTACTTGCTTTTCTTTTACTTGCACTTTTAGCTCTCAAGAATAGTATTATTCTATTATCTTGTTATTGCTTTGTAAGAATTCATGTTATAAATAAAAGACTTTCATGAATTCTATCATGGTATCAGAGCCAAAAGTGCAAGTTAATATTTTTAGCTCGATCGCGGATCCAACTTCGCGGTGATTTAGTTGGGGGTTCGCATGCAGCACGCTCCTGGTATCAGTTAATTTTTTTTTGGGCTTATTCTTGGCTTGTTTTGGAAGCTCGTGCTCGTTTTGTCTTGTTTTGGCTGCTCGTGCTCGTTCTGATCTTGGCTTCCGCATCTGGGTTTCGTCTTCTTGGCTTCCGCATCTGATTGGTGAGATCTGCCCTTTATTATTTTGTTGCTTGTTATTTGAGATTGTTGCTTGTTATTTGGGATTTTTCTGTTTAAAATTCATAATGGCTTGGAGGTGATGATTCTTTGCAAATTATTGGTGTTCGGTTAAATGGAAAAAATTATTCATATTGGAGATATGTCATGGTAAATTTTTTGAAGGAAAATGGGCTTTGGCATTATATGTCTGGAAAAGCCAAATGCCCTAAAGTTGGAGATGAAAAATTTGATTAATTATTTAAGACTTGAGAGACCAATAATTCAAAGATTATTACTTGGATTAATAACTCTGTTGAAAAAAGAATTGACGTTCAATTGGCTAAGTTCAAAACTACTAAAGAGATTTGGGATTATCTGTCAAGATTGTTTGTGCAAAATAATTTTACTACTAAATATCAGTTGCAATCTGAAATTCGTGCACTAGTACAGAATGACTTGGGCATTCAAGATTATTTCTGTGCAATGACCACTTTGTGGGATCAGTTAGCTATGACGGAATCAACTGAATTGCAAGCATGCGATGCTTATATTAAATGCAGAGATGAAGGCCGTCTTGTTCAACTATTGATAGGTCTTCGGTCAGAATTTGAGAATTGTCGTTCAGGCTTGTTGCACCGCAAACCCTTACCATATGTTGAATATGTGGTAAATGAAGTTATGGCTGAAGAAACATGCTTGAAGACTCTAAAAGGGGTACATAAGGCTTTTACTTCCGTATTGGCAGCTCCTTCGTCTGCACCGGTCCTTGCACCCCCTACACACCAGTATAGAACATCTATCATGGGTAATTGTAATTATTGCAAGAAACCAAGACACTGGAAGAATCAATGTCCTGAGCTACGGAAGACGTCAGGTTCAAAGCCTCCACATTCGGGACAATGACAGAAGCCTTCTCAACAGAAGCCATATTCTGGGGGTCAATTCCAGAACTCGTATCCACTGACTCAGGCTGCCTTTGTGCCCTATCTTGATCACCCAACTTCAGGAGCATATGTGAGTCATAATACTGATTCTGTAGCTGACCAATTTCAGAAGTTCCTCGCCTTCCAACAGTTTCAAAAGAATTCTCAATCTTATGCTCTTTCTGCTCATTCCGGCTCATCACCATCTATTGGTTCAGGTATCATTTCGTCTTCTTGGATCTTGGACTCTGGAGCTGAAAATCATATGTCTCCTGATTCTTCCGTCTTTGTATCTATGTCTTCTGACCCCCTTTCCACTTCTATTGTGACTGTTGATGACACACTTATGCCATTGACAGGCATTGGCACCATCCATACATCCACTATATCATTACTTGATGTTTATTGCATTCCAAAATTACATATGAATCTTGCTTCTGCTGGTCAAATATGTGACTCTGTATGTTTCATTGGACTTTTTCCTAATTCTTGTTATGTGCATGATCTAAAATTCAAGAGAGTGATTGGGACAGGGCGTAGAATGGGGGGATGTCTCTATGTTTTGGATAAGCTGTATCTTCCTACTCATGTAGCAACTATGCTTGTTAATCTGTGTTCTTTTCATTTAACACATTCATCTTTGAAGTTTTATTTGTGGCACTCTAGACTTGGTCGTGTATCAAGCTCTCGCATGTGTTTTATGGGTAATACTGGTGTTCTTGGTGATTTACAATCTGATGATATTTCTGATTGTAGTGGATGTAAACTTGGAAATTTTTCTGCTTTGCCTTTTAATCTTAGTACTTATACTTCTTCTGCACCATTTGATCTAGTTCATTCAGATGTTTGGGGGCCAGCACCTATCCCTACTAAGAGAGGCTCCAGTTATTATGTTTCCTTTTATTGATGATTATACTCGTCATTGTTGGGTTTATTTGTTGAAAAGACGTTTTGATTTTGTTCATACTTATGCTGAGTTTCAAGCCTATGTGAAAACTCAACATTCTACCATTATTAAATATTTTCGGGCTGATTTAGGAGGTGAATATACTAGTGGGGATCTTTATGATATTTTCAAAGCTGATGGTACAATACATCAGTCTTCTTGTACTGATACACCACAACAAAATGGGGTACCCGAGAGAAAGCATATGCATATTGTTGAGATCGCTAGATCCATGCTTTTGTCCGCTAGTGTACCTAGTGGATTTTGGGGAGAAGCTGTCCTTACATATATTTATCTTATTAATAGGATCCCTACCTCTCATAATTTTGGAAATTCTCCATATGCTAGACTATTTGGTCACACCCCACTATATTCCCATTTGAGAGTTTTTGGTTCTACATGTTTTGTTCTACGTCCACATACAGAGCGTACTAAGTTATCTTCTCATGTCGCCATTTGTGTTTTTCTTGGATATGGGGTTGGGCAGAAATGTTATCGTTGTCATGATCCAGTTTCTGGAAAATTGTATGTGTCTCGTAATTCGTAATGTTTCCTTTATTGAGCATGTTCATTTCTTTTCCATCCCACCTACCTCACATGGCATGACAAAATCTGACCTTATTGATATTGATCCATTTGATGCTGATTGCCCATCTAATTCTACATCTGTTCATTCTCAGTCTTCTGGCAGGTCCCATGATATTGATACTCGGTCCCCTCCTACGCCTATTTCAGAACCTCTTGTGGTTGCAAATCCAGATCCACCTCGCTATCCTAAACGCACTCTGCGATCTACTGAGGTATCCGATTTTGATTATTCTTGCTATGCTCCATCATTCTCTTTCTTTCTAGTTTCTATTAATTCTCTCTGTGAGCCTACCTCTTACTTTGAGGCAACTCGTGATCCTCTTTGGCAAGAGGCTATGAATGAGGAACTGGCTGCTTGGAACAAAACTGGTACTTGGGATTTGGTTTCTCTACCGACTGGTAAGAAAACTATTTGGTTCTCGATGGGTGTACAAGATTAAGATCAAGTCTTATGGTTCTATTGAGCGATATAAAACTCGTTTGGTTGCAAAGGGTTTTGCTCAAGAATATGGTATGGATTATGAAGAAACTTTTGCACATGTTGCAAAGATGACATCTGTCCGGGTTCTTATTGCAGTGGCCTCTGTTCATCATTGGCATATTTCACAAATGGATGTTAAAAATGCTTTTTTGAATGGGGATCTTCAAGAAGAAGTCTACATGGTCCCTCCACCTGGTGTTTCACATAGTCCAGGACAGGTGTGCAGGCTTAAGAAAGCTCTGTATGGTCTCAAACAAGCTCCAAGAGCTTGGTTCGACAAGTTCTCCACTGTAGTATCATCTCTTGGGTTTATTTCCAGCTTTCATGATTCAGCGTTATTTGTTAAATCATCCCTGCAGGTTGTATTTTGCTTTTGTTGTATGTTGATGACATGATCATTACAGGTGATGATATTGATGGTATTGCAAACCTAAAATCTACTTTGTCTCGCCGTTTTGAGATGAAAGATTTAGGTTATCTACGTTACTTTTTAGGCATTGAGGTAGCTTATTCTGAGAAGGGATATCTTCTCTCTTAGTCTAAGTGCACTGCAGATATTCTTGAGCGTGCCCGTCTCACAGATACTCGTATAGTTGACTCTCCTCTTGAAGTTAATGTATGATATACACCTATTGACAGGGATCCTCTTCCTGATCCCATTTTATATCGTTCTGTTGTAGGGAGTCTGGTGTACCTCACCATTACTCGCCCTGATATTGCATATGTTGTTCACATTGTCAGTCAGTTTGTTTGCTCTCCTACATCCGTACATTGGGTCACAGCGTTATGCGTATTCTTCGCTATCTTCGAGGAACGATTTATCGAGTCTCTTGTTTCCATCGACCTCATCCTTGGAGCTTCGTGCATTTTCTGATGCAGATTGGGCTGGTGACCTAACTGATCGGAAATCAACTATTGGTTATTGTGTATTTTTAGGAGATTCACTCATCTCATGGAAAAGTAAGAAATAAAATGTGGTTTCTTGCTCTTCAACTGAGGCAGAGTATCGTGCTATGGCTTCTACTACGTGTGAGATTGTATGGTTACGTCGCTTATTGGTTGATATGGATGTCTCTCTTTCCTCACTAACACCGATGTACTGTGATAATAAGAGTTCTATTCAGATTGCGCATAACACGGTCTTTCATGAACATACCAAGCATATTGAGATTGATTGTCATATTATTCGATATCATCTTCAGCAGGGCACTCTATCTTTGCCATTTGTCTCATCTTCGATGCAACTTGCAGATTTCTTCACAAAGGCGCATACCTTAAAGCGTCACCGGTTCTTTCTTGTCTAACTCTCGATGCTTCTGTCTACACCATCGCGAGTTTGGGAGGGGATATTAGCATTAACTTTTTCCTACATTGCTTTTGTCCACATTGGAAAAATACATTTGTATCTCATGTAATCGACCCTATATAAAGGGCTTTACTTGCTTTTCTTTTACTTGCATTTTTAGCTCTCAAGAATAGTATTATTCTATTATCATGTTATTGCTTTGTAAGAATTCATGTTATGAATAAAAAAAATTCGTGAATTCTATCACATATAAGAATTCTAAAAATAAATTAGAATCCATATAGTTGTTGTCCCTTATTCCTTTGAAATGGGTTAAACTTTTTGCGCAAGAGCCTTTTCTTCATACTCAACTTGAGAAAAAAGTTCACTTCCCGTGACAATAACTTTTCTTAAACTTTTACAAGATGAATGAGACTAATTAAAAGTTAGGTTATATATCACACATGAACATTCTTGTCTTATATATTGACTTGTTGAATTTCCTTTTTGCTATTAATAATAGGAGCAACTTCAGTTGATGTTGGATGAAATACATCACATGTTAAAGTAAAACTTGGGGGTTTCTAGGTCAAGCTATTTTTCTATGATTTCACATAAGAAGGTAAGGTTTGCTAAATACTAATGGGCAATTAAGTATGATTTGCAAATTCTAATATTTCGGCCACCACTTCTTTCGTCATCATTGTTAAATGCAACCCCAAGTTTGGGCTTTGGTCAATTTGGAGTGGAACTACCACCATTCAAAGGGGAAAAAAAGAGCTCCCATCTCCACCAAGTTATGTACATCGATGGCTTAAAAAATTTCACAATTAAATTACTTATCAAATAATTACATATAAATTTCTTGATAATTTAATAAAAATGGTAACTAACATGAAATTAACTGATAATATAAAAAAATCTTTTTGTTGTAAGTATATATAACTTAAAGGGTTAATAGCAATTTGGTCCCTCAATTTTAATGAATTCTAATTTTAGTCCTTATGGTATACGATTAAGCATATTTAACCTTCCATTAATTGAAATATTGCACTTTTGATTCCTTTGCTTATGAATACTTTTTTAAAAATAGTTTAACTATTTCACCATTTAATTATTCATGTATTATATTAAATTTGTAATATTACTTCATACCGAGGGTAATATACTTTTTTTAAAAACTCAAATATAATATATTTTCTGAAAATATTGTTCTCTTACTTAAATCCTAAAATTATTTACCCAGGATTATGCAACAAAGAGGAAATCAACAATACAACACGGTCTTGGCCTCTTGGGGGCAGACTAGTCAAACCGAGGAATAATATTTTGTCCAGTCAAGTCAACAAAAATTACACCCTAGTGAAATTTTCATTATGAAGTGACCCCAGCCTTTTTATTTTTTCCCTCTCTATTTTATTTAAATAATTTAAATCTATATATACTGATAAAATAATTTACATCCTCAATGTAATTTAATCATTAATCTCAAATTAGTAACTTTAATACCACATTATCAGTTAGTATATATCATCAAATTTATTTATAATTATTTATAAGTGTCCTGATTTTATATATTTTTTTTAAAAAAATATCATCAATACATACAATTTAGTTAAGAGAAAATACATATTTTTACTCCTAAACTTGCATAAAAAATTTACTTGTAATTATTTATAAAAAATGAGATAAATAATTAAAAGTAAAGTTTAATTGCTAAAGTAAATTTTTGGTATAAATTTATGAGTGAAAAAATGTATTTTCTCTTTAGTTAAATCTTAGTAGTATCATTTTTCTTTGTGGTGGAGGAAAAGTTGATTTTTAGAAGATGTGCTTGGTAAATATTGGCAAGATTAGCGAAAAAATACCAAAAAGGCGACTCATGCCTAAATGAGTCAGGAGTTACTTGAGTCTACTATTGGAATGCTAGTCCATTTTTTCATCATTACACTTTTGTCTCATTCAACTACCAAGTTGAAAATGGGAACGTAATTAACCACCATTTAGGCGTCCTAATAGTTGACAAATTCCCCGTGGAATACGCGAACGTAGTGACGTTTTGATTGCAAAACAATTTTTTTTTTTTAATCTTTTTTCAAATATCTTCCTTAATAATCAATTGAGCTGTTCAAGCGGACTTTTTTTTTTTTTAATCTTTGTCAACTGTGTTTCTTAATGTTTGTTTTTTGAAATATACTGTATGTTTGAAAAGAAACATTTTTGTGCAAGAAAATGGTATTTAAAAGTTGAAGCCCGTAGCAAATTTTGTGAGTTCTCGAATTTTTTTTGGTAAAACTTTAACAAAATTCCCTCGAGTTTACAAAACTTTTCTTTCGAATTGCCTATTTAACATTCTCAAAAGGAGGGAGATTTGGTTAAAGGTCCATTGTAAATAGCATTTTAGAAGATATGAGTAAGAATAATGCAATAGATCGGTAAACAAAATATAATTTGTGACATAGATAATAGTTACTATTAAAACTGGACTATTAGACATAAAATTGCACGGTTTGACCTTCAAACCGTTTTTAATTTTTGGCATTCCTTGCATTTAATGAATCTTTTAAGATTAAAATGCCCACCAACCTAAAAACACAACTCCATTTCTTCAGCGCCCTTTACATTCTAAATTCTAAAATAAAATCATGATGTGAGTGAATACCTTCCAGGACTGTTATTTTTTTTAAAAAAAAATGTCTATTAGGAATTTAACTATAAGAATTATAATAAAAATATAAAAAGGTAAAAGATGGAAATTTTGAAATTATAATAAAAATAGAGAAGAGGTTAAAGATTGAAGTTTTTTTATGGCATTTCGTAATAATTAAGAACTTGGAATTTGCTTTCGTAAACCCATAATATTACAATCACTATGATTAGCTTGAAAATTTATTTTTGCTTAAGAAACACTCTCGTAATTGGATTCTAAATTAAATGGGTTTAGTCGTTTAGTTATGAGATGTAGTGGGAAAGAGGGTAATTAATCACATATAGGAATTTAGGAAAGTGTGTATTGACCGAGTAACAAAAATAAAATCAGACCCATTAGATTCAACAAATGCCACGTGTTCAAAATCAAATGGGGTAGTGGACAAACTGGAGGTGAGCCTAGTCCATTTTTTCTTAATCTTCACCTGAGTTTTTGGTTTAAAATTCAGGAAGATATATGAAATTGAAATTGAGGAACAATTTGTATTGGTGAATGGAGAAAAGAAAAGAAAAGAAAATTGGGTTTGGCTTATGAGCTTTGTGGGTAGAAAAATAATATATAAAGAATTTATATAAAGTAAAGTTTTCATGTCTTAAGGTATAGTTTGAATTCGAAAGGTAGAATATTCTACTTATAAGACAGAATTTGCATGTCCTAAGGTAGAGTTGGCTAGGATCCGACTAAGAAAACAATGGTACTCTCAACGTAATATTCTAAAAGATAGTGGCAGTGCAGTTACGTATCTTTTCCTACATTGAGCCGAACACAAAACAAAATAAGGAAAAACTGTGAAAAACGCCTCCCTTGGACTGAGAAAGCTTGAAGTGACAAAATCTACAAGACAGAGTAAATTATAGAGCAATAAAGCAGCACTGTAACAAAAGAATTGCTAAACACCTCTGCCTTTCCTTAAAAATATTCATTAGACAACACAAACATCAAAAACATTTTAGCAGGGAATATGATAAGAGTAGAGCATCATATCTAAACATGACAAATAAAACAAAGCTTGAAGTCAACATTATGAGCCTGAACTATGCGCATCTTTGTTGTTGACAAACCACAAACAAGTATAGAAATAGATGAGACTTCAAAACAAGGCATTATCACTCTTTAAATTAGTTTATGCTCTTATAACGCTGAATCTAAAAGCTATTTCTCCACTACTTTACTATAGTCCTTAAGCAAATCATCTGTTGAAAGGATTAACCTACGTATGGAAGAGCAATGGAGAATTGAGGTGTGGAGAAAGTATTATTGAAATCCACCGTTATTGATACTTGAAGCTCTTGGGATTGAAATTTGAAGGAGGACAAAAAGATGAGATTGGGGAAGAAGAACCCTAAGCTAAGTGAGATGGGATGATAGTTTCGTCTTGATATTATTGACGTACTTGATGAAAAAAACTAAAACATTCACATGTAAGAGACAAAAATTAAAGATCAGCCCAAAATCCATTTGTGCCAATGACCCTCTTATAAGAAGTGCATCAGCCCAGAAGATTTACATTAAGCCCTTTTAAAACCAGCAGTTCTATGGACCATTGGCCCATGGGCCTGTATCAATCATAGGCTAAGCTCCTGGAATAATTGGGCCAATGTCTTAAAAGAAAGCTCTTCTGTCGTCCTCTACCGAGTACCGACTACCATGTCATATTTTCTTCTTTAATTATCTTTTTTTTTTGTAAAATTTATTTCTTAATTAATTTCAATAATATCTTAAAGTATTTGATACTGTATTTATGTTCAATTATATCTAATAAAAATATAAAACTAATTACTGTGGAACATTTGATTTGATCAAGACAAAAGAAATAACTTTCTCCTTGTAGTTGTCTATTTTTAATTTCTGATACCTTAACTTTAATTCCCTCATATTCTTTGCCACATTTACTGTTCTTTTATTTAATTAATAAAATTACTCAACCCTTTGGTGGGTATCCTTTTAAATACCATGGAGTGAATATTACAGCAATTTAAGATTAATAAACCTCACTCAGACCTTTTAATCATTGGTGTAGGTTCTCACTCTCTGATATGCATGCATAGCATGTACGATAGTAATTACTTTACTTTCCCATTTCAAATTTATATAACGTTATTTTCTTATAGTTCTAAAAAGATTGACATCTTTTTAAAATTAAAAAATAATTTAATTTAAATTTCTCATATTATCCTTATTGACAAGCTTTTATAACTATAAAAATGTCATGACATGTTGAAAGTTTTATTTTTATTTTTGGTGAACGAAAAAACTTTATCAATCACCAGAACTAAACAACATACACAAAGTAAAACTGTACATACCAAGAGAAGGTAATGTCACCTCTCAAGGTCCAAAACATAATTCTACTTCCTATCCCCCTAACTACTGTGTGTATTTATATTATATCACGTGTATTTCAAGTTATTTAGTCTACGATTTTATAGAATCACATAAAATTATTAAATCATATTATTGAGTAACAAAAGACAAACTATTAAAATAAAAATTTCATGAATGTGATTTTTTGCTAGTGACTTGACAGTTGTGCTCACATTAAGCCAATATGATATCTAACAAATGAAACAGAAATATTTCAATGTTCATGCTTGCGACGCAATTGTCATTGTTGCAGCACTCATGATCATACAACACACAAAAAAAAACAAAAAACAAAGATGAATTCAGAGAATTTTATACAAAGTAAGAGGCATTTTAAACTATAGACCATAATTAAATATATATGTACACACACCAAAATAGAATGTAGTCTAGCATATAAGCTGATACATTTTACATGGTTAAAGAATGATGAGAATAAGAGGAATTGACAGTTACATCAGGTACAAACATAATGAAGTTTCTTCTGACGATCTTTGATTAAAAAAACGACAGAGCATTAAAAGTGACGTAAAAAGAGATTAAAAAGTAATTAAAGCTAAAAAAGACAGATCAATTGCATGAAATTAACATGGATATAGAAGAGTAAAATATAGCTACAGTCCAACATAGAGATTGTAGGCTCGATGCTTTATGTATCTAATTCTCATTGCAAAAATTGAATGAGATTTTATGTATGAGTTAAAGAAGCTTTTGGTGACTCCCCAACTATCAATCGACAATTATACACAAATTTAACAATTGAAAATTAATGAATATATCACAATTTCATAAGGTAAACTTTTAAGGTTGTCATTACTAAATAATAAATATTTGACGGTTATTAGCTTCTGTTTCTATTCAATTATCTAAAATCACGAGTTAAAGAGAGAGATGCACTATTCTTATCATCATAATACATACCTTAATTTTTAACTACGATCACCTCTACACTTCTGCCACAAAAAGTAATACACAATATTAAACTATAAAAATACAATAAAAATGATTAAATTACTATTTTCAATTCACATGATCGGATAAAATAAAGCAACAAGTTCAAATGAAGTATATGTATATACACAATCGAAAAATCAGAAACAAATGAGAATAAGAACAAACATACCTTAGAAATGAAAATAATGTGAAACGAAAAATAATTCACACAATTCCAATCAAAGAGACTGCGGTACATAGGGCCTGAAACATTAAGAAGAAAAATTGAATCAAATAGAATAAAAATAAGGTACAAATTTTTTATAAAGCTACAACTATGAAAAGAAATTCCGAACAGCTTATATGCTTTTGGCACTACGATTTGATTGATGAATTCCAAAGACAGCAATTAGTGGTGAAAAAATAAAAACAAAAGAGAGATAGGAGACTGGTGAGTCACTTTTGAGGATGAAGTTGGTTGAGTTTGGCATATTAATAAATACCCAATTTAAGAAACTTTAATACACTAATAATACCAAATTAATACATTAATAATAAGCAATAGAATCTTTTGTTTTCCTGTGAAAAGGTGCTGTTTTTGCTAGCTGTTACGTGGGTTTGAGAAAATCAAAGAACAAATTAAAACCTTTATTTTCCAAAAAGGTGGAACTCCCACCCCAGGAGCCCCCACACCCCGGAAATTAAAACCTTTATTAAATAGAGATGGTGGGGCTATTCAGAAGAATGTTAAGGGGCATAATGTTTAATATTTATTCCAATTAATTTAGAGAAGACACATTGCATGAATATATAGCAAGTTTTGGAAATAAAAGAGGCACAACATTCCAAAGGTTAAAATAAATTGTACGTTTTTATTTTTAGAGTAATGAAGATGAAATCAATATGGGGAAGTGGCAGTAAATGGGGAAGTCGCAACTACATTTTCATTTATTGTGCAATTTGAGGTAATTAAAATATTAATATTTAATATTTAATTAGATGTTTTATTATATTTTGATTACTGCAGGGTAAAATCGTAATCCAACTTTAAATGTAGTAGCTTCCCACTTTTAATATTATATGATAAGCTTTGTATCGATTTCTTTCCCTGCCTGTTTCTTCTCCTATCTAGATGATTATGTACTTTAATCTGGTAGTCCCTTTGTGTTTGTTCTCTGATGTATCTTGGGCATGGTACCTTTTGATTCCAAATGTGTTTCATTCCTTGCCTTCCATATGTTGAAAATTATAAATTTTAAAATTCTTACAATCACATACAAATATTATTACAATATTTAAAATCACAAATTTTAAAAGTAATGAAAGTGAGAAACTATGTCGCATAAATTAAAATTGAAGGATTGCATTTCTTTCTTATCGACACTCTGCTCACCAATAGATATGGATTAATGTTAATAGATGTAGTTTGCAAGTTACATAGTTAGCACAAAGCCTAGTTGGTTAGTTGGTTAGACTTAACTGACTCTAGTTAGTTAGTAATTAGTGTGTATATAAATAGATTGATGTCAATGTATTTGTGGACTATGAGTCATTATTGAGATACCAAACTATGTAATATTTCTCTCTATAATCGATTTCTCCCTTTCCATTTCTGTCTTCTTTCTCTTCTTCCTTCCTCTGTTTCTGTTAAATGCTTCTACAAGCTTCTATGTACCTCCATTAATAGACTTATCATGGTATCAGAGCCTTGAATGATCATAGGGTAGAACTCGAGTACAATTTAGGTATTCGAAGGTGCAATCAAGCTTGAGTTGAACTGCAAGTAAGTACCAAAATTCTAGGGTTTGCGATCGCAATCGAAGCTCATTCAGAAGTTCATCAATGACGAATGTAGCAACTGAAGTCGCAAGCACGCTAGGAACTAGAAATGCACCAACAAATGCTTCAATTGGAACAACAAGCACTTCGTTTCTATCAATTGATCATAATCATCCTTTGTATCTTCAGTCAACTAATACTCTAGGTAGCTCACTAATTTCTCTTCAACTAATTGGATCAGAAAATTATGCCCTTTGGAGTAGGTCTATGAGATTTGGATTATTAGGAAAAAGTAAGCTAGATTTTGTTGATAGTCGATATCCTAAAAGTAGTTTCTTTATTAGACTTACATGATTTGTGGGAGGAGTGTCATGCTGTAGTACTTTCATGAATTATGAGTGTTGTGAGACATGGACTACTTGATAGTATAGTGTATGCATGTGATGCACACAAAGTATGGTGTGAATTGAAGGAGGGATTTGATAAGGTGAATGGATCTCATGTGTTTTGCTTGCATAAAAAGATTCACACTTGCACTCAGGGAACCATGTTTGTTTCAGACTATTATTCAAAACTTAGGAATTTATGGAATGAGTTTGATGCAATAATGCCATGTCCCGAGTAAGGAAATTCTATGAGCACTTTGAATAACCGAGACTTCTTCAGTTCCTTATGGGATAGAATGAGTCCTATGCTCAAGTTAGAGGCCAAATCTTCATGATGTCTCCAACTTCAAGTGTGAACTAGACATTTTCACTAATAATTGATCAGGAAAGTCAAAGAATTTTAGCTACATCTGCACATGTTAGTGTAAATCCTAGTGTAATATAAGGAACAACCATGTTCAACTATAAAAAAATTGGAATTGGTGGTGGTCAACTAGGTTGAGGTGGTCCAATAGGTGGAAACAATGGACCAGGAGGAAGTCACTATGGCAATAATCACAACGAAGGACAGAAACAATTCATAATCTGTGAAGTGTGTGGGTACAATGGTCATACGAGAGATCAACGCTTCAAAGTAGTTGGATATCCACTAGGGTGGAAGTCAAAAAAGAAAAGTGATTCTTATGCAAATCAGGTGGAGACTAACCATACTCCTGCTCATACACAATGCTCTACTTCATTCTTCATTCGGGAACAGTACAAGCAAATAATGCAAATGTTGTCACAAAGAGGTGAAAGTAGAACCATCACAGCTGAATCATCTGAGAAAGATGCTGCAGCAGGTAGAATTCTATCTACTTTAGTGTCAAAGTATGTGACCAAATAATGGATCATTGACACCGGAGCCACTAATCACATGACATTCAAAATTGATATGATAACCATGTGCAAATATACTTCAGAGTCAAATAGGAGTACAGTGTCACTACCTGATGGAAATGTTGTAGGAGTGTCTCATGTTGGAGAAGCTAATGTCCTTAAGGATGAAGTTATCACTAATGTGCTCTTTGTCTCAGAATTCAAGTATAACTTGTTATCAGTGTCAAAACTCACAAAAGAGTTGCAATGCTCAACTCTATTCTTTTCTGAATTTTGTGTTTTTCAGGATCTTTACACAGACAGGTCAAGAAAATTGGTAAGGATGAGTGTGGTCTCTACATACTAAGGGAAGGAATTCAGAAGAAGTCATCCTCAAGTCAGTCACTGAAAGAAGCTTCCAATAAGGTTAGGTCATGCTCCCATAAATGTAATAAAGAAGCATGCGTTTTTTAGGAACTTGGTAATATCTGAGCTCTCTCATTCTCATTGTACTGTGTGTTCTCTAACTAAGCATACTAAACTACAATTTCATTAAGTACTCACATTTCAAAGTTTGTGTTTGAACTGGTGCATTATGATATTTAGGGACCTTACAAATCATCTACTCACAATAATAAAAGGTATTTTGTGACTGTAGTGGATGATTCTTTCATATACACCTAGATTTTCTTGATACCTTCCAAAGGAGATACAATTATTGTAGTAAAAAAATTTCTTGCACAAGTCAGAAATATATTTGGTTCTTCTGTTAATGTTTTTAGAACTGGCAATGTGAGTGAATTTTTCAGGTCTGAATTCAAAACTATGGTTGATAGTAGTGACATAATTTATTAGTCCTCTTGTGTGTATACACCTCAGTAAAATGGGATTGTTAAGAGAAAATATTGATCTATTAGAGCAATGGCTAGAGCTCTTAGGTGTCACGACTCAAACCAGAGGGCCGCGACGGGCACCTCAATCCCACCCGCCGGGTACCACCAATCGTACAGTCAACACCTAATAATAATTAAATACGGACTAAGCCGAAAAATGACTATGTAAAATCAGATAACCAACTTATATATATACATACTCATACCAAGTCCAACAAAGCCATACAAGATTACACATAGGACCGTTTACAAGCCTCTAAGAGAGTACATGACATCAAAAGGTCGGGATAGGGCCCCGCCATACCTGTATATACAAGCAAAAATTACCGTACCAAGATAGACCGACACTCCGAAACAAGGGGAGCGCTCCAAAAATTCGCTAAGTCAGCAACCTACTAACGTGGATCGTCGCCTTGCCTACGTGAACCTGTGGGCATTAAACGTAGCGTCCCCCAATAAAAGGGATGTCAGTACGACGATGTATTGAGTATGTCAGGCATGAATAATAGCATAACAGGGATATAACAATAACTGAAACAGAAACAGTCGACCAGCAGTAAATGCCTCTGAGGGCCCTAATACATATGCCTAAATGTTATGCACAATACAAATGCGGTATACATATAAATATTGTATGTATGTTGCGGAACGTGCAATCCGATCCAATATATGTATATGTTGCGGAACGTGCAATCCGATCCAATATTATATATATATATATATATATATATATATATATATATATATGTTGTGGAATGTGAAACCCGATCCAATATATGTATATGTTGCGGAACGTGCAACCCGATCCAATATATTATATGTTGCGGAACGTGCAACCCGATCCAATATATGTATATATGTTGTGGAACGTGCAACCCGATCCAATATATATATATATGAAACATTCTTGAACTTATCGGATGACATAATATCCTGGTACCTTCGGCTAACATCGGGGGAATATTAACATCTTTTTCATATACCTCAATAAGGATTTAGGAGCATATTTAGACATGCTTTTAACATAGGAATCAATAACATGAATATTCTTAACTACTAGGAATAGAATAATTTATGGAACAATATCACGGTTATATTTCATTACATAGAACATGCCAAAAGAAAGAAATAATTTACCTTGACATACCTTCGTCGACCATTAAATAATTGCAATGGAACTGGCCATCTTCACCTTACACATTCCACTTCGATCACACTCACTATTTTTTTCTCCTTCTCTTAGAACTTGAGGCGAATTGGGAATCTGACACCCTTTTCCTCTCACTTTGGTTTCCACTCATGCGATTTCTATTTCCTTCACTACTTTATCGTACCTCCAAACGAATTGCTTGCTGGAACGTTTCAAAGAGCTCCCAAAGCCAAGATATAAACTCCCCAAAGTGATCACAAAATAATTTATCATCATAATGTCTCCCACTTAGCCAATCTTGGCGATGGAGAGCATTAGTTGATGACACATGCACACCAACGTGCCCCCCTACTCCATTAATTAAGTGACTTGCTTCCGTATAATTTATCAATCACACACATAATTAATTTCGTGATCCCAATTCACTTAAATCTTAATAACTTATAAGACATTCACATACTCAATGTCATAATTTGTGTGATATGACACAAGTCCATAACCTCTTTGGGGATACAACTATTATTATTAATCTCCATCGTCACACTTGTTACGTCCAAAATTATTTCAGGGTTGCATCCTTTTATATACTAATCTCTTTATTAGCATACGTAAATATAGCATAAATTCCCCGAGGCTCGGGTCTACTTGCATACGTTTAGGTGCGCAATCCATCGCCCAAAATTACGGGATATTACATTAGGTTTCAGGCTTCCATTCCTCTAAGGTTTTGAAGTGAGTGTGTGCTAATTGCTGTATATTTCCTTAATAGGTTACCTTCATCTGTGCTAAAGTTCAAGTCACCATTTGAAATGCTATATAAACATCCTCCATCTCTCACTCATCTTAAGATATTTAGTTGTTTGTGTTATGCTGCCTCTCATAGAACTCTTGACAAGTTTTCTTCTAGAGCTATACCTGTTGTGTTCTTATGATACTACTCAACCCAAAATAGGTATGTGTTGTATGATCTACGCTCCAAAACTTTCTTTGTCAATAGACATATTGTGTTCAAAGAAGAAATTTTTTCCATTTAAGCACATACAGATTTCTACTAATCCTATTTTCCCGTCATAGATCTTTTATCCCCTGCAACTTATCCTGAAACCACATCTACTTTCTCCATATCTGATGTATCATCCTCTACAAATTCCATCACTCACCTCACTCATGATACATTCATCAACACTATTGAACCATTTACTATATCCTCAGATGTTGTAGTTGTTGTATATAGTCTTCAATTGTGTTTGTTAGGAAGATGTGTATGGGAGTTTGTCCCACATTGGAAGAATAAGAAACGCTTGATGTGTTTATAAGTACTTTTGTACTTGGTATATTAAATTGAAAAGAGTTCATTTAGTTGGGCCAAACATGCATTGGGCTTGGATGTGCTTATAATTGGATTAATAATATGCTAATATATTATTAATCAAAGACTAGCACTTAGCACTTTGCACGTGCACGAACACGAGCTTAAATATCATTTAATCTTTTGCTGTTTTTTTTTTAAAAAAACGTTGATTTCATGAAAAGTCACAATTCTTCATGAAAGATTACATTGTTTCATGAAAGATTACAATTGTTCATGAAAGGGTACTTGATTCCTTTAAATATGGAATGGCACATGATTAAAAGATCACTTGCAATTTATATCTTCCAACCAAGAAAACCTTCTTTCTTTCAAGCAATTCATGTTCATGAAGAACGAATAAGTTCTTTGTAAAATTCGTTCTTAAGATTAGGGAATCCTGGGGGTAATTATCAAGTTAATCCCATCGCAATATAGTGGGGGCTAATATTATCCCAAGGACGAGAGAATCATCTCGTCCTAATCTAGTTTCTACAATTCATTTCTTATCATACGGATCTCATTTTCTAACAATCTTAGGATAATATTATGGAGAACACTATGAAGATGTTTGGTAATGATACTTTGTGAAACTAGATCGTTTTGATGGAACCAATTTCCTACGTTGGAAGGAGAAGATGTCGTTCCTACTCACCTTGCTTTGAAGATCTTCTATATTCTAGATCCGAATTTGGGGGCTTTGGCGGAACCAGCAGACGATGACACCGAAGAAAAGATAGCGAACGCAAGAAGCGTGTCGAAGATGAAACATTGTGCGAGAGGGTTTATTCGAACTCCCTCTCGATCGTCGTATGATCTCTACACTCCAATTCGATCTGCAAAGGAGATGTGGAAGGCCACAGGAGTTCAAATATGATGCGAGAAAAACAAGGGGCGAGATAAGTTTGTTACTTTTAAGTTCTTTGAATTTTCTATGGTTGATGGCACCTCTATACTTGATCAAGTGCATGAATTTCTGATATTGATTTCTAAGTTTAAAGACCTGGACATAACCATACCGGAAAAATTAATTGTTGGAGGAATTATTGCCAAATTGCCACCTTCCTGGAATAATTACAGGAAGAAGTTGTTGCACACTTCTGAGGAGTTCACTTTAGAACAGATTCAGAAACACTTACGAATTGAAGAGGAAACTCGAAATCGTGAGAAGGTTTTGAATGATGCTTCTAGTTCTAAAGTGAACTATGTCACTCAGAAGAATCTAAAGGGTAAGAGAAAGGCAAATATTTACTCCAATGCTTCTAACCCGAATAAAAAGGTTAAGAAGGACATGTCTGAAATCGTTTGTTACAATTGTGGAAAGAAAGGCCATTTCAAACGTTTACTGAAAACCCTAAGAAGGAGCATAATCAAAACCGAAAAAGGAACAACGAAGAGAAGGCGATTGCTAATGTTGTTGAGCAAAATACCAATGAGATCATTGCCATGCTTTACGAGATGCATATTGGAATGATCCAAGAGTTGCACATGGTGGAATCACTACAAGCGATGATTGGTGGTATGACTCGGTGCTACCACCCATGTTTGCAACAATCGCTCACTCTTCAAAGATTACACCGAGGCGGTGGATGGTCATGAAATTCTTTGGGAGACCATCATACTAGCAAGGTTCTTGGAACAGAAGGAAGTGTGATACTCCGGTTCACTTCGGAAAGAAAGTTGTGTTGACTAATGTATTGCATGTTCCTTCCATTAGGAAGAATCGGTTTACGGTTTTGTGCTATGTAAGAAAGGACTCAAAGTTGTAATAGAGTCCGATAAGATCATCCTGTCTAAGGCTGGTGCCTTTGTGGGAAAGGGTTATGTATCCGATGGAATGTTCAAACTAAGTATCAATAAAGATGAAAGTTCCAATTATTCTTGTGTGCAATCTTTTGATTTAAGTTTTAATATAGAAAGTACAACTTTTAATCTTTGGCATAATCGTTTGGGATATGTTAATTATCAAAAAATGAAATATATGTGCAAAGACGGAATTATTTCTTATAGCAATGAGCATAAAGAAAAATGTGAAGTTTGTGTTCAAGCGAAAATGAAAAGAAAACCTTTTCCAAAGGTTGATAGACAATCGAAATTTTAGAACTTGTACATTCGATATTTGTGAGTTAAATGGTGTTTTAACTAGAGGTGGATGTAGGTATTTTATTACTTTCATTGATGATTGTTCTAAATTTACCTATGTCTATTTAATAAAATCAAAAGATCAAGCTTTTGACATGTTTCAAGTTTACAAATCTATGGTAGAAACACAAAAAGATAAGAAACTGAAAATCTTGAGAAGTGATAGGGGTGGAGAATATTTCCCTACTTTGAATTTACTTCTTTTTGTGAAAATAATGGCATTGTTCATCAAGTTAGTGCACCCTATAGACCTCAACAAAATGGAGTGGCGAAAGAAAAAATGGAGTTCTAGTTGATATGGTGAATGCCATGATTATTAACTCAAACTTACCTATGAACTTATGGGGTGAAGCTTTACTAACTGTATGTCATGTACATAATAGAATTCCTTCCAAGAAGATAAAACTGTCACCATATGAAATTTGGAAAGGAAGAAAACCTAACATTAGTTATTTTAAAGTTTGGGGGTGCTTAGCCTATTATAAGGTCCCAGATCCTAAGAAAACTAAATTAGGTCCAAGAGCTTTGAAAAGTGTATTTGTAGGATATGCAGAAAATTCAAAAGCATATAGGCTGCTAGACTTAGACTCAAATTTAATTGTGGAATCTCGAGACGTAGAGTTCTTTGAGAATAAGTTCCGGAGTGATTCCGACCGTGTTAATGAGTCCTTGCAAATACCTCAAACAGAAACAAGTTCTAATGCTTCTCTTAACAGTGATAGGTTAAATCCTATTGCTTCTAGTAAACTTAGAAGGAGTGTAAGAGTTAGAAAGGAGAAAAATTTGGATTCAGATTTCATAAATTCCCAAGCAATTTCCTTTCTTGTGGAAGGAAATAGAGAAGTTGTTACAAATAAAATCCAAATCGTTCTCAATGTTGAGAATGAATGTGATGACCCAAAGACATTTCAAGAAGCAATGGCATCTAGAAATTCAGCTTTTTGGAAAGAAGCAATAGATGACGAGATGGAGTCTTTAATGGCTAATAAGACTTGGGTTTTGTCAGACTTGCCTCCTGGCTCAAAGGCTATAGGATGTAAGTGGGTTTTCAGGGTAAAGAAGAGTGTGGATAATGATTCAATCAAAGTTTTCAAAGCTAGGCTTGTTGGACAAGGATTTAGCCAAAGGGAAGGAGTAGATTATTTTGATACTTATGCTCATGTGGCTAGAATTGCATCTATAAGAATATTAATAGCTTTAGCCTCTCTGTATGATTTGCATATTCATCAAATGGATGTAAAAACTGCTTTTCTAAATGGTGATTTAGATGAAGAGGTGTACATGAGACAACCTGAAGGTTTTATCCTTCCGGGTTATGAACATAAAGTTTGTAAGTTAGTTAAATCATTGTATGGTTTAAAACAAGCTCCGAAGCAATGGCATGAGAAATTTGATTATCTTTGTTTTGTCTAATGGTTTTATACATAACTCTGCCGACAGTGTATATATTCTAAGTTTACAAAAGATTATGGTGTAATCTTGTGCCTTTATGTAGATGATATGTTAATCTTTGGAACAAACATAAATGGCATAAATGAAGTCAAAGCCTATTTGAGTTCCTGTTTCAAAATGAAGGACTTAAATGAGGTTGATACCATATTGGGTATCAAAGTTAGAAGAAATAGTGGGGGTTATTCCTTGAGTCAGTCTCATTATGTTGAGAAGATGCTTAAGAAATTTGAACATTTGAACTTCAAGGAAGCTAACACTCCATATGAAACATCATGCAAACTTAGTATGAACAGTGGAAGATCGTGGCTCGGCTAGAGTATGCTAGTGCAATAGGTAGCTTGATGTATGCTACACATTGTACTAGGCCTGATATTGCATTTGCAGTTTGCAAACTTTCTAGATTTACTAGTAATCCGGGTACATAACATTGGCGAGCAATTGGAAGATTTTTGGTTATTTGAAAAGAACCAAAAGTTATGCTTTGCATTATGGAAATTTTCCAGTTTGTACTTGAGGGATATACGATGCTAGTTGGATATCTAGTGATGAAGATAATAAATCCACAAGTGGTTGGATTTTTATGCTCGGTGGTGGTCTTGTTTCTTGGGCCTCAAAGAAACAGACATGTATCACACATTCTACCATGGAAGCTGAATTTTTAGCTTTGGGGGCGCGTGAGCAAAGAAGTAGAGTGGTGAGAAATATGTTATTGGATATAAAGTTGTGGCCACAACCGATGCCGACCATTTCTTTGCACTTTGTGATAGTGAGGCAACTCTGTCTAGAGCTTATAATAAGATTTATAATTGTAAGTCTAGACACATCGGTTTGAGACATGCGTATGTGAGACAGTTAATATCCGACGGGATTATAACCGTGATTTATGTAAGGTCTTGTAACAATTTGGCGAGATCCTTTTACTAAAGGACTTCCAAGAGAAATGATTTATGGAACAAGTCAAGAAATGGGCTTGCGACCGGTTTGAATTAATCAAAGCAACAATGGAAACCCAACCTTTTTCTATGAATACCCATGGTTAAAAGGTTCAATGTGGTAATAACAAGTTGTTGATGATCGATTAGGTCACACTAGTGTAACTATTGTTCTAGTGTATGTTTTATAGGGTGAGTAATATACTCTTAATGAAATTCGGGTAATGGAAGAATTTCACCTATATAGACATAAGAAGTGGTGCCGCTTCTAACAAGAGTTTTGGGTCGAACTTTTGTAAATGTCTATGAAACCAGGTGGAGCACATGGCCATAATGGTGCTACCTTGATATGAACATGGAAAAGAATAATTGTGTGTTCGGTCTTCCGATTCTAGCATAAGGAATTTTGGCTCAAACGCTTTAAGCCGCCATTAATTTCGTTAGGATTTTGAAGAAGCGTAACTAAGTGAAAGTTCAAATCGCAAGATACTTTCATCTAAGCACTTTTGTTAAATTGAAGACTAAGTGGGGGATTGTTGTATATAGTCTTCAATTGTGTTTGTTAGGAAGATGTGTATGGGAGTTTGTCCCACATTGGAAGAATAAGAAAAGCTTGATGTGTTTATAAGTACTTTTGTACTTGGTATATTAAATTGAAAAGAGTTCATTTAGTTGGGCCAAACATGCATTGGGCTTGGATGTGCTTATAATTGGATTAATAATATGCTAATATATTATTAATCAAAGACTAGCACTTAGCACTTTGCACGTGCACGAACACGAGCTTAAATATCATTTAATCTTTTGCTGTTTTTTTTTTTTAAAAAACGTTGATTTCATGAAAAGTCACAATTCTTCATGAAAGATTACATTGTTTCATGAAAGATTACAATTGTTCATGAAAGGGTACTTGATTCCTTTAAATATGGAATGACACATGATTAAAAGATCACTTGCAATTTATATCTTCCAACCAAGAAAACCTTCTTTCTTTCAAGCAATTCATGTTCATGAAGAACGAATAAGTTGCTGTTAAATTCGTTCTTAAGATTAGGGAATCCTGGGGGTAATTAGCAAGTTAATCCCATCAGCAATATAGTGGGGGCTAATATTATCCTAAGGACAAAGAATCATCTCGTCCTAATCTAGTTTCTACAATTCATTTCTTATCATACAGATCTCATTTTCTAACAGTAGTACCTTCTTCTTCTTCCACTTCTGATATGTCTCACATTCATTCACAAAGTACTATTCCGTCAAGAAAGTCTTCTAGATCTACCAAACAACTCTTGTGGATGTAAGATTATATTACTACTTCCAAAGGTAATACTTGGATGTATCCCATCTCTTCTTATCTATCATACAAACACATCTCTCCTTTCTATAACTGCCTACTCAGCTCAGTCTGAGGCTTCTTCCTTCAAAGAATCATCTGCAGCTCTAGAAGGAAATCATACCTGGAGTCTAGTTAACGTACTACCAAGTAAACAACCCATTAGGTGTAGGTGGATTTCTAAGATCAAGTACAAGTTCAATGGAGATATAGAAAGGTATAAAGCTAGACTAGTAGTTAAGGGCTATAGTCAAAAGGAGGGTCTTGATTTTAGTGAAACTTTTACTCCAGTGGTCAAAATGGTCACTGTCAGGATTGTGGTAGCCTTAGCAGCAGCAAACCACTAGTTTATATATCAGATGGATGTGCAAAATGTATTTCTCAATGGTATACATGGATGTTCTTGATGGGTTTGCTAGACAAAGGGACTAAGTAGGTCTGCAAACTCGATAAGTCTCTGTATGGGCTAAAATAGGCCCATAGAGAGTGGAATTTGAAGCTTAATAAGTGTTTGATTGATCTAGGCTTCAACCAAAGTCATCATAACTATTCATTATTTACAAAGAACACTGGTTCATATATTGTAATAATTCTACTCTATGTTGATGACTTGCTGATCACTGGCAACACTCCTTAGTTGTTATCTGCAACTAGAAATGACTTACATAAAAAGTTCAAAATGAAATATTTGGGTGAGTTAAAGTTCTTTCTTGAAATTGAATGTGCAAGATCAAGTAAATGAATTGTGATATCTTAGAGGAAATATGCTCTAGAGCTGGTAGCAGAGTCTGGGCTAGGGGAAGCTAAGAATGTTGCAACACCTTTTGAGCTAAATCAAAAGTTAACTTCTGCTCAGTATGATTAGTATATTCAAAACAACAAAATCAACAAGACCAATGATGATCCAGTTTTGCAAGATCTCAGCAGATACCAAAGACTAATGGGGAGACTGTTGTATCTTACAATGACTATACCTTAGGGTGGTTAGATATCAAAGAAGCACCAAGTCTAGGTCTGTTGATGCCTACAGAAAACAACAACCAGCTAGCTGCTTATTATGATGTAACATCCCATAATTTTGGGCAATGGTATGAGCGTCTAGACGTATGCAAGTAAGATCCGAGTCTTGGAGAATTTATGTCATATTCACGCACGTAAATAAAGAGCTTGTATATAAAAAGATAAAACCCCGAAATAATTTTGGACGTAACAGGTGTGACAACGGGGATCGAAATAAATTTAGTGCGTGCATGAAAAGACAATGTACTAGTATCATATTACAAATTTATGACATTGAGTATATGAAGGTCTTATAAGTTATTAAGATTTAAGTGAATTGTGATCAAGAAATTAATTGTGTGTGTGTGATTGATTAATTATGGGATAAGTTAAATTGGGGGGGGGGGGGGGACAAAGTTGAGTGGGACATTACGGGTGGCATACGAGTGGACTAAGCCTAAACTAATGTGGTGTCGTGTGTTTGTGTTAGCAATTAATGGGATAAGAATAAACTAAGACTACGTGTTAAGTTAGCAGGTTAGGATAGCATTTCAATTTTATTTCTTAGTGTTATCTCGTCCTTAGTATTTAATAGGATGTGAAGTCATTTGTTGGCCAAACGAATTCCTATACTAAAACACTCGGCTAAATGCTCATCTGTTGCACGACGAATTAGTGCAAAATAATTTAGAGAAAACTTGCTTATTAATTTTAGGCATAGCACAAGGTATACACAACAACGTGCTTACTCTACTTTTAAGTGGAATAGAGATATGTTAAGGCAAATTATTTCTTTCTTTTGGCATGTTCCGTGTAACGAAATATAACCGTGATATTGTTTCATAAATTATTCTACTCCTAGTAGTTAAGAATGATTATGTTATTGATTCCTATGTTAAAATCATGACTAAATATGTTCCTAAATCCTTATTGAGGTATATGGAAAAGATGTTAATATTTCCAATGTTAGCCGAAGGTACAAGGATATTATGTCATTCGATAAATTCAGAATGTTTTATTGTCATTCATGCATTGTCATTTGCATTATATTCATATATTATCCTGGACCTACTTGTGTTATATACACTACTATATGGTATGAAATATATATGTAGGGGATGGGGAAAATGGAAAGGCGTTATATACGCGTCACCACCTGCAGCTGGTACAAATATCACGAAAAAGAAATATGCCCATGTGAGGCCAACATTGATGCCCTTGTGTGGCCGATATAACCTAATGCCCCCAGATGAGGTTATGGGAAGGAAGATGACCTTGTGTGGCCAATATTTATATGTATACCACATTTGCATTGTGCATAACATTTAGGCATATGTAATAGGGTCCTCAGAGGCATGTACTCTTGGTCAACTGTTTCTATCTTGGTGGACTGTTTCTGTTTTAGATTGTTATGTACCTCTGCGATAATGTTTCTTATGCCTGATATACTCGGTACATCAGTCGTACTAACATCCCTTTTATCGGGGGACACTGCGTTTCATGCCCGCAGGTTCACGTAGGCAAGGCGACGATCCACGTTAGTAAGTTGCCGACTCAGCGAATTTTTGGAGCAGTCCCCTTGTTTTGGAGTGTCAGTCTATCTTGATACGATAATTTTTGCTTGTATGTATGGGTATGGCGGGGCCATGTCACGATCTTTTAATGTCGTATACTCTTTAGAGGCTTGTAGACATGTGTCCTGTATGTAGTAATCATGTACGGTCTCATCGGCCTTGGTGTATATATATATAGGTTTGGTTTCTGGTTTACTGTTTCTATGTTTATATATGTCAGCGGAGTACTAAGTGACGACCCTTGTGGCCGCGGATAATTACGGGTAGATGTTAAATGTATGACGAGTGGTACCCGGCGGGTAGGGTCCGGGTGCCCGTCGCGGCGCTCCGATTTGGGCCGTGACATGTGATTTAGATTGGGGAGCATGTTTGGAGACTAGAAGGTCTGTCACAGGCTATTTGGTTAAATTTGGAGAAGCACTTGTGTCTTGAAAGTCAAATAAACAAGATATTGTGTCTAGGAGTTCAGCAAAGGCAGAATTTAGAAGCATGACAACTTGTGCAACAGACATAACATGGCTAATTGGTCTGTTCAAAGAACTTAGTGTTCAAATAGAGTTGCATGTCAAGATGATTTGTGACAACAAAACAACAGTACAAATAGCTGCTAATTCAATCTTCCATGAGAGGACTAAACATATTAATTTTGATTGTCATTTAGTTAGAGAAAGGATATGCCAAGGAATGTTGAAGACTGAGTATGTTCACACTAAAGAGCAACTTGCAAACTTGCTTACCAAGGGACTGGGGAGAGTACAACATCAATATCTTCTGACCAAGCTAGGAGTTGTAGATTTGTTTCAACCATGAGCTTGATGGGGAGTGTTAATAGATGCAGTTTACGAGCTACATAGTTAGCACAAAGCCTAGTTGGTTAGAGTTAACTAACTCTAGTTAGTTAGTAGTTAGTGTGTGTATAAATAGATTGAGGTCAATGTATTTGTGGATTATGAGTCATTATTGAGATAACAAATTATGTAATATTTCTCTGTATAACCGATTTCTCCCTTTCCATTTCTGTCTTCTTTCTCTTCTTCCTTCTTCCGTTTCTGTTAACTGCTTCTACAATCTTTTATGTACCTCCGTTACTGGAGTTATCAATTAAGAATTTTGAATTTATGAATTTTAAATTGTTGGAAATTTGCCTTTGGCGGGGAGATGCGTCCACCCATCTTTGATGAATTAAACACTAGTGTTCCGCATGTTAGAGGCTTTGTCTCTTCACACATGCATAATCTACTAAGTGAGTAGATGACCTTATGGCCAAGAATCGTCATATTTCGTTAAGAAATGAAAGAGATATTGGTCCACGAAGTAAGGTGTTTGAGGCATGGAAATGTGGTGTAGGATAAATCTACCATATCGGTGGGAATAGGAAGAATTGCACTCTATATAAGTCTCTAATGTGGTAAAGGATTTGGGACCCCAAGGGGTATCCCATGTGTTTAAAGGAGGGAGGACCTAGATGTGCTTGGGTTCAAGGCTAAGCCCACACGCGCGCCGCCGCCGCGCGCCCGTTCGGTCCGGTCTGGGGTTCGGGTCACGGGTCGTGGGCTGTGGGGACTTTCTGATATTATCTTTTTGGACCCCAAATTGCTTAATATTTACAGTTTGGTCCCTAGAGTTTCTGGAAAGTTGATTTTGGGAGTGACGGAAGGTAGAAACTTTTGGACTGTTTTTGGAGCATTAACTAGCCATTACTTGGCTGTTAACTACTCTATTAACAACCCTTCTTCAATGACCATCATCCACCTCCTTCAACACCATAATTCAGCCTCACTAATGGCATTAAACCTGCCATTTACAGCCCTCCTAATGACCATTAACACCAAAGCCACAAGTAAATGTGTATGGTGGATCTTGGAAAATCCTCTAAGAAAACTTGCATCGACCGATTCATGATGGGATCGGAGTTTATCGCTTTATACAAAGCATGAAAGAAGTTGAGTAACTTCATGACTCCTTAGAGGACGTACCTTATTGGGAGAAACTCGTGCCTTCAGCAGTTATACACTGTGGCTAGCCGGTCGGCTTCAGGAAGGACACGGATGACGGCGTCTGGACATATCCGTCAGGAGACATAAGACCGTATGACAGTTGATCATCACGGGTGTCACTTCCTTGTTTACTAACTAAGGGACTACCAGGAGATCAAGTGTTCTGCCTGTCTAGGGAAATGGGCTTAAAACCCAAACAATACGAACCTTTGCGGTGGTAACCCAACTATACTGATTGGGGATCCCAAGAATTTGGTTCAATGGGAAAACTAAGCGGCAAAAGGTTCAGTTGAGCGCTTCGGTTGAAGCAAGAAGCACATCGGATGATGATTTCTGTTCGGAAACATGAATCCAAAGTTGTTCCCGCGATAGACATTAAAGTGCTACCTGCATGGTGGGTAAATGTTAAGCTTCCAAACCTTTAACTATCCTCAAACGGTCGAGGTTAAGGTTGGGGAAACTTTTAATGATTCCTAACACTTGTGAAGTGGGGTATAGCAGGATACCTTGTAGGAGATCACCTATTTAAGTGCGAGGATGGCCGCCTTAAATGAACGCACTTAAGAATCCAAGTGTGTCCACGGCCACAACGGACAAAAACGTAAGAAGGAAAACGAATAAGGAGAGTTATTGTGTTGGTATCATTGTCTTGGCTTACACTAAACACTGACGGTTCAAGACATCACGTTCACCGCGCAGTAAGTAAGTCCGATGGTATTCAACTAGGGAAGGTTCAAAGCGAAAGCTACCTCTCCTGATGAAATATCTTTTCGCTGAAAGATTGCTGAAATGTAGGCACCTTGTGTGTGCGCCACAATCTCTCTTTCATAGAGGGGATTGTTAGAAATTTGTCTTTGGCGGGGAGATGCGTCCACCCATATTTGATTAATTAAACACTAGTGTTCCGCATGTTAGAGGCTTTGTCTCTTCACACATGCATAATCTACTAAGTGAGTAGATGACCATATGGCCAAGAATCGTCAAATTTCGTTGAGAAATGAAAGAGATATTGGTCCACGAAGTAAGGTGTTTGAGGCATGGAAATGTGGTGTGGGATAAATCTACCATATCGGTGGGAATAGGAAGAATTGCTCTCTATATAAGTCTCTAATGTGGTAAAGGGTTTGGGACCCCAAGGGGTATCCCATGTGTTTAAAGGAGGGAGGACCTAGATGTGCTTGGGTTCAAGGCTAAGTCCACACGCGCGCCGCCGTCGCCCGCCCGTCCCGTCCGATCCGGTCACAGGTCGTGGGCTGTGGGGATTTTCTGATATTATCTTTTTGGACCCCAAATTGCTTAATATTTACAGTTTGGTCCCTAGAGTTTCTGGAAAGTTGATTTTGGGAGTGACGGAAGGCAGAAACTTTTGGACTGTTTTTGGAGCATTAACCAGCCATTACTTGGCTGTTAACTACTCCATTAACAACCTTTCTTCAATGACCATCATCAACCTCTTTCAAGACCATAAATCAGCCTCACTAATGATATTAAACCTGCCATTTACAGCCCTCATAATGGTCATTAACAGCCATGTTTTGGTAGTTGGACAACCCTCCTCCATGTTATATATTGGTGCCTCTTTTGGCTCAATAATGTGAGAGAAAACACACGAAAATAGCAGCACATTTCAGTCACAAAAGAGCACAAAACAGTGGCCAAAATCTGTACAAAAACAGTGGCGAAAATCAGTGCAAACTGTTACGAAAAACAGTGAGCAAACCGACACATATACACAAGATATACACAACAGAGACACACTATGTACACAGAGACAAAAGAGAAGAGTAAAGAGAAACTCTTCCTTCCTTTTTTCATATCTTCAGCAAGTCGATTCATATTTGTTTTCTTCGTCAGGCTCAACCTATTGGCTTTGTAGCGTTGAGATTAAAGTGTTGTTTTATCTTGGGAGACTATTGCCCGCTAACGTAAAAGCATATATACGGGGCAATCTTGTCTTAAGGACAGAGGGCAATCACTCGACTCAACACACAACGTTGTAACCATCCAGATTTAGTTGTTTCTTGATTTCAGGTTATCAAGATTCAAGACACAACAAGCTTGCGGCAGTTTTGAAGATTGGCCTATTTGTTCAACAAAATTCAATTTCTGAATATTCAATATTTGTTTATCCTTTCGAATACTTGTAATAGTTATTTACTTCCCGTACTGCTTTATAAAGTACAATAGAGTACCAACATAAATTTTATCAAACCTGTAACTAAAACTGTAACTCCGAACCTGCCCAGCAGAGACTCCACACATGCAAGTAAAAAGTAAATCTTGAAAGCATCTTGCAGATTGAAACTTTAGATGCACCTGAAGCCAATGGGGTTTCTCAATTATATGTGCCCTAGTTCTCTCTTTCTTTCCTTTTTTCCCAGACGACAATGAACTGACATCATGAGTTTGTTGCGAAAGGATTGGTTTCCTTTATTATTCTCGTTCACACATTTTCCTGCAGATTTCAGATTCAGTCTACACGTTTCGATCACAGAGCTCTGCTTATTAGAACGTGTCCATATGGCAGATATCTAAAATTGGGAGTCCATAATGGCCACCCCCTCTCCTTAATTTGTCTTTGTTTTTGGTCATACCTTTTTGGTTGAGAATATCCCTTTTGACGAGGGGATTTCCCTATAGTGCGGCTTGATTGGCTCTAGCTTTTGCATTGCAACTATTGGTTCTTCAAGTACAACATTATGTGGAAGTAAATGTTATTCCACTATCAATTCCTATCCCTATCCTATCCTATTCGAAACTATCTCTACATCGTACCATTCCTAGAAATTTGGTTAAAAGAAAGTAAAATTTTACTTGGTGGAAAACCATGGTGCTTTTGGATAATTCGAATTAATAATATGGTCCTTCAGAGGTGCGGTGATATGGTTAAAATTTCTCCAATTTAATCAAAACTTTCAAATCTGAACGTTGATACTAAATAATAATTCGATATGATTAAGTGCTTTATCTTATTGGTTTACATAGTGCAAATCCACATTTTACTAGTATTGCGAATCTCTAATGGGATCCTTCGGACATTAGCTTATCGGCAACATTTTTGACGGACTTACTATCGCGAATCCCATATTTTCGATGTAAATTTGCATTTGTTTTGGTAGTAATATTAGTTAGGCAGTTGTGCTTTGAATACCTAACCAACAAAAAAGTACTAGTTACTACTTAATCACTAAAAAAATATAAGGGATAAGATAGGGGACAATGAAGGCCAATGTCATACGACTGTCCATTTTCTATAAATTGTATGAAACTCCATGCCAACTTACAACTAAGAAGAAGAAAAAAAACATTTTTTTTAAACATCTAGGCATCAACATATTTTGTATTCTTAACACTTCCAAATTTCTACTAGAGCTTATTTCAATTCACATGGTGGTAGTAAATTAATTTTACAATTAAAGCGTAGAAGACGCACATGTTTCTGTGGGGGAAGGACATGTTAAGTAGTTTCTGAAGGTTTTTGTTGAGTTGTTGTACGCAATGGATATTAAAAACTTGTTTCAAATCCAACAAACGTAGAACTGTTTGACTATAGGATAATTTTAAACTCTAAACATAAGACTTGAATGATATTTACATGTTTACAATATCTGGAATCTTTATCAACTGTGGGTGCGCACGTGAATGCCCTTTCGATTGCAAGCTCCAAGCTTCAATGTATTCCTCCTTTGGAAAGCTAGGAAATCCGGCAGAGGTTCGAGAGAGTTTTTTTATTCAGAGTCTCTAAGACTTAGAATAATGATATGAAAATCAAGTGTATTGAATAATGAAGTGTAGGTCTGAATTTATAGGTGAAAAATTAGGTCAAACCGGATTAGGGTTTGACCTTGGGCCTGGCCCAAAATTCGAGACAGATTAGGTCATGGCGCCGCGACCATATGGTGTGGGCGCCGCGGCGCTGACGTGGCCCTACACTGTCTCGTTTTATTTTCCGCACATTCTTAATGAAATCCAAAATCCAATTTTGACTTAATTAAAATAATCATTATTCATTTAAATATCTCGATTCTAAATCGAATATTTAATACCCTCTCAATACATCCTTAGATCGAAAAGACAATCGATATAGTGTGACCCTGCAGGCCTTCACATATCAACATTAATCAAATTAAGGGCTACGCGGATCTCCTAGATGACGCCGCAAGATGAACTCAATATGTGAAGTACGTTTACACGAATCCAGTAAACTTAACCTCTATGTGGTAAGATAAAATCCTTTCATTCACGACACACCCGATCAAGCTTAGGATTTGTCAAGTGTCTATCCAAATGGCTTAATCATTATATCTCATCTATATTAGTTGACAATTAGACCATATTCTAAATATGTCTATTGCGTTAGCCAACGACTTAGTCAACCTAATATCACTGAGAAGCTGAGTGTTCTCTCGAATATTTATTCGAGGAATGAATCCTAGTCTTGGCTCAACTACCACCTTTAATCCACATCGTAATGTACCCAAAACAAGCCGTATCTCAACCTATAAGGCATTTGAGCTTAGGACATGATCAAAGTATATTACTTTGTAGACAAGGTGCGCATTGACCTCAAGTCTAAGGACTTCTATCTCCCACATGCTGATATTACTTTAGACAAGTATAACAAACAGTATATCAGCAGGGTATACCAATACTTCAAAAGTATCCATGTGTCCATCACGAGTAGCCATTACTCGTAGCAGGTGAGACATACTACATCCTCTAAGGATGTGATGCAGACCACATGTCGACTTATCACATATCATCGATATTCCATTCTCGATGATCATTAGTCGAGGCTATTTTAAGAGTTACGTTATAATATTAATATCTCACATTATTAATAAAAACGTAACCTCTAGGAATGCATATTATAGAATATTATAAACAATCAACTAATAATTCAATAATTGCGAATACCAAAATATTAATCTCCATTAATAATAATATGATTATGTATAAAATACATTTATCCTAATACAGATTGTTTCTAAGACATACATATACTTTCAATCTTCCACTTGGCCTAGAGTTAATCTCCAACATATCGAATGCCTATATTCTCAAAATGACCATTATGATTGACTAAGCTTAATGGTTTAGTGAATGGGTCAGCTAGATTATCGTCTGTGGGAACATAGTCTAATCTAATCTCTTCAGTCTCCACCATCTCCCTGAGTATGTGGTACTTCCTTGGTACATACTTGTTTCTGTTTGTTGATCTTGGTTCCTTAGCTTGTGCAATCGCACCAGTGTTGTCACAATAAATAGTTATTGAACAACTGGCACTCGGAACTACCCTTAGTTCCTTCAGGAACTCAAAAATCGCGACAGCTTCTTTACATGCTTCTGATCCAGCAATGTACTCAACTTCTGTTGTCGAATCAGCAGTTGTAGCTTGTTTGAAACATTTCCAGCTCACTTCTCCACCATTGAAAATGAACGTGTACCCAGACTGAGATTTGAAGTCATCAAGATCCGTCTGGAAGCTAGCATCAGTGTACCCAGTAGCAGCTAGCTATTCTTCCCCACCATAGACTAAGAAGTAATCTTTAGTTCGTCTAAGATACTTAAGAATACTCTTGACTGCTTTCCAGTGTTCTTCCCCAGGATTCTACTGGAATTTGCAAGTCATACTAAGTGCAAAGGCCACATTTGTCCTAGTACAAGTCATGGCATACATGATCGATCCTATAGCCGAAGCATATTTGATCCTCTTCATGCGTTCAAGTTCTATAGCATTAGAAGAATTGTCCTTCTTATATAACTTGATGCCTTGTCCCATATGTAGACCGCCTTTCTTGGAATTTTTCATAGAAAAACGTCTAAGCACTTTGTCTATGTAGACTGACTATGACAGCCCCAACAATCGATTAGGTTTATCTCTATAGATCCTAATTCCCAGAATGTAGCAGGCTTCACCTAAATCCTTCATCATGAAGGTACTGGACAACCACTCCTTGACTGACTGCGGGAGAGTCTTATTGTCTCACATTATCAATATGTCATCTACATATATAATAATGAAGACAATACTCTCATCCTTGTGTTTACTATAAACACATGGATCCTCTTTGCTTTTGACGAAATCAAATGACTTGATAATAGCCTTGTCAAAGTAAATTTTCCAACTCCTCGAGGCTTGCATAAGCCCATAAATGGACTTTTGTTGCTTGCATACAACATTTGGCTTGGACTCAAGCGAAAAACCCTCAGGTTGTTTCATATACACCTCCTCAACTAGATTACCATTGAGGAAAGCGGTTTTGACGTCCATCTGCCAAATGTCATAGTCATAATATACAGCTATTGCAAGCAAAATCCGAATGGACTTAATCTTAGCAACATGTGAAAAGATTTCATCATAATCGACCCTAGGCCGTTGATTATAACCTTTAGCCACCAACCTTGCTTTATAAGTCTGTACATTTCCAAATGCATCGATCTTCTTCTTGAAGACTCATTTGCATCCTATGGGTTTAACCCCAGCTGGAAAATCAACCAAGTTCCACACTTGATTGATGTACATAGATTCCATCTCGGATTTTATGGCTTCTTGCCATCTCTTCGAATCAATGTCCAATATTGCTTCGCTATAGGTTGTAGGCTCATCGTTATCGGGAATATCTATCTCACTATGTGTTTCCACAAGTAGATTTAGTTTTTTAGGACGACGATGAGTCCTAGTGGACCTACGGAGTTGATTGTTTTGTAGTTCAGTGCTTGGTATGTTCTGACTGTGAGAGGGTTCTTGTGTGTTGGATAATCCACTAACTTGAGAGCTTTCAGAAATATCATTTTCATGTATTTCCTGAATGGGAGGAGGTGCAACCATTGCATCTACTCCCAAAGGCTGTGTAGGAGGATCTTGCATTTCTTCATTGTTCCTCGTAACACTCCCACTAACCGAAGGGCGTACTTAAAGTATCCAATCTTCGCCAAATACTCCCACTGAATTCTTGCCTTGGTCATTCGGCAAGGATTCAACATCTATGTTATCTTGCGGTTCTTGAATTTCTTCAAGTTCTATCTTTGTGCAACTATGTTCCTTGTAGACATATTCTTCTTCAAGGAAAGTTGTGTTCCTGGAAACAATGACCTTACATTCTCCAAAAAGATAGAAGTATTATCCCTTAGTTTCCTTTGAATACCCCACGAAGTAACATTTCTCACTTTTGGATTCCAACTTGTTAGTGAGCATCTTCTTAACATATGCAGGGCATCCCCAGGGTCTCATATGTTTAAGAGTTGACTTCTTGCCACACCATATCTCATAGGGTGTCTTTTCTACTGACTTTTTAGAAACCATGTTCAGAACATATATTGAGGTTTGTATAGCATGTCCCCAATGGTATGTCGGTAGAGCTGAGAAGCTCATCATGGATCGAACCATATCCAATAAGGTTCGGTTTCTCCTTTCGGCAACAACATTCACCTGTGGTGTTCCAGGAGGTGTCCACTCTGATTGGACTCCATGTAGCTTTAAGTAATCTAGAAAATTCTTGCTCAAGTATTCACCTCCTCGATTCGATCGAAGGGTCTTGATACTTGTTGCAAGTTGCTTCTTTACTTTCGACTTGTACTCTTTGAACTTCTCAAAAGCCTCGAATTTATGTCTCATAAGATACACATATACATACCTTGTGAAGTCGTCAGTAAAAGTGATGAAGTATGGAAAACCTCCTTTAGCTTGAGTCGAAAATGGCCCACATACATCAATATGGACCAACTCAAGCACCTCCTTGACTCGCACACCTTTTCTAGAAAGTGACTTATTAGTCATTTTTCCTCTCAAGCAAGATTCACAGTTACCATAAGACTCCAAGTCAAATGGTTCGAGGTAGTCTAACTTCCTCAACCTTGATTCGTTGATATGACCAAGTCTACAATGCCATAGGTAGGTAGAGTTTCTATTACTTATCTTAGCTCGTTTATTTTGTACATTGAATATTTCTCGACTACATTTTAGTATATATGATCCATCCACAAGAGGAGCAGTTTCATATATAACATTATCAAAAGACAGTACTTGACTGCCATTATAAATATATGAGGAAAAACCCTCCATGTCCAAAACAGGGATAGAAATGATATTCCTCGTTAACGAGGGTACATAGTAACAATCATTTAACAGTAGACAATAGCCAGAAGGCAAATTTAATCTATAAGTTCCTACGCGCTCAACATCCACTCGTGCTCCATTTCCAACGCGTAGGTCCACCTCTCTTGGTCCAACCTTACTGCTGTCAGTTAGCCCCTGCACGTTAGTATAAATGTGTGAGCCACAAACGGTATCCAATACCCAGGAATGAGAGTTATTTATAGACATATTTATTTCAATGACGTACATACCTTGTCCATCAGAGGTAGAAGCACCTGGTGCTTTTCCTCCTCCTAGTGCAGTGCTGTCCTTCTTCCAATGCCCTTTCTTGTTGCGGTTGAGGCATACATCCTTAGCCGGATTCACCTTCTTCTTCTTAACACCTCCCTTAGGCTTCATAGCTGAGGGCGCAGCGACTGCTTTGTCGTTCTTCTTCTGACATTCCTTACCTTTCGGCTTGGATCGGCTAGTAGAGCTCACCATGAGCACAACTTTGCCTTTGGAAGTGGAACACTCAAAGGTATTGAGCATGTTGTGCAGCTCCGGCAGACTCGCCTACGTTCCATTCATATTGTAATTCACTATGAAGTTTTCAAAGAAACGAGGGAGAGAGTTCAGGATGAGGGTGGTAGCGATATTCTTTTGCAGCTTCGTTCCAATTGAAGCAAGTCTCTCTAGCAGCCCTATCATCTTCAACACATGCTGTGAGACCTGGCCCCTTTATTGAGCTTACACTTAAAAAGTTCTATCGGTAACTCATATTCCATAGTCTGGGATTGTGAGCCATAGAGACTGTTCAAGTGTTCGAGCATCTCATTGGGACCCATGTTCTCATGTTGTATCTGAAGTTCCATAGACATGGAAGACAACATCACGCATTGTCCTGAAGTGGCATAATCTAGGTGTTTTTAGTAAGCATCCTTATCAAAATAGGAATATTCAGCAGAGTCTATCGCAGGGATTGTTGGGAACACCGTGTCCAACACGTATTCTAATTTCTCTTGTCTCAACACTATTCACAAATTTCTTAGCCAGTCAAGATAGTTAGGTCCAGTAAGTTTGTTCATTTCAATCAATATTTTCAATGATAAGCTCGACATCTTTGATAATCTGAAGAATTAGATAGACTGAAAATCAAACTCAAAATTGATTTCCTATTATACACATTCATTTAGGTTAATCAACATGGTCTTTTGTTTAATTAGCTCTCACTATTTTAACATACTTCTACGACCCCATGGTAGAATACAGACCTATATTAATTACGGTCATAATGGGCCAAGATACAAGCCTATGCTATCTCCGCGTTTGCTTTGGCTGATAACTTTAATAACACATCTTGGTAGGTTCTAAATCAATTGCAAAACTTATTTGCAACTCTTGGTTGATCAAATATTATATTTAATATTGCATCCTTAGATTAGTCCGACACTTTGGCGCCAAGATTTGTCTAAGCAAGTCAACCCCATTACACGACTGCGTTTATGTATCTAAGTAAATTTGGCCTTTGTGAGCAAACACTTTGGTGTAAATATCCATAAAATTTTATCGTTTACCTTTACATTTAAAACACATCTATGAAAGAGTCTGGGTCCTCATAGACTTAGAGCAAATGCTTTGGTATAAATATTTGTATCGCCGAAAAGGATTTTACACTCTAACAATTATAATGGACAACGTATTTTAATTTAGACTTGTATTTAAAATTTTGGGGAACATTTTAATTCAGGGTTTTAACCAAGATCAACTCTATTACGCCATATCCAATGCGATATCTTAATATCATGCAAAACTAATGACACATATAGTTGGGAACCGTCAACCCATTATGTATGATATAAGATGATTTAATCAAATACTGGGCGTCGCCTGCCCAGACAGTTATAGCAGACACTATGCTAATTATTAAATGAAAGCATTTAAACACTTAGCATATAGTTCGTATATTATTCAATATATACAATTAATAATAATCATGGGTTAACTTGTCTAAACTCTAAAATTTAAGTCTAATCAAAACAGTCCCTTTAACATTTTCTGATTTTAAAAACTGATTTTCAGGATATTTCTGTAAGTTCCAAATTTTTAGAATTTACAGCTTAGTCCTTCAAGAATTTAAAATTTCAATTTTGAACCCCTTTAAATTCAGAAAATCCAATTTTAATTTTTAGAAAATATTTTCATATTTCAGGGACCTGTCTGTAATTTCCAGAATTTTAAATTAATTATAGATTTGGTGGCCAAATCTGCTTTTCCAAAATTTACAGATTTGTCCAAGAACCAAATCTGATGTTTTTAAAAACTTTTCTAGGGACCAAATTGTAATTCCAAAAACTTCTAAAATTTTCAGATTTACCCCAAGGGCTAAATTACAATTTCAGAAACCGCCACTGCCCCGCCGGAACAGTGACTGCCGCCACTTTGTTCACGCCGGAAGAGTGTTCGGTTACTGTTCATTGTTCCGATTTTTTAAAATATAAATTGGAGCCTCGGCGCCGCGGCAAACCCTAGGTGGCACCACGACGCTCCATTGTGGAGTTGCGGCGCCTCCGTCTCAGAAGCATAAAATTCACATTTTCGAAACCCTAAAACGGGTTCAGGGTCAAATTTGCAGATTCATCTTCGTTACCCTTCACTATCAAACAACACGTTCATCGACCATCATTCAATCCCTTCTCGTTCTTCACTTCAGTGCACCATGTTCGCAATGAACCGGTTACACACATTGACTTAAAAGAGTTAGATTAGAATGACTTCCTTTAGATTAGAATGACTTCCTCGATTACATCATTGTTTAATAGTTTGGGAGACAATGATGATGTGCTTTAAGATATTAGGTTCTCAAGCTTTAAACAACATAAATTTCAGATTTAAACAAATTCTAACCTATATTATTATTAACTAATTATCTTATAATCATACAAAACAGCCCTGGCTCTTGATACCACTGAAGGTTTTTGTTGAGTTGTTGTACGCAATGGATATTAAAAACTTGTTTCAAACCCAACAAACGTAGAACTGTTTGACTATAGGATAATTTTAAACTGTAAACATAAGACTTGAATGATATTTACATGTTTACAATATCTGGAATCTTTATCAACTGTGGGTGCGCACGTGAATGCCCTTTCGATTGCAAGCTCCAAGCTTCAATGTATTCCTCCTTTGGAAAGCTAGGAAATCCGGCAGAGGTTCGAGAGCTTATTATAGAAATGGATTACTACGTCATATTAAAAACACAATTGAAATCATATTAATAAAACCAGATTCAAATATATTACTACAATTCTTCGACGAATTTTCATTTTTGAAATGTGTTTATAATATCCTTCATAGAAATAATATAAATAATTCTGTTTTAAGGCACCACAAAATAACTTCAGAACCCATCATTAATCTGATTTCACAAACTAATCTTAATCAACTTCATTGATGAAGAAGAAGAAGAGAAAAAAAGGATCTTTTCCGACAAACCGATATCAAATGATACCACTTAAGCCAATTAAGGTGTACCTGCCCCTGCCCAAAACAACTTGTGACATAACCATTTGCTTTTTTTTCAAGTACTTTGAGGTTCCTCCCTTTGATTGTGCAATGCCGAGTTTAATTTTTTCATTCGATCACCTAGCGGCAGGATGAAAATCATGGGAAATCAGATATATATCTCATAAAAGATAAAAGACGTTAGGTGATTTCTTTCTCTTATTTGCATAAGTCTTGTAGCTTTTAAAAAAAATTAAATTGTCCCTAGTTAGTAGGGGTGTTATATATCTTGACAATAAGAACAGGAGGGGGGCTTGGCCTTAATACAACATTTATCCTTCCCAAAAGGAGGGTTAGGGGATAAAAATCTACGAACTAACCCCCACATATCTATGAACAATTAAATTATCTAACAAAAAAGTTCACCTTGTCGTATCTGAGTCTAATGGATGGCAGTTGGATTTTGTCCAGTTGATAAGGGCCCTTCTCACCATTAGGAAAATACTGAAAAGAGTTGCAAATTTGGCTATTCTAACTATTGTTTGCCAATTTTGCCAAGTGATCCGCAACCATATTTGTCTCCCTTAGGCAGTGACTAGCTTTAACATTTGCATGTTTCATCATATGCTGAATCTTCTCAATAATAGAGTTGAGCTTGTAAGTGCATTTTTTTTCCACCTTGAATCATCCTAAGTCTTGTGGATCAAGTATCTTTATTGCTAGGAGGTAGCAAATACTTGATCTCCTAACAGAATAGTGTAAAAAATGTTGGAAATTTGCCTTTGGCGGGGAGGTGCGTCCACCCATATTTAATGAATTAAAAACTAGTGTTCTGAATGTTGGAGGCTTTGTCTCTTCTCACATGCATAATCTACTAAGTGAGTAGATGACCGTAGGGCCAAGATTCGTCAAATTTCGTTGAGAAATGAAAGAGATATTGGTCCACGAAGTAAGGTGTTTGAGGCATGAAAATATGGTGTGAGACAAATCTACCACATCGGTGGAAAAGGAAGAATTGCTCTCTTTATAAGTCACTAAAGTGGTTAAGGGTTTGGGACCCCAAGGGGTATCCCATGTGTTTAAAGGAGGGAGGACCTAGATGTGCTTGGATTCAAGGCTAAGCCCACACGCGCGCCGCCCGTCCGGTCATGGGCTGTGGGGACTTTCTAATATTATCTTTTTGGACCCCAAATTTCTTAATATTTACAGTTTGGTCCCTAGAATTTTTGAAAAGTTGATTTTACGGATGACGGAAGGCAGAAACTTTCTGCCTACCGTTTGGGCTGTTTCTTGGAGCATTAACCAGCCATTACTTGGCTGATTAACTCCTCCATAATCAGTCCTCCTTCAATGTCCATGAACAACCTCACTAATGGCCTTAAACCTGCCATTAATCAGCCTCCCTAATGGCCATTAACAACCCTCCTAATGGCTATTAACAGCCTTGTTGGTGGCAGTTGAGGAGTCCCTCCTCCATGCTATATATTGAGTTGTTTGGATCAATTGTGCTACACACGAAAAAAATACACAAAGCAGAAACACAATCACGAAAAACAGTGAGGAAATACACACATATACACGAGATATACACAACAGAGACACACTTTATACACAGAGACAAAACAGAAGAGAAAGTCAGTCCAAAAACGTTGGACGAAAACAGAAACTCTACCTTCCTTTTCCATTTCTTCAGCAAGTCGATTCGTATTTATTTTCTTCGTCAGACTCAACCTATTTGCTTTGTACTGTTGAGATAAAAGTGTTGTTTTATCTTGGAAGACTATTGACCATTAACGTAAAAGCATATATACGGGGCAATCTTGTCTTAAGGACAGAGTGCAATCACTCGACTCAGCACACAGTTGTAACCATCCAGATTTAGTTGTTTCTTGATTTCAGGTTATCAAGATTCAAGACTCAACAAGCTTGCGGCAATTCTGAACATTGCCTATTTGTTTATCCTTTCGAACACTTGTAATATTTATTTACTTTCCGTACTGCTTTACAATAGAAAGCCAACAAAAATAGTTTGAATGGTAAGGTTTAGACGGTTTTTACTATAGTATTTAGCCTCATTGTAATTGAGAATTAGCCTTTTTAAAGTGAAAATAACATTTAAATAAAAATACTCCAATCTAAAAGACGGAACAACTTCAGCACCATCTTTGACAAGTGGGGTTGGAGTTTGAAAAATTCTCGAAAGCTTTAAATGTGCAGTTCAAACTTCTGAATTTTTAAACTCCCGAAAAAAATATATGGAGTTAGAACTGAGAAACGTTCAACTCTGGTAAAATTTCCTAATGTATTATCTAGTTTTTGTTAGGGTTATTTCCGTTCAAATATGATTTCTGTGCTAAAATTTGAATAGTTTTTAAACAACGATTAACTGTTAATTAGCGATTCAAAAAGTGTATTTGCCCATTTCATCCCAGAATAGTTGAGATGCACAGGAATTGCCTGACAATACCAATATGAAAAAACAAAAGAAAAATAAAACATAATGACAAGAAAAAAAAGAACATGTACAAAGCACACATACATACTAGTAGCATTAATTAGGTCAAACATTAATTTACAATGATGATAATATTTGGGCCATTCAACCCATAGTCTAGGTCTTATTCAAGCATGGCACTCCACTATTACATGTCACTGAGATTCTTGTAAGATCAGTAGTACATGGAATTGTGTAGCTTTAATTGGTTATCAGCACCTTAGTAATTACGTTTACTCACTACTATAGTAATAATTAATAACAATACCCCCAATAAAACAACACCTTCTTCTTCTATTCAACGCCTTCTAGCGGCGGTTTCCCTCTGGCAATTGAAGAAAACAGCAGCAACAGGAGAGCCAAGTTCATTTTCTTCTGAGAATTTGCGAGTACAGAATCGATCCCTGGAGAGTGGTGCACTGGATAATGTTTGCCTCTTCTTCTGCTTGAACAACAAAAATACAAACCTGTGAATTCCAATATTTGGCCTTGGTATTTCGTACCCAACCACTTCTCTTCCTGACAAATTTTCGAATTGCTATTATTAGAAATTGGATATAAGTTGTAGGCACTAATATGTGTGTAAATGAATTGCATACTATCAGTGTAGTTTAACTAATTAAAAAAAAAACATATCAGTTGCATCGAATTAGCGGAATGTTAATTAATTAAGAGATCTAAGAAGAGATAAGGGCAAGCTTAGAAAAATACGCAATCTTTCAGAAAGGGTGTGCATAAACCCTAAAAGACTGATTTATTATATATATAAATTAATTGGAGTACATTTTACCAAAACATTTGAAAACTGATAACTATCTTGTACCAAATAAATATTTAATTAAATTACTACTCCAAATGTTTACTAAATTATTAACAGAATATATGATTTAAACTCAATGTTCAGATTTACTAAACATTTATGTTTTTTTTTATTGGTAAACATTCATATTTTTTATTCATCTTATAATGCATTATTATATGTGAAAGCATTGTATACAATTAGCACTGAGATTTTATTACCTCATTGCTAATCTTATGACTTTTTGAAATTGCGTATGCATCTTTAAATGTAAAAAAATAGCCAAGAATATTTTTCAATTAGGACCACGAGAGGTAAGCACTTCTTTTTTGTTGATCATTAGTAAGTTTAAAGATAATTGTCTTACTTTCCGTTTTAATTTGTCTAAAAAAGAGTGTCACTTTTTATATTTAGTAAGTTTTGACAAGTTTAAGATCACAAGATTTAAAGGACCTCACATATATTTAATTAAAGACCACAAGATTAATTTTTTTTAATTTATTTCTTAAATTTCGTGTCTAATCAAACTAAAACACTTAAAATGAAACGGAATGAGTAATTAATAAAATAGGAATCGATGCCCGATCCCGTCACCACCAGGCGAATTTTATACTCCAATGAAGAAAATATATACCAATTTATATCAAATAAAATTAAAAAAAATATTATTTCGAATTACTATGGGTTAAGGATACATACCAAAGGAACAATCTGTAGTGCCTGGAATGTCTGTGACAATCCTGTAAAGATGGTCAAATCCTCTTTTCAGGTTATTTGTCAACTATCAATATTGCACAAATATGTCACTTTGATTCTATCATAAATCGAGTACGTTTTTTCCGTTACCACATAGTGTGACCATTTGCAGTGTTCTTTTTTGGTACTGTCACTATAGTGGTAAGGGGAACAAGTAATTATTAGGACAATGTGAACAATTATTGGACATATTTATAAGTGAAAAGGTGCAAATATATTCTTAACTTTGCGACTCTTATTAAATAAGTGGTGCATATACACTTTTGCCGTCAAAGTTAAGGGGTATATTTGCTAGACTAATCAAATGACACTGTAAGTACAACTTTTCAGTTCAATAATAGAACTTTACATGTTTCTCATATTTATTTTAGTACTGTATATGACCATATATCCATGAGTTGCTGACGCAATAACATAAAGATTAATTGTACTACTCCAATAAATAACCATATATCTATGAGTTGCTGATGCAATCATATCATAAACATTAATACCAGCAGTTAATCTTTTTTCTCTTTGTGTTTCCAATAAATTTTGTTATAGGTAATTGTCTCAATGGTGCTTAACTTTTTGTAAAGGTAAAAAATAATTCAAACAAACCATGGGGAACCTTTCACAAACTTTCCTTGTCCAAACACCATATGATCAACATAGGATCGAATGACCATTTCATTTCCCTTCCAAAGTAAACAATTGAAAAAGAGGGAAGATAAAATTGAATGAGTTCGTTTAAAGGCATGTCTATATACCAGTGTAGATGTTCCCTGAGATATGGATCACTAGGACCAGGAACATCTGGGTCTATCATGATCTGTCAATTAAGGTAGAAAAGAAGAAGAAACAAATATCCATATAAATAATAGAACAAAATTGTATTGCTCCTTTAATCTCAATTTATGTAACACTATTTGGCTGACTATAGAGTTTTAGAAAGAACAATTTTCTTTATAACTTGTAGTCTAAAACAAATTTTAAAGTTAAATCATCGATATTATAAAAGAGTGACATTATATTCTATTTGAAATACACTAAGCCAGAAAGAGTGTTAGATAAACTGAGACATATGAAAGTATAAATAGTGAACAATATTATAGGGGGTAGTATTAATTAAGCACCAGTGTGAAGAAGGATCTGAGATCACCACCATGAACTTCAACCCTAGGTTTAGAGGTGACTGAGGAAGGAAAGAGTTCATGCCCATTATAGACATGTTTGCTGGAGTTATAAATAACAGACATCTTAACACTTGGACAGAAATAATCAACTACTTCCCCAATCACTCTACCAATCACTAGGGGATCAGAAATTTTCGAAGCCATATGAGAAAAAATTGAAGATTTAAAGATTTATGTGTAGTGGATATAATGAGTTCGAGTTGTTTTTGGTGGAGAAGAGAAGTGCAAATAACCAACTTTTATAGTGGCCCTCTGAACATTGTAGAGTCAGGTGGGATAGGACTAAAATATTGATAAGTTCAAAAAATGGGAACCAAATTAAAGAAAACAAAAGCCCAAAAGGTAACCTCCTACTCGTGCTACAATAATTAAAGTCATAGCTTAATTAGCAGCTAGCTAGAGAAAGAATATCTGTTTTATTTTATGGGCTTCTAATATGCTCTATAAAAAAGAAGATTTTTTTTTTTGTTTAGTACTAAGGTTTAGAAAGAGAAATAAAGATGATTTGACACGTTAATGCATTGTTATCTGTTTTTCTTTCTCTCCTCGGAGCCTGAACTAGAATACCCCAAGGGGTTCATTAAAAAAATTTATTGAAAAAGTACATTGTATATATATTATTAGATTATATTAAAATTAGTTTTTATGTATATATTAGATATTAAATTACTTTAGCTTGTTTGATTTATACATTTACCCTTTTTATATTTTAAATTTACTTGATGAAAATTTTGATTGTACCGCTATCCTTGCTCCACCCATCCATCCGTTAATCCGTTTACCCCTTTTAAATTCCCTATTTGAAGACAAACTAGTACAAATTCACTGTTTTTGGAATTATTGGTAAGAAAATATGTTTTGAGCTGCATACATACACTGATATAAATTGCTATATTTGACTAATCGGTCAATAATACCTTCATACTCAACGGGTCCTTTAGTTTTTAGACGATGTATATAGATAGTTATTAGATGAATAATAGATATAGAGATGTTATGTGGTGTTAGTACTTAGTAATATAGTTATGTTACATGAAGAACTTGCCACTTCACCCATTCTTTTTAAGAGTTTAGATTGGATACTTTTTCCCCCCTTCATATATATGGTACGGTATTAGATCTTAATTAGCCTATCGAGTTTTCTCCAGACTCACTCCTTAGCCTATTGAGCATACACACCTCTCAGCGTAAGCCTACTGTTCAGCTTGTTGGGCCTGAACTCTCTCTCTTTCTACATCAAAATTCAATCCTCAATCCTCATGCTGAAGGGTGTTAGAGAATACATTTGTCCCTCAAAAGAAAATCAGCTACCTTTAATTTGGCGGTTTGCAATTGTATAATAATACATATATATCTACTCAAAAGTTACGCCAATGTAGGTAACACAGAGCCTAATGCTAAAGATAACGTTGTACTTCTATTAGATATATGGAGCGTTTTATTCCAGAAACCATATTTTACATTAGTAAATGTCATAGTACAACCTAAATACTGTACTGATTAGGTAACATTTTGTATAAATGTGGAGTTAAATATACTTAGTACAAGCTAAATGTTGTACTAATTAGGAAACATTTTATGTGTGGATTGTTTTCCACATATCGAAAACCAAACAACCCTATTAGAAGAAAATGTATGTCCCTATACAATTTACCCTCAAGCAGCAAGAATTGCTGTCCAACGGTAAAATTAATCTTGGGGAAACATAAAATTAACTTCCACTTTTAGATAGTACGTACACTATTTTATTTTAATTAAAAGAAAAGCTGATGGAATTTGCAGCTCGGAGATTCTCAAAGAAACTTTCGTATTTAAGGTAAAAACAAGTTGGACTTTCCTTTTTTTGTTGTAGAAAAAGAACATAACGTGAGTCACCTAAAAATAATGGTAGCTAGCTAGGAGAATTGATCAGGGTATAAAGGGACACTCCACCACGAGCCTTCAAACAATTAATGGTGGAAGCCAAGGTCATGTCATATCAAGAAAAAGAAACACAAGGTCCTCGACATAGCTGGATGACAAAAGAGAGAACTTAAAATTCAGTTATAGGCATGCAGCGTGAGTTCGAACCCTGGTGGAAGCAATTTAATCTCTTATGGAGTAGGACCTTATAGGTGATATCAGTTGCTATTTTCTTAAACCCTAACCATTCAGGCACATCCTGCGATTTACTGGTAATAGTGCTGAGGGACCGGGATTACTATCTCCAGAAATAGTCTGGCGTAAGTCGGGAAGCTGGATATAAAAAAAAACCCAATTTCTGAAGCTTTATAACTCGTAATAGAAAGAAGCTTACTATTAATAGAAATTAGTGATAGAATAGGAAATAATTAGTCATAATTGTGTCTATTCTATATATAGTAGATATATATTTAGTGATTCATTAACGTAACTCTAATCTAAGTTTATGCTGGTATTATATTAATCTGAATTTATCTTTTTCTCCATATTCCATTCTACATCAGTAGTTGATTTCTTCCTCTTTTCTCCTTAATTTTCCATTTGTTGAACGCATCTAGATTATATGAAAAAGTTCTCACATGACAGCACATAGATTAATTCTTTGCTGACAATCATCAGACCCCCTGTTTGATTAATGCAATACTTTTCATTATTACTCATCATTAATTCCTCTATTCTCTCACTTGGCAGAGTATTTGTTTTGTTAATTAATTATTACTACTATTACAACAACATATTCAGTGTAATCCCACAAAGTGGGGTCTGGGAGAGTAGAACGTACGCAGACTTTACTTTTACCTTTGTGGGAGCAAAGATGTTATTTCCGATAGACCCTCGGCTAAAAAAGAATATAGTCAATGCAAGATTGCAAGAAAAATTAAACAACAAAAATATGACAGCAAAATATCCAAATATAGAATAAATGAGTAATACATACATAAGAATAATGCTCTACATGATACCTAAATACTACTACTTAAGGAAAGGAGAAGAGGAGATGGAGAGGCTAGCCCCCACCGCTCGCACACACATCGTGTCATGTCTTGTCTAATCACCTCCTTCCAGTTCTTCTTCGGTCTACTCCTACCTCGCCTAACTCATGCGACCGTCAATCTCTCACACCTCTTAACTAACGCATTGTCACACCTCCTCTTCATATGTCCGAACCATTGCAGTTGCGCCTCTCTAATCTTATCCGCCACGGAGGCCACTCTAATCTTGTCTCATATGACTTCATTTCTAATCATCTCTTAGTATGACCACACATCAATCTGAGCATCCTCATCTCTATTATATGCATCTTCTGAACGTGAGCGTTATTGACTGATCAACATTCTGTTCCATACAACAATTCTGATCAAATCACCACTCTGTAGAATTTACCTTTTGGCAAGGCGACACTTTCTTATCGCAAAGCACTCAAAAGACGAGCCTATAGTTCATTCACCCTATTCCAACACAATGTGCAACATCTTCGTCAATTTCACTGTCCCCTTATATTATGTGCCGAAGGTACTTTGAATTTTTTCTTTTAGGTATAGTACTACTACTGTATTTATTTGCCAGTTAAGTTAATCGTATATTGGACCGACATGTGTACTATTCCTACTACTTTCCCAGGTAGATGACGTTGAGCAGCGTACACACTGCAACTGACACAAAGGAAGCTTTATGCATAAACTTTGGGGAGTGGTTGAGTAAGCTGAGAGCATGAGTTGTATACACCGATGGTAAAAAATATTTTTTCATCCTTTATTAATCTTTGGCGTCGACTTCAATACTTGCTAATGAAGTTTGTCTTTTACTAATAGAAAACGTTTTACTCCAAAATTTGAAGTTTTTGATGTTAATCTGAATTATGTGAGCCCCAAAATAAATATTGGCCGTACATTGAGCTAGAAATCGAAATAAAGGAAACCTTGTCAAGTACACTTTAGGTTCCGTTGACCAAAAAATTGTTACTCCCTCCGTTTAAATTTATATAATGTAATTTGATTGAACACGAAATTTAAAAAATAAAGATTTTTTTTTTGAATTTTATGGTTTAAAACAAACTAAAGATATTTGTGTGGTTTTAATTAATCCCGTTAAGCGTAAAAGATAAAGTTAAAGTTAAATTATTGACAAATAAAAAAATATATTATTCTTTTTTTAACTAATTAAAAAAAATGTATCATATAATTTTTTGAAAGAGGGAGTACCTTGTTTTCGAAATTCAAACAAAAACTTTAAAGACTATGTGTTGGTGCAGCAGACTAATACTCATAGTAGTGTCAAATAAAAACCACTGCACTACATCCGAGACCTCTGATTAATGGAGAAACAACCTCATCCACTGCACCACATTCTTTGATGATATAAACATTTTATATTCTACGAACTACTAACTCATTATAAAATATTTGAAATTTCTTTATGTTCATTTCTACCACTACTATTTGTTGCGCCACATAAAAACCACTAGAAATTTTAGTGATGAATTAGATAGTAATTATCAATAGGGTTGACGCATGAGCTACACAATCGAGAATCCTTCCTAAATGAAGGAACTGGTAGTGAATATATTTCATATATATTTACAATATATTTTATAATTGATATTTAGTGTAATTAATGTAAAATAGAAATTCTAATTTTATTAGAATTACAATTGTATACTCTCTATATAATACATTAATAAGAAAACTTCGTGAAGGAGATTTACACTATTTTAAATGGTATCAAGAGCCAAAAATTCCTCCCTATCCTAAACCCTACTTTGGCCGTCGTACCCTCCCCTCCACCAGACTCCTTCCAACTATTCAGCTGAGCTTCCATCATTCCTATTTCTTTTGATAAAGCAGAGCCCATTATCTGAAACTCATCTTTATTGTCTTTCCATCCTGAATCTTGAACAGCTTCTTCCATTTTAATCTCCAGCACATTTTTTTTCAATTATGAATCTGTGAATGCGATGCTCCAATTCCTCAATCCTTGGCTCGGAGTTATCAACTGATCTCTTTGCTGCATCCACAGCCTCTGCTTTTACAACCAGTATTCAAAACCAATATGTATACCATTGATATACAACAATATACACAACACCCATCCCCATATTCCCTATTTTATAGCCCGTCTACATCAGGTATACATGTAGTATACACCACCCGATATACTTATCACATAAGCCTCCCGATATACCGTTGTTATACATCTGATATACGGCAGCCTTCAACCGATAATTCTTCCACAAATTTTCGGTAACCCTTATGGATTCTCCCGCTTCCTTGGCAACAGTTTGGGCACTGGGCCCAGTCAACCAGTCCCGTTCTAGGCCAGGCCCAGCAGCAACAGTGGGCACTACCGAGGCCCACTGCCCAGCAACCCAGCACCACCGAGCCACTGTCCAGCCACTAGGCCCACTACATAGCGGCCCAGCATCAACAGTGGCCACTGTCGAGGCCCACTGCCCAGCACCATCGAGCCACTTTACAGCCGTCAGGCCCACTACACAATGACCCAGTAGGAACACGATGATACATGGTATATGGATACGGGCGCCACGTCTCACCTCACCAACAATTCTTGTAATCTTCCTCAACTGCGCAATTTAAATACTCTATGGACGGAAATGGTTATCACATTCTAATTCAAGGTTTTGGCCACACACTAACCCCATCACCGCATCCCCACGTCTCTCTTAAAAACGTCCTATATGCTCCTAACCTTATCAAGAACCTAATCGCTGTTAGAAAATTTGTCACCGATAATTCTGTATCCATTAATTTTGACCCGTTTGGTTTTTCTGTAACGGACCTACGTACCGGAAAACTACTTACGAGATGCAATACTGAGGGGGACCTCTATCCTTTTCCATCCACGTTCGATGCCAGTTTCAATCCTCCCACATCTCTAGCTGACATCTCCTCCTCAACGTGGCATAGTAGACTTGGACATTCCGGAACTCATATTTTTTATTTTCTTCAAAACTAAAATTTAATTACAGAATATATTAATAAAGGGAACCTTACCCATAAATGCTCCTCTTGTCATCTAGGAAAACATGTTAGACTTCTATTTACATCGTCTTTAAGTCTTACTTTTTCTCCATTTGATATTATTCATGCGGATTTATAGACATCTCCTATAACTAGCAACCTAGGTCATAAATATTATTTAGTATTTTTGAATGACTTCTCTCACTTTCTTTGAGTCTATTTTCTTAAACTTAACTCTCAAGTTTACTCCAAGTTTCTTGAATTTCGTACATTGGTCAAAACAATTTGAAAAAGATAACAAAATGTTTCAATGTGATAATGGTCATGAGTTCAATAACTCCATTTTCATAATTTTTGTGCGACTAATGACATGGTTTTTCATTTCTCCTGACCTCATACTTCCCCTCAAAATGGTAAAGCCGAACGAATTCTCCGCTCCATTAACAATATGATTCGTACCTTTTTTTTTCATATGTCTATCCCACCTACCTTTTGGGTATATGCATTTAAAAAGGTAGAACACATTCTTAACATCTTACCTACCCGTACAATCCAAAATAGGACACCCACCGAAATTTTCTATCGTCGAATCCCTTCCTATGATCACCTTCATATTTTCGATTGTCTTTGTTACCCAAATTTGGCCTCCACGGTCCCTCACAAATTAGCACCTTGCTCAACTCCGTGCATCTTCCTAGGTTTTCCATCAAACCATAGGGGGGTACTTGTGCTATGAGTTATCTACAGACAAAATCTTAATCTCACGTACGTTTTCCCATTTCACAACATCCAAAAAATTTGAGACACTCCTTAATGACTCAGACACCTTCCCTCTACTCCAAAATGCACTACAAAATCCACACCCTTCGGCCATCCCACCACCCGTCCCGTCGACCTCAACCCACTGCCCTGTCCCTGCCTAGTTACTGCCTGAAATAACACCCGGCACATTGCCCCGATCCCCTACCCCAGTTACTGCCCGAAATTACACCCGACACACTGCCCCAACCCATTACTCGCCATCCTGAGCAGCTCCTGCCCGTCCTACTGCCCAACCCACTGCCTGTTACTACTGCCCGATCCCGACCCCGCTGCCCCAATCATGTTCGTCACCACCCCGCCCCCTTGCCCAATCAGTGACCGTCCCCACTCACCGCATGGAAACCCGTGCACAACACGAGATTTTCAAACCAAAAGTTCACTTTAACCTATCAACTCAAACCATGTCACCTATTCCTAAAAATCCAAAATTAGCCAAACTTGATCCCAATTGGAAGGCAGTTATGCGAGATGAGTTTATGTGCTTACTTCACAGCGCACTTGGGATCTTGTTCCGCGACCTGAGGGGGTGAATATAATCTATTGTATGTGGCTATTTCGTCATAAGTTCAGAGATAATAGTTCCCTTGAACATCACAATGCCTGACTTGTGGAAAATGACACAGGGCAACATGAGGGTGTTGATTGTGGCGAGACTTTTAGTCCAGTGGTTAAGCCAGCTACCATCCGCATGGTTTTGAATGCTGACAACAACCAAGGAATCTCCATTATAAACCTCATGAAAGCCTCCACGGGCAAGAAATACGCCGATAGTGTCGTTTGTCTACATTATTCGTCAAAACTTTCTCTAACTTAACTCAATGACTCAAATTTCCACCTTGTCATACCCGAAATTTCTTCAACCGATGATTCCCATATATTTGAACTAGCTCCGCTCGAATTTCCTAATTTGATCACCACTGTACCTCTTTACGCGTTCGGTTGAATCCGCAATTATCACCATAATCACAATCATCCTTTAGTTGTAGCCACAATCAAAATCCAACATGTACATGATAACATAGTCTGATTCTACTAGCCTTTTTTCTCAACTATCAAGGCAGTCATTGCCCAAAATCCCTTAGAACCACATACATATACATCACAAGTCCAATTTTCCTCAAATCTCCAAATCATCATACTATAAGCATACCTACTGATTACCTTGTTGTGCCAGATCCGTAGAAAATTAATTGATCACTCTACAGACCTTGCATAACCATTTGTACCTCCTCAATACATCGCCAAGTATCAGTGTAAACCATTAGAATTGTCCGAATCATTGCCATCCGAACAATATCATGCACCCTACTTGCAAACTCCAATGAGAACCAGTAACACTGTCATACCTCCATTCCAAATTGAAATCCATCGAACCTCTGTTGATGATTTACTAGAATACTTTAAGTCCTTCAGGCAATATAAACACGGGCCACCCGACCCTAAATGAACAAATCTGTCTCGGAATAAAATGTTGAATCTCTAAATCATTGATAGTCATCCGAACTGATTCCATACATAACTGACAGGCTTCCCATAAGCATACAATGACTTATTCCGTCCCTTTTTCTCATGAGTAATCAATCATGTGCCATCACCCACGACTACAAGTTTCAAAAGTCTACCGGCTTACTTCTCTTAAAATTCAATATTATTTGTCCACTTTCTCTTTTACATGTCCCTAAAAAAATCATAAATATAAGTGTATTTTTACAACATTACCCTTAATTATCTATCTCCAATAAATTACACTTTAATCAATATTGTCTACTTTAAAAAATAATTAATGTTAAGGATAAAATAGAATTTTTTAAATTAATTATGTCTTTGTTTTGTAGATTGATAAGTATTTTAGAACGAATATTTTTAGTAATGTGGACAACTAATATGGGATGGAGGGAGTAATGCAATAGTTTTAGAAAAAAGACTGGTCGACGGTGATGGATCACCGTTAAATCTGAAAACATGTTATAAATTAAGACCATTTACATTTACATGAGACAGACTAAAATGAAATAATTTAATAGCTCTAATTGATCAGCTAGTATAGTACTCCCTCTGTCTCGAAATATATGTCACGTTTCACTTATCGAGAGTCAATTTAATTTATTTTAAAAGTTAAATTATATTAAATTAATATATTATTTTAAAATTAAAATTTAAAAATTTAAAAACTATATAAAAAATACTATAAGTTACAAACCTCCAAGCTGCTAAGAGCTCTCGTCCATGAAGCATATTAGTTTTCAATATATTCTCTTTCCCAGCAGTTAGTTTGGATTCTGATGATTTTCTATTTGGGGTCACTTTTTGAGACCCTACATTTTTATCGTTCTATATATCTATGTCATGCTTTAATTTTGTTTATTTTTAATATGATTATGCATTTAAGTTATATACATCATCATCCGTATAAAAGAATTACACTGTCACTTCATTTTTTCATAGAATTGAGGTAAGTTGGTTATAATTGAATTGATTCGCTAATTGGGACAATTGCCGATCATAGCCTCTTGCTTCGGTATGACAAGACGAAGAACGGAAATTGAGGATTGAAGAAGTCATTAAAGTAGTAGGCTTATAAATGTCAAAGAGGGAAACTAGCTCGATCGAGAGGGTATTAATTAGTACTATGAGAACTACTCTTTGGTGGTAAATTTACTTCATTAGACCTGAAACTGAATGGAATTTGAAAACTAGCTCCGAAGGGGAATATAACGATAGTAGTGACTCAATCCCAAATAAACATGTTGCAGTCGACTATATAAATTCTCACTGAACATATATTTCCTTATTTAAATTCAATCTCAGGGAAACATCGCAAAAGTAAAATATCGGCCACAACAAATAGTAAAAGTTCATTTAGACTTCAAGATCCTTTTCAATTTTCATAAGTAACAAATTACATGTTATTAGACCTCTTTGGCCTTGGCAAATCTATTTCAAAGAAACAGGGTAATCTTGTTGTTATATTGTTGGTGAATATGGGTCTTGTCCAAGCAGAAGGGACCTCAAGATGGCTTCACCAACTGGACCAACATGCCATAAAGCATGTCCACCATCACCAACTTCATGATAATGAATCCAAGGTAACCTTTTGGATACATATCTTTGTAAGTGACACGGCACTATCTTGTCCTCACAACCTTGCCAAATATGAACTGAGCTTTCATTTTCTGTAAATGGATTACCAAATTCTAGTGGATCAAAGTCCCACTTTCCATAAGCCAAGGTAAAATCTTGGAGAAGAGACTCAAAATCACTTTGCTTTGGATAAAGTTTCTGCAAATTAATTAAGACAATTGTCACGATAATCATAATTAAAAGTCCTGTTTGATTGGAGATCAGGGTAGATGATAAATTTTACCGGATCAAAAACTTCCAATCTATTTGCATTCTTTGCCACTTCTATGTCCTTCTTGCTAAACAAAGAGGGATTGCCCGATAAAACACCATTCGATTTTTGTGTAAAAAAAGAGTAGAGTAGGCCAGGAGCATAGCGCGCGAGCCAAATAACTAATCGCCAAAGCTTGTTAGCGTGATCGTTCTTGATCAGATCATGAGGAAGCGAGTTCCATTTGTAGTTGACTATCGGAACAACAAATGCCACGCCTGTTAGTCTGTGGGGTATGCGTCTGAGGCAATTCCAGGCAGGATAGCTTCCAGCAGATACTGAAATTAGATAGAATTTTGATCCTATTTGTAATTGATCGGCTAGTTCTTCGATATCAGAAGCCTCACTATCTAATGACCTTATAGGATTTTGATCACTTTCCCCATATCCAGCTCTATCAAACTGTAGCATATAGATCCTCATCTCCTCTAGGATTTCCTAAAGAATAAAATTAGTCCAATAAATTTCAAAGGAATAAGGCTTTCTAGAAACATTGTCTAATTAGGAGCTAAAAGCTGACATTATGAGACCAATTTCTTGGATGTCCCTCTCTGTACATGAGATATCAAAACAACCATGTTACGAATGTGATTGCACATCAGATATTGTACTATGTTGTCATTGTGGCGCTATCAAATACTCCCTCCGTCTCATGAAATGAGACTGTGTTTGACTGAGTACGAAATTTAAGAAATTAGAAAAAATTAACTTTTAAAACTTGTGGTTTAAGACAAATTATAGACATATGTGTGGTTTGTAAACCATCTTATGACTGGGAGTACGTAGTATTGCTTAGGTTCCGATAATGATTTGATTTGATTCATCTATGTTTGTTATTTGAGAGTTTTGCATTATAAACTGATACAATACTATATAATAGCCTAAAGACCTAAAGTGAACCAGCCAAAAGAATTTGAACGCATGAAAAGTGTAAGTTATTCATAATTGAGCATGAAACGGTACTTTTCCTTGGAGACTAAAAGCATCATTGTTCAAGATTAGGAAAGAAAAATGAATTAGTCCAACTAAAGTTGAAAACAGTGTAAATTCTTGGAAATAATAATTCAAACTTGTAAGAAATCAAAATTAGTTAAAATTTGATATTTTAATTCTTGTCTATTAGAATTTATAGTCAAATTTATATAAGAATAGTTTTCTAGTTTATAATCAAAATATATTTTATACTACTATAAATAGGATTGCTGCTAGCTATTTTCATAATCAGAGATATTGTGAAGATTGTAGAGACCATTCAGACATTTGTAAAGTTTATAAAATAAAAAATTTTCCTTCATAAGCTTATTCATACCTGGGTTGCAAGAAAATCCTTATCTTTGGAGCTGTTAATGCCATGGACAAGGATGATTCTGTGAATGGATTTGTTCATTGTGACTCCTCTTTCTCTGTAAGCCAGATATCTTCCATCCTTTAGTCTGATTCTTGGTGAAGTAACAGTTCTCTGCAATTCCGCCCTGCTATTAGACTGAGGATCAGAATATCCCAGGAAACTTAATATTGAAGCTGCAATTTTCTTGAAAAGCATCTCCATGAGGGATATGAAAACTAACAGAAGCAAGAAAAGGAGTTTCCTTAAATCCATTTATTGGAAAGAAAATGAAATGGGAGACAAGAAAGACAGAGGAAAAGATTGATTTGGGTTTACAATGGAGGCTTTTCTCACTTGCCAAGTATTTTATAGCATTCACATGTCATTTTCTTGTCTTTGAAAAAATCTCTATCATAAAATTTGTGAAACTCGGTAATAGTAATTATTTCACTTAAATAGGCTGAAAAATGGCTATTTGTCAATTTTCTCCATCATAGACGGGGCAAAGGCAAGGGGTTTCTTGTCCGTGTCAAAATAAAAGGGTGATTTACAAGAATGATTTTGAAGGTGAGTGGTATTTAATTTTTGACTCCGCTTGCTCAAGGGATAAAAGTTTGTTTAACAAATTTTGATTTTTGACTTTGAAGGTTTGTCCATGAAGCAAGATAACAACAACAATAACATACTCAGAGAAATCCCACAACGTGCAGTCTGAAAATGGTAGAGTGTACGCAGACTTTATCAATGTAAGAGATGTTATTTCCGAAAGACCCTCAGCTCAAGAGAAAACATAAGCATAAAAAATGTCAGATACAGACAAGAAGTTTAAAGTAGTACGAAAATGAAAATAACGAAAGTGAATAAGCCCTGATAAAACATTCTGGAAAAAAAAAAGGATCGGTAACTACCACAGATAAATAAGATAATCGAAGTATACAAAATAACATATAGCATCAGAATTCAAAGGACAAGAAACTATAAAATAATACTGCACCTACTAGTATGAAATGATAAACAGGACTACCTACTAATGTTATTGGGTGTAATTTCCTCAAATAAAGTGAGTTAAAACAATTGTTTGAAATCTAAATCAACATGTCACGAGACAGTAAATTGAACTCAATAGTAAAGCAAGAAATTTATTGAAGGAGATTAAGAAGATAGAATGCCATAAGAGAAATTTAAACATGCGACGAATACAACTTTGAACCCCAATTACCATGACACTAAAATTTTCCTTTCCTATCATAGGGATTCAATATAGTTTATAGAATATAATAAAAAATTATCTATCCTACTGCACAATATAATTTTTTCGCGAAGTGATTCAATTAAATCCCCTTACCTCTTGCTTGCATGATGTGTTTACAATATACACATAATCTGAATTTACATGCTACAATAAGTTTACACGTATATTAGTGATATGGTCCTTCTTATACATACAAATTGGACAGTCTCATCTAATGAGCTGGGGAAAAAAGGCGAGAAGTGGTAGAAATCATCCAAATTAATAACTAAAATGGATTATTATGGTAGTTAATAGAAATTAGAAGTCCACCAAACAGAGTAGAGAATTAGGTTCTTGATATATTTTCTTAAGTAAAGATAGAAAGTAAATAACACAAGATATTTATGTGAAAATCACTTTGCTCAAGGAAGTAAAACCACGACCTACCACAATAGGATTTTCCTAACACTTCACTAACAACGAGCAATGTTCAGATTGCAACCTAGAAATTAAACTATTAATCTCTCCCCTTACAATAACTCTATTGCAAAGACAAGCCTTGACTAATTCTAGATAAGTGAAACTATTAATCCATCTCTCTTACAATAACTCTACTGCAAAGACACTCCTTGACTAACTCTAGCCAAGTGTACAACTAAAAAAACTTGAGAAACCAACCTACTGAACACTTCTTGAAAGCAGTGTAGGAATACAAGTTAAAGAACAAAAAATAAAGACTCAACAAATCTAAGGACTTAAAACATCTTAAGTGATAGATAATTAGTCCTTCTGTTTGTTGCAGCTTCGTTCTTGATAAGAGCCCTTTGAAGGGCGACGATTTGCTCTTGAGATATGAGAGATTTTCTGATTTGCAAGCTAGGTGCTCACTTGGAACATGTTGTTTATATATGAGCAGTGAGATAAAGTGACTAAACCTTAGCCTTTAGACCATTAGTCAAACTGCAACAACTCTGCAATTGTGTTGTTACACTATGTCAGTAGCTTTACAGCTGTAGAGTTGACTTTCGTATAGACAGGAACCTAGTTCCTCATCTGGTCCCTCGTAATAGCAAGTACGTTGGTGAGAAAGCCTGCAACAACCGTTGTGCTACTGCACTAATTCCAGTCGGTACAGTGTTAGCAGCTTTACAGTTGTAGAGTTGACTTACTTCGGTGGAACTGGCCCATCGGAGAGTGGAACTGGTCCCTTCATGCATGTTTGTCAAATCATCAAAACAATACATAGAATACATTATCAATTTTCCCCTTTTTGATGATGACTAATTTCACGCCCCGACTTTACTCAAGTCTTCCCTTATGGCGTGATAGTACCTGGGCAACTATCCCTTCCCAGGCGAATCATTAACTTCTTTTTTTCCTAAATTAAACATGTATCTAGGTGCAGAAATAATATATAGAATAAGAAATTCAAAGTTTTAAAAGGAAACAATCTCATGTGGGGCGTTCCCCGAGATAACGAAACTTGGTTCTTCGACCTACTTAATCAAGAGTTACATTCACCAATCCGAAGCAATGGATTTGGTGGAATAATGAGGTTGCGGGACGATCGCTAGCCCTGTTGCGGAGCTTTTCTTCTATCACGCTTTTCTGAAACATGTTAAATAAAAGAGTCAGCTCTACCATCTGGGGCTGAGTGATAACTTCGTCTTACAGTTTAAAGTAACCTCGCAATGTTCTAAGTACAATCTTACTATAAACATAATAAGCACGTTATGAAACCATATTACAACATTTTCAATGTACAAGTCAATAGTAATTATTCATACACAAAATCTCTTCCCAACTCACCCTAGGGAAATACTTAGTTTAACCAGTATACCTTCACGAAAGGAATTGCGGGACGCGCAACCCGATCCCATATATTATATTATATATTTGTTGCGGTACGCGCAACCCGATCCAATATTATATATATATATATTGCGGAACGTGCAACCCGATCCAATATTTTATATATATGTTGCGGAACGCGCAACCCAATCCAATCCAATCCAATATATTTATATGTATATATACTGCATGAGTGATACTAAGACCATCTATGAATCGATCGGGGTGACGTAAGGTCGTTGTACCTTCAATTAACCTTACTGGAAAGAAGCTTTCAATGTCAACGTCGATCACCTCATACATGATTACCATACCGGGAACATAAGATCACGAAGTCATGCATATCATAATAATAGACTTCCATACTTAGTCATATTTCTAGAAGATTCAAATAATAATTCTTTCTTTCAACTTTTCGCCCTTCCCGCTTTTAAGGGTTATAATTCTCAAATCGTAACCCCAAATAAGGTGTTTCTTGCGCCAAATCGAAAGTAACACGGGGACCTATCACTATATCCAGTTTTCTCTGAAAATACTTAGTGTAGCTAGTACAAATTCATGAAATAAACAACCCTATGAAAACTGTCTCGCCAGATTTTTGAAAAAAATAGGATACAATTTTAAAACAGTCATAATTTTTTATCTGTAAGTCGGATCGATCTCTGTAAGGTGTCAAACTGTCAAGAACATAGAAAACTAGAACTTTTGTTTAGAACAAACTTTCAGATTCATTACCGATTTGTATAGTTTTTCGTTATACGTTCTGCCCATCCGGATTTCAATCGATCCGAGGCAGAAACTTTAAACAACGATAAGTCTCAAACCGTATATCGGTTTTGGCCCCGTTTGGGCTCAATATGATAGTGAAAGAGAGATGTACAATCCTGGAAAATCCATTCTAATAAGGGTAACTAAGCGAAAATAATCCGCAATTACATGGCTCAAACTTATTCCAAGATAATACTTATATCAAATAACTCATCACAAGTTATTATAGAAAATTTTATGTTATATGGAGGCATCATCATAGAAAAAGAGTAAATATTCAATTGTAGTGCTTGACATAAATTAGTCAAAAGAGACTACTACTAAGAGTGTAAACGGCAACTACAGAAAATTCCACACGGTCAACATATCCAAACAACGTATGAATTATAAATGTTGTCTCTTGTGGCCATCAATAATATTTCAGTACTTGCAAATACCGTAGTTCAACATTTGTTAGAAATTTACTACTGTGGAATTAGGTTTATTCCGTTATTTATGACTCGAACAATTGGGCCCTGCACGTCAGAAATATCATTTCCACGCACGTGCAATCTTAGTGCCAAGTATCGTAAATTTTGTTAATGAAAGAGATATTGGTACGTAAGTGAAATGTTCGAGACATAGAATGATGGACGGTTATTTGCTAAATGACAAGTGTTCCACGTTGGTAAACGAAGGAAGGATTGTGCGAGGTGTAAGATGGAACGGGTCGGAAAAGGGCTGCGAGGCTGAGAAGGGCCGTGGCACCTCCCGGAATGGGTCGCGGTGCCTCCCGGACTGGGCTGCGGCATCGGAGCACATCGGTGACCCCCTTGCAGCGCCGCGGCGCCAGAGTGGCAGTAAGCTCTGTGTTGAATTAGCATCGCGGCGCTAACGTGGCAGAGTCGCGATCCTTTATGGGTAGTGACTGCTCGACGGAATCCCAAAAGTCTTGGCTGTTAAGGGGGTTTCAATGGCTTTGAATCCACCCAATAATGGCCATTACTTGGACCATTATGTTGTTGCATTACTTGGGGGTTAAATGTAATCCATTACATGGCAATTGATTGCCATTGTGGGGCATTTGAAGAGGCCATCTTGCATACCTATAAATTGAAGTCTTGGCTCAATTCTATAGAAGAAGAGATGAACATATATGAACTTTTGAACAGAAAAACAAGTTCACAACACCACAAAGAGATCAGATTTTCCTGATATCAGTCCTTCTCTTAGCAATCTTCATTATCCGTGTTCTTCACTGAGATCATTTGTGTAGGCTTTGCACACTTGATAGTTTGTTATTTCATCTTGGGAGACTATTTTCCACACTTCCGTAAAGCCTATATATGGTGGCAATCTTATCTTAAAGACAGAGAGTCATCTCTCGACTCAGCCGGTGGTATTGTGGTTTATCTAATTGTTTCTAAGTGTTTCAGGTGTTAAATTAACAAACGAATGACTCTAACCGTTCATATTCTCAGCGGATCTACAAGCCACAGGTGTAGAAGTTCATGTTCTTGTATTTTCGAATACAAGTTATATATTTGAAGTTTCATTCAAGATCAAGATATTGACAACTTGTTGTCCTAATTGTTGTTTATCCTTTCGATCACTATAATAATTATTTACTATTCCCGTTGTTGCTTTACATATTCCAACAACATTTACAAACATTGGCTGGCTATTAACATGCATAATATGTTTTAACATGCATTGTAACTCAAAACAAAAGGATTTTACTAAGAATTTGTGAGTGAGAGAACTCACTTTTATTTCTTCGAAATCTTTTCCGACCTCTTCAAGATCTTTTGCAAAGATTAATTCACAAAAAAATGGCTGCGATCTACTACGTATTAAATTCACTGAAAGCAGCAGCAAGCGTCTTCACCAAAACTCAACAGGAATTAGAACTCAAACTCGCAATTTCTCAAACTCTTTTGCTAAAACTATTGTTTTTTCTTCCAGATTGCTTTTTCTTTCTATGTTTTGTCCCCTTTTGTTGTGTTTTATATAAAAGCGTATGTGTGTGTTGTGTCGTGTGTGTGTTGTGTTTGTAACTGAGTGCAAGTGTGCCCATGATAAATGGGACGTGAGGGAGTAAAACGGGGAATGAAAGACTTCAGGTGAGTGAAATTAGGGGGACTGGTTTTGGGTTATGTTATTATTATTATTTTTTATTCTCGGGACTTTACAACTAACCTCATAATTGATATTTCCTCTGAGAACCAGATCCTCACTTGTTCCCCCTGAGAATCAGATTCCCCAATTCAACACATAACAACATTATCACAGCATTACCAAAAGGATTATCCCCCTTAATTATCTTCCTCCTTTTGGCATCATTAAAAAGAGTAAAAGCAGTAACATGAGAAAAATGAATTAAAATAATATTAACTCATGCCCATTGGGGCAACACCATCATGAGCAAAATCAGAACAAACATAGTTAAGCATTATTGCACAACAAGAAAGATAATGCCCAATTATTTATTAATAAAAATATAGTAGATCCAACATGCAAAAAATATGGTAAAAACAAACAAGAGTACCAAATGCCATTACAATCCAAAAATAAGAACTACATAAAGACAGTAGAGACAAAAGATATGAGGATCAAATGGTTCTTGGAATAGGGCATTAGGAGACAGGAAATAGGATAGAATGGGCTAAGACAAGGAATAACTTAAAGCATCTTGGTGAAAATCTTGTCAATCCGCTCATTTACTACATGTTGGTCACGAACCAGCTGCTAGGTCAGGTCCTCCACCTTCCTTTTCAATTCAGCTACCTCAGCCTTGAGCTGATTATTTTCTTCCTTTAACTCCTCAGAGGTATCTGGTCCCTCTCTTTCCTGTGCACTTTGTTAAAGTTCTGCCTTCAGGATTGCATTTTCAACACTTCTATCCATTCTTCCTCAGTGATTTTCACATTCTCTTTTATTTGGATGAGGAAGCAGGTTCCTCACTTTCACAAGCTTTCCTCTTCCTAAGAGGATATGATCTTCCCTTTTTTTTTAGGCTCTTGATCTGCAGCACCTATTCCCTCTCCAACAAGTTTCTCCACCACTGTTGATTTCTCTTTCCTCTATTTTTCTTTCTTTGAACTTCTTCTTTCAAGTAGAGTTTCCTTCACTTCAGGTTCCTCATCATCATTTTCAAGTTCCACCAACTTCGTTGGTGAAGTCTCATCATCATCAACTAACATCCTTACCACTAGAAGCTTCATTTTTGTTGTTTTCTCCTTGTTTTTCCTTAAAACAGAATCCATTTGGGCCATATTCTTGGGTCTGGTGGTTGGCCCCTATTTGAACACAACCTTTCCTTTACTCACTTTGTCCTTTGGGGAGGACCCAAATTTTCTCTTGAACACCAAATTCAAAGAAACATCATCATCGTCAATCTTCCTTAGCATGGGTGACATTCATAGGTTCTCCACTTTAAGATATCTCTCTTAGGGGGATAATAATTGTAGATACATGTTGGGAACCTGGTGTATCATCCCATAGAGGAGCAGTCTTAAATGTAGAGGAAATGACTTCCCCCTAAGTGGAGGCACCAAGTCCTTCACTAGGTCCCCTTTCTTTCATAAACCCAATAGTTTCCAAAAATTCAACTACAATTTCTTTCTTACATTCTAAAATTTTTGACCTACCCTTTTCTACCTCAGCAAGATTGAGACAGAGGGGTTTGGTTTAGGAGTGGATTGAGATGAGGATTTAGGTTAAGACATGATGAATTTTCGTGAAGAAGAAGAGCCAAAATGATGTTTGGATATTGGAGTTACAGTGGATGAACTGGAACACCGACAGTTTCTATTTTGTTTGAAAAGGAGAGCAAGTGAGTTAAGAAGTGGAAGAGTGGATTTTGGTAAAATAAGTGATATGACGCGTGGAAAGAGAAAACTGACATCGAATGAGGTTAGTTCACGATCGTAATTTTAGAAAATAGGCGGGAGAAGTCATAGTGACATGACACTCTATATATTTTAAAACACACAGGTACAGATGGAAATACTAACATGAGTTAAGAAACCAGGTTCCTCAACAATTTTTGAAAATAGGGCAACATCTTTATAGAAGGCAATATCACTTATCCTTGCATAGTCTTGATATTACCATGCGTGCATACCTGTAACAGTATAAAACTGAGTTAGATATTACCAAAAACACTTCCAACATATACATATCATCTAATCATAGTCAATCATTGAGGGATCTTGTAAGGAGACAATTAGTTGATCTTAATCAACTCTAGCTCCAAACTATTTCTTTCAAAATACTCCCTGCTTAGTGTCTTTCATGAAGATATCTACTACCTGATCCTATATGTTGCAGAGCTTCATACAAATAAGCCCCTTTTCAACATTGTCCCTTAGGAAGTGGTGCCTAACATCAATATGTTTGGTTCTCTGGTGTTGCACTGAATTCTTTGCCATATGAGTGCACTTGTATTGTCACACAACAAGGGCACACACTCAGTAAACACACCAAAATCCTTAAGTTGTTGCTTGATCTATAGTAGTTAAGCACAACAAGAGGAAGCGACTATATATTCAACTTCTGCAGTAGAAAGAGATATAGAGTTTCGTTTCTTTATACCCCGTGAGATAAAACATGATCCGAAAAAAATGAGTCATTCCAGATGTGCTCTTTTTATCCACCAGATATCCAGCATAATAAGCATTAGCATACCCAACCAAGTCAAAATTATCTCATGAGGAATATAAAGGGACCAGGTCCGGAGTCCCTTTGAGATACCTCCGAATTCTTTTTGCAGCCTTCAGATGGGATTCCTTTGGACTTGATTGAAATCTTGCACATGGACCAACACTAAACACAATATCAAGTCTACTTGTAATCAAATAAAGTAAGGAATCAATAATACCTCTATACATGGTTTCATTCACAGGAGAACTAGGTTCATCCATGTCTAGCCGAGTAGCAGTAGCTATAGGAGTATCAATGTTTTAGCATTTTCCATTTTAAACCTTTTCAGCAGCTCTCTGATGTACTTTTGTTGACTAATCATAGTGTCTTTTAGAGTTTTCTTGACTTGGTTCCTATGATAGTTCTATCGCAAGGTTTGGGTACCAGGTGTCATTCTTAGTTCCCCTTGAACTCATGAAGCTTTTCTTGCATCGCTCATGTGGACCAGTGCTTTGAAGGTCTGATGGACCAGGTTCCGTAGAGTTTACTACATCATTGTTTTTACCATAGTCCGAATCTTCATGATTGGTTTATCCAGGCCTTGGGTACCTAATACTACTTCAGTAACCTGATGTTCAGCTTCATGAAAAATAATAGAGTCACCAAGTTCCTGCGTGCTTTTTGGCAATTCTGCACTTAGTCTTTCCATGTGAAATTTCAATAGCCTCATAAAAAATCTTTGAAAATTCTCCATCTTCAACTTCATCATTTTGCATGCCTTTGTCACCCAAATCATTCGATTCATCAAAGATCGCATACACATTGAGTTATTTTCTTGAAGACTTTGTAGGCCTTGTTGTGTGAAAAGTACCCAAGAAAAATACCTAATCACTTTTAGCATCAAACTTCCCAAATCCTCATTACCATTGTTGAGAACAAAACATTTGAATTTAAAAGCTCTTAGGTAAGTCAGCTTGGGTTTTCTCATATTGAGTAGTTCATAGGGAGTTTTCTCAAGCAAAGACATGATCGTGCATCATCTTCTTTACTTGAAGGAAGATCTGACCTACTTTCCTTTAACACAAGCATCACATGCCTTTTGATCCTTGAACTTAATTTTTGGCAGTCCATGTACCAGGTCCTCCACAACCAGCTTGTTCAGCAGTGAAAAACTTGCATGCCTTAGCCGTCTGTGCCACAATTCATCATCATCATCCAGAGAACTGAGACATATAAGATGATTTTCATTTAAAGAATCAAAGTCAACCACATAGATGCTCTTATTTTTTTCTTTCTATCAAGACCACTTCTCCAGATTTGATGTTGGTGACAGTGCATGAAGCCGATAAGAACTTTACTTCATTTCCTCTATCATATATTTGAGAGACAGTTAGCAAACTGTAATTTAAGCCATCTACATAATACACATTTTCAATTGTATGGGAGGGTGTCTTGTCAATTTTGTTCATGGAAACAATGTAACCTTTCTTGACATTTCCAAAGGACACACTCCCTCCTTGAAAGGCTTTGAGTGAGAGAGAATTTTCTATTTTTCCAGTCATATGCTTTGATCAGCTACTATCCATGTACCATTTTTGACTGCCTCCTCTCACTCCAGCCTGCAAAACAAGGTCATTGATCAGATTTAAGAACCAAAATCAATTAGGGTTTCTTTGCGTGATAAAATGGATGAATTAGACTTATTTTAGTCCATGCATGCAATATATATATTTTTTGCTGGGACCAGGTCTCTCTGCTCTCAATTTTCCTTCAATTAATTTTTTATTTTTCTGATCAGCATGAAATTTGGCTTTGCATGCATTTTTGAAGTAGCATATTCAACCACATTGAGTACATAGCCAATTTTTCGAAGTAGTGACATACTTGTTGTGTGCATTATAAGGATTCTTTTCTTTTTGAAACCCAACACCTTGTCTACTTCCTGTGTTACTCTTGTTCATAGAAGCAAGAACGTCAGAGGACCAGGTCCAACGAAGTGATTTATTAAGATTTTGTTTAACCCTTTTCAAATTCTCTTGAAGCTGTCTGTTCTTCTCAATCTCTGTGGTGAAATTCATGTTGGCCTTATTAAGATCATTTTCAAGCTTAAATTGAATTTCACTAGCTACACCCTTTCCATTAGAATGAGTATCCATCTATTTTTTAATTTGACTTTTTAACAAGAAGTTTTTTCTAGACACTTCATCAATTTGATTCTTTAAATTAATGACAATGTCTACCAAATCCTCCTTTTATTGTTCCATTCCACCAAAATCTTCAGTTAAAACATCACTTTCTTTTATGAGGCTATGATATGCATCAATTAACACATTTGCTAATGACATCAATTTTTTCTGAGAGTAATTCTTCAAGTTTTTCTGAACAACAAATTTTTTTATCTTATCTTGTTCATTAGTGTCATCAGTGTCATACTTAGCCATGAGTCTAAAGATTGACTCATTAATATGATGGTCCGTCATCAACAACAATCATAGATGCATCTCCATGATCATCTCCATCTTCAGATTCACTGGAGGTATCTCTCCAGGCGGTCAGAGCTTGCTTCACCACATTGTCAGTTGCATCTCTTCTTTTGAATTTGTCTTGAACCTGGTTCCTCTTTACTATTTTTTTAGAGTTGTTCCTGTACTAGTCCTGCTTGTGAAGAGGAGATTCTTTGATGAAATGTTTAGATTTCCCACACTTATGACAACAGTCATTTTCTTTAGAATTTTTTCTTGTGCTTCCTTTCCTTGGGAACCACCATTCTTCGGGACCACCTTTTGAAATCTCCGGGTAAGATAAGTCATGTCTAACTCATCATCACTTGAGTCACTCTTACCAGCCTTGCAAACCAGGCTCTTCTCTTTCTTTGGCTCTTTCCTTTTGAGATCTTGTTATTTCTTCAACTCATAAATTTTAAGGTTTCCAATGAGCTCATCAATGGTCAACTTTTTCAACTCCTTGGCTTCAGAGATAGAATTGACTTTGCTTTCCCAAGAACTAGGCAGTACACTGAGTATTTTGGGAACCATCTTTTTGGTTTGAATAATCACCGAGAGATGAAGTTCATTTATTATGGAGTTGAATCAGGTGTGCATGTCCTGAATAAACTCACTATTTTTTAGCTTAAAAAGTTCATATTATGTGGTGCGCATGTCAATATTGGACTGCTTCACTTGACTAGTTCACTCATGAGCAATTTGAAGAGCTTCTCAAATCTCCTTTGCAGTTTGACAGGTTGAGATACGATTGTACTCATCTAGTCTTATACCACAAACAAGGATTTTCTTGGCCTTGAAATTATTTTCTACGACCTTTCTATCAGTATCATTGTATTCCCTCCTTGTTTTTAGTGTTGTTGTAAAATTAGCCATATCTACGTTCATGAGAACATTAGGACCATCATAGATGCATATAAGCTACTAATACGTTTTTCCCCAAAGCAAGTTCGCCACCAACCGTAGCAGCTCCATCCGCTAAAATTTATCCCTTTTTAATGTATTTACCCCGAGGAACCTGGAGTTTTTTATGCATACAAGTATTTTTATTGGAATATATAACTAATGGAATGCTTAGAATATCTCCATTACCTGCTAAAAGAATTTTGTCAGTATTGGTATAAACGACCATTCCCTCGCGTTCGGCTATAGCAAGAGCCCCCAATCTATAGTTGCTTGTCGTTCCAACCCAGTTCCGACAATGCATTTCTCGGAGCGAGAAAGAGGATGATGATGTCCCACAACTCAAAATCCTCAGACATAATGAAGTCATGTATTCTAGTCTTCCACTACTACAAAAAAAAGGCAATTTGCTGAGGTTGAAAGTGAAATTAGTGGAGGTTATGCACTTCTACTATTTGCTGACAACAAATAGCGGAGGTTTATGACCTCTACTAATTGCACTTTCAACCTCTACAAATTACATGTTTTTTTGTAGTGCATCGCCCATAATATTTTCAATTGAATCTTGGTGGTCTAGTGGTAGATTGTCCTTCCTCTAGATTTGGTGGAGCAACCATTATAAAGATCCTTTCTATGTGTTAACCTTTTAGAAAGAACCTGTTATGATACTAATTGATAGAAACTAAGAGTTCACCAAAAAGAGTAGAGAACCAGATTCTCGATCTGTTCCCTTAAGTAAAGATAGAAAGTAAATAACACAAAAAATTTACGTGAAAACCACCTTGCTCAAGGGAGTAAAACCACAACCTACCATAGTAGGATTTTTCCAACACTTCACTAACAACGAGCAATGTTCAGATTGCAACCTAGGAATTAAACTATTAATTCCCCTTACAATAACTCTATTGTAAGATCTTTACAATAACTCTATTGCAAAGACACTCCTTGACTAACTCTAGCCAAGTGAAACTATTAATCCATCCCTCTTACAATAACTCTATTGCAAACCTTTACAATAACTCTATTGCAAAGACACTCCTTGACTAACTCTAGCCAAGTGTACAACTCAAAAATACTTGAGAAACCAACCTACTGAACACTTCTCAGTGTAGGAATACAAGTTAAAGAACAAAAAACAAAGACTCAACAAACCTAAGGACTTAAAACATCTTCAGTGATAGAGAACTGGTCCTTCAGTTTGTTGCAGCTTCGTTCTTGATAAGTGCCCTTTGAAGGGTGGCGACTTGCTCTTGGGTTTTCAATTGGAACATGTTTATATATGATGAGTGAGTGGAAGTGACAAAACCTTAGTCTTTTGACCATTGATCGAACTGTAGCAACTCTGTTGTTGTCTGCTTGCTACACCTTTCTTTGCCGTGTCGGCTGATTTTACAAATTTACCGTAGAGTTGACTTTCGTACAGACAGGAACCTGATTCCTCATCTGTACCCTTGTAATAGCAAGTGGGTAGGTGATAAAGCCTGCAACAACTATTGTGCTACTGCACTGTTTCCAGTCGGTACAGTGTCAGCAGCTTTACAGTTGTAAAGTTGACTTGCTTCGGCGGAACTGGTCCCTTCATACATGTTTGTCAAATCATCAAAACAATACATAACATACATTATCAGTAGTTTCTGCGGAAATCTAGGTCAATATCAGCGATATTGCACCTGCGTAGCCTGATAACTTTGTGGATGCTTACGAGAAAATTAAAATATTTTGGTAGATAAATTGTAACGTGAAGCACTATTACAGAGACAAAAACAAAGTTACGAACTCGTTAGCGTATAGAGCCCACCAAAAAGAAAAAGGGTTAATTACACTAAATATTCCTGTAATATGATTCAAATTCGGATACATCCCTTAATATTTTAAAATTAAATACTTACACGGTTACACCCGATACTATTAAATCTTACGCTTACCCCCCCCCCCCCCCATCGTTATATCCATAACTAAATAAACAGTATAACATCATGGAGGATTAGATCCTGTAACTGGGGTCTGTGGCTGACTGATATTGCCCATAGCCATTATGAGAAGAAAGGAAGCGCACAGAAGGAAACTAAATTATGAAAATTTAAAATTAAGTTGACTAAAAGTAAGTCGTGTAGCATAAACCAAATGATGGAGCGTATTTTTTGTGATCTTAAAGGAAGAGAATCCTTAGAAGAAAGCATAAAGAATGGTAGCGACAGCTGTATCTTCCAGGGATAATGGTATCGTTAGTAGTGTTAAAAATTCTTCACAAATAGTGTATATTAAAACAATTTTAACAAGTCGGACTTTTATTAATTTATAACAGTAATTTTTTACTTTTCTCAAGCTCTTGTGTTTCTCTAGCTTACATGGTGAACATTTCCCACATGCCACTAATTCACAGTTGTCCTATTTAATTTTCCGTATTCTTGAATTTTTATATCACATATAAAAGCTTCTTTGTTGTTGTTAAGGCTGTATTCTCTGAAGAAACACCCAAAAAGAAGAAGTGTATCTAAGGTAATGGGGTCCTTTGTTGCTAATTCTCCGGAAAACCATGACCAAATTGCTATAGTCATGGTTCCTTTTCCAGCTCAAGGACACCTCAATCAATTCCTCCATCTCTCACGTCTTGTTTCTTCTTACAACATACCAATTCATTATGTTGGTTTTAGTACAACAATTACTCAGGCTAAAGCTCGAATCCACGGTTGGGATTTAGCCACTGCTACTAATTACATTCATTTCCAAGAATTCCCAACCCCATCTTCTTTTATGTCCTCCACTAATAATTCGGATAATAATTCTTCCGAGACAATCTCAAAACTCATAGCATCAGTACTCGATGCATCTTTAACGTTGCGCGAACCTGTGACTGCATTTATCAAGAACCTTTCGAGCACAACTCGTAGAGTTGTGATCATTTATGATTCCATGATGGCTTCCACTGTTCGAGACGTGGCTGTGTCTATAAAAAATGCGGAAGCCTATTGTTTTCATGCTATCTCTGCTTTTAGCAATAGCTCTCTGTACTGGGATGTCATAAAAAACCTCCTCCATCTCCCTTCATTCATCGCGAAATTGGCTAAGAAACTTTTACTCCCATCTGGTGCTTACATTCCAGAAGGACTTCCAACTCTCAAAAGTACTTTCACACCTGAGTTCACAGATTTTATGCGATTACAACATCGTTGTAACAAATTCAGCTCCGGGAACTTATATGATACTTGCAAAGTTCTCGAGGGTCCTTATCTCGAGACACTTGCAAGGTTCAATAGGTTACTCGGAATCCGTAAGCAATGGACTGTTGGCCCATTCAATCCAGTGACTATAACGGACTTCAAAAGTACTCGTCATGAATGCTTAGAGTGGCTAGAAAAACAAGCTCCAAATTCAGTTATTCTTGTTTCTTTCGGGACAACAACCTCCTTATCTACGGAACAAATCAAAGAGCTTGCAATCGGGTTGGAGAAAAGTCAACAAAAGTTCATTTGGGTAATGAGAGATGTTACGAAAGGAGAAGAGGATATCCAAATCCCAAATGGGTATGAAGAGAGAGTAAAAGAAAGAGGAATTATCGTTAAAGATTGGGCGCCTCAATTGGAAATCTTGGCACATAAATCGACAGGTGGGTTCATGAGTCACTGTGGATGGAATTCTTGCATGGAGAGCATTAGTATGGGAGTGCCAATAGCGACATGGCCTATGCAATTTGATCAGCCCAGAAATGCCATTTTTGTGACAGATGTGCTCAAAATTGGCGTCATCGTAAAGAATTGGGAAAATCGCGATGATATAATTGATTCGACTACAATAAAAAATGCTGTAGAAAAATTGATGGCTTCTACAAATGGACATGAGATGAGGATGCGTGCCATTGAATTTGGTAAAAAAGTCAGAGAATCACTGAAGAATGGTGGAGATCATCAAAAGGAGATGGATTCCTTTATTGCTCATGTTACTAGATATTAAGTTGATTCACTCATCAAAGAATGTAAAATTTGTCTTTTGAGGAAATAAAAGTACCCTCCTTCAAAAAAGAAGAGAAAAAACATTCAAGTTTGGTTGTGTTGTCTTTCCATAATATTTGCATAGTTCAGAAAGTGACTTATTTTTTGTACAAACATTATATTAAGAGCCCATTTAGGATAGTTGATATTAAATAACTAATAAGCTTTTAACTAAGCGTAGAATCATCAACTATGTTAATGAATGCACTGCAACATAAATAAAAATCACATTATTAGAAAATAAATAAATTTAGGTAAATATACAATCATGTATTATTGGAAGAAAAATAAATGGCTTGAGATATAAAAAAGTAAAAGCGCAATACTGTTAGAGAAGCATATGCTATATTATCACATAGAAAAACACAGTTCATGCACCAAATACGTTAATATAAAATTTGCAGTCAATTCCTATCCAAGTTGAGACTAATCACTTAAAGGAGTTTCAATTCCATTGCGAAACAAAACCTTCTGTGAAATTCTTGTTAGTAAAGCAATCAATTCCTATCCAAATTAAGACTCATTAATAAAGAGTTTCAATTCCATTACGAACACAAATTCTTTATTGTTAATAAAATATTAGTGACCTTCCATAAATACTTTTTAGTAAAGAAATCAATTCGTATCCAATTCTTTCTTGTTAGTAAAATATTACTGACCTTCCGTAAATATTTTTTTTAGTAAAACAATCAATTCGTATCCAAATTGGACTCAATAATAAAGAGTTTCAATTTATTTACAAATATAGATTCAAAGCAAATAAGACTTATTATTTTACCAAAAATAACGGTGAGTTTTTTTAACTTTTTTAAAAATACTTGTCAAAGTAAAAAAGGACTCCAAAAATAACGGTGAATTATAAAGATAATTAAATAATAATTCGAGAAAAATAGTAAATGACAATTTTATCTATTGTAGAATCTTTTAATGAAGGGCAAAAAGTTCAATCAATATTTTTAAGACCCTTCGTACTTTTAATATAACTAGGCTCTATGAACATGCGTTGAATGTTATTCCCTATCAGGTATCACAAAAAATAAATGTTAGATAATATTATTTGTAATTACATTATATTTGTTTTATGAGGTACACAAATATTCTTAAACACTGATTCTAATAGAGAGGTAAAAAAAGAATTTCTCCCTCTTTTTTGTTCTGTTTTTCCCTTGTAAATTAATTGTTTATGTTGGTACATACTTTATAGTGTTGTTTGTCAAAATAGAATGATATCTTGTATCATATCAATAAATAATTAATATTATAGTTTAACACTTGACTTTGGAAAAGGAACGCTAAATGTTTGTATGGATATTTCGTTATTTAAATAACAATAACATATTTAGTTTAAATCCCTAAAATTAGATCCCGGGAGGGTCGAAATTTTTTTGAACACATTCAATGTCCATATACCGCAAGATCCGTATACTTGATTTCATCAGCTAATGCAGTAAGTAATTATCAAGTGGTCGCGTTGGTAGGCAAAATTGAAACCAATATCAGTTGACTTGAAAGTACTTTTCGCACAAAAACGAATTTCAAATCTTTTAAATAAAAATATTTCGACCTTTGTTCTCCCAAACTAACTGCCTAATTCCTCATCTTAATATGTGCCTCACACGTATAGTCTCACAATTACCGTAAAACATATACTTGCCAACAACTTAGATAGCTCCTTCCGTCATGTATTTTGCACATGTATCTTCATCTTTTATGAAAATATTACCCTTATTAAGCAATATTTATCGACACCATTATACTTGACAAACAATTGTTCTGGAAAAAAAAAAAAACAAATCATCTCTTATTATATGTACTTAATTCTGGCATAAACTAATAAATCACTAATATGGACCTATTCTTGCTCTCGCATTATTATCTGATTTTTTTTCCATTTGAAGTCGTTAGTATGTTTTAATAAAGCTTGCATTTATTTCTTTGTTCTCATTGATTTTGGAACTACATGTAATACTTGACGAAAATGACCTTTAAAGATCCTTACTTTGTTTCATTAACAACCCCTCTTGTGCTTGGTAGTAGAATTCACCCAAAGCTTCTTATCTCCTTCTCTAAAAGTTTATTCTTTAGGTTACAGTAGATTATTGGCGTTGTACAGGAAATTATTTTGAAATTTGGGTTTAATCTAGTCTTTTGGCGAACAATTGTGATAACTCTTGTTACACCTGCGTCTAGAATTTTTCAATATCTGAAAAGTATTTTGATTTGAATTTCAAAAGCCGAAATCTATTTTTTTACAGCCAAATGTGCGTATGTCCTAAGATTGCAGCCTCTATACCTATGCTTATTTGGGTTTAGCGTGAGTTAAGTCCCTAATAGGGACTCCCTATTATCAGGGCGTCTTAATGATATTGGAGGCCTAACGCGAAACTCTAATGCAAGGACTTAGGCCTCATATATATATATATTAGATTTAATGAAAAATGAAAAATTAAATTTTATGCATCTTTTACACATGTGTGTTAGATTTTATGCATCTTTTTGTCTATAACAGTGAAATATTATTTAAATATCATAAATATAACAATCATTCATTGTAGCAATCAAAAAATTATGGACCCAACAATATTGTTATAGAGATGTCTGACTGTATAATTTAAAATGAGCCCAAAAGTAATAGTAATGGGGAAGTCCATAGAGCTAGTTAAAATTCTTAAGAAGATGAAGATTAATATAGCATGTGTCCAGGAGACCAAATGGGTAAGACCCAAGGCTAAGGATGTGGACGGGTATACATTATGGTTCTCGGGTAGGTCGAGGCATAAGAATTGGGTAGACAACGAGCTAAGGGATCAGGTGGTAGAGGTTAGGAGGGTCAATAACATGATGATAGCGATTAAGGTGGTAGTTAGAGGGTTCACTATGAACATTATTAGTGCTTACGCGCCACAGGCGGGCTCGGACGAGGAGGAAAAGAGGCGCTTTTGGGAGGATTTGGACGAGGTAGTGGGTGGTATACCACCCACTAAGAAGTTATTTATAGGAGGGGATTTCAATGGATATATCGGGTCACTTTCGGGGGTTATGACGACGTGCATGGAGGCTTTGGCCTCGGGGACAGGAATGGGGGAAGCATCTCACTTTTGGAGTTCGCTAGAGCTTCTGGGATGGTGATAGCCAATTCGAGGTTCCTGAAGAAGGAAGAGCACTTGGTGACTTTCCATAGTTCAGTGGCTAAGACTCAGATAGACTTTTTGCTCCTTAGAAAGGTTGACAACGGTCTTTGCAAAGACTGCAAGGTTATTCTGAGGGAGTATCTTACAACCCGACATAAGCTTTTGGTGATGGATTTGGAGATCAAGATGGAGAAGAAGAAGAGGGTTGTGGATGACAGGTTAAGAATCAAATGGGGGAATTTGACCATGGCTAGTGCAAATGATATGGGGGAGAGGTTGATGGCCAAGGGAGCTTGGGGAAGTAGTGGGGATGCGACCGGTATGTGGGACAAGACGACTAGTTGCATTCGAGAGGTAGCTATAGAAAAACTTGGGGTCTCGAGGGGTAGCTGCGGTGGGTATCGAGGGGACTGATGGTGGAATGGTAAAGTTCAAAAGAATGTGGAAGCGAAGAAAATGGCGTATGCAAAATTGATAGAAAGCAAAGATGAGGTGGATAAATGGACGAATAGGGAATTGTATAAGATGGCGAGGAATGAGGCAAAGCTTGCGGTTACGATGGCGAAAACAACAGCTTTTGAATGCCTGCATGTGGAATTAGAGGAGAAAGACGGGGATACAAAGTTGTACAGACTAGCCAAGGCGAGGGAAAGGAGGGCCCACGACTTGGATCATATTAGGTGCATCAAGGACAAGTATGACAAAGTGCTGGTGGAGGACACGCATATTAGGCAGAGGTGGCAGTCTTACTTCCATAAACTATTGAACGAAAAAATAAGATAGAGACATTGTGCTGGAAGATCTGGAGCAATCTGGTAGGTACCGGGATTTTGGGTATTGTAGAAGCATTGAGGTTGAGGAGGTTAAGGGTGTTGTTCGCAAGATGCTCAAGGGACGAGCGACCGGGCGTGATGAGATCCCAGTTGAATTTTAGAAGAGTGCAAGCAGGGTAAGTTTGAAATGGCTGATTGAGTTTTTTAACGTAATTTTTAAGACAGTGAGAATGCCCGAATAATGGAGGTAGAGTACAATGATCCTGTTGTACAAGAACAAAGGTGATATCTAGAGTTGTAAAAACTATTGGGGTATCAAGCTCCTAAGTCACACTAGAAAAGGGTCGTGGAGATGATGGTAAGAAGAGACGTGTTTATTTCTGAGAACCAGTTTGGATTCATGCTGGGGCGTTCAACCACAGAAGTCATTCATCTTATTAGGAGGTTGGTGGAGTAGTATAGGGAGAGGAAGATAGACTTACATATGGTTTTCATCGACCTCGAGAAGACATACGACAAAGTTCCTATGGAGGTTCTATGGAGATGTTTGGAGGTTAGAGGTGTACTTGTGGCGTACACTAGGGCGATCAAGGATATGTATGATGGAGCCAAGACCAGGATACAGACAGTGAGAGGAGACTCACAACACTTTCCAGTGATGATGGGGTTGCACCAGGGATCAGCTCTTAACCCATTCGTATTTGCCTTGGTGATGGATAGACTGACGCGACAAATCCAAGGGGAGGTGCCATGGTGTATGTTATTCGTAGACGATATTGTCCTGATTTATGAGACTCACAGCGGAGTAAACGCTAAGTTGGATGTTTGGAGACAGACTCTGGAATCTGAAGGGTTCATGCTGAGTAGGACCAAGACAGAATACTTAGAGTGCAAGTTCAGTAACGGGAGCGACTTGAGACAGGCGTGGAGGTGCGGCTTGGTACTCAGGTCATTTCAAAGAAATGAAGCTTCAAGTACCTCGGGTCTATTATCCAAAGGGATTGAGAGATTGATGACGATGTCACACATCGTATTGGTGCAGGGTGGATGAAATGGAGGCTCGCATCTGGAGTCTTATGAGATAAAAAGGTGCCACCAAAACTTAAATGAAAGTTCTATAGGGCAGTGGTTAGATAGACTATGTTGTATATGGAGCGGAGTGTTGTCCAGTCAAGACTTCGCACATCCAAAAGATGAAAGTTACGGAAATGAGGATGCTGAGATGGATGTGCGGGCATACAAGGAGGAATATGATTAGAAATGATGATATCCGGGACATAGTGGGAGTGGCCTCGGTAGAGGATAAGTTGCGGGAAGTGAGATTAAGATGGTTTGGGCATGTGCAGAGGAGAGACACAAATGCCCTAGTGCGGAGGTGTGAGAGGTTGGCTATGGACGGGTTCAAGAGGGGTAGAGGTAGGCCGAAGAAGTATTAGGGAGAGGTGATTAGATGGGATATGGCGTATGTGCAACTTACTGAGGCCATGACCTTAGATAAGAGGTTGTGGAAGATACGGATTAGGGTGGAATGGTAGTAGGTAGTCGAGCGTAGTTCTACTTATGCTTGCGAACTGATAGTTGTAGTGTTATTATTGTAGGCCCGCTTAGCCTATCATACTAATAGGCACAGTATTGCTTTATAGTCACCTGTAGTTTGATTTCTGCTGCTATGTGTCATTTAGTGTACTTTGTTTAGCTTATTTACCTGCGCTAGTTACTGCTTACTTTTTTCGGAATGCGCTATCATCGCTTATTCTCTTTTGATAACAACATTTTCATACTACTTTAAATTTTTTTCTAACCTGGTCTGGCCGTTTCTCTTGCTTTGCTCTTGCTTTGCCTTTGTTGTTGCTTTGCTTGTGCTTATGCTCTGTCTTTAGCCGATGGTCTCTCAGAAACAACAGCTCTACCTACCAAGGTAGAGGTAAGGTCTACGTATACTCTACCCTCCCGAGACCCACGTTGTGGGATTTCACTAAGTATGTTATTGTTGTTATTGTAAATATTCAAAATTGTAAATAATTATTACATAATTAATAAATACAGAGGAAAAAGTGGGGTCCCTAAATTATAGGGGCCTAAGGCAATGGCCTTACTGGCCTAATGCTCAAGACCCCCTGCCTATTATACTATAGTTCTTCATCCGTGAGTTAAGTCCCAATTCTACAATAGTTCTTCATCCTAATGTGTATTATTCCAATTGAGTCCTTTCCATTGTGAGTTGTAATCCAAATTAATTAAATTGTTAAGGGTATAAATGTCGTTCATTGTGTGACGGATATTTTAGTCAACCAACATTTATATACTTTTAAAATAATATAAATAGATAGATATAGATTACAATTTTCTTTTTTTAGTCAACTCAGTACTTATTTTCTGATATTTAAAGGGGTAACAGCTGTTTTGTGGCAATTTCAATTCGTTTTCATTATCTTCAAATCCAAGTATGGAGATTCTTGGATTGCTCCTCAAACAATTGTGGAGCAATTTTGACTTCAACATCTGATACCAATTTACAAACTCTTGATAGGCCAGAGGAAAAGATCTGTTATGAGTATAAAGGATGATACTAACCATATTACTATGAAAAAGTGATAGAAAAATATTTTGATATTGAATTAGAAGAAATTCAAACACACATAGAATATTTCAACATATAGAAGAATAGTAGAGATAAATACATAAATAAATGTACAAAATCTTGTGATAGCAGATTTAAAAGCAGATTTAAGAATGGAGACAGAACATTATGGATAAAAACAAACTAATAGAACAACAAAATAAGTTAAGAGAACTTGAGATAATAGCCTAAAAACCCCATACATATAATAGAGATATAAATCAACATATAGTTAGTTGTAGAATGAGTATAGAACTTATAAAAGAAAAAGACCAATGTTTACAAGAAAATTCTAAACAAATATATGAACATGAAGAAACTATTAAAGAATTAAGAAATAGAATAGCTATAAAAGACGAAAAGTTGAGACAAAAAGAAGAATAAAATATGAAACTATTGGAGACAAAATTAAGAGAAATAATCAGAAAAGATAACGAATTAAAAGATCTAAAAGATATTATAGAAGAACAATATAGATATATTTATATGTTAAGACATGGTTAAAGGAAAAGAAATAGTAGAAGATTCTAAAGAAACATATTACCAAATGAATACGTATGAAGGAGGAATAACACAAACATTAAGTTTTAAACCATAAATATATCAGAAAATACAAGATGAAAAAGAAGAACTTTCTATTAAGAAAATATTTAAAACTAAATGGTTTGAAAGGAATAAAGAAATAAGATATATAGCACAAAAGCATGAGAACATAATAGACACAAGAAGTGTAAATGGAAGAACAAAGATCAACTTGATAACAGATGAAGTAATAAAAAGAGAATTAGCAAAATTATCTACTAAAGAATTTAAAAGGTATAGAAACATATACTTTGGAGGAGTAGAATTTACTATAAAAGCATACTTCCAGAAAAACATAGATACACATATACAAATATACATATTGGATGATAGGATATTAGAAAATTTACAAGATGCTTTAATATCAGTAATAAAAGGAAACTTAATATATCAAAAACTAAAATTTACAGTACAACCAGATTTTAGTATATCATTAAAAGATGAACACAAAGACTTAGCTTTAACACTATATTATAAATTAGATGGAATAAATATGCCACTAGGTAGTAAAGTTTAAGTATATAAACAAAAATGATGTATGCCCTAATAGGAAATCATCATGTAAAGAAACAACATGAAATGGACATTTTGGTACCAAAAATGTACCAAAAAATATTAGAACAAATTGAAATAAGGAAAATTTCAAAATAACTATACCAGAAGAAATATATATGGATTTTAGTACTAGAACCTTAACACCATCAAAAAGGTCAATACCGAAGATAGAAGGATCTAGACCTTTATCACAAAAGAATCAGATATGTCGAGACAAGATAGCTTAAGACATACAACCTAGAATATTTGATTCAATAAATACACCCAGTAATAGATTAAAGATTAAAATAATAATATTCAATGGTATAATAACAACCGACTATATAGCTGAAATAAATACAGGAGCTACTAAAAGTTTTATACATATAAGCAAAATCAATGAAAACGATTGTAATCTAATAGATCCACAAACTTATAATTATCCCGAAAACGAAAGAGAAATAATAATTACAAAAAGTATTAATTTAAAATTCAAAATTCAAGATCTAGAATATAAGATAAATATAGGAGTAATAGAATATGATAGTTTTAATGAATTACTATTAGGAAGTAATTTTTTAACCATGGTAAATTATAAAATAAATAATAATGGAATTGAAATAAATGACCAAGGAAAAAATAGATTTATAAATAAGATATGAATATACAAAGAGAAATAATAGAGAAAAGTAATATCCCAACTTAAATACTTAAGATATAAGGCAAAAGAGATAAAATTAAAAGAAAAGATAAAATAATTAGAACAACGATGTGAATTTTTTTATAAAATATGGATAGATATGGGAAACAGATGGAAGAAACGAATCAATAATCCTGACTAATCCTAACGAAAAAATTAGTGCAATATGAGAAGAATTAATAGTAAAGGAACAAATGAAAAATACACTGATAACAATGAATGAGATAAAAGACAACCAAACCATAATGCAACAAATGATAAGAGAAGAATTAACTAACCTATGGAATGTATCAGAAATACCAACGTTTAAGATAATATTAGAAAAGCTTGATATGATAATAGAAGAGAAAAACAAAGGTAAACAAGTAGCAGGAGATATTGAACCAAGTACAAGTAAAGAAAATACGATAATTAGTACTACTACTCAAAAACCAAAATTAGTATCAATAGACGCTTGGAGAAGAAATAAAGAACCTATAATGGTAGATATTAGTAAAATAAAACCAAAATTAACAACAAAAAAAAGTAGAAAAAACACTAGATAGTCTAGCGATACTAAATAAAAAATGACAATTTTAATGGAAAATCAAGAACCTAGTGTATTTACGTTTATAAAAATAATGAAAAAAATATAATAGAAAAAGAAAGATACAAATATGAACCTATAAAGAAAAAGACACTAAATGAAGACAAAAAAGAGGAAAATATGCATCTAAAAGACGTAGAAAAACGACCTATGAATATTTAAATCTAAAACTAGATAAACAAGAACAACAAATATGTAAGTTAAAAACAGAAAATATAAAATTGAAATCACATAATAATGAAGAATGGTATAATAAATATAAAAAATATAAAAGAAAGTTTAAAGAAACAAAGAAAATGTTTAAAGAAACCAAAGTAGAATTAAAACAGACAAAAGAAGAATTAAAAGAGGTAAAACAAGAATTAGAAAAGTTAAAAGAAGAATTACATATCCTTAAAGAACAGATACAAAGGTTAAAAGGAAAAAAAAAGTAAGAAAAACTAGGACAAGTGATGAAAGTAATAAAAACACTACTAGTGATGAAGGAACAAATAGTGATACAGACAAAGACAGTAATACTAACCAACAAATACAAGTAGCAGAATTTATAGAAGAAGAAGAAAAAAACTCAGAACTAGTAAAAGAAAACAACCAAATAATAAAGGCTTTATAAAAAATGAAAAGAGTAAATGCAATCATAGAAGATGAACCTGAAAGTGATGTAGAAGATGAATTCAATAGACTTAAAGATACAGACATAGGAACAAATGATATAATAAATGAAGATATCAATGATTATCCTGAAGAAGAATTAATAGACCATAATCTAGAAGTAATAACAAGAAAATATACTAGATTACCAAAACAAATATCAGTAGGACAACAAGCTAAATTTAAAGAATTTGTAGGATCGATGGCACAAGGTGTAAATTACAATGAATATTTCCTAGACCTAGACAATGTTTATGATGAACAAAAAATAGGTAGAAGGATAAATGATTGGAATCTTGGAATGTATATAACTTTAATGAATTCTACACAAACAAAAAACTTATGAATACAAAAAAATCTTCAATCTTCAAAATATTCTCTCTAATGTCTAGCTAAACCCCCTTTTAGTCTATAATCATATCAAGAACGATATCATAATAACAGAGAAAAATACTTTGAAAGTCTATACTTAAAACCATATTAGTTCTCCAACCTTAGCTTGTAACAGAAATTTAGAAAGAGTCAGTTGAATATACTCCCAGGAGCCTAGGCCATTATCCCGTCAAGAGAAAAAAGGGAGTCGAATGCCAGGGCAATGTTGAGTAATTCTGGTGATCTAAAAAGTTGCAAGAGGTATGATTGTTGAACTATGTGTTTTTAATTATAATCTTGATAAGTATAGTCTCTGCAATTATGATGTTAATATTGATAGGAAGTTATATACTTTTATTTTAAAAATGAATTTTGAGCTGATACTTGGTTCCTTACAACATATTTATTATTTGATAAATTCTGATAAAAACTTACTAGTATACCATTTATATTTCTACCATCTTTAGGATTGTTAGATGATGGAAAGATTCGCCTATCAAATTGGTACCGCAAGCACGATCACTATCCAGCCTGTTTCGGAGGTTTTCTCCTTTAGAAGTAGTATTTTCATATAAGCTTTCAAAGATTGAGTGATGTGCATTTATTTATTTATTTAATATATCTTGATTCATGTTTCGCCCTCATGGATGTTAACATATTACTCCTCCAGTTGAAGAAGCAATCCAATTAATATATGACACACTTTAATCACTTAATATAGTTAATTAATACATATTCTTACTTTAATTTATGATCAATTAATTATGATAAAATAGTATAGTTTGGTGTCAATTATATTATAGTTACACTTTGGAACGATTTTTTTTGAAGGGGGGATTAGGGAGAATATTACGAGGTGGGAATCGAATTTGACCAACAAAATGAAAGTTGAGTAAGCTACTAAGATCTCCAAAAACAAATTGTTATGAGAACCAGACTCAAAACCCTTTATTAATTATTAGTAACGTACGCGACCAGCGGCTATTTCTTAATTAACGTGTTTAATTAGTCATACCTATTTTTTTTTTCAAATTCAAGTCGTCAGTACGTGCCGACTCTTGGGTAAGGCGGCTGAAGCGGTCACTTTAGGCCCCATTTTGAAAGTTTGTGAACTAATCTTTAAAAATAAAAAGGAAAAGAAAATTTAAAAAATTCAAAGTGGATGAAATTATTTTTAATTTTTAATTTAGTGATAATAGTTTGAGATTATTAGGTGATAAAAATATATTTGGATAATTTGAATTAAAAAAGACCGTTTTGCCTCAAAAGAACGGTAAAACGTAATAGTCACTCAGATATTGATAAGTGTTAAAGGAAAATAGTAGAAGTAGAATATAATATTTTGATTGATATACTCAATTATATAAGAAGACTTGACCTCTCCAAATATCATTATTGCTTATAGAATAATGTTAACTATTTCTATAAAAGTGACATTTACGAAAAGAAGTTTTCAAGCTAATTTGTTAAAGAATTATAAAAAAATAATTGATTATAAAAATAACATTAATAACTTTGCATTTTAAAAATAAAATAAAAATATATTTCAAATATTTTTTTAACATTTTTTTTTATAAAAGACCTTTCATCCAAATTTGGTTGAACCGTCCCTGCATCATCAGTATATTCTTGCATAATATTTAAAGGGGTAACTGCTGCTTTTGCAAATTTCAATTCGATTTCGTCATCTTCATTGGATTGGATATTAATATTTGGATGTCATGTTACACTTACATGCCACCAACTCGTTAACTTCAACAGGTATATTTACATCGCCCAGCTGTTATTTCAAACAGTTGGAGTGCAAATATATATATATATACTCCTAGCTCTTCGGCAACTGCACAGCACGATCACTATCCAATCTGTTTTGGGAGTTGTTTTTGGAACTACTATTTTTTTTTCCGGCTTCATCGAAGCCCACCTGTTTAACTTATTTATAATATTCGTATTAGGCAGAGATAAAATACTCCCTATTAAAAAATTAACAATAAATTTCCAGAGTTGGAATTTAATACCTTTAGTTAAAAATACAGGAATGCCTACACTCTACATATTTCCTTTGCCTAGACAATACGTACAATTGTTCCAAATGAAACTTTTTTCCAATTGACCGTTCTATAACTAATCGAAATCGCATCTTATCCAATCGCTTACGATATTGTATCACATTAGTTTTAATATATATAGCTATTATAAAGTTTCCTTGTTGGTGTCGTTGGAATTTTAACATAAATAAATAGCTCTATCTGTGTTCTATTATAACAATAATGGAATAAAGTTGTTGCCACATATTATATCATAATGTGGCTGCACGCTCTTCATTTTATTTTATTTATTTTTATTTAAAATATAATTTTAATGTTGAAACTTTGCAACTATTCTTCGGTCCAATTTAAGTGTTTTACTTTTCTTTTTGGTTTGTCCCAAAAAAATATATTTTTATATATTTAGTAAGTTGACAATTCAAACATCCTAGTACATGGTAAGTTTAAAATCATAAGATTCAAATGACATTTTAGTACACTACACACATCTTTAATTTAAAATTACAAAATTCAAAAGTCTTTTTTTATTTTTTAAACTTGATATGAAATGCAAAGTAAGACACGACGGGGGAGTAATATATTGGCCGAAGATCTTCATCTTATATTATCCTAATTTAATAGTAGATTGTGTAAACTTTAATTTTGCTTTTCCTTTCAAGTTTGGAAACTCTATCTATAATAATTATAAAAGTTCCGTTTTTTTGTGACTTTTGCAAGTGGTCCACCTCTAACTCTCAAACTTCAAACACGATATGAAATCTTGAAAATACGAAGTAGGATTCATTTTTGTTAGAATTGGGGATACTGTACATCTATGTTTGTTTAGATAACGTCTCAATATGATGGGCAATTTTATTATAAACCACCTTTCCTTTGTGTTACATTGCTATAAAAGATTATATCTTCCAAATTAAGAGCCATTAAATAATACTCTTCTTTAACTTGCCATGATTGGGCACTCGATCAACTATATAAACGTGGCATCCACTTGACTAAGAAGGAACATTAAGCAATATGCCTTTAAATGTTGCAATTCTATATAAATCTAATGTAAAATTACCTAGCAACTTGTTAACAGGTTTCATGGGCATTAGCATAACACACACAAATGACTGCATATAGTTGGAAAATACTTATTCACACGTACTAGTGTTTACAAAAAAAATTACAATTTTTAATGTATTTTTACATAAAAAAGACGAATGCTGGAAATAGAATAGAAAGCTAATTAAAAGTTACTAGTCTATTTTAGGAAGAGTATTTTAAAAGATTACAAAAGATATTAGGCATAAAATCGTAAAAGACCGGTCAAACGAGAAATCCTTAAAGTTATAAAATTATAAGGTATGGATTGCCAACTTATGCTTTTATCTGATTATGGTTTATAAGCACTTCATTTATTAGCACTTTTGATATTTACAAAATGCATAATAATTCAAAAATTGCTCTTGTAAGCTTAGCCAAACACTCTCCAAGACGCTAAAGGCTTTGAGTATACGTCAAGAATCACAACCAGCAAGCATCTCCAACTTCAGAATTACGAAGAGAAACAATAAAAAACAAAATCCATACTCGATCTGAAAGTAATGTTACAGACTTACAAATATCAAAAGAATTCATCAATAATGTTTTATTTCCTGGCAGCTTGACATGTATTCTTTAATCAAAGTTGGAACAACGCATAAAATTGATGTTGACGCAACGTCATAATTAAAAAAAATTACTCACACGGATATTTAAACACTTGAACGCGAAGAAAATGAAGGTTGAAATTAAAGAAGAATATAAAACTCCTACTTATCAAATTCAAAGTTTAATTAAAGAGAATATATCAATAGATCATGCCTGTAGAGGCGGAGCTAAAATTTGAGATTTATGGATTTGGAAATTTAAGACAAGATAATAAACTCAAATTAATGTATAACAATTACGGGTGGACATTTGTTTCTTCGATTTTCCGTTATTCGAAGTGTGTATCAAGCTACTTTTTAAATTAAACATGGGTTGATTATGTATAACCAAAGAACTAGACAATTATAATCGAAGGCAGAACTTTTAATTTGTTGGGATCTGCGTTCTCCTTGTCAATTTCATTTCCAATTTTTTGATCTATTACCTTCTCGCCAACAAACCATACCCTCACTTGACCAAGTATGGTTTTCTACCGTCACTTGCCATCTAAAATATGTATTAAAATGTGAGTATGCATGTAGATATAAAAAGTTTTTCATCGATATTAAAGAGTATAATAAGGTAGCAACTGTAATTGGTCAAGTAATTAGAAAACAGGTCGTACAGCCTGCTGATAAAGTTTCCTTTATATATATATATATATTACTATTACTCTATCCTTTAGTACTTCCTTTCATAGTTATTATATCAGTGTCAAATTATTAGAGTTTTTTGTGCTTATTTTCTTATCATATTTAAGTTTTATTTTTCTATTGAAGGAAAATTAAAATATTATCATAAATGCTTTTACTTTTCGTGAAAGAAAAATATAATTTTCTTTCATATTTAACTATTTCTTTTTTTGGAGGAAAAATTTGGGATAACTATAGATTGAAGAGCTCCTTCCCACAACTAGAATACACAAAACAATATTCACAATGTAATCGTTTAAAGAGTCTTGTTTATGGGATATTTTCTCTCAATAGTTTTTATGTCTTTTAATTAGTTTTGTCATATGTAGGCCAATTGACCAAATCATATTAAGTTTACTATGCATATTTTAGTATACTTTTTTGTTGTCAAATTTATCGCCGTTCATTGCAATTGTTAGCTTCCGCATGACGCCCTGATTATTTCGATCCTAACAAGTGGTATCAGAACCAACGATTCAAGGGGTTGAAGACAAGCTCAAGACGACCGGTTGAAATCAAATTGTAACCAATATCACGATAATGAAGATTATGTCCGAAGTACTACATGTGGAGATAATTTTCAACCATATTTTCAACAATCTTGTTGTTGCATCTTTAAAAATAAAATTTTGTTTTAACCCATGCTTACTTTTAACGCATAAGGCTCAAATTTTAAACTACACCTATTTTTAATCATGGCAAGCAGCAATGATGAAGATTATACGAAGGAGGATGAAGATTATTTTGTCAGAAAATTCAGGCCAAAAAAGGGATATTTGTTAGGGTTTTTGCCCTGGTTTTCTTACCATATTTGAGTTTTACATTTCTCTTAAAGAAAAATCAAAGTATTACCATACATGCTTTTACTTTTCCGGAAAGAAAAATATAATTTTCTTCCATATTTAGCTATTTCTTTTCTTGGAGAAAAGTTTGGGACATTTATAAATTGAAGATCTCATTCTCACAAATAGAATACACAGGAAAATATTCACAATGTAGTCATTTAAAGAGTCTTGTTTAGGGTTGTAGTCGTTAAAGAGTCTTATTTAGGGGTAGATTTTCCCTCAATAATTTTTATGTCTTTTAATTAGTTTTATCATATATAGAAAAATTGGTCAAATCATATTAAGTTTATTATGCATATTTTAATATACTTTTGTGGTCCGATTTATCGTCGTTCAAGATTTTGCAATTGTTAGCTTCAACATAACGCCTGATTATTTGGATCCCAACACGCGAGTTGCCTGAATTTGAACATGTCAAAATGAGTTAAGTTAATAAATGGACGGAATCATTGATTCATCCAAATGTTACTAGGGCTGAGTGGTCCGGCTCTCGGGCTCAATATGGTAAACAATGGTTCTATGCCTAACTAGAAAACTCTTACATAGTTTTAATTTTCCTGTTTGTTTTCTTATAGTGTGTTTAATTATCTAAAAAAAACTTTATTAAAGTTATATATAACATATCAAATTAAAAAATAGAAAATTATTTTAATAAGATTTTTAGTGGGTCAATTCAGGCTGCATATTTATCCCAAATCAGTCCAATTTTTAGATGAGCTAAATTGGCTGAACAAAATGGGTTGATCAGTTAATAAATGACGGGCATGGACTATTCTAGTGAAACTAGACGATTTTATTTTACCTAAAATAATGTATTCAAAACTTTGGCTACATGTTGAAATCTGATGTTTATGGATCTAAATACTGATAGCTTTGCAGTACTGGGTCAACAAGAGATTATTACATGTAAGTTGTAACTGCTTATGATAAGTGTGAACTCTTTTGTTTTATTATTGAAACTACCCAAGCTTGCCCCTGTATTGGAATTTTATACAAAAAGGGGAGTGTTCATAGGTACAACACCGGATTGAGGTCTCTCAATTAATCTTTAGCATAATGACATTGCTAATTACAGAGGTGCACTATGTATGCGTGGAGTACTCCAGCTACAACAGGCGTTAATGTATTCATTGTATAAAGAAATTTTACGGTGGCGGATCTAGAATTTTCATTGAGGGTGTTCGAAAAATAAAAATACAGTGCTCGGGATTTGAATTTGAAAACTCAAAGTAACTTTTGAGCCTTCTGAACCACTGAACCAAACTCTTCTCTTATGTTCAAAGTATTCAAAATCTATATATTTATATAAAAACATAAGAAAATAGCTTATAAATACGATGTAATTTTTTGCCGCCCCTGCATAGAACTAATTAAAAAGATGTCTATATGGTATCGTTGAAGGAGCATACATAATGCTCAAACAACCAACTAATTTATAAAAAGAAGCAAAGCACACAACAAATTAAATGGTAAGAATTGAACTAGTAAGTTTGATAAATACACACATGAAACGTTGAATATACAATTGTCCATTGTTATCATACCACTCGACATGAAAAGAAATAGTTTATGGTAACTATACACAACGTCAGAAGTTTAATGCTTAGTGACGACGTTCCAAAATTTGTACAGGAAAACCAGTTTTCATCTTTGATGTCAATGACGAATTAAAGATGGGAGTAAAACCATCAGCAGGGACTAGCCTGAACCTCTTGAGAACACAAGCAACCACCAACTTTATCTGCATGAAAGCAATTTCTTTACCGAGACAAGTCCTTGGCCCTGCTTGAAACACTGGATACGTAAAAGGATCCTTGGCGATAAATTTCCAATTTCCAGTATTGGGAACTTTGACCAACCAACGCTCTGTGCGAAAATCCTGACAATCGGAACCCCACAATTCAGACGATCTCCCCATTGCAAGGATGTGGACAATAATGCTAGTACCCTTTTTCACTTTTGTCCCATCTGGCAAAACATCGTCTTCAGTTGCTTGCTTAGCTTCCATGTGGACTGGCGGGTACAGTCTCATGCTTTCGCAAATGGAAGCATGTGTATAAACCATTGCATTTAAATCACCATTTGTTTCTTCGATTTCTTTGACAATCTCCTTTTCTACCTCTGGGTGACTTGAGATGAACCAAAACAACCATGTTAAAGCCGAAAACACAGTATCATCACCAGCCAGGATTAAATTAATACCTGTATCTATAACAAACTTGTTATAATCATCATTATCATCGTGTACTAGTCCATTACTGTATTTGACAAACCTGTCAAGAAAACCGCCTGATCCACCCTCTCGCATCATCAAATCCGCGATTCTCTTCTTTACGTATTCTTGGAGTACTTTGACTGCACACTTGAGATTCTTTTCAGATCCAATGTTGAGAAGTTTCTTACTTCTCCACAAGAAGGACGGGTAAATAAACCTCGTCATGCTGATCCTGATTGCTGTTTCAAAAGAGTCTATCAATTGAGTCTCGGGGAGAGATGGTAATAAGTATTCGGGATCATGACCAAAACCTACTTGACATAAAATGTCAAATGTAAGACGATGAAAGATATCTTGAAGGTCAAGAGTAGTTTTATTTATTGCTGCAAGTGCGAATAAAGGAATAAGACGACTATCGAGCTCTTTCATGGTAGCTGATTTTACTAGGTAACGAAATGTATCCGCGTGGAATATGTGACTGAGGATTTGCCTTTGGGCTTTCCAATTTTCGCCATCGACAAGTAAAAGACCATCGCCTAATAAATCTGAGAAAGCAAATTGCATTGTAGAGTCTTTCTGGTAAATGTTGAAGCGAGTCTTGAGAATATGCTTGATGTTGGAAGGGGAAATTGTTAAGATGCAGGTTTTACCAAAAGGTCCTTTCAGGGTGATGGACGTTGATGAAGATGATTTTTGGAAGAGTTCACAAGTCCACAAGATAGCTCGGTGTCTGTTTTTTATTAATGAAAATAAGCAACCAAACAGTGGGTAGGATTTTGGAAGCTGCTGCTTCTTGCTCAATTTTGAACAATTGTAGTGTTTTGAAAAGAACAGAAGCAACAGAAAAACTATTAATGCTGGGAGGGAAAAGAGAAGGCTATACATGAGCTGGATGTCCATCCTGATGATCATGTTCTACTGGAAAAAATTCCAGATGGGAGTACTCTTTATAGGTCTAGCCAGGGTCGGGTCTACATGAAGCCTAGGAATCATCTTGAAATAAATAATTTCTTGATTATTTTCATTACTTGAAAGAGTATATATACAATTTACATATTTCCTTTATAGGAGAATCTTATTCCTATTCTACTCCTAAAACCTTATTCTATTTGGATATTAACTATACAAGTATGATAAGTGTACAATACTAATTAGACTACAACATTAATTACATAATTGTATATGGAATAGGACTGCCCACGGATGGGCAGTAATAACCGAGAGTAATATACCTTGCGTATACATAATATACACATATATATTGTGTGTATATTATGAATACTTAACACACCCCCGCAGTCATAGCGCGCGGTCTTCGAACGCTGAGACTGTCCCTGAAATCTTCAAAAAGGACCGAGGGAAGACTCTTTGTAAAGATGTCGGCAATTTGATACCTGGACGGGACATGGCAGACGCGTACTTGACCACGAGCAACCTTTTCGCGAACAAAGTGAATGTCCATCTCGATATGTTTAGTGCGCTGGTGCTGAACCGGATTACCAGAAAGGTAGATGGCACTAATATTATCGCAATAAACCAAGGTCGCTTTCTGAATAAGGCAATGAAGCTCTAACAGCAAATTACGTAACCAACATGATTCCGAGACCACATTAGCTACCCTCGATACTCGGCCTCGGCACTGGATCGGGACAAAGTCGACTGACGTTTCGCAGACCATGAGATCGAGTTATTGCCAAGAAACATACAATAGCCAGACGTAGACCGTCTGTTGTCCGGACAGCCGCCCCAATCAGCATCTGTATACGAGACAAGTGTGGACGTCGATGAAGGATATAAATGCAAGACATAGCCAAGCGTGCCCTGAATATACCTAATGATGCGTTTGAGCGTATTCATATGCTCAACCCTGGGATCATGCATAAACAAACACACATGTTGTACGGCATACGTAATATCCGATCTCGTGAATGTAAGATACTGAAGGGCCCCTACAAGATTGCGATAGCGGGTCGGATCCTCGTATGGTGCGCCGACCGCAACACCCAATTTGGGTTTAGTATCAACTGGAGTTAAAGTGGACTTACATGATGACATCCTAGCCCTCTCAATGATCTCGGCCGCATACTTCCTCTGTGATAAGAACAATCCACTGGCATGACGAGTGACAGCAATCCCCAAAAAATAACTCAAGGGTCCCAAGTCTTTCATAGCAAACTTAGAACTGAGCATTGTCATGATAGACTGGCATAAGGCATAGGAAGAGGCAGTCAAGATAATATCATCCACATATAATAGTATATAAGCCAAGGATGAACCACGACGATATATGAACAAGGAATTATCCGACCTGTTGTGAGTGAACCCAATAGTCAAAACATAGTCGGCAAACCTCTTATACCAGGCCCGTGGAGACTGCTTAAGCCCATATAAGGACTTCTTCAACAAACAGACATGATGAGGATACTTGGGGTCCCTAAACCCCAAAGGCCGATGCATATACAATGTTTCCTTGAGATCACCATGTAAGAAAGCATTTTTCACATCTAACTGATGGATGGGCCATGCTTTCGAAAGAGCCAAGATGAGTACATTGCGAATGGTAGCCGGCTTGACCACCGGACTAAACGTCTTTCCACAATCAACACCAACCAGCTGAGTCTTACCATCACCCACAAGCCGAGCCTTATGTCGTGCAAACGAACCGTTTGAATTGTCCTTATGAGCAAAAATCCACATAGACCTAATAATATTAATACTAGATGGACGGGGCACCAACTCCCACGTCTTATTATCAATAAGAGCATTATATTCATCGCTCATAGCAATTTTCCAATTCGGGTCATTTAATGCAGACACATGATTACGGGGCAAGGGTGATTTAAGAACATTAGAAAGTAAATTAAAATGTCATTTTGGTTTAAAAATCCCCTGTTGACTACGGGTAACTGTTCTATGACTCGGGGCAGAGACGGGTGGATTTTGGGAAATTTCGGGACTCGGGACGGACGCCAAGGTGGGCTCCGCTGGCCCAAATCGGGAACAGGCCAACATCGGAACCGAAACAAGATTGAACCAGGGGCGGAATCGGGTAGAATGTATGGCCCAGTTGCTGGACCCAGATTCGACGACGACACTGTTTGGGGAGGACCAGCGTGCAGTGGGCCCGCTGGTGGAGTTGGGGTGCGGGACACGTCCGAAAAATAGTGAATAAGTTTCGGGGAAAGACCATCATCCAAAAAATTATATGAACTAGGCCCGGGATTACTAACCTTAGCAAATGAAAACTGGGATTCATCAAAAATGACATGGCGATTAATGATGATTTTATTAGAGGATAAATCAAAACATTTATAACCACAATGATTAGACGGAAAACTCAAAAACACACACGGAGTAAACCGGGCCTGAAGTTTGTTAATTGTGGTGGATGGAAATAAGGGATAACACAAGCACCCAAAGACCCTAAGATGGGAATACGAAGGTGTTTTATTATATAAAATGTGTAGGGGGGAAGAATACGTCAAACCTTTGGAAAGAAGAATGTTAAGGAGATATGTAGCTATTTGTATAGCATGATGCCAAAAATACGGGGGCACGGAAGCATGAATCAATAAAGTTCGGACAATGTTATTTATAGAATGAATTTTGCGTTCGGCTTTCCCATTTTGTGAAGACGTATGAGGATAAGAAAAATGAAAATTGATCCCATTATTAGCACAGAATTCCCGAAACACCCCATTGTCATATTCTTTGCCATTATCACACTGAATATTTTTGATTTCCCGTTCGAATTGGGTTCTAATGAATGCTCTAAATTTCAAGAAGATGGAAAAAACTTGAGATTTTTTCGCTACTGGAAAAGTCCATAAAAACTTAGAATAATCATCCAAAAAAAGAACATAATACCGATGACCCAAAGAATTAAGAACAAGAGATGTCCATAAGTCGCTATGAATAATATCAAATGACATTAAAGTATGAGATTTTTAGTCTACAAATGACAACCTAACAATTTTTCCTAAAGAACAAGACTGACAATTTGGAGTACTACGCGTACCCTTACATGAAATGAAATTAGTTTTATCTAATGACGACAAAATAGACGACCCCGGATGACCAAGACGAGCATGCCACAAAGAAGGAGAAAGGGCTACAAATGCTGAGGGCAAGGCTTGACTCGATAGACCGGAATTGGGTGTGATAGGATAAAGATCTCCCCTACTATCACACCTCATGAGAGGACTCTCCGTCTTGAAATCTTTCACAGAGAAACCAAATGGATCAAATTCAATAGAAACGGAAGTGTCAGTAGTGATTACGGACATATACTAAGTTTTTAATCAATTTGGGGGCATGTAGGGTGTTTTTCAAGATAAGGGGTGGATGAGGGGGAGACAATGTTTTATGATCATAACCATGAATTTGAACAGAATTACCATTACTAACAATTATGCCACGAGGGTTGCTCAAATTGGAATAAGACGAGAGAGTACCTGAATCGGATGTCATATGGGTAGTGGCACCATATACCAATTTGGGTCCGATTGAGTCAAACCAAGTGTGTGCGTCGCGGCCTCAATATCGGTCTAAGTGGGGGCTGCTACGTGGTGGGCTTGCGGAAGCCGGGGCCCAATAATTCTGTGTGCTGCCCTGGCCCGTGACTGCTGTTGGAACTACTAGGCCAGTGAGCAGTGGGCCGTCGAGGCTGCTGGGAAGCCCACTGGCCAGTGGCTGGAAAATTGTGTGGAGTTGGGTCGTAGGGCTACTATCCACGGTCCAGAGGCCCAAGGCTGAGACCAGTGGGTCGGTGGCCCACTGTAACCGAGATGGGGTCCACCGCTACTGTTTTGGTCACCGCGACTGCTGTTGGAACCGTCGCGTTTGCCCCCACAATTTTTTCCATTATTTTCTGGCCATTTTTGCCGCCCCTGTGAGATCGGTTTTGGTTCGAATTGTCACCAAAAATTTGAGGATTAGTGGAGAATGTCATCATGACCACGGGACTAACATTAGTAGCCGCCTTTTTGGCCAAACCGGCTTCTTCCAAAGTAAGCATGGAACGGGCCTGATAGAATCTTGGAAGAGGATTACTTTGACAAAGGAGAGTTCCAACGCCACTACAGGCCTCGGATAGGCCAGCAACCATCTGTAAAACAAGACGATTTTCACTAACTGGTGCACCAACGTTGTGGAGTTGGTCCGTCAATTCTTTCAACCTTTTAAAATATGCTGAAACGTTCTGGAAATTTTTCATGTTGACGTGGGAAAAATCCTGTTCAAGGGTAACAACTCTGGAGTTTTGATTATCTTGGAATATGTCACGCAGTCTATCCCATGCAGCAATCGCTGTAGCGTCTGGCTCAATAATCGTCTACAATAGGTTAGTAGAGATAGTAGAATAAATCCACTAAAGGACGGTGGCATCAAGTGTTGTCCATAACTTAGGATCATCCTCGCGTGTAGGCACCTCTGTATCACCAGGAGCCGCGGGGATTATGTGATGGATGACTTGATGCGAACGAGCGTGAATTTTGAACAACTCGGCCCACGTCGCGTAATGGACGTTTTCTATTTCAAGAATTAGAGGGATATGATTCTTGATGATAGAAACAACAAGGGCAGGGTGAAACGTGTTCTTTGACGTTGACATAACGAAAGAACAATAGGTGTTTTGAGAAGGAAAAAAAAACACAAAAGAAAGACCACCGACGGCAAGGAAGACCGGGGAAGGGAAGCCGGAACCCGATGAGCAAGGTGGACGGAAATTTTGAGAAGAAAAAAATAACCTAGACTTCTGATACCATGAAAGAAATAATCCCTTGATTATTTTCATTGATTGAAAGACTATATATACAATTTACATATGTCCATAATCGGAGAATCTTATTCCTATTCTACTCCTAAAACCCTATTCTATTTGGAGAGTAACTATACAATTATGGTAAGAGTACAAGACTAAGTAATGTACACTATAACTATACAAACTTGTGTACAATTAGGACAAAGTAGCCGAGAAGGACAAAGAAGCCGAGACCAAGTATACATAGGATATACACGTGCATAACGTGTATATCATATGCATACTCGGTATATTTAACAATGATAAATCATTTTATTAGTATGTATTAGCTTCACAGAAACTTAGAAAGTATTTCTTTCATTTTTTATATTACAATCACATGGTCTCTTTGATTATTACGATACATATATCGTAGTTATCACAGGCCCCCTCCTTCAGTCCCAATTTATTTTTATGCTCGATTTCATTCCCTCTAGTATTCGTCCCACACGTCCAATAAAAAAAGGGGATAAATAATAAACTTTTATGATCAGGATCAAATATGAATCACATCCATATAATCCATTATAAAAATGGATACTTGATGGGTCAAATGGATAGTAACCCACCATAACACTCAAACACCCAAATCCAACTCCCCAGAGGCCCCGACTCCCACGTTATCTATTTTGAAGGGAAGGGAAGATCGTAAAAGTTAAAATTATGTTCTTCATTCACAAACAAGTTGAATCGTTAGTAATTACTAAAACATTGATATAAAACAATAGTAAAACTTACTAATTACTAAAAAAATTATTAGTAGGATAAACTTAGTATTAATGCTTATAACAAACTTCTCCTTCTAATTAACTCATTATAATTTAAAGTACTCTATCATTACTCCAAATATATATTAACCGTTGACCAAAAAGAATTACTCCCTCCGTCTTAATTTATGTAGTAGTATTTTTTCATTTTTACCGAAAGTCAATTTAATTAATTTTTGAAGTCAAACTTAATTAGATCAACTCAAAATTTTAAAAATAAAATATAGATATATTAAAAAAATATATAAAAAATACTATAAGGTGCAATTCGTCTCATATTGTTATAATAAATAATATTTTAAAATAGTAGCAGTAGTTAAAATTTATATATTTTCAATTTTGAAAAATAAAAAGTGCAAATTGATACATAGAGAATACAGTAACCATCATATAGCAATAACACTGTTGATGGCATTGCTCTCGGTGTTAAAACGAAAAAAAAAAGGTATTACTCCCTCGTTTATTTTTACTTGTCCAATTTTAACTTTGCACACGATTAAGAATAGTAATAAATCAAGTTTATATTTTATTATAATACTCATATTAATTGGTGTATACGCTCAATAAATTTGGAAAATGATTTTAAAATAAATACTATATTAAGAATAAAATAAAAAAATACATCTTTGATAAAATGAATAAGTAAAAATGAAAATTTATTTTTGTGAACGAGATTATTACATTAAGCCGTAAATTTAACCATCGAATATTGTTGAGGCGTTACGATCAACAACTTTTACAAGAAAGCCATTAGTCATTTTTAAAGCAGAATGAGACAAGAAAACAGGTTCCTCCATCGGCGGCACAAAGTGAAACCTGCTTAACACGGCGGCGACGACGGTTTTGATCTGCATGAAAGCTATGTCTTTCCCTAAACAGATTCTTGGACCTCCATGAAATACTGGATATGTGTAGGAGTCCCTAGGCACGAAAGTCTCATTTTCTTCAGTTCTCTTGAGCCACCTCTCAGGGCGGAACTCCATCGAATCGGAACCCCACAACTCCTGCGACCTCCCCATTGCATAAGTAAGGTAAGTGACAAATGTTCCCTTGTTCACCTTTGTACCATCAGGCAACACATCGTCTTCTGTAGCTTGCCTTCCACCAAAAGGAACTGGAGGGTGAAGTCTCATGCTTTCACAAATTGAAGCATGTGTATAAATCATATCCCTAATATTACTATTCTTTTTCTCTCTGACTTCTCTAACAATCTTATCTTCCACATGTGGGTTTCTCGAGACTAACCAGAAATACCACGTCAAAGCGTTAATGACGGTATCCTGAGCCGCTAGAAGGAAGTTAATTGAGGAATCAATAAGGAACTCATCATCATCAAATTTTCCTTCAGGATCATTCATTAATCCCGATAAGAAATCTGCACCAGTACTACTTATAGTAATTAGCTCTTCCTTCTTCTGCCTGCGGCTAGTGATTATTTCTCTAATAAATTCTCGTATTTCAGATATGTCACGTCTTAGTCTCCTTTCGGAACCAATACTGAAAAATCGTTTGGCTTTCCAAAAAAATTGATCAAGAATCCTCTTCATGCTGATTTCAAATGCAGACTCAAAAGCGTTGGCGAAATTAGTGGGTGGAAAATAATTAGATAAGTAGGCCAGGTCGTGACCGAGTCCCATTTGAACTGCTATGTCAAATGTGAATCTACGTAATATGTCTTGAAGGTCAACGACCGTATTATTAGCAGCTGCATCTGAGAGAAGTGGGAGTAGTCGATTGGATACTTCATTCTCAGGGATTAACTCAACAAACTTATGGAATGATCTGGAATTAAATTCGTGGCTGGCAAATTGCCTAAGTTTTCTCCAATCTTGGCCGTCTGCTAGGAAAACGTTGTCTCGGCACAAGTCATGAAGCACGACTCGGAATTTCCTGTGTTTATGGTAAATATCAAAGCGAGTCTTGAGAATGTGTTGAACGTTAGCAGGATTAGTGGTGAGGATGTGAGGGTGGCGGCGGAGATGGAGATGGAGGAGGAAAGTGGAGGAGGGTGAATTGTTAACAACCTCAGCTATCCATTCAAAAATATGATTGCGATTTCTAAGGATTGCTACAAGATGACCCAATAAAGGATATGCATATGGTCTCGGAAGGGTACCCTTATGATTGTTTCTCAAGTAGACAAAAAGCAAAGTAACAGCAGCTGGTAGGACCAACAGGCTGTAGAAAGCAAGAAGATATTGATCTACCATTATTGTGTTTTTGTTGGCTCAGAAAGACAAACAGAGTGATGAAGGTTGAGAAGAGAAGAACTTGGTTAGCTTAGCTTGTTGGAGATTAATTAATTTATGCATGGGTACATATATTACCACTTGTCTTATAATTTGTTTCATGAAAGTTCCAAAATTTGTTTATTTTTAAAAATGGTTTTTTGCGACAAGTATTTTTGAAGAGTAGAAATATTTGACTAATTAATTTGAAAAGCATTTTTGGTAATGGTAAAACAGTATTTTGTACTAGATCAATGTATCAAAAGTGGTTTTTGAAAAAAAAAAAAGTACTTCTTTAATTAGCTTCACTATTTAAAAATACTTATTTTTTTTCAAAATTTGGCCAAACACCTCAATTATTTAAAATAAATATTTTTTTAACTTTACACAGTGTATTTTGTCTGTCTTATTTACTTGCATTAGTTATTGTTTCTTTTTTATGTCTTTTCTTTTCAGAATTCGCTACCATGACTTACTCACTTTGTTTGTCATACTTTGCTTGAACTTGTGATTTGTCTTGAGCCGATGGTCTCTCAGAAACAACCGTTCTACCTAGAGGTAAGGTCTGCGTACACTCTACCCTGTCCAGACCCTACATTGTGTGATTTCACTGATATGTTATTGTTGTAAACACTTTTTTAACTTTAGAGAAGCTTGGTCAAATAAACTATTATATAAAGAAAATGCGAGTATTGCTTTTTCGAATTTAACATTTTGTGTTTTACTATCTCAATTTTAGTAGTAGTTTTTTACAATTGAATATATTTGCTTTATTTTTTAAAAGTGTCAACATTTAACTTGATTTACTAGCCTATGCTTACACCTCCAAGCTATAAAGTACAAATGTACAATTACATAGTACTCATTACATAATTAATATGGGCATGCAGCTGGCATGATCCACAATCCAAAAGTGAGCTGGATAATATCCCCAATTGTAACAAAAAAATGGATTCTTTTTTGTCTCTTCAAGATTTTATAACTTGTTTGAGCAAGTTATCACAAAGACACGTACTACTAGAGATGGCAGTGGATCTTGGCCCGATCCGGATCCGGTGGATCCATATCCATTTTATAGGATATGAATTTTCAAAATTTGGACTCGACAGATCCGGATCGGACTGGATCCGTTTCTGACGGATCGGATCTCGATCTCGATCTTGCATTTGAGATCTGTATCCGGTCCAGATCCGACCCGTGGATCCGTTTTTATTAAATATATTCATAATCTAGAATGTAATTTTATAAGTATTTTCTTTAAATTGCTAAGCACATCCTTGCAAGTTTAATTCTCAAAACAAGTTTAATTTATCCCCGTGTTAACTCAAAAACAAAAAAATAAAGAGGTAACTTCGATAATAAAATTAATGTTAGATTACTGAATAACTATCATCTCCATAGACAAGTAGTTAAAATTATATTCACTTCATTTATGAAGATTCCAAGCACATGCAAGTTCTGCATTGTGGAAATACTAGTCAGCATTTTCCACAACTATTGTCATTGTCCAACATTTTCAATTAATAGCTCACAATCAAAACGAGACAACGAACAAAATATCTCATATGGACATTTCAAAATTGAAACACAGTAAACTGTTAGCTAAGCAAAAATCGTTTGTCAGTTCAAAAAAAAATTCTTAGCAAGGTTACATTTTTAGCAAGGATTTTTTTTTTGTATGTGGATCCAGATCCGATCCGTGGACCCGACGGATCCGATGGATCCGGATTTGGATATGATTTTTATGGACCCGATGGATCTGGATCCGGATCTGGATTCAGGTATGAAAACGGATCTGGATCTGAATCTAGTAGGATTCGGTCCAGATCCGATCTATTGCCATCCCTACGTACTACTAGCAAAAAGCACCAATGACGGAACTCTTAAAGAAATATTAGTATAATACTTAAAATATCCCACTTAAATTGTAAATCAAGACTAAATTTTAAAGAATTATGTTAGAAATGCATAAAATCCCCCAGACTTGTCCACTTAATTTAGTTTAGCACTATCGAAAGTGAGAGTTGCATCATATGTATGTTTATAATGCCTTCTTACATGACGAACTGAAGGAAGAAGTTTATATGAAATTACCACTGGAATTCCGTGTCTCTTGTCCGGGACAAATATGTCGACTCTGAAATTTTTTGTACGAGTTGAAACAAGCTTCACAATGCTGGTTTGAAAAATTGTCAAATGCCTTGATAAAATATGGGTTCAAACAGTCATACTCGATTATTCTCTCTTCATGATGCACCATGGAAGTATACAACTTAACGTCTTAGTTTATATGGATGACTTGATTATCTCTTAAAATGACCATGGTGTCATTGCAAGGTTCAAAGACTATATCCGAGCCTATTTTGAAGTATTTTTTGGGAGTTGAAGTTACACGTGGACCAACTGATTATTTTTTTGTCAACGGAAGTATGCCTTGGATATAATCTTTAAGTCCGGACTACTGAGAGAAAAATTGATTAAAACTCTCATGGAACATAATCACAATATGGCATTGGCCAAATGGGTTAATTTGGAAGATCCGGAACCATATCGACGCCTGGTCGGCAGATTGATATACCTCAATTTTACGCGACCGGAGCTATCATATTGTGTACATGTTCTATCTCAATTCATGCACCAACCGAAGGAAGCACACTGAAGAGCCGCCCTCCGGGCGGTAAGATACTTGAAAAAAATCCTGGGCAAGAAATTGTGTTAAGTAAGGATTGTGATCTTCAGTTGTATGGGTGGTGTGATGCGGACTGGGCTGGATGTTTGTTGACCCGATAATCGTTCACCCGATGGTTTATCTCCCTCAGGAATTTATCGGTATTATGAAAAACTAAGAAGCAGCATATTGTCTCTCGCTCGTCAACAGAAGCGGAGTACCTTTCAATAGTAGAGGCGGAGTACCTTTCAATTGCAATGACGGTTTGTGAATTAAAATGGTTTAAGGGAATCCTACATAGCTTGGACGTCGAACATAAATCTCCCGTTAAAATGTATTGTGATAGTCAAGCAACATTGTATATTGCACGAAATCCAATATTCCACGAACGGACTAAACATATCGAAGTTGACTGTCATTATGTCCAGGACGCACTCCAATCGGGTATAATTCTTCTGGGTTATGTGTCAACCAACGAACAATTGGCCGGCGTCACAAAGGCTTTGGGCAAATCACAACATGAATATCTGCTTGGCAAGTTGGCCCTCAAGATCCCCATGCTCCAACTTGAGGGGGTTATTGAGATGTTTCCTAGTTTAATTCTTTTAGTTTTATGGTAAAATCATAGCCTAAGTATATTTGGTAAATTGTAATTATAGTAGTTTATTAGAATAGGATTTCCTTGTTAGATTACGAAAATGAGAACTTTTGCGTCTATATAAAGAGGTCATTATGACAAATGAAATCAAGAAAGAATTCTCCCAATATTTTTTCTTCTCTCTAAATTTCCGTCGCCTCTTAAATTTAACATGGTATTAGGGCCTCATTAAAAGAATATGAAACCCTAAATAATGGCGGGTGATGGATAAACCGGCGATGAAAATAAAATAATCACCGGTGAATAAAATAAAATTCAAAGAAAGACAATCTCCTCTTATGACATTACGTCAAAAGATAATTCCGAAATTGTAGTAACACAAGTTGAATTGGTATAATTCTAACGTGCCACTGATGTGACGCTGATCGTGTGGCGCATGTGTAAAGGATCATACATCTGTCACTTAGTCCAGTTGTTAGTTAGTTGCTTAGCTAGTAGCTTAGTCTGTTAGTTAGATATTTTTCCTAAGCTCTGTATATAGCTTGTTTGTACGCTCAATTCATTCAATACAATATTTCTCTCTTTCTTTTTCTTCACAATGTTGTTTCTTCCCTCTGCTCTCATGATCTGCAATGGTGACTTAGGTCACATCTATCAGAAATTAAACTTTACAGCATGAATAACACCATCAATGACAAGACTGACTCTTTATTTTTAACTGATACTAATTTCACTTCAAACAAAAATAGGGTGGGGTAAAATAAATCAACACTGTTAATAATTTCATTGTAAAGGTGGCAGCCATCTAACACCTATTGAGAAAAATGGAGGAAATGTTACTGAAGGGGATCTCAACCATGTTTGGGGGATATTTTATGCATTTTTTCTTTTATATTAAAGTAGACAAAGAAAAATAAAGAGGCAGATATTGGCCCATGATTTTCGTTTTGAGTTTCAACATTAATCATTATAGAATGAAGAGCGTGAACCGCATTCTCAATTATTGTTAAGTTTAAAAAATAAGCTTTTTATTTATGTCTAAATTCCAAGCGACACCAAAAATAAATCTTATAATAAGGGGCAATATAAGCTGATTTAGCTTGTGTTGTGCTTGTCATTGGATGGATTTGGGTGGCAAAGGACATTACTTTAATTAAGAAGGGTCAAATGAAAAAAGTTCATTTGGAAAAGATAATCAGGAGCGAATTTAAGTTAAAAAATGAGACATGTGACCCAGGGTCACTACTAAAAATATTGTTTTTACCTATCTCAATTACGGACTTCATGAGATTGATTTCGGACATTTACCTACCTCAAAACCGACCTCAAGCGCAGGTAGGCTACGAAGGTCGGTAAATTTTATAAACGGATTGGATATTTATTAAAATTACCAACCAAATTAGGTCAGTAATTTTATTATTATTTTTTAAATAAATAAATACTTAATAATAAATCACTTACCCACCTCATGAGGTCGGAAATTGAAATAAAAAATATCAAAATTACCGGTCATTCCAAAAACATTTATACATATTTTTTAGAATTATTCTAATATTATCACCTAACATCTATGCTCCAAAAGAGTTTAATGGTGCACTTGATTAAATGTTGAGTTCTTTATATAAAGAATAGAAATCGATTCCCACTTGAGATTTTTTTTTCCTTTTTAGTGGTATGATCATGTCCTACAAATCCTAGATTCGCTTTGTGCACGTAATGGTGTATTAAGCAAAGGAAACATGGGAAACATCATCCATGGGTAACACATGGAATCAAGATATATTAATTAAAATTCAAATATACATCGCTTCATCACTCGAAAAGCAGGTTGTTGGATGATCGTGCTATGCAGTTCCAAGAACTATACGCAGATTATCTGTCGGAAGTCAACTTCTTTATAAATCTAATGTTGAACCAATCCAAACACTACAGTTGTAGAATCTCCGTACTTGGATGTGAAGATAATGATAATTAACTTAAGTTTTAACTAACTTCAACTTACATTTCTTTGATCAATTGATAACGATACTCCATTAAATATCTTGTGATTCTATGAATTAATTAATAAAAGAAATAATCTCCTTGATTATTTTCATTAATTGAAAGGCTATATATACAAGTTACATATTTTCATAATAGGAGAATCATATTCCTATTCTATTCCTAAAACCTTATTCTACCATCATTCTAACTATACAATTATGGTAAATGTATATCCTAATTATGGTAAGTGTATATCCTAATCTAGGTAACAAATACACTACAATATACACAAAATATACTTTCCTTAATATACAAACTTTTCCCATTGCTTTCGCCCAAAGCCGTGATGGGCTCAGGACGATTTGGGCCACTTTGCCCACCGCTTTTTTCTTCTTTGGGCCTTGCTTGTATACATGTGATATATATTGTTGTATATTCAGTGTATATCACATGTATATTACCTTTGTTTAACACACCCCCGCAGTCATAGCGGGCGGTCTTCGAACGCTGAGACTGTCCCTAAAATCTTCAAAGAGAACCGCTGGTAGACTCTTTGTAAAGATGTCGCAATTTGATAACGAGACGGGACATGGCATACGCGAACGTGACCCTTTGCAACCTTTTCACGGACAAAGTGAATGTCCATTTCGATATGCTTGGTACGTTGGTGTTGAACTGGGTTACCTGAAAGGTAGATGGCACTAATGTTATCGCAATATACCAAGGTTGCCTTCTGAATGGGACAATGAAGATCCAAAAGAAAATTATGTAGCCAATATGATTCGGAGAGCACATTCGATACCCCTCGATATTCTGCCTCTGCACTTGAGCGTGATAGAGTTGCCTGACGCTTTGCCGACCAGGAGACCAAGTTGTTGCCAAGGAACATACAGTAGCCGCGAAGTCGACCGTCGGTGTCGGGACAACCACCCCAATCAGCATCCGTGTAAGAGACAAGTGTGGATGTAGATGAAGGATACAAGTGCAACCCATAGTCCAGTGTCCCCTGAATATACCGAATGATGCGTTTGATTGCATTCATGTGCTCAACTCTGGGATCATGCATGAATAAACACACCTGCTGAACCGCATACGTAATATCCGGTCTGGTAAAGGTAAGTTACTGGAGGGCCCCTGCAAGACTGCGATAGCGGGTCGGGTCCTCGTATGGTGCACCTGCTGCGGCACTTTGCTTGGGGTTTGCATCAACTGGCGTGGAAGTGGACTTACGGGATGACATCCCGACCTCTATGATCTCGGCAAAGATACTTTCGTTGAGACAAAAACAAGCCACACGAATGACGCCTGACGGCAATCCCCAAAAAATAACTCAAAGGCCCTAAGTCTTTCATAGCGAACTCAGAACTGAGCATGGTCATGATAGACTGGCTCAAGGCATCAGAAGAGGCAGTCAAGATGATATCATCCACATACAACAGAATGTAGGCCAAGGACGACCCACGGCGGCCACGGCTTTGTTGCTGCTGGGCCACTGCTTATATACATGTGATATATACTGCTGTATATTCAGTGTATATCACAGGTATATTATCTTTGTTTAACAATTAATTATTATTTATGATAAGTAATCAATAACTTATTAGCTAACTTTACCTTATCTTTCATTTCATACCTATTAGTTTGCTTTACCCAGCTTCTCCAATGGGTGCATTTGCTTTCATTAAAACGCAAAGTATGCTTGCTAATAATTTTGAAATAATCTATATCTAAGCATGAATGGTCTTATAAATGTTGATTGAATTTTTTTGCACTTTATTAAAAGACTCTACCATAGACAAAATTGCATTTAATAATATTTATGATAAGTAATCAATAACTTATTAGCTAACTTTAACTTTTGGAGTAAAATTCGTATTGTACAGCTGGACGAATTATATTATGACACGTGACAAAAAGGATGAGTCAAATCCAGATCAACCACAACCCACAAGTGCCCCCGAGAGGCTCTTGTGTTGTATCGGAGGCCTTATAAGATCGCTAGTACCAGAAAAACAGAGTATGAAGAGACGTATTCAATCACCAACGAACGACCGTTAAAAAATGGTTTTACACCTCACACGGGGCATTAATGGCACTAAATAATCACCTTTATTGTATGTTATTACCATAGTATTAATATGTAATATTGATTGGGGTATAATTCATGAAATGTGTATCCCGAGTCCAAGTATAAATAGAACTAATATTTCATTATAAGGACATCGAAAAAAAATATATTACACAGTTACTACTTACACTATTTTTTAGTTCTTATCTTAATTGAGTATTTTAATATCACAATTAGTGACTTGCCCGGAGACTCTAGCTCAAGGCTTCTCCAAAGGCTCATGCTATTCTCAATTAATTAATGTGGGGGATTTTGGTCCAATCACTAACTGAACCCAAAAGAAACAAATGGACAGTTAATCACTAAGAAGGGTTGTTCGGGTATTTAATTTTCAGATTGATAATATTCGAAGCCAAGCACTGAACAGTGAACACTTAGGTGGTGGTTCACTGGTTCTAGCGAGTCTTTCAATCCCTTTTTGATCGGATCCACGACAAAACGCTTCGAAAGAACAGCGATAATATCCAAATTGCCTAAAGGGCAGTCCGGTGCACTAAGCTCCCGCTATGCCCAGAGTTTGGGGAAGGACCGGACCACAAAGGTTTATTATATGCAGTCTTACCTTACATTTCTGCAACAGGCTGTCTCCACGACTTGAACCAATGACATCCTGGTCACATGACACCAACTTTACCGGTTACTCCAAGGCTCTCCTTCAATACCCAAATTGCCTATTATAAAATATTTCAAGGAGCAGAAATCTTCCACCCTGCCTAAGTCCATTCTCTAGCCCTCTCTCTGCTTATCAGTATCCTTTCATCAACAAGATTATGAATATGAAAAATAAATAAAAAAGGCAAAAGAACTAGTTAGATATTACTCCCTAGAAAGAATGCGCCCGAATCCAATCTTCACTATCAATGCACAATCTGCTTGTGCTCCATGTATAAGTCTACCCATGTTGGAATCATCTCAGAACTTCGACTGGTAAAACATGGCTTGTTTTAGTGATTTAATACCTAAATTGCCCTTGTTACACTTAACTAAACGTTTGTTTCTTTTGGGTTCACTTATTGATTGGATCAAAATCACCTACGCTAATTAATTAAAGGTTAAATATGCTTAAATCGAAATAAGGTTATAACACATGGATTATTTCCCCATTATCTTATGCTTACATCTCCAAGCTGCAACTAGAATTACCTACTTAGTACTCACTACTTTAATATGGGCATGCGGCTGGCATTCACAATCCAAAAGTGAGCTGGATAATATCCCCAATTGTAACAAAAATGGATTCTGTTTTGTCTCTTCTGTTTGAGGTAGAATTTTATGTTAAAGTTGAGATCTTGCTGCGAGTTTCAACATTATAGAAATGATTAGCGTACCACATTCTCAATTATTATTAAAAAAAAGATATTTCAATTTGTTCTCACCCCGAATTCTGTTCTCTGCCGTTTTATCGGCTGATGAAATCGGGAGACAAATTGATTCCTTAACTTAAGTGATTTGAGCTGAAAACAGAACTCTAATTTCCAGCAATGGGTTCCCCAATTACTCCAGAAAGCGTTAAGACGGTGGTATGAGTAAACTAAGAGGTAAGAAACATGAATGCAGCTGAGTACAGTAAAATAAGGAAAAATGAAGTAAAAAGGATAAAGATAGATAAAAATTGAGTTGTTTGATTGATTGGTCGTGTCTGTATATACAAAGAATGATCCTATTTATAGTACAAAAAAAGGGAGAAAAAAACTGTACAACGTGACCCCCCATGTCAGCCATCAGGTAACCCACTAAGTTCAATGGCCGACTGCGGGGGAGGTGGTGCCTATTTTCTCGCCCTCTACTTCTCTTGCTCGGATAATGGTCCTTTCTTTTAGTTGTTGTTGGCTGTTACCGCTTCTAGGGATCCGGAAACCCTTTTGACTTGGTCGTTGAGGCTTCTGCATCTGAGTGGGTCCCAGTCGTACCTCTAACTAACAACTCGGCTAAAATGCCTTAGTAGTCGATGAAGTTCTTGTAGTCGATGGCTAAGAGTAAATTCGTCTTTGGAACAGCTAAGTTATCACTGAATTCGGCTAAACACTTACATTACTTACTTTGAGTGTTAACAGTCGACGGCCGTGGATGTCACTTTAATCGTCTCGTATCCAGTGCATGCAATGATGGTCTTTAAAAATCTCTTCTTTCCTTCCACAGAAACGTCTAGGCTACCACAAACACTTTCTGACGGATTCTTAGCCACACGTTTTGGGCGAAAAGACCCCCAGCAGAGTGTCAATCATATCCCTAAGAAAAAAGAATTACTTTAGGAGAGACGTTCCACACAAGGTTTCTTATTCAATCTTCTCAGCCATTCCCAAATTCCTCGATTTTTTCAGAAAACCCTGTTTCTTCATAAAAAAAACCATGTCTTCATCTTCTTCTCTATCTCTGGGGTCGGATAGCACCGGTTTGGCTGCTGATGACCTAATCCCCACTTTTGCCTTCATAGATGAGCAATTGGTTCTGACTCCGTACGGTGGACCAGAACAAGGTGATTCTCTCTTATTTCAGTACATCAACGTGATAAACTATGACTTTCTTTCTACTTGTGACTGGTTCACCGACGGCCGCTTTTCGGCTAACGTTCGTACTTGGCCAACTAAGGTCGCTCATTATTAGGGTTGGTTTGGACCGAGTGAAGTTGGTAACAGAAGCCGAATGGAGGCGCATGGGTCCTTTTGATGCCGCCGCACTGTCGGAATTTGATTTTCGTTGGAACGCCGGGCTCGGGTATGTGCGGCGCCTCTATTTTTATGCTTGGTTTACTTGGATGTGGGAATCCATATCCCATCCTTTAACTTCAGCATTACTCTCAGCATTCTTGAGCAAATTTGGAATAAATTCCGCAGATTTGATGGGCCATTTTCTTTGACCAATGTGGCTATCATTTAGCCATACATCTCCCGTCGGGGGGAATTAGCTTATTTTGTGCGACCAGTCAGCTGGTCTGTGGCTGTCGTTTATTCATGCATGTCCCAAATCGAAGGATAGTACTTTTTTAGATACTTGTCGTTTACATTCCGGTCCATTTCTTCATCATGCATGTTTATTAGTCGATATGCATTACCGGCGATCCGTTGACTTACTACAAAAGGTCCTTCCGAATTTACAATCTTTCATCCCAATCGGCAAAACGATTTTCCAAACTAAGTCTCCTTCGGCAAACCTCTTAGGCTTAACATGTTTGTTGTATGCTTTAGCCATTTTACGTTTACCGGCTTCGATTTTCTCTAGGGCCATCAGTCGATCTTCATCTAGTTGGTCTAACTCTATTAGCATGGACTGTTGGTACTCCTCTAAACTTATAGAGTTCTGTTTGTCCACCCGTAAGGATTTGACATTAATTTCCAATGGCAACACCGCGACTTGACCATAGGTTAGCTGATATGGTGTCGTCCCGATAGCTGTAGATTTAGAATTCCTGATCGCCCAATCGGCTTCATCCAGAGTGAGATGCCACATTCCTGGTTTATCCTCCACGTTCTTACTAATTATGTCCACAATAAGTTTGTTGGCTGCCTCGGCTTGCCCATTCGACTGTGCGTAATAAGGCGAGGATGTGATCATTTTGATCCCAATATTCTCAGCAAAGGCTGCCACTTTAGAACCAGTGAACACCGTCCCTTGATCAGTTGTAATCATCTCAGGGATACCATATATATGATCTGGTGTTGGATAAATTGAATGACATCTGTTTGATGAACCTTTTTCATCGGTTGTGCCTCTACCAATTTAGTGAAGTAGTCGGTAGTCACGATAATGAAATTATGGCCCTTGACTGATTATGGGTGAATCTTGCCGATGAGGTCTATATTCCAACCTCTGAAAGGCCAGGGCTTCACGATCGGGTGCAGCAACTCAGCTGGTACCCGTTAGATTGGTCCATGTCTCTGACACTCTTCACAACCTTTTGCATATTGAAAGCAATCGGTCGTGGTGGTAGGCCAATAATAGCCATGGCGATAAATCAACCACTTCATTATTGGCCCGGCTCGGTGCGATCCACAGATTCCTTCATGAACCTCCCCCATGACTCTTAAGGCTTCTGTCTTATCAATGCATTTGAGTATCACTCCATTTACGCTCTTTTTTTAAATATCATTATCAATGAGCACATACTTCAAGGCTCTCCTCTTAACCTTAAGGTCTATGCATGTAGAGGGATATTTTAAGTAGTCGATTAACACATGCTTCTACGAGTTGATCTGGTATATCGCTAACACTTTGGCAGGTAGTTCATCATACTCTAAAGTGAGTAGAGACTTTCTAAAGCCAGAAGCTTCTTGCGCTAAGTCGTTAGCCTCAACATTCATGCCTCTGGGAACATGACTTAATGTAGATGATGCGAACCTACTAAGTAACCTGCTAGCCATTTTGTAACGGGCCAACAAATTTGGATCCTTGCAGTCATATTCCCCGGCCAGCTGCTAGACAACCAACTGAGAGTCTCCGCGAATCTTGATGTATTTTGCTTTCATAGAGACTAGGAGTCTGAGTCCTATGATGAGAGCATCATATTCGGCTTGGTTATTTGTCAACTCAAATTCTAACCGATAAGAGAACCTTCATGTCTCATCTCTAGGATCGGTTATCTTTGCCTAGCTCCGACTCGTTTATGGGTTCTTGACCCATCAAAAGTCAGCGTCCAAGGGACGACGTCCATACATGCGGTAGAGGGGACGCATGGGTCCTCCACATCTATACAGGGGTGGTCTGTCAAGAAATCAGCTACCGCCTGGCCTTTGACGGCCCTGAGTGGCTTATACTCGAGAAAAAATACAGTGAGCTTGATTGCCCACTTCATTAGTCGTCCTTGCAAAATAGGTCTGTTCAATAAGTACCGAACGATGTCAATCTTGCACAAAATGTGAACCACATGTGCCATTAAATAATGTTCGAGTTTTGTACAAGCATAGAATAAGGACAAACAAAGCTTCTCTATAGGGGTATATCTAGTTTCAGCTTCATTTAGCATTCGGCTAAGGTAGTACAATGCCTTTTCGGTTCTATCATCGGCATCATGTGCTAACAGGCAGCCAATAGACAACTCTGCTGTCGAGATGTACAATTTTAGTGGTTTCCGGTTACATGTCAATTATACTAATGCTCTCCTCACATATATACATATATACAATTATACTCGTAAATGCCCATTTAAAAGCGATCTGCATGTTATTAATACTCATGTTCGCATGTTATTATACTCATGTTCAGTTTCAGTTTAAAGGAAAATGCATAAAATACACCCCAGCCTTTGCCCAAATTTGTTGTAGCACACCTAACCTTTACGGTGGTTCTATTACCCCCCTGAATATATTTTTAAAGCATTTCTTTTGCATTTATCTGGATAAATCGAACCAAAATCCAACGCGACACAAGCCAAGACTCGATTATGAAAGAATATAGTGATTCACAAGATCAAATTCCAAGAGAATCAACTGCTTTCTTCGTGAAAAAAAAAGAGTGTAGGAGAAAATTCTAATATTTTATTTTGTTAGTGAAATGACTTGAAAATGACCGAACTCTTTTATTTTTTGGACTTTTGTTCAACACGTATTTGAATTGTTATCTAGCTCACTCGATAAATGCCAAAGAAATTTCTTAAAATTGTATCCAATGGGTAATGGGACCCTCGTAAAGGTTAGATGTGTTACAGCAGAAATCCGTATAAAGGTTGGGATGTATTTTAGACATTTTTCCTTATTTAAATGAAGTAATATTACAAACTATAATAAGATATAACATAGTTTTAGTTATAGGTAAATTGAAATACCTAACTGGAAAAAAATAAATATCATATATAATACAAAACATTATTGCATAAACAGAAGAAAAGAAATGTTAAGGTCAAAGGAGGATGTCAATTGTTCAAAGTTGGAGGACGAGTTTGATTTCAAAACGAAATTAGAGGAAATGATGCCATTTAACAACATATTTTTAGTGACAAGATTTTTTAGTGTCTAAAATTTAACTCATTATAAGAAATTAAAAAATTTATGTCTCAAATTGTGAACAATATTAGTGACAAAACTAATTTGACATAATATAATTTTAATTTTGTGATCTGATGCATTTAAATATGAAATATAATTATGTTGCAGAAAATAAAAATTAAAGACGAGCTTTTTAATGTAACTACAACCACATAATATCGCATTTGTTATAGTTACAAAGAGCAAAAACATATACTACGTACTTATTGTGAAAGGATAGAAACAATAAGTCAAATTAACATAGTGTAAGCGACAATTTTTCTAACGCAATATGCCTCTTAATTACGATGTACAACTTTTACAAGAAAGCCATCACTGGATGGAGACGAGTAAAGAGGTTCATAATCTTTTTCCTCCATGGCCGGCACCATGTGAAACCGGCGTAAGATGGCGGTGGCGACAGTTTTTATTTGCGCCAACGCAATCTCTTTTCCCAAACAAATTCTTGGACCTCCATGAAATACTGGATATGTGTAGGAGTCCCTAGCCAAGAATGTCTCATGATTTTCTTCAGTTCTCTTGAGCCACCTCTCAGGGCGGAACTCCGGCCAATCGTTACCCCACAATTCCGGTGACCTCCCCATTGCATAAGTATGAAAGATAACAGTTGTCCCCATGTTCACATTTGTACCATCAGGCAACACATCGTCTTGTGTAGCTTCCAGTCCACCAAGAGGGACTGGAGGGTAAAGTCTCATGCTTTCAAAAATTGAAGCATGGGTATAAATCATATCCCTAATATCCTTTCTCTCATCTTTGACTTCTTTGACAATCTTATCTTCCACGTTTGGGTTTCTTGAAACTGACAAGAAAAACCATTTTAAAGCTGCCAGGAGGGTCTCCACGCCCGCCAGAATGAGGTTTATGGAGGCATCGATAAGGATCTCCTCATCATCATCATCACGCTGATCGTTATTATTATTCATTAATAACAAGCCAGATATGAAATCATCATTATCATTAATATTTTGATCAAGCAGTCGTCGACCAGCCTCTTTCTTCCTCCTCATTATTTGTCTAAGAAATTCTCTCATTTCGGAGATTTCAAGTCCTAGTCTCTTTTCGGATCCCATATTGAGAAATCGTTTGGCTTTCCATGTTAGAGAAAATAACCTCATCCAGCTGAGTTCTTTTGCATACTCGAAAGAGTCAGCGAATTTGGTTTGTGGGAAATTATTAGATAAGTAGGCTAAGTCGTGGCCAAGTACCATTCGAAACACGACATCGTACGTGAATCTTCGAAGGATGTCATGAAGGTCGACAACAATAGCCGTATTGGAGATGAGAAAAGGAAGGAGACGATTTGATACTTCATTCTCAGTGACTAACATGGCATATTTAAGGAATGATCTTGAATTAACTTGGTGGCCGAACAACTGTCTAAGTTTTCTCCAACGTTGTTGGCCACCCTCTGCTAGGAAAAGGTTGTCTCGGTACAACTCCTGATGAGTCGCACGAAAGCTGGTGGTTTTCTGGTAGATATCGAAGCGAGTCTTGAGAATGTGCTGGACGTTAGCAGGGTTAGCAGTGAGGATGTGAGGGTGGCGTCGTAGAGGGAAACGGAGGAAACTGCAACTTTTATAATTATTGTTAACAAGCAATAGCTCAGCTGTCCATTGAATCATGCGATTTCGATTTCTTAGGATTCCCACAACATGACCTAATAACGGATATGGTCTCGGAAGGATATTATTGTAATTATCATACTTATTACTCAAGTATGATGACCCAAAGTTAACCAAAAACAAAAGAAGCAAAGCTACTGTTAGCAAAAACACCCAATAGAAATCAAAAAGATATTCATCTGCCATCGTTTATCAATGATGATGATATTTAGGTTGAGAAAAAGGAAAGCTTGGTATTGCATGTATATATTAAGCTTGTTGGAGTATTTAAGACTTATATATATACTCCTTTACGTGAGGAGAATATATTTTATATAGAGTTAATACTTAGGTTGAGAAAAAGTAGGTGGTTTGCATAAAATTGGGTATCATAATGTAAGCAGTAATTGATATATCTCTACAAGTGTAAGCTGTACAATTCCTTTATTGTGTCACAAATGAATTCTTTATCGTATCTTCGAGATCTCATCATATCTTGTTAATTTGAAGTTTGAACGAGTTATTTGGAACTAGCTACAAAGGGCACCTACAACGGAAATTCTGATAATGTAAGAGGAAGATCAGATTTTAGTTGTGAATTAATTTATAAAAGGTCCCTCTATAAAATGAAGAGTCGTGCGACCAAATTGTGTTATAATATTATGTGGCAAATTGATCATGGCCTTTGACTGATTTGTGTACTACTTATTTGATAACGGACAATTTATTTAGGAAATTAAAGAATAGTGTAGTACTGTCTAAGCAAATTAAAGGAAATATGGAACAACATGAGCGATTCGATTGTCAAACGAAATCGCTAAACACGATATAATTCAACTGGATCGTGCTGTGCAGTTGCCTAGAGCCCCCCAAGAGTATGAGGCCCAATTAGAATCTCCAAACTTGGATCTGAAGATAATGAAATGGAATTAAAAATAATTGCAATGAAACAGCTGGTAATAGCCCACTTTAATATCAAGCAAGTAAATGGTAAAGGAGTAAATATGACGAAAGTAATTTATTTGCCAATTTGTAATCTCCCCTCTGTATCGGTTTTGTTTTTTGATGAAATAGAAATGGTGGGGGTCATGTCAAACCTCCCACATCAATGACAGTGTATGGTGATGATTTAAATAAATTAATTAATTAAATTAAATGATGAAGAGTTTAAGTTTTATAATTTTATATCGTATTTCAAAAAATATCTACCGTTAAAATCTTGAAAATAAAGTTATCTGACACAACAGATAAAGATGACCTAATAGTATAAAAATTATCTACACTAATTGTATATATTACTTAAACTCAATAGTAAAACACGGTCTGGGATATTAAAATGGTGTTTTCCAACGCCTTCTTTAGTCTATTGACAAACATCTTGGCAATAATCTTAGGGATAATTTTCGCTAGACTAATAAGTCCTGTAATCGTTAAAGTTAATTGCCTTTACCTACATTTGTATCAACCTAATGAATAAAAGATATGTATTTTTCGTATAGATATTTCTCAATTAGCTACAACTAATTAATAGTAATAGTTATTCTTACTTAAAATTTACTACTGTTAAGATTAAATTATTTAATTTGGAACAAATACTATATGCAAGCAATTATTTACTCAACTAAATATTGACTTGGATTTGAAAATGGATGGACCATCCTGGCACGGACGCTCATATTTAATCTTAATGTCATAATCTAAGCAAAAAGGGCCATTAATTAGATAATCACTTAGTGTATTTGGTATGAAGGAAAATATTTTCTAGAAAATGTTTTTCAATTTTTCCATGTTTGGTTGATCAAAATATCTTGGAAATATTTTTCTTAGGAAAACAAGTTCCTTAAAAATGAGAAAAATGACTTCCCTAATGAAAGTAGGAAAAACAAATCCATATGTGGTATTCCAAGTTTATCGTTTCCTCCCCACCCACCCAAAGCCCCCAACCCATTCACCATCTCATCCCCCACCACCCTTGAACACCCACTCCCCACCTATCCCACCCTCATAGTATTTTGGTAGATTACATATAAATGCTTTGAGGATAAAAAAAAAATTGCTTACATACCAAACACTAGAAAATAAGTAAGAAACTCACTTATTTTCCAATAAGAAACATTAATTTTCTTCATACCAAACACACCCTTAATGATTATTAGAGTTGGGATATTGTGATTGTTTAAATCCTAGAAGACACTTTGACAAAAGAAAAGAGAAATTTATTTCAAAGTCTCGCATAGAACGTGAAGCACACATCATATAATAATTACAACAATAATAACGTCACACTAAAAAATTATCTTGTGATGTGAGTAATAAATGTATCTAACTCTCCCCTAGTAATACCACCATCCAACATTGACTCCTTGATAGCATTGCCCAAAACTTCGGCATTCCTCCTCATTTTGTCACCTTCTAATGAAGTCATTAATTTTTTGACAACATTTTCAATAGTCATTGATGTAACTAAGTTATCTCTTCTATCCCAATTTCTCACATTCAAGCCAATTCTCAACACCTCTGTTATAAGCACAGCATTTCTTGGCTGGTCAACATTCATAGGCCATGCTGCTATGGGCACTCCCATAGTAATGCTCTCCATGCACGAATTCCATCCACAGTGACTCATGAACCCACCGATCGATATATGTGCCAAGATATCCAATTGGGGCGCCCAATCTTTAACGATAATTCCTCGTCCTTTTACTCTGTTCTCAAACCCTTCCCGCAATTGAGCTTTTACATTATTTTCTTCCGTAAAAGTGTTTGCTTTGTGATCATCAGCCGTCCTTAATAACCATATGAATTTTTGTTGACTTTTGTCTAAACCAATAGCTATTTCATTGATTTGGTCATGTGATAAAGAAACTGATGTTCCAAAAGATATAAGTATCACTGAATTTGGAGATTGTTTATCCAGCCACTCTAAACTCCAGTGGCTTGCAATAATTGGACCCTTTTTCTCCAAATTCAACGTTGGGTTAAATGGGCCAAGAGCCCATTGCTTATCATTCCCCATGAATTTTGTAAGTAAATCAAGAAATGGACCCTCTATCACTCTGCTTGTATCATGGATATCTCCACATTTGAACTTCCCACATTCAAGTTGCTTTTTCAAAATTTCCAAGATTTCAGGGGGATAACAACTTCCAATGGATGGAAGGTCTTTAAGAATCTTCATTTTCGTCCTAATGTCTGATGAAGACAATTTCAAACTTGAGACCTTTAAATTAGCAAACACTTTCATCAACGATTTCAAGAGCCTTTCACTAATCAATGTAGGATGATTCATCTTCATGTAAGCTGGGAAAATCTTTGTAATGACATCCCAAATGAAAGAGTAACTATTAAAAGCGGAAGTACTATGAAAACAGTAAGCTTCCATGTTATGTACCAAACGAACATCTTGAACAGTACAAGTCATTAAGGAATCATAAATAATGACCACCGTTCTAAACTTTGGTGACATTTCTTTTAGAAAGGTGAAAAATGGTTCTCGCAATTGTAAAGATGCATTAAATAAAGATGTCATAAGCTCTGTGCGAGAGATTTGAGAAGAAACATTTAGTGATGATGGCATTGGGAATTCTTGAAAATAGATATTGGTGGAATTGACATTTAGATCCCAACCGTGCACGCGAAGCTTTGCCTGCTTGATATGTTCTTCAAAACCAATATAATGTATTGGTATATTATAGGGTGATATGAGACGAGAAAGATGGAGAAGTTGATTGAGGTGGCCTTGTACTGGAAAGGGTACCATAACTACTGCAACTTGTTTTTCTATAAAATCAATTTGGTCATGGCTTTGATCTAAAGAGGCGCAACTGCCCATTGTAAACGTCAAGATGAAATTTTGGCTTTTGATAACCTTGAGCTATTGTCTTGAGTTTTATATACAAGAAAGAGCTGTCTGTGTATTATACTATACGATCACCAATATTTAAGGTCATGAAAAACAAATACCAAGAACTAAGTGTCCCGTTGACGGATAGTTAGAAATTGATATTCTATCACCTTCATCAATGAAATAGTAAAATATCCAGTTAATTATAATTAATAAGGTATATATATCCTTCTAGACTTTATGGATTTTCTGTATTGCTAAGCTGTGAATATATGCAATTGAGGGCTATTGCGTAGCACGACCTAAAATGCAATCCCTGATACGTATCCTATTAACAACGACAAGTGATCAAATCCAGAAAGTCAATTAGACAATGGACAATGAAATCTTTATGAGAAGTTGATCGGATACCTTTTTTGCTTACCATGAGACTTATATGAAACATGTGTAAATGATAGGAGAGCTTATTATATTTATTTCTATGGTTTCGTTGCCTAGCTGTTATTTCAACTGTTTGTAAGTATAGCAACTGCCTCAATTGAGAGGCTAACCTTGCTGTGATAACTAATTATGCATACCATCAACGGGTGTGATGGAATGATTGAGAGCCTTCATCCTTCACTGGAAACTAAATTTGGTTTTGATCCGTAAGAACTGAATGGAAAACATTTTTGTAAGGAATGCATACCACCTTAGCGACTATCAAGTCTATCTAGCGAGAGCCGGATTAATCGAATCAATGGACTACAGATACTGAATGATTAAACAAAAAAATAAAAATTATGCATTAAGCTCACCTAGCTATAGTTCTCTTCAGGGTGATTTGCAACTGTTTCCCTCCGAAGTGTTTGCCGTTTTATCGACTAATGAAATCGGATGATAAATTAATTCTTTAACTAAGCAATTTGGGCCGGAAGCGGAACTCTAACTTCCAGCAATGAGTTCCCAACTATTCCAGAAAGCGTTAGGATGGTGATTGAGTAAACTAAGTGGTAAGAAACATAAATACAGCTAGAGTGCAATAAATGCGATAAAGATAGAATGAAGATAAGTAAAAATCAATTTTTTGATTGATTGTGTTGTTCTTTTCTGTACAAATGATTCCTATATTTATAGTACAAGAAAAATAAATGTGACCCCCTATGTTAGCCACGTACTTTGGTAGAGCAGGAAAAACAAAGCATAATGGCTCTTCTACTGCAGTATAAGGACTGCTTCGCGTGGGATTATCATGAGATGCTTGGGCTGGCACGTACTTTGGTAGAGCACAGATTGCCAATTAAGGAGGGTTTCACACCTCATAAACAGCCGCCCAGAAGATATCACCCTCAGTTGATACCTCAAATTAAAATCGAGATTGAACGACTACTGAAGATCGGGTTCATTAGAACGGCTAGGTATGTGGAATGGTTGGCAAACGTTGTGCCAGTCAAAAAGAAGAATGGCAAGGTTCAGGTATGTATTGATTACAGGAACCTAAATCTAGCCACTCCCAAAGATGAATATGTCATGCCTATAGCCGATATGCTAGTCGATTCGGTGGCCGCTAACGGGGTGCTGACATTCATGGATGGATATTCCGACTATAATCAGATAGCAGTAGCCGAGGATGATATTCACAAGACCGCCTTTAGGTGTCCAAGAGCCTTGGGCATTTACGAGTGGGTAGTCATGTCGTTCGGTCTAAAAATGTTGGTGCTACTTATCAAAGGGTAATTAACACCATCTTCCATGATCTGGTCGGCAAGACTGTAGAGGTCTACATTGATGATGTGGTGGTGAGGTCTAAGGACTTCAAAGATCATTTAGCCGATCTGGAACAAGCACTAAAAAGAATGAGGATTCATAATCTTAAAATGAATCCAGCCAAATGCATGTTCGGAGTATTACCTGGCAACTTCCTTGACTTTTTGGTACATAAGAAAGGTATTGAGATAGATCAGAACTAAGCTCGGGCAGTAATGGAGTCGACACCACCCAGAACAAAGAAGGAGTTACAAAGTATGCTAGGGAAGATCAACTTCCTAAGGCGGTTCATATCTAATTCAGCTGGCAAAATAAAGGCTTTCTCACATTTGCTTCGGCTTAAAGGGTCAGAAGAGTTAGTATGGGGCCCAGAACAGCAAGATGCATTTGACCAAATTAAAAAGGTCCTAGCAACTCCTCTCATGCTGGTACCTCCTATGCCACGAAGCCGTTGAAATTATACATCTCGGCTGCCTGTTAGTACAGGATGCCGATGATGGAACCGAAAGAGCAGTTTACTATCTTAGTCGAATTCTCAATGAAGCTGAAACTAGATATACTCATATAGAGAAGCTTTGTGTGTCCTTATTTTATGCTTGTACAAAACTTGAACATTATTTAATGCCACATGTGGTTCACATTTTATGCAAGATTGACATCGTCCGATACTTATTGAATAGACCTATTTTGCAAGGACGACTAATGAAATGGGCAATCAAGTTCACTGCATTTTCTCTCGAGTATAGGACACTCAGGGTTGTCAAAGGTCAAGCGGTAGCCGATTTCTTGGCAAACCACCCTTGTGTAGATGTGGAGGACCCATGTGCCCCCTCTACTACATATATGAACGTCGTCCCTTAGACACTGACTTTTGATGGTTCAAGAACTTAGAAGGGAGTCGGAGCCGTGATAACGATAACTGATCCTAAAGATGAAACATGGAGGTTCTCTTATCGGTTAGATTCTAACTTGACAAATAACCAAGTTGAATATGATGCTCTCATCATAAGACTCAAACTCCTAGTCTTTATGAAAGCAAAGTACATCGAGATTCACGGAGACTCGGTTGGTTATCAAGCAGCTGGTCGGAGAATATGATTGCAATGATCCAAATTTGTTAGCCCGTTACGAAACGGCTAGCAGGTTACGTAGTAGGTTCGCATCATCCACATTAAGTCATGTTCCCAGGGGCATGAATGTTAAGGCTAACGACTTAGCGGAAGAAGCTTCTGTCTTTAGAAGGTCTCTACTCACTTTAGAGTGTGATGAATTGCCAGCCGAAGTGTTAGCCATAGACCAGTACGACTCGTTGAAGAAGGTGTTAATCGGTTACTTAAAAGATCTTTCCACGTGTAAGGACCTTAAGGTCAAAATGAGAGCCTTGAAATATGTGCTCATTGATAATGATCTTTACAAAATGAGCGTAAACAGGGTGTTACTCAAGTGCATTGATAAGGCAGAAGCCTTAAGAGTCATGGGAGAAGTTCATAAAGGAATCTGTGGATCACACAGAGCCGGGCCATTGATGAAGTGGTTGATTTATCGCCATGGCTATTATTGGCCTACCATCACAGCCGATTGCTTTCAATATGCAAAAGGTTGTGAAGAGTGTCAGAGACATGGACTAATCCAATGGGTACCAGCCGAGTTGTTGCACCCGATCGTGAAGTCATGGCCTTTCAGAGTATGGGCTATAGACCTCATCAGCAAGATTCACCCACAATCGGTTAAGGGACATAATTTCATTATTGTGGCTACCATTACTTCATTAAATGGGTAGAGGCACAGCCGATGAAAAGAGTTCATCAGACAAATGTCATTCAGTTTATCCAACACCAGATTATATATATTTATGGTATCCCTGAGACGATTACAACTGATCAAGGGAAGGTGTTTACTGATTCTAAGGTGGCAGCCTTTGCTGAGAAATTTGGGATCAAAATGATCACATCCTCGCCTTATTACGCACAGGCGAATGGGTAATACGAGGTAGCTAACAAGCTTATTGTGGACATAATCAGTAAAAACGTAAAGGATAAACTGGCAGTATGGTATCTCACTCTGGATAAAGCTATTTGGGCAATCAGTAACTCTAAGTCTACAGCTATTGGGACAACACCTTATCGGCTCACCTATGGCCAAGATGCAGTATTGCCCTTGGAGATTAATGTTAAGTCATTATGGGTGGACAAGCAGAATTCTTTAAGCTTAGAAGAATATCAGTGGCCATGCTAATGGAGTTAGATCAGCTAGATGAAGATTGACTGATGGCCTTGGAAAGAATCGAAGCCGGCAAACAAAATATGGCCAAAGCATACAACAAACATATTAAGCCTAAGAGGTTCGCTGAAGGAGACCTAATTTGGAAAACTGTGTTGCCACTTGGAATGAAAGATCGTAAATTCGACAAATGGTTGCCAAACTGGGAAGGACCCTTCGTAGTAAGCCAACGGATTGCTGGCAACGCGTATCGGCTGATAGACATGCATGATGAAGAGCTTGACATAAATGTAAATGGCAATTACATAAAGAGATACTACCCCTCAATTTGGGGTATGCAAGAGTAAACAACAGCCACAGACTGGCTGCCTAGTCACAAAAAACAGTACCTTCGATTTGGGGTCAAGAAATGGCCTGGTCACAGTCACATGAAAAGTACCTCCCTTCGATTTGGAGAGGACAAGAGTAAACAATAGCCACAGACCGGCTACTTAATCACAAAAACAGACCCTTCGATTTGGGGTCGATAAAGCTAGGGAGCCTAGTTGGTCGGCATTCCACCAGCTAGAGGTTGCAATATGTCACCAGTAATAGAAGTCTCAAGATTAGCCGAGTCCACGGCTTCTTGAGCATCTTGGGTACCCGCAATCTCCCTTTCTCTCTCAGCCGCAACAATGGCTACTACTTCAGCCGCTCTCGCTCCTACTTGGACCTCCCTTTTAGCACCTAGCAAAGGCTCAGCCACTATAGTTAATGGAGCATCGGTAAAAGCCTGAGTATCGACCAATACCTCTTGAACAACAGAAGTAGCGATGGCTTCGGATTGCAAGTCTATAAGGGTATCGGTTGACAACTCAGCAACAAGACCAGATGGCAATGAAGTAGTGATTGTCGGCATTGCTTGAACTAGATGGTTTTTCCATGCAATACATTTATTCTCCAGTTTGGCCAGCCATTCGCTATCCACTTTCTAATCCAGTTCCCAAACCACCTGCTAGTTAGTTCCCGAATTTTATTATCCAATTGAAGGCTCTGCCGAAATAAAGTTGAACGGGAGGAGTCGTGGGCACTATAGCAGAGTCTAAGGCGCCTATGGCCGGAGTAATAACCCTTATCTCCATCTGGATTCGCTCCAACTCAACTCGCAGTTTGGACATCTGCTCCTGCAAGTCTTTTCTTCGGCTGACATTTTTTTGCCTTTCTGCATTCACCTCATTGAAAAAAGACTGAATGTGGTTCTTCTCTTTCCGAAGAGACCCCAAGTGTTGTAGAGCAACAATAGCCTCATCATGACTATCTTTGGCAATTCTGTGTATAGAAAATAAATCATTCAGAGCCAAAGCCAAGTCATTGTAAGTTGTTGCCAGAACCGGTGAATCCGTTGTTTCTTTTGATAATCGAAGCAAAGAGGCCCTCATGGCATGGAACTCTTCTTTGTTGGTTGGAAATCCCCTGACGAGAGACTCCTCGACTCGCTCTTGATGGATGCCAACAGGAAAAGCTGGTGGAGATATAATGTCGACTGAGCCAAAGGAACGCAAAAGCACATCTCCCGGGATAATTTCGGTTGGTACCTCTGAGTCATCAGTTGGGTGGGATTCAGCCAAAGGATTATCTCCAGCGGTCTCCTATGCAGAAAGAACAGGTTCAGTATAGAGGCAAGAACCAGGAAGCAATGAAAGACCAAGCATAAGAAAAAGGGTATACCTCTACGGTTGCCCTAGCATAGGAAACCTCGACTGCCTTGGCAGGAGAAACTGTGGCTTTGAGGGCAGCCGATGATGGATCCTGCGAATGCACGAGAGCATGAACCAGGGAAGACGATCCACCAATATGAAGGGGAGCATTACACGATTTATGCAGCCATCTGCGCCTTATCAGTTGTGGTCCTTGGAGGGCAAACAGAAAACATAAATATTAGTAGAAGGTGTTTTAGTCAGCCAAGTAGTATACCTCGATTTCCTCATTTTCCTCAGCAGGAACAGGAACTCAGGGTCTGTAGGGGCTTTCCTTACTATAATCTCGAATGACGACCCCTCCACTTCGTCGAGGTTGCTTAGGCACTAGTTTCCTGGGTTATGGGGACTCGGTGTCAAAAGTGGTCTCCAGATCAACAAATACTGGAGGAGATGGGGTTGCTGAAAGATACATAAGAGATGTTAGCCGAAAATTCACAAGAAAAATCTGGCCGACACATATGTAGAATACAATTTACCTACGGAAGACCTTGAGGCAACAGGCCTAGCCGATTTAGAGGAAGCATCTTCAGAGTGGCTTCTTTTGGCCACGGTTTAGAGTTTCCGGGGTCTTCTTCTTTTTTCTCGACAGAATCAGTCGATCACAGCAGATATCTAAAGGAGATTGAAAAAATTTCTCCCTAGTCGTATCCCACCAATCATCAAAAGCGACGGTAGTATTCGCTCTTAGGGGAAACGACTGCTAGTCAAAAGAGCGAGCCTGTCAAGATTATGATCTGCTAAATTTTTTGCTTGTTCTGCATTAAGAATACAGCGCTGGGTTGAACTGACAATACTGCGGTGGGGCCACGACACGTGCTGAGTAAGGCCGAATTGCCTTGCTACAAAGCTTGGCCGATAAGGCTCCGTGGTCAATTTATTATTCCTAAAAGTGGGCTTCAAACCACCCAACAAGTCTCTGGCCATGAGAATTTGCCCCCATATAAGAACCATAATCCTCCGCTGGGAGAAAGTAAAGTCCTCATCGGCTACTTGATGAACCCAATCAGGGGTGGCCCATCTCTCTAGAACCGGTTGTCAATCTGTATAATGGTCCCTGGACAGATCATGCAGGGTGGATACTGCGGCAAAAACATCCTGGGGCACAAGGGGTGTTCTCCGAAGAGTATCGGCTAACACTGGTGGGTTTAACGGAAAGTGGCAGTCATCAAATTTATCGGGGATAAACTTGGAAAAATAGAGGGTGATCCACAACTGAAGGAACCACAGGGGACTGGCTAAGGTATCTAGGTTTTTGGAATCCCTTAACCTCGCATGGGCATCACCCAGAGCCATGTAAATATAGGTCAAGAAGAGAGATGCCCAGCTGACATCCCTCCCCGAAACGGCTAACATCGCATAAATTCCCAACTCTTTCACAACTGTACAAGAGCCCGCACAGACAAAGTATCGGCTAAACTAAAAAAATAGAAAAGCATGATGTTCGGCATCATCGACTGGAAGAGGAAATATTCGGCGGTTGTTGGTTATAAACTGGTTGTAGCCTGAAGAAGTCTTTGAGACTTTGATGCCTAAATCGGCAACATCTATATCGCTTAGGACAGGCGCCTCGGCTCTCTTAGAATCGGAAGTCCAAGTATCGTCGTCACATCAAGCAGTGTGGGGGTTATTATTTCCCAAGGGAAAACAAAGGCATTGGCAGCGGTCGACCAGTAACCAAGAAAGACATATATAATACTGATGTTGTAGGAGGAGTCACACTCCAACAACACAATGGCATCGTAGAGACCCATGCGCCTTCATTCGCTTCTTTAGCCGACTTCACTCGGTCCAACCAAATAGATTAGTTGGTAATCTTTGACGGCCAAGTACGCAGACTAGCCGGACAACGGTCGCCGGTGAACCAGTCATAGGTAATCGGAAGGTCGTAGTTCACCGGGCTTAGATGCTGAGAAAGAAGGAGGTCGCCTTGTTTAGATTTACCAAAAGAGGCGAGAACCAGTTGCTCATCTATGAAGGCAAAAGTGGGGATTAGGTCATCAGCAGCCAAACCGGTGCTATCCGATACCAAAGATAGAGAAGAAGATGAAGACATGGTTTTTCTTTTTCTAAGAAGAAATAGGGTTTTCTGAGAAGGCGAGAAATTTAGGAATGACCGAGAAGATTGAATGAGAAACCTTTTGGTGGGGGGTGTCTCTCCTAAGTATTTCCTTTTTCTTGGAGATATGATTGACACTCTATTGGGAGTCTTTTCATCCAAAATGTGCGGCTAAAAATCAGTCAGAAATTAATTGTGAAAGCCGAGACGTTTTTGTGAAAGGAAAAAATAACTTTTTAAAGACCATCATTGCATGCATTTAAGGCAAAAGTGATTAAAATGACACCAATGGCTGCCACACGAAACGACGGTCATTTTGGAATACATCAACTCGACAGCCGCACTAGAGTTAATGTAGGGAGCAATTGTTAACACTCAAAAGTGTTTAGCCAAATCAAGTGACAGCCGAAGGTGGAAAAGGATTCTAAATCGGTAACTGAGTGGAATCATAGCCGAATCTGTTAGTCCTTACCCTCGGCTAGAAAAGCATCATCGGCTATTACAGTAGTCTGGTCGAGTCATAATTCCGAGGAACTGCTGAGACCCACACATACTCGGACGCCTCAAAGACCAAGTCAAAAGACCTTCTAGAAAATGTAGCAACCAGCAACAGCAAGAAGGGAGTGTCGTCGATCGTGCTAGAGGTCCTGGCGAAAAAATCGGCACCACCTCCTCATAGTTGGCTAATGGATTTAGTGGGTAGTTCGGTGGCTAACATAGGGGGTCACGTTTATTTTTCTTGTACTATAAATATAGGAATCATTTGTACATAAGACATAACACAATCAATCAAAAAACTGATTTTTACTTATCTTCATTCTATCTTTATCGCATTTATTGTACTCTAGCTATATTTATGTTTCTTACCACTTAGTTTACTCAATCACCATCCTAACGCTTTCTGGAGTAGTTGGGGAACCCATTGGTGGAAGATAGAGTTCCACTTCCAGCCCAAATCGCTTAGTTAAAGAATCAATTTGTCATCCGATTTCGTCAGCCGATAAAACGGCAAACACTTCGGAGGGAAACACTAATTATACTCATAAACTTTGTGTTAATTTCATAAGTGGGCTATTAGAGTGGATAGGCTGTGTTGGGTAGTTCATGGGCTCTGGCCCAATCCCAAGAAATTGAGTTTTGTTGAGGGTATGCATCAAAATTCAGGTCCAAACCATTGCTTTGCTGATTTGATGAAACTGGTCCTAAGTTGATAATGACATCAATGCTATAATTCATACTAAAGGGAAACTGGAAACTTGTTTAAATTAGAGATTATGGTCAGAAAGACATTTGAAATACCATTTTTTTTGTGAATACTCTATCTGAACTATCATGTGTTAGCGTTTTCTATCTGAATTATCATCAACTATTTATCAAAGCACACCTCGAAGCTGACTAGATCAAGTGCTTGAATACAATCACCAGAAGTTGCGTAACAACTTAATTTGCCCCATAAAATTTCGTCTACATGACAGTTGACTAATTAATTTCAAGGTGTGTTTTGATAAATGGTTGGTGATAGCTCAGGTATGAAACGCAAGAACCCGATAGTTCAAGTAGGAAACTCACAAAACAATGATACTTCAAGTATATTTTTGACCATTATTTGTTTTTTTAATTAATTCCCTTAATTATCTGTGTGGAGTGTCATTTGACACCATTTTTCAACGAAAAAGAGAGTGTACACCACATACCATAGAACTAGTCGAAATGTATTTGATAAATAGTTGATTATAATTTAGATAGAATATGCAAAAACTTGATGGTTCATATTGGAAACTCACAAAAAAGTGATACTTCAGATATGTTTGACTATTACTCTTTAAATTATTGCTCCCTTTGTCCCATATGTGATATATATTTTTAGGCGATTAAAAGAATGATATTTTTTTATTTTTAAAAATATATTAATATATGAACCAGTTTTTCATGATTTCTTTCTTAAATGCGAAGTGTACACGTATGTATAGTTCAAGTTCACAACTAATATGTTGGATTTATTATTTAGTTGCTGATGAAAATGTCGATCATAGATTCTCAATGTTTTGGATTTGATTGAAATGAAGAAACTGTTGGTACTCTTGCTCTATGGTACTTTATAAAGCAGTACGGGAAGTATTTAACTATTACAAGTATTCGAAAGGATAAATAAAGATTTCAATAATTCAACATGGAATCTGAAATTACAATCGTTACACAAGTAAAAACTGGAAATTCCAGTTTTGTAGAAGACGGAAAAATGTAAAATGTTTTTGCTGAGTCGAGTGTAGCACTCTGTCCTTAAGACAATATTGCCCCGTATGTATCCTTTATACGTCCTGTACAATTTGTCTCCCAAGATAAAACAGCAATGGAACCCTTGAGCAAAGGAAACTCAAGAGCTACCGTGAAGAATATTGAGTAACGAAATGATGCTTGGAAGTTGTAGGAAGAAAACTATTTCGGTTGTGTATTTTCGTGCACTTTTTTTTTCTGCATCCGTTTATGTATTTTCGTGCATATGTCTTAGTGCTCAACATGGTGTAATGGGGTGTTTATATAGGAGAGGGAGGGGTTGTTTATCGCTGAAATCGCCTCCATAATAGCCAAATAATGGCCATTATGGAGGTAGTAAAGTCACCAACATAAATGGGAGAAAGACCAACTGTTTTGGCCATTATAGGAGGAGTAATTCAGCCAAAATAAATGGCTGAATTGAGTGCTTGGCATTTCTGTTTTTGACCGTCGAAATTCTAATTTTCTGGAAACTTCAGGGACCAAACGTACATCTTGAAACTTCGGGGACCAAACCGCACATCCGAAAGAATTCTGGTCCAAACGTATATCTGAAACTTCGGGATCAAACTGTACTTCTGGCAAAGTTTTCTGGCCCAAAAAGATAATATCAGAAGACCCGTGACCCGTGACCCGTGAACCCGGGACTCGGAACCGGAACCGGACGGGCGGGCGGCGGCGGCGCGCGTGTGGTCTTTCCTCGAACCGAAGCACATCTAGGTCCTCCCTCCTTTAAACACATGGGATACCCCTTGGGGTCTCAAACCCCAAACCAATTTCGAATCTTATATACACAACAATTCTTTCTTCCTCTACCGATGAGGGAGAATTACACACAATACCACACTTTCCATGCTTCAAACACCTTACTTCGTGAACCAATATCTCTTTCATTTCTCAATGAAATTTGACAATTCTTGGCCCTACGGTTATCTACGTACTTATTAGATCATGCATGTGTGAAGAACCAGATTCTCCAACATACGTTACACTAGTGTTTAAGCCGTTAAAGTTGGTCGGTCGCAACTCCCGCCAAAGGCAAATTTCCAACAATCCCCTCTTGAAAGAGATTTTGGCGCACTCACATGGTGTCTTTTCATTTCCAAAGCAATATTTCAGCGGACCGATGTTGCATAAGGAGAGGTAGCCTCGCCTTTGAACCTTCCATAGTTGAATACCATCGGACTTACTTACGCGCGGTGAACGTGATGTCTTGAACCGTCGGTGTTTAGTGTAAGCCAAGACAACGGTACCAACACAACAAATTCCCTTACTCTCTTCTTCGTAATGTTTTGTCCGTTTTGGCCATGGACAACGTCTTGGATTCTTAAGTGCGTTCAATTTGAGGCGGCCGTCCTCGCACTTAAATAGGTGGTCTCCTACAAGGTATCCTGCTATACCCCACTTCACAAGTGTTAGAAACCATTAAAAGTTTCCCAAAGACCTAACCTCAACCGATGAGGATCATTACGAGTTTTGAAAACTTAACCTTTACCCATACTCTTGCGATAGCACTTAACGTCTATCGCGCGGGAACGGCTTTGGATTTGGTGTTTCTTTTCGAAATCACTATCCGAAGTGCTCATGCTTCCACCGAAGTGATCAACCGAACCTTTACAACTTAGTTTTCCCATTGAACCAAATTACGGGATCTCCAGGTTCGTAAGGTTGGGTTTCCACCGTATTGGTTCGTATATTTTGGGTTTTAAGCCCATTCCCCAAGACAGGCAGAACACTTGATCTTCGGGTAGTCCCTTATTTAGTAAATAAGGAAGTGACACCCGTGATGATCAACTGCCATACGGTCTTATGTCTCCGACGGATCGTGACGAGATATGTCCGAGACGGCGTCATCCGTGTCCTTCCTAAAGCCGACCGGCTAGCCACGATGTAGAACTGCTTGAAGGCACGGGTTTCTCCCAATAAGGGACGTCCTCTAATGAGTCGTGAAGTTACTCAACTTCTTTCATGCTTTGTATAAAGCGATAAACTCCGATACCATCATGAATCGGTCGATGCAAGTTTGCTTAGAGGATTTTCCAAGAACCACCATACACATTTACTTGTGGCTTTGGTGTTCTTCGGATCCGATGTCCGGTTGCATCACCGTGTTCTCTCGGAACCGCTGGACATCCGAATACTATAATCCGTAGATAAGCGAATAATTCGGATATCGTCATATCCGACTTAACGCCTTCTATTGATCATGTATTAAGATCATCGGTGAACCTTAGTTCAACCGATCTGTTTGTTGGACGATACCAAGTCGGTTGTAGTGTGTACAATACATTGAACTACACGTGACCCGAGCATATCGCTCATTGTCTATGGGTGCACCATGATTCCAATCGATTCTATGATTCATATCCATTGGTGGCTTCAACGAGATCGTCAACTATCGACCGATCCGTTAGATGTCTTAGAAATCCAATTCCTAAGATGTCATCTCGTGATACTCATATCTTTCATATCGAGACTTTGTTTCAATATGATTTTCACTCTAAGACCGTTGGTTTTCCAACTGTTGGCTTTCTAACTTCGAGTCAATGTTTCGTGATCGATTCATTGTTTCGTTTTATCGAGACTTTCGGACCAAAATGTTAACATTTCGGGGACCAAAATGAAAGTTCGGGAAGAAGCCCAACAGTTCGAAGAAACCAATTCGATCCTCTTCTTCCAACTCTCCGATTTGGAAGGTCGTTTCAACACCCATGCCATGTAAGATTACAATGGCCCCGGATGTGAAGCTACTCACAGGGGAGCACTTTTTACAACCCAAAGGTTCTTTTCCGGAGGAAGATTAACTATTACACACGTATGGTTCTATATATGGAATCTATTTCTCCCTTTAGCTTCTTTCCAAAGCGGCGCTTTTGGAGATAATAATTATTTGTTAATTGTCCATGGTTCGTTCTCAACTATACAAGCTAGAAGGACCGGAACAAGTCTTTGTCCCCTCTTTGCTCCGTCTTGGTTCAACATCTAGAATCCCCGAGTTCTCGGATCCGGAATATTAAGTTCCTGATAGACAAGAACTTTCGAGTCATGAAGATACGAACGTCTAGTTCGGACAACGAGCCCTCGCGGGTTCTTGTTAACCTTGAGCAATTACTCCTTTTTCCTTTTCCCGGAAAGTTATCTCCAAAGAATTCAAGCATTCTTTGACGCCAAGAGGCGATCAACACTATTGTTATTTGCGGATCCAAAGTGGATATGCAATCTACGATCTTAGGTCGAACTTGACTGTTTCGGTAGCCCATCTTTTACCAAGCTACCCCTCATAATTTGGGCGTACGACTTCGCGCTTGGCTAACACCGTTAGGCGAGGTGAGAAATGAACATTCGTTTAATGAACGATGCTTCACATTCTCCTCTATCACTACGAATTTCTCAATCCGTAGGCTTAGTTGATTTTCAACTTCTCGCTTTGTAGGCTTCAACAACTTCATCTTTGCTTTTCAATAAACAAAGGATTCCATACGTTGTACCATCATCAATGAAGATCACAACGTACTTGTCTCCCCCTCTATTTTGTATAAACTTCAAATCACCCAAGTAGGTGTGACTAAGTTCTAGAGGAGCGTCTTCTTTCGCTATTCCCTTGACGGAATTTGGAAAGGTGATTTTGCCTCTTCATCTACCTCACATTTATTTTGAGGGTTTATGTCGAAGAAGGCAACAATCTCAACATCGTTAGCTTTTGAATGACTTGCTATTTAACGTGTCTTAATCTATGATGGCATAGACGCACGGATTACAAATATATCATTCATTTGGCTACGGATATACCGTACTATTCTTAGTTATCACGGACTGTTGGACTAGTCTCTAACCACTTGACCAACAACGTCCTTTAACCAAGTTAGGAACATGTATCACCTCTTTTAGAGTGATCTCATTCCTTGAAGTCCTATTGAGGACAACCTCTCCACCCCTTTGATTTTAGAGGTGGCGTTGCTTCACATGAACAACCTTTTGCCGTGGTTAGGGCGTAACCGGATCATATGTGATCTCGATACTCGGTCCACTCTAGTTGCTTTGGCGGTCGAGTGTCCAATTTCTTTACTTGCCTTTATTTAGGCCTTCGCATCATTTAGGACACCGGAAACTCGGCCCACCTTACCAGTGTCCATTACTTTTCCTATGAAATGAATTCGGCACCACTCCGGTCCGCCGGAGGCTTTATATGACCGAGTGTCCAATATCATCATATCAAAGGAATTTTGTCCCACTCCGCCGCTTGCCGGAGGCTTTTTATGACCGAGTGTCCAATATCATCCTATGAAGGGTCTTCGCCAAATAGTATGACAGAGCTCAACGTCTTTAGCTTTTAGTCTTCTTCCGTTATGATTGGTGCCCGAGATAATTCTTGGCGCTTACTTAAGAGTGGTAACGGTTTCGCACGATCGGTGGATCTTACTCCCTCGTATGTGCGAACATACTTTACACACTTTAGTAATTACACTTAAAAGAACGGATCTTCTTAAGTCGTTTACAAAATCCAATCTTTAAACGGAAAAGAAGATGAGATTAAACTTCGATTTGTTAAAGCATAAGGAATATAAATTATTTTCATATTCCTCCTTACTTTAATCCATTTTTAATCAGACATAATTTAATCTTTATTCTTGACAAGTAAGAAAAACTACTTATCCCAATTTCGGATTCCGCTCACTTCAGTCACTTCATCAAACTGAGTGTCCAGTTCCTTATTTACCATTATTCGGATCTTTTGTCTGGGACAGATATAGGCCTTCTGCTACAAGATAGAATAACATCTTCACTCTTCTCCTCTTGTCCCGATTGACATCCTCGAGCTCTCATGAGCGCTTGTTCCCACCGCCTTGGTAGCGGTGACACCATGAACACGTTCATCATCATCACTCTCTTCTACCGTAAAACCATTTCCATATCCAGATTTGGTCACATAACTTTTGACCGACATCTTTCGAACACTAATAGTAATACAATACAAATATTGTCTTAAGTTGTTGGTACTCTTGCTCTATGGTACTTTATAAAGCAGTACGGGAAGTATTTAACTATTACAAGTATTCGAAAGGATAAATAAAGATTTCAATAATTCAACATGGAATCTGAAATTACAATCGTTACACAAGTAAAAACTGAAATTCCAGTTTTGTAGAAACGGAAAAATGTAAAATGTTTTTTTGCCGAGTCGAGTGTAGCACTTTCTGTCCTTAAGACAATATTGCCCCGTATGTATCCTTTATACGTCCTGGACAATTTGTCTCCCAAGATAAAACAGCAATGGAACCCTTGAGCAAAGGAAACTCAAGAGCTACCGTGAAGAATATTGAGTAACGAAATGATGCTTGGAAGTTGTAGGAAGAAAACTATTTCGGTTGTGTATTTTCGTGCACTGTTTTTCTGCATTTGTTTATGTATTTTCGTGCATATGTCTTAGTGCTCAACAATGGTGTAATGGGGTGTTTATATAGGAGAGGGAGGGGCTGTTTTACATCGCTGAAAACCGCCTCTCCATAATAGCCAAATAATGGCCATTATGGAGGTAGTAAAGTCACCAACATAAATGGGAGAAAGACCAACTGTTTTGGCCATTATAGGAGGAGTAATTCAGCCAAAATAAATGGCTGAATTGAGTGCTTGGCATTTCTGTTTTTGACCGTCGAAATTCTAATTTTCTGGAAACTTCAGGGACCAAACTGTACATCTTGAAACTTCGGGGACCAAACTCGCACATCTGAAAGAATTCTGGTCCAAACTGTACTTCTGGCAAAGTTTTCTGGCCCAAAAAGATAATATCAGAAGACCCGTGACCCGTGACCCGTGACCCGTGAACCCGAGAACCCGGGACTCGGAACCGGAACCGGACCGGACGGGACGGGCGGGCTGCGGCGGCGCGCGTGTGGTCTTTCCTCGAACCGAAGCACATCTAGGTCCTCCCTCCTTTAAACACATGGGATACCCCTTGGGGTCCCAAACCCCAAACCAATTTCGAATCTTATATACACAACAATTCTTTCTTCCTCTACCGATGAGGGAGAATTACACACAATACCACACTTTCCATGCTTCAAACACCTTACTTCGTGAACCAATATCTCTTTCATTTCTCAATGAAATTTGACAATTCTTGGCCCTACGGTTATCTACGTACTTAGTAGATCATGCATGTGTGAAGAACCAGATTCTCCAACATACGTTACACTAGTGTTTAAGCCGTTAAAGTTGGTCGGTCGCAACTCCCGCCAAAGGCAAATTTCCAACAGAAACTTACCGAAAGTGGTCGCTTGCTGCCGAATAAAGTTGGTGTAAATATGTGCAAAAGCACTAGAAGAATGTATCACTAAATCATAAAGAGTTTTAAGCATCATATATCATTAGTATAAATATTTTTTCATTTATCGAATCATTTTTATTTATTGTGATAAGTAACACATTTTATTTTTAAAATTTTGAACTTTACAATTTTAAAAAACTTATTTATAAATATCATGATCTAGATATTCTAGATGATCTAATAATATAAAAATTATTGAAACTGACATTTAAACTCAACCATAAAGGATAACATATTCACATGAGAATATCTTATTATTATTATTATTTTTTTTTTTTGATAATCCAGGTTTCCAGGCTTGCGCCTGACTACTTCACTGGTATTACCCAGACGTCCTGGAGGTAATAGCACCGGTCTTATTAATTCCCTGTAGGAAAACATGTGCTGGCAGTGAGAACTCAATAATTTACTTTCTCGGAGCCAAGCCAACAGAATATTGTCCCTAAAATCGGAACTTTCAAATGAAAATTGCAACCTGTCAGATTGTTTATCGCCTTACATTCATTTAAATAGGGTTATTCAGTGGGCCGGATCGGTCCGATCTCGCCCGTCTCACCTCCCATTCTGATCCGCCCCGACTCACCCTTCTTTTGCAAAAATAATCGTTGCACAACGGTTAAATTTAGATTTTGGCCGTTGTGCAACGTCTATAATGGTCATTATGCCCCTTACCCCTTTAATATTTATTTTTAACCCCTAAGTTAGTATATTTATATTTTAATTCTATTTCTCAATTATAAATACCTCATTTTTCTCACAAATCTTCCTGCCATCTATCTATCTATCTCTCTACAAGTCTACATTGCCTATTAAATATTTTATGTTATTTGCTTATTTATATCAAAGTTCAAAAATTGGGAGTAAAGTTGGCAACTAGCTTGAGGATCATCTATCGAGCAAAGTTTCAATATTCAACCTCGATTACACGTCGACGTTACGTCGGCGTATGGTACATTCGTTCTTTCTTTAAATTATTATTGTTACTTAATTTTAATTATTATACTTAATTTTATTATCTTTAATTATTTATTTACATAATTTAATGGAACGAATTAAATGATTTATTTCTGGTAGAGGTACTATAGGTAACAGGGGTAAGGGTGCATCTTCTAGTAATCCTAATTACAATGATTTCACTCATGTATATGAAACTGATTTTTCTGATGTTACTATTAATATACCATTAGATCATGGGGTATATTCTGCATCTGAACCAGACATTAATTTAGAAAATGAAATAGAAGATAATTTAGATAACACACCCACTAGTGCACCTCCACCTCAGGCTCAGACTAAGTCTCAGCCTGAAACTCAAACTGAAATGACTCTTATTCCCCCTAGTATGAGTCGAGGCCCAAGTCAATGAAAATTAAAATCACTTGCATGGATTTTTTTGATAGGGACATTGATAATCAACTAGCTAGATGTAAAATTTGTCAAGAAGTTCATAAATTTAAAATCGGAAAATGTCAAGGTGGGACGGGAGGTTTAATGAGACATATAGAAATCTCTTACAAAGCAAGGTATAACCAATACTTGGCTGAAAAATCGGGTGTGCCAATGCCTTCTGAGTCGGGTTCAGATAGTGTCCCCGACCAAGTACAGGGTCGAATTAACCCGATGACGGGGAGAATTATAAGTCCTAAATATGATAAACACAAAGATAGGGAAAATATAGCAAAATTAGTTGCGGTGGGGGGTTTGCCTTTTTCATTTTCTTCCTCTCCTGATTTTATTCATTACATTAGAGAAACGTATAATCCTGCTTTTAACGGTTTTCCTAGATCAACTATTAGAAGAAACATTTTTAAATTTGCACATGAATATCAACAGTATTTACGTTATGCATTATATCATTTTAATGGCAAAGTGACTATCACTTCTGATATAGGTCGTAGTACTAACGGTCTTGATCATTTAACTGTAACATGTCATTGGATAGATCAGACTTGGTCTATGTAAAAACGTATTTTAGCATATAGATATATTGATGATAGGCACACTATAATATTCATGAAATTTGTGAATATTATGGAATAACTGATAAAATTGTGATTGTTACATTAGATAATGTTACTTCTAATGATTATTTGTAAACCTTTTAAAAACTCGATTAACTCCATTTTTTCCGATAATTTTCATATAATATGTACATGTCATATTAATAACTTAGTTGTAAAAGATGGCCTAAAACTTTTTGAAAACATTCTTGATAAAATACAATTTTCTATAAACTTAATTTTTAAAGATAATAGAATACAAAGACGCAAAGAGTATAAAAAAAACTTATCATGGTTGTGGATTACCTTATAGAAAAATTTCAGAAGAAGTAATGACTAGATAGAATTCTCTGTATGAACAACTATTTGTTGCTCACGAGTGTAGAAGACCTATAACTTTATTATTTGACGCTCATAATCAAAATTCAAGGGATATGCTTATAGATAATGATTGTAAATTTTTTTTAGAACTTATTGAATTTTTAGAGAATTATTTTCTAGCTACTAAAGAATTTTCTGATATTTTATATCCTACTATTTCAACTATGTTATTTTATATAGCTCTAATATTTTTGTTACTTAGTGAATATATGCAAAAACCATCTTACGCTCCATTTATTAAAAAAATGTTTATAAAATTTTAAAAAAATACTTTTCCTATTCCCACTATTTATATTATTGGTGATGTATTAAATCTGACTATTAAAGTAGACGGTTGTAAAGCACTTGTTGAAACGATTTATGAAAGTATAGAAATACTTCCACCTCCAAGTCCAAATAAAGAACCAACTCACGAACCAACTAAAGAAGAATTTACGTCATATATATATATATATGACCAAGAACAAAGTGCAAATAATCAATCGGCCTTCTGTACCATCTTCTTCTACTTCACTGCAACCTTATAAAAGACATGTTGTTTCTGCCTCAAGTATTCTAGGTCTTAGAAATAGAATGTATAGTGGTTCAACTTCTTCACAAATTAACGAGTTTGATGTTTATGTCTTGCAGAGTGATGTACGGTACGAAACAATTATCAATGAAGGTGAACGTGAAGACTTACTGATATACTAGAGGGAGAATGAGAAGACATTTCCGTCACTAACAAATATGGCTCGAGATGTGTTGAATATATAAGCGTCATCAACAGCTTCGGAAAATGCTTTTTCTGCTAGATGGTTTCAAATAGGAGAGCATAGACATATTGGCGGGAGACAGCTTGGAGATTGCAGTTTTATTCAGAGATTGGATTAGAGCGGAGCGTAGGAGGTGCGGTCAACTAGAGATCAATGAAGAAGACGACTACAACTACAATGAAATCTTATCCGAGAGAGCAGGAAGCGACGTCGAACAATTTAACCAACAACTTCCAATTCCGACAGAAGATCCTCAAGAGATTGTGAGGAAATTAGAAAGAGTATGGTCGACTATGTAATTTTTTTAATGGCAATTTTACTATGTGATTTGCAACTTTTGAACTACGAAACAAAGTTGCAATTGTATTACAAAAAAAAAATCATATTTCTATTAAATAATATAAGAGGTACAAAAACAGTCTTGAGAATTTTTTATTCACTATCTTGTTTAATTATTTAAGTGTTTAAATATATATATATATTTTTTAAAATTAAGTGTCTAAAAAAATCCCCCAAATCCCGCAACCCGACCCGTCCCGTCCCCGCAATTCTCAGCCCCTCTTCCGGCGGGATGTGGGACGGAATGGGACCTCTTCCCGACCCGCCAGTCCTGCCGGATCCCAATCCCGGCCACCCTCCCCGTCCCGCCAAAACACGCCCCGTCTCGCCCCGATCCGGCCCACTGGCCAGCCCTAATTTATAACCAGCTAGTATTACTTCAATCGGATAAATGTTTATTAAATTATACTTCCTCCGAATTAAAAAGAGTGTTTATTTAGCCTTTTTTTTTAATTAAAAAAGAGTGTTCACTTATCAAATCAAAAAGAATTAACCTTATTTTTTTACATTTGCCCCTATTAAGTATTATGTGATCAAATTCCAACACATATTTTATTAGGGGTAGTTTAGTCAAATTACTTTTTTGTCTAGGAGTTTGTATTTCTTAAAGGGTGTGCAAATGTCTAAGTGGACACTTTTTTTATCCGGAGGGAGTATTAATTTATTATAACATGCTACGCAGAGATAATTCTTTAATTTTTCAAAATTATTGCGACAGATGTAGCACATAGAGTACGAACCCGATTATTTTACAATATATCCATTATAATCGCACAAGTGAATCTAAAAATAGTGATATGTACGCAGATATAACCCCTATCTTGTGACGGTAGAAAGATTATTTTTCAATAGAACCTTAACTCAAGTAAAACATAATCATATTTGTGAAAATATAAAATCACTACTCCATCTATCTCAATTTGATTGACACTTTGAGAATAATGTTAATTTTAGCTAAGTAATCGGAGCTAGTCTAGATTTTATTTCCTTTTTTATAAAATTTAAATAGCCATAAATTACGCATACAATTACATAAATAAGTTATAATTTTTTTATATTAAAATAATAAATATATTACATCTTAAATCAGTAAAATTTGAAATTTACATAGCAAAAAGTGTTGGATATTTTAGGACAGGGGGGTCAGCAACCTTAAATCTGAAACAGGGTTTGACCAATGAACACAATGTTCAAACCTGCAAAAAAAATAATGCATTTAGGCCAAAACAAAAAATCCTTTTCAGACATGGATTGCTTGTACCCAACCCCATTTGCTCAAGCTGCCATTTTAGTCCTCATACATAGTATTAACATTAACAACTCAACTCAACTCAACAGTCATCTTCAATTAGTCAAAAAGAAGCAGTAAAGGGTAAAGAAGGAAAAAGGTACATATACCCATACCCCTCATCTACCAATCATCTAAGGCTATTAATTCTTGATTTTGCAAAGAAATTGTATATATCTGGTAAGCTCAAATAAACCCCATAAATTGAATTTTCTTCAATTTGCTCACCATTTATTTGATTTGTCTTTTTCAGGAAATTAATGGTTTTCAAGAAAATTGTAGTGATGATGATGGGTTGTCTACGATGTGCTGGTCAGCCCACAGAGCCTTCTACTGAGAAAACTGAGTCAAAGTCACTTATAGATGATGAATCTGTTGTTGTTGTCACTTCACCTAGAGTTAAACTTGGTGATGGCAGATACCTTGCTTACAGAGAAAGAGGAGTACCCAAGAACAATTCCAAATACAGAATTATCATTGTTCATGGCTTTGGCAGTAACAAAGAAATGAGCTTTAGGGCTTCTGATGTATGTAGATTTTGTTCCTCTTTCAATTTTTTTGATCTGTATGTCATAGTTTCTTTATTTTGAACCTTACTTTTCTCTAGTTTGAGACTGATACTTGAGCAATCATAGTTTCTTGATTTTGAACCTTTTCACAAGTTTGAGACTGATACTTAAGCATCAAATTGCTAGAGAAATGAGAATTGGCTATCAATATCATACATTTGAAGAGAAGGGTTGAAATAAATAGATCAAGAAATGATTTTTCTTTATTTTTCAAGAACAATTAAACTTGACATTACCAGGTTAGAACAACTGTTTATAGTGATAATTTGAATTGACTTCAAGGCAGAATGAGTTATTGAAATCTCTTCTGTTTTGTGCTATGTTGCTCGGATTCTCGAAAAATATTGTCGCACCCGTCTCGGATCCTCCAAAAATGCACTACTTTTGGAAGATCCGACATGCACCTGGCGATATTTTTGAGAGTCCGAGCAACATAGATTTTGTGGTTAGCATATTTAGATTTTTTTCTTTAAGTTAAACTTTATAGGAGGGAGCTGGAAAGTGTTTTCTTTTTGTGCTGAAGAGATGTTATTCTTGAATTAGCTTTGTCTAAATGTCTAGTTTAGAATCATCTAATAGTGCTCTAGTTCCCAGGAACTCCTGGATGAATTGGGGATATACCTTTTGATCTACGATAGAGCTGGATATGGAGAGAGTGATATAAATCCAAAGAGATCGCTTAAAAGTGAAGCATCTGATATCGAAGAGCTAGCCGATCTGTTGCAATTAGGATTCAGATTCTACGTAATAGGTGTGTCATTGGGATGTTACCCGGCTTGGAGTTGCATCAAGCACATCCCCGGAAGGTAAGAGAAGTAGAGACTTAACTTGATAGTTTTAGCTTGTTTGCTTCATTGCTTTAAGCTTTAGGCCTATTAGATTTTACTTTTGAAGTATAATGCATCGCAGGCTTGCAGGTGTGGTTCTTGTCGTTCCATTTGTAAATTATAAATGGCACACACTACCTAAGGATCTTGTGAGAGATGATTACAGGAAACAACTTTGCCGGTGGGTAATTTGGATCACACGTTATGCTCGGGGGCTATTACATTGGTGGTTAACTCAGAAAGTTTTCCCATCAGCCTCGGTTCTTGATGGAAACCCTCAATTTTTCTGTGATAGAGACTTGGAAGTCTTGAAGAATACACCGGGATATCAATTGTTCACTCAGGTACATTCTGCCATTCAGACATAAGAAGAATACTTTCTGTAAATTAAATTTACTTTCTTTTACAGGATGGCCTAAAGGATCGAAGTGTATTCGACTCCCTTTGCAGTGACTGCATTGTGGCATTTGGAAAATGGGATTTTAATCCATTGGAGCTAACTAACCCGTACCCACAAAACGAAAGCTCGGTTCATATATGGCAAGGTGTCAAAGACAAAGTTGTGCCTGTCCAATTACAAAGACATGTCTCGGAAAGGCTGCCCTGGATTCGATATCACGAAGTTCCCGATGGTGGTCACTTGCTTGTGTATGACAATGCAGTGTGTGAAGCTGTCCTGACATCACTTTTGCTAGGGGAAGATCCTCCATTATACAGGCCAAAGTTAGCAGATCACTAAGTATTTATTCCCTGTAAGTAGATTGATTTCTTGAAATTAATTAATACAAGTGTGATTGATTTGCATTGTCTCCATAAACTTTTTGAGGCATTTCAACTGAAATAGACATAGATATTAAAACATAAAGGGGGTGGGGGGGGGGGGGGGGGGGGAGGAAGGATAACTTCAAAGGCGACGAGACTTGCTATTAAGGGTATGTTAAGGTCATTCTGATCGGTTTCAAAATCCCATCAAAGAAATGATCAAAACCCATCTGAATCTCACTTTCTCTGCTATATTTAAACTGACAAAGAAGCTAGACGGATCAAGTCTTGTACATCTGCCTACTGTTTGTCTAAAAGAATTGTGTTTTTACTTATTTTCATCTAAGGTACATGGATCTCAATATAGAAATCAAACTCCACTATGAAGAGTGCTAGAATACTATGTTTGACATTTTTTTTTAGTCTTTTTTATCTATTTAAGAAGCATTAAGACAGATAAAGTGACTTGGTTGAGCTTTTCTGCAAATAGGAAACTTCATTCTTGATTGTCCTTTTCTCTTTATGCTAATCAAGTAGGAAGTTTCCATCATTTGCGAAACAGATTCCCCATGGAAAGTGCCTGCCTTAAAACATGTTATGTGCCTCAACTATCAAGACACACAAACTATATAAGCCACTTGACTCACTTTCATGTTCTAAAGCAAAAAGTATGCATTGATAGTGTGAACAGATATTCACACTATCAGTCACTTGAAAATAATTGTTACCTTTCAGATAACTCTTTTGTACTCCAATAGATATTGATTGATAATCAACAAAACGTGTATTTTAACAGTGAAAATTATTTACACTTCCAACTTTGTTTTAAAATCAAACTCCTCTAATTTTGAGCAATACAGTCAAACCTCTCTATAATATCATTATTGGGTTCGAAATATTTTGGCTGCTCAAGCGAATGGTTGTTATACACATATAACAACCATTGACATTTAAAATAATATTTTGTTGTTATAGGCAACAAAGATGCATAAAATCTAACTTTTCATTTTTAATTGTCAAATCATAAGCTTAATCACACCTTGTATAACAAAGAAATATCTTTTAATGGTGGAATACATATTCATATAATATTCTGTCATAAATAATGTATTAAAGTTTCAACATATTTGGTCAAAATCTCTACATTTATTATTGATAATCATAGATATTCTATTTTTACAAAGATGGTTAATTATTATATTAATTGTTAGAAGATATATTCTTAGGATTATTAATTATTATTGTATTTAAATGATAATTACTATAGAATATTTTAGATAGCTAGTCATTAGTATAGAATCACATTTGTATGGAAAGAATAGGATAGATGAGGAGAAGATTAAGGCTACCAATCTTCTACCATATTTGTATATATTCTTATCATTTGTAAATGGCAAAGATGAGGAAAATATTCTACTTACCCTAGAATTCTTACATGGTATCAAAGAGCTTAAGGAAAAGATCATAATTGTTTCTCTCTACCATTTTTCGGCTCTTCTTCTCCTCCATAACAACACTTGGCCAAAAGAAAGAAATAAAAATATACTAGGTTTACCTCTCTTCATCTACTAAGTTGTATTTTTTTTCTCCATTAATCATCCAACCAAATATACTAATGTCCGACTCCAAATCTTCCTTCCACCCAGCCCTCGCGGTTTCAAACATCAAAACGCATGTTTCCATCACCTTAGAGATGGAAAATGTTCACTATGCAACATGGGCGGAACTTTTCAAAATTTGTTGCCGCTCTCACCGGGTTCTTCACCATATCATTCCCCCGAAAAAGGAAAAGAAAAGGTATTAACTACGGACGCGAACAAAGAATTGTGGGACACTAGATGCCATTGTTCTAGGTTGGATCTATGCAACAATTTCTATGGATCGTTTGCATATGATAATGGAGTCGGATTCTAAAGCGGTTGATGCTTGGAACCGCTTGCGAGATATTTTTTATGATAATCAAAATTCTCGCGCCGTTACGTTGGAACAAGAATTCTCCACAATTGACATGGAGGATTTTCCAAACGCGTCGGCTTATTGCCAACGCCTAAAAGTGCTAGCCGATCAATTGAGGAACGTCGGTGTCCCGGTCACCAACAATCGCTTGGTTCTTCAACTTGTCGTTGGACTAACGGAGGCGTATAGTGGGGTTGGAACACTAATACGGCAAAGCAACCCTCTTCCTTTATTTTATCAAGCACGCTCCATGCTCATCCTCGAAGAACAAGGTTTTTCCAAAAAGGTCGCCACCGTCAACAATTCCGCCATGCTTGCCACCTCGACAAATGAAGGTAATGCTAATTTTAATCAAAATAATTGAGGACAAAAAGGCCGTAATGGAAATAAAAATAAAGGTGGATATCGCGGTAACGATAATAAAAATAGAGGCCACGGGAATTCCGACGGTAGGAACAGCGGTGACAACCGGTCCCCGGCACTACTGGCAGAGCAGATCGGGCTCGGCAAAGCAGCCCACACTGCGGCGCCCCCCACCACCGAATCGGCTGGCCGGGCCGGTCCGGTGGCCCGGCCCAAAGAAGGCCATTTTAGTTCAGCAGCCCCACCAGCGAATTGGGCTAGTCCAGCGGCCATTTTTCATTCCAAGGGCAGCAAAACAGAACTAGGCCACGTAATTTTTAGCAGGCCCGCTTCACTCAACAAGCAGGGAGCAGTTTGGCCCAACCACAGTTCACCCCCCGGGTTTTGGACATCAATCCACCGACATTGAGTCTGCGATGCATACGCTAGGATTAAATCCACCGGATGACAATTGGTATATGGACTCCGGGGCCACGTCTCATATGATGTCCTCCCAAGGTAATCTTTCGTCCTATTTTAATTTGAGCAAACCAAATGGTATTATTGTCGAAAATGGTCATTCAATTCCAGTTAAAGGTTACGGCTCCACCAAATTGTCACCACCAAACCCTTCACTAGCCTTAAAAATGTACTTCATGCCCCACATTTAGTTAAAAACTTGGTGTCTGTTAGAAAGTTTACTACTGATAACTGGGTATCCGTAAATTTTGACCCTTTTGGATTTTTCGTAAATGACTTTCAGAAAGGGACGCCGCTAATGAGATGTGATAGCCAGTGGGAGCTCTATCCAGTCACTTCACTTTTCCACCGGGCCAAGACACATTTTACTTTTGCTGTGTTTAATTCTAATTTATGGCATGAGCGTTTGGGACATCCGGGAGAGTCTATTTTGAACTCTCTTAAACGCAATAATTTTATTTCATGTATAATGACTTTTCATAAGTGTCAATCATGCCCATTGGGTAAGCATATTCAACTGCCATTTGTTTCTTCTGATTCATGCACTCTTATGCCATTTGGTACTATCCATTGCGATCTTTGGACATCCCCTATTTTGAGCTCTTCGGGGCATAGGCATTACTTGCTCATTTTAGATGATTTCTCTAATTATCTTTGGATATTCCCTTTATCGAAAAAATCACAAGTTCTTTACACATTCTTGATTTTTAGAGCATTCATCCAAAAACAATTTGAAAGGGATATGAAAAACATCCAATGTGATAATGGGAGGGAATTTAATAATAAACATTTTGGGATTTTTGCAAAATAAATGGTTTAAATTTTTGTTTTTCATGTCCCCACACCTCTTCACAAAATGGGAAGGCGGAACGCAAAATACGAACCATCAATAATATTGTTAGAACATCCCTTGTTCATGCTTCTATACCCCCCTCGTTTTGGCATCATGCACTTCAAGTGGCCACATATTTGTTGAATATTCTACCAAACAAAAATTTGTCCCATCAAAGCCCACTTAAAGTCCTATACCTCCGAGATCCATCATACTATCACTTGCGGGTTTTTGGATGTTTGTGTTACCCCTTATTCCCCTCCACCACCATCAATAAACTCCAGCCACGGTCTACTCCATGTATTTTTTTGGGTTATCCTTCACATCATAGAGGTTACAAATGCTATGATTTATCCTCTCATAGGATGTTCATTAGTCGTCATGTCCTCTTTGATGAAACAACTTTCCCGTTTAACAATATTCACGAGCCTAGACCAACCACTTATGAATTTTTGGATGATGAAATAGTGCCATTTTTAACACAAGCAAAAGCCACGGTTACACAACCCGTGGCCCAACGATCCTTGGCCTAACGCCCTGGTGATCAGTTTTGGCCGACTGGGCCCTTAACATCAAGCCCCAATTTACAACACTTAGCCTCCGTACCATGGGCCAGTGACGTCCAGTCTACGGGCCCAATACCCGCCTCCCGACACTCCCGAAATGAGGCCCAGGCTAGTGGTGTCCAGTCCACTAGCCCACCCCATGTTTTGCTCTCTGACCCGCCACCCAGTGTAAGTCGCCCAGTCACCCGAAGTCAACATGGTATTGTAAAACCCAATGTGAAATATAGCTTACACACCCAAGTCACTAAATCGCCATTACCCCGTAACCTTGTGTCTGCCCTACGTGACCCAAATTGGAAAATGGTCACGGATGATGAATACAATGCTCTTATTAAAAATAGGACGTAGGAGTTAGTACCTCGTCCATCTAATGCTAACATTATTCGGTCTATGTGAATTTTCAGTCATAAAGAAAAATCTGATGGCAGTTTTGAGCGGCATAAAGCTCGTCTTGTAGGTGATGGCAAGACACAACAGGTTGGCGTGGACTGTGGGGAGACATTTAGCCCAGTGGTGAAACCAGCTACTATAATGACGGTACTCAGTTTGGCCCTCTCCAAAGGATGGTCACTTCGTCAGTTAGATGTCAAGAATGCTTTTCTTCATGGTCATCTCCAAAAACAGTTTATATGCACCAACCTTTGGGCTACAGGGACTTCAGATTTCCAGATCATATGTGCTTACTCAAAAAATTCTTATACATATTAAAGTAGGCACCTCGGGCTTGGTACCAAAGGTTTGCAGAATTTGTATCCAAAATGGGTTTTTCCCACAGCCGGTCGGATAATTCTTTATTCATTTACCGTCAGGGTACTCATACTGCTTATCTACTTTTATATGTGGATGATATTATACTAACCACTTCATCCGATGATCTTCGAAAGTCTATCATGTCACATCTCAGTTCGGAGTTTCCTATGAAGGATCTTGGACACCTGCATTATTTTCTCGGGATTGCTGTGACCCATCATTCTGGTGGTTTGTTCTTATTAAAGGAAATATGTTGCAGAGATTGTGGAGCGGGCTGGAATGTCTTCCTGCAAACCGTCAGCTACTCCGGTGGACACTAAATCCAAGCTGAGTGTTGTGTCTAGCAAGCCATTTGCAGATCACACACTCTACAGGAGCTTGGCTGGGGCACTTCAATATTTGACATTTACCAGGTCGGATATCTCATATGATGTGCAGCAGGTTTGTCTATTTATGCACAACTCTATGGAAGATCATATGCATGCCCTCAAACGTATCGTGTGTTATGTCAAGGGCACACTGGAATTTGGCTTTCATTTAAATTCCTCCCCTGCATCCAAATTGATCTCCTATACCGATGCAGGTTGTCCAGATACTCGTCGCTCCACGTCCGGATATTGTGTATTTTTGGGCGACAATCTAATTTCCTGGTCCTCCAAACGACAACCTACAGTCTCTCGATCCAGCGTTGAGGAAAAATATCGAGTTGTGGCAAATGTCGTATTTGAATCCTGCTGGATTCGGAACCTGTTGCTTGAGCTTCATTGCCCAATGTCCAAGGCCACACTAGTCTACTGTGATAACATCAGTGCGATTTATCTCTCGGGAAATCCAGTCAACCATCAGCGCACAAAGCATATAGAGTTGGATATTCATTTTGTTCGTGAAAGTGTGGCTCGCGGACATGTGCGGGTGTTACATGTTCCAACACGTCATTAGATAGCGGATATCTTCACTAAAGTGCTTCTGCTGATTTTATTTGAAGACTTTCGGGACAGTCTTAGCATCTGTCGTCCTCCGGCTTCGACTGAGGTGGATTGTTAGAAGATATATTCTTAGGATTATTATTTATTATTGTATTTAAATGATAATTACTATAGAATATTCTAGATAGCTAGTCATTAGTATAGAATCACATTTGTATGGAAATAATAGGATAGATGAGGAGAAGATTAAGGCTACCAATCTTCTACCATATTTGTATATATTCTTATCATTTGTAAATGGCAAAGATGAGGAAAATATTCTACTTACCCTAGAATTCTTACATTAACAAAAAAAATAGTTGCATAGCGGGAGCTTAGTGCACTGGGCTATCCTTTTTTTTTTTTAGAGGGTAATTTTATAAAGAGCGTACTGTTATAAAATTGGTGTTGCTATTATAGGTAAAATGTTGTTATAGAGGAGTAAAATATAACATAAAAAATCAATTCCGAAATTTTTTTAGCTATTATAAAAGGATGATATTATATGCGAATGTTGTTATATATATATACTGTATATATTCTTCTCCTCGTGTTCCCCTCGATGTTCTTAAATGTTTATTTTACCCATTAGATTATCAACTCCTGTCTCTCCTTTTTCTACTTCTTTTGATATCATGGTATATTTTCATTTTTATTTTCAAAACTATGTTATGGACTTCTAAAAAAAAAGGAAAAGATATTTTCGGAGCGAAAAGACAGAGTGAGAAATACTATTCAACCATATAAGTCAAATGGGTTCAATAAAAAAAATTGGGCGAATTTCCCTTCATATGGACTGACTTTTAATTTTTACCCCTCAGATCGACGGTGTTTAATTTTTGTTCATACTTTTTATTTAGTGAAAATTTATGATCTAAAATATTCTTATTCGCTCGTCTATAAAATCAAAGATTGGGGTTCGAACCCCAGTTCAGTAACAAAAAAACAATTTCGCAAGGCAAAAGTTTCACAAAAGTTATGCCTTAAGGCATAACTTCTATAGTTCTTGGTTTGAACTCCAGCTCAGTAAAAAAAAAAAATCGCAAGGCAATGCCTTTATGGCATAACTTCCGTATAACTTGCTCGAATAGGCATAGTTTGCTCTAAAACTTTGCCTTGCGAATTTTTTTTTAAACTTTGTTGGATTCGAATCCAGAACCTCAAAGGTATTTTCATTTATTTTTTAGACGAATAGCAAAAATTAAAGACCACCCGAAGTGGGGATTTTGCGCAAATGAGCCATAATAAAATAGATGAGATGAATAAAAATAATTTGCTCATGCCAATAATTATGCTAAGAGCCGTCAAATGAGCTTGGACGTTAGGCAGATCTTCTAGCTCAATCTAAACTTGAAGTTATTAAACTCAGTTCCAGTCAGCCCATGACCTAACTATATTGGATTAGTTAATATTTGTTTGGTATTCTTTCTCAACTTATGTATAACATTATAAGTATAACTAATATAAGCATTAGTTATCGGGGTGTACATAGTTTGGATAAATCTGAAATTCGAATTGAAATCTGATTATTTTGGACTTATATTTTGAAAATTTTGAATTCTAGATTGAGTTTCGGATTTAATTTTGAAAATTTTGAATTTTGGATCGAATTTCGAATTTGAAACTTCGAATTTTTGGATATCCGAAAACCGAATTTCTTATACCTTATGTTTAGGCTACCCCACTATCCATTAATATATTAGTGCATTACTTAAGTCAAATATACCCTACTCATTACATATCAATCCCTATATTCAGAAAATTACTAAGTTTAATATGTTTTGATTTGTTAATTTTAAAGATGAATATTTTTTAGATTTTCTTATGTTTTCATTGTTAGTATATAGTCTATGTATGAGATGATTTTAGTAAATTAGACTTGTTCATTCGTAGACTAGTACTGCTTCTGATGCATCCTTGCCAATGATTTTATTGCTTGTATGAATATTTTATTTATATGATTGTGATAGCAACGAGAAATTATATATTAAGGCAATTTGGTATAAGAAGCAATTTAACTTATAAGTCGAACCGAAAATTCGAATTATTCAAACCAATTTATTCAAAATCGAACTTAAAAAACCGATCCAATCAAAACGTATTTGGATCAGATTCGGATTACATGTTGTGAAATCCGAAAATCAAAATTATAATCTGAAATGTGCTAAACTCGATCCAAACCGACCGATGACCAAGCCTAATTATTTATACATTATATTTGATATTATCCTATGCATAACTAATACTAGCAAACCATGATATTAGCAATGCAATGATTTTTAATGCATGTATAAGCATGGTTAAAAATACGATTGTCCATGAAGTCCCTCACATAATATAGTATGGGGGGATATTTTTGTAAACAACTAATTATTTTTAAACATTAGGCAATACATGTAATTTTAATACACCAAACCAAACGGTGGATAAAAAATAATTTCAGCATAACTAATACCAGCATTATTAATGCATCTTATTCAGCATTATTCTTATACACTCTACCAAACGACCCCTTAGAGTTAGGATGGACTGGTATGTTGAAGGCCCTTCCCAGTGAGTTGTTACATCGTCCAACCCTGCTAGGGCTGGTTGGGCCGGCCTTGTTGACGGCCCATGGATAGTTGTGCACCAATAAGTTGGGTCATTGGCATATACGTCCCTATTTTGTGCTGGTCTTTAATTTTTTCCTCACAACAAATAACTTTTTTGCGGAGCATAAATTTATATTTTCACATTATAATATCGCACAAGTTATGCCTCACAAGACTTTTTCCCTTAAAGAACTTATGTCCGTTAGGCATAAGTTCAATTACAAAAAGGATAAAAATTAAAGACTAACCCATTTGATGGTTCAATCGTGCAATTTCTTCATAAGTTTTTGCTCAAATAATTTTCAGTAAGATTGTTATATCCATTGCAGAGGTTTTTAATTTGTCGGCAACAATTTGCTGGCCATAATTATTGGTATGTCAAATTTATTAGTCAATCGGCAACGAAAAAATGAAATAAAATATGTTGGATTCTCTAATTCCGTTCTTTAGTTGTAAGTATTTTACTTCTTTGTTTTTCTTTGTAATAATGGGTTGTTGGGGATAAGTGATAACGAAAGCTGATCAAGGGAGATATGTTCACTTCCCTCTATTTGTCCTTGTGTATTTATTTAATTTTGTAAAGTCTGGTGAGCTGCTGCAATCATATTTGCTCCAAATTCCAAATTATAAAAAAGGAAAACAAATTGCACAGATCATTCTACTATTAGGTGTATAAAAGCCACTAGATTTCCTCTACAGAACAATTAGTTGACACTTGACAATAATTAAGGACTTGACACTATTTTTATACATCAAATTTGTTCAAATGCTTAAAAGTGTTCAATGATTAGCCTCGGACAAAATGTAATAAAGAAACTTAATTAATTGTCAAATTTCTACTTTCTAGCTTAATTAATTAGTTCTCTATTCAGCCCCTAGAATTAAAAAAATGAATGCTGCAAAAAATTTGAGCATAAATAACAAACATTAATATGCAGTATTCGTATTGGATTTGAACTCAAGATGTAAAAACCAATTGCACAACATCCCAATTAAAAGATGCACAATATTGTTCGTTTTGGCCCAATAATGTTCGTGGACTTGTTTTCGAACTCATTGACGAGCCTAAGAGCACTGCACATGTTAATTTGAGTTATTGTCTTTCGTTGGCCTTTATAGTAGAATCACTCGAGAGACTTGTAGACGATGATTCACCTGTTAATGAATATCACCTGGCAATTTTGAGCCTATTTATCTCCGACTCGTGAACTTTATTATAAATAGTTTGAGAATTAGAGTCTAATAGAAATTTAAATGGGCCGTGCTCTCAAGTAGTAAGTAATGGATTTTTAGATTTGAATCCTTCCGTCTGACAACATATATATTCTTGCATTCACGTAATTAGGTTAAAGACCTCCGTTTTAGTTGAAACATCAACATTGATAACTAGTATTTTTGGACCACCAAACAGATTATTACCAATCAAAGCATCATTAGCATATCATTAAGGAAAACTCTAATTACTAAAACGACATGAGATTTTAATAAGAAAAATATAGTCATAATCATTTGGTAGTATCCAACAACAATTTTAATTCAGTAAGCGAAAGCACGCGGATAATGACAGGTAATGCCATCTTTCTCCTTTAATTAATTAATCATATTTTCATAGTTTAATTTAAAACGCTTCTCATTGTGGCAATCAAAAGTAGTGTAGTTAACTATAAAATATTTTTTTAGAATAAATTTAAAATCTTTACCAGTTTTTAGGGAAATGTATGATAAAATCCATCATAATCGAAGGCCATTTTTTACCTTCTGAAAATTCATGATTAGCTCACATTTTTTTTACGTTGAATTTAAGCTGAAAGGAGTTTACGACTTTACGGTCTCATTCAAAAGATGAATTGGGTACATATTATTTCCTATATACACCTAAAACACGGGTTAAGTGGAATTTACTCTCAAAGGTGAATTGGGTATAGATTTCTACGCCTAGAAGATTAATGAGGTTAAGTAAAATTTGCTCTCCTTTTTTTCCTATGATTTTTTTATTCTAAAATGTATTTGGCAATTACTGACTTATTCTATTATTTTTTATTCTAGTGTAATTACATAAAGTAGAGATCCTTCTCCAATTAGGTTTTGTAATTATAAACACTTATATTTATTGAAAAGACTCCAATTAAGAAGAATTACATTATGCTACGTGATATCATAAGCCAAACTCTAGCCTCCTCTCAAATCCCTCCACTCCTCATTGTGATCACAGTGTAATCCTGTTCTCCCTTTCTAACTTTTTCTTACTTTCCTGCTTCACGTACCTTTCTTTCCATGAAAAAAACCTAGTTCTTTAGCTTCGGGCAGTAGATTCTCGTTACCCAACATCTGAACCACATAAGACATATTTGGCCTATCTTCTGGCCATTGTTGTACGCATAATAGACCCACTTCTATTGACCGTAAAACTTGAGATACATGGCAAGAATCAGCTATCTGTTCATCAATTAGTTCCAACGACCTATCTTCAGCAAACATTATCTGGTGTAATACCCAACAACGAAGCCTACGGTCCCATGTCCCCTGCCAAACTGAGTCAGGCTTACAACATTATGAATCTCCAGCAGCCCGACAACTCATGGTGCATGGATACAGGTGCCACATCCACCTCACTCGCGACTCTGGTAATCTCCCTCACCTATCTAATTTGAACAATCCTCAATTTATTTTGATCGGCAATCACATTCCAATTCAAGGCTACGACACCACTCAACACAACCACCTCACCCACCCTTTACCCTAAAAATGTCCTATATGCTCCCAACATCATTAAAAACTTAATCTCTATTAGGAAATTTGCTAGTGACAATTCCGTATCTATTGAGTTTGACCCTTTTGGTTTTTCTGTGAAAGACCTACATACGATGACAACTCTTACGAGATGTAATAGTGTGGGGGACCTATATCCTTTCTCATCCAATTTCGTCGCAAGTGTGAATCCACCTACCTCCCTAGCTGCAATCTCTCCATCAACTTGACACATTAGACTTGGACACCCGGGAGCACCAATTTTTAACTTACTTAGAAGTCACAATTTAATTCAATGTAATAAAGGGAAATTTTCCCAAAATTGCTATTTTTGTCCTCCAAGAAAACATGTTAGACTTATGTTTACTTCATCTTTAAGTGTTATTTTTTCTCCTTTTGACATCATTCATGCAGATTTATGGACATCTCCCATTACTAGCAAACTGGGTCATAAATATTATTTGGTATTATTAGATGACTTCTCTCACTTTCTTTGGGATAGACCCAAAAAATATATGTCTCAAGGTTACTCCACGTTTCTTGAATTTGGAACATATGTTAAAACATAGTTTGAAAAAGCCATAAAATCGTTTCAATGTGACAATGGTCGTGAGTTTAACAATTCTCCTTTTCATAAATTTTGTGCGGATAATGGCATGGTGTCTCGATTCTCGTGCCCACATACCTCACCTTAAAATGGTAAAGCCGAAAGAATACTCCGCACCATTAACAATATAATTCGTACAATGCTCTTTCATGCCTCTATTCCCCCTTCCTTTTGGGTATACACATTAAAATTTGTAGAATACCTTCTTAATATATTATCTACCTGTACCCTTCAAAATAAAAACCCCACCGAAATTATATTTCGTCGGATCCCTTAATATGATCACCTTCGAATTTTCGGTTGTCTATGCTACCCAAATATTGCCTTCACGGCCCCTCACAGATTAGCACCTCGCACCTCTCTTTGCGTCTTCTTAGCTTTTTCATCGAACCATAGGGGGTACTTATGCTATGATTTCTCCACACATAAAATTCTAGTCTCTCGCCATGTCACATTCGAGGAAAACATTTTCCCATTTGCAAACATCCAACAACTTCAAGTCACTGATTATGACTTACTTAATGACCCGAACATTTCCCCTCTCCCGCGAAATGTCATACATAGTTCTAATAATCTGATTGTTCTATCACAGTCCCCTCCCCCCTCCCGTTGTCCCGTCACTGCCCCAAGTCCCATCAACCCCCCCCCCCCCCCACATCTTGCTCCCGCCGGCGCCTCTCTCTGTCTCTATCGACTAATCCCCTGCCTCACTGCCCCAACCCCCCGCAGACATCCCAGCAACACCCGTCAACCACCCATCTGCCCCCAACGGCCCCACAACCCCTGCCATCCCCATTTTCCGTCAACCTAAAAATCCCACTTTCGACCCACCGTGTATGGAAACCCGTGCTCGGCATAGGATTTACAAACAGAAAGTTCAGTTTAACCTATCCACTCAGACCATCTCACCTATACTTAAAAACTCAAAATTAGTCAAGCTTGACCCGAAATGGAATGCGGTCATGCGTGAGGAATTTAATGCGCTCACTACACAGCGCACTTGGGATCTTGTCTCGAGACCATAGGGGGTGAATGTGAATCATTGCATGTGGCTTGAATGCCATAAGGCGAGACTTGTGGCTAATGGCACGGGGCAACAAAGGGAGTTGATTGTGGTGAGACATTCAGTCCAGTGGTTAAAACAACCACCATTCGCACTGTTTTGAGCATAGCTATAGGAAAGAATTGGCCGATTCATCATCTTGATGTGAATAACGCGTTCTTACATGGGAATTTGAAAGAAACCGTATACATGCATCAACCACATGACTTTGTGCATCCTTCGGCTCCTCACTATGTCTACCGGCTTCGAAAGTCACTTTATGGCTTGAAAAAAGCTCCTAGGGCTTGGTATGATCGTTTTGCCACTTACATCTTGCAGATTAGGTTCATGTGCAGCAAAAGTGATAACTCACTTTTTATTTTTCATCGAGGTAATGACACTGCATACCTTTTGCTATACGTCGATGATATTGTCCTGACTGCCTCCTCAGATGTGCTGAAAAATGAGATCATTACCATGCTCAAATTCGAATTTGCCATGACAGACTTGGGTAAGTTTAGTTATTTCTTGGGGATTTCCATGACCAGATCCGAGAATGGAATGTTCCTACGTCAGAAACCTCTTTCTAGAGCTTCATTGTCCTTTACGTAAGGCATCTCTCGTCTAATGTGATAACATATCTGATGTTTACTTGTCTCATAGCCCGATTCAGCATCAACGAAACAAACATATTGAGATTGATATTCATTTTGTTCGTGAGAAGGTTGCCATAGGCCATGTTCGGGTGTTACATGTTCTCTCTTCCTATCGGTACGCAAATATATTCACTAAGGGACTTCCTCGGCAGTTGTTCCTTGACTTCAGATCCAGTCTCAGCGTCCGGCCTCCTCCCGCTCCGACTGAGGGGGTGTGATAGAGAATATATTAATATTCTCCATATATTATATAATTATTATTCTAGTGTAATTTTATAAAGTATAGATCCTTCTCCAATTAGGTTTAGAGATCTTTCTTCAATTAGGTTTTGTAATTGTAAACACTTATATATTGCATTAATGAGAAGCCTCCAATCAAGAAGAATTACACTATTCTACATCTCTACTAAAAAGCATCTCTACCAAATATTGAAGGGAGTACTAAAATTATAACTTTTTTAAGTGTCATTACAAGTTGAAAATCTATTTGGATAGCCACTATCTTCCTTGTCACTAACCTAAGAGTTGATGAAATTTCTTCATTTTTTCGTCGATAGTTCATGAAATTTATAGTGAAATAAAAAGAATGCTAAAAAAGGCAAGTCTTCCACCAACTTCCTCATAATCATGGGAGTGGATAAATTAGGTATTCATAGCAACTACTTATATTTTTTTGCTTTTCTTTCCCAATGGAGAATCCACATGTTGTTACGTGTGACTGTGTGCCATACTGGTATATGCAATCTCCTCTACTCACCCCCTCACCATATATATTTATTTTTATACTTGTTTATGCATTGTCCCTGCTACCCTGATCATCACGTTTTTTATATAATAATAATGTTCGAGTTAACTTGAGCCTACTTCATTTATTTCACTAATTACTTACTCCTATTATTTCTTTCAATGCCAGTATCAAATAATTTTATCAATCAAACTTAGACCGATAGAAATCTCCCACCACATAACCGAAAAGTGTCAATTTCTGTCTTCATCTCTATATATGTTAAACTATAAACAACTTGATAGTCTATTCTTGCCCAGCAAGGGCAAGCCATCCCCTTAGCATCATATATCTTCCATTTGCAAGAGACAATTTTACGTACCCAACTGATAATTTGCTTTTTTTGTCCGTTCCTTTATAAAATAATCTTCTCAACCACTTGACAGACTTGAAGAGCAACCAACCATCTTCCTAAAATTTCACTAGAATACTTCAAAATAAGACAATTGAGTCAGCTTCATCCCTTATCCCCACTCCCATTTCTCTCGTCCTTTTCCACAAATAAATAAAGGTTCTTAATTAATATAAATTAAATTTCATATTATCTCACCGTTATTGATCAATGTTTTCCATCTTCAATTACGCTAAAGGTAACTTCCTCATGCACATAATCTTGGATTCCTTACATACAGGGGCGGACTTATGTGGAGGTGACCCTCGGCAAAAAATTACAGTATATATATAGGGTAGGAATGCAAGATAACGCTGGGTAAATAGACCCTTGTGGTCCGGCCCTTCTCCGGACCACGCACATGCGGGAGCTTAGTGCACCGGGCTGCCCTTTTTATATAGGGTAGATTTTATGTGTTTATGTACATATATTAACTTTTGATCACCTTGAACAAATACAAAAGGTTTGCTCAAGTGGTCCATAGTGTTCAAAATTGTCTCCAACATCTTAGATTTGATTCTTAGGGACAACATTATTTTTATATTTAGCTATTGTTATTTTTTTCGAACACCCTGAATGAAAATTCTGGATAAAGAAAAACTAATCTACTCATCTAAGCACGTAGCTCTCAGAAATACAATTTGATCATCATCAACTAGACATTTATCTGGCTAAGAATTTAACGATCAGAAATTTGAGAAGTGGTTCTGAGAGGATTGTACCATTTGTAACCCCGTTGTTGTTTGACAAGAATTATCATCCGCGATCAGTGTCCTAAACCATATATAGATAATTAAATAAGATTACAATACTAATTTGAAAGTCGTTAGTTTTCCTTGTCTAATTTCTGTAATTGACAAAAACATTTTCATCATAAGATTAATTATAGAATCTTACTCTCGTGGACGAGATAACCATAGAGAACTTAGAGCTCGTAGTCGACCATAATATTCTCCAATCACCAAGAAACATCTGGCTGCTTGTCTAACTGTCAATATTCTGTGCAACTGATGCAATGTCTGTTGTCTCAAATTATCGGCCTGGAATTAAGTTTAGATAAACAAAAAGAAGTCAAAATTAAGCCTATATTCTGGATTAAATAATATAGAAATTGGTAACAATAATTTGATTGATAAATCATCAAAATCAAAATAAAACCAATCAACTAGAAGTTTGCAATGGACCCGTAAGTCAGGCAGCCAGGACATAATCCTTAAACAACGTTAAAAATGGTTGAAAGTTTGAAACCTTTCAACTTGTCTTGTATAGTTGTATGATATACTTTGGAGTATTCCAATCATTAAATAAGTTGTATTATGTCCATTATTTGAACTGAAGTAATAAGTTGACATGTGGTAAACAAATTGAAGATTGGAAACTAATGTTACCTGACGAACAAATCCTTCAAGATTGGAAAGCTTGCCCAAAGCAAGAGCCATATGATGCATGCCATCATTGAGAGTAGCAGTGGCAACTGTTTCAATTAAAGATTGTTGTAATTGTTCCAGTCCCTGTGAAAGGGCTTCCTCTGCCTGTTGGGAAGATTGCTGCAGGCTGTAAATTCCAATAACTTGTTGCTCTGTTAAGGGGTTTAATTGTCCAATCAACATCTGCAAATTTCACAAAAAGATCATAGTATGATTAGAAACAACGGAATCACTCCAAATTACATTTACAAAATTGTAGTAACATTTACCTTGATCAGTTCAGAGGGCCTAAAACCACCCATCCAAAGGAAGCAACGTTCAGCTGGAGTTGTCCACATTCCAGTTATTAGGTGAAATACATCAGTTTTTGCTGCTACTCCCTTCAGGCTGAAAATTTCGTCGTAATGAGCAATGTAACCATCAACAATTAATCTAAGATCACCATCTGATAAATGTGCTTGTAATGCAGTTCGAAGCTCGGACATGTGCCTGTGATCATCATCCAACCACCTTGAATATTCCATGTCAAATATTGCAGCACCTGCAGCAAAAAATCAACAATACATATTCATCACAACTTTTTATTAAGGTTCTAGTCTTAGGCACTTAGCAAATGCATGGTGTTAGCATGTAAACGGTAGTATTGTTAATTTTTCAGAGCAAAATAAAAAGGTAATACTCCCTCCGTTCCAAAATATTTGTCATGTTTTTCTATTTAAAAGTCAATTTGACTAAATTTTCAAAGCTAAATTAGATTAGATTAATTTAATATTTTAAAATTAAAATTTAGATATTCGGAAACTATACGAAAAGTACTATAAATTGCAATTCTCTTCATATTAATATAATAAAAAAATATAGCTTAAATTATTTATCAAAGTTTATATAGTTTAACTCTTGAAAAGCGTAATGCGACAAGTATTTTGGAACAGAGAGAGTAATACCCTTTTAACTCAGTATTATTTTAGTAATCTTTCACTAATAGAATATGTGAATTAATTTAAAATATGTAACAATTGTATATAGTCAAATGCAATTTCAGTCTAGAGTATATTTCTGCATTTCATTCTGGTTGAACAATTCATGTGATGGTTTACATTTGGCAATTGTATGCTCCCACTGGAGTACTCTGATTTTCTACATAATAATGTCCTTTAGAACGGAAAAGAGGACAAAAGAAAAAAGACGAACTTTCTGTAGTCAAACTGAAGTTGGTTTGTCTGCGTCTAGCCAAGAATTATTACCAAGACTCGACATGCAATAAATTCTGGGTGCTGCTAGTAGTCAAAACTCCAAATTGGAGGAGCTAGGATTTTAATAAGGATTTAAAATATAACGAAGTAACGGGATTCAACACTAAATTTATACTAGTATATATATAAATAAAAAATAATTTAAATATATATATACTGTATAATTTTTTAACTAAGGATATTTGTACCCTATCTCCGCACATGATTATAATGAGTTAAAATGTACTGATAGCTAAAAATTTAATTACATTGCTAATGTATACAGTATAAGTTAAACTTATATTTCATGGTTGTCCTTAAACAATGGGTTGGTTGAGAAAATGAGTACAATAATAGTCCAAAACTTACCAGAGCTGATATGGGAACCAGCAGCAGTACCACCTCCCAAGAAAATCCCCTGTTTGTCAGAACAATCAGCAAAAAAATCTGTAAAACCCACTAGCATTTATTATTCTAACAAAAAAAAAAGTCATTTTCAAATATTGTCAACCTGAGAGCTAGCCCTTTGAAGTTCTTGTTCTAGCTGAGAAAGTCTTATCCTACTTGTTTCTAGTTGTTGCACATAAGCCTGCACAAATGCAAATTATAATAATAATAATAATAATAATAATAATAATAATAATAATGTGAATTATAGCAGAGGAACTTGACAATAAGAAGCAAGAAATTCATCCTATATAGTAGTACCTTTTTTCTTATCCTGCTTTTCTTTGCTGCTTCTCTATTTTGAGCTAAACGTCTCAATGTCTGCAGTAAACAAGCAAAAAAATTTTAAAAAAAAATTGAAAGGTCCAATTTGGAAAAAAGACAAATTAATAGCATATTCTTAGCAAATGCAGATATGATGGTGGCACCACCTTAGCATCAAGTACCCTCTCTGAGGTTGAAGCAGCACCCTTTTTCTACAAAATATTAAAACAAAAGCTTATTAAGCATATACTAATGTTGTTGATTATGTAGAAAAATAAAAATATTCAAGAAGAGAATACTTCAATATCGTGAAGTTGGATATTTTCCTCTTATTTTTCTTTCTAGGTCCTTTTTGTTAAGCATTTAAAAGTATAGCGTGTCAAAAAGGGAAGATTTATTACTTAAGACTAGGATTTTTGGACAGAATCAAAGTTGTAATTTTCAAACACGACCACTTTGTCCAGGCATTTATTATTGCTGATGCTGTGATGTTTACATGAGCTAATTCATAGTATCATCACCTGCCATTTTTGTAAATTTGGTTTTCTGGTTTCAAGAAAGATTAATACCTGAAGGACAAGGAGTTAACTACAGTTCCGGGGATAAGAGAAGATATTACTTCCTCCGTCCCAATTTAAGTGTCCTAGTTTGACTTGTCACATAGTTTAAGAAATAAAATGAGACTTTTGAATATTGTGGTCTTAAATTAAAAATGTATGGGATCTTTAAAATCTTGTAGTCTTAAACTTAATTTGGATTAAATAGATAAAAAAAAAGTAAGACACTTAAATTGAGATAACCGGTGCTTAAACTACAGTTATGAATAGTTAGTAGGGGGGAAAGTGTTAAAAAGTACTGTAAAGATTCTCTTTTTTCATCTCATCTCAGAGAATCCTTCAGGAAATCAGAAAACTGTCTTTGGTGTATTCTTTTGCAGCTGTTGGGATTTGTGGTTGTGTCTATATACAAACAGTGAAAGGAGTAGAGTTAATTACTTAATTATGAGCACCAATAAAGATTCCACCTTTTTTCCTGAGATCTTGGGATATGATACTAATAGAATAGAAGAGGAGTTAAAGTGTTCTGAGAAAAAAACCTTTTCACTGTTGGATTTGGAAACTAGTTCAGTTCTTGGATTATCACTTGCCATATCTTGAACTTGTTGCTGTTCTTGCTGTTCAAGGGCCTTTCTACTGATGGGAGATTCTGACTCAAAATGGGGTTGAACTCTACTTGAAAGTGAACCTGAATCAGTACTCTCTTCTCTTGATTTTGAGTTTTCCTGTATGTAAAAAGACAAAGCCAAGAAAGAGATTTAAATGTTGTGCAAAAACATCTTTCATATCACCTTCATTATAAAACCTTACAAAGAGAGTTGTCTATTTTGAGTAAAAGTCCAAGCTTGTATTGCACAAAGGACAATTATAAAACAACATGGTCAAAGAAGGATAAGCATAAAAAAGGAAAGAAAATAAGTACTTTTGGGGTCTGTTGGAATCTCATAGGCCAAGAAGGGAACATCTCCAGAGTTGCAGCAGGCTTCCCTGTGGCTGTTGAATATAAAGCTGTACAGAATCACAAAAGCAAAATTTTCAAGGATCAGCATAAAAAGAAAAGAGAAAAGAAAAAACCTTCAAGACATCATTAAAGGGGAGGAACCTAATCCCCTCTTTTTTCCTTTTTAGCTACAGTTATGGAGTTAGTAAATTATGCAAGGGAGTTCATGTTTCCTTCTTTGAAACCCCACGCCATTCAAGTCTTTTGCACAAGAATGATTACTATATTGAAAATGGTAAGCCCTTTAATGAGGCTAGCTTCTATGGACTTATTCAAACACCTTTTTTCTTTGGTTATACATTGCAAACGTCAGAAAAAGAAGAGAGAAATATCATACATGCTTTAGCCTCATCATTACTGATCTTAAATCCTTGCAGTACAAAAGCTTCTTCTAGCTCTCCAAAATCAAAACCAGATCCTTCTTGATTACTACTATATCACAAAACATAAACAACTCATGTTAGAAGTTGAAATTACATGTATCCTTGCTAACTAAAACAGAAATATAGGAGCAAAAAAAAACAAGATTTACTTGGGAGTAGAATGGTACATGAAGCTTGTACTAGCAGGATTATTTAGCCCCCTAAAAACTGCATATGTCATATTGTTATGGCGGTGTGATGGTCCTGATTCTGTTAAACCAGTCTCTCCAACTCCTTGACTTGCCATGCAAACACCTTTCAGACCATTCTTGATGAAACCAAAAAAAAAAAAAAAAAAAAAAGATGTTAGCTTTACTTTGAAAAAAGGGGAGTGCACTGAGTTTCTCGCAGGTCTATTGTCCGCAGTCTTATCTTGCATTTCAACTGCAAGAGACTATTTACACGGCTTAAACATTAAAAACAGGGGGGAAAAAAGATGCTAGTTAAACTTTTCTACCTTTTTCACCAAGTCTTCTTGAGGAGCAAAAACTGATTTGACAACTAGGAAACTAAAGAGCAAGTGAGCAACAAAAGATCAAAGCTTTATTGTGAAAGCATAATATATGTAGACATACAGACATATATACAAACACTTCACTATCTATCTAAACATGAACTGCCAACAAGAGGGTCCAGTTTGTTGATCTTTTATTGGTCTTTATCTTTCTCTCCTTCTCTAAGAAGAAAATAATTAGTCTGATAGTTCTGTTTTTATGGTGGTGGCTTTTATTATATCTCCCTCATCCTGTTGTAATCAATTGTAAAATTTGAAACTCATCTTATGGTACATAAAATCTTGTCCTTTTACAGACCTGTTCTCTCGGGGCTATTTGTGGAGTTTGGAAACAAAAAAATATTTTTTTAATGTGTAGTGAAAACACACAAAGGATATGGAGATGGGGGTGGGGTCACTAAATCAGACTCCTACTCCACTAGCTCTCCCTAACCGTCTGTTGTTTCTCATTGGCCCTTTTCTTGATCCTTTCAGAGTTGCAAGTACTAACACACAGACCACCAAACTTGTGATGAGATAAAAGGTACCCTTGTGATGGTTTGATTATTGAATATATATTGTTGCATTTCAGTACTTAATCGGATAACTATTGATCAAAGTTTAACCAAACGAAAAGAAAATCACATCTACCTCCCTCTTAATATATGTGAAGATGTTTGATTGACATGAAATTTATGAAAAAAAAATAAAAATTTATAAAATTTGTGATCTGAAATAAGCAAAGAAATTTATGTGGCTATAATTCATTAATGATAAAATGAAAATTTTGGAGTTAAATTGTTACTAAATTTGCGAAAATGCTAATCTTTTTATATATATAAAAAAAAAATATCACATATATTGAGACGGAGGAATAATATTTTGTTTCTATTGGAATTTATACTCTGGTCTCCAAAATTTGATTTAATTACTAACACAAAGACCACCAAACAAATATTTTACAAATATGGGAATAAAATGGATTTGAAGAGACCAAAATTTACCAAGAATCATGTTAAAATGTTTTAAATTAAGATATAGTTGAATAATTGATTGAATAAGGGATTAATTAGTTCTATTTCACACACAAAAAGACAGTAAAAGCGAGAGAAATAAATAACATAAATTACGAGATACTTTCTACGCGAAATATACTTACATTCATATGATGTTTGCCTCAAATAAAGTAATTTAACTTATTAAATTATAAAGTAAAATGAGAGTATAAGTCATTTAGTGATTAAGTCTTTAAGAAGTTTTATTCACAATATACATGTATTGCATTTATTGATTTGATAGGGATATCGGGTGCAAGTAAATATTCTTTTGTCCTTTTTTATTTTGACAGTTCGATACCTTCGTTCTTTCTTTAAATTATTATTATTACTTAATTTTAATTATCATACTTAATTTCATTAACTGTAGTTATATATTTGCATAATTATAATTGAACAAAATTGACATTTTTCTGGTAGAGATACTAAGGCTAACAGAGGTAAGGGTGCATCTTCTAGTAATCCTACTTCCGATTATTTCACTCATGTAGATGAAACTTGCTTTTTTACTATTAATATTAATATACCATTAGATCATTAGGTATATTTTGCATCTCAACCAGATTTTAATTTAGAAAATGAATTACAAGATAATTTAAATAACACACCCACTAGTGCACCTCCACCTCAGGCTCTCAGGCTGAAATTGAAACTGGAATGACTCATATTCCCTCTAGTATGAGTCAAGAACAAAAACAACGAAAATTAAAATCACCTACATGATATTTTTTGATAGGGACATTCCTAATCAACTAGCTATTTGTAAAATTTGTCACGAAGTTTATAAATTTAAAACTGGAAAAGGTCAAATGTGGGACGAGAGGTTTAATGAGACATGTAGAAAACTCTCACAAAGCAAGGTATAACCAATACTTGGTTGAAAAATGGGATGTACAAATGCTTTCTGAGTCATGACAAGGTTCACATGGTGTCCCCGACCAAGTACAGGAGACGGGGAGGAGTTATAGGTCCTAAATATGATAAACACAAACATTGGAAAAATTTAGCAAAATTAGTTGTTGTGGAGGGTTTGCCTTTTTCATTTCCTTCCTCTCCTAGTTTTTCATTACATTCGAGAAACATATAATCCTGCTTTTAACGATTTTTCTAGATCAACTGTTAGAAGATATGTTTTTTAATTTGCGCATGAATATCAACAATATTTATGTTATGCATTGTATCATTTTAATGGCAAAGTGACTATCACTTCTGACATAGGCCGTAGTACTAATGGTAATGATTAATTAACTTTTACATGTCATTGGATAGATCAGAATTGATCTATGCAAAAACGTATATTAGCATATAGATATATTGATGAAAGACACACTAGAGTTTTTATTTCAAAAATATTCATGAAATTAGTGAATATTATGGAATTACTGATAAAATTATGACTATTATATTAGATAATTTTTCTTCTAATGATTATGCTGTAAACATTTTAAAAACTCAACTTACTCCATCTTTTCCCCATATTTTTCATGTTAGATGTGCATGTCATATTTATAACTTAGTTGTAAAAGATGACATAAAACTTTTAAAAACATCCTTAATAAAATACAATTTGCTATCAACTTTATTTTTAAAGATAATAAAATACAAAGCAAAGAGTATAAAAAAACTTGTCATGATTGTGGATTACCTTATAGGAAAATTCCAGAAGAAGTTGCGACTAGGTGAAATTCTTTGTATGAACAATTACTTGTTGCTCACGACTATAGAAGACCTATAACTTTATTATTTAACACCTATAATCAAAATCCAACGGATATGCTTGTAGATGATGATTGGGAAAATATTTTGGAACTTAATGTATTCTTAGAGAAATTTTTTCTAGCTACTAAGGAATTTTCTGGACTTTATTATCCTACTATTTCATCTATGTTATTTTATATAACTTTAATATTTTTGTTACTTAATGAATATATGCAAAACCAACTTACCCTCGAGCTATTAAAAAATGTTTTTAAAATTAAAAAAATATTTTTTTCTTATTCCCATTAATTATTTTATTGGTGTGGTATTAAATTTTAATATTAAAGTAGATGGTTGTAAAGCACTTGTTGACAACGATTTATGAAAACTTAGAAATACTTCCAATTGCAAGTCCAACAGACCCAACTTACGAACCAACTAAAGAAGAAGTTATATCTACCATACACACTGAATGCAATATATATATATATATATATCAACCGGATTCTGTACCATCTTCTTCTACTTCACTGCAACCTTATAAAAAATATGTGCTTTCTGCTTCAAGTATTCAAAGCCTTGGAAATAGAATGTATAGTGGTTCAAGTTCTTCACAAATTAGCGAGTTTGATGTTTATGTTTTGCAGGGTGTTGTACCGAACAAATCAATTGTCGATGAAGATTTTCGTGAAGACTTACTGAAATACTGGAGGGAGAATGAGAAGACATTTCCGACACTATCAAAGATGGCCTGAGATGTGTTGAATATTCAAGCGTCGTCAACAGCTTCTGGAAGTGATTTTTCTGCTGGAAGGTTTCAAATAGGAGAGCACAGACACTCATTGGCGGGAGACAGGTTGAAGATTGCAGTTTTATTCAGAGATTGGATTAGAGTGGAGCGTAGAAGGTGAGGCCAACCAGAGATCAACGAAGAAGACGACTACAACTACAACGAAATCTTATCCGAGGGAGCAGGAAGCGACGTCGAACAATTTAACCAACAACTTTCAATTCCAACAGAAGATCCTCAAGAGATTGTGAGGAAATTAGAAAAAGTATGGTTGAATATGTAATCTTTTTAATGACAATTTTACTATGTGATTTGCAACTTTTGAACTACGAAACAAAGTTGCAATTTTGAAACTGTATTACAAAAATAAATTATATTTCTATTAAATAATATAAAAGGCTAAAAACAGTCTTGGGATGTTTTTATTTCACTATCTTGTTCAATTATTTAAGTGTTTAAATATATATATTTTTTAAATTAAGTGTCTCAAAAAAATCTCCTAAATCCCGCAACCTGACCCGACCCGTCCCGTCCCCTTAAATCCCGTCTCCTCTGCCACGGAGGGTGGGACGGGACGGGACCTCTTCCCGACCCCCATATCCTGGCCCACCATGTCCCGATTCCGTCCCCCACTCCGCCCCTCCAACTCCCGTCCCCCCAAATCACATCCCGTCACGCCCCGCCCCATTCCACTGACCACCCCTACCTAAAACCAGGCCAAACCAAATATTCTTTTTTTATTTGTTTAAGTGAAAAATGTGTTTTCTTGTGTCCCTTGCTTACAATTAAGTCCAAAGGGAAATTAAAGTGGACTTAATAATATAGGGTCCTTTATTTGCAATTGCATTAGGTGTACCTTTGCCTTCAATTATCATGCTAAATAATGTTCTTAAACCTTCGTTGTTTATTTAATCTTAAAATTCTCAAGAAATACACACTCTCCCTGAAATAATTCTTGAGTGTGACATATTATTAAAGCCCATTATTATTGGCCATGCCAAATTTTCATGCCAAAAGCTAAATCCAAAAATATTTTTTCCAGAAAACTGTCCAAACACCACCTATATATATATATATATATATATATATGATAAAGATGGATAAATACATTAAAGAGAGTGAAATTTGATATAATATCTCTATTTTTTTTTGTATAACTAATAATTAAATATAATTCCAGTTTTTGTAGATTTTGAAAAGGATTCCATGTCAACATATATGTTTGTTTTTGGTCAATTTCTAATTTGCAGATTGCATTTTAGTCATTTTCAACTATTTGCGATATATATAATTTGTTTTCAATTTAGACGATGGCTCTGGACATTACTGTTATTAATTAAAGAGGCAAATAAACAAATGATTTGGAGCCATCAAGGTCGACCTTCAATTATACAAGTTCAGTGATTTGTTTTGTTGCCACCTAGAGTAGTTTGAACCACCAATAATGTACAAACTTTGAAAACTTCTCTTTGTATAATGTTTAAACAATATTTATGTTAGTCTAATAAGGAAATGCTATATTGTTGTCGCTTTTTTATCAACCTAACAATTACATATATATCTTAATATATGCTTTGTAACTTTATGATAAATCCTTCTAACAGCTTGAAAATATTAACTAATATAATATCTTTCTTACATAGTCATATTCGCGCACACGTTGAGCTAAAGTTCTAAAGTTCTAAAAGATTCGATAAAATTCAATATATTTAGCAAACGTCTTATGTTCATGTTAAGTAATCTTCTTAATATGTATAAATAGTTTATTCAAAATTTAATCTAAAAATTTAAAATTTAATTAGCCCCAACGCGCACACGTACGGTGTGTAATGTTTTACTCATCAACCACTTTTGGAAGTAGGGTGCCCCTACCAATAATTGCTTCCTATACAACCAATGATTGGCCTAGGAAAAAGTTTAAGAGCTGCAAGTAGGGGAGAGAGATTCCATAGGATTTGGTATGCATGCATTTGAGTGCTTAAGCTTTTTAATCTTCATTAAACTTAACTAAAAGCCATGTTCTTCATGTAGAAAATTGTGGAAACACTTTTGAGAAATGAGTTCCTTTTGGATCTAACTTTCCCTCTTGTTTTTCCTGGAAAATTGATTGGTTCGAATCATATCTATGGCTTTGATTAATAATCTTTTCAGATTAGACATAAATTATAATCAACTCATTGCTTGTCTCTTAAGCATGGAACTTAGTTGTACTATACAGTAAATTAATATTAATTGTGTGACATGTTACGTGATAGCAAATATTACCATATATTCGTCATATATTCTGTAATTAATATTTGTGTGTAATTATAGTAAATATAGATCCTCGTTCAATTAGGAATCAACATTGTACACACTATATATATTTGTATTAATGAGAAAGACTCCTCAAACGAGATTAATACAATCTTACATGGTATAAAGAGTCAAACCCTAAAACACATAACCCTAAAATATTTGACCCCCCCCCCCTCTCTATACCTCTTGGCCGACGGCTTCCCCCCATAAACCCTAATTTTATTCTCTTTCTCAACCACTCTTAGCCCCCTCTAATGGATTCTATGGCTCATCCCACCTCTCCCACGACTTCCTCCTCCTCCCCAATCATCATCCACAACCCCCCCCCCACTCGACCACTTCTTCGTTTTATCCGGCATTCGCCGTCACTAATATCAAGAACTTCATTCCCTTAGTTCTTGATCAAGAAGATGATCAATATTATTTATGGGTTAAACTTTTTCATATTCATGCATATGTTTATAACGTGCTTGACCATATTAACGACTTCTTCCCTCGCCCTACCGAGGTCGACGACACGACATGGTGTCGCCTTGACGCTATCGTCAAGCAGTGGATTTATGGCACCATCTCTAAGGAATTGCTTCATACAATCATAAAGACCGTAGCCTCGGCTCGTGATTTATGGGTCCAGTTGGAGTAGATATTTCAAGACAACAAACACACACGTGATGTGTACCTTTAGGAACAATTAAACAACACACATCTTGAAAACTTTGCAAACATGTCCGACTACTGCAAACAATTGAAATTGGTTGCCGACCATTTGTCCAATATGGGCAATCCGATCTCAGAAACTAAGATGGTGTTGTAACTAATTAATGGACTAACGAAGGGCGAATATGTCACCCTAGCAAAAATGATACAATAGGCCGACCCATTGCCTAGCTTCAACAAGGCCTGGTCAAAATTATTGTTGGAAGAAATCCAGATATACTAAACATGATGAACACAACCAAAAGCGTTGGTAGTTGACGCACCCGAAAATACCATTGCACCTGCCGGCCCCACCGACACCCAGCGGCGCGCGGCGACAACAGAGGCAAAGGCGGCTCGGGTGGTGGTAAGGCGCAACTGGTGCGGTACCCGGTCCAATTAGCAGGCCCAATAAAATTGGCAGTTTCCCGGCGCATGGGCGACACCACCCTACCCGTACCCAACTGTCGGACCCACCCACTGGAAGCAGCTCGGTCTTTTGGGCCCGGGTATATCTCCTCAAATCTCGGGTCCCGCACAACAGGCCCATCTCACGAAGGCCCAACCATGGCAGTCCCAGTCCGGTTTGCTCACCCCGACAGAATTGACCCAGGCCTACAACACGATGAACATACAGCAGCCCGACGATGCTTGGTACATGGACACGGGCGCCATATCCCACCTCACGCGCAACTCTGGTAAGCTTCCATGTATTTTTAATTTGCACACTACTCAATCTATTTTGATTGGAAATGACAATCGCATTCCAATTCATGGGTATAGAACCACACATGTACCGAAACCTCACCCTCCTTCTCCCTTTGTGACGTCCTTTATCTCAGTTAGGAAATTTGCTATTGATAATTGGGTATCTCTTGAGTTTGACCCCTTTGGTTTTTCTGTGAAAGACCTATGCACGGGGATGAGATACAATAGTGTGGGGGATCTCTATCCTTTCTCATCCATCTTCACTGCTAGAATCAACCCTCACACGTCCCTTGTCGCTATCTCTCCATCCACGTGGCACAACAGACTTGGACACCGCGGAGCTTTCGTTTTTAATTTTCTTATAAGTCGCAATTTTATTTCATGTAATAAGGGGAACATTACCCCAAGTAGTTTTTCTTGTCCTTTAGGTAAACATGTTAGACTTCCATTTATGTCTTCTTTAAGTGTTACTTTTTCCCCGTTTGACATTATTCATGCGGATTTGAGGACATCTCCTATTGCTAGCAAATTTGGTCATAAATAATACTTGGTTTTGTTAGATGATTTCTCGCGTTTTCTATGGGACTATCCACTCTGTTTTAAGTCACATGTCTACCACACATTTCTTGAATTCCGCACATATATTAAAACTCAGTTTGAAAATGACATAAAATCTTTCCATTGTGATAATAGTCGTGAGTTTAATAATTCCCTATTCCATAAATTTTGTTCAGATCATGGCATGGTATTTCAATTCTCGTGTCCTCATACCTCTCCTCAAAATGGTAAAGCCGAAAAAATTCTACGTACCATTAACAATATGATTCGTACCTTGCTCCTTCATGCCTCTCTCCCACAATCCTTTTGGGTATATGCATTAAAAATGGTAGAATGCATACTTAACATATTGCCTACCACCGCTCTCCAAAATCGAACCCCGACTGAAATTCTATTTCGTCGTATCCCCACATATGGTCACATACGCACGTTTGGATGTCTTTTCTATCCTAATCTTGCCTCAACGACGCCTTACAAGTTAGCACCTAGGTCCATTCCTTGAGTCTTTTTGGGCTTCCCGCCCAACCATAGGGATCTATGTTTCGATCCGTCCACAAACAAAGTCATTCACTCACATCACATCACGTTTGAGGAATTTATCTTCCCATTTTCCAATATCCGTCAGTTTACCATCTCCGACTATAGATTTCTTGATAATTCGGACAACTCTCCTCTCGTCCACACATGCTACGTGGAACTCCTAATTCAGCTCTACGACCACCACCTCAGGCACCCCCCACCACCTGTCTCCCCCCGGTACACCCACATATCCCGCATCCCAAAATCTGGTCCCGCATCAACCTGGAAACACCCACTGCTAACCCATCTTTTCCGCCACCACACCACACTTCCCCACTCCATCCCAACCTCCGGCAGCCCTCTCGCCACTGCATAACCCAACCCAGCCACTATCTGCCTCCCTCTTGGCACAACCACCCACCCAGCACTTTCTCGTAACCCAGCCCCTGGACCCGCAGACACGCACCATCCTACCACGTACTGCCCAGTCCCACACCATATTGCCCCTTCCTGATAGACTCCAACCCCTACATTGCCCCTGCCACAACACCCGCAACCCATAACCTAGCCCCCATACCCGCACACCAAATGGAAACCCGCGCCAAACACATGATTTTTAAACCAAAAGTCCAATTTAACCTATCAACACAATCCATATCACCTATACTTAAAACCCCAAAACTAGCCAAACTTGATCCGAAATGGAATGCGGGCATGCGTGAGGAGTTTGATGCGTTTACCACTCAGCGCAATTGGGATCTTGTTCCGAGGCCAGATGGGGTAAATGTGATTCGTTGCATGTGGATCTTTCGGTTGGACTTGTGGCACAGGGCAACAAGAGGGTATTGATTGTGGTGAGACCTTTAGTCCGGTAGTTAAACCGGCTACCATTCGCACTGTTCTGAGCATAACTATGGGTAAGAACTGGTCGATTCATCAGCTTGATGTGAAAAATGCATTCTTACATGGTGATTTGAAAGAAAATGTTTATATGCACCAACCGCCAGGCTTTGTACATCCAAAGACTCATCATTGTGTATGTCGTCTCCGTAAGTCACTGTATGGATTGAAACAAGCCCCCAGTGCTTGGTATGAGCGTTTCGCATCTTACATTATGCAGATTGGGTTAGTGTGCAGCAAATGTGACCATTCACTATTTATTTTTTATCGAGGTTGTGACATTGCATACTTGTTATTATATGTGGATGATATTGTTTTGACTGTCTCTTCTGATGTGTTGAAAAATGAGATCATTATACTGCTTAAATCCAAATTTGCTATGACAGGCTTAGGGAAGTTGAGTTACTTCTTAGGGATATCTGTGACCAGATCTGCAAATACTATGTTCCTATGCCAGCGTAAGTATGCGGAAGAAATTGTGTACAGGGCTAAAATGGCAAATTGCAAAATTATGCCTACTCCGGTCGACTAGAATTTGAAACTCACTGATGTTGACGGTGATCCGGTGTCCAATCCCACTCTCTATAGGAGTCTCGCAGGTGCACTTAAGTATCTTACATTCACCAGGCCTGATATTGCATATGATGTTCAGATGTGTGTTTATTTATGCATGCCCCCAGTGAGCCTCACTTTCCAGCTCTTAAACGTATCATTTGATACGTTAAGGGCACTCTTGATTATGGAATACATCTCTACCCCTATGCACCGACCAGGCTGATATCATATACGAACGCTGATTGGGCAGGTTGTCCGGACACGCGACGCTCCACGTTAGGCTACTGTGTGTTCTTAGGAAACAATCTTATCTCGTGGTCTGCCAAGCGGTAAGCCACACTCTCCTGATCGAGTGCAGAAGCAGAATATAAAGGTGTTGCAAACGTTGTAGCTGAGATCTGCTTGCTCTAAACCTCCTCTTAGAGTTGTAGTGTCTCTTGCGTAAGGCATCTATGGTTTACTGTGATAACATATCTGCAATCTACTTATCTCATAACCTGGTTCAACATCAGAGAACCAAGCATATTGAGATGGATATACATTTCGTTCGTGAGAAGGTTGCTATCGGTCATGTTAAGGTGTTGCATGCGCCTTCTTCGTATCAATATGCATATAAATGGAACTTCATCGACAGTTGTTCCTAGACTTCAGATCCAATCTCAGTGTCCGGCCTCCTCCCGCTCTGACTGAGGGGGTGTGATAGCGAATATTACCATATATTCACCGTATATACTGTAATTAATATTTGTGTGTAATTATAGTAAATATATATCATCATTCAATTAGGACTCAACATTATACACACTATATATATTTGTATTAATGAGAAAGACTCCTCAAGAGAGATTAATACAATCTTACATTACGTATCATTAAAATTAAACATCGTGCTTTATTGTCTAGATTTATTAAATTTTAAAAAGAGCTCAAGTTCTATTCAACAAAGTATATAGTGTCTACAAACCTTACCCCCTCCCCCACCCCAACCCACCAAGAAAAAAAAAAGAATATTCTCGAGCCTTAACCTATCCTAGAAAGAAAATGTACTTTTGAAAAAGATAAAAAGGTGGGACAAAAGAAGAGACAATCCTGCAAAATCAACTAAGGGTGTTCAGTGGGTCGGGTCGGTCTGATCTCGCCCGGACCATCTCGATACATGCCCCGACCCAAGCTCCTATTAAAAAAAGTTATAGCGGGGTTCGAACTCATGACGGGACTAGGGCTCGTCCCGCCCGTCCCGATCCCGCCCCAACCCGCCACCCGCCCCGTCCCGTCCCACCCCGACCCGCCCCGTGTCCTCCCCTCCCCCTTGCAAAAATAGTTGTTGTATAACAGACCAATTTCAATTTTGGCCGTTGGCAACGGCCAATAATGGCCATTTTGGCCCCCACACCCCATAAACCCCCCTACCCATTTAATATATATATTTTTAACCCCTAAGTTAGTATATTTACACTTTAACCCTATTTCTCAACTATAAATATCATTTTACTCATCATTTTTCTCACAAATTTTCCTACTATCTCTCTAATCTCTCCCTCTCTCTACAAGTCTACATTGCACACTAAATATTATATTTTATTTGCTAATTTCTATCAAAGTTCAAAAATTAGGAGTGAAGTTGGCAACTAGCTTGATGATCATCGAGAAAAGTTTTAATTTTCAACCTCGGTTACACATCGACGTTACGTCGGCGTTTGGTATCTTCGCTCCTTCTTTAAATTATTATTGTTACTTAATTTTAATTATCGTACTTAATTTCATTATCTTTAATTATTTATTTGTATAATTATAATGGAACGAAGTTGATGTTTTTCTGATAGAGGTACTAGGTGTAACAGGGGTAAGGGTGCATCTTCTAGTAATCATAATTACGATGATTTCACTCATATAGATGAAACTGATTTTTTAAATGTTAATATTAATATACCATTAGATCATGAGGTATATTCTACATCTGAACCAGACTTTAATTTAGAAAATGAATTAGAAGATAATTTAGATAATACACCCACTAGTGCACCTCCACTTCAGGCTCAAGCTGAAACTGAAACTGGAATGCCTCTTATTCCTCCTTGTATGAGTCGAGGCCAAAAACAATGAAAATTAAAATCACCTGCATGAGATTTTTTTGATAGGGACATTCCTAATCAACTAGCTATATGTAAAATTTATCGCAAAATTTATAAATTTAAAATTGGAAAAGATCAAGGTGGGACGGGAGGTTTAATGAGACATGTAGAAAATTCTCACAAAGCAAGGTATAATCAATACTTGGCTAAAAATTCGGGTGTGAAAATGCCTACTGAGTCAAGACAAGGTTCGCATAGTATCCCCGACCAAGTACATGACCGAATTAACCCGATGACGGGGGAGTTATATGTCATAAATATGATAAACACAGAGATAGGAAAATTTAGCAAAATTAGTTGTTATGGAGGGTTTGCCTTTTCATTTCCTTCTTCTTCTAGTTTTATTCATTACATTCGAGAAACATGTAATCCTGTTTTTAACGATTTTCCTAAATTAACTGTTAGAAGGGATGTTTTTAAATTTGCACATGAATATCAATAGTATTTCCGTTATGCATTATATCATTTTAATGGCAAAGTGACTATCACTTCTTATATAAGTCATAGTACTAACGGTAATGATTATTTAATTGTTACATGTCATTGGATAGATCAAAATTGGTCTATGCAAAAATGTATATTAGCATATAGATATATTGATGAAAGACACATTGGAGTTTTTATTTCAAAAAATATTCATGAAATTAGTGAATATTATGGAATTACTGATAAAATTATGACTATTATATTAGATAATATTTCTTCTAATGATTATGCTGTAAACATTTTAAAAACTCGATTTACTCCATCTTTTCCCGATATTTTACATATTAGATGTGCATGTCATATTTATAAACTTAGTTGTAAATGATGGCCTAAAATTTTTTAAAAACATTCTTGATAAAGTATAATTTGCTATAAACTTTATTTTAAATGTAATAAAATACAAAGACGCAAATAGTATAAAAAACTTGTCATGATTGTGGATTACCTTATAGGAAAATTCCAGAAGAAGTTGCGACTAGGTGGAATTCTTTGTATGAACAATTACTTGTTGCTCACGAGTATAGAAGACCTATAACTTTATTATTTAACACCTATAATCAAAATCCAACGGATATGCTTGTAGATGATGATTTGGAAAATATTTTGGAACTTAATGTATTATTAGAGAAATTTTTTCTAGCTACTAAGAAATTTTCTGAAATTTATTATCCTACTATTTCATCTATGTTACTTTATATAGCTTTAATATTTTTGTTACTTAATGAATATATGCAATAACAAACTTACAAGCCAGCTATTTAAAAAATGTTTTTAAAATTTAAAAAATATTTTTTTCATATTCCACTATTTATTTTATTGGTGTTGTATTAAATTCGACTATTAAAGTAGACGGTTGTAAAGCACTTGTTGAAACGATTTATGAAAGCTTAGAAATACCTCCAACTCCAACAGACCCAACTGAAGAACCAACTAAAGAAGAAGTTATGTCTACTATACACACTGAACGCAATATATATATATTACCAAAAGCAAAGTGCAAATAATCAATCGGCTTCTGTACCATCTTCTTCTACTTCACTGCAACTTTATAAAAAACATGTGGTTTCTGCTTCAAGTATTCAAAGCCTTAGAAATAGAATGTATAGTGGTTCAAATTCTTCACAAATTAGCGAGTTTGATGTTTATGTTTTGCAAGGTGTTGTACCGTACGAATCAATTGTCGATAAAGATGGACGTGAAGGCTTGCTGAAATACTGGAGGGAGAATGAGAAGACATTTCCGACACTATCAAAGTTGGCCCGAGATGTGTTGAATATTCAAGCGTCATCAACAGCTTCTGAAAGCGTTTTTTCTGCTATAAGGTTTCAAATACGAGAGTACAGACACTCATTGGTGGGAAACAGCTTGGAGAATGCAGTTTTATTCAGAGATTGGATTAGAGCGGAGCGTAGAAGATGCGGTCAAACAGAGATCAATGAAGAAGACGACTACAACTACAACGAAATCTTATCCGGGGAGCAGGAAGCGACGTCGAACAATTTAACCAACAACTTTCAATTCCAACACAAGATCCTCAAGAGATTGTGAGGAAATTAGAAAAAGTATGGTTGAATATGTAATTTTTTTTAATGGCAATTTTACTATGTGATTTGCAACTTTTGAACTACGAAGCAAAGTTGCAATTTTGAAATTGTATTACAAAAAATATCATATTCCTATTAAATATTATAAGAGACAAAAAAACAGCTTTGAGATGTTTTTATTTCATTATCTTGTTCGATTATTTAAGTGTTTAAATATATATATATTTTAAATTAAGTGTCTAAAAAAAATTCTCCAAATCCCGCAACCCGACCCGTCCCCCCAAAACCCGTCCCCTCTTCCGGCGGGATGTGGGATGGGACGGGACCTCTTCCGTCCCCCCTATCCCGGCCCGCCTGGCCTGCCAAGTCCCGATCCCGTCCCCCCAAAACCCGGCCCCCAAATCCTGTGCCGGCCCACCCCTAAAATCAACTCATAAAATCCCCTAAAAGTACTGCTTTAACTTGCTACTGAAAATCAATATTCGTGTGATTCTTTTAGATTTTTGGTGTGTTTGAATTCAACGTCTCCGTAGGTTTTCACTGCAAAATCGATTCCAGTAGATCCCCTAATGGATCGTTTGGTTACCAAGATTAGGATACTAATTTCCGTATTAATTTTGAAATTGAATTTATCCACTGTTTAGTTATTTCATATTTGTATTAGCTAATACCCGTACAAATTTTATACCAAAATCTTGGATAACCTTGTTGGATTGAACCAACGAGTCAACGACCCCTAAACGTACTGTTTCAAGACTTCACTTAATGCTTGCCTTGAAGATATTATTTAAAATTTGACGAGAACCTAGTGCTAGTCTGCTAGAGTGAAAATACACAATGAACATCACGGAATAAGAAGCGAGGAAATGGTCATTAAGTTGTTTAATGTTCAGAATTTTGGATCACATCACGGAGTAATTCTTTCTTTTTTTCCCCACATTGTTTGATGATTGCAATTTCCTGACTCTCAAACTAGTTCAATCTTCAGATACTCAGAATATGCCAAAACGAAATATTACATATGTACTTGGAAAGTCTTTTTCTTTTCTTTTTGTGGAGTGATTCTTTCTTTATCCTTTGAACAATTGAAACTTGAAACCTTCGTACAAGTTGATAATTCATGCATATAGAGTTTTATAAAGAGCCACTCATAGAAGCAGGAGAAAGAGACATCTTACAGAATTTGTAAATACTAGGCAAGCAAAATTTTCACAACACATTATTCTCATGTTTAGCACTGCAAGTACAATGACTTTTCAAATACAAGAACATAAATCATATGTAGTAAGTAGTTCTTGAAACTCTTATCAGTGTGCCAGATTGCTGCCTTATCCTTAACTGGAAAATATTTATACAACTCGTTGACAGAGCATATGCCTAGTCAATACTAGACTTGTAACTTCCTAATACTATAATCTAACAAAGAAATTTACAATATATCTCATCTCCTTGAACACTATATATATTTAACACAAGGAGCATTACCAAAATCTACTGGTTATGGTCTTCTTCCAAATCCTCTTCAGTTCCTTAGTGAACTTGTCCCCCCCCCCCCCCCCCCCCCAAAAAAAAAAAAACAAACAAAGCAAGTCTTTGGAAAGCTCGGCATCACCCGACTCGATGCAAATTATCTACAGCTCCCACAACTGATATGCAACTGTACAATGGGGAAGGAAGGTGTCATTCCCCTCCATGCCTATTCCACACATGTAAAACTTGATGCAACTCAGCCCCTTTTATGAAGATCCTTGTAAGCTAAACAGGCATCAAAAGACAGTTATGAAGCATACTTCGCAGGGTATAGTGATCAAACATTGTTGAATATATGTTTGAATGCCTGTAATTTATAGCAATAGAAAGCAAACAATGTAATTTCCATCTGGAAGGTTTAATCCAGTGGAAAGGATCATTAAACAGAAGAGAATCCTAACATCTTTTCACTTTGAATCAACCATAGGTGAATCGCAAGAAAATGATAAGACTTTAGTGGAAAATGATTCAAAAATCTGAACCAGTTCACTTTTAAAATTAAACAAATTATAGAGAGGAAAATGCCTGCCATACCTGCTTCTACTATAGTTGATTTAGAAGATTCCAGATATATGTAGGTTCCTAATCAATTTATATACAAATCGCATCTCAGCATCAGCTGAACACTATATGTGGGAAAGCTGGAAAATCTTTGACACACTTCATGTGCTTTAATCTCCGAAATTGCTGTATAGATTAGGGCATCTTGCAGCAAACTTGCAACCGAGTGTTTAAAAACATCAATAAATGCTGTCAACTCCCAGCTCCAATACATTTAACATCCTCTAAACGAGATGAACCTTATAAGACATAGTTAATGACTCCAGCCCCAAGTCGTCTCCTAAGTCATAACTCCATGCAGGATGAGTTACTTAAGTTGTAATTTGCATCTTCTTGATGCCTGATGCTTCTAATGATATCAATTATTTCATCAAAAAATGGAGGTACTTATGTAAAGCAAACTGCTATTGTTTCCACATCCAGTCTCATCCTCATAATCAAAAATACATCACGTGTGTGGAGCCTTCTCAATTTTGGATGATTTAGATCATCTGATAGAACTTAACCAGCTTATTCTGAATTACTAACATCTGCGGGCTCAAGATTATGAACAGCCTCACCAATGTCAATGTATTAACACTTTTTTGAGTTTGTTTTCTAGAAAATGTCAATGTATTAATACCAACATCATCAATTTTTAAAGTACTCCAATCTTCCTTTTGCAATGAGCTATAGAAGCTCAATTGCAGAGTCTTTTAAGTGCCAATTTTCAAGGCTGTCAGCCTCCAATATAAACTTGTCCAAACTTATAGCTTAAATGTAAATGTTCTTTGGCGTGTTGTTCAGATCATCAGTTATTTTTGCATCTGAAATTACAATATCTGATTTCAGAAGAACGAATATTTCAATCTTTGGACAAGCTGTCGGTAATAAATTAAGATCTGATGCCAAAATACTGACATATATCAAGGTCAGGAAACCTGAGGAAAGGGAATCTTTGATTAGGCTCGACCCCTAGATAAAAAAGCAACATTTTCAGCTGCGGTTACCCGCAATATCAATAATAATGATATTTGGGTTAGTTAGTCGTATTGTAAAACAAACATTCCAAGGATTCCCTCATGTACAGGAAACAAGCACCAAGAGTGGAAGCTGAGAACTCATCATAATTGTTCATTAATAGGGATAACAAGCTGTTGAAACCATTTATGAGAAATAAGTATCTCCAGCCACAAAGGCGGATTTAGGATTTAAACTTGATGGGAGCTTTAAGGTTCTTAGTACTAAACTCATTGTAAATTATGGGTTAATATCTAGCATTTGTTTTAGTGAATTTTCACAATATATCTATACTTCGCGTGGAAAATACTGTGCTCGGATGAACCCGGTAAATAAAGGTTGCATCACCCCTGTCCGACCTACTAGTACTCGGACCCTATTAAGTAGGCCACTCACTAGAATAGCAGAAAAAAGTACCGAGGTTTTTCAGGCAAAAACTAGTACTCCGTATCTTGGTAATGAAAACTATAGGGGACTGTATTAGCAAGAAGGTTCTCACCAGTTCCTACAAATTGCAGAGGCTAGAATCGTGTGGCTCGTCGAGTCAAGTGGGAGAGGCATTCCCAAATGGCTCAACAGGAAGGTTCTGAAATAAGTAAGTCAATTCAGAACTCCGCCACAAGATGGATTTCCCAGCAGAAGCCTAGCACTCGAGCAAAATTACAATCCTAAGAATTTATAAACATATCAAGCCACTAATATCATCCTTGTGATTCAAAAATCATCATTTCGCACATTAATCAAGATTGTATCTTTTTTCCAATTTCTTAAACCATTGTTGTGAAAGTTCACTAGTTCAGCAGGCGAATATAAAACTACATAGCCTATGTTCACGAATGGAGAGACAAAACCAAACAACATTGCATCAAATGGGGACTCCTACAACACCATAACTTACGACTTTTGGGAACTAATGCAATTAGCAAAAAAAGGAAAATAATAAGAAACCAATCCACCCAGTACCAAGGGATGGATGGTAGTGTGAGTTTAGAAGTAACAACCTAGATATCCCAGATACCAATAGCAGGTACAACTGTCATGTGAGCCCATCGCTCCAGCTTTCATCAGCAGTTTTTTCTAACATTGTATTGTAGTAAGCTGTACTTAATAATTACTGTATACGCAAGCGTCATCTATAATAAACCAATCCACACTAGTCTAAAGCAACTTGTTAATCTAACTTATTGCGATTTTACATACCCAATTAATTGAGAACACTGCGAAAAGTTCTGAATGATTGACACCATCCCACACGATCACCAAGAACTGTTTTCAAATCCTTCAGGTTTCGCTGTTGTGCTCAACTGCAAAGTAATGGTATGACAATTGGTTGAAGGGCACAGCATGAGACAGAGGGAGGATAATATTTTTAGTGAAAGGGGTACATCATAAACTACAAAAAAGGAACCTGAGTGAGGGAAAAAGGAAAAAGCAAAGAACTGTTTGAAGGGAGGTAAAGGAAATGGAGGAGAAAGCAAAGGAAAACAACTGGTTATTTATCTTTCCAAACAAATGACATTTGCAGGTAGAATTTTATGCATCACTCTGCTAAGCCTGGAACATCGACCAAAGATTTTTAGCAGCTAATGAAACACAAATATTTCAGAGAGTATGTACATCTCAAGAGACCTTAGTGGAATCACTACTAGACTGGCTATACTACAAAAAAGGGGAACAAAGGTAGAAAGTAATGCCCGCCAAGGCAAAACTACCTCGACCAGTACAAGTAGGACGAAGAATGAGCAGGCACAGCAGATGGAACAGCATCAACTGCTCGCGAACCACTGTTTCGGTATAGTTCAGTTGCTGGAACAGTATCAGCAAACTGATAGGTAACAGATGTAGAGCTCCCACCAGCAACATCGTTGGGTATGGCATTTGGAAACCCCGTAGAGCCTTCCAAATATGGGGGTGGCCTATAAGCATCATCAGGTGTGATGTTTGGCAACCCCGTAGAGGCTTTCAAGTATGGTGGAGCCCGATAAGCATCAGCTAGTTTGGTGTTTGGCAACTCCGTAGAGGCTTCCAAGTATGATGGAGGCCTATAAGCCTCAGCAGACATGGTGTTTGGCAACCCCGTAGAGGCTTCCAAGTATGGTGGAGGCCTATAAGCATCAGCAGACATGGTGTTTGGAAATCCCATAGAGGTTTTCAAGTATGGTGGAGCGCGATAAGCATCAGTAGGTATGGTGTTTGGCAAACCCGTAGAGGCTTCCAAGTATGGTGGAGGCTTATAAACATCACCACGTATGGTGTTTGGCAACCCCATAGAGGCTTCCAAGTATGGTGGAGGCCTATAAGCATCACCGGTTATGGTGTTTGGCAACCTCCGTGGAGTATATAAGCATCACCAGTTATGGTGTTTGGCAACCTTGTAGAGGCTTCCAAGTGTGGTGGAGGCCTATAAGCATCAGCAGGTATGGTGTTCGACAACCCCGTAGATGCTTCCAAGTATGGTGGAGGCTTATAAGCATCACCAGATATGGTGTTTGGCAACCTTATAGAGGCTTCCAAGTATGGTGGAGGCCAATAAGCATCACCAATTATGGTGTTTGGCAACTCCGTAGAGCCAGAGCCTTCCAAGTAGGATGATTGCTTATAAGCATATCTGTGGGAGGCCAGTCTTTCATACACGACTGTATCACCACGCCGTCCATGTAACTGACCAGTATGACTTCCTATTTGCCCAGGTGTACTATCAACTAAAGTCAATCCATGAACTCCAGCACATGAACCTCCTTGCACTGATTTACCTGCTCCAGCTCCATCCGTGGCCACAACACCTCCCACGGGTCCTGGCAGTGAACCAACAACTTTCTCATGTATTGAGCCTGCAACAGGTGCATGCAATACCGATGGGGACAAAGAATAACCATAAATGTGGCTAGCAGTTCCGCCACCTTCTAACAAGGTGCTGTTGCTATGATTAACAGCTTTTTGCTGATGTTGGGGCCATGGATTTGGATTTGGAAAATATGAGTATTTCATTTCTTTGTTGCTGAAACATCCAGATGACTCAGTCTCATCAATTTTTCTCTTTTGTGCCATCTTCTGATCACGTATATGCTTAATCAATTCAGCAAGTTCTTCCTGACCTACATGCTCATTCAATTCAACAGCTTCTTTCTCCAAGCTCATTAATTTCACATCAAGTTGCCATCCCGGAAGAAGTTTGGAAGGATCAATCCTGTGACGTCTCAAACATATGACGACAGATTTCAGAGCAAACAAGTAATTCTTTTTTGCTGCACGCACATTAATACTTTGTTTAAATCCCTTAATTTTTTTTGCTAATGTCTCCTCAGACTTTTAAATATGATGTTAAGAGTCTCTGAGGGTTAAATGTCTCCTCAATACCCAAAGTATAGGCAATGTCAAGTGCCTCAGCTGCATTGCTCTTCACCCTCCACTCTATTACCTCTGGGATCTTTTCCATAAAAACACTTGATCTCCTAAGGGCACCAAAAATCCCCTTGGCGCCCAACTGAACCAAATACCTGATATCCGAATTTAAAAATCCATATGATGGAACCCCAAAACATCCAAGGAGCAATAGCTAACCCCGGGCATCCATCTTATGAGCCTTCATTACACCTCCTTTGGAAACCAACCTCCCCTTCCATGCTAAAGCTGCCTTCTTTGCGTATTTCTTCACCTCTTTCGCAATCTCAACTACTCCCTCGCCATCTACCATCATTAACACTAAGCACTCCAAAGCCAATATAGAAGCATTCCTTTGAGGGATCCTATGTGATCCCTCAACGTACACACTACTCCCTTGAAGATAAAACTTGTCGAGGCAATTCAGCACGAGCCTAGCTGGATTTTCCGGAGTGTTTCAATGCCCTGGAGACTTATTCAAGCAGTCTTTTTGTATCTGAGAGATGTGTTACCATGTAGCTCTTTAGACCATGATTGTTCATTGCTTTGCAGAGGCTTATCACCTCTGAACAAAGTGGGGTTTTCACTTCCTCTTCCACTTCTACCTCTGTCTTCCACGTCATCTTCGTCCTCATCTTCCTCTTCCTCTTCGTTAGATACCTGAGATGGTTCAGGCTGTGCGGCTACTGGCGGTGATAACGAATTGGTATTAGTTGTATGTGGGGGTGGGAGCAGTTGCATAGAGGAATCAATATGTGGTTGTAGCTCTGTTAAGCACTGTTGGAATACGGAGAGGAAATCAGAGAGTTTGCGGAGATTGGCAATGATTGATACCCTTATATGTGTTGGTAATTCTTGCAATTCCGACTGTTTCTGCTGCGATGAGTTTCCTGTTACTTGTTTTGGTTCTGCTTGGATAAATTGGGTGGCCAACTGTGGCGGTGCACTGGCGGAAGCCGGTGGTTTATCCATCCGATTCATACGAGTAGAAGTTGAGAACCAGAAATTGGACCAATTGAGTGGCGGTGGATGATAGTAAATAACTAACAATGACGTTGACCAACAGTTGTCGTTGATAATATACACTAATAGTGATTGATGGTCATGATTGAGACTGATAATATTGGAAATTGTCCATAGTGGTCGTGGTTGTTGCGATAATGACAATTGATTTTGATGTCCATTTAATATCCAAGTAAATCATTAGACTATGGTAAATATTTAAAAAATTAATAAAAATACTTATCTTGATTCACCTTAAGAATCGATTAAAGAAAGTCATTGACTTTGATGGTCATGTTGGAAAACTTTATACACTCCACTCAAAATAACAAGTAAATCATTAGACAATGGTGAATATTAAAAAATTAGTAAAAACATTTATATTGATTTATCGTAAGAATCAATTAAAGGAAGTCATGATCTTCTAAGTCTTGTTACTTTATTTTATGGTAGATCTCTTAATTGGATAGAGATGAAAAGAATCGGTAACAGACTTATGGATTACAAACATATATATAATAGTAAGATAACTATTCGAAAGAGACATAATTCTTCAAAGGTAACCAAGAGGTGTAACTCTTCAGTTATGAATCCATCAATTATAACTGAAGAGTTAACTAGGTTTCTATGCATATAAAATTTATATCTTATAACATAAAATTTATATATAGCCCATTGAAATAACACTTTATTAGATCAGAAAAATGGCGTCTTTAATTGATAGCATATCCATGTACAATTATATTAATCTATGAGTCCACTTAATAGAGAATTTTTAACAATCTCCCACTTGAACCACATATATTTCTGAAAATTTGTACATAATCAAAAAATTTATAGTGCGCACAATTTGCCATCTGTAAGCAATCTGGTCCATTACTAATATGGGATCAAAGCGATTTTCGTAACATATATTCGTCACTAAATTCATCAATTGTCACGATATCAGCAGAATCAATGACATATATCAAGAATGGATGCATAGCATGAAAATTGCATGTAATCGGAAAATTTATAGTGCGCACAATTTGCTATCTCTAAGTAATTTGGTCCATTAATCGTACTAATATGGGATCAAAGTGATTTTCGTAACATATATTCGTCACTAAACCCATTAATGGTCACGATATCAGCAGAATCAATGACATAGATCAAGTATAGATGCATAACATAGAAATTGCATGTAAAATTGATCTCAGTCATGCCTATTTCCAACTGATCTTACTTTAGGACTTTAAATAGTCCATAATTACTTTCTTACACTTTATGCAATACCGCATTAGAAAGTCAATAACTTTATTTTCAGAGTTTTCAATAATTACTCAAAATTCATAAATTTCATAAAAAATTAATATGTACAGAAAGTATACTTAACATGTCAAAAGCATAAATAAAACAACAAGCTCCCACTGAAGTGGCTCATCATAGAGTCCAACGACATTCATATAAGCTATAAGTTCATAAAAAAACTTTAGGTTGCAACCTTTTCATGAGCAGATCCTCAATCATTGTGTTTGTATGAATATGATCTATTGACACAAGAAGACTCTGAACTCTTTCCTTCACACAATTAGAAATTTAATGTGTGTATGCTTTAGTTTCGTCGAACTTTAGATATACATATTTCAAACACATATATATCCGAAAAATGAGTCCACTCAAGATACCTAGCACGATATTATTTAGATTTTGGACAGTAATAATAATTTGTAAGTGGTACTTTTATACATAGATCATGAATATTGACTACTCACCCGGCCTAGTAATATGCCTTTTTTTGGACCGACATATTACTAGCATGACATTACTAATTGTGTCACATATTCATGACTATCCATTATTTGGCCAAAATAATTTTTATTTGAGATGATTGTTCTGCAAGAAAAACATGCTCAGCATGTCCAAAGCAAATAAATTTTATCTAATAGAGGTTACTTTGACAACATATTTGACTAATCTATTCCATTTAAAACAAAAGGCACACATGGTATAATTTCATTCCCAGTACAAATAATTATTTCTTTTATGCGCAACGAAAAAATAGGAAAAAAAATTCCCACATGCAACTGAAAAAATGCATATCGATATTCGCTTTATGTAAAACTGCTTTAGAAAATCCGAAAAGCACAAAAAAAAACCCTACATAAAAATTTGCAGAATAATGCATAAATGAACTGCCAAAAATTATATAAAAAAAAACAAAATTTAATGTCATACACCTTATGAGATCTTCCAAACACTTAATACTCTATGGTATTAGAGTGCTTTGGCTACTCTTGAGGGGGGGGATTATGACACTAAATTATCCTCCAAATTATTTTGGTTAGCCCTTTAATCTCAACGAAACCGTCAAGTAAAGAATAATAACTTAAACCAAAATAACACTTTAAAGTTGCATAAACTTACAATAAATATGCTGAACTGAATATTTACAAATGAGGACCAAACTGCATCTATAGAAATCAAATTACAAAAATTATAATTTACTCCTATTTAAAATTGGATAAGCAATATAATATTTTAAGCATGATATAATTTACTTAATATCCTGACCAAAATTTGTGAAAGACCCGAAAAGTTTAAAATAGGTTAGTAACTTAATTCTTGATTCTAAGAAAAAATTTATCTTTATGGCTCAAAGAAATATAATAAGAACAATCAATCTAAATAACTTATCTAAGAGGCCGTAAATGGTGGCTAGTGATGGTAACGTATGAGGATTACTATGGCGGTGGGCTTTGGGGTTCAATGTTGTGCGACGGTGAAAGTGAATGAAATAATAATAAATTATCATATTTGTAGAAATGCTCGAATGAATATTTAATTATTCAATCCAATAAATGGTTAAAAACAAACTTCATTTAATAACTAAATTCTGAATAATCAAGATTTAGACATAAAAAAATAGTTAATAGAATGAGATATGAATAATTAAGATTCAAATTTCCAGTGCAAATAAATTCAAATTCGTTTATTTTTTTAGAAGGAATTGTTCTACATAGGTCAAATACGTCCCATATTATTGATCTCCAATATTCATCTGATTCAATTCAAGTTGATGAAAAATTATTTGAGTAGTCATTGTATTTTGTTTTATTCTATATAAAAGACTTTTACCATTTCTCAATTTTCCCGAAAGTTTTAAATTTTAGTAATACAGGAGAACGTAAGAAAGAAAAATATGGTTCTTTCGTTACATTATTTTTTGGGGTTACTTGTTGAGAAACTTAAAGAAAAATAAAATCATGCAGAAATTAGTATGTACGTTACAGCTTTTAGAGTCTTTAACTTTATTGGGTTGACTATTTAGGAAAGCAATTTGCCTTTCTTGTTTATGTCTTCCTTGTGGATCCGCAAATGGGTTCACATATTGTTCTGCTAATAGTGGGCCTCTCTGTGGCCCGCTACAACATTGGAGATGAAGTCCCTCTTTTTGTCAACAAACTTGGTCCCTTAAATAATCCCAGGTATCCCTCTCTTGTTTTTTTTTCCCTTTGGTTATGAGATTTGCTTTGGTTTCATGAGGAATGTTGTTAAAATTTTAATTCTTTAGACTGTTAAATTCTGTGCGGTCCTTCAACTTTACAATTTAGAGCACATATATATACCCTTGTTAAAAAAGTGATGTCTGCCGTTACACAAATGGTGCAAATCAGAATTGTTGCCAGAAACCTCTTCCGTTCACCTGAGTTAGATCCAGGATTTAGTGGGTGTTTGTGTAACCACTATGAGTGACCAGAAACTTGGTACAAATACATACATTTTTTGAATTGTTCAACTATGTGTGTGTGTGCATTGTCCAAGCTGCTGGCTCAGTACTACATCCGCCCCTAACGATGCCCTCCCCCGATCTAGAAACGGGTATGATGATGCAAGGAATTATGAAAATTACTGCTACTTGTCAAAATTTTCTGGTTTTATAGAATTGAAAATGAGGTGTAGAGAAGTAATAAGTTTTTGTTTTGTTTTCTTTTTCCTCATTGTTTTCGGAAGAAGCAAAGAGAGTACAGTGTCCAAATTGGAAGAGAGGTTCAACGAATAATCACCAAGAATTAGACAATTGCCGACAGTACCTGTTAGACTTTCTAAGTTTAACTCAGATTTGGCTTTGGGTGTAAAGGAATTTTAACAAATTTGCACTGCTAATAAGGATAACTGAATTCTCAGACTTCAGCCTAGCCAAATCAGCTGGCGGTGATAACGAATTTGTATAAGTTCTGTGTGGGGGTGGGAGCAGTAGCATAGAGTAGGAGTCAATTGAGGTATGGGAGGAATCAATGTGTAGTTGTAGCTTAGTGAAGCACCGTTGGAATGCGGAGAGGAAATCAGACAGTTGGTGGAGATTGGCAATGATCGATTCCCTTGAATGTGTTATAATTGTTCTGCTGCAAAGCGTTTCCTGTTGCTTGTTTCTGTTCTGCTTGGACCAATTGGGTGGCCAATGGTGGCAGTGGCAGTTTATCCATTGTATTCATATGAGTAGAAGGATACTATTTTTTTATTATTGCACTTCTTGATATTTTACAAGGATTTCGACGCCATTGTTATACATGCTAAAACTTCCATTTGCTGCATAAATGGAGCAGTTAATCATCTTGAAGAACTTTCAGCATATGCATTTAAATGTCTTCAAATTTCAAGGTCCCCATTCTTTGGTCTTTTTCTAAGCATGAAATATTTTCCCCTTTTAACTTTTTAAGTCTCAACACAAACCAACATATAAGGATATTTTTCTTTCTTTTTTAGCTGTAAGTTCTCCATCTGTTCGTCTTCCAGAGATATTTTCTTAAGTGGCATTAGTAATTCTTAGAGAGTCTTTCTCATTCTTGTGCAAAATTCTATGTAATTGGAATCATCAAAGCAAGTGAAATGAGTCAAGGACCTTAATGTAAAATATCCAAGTTTTCTTACTTACTGAAAAAGTAAAATGTCTGAGTTTTCACTTTGCAGTAGATATTCCTGATATTCCTATATCTGTTATTCTTTTGCAGTGAAACGTACCAATATTATGACCTGCCATTCTGCCAGCCAGGTCAGCATTTTTTGGCTTGCACTTGAGTATAACCAACCTCAACTAGTTTGTGAATGAGGCTTTAGTTGATTGCACTAACTGAGTATCATTTATCATCCAAATAAAATCCCATTCTTTTTCCTGCTGAGTTGTGTTGACGGATGGTATTGGAGGGCCAGTACTGAACAAGACTGAATACCATTAAGTATACAGACTACACTGTGCTATTAAATCTGCTGCTTCTTATCTGCTTACATAAACTCAAAATATTATTACTGGTTAGACCAAGAGCAAAGCTAGGTCTGTGATAAGATGTTATTCACGGTACAGTTTTATATATTTTGTTTAGTATAACTGGTAATCGCAGGAGTTAGTTATGTTAAAAGTTTAACTATCTTATCTTCACGAATTTTGACCTTTTAGTTTCACTTGACACAGGTGAGCTGCTTCCGGAAAAGGAATCCCTTGGGGAAGTTCTGAATGGTGACCGTTTAACCAATACATTGTATCAGTTGAAGTTTGGAGTGGACAAAGATGCGGTTGTCCTGTGCCACAAGAAGCTTAATCAAAATGACGTCTCAAAGTTCAGGGCTGCTATTATTAAAGATTACTACTATCAGATGTACTTTGATGATCTACCTTTCTGGGGATTTGTTGGGAAAATTGAAGATGAACACTGGACCCTGGATGGAAAGGGCCCCAAGTATTTTCTCTTTACGCATGTCCAATTTGATGTCCTTTACAATGGAAACCAAGTCATAGAAATACATGCTTTTAGTGATCCAAGCCATGTTGTGGATATAACAGAAGATATAGACCAAGATATTACCTTCGCGTATAATGTACGCTGGAATGAAACATCAACTCTATTCAAGAATAGAATGGAAAGATACTCTAGGGCTTCAGCAAAACCAGTGATCCATCAAGTTCATTGGTTTTTAGTAATTAATTCAATTGTTATTTCTGTTCTGCTGATGGCCTTTTTTGCTGTGAGTATGATGCAGCACCTTAAGAATGATCTGAGAAAGTAAGCCTTATATCATGCTTATTATTGCTAATGGCCACAACAAGTAATCTATGTGTATTTACATGAAAGTATCTGAAGTTGAAAGCACCGTCTTTATATTTGTATACTGATATGCAGATGGTCTAGCGGTGATGAAGAGGAAGACAAAGAAGTGGGTTGGAAGTACCTTCACGGGGACGTTTTTAGATATCCATCAAACATGCCTCTGCTTTGTGCAGTTATGGGTGCCGGTACCCAGCTGTTGACCTTGTAAGTTGTAGCTCTTATTTATTCATCAGATGATTTCATAAGTTCATTAAGTTCTCTATAGGCTGCAGAACTGATAATAGCTGTTTCTTTCCTTTTCATATGACCAGTGAGCCATCTTCTATTTCTTTCTGACTTATCATTGATGGAGTAGAAGATTCAGTGCTTAAGTTTGTACATTTGATATCTAACTCACAATAAGAGCTTAGATATGGAAAAGGTTTTACATTATCTTGTTAGAAGACCTTCCATCCTATGTATTTTCAAAATAATCGGTGCCATTTCCATCATCTGCAAAAATACATCTTACTGCATGATTATGTTTTTCCTATTTATATTACTTAACTGATCATGCAAGGCACATCTTAGCCTTTAGTTAACCGTTTCTGCTGCACTTACAGGTTCAGCTGCTTATTTATATTGGCATTTCTTGGTGTCCTATATCCATATAACCGTGGAACTCTCTTGACATCCTTGGTCATAATTTATACCCTTACATCTGCAGTTGCCGGATACAGATCTGCCTCTTTCTACAGTCAATTTGTTGAAACTGGATGGGTAATTTTAATTCAATTTCCTTCCAACTTTTTATTTCTGTAATTATTGTTTATCCAGGAACTGAAAATTTTTCTTTTCACCACTAGGAAAGGAGCGTTACTTTCTCTGCCGTGCTCTTTCTTGGACCATTCCTCTTAATGCAGTTTTTCCTTAATTCAGTTGCTGTATCATTTGGGGCTACTTTAGCCATTCCATTTGGCACCATACTTGTCATTATTCTTGTTTATACCCTCATCGCAATTCCATTGCTTGCTCTTGGTGGGGTAATTGGCTATCGGCGTAGGTCTGAGTTTCAAGCACCTTCTGCCACAAAGAAGTGTGCAAGAGAGATTCCACCGCTAGCTTGGTACAGGAAGACACCTGGTCAAATGTTTCTGGCTGGTCTTCTACCTTTCAGTGCCATTGTTGTTGAGTTACACCAGTTGTATGCTACCCTTTGGGGCTACAAGATTTCGACTCTTCCTGGTATTCTATTCTTTATGTTTATAATCCTCATACTGCTCACAGTGACCCTAAGCATCGGTTTGACATATATTCAGCTGACAGTGGAAGACCATGAATGGTGGTGGCGGTATGTATCAATTTGAAATTTTCTTTGAACTAGTCATACCCTGGGACTGCATGCATACATATCTCGCCCATCTTTATATCTTTGCTCTTCTTTGTTATTTGAGTGTTAATTGGTGGAGTTCTAATTGAATTTGTGTAACTTTTTTTGTGATTAACTTTAATATTTCAACAAAATCTCAAAGAGAGAATGGTAATATGTAGATTGTGTTTCCACTATCTGGAATTTTGTAACCACAGTGAGGTTATCGGCAAATTTGTATACTTCAAATGTTGAAGGAATTTAATTTTCCTCACTGCATTAACTATTTTGTTATGACTTATAAACATTATTGAGTGACTCATGGAATCATGATATTGTGAGAGGACATTGTGTGTTACAGAAGAATTGGATGACAACTGAGTATTGTTGAACACTGGATGCGGGACACTAGAGTTAACAAGTGGTTCTCTCTCTTTGGGGCTAAATGCCACTTTTTTCTGTTCACTTTTTTTTAAACTGGTAACTGTACCACTTTTTTCTGTTCAGCAATTAAAGTTAACATGAATTTTAGATGGTAGTTGTCATTCTGTTAAATGAGATTGAACTCTTCCATTTGTTAAATTGGGAGTGCCAAATAAGTTTTACTTGGTGAGTCTGGCATTGGCTAGCACAATGCAAACCTGTCTCCAAAAGTTAGATGTGTTCCAAAAGAATTCTAGGTTCCCAAACAATTATCAGCAGATATCTAAGAAATACTGCAATGTAGCTTAATTTACTTAGTTGCTGCTTGCTATTCATTTGTTCTATTTGCTAGTTCTTTCACAATATCTGGCTGCCTCAGTAGACTGATAAATATGTTGTTTGACACAGGTCTATTTTCCGTGGGGGCTCTACTGCTGTATTTATGTTTGCCTACTCCATATACTTCTATTGCAAATCAAACATGAGAGGGGTCCTGCAGACCACCATCTTCTTTGTATACAACACTTGCATATGCTATGCATTTTTCCTTATGCTTGGAACAATCAGTCTGCACGCTTCCTTTATGTTTACCCGTCGCATCTACCATGCTGTAAAAAGTGACTGAGAATACTTCTTGACTGCTACCATTTGAAGCTCTCTTTAGTGTTATGAGAAGTTCAACAAAAAGGGTTTCCATCTTCATGCTTGATATCATTTCAGAATCTCTTCAATGATTTGAGAAGCTAAACATAATGGGAAAGGTTTCTTGTTTTTGGACAGATGAGCATTGTTGGCAAGAAGTTAGGCGCAGTGCATTGTTACTCAAATTAGAGTAGTAGAAGTTGATATCAAATTGAAAAGTATTGGGCATTTCTGTATGAGTTGGAAATATGACCAGATGTTGGATATGAGGTGTTTGTACAAATTATAGTTATGAAGCCATGTAGTTGCATAATTTTTTTAGCAGTTCTTGTTCAGTTGTTCTTAACAACAATTGAAGAAATTTTACCTTTGAAAAAGTTAGTACTACTTGGTAGTTCATTCTTCTTACTGCAATTTTTCCTATACAGTTAAAGTTTGATTTTGATGATAAACAGTTTGCAGTTGATGGACCATTCACCTATCAACAATGTGAATACGACTGTCTCCATACATTTTAACTGCTTAAAACTTCAGGTTTCACATTCTGTTTTTTATATGATCACCTACCTAACCCCAAGATGGAACACATTATTTAGCACTCACAAGATTTTCCCTTGAAATAAGTGAAAATAACCACGAGACAACTCCAGAAAGATTGGGACAAGAGGTCAAGATCTTAATTACTTTACAGTTTAAATTAGCTTCTATATAAAGTTTAAACCTCAGATAATTTTCCTTTTATTTTTCAAGCATGGCGGGAAAACTAGAAAGTTGCAAGGATGCAGAATATTGAAGGCTGTTCTTAGCTACCAAAGAAATGGTAAGCACCAAATTAACAATTTCCTCCATGGCACAGCAAATATCAAAATGAATCAGTCTTCTTTCTTAATGAATTTAACCATGAGGGCAATACTAGAAAGGATACAGAACAATGTGAAGGCTGTTCTTTGTTACCATGGAAAACTTGACAATTCCCTCCAAAGCACAGCAGTTATAAAAAAAAATATATCAGATATGACCAGCAGGGCCCAGCAAGAAAGTAATTATTGAAAGATAATTGAAATGTTTGTCTTCGCTTCAAATGAGCATCCATTACTGCAAATCTATTCAGATGGCCTCTGTCCCAAAACTGATATATCTTCATAATGGTTCTGTATTTCAGTAACAACAATAACTTTAGTTACGAAATTGACACAAGCCAAGCAAGAACAAAATCAAAAGAATACTAGGAGCAAGTGGGGAAAAGCATGGCCTAGGATCCAAAAAACAATACTAAGAATAAACGGAATTCAAGTAAAAACTCACAAAAAGTAATACTTCATGTGTGTTTTTGATCATTATCTCTTTATTATATCCAAGAAAACACGGATGACAATCTCCACAAAAGAGATGGATAAGCAACTTCCGAGGTATTTTGTTCAATGTACGTGTCATGCATTACCCATTTCATGATTAATAAATACTACGTAGAAACTTTTAAAAAAAAAACTAATTTTGTTGTTTATGTTCTGTGGGTATAGCAAGCTTTTGGAGCACTTTGAAATATTTTTAAATGTAATAACGATCCAATTCACCCTCAGTCGTAGCGGCACTTAAAGCAACATCCAACAAGCTGAATAATTGTGTTATGTATACACATATTTTAAATGTGTAGTACACTACAGTTAGCAAAGGTTAAAGCACAACTTACTAAGAATTAATTCTTTGGCAGCATTACATTGACAATATAAGTTCAGTTTGTTAGAGCTATTTCCATGCCTTAATTGCAGACAACAAAAATTCACTAATCCTACGATTTAAGTACCAAGGACAGAAATCCTCATCAGCTGGTTCTACTACTTGTAATGGTTCAACAATGACCACCTCTGTGATTCTTGAAAATTCAGAAAAGCCATTAGTGTGTTCCAAATTCCTTCACATATTATTATCGTTGGAAGTCGCCAATACAAAGTCAGCAAAACCAGTTACCTCATCAGTTTCCTCAGAAACATTATCCGACGTAGTTGTGGAAGTCTCGGAAGAACAAGTATCAATGGGCTTGTTCTTGATGGCACACAAAACATAATCCCTGCAATCCTCATCGAACTTTTGAAGAATAACCTTAGAGAGCTCGTACTCCTTCATGAGCCAATCCCCATCTTTATGCTCCTTATTCACATAACGCATGCTCTTCTTGCATCCAATAATAAGTTCTGATGACGAGTTCCCCATATTGCAATAAACTGGTTTTTCCTTGTCTTGTTGTTTCCAATTGCCTTTGTTTCCCACTTCACGATGATACGTCATTGTGCTTTTCTTCAGCTTTGTGATGAAGTAGCGATAACTACTGTTGTCATCATCTCCTGATCCTCCACTGGGTACTCCTTGACTGTAAATCTCCCATGGCTCTTCATTACCATAGACATCTATGTTGGTGGTGATAAATCCAGCATCATGCATCTCTTGTTTCGCCACAAATCTTAGCAAGTAGCTAAGTCCTTCATAATCAGTTGGATGGAAACGAAAACCCTCTTTTAGCTCTAAGTGCTCCATGCGTGGATTTTGTTTTTCTTGCACTCTCTCAACAACAATGAAACAGAATTCTACTCCAAAAACAGTAGTTAGTCAAGGACAAATTCTGTAGCTAAACAACAAAATTTGTAAGCGACGGAGATTGTAGCTATTCCCGATTCTAGAACTAGGGAAACAAAATAACATGAAAAGAAAGTAACTTGCACATGCCAGAGATGTGAAGGCCGAAGGAGGATTTCTGAGAATTTATAGACCGAGATTCAGTCCGTTCTTAGGAAATTAATTAACTCATGATTTATTTATTTTCTCCCCCAAAAGCAAGAATTGAAATCTTAGATCAAAACACTATGTATGGATGGTATGAACTACCTAAACAAGAATTCTTGAACAACAAACAACCAGTTATGGTAATTAACCTTTTTTCCCAATTATATATGGACACATTTTTCTTTTCCCAAGCGTAGTGGAAACCTTTTTTTTAATCCAAACACATATGAAACTCTTGACTTCAACGAGAATTAAACACAGAATAATATTCCAATTTCTTGTAGGTTAATTCCACCAAAAATTACTTAATGTATCAGCTTAGAAAATGTTGGAGTTAGATATTTATAGTTCAAGAGTGTTTAACATTCTATATTCCTCATTGGAACTTATATAATCTATTGAGGTTCGAGAGGTAATTTTACCCTATATAACAGTCTTTAACCTATAACAACCACCCTTTGAATCTCCGGATGTCAAATACGCAGACCTCGGCCACTTCTTATTCACTATATTCTATTTTTCAAAGAGCTTATATTTGTTAAAGTCTTTGTACATGTCTATAGATCTCCCACCAAGCTTAGATTCGTAATAACCAAGTTCATGAACTTCAAACAACATCCATATTTCGATGCATAGAATACACAAATGTCAATGAATCACTATATTCATGATGGCTACTTAAGCACAAGAAAAGGATATATGACTACAGACTCAATAGGTTTGATCATATTTTTTCTATGTTCTACAACAACAACAACATACCCAGTGAAATCCCACAACGTGGGGTCTGGGGAGGGTAGAGTGTGCGCAGAACTTAACTCTACCTTGGTAAGTAGAGAGGTTGTTTCCGAAAGACCCTCGGCTCAAGACAAAGCATAGGCACAAGCAAAACAAGAGAAACGGTCAAACTCAGACAAGAAATTTAAAGCAGTATGAAAATGATGATAACAAAAGCGAATAAGCCATGATAAAGCATTCTGAAAAAGGCAATAACTAACGTAGGTAAATAAGATAAACAAAGTACACGAAAGAACATACAACAACATTTTTTCTATGTTCTAATAATGGGAATATCAATACCATAAAAGACCACTAAACGTAGCTTCTCTAAGACCTTTACATGTAACAAGTACTTCAAAATTCTATGTTTTCACAATCTATCAAGAGTTTCAACAATGGCAGAACCATTACAATTATCAGAACACCAACATAGATATTCCATTTTTGGTGACAGGATGGTGTAGCATTTAAATTTCTCACTGCATTCAAGAGGTGACCATATTGCAGCTCACCCAATCAAGACTATAATTGCTTGATTTCAGTAGTTGTACAATCCCAGAATATTCTATAAGATGATTTGTGGATGCTACTAAAGGAGCAGCCAAACCTTATAATTGAACATTTTATAATGCAAAAATGGAGACCATATAGCTACTGCTTAAGCAGAGAAGAAATTGCAGATTACTGGTAGTAACCAAAGAAGAACAACCTCCCAAAACGAATTAGAAGCCGCGGAGTAGAAATAGCGCTAGTTGTGTGAGATCAAGGAGGAGAGGAAAGGACTCAAGCGAACAGAGTTATAATCATTAACCATTGTGCTGGTTCTCTACCCAAATGTCACCATGTTGAGTGTTCCTACTGTCAGTCATTAGTCAGCTACATGTAATGCATTCTGAAAAATGAAATGACTAACATATGGAGGAAACAATTATCTTCTCAGATCCCCTAAACAGATTTCAAGACTACAAACTATGTATATGCAACCGAATTCAGGGCAGACAAGAAAACGTTTGAAACAAAATTCTTGCAAATTAAGGAGGATGAGTCTGTTACAAAATCTCCTAAAAGTGAAGTAGACTGCAAGTTAAAGGAGGATGAGCAACTCATAGTAAGAAACGATATCTTTGACTCTCACACAGACTCAACAATAGCTTCTTTCAACTTTCAATTGTATATATGAAAACCAAGAGCATGTTCTTACCCCTGTTTGGATGGTTGTTTCCGTAGTTCATTACGGTATCGTTTTCATTTATACCATGTTTGTTTTCATTGTTTTTCAAATTAAATCCGTTGTAATTCCGTGGTTATATAACCATGAAAAAACCAAATTTCATAACCACGGATATGGTATTTTTGTGTGATTTCTTATTTCATTTACCCATCCCACCCACCTCACCAACACCCACTACCCAACCACCCACAACCCCCTAACCGCCACCACCCACAAAAAAGAGAAAACATGAAGGAAAAAGAGAAGAAGATTTGGGCAAAATTGATCGACCCAAACAGAGACAGGAGAGAAGGGTGTAGAGACATACCTGCAGCTATAACAGCAACTTGGAGCAAAAGAACGGAGAAGAATTGTAGAAGGCGAAGCTATATAAACACACATATATAAACATTGTGAAAAGTAAATTACCTAGAGGGAATTACCTATATGCCCCTTCCAACTATAGCAAATTTCCTATTGTTTTGTTTTATAATTTATTCAAGTTACAGTAGTTTATGTACATACTCATTATAGCCAAAAATTAAAATTACATAAGTATCTCCTCATATTTGATTTCTTTAACTTTTTTTTTATAAAAATCTTTGAATCTAAATTTTAACTGGCAATTGTTTACTTTTCTGGCTTCATAAGAATTTGAACTATGGCTAATAATCTTTGGCCAAATTATATAATTTTGTAGGGCTTGAAAATGGAAGAAGTAAGTTATTCTAATTAACGCTTTTCCTAAAATTTAGCTCACCCGTATAGGATATTCTGATTATGTTTTTATAACAACAATGTATTGGTTTAGGCTGCTTAAAATTCCTCAAATTATTGATCCTTCTGAAAGTACGCTGGCAATTTCTTCTTTCATTCTTAAAGCTTATACTTATCTTTCTTATTACTGTATATTCAACTATTTAACGAATTGGCTCATCTACAACAGTTAGAATTAAATAATTAATTGATTCATCTACAACAGTTAGAATTGCAGATTCTTAGTTAAAAGACACAACAATATTAGAGGAATATATAATGACACATTAGTTAAATTATATTTTCTTATTAATAATAATTAAGTAAAAGATTATTACAGAAAAATTAAAATAAGAGTGGTATGTATAATTGCTCTCGTTTAACACACCCCCGCATCATAGCGGGTGGTTTCCGAACGCTTGAGATCGTCCCTAAAATCTTCAAAGAGAACCGTGGTGGACCCTTTGTAAAGATGTACGCAATTTGATAACGAGACGGGACATGGCATACACGAACTTGACCCTTTGCAACATTTTCACGGACAAAGTGAATGTCCATTTCGATATGCTTGGTGCGTTGGTGCTGAACTGGATTACCTGACAGGTAGATGGCACTAATGTTATCGCAGTATACCAAGGTTGCCTTCTGAATGGGACAATGAAGCTCCAGAAGCAAATTACGTAGCCAACATGATTCAGAGACCACATTCGCTACCCCTCGATATTCTGCCTCGGCACTTGAGCGTGATAGAGTTGCCTGACGTTTGGCTGACCAGGAGACCAAGTTGTTGCCAAGGAACATACAGTAGCCAGAAGGCGACCGTCTGGTGTCGGGACACCACCCCAATCAGCATCCGTGTAAGAGACAAGTGTGGATGTAGATGATGGATACAAGTGCAACCCATAGTCTAATGTCCCCTGAATATACCGGATAATGCGTTTGATTGCATTCATGTGCTCAACCCTGGGATCATGCATGAATAAACATACCTGCTGAACTGCATACGTAATATCCGGTCTGGTAAAGGTAAGATACTGGAGGGCCCCTGCAAGACTGCGATAGCGGGTCGGGTCCTCGTATGGTGCACCTGCTGCGGCACTTAGCTTCGGGTTTGCATCAACTGGCGTGGAAGTGGACTTACAGGATGACATCCCAGCCCTCTCTATGATCTCAGCAGCATATTTTCGTTGAGAATAAAAACAAGCCACCTTAATGACGCTTGACGGCAATCCCAAAAAATAACTCAAAGGCCCTAAGTCCTTCATAGCAAACTCAGAACTGAGCATGGCCATGATAGACTGGCGCAAAGCATCGGAGGAGGCAGTCAAGATGATATCATCCACATACAATAGAATATAGGCCAAGGACGAACCACGGCGATAGATGAACAAGGAATTATCTGACCTGCTGTGAGTGAACCCAATAGTCGAAACAAAGTCAGCAAATCGTGTATACCAGGCCCGTGGAGACTGCTTAAGGCCATATAATGATTTCTTCAACAAACATACATGATTAGGGCGGTTGGGATCCGTGAAACCCAACGGCTGATGCATATAGACTGTTTCCTTGAGGTCACCATGTAGAAAAGCATTCTTGACATCCAACTGATGGATTGGCCAAGTCTTGAAAAGAGCCAAGCTAAGCACAGTGCGAATGGTAGCCGATTTGACCACCGGACTAAACGTCTCACCACAATCAATTCCAACCTGCTGAGTCTTATCATCTCCAACAAGTCGCGCCTTATGTCGAGCAAAGGACTCATCTGAATTCTCCTTGTGAGCAAAAATCCACATAGACCTGATAACATTAATACCATATGGACGGGGCATCAACTCCCACGTCTTATTAGCAATAAGAGCATTATATTCATCAGTCATAGCAATTTTCCAATTAGGGTCATTTAATGCGGACACAGGATTGCGGGGCAAGGGGGATTTAGAGACATCCGAATGTAAATTAAAATGTCTTTTAGGTGTAAAAATACACCGCTGACTACGAGTGACCTGGTCTATGACTTGAGGAAGAATTGAGTGAATTTTGGGAATTTTTACGGGCTCGGGACGGATCGGCAACAAGGCGGTGGACTGCCGCCGGCCCAAATCGGTAAAATCTGGGCTCGGTTTGCGGACCGGTTCCGGTGACTGGGGCGGCCCAATAGCCGGAACTGTTCCGTGGGCCGGATCGACGAGGCGTGACTAGGGATGGCAACGGATCGGATCTGGACCGGATCCTACTAGATCCAAATCCAGATCCATTTTTCATACTTGAATCCATATCCGGATCCAGATCCATCGGGTCCATAAAAATCAGATCCAAATCCGGATCCATCGGATCCACCGGGTCCACGGATTGGATCTGGATCTATGTGTAAATTTTTTTTGCTTGAATAATATTCCCACATGTTGAAACTTTTATGACAAAATGAAACGCAATCTGATTGAAAAAAATGATTGAGTTCATTCAATCAACCTACACAAACATGACACCATTCTTCCAAAATATTGAACAAAGTTTTAGCATAACAAGAAAATAAAGACGATTGATTTCATTAGTGATGCAAACAGGTTGACACTTTGAGCTAATTTTTGGAGGCTTCAGTGATGCTCCACTTGTAGTTCTACTGATTGACTTCATTAAACAACATAAAATAATGTCAGTCATATATCAAAAGTCTCAGTTTTTTTGCTGATCAAACAAATGAGAGACAAATACTTAAAGCTTACCGCTTTAAGTATTAATAGAAATGTTTCGGTAATTTAAAGAAGAGTGATAATTTTTAAAGAAGAGTGATAATTTAAAGAAGAGTGATAATTTTTTCTTTTTATAGAAATGAAAATATGGAAAACTGTAGAGAGCATATAGGTAAAAGAAATGAAACTTCAAAGACAAATTACATGATTGTGTGACTTGCGCCTTATCCTGGTTCAACCCTTTACCCAATACATAAATTATGAAAAAAAATTAAGAAAATAGTTATAAAATTACATTATAGGACTAGGTTATGGATATATTTAATAAAATCGGATCCACGGATCGGATCTGGACCGGATACGGATCTCAAATACAAGATCCATATCCAGATCCGATCCGTCAGAAACGGATCCGGTCCGATCCGGATCCGTCGGGTCCAAATTTTGAAGATCCATATCCTATAAAACGGATCTGGATCCACCGGATCCGGACCGGATCCAAGATCCATTGCCATCTCTAGGCGTGACGGTACTGTCGGGCCAGCGGGCAGTGGGCCCGCTTGGGAGGATTTTGGGTACGGGAGTTGTCCGAAAAATTCCGAATAATAATATACGGGGATATTTGGTCATCCAAAAAATTATACGACTTAGGTTCGGGAGTATGAACTTTCGTAAACGGGAATTGAGTTTCATAAAAAATGACATGGCGATTGATTATGATTTTCTTGGAGGATGAATCAAAACACTTATAACCACGATGATTTGACGGATAACCCAAAAACACACACGGGGTAGACCGAGCCTGGAGTTTGTTAATTGTGGTGGATGGGAATAACGGATAACACAAGCACCCAAAAATCCGAAGATGAGAATACGAAGGATCCTTCTTATATAGGATTTTGAGGGGGGAGGAATATGTCAGACCTTTGGAAGGAAGTATGTTAAGAAGATATGTGGCCATTTGTAGAGCATGATGCCAAAAATATGGAGGTATGGAGGCATGAATTAAGAGAGTTCGGACAATGTTATTGATGGAACGAATTTTGCGTTCGGCCTTACCATTTTGTGGAGATGTATGAGGACACGAAAACCTAAAATTGATCCCATTATTAACACAGAAATCCTGAAACTCCCTATTGTCATATTCTTTCCCATTATCACATTGAATATTTTTTATGTCTCTTTAGAATTGAGTACGAATGAACGCTCTAAATTTGATGAAGATGGAAAATACTTGTGATTTATTTGCAATTGGAAACGTCCACAAAAAACTAGTATAATCATCTAAAAAGAGAACATAATATCGATGACCCACTGAACTTAGAACAGGAGACGTCCATAAGTCACTATGAATAATGTCAAATGGCATAGAAGTATGAGAATTGGAGTCTACAAATGGCAACTTAACAATTTTTCCTAATGAACAAGATCGACAAATTGGAGTACGACTCGTACCCTTACAAGAAATAAAGCTATTTTTATCTAAAGGCGATAAAATAGAAGATCCCGGATGACCCGGACGAGCATGCCACATGGAAGGAGAGATGGTCGCAAAAGCGACGGCAAGGTCGAACTCGATGGTCGAAACCGGGCATGATAGGATACGATCCCCCCTACTATCACACCTCATGATATGACTCCCCGTCTTGAAATCCTTCACAGAGAAACCGAAAGGATCAAATTCAACGAAACAGAATTGTCATTTGTGAACTTTCGGACGTACACTAAATTTTTAATCAATTTAGGAGCATGTAAAGTATTTTTCAAGAGGAGTGGTGGATTGGGGGAGACAACGTTTTCCGACCATGCCCTAGAATTGGAATAGAGCTGTCATTACCAACAATTATCCCCAGGGGTGCTCAAATTGGAATAAGATGAGAGAGTACCGATTCGGAAGTCATGTGAGTAGTGGCCCGGTGTCCATGTACCAATTTGGGTCCGGTTGAGTCAATCCCAACGTGTGCATCGCGGCCTCGATATCGGTCCGAGTGGGGCATGCGCATGATGGGCTTGCGGAGGTCGGGGCCCAAGAACTCCCGGCCGTCTTTGGGCCCCGGGCCGTAATCGTTGTTGGTGCCGTTCTTTGGGCCACCGGCCGCGGGGCGCCAATGCCGGGTATTGGGCTCGGACCGTGGCCCCCACCGGCCGCCGGAAACCGCTGGCTTTGGATGGTACGGGTTCCACCGCCATTGGCCCCACTGCCGGGCCATGTGGCGGTGGTGGGCCACTGTACCCTGGCTGGGACCCACCGCCTGTTTGTTGACAATCGGAACTGCCACCAGAGCCGCCGCGTTTGCCCCCGCGATTTTTGTTATTATTTTTGCGATTATTCTTGCCGCCACCATTATTATGGTTTTGGCCCGAATTATTCACAAAACCTGAAGAACTAGGAGAGGATGCCACCATGACAACTGGGTTTGCTCCGGTAGCCGTCTTTTTAGCCAAACCGGCTTCTTCCAATGTAAGCATGGAGCGGGCTTGATGAAAGTCTGGAAGAGGGTTGCTTTGGCGAAGGAGAGTTCCAACACCATTATAGGCCTCCGAAAGTCCGGCAACTAACTGTAGAACTAGACGATTATTTGTTACTGGTGCGCCAACATTACGGAGTTGATCCGCCAACTCCTTTAGTTTCTTGCAATATGCAGAAACGTTTGGAAATTTGTCCATTCGAACGAGAGAGAATTCCTGCTCGAGTGTGACGATACGTGAATATTGGTTGTCTTGGAATATGTCACGCAATGTATTCCATGCAGCCATAGCCGTGGTATCCGGCTCCATAATCGTCTGTAGAAGGTCCAGCGAAATAGTGGCGTATATCCACCGAAGGACGGTAGCATCAAGTGTAATCCATAACTCAGGATCCTCCGCAGGAAGGGGTCGAGCGGGAGGAATGATGTGATGAAGAACTTGATAAGATATAGCGTGGATTTTAAACAACTCCGCCCACGTTGCATATTGAACGTTTTCCATCTCAAGGAAAATAGGGACACTGAGCTTGATATTGGAAACTGTGAGGGCATGGTGAAAATTGTTCTTAGACATATTGAAAGAACAAAGAAGGAGGGGAAATTTAAGAGAGGTTTTTGAGAGCGGAAGACGAGATTTTTGAGAGAGAAAACCCGGGGGGGGGGGGGGGGGGTTCTCGGCCAAAGGAGGCAAAAGTTTGAGAGAAAAAAACTTTTGTTTAAACTATACAATTATGGTAAGTGTATAACACTAATTAAGGTATCCTTTATATTACAATATACTACAAATATATATATACCATATATACAATATCCTAATGTTACTAGGATTTTGCGGATCGGCCGAGAGGCCCACCGCTAGGCCCAAGTCTCATTGGAAGACAACTCGCTAGGCTTCTTTCATTGGGCTGCACTTCTTTCTTTGGGCTTTTCTTTGATTCGCTTCTTACTTCTTTGAAATTGCTCTTTGGGCTGCTGGACTGCACTCTTTGCTTTATTCCACTGATATACATGTGATATACACTGCTGTATATTCAGTGTATATCACATGTATATTGCTCTGTTTAACAATAATCATAAAGGACCTAAGTTAAACTAAATCAAATTCGAGGGAGGTTTATGTGATTATTCGTTTAGTTCTTTTTTGCTACAGTGACTTTGTAGATAAACAATTCTAATTTGAGTGACTTTATTGATACAAAATAAACATAAGTGATTTTGATAGAGAAATTGTTATAGTTAATGGACCATCTATCTATCGACAATGAGAAATTACGATCAAATATACTACAACAGTGTAATTTCACAAGTGAAGTCTAGATAGGGTAGATAATACGCACGCTTTCCCCCTACCTCAATAGATAGAATAATTAAGTATCACCTCTTATTTCAATGATAAGTTTCTTCTTGAATAATATAACTATGTACATAATCTATATTATATTAAAAATGAAAGAGTCTTAAAATGTTGATTAAACTTTTTGTCATCATTAAAAGACTCGTCACAACTATATGTATTTATACACCATCATTATTCTAGAATATTTTAAGATCCCTACTTTGTTAACTACTTCTAACTTCTTAATTAATTCCATAACCAACTTTGTAACTAACTAACTACCTTCCTCTAACAACTTTGGTATCTCTTTCATTAGTCAAGGCACAAGAGTGCACTTTCCTAACACTTCAACACCCTCCCTCAAGCTAGAAGACATGAAGATGTTCTTCATTCCTAGCTTGGATAGTAAAGCATCATGTTGTTGTCTTCCAAGTGCCTTTGTAAGTAAATCAGCTGGCTGGTCCATGGAGGGCAGAAAAACAATGTTGATCAATTCTGTTTGTGTCTTCTCTTTGATGAAATGACAATCAATGTCAATGTGCTTTGTTCTTTCATGAAACACTGGATTTGCTGCAATCTGGATAGCAGATTTGCTATCTGTGTGCACTGGTATTGGAGTCAGAACCTTTATGCCAAGATCCTGAAACAGGCCTGTGATCCATACTATTTCTGCTACTAAGGCTGCCATAGCTCTATATTCTGCCTTTGCAGAGTTCTTGGAGACGGTATCCTGCTTCTTTGACTTCCATGAGATTGGTGATAATCCATGAATCACCAGATAACCAGTGACTGATCTTCTGGTATTAACACAAGCCCCCCAATCTGCATCACAAAATACCTTGAGTTGAGGAGTACTTGCACTTGACATTAGAATTCCCAGACCTGGTGCCTGTTTGATGTATCTGACAATCCTTAGACCAGCTTCCATATGTATCTTCTTAGGATCATGCATAAATTGACTCAGGCAGTGCACATCAAATGCAATGTCTGGTCTATTAGTTGTTAAGTATAGTAGTCTTCCAATCAACCTTCTATAAACACTAGGATCCGCGCGACTCGAATCGAAATTTTCTCCCGATATAGTGCCGAATGTGATGTATTTGCTATATGTCCGTCAAATTCACATGTTGTAAGCTTCGATTCATATCCATAGGAGAAGATGCGGGTTTTGCCCCGCAAGTCCCATGTCTGATATTAGCTCCAGGGCATACTTCCTTTGATGCATGAGGATGCCCTGGGAATTTCTTGCAAACTCTATACCAAGAAAGTATCTAAGCTCCCCTAGATCTTTTATCTTGAAGGTGGATTGTAATGTTTCTTTGGTGGACTGAATCAAGATCGGATCATTTCCGAAGCAACAAGTCATCAACATAGACTAGTACTATCACGGTCTTTCTTTGTTTTCTGCTTGGTGAAAAGAGAATAATCCCTATGACTCTGCTGAAAATCAGATGAGACAAGAGATGTAGTCAACCTAATGTTCCACTGTCTTGATGCATGTTTTAGCCCATAGAGAGACTTTAGCAATCTGCATACCTGCCTATTTCTTTTCTTGATAGCAAATTCTTCTGGAACTTCCATGTACACTTCTTCAACCAAGTCTCCTTGTAAGAATGAATTGTATGATATCAAAGCTATGGCAATGCCATAGCTCTAAAACATGTTATTTTCTTTAGGACTTGCATGGGTACATGGCATAGTTTCTGATGCCAAGTAGTTGCATCTACATGTTGAGTTGCAGACATGCATTTACTCAATTCCCCTTCTTTATTATGAGGATCCAGTGACAATATGTATAGTCCTGCCTCCTCATTACCAATCCCCCTCACCTTCCCAGATGAGAGATCATGAAACACACAACATGTTGGGAAGAATGTAACACTACAATTTAGTTCTCTAGTCATTTTTAAAACAGACATCAAATTGAACTTGAAAGTTGGGACACATAAGACACTTTTAAGGACATCACATCCTCCTAAATGGTATTCCCCAACATGTGAAATTCTGGCTGAATCTCCTGTGGGCATTTGCACTTTTCCTGTCCCTTCAGTCAACAAGTTATTTTGGAAGTACTTTTGTTCTGTGATCATATGATTAGTGGCACATGTGTCTACAATCCACTGAATCAACTTTCCTGAATCAGGAATGTGCTTACCTGCCATATTGGCATTGTTGTTCAACAGGTCGAGGAGTTTTTGATGTTGGCTAGGTGTAAACTGGCTGTATGATGGCACTGCCTCATCAGTATGCTTCTGATTGGGAAATGGATTGTGCAGAGGTTTTGATGAATGATGGTGGGAAGCTACTCCTTCTTGACCAGTGTCTTCAAACATCATAGTTCCTCATGTGACTGCATAAGCCTTTTTTCCTTTATTGTTGAAATTTTCTGGATATCCAATTAACTTGTAGCAACCTTCCTGGACATGTCCTGTTTTGTGACAATAATCACACTTTATTAGTTTGTAACATTCCAATCTTGAGTGACCTTTAAGATTACAATGATCACAATATGTGTTGGAATTGTATTGTTTCTTTTGTTTTTGAACTCTACTTCCATTTCTGAATGTGAACATAGCAGATGATTCCACTTGTTCAAACATCACCCTGCCAGTCCCAGCTACCATTTTCTGACTCTCTTCCTGATTTAGCATGGCATACACTTGGTTCAATAGAGGTATTTGTTGTATCATGAGAATTTGACTCCTTATTTGGCTATAACTCTCATCCAGTCCCATGAGAAATTGTAGCAGTCGCTGATATTGCAAATGATCCACAAAGTCCCTTGACTTGGGGCAACAAGATGGGATTGGTATGATAGAATCATATTCATCCCACATATCCTTAAGTCGAGAATAATACAGTTACACAAAAAGTGTCCCTTGCCTCATAGAAAATATTTCTTTGTGTAGTTGAAAAGCCCTGGAACTATTGATTTTGTCAAATCTCTCCTATAATTCTTCCTATATATTGTATGAATTTGAGTTATAGAGCATCCATGTGAGTAAGCTCTTACTCACATTCCCCATTAGCCAGGACACCACAATTGCATTGCATCTGTCCCATAATTTGGCCAAATCACCATGAAAGAGTTCTCTCTTTACACTACCATCAATGAATCCTATCTTATTCTTCCCTAACAAGGCCAACTTCATGGCGTGTATAGTTATCCATCCCTATGAGAATGATACCCACAGAGAGTGAACCAGGCGCATCTGAAGGGAACAAGTACAATGAATGATTGTGATCGATTTTGATCACTGTCTGAATTTCATCCACTGATCGACTTTCATTGTTCTCCATTTTTGCTAATTTCTATTTCAATTGTGAGTCACACTACACAGATCTCTGCCTATGTAAGTCGCGTGAGATTGTGATAACAACAAACAAGAACAACAATCTAGAGAAAAAAAATATGAAATTAGACCTCAAAATTCGATCGCGATTGAAATCGATCGCAAATGATCTGTTGTCACAGATCTGTCGGTCTTCGAATCTCAAGCTTCATGTGATTGCATCGCCTTTGATATCAATAACAATCTGCCTTCGAATCAATCGCATGCATGTGAAGTTTCAAGCGAGACTTCAGCTTTCTGAAATTTCTGGTAGAAAAAAATATTATTTTGCAGATCAGATTTCTGAATCGATCGCACATATAGGCTTCATATAGGCTCTGATACCATGTTAAATTGGTGAATTGAAGGTATGTTTATGGTGTATTTACTACTACTTTGATGGTGAATGCATGAAGAAAAGATATTTGGATGAAGAGAGAATTGGAGAATAAATCTCTTCTTTGTATTGAGAGAAAATGCTCTCTTATTTTCTGAAAAATACACACACAACTATATGTATTTATACACCATCATTATTCTAGAATATTCTAAGACCCCTACTTTGTTAACTACTTCTAACTTCTTAATTAATTCCATAACCAACGTTGTAACTAACTAACTTCCTTCCTCTAACAACTTTGGTATCTCTTTCATTAGTCAAGGCACAAGAGTGCACTTTCCTAACACTTCAACACTCTGCAATAGATAAAACTGTCATTTAATATTTTTTACATATATTCTTATTAAACACTAATAATATATATTTAGCAAAAGAGCAATAATAAATTACCATAATAATACAACATGTCTTAAAAACTTCCGTAAATTATATAAAGAACATATATACAACTTCTACCACTTAAGAGTCCAATGTAAATTAGGAACCATTTAGGAACCTATCTTAAAAAATTCCGTAAATTATATAAAGAACATATATACCAATTAGAGTCCAATGTAAATTAGGATCTCTTTAGCCGTAATAATAAAACATGTCTTTAAAATATACAACTTCTACCACTTAGAGTCCAATGTAATTAGGATACCTTTAGCCGTAATTTACCATAATTCGTAGTGGAGAAATTATGATTGATAAATAAAAGCTGTCAATAAAAAAGAAAAAAATTATCATAATAATAAATAACCTGTCTTTACCATAATTCGTAGTGGAGAAATTATGGTTGATAAATAAAAGAGGTCAATAAAAAAGAAAAAAAATTACCATAATAATAAACAATCTGTCTTTAAAATATACAACTTCTATCACTTAGAGTCCAATGTAAATTAGGATCTCTTTAACCGTAATTATGAGTACACTTCTATAAAAGGACTTAAAATGTCAAATTTTTCTTCATCTCTTCATCAATTTTGTCTGATGCTTCTTCCTTCACTTCACACTTCTGTTACTACAACTTTCTTCTATTTCCATTTTTGTCCACTTTTGAAAAAGCAATAGCTCTCCAGAAATGGTAATATATATTCTCCTATTGATGTAAGGAATTATAGTAAAATATAGTTACTCTAATTTAATTAAATAATATGCAAGCAAGATAGGAAGGAATCACAACACAAAGATATAACTCTACTGCCAAGTTTACAGGAAAAAAAAGGCTAAAGAAGTAAAGATTTGGGATACCATAGATGCTTCGTTTGGTGATAAAGAGGTATGTATTTTTCAACTACTTCCGACAAAAATATTTGTACCTTATAAAAATGTATCAATCCTAACTTGTTCTATGTGTTTATTTATGGGACAAATATTATAAATTTAATACAATAATAAAAAATATATTAAATATACATGACCCATGGTATTCTTCTTGCAAGAAAGCATACAAGAAAGTGAACTTTATAAATAATATTGCAAAATGTCCGCGTTGTCGCACAGGAAAAGATGATTATGAAAAAAGGTATTACACATTATAAGTTGTTCTTTCAATTGTTTTCTACATTTTCACATATCAATAAATGAGCTAATTCTTTAATTTTGTATGATTCTGTAGATATCTTTTAAAGCTTTAGATGTTTGATAAGAAAGAACATTGTTATGTTACATTGTTTGAAGCTACAAGATACTTGCTTGGCTGCGATGTTAAACCATATACACAATCAGTATCTCAGAAGGTCTTATATTTTCATTTAACCTTTACTATATATTTAAGTAATATCATTTTTTTTTGTTTCAATAAATTATCTTTTGCTAATTAATACATCTTTTTTGTACAGAAGGAAGAATCGTCATTTTATCGTAAACTGGTGTTGAGTAAGGAAAAAGAATACACATTTTTTGTCAAAACTGATGCAAGAAATGGAGAAGATCGGGTTGGACGACGCATCATTGCAGAGAAAATATAAGAAGTTTTGAAAAAACTATAGAAATTGACATAGAAGTTGAAGATATAGAATCGGAAATAGCAATCAGGAATACTAAAAAAATTGACGATTATCCCAATGACACAATAACTTTTAAAAGAGTCAAAATTGAAAAGGATTAGTGTTTTTTTGTCTTCTAATAAGTATAAGCTCGAATATTTTATAGTCTAGATAGTTGTTAATTGTTTAGGTTTTCATTCTTTTAAACAATTGGCAACTTTTGCTGGCATACAATATAATATTAGTTGTTAACTTTTACTAAATGTATGCTTCTTAGTTGATCGAATTCTACATCTTACAATACAATATTAGCAATTACTTATAATGCTGCAGGATATTATTCATTAAACACACATGGCACAAGAAGGTACATATAAAATCAATTAACACAGTATTCTTTAACCTATTGTTTGCCACTTTGATAAATAATTTTATGATTTTCACAATATAGATCAACGCAAAGTTTCTCGCGTCATTCGGAAGCTTAACAAATATATTGCTTCAAATGCAACACAGTTAAATATTGGAAACAACAGTACAAATGAACAAGAAAATTCAGGTTAGAGCATATTATCTTGATATCACTTCCAAGTGATCTTACTGCAATAACAAATTAGAATCAATTGTTAGATGATTTCAGTGAAACATTTTCTTTCTTTTGATGGGCTACTTCCAGCTCTAGTTAATTTGTATAAGCCTGCAATTTGTGTGAAAAACATCACAGAAAAAATCAGCAAAACTGACCAAAACAGAAAACAAGAAAAAAGAGAAAATAAACAACCAGTAAAGTTATTGTTTGTTCCATGTCTGAATAAAATATTAGATTGCTCTGGCCTTTAGAAATTTACAACATTACATAGAGCATTCTTCAGAGAAATCTTATACAATATACTGCTTGTCACATGGTCATGTCTATAAGTCACTTTATATTTCAGTGAACATATTGTTAATGACAAGAAGCTCAAATCTAGAGAACACTATCGGCATAAATACAAAAGAAATTAATCTCTTGGAGTTGAAATTTTAACTGTTAAATTTGTGTATTTTGACCTTCTTTGTTCCTTTAAATCTACACATTGAAATAATTAGTGTTTATTTCCTAGCAAAAGGATTCAATCCATGGAAGACATTCATATCGAAGAAACAAGACTAGTAAAACAACGCAGAATAAATTGGTTCCTGAAGGCTCTATCGAAAGAGTGTGAAATTGAAGGTAATATGTAGTAATAAAATTTCAATTAAAATTACTTTCTATTTGTGATAGAACTATTATTTCTTAAAATTTATAACATTTGACTATGTTAATTTAGGTGAAATTGCCTACGAACCATCAATATCGTGTATTCATAAGTTGGAAAATGTTCCTGAATGCATTCATTGTCACGCTATGAGATTTCAACATGAAACTCCAACATTTTGTTGCGACGATGGATCAATCAAATTGGCAAATGCTGAAGTTCCAACTCAATTATACGAGTTATTTGTTGCTGAATAAGAAGAAGCAGAAGATTTCCGCAGACACATTAGAACATATAATTGCATATTTGCATTTACGTCTTTTGGTGTTACACTTGACAAACAATTGGCATCTTCACGGCAAGAATACAGCAAGATAGAAACAACACGACTTGAATAATTTAGAGTGGAGCAAACAAATTTTAGGAGGGAAATATTGCAAGGTATAGTAGATAGTATCATGGCTGGAGAAAGTAGAGGAGCTAAAGCTGGTCAGAGAGTAATACTTCCTGCATCGTTCGTTGGAGGCCCTAGAGATATGCGTCGTAGAAATATGGATGCAATGGCTTTGGTTCAACGTTATGGAAAATCAGATATGTTTATCACAATGACATGTAATACCGATTGGGTGGAGATCCAAGAAATTTCGCTTGGAGGACAACTACCTCAAGACAGACCTGACTTAGTGACTAGAGTTTTTAGAGCAAAGTTGCAGGATTTAAAAGATCAGATCTTCAAGAAGAAACTGTTTGGTCCCGTTGCGGCACATGTCTTTGTGATTGAATTACAGAAAAGAGGTCTACCGCACGTACACCTTTTATTGATACTTGAACAAGGATACAAGATAACGTCTCAAAGAAATAATCCTCTTTATTATTTTTATTAATTGAAAGTTATATATACAAGTTACATATTTTCATAATAGGAGAATCATATTCATATTCTACTCCTAAAATCTTATTCTACCATAATTCTAACTATACAATTATGGTAAGTGTACAAGACTAATTAAGGTAACTTTTACACTACAATATTACAACAATATATACCAAATATACACACAACCCGAGATGGGCTTGCTGCCTTCTTCCGTGTTGGGTTGTTGCCGAGATTACCCGTGATATACCCATAAACAAGACTCTACTAGACACGACTTGTAGACTCCCTAGGACAGACATGCTCTGATACCAAGTTTGTCACGACCCAAACCGGAAAGTCGTGACGGGCACCCGGACCCCACCTGCCGGGTACCACTAGTCATATATTTAACATCCACCCGTAATTATCCGCGGCCACAAGGGCCATCACTCAGTACTCTGTTGACATATAAGCATAGAAACAGTAAACCAGAAACCCAACTTATATATATATATATATATGTACATATCAAGGCCGACAAGGCCATACATGACTACTACACATACATGACACCGTCTACAAGCCTCTAAAGAGTACACAACAACAAAAGGTCGGGACAGGGCCCCGCCATACCCGTATATACATGCAAAAATATACCATACCAAGATTAGACCGACACTCCGAAACAAGGGGAGTGCTCCAAAATCCGTTGAGTCAGCAACCTACTAATGTGGATCGTCGCCCCTGTCTACGTGAACCTGCGGACATGAAACACATCGTCCCCAGACAAAAGGGACGTCAGTACGACTGATGTACCGAGTATGTCAGGCATAAGAAACATCACCACAGAGATACATAATAGTCTGCTACATAAACAATCGACAAGATAGCTGATAGAAACAGCCGACAACAACAATAACCGACAGAAACAACTGACTAGCAGTAAATTCCTCTGAGGCCCTAATACAATGCCTAAATGTTATGCACAATGCAAATGCGGTATACCTATAAATATTGGCCACACAAGGGCATCTTCTTTTCTATAACAACCTCTGTGGGCATCATTTCATATCGGTCATACAAGGGCATCATATCATATCGGCCACACAAGGGCATCATATCATATCGGCCACACAAGGGCATCAATATTGGCCTCATATGGGTATCTTTCTTTTCGTGATATCTGTACCAGCTACAGGTGGTGACACGTATATAACGCCTTTCCCTTTTTCCCCATCCCCTACATATATATATTTATATCATGTAGTAGTGTATATAACACATGTGGATCCAGGGTAATACATGAATATAATGCAAATGAAAATGCATGAATGACAATTAAACTTTTTTTGAATTTATCGGATGACATAATATCCTTGTATCTTCGGTTAACATCGAAAATATTAACATATTTTTCATATACCTCAATAAGGATTTAGGAACCTATTTAGACATGTTTTTAACATAGGAATCAATAAAATGAATATTCTTAACTACTAGGAGTATAATAATTTATGGAACAATATCACGGTTATATTTCGTTACATGGAACATGCCAAAAAAAAAAAATAATTTGTCTTAACATACCTTTTGTCGGATCACTCGTCGACACAACGTACATGCCATATAGTACTTCGATCTTATATTCCAAGAATTACCACCTCAAAATCGAATTTATGTTGTTGCTCGATCATACCCAGAACAAGGTTGGAAAAAAATATGTTGCTCATGTTATTAAGAATAAGGGTAGGACGTCACTGCAATTGTTAATTTACAAATCATTAGAAAGAAGTTTCAGCAACTTCTTTTTTCTTGTACTTTGAACGAAAATGAACATTTTGTTATAGGATAGGATCATTTGTGAATGTTTGGTATAGGATAGAATCACGTTTTGCAGTAGAGGGGTTCTATCTCCTTAATTTATTTAGGAACAAGGTAATGCTCCCCCCTAACGTGTAACCCCCTACTTAGGATATTTATCTGTTTCACATAAAGCCTGATCTCAAACAAGTTATTCATTTACTTGTGAGGATACATCTATGTCATGTCGTTCAACGAAATAAACTCTATTAGCCACATCTTTAAATCATGTTGAGATAATAACAATTCATGAAGCTGGTCGAGAGTGTATATGATTGAGATAAATGACTTAACAATTTTTACAATTATGCGATTTTTCATTGCAAATGAAGATTCCAACAATATTTTGATAAATATAATGATGCTTTCATAGCTTAACTGAAGGGAAGATACATCAAAGGAGACAGAACAAAGTACATTTCACCAAAACTATTTTTCATACATGATATTCAGCAGAATGGTGAGATAGATGTTCAACAGATTTGTTCGAGTGATAATCTTGCAGATATGTTAACTAAAGCATTACCAACATCAACCTTTGAGAAGCTGAAATATAAAATTGGAATGTGGTGTCTCCGAGATATCAAGTGAAGTTTTCGTCGGGGGGGAGGGGGAGGCAAATACACATTGTACTCTTTTTTCCTTAATCAAGGTTTTGTCCCAATTGAATTTTTCTGGTAAGGTTTTTATTGAGACAACACTCAATGCGTATTACAAGATGTGTGTACTATTTTTCCTCCAATAAGGATTTTTCCCACCATGATTTTTTCATAATAAGGTTTTAACAAGACACATTATCTATGGACATCCAAGGGGGAGTGTTATGAATACATTGAATTTGTGGATGTCCAAACAACTCATCCATGAACCATTTTAGATTGTACATGAATATGTTTATTACAGTCATTTAATATCTTGTAACCTTCAAGTAAATTGTACGCTATATAGACAGTGTTTCTGATTCTACAAAAGACATCAGTAAGATAAACTTGAAGACACTTGAATATACATGAAATAAGAAGAAAGTCTTCTCCTCCTCTCTACTTCTTTATCTACATCTCTTGTCTTATATTGCTATAATTTTATTTATAACATAAGTCAAAAACGTGAGAAATGATGTAATTTTCCAATAACCAAGTATTAAACAAAAAAAAAAGTTGAATTCTAAGTTGAAACGAACCAAACCAAATTCAGAATTGGGCTGTTAGGCTTTTTAAGGGCCTGAGTGAGATAAAGCCCAATTTCTGTACTCCTTCCTAAGCCCGGCCCATTTGCAGCCCTATATTTAAAGATAGCAATCCATTGGACCAAACTCAACATCGGCGCTTACAAACCCTAATCGAGGGTTTTCTCTTAACAGGTACCATTCCCATCTACCTCTCTATCTTTCACATTGATTCATCATTTCTATGTTTTGAATTTGAATACGCTAATTAAGATTGTAAGCATTTTGTTTCCTTTGGTTGCTGATAAAACATAAAAATGATTAAATTTTCTGTTTTTTTTTGTGATTATTGATTGACAGGTAAATTTCAAGAAGGAGAGATTTTTGAGCCATGAGGTAACTTATGTTTCTGTTGTCAATATGTTATATTTTTCACTTGTGTGTTATCTCATTTAAGTTTTGCTCTGATAATTAATTTACTGCATTTATATTTTTCACTTGGTGTGTTATCTCATTTAGGTTTTGCTCTGATAATTAATTTACTGCATTGTCGGCGGATTATATATAGCTGATCCACTTTTTCTGTGCAATTTTCGTTCATAAGCTTTTATACTGTCAGAATCTTGGTTAACAAGCTTGTGTTATTTGACATTATTTTGATTGCCTTTGACAATTAATCCCCCAAAATGATATTCCCTCATTCCCAATTTATATGATGTAGTTTGACTCAAAGGAAGTGATATTTTTGAATCTTGTGGTTTAAAACAAGTCAAATATTTGTGTGTTTATAAATCATCTCTTTAAGAGTAAAAGTTAAAGTTTAAATTTAATTATTGTCAAATAAGTAAATGTGTCAATTCTTTTTGGAACTGACTAAAAAGAAAAGTGTTTCATATAAATTGGTATAGAGGGAGTACTATATATTAATCACATTTTAAAATTTTTTCCTTGGTTTAAAATGAAGTAGTTCCTGACTTGATTGTTGAGTTTGTGTGATTAATGCTCATCCGGAGTCCCTCATTAGAAATAGAATTTAGAGTTTGATTTTTCATTCTTCTAATGTTCCTTCTTATAGGTAATTGTGTTTGCTTAGTACTCCCTCCATCCCATATTAACTGTCGCTTGATGTCAAGAAATTTGTCCTAAAATAAGTCACTTTTGGAATTCAAGACTAACAACATACCCTGTGTAATCCCACAAGTGTTGTCTGGGTAGGGTGGTGTGTATACAACGTTGCTGAAGTAGGCAATTGTTTCCAACTATACCCTTTGCCATTAAAGCAGTATGTACAATCTTTCAGAGGAAAAACAGGTTTAACTTAGTAAACTATATCTTGTTATTATTGTTTTTTCTTAATGGGTGTGAAAAGAGCTAAAATGACATTTCAAATGGGACGGAGTGAGTAATATTTATATTTCAATTATTTAAACTTGCCCTTCTGATGTTCATTTTATGGTATTGTTTATTACCTGTAGTTATATAATTTGATTTTGATTCCTTTACAGTAAGCTTCAGAGTGAGGCCCTCAGAGAAGCCATCTCTGTGATTAAGAATGATTCAGCAGAGAAGAAAAGGAAATTCAGTGAGACCATTGAGCTCCAGATCGGGCTGAAGAACTATGATCCCCAAAAGGACAAGCGTTTCAGTGGATCTGTGAAGTTACCACACATTCCTCGCCCTAAGATGAAGATCTGTATGCTTGGAGATGCTCAGCATGTTGAGGAGGTAATCCTAATGAATATGTTAACTAGTAGCAATAACTGAACTGATAATTTTAAACTCTATGCAGAAAGGTTAACAGTTGCAAACACCATTTGCTGAAGGATTTTACTGATCTAAATAGCTTCTGCTTGCAAGATTTAGCTTAACTATGAGATTAATTTGTTGTTAAATAAGCTTCTAACATGTCTATGTTCATTTGTCTGCTTTTGATAAATGTCTTGCTGTGCTTGCTCTGAGATTAGTGGGTTGCTTTCACTAGCTTTATGTGCCTACACTTGTCCTACTACTTTGGTATAGTTCTTTTTACACAAGTCGGGCAATTGTAGATTTGCCATACTAGTTTCTCCTAACTAGGAAAATGCAAATAGTTTAGAAGTCTGATGCATCCTAGCTTAGAGAGGATTGTTCAAAGAGCATTTTCCTTCCATTTGGTGGGCCTCCTTGGTGACTTGAGCTTGTGGATGCTGTTATCATAGCTTACAGAGGAAATCACATCAGAAGTCTTTTTTCTTAACTCACCGGATGTGACGCTTTGATGTCGCCTATTTAGCCTTTATCGATATTGTCTTACTCTTGGAAATTTCGTGACTATTAATTTCAGATTGCTAAAAAACTACAAGTGTTGGAACCTTTCCTTAATCTTCAGTTTGTATTTGGAAAGATTATTAAAACTTGGTGCAATGTGTCTGCAGGCTACAAAGATTGGTTTGGAGTACATGGATGTTGAAGGCTTGAAGAAGCTTAACAAAAACAAGAAGCTGGTCAAGAAGCTTGCAAAGAAATACCATGCTTTCTTGGCTTCAGAATCTGTCATCAAGCAGATTCCCCGTTTGTTGGGGCCTGGTCTGAACAAGGCAGGCAAGTTAATAGATCATGTTATTTCTTTATGTACAGTGTTAGTTTAGAGGTGCTGTTTTTCTTCATCCAGGAGAATGTTGCATTTGACGGTTACTGTCAGGACCAATCATGTCCTTGTGGCGGTTTAATCATCCAGTATGTTCACCTTTAAATTCATGTCTGAGTGGCTTTGTCCATTTGTAAATGCAGGTAAGTTTCCCACCCTTGTCACACACCAGGAGTCACTCGAATCCAAGGTTAATGAGACCAAGGCCACAATCAAGTTTCAATTGAAAAAGGTGCTTTGCATGGGAGTTGCTGTTGGAAACATGGATATGGAGGAGAAACAGATCTTCCAGAATGTGCAAATGAGTGTGAATTTCCTTGTGTCATTGCTGAAGAAGAATTGGCAAAATGTGAGTTCATCTGGTGTTCCAGTAGCCATCCCTGTTTAAAAATCTGCAATATTTTTCTTGACTGAAAGCATTATTCTTCTTCATTCAATTCCTTGTTTAATTCAGTTCTAATTTTCTGTTATTTTTGTCAATACAGGTAAGGTGCTTGTACTTGAAGAGCACCATGGGAAAAACACAACGCATCTTTTAAGGATATTTTATTTCGTCGTTTGAAATTTTCAGTCTTTCTAGTTGTGTGAGCAATAGACACTTGATTGAAATTTTGGGTGGTTCTGGTTATCTGTTTGAATATTATAAGCCTATTAAGAATTGATTTGCTTTCAACTTTCTCTTTTTTAACGATTTTGGCCCTGATTGTAATAGCATCCAAGATGTCTATTTCTTCTCTAACCTAATTGACATATGTGAACTTTCAGTCGTCTGTGGCAGAAATGTGCCGGAGGGGCCATTATAGCAACCATAATATTATGGGTTGTAGCAAGTATAAAAAGATAGTCGATGGTAATTTGATGTCATCTAAAATGTTAATGTTTATACCTTTCAAATTTTAGTGCTCTTAGAGAATTATCCTTTCAAATTTTAGTGCTCTTAGAGAATTATATGTAGTAACTTGATTATCAATTCTGGCTATTGTTCCTTCATTTAGATAGTCTTGTTCCTTTATTTTTTGGGAAAAGGTCAGTATATTGTTCTGTTCTATCTTTCAAGTGTCGACAATGAAACCTAAAAGGTTTTGGCTTAGAGAAAACCTTAAGGTACATTTTCCTAAAGGAAGTTTAATATAAAAGATTTAAAAATATTTCAAAAGAGTTGGTAAAAGCAGCATGTAAAAATTACTTGTAAAATGTTCAAAAGCATAGGCTTTGTTTCATTGTCCCCTATAATTAACCTCTAGGCTTGGCCAATAACGAAATTGGACGGTCCCCTTAGCTATAAAAGCTTAATAGCCATTACTATAAGTGCGTTCTGCCTCCGAAAGATTGAGAGTAGCAGATAATAAACCAATGACTTCCCACTATCGCGGTCCAATGTGAGAAAAGTCTTAGTGGACTTATATACATCTTCATCATTGAATTTGAACTTGTTATGTGGTTACATTTTTGTTCTCCAATTATTATGTAGCAATAACAAGAAGTTGAAAACACTCCAAATAGAGGGACAAATAACAAGAGGTTGAAGCTATAACATCGTATGCACTTACGCCTTAAAACTAATTTCGTCTAAGTTCCTATCTTTTTGAAAATGTTAATTAACAAATTAACTATGTAAAAGATTTTATACGAAAAATTGTTATGTAATTATAATTCTTTGGTTGGTATCTTACTCTATATTTAAGATCCGACTTGAAAGACAAGGACAAAACCAGCAGATGTGATGAATTATTCAGTTAAATTGATCTTTTTGACCCCATTCAAAACTTCCTTTTATGCAAATATTTCTTTTTTAGGCATCATTTGATTTCTTGTTCCTATTTCTAAATATTGTGCAAGTATAACTAAGTTAGATGCAAGAAAAGATAAGAAGATACGTGTCCAACTCCTATATATTTGATACCTTTTCCTATAGGTAAATTACTTTTTAAAAAATGTTAAATTCAAGTCTAATATTTGTTAAGATATTGCTCAATAATAGATTATTATCTAACATTTATAATAACTTAAAATTTTAGATTGTTGCCTCATATTTTCTCATGAGATTCTTAATTTGCATAAAAGAGAGCTCTAGATGTAGTCTAAAATATTTATTAATTATAAAAAAGAAAAATTCTTTACTAAATGACAATCGCGGGAAGGAAAAATAAATTTGGGAAGGAATTAGGCACTTTGAGAAAAAAGAGAACAAAATGAAAGCAACGGCCGTTCCGGCCGGAGGCCAACGGCGTGAGTTTTCGAATTTTGGTGGGAGCAATTTGCTCTTTTGAAATAGGACGTTGTAGGTGATATCAATTGCTCTGTTCATTCAGGCATATCCCGCGATTTACTGGTAATAGTGCTGAGGGAACGGGAGTAATATCTCCAGGAATAGTGTGGCGTAAGCCGATAAATTGGATAAATAAAAAAAAAAAGGAAAAGAGAAACCAATGGGCGGTAGGTTAGGGTATCTTATTACGGCAATACCCCACACAACTCCTTATTATATAGTATTATTATATACTTATATTAACCACTCCGACGTCGCAGATTCGAATCGTGTGGTAACACTCTTTGAAATATTATAAAGGCTGTTGCTGGATTTATCTACTCGCGCATATATTTACATCACACTAGCCAAGGCGCCTCTGATACAGATGGGGTTTCGCCTTCGTAATTTTCCCCTTCACAAAGTATATACGTATATTTGAAGGTGGACACTTATGACAGTGCCAACACATTGCTTTGCTCTCTTTGTAGTCTTCTTGATCCTCTGCTCCACGATTACTCCGCCTTTACTCCTCCAACCGTATGATTTCTCTTCAATCTTTAGTCACTGTTCTTTTGTCCAACTTGAAAAAATAACTTTTTTTTTAATTTTAAACTTCTTGACTTGTGTGTTTCATGTGATTGTTCGGTGTTATGCTTTGTAGATGAGTTTTCAGAATTGGGGTTGTCTTGTTTTGGTGTTGGTTATATGAAATTGCTAAAAAATTTAACTTTTCATTTCTTGGTGAATTTTTTTGGTATATGATTAAAGGTTGGATCTTGAGTGCTAGCTGGATTTTGGGTGTTTGGAACTTTTCGTTTCTTAATTCAATTCGATGTCTTTTTTGTTTACACAAGCTTGATTTCATGTTTAAACAACATAAGCTTTACCCGGATGACATGCACATTAAAATTGGCTTTGAGACTATTGAGAATATAATTAAATATATTAAAAATATGATCTCTTTAACCACTTAAGCTTATATGAGATGGTCATACACTTCAACATGATATCAGACCAAACCGACAAAGGTCTTGAGATCGAATCTCACATCCATCCTTTATAAAAAAAAAAAAGTCCGGTGCACTAAGCTCCCGCTATGCGCGGAGTCCGCTGAAAATGATCCCATATATATGAATTGTACATCCTCATTTATCAAAAAGAATTTTCACGTGTTTGGTCCATGAAAAAAAGGCCCCCACTTGAGATGACATGTTGAGAATATAAATAAATATTAAAAATATGCTCTCTAACGGCTTATGCTTTTAGACGAGACACACATTTCAACAGAGACCCCTTTAGTTTGCTGATTTTGTAGTTTCTTAGGCTGTAAATTTGCATGACGTATAGAAATCACTGGAAGAGATTGTTTTGACATAATTGTAATTCTCTGTATATTGCAACTTTCTTTTGTCTTCCTGGATTCTTCTGTTTTGACACAGTATGTATGCAGAAAATATGTCTTTATGGTGCTTTCAAGAGTGGATAGATTGGGGTGGTAATTTTGGTAGACGCTGTCATGCAAATTCTTTGTTCATCATATGGCCTAAATGGTGATGGTTTGTGATCCATTTACTGCACACTAGGTTCTGTACCTTGAAATTTCAGGGTATAAAATAGTCGAGACCTAAAAAAATTTAGGTAGAACTTGAAGAAGAATTAAACATGCCTTGTCAGATTCTTGAGATCTCTGTCATGTGTTAGACATATCCATTGGTCTGATTAAGCTTTATGGCGATGACTCATGGTGTATTAAGCACATGTCAATGTAAAGCCGTCTGTTTTTTTTTTCATTTTGTGTGTCATCTGCATCTTTGTATCTTCTCTTTAATTCACATGGTAAAAATGTACAGAAGAGCTGCATATATCCTAATGTAAACTTAGGTCCATGATATGGAGCTTCGAGTGAAGAGCAGAAATCCACACGCTTGCTTCTTCTCATAATGCTCCAGACATTTAAAATGCCTTGTTATCTTGAAATGGACAATCAGATATCCATTTCTCTTTTAGCACATGTCGTATATTATTGTATGTCAAATTGGTTCTCTAATCTTGCATATAGCAGGTCTGATGTTAATTACTATAGTTAAGTCTTCATATCATATACTTTTCACCATTATGTTAGACAAATCAGAAATTTAAACCCGGGTAGTAACTCAGTATTCCCTGATATGCAACATTAATTGGTGAAGGTAAAAATTCAAGTTTCATTTGTCTAATCTTGAATTTGGATTCAATAGTTGAATACTTCGATTTATACACCGTCGTTCTGCAGAGAGCATTGATCAATTTTGAGCACTAACAGGACATTGTTTCTTGAATACTCGCACCTCTACCGATTCAATAATTTGTGTTTTGAGTAAAGAGTAGTTAAGTCGCTATCTTTTTTATCAGGTAAATATGTCTACTGTCGGACTTCCTGCTACCTGTATGGTAAAAATTGTTCCTCACATCCAAAGAAAGAGCGTCTTTGTTAAGAGCCCAACGTCTCTAGGGTCGTAAGGAGCATTTCCAAAGCCTTTGGATTGAAAGCTAGCTCTGAGTTTAGAGCATCAGCATCAGCAGTCTACAAGGTCAAGTTGGTTTGTCCAGATGGTGTTGAGCATGAATTCGAGGCACCTTCGGATACTTACATCCTTGATGCAGCTGAGAATGCTGGAGTCGAACTCCCTTATTCTTGCAGGGCAGGTGCGTGCTCAACATGCACTGGGAAGATCGTATCGGGGTCTGTTGATCAATCCGATGGATCTTTTCTGGATGATAACCAAATGGAGGAGGGCTATGTGCTCACCTGTGTTTCTTACCCAACCTCAGATTGTGTGATTCATACTCACAAGGAATCTGATCTTTACTAGTTATTTATCTCAAATTATGTGTATGGTCTGTGCAAGGTGAAGCAGTTAGAAAATTGCTCTGTTCTTGAGAATGGTCAGGTGTAGAGTTCATCAGGAATATATTTTGTTTGAATGATGTTTTGTAATGAAGCCTTCTTTTGAGCTCTTATTGGTCATGTGTTTCACTTGGTAGAAATGTTCCTGCACCCTGTATTTATACCAAATTATATTAATTTACCATAGCTAAGTCATAATATAAGGTGAAGATGTGTATTAATTAACTACTACTCTCTTTCAATTTACGTGGCTTGATTCAAAGTATAAGGGTCAAACTATGACAAATCAAGAATCTAAGACGTTCAAAATCAATAATACTTGTTCTTGCCATTTCAGCCAACACAATTGTTTGATTGCAGCTAATAAACTAGCTGTAGTTAATCAATCGAATGAAATTTCAAACTCATAATTCAAGATAATTCTAGAGATTGTAACCTCCTAGTTTCTCTTGTCAGTATTTTTCACACGTTAAAAAGTTATGCTACAATAGGAACATATAAGTCTATTCCTCTCAGGTCCAAGGGCCTCATCAAGTCATGTATTTGCTGAGACGCACTCGCTTTTCCATCCAATAATGAAAAACATCGGTAGCAAAAATCTTGCGAGTGAACTTGCGAGTCTTTCTCCACCTCAACACCGCTTTTACTGGTGTAATCCTCATAATAGAAAACACATGAACTACCAGTATTGCAACAGCAAATGTACATTCAGCGATAATCCAATGGCTGTTGGGCGGCGCTATGAGCATAACAAACATTGAATAGGCGGCTATGAGACACATAAGTGATACCAACAGCAAGAAAGTGTGCATGCCATGGAGCGGGACCATCATGTAAGTCAATGCAGCAGAAAAAGCAAAAGTAACCGAATTCACTACTAAAAATGGGTAAAAAAGACGTTCTTTTGGGATGACCGAGGTTAGAACCGTTTCTTTTTGGATGGAGGACTCGGAATATTTCATGGTTGTGATGGGAGGTGATGGAGGCACAACTAGAGCCGTATTATTATTACTGTTGTTATTGTTGTTGTTGTCCTTGTTATCACTTTGCCAACTGCCACCTGAACTGAGAACAACTTGAAAACTAGCCGTTACAATCAAAACAGTAACTACCAGGTATGCGTTTCGCATATCCAATGTTAATCCTTTTTCCTCCTTCACACTTCTCGTTGCCAGCTTTTGAATTTGCCCACTTCTGTATCGAGTTGTTAGAACATCCACCATTGTAACGGGATTAGGAAGTTCTATGTTTTCATGGCACCAGCTCCATTCAATATTTCCTGAATTTCTACATATTCTTGGTACGAAGCAACACAAAGAGCTGAATGATTCTGTGAACTTCTTTGACTTGAGATAGTTGCACTTAAAACAACATCAAGACTGCTAGAATCATCTGCTATTCGATCGCAACAATATCAAGAGCGGTCTGATTTTCTTGATTCTTGACATCAAGGTCCACTCTTTCTTTTGTTAAATGCTCAACAACATGATAACCATGTTTTGTATAAATAAAGTACTCAATTATCTATTAACTCTACTAATCATATTTTAGTGAATTTGACAAAGAAGTTATGTAACGCCTTGACAGACGGGTCAAGCTCGCCTTACAAGCTTCTGAAGATGAGGACCCTTAGGCGAAAAGGAAAGTGAAGAGATTTACAAGGCATAATTCAAATTCACATGTTACGCACGCTTTTGGGGCTCAATGTGACGTAGCCAGAAAGACAAATCCGTGTGGGCCTTGTTAGAGTAATTATGGGGCAATCCCATAATTACCTCTATTAGTCATTAAATATAATTGATAATGTAAATATATTATAATTAGTATAATTATAATTAGTATCTTATAATTTAGGTAAGGTAGATTAGTCTTCCATTAATCAAGCATAAGATGATTGTATATATTGTACCATTGGAAGAATATTAATCAAGAAATTACTTTCCTACATGGTATCAGAGCTCTAAAGATCGTTAGCCCTAATTCTTTCTCCATCTACACGTTTTTCTCCCTCTCTTTCTCCTAATTTTCGGCCAATCCCATCAAAAAACCTAAACCATATCTTCATCCTAGCAAAACCCTAGCCGAAACTCTAAAACCACCCCTCTCGGCTAGCTTCTATTCGAAAACCTAAGGGGTTTTCCACACCCAACACATCAAACACTACTTATTTCATTATCTAGTTTGATTTCTAGTGGACCAATGGCCGAAAAACAAATATTTCATCCCGCTCTTGCCGTTAATAACGTCAAGAATTTTATCTCAATAACTCTTGAAATAGAGAAAGGGCAGTATAACTCTTGGGCAGAACTATTCAAAATTCACTGTTCCGCTTATGAGGTGCTTGACCATATCATCCAGTCTGAGTCACCATCGGATACCACTACAGTGGACAAGAAATTATGATCTCAATTAGATGTCATAGTCCTTCAATGGATTTATGGCACAATTTCGAACGATCTTCTCCATACCATCTTAGAACCAAATTCTACGGCTCAATAGGCGTGGGAACGGTTACAAAACATTTTTTAAGATAACAAAATTTCTAGGGCCGTTTATCTTGAACATCAATTTATAAATGTTAAATTGGATGACTTTTCCAACATCTTCGCCTATTGTCAAGAATTAAAGGTACTTGCGGACCAACTGTCCAACGTTGGTTCGCCCGTGACAAATCAAAGGTTGGTCCTTCAGTTGATTACGGGGTTGAATGAACAATATGATGGTGTTGCTACGTTCATTCAGCAAAGCAATCCGTTGCCTCCCTTTTACGAGGCCCGATCGAGGTTAATTCTCGAGGAAATGCGGAAAGCAAAGCAGGCATCCTCGGGAGCAACCACCCCCGGAACTGCTTTCGTCTTTACCAACTCATCTTCTACTGATTTGGACCCCAAAAATTTTGGTTCAGGGGGCCACGATAATCGTTCTAATAATGGTAAAAAATAGGGTTCAACCCGTAACAATAAAGGAAAAAATAATGGTGGAAAGGGACGGGGGAGTGGCGGTGGCCAGTCCGGGCAGTGGCGGCAACCAGTGGGGGAAGTACCCACCATGGGCCTGGGCCCCACAGTGGGCTGCCCCACCATGTCCATATCCGACCTCATCGTGGGCCCAGGCTCCTCCCTCTTCAAATTGCCAACCCGGTATTCTTAGATCTCATCCGCAACATGCGTTTGCGGCTTAGGCACCATCTTCTATTGGATATGCACCCACAGACATTGATCAAGCCATGAACAACATGTATCTAAGTGTTCCCGATGAGTCATGTACATGGACACATGGGCTACGTCACACATGATGTCATCTCAATGTAATCTTTCATCTTATTTTAATATGAGCAATAATAAAAATATTGTTGTCGGTAGTTGGCAGGAAATTCCAATTCGTGATATTAGTTAGGTAACACTACCCTCTCCACACCCACCATTACACTTGAAAAACGTCTTACATGCACCAAATCTAATTAAAAACATGATTTCTGTTAGACGTTTTACAATTGACAATAATGTTTCTGTTAATTTTGATCCGTTTGGTTTTTCTGTGAAGGATTTTCAGACTGGGATGCCATTTATGAGATGCAATAGCACGGGGGACTTGTATCTCATCACCTCTGTTCCAAAAACTAGCATGAACAAACCATCAACCTTTGCTGCCATTTCTCCTATTCTATGACACAATCGATTGAGACACCCAGGAGTACAAGTTTTTAGTAATTTTAGGAAGAATAATTTGGTTTTGTGTAATAAACCTTTAGATTCTTTTGTTTGCCAATCTTGCGTGTTTGGTAAACATGTTAAGCTTTCTTTTGCCTCTTCTAATTCTCATACTTATCTGCCATTTGATATTGTGCATTGTGATTTGTGGACATCACCAGATTTGAGTTCTGCTGGTCATAAGTACTATATTCTTATTCTTGATGATTATTCGAATTTTTTGTGGACTTTTCCATTAGGACATAAATCACAAACCTACACCATTTTAAAACAATTTAGTGTCTTTGTTAAAACCCAATTTGACAAATTCATTAAATGTTTTCAATGTGACAATAGGGGGGGGGGGGGGGATGGGGGAATTCATAAATACTCATTGGGATGTCTTTGCATATTTCGTGTCCACACACCTCACCACAAAATGGGAGAGCCTAAAGAAAATTTCGAACGATTAATAATATGATTCGCTCTATTCTTGTACATTTATCCACACAATCAAAGTTTTGGCATCATGCACTTCAAATGGCTACATACCTTTTAAATATTCTTCCTAGTAAATTGCTTTCCAATGTGTCTCCTACACAAATGTTATACCATCGTCTTCCGTCTTTTACACATTTGCGGGTGTTTGGTTGTTTGTGTTATCCTTTGTTTCCGTCTACTTTCATTAACAAATTGTAGGCTCGTTCAACTCCTTGTGTGTTTTTGGGATACCCACAAAATCATAAGGGATATAAATGTTATGATTTAACGAATGAGAAAATTATTGTCTATCGTCATGTGATTTTTGATGAGTCTACTTTCCCATTTGCTAAGTCTCATGTGGTATCCTCACCTTCATATGATTTTCTAGACAATGGAATACATCCCATTTTACACCATCACCTTAATGAACAAACCCATGTGGAGCCAACCCAACAACACTCGGCCCATTCACTAAATGGGACTCGACCAGAGACCACAACCTTGTTACCGTTGGTCTCGGCCCAATGCTGTTTTCGTGGCGGACCGGCCCAAATGGGGCAGTCCACAAACAAACCCATAGCCCAAACAATTCCCGTAGCCCATCCCCACACCGCAATGGCTACACCTAGTCACTTGGGCCAACATCCCTCTCCTCGGCCCAATAACACACCCGAGAACCAAACTACCCAACCAGTGACGGAACAACCTCAGATCATTGAAATCCGTGCCATGCACGAGATTTTTTGGCCCAAACGTCACTTTAACCTACTATCATCTGTTCAACCATCACCTCTACTAAAAAATCCCAAAGTTGCCTTATCCGACCTGAATTGGAAAGCTGTCATGTTAGACAAATTTAATGCTCTTATTACAAATAAGACGTGGGAATTGGTACCACGTCCGTCTAATGTGAACATCATTCGGTCTATGTGGGCTTTTTATCATAAGAAAAATTATGATGGTTCTTTTGCGAGATACAAAACTCGTCTTGTTGGTGATGGCAGGTCTCAGCAGGTTGGGGTAGATTGTGGTGAAACATTCAGTCCGGTGGTTAAGCCAGCAACTATCCGAATTATTCTCAACTTGGCTCTTTCAAAATCTTGGACCATTCATCAGTTAGATGTTAAAAATGCATTCTTACATGACAACTTACATGAGACAATGTACATGCATCAGCCGTTGGGTTTTTGAGATTATACACATCCAGATCATGTTTGCCTATTGAAAAAATCCTTATATGATTTGAAACAAGCACATCGGGCATGGTATAATAGGTTTGCAGGATTTGTTTCAAAGTTGGGATTCTCTCACAACAAGTCTGATCAGTCATTGTTCATTTATCATAAAGGCGTTGACATGACATATATCCTTTTGTACATCATCATCCATTTCACTTCGCCAGTCCATTTTGTCCCTTCTTGCAGCCGAATTTGCAATGAAGGACTTGAGTCCGTTGAATTATTTTCTTGGCATTGATGTCACTCAATATGCAGGTGGTCTGTTTCTCAGTCAAAAGAAGTATGCCGAAGAAATAATTGACAAAGCAGGGATGTCCTCCTGCAAACCCTCACATACTCCAGTTGACACAAATGAGAAATTGAATAAGGATGCCGGGACTCTGTACAACAATCCTACCCATTACCATAGCCTAGCAGGAGCCTTGCAGCCTTGCGGTATCTGACTTTTACAAGACCAGATATTTCTTATGCGGTTCAACAAGTTTGTTTATACATGCATGATCCGAAGGAAGAACATATGGGGGCTCTCAAAAGGATTCTGCGGTAGGTTTAGGGTACCCTTCATTTCAGACTTCATCTGTATAAGTCCTCCATCTCGCATCTTTCTGCCTACACAGATGCAGATTGGGGTGGCTGCCCAGACACACGTCGTTCCATTTCCGGTTATTGTGTGTTCTTGGGTGACAATCTCATTTCATGATCATCCAAACGCCAATCCACACTTTCTCGGTCAAGTACTAAGGCGGAATACCGCGGGGTAGCCAACGTAGTTGCTGAATCATGTTGGCTCCTAAATCTACTGCTGGAGTTACACTATCCGTTTGACAAAGCAACAATGGTCTATTGTGACAATGTGAGTGCGATCTACTTATCGGGAAATCCTATTCAGCATCAGCACACGAAACATATTGAAATGAATATCTTATTTGTCCGAGAAAAAGTTGTCCGTGTTCTCCCTGTGCCGTCCCATTATCAGATAGCTGACATCTTCACCAAAGGTCTTCCACGCGTACTCTTTGATGATTTCAGGGACAGTCTCAGCATTCGAGAACCTCCCGCTAAGACTGCGGGGCACTGTTAGAGTAATTATGGGGCAATCCCATAATTACCTCTATTAGTCATTAAATATAATTGATAGTGTAAATATATTGTAATTAGCATAATTGTAATTAGTATCTTATAATTGAGGTAAGGTAGATTAGTCTTCCATTAATCAAACATAAGATGATTGTATATATATTGTACCATTGGAAGAAAATTAATCAAGAAATTACTTTTCTACCGGCCTAGGCCCAAAGCAGACAATACGTGCCACCATGGGCTTGGTCTTGAAAAATACAAACTATTCTAGCATAAGAAATGTCATAAAATATTAAGATAAGAGGAAACTGATCACTTCAAGAAACATAAGATACCTCAACTTGACTTGTTTGTGCAGCAATGTGCAATACTGTGGAGCCATTGTTATCTTTCCAGTCCAATATATCTTTGTTGTCAGTCCGGTGAAGCCAACCTATTAGAACTTTGAAAGCTTGAACACTTCCGCTTATCACAGCACAATGCACAGCTGTTTCTCCTCGGATGGTCATTTCCTTACTCGCTTAGAAGATCAGCATCGTTAATTTCAGCTACATAGTGCAGCGGCGTGTCCCTTTCCCTGCTTCTGACTTGAATGAGTTCAGGATCAAACCTTATGAGCTGCTTCAGTGTCTCTGTGGCCGTTACACAGTGCTAGATCCAGAGGGCTATATCCCCCGGGGTTTAGCTTCCTTCCTAATGAAGGCATTAGGCTCAACATTTCAATGGCAAAGTTAGTGCAGCCAGCATATGCAGCTGTGTGCAATGGGGTTTCTACAAATTCTTTCTCATCAATTTCTTTAAGAATTAATGGTTCTCTTTCAATAACTCTGTATAAAGGATCAATATCGCCTGCTCGAGCTGCCCGTTTCACCTCTTCCTCCATGTCACAGTGTTGACAATTTTGCAACAACAACTACACCTCAGTCCCAAACAAATTGGAGTCAGTTAGCTATATGAATCTTCACTGACACGTTGGACTCATGATCTCTTACCAATATTTTGCAAAATAAAATTAAAAGCACTATGTATAATCTGATAGCTCAAAATTTTACAGGCAGTATAGTAATGCACAACAGTGCTATTATCTATCTCAAACTACTAACTTGGCTAGAGCTTATAGATGATTTCTTGATTATACCAAAAACTATGGACATTAGACTATAGTTGTTGAAAACCGACTTACTAACAAACAACAATATACTCAGTGAAATCTCATAATGTGGGGTCTGGGAGGGTAGAGTGTACACAGACCTTACCTCTATCTTGGAAGGTAGAGAGGATGTTTCCGAAAGACCCTCGGCTCAAGAGAAAGCATAAAAAAGGTCAGAAAAGGACAAACAAAGCAATTCAAAGTAATATGAAAATGAAAATAACGAAAGCGAATAAGCCACGGTAAAGCAGTCTGGGAAAAAAGAGAGCAATAGTTATCATAGAGAAATAAGATAATTCAAGTACAAGAAACAACAGATAATAGCAGGTATCAAAGCACAAGAAACTATAAAGCAATACTGCGACTACTAGTAAAAAATGATAAGTGGGGCTCCTATTAGGCTTCTACCCTAATTTGAGTCCTCCATAGCGTCATGTTCTCGGCAAGCTGAAACTGCGTCATGTCCTGTCTAATCACCTCTCCTCAATACTTCTTCGGTCTAAATCTACCTCTCACGAAACCGTCCATAGCCAACTTCTTACACCTCTGCACTGGGGCATCCGTATCTTTCTCTTCACATGCCCAAACCATCTCAGTCTCGCTTCACACATCTTGTCCTGTACCGAGGCCACTCCCATCTTGTCCTAGATATCTTCATTCATAATCCTATCTCTCCTAGTGTGCCCGCACATCCATCGCAACATACTCATTTCCGTAACTTTCATCTTCCGACCATGAGAGTTCTTAACTGGCCAACACTCCGCTCCATACAACATAGTCGGTCTAACCATCACTTTATAGAAGACCTTCTTATCACACATCACTCCGAAAGCGAGTGCAGATAAGTTTTGGTGACACCTTCTTACCTTGCAGATAACTAGTTGGTGATTTCCACTCTCAATTCAATTAATCTCTATGTGCATTAGTTCGTTTTGCAGGTATGACATGATATGTTTAAGAACACAAGATTCAAATTTTATTTCTTACATGTTATACATACTGCTAATTTAGTAATACAGAATTCAAAGATCTTCTCTCCGTCCGCTGAACTAAAACAAATAGAGTATTTAACTAATAGTATAGTAACTTCTAATACAATACCCGGAAAGTGAATATCTGCGCAATTCACCCATCCAAAACCAGAATAAATTTATTTAGCACATATCTTTAACATTGAGCTAGCTAGCGCCGAAAGGACCACGACTTTGTATGTTTCGTTTATAATAAGAGTATTTCCTACTATTATCTATATTATAAATGTAAAGCAGATATTGTTGAAGTACATAGAACAAAACAGGTCAATTTTAAAGAAAGGAGCAAGGCAAAGAGAGAGACCTTTTTTAATGAATGGCTAATAGATAAATGGTGATGGATCTTCACTCTTCAGTGGTTTGTTTAAACTATTTAGGCGGAATAAGTCTATTAAATAATGGGTTTTCTAGTAGTTGGAGACTTTGTGTCCGGGGTAAAGTAAGAGCAAAATACTGTATTTTTCACCCCAAATGTTCTTAGAAGTAGTAGGTAAGTTTTTTTTTTTTTTTTTTGTATTTGTTAAGTGACAAGAAAATACTACTCCCTCCATTCCATCCCATTTTAATGTCTTACTTATATTTTTTGGTATGTTCCAAAAAGAGTGTCTCTTTCCACATTCTTTAAGTTTACAATTCAAAGATTCTACATGACAAATTTATAACCACAAGATTAAAGAACATTTTAGTATATTGCACTTAGCCTACGTTGTGAAATTTCACTGGGTATGTTATTGTTGTTGTTAGTACATTGTACTCATCTTTAATTTAAGATCACAAGGTTTAAAAGTATCTCTTTATTTCTTAAATTTTGTGTCTAGTCAAACTAAAACACTTAAATTGGAACGGAGGGAATAGTATTTCCAAATACTTATATATAATTAGACAAATATTATGGAAGACATGCTAGTAGGGTGTATGGGGGCGATGAAGATGGGGTGAAGAAATCAACAAGGGTTGTGGTGGAGTGACAAGTACTTCGTCACTCTTAATAAGAGGCAAGTCCCCTTGGGTACGAAGTTACCATTGTTAAGGAGCGTTCAATGTGGGACTTCTGACGTGAATCTGGATTTGGTCGTCCCCAATGCGAGAGAGACAATCAATATTGAATGTCACTTATTATTATGTAGATGTCACTTTTTCATTTCTAAAAAAATTATTTTCTATCAAAAATATTTTAAAAAATTTTGATCAACCAAATATCTAACAATTGAATAACAATTGAAGAACATTTTCTCCTTATCAAACACACACTATGGAATAAAATAACGGGGAGGAAAAAAGAAGGCTGAAGACTTGTGTCGGGGTAAAAGAATTTAAAAAAAATTATTGTCAATTTTATTTTTGGATATGTTGAATGGAACGATAACCAGCTCACTACATTTTTTAGTGAGAATTTTTTTATTTTTTGGATAGTTTTTTTTCTCTTTCTTTCTAAAATTAAAATATGAAAATATGTAACTCTTATTATTGTACCATTAACCTATTCCTTTGAAAATAATATATATAAACTACTTGGAATAATCTGTTAATAAATTTCATTCCACAAATGATAATCTTAGCTTAAATAAGAATTAAATACAAATAACCCAGATTATCAAGAATGTTAATGACCACAAAATGCACAAAACTGCAATAATTGAACTCAAATTACGCATTTTAGCTACATTTGATCAAACCCCATAAGTTATCTTTCTTCAGAACATCTAATTCAAATTTCTACTATTTAATCCAACCTCTAATCTTAAACTTTCATTTCAAAAAGTCAAAACCCACTAATAGAAATCCAACACCAATCACCCCCAAAAAATAGTAGTAACCACAAAATGTACAAAACAACAACAATTGAACTCAAATTTATGCCTTTTTAGCTATATTTTATCAAATCATATAAGATATCTTTTTGCGGAATATCAAACGACGACCTCATAGAAGCAAACAACAAGTAATGTTTGATCGACTGAGAGATTTGATCGTCATTTACCCCGAGACATCCTACTATTTTTCTATTAAGGTAATCCTTTTCTCCCTCTCAATTCACATCTATTTGCACTTGAAGCAGTACATATAATGTGTTGCACTTCGTTTCAATATCTTAAGCAGCATATGAATACAAAAATTTCTACCACAGATGCAAACTCAATGACCGTGTAATTTGTTTCAAAACAAAGATGTCTTAAATAAATATAAGTATCAAAGATCTTAATTGTCACATGACTTAATCAGAAAACTATACGATCCCTCACAATTTAGACTATTAATCAACCAACATACTAGATGCAAACTCAAGGAATTTGTGCACAAATACAAAACTTTAAGCCATTAATATAGAGTAATACTTTAATATTAAAGAATACTCACCTCAAAAGTTTGTCCTCATTAGATATCACTTAGATTTTGCAAACGACAAAGTGAAGGTTTTGCTAATTTTTTAAGTGATTTATGTAAATAGAGTTTTATTAAGAATAAAGCGCCAAAAAAGAAAATAATAGTGTCAGAATATTCCCTCCCAAAAAAGATTATTCTGACTTTTTAATTATTATTCCAAAATAAATAATTTTTGCCAAAAAATATAGTGAGTGAGTTGTCATTCTTATTCAATATGTGGAGAGGATATCTTTTCCGACCCTTAAATATTAGGGGGTAAAGTAGAATTGATTCAAAATCATAACAGAGAGAAAGCAATTCTGCATGTTGGGAAATTTGACCTTGTCTCATTGATCAGTTGTACGCTCCCAGAAAACTGGCCACCGGAGCACATCCCGCGATTTACCTGGTGATAGTTGTTGAAGGACATTACCTCCAGGACGTCTGGGTAATACCGGAGTGAAGTAGTCAGGCGCAAGCCTGGAAACCTGGATTATCAAAAAAAAAAAAAAAAAAAAAAAAAAAAAAAAAAAAAAAGAGGAAGGGAAAAAAAAGCAGCTTTAAAATATGTTGCTCCAAGAATTTGGGGTTCGGTTACACGAGGACAAGAGAATAATTTCGTTATAAAATGTGGTATTATTTTATTTCATATGATTGAATTTTTTATATTATAATGTAAGCCATTACGAGATTATAAATATTAAATCGAGAAGTAAAATGATCCCATATATATGAATTGTTCATCTCTCTCTCTTAAAAGTTTCTACTACTCACTTTTTTTTTAATAATAAAATTCCTCCGTATGGAGGCGCAACCTTTAATAACACCAAAAAGGAATTACAAAGCGTAGGGGGACAAAGAGTCCGACCCTAAATTACAAAACAAAACTGGAGATTAAACTATCTAAATCACAACTTCGAGAAATCTAACGAAGAATAGTAAGATTAGATTCATGTCTAGTAAAATATGAAGATATAATTTTACTACACTTTGCAAATAATATTTAAGTACAAGGAACAAATGTGTCCACGTGTAAATTAAACACATTTTTGTCATGCAAAAATTGAAAGATGGAGAGACGTTTATTTTACAATCCAAAATCTCATATGTGTATATATACTCATCCCAACGAATAAAATTTAACTGATATATCCATTATTTGATGTACTTCATTATTTATTCATTATAATTATTAGAGCCAATGAGCCATGTTGTAAATAGATGATAAGCTTTAAGTGCTCAAGTTGATTTAAAAATAAATAATTATGTAATTGGAAGTGTTGAAACTATTAATTAACGGTTGATGTGTTTAGTAAAAAAATGTTGATAAACGGTTCTTTTATTAGAATGACTAAAATAATCTTAATTATTTTTGCAAAAAAATATAAATTTTATATATATGTGTGTTAAATATACACAAGTGTATATCACGGTTTTGTCAAGGTTTTGTATATGTTCAATCCGTGATATACACGGTGATATAACGGGTTAGGGCAGATTTTAGGTAAGATTATAGGCAATATTTGGTGTAATATTTTAGTGTAAATAGTGTATTAATTAGTATTGTACACTTACCATAATTATAGGATTCTTGTACTACTAGAATAGGGTTTTGGGTGTAGAATAGGAATAGGATTTCTATTATGGAAAATTGTAAATTGTATATATATTCTTTCATTAATGAAAATAATCAAGGGATTATTTCTTTCATTGTATCAGAAGTCTAGGTCTTATTTTTTCTCTCCTATTTTCGGTCGACACGCAGTAAAATCCGAGCCCTTCTTCTCAGTTTCCGTGCCCGTTGTTGCCTTTTCTTTTCCAAAATTTTCTTTCAAATCCCTTCATCACGTCGTTCGTTGATCTTATGGCTAAGAACACGTTTCACCTAGCCATTACTGTTTCTAACATCAAGAATCACATCCCTATCATTCTTGAAATAGAAAATGTCCAATACGCGACGTGGGCCGAACTATTCAAAGTTCACGCACGCTCGCATCAAGTCCTCCATCACATTATCCCCGCGGCTCCTGCGGATACGGGAGTCCCTAAACTCGAGGATGATCCTCAATTGTGGACGACTATTGATGCTACCGTTCTTCAATGAATTTACTCCACTATATAACTACTGACCTATTGATAACGATTATCGAACCAGACGCTACGGCGATGGAAGCTTGGAATAGAGTATGTGATATATTCTAAGATAATCAAAATTTCGTGATGTTACCCTTGAGCAGGAATTCTCCCACGTCAATATGGAATATTTCCCCAACGTTTCAGCATACTGAAAAAGGTTGAAAGAATTGGCGGACCAACTCCGCAACGTTGGTGCGCCCGCCACCAACGAGCGTCTCGCCCTTCAGATGGTTGCAGGCCTATCTGAGGCCTATAATGACGTCGGTACGCTTCTTCGTCAGAGCAGTCCTATTCCGCAGTTTTATCAGTCTCGAAGAAACTGGATTAGCAAAGAAAGCGACCACTGGGGCCCCGCTTGTCGTCATGATGGCCGAGTCCAGTTTTTCTCCCTTTGTTTCCAACAATTCTGGCCAAAACCGCAACAACGGTGACGACAAAAAGGGTGAGAATCACAAAAATAATGGTAAAAACCGTAGTGGAAACCGAGGTGGCAACAACGGGGGTGCTAATGGGCCTCGGGGCAGTGGGCCGCAAGCCAACTAGCCACAGCACTAGGCCCATGGCCGTGGAACTGGGCCAGTGGGCCTGGGGTCCACGGCTATGGGACTGGGGCCAACAACCCCTATTTTTCGCCGTATCCAGCCCACATGAACTGGGCCCAGTTTCAGCAGCCCATCAGGCCCAATTATTCCAGTCAATAATGGAATCCGAGAGGTCAGTTTGGGTCGGGGCAGCCATCCAGCATGCTTGGGCCTCGGCCCCACCAGGCCCACCATGCAGCGGACCCCACCCCTACCGACATTGAAGCCGCGATGTACACACTTGGATTAAATCCCTCAGACTCGAATCGGTACATGGACACCGGAGTCACTACCCACATGACGTCCGATCAAGGTACTCTCTTGTCTTATTTCAATTTGAGCAACAATCGTGGCATAATTATTGGTAATGGCCATTCAATTCCAATTCGTGGTTACGGTCATAAAACGTTGTCTCCCCCCACTCCCCTCTAGTCTTGAAACATGCCCTTCATGTCCCTAACTTAATTAAAAATTTGGTGTCTATCAGTAAATTCACCACTGATAATTGAGTTTCTGTTGATTTTGATCCTTTTGGTTTTTCTCTGAAGGATTTCAAGACGGGGATTCCTCTCATGAGGTGTGATAGTAGGGGAGATCTTTATCCTATCACACCCACGTCCGGATATTACGTATGTCGTACAACAGATGTGTTTGTTTATGCATGATCCCAGGGTTGAACACATGAATGCGCTAAAAGCATTATTCGCTACATCCAGTGAACACTTGATTATGGCTTACATTTATATCCGTCATCGACATCTACTATTGTCTCGTATACAGATGCTGATTGGGGTGTTGTCCAGATACCAGACGTTCAACGTCCGGTTATTATATGTTTCTTGGTAATAACTTGGTCTCATGGTCTGCCAAACGTCAGTCTACATTGTCACCTTCTAGTGTAGAGGCCGAGTATCGAGGGGTGGCCAATGTGGTCTCTGAATCATGTTGGTTACGTAATCTTCTGTTGGAGCTTCATTTTCCTATTCAGAAAGCTACCTTGGTTTATTGTGATAATGTTAGTGCCATCTACCTTTCTGGTAATCCTGTTCAACACCAGCGTACTAAACACATCGAGATGGATATCCACTTTGTTCACGAAAAGGTAGCTCGTGGACATGTACGCGTTTGTCATGTTCCTTCCACGTATCAAATTGCAGACATTTTCGCTCGGTCCTTTTTGAAGATTTTAGGGACATACGAAGACTGCCCGCTATGACTGCGGGTGTGTGTTAAATATACACGTGATATACACTTGGTGTATATCACGGTTTTGTCAAGGTTTTGTATATGTTCAATCCGTGATATACACGGTGTGTATATCACGGGTTAGGGTAGATTTTAGGTAATATCTTAGTGTAAATAGTGCATTAATTAATATTGTACACTTACCATAATTATAGGATTCTAGTACTACTAGAATAGGGTTTTGGGTGTAGAATAGGAATAGATTTCTATTATGGAGAAATTGTAAATTGTATATATACTATTTCATTAATGAAAATAATCAAGGGATTATTTCTTTCGATAAGGAGAACGACGTATACAGAGTGAAGGGAAAGTTATAAAATTTGTTTTAGGAATATTTGAGAATTAGAAAAAATATTAAAAATAAACTAGTAGAATAAGTCAAATAAAAAGTGCTTCCAAACTGAAAAATTATCTAAGTTTTATAAGTATTTGATATTTGTCAAATGTATTGCAGATAAGCTAAAAAAAAATTATAAACAAATTTCACCCTCTTAATCGTTTGGTAGAAGCTTGCTTGAACTCAGCTGAGGTTGCATTGTTAAGAGAGATTTTATTACGTATTTAACTGTACAGTGGAGACCACCAATAAAAAGTTTTAAAACCACCCCATCCTTATTCCATTTCTAAATTGAGAGGTACTCCTGTAAAATAGCAAATGTTAATAAACATCACATTCCTCTTGACTCGATCAACAATCTCATTCACATTCTGTGCATATCTCCAACTCAGCCCCAACATCTCTCATTTTCACCGAAATAATTGCTACGGTTTTAAAAAGTCTAATTTTAATTATTTATAATAAGATAATTACGAATATAGTATGGTATAAATTTCTTGAAAAATTCTATCGAACCAAATCATTACAAGAATGCCAATCTTTCTCCATTAGAAAAACCAACCTAAAGTTAACTCTTTTTGTTGCTGCTCAGTTCTCAGCCCAATTAACAAACAACTCTTTCTGAGAGAGTTGGAACAATGGCTACCTGTGGAGGCCTAAAACATATCTTTGATAAACCATTCTTAGAAAATTCAACAATTGTTGATTCCCCTTCCTCATGGAACCACATTAAATCCATGAAACACATTAAAAATTCCTCATTTACAGAGATTTTTGATGAATTAAATTTCAAAGAAAACTCATCTGTATCCTCCATCTCATCTTTTTCTTCTAATAACCTTCCTCCATTGTCTGCCTTGTCCTCCTCTTCATCATCATTATCGACATCTTCTTCTTATAATTCTTCGTCCTTTTCGATGGATACAATCCAAAAATATGGGATTGAAGGAGAAAATAGAGACCCCATTTATCCACCAAGCAGCCAGAAGAAACATTACAAGCATAGTGATAGTTTTTCTTCAAGAAATTCAGATAATTTATCATTATGTACAGAAGGCCTTGGATTTGAAAGCTCTGATGATGTTGAAGATCTTATGAATGATTTGGGTAATGAAGAAATTAGATCAACAAGTATTAATTATGAATATTCCAAGATTAGATCAAGAACAAATAAAGGATCATTATTGCCACCTCCAATTTCATGCATTGGAAGAAATGGAAAGCCTTGGGTTTGTTTTGAATCATTTAGAGAAAATGGTAGGTTTATTCTCAAGGAGGTTAGAATTCTTGAGTGGGAATTCTTGCATGCATGCAGAGAAAATGGACGTTTGAAGCTACATATTGTTCAGTCAGATGATGAATTTCTAGAGGAAGATGAAGAGTATGATGATGATTCAGAGGATGTTGAAGAAGATGAAGAATCAAGTGAAGAGGTACCAAATGACGACGACGATGATAAGAAAAGAGAAGATGGAGAATCTTGCTGAAGAACAATCTAGGAACGGAAGAATAGGTATCATAAAAGTAGAGACGAGTCAGAATTTATTTGAAATTTTTGTTTCTAGATTTATAATTTATACCCATTTAATGAACATATAAAAGTAAATATAGAGTTTGGTCAAACCCATAACTGAATCTCTAGCTCCGGCCGGCCTAAAAGGGTGTTTGCTATTTTTTTTTTGATCTCTTTCAAATTTGAGAATAAAGAGATCTCAAAACTGGAAATGTAATACTCTGAATTCCAGATTTAGATGTTTTTACTTTTTACCACACCTTGTGGGGTGATAAAAATACACATATAAAATGGTGGATCATTTTATACGTGTATTCATGTTAAGGTAACAAAGAGGTCTTGTAAAAGATAGCAGCGTTCATAGGGTAAAAGTATACCATACGTGATCATGTTAAGGTAATTCCTTCACATTCCCAGCATAAGAAGAAACGAGGAATACTCGATTTCTTGCTCTAAATAAAATTTGAATTGTGCTTAGAATTTTACAATTATACTTCGCAACTTCTTTTTCTTTTTTAAATTTCTCGATTCTATTCAAGGTCGACTAATCGAGACTCTGCATAGAAAAGTCCTACGTCAGGGATAAACGTCTTCTACCAAATGTGTCCATAACGTCTTTGCAATTATACTTTGCACCCAATGATGTCTCACTGGAGCAAATCTAGAGGATTGATTACGAGTTCACGTGAACTCAATAACTTTTGCTAGATGGTTGCAAGCCTATTCGAGGCTTATAATGGCGTTGGGACGCTTCTTCGTCAAAATAATTCTCTCATGACGTTCTACCAAGCACGATCCATGCTCACCTTAGAAGAAACTGGCTTGGCTAAAAAGATGGCTACTGGTGCCAATTCCGTCATGATGATGGCCACATCCGATGACTCTCACTCATTCTCGGACAATTCTAGCCAAAACCATAATATTGGTGGCGGAAAAAGGGTCAAAATCGAAAAAATAGCTGCAAAAACCGTGACGGCGGCCGCGGCAGCAAAGGCAGCAGTGGCGGAGGTCGTGGTAGCGGTGGCCATCCGGCTGGGCCACAACACCACTGGTCGCAGCCTTGGGAAAGTGCACAGTGGTCGTGGGGCTGGGCTAGTGGAAAGTGGCCCAATACCCCATTCCCAGGTTACCCAGCGAATTGAGCCAGCCAGCAGAGGCCCAATTTCCACCAGTTCCAGCAGAAACAGACGGCTAGGCCTTGGCACCAGGCTGTCCTACTTGGGCCTCGGCCTAAGCAGACCTTCGCTGCTACGGGCCCAGCAACAGTTTCGACATCCACAAATATCGAGACCGCGATGCATACACTTGGATTAAATCCCCTTGACACAAATTGATACATGGACACCAGTGTCACTTCTCATATGACGTCCGCGCCAGGTAATTTCTCATCTTATTTCAATTTGAGCAAAAATCATGTTATAATTGTTGGTAATGGTCATTCAATTCCAATTCGTGGTTATGGTCACACAAATTTATCTTCCCCCTCCCCTCCCTCCCCTCATCCACCTCTAGTCTTGAAAAATGTCCTTCATGCCCCTAACTTAATTAAAATTTGGTGTATGTCCGAAAATTCACAACTGATAATTGAGTTTCTATTAACTTTGACCCTTTTGGATTTTCTGTGAAGGATTTCATGACGGAGATACCTCTAATGAGATGTAATAGTCAGGGAGAGCTTTATCCAATCACCACCATCACCACTTCCACGAGTCAAGCCACACCATCAATGTTTGCCGCTCTAGCACCTTCTTTATGACATGCACGTTTGGGCCATCCGGGGGCGTCTGTTATTTCTTCTCTTAAAATAATAATTTTATTGAATGTAATAGTACACGTAGTAGTTAGTACTAATATTTGTCCTTCTTGTCCGCTTGGAAAACATGTTAAGTTACCGTTTGTAGCCTCTACTTCTAGTACTTTGATGTCTTTTGATATTATTCATAGTGATTATGGACATCTTCCGTTTTGAGCTCTTTAAGCCATCGTTATTATGTGTTATTTTTGGATGATTATTCTAATTTTTTGGTGGACCTTTCCGTTGTCTAAATAGTCTCAAGTTTTTCCACATTCCTAAAGTTTAGAGCATTCATCCGTATCCAATTTGAACGGAAAATTAAAAACATTCAATGTGATAATGATAGGAATTTGATAATGGGTCGTTTTGGAAATTTTGTGACACTAATGGCATAGTTTTTCGGTTTTCTTGTCCTCATACCCACTGCCTGCTGACCCAAATTCCCCAAACCTAATTTCTTTGCCACCCAGTCACGGTACACTATCTCGGCCAGCAGGCCCACTGCCTGCTGGCCCAATTCAAAATAATGTCGGTCCATTAAATCAGCCAACAAACCCACTGCATGTTGGCCCGTCCCGAGAACCATCCTAGCCTATTTATATTCCGAGTCAAGGGCCCGTTACTCGTAGCGAAAGGGGTATTTTTAAACCAAAATGATATTTTAATCTTAATTCTACTGTCACTAAATCACCCCTACCACATAACCCAGTGACTGTCCTTCATGACCCGAATTGGAAAATGGTCATGGATGATGAATATAATGCTCTTATTGATAATAAGACGTCGGAGTTAGTGCCCCATCCCCCGGTGTCAATGTTATTCGTTCTATGCAGATTTTTACTCATAAGAAAAAATCTGACGGTTGATTTGAGAGGTATACGACCCGTCTTGTAGGAGATGTCAAACTCAACAGGTTGGCGTGGATTGTGGAGAGACATTTAGTCCGGTGGTCAAACCGACTACCATTCACACTGTTTTCAGTCTAGCTCTCTCGAAAGCATGGCACATTCATCAGCTGGATATGAAAAATATATTCTTACATGGTGATCTCAAGGAGACAATATACATGCATCAACCCTTGGGTTTCAAGAACCCCAATTATCCTAATCATGTATGTTTGCTCAAGAAGTCCTTATATGGGCTTAAGCATGCCCCACGGGCTTGGTATAAGAGGTTTGCATATTATGTGTCTACTATTGAGTTTTCTCATATCAGGTCTGATCATTCTCTGTTCATCTATCATTATGGTACTTCTCTGGCATACATTATGTTATATGTGGATGATATTATATTGAATGCCTCTTCTGATAATATGCGCAAGTCTATCATGTCTCTTCTCAATTCAGAATTTGCTATGAAAGACTTGGGGCCCTTGAGTTATTTTTTGGGTATAGCTGTCAAACGTCATGTAAGTGGTATATTTTTATCACAGAGGAAGTATGCAGCTGAGATTATTAAGAGAGTTGTCATGTCATCTTGTAAGTCCATTTCTACTCCGGTTGATACCAAACCGAAGTTGAGTGGTACTTCTAGCACACCTTATGAGGATCCCACCCATTATCGCAGTCTTGTAGGGGCTCTTCAGTATCTTACTTTCACGAGACCCGATATTACTTATGCAGTGCAGCAGGTGTGTTTATTTATGCATGATCCGAGGGCCGAGCACATACATACGCTCAAACGCATTATACGGTACGTACAGGGCACACTTGATTATGGTTTGCATTTATATCCATCCTACGTCTCTACTCTTGTGTCTTATACAGATGCTGATTGGGGTGGATGTCCAGATACCAGACGTTCAACGTCTGGTTATTTTATGTTTCTTGATGATAACTTGGTCTCTTGGTCGGCAAAACGACAGGCTACTTTATCGCGATCCAGTGCGGAGGCCAAGTATCGAAGGTTAGCCAATGTGGTGTCTGAGTCATGTTGGCTGCGTAATCTTCTATTAGAGCTTCACTTTCCTATTCAGAAAGCTACCTTGGTCTACTGTGATAATGTTAGTGCAATCTATCTCTCTGGAAATCCGGTCCAATATCAGTGCACTAAACATATTGAGATGGATATTCACTTTGTTCGCGAAAAGGTAGCTCGTGGACAAGTTTGTGTCTTGCATGTCCCCCTTCACGGTACCAAATTGCTGACATCTTTACTAAGGGTATTTCCTTAGTTCTGTTTGAATATTTTAGAGACAGTCTCAGCGTATGACAACCGCCCGCTATGACTGCGGGGGTGTGAAAGACACCATAATATACACGGTTGGGACCGTGTATATAAATTAAGGATTTTGTATATAATTACCATATTTGTAAAATTCTTGTACAAGTGTAATTATGATAGTAGTATTGTATTAAGAAAATGAGATTATTCTCTTTCACCTAAATATTAAGTACATTTATTTTAATAATTTTACAACTACTTATGGGCTTGAATAGACATGAATGACTAAGATCTATAACAAAGTCTTAATATTATAAATATGGCATGAAGTTCATCACCACTCCATCCATTTAACCGTTAACCGTCTCCGTTGTCGACCAATGTCAGCTACCATTACCTACCATCCACCACCTATAACAACCATCACCATAGCCAATTACGTAAGTCAGTTGTCACCACCATTAGCCACCATTTACAATCATCACTATCATCCACCATTACAACCACTAATCACTATCGATAATTACCACAACCAGTCACCACTATACATTCCCAATTACCGTCGTCATTCACAATCACCATTAGATATCACTCGTTTAACACAATTATTAGTTTACACCAACAACTACCATGATCAGCAACCACTGTTAATCAATATTGCAGCCACCATCACACAACATAATCCCGATCGACACTCGCAACCACCATCGCTAGCCATCATCATCTCCAACTGTCATAGAATTTCTTATTTTTTATTGATATAGTATTATATTATATTAATTTAATATTCTATTTAAATTTTATATTATTATTTTTTAAATAATGTAATTTTGATATATTAAGATATTGAAAAAACAAACAGTCTTATTAATTTAGTATTCAGATCTTAATGTACATCGTAATATTTAGATATGTATTCAGATTCAAACATCTAAATCTTAATATTCAAATATGTATTCAGATTTAATAGTGTTAATCTTAATGAAAACAAATGACGACTAAAATAACCATAATGCACTAAATCCTCGTGGAGCCAACATCTCAAGAGGTGGAAATTAAATTGCCGAATGCACGCTATACACCTTGAGCTTGTGCGGCAGACTGCCAGAGGACCCCGTGTCCATTCATTGTTCGCTTTGTACACGTTATAATTTTTTTAAATTTCTGCTGAGTATTTCGATATAAGAATTTGGTGGGTTAACATATAAATACCAAGATAGTTAATTCAATTTTGTAATTTTTCTTTTGAACTTTCTATGACTCTAGTATATATTTTATAATTTATTTATATATTTGATACCCACTGTAAATTACTAGTGACTTAAATAACTAAAATATGTAGAAAAAATTATATATAATCAATAACTTGGTACATGAAGAATAAAACGTTCTCAAATAAAGTCTGTTTTGGTCGGAGGAGTTGTATTACCTTGATTAAAATTTTAGTAATAGTAGAAGATAAAATTTAGTGGGGACGAAAAAAATATAAGCATAGTGGAAGGGAGAGATAAACGTTGGGAATTTGGGATTAAAAGAAAATTTAGTTCAACTACTTCCGGTGGGAAATAATTCCTTGAGTATTTTATTTCATCCATAATATATATATATAATCATGGTATGTAGTAATAATCTAGGTTACCTAAAATATAAGATACTAATTACTATCTAATTGATTTGTCTAATAATTACAATATTACTAATTGATTATAATTACATGATTTATGGTGGAGGATGATAATATGAGATTTCTCCCATAATTATCGTGTACTAACAGTCCCCCGCAGTCTTAGCGGGAGGTTCACGAATGCTGAGACAGTCCCTGAAATCATCAAAAAGTACGCGTGGAAGCCTTTTAGTGAAAATATCAGCAATCTGATAACAGGACGGGACATGGAGAACTCGGACTTGTCCACGGGCAACTTTTTTGCGAACAAATAAGATATTCATTTCAACGTGTTCTGTGCGCTGATGCTGAACAAGATTACCGGATAAATATATCGCACTCACATTGTCATAATAAACCACTGTTGCCTTTTCAATCGGACAATGTAACTCCAATAGTAGATTACAGAGTCAACATGATTCAGCAGCCACATTGGCTACACCTCTGTATTCTACCTCAGCACTAGACCGAGACAATGTGGATTGTCGTTTGGACAACCATGAAACAAGATTGTCCCCGAAGAACACACAATAACCGGAAGTGGAACGTCATGTGTCTCCGGGCAGCCACCCCAATCTGCATCTGTGTAGGCTGAAAGATGCTTGATGGAGGACTTATACAGATGGAGGCCGAAATGGAGAGTACCCTTCACATACTGCAGAATCCTTTTTATAGCCCCATATGCTCATCCTTCGGATCATGCATGTGTAAACAAACTTGCTGAACCGCATAGGAAATATCGAGTCTCGTAAAAGTCAGATCCTGTAAGGCTCCTGCAAGGCTTCAGTAAAGTGTCGGATCACTATATGGAGTACCGGCTGTGTTACTCAATTTTTCCTTTGTGTCAACTGAAGTATGTGATGGTTTGCAGGAAGACATCCCGACCTTTTCAATTATTTCTTCGGCATATTTCTTTTGACTCAGAAATAGACCACCTGCATATTGGATGACTGCAATGCCAAGAAAATAATTCAACGCACACAAGTCCTTCATTGCAATTCTGCTGCAAGAAGAGACATGATGGACTGGCAAAGTGAAGTAGATAATGTTGTGAGAATAATATCATCAACATACAAAAGTATATAGGCTATGTCAGCACCCTTCCGATAAATGAATAACGACCGATCAGACTTGATGTGAGAGAACCCCAACTTGGAAACGAATCCTGCAAAATGGTTATACCATGCTCTAGGAGCTTGTTTCAAACCATATAAGGATTTCTTCAACATCAAACATGATTTGGGCGTGAATAGTCTCGGAAACCCAACGGCTGATGCATGTACACTGTTTCTTGTAAGTGGCCATGTAAGAATGCATTTTTAACATCCAACTGATGAATGAGTCAAGATTTGGAAAGAGCCAGACTAACCTTACGGATAGTTGCTGGCTTAACTACCGGACTGAATGTTTCACTACAATCGATCCCAACCTGCTGAGACCTGCCATCACCAACAAGACGAGCTTTGTATCTTGCAAAAGAACCGTCAGAATTCTTCTTATGACAAAAAACCCACATAGACCAAATGACATTCACATTAGATGGGCGTGGTACTAATTCCCACGTCTTATTATTAATAAGAGCATTAAATTCGTCTAACATGACAGCTTTCCAATTCGGGTCAGATAAGGCCGCTTTGGGATTTTTTGGTATAGGTGACGGTTGTTCTGTGGATAGTAGGTTAAACTGACGTTTGGGCCTAAAGATCCCTTGCATAGCACGAGTTTCAATGGTCCGGGGCTGTTCGGGAATGGTAATGGGCCGAGAGAGAGTGTGATGGCCGGTGTTGGGCTGATTTACATGTGTAGGTAAGGGAGCAGTGGGCTCCCCCACTTGGGTCTGCCCACCACGAGAACAGGATTGGACTGAGACCATTGGCAACATGACTGTGGTCCCCGATCCAGTCCCATTTTGTGGATGGGCCGAAACATGTTGGTTATTTTGGAGAGGTGGTTCCACATATTATTGGGTATAAAGACGGTGGTGTAAAATCGGATGTAGTCCAATATTCAAAAAATCATATGAAGGTGAGGATGCCACATGAGACTTAGCAAACGGGAATTTAGACTCATCAAAAATCACATGACGACAGATAATTATTTTCTCATTCGTCAAATCATAACATTTATATCCCCTATGATTTTGTGGGTATCCCATAAATACACAAGGAGTAGACCGAGCCTGCAATTTGTTAATGGAAGTAAATGGAAACAAAGGATAACACAAACATCCCAACACCCTTAAATGTGTAACAGATGGGAGACGATGATATAACATTTGTGTAGGAGACACATTGGATATCAATTTACTAGGAAGAATATTTAAAAGTTAGGTAGCCATTTGAAGTGCATGGTTCCAAAACTTTGGTGGTGTGGAAGAATGCACAAGAAGAGAGCGAATCATATTATTAATCGTTCGAATTTTTCTTTCGGCTTTCCCATTTTGTGGTGAAGTATGTGGACACGAAAGATGCAAAGACATCCCATTTTGGTGACAGAAATCATTAAAATGAGCATTTATGAATTCCCCCCATTGTTACATTGAAAACTTTTAATGATTTTGTCAAATTGAGTTTTGATAAAAACACTAAATTATTTTTAAATGATAGATGTTTGTGATTTATGTTCCAATGGAAAAGTCCACAAAAAAATCGAAGAATCATCTAGAATGAGCATATAGTATTTATGACATGCATAATTCAAAACGGGTGATGTCCACAAATCACAATGCACAATATCAAATGGCAGATGAGTATGAGAATTAGAAGAGGCAAAAAGAAGCTTAACATGTTCACCAAACACACAAGATTGACAAACAAAAGAGTCCAAAGGTTTATTACAAAAAACCAAATTATTCTTCCTAAAATTACTAAAAACTTGTGCTCCTGGGTGTCCAAAATGATTGTGCCATAGAGTAGCAGAAATGACAGCAAAAGTTGATGGTTTGTTCATGCTATTTTTAGAAACATAGGTGATGGGATATAAGTCCCCCGTGCTATTGCATCTCATAAGTGGCATCCCTGTCTGAACGTCCTTCACAGAAAAGCCAAATGGATCAAAATTTATAGAAACATTATTGTCAATTGTAAAACGTCTAACAGAGATCATGTTTTTAATTAGATTTGGCGCATGTAAGACATTTTTCAAGTGTAAAGGTGGGTGTGGAGAGGGTAGTGTTACTTGACCAATACCACGAATTGGAATTTTCTGCCTACTGCCGACAATAATATTTTTGGTATTGCTATATTACAATAAGATGAGAGATTACCTTGAGATGCCGTCATGTGTGATGTACACCATGTGTCCATGTACCATGACTCATCGGGAACACTTAGATGCATGTTATTCATGGCATGTTCAATGTCAGTGGGCGCATAACCTATCGAAGATGGTGCCTAAGCCGTAAACGCATGTTGGGGACGAGACCCTAGAATTCCGGTTTGGCGAGTTGAAGGTGGAGGCCTAGCCCACGAAGAAGTAGGGTACGGACATGTCGGGGTAGCCCACTGTGGGGCCCATGCCCACGGTGGGTACTGCCCTCACTGATTCCTGCCACTGCTGCCTGGACGCCACTGCTCGCTGCCGCCAGCGGGTTGGCCACCGCCACGGCCTCGTCCCTTTCCACCATTATTTTTCCCTTTGTTATTGTTATGGTTTAAATCCTGTTTTTGGCCATTATTTTGACGATTATTATTGCCTCCTGAACCAAATTTTTGGGGCTCCGAATCCGTGGAGAATGAGTTGGTGGAGACGAGAGCGGTGCCGGCGGTGGATGCTTCAGAAGATGCCTATTTTGCCTTCCTTGTTTCCTCGAGAATTAACCTCAAACGAGCCTCATAGAAAGGAGGCAATGGATTACTTTGTTGAATGAACGTAGCAACCCCATCATACTGTTAATTCAATCCGGCAATATTGAAGGGCTAACCATTGATTTATCACGGGCGAACCAACGTTGGACAATTGGTCCGCAAGCATCTTTAATTCTTGACAATTGGCTGATATGTTGGAAAAGTCATCCAATTTAACATTTGTAAATTGGTGTTAGTAGTTGCGTAGGTTTAGGGTTTATGGCTACCTAATCTTAAGTTGGCCGAAAACAATATGAAGAGAAGGAAAGGATTAGTAGTTGTGTAGGTTTAGGGTTTATGGCTACCTAATCCTAATAGCCTAAGTTGGCCTAAAACAATATGAAAAGGAAAAGAATTCGGCTAAGGGAGGAAAATAGAGTAAAAGGTTTAGGGCAAATGATATTTGGCTCTTGATATCATGTATGAAATGATTCTTTGAGTATTTCATTTCATCCATAGAATATATATACAATCATGGTATGTAGTAATAATCTAGGTTACCTAAAATACAAGATGCTAATTACTATCTAATTGATTTGTCTAATAATTATAATATTACTAATTGATTATAATTACATGATAACTATGGCACTACCTTATTCACATGATACAACTCTCTTCAATTTCGTATTCCCACCACAAAGAATATGCAGCACTATCTTTGGCACGTTAAAATTTAAAAAGAAACTGTCTTTGCCGCATGATTTTTAGATTTTTGGCTCCAATAAATTCCAGTATGACCATCATATATATGAGGCTACAAACTAAAAACTACATTTCAAAGTGAAGAAGGATTGCTGAAGAAAGAGACTAGGTATGCATATTTTCTTAATCTCACATTTTAAGTTTGAATATCATTTACGATCATATATGGAGGGACTAATTCATTGATTACTTTTTGCTTCATATTTCTTATTACGTTTTTGTTTTGTATGTGAATCTTGTAAACGTGTAAATATATTCCCTACCCATAATTAGAATATTTTCATATATTGTGTAAATATAATTATGGTAAGACTAGGATTCCTCTTTTGTATAGGCTTAGGATTCCTCTTTTGTATAGGCTTAGGATTCCTCTTTTGTATAGGCTTAGGATTCCTCTTTTGTATAGGCTTAGGATTCCTCTTTTGTATAGGCTTAGGATTCCTATTGTATAAGGGATGAATATTGTACTCTATATATACATTGATATTAATGAAAGACTCCTCAAGGGAGATTAATATCATCTTACATGGTATCAAGAGCCAAATAAACAAAACCCTAAAAACCTTTCTCTTCCACAGCCGCCGGCATTTCTCTCTATCTGTTGCGGCCCTCCCGGATTTTCTTCTTGTTTTTCGGGTTTTGTTCTTCCTTTCTTCTCTTCTCTAAATGGCTATCCCTGATTCTTCCACACTTTCTGACGCCTCTACCTCCACAAATCCCACCACAAAGTCATCACCCCCGTTTCATCCCGCCCTTACTGTTTCCAACATTAAGGGCACTCTTGATTATGGTTTGCACCTATACCCCTCTGCACCAGACAAGTTGCTTTCATATACGGATTAAGATTGGGCAGGGTGTCCGGACACGCGACGCTCCACCTCCGGCTTTTGTGTTTTCTTAGGGGATAATCGATTTCTTGGTACGCCAAGCGACATGCTACCCTATCTCGCTCCGGTCGAGGCCGAGTACGAGAGGCGTTGCAAATGTAGTAGGCGAGATTTGTTGGCTCGAAATTTACTGTTAGAACTTCAGTGTCCTTTGCGTCAGGCATCTATTGTGTATTGTGATAACATATCTGCCATCTATCTTTCTCATAATCCGGTTCAACATCAGCGAACCAAGCATATTGAGATAGACCTACACTTCGTTCGTGAGAAAGTTGCGTTAGGCCATGTCGAGTGTTACATGTTCCATCATCCTATCAGTATGCAGACATATTTACCAAAGGACTTCCCGAGACGGTTATTTCTTGGCTTGAGCCAGTCTCAGCGTCCGGCCTCCTCCCGCTCCGACTGAGGGGGTGTGTAAACGTGTAAATATATTTCCTACCCATAATTAGAATATTTTCATATATTGTGTAAATATAATTATGGTAAGACTAGGATCTTTTGTATAGGCTTAGGATTCCTCTTTTGTATAGGCTTAGGATTCCTCTTTTGTATAGGCTTAGGATTCCTATTGTATAAGGGATGAATATTGTACTCTATATATACCTTGATATTAATGAAAGACTCCTCAAGGGAGATTAATATCATCTTACAAATCTAATAATTCACATTTCAAAATCGTGACTGTTAAGCTGATGGTTCGTTCCTTAGAGTGGGTGCCCGATGCACGGCCACAGACAAGAGGATTCTTTAGATTTGGATACTCAACTCTCCATGAATTGGCCACAGACAAGAGATTCTATAAGTTATTGTAAGTTTAGTCTCTTTTAGCACTTCATAAATTAATGGCAGTCTAAAGTCTCTTGTAGCACTTTGCGTATATTAAACTTTGTTTCTCATTTATTAATTAAAACTTTACGTTTAATAGGAACTGGTAGTTTAGCAATTATATTTGTTTATATCATGAAATCAAATCTTAATTTTTTGTTCTTCTCTTTTTCACAAGTATATGAAGGTGAGAACCGAATCAAGACTAACTTCAAGCTTAAGTATCCCTGCATTGGTACTTTGAGAAGCAACATCCACTTCTATGTCTTAGTTTATTATATCTAGTACATCTCGCTTAAACTTTCATATTGGATAGATTTTATTTTATTATGCTTTTTTATTTATTTAAGGAGCTTGTAATGAGATATGTGTTATCTCAATATAACTTTGGTTCTTAATTGTATCAGGGTGAAAAAATTGTGATAAAAATCGTGGTGCACCTGTATGCCAGGAGCAATATGCACAGGTGATTGGAAGTTTGATGTACATACACAAACTGCACCCGACCTGATATTGCTTATGCAGTCAACAAGTTGACTAGGTTTACCCGTAATCCAAGTAATGATTATTGGAAAGCGTTGAATCGGCTACTACGTTACCTGAAGTACATGCTAAATTACGGGTTACATTATTCGAGATATCCAGCTGTACTAGAGGGGTACAGTGATGCAAATTGGATATCTGATATAGAGAACACCAAGTCCACCAGTGGGTATATATTTACAATTGGTGGTAGGGCTGTGTCTTGGAAATCCTCTAAGCAAACTTGCATCGCCCGATCCACGATGGAATCAGAGTTTATCGCTTTAGACAAAGCAGGAGAAGAAGCTGAGTGGCTTCATGACTTCTTAGAGGATGTCCCTTGTTGGGATAAACCCGTACATTCAGTGATGATTCACTGCGACAGCCAGTCGGCTTTAGGAAGGGCACTGAGTTCTATGTACAATGGAAAATCTCATCATATTCGACGGAGACATATGACCGTTACGCAGCTGATCACCACGGGTATAATATCCATTGATTACATAAAATCAAAGGATAACATAGCAGACCCACTGACAAAGGGCATACCCAGAGATCAGATATTCTGCTTGTCTAGGGGAATGGGCTTAAAACCCAAGCTTTAAGGACCAATACGGTGGTAACCCAACCTTACTGACCGGAGATCCCAGGAATTTGGTTCAATGAGAAACCTAAACTGTAAAGGTTCAGTTGAGCGCTTTGGTGAAAGCAAGAGCACTTTGGGTTATGATTTCTGTAAGGAACATAAACCCAAAGTCATTCCCGTAATATACGTTAAGTGTTATATGCAGTGTGGGTAAAGGTTAAGTTTCCAAAATCATTAATGATCCTCAACGGTTGAGGTTAGGTTTGGGAAAACTTTTAATGGTTCCTAACACTTGTAAAATGGGGCGTAGCAGGATACTTTGAGGAGACCACCTATTTAAGTGCGAGGACATGCCGCCTCAAATGAACGCACTTAAGAATCCAAGAAGTGTCCACGACCACAATGGACAAAACATTACGAAGAAAAGAGTAAGGGAAGTTGTTGTGTTGGTCCTATTAACTTGGCTTACACTAAACACTGACGGTTCAAGATATCACGTTCACCGCTCAATAAGTAAGTCCTATGGTATTTAACTATGGAAGGTTCAAAGCTGAAGCTACCTCTCCTGATGCAACATTGGTCCGCTGAAATATTGATGGAAATAGGCACATTGTGAGTGCGCCAAAATCTCTTTCAAGAGGGGATTGTTGGAAATTTGTCTTTGGTAGGAGTTGCGTCCACCCATCGTTAATGACTTAAACACCAGGGTTCCGTACGTTGGAGACTTTGATTCTTCACATGTGCATAATCTACTAAGTGAGTAGATGACCGTAGGACCAATGATCGTCAAATTTCGTTGAGAAATAAAAGAGATATTGGTCCACGAAGTGAGGTGTTTGAAACATGAAAATGTGGTGTGGAACAATTCTCCCTCATCGGTGGGGGAAGGAAGATTTGTTCATTTTATAAGTCTCAAAATTGGCTAAGGATTTGGGACCCCAAGGGGTAACCCATGTGTTTGAAGGAGGGAGGACTTAGGTGTGCTTGGGTTCGAGGCTAAGCCCACACGCGCGCCGCCGCCGCCCATACGGTCCGTGCTCGGGCCTCGGGCTTCTGATATTATCTTTTTGGATCCAATTTTTTTAATATTTACAGTTTGGTCCCTGGAGTTTCAGGAAAAATAAAATTGGGAAGAGAACTCTTGACTCCATTACTTTGCATGATGATTAATTTCTAAATGACGAGAGGCAGATTAATATTGGCATTTATGAGCTGATACCTAAATGATGAGAGGCAGTTCAGGTAAACGTTCTTGTAGAGAAATAGGACAGCCTCATAGTAAATGCGGATTGCAGACTCCTTTTGATGGGGGAAAGAAAGACCAAATACATGCCGTGTTTAATATGGTTCTTCAAGATTTCATTGTACGTATCTGCAGCTATGAATTAAAGTTCCAAGCCTCCGCCATTAATTCAAGGAACCACTTATGTGGTTGGAAGTTATTTAGCCACCTTGCAGTTATCATCAACCATTTATTTCAAATATTTCTGTTGTTGCTTTAGGTATTGCTTTTAGCTACACTAGTTAACTTATCTGTGCTTTGCGCGGTTAATATTTAAAACAATTCATGGTACAAAATATAAACAAATATATGTAATGTAAGATATACATACCACGAAAATCAAAACTCAATTGTATAACAAAATACATATGAAAATTTTAAAATAAAGAAACAAATCCAAATTAAAGCATCACAAAGTTTGTAGCTTTGTAGTAACACAGTACTCGAGGAGCAATCCTCTTCATAATACGTAGAGGTAATGTATATTAATAATTAATACTCCATTAATTCTCATAAAACTAACATTTATTGAAGACCTTTGGTCTTATGTAACTCCTCTCACCTTTCATTATTATTTAAACTATTAAATTAGTCCGCGCTTTGCACGGTCATTAAAATAAAATAAAAATATATTTAAGTAATTATTTAATTTTTTATTTAAAAATATCAATCTTTGTTCATCAATTAGTTTTATCTTTTCTATATTCTTCAATTGTAACACTACTGTTATTCTAATAATATTTTCCATGACAAATGAAAAACTAAATCTCACTTCAACTCAATTCAATATTTAACAAATAACCCTCCTTAATTTGATCTTATATGTATATTGTAAATATGCAATTATGAATAATCCGGTAAAAGTAATAGGAATTCAACCTAACACGATGCTAATAGAAAAACTTCAGAACCTAAAGGAGCATGAGTCATATACTCGCGAAACGTCATTATTGTCAAGGTTGTGTGTCTTTTTTCACCTACCCACTACCTTCATAACATAATTGAAATTTATCTTCTTTTTTTCCTTTTTTGTATTTTTCTTGGTTATCTATTTTTCTTTTTCTTATCGTTTTCCCTTCCATTTTCCATCTTAATATTTTTCCTCCGTAATCACTTCTTTTTTTATAGGAAGTTTAGACATTCTTGGACAAAAAGAAACGAAGTGGCTTAGACAAATCTTATTCATTCTAACATTATTTTTCGGCTATTATATAGTATTTTTTTTATCTTTTTTTTAATTCATCCGAAAAATTAGTAATTGTAGTGATCTTTCCTTAAAATAATCAACTTGATTTGCATATTTCCTTCTACTAAATTGCAAAAAATCAGATTTTTTCTTTATTAATTATATCTCATAAACTCATGATTTATGTGTTATATTAAACATCCACAATTACTTCATAAATAATTTGATTATAAATGGTTATCTTTCTCTTACATTTCCCACGTTTTTAGTACATAAAAGTCACTTGTCTATAGAGTGCATCAACAAACGTATTTCAGTGTTTGTCGAAAATTATTTGTAACAACTTTTATCTATGATTTTGGTCTTATAAGTTTATACGGCCCTTTTGAATTTACCTTGTTTTTAGACGTTTTGTATCCTTCTTGCAAATAATTTCTTTTGCACAAAGTAACAATGTAAGTTTAGAGAGCTCAAAACATCAAAATTCTATCCTCCTCCTTGTTCATCCCATAAAATAATAATGTTGCATTCCGAATAACGCTATTAAAAATATAGATGTAATTACCTTTTTCATCAAAATTTTGTACCCTTCCTATTTTAAAATATCTTACGATTTAATCATAATCTTAAATTATGCACATATAATTATTCTTTAAGGATATAACTTAGATATTTAAATATTTAAAGAAATATATCATAAGTTATAAACCATATTACAATTTTCTTTTTCTTCATCCTCTCTTTCTCATATTCGTATCCTTCGAAATAATTAACATTCTTTCAATAATCCAATCAATTCTCCTTTTACCTCTTGTTAATCTTATGATAAAAATCTTAAAATATTTTATGTTTCGACTAACTTCTCTTACTGTTTCTCATTTATCACTACCCATTGCCATGTTTTAAACCAAGAAAAAAAGTATTTCATACCAACACTAACAACTTATTTTCCGATAAATGATTAAATAAAAAGTAAATGTTAAATGAATGTCCAGTGAACAACATTTTTTCTCTTCTCTTTGGCATAAAGGGTGAGACGGATAACTTTATTAAATTATTTTTATTCTAACCCAATACTATTTCTACATTTTTCAAGTAGTAAGTCCAAAGAGTATACAATCAACATGGTGGTAATGATTTATGAAAATCTGAATAACTTGAAGACTTTTATCAACAAAAAAAAAAATGAAAAACTTGAAGACTGCAATTTTATATATCATTAAATAATTATGAATTAAATTATAGTTTGAAACTTATAAACAATTTTACATTATCATGCTCTTTCATTAGGTATATTATAAATTGATTCACGTGACTATGAAATGATATATACTTACTTCCGTAAGCAGCATGCACGTTTACGTAGGCTTCTTTTCCCTACTTTCACTTTCAAAAATATCCTGATGTGGAGACATAATAAGTTACGCTAACAAAGAAAAGAACACATAAAAATAAAAATAACCAAGTAAATGAAATTTTAGAAAATATTATAATTATGAGTTAAAGTGAAAATAAGGACTATGTTGTCAACATAGCATAATCAAATTCTCTAAAATAAAATAAAATAAAAAGAGAAGCAAAGAGAAGTCTGCAATCATTTTCAGAAGAATTCCTTCATTCATATCCTCAAGAACTCAAACAAATGCTATATACAACAAAGATAGAGGATAACCAACATGACTCAAAAAAAATTTATATGAATAGAAATCAGTGTGATTTTAAGGTGTTATAAATTCGTACATTATTAAATAATTAGGGGTTATGAACATGAAAGGCTTGGAGGTTATGGATATTATTAATATTTATTAATGGAGATGATTTTTAACGAAAAATTATTAAAAAAGAAGAAGAAAAAGTAAAAAAAAAAATAGAATTCTTGGCCATAGAGAAGTGCCATAGGATTATCTATTCCTAGCCTTATATATAGATATAGATATAGATGTTATTCATAAATAATAGTTATTAGAAAAAGAAAAGGGTAGATATTAAAAATAGGAAAAAAGAAGAGAGAATGAAGTGACATCGGAAGTTAAGGAGTCTCTTTGTTATCTTTTTCTTTCCCTAATTCTTTGCAAATTTCCTTTGCTTCTTCTATTAATAAAACTCATCCTATAATTTGAAAAACATAATTAACTCAAAATAAAAAAAATAAAAAAAACCTTCCAAGTACCCGAGAAGCAAAAGGTTTGAAAAAGGAGAAGGAGAAAACTTATTTTTATGTGCCCTTATAGTAACGTCGAAAATGTATATTGCTAGAGCAATATACTTTAATTACTTTTTTCTCAGTCCATAAATAAATTGGGTAGCTAATGAATTCAAAGTTTTTTTTCACTGGTCTTTGATTTGTTGTTGTGCCTGTGTTCAAAAATCAGGAAAAACAGAAACTGGAAAAATAATACAGAAGTAAGAAAATATCCGAGACCACAGAATTCACTGTGTGTCCTTAAGGAATTTAATCCCCTCACTGTACCCGAGGTTATGGATTACTTCCTCCCGGGATAAAACGGATATACTGTCGCGAGGAGTAGCGGTACGTCAAACGCCTTCGACTTCGACGAACTCAAAGTTGGCAACGAAACACGGTAAGACTCGATAGTTTTATTTGTGAAAGAATGCGAGAATTTCGGATGCGAAAATATTTGGTTTTTGGTATCTTTAAAATGAGGCATTGCCTTAGTTTATATAGCCTTGAAGGTGCCTCTTCGGAATAGGTTGGTGACTTGTTCGGAAAGGTTGCCTTCCATTTCTCATTCACACCAACTTGGCTAGTTTTATTCATTAACTAGCTTTAACAATCCCCCACATGAATGGGGAATGGCTATATGATGAAAAACATGCATGACAAAAAAATTGTGTGATTCGTAAGCAAGGATTAATCGCATCTGAATAAGTAGATTTCTCTTTGAACTTTCCGTAGTGAACATATGTCGGATATACTCGGTCAATCGGTAGATGTGATATCCTTGAACCGTCGAGCTTTGGTGTATACCTAGACAACCACATGTCACACAATTAACCCTTTAACCGTCTTTGGTTCTCATTGTTTTGTTCGTTTCAGCCATGAACACTGCCTGGTTCATAAGTGCGTAGAGAATTGGCCTTACATAATTCTCCTTGAAGCGGCTTACACTTCACACTTACATAGGTGATTCCTAAATGTGTCATCCCGTAGATACACTATTTGATATACCCCGTACCAAACTTAGGAACCATTAAAAAGCCGCAATGTTTTATCCTGATGTACTTGAACATTGTCTCATCACGAGAATGGACCAAAGAGTTATTGTGACAATGTTGAACCGTCATTAATGACTTTGTTTGATCTCTTTGAACCTAGATCTTGGGATCTCCGGTCTTCTAGGTAGAGTTACCGTCACGATGACTTGTCCTCGGCCATAGTCCCATTCCCTTGATGATCTTTCAACTACCTCTCTAGTTAGGCCTTTAGTTAGTGGATCCGACACATTATCTCTTGACTTAACATAGTCAATTGTGATAATTCCACTAGAGAGTAGTTGTCTAACGGTATTATGTCTTCGTCGTATGTGACGAGACTTTCCGTTGTACATAAGGCTCCCGGCTCTTCCTATTGCCGCTTGGCTATCGCAATGTATGCATATAGGAGCCAACGGTTTGGGCCAAAATGGAATATCTTCTAAGAAATTCCGGAGCCATTCGACTTCTTCACCGCTTTGTCTAAAGCTATGAACTCGAGATTCCATTGTAGAGCGGGCGATACATGTGCATTTGGATGACTTCCAAGACACTTTGCTCCTCCACCTATGGTAAAAACATATCCACTTGTGGATTTAGTTTCGATTGAACCGGTGATCCAATTTGCATCACTTGTATCCTTCAATAACTGCGGGATACCCGTTATAATGCAAAGCAAAGTTTTGAGTATGTTTTAAATACCCCAAAACTCGTTTCATTGCCGACCAATGTTTTTGGTCGGGATTACTAGTGTAGCGACTTAGGTTACTTATAGCACATGCAATATCAGTGTCGCGTACGGTTCATGATATACATCAAACTTCCCAACACTCTGGCATAATCCAATTGAGAATGACTTTCACCTTTATTCTTTGCAAGAGCAAGGTTCATATCAATTGGCGTCTTTGCAACTTTAAAGTCCAAATACTTGAACTTTTCAAGTACCGTTTCAATATAATGAGATTGAGACAATGCTAGACCTTGAGGAGTCCTATGAATTTTAATTCCCGAAATTAAATCGGCAACTCCTAAGTCTTTCATATCAAACTTACTAGCAAGCATGCGCTTAGTAGCATTTATGTTAGCAATGTCGTTACTCATTATCAACATATCATCCACGTACAAACAAACAATGACTACGTGGTTTGGAGTGTTCTTAATGTAGACACATTTATCACACTCATTTATCTTGAATCCATTTGACAGCATTGTATGGTCAAATTTTGCATGCCACTGTTTGGGTGCTTGTTTTAGTCCGTAAAGAGACTTAACAAGTCGACACACCTTCTTCTCTTTCCCTGGAACTACAAACCCCTCAAAGGTTGTTCCATGTAAATTTCTTCCTCTAACTCTCCATTTAAGAAGGTTTGTTTTCACATCCATTTGATGGATTTCAAGACCGTACACGGCGGCTAACGCTACTAACACCCGAATAGATGTAATCCTCGTTACCGGCGAGTATGTATCAAACTAATCAAGACCTTCTCGTTGTCTAAACCCTTTAACAACTAGTCTTGCCTTATATTTATCAATAGTACCATCAGCTTTCATTTTCTGCTTGAAAATCCATTTGGAACCTAAAGGTTTATTCCCTGGAGGAAGGTCAACCAATTCCCAAGTATGGTTGTTTAAGATGGATTCTATCTCACTATTGATTGCCTCTTTCCAAAATTGAGCTTCCGATGAAGACATAGCTTCGTTGAAGGTTCGAGGCTCATTCTCCAACAAAAATGTTAGAAATTCTGGTCCAAATGAAGTAGACGTCCTTTGACGTTTGTTGCGTCTCGGTTTTCCTCATCGGGAATATTTTCCTTTGTTTCTTCCCGAGGTCGTTTAGATTCTTTGCTAGACGACTCACATTCCTTTTTATACGGATATATGGTTTCAAAGAAGTCGGCATTATCTCGATTCAATTATCGTATTTACTCGAATGTCGGGATTTTCTTCGATTTGTGAACCGAAATCGATATGCCTTACTATTTGTGGCATATCCTATGAAAACACAATCAATGGTTTTAGGTCCTATTTTTACCCTTTTGGGTTTAGGAATTTGCACCTTGGCCAAACACCCCCACACTTTGAAGTATCCCAAATTGGGCTTCCTTCCTTTCCACTTTTCGTATGGAATAGATTTTGTTTTGCTATGGGGCACTCGATTGAGTATTCGGCTAGGCTTGTTAGAATGGCTTCCCCCACAAGTTCGGGGTAAACCGGAACTTATTAACAGAGGCATTCATCATTTCTTTCGGGTTCTATTTTTCCTTTCCGCAATTCCGTTTGATTGTGGCGAGTAAGGGCGATTGTTTGATGAATAATGCCATATTTCAAACATATTTGTTCAAAAGGAGATTCATATTCACCGCCCCTATCACTCCTTATCATTTTAATCTTTTTGTTAAGTTGAGTCTCAACTTCGGTTTTGTATTGCTGAATGCTTCAATTGCTTCATCTTTACTATTAAGTAAATAAACGTAGCAATACCGCGTACTATCGTCGGTAAAAGTTATGAAATACTTCTTTCCACCGCGAGATGGGATTGACTTCATGTCACAAATATCTCAGTATGGATTAAGTCTAAAGGACTTGAATTCCTTTCAACCGACTTATAAGGATGTTTAACATACTTAGACTCAACACATATTTGACATTTTGATTGATTGCATTCAAACTTAGGCAATACTTCCAAACTAATCATTTTTCGCAAGGTTCGTAATTGACATGTCCTAAACGTGAATGCCATAAATTATTTGACTCAAGTAAGTAAGACGAAGCGAAACTTTATTATTATCGGCAACGACCATTACATTCGGTTTGAAAAGGCCCTCTCGTGAGGTAACCTTTTCCTATGTACATCTCGTTCTTACTTATTACAACCTTGTCGAAACAAAAACACACTTAAAACCGTTCTTTACTAGAAGTCCGGTAGATACTAGATTTTTCCTAATTTCGGGAACATGACGACGTTGTTAAGAGTCACCACCTTGCCGGATGTCATCTTCGGCGGTATCTTTCCATAACCTTCAATTTTGGCCGTTGCGAAATTTCCCATATATATGGTATCGTCGGGCCGGCGGGAGCATATGAAGCAAAGGCTTCTCTAACAGCACAAATGTGGCGAGTGGCGCCAGAGTCAATCCACCACTCTTTCGGATTTATCACTAAGTTGCACTCAGACAACATAGCGCACAAGTCATCAATTTCCTCGTTTGTTTCAACCATATTAGCTCCGACCCTTCTTCTTTACCTTTTTCGGAGCACGACGATCTGCAACTTTGTGTCCGATTTTTCCACAATTGTGGCGCTTTCTCTTGAATTTCTTCTTGTTGGGATAGCTCCTTGGTCCCGATGCATTTTTCCTCTTTTTCGGATTAGTTGGGCGGTTTCAACAATATGAGCTCCCCATGGTTGATCTCACATTTTCCTTCTTCTCCGCGCCTTGTTATCTTCCTCGATTCTCAAACGGACGATGAGATCCTCCGGTGTCATCTCCTTTCGCTTGTGTTTCAAGTAATTTTTGAAGTCCTTCCATGAAGGAGGCGGCTTCTCTATTACTTGCCGCAACTTGAAACGCCCCACTAATCACCAAACCTTCACGAGTAGATCGTGGATGATAACCCGCAACTCTTGAACTTGAGTAACAACGGACTTGCCATCTACCATTTTGTAGTCCGAAACTTGGCGGCGATAAATTTCTTTAATCCAAAGATCTTCTTTTTTATATTTATTTTCCAACGCATCCCATAGATCTCTTGATGTTTCCACATTACTATAGACGTTGTAAAGATCATCCTCCATCCGCTAAGAATATAATTCTTGCACAAAAAATACGAGTGCTTCCATGCCTCGGTTACAACAAAACGTTCATTCTCGGTGTTGATTCCGGCAAAATCGGAACGACCTCCTAAATAAACTTTTGGAGGTTTAAAGTAGTTAAATAGAAGAACATCTTTTGTTGCCATCGTATGAAATCAATTCCGGTGAATTTTCCAAAGCTTCTCTCCGGAGCCGGTCTTGGTGCGATACAAGATGACCGGAGGACGCAAAGATTGCTCGTAGAACCAACCATGGGGGCTAGTGTGGCGATGGAGATAGCATTCAAATTTGGAGTCATGTCTCCATTTACGTCGCAAACGAAGCAACAGAAAAAGTTTAATAAACGGTGAAGACTTCAAACCGAATCGCTTTTGACAAGAAGCAGATGTAATACACAATGGTGAAGATTTTATTTCTTCAAACCGAATCAAGGTTACACAAACGATTTAAAATCCTTGAAACGAAATGCGATAGAATTGTATGTTGTATACTTGATGAAGTTTTTATATCTTCAAATCAAGTACCCAAATGAGTAGAAAATTATGAAAACTTTAATCTCAACCGGAGTAAAAAATTCGAAGATTTTAGTCTCCAAACAACATATTAGTTCGTTACACCGAAACAACAAACACCTTTTTTTTTTTCCAGTAAATTGTATGTTGTATACTTGATGAAGTTTTTATATCTTCAAATCAAGTACCCAACGGAGTAGAAAGTTATGGAAACTTTAATCTCAACCGGAGTAGAAAATCCGAAGATTTTAGTCTCCAAACAACATACAAGTTCGTTACATCGAAACAACAAACATACACCTTTTTTTTTTTCCAGTAAATTGTATGTTGTATACTTGATGAAGTTTTTATATCTTCAAATCAAGTACCCAAAGGAGTAGAAAGTTATGAAAACTTTAATCTCAACCGGAGTAGAAAATCCGAAGATTTTAGTCTCCAAACAACATACACTTCTTTTTTTTTCCGACAACGTTCTGTAATTGTTAAACAAGAACAAATGAACACAGAAATAATGATTAAATTCCTTAAGCTTGTTGTTGTGCCTGTGTTCAAAAATCAGGAAAAACAGAAACCAAACGGAATGACAAAAACCAGGAAAAACAGAAACTGGAAAAATAATACGAAGTAAGAAAATATCCGAGACCACGAATTCACTCGTGTGTCCTTAAGGAATTTAATCCCCTCACCGTACCCGAGGTTATGGATTACTTCCTCCCAGATAAAACGGATATACCGTCGCGGGGAGTAGCGGTACGTCAAACGCCTTCGACTTCGACGAACTCAAAGTTGGCAACGAAACACGAAGACTCGATAGTTTTATTTGTGAAAAAGAATGCGAGAATTTCGGATGCGAAATTTTTGGTTTTTGGTATCTTTAAAATGAGGCATTGCCTTAGTTTATATAGCCTTGAAGGTGCCTCTTCGAATAGGTTGGTGACTGTTCGGAAATGTTGCCTTCCATTTCTCATTCACACCAACTTGGCTAGTTTTATTCATTAACTAGCTTTAACATGATTTTCCTTTATTCCAACTTATACAAATAGACAACAAATGATGATTTAACCCGAAAAAATATTGAAAAGAAAGAAGTTGTTACCCGAGGAACAATGAAGAAGTTCTTTCATCTGAATCTGTACAAAACTCTTGGATTTATTGGACTTTGTTATACATCTGTTAAAAAAACTGTAGAATCAATTTTTTTTAGGAAAAAAAAGATTTTGGTGGGCTTGACTCAATTAGGCGGTTAACTGGGCTTTATTGCCAAGGAACATATTTTTTGTCAATACATATAATTAGTAGATTATTATATAGAGAAATGAAGAGGAAAATGTTAAAAAAAAATGAAAAAAAGGATAAATAAAATTATCAGATTATCATTTATATTAGATATAGATATAGCTTATCACATTTGTTGTAGTGTGTATCCAATACACGCTAGGTCGATTAATTTAGGTTTGAGATGCATAGGCATGTTAAGAGGGCAAAGTGATTTTTACCAAGAAGTTTTTTATTTTCAGGTTTAATTTGAGATCTCTAAAATTTAATTAAGGATGTGAAGGATCTCATCCATCCCCACAATGTCAAAAATAGATTTCAACAACATCAAGCATATATGTATAATGTATCCATGAGCTTTTGGCTAGCAGTCCTTCAACTGATCACAATAATTCATGAAATGACTACTTTTATCCATTTTTCTGCATCTTCTCTTTATTTTCCTCTTTTTTTTGGGTAGTATTTATTACTTTCACTATTTCATTTTCGATTAGTTCATGCCTTAGCGCTTATTTCAGTTCATATATCGCCATCTTTCTAATGGTATAGGCTAGTGAAAATCTAGGTGTCAAACGGGATAAGTTTTGGTTAGATTTCATTGAACTTAATTTAAAAAAATAAAAACTTGAGGTTTTATACGTAAATGGTTAAGTGAGAAAACAAATTACTCAAATTTAATTCTATAACTAGAATTTTTCTCTAAATCACCTCGAAATATTCTCGGAACCACCGTTATTTAAGTTGATAAAGTTTCTGAAATAGTATTCCCTCTGTTTCAAAATATTTGTCTTATTTTCCTTTTTAGTCCGTTTAGAAAAGAATGTCTCTTTTATTTTTTGTCAACTCTTTAACTTCAACTTTTCTCATGATATGTTTAAGACCACAAGATTAAAGAACATTTTGGTATGTTATACACTTTTTTAAGTTAAGATCACAAAATTCAAAAGTCTTCTCTATTTTTTTAAACTTTGTGTCAAATTAAAATTAGATAAACATTTCGAAACGAAAGAGGTATTTCGGACAGTTGGAAACCGCCGCCAAAATCGCCAAACCGAGCGAAATGTTCGAACTGCAGTTAAATAATTGCAAGACCGCCGCAATTACTCTCCCAACCGCCGTTAAATAGAGTAATCAGATAAAGTTTACAACAACAACAAAAATGGCCAAACGCCGCAAAAGGAAGATAAGTTGAATCAACCGCCAAATGCATTAAGAACTGCCGCTAATAACCTAGTAGTATATCTTTTAGTAAATTCGTAGTGCTTAATAACTACCGCCACAACCCCCCCCTTACTAGAAACTACATGCTACTCCAATGTGATGATATATGTTATGTCACTACCATATCCATTTAAAATCTAAACAACCAGTAAGCTTCAATGGCATCAGATTAACATGATATAAATTGTGGATATCTTAATGAACATTAAGAAAAACAGAGAGGGTTGGTTATTCATAACTCAAAAATATATCAAACCATTTGTTTAGTGAAGGAAATATTTTCTGTGATTTTTTCATTCCTTGAATGTAATAATATATACATGTTTACAAGACTAAAGTTTATGTTATAATTATGGTATTCTAAATCAGAATATTTACATTCCAATTATGAATTATTCACAAAGATTATGAACATAATCAAAGATTATTTCCATAATCTATCATTCCCCCGCAGTTTTAGCGGGAGACTCTCGCACGCTGAGACTGTCCCTAAAATCATCAAAGAGTATACGCGAAAGACCTTTTGTGAATATATCGGCAATCTGATAGCGGGACGGGACATGGAGAACACGAACTTGTCCACGTGCAACCTTCTCACGGACAAATAAAATATCCATCTCAATATGTTTAGTGCGTTGATGATGTACGAGGTTCCCGGACAGATATATCACACTCACATTATCACAATAAACGACGGTTGCCTTTTTTATTGGACAATGGAGCTCCAATACAAGATTACGAAGTCAACATGATTCAGAGATAACATTCGCAACCCCTCTATATTCGGCTTCAACACTAGACCGAGAAAACGTGGGTTGGCGCTTCGACGACCACAAGATCAAATTATCTCCGAGAAATACACAATCAGAGGTGGAGCATCCGGTATCCGGGCATCCACCCCAATCAGCATCGGTATAAGAAGTGAGACCAGAAATGACTGACTTATAAAGACTTAAGCTAAAATTAAGAGTACCCTAAATATATCGCAGAATTTGTTTGAGACCACACATATGTTTCTTATTCGGGTTATGCATATGTAAACATATATGTTGAACAACATATGATATATTAGGTCTCGTAAAGGTGAAATATTGCAATGCCCCTACTAAACTGCGGTAATGTGTCGGATCGTCGTATGGAGACCCCGAAGAGTTACTTAACTTAGCCTTTGTATCCACCGGCATAGGTGACGGCTTGCATGAAGACATGCCGGCTCTGTCTGTTATCTCCTTGGTATATTTTCTTTGACAAAGAAATAAACCACCTGCATGTTGAGTTACATCAATGCCCAAAAAATAGTTCAAGGGACCCAAATTCTTTATAGTAAATTCATATGCAAGGCAAGACATAATAGACTGGCTAAGAGATTCAGAGGATGATGTCATTAAAATATAGAAGAATGTATGTCATGTCATTCCCTTTATGTTAAATAAACAGAGACTGGTCGGATTTGCCATGTGAGAAGCCCAGTGTGGAAACAAACTCAGCAAACTTGTTATACCATGCTCGGGGGGCCTGTTTGAGACCATATAAAGACTTTTTCAACAAGCAAACATAATCTGGATGAATATTATCTCAAAATCCCAAAGGTTGGTGCATGTAAACTGTTTTCTGTAGGTGACCGTGGAGAAACACATTCTTTACATCCAATTGATGAATGTACCATGATTTTGACAGAATCAAACTGAGAACCGTCCGGATAGTCTCCGATTTAACAACTAGGCTAAATGTTTTATCACAATCCACACCAACCTGTTGAGACCTGCCATCACCAACAAGACGGGCTTTGTGCCTCTCAAAGGAACCATCAAATTTCTTTTTATGACAAAAAATCCACATAGAACGAATTATGTTTGCATTTGAAGGACGGGCACCAACTCCCACATCTTATTTTTAATAAGAGCATCAATTTCATCTAACATGACAGCCTTTCAATTCGGGTCCGATAGAGCAGCTTTCGGGTTACGGGGAATAGGGGATGGTTGGACCGATGACGTCAGATTAAAATGATGCTTAGGCTAAAAAAATCCATGCATGTTACGAGTTTCGATAGACCAGGTTGGGGCCTGACCTAAAAGGGGATGTTGGGGCAGTGGGACTATCGGGTTTGTGTAGGCTGAGTTTGTGGCCTAGCGGTTATTGGCCCAATCTCGGCCGGAGAAAAGCTCAGCCCAGCTGAAAAGGTTCTGAGAATTTCTAGACTGGACCACGGGTAAGTGTGGGAATTCCATTGGACCTCTGGAGAGGGAGCAGTAGGCTCTCTCGTTCGAGTTGGAATAGTTGGGTTGTTTAACTGGACCGAGGGAGAGGGAGCAGTTGGCTCCTGCATTTGGGCCTGAGCATCGGGGTTGTTTAAATGATAATGCAAGAGGGGATGTAGCCAGTGTCCAAAAAATCATACGAGGGCGGGGAAGACATGTGTATGGTGACAAACGAGAATTGGGACTCATAAAAAATAACGTGATATGAGATGAAAATTTTCCCACTAGACATATCATAACACTTATAGCCCCGATGATTTTGTGTGTATCCCAAAAATACACATGAAGTGGAATGGGCTTAAAGTTTGATTATTGTTGTGGAAAGAAAGAGAGGATAATATAAATACCCGAAATCCCTCAAATGTGTGTAGGAGGGAACTCAATGATAAAGAATTTGAGTGGGGGAGAGGTTTGAAAGCAACTTGCTAGGGAGAATGTTTAAGAGGTATGTGGTCATTTGAATAGCATAATGTCAAAATGATGGCGGTATGGACGAGCAAGAAGTGTGCGAATTAAATTATTTATTGCTCGTATTTTTTGTCCGACTTTCATATTTTGAGGAGATGTGTGTGGACAAGAGAGACGAAATACCATACTATTTTTGTGAAAGAGCAGCAAAAGTTGATGGAGAGGTGGCTTAGTTGTCGGTGGTGGTGGTGATGGGATACAAATCCTTAGTGCTAGCACATCTCATTAGTGGCATCCCCGTCCGAATGTCCTTCACAGAAAACCCAAATGGATCAAACTCAACAGAAATATTGTTGTGAGTGGTGAAACGACGCACATATATCATGTTTTTAATAAGTTTGGGTGTATGTAGGACATTATTTAAATGTAAATGTGGGTAAGAAGGGGGGAGGTTTGATTGCCCAATACCACGAATTAGAATTTATTGTCTACTGTCAACCATAATATTTTTATCACTGCTCATATTAAAATAAGACGAGAGAGTACCTTGAGATTCCGTCATGTGAGAGGTCACACCCGTGTCCATATACCATGTGTCGTCGAGAACATTGATAGTCATAGTGTGCATGGCTTGCTCGATGTCCGTTGGAACATAACTCGAAAAAGATGGTCCATGGGTTGCATATGCTTGTTGTGGACGACGGCCAAGTACCCCAGGCTATCGGGTGGGTAGTGGTGGTCGGGCCCACGACATTATGGGGTACGGGCACGATGGGGCTTCCCATTGTTGTGGTATCCAGCCCCACGGCGGGTACTGCCCCCACTGCCCGCTGTTTTGGTGATGTTGTGGCTGCCAGGGGGTCTGTCTGTCCCTGCTGCCGCTACAGGACTAATTTCCACCATCACGGCCTTGTCCCCTTCCACAATTATATTTTCCTTTATTATTGTTACGATTTTGACCTCATTTTTTTTCATAGTTGTTGCGATTTTGACCACTACCTGAACCACAATTTTGAGGGCCAAAATCATCGGTATACGTGTTGGTGGAAAGAAGGGCGGTACCGACATTGTTGGCCGCTATCGCCACTTGTTTTAGTTTTCAGGTTTCTTCGAGAATCAATCTCGAATGAGCCTCATAAAATGGTGGCAACAAATTACTTTGTTGAATGAACGTAGCAACACCATCATATTGTTCATTAACACCCGCAATTAACTGAAGGACTAACCTTTGATTCGACACCGGTGTACCAACATTGGATAGTTGATCGGCAAGCATTTTTAACTCTTGACAATAGGCGGATACGTTTGGAAAATCATCCATCTTCACATTGGTGTATTGGTTTTCTAGATAAACCGCACGAGAATTCTTGTTATCTTGAAAGATATTTTGCAAGCGGTCCCATGCTTGTTGAGCCGTCGAATTCGGTTCCACTATGGTGTGCAAAAGATCGTTTGATATGGTGCTGTAAATCCATTGAAGGACTATAACATCCAAACGAGACCAAAGAGCCATATCAATATCGGTGGATTTGTCTTTTTCCATGACACCCGATTGAGGCTTTGGAGGAAGAATATGGTTAATGACTTGGTATGCGCGACAATGGATTTTGAATAACTCCGCCCAAGATGAATATTGCCCTTTTTCCATCTCAAGATTCACTGGAATGAAGTTCTTGACGTTATTTACGACAAGAGCGGGATAAAATTTGTTTTGGTCGGCCATTGTTACCTGAGAGAAACAAGAAAAGAGGAGGAGGAGGTAGGGTTTCGAAAGATGTGGGTGGCGGCCGGAGCTAGGGTTCCAAAAAGATGGGTTCGGCTGACTTAGGGTTAGGCCTTAGACTAGAGTTAATTTTTGGCTCTTGATACCATGAAGGAAATATTTTCCGTGATCTTTTCATTCCTTAATGTAATAATATATACATGTTTACAAGACTAAAATTTAGGCTACAATTATGATATATCGTTACATGTGAATATTTATTATGTTACAATGACTCGTCATGTTTAAATTTCCATGTAAAAAGTTGGTCACATATATCTATCTTTATGTTGCAGAATAATAAAATCTTATTTGAATCTAAGGAGCAGGCTAGATAAGTCAGCAACTCTAAAGAAAATTTATGAGCCTGCACTTGTTCAGTGTTTCCAACTACCATAACAGGCTTTGTGGACCCTTTCATTTACTGTTTTTCACGGACTACTTGCTCCTTTATTTATAGAATGTTTTTGCACTCTATTTTTTATTGCCACCCTCAGGACTTACAAGTTTCATTACTGTTTATACTAGCTAGCAAGCCTAATATCAATGGCACCATTTCAGCTGGGATTTGCACTCTTCATCACTTTAGCTCTTGCCACAGTTCAGTTTTCCTCTTGCTATGTCTTGAAGGGTTCTGTTTCTTGCCAAGACTGCAATCAGCATTCCGATCTGTCGGGTAATTTTCTAGTACTTTTTTTTTGAAAATGTTTATCTTGAAATTAAATAAGATCATTTTTGTTGAGTATATAAGTGTATGATATAACATATGTTAATCGTACAAGGAGCAGAGCAGGATATGCTGATAGTATGTTTGTAATATTTCTGTGTTAAATTTTGAAAACAACGTCCAAGTGTTAACATAAAGTAGGAGTTGGAATACTTATATAAAAATAATTAATTTTATATAAGTGTCAGAAGCCATTTCCCCACTTTAAATGGAAGTAACTTACACCAAAAAGTAATTTTATCTAAAGAGATAATTTTAATCATACCAAACATTAATTTAATAGAATTAAGGGTGCATGTTATCTAACTTTTCTCTATTTCAAGAGTTATGATATATATTTTGGATAAAAGTTCAGAATTAGCTAATTCTTCAATCCATTTTCAGGGATAAAGGTTTCAGTGAAGTGTAGTCAGGTGAAAACATTGGCTATGGCTACAACAGAAGAAGATGGCTCTATTGAAACAAACCTCCCTTTTGACAGTACAAACAAATGCTATGCCAAGATCCTTGGAGGTCCTAATCAGCTGTTTGTTTCAAGAAAAGAAACAGACCCCACTGTTGTCAAGGCTCAAGAGGATCATAATTCCTACACTCTATCTAAGCCCTTAAAGTTCTACACAAAATGCCATTTATCCAACAAGGATATTAATGGAAAATGTCGTGAGTTTGGTTCATCCAAGACTATAGATCTACCACTGCCAAAGGAATGGGGACTTGCACCAACTAGCTATTATATCCCTTTTATCCCCATCATTGGCATACCTTAAGTATATACAACTCTTTTAGTGTTCTAACTGATTAATTTCCTTATCTAGAGAATGTGGGAGATTAATTAAGTGGAACGACAAAAATGGCAAGATTTGCTAGTTTCATGAAGTATACACGCATCTGTCTATCTATATATGTTATAGTTGCTTGGAAGAAAGATCTCATATATACATATGCCATATGAGATGGTCTTATATAGAAATATTAAATATAAACATATGTCTATAATATATGTTTATATAGGTTTGGCTTTGTAGAATATTGTGTAATCTTCATGTCTTGTCCTAGCAAAAAGTGGTTGTCCCCTGTAATTGTAAGTTTGCAACTTAATGAGTAACTAACCCCAGGAGTGAAGTTGTGAGTTAATTATGTTGGTGTTATTTGCTTTTGGATGTAATGTTAGTACATGCCTCTTTTGTTTCATTTGTAAGATGTCATAAGATATGGAAACATTTCAAGATTAATCTTGAATGCAAAGGATGCAGTACAGCATTTCTGGACAATTTGCATAAGTTTGCTTCAAGTGTTATTAAATGCCCTTCGTAAATTCCCACCAGATATAGGTAAGGTAAAACTTGAAAGTTGAGATATTTCATGTGGTCAAATGGTAGATACTACATATCAACACTTCAATATTGCCAACCAGCCCAACTACATGATCATAGGTTTTATTCTTACTGAAACCAATATAATTATTACTCCCTCAGTTACATATTATTAATTAACTTTTTCTTTTACACTTTTTTTTACTCCCTCAGTTACATATTATTAATTAACTTTTTCTTTTACACGCCTCTTAAGAAATTATAAATAGAAATGCATTTTTACCACGTTACTTTTATCTCTTTCTAATAAATTGCACTCTAATCAATATTGACTATTTTAAAAAACAATTGATGTTAAGGACAAAATAAGCAAACTTTACTTAACTTTGTAAATTAAATTGACAAATATTTTGGAATAACTATTTTTAATAATGTGGACAACTAATATAGAACGGAGGGATTACTATCAATATCTAAATATTAGTCGATCGGCTTGTTTTCAAAATATTCGTCGTCTTATATTACTTTTTTTTTTCAAATATACTCTTACTATTTCAATTAGTGAAGTAGTGTTAATTAAGTGAGATGTTAAAAAAGATAGAGAACTTATGATAAATATTCTTCTGATTAAAGCTATTAAATATATTTTTAAGAGACCTAAAAAACTTTAAGAAAACATATACTATGAATCACCCGGGAAAAAGAAACTACTATCACCTGAAGGAGTACTTTAACGCTTCTCCTTAGCTCAAACAAATTAATTCTCACGTCAATATTTCTTTGTTTGGATAAGTTTAATTACAAGCAAAAACGAAAGTTAATTCAATCCCATTAGGTGCTTTATAACAACAACAATAAATCAAGTGTAATCTCATAATTGGTCTGAAGAGGATAGTTATAGTGAAAAATTTATTCACACTCAATATTTACGTTAAAGCAATGAACATATAACCTATGTTTATACACAATCTTGTCACTCAATCATGACTAATTAATATATATTTTAAGAACTAATTAATTACTTAATCATGATTAATGATACAATTTGTTGAGTGTGAATAATCTTTTTTCGCTTAGCCAAAGTTGGAATTAAAAGCTTAGTAACATACTAAGGGGTTGTTTGCTATGATGGATGAACAAAAATAATCATGTAATAAAATTTTAGTACCTTTTTATTCCATGTTTGGTTGGAAAATAAATTATTTTGAGATGAGATTAGGTATCCCGGAATTATAGTACTATTTTATCCCACATTGAGAGTGGAATAACTAATCTCTATATAACTTATTTCCAGAAATGAGCCCTAAAAGGATGGAGGTCATATGTAAAAACCAAAAACTCAAGGTTGTAAAGTGTAGGTAGAAAAAAAGAGGACAGGTAGGACATCAAAACCTCCGTAGACTTTCCGGTCTCGCAAACTCCCAACAGGTGTACAATTCGAATCTCTCTACTTTTGTATACGTATATATCCTCAATTTTCACAGTATTCAACAGGTCCATTTGAAATGGCGATACTGTATGCGGTTGTGGCGAGAGGCACAACGGTGTTGGCGGAGTTCAGTGCCGTAACGGGAAACACAGGAGCGGTGTCCCGGCGAATATTGGAGAAGCTTCCAGGTGAAACGGAATCGAGGCTTTGTTTCTCACAAGATCGATACATCTTCCACATACTCCGATCAGATGGACTCTCCTTCCTTTGTATGGCTAACGATACCTTTGGAAGTGAGTATCAGTTCCCTCTCTTTGACATTTTTATTTTTTGATCAGTTTATTATTCCTGTTGTAAAGTTAAATCTGAATTATAGAGCTACGAACATAATTAGCTCCCAAGGGTGTTGACAATGAAGTGACCTGTGAACCATGAGGTCCCAGGTTCAATTCCTAATGGAGGTTTGTTCCGATATGTCCAAATCTTAATGGACAGAGTTATCCGTACTTGTGCTTGTGGGAGGTAGCAGACTCGTGGAATTAGTTGAGGTGCTGGCGCACATTACGGGTATAAAAGAAAAATAGAGCTAGGAACACAATTAAACCTGTGCTCCGCTTTGATCCTTATACCTTTAAAAGTCGTGAATATTTATAATGGATATGTTTATTTATTTATACTAAGTTACTAAGTTCCACCTGCTGCAAAGCAGTGGATATAATGGTATTACTGTCCAGTTTTTTAAAATTTGGAATCGGTCTCTGTCCATGAGTACAATTAGTGACAGATGAAGGATTTAAATGTCGTGGATTATGAGTTGAGAACAGTGTTGTCAAAGGAGTGCTTAAAGCGTGCTTAAGCCTTGAAGCGACGCTCAAAACATGTTGAGTGCTTCGCCTCGCTTTATAGGCGTTCCAGTGTCGTTATCAAGGCTCCAAGGCATATTTTTCCTTGTCGATGAGTGTAATCCTGAAGATCCGACACTAAGCAATTGATATTACACTTTATCGTAATTTGTTTTTCAAGTTTTTTGTCATATATTTGTTATTCATGCTTATGATTATTAGATAGTGGGTTGTGGAGGACACGAATTAGGGTAGAAGGGTAGTAGGTAGTTGAGTGTAATCCTACTTATGCTTACATACGAGTAGTTGTAGTGTTATTATTGTAGCACTGCTTAGCCTATCATACTAGTAGACGCAATATTATTTTATGGTCCCTGTCATTGGATTTCTGCGATGTATATTCTTGCGTGTACTTTGTTTATCTTATTAACATGCGTTAGTTACTGCTTCTTTTTCAGAATGTTTTATCATGGCTTATTCGCTTTTGGTACCATCATTTTCATACTGCTTTAAATTTCTTGTCCGGGTCTGACCGTTTCTCTTGCTTTGCTTGTCTTGAGCCGAGGGTCTTTCGGAAACAACCTTTCTACTTACCAAGGTAGAGGTAAGGTTTGCGTACACTCTATCCTCCCTAGACCCCACGTTGTGGGACTTCACTGGGTATGTTGTTGTTGTTGATTATTAATCTTGGACTACACATACATATTTGTAACTTTTCTCCATTCGCGCCTTTTGTCATTTAGGCCCACACTTTATTTGCGCTTAAAGTCCCAGAGGACCTTAGAGCTTTTTTGTGTTTTTTTTTTTTTGACATGGTAACAGAAAATGATCGCGTTTCACTTTTGATAACACTGGTTGAGAATATGGGTCGTGAAATATATATCTAACTCTATTTATACTTGTTTTTTTCACCCAAGCATGTGTATATATGTCTGTGTGTGTGTGTTTTTTTTTGGGGGGGGGGGGGGGGGGCTGAGTACACTGTTATTTATTGAGATTCCATTTTACTTTATTGACTAATCCAATTGTGTTATTCAATAGGATTTTCAAAACTAGAATGTAATGTATTACTTCTATGCCCTATATTCATGTTACCTTTTAGTGTGGAATGTTATGAATTTGCATTTTGAAGCTAGACACTGTCTTTTTAATATCTCTTGGTTTACTAAATTGGTGGAAGTGTGGAACTAGTTATCTAGGAAGACTTTAAGTGTGAAAAATGGACTGGAGATAAGTTTGGTTTAGTTTTCAAAGCTTTTGTGTGTGTTTCGCTTTAGCACTCTTCGTTGTTCAACATCGGAAAGGACCAAGTGTTGTGGCTTCAAAGATCAATTAGAAGCTAATTAATGTCTTCTCATTTTCTGGTTGGCCCAAATACACAGTTGATCGTTCTTATTTCCATCTGCAAATTTCACAGATGCCTTTCTGAATTTCCTAGTTTCATCTTTCCGCACTTATCTTTTTTAACGAGCATCTTTCAGTACTTACAGAAAGAAATATTGTTGGCATTGAAGAACTTATGAGTTGATATTTTCTGCATATCTTTTGTTAAGGACTGAAAATTTTGTTATGTCATTTGAGTTATCCTTCACTGTCTGTCACTAACGGAGAATGCTGTTTTAGGGAGGATTCCATTCTCATACTTAGAGGATATTCAGATGAGGTTCATGAAGAACTATGGCAAGGTGGCTTCTTATGCTCCTGCCTATGCCATGAATGATGAATTTTCAAGGGTCTTACATCAGCAAATGGAGTTCTTTTCAAGTAATCCAAGTGCAGATACACTAAATCGTGTCAGAGGAGAAGTTGGTGAGGCAAGTATCTTTTCTTGTTACTTGCACCAAAGCGCTGAAGTTTAATGGTTCTTTTTTCAGCTACATTTGTGTTCCTTTATTTGTCTTTTGTTTTATCTGTCTTTTATGCTTCAGGTGATGTCTATGCATGCATGCATTAACTGTCTAAGATATCCCCAGTCTTTCAAATCATCCAAGGTTTTATATGCTTGGGAACTAAATGAGGTCCTACAGAACAGCATGTAACAAGTTTCAATTAAGATAATTTTGAAGTGTTTAACTCTCAACCATTAATGATGATTCTCCAATATTCAATCACTGCCAAAATAACTTCTCCTTTTCCTTGCACTTACTTATCCTTTAATATTTAAATGCCTTCGGTTCAATTTATGTTCTGGCTATTGTCTCCACTTCATAAAACTCAAAAAGCAATTAATGATCCTAATGTCTCATGCGGAGCCAATCAATCACCTTTGTGAATTATGTACTCATTCTATTCCATTCCATATGATACTCTTTCCTTTTCAGTCTGTTCCAAAAAAGAACTAACACTTTCCTTATTTTGGAAACTCTTAAACTTTAGACTTCCCATTTTACCTTTAATGACATGCTCTTATAAGCATAGAATGACATGGCATGAAGAACACAAGTTCTAAGGGTACTGGTCTGTGCCAAATGTCTTTTATCTATGCCCGGTCAAGCACCACCATGTAAAATGATACGGAGGGAATACCATTCATGACCATTTGATGTCTTGCTGTTGTAACTTGTAACAAAACAATGCGGCAGTTTTATCTTACAATAGAAGTTTTTGTAGAAAAAGGTAAGAGATATTAACCCTATGGTGTTACCTAGTCATATGATTCTGGTTCTATTGCATTATTTTGATACATGTTTTCAATTTACGCTTTTGGCTGATGATTTTTATAGTGCATTTACATCGTGATATGCTTACTGTTGCTTCCTTCTTTCAACATTCTCCCCTCCCCATCTCCTTCATGTATTGCAACTATTCTAAAAGTACGAGAAACTACTGCTATGTACATCCAGATACGCACCATCATGGTTGATAATATTGAGAAAATACTTGAAAGAGGGGATCGGATTGAGCTACTCGTTGACAAGACAGGAACAATGCAAGACAGTGCATTTCACTTCAGGAAACAGTCGAAGCGCCTTAGGAGAGCTCTTTGGATGAAAAATGCGAAGCTCCTGTAAGTATCTTTTACAAAATATCATAGATTTAGTCTTACCTATCAAGAGAAATATTAGTATAGATTTAGTCACATCAACTAAGAAGTGACTCACACAGTAGCTGTGACAATTGTCAAGCTCAGAAGACCGTCAATTCAAATTATGGATGCCCTGAAAATACGTGCTGTAATGAAGGCCAACTTTATCTGCTAATAATGCCATGACATCACTGTCACTAAAGGTGTACTTGAAGTGCGCTTAAGCTCTAATGCTAGTAGCAGTGCAAACTGAGCACTCTGCCTCTTAGGCGACGTTTCAGTGCATACACCAAGGCACTAAGGCATGCTCAGCAGCCCTGGTTTTGTCTTGAAAAGGTTTTTACTAGACAATTAAAATATAGTTGGTAGAGCAATATCTTAATTGTTAATTTAGTTCTTTTGATTTTGGCTATCAAAAAATATGTTAATCATTAAGGAACCATGTGGATAAATAGATTATTGTTCAGGAACAGGAAAAGTTGAAATTTATACTCCATAAGAAAGCTAGTTAATAAGTTTGACTAGAAACGTGAAACTGCATAGCTTGAACGTGATTGACACAGTATTTATGTTATATCTTTAAGTTAATTGATTTTTTTTTCAATTTGTTTGTACGTAAAACTTCTGTGCTTAAAGGTACTTTTTATTGTATTACATGGTATTTATTTTTTACTTGTTTCTTCCTCTGTACCTTTCTTCCTTGAAGAGCGTGCTTTAATTGTGTTTTGACATAAAGTTGTGATAGACCCTGTTGGTTTCCTTGCTTTTGTTTTTGATAGACCTTGTTTTTTTCTTTGCTTTTGTTTTTTGCCAATACTGCTTGACATTGTAAACAGAATGATGTATGTAGTAAGGAATTTAAACAGATAAAGTGGTCCTGGCAAATCCTGCTCAATACTATCTACATTCAATAAAACACATAATTCTGGTTTCTTACTTACGTGAGGAATACATTTATATCAAACCATAACCTTTTTCTTTATAGATATGTCTGAGATCTATCTGGCTGCTTTTCACTTGCAGCTTATGTTGGTTCATGCTTAGTTTGAAATAAAAGATTAAATCATTAAGCCTGAGTTTGTTCTATTGGTGATTATTATGTTGAATTTCGTACCAGCTGTTTTTATTGACTACAAAAGTATCAAGCTGAGTTTAACTGATCAAACTTAGCATGTTTTTGGTTCCCTTTCGTTCTTTCTTTTTAATTTGCATAGCGAAGTGCTGCCTGTGGAACACGGGTCATAACTCCTAACTTACAACTGTTGAAGGAGAATACCTTTCTAGAAATGATTAGGGGTCACCTGATAAAAAAATGATTATGGGTCGCAAACCAGCATGATCGAATTTTTATGGATTAGATCAAGCTCATCATTTCTTATACTATCTGTTGAATTAGATTGAATCGGATAATCCATCAAGCTACAATAAGATTTGCACTCTCATTCATATTTCAAAGCTTATGCAAGTTACGTCAAAATAGCGACAAAAAGAACAGCATGGCACCCCATAGTTTAGAACAGAGTTTCGAGTTGGGCAGTAGCTAGTCAATGCTATTTAGGCTCCCCCATTTCCAGTCATTTGATAAAAACAGATACATAAGTATAACAATGTCAAAAACTACATCTCAATCCCAAACTAGTCGATGTGGTGGACTAATTTGCCGACACGTATCCATGATGTTGGAACCCTTGCTCATAGTCCCTCATACCCAGCCAACAATGTGATGGGATCCCTTTTCCATTTTTCATCACACTCAGGTAGCAGTATAACTTATTCCTAGGTTGTGCACGTTCCTACATATTCGATATTTTATGGAGTCATCATAAATTGACTAGGTTTAAGCCGATAGTCAACCTACCACAACCTTCCTCAGTAGTGAGGACTCTTAGTACCTGCATACCCATTCGAGCTTGGCACCGGCAACCAAGTTCACACTGGCAGAGTTTTGCTTGAGAGAAAATATAACTGAGAAAAAAAGAAACTGCTCGACAAATTGGGTAGAAAAGGAATGAGAAGAAACTGTTAATGGATTGCACATGAGTTACCGTATCCAATAATCCCTCATAAGTTCCAACACACGAGTGATTTTGCATAATCACTGGCCAAATGTGATCCAAATCTATTTTTTCTACAATATGATCCATCCAATTTTCTGCTTGGATGGATTGCTGGATAGACCCTTGTGGTTCGGCCCTTTCCCAGACCCCGCGCATAGCGGGAGCTTAGTGCACCGGATTGCCCTTTTTAATCACTCTTAGTCATGAATCTTTGAGTTGAAGACAGAACAAGATTGATAGATGAGGACTCGATGCAACGGCTTAATGTCAATCTTGTGCTTTGTGAGATGGCTAGTATGGGGTGAGCTTAATACGGCTCAAGCTGAGCATGTCGCTGGTGGTGCCTGTTTCATACTTCTATCAACCTTGTGTGAGTTCCTTTATGAAATAATGACTGGTGGAGGATCCAATTCACCCTTTAATTCAACTAGTCTAACTACTATAATTACATCAAGATATGCAACACGGGACATTTCTTGTCCAAGAAAGTTCTTACTTTTGAAGCCATTTCGTCTCTTATATTCATCAATCTGAGCTTGTATTTTTTACTCATGACAGGGCTTTGTTAACATGCCTGATTGTGCTCTTCCTTTACTTGATAATTGCTGCTTGTTGTGGAGGCATCACTCTACCTTCCTGCAGATCATGAATTCTGAACGCCATATCTGCCTCAGTGTGGTTCATATTTCCAAATGCATCCAGCGGATTGTCATTCTGACACCTTTAGAAATACATGTGTGGAAAGAACGATAAGGTTTGTATTGTTGTTGACATGGCCTTTTGCCTCTTCCATTTTGTAGATGTTCTGGTGGACTCCTAAATTGTTCTAAAGCAGGTATTAGGTGTTCCAAATTATGTATTTGTAGATAACTTCAATACTTATATTAGTGCCTGTTTGTAAATATAACGTTGTGTTGTGACTTCACCTTTTGCAAATATTTACCTTGTCAATTCACAAATTTCAAATTGATGGTGGTTGAGAGTTGTCTCTGTTTATAGATTACTGCTTAGCAACAATTTTAGTTTGTGGGAGGTATTTTAAGAGTTCCAATGCCTAGGAAGTGGAATACCTTTGAGTTAAGGGTATATCCTCCGAGAGATGGAGTATGCAAATACCAAGTTTTGGATCCCCCTTTCCCAAAAATTAAGATAATTGTGATGTTCTTAGTGTTAACTAAAATGAAATTTAAGTAGGAAAGTTGTCATGACTTAACTGTTCTTTCTTGTTTTGGTTCTGTTCTTACTGGGCTGAGAACCTCATGCCAACTTATCTTCCTTTCTGCCTTTCCACAATGAGCATTCGAACTACTGTGAATTGGGCCAACTGGCCTAATCAACTACCAAAATGGTCTTATTTAAAAAAAAAAAACTAACCAAAATGGTCTTAGCTTGCCACGTGGTGTCTAAAACGGGTTGAAAATGGTCATAGGGGACCCAGTTCCACTAAACGGCTCAAATATTTGCCGTCCATGCACTGATTTCCTGACAAATGCATCATATGTTTGTTAGTGCTTTGGTAATGTGAGTTTTTTTTTATGAGAAAGTTGGGTAACGAACAACCGAGAATAATTTTCTATTTGTGGCATAGAGTAACTGTTAAAGTTGTCATGTGATCAGGAGGTCACGGATTCAAGCTTTGGAAACAGCCTCTTGCATAAATGTAATTAAAGTTGCGTACAATAAATCCTTATGGTTCGATTTTTTTTTAGATCCCGCACATAGCAGAAGCTTAATGCACCGAGCTGTCCTTTTAAAAAAAAATTAGTATCGAGGTGGTGGAGATTGGCTTTCAACTTCATGAGGTCTCAATTTTTCATCCCAACTTGTACTATTTCCCTATGAAGGATTTGGTTTTCCTGTTGGGACATGTAAAACAACTCAAAATTGTATAAATTATTTTTCATGTTTTTGTCAGTCAAAATCTATTTCACAATATTTAAACAAGTTTTAAAAATCATGTGCAAAATTTCAAATAATAATAAGATTTTTCAAATTGAAAATTTAATAAGCTACGACTAGAAATTGAAAACTGAAACAGATGGAAATACCCAAAACGTGAAACCAAATCCAAAGTTTTTCAATCGTTGGGATTTTTAGATTTTTGTAAAAGGGAATATACAGAGAGAGGGAATATAAGATGGAGAAAATTCTGCCCAACAAAGTGAAAGTCAACTAAACTACTACTAAGATTTTTGAGTTTTTAGATTAAAAGGTAGGTCAATACAAAGAAAATTTGGAAGAAAAGTAGGGATTGGGAGTGGGAAAATGCTTTCATTAGCCTTATAAAGATTCCACTTGATTAGCTACTCCCATTCTAATTTCTTTTTTGCTATATAAGACAAAGTAGTCTCCCAAAAGCATCAATATTTTCTATTGCTTAGTGTTAAATACACACAATATACATGTGTATATTGTGTATATTAAATCTCGGATTTGGTCCCAATAATAGCTCTCAGTTTTGGTTGTTTATGTAAAGTAATTTATGGTAAATATTTAGTATCCTAGTTTAGGTAATATTGTAATATAATTAGTAGTGTATTACTATAATTAGTGTATTACTATAAATGTATAGAATAAGGTTTTTAGAATAGAATAGGAATATGATTCTCCTATTTTGTAACTTGTATATATAGCTTTTCAAGTAATGAAAATAATCAAGGGAATTATTTCTTTCATGGTATCAAGAGACTAGGTCTAAACAAAAGTTTTCTCTCCTAACTTTTGTACCCTCTTGGCCGAACCCCCCCCCCCTCGGGTTTCTCTCCCAAATTTCGTCTTCCGCTCTCCAAAATCTCTCTTATATTTCCCCTCCTTTGTTCTTTCAATATGTCTAAGAACAATTATCATCCTGCCCTTATGGTTTCTAACGTCAAGAACAGTATCCCTATTGTACTTGAAATGGAAAACGTCCAATATGCGACGTGGGCAGAATTGTTTAAAATTCACGCTATCTCCCATCAAGTTATCCATCACATAATTCCTCCCGCTACACCTCTTCCCGCGGAGGATCCTCAGTTATGGATTACGCTTGATGCTACTATTCTCCAGTGGATCTATTCCACTATTTCGGTTGACCTTTTACAGACGATTATTGAGCCGGATACCACAGCAATGGCTACCTGGAATAGATTGCGTGACATATTCCAAGATAACTAACATTCACGTGACGTCACAATCGAACGGGAACTCTCTCTAGTTCGCATGGACGACTTTCCAAACGTATCGGCATATTGTAAGAAACTCAAGGAGTTGGCGGATCAACTCCGTAATGTTGGCGCACCTGTAACAAATAATCGTCTGGTTCTACAATTGGTTGCTGGCCTTTCGGAGGCCTATAATGGTGTTGGAACTCTCCTTCGTCAAAGCAACCCTCTTCCCGCCTTCTATCAAGCCCGCTCCATGCTTACTTTGGAAGAAGCCGGTTTGGCTAAAAAGGCGGCTACCGGAGCAAGCCCCGTCGTCATGATGGTGTCCTCTCCAAGTTCTTCAGGTTTTGTTGATAATTCGGGCCAAAACCGTACTCATGGTGGCGTAAAAATAATCGTAAGAATAATAACAAAAATCGCGGGGGCAAACGCGGCGGTTCCGATGGTCAGCAAGCAGGCAGTGGGCCCCGTCCAGTGAACAGTGGCCCCACCGGTCCCTACTGGTCCCAACAATGGGGCTGGGGCAGTGGGTAGTGGGACAGCAGCCCCTACGTTCCAGCAGTTCCCAGCAGCCAGTGGGCTGGCCAGCCTTTCAGGCCCAATAATCAGCAGTGGCGGCCCACGGCCACCGGCCCCGAACGCAACGGCCCGGCGGCTACGGTACAGTGCAGCCCAATCCTGGAATACTTGGGCCCCGACCTCCGCAAGCTCACCACGCAGCAGGTCCCACTCAGACAGATATTGAGGCCGCGATGCACACATTGGGTTTGACTCAATCGGACCCAAATTGGTATATGGACACCGGTGCCACTACTCACATGACTTCTGATTCAGGTACTCTCTCATCTTATTCCAATTTGAGCAACCCTCGGGGTATAATTATTGGTAATGGCAACTCTATTCCAATTCAGGGTTATGGTCAGAAAACGTTGTCTCCCCCCAATCCACCCCTTATCTTGAAAAATACTTTACATGCACCCAAATTGATTAAAAACTTAGTGTCTGTCCCAAAGTTCACTACTGACAATTTTGTTTCTGTTGAATTTGATCCTTTTGGTTTCTCTGTGAAAGATATCAAAACGGGGAGTCATCTCATGAGGTGTGATAGTAGGGGGGATCTTTATCCTATCATGCCCGATTTCAGTCCATCGAGTCAAGCCTTGCCGTCAGCTTTTGCAGCCATTTCTCCTTCCTTGTGGCATGCTCGCCTTGGTCATCCGGGATCTTCTATTTTATCAGTTTTAGATAAAAATAGCTTTATTTCTTGTAAGGGTACGAGTCGTACTCAAATTTGTCAATCTTGTTCGTTAGGAAAAATTGTTAAGTTGTCATTTGTGGACTCAAATTCTCATACTTCAAAGCCATTTGTTATTATTCATAGCGACCTATGGACGTCTCCTGTTCTAAGTTCGTTAGGTCATCGATATTATATTCTTTTTTTGGATGATTATTCTAAATTTTTGTGGATGTTTCCAATTGCCAATAAATCTCAAGTGTTTTCTGTCTTCATAAAATTTAGAGCATTCATTAGAACACAATTTGAAAGAGAAATAAAAAATATTCAGTGTGATAATGGGAAATAGTATGACAATAGGGTGTTTTGGGAGTTCTGTGATAATAATGGGATCAATTTTCATTTTTCGTGCCCTCATACATCTTCTCAAAATGGGAAAGTCGAACGCAAAATTCGTTCAATAAATAACATTGTCTGCACTCTCTTACTTCATGCTTCCGTACCCTCATATTTTTGGCATCATGCTCTGCAATTGGCAACATATCTCCTTAACATAATTCCGTCCAAAGGTCTGACATATTCTTCCCCCCTCCAAATCTTATATAATAAGAACCCTTCTTATTCTCATCTTCGAGTTTTTGGGTGCTTGTGTTATCCGTTATTTCCATCCACCACAATTAACAAACTTCAGGATCGGTCTACTCCGTGTGTGTTTTTGAGTTATCCGTCTAATCATCGTGGTTATAAATGCTTTGATTTATCCTCCAAGAAAATTATAATTAATCGACATGTCATTTTTTATGAAACCCAATTTCCTTTTACAAAAGTTCATACTCCCGAGCCTAGGTCGTATAATTTTTTGGATGACCAAATATCCCCGTATATTATTCGGCATTTTTCGGACATCTCCCGCACCCAAAACTCTCCAGCGGGCCCACTGCCCGCTGGCCCCACTGTACCATCCCACGTTCCAGTTACTGGATCAGTCCAAGCAATTGGGCCGGTCCCGGCCCACTTCGGAACCGGTCCGATGGTTGCCCCGGATACCGATTTGGGCCAGCAGGTGCCGTCCCAACCCAGCAAATTCCCAAAATTCACTCAATTCTTCTTCGAGTCATATACTGGTCACTCATAGTCAGCGGGGTATTTTTACACCTAAAAGACATTTTAATTTACATTCTGATGTCTCTAAATCCTCCTTGCCCCGTAATCCTGTGTCCGCCTTAAATGACCCTAATTGAAAAATTGCTTGCCATTAGAAGAAACCAAAGGCAATTACTGATGAATATAATGCTCTTATTGATAATAAGACATGGGAGTTGGTGCCTCGTCAATATGGTATTAATGTTATCAGGTCTATGTGGATTTTTGCTCATAAGGAGAATTCAGATGGGTTATTTGCTCGACATAAGGCGCGGCTAGTGGGTGATGGTAAGACTCAGCAGGTTGGGATAGATTGTGGGGAGACGTTTAGCCCAGTGGTCAAGCTGGCTACTATTCACACTGTGCTTAGCTTGGCTCTTTCAAAGACATGGCATATTCATCAGTTGGATGTCAAGAATGCTTTTCTACATGGTGATCTCAAGGAAACAGTATTTATGCATCAGCCGTTGGGGTTCAGAGATCCTAATCGTACTCATCATGTCTGTTTGTTGAAGAAGTCCTTATATGGGCTTAAGCAGTCTCCACAGGCCTGGTATACAAGGTTTGCTGACTATGTTTCGACTATTGGGTTCACTTACAGTAGTTCAGATAATTCCTTGTTCATCTACCGTCGTGGTTCATCCTTGGCCTACATTCTGTTATATGTGGATGATATCATTTTGACTGCCTCTTCCGATGCATTACGCCAGTCTATCATGGCCATACTCAGCTCTGAGTTTGCTATGAATGACTTAGGGCCCTTGAGTTACTTTTTGGGGATTGTCGTCAAGCGTCATTCAAATGGTTTGTTTTTGTCTCAAAGAAAGTATGCGGCTGAGATCATTGAGAGGGCTGGGATGTCATCTTGTAAGTCCACTTCCACTCCAGTTGATACTAAGCCCAAACTTGGTGCCACTGCCGGCATCCCTTACGAGAATCCGACCCGCTATCGCAGTCTTGCAGGGGCTCTTCAGTATCTTACCTTTACCAGACCGGATATTACGTATGTTGTTCAGCAGGTGTGTTTATTCATGCATGATCCCAGAGTTGAGCACATGAATGTAATCAAACGCATCATCCGGTATATTCACGGTACACTAGACTATGGTTTGCATTTGTATCCTTCATCGACATCCACACTTGTCTCATACACTGATGCAGATTGGGGTGGTTGTCCAGACACCAGACGGTCTACGTCTGGCTACTGTATGTTCCTTGGCAGCAACTTGGTCTCCTGGTCTGTGAAGCGTCGGCGACTCTATCCCGCTCAAGTGCCGAGGCTGAATATCGAGGGGTAGCTAATGTGGTCTCAGAATCATGTTGGTTACGTAATTTGCTTTTAGAGCTTCATTGTCCGATTCAAAAGGCAACCTTGGTTTATTGCGATAATATTAGTGCCATCTACCTTTCAGGTAATCCGGTTCAGCACCAACGCACTAAACATATCGAAATGGACATTCACTTTGTCCGTGAAAAGGTTGCTCGGGGTCACGTTCGCATATGCCATGTCCCGTCAAGATATCAGATTGCATACATCTTTACAAAGGGTCTTCCCTCGGTCCTTTTTGAAGATTTTAGGGACAGTCTCAGCGTTCGAAGACCGCCCGCTATGACTGCGGGGGTGTGTTAAATATACACAATATACACACAATATACATGTGTATATTGTGTATATTAAATCTCGGATTTGGTCCCAATAATAGCTCTCAGTTTTGGTTGTTTATGTAAAGTAATTTATGGTAAATATTTAGTATCCTAGTTTAGGTAATATTGTAATATAATTAGTAGTGTATTACTATAAATGTATAGAATAAGGTTTTTAGAATAGAATAGGAATATGATTCTCCTATTTTGTAACTTATATATATAGCCTTTCAAGTAATGAAAATAATCAAGGGTATTATTTCTTTCACTTAGTGATCCTTCTTGTCCAGTACTACAATTTCTACAAGCTCCACCTCCTTACACTATATCACCTCCCTTAATTAGCCATTATCAATCTTACAGTATTTTTTAAATGGAAATTCTTCTCTAGCCTTTCCCATCTCCTTTACTTTCCATTCCTACACCTCACATGTCTATTTTCCAACAGAATTCCCCTTTTCTGAAACCAACCACCAAGAACTTTTCAAGAAAATTTCATCAAAGAAACACAAGTAGTAAACTTTTTTGTAGCTTTCTTGATTTAGCACCCACATCAAAGCCAGAGTCTTTAGATGTTAACATCTCATGGTTTGATCCTAATTCGGTCCGGGCTCAATTCGACGTGATCATCATCGGTGCTGGCCCTGCCGGGCTCCGGCTAGCTGAGCAAGTTTCTAAATATGGTATTAAGGTATGTTGTGTTGACCCTTCACCACTTTCCATGTGGCCAAATAATTATGGTGTTTGGGTAGATGAGTTTGAGAAGTTAGGATTGGAAGATTGTTTAGATCATAGATGGCCTATGACTTGTGTTCATATAAATGATCACAAGACTAAGTATTTGGGCAGACCATATGGTAGTGTTAGTAGAAACATGCTGAAGTTGAAATTGTTGAATAGTTGTTTTGAAAACAGAGTGAACTTTTATAAAGCTAAAGTTCGGGAAGTGAAGCATGAAGAATTTGAGTCTTCAATTGTTTGTGATGATGGTAGGAAGATAAAGGGTAGTTTGATTGTTGATGCAAGTGGCTTTGCTAGTCCTTTTATAGAATATGATAAGCCAAGAAACCATGGTTATCAAATTGCTCACGCGATTTTAGCAGAAGTGGATAGTCATCCATTTGATTTGGATAAAATGGTGCTTATGGATTGGAGAGATTCTCATTTAGGTAATGAGCCATATTTGAGGATGAATAATGCTAAAGAACCAATGTTCTTGTATGCAATGCCATTTGATCGAAATTTGGTTTTCTTGGAAGAGACTTCTTTGGTGAGTCGTCCTGTGTTATCGTATATGGAAGTGAAAAGAAGGATGGTAGCAAGGTTAAAGCATATGGGGATCAAAGTGAGAAGTGTTATTGAGGAAGAGAAATGTGTGATCCCTATGGGAGGACCACTTCCGCGGATTCCTCAAAATGTTATGGCAATTGGTGGGAATTCGGGGATAGTTCATCCATCGACAGGGTACATGGTGGCTCGGAGCATGGCCTTGGCACCAATATTGGCTGAGGCCATTGCCGAGGGCCTTGGATCAACGAGAATGATAAGAGGGTCTCAACTTTATCACAAAGTTTGGAATGGTTTGTGGCCTTTGGAGAAAAGAGGTGTTAGAGAATGTTATTCTTTTGGGATGGAGACTTTGTTGAAGCTTGATTTGAAAGGGACTAGGAGATTGTTTGATGCTTTCTTTGATCTTGATCCTAAATACTGGCAAGGGTTCCTTTCTTCAAGATTGTCTGTTAAAGAACTTGCTATACTTAGCTTGTGCCTTTTTGGGCATGCCTCAAATTTGGCTAGATTGGATATTGTTACAAAATGTCCTGTGCCATTGGTTAAAATGATTGGAAATCTAGCAGTTGAGAGCCTTTGAAAAAAGGTTGAATCATAATCTTTGTTTTAAGTAGATTATTTTCGTCTTTTCTCAATGCAAAAGTGAGAAAAACTATACATTCCATGATTCCAATACATAGAATTCTATTATGGTAGTTTACTTTGTGGATTTCACTCTTGTCCAAAATAAGTCCAACAGAAAGGCAAAAGAGAAGTGGAAGCTATTATGCTCTACATATCAAGATATATGATACAGTTTGATCTTTGTGGTCACTTTAAACATGACATCGTTGCCATTTGTCGAACTCAGACAAATTTGCCTAGCAGCACGATGCTTGTATTACTCTCTATGTATTTATTCGTACCTATGTATTCATCCAGTTCGAAATATACAACGTTAATGGCTGTTGACACATAGGACAAAAATTCAGAGTTGGTCTTTAATACCAAGTCTGCATTTGGAAGGACTGCTAATTGTTATAGTTTCCAAACTCAATGAATTAACTGGATACTATTTTTTCTACATAATAAACTGGAAAACTTCACCGTCATTAATCATTAACAGACAATCGGGAAGCAAGAATTATGCTTTTAATTTTCCAAACTGCCAATAGGAAAGTTAAAATAGTGTCTTTTTTGTTATTCTAATGGAGTGGATTATGCAAATCAAGTTCCTTAATCAAAGTTTGGTTTATGAACTGCGCCACTCTGTGTCCCTCTTAAAATCCTTAATCCCAAATATCTACCACCAAGGAAATGAGCTGCTCCATCAGATCTTTTGAGAATGTTTATATGTAATTTAAATTTAAATGGACTAAATAGGATGTATAATTTAGCAATTGAACATTTAGCATTTCTTTCGTATAGTTATGAATATTATTGGTTTTTTGTGAGAACGCAATCCATAGGTTTAATTACCGATTATCAGTCAATTGCCTTCTTTCTCATTATTTTAAAGTTCAATTAGAAGTACAACATATACAAAGAGTTGAAAATTATAAAGTAGTTACTATTACTTTTCGTTCACCCATTAAACTAGGTCATGACTTTAACGAGTACTTGTTTAGAAGCAGGGCAAAACAATAAAAGTTTGATAAACCGGAAAAAAGACGATAAATACATCATGTGAGATTAATAGAAGCGAATAAAATCTTAGAGTAATTTGATAATAAAATCGAAAACCAACCATTATTAAAGTGGTAAAGTTGAGGACCGGAGATGTGATTTTTTTCGGAGTTTTAGGTCTTAATTCTTTTTGTAACTTCACAATTGGAAAATAGTTTACATTTTATTCCATCTATAGTTGAGAAACTTTATTTCGTTACTCATGCAAATAACTAAGTTATATGAGACTTTTTTTATGTCTCAAATTACACATGACCAGCTACAAGTTTCTCAAAGATCAACCGTAACAAAATTTGATGATCCACAAGTTTTCACACTAGTACTTTTTCTTTTTTTTGTTCTAAAACTAAATTTGGTTTTGCTTTTCATATCCAATCGAGAAACGTACTTCAATAGTTTTATTTTAATAGATGAAGAGTTGTAGTTATAACAACTCCATGTATTCTGTTCGTACAAACACCAACCTTACTAAGAAAAAAAAAAGTATTCTCAACAATTTCATTCAAACTAATCCATGTTCTCCTCTCCCCCTCCATGTTACATGAGTCATGTAGTATATATTTCCAGCCCTTCTCATAATTCATTCATAACACAAATATCAGTAACTTACTATATTTTAGATACATCACCCGTTCTTTACTCGTATTTCTTTTATAACGCAAAAAATAAGTTCTTATAACTTCTGTTAAATAACCTTTCTCAAATTTCACATACATTCCCCAGCATATACTAACTAATCAAATGGATTCAAAATCTACTAGCTATGAAACAGCCATCAATGTATCTGAGACAGAGTCCACCAAGCAAAAATCTTCTACTGCTGCACCAGCTGCCACCATTGTAGCTACCACAAAAGCTATTCCTCATAATCAAAAGGGAGGATGGCGAAGAGGGGTTGGCATTTTCGACTTTATTTTGCGACTTTGTGCACTTGTGGCTGCTCTTGCTGCAGCAACTACCATGGGAACTACTGATGAAACTCTTCCTCTTTTTACTCAGTTCTTTCAGTTCCAAGCTAGCTATGATGATCTCCCCGCTTTCTCGTACGTTATTCTAAATTCACTATTACTCTTATTTTTTTATTTCAACCAAATATTGTCCAAACGAGTGCAATTTTTGGAAATATTAGTTATAGTTACCTTTTTCTTGTATTTGTGATGTGTGATTTTTGAATTGATGACACTGTTTGTATTTGATTGATTTTTTCAGGTATTTTGTGGTGGCAAATGCTATTGCAAGTGCATACCTTGTCCTCTCTCTGCCTTTCTCTATCGTTTGCATTGTTCGACCACATCTAGTTGGAGCCAAACTTCTGCTTTTAATTCTTGACACGGTAATTGAAATAAACTTACTTTACTGCAATGTGTTTTACACCGTGTTCTCGCCCCGAATTCTGTTCTCTGCCGTTTTATCGGCTGACCGTATCGGGAGACAAATGGATTCCTTAACTTAAGCGATTTGGGCTGGAAACAAAACTCTAATTTCCAGCAATGGGTTTCCCAATTACTCCAGAAAGCATTAGGACGGTGGTATGAGTAAACTAAGAGGTAAGAAATATGAATGCAGCTAAGTACAGTAAAATAAAGGATAAATAAAGTAAATGATAAAGATAGATAAAAATTGAGTTGTTTAATTGATTGGTTGTGTCTGTATATATAAAGAATGATCCTATTATAGTATAAAAAAACTGTACAACGTGATCCCCATGTCAGCCATCAAGTAACCCACTAAGTTCAATGGCCGACATGGGGGAGGTGGTGCCGATTTTATCGCCCTCTACTCATCTTGCTCGGATAATGGCCCTTTCTTTTAGTTGTTGTTGGTCGTTACCGCTTCTAGGGGTCCGGAAACCCTTTTGACTTGGTTGTTGAGGCGTCTGCATTTGAGTGGGTCCTAGTCGTACCTCTAACTAAAAACTCGACTAAGATGCCTTAGTAGCCGATGAAGTTCTTGTAGTTGAGACTAGGAGTAAATTCGACTCTGAAACAGTTCGGTTGTCACTGAATTCGGCTAAACACTTAAATTACTTTTGAGTGTTAACAATTTCCCCTACATTAATTCGAGTGTGACTGTTGAATTGATGTATCCGAAAGTAGCCGTCGTTTTAGTCTGACAGTCGCGCATGTCACTACAATCGTATCGTCTCTAGTGCATGCAATGATTATTTCTTCTGAATTGGGTTTCCCCTTCAGCTGAGGTGTCTTTATTACCATGAATCGGTTCCAATGTTTTCCAACCGTGCATTCAAAGAGGTAGCCCTAATTTCCACCGCGCATCAAGATCTACTTAAGAAGAGATATCTTTCAGAGATTGTTTTACTTGATATGTATTGCCGGCAACCCGTGGGTTCGCTACGGAGGGTCCTTTCCTACTTTGGCGATCATTTGCCGATTTTACGATCTTTCATTTCAATCGGCGGGATGATTTTCCAAACTAAGTCTCCTTCGGCAAACCTTTTTAGGATCTATATGTTTGTCGTATGCTTTGGCCATTTTACATTTACCGGCTTTAACTCTTTCTATAATTGTCAGTCGATTTTCATCCAATTGACCCAACTCCATTAGCATGGCCTGCTAATATTCTTCCAAACTTAGAAAGTTTGGTTTGACCATCCGTAATGATATTAACTTTTGAGGACAACACTGCAACTTGGCCATAGATTTAGCCGATAGGATGTCGTCCCCGTAGCTGTAGATTTGGAGTTTCTGATTGCCAATTTCATTTAAGACATGTCTTTGTAAAATGAGTTTATTCAAACTTTGCACAAAACATACACAACACGAGGTATTAAATAACACTCGAGTTTTGTACAAGCGTAGAACAAAGATAAACAAAGCTAGGCGTAAAATTCCTATCGGCAGCTCAAATGTTATTGGCCGCCAGATCTGGTTTTCTGTCATGGTTCCCCATCTGCGATGCCTCGACTATCCTTGCCTCATAACTTAGGGCGGTCAGCCGATGCCACAGGTAGCGTATGATTTGGGTTTCCTCAACCATTTAAATCCTCCAAGGTAAGTCGTGGTTCGGCTAATTGTTTTATTTCAAACCCACGTGATGTAAGATTACAAGATTCCCAAGATCCTTCTTCATATTGCTCTATGACGGCTATGGGAGCCACATAGGGTGAATAGATGACAACCTCTACGTTCTGAACCCCTGGTCGGAACGGGTTATCATCCGTTGTGACGATTTCTATTTTGTCTCCTTCCCAAAAGATGAGTTTTTGATGCATGGTAGAAGGAAGGCATCTGCTGGTGTGAATCCAGTCCCTGCCCAGCAGAATGGTGTAGGATGGCTTTTCATCTATTACAAAGAAGACAGGGCTTGACCGTCTTAGGACCTACAGTGATTTCTGCTACTAGAATCCTCAATGCTTCGGAGGCTTCTCCCATAAAGCTAGCCATTTTCATGTTAGTTGGGATGAGATCCTCCTTTGTTTTGTTAAGATCCTTCAAGGTAAGCAGCGGCATCACATTCAGCACAACCCCATTGTCGACAAACACCCGACTAATAATTTTGTCGTTAATGTAAGCCTTGACGTAAAGGGGTTTGAGGTGTTTAACTATATCTTATTTTTCTTTACAAAGAATGATCCTATTTATAGTACAAAAAGGAAAAAAATTGTACAACGTGATCCCTATGTCAGTCATCAAGTAACCACTAAGTTCAATGGCCGACTATGGGGGAGGTGGTGCCGATTTTCTCGCCCTCTACTCATCTTGCTCGCCGAATGGCCCTTTCTTTTAGCTGTTGTTGGCCGTTACCGCTTCTAGGGTCCGAAAACCCTTTTGACTTGGTCGTTGAAGTGTCTGCATCTGAGTGGGTCACAGTCGTACCTCTAACTAACAACTCGGCTAAGATGTCTTAGTAGCCGATGGAGTTCTTATAGTCGAGGGCTAGGAGTAAATTTGGCTCAGGAACAGTTCGGCAGTCACAGAATTCGGCTAAACACTTAAATTACTTTTGAGTGTTAACACACAGTTTTTGATTAATTCTTTTTATAAGTCAGTAACTCAACATCACATATCAATCAATAGTGAATTACAACAATTCGTAAAATGTCCTGTCCTGTACGAGGGAACGTAAAGATTAAAGTTTTAACGATCACAACATTAATCTAGTAAAGAAATTCTTGCTAACCTCACTACGACTCATAAATTAAAAGGGAAATTTAAACTTTCTTGATTATAAAGATTCAACCCATTTTGACCCGTCCAGATTCAATCCAAACCGACTAACATTTAACACCCCTTAATCCCAACTTTTAGAAAAAGTAAACAAAATGAAATGAAATTCAAATTGGAGATTAAGAGGGAAAGACACGAATGAATTACTATATCATTTTATTAAGTATATTTCTAACTTATGATTAAAATGTTGCAGGTGATGGTGGCATTTACCACGGCCGCAGCAGCTGCGGCAGCTGCCATAGTGTACTTAGCACACAACGGCAACTCCACCACACAATGGCTGGCGATATGCCAACAGTTTGGCGATTTCTGCCAGCTAGTGAGCGGCGCAGTGGTGGCTTCCTTCATTGCAGCATTCATCTTCATCTTACTTGTTGTTTTCTCTGCCGTGGCTCTCCGAAGGCATTAGGACAAATGGACATTTGGAGTCGTCGGCCGGTGTTGTTATGGACTGTATATCTTATCTATCTTTGATTTGGTTTCGTTCGTTGTCATTTGTCAATTTGCTTTTTGATTGAATACATCTGTTTGAGTTTTTGGATGTCAATTTGCTTATGCACTTCAATAATAATTATGCACGTCAAAGTCGAGCATTATTTAAAAGTACAAAATGGACACTACAATAGTTGTATGAAATATTATATCTTGAATTACAATATTCATAAACATATCTTTAAAATCTTTAAATATATTTATAAATCGATTTGATTCTAATTTTTCTTGTGCAATATCGAATCCAATCAAATGTATAAGTAAGTTTTCTTAGTCAGTTTGATTCCATTTTGGTTTTGGGCTGAACACCCATACAATACTAGGAGTGATGTTTAATGCTAAAATTGAAAACAAAGATTGAAAAGATTTCCTTGGGGTGTTTTACAGGAATAACTACCATAAGAGATGATCTTACTTTATTCCCTATTTAGCAAAAAAATTTAAAGAATGACTTAGCTTAAGAAAATTTGATTGCGGAAAACTTTTGTTGCGCATGGACATAAGTTATATACTTATAGGTATAAAATAGTTTAGCTTATGAGAGAATGAATTTTGGGTAACAATTTCAATATATCAAATACAACATATTTTGTTAATGGAGGTAAGTTTTACCTCGTAGATAAAAGTTACATGTGTTGCTCAACTGCATAAATTATAATATACGAGTAAGATTTAATAATATTCATTTTAGTATTGTGTTAAATTGATCTCAAGTTGTGATTCATTGACAAAAGTTGCATATATTATTCACGATTCCCCCTCCCTCTAACTTTATAAAGAGTCATTCTTACGACAACAACGACAATAAATCTATTTTCATCTCACAAGTGAGGTCGGAAAAGATAGTATGTAAATAGACTTTACTCCTACCTTATAAGGTAAAGAGGTTATTTATGATAAATAGTTACTCGAGAAAAAATAAAAATAGATATTATTTAAAAAATAAAATTTAATTTAATTATGATTAGATTTTTTGAAACAAGTTAGTCGATACAATTTGAAAAATAATCGCATCAGCTTCATGTGTAACTTATTGAAAATTTGAAATGTTTTGAATTCCTGCCTCAGAGGACAATTAACTTATGCGTACAATTAGAATTTATGCTTGATGCGTGTTGCCCAGCAAATACATTTAAGTTAAGGTGATCTTTAAAAAAGATTGTTAAATGGGACAAAAGTTTTTAATAGCCTGTTTGGCGCTTATTTTTCTTTAAAAGTGTTTTTTTTTTCAAAAGTTTATTTAAAAAAATTGAGGTGTATGATCAAATTTTTGAAAGAAAATAAGTGATTTTAAGGAGTAGCAAAAAAGTTTTTTAGAAGTTAAATCAAAAATATTTTTAAAAAGTACTTTTGATTAAACTCTTGACCAAACACTGATTGTTTTTTTTCAAATTAATTAGTCAAATATAAATTATTTCTCATCAAACTTTTAAAAAATATACTTTTTAAAATAATAAAATTTTAGAAAATTGGACATATTGGTACTATATCAATTTGTGGAATTTTCTCATGTGAAATAATGGCTTCCACTATCCGACATGTGTGGACCGCACCAAAAGGAGTTGCCAGTAAAATTCCTCCTCTTTTTATTTCCTCTCAAAATTTTACCCATTTTTTCCACACACACTCTCTTCCTTCACCTAGAAGATAACCACTCCTAATTTCTGCTTCTCATAATCAAGTGAATTACCTAATTCGCCCTGAGTCAACTCTAGGGTTTTCAATTTGTAAGCTTTATTGCCATCTTTGTTTTAATACATCTTCATCTTCATCTTTATCGATTGTCTTTCGTTGAATGTTTGAACATTTTCAATAAATTGTGACTGTAATTTAATTATTTTTTGTAAGAAAAGTTATGGTTTGATGATCTCTTGTGAATTCTTGTGGGATTTATCTAATTTGTTACTCAAGCCATTCTAATTTATGTGATGTAGTTTGATTTACACAGTCTAAAATAAGCTCTAAATTATTTCTTCAAGGATAAAAAGTGAAGTTTAAAGGTAAATTGTTGCCAAATAAAGAAATGTGTCATTCTCTTTGCCATTGACTAAAAAGTAAAGTGTGTCGTATAAATTGGGACAAAGTAAGTACTTTTATTTTAATTTATTAAATGTTTCTGAGCTTTTTGTTTCTCATAGTTTCTTTTGAATTTCGAATGACGTAAGTAAATGCCTATGATGACTTCTTGAATTCTCTCTTGAACTTTTATTTTAATGTATTCTATTTGTTTGGCAGGGAGTTGTTTTAGTTGGGTTAAAGACTTGTATGTGTTATAAAAGTGAGATTAAAGAAACTATAGGATCCCTAATAAATTGTTTTAACAATGGAAGGAATTGGGTTTGTACAGGAGAATGGTTAGAGAGGATTAATGTATCTGTCTCAATTTGTTTTGGGATTGAGAAATAGTTGATTGATGTATTGGTGAGGTGATTAGGTAGGACATTACACCACTTCAGCTCACCGAGGACATGACCCTTGATAGGAGTGTGTGGAGGTCGGATTAGGGTAGAAGGTTAGTAGGTAGTCGGGCTTATTTCTGTCAGATTCCCGGAGTACTAGTATTATTCTTGTATTTTCATATTCTTCGATGTCTATTATTACCTGTCGTTTCTTTAGCCTCGGCTATTGTATTGTCTTGTTGTTGTTCTGCTTGTTGCTATTGCCTTATTTTTCACCTTTCTTTGAGCCGAGGGTCTTTCGGAAACAGTCTCTACCTTCGCAAGGGAGGGGTAAGGTCTGCGTACACACTACCCTCCCCCGACCCTACTTCTGGGATTACATTGGGTTTGTTGTTGTTGTTGTTGATGATGTTCTTGTGGTGTAAGTGATGGAGTTACATTACTTTCTAACTATCTTTTGTCTAGCATTATTTTGTGATGATTAGATGGTTTAATTGCAGCTGTAAGCTTGTGGCTTACCTCTGTGAAATTCCAAGGAGCATAAAGAGAACAGGCCTTGTTGTTTAAAAAAGGTTTTTGGAAGTGAAGTTCTCATGAGAATTTTTAGGGGAATGCAGAAAGTAGTTCGCGAGGATCAAAGGGAAGTGAGCTGCTGCAAGAAATCATTCAGCAAAGGTATTGGTGTTACAGCCCCAAAGGCTAGGAAGCGAGATAAATTGAAAGTGTTTCTCTAATTTGGGTAAAGGGAGAGCGATTGTTCTGTGGCCTCTAGTTGAAGAAGGGCAGCAAAAATGACACGGATACTGGTTCAGCGAGGTTCTACAGGGTCTTCATCATCGTCGTCAAACCAGAACAGGTCGTCAGTTTCACTCCCTGGATCATCTGCTTCTTCTTCAGCTTCATCACAGCCACAGGCTTCTAGCAGTAGTCAAGTACCATCAACTCTGAAAGATGATGAGTTGGTGGGAGAATTTCCAGAATCGATTGCCTTGGATGAGTTTTCAGTTGGTTCCTTCAGTCACAAAGGTGATTGCGATGATGCTTCAGTAGAAAGCTTTGGCTGTGATCGAAGCCTCCCTGAAGAAAAGATTATTGACAATGAGAAGATAAGTGATGGTGCTTATGACTGCGGGGACTCCCTAGAAGGATCTAGTGGTTTAAGAGTTGAGGTAGCGGAAAATGAGGGAACTTCTGTGCCGGGGGATAAAGGTAGTTCTTGTCCACCTCCACCTCCTCCTGTCCCACCTCCTAAACCTGCTTCACTAAGTCCTAGCCCAAGGAAATTTTCATCAGGTAGTTCAAATGCAATACGGATAGGATCATCTAGGGAATTTGTTGGGCAGCCCAATGTGTCAACTAGGACTTCACCTGCTGGATCTAGGCCATCCTCTCCGCGGTCACACGGCGAAAGTGAAGGTTATAATAGCGCGGATGAGCAGAATCCCAACTTTGGATCCTCACGCAATGATGTGGTAGGTCCAAAAACTTATCTGCTAGAAACTGATGAAGGCTGCAGTTTATGCTCCTCTTTTCCATTATAGGAATAGAATTGATTATTGGTTTATTTCTTAAGCACATATAATCAGCAACACCATTCCCCTGCGCTAAATTGTGCATCACGGTTTACGGTTTAGTTACCGTTGGAATGGTCATTCTGCTCGGGTAGTTTAGCATGAGTAAAGGATGATTTATTAGTAATTTATAAGCTACAGTTTTATCCGGCTATCAGAAATTGTTGCACATATCTGAAATTTGAGAACTTAGACAATTTTCATATTGTTTCAGGAGAGAGAGCACCAGTTTGAAATTGATATAAGAAGAGCCAAAGGCTTAGAAGTTAAGAAAATGCGGGAAGATGGGAACTGCCTCTTCCGTGCAGTTGCTGACCAAGTATATGGTGATTCTGAAGCTTATGATTTGGTCAGGCAGATGTGCATCGACTACATGGTAATTTTTCTTCTAAACATTCTGTCATAAATTCAATTTTATTTGTAGACTTTCTTTTCTTTCTTTGGTAGGTTGAGAAATTGTATTCACTTGATTTTGGTTCCATTTAGAAATGTTGTTTTTTAACATGCCATTAGATGGGGAGATAAAGCTATCATCTTGGTTTTACATCAGAGGGCCCTTGATGCCGACTACTTTATGGAGAAAATAAAAGAATATTTTGACTTATCGTCATGTCTGATCACTCAACTAGAATTTATCTTGCAAAAAAAAAGTTGGTTTCTTCGGTTTCTTAATCATTTATATGGTTTTTCTGCACAACCTAATAACTTATTTTGCTCTATCTTTATTTATTTGTTGAGTATCTTTTGTTGTAGGAGCGTGAAAGAGACCACTTCTCTCAGTTTATAACTGAAGGATTCACATCCTATTGTAAGAGAAAAAGGAGAGACAAGGTACGTCATGTGGTTATTCAGCAATTATCTCTCTGAATCGTTTTTTTGCTTCTGTCGGTCCCAAGCAGAATTGGACATTTGTTACACATAACTGAAAGAAATGTAATTTGAACTTGAGAGCATTTCTTAGGATGATACTATTTCGTAGATGATGGTCATCAGGGACAGTTTTAGTGTTTTCCTAAACTGCTTGAAGTCCAACATGAGTGAATGCACAAAATGATGAAGGGATTTCCCAGTAAATAAAATAATCTGGTTATGCTGCGTGAATTCACTTTTCTTTAGTTTTTGTTGAATTCAAACTGCTTGAACCTCTAATGTCTACATTATACTGTTAGTAGTTTGCTAATATCTTTGTAATGCATATGATTTTCTAGTGCATTATATTGGTCATTATCTTCAGCTCCTTGTCTTTTGAGGTTGGGGTGGTTAACTTGTGTTTTGGCCTTGAATGAATGTCTACGTTTTCCCTTCACTTTCCCCATCCTGGGGGAGAAAAGAGTGGTTTAGTCTATACTTGCACAGGGGTTTGGTTTCAAATCATTTAATGTTGGTTTCTGCTGCTTGATTTTTCTTAGATTACTTCATTTTCTACTAAAAGGTTAGATTAAAGAACTCACATGGACTGAAAATATTCATTTCTTTTTTAGCTTCTGCTATTTGTCGTATTGGTGGATAGTGTTTTGCTTATCGATTATCTATCTGTGTGCATATATTTCTTTATTTTTCAATTCCTTGTTAGAATAACTGAGTTATGCTCTCATTACTGGATTGTAGGTTTACGGCAACAATGTGGAAATCCAAGCGTTATCTGAAATGTATAATCGCCCTATCCATATATATTCTTACAGCACTGGTAAATTCTCTTTTGACTTTTGATTGTTCTTTTTGCAATAAGATGATGTGGTGATTGTGATACTTTTTCTTTGGACCTGAGTCTGTATTGACTGCTTGTGTTAAATTGTGGAATTTACTGATGCAGAACCAATGAATACGTTCCATGGAAGTTATAACTCGGACACCCCTCCTATCCGTCTCAGTTATCATCATGGAAATCATTACAACTCCCTTGTTGATCCTCGCCGATTATCAGTTGGTTCTGGGCTTGGGTTTAGCTGTCTGCGAGGGGTAAACTCTCTAATCTGTAAACAAACATGTTGTCCGTTTTCTTTTCCTGTAAGAAGATAAGTTGATATTCTTTACATATATTTCTTAAACTGTCATTCAGTGGTCTGTGAAATATGATATGTTCTTTCTTCGCAAACCTATCTGTTAGTTTCATGTATATATATGTTTTCTTTTCCTGCAGAAAAATGTCGACAAGGATAAAGTAAAAGCTGCAATTAAAGCTCAACAGGACCAACAGATTGATAACGTTAAGCACCTAAAAGTTCAATTTCGTAGAATGATTTCGATACACTTGGCTTCATGTGGGTTTTTATATTGGCTAAATGGTTTCATTTCAGGCGCTTCTAGCTGAAGGACGCTTCTACTCAGATCTTGAGCTCACTGAAAAGGAGATGGAACGCATGGTGATTGAAGCTTCTAGGGCTGAGTATATTGCGCATGATAATAAGTTCAGGCAACAGCTTGGTCGTCGAGAATCTTCCACATCCGGCGCTGAACCATCTTCTTCAGGAACTAGTGAGTTTGATCTTACATTTTGCACTTCTATTGATGTAAGATCAGTAATTTAGTGGTTTGAACTCTGAAATTTCAATATGATCACAGGGTCATCAGGAAGTGAGAAACGGCAGGAAGCTGAGCGAGAACTCTGTTCGCCTGATTCTGCCTTTAGCGACTGCTTCCAGGTTATGCTGTCGATGGGTTTCAGCTATCCACGAGTAATTGAGGCTTATAGCATATTTGGGGATGATGTCGATTCTATGGTTTGTTATCTCATAGAAACCAGCTCTAGTAGCAGGCGCAAAGGAAAAGCAACTGAATGAGGAACTGAGAAAGTGTTAAATCGACGAGAGTCTCTCATGTTTTTCTAGTTTTAAGTATTTGCTTTGTATTTCGTTGTCTTGAGAGTATTATCTCATATGGATCATCCAGATGTTACTACGTCAATTCTGAAGTTCTATTACTCCTGCTGCCTCCTATTGGTATATCAAACACTTGCGTAGTTGCGTATGTGAATAAAAATGCCTTGTAATTTTGCAAGGCTTTCACTTGAAATTTGTTGCGACAGTCCATCACTTTGGAGGTTAATGGACCATCAGAACACAAAATCATCCAATGTAAACCGTTTCAGTGCTGGTTGGGATCAGCTCTTTATCTTATATCCTGGACTTTATGAGAAATTTAAAATTAGTAAAAATAGTTTAGCAGTTGTGTGCTTCTCTCTTGTATTTTTAACACCTTGACCCTGAGTTTTTGAGTCTGATTGTTCAGCTTAGACAAGATTCTACATCACTGTCGCCATACCAGGAGATAACTTAGATGAGGGTGAATGTGATTTGGTCTAAGTTTGGTTTTAGCTACAGGAAATCAAACCGAGTTAGTTGGTTGAATTTATAAGCCAAAATCAAAATAGCAAGGAAGAAGTTTTATAATGTGTTTGTTCTTTTTGGCTTTTATTTATATTAGTTTCATTGTAAGTGCTTGCACGTGTTAATAAATTAATTTTTTATATAAAAGAATAAATTATGCAAAATAGCAATGGACGTTAAAATAACGTTATTATATTCACATAGTTAGAATTATGTGTAATAAGTATTTGAGTTTTTCTTCTCTTTATTTTAAACATGTAACTTTAGTTATAATTTTCATTGATGATATTATCTACTTGAGAAATTTATTGTTATTTTTAAACATTTCAGAATTTTTTTATATTTAAACCTTTGTTTTACTGATCAAAATCTTTGATTGTTTAGAGTAATTATAATACTTTTAAGTATTAATATTTACTTAATTTTTATTTCTAAATTATTCAGAATATAAACAAGATACCCTTTCATTATCATATAAGATAGATATAGTAAAAGAATTATTTAGACTCAAATATATGATGTTCAATTAGAAAATGATAAAGTGGTGTTAGTTGAGTAAGAAAAGGGGAAGAAGTTTATATAAGGTAAAAATTTAATTGATTTTGAAATTCTAAATATTAAGACTTCCTATCTAGTTCAATAAGGAAGGATTTGTTGGAAATTTGTCTTTGGTGGATAGGTGCGTCCACCCATATTTAATGACTTAAACACTAGGGTTCCGCATGTTGGAGACTATGTCTCTTCACATGTGCATAATCTACTAAGTGAGTAGATGAACGTAGGGTCAAGGACCGTCAAATTTCGTTGAGAAATGAAAGAGATATTGGTCCACGAAGTAAGGTGTTTGAGGCATGAAAATGTGGTGTGGGACAAATCTACATCGGTGGGAAACGGAAGAATTGTTCTCTTTATAAGTCTCAAAATTGGCTAAGGGTTTGGGACCCCAAGGGTAACCCATGTATTTGAAGGAGGGAGGACCTAGATGTGCTTGGGTTCAAGGCTAAGTCCACACGCGTGCCGCCGCCCGTCCGGACGGGCTCGGGTCGTGGGACTTGGGACTTGGGCTTCTTCTGATATTATCTCTTTGGACCCCAAATTACTTAATATTTACAGTTTGGTCCCTGAAGTTTCTGAAAAGCTGAAATTGGGAACGACGGAAGGCAGAAAGTTTCTGCCTGCCGTTGGAGCATTAAACTGCACCTTAACTCCTCCCTAACAACTCCTTTATGTTGCACATTAAATCAGCCATTAATTGATTGATTAACTCCCTCACTAATGGCCATAAACAACCATTACTTGGCAGTTGAGGAGTCCCTCCCCTTATGCTATATATTGGAGCATTTTGGCTCAATTTCAGAGACGAATATATACAACACAACACAGAGACAAATAGAAGAGAGCACAATACAAATTTTATCCAAAACGTGACCAGAAACAGTGGACACAAACAAAAAACTCTTCCTTTCTTTTCTATTCTTCAGCAAGTCGTTTCGTGTTTGTTTTCTTCGTCAGAATCAACCTATTTGCTTTGTAGTGTTGATTAGTTGTTGTTTTATCTTGGGAGACTATTGTCCGTTAACGTAAAAGCATATATACGGGGCAATCTTGTCTTAAAGACAGAGAGTCATCTCTCGACTCAGCCACAATTATAACAATCCAGATTTAGTGTTTCTTGATTTCAGGTTATCAAGATTCAAGACTCAACAAGCTTGCGGCAGTTCTGAATTGCCTATTTGTTTATCCTTTCGAACACTTGTAATATTTATTTACTTCTCATCCTGCTTTACATATCCAACATGATTTAATAATCAAAACTAATTAAGTTGATTTAAAGTCTTAAATATTAGAAAACTAATGTAAAATTTATATCAATGAGTATACCACTAGAAAGAAATAAGCAAATATTATTAAATAATGTGGTTGAGATTGAAATAAAAATCAAAGAACAATAGTTAGAATTTGAATCTAGCTTTTTGAAGAATTCCTCGTTAATTGTTGCTTTCTTCTTCCGGACAAATCTCTATTAGAAAAATATAAATATTGAACATGGATCCTCGTTTGCAACCTGTTTAAAGTTAATAGAAAAAGAAATATGTAAACATTGTTAAAATATAAGGTAAAAAGGACTCCTAAATTTATTTAAAAGAAATTAAAAGTGGGCGAAATATTCAAGTGAATTTTTTTTTCCTAAACATAAAAAGTATGAAAAGATGTCCTAAATCTCAGGAAAAATATAATGTCTATTCCTAATTTTGGTTTAAGACTTCGTTCTTTTTTCCTTCCCTACTTTTAGTTCCTTTTTGGTTTATAAATCCTTTTTTCAATAGCTTTTTTCCCGAACAAACTCTCAAATTATATTGTCAATTCTAATAGAAAATTAGAGCAAGTTGAAGTTGAATTCAAGTGTTATTCAATGTCTCCAAAAGGAAATAAATCGTTAGTAGTAAGTTTTAATCGATTTTGAAATCTCAAATATTAGAAAAATAGTTAAATTAAAATGGTAAATGATAAATTTATTTTGTTCTAGCATACGTTTATTGCACATGTGTATCGCATCAACCAACAAATATATATTGTCATTACATTGACAGACTAAATTAATAAATATCTTCTAAACATATATTTAAGAGTGAATTATTGTAATTAAGAGAGAGAATGTGTGTATTCTACATGAAAACTAACCTAAAAAATATAGTGACTCCATTAAATCAAAATCTATAAGTGCAAAATGATCAAAAAAAGGTTGCAGATCTCAAAACATTTAAATCATTCATTCATTCTAAAAAAGGACACGCAAGGCCTAAAGCCCTAAACAAATACAATACTGTAGCTTATTGTTCCAGAAAAATAGCTAACGTAAATACAAAGAAAAAAAAAAGAATAACAAAAGACCATATATCAAGTTAACACATCCCTTCGGCCAGAATATAAATGATGAAAAAGAAATATATAGAAATATCAAACTTCTTAAATTTGTTTAAATCTGACTGCCTCCAAATAAATTAAAATCAATCTCCCCCGATTAATAAATCCTAGATCAACGAAACAAACGAATCGGCAACTATTATATTAAGTATTAGTACTTAGTGAGTTTGTAAATTAAAGCGTCTAATATTATAATCTAGCTTGATATTAAGCGGAGAATCAAACCAATACGGTATTAGTTCGATAAAGCTCGGCAATTGATAACTCGATACGCATGAGATGTTGTGGGTAAATATAGCCGCTAACTAAGTTTCTATCCAAAAATATAACCTCAAATAAAGCGTAAAGTAATTATCACTTCCCATAGACCAATTCACAAACAAAGCCAAATATTAGACCACTTTTTTCACTTCTTTCTATTAAGTTGCAAATTTCAAGTTGTCAATCACCTCCATACCATGCTAATTTCACTTGTAAAATAAGATAGGTAATTTGGTCACTAACAATATTAATAGTGAATTTCAAGTCATTACATCTATAAAAGTAAGATACCTTCATAATGTAATGTGAGTTCCTTGTAATGAAGACTTGACAATCTCGAGCTCAGCCGCTAACTGCAATTAGTATTAATCTTTCTTGGGAGTCTTTCTCATTAATACCAAATATAGATAGGTGTACAATGTGTAATCCTTATACAATAGGGATCCTAATTCTACCATAATTACATAACACTAAATATGTTAATTATGATACAATATACACGGCTGGTACACAATATATACAACTAATACACCCCCTCAGTCGGAACCGGAGGAGGCCGGACGCTAAGACTGGATATGAAGTCCAGGAAGAGCTGTCCAGGAAGGCATTTTGTGAATATATATGCATACTGATATGAAGAAGGCACAGGCATCACCTTAACATGACCGAGAGCAACCTTCTCACGAACAAAGTGTATATCCATCTCAATGTGCTTGGTTCGCTGATGCTGAATCGGGTTATGAGACAAATGTATGGCGGATATGTTATCACATTAAACCAAAGACGCCTTACGCAAGGGACATTGCAGCTCCAACAGAAGGTTTCGAAGCCAACAGAAGGTTTCGAAGCCAACAGATCTCAGCAGCAACATTAGCAACGCCTATGTACTCTGCTTCTGCACTCGAACGGGATAAGGTGGCCTGCCTTTTGGCAGACCATGAAATGAGATTATCCCCAAGAGACACACAGTAGCTCGAGGTGGAGCGTTGCGTGTTCGGACAACCTATCCAATCAACGTCCGTATATGATAACAACCTGGTCGGTGCTGAAGGGTATAGGTGCAAGCTATAATCAATTGTGACCTTAACATATCGAATGTTACGTTTAAGAGCAGTAAAATGAGGCTCCCTGGGGGCATGCATAAATAAGTATACATGTTGAACATCATAAGCAATATTAGACCTGGTGAATGTGAGATATTGTAGTGCACCTGCAAGGTTCCTGTAAAGTGTGGGATAAAACACAGGATTACCATCAACAACACTAAGCTTTGATTTCGAGTCAACCGGAGTGGACATTATCTTGCAGTTTGCCATTTTAGCCATGTATACTATCTCCTCTGCATACTTGTGCTGACACAAGAACATAGAGTCTGCAGATCTAGTCACTGATATCCCCAAAAAATAACTTAACTTTCCTAAGTCAGTCATGACAAATTCAGTTGTGAGCAAAGTAATAATCTCATTTTTCAATAAATCAGAGAAGACAGTAAGCACAATGTCATCCACATATAACAACAGGTAAGCGGTGTTGTTACCTCGATGAAAAATAAATAGAGAATTATCACACTTGCTACATACAAACCCAATCCGCATAATGTACTGTGCAAATCGATCATACCACGTTCTAGGGGCCTGTTTTAAACCATAAAGTGACTTGCGGAGGCGCCATACACACTGAGGGGCTGCTGGATGTACAAAGCCAGGCGGTTGGTGCATGTAAACAATTTCTTTTAAATCCCCATGTAAGAATGCATTCTTCACGTCAAGCTAATGAATCGACCAATGCTTACCCATAGTAATACTCAGAACTGTGCGAATGGTAGCCGGTTTAACAACCGGACTGAATGTCTCACCACAATCTATACCCTCCTACTGGTTTGTGCCATTAGCCACAAGTCTTGCCTTATACCTCTCTAACTCACCACTGTCTCTGTATTTGTGAAGAAAAAGCCACATGCATTGGATCACATTCACACTCCTACGGTCTAGGAACCAAATCCCATATGTGCTGTTTTATTAAAACATTAAATTCCTCACGCATTGCCGCATTCCAATTAGGGTCCTGTTTGGCTAGTTTTAATTATATTTTATCCTACATAAGATTGCTTCTATCAAAATATTAGAGGACATAAAAGTCGTTCAATATATGAAGAATATTTTGAAAAACCAATATTTATATTCATGCTTTTATAATAATATAGATGGATAGATAGATATAGATATAGATATATACTCACGTACGAATGCTTAAAGATAAACCATGTAACAAAATATTCCATAAAGCAAAGTGCTGTTTTGAAAATCAAAAGGAAATACAAAATGAGAAGAAAGGAAGGCATGGAGTTTTAATTTTTACACAATAGATTATTTAATATTTTTATGATTGAAAAGAAAATATATGTTATGATTTATACTAAGTGAGGATAATTTTGACACCTTAACCAATTCGAGAACGAGCAGAAGTTTAACCTAGATGAAATCGAGGTAGTTAATCTGGGAGACGATGAATCGGTCAAAGAAATCAAGATAAGTGTGCATTTGACGAGCCATCAGAAAGAAGAGTTGATAGACTTGCTAAAGAGATACATAGAAAAATCAATACACTCTAATGTTGAATCAGGATCAATTGGGACATAAATAAAGCATTGTGTCAAACTTTTTTTTTTTGGTGTCAAAGTTAGTTATGGATGAAAAAGTAGAAGAATGACACCTATTATGGGATATACAATGCATTAATGACGTGTGAAAAAACATGAAATACCCAATTCACTTCTAACATGTAATTTAAGATGAATGATTCTTGGACCCAAACTATTGAGAGGATTAAATGGAATTTACTAAACAATTGAACATTTTCTTTTTAGTTCTTGAAACAAAAACAAACGAAACAAATTCACAATAGAAGATATATTGTCATTGTCTCACATATACTATATAGTTTGTCGATAAAGATCGTCTCTTAATTAATTTTTGAGTTGGTGCTATTAAGTGATACATTTTGGGTAGTTACGATTTAATTCTAATAATTTACAAGGATAATTAAAACAATAATACTATGATAGATAGAAGTAGAAATAAGTAAAAATAACGTTTTACTCAAAAGTTGGGTATCAATATTTTTTTGTTAGGGAGTGTTTTTCATGAATGGGGCTATGCTATACGAATTCGAATAAAGTGGACTCAAATGCGGTATGGACACTGAGTGAGAAATAAAATAAAAAATTCTTTAATAAAAGTAAAAATAAGAAAATTAATAGTATATATTTTCTTAGAAAATTATATACATGTGTCTATCCCCTGTAGCAAAGCAAAGGTTTTCCTTCAATTTGGAGCAATCTTAGGGTTTCTATCACAGTCGAAGTTGGGCCTGAGCTTAGAGAGCTAGTTGCCGTTGGAAATAATAATGTCGCAAAACGGGAAATTGATGCCAAATCTGGACCAGAACAGCACGAAGCTGCTAAACTTGACGGTTCTTCAAAGGATTGATCCTTTCATTGAAGAAATCCTCATCACTGCTGCTCATGTTACTTTATACGAATTCAATATTGATAACAGCCAATGGGTAATTAATTAACTTGTCAAATTTTATTCTATTAGTTGGTACATAGATACTTTTGTATTCACGTAGTTGAATTGTTGTTTTTGCAGAGTCGAAAGGATGTCGAAGGATCTCTATTTGTTGTCAAGAGGTGATTTTTTTTCTTTTTTTTTTTGGTAAATTTCTTTCATACAATTAATTAACTAAATATCAATTCCCTCATACTAAAAGTATATGTTGATGCTGGCTGTTAACTCACTATAACAGCTTGTTTGGATGGTTATATACTTATTGTATTGTACTGTGCTGTTAGCTGAAATACAAAAATTCCATACGATTTGGTGTGTTGGCATCGCTGCCTTGTTTCTTTTTCTCATTTTTTCTTTACTTATTGTCTAATAATCGTATTTTATTCTTTACCCGACCTTTTTATAGTAGCTCTACCCGTGCCCTACTTTTTTTTTTTTTTATACGTTTATCCTTCAAATTGCTAATATGTGACATTATGTAACAATGAAAAACGATACAATCTATCTAAATGTTGTATTCATAAAGACAATACAATACGATACAATACACCACAATATAATATAATACATTATGAAACAATATGTAACAACCATCCAAACAACCACAACATAATATGATACAATATGAAACAATATGTAACAACCATCCAACCAACTATGCCGTTTGGGAAGCTAACGTAAAGGAGATACATTTATGCATATATTCCTTCACTTGGTACTTGGGATTTGATGAAAACAGTGACCTTTATGAGGTCCTTGTTATTCTAGTTTTAAAAACAACTCATCTTTAATGGAATTTTTGTTTTTAAGTTTTGATTTTGTGTACTTTTTCTTTTGTGATAATTACTTTTTAGCGGGTCTTACAGGAGTTCTCAACCTCGGTTTCAGTTTATTGTTATGAACCGCAGAAATACAGGTCAGTTTTTCTGTTTCCAAAAAATATCTATAAACACAATTACTCTCCACTTGCCTTTTGTGTTTAGCTGATTTGAAAGTTTCTTGCTTTTTTGCTGTTGAAAAATGTTCATAAACTTGAAGCTTATACAACAACAACAACAACAACAACAACAACATACCCAGTGTAATCCCACAAGTGGGGTCTGGGGAAGGTAGGATGTACGCAGACCTTACCTCTACCTTTGCAGGGTGGAGAGACTGTTTCCGATAGACCCTCAGCTCAAAAGAAACATAAAACTTGAAGCTTATACATGATTGATTATTTGGTGTGGAGACTCGGAATTGTAGTAATTTACTATACATCAGGTTTATAGCCTTTATGCATCACAACAATGTAAATTACATATCATTCACTTTGGATCAAAGACCCCTTTACAAATAAGTTCCATGGTAGAGAGGTCGGAGATTTCCGACCACAAAAAAAAAGTACCAATGGTAAAGATACTTATAAGATCCTTACTTTAGCATTTGGATTACATATGGTTTTCATCGACCACGAGAAGGCATACGACAAAGTCTCTAGGGAGGTTCTATGGAGATGTTTGGAAGGTAGAGGTGTCCCTATGGTGTACACTAGGGCGATCAATGATATGTATGATGGAGCCAAGACCAGGGTACGGACGGTAGGTGGAGACTCGGAGCACTTCCCAGTGATGATGGGGCTGCACCAGAGATCAACTCTTAATCCATTCCTATTTGCCTTGGTGATGGACGGATTGACGCGACAAATTCAAGGGGAGGTACCATGATGTATGTTATTCGCAAACGACATAGTCCTGATTGATGAAACTCGTAGCGGAGTGAACGCCAAACTGGAGGTTTGGGGACAGACTCTTGAGTCTAAAGGGTTCAGGTTGAGTAGGACCAAGATAAAATATTTGGAGTGCAAGTTCAGAACGGGAGCGACCCTGAGACAGACGTGGAGGTGATGCTTGGTACTCAAGTCATTCCAAAGAAAAGAAGCTTCAAGTACCTCGGGTCTATTATCCAAGGGAATATAGAGATTGATGACGATGTCACACATCGTATTGGGGAAGGGTGGATGAAATAGAGGCTCACATCTGGAGTCTTGTGCGACAAAAAGGTGCCACCAAAACTTAAAGGCAAGTTCTATAGGGCGGTGGTTAGACTGACTATGTTGTATGAGGCGAAGTGTTGGCCAGTCAAGACTTCGCACATTCAAAAAATAAAAATTGCGGAGATGAGGATGCTGAGATGGATGTATGGGCATACAAGGAGAGATATGATTAGAAATGATGATATCCGGGCCAGAGTGGAGTGACCTCGGTGGAGGATAAAATGCGGGAAGCGAGATTGAGATGATTCGAACATGTGCAGAGGAGAGACACAGATGCCACAATGCATAGGTGTGAGAGGTTGACTATGGACGGGTTCAGGAGGAGTAGAGGTAGGTCGGAGAAGTATTGGGGAGAGGTGATTAGACGGGATATGACGCTGGTGCAACTTATTGAGGACATGTTAGATAGAGAGTTGTGGAGGACACAGATTAGGGTAGAAGGGTAGTAGGTAGTCGAGCGTAGTCCTACTTACACTTACAAAATAATAGTTTGTAGTACTATTACTGTAGGCCCGATTAGCTTATCACACTTATATGCGCAGTATTTTAGAGTACTTTGTTTAGCTTATTTATCTGCGCTTATTCGTTTTTGTTATCAGCATGTTCATACTACTTTAATTACTGCTTTAATTTCTTGTCTGAGTCTGACCGTTTCTCTTGCTTTGCTTGTGATTATGCTTTATCTTGAGCCGAGGGTCTTTCAGAAACAGCTACTCTACGTACCGAGGTAGAGGTAAGGTCTGCGTACACTTTACCCTCCCCAGACCCCACGTTGTGGGGTTTCACTGGGTATGTTGTTGTACTTTAGCATTTGGATTGATCTATTGCTTCACTCAGATGTGAAGTTTTAATATGAAGGTTGACATTTACTTTTGAAGTCATTTAATTGGATGCCAGCACTGATCAACAGGATGTAAATCAAATAGGAGAGAAGAATGCAATTGGACTATCGTTGAATAAGAGGAGCCGTCTTAGAACTTAAAAGACAGATGCCTACTACGAGGCGCAGGAGTACCTTGTTTGGTCTTGTGAGGCGCTTAGTCACATAATGCCCTGGCTTGACTTACGACCAAAATTTCTTACTGCTCGCACTAATAACGGGCAAAAGAGTTCTCTTTTGATAAGATTGGATACCTGAAGTCACTCGTATTCTTAATAAAATTTCTGGCTTGCATGTTGATCAATTAGTTATCAAATTTCGAAAACCAACAACAACATACCTAGTGAAATCCCACAATGTGGGGTTTGGGGAGGGTAGCGTGTACGCAGACCTTACCTCTACCTTGATAGGTCTCGGCTGTTTCCGAGAGACTCTCGGCTCAAGACAAAGCACAAGCAATCAAGAGAAACGGTCAAACCCGGACAAGAAATTTAAAGCAGTATGAAAATCCTGATATAAAAAACGCATAAGCCATGATAGCGCATTCTGAAAACCCTGTCTGCAAAATATAATTATGGCAGTTGGAAGTTACAATTGAATGTAATATCATTTAATAAACGAGATGGACTGCACAACATTGAGTACTCTTTCTAACTTGTTTAAAAAAGAAAGAAAACAAATATCCTTTTTACGTTTTCCTGTTCCAAGATTACTGAGAGACACGAGAGGTATGGTTCCAAAACCCTCCTTTCCCTTTTCTATCTATGGCTTGAGGATTCACTACTAAGCTTTAGTTGAAATAAGAGCGCTCGTCTTGGCACTAAAACTCTGGGGTTCCAACTGTATGAGTCATGCAGAAATGAGATTTGGGAATGTAGAGGTAGAATAGAGAGATGGCAGCAATATTTAGAAGACGATTGGATTCAAAGAACTTCCTTTTATGAAAGATATTATGGATGCACACTTTTAAAAATAGTAAATAAAAAACTTAACAGAAATGGTGCGAGTATCGTAGTTAATTTGGTGTTTAAAGCTAGTCATATGAATTGTCATATATACTGAAACTTGAAGTAGGAAGTTTGTGAGTTTTCCTTCAGTATAAGTACATATGTCCAATTTCTGTGCCTTAAAAAGTGTTAATTCTGGTGAACAGATAATTTGGTGGAGGATCTGTTGGGGGATTTTGAGTATGAGATCCAGGTTCCATATTTGTTGTATCGAAATTCTACCCAAGAAGTTAACGGGATATGGTTTTATAATCAGCGTGAATGTGAAGAAGTTGCAAATCTCTTTGACAGGTAATCTTTTCACAGCTTTTCTCTCCAGAAATGTTTCCTTTTCTCCCCGTCCCCTAGTTAAGTGAATTGTATGACCAGCCTAATGAGAAGGATAGGGATCAAAGAAGTACCTTTCGACCACACTGAATACAGACATATCTTCCGATGCGTTTTCTCTTTGATGATTAACTTTTTAAACCTGTCACTCAATTTAGTGTTTACTGGTGATCAGGATACTCGCTGCATATTCCAAGGTGCCTACCAAGTCAAAAGTACCATTGACGAAGAGGTATTTCGATTTATGCTTTAATGAAATAAAGATACTTCTATTGAGGCTTACGTTTTAATGGCTTCAACATTTTTACAAATATGTTTGATAGATGATTGACCTTTGTATAGATTACTCTATTTCATCTTTACATTCGAAGAGTTGCCGTTAAGTGAAATCTTGCTGAAAAGGTGCATAATAGATAATTGTTGATGTCATTCAGATGAAGGGACCTGGTCAATAAGATACTATTTCAATTCCCAAGCCAACTTGTTGAGTAATAGAACTCCAAATAATAATAAAGTTATCGTAGATGATTACAGATATAGGTGAAAGAATTTATATTTTGAGTTGTAAAAAACAGTCTTTACATTGTCCCCTACTACTAGGAGGATACTGTTGGTCTGTGATATAAGAGGGAAACTATTATTTCAACGTTGGTTGTAATGAGCAGTTGAATTTTTGTCTCTTGCATACAGTTTAATGTAGGATTGCAGTCCCCTTGGGTGTTTCTATATAAAGAAAACTTTGAGAAGTGATCTCTATGAATGCTTTGAAATTTCCAATCATACACAATTTTCGGTATTACGTAAAAAAAAAGCAAGCACTCTCTCTTGTACATTTGAAGTAATTATACAAGATATAACAAATCTTTGTCAAGGAAAGTGGTCTAAGGTCTAAGACGAATTGTTTCACTCTTTCTGGTATAATCTCTTTCCTTCTGTTATCCATAACCTGTCTGATGCCAGTTGCTGTCAATTGGTTTCTGAAAGGAGCTTTTGGTAATATGCAATTTTACTACAGTGAATTTGAAGAGCTGGAAGCAGTTCCAACCATGGCTGTAATTGATGGTCCTCTGGAACCGTCATCGCTCACTGCCTCAAATGCTCCGCATCTCCTTGAGGACAATTCCTTTGTGAACTTCGGTGTATGCCTTCTTTCTCCCTTCCTCTTTGCTCTTCTTTCCAATAAATATACTGTATCTGTTGTTCAACAAATCTTACTGAAAGGAATATCTTTCCGTGTGTCAATTCTTTTTGAAGATCTTCAGTTACTCTTGCTAGGCATTTGTGTTCAAATCTTTACTTTTGTATAGAACAAGTTTTCTTAAATATTGTGTGGTATATGTGATATGGATCCAATATGTTAGTTGAAAACGTGACTACTCTTGTGCATTTCAAAATATAACCAGTTATTTGACCCTAATATACTAGGGTAGAATACTGTGTACATTATTTGGATAAAGACTCGAGGAGTACTGGGACAGCAATTCAGGCCATGAAATTATCAGGGTCAAGACAAAAAGAAAGGATGGACCAAGCTTACTCTGTTGGCGGGAATTTCCTTAATAACATTAATTAAAAAAACTAGCTAATGATTAATGATATATGTTAGTAAGGGAAAAAAACATAAAGTACATATTTTATACTTTTTGATAGAGAAGAATAGCTGGAAATTCGATTTTTTCTATGTTGTCTCATCTTGACTAAATTTATGCTTTTCTTTTGCAGAACGCTATGACAATTGGGAATGCTTCTAGTACTACAGTTCAAGGGCAGCTATACCACTCACCTCCAGCGATCGTACGCCCTCCTCGTCCTCCTGCTTCTGTTCCTCCCTCTTCAGCCCCTGCCCTGATTCCATCTCCTCCTCTTTCAACTTCTTCCCTTTTGAGGCCCCTCTTTGATGCTCCTGAACCAGACAGCAGTGCTAAATGGTCTTCAAATCTGGTGAAGCCATCATCTTTTTTTGGTCCTCCACCTGTCTCTTCTCCGCTGATGCCTCCTGTTTCATCATCTGTGCCCACTGCTCCTCCACTTCTTCCGCTTGGGAATCTCCAGCGCCCTTATGGAGCTCCTTTGCTTCAACCATTTCCTCCTCCCACTCCTCCTCCATCTCTCACTCCTACTTCTGCTCCTACCCCAAACTATGGACCTGTTGTTAGCAGAGACAAAGTGTGTGAAGCACTTGTAATGCTTGTTCAGGTATGTTTTCCTGAATTCGTTGGTTACCTTTGCTATGCTAAACATTCTTGAAGACACTAAGCTTTTAGTGACCTGCAGTTAATTTCTTTTAGCCTGGTAATGAGACATTGATACCGCAAGGTAAATACACTCTGCTGAGAGGGTGTACTGAAGGAAAACAATTATCGTAATTTGCATAGCTATATTGGGGACAATCCAGATAATATGAGTAAGAATATGCAGCAATCACTTTTAGGACTTGGTTTTTGTAGCTTCTCTCATTTCCTCTCATTCCTTTAGGACTTGAGGTTTCATCTGAACTCATGTCTGGATGCCATTCCACTGAGAAGCATATGACATTTGCAGTCTAGGATGTCTATATTTTACACCTTTTACATATATGGTGTATGTGTGAACCTGATTACCATCTGGTTGCTCTTGCAATGGACATTTGACTAGCATATTGGAAACTACACCACATATTACATTGAAGTGTTGTTAGGTTTCCTATTTCTTATAAGTAATTGTTTATTCATGGAAAAAATGGATAAGTATTACGTGTTAATGGGAGGAGATACAAAGGAGTTTACCAAAACCGTTAGCTTACTCTAGGGATCTTCCTTGAGCCTGTACTTCTTTATCATAGTTTTGAATAAGGTAACCAATAGTGTGCAAGATGGGTTTCGATGGTGATTGATGCATGTCATTCATTGATGATAATGTGTTAATTGGCGAAACTGGCTAGGAGGTAAACTAAGACCTGGTACTATACAGAGGCACTCCGGAGAATAAGGGATTTATGATAAGTAGAAGTAAGTTAGAATGTAAGCATTAAAAATTTATCCTCGGAGCTTCACAAGAAGAAAAAAAAAAGCAAATGAGATTGGAGGAAATTATGTTGACTAAATGTAGGAATTTCAGTTACCTAGGCTCAGTCTCCCAAGAGAATGGTATGAAAGATGAAGATGTGTCACAAAGTTAAAATAGAATGGGTGAAGTGGAGTAGTGACGTAGGAGTTTTATGCATCAGGAAGATACCTAATAAAATGAAAGGCCTTGTTTGTGTAAGTCAATGTAATTTAGGAATTGGGCATCTTCACCGGATAAGTGTCGTACAAATGTAGATGTTAAGATGGATGTGCGTCATAGTAAATTGGACAAGATTAGAAACAATCACATCAAGCCAAGGGTGCAAGTAGCACACACATAGGATAATATTAGAGGAAGTCATCTGGAATAGCCTGCACGGCTGCTCAGACCATCAAATGCATTAGTGAGTTGTTCAAACATAAGATAGTTGTGTATTCTGTTCGATAGGTTGTGCATTTTGCTTTAAGGAAATGCAAAATTGATGACCTAATTTTTCTTAGTGAAACTCCTGATTCCTCTTTCAATATTTCCCCTGTTTATGTATATTTTTGGTGAATTCCTCATCATATTCCCCTATTAAATGGTCTTATTTAGTGTTAAAAGTATGTGTGTATTTCAGTTATAGGTTAATACTTGCCAACTGTTAATCAACTCTCAATTCAGGTGCTTAAAAGAACCTGTTAGAATTGATATGACCATCAACTTGTAAAAATGTTAAAACTCCTTTATGCATGAAACTATTTGTCAATTAGCAGTTTTAAGGTAGGTCTAAAAAGATTCACTTGGTGGCTGGTAAAATAAAATTATTATGGACATGGTGCTACATATCAGCATGATAGGCTGTATTTGGTCCTTTACCACACCTAGAGGAGGGGAAAGATACATAATAATGTCGACAATGAAGGAATGAGATAATTGGATGACAAGTATATTCCATAGGAGAAAAGTGCTTCCCCCCCCCCCCCCCCACACACACACACACACACTCAAAAAAAAAAGACCAGTAAGGTTTCTAACTGTTTTACAATTTGAAAGTGGCAGTGCATTGGTACTCCTTAAATGCCATGAAGGAAACCATAAATTCTCTTTCTTGCATGAAGAATGCCAAATTATCTTCTTGGTGCTCTACTACCAAAACCACATCATTTTGCAGGAGAATAGATAAAAACTCGGGTGTAAAATACAAGCATGCCTAACAATATCTATCCCGGACCTCTAGAGAATTTGAGACTTAGGAACAATGAAAAGGTTCTGAATTTAGCTACTGTGAACTAATGAGGGACTCCTCTAGTAGTTAAGCTATAGTGGTGTTGTAAGCTCGTGGGTTATTGACTTGTCTACTCTTGGAAGTCACTGGTAATTTGTTATTTCGGTTATTTTTGTTTTTTCCATTTCAATTATTCTTGTGCTTATTTGTTCCTATTACAAGCCTTGATACTGGTCTCGTCATGCATCTAATTTGATCTTTATTTCCATAACAGGACGACCAATTCATAGACATGGTATACCGGGCAGTGCTGAATGCTCATCATTCATAATATTAAGAGGAACTCTTCTAATTCGTCTGATGAAATTTCATTACATAGTTTTACCAGGGCTAAAAGAGGATCAAATGGTCAGTGTATAGGGGGTAACTTTTGTGTTTATGGTGTTTGTGAGACCCACTTGTATAGTTATATACTAGTTTGTTTCAGTGCGTTGGGTTTTGGACTTAACCTCTTTGATATGTACTAGTTTCTTTTATGGTCTGGACATTCCAATTTTGTTCTTTATGGTGCTAAAGCGAGAACCATGTATGTTGTCAGCCTTGGTCTTTTCAGCAATTGTGTTTATGGTGATCCTGGCCTAGTCCGGTTCAGTGTAAAATATTAAAGAATTGATTGACACAAGTATCGGACTAGCATTCTTACTCGAAGAATATTGAATAAGGAGCAGTCTCCGCCTCGGGTGTATGAATGGTTAGTTTGCTGGAGGAAAAAGTGAACTAAATAAGTACTTAAGAAAGTTCTCTACAGGTAGAAAAATATTGTTCTTTGTTATCTATATAGAGATTCTTAGGTATTGGGTGCTTAGTTCATCATATTAAATTGGATAGAGATTTGTTTCTAATAATACGCTTTGACCAACGTCAAATCACTTAATCCAACCCGATGTTGGTTATCATGTGTAATTACAACAATTAGCATAACACGATTGTAAACAATATAGCATTTATAATTGTAAGTATCATTTATATCCAATATAACATTTTTATAGAAGTTAAAGTGATGCATACATGAAAGAAAACAATTTCCTAATATAAAATATTTACCATTATATTATATTAGAAACAAAGGAGAGATAATAAGTCGAAGATCATTATCTAGTCAAGTCGTAGTAGTAAAGGTCATCTTTAACATACATTTAATTCAATCCGTGCATTGTTATTCCGCATTATGAAATAACTGATAATAGGATTACTAAATACGGGAATTAGAAATAATAACCAGACACGGTATTATTAGTAAATAAATATCTACTGATACCATTTCCAATTTCCAGTAATACATCTAACCATAAAAAGAGATTATTTAAAGGATTTTAAGTAATTTTTGACTCTAATGGTGGGTGAATCTCATGTTGATGTCCCAAAAATATCATTACCCACTCAACTCCTTCATTATATGGGTTCAACAGAGCCCATACAAACAGTGCCCACCGTGTAAAGTGTGAAAGCTGGAAAAGTACCACATCAAGAACCTAGTGAAAAAGCGAGCAGCTGAAACTATGACATAAGGAGCTTGTGCGGTTTGGTGAAACTCACGCAGCCACGTGGTGAGCACACAGCGAATTATTCTTTCGCCTTTTACTAAAGAATACCTTGTAGGTGAGGATCATCCAAATTCATATAAAGAGTTCATGTTCTATTTCATATCCGATGTGAGACTCTTAACACCAATAATACTAGTGATAAATCATTTTTTAGACTAATATCTTCACGATAATTGTTCAGTCGAAGAAATAGTATTCTATGACTATTTTTTTGGTGGTAATGTGATTTGTGGTTCAACTAATTTAAAATTTGTGTCCCATAGTGTATTTTAAAAATTAAAAGGATTAAATCAGCCAAAAGTTGTAAATTGGTGGTGTGACAAGAAAATAGATAATTATAGGAAAAATGCAGAGGGAGTTGATAACATTACATTCATATTTTTTTTTATTTTAAAAAATAGATACACATATGTGGTAATTGAGTTCCACTTAGATTGCCAGCTAGAACATATAGATATCCAGTATCCAGTAGGAAGCAAAATACAAACCAGTTTATCTATAAAAATCCACATGGCAATAAGGCATTGATCAACAGCACATCTATGAATTTCACCACATATTTCCCAAATATATCTGCTGTCCACAGAAATCTTCAATTTACACACTCTATTATTCCTACAGTGACCTCCCTAACACCAACTGAATACTATTCTCTCAAAAGAATGGCAGCAACAATGTCCACTGTTGTAGGCTTAGCTAGCTCATCTCTTTCTGGATTTTCTTCTCCAAAGAAGCCTTGCCTCAGCTCAGGTAAACCGATATTCCTTTGCTGTTCTTTTATTTATCTTTCTATGGCTTCCTTTTCTGCAACTCTATCAAGATTATGCTTTTGAAAAATGGTTCAAGTTCTTTGGTCCATTGAGAGTGGATAGGTTAAGTTGACTTAAAACAATAGATAATTCTTTATAGTGAAGTCTGATAGGGTAATTTTAAACATAAATTAATAATCTCTTCGTCTCAATTTATATGATGTACTTTGATCAAACACATAGTTTAGAATAACTTATGATCTAAAATAAGTCATAAATTTTTGTATGGTTATAAATTATCTCATTAATAATAAATTAAAATATTTATTAATATAGAAGGATATCATCCTTAGAGACAAACTTAAAAGGAAACTAAATTATATAAATTGAGCCAAAATGTATCACAGGTCATAGCCGGTTCATTCTTTATACTGTTAGTATACATTTGTAAAAGAGCTTAACTTTTGTACACGCTTACATGGTCAATAATGTGTTGTTTTTCAATAATTAAATTTCTTCTATTTTCTCTTTACAGGCTTCTTGAGATCACCAGTGACAGCAAGAAACCCTTTAAGGGTAGCACAAGCTTCAGGAGGCAGATTTACATGGTATATGACCAAATAAAGATCCATCCAATAATTACAATGGTTTATATATTTCAATTTTCTTTTTTCCTCTAGGAGTTTAGTAATTTATTAGATGATTGTTTTTGAAGTTTTCAAAGAGACTGGCTGAGGAGAGACTTGAATGTGATTGGATTTGGTCTGATTGGATGGTTGGCTCCTTCAAGCATTCCAGCAATCAATGGCAAGAGCCTAACTGGACTTTTCTTTGAGAGCATTGGCACTGAGCTCGCTCACTTCCCCACTCCACCAGCTCTCACTTCTCAATTCTGGTATACTCTCACACATTTTAATATACAATATAGTTTTCAAAAAAGATTTAAGGTACACATACCGACAGTATATACTTTTTTATACTAATATTAGTGTAGCTTAATCTAATAATAGCATGTTAGTTACTATTATAACCAGGTTAACAAGTGATGTTTATCGTAGATATTTTACCTTTCATTATGTTGTAAGCGACCTAAAATTGTGTAAATATTTTAGAATAGCCGGCGCATAAAACTTGGAACTATTAGAAGAAACTGATGTTCGGTATAATAACTATCATGTCCTTAAGACCTTAACACACCGCAAAAATTGAGAATTTGGTTTGGATGAATTTTTAAAATTTTTAAAATATGTTTTGCTATAGTTTTTAAAAACATAAAACATGACTTATATCCACAAGTCCTAAAATTATAAGAATACACAATCATACCAAACAAAAATTATTCCTACGTGTTCTAACTTTATTGTTGAATTTAGTTTCAGTACTTTTATTTTACTAATTTTGTAATTTTCTTGTTGAATGCATTGTGTAATTTTGTTGTTGAACAAATGTGAGACATCTTTGAATATGATGACTCAATAATTAGTTAGTGGACATTACAAGCAGTGACATAATTTTTGGGATTAAAACAATAGTGACTGCTTAGGAGATAATTTGAAGCCTTCAAATAATTATAGCGTTTTGAAGTATTCTTGACTAATGGGGGAAACATGGTAGATACAAATTAGTTGGGTCATAAATAAATGATGCTTTTTTCACAAAATACAAACGTTTGGGGTAATTTTAAAAGTTTTATAAAGGTCCATGGATAGATCTTAGTCCAAAAATTAGGTCTGAATCAAAATTTGGGAAAATACGCTCCCAAAATTTATGCCCAAATGGAAGCTTTATTTTTTACAAATTCTCTAGAACACTATTCAACTTTTTTCTAGATAAGTTCGCATACAATTTGATATTTGTGAAGAAAAGAATACACTTGTATTTTTCTTGTAATTGCATGTTATACTTTAAAGAAATTTAATATACAATTTTAAATTGGTATGTGTGTTTGTGGACAGGCTATGGTTGGCGTGTTGGCACTTGGGCTTGTTCATCTGCCTGACTTTTGGACAAATTGGATTCAAGGGAAGGACCGAGGATTATTTTCAAAAGTAGAATATTTTATTCTGCAAATTCCTGTATAAAAAATAATTAAGCTACTTCAGACTTTGGTAATTCTTTTCTTTCATTTCAACATGTTATGGGCAAGAAATACCTTCTCCTTTCCAAGCTTTTCAATTTTCCTGCTTATTAGTCGAAGCACGATGTATGAGATTGTGCTACCATAGACAATGATACGAATTTCAATACAGAACAAAGATTAAATATAAAGATCGGGTTTATGCACCAAATTATGAAAATTAATAATGGTAATTGAAAATCATAGTGAAAATTATAGAATTGTATTAATCTTCCTTGGAGAGTCTTTCTCATTAATACATATATATATATAGTGTGTACAATGTTGAATCCTAATGGAATAATGATCCTATATTTACCATAATTAGATCCTATATTTACCGTAATTATATACTGCTATTAATTACAAAATATATGGTGAATATATGGTAATATTCACTAATACACCGCCTCAATTGGAGCGGGAGGAGGCCGGACGCTGAGACTGGATCTGAAGTCAATGAACATCTGCCGAGTAGGCCCCTTTGTGAAAATATCTTCATATTGATACGAAGAAGACACATGTAACACCTTAACATGACCTATATCAACCTTCTCACTAACAAAATGTATGCAGACATAATGAAGAGCCTCTGGATGTACAAAGCCTGGCGGTTAGTGCATCTAAATTGTTTCTTTCAAATCTCCATGTAAGAACGCATTTTTCACATCAAGCTGATGAGTCGGCCAGTTCTTACCCATAGCTATGCTCAGAACAATACGAATAGTAGCCGGTTTGACCACTAGACTGAAGGTCTCACCACAATCAATACCCAATTGCTACCATGTGTCATTTGTCATAAGTCTGGCTTTGTGGCGTTCAAGATCACCACTATCTCTGAACTTATGACGAAAGAGCCACATACAATGAATCACATTCATCCCATCTGGCCTCGGAACACGATCCCACGTGCGTTGAGTGGTAAGCGCATCAAACTCCTCACGCATGGCCGCATTCCAATTCAGGTCTAGTTTGGCTAGTTTTGGGTTTTTAGGTATTGGTGATATGGATTGTGTGGATAGGTTAAAGTGAACTTTGGGTTTGAAAATTCCGTGTTTGGCACGAATTTCCATTTAGTGTGTGGGCACGGGGGCGGGCCAGTGGGTCTCGGGTCGTGGGGCAGTGGCAGTGGGTGGGGAGGGGTTCAACATGATTTGGCAGTGTGGTGTGGTGTGGGGCTGGGCATTGGGTGGTGGGATATTTTGGGGGTATATGGGTCCTGAAGTGGGGGGGGGAGGGGGTGGCGGTACATTACAGGGTGGTTGGGTATACTTGGGGGAGGGGTAGATAGTGTCGGATGAGGCAGACTGTGGTGGGTGGTATGGTGTGGTGGCGGTGGTAGGCTATGAAGGGATGGGTGTTCAGACGGCCGAAGGTTGCGAATTTTGTAGTGCATTTTGGAGTAGAGTGGAGGTGTCTGAGTCATCAAGGAAACTGTAATCAGTGACTCAAAATTTTTGGATGTTGTCGAATGGGAAGACGTACTCAACAAACGTGACATGACGTGAGATTATGATTTTGTCTGTGGATATCTCATAGCACAAGTACCCCCTATGGTTTGACAGGAAATCGAGGAAGACACACGAAGTAGAGAGAGGTGCTAATTTGTGAGAGACCGTGGAGGCCAGATTTGGGTAACAAAGACAACCGAAAATTCGAATGTAATCATAGGAAGGGATCCAACGGAAGATAATTTCGGTGGGTGTCTGATTTTGAATCGTACGGGTAGGTAAGATGTTAAAAATATGTTCTACCATTTTTAATGCATAAACCCAAGAGGTAGGGGGAGACGCACATGAAAAAGAAGGGTACAAATCATATTGTTAATGGTGTGGAGAATTCTTTCGGCTTTACCATTTTGAGGGGAAGTATGAGGGCAAGAGAAACGGAAAACCATGCCATTAGCCGCACCATAATTATGAAAGTGGGAGTTATTGAACTCACTGTCGTTATCACATTGAAACGTTTTGATATCTTTTTCAAATTGTGTTTTAACCAATGTACGAAATTCAAGAAATTTGGAGTAGACTTGAGACTTAAGTTTAAGCGGATAGACTCAAAGAAAGTGAGAGAAGTCATCCAAAAATACCAAATAATATTTACGACCTAGGTTGCTGGTTATAGGAGATGTCCATAAATCCGCATGAATAATATCAAAGGGAGAAAAAGTAATACTCGAAGAAGACATAAATGGAAGTCTAACATATTTCCCTAGATGGCAAGAGGAGCAACTATGGGCAAGGTTCCCTTTATTGCATTGGATTAACTTGTGGTTTCTAATAAAATAAAAAATATGGGCTTCGGGATGTCCAAGTCTACTATGCCATGTTGAGGAGGGATGTCAGCTAGAGATGTGGGAGGATTGATACCGGTAGTGGACGTGGATAGAAAATGATAGAGATCCCTCACTATTGCATCTTGTAAGAAGTTTCCCCGTACGTAGGCCCATTATAGAAAAACCAAATGGGTCAAAATTAATGGATACAAAATTATCAGTGACAAAATTTCTGACATAGATTATGTTCTTGATAATGTTAGGGGCATATAAGACGTTATTAAGGGAGAAGTGGGGATGCGGTGGTGGGGTTAGTGTGTGGTCAAACCCTTGTATTGAAATGCGATGACCATTTTTTATCATAATAGATTGAGGAGTATTTAGATTGCGCAGGTGAGGAAGATTACCAGAATTATTCGTGAGGTGAGATGTGATGCCCGTATCCATATACCAATTTTCATCGGGTTATTGGTGTTTTAATGTGCTGAAGGCCTGCTGTTGCTGGGTTGTAGCTACATGGGCCTGCGGGGCGGAAATCGGAGCCCTGGGTGGGCCTGGGGATGGCCCAAAATCTCAGGCTGCCAGGCTGCTGGATCAGGTAAGACGTTGAGGCCCAGGTGCCTGGGTTGGGCCACTTCCCTGGGCCGGCCCAAGTCGGATAACTGCTGGGTGTTGAGGAAGCGGAAGTGGGAGAAGTTGTGTGGCCCGCGGGTGACGCCATTAGGACTGCCGAAAAATAGAGAAGAAAAAGAGGGGGTTCGGGATATTTATAAGGTGTATACAGGTAGTATCAGTCGTATACGAGTGTATAGTAAATAACAGAGAAGGTGATGTGAACAGTCATGGTGCAGCCTCGATTGTTGATAGTGTGGCTATATACTTGGATGATGGTATAGTTGAAGTTATCGTTGGGGGAGTAAAGATTGGGGTTAAAGATGGCAGTGGATCCTGTACTCGGTTCGATCCGGTGGATCCAAATTCGTTTTATAGGATATGAATCTTCAAAATTTGGACCTGACGAATCCGGATCGGATCTGGATCTAGATCTTGTATTTGAGATCCGTATCCGGTCCAGATCCGACCTGTGGATCCATTTTTTATTAAATATATCCATAACCTAGTCTACTCTTCAAGCATTGGTAGTCCTGTTTTCTTGCACTAGTTGTAGAAGCATTATAATTTGGTATTAACTGTCTCATTATTTTCTTCATCTGTGTTTTGCAGCCCAAAGTTGATAAAATGAAGTTAATTGAGCTTTGTAGCACATCAGAATCTGAATTTGCTAATGTAAGGCCTTGTGCTGCTTTGGTTCCTAAACATTTATTTTACTTAAGGTATGAGTTTGCTATACTATGGTTCTAATATTTTTATGTTGATTGATGTGATACAAGTTTCTACCTCAATGAATGATCTTTGTTTTGATGTTTTTGGTACATCAAATGAGAAAAAAGATCCCAAGACAGTGAAGGGAAACCAAGGTAACACATGCTGATTACGTTCCTCACTTCATTTCAAGCAAAATGTGGTTTAGTTCTTTCCCATACACATATGATGGGTACTTTAACATAGTGATTTGCATATGCAGAGCTGCTAGATGCATTACCTGAAAAAAGAAGGGTGGATCCAGATCTGATCCGTTGGTGAATCCAATGGATCCGAATTTGAATATGATTTTTGTGGACCCGATGATCTGGATTCAAATATGAAAAACGGATCTGGATCTGGATCTGAATCTAATAGGATCCGGTCCAGATACAATCCGTTGCCATTCCTAATTGGGGTGTTATGACTCTCGTACTATATGGAAGTGTGAGCATCAGCATCTCTTTATCTTGTCTTTACAGAGAAGGGCTTTCTTTCCCTATTGTCAAAGACAAATTCCGTCCAAAGCCACCACCAAATGTTTTGAGTTTTGTGGATAGTAGAACGAGTTATAGTTATTCTGGTTTTTGATATTATGTAGAGTTGTATTAATCTCTCTTGTGGAGTCTTTTTCATTAATACAAATATATATAGTGTGTACAATATTGAATCCTAATGGAATAAGGATCCTATATTTACCATAATTATACACTGCTATTAATTACAAAATATATGGTGAATATATATTAATATTCACTAATAAAAAAACACATCACTTAATCATAGTTAAATGATGAATGAGTGTATGCAAGATACTTGCCTTATATTTATTAGTTTGATGTACACACCACGTGTAGATAAGTTTTTACACCAATTACCAATCAATTACAAACAAAGGAACCTAAACTATAGGAATATCTTCCGGTGGAAGAAATTTTACTTGAAAACATACCTTGTAAATTTTTGTTCAACAATGATAAGTAACCATCAAATCTCCTACATTATATTAGTAAAGGACGTTTAGGCTTGATTTACTAATATATTACTATCAAGTAACGAGTATGCATAGTTTTTTTCTAGTTTTGATTGAGCTTCTGACATTTGACTGTTGTTTTGATCCAATTTATTTTTGGCTCAAATAAAGATGAAAAAGATATGCCAGTGAGGCAGTGACCTAACGTGACAAAGCACTCTCCGAGAGCATGTAATGTCTATTTTTTTGTCAAAATATCTACTTTAATATTTCTATTGGATTTCGATCGAAAAAAAGTCGATTAAGATTGGAAACAGACTCAAAGAAATACACCATTCAACAAATAATCTGCCCAAAAATGAAAGAGTAAGAACTATTTATTCTAAGGTGCGTATTTAGCTAGCAAGTGACCGAAATACCCTTTAGTCTAATTTTAAGGAACTAAGTAGTCACAAATTACATGGATGACCGCATTTAAAATATAACCTCCAATTATAAAATATACTTTGATAGCCAAATACTATATATAGTCACCCAATTGAAATCCAAAGGTCTTGATGACTATCTTAATTCTCATCACGGGTTAAATTACATTAATGTATACAACTTAAATATTGTCTTTTTAATCTTGCTGTCTCTTGACCTTAAGTCAACTGTCATATCAAAACGAAGAACAGAGGCTGACTATGTCACGAAATGCAGAATGTTGGTGTTTTGTGGCCATTTTCTGAATTCTCTCCAATATCCGAAACAATTTTAGCCGTTAAATGGGGCCCTTCCTTCTTTTAGAGGACATGCCAATTTAAGCTATCAGTAACGGCTACAATTGCATTCAATATCTTCTACTTGAGTAATACAAATACGAATACAGATAAAAAATCTGAACTATATTATGCTAGATAGAGAAAATTGGTTGGTTAGTACTTGTAAATAATGTTATGATATTCATTGCTTAAAGAACTTCAAAAAGAACAGCAAGTGTTTCAATTAAGGGTATGTTGCATTTTAACACAACATCACCACCAGCAAAACGTTTGACTAAGTTGGGGATGATTCGTAATTATATAGGCCAGCATTGACTAGTAGAGTAAAATAAGGTAGGCCTTTGCAAAGTTAAAAGCTTATATGCACTCTATTTACACCAATTTATTGGATGAATAATATGTATTTTAACATTTGCAAATATCATTTACATCATAGTCAATTAATATATATTTCACTTGATTAAATCATTTAATCAATAATAATTTGAATTAGTTTGAAATAAATACCAAGTATGAATAAGTATTTACCCTATCCAAAATATGTTTATCATTAGATTATTCCACGTTCTTTTTACCCATATGGTAGTTTGTAAACCAAACGCCAAATCTTTAAGCGGTCGTTTGGTAGTTGATTAGGAGTAAGTTATTCATGTATTAAAATTTTGTATAAGTAATATTGTGTTTGGTAGCTCGTTATGAGGTGAGTTATTCATATACTCCCTCCGTTTTAAAATGTTTGTCTTATTTTCCTTTTGAGTGCGTTTCAAAATGAATCTCTCTTTCATTTTTTTGACAACTCATTTATTCTAACTTTCTACATGACATGTTCAAAACCACAAGATTAAATGATATTTTGGTACATTTTACATATCTTTAGTTAATAACCACATGATTCAAAAGTCTTCTTTACTTTCTTAAATTTCATGCCAAGTCAAAACCAGATAAATATTTTGTATTCTCTCTGTCCCAATTTATATGACACACTTTTCTTTTTAATCAGTCCAAAAAGAATGACACATTTCCTTATTTGGAAATAATTTAATTTTAAATTACCTTTTACGCTTAACGAGTATGATCTATAACCACACAAATATATTTGGCTTGTTTTAGACCACAAAATTTAAAAATCTTCATTTATTTCTTAAATTTCGTGCTCAATCCAACTACATTATATAAATTGAGACGGAGGGAGTACAATATTTGATTTGTAATTTAGAAACTCGCATAATTAATACATATATAAGTTACGAGAGAATTTATATATTATTTTATACAGGACAAAATATTGAATAACTAATACATAAATTATTAAGCTTTATATAATAAATATTCACATAAAATAATACTTACATAGATTCTCGTATTATTAATAGCTTCACTCTAACTAGCTACCAAGACCTAAGGGCTCTGATTTGCATTCCAATCATTCTAGTATCTTCGAGATACGCTAAAGCCTATAGGGTACTAACGTTCAAGACTCCATTATTTCTTTCCTTGGGTATTTCCCACTTCTCTTCTTCCCACTTTTTGACTGATAAAGTAGCTAAAAACTTCAAATAGTTCATTTCCCTTCCCTAGAAAATTCAAGAAAAGTGGGTCGAGCATACCAGTTCTCTATAGTGGAAAATGAGCTCATCAAGATCACCTTCTCTGCAGAGTGATTATTCATACCAGTATATGCAAACAAAGGCCTCTGATAAAGTGAAAGACCCTTCAGTTTCAGCAAGAAAAATGACTGCTGCTACTCTATGGGAAACTAATGGGGTTTATACAACTAAACTGAAGGAGAGGAGTGAAGTTGAAATGGGTAGGAAAGAAAGAGTTTTGAAGTCACCCAAATTGGGTTCAGTAGCTTTGCAATTCTCTGATCCTTTTCATGGTCCTGTTTCTGAGGTGAGTGTAAAATTTATTTGGGAAAACTGGTTCTTGTTGGTCATTTCTTGGAAAAGTTTCTAGCTTTGAGTTCTGCATATTATATGTGTGTTTATAAACCAGGGAGACACCCAAAAGCTAGCTATTAAGGCGGGAGAGCTCAAAGTTATATAAGCCCACAAGTTAAAAAATACTATGATGGCTCCGTTGCTTTATATGTTTTTTTTTTTTTTTTTTTGTCTGTGATTCAGCAATCCCAAATTTTCTTTTTAATCCGATCAAATAAGGAAAAAATCTTTTTTTTTTCGTACTCTTTCATAACATAAATATTGTTAAGAACTCTCCGGCCAAACACATACATTTACCGATATGGGACATAACAGTGTGTGTGTTTGTTCTTATTTAAAAAAAAAAATTAAGTTTACATATTTTACTTCTTGAATTTTGCAGAGAATGGAGCAATCCAACGTGGGTAGTCATAGAAGAAGAAAACTTAGCAAGGCTGATCTTTCTCACCAAAATGGTAGCTCGATGGAGGTTAGTCATTTCTGGTAATCTTTAATACTACTAACATTTCATCCACTTTTAGTTGGAGGAACTGTTTTTATATAGTGTTTTTGTTGCAGTACCTTATCCAAAGTATTGGATAACCTAAAATATTACAATATTAGGAGTGAAATGATCAGGGAGGATTCATATTGAAAGTATATTTATATCCTAGAGACAATGTGTATTAGGACAAATGTACTTTATACACATTCATATTATTATTAATGGAGATTAATATTTTGGCATTTGCAATTATTGAATTATTATTTGATTGTTTGTAATTATTTATTAATGTGCATCCTTGAGCTTACGTTGTCATTAATAGAGTGAGAGATTAATGATAGAGCGTAACTCTTAAAATAACCTCGACTAATGATCATCGAGAATGGGATATCGATGATATGTGATAAGTCGACATGTGGTCTACATCACATCCTTAGAGGATGTAGTATGTCTCACATGCTACGAGTAATGGTTACTCGTGATGGACACATGGATACTTTGGAAGTATTGGTATACCCTGCTGATATACTATTTGTTATACTTGTCTAAAGTATGATCATCGTGTGGAAGATAGAAGTCCTTAGACTTGAGGTCAATACGCTTCTTGTCTACAAAGTAATGTACTTTGATCCCGTCCTAAGCTCAAATGCCTTATAGGTTGAGATACGGCTTGTATTAGGTACATTACGATGTGGATTGAAGGTGGTAGTTGAGCCAAGATTAGGATTCATTCATCGGATGTATATTCGAGAGAACACTCAGATTCTCAGTCATATTAGGTTGACTAAAGTCGTTGGCCAACGAAATAGACATATTTAGAATATGGTCTAGTTGTCAACTAATATAGATGAGATACAATGATTAAGCCATTTGGATAGACACTTGACAAATCCTAAGCTTGATCGGGTGTGTCGTGAATGAAATGATTTTATCTTACCACCACATAAAGGTTAAGTTTACTAGATTCGTGTAAACGTATTTCACATATTGAGTTCGTCTTCCGGCGCTGTCTAGGAGTTCCGTGTAGACCTTAATTTGATTAATGTCGATATGAGAAGGCCTGTAGGGTCACACTATGTTGATTGTCCGTTTCGATCTAAGGATATATTGAGAGAGTAATTAAAATGTTCGATTTGGAATCGAGACATTTAAATGAATAATGATTATTTTTAAGTCAAAATTGGATTTTGGATTTAATTAAGAATGCACGAAAAATAAAGTCGAGCGCCGTGGCGCCCATACCCTAGGGCCGCAACGCCCCTGCCTCAATTTTTGGGCCAGGCCCAAGGTCAAACCCTAATCCGATTTTGACATATTTTTCAACTATAAATAGAGGCATTCACCTCATTAACACGCCATTTTTCTGAAAAACATTCTAAGCCTTAGAGACTTAGAATCAAATACTCTCGAACCTCTGTCAGATTTTCTAGCTTTCCGAAAGAGAAGTACATTGAAGCTTGGAGCTTGCAATCAGAAGGGCAACCGCATGTGCACCTTATAGTAGATAAAGATTCCAGATTATTATAACTTGTAAGTAAATATTTTATGTTACAAGTTTCATTGTTGTATAATCATACCAGAAATTATTGTTGGGGTAAGTAAGAAACAAAACTTTAAAACTTCCGTTGTGACTTACTAATGTGTTTTGAACCCAACAAAATTCTTTCACATATAGCCGACTCAACTAACTTGAAATTGAGGCAAAGTTGTCGTTGTACCTTATCCAAAGTTTCCATTTTCTTTTTTCTTTACCACTATAAGTGACATTAATGGCGTTTGGATGTGCCCCTTGGCCTCTTCAAAGTTCATCTTAGGAAATGGACAAAAATTCTATGAACAATGGGATAGACATGTGACTTGGTTCTACCAAAACCTACAGGCCATATGTTGTTTTCCAACACTGAATTGATGTAATTTTGATTTTTTTGTTGTCATGAAATCTTTTTTTTCTTTTTTTGTAAGAACTCCGAATCTATCACTACCCTCAACTGCTGCTATGTCTGTTAGCTACTTTGCATTGAATATATGGTTAATGCAAGAATGTATATGCAATTATGCAGCCTGATCAGACACAAGATCATGGACAGACTCTAAGCAGACATCAGTTGAAGGATGTTTGTCATGGCCTCACCACATGTAAAGAGCTGCTGCAAGTTCTGAGTCGTATCTGGAATCTCAAGGAGCAGAAATCAACACGTTCATCCCTTTTCTCAGCTATAAATACTGAGCTTGATTGGTTGTGCGATCAGGTGCCTGAATTGATGCACGAACACGGACAGAACGATAGTGCAGTTGATATCCTCTTGAAGAAGTTTGAAGAAGAAAAGATGGCCTGGAAGATAAAAGAGAAAGACAAGATTCATACTGCCATTACATCCGTAGCCAGGGAGGCCAAGATAGAAAAGAAGCTGAGGAAGCAAACCGAGAGATTAAATAAGCAGCTTGGTAGAGAACTGGCGGATACAAAGGCATCTCTTTCAAAGGCAGTTAAAGAACTTGAAGGCAAGAAAAGGGACAGAGAGATATTGGAGCAAGTGTGTGATGAATTAGCCAGATGTCTCGGAGAAGATAGAGCTGAGATGGAAAAATTGAAGAGACAATCTGCTAAGATTCGGGAAGAGGTGGAAATGGAACAGAAAATGCTTCAAGTAGCTGATGTGATACGCGAGGAAAGAGTTCAAATGAAACTTTCAGAAGCCAAGTATCATTTCGAGGAGAAAAATGCATTTGTGGTTATGTTGAGGAATGAACTTGAAGCATATTTGAGAGACAAAAGGGGCCAAGAACAAGGCGGTGATTCGCCTAATTATGAAAATATTGATGAGCTCGAGAGGCATTTGAGAGAAACACTTCCAAGCACACACCATTACCAAGATTTAAAAAAGGCAGATGAGGAAGTACTTAACAAAGAAGAGGACGGAGAAGAAGGTGATTCATCTGATAGCGATCTTTGTTCCATTGAATTAAACATGGGTGATAACAGCAAAAGCCATCAATGGTGCACTACTCTACAGAATGATCCAAATAGATATTTGGTTTCTGATAATAATAATAAAGGGAGGAGGTCCATCTTAGAAACAAGGCAGTGTCGCACCCGTTTTTAACCCCCACTCTGCGAAGAAGGGATCCAACACGGTCGCAACGTATTGGTGATTCCTAAAATAATTAAAGCCTTAAGGAGTCGCCACCTAATTATTCTACGGTGAATTAGGGCACCTAAATGTTAACATAAATGCTGCAAAATGAACTCTGATTAATGGTCTGCTAAACTGTGAGATTCTGGGTAAGAGTTCTTTATTATCCTAAAGGGAAGGGGTTAGACATCCTTTAAGATCCGCTCACTTGTGGTTATCCGGTCAAACTTAAGTTATTTATTATATTAAGAGGGAAATGTATGTTTTAAAAGTATAAAGTTAAAAGGATGTTTGCAAATGGTTAATTAAAGAAATGCATTTTGACAATGTAAAACGTTTCTTGCAAAGATGATTATAATTCCGAGGGATAAATTTCCGGTGTAAAATCTGAAAAGAGTATGTATGGTATTGTTCATGTAAAATTGATTTCTTGGATAAAGCATGCATTTGTAAGGCATTGTTTATAAAATACATGTAAAGTTGATTTTTGGATAAAAGCATGCATTTGTATGGCAATTGATAGTAAGGAGAAAAGCTAATTGTTTGTAATGCAAAGAGGTGATTTTTATGGAAGTCATTTTAAATCGCAAATCGGATAAAAACAAAACCTCATTTGTGTGATTTATTAATGTGAATAAAAGATGATCAAATTGTTTTGAAAGTTTTAAACATGCATGACGAGCCTAAAATAAATAAGCTAGAGGCGGGTTTTCAATTTTAAACTACCTGAGCCTAAAATAAATAAACTAGCGATGGATTTCTAATTTTAAACTACCTTATTAATCTATCCATTCAAGGCCTAACTATTCTAAGCATTCCTATGATCACACAAAATTAAATAATTAAATTACAACCCGAAAAATAGAAAGGGCGGTATTAAGTAATTAAAGGCAGCGACTAGGGCGGATGATGATGTCATCCCGCCCTGTTTGTTTAGAAATCCCGAAGCCGGAGAATGAAAGAAACGTGGATACGGGTCTTCGTTTGACAATAGCCATGATGAGTCTCATAACGAGACTCTTCGTTGCTCTCGACACAGTTCATGTAAACGAAAGAAAAGAAAAGAATTAGTGACCGAACATGAAAATATATGCATAAAAAATGCAATCATCCATCAGGATTTGGTGGTAACTAGCAAAGCAATCAACAAATGACTGCAACTCATGCTTCGCACAGTTATCAATGAGTATGTGAATATTTGGGAGAGGGAAATCATCATTCGGGCTAGCTTTGTTGAGATCCCGATAATCCACGCATATCCGTATTTTTCCATCTTTCTTTGGCACAAGTACGATGTTGGCTAGCCAAGTGGGGTACCTTGTAACTCGAATGACCTTTGCATCGAATTGCTTGGAAACTTCTTCCTTGACTTTTAAACTCAAATCAGACTTGATTTTCCTCGGCTTTTGCTTCACCGGAAGGCAAGATGGCTCGATGGGTAATCTATGTGAAACAATATTTGTGCTCAGACCTTGCATATCGTCATAATACCAAGAAAATATGTCGATATATTGCTTCAAAAGATCCACTAATTCTTTCTTTTGTGCGGTGCTCAGATGGATGTTGATTCTTGTTTCCTTCATAGGTTATGCGTCTCCCAAATTTACTGCCTCCGTTTCATCCAAATTTGGCTTTGGCATATTCTCAAAATGCTCTAATTCTTCAGTCAATTCTTCCGGCTGTGAGTCTTCCTCATATTCCTCGAAGTCTTGTTCGTCGTTTGGACTTTGTTCGCTTGTTTCATTACATGTCACATTCACATTATCGACAGATTTATTAGTTCTCATGCAAGCTTCCCGGAGAAACATGGTCGGGGCACATGTCCTATCTCCCTGCTCTGCATCCCAAATGGTTGGGTCTCCAGCGTAACCATCCAGAATCACATTGCATTTCACTTCTTCTTCAACAATGAAAAGACTTTTGAGTCCTTCCATGAGGTTGTCTGCATCGTCTTCCTTTGATTCCTGAGCAGCGCATGCTTTGACAAATGACTGATGATCGTGCCTTTGATCTTGTGAAGTAGGGGTGTTCCATCAGTTTCAGTCAACACGAATCAACCTTCGGGGAAATAAATCAGGCAAAATAAACCTTTTAAAAATGAAGAAAACCAAGTTAGTATAAGACGAGTAATTATTGCTTTAAATAATATGCAAAGAGTGGAAAGCAACAAAAGAAAAAATAGTAAGCAGATTGTATGGAAATTAAATGCGCGTCCTAACATGCATGGGGCCTCTCTTATGCCATAGGTGAGCCTAAACGCCAAATATGTGAGATTATAATATATTGATCAAAGCCAACTGAATTGAAATGCTTTCCGTCGGAAATAAAGGCATACATTTTCCAATTCCGGCATGCCATGATTAGGCTTGGATCTTTCTATTACCACGCTACACATAATATGGTGATTGGTCGTTGGGTTGTGAGACCCGTCGACAATTGGTGGATTTCTTAATTGTGGAGTCGATACCAAGGATCGGCCCACCTAAGATGTATGCATGCATGACTTAAGATAAAGGGTGGTATAGCTCTATCCTAAATTTTCTAGGATTTGACTTACTAGACCCAAGGTTCCCGAGCAGACTGCTCGAGTGAGAAGGCTATGCGGCCACCGGATGGTCCGGACACCCCGCGCATACGCCAACTCTCCTAAAATTTAGAAATTTGAAAGAAAATTTTGCGGGTGCACAAAACACACCTCGCGTGTATGTGTGATAGTGTCAATTTTTTCGAAGTGGAGGAAATATGAGTGGAATCCCAATTTTAAGCAAAGCAGTAAAAGAAAGTAGTAATTAAAGTAGTTAAGCATACAAAATTTTCACAACGGAAATAATTTAAAGTACTAGATCAAATAAAGAGCAAAATAAAGCGCACTAATAATTAACCTGGGTTTGCTACTGTTAAGAAACCTAAGTCCCCACCGGAGTCGCCATGTTGTCGCACCCGTTTTTAACCCCCCCACTCCGCGAAGAAGGGGGATCCAACATGGTCACGACGTATTAGTGATTCCTAAAATAATTAAAGCCTTAAGGAGTCGCAACCTAATTATTCTACGGTGATTTAGGGCACTTAAATGTTAACATAAATGCTGCAAAATGAACTCCGATTAATGGTCTGCTAAACTGTAAGATTCCGGGTAAGAGTTCTTTATTATCGTAAAGGGAAGGAATTAGGCATCCTTTAAGATCCGCTAACTTGTGGTTATCCGGTCAAACTTAGGTTAATTATTATGCTACGAGGGAAATGCATGTTTTAAAAGTATAAAGTTAAAAGGATGTTTGCAAATGGTTAATTAAAGAAATGCATTTTGACAACGTAAAATCTAAAAAGAGTATGTATGGTATTGTTCTTGTAAAATTAATTTCTTGGATAAAGCATGCATTTGTAAGGCATTGTTTATAAAATACATGCAAAGTTGATTTTTGGATAAAAGTATGCATTTGTATGAAAGTTGATAAAATACATACCAAGTTGATTTTTTGGATAAAAGGCATGCATTTGTATGTCATTATTTATAAACATGTAAAGTTGATTTTTGGATAAAAGTATGCATTTGTATGGCAATTGATAGTAAGGAGAAAAGCTAATTGTTTGTAATGCAAAGAGGTGATTTTTATGGAAGTCATTTTAAATCGCAAACCGGATAAAAATAAAACCTCATTTGTGTGATTAATAATGTGAATAAAAGATGATCAAATTGTTTTGAAAGTTTTAAACATGTGAATAAAAGATCACAATTTAGGAAGGATGTCTTAACATCCATTTGATGTATCTCAAGGTCATGCAATGCTGCAATCGCAATGAATACTCGTATGGACGTCATTTTAGACACCGATGAGTACGTGTCAAAATAGTCAAGACCTTCTTTCTGTCGATAGCCCTTAACTACCAACCTGGCCTTGTACTTATCTATAGACCCATCTGCTTTATACTTCCGTTTGAGTATCCATTTACAACCCAACAGTTTATTTCCAGGAGAAAGATCAACCAACTCCCAAGTATGGTTATGCAGGATGTAATCTATTTCACTCTCAATAACTTCTCTCTAGAGCGGTGCCTCTGGAGTTGACAATGCTTAAGCAATTGTCCTTGGTTCATCATCAACCATATAAGCTACAAAGTCAGGACTAAAGGTTTTATCTAGAGATGGCAGTGGATCCTGGACCCGGTCCGGATTCGGTGGATCTAGATCCGTTTTATAGGATATGGATCTTCAAAATTTAGACCCGACGGATTCGGATCGGACCCGGATCCATTTCTGACGGATCAGATCTGGATATGGATCTTGTATTTGAGATCCGTATCCGGTCCAGATCCGACCCGTGGATCCATTTTTATTAAATATATTCATAACCTCGAATGTAATTTTATAAATATTTTCTTAAAATTGCTAAGCACATCCTTGCAAGTTTAATTTTCAAAACAAGTTTAATTTATCCTCGCGTTAACTCAAAAACAAAAAAAATAAAGAGGTAACTTCGATAATAAAATTAATGGTATATTAGTGAATGACTAACATCTCCATAGACAAGTAGTTAAAATTATATTCACTTCATTTGTGAAGATTTTAAGCACATGCAAATTCTGCATTGTGAAAATACTAGTCAACATTTTCCACAACTATTGTCATTGTCCAACATTTTCAATTAATAGTTCACAATCAAAATGAGACAACGAACAAAATATCTCATATGAACATTTTAAAATTGAAAACACAATAAACTGTTAGCTAAGTAAAAATCGTTTGTCAGTTCAAAAAAAAATTCTTAGCAAGGCAAAATTTTTACATGTGGATCTAGATCTGATCCGTGGACCCGGTGGATCCGGATTTGGATATGATTTTTATGGACCCGATGGATCTGGATTTCGGTATGAAAAACGGATCTGGATCTGGATTCAAGTATGAAAAATGGATCTGAATCTGGATCTAGTAGGATCTGGATCTAGTAGGATCCGGTCCAGATTCGATTTGTTACCATCCCTAGTTTTATCCTTCCTGGCCCTTTTACTTCGCCTTGGTTCCATTTCTGGAGTCTCCAAGTTCTGAGAATATGGAACACTAGATTCCGGATATTCATCCACTTCGGAGTCCACTAAATCTGAACTATCTAGATCCGGGCAGTCAATGACTCCCGGTTCCTGAGAGCTTTGTTCATAACTTCGTTTGCGAAAGGTTATGTCTTTTTCCTTTCTAGGAAAAGTATCCTCAAAGAATTGAGCATTCCTTGATTTCATGATTGTACCCCAGTGGATATCTAGAATATCTGACTTATGCACTAAGAAGTGATAAGCACTACTGTTATTTGCATATCCGATTAAGATGCAATCTACAGTCTTAGGCCCAATCTTGACCTGCTTTGGCTTGGGTACTTCGACCTTTGCCAAACAACCCCACACCTTTAAATATTTATAGGTGTGTTTCTTTCCCTTCCATGATTCATATGGAGTTTTGTCCTTACCCTTATGTGAGACTCAAGTATGGCTTCTCCCCTCATGTTTTGGGGAAAACCGGAATTGATGAGCAATGTATTCATCATTTCCTTCAATCTGCGGTTCTTACGTTCTGCCACACCATTCGACTGTGGTGAGTATGGAGCTGTCGTTTGATGAACAATGCCTGATTGTGAACAATATTCCTCAAATGGCTCTACGTATCTCCCCCTCTATCTCTACGAATGGATTTAATCTGCATGCTTAGTTGGTTCTTAACTTCTGCTTTGTAACGTCGGAACGCTTCAAAGGCTTCATCTTTACTTTTGAACAAGTAAAGGTAACAATACCTTGTGCTATCATCAATGAATGTCATAAAGTACTTGTTCCCCCTCTAGTTTGTGCAAACTTCAAATCACATATATCTGTGTGAATAAGTTCTAGAGGAGCGGTATTCTTTTCGACGGATCGAAAATGAAGCTTTGTGAGTTTTGCCTCTACGCACACCTCACACTTATGTTGAGGGTGTACGTCGATAGACGACAACAACTCCAACTTGACCAACCTTTGGATGGACTTGTAGTTAACATGTATCTAATCTATAATACCATAAATTAGATGACTCAAGCAAATAAGAAGAAGCTTCAACTTTATTACTTGGACGCATTACAAACATGGCGTTAACTTTGAAGAAGCCTTCACAGACGAAGCCTCTCCCCACAAAAGTGTCATTCTTAGTGATTACAAATTTATTGGACTCAAATACCAGCCTAAAACCAGCATTAACCAATAAAGGTCCCGAAATTAAATTCCTCATAATCTCAGGGACATGCATCACTTCCTTCAGAGTGAGATCATTTCCAGAAGTCATCTTCAGGACCACCTTTCCTAACCCCAGCACGTCAGAGGAAGCGTTGTTACCCATGAACAACTTCTTGTCGGTGACCGGCGTATACGTGGAGAAGACATCTCTATTGGAACAGATGTGTCTTGTAGCACCTGTGTCCATACACCACTGCATGAGATTCTCAACCAGGTTTGCTTCAGCACCACCGCGGAGAACTCCTCAATCATGTCGTCCAGAAGCATGTCTTTGACGACGTTAGCATGTGCCTTTCCTTTAGCCTTGGCTTTCTCTTGTTTCTCAGTCTTGAGCTTGTGGCATTCTTGATCATATGACCAGGTTTCCTACAGTGGTGACAGTTTTCTTTGAACTTCTCCGCTGCTTGGGTCTTGCCGTCTTTCTGGAACTTGCGCTTTTTTGCTTGGGTTCCCTTTGGCCTCAGCCAAATTTGTCTTTGCCTCAGAAGGTTGTTTACCCCTAGGCAAGGCCTTCTTATTATCTTCATGAATTTGTAGTTTGATAATAAATTCTTCAAAGGCCATCTCATTTGTCTTGAGTTTTAAGAAACTCATAAACTCATTCCACAAAGAATGTAACTTTTCAATCAGCGATGCAACAAAAAAATGCTCATTTGGTTTCATACCTTCCAAAACTAGGTGATGTAGAATCATTTGGAATTCCTGAACTTGGGACATCACTGTTTTACTATCCACCATTTGAAATTTCAGAAATTTTCCAACGATGAATTTCTTAGTACCTGCATCTTGTGCGTTGTACTTCTTTTGCAGTTTCTCCCACAACTCTTTGGCAGTGCCTACGGTGCAATACACCGTGTAGAGAGGGTCTGACAAGCAGTTAATTCTTACACATGAAATCACTATGATTTCATGCATCAAGAACCATCTTCATGCCATTAATGACATGTATACCATGGCTTCCTTCAGCCGTTTCAGTAGGCGAATGGTCCATTTCATCTCCAAATTGTGGAGGATCTTCTGTTAGGAACCGAGTCATCCCCATAACAGTCAAGTAGAACAACATCTTCTGCTTTCATCTCTTAAAGTTGGAGCCAATGAATTTTTCTGGGCGTTCATGGTGGAATGCAGAGGGTGGAGGAACTGTCACGTTCCCTTGAGGAGCAGTAAAGGCATTGGACGTGTCTTGGGCAACAGTGGGGAAGACAGAGGAGTTGCCTTGAACAGTAGCATCAGCTGGAGGGAAGGCAGAAGGGTTGCCTTGAGTGGCAGCAACAACAGAATCATAAGTGTTTCATTCATATTTCTAAGCAGTTACAGCAAGTCAATTTTGTCTTAAAATTGTTGATTACAATGGTTGCAGGAAACGGGAAATAAGTAACTGCTAAGTATTACATCAAAATGAAATTACAACAACTGAAATTTCAATAAACTGAAAACAAGAAACTGAGATTACAAGCACTTTGATTTGCTGGGTCGAGTGATGACACTCTGTCTTTAAGACAAGATTACCCCATATATATCCTTTCTACGTTCTGGACAATAGTCTCACAAGATAAAACATCAACTCAACAAATGAGCAAAGGAAACTCAAGTGTTACTTTGAAGAACTTAGTGTAATAAAATGATGCTGGAAAGTAATAGGAAGAATTCTATTTTTTCGTTTGTGTGTGGTCTCAACAATTGAACCAAATCCTTCAATATATAGTGCATGGAGGGGATTAGAGCTTTTAGTGAGAGTTATTCAGTAGGAGTGAGCGTATATTGGTTCGGTTTGGTTTTGTATCCGAAAAATATGAACCGAATAAAAATCATTTAAAAAAAAAAAAAACCGAATACAACTTTTTATTTTTTTTAAAAACCGATATGTTCGGTTTATATGCCGAACGTATCAGATTATATCGGGTTTTTCTAGTGGACCGGGTCGGGGAATTTTTTATTTAAAAAAAAATTGAATTTCCAAAATTGAAATTGACATTCACACCTACACTATCATGAAATTTCGACGTTGAACTCTATTGTGTATCGTGAGATGTTTACTAAAGAAAAAGGAAAATTAGAAATCGATTTGGGGGAAAACACAAATTGATTGGGAAAACAGACGTTTTCCTAAAAATTGGTTGTGCCAAACCGCCTTTTGGCTGTTTGACCTGCCCCGTCTCGAAAAAATACGCAAAATAAAAAAAAGGGTAAAACGGACATCCGAGCGCAAAGTTATGACCATTTAAAGTTTTATCAATTTACAACTACTTTTTCTCCCTACATTTTATGTCAATGATTCCGTGATATGTTAATAAGTTCATGACGCATGCGACTTCCATAAAAGCTTCATAGATTAGCTTCAATTGATATGATTCAAGAGATAGTAGTAGCCTAAAATAAAAAATAAAAAATAAAAAAAATCGGTTTTTCGGTTCGGTTCGGTTCGTATCCAAAATTAAAAAACCGAACCGAATCACTAAATCCTGATTCGGTTTGGTTTTTCAAAAAATCGGTTATGTTTTAAAAAAAAAACGAGAATGAACCGAACCGAATTTTCGGTTCTCCGGGTTTTTTGCCCACCCCTATTATTCAGCCATGTAATGATAATTAGTGAAAAGTAATTCAAGCCAAGTAGATTATGGAGTATTAATTAGTCAAAAGAAAAGGAGCAGTCAGTAAGTCCATGTTTATGGTCTTTCTTTAGAATTGCTCGCAGTAATATGTGTGTTAGAAATTGCATTGTTCTACAATGGTTCCAACGAAAATAGCTATCGGACAATTTAAGGAAATATCCACTTTTTTCGGTATTAAAGAAAAGAACAGACAAAATGAGAGTTTGAAGTGACCCATAATGTTTTGCCGAGTATGGGCGCGATATAAAGCAAAACCAATTTTTTAGCTAAAGAGGCCATGAATTGTAATACTCAACTATTCACGTGTTTCAAGTACTGAGTTTCATTATTTGCAATTGCTGATATTATTATAAGTATTTGCAAATAACTTAATGAAATACTGTAATGGTTACACCCCGCAATTTTGTATATTGAATTTGTCTTAAGGTAGTCGACATTCAAGGGAAAGAATATCTTTGAGGGTATAAATACAAGAGTTCAAGAATCGTTAAATCACTTGTATGTGTGTCTTTTACGTCGATCGCATCTTGAGTAAATTAACGTGAGTCCGGAGAAGTTGGTTTGAGTATGTATGGCTTATGTATATATATTATGGATATGGCGGGGGTCTTGTTCCGACCTTATAATGTTTTTATACTCCTTAGAGACTTGTAGACAATTGTCCTATATAGAGATGTCATTTATGGTCTTGTCGGCATTTCTGTTAGTCAGTTGTTGTATATTGTGGCTTTGCCGGCCTTCTTTATGTATATATGTTTGGATTTTTCTGCTTCTACAAGTTATTATGTCATATTGGTGTCAAGAGAGTCATTCTGAGGCCTTATTGGCCCAAGTATATGTATATCTAGGATACGGTTCAGACGTGGTACGTTCGGATCGTCAGGACATTGGGTGCCGGCCACACCCCCAAGGTTGTGGTGTGACATTAATAGTTTGAAAGTGCATTTTAGTGAAATACTGATTTTCAGTTACAAACAAGTACTCCCTACGTTCCAATTTATGTGCATAATTTCCTTTTTAGTTTGTCCCAAAAAAAGAATGTCACCTTTCTTTATTTAGCAATTATTTAATGGCATCATCCCTATTTTACTCTTGTTAGGTCCCATTTAATTTTGAAGATGTACTTGTTGTGAAGAAAAATCAACAAAAGTAGGCACAAAAATAAAGACTATTAAGTAAATATAATAAATTATTTCTTTATTTCTTAAACTCCGTGTCTGGTCAAATAATGCTACATGAGGGAGTAATTAACTCTACAAACTAAAAAATTCAAAGTGAAATTTTAGTCTAAACACCAATTTCACAATTTTTTCAACTTTAGCTTTCAATTTTTCTTTTTAAAATTTCAACCAAGTTATTGTCTAAACGCCAGCTGCTTGATATTATCTTTAAATGAAGTTGGTACCAGTTTTAATAATATTATGTAATCAGAAGAAAAAGACAGAAATCTAAACTGTTTCTAGGAATAAGCTAAACATCCAAATTTTACCCATACGTTACTTCCAGCCGAAACTACGGTTATAATAAACAAAAAAAAGTGCCACGTAGTTTCCACGTCGTCAATATACAAGGTGGGGCCCAGACATGCAACTTCTAATTACGTCAAACAATGACACGTGTTAAGGCACCACGTGAATATCCCGTGCCCACCCACCCCTCACCCCAAATAGCTGACTCAAAACAGATCGAGCATGTACATTTACACAAATTAACCTTGAAGGAATCCACCGTTTGCTTCCTTTTACATTGATTCTCTACTTTTTCTTCAGATATTCCAACACCCTTTTTACTTGTATATTTACAAAGTGAAGAAAAAGAGAAGTTACTTTTTTTTTTATTGTATTGAGTTTATTATGGAGGATGGACATGTATTAACTTCTTCAAGAAATGAGAACAATGGAACAGTAGCCAGAAATAATAATAATAACGTGGAAATTTCAGTAGCAACTGCCTCTTCAATGTTTCCTGGTTTCAGGTTTTCTCCAACGGACGAAGAACTCATATCATATTACTTAAAGAAGAAACTTGAAGGGTCTGATAAGTGTGTTGAAGTTATTTCTGAGGTTGAGATTTGGAAACATGAACCTTGGGATTTATCAGGTACCTTTTTTTTTTTTTTTAGTATTAACATAATTTGTGTGTGTTTTATGTATGTATATATATTGTGACGGTGGAGGGGCTTTGGTGAGCAGAGTTATCCGGGTCCGTCGAGGTATAGGCAAGTTGGTTGGAACATCCAAATACCACCATTATGTGTGATGGTGGCCTGGAACTTGTGGTGGAGTTAGGTCGAGAATTGTGATATGGCCAAGTTGGTTGGAGCACCGTCAAAACCGCCATTATGTGTGTATGTGCATGTACGTACACACGTCCATATTATGACGGTAATTGCTCAATTTGAAGCACAAGATATTGAGTAAATCTGACCATCAAGGTTGTAAGCCCATCATAAACCTATCCACTAATTTGGAGTAGATTGGCTCGCACTTGGTGTTACACCATTAATATGAATATTGCTTCTTCGCTTTACTATTGTTTCTCCGTTTGCGTATTAATAGTTTGTTTAAGTAACAAAGAATGAGGGGAAAGGAAGTCTTAATAATATGTATGTTTACAATGATTAGATATAATTGATTGATTGGTTGACAATTTCTTAGAAGTTTCTAATATAAAACTTTAAAGAAAACCTTGCATGAGATGAAAAACAAAATCAGAGTAGAACTGATTTGAACTTGTGGCCCTGTGGACATATGGTACCTATTTATTCGAGGAAAAATGGAAATGAGTTGAGCAAGCTACCAAAAACAAAATAAAACAAAATAAAGAGAGAAAGCTGGGTTGAAAATGTAGAGCTGAAAAATGTGAAGTTTTCATGTGTCATTGTTTTATATTTTACTATGCATTTTTTGGGATCAAGTATGTTTTTTTTTTTTGGTTAGAGGGTTGGGGTTATGTCAAGTTGTTTTAGGTTGAGCAGTCAGAGCTTGTGCCATTGGTAACTATATGCTTTCAAGATTTCTCTTGGATTTACTCTTAATTTTGATTTTACCTTAGTTTTCCTCCCGTTGGATCACAAATTTTTTTCTTTTTCCATTTTTCCTTTTCTTTTTCTAGTAATGTGATTATTTTCACAGTATATTCCTACTGTATTCTTTTTTCTTGTCAATTAGACTGCTCTTTTTTACCTTTTTTTAGTACCTTAAAACAAAGGACAGTGTTACTCAAATATTCCTTTTTTTCTTTCTAAAAGGTATTCTTTCATTGATGAAACAAATAGGAAATCACACCACACAAAGAAGAAAAGAAAGGAATAACCTCCTCTTCGATAATTGATTAATAAGATTCTTCCATGTGTTAACTTCTTCGATCCTTAGGTTGATTTACGTTCGTGATTAGAAGTGAAGAATCTCTTGTTTTGACACAAAAGCAATCATTTGAAGAATGCTTCTAAATGAAGTCATGTCTGTCATAGGGGTTAGAAATCTAAACTAAGTAGATTTCTTGCTTGAACATATTGCTAGTCTTCCCTATTATATCTCTTAAATAGCATACATTTTAAACCGTTCAGCTGCCACGGTTTGGATATTGAAATATTCGCTTTCTACTGAATATGATTGAAGGAAAAATTTAAGTTGGTTTTGGGTTTTAGCTTTTTTGATGAGAAAGGTAAAGTATTTTATTAAAATTCAGTATCAAGTAGGTATCGAGAAGTACACAAGAATGGACTTGTCTCCTTTTAAGTAATTTAAGGAATTTAGCAAGTCCACTATAAGATCATGCCATTAACAGTAGTCTCTCTATCCTACAAATAAAGATTACTATAAACAGAATAAATTTTCTTTTTTTCCCGACAAAACAGCTATGGCTATTGGTGATTCAACGTGAAAAGCCATTTTATGATAACTGAGCTGCTGTCTGAAACAGCTAAGTTTCACGCTGGATGAAGAAAATGGAATGATACTTATCAAGAATAAAGTAAAATAAAATGAAGACAATGGAATTACTGATGTGGAAGGAGAGATTCACAATGTCATCTTATTTAAATCGGTAAAGTTTCTCCAAATTTTGTGAAAAAATGGTGTTTGGGAACTGATTTATACACCCTCTTTTGGGTTGGTAAGGATGAATTCTTATGTGTGGTCTTCTATTTGTTACGTTTATCATTCTCCAAAATAGTTGGAACCTATGCACAAAATAAGGTCAATTATATGCCTCCTCTCGCACGTTTACTGCAGTAAGCGGTAAAAAAAGAGCTCAAATGGCACTGACGGTTGGATTGTCAAATATGGAAGAGAATAGTGTTAAGAGTCACCCATCGGATATGGAATGAGAACATGGACTCCTTAAATGGACTTGGACAATCCTCATCCTACAAGATCTGGTCAAGTTAGAAATAAGGCCATAATATTGCTGAATGGGAGAAAAAGGTAGTAGGTATGAAGATGTATTACCACTTAGGTCTATTACCAATTTAAAACACTGGTTGAAAACTAGAACCGTGGCAATCTCCCAAGAATCCACGCACTATTGGCCTTCCAACGCTCATAATTTGAGTTTTTATTGCTTGTAGATGGAAGCATCAAGACCTAATATCTCTTTTAGCATCGTTTTCTTCATGAACTACTTCTCTGAGTGACTAAAATCTTTGTCGAACTTTAAATAGTTACTATTGGCCTTTTATTATCTTAATGTGTAGTCACAGATTATTTGATTTCAACGCATTCACTTCTTCTCTTCCTCTGCATTTTGTCCCTTGAATTTTTGTCTCACCAAACATTGTTTGCACCCTTCGAGGAAGAATAAACTCAGCTACTATTTCTAAAACCAAATGAGTTTTCCTTTGACCTGGATTTCTTAAAATACTTTGTAGAACCTTTAAATCCTATCACTTGTGACTTGTGAGTAATTTGTTTTCATATATTCTACATTTATATGCTTAATTTGAAGAGGTGATTAGGAAGTCTATCATCTTCAAAGTATGAAGGCAGTGCATGATTTTGGTCTCTCATTCTCTAACCTTATTCGGTTGCTTTTAAATATATGCCTTGATGTATTGATGGTTAGGATATCAAAGCAAAGCATCTTAGTATGGTCATCATCATAGCTGTAAAATATACGACTTTTGCAATTGTTAAATATTTATTCATTTTTATTTGTTTTATAAAGGTGCTTTGAAATTATGAGAAGCATCATGTTATGTTACTACCTTTAGCCCTATTCATCTAACTGTTTTTCTTAGTTACTCTATGAGTTGTAACTCATACCCACATGCTTGTTCTATTAATTGATCAATCCTTATTCACATGTACCAGTTAAATCCGTCATTCAATCAGATAATGAATGGTTCTTCTTTTCTCCTCGTGGAAGGAAATACCCAAATGGATCGCAAAGTAAAAGGGCAACTGAATCTGGTTACTGGAAGGCCACAGGAAAAGAACGTAATGTGAAGTCTGGTTCAATATCATTGGCACAAAGAGAACTCTGGTGTTCCACACTGGTCGGGCACCTAAAGGACAGCGGACACACTGGATAATGCATGAGTATTGCATGATCGGGAATATTAGTTATCAGGTAATTATGAGCTTTGACACAACTCTTAGGGACCCAATCATCCTCGTGTGATGAGCTTCCTGCCTTTTTAGGTGCAACAGCAAATTCAACTACCTGCTGTTAGTTGTTTGTTCCTTGAGTAAATATGTTTTTCTTATCGATTATTATATACATATCATCCTAATTTTAGCATTAATAGTTTCTTTTATTATGTTATGGTGAATGGTTGCTAATTATGGTTTATCGAAAGGGAGAAAAATCAAGGAACAGTTTGGCCATAGGATATATGCTATAATGTCTGATATGAGAGAAGAAACATGACGCAGCAATTCGTTTAAGTTAATATGTTGTCACATTCATTTGCTTACTGTTTAGAACAGAAATTTAAATATTTCTCACCTCGAATGTTCAACTGTATTGCGCCATGTTTGAGTGGTGAAAATTATTCAAGATAGAAGTTCCACTTGGAGCTACTTCTGCTGACTCGTTAACTGTAATATCTGGTGGGATGTCTTATGTCTATGCCATTGTTTTCCTTTCTTGATTCAATCTAATTCATCCCCTTTCTACCTCTGCAATTCAAATTTTCATCAGTTTCTGCAACTTTGAAGATTTTTATTGCACCTATTATATTTTTACGTTGTTTTGCTCAATGAGATAGTTCCTTTGCTGCAATGCTCTACATCAATAAAGTGTTTTGAGTGTTTGGTCTGTGATGTGTTATACAGGATTCAATGGTTGTCTGCCGCCTCCGGAAGAACAGTGAGTTTCATTTGAATGACACCCCAATAAATCAGAGGAATCAACTGGCTGCAACTGATACTGCAACTGCTCTGTCTGGAGCAGGACAATTGGGCTTAGTGGAATTGGTCAATATAGGGGATTGCTGTTCAAAGGAGGATAATAGCAGTTTTCTCTCCCATTCGGTTGAGCAGATCGACTCTGGATCAGAATCTGATCAACCAACTAAAGAGTTCTCTCAGCACTATTCCACTGGCCACTTCAAGGTTTTGGTTTTACCGCCATCTTCTGTTGCTCGTTTGTAAATGTGTCAGCATACTTTTCTTCTGTCGTGACCCTTTCCATACTAAACCTAACATAGTTTCTTCCAGAAAATGAAGATATTAAATGAAAACATAACTTTGTCTGTCTTTTGTGTTCATCTCCATTGTTTACTAAGCCTAATGACGGGTAAATACTTGCTCCCACCCAGTGGTTACACTAAACCATGTAAACTTACTATAGTTAAGTGATTTGATGAGGTGAGAATACATGTTAGTTAACCATGGTTTAGTGCTAAAAGTCCATATATAAACACACAGCTTCTTTCAGAAAATGAAGATACTAAATGAAAAAATTATTTTGTCCGTCTTTCGTGTTCATCTCCATTGTTTGCTAAGCCTAATGACAGGTAAATATGCTTGAATTGCAACCATTTCTTTCTTGGGTCCTAATATTTTTCTGTTATGAGCCAAGGGTCTACCGGAAACAGCCTCTCTGCCCCCACAAAGGTAGAGGTAAGGTCTGCGTACATCCTCCCCTCCCCAGACCCCACTTTGTGGGATTACACTGGGTATGTTGTTGTTGTTGTCCTAATATTTTGCTGTATGGATTCCAGGATTGTGATGGTGAAGAGGACTGGTTTGCTGATATAATGAAAGATGATATCATTAAGCTAGATGATTCTTCACTTAATGCCAGACCTATTTCCATGGTCCACAGTATGCCTGATTCCTCTGAAATATCAAACCATGAAGCTCAAGCTGCAATGTCCTCTGTGGTTCCTTTCCAGGGCACCGCAAATCGAAGACTCAGACTAGTAAGAGAAATAGTAGTGCAGTGTCAAGTAGAGGGATCCAAACCATACAAAGCTACAAAGAAGAATAAAGTCGGAGTGGGCACGACTAGTTCAGCAAGATGGTTGAGAAACATGTTTTCAGTTAGAAGGATGAGGCAACATGTGATACCTATATTTATGGTTATCTTTATATAGTTGGTCATGCTTCTTAGTTTGTTGGGAGTCTCACTACAAGTAAAATGGCGTAGGCATCTTCTCGTTTTGGCGAGCAGCTGAAGAATTGAAGATAATGAAATCTTGGTATGTGAAAAATGAATGAGTGGCTGCTCTATGTTTGTGTTTAAGCTTATTACCAAATTGTGTAACACAAATGTAGGGTGATATACTGTAAATAGATCGTGTAATAGTCGTAGAGGTTATGGTGGTTCTTATAAACAATATTCAACCATTTATTTATCGACCTGGATGGCTGGATGCATAATTACCTATTTTCTATTGAATTGTTGGGAATTATGGTTTTATATGCTTTAGAAAATCTCCGTCTTAGCTCAAGAAATGTAATTTCAGATGTTAGTTCAGAATGAGGATATCATGACACTGGCACTGTAACAAATCTGGTTGTAGTTACTGATCAGGTGCATTTTTAATTCTTGCTCCGGTCCTAGGATACATTTGATGTTTCTTCTTGTATGTCTCTCACGGGTTCGAGACATCTCATAAGATGTAAGTAAGGCTGTATCCAATAGACTTTTGTGCTGTCCTTTTCTTATATGTCTCTCGAAAGCCCTAGCAAGAAGAAGTCACTTACTTTTTTCTGCAATGTATTTTCTTTTATTTGTAACCTTAGTTATAGATGTCTTTTCATAGATTTTCGAACTTAGGAGAGACAATTTCCATTCCTGATGGGCTCAGGGGGAGATTGTGTTTGCGGATCCAAACTTCACTCTTTCTTATTCCATCTTAGGAGCTTCCGTCTTAGTAGTTTGTCAAGTATCAAGAAAGGCGAGTTAATTTCTCAAATTAAGATCGTTACACCAAAACCACACATATCGTTTGGATTTTCTGATAATAAATCTCCCTGAATTACTTTTTAGTTGATGAAATTCAATTGAAGAATAATTTGGTCTATGGAGAAAATTGATTTGTCACTTCAAAATGAAAAATGTAGATGTTTATGATGTTAATTACCGAAGGATCAAATAATGCTGGACTCTATTTTTAGCTTTTCCTCTTTCCTATGGTCACTATAATCACTATTCGGAAGATTCATAATTTTAAAGAAAAGAAAAATATCTAACTAAAGGAAGAAGCAGATTTTGCAGATTTGTTTTAGTTGCCGACTGAAATCTTTAATTTTTGTCCCTTAAATTTATGATATTCACTTTTTGTCTTTCGTACATTTGACGCGACATAAATTTGATTTCAATCGGCAAAGTTAATATTTAGCTTCAACATAAATGTATCATCACATCCAACAAGTTAAGCGGAATAAGATAAATTTTTTAACACTCAACATAATTTGAAAAACGTCACAAGTTTAGATTTTATTTGGCAAATGTAGCATTTAGCTTCGGCATCTGTATCATTATATTCACACAAGTTATGCCGAAAAATGCAAAACTTCCAACACTCCATATAATCTGAAAAATACTACATAATTTATGCCGCATAACTTAATTTCTACAGAACTTGTGCCGAGCGAGACAAATGTTCAATTTCTGAAGACAAAAATATTACAGAACTTATGTCGAGCAAAACATATCTGGATATTTTCATTAAATAAGAAACATGGAAAAAAATTAAATTGTAGTTATATCATACATTTTCTAGTCATATCATACATTTTTTATTGTAAAGATTCAATTTTTTCTTAATATATTTAAAGACCACAAATATAAGGGACAAAAATTAAAAGACCAGTGCGTTTGAAGGCCAATCCGTGCAACAACTTTTTTGACTAGTGAGTTGTTGCTCGTGCTGTGCAACGACCCAATATTTGCATATTATGTGTTCTTTCTTTATTAAATTGGAAAGCAATGTTAAAGATGGTAGATTTGATCTTCTCCATTCAAAAATTTGTGTAAATACATAAAATCACTATTAATTAATATAACATTTGATTGTTCTTTTTTGTTTTTGTATAATATATGTATAAGTTATGCAAAGCAATATGTGATAATATATATATACGTGTGTGTGAGAGAAAGCAATATGTGATAATCAGCTACAGTTAGCTAGACTGTGTGAATATTTATAATGTCAGTATATTTATCTGAAATCAAAACGTGGTACAATTAGTTAGGCTGTGTTTTATAGTGGCAGTATACCTAATGTGAATTCAAAACGTAACTTCTTATCAGCCTGATTTTAATTAATTCTAGAGTTACACATTTTACATTTATTTTTATTTTTAAGATACGAAAGATTTACTTTTTGATTTGACTGAGCAGTTATTTAGTTTAATTTTAAGTGGGAAAATTGAGCAATTCTACTAAATAATTAGTATAACCACAGTTTGGAGTTCCCTAGCCTTTGGCACGGTAAAACTGCAAATAACTCATTTCAATTTGAAACAAGTACTCAAGATCCAAGTAGGCTTATTGTTTTATATAAAATTATAATTTTATAATTCAATATGATGTTTTTAACCTATTGGTCACAGTGAAAAACTTCGTGTACTAATATTTCCATCTGAAATTAGAGACCATTTCCATTTGATCAGTTTGTTTAAGTTTTGGTCAGAAATTCTCTACCTGAGAGAGGCACTATCTGTTTAGCACTAAATGATGGAATGCAAGGATGATGTACCGAAACTTTGAAACGACGAATTTACGTTATTGTGTGATGTGATAAAGCTTTAGCATAGTTCCCATCCACAGCCTAGAGTACTCTAGTCCTGGCCCTGTTACAATTCCTCCCAGTGAATTGCACACATTGATTTTGAAAGAGCAAAACCAAGTGAAATAGTGATGCTGCTGAAAGCATTGAAAATAAATGAGCAGTGTAACGTTAGAGACCATCTTGAATTTTCTGTTTGGAAAAAAGGAGGCTCATTTTTCATGATCAACTACAATGTTGTTTCAGGAGAAAAACTAGTTTATACTGACAGTTCATGCAACATGTTCTACATTTTATTAAGTAAAGAAATTGGAGAGAAGGCAATACAAATTGTCACCTTACAACCTTTGCATCTCTTCTACGCTAATCCTACTAAAACATGAGGCTACATTCACAGCTCCTTCTGCACGGTTCTCTAACAAAACTATACTGCGGATGTCCTGTAATGTCAAGTATGATTCAAACTTCCATTGTGTGAGAAAGATGAGGTGATATAATGAAGATAACACCAAGAAGAGTAACCTCATTTAATGACCTTCAAGGTGAAGGAGGAGACATATCTTGACTTGGTGGTATTGTCTGATTTGCAGATGGTGGAGGAGAAGGTAGTGGTGTTGGCAAATTTGGCGGCTGAGTTGAAGAAGAGTTTTGAGTCGGTGTTGGTGTTGGTGGAGAAGGCAGGAGAGGTGATGGCGGTGATATGCTTGGTGGAGGTGGTGACGATGTAGCATTGCAATGAGTTGGGGGTGGTGGTGGGGATGTTGGCGGCTCGACAGGTGGCAGCGGAGATGGTGATGGCTTTGGTGGTAGTGAAGGAGATGTTGGGGTTGGTGATGGTGATGTTGGTGGAGGTGAACAAGTACAACAGGTGTTTGGTGGAGGGGTAGGTGATGGAGGTGGTAATGCACATTTGAAAGTGCTACAATCAACTTTTTGAGACAAAAATCTTTGGCAATCCAATGCAGATCTCTGCATGGGCCTTCCTCTAAGACAATTATCTTGATCAGCAAATGAAGGCAATCTTAGACAAACTGAACTCTCTTCTGAAAAGTAGTTGTGGTCATACACAAATCTCCTCAAATTTGGAAGTGTACATATGTTGCTAGAAATCTGTCCAGACAACATATTATGACCAACATTCAACTGCTCCAAGCTCTCCATCTCTCCAATACTCTCAGGTAAAGTTCCCACAATTTGATTATAACTCACATCCAACACAGTCACATTCTTCAGCATCCCAATCTCATTTGGCAAACATGAATGGAAATTGTTATTTGTAAGAAGCAATTCATTCAATTTATCCATTTTGCCTAAACTAACAGGTATACATCCCTCAAAATTGTTGTTAGCCAAAACCATGACAGAAACTGGAGAATTTCCGAAATTATCAGGCAACTCAGAAGAAAATCTGTTGTTGTTAATGAAAAGAGCATCAAAACTCCTTTCAAAAACTTGCCTTGGTAGTCCACCTTCAAACTCATTGAACCTCAGATCGAGAAACTTTAAGTTAGGCAATTGGACAACCACATCAGGGAACTTGCCAACGAATCGATTATTACTAAGATCTAACTCAAAAAGAAGCTTCAAATTCAAGAAACTCTCAGGGATTGTACCACAGAACCTATTAGAGTTTATATGTAACAATGCAATGTCATATAGTAAACCTAATTCATGTGGAAGTTTACCAGCTATATCGCCATGATTGATATCGATACCAGCAACTGTAAGTTCATTTGGTTCATCAAGAGAAGGCCAACAGAAAACTCCAGTGTAGTTACACACATTAGATCCTTCCCAATTCGCGGTTATGTTGTGAGGATCAGAGAGAATTACTTCTTTCCAAGCTTGTAATGCGATGTAAGCATTTTTTAGCCTAAAATTCTCAAAAGTAAGTGATGGATTGATGGCAAGAATATCACCATTGTAGGATAACAGCTTTCTGCTGTTACTGTTTTCAATTTCAGGACCACCGAAACGATCATGACTAGAATTAGATATTTGATTAGTGGTGGATGCATTGAAGAGAATAAGGAAGATAACAAGGTAGATTAATTTGTTTAGGCAAGAACTATGACCTGCAAAATTGTGCATGTTTTTCCTAATGGTAGATGTGTTTTTTTTCTCCCCACTGTTGGGAAGTTTTAGGTTGCAAAACTTGCTATATTGAGTTTTTGTTTTCAGTAAAGAAATGTAGGCTTTGCTATATTTGATCTGTTGTTTTGTCTTTGGATATTTAACCCCAAAAGAAAAAGTCTTTGATCAGTTAATTAGATGAGCTTTTTCAGCTTCTTCTTCGTGATCGGAGTTCTGGTAAAACAGAAATTGAATTTATTTCATAATAAAGTTTCATTTTATCTTTTACATAGCAAGAATTGTTTTTGAAAAAAGAAAAAGGTTTTTGAAATCAAAATCCTAAGAAACTCCTAAGTAGCACTCATCAGTCATCACTACTTAGTTTTTTAGTAATATACTTTTTACAATTTATGTACATTATTGAAGTTAACATTTGTTTATCACTTATAAGATAAATGAAATTATATTGCTTTTTTTTAACATCGGACAGTTAACTTAGATCTTTAGTACCTTTAGGTATTGGAATATATATTATAAAGGACATGGTGCCCAAAATTTTATTTTAACTCGTTGTACTATATTGAAAAGAAGAAAATAATTGAAATACTGAAATGACAATGGAGAAAAGGGATTAAAATGCAGTATAAACGGAGAAGTTTTAATTGTTAAAAAGAAAATTGTGAATAAAATTTAAAATTGAAAGAAAGAAAAAGTCTTTAATTACTCGTTTTAGATCATCCTTTTCAGGGTCACTATGATGCGCCGATAACATAGAAAATCTGGTAAAACAGATCATTTATTTAATAGTGAGAACTAAAGTCATCACCAAATGAGTTAGAACTATCAGCAAGCCTTGCGGCAATTAGCAACAAATTTACGAGTTTTACGACAACTTAGTGGTACTTAACTGGTAATTAAATATTGTCACATACAGGTGTAATATGAATTCAATCCTCACCAGAATTGGACACTGCTATAAATACGTTGTCTGAAATGTCGTCGAATGTTTCTAATTTTAATTAGCTTAATATGCTTTACCTTGCGTTGTGAATTCAAGAGTTCCAATTTATTTATTTATTTATGTATTCTTTTTCCTTTTATCTTCTTTCTCAGTTCTCATGCATAAGATCCTGGTGCATAGAGCATTGCGGGAATTACAAGTACTTGAAGTTTTTTTTAGTTTCGTAGAATTGTATTAATCTCCTTTGAGAAGCCTTTTTCATTAATACAAAATATATATAGGGTATACAATGTGGAATCCTTATACAATAGAGATCCTATATTTACTATAATTACATAAGACTAAATATGGCTAAATAATATTGTAGACATTCTAATACACCCCCTCAGTCTGAGCGGGAGGAGGTTGGACGCTAAGACTGGACCTGAAGTCAAGGAATAACTGTCTAGGAAGACCTTTTGTGAATATATATATGCATACTGATAAGAAGAAGGCACATGCAATACCTTGACATGACCGAGTGCAACCTTTTCACGAACAAAGTGGATGTCCATCTCAATATGTTTGGTTCGCTGATGCTGAACCGGATTATGAATAGATAGATGGCGGATATGTTATCACAATAAACCAAAGATGCCTTCCACAACGGACACTGAAGCTCCAAAATAAGGTTTCAGAGCCAACAAATCTCAGCAACAACATTAACAATACCTCGGTACTCTGCTTCTGCACTCAAATGGGATAATGTGGCCTGTCTCTTGGCAGACCAAGAAATGAGATTATCCCCCAAGAATACACAATAGCCTGAGATGGATCGTCGCGTGTCCGGACAGCCTGCCCAATCAGCATTCGTATATGACAACAACATGGTCGGTGTTGAGGCGTATAGATGCAGTCCATAATCAAGTGTTCCCTTAATGTATCGAATGGTACTTTTAAGGGCAGTAAAATGAGGATCCCCGGAGGCATGCATGAATAAGCATACTTGCTGAACAACATAAGCAAACTTGCTGAACAACATAAGCAATATCAGACCTGGTGAAAGTAAGGTACTGTAGTGCACCTGCAAGACTTCAGAAGAGAGTGGGATCTGACACTGGATCACCATCCAAAGCACTAAGCTTTGATTTAGAGTCAACTGGAGTAGACATGATTTTGCAATTTGCCATTTTAGCCCTGCACACAAGCTCATCTGCATACTTACGCTGACAAAGAAACATAGTATTTGCAGATCTAGTCACTGAAATCCCCAAAAAATAGCCCAACTTCCCCAAGTCAGTCATAGCAAATTATGTTTTGAGCAATGCAATGATCTCATTTTTTCAACAACTCAGATGAGGCAGTAAGCACAATATCATCCACATACAATAATAAATATGCAATGCTACTACTCCTATGAAAAATAAATAGAGGATTATCACACTTGTTTGCATACAAACCCAATCTACATGATATACTGTGTAAAACGATCATACCATGCGCTAGGGGCCTGTTTCAAGCCATAAAGCGACTTTCAGAGACAACATACATGCGGCTGGATCGATAAAATCGGGCGGCTGGTGCATGTAAACAGTTTCCTTTAAATCCCCATGTAAAAAGGCATTTTTTACGTTGAGCTAATGAATCGGCCAATGCTTACCCATAGCAATGCTCATGACTATACGAATAGTGGCTGGTTTAACAACCGGACTGAATGTCTCCCCACAATCAATTCCTTCCTGCTGATTAGTATCATTTGCCACATTCTTGCCTTATATCTTTCTAAGTCACCACTGTCTTTGTACTTGTGATGAAAAAGCCACATGCACCGGATCACATTCACCCCTCCGGTCGAAGAACCAAATCCCAAGTATGTTATTTCGTTAAAGCATTAAACTTATCACACATGGCCGCATTCTAATTTGGGTCTACTTTGGCTAATTTTGGGCTTTTGGGAATTGGGGAGATGATTTGTGTAGACAAGTTAAATTGGACTTTGGGTTTGAAAATCACATGTTGTGCACGGGTTTCCATACGATGTGAGGGTACGGGCTGGGTGTTGTTGTTGGGTATCGGGTCAGGTGCACTATTTTTGTTAGGGGTCGGGTGCGGTTCACTGCAGGGTGTCGGAATTTGGTATTGTGGTAGGGTGGGTGACTCGTGACTGTTTACAGTGGCTGGTATATGAGTTGTCATCGTTTTGGGTTGGGTGAGTATGGGAGCAGTGGTGGTGTTGGGTGTTGTCGCCGGTCTCGATAAATTGGGACTGGCGAAGGACGATAGGGTGGGGTACGGTGTCAGTACTTGGTGGGGATCGGAATTCGGGTTATTTGGTGGTGGTCCAAGTGTGCGAGGGTGGTTGCCGGTGGTTGGTGGGGATGCTGCTTGGTGTTGGTGCAACGGAGATGAAACAATGACGGGATGGGGACCGGAGAAGGCACTGAGTTGGTTAGCCAGTTGCCGGTGGTGATGGCAACTGGCGGTGACGGTGACAACGATCTGATCGAAGGTAGAGACGCCAGAGTTGGCTCTATGGTGGTGGCAAATACTGGACGGTGATGGAAGACTAACACAATTCACGGATAGTGACGGGAGAGATGTCAGACCCGTCAAGGAAATTATAGTTCAGATTTTGGAACTTTTGGATGTTCGAAAATGGGAAGATTGCTTCATTGAACGTGACATGATGAGACAGAATAATTTTACTGGAAGACACGTCTCCGGTACGTCATAGCACAGATAGCCCCTATGATTAAGCGGGAAACCTAAGAACACATAAGGAGTGGTGCAGGGTGCAAGTTTATATGGGGTTGTGGAAGCAATATTCGGGTAGCGCAGGCAGCCAAAAATTCGTAGGTGCTCACAGGTTGGGATCCTACGGAATAGAATTTTGGTGGGTGTTCTATTTTGAAGGGTTTGAGTGGACAAAATATTTAGAATATATTCGGCCATTTTAACCGCATAAACCCAAAAAGAGGGGGGAGAGGCATGAAACAGGGTCGTATGAACCATGTTATTAATAGTGCGAATGATTCATTCGGCCTTGCCATTCTGGGAGGAGGTGTGGGGACATGAGAATCGAAAAACCATGCAGTTAGTAGAGCAAAAATTATGAAAAGCTGAATTATTGAACTCACGACCGTTTTCACACTGAAGTGACTTTATGTCTTTTTTGAATTGTGTTTTGACATAGACACGGAATGCAAGAATCTTGGCAAATACTTCAGACTTGAATTTAAGAGGATAGACCCAGACAAAGTGAGAATATTCATCCAATAAGACGAGAGAAAATTTATGACCTAGTGAGCTAGTAATTAGGGATGTCCATAAATCTGCATGAACAATGTCAAAGGGAGAATACGTAACACTTGAAGAAGACTGAAACGGGAAGCGAACATGTTTGCCTAAAGGACAAGAAAAACACTGTTGGGCAAATTTGTCATTATTACAACGAATTAAATTATTATTTCTAAGAAAACTAAAAACAGGGGCTTGTGCCAGGTTGACAGAGAGATTGTTGCTAAAGAGGTGGGAGCAGTGACATGGGCCGTTAGAGATGTGGGAGGGTTGACACTAACAACGGACGTGGATAGGAAAGGATAGAGTTCACCCTCACTATTGCATCTCGTAAGGAGTTTCCCGGTACGGAGGTCCGTTACAGAAAATTCAAACGGGTCAAAATTAATTGAGACAAAATTATCGATGTCAAATTTTCTAACAGAGATTAGATTTTTGATGATGTTAGAAGCATATAAGACATTATTCAGGGAAAATGGGGATGCGGTGGTGGGGTTAATGTGTGGCCAAACTCTTGAATTGGAATGCGATGACCATTTTCGATCATAATAAATTGTGGAGTATTTAAATTCTACAATTGAGGAAGATTACCAAAATTATTAGTGAGGTGAGACGTGACTCCCGTATCCATAAACCACGTATTATCGAGTTGCCGAGGAGTCAAAGTGCAGAAAGCCTGGCCCAAAATAGAGTAGAGATGGCCAGTACCAGACTGATGGGCTCCAGGTATTTGGGCCTGATTTAGGTGGCCCGACGGCTGTGCTGGAGCGGCCTGGTTGGAGACCAGCAATTGGGCCGCTGATGGAATGCCTGAAATTGGGCTAGTTGGTTTCCAGCGACTGGGCTGCAGTAGGAGATAGGCCGCAGCTACTGGAGAGTTGTCTCTGGCTGTTGGGCTCCTGCTGAGGGCCCATGTCGTGTCCCGCCAGCCAGGGCAGTGGCTGTTTGGTGCTGCCATATGGACTGTCGGAGGTTGCGTGAGAGAAAAAAAATTATGGGGGGTTCGAGACGTATACGAGGTATATGTGAGGTCATATACGAGGTGTATAACGGCATAGGTAGGTTGTATACGTCCGGTTTGGCCGTAAACTAGGTGTAAATCAGCTTAGGGAGGTCGTATACGAGTAGTATATAAAGGTTGTAGAGGTATATCAGCCGTATACAGGTGTATATCAGCGTACAGGTGTATATCGGCGTATATGTGTTGTATACGAGGGGTATATGTCCTGTTGAAGAGATAGGGAGGGAAATAGGGTGGTATATCAGTGATATATCGGGTGTATACATGGTTGTTTGTTAGAGTATAATGGATGGACAGTTGTATATCAGCGTATATCAGATGTATATTGGCAATATACGGGCGGTTTGGTGCCGGAAAAAGAAAGGGAATGGCGGCCAAATTTTTTGAAATCTTAATGCAGGCAAGGAAACATCCTTTTTCAATTATTACTTGCTGGGGCGGAGCGTAGACGAGCGAGCAGAGCCAAGGAAAGAGGGAAGCCCGTCATAGAGCAGTCGACTAGAAGTAGAAGACTGCTGGCGGTTTTAGGTCGGGAAGGATTATTGGCTCTTGATGCCATGTAGAATTATAATAATCTTCTTTGCAGAGCCTTTCTCATTAATATAAAATATATATAGGGTATACAATGTGGATTCCTTATACAATAGGAATCCTATATTTACCATAATTCTATAAGACTAAATATGAGTAAATAATATTGTACACATTCTAATAAGTTTCAACATAATATATTCTGGATGGTAATATATTATTGGGAATCTACTCTTTGTTTCGGTGTAGTATAAATTTAGTATGATCGTAGTTTCAACCTGCACCTTCTTTTATGGCCAAATACATAAATAATCCCTCACAGTTGACACGAATTATCAATTAGGCACCTTTTCTAACCTTATGACCAATTACATACTTTTACTCGGCAAAAGTATATATATTTTGTGAATTGTTTATCAAACACTTGAAATTTAAGTTTTGAAATTGTACTTTCTTCTTCTCATTTATATGGCAAATAAAATTCCTACCCAAATATTAAGAAGGATCTACAATTATTCAAATATATAACTTTCTTGGGTTTCAATGTATAATTTGCATATTGTTTTACACATTGCAAGGAACTGACCACAGTCCCAAAGTGCTAGGAACTGATCAAATGCATCCTATAGAAGAAACCTAGAAATGTTAAAATTAAAGAAAAGAAAGAAAAAATAAGTCAATAATACACATTCTTGAATCTTTTAATAGTTATGTACATAACTCTAGGGTTTTAATTAAACCTTTTCTATCTTCTTCCACATTAGGTTGTTGCAGTACTTAACTAAACGAGAGACAAGTAAACAATTTAATTTCTTTATAACTTTTGTATAAATGGGTTTCAATGTATAATTTGCATATTGTTTTGCAGAATAAAAAGGTATACATAAATCAATAAACAAAGATAATAGTAAAAAACACGCTGAACTATCACTTTTTCGTGGGTTTTCTACTTGAACTATCCGGTGCGATTTTACTACCTGAACTATCACCAATTATTATCAAAACACACCTCAACTATTAGTTATTCACTTTTTCTACCTGAACGATGAGGTAGGAAAAGTGAACAACTAATAATTGAGGTGTATTTTGATAAATAGATGGTGATAGTTCAAAAAACTCGCTCACCTAATAATTCAAATAGAAAACTCACTAAAAAGCGATTGTTCGGGGGTGTTTTTGACCATTAACTCAAACAAAATGAAAGTGTGTTGAAGAGATTCTAAAGCTCTATTGTCCAGGATATCTTGTCAAGAGATAAATTTGTACACATGGAGAGTTGTTCCAAACATTTTTATGTGCCCTTAAAATTTCCAAAGCTTGTTTCTTTAAATATGCTTCACAATCTGCTTGAATCACCATGCAAAACTTTGACACTGCCCCAACTCTTAACATCTCCATCAACACTTCTTTTGTAGCAGAAAATTTAGAAATTAATCCAAGAATTTGAATTGCACTATCATCTGTACCTGGAGAAATTCTAAGTATCTTTTTAGAAACCATTGCAATTCCGGCTGCATGTTTCAGTAATTCAGCTCTCCCATCAGCCAAACTACACAAATGAGACAAAAGAGAAAACACTAATTCAGTAACCCTTTTCTCAGTGTTGCTTAATTCAAGCTCAATTAGCTCGAAAATGGCCCCCAATTCGATTATTTTTAGCCTGTTTCGTCCTCTTGGACATGCATCTATTAGCACATGTAAAGCTGCTTTTGTTACTTGCTGATTCAAGTAATTTTTGCTGTTTTTTCTCAAAGTATTCAACATTTCTTGGAAAAATTCAGGTGTTAGACTTGATGAGAGATTTGTACTTGACACTGAGATCACATTTTTCAGGACCAACATTGCATGAGTCTTGATTGTTACAACTTGATTGTAATTGTTGCACATTTCATGACTCTTCAAAATCCATAAAATAGCTTCAATTAAATCATGATTTTCCTTGACAAGTTGCTTGTTTTCATGTGTTGGGCTCCAAACAAGATGGAAAATCCTCAAAGCTTCATCAAGTCCCGTAATGAATTCCCCTTCCTTGAAACTCCTTAATATAAAAAACACCAAGGCCTTAATTGCACCAGCTTCATCCAAACACTTCCTATTTTTCTCGTTCTCACTTATCATAGTCACCATTTTTCTTAAAGCTTGTAAATAAAGCTCGCGATTATTCACCTGACGAATTAGCCTGATGACATGTGATTTGTTGAGAGGATATTTAGGCGATGGAATTTGTTCGATCCCTTTCTCAGCATTGCATATAGTCCAGGATCGAATAAATCGTCCTAGCATATGGTTTGGTGTCAACAACGAGGTGTCTCTAGGCAAAAGTTGTTTTGTCACTGGACATGTAGATGTATTTTCATCTGCCATCAACAACCATTGTTCAATATTTTCCCTATCATAAGAGATTCCAGTAACTGTTGTGACAGGATCTTTCATGATTTGGAGTGATATCGGACACAAAAAATATTGGGGTATCTCTACTTCTTCCATATTTTTCTATATGAAAATCAACAAGAAGAATCTAACAATATATAATTCGAGAGAAAAAAAAAAGATAGCAAAAAACAAAGTATTTTTCTGATGAAATTAAAGGTGGTAAAAGAAAGCGGCTAATTTATGCATCAAGTTTGAATGGAAAAAGCAAAGGAAGATGTTGAAGAAAAGAATCGATTTCTAGATCTATATAAACCCTTCTCATTAATTATTGTTATTTTTATTTTATTGTCTTTTCATTTGATTCTTTTGGTCAAAAGTTGAATTAGGAGGAGTCGGTCAACGCACGAGAAACAATTGGGGAATAGGAAATATATTTGTGTTGACTTTCTAACATTTTTGACAATCCAGACAAATCATAGTGGGCAGTGGGACAAGTAGAACACCGTAGTAATCAGTAGTGGCGGAGACCCTCCTTTGGGATGCATATTCATAATTTTAATTTGATGAGTTTGATCTTTTTTTAACCCATCAACAAATTGCTTTGCAGATATATTTATTTCATGTGTAAATAATATTTTCATCTAAAAAAATGCCGGCATAACTATGATGACAAAAATTAAAAATAATATGAAATGTGATAATTATAAGTTAGCACCGGTTTATAAAATTCAATGTACACTACTGATAGAAATAGGTAAAATAATAAGGTCTTTAATTTATACATTGTAGAATGCTCTACCAGAGTTTGAAAGTCCGATTCAAAAATGGTTAGTGGCTTTAACCTGTGCCTCACGATACGGATAGTCAATACATGGTGCATGCATGCACGAGGACAAATTCATTTTCCTTAGATGACTCTACTTTCTAGTTTCATGCATTTAGGCCTCCAGTATTCATCATTAATAACTAGTGTTTGCCCCAAAAAAGATATAATTAAATTTGTAAATAATTTTAAGGATACGTGAATCGATTTGTTATAAATAGGTATAAAGGAATAATAATTAGTAATGAAATCAAGTAAAATATAAAGCAAGAATGTAATAGAATAAGCCTGAGCTGTATGAACTTTGGAGGGAATCCTTCAATGAATTTAGCTCCGGAGGGAATCCTTCAATGAATCCGGAAGAGCAGTTAGCCTGCATGAGCTCTATGAATCCATTACAATAAGAAGACAAAAGAACAAAGTGGGTTTGTTGTATTGCTATATGATTTTTGATCTCCCTTACAATAGAATGAAAATTTCTATTTATACTTGAGCTATGGGGTGTATGATCCACAAATCATGTCCCCTTAATTACCAATATTAATGTTACAATAAAAGCTAATAAAGTCTAATAAAGGTCGGAGGAAACTTGGTCTTCGTGTAACGTTTCTGTAACGAACACATCTTGAATCATGTTTGACCGGTGAGTTGGCATGCTTCTCCGGGTCCTTTGTATTTCTGTCTCCGGATCTTCTCCCGGTGTCAACTGGCTCGGTCGCATTCGAATTTACTTTGAGTGCTACCTCCCTCGGTCATGACTTACATCTGATATCAAGTCTGTCTAATCACCTCAAACTCTTGCCTTAATCTAGTCATATGTCATGCCAGATTTCACCGTATACAGATAGTCCCCCACTTTTCGATTACTCACTGAGATGTGACTGAAAAGTGTATGATTTCCCCCTTCTAGCCGAAAAGTCATGTAATAACCCTCGTTAATGTCTCATTAAAAACCTTGTCGGAAAAACCCTTTTTCAAGATAAAAACCGAGCTAAGGAAAAAAGAGTACATGACCTTAGGGATTCTGATGACAACTCCGCCACTGATTTTTCTTCCGTCAACGGCCGATCGGTGCTAAAATACCACTACCGTAAAAGGCTTGATCTTGAGTTTTTAGTGTTCACCTGGAACTTCTTGTGGATTTTTAGTTTTTCCCTGAAAATTTTAATTTTTGAATCTTGGTTCTTAAGTTTTTAGTTATACCCGAATCTTTTCTTTGAGTTTTAACTCTGGGATTTTTAGTTACACCCTGAACTTTTCAACCTCGCAGCCTTTGAGACTGGGGATGTTAATGACCAAGAATTTTCTACTTCTGATTTTGGTAAAGTCCAAAAATTTAATGCATCCGGTTAACTTTACGACCGGAAAATAAAACATCTGGCCTTTAGACATTAGACTTAATCAAAGTTTTAACTTAGTTCTAACCAGAAATAATTCCTCCGGTACGAATCCTTTTATCTGTGGCTTTATTAGAACTTTAACTCCTTTAATTTTCATTGAGAATTAATCATTTGATTATTGGGCAAAGTTTTGGACCTAAACTCCTTATGCTTATAAAGAGGACGTCTCCTATTCATCTTTGCACAATTGTTAGGATTCATAGTCCTTATTTGCTTCTAAATGTGAACAAATTTAAGAATAATTTTGTTCATTCGGACATATACGAGAATGTTTAGAAGGTGTAAGTTTTCTTCACTCCATTACTTGAACGTATACAAGTGTTTACAACTTTGCATATATGATAATTTACAGGAAATGAATAAAAATAAATTGCAAGAGAAATGTGGCCGGGCTGACAAGGTCTAGCCAGTTCCTGATTCTGATTCCTTCTATTTTTCTGGGGCTGATCTGGCAGTCCCCAGTCTATTTCTTCATTCCGGAGCAAGTTCGGGCTATCTCCGATATATTTTCCTGAGCACTAAGTATGGGGATTTAGGCATGGTGCATTCGGGCATAGTTCATTCCTTTAACTTTGTTCATTCGGGCTTGATGCCTTCGAACATACTCATTCTCAACTTTTTAGACAATTCAATGTCTTTAAAATAGGCTGGATTTATTAATATGATGCCTTTGAAAGATGCCTTAAAATATTATTCATTTGTTCCAGCTTCTTTTATCAACGACAGTACCTAGTTAAAAACTTAATAATTTTTAGCTCGTAAGCTTAACAACTTTAGCAATAATCCGGAGAAATATTGGTAAAGACATACACGAAGATAAACCTTCATTTATGCTTTGCTTGGAAAACAACTGAGCAAGATTCATCAGATTTTTTGCCTTCACATAGTAACACTAATACTTGGGCAAAATTCATTCGATATTTTTGCCTTCATGAAATTTTGACCCGAAAATATTTAAAAAGCCTGACTGTGAACTGCATTTGATTCCCATATGAAGGTATTCCCCTAGTGTTTGTGTTTGAAATATGAGAACTCAAACATTATTTTGATCTTCAACTGCCAACAGTTCCCAGTGTTTCCATCTGATGCTAATTCACATCTTATATTTAGTAACACGCTTTACATTATTGCCTCATTAAAAACCTTACAAAAAAAATCCTTTTTGTGATAAAACCGGACGAATGGAAAAAGAGTGCAACACATATTTTCAATCCTAATTTTAATTCTTCGAACAACACCTTGTAACTTCGGTTTTTTTCCTCCAAAAATTAATAACTTCGAAACATATGTAACTTCACCAATTGACAAATACATACCTTAGTAATAATGTCGCTTCAAATGGCTTATGTTTCAATTGTTCGGAAATTTATTTCCGACTTCTACTCCCAATTGGTACACGTTATAAGATCCTCCTAATTTGGGCCCAGCTCCCCTATATTAGGGTTTTTAGTACTGAGGACTATTTTTTGTAGAACCAAGTCCCCTATTTGTAGTCCGACCTCTCAGGGAGATCATATGGTTGATACTTATCCATTAGGGTCCTTAACTCTGACTCAACTATCCTTTTTGACTTATCATGACTTTTGCTCCGTCCTGTTAACTTCGGTGGGAGTTCGAGCTGATCGTCTTCTACCTCGATCTTTGACTCATACCTATTGGGTACGTCTGCCCATGTTACTGTTGGAAATTCCAACAAGTTTTTCTTTAATTTAAAGGACGCACTAGAACTCCTAGGATTTAATTCCTTGGTGAAAGCTTCCGCTGCCCATTTATCCGGTACCGAGGAAGGAGCATCTGTTCCTTTTAAAATCTCATCACGAACACTCGCAACAACTTCATGTCCTTCTGAGTGATTTTAAATATGTTTGCTTTTCTTGCTTGGACCTTCATTTCTTTGGCGTGTGCCTTTATAAATGCATCTGCAAGCATTTCAAATGAGTTAACAGAGTATTCGGGTAATAGAGAATACTAGGTCATTGCTTCCTTGGACAGTGTTTCACCAAATTTCTTTAGCAACACCGATTCGATCTCATCCGGATGCATGTCATTGCCCTTTACTGCACAAGTATATGACATCACATGCTCCTGTGGATGCATTGTCCCATTGTACTTCGAGAGGTCAGCCATTTTAAACCTCTTTGGTATGAACTTTGGTGCTGCACTTAGTGGGAACGACAACTGGATGTATCTCTTTGAGCCCTGCCCCTTCAAGATCGGAGGCGCCCCATGAATCTGGTCTATCCGTGAATTGAAGGTCTCAATCTTCTTTTCATTAGTGTCAATTCATTTAGTTAAGGCTTGGAGCATCTTCAAGACCTCCTAGGATTCATTAGTCCTCGATCCATTATCATTCTCATCAACTCGATCCTCTTCTCGGCCTAGATCATCATTGCGGATGGACGAGCTTCATCCGCCGCATTTGCTCTGCTATTTTTCTTTTGCAACTGAGTTATAGCCTCCTATTGTTTCTTCATCATGTTAAAGATTCGATCCAAATTTATTTTGCCATCCTCATCATCGTCCGGTGTCTTTCCACGTAACCTTCTAAACCCCTTGAGTGAAATCATGGGGTTGTCGCCATTCATCGGATAGACGGGCGAAACGTCGTTGTTGTTATTGATGTTGTTAGCACCATTGTCATCATTGTTGTTGTCATCATGGTAGCTAACCCCAACTTGGATATCACTAGCCATACTGTAAGTACTTAGTATTGATCAGTAATCACAAAATCTCGAATGAAACAAGTGAAATTTGAGTTTGAACAAATCACAACTATTATCCTTAGCCCCACGGTGGGCGCCAAACTGTTTACCCCAAAATATGTATAGTTAAATTTGTAAGTAATTTTAAGAATACATGAATCGATTTGTTATAAATAAGTATAAAGTAATGATAATTAGTAATGAAATCAAGTAAATATAAAGCAAGAATGTAGTAGAATAAGCCTGTGATGTATGAGCTTCGAAGGGAATCCTTCGATGAAGTTAGCTCCGGAAGAGCACTTAGCCTTGATGAGCTCTATGAATCATTTACAATAAGAAGAAAAAAGAACAAAGTAGGTTTGTTATATTGCTATATGATTTCTAATCTCCCTTACAATATAATGAAAAGCTCTACTTATACTTGAGCTATGAGGTGTATGATCCACAAATTATGCCCCCTTAATTATCAATATTAATGCTATAATAAAAGCTAATAAAGCCTAATAAAGGTAGGAGGAAACTTGATCTTTGTGTAACGTTTCTGTAACGGACACATCTCGAATGATATTTGACCGGTGAGTTGACATGCTTTTCCGGGTTCTTTGTATTTCTGCCTCCGGATCTTCTCCCGGTGTCAACTGACTCGGTCGCATCCGAATTTACCTCGACTGCTACCTTCCCCGGTCATGACTTACATCCGATATCAAGTTCGCCTAATCACCTCGAACTCTTGCTTTAATCTAGCAACATGTCATGCCAAATTTCACCGTATACAACTAGAAATGAAACAACCTTTCTTTGTGATCTGAGATATATTCGAATATTCTAAATAACGTTAAAATAATTATTTAGTGAATTAGGATATAGTTTTGATTGATATTTTTTTCTTGCAGATCTAGTCGGACCCTCAATTATTCACCTTCTAGTAATCATTAATGGGTCAGGAAAGAGCGTGAAATGTAATAACGGAAGGACTCCGGCGCTCATTGGGTTAGACAGATATTACTTTAAAAATGATTCGAATAATAATGAATTATTCAATTTCACTTATAAACTATTCAAGCACATAATTAAAATTCTAGACCCAAGCTTTTAATGGCTAGTGCCATGGAATATTTATATGAGTTATAACTTCTATACAGATATGGTATAAATATTTTACACAGTCGATAAAGTTGATCTTTAGCAATATAATAACTTTTTGTAGCAAACATATGAGCATGGTAAAATAACATAAAACAATAACCTTTTATACTATCAGTTTAAATTGCATTGATGGTAAATAATGAATATTGAATTTAACTCAAACTCAAAAGCTAGCTTGTAGGGTGGAGATTGTCCAAGTCCATATAAAGAGTCCATGTTCTCATTCCATATCCGATGTGAAACTCTTAACACTCTCCCGCACGCCCAGACCTCGTTAACTGGAGCGTGGATAATATAATTTGGGGGCTCAACATCGACAAACAAAGAATTTGAATGAGTCTTATTCTGATACAATGTAAAGAATGGATATTGTGTCTAACTCAACCCCCAAAAGCTAGCTTATAGTGTCCAAGTCCATATAAGAAGTCCATGTTCTCATTCCATATCCGATGTGAGACTCTTAATATTAATAATGTAAAAAAAATCACATTATGATGAATATAACTTAAATCCTACTACCATTTTGTAAGATGTATGATGAAAAAAAGATCCACTAAAAGTATTCCACAACCATAAAAAAGTACTCTAGTCATAGTCAAGGAATCATCTAGTTATAATATTTTGTATCACTGTCCTAATAAATAAAAATGGAGCAAAATATATATAGTAGGCTCTCTTATAAAAGTAGTTAGCATGAAATAGTAATGATGAGTGTATAATGGCGGCCTTGAACAAATCGTGATGTATTTACTGTTTTTCCTTTGGTGCACATGATTCAAAATTTGTCCATATTGTATTTTCGGATACTTTTTTTTGTAACTAATTATATTAATTGTTTTTTCTTCTCCCTTTGTAAGTTAATACGGTTGAAATTTAGTATTGCTTTCATCAGTTTCAACATTACAATTACAATTAAAAACTGAAAATATTTTAAGTCTACTCCAACTTATGTGTTGCATTGTACTTCTTACTTTAATATTGATGTTTGAAACGTCACAAGGTGCTTAATATACTCGTAATAGTAATACTTTATATGCTTTCAAAAGATTCAAGAGTTTAACAATTCAATTCAAAACATGATGTGTTTGTTATAAAAAAAACTATGTAAAGAAACTTTGACATTAATTAGCTGCATTTATCTAATCGTAGAGATATTGACTTAGACTTGTTTCTCTTGGAAACATTAATCCAGAATCACAAGTTAAATCAATAGACGATACTGAAGAACAATAAGGGCACTAACCTTGTTCGGTTGTTCCATTGCAATAATTGAAAGAAGAAATCAGGATTTTCTAAGTCTGGATACTGCTTCTTAGTTATTTCTTCTCATAGATGGGGTAGAAAAGAAAAGAAAGTTGTATCTGACTTAGGGACCAAATTTTTATATAATATGTTTAGGTGGCTTTTCACGTATAAACAATGCCTTTTCAATAAGTCTCCATCAGACACCATGAAAAGGCCAATGTGTTTCTACTTATTTAGAGTAACCTCCATATTAATTGATATTTACTTTATAAGTCCAAATATTTTAATACTTTATTAAATCATAAAAATGAACTCCTTTAATGATAGCATATCTATGTATAAATATATTAATATGTGAGTTCATAAAATAGAAAATTACTAACAATCTCTTACTTGAACCACATATATTTCTGATCAATTATACATAGATAAAACTTTAGTGTGCACAAACTTTTGCTATCTTAATTGAAATATCTCAAATAATCGGTCCATCGATAATGCCAATATAAGATCAAAACGGGTTTTGTAACATATATTCGGAACTAAACCCATCAATGATCACATATATTAGCAAAATCAATGACATAGATCAAACACATAAATTACATGTAAAATGATCTAACTCATATCTATTTTCAATTGGTCCTACTTTATGACTTTAAATAGTCCAAAATCACTTTCTTACGTTTTATGCAAAATCGCAGTAGAAAGTCAATAACTTTATTTCAGAGTTTTCAATAAACGCACGAAATTCATAAATTTCATAAACTTTAATCTGTATAGATAAACATGTCAAAAGCTTAGGTAAAACAACAAATTCCCACTGAAGTGACTCATCATAGAGTCCAATGACATCCATATAAGCTACATGCTCATAAAAAAAAAAAGCTTTATGTTGCAACCTTTCATGAGCAGATACGTAATAATGGAATTTGGAGTAATATGATCTATTGACACAGGAAGACTCTGAACTCTTTTCTTCACAATCAAAAATTTAATGTGTAAATGCTTTAGTTTCAACGAACTTCGGATATATATATTTCAAACACATTTATTTTTAAAAAAATCATCTTAAGATACCTAACATAACATTATTGTTTAGTCTTTGAACATAAATAATAATTTGTAATTGGTACTCTTGTACATAGTTCATGAACATAGACTACTCAATTGGCCTAGCAATATGTCTTTCTTTTGACCGACAAATTACTAGCATGACATTACTCAATGTTCCACATATTCATGACTATCCATTATCTGGCCAAAATAATCTTTCTTTGGGATGATTATTCTACATAGTTTCATGCTCACATGTCCAAAGCAAATAAATATTATCTAACAGAGGTTAGTTTGGCAACATATTAGACTAATCTATTCCATTTGAAACAAGAAGCACACATGGTATAATTTCATTTCCAGTACAAATAACTATTTTTTTATGAACAGCGGAAAAATGGCAAAAAGACATCCCCAAAATGTAACAGGAAAAATGTAGATCGATGCTCACTTTATGCAAGACTGCTTTAGAAAATTCTAAAAGCACAACAAAAATCTACATAAAGTTCTATAATATAATGATGTCCAAAAATTCAAAGTTACTTTTGTGCTTAAGGCAAATGAACTTGACACTAGTAAATTCCAACATCACCTTTGGGCAGAAGTTTGTAAACCGCATGAAACTTACTAATTATAGAACTAAAACAATTTAAATACAGAAATCCTTCGAACTTTACCATACCTTTGGGCGATCGAAAAAATTAGTTGTTAATATTTAAATGTTTCATTCTACCCCAATCAATTTCCTCATATTAACCGTACCTTTGGACGACCGGCTAATTACCCAATGAATTGGTTGTAATATTAATATCATACCTTTATAAGGTTAACACATCTTGACTATCAAATTTAAGATGCTTTGACTACTTTCAAATTTGTAGTTAGTAACCTTTGGTATTAATGATATTGTTTAATGTCATACTACATATAAATTTTTCAAAATCTAATACCTTATAATTTTAGGATGTATTAGCAATCCTAAAATCTTAGATTTAATAAGAATTTCATGACATTAGTCCTTTAATTCATTGTCATTCCAAATGAAATTCATAACAATCTAATACCTTATGATTTTGAAATCCGTTGGAAATCCTAAATCTTAGATTTAATAAAACATTTCTTGACATTGACACATCAAGTTTTAATGTCATATTCCACATGAAATTTTCCTGTCATATTTCATATGAAATCTTCCGAACTTAGTACTTTATAATTTTAAAGTGCTTTGGCTACTCCGAAAATCTCATTAAATCCTAAAAAAAAATTGACACTAAATTATCCGCTAATATATTTTGGTTTGCCCTTTAAAATATTAATCTAAAAAAATTATCAAATAAAAATTAATAACTTAAATTAAAATAACACTTTAAAATTGCCTAAACTTAAAATAAATATGCAGAACTGGATATGCACACAAACTACACCAAAAGAACATAATGCTGTGAGTAAACTGTGGTATTTTCCGTTTTGAACACTGCCACCCCTTTAATCTAGCCATACTTTAAAAAGTATTTTAAAGGGAAAAGAACTGAAACAAAAACAAGTTGAAATTTCTCCATATATTTGGAACAACTAATAGAGATTTAATCCATTGTATCAATACTTTGCAAAAAAATATATATGAAAATACTGACAAATAAAGGAAAATGGCAGAATACTGGCAAATAAAGAGAAATGGCAGAATATAATTCAACAACTAAGAGATCAAAACATTCCTACTATTAAACCTTTACTTAAGTCTCTTTTTATCATATTGTTAATGCCAAAGGATTCTGCCACAATTAGAATCCTTTGATTTCACAAATCAATACAAGTCGATGGCTAAATCAAAGCATCATTCCTCCTTCCCTTTTTTATTTTAATCAAGAAGAATAGTATTAAAAAATATATTTTGTCACCATAAGAATCGTTAATGTTCTGGCAAAACCAACACAAGTAGGTGGGCCTTTCGTACTCAAATACATACGAGGAAAGGATAATTATTTTTTTTATTAAAAGGTTTTACAAGCGGCCAGACATATAGCTAGGGAATATCATCTCTAAAAAAGAAAACAAGAACTCTTTTAGAGCTATGACTTACTTAGTTAGTCCCGCCTTTATCAAGTAAGAATTTTTCTTTGTTGGTCATTTTATGATGTAAAATATCCTTTTTCTTATAAGGATTTTTTGTGTTCTCCGAATCAAGCTATATAGTCTCCTATCACTAAGCTCACCAACCAACCAAGACTTTTTTATTTATTTCTACCGGATATCAAACGCGACATCATCGAATCAAAACATTGTGCCAAAATTTACTTTCAAAGACCGAATATTGTTTGCAGACTCAATCTCAAAATATTTAGATTTCAGAATATCGAAATTGTGTTTAAAATTTTGATCCACAAATTGATAAAAAAATTAAATTGTAACACTTTTCATGATCATATTTTTTTATATCACGTCTAATATTTAACAAGACTATGCTCTGATACACTTGTTGAAAACATTAATCCAGAATCACAAGTTAAATCAATAGACGACGCTGAAGAACAGTAAGAGCACTAACCTTGTTTGGTTGTTCCATTGCAATAATTGAAAGAATGAATCAGAATCTTCTAAGTCTTGACACTGCTCTTAATTGTTTCTTCTCATAGGTGGGGTAAAAAAGAAAAGAACGTAGTATCTGACTTAGGGACCAAATCCTTATATAATATGTTTATGTGACTTTTCAGGTATAAATGATTCTTCATCAGACACCATGAAAAGGCCAATGAATTTCTACTTATTTAGAGTAACCTCCATATTAATTGATATTTACTTTATAAGTTTAAATATTTTAATACTTTATTAGATCATAAAAAATGAACTCCTTTAATGATAGCATATCTATATATAAATAAATTAATATGTGAATCCATAAAATAGAAAATTACTAACAATTTCTTCATATCATATTCGATCAAAGGGAAAGTAAATGTTTTAATAATTCTTTTAGTTGTACTAAAACTATTGGCAAGAAAAATACATTCGAGGAAGAATAAGTTAAGATGCCTGAGAGAAGTTTAATTCTTAACTAGTCAAAGTAAGAAATTTCACAAAAGAGGTTTCAGGTCCATCAGAAATTCTTGAATTCAGCCAAAGGGGGAAATCGTGATTAAATTGATAGGTTAAATGTGTTAGAATATTATGTTATTAATATTATGATTTTGTATTAATGTAGTATCATATTATATATGGTAGGTAGTACAATGTTAATTAGGAATATTATGTAAATTAGGTAGAAGATTATTAGGAATTGATTAGGAAGATTAGGCATGATTGACTCTTCCTAATTGATGTATATTGTGTATATATTGGACCTTTGAAGGATGAATAAAGTGAGGAAAATATTCTACTTACCCTAGAATTCTTACATGTTATCAAGAGCTTAAGGAAAGATCCAAAATTAGTTTAATTTCTTCCAAATTTTTTGTCATTTTCCTCCCTAGTAAACCCTAGTGACCGAAAATTTCATTACTTTTTTTCTACTCCATTATTGATTATCCTTCATCACAACTAGTTATGTCTGAATCAAAATCATCTTTTCACCCTGCCCTAGTTGTCTCAAACATCAAAACACATGTTTCCATCAAACTAGAAATGGAAACCGTTCATTATGCGACGTGGCAGAATTATTCAAAATATGTTGTCGTACTCACAAAGTTCTTCATCATATAATTCCTCCAAAAGACGGTAAAGGGAAAGACATAACAAACGATGCAGACAAGGAATTGTGGGATACACTTGATGCCACATTCCTTGGTTGGATTTATGCGACAATCTCCACAGACTTGTTGCATACGATAATGGAACCGGATTCCACAGTCATGGTGGCATGGGAACGTTTGCGAGATATATTTCAGGATAACCAAAACTCTCGCGCTGTTTCATTGGAACAGGAGTTCTCAACCATTGACATGACGGATTTTCCTAATGTTTCTACATATTGTCAACGCTTCAAAGTGTTGGCCGATCAACTACAAAACGTTGGTTCACCGGTTACCAATGTTACGATATTTCTTCCAAAAGAATCTTTATAAGTCGTCATGTAATCTTTGATGAAACAATATTTCACCGGGACCCTAACTATGATTTTTTGAATGATGATAAGCTCTCGTATCTAACACATTTTTTTCACAGCCCGGTACCTATTACTAGTGTTGAACACCGTAATTCAGGCCCATTGGGCCGAGCGATTAACGGCCCAATTCAAACTCCGTCGATCTGACCCACTGGCCCCTTGGTTTCTCACTCCTCGGTCAGTGGCGTCCAGTCCACTTTCCTGACAACCCGTCCGATCACCCGTAGTCAACATGGGATTGTCAAACCCAATGCAAATATAGCCTTCACACCCAGGTCTCAAAATCACCCTTGCCTCGTAATCCAGTATCTGCTCTAAATGACCCTAATTGGAAAATGGCCATGAATGATGAATATCATGCTCTAATTACAAATAGGACATGGGATTTAGTACCTCGTCCATCTAATGCTAATTTAATTCGATCTATGTGGATTTTCAGCCATAAAGAAAAATCTGATGGAACTTTTGAGTGACATAAAGCCCGTCTTGTAGGTGATGGAAAGACACAGCAGGTTGGTGTAGATTGCGGGGAAACATTCAGTCCAGTGGTCAAACCTGTAACTATCAGAACAGTTCTTAGCCTGTCTCTCTCAAAAGGATGGTCACTTCATCAATTGGATGTCAAAAATGCCTTCCTCCATGGACACCTTAATGAGACTGTTTATATGCACCAACCATTGGGATACATGGATCCTAAATATCCTAAACATGTGTGTTTGCTCAACAAATCCTTATATGGCCTCAAGCAGGCCCCCAGGGCTTGGTATATACGGTTTGCAGATTTTGTGTCGTGCATGGGTTTCTCGCACAACCGTTCAGATAATTCCCTGTTTATCTATCGTCAAGGTAATCATACTGCTTATCTTCTTCTATATGTGGATGATATTATTTTAACAGCATCTTCAGACTCTCTTCGCAAGAATATCATGTCACATCTTAGTTCTGAATTTGCTATGAAAGATCTTGGCCCACTCCACTACTTTCTAGGGATTGCTGTGACCCGAGATACATGTGAATTATTTCTCTCCCAGAAGAAGTATGCATCGGAAATCGTGGAACGAGCTGGGATGGCTTTCTGCAAACCTTCGGCAACTCTGGTCGACACAAAGTCAAAATTGAGTGCCATCTCTAGCAAACCTTTTGTTGATCCAACGTTATACCGCAGCTTAGCAGGAGCTCTACAGTATCTCACATTCACCAGGCTAGATATTACCTATGCAGTACAACAAGTGTGTCGATTCATGCATAATCCAATGGAAGAACATATGCATGCTCTGAAACGCATTATGCGATATATTCAGGGCACTCTGGAGTATGGATTACATCTATACCCGTCTTCTATTTCCAAACTTGTTACTTACACTGATGCAGATTGGGCAGGCTGTCCGGATACAAGACGATCCACCTTTGGGTATTACGTCTTCCTTGGTGACAATTTAATCTCATGGTCCTTAAAAAGGCAGGCCACGGTATCACGCTTAAGTGCTGAAGCAGAATATCGTGCTGTGGCCAATGTTGTATCTGACTCATGTTGGATTCGGAACCTATTACTTGAACTTCATTGCCCTATTCCGACTGCAACAATAGTATACTGTGATAATATTAGTGCAATCTACCTCTCAGGGAATCCCATCCACCATCAACGCACTAAACATATTGAGTTAGATATTCACTTTGTACGTGAGAAGGTGGCTCGCGGACAGGTTCGGGTGTTGCATGTCCCAACGCGATATCAAATCGCAGATATCTTCACAAAAGGACTTCCGCTGATATTATTTGAAGATTTTAGGGACAGTCTCAGCATTCACCGCCCTCCAGCTTCCGACTGCGGGGGAGTGTTAGAATATTATGTTATTAATATTATGATTTTGTATTAATGTAGTATCATATTATATATGGTAGGTAGTACAATGTTAATTATGAATATTATGTAAATTAGGTTGAAGATTATTAGGAATTGATTAGGAAGATTAGGCATGATTGACTCTTCCTAATTGATGTATATTGTGTATATATTGGACCTTTGAAGGATGAATAAAGTGAGGAAAATATTCTACTTACCCTTGAATTCTTACAAAATGAACCCTTTCAGGTTGAAAACTCATAGAATAATTAGTAATTAATATTGTAATTAGTAATTATTATAATTGATTTTAGAATCATATGTAAATGGTAGGTAAATTAGTATTAAAATAGATAGATTAGATGACATGATATTAGCCTAATTGTAGCCAAAGATGTGGTGGTACTTGGTGTATAATTACCACATTATTGGAAGAATAATATTTGAGGAAAATATTCTTACACGGTATTAGAAGATTAGGGAAAATATCCTACCCCTACAAAAGTTTTCACCCAAACCGTCGACCACCTCCTCGGCCGATTTGACGTCCTCCCACTACCGTTGGCCACCCTCATTTTTATATTTCCATTATTTTTTTCTTTGTCCCGTCAACAATGTCTGACTCTAAATCCACTTTTCATCCCGCTCTCACCGTTTCCAACATCAAAACTAACATTTCCATCACCCTTGAGATGAAAAATGTGCATTACGCAACTTGGGCGGAACTCTTTAAATTTGTTGTCGCTCTCACCGGGTTATTCATCACATTATCCCACCGGAAATGTGTAAGGAAAATGTGTTAAAATCGATGATGAAAAAGAACTATGGCTCACACTTGATGCGACAGTTATTTCGTTTATTTATACGACAATATCAAGCAATTTGTTGCACACAATAATGGAACCCGATTCCATGGCAATGGAGGTTTGAAATTGCTTACGGGATATCTTTCAAGATAACAAGAATTTCCGCACCGTCAAGTTGGAGCAAGAATTCTCCACTAAGGACATGGCGGATTTCCCAAATGCATCCGCTTATTGTCAACGTCTCAAAGTTTTATTGGATCAACTCATGAACGTTGGTTCCCCGGTTACAAATAATCGATTGGTTGTCGGCATTACCGACGCTTATAGTGGTGTGGGAATGCTCATCCGATAAAGCAATCCTTTACCACTTTTTTATCAAGCACGCTCCATGCTTTTTCTTAAAGAAGTGAGGTTTGCCAAAAAGGCCGCAACTATCTCTAATTCCGCCATGATTGCCGCCTCAACCAATGTAACTAATATGCATTTTGAACCTCTACCACAAAATAGAGGGAAAAGGGCAAAATGGTGGCAAATATAAGGTGGTAATGGCAGAAATGGTAAAGGCGGGGGCCACCGAAATTTCAATGGCAACGGACATGGTAGCAAAGGCGGCGGACATGGCGGTCAATCAGCAAATTCCGGCCAGCAGTGGCAGCCCCATTGCCAGTGGGGCGGCGGACCGCCACAGTGGGCATGAAAGTGCCTTGGGCTATTCCACCATGCTCATTTCCTATAGGAAATTGGGCCAGGCCCAATCCAAGGCACACTGGCCAGCCCACTGCCGGCCAGCAACCAATTTATGGGCTCAGAGGCAACAGTTTTTCAACAACAATTGGGCCACTGCCGAACCATTAGCAGGAGGCCCATTCGGCAGTGGCCAGCCCAACAGATATTGAGTCCGTCATGCACACTCTTGGACTAAATTCGCCCGACGCAAATTGGTATATGGACACCGGAGTGACGTCTCATATGATGTCATCCCAAGGTAATCTCTCGTCCTATTTTAATTTGAGCAAAAATAATGGTATAATTTATCGAAATGGTCATTCTATTCCAATTCGTGGTTATGGTTCTACCAACTTAACTCCACCAAATCCATCTTTAAATTTAAAGAATGTCCTTCATGCTCCACAATTAATTAAAAACTTGGTTTCGGTTAGAAAGTTTACTACTGATAATTGGGTATCTATTGTTTTTTACCCTTTTGAATTTTCTGTGAAGGATTTTCATATGGGGATGCTTCTAATGAGATGTGATAGTCATGGGGAGCTCTATCCAATTACCACATCTAATCAACGAACCAATTTACCATCCACTTTTGCAGCTTTCGCACCCTTATTATGGCATTTTGGTCATCCGGGGCACCTGTTTTAGCCTCTCTCAAACAAAATAAGTTTATTTCATGTACTCAAACAAGTAATTCAAGTATGTGTCGTTCATGTCCACTTGGAAAACATGTTCAATTTCCATTTGTTTTGTCTAATTCATGCACATTTATGCCTTTTGATATTATCCATTGTGATATTTGGACATCACCCGTTTTGAGCTCTTCGGGCCATAAATATTATTTGCTCTTGATAGATGATAACTCTAATTTTTTGTGGACATTTTCCTTGTCTAAAAAATCACAAGTCTTTTCAACATTTCTAACTTTTAGAGCATTCATCCGGAATCAATTTGAACGGGATATTAAAAATATTCAATGTGATAATAGTAGGGAGTTTGATAATGGGCATTTTTGAGACTTTTGCAATTCAAATGGTTTAACTTTTTGCCTTTCATGTCCACGTACTTCCTCTCAAAATGGGAAGGCGGAATGAAAAATCCAAACCATCAATAACATAATTAGAACATTTATTGCTCATGCCGCACTACCACCATCTTTTTGACATCATGCACTACAAGTGGCTACATATATATTGAACATACTTCCCCATAAAAACTTGTCCTATCAAGCTCCTATAAAAATCTTATACTTAAGGGATCTATCTTATTCTCATTTATGGGTATTCGGGTGCCTATGCTATCCTCTATTTCCATCCACCACAACCATCAAACTTCAACCCCGGTCTACTCTTTGTGTTTTTTCGAATATCCCTCTAATCATCGAGGTTACAAATGTTACGACCTTTCATACAATAAAATAATAGTGAGTTGTCATGTTATCTTTGATGAAACAAATTTCTCATTTACCAAAATACATGAGTCCGGACCCCTACCTATGATTTCTTAGATGATGGCATACCCCCGTATTTGTCCCAACATTTTTTAACGAGCCTACTGTTTTGGCCAACCAAAATATTTTTGGTAACTTGGGCCCCGGAACAGTGGCCCATCCGCGACACACCACTGCCCAGCAAGCTGGGCCTCCTTTCCTGAGCCCAAGTATGCCCTCTGGATCGACAACCCAAAACCAACTGCCTGGCAGTGGCTTGGGTCACAACCCAATTCACTGCCAACTATCAGGCAGTGCAGTCTCCTTCCGTTGGCCCAATTCAAATTCGGCCCAGCGTCCAGTCATCCGTAGTCAACACGGCATTGTCAAACCCAACACCAAATATAGCTTACACACCCAGATTTCAAAATCAACATTGCCTCGAAATCCCGCGTCTGCTCTTAATGACCCGAATTGGAAAATGGCCATGGATGATAAATTTAATGCTCTTATTAAAAATAGGACATGGGAGTTGGTTCCTCGTCCAACTCATGCCAATGTAATTCGGTCTATGTGGATTTTCAGTCATAAAGAAAAATCTGATGACACTTTTGAGAGGCATAAATCATGTCTTGTAGGTGATGAAAAGACACAACATGTTGGTATGAATTGCGGTGAGACGTTCAGTCTGGTGTTCAAACCGGCAACTATCAGAACGGTCCTTAGCTTGGCTCTGTTGAAGGCATGGCCTCTTCATCAGTTAGATGGAAAAAATGCCTTCCTCCACGGAGAACTTAATGAAACATTATATATGTACCATCATTTGGGATACAGGGACACCAACTATCCCAATTATGTGTGCCTGCTAAATAAATCATTATATGGGCTAAAACAAGCCCCCCTGAGCCTGGTACAAGCGGTTTACGGATTTTGTTTCACATATTGAGTTTTCCAATAGTTGTTTCGATCACTCTCTGTTTATCTACCGTCAGGGTAATAATATTGTTTATCTTTTTTTATATGTGAATGATATTATATTAACTGCCTTATTAGATGCTCTTCACAAGTCCATCATGTCACAGCTTGGCTCTAAATTTGCTATGAAGGATATAGGGCCACTACACTACTTTCTAGGAATAGTCGTGACACGTCATGCAGGTGGTTTATTTTTATCCCAAAAGAAGTACGCATCTGAGATTGTTGAACGTGTTGGCATGTCATCCTGTAAACCATCGGCAACTCCGGTGGATACTAACCCCAAATTGAGTGTCGCATCTGGCAAGCCATTTGTTGATCCTACACTTTACCACAGCTTGGTAGAGCCCCGTAGTATCTGACATTCAGCATGCAGAATATTTCTTATGTTGTGCAACAGGTGTGCCTATTCATGCATAATCCGATGGATGATTATATGCATGCTCTCAAACGCATTGTGCGTTATATTCAGGGTACTCTAGAGTATGTATTGCATTTGTATCCATCGTCGACATCCACAATTGTCTCCTATACAGATGCCGACTAGGGAGGATGTCCCGACACTAGACTCTCCAATTCTGGTTATGGTATATTTCTTGGTGATAACTTGGTATCTTGATCCTCAAAACGGCAAGCAACGTTGTCCAGATCCAGTGCCGAAGTAGAATACAGAGGTGTTGTCAATGTTGTGTCTGAATCTTGTTGGCTTCGAAATCTTCTCCTAGAACTCCACTGCCCGATTCCGATGGCCACATTAGTGTACTGTGATAATGTTAGTGCTATCTACCTCTTTGGGAATCCGGTCAATCACCAACGCATAAACATATTGGGATTGATATCCACTTTGTTCGTGAAAAGGTCTCACGCAGACAAGTGCGTGTCTTACATGTCCCGTCGCGCTATCAGATTGTAGATATTTTTACTAAAGGTCTTCCGCTGGTATTATTTGAAGATTTTTGGGACAGTCTCAGCATACGTCTGCCTCCCTCTTCAACTGTAGGGAGTGATAGAATAAGTAGTAATTATTATAATTGATTTTAGAATCATATGTAAATGGTAGGTAAATTAGCATTAAAGTAGATAAGATTAGATGACATGATATTAGCCTAATCATATCCTATTAGTAGCCTAAGATGTGGTGGTACTTGGTATATAATTACCACATTATTGGAAGAATAATATTTGAGGAAAATATTCTTACAAACAAATACATATAGATTTCCACTGAAACACAGTTATGTGAATTAGTAAAAAATTCTAAATACATTGAATCAATTTTTGAAGGTTCTCCCCTAGAATATTAATCTTTCACATTTATCAGTCGACCGAACTTTAAATTGGTCAATTGATTGGTGGTTTGAGCCTCAAATACACGTAAGGTAACATATTTGAGTCTCCATAAGAGTTGTGAAGGTTTAGAACTTCAAAGAGTATAAATCATGACTACCTGCAGATAGAAGATTAGGATTAATAGAAAGTTAGATACCCGTTAGATGATTATAAAATTATTTTCCTGTACTTATAGACATTTGAAAAAACCTCTTAATGATCCTTTTTTACCTTCACATTAGAACTAATAACAATTATGTGAACCATCCTACCAAAAAAATAATTCTGTGAACCATCCACAGTATTTTCCATGGGCACTTTTTCTTATTTAGTAACGTAAAAATTAACCTCACTATGTATAAAAGATTGTTAGGAACATTTTCTTTGTATAAATATGATAACCTGATAGAGGATTAGGAAAATGTTCATGGCACTCAATAGATAGAGGCCTAACAAACAAAAGTAGCTGCGACGTCTTGCGATAAAACCAAGTGCTGAAAACATACCATAAGCACCGTGAAAAAAAAGGAACTTGAAAACGTGTTTGACTTTTCAATGGTATTTTGATACTCTGTATATGATTATGATTTCATTTTATAATCCAAATTCTCAATATAATTGAATAGCCAATTACATAAGTTGGACGCACTATGATTGTAAATTTTCAGTTCCTCTTATTAGATCATTTGTTATTTTCTAAGGGAATAAAAAACATATGAAGTATTCACCAATTTGTATTATCCGACAATATGCAACAAATAATATTCTTTTGCAAAATGAGCAAATAACTCTCACAATAGAAACGACCTAACCAGGCACTGACCGAGCATCGTGCACTCTCCAATTTATGCCATCATATAAAACATCTACGTCATAATAAGACACTTTCTTGAACTTAAAAACATCCCTTGTCAATGAATGTTTTGCCCCATTCATAACAACATTAATTTCATGTTGACTCTATCAAACAATTCCAATGGATAAATCACAGCTTCCAATGAGATGCCAAGCACAAACAAATGATACAATTTTGACATCACAGATATACATCAGATACTAAAAAAATAGAATGTGGTTTGGCTCATTTCTGTAGCTATACAAGTATGAGAACTACTTTTTTAACCAATGGGACATTATCAAGAATCACAATCATATGTTTCAAATGAGTGCAAAATTCAAAAAGTAAGGCTGGTTAATGCTTTGGGGATTTCAGAGCTGTAACACTAGTTAATGCAATACAGAAGAACAAATGAAACTTTTAGAGGAGCTTGAACAAATGAATCCTAATTGCCATCATCACCCCAAGCATCACTCTTCAGGTTTTGTCTCGAAACTATCCGGTTCTTCCTAGCTTCCTCCTGTCTCCTATATTCCCTGGACCCAAAGTCCATATTAGGCAACTTTATAGTCATACATTGAGCAATCAGCCTCTGGGCGGTTCTAGCTGATGTCTGAGGTCTTCTACGAGGAGGCTCCAGATCTACAAAATACATTTAACAAGTACCATAAACATACCAGAAAAGGTCCTACAAACTAATTTTGCTGTAATAGAAAGGGAAAGTACATCTGGCATTTGCAAAAAAAGGCTGAGAACATTATATAGGTTGTCATGTAACTTTTGGTTTGGTTTCTGCTATTATTCATGTTCCTGAAGTGAAAGATGATACAGTACTAAGTGTTACCTCTTGGTGGAATTGAGCTCAAAAGTTCATCCTCCTCAGACAGTACCCTCACTGTAAATGGACAATGTATTGCTTTGCTGGCCTCTAGTGCTGCATCACAAGATAAGAGTAGCTGAAATATAGTTGCAAGAATTAAATATGTCCTTGAAATCAGTAAGTGTAAATTGCCATCACAATATAACAAAACAATTGAAAGCAAAGACCTCATGACATGACTCAATAAGTGCATCAAAGAAGAAAAGGTACAAAGCACTATAGAAGGAGAATTGCTCAAGTAAAAGAACGCAAAACAGCAAAAGAACTGCTCTTCAATTGCCAAGCAGATCCGTTTCTTCTTCTTCTTTAATAATTAAACAAGTATCTAGTTGAAGATCTGTTAAGGCTACATCTTTAAAGAGCCCAAGGCTTTAGCATTTTCCGATTTTTTTTTCGGTACAACACATACATAATGCTCTTCAAAAATTCTTGCAATTCATTTCAACCAAATGCACCATGAACTGCCAAAGTTGCCCAACAGTAAGTGATTATGATTGCTAGTTTCTTCATCCGACTGGATGAAGTCTACACATATCCCCAACCTGATGGATATAGCTTTCAACCAGAGCATAAACAAGAGTGAAGCATTCTAATCAATAAGATCCTTGATTTAAGGGGCAACCACGACCAATAGAGAAGCAATTTTCTCCCTTTGGAGACTCGTTCCTCGGACCAAATTCTCCCTGCCTCTTCCAGATGGAAATTCTAAAAGGAATACATCATATCGATGTCCCGCACTTCAATTGTGTTCGGGATTTCCGATGCAGATACCAGAATGAGCTCACCTCTAGCACTCTTCCCTGCTTGGCACGTAACTGGACCTGCACATGAAGCATGGCCCAAGAAACTGAATATGGACTAAAATGATCTTGCATGTCTCTGACCAGGACTAAGGACCTGCCCATAGTTTTGGAGAAATCTCTTCAATGTCTTCTAACCAGGAATTTAGACCTGCTACCCGTGCACACTGACGGGAGGCAACAACAGTTACTATTCTATCTGTCATTCTTTCCCTTTCCCAATGAACCTTTCCAGTTTCATCATTACATCTGACCAATCTCTGTCCATAACAGTTCTGTGATTTCATCCTTATTCATACTTGTGGGGTTACAACAATTGCGGGAAACGGGAAGTAAGTAAATATTACAGATTGCTAGAAAGGATAAACTAAAGATTACAACAAACTAGAATCAAGAACGATACAAACTCTTTGTGATTTGCTGAGTCGGATGATGACACTCTGTCTTTAAGACAAGATTGCCCCCGTATTTATCCTTTTACGTTTGTGGGAAATAGTCTCTCAAGATACAACAACAACTAACAAATGAGCAAAGAAAACTCAAGTGTTTCTAGTGAAGAACTTGAATATAGAAAGAGTGCTTGAGAGGAAGAAGATTTCAGAAAATATTTCTTAGTGTTGAACAATTGAGCCAAAGGCCTCAATTTATAGTGTAATGAAATGACCCCTCAACTAGCCAACTAATGGTCTTCAAGAGCATGTAATGACACTTATTGAGGGGTTACATTCAGCCAAATAATGGCTGAATTCATGTGCCAAATAATGGAGATTCAATGCTCCAAAACTAGCCTAAAAGTCAGAACTTTCCATCTTCCCGTCGCAACATTCTGCCTCCGAAGCGCCGCGGCTCTGCGAATTAGCACTGTGGCGCCTCGGCTCTAGTAGCCCAAACCACCATTTAGCGCAGCGGCGCTGCCATGGGGCACCGCGGCTCCGACGGTGTTGCGCCGCGGCCCTTCACGACTCCGCGGCGATTTCCGACTCGTTTCATCTTACACTTCTTCCTTCGTTTACCAATGTGGAATACTTGTCAATTGGCCAATAACCGTCCATCATTCTATGTGTCAAACGTATTACGTATGTACCATTATCTCTTTCACTAATGAAATTTACGATACTTGACACTACGTGTACACGTGTGGAAATGACGTTTCTGACGTGCGGGGCCCCAATTGTTCGAGTCATAAATAATGGGATAAACTTAATTCCACATTAGTAAATTTCCAACAATCCCTTCTTGAAAGAGATTTTGGCGCACTCACAAGGTGCTTATTTCCAGCAATCTTTCAGCGAACAGATGTTGCATCTGGATAGGTAGCTTCCCCTTTGTACCTTCCATAGTTGAATACCACCGGACTTACTTACTTCGCGGTGAACGTGATGTCTTGAACCGTCAGTGTTTAGTGTAAGCCAAGTCAACGGTACCAACACAACAACTTCCCTTACTCTGTTCTCCGTAATGTTTTGTCTGTTGTGGCCGTGGACACTTCTTGGATTCTTAAGTGCGTTCATTTGAGGCGCCATATCCGCGCACTTAAATAGGTGGTTTCCTACAAGGTATCCTGCTATACCCTACTTTACAAGTGTTAGGAACCATTAAAAGTTTCCCCAAACCTAACCTCAACTATTGAGGATCATTAAAGGTTTTGGAAACTTAATATTTACCCAGACTGCAGGTAGCACTTAACGTCTATCGCGGGAACGGTTTTGGGTTTATGTTCCTTACATGGATCATAACCCGAAGCGCTCAACTGAACCTTTACAACTTAGTTTTCCCATTGAACCAAATTCCTGGGATCTCCAGTCAGTAAGATTGGGTTACCACGGTATTGGTCCTTAAAGCTTGGGTTTTAAGCCCATTCCCCTAGACAAGCAGAATATATTATCTTTAGATAAGCCCTTTGTCAATGGGTCGGCTATGTTATCCTTTGATTTTATGTAATCAATGGATATTATACCCGTGGTGATCAGCTGCCTAACGGTCTTATGTCTCTATCGAATATGACGAGACTTATCGTTGTACATAGAACTCTGTGCCCTTCTTAGAGCCGACTGGCTATCGCAGTGGATCATTATAGAAGGTACGGGTTTGTCCCAACAAGGGACATCCTCTAAGAAGTCGTGAAACCACTCAGCTTCTTCTCCTGCTTTGTCTAAAGCGATAAATTCCGATTCCATTGTGGATTGGGCGATGCAAGTTTTCTTAGAGGATTTCCAAGACACATCCCCACCACCAATTGTAAATATATACCCACTGGTGGACTTGGTGTTTTCTATATCAGATATCCAGTTTGCATCACTGTACCCCTCTAGTACAGCTTGGATATCTCGAATAATGCAACCCATAAGTTAGCGTGTATTTCAGGTATCGTAGTATCCGATTCAATGTCTTCCAATGATCATTACTCGAATTACGGGTAAACCTAGCCAACTTATGGACTGCATAAACAATATCAGGTCGGTGCAGTTTGTTATGTACATCAAACTCCCAATCACCTGTGCATATTGCTCCTGGTATACGGGTTTATCAAGCTTTTGATTTCTATCCAATGGTGACTTCATAGGCGAACTGTCAAACATCTCAAACTTTCTCAACACATCCTCGATGTAGTGAGACTGAGATAAGACCAGTCTGTCAGACGTCTTAGAGATCTTTATCCCTAAGATGACATATGTGATACCCATATCCTTCATGTCGAAGCAATGTTTCAACATGTTCTTAGTCTCTAAGATCAAGCTAGGACGGCTCCCTGTGATCAACATGTCATCTACGTACAGACATATCATGACGAACGAGTTAGAGTTACCTTTCGTGTAGACACATTTGTCACACTCATTAATGGAGAAACCCTTCGATAGTAGAGTACTATCAATTTTTTCATGCCATTGCTTCGGGGCCTGAGATTAGAGTAGGAATAGGATTTTTCCTATTATGGTAAATTGTAAATGGTATATATACTGTTTCATTAATGAAAATAATCAATAGATTATTTCTATCATGGTATCAGAAGTCTAGGTCAAAAATTTCTCTCCCAAATTTCTCTTCTTCGTTCATCAAAATCCAAGCCATTACTCTCAGTTTTCGTACAAATTCCCTTCCCAATTTTCTTTTCCAAATCCATCCATCACGTCTTGCATTGCTAATATGGCTAAGAATATGTTTCACCCTGCCCTTACTGTTTGTAACATCAAGAGCCACATCCCTATCGTTCTTGAAATAGAAAATGTCCAATACGCGACGTTGGCCGAACTACTCAAAGTTCACGCACGCTCACGTCAAGTCCTCCATCACATTATCCTCGCGGCTCCTGCTGATACGGAGGTGCCTAAACCTGAGAATGATCCTAAATTATGGACAACCCTTGATGCTACCGTTCTTCAGTGGATTTACTCCACTATATCTACCGACCTATTGCAAACGATTATTGAGCCTGACACTACGTCGAAGGCTACTTGGGATAGAATACGTGATATATTCCAAGATAATCAAAATTCTAGGGTTGTTACTCTTGAGCAGGAATTCTCCCACGTCAACATGAAAGATTTTCCGAACGTTTCAACTTATTGCAAAAGGTTGAAAGAATTGGCGGACTAACTCTGCAACATTGGCGCGCCTGTTACAAATGATCGTTTAGTCCTACAAATGGTTGCAGGCCTATCTGAGGCCTATAGTGGTGTTGCCACGCTTCTTCGATAGATCAGTCCTCTTTCTCAATTTTATCAGGCTCGTTTCATGCTTACGCTCGAAGAAGCCGGCTTGGCCAAAAAGGCGGCTACCGGCGCTAGTCTCGTGGTCATGATGACGTCCTCCACTAATTCTCTGGGTTTTGTTGATAATTCGGGCCAACACCGTGCTCACGGTAGAGGCAACAATACTCGGAAAAATAATGGCAAAAACTGCGGGGGCAAATGCGAAGGTTTCAGCAGTGGTGGCGGTGGCCAGAATAATGGCAGTGGGCCCCGTCTAGGCAGCAGTGGGCCACCATCCCACTGGTCCCAGCCATGGCCCCTAGCAGTGGGTAGTGGCCCAACACCCCTATGCTACAACGTTTGCGGCCCCTGGAAATTGTGTTGCCCAACAGTTTTCTCGGCCCAATCCGACCTAGCCCAGTGGGTTCCGCAACAATTCTGGGCGGGCGAAAGCCGTGTGCTTGGGCCCCGACCTCCACAGGCCCATCATGCAGCTGGCCCCACCCCGACTGACATTGAAGCCGCAATGCAGACTCTTGGATTAAATCCGCCAGACACAAATTGGTACATGGACACCGGTGCAACCTCTCACATGACGTCCGACCAAGGTACTCTCTTGTCTTATTCCAATTTGAGCAATACTCGTGGCATAATTGTTGGTAATGTCAACTCAATTCCAATTTGTGGTTATGGTCATAAAATTGTCTCATCCCCATCCACCTTTTGTCTTGAAAATGCCCTCCATGCCCCAAACTTAATTAAAAATTTAGTGTATGTCCGTAAATTCACCACTAATAATTGGGTTTCTATTGATTTTGATCCTTTTGGGTTTTCTGTGAAGGATTTCAAGACGGGAATTCCTCTCATGAGATGTGAAACTAGGGGGATCTTTATCCTATCACGCCAACGTCCGGTCTCTCGAGTCAAGCCTTGCCATCTACTTTTGCTGCTCTTGCTCCTTCCTTGTGGCATGCACGTCTAGGTCATCCGAGATCTTCAATTTTGTCTTCCTTAGATAATTTTTTTTAATTTCTTGTAAGGGTACGCGTAGTACTCCAATTTGTCAATCCTGCTCTTTTGGGAAACATGTTAGCTTACCATTTGTAGCATCTACTTCTCGTACATTAATGTCATTTAATATTATTCATAGCGATTTATGGACGTCCCCCGTTTTAAGTTCTATGGATCATCGTTATTATGTACTATTTTTGGATGATTATTCTAATTTTTATGGACTTTTCCGTTAGCGAAAAAATCACAAATTTTTTGCACATTCTTAAAAGTTAGAGCATTCATCCGTACCCAGTTCGATCGGGAAATCAAAAATATACAATGTGATAATGGCAAAGAATTTGATAATGGGTTATTTAGATTTTTTGTCACACTAATGGCATAGTTTTTCGTTTCTCTTGTCCTCATACTTCCTCACAAAATGGGAAAGCCGAACGAAAAATTCGTACCATTAATAATATTGTCCGAACTTTAATGGTCCATGCTTTCGTACCCCCTTCTTTTGGCATCACGCTCTACAAATGGCTACTTATCTTCTTAACATACTTCATATCAAAGGTTTGACATATTCATCCCCTCTTCAAATCTTATATAATAAGACTCCATCGTATTTCCATCTTAGGGTCTTTGGGTGCTTGTGTTATCCACTCTTTCCGTCAACCACAATTAACAAACTTCAGGCCCGTTCTACCCCTTGTGTGTTTTTGAGTTTTTCGTCTAATCGTCGTGGTTAAATATTTTGATTTATCATCTAATAAAATTATCATTAGTCACCATGTTATTTTTTATGAAACCCAATTTCTGTTTGCTAAAGTGAGTAGTCCCATGCCTAGTTCATATAATTTTTTGGATGACGATGTCTCCCCATAAATTATCCACCATTTATCGGACTTGTCCCGCACCCATAATCCGCTAGCGGGCCCACTGCCCGCTGGTTCTACTGTCCCTGCGCCTCTGCCCAGCCCACCAGCCACTGGTCCAGCAATTGGGCCGAATACTCAGCCCTGTTTTGTCCCCTCGGGCCGCGGCTTCTGGGCCAGTTCCAGTTCTCGATCCACCATCAGTTACTACTTCCAGTTTTGGGTTAGTAGGCCCTCTACCTGCTGGCCAGTCCGTCACCCAGTCCCGTGTTTCCCAAAATCCATCCGATTCTCCCCCGAGTCATAGACATGTTACTCGTAGTCCTCGAATATTTTTAAACCGAAAAGACATTTTAATCTCCATTCTAATGTCTCTAAATCACTTCTACCCCATAATTTTGTGTCTGCTTTAAATAACCCGAATTGGAAAATTGCTTTGATCTACGAATGTAATGCTCTTATTGATAATAAGACGTGGGAGTTGGTACCCCGTCCCTCTGGTGTTAATATTATTCGATCTATGTGTATTTTTACTCATAAAGAAAATTCTGATGGTTCTTTTGCGAGGCATAAGACTCGTCTTGTATGTGATGGTAAGACTCAGCAGATTGGTGTAGATTGTGGTGAAACATTTAGTCCGGTGGTCAAGCCGGCTACCATTCACATTGTGCTCAGCTTGGCTCTTTCAAAGGCATGACCCATTCATCAGTTAGATGTGAAGAATGTTTCCTTACATGGTGATCTTAAGGAGACAGTTTACATTCATCAGCCTTTGAGTTTTCGAGATCTCAGATATCCTCATCATGTCTGTTTATTGAAGAAGTCCTGTATGGGCTTAAGCAGGCCCCGTCGCTATGTTTCGACTATTAGGTTTTCTCACAGCAGGTTTGATAACTCATTGTTCATTTATCATCGTGGTACTTCATTGACTTATATATTATTATATGTGAATGATATTATCCTAACTGCCTTCTTCTGATGCTTTGCGTCAGTCTTTCATAACAATGCTCAGCTTTGAGTTTGCTATGAAACACTTGGGGCCCTTGAGTTACTTTTTGGGGATTGTTGTCACTCGTCATGCAGGTGAGTTATTCTTATCACAACGGAAGTATGTAGCTGAGATCATTGAGCGAGCTGGTATATCCTCATGCAAGTCTACTTCCACTCTAGTTGATACTAAACCCAAGCTGGGTGTTGCGGCTGCCTCACCTTATGAGGATCCGACCCGATATCACAGTCTTGTAGGGGCCCTTTAGTATCTTACCTCCACGAGACCAGATATTACGTATGTCGTGCAGCAAGTGTGATTGTTTATGCATGATCCCAGGGTTGAGCACATGAATACGCTCAAACGCATTATTCGATTCATCCAGGGGACACTTGACTATGGCTTACACTTATATCCTTCATCGACGACTACATTTGTCTCGTATACAGATGCTGATTGGGGTGGATGTCCGGACACCAGACGATCTACGTCTGGTTATTGTATGTTCCTTGGTGATAACTCGATCTCATGGTCTGCCAAACGACGGACTACCTTATCCCGCTCTAGTGCAAAGGCCGAGTATCGAGGGGTGGCTAATGTGGTTTCTGAATCATGTTGGCTCTGTAATCTCCTCTTAGAGCTTCACTTTCTAGTTCACAAAGCTACCTTGATTTATTGTGATAATGTTAGTGCTATATACCTTTCTGGAAATCCGGTTCAACATCAACGCACTAAACATATTGAGATGGATATCCATTTTGTTCGCGAAAAGGTAGCTCGTGGACAAGTACACGTCTTACATGTCCCTTCCAGGCATCAAATTGCTGACATATTTACCAAGGGCCTTCCATCGGTGCTATTTGAAGATTTTAGGGATAGTCTCAGCGTACAAAGACCGCCTGCTAGGACTGCGGGGGTGTGATAAATACCCGTGATATACAACGTGTATATCACGGGCAGTGGCCTGTGTCTCACTGTTCCTGGGCTATATTTCCGTGGTATACACGGTATATTCATATCGTGTATATCACATATTAATGGCCTATTTTTGGTAGTTTTAGTTGTAATTAAATTAGAGTTGTACACTTACCATAATTGTATAATTATTGTATAAGTAGAATAAGGTTTTGAGATTAGAGTAGGAATAAGATTTTCCTATTATGATAAATTGTAAATGGTATATATATTTTTTCATTAATGAAAATAATGAAGAGATTATTTGTATCAAAAAGTTACACAAATTCAGAAGTTTATGCTTGCAGCATTTTGTTATCCTACAATAAGGAATAACTGCATCCAAAAAAGGAAAATTAAACAGAGCAAGAAATCTCATAAAAGCTCTTTTCCCTCTTTCCTGTTTAGAAGAAATATCAGAATACAACGAGAAAATTTGGTTACATTTTTAATACTTTCTGTGAGGAAGAATACATGACACAGACTGGATTGCTTACTGCAACATTTTAAAACATATACAAATAAAACCTTTGATTTAACCAGAAAAAACGAGTAGATGACTAGGAATATATTGATAACCAAATCAATGAGATGTTCAATGCTGCCATGCTTAAAAAGATTGCATTCATACAATTTTTTGTATCTGAGCTCCCTTCTGGAACAGGGGATACAGTTTCATCTTCAATGTCATCAGTGGAAGGCCCAGCAGACTGCTCATCACTGTAGAGACTGCCTTTCTGATAGGAGAATGTACCCCTTCCACGTAGCTTGGGGCCCTGAACTTTTCGAATCTTCCAAAGAAATTTTAGACACTTGTGGCAAGTGTTGTGGGGAAAGTAATTCATCAGGAGCACGATCAGCAATAGCTTCCCAATCTGTATTCACCAGAAGACTATCTTTTTTGATAAGGTCAATGATTTTAGGATGCTAGAGATATATCAAACTTTAAGGAGGTAATTAAGGATACATTAACTAGGGGCAAGTAATGGGCAATATGGAAGGTCATCTTCCTGTACAAATAGACACTAGAAATTGCCACTGAACCCAGTTTTGCGGCCTTACCTGATTGACCACAAACTTGTTGTTTCTCATACTAACATGGAGGAGAGGAACCAATACGGTTAAAAGACCAGTTATAAGAAATGTTAGAAATCAAACAGTGTTCTCTAGTGGACAAACAATAGTATGTGTGTATCATATGTATAATTGAGCACTTCAATTGAGAAGTTTCATTCTTTTGGTGGGCAAGCAGAAAACAAAATACTAAAACATAGCACCATCATAGAATTCTTACATCCAATTCCCCATGGGACCATTCCCGCAATTGATACCAAACATGATAACCCCTCAGATGGTTACTCCAACTGTTAGAAGCAAACAATTCTCTCCCTCTCCACACCTCTTTAATTCATTTTTCTACACAGTCCCCCCCCCCCCCCTTCACCACCAGTGCATGAAATTTTCATGCTAAACAAAGATCATTAAATAGCCAAAACCGTAATAGGATAAGTTCAAGGAAAGATGTTATAGCCTCTCAGATGTTGGGTATTACCATCATCAGACACATCATCATTCTGTGAGGTATCAATTTGCAAGCTGGTGTGATCCTTGTTATCACCTGAAAAAGAAGTAAGGCTTACAAGTCTGAGAACAACAAATGTAGAAGGAAAACAAAATTTGACATGGAGGTAAATGTTTCAATAGATAATATTTTTCTGTGGAAATGTTTTACTTGGAAAATCATTTTCTGGACAATTATTCGATGATTGGTTAGATATAAGACTATGCAATATATAGTAATCGCATAAGATGTAGGATAAAGTACAACGATGGTGCATTGACAATATTTTTGAGTAGTAAAGGCTTAAAAGTTGACAACAATGACTACTACATGGAATAAGAGTTGGGATATATGCTATACATGAAGTCAGTTTTCTCCTTTTGGTACATGTCAAAAGTTAATCAAATACTTGAAGTTTATCATTAGACTGTTAAAATAACAAATCAAGAATGTAGACAAAGGCCAAAAAAGGACACTAACCATCACAAGTTAGCTGCTTGGTAGCATTTACATCACTGCAATAAAGAAAAAAGCCAATGAAGAAATTAATCAAAACCAACACTACCGAAAGAAATTGTATAAAAACGATACAGTCAATTGGATAAAAGACCACAAAATTGGAAGTACAAGAAAACTCCAAACCCTATATCATCGACATTCAAGTCATAATATATGACTATACAATCAAGAAATGAAAGTTTACAATTTTATTTCTTTGAGACTAGTTTTTCTAGAAAAGAAATGGCTTCATTGATTTCTCCAGTTTGTGTCGGTATCCATGACGGGAAAATGGGATTTTAGATTACAGTTGGATTTTGATGCAAGATTTGAAGAGAATATATTGCATAGGCTTTGAGAAAGTTTTTTTTTTGTACCTTTACACTTTTATAAATGATTTTCTTATTCATGTACCTAAATGAAAATCGTTTTTTTCTTTTCGAGAGTATTTGTAAACAATTTGTAATTAAAAAATTGTTTGCTAACTCTATTTTATATCATTATTTGAAAAAGATCAAACAATTAATAATCTAATTGACATGTATACTTGTTTCATTTTAACATTTCATACCTTTGGTTCGGCTCCGCTTCATTAGTCTTTACTTAATTAATTATCAATGCACATTCAGATGGCTGACACGTGGAGAGCATGAAAGATTAGAATTATTTTTTATCTTATTTTCTATTTTGATTCTATTCTTTATTAATGGTAATATTATAGTACTTGTTTATCGAAGCAGAATACTATGAAATTCAACCTAATTTGCAGTCTTCACCGAACAAAATTGAACGATAGTCAATTTAGAGTAAATTAATCATGAATCCAATAAAATTAATACGGAATGAAAAAAAGAATTATTGGATTTTCTAATTTGAAATGAAGTCATGACATAGAAATAGTGCTAACCAGAAAAATAACGTTAATTGAGTTTGACTCAAAAATCTTATAAAGGGTCTGCAAATATTTTTTCAACTTCTTTGTTTTTTGCAAAAACATTTTTAAACTAAACATTAGAATTTGTAGATTTTTACAAAAAAATTGAAAACCTTTTCTTTCGTGGCCTTTGGTTGAAAAACAGTTTTTGAGAAAATCTATAATTATAATATTATCATTAATAAAGAATAGAATAAAAAATAGAAAATAAACTAGAAAGCCATCTGAACCTTTCATATTTATAAGTCCACATGTAAGATGTATTGATAATTACTTGAGCAAAGACTAATGGAGTAAAGTCAAACCCCATACCTTTTATTTCACATTTAAACTCTATTAATATTAGCTTTTTAAACGTCTTTAGCTCTATGTGATGCTTAATCATCCTGACATGAGTCTTTGTTATTATTTCCTTATAGATGAAATTCTATTCTTTTTTATTGATGGTAATGTTTGAACTAATTTGTTATATCTAAGTAATACTCGATAATCCTGTAATTTATCACAACCGTCAAATATATTTGTTAGCCTGAGTAAAGTATAAAAGTTCACATAAATTACTGTCTCAAGAATTTAGCATCTTAAGATTTACTTATATGGCATCAACTATTCATTACATAGAAGGTCAATGAATTTATAATTTAATCTAATTGCAAGAAAATTATTAAACTAATCTTTCTCACTCTAACTTTAAATATCTTAGAATAACCAATATGGCCAAAAATAGATTAAAATCATTTTAACAAGAAAGAAATGCTCTCCGACTCAAACCATTGAATACCCATATGGCATTGTTCATCTTTTCCTCAGGGACCCAAGTAACAATCTTTTTTTTTTTTCAACAAGTGACAATCAACTCTCTATGTTCAGTTGTAAGGAAATGTATGAACTTGAACAGAAAAAATGTCATTTTCAATTTTAAAAAGTTCTTTTTATTAGATTTTTTTTTAATTTTAAGTTTCAACTTTCATGAAAAATTAGATTTCAAGCCTGTCATAGAATAATAGTAGTAATAACATTTTAGGTTTTCTTTTTATCACATGTAGGTTGCCACATTAACAGTAAATGCAAGCAATTACACCTAATCACCTTGAAAATGGATGGTCATAAACTTTTGACCCAAGACCACTCACCTCCAAGACAACATTTAATTGCACGGTTTGCTCTTTAAATGGGCTGATATTTAATTTTTGCCTTTCAAATGGAACTTATGTGTATTGAGGCATAAGTTCTTTAAAGTATTTAGCATAAGTTGTGTCGGATTCGTTAAACAACTTATATTCCAATAAACATAAATTTCATTTGAGAGATAAAAATTAAAAAGAAGCACAAAATAGGAACAAAAGTGCAAATGCCCAAGCCAATTCCTGTAAATTACCCGGTAAACGTGTCTCGCACAAATGTGCCATTTTGGGGTGGTCTTTTGATTTTTGTCCTTCAAATTTGAGTTGTTGTTTAATTTTTATCGCGATATAATTAAAAATTTGCTCGACATAATTAGTGTTTATCTTCGGTATATGTATTATACACAACCCACAAATTATGCCGTATAAGACATAACTGTCAACACTCAACATAATATGAAAAAAAATATAATTTTAGATTTTGGCGGACATAGTTAGCGTTTAATTTCAACATATGTATCATAACATCCACACAAACTATGTCGGATAAGGCATAATTTCCAACACTTAACATAATTTTAAAAATTACTATAAAATTATGCCGCATAACTTAATGCCTACATAATTTATGCTGCGCGAGGCAACATTTTAATTTTCGAAGAAAAAAGTATTATAGAGACTGTGTCTTGCGAAGTAGACCTGGATATTTTCATAAAATAAATAGCGGGGAAAAATTAAAGACCACATATATGAAGGACAGTAATTAAAGACCAGTGCGTTTGAAGGGAAATATGCACAAAAAAATGCAATAATATTAGGAACTAGCCCATATTAAGCCCATTATATTATAAAAATAAGCCCATCCCAGACTGGCCCATATTCTTGTCCTGGTTCGGTCCATTAGACAAAAATATATATCTGTAAGCACATTTGAGGTGTTCTTTCTAGGCATAAACATTGTTTACGTGGATTTTGTTTGTGCTAGCATATTATATCGATAGATGGTAAATTCATAAGTATTAGATAAATTGAGACCACAAAAACGTGGAGCCAAAATCATGTGTTTATTCGATGAATAAATACATAAGTATCATATAATTAAAATTGCTAATTGTGATCACAATAACGTGGAGCCAAAATTATGTGTTTATTCGATGAATATGTGTTGCCTAAACGGACGACTTCGGCGTGTCATGATAGTAGTAAAGGATTGTAACGAATTAACATTGAAGAATATTGTAATTCTTCTTGGTTGGAAGCTTCTCATTAATGCAATATATATATATGTGTTTACAATTACAAAACATAATTGGAGAAGAACCTAATTGGAGAATGATCTCTACTCTACATAATTACACTAGAATAGTAATTACAGAATATATGGAGAATATTGATATATTCTCTACCACACCCCTCAGTCGGAGCGGGAGGAGGCCGGACGCTGAGACTGGATTTGAACTCAAGGAACAGCTGTCGAGGAAGTCCCTTAGTGAATATATCTACGTACTATTAGGAAGAGGGAACATGTAACACCCGAACATAGCCTATGGCAACCTTCTCACGAACAAAATAAATATTCATCTCAATATGTTTGGTTCGCTGATGCTGAATCGGGTTACGAGACAAGTGGATGGCAGATATGTTGTCACATTAGAAGAGAGATGCCTTACCTAAGGGACAATGAAGCTCGAAAAGGAGGTTTCTGAGCCAATAAATTTTGGCAACAACGTTCGCAACGCTTCTATATTCTGCTTCTGCACTCGAATGGAAAATCGTGGCTTGCCGTTTTACAGACCATGACATAAGGTTATCACCCAAAAATACACAATAGCCAGAAGTAGATCGACGTGTTTCTGGATAGCCTCCCTAATCTGCGTCCGTATATGATATCAGTTTGGTCGGTGTAGATGGATAAAGATGTAACTCATAGTCAAAAGTAGGAGTGGCCAGTGGGCCGGGCTCGGGTACGGCGGGCCGGTCCGGCGGGGTCGGGGGGACGGGAGAAGGGGCGGGGTCGGGTCCGGCGGGCTCGGCGGGGTCGGGTCTGGCGGGACTAGAGCAAGTCCCGTCCCGATCCCGATCCCGTCGGGCTCGGGTCGGGGCGGGCTCGGGGCGGGGTCGGGCTCGGGGCGGGATACGGCGGGTTTTCATTTTTTTTTTTTTTTTTTTAAATAACATATGTATAAAAAAACTCAATAAACAAAATAAGATAGTGTAATAAAAACATCCCAATGCTGTTTTTGTGCCTCTTATATTATTTAATAGACATATGATTTTTTTGTAATACAAATACAATTGTCTAAAATCTAAATTGCAACTTTGTGATGTTGTCCAAAAGTTACAAATTACATAATAAAATTACAATTAAAAAAATTACATTCTCAAAAAAACCTGTTCTAATTGCTTGATGAATTCATGTGGTTCTTCGGTTGGAATTGGTATTTGTTGGTCAAATTGATCCACGTCGCTTCCACTACCTTCGGTTAAGATTTTGTTGTAGTTTTCATCATCTTCTTCGTTGATCTCCGGTTGACCGCACCTTCTCCGCTCCGCTCGTATCCAATCTCTGAATAATACTGCAATTTCCAAGCTGTCTCCGGCTAATGAGTGTCTGTGGTCTCCTATTTGATATATGCCTGACGCAGTTGACGACGCTTGAATGTTCAAAACATCTCGAGCCATCAATGAAAGTGTCGAAAAGGTCTTCTCATTCCCCTCCAAAGATTTCAAAGCAAGTCTTCATGTCCATCTTCATTGATAACTTCTTGATACGGTATTAACCCCGTAAAACAAAAATATCCAACTCGCTAATTTGGTTAGTAGTAGAGGTACGACCGCACATTCTATTTCGAGGCTTTCAATACTAGCCGCGAAACAACATGTCTTTTGTGAGGTTGTGTTGAAGATGAAGAAGATGGTATGGAAGTTTGGTAAGTTACTAGCATTTTCTTGTTGATAAAATCTATATATATTTTTGCATTGGTGTTCTACGCTAGACAATACTTCTTCTTTAGTTTGCTCAATAGGTGGTGGGTGATTTAGATTTTTGGGACTTGCGGTGGTAGTACTTCTATACAATCGTAAATAGTTTCAATTAGTGATTTAGTACCGTCTATTTTAATAGTAGGATTTAATACAGAACCAATAATATAAATAGAGGGAATAGGAATAAAATATTTTTTTATTTTGAGAAACATTTTTAATAGCTGCCTTATAAGCCGGTTTTTCCATATATTCACTAAGTAATAAAAATATTAGAGTTATATAAAATAACATAGTTGAAATAGTAGGATAATATATACCGGAAAATTCTTTTGTTGCTTGAAAAAATTTCTCTAAAAATACAATAAGTTCGGAGATTTTTTCCCAATCACTATCTAAAATCATATCAGCGGCTTTTTATTATGAGAGTTAAAAAATAAAGTTATAGGTAATTTATAGTCATAAGCAACAAGTAGTTGCTCGTATAAAGAATTCCACCTAGTGGATACTTCTTGTGGAATTTTTCTAAAAGGTAGTCCACAATCATGACAAATTTTTTTATATTCTTTTCTACGTTGTACTTTATTACTTTTAAAAATAAAGTTTATAGCAAATTGTATTTTACTAAGAATGTCTTCAAAAAGTGATAGACCATCCTTTACAATTAAGTTATATATATGGCACGCACATTTTATATGAAAATGGTCTGGAAAAGAAGGAGTTAAACTATTTTTTAAAATTGTAATTGCGTAATTGTTATTAGAAGCGTTATCTAATGTAATAGTCATAATTTTATCGGTAATTCCGTAATAATCGCACACTTGATAAATATTTTCTCGCAATAAAAGTACCGGTGTGCCTATCATCTATATATCTATACGCTAAAATATGTTTTTGCATAGACCATTTATAATCTATCCAATGACAAGTTACAGTTAAATAATCATGGTTGTTAGTACTATGACCTATATCAGACGTGATGGATACTTTGCCATTAAAATGATATAATGAAAAACGTAAATATTGTTGATATTCATGCGCGAATTTAAATACATCTCTCTTAACAGGTTGATCTAGGAAAACCGTTAAAAGCAGGATTATATATATCTCTAATGTAATGAATAAAACCGGGAGATGAAGGAAATGAAAAAGGCAAACCCTCCACAAAGAACTAATTTTGATATTGCTTCCCTATCTCTATGTTTATTGTATTTAGAGCCTACAATTCCCTCCGTCATAGGGTTAATTTGACCTGTACTTGGTCCCGACGATATCGGTATGTGAACCTTGTCCCGATGGAGCGGCGTTTGCGCACCCGGTTTTGAAGCCTGGTATTGGGCATACCTAGGCTGGATGAGCACTTACTACGTGTCTAATTAAACCCCCGGTCCCACCGTGACCTTTTCCAGTTTAAATTTTAAAACATTTTTACAAATTTTACATATGCCTACTTGATTCTCTACGTCCCTATCAAAAAATGTTCATGCATCTGATTTTAATGGTCGTTTTGCCGGACCTCGTCTCATACTAGGGGGAATAGGAGGTATTTCGGTTGAAGGTGCACTAGTGGGTGTGTTGTCATCAACATTAGTGGGTATATCATCTAGATCATCGTCTAAATTAAAGTCTTCTTGAGTTCCGAGAAAATAGCTCCTGGTCTAAATCTAATGGTATTGTAGGAAAATGTTGAGTATCAACAAAATCATCCCGTGTAGGAATAAGATGACTAGAAGAAGTACCCTTGCCCAGTTGCCCCTACTAGAAGAAGCACCCTTACCCTTACCCTTAAACATACCTTTTAATCCTTCCATTTTAATTATGATAATAAATAAATAAATAAATAATTAAAGACAATAAAATTAAGTGATCTAAACTAAATAAACGGAGACAATAATAATTTAATGAAGGAACGAATGTACCAAACGCCGACGTAACGTCGACGTGTAATCGAGAGGTTGAAAATTGAAACTTTGCTCGATGGAAGATCCTCAAGCTAGTTGCCAACTTTACTACCAATTCCCAAATGAATAAATAAAATTGAATATTTAGCAAACAATGTAGACTTGTAGAGAGAGATATTGAGAAATTAGAGAGATTGTAGGAAGATTTGTGAGAAAGATGAAGAGAAAATGAGTTATTTATAGTTGAAAATTTGGGTTAAAGTGTAAATATAATAACTTATGGGTTAAAAATAAATATTAAGGGGTAGGGGGTTGGGGGGGGGGGGGGGGGGCCTAAAATGGCCGTTGGTCAACGGCCATAATCTAAAATGGCCGTTGGTGCAACGGTCATTTTTTGCAAAGGCGGGTCGGGGTCGGGGTCGGGGCGGGGTCGGGTCTCGCGGGCTCGGGGCGGGCTCGGGTCTCGCGGGACGAGACATCGTCCCGTCCCGAGTTCGAGTCCCGCCCCGTAATTTATTTATTTTTTGGCGGGGGTCGGGGCGGGACCGGGGCGGGCTGGGGACGGGGTCGGGGCGGGACCGGGGCGGGCTGGGGACGGGCTCGGGTCGGGGTCGGGCTGTCCCGGCCCACTGGCCATCCCTAGTCAAAAGTACTCTTAACATACCGAATGATACGTTTAAGGGCTGTGAAGTGAGGCTCACTAGGATCATGCATGAAAAAACACACATGCTGAATCGCATAGGCAATATCGGGCCTAGTGAAAGTAAAATACTGAAGTGCACCAGCGAGACTCCTATAAAGAGAAGGATCAAGCACCGAATCTCTGTCATCCGCGCTAAGCTTCGACTTTGAGTCGACTGGAGTGGGCATAATTTTATAGTTTTCCATTTTATCCCTGTAAACAATCTATTCAACATACTTACGCTGACACAGGAACATTGCATTCTTGGATCTAGTCACGAAAATTCCCAAGAAATAACTCAACTTACCCAAGTCTGTCATGGCAAATTCGGATTTGAGCATGGTAATAATCTTGTTTTTCAGCACATCTGAGGAGCTAGTCAGGAAAATGTCGTCCACATATAGCAATAGGTATGTAGTGTTATTACCTAGATGAAAAATAAAAAGTGAGTTCGCTTTTGCTGCACATGAACCCAATCTGTAAGACGTAAGTGGCAAAGCGGTCATACCAAGCCCTGGGGACTTGTTTCAATCCATAAAGTGACTTTGGAAGTCGGCAGACATACTGAGGAGCCGAAGAATGCACAAAGCTAGGTGGTTGATGCATGTATACGGTTTCTTTCAAATCCCCATGTAAGAACACATTTTTCACATCAAGCTGGTGAATTTGCCAATTCTTTCCCATATCAATGCTTAAAATAGTGAGAATGGTGATTGGTTTAACCACTAGACTGAAGGTCTCACCACAATCAATTCTCTATTGTTGTCTTGTGCCATTTGCCACAAGTATTGCCTTATGGCGTTCAAGCTCACCACTATCTCTGAATTTGTGATAATATAGCCATATGCAATGAATCACATTCACCCCCTCTGGTTTCGGGACAATATCTCAAGTGCGTTATGCAATTAGCGCATCAAATTCGTCATGTATGGCCGCATTCCAATTTGGGCCAAGCTTGACTAATTTTAGATTTTTAGGTATATGTGAGATGGTTTGAGTGGATAGGTTAAAGTGGACTTTTGGTTTGAAAATACCGTGACGGACATGAGTTCCATTTGATATTGTGGGACATGGACTATTTTGGGAAGTGGGCAGTGGGCAGTGGGCTCGGGCAGTAGGGCAGTGAGGGGTTGACGGGAACATCGGGCATGGGAGTGGTCAACGGGGGCTGGGTTGGTGACGGGGGCTGTGGGGTGGTTGACGTAGGCTGGGTTAGTGACGGGGCACTGTGGGGTGGTCGACACAGGATGTGGGGTGGGCTGCTAGATGTAGGCAATGTGTGACGGGGAATGGGACGACGGTGACGGCACACTACCCGTAGGAAGGCAATATGTAGAGGCCTGAGCGGAAGTAGTGGCGGTCGTTGGAGGCACGGAATGGGCCGAACTAATAGTTCCATGGATTATATTTTGGATTTGAAGGGATGTGTCTGAATCGTCTAGGAAGCTATAATCAGTGACTTGATATTTACGGATGTTTGCGAATGGGAAAATGTGCTTCTCAAATGTGACATGGCGAGAGACTAGGATTTTATTTATGGACAAATCATAGCATAAGTACCCCCTATGATTCGACGGAAAAAACCCAAGAAGATGCAAAGAGTAGTCCTAGGCGCTAGTTTATGAGGAGCCATGGAGGCGAGATTCAGGTAGCATAGGCAACCAAAAATCCAAAGGTGACCATATGAGGGGATTCGACATAAGAGAATTTCGATTAGAGTTTTATTATGAAGCGTACTTGTTGGTAATATATTGAGAATATAGGTTGCCATGTGCAAAGCATGGGCCCAAAAAGAAGGGGGATAGAAGCATGCATGAGGAAGGTGCGAATCATATTATTGATGGTGCACAAGATTCTTTTGGTTTTTCCATTTTGAGGTGAGTTATTGGGTTTAGAGAATCGAAACACCATGTCATTTTTCACACAAAATTTATGAAAAGGGGAATTGTCAAACTCACAACCATTGTTACATTGAAATATTTTGTTGTTATTCTCAAATTGGGTTTTAACATACGCTTGAAATTCTAGAAAAGTGGAGTAAACTTGGGACTTATAGTTTAGAGGATAAACCCAAAGAAATGAGAGAAGTCATCTAAAAGCACCAAATAGTATTTGTGACCCAGATTGCTAGTAATAGGGGATGTCTATAAATACGCATGAATGATATCAAAAGGAGAAAAAGTTACACTCAATGAGGATGTAAAAGGTAGTCTAACATGCTTCCATAGAGGACAAGAGTAGCAGTTGAGGGTAGAGTTCTCTTTATTACATTGAATTAAATTTTGACTTCTAAGAAAATTAAAAATTGTTGTCCCTGGGTGTCCAAGTCTATTGTGCCAAGTTGATGGAGAGATTGTGGCTAGAGAGGTTTGGTGATTGACACTTGCAACAAAAGTAGATGAGAAAGGATAGAGGTCCCCCACACTATTTCATCTTGTAAGAGTTGTCCCCGTATGTAGGTCCTTCACAGAAAAACCAGAAGAGTCAAACTCAATAGATACAGAATTGTCACTAACAAATTTTCTAACAGAGATTAAGTTTTTAATGATATTAGGAGCATATAGGACGTTTATGAGGAAAATTGAGGGTGAGGTGGTGGAGTTTGAGTGGTGTCATAGCCTTGAATTAGAATGCGATTGTCATTTTCGACCAGAATAGATTGAGGATTATTCAAGTTGAATAGTTGCGGAAGATTATCTGAGTTACGAGTGAGGTGGGAAGTGGCGACCGTATTCATGTACCAATAATCGTCGGGAGAAACCATGTGGTCGTCGGAAGGAGAAAGAGGAGGTGGGAATGGGACTTGTGGAATGATAGAAGATTTTGACAAAATTACACGGAGCAACAAAGAAGTAAACTAGATGGCTGGTAGATGTAGAGAATTAATGCAAACACGTAAGTTCTCTATTTCAAGACAGTGTTTCTTGAGAATTCACGTGAAAGAATTTGTATATGTACAATAGTAACCAAGGAAAGAGAGGGGGGTGCCGGCCGACTAGAGGTTAGGGTGTTAGAGTTTTAGCTCTAATACCATGTAGAATAGTGTAATTTTCATTAGTTGAAAGCTTCTCATTAATTCTAGATAATATAGGTGTTTATAATTACAAAACCTAATTGAAGAAGGATCTCTAAACCTAATTGGAGAAGAATCTTTATTTTACATAATTACACTAGAATAATAATTACATAATATACGGAGAATATTAATATATTTTCTATCAAACATGACAAATATGTCGATCAAAGTATGCATAATAAACTTTAAACAAAGATTATAAGTAACAGCGTGCATAATAAACTTTTAGGAACGATAATTCATAGGATCCTAACAGACATGCTTGCCATCAACGTTTCCAGTGCGTTGGCTTTTTGTATGTTGTCAAATTATATATGTTTACACAAACCATTTATGCCATTCAATCTTTATATTAGGAACACATAATCTAATGAAAGTAACAAGAAATATACGCTACACTCATATGAAAAGTTCCTCAGGAGAAATGTCACTTGAATCTAAAAATCTCAGTCTCTCTCGACACATGAAGACATTGAACATCACTGTATCTTCATAGCTATTGAAAAAACTGCTACTAATTGGAGCAAAATAGTCACGGTATTTGATTAGGTACGAGGTTTAAGGTGTATCATCCTTACCTATGATTATTAAAATGTCAGTACATATCTCTATGACTATAAAAGTAAGTAGGTCATCAATGATAAATATGAAATTTATAGTTACATAGTTTTCAAATATATAAAATATATTATTCTTATTTAAACAAACTACAAATAAGAGAATTGTTTTGTACAACGGAACAAAGCCAAGTATTTGGTTTCAAATGCAACCAAACTAAAATCTCTTAGTGAACTAGTTGCGAACAAATCGAAGATTAGTCAACTGTCTAAGCAAACGTGTTCATACAAAATTATATGGTGAGATGTTATTTTCTCTATATATTAGTTGAAACACCATAACTCGCTTCTTCTCTGGGGATCTTCACGATGAACACAAACAATCCTCTCTACTTATTTCTCATAGAAATCAAAAGGATATGACGTTACCATCACAACTCTATTATTAAACTCTGTAGGGTTCCATCAAGTATTATTAAAATTGGTTTGTCTTAATTAGGTACGCGATCTAATCAAATATTAAGATGTACTTTTGCTAAGCTAATAGTGATAGCGTGACACAGTAACTTGCACAAACTCAAATAAAACTGCAATTACAAACAATGGAAACAGAGTTTAGAGACTGTAAGTCTATAGGTGCAAAATATTTCAAATCATATGCAAATTGAGAAGAAACAATATCACAACTTTACAACATACTATATACTACGTAGTTCCCATATTAACCTTAAATACTCCAAGCAAGCTACTAACTTCAACCCAAAAAGAAAAAAAATACTAGTTGTATCTTCTGTGGAAACCGGAAGTATAACCTATACTAAGTAGACTCTATCTATACAATAAAGCACAAAATCTCTTCTTTTCTACACTATAAAAAAAGAAGTATATACTAGAAAGTGTGCTTTCAAATTTTGTTACTTTTGTCTCCACTTCTTTTCTCCTAAAATAGGTTGTATTGGGTCCTCCGACTTGGGCCAGAAGGCCTCACACAATTTAAGAGTATCCCTAACTTCCTTTTTTTCCGGCTATCAATATGAGACTTGTTGGCACGCCCAACACATCTGATATTCATGTTCCAAGATTACCTGTAACAAAATCTGGTAATAATTGAGTAGGGAATCGCTTATTCCCACTCTGAAAATCAATGTTTTCGTAGCTCATTCGATTGTAATGACTTCCCATTTCAGGCCTATTTCCCATCTCAATATTTTGGTAAGAAAGGTAACTCTGCTGGCTCACTGGCATGGCTAGGTTTTCAGAAGGAGGAAGCCCTAGAGTAAGAGAGACACCATTTCCATGAAAATTCGCGGTCATTTGTTCATGAGGATCAAACCTTCCAAAATCTCCCATTGTATACGCTGCCATTAAAGGATTATTAAACCCTTTGTTTGATGATTCCCTAGCTTTGGCTTCCATGTCTACTGATGAAAGAATACTACTTGGAGAATATTTCTGCATGTCATTTCTAGGTTTTTTCGCGTTGTTTTCAATAAGATCAGCAGTAGTAGTATTATTTTCCATATTGAATGAACCAAGGAAGGAAAAATTGTGAGCTTGTGCTTGAAGTGAGGCACCTGCAGTTGGGGAAGTTGAAATAGTTGAGGTAGAAATTTCTGTTGGAGTAGTACCATCTCGTAATAAGCTGCTAGTAACTGGTTGTTTCTCTTGCGGAGCACGTGATTTTGAGACCATATTCTCTTTGTCTTTATTTTCGTTTTCTCCTGAAGTAGTACTATTTTGTTCTTGATTCTTCACCTCTTCCAAGTACATTTCTTCTACCATTGGCTTCCATAGTCGAACTCTAGCATTTATGAACCAATTGGAGACCTGCATTTTCATTTATATATCAGGATCTTTATGAACAAAAGAAAATAACTAATCCAAGAATAAAGTAGTAGAGTGTGTGTCCAAGAACCTGGCTCCTTGTTAGCCCGGTTTGCTTCGCAAGCATGATTTTATCAGAATCTTTAGGGTAACTGCAATACCAAAAAAAAAAAAAAAAAGGATCATAGTTAGGAGAAAAAACTACAATGAAGATATTAGTGAAAAAAACCCTGGTAAAAACTAGTCAAAGACGGATCTTGAATGCACAAATTCATAATTTAGAGGCAGTGAGTTTTGAATGAGTATGATTTTATTATAGGTACACATATAAATTTATTTTTTATATGCATATATATATATAGTTCTACCTAAAATTAATATATTCAGTTACTCTTCAGAATACATTCCAATTAAACCACCTCCAACTTTAGAAATATTAAACAAAAAATAGTAAGAATAAGCAATTTTTAATTTGAGAATATGATATTTTTCACATCGTTGGTGCATAGACTGAAGTTTATTTAAAAGTATACGAGTACTCACGGATGAAGAAAATGCTCGAAAAGCCAAGCACGAAGGACAGAGACAGCTCTTTCAGGTAAACCTCTTTGGGGTCTCCAAGCATTTGGTTGCATCATTCCTAGCTGTTGCAGTGCACGTTGTTGCCTTAGATGATGGTCTACAAATTTTAGTCGTGACCCTTCAATTTTCCCTCCTAGACCTTCTTCTTCACCTAAACTCTGGCTCGTTGCCTTTATTTGTCCAGCAATTGCATCTTTTAGGCATCGGAATTGCTTCGAAATTGCATGCAAAGCCAGTTGAGTGTATGATTTGGCAGATCCAATTCCTGCTACTTGCTCAAATGATGACACAATTATTTGCATTTGGTGATGGTACTGTCTGTATCTTTGCTCCACCTGAACCCAAAAAAGAAAAGAATGTTAAGACTTTTATTACCAATTTTGTCGTCGTTATATAACACGGAGTTATCTGATGTTCGTTACTACTAATAAGGCCAGATATGACCCTTCGCGACAATGGTTAATGCTTCATTGTATATCTTCATTTTCTTTGCACGCATGACTAGAGAAATTTTGAGTGATTCACATAAGAAATTAGAGAACTATAATTTCCGTTCAAAGATTCCACCCGAGAAATTAGTTGGCGTGAATTGCAGAATTTCATGAATCATCGAGTTAGGTTATGCCTGGAGTCATTAGGTCGAGGGCACATCTGCGTGGACGTTACTCATAGAGTAAAATATACATATAAAAAGTGAATAGGAGATAGTGGTTTGAATTTTCGTCCAGCGGAAGACATATTAGGTTCCTAGCTAACTTTGGTGTATTATCTTTATAGCTTTAGTTGGACCCGCAGAAGAAAATTTAGAGCCACACATTGTCAGTTTGTATATATCAACACAAACGCAACGTACGTGATTGGTCTCTTGTTGGAAACTTCTGTTCTTCAACTAATTAACAAAACCTGCACATTTCATCTACCAACTACTATTATTGCAAAGATATATGATTCAATAGTTTCATCCATTTAATTTCTCCTCCACAAAACTTTTGAGAAGAAGTATATATAAAAGAGTAGATAAAAAATGTTTTTACAGTTTTGGATCATCTGATTGGCAAGTATAGTATCTTTTTTCCAAAAACCATTCTTAGTGACAATAAGTTGAAGATAAAATTGTAAATTATGTAGTGGTGGAGCTAGATTTCAAGTTAGAGGTTCCGAAAAATTAAGTAATTTTTGTTAAAAATATTTGTGTTAAGAAATTCACTTAATATGTATAAATAATTTATTTAGAACTCAGTAAGTTGTCTTTATTCAGACCCCATAAACTTAAAACTATGAATCCGCCTCTGAATATATGAATTGAAGTGTATATATATAAATGTACCTCTTCAAGCATGGAAACAAGCTTGGCCTTCTTGATTTGAAGTTCTTGTCTTTGAGCAGTTGTAAGCTCAACAGCAACTTCATTTTTCAGCCTGCTGCTACTTTCACCACCACCACTACTAGTGTTCACATCACTAACCAAAGGCATTGATTCTTTATTCATTGAATTTTCCCCCTTCTTTTGATCATCTTCTTTGATGCTTTTTCCAACAATATTAACTACTTCATCAAGAAGCTCTTGTGCAGCTTTCAGGTACTTGGAGCCTAAAGTCATGCTGGAACTTCCATCTAATGTTCCTCTAATAACATTATTTGCTCTTGGTGATGATGATGAAATGTTATTGAAACTAATTTGTTGTTGTTGAGGAGAAAGGCTTAGTGATAGACCACCTTGTTGTTGTTGCTGTTGCTGTCGGTGTTGTGGTGGCGGCGACACCACTATTGGCCTCTGGAACCCCAATTGAGAGGCCAAGTCCGTGGTGGTGCCACCACATGACGTGGCGGAAACCACCGTGGACGATGGTATCACATGGGATTCATGATGACTTCCACCACTTAGGTTGTTCCAGAGACGCTGCATAAGGCCATGATGGTTCTGATCATGCAAACTAACCGCCGGAAGAGGGACACCGGCGATGTGTTGCTGCTGCGCCTGCTGCAGCGGCGCGTGAGGTATATTCGCGGCGTTGAGCGCGTTGCCGACTGGGGAAGAATTCAATAAAAGCAACTGCTGATGCTGTTGTTGCTGTTGTTGTGTGTCAGTGTAGCCCTGAATATAACTGTTAGGGTTCATCAAATAAAGTGTCTGAATATTAGCATGATGATCAGCTTGTATATTATTATCCGAGGTTCCATGATAGTACATAGCACCAGATTGATGCAGTAACGATAATTTTGATTGACTTCAAAATCCCTTCACAATAATTCAAGAATATCCTTTTTTTTTCTTTTTTCTAGTTGGTTTTCTCCTTTTATCAGTGGTACCTGCATAAAGAAAGTAAGAGAGAACAATATAAATCTTATAGTAATAAGTCGACACAAATATGGCAAACATTTTGGACACAGAAAGCATTGAGCTAACAGGTCAAATATGCAAAAAAGACTCCCAAACTATGGGATTCTTGATTGATGATGGCTTTTGATTTTGATATATATAAATAAAAAAAGAAACATAGCAAGATGGGGATTTGTTTATAGTGACAAATAAAGGCTAGCTATCAGAGATCTTCAACCATAATTAAAAAAATAAAAAAACAAAAAAAACAGAGAGATAGAGATGAAAGGAGCTTTAGCAGAGTATAGCATCAAAGAATGGATAAAATAACACAGACTCACATGTTTGTCTAACTGTCTATCTTTGGGTGGTAGCTCTCTAAGCTTTGAGAAATTGCCTTCTTGTCAGACTGATCAGTTTTCTCTGCAAATTGATCTCTTCAACACAAAAGGGAATATGAATAAACAGATGTGGGGTTAACCCTACCCACCCCAACCCCCTATACCAACTACTTCCCTCCCCCACTACAGGACAAATTAGAAAAGAGAAAAGAAATTGATACTCGGCTGAGATTTTTTTTTGCTTCACTATTTGAAGAGGATGTATCGAGTAATACTTTCATTATTGAGACTTTGAGATGAATGTTTTGTTTCTGTAGACTGGAGTGATACAAGGGGCAACTTTTTTGTTATTTTCACTTCTTTTCTTTGTAGTATCAATTTTCTTATAGTTTGGTGTTTAGGTAAATGTGATATGTATATAAGAAAGGGGTGGCTAGTGGGTCGGGGAGGGGCAGGGCCGGGACCAGTTCCGGCGGGACGGGAGAGGGTCGGGATTAGCGGGACGGGATTGGCAGGACAGGAATAGGTCATGTCCCGCATCCCGCCGGAAGGGGAAGGGGGGTCGGGATGGGGTTTGGTCGGGGGATTTTTTTAAACACTTAATTTTTAAAAAAATATTTTAAACACTTCAATAATTGAACAAGATAGTGTAATAAAAACATTTCAATGTTGTTTTTGTGTCTCTTATATTATTTAATAGAAATATGATTTTTTTGTAATACAATTTCAAAATTGCAACTTTGTTTCGTTGTTCAAAAGTTGCAAATCACGTAGTAAAATTGCAATTAAAAATATTACATAGTTAACCATACTTTTTCTAATTTCTTCACAATGTCTTGAGGATCTTTGGTTGGAATTGGAAGTTATTGGTTAAATTGTTCGACGTCGCTTCCTGTTCCCTCGGACAAGATTTCGTTGTAGTTGTAGTCGTCTTCTTCGTTGATCTTTGTTTGACCGTACCTTCTACGCTCCGCTCGAATCCAATCTCTGAATAAACCGCAATCTCCAAGGTGTCTCCCACCAATGAGTGTATGTGCTCACATATTTGAAATCTTCCAACAGAAAAAGCGTTTTCAGACACTGTTGATGACGCTTGAATGTTCAACACATCTCGGTCCATTTTTGATAGTGTCGGAAATGTCTTCGAGTTCTCCCTCCAGTATCTCAGCAAGTTTTCACGTCCATCTTCATTGACAATTGATTCGTACGGTATAACACCCTGCAAAATATAAACATCAAATTCGCTAACTTGTGAAGTAGTTGAACAACTAAACATTTTACTTCTAAGGCCTTGAATACTAGCAGCAGAAATCGCATATTTTTTATAAGGTTGCAGCGAAGTAGAAGATGGTACAGATATACTATCTTCTGTATCTGAATATATGGAGAATATTAATATATTATCTATAACATCCCCTCAGTAGGAGCGGAAAGAGGCCGGACGCTGAGACTGAATCTGAAGTTAAGAAACAACTGTCGAGGAAGTCCCTTAGTAAATATATTTGTGTACTGATATGAAGAAGGAACATGTAACACCCTAACATGACCAGTGGCAACTTTCTCACGAACAAAATGAATATCCATCTCAATATGCTTGGATCGTTGATGCTGGACCAGGTTATGAGACAAGTAAACAACAGATATGTTATCACAGTAGACAAGAGATGCCTTACATAAAGGACAATGAAGCTCTAGATGAAGATTTTTGAGCCAGCAAATCTCGGCAACAACGTTTGCAACGCCTCTATATTCTGCTTCTGCACTCGAACGGGATAGCATAGCTTGCCGTTTGGCAGACCACTAGATGAGATTATCACCCAAAAATACACAATAACCGAAAGTAGATCGATGTGTGTCCGGACAGCCGCCCCAATCGGCGTCCGTGTACGATATCAGATTGGTCGGTGCAGATGGATAAAGATGTAATCCGTAGTCAAGAGTACCCTTTACGTACTTAATGATACGTTTAAAAGTGGTAAAGTGAGGCTCCCTTTGGGCATGCATGAACAAACACACATACTAAACGACATAGGCAATATCGGGTCTAGTGAAGGTAAGATACTGAAATGCACCAGCAAGACTCCTATAAAGAGAAGGATCGAGTACAGGATCCCCGTCATCGGCACTGAGTTTCGACTTCGAGTCGATTGGAATGGGCATGATCTTGCAGTTTGTCATTTTAGCCCTATAAACAATTTCTTTGGCATACTTACGCTGGCACAGGAACATTGCATTTTCGGACCTGGTCATTGAAATCCCCAAAAAGTAACTCAACTTACCTAAGTTTGTCATAGCAAATTCAGATTTGAGAAGGGTAATAATTTCGTGTTTTAGCACATCAGATGAGACTGTCAGAACAATATCATCCATATAGAGCAAAAGGTATGCAGTGTCATTACCTCGATGAAAATAAAAAGTGAGTTATCACTTTTGTTGTACACGAACCCGATCTGCATAATGTAAGTGGCAAAGCACTCATACCAAGCCTTTGGGCTTATTTCAAGCCATAGAGTGACTTTCGATTACGTCAGACATACTGAGGAGCATCTGGATGCACAAAGCCATGTGGTTGATGCATTTATACAATTTCTTTCAAATCCCCAGGTAAGAACGCATTTTTTACATCAAGTTGATGAATCGGCCTGTTCTTTCCCATAACTATGCTCAAAACATTGCGAATAGTGGCTGGTTTAACCATTGGAGTGAAGGTCTCACCATAATCAACTCCATTTTATTGCTCTGTGCCATTTGCCACAAGTCTCGCCTTATGGAGTTCAAGCTCACCACTATCTTTGAATTTGTGATGATATAGCCACATGCAACGAATCACATTCACCCCATTTGGTCTCAGGACAAAATCTCAAGTGTGTTGTAAACTGAGCACATTAAATTCTCACTCATGGCCGCATACCAATTCGGGTCAAGCTTGGCTAATTTTAGGTTTTTCGGTATATGTGAGATAGTCTGAGTGGATAGGTTAAAGTGTACTATCAGTTTGAAAATCCGTTTCCATACTGTGGGTCGGAAGTGGGACAATTTGGTTGACGGGCAACAGGTGGTTACGGGTAGTGAGTTGGTATGGGACGCAGTATTTTCCGACACGGGAACAGTGGCAGGAGGTGTGGCAGTGGGCTTGGTGACACGGGAGCAGTGGCAAGGGGTGGGGTAGTGGGCTCGGTGATAGGACTGATGTGGCCGAGACAAGAGTAGCGGGTCGGTTGATAGTTGACATGATGGGGTGGGTAGTTGACGGGGGATGGGTTAGTGACGGGAGGGGATGAATGCCATGATGTATTGCGGTTCTAATGAGGAGGGAAGTGTCCGAATCATCAAGGAAGTTGTATTCAGTGACTTGAAAATTTTGGACGTTTGCAAATGGTCGAATGTGACATGGTGAGAGACTTGAATTTTATTTGTGGACAAGTCATAGCATAAGTACCCCCTATGATTTGACGGAAAAACTAATAAAATGGAAAGGGTAGTTCTAGGAGTTAATTTGTGAGGGGCCGTGGAGGCGAGATTCGGATAGCATAGACATCCAAAAATCTGAAGGACCATAAGAGGGTATCCAACAGAAGAGAATTTCGGTTGGAGTTTTATTTTGAAAAGTTCGTGTTAGTAATATATTAAGAAGGTATGCCGCCATATGCAAGGCGTATACCTAAAAAGAAGGGGGGAGGGAAGCATTGAAGAGCATAGTGCAGATCTTATTATTGACGGTGCGTAGGATTCTTTCGGCTTTAACATTTAGAGGTGAGGTATGGAGGCAAGAGAAGTGAAACACCATACCATTATCCGCACAAATTTTATGAAAAATGGAATTTTTAAACTCACGACTGTTGTCATATTGAAATATTTTGACGTTTTTCTCAAACTGGGTTTTAACATATGCTTGAAATTCAAGAAAGAATTGGTAAACTTGAGACTTATATTTTAGAAGATAAACCCAAAGAAAGTAAGAGAAATCATTCAAAAACACCAAATAATATTTGTGACCTAGTTTGCTAGTAATTGGAGAGGTCAATAAATCCGCATGAATAATATCAAAAGGAGAGAACGTTACACTTAGTGATGACTGAAAAGGAAGTCTAACATGCTTTCCTAATGGACAAGAGTAGCAATTGTGGTAAAATTTCTCTTGATTACATTGAATTAAATTTTGACTCCTAAAAAATTAAAAACAGGTGCTCCCGGGTGCCCAAGTCTATCGTGCCAAGTTGATGGAGAGATTGCAGCTAGAGAGGTATGTGGATTGACACTGGGAGCGGAATTGGATGAGAATGGATAGAGATCCCCACACTATTGCATCTCGTAAGATTTGTCCCCGTACGTAGGTCCTTCACAGAAAAACCAAAAGGGTCAAACTCAATAGATACGAAATTGTCACTAGTAAACTTCCTAACAGAGATTAAGTTTTTAATGATGTTAGGCGCGTATAGGACATTTTTTAGGGTAAAGGGAGGGTGAGGTGGTGGTGTTTTTGTGGTTCCATAACCTTGAATTGGAATGTGATTGTCATTTCTGACCAAAATACATTGATGATTGCGCAAATTAAATAGTTAAGGGAGATTACCAGAGTTATGAGTAAGATGGGATATAGCCCCCGTATCCATGTATCATGCGTCGTCGGGCTGCTGGAGATCATACTACTGTAGGCCTAACTTAGTTTGGTAGGGGTCATACGACAGTATTCTTGCTATTGTTGTTGGGTCGTTGAGAGGTGGGCCTGGTATGGCTGACCCGTGTGACTTGGGCTAGGAGATAGGCCCAGAATGCTCGAACTCAGACTTGGGTGTTGTGTCGGGTTGGTTGGGTAAGGGCAAGGGGGTGAAGCCCAAATTTCGGGGATGGGCCACGACATTGGGTTGGCCTACGGATATAGAGACTGGGATGCCGTGGCTGGCCACCGAAATTGGGTCGGCCCCTTCCCTTGCCATCGTGATTGTTGCCTCGGCCACCGCCTCGGCCGTCATGCTGATTGTGGTGGTCCGCTGTGATCGGGCCTTGTTGAAGCTAGGGAGTCGAGTCAACTTGCTAGATCATCGTCGCAAGTGTATCGTACTCACCTTTCGACAACCCATTAATAAGTTGAAGCACCATCTTTGTGTCGGAAATTGGAGTGCCAACATTAGACAATTGATCAGCAACTAATTTAAGTTGTTTACAATAGTCTAACATGTTAGCAAAGTTCTCAAGACGGATGTCGTTAAATTGTTCCTCCAAATACACGGCACGTGTATGTTTGTTTTATAGAAAGATTTCTTCTAGCCTCGTCCATAAGTCGTGAGCCGAAGCATCTATCTTCATAATGGTATGAAGTAAATCCTTGGATATGGTGCCATATATCTATTGTTTGATGATCGCATCGAGGCGCTTTCACGTTGGGTTGTCAACGTCGGCTTGACCGGGGGTGGAGGCATCGATGTGATCAAGGACGTTGTAAGCACATGCATGAATTCATAATAGCTCAACCCACAACGAGTATTAACCATCCTCTTGATCAAGAACCAAAGGGATAAAGTTCTTGATATTTGTGACGGTGAAGGCCGGATGAAAGGGGTTGGTAGAGGAGGAGGATGTGTGACGTCTTGTGTGGAGGAGGAGGAATCATGAGAACTCATGTTGCCGCCGGAAATTTGGGAAGAGAACGGAGGGGGCGAAAATTCTTTAGGGTTTGGGGGGGTTGCCGCCGGAAAGAGAGAGAGGGTCGGCCGAGAAAATAAAGAATTTTAGGGTGTTAGGGTTTGGCTCTTGATACCATGTAAAATATTGTAATTCTCCTTGGTTGAAGGCTTCTCATAAATGCAATATTTATAGGTGTTTATAATTTACAAACATAATTGGAGAAGGATCTCTACTTTACCTAATTACACTAGAATAATAATTATAGAATATATGGATAGTATAAGATACCTTCCGTTTTCTTTATTCTACAATCTACTTATACACTTATTTCTTTTAGTCGGTTTCTTATGAACTCAATATAATTTATTTATTTTTTGGTTATAAATTAGTTTGCAGGATTGTGTATTCACTCATTTTATCTGATATATGTTACCTTTTTGTTAGTACTGATATCGCGTATAATTCTGTCTATCAAAATTTAAAAATACAAAAATAAGTTAATTAAATTCCTTAATTTCGTGTTGATTGAAATTTAAACTTTATGATACATTCTAATATAATTATCCTCGAATATATCTTTGGGTGCCAATTAGAACACAGTGTAGTACTATTTAAAATTAGTTCCAATTAATAATTTAATAGTACCAATAAAAATTAAAGCTCCCTCTATATGGAAGGCCAAGAAATGGAAAGATGCTGCTTTGTGTATTGAATAAATTAACTTAAGATTTAGAGCAGACGAGATGCTTTTTTAACCACACAAAAAGGCGATGAAATACTTTTAATCTTGGTACTGCTCTGTTTATAATGGTTTCGTTCATCTAAAAAGCTTAGTTCGAAGGTATATATTTATGATGTCTAATTAAGTATAATAAATATAACTGAATTACCCAAAGTCCTCGCTTTTTCCGTACTATCTATTTGATGGTCTTAGACTTTTACTTATGGTGCCAATCCTTGTGGTTCCTACTTCCTAGACCTTAATTGTCATATAATTTTGTATGCAAAAAGCACATAACAAAGAAAAAACACTCAATTTTTCAATTTCATATTTACATGAAAATATCAGTATATTTTTCTAATATATCAAAGTAAGCCTTGTTAGGCAGACTCTTGCCAGAATATTATTATCCATCAATAATTAATTTTGGTATGATGAAAAGTTCTTTTGAAAAATATTCTTCGAAAAATAATTTATTTGAGAAAATGGAACCGAATGTTTCAGCAATATATTTCTATATGGTGAATCTTCTCACTAGCAAAGGAAAAAAACTGAAATTAGTTACAAACTTCATCTCTAATCTAATTAAATAGTTCGTAGCTAATATAAGTTTTTGATGATTTATTGCTCATCGGCGCTAACTAAGATTATCGGCAATTTTCGCTACTCCTATTTAACTATAAAGTTTGTCGGTTGTTAATCACTATTCTTTTTAGTAGTGCCTTGTTCTTGATGCACAAGTTTATTTAATCTAAGAATATTCTATGGAATAGTTATTTAACACCACATAAAGGGCCGGGGAAATCGTGAGAAATTGGGAAGGAGACTTGGTTCTGACTTTTGCTAGCAATATTGGATCAGACACTAGTAACTAACTTGGCCGAAGCCAGAACTGCATGTATTGGGGCATCCTGTGGTGTACCTTGAATGACTTCTCAAATTTCATTTAGAATGTAATTCTCAATTGTTTGTCAATATGATAAAATAAAAAGTAAAATTGGTGTGGAATCTGCACAACATCAATATGGATATTAGAATGATTCTCTCAAGTACTGACTCAGAGATTTAACACTGCTATAGAGAATCAAATCAGATTGCGGATGCTTTAGCTAAATACGGGAAAACAACCGCTGAAGGCATAATTTTTTATTCGAAGAAACTTCCTATATCTACGATTTGGCCATATTATATACTGGACAAAGCTCAACTGCCCTCCATAAGACACACTGACATCACAAGAAGACATTTTTTTGAAAGCTGACTTTTTTACTGTATATATCTCAATTGTACATGGACTGTAAAATCTCTCATGTAAATTTCCAAGTTGTGTAGGTTCGATGGCAGAGGTTATTTTGGCCTAGTGCCCCTCTGCTTCTGTTTTTGTTTTTTCTGTTATTATAAGGTGGTGTCACTTAAGGCGTGAATTATACAATAATAACTATATATTTAGTGCAATTTCATAAATGAGGTAAACTGTAATAAAGATAAAAAAAAATGGTGTATATGAACCAGAAACAATGGTGGCCTAGACCTAATAGGAGTGCTAGTCCTGGACAACCGGAACGATGTCAAGGCCAGGGTACAAGTGGCTTAGACGCAAGAGAGCTAGCACTAGTGGCAGACATGACCTACTGAGCCCAATTAAAAAGGACAAGTGCTATGATAAATAAGGTCGATGGTCCTCAAGCGGCAAATATCATAATGATTCAATTGAAGGTGTTGTTTTCCAAATGGACTCCAAATTTATTGGCTGAGTACTCTCTGAATGACTAGACTATATTTGGAGTTTGACTTTTCCTGTGAGTGCATAACAAAAGATTGACTGGATCCCTCACCTAATTAGGGGATAGCTGAATCGGTTAGTCAACACTAACACATGAAAAACGTAATTATTTTATTATTGTAAAAGTAATTACATCAAGATTTAAACACTATAATTTGACCATAATATACACCAAGTTCTTACTCTATTATTTTTATCAACACTTGACACTCACAATTAAGCTTACTTAAGTATTTACACACATTTTTCTTGATTCCACTTGTTAGACACTTTTTTTATGCACACTTGGAGCTTACATCCTTAAGGACCCAAGGTCCCTATATATACATGATCAATGTTGGTTCATCAACCAACTTGACATTGCTAGAAGATTCTAGCTATAACATCATAATGGGCTTGACCCAACATGGTAAACAACTAGGGCATTGACTCTAGAATTTTCTAGCAATTATTTTCCTATGTATTTCTTGAATCTTTTCCACATTTTTAGATAATTATATAACTTAATCTAGAATGTTATACTAATGAGAGAGGCGTTGGTGATTTTAACACTCCCCCTCAACACTGACTCTTCATACTGAGTTGTTTTCTGAGTTTCTGAAATCTTGAAGCGTTGTGCTTTTGTGAACAAGTCTGCTATCTGATCTTCATTCTTCACTTGGTGCATCTCTAACTCTTCTTGTAGTACTTTCTTTCTAAGAAAATGGTAATGCACCTCCACATGCTTTGTTCGAGCATGAAACACTGGATTTTCTGCTAATAGAATAGTAGACTAGTTATCACAATAGAGTGGCACCGCATAATCTGTAAGTTGGTGTAGGTCCTTCATCAATTGCATTAACTACGTACTCTTTTGAGCTGCCATTGTCACTGCTCTATACTCTGCTTCTGTGGTTGACAAGGACACTGTTGGTTGCCTTTTGCTACACCAAGATACTACTCCAAATCCAAGCATGAATACATATCCAGTTGTTGATCGACGAGTATCGTGATCTCCAGCATAATCAGCATCGTAGTATCCAACTATCTTTACCTCATCGCCTTTCTTATAAAAGAGACCATAGTTAATGGTATCTTTGACATACCTCAACATTCCTCGCACTGCTTCCAAATGAGGCTTCTTTGGTTGTTGCATATATCGGCTTACTACCCCTACCGCATATGAGATATCTGGTCGAGTCAATATAAGGTAGATTAGACTACCTACCAGTTGTCGATACATTGCTTCGTCTTGCAAGTCTTTTCCTTTATGAGCGCATAACTTGGCATTAGCTTCCATAGGTGTTGAGATGGGCTTGCACTCGAGCATTCCAAACTTTTGTAGCAAGTCTTTCGCATACTTTTGTTGGCAGAGAAATAGACATTCATCGATTCGATCAACTTCTAATCCAAGGAAGTGTTTTAATTCTCCAAGCTCCTTCATTTGAAAGCGAACGGACAGATTCTCCTTTGTTTGACATATTTTTGCTTCATCATCGCCAGTGATAATGAGGTCGCCGACATATACTAGAATAATTGCGATATTTGATTCCTTCACTTTGATGAATAAGCTTGAATCTGCATGTGCCATGTAATACCCGCTCTCTACTAAGAACTCAGCAATCTTTCCATACCATACTCTCGGAGCCTGCTTCAATCCATAGAGCGCCTTCTTCAGTTTGCAAACATAATCATGATGCTTTTTATCCTCAAATCCTCTTAGTTGGATCAAGTATATTTATCGATCCAACTCTCCATGTAGAAAGGCATTTTTCACGTCCATTTGCCACGGTCTCCAATCTTTACTTGCTGCAAGTACTAGCAGGACTCTTACTATTGTAATCTTAGCAATTCGGCTAAACTTCTCATCATAATCTAGCCCATACTGTTGAGAGAATCCTCGAGCTACTAACCGAGCCTTGTATCTTTCAATTGATCCATCAGGACGAGTTTTTACCTTGTAAACCCATTTGCAGGAAATGAGTTTTACTTCCTTTGTCTTCGGTACTAGCTCCCATGTTTGGTTCTTCTCTAGAGCACTTATCTCCTCTTTCATAGCTTCAAACCACTTGATGTTCTGGGATGCCTCTTCATATGTCTCTAGTTCTCTAAATTTTTCTTCTTCAGCTACAGTAGCATTGGCGTCCTTGGGATTTAACTTTTAAACTCTTGTCGATCTCTGAGGCTGTGGGCTTACTCCTTCTGGTTGACGGTCTTATACTCTTTGATGCATGTCTATTTGCCATGGATTCTGTGTTGCCTTGTCCTCGATATTTTCTTCCTCACTTTGATCTTTATGTTCCTTTTCTGGACTTGGATGTACTTCAATAATTTGCTCTTCTATCTTCCTTTGCAAATTGTCTTCTATTTCCTTGGAATCTGGTAACTCTTCCTTTTGAGGTGACCACCATGATGCTGCCTCATCGAATACCACATTTCTTGATGTATAACATTTTTCAGTTGTTGGGTCGCAGCATTTCCACCATTTCCTTTGGATGTCGTATCCTACAAAGATACATCGTATCGCCTTATTATCAAATTTGCTACGTAGATGACTTGGCACAAACACGTAGCACACACAATCAAATACTCGAAAGTGACTTACTGCAGGTTTACTACCCCACAGTTTTTCAAAGGGTGAAACGAACCCTAACTTCGCTTGAGGAAGTCTATTGATGACATGAGCTGTTGTTTTCATACCTTCTGCCCAAAATCTTCCTGGAACATTCTTCGAATGTAGCATGCTTCGACATATCTCTGCAAGGTGTCGATTCTTCCTCTCAGCTACTCCATTCTATTGTGGCGTATTTACACATGTGAATTGATGGTGTATGCGGCATTCTCGTAGGTACTGGGAGAAATCATCTGATGTATATTCACCACCATTGTTTGTTCGGATGTCTTGCCGAGTTCTCTTTCGCTATTTCCTTGAACTCTTTAATTTTTTTTAAAAATTAGATTTTTATTTTAGAAAGAAAACCCATACGTACCGTGAGAAGTCGTCAATGAATGTAACCATGTATTGCATGCTACTGATTGATGATTGTTTGACTGACCCGAATACGTCAGAATGGACCAGCTCTAATGGTGTTTTGGCTTTGAACTTTGAGTCTTCATACGATAACTGATACGCCTTACTGTATTGGCAGCCTGCACAAACGGTCTCTGTTCTGACATCGAGTTGAAGAAGACCCTTCAACATAGATTTCTTCATCATCACCTTGAGTTTGTGATAGCTTACATGTCCAAGTCTTGCATGCCACAAATCAGTTATTTCGTTCTTTCGAGTTTTGTTTACATAAGATGACTCTACTGACATTAAATAGACAGACTCTAAGCGTCACCCTCTCATCATCGGTGTTCCAGAGATTTCAAAATCTTAATAGATCTTGACATCTTGAGGTCCGAATACGACATGGTGGCCTGATGCCGTAAATTGCGCTACTGATAGTAAGTTTTTCTTCATCCCAGGTACATGGTAGACATCCTAGAGTGAAACCTCTTTCGAACGAATCTCGGCATGATTGTTGTTTTTACTACATGAGTTATTGGTAGTCTTGAGTTGTTGGCTGTCACCACCACACGACCACATTTGTACTCAGTCATGTTCTGTAGCTTCTCTTTATCTCTTGTCATATGATTTGAGCAGCCAAAGTCGACTATCCAATCATTATTGTAGTCGATCGTTCCAGGAACGATAACTGCCAGAGCTAATTCTTCTTCCTCCACGGCGAAAGATGCTTCAGCGTCCCGCTCTTCATCGCTTGTCTTTCCTGCATTTGACATGACTGCATTTTTTTCTGCAGTGTTCTTTTTGAACTAACAACTTTTAGCCATGTGGTCCTTCTTCCCACAGTTATAGCATTTTCCATCAAACTTATTGTTATTCTTTGAATGTCCACCCCAGTTGTCTTTCTTTGGAGCTCCCCCTGTTTCGGAGCTTCCATGATGATTATCCTTGTCATCATGTTTTCTAGAATTTCTACTAGCATTTGGTCGAGATCGACCTTTTTTATCACCGCTATAGAGTGCTTCTTCGTCACTCTTTAATGAGACTTCAGATATTTGCTTAGCCAACGCTTCTTGGTTAGCTATCAAGTTTTCTAATTCAACAAGAGAAGGTTGGCTTGACCAACCTTGTATTGCGGCAATAAATTTTTTATATTCCGGCCTTAATCCATGAATAATAATTCTTCTAATTCTAGCGTCTGACATGCCAGCAGCAGAGTCTAATGTAGAAATTTTGCGACAAAGAGATTTTACCTTGGTAAAGTATTGGTTGATCATTATGTCGCCTGGTCTGATAGAGAGAAGCTCGTTCTCCAGAAGTTGCAGTCTCGTATCATTCTTCTTGGTGAACAATGTTGCGAAAGTATCCCACGCTCTAACATTTCATATTCAACTGTGGTCCGAATTGCAAACATGGCTTTGCCAGCTCTAATCTTCCATTTCTTCAGAGCGGCTGCGTCTTCTGGTTGTGTGACCTCATTGCCACCAACGATCTCCCACAATTCTTGGCGTTGGAGATATGCCTCCATATGCATCGACCACGTGCTGTAATTCTGATTGTTAAGTTTCTTGATTCCACCGACCACTTGAAGGTCACCAATTGTTTCTTGGCTAAAATTCTATTCTTACCAAGAAAGCTTGATTTCGACAACAAGCTCTGTAGTACTAAACCACACACGAACACTCTAAGAAACCCAACAAATGACTCTTTGGTATGAACCGACATGGCTTTGATACCACTTGTTAGTCAACACAATACGTGAAAAACGTAATTACTTTATTATTGTAAAAGTAATTACACCAAGACTTGAACACTATAACTTGACCACAATATACATCAAGTTCTTACTATTTTATTTTTACCAACACTTGACACCCACACTTAAGCTTACTTAAGTATTTACACATACTTTTCTTGATTCCACTTGTTAGACACTTTTTGGATGCACACTTGGGACTTACATCCTTAAGGACCCAAGGTCCGTATATATACGTGATCAATGTTGGTTCACCAACCAACTTGACATTACTAGAAGATTCTAGCTAATACATCATAATGAGCTTGACTCAACATGGTAAACAACTAGGACATTGACTCTAGAATTTTCTAGCAATTATTTTCCTATGTATTTCTTGAATCTTTTCCACATTTTTAGATAATTATATAACTTAATCTAGAATGTTCTACTAATGAGAGAGGCGGTGATAATTTTAACAGAAACAACCTAAATCTTTTCTCTCAAATTCCAATTCCAATAAATACCTAGCTACATATATCCAACTTGAGAACGATTTTCCTATCTTTAAAAGGGAAAAAATTAATGCAATACCCAACTTCAAGGCTAGACATTTGAAACGTGCAATATCCAATAAAATTCAGAATGTTTTTTTACTTTCAGCACTCTTAACACATATATATACCGTAGTAGCTGCAACATCCAGAAAGCAAAGTGTTAACCCCCTCAACACCCCAAAAAAAAAAATAGATTTTGATTTCTGTATATTCTACACAGATGCAAATAGTAAGGTTTTTTATAGAGAAATTATTAAACAATGTAAATAACTTACATTTTCAAGAATGGATGCACCCTTAAATCTTAATGACGGATGAAACATATTCCAAAGGAATAAGTACATCCTTTGAAGAATAGGCGTAACACCTTTTTATAAAATTTATATCTTGTCCAAAATAGGTATATTTAAGTTTTAGATCACTCCTTGATAAATTCCAACACCTTCAATCCCCAAAATTCAGAAGAAACAGAAACCAAATAGAAAAGTTTTATTAACAGCTTTTGTATTATTTCTTTCCCAGTTTCCCTAAATGGTTCGATTACTTTGTTGAATAAGTGTATATTTCTCTAAAATCTGGGATCATTTCTCACATCTCATGTTTGATGGAGATCTTCCATCTAGTCTACTTCTCTGAGGGTCATTCTCTTCTTCAATATTCAATCAGACCATGATTTCATAATACCATCACTTTTAACTAGAGAGCAGCTTTTGAGAATCTCTCTTTATTTTTTCAACTGAAAACAACCTTGATGTTAGTCAGATTGATGCATATTGGTCTATGAGTTTAATTCCCTATATGCATAGGACTCTATATAATTTTGTCAAGTACACAGGACAAAGTCAACTTTTTCATTTCAACGTCTTTTCATGGGTTCTTAAAAGCCTGTAAAGAAGAAAATAAAATACTCCACTTATAACGGAGGTCCATCCATCTACTAAAGTTGTATAGTACTAAAAATTTATAGAAAATTAATGGTGTATTTTTTCTTTTAAATAATTGAAAGCTTAAAGTTTTATACATTTGACATTATATATATATATATCAATTTAATTTGAAAGATAAAGTAATAACGTACTATAGACGGTTAAATCGCATTGATAGGATTGTGGGCGGGTCAGTACTCAGTACGTAGGGTTGTCTTAGATATAGGATTATCACTTATTTCTGTACAAATTCAACGTGTATATATCCATAAGACGAATTAAACTGAAAAAGGAAAAAGCTATCTGATGCAAGCTGTAGATAACACATTCTTGTCTCTGATGGAGAATAATTTTAAAGATATATTCCATTCCAATTATCTTTTACGTCAATTAAATTTCCACTACAGATGAAAATTAAAGATCATATAACATATGCTATCGTACAAGGACAAAACGTGACAATTTGCATGGACCATTAATCAATTCAGAGAAAAAGACAAGGTTACTATATTCCAAAATATATCACATTCCAGCACTCAATTTTTACCTAGTTCTCACTTTATTAAAAAGAAGAATCAAATGTAAACATAGAGTCCTTTTCTCATCTATTTTACTTATAAATTATGCCGTCCAAGTCCTAGGAGTTTCATTGAAAGAGATAGAAATGAGCGAAAGAGAAGTGTAAATTTTATGCATATTACTGTCCTACTATATCGGAAAAGGAAGAATGGATATAAGGAATAATAACAACAAATAAGTCACTATATTTTTCTTTCTTTTGGGGTAAATATTATATGATATATGATCGAACAATGTTCAAGAAACAATACTCCACTGTCATTTTCCATTGGTACGGTACTAATTATAAATGACAAAAAATTATTATATATCATGACATATAGAATCCTACCACGCGTACAAAATTTGAAGGAAAATAGTGAGGTGGAATATGGACCGTACAGAAAATTCCAATGCTTTTCGATAAAATTCAATGTTTTGTGATGCCAAGTGTGCCACATCACTTTAAATCACGATTTATCCTTTCTATTTCATAAAATTACCTCATTAATTAAATAGCTATTTCGAAAAAAATTTAGATAACTATTTATATCTATATATATATATATATATATAATAGGAGAGGTGCAAGGAATCTGGTTAAGCTAAGTGGCAAGTTAATAACAAGCCACTTGGCAATTTTTAGGACAATCAAATATAAGTAATGTAATAATATTAAATTTAAATTAAAAAAAAGATATTTCATTCTAAAAATATATATCACCTAAAGTTGATTAGTGATGAATTTGAATTGTAGTTAAATCTTTCAAAGTAATCCGACATTCTTATCTATATCTATATCTTCTATATCTATATCTATATTTATCTATATATATAAAATAGGAGAGGTGCAAGCAACATGGTTAAGCTAAGTGGCAAGTTAATAACAAGCCACTTGGCAATTTTTAGGACAATCAAATAATTAATAATATTAAATTTAAATTAAAAAAAAGATATTTCATTCTAAAAATATATATCACCTAAAGTTGATTAGTGATGAATTTGAATTATAGTTAAATCTTTCAAAGTAATCTGACATTCTTATCTATATGTATATCTATATTTATCTATATATATAAAATAGGAGAGGTGCAAGCAACATGGATAAGCCAAGTTGCTAGCTAATAACAAGTCACTTGGCAATTTTAGGACAATCAGATATAATTAATGTAATAATATAAAATTTAAATTAAAAAAAGACATTTCGTTCTAAAAATATATATCACCTAAAGTTGATTAGTGATGAATTTGAATTGTAGTTAAATCTTTCAAAGTAATCCGAAATTCTTATAAAGATGGACTCTTTAAAGATACCTACAAAATTCAATCAAATTTATTATTTTCAAACCTATTTTTTAATTTATATTAATTTATCAATTAAGTGACATATTAAAGTTTTAAAATTCAATTATAAAATTCCATTACGTTGAGTAAACTGGAAATTATTTGGAAGCTATCCAAATTCAATTTATTTATAAGTGAACTTGCATTTAATAGAATCCTCTATTTCATAACATGTTATATGTAAATAAATGGTATTAAGAAATATTATAATCTATCTATCTCTCTCTCTATATATATATATAAATAGGATATATATATATAAATAGGAGAGGTGCAAGCGACGTGGTTAAGCCAAGTGGCAAGCTAATAACAAGCTACTTGACAGTTTTAAGACAATCAAATATAAGTAATATAATAATATTAAATTTAAATTGAAAAAAGATATTTCATTCTAAAAATATATATCACATAAAGTTGATTAGTGATGAATTTGAATTGTAGTTAAATCTTTCAAAGTAATCCGATATTCTTATAAAGATGGACTCTTTAAAGATATTCAATCAAATTTACTATCTTATTCAAAACTATTTTTTAATTTATATTCATTTATCAATTAAGTGACATATTAAAGTTTTAAAATTCAATTATAAAATTCCATTACGTTTAGTTAACTGGAAATTATTTTGGAAGCTATCCAAATTCAATTTACTTGTAAGTGAACTTGCATTTAATAGAATCCTCTATTTCATAACATGTTATATGTAAATAAATTGTATTAATAAATGTTATAATAACACTAATTGAGGTTAAATTAAATTTAAATTAAAGGATAAATATTTTTGACATATAGATAAAAAAAATTGACTTCAAATTGGATTGAATTATAAAGACTTTGAACTGAAATTAAGAAAAATGGATATTGGAATGAAAGATAATTAACAAGGATAGCATACAACGATAATATATCAAAACTTTGAATTCCTAGGCTTATATCACAATATAATATTAAATTGGGATCCAAGTTATCAGACATATATTATAGGTGTAGTAGTTATCCGTCACAGCTTCACTAATATATATTTTTTTCAAAAAAAATTAAGCATCTCACCCAAATTACACCTTTAATGGTATAATGTGACCATTGTCAAATATAGTAACCCAACATAGGTTGGGGTCGAATCCCACAAGAAATACGATGAGAAACTAGTCTATTCGTGCACGTATTATGACTTTACTAATTACTTTACTTCTATGGTAATCAAGTTGTTTGTTTGTTTTATCTACTTCAAATTATCAACTTAAATAAGGTTTAAATCATCAAGTAATTGGAATGTTAGGGTTGTGACTAGAAAGTGGTGTTGGGTTTAGGCTTAGATAGGTGTATTAGTGTGGTATGGGTAATGAGGACTTGTGTCTAGGTGGAGATTTCTCAATTGACCCACATAATTTCACTTTAGGCTTTCTGAAGCTCAAAAGTGTGACATTTATGAACACCGATTATATAATTTTAGTTGATTACCTTCTAATTAAAGTTAGAAATCATTAAATAAGGTTTAAAGCCCCAAGTCCTAATTAACATACTATTTTCTTAGACTCTAGTCTCCTTTCTCAAGTTTGACTAGAGACAATAGGCAAGATGTTTGCAACCAATCATTTAACATTAATTATGAGGGGTAGTTAATCTCATATGAATACACCTTTGAATCTCATATGAATACACCTTTTTCATTATTTATCAAATACCCGAACTATCACATTCCATTATTTTATCACAACTCCAACCTAAATCTAGCCACTCATGCAAGTAGTAAATACACACCACAATAATAATGTAACAAGACATAATGAATATAAAAAGATGCTTACAATGGTTAATGATGAACAATATTTATCTTTACACAATGATGTAAGAATCTTTTCTTGGAATGATTAATTAAAAGATGAATAGTGACAAATGGGACAAGAAATATTCAAAAGTGGCTATGATATGTTTGAATCTAGGTATCAAATCATATGTCCCATCACAAAACCCTAGGTACTATATATAGGAATCCAATTTTCGAACTAAGTAATATTATAAAAATGCCACCGCCTAACCATTCTGCGATCGCAGAATAGGTCTGCGGTCTGCAAAACGAACCTAGGGTTCGCAGATCCCTTGCTTGGACTGTTTTGAACTACGGCTGGAAGTGCGGTCCGCAAAAATGAACTTCGGCCTGCATAAGCGTCTTGAGTCTTCGCAATCTGAATTGAACTCGAGTTGAAGCAGTGGTTCGCAGAATGGATTGCGGTCCGCAGAACAGAAGTGCAGACCGTAGTTTGGTCGCACTTCGAGACTCCGAAATTCTTCTTTCACTATTTGATTCTGCGGCATAGCTATCATTCTGCGGTTCGCAGTCTGGTTCCGCGGTCGGTAGAAGTGGCCTTCTCAACACTTCTTCCATTTTCAGCATTTTTTATCATGTTTCATCACATTTTTTCATTCTTGGTGTTCCAATGTAAAAATCCTACAAAAACCAAAATAACATAAGAAAAGACTACTACAAATGTAATAAGAACAACAATAATCCATGAAAATTGCATCAAATGTGTCGTAATTTCTAGGCACATCAAGCATGGAAAGATAAACTTTTTGAATTTGTATAGGAAAGTATCATTTTAAATTTGAAAGATAACACACTCAATTCAAATTTAAAATTATTAATAAATATTAGAGAATTGATTTACTAAAGAAGTTGCTAATAAATGTACAGTTTATGTCGTTCAAAGAGGAGGCATTGGAGTTGCAAAGTAGTTAAATTTCACTTTGCATTACTTTAAATCCCATAAAAAAAAAAAACTCCATTCTTTAGAATTAATAAATATAAAAATAAATAATAATACTAAAAACTAGCTAATTGATAACTTAATGCAATGAAAGATTTTTCACAGGCAAAAATAAGTTAAAAAACAAAAATCAAATTTTAATTAAGAAGTAAGGAATATATTATTTAATAATATAGTATTGAATAGTGATAAATTTCGGAGCAAAGGACTGAAACATAAAACAAAACAACAAAAAATCATTTAGGGAATTTTAGTAATAACAATTAAAACATAATTTAAAAAATCCACAGTGGCATTATATTTTATAGTAGTCATATTTATATTTTAAGATAAGAAGAGGATTAAGAAGGATCTTAGAGTCTATCTTTTAAATATACGTTGTTTTTTGTTTAAAAAAAAAAGATCGTATACCTAATAGCTTATTATTTGGTATGATTTTTGAATTTGAGTTGAAGTGAAATTCCAACTTTTAACCTCTTATATATACTCCATCAGCAACACGCTCTTTTCAGGATTATATTTTCTCTCTTTTTGTTGTTGTTTTTTATTAGTTTTAATTATGCTCACCAAGTTTTAGACGGAAGAGTTATTATTATCATTGGTGAAAGACAATTTTTTGTATGACTCTATTCACTATCTTAAGAGTACTTATCAAATAAAACTTTATTTCTTTTAATGTTTCACTAGATCTATTTGCTCTTATTTTTTCTGTGATACTAACTTATATAATTATTACTATTGTTGGAATTGTGTTTCTTTTGAGAAATAAAATGCAGGTCTTCAAATGGTTCATCAATACTCAAGTTCAACTATATATATGGGAGCCAATGGCAAAAAATGTATCTGGAAGAGTGATGAATAAAAAAATTTCAAACTGAAAAATATCTCATTCTGTTCCTTTTTATTTGAAATGGCTTTGAAATCTCATGAAAATGCCAAAATATTTTCCACCCTCATGTATAGTTTATTAAGATGCAATGAAACTTGTGTTGGGAGTTTTGCTCTATGGTACTTTATAAAGCAGTACGGGAAGTATTTAACTATTACAAGTATTCGAAAGGATAAATAAAGATTTAACTATTACAAGTATTCGAAAGGATAAACAAAGATTCAATAATTCAACATGGAATCTGAAAATTACAATAGTTACACAAGTAAAAACTGGAGATTCCAGTTTTATAGAAGACGGAAAAATATAAATTGGTTTTTGCCGAGTCGAGTGTAGCACTCTCGTCCTTAAGACAATATTGCCCCGTATGTATCCTTTATACGTCCCGGACAATTTGTCTCCCAAGATAAAACAAAGAATGGAACCCTTGAGCAAAGGAAACTCAAGAGCTACCGTGAAGAATATTGAGTAACGAAATGATGCTTGGAAGTTGTAGGAAGAAGAAATTTCTCGCTTGTGTATTTTCGTGTGTTGCCTCTCACCGCTTTCGTTAGCTTCTTGTTAGTGCTCAACAATGGTGTAATGGGGTGTTTATATAGGAGAGGGAGGGGTCATTTATCGCTCGAAAATCGCCTCCATAATAGCCAAATAATGGCCATTATGGAGGTAGTAAAGTCACCAACATAAATGGTGAAAGACCAACGGATTTGGCCATTATAGGAGGAGTAATTCAGCCAAAATAAATGGCTGAATTGAGTGCTTGGCTTTTTCTGTCTCGACCGTCGAAATTCGCACATCCAAAGAATTCCGGTCCAAATCGTATATCCGAAACTTCGGGATCAAACCGTACTTCGGCAAAGTTTTCTGGCCCAAAAAGATAATATCGAAGACCCACAGCCCACAAATTCCCACAGACCCGTGACACCGTGACCCGTGACCGAGAACCCGAACTCGAACCGAATCGGAACCGGACGGACGGGACGGCGGGCGGCGGCGGCGCGCGTGTGGTCTTTCCTCGAACCGAAGCACATCTAGGTCCTCCCTCCTTTACACACATGGGATACCCTCGGGGTCCCAAACCCCAAACCAATTTCGAATCTTATATACACAACAATTCTTTCTTCCTCTACCGATGAGGGAGAATTACACACAATACCACACTTTCCATGCTTCAAACACCTTACTTCGTGAACCAATATCTCTTTCATTTCTCAATGAAATTTGACGATTCTTGGCCCTACGGTTATCTACGTACTTAGTAGATCATGCATGTGTGAAGAACCGATTCTCCAACATACGTTACACTAGTGTTTAAGCCGTTAAAGTTGGTCGGTCGCAACTCCCGCCAAAGGCAAATTTCCAACAATCCCCTCTTGAAAGAGATTTTGGCGCACTCACATGGTGTCTTTTCATTTCTAGCAATATTTCAGCGGACCGATGTTGCATAAGGAGAGGTAGCCTCGCTTTGAACCTTCCATAGTTGAATACCATCGGACTTACTTACTTATCGCGCGGTGAACGTGATGTCTTGAACCGTCGTTGTTTAGTGTAAGCCAAGACAACGGTACCAACACAACAAATTCCCTTACTCTCTTCTTCGTAATGTTTTGTCCGTTTTGGCCATGGACAACGTCTTGGATTCTTAAGTGCGTTCAATTTGAGGCGGCCCGTCCTCGCACTTAAATAGGTGGTCTCCTACAAGGTATCCCGCTATACCCCACTTCACAAGTGTTAGGAACCATTAAAAGTTTCCCAAAGACCTAACCTCAACCGTTGAGGATCATTACAGTTTTGAAAACTTAACCTTTACCCATACCGCAGATAGCACTTAACGTCTATCGCGGAACGCTTTGGATTTGGTGTTTCTTTTCGAAATCACTATCCGAAGTGCTCATGCTTCCACCGAAGCGATCAACCGAACCTTTACAACTTAGTTTTCCCATTGAACCAAATTACCGGGATCTCCAGCTTCGTAAGGTTGGGTTTCCACCGTATTGGTCCGTATATTTTGGGTTTTAAGCCCATTCCCCTAGACAGCGAACGCTTGATCTCTCGGGTAGTCCCTTAGTTTGTAAACAAGGAAGTGACACCCGTGATGATCAACCGCCATACGGTCTTATGTCTCCGACGATCCCGACAGATATGTCCGTACGCCGTCATCCGTGTCCTTCCTAAAGCCGATCGGCTAGCCACAAAGTGTATAACCGCTGAAGGCATGGGTTTCTCCCAATAAGGGACGTCCTCTAATGATTCGTGAAGTTACTCAACTTCTTTCATGCTTTGTATAAAGCGATAAACTCCGATACCATCATGAATCGGTCGATGCAAGTTTGCTTAGAGGATTTTCCAAGAACCACCATACACATTTACTTGTGGCTTTGGTGTTCTTCGGATCCGATGTCCGCTTGCATCACCGTGTTCTCTCGTAACCGTTGGACATCCGAATACTATCATCCGTAGATAAGCGAATAATTCGTATAACGTCATATCCGACTTAACGCCTTCTATTGATCATGTATTAAGATCATCGCGAACCTTAGTTCAACCGATCTGTTTGTTGGACGATACTGTGTCGGTTGTAGTGTGTACAATACATTGAACTACACGTGACCCGAGCATATCGCTCCTTGTCTATGGGTGCACCATGATTCCAATCGCTTCTATGATTCATATCTATTGGTGGCTTCAACGAGACCGTCAACTATCGACCAGCTCCGTTAGATGTCTTAGAAATCCAATTCCTAAGATGTCATCTCGTGATACTCATATCTTTCATATCGAGACTTTGTTTCAATATGATTTTCACTCTAAGACCGTTGGTTTTCCCAACTCGTTGGCTTTCTAACTTCGTAGTCAATGTTTCGTGATCGATTCATTGTTTCGTTTTATCCGAGACTTTCAGACCAAAATGTTAACATTTCAGGGGACCAAAATGAAAGTTCGTGAAGAAGCCCAACAGTTCAAAAAAACCAATTCCGATCCTCTTCTTCCAACTCTCCGATTGGGAAGGTCGTTTTCAACCCCTATGCCATGTAAGATTACAATGGCCCCGGATGTGAAGCTACTCACAAGGGAGCACTTTTTACAACCCAAAGGTTCTTTTCCTGAGGAAGATTAACCATTACACAAGTATGGTTCTATATATAGAATCTATTTCTCCCTTTAGCTTCTTTCCAAAGCAAATTTTTGGAGATAACAATTATTTGTTAATTGTTCATGGTTCATTATTAACCATACAAGCTAGAAGGACTGGAACAAGTCTTTGTCCCCTTCTTTGCTCTGTCTCGGTTCAACATCTAGAATCCCGAGTTCTCAGATCCGGAATATTAAGTTCCGACAGCCAAAGAACTTTCGAGTCCCGTAGATACGGAACGTCTAGTTCCGGACAATCGAATTCTCGCGGGTTCTTGTTAACCTTGAGCAATTACTCCTTTTTCCTTTTCCAAGGAAAGTTATCTCCAAAGAATTCAAAGATTCTTTGACGCGAAGAGGCGATCAACACTATCGTTATTTGCAGATCCAAGGGATATGCAATCTACATGCTTAGGTCGAACTTGACCTGTTTCGGTAGTCCATCTTTTACCAAGCTACCCCACATAATTTGGGCGTACGACTTCGCGCTTGGCTAACACCGTTAGACTGATGTGAGAAATGAACATTCGTTTAATGAACGATGCTTCACATTCTCCTCTATCACTACGAATTTCTCAATCCGTAGGCTTAGTTGATTTTCACTTCGCTTTGTAGGCTTCAACAACTTCATCTTTGCTTTTCAATAAACAAAGGATTCCATACGTTGTACCATCATCAATGAAGATCACAACGTACTTGTCTCCCCCCTCTATTTTGTATAAACTTCAAATCACCCAAGTAGGTGTGACTAAGTTCTAGAGGAGCGGTGCTTCTTTTGCTATTCCCTTGACGGAATTTGGAAAGGTGATTTTGCCTCTTCGTCTACCTCACATTCATTTTGAGGGTTTATGTCGATAGTAGGCAACAATCTCAACATCGTTAGCTTTTGAATGACTTGCTATTTAACGTGTTTTAATCTATGATGGCATAGATGCACGGATTACAAATATATCATTCATTTGGCTACAGACATACTGTACTATTCTTAGTTATTACAGCACTGTTGGACTAATCTCAAACCAAATTTTGACCAACAAATGTCCCTTAAACCAAGTTAGGAATATGTATCACCTCATCTTAGAGTGATCACAATCCATGAAGTCCTATCGAGGACAACCTCTCCAACCCCTTTGATTTTAGAGGTGGCGTTGCTTCACATGAACAACCTTTTGCCCGTGGTTAGGGCGTAACCGGATCATATGTGATCTCGATACTCGGTCCACTCTAGTTGCTTTGGCGGACCGAGTGTCCAAATTCTTTATCGCCTTTATTTAGGCCTTCGCATCATTTAGGACCTGGAAACTCGGCCCACCTTACTAGGTGTCCATTACTTTTCCTATGAAATGAATTCCGCACCACCCGCCGCCCGAGGCTTTATATGACCGAGTGTCCAATATCATCATATCAAAGAAATTTTGGCCCACTCCGGCCGCCCGGAGGCTTTGTATGACCGAGTGTCCAATATCATCCTATCAAAGGAATTTTGGCCCACTCCACCGCCCGAGGCTTTATGTGACCGAGTGTCCAATATCATCCTATGAAGGATCTTCTCGCCAAATAGTATGACAGTTCAACGTCTTTAGCTTTTAGACTCCTTTCCTTAAGATTGGTGCCCGGATAATTCTTGGCGCTTACTTAAGAGTGGTAACGATTTTCGCACGATCGGTGGATCTTACTCCCTCGTATGTGCGAACATACTTTACACACTTTAGTAATTACACTTAAAAGAATGGATCTTCTTAAGTTGTTTACAAAATCCAATTTTTAAACGGAAAAGAAGATGAGATTAAACTTCTAATTTGTTAAAGCATAAGGAATATAAATTATTTTCATATTCCTCCTTACTTTAATCCATTTTTAATCGTAAATAATTTAATCTTTATTCTTGACAAGTAAGAAAAACTACTTATCCCAATTTCGGATTCTCGCTCACTTCACCACTTCATCGACCGAGTGTCCATTTCCTTCTCACCATTATTCGGATCCTTTGTCCGGGACAGATATAGGCCTTCTCGCTACAAGATAGAATAACATCTTCGCCTTCTCCTCTTGTCCCAGCTGACATCCTCGTGCTCTCGAGAGCGCTTGTTTCCACCAAATTGGTAGCGGTGACACCATGAACACGTTCATCATCATCACTCTCTTCTACCGTAAAACCATTGCCATATCCAGATTTGGTCACACAACTTTTGACCGACATCTTTCGAACACTAATAGTAATACTATACAAATATTGTCTTAAGTTGTTGGGAGTTTTGCTCTATGGTACTTTATAAAGCAGTACGGGAAGTATTTGACTATTACAAGTATTCGAAAGGATAAACAAAGATTTAACTATTACAAGTATTCGAAAGGATAAACAAAGATTCAATAATTCAACATGGAATCTGAAAATTACAATAGTTACACAAGTAAAAACTGGAGATTCCAGTTTTATAGAAGACGGAAAAATATAAATTGGTTTTTGCTGAGTCGAGTGTAGCACTCTGTCCTTAAGACAATATTGCCCCGTATGTATCCTTTATACGTCCTGGACAATTTGTCTCCCAAGATAAAACAAAGAATGGAACCCTTGAGCAAAGGAAACTCAAGAGCTACCGTGAAGAATATTGAGTAACGAAATGATGCTTGGAAGTTGTAGGAAGAAGAAATTTCTCGCTTGTGTATTTTCGTGTGTTGCCTCTATCGTTTCGTTAGCTTCTTGTTAGTGCTCAACAATGGTGTAATGGGGTGTTTATATAGGAGAGGGAGGGGCTTTATCGCTCAAAATCGCCTCCATAATAGCCAAATAATGGCCATTATGGAGGTAGTAAAGTCACCAACATAAATGGTGAAAGACCAACGGATTTGGCCATTATAGAGGAGTAATTCAGCCAAAATAAATGGCTGAATTGAGTGCTTGGCTTTTCTGTCTCGACCGTCGAAATTCTCAGCACATCCGAAAGAATTACATCCGAAATAATTCTCGGCCAAATCCGTATATCCGAAACTTCGGGATCAAACCGTACTTCGGCAAAGTTTTCTCGGCCCAAAAAGATAATATCGAAGACCCACAAACCACGCCCCACGTACCCACGCCCCACGGCCCACGAACCCGAACCGGACGGACGGCGGCGGCGCGCGTGTGGTCTTTCCTCGAACCGAAGCACATCTAGGTCCTCCCTCCTTTACACACATGGGATACCCCTTGGGGTCCCAAACCCCAAACCAATTTCGAATCTTATATACACAACAATTCTTTCTTCCTCTACCGATGAGGGAGAATTACACACAATACCACACTTTCCATGCTTCAAACACCTTACTTCGTGAACCAATATCTCTTTCATTTCTCAATGAAATTTGACGATTCTTGGCCCTACGGTTATCTACGTACTTAGTAGATCATGCATGTGTGAAGAACCAGATTCTCCAACATACGTTACACTAGTGTTTAAGCCGTTAAAGTTGGTCGGTCGCAACTCCCGCCAAAGGCAAATTTCCAACAACTTGAAGGTTCGTGTTATGCGATTGTAGCAGCTTCTATATTGCGAGAAGCCATACAATCCATTTTCTTTGAATTATAAAGTACATTATATAATCCTTTAAGATTGAATTATACATATATAATATATAGAGTCACTTTGATTTTTTTGACACGTATGAGTATTGTACACCTCGCGTCCTAGTCTTTGAAATATTTTTTTTACACGCACTTTCAATGCGGGTGTTGATGTGGTTTTGTGAAAGTTGTACAAAATTAAAAGAATATGGCTAATTAATTGTCTTGGCAAGTCAGCTGTCATGTATTACGTGACAATTATCAATATGAAATTATGAAGGCATCGTTATGTTCTAAGGCTTTTTGATAGCATCTATTAATCTTATCTTTATAGTTTTGAAAAAAGAAGAAGAATTATCTTTCTAGCTCTGAAAAACTGTTGGCCTTATCTAAAAGAATTTCAATCAATAGAATAAACGGTCCGTACAATAAATTATCAATAATAAATAAATAAAAACTATTTACAAGTTATTAAAATTCTATATTCATTGTCTTATATTAAAAGGGGAGCAATGGCAAGAATATTAAGTCAAGTGACAATCTTATAAAAAGTCACATGGCAATGCAATCCCCACTTTGTATGTTGAAAATTTATGAAGTTCATAGTTGGATTTTGTGATCTTTTTATGACGAATTGTTTAATTTGTTGATAATACTATCTCTATTATGCTTGAATTAGTTGCAGGTGAGGATCAATTTAGACGAAGATTGAATTTTTATGTACCCGTGATGTAGTGAAGAGATTAATTAGATGACAATTTTCAGAAGCTTTAAGTAATTTATCCCTTAATAAAGGGTAAGTGTGATAGATAAGGTGTTAAGAGGGAATGTTATTATTTTATTTTCGAAAATCATGTCTTAAAGATAAAATCAGCTGTCAATAATTTGTTAGAGAACGTTTCACTTTCAAAGCATCTAAGTTATATATTATCTTGATTTCAACCTATGAACTGAAATTTTTTTAAACTAAAAAGTAACCCTTTAAGCTGATTGAAAGAATTCCAGCATAACGTATAGCTAAGACTAGCGATTAAGTTGTCTTTGATGATAAAAATTGACATGTGCTCGATGATTACAATACTAATTTACTATGCTTAAGTTGTAAATTAAGATGAGAATGTGTAGCGATAAGAGTAAATGACAAAATATGTGTCATATATTTATTAAATTAATATAAACAAAAAGTGTGGGAAATTTTTACTATCTTTCATTTTATAATTTTTTGATCTGGGATACATTGCATAGAAAGTAAAATTCCAATTATAATTTTGTTAAAATTATTGAATTTAATATGCTCAAACAAATAAGATAAGATTTTATCATAATGAATTTCCTTTGATATAAAACCGTGAAACGCGCGGATACGAGAACACCAGTAGTTGTGTAAAATAGAGTTAGTATTGCGTTTATTTTTGACAATGCAAGAAATTTGTTCAACGTGCCTTATTTCTAGTCAATCCACTTGTTTGGTCAAATAAATTCTTAACTAGCTGGACTTTAATATTCATTGTTCATTAATTGCAGCGGAAATAAGATGGATAAAGTCACAACGTTTTATTTTAATGGTAGTTCGGACTTCGGACAAGCTTGGTCCATCAATAGTTTTATTTATAAAGAAAAGAAAAGAAAAGAATATCAACTTTGAAATTTCAAAACGGAAATAGAGTTTTCTAATTAGAAAAGATATCAATACCGTTTCCGGTCAAGAGTAGTTAGTAAGATCGTATTTATTTATTCCATTTAATATATAGCAGTCACTTATACTATTAGGTCTTATTTTAAGCTCGGACATTTCATAATTAACGTGCTAAAAATGAGGAAAATATCAAATTTGAATTTAAAGAACTCATCCTAATTCCTATATCAGAGCCCTTTTCCTTTTAGATGCTATTTAATTTCATTTCCATCCAAACTAAATTTTTGAATTTCTATTTTTATTAGTTAAGAGAAATGGGGATAAATTCTCATTAGTAATTTCATATTTAATTGTAAACAATGCAAAGAAATACGAAAATATCTTGACTTTGCACACCCCTTAAGAAATAATAAATGAAGTGTGTATATTTTACCATGATACTCATATTAATTGGTGTATAGTCTTAATGAGAATTAGAAATAGATTTGAAATAAGTAGTTAATGCTATGGGTAAAATAGAAAGAATAAATTATTTTTCTCTTGATATGCTAAATTTGACAAGTAAAAGTAAATATCTATTTTTAAAATAGTTGACTAGTAAAAGTAAAGGGAGAGGAGTACAATTAGTAAAATAGGGGCTCTTCAAGGAGGAAAAAAACAATTGACTTTTCATCTTAATATAGATGTGGCAGTCAGCCCAACTGTTTAATCTTTGAGAAAAGGCTCGAGTATTTTCTAAGGGTGGCCAGTGGGCCGGGCTCGGGTCCGGCGGGCCGGGTCCGGCGGGGGGTCGGGGTCGGGGCGGGACGATCCGGGGGGTCGGGATCGGGCCTAGCGGGCCTAGCGGGGTCGGGTCCGGGCGGGACTCGCTCCGCCCCGTCCCCGATCCCGATCCCGTCGGATCGGGCGGGGCGGGCTCGGGTCGGGCTGGGGTCGGGGCGGGGCGAGCTCGGGTTTTCCTTTTTTTTTTTTTAATAACATATGTATAAAAAAAAACTCAATAAATAAAACAAGATAGTGTAATAAAAACATCCCAAGGTCGTTTTTGTGCCTCTTATATTATTTAATAGACATATGATTTTTTTGTAATACAAATACAATTGTCTAAAATCTAAATTGCAACTTTATGGTGTTGTCCAAAAGTTGCAAATTACATAATAAAATTGCAATTAAAAAAATTACATTTTCAAAAAAATCTGTTCTAATTGCTTGATGATTTCATGTGGTTCTTCGGTTGGAATAGGTATTTGTTGGTCAAATTGATCCACGTCGCTTCCACTACCTTCGGTTAAGATTTCGTTGTAGTTTTCATCATCTTCTTCGTTGATCTCCGTTGACCGCACCTTCTCCGCTCCGCTCGTATCCAATCTCTCGAATAATACGCAATTTCCAAGTCGTCTCCGGCCAATGAGTGTCCGTGGTCTCCTATTTGATATCTCGCTCGCGAAAAAGCGCTTTCCGACGCAGCTTGACGACGCTTGAATGTTCAAAACATCTCGAGCCATCATTGAAAGTGTCGGAAAGGTCTTCTCATTCCCCTCCAAATTTTTCAAATAAGTCTTCTTGTCCATCTTCATTGATAACTTCTTGATACGGTACGTAACCCCGCAAAACAAAAATATCCAACTCGCTAATTTGGTTAGTAGAGGTACGGCCGCACATTCTATTTCGAGGCTTTCAATACTAGCCGCAGAAATGTGAAAGATGTCTTTTGTGAGGTTGTGTTGAAGATGAAGAAGATGGTATGGTAGCCGGTACGTTACTAGTCATAAGCAACAAGGAGTTGCTCGTATAATGAATTCCACCTAGTGGATACTTCTTGTGGAATTCTTCTAAAAGGTAGTCCACAATCATGACAAATTTTTTTATATTCTTTTCTACGTTGTACTTTATTACTTTTAAAAATAAAGTTTATAGCAAATTGTATTTTACTAAGAATGTCTTCAAAAAGTGATAGACCATCCTTTACAATTAAGTTATATATGTGGCACGCGCATTTTATATGAAAATGGTCTGGAAAAGATGGAGCTAAACTATTTTTTAACATTGTAATTGCGTAATTGTTATTAGAAGCGTTATCTAATGTAATAGTCATAATTTTATCGGTAATTCCGTAATAATCGCACACTTGATAAATATTTTCTCGCAATAAAAGTACCAAAGTGTGCCTATCATCTATATATCTATACGCTAAAATACGTTTTTGCATAGACCATTTATAATCTATCCAATGACAAGTTACGTTAAATAATCATGGCCGTTAGTACTACGACCTATATCGACGTGATAGATACTTTGCCATTAAAATGATATAATGAAAAACGTAAATATTGTTGATATTCATGCGCAAATTTAAATACATCTCTCTTAACAGCTTGACCTAGGAAAACCGTTAAAAGCAGGATTATATATATCTCTAATGTAATGAATAAAACCGGGAGATGAAGGAAATGAAAAAGGCAAACCCTCCACAAAGAACTAATTTTGATATTGCTTCCCTATCTCTATGTTTGTTGTATTTAGAGCCTACAATTCCCCCCGTCATAGGGTTAATTTGACCTCATACTTGGTCCGGACGATATCGATGTGAACCTTGTCCCGATGGAGCGGCCGTTTGCGCACCCGGTTTTGAAGCCCGGTATTGGGCATACCTAGCTGGATGAGCACTTACTACGTGTCTAATTAAACCCCCGTCCCACCGTGACCTTTTCCAGCTTTTAAATTTTAAAACATTTTTACAAATTTTACATATGGCTACTTGATTCTCTACGTCCCTATCAAAAAATGTCCATGCATCCGATTTTAATGGTCGTTTTGGACCTCGTCTCATACTAGGGGGAATAGGAGGTATTTCAGTTGAAGGTGCACTAGTGGGCGTGTTGTCATCAATATTAGTGGGTGTATCGTCTAGATCATCGTCTAAATTAAAGTCTTCTTGAGTTCCGAAAAATAACTCCTCGTCTAAATCTAATGGTATTGTAGGAAAATGTTGAGTATCAACAAAATCATCCCGTGTAGGAATAAGATGACTAGAAGAAGTACCCTTGCCCCGATTGCCCCTACTAGAAGAAGTCTTACCCTTACCCTTAAACATACCTCTAATTCCTTCCATTTTAATTATATGCTAACAAATAATTAAAGTAAATGAAATTAAGTGCGCTAAATAAAATAAACAGACAATAATAATTTAATGAAGGAACGAATGTACCAAACGCCGACGTAACGTCGACGTGTAATCGAGAGGTTGAAAATTGAAACTTTGCTCGATGGAAGATCCTCAAGCTAGTTGCCAACTTCACTCCCAATTCCCAAATGAATTAATAAAATTGAATATTTAGCAAACAATGTAGAGAGATATATTGAGAAATTAGAGAGATTGTAGGAAGATTTGTGAGAAAGATGAAGAGAAAATGAGTTATTTATAGTTGAAAAATTGGGTTAAAGTGTAAATATAATAACTTATGGGTTAAAAATAAATATTAAGGGGTAGGGGGGGTTGGGGGAGGGGGGGGGCCTAAAATGGCCGTTGGCCAACGGCCATAATCTAAAATGGCCGTTGGTGCAACGGCTATTTTTGCAAAGGTAAGGTCGGGGTCGGTGTCGGGGTCGGGACGGGCTCGGGGCGGTCTCGGGTCCGGCGGGCCTGGGGCGGGCTCGGGTCTGGCGGGACGAGACATCGTCCCGTCCCGAGTTCGAGTCCCGCCCCCGTTAATTTTTTTTTTTTTTTTAGAGCGGGGTCGGGTCGGGACCGGGCCGGGGTCGGGTCGTCCCGGCCCACTGGCCAGCCCTAGTATTTTCAAGAGTTCAGATTAAAATATATTGAATTTGCCAAGACAATAGGGGTTTGAGTATTTCTTTACTAATTTCAGCAATTCATATCTAAAAAATTGAAATATGCCAAAATATTAGAGAAAAAGTTTGTAAAGAGAAGGAAACAAACAAAAAGATGTATTAATGCACACCAATGGCCTAAATACACTGAAAAAGGTGAGAAGGAGTTGATGTTGCAAAGGTTTTTGGGCCCACAAAAGTACTAATGCGTGTCACAGTACCATGCGATGTTCTCAGCTAAAATATTTAATGGTCAAAGAAATGATGCCATAAGATAAGTGATCCACAAAAATTGTCTAAAGTCAAGTGATTAAAAGCAGAGAAAGGCCCACCAAGATGGTTAGCATTGTTAGTCACGTAAGTTGCTATTTGCACGTCTTTCGTCTTGTCTTGATAATGATGCTTCGAATCGTTAATCAATTACTCTCTTTTTGTAGGGCTGACAATTTCACCCATACTCGATGGATATTCGATTAACCTGACTCGATTATATGAATGAAAATTTGATAAAACACGAATTTTAATTGAGTGACGGATGGATCGGGTGACGGATCGGATCGGATTCGGATGGACATACATCCAACCCATCATCCGACCCATCTATCCACTCGACACTTCTCCTAGTTAAAATTTTGCAAGTCTTCTTAATAACTTCAAAAGATAAACATGGAGTGCAACAAATTGACATAATTTCTTGATGTAATTGTGATTGAAGTCATCCAACTAGCACTAGATACAGTTTTTCAACAAAAACAAAAATAGAGAATGAATAGATCCTTTGTTTAACTTTTGAAAGAATATCTAAAGGACATATGTAGAGTTTACGTTTTAAGAAAAATATCATTTCGAATTTGAAAAATTCAAATGAATACTAATTTGATCTACTTATTAATTTCTATTGTTCTCCCTTGAGAGAAAAATAAAATATTTACTTGAAATTTCAAAATCTAAAAAAGAATAATTTCCTTTATTCTTTTTATAACGGGTGGAATTTCAAAATATTACAAATAATTTTCCATCTTTATCATCCTCGCATTACAAAGATCATACATACTCTATAATTGTCATTCGTTATAACAACATTTTACTTTAACGGCCTGATTTTCTCCAAAATCGATTTTTTATGTTATATTTTAATTGATTAACTGATTGTGCTATAATTTTCATCCGCGAAGCAATCCACCCGATTCACCCGTGGATGATAGATGGATCGGATGTGGATGAAGAAAAAATAAGGTGATGGATGGGTCGGGTAGTGGATGGATGGTTGGCGGGTGGAGGCGGATTGAGCTCCACCCGATCCACCTCCGATCCATTGCCAGCCCTACCCTTTTGTCTCAAAATATTTTGTGGTTTTTTCATTTATACGTCCTTAAAAAATATTAATTTAAAAAGATATTTGATTATTTTATTTTTATTTTTATATTTTTTCTTAACTGAATGTTTATTTCATTTGTGTGTCATAACAATGGTGGACTCAGAATTTAAGAGTTGTGGGTGCTTCATGTTCGTTAATATAAGTTTCTAGTGATAACATATACTTACGGACAAGAAAATATAGGACCAAAAATTATACTTTGAACATCATTAAAATTAAAAAACAAAATGTTGGGCGGGAGGTTCAAACACAGGTTCCCCAAGCACCTAAACCCTTGAAGTTTCACATGGAAATCAAAGCACCAAGCTGTCTTTTTGGTTTCTAAGGTGATTTTTTAAGTTTTATACCAAATTCTATATATTTCTTATATAACTATACCTAATATGTGTCATGTTTAATGGGTGTTGGAGCACCACTAAAGTGCACATAGGTCCCCCTTGCATCATAATTGAGGTATTTGTAATCTTCAAGATTACTATTAAGGGTAAAATGAAAAAATAATAAATTAATTTTATCTTAAACTTCTAAAATTACAAGTATTTTAAAATAAATATTTTAACTAAGGACAACAAGTATTGAGTTCACTTTTACTTGTCAACTATTGACTTTGTACACCCCTTAAAAAATAATAAATGAAGTGCATAATTTATCATAATACTCATATTAATTGGTGTATAGTTTTAATGGACTTGAAAAGTGATTTAAAATGAGCAATTAATACTATGGGTAAAACAAGAAAAAAGAAATTGTCTTCTCTTGATATGCTAAAGGTGAAAATCTATTTTTAGTATAATGGATAATTAAAAATGAACGAAGGGAGTATTTTGAGGCGAAGGTCTCTCTCATCCTCCGGAAAACTTAAAATCCAGCTGGAGGCCTACAATGTGGGTTCGAACCCTGGTGAGAGCAATTTGCCTTCTTCTGGGGTAGAACTTTGTAGGTGATATCAATTGCTCTGTTCTCAAACTCTGATCATTCAGCCATTTCGTAATTTATTGGTAGTAGTGCTGAGGACCGAAACTATTATCTCCGTGAGAGAAAAATGGATAAAAAAAAAAGTAAGAGATAGTACTGACACTACATTCGAGGAATGTAAGAGGTTGAGACTGACAATCTGGGCTCAAGTAATCATCTCATTGATGTTTAGTATTGAAATCATAAGATAAATAAATACGCTTAACATCATAAATTTTAGACGAAAGGTTACAACATTCAATAGAGTTCCATAACAAAGGAAGATTCTCAATTTGAGTTTCATAATCACCTAACAATATATAATACATGTTAAAGTATATGTTCAATAAAATATATCAAGTTTCATATGAGGGAGCCAGTTGAAGACCTAAAACAAATAAATAAAAGTTTATCTTCCCTAATAGTTAAATTGTTTTATATAAGAGAATGCACAATTTAATGCATAACAATCGAGACAGTTGACAACCCTTTGACAGAGTATGATCTACCCCCTCCGTTCCATTATAAGTTAGGCTCATGCACCCCATTAAGAAATTGTTAACTCTTAAAAGATAAGAGTTTTTTACTAACTTAATCCTAATCAAGTTTTATTACTTTCTAGAAAAAGAAAAGGTTGTTAATTAATCTTGACTATTTAAATAAGGTAATCTTGGAAGAATTTGCTCAAAGTCTTCTTGAAATCCTAAAAAATCACTTATTTAGATAAAAATTGAAAAATCTAAAAAACCACTTATTATGGAACGGAGGGAGTACTGATTAATGAAACACATAACTATATAGTCACTCCGTCCCAATTTATATGATGTAGTATGATTTGACAGAGAGTTTAAGAAATAAAGGAAGACTTTTAAATTTTATGATTTAAAATAAGTCAAAGATATTTGTGTGGCTATAGATCATCTCGTTAAACGTAAAATGTAAAGTTTAAAGTTAAATTGTTGTCAAATAAGGAAATGTGTCATTCTTTTTTTAGACTAATTAAAAAGAAAAGTGTGTCATATAAATTAGAACAATGGGATAATACTACTTTTTTTAAGAGTTCATAATTTGAGTCATATTCTCATAGGTACTTAGTTGGATTATTTCTACTTCTTTACATGTTAAACATGAAACATCAAGATGAGCCCTTCTTTCAAGTTTCAAAGTCTAGTCATCTTGCCTAGCTACAACAAACTAAAATTATTGTCATGTTTTTCTATTTCTTTCTTTGTTTGTATCATCCTTGTCTTATTATTTCTCCCAAAAATAGTTTTGGAACAATTAGAAATTAAGGGAGGACTATACATTAGATTCTTGCTGCAACAGTTTGATGGAGTCTTTTAGTTAACGGCCAATTCCCAAGAGAAAAGTTACTGTAAGTGAAGTACTGCATATATACCACCAAAAAAAAAATAACGAGACTATGTGCTATATGGACGGCACAACACTACCAAATAATTGAAATTATGTAAAAAGTGGCCCCTATTGCAATCAATTCAATGGTGACACTTTTTAGTAGCCTAGTTCCCACATGTATCCGTGAGAAGGGATTGAATTTACATGTAACTTATGGATATGTGTTTTAGCTTGAAGGTTATTCAACAATATATTTAATTCATGTCCATGGACTAGTTACATCACATATTTTGTGGTCATGGATGGTGTACGTATAGGTCTTCCGTTTTTTTGGTTTCGAATTAGGTCCAATGTTTATTTTTTTAATATTATTTCGTTATCAAGGAGAGAACAAGCACTATAGCGTGAAACTATCATCTTCTTTCTTGACTTTAACTTTTCTCATCTTAAGGATTTTGAGATTTAATTTGGAATACTCATTCGATGAATCATTAATTCATTTGATTATATAAGGTGAATATGTTTCTTAGTAGACGATATCCCGACTAATCAAAGGTTTAAGATAGTATTCATGCAAGATAATTTTTATAGTGAACTTCTACATGGATGAGTGCAAGATAATTTTTCATTATTTAGTCACTTAAAAAACTAGTTACTCAAAAGAAGTATTCATAATGAATGTGATTAATTAATAAACTAAAATAAAAACAAATATCTTCGTTAATTACAAGCTATTAGTATTAAATTATTTAATTTAATTAATTACATATAAATATCAAGACGGGCCCTCAAGAACGTGGCACTGTGCACGCGTCAACTAGCAACAGCGTTATCTGAAACAGTGGTCCCACAGAGATGATGATAGTTGAGGTGGGACCCACAAGGCACCAATGTAGTTTTCTAGGCTTTCTTTTGGGGCCCACATTTGTATTATTCAATGGATTGCCCAATCAGATGGAGCTTCAATTGTCGGTAGCGATGGCCTGATATTTGCTCAAACAGGAAAGGGAAAATAATAGTAGTTTTAGTTCCGTGTTATTGCATTATTTCTGATTTAGTCTTTCTGATATGTAATTAAATACATCTAACCTTTAATTAAATAATATGTGCGATTTTACTACTTATACTAATAGAAACCAAGTAAATCAATGGACTGTTAAATCTAAAAAGGGCAATACGGTAATTACACTGTTACTTTCAATGTTGACCCAAACTTTTTCATTACCTTCTACCCGCGCGCATAAGGAAGCTTAGTGCAACCGGACTGCCTTTTTTTATTTTCTTCCTTCAAACGGTCAACCTCTGCAATAAAATAGATTCAGGCCGAAATCTATTTTCGAGTCTCAAGGTGCTGGTTTGGTGGGAGGCTACTTCCGGCGATGATATTCATAGGGGAGTTTTTTAGGCGGAGTACAACAGAATAAAACCCAAATTTACCCCCCCCCCCCCCCCTTAATATATAACAGTCCGTTGATTTATTTGGTTTCTGTTAGTATAAAGACTAAAATCACACATGTTCGTATCAGTATTTATATTAAATTTAATTAAATAATTTGATAAGTATTACTTTATAAATTGTTTATATGAGAGATATATTTTATGCATCCGATATTTTCACCTATACATTTAATTGTGAGTAAGTATTTTGCCATAGTATTTTGTAAAAAGGATAAGTCTGCTGTTTTTATTTCTTACTTGCATGTAAAAACAGGTGGTGACAAATTGACACCTAGGTTAAGCCCAATTAGCCCATCATTTTTTGATAACAACACTTCCACTCTTTTCACATTTATTCTCTTAAGAAAATAATCTATATATTCGCTCACTCAACCGCTTAAATAAAAATAGTCGACAAGAAAAAATAGACGATGAATTCGATCGACAATTTATGTAAAATCTCCTCATTTTTGGTATCTCTAAACTACTATTTCTGCAAAGGGATAAATAAAGTACTTATTCGTTTTCATTTATTTTGACATTGGTTCCTCTTTTTTAAGTTTTAGTAAATTCGTTGAAATCATTTAAATCATTGCCTTTCTATAGTTTAAATCCAAAAAAAATACAATAAAATAAGTGCATGGCGTGAATTCAAGATCCGAAGCAATCTTAAGAGTTTGATATAAATTAGGACATTGGGATTTGGGGGAAGCCGTCTACAAAGCAAGAGAACCGAATAATTAGTTCGGTAAAATTTTATTAGTACTCAATATTTATATTAGTTTAATAAATACGTCATACATATCTATACATATACTCTTATCCCTAAATCATAGTCAATCAGAGCCCTTGAACAGCACAATTAGAGAAGACAATGTTGCATACATATGCTTCTCAATTCCCAGGTTAAGTCAATATAATTGATGACCTATTCACACAATTTAAACATAGACATTAGTCAAGGTGTTGTTGACTCTTCATATGTTTATAATGTACGTAGCTTGTTTACCCCAAACAAGTTACAATTAATTTGTAAGTGGTTTTAAGGATATCTCGATAGATTTGCAGATAAGTATGATAAATAATTAATAATAAATAAGTAAATGAGAGCAATAAACACATAATTAGCCTGGAATGTCGTAATCTGGATTGTAATTGAACTGAGAGTTTGGTCCGGTCCTTAGCTAAATTGCTTCGGATCCGAGCCAATAACAAGAGCAAACTAGAGCACTTTTGAACGTAATTACACGAGTTTTAGTAATGAGAATGAGATGTCCTTCCAACATGAAGGTTAGAGCTCTTTATATAGCTAACAATACAAGACATTTATTTCCAAGAATCACTCCCTCATTAAATACCATTAAATGATAAAAACGGTCACTTAATGAGCAAATGGTAACGGTTGGCGCCATATCCGGAATGAGTAGGCACGGAGCTCCTTCGGTCTTTCACCCGTTGTTATCAAGCTCGGTCGTCATTTGGTGTCACCTATTTGACCACCACTCGGGCTTGCTACAACATTCGAACTTACCACCGGTGCAAACTATTACTTCCTTCAGCTTCTATTCTCAAAACATGTCACGTGTCGCGCCGGTTTTCACCGTATACAGATAGTCCCCACACTTTCCGGATCAAAGTTTACCGAAGTTGTGGAAAGTGGAAATGATGTCTTCGATATCTTCTCTTGCAAGTTTCCTTTCAAATTACTTCAAAACAGGCTGGAAAATAAAATAATTACAATTTTCAAAATCTGGCTCACGTCTTATCACTCTGCAACTTCGGACACATGTCACTTTCTGAGTGAACCGTCATTTTGGTTCATGAACCGAAGCATTTCGTAATGATGATCACGACCCTATAAAACCCTTTTTTTTCCTTTCTCAAATTTTACCTTTTGGTAAATTTCCTTTAATCCGTCAGGCACTCACATGTCTCCAAATCTTCATACCTACTTTAAATCTTCAATTCTTCGTATCTTCAAACCTTCATAACTTCATACCTTTAAATATTCATCACCATGATAAAACCTTCCCGTTCTGCTTCCAGACAATTATCTCCGACAATTTCTCCACCGCCGATTTTTGACAAAACCACCGGCGCCAGTGACCCCTCCAAAGTGCATGCCACCGCCGACCCTAAAGCACACGATATGCTCCCTTCCACTTTTCTTTTTGAGAGTGAGTTTTCTGTTTCCACTGCCTCTTTAAAATCCAACTGAGGTGAAAAAGTTATACGTTGGTCAACCTCCATTAAAGCTACTGACCTTGATATAGTCCGAAATTACTGTGGCTGGACTACTCTCTCCGGGATCATTATACCCGTCCTAGACGAAGATATCTCTACCTTCAGATCTGGATATTCCAACGTATATACCTACCCTTTCACTTTTAAGCTCGTTCTTCCCATTGACAACGTGATTCTTGAAATGTGCCGGATTTACAATTTGTGCAAGGCACAAATTGATTCATCCATATGGAGGATCATTAATTGCCCCCGGTTCCTGGCAAGTTTGGTCAAGGAAACCTTTACTTTGGATCATTTGATCCATTTATACGTTCCTCGATTCATTCGTGGCGAGGTCGTTCAGCTCTCGAACAAAGGAAAATTCCCCATCCTCTTGAGTGTCGATAAAAATCGAGATCAAGGATGGATGGAACGTTTTGTTGCAGTCCCTACCGCAGAAATTATCTCGGCTAGGTACATGCCTTTCCCCGAAGAATAGAACATGCATCGTAAGTACTCAACCTTTTCATCTTTGAATTCAAGTAACTTTCCTTCTAATCTTCCCTTTTTCTATCTTCTCAGTCGTTCAATGGATTCCAAGCCACATGGATAACCTCCGTACATGGGTCGAGAAAAAAAAACACATATCCCCATAAGAAGTGGACATGGAAAGAACTTTCTGTTAAATGATGGGTAACCCGAAACCACAGTTAGTATTCACCTAACTCCTTTTTTAACTTCAACAACATCCTTGTATGCTTTTTCACTTTTTCCATTTTTCGAACTTGCAGGTCTACCGAAAGGGCTACTCGACCATAAGGTCAAACCCTTCTGCTGTTCCAACTGTCCCCGATCTAGTATTTGATTCGATCACATCTGTTCATCGTATCACTGAAATACCCAAAATGAAAACCCCCAAATCCAAATCTTTGAAGCCTCCGAAATCACATTCGGTTGGCTTAAAAAAGAGAAAAAGAGCTTCGGAAGTGGGTGGTCATTCCCGAAGTCTAGACGTAAGCATCTCACCAAAAGATGTTTGGGTGAGAAAGACTACTACCACTACTACTCCGGTGGAGGACAATCATGTCCAAAGTTAGAGAAGAGCAAGCTGCCGCTTAAGCAACCGAACCAATTCTGCTGCCAACTAATACCACAACTACACCTACCACCTCTCCACCGCTCACCGAGCCAGTCATCATCAAGGATGACAATGAAGCCACGAATGAAGAGTCGTTGGCTAAGAAAACCAAGACTTCTACTTCAACTTCACCCCCACCATCACAATCAGCCCAAACCTTTGGGCGAAAAGATTTTGAATGCCTCTTCGAAGAGGTTGGTACCTCCGCAGTCTAGGATGAATGAGCTCATATCGCCGGGTTTTCTCATATGGTAATACCACACAAATTGAACAAATATTCTAAGACCCCGAAAAACTATGCTTGCTCCCAGTCCAAGCTTGTGAACATTTTCCCGGTCCTAAGTTTGGATCCGAGGAAAATGTGATATGCTACCATTCCTTCCTTAAGGACACAAACTTTTTGTCCCGTCTGGTCGGGGTTGCCAACTACATGAGGCCCCTCATATCCGATAGGGAGAAAATGCAGAATGTGTCTTGGCAATGCCTTTTCAATGAGGAATTTGCACGCTTCGAACCAGTACATATTCATCTTTATTGCTTAGTTGATATTTGTATTATCTCTCATTTCTAACTTTCCTTTAATTCTCAATTTTGCATTTCTCCGTTCTTGTTGGTAAGGGCCTCATCCAGTGCTTGGATGAAAACGAGAACCTTAAAGGGCAGCTGGATGCCCAAGAGAAAGAAATCCAGCACTTCAAAGGGCTCCTTCAACAAAAGGATGCCCAAATGCAATAAGTTGGTGACTTGCTCACTGTCGGGGCTGAGTTGGACCAGGTTAGGGGCAACTACCTTTGAGCAATAAACGACATCGAACTTGCCACCGAGGAAAATAAGATTTTTGAGAAAGAAAATGAAAAACTCTTATAAGATGTCGAAGTCCTCACTCAACAACTCGGGGAGAAAGAAGAGGTTCAACATTATCAAGCCTAGCAAATAGAATTTCTGAATGTTGAACTTGATCATCTCGAAGCCAAACTCGTTGCAATAGACGTTGATAGGGCTACCAATCTTGCTGTGATAAAGATGGCTCAGGATCAGGCCGACCAACAGTCCTAAACCAATGAAGGCCTGAGAAATGAGCTTGAGACTTCGAATCGGAGGTACACTAAGATTTCAGCATAGCTTGCTCAATTCTTGGTTGAACGAGACCAGGCTTTGGCTGACGTGAAGGCCGAAGTGGATTGGACAGTTCTACAAACTGAGCACATAAAATAAAACGTCTGGAGGTACACTTTGGAGTAGGATTGAGACGGGATTCCTGATATTGATCACAAGATTGATAAGGCTAGAGAGGTCGAGCTCCGAGCCTATCGCAAACTGAACTAAGATAGTTTCGAAGATGACCTAGAGGACTCTGAATCCAAGTTCGATTAAGATTTAGGCTTTCATGCCTTTGTATTTATTTTCTTTTTTTTTCCTTTTGAACATGTTTTGCTTTGACAGTTTCCTGGCCTTGTATATAAAATGAATATACCTTTTAGTCGTGATTTTTCTATCTCTTAGCATCCGTTATTGTTTTTTTGTTTGCAACAACTTCACTAAAAAAACTCTTAACCTTATTCAGGACAACTGCTCCTAATTTCAAAGTTTAACTTAAACAAATAATCACTTGGTTTGCCTCGCGCCAAATGATAATTTTTTTCGATCTTAAAATAACTTAAGTAATCTATACAAACTTTTACTCTTAGTTTTCTTTATACTGGGCAATTTCTTCTGGTTTTGGGCCATTCAATGACTAAATATAAGGACCTTATTTTTATGCTTATGAATAAGACGTCTCCTATTCATTTCAGGCATGCATATTGGAGCTTCATTTATTTCCAATTTCTTAGACAATTTCAAGTGTCTTTAAGAATAAACTAGGTTCATTTCGAACTGATGCCTTAAAAGCGCCATTCACTTATCTTTGTTCCGGTTGTATTTACGACGGTAGTCCCCAGTTAAGGACTTTAATAAATTTACTAGCTCGTAGGCCCTTAACAAATTCATTAGCTCGTAAGCCTAAAGGTTTTACCGATTGACTGGAGACAAGAGTATGCAAATGACTACAATCGAGGTAAATCTCGAAGAAAAGCATTTTCATTCGAATTTTGTATTGTTTAAATAACTGGGCAAGATTCATTCAATTTTTTTGCCTTTATATTTTTTCCATAACATCAAAACTATTTGGGAAAGATTCATTCAATCTTTTAACCCTTACAGTAGTCCTAAAAAACTTTAAAAACTTCGAACTTCAAATAAGAAAACTTAAAAATCTTCGAACTTCAAATAGCTTCAAGACTTCATACTTAATTCGTACTTCTTTGCCTTCAACTTATTTTTCGAGGGTATGACATTCCCCTAGTGTTTGTATTCAAAGTTATGAGAATTCAAACACTACCTGTTATTCAATACCGAGCAGTCCCCAGTCCCTAGTGTTTGTCCGAACTTCTGCTACTTAGTAACACACTTTACATTGTTGCATAATTAGAAACTTTATCGAAAAAAACCTTTTCGGGATAAAAACCGTGCTGAGGCAAAAAAAAGTACAACACGTGTTTTCAAATCTAATTCTATCTTCTGATCGATCTTCAACCCATGACTCCGCTTTGATCCTGCATAAGTTAATTCCATCGAAATAAAATGAAATTCAAGTAAAACACATATCTTAGCAGTAATACCGCTTTAAGTGTGCAACGTTCTAGTTGTTCGGCACCTTTTAACCATCTTTGGCTTCCAACTGGTACGAGACTTTACCGGTTATTCCTGACACTTTGAAGGGACCTTCCTAATTCGAGCCCAGTTTCCATTCGTTGAGATTTTTAGTGTTGAGGGTTACCTTCCGTAGAACCAAGTCCCCTACTTGAAAGTACCTAAGCTTAGCCCTTCGATTGTAGTATCGACCCATCCTTTGGTTTTGGAACAGTAACCGTAGCAATGCCAACTCACGGTGTTTATCCGTTAAGTCAAGCTTGACATCCATAACTTTGTTGTTCGACTCTTCAGTTGCAAGACTAAACCTTAAGCTTGACTCACCAACTTCTATCAGAATTAGCGCTCTTGCACCGTAGACCAAGGAAAACGGTGTTTCTCCGGTACTGGACTTTGGGATTGTTCTTTATGCCCACAACATCTCTGAAAAAATCTCTTTCCACTTGCATTTTGACTCATTCAATCTTTTCCTCAGATTTCGAATAATTGTTTTATTTGTTGACTCTGCTTGCCCATTTTCATATGGGTGGTACAGAGTCAATATAATATTCTTAATTTTCAACCCTTCGAGGAAGTTATTCACCTTCTTCCCAATGAATTGATGCCTATTATCGCAAGTGATCTCCGTTTGTATGCCTAACCAACAAATGATGTGTTCTAAAATAAAATCGATGACTTGCTTTTCATTTGACTTTCTTGAAGGCCTTTTCTTCAACCTACTTAGAAAAATAATTAGTTATAAAATGTGCCTTTCCGGGTGCTCATGAGAGTGGCCCCACAATATCCATTCCCCATTTCATGAATGACTATGATGATAAAACCAGATGCATCAAATTTCACCGATTGGTGAATCATGGGTGTGTGCCATTGGCATTCGTTAGATTTTTAACGAAATTCTTTATACCTTCCTCCATATATTCCTCCATGTAATCAATTTCTCTGGGTCCTAAATACCTTTCTAAAGGACCATAAAAAGATCTTCGGTACAACTGACCATCAATCAAACAAAATCTAGATGTTTTAGTAGTAAAGGTCCTCAACTCCTTTGGGTCCATAGGCAACTTTCCATTTTGAAGGTAATCGATGTATTTGTTACACCAATCCCAAGTCAAGCTTGTCATATTCACTTCGGCATGACCACTATCAATCACGGAATTAAGAAGTTGCACAACTATTCTCGAATTAAACTCCTCCGCTTCCACGGATGACCCCAAATTAGCCAAGGCATCCGCCTCACTGTCTTGCTCTCGAAACACATGTTTCATAGTTCATTATTTAAACCTAGGCAATATCACATGGACTTCATCCATTTTTTTTGTATTCTTTAATCCTTTACTTCAAACACCCCGTTCACTTGATTTACAACTAGGAGCGAATCACATTTTTCTTCGATGACTTCCGCTCCCATACTTCACGCTAACTCTAGACCTACAATCATAGCCTCATACTCTGCTTCATTATTAGTTAATTTCACAGTTCGTATTGATTACCTAATAATATCTCCGGCAGGCGCCTTAAGCACTACCCCAATTTTGGAGCCTTTTACGTATGAAGCTCCATCCGTGTACAAGGTCCAAACCCACGAAGTTTTTCCTGAGGTTAATAAAAGTTCTCTTTCTACTTTGGGAATCATTCCGGGTGTAAAGTATGCTAAAATCTGAGACTTTATGGCAATTCTTGGTTTATATTCTATGCATACCTACTAATTTCTATTTCCTATTTGGCTAACCTACCAGACAGTTCTGTTTTATGCATCACATTTTTAGTGGATAAGTTGTTACTATACATATGGGGTGACATTGAAAATACGACCTCAACTTTCTAATAGTCGTTATTAATGCTAATGTCAATTTATCAAAATGAGGGTACCAAGTTACCGCACTAGTTAATGTTATACTCACATAATAAATGTAAATTGTGTACCTTTCTCTTCCAAAACCAGAACTGCACTTACAGCTACCTCGGATACTGCTGTATACAGGAACAACTGCTCGTCTGCTTCGGTTTATGCAACAACGGCGGACTGGGAAAGTATTTCTTTAAATCCTTCAAATCTTGCTGACACTCCGGTGTCCATTCGAACTCATTCTTCTTCTTTTAACAAAGAGAAGAACCGATGACGTTTTTCCGAGGATCGAGAGATAAATTTGCTTAGAGCGGCTATCCTGCTAGTGAGTTTTTGTACCGCCTTCACATATTTAAACACCTCAAGTATCTCCTCAATAGCTTTGATCTTATTCGGATTTATCTCTATTCCTCGGTTTGAAACTAAGAAACCCAAGAACTTGCCCGAGCCAACTCTAAAAGCACATTTTTCTGAATTCAGCTTCATATTGTATTTTTGGAGTATGTCAAATATTTCCGGCAAATGTTTTAAATGGTCCTTTCCTTCTAGGGACTTAACTAACATATCATAAATATAAACCTCCATTGTGTTACCTATTTGATCCTCAAACATACGATTAACTAGGCGTTGATATGTTGCACCATTATTCTTTAAACCAAATGACATTATATTATAGAAATAGGTCCCATATCTAATTATAAAAGAGGTTTTCTTTTGATCCTCCGGGTTCATCCTAATTTGGTTTTACCCGGAGTAAGCGTAAAAAAACTCAGCATCTCATGCCCTGCCGTAGCATCAATCATTTGATCGATGTGCGGCAAAGGAAAAGAATATTTTAGACATGCTTTATTCAAATATTTAAAATTTATGCACATTCTCAGTTTATTGCCTTTTTTAGGTACGACTAGTACATTTGCTAATAAATCCGGATACTCTACCTCCCGGATGGAACCTATATTCAAAAGCTTTGTTTCCTCCTCCTTGACAAACTTACGTTTGAAGTCGACGATAGGTCTACATTTTTGCTTTATCGGGGGGAAACTTGAGTCCAAACTCAATTTGTGAGTTGTAATCTCCGGTGGGATACCTGTCATATCTAAGTGGAACTAGACAAAGCAAAAAGCGTTAGCTTTAAGAAATTCAACTAATTTAAGTCTGAGCTCGACAATCAATTCTGTGACAAGGTATACCTTTTTATCCGACAGATGCACGAATATAATGCCTTGTTCTAGATCCTCTATAGTCGCCTTCGTGGCATCCGAATCATCGGGTAGCACAAAAGACCTTGGAACGCGAAAGTAGTCTTCTTCATCCTCATATTTTATCTTTTCTTTCTCTTCATTTTTCGGACTCATCAAGCCCAAACTATGTGATTGATATTTTGCTTCCCTATTTTTAACCGTGTTCTTTATTGCTTTCGGTATTTGTATCTATTCTTATATTGCGAATATCTCTCTTGCTGCCAGTTGCTCCCCTCGGATCATCTTGATTCCCTCTGCTTGTTGGGAATTTCAGCATCATGTGTAGCGTCGAAGGTACAACCTTTATATTATATATTCAAAGTCTGTCGAATAGAGCGTTGTACCTCATTTTGCCTTCTATGACATAAAACCTCATTTGCTGAATTGTCCCGGGTGCATTGACTGGAAGAACAATCTCCACTTTTGTGGTCTCACTTGCCATGTTAAAACCATTTAGAACACGGGATGCCAACATAATTAGGTCAAACAACCACACCTGCTCCACCACCTTCATCGGATGATGTTGGCCGACCTACCTAGATCAATTAAAATCCACTTAGTCTAAAATTTATTAATGAGGACAGAATTACTAGTGCATCATTATAAGGTTGAATAATGCCCTCCGCGTCTTCATTATTGAAAGATATTGTTTCCTCCGGTTCGTAATTTTAGATCTTTTCTCTTTAGTTATTGACACTTTCATCTTCATTGCGGTCATGATAGCTCCCCTCAAAACATCCATCCCCTCGATAATCATATTTATGACATGCAGGGGTTCCACCAATTTTGTTTGCTTGTTTGCTTCTCTGCTTCAATAATTTTCCTTTGCGCGATTACTTAAAAACTCACGTAGATAGCCAATTTACAATAACCGCACCACTTCATCACTTACCTGGAGATAATATTCAGTTCGATGACCATGAGTTCCATGGTAATCACAAATTAAGTTTGGATCTCTTTGAGCCGAGTGTGTCCGAAGCGGTCTTGGCCATAATGTCTCCTTTATATGACCAATGGCCGGAACGATCCCAGAACATCAACGTTGAAATTGTATTTGGACAGCCTCAAGTTCTCCATAATGTTAGAAGAAGATCCACCCGTATGATATTTGAATTTCAAACCCCTACTGGTAGACCATTGATCATTAAGCTTATCTCCTCCATTCGATGGGAAATTGTGATTGTTGCGACCCTAATCCAATCTGAAATTCGACCTCTCCAGTTGCCCGTAGGGTTGATAGCTATCCTTAGAAGACTTCGACTTCTACTCGACTACCTTATTTGATTTGTCATAATATTTCGTCTTGCTGATCTTGGTGGGAATTTAAGTTGATCATCTTCCACCCGAATTTTGGACGCTTGCTTGTTGTGCACATCTACCCATGTTACTGCCAAAAATTCCAACATGTTCTCTTTTAATTTGAGTGAGGCACTGGAGCTCATAGGATTCAGCCCATTGGTGAAAGCTTCAGTTGTGCACTCATCTGGTACTCAGGGAAGAAACATCCTCTCCTTTTGAAACCTGGTCACGAACTCCCGCAACAACTTCATATCTTTTTGAGCAATTTTGAAAATATCTATTTTTCTTGCTTGAACCTTCTAAGCTCTGGCATGTGCCTATAAAAGCATCTGCAAGCATTTCAAATGAATTAATAGAATGTTCATGCTATATAAAATACCATGTCATTGCTTCATTTGAAAGCATTTCGCTGAATTTCTTTAACATCACAGATTCAATCTCATCCGGATGCATGTCATTGCCCTTTATTACACAAGTATATGACATCACATGCTCATGTGGATCTGTATCCCATCATACTTTGGGATTTCGGGCATTTTAAACCTCTTTGGTATCAACTTCGGTGCTACACTTGGTGGGAACGACAACTGGATGTATCTCTTCGAGTCTGACCCCTTCAAGATCGGGGGTACCCCAGGAATATGGTCTACTAGTGAGTTGTAAGTTTCAACCTTCCTTTTATTGATGTTAATTCATTTAGTTATGGCTTCAAGCATTTTTAAGACCTTCGAGGACTCATTAGTCCCCTAACCATTGGCATTCTCGTCAACTCGATCCTCTTCATGTCTGGTTCTTTATTTCGGATGGGACGAGCTTCATCCGCCACACTTGCTCCTCTACTTTTCTTTTACAACTGAGTTATAGCCTCCTGTTGCTCCTTTAGCATATATATGATTCGAGCCAAGTTTATTTCACCATCCTCATCATCATTCGATATATATGGATCAACGGGCGGAACGTCTTTCGGTGGAAAAATGGGTGGAATGCCATTCAGTGGATCAACGGGTAGAATGTCGTTGTTGTTATTGACATTGTGAGCACTATTGTCACCGTTGTTTTCCTCGTGGTTTCTAATCTTAGCGTTGATTTCACTAGCCATATTGTTAATACTTAGTTTTGATCTATAATGACAAAAATCTCGAAAGAAACAAGTGAAATTTAAGTTTGAACCAAATCACCACTATTATCCTTAGCCCCACGGTGGGGGCTAAATTGTTTACCCTAAAAAGGTACAGTTGAATTTGTAAGTGATTTTAAGTATATGTGGATAGATTAGCATATAAGTATGATAAACAATTAACAATAAATAAGTAAATGAGAGCAATAAGCACGTAATTAGTCTGGAATGCCGTAATCTTGATTGTAATTGAACTGAGATATCGTAATCCTGATTGTAATTGAACTGAGAGTTTGGTCCGATCCTTAGCTAAACTGCTTTTGGTTCGAGCCAATAACAAGAGCAAACTAGATCACTTTTGAATGTAATTGCATGAGTTTCAGTAATGATAATGAGATGCCCTTCCAACATGAAGGTTGAGCTCTTTATATAGCTAATAATACAAAGAATTTATGCCCAAAAATCACTCCCTCATTAAATGTCATTAAATGATAAAAATGGTCACTTAATGAGCAAATGGTAAAGACTGACGCCATATCCGGAATGGGTAGGCGCTGAGCTCCTTTGGTATTTTAGCCGTTGTTATCAAGTCCGGTCGCCATTCGGTGTCACCTAGTTCGACCATCGCCCAGGCTTGCTACAACATCTGAACTTACCACATGTGCAAACTGTTACTTTCTTCGACTTTCATTCTCAAATCATGCCACGTGTCGCGCCAGTTTTCACCGTATACATATCTAATTTAGGAATATTTAAACATCATTATCATCACAGCTATGGTAGAGTACAAAAGTAACTAGCTAGAGAATACTAGAAAACTAAGTACTACGCGTAAAACATTGTGTCCTTTTTTTTCTCATACGTATTAGGCTAGCGTAATCTTTTGTTGGTGTACTAATTGAAAGTATATTTATGTCCTAGAGACAATCTGTAGTAGAACAAATGTACTTTATACACATTCATATTATTATTAATGAAGATTAATATTTTGACTTTTGCAATTATTGAATTATTATTTGATTGTTTGTAATTATTCATTAATGTGCATTCCTTGAGCTTACGTTGTCATTAATAGAGTGAGATATTCAAGATAGAGCGTAACTCTTAAAATAGCCTCGACTAATGATCATCGAGAATGGGATATCGATGAGTCGACCCTACTGATATACTGTTCGTGATGGACACATGGATACTTTGGAAGTATTGGTATACCCTGCTGATATACTGTTTGTTATACTTGTCTAAAGTATGATCAGAGTGTGGGAGATATAAGTCCTTAGACTTGAGGTCAATACGCGCCTTGTCTACAAAGTAATGTACTTTGATCCCGTCCTAAGATCAAATTCCTTATAGGTTGAGATACGACTTGTATTGAGTACATTACGATGTGGATTGAAGGTGGTAGTTGAACCAAGATTAGGATTCATTCCTCGAATGTATATTCAAGAGAACACTCGGATTCTCAGTGATATTAGGTTAACTAAGTCGTTGGCCAACGCAATAGACATATTTAGAATATGGTCTAGTCGTCAACTAATATAGATGAGATACAATGATTAAGCCATTTGGATAGATACATGATAAATCCTAAGCTTGATCAGGTGTGTCGTGAATGAAAGGATTTTATCTTACCACATAAATGTTAAGTTTACTGGATTTGCATAAATGTATTTCACATATTGAGTTCGTCTTCCGGCGCCGTCTATGAGTTCCGTGTAGACCTTAATTTGATTAATGTCGATATGAGAAGGCCTGTATGGTCACACTATGTCAATTGTCCGTTTCGATCTAAGGATGTATTGAGAGAGTAATTAAATGTTCGATTTTGGAATCGAGATATTTAAATGAATAATGATTATTTTAATTAAGTCAAAATTGGATTTTGGATTTAATTAAGAATGCACCGAAAAATAAATCGAGACATTGCAGGAGCACGTCGAGCGCCGCGTCGCCCTTACCCTAGGGCCGCGATGCAGTGCAGACACATGTCGAGCGCCGCGACGCCCATACCCTAGGGTCGCGGTGCCTCTGCCTTAATTTTTGGGCCCGGCCCAAGGTCAAACCCTAATCCGGTTTTGACCTATTTTTTCAACTATAAATAGAGGCATTCACCTCATTATTCTACACACCAATTCTGAAAATCATTCTAAGCCTTAGAGACTTAGAATCAAATACTCTCTAAAACCTCTAGCGCATTTCCTAGCTTTCCCCATTACAAACAATGAAGGAGAAATACATTAAAGCTTGGAGCTTGCAATTGGAAGGGCAATCGCGTGTGCACCTCACAGTTGATAAAGATTCTAGATAATCATAACTTGTAAGTATATATTTTATGTTACAAGTTTCATTGTTGTATAACCATACCAGAAATTATTGTTGGGGTAATCTGGCTTTGGAGCTTGCTTTTAAGCTCATCCACGACTGTAGCAATGTTCTACCAGACTATTGGTCACTTAGAGTAGTTCTCTATTGTGATTGTTTTTGGTTTTCCACCCCTGGTGTTCGGTACGCTCTTTGGGACCCGATTAATCCGGATTCTCATTGAAAATTAGTCCACTTCGAGGATAAAACGTTTCTTAATAAAGAAGACTCCATACCCAAGCTTGAACTCAAAATTCTTGATTAAGGCAGGGGCTTAATAAGATCGGTGACATAAAGTCAAATTTGACGAGAGGCCTTATTTTGTCTGCCCAATATATATTTTTTTTAAAAAAAATTAACCTATAAATCTATTATAGTTAAAAAAATTAGGCCTCATCCTCCCTTAACTAGAGGTCTAATTGATTCGAACCTCAGAATAGAAAAATCTTGCCAAGGAGAGTTTCCTCTTTAATGGGTAGTGCATGTCTCAAAATCGAATTAATCGGAAAATTTAATATATGTATCGAACACTGGATGAAAAAAAAAATCGAGCCCCCAAAATTTTGAGGTCTAGAGCCCCGTTTTAGTAGTTTGGCCCTCTAGCCGGCCCTGGATTAAGGATGCAGAAGTATTAATCACTCCATCACAATTTTGGGTGGTAGTGGTTCTCTATTGTGTGCTAACAACATTAACCCCTTCTCCAACATATATGAATGGAGAAACATGGTTGTTTGGTTTAGTTACTAGTAGATTTAATGAAATTTTTTGATGTGATGATTAATAATGAAGAAATTGTTATACAATGATTAATAAAGAAGAGAGGTTATTTAAAGAGACATTTTGTCTTTGAATAGTTTAAATACTAGTATACATATTTTTATTCCACATTGAATCCTTCATAAAATAATAAATGAATTCATGTAAAAATTAATAGAAATGTAATTTAATACAGCAACACAAATGATGCAGTAGTTACGTGGCCGATCAAACACTATATTATCAGCATGTTGAATTTTATGCTTGGATTAATTGCTCCGGTACAACCACCAAACAACCCCTTATTTCTTTTAATGTCGACTAACATCAGGAGATTGAGGTTGATATAGAGAAAGAGCTTTTTAAAATTGTTTTCACGGGAAAAAAGAAAAAGGGGAAAAATATTGAAAATATAATTAAATATTAAAATTCTGCTCTCTAATAGTTTAAACTTTCGACAAAAAGGGGAAGGGGGTGGGGGTACTTTCAAAAGGAGGATTAATTTGAAAAGGAAAGTGATAATGATGAGATTAGTTATAACGATGTGGTTCAAGGTGCACTTTCTCGAGACATTAATTAACAACTTCTATAACCCCTTTTAATATTTGGTGCTGTAACTGTAGATGGATCGTTCTGTGTATTAAGGGTTAATCTCACTTTTTAAGGTACACTTAAAATGTGGGGGTTAACTTTAGCTTAAAAAAATAACAGATGTACGCGTGTGATATTCCATTAAGAAAAAGGAGTGGAAGGTTAGTTCTCATTAATCTCCTCAATCTAACAAAAGTGGTTGGAGAAGGTGTATTATAGTCTTGTTTCGGGACCCCTTTGATGATAATATCATATTATTATAATTGCTTCATGAATCATTGTGGGCCTTAACTAAAATGATGTTTGTGTCTAATTAGGTGGTAAGCTGGCGAAATCAACAACAAGATTATCTAGGCCAAAACAATAATACATCAATATAAACTTTCCACCGCTATGTCGAGGTTAATATCCGCTCATTTATTGATTCTACTCATTTTGACATGTTTAAAATCAGTACAATCAAATCATTTGTCACCTAACTATATGGTAGAATAGCATTCACTGCCACTGGCCCTTTTTAGTCCTATCTTTAAAAAATAATCTATGTCACGAGGTTTTAAATTTCACCGATAACGTCATAAAATTTCACCTTTGAAATTGAAACTATATGGCAAGAATTATTTTTCAATTACAAAGGTTGAAAAATAATTATTTGTGAATTTTACTAATTGCATAACGTAAGAAAAACTTTCGGGAAACTTTGATATTCATGTGGGCTGTGGCTAATTGTATCTTTCTGTTTTAATATGTAACTAAGTATTTTGATACAATGGTTGAGAGTCTTGACTTGAGACATTGAGTATTATATGTACTGCGAATTTATTTCTTTTCTTATTTTTCCATATTTTGCAAGAGAAATTCAATCTAAGATTGGGCATGCATTTGTACAAATAAATCGATGTAAAATTTAATCGTATCATACTTTTCATCTGTAGAAATTTGAGTTTGAGATCTCGACCTTTTAAGAAGTATAGAAAAGACGTTTCAACAGTAATGGAGTGGCTTTCCAAGATCCAAAAAGCATAATAGGACCCTTTGTAGGCTAGCTTTTGAAACTTTAATGAATCGATTTGAAGTTGCTAATAATTCAAAGATATTGCATGAACCCGTACAATTGCTTTTTATCCTCAACTACATATTATCCTTATAAAGGTTTTTGTCTTCTTATGACCGATTCTTGCCAGCAAATTAATAAAGATTTCAAACTTGCCCACTTAACTTTTTTTTTCCATCGGTGTCCGGTACTCACATTTGAGTTCGATTATATTCGAATTTGCGTCATGTAGAGCCCATTTTTTGGAAAGCGCTTCCTATCAATGATTTTTTCATACTCCAGACTCGAACCCGAGATTTCTGATTAAGGAATGAGCAACCTAAATTGCTAGTAATAATATTTTTTTAATATTCCATCGTCAACTTTGATTAGTGAGGATTTTTTTTACTATTTAGCGATATAAATTTTAAATCGCTAATTGCTGTTATTTTGTATTGATGTCCGTGATGAATTTATCGACTAAATTAAATTTTAACGGCCAACTAAGAGAAATTTCTTATTTCTGCTAATTACACATATTTGTTCTCCTTTTCTACACCAAAAATAGCAACACACTCAGTGTAATTCCACAAGTGAAATCTGAAGAGAGTAGTGTGTACGTAAATATTATCCTTACCCTGTAACGATAGATAGGCTCTTTCTGATAAACATTCAGTTCAAGTAAAACATTTCAAAGCATCATTTGTTCTCCTTTTCTATTTCCTTTATTTTATTCCCCTTAACGTTCTCTTCTAGTCTCATTTTTTTTTAGTGAGTGTGACAATGTTTTAAAAGGTGGGGCGTAAAACGAGATGTTTTACACATGCCTCGTCGAGGCTAAGCCCTGAGGCACGGGACGTACGCCCTATGAGTATTTAATTTTTAGTATTTCATAAAATAATATAATTACAATAAATATTTTTAAATAGGTAAAATTACATAAAAATAAAAGAAAACTGTAAAAAATGAAATATATATGCTTGATCCTCACAAAAAACTGATCAAAGTAATCCATTATATGTCATTTACAACTTGTAAATATATGTAACATAATTTTATAAGTATAAACAATATAATGAAATAAAAGCTATTATGAAATGCAAATCAACTCTAACATATTAACTTTCAAACAATGAAAAACTCACAATTTCTTAAAACAATATTACTATCATACTAAGAAAATAGTCAATAAACTTTTTCAGTATTATAATTAAAACACTCTTTCATGAATAAAAATAAAATTACTTTCCAAATAGCAAAATAATAAAATATGATAACTTTGATACATATGACAAAAGATCAATGACAAGTGAAAATGTACAAATCGGCTATGTATTTTTAAAAGAAATATTAAGTAATATTCACCCTCACGATGTTCTCAAATAGTAAATATGTAATACTACGACTTGTTATTTAAGTTACACCCAATCTTCTTATTTCTATAGATGAAATATTATTAAGTATCATTCATTTATTAAATAATTATAAGGGTTAGCGATTTTAATTAAGGAATTTAGCATATAATTTGTATAAGAACTGTTAGGCGAGCCTCGAGCGTTAGGCGTGTTTACGATGTACAGTCGGGCGCTTAGAACGTAAGCCTCACGGGAACTACGACCCGCACGTGAGCTCCCGGGCATTTTGACAGTGCCCCGCCCCAAAGCAAATTCTGAAACTGCCTTTTAAAACACTGCGGGTGACAAGTAATATATATACTTAAATGCATACATACGCCTCAACATATACTATAAATTTTCTACTTCAATAGCCCTAATAAACACATGTCTTCTTAGAAGAACTTTTTAGTGCCTTTTCAACCAAAAAAAAAACTCTAGCACTTTACTTATCAAATTATTTTTATGCTCAAGGTTTCTCTCTGTATGATAATTTTAAGTGTTTTGCTTTTTAAAATCTCCTACAAAAATAAAGAGTATCACCACCCAAAAAAAATGCAACAAAACACTTCGTTTTTCGTCAATACTGTAGATTGAACACATAAAAAGAAGCTTAATATATAACAATAATAATTACAAAATTAATATAAATGAAAATTCCCAAATACCGTAATTTAACATCATGTTCTTTAATGTAAACATGGAACAATAACAAAACATACATAAATAGAAAAAATTTAAAACTAAAAGAACATACATTTTTTAAAGAAAAAGAAATAATAATACACACTCAGAGGAGAAAGCGTCAGCTTGGGTCTTACAAGGGGAATTTGCGAATTTGCTATTGCTAGGGGCTAGGGCCATAAATGTTTCTGAAAGTAAAGACATGTCATAGTTCCAGCAAGTATGGATGATTTTTTAAATATATTACTTATTTTATTCTTCACATCGCAATAAAAATATAGCTTATCTTATAGAAAAACATATCCATGAGTCAAAACAATAATAACAATGAGCAAATTTGCCCTTTTGGCCATGCAAAATAAACAAATACCCTATTGACAAGTTTCCATGCAAACTCTTCTTTCATTATGTTAGTTATCATAACTGACGTCCTTAAAGTAAGTTAATGGAGTGATATATGATTGTCATTAGTACTAATTAATTACAAAAACCCTAACTTTAATTAAGACTAGGGTTTCTAAAGTAGATTCGAGATCTTAGTAAACCCTTCGTTGTGTCTTGACGCCATTGAACTATGGTTATTTTTAATATTATCATGTGCTTTTGCATCATTATTTATATATGTATTAATAGTCCTTACTCCTAAGTCCAAAGAAAAAAAGAGGGTTATCTTTTCTGTTTTAAAGAATGAAAAGGCTTAAAAATGCAGAAAGAATATAGTAAAACAGAAGGGAAGAGAGCATTATTGAAGTAGAGATTATGCTTGGATCTTTCTCTATAAAGATATAACAAAAAGAAAGTATAGAACTATATTTGACACTGGTTTCTTTAAACTATCAGTTAAATTTAACATGTGATAGTAAATTAGTTATTATTTTTACCAGATTAATTACTAATTAATGGTTATTAAGAATATAATCTGAATGTGTAAATATTTTTTAAGACCGTCAACAAAAAGTTAAACTAAAAAGAAAAGGGTATAAGGAGCATGAAAGAAATAATCCCCTTGATTATTTTCATTAATTGAAAGAGTATATATATACAATTTACATATTTCTATAATAGGAGAATCGTATTCCTATTCTAGTCCTAAAACCTTATTCTACTTGGATACTAACTATACAATTATGGTAAGTGTACAAGACTAATTAAGGTAACATTTACACTACAATATTACACCAATATACACAAATAATATATTGCCCGTGATGGGCCAACCCGAGATGGGCTGGTCTGTCTTATACCGTGTTGGGCTTCAACCTAAAGGACTTGTGATATACACCATGTATAACAAGTGTATATCATGGGTATATACCTTGCTTAACACACCCCCGCAGTCATAGCGGGCGGTCTTCTAACGCTGAGACTGTCCCTAAAATCTTTAAAAAGGACCGAGGGAAGACCATTTGTAAAGATGTCCGCAATTTGATATCTTGACGGGAAATGACAGACGCGTACCTGACCACGAGCAACCTTTTCGCGGACAAACTGAATGTCCGTCTCGATATGCTTAGTGCGTTGGTGCTGTACCGGATTACCAGAAAGGTAGATGGCACTAATATTATCGCAATAAACCAAGGTTGCTTTCTGAATGGGACAATGAAGCTCCAAAAGTAAATTACGTAACCAACATGATTTCGAGACCACATTAGCTACCCCTCGATATTCGGCCTCGGCACTGGATCGGGACAATGTCGACTGACGTTTTGCCGACCATGAGACCAGGTTATTCCCAAGAAACATACAATAGCCAGATGTAGACCGTCTGGTGTCCGGACAACCACCCCAATCAGCATCCGTATACAAGACAAGTGCGGACGTTGAGGAAGGATATAAATGCAAACCATAGTCAAGTGTACCCTGAATATATTGAATGATGCGTTTGAGTGCATTCATGTGCTCAACTCTGGGATCATGCATAAATAAACACACATGCTGGACCGTATACGTAATATCTAGTCTCGTGAATGTAAGATACTGAAGGGCTCCTGCAAGACTGCAATAGCGGGTTGGGTCCTCGTACGGTGTGTCGGCTGTGGCACTAAGCTTGGGCTTAGTATCAACTGGAGTGGAAGTGGACTTACAGGATGACAACCCTCTCAATGATCTCAGTTGTATACTTCTTTTGAGATAAGAACAACCCACCTGTATGACAAGTGACATCAATCCCCAAAAAATAACTCAAGGGCCACAAGTCTTTCATAGCAAACTTAGAGCTGACCATAGTCATGATAGACTGGCGTAAGGCATTCGAAGAGGCAGTCAGAATAATATCATCCACATACAACAGAATATAGGCCAAGGACGAACCACGACGATAGATGAACAATGAATTATCCGACCTGCTGTGAGTGAACCCAATAGTCAAAACATAGTCGGCAAACCGCGTATATCAGGCCCGTGGAGACTGCTTAAGCCCATATAAGGACTTTTTCAACAAACAGACATGATGAGGATGTTTGGGATCCCTAAATCCCAAAGGCTAATACATATAGGCCATGCTTTCGAAAGAGCCAAACTGAGCACAGTGCGAATGGTAGCTGGCTTGACCACCGGACTAAACGTCTCACCACAATCTACCCAACCTGCTGAGTCTTACCATCACCCACAAGTCGCGCCTTATGTCGTGCAAATGAACCATCTGAATTTTCCTTATGAGCAAAAATTCACATAGACCTAATAATATTAATACCGGATGGACGGGGCACTAACTCCCACATCTTATTATCAATAAGAGCATTATATTCATCGGTCATAGCAATTTTCCAATTTGGGTCCTTTAACGTAGACACATGAGTACGGGGTAAGAGTGATTTAAGAATATTAAAATTAAAATTAAAATGTCTCTTTGGTTTAAAAACACCCCGCTGACTACGAGTGACCAGTCTATGACTTGAGGAAGAATTGAGCGAATTTTGAGGAATTTTCTGGAGTTGGGACGGACTGGCCAGCGGGCAGTGGGCCTGCTGGCCCAATATGGTAAACTGACGCGGGCTGGACCGAGCCTCCGAATGGGCCGGGACCGGCCCAATCGCTGGAACTGACCTAATGACGGTAGTGTGTGACAGACCAGTGGGGCCAGTGGGCCCGCTGGAGAATTTTGGGTGTGGGACATGTCCGAAAAATGGTGAATAATGTACGGGGATATACCATCATCCAAAAAATTATACGAACTAGGCGCGGGATTACTCACCTTAGCAAACGGAAATTGAGATTCATCATAAATGACATGGCGACTAAGGATGATTTTATTAGAGGATAAATCAAAGCATTTGTAACCACGATGATTAGACGGAAATCCCAAAAACACACACGAAGTAGACCGGGCCTGAAGTTTGTTAATTGTGGTGGACGGGAATAACAGATAACGCAAACACCCAAAACTCCGAAGATGTGAATGCGAAGGAGTCTTATTATATAAAACTTGAAGGGGGTAAGAATATGTCAAACATTTGGAAAGAATTATGTTAAGGAGATATGTAGCCATTTATAGAGCATGAATCAATAAAGTGCGGACAATGTTATTTATGGTATGAATTTTGCGTTTGACTTTCCCATTTTGTGAAGACGTATGAGGACAAGAAAAACAAAAATTGATCCCATTATTATAACAGAATTCCCGAAACACCCCATTGTCATATTCTTTGCCATTATCACACTGAATATTTTTTATTTCTCGTTCGAATTGGGTTTTAATGAATGCTCTAAATTTTAGGAAGATGGAGAAAACTTGAGATTTCTTCACTATCGGAAAAGTCCATAAAAACTTGGAATAATCATCCAAAGAGAGAACATAATACCGATGACCCAATGAACTAAGAACAGGAGACGTCCATAAGTCGCTATGAATAATATCAAATGGCATTAATGTATGAGATTTTGAGTCTACAAATGGCAACCTAACAATTTTTTTAAAGAACAAGACTGACAATTTGGAGTACTACGCGTACCCTTACATGAAATACAATTATTTTTATCTAATGACGACAAAATAGAAGACCCCGGATGACCAAGACGAACATGCCACAAGGAAGGAGCAAAGGCTGCAAACGCTGGCGGCAAGGCTTGACTCGATGGATCGGAACCGGGTGTGATAAGATAAAGATCTCCCCTACTATCACACCTCATGAGAGGACTCCCCGTCTTGAAATCCTTCACAGATAAACCAAAAGGATCAAATTCAACAGAAATGGAATTGTCAGTGGTGAATTTACGGACAAACACTAAGTTTTTAATCAATTTGGGGGCATGTAAGGTATTTTTCAAGATAAGGGTGGATTGGGGGGAGACAAAGTTTTATGACCATAACCCTGAATTAGAATAGAATTACCATTACCAACAATTATACCACGAGGGTTGCTCAAATTAGAATAAGACGAGAGAGTACCTTGATCGGATGTCATGTGTGTAGTCGCGCCGGTGTCCATGTACCAATTCGAATCCAATTGCATCAACCCAAGCGTGTGCATTGCAGCCTCAATGTCGGTGTGAGTAGGTATGGGGCCCACTGCCGAGAATGCTTGTGTGGGCCGAGGCCCAAGCAGTCCACCCTGCTGCCCTGGCCCAGTGCTAAAACGAGAAGAAGAGGCCTGACTGTTGGGCCTGAATTGGGGTTGTCTAGCCCACTGCCCGTTGGAAGAACCTGGAAAATACAGGTTGTTGGGCCACGCACCACTGCCTCAGCCCCATGGCTGGGACCAGTAGGGAGGTGGCCCACTGTTGACTGGACGAGGCCACTACCGGAATGTTGTCCACCGGAACCGCCGTGTTTGCCCCCGAGGTTTTTTTCATTATTCTTACGATTATTTTTGCCGCCACTATGAGCACGGTTTTGGCCCGAATTATCAACAAAACCCGAAGAATTTGTGGAGGACGTCATCATGACTACAAGGCTTGCACCGGCAGCCGCCTTCTTATCCAAACCGGCTTCTTTCAAAGTAAACATGGAGCGGGCTTGATAAAAAATGGGAGGTGGATTACTTTGACGAAGGAGAGTCCCAACGCCATTATAAGCCTCAGAAAAGCCGGCAACAAATTGTAGAACCAGACGATTATTTGTCACAGGTGCGCCAACGTTACGGAGTTGGTTTGCCAACTCCTTGAGTTTCTTGTAATATGCAGACACGTTCAGAAATTCTTCCATGCGAATTTGAAAGAATTCCTGCTCGAGTGTGACAACACGTGAATGTTGGTTATCTTGGAATATGTCACGCAATCTATTCCACGTAGCCATAGCCGTAGTGTCTGACTCAATGATCGTCTGTAAGAGGTCAACCGAAATAGTAGAATAAATCCACTGGAGAACGGTAGCATCAAGAGTAATCCATAACTGAGGATCCTCCGCGGGAATAGGTGCATCGGGAGGAATTATGTAATGGATGACTTGATGGGAGATAGTGTGAATTTTAAACAATTCTGCCCACGTCGCATATTGGACGTTTTCCATCTCAAGAACAACATCCCTGTTGTTCTTGATGTTAGAAACTGTGAGGGCAGGATGAAAAATGTTCTTAGACATAACGAAAGAACAATGGGAGAGGAGGAAAATTGGGAAGAGTGGAGGTAAAAAATATCACGAATTCCGGTGAAGGGGGATGAAAATCGAGGCAGTTGTGGCCGAGAAGTGGCACAAAAACCGAGAGCAATATTTGGAGAACAAAGGTGGAAGCAAGTTTAGTCCTAGTCTCTTCATACCATGAAATAAATAATCCCCTTGATTATTTTCATTAATTGAAAGAGTATATATACAATTTACATATTTCCATAATATGAGAATCCTAATCCTATTCTACTCCTAAAACTTTATTCTACTTGGATAGTAACTATACAATTATGGTACGTGAACAAGACTAATTAAGGTAATATTTACACTACAATATCACACCAATATACACAAATAATATACTGCCCGTGATGGGCCAACCCGAGATGGGCTGGTCTACCTTATACCGTGTTGGGTTTCAACCTAAAGGACCCGTGATATACACCATGTATAACAAGTGAATATCACGGGTATATACCTTGCTTAACAGAGCACACTTCTCCATAGACATCATTGGATTAGGATCTATGTAAGCTTTGACTAGAATCACTAATAATCTAAAATATGGACAGGCAGTGCTTACTTGTTGCATTAATTTTGGCTTCGCGAATTGCAATATTATTTATCTAAATAAGTTGTTAGATTATTGAAATGAATATAAGTTTTTCACAACTTTCCATAGGCTTATACTATTGTTGAACAAATCTAGAAATATATGTATATATTAAGTTTAATTCATACCCACTAAGACAAAGTAGTACTTAAAATCTTGAATTTGCTTCTGCTCGTCAATCCACATTGAATGCATTCCTTGTGAATATTGGCACATTTGGTTGTTTTCATATTTTTTCTCCATGTTATTTATTTCTTGATTTGAATATCGAAATCTAAGTTGACTGCCCCGATTAATTTAAAAGTCATTCCGATTAGGCCCATTAACATAGTAAAGAAATAAATTGACAACCACTTTCACCTTTTGAAATTGAAAAATACTCATTGTCATGAAGTTTCAAATTTCAAAAGTAAAATTTTAGGACATTGGCATTTTCACCTCCGGAAATTAAACCAAAATCTAAAAGTGGCTAGTATGCACTATCACTATTAGTATTTTCTGGCCTTAACCCAAACCTCTTATTAAAGATGAAAAAATCACAACCATTTCTGTAGTTGATTGCTCACATGTCTCCTGACTCGGCCCAACATACTCAAGACCCCTAACTGCTTTTCTTGGGCTTTGATCCAGTCAAATTAGCCCACCGCTTTGGATCTCTCATAAACTGAATACTTTAAGAATGTACTTATTACACGACACTTTACTATAAAACATAAATTCGCTGAAGTATCTAGTTTTTCTTGGTATATATAAAATAACTAAAATAGGAGAAAAAATTGCATATGGCAGGTTGAGTTATATTACTTGCTAACAAATCATGGCACACTGAATCGATGTAGGGTGGCTTTAGTTTGCCAATTATCTTATTACTAGCAATGTATGCCCGTGCGATGCACGAGCCCTGGATTTCCAATTGGTGCTCAACAGAAGGGTTCCAAACGTCTTCAAGGCGAGGCAGATTTAACGCTACGCCCTTCCCTTAGCGCCTCCCTCTAGGCGGGGCAGCAAAGACCTCTTTCTCTTCGGGAGCTTTCGTAACGGCTATAAAGAATGGGTCTTTCCCCTGGTTATTTGATTTGTCAATACAGCAGAGGGAATCAATTATAGCAAATGTAGTAGGCAATCTGGGTCATGAGAAAAATTAATAGAAACAAACCTACAAAGCTTCCCAAATTATGGAAAAGAACTAAGGATGATTAGGAATAGTGCATTCAATTCTAAAGATGAGATTGTCATAACCCTGCACGCGGATCTTGTATACAGTCTTCTTATCATATATTTGTTGAGAAGTTCACAAACCAAATGACCTACTAATTTTAGTCTTCCAAACAATGGTTAGACTTGGCAAACTTGGTTGCATTTTGATGTGCAACATCGACATTCTTGGCACCATGCTAGCTTTAATGTTGTAGCAACACAGTTCTCTGCCACAATATTCCTCTGCAATCTAGTACCATATTGCTCTTCATCAAACATGTAATAAATGACCAAGAATCATAAATACTTGGCGCATACAACAATATATGCCACAATTATTTATTTCGATGATATTCTTGTCTATAGCAAGACTATTGAGGATCATGTGTGTCTTGTTGCATGATAGATTATATGCCAATCTCAAAAAGTGTTTTTTTTATTGACTGGGTGGTATTCTTGGGATTTGTTGTGAGTGTGAATGGTGTGGAGGTTGATGAAGAGAAGGTTGAATCCATTAGAACTTGGCCATCTCCTAAAAATGCAATGGATGTAAGGAGTTTCTATGGGTTGACAAGTTTCTATAGGAGATTTGTGAAGGGGTTTAGTATCATGCCGCTCCCTTGACCGAGCTGATAAAAAAAGATGTTCCTTATATTTGGGGAGATAAGCAAGAGAATGCCTTTCAAGAATTTAAGACGAAATTGAGTTCTTCTCCATTGTTGTAATTTCCGGATTTTGCAAAGACATTTGAAATTGAATGTGACATTTTGGGTGTTGGCATAGGTGGAGTATTATTTCAAGAGGACAAACCGTTGGCTTACTTTAGTGAAAAGCTAAAGGGGGTTATTTAAATTACTCTACCTATGACAAGGAGTTGTACGCGCTTGTGAGAATGTTGGCTCATTGGCAACACTAGTGATGTTGTTGTGAGCCTAGACGCAAAACAAAGACAGACGAGATGATGAAAGTCCATGCTAAGGTGAAGGGGAGCATAGAGAAGATCAACACTAAGGTGACCAAGAGGCAAAATCATGGGAGAAAGAAGGTATACTTCCAGCCCGATGATTGGGTATGGGTTCTCTTTAGAAAGGAGATGTTTCCTTGAATTAGGAGAGGAAAATTGTGCCAAGGGGTGATGGTCCGTTCAAAGTTCTTGAGAAGATCAACGACAATGCTTGCAAGATCGACTTACCAAGTGAGTATAATGTTCATAATGTTTTTTAACGTAAGTGACTTGTCTTTTTGTGTTGTAGGTGAGCTATAGATTCGAGGACGAATCATTTCCAAGAAGGGGAGGATGATACAATATTGGGAGTCACTCCTATCTCAAGACCATTCACCCGAAGTCAAGAAAAGGAACTCCAAGTCATGCAAGAAATGTCCATGCACAAAGAAACCTTGGAGGCACTTGAAGGGATGCGCACGCAAATGTACAACATTTGGAGGTTCGCGTGAAATGAAGAAGAGCCCGATTGCGATTTGACTGTAAATCACAGACATGACATGCGATATGGTCTGCGATTCGCATATCATGCTGGCGAGCTGAACTTGGCCAATTTTGGCTACTTTTGCGAATTGAAGGCTTTGATCATTTTTGGGTCTAGCTTGTAATAAGCATACTATAAATAGATGCCTTGGTCATTTTGAGAAGGTTTGGCTTGAATATTGATGATGAACTCATATGAGTGTTTTATTGTAGTGATAGCCTACACTAGTGATTAGTGATAGCTTTAGCTTAATTAGTAGTGCAATTGCTTAGTTGCTTGAGAACCTAGCTCTTGATTCACACATGAGCATGCTCACTTGTGGAATCAAACTCTTATAGGTTAGGTTTTTTTTTTTTGGATTAACTCAATTAAGGTCTTTGATTTCATATATCCTTCGTTGCTTTTGAGTTTCTATTCTTGTGTCTACCTTTTATCCTTTAATTTTCACAATCGATTCGATTTCTTAGGGTTACGCTTTTAGGAATCGTATCAGGGTGAATGTAGATCTTTATTAATGGGTTCATTCAAACTCAATAGTTTTGATTCAGTTCTAGTATACGTATTTTAGTAATTCACTAAAAAGAATATAAATAATAGATTTTGAACCCAATACGTCAAATAAAATAAATAGAGTTGGTGACTTGTACTTATAATATTCAAATTTTCAAATCCTAGATACTTGTAGGGCATTATTTATCTGTACTCCTATTTCCTTTCAAAGAATTGTACTCCCTTAAACAAATCATTTGTCAGACATCGCTAGTATTTGACTCTCACTCCTAACTCCAGTATAAAACGTCATTAATGATAAAATCGAAAATTTAATTTAAATTGAAAATATTATCATTTTTAAAAAAACACATTAACACAATGTCAATCTTTTTTCAAAGCAACTTTTCGATTGAAAAAACAAAAGAAGAAGAAAACTAAAACTTCATGAGGAAGACCGAAAAGACAACTTCTAAGATACAAATGATAAATCTTATTGACCTGCAACAAAATGTCTCGATCGAACAATACATTATTGATAATAAAACAACAAAACTAGCACATTATGGTATTTAACATTATTAATTAAACCTCATAATACACAGGAATCATACGAGGTTTCACCACAACTTCCAACGGAGTTTTCTTAACCGCGGTAAAACCCGGCCCTTCGGTCATATCCATCGGCCCATTATCCGGCGTCTCAAAATCAAAAGCTTGAAGCAAACACGCAATTGAAAGATAGGTCACTTGCATTGCCATATTAATTCCAGGACATGATCGTCTCCCAGAACCAAATGGAATAAACTCTAAATCTTTACCGTACACATCAACTTTTACCTTATCGGTTAAAAACCTCTCCGGTAAAAATTTCTCTGGTTCGGGCCAAAATTTTGGGTCTTTTTGAAGTTTCCATACGTTTACGAATAAACGTGTACCTTTTGGAATATGGTAACCTAGTACTTGACAATCTGCTAAGGCTTCATGAACTAACATAGGTGATGGTGGATATAAACGTAGTACTTCTTTAATTGTTGCTTGAAAGTACACTAAGTTTTTGATATCTGAATCTTCAACCCAACGATCTCTACCAACTTTTGTGTCAATTTCTTCTTGGACTTTTTTCAGTACGTGCTTGTTGTTTAGTAAGCAGGCAACTATCCATATCAAGTGAACAGCTGTTGTATGTGTAGCGTCTGAAACTATTGTCTGCGTGCAAAAGAATAACATCCTCATCAGTTACACTAAATTGATAGTGTAAAAGTTTAATTAAAATGACAGTGCATATAACTTAAAATTTGTAAAATTTCGTTAAAATGTCAGTACATATAACTTAAATATAATGTGTAAAAGTGTAATTTTAATTATTAACTAAAAGTCAACCTTTATCAATTGTGGGGCCCATAAGTAACACAAGTTACAAAATAAAATTGAAATAGCGTTCAATGATTACTTTTCGACTATGTCTGTGACAACTACCGGAAGTCGTCATGGAGTTTCAAATTTCTCCTTGTGAAACCCCATGACAATATTTTGAGATTTCACTAGTGAAATTTGTAATTTCATTAGAATAACAAGTATTTTTTAAATACAAAGTAGCTATTTGCGAATTTTATCCCTACAATATAAACTACTACTCCCTCCATTTATATATGACAATATTTCAATATTTCGGAAATAACCGTTCTATCCTTTAAAGGTAGAGGTAAGGTCTGCGTACATCATACATCTCATATCCCACTTGTGAGATTACATTGGATATGTTGTTGTTATAATATTTCAATTTTTTTTCCACTCCAAAAAAAATGACAACTCTAAATTTTTGAAATAATTTAAGTTAAATGTCTCATTTACCGTAATGACAAGTTTTTATCGACAATATGCAAGTGTTTCGCAATGTTTAATTAAGACCATATGTCTCAGAAAGTCTTGTAACCATATAATATTATTACATATTTAAAATTACAAGTTTTAATTAAAAATCTTTTTATTTTTTAAATTACATTTGCAGGCAAATTATGCAACAAAAATCAACATTTGAAGCACATACCAACATAGTAGCTTTAATAACAGTTTCTCGAGAATAACCATATTGGAAGTCATCCTTGTCCAACTCCGTTAACATTATATCAATTAAATCTTGATCATCATCAATATTACCAGTACCAGAAGACTCGTTCATCTTCCTCTTGTTAGTATGATCATCTAGCCAACGCTGAAGAATAACATCCATTTCATCAGCTATACGTTTCATCACCTTAATATTCCCTTGTAAATCCAGCCATTGGAGTAATGGAAATGGAAATGCATCCTCTATTCCAACTAAAGCTAGATAATACATCGTTTCATTGAATGCTTTTCTGAAACGTTCCGCTTCTTCCTTCTCCTCTTCTTTATCACTGACCTGCAAACATAGACAGATTTAGGATTTGAATTTTATGGGTTCAGTTTCAGAATTCTATCACATATCATTAAATTTTCTTGCTCGAAATCTATAGAAATTTTTGCTGGTTATTCCTTATTGGGAGAGTTATTTAGTTAATATATGGCTCTCTTTTTATTGTTTTGCAACTTATAGACAAAGTCCACGGTCTAAGAATCTTTTTTGAAGAAATTGAAAATCTTATGGGAGATGTCAGACCATAGTCTAGAATTTTGTAAATGGTAGACGAAAATATGATATTTTGTCTGTCCCATTGGATATATTTACCAACTTTTAGAATAGGACAAAGTTAAATGGTGGGCTAAAAAGGGGCATCTGCGTAAATCAACCAGCATAAATTTTTGAAAGTGAATCAAGCGTACCCTTTAACATATTTAATGAGTCGCGGAAACGGAATAGAACTCTCTTCCCTGATTTGACACTGATTTGGTAGATGCGGTTGTTCCGCATTATAGGTCTTACCTTACCCTTCCAATTAGACGTCAAGTGCTTTAGCAAGAAAACCTCATCAAATCTTCCTAAGTTATGAAAGTCAATTGTTAAGGCGGGCCTAAAACCTTTAGCTATATGCTCAATTCTGGACAAAAAGTCTAAATCAGATACACAATATAGAAGCTAAAGTTATGGGTTCGATCGGAAAAATTCGTAACTCCATTAGATTCGCCCCGCACACACAGGCGGACCTAGAGTGTTAGGATCGTAAGTTCATCCGAACCCATCATTTTAAGCATAAACCATATATATGTGGAAAACTCTAAAGAGTATTGTTAAAAATAATATTTTGAATCAATTTTAAATTTTAGATTCGTCTCTGCATACCTGGTTATATCTCTTTCCACCAATCATCTTCACCGTTATGTTTAACATCATATCATCGAACCAATGTCCAATATCAACTTTAGTAGGTGCATTTTTTGCTTGATTAGCAACAAAAAGTGTGTACAACTCCTTGATGCTACTCTCCACTTCTGCAATTCGAACATGCTTTAATCTCTCCAAACTCTTACTCGAGAGCAAATTGTTGACCACCAATTTTCGAACCATGCGCCAATAAGGGCCATAATTTGCAAATGTAAGATTAGCATGGTCATAGCCAAGATACTTACAAGAACAAGTGGCTACTCTATTAGCCAAATTCTTGTCTTGTGTAGTAAAGCATTCTTTAATTGCTTCATAACTGCTCACAACTACTATTGTGAACATTCCTTGGCGGACGGTGAAAACTGACCCATACTTATCCGCTAGGGCAGCCAAAGTATGGGCCAGAGGAATTTCACCGTCTGTGTTGCTCCTACTACGACTGTCTAAGGTGTCGTTTAGGATTTGAGGAAGGTGGCCTATAATGGGCCAAGCACCTGGAAGTTCTGGTGGGGGTGGGCCAAATTTCTTGCTATTTTTCCAAGTTTTTGCTTTTCTTGCAAGAAAGAATAGGAAGGCAAAGACTAGAATTCCAGCAATGGCTTCAACATGTGAAAGAATATGAAAATCCATTGGACAAAGAAAAAAAGATTGAGATAGAAGAGGATTTTGCCTCAATTGATTTGTTGGAAAATAGGGCCTAAATAAAGTATTCAACTGCCAAAAGTTAGGCTTAAAATATTTATTTGTGACACTTCTAAGATGAATCATTAGGATATCATAATTAATTACTTAAATGGTAATTCAAGTTATTGAAATAACAAATAAACTATTTTTGGATTTTTTGTAACAATAAAGTCATTTAACTTAATTCAACTTTCCAGAAAATTATTTGTGCTCGAAAATCAACATTGAGGTACCGGGAGGCGGGAAGATGATGTGGCATGCCATGTCACCCACTAAAATTTTGAATTTATTAATTGACCATCCTACTTACGAACTCTTGCAAAACATTTTTTATTTCTTAAATTAAATAAACTGTTAAAATTAATATATTTATTCGATAAAAAAATTCTTTTACCAAATGATATTTCTGTTTTTACAAGGTAAAACATTCTCTCATTTTATAAGCAACATTTGACTTATATATACAATAGTAGGAGTATATTTTTTAGACTAAACGTGTTTTAACTAATTTCGTTCACCGATTGAGCTCCGCGTCTGGAAATTTGGGGCCAAGAATTCTTAATAGTAATTGAAAGTAAAATTATAATGTTGTAATAACTCCAATAACGCAGAGACTAAACGTTAAAAGTTATAATTTGAGGCTATACATTTTATAGTCACTTATGAATCATATTATGATGAAACTTTTTTCCTATTTTGATTGGTAAAGATCAAGATATGTCATTGAAAATATTCTTATATTTCATTTTCATGACAGAAATTGAAAATTTACATGAATCGTGTACACATTTGTTGACATTGAAACCTTGTGTCACCAGCAATTATGAAATTTGCATCTATCAGTAATCAGATCGAGCAATAATTCAAATTTAACCTCTTATGAGTAGATATCATAAGAAAATGTAAAGTACTGTTACCTATGCCATTCACTCTTTCCTCTTTGTTTTTTTTTCCTCTGCCAGTAACAAAAATCCAATCAATTAATAATACTATAACGTGATAATGGCATGGACAATAATTTAGACCAAAAAAAGTTATTATAAAGTCACTCCTTAAAAATTAGACTGTTCATTCGTCATCTTATCACACCAATAATTCCCTACCATATGGTGAAAATGAACATAAAGAGACAAGGTAAGGTAAGGTTTTAGATTGTTAAAAAGAAGTGCATCTTCAAGGATAATTTTATATTAGAATGGTTATCATATTTAATTTTATTTATGAGCAAACCAGAGCAAGCCAACTCTATTCACTAAATTAATACTTCCAAAGCACAGCAATTATATTGTCAGTCATTGCTACAACTCTTAAAGGGGGGGGGGGGGGGGGGGTCAACCCTTGATCAAAAAGTCTTGCAAGAGTTAAGAAAGATTAGTAATAAAAAGGCCATTAAAAACATGACCCATCTTCATTAACAATGTCGGGCTCGCTGAAAAATGCCATCGCATGGACACGTGGTCAAGTGCGAGGCACATTATAAGAGAGACTACCTAAGCACGTCAATTTTGTAAAAGAGTGTAATTCTCATTGGTGGGAGGCTTTTCATTAATGCAATAGGTGTTTACAATTACAAACTTAATTGTATAACAATCTCTACTTTACCTAATTACATATCACACCCCCTCAGTTGCAGCGGGAGGAGGCCGGACGCTCAGACTGGATATGAAATCAAGGAACAGCTGCCGAAGAAGTCCCTTAGTAAATATTGACAGACAGTGGTATACACATGATATACCACATGGGCCGAAAATTAATATACCATGTTTGTAGAATTCTTGTACAAATTTAATCATGGTATTAGTATTATAGTAGGAAAATGTATTAGTCTTGTATTAGAAAAATGTAGATTTGTTTTCCATATTTAGATATTGTATATTTGTATATATACCTCTTCATTAATGAAAATAATCAAGGGATTATATTCTTTCATGGTATCAGAAGTATATGGAAAATTTCCTTCTCCCAAAAACACCTGCCGCCGCCCACGTCCCTTCTCGAAATCCGAGATTCCGGCGGACGACTAATTTCTCCCAAATTTTCTTCCTAATCCCTAATTCTCCTCTTGTTCTTTCATCATGTCTTCCTCAAAGAACACTTTTCATTCTGCCCTTGCAATCTCCAACATCAAGAACCACATCCATATCGTTCTTGAGATGGAAAACGTCCAATACGCGACGTGGGAAGAATTATTTAAAGTTGAGGCACGCTCTCATCGAGTCCCTCATCACATCATCCCCTCGAAAATAGGTAAGAAGAAGGTGCCTACCATCGATGACGACACGGAGTTATGGTTAACTCTTGATGCTACAGTACTCCAGTGGATTTATTCCATTATTCTACGGATCTCTTGCAGACGATTATTGAGCCCGATACCACGGCGATGAAAACTTGGAATATGGTGCGTGATATATTTCAAGATAACACAATTCCCGTGATGTCAATCTTGAGCAGGAATTTTCCCATGTCAACATAGAGGATTTTCCGAATGTCTCAGCCTATTGTAAAAGACTAAAGGAATTGGCGGATCAATTCAAGAACGTTGGTGCGCCCGTCACCAATGATCGTCTTGTTCTTCAGATGGGTGCAAGCCTATCCGAGGCTTATAATGGCATTGGGACGCTTCTTCGTCAAAGTAATCCTCTTCCACCGTTCTACCAGGCCCGTTCCATGCTCATATTAGAAAAGGCCAGCTTGGCTAAAAAGGCGGCTACCAGAGCTAATTTCGTCATGATGATGGCAACTTCCGATAACCCTCACTTATTCTAGGATAATTCTAGCCAAAACCGTAATAAGGGTGGCGGCGAAAAGGGTCAAAATCGGGAAAATGGTGGCAAGAACCGCAGTCGTGACAGTGGCGGTGGTCGAAATAGTGGCGGCACTGGCAAATGAGGGGGCCCTAGGGCTGGGCTAATGGCTAGTGGCCCACGGCACCTTACCCAGTTTTTCCTTCATCTTAGGCCAGGCCCAATTTCATCTAGCAACCGTAGGTAGCCCAGCAAACCAGAACTGGGCCCTAGCAGCAGGCTGGCCTGCTTGGGCCTCGGCCTCAGCAGGCCTTTGTTGCTACGAGCCCAACCTCAGTATCGTCACCTACGAATATTGAGGCCGCGATGCATACACTTGGACTAAATCTTCCGGACGCAAATTGGTATAGAGACACCGGAGCCACTTCTCATATGACGTCCGCGCAAGGTAATCTCTCGTCTTATTTCAATTTGAGCAATAATCGTGGCATAATTGTTGGTAATGACAATTCAATTCCAATTCGTGCTTATGGGCACACAAATTTGTCCTTCCCACATCCACCTCTAGTCCTAAAAAATGTCTTTCATTCCCCTCACTTAAATAAAAATTTGGTGTATGTCCGAAAATTCACAAATGATAATTGTGTTTCTGTTAACTTTGACCCCTTTGATTTTTCTGTGAAGGATTTCATGATGGGGATACCTCTAATCAGATGTAATAGTCGATGAGAGATTTATCCAATCACCACCACCACCATTTCCACGAGTCAAGCCACTCCATCAACATTTGCTGCCCTTGCACCTTCTTTGTGGCATGCACGTTTGGGTCATCCGGGGTCGTCTATTATTTCTTCTCTTCATAATAAATTTTTATTGATTGTAAGAATACGTATAGTACTCATATTGTCCATCAGGGAAACATGTTAGATTACCTTTTGTAGCCTCTTCTTCTAGTATGTTGATGCCTTTTGACATTATTCATAATGATTTATGGACATCTCTCAGTTTAAGTTCTTTGGGCCATCGTTATTATGTGTTATTCTTGGATGATTATTCTAATTTTTTGTGGACCTTTCCTTTGTCTAAAAAGTCTCAAGTGTTTTCAACCTTCTTAAAATTTATAACGTTCATCTGTACCGAATTTGAATGGAAAATTAAAAATATTTAATGTGATAATGGAAGGGAATATGATAATGGAAGGGAGTATGATAATGGGCCATTTTGAGAATTTTGTGATACTAATGGCACATTTTTCAGTTTTCTTGTCCTCATACGTCCTCACAAAATGGGAAGACCGAAAGAAAAATTCATACCATTAATAATATTGTTCGAACCTTGCTAGCACATGCTTCGTTACCTCCTTCTTTTTGGCATCATTAGTTACAAATGGCTACATACCTCCTTAACATTCTCCCTAACAAAGGTCTAGCATATCAATCCCCGCTTAAAATTATTTACAATAAAGATCCCTCGTACTCTCATCTTAGGGTGTTTGGGTGCTTGTGTTATCCATTTTTTCCGTCCACTACAATTAATAAACTTCAAGCCCGGTCTACCGCTTGTGTATTTTTGGGTTATCCGTCTAATCATCGTGGTTACAAATGTTTTGATTTATATTCAAATAAAATCATAATTAGTCTTCATGTTCTTTTTTATGAAACCCAATTTCCTTTTGCTAAATTGTCTAATTTCATGTCTGGTAATTATAATTTTTTGGACGATGCTATCTCCCCGTACATTCTCAGACAGTGGGCCCACCCTACCCGTGAGTCAAATCTGTCAGTAGGCCCACTGCCTGCTGGCCTAATTCACTACCGAATTAGCCACTGGCCCAAATACCTCCAGTTCGTTGAATGTTCCAGGCCAGCAGGCCCACTGCCTGCTGGCCCAGTAACTCACCCGCATGACCCAGTTTCACGTCAAGCAGGCCCACTGCCTGCTGGCCCATCCTAAGGCAGTCCACAAATGTCCTCGGTCCAGTTTATTTATGTTCCGAGTTATGGGCCCGTTACTCATAGAAAAGGGATATTTGAAAACCTAAATGACATTTTAATTTTAATTGTAATGTCACTAAATCACCCCTACAACGTAACCCAATGTCTGCCCCTTCATGATCCGAATTGGATAATGGTCATGGACGATGAATATAATGCTCTTATTGAAAATAAAATGTGGAAGTTGGTGTCTCGTCCGCCTGGTGTCAATATTATTCATTCTATGTATATTTTTACTCATAAGGAAAATTTTGATAGTTTTTTTAAGAGGCATAAGGTCTGTCTTCTAGGTGGTGATAAAACTCAATAGGTTGGCGTGGATTGTTGTGAGACTTTTAGTCTGGTGGTCAAACCGGCTACCATTCACATTGTTCTCAGTCTGGCTCTCTCGAAAGCATGACCCATTCATCAGTTAGATGTGAAAAATGTTTTCTTACACGGTGATCTTAAGGAGATAGTATACATGCATCAGCCCTTGGGATTTAGGGACCCCAATTATCCTCATCATGTCTGTTTGCTGAAAAAGTCATTGTATGCGCTTAAGCAGGCCCCACATGCTTGGTATAAGTGGTTTGCAAATTATGTGTCTACTATTGGATTTTCTCACATCAGGTCTGATCATTCTCTATTCATCTATCATCGTGGTACTTCTATGACATATATTATATTATATGTGGATGATATTATATTGACTATCTCTTCTGATAATCTGCGCAAGTCTATCATGTCCCTTCTTATTTCAAAATTTGCTATGAAAGACTTGGGACCCTTGAGCTATTTTTTGGATATAACTGCCACTCATCATGCAGGTGGTCTATTTTTATCACAAAGGAAGTATGCTGCTGAGATCATTGAGAGAGCTGACATGTCATTTTGTAAGTCCTCTTCTACTCCGGTTGATATCAAACTGAAACTGAGTGCTAATACTAGCACACCATACGAGGATCCCACCCACTATCGCAGTCTTGTAGGGGCTCTTCAGTATCTTACCTTCACGAGACCAGATATTACTTATGCAGTCCAACATGTGTGTTTGTTTATGCATGATCCGAGGGTTGAGCATATGCATGCGCTCAAACGCATTATACGATACATACCAGGCACACTTGATTATGGTTTGCATTTATATCCATTCTCCATCTCTACTCTCGTGTCTTATACAGATGTTGATTGGGTGGATGTCCAGATACCAGGCGTTCGACCTCTAGTTATTGTATATTTCTTGGTGATAACTTGGTTTCTTGGTCAGCAAAACTCCAGTCTACTTTATCGCGATTTAGTGTGGAGGCCGAGTATCGAGGGGTAGCCAATGTGGTGTCTGAGTCATGTTGGCTGTGTAATCTCCTATTAGAGGCACACTTTTCTATTCAGAAAGCTACCTTGGTCTACTGTGATAATGTTAGTGCAATCTATCTCTATGGGAATTCGATCCAACATCAGCGCACTAAACATATCGAGATGGATATTCACGTTGTTCGCGAAAAGGTAGCTCGTGGATAAGTACGTGTCTTGCATGTCCCTTCACAGTACCAAATTGCTGACATCTTTACTAAGTGTCTTCCCATAGTTCTGTTTGAAAATTTTAGGGACAGTCTCAGCGTACGACAACAGCCCGCTATGACTGCGGGGGTGTGAAAGACAGTGGTATACACACGGTATACCATACGGACTGAAAATTAATATACCATGTACCATGTTTGTAGAATTCTTGTACAAGTTTAATTATGGTATTAGTATTATAGTAGGAAAATGTATTAGTCTTGTATAAGGAAAAGGTAGATTTATTTTATATATTTAGATATTTTATATTTGTATATATACCTCTTTATTAATGAAAATTAATCAAGGGATTATATTCTTTCAAATATATATGCGTACTGATAGGAAGAAAGGAACATGTAACACCCAAACATGGCCCATGGCGACCTTCTCATGAACAAAATGAATATTCATCTCAATATATTTGGTTTGTTGATGCTGAACCGGATTATGAGACAAGTAAACAGCAGATATGTTATCACAGTAGACAAGAGATGTCTTACATAAGGGACAATGAAGTTCTAGAAGAAGGTTTCTGAGCCAGCAGATATCGGCAACAACGTTTGCAATACCTCTATATTCTACTTTTGCACTCGAACGGGAAAGCGTGGCTTGCCGTTTGGCAGACCAATAGATGAGATTATCACCTAAAAATATACAGTAGCTGGAAGTAGATCGACGTGTGTCCGGACAGCCGCCCCAATCGGCGTCCATATACGATATCAGCATGGTCGGTGCAGATGGATAAAGATGTAATTCGTATTCAAGAGTACCCTTAACGTATTGAATAATATGTTTAAGAGCGGTAAAGTGAGGCTCCCTAGGAGCATGCATGAACAAACACATCTGTTGAACGGCATAGGCAATATCGGGCCTAGTGAAGGTAAGATACTGAAGTGCACCAACAAGACTCCTATAAAGAGAAGGATCGAGCACTGGATCCCCATCATCGATATTGAGTTTCGACTTCAAGTCGACTGGAGTGGGCATGATCTCGCAGTTTGCCATTTTAGCCCTATAAATAATTTATTCGACATACTTACGCCAACAAAGGAACATTACATTTTCGGATCTGGTCACTGAAATCCCAAAAAATAACTCAACTTACCCAAGTCTGTCATAGCAAATTCAAATTTGTGCAGGGTAATGATCTCGTATTTCAACACATCAGATGAGGCAGTCAGAACAATATCATCCATATAGAGCAAAAGGTATGTAGTGTCATTACCTCAATGAAAAATAAAAAGTGAATTATCACTTTTGCCACACGAATCCGATCTGCATGATGAAAGTGGCAAAGCGCTCATACCAAGCCCTGAGAGCTTGTTTCAAGTCATAAAGTGACTTTTGAAGATGGTAGACATACTAAGGAGCCTCTAGATGCATAAAGTCAGGCGGTTGATGCATATATACAGTTTATTTCAAATCCCCATGTAAGAACGTAGTTTTCACATCAAGTTGATGAATCAACGAGTTCTTTCCCATAGCTATGCTCAAAATAATGCGAATGGTGGATGGTTTAACTACTGGACTGAAGGTCTCACCACAATCAATTCCCTCTTGTTGCCCCGTGCCATTTGCCATAAGTATCGCCTTATGGCGTTCAAGCTTACCACTATCTCTAAATTTTTGATGATATGGCCATATGCAACGAATCACATTCACCCCCTCTGGTCTCGGGATAAGATCCCAAATGCGTTGTGTAGTGAACGTATTAAATTCCTCACGCATGGCCGCATTCCAATTCAGGTCAAGCTTAGTTAATTTTAGGTTTTTAGGTATATGTGAGATAGTCTGAGTGGAGAGGTTAAAGTGAACTTTTAGTTTGAAAATCCCGTGCTAGGCACGGGTTTCCATACAATGGGTCAAAAGCGGGACTGTTTTGGTCACGGGCATTGGGGTGGTTTCGGGCAGTGGGGTGGTTTGGGACACGGTATTTTATGTGACTGATTAAAGTTGGGGCAATGACTGATTATGGTGGGTGGTCGATGGGATGGGGGCTCAGTCTAACGGTGCTGGGGGGTAGTCGACGGTGGGGCAGTGGGCTGAGGCAGTGACAAGATGAGGGGTATTCGTCGGAGGCTGGGGTAGTTAACGGTGGGGCAGTGGGCTGTGATGGGACGGGATGAGTGGCATGATGTATGACATTTCTAATGAGAGGGGACGTGTTCAGGTCATCAAGGAAGTCGTAAGGAAGGACTTGAAATTTTTGGATGTTTGCAAATGGGAAAATGTTCTCCTCGAATGTGACATGGCGAGAGACTAGGATTTTATTTGTGGATAAATCATAGCATAAGTACCCCCATATGGTTTGATGGGAAACCTAAGAAAATGGAAGGGGTAGTTGTAGGTTCTAAATTATGAGGGGTCGTGGAGGCGAGATTGACTAGCGTAGACAACCAAAAATCTAAAGGTTATCATAAGATTCGACGGAAGAGAATTTCGGTTGGATTTTTATTTTGAAGTGTTCGTGTTGGTAATATATTAAGGAGGTATGCTGACATATGTAATGTGTACACCCAAAAAGAAGGGGGGTGGAAGCATGGAAGAGCATAGTGTGAATCTTATTATTGATGGTACGTAGGATTCTTTCGGCTTTATCATTTTGAGGAGAGGTATGGGGGCAAGAAAATCAAAACAACATGTCGTGGTCCGCACAAAATTTATGAAAGGGAAGGTTGTCAAACTCATGGTCGTTATCACATTGAATAGTTTTGATGGTCTTTTCAAATTAGGTTTTAACATATGCTTGAAATTCAAGAAAGATTGTGTAAACTTGGGACTTATATTTTAGAGCATACACCCAAAGAAAGTGAGTGAAATCATCCAAAAACACCAAAAAATATTTGTGACCCATTTTGCTAGTAATGGGAGATGTCCATAAATTTGCATGAATAATATCAAAAAGGAGAAAACGTTACAGTTAATGAATATTGAAAAGGAAGTCTAACATGCTTTCCTAAAGGACAAGAGTAGCAAGCGGGGGAAATTTGTTGTTATTACATTGAATGAAATTTTGACTTCTAAGAAAATTAAAAATTGGTGCTCCCGGGTACCCGAGTCTATTGTGCCAAGTGGATGGACAGATGGCAGCTAGAGAGGTTGGTGGATTGACACTTGCAGCAGAATTGGATGAGAAAGGATATAGGTCTCCCACACTATAGCATCTCGTAAGAGTTGTCCCCGTACTTAGGTCCTTTACAGAAAAACCAAAAGGATCAAACTCAATAGATACGGAGTTGTCACTAGCAAACTTCCTAACAGAGATTAAGTTTTTACTGATGTTAGGAGCATTTATGACATTTTTTAGGGTAAATGGCGGGCGAGGTGGTTTTGTTTGAGAGGTGCCATAACCTTGAATTAGAATGCGATTGCCATTGCCGATCAAAATTAATTGAGGATTGTTCAAATTTAATAGGTGAGGCAGATTATCAGAGTTGCGAGTGAGGTGGGATGTGGCACATGTATCCATGTATCATGCGTCTTTGGGTTGCTAGTGATTCATAGTGTTGTAAGACTGACTCATATCGGTAGGGGTCATGGGGCCGAAGTGGGCCTTGCCGCCGCCTCACTTTCTGCGGCCGTGTCCCCTTCCGCCTCCTCGGCCACCACGTTGAGCTTGGTGGTCTGTAGGTTGCATAGGACCGACGGGTGTGTTGGCGGTTGGCGTTACGACAACCGACAATGCATGTGAATGTGCTCGTCCTATTTGGCTCGTCTAGTCTCCTCCAACAGCAATTGTGACCGAGCCTTGTTGAAGCTATGGAGGGGATCAGCTTGTTGGATCATCGTCGCAAGTGTATCGTACTCACCTTTCGGCAAACCATTGATAAGTTGTAAAACCATCTTTGTTTCGGAATTTAGAGTACTAACATTAGACAATTGATCGACAACCAATTTTAGATGTTTACAATAGTCTGACATGTTGGCAAAGTTCTTAAGACGAGTGTTGGTGAATTGTTCCTCCAAATAGATGGCACGTGTATGTTTGTTGTCTTGAATGATTTCCTCTGGCCGTGTCCATAATTCGTGAGCCGAGGCACCTGTCTTCATAATAGTATGAAGTAGATCCTTGGATATGGTTCCATATATCCATTGTTTGACGATAGCATCGATGTCGGGTGGACGGGGGGGAGGGGTGGCATCTATGTGATCAAGGACGTTGTATGCACAAGCATGTATTTGAAATAATTTGACCCACGATGAGTATTGTCCATCCTCTTGATCAAGAACTAGAGAGATAAAGTTTTTTATATTCATTACGGCAAATTTCGGATGAAAGGTGTTACCGTGTTAGTAGGGGGAGGAGGAGGATGATGTGTGACGTCGTGGGTGGAGGAGGAGGAAGTGGGAGAATCCATGTGGCCGTCGGAAGCAATAAAGGAGAGCTGGGTGGCGGCGGAATATCTTTAGGGTTTGGGGGGTTACCGCCGGAAAATAAGAAAAGAGATTAGGAGGGGGACGAGTATAATTTTAGGGCAGAGAGGGTTTAACTTCTGATACCATGTAGAAGAGTGTAATTCTCGTTGGTTGGAGTCTTCTCATTCATGCAATATATATAGGTGTTTACAATTACAAACCTAATTGTATAAGGATCTCTACTTTACCTAATTACACTAGAATAATAATTACAGAATATATGGAGAATATTTATTTATTCTCTATCAAGTTTAATATTGTCGAATGTGTGGTAATCTTATCTTTTTAGATACAACACATTATTATTTACTTAATTTTGTCTTTTGACACACTCTTTCACGTGTGATTTGATTTTTTTATGAGTCAGACACTTGATTATTTTAAAAATAATGATCCGTGGTGAAACTTGAATGCAACACATCTACATGCTCTGATATCATGTAAAAAATAATTTTATTGTGATAATAATATTTTCTTTTCCGGGAGAGGAATCACGTAATTGGTGGTTTCCACTTTATCGTAGCATTGGCCACAAATTTAGTAAGTCTCAACTGTAACGGTCCTCATCCAACGGTAAGATATTATCTACTTCAAGTCTGGGTAATATGTCTCTTGGGTGTAAACTTAAAAGACATCTTATCAGTAGTTGATTTTGAATTCATTCTTATAAAGTCCCTAATTTTTTTTCTCATTCTAATTTGTGATTGGCCTAATAATGTATACCTCTTCTTCAGATTCTTACGCTCCGTCAGGCACGTCATGCCAAGAATTCTTGAAATTAAAGATATCTCATGGATTATGAAGAGACAACACGTTTAAGTATATTTGTCCATTTTCATATCAAGATACACAATGAGGCAGCATACATCTTTTAAACTTGTGATTTGGTACTGAATTATCACATAAAAATAGAATCACGTGCTTCACGACAAAAATATTTGGATGTTATCAATTAATTGTTTATTTTATCTCAAAGTAGGTTGTCCTAATAGGACACCAAAGTAGCGGAATGGGCTGCTATATTTAGTTTTCTCTCCCCAAATATTCCATTATTCTCAGCGGAAAAACAAGAAGAAATATAAAGAGTGACTAAAAAATGGTCATATGGTGCAAATAACCCTATTAATTGGACTTATGAGTTTGGGGAATCGGATGGATAAACCAAATAAACTTAGATTTTTTCCGTTTGTCATTATTCTCCAGCCATATTGTTCAGAATCAACATGTGTGCGCTAAATCAGTCAATACATACTTTTAATGTAATGTTCATTTTAGATCAAGCTCATACAATTTTTCCAAAACACCATTTAAGAACTTATACCTATACATTATGTCTGGCAGATGCGGATTCAGGATTTAAACTCTATGAGTTCAACCTTTTAAGATTTTTATTTTGAACCCATTATATTTTAAAAGTTATGGGTTCATGTATACTATTTCTTGCAATTTTGATAATTTTTACACATAAATTTATACTCCGCGTCGAAAGTTAGGGTTCAATTGAACCCCCACCTTACATGATACATCCGCCACTGCCTTATGGGTGTGTTTGGTACGGAGATTTTCCATGTTGGTTGGTCAAAATGTTATGAAAAATATTTTTTCTAGATAAATGAGTTCTCTAATGAAAGTAGGAAAGACAAGTCACGTAATTGATATTTCAAATTCATTGTCTCGTCCACACCCACTCAATGGCTCCAACCCCCATCCCTTGACCATCCCACCCCTTGCTAGTCGCCACTCCCGAACCCCCACTCCCCACCCCATGCCACCTTCATAATTTTCTGCTAGATTACATATAGATGTTCTTAAGGATAATATTTTTTTGTTTACTTACCAAACACTAAATAATAAGTAAGAAACTCACATGTTTTCCAAGAAAACATTTCTTTCTCACCAAACACATCCTATATGTAGTATCATTTTCTTTTCGGCTATCAATATAGGACTTTCCAAAAGATCCATACATTCTCCAAAAAAACAAAATTCCAAGAAAACATTTAACTAATGCAAATGTTTCGCTCTATATTTTGAAGGTCCCAATCCTATACAGTAGAGTAGTGTAACTTTTATTGGCCCTCTTGCTTTAAACCTCACTGTTTTAATCACAATGGTGGCATTAAAACTCCCATTAATTGGAGGAAAGGCCTACTTTGCTATACCATGACCACTATATTGCTAATTATTGTTTATAAAACAAAATATGATATAATTAAGAGTTGCAATATAGGGTAAAATAACATACCAAAGATTAATTTAATTATCATCAAAGGCTATGTAGAATGGTAAAGTCTCCTAGTTCCTCGATTCCTTGTAACTGATATCGGATGCTTGAGGGCAAAAACATGTTAATTTAGTTAGTAGAATAATCAACTTTAACGTTTATAATTTAAATTGACTAGTGACTAATAGAAAAGGGGAGGTTTCTGTATTGAAGGGAGCTATTTCCCCAAGAAAAAAAAAGTGAACGTTTTATTATGGAATATAAACTTAATTTTCCAACATTTTGGTATAAACAACAGGGTATGGTAAATTTCATTTTATAATATTTCTTGGCCATGTTTATTTTTTATTTTTTTTAGAGGAGCAAGAAATATTTCGAAATATTTTTATTGTCAATGATAATGTTATCTTTCGACGGGCTACAGAGATATTGGTGGAATCATTTGATCTTTAATGTTTTTTAAATAGAATTTGCAAAAAGATCAAAATGATTGATATTGGAAAACATATATTGGGATACAAACAGATATTGTATCGTTTAATTTATCATATTTTCAAATCATGGCTAAAAAACAAACACACCAACCATCAGCAGCATACATTTCCTATGCTAAAAAACAACTAGATATGTTCATTGAAACTGATAAGGCACGTATACATTATAATAATAAAATAATATTGTGCTTCAAGATAAAAATTATTATTTTATCATTTTTTGTCTGTTCAATTAAGTATTAGAAGGAATTTCAAACGCTACGTACAAAAAGTAGACATATAATTAGTTGTTCCGTTAACGGTACAGTTATGTATATTGTATATCTTCGTATGTATGACTCACATTTTGTATACATTAATGATTTATATAACAGTAAGAATAAGTTAATCACTCTGTTATGTTATATACCATAACATATACAACATGTAGATTGTATATCCCCGACCCCAAGATAGACAATGTACAGGATTTTATAATGTTTTTTTACCTAAATATGGTCATTTTCATTTTTTAATACCACCGGGGCACATCGCCTAAATGTGTTGGAAATTTGTCTTTGGCGGGAGTTGCGACCGACCAACTTTAACGTCTTAAACACTAGTGTTACGCATATTGGCGAATTCGGTTCTTCACACATGCATGATCTACTAAGTACGTAGATAACCGTAGGGCCAAGAATCGTCAAATTTCATTGAGAAATGAAAGAGATATTGGTTCACGAAGTAAGGTGTTTGAAGCATGGAAAGTGTGGTATTGTGTGTAATTCTCCCCCATCGGTAGAGGAAGAAAGAATTGTTGTGTATATAAGACTCGAAATTGGTTTGGGGTTTGGGACCCCAAGGGGTATCCCATGTGTTTAAAGGAGGGAGGACCTAGATGTGCTTCGGTTCGAGGAAAGACCACACGCGCGCCGCCGCCGCCCGCCCGTCCGGTCCGGTTCACGGGTTGTTATCTTTTTGGGCCAGAGAACTTTGTCAGAAGTACAGTTTGATCCCAGAAGTTTCCGGATGTACGGTTCGGACCGAGAATTCTTTCGGATGTACGCTTTGGTCCCCGAAGTTTCAAGATGTACGCTTTGGTCCCTCAAGTTTCCGAGAATCGGACGGTCAAAGCGGTTGCCAAGCACTCAATTCGGCCATTTATTTTGGCTGAATTACTCCTCCTATAATGGCCAAATCCGTTGGTCTTTTCTCCATTTATGTTGGTGGCTTTACTACCTTCATAATGGCCATTATTTGGTCATTATGGAGGGCGATGTCCAGCCCCTCCCTCACCTATATAAACACCCCCTTACACCATTGTTGAGCACCAAGGAGAACACCAAAAACAGTGCACGAAAATACACAACCGAAAACAGTTTTCTTCCTACAACTTCCAAGCATCATTTCGTTACTCAATATTCTTCACGGTAGCTCTTGAGTTTCCTTTGCTCAAGGGTTCCATTGATGTTTTATCTTGGGAGACAAATTGTCCAGGACGTATAAAGGATACATACGGGGAAATATTGTCTTAAGGACAGAGTGCTACACTCGACTCAGCAAAAACAATTTCCATTTTTCCATCTTCTACAAAACTGGAATTTCCAGTTTTCGTGTGTAACTATTGTAATTTTCAGATTTCTAGTTGAATTATTGAATCTTTGTTTATCCTTTCGAATACTTGTAATAGTTATATACTTCCCGTACTGCATTATAAAGTACCATAGAGCAAAAACTCCCAACTAAATGTTGCGTACTGATTATTATATTTGCTTAATAAAAGGGAGGAAAAGCTAATTTTAGGTGGGATGGATAAGACAATGCGTAAAAATAAGCCAGGTAAATGGGATCGTCAGGTGAAAAAAGTGGCGGAGAATTTAAATGCAAGGATGTCCATAATTTAGTAGATGTTGTGGTGGTTGAAGATAAAGAGTTTGCTGGGGGAAAGGAAAATGATGGATGTTGATATTGTCCAGCCAAAAGAGAAGAAGCAGTGAGCAGAGGTGGTGCGGGAGGCCAGCCTTAAATGATCTCCCTCGCCCAAATGAAGCTAATGGCGTGGAATTATCGAGGCCTGGGGAGTCCTTGACAGTTCCCTGTCTTAAGGAGATAATTAGGCTCCACTCCAGGATTTGGTGTTCCTTTGCGAGACGAATGTTAGCAATCTGTAATCCAAAAAACCAGTAAATAATAATAACTGAAAGTAAACAGAATCAGTGTTGAAAAATAAGAATAATTTTTCAGAATATAATCGAGCCAACTTAGTCCAAAGTGTGTCCTTAAGGAAATTATTCCCCTCACAGTACTCGAGGTTGATGGAATATCCCCTCCCAGGATAGAACGATTATCTTACCAGAATAGTAGTACTCCAAATTCAGGTAGCGGTGAACCACTCAACGGCAGTATATCACACAAAATTTATTTGTGCAGAAGAAGAAGTAGTTTTTGTTGTTCAGAAAATTAGTAAGTAAAATTCTGAGGAATCAAACGAATTTATAGCCATGGAAGTACTGTTTCTGAAGGTTTGCAACCCTTACGAACGACCACTAAAAACTGGTGGGAAATTTAAATATGGGAAAGAAACCGGGTCGCGGGTCAGTCACGCAGATCCGGCCGGGTCACGGGTCAGTCACGCAGATCCGGCCGGGTCACGAGTCAGACACGCGGATCCGGGTCACTAACGGGTAGAATTTGGATAAGTTAATTAATTTAATTAAATAATAATTAATTAAATAATTAAAATTAAAGAAAATTTGGTCCAAAAAGATTATCAATCAAATCATTTGACCAAATCCAAATCCGAGCCGAGCGAGCGACGACGGCGCGAGGGGTCCTTGCCCCCTCAACCCTTTTAGTGACCAGAGAAGGTGTAATGTAATATATACACCTCTCTTTTCCTTTCTTTTTCCGATGTGGGACAACTGGTTTACCCAAGGCAAAAGGGACCTTTTACATTCCCTTCACTTTTCATCCCATCATTTCTCATTCACCAATATCAATACCCAACAACAAAGAATAAGTGGGTGTATTTGAAGAGGTTGCAGAAACAACTTTAAATAGATAACATGGAAGTAGTTGATCTAGATGGGCTTGTTGGTAGTCTCTGCTTATTTTGAACTACCAATTATGAGACGCAATATTTCTGTATCTACTTTTTATATTGAAGCTCTTGTTTTAGGTCATGTAAATAATTTTATGTTTTGGTGTATATATGTCTATGCTAGTACGGATAGAAATGTGAGAAAAGAACAATGGAATGAACGGCAAGTTATATCTTTAAATTGGGGTCTTAATTGGATAATCATGGGGAATTTTAATGATATTATTGATGATTCGGAAAAGATTTCGCCATATCCCGCTTTCTTTTTATTTTGAGGTTAGGATCTAGTTGTGATGTCATTCCTTTTTTTTTTCTTTCATTTATACTGGAACCATTGAATTCATTAGATACCGATTCCTATCTTGAAAATGTGTTTTCTCTTCTTTGATTTTCTTAACTATCTTCTATAGGAGACCTTTTTTGTCCAATCAAAAATGATTTTATCACTTCGGAATCCGAAATTCAAGATAGATGGATATATACCACATCCATATGTCAAGGAGAAAGAGAGCGTGGATCAAATATAGAAAATAAAGTAAACATGGGCCCTGTTCTCTCAAAACATCAAAACGATCTTGAAAAAAATTACGTGGAATCAGACACAAAGAAGGGTAAAAAGAAAAAAATAATACAAAAGCAACACATAAGAAAAATTAGATTTGTTCTTGAAACGTTATTTTCTTTTTCAATTGAAATGGAATGATGATCTGAATCAAAGAATGACCAAGAATATCAAGGTGTATTGTCTCATGCTTTGACTGATAAATCCAACCAAAATAAAATATCGTCGGTTCAAACGGGAGAAATGAGTTTGGATATTATGCTGATTCAGGGGAATTTAACTCTTACAGAATTGATGAAGAAGGGGATATTGATTATCGAGCCTATTCGATTGTCTGGAAAGCAATATTGGTTGGATTAGCTCACTTTTCTGTACGTTATATATTCACTTATGCGGCTTTCTTGATTGCCTCTACGCCGGGCAAATTTGGTTAATATTTTTAATGTGCGTATCCGCGATAATCTCATTTATTTCGACGGAGAGAGGGTCCACCTTCTTCAATTTCTACATCTAGGATTCGACTTGTAGCATGGATACTAATAGGAATTCAACCATTATGGCAAAGAAAAGTTTGATTCAGAGGGAAAAGAAGAGGCAAAAATTGGAACGGAAATATCATTCGATTCGTCGATCCTCAAAAAAAGAAATAAGCAAGGTTCTGTCATTGAGTGACAAATGGGAAATTTATGGAAAGTTACAATCCCTACCACGGAATAGTGCACCTACACGCCTTCATCGATGTTGTTTTTTGACCGGAAGACCACATGTTTTCTATGGGAAACTCGAGACTCTTTAGAATTGTGAATTTCTAGTTATCACACGCACTTGGTGCGCTTGACTTTCTTCAAAATTCTTTTTGTTCTACGTGTTCAAATGACATTGTTTGGGGTATTATAACTCAGCAATGACGTACTAACTATTAATACATAATTAACTAAATAAAAGTGTTCCCTCTCTGATATCTAAGTTTTTTAGATGAGACAGTGTTTGAATCAATAGAGAACCTTTTCTTTTCTATAAATCGATAATATTCAATTCCAAATCCTTTCCGATACCTCCCAAGGAAAATCTCGAATTTGAATCCCAAATTGACGGGTTAGTGTGATATTATCCATGCGGTTATGCACACTTTGAATAGGAATCCATTTTCTGAAAGATCATGGCTGAACAACAAAAAGAGAAAGATAGAATACCTTTCAACGCTAGCCTAGCGTGCTATAAACCTACAGGGAACAAGAACCAGATCGAAGACATTCCCATAAGTAGAGGATGAAACCCTTGCTTGTTTATCCCGATGAGGGTTTATGAATCACTCAAATGAGCCTTTCTAGCCACATCTGAATCGGCATCCCTATCCATATGTTTATACGCATGGGCATCCAAATCTGAATATGTAGTTACTATTAGGGAATTCCCATCCGCACCGGAATTGGCTAAATCTAGCATAGTAGGTCTTGTTCCGATGCGGGAAAAATCTTTTTAAAAGGCATCTCGGTGAAAGAGGAGTGAGAACCATAAGGCAAGCGCCAAAATCTAGCACAAACTGCTCCCATATACTGGTAAAGAAAGCCATCTGACCCTCCCAGATTAGGAATGTGAAGGCCTCTCCTTCGAAAGGAGATCGGGGAAATAAAGAGCTATGTTATTGACCGGACTCTTTTTTCTCATTTTGTTTGAAGCATGACAAATAGATAATGAAATGCATAAAAAAATAGGGGAAGGAAGTCAGACACTCTTTTTTTTTTTGTTTAAGGGTTGCTCGCACCGAAGTACCAAAGGCTTTCAAGGCTTACAGCTCCCTATTACAGGAGCTTAAAAAAGGCTTTCAGTAGCACCCTTAGAATCTAAGCTATTGACTCTCCAAAGAGCAACTCTTCTCAAAATCTCACTCAAAAGGTAATGAGTCATTGCCCTTCTCCGACCCAGACTGACCAACCTGAGAGCGGACAACTAATGCATTCCACTAATTAAATAGGGTTATATGATCGGTCTGTGACCCCTGGATGCCAAAGGTGTCCTTAGGGTGATCTCGTAGTTCCTACGGGGTAGAAATGATGGGGTCAGTCCACGATTTTCCTTCCTTTTCTTTTGCCGCATTTTGCTGAAAGTGTTGAAGGGAGATAGTGCATCAAGTTATTCTCAAGGGCCAACTTGATCCTATTTCCCATATATCTCAGATGAGGGAACCCTGGGAGAGCCACCGACTCCAACTACCATCCTTGTACGATCCATACTAAATCTGACCAACTGCACATCCTACCTTTTCTACATTCTTGACAACCCATCTTTGTCTTAGTAGAGTCTTTTAGTGGCACATTTCGGTTATCTTCCCCATTACTTATAAAAAGGGAGCCATCGGTTCAGTTACAAGATACTTGTTTATCAATGACCGAAGAATATGAACTTTCTACTTATGATCTTCACGAATTGAATTATAATCAAATCGCTTTGGGTTGCTTACCAATGTCGTAATCGATGATTACACAATTCACAATTTCAAATTTACCTCAAATAAAAAATGAATAAACCCTTAATTCGATTAAAAAATCCAAATTACGAAGACTTAGTTCGATCTAAAAGAATGAGATTTTTGCTTGGTCAATTCAAATTAGTGATTGGTTAGTGAGACTCCTAGCTTAATTTAGATTGAAAAATTAGAAGGTGGAGTAAGGGACCAATGGACGTATAACGATTTTAAAAATTTTATTTTTAACATGGGAGCAATAGATTCAGGATATAAGGGTAAGCCGTGGATATGGTGGTGCTTCAGGAGAGATGATGGGGGTGATTCAAGAGGTTAGACGAGAGTTTGGTTTCTCATGATTAGGTGGTTAACATATGACCAAGAAAATGTACTTCATATTCAAAATAAGATGTCTGATCATGCTATGTTATTATGTTTGATCGAACCAATGAGGGAAAATGGAAAAATATTATTTTGATCAAAGGTGGGTTGCAGAGGATAACGTGAGGGATATTATAAAGCGAACTTGGGGAAGATAGATTAATGAGTCTAGACAATTTAAAGTGTGTTGAAAAATATGTAAGTGCAAGTCTGCATTGTTGGCATGGGTAAAAAAAAGGGGGGACTGAACTCGAGAGAGAAGATAAAGGAGCTAAAACAACAACTGGAGAGTTTACGAAATGACCCTGGGGAGATTGATTTCAAAAGATTAAAATCTTGAAAAAATGACTAGGTCAGGCATATAAGGATGAGGAATTATTTTGGAGACTAAAAATCAAGAGTACAATGATTATCTGAAGGTGATAAGAATACTTTTTACTTTCTTATGGCAACAATACAAAAGAGAAAGAGTAATTTAAGAAAAAGGTTGCAAAAAGAGGATGGATCCTGGGTATACGATAAGGAAGAAATTAGTGGTGAGGTCGAGATTTTTTATAGCAATTTATTCACCACATCTGTGCCAGAATCAAAGACGACGATTTGGGATGATATTCTTGTTGGAATCACATAGGATATGAATGAGAGATTAATTGGGAAGTTACTATTGAGGAAGTGAAGAAAGCAGTGTTTTCAATGTGCCCACTAAAGCTCCAGGAGTTGACGGTATGACCCCTTTATTTTTTCAAGAATATTGGTCGATTATATCGGATGATGTGCTTCAAGCGGTGAGGAGTTTTTTCCAAACATTAACTTTGCTATCATCGTGGAATAGAACTTTGATTACATTTATCCCGAAGTGTAAAACTCCAGTCTCGATGAATCAATATAGGTCTATTAGTCTGTGCACTATGATTTGCAAAATAGTGCAAAAATCTTGGCTGATAGGATGAAGCCTCTGTTAAAGCATGTAATTCATCCTAATCAGGTAGCGTTTATAAGTGGAAGATAAATTATAGATAATGTGGTTTTAGCGCATGAATTTATAAGCTTATTAGGGATAGAAGGAAAGGAAAGGAAAGGAAAGAAGAAGTTCATGGCTATTAAACTAGATATGTCGAAGGCTTATGATCGAGTGGAATAGGACTATGTGAAGAAAATGATGATTCATATGGGATTTCATGAAAAAATTATCGGATGGATAATGGAATTTATACCTTCTATGACATTCTCTTTTAATTTGAATGGAGAGATAAGAGGTAATATAGTTCCATCAACAGTATTGAGGCAAGGAGATCCACTTTCACCATATTTTTTTGTCATCTGTGTGGAAGGGTTGTCGGTGTTATTAAAATAGGTTGAGGAGCGGAAGGTACTATCTGGTTTACAATCGAATAGAAATGGGTCGTCCGTTTCTCACTTGTTATTTGCATATTATTCTTTCGTCTTCTGTGAAGCCTTGCGATGCAAAGTGCATATGAAGTTCAAATGATAGTGCAGAATTATGCTAGATGTTCCGATCGTGCATCTACGAGCAAGAATACAGAAAGTCAAGAGAAGGGAGAGATTTGTGTTGTGTTGGAAAATATGAAATATGTACCAATGGTATGTATTTGGGCCTACCCGCAGTAGTGGAAAGATCTAACAATGAGATGTTAGATTTTATCAAGGATAGAGTTCGGACAAAAATAAGGGGTTGGAAAGAACGATTTCTAAGTCCAACAGAAAAAAAAGTATTGTTAAAATCGGTCCTTTCTGCTATACCCACTTATGCCTTGACATGCTTTAAAATGCCAGATGATCTGTGTAAAGAAATCACATCGCTTTTTAATAAATTTTGGTGGGGGCAAGATGAGGGGATACGAAAGATGCATTTAGAGAGATGGAAGAGACTTTGTGACTCAAAAAGCAAAAGGAGGCTTGGTTTTAGAGATTTAAAAACTTTCAATGGTTAAAGTTTTGAAAAGAAAATATTTTTCAAATTCTTCTTTTATGAATGCAGATATAAAAAGATCATCTTTGTGGATTTGGATAAACTTGATGTGGAAAGAGACCTCTTACAGAAGGGACTGAGATGGAATATTATTGATGGTGCACTTGTGAATGTATGGACTGAGCCATGGCTATTTAAGCATTATAACTTTACCCTGTCACAATTCATGGTGATAGAAATAGCAAGTTAAAGGTTTCAGATTTGATTGATAGTGAGAGCCCAAATTGAAAAATAGATAGGCTTAGTGACTTATTTTGTGAGGATGACATCAAAGCTATTCAATTTATTCCTATGTCTAGGTTGGGTTGGAAATATAGAGTGTTATGTCACTTTATAAAATTTGAGAGTTATGAGGTGCAATCATGCTATCATATAGTAAAATCTTTATTGGAGGCACAAGAACGGAGAAATGATAGGATTGAATCGAGTAAAAAGTTCTTTTCGAAAACTTTTTGGCTAGGTCTGTGGAAGATGATCATTAAAAATAAATTAAAACATTTCTTGAGAAAGTGTTTTTACCGGTTAGAAGTGTGCTAGAGAAGAGGCTAAAGCTACAAGATGCAATATGTAGGGTATGTGGGATGGAAAAAGAAACAGTTGAACATATGTTCTTTCATTGCTCTAGATCTCTAGCTGTATGAAAATTGAGTCCCGTCTTATGGTATGATATCCATAGAGTCAATAATTTTTCTAGTTGGTGGTATGATCTCTTTTTGAATGTTAAACAATTTCCTGATTCAATGAACTTGTTGAATTTATCTGTGCATCTAATGTGGTATATTAAGAAAGCTAGGAATAGTTGGGCTTTTAATGGTAAAATGTGGGATGGTTCTAATATTGTGTCACAAGCTTTATTTGATTACCATGAATTTAAAGAATTTGTCTCTAGTTATAATCATAAAAGTGATACATGTTTGATTGATGATCAACTAACCTTTTATCGAGATGAGATTTTGTGTTTTACAGATGCAGGTGTGCAAATGGGCACATGAGATTTCAGTATTGGTGTTGCGCAATTGATGTTAGTGGTTCAATGCTTCATGCCTTTGGATCCCAATTCAGCCAGTTGGGAAGTCAATCATTGCTGAAGAAATTGCAGTTAGAGAGACATTGCAAAATGTGGTGCGCAAAGGATGAAGGAAAGTTCATATTCTATTGGATGCAATGGAGCTGGTAATGATACTTTAGGGACTGATTTCAGCACTGTGGACTGTGCAAAACGTATATGAAGATATCAGGCAGCTTCGTGAAGGTTTTTGTTGCCTTGTTATACGCAACAGATATTGAAAACTTGTTTCAAACCCAACAAATGTAGAACTGTTTGACTATAGGATAATTTTAAACTGTAAAGATAAGACTTGAATGGTACTTACATGTTTACAATATCTGGAATCTTTATCAATTGTGGGTGCGCACACGAATGCCCTTTCGATTGCAAGCTTCAAGCTTCAATGTATTCCTCATTTGGAAAGCTAGGAAATCCGGCAGAGGTTCGAGAGTGTGTTTTGATTCTGAGTCTCTAAGACTTAGAATAATGATATGAAAATCAAGTGTGTTGAATAATGAAGTGTATGTTTGAATTTATAGGTGAAAAATTAGGTCAAACCGGATTAGGGGGTTTGACCTTGGGCCAGGTCCAAAATTCGAGACAGATTAGGTCATGGCGTCGCGGCCCTATGGTGTGGGTGCCGCGGCGCTGACGTGGCCCTACATTGTCTCGTTTTATTTTTCGCACATTCTTAATCAAATCCAAAATCCAATTTTGACTTAATTAAAACAATCATTATTCATTTAAATATCTCGATTCTAAATCGAATATTTAATACTCTCTCAATACATCCTTAGATCGAAAAGACAATCGACATAGTATGACCCTACAGGGGTTCACATATTGACATTAATCAAATTAAGGTCTACGCGGAATTCCTAGACGGCGTCGCAAGACTAACTCAATATGTGAAGTACGTTTACACGAATCCAGTAAACTTAACCTCTATGTGGTAAGATAAAATCATTTCATTCACGACACACCCGATCAAGCTTAGAATTTGTCAAGTGTCTATCCAAATGGCTTAATCATTGTATCTCATCTATATTAGTTGACAACTAGACCATATTATAAATATGTCTATTGCGTTGGCCAACGACTTAGTCAACCTAATATCACTGAAAACCTGAGTGTTCTCTCGAATATACATTCGAATGAATGAATCCTAATCTTGGCTCAAATACCATCTTTAATCCACATCACAATGTACCCAATACAAACCGTATCTCAACCTATAAGGCATTTGAGCTTAGGACAGGATCAAAGTATATTACTTTGTAGATAAGATGCGCATTGACCTCAAGTCTAAGGACTTCTATCTCCCATACGCTAATCATACTTTAGACAAGTATAACAAACAATATATCAGCAGGATATACCAATACTTCTAAAGTATCCATGTGTCCATCACGAGTAGTCATTACTTGTAGCATGTGTAAAACACTTTTAAGTGAAACTAATCCTCCAAAATATAAGTCCTCCTACACAGAGTATTTGAAGATCTTCTTCACTGACACCTCTGAATTTGAAGCTGCACTCAACCCATATAAGCTTTAATTCATTTATCCCTGAAGGATAAATGATGCGGTTCTGATTTGCGGTACCAAAATATATCTATGAGGAAGAAATTTTGTGTGTTTTATTGTATTTTCTAATTTTCTGCATTTCCAATTCCATGCTATAAAGTATGTATTGTACTTCCTTTGTATCGTGATCGAGTTTGTGATATAAATAAAATAAATTATGAACCTTTTATCGTGTTTTGCTCGACTTTGAAGCAATTTAAACTGGAAAGGAGATAATGGGCCGGTAACAAAGGTGATGATAGGCCAGTAGCAACATTTGGGCCAAATGTAAGTTATGGAAGCATGGGTCGGCCCAAGGTAAAGTTTTCGTATACGACCCAGTGATTGAAGAAAAACTTTATTTACAAGCCAAAAGTCTATGTTTATTGTTAAAAATAAATATACATCAAAAGATATATTTTACCTAATATAAATGATATATTACGATTTAAATTACTCAAAAGATATAGAGATCAGATTTTCGATAAGTTTCGGGGCATGGAGGACATTTTTTAAGTCTAACGGGGGGTGTGGTGGGGAAATAAATGATTGCCCATAACCTCGAATGAAAATTCCTTGCCCACTACCAACAATAATATTACTATTTAAATTACTCATATTGAAATAAGACGAGAGAGTACCTTGGGATGCCGTCATATGAGATGTGGCACCAGTGTCCATGTACCAACTATTGTCAGGAACATTGAGAGACATCGTGTTCATAGCTGCCTCAACATCCGTCGGTGCGTAGGTTGAAGGAGGAGAAACCTGTGCATTGTATGCCTATTGTGGACGTGCGCCGATGATCCCAGATTGGGCCTATCGGGCTAGAGGTTGGGCCTAGGAGGATGTTGGGTAGGGGAAAGGTTGAGTAGTCCATGCCGGTGGGGGCCCACATAGCCCATGGCGTGTAGGCGGTACCGCCAGCTGGTGGTGGTCGCCTCTGGCCTACCTCCTGCCACTATTTTTGGCGTTGCCGCTATTGCCGTCGTTGTTTCCGCCACTGTTGTCGCGGCTGTTCCTAAATTTCTTCATCTATTGTTATTCCGGGTTGTGAGCCACATATCGGATCGTTAGCTTGCCATTGGGATGGGGCGGGAGCCGAGCCTCTTGGGTCAGCATGGTTTCCTCCGGTGGCTATGAGGGCGGCGTCGGTTGTGCTGGCATTAGTCTCTGCCCACTTTGTTTTTCAAGTTTCTTCAAGAATGAGTCTCGAACGAGCCTCATAGAACAGAGGCAATGTCGTGCTTTGTTGGAGGATGATAGCGACGCCGTCATAATTTTCATTCAAACCCCCAATAAGTTGCGTCACCGATCGTTGATTAGTGACCGGTGCACCAACGTTGGAGAGTTGATCGGCAATCATCTTAAGTTCTTGACAATAGACCGACGCATTAGGAAAATCGTCCTGATGAATGGCCTAAAATTGATTTTTCAGATACAAGGCACGTTGTGTCTTATTGTCATGAAAAATACTTTCCAAGTGCTCTCACGTTTGTCATGCAGTGGCATCAGTTTCAATAATTGTATGCAATAGATCGTTCGAGATCATGTCGTAGATCCATTGTAGGACAACCGTATCTAAGCGGGACCAAAGTTCATCGTCATAATCATCATGTCTTTCTAGGGGCTTTGATTTTGGAGGGATGATATGGTCGATGACTTTGTATACACTACAATGAATCTTAAATAATTAAGCCCAATATGAATATTGAACCTTTTCCATCTCAAGAGTTATGGGAATGAAATTCTTGATGTTAACTACAAGATCAGGATAGAATTTAGGTTGTTCAACTATTGAAAATTGGAGAGGAAGAGAGGAAAGTCGAAGAAAGAAGGAAGAGGGCTGCCGAGGGGGGGGGTGGCGGCTTAGGGAGAAAAAGAAGTTAGGGTTTGACTTCTGATACCATGTAGGAATATGTTCATTGCCTTTCATTGATCATTGTGTACAATATATATAGTGTTACATAATTACAAACTAGGTAACTAAATCTTCCTAATTACAATTGGAATATAAAATTACCTAATATAAAAGATATACAAAATATGATAATATTCTATCAATGATAATATACAAGATATGAAAATATTATATTAAAAACGATTAATATTCCATACATGTTCTTCACTGAAGAAGGTTTATTTTTTTACCTTCATTATTTTTGTGTTTTTTTCATATAAACTATTTTCTAGTGTGAGTCAGCCTTTTAGACTGTGATTTTAAATCTTATTCAATTCCCATTTATGTAAGAATATTTACTTTTTTTTCTGGTGAATGCCAGGAAGGGTAAACAACCCAGATTTTCTTGACGAGGTGTCTTCAGTGTGCCAAAAGGAGGATCATCTAATTGTGGTAAATAAACTCATAAACCTTTTAACTTTCTTTTTAATGATTTTACGGTTGAAGTTATCTAAGTGGGTTTGAATAGAGCTGTCAAAACGGGTTGATGCAGCCCATCCGGGCTTTCGAATTTGACGGATCAGGCCGGGATGGCCCACCATTTGATGGGCCTTAAAACATCAAGCCCAACCCATCACTATGTGGGTTGCGGGCCTGGCCTGCCTGGCCGGGCCAGCTCATCTTTTAAAAAAATATTTTTCATAATTCTTTAACTTAAATTCTAATTTTTAAAAATATTAACATAAATATTTACAATACAATATATATTACATGGTGTTACTATTTGCTAACAAAGTCTCAAATTCACAAAAAAATGATTTTAATAATACTGATTAAGTTTGGCTTCAAAGATTTGATTGTATCGCTTTGGTATGAAATCTCTATCATTCTGTACAAATATTTTGGGTACAACTGAACAAGAAAACGATCTTATAGGAACAACCTTCTGCGAAACTGAATAACTTTTGACATTGTTAACACTTAACATATTAATAATTGATACCACTCGAACCAAATAGAGATATTAATAGCAAACTAAACAGTTAATGAGTAGCAATACAACTAGCTAAATAGAAATATTAACCTAGCTTTGTTCCAATAGAACTCACTAAAACGCAAAAGAAAATGACAATATTGCATCCATTTTATCATAAAAATAAACTTCTCAAAAAAACTTTCATGGCACTTATGACGTATTCAACAACAGAACACGTCATCTTTATCAAGCACATCTGAATCTACTTGTGACAATATTGTCTTAACATCTGCACTGTCTTTCTATTTTTAAATTTTTTAATTAATTTTTTTATTTGGCCCACGGGTTGGCCCAAACCACGCGCGTTCAAGCCCACGGGCCAGTGGGCTTACTCAATCTGGGCTAAAAAGCCCAGTTCTTAAATGAGCTCCAAAAATTCAGCCCAATCCTATCAAATTATGGGTTGGATTGGGTCAGCCCACGGCCTTAGCCCATATTGACGGCTCTAAGTGTGAATGAGAAATGAAGAAAAAAAGAAAATGAAGGGAATGAAATTTAAAGCAAAGTTCTTTTTGGAAAGGGGCTTTGTACCAAATTGGTAGTGGAAAGAAAGAGTTGTGTGCTTATATATGAAAGTACTTTTTCTAGCACTTAAATAGTTGAGAAGAGAAACTCCCCTCGCGCCGTTGTCGTCGCTCGACTCGGCCTCAGCCTCGGTCAAATAATTTGATTGATAATCTTTTTAGACTAAATTTATTTTATTCATATTTCTATTTTTTGATATTTTTTCGCGCTAAAATTAATTTAGAAATTCGCGAAATATTTTCCCAACAGATATTTCTATTTTCATAAAAGGCATGACCTTTCCGAACAGACACGATACCTCTTTGAACAGATATTTCGTGGCTATAAATACAGAGTCAGTGCCTCATTTTTCTGCATTCTGAAATTCGTAGTAATAAAAGTCAGAGTCATAACCTCGGGTAGTTGAGGCGATTAAATTCCTTAAGGACACACAGTGAATTCAGTGGTCTCGGATACTTAAGTTTCGCATAATATTTCAATAAATATGCAATTCTGAACCTATAATTTCATAAGTACAATGAATTTAAGAATAAAAACTTAATAATTTAACCTATCAAATTTAAATTCTAATTACTGTTGGAAATTTACCTTTTGCGGGAGTTGTGTCCGACCAACTTTAACGGCTTAAACACTAGTGTTCCACATGTTGAAGAATCCGGTTCTTCATACGTGCATAATCTACTAAGTAAGTAGATAACCGTAGGGCCAAGGATCGTCAAATTTCGTTGAGAAATGAAAGAGATATTGGTCCACGAAGTGAGGTGTTTGAAGCATGGAAAAATGTGGTATTGAGATCAATTCTCCCTCATCGGTGGAGGAAGAAAGAATTGTTTTGTTTATAAGTCTCAAGGTTGGCTTGGGGTTTCGGACCCCAAGGGGTATCCCATGTGTTTAAAGAAGGGAGGACCTAGATGTGCTTCGGTTCGAGGAAAGCCCACACGTGCGCCGCCGCCCGTCCAGTCTCGGGCCACAGGCTGTGCTTCTTTTGATATTATCTTTTTGGACCAGAATTCTTTCATATGTACAATTTGGTCCCTGAAGTTTCCAGAAAGTCAAATTCGGCAGAGAACTTTGCTATATGTACAGTTTGGTCCCTGAAGTTTCAAGAAAGTCAAATTCGGCGAGAGAACTTTGTGGTTTACGGAACGTCAACTTGAATGAATGAGAAATGAAGAAAAAAGAAAAATAAAGGGAATGAAATTTAAAATTTTCTTAAAATAGTTATAATAGTATATGTTATTGTATGTAGTAGGATTACAAAGTTCTTTTTGGAAAGGGACTTTGTACCACATTGGTAGTGGGAAAAAAAATTGTGTGGTTACATATGAAAAAGTAATTTTTCTAGCACTTAAATAGTTGAGAATCTTTACCCCCACCAAAAGCAAATACACGAAATACCTCCTCGGCCAAAAATTATTACCCGTGAGAGAGGGGTTTTAAAAACTGACGGAAACAATGAGCATATGTGACATTGAAATTGTCCAAATAGTCTTTATATGTTCTTTTTCATTTGCTTTTTGTCTCTTTCTATTTTATCTCTTTTTTCCTTTTTATTGTTTGTCTTTTATTTTTATTTTCAAGGTTAAAAATAAAATATGAAAATAAAAATATTAGCTTATTATTTATACAACAACAATAACATACTAAGTGAAAAGTATTTTTTTAATAAATTAATAAAAATATTTTTAAAAAATGACTAGACCGCAACACAAGTAATTAAGAAAAATAATTAAACTAAAGTCACTAGCTTATTTAAATTTAAATTAATAGAAATATATTTTTATAATTTTTATTATTTTGAAAATGCAAATAAAATTTATATTTACAATAAGACTATTTTTCTGTTTTTTCCACAAGTAAAACTTACTAAAATAATATAAAAGTTACAATAGCAAAATAAACTTGTCTTCTATGATACTTTGTCAGTAAATGACATATATCATGTTGGTATCTAAAGGACTGGAATTTTTTTTAGGATCGAATCATTTCTTTGTGATACCCCGTCAGTATGTGATACTATATATTATTGGGGTATCATAGAGGACTATTTAAGTAATAAACCAATTTCTATGATATCTTGTCAGTATATAATATATAACATGTGGGTATAATAGATGACTGAGCTCTTTTATGAAGGAATGAATCAGTCATCTATGATATCTTGTCAGCAAATGATATATCATGTGTGGGTCAATCATTCATGATACCCTCTTGGTATATGATATATATTATGTGGGTATCATAGAGAATTGGGTTGTGTTTTTTCTTGAAGGAATAAACCAACGCTCTATTCAAAGAGAGTCTTATGAGACTATCATGGTATTTAAATCTACACAAATGGTATCATGGAGGATTGAGAAATGCCATAGAAGGAATGAAGCAGTTCTCCATGATACCATATACATAGATTTATATACCACAATGGTATCATGAATGACTGTTATTGAAGGAATAAACCAACGCTCTACGTAGATTTATAAAACTGCTATTGATTTGATATACTATTTTTTTAGAAATAAAAATAAAATAAATAGAAAAGATAATATATAAGTTATCAATTTTATTGAAAAAGATAAAGGAGCCCAAAAATTTGTAGAATTAAATTATGAAAAAAAGAAAAAATAATTTGGAAAAAATAATTTGGAAAAAATAAATGAAAATCATCTGAAATAAAAAAAAATAAAAAAGTGAATGAAATTAGATTATGGGGATAAAAAAAAATAAACAAGTAATAAAGAAATAAAAAATGAGAAAAAAAGAAATTAGAATTAAATATAAAATCAGATTATGGTAAAAAAATATAGTATGAAAAAAATAAATGAATAAAAAAAGAAAAATATGAGAAAAAGAAAAGAATAAAAGAATATAAGAAGTAGAGAAATAAAAAAGAAGAAGAAAAAAGAGACAATTAAATAGAAAAGAAGAAATAAAGAATTAAAAAAGAAAGAAAATAAAAGAAGCTAGAATTAAATATGGAATTAGATTTAGGTGAAAAAAAATAAATAATGTTATGATTTGAAAAAAAAAAAATGAAACAAAAAATAAAAAAATAAAGAAAAAAATGAGAGAAAATGGGAGAAAAGAAATAGAAAAATAAAAAGAAAGGAAGAAAAAAGGGACAATTACCTACAAAAACTATAAGGGGTACTGAGGATAAATATTTTTGAAGGTATGAAAAGTAAAGGGACATGCAAGGATAATTATTTTGTGTTTAGGGACATTAGTGTTGTTTTCCCTAAAATTTAGCATTAACATTATAAAAATGGCCCAGAAGAAAATACTATAAAGAAATCTTCTTCTTCTTTTTTTTTTGCGTGGATTTCCTTCCTATGGATTGGTCTTTAATTTTTCCCCCTACTTCTCATTTAATGAAAATTTATGTGTCAAAGTACCCTTTATTCATGGGTCAACTAAATCAGAGATTCCGGGTTCGAATCCAACAGAGGCAAAAAAAGAAAAAAAATCGCAAGGCAAATTTTCATAGAAATTATGCTTATTCGGCCAAAGTTGTATAAAGACTATGCATCTTGGGGCAAGTTTCTATGTAACTTGTCGAACAAGACATAATCTTAATTTTTCAACGAAACTTTGCCTCCAGACATAGTTACATAGAAACTATGCCCCTTAAGGCATAGTCTTTGTACAACTTTGATCGAATAGACATAATTTTCATGAAATCTTGCCTTGCGAATTTTTTATTCTTTTTTACTCTGCTGAAATTTGAACCCACAATCTCAAAAGTATTTTCGGTCAATTGTTTAAGCGAAGAACAAAAATTAAAGATTATCAATTTGAGGGACAAAAATTAAAGACCACCCTAAATAGGGAAAATCGTGAGAATTGTCCTAAAGAAATCGAATAGTAGCCAAAGCAAGTAGTATTACAGTTTCAAGACAATGGGTATATTTTTTGTTGTGAAGATGAGAGGGTGCGTATCTTTTTGAACTTTTTCGCCTTGTAATTTCGTCAAAATTAATTGTTACAGAGGTCTATATATGTTTGCCAATATATAGCGTAGTCATCATTTTTTAATCACTTACATTCAATCTTCTGACTATTCCAATATACAAAGAGAAGAAGTAGCAAAGCAGGAATATATAATTTAGCTTAATGTTTCTCTCCCTCTTCTATTCTTTTTATGCTTATGATATTATCAAGGGTCCATCCTAATATTCCAACATATACCATAATTTATTCATTTAATTATGGGGGAAAATCAGTATATAATGAATAAAATTAGAGGATTTAATTAGCTCATATATATAATGAAATTTCACACAAATTGTCAATTGCTCTTATTATAGACTATCTCTTGTTATTACAAGTCAGTTAACCATACAACGTCGCCAATGCATATAACTTTTTATTCAAAACAAAAGGGAAATATTTTTAGACATTTTCTAATGCTTGATCAATTCGCATTTCAGATCATTAACTCTCTACCTTTTACGATTGAGGTGAGCGGGTCAAACTCCATTCAGTGTGCAAGTTATGCATGTATTGAGACATGGAATTGCTCAATTATCAATACTGAGCCTTAAATGGCAGGCAAACCCTTCTCCAAATGCGGTGGCAGCTTTGCCTGTATCAATCGAAATTCTAACTTTGAAATCTAACTTTTTCCTCCAATTAAGGAGTATATACTCTCTAATTGGTTGGGATGTGGATAAATAATGTTCCTTCCTATTCAATTATATTTTGTCTGTTGGTTGACTTTGAGCTTTTATCATACGTGTGTTTGACGTTTACATATAGATTCTTTATGAGTAGTGGCTTAGAAATTCAAATTATATATTATCTTTTTATTTGCTTGAATATTGGTGTAAGAAAATTAATAAAACTACTTGCTACTTGTTCAATTAATTATAAACTACTAACGACTTGTTCAATTAATTATTTGCATATAGTTAGTGCAATAACATTTCGTATAGAGAGCTTTCAACTGGAAAAGATAAAAAGAAGTATAATATAATATTCAACTTGAACTAGAGTATCTTTTTACCTTTGGAAGTTGTTGAGAGATCAGAATCTTCAAGGAGAGAAAAAACGAAGAACAAAACAGCTACAATATTTGAGATTAATAGCATGTTCGGCCAAGTTTCTTAAATCAGTTTATTTTAAAAAATTATTTTTCGAAAGGTATTTTTTATCGAAAAATAATTTGTGTTTGGTCAATTAATTTAAAAAGCACTTTTGAGCAACAATTAGTGTTTGACCAAATTTTTAAAAAGTGTTTCTAAGTATATTTTTCTCAAAAGTATTTTTCAAAAATGTGTTTTTTGACAAATACTATCTGAAAAATTGTTTCTGCTACTCCCCAGAAGTACTTATTTTCTCTCAAATATTACTATATTAGCATGTATGTACCATATATTGTATTTACCATATTTAGTGTTATGTAATTATGGTAGAACTAGGATCTCTGATGTATAGGGAGTCTTTGGTTGGTTTCTGCCTTTTAGATAATAACGGATGTGCCTGGGGTCTTAAATTGCTAATTGATTGACTTACAACTTACCTTATGACCATCTTAATCATGTCACACCTAAATCAGTCCCTAACATATGTTTGCACCTAGTTTTAGACTGTCTAAAATGCATGTCAAGTGTGGAATGGGGTCATGAAGGCTATGGAGATTTGAACATGTGTTTAGTGATTTGTTTACATCTTCATTTAGAGTTAAATACGGATAGTGAAATGTGTGAGCCTATATCAAGTTCTAAATCCAGAAACAACATGTGTTGGAATATGATTTGGATTGTGAAATGCTTTGTTTTACTATATAGGTCTTGCCTGCTCACTGTGATAGCCACAAAATGTACACATTCGAGTGTTTTATGCATAACTAGAGACAAGCTATAACTAGGTCCATCCTAGCATGAAATAACTTATGAACTTGATAGGAATCTTGTTCGAACAACATCTCTTATTTGTCCAAACCTGTGATCTTGTGGTTGTCAACCTAGGTTCTGAAATTTATTTGTATGTGATTTTTGGACCTTTATATGTTCATGTTAGATTCAACAAATGCTAAAGTATGCTTACTCTGTTAAAACTTCTCTATTTTGATCTCTCCCTAAGAGGCATAAGTTGTGTATTGGGATGTGGTTTATTAGATAGATAACTTGTCAACATACCTGATGACATTTTGTGACCATGTAATGCCATGTATGCTTAGTATAGCTTAAGCAGTCCTATGTAACCGAAATACTATCGGTGATTGACTGTTTGGTCATCTTTGGTGTCCCATAAATTCTGCTGATATTTTCCCTGGATATTTAAATGTTGAAATATATCCATAATAGACTTTTACATCCCTCAAGTCCTCTTGTATCATACCTCTATCTGATTTCGAAGTATCAACATGTTTATGTAACCTTACATGAGGGTATGACTGAGTTTTTCAGAGTTGTATGCTTAAGGTGTTTCCTCCAAAGAGTCATTCAACCATTTTTGTTTACCCTTCCATGTCTGTGAACTAATTCTACACCTGACTTTACCTGTCTAAATGTAACATTGGCCACATGATAGCATGCAAAGTCCTTTGAATCACCTTGTAATGTATTTTAACTAGGTAACTGAATATGAGTATTTGGTTTAGTGTCAAAAAATCCTATGTGCCTGAAGATGTCATACTATTGATATTGTGTTTCTATGTTCAGCTCGTTTGTCGATTAACCATGAAGTGCTTTGCTAATTTCAATGTCACAATGTAGTAGACATAGGATCTTGAGTACTTAGTTTAGCATTTGATTCAATTCTGGAGCTTGTTTGTCAATTAGCCACATGTTTGTCTTTGCTTACCTAAAAAAATCAAGGGCATCTCCGGGATAGTATGTGACCCTTTTCTAAGTCTTCCAGTGGCCATGTCAATGTATTGAAAGGGTCAAGTGTGGATGTGTATTTGTTTGGCTTGAACTGCTAGAATTTTTGTATATTTTTACCTTTGAATAGCTTTGTTTACGTTACATGTCTTGTTCATGCCCAGTATGTATGTGGCCTGTCCAAAATAAAAAATGTATCTTCTTCTCATTGTCTTCATTGTTCTGATAAAAATGTATCTTCTTCTCATTGGGAATAGTTTGTGTATATTGAAGTTGTATACCTTCAAGTGTATCCTAGTTACTCCAAATATTATATGTATATCAGCTCTTATGTGTATATCTGTGCATATGTGTTGAATTGGGCCCTATTACGTATCTGGGCTGGTCTATTCTTTTAAGTTTGATAGTTATCATTTTGGCCTTGCTCTATATTCTTTTTGTATCTGCCTACATCCTAAGGCCCAACAACATATTACCTTTCCTGAATTATTTATTTACGTTTTCTTATGTATATATTTTCATATTCCGTCTACTAATCCTTTTCTTTTCTTGCATTTACATGAAACGCATCGGGAGCCACGAAGAGTCTCGTTATGAGACTCATCATGACTTTGTCAAACGAAGGCCCGCATCTACGTTCATTGCATTCTCCGGCCTCGGAATTTCTACACAAATAGGGTGGGATGACATCGTAGTTCGTTAATATATACCTTCGAGTGTTTTATGCATAACTAGAGACAAGCTATAACCATGTATTGCATGTGCCTTCGTCATATCAGTATGCAGATATATTCACACAGGGCCTTCCTAGACAGTTCTTCCTCGACTTCAGATCCAGTCTTAGCGTCCAACATCCTCCGCTCGGGACTGAGGGGATGTATTAGCACGTATGTACCATATATCGTATTTACCATATTTAGTGTTATGTAATTATGGTAGAACTAGGATCCCTAATGTATAGGTATTTCAAATTGTACACCTATATATATTTGTATTAATAAGAAAGGCTCTCCAATGGAGATTAATACAATTCTACACCAAAAGCTTGGCCAAACACCTCATTTTTTAAAATAAGCACTTATTAGAAGAAAAAAAAATACTTTTTGGGGAAAATAAGCTTGGCCAAACAAGCTATAAATTAGTGTAATGGCTGATGAAATTTTATCAACTGGCTTTTTGTAACTTGGTATAATACAAAATATTTTATAGTCAGTTTTATAAAATTTTGATATTGGCTTCTTTTTGTATATATAGTCGGTTTTATAAGCTAATTACCTGTTTAATTTTTAGGAGGTTGACATAAATAGTTAAGTAGTAATTATTTGAGTACATGTCAAAAGGGGAGATCTTAGTAGTTCAGTTGATTGACTACCTAAACTTCATTTCGTTGGTGAGGGTTCAATTCGCCACCTTATAATCCCCTCCCATTTTCCCTTCTCCTAACGCTCATGTAAAAAAAAAAAAAAAAAGTCAGAAGAGCTTCAAAATTAAGTTCATTCCTTGCTGCTTAGCATTTCCATTAAGACTATTTAATTAAAAAGCATATTAAAACTACGTAATGCCTAGAAGTTATAGTCAATTCATCCACCCCTCCACACAATAAATAAAAAATAAAAATAAAGTTGTCGTTTACTTCAATAATACAAATACCTGAAAAAAAGTCAACAAGGGACTCATAAAGGGTTGGAACATGCTTAATTAGTTTTTGTCAACCATTTTATTGTGTGAATTTTTAGTTTGTTGGACTCAATAATCAAGCACAAGTATGGAGGAAATACCAGTAGTTGATGGAATACGAGCAACTTCATTGAGGATCAATGATTGTCCATCTCCACCAACATCTACCGCTGCTACTACGGCTACCCCTCAAAAACACTTAAAATGCTTTATAAGTGTACATTTCATCCAAAAGGTAATTTTTCTTTCTCATATTCTATATCCAAATTCCTTAACAAAATTGATCTTATGCTTACTATCTTTATTGAACGCAAGAATTGAATTTGAGTCTCGAGTTTCAAGTCTATTGATTGTACATATCAAACTCGGGTTAGTTATGGAGTTATAGATTGGATGAATAAATGCATGTTTGATCCTCCAAAAGTTGCTCGAATCATAATGTAATTATTCAAGATGTGTTAATGAATGGGTGATAACCAAATTTGGGTAACCTCAATCTACTTGTTACCTTTGTTGTTGCTTGTGGTTTTTTCTTTTTTTGGTGTGTGTAGGGGGCAAATCTCTAGCTATAATTATTTTTTTTTTTGATAATGGATAGTGGTGAGATTTGGAATCAGAACCACTACTGTGTAATCATCTGTCATGTTGAATTGTGTGATCATATCATCTAAAAGCGAAATATATTGTTATTGCAGTTGATTGCAGAGCTTGTGGGAACGTACATGTTGATATTTGCTGGTTGCGCTGCTATAGTTTTGAATATAAACAAGGACAACGTTGTGACTCTACCCGGAATCGCTTCTGTTTGGGGACTTATCGTTATGGTATTAATTTACACAGTCGGCCATGTCTCCGGTGCACATTTCAACCCTGCTGTTACCATTGCATTTGCCACTTCCAAAAGGTTTCCATGGAATCAGGTAACACAAAAATATTACTCCAGTAACTTATATATTAATATTATCATGTCGTTTAATATAATATTATTGTTGTTGTAGTTGTCGTTGTTAATATTATATCATTGTGTAGGTTCCGGCCTATATATTTGTTCAAGTTGTAGGATCAACTCTTGCTAGTGGAAGCCTAAGATTAATATTCAATGGAAAAGAAGACCAATTTGTTGGGACAGTTCCAGCAGGAACAAATTTGCAAGCTTTGATACTTGAGTTTATAGCCACATTCTACCTTATGTTTGTCATCGCTGGTGTTGCTACTGATGATCACGCTGTTAGTCCTATTTCACTAATTTACTGATAGAACGCATTTATTTTACTGAAAATGTTGATTGCTCATTGCAGAGTGTAATGTAATCTATACATCTTATAATTTGGCATTGATGCAGATGAAACATTTATCTGGAGTTGCAATTGGAGCCACTGTTTCACTTGATATATTGTTCTCCGGGTACTATTCTTCTCAATTGCTGTTCATATTTTGTCCCAAATATGTTTGTTTTCAATTAATGAAAGAAAATTTTCATTAATAGCACTTCTAGTCACTAAGTAATTGGTAATAGCACTTCATAAAAAAAAGTTGTGTATTGTTGATGAAACAAACACTCTGAATAAGCATGTATATGTATATGAAAAGACAAAAAGGAGAAAAAGCTACAAAATGTATATTTAAGGGCGTAAAATCATCACTGTAACATTGGCTAATGAAAAACATGATTGCAATTGATCTGTGGTGTGTACAAAACTTTTTTTTCTCTTTATGAGATTAAGTTTTATGAATGGATAGTGTTTTTATACCATCATATCACTTAAGATGTAGAATCGTAGTTAACTGTCTATAGTGGGCAAGAAATCATAATTCAACTTGCAGTGTCATAAGTTTGAATTTGAGTAACCTCTTAGTTGTTGTTTAGTTGAGTAAGTAGTTTAGTAGCCAAGAGATCACGATTCAAACCGTTATGTCACGAGATTGAATTTTCAATACCCTCTGTATGTCGCTACGCAGTTGAGCAGGCAGTTTAGTGGCCAAGAGATCATGATTCAAACCCATTGTCGCGAGTTTGAATCTCAATGACCTCTTGATTGTTGTCGTTCAGTTGAACAGATAGTTCATTGATCAAGAAATTATAATTTGAATCGTGACCTCTTGATTGTTGTCGTTCGAGTTTGAATCTTGATCAAGACATCGTTTGTCATTGTTGAATCTCGATGAGCCTTGTTGCTCGATGAGCCTTCGTTACACGAAGTTATTTTAACCCACAGTTTCTTTATCAATCGTATGGTCGGTAACTTCTCAATAACTAATTCTCTAAATCACGTCATTTTTTCTTTTATCTCTTTCAAGACGGGCCAAGTCTGCTTACATGGAGCGACCTGAGACATAGATCCAAAATCCAAATCATATAAGAATATAACTTACATGCTTTTATATGAATTTAATTTATACACATTAGCATACTATTAATATAAAAGGTCACTTATCATCAGAAGTGATCTTTACATGTTTGCTATCAAAAGCTATAATTAGTAACTTGATAGTATAAAAGTTATTTTTAATATCCATAAGTAAAGGCTAAATCATTTCTGAGCTAGTGTAACACCAGCTAGCATCAACATTAGGAGATTGACGTAATAAAAAGTTCGTTTGGATCATAGTAGTTTCATAATGCATGGAAACAAAGGGAATGTACTATTCTTTACCTTAATTTTCTCGCAATCCAAACACAGAGAAAACGAATGCTCCAAAATATTTGCCAAAAATGTATATGTTTTCGATGTTTACCTCAAGTTAATAAATGCATGATATGTGTTGAAATATATACATATTTATTACTTAATCATGATTAAATAATATATATTTTTACTTCATTAAATTACTTAACTATAATAAATTGCATTAATTTGGTATAAACATTCTAATGCTGATAAATATTTACTGGAATATCTTCCCTCTTTCCTAATCAGTTATCACCACGTTTTCACACCTCTTTTGTGGGGGATGGGGAGAGGTATGGACCAACCTAGCTGTGCAGTACCTAGTCTTACACATGACATAAGTCTGATAACAAACGTACCAACTATACTACTGTAAATAATGATTTTTTAGCTGGAATGGATTTTGAGCTTAACTCTATCCCAAAAATTAGCTCACTGTAGAAGAGGATTGTTCAAGTTCATATAAGAGTCCAAACAGGTACCCATCCCACAACTAATATGGGGAATCAACACCCTCGCACGACCAAGATCAAACATCTGGAGCGTGGACAATATAAGATGGGCCCAACATCGGTAATTAATGAATTATGATGAAATCGGCTCTAATATTGTATAGATATTGGTATAAACCCCAAAATTTAGCTCATGATGGGAGGATTTCCATATAAAGAGTCCAAACACCCATTTCACAATCGAAGATTCTCTCGCACGTCCAGTACTAAATATTTGGAGCGTGAACAATATAAGATAGGGATCAAACATCAGGTAAAGAACGAATTGGACTCATTCCTCCTAATGTTTTTTCGTACGATCATCCAATATTCATATTGACTTACTCGTGTGATTGCCTCGAGTTCGTATCATAAATGGTCCATTAACTGAAAAAAATATTTCCTACCAAGTGATTTCTTTCTGGAGCTTGGATTTAAAATGAAGGAATCACATGTTGGGAGATTTGCTCTATGGTACTTTATAAAGCAGTACGGGAAGTATATAACTATTACAAGTATTCGAAAGGATAAACAGAGATTCAATAATTCAACATGGAATCTCGAAATTACAATTGTTACACAAGTAAAAGCTGAAATTCCGGTTTTGTAGAAAACGGAAAAATGTAAATTGTTTTTGCTTTGAGTCGAGTGTAGCACTACTGTCCTTAAGACAATATTGCCCCGTATGTATCCTTTATACGTCCCGGACAATTTGTCTCCCAAGATAAAACGACAATGGAACCCTTGAGCAAAGGAAACTCAAGAGCTACCGTGAAGAATATTGAGTAACGAAATGATGCTTGGAAGTTGTAGGAAGAAAACTATTTTCGGTTGTGTATTTTCGTGCCTTTGTTTTGCTGCTCTCCTTGGTCATTCTTAGTGCTCAACAATGGTGTAAGGGGGTGTTTATATAGGTGAGGGAGGGGTGATTACGCCTCCATAACGACCAAATAATGGCCATTATGAAGGTAGTAAAGCCACCAACATAAATGGAGAAAAGACCAACGGATTTGGCCATTATAGGAGGAGTAATTCACCAAAATAAATGGCCGAATTGAGTGCTTGGCAACTCTTTTTGACTCGTCCGGATTACGGAAACTTCGGGGACCAAACGTACATCTGAAAGAATTCTGGGATCAAACTGTACTTCTGGCAAAGTTTTCTGACCCAAAAAGATTATATCAGAAGACCCACAGCCCGTGGCCCGAGAACCCGAAACTCGGAACCGGAATCGGACCGGACGGGACGGGCGGGCTGCGGCGGCGCGCGTGTGGTCTTTCCTCGAACCGAAGCACATCTAGGTCCTCCCTCCTTTAAACACATGGGATACCCCTTGGGGTCCCAAACCCCAAACCAATTTCGAATCTTATATACACAACAATTCTTTCTTCCTCTACCGATGAGGGAGAGTTACACACAATACCACACTTTCCATGCTTCAAACACCTTACTTCGTGAACCAATATCTCTTTCATTTCTCAATGAAATTTGACGATTTTTGGCCCTACGGTTATCTACGTACTTAGTAGATCATGCATGTGTGAAGAACCGGATTCTCCAACATACGTTACACTAGTGTTTAAGCCGTTAAAGTTGGTCGGTCGCAACTCCCGCCAAAGGCAAATTTCCAACATCACATACATCAAAGGACGGAGCTAGTGTTTAAGATGCGGATTCGTTCAAACCAATAATTTTGATTAAAACTATATATTTGCTCTATCTCAATTTATATAACACTTTTTATTTTTCGAAATTCGAATTATGTAAACTTTAACCAATAATTTAAAATGTATTTTTTTTATCATATTGACATGAGAAGAGTTGTAACTTATAGTATTTTTATGTCGTTTTTGAATATCTAAATTTTAATTTAATAATATTAAGATAATTTAATTCAATTTAGCTTCAAAGATTAGTCAAATTGAATCTTGGGAAAAGAAATGTGTCACATAAATTAAGACGAATAAAGTATTTGTATTTAAAAATCCAATAATATATATATATATATTATTATTTATATTATTAATTTAGAACTTAGTAATTTAAAAGACTAATATTCTCATTTATAAATTTTAAATCGTCGCTCAACATGCATTCCACCACATTCTTATAGCCTTATAGGTACTCAATACTAATTTAATACAGGCAAGTATTGAGTCTTTTTCTATTTTGTTAGTAGTTGGTGTAATATAATTAATTCATTACCATAGCAGACCTCATTTTTCCATTTCCAAGGTTCTTAGTTCGATTTTGGGGAGATTCAAGGTGTTTCTTCAAGGTGCTTCTCATAGGTAATTTTTAAATCCTAAAACTATTTAATTCTATTAATATATTTCTATATTTTAGACTTTTATTCATGTTTTGGAGAGTGGGAAAGAGGGTTTGATTTGTTGAGAATAAGAAGGCTTGAATTGGGGAAATTGGGGGTTGCGAATTGATTTATGGTAATAGATATTGTATATTAGTGATGTAATGGGCTAGTAGATACTAATTTATTGATCAATTTCATGCTTAAACCTTTTTGGGGATTCGGGAGAAAATGTTAGGGTTTATGCTAATTGGGATTTTTTACTTGAATAATGTAATTTATCTATTATTGGTCTAATTTGGTAATTGGGGAGTAGTATTGAACTTCTAGAATATTAATTTACTAATGTTGCCCTTTAATTACAGTTTTACCCCAATGGGCCCACTTTCCTTTTTTCTATAGTTGGTTGGATTCGAGGAACAATCTAGTGTTATGGGTGTTGTTAGTTTCTGTTCTAACCTAGATTTCTATAATGATTAGACTCCGAGTATTACTGAGACCCGCAGAGAGGCAAGGCTCCTTTGTGATCATGTGTGGCTTCTGCTTGACATTCAGGTAGGTTACGGCTTACCATCTGGTTAGACTTCGGTTAGCAAAGCATATGTATAGTTAGATACTGTTGGAGAAAGCATGTAAGCCTTCAGGTATGAAGTTGGAATGGATAACTTAGTTGGATACTGTTGACTGTTTGTGATTTGTTGCCTCTTTGTGATTGCTAGACTTGTACGTAGTTGTCATACTTACTTGTGATATATTTGTTTGTCATTCATCTTGGTATTATCATGGATATAGAAACAGACTTGACTTGATATTGATATTGTGATATGTGTCCATGTGTGGCACGATTGAGGTTGATACATGCATATCATTCATACACATTCTGCATGAATCATTGTTGTGAACAATGATTTGACATTAATAATGATAAGAAAGAAAGTGAAACATCTAAGGCTTCCTATTAAAGTGTTTACTACATACTTAATTCGTATGGCCTCTCTTGCCTATATAAGTGTTGTTACCGATGTGGTCCGAAGAGAAAGTCTTCCGGATGTGGCATTGTATAGATTTGAGAATAATATCAAATTGGTAATTGACTTACGGATGCAGTTATGTTTATTCATCTCATGATTAGTATTGAATTTGACATTCATATATGCATTCATCCTCATTCCCATAATACATTGACATTACATGTGATTGGTGTGATGGTGATGTCGTGATATATTAATATTACTTGTGATTGGAGTGATGGTGATAAGTGAGAAAGAAACAATATTGATTCTTATGACATATTGATTGTGTAGCCATTTTATGCTGAGTGATATGAAATGGCTAGCGGTGTGGTGGGTGGAAGAGTCACTCTAGGTTGTGTGATACGGAGTTACTGGTACATGAACTTCTCAGGTCCCCCATGGGTCATGACTGTTGGGATGATGATATATTTTGCCCGGAGCATGTATGTACGACATGAGACAGTTAGCCAGTGCATTGCATTGTATTGCGTTGCATCACATATACATTCACATTACATCCACTCATATCTCTGATTATGGTTGTTATTTTCATTGTATTGCATGATACGGTTCATCCTTGATTTCTTAATTGTTAATCTCTTACATAGACACTTGATGGATTCGAGGATTACAAATTTTGCCTAGGATATGACTGTAGACTACTGAGATCTGGTGTAATTCACCTTACTGCAAGTCTCACATGGGTGTGCTTAGTAATTACTTCATTTTGGTATCTCTTGGATTCTTACTGGATTCTCCATATTTGGGATGATTATTCTTGGGTTGTGATATTACTTGACTTGATTGCGAGCATATGTATTTTTCAATTTCTTTCTTATATATATGTTAGCTAACTGTTGTCGGCCTATGATACCTACCAGTACATAGTGTTTGTACTGATACTACTCTCGTTACACCCTTTTCGGGTGTAGAGTTATTGTAAGAACTTCAATAAGGATTGATTAGCCTTTAAGGGTCTTGTGGTGTTCATCTAGATTTTTTGTTTAACTTTTATTATAAACAGAAATTGTATTCAAGTTGTGGTGTATCTTTTATTCCAGTTGTATACTTAGTTCTTACATTATTCAAACTAAATTCCTTGGATAATTGTTGTATCGCGCACTTGATAATTATAATATGAATTAGACTTCTTTTATTTACTATATTGTGTTGATTATTGATTAATGGAAAGGTTCACCTACTGAGGTGGGAAAGGTTAGGTGCCCGCACGACTTAGTAATTTGGGGTGACAAGTTGGTATCAGAGCACTAGGTTACCCGGTGTATAAGTACAACAGCAATGTCTAGTAGAGTCCTGCTTATGGGTGTGTTGCGCGCCACACTTATAATTGGGAGGCTATAGGACATCTAAGAAACTTTGAAATCTTTCATTCTTTCGTGCTACTTTATTCGAATTGGTATCTAGTCGATTCCAATTGGTATCTGAATTTCCATGTTCTACTCTCTCCCAGATGGTGGGAACTCATACTTAAATTCTTACGCGAACGGTTGTCTAACACATGTTGTGGTATGGTACGAGATGTGTTATCCTGATTCAGACGCGTAACTAAGTTCAGTTTCTAGCTATGATTTGAGGATTCTGTTGTGTAGGGTCGCGATTAGACTCGTTATTGTGGGGTTTTCTTGAGAAATGGGAAAGATGGTACATAGGGTCACAGGATCTCAATGTTTTCAGGTTAGGTTGCTCGATTTGGCAAAAGCATAATGACCGCGTGTAATAAAGAAGGGAAGTTGAGATTAAGGGCATGAAAGAAGACTTTTGTGGAAAACATGTAGCGAAGTAAGATTCCTTAGGGTATTTTGGTAAGAGTGTTATTGTCTTAATGGGACGAATGAGTAATAAAGAAAACTTAGATAGATCAATCTCTGTTATATGAAGAGAATAATTGATATCTGACGTGTTTGTGGGATACGTTGCAAGGTGTACGCAAGCGGATGTCGTATAGGCTATGAAATGTGGAGTTAGCTTCAATTTGACAGTATTGTGATAGCAGAGTAAAATTAGCGGTTGTGAATTCTCCAAGGAATGGTTTTCTGATCAAAATCAGGTAGCAGAAATACTTATGATAAGTGAAGCTTAGTGGAATAGACAGTCGCGTTCTTTCACCTAAAAAGTGTGTCATGGGTTCACTTGGCATTTTCGAGGCTAGTAATGATGGGGGATTATTGAAACCAAGATATTGTTGATTTGTAGGCAATTTCGAAGTAGTTCAGTATTGAGTGAGTGTGAAAGTCGTATATGCGTTGGTATGTTAAACTCGTCGTAGGCTAATGTGAGCCAATGATCAACTAAATAGGGATAACTCTTGCGTTGGACAAGTGTGAGGGTATATATTTGAAGGGTTACCGGGTGTTGCATCTAATTTTTGGATGAGATTTATGGGCAATAATATGTAAAGGTTAATACTTGAGAAGTTTTTAAATTATTGGTATAATGACTTGGAGTTGACCGAATGACAGGGAAAAATTTCACGGTTGGTTGGATGGTTATGGTTTGATAAAATAAGGTAAGGGTTGATTCTTCGCATGTGAGCATCACTTAAGGACTATCGACTAGGATGTTGGTCAATGGGGTTATTTACAGTGTCGCGCCCTATTTTTTAACCTCGACCCCGCGAGAGGTCGAAGCGGAGCACAACGTATCCGGTGATTCCTGGGTATGATTTAAGGAATTGAGGAGTCGCCACCTAATTATTTTATGGTGAATTAGGACACCTGAATATTAACTAAATGCTGCAATATAACTCCAATTTTAAGGTCTGCGAAACTAATGAAATTCTAGGTAAGGGTTCTATATTATCCTAAAGAGAAGGGGTTAGGCATCCTTTAAGATCCGCTAACTTGTGGTTATCCGGTCAAACTCAGGTTAATTATTGCTAGAAAAAGACATGTTTGAAAAGTATATAAAGTAAAAGATGTTTGCAAATATTTAATAAATGATGCATTTTTTATACAAGTATGCATCTGTATAATTTGAAAGAAAACACATGAAAAGTTAAAATATGCATTTGTAACGATAATAGTGAAACAAATTATTTATAATGTTAAAGAGGTAGTTTTTTTTTTTGGAAATCATTTGATTTTGCGAATTGGAAAAAAGATAAAACTTCATTTATAGAGCGATTAAAAGATGACCAAAAGTTGTTTTAAAAATTTTGAATATGCATGACGAGCTTAAAATAAATAAACTAGCGGAGGATTTCTAAATTTCAATTACCCGAACCTAAGAGTAAATAAACTAGCGACGGGTTTCAAGTCTTAAACTAACCTATGAATTAATTCTAAGTTTGCCTATTCTAAGCATTTCAATGGTTACATAAGTGCGATAAATAATATTACAATAAAGAGCAGGGTAAAAGCTGAATTAAAGAAAATAAATAAAATAAATAAACTCCGAGGAATATCTGCCTTTATTTACTTTATTCCCTGCAAGCTGTCAAGAACAAACGGTTAGAGACAAAGAAAAAAAAACAAATAACTTCGGATCTGTATCCAAAACAGTGGGTGTTTTGGTCACGGAGGGCTCAGACTTAAATTTTGAAAAGACCATTCCAATCACGTCATGGCTGCAAACATATGACTAAGTGGTTATTTTGATTGCCTCGCCTACTAAACGTGTTGGTCTCTCGGATGAAAAAGAAAAGATCACTATAATCACGTCGTGGCTGCGAATATATAAGTCACCTCGCCTACTAAACATGTTGATCTCGGATGAAATAAAAAGGTTTAAGTCTCATCTTTGCCCAGAAGTTATATTTCAGTCTTTACGACTGTGGAGGCCTCAAAATCGACGGATATTTTTCATCGGCCAGTGTAGTATCATATTCAAATCAGCAAAATTTTAAACCGGGGCGAAAACGGTAAAGAAGCGAGAAAAATAGAGACGCAATTTCCGAAAAGATGCGGTGTTTAGTTTAATACAAGTAAAAACGGTATAAACAAAAAAACGAAATACGAAACCGGCGACAAGCGAAACAGAAAAATAGTGGCCGAACGTACGCGGTATTTGTTCAAAATAGTAAAACAATAAAAAAGATGGCGAAACCGAGCGGTGAACTCGAAACGAAAGACGATGTGCCGAACGGACGCGGTATTTGTTCAAAACGGTAAAAACAAGAAAACAAGAAGATTTCAATTGCATGGATGTTTAAAACAAGATGGCGAAAACGAGAAACGAAAAAGTGCGGCCTCGAATTCAGTTTCGTCGGCCTAAGTGAGATATTAATAAAATAATAAAAATAGTGCCAAAGAAACAAGCAGTGAGCAATTAAAGTATCCAACCCGGATTCTAAAATTTTGGAACCGAAACAGGATTAAGAAGTATTTATGAAAAATCAGACCCTGATTATGAACAGTGACCGAATGGGTGACCCAATTCTGAAAACAGATTTTTCAGATAACCAACAACGAGATATAAAATGTAAAAATCTGGAAAATATCCAAACCGGGTCGACCCGACCCGAATCAGGTGTCAGACCCGAATCAAATTTTTACGAATTTTCAGATAACCAATCAAATAAGATACGAAATGCGATAATTCTGGAAAACATCCAAACCGGGTCGACCCGACCCGGATCATTGACCCGACCCGAATTAAGTATCAAACCCGAATCGGATTTTCACCAACTTTTCAGATAATCAATCAAATAAGATACGAAATGCAAGAATTCTGGAAATATCCAAACCGGGTCGACCTGACCCGGGTCAGTGACCCGACCCGAATCAGCGATTCAACCCGAAATCAAATGTTTGCACCAATTTCAGATAACCAATCAAATAAGATACTAAATGCAAGAATTCAGGAAATATCCAAACCGGGTCGATCCGACCCGGGTCAGTGACCCGACCCGAATCAGCGATTCAACCCGAAATCAAATGTTTGCACCAATTTCAGATAACCAACATGCAAGATGCGAAATGCAATAATTCTGGAAAATATCCAATTCGGGTCGACCCGACCCGGGTCAGTGACCCGACCCGAATCAGTGATTCAACCCGAAATCAGTAAAGAAAAACAATAAAAACAAGCAGATTTTCGGATTCGACTTATGATACCAAAATAGAAGTATTTAAAAACCAAAGTTCAAGAATGAAACTCACCCCTTTTCCTTTTAATTTTGGGCTTGTTTTCGGACTTATTTCTCGGATAAAGAAGAAGGCCAATGCTAAAAATTAAGAACACAATAAATATTTTATATATCGAAATGTCTTCCGAAAAATCCCTCCCCTAATGTAGAACAAAAACGGGGTATTTATAGGTCGATTCTCCCCCTAAAACCGAGCTAAGATTCAAAATGAGGGGGGCCCAAAATCACGAATTTGAAGGGATTTTAGGGTATGGGTCGCGGATTTTTGGGGGTATGGGTCGAAGGTTGGTGGCAGTGGTATGGGTCGCCGGCGATTTGATGGGGTGTGGGGTCGGCGATTTGAGTGAGGGGTGTTAGGGTTTGGTAGATTTTTGTGTTTTTGGGGTTTGTTTTGGTTTAAAGGGTAAGGGGAATGGGTATAAAGGGGGAATGGGTATTGGGCTTCGGGTTTGGCCGAATGGGCCGATTCGATTGGGGTTGAAATTTGGGGTGGCCGGTTGGGCTGTTGAGTTTTGGGGGAGTATTGTTTTGGGTTGGGAAATTGTTTTGGGTTGAGTTTTGGTTAGGGGAATAAAAAGTTGTTGGGCTTCGGGTATGGAGGGTTCGGGTGTGGGTTGCGGTGGGTTTGGATTGGGAATGGGTTGTGCGATTTTGGGTAGGGGTTTTGGTTGGGTTGTTGGATGATGTGGGGTTTTAAATGGGGAGTTTGGGCTCGGGTGTTGGGCCAATTGGGTTGTGGGCTAGTTTGGGGTTTTTTAGGGATTAAAGGGAATGGCCGGTTGGGCTTGGCGTTTTGCGCCGAAAGGGGTTGACTCTTGTGGGTTAGGTAGAATATTTTAGGTGAAGGAAAAAAATGGGTTATGGGTTTAAAATATAAAAGGAGGTTTAATATTAAAAAATGCTTTGAAGAAAAAATGTAAATTATTTTAATAAAGAATATAACGATGTGATAATAATAAAAAAATATAATAATAATAATATTGGCGATATGCTTGATAAAATATAGAAACGCGATGCCATTTTTGCGGAGAATAGAATAACATAGAATTTTCGGATAAAACTTATGATTTATGATAAAAATGCAAATGACAGTAAAAAATGCGAATAATAATAATAATAATGAGAATAATATATATATATATATATATATATATATATATATACACACATGTATATAGGTTAAAATTATTTTGAGGTGTAAAAAATATTTAAAATTGCAAATAAATTGAAAAAGACGGGACAAAATTGAGTGTCAACATACGGTAACGAAGTGATGACGGTTTGTGTAGTACTAATGGTGAAGAGCTTTTCGGAGATCGATGATCAGGTCAGTGAACGTATGAACCAATATAGAAGAAAGATTATTTCGGTTAAGGATTTTTGGCAAGGGTACTTCAACGGAACAATATGAGAGTGCTAGCAGGTTTGAGCAGTGGTCGGTCATTAGTGGTGGTTACGATTTGAACGAAAGGTATGAATAAAAAAATTAAGATAATTTGGAAAGAGTAAGGTATCTCTTCGAGAAAGTGGAGAATTTAGATTCAAAGCAATGAGAAAGTCTTGAGCCGGATATGAATTATGGTGGCATTGCTTTCAAATATGGTAAAATTATTAGTACACTCGAATGAGTTGGTCTACGGTAATTAACTATGTGTTAAGACATATGTTTCACGCGATTGGTAATTGGCGACTAAAGGGAAATGAATTTCGGGTAACAGATGTGATAGGATGTATGAATTAGTGATTGGTAATGTATCAAATGGGTAATCTCATGGCTTTCTTAAATGAATGGTCTAGAGTGGATTAATAAAAGGAAATCTTGGATACTATTAATGGTGTGACTTGTGATCTAATATTGGATTAGTGTTGAGAGTTTTGTGCATGTTGTGTAAGTTTCGGCTTACTCCTGCTACTACTGTTATACTACTCGGTTGAGTTGATCAGATGAAATGGATAATTACATGAATGATTAGAGGTGTTTTGGTTCGATGATTTGTGCGTTCGAAGTAGTAAGTCAACGATGAAGTTTGAATTAATTCGAGTTGTAGAAAGCATTTCAGAAATTGAGTTAAGAGAATTTGAGCTATGACACCTAGATGGAGATACATGAGGACGTTAGGAGGACTGTGTATGTGATATGCTAGATTTAGAAAGTATCCAGTTTAGAGTTGAGTGGGTTTAAGAAAGGGTTAGACGGTGACGATGATTGTGATTTGATTGGAATTGGGGAATGGATAGTCGAGAAGAAGTATAGTTGATCGAGAATCGGTAAAAATAAGGTACATATTCGGGATTACTTTGGTCGTTGTGGATGGTGATGTGTGGTCTTGTTTATTTCAGATGAGGTGTGATTATGTGGCAAGTAATATTGACTGGACAGGTTGAGTGAGCACTTTTGTATATTAAGGACTTGGGAGTAGTTGCATGAGATTTAGAGTGGTAGCTGTAAGATTTTATACTTTCAGATTTTTTATGGGCATGTCGAGGTGTTACAATGGGAGATTCGATGGTTAATAGGATGTTATATGAGGCTACATGTTTTGCATCGAAAAAGTTCAAGGTTGTATAAGATTTGTGTACCGGGTAGAAGTTGAGAAACATGAAAATTGCAATCATAAGGTATAGTTCTTTGGTGCTAAGTGGACAGCTTAGATAAGACTCAGCTTTTGGAGTCAAGAGTGACAGACATGATCGATTTTGCATGAGGAAAAGATTAGAATTACCTACCGCAGATGTGTGGTATGGCTATGATTGGTATCAGAATGTTGGAGTCAGTTCGAGTGTCTATTGGTAGTATTCAAGGGTTATGCATTCTTTTCGGGTTCGATTGTTCGAGTAGAGCTTGATGGACTGTGTTTATATTTTCAAAAGGATTTATAAGTCCCTAGTAAATAATTCTATGAGTTTTAGTTCAGATTTGAAGTATGACATGTTTACCGAGCTTTATCACGATTTGCGGGTGGACTTATGATATTTTACCGAGGTCAGCTACTCGGACAGATGTGATGGGTTACGTCGGTACTTGGTAGTGATTCAAGGAGGTACTATGGTTGCAAGAGGTCTTTAGAGTGATCGGATGGTGTCCTACGGACTTGGCTCGGCGGGATGTTCAGTGGTATGCTTCCTATATTGTGATTTGAAGGTTAAGAAGAATTGAAACTAGCGAAGTCAGCTATGAGTAAGATCAGTTTAATGGAATCGCTTGGAGTTGGGCCGACAAAGCAAGAATTCTTTTCTGGCAAGAGTAAGTCATGGTTTTGAGATGATGTTTATACGTTTTTAAGAATCGTGGTGCAAATGACAATTGTAGAAGGGTGAAAGAAAGGTTAGAGAAATCGAAATATTTTACCATTTCAAAGTGGGTCATGAAGGTGTCTATATCTAAAGGGTTGTGTCATTTTGAGGAATGTTTTTGGGACCTATCGATCGTGTTCAGAGGAATAGTTATGTTGAATCAGATAATTCCAGCAAAAGCAGTTTTTATATTCACGAATCGGTGGCGAGAGAAATTCGAACTTGAAAATATGGAAATTGGGTCTTTAGCTAAGTTAGAGGAAGTTTCAACTAAAAAGGTGAGAGAGCAGCGTTATTTGTGCACTTCATGCCGTAGAGAATTTCGTGTTGTTATCTTAGAGATTCCTTGGTGAGGATATTGGCGCACTTCGTGCCATAGAGGATTTCGTGTTGTTATCTCAGTCAGCAATTACAAAGTAACTCCCACTGACTAAACTACATCAAAAGACTCTACGATATCCATATTTTGAGCATGTTCATTAAACACTACTGGCCTAAGACCTTTAGTCAAAGGATCAGCCAACATAGATTCTATGTTAATATGCTCAATACATATATCACCTTCCTTTACCATGTCTCTAACCTTAAGATATTTAAGGCTAACATGCTTAGAGTCTCTTGTCCTTTTGTTATTTTTAGAGAAAAACACAGTGAAGTTATCACAAAACGTGGTCATCGACTTAGATATAAAATCCACAACTTATAATTTAGTTAGAAAATTCTTCGTCCAGACAGCATGTGAAGCAGTCTCAAAACAAGCAATAAACTCTGCTTTCATTGTGGATGTAGCAGTGATACTATATTTCTCACTCTTTCAAAAAATAGCACCTCCAGCCAACATAAAGATATAACCAGATGTCGATCTCGTAGAGAATCATAATAATGAAATTATCATTGGCTATTTTGATATACACACATTCATCAAGCTTAATTTCACAAATTTGAACTTTTTAATGATTTCATCAAATTTCAAGTACCACTTTTTGGGTATAACCCTTAGCAACTAACCTTGCTTTGTAGTAGTCTATATTTCCCTTGGAGTCTCTCTTTGTTTTAAACATCCATTTGCAACCAATAGATTTGAAGCCTACAGGAAAGTCTACTAACTCTCACACTCCATTGTGTTCCATGGAGCGCATTTCATCTTTCACTGTCTCACACCATTTATCAACGTAAGGAGAGAAAAGAACGTGAGCATATGATAAAGGATTAATCAGCTCTCCACTGTCACTAAGAGTTTCAGTCACATACACAATAACATCATCATAAATGACCAATCTACTTTCTCTTTGTGATCTACGAGGTGGTTTAGTATTTTCATTATGCTCAAAGGCTACAATATTTCTATCATTATTTCCTAAATCCTCCCCCTCGTGAAAGGGTCAGTTTACCACATTTTCATGTATAATATGTACAGGAACAATGACTTCATTTTCTTTCAACACAATTTTCTTGCCGCATGTACAATCACGATCACAAACATCATGTTGAGGTAATTTTGCATATTAACAGACTAAATGATTCTTGTGTCATGCCCGAGAAAGAAAAAAATCTAAAAGCTCCAGAGTAATGAGGACATCTTATAAAGAAACAACTGGTAGTTTTAGGATCAATCTTCTTTTCAGTTGGTGTATAAATACGAACTTCAGCCGGACACCCCAAATATGAAATGGTCCAAGCTAGGTTTTCGGGTTGTCCGGAGTTCAAAAAGAGTTTTAGGGATATATTTTGTAGGAATTCTATTTAGAATATAAGTGGTTGTTTTTAAAGCTTCACTCCAAAGAGACTCAGGCAGGCTAAGCCTTGACATCATACTTCTCACCATTTCTGTGAGAGTATGATTTCGTCTTTCAGCCACACCATTCTGCTCATGAGTACCTGGCATGGTGTGTTGTCCTGCTATCCGACATTCTTGTAAAAATAAAGCAAAAAGTTTCATACATTGACCAGACTCATCATATTTTTCATAGTACTTACCCCCACGGTCAGACCTCACTATCTTAATGGACCTCTCAAGAGATTTTTCAACTTCAATTTTGTAAATTTTAAAATTTATCAAGTGTTTCAGACTTCTCTTTTAAAAAGTATAGATAACAATCATCAATAAAAGTAATAAAATATTTCTAATTGGTCAAAGTAGGTACATAAGGTCCACTAATATCAGTATGAATAATTTTCAAGAGTTCAGAGCTCCTAGTAGAATCATGTCTCTTAACCTTTGACACAGTCAACACAAGTTTCAGTTTTTTTTTGGATCAAGAACAGGTAAAATATTTTTCTTTACCAATCGCTCAATTCTTTATTTAGAAATACAACGAAGATGCCTATGCCATAACATGTAAGACGTTTTACTTATAATAGACCTTTTGTGAGCAACTTTAAAAACATGCATTGCAGAAAAAAATTCACTCAACACATTTAAGCGATATAGACCATCACTAAAAAAATCATCACCAACGACATGTGAATCATAGGAAATTTTAACAAAACAACCATTTAATTGAAATTCATAATCAAAGTAGTCCAAAAGTGAAAGACAAATAAGTTTCCGTCTCATGGACGGTACTAAAAACAATATTTTCTAAACGAATACTAGAATTGTTTTTGAAAGACAAAATAGTCATTCGTATAAACTCTACTTTCGCTTTGACTCTATAGCCGACAACTACGCTGACTTCATCCTCTCTTGGCTTCCGTCTACTACAAGTCCTACACGTCATTGGTTACACAAACAGTTGCACCACTACCCAACCGCGAATAATTTAAAGAAACATTCACAAGACTAATTTCAAAGCATACGAAAGCCAAAGGATTACCTGATTTTTTTTTCCAGAGGACAATCAACTTTCTTATGACTTATTTGCAATTCCAGCACTTTATTTTTTTCTTAATCACAACTTGAGGTCCAATAGAATTATGAGACTGACATTGATTACCACCAAGCTTATGACCACCTAGATGACGAGACTGACCATGTTTTTATTTTGTTTTTTTAATAAAATTTGGGTTCACTTTTTCTTTTATAAGAAGGATAATCAATTGATTTAGATGAACTATCAAGGTTCACTACGCCCTCACCTTTCTCTTTACTAACCCTCCCTTCCTCCACCACACAGACAATGATAAGTTCATAAGCACTTCACTTATCATTTTGTGCACTATAGATTGTTTTAAGCTGATCAAATTGTTCGTGTAACACCTCGTACCATTGGACTAACTAATTTTCATGATTCAGGGACTTAAGACCTAGTGGGAAGTGTTAGAATTAGAAAGTTGACAAAAATAGTAATCTTCAATTTTATGCCTAAAAATACAGACCGTAAAATGTTTTACGAACCGTCAATTGCACTGTAAAATAGATTCTAGAAATCCAAGTTATTGTAAGAGATTACAGTAGGAGTTACGGGCCGTAAAGTCCACCGTAATTATTTTACGGATCGTAAAAGTCACCGTAAAAGTCCACGATGACTGAGCAATATATAATCTCGATTTTCAGTCTCTTTATTTCATTATTCATTCCCCCAAGCCCTAGCATGAAGTTCTTCTCCTCTTACCATTCTCCTACACCAATGTAAGCCTTTTCACGTGATTCTATGTAATTCTAACATAATCCTGATGAATTCTGAGTAGAATTCAATGTTCTTAACCTAGGGTTATTCAAGATAAACCCAACTTAAGGTTCAAGGTTCAAGCTTTGGATTTCTACTCAAAAGTTTAGATTTTTAATACATGTATTGAAACGATTAAGGTATATAAAGTTTCTATCTACGTGTGGATACATCCTTAATCATCACCATGCCTCGTTTATCAAAATTACTACGAATTACTTCAGAATTTGAGAATTTTGCCCTAGTTCATAAAAATACTAGAATGTCTACCCTCAAGACGAGAAATTCATAGTTGTTCATAATTATTACTTTAATTGTTGTGAACTCAATGAGTAATCAATATGGACTTGTGTTTGATATCCATGAGTCTCCTTTGTTGCTTTTGATATCCCCTTCCCTCTCTTCTCATGTCTTTTTTCTCATTTTATGTTTTTCCATGAAATTTGAAACTAATTTTATAATATAATAGGGAGAATAACACTTTTAGTCTCTGTGTTAAGGCTATATTCCGATTTTGATCTCTGTGTTATCAAACTTTCCACTATTGATCTTTAATTATATTATGTGAGTGACTTTGATTCTTTAACTAACGGACCCAAAGAAGTTAACAGAAAGTTAACTCCATTTAGGGACATTTCTGATATTAATTTTTTGTATTTGCTTGTTTACCAATAACTTGCTTAAACTGTTTGCTTCTTGAAGATGAATCGTTTGTCAATTTTGAATTCTGCAATCTTGAAGCAATTTTTCTCTCCACGTATCTTCTTTTCTTATATAACTAAAATGTAACTCCTTTTCATAATAAAAATAAAATTATTTTCAAATTGCGAAATAATAAATATGATAATTTTGATACATAGGACAAAAGACGAATGACAAGTGAAAATATACAATTCGGCTATGTATTTTAAAAGAAATATTAAGTGATATTCATCTTCGTGATATTCTCAAATAGTAAATATTCAATACTACAACTTGTTATTTGGGTTACACCCAATCTTCTTATTTCTATAGATGAAAAACTATTAAGTATCATTCATTTGTTAAGGAATTTAACATATAATTTGTGTAAGAACTGTTATGCGAGCCCCGAGCGTTGGTCATTAGGCGTGTTTAAGACGTACAGTCGGGCGCTTAGGGCGTAAGCCTCACAAGAACTAAGCCCCGCACGTGAGCCCAGGGCATTTTGCTAGTGCTCTTTCCCGAAGCTCACTCCGGACGAGTCCTGAAACTGCCTTTTAAAATAATGATAGTGACCCAGCGGAGTCAATAACAACATCAGAACAAGACCTACACACCATAAATTTATATTTAAGACCCTCTTAAAATCTTTTTGATTTTCCTCTGTTTGAAAATAGCATTCAGTTTCAATTTTTACCTACTGTCCCTATTTGTTCTTTATTTTCTCATCCAACTCAGCTTTGTTTCAGGGATGCTGGTTGAATTTGCCATGGACTCTTCTTGAACATCTGAACATTGGCTGACCTGATTTCATTGGCTAATTAAAGTAGGAGTCATTTTGCTAAGACTTCTACTGGCGACACCAATAGATCCTTGTTATGTGGCTCTGTTTTGCTTGACAAATAACTTTTGTTACAAATTTTTTCTCTAATAAGTGCCTGTATGCAAGCAATTCGAAGAACGAGAAATAGTTGGCAATGGTAGTTGCATGAGTTGAATATACATGGAACCTTGCAAGAGTTTTTTTTTTTTTTTTTTGCCTTTTCGTCGGAATGAATAAGACCACATCTTAGAGGCGTGGCCTTTAGTGGTTATTCACCAATTAAATTTAATACCAAAATTGTCTCTCGATAGAGTTAATTTTCTGTTAAATTTTCTAGGATATGTTAGTTACAACAACATATCCAGTGAAATCCCACAACGTAAGGTCCGGAGAGGATTCAGGGATCTATTAGTTAAAGGATGAAAATCACTCACATAATAAAATTGAAGGTTAATAATGGTAAGTTGCATAACACAAGGACTAAAATAAGAATATATTATTAATACAGGGACTAAAAATGCTATTCTCCCTTTATAATATATACAAACCATAATATTTTAAGATACTGGTAGTTGTAGTATTATTATTGTAAGTCTATTTAGCCTATCATACTAATAGGCGCAGCATTATTTTATAGTACCCTATCGTTTGATTTATGTTGCTATGTGTACTTTGTTTATCTTATTTACCTGCATTAGTTACTGCTTCTTTTTTCAGAATGCTATATCATGGCTTATTCGCTTTTGTTACCGTCATTTTTATACTGCTTTAAATTTTCTGTACGGGTCTGACCGTTTCTCTTGCTTTGCTTGTGCTTTGTCTTGAGCCGAAGGTCTTTCGGAAACAATCGCTCTACCTATCAAGGTAGAGTTAAGGTCTGCATACACTCTACCCTCCCCAAACCCATCCGACTTTCGTTCTTCCATTTCTTGTTCTTGGTTCGAACTGTTAGTTGAATTATTTCTCACTCCACGTTGTGGGATTTCACTGGATATGTTGTTATTGTTGTTGTAGTATTTTAAGATGTTCTTCAGTTTCAATTTCTAATTTTTCAATTCTTTCGTGGTTTGATAGAAAACAATTCAAATCAAAAATTAATCAAATCAATTAAATAAGTTATATTTTTAAGTTTGATTTGGTCTGTTTTAAATGCTTGAAAACAAGAATTTTGATTGGTTGATTTAGTTAAAAATAAACCGAATAAAAAATTGAACTAAACCATCAATTATATATACAATTCTAATAATTATTTATATGTAATATATTACAGTAAATTTTATAAATAATTTTACGTATTTTATATAGTTTTTCATGAAAATATTATTTTTACTATTAATTCTATTTCTAAGATTAATGCCTTAAGCCCATTTCTTAAAATAAAGACATGAATCAAATTTAATTTATGTAAAAATAACATGAGAATTTTACCTAGACAATTTTTGTTTTTCTATAAACATTATTCACTTAATTAAAAGCCTATAGATCTCAAGACATTCTTCATAATCCATGAAATTATAACTACCATAATAAAAAGGCACTAAATAATTAAAGGTTAGCAAATAGGAGTAATGAAAAAAAAACTCTTTTCTAATTGTAGGAAAACATAACAAAATTAATAGCATTATATTTTTAAAAAATAAAAATTAACCCAAATCAACATCAACCAAACCCGATAAACGTGTATTATATTCGCGTTGGTTTGATTTTAACAATTAAAAATTGATTAAATTGATTTGATTTTTTTAGCCAAAAACTGACCCAATTGTTACATTTTGATCATCGAAATTTTTAAATAAAATGATACCTAAAACGTTCTTTAGAAATACGTTTAATCTATGTTAGAAAATTTTTAATAATCTGTACTAAAAAGTTTAACAAAATAGTACCCGGGGGGGGGGGGGGGGGGGGGGATCACAATCTTGCGGTAATCCGCATTTCATTGCAACATCAATACACACACAAAAACAATACTGCCGTATCAAATGAATCTGCTAAACTTACAAAATATTGAAAATAATATTGCAGCAAATGTACCGAATATATATTGCATTTTTATATTATTATAGACCCATATCAATTATATAAATATACATTCTCTCTCTTAATTGTTTTGTTCTAGCTTTAAAATAGATAAATGGGTCCACTATCCATGTGTCAAAAAAATAGTGGACCTTTAGTTGGTTGTGCCTCATCCATGATAGGTTATCCGTATTTGAAACAAAAAAAAAGTAGATGAATGGCCGGAAAAACGTGAGAACAACGAGCATATATCATCGATAATCATCACTAAATATAGGGACAAGTATTTATTATAAAATAACATGGAAATTTTCAAATAAATTCCAAACAGAATTCAATAAATATTCATAGTACCTTCACTACCTTGTTTCATCTAAACATGTACGTTCTCATGAGTTGTGATCTACAATAGCTAACAAAGAAATAGTTAACAAAGAAATAGCAGTTGGGGATGTAGCTCAAATGGTAGAGCGCTCGCTTTGCATGCGAGAGGTACAGGGTTCGATCCCCTGCATCTCCACTTTTTGACGTATCTGTTTAACTCTTTGATAAACCAATCAGAATTGCAATTGCTAAGGTAATTAATTCGGTTCTAAGTGTATTTTGTATTTTATTATTTGAAGCATTTTATTTTGCAAAGAGATAAACCGTGACATCATCAACTTGTTATTTTTTCCAGCCCTTGATTAACATATTTGTTTTTAGTCTATTTAATGAAGAACTCAGAAGCAACAAAGGGAAAAAGGGAAATTTTACAACATAGTCAGTGTAAACCCCCAGGTGGGTCTGAGGAAGGAATAATATACGCGGATCTTAGTCTTATCTTGCGAAGATAGATAAGGTGTTTCTGATAGACAAAAAAAAAAAAAAAAAAAAAAAAGGTTGTTCAACTATGGTAGTATTTGTTGAAAGTAATTTTGAAGAATCTGAATATGCAAGAAATTATTGCACAGAAATGCATAATTGAACGTTGGCGAGATATTTCTAGAAACCGGGATAGTAATTTCTTCGCGAGGTGCAAATCGTGATTCGAAATTATATCCCTATAGTACAATGCCTAATAAGATCAAAATAGCATCTTTGATTTCTTTTACAACAAGAATTCAAATTTCTAAAAGTATTGAAATCAGACCCATCAATCCATGTTGTGTTTGCATGTTGGGCATGAGAAATTGCTGACTATTAAGCTTCCATGACACCTCATTGCTATAGTTTTCATGACGCAAGGCCAAGTATTAGTATGAAACTTTGAGATAAAATTACTACTAATTTCGTTTATTACAATTTGAAATTCTTTTATTTTTTCAAAGAGCTTTAAATAATTAATGAAATTCTTTGAAGAAAGACGTTTACAGAATTAACTAACCAGAAGAATATATTAGAAAATAGCAAATTAATCATATCAAAATATTTAAAACGAAAAAAATAGGTTTAAAAGGAATGTATTGAAATTAAAAATAAAATAGATTAATGTAATATCGTAAAAGAAATTAGTGTTAGGTTTAAAAATTATAAAAGAAATTAGTGTTAGAAGCCAGTAACTATCCCTTATTATTACAGTAATGATTATACAACAACATCCAACGGTCAGAAACCGCCCAATCACATCCATCCAACACTCCTCATTTCAGAACTACAAATATGAAAATTTGACCGCGTAAGAGGTACATTACACGCGCTATAAAACTCATACGAATCACCTCAAATTAACCCTTCTCTTTGCATTCACAATCTGTGCAAAAAACCCAAAATTCATAGAGAAAAAAGATTATCAGTGATAGAAAAGCAAGAAAAGAAATCGTCTATAGTCGACTTTTGATTGATCAAGAATTAAGAAGACATTGAAATGGCTACCAGAGACGTAGTTCCAAAAAATTTACCCAAAGATAAGGAAAAAAATAGTCTTTTTCGGCACTTTTTTTCTATTTGATGTATGTGATAGAATATTTTGTTGAGAATATAATCAAATATTAAAATTGTGTTCTATCTAACAGCTTAAGCTTTTAGATCAAATGGTCACACACTTCAATATGGTATCAGAGCAGTCCTAAGATCGAACCTCACCGCCACTCATTATCAAAAAGAATTTCACATGCTTGGACCATGAAAAAAAAATCAGGCCAGCACGTGAGGGGGCGTGTTGAGAATATAATCAAATATTAAAAGTATGTTCTATCTAACAGCTTAAGCTTTTAGATCAGATGGTCACACACTTCAATATATTTGATAGAATATTCTTGTATATCTTTTATATTTGGTTAGTTGATATTCTAATTGTAATTAGTCAAATTAGTTATCTAGTTTGTAGCCTAACTTGTAGCTTTGTAAATAAGTATGTACTACTATATATTATAGACAATAATGAATGAAAAGACATGGAACATATTCCTTTATGATATCAGCCAAACCCTAAACCTAATACCTACCCTAGCCGCCCGCTGCCGCCTCATTCGCCATACTCCCCTACTCCGCTATCTTCCTCCCTCTTCTTCTCGAAAACCCTTTTTTCATCCCCTTTTCAATGACTGAACAACTTAAATTCATTCTACTCTTTCAGTTAACAATATCAAGAATTTCATTCTCATAACTTTGAGATGGAAAAAGTTCAGTATTCATCTTGGCGGAATTGTTTAAGATTCATTGTCGTGTGTACAAAGTCATCGATCACATTATCCCTCCTAAACCCAAGCCCAGTGACGAACACATGGAGAAACATGATGGTTTTGATGAAGAACTTTGGTCACAACTAGATGTGGTTGTTCTATAATGGATCTACGGCACAATCTCGAACGATCTTTTACATACAATCATTGAAATCGATGCTATTGCACAACAAACATTGGAGCGATTAGAAAGCATTTTTCATGATAACAAGACACAAAGTGCCTTATATTTACAAAATCAATTTAAGGACATTCAACAAGACGATTTTCCTAATGCGTCGGCCTATTGTCAATAACTTAAAATGATTGCCGATCTCCAACGTCGGTGCATCGGTCACAAATCAACGATTGGTCATGCAACTAATTGCGGGTTTAAATGAAAATTATGATTGTGTTGCTACAATCCTCCAACAAAGCACTTTGTTGCCTCCGTTCTATGAGACTCTTTTGAGACTTATCCTTGAGGAAACCCAAAAAGCCAAGCGAGCAGCGGCTAACGCTAGCATCGCCGACACAACCCTTCTTATCACCAGCGGCTCAAATGCCAATGAAAGGGGCTCAACTTACGGCCAGCATCATCAGCACACCAATGATCCAAAATGAGGTCAGCATATCCGGAATAACAACAAAGGCAAAAATTCTGTCAAAGGCTGCGGTGGTCATGGTGGCAGCAACAACGGTGGTGGGAGGGGACAGTCGCAATAGTCCGGCAGCCACTCCCAGCGGCAGTCGGAGTGGCAGCAGCCTCCCAGTGGGCTGCGTACCCATCGTGGGCAGCGTGGGGATAGCAGGCTTGGGCTGCCTCACCATGCCCCTATCAGACTTCCTCATGGGCCTGTACTCGGCTCGACAACCCCAGCTAGGAATTCTCGGGGTGCGCCCACAACAAGCATACAGTGCACAGACTTCTCCTCCCTCAACCTACGCACCAACAGATATTGAGGCGGTAATGCACACGATGTCTCTCAATGTTTCGGATGAAAATTGGTACATGGATATCGACACAACATCTCATATGACGGCATCTCAAGGTACTCTCTCGTCTTATTTTAATATGAGCAATTTAAACCGTAATATTATTGTTGGTAGTGGACAAGGCATTCCCATTCGAGGTTATGGACAATCATCCCTCTCTCCATCACACCCCCTTTAACTTTAAACAATATCCTCCATGCCCCGAAACTTATCAAAAATTTGATCTATGTGCGTCGTTTCACAACCGACAATAATGTTTTCCTTGAATTTGATCATTTTGATTTTTTTGTGAAGGACCTTCAGACAAGGATGCCCAGCTATCACATCTCGATATTATATTTTGTTTTTAGATGATTATTCTAATTTCCTATGGACCTTTCCTATTTGCGATAAATCCCAAGTCTATTCTATTTTCTCATTCTTTAGTGCTTTAATTAAGACACAATTTGAGAAGAATATCAAATGTTTTCAACGTAACAATGGGAGGGAATTCAATAATAAACAATTCAAACTCTTTTGCGCCAAAAATGGTCTTGTTTTTCGGTTTTCATGCCCCCACACCTCCCCACAAAATGGCAAAGCTGATAAAAAAATAAGAACCATAAATAACTTAGTTCATACCCTCCTTGCCCACGCCTCCATCCCCCCTCTTTTTGGCATTATGCTCTATCAATGGCAACATATATCTTGAACATTCTCCCAAATAAGTCTCTCAAACACAAGTCCCCGACTCAAGTTCTCTATCTTCGGGATCCTTCTTATAAGCACTTATGAACTTTTGGGTGTCTATGCTACACCTTTATCCTTCCACCAAAATTAATAAACTTCAACCTCACTCTAACCCGTGTGTATTTCTTGGTTACCCGTCCAATCGTTGAGGTTATAACTGTTACGATTTGTCAAGCCGAAAAATAATCATTTCTAGGCATGTCATATTCGATAAGTCCCAATTCCCTTTTGTCAAGCTGCATTCTCTACCTCCGGATTCATATGACTTCTTAAATGATGGCCTCAATCCCATTTTGATTCATCAATTGCATAATCGGTCGCTACCATTGCCACCGCACCTACCGGAGCCCGACCCAACTCCCACAGTCCAGTGTCGGGTGGGCCATCCAACCCAACCAAGGGAAACACGGCATAGCCCACCCATCACTGTCCCAGGTCCTGTCTAAGCTATGGATTTTCTCAGCCCCGCCCTTGCCTCTTTTCGGCCTACGGCACAATCCCACTTTCCCGAACCAAGCTCCCATGGCTCCCCTCAGCCTACATTTGCAACCATCCCTACGAAGCATCCTCCCAGCCCACAGCCAACCCAGCCGCAACCCATCCAGACCGCACCAATCCAGCCCCCTACGGCACCTCTACAGACCATGGAACCTCGTGTTATGCACGGTATTTCCAAACCGAAACGACAATTAAATTTGTCAACTTCAGTTGCCCATTCACCTCTTCCTCGCAACCCCAAAAATGTCTTGTCCGATCCAAATTAGAAAGCTGACATGTTAGGCGAATATAATGCTCTTATTGAAAATAAGATGTGGGATCCAGTACCCCGTCCTCCTGATGCTAATGTTATTCATTCTATGTGGATTTTTCGACATAAAAAGAAATCTGATGGTTCTTTTAAGAGGCATAAGGTCCGTCTTGTAGGTGATGGTAGGTCTCAACAGGTTGGTGTGGAGATCTCATATGGAGTAGTAATTAGTAACAACTATCACTGTTAGACGAATATAATGTTCTTATTAAAAATAAGATGTGGGATCTAGTACCTCGTCCTCCTGATCCTAATGTTATTTATTCTATGTGGATTTTTCGACATAAAAAGAAATCTGATGGTTCTTTTAAGAAGCATAAGGCATGTCTTGTAGGTGATTGTTAAATATACAATATACACACAATATACATGTGTGTATATTGTATATTTACTCTCGGATTATGCTCCACAAATGAAGATCTCGGTTGTGATATATTAGGGTAAATAAACATGTAAGAATATTGTATATTAGGAAAATATATGTGTAGTATAATATTACCTTAATTAGTATTATACACCTACCATAATTGTAGAGTTAGAATTATGGTAGAATAAGGATTTAGAGGTAGAATAGGAAAAGGATTTTTCCTATTATAGAAATATGTAACTTGTATATATAGCCTTTCAATTAATGAAAATAATCAAGGGGATTATTTCTTTCATGGTATCAAGAGACTAGGTCTAAACAAAAGTTTTCTTCTCTCAAACTTTTGCCTCCTCTTTGGCCGAGAACCCCCCCTCCCTCGGGTTTTTCTCTCCAAATATCTCGTCTTCCGCTCTCAAAAACCTCTCTTAAATTTATCCTCCTTCTTTGTTCTTTCAAATATGTCTAAGAACAATTTTCACCCTGCCCTCACGGTTTCCAATATCAAGCTCAGTGTCCCTATTGTCCTTGAGATGGAAAACGTTCAATATGCAACGTGGGCGGAGTTGTTTAAAATTCACGCTATCTCTTATCAAGTTCTTCATCACATAATTCCTCCCGCTAGACCCCTTCTGCGGAGGATCCCCGAGGTGTGGATTACACTTGATGCTACCGTTCTTCGGTGGATATACGCCACTATTTCAGTGGACCTTCTACAGACGATTATGGAGCCCGATACCACGGCTATGGCTGCATGGAATAGATTGCGTGACATATTCCAAGACAACCAACATTCCCGTATCGTCACACTCGAGCAGGAATTCTCTCTCGTTCGAATGGACGTATTTCCAAACGTTTCTGCATATTGCAAGAAACTAAAGGAATTGCGCAGATCAACTCCGTAATGTTGGCGCACCGGTGACAAATAATCATCTAGTTCTACGAGTTGGTTGCCGGTCTTTCGGAGGCCTATAATGGTGTTGGCACTCTCCTTCGCCAAAGCAACCCTCTTCCCGACTTCCATCAAGCCCGCTCCATGCTTACGTTGGAAGAAGCCGGTTTGGCTAAAAAGGCGATTCGGAGCAAGTCCCGTTGTCATGATGGCATCCTCTCCTAATCCTTCAGGTTTTGTTAATAATTCGGGCCAAAACCATAATCATGGTGGCGGCAAGAATAATCGCAAAAATAATAACAAAAACCGCGGGGGCAAACGCGGTGGTAATGGTGGAGGTTCCGGTAGTCGCAAAACGTCGGTGGGTCCCATCCAATGAACAAGGTGGCCCACCACCCCCATGGGCCCGGCGGTGGGGCCCATGGCGATGGAGCAAACGGCGGCGATGACCGTGGGCCGCCGGCCCATACCAAGAGGCGGCGGGAAATTCCGGCGGCCGGTGGGGTGGCCAACGATCCCGAGCCCAATGCCCGGCGGTGGCGGCCCACCGGCCGCCGGTGGCCCGGCCAGCGCGCATGGGTAGTAGTTACGGGCCGGGACCAGCACGGCCGGGAGTTCTTGGGCCCCGACCTCCGCAAGCCCATCATGCACGAGCCCTACTCGGACCGATATCGAGGCCGCGATGCACACGTTGGGATTGACTCAACCGGATCAAAATTGGTACATGGACACCGAGGCCACTACTCACATGACTTCCGACTCGGTACTCTCTCATCTTATTCCAATTTGAGCACCCCTCGGGGTATAATTATTGGTAATGGCGCTATTCCAATTCTAGGGTATGGTCGAAAACGTTGTCTCCCCCCAATCCACCACTCCTCTTGAAAAATACTTTACATGCTCCTAAATTGATTAAAAATTTAGTGTCGTCCGAAAGTTCACAAATGACAATTCTGTTTCTGTTGAATTTGATCCTTTCGGTTTCTCTGTGAAGGATTTCAAGACGGGGAGTCGTCTCATGAGGTGTGATAGTAGGGGGGATCTATATCCTATCATGCCCGGTTTTCGTCCATCGAGTCCAGCCTTGCCATCAGCTTTTGCAGCCATCTCTCCTTCCATGTGGCATGCTCGTCTGGGTCATCCGGGATCTTCTATTTTATCGGTTTTAGATAAAAATAGCTTTATCTCTTGTAAGGGTACGAGTCGTACTCCAATTTGTCATTCTTGTTCATTAGGAAAAATTGTTAAGTTGCCATTTGTAGACTCCAATTCTCATACTTCGATGCCATTTGACATTATTCATAGCGACTTATGGACATCTCCTGTTCTTAGTTCAATGGGTCATCGATATTATGTTCTCTTTTTAGATGATTATTCTAGATTTTTGTGGACGTTTCCAATTGCGAATAAATCACAAGTGTTTTCCGTCTTCATAAAATTTAGAGCGTTCATTCGTACTCAATTCGAAAGAGAAATAAAAAATATTCAATGTGATAATGGGAAAGAGTATGACAATAGGGAGTTTCGAGAATTTTGTGCTACTCATGGGATAAATTTTCGGTTTTCATGTCCTCATACATCTTCACAAAATGGGAAAGCCGAACGCAAAATTCGTTCCATAAATAACATTGTCCGAACTCTCCTAATCCATGCCTCCATACCTCCGTATTTTTGGCATCATGCTCTACAAATGGCCACTTACCTTCTTAACATAATTCCGTCTAAAGGTCGACATATTCTTCCCCCTCAAAATCCTATATAATAAGAACCCTTCTTATTCTCACCTTCGGATTTTTGGGTGCTTGTGTTATCCGTTATTTCCATCCACCACAATTAACAAACTTCAGGCTCGGTCTACCCCGTGTGTGTTTTTGGGTTATCCGTCGAATCATCGTGGTTATAAGTGTTTTGATTTATCCTCCAAGAAAATCATAATCAATCGCCATGTCATTTTTGATGAAACTCAATTCCCATTTACGAAAGTTCATACTCCCGAACCTAAGTCGTATAATTTTTTGGATGACCAAATATCCCCGTATATTATTCGGAATTTTTCGGACATCTCCCGTACCCAAAATCCTCCAGCGGGCCCACTGCCCGCTGGCCCAACAAGCTGCACGCCACACCCAGCCTTCTTCCACCACTTTGGGAACAGTTCCAAAGAATCGGGCCGGTCCGGCCCGGTCCCGGAACCGGTCCGAAGCCGAGTCCAGCCATTTCCGATTTGGGCCAGCAGGCCCACTGCTTGTTGGCCAGTCCGTCCCGAGCCCAGAAAATTCCCAAAATTCCATTAATTCTTCCTCGAGTCATAGACCGGTCACTCGTAGTCAGCGGGGTATTTTTACGCCTAAAAGACATTTTAATTTACATTCTGATGTCTCTAAATCCCCCTTGCCCCGCAATCCTGTGTCCGCATTAAATGACCCTAATTGGAAAATTGCTATGACTGATGAATATAATGCTCTTATTGATAATAAGACGTGGGATTTGGTGCCCCGTCCATATGGTATTAATATTATCAGGTCTATGTGGATTTTTGCTCACAAGGAGAATTCAGATGGGTCCTTTGCTCGGCATAAGGCGCGACTTGTTGGTGATGGTAAGACTCAGCAGGTTGGAATTGATTGTGGTGAGACGTTTAGTCCGGTGGTCAAACCGGCTACCATTCGCACCGTGCTTAGCTTGGCTCTTTTCAAAGACTTGGCCAATCCATCGGTTGGATGTCAAGAATGCTTTTCTACATGGTGATCTCAAGAAACAGCCTATATGCATCAACCGTTGGGTTTCGGGGATCCCAACCGCCCTCATCATGTCGTTTGTTGAAGAAGTCATTATATGGGCTTAAGCGGTCTCCACGTGCCTGGTATACACGATTTGCTGATTTTGTTTCGACTATTGGGTTCACACACACAAGCAGTCGACAATTCTTTGTTCATCTACCGCCGTGGTTCGTCATTGGCCTATATTCTGTTATATGTGGATGATATCATCTTGATCGCCTCCTCCGATGCTTTGCGTCGATCTATCATGGCCATGCTCGGTTCCGAATTTGCTATGAAGGACTTAGGGCCGTTGAGTTATTTTTTGGGGATTGCCGTCAAACGTCATTCGGGTGGTTTGTTTCTCGTCTCAACGAAGTATGCGGGCCGAGATCATCGAGAGGGCCGGGATGTCATCCCGTAAGTCCACTTCCACGCCGCTTGAGGCAAACCCAAAGCTAAGCGCCGCAGCGGGTGCACCATACGAGGACCCGACCCGCTATCGCAGCCTTGCGGGGGCCTCCAAAGATCTTACCTTTACCGGACCGGATATTACATATGCGGTTCGGCGGTGTGTTTATTCATGCATGATCCCGAGTTGAGCACATGAATGCAATCAAACGCATCATTCGGTATATTCGGGGGACACTAGACTATGGGTTGCACTTGTATCCTTCCTCTACATCCACACTTGTCTCTTACACGGATGCTTGATTGGGGTGGTTGTCCCGACACCGGACGGTCGACTTCGGCTATTGTATGTTCCTCGGCAACAACTTGGTCTCATGGTCGGCAAAGCGTCGTGCAGCAACTCTATCACGCTCAAGTGCGGAGGCGAATATCGAGGGTAGCGAATGTGGTCTCGAATCATGTTGGCTACGTAATTTACTTTTGGAGCTTCATTGCCCCATTCGAGAGGCAACCTTGGTATATTGCGATAACATTAGTGCCATCTACCTTTCGTAACCCGCTTCAACACCAAGCGCACCAAGCATATCGAAATGGACATTCACTTTGTCCGTGAAAAGGTTGCAAAAGGTCAAGTTCGCGTATGCCATGTCCCGTCTCGTTATCAAATTGCGATATCTTTACAAAGGGTCTACCAAATGTTCTCTTTGAAGATTTTAGGGACGATCTCAAAGCATTCGGAAACCGCCCGCTATGATCATGGGGGGTGTGTTAAATATACAATATACACACAATATACATGTGTGTATATTGTATATTTACTCTCGGATTATGCTCCACAAATGAAGATCTCGGTTGTGATATATTAGGGTAAATAAACATGTAAGAATATTGTATATTAGGAAAATATATGTGTAGTATAATATTACCTTAATTAGTATTATACACCTACCATAATTGTAGAGTTAGAATTATGGTAGAATAAGGATTTAGAGGTAGAATAGGAAAAGGATTTTTCCTATTATAGAAATATGTAACTTGTATATATAGCCTTTCAATTAATGAAAATAATCAAGGGGATTATTTCTTTCAGTGATGGTAGGTCTCAACAGGTTGGTGTGGAGATCTCATATGGAGTAGTAATTAGTAACAACTATCACCATTTTTATTGTGTCATTTAACTGTTTCTGTGTTTGTTCATTGCCATCAGCCTCTTGTCATTGGCCAGAGAACTTATTTTCTTGGCCAGTTTTTTCTTGTTTTGTATATTAGCGAGTTTAGAATCTTTACTGATACGTAATTTTGAGCTGAGTTTAGAATCTTTACTGATATGTGATTTTGAGCTATTTAGTAGTAGGAGGGGGAGAGGTTAAGAAGAAGAATGGACAAGCAGATGGAAGAGGCGTGCTTTGGGAGATATTGGAAACCTTGCCACTGTTCCTACTGTTGGAGCAAAGCCTCAAACTAAAGTTTCTCGTCCCATCACTAGGTAGAATTCATTCATCCCAGGATCCTTATGCATTTTGCTCCCAGTTTTCTTGGGATTGAGGCGTGATTGTTGCTGTTGATTTTATCTTGTATACGCCCGTGTAACTTAAATGAGAATTTTCACCATTCTTGGTCTGCTGCCCAGTTACTAGCTAAGGGACAAGAACCAGTGCAGAAGAACAAGGTAACTTCCTCATTATCTGTGTCACTGTGTGAATAATAGTTATTGAAAAAACTTTCCTATTAGGAGTAATATTTTTCTGATTTAAGGATAGGTCTTAGATAGTTTATTATACTTGGTTCTTGATAATAACTTTTTCCAAAAGCTGTCCAATCAGCTTATTATTTTGGTTTGTTTGTAGAAGAAGCCTCTTGTGGAAGTAACTAAAGGAGTTGCAGCAAGGAAAGTTGGTGTTCCAACAAAAGCAGAAGCTACTAAAAAGGATTCTGTCAAAGCAAAAGCTGAAATAATTACTGTTATACGCCCTGATGAGGATGTGAAAACCATTGAAGAAATCCCCTTGAATGGAAGAAAAGTAAAGAAGAGTGAAAAGACTCTAACTTCCATACTAACTGCACGAAGCAAGGTTGTTCTTTACCTCTTCCCTTATCTAAAAATGTACATAGTAAGCAAGATCAGTATATAGTGTAATTTACCAATTTTCTTTCAGGCTGCTTGTGGACTCTCCAACAAACCAAGAATACGTTATCGATGCTGCTGATGTTGATAATCACTTGGCTGCTGTGGAATATGTTGAGGATCTTTACAAATTTTACAAGCTCACAGAGGTATGGTGAATGTCATCTGTCTCTGTTTTGATATTCGGGTGTTCAGTTGTTTTAATGTGACCAAAAAATAGTTTTGTGACTTCATTGTTGTTGTGGATAATATTCAGTGACCATAAGTGAAACGAATTCTATTATAGTGGATAAAACTGATTCTTAATGGTGGAGAAAATCCAGTTACCATACGTGAAACTTATTCTGTTATACTAGTGGATAAAATTCAGTGACCATACGTGAAACTGATTATGTTATAGTGGATAAAATTCAGTGACCATATGTGAATCTGATTATTTTATAGTGGATAAATTCAGTGACCATATGTAAAACTGATTGTTTTGATGATTTGGCTGATTCAGGACGAGCATCGACCGCGTGATTACATGGACTCACAGCCAGAGATCAATGCCAGGGTGAGAGCAATTCTTGTGGACTGGCTGATAGAAGCACACAAAAGGTTTGAACTGAGGCCTGGAAGCATACCTCACAGTTAACATAATGGACCGTTTCCTGTCTGAGGAAACGGTACCTAGAAGGGAACTTCAGTTGCTTTGCATCAGCTCAATGCTTATTGCCTGCAAATATGAAGAGATTTGGGCTCCAGAGGTATAATATGAAGTAGTATTATGAGAATGTGGTAATACTGATTTATCATAATATCTGATTCTCTGCTATGCATGTCTCTGCAGGTTAGTGACATCTTAACAATAACAGACAATGCTTATGTCAGGGACCAGATACTTGTAATGGAGAAAGCAATCTTGGGAAAGTTAGAGAGGTATTTAACTGTTCCAACGCCATACGTCTTTCTGGTTCGTTACATTAAAGCTGCAGTTGTTCCGTCTGATCAGGAGGTATTAATCTATTCTTTTCAATGTGAATTTACTACTTAAGAAACTAAAGACAGCCGGTTTAGCTGATACGCATTTTCTTTGTTGTTCTATAGATGGAGAACATGACATTTTTCTTGGCTGAGCTCGGGCTGATGAACTACACGACAGTGATGTCCTACTGCCCGTCAAAGCTCGCTGCTTCTGCTGTTTATGCTGCTCGTAGTACGCTCAACAAGAGTCCTCGATGGACCGACACTCTGAAGCACCACACCGGCTACTCAGAAGACCAGCTGATGTAAAGAAAGAGTTTAATTCCTGTTTAAACACTTGTCATTTAGGATTTGTAAATCCACATATTTATGCTCTAATTTTGTTGTATTTGTTTGAAACAGGGAATGTGCAAAGCAATTAGTTAGCTTCCACAGACTCAGGTGCTGCTGAAAACAAGCTGAAGGCAGTTTATAGGAAGTTTTCTAGTCCAGATAGAGGTGTTGTTGCCCTATTGCCCCCTGCAGGAGATCAATTAGCCCCCTCCAAATATAGGAAGTTCTGTAAGCAAGATTGTGAATGTGTGAGTGAGATCATGTCAGCTTTCTGATCTCTGTTTTGAAGTCTGAAAAATTCATACTTTTATATGACTTACTTACTAGTAAAGTCATGGCTTTTGTATAACGTGTGGTTGTGTGAATTGTACCTCATTGAGAAAAATATTGTTGCATTCAATAAGAACAGTACATAAATTCAGAATCATTTGATGAATCTTCCACAGAGGAGTTTTCAGTGAATGACTAGCATTGAGAAATATGAGAAATGAAATGAAACGAAACTCACTTTCAGCTAGTTTCTGGAGAAAAGGGGGTTTGAAATATAATATCTACTAGTTCAATTAGTCCTACATGTGCCCAAATTTTCATAGCCTTAAGCTCTTTATTCTCTTTCATGAATATATGCAGTAGCCCCCGAAAACAGTAACTACCATGTTAAGCTCTTTATACGCGGTAGCCTTCATAAACTATATGATAAACATTCCTGAGGAGAAATCCACCCAATCATGATAATACAAAGAAGCAGTTCAGTGTGTATTACAATCTAATACTAGTTATAAAATAGTATATCATACTGTTAAGAATGGTTTGGCTCTAAATCAGTTGCTGAAGTTCTCGTTTTCAATCTTCCACAATAACAATCGTTAACTTATATTTATATCTTAAGCTCCAATTCGTTTTCGTCAAATCTCATAGTATGTATGCATAGCCAAATCATTTGTCATGTACTCTAAATCAGCTTCTCAGCTTCTCAAGTTCTTTTCCCCTATTTTCCATGACACAATATGATGCTCGAGTGAGCAGCAAATTTTAAGTAATATGTTTTCTGAACTGATTTAGAGTACATCAAGACTGATTTGATACATACTAAAAGAATTTGCAGGAAGAAGACGAAGAATTATTTTTACACCACAAAATGAAAGCAATGTCAGAAACAAATTGGAGCTTAAGATATAAAACATAAGTTAACTATTGTTATTGTGTCATGGAAGATAGAGAACTTCAGAATCTGATTTAGAGGACATTAAGATTTGGTCATATACACATACTAAGAGAATATGTGAAAGAGAAGACTCAGAATGATTTTTACACCACAAAATGAAAGCAATGCTAATGAATGATCTAAAGTTATTCTGCAGTCTGGCATTCATACTGTGTGATGAGAATAGGGAAAGGATCTTTAGTAGAAGATTCCAAAATACTGAGAATGATTAAACTATGAATGAGCAAATTTTTGGAGTTAAGAGGCACAAGCAATCATTAATATTTTACGAGTTAAATGAGAGGACATAGTAGCACGTAAACTGCCTTTAAGTTATGATCTGAGCATCTCATAGTTGGTATTACACACATAACAAAAACCTGTCACATGAGAGCAAGAGAGGAAAAGGAAATTGGAAGAATATATTACCATTTATTAATTTTCGCGTTCGTTTAGAAGTGAATTGGTTTGAATGAAATACAACATGTGCTTCAGAACTACCTACAAGAATCTGCAGATTCGTCATTGACATTGACTTTAACCTTTGTCCCACAACAACTCTTTCTCTCGTGTGCCTCCACTTTCTTTTTACCAGAGCAAGCGCCGCCTTGATCGTGTGATGCCATCACAAGATATGGCATCCTCTCAATAAACTCTTTATTCTCTTTCCACACCTCTCCATTTGTATATACCTCCTTCTTCCATATCGGAACTGATGCTTTAAGCTCGTCGATCAGAAACTTGCAAGCATCCAATCCATCTGCTCGATGGACAGACGATATTGCAACAAATACACTAGTCTCTCCAACAGGAACAGTACCCAAGCAGTGGGCAACCGCAATCAAGTGGATATCCCACGATGATCGAGCAGAAGAACAAAGGGATTTAAGACAACGTATCGCCATTGGAACATATGCTTCATACTGTAGCTCTAAGACTTCTTTGCCCTCAAATGTATCGCGTGTTGTACCTGCAAATGTTGCTATAGCTCCACATTTGGGAGAACGAACATAACTAATATATTTGTTGATGTCTATTGGGTTATTCTCTTCCAAGATCTCAATTAGATCTCTCTCCTCATCAGCCATTTGAATCACCTGTAATCCAAACAACAGCACAAAACTTCACTTTGCTTCCTTAAGGCAATGTAATAAAGGAAAAGTTTTATTTATGAGGCAACAACAGAAATATCTAGGCCTGAATTCCAAACAAGTTGAGGTCAGCTATATGAATCCACATTGTCCATGTCGCACTATTTAACCTCAACTCAATCAAAAAGTTTTATTAATGGGAACTAGAAATAATTAATATTCACACCAAAAAAAAAAAACTACTGAATATTCACACACTTCTTCAAGCGGATGTCCGCCTTTTTTCTTTCTTCTTTCCATTTTATAGAAACTGTATCGCATCAAAATTAAATAAAAATTGTAGGACCAAATTAAATGACAAGGGATTAGACAGGACCGCGCTTATATGTTACCATAGTAAGTATATTATTATCCAACTATACCTTTAAACAACCAACTTCACGTCTTCACCTCATGCTCCTGGATTATAATACTAAAGATTGCTTCATGAACTCCTAAATCCAAAAAATTGCAGTCAATTCACTAATCATTAACACAATAATCTTGGTAGATAAAATAATTATCAGTTACTATTTGAGATGTTAATACCTCAACAAATTAGCCTCAAGTCAACTCAGAGCCAACTGATTGAAATTATAGGAAAATCTTTGTTTAATTGAATTCAAATGAAAGAATTTGAGATACTTAGAAATTATAATCAGTTCTGAAAAAAAAAAGATTAATAAGGTAATGAGTTGAATTTTATTAATTCCATACCAAGTACAGAAAGAAAACTCGCAAATGATAAAAGATTCCTATCACTTTCATTTGTTTGATGATATACTATGCATAATCAAAAGTAAAGAAGATAACCCTTTGAAGGATTCATAGAAAAGTTTGAATCTTTGAAAACTTACCTGTAAAATGAAGCGGCTGGTTGTTGAAAAACTGCAGTTATGGAGCTTATCTTTCTGATACAGAAGTATAGAAGTTAACAATTTTTGGCAGAGAAAATGATAAAAATAGTCCCTTATTTTGGTAGTAGGCTCAAATAGTCCCTTAAGTATCAACCGAGCTATTTTGATCCTTTAAGTTGTGGTCCCTTGTGTTTTGTATTAGTTTCAAAATAGACCCAAGTATCAATTGAGCAATTTTGGTTTTTTGGTTAGATTTTTATCAAACTCTAATTGTTAAATTTAAGGTAGCCTCACTTTCTCCGGACTACACTGGTGAAATTATTATAGATGTTGTTGTTGTTATACATCCTCACTAGACACCTTTTATAAATCTATTTCTATTCAAATAAAAAAACATTCATGCCATACAGAGCTCGACAAAAACAAAATCAGGGATCATGTTCCTCAGTCCTCACTTTTTTACTATTAAAACACAAGTCAAAAAATTCAAAATCACAACACAAATACTCTTTATTTATTACTCTCTATATTCTAATTTATGTGGCATCATTTGCCTAGACATGAACTTTAAGACAAAAAAAATTTTTCAAATTTGTGATCGAAAATAAGCTTTAGAGATTTATATGGATGTAAATTATTTCATAAAATTAAATTTATTTTAAATATAAAATATGACATTCTTTTTAGTACAAATTAAAAAAAAATTGTCACGTAAATTGAGACAAGATTCAAAAAACCCACACATTTTTTATTTAAAACCACAACATTCAAAAGTTTTCATTTATTTCTTAAACTCTGTGCTAAGTTAAACGGGTTAAAGCTCAAAATGGTTTTTGCATTTTGATCCTGTAGTCCCAAAAATGTCAATTGCGCCTTCTTTCTTTTTCATTTTATCAGATTCCACAGAATACTCTTTCTTGAATTTAGAGTCACTCCACCACTCTTTTTAATTCCCAATTCTTGATTTCATCTTCCTTTAATTTAATCAAAACCCTAATATTCTCAAAGCTGAATTAAAGGGTATTTTGGTGAAATTAAATCAGGAAAAAAAAAGATTGAATTGAAGATCAGAGAAATGGCAATAGCTGGACCAGAACAGCTTAACCTAACAGAAGCTCCAACATGGAGTTCTAGAACTGTTGATTGTTTCGAAAAATTGGAGCAAATTGGTGAAGGCACTTATGGGTCAGTTGATTTCTTGAATTATTTATTCTACATGTAGTGTGTGTTCCTATGTGTTTGTGTTAAGGTTATCATTTTTTTTTAAAAAAATACATACTATTGAGCAGATTGGTGAAGGCACTTATGGGTCAGTTGAGTTCTTCTATTTTCTTGAATTATTTGTTCTACACGTAGTGTGTGTGTGTTTTATGTTAAAGTTGTCATTTTTTTTTTGGTTTAATAAAACACATACTATTGAAGGGGCCTTAGATAGAGTAACCGGTAAAGTTGTTGTTCAAGCCGTGGAAGCTGCATACAATTGACATTGACCGTGTGGTCCGGCCCTTCCTCGGACCCGCACATAGCGGGAGCTTAGTGCATCGGGCTGCTTTTTTTTTTGTAATAAAACACATACTATTGAGCAGATTGGTGAAGGCACTTTTGGGTTAGTTCTTCTATTTTCAATTATTTCTTCTGTGTAGTGTGTCTCTGATAAAGTTATCTTTCTTTTTTTTTGCTTAAAACACATTCTACTGAGCAGATTGGTGAAGGGACTAATGGCTTAGTTCTTATATATTGAATTATTTCTTCTACATGTAGTGTGTGTGTTAAAGTTATCATTTTTTTGCTTAAACACATACTATTGTAGTATTGGAATGAAATGGGTCCAAATAGAACAGAATGAATACATAGGATTTATACAGTCGACGTTAATTATACACTTGAGATCCTGTGGATTCACTATTTCATCGCTTGTACTAGAGAATTTTCGGATTAGGACTCTGCTTGCAAATTTGAAATTCCATGTGAAAAAACGTAGGTATTTAGCAAATGGAAGACATTTGGTGTTTCTGAGCTCAAAAGTTTTGTAGAGCAGTCTGACAAAAAGAAAATTTAGCTTGAAGGTCTCAGTTTTTTGGTTTATAGTGTAGAAGACAAAAATTTCAGCTCAAAGTTCAGCTTTTTGTATCTCATCGAAAGAGTAGATCATCCTTTGAGCTGTATTTTAGCTTATCAAGTCGCGGACCAAAAGAATTTATCTTAAAGGTCTCGTTTTGTTGGCTTATAGCGTGTCAGAGACAAAAATTACAGCTCAAAGTTCTCAGCTTTTTGTATCTAATCGAAAGAGTAGATCATCTTTTTTTATACATAAGCGTAGAGATAACTCAGAAACTGTTTTAAAACTATCTACGTCATGTGCATTTTGCAACTTACACCAAAATGCCGAAAGAGAGACTGTTATACTTCAATTCATATTTTTTCTTCCAAAACATCTTTAGTTCCTCCATTTCCATACTGACCACCATATAGATGCTGGGATGGTTTCCCTTATAGCTTATAGCTTTTGTGTTCTTTGGGAACACAATGCGAGACGATAAGATTGAGAGCAGACTCAATTAACAATGTTTCAACCACAAAAAGAAAAGGCAGAGTTCATTAGGACATTCTTTTAGTTAAGTCAATTTTCATATTAACAAGAAAAAGCAGATCTGTTTTTTCTGTTGTTGCTATTTTAACACTAAAAGTAGAATTGATGATAAATGGTAACAAACCTTTTCCAGCTCCTTTTGTTTCCTATTTATCTCACTAAAGTAATATGTCCTGAATAAGGAGTAGGGAGTATGAAATATCACATGCGCTTCATAGAAACTCTTGAGGTTGCCTCACATTTTTACACTCTTCTAACTCAAGAATGGAAGATTTCAGCTACATAAAATTTAAAGATTCACGTACCAATGAGAACAGTCGAAACCGATTGCAACCAAATGACTCAGCAGGAAGAATCTTAGGTATGAGTCAGATTAGGGGTACCATCATTTAGCATGCCAGTTCAATTGTTTGGTATAATCGTGTCTAATGTATTCTATTGGGAGTGATATTTTAAAAATGAAAATTATTCATGTATTCAAAAACTGTTTGGAAATTTGGTATAATCGTGTCTAATGTATTCTATTGGGAGTGATATTTTAAAAATGAAAATTATTCATGTATTCAAAAACTGTTTGGAAATTTTGTAAATTTCTAACTGACCTTATGCTCTCTGTTCCAGTAGGTCTGTGGAATTTAAGTTTCTGCTTTCATAGCCTCTGTCCCACACTATATTGAGTTCTTTCCCAAATCTGCATAGTTATTAAGAGGACAATTGATATATGTTTTTGTTTATGTTGAATAGGAATACATATATGGGTCATCAATCTTCTTTTGAATGTTCTGGAAGAGAAGCTTGTTATTGACAAGTGTATAGGTGGGAACATGTAACTTTGATGTGCTGTACTGTGCTTCTGAAAGTGGATATGATTTTAATACAAATCAAAAGGCAAACATGGTTGTTAGATTCTAAATGGAGGGAGTAGCTTTTTTATTTTTTTAGTTTGAACTGTAACTGTAGAAAAAGGATGACCACCTGAACTGGCACTCAACAATTTGTTCATTAGATGTACAACTGTTAATGTGGCATATCTTTTACCTTGCAGTCAAGTGTACATGGCAAAAGAAATTAGAACAGGGGAAATTGTTGCTTTGAAGAAGATACGCATGGACAACGAAAGAGAAGGGGTGAGCTTCTTATTTATAATATGATTTGCGTTTTGTTAGTTCTTTCAAACTCTTCTCGCTGAAGCTTTTCTTAACTTTCTTATGCAGTTTCCAATAACTGCTATACGTGAAATTAAAATCTTAAAGAAGTTGCACCATGAAAATGTGATTGACCTGAAAGAGATTGTAACATCTCCAGGTAAGATTTGAATATTATACATGCTTACAACTTGTGTCATTTTTACTATTTATTAACGGGCCCTTATTTATGTGAGCTTGAAAACCACATACAAAAGTTACATGTCTTTTTTTTTTTTCTTACAGCACCTTTTTGTGACTTTTCTTCACTACTGCAAAAAACCATACAAAAGTTTCTGCCCTTGCAATTGCATTGCCAGCAAGAATTTCTTTACCATATTAAACATTTCTTATGTTTTCCACGGCAAACGTATTAATTTTTGCCTGCATTGTCTGTGATCTTCATCAATAGCCAACTATATTCAAGTATGGAACAGAACTAAATTGCAAAAAAGGTCCTTTCGGTATCAGATTTGACATTACAAAAAGGTCCAAAATAGTTTTGTGAAAGTACAGTAATTATTGTGTCCTCTTTTTGGGTTGCTCTTTATTTTGCGGTGAAAGTATCAATTCTTAATTGTTGCAGGTCGTGAGAAGGATGAGCAAGGGAGGTCAGGCAAGTGTTTCTAAATTCAGTTTTAGTTTCATATGGTGCTTTTACTGCCTCACCCCCCCCCCAAAAAAAAAACCTCCGGGCCTGATGTTACTTCTGATTTAATTGAGTTTATCATATCTGAAGTAAACATATGACTTCATTTGCAGATGGTAACAAGTATAAAGGTGGAATTTACATGGTCTTTGAGTATATGGACCATGATTTGACTGGTCTTGCTGATCGTCCTGGAATGAGATTTTCAGTTCCACAGATTAAGGTAGTAATAATTTGGCACGAACGTGTTTGGTAGCATTGCTGTGCAAAATTAGATGCTTGAAAGAAGAGAGTGAGTAGGATGTTGATATTCACTTTCTCTTTTGCAGTGTTACATGAGGCAGCTTTTGACGGGACTTCACTATTGTCATGTGAATCAAGTACTTCATCGTGATATTAAAGGTTTAATTTAGGAAATTCATGCTGATTTTATAATTTCAAATTCTCTAAATATGGTGATAAAGGCTTCGGTTTTTCCTTGTAGGTTCCAATCTTCTGATTGATAACAAAGGCAATTTGAAGCTTGCCGATTTTGGGCTTGCTCGATCCTTCTCAAATGATCACAATGCAAATCTTACAAATCGTGTGATTACTCTATGGTACAGGTATGATTTGTGGGATACCAATCCTTTGGGGTAAGCTGGATTTCATTTAACTCTCTTCTTGTGTGAGTGGTGACTTGTGGTATATCAACAGACCACCTGAGCTGCTTCTTGGGACCACAAAGTATGGTCCAGCCGTTGATATGTGGTCGGTTGGTTGTATCTTTGCTGAGCTGCTTCATGGAAAACCAATCTTTCCGGGGAAGGATGAGGTAGCTGATGTTTTCTGTCGGTTAAATGTCCTAACTCTTATGATAGTAGTGAAGATGTAAGCTTTTAGTCTAACTAAAATGCACTTCCTACAGTATTCTTGGCCTTACAAAGACCGTCTATAGGAAGGAATAATAGGAACAGCTTCCGCTTGAAAAGAATTGTGATGGTGATATTTGCCTAATGTACCTTCTTCTTTTTTTCTGTGGGGGCTCTCTTTGGGGGGTAAGTATGTAAGTGCCCGGTGTTTCTTTGTCTGACTTCTGGTTGGCCTGATTAATCATCGTGTCTCAAGACTGTTCAAGACAACTGATTGCTTCTACGCCTAATTTGTTGCATCACTAGATTTAAATATTCACTGACAGAGTTCTTTTATATTTGAGCTGTGGTGCACCAGTTTATGACAAGATTTAAAGATCTTCATTCTACACCTGTTTGCCAAGGATTTTGAAATACACGAACTGCAGTATCTGCATTAATCCAAATTAATTAGGATTTTCAAACTTTCTTGTAATTTGTAACTTATGGAGCTTTAAAGCAAGAGCTTGACTTGTTTGATGTTTCGTGTATTTTAACAATTTTCTTTTTCCCGAGTAACCTACTTAAAAGCAGTACATGTGTGAATGTGACTTTAGGTTGTGTCGAATTTCTAGTGTGCTCAGGTGAATAACCCTCTTTTACATTTATTTCAGCCAGAGCAACTGAACAAGATTTTTGAGTTGTGTGGCGCTCCAGACGAGGTTAATTGGCCTGGAGTTTCCAAGATTCCATGGTATAACAATTTCAAACCATCAAGGCCAATGAAAAGACGTCTAAGGGAGGTTTTCAGACAGTAAGTAAACTATACTGTCTAGTTCCGCAGCTTAGTTATTGGTGTTAAATAGATGTTCTTGTATTTATACTATTGTGTCTCTGGCTTTAGCTTTGATCGACACGCTTTGGAGTTGCTTGACAAGATGCTGACCCTTGACCCATCTCAGGTATCAGTTTCTCAGGCGTGTATGACATTCTTATGCTTGTTCTAAGTACTGGAGTACAAGACAATGTTGAAACTCATATTTGAAAAGGTTTATTCAGATGTTCATGTATCTGTGTTTTTCTAGACCAAAGCTAGCATCTTGTGTCCAAGTTCATCATATTTTCTATTTTATGTTGTCACTTCTTTCAAACCTTGTTTGGGGGTAAAGAAAAGCAAAAAAAGCCACATGTATTCTTTTGCTTGTTTAATTCACTGCAATTCTCCAATGTACTTAACGATTTACTTCTGTGTAAGAAATTTCAGAGTACCAAGATTTTGGGAGAATTTAGTCAAGTGATAATATAGTATCATTCTTAAAGGTTATTTGATCTTAAGTTAGTTTTGTTAACGATCTTATCTTTGAAATTGTGGACCAAGTGGAACTTCCATTGATGTTTGTAAGATTTTGGGCGGAATCTGGTCGTGCAATTTGCATTTGTCAACCAATTGAAGTGTGAATACCCTGCAGTAGTCTCATTGCACGAGCAAGTGCTATCATTGTGCATCTGTCAACCAATTGCAGTGTGAATACCCTGCAGTATTGCATCAGCAAGTGCTATCATTGTGCATTAAAAATGTGTGGCTATCTATTCAGCGCCAATTGGAAGCTAAGGATTAGTTCTTATGAATGATGTCAATGTCCCGACTGACCTGCTTTTCTTCTTTTTATATTGTCAAGAGAATATCAGCTAAGGATGCACTTGATGCCGAGTATTTCTGGACTGATCCATTACCATGCGATCCAAAGAGGTATTTATTTCTAGATAATCTTTTTTCCTTGTCAACAAGGGTCGTGGTGGGATGGATAGGATCCCTCCATCCTTAACAAGAGGTTTCAGGTTCGAGCCTTGGTACGGAAAAAATCCTGTGTGGGTGCGCTTCTCCCTTAAATGGGCCTTACGCTATGTGAATCCGGATTAGTCGGGGCCTCAATACGGGTATCGGGCACCAGTTGGGAAACCAAAAAATATTTTTTTTCCTTAAATTTATCAAAAAAGAGTTTTTTTTATGAATTTTGTAACTTTGTTAATTAGTACTTATTTGAAGGTAAGATAGGTGAGGATTTTCAGAATTAGGAACGAAGTTATACAGGACAAGATGGGAGTGGCTTACGTGGTGGACAAGATGAGGGAAGCAAGGCTGAGATGATTTGGGCATGTGAAGAGGTGCATTGATACAACAATAAGGTGTGAAAGGCTGGCTAAGAACTGGGGGAGGTGATTGGAAAGGACATGTCATATCTTCAGCTTACTGAGGACGTGATCCTAGATAGGAAGGTATAGAGGTCGATGATTAGAGTAGAAGAGTAGTAGGTAGCCAAGTGTTGTAGTACTTTTATGTGGGAGAGGCAGGGGGCTAGTCTCTTCTCATCTTCTCCTTATTTAGTAGTATTCGTCTAGTATCTTATTCTTCATTTTTTTCTACTACTTGTTGCTTCATTTACTTTGTTCATTTTGTTAGTTTGCTGTCTTTTTTTCCTTTCAATCTTGCTTTGCTTACACTTCTTTTGAGCCGAGAGTCTACCAGAAACAGTTTATCTACCCCACAAAGGTGGGGTAAGGTTTGCGTACTTCCTACCCTCCCCAGATCTTACATGTGGGATTACACTGGGTATGTGGTTGTTGTTAATTAGGACTTATTTGCTTGAGCAGTTTGCCGACCTATGAAGCTTCACATGAGTTCCAGACGAAGAAAAAGAGACAGCAGCAGAGGCAGCACGACGAAGCAGCTAAACGTCAGAAACTGCATCACCAGCAGCAGCATGGTCGGCTTCCACCGGTTCAGCAATCAGGGCAAGGACATACTCAAATGAGACCAGGGCCAAATCCCCCAATGCATGCATCCCATCCTCAGGCTGCTGGCGGACCTAGCCACCACTATGCAAAGCCACATGGACCTCCAGCAGGACCAGGCAGATATCCAGCTAGTGGAAATCCTTCTGGAGGATACGGTCACCCTACTCGTGGCCAAGGTGGAGCTTATGGCAGTGGTCGATATCCACCTCAGGGAAGGGGTACCCAATATGGTTCAGGAGGAATGCCAGGTGGCGGTGGTCCCCGGGGAGTTGGAGGCCCTAATTATCCTCACGGTGCACCATATGGGTCTTCTGGTACTGGACGTGTCTCAAATGTGAATCGCAACCAACAACAATACAATTGGCAGCAGTAATGCTTCATTCTTGCTGTGATACGGTAAGAAAGACGGGCAAACTATGTGAAATATAAGAAGCAAATTGTGGATTGGAATATCCCGTGCTTCATTGGTTTTTTTGTCCACTCATGCATGGCAAGAGAAGGGAGGCATTGTGTGGGAGGCCATTGGCCGGACCTGTTTATATGGAAAGTTGTTACACTGAAGGTTACGTAAAATATATATAATGTTCTATCTATGGACATTGTGTTATGTTGTCTATCCACGTCCAAATTTACTTGTGAACAGAACCACCATAAATTTACACTCTGCTAGGGAGAACTTGTATTTTCACCCGTTTGTGGTGAATATCTTCCTTTTGTTTGAATACTGAAGTTTAGTTTTATGAATTGTAAATCGAGATCCAAATGTGTAACAGCTCTTTTATATTTGTGAGCTGAATTAATTGGAAAGATGTTAGTTCCTGGACACTTTTTTTTAGTTGTTTTTATTACATAAGGGTAGGGAAGGAGAAATAGGGAGGAGATTACAACGTGGAGATTCGAACCCTCACCAACAAGGTGAAAGTTCAAGTAATCAACCAACTAAGCTACTAGATCCTTACATTTCTGGACTTCTTCAGATTGTCATGTATTTTTTGACATAACGTATATGTGCTCATGTTAAAATCAAATGTGCTGATACTAATTGTTAGTCAATCAGGAACTAAAGAGCTCAAAATGTTGCAAAACTGGGCATGGAATCCACATATGATTGGAAGAAATAATTTTGAGAATTTCAGAAGAGAAAGAACTGAGAGTAAACTAGAGAGGAAAGACACTTGTATTGATCACAATTCATCTAATGTACAAGTCTTTCTGTTTTCTGTTTATAGAAGGTACGTTGCCTACTTTCCCTGGTGCAGTTTCAGCTTACCGAGGACATGACTTTAGATAGGAGGTTGTGGAGGACACGATTTTGGTAGAAGGTTTATAGGTAGTAGAGTGTTGTCGCACTTATCATTCTGGACTAGTAGTCGTAGGATTACTTCGGTAGTTTCTTGCACTTCGATTTCTATTACTATCTATTGTTTCTTGTACTTCGATTGTCGTATTATTTTGTTATAGTTACTGCCTCTTTTTTTTCAGACTGCTTTGACTTACTTTTTATAGTATTTTGTCATGAATATCTGCCATTTCTTCTCCAACCTGCTTTGAAATGTTTTTCTCTTAAGCCGAAGGTCTATCGGAAACATCCTATCTACCTTCCGAGGTCCTCATACCCCACTTGTGAGATTAGAGTTAGATGGGTATGTTATTGTTGTATTACACTGAAAATCCCAGCTTAGCAACTAACTTACATGTTCTATCAACTCTACAAACAATTAGGTGTAACATCACATAAGGATAAAGAAGAACCCGGAATGCTGCGAAACTGAGCATACGTGGAATGTTGATAAAGGATGACCTTGAAAGCAATTTATTATTTATGATGACGTGAAAAGGTTTACAATTGTCATCCCATGAGGTTAGGAATTGTACGTTAAATGAATGACGCCCACAGTGTCTCCCTTTGCCCATAGGAATGATGGACTTACGCCAAAGGCTTAGCAAAACCATTCTGATTTCTCGGTTGCCTTTTTTAAACTTTTCTCCTTTCTATTTGATTTCATTGAAAAAAGGAAAAAAGGCAATTGTAAACCCTTTCACGTCATCGTAATAATTATAAGCTGTTTAATAAGATAAAAATTATTCATCTTCTTAACTCACTCTTAACAAGGAATAATATACAATTTCAAAGGATATGACAAAAGTAGATACATATTCTTGGTAATGTGAAAGTCTAAGGCTGGTCATTGGGGATACCCGCCCCGCCCCGCCCAGATCCCAAAAAAAATCGATGTCGGGGTTCGAACTCGGAACGGGATTTGGGCTCGTCCCGATCCGATCCACCCCAACCCGACCCCGTCCCGCCCCGCCAACCCCCCTCCTCCTATGCAAAAATAGTCGTTGCAACAACGGTCAAATTTCGATTTTGGTCATTGTGCAACAGCTATAACGGTCATTTTTGCCCCCCCCCCCCCCCCCCCCCCCCCCCATAAACCCCACTTACCCCCTTAATATTTATCTTTAACCCCTAAATTAATATATTTACACTTTAATCCCATTTCTCAACTACATCATTTTCCTCTTCATTTTTCTCACAAATCTTCCTACCATCTCTCTAATCTCTCAATTTATCTTTCTACAATTCTGCATTGCCTACTAAATATTATATTTTTTTTGCTCATTTATATCAAAGTTCAAAAATTGGGAGTGAAGTTGGCAACTAGCTTGAGGATCATCCATCGAGCAAAGTTTCAATTTTCAACATTGACTACACGTCGGCGTTTGGTACCTTCGTTCCTTCTTTAAATTATTATTATTACTTAATTTTAATTATCGCACTTAATTTTATTTACTTTAATTATTTATTTGCATAATTATAATGGAACTCTTTGGACGTATGATTAAGGGTAAGGGTAAGGGTGCTTCTTCTAGTAGGAGTAACAAGGGTAAGGGTAAGGGTGCTTCTTCTAGTAGGAGTAACAAGGGTAAGGGTACTTCTTCTAGTAATCTTATTCCTAGTCCTGATAATTTGATTGATTTCACTCATATAGATAGATGAAACTGTTTTTTTAATGATATATCATTAGAAGATGAGATATATTCTGCATCTGAACCAAACTTTAATTTTGACAATAATGTAGATGACACACCCACTAGTGCACCTCAACCTCAACTTTAGACTGAGTCTCAGCCCCAAACTGAAATTGGAATGTCTCATATTCCCCTAGTATGAGTCGAGGCCCCACACAACGAAAACTAAAATCAGCTGCATATGATTTTTTTGATAGGGATCAAGAGAATCAAGTAGAATCAATAATATTTACGTTATGCATTGTATCATTTTAATGGGAAAGTGGCTATCACTTCTGACATAGGACGTAGTACTAACGGTAATGATTATTTAATTGTAACATGTCATTGGATATATCATAATTCGTCTATGCAAAAACGTATTTTAGCATATAGATATATTGATGATAGACACACTGGAACTTTTATTGCACAAAATATTCATGAAATTTGTGATTATTATGGAATAATTGATAAAATTATGACTATTACATTAGATAATGCTACTTCTAATGATTATGCTATAAGATTTTTAAAAGTTTGATAACTCGATCTTTTCCTGATCATTTTCATATAAGATGTGTGTGTCATATTTATAACTTAGTTATAAAGGATGGCCTAAAACTTTTTGAAAACATTCTTGATAAAATACAATTTGCTATAAACTTTATTTTTAAAGGTAAAAAAATACAAAGACGCAAAGAGTATAAAAAACTTGTCACGATTGTGGATTATCTTATAGAAAAATTCCTAAAGAAGTAGCGACTAGGTGAAATTCTCTATATGAACAACTACTTGTTGCTTACGATTATAGAAGTCCTATAACTTTATTATTTAACGTTCATAATAAAAATCCAAGGGATATGCTTGTAGATAATGATTGAGAATTTTTTTTAGAACTTATTAGATTTTTAGAGAAATTTTTTCAAGCTATAAAGAATTTTCTGGTATTTATTATCCTACTATTTCAACTATGTTATTTTATATAGCTCTAATATTTTTGTTACTTAATGAATATATGGAAAAACAAACTTATAAGGTATCTATTGAAAAAATGTTAAAAAAAAATTAAAAAAAATACTTTTTTCATATTCCCACTATTTATATTATTGATGTTGTATTAAATCTGACTATTAAAGTAGACGGTTGTAAAACACTTGTTGAAACGATTTATGATTGTATAGCAGTACTTCCACCTCCAAGTCCAAATGAAGAACCAACTCACGAACCAACTAAAGAAGAAGTTATGTCTAGCATACACACTGAATGCAAAAAAGTATATATGTATTACCAACAACAAAGTGTAAATAATCAACCGGCTTCTGTACCATCTTCTACTACTTCGCTGCAACCTTATAAAAAATATGTGGTTTCTACTGCTAGTATTCAAAGCCTTAGAAATAAAATGTTTAGTGGTTCAACTTGTTCACAAGTTAGCGATTTGATGTTTATGTTTTGCAGGGTGTTGTACCATACGAATTACATGAAGACTTGCTGAAATAATGGAGGGAGAATGAGAAGACATTTCCGACTCTATCAAAGATGGCTCGAAATGTGTTGAACATTCAAGCATCATCAACAGCGTCTGAAAGCGCTTTTTCTGCGGGAAGATTTCAAATAGGAAAGCACAAACATTCATTGGCGGGAGACACATTTGAGATTGCGGTTCTATTCAGAGATTGGATTCTAGCGGAGCGTAGAAAGTGCGGTCAACCGGAGATCAACGAAGAAGAAGACTACAACTACAACGAAATCTTGTCCGAGGAAACAGGAAGCGACGTCGAACAATTTGATCAACAACTTCCAATTTCAACTGAAGATCCTCAAGACATTGTGAGGAAATTAGAAAAAATATGGTTAACTATGTATTTTTTTTAATTGCAATTTTTCTATGTGATTTGCAACTTTTGAACACCACCACCAAGTTACAATTTTGAAATTGTATTACAAAAAAATCATATTTCTATTAAATAATATAAGAGGTACAAAAATAGCATTGGAATATTTTTATTACACTATCTTATTCAATTATTAAAGTGTTTATATATATTATTTTTTTAAATTAAGTGTAAAAAAATGAAATCCCGATCCCGACCTCGCCCCGTCCCCAACACCGGTCCCCTCTTCCGGCGGGATGTGGGACGGAATGTCCCGCTAATCCCGCCGGAGCCCCGGTCCCGACCCTTCCCCAGATCCCGTCCAGTCCAGCCAGGACCCGCCCCGCCCCACTGGCCACCCCTATGTGAAACAGTATGTGCATTTGTCACTTTTGTTGAAAGATAAATCTAAGGACTCGTGACAAATACCTATCCTAATGTAGTGTAAGAACAGTAACTAAGCATTAGTTACTGTTTAATGACATATAAACTATGTCAAGGCGACATTCTCCTATTTTATCCTCTACGTGCTCGGTGCTGCTTCTCAAAATTGAAAATACACAATCCATTTGGAGAAAAAGGGAGCAATACTTCAACTCTAATTAATGTTCACTTGGTCCCAGCACAAAGGAAATGTGTTGAATTCGTGGTCAAACACAATGGAAGTGAAAGGCAGGCAATTCAATGCCCGCATAAACAGTGTTTTTGTGTCAATCTCTAAAGACTGTCACAACTCAGCAAAATCTAACACGAAGTAACCTTCAGCTTATGGAAAAATATTACATCGTCTTGTATAGTCGTTTAATAGCTAAAACAATCAAAGTCTGCATGTAAAGATGTTTGCAAGGCGTTAAAAGTCTACCATAATCTTGTTGAGCTTATTGACTAGATGGTAGACATGGCATCCCGTGCACAAGAACAATGTCCACAGCAGCATTGACCTGATGGTGTGGCTAAACCGAGTATAATCATCAAAAAGATCCGAGCCAAATGCCTCTTTCAGTGCCAGATGGTTCTTACAGTGTTTTGCATATGACCAAAACAATTGGATTCAAGTAAGTAGTCTGGCCTGGAAAAGATAGGGTTTGATGCATCGTCCTTCCCATCATAGGATCCGAAATCAAACTTCTCCTGCTTAACCTTGCAAGCTTCACCACCACAAAACAATTGAATTACATAACTATATGCTTTCAAGTGTTAACACAATTAGGAGAAGTTATTAACATAATAATCAGTCTCACCTGGCATTGTCGCTAACTGGGGCTCCTCTGATGAGCTTCCACTAGTAGGGGTGTATTCACTAAACACCGATGCAGCAGAATGACCTAAAGGAGAGATCGGATCACCATAAGTTTCCCATCCAGTCTCGTGGAGATCATTGTCAACCACATCACCAGAATTCTCCTGGTGCAAGATACTCTTTGAAGCTCTCAAAGTTTGTGATTCATAAAGTACAGCGTCCAACAGACCACTGTTTCTAGGTGACAGATTGCACGATTCAGTATGCTCATTTGGAGGGGACTGAATCAAAGTGTCGACGGACTCAAGTGAAGGAAGAGGGGAAGAAGGTAAGCCCCAACTTGCCATCTGACTTTGGAGTGAAGGGAGCTCGAGCTTCTTTGCCCATGAGGGCTCTGAAGAAGAGGTGTTGCCATTATTTAAAGGGGCATGGCTGCCAGGAATTACACCCAACGATGAGGGGTGGTGATCATATGAAGATGAAAATCCCAAGGACTGAGCAAGCAAAGAACCATCATCCTGATATTGATGGCAGATTGGAAAAGAATCATCATTTTTTGATGGAGAACAATCACCATTTAAACCAGAGAAGAGAGATTCTGAGCCTCGTATACGCTTGGCTGGATGCATCGTTGAGAGGAATGACCGACTGTAATAGGCAGAATTAAGACCCTGTGCCAACAGGCTTCTTGCAGGAAAATCAAGTATGCCACCAGTGGGAATATCAAGAAGTGCTGGTGGACAGAACTGCTGATTGAATTCCAACTTCTTGAATTCCACAGCTGGAATCTCAAAATTGTTCATTGGCAAGAAATCAAGATATTGTGAATCTGCAGAGGAGAATGTACCCAACTCCTCATTTTGTTTGTTTTCGCTAATCGCCTGAAAACAAATATCTGGAGGGTAAATTGGCAAGCCTGCACGCTGTCGTCTCTTTATTCTGGTATTCCAGTAGTTCTTTATCTCATTATCTGTGCGCCCAGGCAACTGAAAAGAGTAGAATAGGGCCTTTAAAAGTTAAACTGGAATAATGAATGGTATACCACAGTATCTCCAATTTGAGAACATGACAAGGACACAGTTATTTTATAAACTCATCTGAAATCATAAAAGACAGAGAGCTAAATGTACTGATAAAATAGGGCAAATCCACATTGCTAGTCCTGGAAGAACGTTATTTAAATAAGTTCTACCAAGAACAAAGCATTACTTATATCCAGTTACACACATTGTGGGAAACCACCTAAAGCAAAAGCATGTGCACCATATGATGGAATAATGGACTTGGAACATCACAAAAAGCCTCTGAAAGAGTGAACAGAGATTTATCACAGGGTCCCAGCAATGTAGCATTCATTGTGTGTACCTTCCCTTTCTCTATATTATACCCTGCCTTTTTACTCACTGGATCAAGATAATATCCAAGTCAGGAGATTACTATCAACTGTAGTATGGAATTATATAAATATTAATTGAAGACCCCTGTAATATGATGAATCCCAATGAGCCAGACACTATTACATCTTGGTTTCTTAAATCTTTCATGATTAAGATTGTTAAGCTCTGCATTCATATCATAACACTTCTCACCATGCCATGATTAGTCACATTTTCACCACTCCTCAGTGCTAAGAACGGAGATAAAACCAAGTGTTATGGAGAAACAAGAGGATACTACAGCAGATGACAGCTAATCAGAAAGTATTGGCTTACTTCCAACAGAAACAGTAACAAGGCCAAATATAAAGCAGAACCCACAACTGTCGTCAAATATAAAATCCAATACATTAGAAAAAAGATAGATTTCGCAACATATCATAAGGAGCACATACCTTCCGCAATATCTAGACATGTATAGCTCCTAAATGTCAACTAAAGTTATGGATAAGTGCACGTGGAAGTTGAAAAATGATAAGGACGTCTTTTACTCCACTCCCACCTTCTTTTCAATTAGTTGCAAAAATATCACTTCCTCACTATTAGGGGTTGAGGTATAGTTGATTGACTAACTACAATAATATAAAAAAAATATTAACTTAATTGCACATGTTGTAAACAGAAAAATAAAGAAATAAATGAACAAACAAAATGGCCAACGCCTAAAGGGGTTGCCTTGGAACATTTCTTTCAAGAGAGGGGCAGGAGGATGTGCAGGTCTCTTCTGCTTAGCATATTGAGCAATGAAGACTGAGAAAGGGGTTTTAGATTTATAAATAATGGAGCAAGAGTTTAATAAGAACCAGATGGGAATCAGACTATCCGAGCTAAGCTGATGTTTTCAATCAATAATCAGGCATACAAGATTCACTATCCCGGTCAAACCAGATGGACCAACCATCCAGACCAATTTCTAGAAAAAGTACAGTTGACCAGCTTGTGTTCTACTTCCTTCCAAAGAGGATAGTAATAGAATTACCAGATCACAGTCTTATACCCTTACAACCAAGTATCATTGAGGATCAGACATAACTTCATACAACTGCCCAATAATTGACGACAAATGGCAAAATGAAAGATAAGAAGTTCATAGAGCTTCTTAACAAACAGGAAAATACAAAAAGGAAAAGATAAGAATGCTGAATGATAAAAACTTGCAATAAGAAAGTTTTCCAGACACCAAAAACTTAAGAACAGGCAGATATCACACAATTAAAAAACAGACTGAAAGAACGCTAATTGCTTCTGAAAAAAAAAACAGAATACTTTTCTATAAGCTTGGAATAAGCAAGGTTCGTAGACATCAAGCTTGAAAAAAACTTGCAATAAGCAAGATCCCTTGACATCACACTTAAACTTGCAATAAGCAAGGTTCCTAGACATCACACTTGAAAACTTGATTCAAGTTTTGGTTCCTAACTTCCTATACATTTTATTTTGAAAGGCAAGCAAGGTTCCTAGACATCACACTTGAAAGCTTGTAATTGCTTCTCCATAAAGCAGAATAATTATCAACCACTATTAAACATTGTTTGGAAAGTGCAAATAGTGATTATCAATCCAAAATAGATTTTGACCATTAATGGAAGGGACAACATCCAGCTAAAACAAACAATTGAACCTAATTAAATAGAAACTTAAAAGTGAAAGGATGAGCAATCATTTCCCAGAAGTGTGATATAAACTGGTGTTTAGATCATTTAAGGGTGTAGATGAGGCTTTTAAACCAGGACAATTCACCAACTTAAGGAATGAAATTTTAACAGCCCTCTAGATAATAGCAATGTGTCATATCAATTAAAGACAAGAATCTTCTCTAAAAAATATAAAAAGAAACTTTACATAAGATTTTTTTCTTCCTCAAAAAGTGGCTCAAAAAATTTCCATAGAATGATTTAAGCATATGAATAGTGTGAGAAATTATGGGAGAAAATATATTATTGAATTGTTGTGTATCTACATGATTATACTGAGCTTTATTTATAGACACACCATTACAATCATTTTCCTAGTAGGATACTATTTATGAAATTCTATTCCTATTCTACATTACAATCCTTTTCCTAGTAGGATACTATATATGAAATCATATTCCTATTCTAACAAATAGTAATCATGTAGGTAAGGCAGAAAGTTAAACATAAAAAGATTGCTATTTGACAAAAATTTATCTTGAACTGTCAGTTTAAGTAAATTCTAGAGAATAATTTAGCTAAGATAATAACATCTGATCACATTTTGGATTTTATTATAAAATTAATATTTAAGGAGAAGTAAGCTATTAGCATATATAGACGGCAATGACAAATCAGATTTTGAGATGATACGAACCTCAGCAGCCATTCGCGCCCATTTGTTTCCCATTTTAGCATGCAGTTCAATTATGCGCCGCTCTTCCTCGGGAGTGAATGCACCTTTCTTTAGATCTGGTCTCAGGTGATTGGCCCACCGCAAACGGCAACTTTTACCACACCGAGCAAGTCCTGAGTGCTTTTGGACAGCATTCCAGTTCCCCTCACCATGTTTCGTGACGTAATCCACTAAAATTGCATCTTCTGCAGAAGTCCAGGGGCCTTTTTTTAGTGGTAGACCTCCTCCGGTATTTCCTCCACCACAAGCTTCTTCGACAGATGGCGAATCCACACCAACTTGTGATGTCATCCTGTCATCGCTTTCACTTGTCATACTCATATCCTAAAAGGTTGAAGAAGTAAACAATAATGACGGCGAATGTAAGGGATATAAAAGGTTGTAGAAGTAAACAATAGTGACGGCGAATGTAAGGGATATAAAAATGTTTGTTATTAGGTCAAGGGAGTAATAAGGGCAACGCGTCCAAAAGGAGTGACATCATTCATGACAAAGCCAGTTGAGCTTACTAAAAAATGAACAATAAAGAAACTGCCAATTATAGAAGCAAGATTACAACAACATACCCAGTGAAATCCCACAACGTGGGGTCTGGGGAGGGTAGAGTGTACGCATACCTTACCTCTACCTTGGTAGGTAGAGCGGTTGTTTCCGACAGACCATCGGCTCAAGATAGAGCATAAGCACAAGCAAAGCAAAAGCAAAGCAAGAAGCAAGATTGAGATTCTTAAATAATAGTTTCAAAGTGGAAAAATATTTTATGACGAAAAACGAATAACCTATTCTGAAATTTCACAGGGTGCCAATCTTCTGAAAACCCATCAGATCACTTTATCACAACAACCAATTGAAGTGACATATAAAAAACTGGTGCACTTGTAAGGATTCCGATGTAACTCATAGAACAATCTTTGTGCTCTTTTTTGTTTCGATAAAATGTACACATACCTAAGCAAAAAAGTGTGACATAATCTCTTATTGGGATAAAATGAAGCAAACATGGGGAGAAAAAAGATTTATCTTATTTAGCAACAAATCAATCAATCAGTCAAGAAAAAGGTACGTTTTGACCAAAACTAAAATAAATATAACTTACAAACCTAAAGAAACCGCTAGAATATTGACCAATCATTTAGCTTCTAGACAGCTCATGAACTCGATGATTTTGCTGATAAGGAAATCAATTGTACATAGGAGAACCTTTTCACCATTAAGCATATTCGGTTCCACTATAACATTTATCAGTAAACAAACATTTGTTTTTGATAGGGTAAAATAATTTTATCAATGATTGGAAGAGAACTCCCATATACAAGTAAAAAAAAGGCATCCCGGTGCACTAAGCTCCAGGGGTCCGGGGAAAGGTTGGACCACAAGGGTCTATTGTACGCAGCCTTACCCTGCATTTCTGCAAGAGTTTGTTTCCACGACTTGAACCCGTGACCTCCCGGTCACATGGAGGCAACTTTACCAGTTACTCCAAGGCTCCCCTTCTAAATTCCCATATACAAGTGGTATACCAAAAACAATATGTAGTAAATATACAAAGAAATATGACTCTCTACAAAAGACACCCAATCTTCTACACAAATTGTCATTAAACAAACATTTAGAAGCAAAAACTCAAATTCCGAGTTGATCAGCCTCGAAAGTTTGAAATGTCAAATTTAAGAACTACAATATGTGCAAATAGCTCAAATTAGTGCTGCTCTACTAATTAATGTAATAGAAACATCCAATATTAACCATTTAGAGACTTCAGCAACACCTATAATGAAGCCCCTACCTCTCAACGGACTAAAAAGACTTATCATTTCGAGACCAGTCAAATATCGTGATAAGCGTGAATTGACTCCAAAAACACAACCTATTCTTGCATTACTTAACACATAATTCAGGGCACCAAACTTATTAAAAACATCACATCACCTTATCACATCTAACTACCCAAAATTGTGACATAATAACTTCTTGAAATAAAATGATGGAAACACGACAAAGAGAAAGTTCAAGTTCTTTATCTACAAATCGATCAATCAACTACCCCTTAATCCCATACTCATACTCGTATAAAGAAAACACTAGCTCAACATCCAGCTGTATGAAAAACGTAATGATTTGTCCGAAACTCAAGTAAACGTATAGCAATGGAACAACATAAAGGAACCCCCAAGAATATCGACCAATCATTTAACTTAAATCCGCCCAACAAACTCAATGATCTTGCTGATAAGGGAATCAATCGTACATAGTGCAACCTCGTCCACCAATTGGCATTTATTCATAAGACTACTTATGAGTAAATAAATACTAGAATATATAGTACTCCCTCCGTCCCAATTTATGTGGCACTTTTCGCATTTCGAGAGTCAATTTGACTAAATTTTGGAGCTAAATTGGATTAGATTAACTTAATATTTTAAGATTAAAATTTATATATTTGAAAACTTCATGAAAAGTACTATAATTTGCAACTTCTCAAATATCAATTTGGTGGAAAAAAAACATCTTAAAATGTTGGTCAAAGTTGATGCAGCTTGAATCTCAGAAAACGAAAAATGCCACATAAATCGGGATAGAGGGAGTAATAAATAGAAAAAAAGCTCAAAATGCACAATTTATTAGATCACTCAGCATAGCCTTAACCTAAAATTACTGCAATGTCAAATCTAATGTGTGAAATGCCTCAAATAATGTAAAAACAATATACAAATTAATAATTCAGAGACTTCTGTAACATCAATAAAACTTTAATAACTTAAAGGTGAATCAAATCGCGATAAATTTCCAAGAAAATACAAGTATAATGATAATTAAATGCTTAGCATTTAGCAAATTAACAGCCCTAAAATCACTGAAAAACCAATAACAATACAACAAGCTGAAACTAAAAATTAAGGCAGTTATAATGCATTTAATTTTACCTGAAAATGAAGAAAGCTGGTGAAGTTGCCCAAGGACTCTTTGAAGTAAAGTGGACCACCACCACTAAAATATGATTCAATCTAATTAAACCCAGAAAAACAAAAAAAATGTCTTAAACCCACCTAATATACCAAATAACCTGTCAATCAAAACCCTATATATGGGATCATGCAAATATGAACCTCAAATTCAACACCCAGAAGCTAAAATGTGAATCCAAAAATGTCTTAACTTCAAACAAATGGGGTCAAAAGTGGCAAAAAAAAAAGATTTGTTTTAGAAACCCTGCTATAGGCTCGGTGAGAAAAAGAAATGAGTAGCAGTAAGCAAGATCCACTTATATGAAAACAAAAACAAAAAAGAAAAATAAAGGTGTCAGCTGATTATGGAATTTCAAAATAAAAATAAAAATCGATGGCAAAAGAAGAGGGAAGATAGAACTTAGAAGAGAAATATGAGGAATGGTTAACACAGCATTATTATTATTATTATTATTATTATTATTATTATTATTAAGGGAAAAGAAAGAAAGGGGAAAAAGAATGAACTAAAAAGAAAGTTCCTTTTTTCTGCAATTATTATTTTGCTTGTTTTATTGGGATCTTTTTATATTTACTTTAATTCAACAACTACGCGTAGACTTGTGAAAGATGGAGAGATTTTGACATTTATAAGAGTGAAGTTTCTAGAGAGAGAAAATCTTGGACCAAAGAAAGAAATATATTATGAGAATGTTAACATGTGGGGGTTTTGTTATTAAATTATTTTTAGTGTGTGGTGGGGTTTTAATCATTTACATTCATGATTAATGAATTAATTAATCTCTGTGATGAAGTAATTATGGGACCCACAACATGAAGCATAAACTAGAGAAAAATAATCTGAGATAAATTTATTGAAAATTACACGATTCAAGAAATTGGTCGTTTATGAGATTTTTAGCTTCTTTCGTCTGAAACGATTAATAATGTATCTACTAATTTTTCACATGATTTAAATATTTAATTTATCAGTTAATATTAAATTTGTCAATTTATCATCCGCACAGTTAGAAACTCTAACTTATTGGTGTTGAAAGTATTTGATAATAAGTAAATGCCACTTGTCTGTCATTTATGAATATTATTTAATTATATAAAAGTTATCAACAAATACATTTTGTTTTGGATAATAACCATATTATAAATTACAAAAGATAAAATAAATGTTAAGTGTTGAATATTTAATAAATTTTATTAAATTAACCTTCAGAAAAATTAAATGCCAGAGTCTAAGTAAAAGATCTGTTTAATTGTATGTGGAAATTTCATGGGGGATGAGTGGTTAGTTTAATATAGTAGTCCTATTAATTAAGGAGAGGTGATCAGAAGGGTAGAATTAATTAATATGAAGAATGAGTTTAATTAAGCAATTATTACTATGAAGGGAGGAATTTTAATGAGGAGTGTGTTTGATTTAAAAAAGGAAAGTTTAATAATCCCTTTAGTCACACCAAACTTACCCCACCTGGGGAACATGGTCAGAGGAATATAATTAATTAGATAGTGAAGTTTAAGTCTCTTACATTAATTAATTTAAGTGTCCTTTTCTATATTTGTACTATTCTCCACATATGTTTTATTAAGGGTTTGATACTGGTCTAAAGAAAGCCAGACCAAGGATGTATATTTTTTGTTTTTATCAACGAGGTGAAAATGGGTGTTTTTTTCTGTTTTTATAAGAATTATAATTCCTCTCATCTTCTCAAATAAATTTCACCCATTTCTTATCTTGGCATCCTAAATTGATGTTTCATTTGACAAATATATTTTTTTTTCTTTTTATGAAGAGCAATAATTGGAATAGAGCTACAGAGCAACGGTAAAATTATTTTTTTGAATGACCTATAAGTGATGGTTCAATCCGTAAAATTAGTAACTAATACTTATTTTAGGATAGTTATCTGCATCACAATCCTTTGAGGTACGACTCTTTCTTTAGCCTAACATAAAAACGATATACTTCATGTACCGAACTGTCTTTTTTTATACAAAGCAACAATTTTAGAGGACATATAGGAGTATAGGACACTCAATACCAACTTGCTTTTTATTTGGTACTCCAAAAAAATTGTCTAACTATTTGAAGAAAAACAAAGTTCATGCATTATGCAAAATAGAAACTTGTAGGACCCCTTTTACTTTTTTTGATATTATTTTTGTATCGGCTTCCGCCCCTGCTGGCCAATCCGTCACCGTTCCGCATATTGCCCCAAATCCACTCAACTCTACCTCGAGTCAAGGGCCCGTTACTCGTAGTTAAAGAGGTATTTTTAAACCAAAACATCATTTTAATCTCAATTCTAATGTCTCTAAATCTCCACTACCATGCAACCCTGTGTCTGCACTACATGACCCGAATTGAAAATTGGCTATGACTAACGAATATAATGCTCTTATTGAAAATAAGACGTGAGAGTTAGTACCCCGTCCATCTGGTGTTAATATTATTCAATCTATGTGGATTTTTACTCACAAAGAAAATTCTGACGGTTCTTTTGAGAGGCATAAGGCTCGTCTTATAGGTGATGGTAAAACTCAACAGGTTGGCGTGGATTGTGGTGACGTGTTTAGTCCGGTAGTCAAACCGGCTACCATTCGCACTATTCTTAGTTTTGCTCTCTCAAAATCATAATTTATTCATCAGTTGGATGTAAATAATGCTCTCTTACACGGTGATATTAAGGAGATAGTCTATATGCATCAGCCCTTGGCTTTTTGAGATCCCAATCATCCTTATCATGTCTGTTTGCTGAAGAAGTCCTTGTATGGGCTTAAGCAGGCCCCGCGGCTTGGTATAAGAGGTTTGCAGATTATGTATCTACTATTGAGTTTTCTGACAGTCGGTCTGATCATTCTCTCTTTATATATCATCGTGGTACTTCTTTGGCTTACATTTTATTGTACGTAGATGATATTATATTGACTGCTTCTTCTGATAATCTGCGCAAGTATATCATGTCACTTCTCAGTTCCGAATTTGCAATGAAAGACTTGGGACCCTTGAGTTATTGGGCATTGTTGTCACGAGTCATTCAGGTGGTCTATTTTTATCTCAAATGAGGTATGCTTCAGAGATTATTGAGAGAGCTGGTATATCATCTTGTAAGTCTACTTCCACTCCGGTTGATACCAAACCGAAGTTGAGTACTACGTCAGGCACACCATACGAGGATCCCACCCATTATCGCAGTCTTGCAGGGGAACTTCAGTAACTTACTTTCACGAGACCTGATATTACTTATGCAGTTCAGCAGGTGTGTTTATTCATGCATGACCCACGGATTGAGCACATGCATTATACGGTACATCCAAGGCACGCTTGATTATGGCTTGCATTTATATCCTTCTTCCGTCTCTACTCTTGTGTCATATACAGATGCTGATTGGGGTGGTTGTCCTGATACTAGAAGCTCGACATCTGGTTATTGTATGTTTCTTGGGGATAACTTGGTCTCGTGGTCTGCGAAACGCCAGGCTACATTATCGCGATCCAATGCAGAAGCTGAGTATCTAGGTGTGGCTAATGTGGTATCTGAATCATGTTGGTTGCGTAATCTTTTATTAGAATTACACTTTCCTATTCAGAAAGCTACCTTGGTCTATTTTGATAATGTTAGTGCAATCTATCTTTCTGGAAATCCGGTCTAACATCAGCGCACTAAATAAATCGAGATAGATATTCACTTTGTTCGTGAAAATATACCAAATTGTTGACATCTTTACGAAGGGTCTTTCCTCAATTCTATTTGAAGATTTTCGGACACTCTCTGCGTACGACAACCGCCCGCTAGGATTATGATTGTAATTAAACTAGTGTACAAACTTACCATAGTTGTAGAAACTTACCTTGGACAATCCTCACTCTAAAATACCTTCTCCCAAAAACACTTCCGCTCTTCTCGATTTATGCTCGATTTCTGTGAACCCTTCTTCGGTTTCCATGCACTTTTCCTCCTCTATTCCCAAATTTTCTTCCTATTCCCTAATTCACCTATTGTTCTTTCGTTATGTCTACATCAAAGAGCATATTTCATCCTGCCCTTACAATTTTCAACATCAAGAACCACATCCCTATTGTTCTTGAGATGGAAAATGTCCAATACGCGACATAGGTGGAATTATTCAAAGTTCATGCACGCTCACATCAAGTCTTCCATCACATAATCCCCTCGGTAACTGGCAAGGAGAAGGTGCCTACTCCCGAGGATGATCCTACGTCATGGACAACCCTTGATGCTACCGTTCTCCAGTGATTTATTCCACAATCTCTACACACCTCTTGGAGACGATTATTGAACCTGACGCTACGTCGATAGCTAATTGGAATGGGGTGCGTGATATATTCCAAGATAACAAAAATTCTCGTGTTGTCACTCTTGAGCAGGTATTTTCTCGTGCCAACATGGGAGATTTTCCTAACGTCTCGGCCTATTGTAAAAAGGCTGAAAGAATTGGCGGACCAACTCCACAACGTTGGTGCGCTCGTTACTAATAATTGTTTTGTTCTTCAAATGGTTACAGGCCTTTCTGAGGCCTATAATGGCGTTGGAATACTACTCCGTCAAAGTAATCTTCTGCCATCATTTTATCAGGCCCGTTCCATTCTCACGTTAGAAGAGGCCGATTTGGATAAAAGGGTGACTACCGGAGCACATCCGTCGTAATGATGACCACGTCGGACGACCCTCACTCATTCTCCAAAAATTTGGCCACAACCGTAACCACGGTGGCGGAAAAAAGAGTCAAAATTGTAAAAATAATGGAAAAAACAGCGATGGCAATCGCGATGGTAACGACGGCGGAGGATGAAACAGTGGCAGCTACAGCAGTGAGCCGCAAGCCAACTGGCCCCAGCCGTGGGCCCTCTGGCAGTGGGGCTGGGCTAGTGGCCATTGGCCCAACATTCCTTATTTTCCACCTGCTCCTTATCCGGGAAACTAGGCTCAGTTCCAGCAAAATTCCAGGCCTAATTTCTCCATCCCAAATAGTGGAATGCGGTACATTAATGGGACAGGACAGCAGGCCTTCCATGATGCGGGCCCAAATTCGATTCCGACACCTACAGATTTTGAAGCCGCAATGCATACACTTGGCTCAAATTCCCTAGACGCGAATTAGTATATGGACATCGAAGCCACTTCTCATATGACGTCCGATGTGGAACTCTTAACGATTCTTTTCTATTCTATCCTATCCTAAGACTAAAAGTTAGAAGTCTTTAGATACTTCCCTTTAAAGGAACAAAATTTTGAAATCCTTTTTGTTAATACAATAATTAAGTGGGGAAACAAAAAGAGAGAGATGTTCAATGTGAAAATGAACATAGTATGGTCATCTTACGTGAAAGACCATTTGGAGTGGGTGAAAGAACATTTATTTTCTTAAAAGAAGAGTCCAAAAGAAAGAAAAAAGATAACTTTATTGAGGTCATCTTTGGCAACTTCTTGTAAATTCATGGGATATAAATAATTAGAGCTTTCTCCCATGCTGCAATGTTTAAAATGTGGCATTAAACACCTTTTAGGAGAACTTTTTTATCCACACGTAATATTTACATCAAATTAATAAACACAAAAAATATAAACTTGCATATAATTTTTATTATTTAATAACATGATTAAATGGTATATATCTCACTTTAATTTGTGGGTCTTATGATTAATTTACTCAGGTAAACATCTAATATGATACAGTAAATTAAATTGATTATTATGTTATATGTATACGGCAGACATATAGACACGTTTAGATCGTTTGATAAGTTTAAAATGTGAACCAAGTTTGAAAATTTGGAATTTGAAGTTATCGAGTAATTTAGGTTTGAAATTTTGAAATTTGAAGTTACCCAATAATTTAGGTTACTAATATTCAAATTGATGTGGAAAAGTTTATATATTTTTTTTGATTTCTCATCCGGTATTTGATATCTGCATTAAAGCTTCACTAATCCGGATTCACTCGTGTAGGGTTCATTCGGGGAAAGCGAAGAAAAGTGCAGTCTCATCCACTTCATGTCTGCATCACATCCTTTGGTGTGGTAAATTTATATCGTTCAAACGTTATCTTCCATTGTAAAATTCAACAGTCTTATGTCTCTTTGTAAATGAAAATGTGAAACTACTATGAAAGTTTTTATGACATTGTAGCATCCATTAGGCTTTTATTTATTTACTTATTACGTACATTGCGATAATAATATTGATTTAAAATAAGTTAATTGAAACACATATTACACTGATAGTCTTTTCCTTTTTTTATTACTAATAGAATATTTTGTACTATTTTATAAAATAATAGAAGGAGATGATTATGTTGGTACTCTATTGTACTTTATAAAGCAGTACGAGAAGTAATAACTATTACAAGTGTTCGAAAGGATAAATAAATGGTCAATCTTCAAAATTGCCGCAAGCGTGTTGTGTCTTGAATCTTGATAACCTTGCAAAGCCAATGTTGAGAACTGTCGCAAGTTTGTTGTGTCTTGAATCTTGATATCTTGAAATCAAGAAACAACTAAATTTGAATGGTTACAACGTTGTGTGTTGAGTCGAGTGATTGCACTCTGTCCTTAAGACAAGATTGCCCCGTATATATGCTTTTACGTTAGCGGACAATAGTCTCCCAAGATAAAACAACATTTTAATCTCAACACTACAAAGCCAATAGGTTGAGCCTGCCGAATAAAACAAATATGAATCGACTTGCTGAAGATATGGAAAAGGAAGGAAGAGGTTTCATCTACTCTTCTCGTTTTGTCTCTGTGTATATAGTGTGTCTCTGTAGTGTATATCTTGTGTATATATGAGGGTTTACTCACTGTTTTTCAGTCACGAATTGCACTGATTTTGGCCACTTTTTTGGACAGATTTCGGCCACTGTTTTGTGCTCTTTTGTGATTGTAAAGTGCTGCTATTTTTGTGTGTTTTCAGTGCTATTTTGCAATGCATATTCCTCACTGTTTTCAGTCTGTTTTCTGCCACTGAATAGAGCCAAAAGAGGCTCAATATATAGCATAGAGGAGGGGCTAAACAACAGCCCAAAACGTGGCTGTTAGTGGCCATTAGGAGGGCATTAAAACAGCCAAGTAATAGCTGTTAATGGCCATCAAGAGGGGCTGAATTATGGACATGAAGGAGGGTGATAATGGAGGAGTTAATCAGCCATTACCGTTAATCAGCTAAGTAATGGCTGATTAATGCCTCAAAAAACAGTCCCAACGGTAGGCTTTCTGCCTTCCGTCACCTTTCCAGAAACTCTGGGGACCAAACTGTAAAATATTAAACTTCAGGGACCAAACTGTACATAAGAAACTCCAGGGATCAAACTGTACCTCTGGCAAAGTTCTCTGGTCCAAAAATATAATATCAGAAAGTCCCCACAGCCCACAGCCCACGACCCGAACCCGAACCCGAACCCGACGGGCGGGCGGCGGCGGCGCGCGTGTGGGCTTAGCCTTGAACCCATGCACATCTAGGTCCTCCCTCCTTTAAACACATGGGATACCCCTTAGGGTCCCAAACCCTTTACCAATTAGAGACTTATATAGAGAGCAATTCTTCATATTCCCACCGATGTGGTAGATTTGTCCCTCACCACATTTCCATGCCTCAAACACCTTACTTCGTGGACCAATATCTCTTTCATTTCTCAATGAAATTTGACGATTCTTGGCCCTACGGTCATCTACTCACTTCGTAGATCATGCATGTGCGAAGAGACAAGGTCTCCAACATGCGGAACACTAGTGTTTAATTCATCAAAGATGGGTGGACGCATCTCCCCGCCAAAGGCAAATTTCCAACAATCCCCTCTATGAAAGAGAGATTGTGGCGCACGCACAAGGTGACTACATTTCAGCAATCTTTCAGCGAAAAGATATTGAATCATGAGAGGTAGCATTCGCTTTGAACCTTCCCTAGTTGAAACCATCAGACTTACTTACTGCGCGGTGAACGTGTTGTCTTGAACCGTCAGTGTTTAGTGTATGCCAAGACAATGATAACAACACAATAATTCTTCTTATTCGTTTTTATTCTTACATTTTTGTCCGTTGTGGCCGTGGACACACTTGGATTCTTAAGTGCGTTCATTTGAGACGGCCATCATCGCACTTAAATAGGTGATCTCCTACAAGGTATCCTGCTATACCACACTTCACAAGTGTTAGGAATCATTAAAAGTTTCCCCAACCTTAACCTCAACTATTTGAGGATCGTTAAAGGTTTGGAAGCTTAACCTTTACCCACCATGCAGGTAGCACTTTAATGTCTATCGCGGGAATAACTTTGGATTCATGTTTCCGTACAGAAATCATTATCCGAAGTGCTTCTTGCTTCCACCGAAGCGCTCAACTGAACCTTTTGCCGCTTAGTTTTCTCATTGAACCAAATTCTTGGGATCTCCAATCAGTATGGTTGGGTTACCACCGCAAAGGTTCGTATTGTTTGGGTTTTCACCCATTCCCTAGACAGGCAGAACACTTGATCTTCGGGTAATCCCTTAGTTAGTAAATAAGGTAATGACACCCGTGATGATCAACTGCCATACGGTCTTATGTCTCCGACAGATCCTGACAGATATGTTCAGACGCCGTCATCCGTGTTCTTCCTAAAGCCGACCGGCTAGCCACAGTGTATAACTGTTGAAGGCACGGGTTTCTCCCGGTAAGGGACGTCCTCTAATGGGTCGTGAAGTTACTCAACTTCTTTCATGCTTTGTATAAAGAGATAAACTCCGATTCCATCATGAATCGGCCGATGCAAGTTTGCTTAGAGGTTTTTTTTTTCAAGACACACCATACATATTTACTTGTGCATTTGGTGTTCTTCAGATCTGATGTCCAGTTTGCATCACTGTGTTCTCCCAGAACCGCTGGACATCCAGAATACTATAATCCGTAGATAAGCGAATAATTCAGATATCGTCATATCCGACTTAACGCCTTCTATTGATCATGTATTAAGATCATCAGTGAACCTGAGTTCAACTGATATGTTTGTAGGCCGATACCAGGTCCGTTGTAGTGTGTACAATACATTGAACTACACATGACCTGTGCATATCGCTCCTTGTCTATGGGTGCACCATGATTCCAATCAGTTCTATGATTCATATCTATTGGTGGCTTCAACGAGACTGTTAACTATCGACCAGTCCGTTAGATGTCTTAGAAATCCAATTCCTAAGATGTCATCTGTGATACCCATATCTTTCATATCGAGACTTTGTTTCAATATGACTTTTACTTTCAGACTGTTGATTCTCCAACTGTTTGCTTTCTAACTTCAGAGTCAATGTTTCTGTGGTCAAATTCATTGTTTCTGTTTTATCTTAAACTTTCAGGACCAAAATGTAAACATTTCAGGAACCAAAATGAAAGTTCAGGAAGAAGCCCAACAGTCCGCAAACCAACTCTGATTCTCTTCTTCCAACTCTCCGATTGGGAAGGCTGTTTCAACATCCATGCCACGCAAGACTGCAATGGCCCATGATGTTAAGATACTCCCAGGGGAGCACATGTACAAGTAGCCTAGGCTTTGAACTCGTCGGTAGATCCATCTACTTTGTACTCACTTTTGAGTATCCTATTTCACAACCCAAAGGTTCTTTTCGTGGAGGAAGATCAACCATTACGCAAGTATGGTTCTATAAGAGGGAATCTATTTCTCTCTTTGTAGCTTCTTTCCAAAGCAGCGCTTTTAGAGATTACAATTATTTGTTAATTGTCCATGGTTCATTCTCAACCATACAAGCTAGAATGACTGGAATAAGTCTCTGTCCCCTTCTTTGCTCCGTCTCGGTTCAACACCTAGAATCCCTGAGTTCTCCAGATCTGGAATATTAAGTTCCGGATAGCCAGCAACTTTCGAGTCCTGTAGATACGGAACGTCTAGTTCGGACAGTCAGGCCCTCGTGGGTTCTTGTTAACCTTGAGCAATTACTCATTTTTCCTATTTCAAGGAAAGTTATCTTCAATAAATTCAGCATTCTTTGACGCCAAGAGGCGATAATCACTACTGTTATTTGCAGATCCAGTGGATATGCAATCTACAATCTTAGGTACACCTTGACCTGTTTTGGTATTCCAACTTTTACCAAGCCATCCCACATAACTTGGGCGTACGGCTTTGCGTTTGGCTAACACCGTTGGACTGAGGTGAGAAATGAACAGTCGTTTAATGAACGATGCTTCACATTCTCCCCCTCTATCACTACGAATTTCGCAATCCATAGGCTTAGTTGATTTCCAACTTGTGCTTTGTAGCGCTTATCCGCTTCAACAACTTCATCTTTGCTTTTCAACAAATAAAGGATTCCATACGTTGTACCATCATCAATGAAGATCACAACGTACTTGTCTCCCCCCTATTTTGTATAAACCTTAAATCACCCAAGTAGGTGTGACTAAGTTCTAGAGAAGCGGTGCTTCTTTCGCTATTCCCTTGACGGAATTTGGAAAGGTGATTTTGCCTCTTCGCCTACCTCACATTTATTTTGAGGGTTTATGTCGACATAAGGCAACAATCTCAACATCGTTAGCTTTTGAATGACTTGCTATTTAACATGTCTTAATCTATGATGGCATAGATGCACGGATTACAAATATATCATTCATTTGGCTACAGACATACTGTACCATTCTTAGTTATTACAGACATGTTGGACTAGTCTCAAACCAGCTTGAGCGAGTTGATGAGGACCATGTTAAATGTCAACATTGTGGTACATGTATCTCCATAAGTCTGGAGCATCGAGTATTGAGTGGGGTAGCGGTGTGTCGCGTAGGCACTTGGTGAAAAGGCATGAAGTTGAACTTTAAAGTTTATCGCTTCTTTTAAATTTTCAATTGATGTTTGTCGTTTAATTCGTATGTTCTGAACTTTTGATTTGCAGTATTTCGTCGTTCAAGTTTGTGTGTTTTGAATTTGCAATGTTATCAATTTAAGTTTTAGATTTTATTTTAAATTATTTATGTAGTTGTTGATGATATGTTATTTTACTGGACGCGTAATTTAAAAAGAAGAGAAAACTTTAAATTTATAATATTAAATGAGTCACATATATCTTGTGTGGCTATAAACCATTGCATAAAGGTAAATAGTTTTCAAATTAAATATTTAACTTTAAGAATGAAGAAGGATGAAGGGATATTAATGGTTTAAAGATAAGGTCAAAATGTAATATATTAAAGTTTGTGGTTAAACAAATAAATTTATTTATAATGATCATATATGATTGCTAATTATTTTAGATAACAAATAAAGATGTAGTTCAATGGTTGAAAACTTATTTTACATGCAAGAGGTGTGAGGTTCGAACTCTTGCGTCTCTAAGTGGTAATATTTTTTAAAAATATGAACAATCGTTGAAATGGGTCTTACCGGGCTACTAGTGGGCCGGGCTATCGAGCTGGCCACCTTATCCAGCCCAACCCCTTAATAAAACTCACTTAGCTCAGCCCCCTACACTTCTTAGTCGGGTTGGATCTGGGCACTCCTAAATTGAGACCACTGAGCACTCATTGTGTTTTAGCTGTCTCTATATTTTTGTATTGAGAACTGGTATAACATACAAAAGTATTGATTGAGCACCCAGTCTCAAAAAATAACAAATCCAAATTAAAGGCAACTGATCACTCACGACTTACAAACTTTTAGGCCCGCCTTTGGCTGAGAATTAACACTTTAATTTGAGAGCAAAAATATTTTCTATCAGAAACGAATTTATTTTCAAAGTTTGAATTTGAAAGATCTAATTAAAGATGCTGAATACTTACTATCACCCATCATAACCACCAAATGATGATAGTGGATTAAGGAGTCATTTGGTACAGAGGTGGGATATTTCAAGATGTCCCATGAAGTGGAATATCTCATGCGATTAGTTATCACACATTTTATATGGGATAACTAATTCTATCATTTTAGTGAAAAAGTTATTCAAGGATTAATTAATTACCCCTACCAAATATAAGATAAAATTAATCCCAAACTTTATCCCGAAATTATTATGATTATCTCATGTACCAAATGACCCCTAAGTGGCAAACCTATTCTATGCCCAAGTACCGAGATACTTAAGTAACGATACCCTATTGCTAAACATCAACTGAAGGTGACTTAACTACTTTTTATTGATTTATTCAAGTCTTTCATATCATAAGAAGCAAGGCTTAGATTACCGATTCTATACACAATCTTTTATTTTTGTTCGTGCCAACATTGATGCTGAAGATAACTCTCTTCAATTATTTCTAGGATGGGATGGAGTGGTTCTTGCTTGATGCAATGAATGAGGCTGCTCCTTCATTAATAAGAGGTCTTGGATTTGAGCCTTGAGTATGAAAATTTTGAAGACACAAATTTATTTTAAGCACTTGTTATTATTATCACTATTATTATTATTATATACTATATAATAAATAATTATGATAAATAAAAGTGTTACAATATATTTTTTGTTATTTGATTAATGTTATTTTATACTAATAAGATAATTTTCATCACTCATAATTAGTATATTTGCTTCACTCTTCAATTTTAATTTTATCTTTTTTATATAGGAATTAAGTTATATAAATTGACAACATAATAAATTTCATTTACAATCTTCTCTGAAAATGCATGGACACAAAAGCATTCATGCACCGATTTTCTTTTAGTGTAATTCAACATATTATATTAGGTTATTTATAATTTATTTTAGGTATTTACCATTAAATGCTACTTAATAGAATGAACTATAATTATCGTTTAAATCAATCAAAAATATAAATATTTTTGGCACTGTCAATGCTCAAAACTTAAACTATTAATGCTACATATGTTCATTTCTTTTTCTTGTTTGTGATGATAGCCAAATCACAATTTTTACTTTGAGTTTCGGACCACAATTTTTGATAATCCACCATTCTATTCTTTAAACTCTACTTCTAGTTTTTTTTTAAATTCGTTGTTTTTGTCTTAAATGATAAATTTGAAGGAGAGTCTTGGAGTAACTGGTAAAGTTGTTGTCATGTAACTAGGAGGTCATTGGTTCAAGCCGTGGAAATAGTCTTTTGCAGAAATGTGAGGTAAGGCTGCATACAATAGACTCTTGTGGTCCGTCCCTTTCCCGAACCCCGCGCATAACGGGAGCTTAGTGCATCGACCGGCTTGCCTTTGTCTTAAATGATAAATTTGTTGTTTAGAAAATATTTTTCTAAAATTGAATATTAAATTGGGATCTAATAAGTAAAAGTATGACATAATTAAAGTCATTTACAATACATTGAGCGTTCTATTTTTTTATTTTTTTTATTTTTTGTAAATAAAATCATGGGACCTTAATGAAAAAATCTATAACTAATGTGATATGTGTGAAATTTCCCTACAAAACTATCACGCACTTTCATGACTATTCATAAAGTCATCATCCACCGTCCATTTCACTACGACACCGTAGATCTCGATGTCTCTGTCACTCTATTCAACAATCATTTTGTAAGTCTCTCAACACTTTTCCCCAAATATTCAAATCCATAAATTCATATATACTACCAATTTGCAAAAAAGAATCGCACCTATTTTATTTGTAGGTACCATAACAACTTAGGTATACTCTATTCAATCCTTCATATAATTCCCCTTTTCCCCTTATTTTTGTCATTTATTCAGATACTTTATTTCTTTTTGGGATTATAGATTTAATCTTATAAATTGTTTAGTTCAGATACTTTATTTCTTAGATTAAACCCTAATTAAATTGTTTTAGGTTTTTGCTATTTGAGCTTAATTACTGTATTACTGAGTTTTAGGTTGCACTGAAACAGTGATTTTGTATTTCTTTGTGATACTTGATATTTGCTTTAGGGCATTACTCTTCGATTTTTAGGTTTAGGTAGCAATTTTTTTGGCATTTGAATGCCAAAAAGGTATTGAAAGTTTGAAAATTTGCTCAATTGAACCCTCTAAGAATCGAGAAAAGAAAACATTTGTATAAATTAGATGCTAAATGTGGTATTGTGAATTCGAAACGCGAAGAGCTGCTAGCTAATGAGGCTCTTCTCGATTGTCCGTCTATCACTGAACTTCCTCCGGCATTGATTTCAGAGATACTTAATTGTTTAGAACCGAAATTGCTAGGTATTATTTCGTGTGCTAGTACGTTATTGTATCGTATTGCATCTGAACACCATGTGTGGAAGGAGTTTAATTGTGAGAGGTGGGGGGCACCTTTTGTGACGGAGCAGTCATGGAAGGAGCTCTTTGTGGAGAAAGAGTTTCGTAGTAAGACGTTCATGGGACGCTATACTATTGATACGTTGTATGGTCATACTGAGGATGTTAGAACATTTTTTGTTTTATCTTCAAAGAAGCTTGTGTTTACTTCAGGGTATGATCAAATAGTGCGAATGTGGGACTTGGAAGAAGGGTTGTCAATTGCATCATCTCGCCCTCTTGGCTGCACTATCCGTGCGGTTGCAGCTGATTCAAGGCTCTTAGTAGCTGGGGGGTACTGCTGGATTCGTACATGGTTGGAAAGCGAATGACGGAAATCCTCATTTGTTTGATCTTAGAGCTCCTCAGGACCAGAATATGGAATTTGAAGTTTGGGAACATGATGGGCCAATAACATGCCTTGCATTGGATTTCAATAGGATGTACAGTGGTTCATGGGACATGAGTATTCGTGTTTGGGATCGATCTTCTTTGGAGTGTTTGAATGTTTTGATACACAGTGACTGGGTTTGGAACCTTGCTCCCCATGATACAACAGTGGGGAGCACCGCATGCTCGGATCTTTATGTTTGGGATACTAGTAATGGGCCAAAACTTGCTATCATCAACAATGCTCATGCTTGTTACACTTACTCTGTGGCTCGAAGCCACACCGGGAAGCTTCTGTTCACTGGTGGGGAAGATGGAGCCATTCATATGTTTGAGATAATTGGAAATGCTAGGTGTCATGTCAGGCGGATTGCAACTTGGAATCCTCACTCAAGTGCTGTTTATTCTCTTGCATTTGAGTTCCCTCAAGCTATGGAGATCGAGCAGCGGGTCCGAGCTCTAAGAGGTTTAAGGTTAGAGAATAGAATGAGAAGGCGTAATGGTAAAGGTAGACGTGGTGATCAGTGCTCATTTGAAGAAAAGAAGAACCAAACGGATGGTGATAGAAACAGCTGGCACAACAAGCGTAGGATGATTTGGAAGGTGAAGGCCTAGAAGTGAATGCAGTTTGTCATTGATCCTCAGAGTAATTCTTAATTGCCAATACCTAATCATGTATGAAAAGGCATTTTTTTTTGTTGTTGAAAGCTTCTGTAGAACGTCATTTCTCCTCTTTGTCATTTACAGACTCATCACATAGGTATAAGAGATCAACAGGCAGATATATTAACCAAGGCATTATTGAGGAACCAGCATGAAACTTTGATGTCCAAACTGGGAGTGCTAAATGTATTTGCACCTACCAGTTTGAGAGGGAGTGTTGAAACCAGCTTTGACCAAGAAGAAGATCAGTCAAAGAGTTAGTTAGGAGTTTCTTAATTGAAGCTTAGCTGTACATGAGTTGTTAGAGAGTTAGTTGTTAAATATTTTGTGTAGTTAGTTGTGTAATTAGAATGATATAAGTAGAGCACAAATGTATCATTGTTCCATTCATTCAATACAATATTCTCTCTTCTGTTTCTGCACATTTCTTTTCTCTCAAATGTAAGAACCAACTGTCTTCGATTGAGCTCTATTGAGCATTTGTAATTCAATCAATTAGGGAGATAGTTTCCACAAGTTTCTGGTGTTGGATATTTGATTAAGTGATGCTGAGAAGTGTTTACTTTGAAAATAGCATGCATCCAACACACAGGTTACATGTAGAAGATTGAACTTTTGTCCTCTATGTTTCCCCCTTCCCAAAGTAGCCAGTTCCTGATAACATGGCACAATCTTAAAATTAGCTTAAGCATGACAAAGTTAACCCATATAATAGTATTAGTCTTCCAATCCATTCAGATCAACCTAAAGAGTAGTTGTCACTTGTGGTCCTTATGCCCAGCTGCTGGAAAGAATCTTTACCATTTCCGTGTCACCACTCACAACGTCATGGACGATTATTATCAGTGGTGTTCGGACTAAGCTTGCATGCATCTGACTATTCCATTGTGTACCTACTACCTCCCAAGTAAATCATGGACAATTACTAAACTGGCAATGAACCAGTATTAGTTTTATTACACAAGTACCTTAAGGTGTTAATAGGCCATTATTAGATGAACACATTTATAAAATCAACAGTGTTTTCTATGTGAATAGAGTGAACCTGATGTTACTTTGCTAACGACTAAAGCTTTTACGTCTATGGACTTTTTAAATTAAAGATGGTGTAAATAATTGTTGTATTAATAAGCTTCAAAATCAGATCCGATCTTAGTTTTAAAAAAATCGTATGGTGCTGTAACATTATTTATGATGCCTTAACAAGGCCGGCGTTTTGATTTAAAGAGTACAAACTACATGTTATTAGAGAGAATCATAACTATAGGTTAAACTGAAAAAGGAAAACACATATGTGATAACTTCAAAAATAATTTCACAAAAGCATACTCAAACGTATAACTTTTCTCCAAAATTGTTTTCTTTTTTTAAAGATTTTGTCCAACAATTAAACCAAAATCAAATCGGAATGCCACATAAGACTCTTTCAAGTATTGTTTCCCCAGAAAAAAATCAACAGTCCGAAATAAGCAAATGTGTGAAAGTGAACAAGTGCCTTTTCTTGTCTCTCACGAGGATACTGAAAATGGAAAAAACAAATACTAGATTCACACAATATAAATCTTTGATCCTTTTTATGTCATTTTAGCAAGAAAGAACTGGTCTTGATATATATATATATATATATATCACTTTAGAAAATAGTTTTTTTTTTCTTTCAAATCCTCCTTTACTACTCCATACAGGCTTTTGGTCATAAAAATCAATTATTTTTCACTTTATTTAGAATTTTTGAAGTGTTATAGATTTTGCAAAAAATATTTTGATTGTTCGAATGTACCCAAAGTAAAAAAAATGAAAACATGTTTAGGTGTTGTATTTGGAATTTTCATGATCAATAACTCATTTTTAAATAAAGTAAAAAATATACATGGTCAAATGGGTCCCATATATGATGTGTCAAAATATTAAATAATGAAATGAGACTTTTGAAACTTATACTTTTAAATATGCCATGATATTTGTATGATTATAATTTTTTTAAAATTTATGGTTCTAAACAAGTTATGATATTTGTGTGACTAATAATCATGTCATCAAAAATAAAATGAAAAATTTAAAGTTAATTAACTATTTTTAAATACAAAAAAAAAGTAAGTACTCCCTTCATTTCAAAATATTTGTCTTACTTTCTTTTTTAATCCGTTTAAAAAAGAATGCGTCTTTATTTTTTGGTAATTCTTTTAGTCTAATTTTTCACATGACAAATTTAAGACCACAAGATTAAAGATATTTTAGTACATTCTACTAGATACATTTAGTTAACAATCACAAGATTCAAAAATTTTCTTCACTTTTTAAAATTTTGTGTCAAAATAAAACGAGACAAATATTTTAAATGGTAGTTTATAGATTGGGATTACTTCTGGGCTACCACAAGCAAGCCATCAACTTTACCTCTCTTATACCAATCATAGCTCTATTTCTACAACTCACTTCCCCACAATTATTAACACATTCATCCACCAAAATCACCACAACCAATGTTGAGATTATTAATGCTGAAATAAGTTGTGATTTATTATTTTTTATCTGTGGTTTGATGTCTTTAATTATGTTTATGCATATATTAATAACTCTTATATTACTAATATGTCATAATTTGCTATGTACAATAATAGGGTATTATACATAAGTTGAAAAACACTACCAAATAGAGGATTAATAATACTGAAACCAATATATGTATTATTTTCTACTTTTATCTTATAAAAAAATACATGTATTATTTTCGTTACTATATCCTACCAAATGGGACTCCTTAATGAATGATTTATTACTCCCAACATCCTAATAAATTATCACTTTTCGTTTTTCGAGAGTCAAATGTTAAAAGTCCCACATCGAATATGGAATAAGAACATGGTCTCCTTATATGAATTTAGACAATCCTCGTTAGCTTTTGGGGTTTAATTAGGCCCAAGATCCATTTTTTTTCATTCCATATCCGATGGATCTTGGCCTAACTCAACCCCAAAAGCTAGCTTGTAGGGTGAGGATTGTCCAAGTTAGGGCTGTTCATTTCGGATTATCCGATCCAAAATTTTGGATATCCGAAAATTTCGAATCGGTAAAATTATGATCCGAATCCGATCCGAAAAAAATCGAATATCCGAAATTTTCATATTGTCATATATAATATATGCAATGAAGTTCTTAAACTTTTGATATATTATAGTAGCTAATTTGCGTCAATGTCGTGCTTTTTCCTTCCACCAAACACCTTCACTTTGTAACATCACCAAACAATAACTCTAAACACGGAATGGAAGTTCAATCCTCCGATCATATTATTATTTGGAAATATTTACACAATTAGATAACTTATTAATTGGTTGTTTATGAACTCTTGATAAGCTTAAACCGGTAAAAATGACAATTAACCTGCTATCACATGTTAAAATTTATTAATAGTATAAAAAAATCTTTGCAATGCCGATATATTTTATTTAAATTCTATTTTAATTTACCTTAAAATCCCACACAAAGGTTGGAGTAGCAAGGAAAGATAATTATAGTCAGCATAATGCTATCGTTAATCGTCCACCCGCATCAAGAATTTCTAGCAAGTTATACGATATGAAAATGATTTATGCATTGTCTTAAAATATCATTATTTACATTGCCATTACATAAAATCAAGCTCCTTCACTTGTTTTTTTTTTTTATTAAGGAAAATGAATAGTGAAGACGGGGAGGAAATGAAGTTTTGTTTCCTTTTGAATGATTGACTTCTAAATTTTCTTTATCTACTTTAATACTTAGTTGAAAGATTACATCATTTACTTCGGATCCACTCCAATCTCCTTATCTACTTAAAGTAATTGTATAATTAGTAACAATATTAAAATTTTTCAGAAAAAGAACTTGATTTTTCCCTTTATTTTTTGATGAAGGTGTGGAAGAAACATAAGAATCAAACAAATGAAAACCGAAAAGCATAAACGCAACCTAACTATTAGGGAAAATCAAAAGAAAATTTTAAAAAAAATCGGATATTTCGGATATCCGAAAGTAAAGAAATTGTGATCCGTATCCAATCTGAAATATCCGAAACTCAAAAAAGTGGATCGGATATCCGATTTTTCGGATCGGATTATTATGAACATCCCTAGTCCAAGTACATATAAGGATACATGTTCCCATTTCATATCCGATGTGAGACTCTTAACATCAAATTTTCTAATTTTGACTGTGTGTTAGAACATAGAATCTTTAAATTTTTTGAAATAAAATTTACATAGTTAAAAACTAAATAAAAATATTATAAATCACAATAATTAATAATTTAAAATATTTAAAAAATTACGATAAAAGAATAATATATTTTACTTTTGAAAAGTAAAAAGTATCCATCTTTTTATAACGGGGGGAGTACAAGTTTTTGACAACAAAAGTTAGATGTTGAAACTAACTTATTTGGAATACTTTTATCTCTTTTGGAAATAAAATCCTAAAACAAAAATGGATCAAATAAAGTGAAATTGAGAGAGCACTACTTTATATGTCGTGAAGTGAAATACTTGACACGATTGTTTTACTATGACTCTCCAATTTTTTTCTCGTAAATATCATATCCAATTAGGGGTGGCTATAATTTGGGCCAACCCCAAATTCAAATTGAAATCCGAACCTTTTGGATGTTTGAATTATGGATTGGACTTTGGATTGTTTTTAAAATTTATGGATTTCAGATTGGATATTGGATTTAGTACTACGGATTTTTAAATATCCGAAATTTTTATGTCTTATATTCAACCCTATTCATATCGTATGTGCTCAATGCTAATAACTTCAATTTTCAAACGTTCAATAGATTAGTATCCGACGGCCCTACTCATTATAGTATTACGTCTAATATGAAATTACACGGCATGAGCTGAAAGGTGGCCTCAATCCTTATTAACCATATAATATACATTTTAATGAGTAAACTATTAAGTGAATTGATGTTGTTAGTTGTTATAGTCTGTCTTAAAGACTCAAAGTCAAAATCGAAAATCCAAAATATCCAAACCGATTAATCCAAAATCGAACTTAAAAAATTCAATTCAATCCAAACTTATTTGAATTATAATTTCTTCAATTCGAAAACCGAATACCCAAACCAAAATTCTAATATCCAATCCAAACAGGCGGAACGCCCACACCTATATTCAATTTGGAAGTGATGAATTACTTTTTTTTCCTTTCCTTTTTTAGATCTTGGCGTCCCAGTCGGAGCTCCATTAGCAAGTGAGGAGAGCCCTGCTCCATCACCTGGTAAACTCTTGCTTTCTTTCGTTATTGATTTTTTAAAATTTCTTACACGTATTCAGTATTCGTTTTAAAATCTTGATCAATTCGGATTCACGTTGTATAAGGTTCATTATTGAGTGAAGTGCTCCCTAAAATGTAATTAGCACTTAAGTGCTCCCTAACTCTTATGTTTCTAATATTACATGAATCTTTGCTTTTTCCCATATAACAAGGCTATCACATACTCCCAAAATTCATAGTTGGATTCACCAATTAAATGAATGTAAACTATGTCTCTTTATTTATAAGCTTTTATCATCACTTAATTATAAGTTAACTAATATAGTCCTATAAACTTTCACTTTTATTTGTCATTTTAATAATTTGTTGAATATACGCCTTAAGTTCAAGTTTCTTTTAATTATATGATTCATTTTACAAGATTCCTAATATTAAGATGTAAGAAATTCTTAATATCAAAGGGTCATTTTATTCAAATTCTAACTAATTAGAATATTATCATTTCCTAAAATAATTTGCTTTGATTGATCCAAAATATCAGAGTGTAACAAGTCACTATTTTGTACCATACCAGCATTCTCCGGGCCCACATCTTCATCTCAACATAAGTTTGACGTTACTTACAAGTAGGTATCTTCTAAACCAACATCCACCGTTAATTTTAATCAAACGGCTCAAAATTGATGTGCACTTAGGGTCATTGGTAATCCACACGACACCCACTAACTCTCCCCGTTTTCTTCCTTCTCCGGCCCTCTGCAATTTCGCCGGTCCCCAAAACGTTCCAAATTCCTTCCAAACTCTGTCGTTTTAATTGTTCCGTACAATTCACAGAACCTCGAACTTCCGTTAACCATAACGGAAGTAATTTTTCTCGCAAATTGTTTGAGATCCGTTTGGCCTCAATTCTTTCTCATCCGAGCATAGGTTTATCTCTCTCTTATACATAGAGATTTACATGTATGCGTATATATATGTGTATATGTGTATATATGTAACTGTGTATATGTATCTCTCTCTCTCTGTGTGCTCGTGACTATGTATATCAACTTTTAATCTGCATGAATGTGTGTTTGTCTGTGTATAAGTATATAAGCATGTTTTATGGTGGTTTCAAGGAGTATTTAGTGTAAAGTTTATGTTTTTTTATCTAATTTTGTTAACCGAGTATGATTTTAAGTTGATTAAGTGAATTTTGGTAAGTATTGAATGGCTAAGTCTAATTTTCAGTGTAAGCTCTAACTTCGGTTTCTCAAAATTGTGGAGATACGCTCACTTTTACTTGTCACGATTCACTTCTCTAGAGTCTGTTTGACTAATCTTTGAAGCTAAATTGAATTAGATTCATTCAATTTTTAGAATGAAAATTTGATGCTGGAAAAATGCACGAAAAATACTATAAACAATAATTCTTCTCATATTAATATGATGAGAAAATATATCTTAAAATGTTGGTTAAAGTCCATGTAGTTTGACTTTCGAGAAGCGAAACTTGACAAGTAAAAGTGAACGGAGGGAGTACATGATTAAAAGCTACACGACAGTGCTCATACGACTTTTTATGATACAAAATATTTAGAAAAAAGTTGGTAGTCACAGAAAAAATTGCTTTTTGACTCCTGTAGTAGAAGTGTCATATAGAAAGGGGATAGAGGAAGTACACTTTGTATGAGCTCTTAAGGAATATAATGGGTATTTTAAAGGAATAGTTGGTGATTGAAGACAACAAAAAGACATTGTGCTAATATTTCATTTGGTTTTGGTCAACTGTTTGTACAAAATTTTAGACCGAAGTACAGTTTCTAAATCCATTATTGAGTTGAAATTATTTGAGATTTGATTGTGCATGATTTATGTTATTATTACTGTTTTTCTTCAGCATATTGTGTACTTCTGTTAATCTGTTGTTGACTTGCAGTACTCATGCTTGCTTTACTTTTCTCAACATTGATAGCTGAATACATGAGGATGTCGTAAATAAAGGAAATGTAGGATGAAAAGAATAGTACTAGCTAAAGATGATTGTTATGATGGATACTAGAAAAGTTACAACTTTTGCAGGTTGTGACGTTGTTATGTATGACATCTTCAAGGATATGTGCTGGAGTACCTCTAGTGATGTGATTCATGTTCCGGGATGGATGTTGAAGTGATCGATGTTGAAGAAGGGAACATGCATCAGCAAGGTGGCATAACTGATGACGGCGATGATGAACCCAGTGAAAGTGGAGAAGCAAATGTTAATGGAAGATCAAATGCACCTGATGGGGATGACGTTGTTGAGCCACAAATGGGTATGGCATTTCATTCTGAAGATCAAGCAAAGAACTTCTATGATGAGTATGCTAGGCGTTTGGGTTTTACCACCCGTGTCTGTCAGTTTAATCGACTGAAGACTGATTTCTTATGTGACAAGGTTGGTTTGAGAAGAGTGTCGGGTGAATCCTGTGATGCAATGCTTAGAGTGGAGTTAAAAGGTCAAAACAAGTGGGTTGTGACCAAATATGTGAAGGAGCACAGTCACTCCCTTGTGTATCCTAATAAGGTGCATTATCAGAGATCACACGGGCATTTTGCGGTGACAAAAAAGAATGTACCTGAGAGTAATCAAGGTGTTGGAATTGTTCCTAGTGGTGTAATGTATGTCTCAGTAGACGGTAACCGCATCCCTGTAGAGATGAACCATGGAGCTAAGAGAAGTCGTCCTGCAGAGTCAGATCAAACTGTTAAGAATCCTACACGTCAGAGTTTTTCTCCTAGACATTGCAATCAGCGAAGAACATTAGGGAAAGATGCTCAGAATCTTCTTGATTACTTCAAGAAAATGCAGGCTGAGAATCCTGGATTTTACTATGCCATACAATTGGACGAAGATAATCGCATGGCCAATGTATTTTGGGCTGAGGCAAGGTCAAGAAATGCATACAGTCATTTTGGTGATGCCGTAATATTGGACACAATGTACAGAGTTAATCAGTGCAGAGTCCCGTTTGCTCCGTTCACAGGAGTAAATCATCATGGTCAGACAATTTTGTTTGGTTGTGCACTTCTTCTAGATGAGTCTGAGGCTACATTTGTTTGGCTATTCAAGACCTTCCTTGCCGCTATGAATGACCGTGCCCCTATCTCAATAATTACTGACCAGGACACTGTTATACAATCTGCAGTTGCTCAAGTTTTTCCTGAAACACGTCATTGTATCAACAAGTGGCATGTGTTAAGGGGTGGCCAGGACAGAATGGCTCATGTATGTCACATGTACCCAAATTTTCAGGTTGAACTCTATAATTGTATCAATCTGACAGAGACAGTTGACGAATTTGAATCATATTGGGATATAATCCTTGATAAGTATGACCTGAAGAAGAATGATTGGCTTCAATCCATATATAATACACGTCGCCAGTGGGTACCAGTTTATTTTCGTGATACTTTCTTTGCAGCCGTCTCTCCTAACCAGGAATATGAATGCTCATTTTTTGATGGCTATGTGAATCAACAGATTACATTGCCATTGTTCTTCAGGCAGTATGAAAGAGCGTTGGAGAATTCATTTGAGAAGGAAACAGAAGCTGATTTTGATACGATATGCACTACTCCACCCCTAAGGACACCATCTCCTATGGAGAAACAGGCAGCAACTTTATACACAAAGAAAATATTCTTAAAATTTCAAGAAGAGTTAGTGGAGACATTTGTCTACACTGCAAACAGAATTGATGGAGATGGGGTTATCAGTACATTCAGAGTTGCAAAATTTGAGGATGACCAGAAAGCATACATTGTCTCATTCAATATATCTGAACTGAAAGCAAATTGTAGCTGCCAGATGTTTGAATATAGTGGTATCCTCTGTAGACATATTCTTACAGTTTTTACAGTAACTAATGTTCTTACGTTGCCACCTCATTACATATTGAAGCGGTGGACAATAAATGCAAAATGCAGTGCTGAATCAGAGGAACATGTACAACTACATGGTACTGAATCAATGGCGCAGAGATACAACATTCTCTGCAGGGAAGCCATAAGATATGCTGAAGAAGCGGCTGTATCTCAAGAGACATATAATGCTGCATTAGGTTCTCTTAAGGGTGGAGGAAAGAAGGTGGCTCTTGCAAAAAGAAATGTTGCTAAAGTTTCACCTCCTAGCTCACAGGTCAGTGGTGTTGGCTATGATGATCGCAGGATGTCTACCTCTGCTTCAGAAATGACACCATTATTGTGGCCACAACAAGATGAAATGACAAAGCGCTTTAATCTTAATGACACCGGTAGTCCTGCTCGGGCTGTCACTGATTTAAATGCCCAGCACATGGTCCCTGTGCCTCTTCAACGTGATGATGGTCATGCAGATAACACGGTACTGAGATTCATTTTATCTTATTTATTTCACTATCAGACTTCTTAAGTCAAGGTGTGCACTATTGATTTTTTTTGGGATTCTTAGGTGGTTCTTCCTTGCCTCAAGTCAATGACTTGGGTGATGAAGAATAAAACTTTGCCACCTGCGAATAGAGTTGCTGTCATCAACCTGAAGGTGTGTTTCGGAGCTTTATGTATAATTTGATTTTAGAACACTTTTTAAACTTTTTTTAAAGACTATCATGTTGATGAATTCATTAGTTGTTTTGATAATGTAACTTAAATGTTTTTTGGTTAGCGATGTCAGAGTTGTGTGCTTCCTCTGGCTAACTTTGTGACCACATGTGCTGTTGTTTAATTTTAGTTATCATGTTCTCTGATGCTAATATGCCATGGGTTTGATTATTCAATTATTGTTTACTGAGTTTTTTTGGTTGTAGCTGCAAGATTACAGCAGGACTCCTTCACGAGAATCAGAAGTTAAGTTTCAGCTATCCCGGGTCACACTAGAGCCCATGTTGAAGTCTATGGCTTATATCAGCGAGCAGCTCTCTGCCCCAGCTAATAGGGTTGCTGTCATCAATCTGAAGGTATGTGTGGAAAATTAGTAGTAATACCATTTCTATTAGTAGAATTTAAAATTAGGTGTGTACACAGGCTATATTTATTTTATTTTCCGATGAGAAGGTGATGTTATCTATTCATCTTCACTCGATATCAATTTCCTTTCCAAGTTCCATTTTCATTCCTCTTTATCTCTCTGTCATGTTATTTCTCCTCCATTTTATCATATTTCTATTTTAAGCACCGATATGTTTCTTATCCTCCTGTTTTCCTTTGTTATTTTCTCTCTTTTTTTGGGAGAGGAAAAGGCAGTTGGTATAAGGACATGGTAAATCTGTCTGGATCACGAAAGAAATCTAATCTTCTGTGACATACAATGCCAGTGCATCTCATATTGCCGACTGGAAGCCGTTTCTGAAGATTATCCAAATAAATTCAAGCATTTATGATGATTTCCTTTGTACTCTGACGTTACTCGTTAGGAAGTGGCCTTTTTTCAAGTTTTAGTCAAAATGGAATGGTTGATGTCCTGTACCAATACTTCTGTTGATATTTTGTTTGTACAAAAACAACAGTCTTTGATGAGAGATAACTCACAAATAAAAGAGCATGTGCTTGAGTAGTAGTGATTTGAGGTGTGATCTATTTGCTTTTAATATTGTCAAAATATCCTTTCATTATTAAGTCTTAATTTGGTTTTTGCCTACTTGCTCTATGTTTCTTAGTGAATTTCCTGGAAGCTTGTTGTCAGCCTGTGAATTAATTGAAAATTCATGTAGAGAGTGCTAATAATTCAAAACAGCAATGAACAGATATGATCACTATATTTAAATGCAGTGTTCAGCTGTTATCTCGTAAAATCAAGTAGACACGTCAGCTTCTGCAGTGATATGTCTTACTGATTCAGCATCCCTTTCTTTTCAGCTCCAAGATACAGAAACGACTTCAGGGGAGTCAGAGGTGAAATTTCAGGTTTCTAGAGATACTTTAGGTGCCATGTTGAGGTCAATGGCATATATCTGCGAGCAGCTGTCAAATACAGTAAGTTCCCTCGGCCTTTTCAGTATATATCATCTGTTTTATCCATCCTACTTGCAAACCTTTTAAGATAAAATTGACTTCACTGCTTTGTCATTATGAAGTTTTCCCCTGTTCCACTCAAATAGACTAGAGTTCAACGTGAAAATGGAAATGGTTTTCCTGCTGAAGTTCGTCCTCAATGTAATCCGATCAATTTATCTGTGTGGAAATCTCTTCCAGACTACGTGCAAAGCAGTAGCTCTTCGCTGTTAACTATTTGAACAATACTATGTAATTCTTGTGTCATGAGTATTGGATATCTCATCTAATGATAATTGAAAGTTCACTTTTCAGGTTTATATCATTTTGCAGGGAAAAAATATTGTCTGTGTATTTTCATTTTGAATCACATATCTCATCGAACTTGCATAAAAAATATTCTTGATCTTCTTGTGGCAATTTTGGCGCCACAATGTGATAACATTATAAGAAAAAAGAAAAAGGGAAGTGGTCATGTTGACTGGTCTATAATGAGTTAATTATAGCAAGCAAATTTCTTGTATCAAACATCTGAAAATGATATACATGTTCTAGTCCACCAAAAGGAGACAAAAAAAAAAGGTTAAATGTGCTACTCTCATCACGAATAAAAGCTTGTTTCACTGACATCTAGAACTCCCTCCGACACATTTAAGCTATTCAAGAATTTGATAGATGTCTATTACCTGATACTTGTAACAGGAACATGCAGTACATGCATGTGTGTGTATACATGTCCAAGTAGGTAGTTTAGCCATGGACCATAGAACGAGAAATAAACTTATGCGGTGCTTATTTTGGGGCCATTCCCAGGATTTGACCAGAAGTGTTATATTTTTATAGCATCCACATAAGAGTTCAGTTCTAAAGTCTGTCAGCATCGATAACTGTGTTTGATCAATTTGACCAATGCATTGATCAGACCCCTCTTGTTTGTTAGACGTAACCGTTCACCTCAACTTGGATGGCAGGTTGAGTCGCAACTGGAGATTCCGGCAAAAAAGCAAAGGAAATAGAAGTTTTGTTCATTTACTTTTTATAGCCAGTTGTGTGAATAGGTGACCTTGCTGATTGGAGTGCTGCTGACATTCTTCTTTAAACATGTAATTACTATGGTTGAATTTGGAATTATCCAAGTTCTCATTGTGGAGCTTCAGGTAGGATAGCAGTTTTACATGCTTTGCCTTTTCTGCATTATTTGTACATGTAACTTATTAATCTTTCGAATGGAAGGCCATGTGTTTTTTTTTTCTTTTTGGTTCTTTTCTTGTAAACGATAGTGTTTCAATCCAGTTTGCCGCGCCTCAACTATTCCATTTTATGTACACCTCGGCAACTCTAACCACCAAGACTTAAGTAGTTGACAATAAGGGAAGATGTTTTTCTTACTGCTTCTTAGGCTGATGCAGGTATGTCTAACAGTTGGTTTTGTATAAGTTCCCTCCACCCCTTCTGTAGGTAATTTTATACCTTTGCAATTACTCTTGCTTGCAACAACTCCAGGTTAACTGATATGGTAATAAACTTGTAGACACTGAAGGATGGAATTGTAATTGGGCCCTTTTTTTCTTTTAACAATTGTAGTGTTCAGGTTAGCTTGCACGTACTTGATTAATTTTACGGGTACAAAATTGTTGTCTGTCTTTCTATGTCGCAGGTTCGTAAAAAATAAGTGTTGTACAAGTGTGCAAGCACACTCACGGCCTCAATTGTTGTATGAAAAAGTTGATTTTAGTGCTGATAACCTACTATTTACTTGAGTAGTAGTTATATTTGTTCTTTTTGATTTCAAATTGGATTGTCAGCTGTCTTGGTCTGATTTCATGCAAATTTAACGGAAAATATAAAAGTGATAAACAATAGGATTATGAAAAGGTTGTACTTAAAAGAGAAATTAGACACTCATAAAACCGAATTTGACTAATGTTCTTGACAAAGATATCCCTCTCCATCCACTTCCGTTTCACTTTGAATCTCAATACCAATAAAGATACCAACTTTTCCAATTCCCCAAAGTCGATACTTTCTTGAGCCACAATATAATTCTAAACAAAAAGTGTAAGATCTAATGCTATTGAGAAATTTTAACACCAGTCCATGACACTCAAAAAGTAGTAGAGGCAATTTTTTAGGCAAACAAAAATATTGGAACTTCTTTGTTTCCTTTTTATTTTATGTAGTGGATTTTAATAAGTGGTTCATTAGACAAGTGAAGGCATCAAGAGTATCACTTTTACAAACTTAATAGTTTTGAACTTTCTTCCTCGCAATTTTATCACCATATATTGACAGTATAATCACCATTTACTAACAGCACGACCAATCAATGATCTGTTCCATTTTAATCAGACGTCTCAACAGTTGCTACAATTTCCTTAAAATTGCTTTAAAATGCAACACGAAAAAGCTTGCACACCAGTAAATTTTACAGCAGTATATCATGATCATTGGCATTTCTCCCATTTTAAGAGACTGAACATATCCAAAAATTTGCCACATCAGGGGGGAGAAAATGCTAATTGACTAACTCGAAAACCTAACACAACCTGGAAATATCCAGAGAGCTGGCATGATTGTGCCACAGAGAGCTCATCTGAACAGCAACCGTGCCTAAAATTTCTCCTGCCTATTAAACAATCTTATGCATGTCAATGTGGTTAGATCGATCTACAAAATTTTATCCACTCTTCCTTCTACAACTCAACAGAAGCATGCCTGTTAATGCAGGTTGCCTCTACCCACTCGATGCCTAATGCTATAAACTCCTGTAGTCAATCACAGTAACTTCATCTTCAGGTGCATCAAGGTCTTGGTAGCTGCGGAGTTGTTAAAACTGTAGTTCAGTACAGGAGAAGGGACAAATGTACAAACAGCACTTGTTTGGTTGTTATAAATCTGGATTAGGAAAGTCGCATGCATTTACATACTATGCATGTATGGTCAGACTTGCACAAATCAGCAAAAAGCTAAATAAGGGGGAGAATACCTTGGATGAAACAAAGAAAAATTGGGTAAACATTAGCTGTGAGACCGGAGATTTGGATGATGGCAACAATGGTTTGATGTTAATCAATTTGAAAAACTATGAAATAGGCATAGTATACCTTCTCAAACGACGAGGATCTTGTCGAAATGCAGGAGGTAACGCAATTATTGGGGCTGGCCCATTTGTTGCAGCCTCCGACAACCTACCACCTTCAAAAGGACAGGGCCGGCGACCTTGTTCTCGTCTCATCCGCATTGCAACTTCAGGAGGTGCAGGTATAAAAGGCCCAAGTGGACTGCAATTACAATGAAGACAGAAGTTGACAAAATATTCAATAACAATGATAATACTAATCATAGCTGGGACCTAAAAATTAATAAACTCAAGTTACCCGGCACCAGGAACAGGCATCAGCATTGATGGAGGAGCTATGTCTGAGGAAAAAGGAGCAACTGAAATCCTTGTCCACCAAAGGCGTCAAACATATGTTCATCAGGATTGTCCGGACTGGCACCATCATTTTTGGATTGAAAATTCCTTGATTGAGGGTTCTCTGACCTATCAAACCTTTCACCACCATTACCTTTACCATCACGATCTCTACGGTCCCCCCTGTCATTCTTCATTGGACCAAGTCGGTGCCTTAGTGCCTTCTCTTTCTGCATAGTACCTTAGATGCAGTTAAATCACCAGAGCAAAAACTGATAAAAAGACTACACCAGCAAACAATTACACAAGAATAAAGTGTTCCTAAGATTATATAAAGACCAAGTAACCCTTCAGAAAAATTTCTCCAGAAAAACAAAAACAAGCAAAAGAATATCTGAGCATTAGCCTAACAATCAGGTGCAAACAACAAGATCGAGTGAGGAGGTGAAAAATGAAGCACATCCAATTGGAAAAATGTCAGAAACATAATTGATCAGGTTAAAGCCATTATAATCAACCATCACAATCTGCCAGCCGTGTGAGAAGCAATGGTTAAGGCTAAAACATGCATCCCATATTTACAGTTCTATAACTGAGTGGTTGCTGGCGATATTTCAATCCAAGCGGATAATTGCACATTCCGTCCCTACAACGACTAAAGTAAACATGCAGCATATTTCCAGGACCTTATAGCTTGAAACAACAAAAGTATCTAGACATTATTAGAAAATGAAGAGCCCAGAGAGAAGAACTAAAGAGATCCAACCACATTTTGTCAAGGAAAAAGCACAAGTAATGACTACAGTAGATATTTTACCGGCAGAGATGGCTGCATTATAAGGGTACAACCAGGAGCATTTTCATCACTGATAAAAGTTAAAGGCATCAGTCTTGCAGCTAAAATAAATGAAGGCGGAAAATAAATGCTACCACATAGTACACTTACTTCATATAATTCTGAAAGTATAGATCTTCACGCACTTTAGAAGTAAGCTCCATCACCAGATCAAGGTGTTTTAACTTTAAATGCTTATGGACGAAATCTGTAGCATGGAAGAGCTTTGTACAACCCTTGGCTCCACAACCATACTTCCAACCATACTTCTCATCCCTAATCTTACGGACATAGGGATCTAAGCTTTCAATAGCAGCTGCATCAACTTTTTCCTTTGCAGTCATTAGCTCCAAAGGATCCTGCCCCTTCAGCCTCCCTTGCCAATGTTCATCAAGTTTCTTTTCCCACTCTGCCCCATTAGTTGTTACACTGGAAACCTTGCCCTCCACTCTCACATGCCGCAAACCCTCAGCTTCATTTGTTTCAGTCATGCCATAGTAATCCACCCCATGAATGCGCCACAAATAGGTTACAAGTGTATCGAGCAGCTCAGTCCCCTCAAGACCTTTTACTGAAGTTAAGCCCCTTATGATAACTACAGGGCCAGAGGTATCCCCATGAGACTTGTCTCTGCTTCCCCTATCATTATCAGACTGAGACAATATGTTATCCTCTATTCCCTTTTCTGAGTCGAGCTTTCTCACAAGTTCCTGTGCTTGTTCAATATCAATCTGGACTCTTCTAGGCTCAGAGCTCACTTGGTGAGCCTTTGGAGCAGCTAAAAGTAAATCAGTATCTTTAGTGGGTCCCCTTCCATGCCGCCTCCTTTTGCCACCATCATCTGCTTCTTCATCAGAATTTGGCTCACTTGACTGTCCTGGCTTGTTTGCAGAAACAGGTGTAACCCTAGGACCTCTATTTTGCACACAGAAGAATTAATTAGTATTTGCAGTATGGTGTTCTCATCCTGCACATTTGGTACATTAAGGAGTGCATCAGAGCTTACAAATCTAATACTCCACTTTGCAGATAAAAGACGAAATCTTTTGACAACTTCCATGCAAGTTCATTTCTCCTGCAGACCATAACAAAGAGAGGACAGAATTAATATAACCAACAACATAAACTTGTTAAAAGCAACAGCTATGCATTCAGCTTGCCCAACTAATAAAACAGTGGCATCTCAAAGGTCTCCCTACAAACTCTACAGAGTGCAAACAAGAATGCACCTTTCAATAACAGAAATTAAGTTTGTAGGATGGTATTTGTCTTTCAACCTGGCACAATCAAATAACTCTTATTAGAAAACTGTAACACATCGGACTTATTCCCCCACCCCCCACCCCCACAAAAAAGGAGCTGGAATTAGACAGTACCATTCTTCAGCTTTATGAACATCAAAATAAGCTCTTTTTTGGGCTTCTATATACCCGGACTTGTATTCTTGGTACCTGCATAACGATAAAAATTACTCAATAATTTTACTATGAGATTCACATAAAATATAAGAGAAGATACGTAATAAAAGGAGCCTTCTATTTAGACTAGGGGCCAACCAAGTAAGCTAAACTGAAACATCTACAACGAGCTGTTCCCATTCTGACCTGCGCTCAGCTTCAGCTGGCAAAATATCATCTTCAAGCTCCTGAATGAACTGCTTATAAGACTTCAATCCTTCTCTGTAAAACAGCCCAAAGTACATAATATTTTTATTCATCAAACATATTACAAACCCAAATTTGATACATTCAAGGTAAGAAATTGAATCACCACATTGATTCCTTGACAAACTTCATATAAACAGTTCAATAGCATGCAAATCACATAAAACCATAATCTCCCACACATGCAGAAAAGGTATTATTTGGTTGAACAACCCGTCAATCAATCAAATACATCACAATCCCAATACAGTCGGGGTTGGCTATACGAATCCTCTTATACCATCCATTCCGCACTATTCAAGTCCATTTTATTCCAATACTAAATCACTTGTCTTTTAAGGCAAATAAAACGTTCGCTAAATCTCACAATTATCCTGGAAAAAACACCTGGTGCATAAAGATCCTGATATGCTCTAGGTGCCGTGTGGCCATTATGTCGGGTCGGTATTGAAAAGTTTGATGTGTTCATTGGTGTTAGGTTTTCCAAATCTACAAACTGAAACCAAACCGAAATTATCTTGGTTCGGTTATTAGATATTCGGTTCGGTTTTAGATGGTTTAGTTTCTCGGTCTTCACTTAGAGCTTCTTCATCATCGAACAAAGTAACCCCAATCAGTTACCTAAACTAAATTGTCTGCCAGAGCAATAGGATATGAGATTCAGGCAAAGAGATATTAAATCTTTCAACATAACTTCCTCCATGTGATTCTATATTTACCATGTCCTTTTTTTATGACCAAAAAAACTGTTTGGAGCAAACCCTTTGAGCCAACCGCAGCCTTCGAAACTCAGGGGTCCGCCCTTCTACCCTTCTCCACTTAAATATTGGACTTAGTTCTTTTGGCACAAGGCTCAAACTTGTGACCCAAGACACAAATCCCTCAACTGTTGCCAATTGAGCTAACCCCGAGGGTAATTTAGCATGTCCTTTTTATCCCCTTTAATAATCATATTATCACACCTAAGAAGCTTGTACATTTGAAGGTCTACATAAAGACAGTGTCAAACTATCTCAAGTGACCATTTTTTATTTGATCCTTTATATGCTACTTGCATCTTCTCATCATTTCTTATTTTTGTCCAATCTTATATGACGATACATCCACTTTACACTTGCACCATTGCAAAATTCATCTTATGGGTCTGTTGAGATTTACAAGTCCAACATTCAGTCTCATATATATCCATTTTGTTGAAGGCAAAAAGAAAGTGAAGTTGAAATTGTTATTAACCTAAATTAAATTTCCTTTCCACCTGAACAAACGTATTAAAGAGATCGTCTTCATTGCATTTATTTTACCTTGCTTCACCTTTCTCACAAGACACATTTTCGATGAAATTCTCACAACACAATTTTCTTCTCACAATTTTTTTATCCCCGGATAAAACCAACAATATTAGCCAGAACAAGCTTACTGCCACTATGCCACACCACAAAGATAAAATAAAACAAACAATATCATTCAGTTGAGCATAGGATGAATTCTTCACGCAACTCACGACATGCAAATGGAAATCCTACAGTAGAACTTGGTTAAACATAGATCATAGATGGGAGTCTCGGAAAAATCCTTTCAATAACTAGAAGTTGCAAGGAGGTAAGAAAGCACAAATGCAAACAATGGAAAGGAAATTCTTTATGATACAAAATTGTAGACCTTTGATTGCTCCCTGCACCAAGAGCATCTGCAAATCCATCGCATCCAGTATCCCTGTCTGGAAGAAAAAGACATAAAGATAAGAAGTTTCAGTACAAGTTGATGATAGCATGCTATAAAACAAAGTACCGACTACAGTACAGACTATCACAGAAAACAATCAACCTAGAAATGAAGGCCAAAAACATTGTAAAATCAATTTTTTCTTGTAATGAAACACTAGGCTGCAAGCCACTAACTAGCACACATATCATACAATTGAAGTCAACTGAGCCACCAAAATATACCTACACAACTAGACAAAAGGTTTAAATATGAACATACCTTTCTATTATGCTTTGAGACATAAAGATAATTAGAAGTGATCTCTAGACTAACCAGAGAAGCATTAGAAGTAAATTTAAACTGACCACACAAGAAAACTGAAACACACAACTTGTTTGGCTTCTGTTTCATAATTCAGATACAAATAAATCAACAGCAAGCAAAGCAAACAGAAGGGAGACACAAATCCGAAATAGATGATTGAACCGTGAAACCTAATAGCGGAACAACCAAATAAGAGAACATGTCAACCAAAAGTTGCACTCTAAGAAGGCAAGGTACTAAATAAGACACATCACCTAGATAGCCACCTGATGAACGGTCAACGAATTGACCATGAGGCCTCTCGTCATGATAACCAAGCCTGCCTCCTGTCTTGTGCTCATAACCAACTTGATAGTCATACCCATACCTGCAATGTCCAAAGTTCGTAATAAGATACCTTACAAAGAAAGAATGTCAGCACAAGCGTGGTCAAAAGAATATACAGGGGCATTGATGCAAATTTAAAAAGGTAAACATGCGAAGCAGAAAAAACTGATAAATTCATAAAGGACTATGTGACAGGACAAATACTGTGAATGGACAACTTATAACGAAGATGCTACAAAACAATTGACAGTGGTGTGTGTGTGTGTGTGTGGGGGGGGGGGGGGGGGGGGGGGGGGGGGACCTCTATTAGTTGGCTATGTAAACAATTGTGGAACTCCATACAAAGTTTGTTGTTTTATGTGGTTGGTTGCTCATGTGGCGTGCCTGACTCAAAACAAACTACAGAGAAGAGGGCATTCACTATGCAACAGGTGCTTTATGTGTAACAGTGATGAAGAAAACTGCAGCCATTTATTTCTTCACTTCCCTGTGGCAAATCAGATCTGGTCATTAATTTTTAACCTATTCAAGATGCCTTTTACCATGCCTGATACTGTGAGGGAGCTCCTGACAATCTGGGGGTCGACGGAATAAGGCAACTTACCAGAAAGATTTGGAAAACTGTACCAGCTTGCGTTTGTTGGGTATTATACAAAGAAAGTAATGCAAGATGTTTTGAAGGAAAAGTAGATTCTATGAGAATATTAAGCTTAGATGCTTTTGGCTTTTTAGTGTAATCTTCAGGATGTCAAAGATGAAAATAGCTTGGTAGATTTTATTGACTCACTACAGGGATAGGAATTGTATAGAAGGAACCCTTTCTTTTTGTTTTTCTTGTATAGGAGGGTTCTAACTAGGTAAATGTATCAGCACCATCTTAGTGCTACATTGTTTTGTTCTATCAATATACCCACTACTTACCTGTTCAAAAAAAAAAGCATCATGAATAGAGTTATCAAGAAAATAGATGATAATAAAGAAAAAAAGAAGGGTAAACATCAGCTTCCTCTCAACATTTCTTTTTATTTTCTTCCAACAAATAAATAATTGGGATTGACCATGTTTGGATATAATAATAACAGTGTGTATAAATAACCTTAAATCAGTAAGAACAAAGATTAAAAACCTTAGTCTGTTTTTCAACCATAAGTCTGTTCTTGACCTTTTCATAATAACTGTGCAACTCCTACGTCAGTTAATGAGCTGCTATAGAGCTGGACAGGTGGAAATCAAAGGAAAGAGCACAGAAGACTGTGGTATAGCATTCTAGTATGCAGTTTTTTGGTAATCTGGACACAGAAATATGATATGTTTTGAGGCCAAAATAGAACCAGCACATAAACAGCTTGTTTGGATGGTTATTGTAATGTACAACGTATTAGTTACAATACGATATTTTGTTTTGATTGTTACTTAAATTATAGTATAGTTTCGTAAAATCCATTGTTATGTAACGACGAAAAGTCCCATTTTATGTAAAGACCGATTTGACATTATCACCATTACCTTTTTTCTCATTATTATCTAATAATCCTGTTTTATCTTTTACGCTACCTTTATATAATATTGCTCTACTCGTAACTTATTTTCTTGTAGGTTTATACTTCAAATTGATGATGTGTGGCATCACGTAACGACAGGAATTCATACTGTCTATCCAAATGTTGTATTCATAAAAGCAATATTGTACAATACAATACGACACAATACAATGTACTACGATACATTACGAAAGGATATGTAACTTGAAATAGAGGACATTGCTGTACTCACCTCCGGTCACCAGGTCGATAACCACGTCCACCACGTCCACCGCGGTGACCTTGGTAATCATCCCTCCGCGAGCGCTTATAAGGTGGAAATGGCGGCGAACGGCGACGAGGAGGAGAAAGAGAACGTCCACCACGACGGTCCCTATATAGAGGAGGAGAAGGAGAAAGAGAATGTCCACCACGACGGTTCCGATACGGAGGTGGAGAAGGAGAACGAGAATATCCACCACGACGGTTACGATATGGAGGTGGAGAAGGACTAAAACTAGGACGTCTACGCTTATAGTCACGTTCTCGTGGCGAAGGAGAACGGTTACGATCATAGTAGTCCCGTCGATCACCTCGGAGATCGAGTTCTCTATCATCTCTCCGTATGCGTCTAGGCGGCGGTGAAAGCTGTTGTGGAGAAGATTCCGGCGACTTGTTTATATTTTGCTTGCTTCGTTCACGGCGGCGTTCTGTTTCGTTCACCGGAACGTCCGTTACTTGGGCCATTAGACGGTAGTGAAGAAGTTCTAGAACCCTAGTTCAGTTGGTGAGTATGTGTACGGTAGTTGTGATACAGAGGTGCAACAACCAAACAAGGGCAAAACTATTGTTTAAATACATTATTTTTACACATGAAAGATTATTCACTTTTTCCTGAATTTTTTTTTTACTTTCATAAAAATTTCAAATACAACTTTAAGTTGTAAACACCTAAAATGATATTTTTACTTTTTTCACTTTTAGTACATTCAAACAATCAAATATTATTTACAAAAACTATAATCAACCATAACTCTATCTTCAACTCCAACTTCAAAATTTCAAATAAAGAGAAAGATATTTGATTTTCATGATCAAACACATACTTAGGTTTAGAATGGTTCCTTAAATATATTTTAAAGCAATTTTGATATTTAAATTTATTACAAGTGTGTATTTTTTGTTTTTGTCAAATATTAATAATTTTTAATGTTAGATATAACAATAACTATGGGAAAGAATGAAGGATTTGACATGAACTCATATTTAGAGATACAGTTTTAGCTATTTTGATTTATTTTTGAAATCTGATGTAGCTTTTTAAAATGTAGTTTCTACTTTCTATTATATTTATCTATTTTTTTGTGTCTTGTACAGTTTTTGGTGTTAGGATTTATAAATTTTGATGGTAGTGTGATGTTTTTGGTTAGATTTTTTTCATATTTTACACGAAGTTTTACAGCATGAGTTTGTCAACTATCTTAGGAGACAAAAAAAAAACTCACTTTTGACAAATTAAGAGGACCAAAACGATTAGGAGTGACCAAATCGATTAGGAGTATATTTAAGGCACCGTTTTGAACTTTATCCCAAATATATATAACTTTTTCATTATTTTCTCAATTGAGTGGGGTGGCAAATTGAGACAATAATAACATACCAAACATAACCCCACAAGTGAGCACAAACTTTACCCCTACCTTGTCAAGTAGACAAGTTGTTTCCGATAGACCTTCGATGGCAAATTCAAACATTTCGGTAATATAAAATGTAATATTTAATTTATTAATATACAGTATAACATTTTACCACATTTCAATATTCTGCTAAAATTGTTTAAATATCAACTAAATTGCATATGTTGAAAAACCTAGCCCTGATCTCACAACATCCAACAGCATTATATCCAATTTCACCATCTCGGACCATTTAAATTAGGGACACAACATAGTACTTAGACTAATGAGGACAAAATCAGAATTTAAACAATTGTTTCAAATAGTGATTCACTCTACATAAGTTACTTTCGACCAACATAATGATGGTGATGAAGTCAGACTAACATTATAACTTAATAGTGCTTTGTCTCTATTTACTCAAATTCCATTTCAGCCTATACAAAAGATGGTGAGAGTAGAAAGTCTGGCAGTAATTTCTTTAAAGGAATCCCACAAAAGGGACACCAAGGTTTTGGATGTTCATCATCTATGTTAGACTTGCTCAATGACTGGAAATCTTAAGTATATCCAGGCATTCTGAAAAGGGGTGAAGGGGCTAATTATGAAGCCCATCTCTGACAACACACGCAATGCCATACCGGAACAATTGGGCAGATACGCATAGAAACAGCACACCGAAATAGTTTGTGCCTCGGACCATTTCCAGTATTGCACTTCACCCCTTGACAGACAGCGGAATCTGGATAGTCAAATGGTACTACTGATGCTGAGCAGAAACTACATTCCTCTATATATTCACAAATGGAGGGACGTCGACTGCAAAATAAGAGACACAGAGTCAGAATCAGCAATATCCACGTGACCACGTCAACATACTACATGTATCTGTCTCATCTTGACACAATCAACTTGAATACTAATTGTCAATAGCTACAGAATAAACAATCAGTCTAAAAACAGTTCCTGATACATGAAAATTTAAAGTTTCATATTAAGAACGACAACGTTTTGTTTGCATCTATGTGATAAGCCCTAATCAACTGGTTAACATGGAATTCAGACAATGGTTACGATAAAAATGCATATTTCATTAATCCTGAAAACCAATCAATGTTTGTGTCTGGTTTATATCTAGAGAAAATGAGCACCATTTTTAGATCACAAAATGTTATTCTATCACACTAAAAAGATAATTAGTACATTAGATATAGCTGATAAAAAAATAAAATAAAATAAAAAACTGAAACATCAGAACGTGAAAATATAAAGACAATGCAAACGGCATAGATCATGAGTAAGAGAAGTTATTAAGGCAGGCATGTGTGGTGACTACCTCTTCTCAACGGTTCGTACTTTGTCTGCAAGAAGTTTCAGGGGATTCTTTATATCTTTACGACGAATCACAACCCACTGCTCCATCTGTGCTGTTCCATTAGGGACCCAGTAACCAGGTTTACTACCCTTTCCATCAGAATCAGAGGCGACATCAAGAAAGACAGTAAAGGTATAGCTAACCAGCCTATCTCTAAGTTCCATTTCACTATTTGAATGAAGCTGTGTCCAATCTAATCTTTCATCTTCAGCACCACCAAAGACCTCTAAAACCCGTGATTGCCCATCAACTTTATCTGTCTCCGCCTTTTTCAAGACTACCAGCTTGCTGATGATGTTGAGGAATTGCAACTTCGCGAGGAGATCTCTGAGAGACATTTAATTGCTTCAGACAAGTTTCCAGAAACTCCAAATTGAGATCCAACAGAAGATTTCAACCATTTAAGTACAATATGTTTCACATATTTCGGAATAGACTGTTTAAAGGCCACGAGTGCTGCTACAACATCCCAAACAACCAGTGGTTTATCCAAAGGTTCATGCTGATTTAACAACCATAATATATTATTTTCCCAACTAATCAGCTCTTTCTCAGGAAAATCTGGGAAAACTTTAACATCAAAATCTGGGCAAACAGTAGAGGAAATCTCCAGTTGCTGTCCTCCAATCCATAGAAATTCTACTGCAGCTTTCAGCGCCCTGGAAGTTTTGAGCAAAGTGATGTTAGTTTCTCAGGCAAGTTATCCTTCCCACTAAAGCACTGCCACTAGTTTATCATCTCTTTTTTTTTCAAAATAGATTAGGCAGGGCACTGGGCAGTTGTCAGATCATTTCTGGTCCATTTAGTGTATGAATCCGTAAAATATGTAAGACTTATCTTTACAGAAGACAACATGTCATTTATCACAATGACAGTTCCAAGTATAGGCATCCTTTGTTCATGTAGATAGATTTATGTATACTTTTAATTGAAACATAGAACTATGCATATTGGAATGCAGCAGTTTCCCTTCTTTTGTAAAAAAAGTATTATCAAGAGCATGGACGAGCTTTTATTAGTAGATGATAAATCTGTAGCCTGTTAAACATATACCTAGATCCTGGTGAAAGTTGGCATCTACAAATTCACAACAACGAACAACCAAAAAGGGGAAATAGAATACCTTGCCTCATACATTTGATTTAGTAGCTCGGTAGCAAAACCTCTTACCTGCACAGTGTGTATAACTTTTGTTGGTATAGAAGTATTAAAACAGAACATAAAAGAAGAAACATCTCAATTCAACAATTTCCATTATTAAAGAAGGATATTTACCTGATGATCTGTTTATAATGCAAGAAGCTTGTAACAAAAGAAAAGTAAATCTTATAAAAGGGCGCTGATAGTTTCAGGAGGGAGTTTCTAGTTGGATTTAACTGCTGAAACATATGTTATCAAGGCTTACCAAGAAACTTAGTCGTGTTCTGTTCTAAAAACAAATACCAAGATGCTAACATCCTAAGGTGCTGGAAAAATTATATACCTGATGAGCTTTTATGGGAGAGTTTCCTGTAATATATTTCAATGTGATTTTACTAGATTAATACACAGCTGAAATGCAAATATTAGCAGATAAAGCTGTCAAGTTATCCTGTGCGTGCAGGCAGGGGAGGAAAAAACTAAATCTATCGTTTGGAGTATGAAGGATTCATCTCTACCTTTTGATTACTTTCATACATGAGAAAGAATACATGATTTAAAGAAGGCTCATTCCCTTCACTCTTGGAAGGAAATTAAAGGTTAAACATCTTAGGGTTTGGATGACAGGAAGAGAACTAGAAAAAGGAGAGTAATTTGTGAATCGGCCCTAAATTAGATATTAACTATTTCCAAATCAGGAAATGTGTCATACTTGGTCTTGTTATTAGACTATTTTTTAAAAAACTGAATTGGTGGTACTGGACTATTAGTGCATATCTTTGCACTTCAAAGTCATTTGCAGAACCAGGAGTTGGATGTTTACTATGTTCATTGTGAAGTGTGAATTAATATACAGACAAACCACACTTGTATATCAAAATAAAGACTGAAGGGATGATGCATTACCACAGCCATCACCAGATTTCCTGGAGATACGGCTAAACCAAAGGAAGAACAAAGAGCATCTGGCACCTGCAAAGAATTTTTCATTTTAAATGAAACAGCATGTGATAGAGATGCATGAAACCAAGATACATGTGCGTACATCAGCAGAGCCTTTCACACCAGGAGTATTGGAAGGGATAAGTACTTCACACAGGGAATTTCCATGTAAAATCCAACAGTGGGTTGAGTCGTCCTGCAACATATTCAGGACGAAAGTTTATCTACTATTAAATTATGCTCAAAACGCAAGAACTTCCATGTGTAATCTCACTTAGGAATTTGGGGGACAGAATTTGGAAATCCTAGTATGCTACATTATTTTACAGCCGCCATAGTGGGAGAGACATCCAAAGAGTGCTCTCCATTAGGTTGATAACACTACTCAGAGAATGGTAACGTTGTGGTTTAAATGCATATAATGAAAATCACAAAACAGACATAAAATAGTCCGAGTCGAAACACCAAATAACAAAGTAGCTTACCTGGCTGCAGCTGTATAGGCAACATCCATCAAAAGCCCAAGCTAGACCTGTAACCTAGAACACATCAACACAAGTTAATATCTCTAGATGATAAAGAGGTACCGATTTGAGTATCGACAAGAACTCACAACATGGTTATGAGCATCACAAGAGCCAGCTTTCTCAAATCTACGAAGAAGAATGTCACAAGTCCACACTTCAATTGATCCAGATCCCTTGCCAATGGTTAAAAGCACTTTGTTAGGTAACTGCCCAGACACAGTGAGGGAAACCACAGAGGCCATTGCAAAGTCGGTGGCGATTACCTGTTTAGGAGACAATAAGAAACAGATAATGAGACGAAAAGTGAAAAAAAGAATAGCTAAAGAAAGATCTGTACGATAAAATGAGACCTCCTTCAATAGAGAAAACGGTGAATCACTAAGTTCTGATGATTCTACTAGTCTTCTGTAACACGCGTGCCAGATCTTCACACTACAAAATGAAAAACAAGAGTAACTTGCTGAAACTATTAACTCGTGCAAAAATGCTATATATTGCAGGCCATTGCATTATTTGACGCCAACATCTACATGTATAGGCGTCTTCCACAATTAATATGGTTGTTTAGCGTCAGTTTGATTCAGGATGTTAACTAAAACTTCTATCCTTGAAAGCTTCATTCTACTGTTTTATTACCTATCCTTGAAAGGTTCATTCTACTGTTTATTACCTGCTCTTCCTGAATAACAAGGCAGTTTAGCTTTATAATATTTTTTTTGATGAAGAGTTTAGCTTTATAATATAGGATGGCACTAACACATATCTCTTCCTGAAAACTTCGACACAACTGTTCTTGGCCTCTTGCTTCACCAATTGATTACTTCATATCTTCCTCGTTGGCAATTCAACTTTAACAATTAATAATGTTCTTTAACTTTACAATAATAGGATGGCCACTAACACGTATTACTTATTTAAGGCTATCATTCAACTGTTCTTCCCCTCTTAGTTACCACTTGGTTTTACTTTATTCTGTCCTCATTGGCAATTATAAAACAATCTCATTCCTTCATCTAGAAGCTAATTGCTCTAAATTATTTAGGATTTTCTTGTCTTGATTTGTTTATTAAGAAGATAAGATTTATACTAAGGAGGGAAAAAACAAAGCAGATGAGTCTCTATACAAGCAGGTGAAGAATGGTGGAGTCATCATGCTAACAGCTTTTTCAGTTAACTTCTTTTTAGTTTCAGGGCAGGGCAGGGCAGGATGTGTCGAAGTATATTGCACCCCTCGCTGCTATTTTGCTATGATTATTGAATATATTAACATAGCTACATACCTCCCATTGGAACATCCAGTAACCAATAAAAGCAGAGGATCTGAAGCATCAGAAATAAACAATCCCCAACTGATTGTTGTGATCCAAGTATCATGTGCATTGAGAAGTCCAACAAGCAATGCTTTATTTCAGTCAAGGCTGTTCGTAATAGAGTAGCCTTCTGGTTTATGAATTCTCCACAATGATAGTGCGCCAGACTTCCCTCCAACAGCAAGTACAGAACAGCCACTGGTCAAGCCATTAGTAGTAGATATACCACATCCAGATGTCTGTGGCGGACAGGGTGACCATGCAACAATAAGTGAAGACAGCATTGCACTACGTGAGGCATATTCTTCGGCAGTGATTATTGATTGACTGACATCTCTAACTACTTTCTTAGAAGACTTTGCTTGTGAGCGAGGAGCATTAAAAGTATCTTTCTCTTTCTGACTGCAAGCTTTGTCCTCCATCACCTAACAAAAAAGTAATAGCATCACAAGAAAAGCTTGTGTTGAAGTTGGTAACAAGCAAATTTTCTCATCTAAATAACTAAACAATAATTTGGCAAAGGTAGTTCTTAAATATTCACTTCTTTCCCCTTCTATCTCTGTCTACATTCTTTGCAGTCTCAGTAATTACAGCATATGGCAATACAATATTCATGCATAGTGAAAATACTCGGAGGAACCAAAGAGATCAGCAAGTACGGTCAATGCATTCAGTCTCCGACGCTTAATTTCTTTTCTCATGATAGAGATTAGCAGATCATCATCATCTCCCTCATCAAAGCAAGCTTGACTAGGCTGTTAGAAAGAAATTAAGTGAAATCAAATACAGCTGAATATACAGAGAAGAGGCATTGTATCATGTGAAACGAATAAAATCCACATAATGGAGTAAGCAATGAGTTTAACTTACATCAGCTTCTGAGGCTCTAAAGCTTGCTGCCCGAAAATTGGTAGTTGTGAGATAGCTATACAGCATGTTTGATATATCCATGACCTGTTGAAGTTTGATAATTAGACCAATGGGCAAAGACTAGAAGGATAAAAGATAGAAGATTACTATGAAGAAACAGGAGAAAGCCATTGGCACTTGTTCAAGAGAACCATGTGGCTTGATCACTAAGGACTCTAGAGTTCTAAACTAAACTTCTAGATGTGATTTGGAGATTGTTACTCACACCAAAAGTGAAAAAATATCTGGAATGAGGATCGATCAGGATTACAATATCTAAAACCAAAGCCATGAAATAGCAGAATATTTATTGAATGCTTTTGGGCATTTGATGATGTAGTGACATATTGTGTTTCAAAAGAATATTTCTGGGTATTAAAGTCTTCAATCTGTGAGGAAGTAGCCCATTCTTCAACCATGCAAAGATGAATTACTGGTTATGCAGCTCTAAGGTCTTTTATATCCGGTGGAAGGCAGGTTAAAACTCAGCACCAAGGGAAACGAAAGGGTATAAAAGAGTACACAATCAGCACTATGGAGTGCTAGATAATCTTCTTCGAGATAGATTCCCATTCAGTATGTAAGCTTTATCTCCCTTGCATTTCCAATGGGACTTGGTGCTTTAAGTTTAAAAAGCCACAAAAATGATGCCCAAAAAAGCAAAAATTACATCAAAATGAAACAAAAGAATCTTATAGTTCTTCATAGCATCAACCTAGTCATGTGTTGAACATTTTCTATTCACTCATGATCCGGCGAAGTCTTTCTGCACCTGAACTCAAAGAATTATTTACTCTTCCATATCATCAATTGTGGTTCTTTCCTTTTAGGTTAATGTAGTGATTCAATTCGTACATTGAAATCTAAGTAACAGCTTTCTTGTCTATACATTTGAGGCACTTCAACAAACAAAAATAAGTAGAGTACCACGATGCTATGAATATATTATTCCACATCCTTGTTTGATTTATACCTCTACCCATTCTGATGAAAACTCATGAAATGGCATCCGGTAAAGCCTTACATGTCCTTCAGTAGCGCAGACTGCAAGCAAACAACTACACGAAGCAAAAACATTGCTATTAACATTAGTATTATGAAAGGCCAAAGATCATTACACTGATATGCTTCATTGATCATACCCGGAATTTGGAGCAAATCCAATAGGTGACCACGATATTGACAGGACACATGGCCGATTTTCTCGATATTGTTTTTCTTGAGCAGAGGAGTCTCGAGATAATGCAATATGTAGCATACAACCAGAGAGTAAATCTGTGGAGATTCCAAGTAAAAAATCAGGCATAGTTAGAACACTTGTACAAACCATTAATAAGTTGTCCAACTAATTCATGGCACTTTTTTAATAAGGTAATAATTTTACTGATGTGAGTCATTTCCCGATACCAAAGTCGTAGTAAAGCGAAGAACCTATACAAAAATATGGTTCTCCATAGACAACATCATCTCATTTACAACAACAACATACCCAGTGTAATCTCACAAGTGGGGTCTGGGGAGGGTAGAGTGTACGCAAAACTTACCCCTACCTTTTGAGGTAGAGAGGTTGTTTCGGATAGACCCTCGGTAATAAAGCAATAACAAAATAGGTCAAATATGAAAAAAGGAAACAGTAACTACAACATCATCACATTTGTGCACCAAAAATTAATTGTACAATACACACAGAATTACTTTTTTTATCAATCAATCCAATAGGAAAAGGTTTGCCATGAGGGATAGTAATGAGACCTCTTGCTCCAAATGGTTTAGCTGGATTCTGAAAGAAAGAAAATATTATTTTTCACTAGCACATGTGCTGATTCAATATCTAACAAATGATACTAAATTGAAACCTTGTTAAATATGCAAAGGCATATACATAAAAAGGCCCTCAAACTTGATCTCAGCTGGCAAGTATGTCCTCCAACTTTGGGTGTGCACAAGTAGGAACCTCAACCAATTTCCACTTTATCAGTTGAACACTCCAACTTACAAAACGATCATCTAGACACCTCCGAAATTCCAAAATTTGTGTCACGTCGGTGACACGTCAGCATTTGTGTTTACGTGTTCAACTTTATACAAGTTGAGGTGCCTACTTATGCACAACCAACCCAAAATTGAAGGGCAATATTATGCCATATGCAAAAGATACAAACTTTTACAATATTATTACAAGAAAGACACAAGAGGTGCAACAGTTAAAATGAAATTTACCAATATGGTAACAATATGACTGGAAGCCACAGCCACCAAATTCTCCTCTGACCAAGCAATAGAATTGGCATAAGATGGGGAAGCCACCAGTATAGAAGATTGAAAACTCGAAGACATTGTTATATTTACTGGACCAAAATTATGAATCCTGAAAAACACGTCAACAATTTTAAGGAAACACATCAAATGCATACTAATTAGTAATCAATTTTAATGACAAACTGTGTTTACAGCATAACAAGAGTCAATTCTTGTACCAAAAAAACAAGTAAATATAGAACAGAAAATTCACAAATGCTAGAAGCATATAAAAGGGGCTGAAATTACCGACCTTGAATTGATTTGAGAATAAAATTACATGCTCGGATGGCGTCTTTTTTTGATAATTTATAGAGCTTCTTTTGTGTCTGAACTCGTTTTGTGTATGCTCTCACAAAAGCAAAACTGGGGTTTTAGGGGTTTATGTGTTTCTTTCTTCTTTTGGTGGCAAACGATTAAATTTGGACGGTTAAATAGAAAATTGGTCATAATTCAACCTTCATCTTGCATGGGTTGGAATCGGGTTCTATTCGGGTCAAATCCATATCTAAAATACCCTTACTATAAAATTTGGTACAAAAATTATCCTCCTTCCACCTTTCCGCTCCTAAAATACCCGGACGTTAACCTATAGATTCTAATGTCTTTATTTTTTACGGGCTCATTTCATTTATTACGTCACCCTCTCATTGCTTAGTCATATAATTAACTAAAACTAATTAATTCTCAAGTCACTTAATTTGATCCACCAACTAAACCCTGACCCTCCCCAAATAAATCCTTAACAAACTAAATTGAAAACCCCTCTATCCCATTTCATTACAAATCAGCCGAGTCTTCTTATTCCTCTTTTTATTACGATCCTTAGAAAATGCAACTTTCTTCTTAGTTTTCTTCCATTAATTGTTGTTTGTTTCATTCTCTTTTGTTAAAATGTCGGCATCCACTTATGTTTCTTTTCCTCAACAAGTTGAGTCCCGTACTTGTAAGTGCGAATTAATTGCAAGACATTTAACAGCTACGATCTTACCTTAAAACAGGACATCTTTTTTGTTATGACCTGTTGCACTATAGTGTCGACGTGTCACTTTCAGACCCTTTTTTAAAGTTGATCACAGTCCCTCCATCTTCCTTGCCTCATTCTTTTTCCTTGTTCTCTTATCCTTTGATCTACCAACCATCCTATGTCTTTCTGGTGGCTCCATAGCATGTGAAGGATCAACTTCCATAATTTGTCGCCGTTAACAGGTTGTATCTTATGCATGTACACCACCATGTAAGCCTATTTTGACTACCATCAATACACCTCATTAAATGGTTCTTGTTTGTCGTGAAATAAAGCTTTAATGGCATGAGGATAGGGTATTCATATCAATTCCCATGTCCTACATGTACACCTCTTCCTAACAAGATCTACCACATGCCTATCTCCACCCTCAACCACCTCATACCCATCGTCTCCATTAATTTGAACTTGACAACTTTGTGCAGTGATTATGAAATTATACAATTCCATGACATATGAGCTGAAATCTTCATTCCAATTTCTTGTCTATTCTCCAGGATCTTTCAGCCCATTCAGCACATATTCATAACGTTCATAATAAATGAAAAAATAGTGAGTTATTGAAAAAATAGTGAGAGATGAATAAAAAAATATTGAGCAACTATTGAAAAAAAACAGTGGAAGATAGATGAAAAAACAATGAGCAATTATTAAAAAACAGTGAGCAATTATTGAAAAAGGGTGAGAGAGATATGAAAAATAGTGAGATATACCTTGATTCTAATATCTTCCAACATCTTGATTATTGCTTTTGTCCTTGCTTCTAGAATTCATTTGTTGAATGACTCGGCAAAATTATTTTTACATGAGCAGTTTTTGCAAACTGTGTCAAAATAGGACCTGCAACCATGTTGTGCTGGATACCATACCAGATCTTGACATCTTGCTCGGAAACAACACCCATGAAATTCAATTAATCTTAGAATTCTTTTTCATAGGTGCTCCAAGCAGACCATCACTATAACTTTCTCAGCTCTACACCCTTCCAAGCCTTGCTCCAATTGGCTTTTATGTGCCTTACACATCATCTATATTGTGCTTTAGGAAGTACATGATCGACATCATCAATCAACCCATGTAACAATATTTAGCATAACAAGTTAAAGTACATCAACTGTCCAAAACAGAAAAGCAGAAACTAATAATAAGGAAAGAAATTAATAGTGTCAAACAAATACCTTTCGCATATCAGACATAAGTTTCAATCCTTCACCTTCAGTCAGCTCAAAATAATTTCACAATAACTCAATAAATCATTTTCAAGTTCTGGATGTTTCTCTATCCACCATTGTCTAAGCAAGAGGATAGAAGTGCGACATTGAATCTTGTCCAAAAGCAATCAATAAAATTTCTCTACACTTCCCTTTAAAAAATGTGTCATCCGACCCTATAAATGGCCTCAAACATCCTCCCAAATCACTTTTCAAAGCTTGAAAGCACACATACATTCTTAAAAATCTTCTTTTTCCTTTTTCCATAAGTCTTTTTAGACATGTTTATCACCACATCAGTACTAGGGTTGCTGTCCCTCAATTCTTGAGCATAAGCCTCTAACCTATTGAAATCATCAATGTAGCTACCCTTAAATTTCTCTAAAAAGCCTCTTAACCCTCTTCATATTTGAAGAACTAATATTAAGTGAAAATTGAGTATCCAGATACATCCTCATGTCTTTCACCTTATACTTAGAATTATTCTACACTTTGTTCTTGATGCTGGTTGATATGTATGTTTTGTTCTCAAAGTCTTAATCTTAAATCACCGGTATTTGTTATCTTCGGATATCAAATACACAAAAGGACAACCAACATCACACCTATATCTAACTCTAGTTCTGTCACTCTTATCAACTCTTAAGGCTAACTTTATTAGAAACTGAGTAAAAGCTCAGAACTCTTTTAACTTCATCAAGATTCTTAAAGCTTATACCATTTTCCAACACCAGGAACCTGTCAAGTTTGTCATTGACTTTTATGTTCTTTTCCTTCTTAAAGATTTCCAACTCTTCACTGTTGTAGTTAGGGGAGGCAAAATGGGTAAAAATATGGATATTTGTCCAACCCAATCTATTTAAAATGGGTTGGATATTCAATCTATTTAAAATGGATTCAATATGGGTCAACCCATATTAAAAAAAGGGCAGCCCGATGCACTAAGCTCCCGCTATGCGCGGGGTCCGGGGAAGGGCCGGACCACAAGGGTCTATTGTACGCAGTCTTAACTTGCATTTTTGCAAGAGATTGTTTTCACGGCTTGAATCCATGACCTCCTGGACACATGACAGCAACTTTACCAGTTACTCCAAGGCTCCACTTAAAATATGGGTAACTTAATGGGTAAAATAAATAATACCCACAACTTTAGTAAGACAAGTTTCTTAAAAATAAGGAAAAATGACTTTCTTAATAACATTAGGGAAAATAAGTTCCACATGTGGCATTTCACCAACCACCCACCATCCCCAATCCACCCCAACCACACCACCCCACACCCACACCCACCCACCACCAACTCACCCCCCATCCCCTCCAAAAAAAAAGTTTATTTTTTAAGTTTTTAATATTTTTTTATTTTCTACACCACTCACCTCCCACCCTCCAAAAAAATAATTTTTTTATTTGATTTTTAAACCTCCCAACACCACATCACCCCCCTTTAAAAAAAATCTTAAAAAATTAGATTATCTACAACCACCCACCCACGCACGCTCCCCTCTCCACCCTCTCCCACGCATCCCTACCCCTCCTGAATTTTTAATTCATATATTTAATTTTACTTTTATAAAAAATTATAAAGAATGAAAAATTTGCGTGATTAAATTTAGTGTGGGATGAGTGGTGGATTGTGGTTTGGGGGGCAGGGGGGTGGAGTGGGAGTGAGATTTTTTTTTCTTTTTTTATAAAAATAAAATATATGAAGTAGAAAATTTGGGAGGGGGTGGGGGGAGGGGGTGAATGTGGTGGGTGAGGTTGGGGTGGGTGATGGTGTGGGATATGGATGAGTGAAGATGAAATGCATTCGATGGTGGTGGGTGGGGTGGGTGGTGGAGGATGGGTGCAATGGGGTGGGAATGGTGGGGCTTGGGTGGGTATTTCTCAAAAAATGTTTTCTTGAAGGTCGTGTCATTGGAAAACTTCAAAGTTATATTCTTCTCGCAAATGTTGAGGTGCAACTATGTACTAGGAATTGAATTTGTGGACAAGAATATAAATTAATTTTCTCCGTATTAGGTATATGAAGCCAACATCTTTAAAGTAACTTTAGATAATATGGATAAATACGGATATCCATATTATCCGTTGAGTTAATATATTTTTATATGTGTTAAATATGGGCAGGTGGGGTAATTAATCTATTTTTGTTTAACCCATTTTCGATCCACTCATATCTGACCCGACCCGCCCATTTGTCAACCCTAGTTGTAGTCACTAGGATAAGGTTCATTATCATCCTCTTCCTCCTCACCCGAATCGCAATCATTTCCTACATCTACTGACACAAAGCAAGGTTCATTATGGTGACTGATGTTAGGAGTTGGAACAATACCTTCTCCCTTATCTACATCAAAGAATTGAAGCACGGCAAACTGACTAGACAGTGAATATTGTAGTGTTCTAATTTTCAACTCACCCTCAATCAAATAATACCTACCAGAAGGACTGTTTTACCACCCTAAAATTAAACTTTTCAGTGTATTCTGTACGTTTGTCTATATAAGACAGCAAATCAAGATCATACCCCTTCCACAGATGATTCTATTTTTTTTTATGTAAACAACCTGATGTGTCAAGACCCACTTACCCCCATAATTAAAGATCACATCCACCAGTAAACACAAAAATTGAAGGGAATCTATCAATATTTAATGATAATTTAAAAACAAGGACAAAGGAATATGGACCACATGTTTACAAAATTCAGCATACATAGATAAAAGCATGGAATAAAGTACCCAAAACAAACAAAAAAAGACCCCATCCAAAATACAAAATTCCACACCTAAAAACAACAATATAAAAACCCTAACTTGAGAAAATATAGTACGATTTAGTAACAACAACAAAAAGACTAAAACAAGCATATAAAACATGGAAGAACAACAAAAACATCAATATATATTGAATCGCATACACCTTAGCACAAAATTTTAAAAAACTAAATCCTAACTGAAACTAAAAATGGGGAAGCAGGTTCTTACTTGAACGGAGAGAATATAACTCCTACCGTCCAAATCTTCACCAACGAACGTAATAAGGTATAAAATTCTGAAATTTTAGCCGGAAAAATCACACCTCAAATGTCGGCAACGTTCACGATTTGAAATGACTGGGTTTGAGGGTTCATTTGATATGATTAAATGGGAACTTAATTTTGTGGGGGTGGGTTTATTTAGTTGGATCAGGTTAAATGGGGAACAAATTAATTTAAATTAATTATATTATTAACTAATGAGAGAATATCACATAATAAATAAAATTATTAATTAGGTTTTGTGATGGATCTTTAAAAAATAAGAATATATTAAAACATATAGTTTAACGTCAGGAATATTTGGGAGCATAAAGGTGAAAGGAGGGCTTTGTATCAATTTCAATAGTTCAAGTATATTTCAAGCTATTTTCCGTATTTTATACTCTTGACACATTTTTTATTTCTTTTGTCCCAAAAAGGAAAGGTTACCTTTCAATATGTAAAATAATTTAATTTTTTTTATTTTGATGAGATGATTTATAGTCATAAATGTTCAAGATATTATTTATTTATTAATAATATTACATGTTTAAAATCTGAATGTGAATGCACATTCAAATATTAAGATGTGCATTGAGATTTAAATATTTGAATCTATGTACACGTCTAGATATTAAATAACTAAAGACAAATTGTTTCTCAACAATCGAATATATAAAAATTGTCTTTATTTTAAAATAATAAATATAAAATTGAATTAAATAATAAATTAATCTAATACTATATCACTAAAATAATTGTAAAAAATAAATGGTTGTTGTGATGGTGATGGCTAGTCGTGATGATTATGAATGACGATTCGAATTTTAGTTGGTGATGGTGGTGGTTGTGTGTAATGATTGGTGATATGGTGGTTGTTAGTGGTGAATCGACTTTACCAATCTTTTTGACATTTCATAATATTACATTAAGTTAGAATGTAACTCCCGAAGTATTGACCACTATTCTAAATATAGTAAGGCGAAGAAATGTTCATTTTGGATTCTTTTATCCCTTTTATAGAGCTCCCCGCATTTTTTATTTTTGGGGTATTCGAATGAATGTGCAAATTCGAATTGACCCTTTCCTGAACCATAACCGGGGGAGGATGAGATGAAAAGGGGATCAAAATGTTCCATTAATAAGTTCGGGCAAAGACATGAAGCTTTCATTTTTCGAGATACACATTCATGTGTTGAGCAAAGAGGTATATATCACACTCATTCACAAGCGCATGATCTTCAAGTGGAACTATTGTTGTTTTTCAAGGGTCCTGGATATGTAATTGTTCAAGATATCATGTTGTTGTCTTATGTATAAATCGTTGATAATACACAACATATAAGTAGTTTAACATAACTAATTAATTTTTGCATTTGATTAATAGTGGTAGTTGATGGTTTTAGCTAATAATTGCGATGGACGATAATGATAGCTAACGATGGTAATCACGATGACTGTTGTTGCCTATATATAATGGTGGTTGATGTTAATGATTGTAAAGGGTGGTTAATGGTGGTGATGACTGATTGTGGCGGTTAAATGAGATGATGATGGTTGTGATTAAGGGTGGTAAGTCTTAGTAGTTGATAATGGTGGGTGACGGCAGTGGTGAAATGGATGGAGTAGTGGTGAATTGCCATCTTTATAGAAATTATTGAATAAACTTCTTAACGATATTAGGACTTTGTTATAAATCTTAAACATTCAGGTCTATACTCAAATTCATTACGTAATGGTAAAATTTAAATTAAAATAAAATCATACTTAATAATTAAAATATAAACGAGTAAGATTCAAACTACAAAAAAAACAAATAAACTTAATATTTGAGATTTGGATGATTAAATTAAGACCTTTATTAAGTACAAACAAATAATCCTTTCGTCTCAAATTACATGTCGCTTTTATATTTTACACGTCCTTAAGAAATATTAATTAGGAGGAGTATTTGACTACTTTTACCCTTATTTATATTTAAGTTATAATCTTTCTCCATGAAATGTTTATTCTTTTTATGTGTCATATCTATTAATGACAAAATTCTACTGAGGGTAAATGGAAAAAATAATTAATTGTACCTTGAACTTCTAAAATAACAAATAATTTAAGATAATTATTTTTAGTAATCACGACATTTAATTTGAGACGGAGAGAGTAAGGTGTAAGACTTATTTTAGAATCTTCTTCTTTTAATTTTTTTGGATCCTTTCTAATAATGTCATGTAATTTAGGACTAAGAGATTATAAGATTTGTCACCATTACAAGCTATCAATGAAGAAAATCAATGATATCTCATAAAGTTTTGACGAAACTATCTGTGATAATGGAGTATAAAAAAGAGGTGAGAGCTCACAATGGCTTGATTTACCACTATTAAACACGGACATATTTTGCTAATACGACAAGAATTATGAATAATTTAATAAAATATGCAATTTGCTGGAACTGACATAAGTTCTAAACAAGACAAAATTTTCCAAATCAATAAGACATGTGAATATTCTTACAAAATACGTATAATAAATATTGTACTAGAGTCATGCTTCACATGATATAACTTGTGAACAATATAAAATATATCAATCCTATAGAAATTGTGAATAAATTTTGATATGTGAAATGAAAACTACACTAAAGTTATACCTAACCGACATCACTTATGAAAATATAATTTTCCATTCTCCTAACGTCAAAGATATATCCGTACAAATACTTAAACGTGGACAAAATTTAAACAACGACCTCAATGATCCTATTTATGCAAATCGGCCGTATTCATTGGCGGGTCATTCGCACAAATGGCCTGTTTTGGGTGGTCTTTAGTTTTTTGTAATTCAAATTTGAATTCTTTAATTTTTGCCCTTTATTATTTTTGGCGCGCATAATTAGTGTTTATCTTTGACATATGTATCATACACAACCTACATATTATGTCAGATAAGACATAATTGTCAACACTCAACATTATATGAAAAAATATAATTTCAGATTTCAGCGGACATAGTTAGCGTTTAATTTGTATCATAACATCTACACAAACTATGCCGGATAAGACATAATTTTCAACACTCGAGCATAATTTAAAAAATTATTATAAAAATGACATGATCTTAGATAAGAGGTTATGGATGACTCAGATAATGGTAGAAGGCTAGTAAGAGTACCGTTTATCCGTTTATACTAGTAATCACAGTATTGCACTATACTTTCTTGTCCTTTGACCTATGCACTTTGATTATCTTATTTCTCTGTGATAGCTGACGCTCATTTCTTTTCCAGATTGCTTATTCGTTGTCGTTATTTTAATTTTCATAATGCTTTGAATTGCTTATTCTTATTTGACTTTTTGTTGTGCTATCTCTCGAGCCGGCTGTCTTTGAAACAACTTACATGTCTTAGGCCAAGGTCTGTGTACAATCTATCTCTGAACCCCACATTGTGGGATTTCACTAGATATATAGTTGTTATTGTACTATCAAACTATGTCGCATAACTTAATTCCTACATAATTTACGCGAGGCAAAAAATCAATTTTCAAAGAAAAAAATATTATAAAGAATATGTCTTGCGAAATAGAACTGGATATTTCATAAAATAAATAACAGAGATAAAAATGAAAAACACACAAAAATGTAAGACAATAATCTACTGGGCTAAGAACAGGAAATGTCAAAACTTGGGCCCTATTTTAAAGTTTAAACTACAAAAAGCCAGTAACGAGCCTCTTCATTGTTGCAAAACCCTAACTAATTCACCAGTATTGTATCGTAGGTTTGTTTATATAGGAGAAAAGCCGTCGACGCATTCTCTTTGAATCCATCCATTCCTACACCACCATGGTTGCTGCAAAGAAAACCGTAAGCATCTCTATCCATACGCGTTGTATGTGTCTGATTTAACAATTGTGTGTTTTAAATGTGAAAACTGCAGAAGAAGACTCATGAGAGCATTAACAATAGGCTGGCTCTGGTAATGAAGAGCGGCAAATACACATTGGGTTACAAAACTGTTCTCAAGACCCTTAGGAGCTCCAAAGGTACTTAACACTATATCTATGCTCTTATCGTTGTACCTTTTAATATGCATACAATGAATTGCAATTTATTGATGGATTGTGTTCTATTAAGGTGGTAAAATGATCTGTAGCTGAATATTGTGCATCCTTGAAGCTAGTTGTTGTGTACAAGTAGATTAATAATATCAGTATGTAGATAAATACATTGGTCGATGATCAAATTACATTAGTGAAATATTTGTCTGTCCAAAAAAGAATGACAGAATTGGGAATATGACGATACATCTTGGAGCAGATTGTTTCTTTTCTGCGCTGGTGGTATTTTTGAACTAGCTCGATTAAGATACTACTGTCCCAATTTATATGACACACTTTTCATTAGGGATGGCAATCGGGGCAGGGCTGGGCATGCCAAACTTTTGATAGGGCGGGGCAGGGCGGGGAAATTTTTTGGAAAACTTTAATGGGCCGGGGAAGGGCAGGGCAAGGTCCAAATTAACAGCTGGGTCGGCTAAAAATGTGATTCTTTACTTGTCGGTTGGGTTATTTCGTTGACAACTAGAACTCACAGTACTATAATTTATGGCTGCACCATACATGCATCTGAATATATCTTCATTCTTTTATAGCTCATTTCTTCATTACTACAAGGGTATATACTTTGAAAGTCTTTTTAAATTTGTTTGGAATTGCCATCTTGTTGGAGAAACTAGTAGAGTTGAAAGTGCACTTCCATTATATGAGTGTGTTCTATCATTTCTGTTCTATTTTTTGTTTGTGTCAAAGTAGTATGCTTTGATTTAGAGAATAATCCGAGTATTTTTCTAATTTCAATTTCCTCATCTGCCCAATAACTGCTGTGTTGTTAATTATCTTCTTATTAATTAAAAGGATGATATGATTTACTTTTAAGCAAATAGATTATAGTAGAATACAATTAGTAAAAGCAATTCCAGTATTAGAAGTTAAAAAATAAAAAAAAGCATGTTGCAAAGTGAAAAATAAAGAGGAGAAGTGAATGATAACATAAATGGGGCGGGGCAGGGCAAGGTAGGGCAATTTTTTTGGAAAATGCTAAACGGGACAGGGCATGGCAGGTCAATCTTAGCAGGTCAAGGCTTGACCCCGCCCTAACCTGCCGCCCTATTGCCATCCCTACCTTTCTTTTTAGTTAGTCTAAAAAAGAATGACATATTTCTATATTTGACAACAATTTAACTTTAAAATTTACCCTTTAGCTTAACGACGCTTAATGAGATAATTTACAAAAAACACAAATATCTTTGACTTGTTTTTAGACCACAAGATTCAAAATTCTTTGTTTATTTCTTAAACTCCATGCCCAATCAAACTACATCACATAAATTGGGATGGAGGGAGTAATTGTTAAATGCTTAATGAGATTTGTCTGAGTTTGTCATATGCATCCATATTGTGTCTTTGATCTTCGGGAACTTAAAAGAATGAGAGATTAAGAAATATAGAAATTCCCCCCAAAAAAAAGAACAATATTTGTTATGATAACAAGGTTGATTAGAGATATTGATTCAGAAGAAGGCCAGTGCATGTGCTTTTTAGTTTTGCTTTTTAGTTTTATTTGTGAAAGGCGTTTGTTTTGGAGAAAATTTGCTGTGAAATTAATAGGGAAAGGATCTTAGCTTACTGATTGTGGCTTTCAATTGTTAGAGAGGGAGTTACTTTGCCTGTGGTGTAACCTGGGTTGTATATTCTGATTTATTGCAGGCAAACTGATCATCATTGCCAACAACTGTCCTCCACTTAGGAAGTCTGAGATAGAGTACTATGCTATGTTGGCAAAGGTTGGAGTCCACCACTACAATGGAAGTAAGTTCCCTTAGATATCTAACTCCTCTTATATGCCTCTAATGTCCCCTTCCTGTGGGTGGATGCTATGAAGTAATTTACTTTTATGTTCCCATGCTATTTAGAATGTCATTTCATTTACAATTTTGTTGACTGTCTTATGTTTCAATTCATGGAAAATTTTGCGCTTTTGGATCAATTGCTGGCCTGCCTGCCAAAGGCTTATAAAGTTACTAGATTTGGTATGCTTAGGCCATAAGTTCTGTTATTGGATTGATTCAATGGTATTGTTTCTAGAATGAACTGTACGAAGATGCAATGCAACAAAACATAAACATTGCTAGATGAGATGGTAAATGTTGGTTTGTTGGGTAATAATATTGACTATCAAATCTAATGGTCTGGTCCATAAATCAAAATAGTTATTGGAGTGTGGATCATCTTTAAGCTTATGCATATGTGTGTTTTTCTTTGGTCACTTCTCTCGTCCCCAAACCAAAAAAAGGAAAGAAAGGAAACAATGAGTTTGTATCTAGGTTTCATGGAGGGCTAACACCTGACTCTTGAAAACTGCCTTTGCTTGTGGAGCATTCTTAGCAAGTCCTCGGATAACTTTAGCTACCCTAGGTCTTGTCTTGTTGTCACTATATCTGCGATCATTTTCTTTAGATTGGCATATTGTTTCTTGTGAATTTGTGGGTTCTTGTACTAAATATCTCCTCTTATTTCAGACAACGTAGATTTGGGGACTGCATGTGGTAAGTACTACAGAGTCTGTTGCCTCAGCATCATTGATCCAGGTATGCTAATGCATTGACTTGTTCTGTTAAGTGTTGGTTGAATGTGGATTTTCGTTTTTGATGTCTGAAGTACTTTCTGTTTCTCCAATTCAGGTGATTCGGATATCATTAAGAGCATGCCTGGTGACCAGTGAGATAGCAGCTGATGTTCTAGATTGTTCTTCTAATGAATACAGCTCAATCTTACTGCAGTGTTTCAATTTGCAATTTTTTCTTATTTAAAAATGTCTAGTGTAGATGAGTTTTGCTACGCTTTTGGTGATGTGCAAGAAAGTTTTGATGGTATTTGGAATCCTAATGACATCAATTATTTTCCGAGTTTTGAATAGACTCTAATTGACTATGAATTGATGCTTAAGATCTGCATGCTTTACTGTCTAATTTGTGAGCCTGGTACTGCAATTCTTCTAACCAAGTTAGGACTCCTAAAGAAAGTGCAAGTTCTTCAGAGCCTAGTATTGGTGTTCGTCTATTGTAAGGAATTTAGCTTGTTTAGGTCATCTTTACTTGTGGCAGGTAACTTGTTTGAATATGGGGATGTTATATGTAGATGGTTGCTAAGAAGTAAGAACTAAAAGGGCCAATCAGGGATCTTTGACTGGTCTGGAAGGGAGTGTCTCATTGTTAAATGATACTGTACCTTTGAAGTGTAGATACTCTTTAAATGGGAAGATACCACTTAAATGCCACATTTAAAATGGAAAAGCCTCATTTAGAAGGGAAACACAGTAATTGCATGAATATAACACCAATAATATAAGAATAGAATTTGGGGAGGGTAGGGTAAAGTATACATAGATCTTACCCCTACCTTGACAGGTATAGAAGCTGTTACCGGTAGACCCTCAACCCAAGTAAAGCAGAAACAATATAGAAGCTGTTACCGGTAGACCCTCAACCCAAGTAAAGCAGAAACAATATTAGGATAACAATAAAATTAAAGCAGAATAGCCAACACGTAGTAATAGAAAAGAAAATGATGAAAAATACTGATTCAACAAGAAAGGAAAATAATATTAATCCTACTACTAGCCTTCTGCCCTAATCCTCGACCTCCACACTTCCTATTTAGTGTCATGTCCTCGGTAGGTTGAATGCTTGTCATATCCTGATCACCTCTCCTCAATACTTTTTCGGTTTACTCCTACCTCTCTTTCAACCCTCCATCACCGGCCTCTCACATCTCCTCACCGGAGTGTCTGTACCTCTCCTCTAGATATGTCCGAATCATCTCAGTCTCACCTTTCGCATCTTGTTCGCCACAATATGAATATGAATTATTTTTGGAGTTGCTACGATAATTCCCAAGTATTATCAAATTTTCTCGGCAAAAGATAGCCCCAAGCCATTTGATTCATTTGATGAGGGATTTGTGGAATTGATCATGCCTTTGTGTCTATTGCTGAAGTTGTTCTCAGAAATATTTATGTGTGTCGGACGTAGGTTTTTTTCATTTGTTTGTGAGTGGGAGACTTTCTTTTACTCCAGAAAGAACTTCTTGCATTATTTAAACTAGGAGTGGAAACATTAATTCATTATTTGTAACTCCTTCAATTTTTCCAAGATTGAATGGGTTGTTTATTAATCAAAAAGTTAGTCGGTCATACTAAGTTGAACTTAAAATAACCCATCAAAATATTAAGTCGGACGGGTAAAAAATGGTGTAGTCTGTTGAGATGGAATTCAATTTCGATTTAAAATGATATTGCATAAAACTAAGTACGCGTTTGGCCACGAAAACCAAATATTTTTCTTTTATTTGGAATTTTTGAGTTGGAGTTGAAGATGGTGTTATGTGTTTATTATATTTTTTGCAAAGAATATTTGGTTATTTGAATGTATTGAAAGTGAAAAAAGTGAAAACAATATTTTAGGTGTTTCCCAAAAAGTTGTATTTGAAAATTTTATGATGAAACACTGATTTTCAAATAAAATGAAATTCTTTTTTTGGAAAAAAGTGAAAAATTCTCATGACACATGTATTAAATTTTTCATACTATCTAGATTTGAATAAAATTGATAAAATTAGTCTCAATCCATATAGTTAAAAAATAGTTGTTAAGAAATTTTAAATTCCATTGAAAAATGTCATTGTCTTTATTAAAAGCTTGACCACACATCATTTTTTTTTAGTTAAGTGCAATAAGTACATTTGATCTTCCAAAGTTCGGCCAAACAGACAATGAGTCATGACTGATGAGTGATGACATGGAAGTTCGAATGCCCAAAATTAAATGAATTACATATTAGCAAAATAAATAAAGTTAAAATATTTTATAATAGTATGCACCTCCAAAATTAGCTTGCCTAAATAAAAAGCATTAGAACCATATTAGGAAAAGGGAGTGGCATGATAAAGTTTGATCAAACCATAAGTGCTTATAAGATGTAAAATTATAAATTGATTTGATTGATTAATTTAAAGTATAAATACTTGTAGTGCTTATAAGATGTAAAATTATAAGCACTACAAGTATTTTTTAACTATATGGTCGATGTAAAGTTTTTTTTTTTTTTTTTTTGGTTATTTCTATGAAGATCGTGGTTCCAGAATAGAGCACACGATATGTAAAATTCTAAAGAAGCCAGACTTGAATATTGTCTATGGGTTTGGTAAGAACTACAAGTATTTATACTTTAAATTAATCAATCAAATCAATTTATAATTTTACATCTTATAAGCACTTATGGTTTGATCAAACATTAGAACCGGATTTACTCCATTCGATCCCTTTCTAGGGTTATTTACGTGGCTGATAAACCCAAAATAAATGAAACTAGACGTATATGTAAAAGTGAGTAGATTAATCATCTAGACTAGATTGACACTTTCAAAAATAGCATATTAAGAAGACTGTTGAAATTAGTAGCATGTTTATAAGTTAATTTTTATTTTCAAAATCTTATATTTCCTCTATTAATTTTTTTTTGGGAATATTCCTAGTTATGGTAAAATATTATAAAGTTTGTATTTTTAAGTTTTATAAATAGAAAAAAAAGCAGTACGTCCTTTACTTTTCTGTAAATTTACAAAAAAAAAAATCTTGTAGCAAACAAGTGTCGTTAAACACAACTAATAATTAACAAGTAAGTCCATGTATGATAAGGGGATTACTCAGATGATAAACGTCCTCCACTTTCAACCCGAAAATTGTGAGTTCGAGTCACCAAGAAGAGCAAAGGAGGAGCTCCCGTAGGGAGGGAATAAAAAAAAAAGTAAGTCCATGTATGCTTTAACATGTTTACTTACAGATATAGTTATGACAATTTGTCTGGAGGGAATATGATAATACTCATTTGGTTAGTTGAATAAAATATATATTTATCGAATGTCAACTTAAATGAAACATGCATTCATCATTATATCTTAATTCTTTTTTGTTAATTTTCTCGATGACAATAATTTTGACCTCTAGATATCCGTTTGAATGTCCAAAATTAAATGAATTACATATTAGCGGAATAAATAAAGTTAAAATATATTTATAATAATAGGCACCTCCAAAATTAGCTTGCCTAAATAAAAAAGCATTAGAACCATATTAGGAAAAGGGAGTGGCCTGTGTGACACAATATTTACGTGGCTGATAAACCCAAAATAAATGAAACTAGACGTATATGTAAAAGTGAGTAGATTAATCATCTAGACTAGATTGACACTTCCAAAAATAACATATTAAAGAAGACTGTTGAAATTAATAGCATGTTTATAAGTTAAGTTTTTTTTTCCAGAATTTTATATTCCTCTTTTAGTTTTTTTGGAAATATTCCTAGTTATGATAAAATGTTATAAAGTTCGTACTTTTAAGTTTTATAAATAGAAAAAAAAAGCAGTACGATCTTCACTTTTCTGTAAATTTACAAAAAAAATCTTGTAGCAAAAAAGTGTCATTAAACACAACTAACTACTAACAAGTAAGTCAATCTATGCTTTAATGTGTTTACTTACAGATATAGTTATGAAAATTTGTCTTGAGAGAATACGATAATACTCATTTGGTTAGTTGAATAAAATATCTATTTGTCGAATGCCAATTTAAATGAAATATGAATTCATCATTATATTTTAATTCCTTTTTATTAATTTTCTTGATGTCAATAATTTTGACCTCTCAATATACGTTTGAAATGTCCGAAATTAAATGAATTACATATTAGCAGAATAAATAAAGTTAAAATATATTTATAATAGACACCTCTAAAATTAGCTTGCCAAAATGAAAAAGCACTAGAACCATATTAGGAAAAGAGAGTGGCCTATGTGACACAACATTTATGTAGCTGATAAACTCAAAATAAATGAAACTAGACATATATGTAAAAGTGAGTAGTTTAATCATCTAGATTAGATTGATTACGTAAAGTTTATCAGCTAAAGGTTAAGACTAGAATCAAATGTATTAAGCTACAACCCCATTTACTCATTGATTACGTAAGTTTATTTCTGTATTTTCATCGTGAATGGGTTTTTAAAATTTGTTGTGCTGGAGATTTGAACTTTTGAAAGGCTCTAATTTGCTTCGTTGCTTTTGACTTTCTGTTTGTTTGATGTACGTGTATCTGTATTTTGTGCCTTATGCTCGCTAACCAGTACTCTCATGAGTGCAGAGTAATACAGTTAGGGGTCGTTTGGTACGTGGGATATAAGGATAACAATCCCAGGATAAAATTTAGGATTAACTAATTGCCTTGAGCTTCATATACTGCGCGGTTTATACCTAAAAATACAAATTGACTAGCCATGATTCTTATATCATCAAAATAATATAACTTTGTCATCTTCACCTCTTCCCCCCCCCCCCCCCCCTAGAACTACGCATGTTAAGCACTGCAAGAAACTTACAATTAAACAACGTGAGCGGAACAGCTACATGATACTCTAGCATTTCTGGTTCAGATTCTTTCGCAGGCTAATAGAAGACTGGGAAACTGAAGACATATAATGGTGCTTTAAGAACTAAAACAGTTTGTTTTCTTAGTCACAGAACAAGCCTGCAGTTTTAATTTGATAGTTGTACAAAGTTCCTCAACTAAACTGATGTTTCATCCACTCAGGTTCAAAATCTTCCGCAAGCTAAGATAAGAAAGGGAAACTTTAAGACATATAATGGCGCCTAACGAACTAAAACAGCTGGTCTTCTTATAGCTACAGAACATGTCTGAAGTTTTAATTTGATAGTGTTCTCAGGATCACAAGCTCACACCAAGTTGCAGGTCAGTGAACGACTGGCTTTAGAGGATGTGCTCTCAGTTTTGACATATCCAAGTTAGCATCCAGCTCTTCATCTAATTCCCCAACGACGCTTCTGCAACAATGAAACAGAATAACCTATTAGAGCTTAAACGAATATTTGTTTTTGGTGAACCAAGTGCATCCTTAAATAAGAAGTGGCAGCAAACAGTACACATACATGTTGTCCCCCCTTATGATATAAAGACCTAACACAAGTTGCTGCACACCTTCCTGCACATCAAAGCCAAAGATTAGTACTACTCAACCCACCAAGGACAACGATGCTAATAAACCACAGAATAATTGGAAAAGGAAGCAAAAAGGGATCTCTTTTGTTGTTGTTATAAGAATGGGAAAAAAGGAATCTTAATGCGAAAGAAGTCAGTGTAGTATGCTCTAGTTAGCAAACACAATTTCAGTCGCACCAATGCATCTTGATTCATATCTACTGCTACAGGGCTGATATTCAAGAAAACTATACTCCACCATGAGGATATTATGATACCCGATTTTCAGATAAAGCAAAATACAAGATGTAATCACACTCTTCAATTCTTAGATTATGAAACCATGAGGGAATTTCTAAAAGTGCAGAACGACTAAATGAACTGTTCCCGTTAATACCAAAACTCATAGTAGATAGTAGTTAGGTCCCAAAAGTCGGCAACCCTACTTGACAAGACGGCATAGGTGTATGTTGTTTTGTACTTCTTTGGCAATTATTGATGAGACACCTACCTACTTGATAGGAAGTAGTACCTAAAAATTCAATTTTTCAGGCATTCATAAGGTGCTCTCTAGCAACAAAACTAGACCAAAGGTACTATTCCTAGCAACAAACTAGAGTGCCACGTAATGACTGAACAAATTCTTGCCAAGATTAATGAGCTGGAAGAAGACTTGGTATCCAAGGGAGTTGCAAGAAATAAAATAGAAAAATCCACATATATCCAGAACATTGTTCAAAAGTAGTTTTTATAAATAACTGAACATCACTACTAGAATGAAATGTCTAGAGATGATTGATGCATTCTCAAATGGGCTTAGGCAGACCTTTGTTGAATATACTCTTTCATGAGATTCATCAAGAATCAAGTTTGTCGCCTGGTCGAATCCTCTCAAAATTCCCTGAGAAAAAAACAACTAGTTAGCATAATAAAGGGTCTTCAGTCAGAGTGTTGGCAAGATAAGCAAAACAATGTCTCACCACAATATTTCGTCCATCATTTGTAATAACTGAGATTTGTTCTGGAAACACCAAAAGAAAGAAAACAAAGGATGTTATTCCTTAAAACAAGCTAATCTCATAAAGCAAGACACAAAAAAAAAAATACAAGGACAGCTTACGATCAACAAGAGACTCAAGCCCAAGTCCGGTTGACATGTTGCAGAGTAAGCAGAAACTTAGTTGTCAGCTTCTACAGTAAACTGACGCTAAAACCTTGTCAAAACCATAAAAGAAAGTCCACAAGTTACAATACTTTTAAGTAACATAAATATAACTAATAATGCGAGCACATGACCATATAAGAGCTATGTGGAATTAAACAATTTGCTGGCTAAACTTTCCCGGCGGAGCATTTGGTCATTTTTCTAGCAAGAAACAATTCATTGAACAGATCAAACAAAGAGCTGAAGGCAGCCTAATCAAGTAGTGATTTGATCCATCATAATATTGTCATTTGTTTTTATACCCAGAAATGATATGGAGTAATGCAAATACAGGTCAATTTTTGCTGAATGTAAAATAATTTCCAATTCCCTTTTTCTTATCCACCTTTAATCAGACAGTTTTCTAAAATTTCTTTTTCTCAAATTCCAAGATCAAAAGCTATAAGTTAGGTTTCAATAAACGAAAGATGAATTCTTGAGTACTATCTGTATATCCTTTTAGGCCTGCTGAAAAAGGAATGGATCATACAGATACTACAAGGGCTGTTGTCATTTCAACTTTAATATTATAAGCTCCTAAAGCAGGCTTAGATAGCCATGAACTGTAAAAGATAACATAAGGCCAAAGGTGAAAGTGATGATTATGGACCACAAACTCTGACCAGACTTCAAAAGATGGTGGTCAGGGTGTGAAACTACAAATCAGGATAGAGAAATGGTGGAGCTTCAAATGTACGAAAGCCAATAAGGAGAAGAATCAAGTACAGAAATTGGAAACACAGGAAGGTCTTACCCTTTCTACTTTACTTTATTCGTTCCAAAACTTATGGTTAAAGATTTGGAGACAATGAATGTAAATTGAAGTGCAATTGATACATGAGGTAAACTAGGAACAAAAAGAGTCAAGACACATTAGATTGACATGACATGCATATATCGGAAAGATATGATACTTTCAACAGATGGATGATCGACTGCCTGCATAAATGAATTTCAAGTTAGGTGGAAATTTTCTACTCCGCCCTTCCCCCCAAGCTAACTGAGGTAACCTAATTGCTTTGATTAATGTCAAGCTCTACCAGAATTCAAAGTTGAATAAGGACACGAATATGGTTCTATCCCCTTTTTAAAAAATATGGTTCTGCCCAGTCTGTATTTGGAGATGCTAGCAAGTTTTGATGCCTAACAGAACAAGATAAGTGATCCTAGCGAGTAGCGAGCTAACGGCTCCAAATATTGTTGGTATTTAAATGAAACCAACGGTGTGGCCAAGTGGTCAATGAATTGGGTTGAGAACTATGAGGTCTTAGGTACCCAGAGACAAAAACGCAAGTGATTTCTTTCTATTTATCCTAGCTTTGGTGGATATAGTTACCTTCCACCTGTTGCTGGTTGGAGGTGGCAGGTATCCAGTGGAATTGGTTGAGGTGCACGCAAGCTGGTCCGGACACCACGGTTATAAAAAAAATTGCTGGTATTTAAATCAGTAAAAGAAATCAAGATTGATTTTTTCAATGTGATGATGATCTAGGAAGTAACATTCCATGTTAATGTACATGACTATATAAGCATACTTAGAAGTTCTTATGCCAAATGAAAATGATGTGTAAATGGCTCGTAGACCAAGTTTCAAACAAAGATGGGGCATCGAGTGTTTTCATGACAATCAATATGTGTTTGCTTAATTACATTAGGGGTGTTCACATGCTTTCACCCAAATGGATCGAGATTGACTATTCTAGTGCGCTAGAGCACAAATTGAGTCCTGAATCCCATTTCTAACTAATAGCGAGACATTCACTACTGCTTCATATAACTTTAGTAAAACCTTCAATAAGTTCTCAAACAAACGATCAAGAATGGTCATCCTAGTATGTCGACACATAAAAAGTTTAGTCCTGACCCCTACTTACTATAACCAAACTGAAGATAGATCATTTCAAAAGTTTAATTATGCCTTTTGTTTAATTTTGTTTAATGAAGGAAATTTGAAAAACTTACAACCTAACCAAACCCAGATAGGCTATTCTCACAAGCCAACAGATGAACCTAAATACTAATCCCTTTTTACACCAAAATGAGCAATCGGGTTTTCATAATTTTCTTCTTTACATAACAGCACAAACTCTATTATGCAGTGGGACTAAAATTTTGCAAAACAAATAATCTTCAAATAAGAACTAATCAGAACAAATGTTTCAAATGCAAACAATACTCAATCTAGTAACCTTTACACTCAAACAGTTGATTTTTTAAAATAACACAACTTGTGCTAAAATTTTAAACATAATGCACAGAAAGGACAACCTAGTGCACTAAGCTACTGCTATGTGCAGGGCCCGGGGAAGAGCCAGACCACAAGGGTCCAATCTTACCCTAAAAAATTTCTACAAGAAGTTGTTTACACTGACCTCCTGATCACATGACATGACAATAACTTTACCAATTACACCAAGGCTCACACAAATTAGTGGAACCCATAAACATAATCACATTAATTTCATTGAATATAAACCCTAAATTCCAACACAGTACCCTCGTATCGCCTCGATACAACATTTATTTCTAAGCAAACCTAAACATAATAGTTCATTGATTCATTAATTTGAAGCAAACAAAATAAAATAAAATAAAATAAAAGATATAACGGGAGATGATTCAAATATTCAATACATGTAAGAGCTTAGAAATCCTAATAACAAATTGTTACTACTATTGTGTAAAAAGAACCCTAATTTGAAGCCCTAAATTAGTAATTTACCTGCAAAAGAATCGTCGCGGAGTTCTCCAAACTCAACTGAGGAGAAGAATATCAGACGAGTGAGAGTGAGACGTCGTGCGTTAAAGTATGTACCCAGTAAATTATACAAGTTATCCTTAATAGATTTGTTTAAACTTCGATTAGGTCCTTAATGTTTAATTTGTTTTGATTTGATATCTCAACAGAGAAACTTTATCCCAAAGTAGTCCTAGAGAAAGCATTAGAATTATTTTAGCCAAAGAGAAAGGCATTACATGATTCAACTATAGTCCAAGGGAAGGAAGGGCATACCTAAGAGTCGTCTAGTCTCAAAGTAAGTTATAATGAAATTATAATACATATTTAATTAAATAATAATGAGTTATTTAGTAGATATATTTATTTATGCATGTTTACTTAATTTAATTAAAAATATATATATAAGTATAACATAAAATACGTATTTGATTTCAGTTTTAACATTGACCTTCTTAAATGACTTTAGATGTACAGCTTTGGATAAGGGCATCTCTATCATTTGATTGTTTTATCTCTGAATTAATTAATTTTAGGATTGTTATTCCATAATAAATATGGTTAAAAATTATAGCAGAATTATTGTATAAATAATCTAGGATGTTTTATTTTGCTATACTTAATAAATAATTCTAACCAAACATAATAAAATAATTTCACACATTATTTCACTACTATTATGATTATCCTTGTTCCTTCGATCAAATGTGAAAGGACTCCTTAAAATATGTGTTATGGAGAGGATAGATAATTCCAGAGTAAAATAGTGAAATGGGCCAATTGACACTAATCTTGTAAAATAATTCTTGTGTTATACATGCAATTTTTTATGTGTAAATATACAAAAAAAAATTATAAAATTTAAAATATTGTAAATATATAAAATTTAAAATATTATAAAATGCTATAAATTTAATTGCGGAAAAATAAGTGGAAGAAGTGGAAACTTTACCCAACAGTTTCCCATTCCAAAATCCCATGCCCCTTCCCGCTTCGAAATTTAACAATTTGGCCCTCAATGTCCATGAATATCCGGAAAGTGCATCGACTTTTAATAAAGTTAATCTTACAGGTCATGATTTAACGTTCATTTTGAGGCTTATGGTTTGACCAATATTTTGTCTCTTTTCTATTTCTCCATTTTGATAAAAAAAAATTATTACGAATTATGACGTAGGGGTAATGTGCCAAGGGACTCGGAGGCCGGGACATATTCATAACATAAGTTACGGGTTTGACATAACTTAGTAATTTTAACACATGCTCTATATTTATATGAAAAAATTTATTCCAACCCAATCTAGTCTACAAATTCATAACTTATATACTCAAAATTCTGAATTCACTCTTGTTTGAAAGGTGGATGACAAAGGGAAAGCTATATCATTTGGTTCACTGTGAAAATCATCTCGGAATTATAGTTCTCGAAGAGTGGATAATAATTCCAAATTTGATGTAATAAGGTGGGATATGGAGTAAATCTAAATTGTGTCCGTCAACCAAACACAATATAAATTTAATCCCAACCTTAATTTAGGAATATCTCCATACCTAATGACTAAGGACTCATTTGGTTAGGAAACAAGTTATCCCGTGATAACTAAGGGATAACTAATTCTGGGACTACTAGTCCCAGGATTAGTTATTACACCCTCAACGTGGGATAAAATAACATTACAATTTTTGGATAACTAATCCAATTTTATTCCAATCAAACATAGGACAGGAAAGTACTAAAATTTTATCTTTGAACTATTTTTGCTTATCCATCATACCAAACGACGCGTAAAGGTAATAGGTTTTAGAGGGAAGAAATTAATGGCTTCTTTGAAAAGGTTGGAATCAATTCTAAAACAACATTACAACAAAACGTTTTCCGCTTCCAGAAACCATAATTTCCATGCCTTTCGTAATGGACTAAAGTTTGGAATCTTTATTGTATTGGACCATCAGCTATGTCATATTTGCCTGATGAAGAAGCATTGTATCCCAAGTTACTATTTTTGACTGCCATTTTTTTGTTAAATATATTACTAACTGGGAATATAGTTTTTGTGCTACTACTTTTCTCTTCACCTTTCAAACAAAAAAATGACTCCATCCTTGTCTTTGTTCCTCTGTCTCGTTCTTCTCTATAATGGTATTTTTCTTTTTCTTCCTGTTCTGCTGCTCTTTGTTTTTTTGTTATAGGCCATGTGATCTCAAACTATATGTTGTCTTTACTTCATAAGGCAAACTCAATGCAATTTCTTCTATAATTTGTAGTTTATCAACATGAGTGGAGCGACATGGATAGTGAGAATTCTTTTTAGATGACTCCAACTTGATTTAGATCTATGTCGTTCGAACTCTTCAAAAATTCTACTGGGTGCATGTCAAATCCTCCAAAAGTAGTGCATTTTTGAAGGATCTGACATGGTTGCGACAACATTTTTGAAGAGTTCGAACAACATAGTTTGAGATTGAGGTGTAGTTGTTATTTTGATCACTTTCTGTTTTGAGTATCTTTTGCTTAGATGAGATATTTAGCATTTGAATTCAAATATTTTTAGCATATGTAACAAGATATATTGATACTTCTTTTATCATTGGACACAGTTTTGCTGGCGGATGCATTCACAGGTACATATGGGATAAATTATGGAAGAATAGCAGATAATATTCCAGCACCTGAAAGCGTTGTAACGCTTCTCAGGGCGAACAAGATTAAAAATGTCAGAATCTACGACGCGGATCATGGAGTTCTAACAGCTTTTAAAGGTTCCGAAATTCAAATAATCATCGGACTTGGCAACGAATTTCTCAAAGATATAAGTGTGAACGAAGATCGCGCTGTTGAATGGGTGAAAATAAATGTACAACCTTATCTCCCCGATACGTTAATTCGTGGCATAGCAGTTGGAAACGAAATTCTTGGAGGTGGAGATGTTGAACTCTGGGAAGTTTTAGTCCCTGCTGCTAAAAATGTGTACAATGCGCTTGACAAGTTGGACCTAGCACATAAAATTGAAGTGTCAAGTCCACATTCAGAAGCTGTATTTGAAAATACATATCCTCCATCAGCTGGTGTATTTAAACAAAGTATACTTCCTTATATGTTACCACTATTGAATTTTTCAAGTCAAATTGGTTCACCTTTTTACATAAATGCATACCCTTTTTTGGCCTATAAAAGTGACCCTAGTCACATTGATCTCAACTATGCACTATTCGAGAAATCGACTGGTATATACGATGCAAAGACGAAATTGCGTTATGACAACATGTTTGAGGCTATGATTGATGCAGCGTATTTCGCGTTGGAGAAGGCGGGGTTCGAGAAAATGCCAGTAATTTGTTCAGAAACTGGATGGGCTTCACAAGGAGATGAGAATGAAGCTGGTGCTAATGTGAAGAATGCAAGAACTTACAACAATAATTTGCGTAAAAAGTTGTTAAAGAAAAAAGGGACACCTTATAAGCCAAAAATGGTGATGAGGGCTTATGTATTTGCTCTGTTTAATGAAAATCAGAAACCTGGACCAACTTCTGAGAGAAATTTTGGATTGTTTAAAGCTGATGGAAGCATTGCTTATAAAATTGGATTTAGAGGACTTGTGCCTTCTTCAGCATCAAAGGTATTTTTCTTCTCTGAATTAACAACTTTAGTTAGTTACTAGTATTAATCTAGTTATTAGAGAGTTAATTTTATAATAATTTACAAGACGGAAGCTTTTTGGATCACACCGCCAAGGAGAAAGACGTCCTTCCTCAAATAGTCTAGCAACTCCCCGTTTGGAACCCTTCTGTTAAGCACCAATTGGAATCATGTTTCCCCACCCGGGAATGACTTCACTCTTTAAGTAGATGATAAACCCCTTCCCATCATGTGAATCGGAGTTTTCGTTTCTTGACTTCGTTTCTCAGTCAAGTTTCTTGGTTCCTTAGCGTAGTCTCGATTCCATATTCAATGAAAATAGTAGTCGTGTTTGACCATCTCACTCTTTCTTTCCAGAGAGAGTCAGAGGCCAAAGCTATACCTTTAAAAATAATATTTCTTCTATTCTAAAATTTTGTCACTCTAAATAATGGTGATGGTTTTGCTAATATTATTATTTTTGTTCTTATTGTTATTAGTTATTCTGTGTTTTTAATATTTTTTCATTTTTTCGATGCAGGACTTTGTACTACGAGGGGGGTTTTGGAGTTCCCATTGGTTTATTGTTGTGGCTAGTGCAGTAGTGCTAACTCAATTTTTAGACTTATGACCATACACAAAAATTTAGCTCATTTAAATATAACACGCTCATTTGTCTTGTAAAAAATATACTTGTATAAATTAATACAGCTTGGGAGTTCTGATTGTCCAATTTTATGAGAGTCCTTATTCGTTGTATAAGATAGTTGCAAATTCAATATGCCATTAGTTCATGTTTATCAGTTTGATTACAAGTTGAACAATGGAAGAATGTCTGTATCCAACCTATTAGACAGCAACTTTTACAAATGGAGCTGAAAATTGAAATTCAGCATATAAGTTAATTTCATGAAGGGTATTTGCCTCGGCAATATTGCTATCACATCGATCTATCGATTAGTTAACTATGTATATTTTCAAACTATCTTTTAAAAGATAAAATTAGGATCTCATTCAGGAACAAGACAATCTTTAAGCATTTGAAACGACTATGAGTTATCAAAGTTTACTTCCCATGTTACTATTGCTATGTACTTCTATAGCTATAAGAATTTCATAACATGTTTAAGATCACACGTTTTAATTATATACTTTTGATATATGAAAAAGTTCTTTCTTTCTTAAATTTCATACTCGTTCAAGAAACCACAGTACAAAATGAAACAAAGATTAATGTTTTCCCTTCTTATTTTGTCTCAATTTTCACCTCAAATTAAAGAGAAAAAAAAGTATGCGAAGGGGAAAACAACTAATTCATACTTATTGATATTTTGAAAAGATTCAACTATCTTTCAACAATGGGTCCATAGCTCAGTGGTAGAGCATTTGACTGCAGATTAAGAGGTCACCGGTTCGAACCCGGTTGGGCCCTCCTGAAATTCTTTGTTTTCCTTTTTGTGAAATCTATTGTCACAGCTCTAACATAGCCTACTCATAGTTTTTTCGTTATATAAAATTGAAGGTTTCAATATATATTTATAATACCGAATAATTAGAGTGGTTTTTTTATTTTATAAAAAAATACCGTAAATTGCAGTCATGTGACCAGGAGGTCATTGGTTCAAGTTGTGGAAACAACCTATTGAAGAAATGCAAGGTAAGACTGCGTACAATAGTGCTTGTGGCCGGCCTTTCCCCAGACCCCGCACATAGCGAGAACTTAGTGCATCGGGCTGCCCTTTTTTTAGAAAAAAATATTGAAAAAATACCGAACCAAATAAATATACATGTAAACAATATATTTTATGTATCAAAATTTATAATACATAGTATTAGATAATTTAACCTTAGACCTTGTCTTGGAATGTATTTAAATGAAGAGGGCTATAATTATACTTAAACCTACTCTACCCTATTGAAATAAATTACATAAAGCTCGAATACTACTACACGTCAATATCATCAACTACTCAGAAAAAGAAAGGTTTGTTTTCTCCTCTCTTTTTTTCTCTCTATATTTTATTCTAAGATTTTGAAGTTCTTATTCCAATTAGCAATGTAGCATCTACATATAACTTTATATTGCAAATTCTTAAACTAAAAATTTAATACAATTACCCTTTCTCGTTGCACTGGAACTTGTATGAAAAATTAATTTATGTTGTTTTAGTTTTCAATAATATTTTTATAATAAAAAGTATTCTTTAAACATCAATTATTATGTCTTGAAACAATTGTTGGTTTGCTGTCTTGCAAGTATTTATTTTATAGTGTATAGGGCTGGCAATGGATCGAAGGTGGATCGGGTGGAGCTCAATCCGCCTCCACCCGCCAACGATCCATCCACCACCCGACACATCCATCACCCTATTTTTTTAATCCATATCCGATCCACCCATCATCCACGGGTGGATCGGGTGCTTCGCGGATGCATTCCTTATCTTATTATGAGACAAATAACACATTTTACTCAGCTAAGACATACTAAAAAAAAACATAACTTTTGTTTCTTTTGAATTACAGAAGGCCTAAAATGGAGAGCAAGGAGCAACTGATGAAATAAACTAAACTAAACCCCACCTGAATTTCAAAAAGAAAACAGCAGTTATACTTGTACTGTAGTATCACATATGCAGTACTAGTATGCATTCAAAATCTGCATTCTAAAAAAGTCCACCCGAACTCATAAATTATCATCATATCAATTTTAAAAAAATGGTTCAAGTGAGTGTAAATCAAAAATATATATTAACTGAATACTCTCCAAGGATCCAATTTTGCATGCACATAAGTGCTTCCACTGTATCAGCATGAAGGCTCGAACGATGGGGACTAACCACCCTACCGCCCATACTAAAAGCACTCTCAGAAGCTACTGTTGATGCATATATTGCTAATATATCTTTAGCAATTTTTCTCAAAGTTGGATACTTTAAGTCAGTCTTCCAAAAATTAAGGACATCAAACTCACTACTCTCTGGTAATGCATCCTCTTCAAGATAGTGGTCTAACTCACACCGCACATTGCCTTTTCTTTTCTTAGTCTTTTTCATCAAAGTCCATTTATCAGAAGCATTGCAATCACTAGGTTGCTTCCAAGAAGTACATTATGACTACAAGTAGGAGACACAACATCCTCTATTTTAAATTTCTCATGGTACTCATGCAACAAATCATACAACAAACTCTTTATCCTAGATACCTCAACATAAGCTTCATCACCAAATATTTCATTAAAATAAAACTCCACTCATTCCAACTTATTTCTAGGGTCTAAAATTGCAGCAACCGACAGTATTCCATTGATATTAGACCAATACTTGTCAAAATTTTCAACCATTTTTTGAGCCATATCCTTAACAACCTGCTCATTACTATTTCTCCACAAGCGCAAAGCTAATTTAATCTCATATACTTGACGAAAGCACAAGTTGACTGTGGGATATTTTCTGCCAGAGAACAACTGAGTCACTATGTGAAATCTTTTCAATTTATCACATATAATTTCAGCCAACTCCCAATCACGTTGAGTAGGAACCACAAATTTAAACTTCAGATTTTGAGTTGTCAAGTTAGCAAAAACATTCTTATATGGTAGAGCACTTTCAAGCATTAAAAAAGTCAAGTTCCACCTTGTTTTACAATCAAGAGACAACTTTCTAGAACAATCAACTTTCGAACATCTCGCCTTATCCTCAAACTTTTGAAGTCTTTTTTGTGTTGAACCCCAAAAAACAACACAATTACGTATCCTTTCTATTCCAGATTCAATCACTTCCAAACCATCCTTGACAATCAAATTTAATATATGTGCACTACAACGCACATGCAAAAATTGACCAGAACACAAAAGACTATCCAAATCAAACTTTTCTTGTAAAAGATCAACCATGGCATCATTTGTGGTACAATTATCAAGAACCACAAAAGATATTTTCTCAGCTATATTGTATACATTCAACGTATTCACCAGAACTTGAGCAAGCATATTGCCAGTGTGTGGACAAGGAACGTAAACAAACCTATTTTGAAAAAAATATATCAATTTGGTGGAAAACAATATGCATAAAATTAAACAAGCATATATACAGCTACTAATCAGTAAATAATAAATAACAAGAAGCTTCAAATTTTAAGTACCTTAAAGTTTTGTCCGCAAAATTCATTGATCATCAATGAAATGTGATGTGACGACCATATAACCTTTCTTTTGGTGTGAAGTAGTCCACATATCGGTTGTAATAGCTACTCTTCCCACATGACCATCAAACAACTTCTTGAGATTTGCTTTCTCAATCACAAACATCTTCATAATATCACTTTTTAAAGTGTTGCGACTTATTATCTTGAAGTTTGGATTCAAGCAATTAACAAATATCCTAAACCCAATATGCTCTACAATTGACAATGGGTACTCATGGGAACAACCATGTGAGCCAACTCCTTTATTGCTTCTTCTTGACTAAAGACATGATTTTCTAGACTTAAGCTTGAATCTTGTCTACGATTAACCGACAACAATTTTTGACGTATATCACCCTTCATGTGTTTTTAGTGCATCTATGATCAAGATGATCTTTCAAATGAGAAGTCCCATTCTTACTATTGCCCGAAAATAATAACTTACAGTGCAAACATCTAGCCTTTTGTTCACCATTGATTACCGTCTTCTCGAAGTGATTCCACACTTCTGATTTAAGTCTCCTGGGCTGACGTAGAGGTGACGATCCCACTTCTTCTTCTCCCTCTCCTTGTTGAGGTTGAGTAGTTAGACGAGAAGGCATCGGGACTGAGATTTCAGGAGACAACGGAGAAAGGGAGAATGAGACAGACTTGGAGCCAGCACTACTATCTCCCGTGTCCATCACTGTCATACATTAACATTACAAAAAATAATTAGAAAGCCTCCTTTTTAATAAGTGTTTTCACTGAAATTGACAATTCAGTTAGAACAACACAGCCTAAACAATTAGAATTCCTGAATTGACCAACAGAAAAACTCATGCATCAAGAATATAACTATCTTTTTTTTTCAAGACCACATATTTTTAGTAAATTGATTTAAATTCTGTTGAATGTTGGTAATTTCTACAAAAAAAGTTGAATAGTTATAGCCGTAGCCTTAACTACAGAGAAATAACAGATTCATAAACTTTAGGGGGTCATTATATGTCAAAAGGAATAAAAAAAAAAGTAATCAATATACAAACAAATACAGAACAAAACTCACACTTATTGCCAAATCTTTTTTGCTGCTGATAGAAGGACATTCCTTCTAATGCTATAGAACTTGAACGCATGAAGAGGATCTCATATGCTTCAGCTATAGAATCGATTATGTATGCCATGACCTGTACTAGGCCAGATGTGGCCTTTGCACTTAGTATGACTTGCAAATTCCAGCAGAATCCTGGGAAAGAACACTGGAAAGCAGTCAAGAGTATTCTTAAATATCTTAGACGAACTAAAGATTGCTTCTTAGTCTATGGTGGGGAAGAAAAGCTAGCTGCTACTGGGTACACTGATGCTAGATTCCAGACGGATCTTGATGACTTCAAATCTCAGTCTGGGTACACGTTCATTTTCAATGGTGGAGCAGTGAGCTGGAAAAGTTTCAAACAAGCTACAACTACTGATTCGACAACAGAAGCTGAGTACGTTGCTGGATCAGAAGTTGGTAAAGAAGCTGTCGCGATTTCTGAGTTCCTGAAGGAACTAAGGGTAGTTTCGAGTGTCAGTTGTCCAATAACTATTTATTGTGACAACACTGGTGCGATTGCACAGGCTAATGAACCAATATCAACAAACAGAAACAAATATGTACCAAAGAAGTACTACATACTCAGAGAGTGGTGGAGACTGAAGAGATTAGATTAGACTATGTTCCCACAGACGATAATCTAGCTGATCCATTCACTAAACCATTAAGCTTAGTCAAGCATAATGGTCATTTTGAGAATATGAGCATTAGATATGTTGGAGATTGGCTCTAGGCCAAGTGGGAGATTGAAAGTATATGTATGTCTTAGAGATAATCTGTATTAGGATAAATGTGCTTTATACACATTCGTATTATTATTAATGGAGATTAATATTTTGGCATTTGCAATTATTGAATTATTAGTTGATTGTTTATAATATTCTATAATATGCATCCCTAGAGGTTACGTTGTTATTAATAATGTGAGATATTAATATTATAACGTAACTCTTAAAATAACCTCGACTAATGATCATCGAGAATGGGATATCGATGATATGTGATAAGTCAACATGTGGTATGCATCACATCCTTAGAGGATGTAGTATGTCCCACCTGCTACAGGTAATGACTACTCGTGATGGACACATGGATGCTTTGAAAGTAATGGTATACCCTGTTGATATACTGTTTGTTATACTTGTCTAAAGTATGATCAGCGTGTGAGAGATAAAAGTCCTTAGACTTGAGGTCAATGCGCACCTTGTCTACAAAGTAATACACTTTGATCCTGTCCTAAGCTCAAATGACGTATAGGTTGAGATACGGCTTGTATTGGGTACATTACGATGTGGATTAAAGGTGGTAGTTGAGCCAAGATTAGGATTCATTCCTCGAATGTACATTCGAGAGAACACTCAGCTTCTCAGTGATATTAGGATGACTAAGTCGTTGGCCAACGCAATAGACATATTTAGAATATGGTCTAGTTGTCAACTAATATAGATGAGATACAACGATTAAGCCATTTGGATAGACACTTGACAAATCCTAAGCTTGATCGGGTTATCGTGAATGAAAGGATTTTATCTTACCACATAGAGGTTAAGTTTACTGGATTCGTGTAAACGTACTTCACATATTGAGCCACGTCAGCGCCGCGATGCCCACACCATAGGGACGTGGCGCCATGACCTAATCTGTCTCGAATTTTGGGCCATGCCCAAGGTCAAACCCTAATCTGATTTGCCCTAATTTTTCACCTATAAATTCAGACCTACACTTCATTATTCAATACATTTGATTTTCATATCATTATTCTAAGTCTTAGAGACTCAGAATCAAAACACTCTCTCGAACCTCTGCTAGATTTCCTAGCTTTCCAAAGGAGGAATTTATTGATGCTTGGAGCTTGCTATCGAAAGGGCATTCGCGTGCGTACCCACAATTGATAAAGATTCCAGATATTGTAAACATGTAAGTACCATTCAAGTCTTATGTTTACAGTTTAAAATTATCCTATAGTCAAACAGTTCTACGTTTGTTGGGTTTGAAACAAGTTTTCAATATCCACTGCGTATAACAATCCAACAAAAACCTTCAGTTCGAAGGCCTATAAATAAATGCGATGCCATTTCTATCTTTTCCCCAATCAAGAATTTTTTCATCAGCTTGCCAAAGCAAAGAACAAATGAAGAAGAGAAGTAGCCAAGTGCTTCAACAAGTTCTTTTCTTCCTTTGTGTTTTCCTTATTTGTTTTGCCAAGACTATAGAATTAGCACAAGTACGTACGTAAGAAATATTCTTGGATTCTACCCCACATTTCCCCTTTCACTTAATAAAAAACGTTTCTATATTTTCCCTTAATTAATTTATTCTTTTTCTCCCCTTGGTGTGTTTAGCTGTATGATGATTCAGAAGGAAGCTCAGCACCCATTGAAAGGGAGGTAATTAATTCCTACCTTTATCTTGTTTATAAAGGCAGTTTGAAGATAATTTCTTTCTTGCATTTCATTTTTTCTTTCCGTCTTTTTAACCACTTTTTTTAATTGAAAAAATAATACAGTAAATACTATGATTGCAGCATCATAAACACCAGCATTCAGGCTTCACAGAGGTTGGTTAGTTCACTCTCTTCCTCTCTCTCATTTTTTATACAATTAACCAGTTATTATTGATCACTCCATCATATTTAATGCATTATGATCTCTGTATAACTTTATGTATAAACCAAACGACTCCTATAAGGGATTCGTTCATAAATGGAATATACCTAGTGACGAAGTCAGAAACTTGTATTCAAGGTTTAATGTATATGTATAAAAAGTATATTTTCACTTATATACATAATATACTTTCTTTTATATATATATATATGCTCAAGTGTAATTTTCTAATGAAGAATATTCAATTGAATGCCCTTCACTTTATGTGGCTACACCACTATAACCCCCACCCCCACCCCACCCCTCGTTCTCCAACCACTCAATTCACCATTTGGTCACTTTTTTTGGAAGACGAGCTAAATCTAGTGACACCACACAATCTCATTATCATTGTTGTAAATATATTAATTGAAGTCTTCCACAATTAGATGCTCAAAGACAGCATACAAGAAGCCATGCATGTTCTTTTGCCAGAAATGCTGCTTCAAGTGCTGATGAGTGCCTCCTGGAACTTATGATCATAAACATGTTGTCAGTGCTACGATAATTGGAAGACAAAGAGAGGTGGACCTAAATGCCCTTGAGCTTTGTAATTTTTCAACCTACAACTAGAACTTTCTGTTTCATTTAAAAGAAGAGAATGGAGATTTATTTTTTTCATTTACTTTTTTTTACACATAATAATTTGTTTGAAATTTTGGCACATGAAAAATGTTATGGGCCTTGTGGCTAGGCAATGTCATTCATGAAGCAGATTTCTACATATTGAACATTGTGGTAGCCCAAACTTGACAAGCACAATTCTATCCTATGGACTTCAAGTATGAGCCCACTTCACGTTTTTCTTTTTGTACCATTTGAGATTTAAGAATTCTTACACCACACCACAACCCGACAAAACCTACAACAGAAGATAACCTTAATTTTTACTTCTCACAAATATTAACCAGTTGTATAATCCTTGTATAGTATAATCCGTGTATATAGATTATGAACTGATTATACAATATACATCGATGACGACTAAGTACGGTAATATTAGCCAACTGTGTATAATCTGTGTATATATATATATTATAAATTGAGTATGCACTTGTTATACCGTATACTGACTAAACGGTAAGTTAAGATCCGTTTGATTTATGAGGGTCAAATTTATCCAATTAGGATTTTATTTTAGGTAAAAGCTACTAAAAGTGTTATTTAAAAAAAAAAAATTTAAAAGGAGGGGGGGGGGGGGGGGGGAGATAGCAAGCATGAGGACCTAACCAAAACCTTTGTAAATTGTACAGTTTGAGGAGAAAAAGAAAAAAGATGGCATGCCATCAAATATCTAAACTATAATTTTAAAAGTTTTAGGAAATCGTTGGTTAGACAGATTTATTTGACTTTTAAATAAAAATCAGGTCAAATAATAGGATAAGAATTTATCATGTAGACGGTAGGTAAGCAACTTGTTAAATATACACGTGATATACACTTACCATAAGTAGTGTATATCACGTGTTGGTCACGGTTTTGTAAATATTCAGCCCGTGATATACACGGTGATATACACACCGTGTATATCACGGGTTAGGGCAGATTTTAGGTATTAATTAGTTGTAATATTTAAGTGTAAATATGGTATTAATTAGTATTATACACTTACCATAATTATAGGATTCTTGTACTACTAGAATAGGGTTTGGGAGTAGAGTAGGAATATGATTTCTATTATGGAAATTATAAATTGTATATATATATTCTTTCATTAATGAAAATAATCAAGGGATTATTTCTTTCATGGTATCAGAAGACTAGGTTAATACTTTTTTCTCTCCCCAAATTTCCATCCAATTTTTGCATCGGTTTCCGAGCCCATTCTCTCGGTTTCCGTGCCCGGCGGTGTCTTCCCTCTTCCTAAATTATCTTCCAAAATCCCTACATCACGTCTTTGCGGTGCTATTATGGCTAAGAACACGTTCCACCCTGCCCTTACTGTTTCTAACATCATGAATCACATTCCTATCATTCTTGAAATAGAAAACGTCCAATACGCGACGTAGGCTGAACTGTTCAAAGTTCACGCACGCTCGCATCAAGTCCTCCATCACATTATTCTCCCGGCTCCCACGGCTACGGGAATTCCTAAACCCGAGGATGATCCTCAATTATGGACGACTCTTGATGCTACCGTTCTTCAGTGGATTTACTCCACTATCTCTACTGACCTGTTGCAAACGATTATCGAATCAGACGCTACAACGATGGATGCTTGGAATAGAGTACGTGATATGTTCCAAGATAATCAAAATTCTCATGTTGTTATCCTTGAGCAGGAATTATCCCACGTCAATATGGAAGATTTCCTCAACGTTTCAGCATATTGCAAAAGGTTGAAAGAATTGGCGGACCAACTTCGCAACATTGGTGCACCCGTTAACAACGACCGACTTGTCCTTCAGATGGTTGCAGGCCTATCTGAGGCCTATAGTGGCGTTGGTACGCTTCTTCTTCAGAGCAGCCCTCTTCCGCAGTTCTATCAGGCCCGTTCCATGCTCACACTTGAAGAAGCAGGCTTGGCTAAGAAAGCGGCCACTGGGGACCCTCATGTCGTCATGATGACCGAGTCCAATATTTCTCAATCAATCTCCAACAGTTTCGGCCAAAATCGCAATAACGGTGGCGGCAAAGAGGGCAAAATTGCAAAAAAAGTGGTAAAAAGAGTGGCGGAAATCGAGGTGGAAACAACGGGGGTGGCAATGGGCCTAGGGGCAGTGGGCCGCAAGCCAACTGACAGCAGCCCTGGGCCCGTGGCTATGGGACTGGGTCGGTGGGCCTAGGCCCAACAACCCCTATTACCCGTCATATTCTCATTACCCGAACTAGGCCCAATTTCAGCATTCGAGCAGGCCCAGTCCATCAGGCCATCACTAGAACCCGAGAGCCACTGCTGGGCTGGGGTAACCAACCGACGTGCTTGGGCCTCGGCCCCATTAGGCCCACCATGCCGCGGGAGCCACTCCTACCGATATTGAAACTGCAATGCACACACTTGAATTAAATCCCCCTGACGCAAATTTGTAGATGCACACCGGAGCCACTACCCACATGACATCCGACCAAGGTACTCTCTCATCTTATTCCAATTTGAGCAGTAATCATAGTATAATTGTTGGTAATGGCACTTCAATTCCAATTCGTGGTTACGGTCATAAAACTTTGTCTTCCCTCATCCACCTCTTGTGTTGACAAATACCCTTTATGCCCCTAAGTTGATTACAAATTTGGTGTCTGTCCGTAAATTCACCACTGATAATTCTGTTTCTGTTGAATTTGATCCTTTTGGGTTTTCTGTGAAGGATTTCAAGATGGGGTTTCCTCTCATGAGATGTGATAGTTGGGGCGATCTTTATCCTATCACGCCCACCTCCGATCTCTCGAGTCCAGCCTTGCTATCTACTTTTGCAGCCCTTGCTCATTCCTTGTCGCATGCTCTTCTAGGTCATCTGGGGTCGTCAATTTTGTCTTCCTTAGATAAAAATAAATTTATTTCTTGTAAGGGTACGCGTAGTACTCTGATTTGTCAATCTTGTTCTTTAGGAAAAATTGTTAAATTGCCGTTTGTAGACTCTAATTCTCGTACTTTAATGCCATTTGATATTATTCATAGCGATTTATGGACGTCTCTTGTTCTCAGTTCTTTGGGCCATCGTTATTATGTTATTTTTTTGGATGATCATTCTAATTTTCTATGGACTTTTTCCGTTAGCGAAAAAATCTCAAGTTTATTCCACCTTTTTAAAATTTAGAGCTTTCATTCGTACCCAATTTGAACGGAAAATTAAGAATATTCAATGTGATAATGAAAAAGAATATGATAATGGGTTATTTCAGAATTTTTGTGGGAATAATGGTATCAATTTTCGTTTCTCTTGTCCTCATACGTTCTCACAAAATGGAAAAGTCGAACGCAAAATTCGTACCATTAATAATATTGTCCGAACATTATTGATCCATTCTTCCGCACCTCCTTCCTTTTGGCATCGTGCTCTACAAATGACTACTTATATCCTTAACATTCTTCCTACCAAAGGTTTGGCATATTCGTCCCCCCTTCGACTACTATTTAATAAGACACCTTCGTATTCACATCTTAGGGTCTTTGGGTGCTTATGTTATCCCCTATTTCCGTCCACCACAATTAACAAACTTCAGGCCTGATCTACCCCCTGTATGTTTTTGGGTTATCCATCTAATCATCATGGTTACAAATGTTTTGATTTATCGTCTAATAAAATCATCATTAGTCACTATGTGATTTTTGATGAATCCCAATTTCCGTTTGCTAAGGTAAGTAGTCTCGTGCCTAGTTCGTATAATTTTTTGGATGACGATGTCTCCCATATATTATCCACCATTTTTCAGACATGTCCCGCACCCCGAATCCGCCAACGGACCCACTGCCCGCTAGTTCTCCAGTACCTTCACAGACCACCGTCGTGGGTCCAGTGACTGGGCCACCTCTCCAGCCCAGTTCTGGCCCAGTTTTTAACCTTGCTCCAGTCCCTGCTTCTATTTCTGGCCCAGTTCCATCGTTTATTAATTCCAGTTTATGTGTTGGGCCAGCAGGCCCACTGCTTCCTGGCCAGTCCGTCACTTGTCCCGTTATTTCCCAAAATTCATCCAATTCTCCCCGAGTCACAGACCGGTCACTCGTAGTCACCGGGGTAATTTTAAACCGAAAGACATTTTGATTTAAATTTTAATGCTTAAATCGCCTCTACCCCGTAACCTCGTGTCCGCCTTAGTGACCCAAATTGGAAATTGGCTATGACCGACGAATATGATGCTCTTATTGCGAATAAGACGTGAGAGTTGGTACCTCGTCCTTCTGGTGTTAATATTATACGGTCTATGTGAATTTTTACTCATAAGGATAATTCTAACGATTCTTTTGCGAGGCATAATGCTCGTCTTGTAGGTGATGGTAAGATTTAGCAGGTTGGTGTGGATTATGGTGAGACCTTTAGTCTGATGGTTAAGCCGGCTACCATTTGCACTGTGCTCAGCTTGGCTCTCTCGAAAGCATGGCTCATTCATCAGTTAGATGTGAAGAATGCTTTCTTACATGATGATATTAAGGAGACCGTTTACATGCATCAACCCTTGGGTGTTCGAGACCCCAGATATCCTCATCATGTCTGTCTATTGAATAAGTCCTTGTATGGGCTTAAGCAGGACCCACGGGCTTGGTATAAGAGATTTGCAGACTATGTGTCGTCTATTGGGTTTACGCACAACAGGTCAGATAATTCATTGTTCATATATCATCGTGGTTCTTCCCTGGCTTATATTATATTATATGTGGATGATATTATCTTGACTGCCTCTACTGATGCATTACGCAAGTCTATCATGACCATGCTCAGTTCTGAGTTTGCTATGAAAGACTTGGGGCCCTTGAGTTATTTTTGGGGGATTGTTGTCACTCGTCATGCAGGTGGGTTGTTCTTATCACAACGTAAGTATGCAACTGAGATCGTTGAGTGAGCTGGTATGTCCTCATGCAAGTCTACTTCCACTCCAGTTAATACTAAACCCAAGTTGGGTGTTGCGGCTGGCTCACCTTACGAGGATCTGACCCGCTATCGCAGTTTTGCACGGGCTCTTCAATATCTTACTTTCATGAGACTAGATATTACGTATATCGTACATCATGTGTGCTTGTTTATACATGATCCCAGAGTTGAACACATGAATGCGCTCAAACGCATTATTCGATACATCCAAGGAACACTTGACTATGGCTTACATTTATATCCGTCTTCGACATCTGCACTTGTCTCGTATACAGATGTTGATTGGGGTGGTTGTCCGGATACCAGACGTTCCACGTCCGGCTATTGCATGTTTCGTGGTAATAACTTGGTCTCATGGTCTGCGAAGCGTCAGTCGACATTGTCACGCTCTAGTGCAGAGGCCGAGTATCGAGGGGTGGCCAATGTGGTTTCTGAATCATGTTGGTTACGTAATATTCTTTTAGAGCTTTATTGTCCTATTCAGAAAGCTACCTTGATTTATTGTGATAATGTTAGTGCCATCTACCTTTCTGGTAATCCAGTTCAACACCATCGCACTAAACACATCGAGATGAACATTCACTTTGTTCACGAAAAGGTAGCTCGTGGACAAGTACGCGTCTGCCATGTCCCTTTCAGGTATCAAATTGCAGACATCTTTACAAAGGGTCTTCCCTCGGTCCTTTTTGAAGATTTTAGGGTCAGTCTCAGCGTACGAAGATCGTCCGCTATGACTTCGGGGGTGTGTTAAATATACACGTGATATACACTTACCATAAGTAGTGTATATCACGTGTTGGTCATGGTTTTGTAAATATTCAGCCCGTGATATATGGTAGATTTTAGGTATTAATTGGTTGTAATATTTTAGTGTAAATATGGTATTAATTAGTATTGTACACTTATCATAATTATAAGATTCTTGTACTAGTAGAATATAGTTTTGGGAGTAGAATAGGAATAATATTTCTATTATGCAAAATTGTAAATTGTATATATACTCTTTCATTAATAAAAATAATCCAGGAATTATTTCTTTCATCATTAATGTCAACAAACTCAACACCAAGAATATCTTTTTTTTTGGCTGGACACCAATAATTCTAAAACCTTTCAAGTATTTCCTTGAAAAATTGAATTGTATATTAATCATAACTATTTAGGAAAATAAAAAAACCACGAATATATAACCTGTTTTTTCCAATTTAGATGTCAAAGGATTCCATTTATCAACACACCCACATGAAGTCATTATAACCCTCTGTGTGAAGCATGCGTGGTATCTATTTTCTATAAATTGACTTAACATCATAACAATTGACACGTTTAATTTTTTTTTTTTGTTCTTCTTTTTCTCTTTGTTGGGAATTAGATTAAGGCTCCATTTTCACGTGATATGAAATCAGCAATTTGAAATTAGGATGATTTAAAATTAAAGTTTCGTTTAGATATACAATTTAGATTTTTTAAGTTGTATTTTTTTCATAAACATAAAAACCTCACAAATTGTGAAAACCATCAAAACTTTCCCAATTCTTATATAATCTTATCAAATGAGCAAATCACAATTCATAACAAAGTTAATATGCTACTAGAAGATCTTTCTAAAAAATACAACATCTTTTGATCGAACTTTAGTTCAATAAAAAGAAAATTGATCATGAATTGTAGAAGTAAATTTAGTTGGTAAATGGTTGATAAGAGTAAATTTTGTTATAAATATACTACCAACTTATAGATCTTTTTTTTTTTTTTTATATTTGATATAAATGGTTGGTAAACAGATCTACCAATTTATGGATCTTTTTTTACAAAATATAAACTTATGGGTCAAGTTTTACATTTTAAAAAAGATTGAAATCATGATTTGAAATCTCAAATCATGCCTTTTTGGAGAATTTGGGATTTGAAATCATGATATGAAGTTAAAGTTGATGTGCAAATTTCATAAATAAATGCTGATTTGAAATCAAAATATGAAATCATGATTTCATATCGCATGGCCAAACGCCTACTAAGGAGCCGTTTGGACATGATTTGAAATCATGATGATTTGAAGTTGAAGTTTTGTTTGGGCATGCCATATGAACTTCTTAAGTTGTATTTTTTCTTATAGACATATATAAAATCCACAAGTTGTGAAAACCATCAAAACTTTTCCAATTCTTATACAATCTTACCAAATGAGCAAGTAAAAAATTAATACGCTATTAGAAAGCCTTTCTAAAAAATACAATATCAATTTATCAAACTTTAATTTAATAAATTTTTTTAACATGAATAGTAATGTAACTACTCTTTAATATAATCTCCCACATGGTGGGAGTAATTGTTAAAAATATCCTACCAATTTGTAGATTAATATTTGATATAAATGGTTGGTAAACATGGTTGCTAAATATATCTACCAACTTATGAGTCTTATTTTACAAAATATTAACTTATGGGTCAAGTTTTACATTTAAAATTTTGAAATCATGATTTGAAATCTCAAATCATGCTTTTGTGGACAATTTGGGATTTGAAATCATGATATGAAGTTGAATTTTTGTGCAAAATACATAAACAAACACTGATTTGAAATCATGATTAATTGAGTGTTGTCCTACTTATTCTTTCATGCTAGTAGCCGTAGTATTATTCTGGTAATTTCCTTGTCTTTCAATTTCTGTTACTATTTATTATTTTTTGTACTTTGATTATCGTATTATTTTGTGGTAGTTATGTGGATGAAATGGAGGATAGCATCCGAAGTCTTATGTGACAAGAAGGTGCCATCAAAACTTAAAGACAAGTTCTACAGAGTTGTGGTTAGACCCACTATGTTGTATGGGGCAGAGTGTTGGGCTGTTAAGAACTCTCACTTTCAGAAGATGAAAGTTGCGGAACAAGGTGAGAGTGGATTCGGTGGAGGATGAGATGCGGGAGGCGAGACTAAGATAGTTCGGGAATGTGCAGAGGAGATGCACTGATGCCCCAGTGCAGAGGTGTGAAAGGTTGTCTATGAACGGTTTCAGGAGAGGCAGAGGTAGGCCGAAGAAGTATTGGAGATAGGTGATTAGACATGACATGACGTATGGCCAGCTTACCGAGGACATGAATTTGGATAGGTGGTTATGAAGGACATGGATTAGAGTAGAAGGTTAGGAAGTAATTGAGTGTTGTCCTACTTATTCTTTCATGCTAGTAATCGTAGTATTATTCTGGTAGTTCCTTGTCTTTCGATTTCTATTACTATTTATTGTTCTTTGTACTTTGATTATCGTATTATTTTGTGGTAGTTACAACTTTTCTCTCCAGTCAGCTTTATCATGATTTCTATGAGGTTTTTACTTGCTTTAATTGTTTGATCTTGTGCCGAGGGTCCACCGGAAACAACCTCCCAACCTCCCAATGTAGGAATAAGGTCTGCATACACCCTACCCTCTCCAGACCCACTTTATGGAATTTCACTTAATATGTTGTTGTCGTATATCGCATGTTCAAACCTACTAAGTATTATTGCCAATAAACTTATTTCAATATTAATTCTTGATTGTCACGTTTGAAGATTTGGGGAAGTTTGAAGATTTGGGAATATTATAAAATTTTCATATAAATATTTGTGAGATTCGTAAATCATAATAATCTACGTGTATTTATGTTTAAAAAATAAATTTACAAATAAAAAGGGGGAAAAGGCTGTTTCATTTTCCACGAATAGAAGTTTGATAGGTTCAAGCACATTTTTAAAGATACAGATTTCAAAAAATTAAAACTCTTGTATTTAGCATAATGTGATGATCTAAGATATGAATATCTTGTTTCAAATAAATCAATAATCATTTACTATCTAGAAGATAAAAAAATTCAAGTTGTAATTTCTGATATTTTCTTATTCTATTTTCTCTTTTCGTATTTATTTATTTATTTATTTTATTTCTTCATATGATTCTTTACAACAGAAAGATGTGGTTTTCAAGATAGTAACTGATAAACTAGATAACTGAAGCTGGAACCTAACAAGCCTATAACAGCAAAACACATAGTAGTAAAATTGTTAATATTTTATTTAAATACATTTTTATAATCTTGGCATAAGGTGTTATCTACTTGCGATTCGCCACGTTGAAGATTAATATTTTTATAATCATATTATTATATTACAATTATTCTTTTCATTTCAGTGCTAGGGGAATAATTAATTGAAATATCATAAAAAATAATATGATTAAGCCATTTAACCTATCAACAAAAACTGTATAGTATTTTTGAGACAGGCCTTAGCATATATAGTTGTATATACACTGAATTTGTCTTGGACACTACCTTTTAATTTTATTTATTAATTTATTTATCTTCTTTTTTTACCAGTATAAATGGAAGTGCGTCTTGTAGTTTTTGTATTGGATCTGTTGATAAGAGGAAAGAAAATGTCCAGGTTCATGTATATACATATACACTTAATTTACTGCTAACCCTACATGTTCGTTGCCAGAAAATGATGCTTCACGTTGTACATTTGTGCCTCCCAAAGTCTTGTGACCTCTGTTTCGTTTTTTCCTTCTTTATTTGGTGATTGATATTTATTTTGGAGTTCTGATTAATTTGGCTTCACAGTTAATTTTTGGCAGATTGTTCTTATTTGGGATAGTTGTTTAGTAAAGAAGCTCTATATTTCTCTTGTAACTTGTACATTTTTTAGATTACAATCTAAAAATCTCTTTATAAACAAACTAAAATTTTTATGAAAAAGCGTAAGACCACGATCTAAAATTTTGTAAGTTGTTGAAGATGTTAGTGACAGTCTAATATTTTATTTGTAAGGTTGAGAAACATACGAGCATACATTACATCCGAATCTGACATTATCTGAAAGGTTTTTTTTAGAGTTATATTTGCCTGACTTTTAAAAATAGAGACAAAATCTAAATAGTAATCCGAAAAGAGGATATTTGTGTAAATAATACATGCCGCATAAGGACAATTAAGAAAGAAGGCGCTTCTTATCATGATCTTTTTATAGTATTTAATTTCTAAGACTCAAAATTTAAGAACTCCAATTAGTGAAAAAGTTATATTTATCCCACTAAGGACAATTAAAAGAAGGCGCTTCTTATCATGATCTTTTTATAGTATTTAATTTCCAATACTCGGATTTAATAACTCCAATTAGTCAAAAAGTTATATTCATCCCACTACAATAAGTCTTGTGACCATCTCATAAAGAGATGACAAGTTCAAATTTTCTCATATTATTTCACTGTGTTTTGTATGCTAGTAAATGTTTCTGAAAAAATATTTAGCTACGTCATTTTTGATAGTATTTGAAAAAATATTTCCTTGATAAAGTCATTTCTAGTATTTGATATCTTTAATAGTTTTCCTTTTATTTTTTACCTAAGGAAACTTTTGTTCACCAAAAGGGAATATGACTTCAGTCACTTTGAGGTTCATTCATATTAGTCCATGGCATTGAGTATTTCAGACTCAAATTTACTTTAGTACTATCTAATGAACTCTCAGGTTATCCTTTACTCTAGCACTTGGGTCATTTTCTTGTAACAACTACCAAAATATATAAAACAAAAAGTTCTACTTTGACTTTTGAAAAATGAGATCCACACTAATGAGCATATTAATATGAGTTAATACTCTTAATAGGTTTCCAAGTCAAATGATTTCCTATTTCAGCTTTCATTTTCAGTATCTCCTTGATTCTTTGGAATAATAGTTAAACAATTATTGTCAACTATAATTATTGTTGATGGGAATATTATTGATTAAGCAAACCAAATGACTTTCTCATAAATGTCAAATGCTATTTTTGCTGTTTAAGTATCAAATCCTTTCGAATCCTTAAAGGGAAAAAGAATTCAAGGAATAATAGAGTCGACCACAAGAAAATTGAATGTGAAGGAACGACGTTTTTCTTCATAAGTTATAAACAAAATAATAAGAATAATAATTATCTTATTGGTTTGTTTTATTGTATAAATATGTGGTAGAGGGGGTTGGAGGGTTGGGGGAAGGGTGACGGTTTTAATTTTTTTAAATTTATTATTACTTATTATTCTAGTTTGGGAGTGGAGGTGATGGTGTGTTTGCAATTTCTTGTCTATTGAAAAAAAGAGCAAGAAGAATCAAGATGTATACTTGATAAATTCATTTTTTATATTGTCTAACTAAGTGTTTATGAATAAATAAAATCGCCTATCAATTAAATCTTTATATTTCTATTTTCTATAGTATTTATCAAAATTTTACAAATCTATCTTAGTTTCATGTCAATACCGCTAGATTTAATATCGATCGATGGATAGGATGGAGCCCATAACAAATGAACCTATAAGAAGCAAATCCACAAGACATGAATTTGACAAAAGCCAACCCTTGTACTCCATCCAACAATATAGTTTAGTGGTCAACGTAGTTAGTTGTTTTAGGTTCAAGTATTGAAGGCAAAAATTATTTGGTAATTTCTTTTCATTCATTCAAACCTTACTAAACGGTTGAATTAGTCAAGGTACACCTCAGTTATTAAAAGAAAGAAACCCCATTAAAGTAATTATGTTGATATTGCATAGCAAATCAAACCGTTAGCTTCATAAGACCCACACTTTCCCTTGTAATTAAAGCCTTGAAATAGAGGATAATGCAGAAAAACACTTCACTAAGAAGCTTATAAAGATCATAGAAGAAATACCTCTTTACATAACTTTGGCAACATTAACAACCATGCTACAAGACTTCAAAAGAGTAGAGTAGATCTATCAAACAATCTTGAGAACAAATTAAACAAGTAAAACCTTAACCACAGCCTATAAATTCAACAGTTTATACAGACTGATAAAATAAAACTGGCCATGATGAAACAGTAACTTATTTATAAGATATCTACATGTCCTATATGAAGCAGCATTGGCATATATATGAGGTGTGTTCGTTACACCATGCCCTAGTTCTTCAACCTTTACAACACATGGTAACTGGAAAAACCATAACTAAGACGACTATAGGCGATTAAAAAAATCCACCCAATAAAGCAGACGATTACACGGGATCTTATATCTATGGAGCCAAAACTGACTACTTGATATACATGTCAACAATCTCCTGGCTAGTACCAAATGGGAGCATCGTGCTTTGGTGTGGTATCGTATCCAATACCAGGCAGATTTCCGTTGTAATTGGTAGACTGTAAGTTGAATGGGGACCCAAACATGAAATGGAAATTGTCATTGGAGCCTGTATTGAAAGGTGAATTTAACGCCTTGGATTGATCAAAAGGATCGCCTTGTGGGAGCATAAACTGAGTTGCGGGGATATTAGTGTTTTTGAAGATATTTCCCTCCATTATCCCTTGTCCGAGCAGATAATTGTCCTGGTGGACACGAGGGTGCTGCTCTTTGGTCAATGAAATATTCCCCGTATTTTGGCTTTTGTTTCCTTGTACATTACTATCATAGAATGACATAAGCTCGTTAATCATCCTTTGCCCATCTTCAGGAACTCCTATACCGGATAGATCAAAGGAAGGTGGACCTTGATTAACTGGAAGAGCAGCTGGCTTTGGCTGGACATACTGTTGAGGGAAGACAACTGGCTTGACTTCATTAATCTGAAAGTTTGAAACTCCAAACCGGGAAGAATTTCTGAAAGGGCAAGCAAATTGATGATTGTCTCTGGAAGATCTGTCCTGAAAACCATGGCGAAGATCATTGTGAGGACATTGAAGAAACTCACATGTATAGATCTTTTGATCCATCAAAGTCGGTTCATAGGCCTGTTTCCTCTTCAGACCAACATCTAAGTTGATGATAAGTTCATCCTTGTTTGGATGAGATTGTTTTTGTAGAGGCATCGTCTCCTTGAATCCGATATTCAACAAATTGAGATGGTTCGGTTTTTGCTCTTGAAAATCAAAGTTAGGCTCATCTTGAGCACCTTCAACATCATACTCACTGCTGTCATTCAACATAAAATTTCCACTACCGCCAACTGAGGACAAAGGTGGACAGCGATCAGGATAGAGTTCCTGAGCCAAAGCTTCCTCTTGACTAATAATAGCAAGCCAAGTTGCACTTTCCTTGGCTGTCATCTTGTCCTGCAAGCACTTTGACTGCCTTACCAGCTTACGGATTTTAGCAATATCGGGGAACATGTGCTTGATCACCGCTGTGAGGACACCGACCTTCCACGCCTTCTTCAGATCATGAGGCTTCTTATAAGGTGGAGAACATTGGTCCTTCTGCAAACCCAATTGAGGCCACCAATCCTCCTGTCCAGTGGGCCACCACGGTGGTGGAACACCTTTCTCCAACGGAAATCTTCTCTGAGGAGGATCACAGTGCTGCATCAAAGCTGATAATAATGAACCAAGGGTGGTATCTTGAAGCTCCTGCAAGGTGTGAGGGGTAGGACCCACCGGATTAGACCCCTCGTTCATGCCCGGGATGGCATGATCAGCTTGGTATTTGGCTATGGCAGCAGGACCATTTCGATCGAACCTCACTTTATCCTTCCACCATTCCCTAAGATTATCAGATGCCCCACTAACCGGCTTGCCTTTTTCCGGAATGATACCGTAAACAAAACCCTGAGCTTTACATACTTCCATCATTTTCAACATATACTTCAAGATACCATCCTGTGCCCTCGACATCTTCTTCCTCCTAGCTTGCTCCTGCGACTGACGTTGTTTTGCAGGATCGACAACTTCCTTAGTTTTAGTCATCTCTTTCAACCTTTTTAACTTCATCTTATCCCTCCACATTCTCCTCTCCAGTTCATCCACATCAATCTCTTCATCACTATAATCATCATCCACCACAGGATCCGGCTCAGTCTGTGGAGCAAGGGACGCTTCCACTTCCTTTAGCGAAGCAGGGAAGAAATCAAGATCGCCACAGAACCCCATTTCTTCAAACATCATCATCTTGACAGGACGAACAATCACTCAAAAAAGGTGAAGCTACTTGTAACTTCCACAAGATCCAAGCAGGATTAAGCAACTAATATCCAAAATCCAATATTCAGAGAAGAATCTATTGAAGTTGATCAAATTACATGAGCCTGCAAATACATTTACAAGGAAAATAAGAAAATCTGAATAAACATTTCCAGAACTGAAATCACACAACATAATAAACAAGTAAACATCACAATAAACAGGTGGAGTTCAATCAAATTCGGGGAGAGGACACCAATCATCAAAAGAAAAATAAATTTGCACAAATAAGAGAGAAAGAGAGCCAAGATTGTCTCCAGAAAATTTAAGCATCCCCCATTTTCTTGGAAGCTCAACAGAAAAAAATTACAAGCTATCTCCCAGGAAAATCTAAGAATTTAACATGCTTTCTTAGATCTAAAATATCAAATATTCATGTAACCTCCTAAACATAAAGCTGGAAGAAAATTCTGTTACTTACCTAAGTATCTAGTGATGACAAAATTCAGAATAAAAATCCAATCTTGAAGCAAAGGATCAAATATTTACAGCAGTATTCAGGGACACATATCATCATAATAGAGAAAATACATCAATAATCCAAAGATCAATCTATCTGGGGATGCAAAAAACTGAAATCAAACACAATTATATTGAAGAAGGAAAACGGTAGAAGAAATTCCAGATGAAACAAACATCTGGAGTTTACCTAAGTATCAAGTGATAACAAAATTAGAATCAAGAAACACATAAAAATCATATCTTGAAGCAAAAAGTTCAAATATTTACATTAGTACTCAGGGCCACATATCATCATAATACAGAAAATACATCAATAATCTAAAGATCAATCTATCTGGGGATGCAAAAAACTGAAATCAAACACAATGATATTGAAGAAGGAAAATAATACTAAAAGAAATCCCAGATGAAAACTAACACCAAATCTCAGTAAAGATCTCAACTTGACCACATAAAAGCAAATAGTTTCAGGAAATACCTGAAAAATATCATTTTTTTCCTTCCAAGAAATTGTTGAAATGGAACTGTGCTTAGAGAATAATTGACCCTTTGGACTGTAGAGACGGAAGAAGATGGGGAAGTTATAGTAGTACTAATAATACAATTATAATAATGGAGTTTGTATAGTAGTGAGGGAGTACTATTTTTGATGGTGGAAAATGTAAGGGGAGATGAAAAGTGTCGGCTTTGTGTTTTGGATTTTCATCTTCTTGGATGGATTGTCAGATAGAAAGGGATTGGTTTCCCTTTGTGTTTTGTACTATTATAAAAACCACAACGTTTTGTATTTTATTGATTTGTAGTCTTGTGCCATTATCTTGGTAAAAATTTATTCACGCTTCATATTTATGTTAAATTTATAAAGTTATCATGATTTTGAAATACATTAAGGTGAGAATATATATAATTAATTACAATAATTTAATAATAAGAATAATGTGAAGATGTGTCACATATTTACACTATAAATTGTAGTGTAGACTAATAAGAATTTATTTTTTGTGTAACTTAACTATGCTTTACTAGTAAGAGTGAATGTGAAGATATGTATCATGTACTTATTGTATTAGTATAAATATTGAGTGTGAGTAAATTTATTACTCTATCTTTTATTGAAACAAAATCATCTCTTAATTCTAACATAACTACAATTAAAGCCATTGTTAGCTATTAATTGTAGTGTAAATACAGTGTGTGAATAAGTTACTACTCTATTTCATTTTCTACGTTTGCATAGTGGATGGACAAATGATATTGTGTGAATGACTAAACATCATTGTAGGTTCTAAAAATTACATGATACATATATTAGTAAATGGAGTTCGGAAATGGTAGAATATATGAAAATCTCACTCATATCTTTGTGAGATAGAGAGATTGTTTCGAATAAATAAATGCATAGCATGTGTTATTTTTATCTAATTTTTCTTATCAAATATCAACTATCAGTTAATAAAGTATAATATTTTTTTTGCATATAGTGTCATCTAAAGTTATAAGAAGATATGACTATTTTAATACTTATTTGCTTGCTTTTAATTTTTCAGTAAATGTAGTGAGCTATGTTCTAAAACGAAATATAAGCAACTATTTTCCCAAACAAAAAACTTAAAACTCAAAACAAGGTATTATGATCAAGAAAGAATTATAACAATATTTTTTGTGATTAATGTTTCTCCTAGAGATAAATACTTTGTTTTTATGCATATATCAAAAGTGATTTGGATTTTCATGTCGGCTGGGAGTGGGGTGAGGAGAGGTGATTTAGAGCTTTAAGTGTAGTTGTGCCTTGAAGTGGGATACTACAACAACAACATACTCAGTGAAATCTCACAACGTAGGATCTATGGATGATAGAATGTACACAGACCTTACCTCTATCTTGGTAGGTAGAGCGGTTGTTTCCGAGAAACCATCGGCTCAGGACAAGCAAAGTAAAAAATAGTCAGACCCGGTCAAAAAATTAAAGCAGTAGCAGTAAGAAAATGCTGATAACAAACACGAATACTCCATGATATTGAAAATGACAATTGAAGGGATATTACAAGAATGTGGAGGGGAAAAAGTACTACAAAATGTATTTTCTATTATAAATTTTTTACTTAATAATGATTAAGTGATATATATTTTCACTTGATTATGATAGGAAAAGCTTTCCTCTTTTATGAGTCTCATGCCACATGGACTCGAGTTAATTGAATTCCAAAATGGATATCGAATATCGGATGGAAAATAGATAAAAAGATGTTTCCAATTTATTTTATGACTTAAATTATTTAATTTAGTGTAATATTTATGTCAGATTTTTTTGAAGGTTTAGAATAAATAATTGAGTACTATATTTAAGACAAATGTTAGTTATAGGACAGTATGGGCTTTTCTATGTGAAATAATGAGTAATTTAATGAGATTTGTATGTGTATTTTGGGTGGGAATTTTTGTAGGGAAGCCCTATGGGTCAGTGAGTTTTTCTATTCAAGGGAGAATGCAATGAATTAATTAAAAGTTTGTGGGGATGGGGAAAGGAATGTGGTAATTTGTTTTTTTCTTGTTTTGTATTGTTGAATATATGAGTCGGCAATTACCTTAGTGTGTCTTATCCTTTTGAGTTCTTTGCGATAGTTACATTTGACCTATTATGGAGAAGAGCATTTATGGCTAGTGATTCAGTGTGAATTAGGAAAGTAATAACTTAACTTTTAAATCATCACGTCTAGATAACATTGAGATCTATTATTCCAAATTTAGGTTAAGTTTTTTAAAAATATAATTAGTAAGTTTTGAGATATTTCTCAAGATACTGTAATTACAAATTTTTGCCAACTCTTTTTAGATAATCTTTTACTATGAGCATCCAAAAGTATCTCTTAAAAGTTAAAATTGGTAAATCATTTTCATTGTTTACATTACAATCTCTTAACTATTAAACAATCACGTCTAGACATTTTGAGATCCATTATTCCAAATTTAGGTTAAGTGTTCTTAAACTATAATTAGTAAAATATGAGATATTTCTCAAGATATCTACAATGTTTGAAACTCTTTTTAGGTAATATCACTACTGAAAGGTAAAAATCGACGGACAAAAAATCAATGGACTGCGTCGGAAAACAAACCGATGAAAAAACGATGGATTACTCGGTTTATTTTGGCGGAATTTTGCGCCTAAAATTCGGCGCAAAATTCTACCAAAATAAATATAACGAAACCAACGTCGTCCGTAGGCTTTATTAAAATTAAATAACAATTAATATATAAAAACTGGCGAATTACGTCGGTTTATTTTAAAAAAATAATAAATAAATTTTAAATTTTAAAAATTTTAATTCATAATAAAATAAAATATTTTAAATTTATTTTTTAGTAAAACCGACGAGGTCCGTCAATTTTATTTACATTTTTAATTTTTTTTTGTCAAAGTGGGTCAACGATTAAAAAAACCGAAGGACCGCGTCGATTTTGTCCGTAGGTTTTTTAAATAAATCTGACCAAATCAGGACTAACTCAAAAACCCTCATTTCCACCGGCGAATCCAACTCCAGCCGGCGTTCCCCCACTCCGGCGTTCGCCCAACTCCGGCGTCCCCCACCCCTGCGGCATAACAGCCCAAAAGGTTAGTTTTAAAGATTTTTTTTTGAATTGCTTAGATTGTAGATTAATGATTATGTATTAGTTTATTTATGAAATATTTGTGATGCTATTGATGTGTATGGACTTAAACTTGATTAAAATGTATAATTTATTTGTCAAAAATGTGTAAGTTTATTTTTTAGGGCTTTTGTTGATGATTTGTTTTGGATAATCTTAGTTTGTAGTTTTAATGTGTATGTAATTAGTTTATTTATTCATAATTTTATTGATGTGTATGAATTTGAATTTAACATAAAAGTACACTTTATTTGTCAAAAATGTGTAGGGATCACTTTAGATTATTGTTTTGATTGAAATTGGCTATATTTATGTTCAATATCAATAAGAATGTACATTTCATTAGTTTTGGATTTTAATGTGTATGAATATGAATTTGATAGAAAATGTACACCTGACTTAACATTTGAACTACAAATTAGTTTAAGTTTAATTAATAATATAATACAACCTAAATTATAATTTAATATTTATATTATAAATATTTATGTAGATGGATCATCATATGTGGATGTATAATAGAAATAATAGCGAACGTGCGGGTGTTAATGATGAATTTGTTGAAGGTGTTGCATGGTTTATCATACGTGCAATGTCATGATCCTTATAAAAGTGAAGGGGTAATTAGGTGTCCTTGTTTGAATTGTAAGTGTATGAAGTATTTTAAACCAGAAACGGTTAAGCTTCATTTTATATCGTAAGGGTTCAAGGAGAGATACTCTGGTTGGCCTGCTCATGGAGAGGTTGATGGGGTTCATGGTATATATTATAATTTGGTTGTTGATGAAAGTAGTATGTCGTAGGAAAATATTCATGTCCAATATGATAGAGTTAACGATATGGTTAATGATATTTTTGGGATACATTCTGGGTTTAAACCTGAAAAAACTATTGAACAACCTCCCAATGAAGAAGCAATGCGTTTCTATCAATAATTAGAAGAGGCTAGTCGTCCACTTTGGGTCGGGAGTCTTCATTCTACGTTGTCTGCTGTAGTTAGAATCATTAATATCAAATCAGATTGGAGTGTTGCTGAAGGTGCTATAGACTCTATGATTTAGCTTATGGGGAAATTAGTTAGTCCTGAATTCGACATACCTAAAATCTACTATCAGGCAAAGAGACCGATTTCCAAGTTAGGATAGAATTCATTGTTGTCCAAACGGTTGTATGTTGTTATATAAGCAAGATGTTGATTTAGAACATTGTAAATTATGTGGACATGCTCGTTTTAGGCAGACTCCTAGTGGGAAGATGGTTCCAATCAAGACGATGCATTAGTTACCTCTAATACCTAGATTAAAGAGGTTGTATGCATTGCCGAGTTCCGCTCCTCCTATGAGATGCCATAGTGAAAATAGAAGGGCAACTTAAAGCATATTGGTGAACTCTTGAGTTCATCGCCAAGTCTGACCAGGTAAAAGCTGCCCGTGCATCCCAAAAAGATGACTTCTTATATGTTATGGGTGTAAGAAGTCAAGGGCATGTAGCTAGAAAAATGACAAGTAATTTTACACTTTTAAAGTTATAAACTGTCAATATATTATTATTGAGTTATATATTCTTCTTCTTTTTTTTTGTAGAAAGAAAAGACATGAGTTTTCCCAGTCAAGATGAGCTCTTTCTAAAGACCCACATACAAAAGAAGAACAACGAAACAGATGAGGACGAATAGATCGAATCCAGGGCTAAAGACACTTATGTAAGCAATTCTTTTAGTCTATGAATAATTATGGTATACATTTAATTGTTATATGGTTGGTATATACTAACTTTTATTTTTAAATGTACAGGTTGAATATAAAAAAGTGATCTATGAGTACATGCAAACACAACCTGAAGATGAGTCGGCCCAGCCTCCGCCAGAATTGGAGATTGAAATGTGGTGTAAAGTAGTTGGGTCACAAAAGGGTAGAACGTACGGTCTAGACCCGATGAACAACTTTCAGCGCCTCCAGTCAGGAGTCAGGACTGCGAGGTGAAGGGACTTCCCAACAGGGCGAGGGCGTTGGTGTCCAATTCCCAGCTATGGCGCAACAAATTGCAAAACTTAATTGACAATTAGTAGCGGCTGAAGCTAAACGATTGGAGGGAGAAAGGGTGATGCAAGAGAGCCTGAAATCACTCGAGGCACAAGTTAGGAGCCACATTGCATGTGGACGATTTGGTGTGCCCAACTCCCCCCCCCCCCTCCTCGCCTTGATGATGATGATGACATGGAGCCGGAAGACGACGGTGAATACGTAAACCGTGTCTTAGTACTTAGGATTTCACTCATGTTATATTGATACTTTGTAAAATTAATGGTTCTTTTGGTTGAATGTTTTGAAGACTTTGAACTTTGATGGACTTTTTAAATTATATTTGACGTGTTAATATTGCATTTGATTGATAATTAGGATGTTATTTATATTGTAGCTAAAATTGAAATATATTTGTTTTGGATGTTTTTGACAGGTATTCGTCGTGTTTCTTTTTAAAAAATAAAAATAAAACCGATGGAATTCATCAGTTTTTAATAATATATATTATTTATTTATATATAAGAATAATAATTTAATTAAAAACCCGATGAAGCACGTCAATTTTTAATTAAATTATAATTTTGAACTAAAATTCGAGGGAGAATTATACCGACGCAATCCGTAGGTTTACCGCGTCGGGTTTTTCTGTTGGTGTTCGACCGTTTTTTTAGTAGCGTCTTTTATTATGAGCGTAGAAAAGTATCTCTTTTCTAGTTGGAGATCAATTTAGGTATCTTGCATCACAGTTTAGACTATGTAAATTCTTATTTTCTAATTTAAGCAAAGTTATTTGATCCATCATTTAAAAAGAATATGTTTAACTCCGAAAATTCTTATTTTCTAGTTCAAGCAAAGTTATTTGATCCATCATTTAATTAAAAGGATATATATACACAGTGGCGGACTTAAGATTTTCACTGAGGGTGTTCGAAAAGTAAAAATATAGTGACTGAGATTTGAACTTGGACCCCTTAAACCACTTAACCAACATTTTCCCTCGTGTTCAAAGTATTCAAAATTTATCTATGTACATAAAAAATAAAAAATACCTTATATACACATAATGTAATTTTTTAATGAGAATGTTCGGGTGAACACCCTCGGCGGGCCCTAGATCCGCCACTGTATACATACGATGGTGTGAGATTTAATTACAGTGGCATATTTTTATTTCTCACAAATCTCTACTAGATCATTTAGAAAACATAATTATCTTCTTCTTAGAAAGAGAACATAAATAAATTCTATAATTGAGCACAACGTAAGAATATTTTTCTCAAAATATCATATTCTTAAAATGTGGTTAATATACCACAAATACAACTTCATCCTAGGCTAAACTTAGGCTAAGAATATGATATGATTAGCTCAAATCATGCTATCTAATCTACCTACCAGATACATATGATTCTACCATCAATTACACTAATTACTAAATAATTATAATAAGTACAACATTAATGATAATTATTCTATCACTCCCCCGCAGTCGAAGCGGGAGGTAGACGTATACTGAGACTGTCTCGAAAATCTTCAAATAACACCAGCTGAAGACCCTTAGTAATATATCTGCAATCTGATAGCGTGCCGAGACATGTAAGACACGCACGTGTCCGCAAGCGACTTTTTCACGAACAAAGTGAATATCTAGCTCAATATGTTTAGTGCATTGATGATTGACCGGTTTATTGAAAGGTAAATAACACTAAGATTATCACAGTACACCAATGTTGCTTTCGGAACCGGACAGTGAAGTTCTAAAAGAAGATTCCGAAGCCAACAAGATTCAGACACTACATTGGCAACACCCCGGTACTCTGCTTCAGCACTGGATTTGGACAACGTTGTTTGATGTTTGTAGGACCAAGAGACCAAGTTAAAAGCAAGAAATATACCATAACCAGACGTGGAGCATCTGGTGTCCGGACATCCTCCCCAATCAGCATATGTGTAGGAGACAAGAGTGGATGTCGACGATGGATATAAATGCAAGTCATACTCTAGAGTACCTTGAATATAACGCACAATGCGTTTGAGAGCATGCATATGATCATCCATCGGATTATGCATGAATAAGCACACATGTTGCACCGCATAAGAAATGTCCATCCTTGTGAATGTAAGATATTGCAGGGCTCCTGCTAGGCTGCGGTAAAGTGTCGGGTCGGCAAATGGCTTGCCGGAGGAGGCGCTCAACTTGGGTTTAGTATCAACTAGAGTTGTTGACGGCTTACAGGATGACATGCTTGCCCGTTCAACAATCTATGTTGTGTACTTCTTTTGGGATAAGAATAAACCACCTACATGACGTGTCACCGCTATCCCTAAAAAAATAGTTCAATAGCCCTAGATCTTTCATAGGAAATTCAGAGCCAAGCAATGACATGATTGACTTGCGAAAAGCATCAGAAGAGACATTCAATATAATATCATCCACATATAAAAGAAGGTAAGAAATATTATTACCCTGACGGTAGATGAACGGAGAATGATCAAAACAACTGTTAGAAAACTCAATATGTGAAACAAAATCCGCAAACCTTTTGTACCAGGCCCAGGGGGGGGGGCTATTTCAGCCCATATAATGATTTCTTTAGCAAGCACACATGATTCAAATACGTGGAGTCCTTGCATCCCAAAGGTTGGTACATGTATACTGTTTCATTTAAATCTCCAAGGATGAAGACATTTTTGACGTCTAACTGATGAAGTGGACATGCCTTTGAAAGAGCCAAACTAAAGACCGTTCTTATAGTTGCCGGTTTAACCACCGTACGGAACATCTCACTGCAATCCACACCAACCTGTTGTGTCTTCCCATCACCTACAAGACGGGTTTTATGCCGCTCAAAAGTATCATTGAATTTTTCTTTGTGACTGAAAATCCACATAGACCGAATTATATTAGCATTAGGGGGACGAGGTACCAACTCACACGTCCTATTTTTAATAAGAGCATTAAATTCATCATCCATAGTCATTTTCCAATTCGGGTCATTAAGAGCAGACACAGGATTATGAGGCAATGGTGATTTTGAAACTCTGGTGTGCAGGCTATATTTGGTGTTGGGTTTAACAATACCGTGTTGACTACGGGTGACGGGCCGTTGGGCCGGACTTGGATCGAGCCAACGGGGGGATTAGAATTGCATGGCAATGGGCAGTGTATTGGGTCGTGACCCACACTGCCATGTGCTGGGCCGTGATCCAAGCCATTGTCAAGCAGTGGGCTTTGCGATAATGGGCCAGAACTGCCGACAGTAACTGGGCTCAAGGACGATGAAACTGGCCCAGTCTGCCGGGTAGTGTTGTTCCGTGATTGGGCCACTGTTTCGGGGCCCAAAAAAATTGGGTTGACCGAAACAATGGATGTGGGATGAGAAAAATGTTGGGCCAAATACAGTTATATGCCAATATCTAGAAAATCATAGGTATGTGGTCAGGACACATGCATTTTTGTAAATGAGAAATTTATTTCATCAAAGATTACGTGACAACTCACAATAATTTTATTGGAGGATAGGCAGGCATTCTTGATAAGAAGAAATGATGGAGAAAAGAAAAAGAAAGAGAAAGAAGAGGCGATCGAGAGAAAGTAAGAAAACTATTGCACACGCCCCCATTCACCCTTTACTAATATAATAGAAGGTAAGGCAAAAGCAAGAGTGAAACTACGCGCTAAAAGCAGGCGTGCCTCTCTTATAAGAGAGGTCGTAACACTTGTAACCTCGATGATTTGAAGGATAACCAAAAAAATGCAATGAATAGACCGGGGTTGAAGTTCGTTGATTGTGGTGGATGGAAAGATATGATAGCATAAGCATCCGAATACCCGTAAATGAGAATATTATTAGTCCCTTAGGTATAGGATTTATAAAGGAGCTTGATAGGACACATTTTTGTGGGGAAGTATGTTCAATATATATGTTGCCATTTGTAGTGCATGATGCCAAAAGAATGGTGGTAGTGTGGCATGAGCAAGGGATGTCCTAACAATGTTATTGATGGTTCAGATTTTTTGTTCCGCCTTCCCGTTTTGTGAGGATGTGTGGGGATATGAGAGGCGAAAGTTTAAACCATTAGAATTGCAAAAAATCCAAAAATGCCTATTATCAAACTCCCTACCATTGTCACATTGAATATTTTTAATATCCCGTTCAAATTGATTTCGGATGAATGCTCTAAAAGTGAGAAATGTGGAGAAAACTTGTAATTTTTTAGACAAGAGAAACGTCCACAAAAAAATAGAGTATTCATCTAGCAAGAGAAAATAATATCTATGGCCCGAAGAGCTCAAAACGGGTGATGTCCAAATATCACAATGGATAATATCAAAAGGCATAAGTGTGCACGAATTAGATGAAATAATGGCAATTGAACATGTTTTCCAAGTGGACATGAACGACACATATTAGAATTTCGTGTTTGAGTGCAAGAAATAAAATTATTTTGCTTGAGGGAGGCTAAAACGGGTGCCCCTGGATAACCCAAACGTTCAGGTCATAATAAAGGTGTGAAAGCTGCAAAAGTGGATGGTAACTTGGATCGTTGATTGGATGTAGTAACTGGTTAGAGCTCCCCTTGACTATCACATCTCATTAGAAGCATCCGCGTCTGAAAATCCTTCACGAAAAATCCAAAAGGGTCAAAATCAACAGACACCCAATTATCAGTTGTAAACTTTCTAACCGAAACCAAGTTTTTAATTAATTGTGGAGCATGAAGGACATTCTTTAAAATTAATGATGGGTTTAGATGAGATAATTTTGTAGAGCCAAAACCACGAATTGGAATAGAATGACCATTTCCGATAATTATACAATTATTTTTGCTCAAACTAAAATAGGACGAGAGATTACCTTGGGAAGACGTCATATGAGACGTCGCTCTGGTGTCCATGTACCAATTTGCGTCGGGCGGATTAAGTCCGAGAGTATGCATGGCGGACTCAATATTGGTTGGACTGGCCATTACCGAATGGACCTCCTGCCACTAGTTGGCAGTGGCCCAAATGCCGTTGATCCAGTATTGTTTTTGGGCCCATATCCAAGTTGTTAGCTGGCAGTGGGCTGGCCATTGTACCTTGGACTGGGCCTGGCCCAACTTCCCGACAGGAGAGGGCAAGGTGGCACAGCCCAAGGCCACTGCTAGGCCCACTGTGGTGGTCCCCGCCCCACTGGGCTCGGGGCTGCCACTGCTGGCCGGAATTTGTCTGCTGGCTGGAATTTCCGCCGCTGCCGGAATTTTGGTGGCCTCCACCTTTGCCATTACCGCGATTTTCACCCTGATTTTTACCACCATTTCATCCTTTTTGTCCTCGAATTTTTGGTAAAGGTTCAAAATGTGTAGTAGCTTCATTGGTTGAGGCAGCAACCATGGCGAAATTTGAGACAGTTGCGGCATTTTTGGCGAAATCGACGTCTTCAAGAATAAGCATAGAACGGGCTTGGTAAAATGCGATAGAGGATTGCTTTGTCGGATAAGTGTTCCCACGCCACTATATGCGTCGGTAAGACCGACAATCAATTGTAAAACCAACCGACTATTTGTAACCGGTGAGCCAACGTTCTTGAGTTGATCCGATAAAACTTTAAGGCGTTGACAATATGCGGATGCATTTGGAAAATCTGTCATATCGGTGGTGGAGAATTCTTGCTACAAAGTGACAGCTCGGGAATTATTGTTGTCTTAGAATATATCCCGTAAACGATTTTAAGCCTCCATCGCCGTGGAATCGGGTTCCATTATTGTGTGCAACAAATCGCTAGAAATTGTTGCATAAATCCACAAAAGAACTGTCACATCAAGTGTGAGCCAAAATTCTTTTTCATCATCAGTGTTTAACACTTTTTCCTTGCCTTTTTCTGGTGGGATTATGTGGTGAATAACCCGGTGAGAACAACAATAAATTTTAAAGAGTTCTGCCCAAGTTGCGTAATGAACATTTTTAATTTCAAGGGTGATGGAAATATGTGTTTTGATGTTAGAGACGGCAAGAGCGGGATGAAATGTGGATTTAGAGTCTGACATTGTTGACCGGAAAAAAGAAAAGAAGAATGGAAAAAATTAACAATTTGTGGGTGGCCGGCCGATGGTGGGAAGGGTGGCCGACGGTTGGAGAAAAAAATCTGTTTAGGATAGGATCTTTTCTCTAATCTTCTGATATCATGTAAGAATATTTTTCTCAAAATATCATATTCCAAAAATGTGGTTAATATATCACAAATACAACTTCATCCTAGGCTAAACTTAGGCTAAGAATATGATATGATTAGCTCAAATCATGTCATCTAATCTACCTACCATATACATATGATTCTATCATCAATTACACTAATTACTAAATAATTATAATAAATACAACATTAATGATAATTATTCTATCACACATGACTAATTTTGGCCGAATTCTTTTATCAGTCTCTTGATCCTTGCTTAACTTTTTGTTTCATATATCTCCTTTTTTTCTTATTAAAAGATACGAATAAGTATTATAGTGGAAAAGGAAAACATGCTTTACTTCTTGTTTCGTAAATCTTTTTTTTCTTATCAAAAGATACAACGAGTACTATATTATAGTGGAAAAACAAAAAAGGTGATAGAAAAACGAGGAAAGAAAGGTAAAATAACATGGGAAAGGTTAGAAAGTGGAAAGGGGTTATTATCAAGTGTTTGATGGAGACAAGTAAGCAAGAATTGGATATGGAGGGACACCTGGATGTGGGTAGATGTGGCCATGACAGCTGACCAATTATACAGTACCAAAGACTTGGCAATAGTGAATATGCATAATAGTCAAAAGACATGCATTTTAATTTTAATTATTTCATTTGTTACCCACGGAAAGAAATAATCCATTCAATATTTTCATTAATAAAAGAGTATATATATAATTTATAATTTTTATAATAGAAAAATCATATTCTTATTCTAATCCCAAAATCTTATTCTACTTGTACAAGGATCCTACAATTATGGTAAGTATACAATGTTAATTATATACAATTAATACAAATTATTTTGTTACCATAAATAAGATATACACGATGAGACAACCGTGTATACTTATGTTAATTATCACACCCCGCAGTCATAGCGGGCGGTCTTTGTACGCTGAGATTGTCCCTAAAATCTTCAAAAAAGACCGAGGGAAGACCTTTGGTAAAGATGTCTGCAATTTGATATGTGGAAGGGACATGGCAGACGCGTACTTGTCCACGAGCTACCTTTTCGCGAACAAAGTGGATATCCATCTCTATATGCTTAGTACGCTAGTGCTGAACCGGATTACCAGAAAGGTAGATGACACTAACATTATCACAATAAACCAAGGTAGCTTTCTGAATAGGACAATGAAGCTCTAACAGAAGATTACGTAACCAACAGGATTCAGAGACCACATTGGCTACCCCTCTATACTCGACCTCTGCACTAGAGCGTGATAAAGTCGACTGACGCTTTGCAGACTATGAGACCAAGTTATTACCAAGAAACATACAATAGCCAGACGTAGTGTCTGGACAGCCACCCCAAATAGCATCTGTATACGAGACAAGTGTAAACGTCGACGAAGGATATAAATGTAAGCCATAGTCAAGTGTCCCCTGGATGTACCGAATAATGCATTTGAGCACATTCATATGTTCAACCCTGGGATCATGCATAAACAAACACACCTGATGTACAACATACGTAATATCTGGTCTCGTGAAAGTAAGATACTGAAGAGCCCATGCGAGACTGTGATAGCGGGTTGGATCCTCGTAAGGGGAGCCTACCGCAGCACCCAACTTGGGTTTAGTATCAACTGGAGTGGAAGTAGACTTGCATGAGGACATACCAGCTCGCTCAATGATCTCAGCTGTATACTTATGATAAGAATAACCCACCTGCATGACGAGTGACAGTAATCCCCAAAAAGTAACTCAAGGGCCCCAAGTCTTTCATAGCAAACTCAGAACTGAGCATTGTCATGATAGACTGACGTAATGCATCAGAAGAGGCAGTCAAGATAATATCATCCACTAGGGGTGAGCATGGGTACAGGGTACCCAGATACCCGACCGGAACTGATACTATCGGGTAGGTTCCGGGTAGATATATTATAATAACGGGTAGGTTTCGGGTATTAAAATTAGGAACCGATCAATATCGAGTCCGGTTTTGGTTCCGGTAAATAGAAACCGGGTACCCGGACCCGGAACCGATACCCGGACCCTATGAACCTACCCCCATTTAAATTATTTAGTTTTGGGCTTTGGGGCGTTTAAATTTTTGGCCCAATCTGGTTATTTGGCCCAGTCCGGTTAAAAGGAATTATACGGAATTAATTCGTATTTCACTACTTCACTTCGCCCTAATTTCCAAAATTTTCACTTCGCAGCTCACACTCACAGTTCACTTCGCACTTCGCACTTCGCCGCAACTCGCTCACAGGTTCACTTCGCAGTTCGCAGTCGCACTACTACGCAGCTCGCCATCGCCAGTCGCCATTACGTAGCTCGCGCCTCGCAGTAGCCTCGCCATCGCCAGTCTCCTCTCTCACTCCAGAAGCTTGACAAAGGTTGTTGTATTGTGCTCGAATTCCTCTCGGTTTTGTTAAAGGTAATGAATAACCCTTAAAGTTGTTGCATAGTGAGGAACATTAGATTTTTGCATTTCTTGGGTTGATTTCTGTATTATAATGTTACTGTTTTTTATTTCTGTATTATAATGTTACTATTTTTTATTTCTGTATTATAATGTTACTGTTTTTTATTTCTGTATTATAATGTTACTGTTTTTTATTTTTTATTGTTTGTTGTTAGTATTTGGGTTGATTTCTGTTAGAAAAGCTAGTATTTGGGTTGATATTTCCCTTTTATTGTTTGTTGTTAATTTGTTATGCTCAATTTATTGGAGTTGCTGTTTTGTTTTGTTTTATTTTGATACTTTTTTTGGTAGATGACTGAGGCTAGCACGGCATCCACAACTCGTGCACCATCGAAAAAGAAGGTAACAAAATCTGAGGTTTGGGAGCATTTTGGTAAAGTAATAGATGAGAAAACTGGTAATGTTGTTTCTATTTGTAACTATTGCAATGAAGGCTTAGCTTATAGTGTTAGCAATGGTACCTCATCCATGTGGACACATTTGAGAAGTTGCAAAAAGTATCCTCACAATATTGACAAGAAGCAAAAATTGCTTGGTGGTCATTTTAAAGGTAGTATAAATGGGGATAATGAGCATATGCTTAGCACTTGGAAATATGATAAAGAGTTTTGTAGGCACATGTTGGCTAGGATGATTATTATTGATGAGCAACCATTTAGAACGGTTGAACGTGAAGGTTTTAGGGGTTTTGTGTCGGCATTACAACCTTTATTTAAACATATTTCAAGATTCACAATTGCTAGGGATTGCATGAAACTTTATGTTTGTGAAAACTCATGCTTAAACGATAAGTTGTCATCTCTTAAATCTAGGATTGCTCTCACCACTGACATTTGGACTTCCATTCAAAATTTGAGTTACTTATGTCTTACCGCTCACTTTATTGATGAAAATTGGAATTTGCATAAGCGATTGCTAAACTTTATTGTTATGCCTAGCCATAAAGGTAGGGTTATTGGTAAGATGGTAGAAAAATGTATAATTGAGTGGGGAATTAGAGAGCGTATATCAACAATTACAGTTGATAATGCGAGCTCTAATGATGTGGCAATTGCTTATTTGAAGGACAAGTTAAGAAATACCCTTGTTTTGGGGGGTGAGTTTTTTCATATGAGATGTGCAACTCATATTTGAATTTGATTGTAAAGGCAATGCAATGCAGTCTCAAAATGCAGATGTCAATGCAGCAACAGCAAGGCATGGTAATTCAAGTATCTACCGTGTTGAAGCCTCACAATGCAGATGTTGAAGCCTCACAACAGCAAGGCAATACAGTCTCAAAATGCAGATGTTAATGCAGCAGCAGCAAGGCATGGTAATTCAAGTATCTACCGTGTTGAAGCCTACCAATGCAGATGTTAAAGCCTCACAATGCATCAGCAACACCTAGACTAACAGTTTCTCTGAATTAATAAATCAGTGACTGATATTTCTGTTAAATGTCACTGGATTATGCAGTGTAATTTTGCAATGTTTTCTTCATTTAGTCATTGTGATTGTGTTGTAGTCATTTAAAAGGTCGGGTTCGGGGCGGTGTCGGGAATGGGCCGACCCGGCCCACTGGCCAGCCTTATATGAAGCTAAGGCATTCCTCTAGTCTCCTATGTACATCACCAAAACAAGTAAAATAATCTCTGTATATCTAGTCTCCTGCTATTTTGGGTATAAGCTGTCTATCCATTTCCTACCTGCTTTACTCTCTTTGCTTTTCTTCATATGCTTGTCTCTTATATACAGTTTCTGTTGTATCTGCTCACAAATCAGTCTAGGTATAGTAACTTTCTTATGCCACACAACTTTATTTCTAGCCCTCCATATGTGATATATCAGTGCTGCTAATACTGTTGTAATGAAGTGTACACAATTTCTTGCTTTTCTACTTCTGACCAGTCTCCTCCATATTCCCTGCAGCTCTGAATTCTGAATTCTAATATGCATCCATTGCAGCATAGTTTCAAGACACCCCTTGGAGAACACACATTCAAAAAACAGGTGTGCCTGCTTTCTTCCTTATTTCCACACAGTGCACAAAGATCATTATCCACCAGCCCAATCTTCTGCAATCTTTATTTTGTTAGCAGCCAGTTGTGTGTTGCTAACCAGTTAATAAAGCAGTGTTTAGGACATTCATTACACTCCATATCCATGTGCTTCCAGTCCAAACTTCCATCTCCCCCTTCCTCCATAAATATTCACTATGAATTGTGAATTGTGTATTTGCCATCTGTTTTCAGTCATCCATCCCCAACATATACTTATTTATACATCTCTTTAATAGTGTAGATCTTCCTTCAGTACCAACAACAATCAATGGGAGCAGAGCACTGCCACCAATCCTGATCCTTTAAGTAGACATTATTCACCCATAAATTATCTGCCTTTTGTGCAATATTTCACACATATTTTGCCACTGCTGCTTCATTCCATATTATGCAATCCCTATGCAGTAGTATACTATTTATGACAAATGTTTTACAGTAGTGCCGGAACCTACCGGAACCGCAGGGTCCGGGTAGGTTCAGGGTAATGATTTCTATGAGTAGGTTCCGGGTAACAGATTTAGGAACCGATCGTTTACTGGGTAGGGTCCGGGTAGTTTAAAAAAGTTAGGGTACCCGGACCCGCTCACCCCTATCATCCACATATAATAGTAAATAAACCAGCGAAGAACCACAATGATATATGAACAATGAATTATCAGACCTGCTATGAGAGAACTCAATAGTCGAAACATAATCTGCAAACCTCTTATACCAAGCCCGTGGAGACTGCTTAAGCCCGTACATGGACTTCTTCAACAAACAGACATGAGGAGGATATTTGGGATCCCTAAACCCCAAGGGTTGATGTATATATATTGTCTTATTGAGATCACCATGTAAGAAAGCATTCTTCACATCTAACTGATGAATGGGCCATGCTTTCGAAAGAGACAAGCTGAGCATAGTGCGAATGGTAGCCGGCTTGACCACCGGACTAAACGTCTCACTACAATCCACACCAACCTGCCGAGTCTTACCATCACCTACAAGACGAGTCTTATGCCTCGCAAAAGAACAGTCAGAATTGTCCTTATGAGCAAAAATCCACATAGATCAAATAATATTAACCCAAATGGACGGGGAACCAACTCCCAAGTCTTATTATCAATAAGAGCATTCTATTAGTTGGTCATAGCAATTTTCCAATTCGGGTCATTTAAATCAGACACAGGATTACGGGGTAAAGGTGATTTAAGAACATTAGAATGTAAATTAAAATGTATTTTTAGTTTAAAAATAGCTTGTTGACTACGAGTGACCGGTCTATGACTCAGGGGAGAATTGGGTGGATTTCCGGAACTACCGGGACACGTGACGGATCGGCCAACAGGCAGTGGGCCTGCTGGCCCAATAATGGAATCATGTGACGGTAATGGGCTAGAACCCATCACTGGAACAGTGGCGGTAATGGGCTGGGAATCTGGCCCAATTATCGTCACTGACCCAGTTACAGGACTGGATACAACGGCTGGAACAGTGGGGCCAGCTGGCAATGAGCCCGCTGGTGGATTTGGTGTGCGGGACACGTCCGAAAAATGGTGAATAATATACGGGAATATACCATCATCCAAAAAATTATACGAACTACGCACGAGATTACTAACCTTAGCAAACGGAAATTGAGATTCATCAAAAATTACATAACGACTAATGATGATTTTATTAGATTATAAATCAAAACATTTATAACGAATGAGTTTTATTATATAAAATTTGGATAACACAAGCACCCAAAGACCCTAAGATGTGAATACGAAGGAGTTTTATTATATAAAATTTGAAGAGGGGACGAATATGTCAAACCTTTGGAAGAAAGAATGTTAAAAAGATATGTATCCATTTGTAGAGCATGATGCCAAAAAGAAGGGGGTACGGAAGCATGAATCAATAATGTTCGGACAATGTTATTAATGGTACGAATTTTGTGTTCGGCTTTCCCATTTTGTGAAGACGTATGTGGACAAGAAAAACGAAAATTGATCACATTATTAGCACAAATTTCCGAAACACGCCATTGTCATATTCTTTGCCATTATTACATTGAATATTTTTTATTTCCCATTCGAATTGGGTTCTAATGAATGCTCTAAATTTTAAGAAGGTGGAAAAAACTTAAGATTTTTTCGCTATCGGAAAAGTCCATAAAAACTTAGAATAATCATCCAAAAATAGAACATAATACCGATGACCCAAAGAACTAAGAACATGAGACGTCCATAAATCGTTATGAATAATATCAAATGACATTAAAGTATGAGAATTAGAGTCTACAAATGACAACCTAACAATTTTTCCTAAAGAACAAGATTGACAATTCAGAGTACTACGCGTACCCTTACATGAAATAAAATTATTTTTATCTAAGGAAGACAAAATAGACAACCCCGGATGACCAAGACGAGCATGCCACAAGGAAGGAGCAAGGGCTGCAAAAGCGGACGGCAAGGCTAGACTCGATAAAGATCTTCCCTACTATCACACCTCATGAGAGGACTCCCCGTCTTGAAATCCTTCACAGAAAATTCAAACGGATCAAATTCAATAGACACGGAATTATCAATGGTGAATTTTCGGACAGACACTAGATTTTTAATCAATTTGGGGGCATGAAGGGTATTTTTCAAGATAAGGGGTGGACCGGGGCGAGGGGAGACAATGTTTTATGACCATAACCACAAATTGGAATAGAATTATCATTACCAACAATTATGCCACGTGGGTTGCTCAAATTGGAATAAGACGATAGAGTACCTTGATCGGATGTCATGTGGGTAGTGGCTCCGGTATCCATGTACCAATACGGGTTCGGTGGCGTTAAACCAAGTGTGTGCATAGCGGCTTCAATGTCGGTCTGAGTGGGGCTCGCTGCATGATGGGCCTGCGGAGGCCGGGGCCCAAGCACACTTGCTTGCTGCCCCAGCCTAGAAGAATTTCGGAAACCTGCTGGGCCAGAATTAATGGGCCAGGCTGCATTGGGTCGTGACTGTTGCTAGGCAACCTAACTAGCCCAGGCCCACGGCCAGGGGGCCCAAGGCTGGGACCAGCTGGGTTGTGTCCCACTGCCGTAGGGATGGGGCTCACTGCCACTGTTACCATTGGCGTGTTTGCCCCCACGATTTTTTCTATTATTTTTCCGATTATTTTTGCCGCCCCCGTGAGAACGGTTTTGGTTCGAATTATCAATGAACCCTTGAGAATTGGTGGATGACGTCATCATGACCACGGGACTAGCACTTGTAGGTGATGGTAAAACTCAGCAGGTTCTTTTTTCTTTTTGTTAAGCATACAGTTTTGAAAATTTATTTTCTTTATCATATGGTGTTTTGTGGAAATTATACTAGCTCCAAAATTACAATAAGAAACAATAAGCTTACAGATCAAAATAGAAACTTTCTCAAGTTTTATTTTTCTACCAATAATAATAAGAAACATCCTCTAGTAGGTGATTTAAACAATCGGGCTACATTTGAGCGTGGTAAAATGAGTTAAATGTTATTTTCTCTAAGGCAGCCCGGTGCACTAAGCTCCCGTAAATGTTATTTTCTCTATTTATTTTATTTGTCATGGTTACTTAAAATAATTGGTTTAAAATATTTATCATTTTAAAAATTAAGATCAAGATAATTATTAATTTCCATCTTACTCTTACTCTAATAAATGTGGAGAGAGATTAATACGGTAATTAGGAGATTAGTGTTAAATTAAAATTAAAAAATAATTAAGATTAATATAGTTAAATTATCTTTTTAATTAATATTTTTTTAAGAAATGTGCAAATGACAAACCTAACAAGTAAATGGATCGAAGGAAGTATGTTATAATCACGATAAAAGATTGCTTGGATCAAGGTTAATAGGTGTGTTTGAGCTAAATTAAAACTTTTATTACTTTTTCATGATTGTATCTAACCGGCTAGACTGAAAAGTTTATTTTTTGTGTTTGATAAATTTTCTTATGAGTTAACTTGGACTATATTATAAACTGCTCAACTTTGTCCAAATTTAACTTTGCTTGCACATTTTAATTTGCTGAGTATATTAGCAGCACAAAGTATTGGATTAGTCTATCTACAAGTAGATATAGAGTTATGGCTGTTATAATTTAATTTCTACTTGCCTTTTTTTTCTCTCATAAGATTCTTGTACAATAGAAAAATATGCTTTTCAGGACAACTGCTTATAAATTGGATAACTGAACAACGACTTAAATCTTAAAATATCAGAACAAACATTTTTTTTATATATATTTTAATTTTGTTCAATAATTTAAGCAAAAGGTGTTAACTACTCATTATTCGCCACGTAGAAGATTAAAAAAAATCTTATGTCAGGTCATTGTGTTTACAACTGTTATGATTTCATCAAACTGCTAGAGAATAAACTAATAAAAAAATTATTTTTTCCTAATAAGAAAATAGGATAAGCCAGTTAGCCTATCAACGTAAGTTGTCTAGTGTTTTTGGGACAGTTCTTAATGCATAGTTGTATGTACATTGCATTTTCCTTTGGCATTACCTTTTTAATTTATCTTCTCTGTTTGACCTGCATAAATGGAAATATGTCTTGTAGTTTCTGTATTGGATCTGTTAAAGAAAATGACCAGATGCATGTACATGTATAAAGGTTCACAAAAATTGCTTCACATTATAGATTTGTGCCTCCCAAAGACTTGTAACCATCTTAATGATTTTTGTTTTACTTAAATGTTTAAAATTTAATGCTCAATTATTGTTGATGGAAATCTTAAGCAAAACTAATGACTTTCAGGCAAGTAAAAGATTATGAATTACTCATAAATATTAAAAGTACTACTTCTTAAAGGTAAACATAGTTCAGTAAAGCAGAATCAATCACAAGAAAATTGAATATGGAGGAGCCAGCCAACACTATGTTGCTTCTTAAGTTAGAAATGAAAGCCATAAACATAATTGTGCTAGCCGGGCCAACTTACGCACATATTTTACTTAATTTGGGGGTGGGGTTACAATTTTTTTTAATAATGATGATAGCCGGGCCAACTTACGCACAACTCGACTATTTTGCTATCTCACATTGGTAACTCTATCCATCAAACTTTAGGCAAATAGTAGGAAGTGATATAACATTTTTTGTGTCTGCAGTGATTAGAACTTTTTTCTTGATTTTCACATACTTCATTGGCCATTAGGCTACATATCGATTCTGTTCAAATATAAGCAACTAAGCCCCAGAGAAATGAACTTAAGAAGCATATCCACAAGCCTGGAGAAACTTGACCAAAGAAAACCATATACTCAACTAAAAAGTGACGTTGTTTTGGCATAGCAAATCAAACAGTTCATTTAGTAAAAGCAATATTGTTACATTAAAAGAGACTTGGAATCAGATGATAAAGCAGACAAAAACATGGGGCACCCCTTCACTATGAAGCTAAAGATCATAAAAGAGAACTTCTCACTACATAGCTTTGCCAACATCAACTATGCTACTTGACCTTTGCCTGCCTATAAATTCAGCAGTTCATACTGATACTGCTCATGTTGAAACAAGCGACAAGCTTTTGATCAACACCAACATGCAGAGAAACAAAGAGAATTAAACGGAGATATCGAAATAACTGAAGGTTGGATTAAAAAAAAGTTGTAACAAATAACAATATAGTCTTAACTTATTTATCAGATATCTACACATTCTATAAGTAGCATGCCTAATTTTTTAGGGCATCTCTTCCTCTTCTTTTGTTACACCATGCCGCCTAGCTTTCAACCTCTACAACATATGGTAACCGGAGATGCCAACTAAGAGAGTTACAAGCGACTAAAAATCCACCTGATAATGCAGACCAATTATAATGGGATCTTATTGCTTAAAAAAAATTATAATGGGATCTTCCATCCCTGGGAAGGAGCTATATCTATGAAGCCCCGACTGACTATTTACATTTGACCAATCTCCTGGCTAGTGCCAAATTGGAATATCTTGCTTCGGTGTGGTATCACATCCAATGCCAGGCTGCAGACTTCCGGTGTAATTGGTGGACTGTAAGTTGAACGGAGGCCCAAACATAAATTGCAAATTGTCATTTGAATTTAGGACCTTGCATTGATCAACGAGATTGCCTTGTGGAAGCATAGAATGATCTGCAGAAACATTAACGTCTTTGAAAATATTCCCTTCCATCATCCCTTGGCTGTGTAGGTAATTACCCTGGTCGACACGAGGTTGTTGATGAGGCTGACCTTTGGTCGGTGCAATATTCCCCATACTTTGGCTTTTGTTTCCTTGTACATTACAATCATAGAATGGCATAAGGTCATCGATCATCCTTTGCCCATCTTCAGGAACTCCTACGCCAAATAGATCAAAAGGAGGTGGACTTGGATTAACAGGCAGAGCAGTTGACTTTGACTGGACATATTGTTGAGGCAAGACAATTGGCTTGACTTCATTCACGTGAAAGTTTGAAACTCCAAAATGAGAAGTATTTCTGAAAGGGCAAGCTAATTGATGATTGTCTCTCGCAGATCTGTCCTGAAAACCATGGCGAAGTTCACTGTAAGGACATTGAAGACACTCACATGTATAGATCTTTTGATCCATCGTAACAGTCTGTTCATTCGATTGCTTCCTCTTCCGGGTGAAATCTAAGCTGGTGATCATTTCATCCTTGATTGGATGAGACTGTTGTTGCAAAGGCAGCCTCTCGTTGAATCTCTCAACACCGACATTCAACAAATTGAGGTGGTTCGGTTTTTTCTCTTGAATGTCAAAGTTAGACTCATCTTGAGCACCCTCAACATCATACTCACTGCTGTCATTCAACATGAAATTTCCACTACCACCAGCTGAGGACAAAGGTGGACAGCACTCGGGATAAAGTTTTCGAGCCAAAGCTTCCTCCTGATTGATGATGGCAAGCCAAGTCGCACTTTCTTTGGCTGTCATCTTATCCTGCAAGCACTTTGACTGCCTTACAAGCTTGCGAATTTTAGCAATATCAGGGTATATATGCTTGATTACTGCAGTAAGGACACCAACCTTCCACGCCTTCTTCAGATCATGAGGCTTTTTATAAGGTGGAGGACCTTGGTCCTTCTGCAAACCCAATTGATGCCACCATTCCTCCTGTCCAGTGGGCCACCATGGTGGTGAAACACCTTTCTCTAACGGAAATCTTCTCTGAGGAGGATCACAGTGCTGCATCAAAGCTGATAATAACGAACTGAGGGTGGTATCTTGCAGCTCCTGCAAGGTGTGAGGGGCCGGACCAACTGGATTCGACACCTCGTTCTTTCCTGGGATAGCATGCTCAGCTTGGTATTTGGCTATGGCCGCAGGGCCATTGCGATCGAACCTCACTTTATCCTTCCACCACTCCCTAAGATTATCAGATGCCCCACCTACCGGCTTTCCTTTCTCCGGAATGATACCATAAACAAAACCTTGAGCTTCACATACTTCCATCATTTTCAACATGTAGTTCAAGATCCCGTCTTGCGCCCTCGACATCTTCTTCCTCCTCGCTTGCTCCTGCGACTGGTGTCGTTTCGCAGAATCAACATCTTCCTTCCCTTGATGATTCATTTCTTTCAGCCTTTTCAGCTTCATCTTGTCCCTCCATACTCTCTTCTCTAGTTCATCCACATCAATATCCTCATCACTATAATCATCATCCATCGCAGGCTCCGGCTCAGCGCCTGGAGCAGCCGCTGCTTCCACTTCCTTTAGCGGAGCAGGAAAGAAATCAAGATCGCCACAGAACGCCATCTCCTCAAACATCATCATCTTGACAAGAACAACACTCCTCAAAAAAAAAAGTAAACCTAGTACCAAATTTCAAGAAATCTGAATAGAATTAGCAGCTAACACCCAAAGTTCACAGATTATCTTGTCCTTTCTCGAATATTCATCTACTGAAATCAACTAAACTAATATTTGATCCGGCAAAAGCATTTAAAGGGAAAATAAGAAAATCTCTTCAAAAAGTTTCAGAAATGAATAACACAAATAATTGTTGACATGTGAATATCTCAACATAGATGCAGTTCAACTATAGCTAAAATGGTAGCAAAAAGATGGCCTTTTTTTTACTGAGATTATCTCCAGAAAGATAAAAAATGACACAAATTATTTCCCGCGAAAATCCAAGAAAAATTAACATATTTTCCCAGATCTAAAGCATCAATATTAATATAACCCCCAAACAGAAATCTCAAATACAAAAAGATAAAACAAAAAAAATGAAAGGAATATTAGGTTGTTTGGTACAAAAATCTTGTAACTCACCCAACTATTTGGTGGTAAAGGTCTTAATACACCATGATACTAATGTTCATATATTAGATTTATCAGTTTATACAACTAATTAAGAATCAGAAACACGTAAAAATCCAATCTTGAAGCAAAAGCACAAATCTTTACAATAAAACTCCATTAAAGATCACTAATTAACATAAGAAAGAACAAAAGCAAATAATTGTAAAGGAAATAAAAAGGGAAATATTACTATGTTCTATGAGGAAGAAAAGTACCTGAAATTATGATATATTTTTTTGTTCTTTCAGAACTATTCAACTCTTTCTCTACTTGGAGAATAATTTGACCATTTAGACTGTACATGGATCATGGAAGCAGGGGAGGGTATAAGTAATATAGCGGGGGGCCGGGGGGGCGGGGGGCGGGGGAACGTTATAACTACAACTTTAATAATGAAGGTGAATATATTACTCCCTCCAAGGAAATAAAATAATAGTCCCCCTCCATTTTCATTTTGATGGATTATTTCTTATTTTGAAATGTTTAAAATATTAGACACTTTTATTTTAGTATAAAATATATATTTTTTATATTCAGCTTACGCCAGATTATTTTCGAAGATAGTAGTTCCGGTCCCTCAGCACTACTACTAGTAAATCGTGTGTCTGAATGACCAGAGTTTGAGAACAGAGCAATTAATATCACCTACAAGGTCCTACACCAGAAGAGAGCAAATTGCTCACATCAGGGTTCGAACTTACACTGCATGCGTCCAACTGAATTTTAAGTTCATCTCCTTTGCCATTCAGCTATGTCCCGGGAACGTATATAATATAATTTTGTTTGCACGTTATGTATTTGTAGATACACAGTACAAAATTTTGAAGAAGCGGTGTTCTGTGATATCACTTTCATTAACGTGGCTCCCCCCTAAATATTGAGTTACATATTCCAAAAAGTAAAAAATTCTGAAGAAGCGGTGTTTTGTGATATCACTTCTATTAACGTGGCTCCACCCTAAATATAGAGTTACAGATTTTAAAAAGTAAAAAAATTCTGAAGAAGTCATGTTCTGTGATATCAGTGCAACTAATGTGGCTCCACCCTAAATATTGAGTTACATGTTCTAAAAAGTAAAAAATTCTGAAGAAGTCGTGTTATGTGATATCGATGTAACTAATGTGGCTCCACCCTAAATATTGAGTTACATATTCTATAAAATAAAATAAAATTGAAAAAGTCATGTTCTGTAATATCACTGCAACTAACGTGGCTCCACCCTAAATGTTGAGTTACATATTCTAAAAAGTAATTTTTTTTTAAGAAGTCGTGTTCTATGATATCACTTTCACTAACATGACTCTACCCAAAAATATAGTGTTACAAATTTTTAAGGTAAAATTTTCTAAAGAAGCCGTATCATGTGATATCACTTTCACTAACGTGGCTCCACCTTAAATATAGAGTTACATATTCTAAGAAGTAAAAAATTCTGAAGAAGTTGTGTTATGTGATATCACTTCCACCAAAGTGGCTCCACCGTAAATATAGAGTTATAAATTCTAAAAAATGCAAAAAATAACCAATTATAAATGCAAGTGATAAGGTTTAAAATTTATTAAATATTATATATATAATTTTATCACCTAATTAACACTATAATTTATCACTTTATTGTGCAAGTTATAATATGAATAAATATTGTGTGTGTGAATAAAAAAAAAGTCAGACTTTTGAGCTTTGAGGCGCATTCTCCTTGATGCATGAATAAGTATGAAAATAGTGAGTAATTTTGTGTGTGTGAAATATGCAATTTTTAATTTGGTGGAAGTCCAAGGGGTCACGATGGATGGACCTTTCTTTTCAAGTGGGAATGCAATGAATTGAAGTTGTCGCCATTGGTAAAATGATGTCTTACTTTGTTGTTATCTTATTTTCTTGATGAATTTAAGGTATACCTTTGGTTGTCTATCTTTTTAGTTCGCTTGGTATATTTGGTCCTTGTGGATAATACTGTGGTTACATTTGACCAATTATGAGCTCAAACCTAAATTATATTTCCTCCGTTCAGTTTTACTTATCCATTATATTAAAAACAGTTGTTCAATTTTACTTGTTCACTTTAAAAAATCAAGAAATAATTTACCATTTTTTTTTATTTTACCCTTAGTATTGATAAGTCAAAATTTTCAATTTCTTTTTCTAATGCTTTGAAATTATACTAGTCAAACTTGGCTTTTTTCTAATGGAGTATTTTCTTTAGTCTTTTTATGGGGAATATGTGAATTATTGGAATACATTACGTAATTAGTTGGCTACGCACGACTTTTGGTAAGTTTTAATTAATTTTAATTATTAGATAATTATCAATAATTAGAGATAATATGTTAATCTTTTCATTCTATTTTTTACTCCTTAATAAACGTGTCAATTTAATATGTGACAAGTAAAACTGAACAAATAGAGTATTGATTAGACTAATAGCCTTTCATTTTTCTTTGTTTTTAACCTAATTTATACCTACACACGTGTAGCTTGATTCTCAAATGCAAAAATTTCAACTACATCCAATCCATATTACAGTACCGCCGAACCTCTTTGTGACACTATCATTGAGTCATAATTTTTTTAAATTATTATAGCGAATAACTGTTAGTACCTATAATAATATTATCATTTAAATAATATTTTATTATTATCGACAGAAAGAACAGAAGTGTATAAAATTTATTTTTTTATTTTTAATTGTCAAATTCTAAATTTTTATCACGCTTTATATAACGAAGAAAAATATTTTAGTGATGAAAACATATATTTATATAATATTTATTGTTAAAAATAGTATATTAAAGGATCAAATCTCTAGACTTATTATTTATAATCTTAGAGATTTTATTTTTATAAAGATGATTAATTATTTTATTATCTAAAAAATAAAATAATTGTTATAGAGGGATAATTCTACAAATAGCGTATTGTTATAAAGATGATCGTCGTTGTTATTGGTAAAAAGTTGTTCTAGAGATGTAAAATATAATATTAAAAATTTTGTTCCGAAAAAACTTGATTGTTATAAAAATATATTATTATATGAAAATGTTGTTATTGAGAGGTGTAACACTATTACTATATTTGTTTTTAACGTCTCTGCGTGCCTTGTGAAACATTGATTTGTAAGAGTTTTTGTATATACTGTTATTTACCTCTCCTTAAACGTTTCATCTAATTGATATTCTATTAACTGAAATAGTAAAGATAGATTTGAGATTAGTAATAAATGACTTCTTATTTTTCTATAACATTAATTTTAAAAAAAGATTAGGAGCCCGTTTGGCTTAGCTGAAGTAGGTGTTGATAAGAATTTTTAATGTGCTAAAGCTAATTTGATAAATAAGTAATTACGCTTTTGGATAAAAGTGTTGAAACTGATATTAAGTTGCTGAAGTGTTTGACAAAAAGTGCTGATAAATATTTTTCTATTAAAATGACGTAAATACCCTTAAATGTGTTTACACTGACAAGAACATTATTTTATAAGTTTTTAAATTCCAAACTAATCCAAATACAAAATAATTTATGCCTAATATATTTTAAAGCATTTATCTAAAAAAATGGAACCAAAATTCAATGCGGCACAAGTCAAGACTCGATTATGAAAGAATATAGTGATTCATAAGATCAAATTTCAAGAGAATCAACTGATTTCTCCATGAAAAAATTAAGAGTGAAGAGAGAATTCCAATTTTTTATTTTGTTCGAAGAGTGAAATAACCTGAAAATGAACGGACTTCTTTGTTTTTTAGCCTATTGAAGTGTGTGACCATCTGATCTAAAAGCTTAAGCTGTTAGATATAACACACTTTTAATATTTCATTATATTCTCAACACGCCCCCTCACGTGTTGGCCTGATTTTTTTCATGGTCCAAGCACATGGAAATTCTTTTTGAGAATGGGTGGCGGTGAGGTTCGATCCCAGGACCTTTGACGTGCTCTGATACCATATTGAAGGGTGTGATCATCTGATCTAAAAGCTTAAGCTGTTAGATAGAACACACTTTTAATATTTCATTATATTCTCAACATAGTATTTTATTTAACACGTGTTTGAATTATTATCCAACTCACTCGATAAATGACAAAGAAATCTCTTAAAAATATATCTAGAGAATAATAACACCCCGTAAAATATAAGTGGTTACTACGAATTCGGCTATAATTTAGGAGTCATTTTATCTGTTTTCCCTACAATATATAACAAATGTCACTCTGAGTAGTGTAGTGACTACTATTATAATGTTGAACAACAGAAGTGGTAGAAAAGGTTAAAAGAACAAAAAGGAAAAAAGTTAGAAGTGAAGGGGGGAGGGGGTATTATCAAGTGTTTGATTTGGAGAAATGTGCCGGCGCTATTAATTGAGTGCCAGCACCTAGCTGTGCTATCAGTAAGAAGGTAGCCGGCGCCTTTCGAAGCACTTTCTATTTCTAATTAGCGCTGTTTTTTTATTGCAGCTAGCGCGCTTGACTAATAAGATAGAAAGGGCCTTTCTCGCTTGTTTAGGCAGTGGGGGATGTGGTGCAGTGTCGTAGAAAACAAAGAAAACACTTTTCCAAACATTTTTATATATAAAAAAATAAGGGGTGGGTGGGTGGGGTAGAAAATCAAAAAAAGAAAAAGAATTAAAACTTTTTTTAAGAAAAAAATATTGGGGTGGGGGGTGGGGGGGTGTGATGGGGTGATGTAGAAAAAAATTGGGGTGGGGGTGGGTGTGGGGTTGGGAGAGGTTGGAGTTTGATGGTAGGGGGTGGGTTCGACGGTGGTAGGGTGGTTGGTGAAATATCACTTGTGGACTTGTTTTTCCTAATTTGATAGGGAAGCCATTTTTCATATTTTAAAAAACTTATTTTTCAAAAGAAATATTTTCTAAATTTTTTTATCAAATGAACATGAGGAAATTGGAAAATATTTTCCGAAAAATGTACCCTTAATATAATGATATAAGAGTTTACAAAAAATGAGGAGCATTTGTGCTCCTTAGTAGTTCAGAACTGTAGTCCCACTGTATTAATATTAAATTAGTGAATCTATCCGTGCTTCAGTCATAAAAAATCTTATTAGATTTATGATTTAGTTTTTTTTTGGATACCCAAAATTCGAAAGTAATCACAAATTATATTTTATGAAATCTGAATTATTCTTCACTACGTATAAGTTTATAAATCAACTCATATGTATTTTGCAAAATTCAAACATTCAAAAATGAAATTAATAATTAAAACAAATCAAAACTTCGCCAACATTTTTAGAGGAAACAAAAGACGCAAATACAGCAACATAATAACAAAGGCTAAAATAAAAATCTCAAAATATCTCTTGTGTCAATTAAACACATACATTGAATAAATAATTTGTCATCATTTAGCTTATGTTCTTAAACGTAACAGATCCAAAAATATAATATATAACTAACTTATCAACTACTCAATTACAAATACTTAATAATAACGAAATTTACTTTCTAAAATACTCTATTCTTATTTCAGAAAATATCGATTCTCTTTTTAGGATACTTTATTGGATATCTTTCAACTTCTATGGTAAAATTTAAAAAGGTTCCATGACAATATAATACTAAAGTAAAAGGAAAACACGCATCTTCACTGGTAAATATTAGGATAAACAATTTTAGTATACAGTCTTTGCGTGACAACGAAAATGACCAACAATTTTATAAGATATAATTGTCACAAAATAAATGTTTATATTTCTGGTTCTGGTCTCAATTCAAAATAAGCCACAAAAAGGAAGAGGATGTAGGGTTTTGTTGGGTTCAAAACACATAAGTAAAGTAGCGGAAGTTTAAAATTTTGTTTACTTACCCCAACAATTTCTTCTGATATGGTTATATGACAATCAAAACCTGTAACATAAAACAAGAACACTTACATGTTGTAATATCTGGAGTATTTACTAAAGGGTGGACACGCGAATGTACCCTTCGATTGCAAACACCTTGCTACGGTGTATTCCTCTGTCAAGAAAGCCAGAAAATCTTGACAGAGGTTTGAGAGAGTTTTATACTAGACTCTAAGTCTAGAATTTGCTTATGAGAATTAGTATATAATAACAATGGTTTAGTGTTGTATTTATAGTTACAATTAGGTCAGAAATGAATTAGGGTTGTGCTCTAAGCCTGGCCCAAAAACCGAGGTGCAGTGGGCCAGTCTGACTGGGCCCACTGTCTGGTCGGAGCCGCGGCTCAGCCTAGCAGGTGCCTCGGCGCCTTACGTCATTTTCGTTCCCATTTCGTTAATATATATTCAGCACATTTTATTAAATTCAAAATCCAATTTTGACTTAATTAAATAATTTCCATCTAATAGAAATTATCTCATAGTTATTATCAATTTAAATATCTCAATTCCAAATCGAATATTTAATACTTTCTCAATACACCCTTAGATCGAAGAGACAATCGACATAGTGTGACCCTATAGGCCTTCATATATCGTCACTAATCCAATTAAAGTCCATTCGAAACTCCTAGACTGTGTCGTACGACGAACTCAATATATGAAGTACGTTTACATGAATCCAGCAAACATAACCTTTATGTGAGATAATAAATTCCTTTCATTCGCGACACATTCGATCAAGCTTAGGATTTGTCATGTGTCTATCCAAATAGCTTGGTCATTTTATCTCATCTATATTAGTCGACAATTAGACCATATTCTAAATATTCTCTTGCATTGGCTAATGACTTGGTCGACCTAATATCACTGAGAAGTTGAGTGCTCTATCGAATATCTAATCTAGGAATGAATCATATTCTTGGCTCAACTACCACCTTAGTTTACATCATAATGCACCAAACACAAGCCGCGTCTTATCCTATAAGGAGTTTAAGCTTAGGACAGGGTCAAAGTACATTACTCTGTAAACAAGGAGCGTATTGACTTCAAGTCAAAGGACCTTTATCTCCCACACGCTGATAACACTCCAGACATTTATAACAAATAGTTTATCAGCAGGGTATACCAATATTTTCCAAAAGTATACATGTGTCCATTACGAGTAACAATTACTCGTAGCATGTGAGACATGCTACATTCTCCAAGAATGTGATGCAGACCACACGTCGACTTATAACATACCATTGATATCCCATTCTCGATGATCATTAGTCGAGACTATTTTGAAAGTTACGCTCTATCATCAACATCTCACTCTATTAATGACAACGTAAGTTCAAGGGATGCACATTAATGAATAATTACAAATAATTAAATAATAATTCAATAATTACAAATATCATAAATATTAATCTTATTAATAATACAAATGTGTTCAAATGTATTTTGTCCCTAATAATGATTGTATATAGAACATTAGAGAAAATACCCTCTTTTTTTTCAATCAATCTCTTCCATCTCTATCTCTAGAGAGTGGAAGCCGATCTTTTATATATATATATATATATATATATATATATATATATATATATATATATATATAGAGAGAGAGAGAGAGAGAGAGAGAGAGAGAGAGAGAGAGAGAGAGAGAGAGAGAAAATTGTACAAAACAGATTAGTATCTCCCTGCACCTACCTTTTTATGTCGGACTCGATTGGTACCACTTTAATTGATCCCGAGCTAACGCCCTCTCTCTTCTGTGCCCGTATGTGCAAATGCTTTTTACAGTGTTATGCCATTATCAAATATAAATTGGACCTAATAATCAACATTAAAACCTGAATATCAACCCAATTAAATATTATCATCACTATATGACTCCTTCATAATCGTTATTATTGAAGTGTGTGACCATCTGATCTAAAAGCGTAAGATGTTAGATATAGAACACACTTTTAATATTTGATTATATTCTCAACACGCCCCCTCACGTGCTGGCCTGATTTTTTTCATGGTCCAAACACGTGGAAATTCTTTTTGAGAATGGGTGGCGGTGAGGTTCGATCCCAGGACATTTGGCCTGCTCTGATACCATATTGAAGTGTGTGACCATCTGATCTAAAAGCTTAAGTTGTTAGATATATAACACACTTTTAATATTTGATTATATTCTCAACAGTTATAGAAGAAAAATAAAAGTGTAATTAAGAATAGAAATGAAAGAACATAAAAAGAATTGAGAAAAAAATCACTATTGAGAAGTAACGACAAATTTTACAATTACTTTTGTAATCCTTGATAAGTAAACCACCACAAATAACAAAAGGTGCCACCCCTTTGTACATTTTGGCAACATAGCATGACTTGAAGAACCGATAGAAATGTGCTCGTCACCAAATTAATAGTGAAGATAGATAATGAAAATGACGAAAATATTTTTTTCAATATTGAAGAGTCAAACTCAAATATTATGATACAATTGCGTTATATATTTCTTTTCCTTAGGCCATATGGCTTGAGAATTCATCTCATTCATAAAATTTTCTTTTATTATTTAGATGGTAAGATTCCAAAACTACTCAAATAAATTATTAAAGAATAGAAAGGGCATAAGAAATGAAAAATGATTGTAATATAATGAGATTAACTTGTCATTAAGTATACCACTCAGAACACTTTAACTTCAAAAAGACAGTAAACAACAACAGAAATAATTGGTGCAAAATAATTTCTTATAGTATTCAATTCGTACCATAGTTATTAGAACTTCTCCTTTGAGATTTAATTTCCTTTCTCGGTATTCACTCAAATTGGAGTTTTTTAATAGAAAATACGGATACTTATATTGATATTTAAGGTAGCAAAATATTACATTCTCTAGTATTGCTCTGATGAGCAATTTGATTTTGCATAGTACCAGTACCCTTACAGCTTCTACTGTTAATGTCTCTTAGGACATTCAAGTTGTCATAGCTAGCTGGAATATTACAAGTATTTAAATTGACAGACTTGACGAAAAGAGTTTTTCCTTAGCGGTCCACTTCTAATTTTCCTTCAACAAAATATGGAGGCCGCACTAAATACATGACTTTATTTATAGTGCACGGCTTGAGAGCTTCTTTTACTAGTAGATGCGCTATTTCATTTACTTGTCTAAAATTATGCCTGATCACCGGGACCTTCAATTGCAGCACTAACCACCTGCATTCATGGATAATGTTAACAAATGTTGAATTATTCTGCTCAATATATTTAATTACCTCCGTGGAATCGATTTCGATTTCTAATGGCATGAGATTGTGAAGTTTTGCCATTTTCAGGCCTTCTTTCAAAGCAAGCAGTTCTCTATGAAGTGGTGAATAAGCATATTTACTTCTTTGAAATCCAATTATCTAATCGCCATTACTATTACGAATAATTCCTCCATTACCAGTCAACATCTTGGTCTTGGATTGATTGAAGCTAGCATCAACATTTAACTTGTACCCGCTCATGGGGGGTTTATGCCAGGAGACTTTGATGTCCAATTGTTCCTTCTTTTTAATCTCTTTTTCCGTTGATAGAGAGTATTCAAAATAATTGATAACGACAAATTGTGACTGGTATTGTTTTGATTATTATTATTTCTATTAAGCCAAAGATTCCAAATCATGAAAGGAAATAACTCAGTCCATTTCAAAGTATGATGTAGTAAAGTAATATTTAAATTTCTAATGTAAAGAATCCAATGATCCTTATTATTACAAGAAGCTGTATCTATTCCCATAGAAGTCCAGAAAGAAACAACAATATCACATGTTAAAAAGCTAATTGTCATTGGTTTTTTACACATTGGACAGATAGGATCAATATTTATGCAGGTAAGCCCTATTAGGAATCCTATTATGATAGGATTTCCATATGAAGAATATAGTCTTATTAGGGCAAGCAAGCTTTCATATCCAATGAAAATTTCTATCTTCGTTAGTAGGAGATTCATGAGATCATAACAAGATTTGATAGAAAATATACCATTGTTTGTGAGAGACCAAATAGGTTTGTCTGAGCTGAAGTGATCCTTAGGAATATGGATGCATTGAATTTTTTTAATGATGTCAGTAGGCAGATCAAAAGAAAGGCAGTCCAATTTTCATTTGTTTTGAACAAAAATATCTCTAAATGAGATCTGGTAATCCATTTTGTGTAGGGGACCCTCAATACTATTTCTAAGAATGGCCATGTTAGAAATCCATCTGCTAAGCCAAATGTCAGCAGTTGAGTGTTTGTAGAACGGCTATAGAATACCTTTGAGAATGTCTTTCCAAATAAAAGAGATATTGATAGATCTTTTATTGGTGGAATGACAGGTTCTAAGGAGTTTTGCCCATGGAGCATTGTAGATAAGCGATCTCCTAGCCGCCAATACGAGAGCACCTCCTTGCAATGAGGATTACCCAGTTACTACGTCGAAGTCAAGCTCGTCGGAAACACTCTCCTAAAATGGATGGTTGTTGATAAGTCTCCAGGTTAAGCTGATTAAAGAAGCAATGTTTTTGAATTTAACATGCCTCACTCCTAGGCCACCCTTATTCTTACCCTTTGCAAGTGTTTTCCAGCTAACCAAATGAATCTTCCTTTTCTCATCAGTACTACCCCAAATAAAATTTCTTTGGATCCTATCAATTTCCTTAAGGACCTTAGGAGGAAGGATTGTATATTGCATGTTATGGTTAGGGATAGTATTAAGGGTAGAATTTACTAGGGTAACTCCACCAACAATATTCAGGAAATTTGCTTTCCAACTAGCAAGTTTAACTCTCATTTTGTCGGAGGAAAGGAAAACCAAGGTATTTTTCAAAAGCTATCACCAATTTTAATATTAGAAGCCTCAGCATAGTGTTGAGCAACATTTTTAGAGCAAGGCTTGGAAAAGAAAATTTTGGATTTTGTATAATTTATGAATTGCCCTGAAGTGCTACAAAAGAGATTGAGGCTAGCAAGGATGGAATTGCAAGTCTTTATCATTTGCTTTACCCATTAAAGTAAGGTCATCGGCAAAAAATAGGTGTGACAAAGCTGGGGCATTTGGTTTAAGCTTAATAGGATCCCACATGCAGGTGTCCATCCCTCCAGCTTGGCCATTTTCAGGGACTTCAATCATCCCAGTAAACCCAAAATCATTTAACAACCCCACATGATTAACCATTCTGGTTTCAATTAAAGTAACTAGGCAAGGCTGGTGAATATCCAACATCTCCCTAAAGTTAGGCCTAAAATTTTCATTATTCGCTCCCCTTACATTCCAGATAATGAAATTAGTTGGTCTGTTCATATTCATTGGTGGGGTTAGAATAAGGTTTCTCTTCAGACATGGCTTCCAACTGTTGGATCCTGAGGTCGTCTCATGTCTATTGTGCACTTGCGTAGTGCAAATGGACAACTGAGCACATGTGCATCCCCTTGAAGAGAAAAGGTGTCACGACCCAAACCGGAGGGCCGTGACGGGTGCTCGGATCCCACCCGCCGGGTACTGCCAACCGTACATCCAACACCTACTCGTAATTAATTACGGACTAAGCCGAAAGAAAATTATGAACAACCAGATAACCAACCTATATATATATATGTACCAAGGCCGACAAGGCCATACAAGGCTACTACACACATGACACCTGTCTACAAGCCTCTAAGAGTAGCAACATCAAAGGTCGGGACAAGGCCCCGCCATACCCATATAGACACGCAAAACTGTATCATACCAAAATCAGACCGACACCCCGGAAAGAAAGGAGTGCTTCCAAAATCCGCTGAAAACTGCAATCTATTCATGTGGGCGGTCGCCTTGCCTATGCGAACCTGCGGGCATGAAACGCAACATCCCCGACAAAAGAGACGTCAGTACGACTGATGTACTGAGTATGTCAGGCATAAATAACAACATAACAGGAATATACTGATAACTGAAACATAAATAACTTACCAACAGGAACTGCCTCTGAGGGCCCTAATACACTTGCCTACATGTCATGTACAATGCAGTGTCCATATTTATTGGCCTCATTGGGCAATTTCCTTACCATGACAGCCTCTGTGGGCATCATACCATGTAATGGTCAATCAACATATGCATGATGCAAGTGCGGTATATATATATATATGTCAGTGTTGCGGATCGTGCAACCCGTCCCAGTATATGTTAATGTTGCGGATCGTGCAACCCGTCCCAATAAGCATATAGGTATCACATCATATTGGCCTCTTCAGGCTCTTTTGTGATAGTATGTACCAGCTGCAGGTGGTGTGCGTATATAACGTCTTTCCCTCTTTTCCCATATCCCCTACATATATATAATATTTACTATATAGTAGTGTGCATAACAGCAATGGGTCCAGGGTAATATATGAATGCAATGCAAACGAATATGCATGAATGACAATAAAATACCCCGAGTGACATAATATCCTTGCACCTTTGGCTAAAACTATGAATATCAACATATCTTCTGTATGCCTCAATAAGGACTTAGAAATATATTTAGACATGCTTTTAGCATAGGAATCAATAACATGAATATTCTTAACTACTAGGAGTAGAATAAATTATGGAGCACTATCACGGTTATATTTTGTTATATGGAACATGCCAAAAGAAAGAAATAATTTGCCTTAACATACCTCGATTTCACTAATTATCCGAGTCAAGTGAGTTTACTGTTGTTGCTAAGACTGCTTCAAAACACAAAATTGGCTTTTAAATTGAATGTAAATGTTTGGTAATGAGATATATAATGTCTAACAATGGAGTCTCCAATTACTTTATGTAGAGAGGAAGTACGATTAGTCCCTTAAAAAAAATGGAGGAATGTTGTTTACTACACCAGTAAGTATTATGTTGTTATCCAAGAATAGAAGTCACGATCAGCACCTATTTATTCCGTGAAACTCCAACAAAGTGAAAACAATGTTAGAGACAACTTTACTTAATAGTCACTTATTCCTCTTGATATGCAGCCACGTAGAGCATTTACCTAATATATCTTTTACTTAATCCCTTTAAGCCACTCTCCATATTTAATTCCCCACACACATAATTAATTTTGTGATCCCAATTCACTTAAATCTTAATAACTTATGAAACCTCTATATATTCAATGTCATAATTTGTAATATGACACTAGTCCATAACCTCTTTATGCACGTGCCAAATTATTTTCGGCTTCCGTCGACATACTTCTTACGTCCCAAAATTATTTCGGGGTCTAATCATTTTATATACTAATCTCGTTATTAGCCTACATAAATAACATAAATTTTTCCCAACGCTCGGGTCTATTTACACATGTCTAGCGATTTTATATACGCTTAGCAATTTAAACCGTAACCCGAAAGTACGGGATGTTACAAAAGGGTTTAGGTTTGAGGATTCCACCATGAACTCGTTTCACAGATTTAGAATTCCTGCAATTGTATCTCGAATTCTTACGACCCAGCTCTACTGCACGATCTATGATATGAAAGAATAGAAACAATTCTAAATGCCATGTAGCCTCATGCTTATAAGTGTGGCGCGCAACATGCCCATATCCAAGACTCTACTAGACACGGCTTGTAGACTCCCTAGAAAAGACATGCTCTGATATCAAGTTTGTCAAGACTCAAAACCGGAGGGCCGCGACGGGCACCCGGACCTGACCCGCCGGGCACCACTGACCGTACATCCCATACTTAACCATATTATCCACGGACTAAGCCGAGAAGAATTAGGTAAAGTTTCAACCTGAAAGCCCCAACTTTTATAATAATGCCAAGGCCGCCAAGGCCATGCGTGACAACTAACCACAGGACACTTATCTACAAGCCTCTAAAGAGTAGAACATACCACAACCAGATCGCAACTTTGAAACAAATAGAGTGCTCCAAATAACGGCTAAACCAATAACCTACTAGTGTGAACCATCACCCTCTCAATATGAACCTGCGGACATAAAACGCAACGTCTCCCGACAAAAGAGATGTCAGTACGACTGATGTACTGAGTATGTCAAGCATAAAAATTAATATGGTGGAGATACATTATAATCTGAAACAGAACAGCTGAACCATGGTAAATGCCTCTGAGACCCTAATACATATGCCTAAATGTTATGCATAATGCAGTATACATATACTTCAGCCTTGTCGGGCATCTTCCTTACCATAATAGCCTCTGTGGGCATCATACCATTTTTGGTTAATGAATAAATGTATGCATGACGCAAATGCGGTATACGTATATATACTGGCCACATAAGGGCATCTTCCTTCCCATAACCGCCTCTGTGGGCATCCAGTTATATCGTATCATATTGGCCACTTCGGGCTCTTTTGTGAGAGTCTGTACCAGCTGCAGGTGGTGTGCGTATATAACGCTTTTTTTCCCTTTCCCCAATTCCCATACATATATATAATGCATACATATAGTAGAGTATGTAACTCCTATGAGGTCCAGGAATGCAATGCAAATGAAATGCATGAATAATAATAAAACATCCGGAGTGACATAATATCTGTTACACCTTTGGTTAATATTGGGATCATCAACATCTTTTCTGATGTGCCTTAATAAGGTCTTAGAAACATACTTGGACATTCTTTCAACATAGGAGTCAATGACTTGATCATTCCTAACTACTAAGAGTAGAGTAATTTATGTAGCAACACGATGGTTATGTTTCGCATATAGAATTATGCCAAAAGAAAGAAAGAGCCTTGCATACCTTGTTGTCGAAATTATATAAGTTATGCGGATCCTTGTAAGCTTTATAAGTGATTATCTACACCATATGAATGATTTGCATCATAATCGGATCAATATACTAGAAATCGCTTCATTGAGACATTCTAGTGAATACATTGTACGCGTAGAATCTATACTTATTCTATGTTGAAACCTATGCATCTAACCACACAATCAGCCCTTCTAACCTTTTTTTTACTGCTACAATGCTTAAAACAATTCAGCAATTTCACATGCAACTTCCAATTTCATATCAACAGCCCCAATAATACTCAATTACTTAGTATTTCGTTAATCACCCTAGAATTAGTAAGAATCATGTTCTATGATTCGTATAAATTTAAGAACAAAGAGGAAAACCTCTTTTCAGAGTAGCGACGAGCATCGCCAAACAACTTTTCGCCCAGCTCAGGTTCCAACAAGCAGAAACCAGACCCAAAAATCGATTTCCGAGGAAGCTCTGGGTCACGGCTTGGGTTTCTGAGTTCTTAGGCTGGTTCAAGGCTTCAATTTCACTGGAATTAAGGTCTAGAACACCACAGATTTTCCCTTTTTGGTTATATGAAAACTTACAGAAAATCCCCAATTTGGTCGAGAATTCCAGCGACTATCGACTGAGGTTTTACTCCTTCAGTTTGGAGTGCAACAAATCTTTATCCATGAAAAGATTCCTACAGATTCTTGATGAAGATAGTTTGAAGAGATGAAGAAGATTGAGGAGATGAATAAGATTTAATGGCTAAGGGTAAGTGTCTTGAAGACGCTGGGAAGCTGCCACCGTATATTCATAAGGCTTATTCATTCCGATGGTACGCTTATAAGGTTACACGTAATATTCCGCTAAGTGTTGTCCCCAAGTATAATTAATTAGTCCCACAATTAATTAATTATACCCACAATTAAATTCTTGATCACAATTCACTTAAATCTCGGCGACTTATAAAATTCTCTTATACCTAATGTCATAATTCATGTAATATGACACTAGTCTATAACCTCTTTGGGGATATAAAATTATTGCTATTAATCCACGTCATCGCACTTGTTAAATCCAAAATTATTTCGGGATCACATCATTTTATATACTAATTTCCTTATTAGTATACGCAAGTATAACATAAATTTCCCGGGGTCCGGGTCTACTTGCCTACATTTATGTGCTCAAATCATTACCCGAAAGTACGGGATGTTACACAATTCTTGACGTAATCTTTATTTTTAATTTATTATATCTATTATATATACAATTCAATACTAAAAGTCCGTTTTGATGGATTTATGGCTTTTGACTTATAAGTCAAAAATAATAAATTAGGAATTCTAGCGTATAACATTTTACTTATTTTTGTTATTTTGGCTTAAAACAAGTGTTTAAAAATGCTTTTTTATTTTATCCAAACAATGCAAAAGTGCTTATAAGTTATTTTAGTCTAAAAGCACTTAAAATAAGCCAATCCAAACCGGCTCTAAATTTATTCTTTTAGTTTCATCTCGCATGTCAATTTACTTCACTCTTAATAACCAAAATGGAGCATTCAATATTTTAACAGTTCTATGTCGTGCCATTTAATCTATTATTTGGTTTTATTGGCTATTCAAGTCCCAAATTGTATGATCTAAAACTTCACAAATAAATATTCTGAGTTGGCAATTCATATCCGTTGTAAGATAAGATAAAAAATGAGGAACAAAAATAGATAATTTGCCAAATTCATTTCAAATTCTGAAATAGTAAGATGGTAAATGAAAATTACAAAATTTCTCTTAAAACTAAACAACATACCTAATCAACCAACGGTGCTTATCGCAAATCTTCCACTTTTCTTGCTAATTATTATATGTATTAAAGAATAATAGTCTATTTTTGTTACTAATAATTTTCTATAACAGAGTGGATACTGAATTCATTAGTCTAGAATCTAATTTCAAGATCCTAATTTGAAAAAAAAAGTGATATATAGTTATATACTTCATCCTTCAATCCTTATCCAAATTTAGACAAATTTTAAGATAGTGATAAAAGTATATGTATTTTTAATTATTCTAGTTTAGCTTTGTGAAGAACATTCAAAAATATAAACTTATCAATTTAATTCATTTTGAATTTTAAATGAGGTATCGTAGTTAGAAAACTATTGCTCCGAATATTTTTTTTCTAAATGTAATTTAGCCTTGTAATTCATTGTTATCCAAGTTGAGAAGATTACGTTGTTATCCATTCTACAACATTCTTTTGGTCAAATATTAACGTTGCAATTTGAATAATTTACTTTTAAACAACGATTTCCATAATTTACTAACCCATTGATGAAATCAAATCCATTAATACCCTATAACAAAAGTTCTTAGACATGTCAAATATGACTTTATAGTTGAGCTTAGATTAAAAATGATCCCTAATATTTTCCACACCAATTAACCTTTAACTTATTTAAAAGTCAGAAAGTTTATTAACATAATGCCATGAAATGGTGGATTAGCCATTTGAAATATATGGGGCCTAAATGAATCATAACTTCAAAAGGATAGTTTTTGTATAGTTATTTATTTATTTACTTGTTATTTTAAATTGCAACAATTAATTTGGACCAAAAGTTTGCAGTACTTTCTTCGAACTATACAAGGTTGCATTTGGAAAATTCAAGGTCCACGTTCTTTTAATGTCTCTAAACAATTTTATTGTGTTATCTATTTTAATTTTAAGATATTACTCAATAATTAAAAATAAAATGAAAGTAGTATCTTTAACTACCATTAGCTATCTATTGTTTATGAGTATTTTGACGATTAAAAATTCATTTAACCTCATTGTGTCAATAAACAATCCAACAACTTTAACATTAAATCGATCGACTATATTTAACCTTTATTCTTTATTTCAAGTTTGATCCATCCAAATCTAATCTAAATTCATTTGCTTTCTCCTTACTTTATACTCACTACTCAGTACAGCATCCAATAAGTTTTGTTAAAATACAGAAAAATGACACATTTGCTTTAACTATAGCTTAACTAACTTGTTTGTCAATTTTCCAATTCTTAGGAGCTCTATTGCACTTTTCAAAACTTTAAAGTCCTTATTTGCAATTTTCTCATCACATGATTGCTTTTCTAAATATAGCCGCGTACCACATGGGCCCAATGAAAAGAACCCAATGAAACTTCGTGACAGAAAATGTTACTTCGAAAAACGTTAACCGAAAAGACACAAACTTTAGTACAAACAAATTTCTATTCTAAGTCTTTCTTTTAATTCTTTTTTTTTTTCAATGAAAAATAATTAATACTCGGGGTTAAATATGCGGTGGACAAATAGGACAGATTCATCTTTTATTATTAAAATGGGCTAAATTTACTTTTATGTTTGCAACTTGTACGCTTAGCATCAGAAGATAAATTTGGAAATTTGCCATAATTGAGGGGCAAAATATTAAGTTATTTCTTAATCACATCCCACACCCTACCCCCACTACCCTATGCCCACTCAATGTGCATGTGTGTAATGTGTGTATATATACTCACCATAGGGTCTTACTTCTTCTCAACTAAATTGCCTGTTTCAAAGTAGAAGCTCAACAAGTAAGTTATCCATTTCTTGTTTATAGATGTTTGCTTTTCATACTTCTCAACAAACTTGTTTCTTGTTTGTTCACATTTTTTGTACTGCTCTTTAATAGATGTTTTTTATTTTATTTAATGAGTTTTACCAGATTGTCCAAGCAGAAGGCACAAAAACAATACCTATGAAGGTTTTTGTGTTATTCTGCTTATGGGCAGTGATTGTAGAGGCAGAGTACGTAAAATACAAGGACCCAAAACAGCCAATGGGTGCAAGAATAAGGGACTTGATGAAAAGAATGACTCTTGAGGAAAAAATTGGTCAGATGACTCAGATTGAAAGGAAAGTTGCCTCTGCTGATGTTGTGAAGCAATATTTCATTGGTATGTTTTGAAATATTTCTCTCTAGATTGTCCTGGCCATTCTTGAATACTTGCTCACTTGGTGTTTGAAAAATTCATTCTTTATGTGTATACAGAGCTGCTTATAATACATGTGATACAGATTACAGAAAAGTGGTCTAAATCAGAGTGATTTATCCTAAGATGATAGAATCTTTTGTATTAACATTGGCATTTAAATGAAGTGGAGCCCTGGCACAACAGTACAATTGTCTCCCTATGATCTATAGATCACGTGTTCTAGTTGTGGATTCAGTTACTAATGCTTGAGTCAGGTGAACGTGAGATGCTTCGTGCATCGGGTGTCCTTTTTATTGGCATTTAATTGGGTTATGTTATAACAAAAGATTTTATCTTTTTAATCCTATTTGTGAAGAAAAAAAAGGCATTTAAAGAGAACATGGGAAAGGGGGTGAACTGCTTTATTTATCCATTGTTATCCTGTATATTGGAGTTCATTTTATCTCTAGATTGACATGACCATTCTTGAATTTGAATTTTTGATTTTCTAAAAGGAAAAATAGTAGATTATCTCTTTTTCTAACAGATAAAAGAATATAAAATAAGTATTCGATCAAACTGTCTTTTTTCCTGATCCTTGGAAAAATATACTCTGGGGTTTTAGATTTATTTATATGAAGTATTAAGGAAAGGGATCGATTGCTTGCGTATATATTCACGAGAGATGCCAGAACTTTGCTCATTTGGTGTCCGAAAAAATCAGGTTTTTATGTGTATATTTGACTACATGTGTTATGTCATACAGCTTACAGAAAAGTGACTTCTAAATAAGGGTAACTTTTCGTGAAAAGGGAGGAATATTTTGCATTTAAAGGAAATAAGAAAAAGGGGATTGATATGCTGTCAATATCTACTGTTGTGTATATTTGAATTCATTTTTATAAGAATTATTTTGGCAGGGAGTGTATTGAGTGGTGGAGGGAGTGTTCCAGCACCTAAAGCCTCTGCTGTGGATTGGATCAATATGGTAAATGAGATTCAAAGGGGTGCTCTTTCGACCCGCCTTGGTATTCCAATGATTTATGGAATTGATGCAGTTCACGGCCACAACAATGTCTATAATGCTACTATCTTTCCTCACAATATTGGTCTTGGTGTAACCAGGCAAGTAAATATAAATTCTAAGAACTGTGCATCTGCTTTTTGTTCTGACTATCTGAAGGTACTAATATGGTTGCTTTTAGAAAGTAGTGAGAGCTCATTTTTTTGATATGTAATTTTCACTTGTCAATCATTTGATACCTTAGGATCAAGAAACGATCCTCGGCATTGAGATCAATTATATTCCAAAATGAAAATGATCCCATTACGTATTTTCGACTTTTCCTTAATGCTCTGTTGAATTAGGCATTTCCAAGAATTACTGGATTTTTATTTTGTTTGAGTTAATATTTGTCACTTTAATGCAGGGACCCTGATCTTGTGAAGCGGATTGGGGCTGCAACTGCACTTGAAGTTAGAGCCACAGGAATCCCATATGCTTTTGCTCCCTGCATTGCAGTAAGTTGATATGATAGATATGAATGAACTTTTAGTAAAATTGGATTTCTATTTGCTTGTTATCTGAATAAATGTGTTATGGTAGGTATGTAGAGATCCTAGGTGGGGCCGCTGTTATGAAAGCTACAGCGAAGATCACAAAATTGTGCGAACCATGACAGAGATAATTCCTGGTTTACAAGGAGATCTGCCACCTAATTCTCGCAAGGGTGTTCCCTTTGTTGACGGAAAGTACGTATCTCTATCAGTTTTTCGCATTTTCATCCTTTCCCGTTTCCATTAAATGATTTACGTCAATCCCATTTCTTAAGAAAAAACAAAAGATAATTACTTCATCATAAAAAGAAAATGACGATTATCTGAGGAACACCTTCATAAGCATAACACTTTAATGAGAAGGCCACATGACAGGTGGGACCTAGTCGAATCAATATCGTTTATTCACTTCACATGGAAGTTCTCTCATAACTGGGCAAGTATGGGTTTGATGATCTAAGATTCAATACTATTGACCCATACTTGTTGGTTACAACATATAACTGGTCCTACCATGGTCCAGCATAGTATTTATCATGAGAACGACCTTTAACAAGTTTGCATATTGTTGATTGTTGGATCAAATATAATTGAACTGTTCAAGTTGGTTTAATCACATTATTTTCTTTATCATGATACTGCAATAGCTTGAATCTCATGTTAACCCAAATTTTGGAATTAACAAATCACTGGTCAAATTAGATTTTGTTGAGACGCTACAGCAAAGTTCTTTGACATATTTTTGTTAGTCAATCAAACAATTTTAATTGTCTTGGTGCTTCTTCCAACTTCTAAATGTAGAACATAACCTTTCCTGGTTTCCAACTTGGGGAAAATTTCTTCCGACAGTATGAATTTGCTACGTGAATTGACATATTTTCCTCTTGTGCACTAAATTGTGCTTTTCACTAAAAGTGTAGAGAGTTTAGCCATCATTCGAAATTTTCTTTAGAAAAATATTTTGGAATACTAGAATCTTCTATTCTACAATTTTGGACATTTAAGTGAGTTTAAATAATGTTTTTGGCACTAGAATAAGACATTTGACTATTGCTATCCTGAATTTCTTCTAAACACCAACTCTGATGTTTTATTATCTTTCTTTGTTGTGAACATCTCTTTGATTGAACTTTCAACTGGTTAAGGTCAAAGGTAGCAGCCTGTGCCAAGCATTTTGTGGGAGATGGTGGCACGGTGAGGGGGATCGATGAAAATAACACTGTAATTAACTCAAATGGTTTATTTGGCATCCACATGCCTGCATATTATGATTCAATCATAAAGGGTGTTTCAACGGTGATGGTGTCTTACTCGAGCTGGAATGGGGAAAGGATGCACGCTAACCGATATCTTGTCACTGGCTTCCTAAAGGACAAGCTCAACTTCAGGGTAAGAATGATTATCTCAGCTTATTCAGAATCAGTACGTTAAGGTCAAGTAAGGATATATCTATGTATAAAACCTCTTTTGGCCTGTGTATTTTTCAGGGGTTTGTCATTTCAGATTGGCAAGCCATTGACCGGATTACGAGCCCACCTCATGCTAATTACACTTATTCAGTACAAGCTGGAGTTTCAGCAGGAATTGATATGGTTGGTTTGTTATGTTTGATCTAGAATTCTTTTTATCATAAAGAGAGTTTGTGTAGGCGTTTCGGCAGACGTTTGTTAGTTTTTTAGTAGTTTTTTAATTTGGAATTTATGGAGTTGGAGTTGAAGATGAAGTTGTGTTTGGATATACTTTTTGCAGAGAATATTTGAGATAATGTTCATGCTTGAATATACCTAAATATAACTTTAAAAGTGAAAAGTGAGTTGGAAAACAGGTTATAAGTTGTTTTCCAAAATTGAAATACAACTGCAAGTTGGGTTTGGAATTTTCATGGCCAAACACTGAGTTTCAAATAAAGTGAAAAATATTCCGGAAAAAGTGAATAATTTTTATGACCAAACAGGTCCGTAGTTACTCTATATGATTGTTCCGTCTACTCTGCAGATTATGGTTCCAGAGAACTACACAGAGTTTATTGATGCTCTGACTCTGCTAGTGAAAGATAATATCATTCCCATGAGAAGAATTGATGATGCTGTGAAACGGATACTGAGAGTTAAGTTTATCATGGGTCTCTTTGAGAACCCACTGGCTGACCTTAGCTTGGTAAACCAACTCGGTAGCCAGGTATGTTAACCTGCTTGCTATCCAGAAACTTCGTGGGGTCTATCTTCTTGTGGTAAATTTAAGTATTTAACCTGTTTCACCGTCTCTCCTATAGGAGCATAGAGAATTGGCAAGGGAAGCAGTAAGGAAATCGCTAGTCCTTTTGACGAACGGCAAGAGCAATAGTCAGCCTTTACTTCCGCTTCCAAAGAAAGCGCCAAAGATACTTGTAGCTGGAACTCATGCAGACAATTTGGGTTACCAATGCGGAGGCTGGACAATAGAATGGCAGGGCGTTGCAGGCAATGATTTGACTGTCGGTATGTCTTCTCATATTCTATAGTTTCGGCTCTAGCACAAACGCCACTGTTACGCCCTCTTTTGATAACGAATCTGCTATTTCGTTTTAGATGTAACTACAGACATAGATAGATAGCTTATGAATATAATATCCTTCTCTAATCAATCAGAGGTTAACACTTTTTCTTTATAGCATGGATTTAACTTATATACACAGACAACATAAAATTCCTTGACTATCTGTGTATTTTAACCTATCGTAGCAGTAACATGCCGCGTTTTCACGTTACTAATTCCGCTTTTAGTGGATGGTTACTTGGTAGTTTTCTTCTAGTTGACCTGATAATATAAAAAAAATAAATTACATGTCAGTGTATAGAAGTTAACTCTTAAAGCATTATCGAGAGAAATTGATAGATTTCTAAATTTGGCAGGAACCACCATTTTAAGTGCTATCAAGAAAACAGTGGATCCTTCTACACAAGTAGTGTACCAGCAGAATCCTGATGCAAACTTTGTGAAGTCCAATGAATTCGACTACGCCATTGTGGTGGTAGGTGAAGTCCCATATGCGGAGATGTTTGGTGATAGCACAAATCTTACAATAACAGAACCTGGTCCTAGCACTATCAACAATATCTGTGGGGCCGTGAAATGCGTTGTAGTCATCGTATCTGGTCGTCCAGTCGTGCTAGAGCCTTATGTTGATAAAATAGATGCACTTGTTGCTGCTTGGCTTCCGGGGACTGAAGGCCAAGGTGTTGCTGATGCTTTATTTGGTGACTACGGTTTCACCGGTAAACTTGCTAGAACTTGGTTCAAGTCAGTTGACCAGCTTCCTATGAATGTAGGCGATCGCCACTATGATCCCCTATTTCCCTTTGGATTTGGTCTCACAACTCAGCCAGTGAAAATGAATTAAAAGACACGATTGATTTAATAGTGTGTGTGTGACATTCAGCTTTTGAATAGAGTTTCATCATGCTTAGAGCTGTCTTAGAATACTAGTCAACAGAAGAGAAGGTACAGATGGAACTATTAAATCTTTTTTAGAAGTTATTGGGCAAGTACTGCTTTAGAGAACACAAAGGGGATAGACACTACAAGAAAAGCTAGTAAGTTATTATTCATTATTGAAACTGGAGAAAGAGCAGAAAGCAGAATGTTGTATTGAAAGCTTCCCTTTGAATATATGTCATTATTATTAGTTACTATCAATTTTACTATGACGGTTTGTTACTGTTACAGTTGGAAGTATTGTAGAGTGGTCATGTCTCTTTAAATTTGAGAACACTTAAGAGGTAGCGAAAACAACGGCTTTTGAACGCCTGTATGTGGAATTAGAGGAAAAAGGCGGGGATAAGAAGCTGTACAGACTAGCAAATGTGAGGGAGAGGAGGACCCATGACTTGGATCACGTGAGGTGCATCAAGGACGAGGATGGCAAAGTACTGATGGAGAACGCGCGTATTAGACGGAGGCGACAGTCTTACTTCCATAAACTCTTGAACGAAGGAGATAAAGATATTGTGCTGGGAGATTTGGAGCAATCCGGAAGGTACCGGGATTTAGGATATTGTAGAAGTATTAAGGTTGAAGAGGTTAAGGGTGTTGTTCGGATGATGCGCAGGGGACGAGCGACCGGGCCTGATGAGATCCCAGTTGAATTTTGGAAGAGCGCAGGCAGGGCAGATTTGGAGTAGCTAACTTAGTTATTTAATGTCTTTCTTAAGACGGCAAGAATGACCGAAGAATGGAGATGGAGTACAATGATTCCTTTGTATAAGAACAAAGGTGACATCCAGAGTTGCAACAACTATAGGGGTATCAAGCTGCTAAGCCACACTATGAAAGTTTGGGAAAGGGTTGTGGAGATGAGGATGAGAAGAGGCGTGTCTATTTTCGAGAACCAGTTTGGATTCATGTCGGGCCATTCGATTACAGAAGTCATTCATCTTATTAGGAGGTTGGTGGAGTAGTATAGGGAGAGGAAGAGAGACTTACATATGGTTTTCATCGACCTCGAGAAGGCATACGACAAAGTCTCTAGGGAGGTTCTATGGAGATGTTTGGAGGTTAGAGGTGTACATGTGGCGTACACTAGGGCGATCAAGGATATGTATGATGGAGCTAAGACCAGGATACGGACAGTAGGAAGAGGCTCGGAGCACTTTCCAGTGATTATGGGGTTGCACCAGGGATCAACTCTTAGCCCATTCTTATTTGTCTTGGTGATGGATGGACTGACGCGATAAATTTAAGGGGAGGTGCCATGATGTATGTTATTCGCAGATAACATAGTCTTGATTGATTGATGAGACTCGCAGCGGAGTGAATGCTAAGTTGGAGGTTTGGAGATAGACTCTAGAGTCGAAAGGGTTTAGGCTGAGTAGGACCAAGACATAATACTTGGAGTGCAAGTCCAGTAACGGGAGCGACCATGAGACGGGCGTAGAGGTAAGGCTTGGTACTCAGGTCATTCCAAATAAAGGAAGCTTAAAGTATCTCGGGTCTATTATCTAAGGGAATGGAGAGATTGATGACAATGTCACAGATCATATTGGTGCAGGGTGGATGAAATTGAGGCTCACATTTGGAGTCTTGTGCGATAAAAGGGTGCCACCAAAACTTAAAGGCAAGTTCTATAGGATAGTGGTTAGATCGACTATGTTGTATGGGCGGAGTGTTGGCTAGTCAAGACTTCGCTCATCCAAAAGATGAAAGTTGCGGAGATGAGGATGTTGAGATGGATGTGTGGGCATACAAAGAGGGATAAGATTAGAAATGATGATATCCGGGACAGAATGGGAGTGCCTCGAGGAAGGATAAGATGCAGGAAGTGAGGTTGAGATGGTTCGGGAATGTGCAGAGGAGAGGCACAAATGCCCCAGTGCGGAGGTGTGAGAAGTTGGCTATGGACGGGTTCATGAGGGGTAGAGATAGGCCGAAAAAGTATTGGGGAGAGGTGATTAGGCAGAATATGGCGCATGTGCAACTTACTGAGGGCATGACCTTAGATAGGGGGTTGTGGAGGACACTGACTAGGTTGTAGGTAGTTGAGCGTAGTCCTACTTACGCTTACATACTGGTAGTTGTTGTGTTATTATTGTAGCCCTGCTTAGCTTATTATACTCCTATTATACTAGTAGGCGCAGTATTGTTTTATAGTCTCATGTCCTTTGATTTCTGTTGTTGTATGTTCGTTCCTATACTTTGTTTATCTTATTTATCTGCGTTAGTTGCTGCTTCTTTTTTTAGTATGCTATATCATGGCTTATTCACTTTTGTTACTCTTCTTTTCATACTGCTTTAAATTTCTTGTCCGAGCCTGACCGTTTCTCTTGCTTTGGAGTATGTTATTGTTGTTGTAAGACGAAAAGATAAGTCAAAGAACGAAAGATAATTGCCTAAAGAAAAAAAAACAAGATGTTAGAAAATCCAATGTTTAAAATGTCCACAAATGGGGATAAGTCTGCGCTAATTCATTTTCCTTTATTTTGTAATCTACTGAAAACTAACCAGTTTTTAGGCTCATTCACTTTTATAAAGTAAACTGAATACATGGGAAATCCCCTAAAGAATTTGTCGGTAAGCAAGTATAGACATTGATAGATATAGACAGAATTAAAAGCTAATTTGTCCATTTTGCATTGTGCACTGAAATTTTAGGGACTTGTAAAAATGTTTTCTGCATGGACCATAACACAGGCTTGGCCACCATTTGCTTTTTATATGTTTCAATTTTCTTTTACAAACATATATCTTTTAGTAAAGTAGTTCAACTAAATTCCCTTGGCCATTAAATTGATGTGCAAAGAGAGTGAAAACATTTTCTTTTTGTCTATAAAAACTATTGAATCCCCTTTATTGGAAAACCCTAAAAACACAAAATTAATGTTACTTATGTGGTATCCAGTAACTTCGATTAATCTTATATGTAGCACTGTATAAAGTACTCCAAGATTGTTTTATGAATTTTTTTACATGTCCTAGCTAATTATAGGAGATTTTTAAATATAATAACTACTTTAAATAAATTACAATTCGTAGCTATATTGTATATCCCAATTACCCATCGTATATATTGTATTCACGCAGCCAAAAGTTCAGATTTCAAAAGGCGGCTGCCAGCGAAGTCGACCCCTGACTTTCGCCAACCCCATCGAACCCTCTGTCGATCCCAAGGCTCCTCTAATTCTCAGAATTGTATTTTCTATGTAAACATGGTATACATTGAAGCAAGAGAGAGAGCACTGTTAGATCTAAAATAGTTGTATTTCTTAAATCTGAATTTGGGTGTATTTTGTATTTCCGCCAGAGATGTGACCGGATTTGATCGTATTCCTCATTTTTAGTGTAAATAAAGTTTATCTTATATTCGCTTGTATTTCTATATTTTCGAAGGAGAAAACTATATATTTGTATACACTCGAATACACGCGGAATATGTAAACATAACTGTATTTGACTCACTGTATTTTGATATTGTGTATTTGAATACACAAAAATACATGCAAAAAGCTAAAAGTAGCTACGAATTTTAATTAAGAAAATTATAGCTATGGTTGATTAGAAGCCTAGAAACTATAGATATTTATGTAAGTTACTCAATACTTAACAATTTAGCAAATCCAGATAAAAGTAATTACTCCCTCCGTCTCAATTTATGTGGCACTATTTGACTTGACACGAAATTTAAGAAAGAAATGAATACTTTTCAAAAATGTGCTCCAAAACAAGTCTTATATAAATGTGTGACTATAAATTATCTCATAAAATTAAATTATTTCTAATTATAAAAAAAATGACATTCTTTTTGGGACAGACCAAAATGGAAATGATGTCACATAAATTGGAACATGTAGAGTACTTTTTTCACCTTTGTCCTTACTCTAATAAATGTAGAAAGAAAATTAATGTAGTGAAAGAAAATACGGATCAAAAAGAGTGTTCACTTAGTGATAGGGAAGCAATAACAAAATTAATTGTTGTGGAGGATTTGCCCTTTTCATTTCTTTCATCTCCCGATTTTATTCATTACATTATAGATATGTATAATCCTGCTTTTAACGATTTTCCTAAATCAACTGTTAAGAGATGTATTTAAAGTCGCACATGAATATCAACAATATTTACGTTATTCATTATATCATTTTAATGGAAAAGTGGCTATCACTTCTGATATAGGCCGTAGTACTACCGGCCATGATTATTTAACGGTGACCTGTCATTGAATAGATTATAAATGGTCTATGCAAAAACGTATCTTAGCGTATAGATATATAGATGATAGGCACACTGGTACTTTTATTGCAGAAAATATTTATCAAGTGTGAGATTATTACGGAATAACTGATAAAATTATGACTATTACATTAGATAACGTTTCTTCTAACAATTACGTTATTACAATTTTAAAAAATAGTTTAACTCCATCTTTTCCAGATCATTTTCATATAAAATGTGTGTGCCATATATATAACTTAATTGTAAAGGATGGTCTATCACTTTTTGAAGACATTCTTAGTAAAATACAATTTGCTATTAACTTTATTTTTATAGACTTTTTGAAGACATTCTTAGTAAAATACAATTTGCTATTAACTTTATTTTTAAAAATAATAGAATACAATGAAGAAAAGAATATAAAAAATTTGTCACGGTTGCCAACTATCTTATAGAAAATTCCAGAAGAAGTGCCCACTAGGTGAAATTCTTTATACGAGCAACTACTTGTTGCTTATGACTATAGAAAACCTATAACTTTATTTTTAAACTCTCATAATCAAAATTCAGCTGATATGGTTGTGGATAGCAATTGGGGAAAATTTCCAAACTTATTGTATTTTTAGAGAAATTTTTTCAAGGAACAAAAGAATTTTCCGGTATATATTATCATACTATTTCAACTATGTTGTTTTATATAACTCTAATATTTTTACTGCTTAATGAATATATGGATAAACCAGCTTATAAGGCAGCTATTAAAAAAATGTTTATCAAAATAAAAAATATTTTATTTCTATTCCCACTATTTATATTATTGGTGTTGTATTAAATCCGACTATTAAAATAGACGGTACTAAATCACTTATTGAAACTATTTACGATTGTATAGCAGTACTACCACCTCAAAGTCCCAAAATCCAAATCACCCACCACCTATTAAACAAACTAAAGAAGAAGTGTTGTCTAGCATAGAAGACGAATGCAAAAAAAAATATAGGTTTTACCAACAAGAAAGTGCTAGCAACCTACCGACTTCCATACCATCTTCTTCTTCTTCAACACAACCTCACAAAAGACATGTTGTTTCTGCGGCTAGTATTGAAAGCCTCAGAAATAGAATGTGCGGTCATACCGCTACTAACCAAATTAGCGAGTTTGATCTTTTTGTTTTGCAAGGTTCTATACCGTACCAAGTAGTTCTCAATGAAGAAGGACGCGAAGACTTGCTGAAATAACAAGCCCGAGATATTTTAAACATTCAAGCGTCATCAACGGTTCATAGGTAATTTTGCAGATAAAATGATTTGAGGACAATTTTAAATTCACCACTAATATTTGATACGGGAAAAATAATAATGCTCGAGATAGTCAAATCTTAGTGTTGAAAGAAAGTTGCAAATGTTTTAAATGATATCTTGAAAAGGAACTGGGATAATTATAAAATAAAAGATATGTATTGGCGGAGCCAAGATTTTTACTAAGGGGATTAAAAAATATAAAGAAGTAAACATATGAAGAAGCCAAGGGGGTTCAACGTCTACTAAATATACATAAAAATAATTTTAACCTTGTATATATAATATAATTTTTCGTCAAAAGGTGTTCGGATGAACCCCTCGATCATAACTAGCTCTGCTTCTGACTGTCCTCTCAAGAACAAATTGAAAAATAAAATGTATTTGACGGAATGTACGCGCACAAAAATAAGATGCATAAATAAATCGATGAGATCAATGATTATATTTGTCTAATTAATTTTTAGCACTTTTGTCTTATTTAGACTAATTTTCATATTGATGGACATCTCAAGCCACCAAATGGATAAAATTCTGTTGGAAATTTATCTTTGGCGGGAGTTGCATCCAACCATCTTTAATGGCTTAAACACTAGTGTTCCGCATGTTGGAACCTTCGGTTCTTCACACGTGCATAATCTACTAAGTAAGTAGATGACCGTAGGGCCAAAGATCGTCAAATTTCGTTGAGAAATGAAAGAGATATTGATCCACGAAGTGAGGTATTTGAAGCATGGAGAAAGGTGGTAAAGAGCAATCCTCCCTCATTGGTGGGGGAAGAAATATTCGTTTAGTTAATAAGTCTCAAAGTTGGCTTGGGGTTTTGGACCCCAAGGGGTATCACATGTGTTTAAAGGAGGGAGGACCTAGATGTGCTTCGGTTCGAGGATAAGCCCACATGCACGCCACCCGCCCGTCCGGTCTCGGGCTCGGGTCATGGGTTCTTCTAATATTATCTTTTTGGACCCAGAATTGTTTCAGATTTACAGTTTGGTCCCTGAAGTTTCAAGTAAGTCAAGATTGGGCAGAGAACTTTACTGTTGGTTTCTGGAACGTCAACCAGCCTTAATTTGCACTCAATTCAGTCATTTATTTTGGCTGAATTACTCTCCCTAATGGCCAATCCGTTGTACATCAATTCACAATTTATTTTGGTGAATTACTACCTCCATAATTGTCATTACTTGGCCAGTAACAACAATTATGTGGACAGTTGGTAAGCCTCTCCTTCAACTATATAAATGAGCCTTTGCATGATTGTTGAGACACACACACTAAAACGAAATCAGATTCTTCCTACATTCAGCATCATTTCATTACTCAAAATTCTTCAAGATAGCACTTGAGTTTCCTTTGCTTATTTGTTTATTTGCTGTTTTATCTTGGGAGACAATTGTCCAGGACGTAGAAAGGATACATACGTGGCAATATTGTCTTAAAGACAGAGTGCAATCACTCGACTCAGCATACAAAATTTATTCCAGTTTTTTATTCAAGTTTATTGTAATTTCAATTTCTTGTAATACTTAGCAGTTACTTATTTCCGTTTCCTACACCATTGTAAACAACAAATTCAACATCACCACCTCGATACTTCATGTCCAAACTGCATCATCAACAACTAGTTAACATGGACCAATCCTTTTTATAATTTAATTGATATACAATAGATAAAAGGACATACAACACCAATTATAAAAAGCAACTAAAAGAAAAAGACTGAAAAAGAAAGATTGAGATATATGAACGTCGGACCATTAAAGAACATATAAAATTATATGACATAAGTGATTTTTAAAATTTTTGGACAAAATACTACTCATAAATTTAAAGCAAAAAAGAAAACAAAAAGAAGATAAGCTTCAGCACAAATATTCCCATCATAGTTATTTTCGCACCTTGCGTTTTCTCAGTTGTGCGATCATTTCGTTCCAAAAGAAAATTCATCATCAATCATAATAACCCACATAGTGAATCTCAATACCGCCCCAAACACCATCCAAACAAGAAAAAGATAGAAATATATAGAGAATTCTGAGCTATTGCAAATTCACAAAATAAAAAGATAAAAGTTAGATTATTATATATGCTCAAATGGAAACGTTAGATAGTATATTAGCAAATGTACAAAACAAACAACACTATCATTCAACTAACCGATTTTAAGCATTTTTTCGCATACAACTACTACTCCCTTACACTTGGTGGCTTGCGTCTTGAAGATTGTCTCCTGACACAATTGAATATGATATGATTTCAATAATTTTTTTCTTGATATAGGGAGTTATATATTTTCTTAGGCCGAGGGTCGGGGACAAATGACAATGATCTTGAGAGGATAACAATATGGACTTGATGTAGGAAGTTACATAGGTAACATGGAGGAACACAATAAAATGTCATATAAACTTTTACATTAAATATATAGGAGTTATGGAAATTAAGGGCATGAGAGTTATGGATATTAATAATATATAAGTTATGGAGATAAAGAGGTGTGAGTAAAAGAAATAATCTCTTGATTATTATCATTAATTGAAAGAGTATATATACAATTTACATATTTTCATAATAGGAAAATCCTAATCCTATTCATATTCTACTCCTAAAACTTTATTCTACTTGGACAGTAACTATACAATTATTATGGTAAGTGTACAATAATAATTACACCACAACATTACCTAAACTAGGAGACTATATACACGGCCATATACATTAACCGAGACTGAATATACATACGATATACACGTGTATATCGTATGTATATTTAACACACGCCCGCAGTCATAGCGGGCGGTCTTCGTATGCTGAGACTGTGCCTAAAATTTTTAAAAAGAACCGAGGGAAGACCCTTTGTAAAGATGTCTGCAATTTGATACCTGGAAGGGACATGGCAGACGCGTACTTATCCACGAGCTACCTTTTCGCGAACAAAGTGAATGTCCATCTCGATATGTTTAGTGCACTGGTGCTTAACCGGATTACCAGAAAGGTAGATGACACTAACATTATCATAATAAACCAAGGTAGCTTTTTGAATAGGACAATGAAGCTCTAACAGAAGATTTCGTAAACAACAGGATTCAGAGACCACATTGGCTACCCCTCGATACTCGGCCTCTGCACTGGAGCGGGACAGTGTCTACTGACGTTTCGCAGACCATGAGACCAAGTTATTATCAAGAAACATGCAATAGCCGGACGTGGAACGTCTGGTATTCGGACAATCACCTCAATCAGCATTTGTATATGAGACAAGTGTAGATGTCGAAGACGGATATAGATGTAAGTCATAGTCAAGTGTTCTCGGGATGTACCGAATAATGCGTTTGAGTGCATTCATGTGTTCAACCATGGGATCATGCACAAACAAGCATACCTGCTGTAAGACATACGTAATATCTGGTCTAGTGAACATAAGATACTGAAAGGGCCCTGCAAGACTGCGATAGCGGGTCGGATCCTTACAAGGTGAGCTAGCCGCATCACCCAACTTGGGTTTAGTATCAACTGGAGTGGAAGTGGACTTGCAGGATGACATACCAGCTCGCTCAATAATCTCAGCTGCATACTTCCGTTGGGATAAAAACAGCCCATATGCATGACGAGTGACACAATCCCCAAAAAGTAACTCAAGGCCCCCAAGTCTTTCATAGCAAACTCAGACCTGAGCATTGTTATGATAGACTAGCGTAATGCATCAGAAGAGGCAGTCAAGATAATATCATCCACATAGAATAGCATATAAGCCAAGGAGGAACCACGACGATATATGAACAATGAATTACTAGACCTGCTGTGAGAAAACCCAATAGTCGAAACATAGTCTGCAAACCTCTTATACCAAGCCCGTGGAGACTGCTTAAGCCCATATAAGGACTTTTTCAATAAACATACATGATGAGGATATTTTGGATCCTTAAACCCCAATGGTTGATGCATATAGACTATCTCCTGGAGATCACCATTTAACTCATGAATGAGCCATGCTTTCGAAAGAGTCAAGTTGAGCACAGTGCGAATGGTAGCCGGCTTGACCACCAGACTAAACGTCTCACCACAATCGACACCCACCTGCTGAGTCTTCCCATCACCTACAAGACGAACCTTATGCCTCGCAAAAGATCCGTCAGCATTGTCCTTATGAGCAAAAATCCACATAGACCGAATAATATTAACACCGGATGGACGGGGAACCAACTCCCACGTCTTATTATCAATAAGAGCATTATATTCGTCGGTCATAGAAATTTTTCAATTCTGGTCATTTAAAGCAAACACTGGGTTACGGGGTAGAGGGGATTTAAGAATATTAGAATTAAAATTAAAATATCTTTTTGGTTTAAAAATACCCCGTTGACTACGAATGACCGGTCTATGACTCGGGGAAAAATGTGACGAACTAGCCAGCAGGCGGTGCTCCTGCTGGCCCAACACGAAAATTGGAGGATCCCGTGACTCGAACAATGGCGGTAACGGGCCGGGTAACTGGCCCAATTACCGTCATTGACCCAGTAACTAGACCGGACACCGTGGTTGGAAATAGGGCTGTTCATAATAATTCAATCCGAAAAATCGAATATCCGGTCCACTTTTTTGAGTTTCGGATATCCAAAAAAAATCGGATCAGATACGGATCACAATTTCTTTACTTTCGGATATCCGAAATATCCGGGTTTTTTTTCTTTTGATTTTCCATTGGGTATGTTGTTGTTATTGTTGTTTTGATTTTCCCTAATAGTTAGGCTGCGTTTGTGCTTTTCGATTTTCATTTGTTTGATTCTTATGTTTCTTCCATATCTTCATAAAAAAAAACAAAGGGAAATAATCAAATTCTTCTTCTGATAAACTTTAATATTGTTACTAATTATACAATTACTTTAAGTATTACAATAAGGAGATTGGAGTGGATCCGAAGTAAATGATGCAATCTTTTAACTAAGTATTACAGTAGATAAAGAAATTTTAGAAGTCAATCGATTTAAAAGAAAACAAAACTTATTAATTGTGGTGGATGAAAAGAGTAGATAAGACAAGCACCCAAAGACCCTAAGATGAGAATACGAATGAATTTTATTATATAAAATTTGAAGAGGGACGAATATGTCAAACCTTTGGAAGGAAGATATGTAGCCATTTGTAAGGCATGATGCCAAAAAAAAAAGGGTACGGAAGCATGAATCAATAATGTTCGGACAATGTTATTAATGATATGAATTTTGCGTTCGGCTTTCCCATTTTGTGAAGACGTATGTGGACAACAAAAATAAAAATTGATCTCATTATTAGCACAAAATTCCCAAAACACCCATTGTCATATTCTTTGTCATTATCACATTGAATATATTTTTTTTCGATCGAATTGGGTTCTAATGAATGCTCTAAATTTTAAAAAAGTGGTAAAAACTTGAGATTTTTTCGCTATCGAAAAAAGTCCATAAAAACTTAGAATAATCATCCAAAAATAGAACATAATACCGATGATCCAAAGAACTAAGAACATGAGACGTCCATAAATCGTTATGAATAATATCAAATGGCATTAAAGTATGAGAATTAGAATCTACAAATGGCAACCTAACAATTTTTCCTAAAGAACAAGATTGATAATTCAGAGTACTACGCGTACCCTTACACGAAATAAAATTATTTTTATCTAAGGAAGACAAAATAGACGACTCCAGATGACCAAGACAAGCATACCACAAGGAAGGAGCAAGGGCTGCAAAAGTTGATGGCAAGGTTGGACTCGAGAGACCGGAACTTGTCGTGTTAGGATAAAAATCTCCCCTACTATCACACCTCATTAGAGGAATCCCCGTCTTGAAATCCTTCACAGAAAATTCAAATGGATCAAATTCAACAGAAACAGAATTATCATACAAACACCAATTTTTGAATCAATTTAGGGGCATGAAGGGTATTTTTCAAAATAAAGTGTGGATGGGGGGAGACAAGGTTTTATGACCGTAACCACAAATTGGAACTGAATTACCATTACAAACAATTATTCCACGATTATTGCTCAAATTGAAATAAGATGAGACAGTACATGGGTCAGACGTCATGTGAGTAGTGGCGCCGGTGTCCATGTACCAATTCGGGTCCGGGGTAGTCAAACCAAGTGTGTGCATAGCGGCTTCAATGTAGGTCGGGGTGGGGCCCGCTGCGTGATGGGCATGCGGAGACCGGGGCCCAAGAATACCTGCGTGCTGCCCCGGCCCAGTGCTGCTTCGGGAACCACTGGCCCAATTGTTATTGGGCCGAAAGGGCGGCTGGGAAGCCCACTGGCCAGTGGCAGTAACTGAAGGAGAAAAAGGACCGTTGGGCCACTGTCTAGACTAAACTAAGTACACACATTCAGTTAGTTGAGTAGAGTACATTATAAGATGACTCAAGGGACTTTGCATGCTATCATGCGGACACTTTTACATTTAAACGGGTAAGCTAAGTGCAAAATCAACTTAACAGGCCGCTGACATACAGAAACAGTTGGATGACTCTTTAGAAACAACACCTTAGGTTATACAGAACCACTGTTGGTCTAACTAGGCGTATATGGTCATGTTCATGCTGCATACCAGTCAATACGACACCCTAGGACTGAACATAACTTAATTAAGATGACATACATGCAGATACTCTTGACAAGACACAAAATGGTACAAGTGGTAGCATAGGCCTGATCCAAATGGAGCTAACTAGGCAAGACAATGGCATAAAATGACTCAAAACCTTTTATACTAGGGAGGAAAGACATCTTGACACTTAAACAGATATCAGAAGCTCACATGCAGTTCAGTGGAACCTTAAAATATACAGAAATGAACTAAACCATCCATTACAGAGGATATCTCAAACATACAGAGTCATTTGAAGTTAACGCGCGCACACAGGGTCTTAATCATGGTATTCATTGGTCATAAGAAACACTTCTCAACATATAACAAGGTTAAAAATGATTTTCAAACAGCTTCCTAGGTTTAATAATCAACATGCCCTGGTTCTTAAATACCTCTGCCAGATGAGTTGATTATAGGACTTTTGCAAGACACATATACTATATATATTTGATACTCAACAAAGGCACACAGGGGTCCAGAAGCTAGCATATACTAGTATAAATTTCCCCATTCTATTTCTACCATTATACACTTATGCATATGAGCTCATAAAACATGTTGGCCAGGATTTCAAGTTAAACCATTCTACTCCCTCCGTCCCATTTTAAGTGTTTTAATTTGACTTGGCACAAAGTTTAAGAAATAAAGGAAGACTTTTAGATCTTGTGGTCTTGAATTAAAGATGTGTGGCGTCCTTTAAATATTGTGGTATCAAACTTGTCTTGGGATTGAAAAATTCACTAAATATAGAAAGAGAGACTCTTTTTGGGATAAATCAAAAAGAAAAGTAAGTCACTTAAATTGAGACGGGAGGGAGTACTATTTATCATTTTTAACAAAGTAGGGGTCCTAAACAACAAATTCCACTCCTAAACATGATCTTGAACCCACATCTTCATTCATTCTTAACAAAACAGGGGTACATTCAGGCCCTAACTAGTCACAGAACCATAGTCAAACATTTTTATCAACCATTTTTGTACCAAACTGATACTAAACAACAATACATACATTCATATAAAGCTCAATACATTATATGCTCAAATACTGGAAGTCAACTGGACAGATTAGTAAGCAATGAAACAGTAGCAAACATCCTAAAATGCATGATTTAATTAGATAACTTAGTCAATCTATTCATATCAGATCCTAGGGGGGACTGCTATCACTCGGGGTTAATTCAGGTAAGATTTCACCTATCTATCTTAAATGTAACACATAGATATCATTGATTTAAGCTAGAGCATGCCATCACTTGAGATTAAGCAATTAATGATCAGGAATTGCACTAATAGTATACACATCTAAACTAAAACAAGACTAATCTAAGCATTTTAATTACCATATCTAAAGTACTTAAACCAAATAAAATAGTTAAGCTACTAAACTATGCACATAATTAACTAAAACAAAGCACAGAACCAATAAAGCAAAAAAATGACTTTAAACTAAGAGGGTTGCATAATTACCTCTTTGATGAGCAGCCATGAAGAGAATACGGACTGGAAAGCCGCCTCCAATTTCTCAACACTCAAACCACACACGAAAAATCGAAAACTTTAGACTAGGAAACCTTTGAAAAAAATCTAAAATTTCTAATTTGCTCAAAATATGATCCTTTGCTTAACTTAAGGCCAAAAAATGAATGTCAAGACTTCATGCTTAATTTCAGGCGGAAAACTCGATTTTAAGACTTTCTGCTCGATTTTAGGTGAAAATACCAAATCAAGACTTCATGCTTAATTCCAGGCAAAAATCTCAATTTTAAGACTTGATTGGAATGAGAAATGAGGGGTCCTTTATATAGGAGAGAAACACCAAAATATTGAGTCTCAAACCGATGTGGGATAACTGGTTTTAATTTGAAATCCAACCAATAGAAATCAATTCGTGGAAGAGGACGAAGCATTAATTTGAGTACTAGAAAAAGCAAGAGGGTTTACCTTGGCGGAGGGACTATTTTAGGCAAGGGCATTAAATGCTGCCCTTACCTCGCAAGTGTGCCACAGAGCCACCCACACCAGGTAAGGTTACCCTCTCAACGGTACATTCTGCAATTACTGAATTGATTTTTGTCCATTCTGATTTCAAACAAACCAATTTCATTTGTTGAGAACTTTTGGAGCGATCCCCTCCCAAAAAAAACATGTTCTCCCACATCGTTGGTTACAAAGGTCTGGTAGGGTTCCCACACTATAAATACAGACCTTTTCTCTTCATTTTGGGCAAGTTTAAAAATGGTCCAAAACTCAATTCTTGTCTTTTGCATTGATTAAGAGATGAATCAAGTTTAAAATTCGATTAGTTGAGCTTAAGTAGGGATCTAACCCTTTGGCGGAACCCAGAACTAGTTTGATTAGTCGATTCACAACTTAAACTTTTTTTCGTGTGTTTGCGAGGTCCCCGAGTGAAGATTCAATCTTCTATTCGACCTTTCGATTTTCTACGCCTCCACACAAGGTAATCTCTTTTCCTTTTAATTACATTATGTAATCTGTATCGTGTGTTTATGTGCTTGTTAAATATGTTTTAGTTTAAATTAGTTGTTTAAGCCTGTTAGGTTAGTTATTATGTATGTTTGGTTAGATTGTGACTGTTTAAGATCATTAGGTTATTTATTAAGCATGTTTAGTTAGATTAGATATTGTTAGTGTTCATTACTAGAGTTGTTTGTACTCACTAAGTTGATATTAAGCATGTTCAGTTAGTATGGATTACTATTAATTTCATAACTATTGTTGTTAGCATGTTTAGGCCATTGTTAAGCATGATTAGTTAGATTAATGGTTGTTTGAGCTTTATTAAGGTTAAGCATACTTGGTTAAATGATATAGTTCTGCAACTAAAACCTTTGATCATACAGATAGTGTACATATGAGAGATGTTTTGGCAATTACAGGTATGACATTGAAAAATACATATTTACTTTAGATGTATTTGCAAATTCAGTTGCATTTAACAAACAAAGAGATTAATTGATCTTGAAAGATCTAAAGATAGCTACATGTTAGTTCGCAGAAAGGGTAATTGATGATCAACTTATCCAAATATTGTGAGATAGAACTTGGAAAACAATGCATCTAATATTACTAACTAATAATATATATAAACTATGTACTAATGTTTGTCTGTGTGTATCGTATAAAACAAGATGTTCTAATATGTGATTTTTCTACAATTTGTTGCTAATAATCTTTGCATGATATAAGAACTAAAGGGTGCGGGCATTAAAATGTATTTGGAAAGAAAGTCCTTACAAATTATCAAGTGTGGTTGGATTAATGTTATCATTATGCATTTTTTTCAAGGAAGATATAGAGATGGAAGTAGTTTCTGAGAACTATTCGCTAGTAAAAAGATATAGGGCAACATTTATGAAGGAAAATTTAAGCGTCACAATAAGTTAATAGAAATATCTGCCCAAATGTGGAGACTGCGTATAGATACTTCTATGATTTACAAAAGTTTAATGGAGCACCAAATGTGGCAACGAGTTACTCGTTTGGCGAGACTGAAGATGGTAAGGGACTTGCTTTTATTGGGCCCCTTAAGAAAATGGATGGTTGGCTGGACGATAGAGGAAAAATCATAAAGGGGATAAAATCCTCGGATTTGGACAAGAAGCACAAGAATTCTTTCAGTAAGTTATTTTACCTACATTCTAAGATTACAATGAGTATATGCTATTTCTAGTTGTATTAAGTGTATTGTTGTTCTTAGTGTATATCTTTTTTGAATCTTTTTATTCTTCTTTCGGGTATTCAATCAAATAGTGTTGGGGATGAAAGCAATTAATCTCGTTGGTGTCGTTCACGGAAATCTGGTTGAGTATAACCAAAAAGGAAAAGTCACAGGTACCGAGGGAGTCATGCTTGGCAGCGATGGTAATCCTAGGGTTTGTAACTTTCGGTACGACGAACCATCTGATGAAATCGGTGTCAGTGCACTAAAACAACTCAAAGTTGATGAACACCCTAGTGCGAAACTTTAGTATTTTTTCTTCAACCGTATCATTGACCGTTTTTTATTCACAACTTTTTTGCCCTTGTCCAGTCCCTTCCACTTGCCACCTCTAAGTAACGTCATGTTGATGTTTTTACCACTGGCAGATTTTTTTCTTAACCGAGTAAACAAGTAGTTCACGTCTGTCGTATCCCCTTCTGGAGATAAATCATCGAATGTATCACACAGTTTCTTGTTACATACAAGTCTAGTTGTCTAATATGATCGCATTCGATAGGATTACCACATACAAATTTGAGTAGATTAACACAGTTTCTGAACAGAGACACAATCACCTGCATCAGTTTCATCAGATAGTTCGTCGTACCGAAAGTTACAAACCCTAGGATTACCATCGCTACCAAGCATGACTCACTCAGTACCTATGACTTCTCCTTCTTGATTATACTCAACCAGATTTCCGTGAACGACACCAACGAGATTAATTGCTTTCATCCCCAACGCTATTTGATTGAATACCCGAAAGAAGAATAAAAAGATTCAAAAAGATATACACTAAGAACAAGAATACACTTAATACAACAAGAAATAGCATACTCATTGTAATCTTAGAATGTAGGTAAAATAACTTACTGAAAGAATTCTTGTGCTTCTTGTCCAAATCCGAGGATTTTATCCCCTTTATGATTTTTCCTCTATCGTCCAGCCAACCATCCATTTTCTTAAGGGGCCCAATAAAAGCAAGTCCCTTACCATCTTCAGTCTCGCCAAACGAGTAACTCGTTGCCACATTTGGTGCTCCATTAAACTTTTGTAAATCATAGAAGTATCTATACGCAGTCTCCACATTTGGGCAGATATTTCTATTAACTTATTGTGACGCTTAAATTTTCCTTCATAAATGTTGCCCTATATCTTTTTACTAGCGAATAGTTCTCAGAAACTACTTCCATCTCTATATCTTCCTTGAAAAAAATGCATAATGATAACATTAATCCAACCACACTTGATAATTTGTAAGGACTTTCTTTCCAAATACATTTTAATGCCCGCACCCTTTAGTTCTTATATCATGCAAAGATTATTAGCAACAAATTGTAGAAAAATCACATATTAGAACATCTTGTTTTATACGATACACACAGACAAACATTAGTACATAGTTTATATATATTATTAGTTAGTAATATTAGATGCATTGTTTTCCAAGTTCTATCTCACAATATTTGGATAAGTTGATCATCAATTACCCTTTCTGCGAACTAACATGTAGCTATCTTTAGATCTTTCAAGATCAATTAATCTCTTTGTTTGTTAAATGCAACTGAATTTGCAAATACATCTAAAGTAAATATGTATTTTTCAATGTCATACCCGTAATTGCCAAAACATCTCTCATATGTACACTATATGTATGATCAAAGGTTTTAGTTGCGTAACTATATCATTTAACCAAGTATGCTTAACCTTAATAAAGCTCAAACAACCATTAATCTAACTAATCATGCTTAACAATGGCCTAAACATGCTAACAACAATAGTTATGAAATTAATAGTAATCCATACTAACTGAACATGCTTAATATCAACTTAGTGAGTACAAACAACTCTAGTAATGAACACTAACAATATCTAATCTAACTAAACATGCTTAATAAATAACCTAATGATCTTAAACAGTCACAATCTAACCAAACATACATAATAACTAACCTAACAGGCTCAAACAACTAATTTAAACTAAAACATATTTAACAAGCACATAAACACACGATACAGATTACATAATGTAATTAAAAGGAAAAGAGATTACCTTGTGTGGAGGCAGCCGAAAGGTCGAATAGAAGATTGAATCTTCACTCCGGGGACCTCGCAAACACACGAAAAAAAGTTTAAGTTGTGAATCGACTAATCAAACTAGTTATGGGTTCCGCCAAAGGGTTGGATCCCTACTTAAGCTCAACTAATCGAATTTTAAACTTGATTCATCTCTTAATCAATGCAAAAGACAAGAATTGAGTTTTGGACCATTTTTAAACTTGCCCAAAATGAAGAGAAAAGGTCTGTATTTATAGTGTGGGAACCCTACCAGACCTTTGTAACCAACGATGTGGGAGAACATGTTTTTTTTGGGAGGGGATCGCTCCAAAAGTTCTCAACAAATGAAATTGGTTTGTTTGAAATCAGAACGGACAAAAATAAATTCAGTCTTTGCAGAATGTACCGTTGAGAGGGTAACCTTACCTGGTAGGGGTGGCTCTGTGAACCTGCGAGGTAAGGGCAAGATCATTTATTGCCCTTGAATAAAATAGGCGAACCAAACTGGCGAGAAAGCAACGTACTCCTCCCAATCGCCATTTTTTGCAAAGAGAAAGAAGGAAAATGTCTGCTAGGGTTACTCTTTGGAACAATGTGGTGAAAGAGGGCTTTTGCCCTTCTTACTCGTAACTTTTGGGATGGGCCTGGGTCAACTGACCTGGGCTATGCCTAATTCTTAATTTAAAAGCATGACCCAAATGATTTTGCTAGGCTTTGAATAATAATGACCACATTTTACAAATGTGGCCATCTTTTAAATTAAAAGATGACCGAATAATTTTAAAAATAGTCTAATTAGACTAAAAGCTTCGTTTTAAGTCCAAATTTGACACTATTTAGGATTAAGGAAATTAAAATTATGCAAACCCTTTTAAATTAAAACACGACTTAAAATTAAGATGTAATTCCATTGTCGTATTTAATTAAATAATTTCCCGACTTTGACGGAGCGGAACATTAATCGTTTATATTTGAAAATTCTTTTGAGATAATTATATTTATAATTGACGGTTAAAATTCCAAAATTATTATTAACAGTAAAAAATATGTAAAATTAGGATATGATATATAATATATATACCAAGTGATATTTTGTCAAATAAAATGACAAAATACTCCCGGAATAATTTTATAAAATCATATTCTCCTTGTGATATGCATGCAATGACAGTTATATATACAAGAAAGTAAACAAATAAGCAATCCTTTCAAAAGAATTTAAAACAGTGAGAAATTTTTAAAGACCAAGCTCTGATGTGTGAGTAAACATGGCTTGCAACTTATTCACATTGTGGCAATTCAAAATGTATTTTTTTTGTAGCAACCTCATTTCATATCAGTGTTGAATATGCAAAGAGAAGGTCAAAACTAACATCAATCTTTAAAGCTAACCATGAAAGAGCATAAACCAATCAAACATATAGAACACTTCACCACCCTTTTGAGAGGCACTCTACTAGAAAAGACACTTAGTCAACTAAAGAAACCATTTTGAAATATTGAATTAAATACAGTTTTCTTTAAAGGAAAAAATGTTAATTATTGGATCACTACTTACCAGGAGAAACGTACTCTCACCTAAACAGTAAAACTTACCACCTCTCATCCAGTTCAATATAAAAAAGATAAAAACATTTGATATCAAAACAATTTTGGAGCTTGAGGTAATAAGATAAAGATCATCAGCCAACAGAACATGATGACAGTCCTCTAAAGATCATGATGACAGTACCCTAAAGTTGTTAAACTAGAGAGAAGAGAGAAAGCGCTACTATCATCACATCTTGTTTGAAAAACGAAAAAACTGATTTCTAGCAAATCTTAGAAATTAAAGTCATCACCAGAGGCAGAAGATTTGAAGCTGCTTTAAGATAAGGTAAGTGCATTTTTACAGAAAACATCCCAAACTGAAGATTCATTTAGAAGAAAGTAGCTAATGACATAGAAATGTTCTAACCAAAACAGAGAGGAATCTCAAGACTATTTGACTCAACTTCATCAAAAATGTGACTATCTCTTAGTTTAACTTTAATGACTCTAAAAGGTTCTTTCAAACAAGCAAGGAAAGTTCACGAGGATTTCAGATTCCTTAATCAGAAGCTCAAACAAGAAAGAATCTGGTAACTCTTTTTAACCCCAGTTTAACTTTTACAATTTTATACTTGACATACAACCCTTTAACAACTCACATAACATACATTTGAGCAAACAAACATAACATGCTAGGAGGAAAATCATTTCTTTTTTAATAAACTGGATTGCAGCCTAGTTGGGAGTATCCTGAGGTGATGTTGAGTTAAAACTCAACTCCCTCAACTCATACCAACTTCAAAACAGTCTCAAAATGATCTAATATCATACCAGGTTAACACTTGTTAGGGGATTGAGGGAAGGGTATTGGACTAAGTTCAAGGATAAAAAAAGGGGCAATAGAGGGATGAACACCATGAGATATCCATCCTATGCCTAATGTACTCACATGAGTATTTTTTTGACCTTCAAAACCATTTACTATTCCGTTAATCCCAAACAGACAACAGAAAGACAGACTAACAATACTTCACTCAAAATTTGAAATCAGCATATACAAAGGAAGGTTGCTGGACACTCTAGTATACAACAAAAACAATGAACATTAAAACCTAAGGCAACAACCAATCCACAGGAGGAAAGTCAGCCCTTGAAAATAGCTTCAACAATTAGTTATACTTAACTTGAATGTGAATTGCAAAAGGAAGCTAACAACATAACATCAAGAACATGTCACAAGGTCACACCCTTGATCAGATATCACCAAAGTTCTAACTAGGAACGTCTTTAAGTTCAAATTCAGTTCTATATTAAGTTAACTTACACTAATCATAATAAAAGGAAACTGAAGCTAATATACCTTAACAATTATACCAAATAGTGTACATGACATGCTGATTCTGTAGATTAAGCTTTACATTAATATTACTTCAAACCAATTATAATGAATCTAAAATGGACATCAACAGCTATGCGAAACACAGTTGAGATTGAATCTAGGATATTGCTAATCCTCAATACTTGAGATAAATCAGCTTTGAACTGAATTGATACTACTTTACACAAAGTTAACCTAATCTAACCGGAATCAAACAGAAGCACATACCAGTATATAACTAAAATGACAGTTTAAAAGAAATAAGGATTCAAATGTTACCTTTTTGTCGAGCAGCGATGGGGGACGAAGTGTACCTTTTTGTTTTTGCTGAGAGAAGAAGACAGAAACAATGAAACCGTTGCTCGAAATGGACAGAACGCGACTGGGAGTGGTAAGACGCGTGAGAATCTTAGCCGAAAATGGTTTGCAGCTACGATGTTGCTGAGTTTTATGTTCGTTGGCTGAATTCGATCAAATGAATTGGACTGGTGACGGAACTTTTGCAATCTTCGTAAAAGTGGTTAGATTTGAGATTTAAAACATAGCCCTTTCATTTTCAATTATAATCAAAGCGTTAAAAGTTGTAACCAGTTTACATTAATTTGAAATCAGTTTATTTCAATTCAAACCGTTATTTGGATTTTGGAGTCAAAATCAATTTGAAATAAAATTGAGATGGATAATGATTCAATCCACTACTTAAGCTTCTTGAACAGAGTAAAATATCTATCTGCGAAATTGATTAATCATAGTAATTAAGTTGTGAATGATTTTAAACTATCAATTAAAATACAACTTAATTAAAATACTTTTTTTATATAAATGAATTTTCAAATTGATAAAGTAGAGGTAATTAATATTTTGAAATGTACGTAAAATATACATAATATATATTACGGGATTTTGCCAAATGAAATGACAAAATAACACTAAACTAGTTAGGAAAAGTATTTTTTGATTTTCTAAATGATTATTTTACTCAATTTGTGATTCAAGAAGCTTAACTAGTTAATTTAAATTTTTGGAGGTCAAAAATTGAGTGTCAACACTATTAGTTGCAATTCTTCTTGTATTAATATGATAAAAATGTATTTTAAAATATTAGTAAATAATTTTTAAAATTTGACTCTCGAGAAATCAAACATGATAATCATTTTGGGACGGAGGGAGGACAAAGCATTACGTATAAGGGTCACCCAGCCAACAATTTTTATTTAGATATTAAATTTATAATAGAAAATTCATAACTTTGTACATTAAAAAAAATAGTAGGTGAACCCTTGAAGCTTCTTCGTCCTAATGCCATGAAGTTAACTATTAAGTAGTTGCTTCAAATGCAATAGAACATTTGTGGATTAAGAGCATTTGAGGAGAGTAATTTTTTTGTACAACTTTAGATGAATTTTTGTATATAAATATTTATTACGAACCCAACAATTGAAATAAATAATAAGAGTGACTAATTTGAAACCCATACAAACTCTGGCCCATCTCTATGAATTTGAGTAATTCTTTTCTCAATAAAACACAATCTGTCAATCACATTTGTTATGGTTTAGAATTGTTGGGGTTATAAATGCAATTGAGTTACTTATATATATCATAGGAGAAATTTGGAAAAGAGCAAAAAAGTAAAACCTAACTATATAGCCCCACCAAATCTGTAGGCCGGCGAATGGTGACTTTGGCTTTGCCACTTTGGTCGAAGAGAAAAAGGGTTAAGAGTTGCGGCGCTTCTAGGGTTTCGTTGCCCTAGCTGACCTTTGAAGTTTGAACGAAATGAGGGTATTAGCTCCTCTTCGTTTGGCTTAAGCGAGCTGATGGGCCGGGCCTAGTCCATCTTGGACTGGGCTCTGCCGATTTTAAAAGAAATAGGACCCCAATCGAATAAATAACAGAGATTGGATTGCTATCATTTTGCAAATGTGGCTATGTGGACAATTAATAAATAATCACTTGATATTTCAATTGTGGCCTAAATCGGTCAATTAAAATCATTTAAGGCTGAAACTGAAATAAAAGTAAAAAATCTTTAAAATTAAAATAATTGAGGGGTAAAATAAAATGATATTTGACACTGTATTTAATTACTCAAATTTTCTATTTTTCACGAAGTAAAATACGTATCAATTTAATATAATTAATTTAGATAATCAATTGAATAATCATCCTCTTTAAATCATATAAATTGATGTAATTTCTTAAAAATATGTAAAAATATAAAAATGATATACAATAATATATTTGATAATATTTTTTCAAATAACATAGCAAAATGTCATCGGAAATGATTTCGTAAAATTATTTTCGATTTGTAAAATGCATATTTCACTCCGTTTATAACTTAGGAACTCTGAATAATTAAATAGAGTATTGGGAGGATAAAAATTAGGTGTCAACAACCCTTTATTACCTTTATTGTAGTATTAATATTGGTAATTAAGAAGGCATTATTTGAGAAATCATGCATCCCAAAGCTCTAGTATAAATAGAGGCACTCGTTCCATTGTAAGACACCTGAAACTCAATAAAAAAACAAGCGTTCTTAAGCAATTTCTTCTTGTTCTTGTTCTTAAGAAGGCTTTGGCGCATCGCATGCCCGAACACTCTATCTCACTATTTCGTCAAGGCTCAAGCTATTTACTTTAACTATTACTTGCTTTCATTCTGATAATATTATTTGCTGTTGGTTATTATCTCATTATTTTGGTCATATTGATTCACATAATCTTGACTATGTCTACAAATCCAACTGAATCGATTTTCAGATAAACAATAACAACATGGAATAATATCTTTAACCTTTCTATGATTTGCTGCAAAAATGTCAATCATAAAAGTGAAAATTTCTATGTCTACTAGTAAAGGATTGCCCGTGCTGTGCACGGACCCAATAACACTATGCCAAATATTGAATTATAATTTTTTTGTTTAAAGTACTCTTGTTTCACAAACCGTGTTCAGGGAATCCCAAAGGTAATCTTAAATCAACTAAAGTCATTTAAAAGAGGAATAAATCATAATTTTGTCCATTATAATTATTCATTTAGCAGCTAACACAATTTATTTACGAACCATTCTTCATTCTTCTTTCTAGTAAGTGGTAACTGAAAAGCACAGCAATCTGATAAACAGTGTACACTTGTCATACATAGTGTATATCACGGGTCTTTGGTCTGATTTTAGCATAATAATTAGTGTAAAATATTTGTATTACTTAGTGATATACACTTATCATAATTGTAGGATTCTTGTACTGCTAGAATAGGTTTTGGGATTAGAATAGGAATAGGTTGTCTATTATAGAAAATTGTATATTGTATATATACTCTTTCATTAATGAAAATAATCAAGGGGATTATTTATTTCACAACCGTTCCTTGTTGAGTCCTTCTCTATCATCGTAATGATTAACACAATCTAATTAGGACCTGTTAGTTTCTATAGTAATTGCAACATAATAATAATGTAAAGAATGGATCTTGGGTCTAACTCAACCATAAAAGCTAGCTTGTGGGGTGAGGATTGTCCAAGTCCATCTAAGGAGTCTATGTTCCCATTCCATATCTGATGTGGGACTGTTAACACTCCTCCGCAAGCCCAGACCTCGTTAACTGAAGCGTGAACAATATAATTTGGGGGCCCAACATCGACGAACAAAGAATTGGAATGAGCCTGGCTCTGATACTATGTAAGTTGTATTAATCTCCCTTGTATAAATGCATTTTTCACATTAAGCTGATGAATCGACCAATGCTTACCCATAGTAATGCTCAGAACTGTGCGAATGGTAGCCGGTTTAACAACCGGACTGAATGTCTCATCACAATCAATGACATCCTGCTGATTAGTATCATTAGCCACAAGCCTCGCCTTATATATTTCTAAGTCACCATTGTCTTTGTATTTGTGATGAAAAAACCACACGCATCAGATCACATTCACCCCATCTGGTCGAGGAACCAAATTCCAAGTGTGTTATTTCATTAAAGCGTTAAACTTCTCACACATGGGCGCCTCCCAATTTGGGTCTACTTTGGCTAATTTTTTACTTTTGGGAATTGGAGATATGATTTGTGTATATAGGTTAAATTGGACTTTGAGTTTGAAATTTCCGTGTTGGGCACGAGTTTACATACGGTACGAGGATGCTGGTTGGGTATGTTTGTTGGGTGTCAGGTCGGGTTCACTGTTTGGGTCTGGAATTGGGTGTTGGGGAAGTATTTCGGTCTGTGGACTGGGTACAGAGACAAGTGTGGGTGGTGTTACCGATCTGAGTGGGTCGAGACTGGATATAGTGGCGGGGTTGTGTGGTGTCGCCAATCTTGGTAGATCGAGACTAGTTGAGGTCCACGATATGGGGTATGGTGTTGGTGGTGGGGAGTGACCGGTGTTCTGGTTTGGTGGTATGATTATGGTGGTACGATGTGGGTTTCCGATGGCTGGTGTGGTTGCGGGAGTGGTGTTGGGGTTGCGGTGGCGACACAGAGGTGGGGACGGTGACTGGTGATGTTACTTAGATGTTAAGCCGATTACCAGTAGTGGTGGCAATCGGCGCGGTGACGGAGAGCAGACGCGTGGCAGAGACGCAGAGTTGTGTTCTGTGGTGGTGGCAGTAGGTGGCAGAGATGGTTTGACGGTGGTGGACTGACACCATTCACATAGGAGGATAGAGAGAGAGGTCGGACTCGTCAAGAAAAATATAGTTCATTTTTCAGAATTTATTGGATGTTCGAAAAAAAATATGGTCTCGTCAAACGTGACGTGACGAGATACGTGAATTTGACGAGTGGACAAGTCATAGCACAAATAGCCCATCTGGTTAGGCGAAAAACCTACGAAGACACATAGAGAGGTTCGGGGTGCTAATTTGTGAGGGGCGATGGACGCGAGATTTGGATAACAAAGACAACCGAAAATTCGAAGGTGATCATATGAGGGGATCCAACAATATAATATTTCAGTTGGGGTCATGTTATGAAGAGTACTAGTAGGTAAAATATTAAGGACGTATTCTACTATTTTGACTGCATAGACCCAAAAGGAGGGAGGGAGAGAGGCATGAAACAGGAAAGTACGAACCATGTTATTTATGACGCGAATGATACGTTCTGCTTTGCCATTTTGAGGAGAGGTGTGAGGACACGAAAATCGAAAAATCATGCCATTATTTTTGCGATTTTTTTGAAACGCAAAATTATTAAATTCACAGCCATTATCACATTGAAAAGATTTTATGGCTTTTTCAAATTGCGTTTTAATAAAAGTACAAAATTCAAGAAATTTGGCAAAGACTTTCGACTTGAATTTTAGTGAGTAAATCTAGATAAAGTGAGAGTAATCATCTAATAAGACTAGATAATATTTATGACCCAGAGAGCTAGTAATGGGAGATGTCCACAAATCTACATGAACGATATCAAAATGAGCAAACGTAACACTAACAGATGAATTAAACAGAAGGCAAATATGTTTGCCTAATTGGCAAGAAACACAGTTTTGGGCAAATTTCTCATTATTACAACGAAAAAAATTATTGCTTTTAAGAAAATTAAGATGTGTTGTTTATTACATTCTGAAACTTTGCAAAATTAAGATGTAAAGTTTGTCCTGCTAGTTTTCTTTTCCCCTTTCTTATTTTAAATAAAAGCAACTTTAAAGTGTTCACCGTCCAGGAAGTTCTCAATTTTCCTAACCTCTTTCTAAGATGTTCTCTTGCTGTTTAAAAAGCAAAGAATTCTCGCTATTCCAAGATAGCCAAACATTGGCGATTTCCAGTTATAAGGATGAGATTTTCCAGTTTATTTTTTTCTACTTTGGCTCAAGCTTAACGATTCACGAGGACATGATAACAAGAAAGTTGGTTTTTTCCCATTGTGGCAACGTTATCAATAAAATATATCAGTTTTCCGCAGACAAGGCTCAAAACAAAGAGCTAAAGAGGACCAAAAATTAGCAACTCAACTGACAGTAAACTAGAAAAGCGCTGCTAATTAAATCACCAAACATCCTTTTTTACAAGGTTCAATCACCAAACCTCTAATAAGATAGTACATAGGCATAATAAAAAGAACTTGCTAGCATTAAGTAACAAAATTTGAAGCAAAATCAACGAAGATAACAATTCAGTAAAAGTAGAAAAAGCCTTGGCATCATTCCCAGAAGTAACAATTAAAATGGAAGCACCAAGCTCACATTCCAGTAAAAGCTTTTTTCCCACCACCAGCAGAACCAGCTGGAACCACCTTTAAGACATTGAACCTCACGGTTTTGGACAAAGGCCTGCGAAACAAATAATGCTATCACGTACTATAACAGCAAATGATGAATAGTTACTATAGCAAAATCAAAATCAGTCCTAACCTGCACTGTCCAATAATAACATGATCTCCCTCTTTCACGCGGAAGCATGGTGATATGTGAGCTGGAATATTGGAATGCCTCTTCTCATATCTGAAATATTAACTTACATGTTAAAACTAACAAAAGAATAAGTGAAGCAGCCAACATATTACAAATGACAAGCTCTTGCCTCTGGTACTTCTTGACATAATGTAGGTAATTGCGTCGAACAATGATGGTTCTGTTCATCTTAGCACTGTGGCATGTACCAGCAAGGATACGACCTCGGATAGAAACATTGCCAGTGAATGGGCATTTTTTGTCAATGTATGTACCTAAATTCAAACAGACCAAACCATTAGGTTAGACCATAGAACAAAGTGAAATTAAGCAATCATAGCCACTTTATAATGCATACAAAAATTGCTTGCAACATCATTTTCTAGAAGTGAAAGCCAACAGTAAGTTTATGCAATTTATTAAACAGGGTTTTAAAAAGCACATAAATCTAAAAAGTTGTTCTCGAAATTTGCCACTTAGGCCAAACATAAGTGAAACAATCCCAATGGATTATAAGCAATAACAAACCACATTAAGATTCACAAGAACTCGAGTTGCATGTACAACTATTATTTTGTTTGTATCTGAATCATACAACAAGATGAACTAATCATCTAAGCAAACATTTAGCTGGCATATCTATATAACTATTGTACGATCACAGCGTCAGGATGACAACACATTTGGCAGTATCTTCAGCAAATAGAATTTATCACTTCCAATCCAACCCATCATCAGTTCATACAGCAACAGATTTGAAATAAGCAATTAAATAACCTCAAGGTAATAAAATAAATGGAATCATTTCATACATTAACAGGTTTGAAATGGGCAATTTGAACAATCTCGAGGTAAAATAGTAAATGGACAGGAAGCTCAGATCCAACAAGTTATGGAAGTCCATAAAATCCTTCTTTATAAAAATGCTAATTTGGCATACATACTTTGAAAAATTTAAGCAAATCAATCTTCCATGGGCCATTAAACCCAGATAAAAGGTTCCCAAAATTTTACTTGCTCTAATAATTGAAATATCAAAATGCAGCTACCACAAATAGCATCTCTGAATTATGCCTTTCTAATCCAATATTATTGTGATACATTAAGGTCATCCACATCATAAATATAAACAATCATATCCTAGTGAGATTCATTACTATAAGCAACTAATGTTACAGTTCCCCAACTGTAACAAAATGTCAGTGATGTGAAGGTTTTTATTCTGTTCGGCAATTGAGAAATATCGGATCCTAGTAAAAAGTTTCATTTTGGCCCAAAAAAATCTTGAGTTCTATCAGATTTAAAAGAAAATCATGAGAAAGACATGAAAATGAGATGTTATACAAATTATCAACCAAACACCTGATAATTTGGTTTTGCAGCAGACTGCCAAATTGCATAGAAATTTCCAACTATTACTTTCATCATATTAGAAATTTAGAATGACGCTCATGACTGGTCAAATCAAGACAGAATAATTAACTAAAACAGAGATAATTAACTTGCCCTCCACGACATTTTAATAACCCAAGTCACCAGCTAATAAGAATAAGTTGTTCTACAACTAGTGTTTTCCCCCTAATGTACTCAAATTGCCAGGTTTTGGCCTTTAGCAGCAGGTAAGCCCAGTGCTTTAGGCTTGAACCATATTTAAATGGATCAATCAACCATTCATTCTTCACAAACTAATTGGCATTCACTACAGGAATCCTCTACATCAAGAGGAAATAGAATATCGAAAACGACAAGTAGTCTTACAGAATTTCTGTTCTGCTCCATTTCGATCATATACTAATTATGAAAGCTAGCACTATCTAATACAAATCAGCAATGCAGAAGCATCTAGAAACAAATGAAATACAGTAATTGAGTATAATTAAAGGAAATGAATATTGACCTTCAGTAGCCTCACGAGGAGTCTTGAACCCTAAGCCGATACTCTTAACGTATCGATTGCCTCCTTTTCCTGGCCTCTTTCCCTTTCCGGTCTTCTTAGAGCTGTTCAAACCACATAAACAATAAAACGCAAAATTTAGCCTCAAATTTTAAACAGAGAAAATCATATAGCATTGGTCAGGATACTGACCTTAGAAAAACACCTGGCTGCTTCAAAAAAGCCTTCTCTGTCTGCAACACAAACCAAATACATTAGATTTTTCTCTATAGACACTTATAATGTGACAGGCAAGATGTGTGTGTGAGCGAGAGGTACCTGCTCCGCCATGATTGAGGATTACGAAGGTCGCTGAACTGAATGAGAAGAGATGCTCGGTAGCAGAAACCCTAATTTGCAGCACACAGCGAGGGATGCGTGGGCTTATGTACTCTATTGGCAGGTCGGGATATAGACTGTGGACTGGACTTACAATATGGGCTGATTTGTAGATGGGCTCAAAATCCAACCACCAACTAAAATTGTAAAAATTTCAATGCTGTTCTATTTGAACACTACTACTTAATATGTAGTACAGTACTTAATTTTAAATATCTTTTCCATATTTATCCATTTAAGAACAATTAAAGTACGTGATGTCTGAAATTACACATGATTGAACCGCATATTTGAAGTTGTTCGAAAGTGAATAGATTTATAACATTTTGTGCATTGTGATTATAATTTAAATATTTCAAAATTGGTATCTAAGCACTTTGTACACTAAAATTGACAGGTGATATTATTCACACTTTCGAGTTTCGACAATATGATATGGCAATTACATTCTATAGTTATAGTCAAATTCTTTGTAATATTCTTCGATATTTTTTTGCTTTTTATTGTGGTTGGTTATTATATATCTGTCAAAGCATTTGACAGTTACATTTTATTTGGTTGTTTTAGACAAAAAATTATTCAAAAATATAATTTTTGTATAGCTCCAGGTTTAGATTCTATATGCATGAATAATATTAATCAATAAGTTTCTCACATAAATGTTTTAAACTTTGATCCTTACAAATTTTTTTTTATCTAAATAAAATACAAATGCGTGCAGATCCTTCAATAAAAGAACCTGTAATGATATACAAATACTTTATTGTCGGAATATAGTTGAACTACTTCTGACTTGTGCAAACAATTTAACTTGAAAATGTGCAAATTCGTAGCAGCTTTTCACGAGTTAATATGTTTTCATTAGAAGCTTTTCATGTTAAATTGTATGCAACGAATTTGCACATTTTCAAGTTAACACAGTGCTGGGACTTATGCTCTCGTTCATAACACTGAGAATCTGGTGATATTTAAGTTTTCCATTGTGGCAATGTAGACAAATCTATATTTTCGGCAGACTAGGCTCAAACCAAAGATCTCAAGGGGGCAAGAAATTAGCAACTCGACCGAGTAATCTAGAAAAGGGCTGCTAATTTAATCACCAAACATCTTTTTTTATAAGGTTCAATCACCAAACATGTTACAAGCTAGCACAGACTTACTAAAAACAAAATTTGCTTGCATTAAGTTTCAAAATTTGAAGACAACAATTCAGTAAAAGCAGAAAAGTCTTGACATAATTCCTAGAAGTAACAATTGAAATGGAAGCACTAAGATCACATCCCTGTAAAAGCCTTTTTCCCTCCACCAGCAGAACCAGCTGGAACCACCTTTAAGACATTGAACCTCACGGTTTTGGACAGAGGCCTGTGAAACAGAAAGCGTTATCACGTACTATAACAGCAAAATAATGAAAACTTACAGAAAAATCAAAATAAGATGGTCCTAACCTGCACTGTCCAATAATAACATGATCTCCCTCTTTCACACGGAAGCATGGTGATATGTGAGCTGGAATATTGGAATGCCTCTTCTCATATCTGAATTATTAACTTACATATTAAAACTAACAAAAGAATAAGTGAAGCAGCCAACATATTACAAGTGACAAGCTCTTGCCTCTGGTACTTCTTGACATAATGTAGGTAATTGCGTCGAACAATGATGGTTCTGTTCATCTTAGCACTGTGGCATGTACCAGCAAGGATACGACCTCGGATAGAAACATTGCCAGTGAATGGGCATTTTTTGTCAATGTATGTACCTAAATTCAAAAAGACCAAACAATTAGGTTAGACCATACAACAGAGTAAAATTAAGCAATCATAGAGAGAAAAAATTGCTTGCAATATCATTTTCTATACGTGAAAGCCCAAACTACTTCAGTAGTTTATGTAACTTATTGTTAACAGGGTTTAGAAAAGGAAATAATCTAATAAAGTTGTTTTTTGGAAAATTTCTACCATTTCAACCAAACAATAAGTGAAAAAATCCAATGGATTATAACAATAACAAACTAACCACATTAAGATTGACAAGTAGGAATTGGTCTAAATTTACATACAGTAATTTTTTTATACGTAAAAAAGAATCATTACATGTACTTTAATTAGTCATGTTCTGGAATTTCTACTTATCTGGGGAAATGTAAAATGAAAGAAGCACAACGGATGTGAAAAAATAACAAAATCAAAACATTTTAGTTTCCTATAAGCCATGAAAGAATCAAATGATAACTGGTGCAACATATATAAAAGACAGACTTGAAATCTGTCTTTAAAGTCTGTCTTAACTATCCATCCTCTAGAAAACATTACAATTTACAGCTAACAAGCAACATGTCCACAACATAAAGGTCACAAAAATAGCTATTTAGGAAGTATCTTTTATATTCTATTACTTATATGTAAATAAATGCAGTCGACATGTACTTTTCTTCTGCGCAGAGGGTCACACGGGTTTGTTGCTGTTGTTGTTGTTGTATATGTAAATAAATGCAGTCTCTTGGAATGCCCACATAAGAACTTTACCACGTGCTATTGATCTTAGTCTAGTCAGGTTGAAGTAGGAAACAAAAAGGAAGAAATTAGCTAAAATCCGATCCACTGCTGCTCTCCTCTGAAATTACGCCGTGCTGATTCAATACTTTTCCGATATATTAAGGGCATCCACATCATAACCATATCCTATTGAGATCCATACATATCATTAAATGTCAGTAATGTGAAGGTTTTTATTCACATTATCGTATTCTATGTAAGCTCCATAACTGTAATCAAATGCTAGTGACATGAAGGTTTTTATTATGCTTGGCAATTGGAACAGATAAAGTTCTAGTAAAAAAGTTTCAGCTTGGCCCGTAATTCCAAAAAAACTAGTTCTGTCAAAGGTTTAATAGATCTCTAGACTTATCGAAGATTTAATATATTACTTGCAAAAATATTTAAATGACGCCCAGGACTGGTCAAAGAAAGACATAATAATCAACTTTAAGCAGAGTTGAATAACTTGCACCCACGTCATCTTAATAACTTGTCCCTAGCTAATAAGAAGTCCTACAAGAAGTATATAGTGTTTCCCGTATGTACTCAAATTGCATCATCCATTCCTCTGTAAACCTCCAGTATAGCCATCTTGGTTAACAAAATAACTTCATAATAGAAAGATTTACCAAATCCCAACAACATTGCAAAAACTATTAACTTTTTTTAATGACAACGGAACCCGCAGCTGCTATGCTTCGGGTGTGCACAGAATAAACACGCTCATGTGTAATAGCCCGCAAACCACAAAGGAGAGATAGCCGGCACTAGGCAATCCCCGTGCATTTCGAACATGAGACCTACTATAACTTCTTATAGAATGATTTACCAAATGCCAACTATATTGTGAAAAGATAATCCAAGTGAGGTTTTGGCCATTTGCAGCAAGTAGGCCGTTTGTTTTAGGCTTGAATGATATGTACATCAATCAATCAACCATTCCTTAATCCCAAACTAGTTGGCATTCACTACATCAAGACAAAATAGAAAGAAAAGAAACTACCTTGCATAGATCGAAAGTGGAAACTGTATAAACTATACAACAGAACTATATTCACTATACTAATAGGGAAAGCTAATACCTATATATCAGCAATCCAAAAGCCAAGCAGAAACAAACATGATATTTATGGGAAATGTATATTGACCTTCACTAGCCTCACGAGGAGTCTTGAATCCTAATCCAATACTCTTAACGTATCGATTGCCTCCCTTTCCTGGCCTCTTTCCCTTTCCGGTCTTCTTAGAGCTGCTCAACAGATGAACAACAAATCGCAAATCTTAGACTCGAATACCTCCTAACTTACGGACTTGAACAGAAAAAAATCATATAGCATTGATCAGGACAACTCACCTTAGAAAAACACCTGGCTGCTTCAAAAAAGCCTTCTCCGTCTGTAACACAAAACAAAAACCTTTAGATTTTCTCTATAATATGACAGGCAATATGTGAGAGAGAAAGGAACCTGTTCCGCCATGATTGAGGAGAGATGCGCGGCAGTGAAAACCCTAATTTGCAGCTGAGAGTGAGGGATAGTGTGGGCTAAGAGAAACTTATGTACTCTAGGCAGGTTACTGGATTTACAATATGCAGATGGGCCCAATATCTCAAGTTACATAATATTGTGACTCATTTCTGTCAAGTTAATATAGTATACAAAAATGACTTTAATTTTAGTCATATGTACATAAATTTCAGACACCTTGAAGTTTTGCAAATCTTTGGGCACAGCGGGTACGACTTAAGTGGTTGCTCCATACTCGAGTATATGTGCACTTCGAACACTAAAATTGATAGTGATTTTGTTTAGGCTTTTCGAGTTATATGATTAATATTATAGTATAATTTCGATCAAGCCTCTCCATAAAGAGTAACAAATCAAAATGAACCTCGAATTGTGCTTACTAACCAACTCTTGCCATTATCAAACATAAAAATAAAGTGAAAAATAAGTTTACCTTGTAAAATAGAAGTGAAAAATAAGCTAAATGTATATAAGTAACAATAATAGCAAGATAATAAAATTGTTAGAAGTTCTCTGTATTTCTAATGGCATATAAATCTATAATAAGGTAAAAATATTCTAGAAAAGCACAGAATCAACATACTAACAAGACTAAAACCTCTTCTCAACTAGTAGATAATCGCCTATTTGAATCTTTTTCTTCCATTGTGCCCATCTTTGGCTAAACCTGATTTCATGAAATTGTTTAGGTCTTTCGGGACAACTTCCTTCCATGTAATTTTAGGTCTACCTCGTCCCTTTTAACACCTTCACTCACTATAGTTTCACACGTGCATATGTAAGTTGACGCATGATATAACCAAATCATCTCAAGCAACCTTCTCTCATTTTATCCTCAATGTGTGCTACTTGTACCTTCTGGCAAATGTGATTATTTTTAATCTTATCTAATCTTGTATTACTGCACATCCATATTAGCATCTTCATCGCTGCAACACTTATCTCGTGCATATGTTAGACTTTAGCGGCCCAACCGTCACTATCTTATAATATTACCGGTTTTATAACTGTTATGTAGAACGTACCTTTCACCTATGCATCCTTCTATCACAACACCCCAGTAGCATTTTTCCTTTCAATCCTCCATCTTTGATGCCTAGGTTTACCCAACAAATATTACATGCGTATTGATACTTTGCATAGATCCTTCAGAATGACTAAAAAGTTGCTAAAATTTTTAACATAATTCTGATTCATTCCCAAATTCGATACTTAAAAACATAACAAAAATAGAGAACTTCTCATACTTTTTACTTTTTATTTCATTTTAATTGATAATATGTTAGTCCGAAATGAGTTTGTACGAAGAAACATGGTTGGTTAGGATTCATATAGCCCACCCCATTTGGGGCAGAGGTTTTGTTGTTGTTTATTACGAGTCCATGTTACTTAAGCCATATTGAGGCCTTGTTTCGTGATAATTGCCCTGTTCCCCTGATAACCTTCAGGTTGCGTCGAGCGTCCGTATTGGTGCAAGAAAGCTATGAAAATTGTGTTGTTCAGATTTATTTTTGTACCATTAAATAAATCTGCGTACAAGCCAAAGTCGTGGAGACAACCTCTTGCAGAAATGTGAGGTAAGACTGACTCTTGTGGTCCGACCCTTTCCTGGACCCCGAACATAGCGAAATCTTAGTGCACCGGACTGCCTTTTTATAAAAAAAAAATTACTTGAAGCCTGACAGTAACATTAATCATTTTTGATGCATTAGCTACAATGTCTTTGACATGCTTTTTATTATGTTGACTAATTATATAGCTGTATGCAGGAGGAGATCACAAAAGAATTTGGTGTACCAGTCCAATTTCAACGTTACTGGCTCTGGGCAAAACGTCAGAATCATACGTATCGTCCTAATCGGCTATTGACACATCTTGAAGAAACTCAAACTGTAAATATTTATCTTCTTAGAATTCATTTAGACAGTTGGGTTTAGTGTTTTTTTTTTTTTTTTTTGCAAAGGGTGCTATAGTATAAAAGAGGATGTCCCAGTACTTGAAGCTCCCACATGTTGGGATTTTCAGAAAATTAGACGTGTACCCTCATCCCACAAACTTTAGGGTCAATATTTCGAGGTAAAGATTCATCAACCTATCCATTGTGCTGCCAAGAGTATTCAACAGGAACCTATAATTATTTATAACATGCAAAGATGCTATAGCTTGTAAGGATGAGAACTGATACACTACCTTACTACTAAACCCCTCTAACTGACAGTCTTAAAAGTTCATACCCTGAAAATCATTTGCTTGCTCGATCATTTGACAAGTTTTACCTGAATGTAGGTTGGACAATTGAGGGAAGTATCCAATAAGGTTCAAAATGCAGAGCTAAAATTGTTTCTGGAAGTAGAGTTGGAACCAGTAAATATTCATTTCCAAAGTGCTATACTGGTGTTTATTTTAAGATCTTTTCTTTATGACCAGTATTCATATAATTTCTGCATAATGCTTAGGAACTAACTCCCGGAAAAGACCAAGGATGATATTCTGCTTTTTTTCAAGCTTTATGATCCTGAGAAAGAAGATATGCGGTATCCGAAATTATCTTCTTCATTTTTTGCGTTTACATTACAGTTGTTTTGGCGATCTATGATGTCTTGCATGTATACATGTGTTGGAAATTTACCTTTGATGGGGAGGTGCGTCCACCCATATTTAATGAATTAAACACTAGCGTTCCGCATGTTGGAGGCTTTGTCTCTTCACACGTGCATAATCTACTAAGTGAGTAGATGACCGTAGGGCCAAGAATCGTCAAATTTCGTTGAGAAATGAAAGAGATATTGGTCCACGAAGTAAGGTGTTTGAGGCATGAAAATATGGTGTGGGACAAATCTACCACATCGGTGGGAAAAGGAAGAATTACTCTCTTTATAAGTCTCTAAATTGGCTAAGAGTTTGGGACCCCAAGGGGTATCCCATGTGTTTAAAGAAGGGAGGACCTAGATGTGCTTGGGTTTAAGGCTAAGCCCACACGCGCGCCGGGTCACGGGTCACAAGCTTCTGGTATTATCTCGATGGACCCCAAATTGTTTAATATTTACAGTTTGGTCCCTGGAGTTTCTGGAATGTTGAATTTGGGAACAACGGAAGGCAGAAAGTTTCTGCCTTCCGTTGGAGTTGATTTTTGGGGGCGTTATTGTGCATTAACCGGCCATTACTTGGCTGTTTAATTCCCTCCTTCAATGGCCATTAACAGCCATGTCTTGGCAATTGAGAAGCCTCCCTTATGCTATATATTGATGCATTTTGGCTCAATTGTGTTAAACAGAACATACAGAAAGTGAACAAAATATGACACAGAAATATATACACAGAGACAAACAGAAGAGTAAAACACAGTCCAAAACGTGAGCAGTAACGTTGGGACGAAAAACAGAAACTCTTCCTTCCTTTTCCATTTCTTCAGCAAGTCGATTCGTATTTGTTTTTGTAAGATGATATTAATCTCCCTTGAGGAGTCTTTCATTAATATCAAGGTATATATAGAGTACAATATTCATCCCTTATACAATAGGAATCCTAAGCCTATACAAAAGAGGAATCCTAAGCCTATACAAAAGAGGAATCCTAAGCCTATATAAAAGAGGAATCCTAAGCCTATACAAAAGAGGAATCCTAGTCTTACCATAATTATATTTACACAATATATGAAAATATTCTAATTATGGGTAGGGAATATATTTACACGTTTACACATCCCCTCAGTCGGAGCGGGAGGAGGCCGGACGTTGAGACTGGCTCTGAAGTCAAGAAATAACTGTCTGGGAAGTCCTTTGGTAAATATATCTACATACTGATAGGATGATGGAACATGTAACACTCTGACATGGCCTAACGCAACTTTCTCACGAACGAAGTGTAGATCTATCTCAATATGCTTGGTTCGCTGACGTTGAACCGGATTATGAGAAAGATAGATGGCAGATATGTTATCACAATACACAATAGATGCCTGACGCAAAGGACACTGGAGTTCTAACAGTAAATTTCTGAGCCAACAAATCTCAGCTACTACATTTGCAACGCCTCTGTACTCAGCCTCGGCACTGGAGCGAGATAGGGTAGCCTGTCGCTTGGCAGACCAAGAAATCATATTATCCCCTAAGAAAACACAAAAGCCGGAGGTGGAGCGTCGCGTGTCCGGACACCCTGCCCAATCTGCATCCGTATATGAAAGCAACCTGTCTGGTGCAGAGGGGTATAGGTGCAAACCATAATCAAGAGTGCCCTTAATGTATCGAATGATACGCTTAAGAGCAAGAAATGAGACTCCCGGGGGCATGCATGAATAAGCACACCCGTTTGAACAAAGCATAAACTATGTCCGGCTCCGGTGAATGTGAGATACCGGAGTGCACCCGCAAGGCTCCTATACGAGTAGGATCGTAGACCGGAGCACCATCCATAGCACCGAGCTTAGATTTGGAATCAACCGGAGTAGGCACCTCTTTGCGCTTCGCCATCTTAGCCCCATGTACACAATCTCTTCTCGCATACTTACGCCGACACAAGAACATATGATTGGCGGACACGGTCACCGATATCCCCAAAAAGTAACTCGGCTTTCCCAAATCGGTCATTGCAAATTCGGACTTGAGCAAGGCAATAATCTCATTTTTCAATCCGTCGGAGGAGGCAGTAAGAACAATATCATCCACGTAAAGTAATAAGTAAGCCATGATGCTACCTCGATGAAAAATGAAAAGTGATGTATCACACTTGCTGCATACAAACCCAATCTGCAAGATATACCTGGCAAAGCGATCATACCACGCACGGGGGGCCTACTTCAGGCCATATAGTGACTTACGGAGACGGCACACATAGTGAGGAACTGCTGGATGGGTGAACCCTGGTGGCTGATGCATGTAGACTGTCTCTCTCGCATCCCCATGTAAGAATGCATTCTTCACATCAAGTGATGGATCGGCCGGTGTTTGCCCATGGCTATGCTCAAAACTCGTGCGGATGGTAGCCGGTTTGACAACCGGCCGAAGGTCTCACCACAATCAATGCCCTCCCCGCCGATTTGTGTCATTAGCCACAAGACGGGCCTTATACCTCTCCGCATCCCCATTGTCTCCGAACTTGTGACGAAATAGCCACATACAACGAATGACATTCACCCCCTCGTGTCTAGGTACTAGATCCCACGTGTGTTGTTTAGTTAAAGCATTGAATTCCTCATACATTGCCGCATTCCAATTAGGGTCTTGTTTGGCCAATTTTGGGTTCTTTGGAAGTGGAGAGATGGTTTGGGCGGACAAGTTGAAATGGACTTTGGGTTTGAAGATTCCATGCTTTGAACGAGTTTCCATTGGATGGGTAGGGACGGTGGGTGGCGGAGTGGTGTCGAGACGGGGGTAAAGTCGGATAAGGAGAGGGGGGGGCGAAGCCGTCGGAGGTGCCGCGGCTCCTGGATCGAGAGTCGCAGTGCTAGAAGGTTGACAGGCTTCTCTGAAGTTTGGGTGTCGCGGCTCTGACGACGAAACAGAGGATGTGAGTTGTTCGATTATGAGGGGAGAGATGGCAGACTCGTCAAGAAATGAGTAGTCCTGTTTTTGGAATTTTGGAAGATTCGAAAATGGGAATGTGGTCTCGTCGAATGTGACGTGACGAGATATGTGGATCTGACGAGTCGATAAGTCATAGAATAGATAGCCCCTATGGTTCGGCGGGAATCCTAGAAAGACACATGGAGTGGACCTAGGAGCAAGCTTGTGAGGGGCGGTGGAGCTAAGGTTGGGATAGCACGTACAACCAAAAATCCGTAGATGATCATAAGAGGGGATTCTATGGTAGAGGATTTCGGTAGGGGTCATATTGTGAAGAGTGCTAGTAGGGAGAATATTTAGAGTATATTCTGACATTTTAGCAGCATAGACCCAGAAGGGTGGAGGGAGGGAGGCATGAATCAATAGGGTGCGAATCATATTGTTAATGGTGCGGATGATTCTTTCAGCTTTACCGTTTTGTGGTGAGGTGTGAGGGCAGGAGAAGCGAAAGACCATGCCATTATTGGTACAAAAGCGGTGAAACATAGAGTTATTGAATTTACGACCATTATCGCACTGAAATGATTTTATGCCTTTTCTAAATTGTGTTTGATTGAAATTGCGAAACTCAAAAAATTTGACAAACACTTCCGATTTAAATTTAAGAGGGTATAACCAAACGTAGTGTGAAAAATCATCAAGCAACACAAGATAGTATTTATGACCGAGAGAACTAGGGATAGAAGATGTCCATACATCGGCATGTATGATATCAAAAGGAGCAAATGTAACACTAGTAGATGATTTAAACGGAAGACGAATATGTTTGCCTAAAGAGCAAGAAACACAATTTTGGGCAAGTTTTCCATTACAAGCAATGAAATTGTTGCCTCTTAAGAAAATTAAAAACTGGGACTCATGGATGACCAAGCCTATTATGCTAGGTTGAAGAAGAAACAGCCGCTAGAGTGACGGGAGAGCAAGATCTGGCAGCGGAGGTGGAAGTGAATGGATAGAGATCCCCCATGCTATTGCATCTCGTAAGAGGTGTCCCCGTATGAAGATCCTTTACAATAAAACCAAAAAGGTCAAAATCCACAGAGACAGAATTATTACGAGTAAATTGGCGGACAGATATAAGGTTCTTAATCATGTGTGGGGCATATAGGGTGTTTTTGAGGGAGAAGGGTGGATGAGGAGGTTGTGTGTATGAGGTACCATAACCCTTAATCGTAATGCGTTGTCCACTACCAACCGTAACATATTGAGGATGCTTTAAACAAAACAGCTTAGGAATAGTACTGCGGCAGACCGGGTGACGTGAGATGTGGCGCCGAGTCCATGTACCAAGTATTGTCGAGTTGTTGCATAGATAGGGTCTTGAACGCCCGACCCAACTCGGTGGGTGTCATGCCGGAGGAGGGCGCGCGGGACCCGACCTTGCATGAAGTGGGCTCGCCGTGGGTCGGAGCGGGGCCTAACAAACCGGGGTAAGAATACGGATTGTATGGGCTGCTGGTACTTGGAATGGACTTGGCGCGCGCGACTCGAACCGGGGTGCCGCGGCTCTGTCAGACGGGCGCCGCGCGCTGTAGACGAATGGCGAGGAGTCGCGGCCCGCTTGTTCTGCGATCTCTCGTTGTTGTTGTTGTTTGTTGTTGGTTCCGGTGACCGTGACCCTTGCCACGACCACGGCCTCCTCTACCGCCGCGGCCTTTTCCACCATTGCCGCCTCGGCCCTGCCGCTGTTGGGAGTTGTCTGGTGGCGTCTGATCTTGGGGTTGCGTGTCGATAGCTAACACCTGCTGGGCGTGCTTATCCTGCTTAGCACGATGGGTTTCTTCGAGCAACAATTGTGAGCGAGCTTTGTTAAAATTCGGTAGCGGATCTGCCTGTTGAATAATGGTGGCCAAAGTATCATATTCGCCCTTAGTAAGGCTAGAAATCATTTGTAGCACCATTTTATCGTCAGTGACAGGCGTGCCGATGTTGGAGAGTTGATCCGCTAGAAGTTTAAGCTGCTTGCAGTACTTAGAGACATTGGAGAAGTTTTCAAGACGTGTTTTGTTGAATTGTTCTTCCAAATACACGGCACGAGTGTGCTTGTTGTCCTGAAAAATTTCCTCCAAACGATTCCACAAGTCAAGGGCTGTGGAGTCAGATTTCATGATAGTAAGGAGCAAATCCTGAGAGATACTACCATATATCCATTGTTTGACGCCGGCGTCGAGACGATGCCAGATAGAATCATCAACCTCCGTTGGGCGCGGAATAGTGTCATCAATATGGTCAAGCACGTTATAGAGACATGCATGATTGCGAAAAAGTTCAACCCAGGGAGAATACTGGTTGTTTTCTTGATCAAGAATAATGGGAATATGGTTCTTGATGTTGGAAACAGTAAGTGCAGGATGAAACGGGGGTGATGACTTTGTGGAGGTAGAGGCGTCAGAAAGTGTGGAAGAATCAGGGATAACCATTTAGAGAAGAGAAGAAAGGAAGAACAAAACCCGAAAACAAGAAGAAAATTCGGGAGGGCCGCAGCGTAGGAGAGGCAGCCGTCGGCTGTGGAAGAGAAAGGTTTTTAGGGTTTTGTTTATTTGGCTCTTGATACCATGTAAGATGATATTAATCTCCCTTGAGGAGTCTTTCATTAATATCAAGGTATATATAGAGTACAATATTCATCCCTTATACAATAGGAATCCTAAGCCTATACAAAAGAGGAATCCTAGTCTTACCATAATTATATTTACACAATATATGAAAATATTCTAATTATGGGTAGGGAATATATTTACACGTTTACAGTTTTCTTCGTCAGAATCAACCTATTTGCTTTGTAGTGTTGATTAAAGTGTTGTTTTATCTTGGAAGACTATTGCCCGTTAACGTAAAAGCATATATACGAGGCAATCTTGTCTTAAAGACAGAGTGCGATCACTCGACTCAGCACACAGTTGTAACAATCCAGATTTAGAGTTTCTTGATTTCAGGTTATCAAGATTCAAGACTCAACAAGCTTGTGGCAGTTCTGAACATTGACCTACTTGTTTATCCTTTCGAACACTTGTAATATTTATTTACTTCCCGTACTGCTTTACAATATCCAACAACAGGTATGTTGGAAGACTCTTTGTGAAAGGAACCAGTAAGCCAACTGAAATCTTAAGCAAACTAAATGAAATGGTTGGCTATGCCCCAGATCAAGAGATTGAGCTTTATGAGGTTTGTTCCTAGAACATCTTTAGATATAATGTACGCTCCTTGATCACTCTTTACCAATAGGAAACAAGAAGCTTTGTTGAGGTGCTTTACAGTGCAAATCACTCGCTATTCCAAAACTTGCAGTTGTCTACAAGGGATGGGCTAGCCCTTGTTTGTATAAAAGTATATTCTACTCCTTCAAAGCTTCCCGTGATGGTGCTTTTCTTGTCTTGATTATGTTTATGATCCTTTCTCTTTCTATCTCTCTCTTGTATTGGTGAATACATGACGAAGTTGGATGTAACACTATTTTCAAGAGTTATTTTACATTAAATTGTTTCTTTGGGGTTCTTATGATCGAATTCAAGGAGTTTAGACAGTTGAGATTATAAATTACTTTTCACAGTTCGTGAGAAAATGAAGAATTCATGTATAGCTAGAAGCATTTAGAAACTAATTATGGTCTCAAATTTGACGTTATATAACCAAATCGAAATTGATTATGTTAAGATCCATTAAACTTTACAAGTCGTGAATATTCAAAATACAAAAAATAAAACAAGAAGAACGATCTCGCCATCTTGCTGTGTTAGAGTTAAATTCTCAAGTTGAATATTGTCTCACATTGGAGAAGTACCATGTGTATTGTGTTTAACACCAATGAAAAGGTGTCAGTTTGTACTAAATCATCAATTATTCAACAAAATCTCTTTCTCTCTCTTCTTTTCTAATACGGTATTAGAACCTCTGTGATTGTGGTAGAGATTTAAGCAGCTTCTGCCAGCCTGCTTGCCAGCCCAAAGCCTTTTGGCTTCTTTTACTTCCTCTTTTTGGTTACTGTTCTAGTGCACCACTCTTATTTCTTCTGTGACTGTTCTTATGGTACCATGTTACCTTCTGAAGACAGTTCTAGCCACGTAAATATCTTTTCTCGGCAATGTTTGCGTGGCAATTTTTGCCGGCCATTCTCCCTATCAAAGCATTGTCTTACCAGAGTTTGTCGGCAAATTTTCTTGGCAAATGTACCAAAGATTGACTCTGATACCATATTAAAAAAAATTCCTTGTGCCTAACTTAACCCAAAAACTAGCTCAAACAACGAGAATTGTCCAGTACCATATAAAGAGACTACCCATGCCCTGGGTTGAATCTTTGGAACATGTAGTAACATAATATGGGTGACCCAATATAAGGTAACCTAAGATTAGCCACGGGGGTCTTGTTTTGATACCGTCTGAGAGAATTTGAGAATCTAAACTAAACACCTTAGGTAATAGATGGAGTTATTGTTGGAAATTTGCCTTTGGCGGGAGTTGCGACCGACCAACTTTAACGGCTTAAACACTAGTGTAACGTATGTTGGAGAATCCGGTTCTTCACACATGCATGATCTACTAAGTACGTAGATAACCGTAGGGCCAAGAATCGTCAAATTTCATTGAGAAATGAAAGAGATATTGGTTCACGAAGTAAGGTGTTTGAAGCATGGAAAGTGTGGTATTGTGTGTAATTCTCCCTCATCGGTAGAGGAAGAAAGAATTGTTGTGTATATAAGATTCGAAATTGGTTTGGGGTTTGGGACCCCAAGGGGTATCCCATGTGTTTAAAGGAGGGAGGACCTAGATGTGCTTCGGTTCGAGGAAAGACCACACGCGCGCCGCCGCCGCCCGCCCGTCCGGTCCGGCTCCGGCTCCGAGTTCCGGTTCTCGGGTTCACGGTCACGGGTCGTGGGTCGTGGGTCTTCGATATTATCTTTTTGGGCCGAAAACTTTGCCGTAAGTACGCTTTGATCCCGTGTTTCGATATACGATTTGGACCGAATTCTTTCGGATGTGCGCTTTGGTCCCCGAAGTTTCAAGATGTACGCTTTGGTCCCCGAAGTTTCCGAAAAATCGAATTTCGACGGTCAAAAACAGAAATGCCAAGCACTCAATTCAGCCATTTATTTTGGCTGAATTACTCCTCCTATAATGGCCAAAACAGTTGGTCTTTCTCCCATTTATGTTGGTGACTTTACTACCTCCATAATGGCCATTATTTGGCTATTATGGAGGCGCTTTTCAGCAAGAAACAGCCCCTCCCTCTCCTATATAAACACCCCATTACACCATTGTTGAGCACTAAGACATATGCACGAAAATACATAAACGGATGCAGAAAAACAAAGCTTTCGAAAATACACAACCGAAATAGTTTTCTTCCTACAACTTCCTAGCATCATTTCGTTACTCAATATTCTTCACGGTAGCTCTTGAGTTTCCTTTGCTCAAGGGTTCCATTGCTGTTTTATCTTGGGAGACAAATTGTCCAGGACGTATAAAGGATACATACGGGGCAATATTGTCTTAAGGACAGAGTGCTACACTCGACTCAGCAAAAACCAATTTATATTTTTCCGTCTTCTATAAAACTGGAATTTCCAGCTTTTTACTTGTGTAACTATTGTAATTTTCAGATTCCATGTTGAATTATTGAATCTTTGTTTATCCTTTCGAATACTTGTAATAGTTAAATACTTCCCGTACTGCTTTATAAAGTACCATAGAGCAAAATCTCCCAACATCTTAAGACAATATTGTATTGTATTACTATTAGTGTTCGAAAGATGTCGGTCAAAAGTTGTGTGACCAAATCTGGATATGGCAATGGTTTTTTGGTAGAAGAGAGTGATGATGATGAACGTGTTCATGGTGTCACCGCTACCAAGACTGGTGGGAACAAGCGCTCTCGAGAGCCTGAGGATGTCAACTGGGACAAGAGGAGAAGAGTGAAGATGTTATTCTATCTTGTAGCAGAAGGCCTATATCTGTCCCAGACAAAGGATCCGAATAATGGTGAGAAGGAAATGGACACTCAGTCGATGAAGTGACCTGAAGTGAGCCAGAATCCGAAATTGGGATAAGTAGTTTTTCTTACTTGTCAAGAATAAAGATTAAATTATGTCTGATTAAAAAAAAAATTGGATTAAAGTAAGGAGGAATATGAAAATAATTTATATTCCTTACGCTTTAACAAATCAGAAGTTTAATCTCATCTTCTTTCCCGTTTAAAGATTGGATTTTGTAAACAACTTAAGAAGATCCGTTCTTTTAAGTGTAATTATTAAAGTGTGTAAAGTATGTCGCACATATAATGGAGAAAGATCCACTAACTGTGCGAAAACTCTTACCACTCTTAAGTAAGCGCCAAGAATTATCTGGGCACCAATCATAACGGAAGAAGACTAAAAGCTAAAGACGTTGAGCCCGTCATACTATTTGCGAAGATCCTTCATAGGATGATATTGGACACTCGGTCATAAAAAGCCTCCGGCGACCGGAGTGGGCCAAAATTCCTTTGATATGATGATATTGGACACTCGGTCATATAAAGCCTCCGGCGATCGGAGTGGTGCCGAATTCATTTCATAGGAAAAGTAATGGACACCTAGTAAGGTGGGCCGAGTTTCCGGTCCTAAATGATCCGAAGGCCTAAATAAAGGCGAAGAAAGAAATTGGACACTCGGTCGCCAAAGCAACTAGAGTGGACCCGAGTATCGAGATCACATATGATCCGGTTACGCCCTAACCACGGCAAAAGGTTGTTCATGTGAAGCAACGCCACCTCTAAAATCAAAGGGGCTGGATAGGTTGTCCTCAATAGGACTTCAAGGAATGAGATCACTCTAAAAGAGGTGATACATGTTCCTAACTTGGTTAAAGGACGTTGTTGGTCAAATTTGATTTGAGACTAGTCCAACAGGTCCGTAATAACTAACAGTGGTACAATATGTCTATAGCTAAATGAATGATATATTATAATCCGTGCATCTATGACATCATAGATTAAGACACGTTAAATAGCAAGTCATTCAAAAGCTAATGATGTTGAGATTGTTGCCTACTGTCGACATAAACCCTCAAAATGAATGTGAGGTAAACGAAGAGGCAAAATCACCTTTCCAAATTCCGTCAAGGGAATAGCGAAAGAAGCACCGCTCCTCTAGAACTTAGTCACACCTACTTGGGTGATTTGAAGTTTATACAAAATAGATGAGGGAGACAAGTACGTTGTGATCTTCATTGATGATGGTACAACGTATGGAATCCTTTGTTTATTGAAAAGCAAAGATGAAGTTGTTGAAGCCTACAAAGCAGAAGTTGAAAATCAACTAAGCCTACGGATTGAGAAATTCGTAGTGATAGAGGGGGAGAATGTGAAGCATCGTTCATTAAACGACTGCTCATTACTCAGCTCAGTCTAACGGTGTTAGCCAAGCGCTAAGTCGTACGCCCAAATTATGTGGGGCACGTCGATCCTTACCGCTAATGCGATTCTCAATAGAACTCCGCATAAGGATAAGGGTAACCCTCCGTGTGATACATGGAAAGGATCTCACATACAAATGTTGTGATGTGGGGTGGTTTCATACCTAAGACCGTAGATTGCATATTCACCGGATCTCGCAAATAACGAGTGTTCATCGCCTCTTCGCGTCAAAGAATACCGAATTCTTTGGAGATAACTTTCCTTGGAAAAGGAAAAAGGAGTAATTGCTCAAGGTTAACAAGAACCCGCGAGGGCTCGACCGTCCGAACTAGACGTTCCGTATCTACAGACTCGAAAGTTGCTTGGCTGTCCGGAACTTAATATTCCGTATCCGCGAACTCGTGAATTCTAGATGTTGAACCGAGACAGAGCAAAGAAGGGGACAAAGACTTGTTCCAGTCCTTCTAGCTTGTATGGTTAATAATGAACCATGAACAATTAACAAATAATTATTATCTCCAAAAACACTGCTTTGGAAAGAAGCTAAAGGGAGAAATAGATTCTATATATAGAACCATACTTGTGTAATGGTTAATCTTCCTCCGGAAAAGAACCTTTGGGTTGTAAAAAGTGCTCCCCTGTGAGTAGCTTCACATCCAGGGGCCATTGTAATCTTACATGGCATGGGTGTTGAAACGACCTTCTTCCCAATCGGAGAGTTGGAAGAAGAGGATCGAATTGGTTTGCTTTAACTGTTGGCTTCTTCCCGAACTTTCATTTTGGTCCCCGAAATGTTAACATTTTGGTCCCGAAAGTCTCGGATAAAACAAAACAATGAATCTCGATCACGAAACATTGACTCGAAGTTAGAAAGCCAACAGTTGGGAAAACCAACGGTCTTAGAGTGAAAATCATATTGAAACAAAGTCTCGATATGAAAGATATGAGTATCACAGATGACATCTTAGGAATTGGATTTCTAAGACATCTAACGGACTCGGTCGATAGTTGACGAGTCTCGTTGAAGCCACCAATAGATATGAATCATAGAACCGATTGGAATCATGGTGCACCCATAGACAAGGAGCGATATGCTCGGGTCACGTGTAGTTCAATGTATTGTACACACTACAACCGACCCGGTATCGTCCAACAAACAGATCGCTTGAACTAAAGTTCACCGATGATCTTAATACATGATCAATAGAAGGCGTTAAGTCGGATATGACGATATCCGAATTATTCGTTTATCTACGAATTATAGTATTCTCGGATGTCCAATGGTTCGAGAGAACACAAGATGCAAACCGGAAAATCCTCTAAGCAAACTTGCATCGACCGATTCATGATGGTATCGGAGTTTATCGCTTTATACAAAGCATGAAAGAAGTTGAGTAACTTCACGACTCATTAGAGGACGTCCCTTATTGGGAGAAACCCGTGCCTTCGCAGCTTCTACACTGTGTGCTAGCCGGTCGGCTTTAGGAAAGACACGGATGACGGCGTCGGACATATCGTCACGATCCGTCGGAGACATAAGACCGTATGGCGCTTGATCATCACGGTGTCACTTCCTTATTTACTAACTAAGGGACTACCCGGAGATCAAGTGTTCTCGCTGTCTAGGGGAATGGGCTTAAAACCCAAAATATACGAACCAATACAAATGGAAACCCAACCTTACGAATTGGGGATCCCGGAATTTGGTTCAATGGGAAAACTAAGTTGTAAAGGTTCGTTGATCGCTTCGGTCGAAGCATGAGCACTTCGGATAGTGATTTCGAAAAGAAACACCAAATCCAAAGCCGTTCCCGCGATAGACGTTAAGTGCTATCTCGGTATGGGTAAAGGTTAAGTTTTCAAAACTCCGTAATGATTCTCAATAGTTGAGGTTAGGTCTTTGGGAAACTTTTAATGGTTCCTAACACTTGTGAAGTGGGGTATAGCAGATACCTTGTAGGAGACCACCTATTTAAGTGCGAGGACGGGCCGCCTCAAATTGAACGCACTTAAGAATCCAAGACGTTGTCCATGGCCAAAACGGACAAAACATTACGAAGAAGAGAGTAAGGGAATTTGTTGTGTTGGTACCGTTGTCTTGGCTTACACTAAACACCGACGGTTCAAGACATCACGTTCACCGCGCGAAGTAAGTCCGATGGTATTCAACTATGGAAGGTTCAAAGCCGAGGCTACCTCTCCTTATGCAACATCGGTCCGTCGAAATATTGTTGGAAATGAAAAGACACCATGTGAGTGCGCCAAAATCTCTTTCAAGAGGGGATTGTTGGAAATTTGCCTTTGGCGGGAGTTGCGACCGACCAACTTTAACGCTTAAACACTAGTGTAACGTATGTTGGAGAATCCGGTTCTTCACACACGCATGATCTACTAAGTACGTAGATAACCGTAGGGCCAAGAATCGTCAAATTTCATTGAGAAATGAAAGAGATATTGGTTCACGAAGTAATGTGTTTGAAGCATGGAAAGTGTGGTATTGTGTGTAATTCTCCCTCATCCGTAGAGGAAGAAAGAATTGTTGTGTATATAAGATTCGAAATTGGTTTGGGGTTTGGGACCCCAAGGGGTATCCCATGTGTTTAAAGGAGGGAGGACCTAGATGTGCTTCGGTTCGAGGAAAGACCACACGCGCGCGCCGCGCCCCCCGCCCGTCCCGTCCGGTCCCGGTCCGTGGTTCCGATTCCGAGTTCCGGGTTCTCGGGTTCACGGTCACGGGTCGTGGGCGTGGGTCTTCGATATTATCTTTTTAGGCCGAAAAACTTTGCCGTAAGTACGCTTTGATCCCGTGTTTCGATATACGCTTTTGGACCGTAATTCTTTCGTATGTGCGCTTTGGTCCCCGAATTTTCAAGATGTACAGCTTTGGTCCCCGAAGTTTCCGTAAAATCGAATTTCGACGGTCAAAAACAAATGCCAAGCACTCAATTCAGCCATTTATTTTGGCTGAATTACTCCTCCTATAATGGCTAAAACAGTTGGTCTTTCTCCCATTTATGTTGGTGACTTTACTACCTCCATAATGGCCATTATTTGGCTATTATGGAGGCTTTTCAGCAAGAAATGCCCCCCTCCCTCTCCTATATAAACACCCCATTACACCATTGTTGAGCACTAAGACATATGCACGAAAATACATAAACAGATGCGAAAAACAAGGTTCGAAAATACACAACCGAAATAGTTTTCTTCCTACAACTTCCAAGCATCATTTCGTTACTCAATATTCTTCACGGTAGCTCTTGAGTTTCCTTTGCTCAAGGGTTCCATTGTCTTTGTTTTATCTTGGGAGACAAATTGTCCAGACGTATAAAGGATACATACGGGGCAATATTGTCTTAAGGACAGAGTGCTACACTCGACTCAAAGAAAAAACCAATTTATATTTTTCCGTCTTTCTATAAAACTGGAATTTCCGCTTTTACTTGTGTAACTATTGTAATTTTCGATTCCATGTTGAATTATTGAATCTTTGTTTATCCTTTCGAATACTTGTAATAGTTAAATACTTCCCGTACTGCTTTATAAAGTACCATAGAGCAAAATCTCCCAACAGTTATAACCAAACTTTATAATCCCTTTTAGATGCCCTTACACAATCCATACGCAACAACTCTATGAACTCAACATAGTATTAACCTCTAGTGAAGGACCAAACAAAGTTTGTATTATCATTTTATAGGACATGAAACTATTTGTTTTCACCCTATAGGTCCACATCTTCTCGCCCCACAAGATTATTATACCTACACTATTTCCATTTTCCCGTTGCTTCTAAATTGTCAATTAGGCCAAGATTACCCAGATGTCTTTTGAGTCTTTCTGTCCCGATTTCTTTTTTGTTTCTTGGAAGCAATACAGATCAGCTTCCAATTTGTATGTGAGCAGTCATATTATCCTTATTTTTTTCCTTGTTATTCCCACCAACAGACAGTTAATTTTCATCTTCATAACTCAACATTTTCCTACCTCTTCATCATCCTTTCTAGCAACACTTCCCCTTATTAATTCTAACTCTAGCTTCCTCAGCTCACTTGTTCTTTTCTGTTCTTTGTTTTTTGGCTCTAAGAAGATACATTTTTTCCGCTGCCGATTTCTTCTCTATTGTTTAGAATAAGGCCCCTCTCCTTGCTCATCAAATCATTTGTTGAGAATATAATCAAATACTCAAAGTGTGCTCTCTCTAACAACTTAAGCTTTTAGATGAGATGGTCACACACTTCAACATGGTATCAGAGCAGGCCAAAGGTCCTGAGATCGAATCTCGCCGCCACCCATTATCAAAAAGAATTTTCACATGCTTGGACCATGAAAAAAATCAGGCCAACACGTGAAGGGGCATGTTGAGAATATAATCAAATATTAAAAGTGCTCTCTCTCTCACAGCTTAAACTTTTAGATGAGATGACCACACACTTCAACATCGTTCAAGTAATTGTGTTCCCAACTCCTTACTCAACTTCAGAGCATCCTCTTTATCTAACTTGATACTTCTGAAGCTGTTGCTCTGAGCATAAAAATTAGTATTTGTTTTTCTTCCTCCTCGTACCATTGAGGTAGTAGAATTTCCATGGAGTAAAGTTCGCACTTGGCACCATCATTCTGTAAAATCAACAAAACCACATTTTGTTTATAAATAAGTACTACAGTGTTTTTGACAGTAATCTATGTGTTAAATTATTGATAGGTATTGTAGTCTAAGTACTTCCCCTGTGAACCAAGAATTTTAAGCAGAAAGAACATAAGTGGGCCAAATAGCTGCTGATTGCTTCCCATGATTATGCAACCTTGGAGTGCAGATTGAAACTAGCAGCCTTGAACAGAAATAATTTTGCCATTTTTACTAGTTCATTAATATATTCAAACGGCAGCTTTGCGTTGTCATTCTGTAATATCGCATGAAAAAGTCTAAAGAACTTGAATTACAATTGTAGTAAAACACCCACAATCGTTTTTCTGTTTCCAGGAAATAAAGTTCGAACCTAGTGTCATGTGTGAAAACATTGACGAGAAATACGCTTTTCGATCAAGCCAGGTATGCCCAGACCACACCATTATGTGTATAGTCACGTCAATGTACACTTCTTATGAATGATTCTGTCCTTTTTCTGTGCAGCTTGAGGATGGTGATATAGTGTGCTTTCAAAAATCTCTAACGGCTGAAAGTCGACAACAATTCTGTTATCCTGACGTTCCTTCGTTCCTGGAGTATGTTCACAATCGCCAGGTATTTTATGTGGAAATTTGTTTAATAACAATTTGGAGTCAGATTTATTGGCTAATTTATTCATTTGATTTTACTTTTTTTATTTAAATTCATAAGATGATCAGTGTGGTTTCATATAGCTGACCCCAACTTGCTTTGGACTGAGGCGTAGTAATATATGTTGTAACTAATTTCATAAGATTGATGATACCATTGTGGATTGTTTCTCAATTACTTGCATATAGTGAACACTTCTACTGAGGGAACTAGCTGAAATCCAAATCCGGATTTTTGTTGCATTACATATTGGGTTGTTGATAAGTTCGGATGAAAATTGGCATTGATATTTTCATCTGAACACAATATTCAACTCATAGCAGCTGAAATTATTTGAAATTCTGATAAGATGACAAATTATTTAGTTCTTTTTGAGAAGCTTTGTCTTGACTCATTGTCTGGAACTTTACAGATTTCAGAACGGAATATTAGGACCGAAACCCTTAAGAGTTTGTTCTTTCTAGCTTTGATTTTGGTTACCTAAAATTTTGGAAAAGAATGTGAAGATAAAGAAATGAAACTCCACCTAAAAGAAAAGAAATCACTTAGTATCTACTTAGTGAATTTAATTTCAAAGCAATAAACAGTAAGGCGAGATCTATTTATACCACATGGAACTTCTGAGTGAGTTTGCTATAAATCAACTTGTTTTACAACAGTGTTTTGTTCTATTATTGTCCTGCTTCAAGAAATCATGATTCATTGAAGTATGTATGTGACTTTACTGTTTTTTTTGGCAATCATCAGATTTCTGACACTACTATGTTTCACAGGTCGTTCACTTCCGATCTTTAGATAAACCCAAGGAGGAGGGTTTCTGTTTAGAGCTGTATGTTCAAAAACTTCAGATATGCTGATCATGTCGTTTTATTTCTCTTTTTCCCTTCTATTGTTTTAGTTATGTTTCTTTATGCCCTTGGCCAAATTTGAGCATCATTCATACTATTTCAAACATTCTCTTGTAAATGCTAGGTCTAAGATCAGTACATATGATGAAGTTGTGGAAAGAGTAGCTCGACACCTCGTCTTGGATGATCCCTCCAAAATTAGGCTCACATCCCACAACTGCTACTCTCAGCAACCTAAACCTCAGCCAATAAAATACCGAGGTGTAGACAACCTTACAGATATGCTGGTGCACTACAATCAGGTGAGTGCTAAAATTCATTGGATAATGCTGAGCATGAGTTCCTGAAAGTCTTATGATATCTAATTAATCTTGCACAGAGTTCTGATATTTTGTACTATGAAGTACTGGACATTCCCTTGCCAGAATTGCAAGGTTTAAAAATCCTAAAAGTAGCTTTTTGGAGGCCGTTTGAATAGCGAATTCAGTGTCAAAGTGAAAAGTTGATGAGATCATATCGAAGGCTCTGGGTTCATCAGCATCCTGAGCATTAGAAGACTCACCAATACTGGTGATGTCATTGGTGACCGACGAAGGTGAAGGAGCCGGAGAGGAGTTTCTTGAAGAGAAATGGGTGGTTTGGGCCATCATTTTGAAGGTATGAAGGTATGGAGATTTGAAGATATGAAGTTTTGAAGGTATGAAGATTTAAAGATATGAAATTTTAAAGTTACGAAGGTTTGAAGATTTGAAGGTATGAAGGTTTGAAGATTTGAGAGGGGTCTGGAGATTGGAAGGTTGATTTCTTGAATGATTTAAGAAATTTACCAAAAGGTAAAATTTGAGAAAAGAAAGAAAAGGGGTTTTTATAGGGATGTGGTCATCATTACGAAACGCTTCGGTTCAATCAGAGGGTGACACGTGTCCGAAGTCACAAAGTGATTAGACGTGAGTCAGATTTTGAGAATTGGAAGCATTTAGTTTTCCCGCCTGATTCGAAGTAATTTGAAATGAAACTTGCAAGAGAAGACATCAAATAAATCATTCTCCCATCACTTCGGTAAACTTTAATCCGGGAAGTGTGGAGACTATCTGTATAGGTGAAAACCGGCGCAACATGTGACATGGTTTGGGTATGGAAGTCGAAGGAAGTAACTATGTTTTGCACCAGATGCGGGTTGTACCGGTGGTGAGTTCGTGTGTTGTAACAAGACCGGTTGGCGGCCGAACCAGGTGACACCGAATAGTGATCGGACCTGGTAACATCGGGTGGAAGACCGAAGGAGCATAGTGAAAGTATATATTTATATCCTAGAGACAATCTGCATTAGGACAAATGTACGTTATACACATTCGTATTATTATTAATGGAGATTAATATTTTGGTATTTGCAATTATTAAATTATTAATTGATTGTTTGTAATATTCTATAATATGCATCCCTGGAGGTTACACCGTTATTAATAGTGTGAGATATTATTATTATAACGTAACTCTTAAAATAGCATTGACTAATGATCATCGAGAATGAGATATCGATGATATGTGATAAGTCGACATGTGGTCTGCATCACATCCTTAGATGATGTAGTATGTCTCACCTGCTACGAGTAATGGCTACTCGTGATGGACACATGGATACTTTGGAAGTATTGGTATACCCTATTGATATATTATTTGTTATACTTGTCTAAAGTATGATCAGTGTGTGGGAGATAGAAGTCCTTAGACTTGAAGTCAATACGCGCCTTGTCTACAAAGTAATGTACTTTGATCCCGTCCTAAGCTCAAATGCCTTATAGGTTGAGATACGGCTTGTATTGGGTACATTATGATGTGAAATAAAGGTGGTAGTTGAGCCAAGATTAGGATTCATTCCTCGAATGTATATTCGAGAGAACACTCAGCTTCTCAGTGATATTAGGTTGACTAAGTCAAAATTGGATTTTGGATTTAATTAAGAATGTGCAGAAAAAAATCGAGACATTGCAGGAGCACGTCGAGCGCCGCGACGCCCATACCCTAGGGACACGGCGCCTCTGCCTCGAATTTTAGGTCAGGCCCAAGGTCAAACCCTAATCCGGTTTTGACCTATTTTCAACTATAAATAGAGGCATTTTTTCATTATTCATACACCAATTTCAGATTATCATTCTAAGCCTTAGAGACTTAGAATTAAAACTCTCTAGAATCTCTGTCGGATTTCCTAGCTTTCCGAAAAGAGAAATACATTGAAGCTTGGAGCTTGCAATCGGAAGGGCAACCGCGTGTCCACCTTATAGTAGATAAAAGACTCCAGATATTCTAACCTGTAAATTTATGTTTTATGTTACAGGTTTTCATTGTTGTATAACCATACCAGAAATGTTGTTGGGGTAAGTAAGAAACAAAATTTTAAACTTCCGTTGTGCCTTACTTATATGTTTTGAACAGAAACAAAATTTTAAACTTCCGTTGTGCCTTACTTATATGTTTTGAATCCAACAAACCCTTCACATAGCGCCTATCCGTTCTGGATATGATGTCAGCCGTTATTATTTGCTCATTAAGTGACTGTTTTTATCATTTAATTGTTTTTAATGAGGGAGTGATTCTTGGACGTAAATGTCTTGTATTGATAGCTATAAAAAAAATGTCCAACTTTCATGTTGGAGGGGCATCTCATTCTCATTGCTGATACTCGCATAATTTACATTCAAAAGTACTCTTGTTTGTTCTTGTTATTGGCTACCGAAGAAATTCAGCTAAGGATCGGACCAAGCTCTCAATTCAATTTCAGTCAAAATCATAACATTCCAAGCTAATTACTTGCTTATTATTTTCATTTATTTATTTATTGTTAATTATTTATCAAATTTATCTACAAATTTATCCACATATTCTTAAAATTACTTATAAATTCAACTGTATTTTTTTTTGGTAAATACGTGTAGGTGTGGCAATAGGCCGGACAGAATGTGAGCGCGTTTTAGTGTCCGTTTAATTAAGTTCCAAGAACTTTCATATTGTTAGGTTGCATTTCATATTGTTCACTGAACTTGAAGCCCTTATGTATCTAGCAAAAGTCGGGAAGAATTTAATTAACTAATAAAAGCCAGCAAAGTCAAAGTCAAACACTTTGAAATATGCCAAATATATTGCTGGACTTTTTACATGAAAGTCAGCCAAATATTAGCTAATAGGATCTCTTTATATCCTCACAAATTCTGCACTATGGTAACATTCAACATCATGAAATTAATGAATGATGTGATAAATGAATGTGAATATGTATATATTAATTAATTAACCATATTGTTTGGTGATAATAGTGTATGCGAAGACGCATATGACGTCTTCGTTGAATTGGTGTAAATTTCAAGCGCGAGTAATTTTTTTAAGCATTACCCTTTTTATGACGGTGATATTTGAACTAACTTACACGCACTTCGATTATTTTATCGGATACTTGCTATCTCACACCAATACAAATATCGAATAATGTATTTGAAGACACATCTTACGTCTTCATTCAATTGGTGTAAAAATCGAGCGCAATTAATGAAGTGTTTTCCTAAGCAAAATTTTTAAGCTTTTCTTATGATGGTGGTATTCGGGCCAAGTTACGCACACTTCAACATTCCTGAAACGTGAAACCTTATAAAAAAAATCATTTCATTGACCATTAGATTACCCCTAACATTAGGTGTGCAATACTTTCTAGTTTAATAGACAAAGTTTTTGTAGGGTATAACTTATAAAGAGACTTTAAGACTCCCTTTTTCGCACTCAAGTGCAAATTATTGTACTTCTAAGTACTTTTAATAAAAGGCCATATACATTAAAAAGAAATTAGCAATAACAATCGAGTAATGTGTGGCAAATCTTGATACATGTATAATGTAATCCATCAATCAACATTATTTGAGCTCAAAGGCCAAAGAATTATATATGTACATACATGACTTATTTTTAACTATTGTTCATCATAACTTTGAACTCATCAAAACTAAGAACTCCATCACCATCAAGATCAAATCTCTGTATCATAGCTTTGCAATTATCAATAGAAGTAGACTCACCAAGTCTACTCAACATCCTCTTCAAACTTTTTGGAGTAATTTGACCACTTCCTTCCATTTCATACATCTCAAAAGCTCCTCTTAATTCACTCTCTTTATTCTTTTCTCCTTCCATTAATTTACTAAAATCCTCTAACCCTAACATTCCATCCCCGTCCAAATCCGATAGCCTCACCGCCATCTCCGCCTCCTCCACCGTCAAATCTCCGCCCACCGCCTTCACGCACCTCCGTAGCTCCGCTGGCGACACTTTTCCATCTCCATCCTCGTCAAAGTACGTAAATACCCTCTCCAATTGATCGCTATTTTCACTACTACTAGTAGGAGTAATTATACTCAAAGAAAGAGTATTATTACTAGTACTAGTAGTATCATTGATTATGATCGGCTTTTTTGACAAAAAAATATTCCTTAATCTTGAAAAAACGGACTTGTTTTCGGTACTATAAATAGTCTCCATGCACATACTATATAGAAAAATCTGGGGGGGGGGGGGGGGGGGGGGGTTCTGTTCAATAATTTGTAGTATGAGAAGTAGAGAATATGAATTTTTTTAGAACAATAAAATTGTTATTTGATGGGACTTATATAGGAAGTAAAATGCTAATAATATATAGTTTATGGTTGAAAGCAATTGGAAATTTAGGTAGTTAAATGGCGGTTAGAAAGTCGGTAATCCGTGGGATTTGCGCGTACGGAAGCTTCGTGCTGGGTTGCAGAAATGATTATTTGGCATTTTTGTTGTCTTTTCTTTTTTAGGGTTCTTAAAAGTCAAAAGCAAACAACAAGCGTGGGTGAAGATATTTGTTGATTATGATAATATTATAAGTTATATATGCTAGTAAATATAAAGAATTTAGCGTAATTTAACCGTATATAGTACGTTATTAGTCTTGGTACTCTATTGTACTTTATAAAGCGGTACGAGAAGTAAATAACTATTACAAGTATTCGAAATGGTGAACAAATATTCAATATTCAGAAATTGAATCTTGTTGAACAAATAGGTCAATCTTCAAAACTACCGCAAGATTGTTGTGTCTTGAATCTTGATAACCTGAAATCAAGAAATAACTAAATCTGGATGGTTACAACGTTGTGTGTTGAGTCGAGGGATTGCCCTCTGTCCTTAAGACAAGATTGCCCCGTATATATGCTTTTACGTTAGCGTGCAAAAGTCTCCCAAGATAAAACAACACTTTAATCTCAACGCTACAAAGCCAATAGGTTGAGCCTGGTGAAGAAAACAAATATGAATCGACTTGCTGAATATATGGAATAGGAAGGAAGAGTTTCTCTTTTCTCTTCTCTTTTGTCTCTGTGTATATAGTGTGTCTCTGTAGTGTATATCTTGTGTATATGTGAGGGTTTGGTCACTGTTTTTCACTGAATTTCAGTCACTGTTCCGAGCAGTTTTTGGCCACTGTTTTCTTGACTGTTTTTCAGTCTGTTTTTCTGTGTATTTTCCGTGACTGAATTGAGCCAAATGAGGCTCAATATATAGCATGGAGGAGGGGCTAAACAACTGCCCAAAACATGGCTGTTAATGGCCATTAGGAGGGCATTAAACAGCCAAGTAATTGATGTAAATAGCCATCAAGAGGAGCTGAATTATGGACATGAAGGAGGGTGATAAAGGAGGAGTTAACCAGCCAAGTAATGGCTGATTAATGCCTCAAAAAACAGTCCCAACGGTAGGCAGAAAGTTTTCTGCCTTCCGCCACCTTCCCAGAAACTCTGGAGACCAAACTGTAAATATTAAAACTTCAGGGACCAAACTGTACATATGAAAGAATTCAAGTCCAAACTGTACATATGAAACTTCTGGTATCAAACTGTACATCTGGCAGAGTTCTCTGGTCCAAAAAAAAATAGCACATAGCCCGAGACGGGCGGCGGCGGCGCGCGTGTTGGCTTAGCCTTGAACCCAAGCACATCTAGGTCCTCCCTCCTTTAAACACATGGGATACCCCTTGGGGTCCCAAACCCTTTACCAATTAGAGACTTATATAGAGAGCAATTCTTCATATTCCCACCGATGTGGTAGATTTGTCCCACACCACATTTTCATGCCTCAAACACCTTACTTCGTGGACCAATATCTCTTTCATTTCTCAACGAAATTTGACGATTCTTGGCCCTACGGTCATCTACTCACTTCGTAGGTCATGCATGTGTAAATAGACAAAGCCTCCAACATGCGAAACACTAGTGTTTAATTCATCAAAGATGGGTGGACGCATCTCCCCGCCAAAGGCAAATTTTCAACAATTAGTTTATTTTTTAGGTTGAGTTTAATATATATATATATATATATATATATATATATATATATATATGATATTGTAAATTATTTTATAGTGTAAGATCGACTAATTAGTACTAACTGTAAAAGTAAGATTGATAACTTAGAGAAAAAGGCATGTACTATAATAAGTTAAATTCAGGCGGACCACGTTAGTCAAAGCGGTGTTATGCGATACCGCTTGGTCGGAATTTTTTTTAGATACACATATAAATATATATAATTAAATGACACCACTTGACATATAATGTGACTTAATTAGGAGTCGCGATCTTTAAATATGATTTACAGATCTCATTTAGTACTAAATACGAGTGGTATATCTTATTCCTTTTTTTTTTGGTAATCAGTATATCTTATTCCTGAAATACGATTTGAACTAACAATATGTCAGGCGACCCGTTACCTCAGTTAGGCGGCATGTAATTACATTTCTTGCATTCGTTATACATACTTTTGAAATTTTCTCTAAAGTTAACACATTTTTTATTTTTTTTAGAGTTGGCTTGTTGGGGTGATTGAGGGATGGGCGGACGCATATGTTGAAAGTTACATATATTTATTTTTTTTGTTTGACGAAGGAACCCGCATCCGCTACTCTCTCGAGTGCGCACATGGTAAACCCCGGACTGACGCAATAGCCTGCAAAACACGTCAGTCGATTAACCACACTTGGCAAGCCATGTGTGACAGGCTCAACCAAGAAGGTTTATGCAGGGGATCGAACTCGTGACCTTGCGATCCCGCGCTCTACTGCTACACCAACTTGGCTACCCTTGCGGGTGAAGTTACATATATTTTGATATTACCACCATCGAATCATATATATGTCACAGCATGGCACATGGAGGCTTTTAAAGTCTTGTCTAAATTTTTGTTCTCTTCATTAATTTAATGTTGTACAAAATAAAAACTTTTTAGATTTCTTGTAAAGAAAGGAGCTAGCCATTTCGTTTTATATTGGATGTATATCTAAAATAGTAGAATTATTCTTTTCAATTCCTTTTTTATATATGCAATGCACACACGCAAAACCAAAGAAACTTTAAAGACAAACTACCAAAAAGAAAGTCTATTCATCTTCTTTTGTCTCAGCTCGAGTAGGTTACATTGAATGACCTTTGTGGCGGTCATTTGTTAAAGGCTAAAGCCGTACTTGGACAAACAATCCTTTAAAAAAAGTTCTGAAATTAGAAGTTTGTCGAAGTTAAAAATGTTTTTAGATTGTAGCCTTTCTGTTTTGTTAAAGAAAACGTTGAAGTGAGTGTTTTGGAGGAAAAAATCATTGAAATGCACCCCTTTATTCCACATAGGTGTGTGTAAAGGGTTTTAGTTAGATTCTAATGTCTTCCTTTTGCATGGTATTGAAGTTAGATTTTGATAATTCTGTTGTCGCACCCTTATTTCTGCTTTAGCATGTCAAGTACTGCTCTTATAATGATTCAGAATTTAAATATAGCAGGACATCACTAATTGATGGGGTCCCACCAAATGCCGACGAAATTTTCAGTGAATGATTAAAGATAATGCAGTGGCGGAGTGGTGGCATCAGGCATGAGAAACTGGATATGGAACTTGATGAAGAGTTTCTAAGTTTTGTTCATTATAGCGTGGAGAGAGAAATGATTTGAGGCTTTTCGAGGAATTAAGGGGTTTAATCAAAAGAAGAAGAAAAAAGGATGGGCGAAAAACTAAAGGAAAAATGAAATCGTGCCAACGCAAAGCAAGAACTTTAACCAATGCTCCCAATCAGCTTTTATTTTTTGAGAAAAGGTCACTATGTGGCCATCAGAAATTTGTTTGATTCATGTTTGGGCTTAATGCAGCTAATTGATTTTTCAGCTCATATTATTGTCAAGCGCTAGCCCTAGCGGTCAATCACTACAAGAGACCAGACTTTTTTATAGCGACTAAAATCGTCATAAAAGATAAAAAAAAATTGTCACTAAAGATCTTTGTATATACTGATGTTGCTAAAGATTTTTTTATGACAAGAACTACCCATTTTATGGCTACGTAAGCTTGCCACAAAAAGAAACAAATATACGGCAAAAAAATCATATTGAGCCTTCAAAAAATATCACAAAACATTATAATATGTGTAAAATTAGTAAATATACGTTGATTGAGCCTTCAAGAAATGTCTCAAAACATGTATAATGTATGTATAAAGATTATATAATATGTGTATAATTAGTAAGTATACGTTAATTATACATTTATTAAACACAAATTATAGAATAATGATATATATTTTAAACACATACTGTAAGGATACATATTTATACAACAATGATACAATTTCTATATATATGCTGAAATTATTAGGAAAAAGGTTACGAAATAAAATTATTTTACAAAGGCTAAATAATATTTTTTTAAGCTTTTTGAGTCTTCCGGTTGTCAATAATTTTGGCCGGATGGCCATATGTGTCATTTTTCTTTTATTTTTTAGGGTGCCTAATTTAATATATAATCATTTTCAAAAGGTGTTTATATATTTTTTAAAAAACTTAAATTGAGGTTAACAGGTCCATCGCCCCCATACAAGAGGGGTTGCTCAGATGGTAAGCGCCCTTCAATTTCAACCCGAAGGTTGCGAATTCGAGTCACCAAGGGAGTAAAAGGGGAACTCCTGGGTGGAGGAGTTAAAAAAAAAAGGTCCAACGCCCCCTTCCCCAGACAAGAGGGATTGCACAAATGTTAAGCACCCTCCACTTCTAACCCGAAGATTGCGAGTTTGAGTCACTAAGGTAGCAAAAGGGGAAGCTCCTAGAGGAGGGGTGAAAAATTTAATAATAATAAATAAAAAAAAGGGTCCAACGCCCTCTTACCGTGCTTGTGATGTAAATATGTAATAGGAGTAGTTTTTTTTTTAGACAAGTACATATGAAATAAACTTTTTACAATGTGAAAGTTAATCAATAGAAGTGTCGGGAAGCTTGCACGGGTAGACAAATATGATGGGGTAAGCTTCATGTCATATATACATTAAGTATTTGGTATTTTGATGCGTGCAAAAATTGCAAAGAGGCCATGTCATAAATGTTAAAATATTAGTAACGAAAAGCAATTGTCCTCAATTTATCATCTCTGAGATGGAAAGTCAATGTTAGACCGCCGACATCTAAAAAGTCAATTTCTTTCTATATGGAGTAATTAAAATCTTAACATGCATCGAGATTTGAGAATAAAACAATGTACAAGTAAAGCTCAAAGCACTTTGCTAATTTGTAATTATGTTCCTTTAGTTTAGATATAGGAGCGAACTTGGAGTTTACTTCAAGTATATTTTACTTGAATGAACATAATAACACTTCGATAGAATGTACTTTCATTTGTCATTTACACAAATTGTACTATTTTTTCGTGATCAAGTGAGAAGTTAAAGTGAGAATGCGTGTCACTCCTTTTTTCATAATTTATGTATCACACTTTTTTTAGTCTATTGAATAAAAAATTCATATTTCTATATTTAGAAAAAAATTAGTTTTAATTTTTTTGTTTTACCTCAAATGAGATAATTTATTATACACATATATGTTTAAAGCTCATTTTTACATACAAGTATGAAAAATACTTCATATTTTAAATTTTTTATGTCCATTCAAATAGTGTCACATTAATTGATACTGAAGAATAATTAATTATAGTTAATTAATAACAATATATGTGAATGAAAACAAACAACAACAACTTGCCCAGTGGAATCCCACACCGAGGGATATGAGAGGGTAGATTGTACACAGACCTTACATTTACCTTGGTGGGTAGAGTGGTTGTTTTCGAGAGACCCTCGGCTCAAGACAGGCACATGCACCAACAAAAATAAGAGAAAACAGTCAGACCCGACCAAGGAAATTAAAGCAATATGAAATATGAATATCAATATGAAAATGCTGGTATCAAAAGCGAGTACAAATACTGGAAAAAGAATAGTAACTAACACATATCACATAGCAGCATAAATCAAACTATCGGGGTCTATAAAGCAATATTACACTTATTCGTATGTTATGCTAAGCGAACCTACAATAATAACACTACATCTACATGTATTTTAGCTTAAGTAGGACTACCCTCGACTACCTACTACCTTTCTACCCCAATTTGTGTCCTCCACAACCCCCTATCTAAGGTCATGTCCTCAGTAAGTTGCACATGTGCCATATCCCGTCCAATCACCTCTCCCCAATATATCTTCGGCCTACCTCTACCCCTCTTGAACTCGTCCATAACCAATCTCTCACACCTCCGTACTGGAAAATTTGTCTCTCTCCGCTACACATGCCCAAACCATCTCAATCGTGCTTCCCGCATCTTATCCTTCACCGAGGCCACCCCCACTCTGTCCCGAATAACATCATTTCTAGTCCTATCCCTCCTTGTATGCCCACACATCCATCTCAGCCACTCTCATCTTTTGGATGTGCGACGTCTTGACTGGCCAACACTCTGCCCCATACAACATAGTCGGTCTAACCACCGCCCTATAAAACTTGCCTTTAAGTTTTGGTGGCACCTTTTTTACGCAAAAGACTCCATATGCGAGCCTCTATTTCATCCACCCTGCCCCAATACGATGTGTGACATCGTCATCAATCTCTCAATTCCCTTGGATAATAGACTCGAGGTACTTGAAGCTTTCTTTCTTTGAAATGACCTGAGTACCAAGCCTCACCTCCTCACGTGTCTCAAGCTCGCTCCCATTGCTGAACTTGCACTCCAAGTATTCTGTTTTAGTCCTACTCAGCTTAAACCCTTTAGACTCCAGGGTCCGTCTCCAAACCTCCAGCGTAGCGTTTACTCCGCTGCGAGTCTTATCAATCAGGACTATGTCCTCTACGAACAACATACACCAGGGCACCTCCCCTTGAATTTGTCGCGTAAGTCCATCCATTACCAAGGCAAATAAGAATGGACTAAGAGTTGATCCCTGGTGCAGCCCCATCATTACTGGAAAGTGCTCTGAGTCTCCTCATACTGTACGTACCCTGGTCTTGGCTCCATCATACATATCCTTTATCGCCCTAGTGTACGCCACAGGTACACCTCTAGCCTCCAAACATCTCCATAGAACCTCCCTAGGTACTTTGTCATATGCCTTCTCAAGGTCGATGAAAACCATGTGTAGGTCTCTCTTCCTCTCTCTATACTGCTCCAGCAACCTCCTAATAAGATGAATGGCTTTTGTGATCGAACGCCCCTGCTGAATCTAAACTGATTCTCAGAAATGGACACGTCTCTTCTCACCCTCATCTCCACAACCCTTTCTCAAACTTTCACAGTGTGGCTCAGCAGCTTGATACCCCTATAGTTGTTGCAACTATGGATATCACTTTTGTTTTTGTTACAACGGAATCATTGTACTCCACCTCCATTTTTCGGGAATTCTCGCCTTCCTAAAAATGACGTTCAACAATTCCGTCAGCCACTCCAAACCTGCCCTTCCTGCGCTCTTTCAAAAATCGATTGGGATCTCATCAGGCCCGGTTGCTCGTCTCCTGCGCATCCGGCGAACATCATCATTCACCTCCTCGACCTTAATGCTTCTACAATACCCAAAATCCCGGTACCTTCCAGATTATTCCAGATCCCCCAACACAATGTCTCCATCTCTTTTTTCATTCAAGAGTTTATGGAAGTAAGACTGCCACATCCGTCTAATATGCACGTCCTCCACCAGTACTTTGTCATCATCGTCCTTGATGCATCTCACATTATCCAAGTCCCGGGCCTTCCTCTCCCTCGCCTTGGCTAGTTTGTACAACTTCATATCCCCGCATTTCTCATTTAATTCCACATACAACCTTTCAAAAGCCGTTGTTTTAGCCGACGTAACCGCAGGTTTTGCATCCTTCCTCTCCATCTTATACAGTTTCTTATTCGTCCACTTCTCTACCTCATCCTTGCTTTCTACCAATTTCGCATACGCTGCTTTCTTCACTTCCACCTTCTCTTGAACTTTATCATTCCACCACCAATCCCCTCGATGCCCACCACGGCTACCCCTCGAGACCACAGGCACTTCTCTAGCTACCTCTCGGATGAAACTGACCGTCTTTTCCCACATACCGATCGCATCCCCATTACTCCCCTAAGCCCCCTTGGACATCAACCTATCCCCCATCTCCTCTGCACTAGCCACGATCAAACTCCCCCATTTGATCATTAACCTGTTATCCACAACCCTCTTTTTCTTCTCCACCTTGATCTCTAAATTCATCACCAAAAGCTTATGTCGGGTTGTAAGATCCTCCCTCGAAATAACCTTGCAGTCTTTACAAAGACTTTTGTCAACCTTCCTAAGAAGCAAAAAGTCTATCTGAGTCTTAGCCACCAAACTACAATACGTCACCAAGTGCTCATCCCTCTTCAGGAACCTTGAATTGAATGTCACCATCCCAGAAACTCTAGCGAACTCCAAGAGTGAGAAACCCCCCCCCCCCATTCCTGTCCCCGAAGCCAAAGCCTTCATGCACGTCATAATAACCCCCCGAAAGTGACCCGATATGACCATTGAAATCCCCTCCTATAAATAACTTCTCGGTATACCACCCAATACATTGTCTAAATCCTCCCAAAAACGCCTCTTCTCCTCTTCGTCCAAGCCCGTCTGTGGCGCGTAAGCACTAATAATATTCATTGTACACCCTCCAACTACCAACTTAATCGTCATCATCCTGTCATTGGCCCTTCTAACCTCTACCACCTGATTCCTTAGCTCGCTGTCTACTAAAATGCCTACCCCATTCTTAAACCGTGATCTACCCGAGAACCATAACTTATACCCGTCCACATCCTTAGCCTTAGGTCCTACCCATTTGGTCTCCTGGACACATGCTATATTGATCCTCCTCTTCTTAAGAATTTTAACTAGCTCTATGGACTTAAGTTCCAATGTTCCAAGTCTCTATCCTTAACCTAGCATCTCATTTACCCGACATATCCAGCCTACGTGTTTGCCGGAACATTTTTATCTTCTATCACTTTATTTATATTTTATTCGAAATATGTGAATATTCTTATTTAAATAAAGGTAATGCTCAATAAAAATGTTAGGAACTAAAATAAGAAAAGTAGCATTGATGAAAATATAGAATGATGAAAGAAAAGGGAGATCGTATTCGGTATAAGTTTGTATTAAGAAATTATACATAGGTCGGCAATGCTTTCTTTGGATAAGAAAATGATATCATTATATTGTACGGTGCTCATTATCAAGATGAAGCTAGCCTGCCATAAATAGCTGTTACATAAGTAGAATCACTCGGCACTTGTTGCTAAATTGTCATGCATGCCCTCTCTCGTATAAAAATTAAAATTGTTATAAAAATGGATGAATTTTAAATTTTATTACTGAATTAAAACACGAAATATTTTAGTTTTTAGTTTATCCATTTGTACGTTATTAGTGCCATATTCTTTTAATGGTTGGATCTTTAGCATCCATAATGATCACATAAATTATTGCATTTAAAAAATATTCATGGATAAGGTCGGTGTACGTTTCAGTCCACGTTCTTTTTTAACTTCACTTTGAAACTATACTAATTTTTTTGGTTTCTCACTCGGTGTCCGATACTTATATTGGAACTCGATTATATATGGATTCGCGCCGCGTAGAACCCATTTCTAGGGAAGCGCTCTCCATCAAGGATTTTTCCATACCTAATACTCAAATTCGAGATCTCTCATTAAGAGAAAAGCAGTCTCATACACTGCACGGCATCTTTTGATAGTAAAACTTTTTAGGGGGCAACAAATCTCGTAAAATTTAGGGATTTTTATATAATTAAGCAACCTAATTTATCATTTATTGTTAAAAATTAATATACATATATATTTAATCAGTTGGGTGAATAGCTATTTAAATTATTTTTTTGGTTGATTCTTCTAAAATGGAAGTATGTATTTAAAAATCTAATTATAGTTTGTTGGGGGTGGGTGGATTTATGTTTGATGCCCCCAAAAGAAAAGGAAAAGAGAAAAACAATTCTTTCAAAATATGGATACCACCGATATACCGAATTAATGAAGGTGTAATAAATAAAAGTTAGGGGGCCTTCACTTTACCTCTCCTCAAGGAAAAATATTACGAATTGCGATTTCTCTACTGGTAGGCGTCCAAATTTAAACCAATTACGACCATTCCTCTTCGACGATTTTGCTTAAAGATCATCCAATTTGAATTGAGAAGTAAGGGGAAATCAGAATGTTTAACGGTATGATGGATCCTGAATTGATGAGAATGGCTCAAGAGCAAATGAGTCGCATGTCCCCAGCCGATTTGGCTCGGATGCAACAGCAGGTTTGATACCTTTTTTTTAGAATTATGAATTTGAGTTTTAATTGGCTGCTTGAATAATTAGTGGTTATTCAGATATAATTGGTCATTTTGTTTGGTAATATATTATGATGGATCGTTTCAGGTATAACAGTAGATCCCTGTCTAATTTCATTTCAATTGTACAGCTAATTAGCTTATGTTATAGCTATAGATATTTATGAATATAAACGAATGTGAAATAAAGATACCAGTCAATAGATAGGTTACAAGAAGAGGAATTTGTTGCGTGATCTGTACTCCGGACACCGCCATTATGGAAAAAGTGCAAACTTTTAGTAATGATGTTAGTGAAAGATAACACCCAATTTCCGATGCTTAGTTAGTTGGAGTCACAAGGAGTGGAATAGGTGCACACATTTGGGGGGGGGGGGCGTTTGGTTGTTGGTTAAGGGTAGATTTGTTCATGTATTAAATTCTGCATAACTTGTACTACCATGTTTGGCAGTATTTTTTTGCTATGTATAAAATTCAACACACCAAATACAATATTTGGTTAGCAATTTAGAATCTCGCATAACTAATACATGATTAAGTTATGAGGAAACCTATGATTATTTTATGCAGGATAGCGGATGGAATAACTAATACTCCATGAATAACTAAACCCTGCATAACTAATACCTGGATAACTCTAACCAACAACCAAACGACCTTAGTAATGAAATTAGTCTTTAGCCAGAGCTGCTCCTGTATAAGGAGCAAGGTATTGTAATGTAGCAGGGCACATTCTCAAGGAAAAGCAGATGGTGAAAGACCTGGCAAGCACATAAGCTCGATCGGGCCTTACTCACTCAACAAGGGCAGAAACTTCACTCGCCGAGGAAAGAAAATCAGGAATTTTTAGGGAGAAGGATTTGGCCCTGACTGATAAACTAACAAAAAGAAAACGAAGTGCAACTCATCCGAATAAGACCAATTGGCATAGGCCATAGACAGAGAGGATGAAAGAAAGACATAGGAATTTCCCCCTCAAGAGAAAAGGGCCTCTCTCCATAAAGGAAGAAGAAGGCAAGACTAAGTCATTTAGTTGTTTTCTATTTCCATTCTGCCTTCACCATGATCTGCCATTTCGGCTACCACAATAGTGTATTCCATCGCTCCCCTTTCATGTAAAGTAGTTACTACCTGGCCACAGAAGATGTTTTTTGCCCAATAGCTACATAAACACATTACATTTTGACCTTGTTGATTGAGAATCGTATTTGTGGCTACTGTTGTTTTACCGGTCTGTCTGTCCCCAATAATTAATTCTCGATGATCACGTCCTATAGGGACTAGTGGACCTTAGTGGGTAAAACCTCCTGTGTGGTTGCACCTGATCACCAGGCATCGGTCAGACTTCCATTTTTCTTTATTGTTTTAAATTTTTTTTGGCCTTTGGATCAGTTTCGAATTTGAAATGAATGTGGATAATTAGTTCGTTATTGGTCCTGACACACTGCTGATCTACAGATGATGTCTAATCCCGAGTTAATGAGAATGGCTACTGAAGGCATGAAAAACATGAGGCCAGATGACTTAAAGGTTGCTGCAGAACAGTTGAAGCATACCCGTCCGGAGGATATGGCTGAGATTGGTAAGAAAATGGCTAATGCATCACCTGAAGAAATAGCAACTATGCGTGCCCAAATGGATGCACAGGTTAAATATGAAATTAGTGGAGCTGAGTTGCTGAAGAAGCAGGTAATGTATTTTGTGATACACAGATAGATGCTTGTTAATTCCATTTTTGCACTCATTTGGCTTCAATTGGGTATATAATGTTTTTTGCTGCACACTTAGTTCTCTGAGATGTTCTAGATATGTGAGTTGAGGCTTTTTAGAGAATGTCTTTCACTTGACACATTATTGGTTAGAAGTGATAGTTTCTGTCCTGCAAAATACACAAGATTATATTTGTAGTAGAATACAGAATTACTGGAAACTTTTACCTGTACCGTATCAATAACTCAATGAATTCGTTCTTATTATGCATAAGAAGAGAGTTACTTTTCTTAGAACATGTGAGCTGGATTTTACATCTTCAATTAGCTGTGGTATCAAACCAGCTTGAACTTTTAAAAATTTGGAAAGTGCATACAACTTCCTGTCATGTATGGTTATGTAACTCGTTAATTACCTTGCAAAAGTATCTCCGTAATCTCTACATGAGATGAATAATTAGTGACTTGTAAGCTGAAGGTCTAACCTGATTTATAACAGTTATTATATATCTAATATCATTACTGAGCAGATACTCTTTTCAACAACCTACCGTCGGTTGCTATTATTTTGGTCTTGGATGCAATGTTATATTCTGTGATACTGCAATCAAATTGGCTGTTATGCATTTCGATTTCAATGCTAAACAATGAACATGAACATGAGGTACTTGATAGAAGATTTGGTTTATTGCCGATTCTAGCTTATTTGAGGATCTCTATGTACAAATGGCAGGGAAATGATCTTCACACCCAGGGAAAGTTTACGGAGGCTCTGCAGAAATATTCGCTTGTAAGCCTAACCTTTGCCTTTTTGATTTGCTTGTCTCTACACTACTTAAGTTACTGTTCTGATTATCTCTTTTCCTTTCATTATCAGGCAAAGAAGAATCTGTCAAGCATTCCTGCTGCGAAAGGCAGGAGTATCTCATTGGCTTGTTCCTTGAACATGATGTCATGTTACTTAAAAACTGGACAGTACGATGACTGCATAAAGGAGGGTAGTGAGGTATGGGTAATAGATAGTGCTTTAAGTTTGCCTGAATTTGAGGCTCAATGATTCTAATTAATATTGTATCTTTTGCATAACATGGTGGGAAACCTTATCATTAAAAAAAATAACATGGTGGGAAACATGTGCATCTGTCTCCAATTGTGCTTTCTCGTTATATATTTGTATTTCAATGTGTGGGTTTCTGTTGTAGTTGTCAAAGGGCTGGGGGTTTGTTTACTCTATCCCTAGATGAATGTCCAATTTATTTCTGGTCTATTTTAAAATTAATGTACACCTTCTTAAAAGAAAAATGTGAATACATAATACATACTTTAAGAGGTCACTTTTACACTTCTTGCTACAGCTTCTTAAAAAAATCATCTCAGAAATATATCTCAGAAATATCAAAAGAATAACTTAAAGGCCTGAAAAGTCTAACTCATTAAAGTTAAATATTAAACCTTTTTCTTTCTCCTCTCATTTAAAAACATATGCCAAGTGAAAACTTGACATTCAAGTCTTATGTTAGTTCAGCTTTGTGATTGAGCCATACTTGAATATGAATCTCAACTGCAGTATAATGGTGGTTCTATAATACGTGGGTGGTGCAGGTTTTGGCATATGACGACAAGAATATAAAAGCCCTTTATCGTAGGGGTCAAGCTTATAGAGAGCGGGGACAGTTAGAAGTGAGTATTTATTGACTCTGGTGACTTTTCTCATTGTTCGTTTTTTCTTCCAGTGCTGCCTTTACAATGTCAGATATTTGCCAAGCCTCTTATTTCTGGTTTGAACCATAAACAGGATGCAGTGTCTGACTTGAGTAAAGCACATGAAGTCTCACCTGATGATGAAACTATTGCTGATATCTTAAGGTATTCTTGTTTACACTTCTAAAACTAACTTGTAAATGTATGTTTGAAGGGGTATCCCTCTCCCTTTTCTTTTTAGATCTCTTTGCTGAAATTCTAGTGTGTGTCAGGTTTTACATGCTAAAGAATCTTTATTTTCTGATTTAGGGGTGTCCAAGAAAGATTGGTGAAAGAAGGTGGTGCTTCAAGACGTATGTTATTTCATGCATATCCATATTTTAGCTGTACGTGGATTTTATTTTAAAATATTCCCATGTTAATTGAACTTGAGTTCTCCTTTCTTGGGCAGGTAGAGGAGGATTGGTTATTGAAGAAATAACTGAAGAAGAACCATTAGTGTCTTCAGAAGCTGCGGATAGTCCAGTTGCAAAAAGTGTTGCATCACAACCACGTGAAGCGATCAGCCCTCCTAAGAGTCGAAATGAAATTCTTGGTGGGCCTCCTTTATCAAGTTCAGAGACTTTGGAGGCTTTGAAAAATGACCCAGAATCCATTAGGTTTGTTTCTTGATGTCAGAGTGTAATTCCTTATATTCTCATATCATGAGAAGCTTCTGATTCTTCCATCATATTTTAAAACTATATTGGCTTTTTTTTCGTGTGGTCATTTAGTTGAAGAATGACATCATTCAAAAATTGTACCCTTAACAAAAACATGTGCTATTTGGTACTGTCAAATTTCCTGCCCCTTTTGCTTTCAAAGTCTGAATTGGTTTAGATTATTGATTATGTAGTGTGTTCTTCTTTAAATTGCAAGTCATCTTTCCTAACTTTTCATGCACTGATAGTCCTTTATCTTTTAGATGTTTTATTTATCTTGCACGAGTGTTGTTGAGTTTATGGCAACATTATATTGAAGACTAGAGTTACTTTAGCTGTCTCCGATCAGATTCGCTTGTGTATTTCATTTTCATACTGCATAAACATAATTTGGCATCTAGGTTAATGGTCTGTGGTAAGATGTGCTAAATCTCGTCTAGGTGCAGTGTCTAATATCGTCATTGTCCTATCTTCCCTTTGCTTGGTGCTGCTGAAATCCAAACTTCAATCAAATTCACTTTCCTATGAGATATCCTATCCTTTACACATTGCCCTTTCTTCTTTATAGCAGTCATTTTCATTTTCTTCTTCTCCCTGTTTAAGATTATGTTCGCCAATGTTGGCAGTCTTGGATGTTTAAACATAACTCACTCAATAATGTTGCAACTTTTGTTTCTGTTGTATGGTCGTAGATCCTTCCAGAATTTTATGTCTCACGCTGATCCAGACACCCTATCTGCCTTAAGTGGCGGAAATGTTGAAGGCATACCTCCTGAAATGGTAAAGACAGCCTCCAATGTTATTGGAAAGATGTCACCTGAAGAACTACAGAGAATGGTCCAGTTAGCTTCCTCCTTTCAAGGAGAAAATCCGTTTCTTAAACAAGGTTCCTCGGGTAACTTTGGCCCTGGTTCAGTTCCTCCAAATGTAACACCCAACATGCTGAAAATGGCAACTGATATGATGGGCAAGATGTCTCCAGAAGAAATGCAAAATATGTTTAAAATGGCATCTTCGTTAAAAGAGAAAAGTCCAGTATCAGCTACAACAACTATAGATTCTAATGGGTCAGGTCAGGTGTCAAAACCTCGAGACACTATGGAAAATTTTAAAGTGGATGACAGTACAAGTGCAAGCACTTCATCACAGGGGTTTTCTAATTTAAATAATGGTTCTCAATCAAGCTTATCAAGTTCGAATGTTGATCTGCAAGAAGAAATGAGAAACCGAATGAAAGATCCAGCCATGAGACAGGTGTTCACTTTAGTCCTTTCTTGTCCAAATAGTACTTGTCCTTTGTTGTTCTGTATATTTGTATTTGATGCATATTAGGGGATTTATTCTTTTCTTGGTAATGGTGTGTATTTTAGTATTGCCTATACCATTAATAAAGATCCAACATTTGTATTTTCCCCAATGTTCCCACTGCTAACTCAGAAAGTCCCGAGTTAATTTGTAAACCCTGCGCCCTCCACTAACCAAACTATTATTTCTTAGTTTTCTCTGTTTTAATCTGGTTGAACTGTTTTAAGATGCCATTCCACTTTGACTTTCCGGCAATCCATATTTGAAGAGAATAACTAAAAAATTATATTAAAAAAAGCGCATGCATCAATGGCACCATGAGTCCAGTGATAAATGATCTTCATGATATGTGATGTAAGCGTAGTTGCTAATACCCTGCTTTGGATCCTGTTCAGTCAGTAATCCTTGCTTGTTTCATTTCTTATATGTTGTAAACAGTCCAATAAGACTTTGTCTTGCCTATACCTGTTTTATGCTGATGTATCTGGGTCTTCATTTGACACTCGGTTTCCTGAAATTGACAGATGTTCTCTTCAATGATGGCTAACATGAGTCCAGAGATGATGGCTAACATGAGTGAACAATTCGGGATGAAGCTCAGTCAGGCAGATGCAGAGAAAGCTCAACAGGCAATTTCATCTTTGTCACCCGATGACTTGGAAAAAATGGTAATTACTTAAAATATGCTGGTGTGGTTGTATCCCATTCTCTGTTTCTCCTTAAAGAAGGTGTGCCCTTCTCTCACTAAGTGTATCATTATGACACATTTCTAATTCATGTGGTTGGCACTGGTAACACATCTTCACTTAGAACCGATCCTATTTTTGTCCAGATTAAAATGAAAAACTCATAGTGACTCGTGTCAGTCCAAATCAAATTAAATGGTCATTGAGCTGTGAGATTTCGTAGGAGAAAGATCTTATCACTGAAAAGGGGAGCACATACGAGGGAAGTGGTGCTTTGTCTTTTCAACTATATAGCGGGTGTACATTTTACATTTAGCTGAAAATGTGTCAAGCATCACGTTTTTGGATTATGAGGTTTTGTTGTAATTTGGCCTTTATGAGTTGGACTCTTTAATGAAATGAACACTGGCTGTTATAGCTAAAGTCCAAACATTTGCTATAGCCATGTTGATGTTTAATGCTAACATGTCTTCTAGCATCTTGTTATGATATGAATAGAATATGTAACCACGAATCCACTGGAACAGTAGGCTTGCGCTTCTGAGATATTTCTATTACCCGATTATTGTTTGGGATTTGGTTTCCAAGTAGTTCTATTCATCTCCTTGTTTTAAGTTTCATGATAAACTCATATGTCAACCTTCTATTCTAGCTTCCGTCCCATGTGTAAATATATACTTAAACTTCTATACATGCTAATTTTTTTTTCAAATATTGCAGATGAAGTGGGCTGATAGAATTCAAAGAGGAGTGGAAGGCGCAAAGAAGACGAAAAATTTCCTGTTAGGAAAACCTGGCCTGATCTTGGCTATACTTGTGCTTCTTTTGGCAGTCATCCTTCACTGGTTGGGGTTCATCGGGCGCTAGACTTGACGTGCTAGCCAAAGCCAAAGATTAGCAGAAAGAGCTGTATGACCCATGTTCAACAAGTGGAGTAGAGTGTGGAATCCTTGTTGTAATGCACTTGATATGGGAATCAGTGGATTAAAGTGTAACCAGTTGGTTGAAGAGGACACCAGTATTTTGTTATATTACATTTCTTCTTTTTTCTTGATTTGGGTGTTGTGACGTATGATGTAGCAGACCTGCAGCTTGACAAATTATTTAATTCGTTGTTTCTCACTAGAACCCACCGTTTCGACATGAATTTTTGCAAGACTGGCCTAGATATAATAGATATCAAAATATAACAAATTCTTTTTCGTCTCTCACTGATACTTATTAGACTCGTCTTTTGAAATATTCCCAATTCAGTCATACTAACCATTTGATTGATGTGCTGTTTATATTGTGGATATTAATCATCCTTGCACACTTGAGGCTTTCGAATATGCTCAAGTTTCTAGTAGCTATAAAACATAAATATAGAATATGTACATTTGTAAATGTTGTGAACTATAATGTCAACTGCAATAGTAGGGCCGCCGTGTGGTGATTGTTTTGAGTATTAAAGAGTATAACGACAATTTTACATGTCGACTGAAACTAGTACGTGATGAAAGAGCAGATAATATAAAACAAATATGTTCATAAATTACTCAATTTGGTGATGAAGATGACGAAGAAAATACACCTGCTAATCAACAACCAGTCCCATTAACATTTCGTTACCTACTAAAAATCTTTTCAACTGTCACATTCATCTTACGAAGAACATACAATAATAAGCAAATAAAGAAAAATATATATACAAATGTAACATATGGTGAGGTCTATATGGACACCGTCTCTTACTTTTCTAAGAAGAGTTTTTTTTTAATATAACCAAGAAAAATTCAATCAATTGCGTGTCCACCTAATTAATCTCGTTCAATGAATTTTTACTCACAGGGTCCCACTTTGGCAAACTTTTGTCAAATTAACTTCAACCGCCCTTTTCTTTTTCCTTTCTTGCAAAATGCACCACAAACAAATCATTAATCTTCAATTTCTGTCTCTTTCACCTCTTTTTTTCTAATTATATTGCACTTAAGTCCTTACCTATTTTGCTTATGCAATTTTCAATCCTCCTGTCTCTGAGATGGAGTCCTCCAAAATCCAGCTCCATAAAAGCGGTCCCACATCTCCGTTTCAAACTCGACGACTTCTCGTACTCCGTCATCGTCACCGGCACCGTCACCGGCACCGTCATCATTTCCATATTCACCAATGAAACCATTCTTATTATTATTCTTCATCGATTTCCATAAATCCTCATCTTTCTTCTTCTTCTTCAATAGCCTCTCCTTCTTCTTCTTCCTCCACATTTTCCGGCACAGTCCCATCGGAACTTTGTACACTGCTAATACCAATAAATGCATTAACGTACATGGACAACAACAACACACCATCGCACACTCCGCCGTTGTTCCACCAGCCACCTCACCTATCCGTTTGTGAGTACTGCAACTTCTCTTCTCCTCTTCCTCATCCTTCATTATCGTAACTGCAATAGATCACAGATAAATGATAGTACTAATCATGAAACTCGAATCAACGATCAAAGGTTTTTTTTTTTTTGGGATTTGGAGAAAGAGATTTTTAATCGGAAAAGAATTAGGATTTTTCTGGAAAGCACAATCTCTTCAGTCAGATGGACTTAGAAAATTATCGACTTTACGGAAACTGAATAAAATCTAGAGAGAGACGTGTGAAAGTGAGAGAGAGCGGTTTATATATTTCGGAGAAACGGAAAACGAAAGAGATCCAATTGAAAAATACTCTTCATTTAATAGTAATATTAAAAATAATAATAATAATAATAACAATAAGAAGTCTAAAAAACACATGCCTTACCTCTTCGAGAAAATCATAAACTCCATTCATTTTTATTTGTGAGTATACTAAAAAAAAAAAAAAAAAAACTTGTACACTTGAGGAAAGTAGTACTCAAAAAAAATCAAAAACATATTGTAAAGAATGAATCTTGAATCTAACTCAACCTCAAAAGCTAGATTGTAGGGTCAGGATTGTCCAAGTCCATTTAATGAGTCCATATTTCCATTTCATATCGGATGTGGCTCTCAAATATATATATTCATCCATCTATTAGCTCCGTCTTCTTAGTGACTTAAAGAGAAATTCCAACTAGTGAGGAAAAATCTCGTTTTAATCCCGTAGAATAACTATTTTTCAAATTTATTAAAGTATTATTAATTTAATTTAGTTAATAAAAGTTAAGTAAATAAATATTTTATTTTTTGTAAAGGATACAAAATGCAAATTGAACAAGTAAAATAGAATGAAAGGAGTAGCTCATAAATTTTTGGATGTATTTAAGTCATTACAAGCATTTTGTTGAACTTATCAAATACTCCTATGAAATTTTTAAAACAAAAATGATTCAATATGCTAATCCACGCAATAAGTTGTATCTCCAATTATTGATGGTTAACAGTAAGCGAACAGAGGTGAGAGAAGAAATTATTTATGCAAATATGGAAATAGGATAGATTGGAAATTGAGTAGACAGAAGAAGAGACAAATAGTCCTCCTAGTTATTGTATAAAACTATAAATGGATGACTATGGACAGAAACTTAAAATTCAATTAGAGGTCTGTAGTTTAAATTTAAATCCTGATGTTAATAATTTGTTATTTTCTAAAGTAGAATCTTGTCAATTGTTTTGTTCTCAAATTATATTTATTCATGCATATTTCACAATTTACTAATACTAGTGCTGAAGAATTGGGATTACTATGTTCGAAAATAGTTGGACAAATAAGCACTATAAGCGATAAAGCTTGATATCAAAAGAAAAAAAAGAAAGACAAATAAGGTAAATGGAAGCCGCGTCAGCAAAGTCAGCATAGGGAAGGTACGCATTCATTCAAACACAGCTCTGATTCAGATTTGAGACGTTTTTGAGCGAATTTATGATATTCATCTCCCTTTTGACTAGCCAATGGGCAAATTTTCTTTTCTTCTCGTTGTACCATAATTAATACTCATTTCCTTCGATAATAAATAGTATTTTAAACTTTTTATTTTATTTCAAATAAATGATGCTTTAGGATTTCAAGAATAAATTTTCTAGACATTAATTAGGGTGAATTAGTAAAAACACTTATAATTTTCTAGGGCGATCAAAGATATGTATGATAGAGCCAAGACTAGGGTACAGACAGTAGGAGGAGAGTCGGAGCACTTTCCAGTGATAATGAGACTGCATTAGGGATCAGCTCTTAGCTCATTCCTATTTGGTGGAGCAGTATAGGGAGAGGAAGAAAGACTTGCATATGTTTTTCATCGACCTCGAGAAGGCATGCGACAAAGTCCCTAGAGAGGTTCTATGAAGATGTTTGGAGGTTAGAGGTGTACATGTGGCGTACACAAGGGCGATCAAATATATGTATGATGGAGCCAATACTAGGGTACGGACAGTAGGAGACTCGGAGCACTTTCCAGTGATGATGGACTGCACCAGGGATTGGCTTTTAGCCCTTCCTATTTGCATTGGTGATGGATGAACTAACGCGACAAATCCAAGGGGAGGTGTCATGGTGTATGTTATTCACATACGACATAGTATTGATTGATGAGACTCGCAGCGGAGTGAACGCTAAATTGGAGGTTTGGAGATATACTCGGGAGTCTAAAGAGTTCAGGTTTAGTAGAATCAAGACATAATATTTGGAGTGTAAGTTCAGCAACGGGAGCGACCATGAGACATGCGTGGAGGTGAGGCTTGGTACTCAGGTCATTCCAAAGAAATGAAGCTTCAAGTACCACGGGTCTATTATCCAAGGGAATGGAGAGATTGATGACGATGTCACACATTGTATTGGGGCAGGGTGGATGAAATGAAGGCTCGCATCTAGAGTCTTGTGCGACAAAAAGTTGCCTCCAAAACTTAAAGGCAAGTTCTATATGGTGCTGTTTAGACCGACTATATTGTATGGGGCGGAGTGTTCGTCAGTCAAGACTTCGTACATCCAAAAGATGAAAGTTGCAGAAATGAGGATGCTGAGATGGATGTGTGGGCATACACATAGAGATAAGATTAGAAATGAAGATATCCAGGAAAGAGTGGGAGTGGCCTCGGTGGAGGATAAGATGCGGGAAGTGAGGTTGAGATGATTCGGACATGTGCAAAGGAGATACACAGATGCCCAGTGCGGAGGTGTGAGAGGTTGGCTATGGACGGGTTCATGAGGGGTAAATGTAGGCCGAAGAAGTATTGGGAAGAGGTGATTAGACGGGATATGACACAAATACAGCTTCCTGAGGACATGACCTTAGATAGAGGGTTGTGGAGGACACGAATTAGGGTAGAAGGGTAGTAGGTAGTCGAGCGTTGTCCTACTTAAAGGCAAGTTCTATATGGTGCTGTTTAGACCGACTATATTGTATGGGGCGGAGTGTTCGTCAGTCAAGACTTCGTACATCCAAAAGATGAAAGTTGCAGAAATGAGGATGCTGAGATGGATGTGTGGGCATACACATAGAGATAAGATTAGAAATGAAGATATCCAGGAAAGAGTGGGAGTGGCCTCGGTGGAGGATAAGATGCGGGAAGTGAGGTTGAGATGATTCGGACATGTGCAAAGGAGATACATAGATGCCCAGTGCGGAGGTGTGAGAGGTTGGCTATGGACGGGTTCATGAGGGGTAAATGTAGGCCGAAGAAGTATTGGGAAGAGGTGATTAGACGGGATATGACACAAATACAGCTTACTGAGGACATGACCTTAGATAGAGGGTTGTGGAGGACACGAATTAGGGTAGAAGGGTAGTAGGTAGTCGAGCGTTGTCCTACTTACGCTTACAAAATGATAGTTGCAGTGCTATTACCGTAGGCCCGATTAGCCTATCACACTCATAGGAGCAGTATTGTTTTGTAGTCCCTTGTAGTTTGATTTATGTTGCTATGTGTTCTTTAGTGTACTTTGTCTATCTTATTTATATGCGTTAGCTATTGCTTTCTTTTGTCAGAATGCGCTACCATGGCGTATTCGATTTTGTTAGTAGCATGTTCATACTGCTTTTATTTCTTGTCTGGGTCTGACCATTTCTATTGCTTTGTTTTGCTTGCTTTGCGTGTGATTATGCGTTGTGTTGAGCCGAGGGTCTCCTGGAAACAATCGTTCTACCTACTAATGTAGAGGTAAGGTCTGCATACACTCTACCATCCTCAGACCCCACGTTGTGATATTTCACTGGGTATGTTATTGTTGTTGTATACTTTATTCGTTCACTTTTATTTGTCAATTCTTTCAAAAATAGATTTTCACATTTACTTGTTACTTTTCGATATCAAGAGAAGACGATTTTATTTTTCTTGTTTTACCCTTAATTTATTTACTACCATGACTTCTTGAAATTATATGTCAATTTTAGCTAACTAATACTTTATATTGGGATTAACACACACCTCTTAATTAACCCTCTTCAAGCACTAAAGAGATGGATGAGTTGTAAAGTGCTACTAATAGCTATTGAATCTTGAAACTTTATACTAGCTTTAATAATTACGTATTAAAATTTAATTTCAATTATTGAGGGTTTTTATTGATTAATCGCTTTGGGAGTTGAACATAGTGAATCATCAAAAAATAAATATTGAACTTAGAAAGTAGAAAAACATCTTTTAAAAAGAATAATTTTATAAATAATAAAAATATTATATGAATGATAAAAATAGGAGTATTATTCTTTTGGTCATGCAACCCTGCGAAATGAAGAAAACAATAACATAGCGTGATAATGAAATTGACGAATTATTCACTCACTAATACAGTGCATTCCCTAGAAACGTTGTCGTTTACGTTTGGCCTATTGAACTATCTTCTTGTCACGTGCAAATTCCAATGTGCTCATCAAACGAATTATTTGGTACCCAATTAAGTTACGAAAAATATTCAAATCGCTTATATCAAACGAATAAACATAAAATAATGTATTATGTGGTTCACTTGCTAATTATACGAAGAATTTAATTTAAGTATTATTTATCTAATAATTATTAATAATAAATTATTATGCATAATTAGATATACATATAAATCTTACTGTCGATCTTAATATCCATACATGGTATGTACAATCTCTTATATATTTGAACTTGATTTGTAGTGTAACTATTTTTTAATATAATCATCTTAAATGGTATGGACAATCTTTTATATACTACCAACTTGAAGATCTTTTAATATTTGATAAAATGGTTGGTAAACATGATTAATAAATATATCTACCAACTTATGAAACTTTTTTTACAAAATATATACTTATGTGTCAAGATTTATATTTAAAAAAAAATTGAAATAATGATTTGAAATTCCAAATAAGTTGAAGTTGAAATTTTATCCAAATTACATAAACAAACATTGATTTGAAATCATAATATGAAAACGCATGACCAAACGCCTACTTAATAAAAATAAAAGAGATATAAATATAATTCTTATAATTTTATTTAAATTTCAACTTGAAATACTTATTTATTTTCAATGTCATTTCAAATATTATTGAAGTACATGATCTTTATAACAAACTTATCTGATTATAGTAGGAGAGGGTAAGTTAGGGGTGGCTAGCGGGGCGGGGCGGGGTGGGCTGGGATGGGTTCCATCCGGCGGGATGTGGGACGGGATGGGGGTGGGTCGGGATTGGGATACGGCGGGACTAGCGGGTTGGGATAGGCGGGATGGAAAGAGGTCCCGTCCCGTCCCACATCCCGCCGGAAGAGGGGTCGGGATTTGGGGGGACGGGTCAGGTTGTAGGATTTGATTTTTTTTAGACACTTGATTTAAAATATATATATATAAACACTCAAATACTTGAACAAGATAGTGTAATAAAAACATCTCAATGCTGTTTTTGTGCCTCTTATATTATTTAATAGAAATGTAATTTTTTTGTAATACAATTTCAAAATTGCAACTTGTTTCATTGTTCAAAAGTTGCAAATGACATAGTAAAATTGACATTAAAAAAATTACATAGTTAACCATACTTTTTAAAATTTCCTCACAATGTCTTGAGGATCTTCGGTTGGAATTGGAAGTTGTTGGTCAAATTGTTCGACGTCGCTTTCTGCTCCCTCGGACAAGATTTCATTGTAGTTATAGTCTTCTTCTACGATCCGCTCTAATCCAATCTCTAAATAAAACTGTAATCTCCAAGTTGTCTCCCGCCAATGAGTGTATGTGCTATCCTATTTGAAATCTTCCAGCAGAAAAAGTGAAAGTATATTTATGTCCTAGAGTCAATATGTATTAGGACAAATGTACTTTATACACATTCATATTATTATTATTATTAATGGAGATTAATATTTTGGTATTTGCAATTATTGAATTATTAGTTGATTGTTTATAATAGTCTATAATATGCATCCCTAGAGGTTATATTGTTATTAATAATGTGAGATATTAACATTATAACGTAACTCTTAAAATAGTCTCTGTTGACACCCAATTTTGTCTCATCTTTTATGATTTTTATTTGCAATTTTTAATATTTTTGACACTTTAAAACAATTTTAAAATATAGACATATATATGTATATATATCATTATTATTTGCATTTTTTATTGTCATTTGCATTTTTTATATATATATATATATATCATAATCATGCTTTTATCATAATATTATATGTTATTTTATTTTGACAAAACGGCATCGCATTTTTATTTTTTATTTTTTAGCACCAAACATTTCCCAAATATTATATTTTTATCATATTGTCATCTTTACAATTTATAAATTTTGCAAAGCTTTCTTTTTATATAAAAATCCCTTTTTATATTCTAAACCCATAACCCATTTATTTTCCAACCCAACACCCTAATTTCTTATTTCCTAATTCCCTTACCAAACCAACCCCCCAAGCCCAATACCTCTTATTCCCTTCCCCTTTATTTCCCCAAGCCCAACCGGCCAATTCCCCAAGCCCAAACCGAACCGGCCCATCGCCCATTTTCCCTTATTTCCCCCCAAACCAAAACACTTCTAGAAAACAAAAACTAATACCCACCAAACAAAAACCCTAGCCTCTCTTCAACTCTCCTCTCAACCCCACGCCCTCACCGCCGCACACCCCTATACCCCTGCCCCATCCCATCGTCGGTCACTTCAACCCACACCCTTATCCCCGAAAATCCGCCCCAAAAATCATGTTTTTTGCCCACTTTTGTTTGAAATTCAAACCCAATTTTTCATCTATAAAAGCCCCATTGTTCTTCATTGTAAAGGGGTCGTCGGTTTTTTTTTTTTTTGTTCTTGATTTGCATTACATCCTTTGTTCTTCATATTTTTAAAGAGGGTCCGAAAATCCGGAAAGAAAAGTGAAAAAAATCGAGTACGAAAAAAAAAAAAAGATTAAAAAAAAGTGCAGAAATTTTCTCAGAAAATTCATGGGGAGCGACCAACTTCTTTGGTCGATTATCGCTTCGTTCCTTGTTCGATTGAGCTGATATTTGGACAGTGTTCCTCTCATCTCGGTCTTTGATTGGGAACCGACAGAGGTGGATTCGGAGATCCGTAGCTCCGCATTGTCGTCGGTGAACGAGAGTCGCGGTTTGGTAATTTTCTTCCAATCTTACCTTCTTTGATGTTTGTTCTTGTTGTTATTATTCCTTCGTGTTTGGCGTTGATGTTGTAGCCATTTTGGAGAACGCTTTGTTCAGAAAATTTAAAAAAAGAACTGATTCGGGTCGGATTTCTGTTTCGGGTCGACCCGGGTCTTGTAATAATTTCATATTTATTGTGTTTAATATTTTGTTGTTGGTTATCTGAAAATTTTAAAAAAATGTGTTTATTCCGTGTCAGCACTGTATCGGGTCGACCCGGTTTGGTTAAATTGCCAGATTTTGTGTTTTTATCTTGTTGTTGGTTATCTGAAAATAAAAATCCAAGAAAAACTGATTCGGGTCGGATTTACGCTTCGGTTCAAACATTCGAATTTAGGTCGGATGTTTAATCGTGGACTTGTTAATTTATTTTGGTATTTGAATATCCGTTACGCGGCTATTTGTTATTTTTACTGATTTGAACAAATACTATACTTAGGCCGATGAAATTAAATTCGAGGCCACGCTTTTTGCTGTTTTATTGTTTCACTATTTTGAATTAAAAATTGCATTTTAGGCCGATGAAATTGAATTCGAGGCCGCGCTTTTTTTCGTTTCTGTTTCAGTTTACTGTTTTGACATTTAAACATCCGTGCATGGATTGTCTTACTGATTTACTGATTTATATAAATATTGCATTTATTCCGATGAAATTAAATTCGAGGCCGCGTTTTTTTTTCTTCTTTCGTTTCTTTTTCAGTTCACTTTTTTGGCATTTAAAGATCCGTGCACGGATTGTCTTACTGATTTATATAAATACTGCATTTATGCCAATGAAATTGAATTTGAGGCCGCGTCCCTTCGGATATCATTTCTCAATTTCTGTTTTTCTTTTTACTGTTTTTGGACACCATTTTACTGATTTGAATATTATACTACATTGGCCGATGAAAAAATATCCGTCGATTTTTGAGGCCTCCACATTTGTAAAGACGGAAAATAAAACTTCTGGGCAAGGATGAAACTTAAATCTTTTTCACCCAAGAGACCAACATGTTCGATAGGCAAGGAAACTAAAATGACCAACGAGTCATATGTTCGGAGCCACGACGTGATTGGAATGATCTTTTCAAAATTTAAGTCTGAACCCTCCGTAATCAAAATATTTATTGTTTTGGATACGAATCCGAAGTTATGTATATTCAATTGTTTCTAACCGTTTATTCTTGACAGCTTGCAAAGATAAGTCAAAGAAGGCAAATACCTCTCAGAGATTTCTTATTTTTGTTGTTGTCTTTTACTTTCTTTAATTCAGCTTTATTTTCATTCTGCATTGTAATATTATTGTACTCGTGAAATTATTGAAATATTTAGAATAGGTAGACATAGAATTAATTAATAGGGTAGTCTAAACCTGGAAACCCATCGCTAGTTTATCTAATTTTAGGCCCGTCGCCCACAATAATCACCTTGCATACATTTTTATCAATTTTCATACAAATGCATACTTATACTTTTTTTTCCAGCTTTACATGTATATTAATGCCATACAAATGCATACTTATACAAAATGTATCATTTTATTAACACCTTGCAATATTATTTTTATACTTGTAAAAACATGCATTTTCTTAGTACAATAATTAACCTGAATTTGATCGGATAACCGCAAGTTAGCGGATCTTAAAGGATGCCTAACCCCTTCCCTTTAGGATAATAAAGAACCCTTACCTAGAATTTCATTAGTTTCGTAGACCACAAAATTGGAGTTATTTTGTATTTTTTTTGTAGTTAGAATTTAGGTGTCCTAATTCACCTTAGAATAATTAGGTGATGACTCCTCAAGCAAGCATTTTTAATCCATCCAGAGGGAATCGACGCCATCGCGTCGAAAAGCCCGCAGGTCAAAATCGGGCGCGACAGTCTCGACTAATGATCATCGAGAATGGGATATCGATGATATGTGATAAGTCGACATGTGGTCTGCATCACATCCTTAGAGGATGTAGTGTGTCTCACATGCTGCGAGTAATGTCTACTCGTGATGGACACATGGATACTTTGGAAGTATTGGTATACCCTGTTGATATATTATTTGTTATACTTGTCTAAAGTATGATTAGTGTGGGTGAGATAGAAGTCCTTAGACTTGAGGTCAATGCGCACCTTGTCTACAAAGTAATATACTTTGATCATGTCCTAAGCTCAAATGCCTTATAAGTTGAGATACGACTTGTATTGATTACATTACGATGTGGATTAAAGGTGGTAGTTGAGACAAGATTAGGATTCATTCCTCGAATGTATATTCGAGAGAACACTCAGCTTCTCAGTGATATTAGGTTGACTAAGTAGTTGACCAATGTAATAGACATATTTAGAATATGGTCTAGTTGTCAATTAATATAGATGAGATACAATGATTAAGCCATTTGAATAGACACTTGACAAATCCTAAGCTTGATCGAGTGTGTCGTGAATGAAAGGATTTTATCTTACCACATAGAGGTTAAGTTTACTGGATTCGTGTAAACGTATTTCACATATTGAGTTCGTCTTGCGGCGCCGTCTAGGAGTTCCGCGTAGACCTTAATTTGATTAATATCGATATGTGAAGGCATGTAAGGTCACACTATGTCGATTGTCTTTTCGATCTAAGGATGTATTGAGAGAGTATTAAATATTTGATTTAGAATCGAGATATTTAAATGAATGATGATTGTTTTAATTAAGTCAAAATTAGATTTTAGATTTAATTAAGAATGTGCTGAAATTTTTTGGGCCAGGCCCAAGGTCAAACCCTAATCCGATTTGACCTATTTTCACCTATAAATACAGACCTACAATTCATTATTCATTACACTTGATTTTCATATCATTATTCTAAGTCTTAGAGACTCAGAATCAAAACTCTCTTGAACCTCTGCCGGATTTCCTGGCTTTCCAAAGGAGGAATACATTGAAGCTTGGAGCTTGAAATCGAAAGGGCATTCGCGTGCGCACCCACGGTTGATAAAGATTCCAGTTATTGTAAACATGTAAGTACCATTCAAGTTTTATGTTTACGGTTTTAAATTACCTATAGTTAAACAGTTCTACGTTTGTTGGGTTTGAAACAAATTTTTAATATCCGCTGCGTACAACAACCCAATAAAACCCAACAGTGGTATCAGAGCCAAGGTTGTTTTGTATGATTATAAGGTAATTAGTTAATAATAATATGGGTTAGAATTTGTTTAAATTTGAAATTCATCTCATTTAAAGCTTGAAAACCTAATATCTTAAAAGCACATCATCCTTGTCTCCCAAACTATTAAACAATGATGTAATCGATGAAGTAATTCCGATCTAACTCTTCTAAGTAAATATGCATAATCGGTTCATTGCGAACATAGTGCACTGAAGCGAAGAACGAGAAGGGATTGGATGATAGTCGATGAACGTGTTGTTTGATAATGAAGGGTAACGAAGATGAATCTGCAAATCTGACCCTGAACCAGTTTTAGGGTTTTCGAATTGCGAATTTTGTGCTTTTGAGACGGAGGCGCCGCAACTCTACAATGGAGCGTCGCGGCACCGAGGGTCCAATATATATATATATATATATATATATATATATATATTATTTTGGAACAGTGAACAGTAATCGAACATTGTTCCGGCGTTTTTTTAAAATAAAATATATATATTCGAAACGATAAAGATGGCGACGATCAACTTTTCCGTGAACGATGGCGGTTTCCGAAATTGCAATTTAATCCTTAGGGCAAATCTGAAAATTTTAGAAGTTTCTGAAATTGCAATCTGGTCCCTGGAAAAGTTTTTAAAATCATCGGATTTGGTCCTTGAGGCAAATCTGTAAATTTCATAAAAGCAGATTTGGTCCCTGTAATTTATTTAGAATTCTGGAAATTACAGACAGGTTCCTGAAATCTGAAAATATTTTTTGAAAATTAAAATTGGATTTTCTGAATTTAAAGGGGTTCAAAATTAAAATTTTAAATTCTTGAGGGACTAAACTGTAAATTATGAAAATCTGAAACTTACAGAAATATCCTGAAAATCAGTTTTTAAAATCAGAAAATGTTTAAGGGACTGTTTGGATTAGACTTAAATTTTAGAGTTTGGACAAGTTAACCCATGATTATTATTAATTGTATATTGTTGAATAATATACGAACTATATGCTAAGTGTTTATGCTTTCATTTAATAATTAGCATAGTGTCCGCTATAACTGTATGGGCAGGCGACGCCCAGTATTTGATTAAACCATCTTATATCATGCATATTGGGTTGAAGGTTCCCAACTATATGTGTCATTAGTTTTGCATGATATTAAGATGTGATATTGGATATGACGTAAATAGTTGATCTTGGTTAAAACCCTGAATTAAAATGTTCCCCAAATTTTAAATACAAGTCTAAATTAAAACGTGCCGTCCATTATAATTGTTAGAGTGCAAAATCCTTTTCGGCTATACGAGTATTTATACCAAAGCATTTGCTCTAAGTCTACGCGGACCCATAATCTTTCATAGATGTGTTTTAAATGTAAAGGTAGACGATAAACTTTTATGGGTATTTACACCAAAATGTTTGCTCACAAAGGCCAAATTTACTTAGATACATAAACACAGTCGTGTAATGGGGTTGACTTGCTTAGACAAATCTTGGCGCCAAAGTGACAGACTAATCTAAGGACGCAAGATTAAATATAATATTTGATCAATCAAGAGTTGCAAATAAGTTTTGCAATTGGTTTAGAACCTACCAAGATGTGTTATTGAAGTTATCAGCCAAAGCAAATGCGGAGATAACATAGGCTTGGATCTTGGTCCATTATCACCTCAATTAATATAGGTTTGTATTCTACCATGGGGTCGTAGAAATATGTTAAAATAGTGGGAGCTAATTAAATAAAAGACCATATTGATTAGCCTAAACGAATGTGTATAATAGGAAATAAATTTTGAGTTTGATTTTCAGTCTATCTAATTTTTCATATTATCAAAGATGTCGAGCTTATCATTGAAAATGTTGATTGAAATGAACAAACTTACTGGACCTAACTACCTTGACTGGCTAAGAAATTTGCGAATAGTGCTGAGACAAGAGAAATTAGAATACGTGTTGGACACGGTGTTCCCAATAGTCCCTGCGACACTCTGCTGAATATGCCTCTTTTGATAAGGATGCTTACCAAAAACACCTAGATTATGCCACTTCAGCACAGTGCGTGATGTTGTCTTCCATGTCTATGAAACTTCAGAGACAACATGAGAACATGGGTCCTAATGAGATGCTCGAACACTTGAAGAGTCTCTATGACTCACAATCCCAGACTATGAAATATGAGTTACTGATAGAACTTTTTAAGTGTGTGCTCAATGAAGGGGGACAGGTCTCGCAGCATGTGTTGAAGATGATAGGGCTGATAGAGAGACTTGCTTCAATTGGAACGAAGCTGCAAAAGAATGTCGCTACCACCCTCATCCTGAACTCTCTCCATCGTTCCTTTGAAAACTTCATAGTGAATTACAATATTAATGGAACGAAGGCGAGTCTACCGGAGCTGCACAACATGCTCAAAACCTTTGAGTCTTCCACTTTCAAAGGCAAAGTTGTGCTCATGGTGAGCTCTACTATCCGACCCAAGCCGAAAGGTAAGGAATGACAGAAGAAGAAGGGCAAAGCAGTCGCTGCGCCCTCAGCTATGAAGCCTAAGGGAGGTGTGAAGAAGAAGAAGGTGAATCCGGCTAAGGATGTATGCCTCAACTGCAACAAGAAGAGGCATTGAAAGAAGGACTGCATTGCACCAGGAGGAGGAAATGCACCAGGAGGAGGAAAAGCACCAGGTGCTTCTACCTTTGGTGGACAAGGTATGTACGTCATTGAACTAAATATGTCTATAAATAACTCTCATTCTTGAGCATTGGATACCGCTTGTGGCTCACACATTTGTACCAATGTGCAAGGGCTAACTGATAGCAGGAAGGTTGGACCAATAGAGGTAGACGTACGCATTGGAAATGGAGCACGAGTGGATGCTGAGCGCGTAGGAACTTATAGATTAAATTTACCTTATGGCTATTGTCTAGTGTTAAATGATTGTTACTATGTACCCTCGTTAATGAGGAATATCATTTCTATCCCTGTTTTGGACATGTAGGGTTTTTCATCATATATTTATAATGGCAGTCAAGTATTGTCTTTTGATAATGTTATATATGGAACTGCTCCTCTTGTGGATGGATTATATACACTTAACTGTAGTCGAGAAATATTCAATGTACAAAATAAACGAGCTAAGATAAGTAATAGAAACTCTACCTACATATGGCATTACAGACTTGGTTATATCAATGAATCATGGATAGCAAGGTTGAGGAAGTTAGACTACCTCAAACCATTTGACTTGGAGTCTTATGGTAACTGCAGATCTTGCTTGAGAGGAAAAATGACCAATAAGCCACTTTCTGGGAAAGGTGTGCGAGCCAATGAGGTGCTTGAGTTGGTCCATACTGATGTATGTGGGCCATTTTCGACTCAAGCTAAAGGAGGTTTCCTATACTTAATCACTTTTACTGACGACTTCACAAGGTATGGATATGTGTATCTTATGAGACATAAATTCGAGGCTTTTGAGAAGTTCAAAGAGTACAAGTCGGAAGTAGAGAAGCAACTTGCAACAAGTATCAAGACCCTTCGATCAGATCGAGGAGGTGAATACTTGAGCAAGGATTTTCTAGATTACTTAAAGCTACATGGAGTCCAATCAGAGTGGACACCTCCTGGAACACCACAGATTAATGGTGTTGCCGAAAGGAGAAACCGAACCTTATTAGATATGGTTCGATCCATGATAAGCTTCTCAGCTCTACCGACATACCTTTTGGGGACATGCTATACAAACCTCAATATATGTTCTGAACATGGTTCCTTTCAAGTCAGTAGAAAAGACACCCTATGAGATATGGTGTGGCAAGAAATCAGCTCTTAAACATATGAGACCCTGGGGGTGCCCTGCATATGTTAAGAAGATGCTCACTGACAAGTTGGAATCCAAAAGTGAGAAATGTTACTTCGTGGGGTATCCAAAGGAAACTAAGGGATACTACTTCTATCTTCCTAGAGAACGTAAGGTCGTTGTTTCCAGGAATGCAACTTTCCTTGAAGAATAATATGTCTACAATGAACATAGTTGCACAGAGATAGAACTTGAAGAAATTCAAGAACCGCAAGATAACATAGATGTTGAATCCTTGCCGAATGACCAAGGCAAGAATTCAGTGGGAGTGGCGAAGATTGGGTACTTCAAGTACACCCTTTGTCCAGTGGAAGTGTTACAAGGAACAATGCAGAAATGCAAGATTCTCCTACACAACCTTTGGGAGTAGATGCAATGGTTGCACCTCCTCCCATTTAGGAAATACATGAAAATGATATTCCTGAAAGATCTCAAGTTAGTGGATTATCCAACACACAAGAACTCTCTCACAGTCAGAACATACCAAGCACTAAACTACAAAACAATCAAATTCGTAGGTCCACTAGGACTCATCATCTTCCTGAAAAGCTAAATCTACTTGTGAAAACACACAGTGAGATAGATATTCCCGATAACGATGAGCCTACAACCTATAGCGAAGCAATGTTGGACATTGATTAGAAGAGATAGCAAGAAGCCATGAAATTCGAGATGGAATCTATGTACATCAATCAAGTGTGGAACTTGGTTGATTTGCCAGCTGGGGTTAAACCCATATGATGCAAATGGGTCTTCAAGAAGAAGATCGATGCATTTGGAAATGTACAAACTTATAAAGCAAGGTTGGTGGCTAAAGGTTATAATCAATGGCCTGGGGTCGATTATGATGAAACCTTTTCACATGTTGCTAAGATTAAGTCCATTCGGATTTTGCTTGCAATAGCTGCATATTATGACTATGACATTTGGCAGATGGACGTCAAAACCGCTTTCCTCAATGGTAATCTAGTTGAGGAGGTGTATATGAAACAACCTGAGGGTTTTTCGCTTGAGTCCAAACCAAATGATGTATGCAAGCTACAAAAGTCCATTTATGGGCTTATGCAAGCCTCGAGGAATTGGAACATTTGCTTTGACAAGGCTATCAAGTCATTTGATTTCGTTAGAAGCAAAGATGATCCCTGTGTTTATAGTAAACACAAGGATGGGAGTATTACCTTCATTATTATATATGTAGATGACATATTGATCATGGGAGACAATAAGACTCTCATGCAGTCAGTCAAGAAGTGGTTGTCCAGCACCTTCATGATGAAGGATTTAGGTGAAGCCTGCTACATTCTGGGAATTAGGATTTATAGAGATAGACCTAATAGATTGTTGGGGCTGTCACAGTTAGTCTACATAGACAAAGTGCTTAGACATTTTTCTATGGAAAATTTCAAGAAAGGCGGTCTACCTATGGGACAAGGCATCAAGTTATCTAAGAAGGACAGTCCTTCTAATACTATAGAACTTGAACGCATGAAGAGGATCCCATATGCTTCGGCTATAGGATCGATCATGTATGCCATGACCTGTACTAGGCCAAATGTGGTCTTTGCACTTAGTATGACTTGCAAATTCCAGCAGAATCCTAGGGAAGAACACTGGAAAGCAGTCAAGAGTATTCTTGAGTATCTTAGACGAACTAAAGATTACTTCTTAGTCTATGGTGGGGAAGAAAAGCTAGCTGCTACTGGGTACACTGATGCTAGCTTCCAGACGGATCTTGATGACTTCAAATCTCAGTCTGGGTCACGTTCATTTTCAATGGTGGAGCAGTAAGCTGGAAAAGTTCCAAATAAGCTACAACTGCTGATTTGACAACAGAAGTTGAGTACATTGCTGGATCGAAATCTGGTAAAGAAGTTGTCACAATTTCTAAGTTCCTGAAGGAACTAAGGGTAGTTTCGAGTGCCAGTTGTCCAATAACTATTTAATATACCAACAATGGTGCGATTGCACAGGCTAAGGAACCAAGATCAACAAACAGAAACAAACATGTACCATAGAAGTACAACATAGTCATAGAGATGGTGGAGACCGAAGAGATTAGATTAGACTATGTTCCCACAGACGATAATCTAGCTGATCCATTCACTAAACCATTAAGCTTAGTCAAGCATAATGGTCATTTTGAGAATATGGGCATTAGATATGTTGGAGATTGGCTCTAGGCCAAGTGGGAGATTGAAAGTATATTTATGTCCTAGAGACAATCTGTATTAGGACAAATGTACTTTATACACATTCGTATTATTATTAATGGAGATTAATATTTTGGTATTTGCAATTATTGAATTATTAGTTGATTGTTTATAATATTCTATAATATGCATCCCTAGAGGTTATATTGTTATTAATAATGTGAGATATTAATATTATAATGTAACTCTTAAAATAGCATCGACTAATGATCATCGAGAATGGTATATCAATGATATGTGATAAGTCGACATGTGGTCTGTATCACATCCTTAGAGGATGTAGTATGTCTCACCTGCTGCGAGTAATGTCTACTCATGATGCACACATGGATACTTTGGAAGTATTGGTATACCCTGTTGATATATTATTTGTTATACTTGTCTAAAGTATGATTAGTGTGGGTGAGATAGAAGTCCTTAGACTTGAGGTCAATGCGCACCTTGTCTACAAAGTAATATACTTTGATCATGTCCTAAGCTCAAATGCCTTCTGGTTGAGATACGGCTTGTATTTATTACATTACGATGTGGATTAAAGGTGGTAGTTGAGACAAGATTAGGATTCATTCCTCGAATGTATATTCGAGAGAACACTCAGCTTCTCAGTGATATTAGGTTGACTAAGTAGTTGACCAATGTAATAGACATATTTAGAATATGGTCTAGTTGTCAACTAATATAGATGAGATACAATGATTAAGCCATTTGAATAGACACTTGACAAATCCTAAGCTTGATCGAGTGTGTCGTGAATGAAATGATTTTATCTTACCACATAGAGGTTAAGTTTACTGGATTCGTGTAAACGTATTTCACATATTGAGTTCGTCTTGCGGCGCCGTCTAGGAGTTCCGCGTAGACCTTAATTTGATTAATATCGATATGTGAAGGCATGTAGGGTCACACTATGTCGATTGTCTTTTCGATCTAAGGATGTATTGAGAGAGTATTAAATATTTGATTTAGAATCGAGATATTTAAATGAATGATGATTGTTTTAATTAAGTCAAAATTAGATTTTAGATTTAATTAAGAATGTGCTGAAATTTTTTGGGCCAGGCCCAAGGTCAAACCCTAATCCGGTTTGACCTATTTTCACCTATAAATACAGACCTACAATTCATTATTCATTACACTTAATTTTCATATCATTACTCTAAGTCTTAGAGACTCAGAATCAAAACACTCTCTCGAACCTCTGCTGGATTTCCTAGCTTTCCAAAGGAGGAATACATTGAAGGTTGGAGCTTGCAATCGAAAGGGCATTCGCCTGCGCACCCACAATTGATAAAGATTCCAGATATTGTAAACATGTAAGTACCATTCAAGTCTTATGTTTATGATTTTAAATTACCCTATAGTCAAACAGTTCTACGTTTGTTGGGTTTGAAATAAGTTTTCAATATCCGTTGCGTACAACAACCAAATAAAATCCATCAAAAAGCGCTTTCAGACGATGTTGATGACGCTTGAATGTTCAACACATCTCGGGCCATCTTTGATAGTGTCGAAAATGTCTTCGCATTCTCCCTCTAGTATCTGAACAAGTCTTCACGTCCATCTTCATTGACAATTAAATCGTACGGTACAACACCCTACAAAACATAAACATTAAATTCGCTAACTTGTGAAGAAGTTGAACCACTAAACATTATATTTCTAAGGCCGTGAACACTAGCAGCAGAAACCGCATGTCTTTTATTAGGTTGTAGTGAAGTAGAAGAAAATGGTACCGAAGTCGGTTGATTATTGGCACTTTTTTGTTGGAAATACATATTTTTTTTGTAATCAGTGTGTATGCTAGACGTAACTTCTTCTTTAGTTGGTTGGTGAGTTGGTTCTTTTATTTGGGTCTGTTGGAAGTATTTATATGCTTTCATAAATCGTTTCAACAAGTGTTTTACAACCGTCTACTTTAATAGTCGAATTTAATACATCACCAACAAAATATATAGTGAGAATAGAAAAAAAGTATTTTTTAAATTTTATAAACATTTTTTAATAGATGAAGCGTAAGCTCGTTTTTGCATACATTAAAACCTCTATAAATTAATATAGTAAAAGCGTAAGCTCGTTTTAAATTCAAAAAACATTGTATCTTAGAAAAATTCATGTATCATATTACGTAATTTAATTAATGAAAACTAATAAATAGTGTTCATTGTTTCTTAATAATTAAGTATTATTCATTGTATTTTTACTAAAAACATTCAACGTATGATGGTGACAGAAAATATTGTATAAACAAGATAGAAAATTTCTTGAAACCACACCTAACAATGACTCCTTATCTAAAAGGTGTCACGAAATCAACAATGACGGGTCAAATTCGCAAAGAATTATGTGAGTACAAGAGAGATCATTCGACATGCACTCAAAAAGATTTGCAGTTGTGGCTTGAAGAAAAGTTTCATTTGAAAGTTAGTCAAGATACAATCTCAAACACACTCAATCGATCAGCTGAGTATCTTTCAGCCAACCTAGAAAGAGGAAGGGATATCAAGCGGCACAAACCAGCAAAATTTTCAGAAATTTTGGATAAAGTTAGAGATGAGCTCTAACTAGACTTCAATTTTAAGAAAAACAAACAACACTAGAATCATATTTAAGTAAATTATCTTAGTTATGTTAGTGTAAGTTTATATAATTATTAATTTATGATATTAATGAGACCCTATATTTACATAAGGGTTTTTTGAGTTATATAAAATAACTCAAAATATTAGAGTTATATAAAATAACATAGTTGAAATAGTAGGATAAGAAATTCCAGAAAATTCTTTAGTAGCTAGAAAAAATTTCTCTAAAAATGCAATAAGTTCAGAAATTTTTCACAATCATCATCTACCAGCATATCCATTGGACTTTGATTATGAGCGTTCAATAATAAAGTTATAGGTCTTTTATACTCGTGAGCAACAAGTAGTTATTCATATAAAGAATTCCACCTAGTCGAAACTTCTTCTGAAATTTTTCTATAAGGTAGTCCACAATCATGACAAAAAAAATTATACTCTTAGCGTCTTTGTATTTTATTACCTTTAAAAATAAAGTTTATAGCAAATTGTATTTTATCAAGAATGTTTTTAAAAAGTTTTAGGCCATCCTTTACAACTAAGTTATAAATATGACATGCACTTCTAATATGAAAACAATCGGGAAAAGATGGAGTAAATTGAGTTTTTAAAAGGTTTACAACATAATCATTAGCAGTAGCATTATCTAATGTAAAATTCATAATTTTATAAGTAATTTCACAATATTCACAAATTTCATGAATATTTCTTGCAATAAATAATTCAGTGTGTCTATCATCAATATATCTATATGCTAAAATACGTTTTGCATAGACCAAGTCTGATCTATCCAATGACATGTAACGGTTAAATAATCATTACAGTTAGTACTACGGCCTATATCAGAAGTGATAGCCACTTCGCCATTAAAATAATATAATGCATAACGTAAATACTGTTGATATTCATGTGCAAATTTAAAAACGTATCTTCCAACAATTGATCTAGGAAAATCGTTAAAAACAGGATTGTATGTTTCTCTAATGTAATGAATAAACCATAAGAAGAAGTAAATGAAAAAGACAAACCCACTACCACAACTAATTTTGCTATATTTTCCATATCTCTGTGTTTATCATATTTAGGACCTATAATTCCCCTATCATCGGGTTAATTCGACCTCGTACTTGGTCAGGGACACTATGTGAACGTTGTCATGACTCAGAAGCATTGGCACACCCAATTTTTCAGCCAGATATTCGTTATATCTTGCTTTGTGCATGCTTTGTACATGTCTCAATAAACCTTCCATCCTACCATGACCTTTTCCGGTTTTAAATTTATAAACTTCTTGACAATTTTTACATCTAGCTAGTTGATTATCACTGTCTCTATCAAAAAAGTTTCATGCAGGTTAGTTTTCGTTGTTTGGGCCCTCGACTCATACTAGGGGGAATATGAGACATTCCAGTTTCAGTTTCAGTCCAAGGTGAAGGTGCACTAGTAGGTGTGTTATCTACATTATCGTCTAATTCATTTTCAAAATTAAAGTCCGATTTAGATGCATAATATACCTCATGATTTAATGGTATATTAATATCATTAAAAAATCAGTTTCATCTATATGAGTGAAATAATAAGGACTAGAAATATGATTACTAGAAGATGCACCATTACCCCTGTTACCCCTAGTGCGTCTACCAGAAATCAATCGTCCAAGTCGTTCCATTATAATAATGTAAATAAATAATTAAAGTAAATAAAATTAAGTATGATAATCAAAATTAAGTAACAATAATAATTTAAAGAAGGAACGAAGGTACCAAACGTCGATGTAACGTCGACGTGTAATTGAAGTTGAAAATTGAAACTTTGCTCAATGGATGATTCTCAAGCTAGTTGTCAATTTTACTCCCAATTTTTAAACTTTGATACAAGTAAGCAAATAAAATATAATATTTAGTAGGCAATGTAGACTTGTAGAGAGATAGATTGAGAGATTAGAGAAATGATAGGAAGATTTGTGAGAAAAATGAAGAGGAAAATGAGGTATTTATAATTGAGAAATAGGGTTAAAGTGTAAATATACTAACTTAGATGTTAAAAATAAATATTAAGGGGATAGGAGGTTTATGGTGTGGGGTCCAAAAATGATCGTTATAGCCGTTGCACAATTTTTGTCATTGTTGCAATGATTATTTTTGCAAAGGGGGGTCCGGACTGGGCGGGGCGGGATGGGACGGAATCGGGACGGGCGGAACGGGCCCCGGTCCCATTCCGAGATCGAATCCGCTATCTACAATTTCATTTCGTTTTTTTTTTTTAGGGTTGAGGCAGGGCGGGCCGGTAATCGAGACGGGTCAGGTCGGGATTGGGCCGACCGTCCCACTGCACAACCATAGGATAAGTGAAGTAAAGCCACACGTTGAGAAATTAGAAAAGCTTTGTGAGGTCAGTTATCAATTATCAGTTCATTATCACGCCGAAAAAGTAAAAGAAAGAAAGCAGAAATAAATAATTAAATAATTAAAAAAAAAATCAAAGTCTTCCACGCTTTTCCTTTGTGTGGTTACCTCTCAAACCCCAAATTCTTCTAATCATCTTTTTCTTTGATCCTCCCATTTAGTTGAAGCTTCTTTGAGGTAAGTCTTTGTTTTGTTAATTCAATCAATTTTATTTACTGGGTGTTCGAAATTGAGCTTCTTTTACTAATTGGAGTACTGGGACGTTGTTATATTTTTCCCTTTCCCCCCTTTTTCTAGTTCAGATTATTCAGTATTTGCGTTAGTCTGATGTGGGTTACTCTTTTTTATTGGTTTGTTTTAGAGTGGTATAAGGAATAATGGATAATTAAATGAAGATTTTGAATTTGTTATATGGTGATTATTTTAATATTAAGATGGTGTTAGATTGTGGTGGGATTTGGGGGAAGCTCATTTTAGTACTGGTGATGAGTTTGAGATGTTATTTTCAAAAGTTTGTTTGATAAAAATGGAATCTTGGGGGTTTTTATTTGAGCTGATTTCGAAGTGTAATAATCAATTATGAATTTGTAATCTGGGACCAGCAAATTGGAAATTGATATCATGTTAAACCAAAAAGCAGCTTAACTCGAGTGAGCCATTGTATTGTCTCTATGGGTGTGTTCGGTAGGAAGGAAAATGTTTTCTTGGAACACGTTTCCCAGGAAAATAAGTAGGCTTCTTACCTATTTTCTTGTGTTTGGTACGTAAGCGAAAAATATTATGCTCAAAGCATTGGTATATAATCTAGACAAATACTATGGGAGGTGGTCGTGGGGTGGGGGTAGGGGTGTGAGGTGGTAGGATGAGGGTGGGGGTGAAGATGGGGTGTGTTTGGAGGGTGGGGATGACACAACCAATATGGAACGCCACTTGTGGAGCTTGTTTTCCCTACTTCTACTAGGGAAGTCATTTTCCCCATTTTTAAGGAACTTGTTTTCCAAGAGAAAATGTCATAAATTTCGACCAACCGAACATAAGAAATTGAAAAACATATTCTGGAAAATATTTTCCCCCATACCGAACACACCCTATGTAGCATTTGATTTTCACCTGCAATGAATTAGTCATGTTACCAGTGCAAGTAAAAACAGGCAAGGTTGATCATTTGGTGTTAAGGGTTTTCTTTAGGTTTTTCTAACTTTGCATATAGGATTAGAAGTCAGAATGGTTGATCTTTTCTGGTTGCTTTATTAAAGTAGAGTAATATCATAAAGGTTTGATCTTTTGACAGATGGAGGAGGGCAAGATGTCTGAGGATATTTTGACTTCGGCTGCGGCATTTGTGGAAGGTGGAATTCAGGATGCCTGCGATGATTCTTGCAGCATATGCCTTGAAGAATTTTCTGATAGTGATCCTTCTACTGTACGTATTGTTCTCATTATCCTGTGTTACTATGAACATAGTTTGCTTCATTGTGGAGTAATATAATCTTTCAATTTGCAGGTGACAGGCTGCAAGCATGAGTTCCATCTTCAATGTATTCTTGAATGGTGATTGAAATGATTCCCTATTAATTAGATAACTCATGTCTAAACTGTTCTTTTCACTTATCAATATGATGCATAATGTTTTTTTATGACTTGCCCAAAAGATGACATTGTGCCTTTGTTGTTCCTCTAATGCAATTAAGATGAGTTTTAGGTTCTCTTGCGGAAAATTAGAATGATCTATGAAGTGCACTGGCATGAACGCATAAACTACACGTAGAGTAGTTTGACAACGTCAAAGATCCAATTACTGCATTTAAGAATGACATAGGGCTTTTGTAGTTTGTCTTTGTATCTGATATTTTACTCTGTTGCCCAACTTTTGGATTCCATGTGTTTCTTGAGGATTATGTGCTCCTATTGGAACAGTTTGCCTGAGAGATGTAAGAGAAAGGTGGTCATTTTGATTTCAGCGTTGTGATTCCTTCTGAAAACACACCCATGAAGAAACAGTGCTTATGTTGCTCACTGATAATGACTATAGCTGACATGGAACATAATCACTATTGATGACTAAGAAAAGGGTGTGACATCCGTAGTTTCTTCCATGATTTATGGTGTTTCATCTCATTCTTTAGCTTTTATACCCATCTGTCCAGAAAGCAGGAGGAGGGGGTTGTTCTTACCCAGTGTTGGTTCCTTGCTGTGTTTGTTTGGACTAATAAAAGAGTGAACAAAATAATGAAAAGTCACTTCTTGAATCACCAAATATCTCCTATTAAGTATTACCCTTGGAGTAACTGGTAAAGTTGCTGCCATGTGACCAGGAGGTCATGAGTTTAAGCCGTGGAAACAGACTCTTGCAGAAATGCAAGGTAAGGCTGCGTACAACAGACCCTTGTGGTCCGGCCCTTCCCTGGACCCCGCGCATAGCGGGAGCTTAGTACACCGGGCTGCCCTTTTATTGTTCCAACTGAATCCATTTGAAAGTTTTTTTTTATAAGGAATCCATTTGGAAGGTTAAATGCAGTCGTGTTGATCGATTGAATCATGAGTGGTTTCTTTTTATTAATATTTTTGTGTATGTTTGGAACAATTGTGTTCCTTAGAAACTGTCACAGAAGATAATCAGTTGAAAGATTATAAGTTCTTGGATCTTGATTGTATATGCTGCAAATACTGTGACTAAAAGGCATGAATAGAGCTTTATCTGACAGCACTAATATCCTGACAATTCTTGAATGTATGTGCTGTAGGTGTCAGAGAAGCTCCCAGTGCCCTATGTGTTGGCAGCCTCTCAGTTTGAAAGATCCTAACAGGTTTTGTCTTTTCTCGAATCAGCCAGTTGTTTTATCAGTTTGTGATCTTCCTTAGTCCTCCTTCAAGGCTGTTAATATATGTGCTTCTCTTTCAGCCAGGAATTGTTGGATGCAGTTGAGCACGAGAGAAACATCAGGATGAATCCTCCTAGAAACACCACAATCTTTCACCATCCAACTTTAGGAGATTTTGAATTACAACATGTTAGCATCTTTAGAGACCGCGAAAGCTTTTTCTTCTTATAAGCTGTTTATGGTCCATTTTGTGACAAAATCTTGTGGCACGTTTCTTTCACAGTTACCTGTAAGTGCAACTGATTCTGAGCTTGAAGAGCGTATCATTCAGCACTTAGCTGCTGCCGCTGCCATGGGAAGGGCACGTCACATTGCTAGAAGGGAAGGTCAGCGAGGTAGGTCATCAGCTCAAGGTCGTCCCCATTTTCTGGTGTTTTCAACTAATCCAAATGCTCCTCCTCCTCCTGCTGCTGCTGCTGCTGTTGCTGCTTCATCTTCTACTCAGAGGAGTGGGGGTGAACCCACTTCTGAAGTCTCGGTTTCTGGTCAGGATTCTCCGATTATTGCAGAAGGTTCAGGACAACTACTTACTCAACCATCTTCTGTTCAAGCTGATGAGGTTTCTGCCTCTAGGTCAGGATCAAATGCTGCTGTTAATCAACTTGGGACTTCGCCAAACAATAGGTGAGTCTGTTGTCAACCTTTTCCAGGGTTTCGATGGCTTCCTGGTTTTTTTTTTTTTTTTTTTTTTTTAATTTATGTACATGAGTTACAGACTATAGTCATGGGAATGGATCCTCTAAAAATGTAATGAGTTCGCAATTACTACCACAAAAGATCCGCCCTCAGCCTTTCAGGATGGGGGCACAGCAAAAAGGCCTTCTTGTGTATTTTGCCCTTTGTGATGGATATCTCATGCCTCTTAATTGCCGATCACCATTTTGGTTGTAGGTTCTCTTTTTTGATATACAGCTTGTGTATGGGGGGGGGGGGGGGGGGGGTTTCCCCCTTCTATTAATAAAATTATTTACCTTAGCTTAAAAAACAAATATCCCGATCACCATGAATGAGGAGTGGGTGAGCAAGACTCGAAAAGTATAATAAATGTTTAATTTTAAGAAAGAGGGAAGAAGGGGAAAGTAAAGGACAAAAGACAAATAAGGCCAATCTATTCTCTTATTTTGTGCTTATTATTGAGTTACGATATTGTAGGAGGATTCCTTCTCAATCTTCTCCCGACAATCAAGACAGAGCTGGACCATCAGATTTGCAGTCCTTTTCAGAATCTATAAAGTCTCGACTTAGTGCAATGTCAATGAGGTACCTGAAACTCTAATATCATCTCTTATAATTATTCAGATATTCTTTAAACATCAAAAAAAAAATTATTTGTTTGTAAGCCCTATTTACTTGCTTTCATCGTCGTTTTTCAGATGCAAAGAATCTTTAACCAAGAGTTCAAGGGGTTGGAAGGAGAAATTTTTCTCTCGCAACAGTTCAACATTAGACGATGTTCCTGAATCTAGGAATGAAGTCAGTGCAGGTGTTGCCACTGTATCACACATGATGGAGCATCTGGAAACTACAGATAGCAGAACTAGTTCTGCTGAATCAAATGTATTGGAGGCTAATTTACCTGTCGGACATGCTGAGCAGCATATACCTGAGACTGATGATACCCATTCTTTAAATGAGGATAATAGGCAAGCCCCATGTGCTGCAAGTTCCGGTTCAAACTAAGTTCTAGATGAGTCAAAGCATTTTCTCTTAAAGGTAACTTGTCTTCTTCTAAGAGTTCCAATTCATTTTAGTCTATCCTCCCTACTCCAAACCCAAAAAAGAAAAAAGAAAAAGAGAAAGCCAAAACCGAACAAAAGGGAAGGAGAACAGTGATAGAAAAATGGAAGTTTTTCTCCATGAATATTACATGCTGATGGCCTTTGTAGTCCCCAATGAGTTTGACACTTAGCACCTAGTGATATGATGATAGGAGATGCTCGTTGAATTTCAAGTGCATACTGATTAGTGACACCGACACAGAAAAGCCTTGTTGTGTAGAAAGCAGTATACCATTGAGCACATGCACTGCCTTTATTGTTATGTGGCTTCGCTGCTTTCTGGCATATCCACATGACTAGAACATATCTCTATTATGAGATGTATATTTTGGTTAGTATCCATAGAAAGAAACCATTGCTATTTTTAGGATAAACTTCTGTCATCATCTTTGTAAATTTCAGATGCACCAACATATTTTTGGTATAGTGGAAGTGCAGTGGGAGGCTTGGACCACATGCTTGAGTTCTCGGATTATTTTCATATGTAAAGTCCTAGAATTCCCCAATCACTTGTAACATGTTAGTACCTTCTTGGTTCTAGATAGATTAATAAATTTATTTTGCGTATAAAATAAACGGAGAGAGAACTTCAATTAACAAGAATTTGATGTATGGTGACTGAAGAGGACGATAAATAATATTATAATTAATCTAGTACCAGCGTGAAACCTTACAATTGAGTTGATTTATATGGGGCTATGAGTTATATGCTAGTGTTTTGAGCTGAGGTTCTATCGGAAACCACCTCTCTACCTCACAAAGATTGGGGTAAGGTCTGCGTACATATTACCCTCCTCCCCAGACACCACTTGTGGGATTACACTGGTGGGTATGTTGTTGTTATATGCTAGCGGTAAAAAAAGAACGAAGTTGGTTTATGTAGTACAGTTGGTTTAGCTAAATATTTTTTGTTTTCGAGATGTTGTATTTTCCCATTTTGTTTTTCTTTTATTATTTTTTTGTTTTTTGAGTTTTTCATCTGCGGTGGTAATGTTTGGCTGACCTGACTATCAATTGAGTTGTATGGGATTCGAGGTGCTCACATGGTGTGAGCCTCTCATCCTTCACCAGTTGGCGAGGGATCGAAAACCACTATGGACAATCGTCCTCCCCTTTTTCCCCACCGCTCCCTCAAATGTAGTATAGGGTAAAGAAGTCAACGGGGTGCTCTTTTTTCTGCTTCCACAACATTGTTTAGTTGGCATTTGCCAGGAAGGAAAAAGAAAAAACAAAAGAAGGGGCCTTTCAAGATTTTGTGCAACATTTTAAAGATCTCATGTAGCACTAAAAAACGTGTAATTTTAAGAATAGTCAATTTTTTCTAAGAGATTACATAGAATCTTGAAAAATCACATGAAATATTAAAAAGCTAACTATGGCTTCTTTTTGGCACCTAGAATTTCATCAGTTGTGTTTTGATACTTTTGCAAGATCACCAAGTGTGATCTTTCATGTGATCTTTCAGAACTTGCATGAGGTGATGGAATCTTTTATTTTTTCTTCACTGAGGTCTGAGAGAGGCCTCACACATCCTTGAACACAAACCAGGACTTAAGAAAACCCTAAACTCTTTTTCGAATCTCCAGCTCAGTATTCTTGTAAATTACCTATCAAAAACGATTTCTTGTAAGACGCATCAAGATATCATGGTGTGAGATGAGTAGGCTGAATGTTACACTTCTGTAATGCATGAGAACAGAAAGCTCTTATAAACAAAAAATTATTTGAGGCAAATTTGAGGGAGAAGCTTTGCTGAGAAGACTCCAGTACTGTAGATGGACACTTTATGTAGTAAATTTGCTGACTAAAACGTGCATCAGAAAGATTTGCACCTTCAATGAGAAATGCAGCTACTCCATCTTCAATAAGCTAGACATAAAAGTCTGTATGGGAAGATCGAAATTACTAATGAGGAACTTCCAAAACATGAATTATTCTTCTTTGTGTCCTCTATGAACTCCCAGAACCTTGTTGTGGATATAGCCTGTTCAGAAAAGCCCTTCTGTTTTTTAGTATGGCCTAGAATGGGTTAATTTTTTCCTGTTAAAGCCTTTAGAACTGCTGCTGGGTGATAAATGAGTAGGAAATCCAATGATGTGATCACTGTTCTCCGGCAGTAGTGGGTTCACTTTGTTTTTAAAAAAAATTTGCGAAGGGTGGTTAGAACTTAGACTTCAATTTATGATATCAATGCTTTTCAACCTAATATTAGTTACAATCTTATGTTTCTGATGACTGAATTTAGCAATCTTCCCCTTGCTTAAACAATCCTATGGCTCTCTGCCTTTATGAAGACATTACAACGTGTCTGAAATTTGTGCTTCTAGCCTTCTACTGACATCCTTTCAAAGTTTCATTTGTCTGTAGGTCCTGCTCTATGCACTGCATGATATCTACCTTTACGAATTGAAAAACAATATTATGCACTGCCTAATAATGGTTAAATCAACTTTGTAGAAGATTCCATTACTATATCATGGAATATTTTAAACTTCTAAGAAGCTTTGGCTAAACTACTTCACTTGTATGCTAGGAATAATAGTAGCGTGCAGAACTGCTCCTATGATGGATCCCTTTGGAAGTTCATACTTTCATAGTGAATTGCTGTGACCAGACAGTTCACGGATAACTTGACAAGGCACTGAATGCTAAGCTGATATTCGCGGTTTTCAAATATTGGTTAGTTTCACCATTATGAAGGATTTGCATATATCCATATAGACAGATATTATGTTCTGACCAATATCAAGTCCTATTTGAAGCGGACTTACAGAATACCACAGATAGAGAAGTTTTACGTGTCTTCCTATGATTTCCGTTTAGTACTATATGATACAAACCAAATTCCTCTTATCAACCCCCCCCCCCCCCCTCGTGTGTTTGGATGGATGGTGCCAAGGACCAATTATCTGCAATTTCTCGCAGTTCATACATTCTATGATAATTTCTTGTTATATTTCTTTTTTGATAAACGACACTATCTGTCTACTACAATGAATTTGTCCCTGCTGCAGGTGGAACTCTTGCCAGCATCAATGATATATGGGGTGCATCTTAATCTGTGGTGAAACGCTAATCCTTCGAAGTGCAACACTGGATGTAGCCTGCTTCAATAAACTAGGAGGGATGGATGTCATCATTTTGTCCAAGCCATGTATATGTACGATAATATAGATGTAAATTGACCCATTCTGGGTAGTAGTACTGATGAATACAGCCGTTCTCTTTAATCTTACATGAACCCTCCTTTGTAATCTTCAGACATTGTTGGACAGTTAGTTGACCAAAGTTTTCTTGGGATCCAGTAGCACCACATGTTCATTTTTTAATAGAACTCAATTTTGAGTAAACGTTGAATGTGTACATTGATTAATCATTTTCAAAGGTGCTTTCTATAGCGTTTAGTTGTATGATTTATGATCATATAAGGAGTTCCTAGCGTTGAAGGCACTAGAACTTTATCTTATCAATGCTTTACTATGGTTTCATCCTTTTCTCTTGCTATGCTTTTATTCAGAGTTGTGTATTGGCTTGTAAGTGGTCACACAAAAAAAAAACAGATGAAACGGATGGCAAATCCAGTGGTGTCTAACTCATGCTTTTTTCTTTGTTATTTTGATGATGCAAGTTGTACATGTGCTCTTATGTTTTTCTAATACACAATTCATTGAGTTTGACTTCTCGTTCTCGATGCGTTCCAAGGTCTCTATTTTAGGATGCAGTATGTTAGTGTTCCATTCAAGACAGCTCTTATAGTACATGGGGTGGTGATTGAATATGGTTGTGTTGTGTTATGAATCACTCAAAAAGCTTATTGATTTGACATTTGAGTGATCCATCTCATTTACGCGGGAAAAGAGCAAGGTTGTGAGTCACCTACTGCGAATTTTCCCATTGGTTGATTCTCGAGGTCACCTCTTAAAAAGGAAAAAGACCCTCAGGACCATACATAAATAGGTGAGGTGAGATTCCTTCATAAAAGGGGGGAAAAGAGGGTGGGGTTTTGTTCTGTGCTAATACAGCTTTAGAAAGGAGAGAATTTCAGAAGCACTTTCTTATTTGTCTCGCACAAAAGCAAAAACAACAAATCTTGTATAGTTTAATTAATAACAATAGGTTACAACCAGCTTCCAACAGAACAAAGTGTCCAGAGAGAACAGGGTCCTTTTATCCTTCTTCCTCAATCAACAACAAAAGTTTCCAACTGAATGCAGAGCGCATTACTACAGAGCTGCTATCCCAAAAGTACATGGAAACTACACGGAGGGTACAAGCTGGGAAGAAGACTGCTGCAGCATAGCAAGACGAGCACGATGATGAGACTACTCGAATTTCTTTATTAGAGAAAGGTCTGTTAGCATTTTCTCAATTGCTTCCTCGTCAAGTGCACGTCCAATATTCTGCAAGCACGGGAAGGATGTCAGTTAGCCCAAGTTTATTAAAGAGTAATAAGAAGATATATTGCTGGATGATTGACTGAACAATTGAGAAAACCAAAAAAAAATTGAAGATTCAATCTCTGAACCAAAGCTCTTCTGAAACTTCCTTCAGCCTTATGTATGGTGAAGTACAAGACATCATTTTAGCTGAACCAGAAAGCTAGAAGAAGAAATACACAAGGCAACCATATGTAAAAATGTTTAGAACATGAAATCCAGATTTGTAGTGATTCTCTACAGGCAAACTCATGGCTTCATAATACTTCAAGTCCTTATAATGATCCTTTTTCCTTGAACAACTTCATATATCTCATGTCAAATGATGCTGATTGATATACTTCTAACAAGTTGCTAACCAAAAAAGACACATGACGTTGACTCAACGAACTGACTGGCTTAATTAAACGTGAAGACAAATTTGAATCAGTTGGTCAGTATTTCTAGCGCAATCATCTGTCATGCTTGGTCATGTTGACTGAGTTATAAACAATGATCCAGGGCTTCCCCAAGATCAGAAACAGATTGGGGAACAAAATAAGCAAGCAGTGGGTGTGGAGGGTCAGTAAGGTTGAACAGGGATCATGCATGAGTACCTTGATGGATGGGACCATGGCAATACCTTCATCAACGGTTTCTGGGCAAAGATTCCCAAGAACACAGAGCTGCACAAACATTCAAACTTATAAACTGCAGTTCCCATGAAGATATTAACAGAGGTACAAGTATATAAAAAAAGTTAAAAAGACATACTTACACCTCGAATTCAGCAAGTGGATACCTACTAAGGATCCTGAATTGAGGTTAAGGTCTACATACTATGAAAGAACTGGTTTTTGTAAATGCACAAAATATCAAAAATAGATGTTTAAGTTTTTTAATATAAGCGATAGGTAGGAGGATACTCTCGAGCTTGTCTAACAGCATCAGGGTTATTGTACCGACTGAAACGCTTCACATATTGCAGTGACTTTTCAAATACCCTAGAAAACAAAGGGAACCAATTAACCAAACTTGAGAACGTGATGGAGAACATGTTATCTCTTCAGATTCACATTTAGATGTTGAAAGAGTAAAAAAACTTCATCAAACTCCTCCCCCCTTTCTGGAGGTCTGGGAGGGGGGGGGGGGGGACAGAGTTGAGAATATTTCATTGCATTTTGCCTATATATGAACATTGAAAATTTCAAGAAGTGGTTGGCATGAGTTAAAAGTTGATATGGAGGAGGACTACAACTTATCACATATGATAAAGTCCCTACGGAGGTTCTTTGGAGATGTTTGGAGGCTAAAGGTGTACCTGTAGCGTATACTAGGGCGATCAAGGATATGTATGATGGAGCCAAAACCAGAATACGGACAGTGGGAGGAGACTCGGAACACTTTCCAGTGATGATGGGGCTGCACCAGGGATCAGCTCTTAGCTCATTCTTATTTGTCTTGGTGATGGATGGATTGACGTGACAAATACAATGGGAGGTGCGATGGTGTGTTATTCTTCGCAGCGGGGTGAACGCTAAGCTGAAAGTTTGGAGACAGACTGTGGAGTATAAAGGGTTCAGGTTGAGTAGGACCAAGACAGAATACTTGGAGTGCAAGTTCAGCAACGTGAGCGACCGTGAGACCGGCGTGGAGGTGAGGCTTGAGACTCAGGTCATTCCGAAGAAAGAAAGCTTCAAGTACCTCGGGTCTATTATCCAAGGGAATGGAGAGATTGATGACGATGTCACACATCGTATTAGGGTAGGGTGGATGAAATAGAGGCTTGCATCGGGATTCTTGTGCGACAAAAAGATGTCACCAAAACTAAGAGACAAGTTTTATAGGGTGGTTAGATTGACTATGTTGTATGAGGCGGAGTGTTGACCAGTCAAGACGTCACACACTCAGAGGATGAGAGTGACAGAGATGAGGTAGCTGAGATGGATGTGTGGGCATACAAGGAGGAATAGGATTAGAAATGATGATATCCGGGACAGAGTGATAATGGCCTCGGTGGAGGATAAGATGCGGGAAGCGAGGCTGAGATGGTTTGGACATGTGCTGAGGAGAGATACAAATGCCCCAGTGCGAAGGAGTGAGAGGTTGACTATGGACAGGTTCAAGAGGGGTAGAGGTAGGTCGAATAAATATTAAGGAGATGTGATTAGACGAGATATGGAGCAGACGCAACTTACTAAGGACATGACTTTAGATAAGGGGTTGTGGAGGACACAGATTAGGTAGAGGAGTAGTAGGTAGTCGAGCGTAGTCCTACTTACGCTTACAAACTGGTAGCTGTAGTGTTATTAATGTAGGCCCGCTTAGCATATCATACGAATAGGTGTAGTATTGCTTTATAGTCTTCTGTAGTTGTATTTCTTCTGCTATGCGTTCTTTAATGTACTTGATTTATCTTATTTATCTGCGTTAGTTACTGCTTCTTCCTTCTTTTCAGGATGCGCTATTATGATGTATTCGCGTTTGCTATTGGCATTTGCATAGTGCTTTAAATTTTTAAATTTTTGACCGGGTCTGACTGTTTTTTTTCCTGCTTTGCATGTCCTGAGCCGAGGGTATCTCGGAACCTACCAAGATAGAGGTAAGGTCTGCGTCTACTGTATGTTGTTGTTGTTGTTGTAAGAATACTTTTAGTGATGTATGGGGAAAACCCCAATATACAAGACATGTACCAAAAGTGTAGAGAACCTACACCAGAAAATCATTCTCTGTGAATCTCACCCCAGCACAGAATACCAATTATTGTGTATAAGATAATCCAGCTTGTATTTAAAAGAACCCACTGAAGAATGACAAAATCTGAGCATTTAATGACATAACAGGAGCATCTAGATTTATATACATACTGCGAAATCTGATTAGTTGGATCATCCGACATCTGCTGAAGCTGCTCATACTTGTGTTCAAGAATCAATGCGACTTCACAATTCATTAGACATTTGGCCTTCAAAAACTCCGAAACCAAAGTAACAAAATAAGTTATTGAACTTCGTGAAAAGATATGCTGTTTGTATCCATACTAACAAGAAAAAGACTACAAATTTCGCACAAACTTCCACCATAGTAGTAAGAGATAAGTTGGAGGGATGACAAGGGAGGGGGATCCAGTGATTGGGTATCGAAAGGTGGGGCACACACTTAATCACTTCCCTCCAGCTTGGCTGACTAAATACGTGACGGGGGAAATTATCTTTTAGTTTATAACTTTAGGCTTTAGTATGGGCGTAGATCCAGAAAAATTGACAATACCGTCTGGGTAGGGAACAGTCTGTTTCCCTATACAGAAATTTATTATAGAAAGACTTAAGGAAATACTGGCCAATCTACCAACAGGAGTGCCTCCCCTCCTCCCAGTCTTGTTAATTTGACCCGAATTTCACATCTCTCAAGGAGAATGACTAATACAGCACCACTAATCTAATCCCCCTCCACTTCATGCCTAAGCAATAGTCACTATTGCTTGAACAAATCATTCCATCACCAAACTTATATGGAAGGTTGGAAACAATTCTGGAGTAACTCTTTGAAAGTTGGAGCAACTGGAAAGTTGATAGCCCCATCAAGATAATTTTGAAAGATGATACCAGCAGCTATTTTTTGGACGGTATGGAACGAGAGAAACAGAAGGTGCTTTGATGGGATATCAACTTCCTACCAATCTTTAAAAGCTAGATGTCTTATGTATCTATATAGTCGGGTTTATCTGTCTCCTATAGACTCCCCAGTTACCTTTTTGAACTTTGTTAGCTCATTGTCTCTAGTCTGATGTCTATAATGGAGCTACCTAGTTACTATTGCTAATGCTCTTTTGTAACTACTATGCATCTTCTTGATGCCAGCAATAGAACCTTTTACTTCATTAAAAAAAAAATCTGGAGTAACTAACCAAAGAAGAAATGCTTTTAAGAGGTTCATCAGGATATGGATGCTAAATAGTTTAAGTTAGGCATAGAGTGAAGCTAGCAATTTGAAGTGATTATTCATCATCACCATCTATGAAAAAAGCCAGGCAGTTTGAAGTGACTATTAATGATCACCATCTACAACAACATACCCAGTGTAATCCCACAAATGGGTTGTGAGGAGGATAGAGTGTACGCAGACCTTAACTCAATTTTGAGAGGCAGAGAGGTTGTTTCCGATAGACCTTCGGCTCAGAATAAAGCAATAACAAAGCAATGATCACCATGTATGAACAAAGAAACAGCATTTTTCTTGTGCCAGACAAAAAAGTCCTAGGCGCAATCCCAACAAAGTGAAAACAAAAGTTCAATTCCGATACTCCATATAATCCATTTCAGGAAGAAAGAAAAACAAAAGCTTGATTATAAGACTTTACTCCCCTTTACATTTATGAATAAAAATGAAAAAGAAAAACATATCTTTATGAGCAAAATTGTGAAACAGCCTTTTTTATGAGTAGAATTGAAAAAAAAAACAATATTTTCGGCCTAGTTAACCTAAAACCTGAAGTGAGGATTGCATAATGTAAAAAAATATTTTAATATAAGAAAGAAAATTTTGAAACAGAACACATAAACTGACAATCTAAATTCAATTAAAATTTTAAAAGATTATTTTGGGATAAATAAATTCAGTAGATTTTAAAAGACTATTTAGGATTGTAACGACTTTAGAGTGAGTAGTTATATTTACCATCACCAATTGCGTTTTCTTCTTCTTCCCCCGACATTCTTTGAGACCACCTAGTTGGCCAAAATATGCGAAACAAACAAGACAGCCTACTATAAATAGACACAAAATTCAAGATTTCGAAATTTAGGTTTACGTCCTCGAAGTTTATTAAAATTATGGTTATGCCCCAGAAGAAATCCTCCTACTACGATCACTCCCTTGAAGCAAGCGTCTGCCTTATTTAGATGAGGGAAAAAAACTATTTATAGAGGAAAAAATTGTTAATACAGTTACCCTGTTTGGATGGTTGTTTCCTTGGTTCATTTTATTGTTTTGTATGAAACTATGTTTGTTTTCATTGTTTTTAAAATTATATTATACGGTGTTATAAACTCGTTATAATTTCATGGTTATAATCATGAAAAAATGCAATAAATCACAGATTTGATGATTTTTACGTAATTATGTATTTCATTTCTTCGTTATATCCTCACCCCTCCTAGCCACCTGCATCACACCCAAAACTACCTAACCCCACCCCCACCCTCCCGCCATCCACCCCATCACCACCCTACCACTCACCCGACCATCCCACCACCATCCAGCTCCCACCTTCCTGCACCCATCCTACCAACCCCACCATTCACCACCCACCACTCCACCACCATCTAGCTCCCACCTTTCTGCACACATCCTACCAACCCCACCCTTCATCACCCACCACTCCACCTCACTCCATCACACCCGAACTCACCCACTAACCACTAACCTCCACCATTTGTCACCCCTCACCACCACCCAATCCCAACCCACACCATCTATTTATTTTTTAAAGTTCTCATTTTATCCAGTTACCTTAATTTTATTAATATATATGGATTAATTTGTAATTAATGGTGTTTCAGTAAACTTACATGTTATTATACAGTACCATACAGTCAAATCAAACAATAAAAATATTAAACTGCAACACACGATGCAGTCTATTCAAATATTATATTCATTAATACAGTATTGTACAATACAATACTATATTGTACATTATAAAATCATATGTAACCACCATCCAAACACAGTGTTAGAGTAATGGAGTATATCATATTTATAGAAGAAGAAAACCTTGTCGCACAAGAAAAGGACTAACTTTTAAAGAAATAATTTAAGTTATACAGTCAAACATCTCTATAATAGCAATGTTTGTCCGAGAATTTCATGGCCTTGTTGTTATTTATGTATGTTGACATTTAGTGTTTATACTTCATTTAACTGATATAAACGAAAGTACACAAATAATTATTTTTTTATACTTTTATGCTATAAACGAAAATAATATACTTGCTAATTTTAAAATCTCAATTATTTTTCATATCTCATTAATTAGTTATTTTTTATCCACCCAATCCACCACCCGACCCATCTATCCACCCGTTTATAAATTAGTTATTTTTTATGTAGTTCAGTGATAACATACCCCTGACTCATGTCATTACTAGTAATTGGTTTTATTTCCAATAGTTGTCTTTATTTTTCTAAAGTGAATGGAAATTCTTTTTCAATTTCAACATGACAATAACGATGATTCCCAGTATCAAAAATGTTATTTTTGTACTACGTTATACATAATTGACATTTTCTATGTTGAACATCATTCTATATATGACTATAACTGTTAGCAATATAATATGTCGGGAAATATTACAATGGTATCAAGATCAAATTGTAATGATAAAACAAGATAATATGAAAAGCAAGATAGCATGAAAACTGAAAAATAAATCAAAAGTACCAAATTGAATGAAGAAAAATAGGGTGATGGATGGAGGCGGATTGAGCTCCACACGATATACCTCCGATACATGACCAGCCCTACTCACGAAACAGTAACTAAAGTGTGATGATACTTTTTTACTAACATCATATGTAACTTCACCTCTTTTTTCCCCCTTCTTTCTAACTCCAACTCAAATATTGTCCAAATGTCTAATAAACTAATAAGCATATGTCTATCTTTAATAAATTTGCTAATTATCTACTCCATTTGATTACGGTAGGAGAGACTAGAGAGTAATGAAAACTCACCCTATTGGAAAGCTATTTTGGGCTCAGCCATCACGCCAAAAAAAGGTAAAATGAAAAAGAATAAAAAAAGGAAAGAAAAAAAAGCAGAAAAAAAAAAAAATAATCAAAGGGAAAGTTAAAGTCTTTCTTGTTCTTCCACTCCTTTCATTTCTGTGGTTACCTCTCTAAACCCAACTTTTTCTTTGATCTGCTCAATCGCTTGAAGTTAAGGTAAGTTGAATAATTTTGTGAATTTGATCAATTTTAGTTATTGGGTGTTGGAAGTTGAGTTTCTTTTACTAATTAGAGTATTGGGTGTTTGTTTTCTTTTCCGTTTTCCCCTTTTTTCTGTTCAGAGTTTTGAGATTGGGTGTGACCTGATGTGGGTCACAATTTTCTTGTTTTTTTTTGGGTTGTAGAGTGGTCTTGGGAATAAGAGATAATATAGTGAAAATTGTGAATTTGTTGTGTGGTGTTTATTGACTTTATTCTGTAGTAGTCATAGTATTTCTTCAGTAGTTTCTTGTCCATCGATTTCGGTTAGTATTTAATGTCTCTATTTCTTCGCGTAGCATATTATTTTGTAGTAGTTATTGTTCCTTTATCCTATTTGACATTCTTTGTTATTGCTTATAACAGCCTCTCTACCTCCTAAGGTAGGGGTAAGGTCTGCGTATCCCAGGCCCCACTTGTGGGATTACACTGGTATGTTGTTGTTGTGTGGTGTTTATTTTTATATTAAATTGTGGTGGGGGTTCAAGAAAACTCTTTTCAGTGCTGGGATTAGATTGTTATCCAGAGCTTTATTTAATAAACATGGAAATCTTGGGGTTTAGTCCCCTATTTGTTATTTTCTGAGCTGTTGTTGGGAGTATATTAATCAATTGTGAAACTTTAATTAGGGACCAATAAATTGGAAAAACAGCTATTGCTACCATATTAAGCGGAAAGATTTAAACTTTTTAATGTCTCTATGTAGCATTTGATTCTCACCTGTAATTAATTAGTCATGTTACCAGTGAAAGGTGAGAGCAAGTAAGGTGATTATTTCGTGTTAAGGGCTTTCTTTATTTTTTTCTAACTTTGCTTATGAAATTTTAAGTTAGAATGCTTGTTTTTTTTTGGTTCCTTTCGTAAAGTTGAGCAAGGCTTAAAGGTTTTAACTTTTGACAAAAATGGGAATCTTGGGGTTTTTATCTGAGCTGCTGTTTGAAGTGTATTATTCAATTATAAATGTATAGTCCGGGACCAGCAAATTGGAGTTGATATCATGTTTAACCAAAAAGCTACTTAACTCAAGAGTGAGAAATTGTATTGTTTCTATGTAGCATTTGAGTTTCACCTGCAATGAATTAGTCATATTACCAGTGTAAGTAAAGCAGGTAAGGTGATCATTTGGTGTTAAGGGTATTCTTTAGTTTTTTCTAACTTTGCTTGTGGGATTAGAAGTCCGAATGCTTGTTGGCTTTTTTGTTTCTTTATTGAAGTAGAGTAATGTCCTAAAGGTTTTAGCTTTTGACAGATGGAGGAGGGCAAGATGTCTGATGACATTTTATCTTCGGCTGCGGCATTTGTGGAAGGTGGAATTCAGGATGCCTGCGATGATGCTTGCAGCATATGCCTTGAAGAATTTTCTGATAGTGATCCTTCTACTGTACGTATTGTTCATATTAGCCTGTGTTACTATGAACAGAATGGGCATTATCATCGAGTAACATAATGTTTCAATTTGCAGGTGACTGGTTGCAAGCATGAGTTCCATCTTCAATGTATTCTCGAATGGTGATATAAATGATTCCCTATCAATTAGATATCTCATGTCTAAACTGTTCTTTTAACTTATCTGTATGATGCATAATGCCTTTTTATGACTTGCCCAAAAGATGACATTTTGTGCACATTGATGGCTGCTTTGGGGCCTTTATTGTCCCTCTAGTGCTATAAATATGAGAGTTACCGACTTTCTTGTGGAAAATTAGAATGCCCTATAAAGTGCCACTGGTTGGAACCCATAAAATAGATGTATAGTATTTTGACAACGTCAAAGATCAAAATACTGCAGTTAAGAATGACAGAGTGCTTTTGGAGTTTGTCTTTCTATGTGATATATTCCTCTGTTGCCCAACTTTTTACTGAGTGGTTTTCTTGGAGGATTATATGCTCCTCTTGGAGCTTGAAAATGAGAGAGAATGGCATTAACTTGATTTCAGCATTGTGATTCTTTCTTATAAGTAACCCGTCCATAAATAAACTGTACTTTATGTTGGTCACTGCTTGTGATTAGATGATGTGGAACGTAATCACAATTCATGACGGAGAAAAGGGTGTCATTTATCATTAAAAGAGAGCAAAATAGTAAAAGTGACTTTTGAATCACCAAATATCTCCTATTTACCATTATTCCAACCAAATCCATTTTGAAGGTTAAACACAAGTGGCTTTGATCAATTTAATAGTGACTATATCCGCTATTTTTGATACTAAAATTAAATAAAGATCAAGTTGGAGCATTTAATTTATTTCTTTAAGTTTTGGAACAAAATTTTATTCCTTTAGAAATTGTATTTGTCACTGAAGATAATCAGTTGATAGATTATGAACTCTTTGGATTTTTGACTGTATATGCTGCAAATACTGAGACTAAAAGGCATGAATGGAGCTTTATTTGACAGCGCTAATATCCTGAATAATTCTTGAATGTATCTGATGTAGGTGTCAGAGAAGCTCCCAGTGCCCCATGTGTTGGCAGCCTCTCAACTTGAAAGACCCTAACAGGTTCTGTCTTATTCTCAAATCAGCCACTTGTTTATCGCTTTATTATCTTCCTTAGTCCTTCAATGCTGCTGATAAATGTGCTTCTCTTACAGCCAGGAATTGCTTGATGCAGTAGAGCACGAGAGAAACATCAGGATGAATCCTCCTAGAAACACCACAATCTTTCACCATCCAACTTTAGGAGATTTTGAATTGCAGCATGTTAGCATTTTTGTATTCCATGAATTTTTTTCTTCTTATAAGCTGTTCATGGTCAATTTTGTGACAAAATCTTGTGGCACATTTCTTTCACAGTTACCAGTAAGTGCAACTGATTCTGAACTTGAAGAGCGTATCATTCAGCACTTAGCTGCTGCCGCTGCCATGGGAAGGACACGCCACCTTGCCAGAAGGGAAGGTCAGCGAGGTAGGTCATCAGCTCAAGGCCGTCCCCATTTTCTGGTGTTTTCAACTCATCCAAATGCTCCTTCTCCTGCTGGTGCTTCATCTTCTACTCAGAGGAGTGGGGGTGAACCCACTCCTGAAGTCTTGGTATCTGGTCAGAATTCTGCAATTGTTTCTGGACAACCAGTTACTCAACCAGCTTCTTTTCAAGCTGATCAGGTTCCTGCCTCTGGGTCAGGATCAAATGCTGTTGTTAATCAACTTGGGATTTCCTCAAACAATAGGTATGTTTGTGTCTCAAGCTTGGTTCAATGTTTTGATGGTTTCCTCTTTTCTTCTCCAAATGAATTACAATGGTACATATTATAGTCACAGAAGGAATCCTTCATTCACAATTACTACCGCAAGGAAGCCGCCATCCTCGCCCTTTCGAGATAGGGGCACAGCAAAAAGGCCTTCTCGTGGATTTTGCCCTTTTTGATGGCTATCCCATGAGCCTTAATTCCCGTTCACCATGAATGAAAAATGGGTAAACAAAATGAAAACATATCATAAATGTTGAATCTTAGAAAATATGGAGGCCGGGAAAAGTAAAGGCCAAAGAACAAAAGACAAATATGGCTAATATTTTTTTTTTTGCTTATTATTGAGTTATGGTATTGTAGGAGGACTCCTCCTCAATCTTCTCCTAACAATCAAGACAGAGCCGGACCATCAGAGTTTCAGTCTTTTTCAGAATCTATAAAGTCTCGACTTAGTGCAATGTCAATGAGGTACCTGGAAACTCGAATATCATCTCTTATAATTCTTCAGCTGACTTCTTAAACATCAGAAAATTTATTTGCTTGTAAGCCCTATTTACTTGTTTTGATCGTCGTTTTTTAGATACAAAGAATCTTTAACGAAGAGTTCAAGGGGTTGGAAAGATAAATTTTTCTCTCGTAATAGTTCAACACCAGACCATTGTGCCGAATCTAGCAATGAAGTCAGTGCAGCTGTTGCCACTGTATCAAACCTAATGGAGCATTTGGAAACAACAGATAGCAGAGCCAGTTCTGCCGAATCAAATATATTGGAGGATACTTTACCTGTCGGAGGTGCTGAGCAGCATATACCTGAGATTGATGATACCCATTCTTTAAATGAGGATAATAGGCAAGCCCCATGTGCTACAAGTTCTGGTTCGAACTAGGTTTTGAATGACTCGTAGCACTTTCTCTTAAAGGTTAGTAGTCTTCTAAGAGTTCCAATTTCATTTTAGTTTCTCCACCCTACTCCCCCCCCCCCCCCCCCCCCCCCCACACACACACAGAGAGAAATGAAATAAGAGAGAGACCCAAAACAAAACAAAAGGGGATGGAGAAATGTATGAGGGTTTTTCCCCATGAATATTACATGCTGATGGCTTCTGTAGTCTCCAATGAGTTTGGCACTTAAGCACCTAGTGCTACTGGAAATGATGATAGGAGCTGCCTATTGTATTTCAAGTGCATACTGATTAGTGACACAGAAAAGAAAAGCCTTGGTGTGTCGAAGCAAGTTGGTATAGAAGTATACCATTGCGCAAAATGACTGACCTTAGTTGTTATGTGACTTCTGCCGCTTTTTGGAATATCCACATGACTAGAACGTATCTCTATTGTGAGATGTATATTTTCATCCATGTGGATAGAAAGAAATCATAGCTATTTGAGGTTGAGGATAGACTTCTGTACCATATCTATTTTTGGGCTTGAGGATAGACTTCTATCCTTATCTTTTTAAAGCTTAGATGCCCGATGGAACTTATATTTTTAGTATAGTAGAAGTGCAGTGCAAGGCTTGGAACACATGCTAGAGGGACTCCTTTCATGTGCAAAGTCCTAGAACTTCCTAATCAGTTTTGTAACATGTTAGTACCTTCTTGGAGCCAAGCAGATCAATCAAATATATATTCTGTTTATAGGAAAACAGAGAGAGAACTTTGATTAACAAGAATTTGTTGATGGTGATTTGTGACTGAAGAGGGTGATATGTGATATTATAATTAATCTTGTACCAGTGTGAAACCTTACAATCGAGTTAATTATATATGGGAATATGAGTTGTAGGCTAGTGGTCCCACACCAAAAATCTTTTGAAAAAGAAAAAGAAAAAAGTTGATTTATGTAGTACAGTTGCTTTAGCTAAACGTTTCTTGCTTTACAGGAGCTATTTTTCCTATTTGTTTTTCTTTTGTTGAGTTTTTCATCTGCGATGGTGATGTTGATGTGCCCTGACTATCAATGCAGTAGTATGGGATTCGAGGTTAGCTCACATGGTGTGAGCCTCTCATCCTTCACTGGTGAGGGATCGAATCCACACATGGACAATCCTCCTCACTCCTCCAACCTCCCTCAAATAGCAATAATAACGAAAAACAACATACCCAGTATAATCCCACAAATGGGGTCCTTACCCCTACCTTAGGAGGTAGAGCTCAAATAGCAATAATATTTTAGAAAAAGTATCCATGGACTGTGGGTAAAGAAGGCAAAGGGCGTGTTATTTATTTATTTATTTTTGCTTCCATTACATTGTCTAGTTACCACTTGCCAGGCAAACGGAAAAACAAAATCCATTGCACCCAAGGGTGTGTTCTAGTGGTCAATGAAGTGGGTTGAGAACCATAAGATCTTTGATTCAAATCTCAGCGGAGGTAAAAACACTATAAGTACCTTATTGGTACTCTTTTTGAAGTTCCTTTATAAAAGTTATCTTACCTGATAAAAAAAATGGATATTATGTTGACCGATATCCTTTCCTATTTGAACTTTAAGCGGTCTTACTAACACTATAGACAAAGGAGTTTTAGGTGTGTTCCTATGACTTCGTTTTAGCACTATACGGTACAGACTGAATTCCTCTGGTCAACTAACAGAAGGTGCCTTTCTGCTTTCTTGCAAGAAAATCACCGGGTATCCTCCCTTAGGCAAATCTTATGGTGATCCTCCAGGAACTGAACTCCAACTTCTGGCACAGAGGCTATTTCCGCATCTCCTTTTTAAACAGGGTCAAAAGTTAAATAGCGAGGCGCAATGTCCATATTTGTGTAAATTGCCTCTTGTTGTTCTTCTTCGTCCTTTTATCCTTTCTCTTGGGTGCTTGGAAGAATGGCGTCTAAGACCAAATTTTCTACACTTCTCTTGCCTTACATTCCATTGTAATTTCTGGTTATATTTCTTTTTTTTTTGTCAAGAACGTTATCTGTTTATTACAATGAATTTGTCCCTCCTGCAGGTGGATACTCATGCGAACATCAATGATACATGATTTGCATCTTATTGGATCTGTGGTGTAACACTAATACTTGGAGTGCATCACTGAATGTAGCCTGCTTCAAACAAAATAGGAGGGTTGGATGCCATCATTTGGTCCATGCCGTATATTTGTATGATAATATAGATGTAAATTGGCCTATTCTGGATGAGTAATACTCTTTCTTTTTTTTGTTGTTGTAATTTTATGTTTTACATGAACCCTCTATAATCTTTGTTAGAAATTGTTAGACAGTTCCTTGACCAAGTCTTCTTTTGGGGATCCAGTTGCATTGCACGTTCACTTTTTAACACAGACCTCAATTTTGAGTAACGTTGAATGTGTATACTGATTAAATCATTTTCTAGGTGTCATTCTATAATGTTTTGTGATCATATAATAGTCTTCCTAGCATTATAGGCACTAGATTTGAGGTATTCCTTTATCTTATCAAAAGCTTTCTAATGCTTACCTTCCTTACTGCGAGATGAAGTTCTCAAATTCATTATACTAAAAGATGTTCTATAAATTAATGCTTTATGAGAGTGTGTGTATATATATATCTAGCTAGTTATTCTCAATGGAGTTTTGTGATCTTCAAGTTTATTTCTTTCTTCTTTTTGGTGGTTGAATTCACTTCGTCACTGCTTATTGCGATGGAAATTTGATCATTACTGCTAAACTACTAGCAGATCGCACAAATCTGCCTAGAACAGATGATTTGTTCCTAGAGAAAAAGGAACACAATCAAGATTGACGACAAGCCTTCTCCCTTTCATATTCTAATTATGCTCCTATTAATAAAGAATTTAGATTTACTCTTTAAACCAAATTATTGATCAATACTTTGGACGCAGCTGTTCAGATGCTTAGATTTCCTAGTAGGAAAGAAATAAACTCCAGCTTTCAAATGTTAAACCAAAATTTGAAAGAAAACTGCCAGAAGCTGCATTTCTACTATAACAATTCAGTACGGAAAGATAAACAGTCAATCCCATAGTGTCAGTGGTTACAATTTGAACACTGCGATTGATTCTTATTTCCTGAAAGAAGTCCATTGACATTTAACACCAAAGCCAAACTTGAAACTGTCCTTCTACCCGGGATAAGATGCGAGAATTAAGACCGTCCTATTCAACCTTGTTCTGCCACCATTCCATGAATTTAACCTGAGCAGCCATGGTGTCCATCCTGTATAGCTGCAGCCAGTGGTTGGCAACTTCCTGTCCAAATGTCCAGCCAAAGGCAGCTCCAGCTCCCAAAGACAGTGTGGCACCTATCAAACGAACCATCAATAAACAACAACATTGATCACCTTAATCAGTCCATTACACTCTCTTAAACCAAAATTTAGTACACAGCCATTTTGTATCTAGTTCTCCGCAAAACTTATGGAGAAATCTGGAGTATGTTCAAGTATAAGTGGCAGAAAAATCAAATCAGTTTTTTTAAAGATACTGAAAGTATAGAACCTGAACTGTATCAACTTTGACAAAAAAGGATCACTAATATTAAAATAGTCAAAATAGTGAAATACTACATATTTTCCTAAAAGCTGAAATTGGGTAACAGTTGGTCTATACAAGGTCTGTTACTTTCTTTAGGCTGACCATGTTTGAACTTTCCTCACGAGGAAAATAAGGGGCATGCAATCGGAAGTTGCCACATTGGTGGAAAATAGTCTTATAGACTTCAACTATAAAAGAATACAGAACACATTTGAAGATTGACTTCAACTATAAAGGAATACAGAACAGTCAGCTTTAGCCCACAATGATGCAGTCAGAGTTAGTAAAGGACAGAGCAAGAGCATCATCACATCTAAAGGTTTTCTTACGGGGCGGACACTTTGGGAAGATGAAGGAATGAATCTAACGTAGAACCTTTTTCTTTTTGATTGGTGGAATCTAACACATCAAATATTCTTTAAATCGGATTTACCAAAACATTTATGAATGAAGTTAGAATCCAAGATAACTTATTCCTGGAGCCTCTGGTTCTTAAAAGAGTTTATTGCTCAAACATTGTGCAATGAATTGGTAAAAAGATGAAAGCTAAGAGGGTGGGAGTCGAGAGGGGAAATAAGTTCAACATACCATGCAAACTCCTGGAGTACTTCCAAGCAACACCTGCAGTTGAAACAGCTCCAATTATGCCTCCTACTGCACTAATCTTTGCTGCTTCCCTAGCAGTCTTCAGCTGGAAGAAGAGTGGAAAATAGCACATCAGCTCGAATTGGTCAAAGGGAAAAAATAGAGGAATGGTTTCTGACAAACAGAAAAGAAGCAGCAAATAAGCAGTAAACATGCACAAACAGAGAGTGAGTGAGTGAGTGTGTGTGTGTGAGAGAGAGAGAGAGAGAGAGACAACAAATGTTAATGTGTCATCCAAAAATAGTTATAATACATCAATATTAGCTTGACGACCGTGTCCAGTAGCTCGGAATGGAACATAGAGAACAACAAGGATTAAAGCAAATAAACTGAGATGGGGACAACTTCTATTCTTTTTCATTCGGAAGTGCTGGTGCGTGAGGGGAGATGAGAATTAACAGAAGCTAGGCATAAGTCATAACCCCAAGAAGCACACTGACAAAAATATTAAGAAGCAGTAGTTGCCATCTGTATGCCTACTTTTCTTTCTCATTTCTCCTCTCCCCGACTTCTCTCAAACTATTTGGAATAAGGGAAAAGGAGACAAACAAAGAACAGTTTCAAAACTCTTTTCCTTTTTGTTTGCATGGATTGAAGAAGAGAAAAGAAAGTGAAACAAAGGAAGTTACCTCAACAACCTAACTATATTTGAACAAGATAGAAATAGGCAAGACTTGATGTTTCTCAAAGAATAAGTCAAACAAGTGTAGTTATTAACTTTTTTCCTGATTAGCGCAAGTGTATGTATTACAGCACATGCTCAAAAGAGTTATAAGAAAACATGGAAGGAGCCTGATAATGTTCTATGTCCAAGAGAAAGGGGTGCTGGGGTTTTTGCAGTGGTGTAGGGCATGAGTTTATGAAAAAGAAATGATTCACTTCTAAATACAAAGAAGAAGAAAATGACTGGAAAATCATGGCTATTTGAAAGGGGGAAAAAGGAAGACAGTGACCGGAATCATTTTAACACCGGAACTCTACATTTTCCGGGAAAAAACTTTTTCCACACACAATTTCACGTGGAAACACGATCTGCATGTGATCATTAAAGGTTTCGTAGACACATATTTGACAACTCAAGGTGTTGAATAGGCCATAGCTAGAGTTCACGTGTCTAAATGAAAAATGGTATGTCCAGTATAAAGGGGCCACCAATGTAGTTGGCCCCTGGAGAAACTTTTTTTTATAAGGAGAATAAGTTGTTTCACAAATTTTGGAGGTGTGTAACCCCAATTTCTGGAATCATTTTCTATGGAAAATTAGGGCTTTAAACACCACCATTTGGCAATTTAGGAGAGACCTAAAAACAAGGCAAAACAAAATGCCATGTAGATAATGAAGCCAACTCCAAGTATAAGTTCATCAACTATTAAGGCAAGGTAAATTAGTAGGTGACTGCAAGAAAAAGAAAGGAAATTTTCGAAAAAACTTTTAGCTATTGAGAATGCAACAAAGCCAGGATATTCTCCACGACACCACTCAATTCAAGAGTGGCTCTGAGAAGATTACCTAAGCCAACTTCAGCTAGCACTACGAAGAAATTCACTTCAAATTTACCTCACAGATGCATGCAAATGGTGAATCAACTTATAAACCAAATTCCAGAGCATAAAGAATATAACGAAAGAATTAAGCACTACGACAGACTAGAGAACCAAATCACATATTCAAAATTGAATAAAACACCCCAAACTAGTTACAATAACAAAATCACCCAACCAACCAAATTTTGAATTTGGGAGCCATATTATGGGAGGTGAGCTAATGTTTGGGGTGATTGTACCGGGTGCAATTGGTGCAGTACACACGTGTTGGAAACTTGATCTTTGGAAGGAGGACACAAGTTTCATTAGTTACATTCAAACCCTTAAGTTTAGTTCTTTACATTATGCATTTAGCCCAACTCTTACTGTAATAATTTCTTTTAGACCCATTAGCTAGCTAGGGTTCCTTAGTATATATTGTGTTGGTGTCACCATTTTAGGGATCATCAATGAAAATTATCTTTTAGCTCTCTTTAGTATATTAGCTAGATTTCTTGTCAAATTCCATTTTGTACAACAACATACCCAGTGTAATCCCACAAAGTGGGGTCTAGGTTGGGTAGAGTGTACGCATAACTTAACCCTACCTTGGTAGGTAGAGAGACTGTTTTCGAAAGACCCCTCGGCTCAAGATAACGCATGACAAAGAATGTCAGTTAAGAATTGACAAAAGTAAATAAGTCGTGGAAAAAAACTATAGAGAAGCATTATGAAGAAAAGTAACAGCACCTGCAGCAAACTAATACGATAATTGAAGTATAAGAGACAGTAGACAATAATAGAAATTAAAGTACGACCAACTACAAAGCAATACTACCCTACTAGTATGGAAGGATACACGAACAACGATCTACTAACTACTAGCCTTCTATCCTAATCTGCATCATCCACAACCTCCTAAGTCCTATATAAGGTCATGTATCAATCGAAATCGAAAATCATAAACCAATTAAACAAATTATAGATCAAAAGAGACGAATCAAGGAGGACCCAGATGGATAAACACCTAAATAAATATAAAATACACACAAATATCAAATGAAATGTACGCATATAAGATAGATTTGAAAGTAAAAAAAGAAAAGGGAAAAGGGAAATTACAATGGATCCGTGAACCGGGTCAGAAGCAATGAACTCTTCGACATCGGATTCGGACCAAGATGGAAGTGGTTTATCACGCTTGATGAACCTGGAATAGTTGTCCAAGAAGGAAAATCTTTCGCCCCAAAATTCCTTGTATCCTTCCCAGTGTTTCCTCAAGAAGGATTGGGATGATGATGAGTCCTCGGCCATTTTTGAGTTCTTGAGAAAAGTGGTCCTGGATTGGTGTGATGAATGATGATACTGAATTACTGATAGTGATTCTTTTTTATTTCTCCTAGCCGTACCCGACCCGACTTATAACACGTGGTAAGGGTTTGCGCGGGCTGGGTCGGGCTCCACAATTGAGATGTCATTTTTACCCCTTCAGTTGAGATGTCGTCATGTCATTATATTCTGAAAACAAAGTTTAGATGTCATTATTATTACAACAACAACATAACCAGTGTAATCCCATAATGTGAGGTCGAGGGAGGATAGATTGTATGCAGACATTACCTTTAACTTGGTAGTTAGAACAACTATTTTCAAGAAACTCTCGGCTCAAGACAAAGCATAAGCACAAGCAAAGTAAGAGAATCAGTTAGGCCCGGACAAAAAATTTAAAGCAGTATCAAAATGCTGGTATCAAAAGCGAATAAGCCATGATAGCACATTTTGAAAAAAGAAACAGTAACTAACGCATGTAAATAAGATAGACAAAGTACATTAAAGAACACATAACAACAGAAATCAAACTACAGGGGACTATACAACAATAATGCGCCTATTAGTATGATAGGCTAAACGGGCCTATACTAAAAACACGACAACTACCAGTTTGCAAGCGTAAGTAAGACTACGCTCGACTACCTACTACCCTAATCTGTGTCCTCCACAACCCCTTATCTAAGGTCATGTCCTCGGTAAGTTGCACATGCAACATGTCTCGTCTAATCAACTTTCCCCAATACTTCTTCGGCCTACCTCTACGGCTCTACCCCTCCTGAACCCGTCCATAGCCAACCTCTCACACCTCCGCACTTGGGCATTGGTGTCTCTCTTCTGCACATGCCCAAACCATCTCAACATCGCTTCCCGCATCTTATCAGCCACCGAGGCCACTCCCACTTTGTCCGGATATTATCATTTCTAATCATATCCCTCCTTGTATGCCCACACATCCATCTCAACATCCCCATCTCCGCAACTTTCATCCTTTGGATGTGCGAGGTCTTGACTGGCCAACACTCCGCCCCATACAACAAAGTTGGTCTAACCACCGCCCTATAGAACTTGCCTTTAAGTTTTGGTGGTACATTTTTGTCGCATAAGACTCCAGAAGCGATCCTCCATTTCATCCACTCTGCCCCAATACAATGTGTGACATCGTCATCAATCTCTCCATCCCCTTGGATAATAGACCCGAGGTACTTGAAGCTTCCTTTCTTTGGAATGACCTGAGTACCAAGCCTCACCTCCACGCATGTCTCAAGGTCGCTCCCGTTACTGAACTTGCACTCCAAATATTATGTCTTGGTCCTACTCAGCCTGAACCCTTTAGACTCCAGAGTCTGTCTCCAAACCTCTAGCTTAGCGTCAACTCCGCTGCGAGTCTCATCAATCAGGACTATGTCATCTGCGAATAACATACACCATGACACCTCCCCTTGGATTTGTCGTGTCAGTCTATCCATTATCAGGGCAAATAAGAATGTGCTACCCTGGTGCAGCCCCACTGGAAAGTGCTCCGAGTCTCCTCCTACTCTCACCACCATCATTATTAATAGTACTATTTAAAATGGTTTATTTTGGTTGTACTGCTAAATTTCAGACACATTAAAAATATTTTAATTATTAAAAAAATATGATTTATAGTCTAAGTATCTTTTAACTATGCTAATTTTACTTCAAAGAAGTGGATAAAAATAATGAGTTACACTTGAAATTAGATTTTCTGATATCAGTATTATCTAGTTTTCAATTTCGACTTCAAATATGATTTTTTTCTTCTTCAAATTTTAACCAAATGTATTCAACTTCTTAAGACTAACTTCACCTGAATGTTTCTAGTTTTTCAATAATTTGAATATTTGATAAGCTTTTTATGAAAATTAGTTTTTCAAAGTCTCAAAACAAATGATCAAAATAGTTTTTCAAGTCGGAAGATGAGTTAGTTATTTTGGAGAAGACTAAAAACTAAGTGTAACGTAAAGGTCCACAAGAACTCGGTTTTCCACTTTTTGTAAAAAGGGACTAACTGCACCTGTTTTTAGTTCAAGGATTTGATTTAAAAACAAAATTTTCAAATTTAGAAAACAATTGTTATCTAAATATTGGGTCAAACTCTTTGAAAAGGACAAAAAAGGAGGTAGTGTAACCGAAAATGGAACTAGGACTAAAATCGCTTTTCGAAGACAATACCGGTTGAGCGGAGCTCGCTAGTCAATTGAGGACTAATACATGGAGAGTACATACTATAACAAATACTCTTCATTGATTATTTCATTAATGATTTACAAAAATATTTATCTTGCGTAACTAGGTAACTAATCAATCCTAATTACAAGAGAAATCTAATTCTACATAATATAAGAGATGTACAATTATAAATGCAATCTAATTCTATTATACCTCGCAGTCGAAGCGAGAATCGGCGTATGTTGAGACTGTTCTGAAAGTCTTCGAATAAAACCAGCGGAAGACCTTTTATAAAGATGTCGGCAATCTGATAACGTGACGGGACATGTAAGACACATACTTGTCTACGAGCAACCTTTTCGCGAAAAAAGTGAATATCCAACTCAATATGTTTAGTGCGTTGGTGGTGAACCGGACTCCCTAAGAGACACATAACACTAACATTATCACAATAAATCAATGTAGCCTTCGAAATTGGACAGTGGAGCTCTAAAAGAAGGTTCTGTAGCCAACAAGATTCAGACACCACATTGGCAACTCCTCTGTATTCTGCTTCGGTACTGGATCTGGACAATATTGCTTGCCGTTTTGAGGACCAAGAGACCAAATTATCATCAAGAAATACACAATAATCAAACGCTCCTCGTCTGGTATCCGGACAACCACCCCAATCGATATCTGTATATGAAATAAGAGTGGTTGTTGAAGACAGATATAAATGCAAGCCATGATCGAGAGTACCCTGAATATAACGCACAATGCGTTTGAGAGCATACATGTGATCCTCCATCGGGTTATGCATGAATAGACAAACCTGTTGTACATCATAAGAGTTGTCGGGCCTCGTGAAGGTGAGATATTGCAGGGCCCCTGCAAGGCTGCGACAATGTGATGGATCGGCATATGGCTTGCTGGAAGAAGCACTCAACTTCGGTTTAGTGTCAACCGGAGTGGCCGACGGCCTACACGATGACATACCAGCTCGTTTAACAATCTCTGCTTCATACTTCTTTTGGAATAAAAATAAATCACTTGTATGACGTGTCACAGCTATCCCCAAAAAGTAACTCAGTGGCCCTAGATCTTTCATTGCAAACTCAGAGCCAAGCAATGACATGATAGACTTGCGAAGAACATCAGATGAGGCAGTTAAGATAATATCATCCACATACAAAAGAATGTAAGCAATATCATTACCTTGACGGTAGATGAATAGAGAATGATCAGACCTGCTTTAGAAAATCCAATATGTGAAACGTAATCTGCAAACCTCTTGTACCAGGCCTTGGGAGCTTATTTGAGCCCATATAATGATTTCTTCAGCAAGCACACATGATTATGATACGTAGGGTCTCTGTACCCCATGAGCTGATACATGTACACTGTTTCATTGAGGTCTCCATGCAAGAAGGCATTTTTGACATCAAGCCGATGAAACGGCCATGCCTTCGAAAGAGCAAGACTGAGGACTGTCCTGATAGTTGTCGGCAGAGACCCAGCGGACTGCCAACCACTGGGTCTCGCGGAAGTGGGTTGTCGGCGAGAGACTCAGCTAGGCCAGCAGCTGCTGGGCTCGGTGATTAGGCCGAGACACTGGGAAACATTGGGCCTGTTTGGGAGGCTAATTTATAGATCAAATACTGGGGTATGCTATCGTCAAGAAATTCATAGGTAGGAGGCCCAGAACAATATAATATGGCAAAAGGAAAATTTGTTTCATCAAATATGTGACGACTTACGATGATTTTATTAAAGGATAAGTCGAAACATTTGTAACAACGATGATTTGACGGATATCCCAAAAAAATACACAGTGTTGACCGAGGTTGAAGTTTATTAATGGTAGTAGAAGGAAAGAGAGGATATCATAAGCACTCAAAAACTCGTAAATTAGAATATGAAGGGCCCCTTAGGTATAAAATTTTGAGTGGGAATTGGTAGGCTACTTGTTTGTTCGGAAGTATGTTTAACATATAGATTGCCATTTGTACCGCATTATGCCAAAATGATAATGTTAGAGAGGCATATGCAAGTAAGGTTCTAACATTATTGTTAATGGTTCGAATTTTTCTTTCTGCTTTTCTATTTTGAGATGATGTATGTGGACACGAGAGATGAAACGACAAACCATTAGTTTTGCAAAAATTCCAAAAAGGCCCATTATCAAATTCTCTACCATTATCACACTGAATATTTTTAATGTTCCATTTAAATTGAGTGCAGATATATGCTCTAAAGGATAGAAATGTGAAAAAAACTTGTGAATTTTTAGACAAAGGAAATGTTCACAAAAAATTAGAGTAATCATCCAACAACAGAAGATAATATCGGTGGCCCGAAGAGCTCAAAACGGGAGATGTCCAAATATCACTATGAATAATATCAAAGGGCATAACAGTACGAGAATTCGAAGCAACAAAAGACAACTTAACATGTTTTTCAAGAGAACAAGAGCGACAAACATGAGAATTACGAGGTCTAGTACACTCAATAAATTTATTTTGTTTAAGGAAAGCCAAAACATGTGCTCCCAGATGACCCAAACGTTCATGCCATAAAGAATGAGCTAAAGCTGCAAAAGTGGATGGTAATTTGGCTTGATGTGTGGTTGTGGTGATTGGATAAAGCTCGCTCCGACTATCACATCTCATTAGACGCATCCCCATCTGAAAATCATTCACGGAAAATCCAAAAAGATCAAATTCAACAGAAAATCAGTGGTAAATTTTCTAACTGAAATCAAGTTTTTAATTAATTTAGGTGCGTGAAGAATTTTTTTAAAAGTTAACGATGGGTTCGGGAGAGACAAGTTTGTAGTACCATAATCACGAATTGAAATTGAATGACCATTTCCGATAATTATACCACGATTATTGTTCAAATTAAAATATGACGAGAGATTACCTTGTGAGGACGTCATCTGAGACGTCGCACCGGTGTCCATATACCAATTTGCGTCGGACGGAGTAAGCCCAATAGTGTGCATCGCAACCTCGATATCTGTCCGGGTCGCCACTACCGAGTGGGCCTGCTACCACTGGCTAGGTAGTGGCCTAAGAATTCATGGGTTCTTTTTCTGTGGATGTGACACCGGGGCCCGCCCGATTCGCCGACTCGATAGGGGTAGGGCGACACGGCCCAAGGCCACTGCCAGGCCCATGGTGCCAGCCCACTGCCCCAGGGTGCCCTCGACTGCCACTAGGTTGGTGGTTGCTGCTGGCCGCCGCCCCTGCCGCTACTACCGCCACCTCCTCTGTGGCGGTTGTCGCCACCTTTACCACCACCGAGTGTTTTGCTCCCATTACCGTTGTTTCGGCCATTCTTGCCACGATTTGGCGGTAAATTTTCAAATTGTGACGAACTCTCATCGGACGGAGCGGCAACCAAGGCGGAATTTGACACGGTGGTTGTTGTTTTGGCAAAATTGGCTTTTTCGAGAATGAGCATAGAGCGGGCTTGGTAAAACGGTGGAAGAAGATTGCTTTGGTGGATGAATGTACCCACTCCACTATACGCGTCAGTGAGGTCGACCACTAGTTGTAAAATAAGCTGATTTTTAGTGACCGGCGCGCCGACGTTCTTGAGTTGGTCCGACAACACCTTGAGCCGTTGATAATATGCGGAAGCATTGAGAAAGTCCGCCATGTCGATGGTGGAGAATTCATGTTCAAGAGCAACAACCTGAGAATTTTTGTTGTCTTGGAATATGTCGCGTAAGAGATCCCAAGCCTCCATCGCCGTGGAGTCAGGCTCAATAATTGTATGCAACAAATCGTTAGAAATAGTGGCATAAATTCACTAAATATCTGTCGCATCAAGGGTTAACCATAATTCTCTTTCGTTGTCGGTTTTCGACACCTTCTCCTTGCCTTTTCCTGACGGAATTATTTGATGAATGACCCAGTGGGAGCGGCAATGAATCTTGAAGAGCTCCGCCCACATTGCATAATGAACGTTTTCCATCTCAAGAGTGATGGAAACACGAGATTTGATGTTGGAAACTGTGAGGGTTGGAAAGAAGATTTTGAGTCAGACATGGCTGACGGGGAGAAAGGTGGTCGGCGGCAAAAAGAAGAGTGTGTGTGTGGGGGGGGGGGTGCGTGGTGGGTGGGTTAGGGTTTCAGGAACTTTTCCTACTGATAACATGTAAGAAATATTATTTCCTTGATTATTTCATTAATGATTTACACTATATATAGTGGTACAAAAATATTTATCTTGCTACAAACTAGGTAACTAATCCATCCTAATTATGAAGAGAAATTTAATTCTAACTAATATAGGAGATATACAATTATAAATGAAATCTAATTCTATTACATACCTTATACTATCCGAATATGCACTCTCTTGTTCATACTCAGGTGTCAAATTGTAGATTTTTCACTGAATGTTATTGTTAATTAAGTAAAACTTGATTATTTTAATGTATGATAAAAATAGTTTTTTGCTTACTAAATATTCATCAAAATTCAAAACTCACATGCACATGAAACCGTGGGGACGTTGCACTCCATTTCTGAGCGAGTGACAGTAGGGGAGCAGTTACTACTAAAATAGCACTTCATTCTCATATAAAAGGCCCACAATATTCAAGAATCCCGAAAGTTGTTAGGTAACAAACTTTATATATATATATATATATAATTCCCGCAAATTTACTCAAGAATCAAAAACCACCCTTATAGTAGCACGTTCCAATATTCATAGCCACAAATTCTGAAACCGCCTCAAAATATTTTCAGTCCAAAATACAAAGACAACAAAACTTTTTCTGGCAATGAGGACGGCGGTAGTATTTGCCGGAGTGTTCTTTTTGTTGGCAGTGTACTATAGGCTTGACCCTTTTAAGCAGAGTGCAATTTCTGATATTAAAGATTTTAAAGCTTACATAGTTGATGCTCCAGCATGGTCTGAAATTCCAGTAGAAAAGGATACACAAAATTTGCTTCAGAAATCAGAAATTAAGTTCTTGAACCAGATTCAGGGCCCGGAAAGTATTGCATTTGACCCGAAAGGTCGTGGACCCTATACAGGCATAGCTGATGGAAGGATTGTCTTGTGGGATGGAGAAAAATGGATTGATTTTGCTTATACCTCTGCTAATAGGTGAGTCTTTAGAATGATGAGTCTTTATTTTCTAGTGTTTTTTATGTGCAATTTCTTGATCCTGAAAATTGTGCTAATTTCTCTGAAAAAATATGACAGTTCATGAGTTTAACATGCAGATGGCTGTTTTAAATTAGTTTTAAATAATAAGGCTTGCTGCACAAATTTGTGTTTATTGAAAGATTAAAGAAGTAAGGGTAAAGTCCAGAGTGTTGTTTAAAAAGTATGGAGTTCTTCTTTGTCACCAAAAACTTCAACTTAAGCTGGTTACAAATTTCATCGACATTGAGGCTATATCACTATGTGCAAACTATGTCATATGCTCTTATTGAGATACAGCAACATAAGTATCCTTTTGAGCAAGTGCTCGAGCATAACATCTATTTGTAGCCAGTGGCGGAGGTAGGATGTTTGCCAAGGGGATTAACAAAAATTAAAACGCCTAAAGCCAAAAAGATTAGAAACTGTGGTTAGCGGAATTGAACCTGTGTCCTTTAAGAGTTTTTGAACCCCCTTTACCACTAAGCTGAGCTTTTGGCTTGTGTCAAGGAAATTCAACATTTAATATATATACGCAAAACATAGATATCCTATATACACAATGCAATTGTCCGATGAACCCCCTTCCTTCTACCTAGATCCGAGCCACATTTGTAGCATAAACACTAGGGTTGAGATCTTTCACGTACTCCTAAAAACAGAAGGAATGAAAGGGGATACTTAGGCTTTTGAAGAAGTGGACCTTAGTGCTTGAGCATTTGATGTATTTGTTACGTATACTTGAACCTTTGTCCACCATATTTTTCATCAGAGAACAAATCTATTGCTCCTATCAGTATGTATTTGGAAGAACTTAAACCTAATCACCTTGAGTCGCATTGAGGAAGTTGCAGAAAAATTGAATTCCATTTTTCAATGTCTCTAAAGTTGAGTGAGCATGGACAATTGTTTGATCCTGAAGGAAATAGGTTAGAAGCTTTGACTAATATGCGACGGGTCAATTTTCATGATAAAATGTTGAGTTAAATGAATTTTATTAGTCCAAACTTTAGCTTTTTGACTTAGATTGTGGGTGTTGCGACATCCTTTTTTCATTCTACTATCCCTTTATTCACGGCTTGTCACTTTGTTACGGTACCTCAGCATTTTCGTTAAACAACTTTTCAATCACGATTGACACTTATTACAATGATACATTTGTTGCTATGCCCTTGATGAAAGCAGAACGGTGAGATGCTGCATTTCCCTCTTAATTTATAATGTCACTCTTAAAATCTATGTTATAATGTAGAAAATGTAATGTATTGTATATTCAGTGAAATGGGTTCAGAGGTATTTGCTTAGAGAAAAATATTAGTCCGTTTGAGCATATTCGCTTCAACCAAAGTAATGATCTTGCTAAATTAAGGACCTAAAGTCCAAGGTGCATATTCACATATATCCAGAACTTAGTATGCTCTTGTTTAAGGGACTTAATGGAACATTCACAAACTATAACCAAGGAGAATCCGAAGTCGTAGCAGCCCATAGTTTACAGTCTTATCACTCCAGAGTCTATCAGCATTTATAAGAATTGGCTATTTATGCTAACCTTGGCCACATTTCCATTCTAACTATAATGACTTGTCTTGACGAATATGCCTGTTCCACAAGCTGCAGGAACCCAAGCCTCAGCCTAACTAATATTCTCTAACCAAGTCAACATAAAACATGGTCTTTGTTATATGGCGCTAGTATTTTTAAGCACTGGAATCAGATAGGAGTCAATCCCACTTTCAGAAGCTTTCTTGCTTTGATCAATTCAGGGTGGCATGAGAGCACATCAGGAAATGATCTTCAGATTCTAACAAGAGGAAGTGTATTTCTAACAAACAGCTACAAAATGTCTTAGTTTCTAAGCTATCTAGCTTGAAGTTGTCAGGAAATTTGAAGGACCATACGTTCTGCTCCACAAACATAGGAGTAATATTTAGTCCTGGACCTAGCATGAAGAGTTTTCGTTCCTAATTTGACAACGGACCTGCGTTAGTGGAATGACTATCTTTTTCCTTTATTTTGTCGTTTTAATATGACTTTAAGCTCTATGATCCTAGTATATTCGGAACTTCTAATTAACTAATCGAAATTCTAGAGTTGTGATTTGTAATGATGGCCGATCTTCCATGCTAATTTTTTTAAGGCCGTTAAGCTAATCTGATTAAATCAAACTTTAGCATGTCATTACCTGTCTTGCTCTTGATGAAACTATCTTCTGTAATTGTTCTGCATAATCATCTTTAAAGTCTCAGAATTGCTTTCTAATTTTTCTCTTATACGTGATTTAAATTTCTGGTCAACTTTCTAATGGGTTCTTGGTGATCTGAATTTTCAGGTCTGGCCTTTGTGACCCAAAACCATCACCTATGAGCTACTTGAAAAATGAGCACATCTGTGGTAGGCCTTTGGGGTTACGGTTTGATAAAAGAACAGGTGACTTGTATATTGCAGATGCATATTTTGGGGTGATGAAAGTTGGACCTGAAGGTGGAGTAGCAGAATCATTGACAACTGAGGCTGAAGGGGTGCCTCTGGGATTCACAAATGACCTGGATGTTGATGATGAAGGAAACGTCTATTTTACGGATAGCAGCACCAAGTACCAACGAAGGTAAATTGTGAATTTACTGTTTCTTCGGTTTTATGTAGATCTCTTGATATAGTTGACCTTTGATCCCAACTCAAGAATGAGACTTTGTCCTACATGCATTGGGCTATTCAGAAATTTAAACGCCTAGTGTTTGGCATGATGAAACTTGAAATTGACACTATTAGTTCTTATTAATGCCAAACGGGAGACAGAGGTAGTGGGAGAAAAGTGGTTTCTTTTAAAAAAACAATGCATCTAGGACAGAAAAGTGAAAGTTAATGCTGTGGCAAGGTGAAAGTGAATAGATGATCATGGAGAAGCTTACATTTCAACGTGGTTGCACCAAACTTTGCTAACATTTCTTCTTTTTGATGAATACCAAACTCTGATAACATAGAGTGAATATGTTGGTTGCTATTGTAGTAAAGCAGTACGGGAAGTAAATAATTATTACAAGTGTTCGAAAGGATAAATAAATGGTCAATATTCAAAACTGCCGCAAGCTTGTTGTGTCTTGAATCTTGATAACCTGAAATCAAGAAATAACTAAATCTGGATGGTTACAACGTTGTGTGTTGAGTCAAGTGATTGCACTCTGTCCTTAAGACAAGATTGCCCCGTATATATGCTTTTACGTTAGCGGGCAATAGTCTCCCAAGATAAAACAACACTTTTATCTCAACACTACAAAGCAAATAGGTTGAGTCTGACGAAGAAAACAAATATGAATCGACTTGCTGAAGATATGGAAAAGGGAGGAAGAGTTTCTGTTTTCGTCCAACGTTTGGACTGACTTTCTCTTCTTTTTTTTGTCTCTGTGTATATAGTGTGTCTCTGTAGTGTATATCTTGTGTATATGTGTGTCTTTCCTCACTGTTTTGCAGTGTTTTTCGTCACTGTTTTGCAATGATTTTCGCCACTGTTTTGTGCTATTTTCTATCACGTTTTTGAGCCAAAGGAGGCATCAATATATAGCATGGAGGAGGGACTCCTCAACTGCCACAAACATGGCTGTAAATAGTCATTAGGAGGGCTGTTAATGGCCATTAGGGAGGCTGAAAATGACAGGTTTAATGCCATTAGTGAGGCTGATTTATGGTCATGAAGGAGGTTGATGATGGTCATTGAAGAAGGGTTGTTTATGGAGTAGTTAACAACCAAGTAATGGCTGGTTAATGCTCCAAAAAACAGTCTAAACGGTAGGCAGAAAGTTTCTACCTTCCGTCACTCCCAAAATCAACTTTTCAGAAACTCTCCACAGCCCACAGCCCACAGCCCGTGAACCGAGACCGAGACCGGACGGGCGGGCAGCGGCGCGCGTGTGGGCTTAGCCTTGAACCCAAGCACATCTAGGTCCTCCCTCCTTTAAACACATGGAATACCCCTTGGGGTCCCAAACGCTTTACCACTTTAGAGAATTATAAAGAGAGCAATTCTTCCTTTTCCCACCGATGTGGTAGATTTGTCCCACACCATATTTCCATGACTCAAACACCTTACTTTGTCGATCAATATCTCTTTCATTTCTCAACGAAATTTGACGATTCTTGGCCCTACGGTCATCTACTCACTTAGTAGATTATGCATGTGAGAAGAGACAAAGCCTCCAACATGCGGAACACTAGTGTTTAATTCATTAAATATGGATGGACGCACCTCCCCGCCAAAGGCAAATTTCCAACAGAATATGTTTATATCTGGTTTGGTAAAACTTTTTATTGCCATTACAAGCATTTCCTTCATCTAGGACAGAACAATGAACGTTTGATTCTGTGGCGAAGTGTAAGTGAATGGATGATTTAAGCTTACATTTCAATGTGGTTGCATGATTGCACCTAACTTTGCTAACATTTATTCTTTTTGATGAATACCCAACTCTAACATATAGTGAAGATATTTATGTCTGGTTTTGGTAAGACTTTGCATCGCCATTTACAAGCATTTACTTCAGGTTTTAATATAACATGGTACAAGTGTCATGTGTTCCTTCTTTGATTAAAATATTAATACGCACTCCATTTTCTCAGGAATTTTATGCTGCTGGTTTACTCAGCAGAAGATAGTGGGAGGGTTCTGAAGTACGATCCCAGTACTAAACAAACCACTGTTCTTATTCGGAATCTCCAATTCCCAAATGGTCTGTCACTAAGCAAGGATGGTTCATCCTTTGTATTCTGTGAAGGTGCCTTGGGCAGGTACATTTCTTGACCTATGGATTGGTATGTTTACACAATTAAATAGGATACAAGGACCCAATACATAGTTATTTTTCTGAAATCGTGAAGGATTTGGTGTGTCTTCAAGATCTATAAGAAAAATTACCTAGGATTCTCTTTCCTGTTCTGTATGCAGTTGTTTTGTTGTCTTTTCAACAGAAATCTCCTAGACATATTTGCCAAATACTAAGATATATGTACAAACACATAAAGACAAAATCAGTGAAGCACACTGCATTGATTTTCTTACACACATGTGATGCAAGAGTAACATGAAAATTTCAGGACATTCTTGCGGAATTAAATAGTCAAGGCTTCTGAGTTCAAAATTCTATTTACCAATTAACATTTTGTTCCTAATGCGGCTCCAACATCAATGTTCTCCTGTTCTAGAAAAGGTTTGCTGCGCCTCGAATGTTCACGCATATGCATGCCAAATACATGCATGTATCTTATATATCTATCTATCCAACTTGGTAATACTGTAGATATAAATTCAAGAACACAAACTTATAGGCTTCTGAAATCCAAATACTGAAATACTGAAGTTCCTGTCTTTATTGCCTTTCTTAAAGAATCCTGTTGCGGACTTCACCTTAATTAATAGTAAAAGTTTTGGTATTAACCTGCAATGAAATTATATTTTCTTTCATAGGTTACAGAAGTACTGGCTGAAAGGCGAGAAAGCGGGGACCTCAGAAGTGATGGCAGTGCTCCCAGGATATCCCGACAATGTCAGAGCAAATGAAAGAGGTGAATTTTGGGTAGCAATCCACAGTCGCCGCACCATTTACAGCTATATAAACTCCAAATACCCACAACTTCGTCTATTCTTGCTTAAGCTTCCTATCCCAGTAAAGCTCCGTTCCTTCTTGCACGGAGGCCAGCTACGAGCTATTGTTGTGAAGTATAGCCCTGAAGGTAAGCTGTTACAGATATTGGAAGACGGAGAAGGGAAAGTAGTTAGAGCTGTAAGTGAAGTTGAGGAGAAAGATGGGAAGCTTTGGATGGGAAGTGTGTTGATGCCTTTCATTGCAGTTTACCAATTAGAATGAGCTAAAAAGTTATCTTTTTTTCTTTCTTTTACCATTTATCTGTTCTCTCTTTTACTTCCTCTAATGATTGAACTGGATAAAAAGTTCTATTTTTAGTACCTCATAGTTGTTTGTAGCATCTACTATGTGTGAATAATTCTCAGAAAGAACTATAAATTCTCTTTGTAGTTCCTCATAGTTTTGATATATCTGTTGATGACAAGAATGCTTAAAAGATCAAGTCTACAATGTTTCCACATTTTTTCCAACTCTTGTAAATGTGATTTGATACAGAAAATTGAACATTTCTCACAGAAGATTTGCTCAATTTTTGCATTGTTTAGATACTTGATAAATTGGAATGTACATGCGGTAGAAAAATGATGTCAATCCATTGAAATATGGTATGCGACCTTAATAGGGTAGCTCAAATGAATTTGGATAAGCAAGGTACTTGGTTATAAGGTTTGGAATCAAAGGTCTGAGCCCATTTAGTATCTGTAGTATCACTTTTAATAGTCACATTTCTGAGAATTCAAAAGTTTTTAATTATATATATAAAAGAGTGCTCATTTTAGATTGAAATGTCTGGCCAAACATTTAGGAAAGAAAGAATCATTTTTAATTAATAGCAAAAATAATTTTTCAGAAGATAGAAAAAAAGTATTTTTTTCATTAACACTTTTGGGACCTTGTCGAAACACAAACTGTTCCTTTAATTATTGACAAAATTGTTTTTCAAATTAATATCAAACACAAATTACAATTCTCGAAAATTACTTTTCAATTTTTTTTTTAAATAAGCAGATTTTGAAAGCTTAAAGCTTAACTAAACAGACTAAAAATGGCAGAGCTTAGTTTTCTATGCACATTTGTTTCAATTGATGGGTATTTGACAAGAATAAGCATAATCTGAATGTTGTATAGTCGTACTCTTTCAGTCTTTCTTAAGGTGTCACAATTTCTCAAATTTCGAAGCTGCACTTTTCCTTTCAAAATTGATTTACATCCCAAATAGTGTAAAGAATATATACAAGCCCTAGTCTAATCAATTAAACCATTACTTACAATTCTTTTACTTTTCATGGACGTTGACTGTAGTAATTGACTTTTGAAAAATTCACTGTGTAAAGATCCTTTACAGGAAAAAAGGAAACAGAAGTAAAGATCATTTACAACACCAGTAGATAAAAGTTAAATTCTTTTCTCTTTAATAATCTAAAGCTAGTGATAAGGAATTAATATCTGAGGTCATTTTTATGTAATCAATTATTAGAATTGGTATTTCACTATTCACTATATTATGTCTATCAAAAATAATTACTCCCTCGTCCCAATTTATATGATATAGTTTGACTGAGCACGAAGTTTAAAAAATAAAGAAAGATTTTTGAATCTTGTGGTTAATGGTCCAAAACAAGTCAAAGATATTTGTGTAGTTATAAATAATCCCGTTAAGCGTACGTAAATAAAATTTAAAATTAAATTGTTGCCAAATAAATAAATGTGTCATTCTTTGTGGGACTGACTAAAAAGAAATGTGTCATACTCCCTCTGCCCCAATTTATGTGGCACAATTTCTTTTTTGGTATGTCTAAAAAAGAATGTCACATTTCTATATTTATAAACAATTTAACTTTATGAGATGATTTACAGAAACACATTTATATAAAACTTATTTTGAACCACACATTTCAAAAGTCTTCATTTTTCTTAAATTTCGTGTCAAATCAAACGGTGCCACATATATTAAGACTGAAAAATTATAAATTAGGACAAAGGGAGTATGTGAATAGTCTTCCTTACATGAACTAAAAGGGTCCTACGTGTATAGCCTACTTCAAGTAACTGCAGTACTAAGCTAGATTTTAGCTCCCTTTAATTAATGTTTTTCACATCATTCATCTAATTAATTATTTTCCAATGTTTCTTTTTTTTTCTTTGTTGAATATATTTATAAATAATGGATCTTGAGCCTAACTCAACCAAAAAGCTAGCTTGTAGGGTGAGGATTGTCCAAGTCCATATAAATAGTCCATGTTCCCATTACATATCCGATGTGGGATAATATAATTTGGGGGCTCAACACAGACCTTGTTAACTGGAGCGTGAATAATATAATTTGGGGGCCCAACATCGGTGAACAAAGAATTGAAATGAGTCTTGCTCTGATACGATATAAAGAATGGATCTTGGGCCTAACTCAACCCCAAACGCTAGCTTGTAGAGTGAGGATTGTCCAAGTCCATATAATAGGAAGCTCTTCTTTGAGTGAGAGCTTCTAGAATGCCATTCATTTCGCAATAAGAAACTTTTCCACATAGAGGTTTCAACTACTTAAAGCGAGAGTGCATCCAAAAATTCTAGAAGAGTGCTCGGCCTTGGTTGAAATAATTATAGGTGTCAATGGACCGATTTCACTAGCAGAGCACTTTCTCCAATGTGCGCAAAGAGAGATGCCACTTTCAATGTTAGACACCGGTCCTTGTGTTAAAGTAGCAGCGAAAAAAGAGGAGGAAAGAAGTAAGGGATTGAGCCTTCCCCGCTCTAAGTTTGCTTTACAGGAACCAATGTGAGACTCTTAACAATATTAGAGTTAAGAGAGTCACTTGGAACATGGATTTTTTTTCTTCTTTTATCAGTTTTTAATATCCTTTTCGCAATGAAACTCAGATACTATATTAGAAGAGGAGGAGCAAAGGCAATGCCATAAAGTAGGATGATAATTCAGAGCAACGTGTTTAGTAGGACAGAAGTCATATTTCTGAAAAATAAATATTTTCTAGAATTGATTGGTTATTAATTTTTTTTTGATATAAAAGATTGATAAGCATTTGAGATTAATCTGGTTAAATCTTTTAGTATTAAATATTAATAGTAATGTCTAAGTGTTAGTTGAACCAAATAATATGAAATTAAAGTTACGATAATAGTAAAAAAATTGAAATATGTCTTAATGCCGCCCATAAGTGGGCAGAAGTTACTTTTCTCGTTTTGATGAAAAATACCTTTTCCATGCCAAACACCAAGAAAGATTTCATATGAAAAATATATTGATTCTGAAAAATGACTTACATTATCATATCCACAAACCAAAATTCTAATCTAGAACTCGAAAGGGAATGATTTTTCGGTGTCAAATGGGCAGGTTAGGCTGAATTTGAGAGAGTTAAAATAGATTGAGTTAATAAATGGCCGGGTTATTGACTTGCCCAAAAATTACTTGGGCTGAAATGAATTGGATTGAAATGGGCTAATAAGCGGGTCAGAATCCAATCCGCCCAATTCTTACCAAGTCTTAATTGCTCTATTTGTTCTTTTATAAATTTTTAGTACCTAATAAAATTATTATTTTTCTTTATTATGGTTATATATAACATATCAAATTAAAAATATCTTTTTTTTGAAAATATTTTGAGAAGATTTCTCACGGATCAATTTGGGCTAAATATCAATCCAAATTTTGATGGGCTGAGCTAATAAATGGACGGGTCAATAACTAGCCCAACTTGGACGGGTTTGGTGGGTTATGATTTTATGAGCTATTTTTACCATAGGTATTTCCAAGTTTCAAAGTAATTGTTTTTTTCCTGGTTATTGGTTATATACTCGTATATTCGAAACATATACTTTTAACATATTTGAAGGTAATACAGTAAAACCTCGATAAATGAATATTCGATAAATTAATAACTTCGATTAAATAATAATTTTCTCCGATCCTGACTTGGGCCAATGAGATAAAATAATAACCTCGATAAATGCATAAGATAATAATTTTTTAAAAATTCCTCGAGGCCCACTGAAATATAAAATAATAATTCATTAAATACGTATGAAAATTACATATATAATTCATAAAATAAAGCACTTCCTAAACAATTTTTACCAATTTAAGGTAAAGCTTCTTCAATATTCTCCATGACAACTGAACCACTTTCACCAAACCTTCTACAAGACTTAATCACATGTCTCGCCTTGAATCGTTCTAGCCAACGACTTGAGAAGTTAAATTCTGGATTTGCATAACCATACATTTTCCTGTAGAAACTCTCTTACTTTAGTTTGAATCATTTCTCCAGTTATGCTCACTTTCTCTTGATATTGGAGAAACCATTCATACAATACATTTTCTAATTCAGGATATTTTGCTGATTTGTGCCTTTTAACATTGCTATTTGTTATCTCATTTGACAAATATTCTGCTGACCTTTTAAGAGTATTTGATATTGTTGATTGACTAATAGAGAGATCAAACTTTTGTTGAACTCACTATTGCAAATCTTTTTGACTTGAAGAGCGATGTTTATTTTTGTACTCACATAATGCTTTTCTCATCTCATCAGTTAGCGTAAACTTTTTTACACCTTTCAAATGAGTAGCCATGGAAGAGAAGATATAATATATGAATTTTTATATTTTGGTATATGAAGTTAAAGTACATGTGTCTATTTATAAACTCTATATTGTGTACTTGAAACAATTCACAACACTTCATATTCTAATGTACATGTATTCTATTTTGAATCACGCCAACCCAAAATTAATAAACTTCTTTTTGACAAGATTAATAAACTTAGATACAATGCACCATTATTAATTAATTTTTTATTTATTTTCTTTTCTTAGTTACAGAAAAAAATTAATTGTTTAATTTGAGAAATATAATATACAAAATAAAAATTATTTTATAAATTAATAAAATATTCATTTATCGATAAATTAATAATTTCTTATAAGATAATAATTTTTCAAGTTCCAATGATATTCATTTATAGAGGTTTTAGGGTATATGGTGCGAAAGTGACCAAATTTCTACTGACTAAACTTGGAACTTTTTGGTGGAAAATTGCAATGATGATCTTTCATCGATTAGTATTTAATTTTGTGCGTTCCAAAGAATTTAATCTCTCCTATTCATTATCAGTAGCAGAATGATGCATTCATGCTACCAAATGCACTGCACTAAAGTCATCTTCTTACCCATATATAACTTACAAACAATTGAAAACTATATAATCATTGAGCTTTGTTACGTTATATATGGGAAATAAAATTGACACCTTATTTTTTATTCTCTATTTTATTTTATTTTATTTTATTACTAGAGATGGCAATGGGACGGTGTGTGGTAGGGCATGCTTAGACATATATTGGGTGGTACAAGTTTAGACATATGCAGATGCACCGGGTGAGGGGGTGGGTCATTTTTTTTTTTTAAATAATAGTTTATGGGGGTGCAAGTGCGGGTTAGAGTTTAAACTTTTTACAAAAAAGAAAAATTAGGCCGGGAGGGCGGATGCGGGTTGAAATTTACGGTTTAAAACAGAACCACCAATGCACCACATCGCTTGCCATCCCGGGCTAGAGCCATATTTCTAAGACTGAAATTTTGGTATAAAGCAATTTTTTTGGTCCAAGTATAAAGCAATTGATGCGTAATTTTTGTTTGTTTGTAAATTTTGTAGTTACTTAAGACTAAACACTTGATGGCTCGATTCCATCAGGTGCAAAATTAAAACTAAATCTAAAATAGTGAAAAGTAAATAATTAAGATAGGTGAGTCATCTACCGGGCCAAACATGTTGCTTCTTGGAAGTGTCACCATCGTCATTTCCTAATCTGGAAACAAGTTACTAAAAATCAAGGGAACTCAAATTGATGAAAATTCAATTTTGTAACGACTTTAAAACTAGTAGGAGTAATTAGTACTCATTAGGTTTTCTAATTATGTTGAAGATTGTTAAGATAATTATGGATCTCAATCATATCAAATCACCAATGTAATTGTATTTATTATCGTATAATTAAGATTCATATTATTAGAATGATTAGGATATGATTTATTATCATATAATTATGATTCATATTATTAGAATGATTAGAATATGATTAGATAAGTCTTCCTTAATATTAGTCATAGAATGATCTTGTACACTTGTATATAAATTGTAATGTTGGGAATGAAATAAACTATCAGATTAATTTCTTTCATGGTATCAAGAGCCACAAAATAACTCTCAAGTTATGCCCTACCCTATTTCGGCCTCCTCCCCTCTCTAAAATCAAATTTAGTTTTTTTAAACGTAAACCTAACCGACGCCCCTCCCTCTTTCTAAAACCCAATTAGGGTTTCTTAAACCCTAACCCTCCGCCCCTCTTTTCTCCCACTCTCCTTCTTGGTTTTCCCTCCAAATCGAAACCCTAATTAGGGTTCTACCATTCGGTCACCATCTAGCCGAAACCCTAAGGGTGTTCATCTTCCAAATTCCTACTTTTCTTACTTTCTTTCTATTTTATTGGCCAACAATGGCCGACAAACAAAAATTTCATCCTGCTCTTGCTGTAAACAACGTCAAGAACTTTATTCCTATTACACTTGAGATGGAAAAAGGATAATACTCTTCTTGGACGGAGTTGTTTAAAATCCATTGTCGAGCATACGAGGTCATAAATCATATTATTCCTCCTAAGTCTTCATCGGAGACCACCGTTGTTGACTCGAATTTATGGTCTCGTTTAGATGCTATAGTCCTTCAATGGATTTACGACACAATCTCCAATGACCTTTTGCACACCATTTTAGAACCGGACTCTCCGGCTCAACAAGCTTGGGAACGTCTACAAAATATTTTTCAAGATAATAAAATTTCTCGAGCATTATATCTTGAAAACCAATTTACCAATATAAAATTGGATTATTTTTCAAACGTTTCCGCATATTTTCAAGAATTGAAAATGCTTGCCAATCATTTCAAATATTGGTGCGCCGGTGACAAATCAAAGGTTGGTTCTCCAATTGATTGCGGGATTGAATGGACAATTTGATGGTATTACTATGTTCATTCAACAAAGCAATCCCTTACCACCATTTTATGACTGCCGACACCGCTCTTACAGGCGACGGGGGCGGCAACGACTGCCAACACCGCTCTTATTTCTACTAACCAGTATAATGATGATTTTGGCACTCAAAATTCTGGTTCCGGTAATGGATCAAACCGACTAAATAATGGGTCAAAAAGGGTCAAAATTGTAACAATAATAAAGGGAAAATAATAGTGGAAAGGGGCGGGGTCGGGGAGGAGGACAGGCCGCCGGCGGCAGCAACAACCGCGGCCACCAGGGTCAAAACAGACCCCACTGGCAGCAGCCTAACCAGCTGGCCGGCGGGCAGCGGGGACAGTACCCACCGTGGGCACTCGCTCGGGCCGCAACCGTGGGCTGCCCCACCTGCCCGTATCCCATGACTTAGTGGGCCCGACCTCCTCTCGCCTCTAGGCCTGGGGTTCTCAGTTCTCATCCGCAACAAGCTTTTGCAGTGCATGGACCATCTTCGGCAGGTTATGCTCCCGTAGATATTGAATAGGCCATGAACAACATGAATCTAAGTATTCCCGACGATCCGTGGTACATGGACACTGGGGCAATGTCGCACATGACGACATCTCAAGGTAATCTCTCATCTTATTTTAATATGAGCATTAATAAAAATATTATTGTTGGCAGTGGGCAGAAAATTCTAATTCGTGGTATTGACCAATTAAATCTTCCCGCCCCTCACTAGCTTTACGTTTGAAAAACGTCCTACATGCACCCAAACTGATTTAAAACTTGGTATATGTACGTCCTTTTACTACTGACAACAATATTTCTGTTAATTTTGATCCGTTTGGGTTTTCTGTGAAGAATTTTCAGACGGGGATGCCACTAATGAGATGTAATAGCACTGGAGACTTATATCCCATCACCACCACTACGAACAACCAAGTCACTAGTCCATCAACCTTTGCAATTATTTCCCCTATTTAATGGCATAACCGGTTGGGACACCCGGGAGCACCGATGTTCAATGTTAAATAATAATTTTATTGATTGTAACAAACATATAGACTCTTCTGTTTGTCAGGCTTGTGTGTTTGAGAAACATGTTAAACTTCCTTTTTCATTATCTACTTCAAATACACTTATGCCATTTGATCTTATGCATTGTGATTTCTGGACATCACCAATTTTAAGTTTAGTAGGTCATAAATATTATATGCTTATTTTGGATGATTATTTAAATTTTCTGCGGACATTTCCCTTAGGACAGAAATCACAGGTCTTTCCCATTTTAAAACAGTTTAGTGTCTTTATCAAAACCCAATTTGAGAAATCCATTAAATGTTTTCAATGTGACAATGAGAGAGAATTCATAAATACCCAATTTAAAGAATTTTGTCACCAAAATCGAATGTCCTTGCGTCTTTCGTGTCCACATACTTCTCCTCAAAATGGGAAAGCCGAAAGAAAGATTCAAACAATCAACAATTTAATCCGCACACTTCTTGTGCATTCGTCCACACCACTGGTTTTTTTTATCATCATGCACTTCAAATGACCACATATCTTTTAAACATTCTTCCTAGCAAGCTACTCTCAAATATATATCCCACACAAATATTGTACCATCGTCTTCCTTCTTATACACATTTGAGGGTTTTTGGGTGTTTGTGTTATCCCTTGTTTTCGTCAACAACTATTAACAAACTTCAAGCCCGTTCTACTCCTTGTACCTTTTTGGGATACCCACAAAATCATAGGGGATATAAGTGTTATGATATGAAGAATGAGAAAATTATCATCTCTCGTTACGTTATTTTCGATGAGTCCACATTCCCGTTTGCTAAATCTCACGTGACATCCCCACATTCATACAAATTTTTGGACGACGGAATACATCCAATCTTAAATCATCATCTCAATACCTAAACTCATAATGGACCAGCCTAAAATACACCACCAATTATGACGACCTAACAACGAAATGAGACTGGGCCAGTCCTAATTGAGGAGCCCACTACCTCCTCTTCTTCGGCCTCGGCCCAGTCCACTAATCATGACGGGCAGACCCGCATGAGAGAGCACATTGCTCCATCATCCATGTCCCCAACCAGGCCAATAAGCCCAGCTCATTTGGACCAAAATCTTACCCCTCCTCAGCCCAATTCCCAAACCGCAAACCCACTGTCCCAACATTCAATTTTGGCCCAATCTCGAATCTCCCCTCGGCCCAATTCACAAATTGAGAGCCCACTGCCCCAGCCTTAGGTCCTAGTCCAATATCGGACCATTGAAACCCGTGCCATGCACGAAATTTTCCTATCCAAGTGTCAGTTTAACCTAACATTTTCGGTCCAACCATCTCCACTTCCAAAAATCCAAAAACGGTCCTATCAGACCTGAATTGAAAAGCCACCATATTAGATGAAATTGATGCTCTTATTAAAAATAAGACGCAGGAATTAGTGCCCCGTACTTCTAATGTAAACATCATACGGTCGATGTGGGTTTTCTGTCATAAAAAGAATTCTGATGGTTCTTTTGCGAGGCACAAAGCTCGTCTTGTTGGTGATGGCAGGTCTCAACAGGTTGACGTAGATTACAGTGAGACGTTCAGCCCAATAGTTAAATCAATGACTATCAGGACTGTTCTCAATCTAGCATTGTCGAAATCATGGTCCATTCAGCTGGACGTAAAGAATGCATTTCTACATAGTCACATGCAGGAGACAATTTACATGTACCAGCCGTTGGGATTTTGAGATCCGACTCATCCAGATTATGTTTGCTTGTTGCAAAATCATTATACGGTTTGAAACAAGCCCCCAAGCATGGTATAACATGTTTTCAGGGTTCGTAGCCACATTGGGATTCTCACACAACAAGTCCGATCAATCTTTGTTCATTTACAAGAAGGGTAATGACATGTCATATATTCTTCTCTATGCGGATGACATTTTTCTCACAACATCTTCTGAGTCACTTCGCCAGTCTATTATGACTTTCCTTGCTTCGGAATTTGCTTTGAAGGATTTGGGTTCTTTGAACTATTTCTTAGGCATTGTTGTAACTCAATATGCAGATGGTATGTTTCTCTGTCAAAAGAAATACACCGAGGAGATCATTGAAAAAGCCGGCATGTCCTCGTGCAAACTGTCACATGCGCCGGTTGATACAAAAGTAAAATTGAGTAACTCTACGGGTTCTCCATACTGTGACCTGACCCAACACATGGATTAGCTTGAGAATGTCAAATGAGCAGCTGGGTTGATTGGATTGAAAGAATATGAGGGTCCTATATACATAAGCCACGAGAAAGGAAATTGAAAAAGTAAATATGAAATTGTAAAGGTAAGTGACGTTCCTGGTATGAAAGTGAAAACCTGCTCTAGCATAATTAATAACAAGAGAGTATAGAGGTGATCTTGAACGTTTGACTCTACTTAACAATTTTTTAAATTAATGACCTTTATTGTCCTTCAGGCGTAAGTTCTAGTTATAGGATGTCATGAGTTAGTTTTGCTTATGAGCAGTGGCGTATTTACTGTGAAAAATATGGTGCACGTGAATTCATGGTCTCTCCGCATAACTAAGTATTTTATGTATATATTTTTTAGAATTAATATAATATTTCTGTTGGTACCCATACTCTAAAAATATTGAATAGCGCATTTTGTAGAATGCTTAGTTATTTACCTAGAGATATAGGGATCAATTCTCAATGGTGCACCGATGTTCTAGAAATTCTAGATCCGCCTCTGCTTATAATACAAGAGATCAAGAAATTTCAAGAATCTACAAACAGTGAAGATTATGTAATGTATTGCCCATTAGGTAAGAGTTTATGTTGGATTGACTTCTTAATAATTGAGTAACACAAACAACGTTTACCTATGAAGCAGAATTCATGATGTTGCCAATTGAGCAGGTTTAATGTCTTTGACTTTTTGAAATGTAATGAACTCCTATTTTATAGGCAAACCTATCTTATGCTTACAAGTTATGCTTGACGAGCAAAAAAGGTCATTTTATAAAGATTTTTTAAGTGCGACCAAAAATTCAAACCACCCTTATTTGAATCAAACCTTATATAATTGTATTTTTATTTAAAAAATCACTTAAAATAAATAAATATTTTATTAAGAACTCAATAAATTGCATTTTTAAAATTTAAAATTTGAAAACTCAAAATTATAGCTCCACTTCTATTTCTGCAACCCACCCGATAGAATTATTAACTGAATCTCATTTAACTACAAACTCATGAACAAAAGACATGCACAAGAAAATAATATATTAAACTCTCGAATATGAAGATATGCAAATATATTCTTCAATCTAATCGATCTCCGCAACATTCTCGGAGTTATTCCTGCGATAGCCAACAAATGACTGTTTAATAAACAGGGACCATAGATACAATAAACTAGACTAGTGGATTGCTTACAAAGTGTCCAGCATTATTTGGACCACTATAACAATTCTTTTAATACTCATTTAAATTCTACCTTAATGCAACTAACCCTAGTGTATATCTTGATCCGTACAATTTACTAGTATACTAGTAGTCTATTTTCTCTTGTCGGTTGATCACCTTGAGAAGCCACCCCCCCCCCCCTTGCCCCCTCTTTTTCCAAATTAAAACTCATTACTCCATCAGAATAAACGGAATAAGTATTTATAGGGGAAGACTAATGGTAAGTATAAAGGAAAAATTTAGGAGTGTCAAATGAGAGGCGTAGAATTGAATTTAGGCGGCCAAAATGAATTGAGTTAAAGAATTGATGAGTCATTAACTCACCCAAAGGTTACTTGAGCTAAAATGACATGCGTCAAAATCAGTTAAACAATGAGTTAAAACCCAACCCCTCCACCCCCACCCCACTCCACCCCGCTCCCTTTAATTTTCTTATTTATTTTTTTATAATTTAATTGAGTACCTAATTTTTTTTACGGCTATATAATATATCAGATAAAAATATTTTGACAAGATTTTTTATGGATCAGTTTGAGCTACATACTGGTCTAGCTTTTTGATTGACAAAATTAAACGGGTCAAAATGAGCCGAGTTAATGAATATTTGTGTCATTAACCTGCCCAAACTTGGCAGTTTAGGTGAATCATATTTGTGTGGGCTTATTTTATTACCTCTAAATAATCTTTGTTTCCTTGATCCAACACATATTTCGAAGATAAAGATACCACCTAACGAAAATTTATGAGTTTAATTTTTATTTATACATTAATAGTGTAAAAGATGTTATAATGTCAGGTCAACTTAAAGGTAATATTCATAATAAAATGGAAGTAGTGGATATAAGTTAAGTTAAATCCAAATTTATAGATGTACTTCTAATTTTGTTTGGTTAAATGCAAATTATTGGAAATCTAATTTCACTTGGTGTATACGAGCTAAAAGATCAATTCCTAAAGCGCCTTATATTTAATAGTATGGACCTTGTTAATTGAACAAAAGAAGATTTCTAACTGGATCTACTGATGGATACAAGAAAATTGTTCAACAAGTATCCTCATACTTTGTCTAATTAACACCTTTATCCGATTCTAAAAAGTTACATGTTTGACAAAATGAAAAATAAAAAGTGCAATCTTCTTCATTACACTTAGTTTCATGTTTGATGATTTGAAGTAGCAATTTGTGCTCAAAAGTAAAAATCTCAATGCCCCTAAAATGGCCACCGAGAGAATAATCCAATACTATAGAGAAATAACCACCTATGCATAAATTTGAAACGATTTCAAGTCACATTTATTTGAGTCATCTTTGAAGAAAATTAATCCATTGTTTATTTCATTCCCAAGATTACAATTTATATATAAGTGTACAATATATTCTATGGCCAATATTAAGAAAGACTTATCTACTCATATTCTAATCATCCTAATAATATGAATCCTAATTATATGATAATAAATCATATCCTAATCATCCCAATAATATGAATCCTAATTATATGATAATAAATATAATTACATTGGTGATTTGATATGATTGGATCCATAATTATCTTAACAGTCCCCCGCAATCTTAGCGGGAGGTTCTTGTATGCTGAGATTGCAGTACGCGTGGAAGACCTTTCGTGAAAATATATGCAATCTGATAACGGTACATGGAGAACATGGACTTGTCCACATGCAACCTTTTCACGGACAAACAAGATATCCATTTATATGTGTTTTGTGCGTTGATGCTGGATAGGGTTACCTGATAAGTGTATCGCACTCACATTATCACAATAAACCACAGTTGCTTTTTCAATCGGACAATGGAGTTCTAAAAGAAGATTACATAGCCAACATGATTCAGCGACCACATTAGCTACCCCTCGGTATTTTACTTCAGTGCTTGACCGAGACATTGTCGGCTGTCATTTCGACGACCATGAAATGAGGTTGTCTCCCAAAAACACACAATAACAAGAGGTGGAACGTCGTGTGTCCGGGCACCCACCCCCAATCAACATCTGTATAAGATGAGAGACTCTAAATTGAGGACTTATACATATGCAATCCAAACTCAAGAGTACCCTTAACATACTGCAGAATTCGCTTAAGATCCCTCATATGCTCTTCTTTCGGATCATATATATGTAAACATACTTGTTGAACTGCATAGGAGATATCAGATCTCGTGAAAGTAAGATATTGCAATGCTCTGCTAAGCTGAATCGTTCAAGTTTAGTTAATTATATCCCAAGCAACTAGAAAACAATATTTACATAAAATTCAAATATTTGTCCGTAAATTTTAATTTTGAAAGTAACCTATAGCTTAAGCTTCTTGTTAATCTTTAGATATTCAAATACTCACAAGTGTTCATAGAAAAACAAAACTAAATCAAAAGTAAAGTAAAACTGAAACCAAACAATTTTCTAATCAAATGCCACTGTAATTAAGTAACGTGTAAATGTGTATTCTGTCAAATCAAAAAATAAACTTTGCTCTGTGCATGTATGCTGTCACGTTCATATGTTTTGTACGATTATGAAACGACTTAAAAAGTTTTGAATTAAAAAAGTTAAAGAGCAAATCATCAAACTCAAAGTCAATCCCCTAAAAAATTATTTTATGTTTTAATTAAGTACCTTCACTGTTTGGACTATCATCTGCTATTTCATCTTTTAAAAATTATGCCAAATTCATATATATGTTTTCTTATATCACATTATCACTAACTAAATATTAGATTCCCATTTCTTTCTAAATCTAGTTGAGATTGGCTTGAAGCTGAAAATATAAATATCCCTCATAACATTGCCTTTACTTGGGTACACGCATTGAGAACCTGGGTGATTTTTTTTTTTTTTCATACTATATTGGTGTAAAGTAGCAAGTATCCAATTATTTTAAGGTGCTCCCAAACGAATTCGGTCATCATCATAAAAAAAATGCATACTGTAGTTTTTAGAAAGATTCTCATAGTGCGATGACATTTGTACCGATATACTTATTTATACGTCTAAATATTTATTTATGGTAGAAATAATTTATTTGAACAATGAGGATTCATTATATAGCCAATTTCAACTATTTGTTATTGAGATGATTACATCATCATTTGTCAAAAAATAATATATTTCTCCAATTAATTATTCTAATTTTTTCTTTTCATACCATTTGATTCTATCATCTTATTAGGAGGTTGGTGGAGCAGTATAGGGAGAGGAAGAGAGATTTACATATGGTTTTCATCGACCTCGAGAAGGCATACGACAAAGTCCCTAGGGAGGTTCTACGAAGATGTTTGGAGGTTAGAGGTGTACATGTGGCGTACACAAGGGCGATCAAAGATATGTATGATGGAGCCAATACTAGGGTACGGACAGTAGGAGGAGACTCGGAGCACTTTCCAGTGATGGACTGCACCAGGGATTGGCTCTTAGCCCTTCCTATTTGCCTTGGTGATGGATGAACTAACGCGACAAATCCAAGGGGAGGTGTCATGGTGTATGTTATTCGCAGACGACATAGTACTGATTGATGAGACTCGCAGCGGAGTGAACGCCAAACTGGAGGTTTGGAGATATACTCGGGAGTCTAAAGAGTTCAGGTTTAGTAGGATCAAGACATAATATTTGGAGTGTAAGTTCAGCAACGGGAGCGACCCTGAGACATGCGTGGAGGTGAGGCTTGGTACTTAGGTCATTCCAAAGAAATGAAGCTTCAAGTACCTCGGGTGTATTATCCAAGGGAATGGAGAGATTGATGACGATGTCACACATCGTATTGGGGCAGGGTGAATGAAATGAAGGCTCGCATCTGGAGTCTTGTAAGACAAAAAGTTGCCACCAAAACTTAAAGGCAAGTTCTATAGGGTGGTGTTTAGACCGACTATATTGTATGGGGCGGAGTGTTCGTCAGTCAAGACTTCGTACATCCAAAAGATGAAAGTTGCCGAGATGAGGATGCTGAGATGGATGTGTGGGCATACACATAGAGATAAGATTAGAAATGAAGATATCCAGGAAAGAGTGGGAGTGGCCTCGGTGGAGGATAAGATGCGGGAAGTGAGGTTGAGATGGTTCGGACATGTGCAAAGGAGATACACATATGCCCCAGTGCGGAGGTGTGAGAGGTTGGCTATGGACGGGTTCAGAAGGGGTAGAGGTAGGCCGAAGAAGTATTGGGGAGAGGTAATTAGACGGGATATGGCGCAGATGCAACTTATTGAGGACATGACCTTAGATAGGGGGTTGCGGAGGACACGAATTAGGGTAGAAGGGTAGCATGTAGTCGAACGTAGTCCTACTTATGCTTACAAAATAATAAGTGTTATCACACTTATAGGCGCAGTATTGCTTTATAGTCCTCTGTAGTTTGATTTCTGTTGCTATGTGTTCTTTAGTGTACTTTGTTTATCTTACTTAGTTGTGTTAGCTACTGCTTCCTTTTGTTAGAATGCGCTACCATGAGGTATTTGATTTTGTTATCAGCATGTTTATACTGCTTTAATTTCTTGTCTGAGTCCGACCGTTTCTCTTGCTTTGCTCTGCTTTACTTGCTTTGATTGTGATTATGCTTTGTCTTGAGCCGAGGGTCTTCTGGAAACAGCCGCTCTACCTACCAAGGTAGATGTAAGGTCTGCGTACACTCTACCCTTTTACAGACCCCACGTTGTGAGATTTAGAGGTAAGGTCTGCGTACACTCTACTCTTTTCAGACCCACGTTGTGAGATTTCACTGAGTATGATGTTGTTGTATACCATTTGATTCTATCCTTACTTTTAACAAACTCTAAAAAAAAAATGCATTGATATCTTTGACCATCGATTGTACATCAATTTGTCAAGTTGCTCCCATGAAATGAACCTCACAAGCAAAAATGACATCAGCTTTAGCCAAAGCTGTGGATAGTACTGTGGCAAGCAAGGCCACCATCTCTCTTTCTTGAAGTGAGTATGGAAGAGTAAGGACTTTAAGTCTTTGTAATTTCTCTCTTTTTCTCTCTCTCTCTCTCTCTATGTATTTAATATCTCGCCCCCCTCGTCCGCTTCACATAAAGCAGAGTGGTCGCTTAACCAGATGCATTCCCACTCCCTCATTCCTTCAATCATAACACCTCCCCTACCTCCACCCCCACCCCCTTAAAAGAATTGATCTTACTTTTTTAAAAACAAAAATGAATTTAAGTTATATAGATGGATTATGTAAAGATATTTTATACTACAAATATAGTTTAACCTGTGACTGTAGGTTAATTACCATTTTAACCAAGTTACTCTCTCCGTCTCAAATTATTTGTTGCATTTTTATTTTATACATTCCTTAAGAAACATTAATTAGGAAGGGTATTTAACTATTTCTACCCTTATTTATATCTAAGTTATAATCTCGTTTCATTAGATGTTTACTCTATTTATATGTCATCTCAATTAACAAAATTCTACGAAGGGTAAAATGAAAAAAGTAATTAATTGTGCCTTAAACTTCTAAAACGATAAATAATTTAGACAACTAATTTTAGTAACCACGACATATAATTTGAGACGGAGAAAGTAGCAATTAATGCGATTATCATAAAAAAAAATCTTGTAATTGTCTTATAAATTTGAGTATATGATTTTTATACTTTCAGAGCGTAGAAATTAAACTTTTATATAGCGCTTAGGTGTATCGTTCATTAGAGAGATTTAACGTGTACACGCGTTTGAACTAATAATCACACTTATTATTAGGTAAACGCTTATTTGCACCAAATATTTATAATGACTAAGCAAATTAATACATAACTATTTGTTAAGTAATAAATACGTATAGAAAAGACCTATGTCTTTCATTCATTAACTCATCGTATAAATACATGGTGCAAGTAAACTTTTACCTTATCTTTATGTAGAGTACTATACTAAGTTAAGGTGGTCTTCTTCATTTTTTTGCACACTCTATTATTACACTAGGTATAGATATGCATGACAACAATAATACCACATATATGATGATCCCGTACTCCCACTACTTCCTTCATCCCCCCTCCCCACAATTGCACCACCCCACCCCTTTGCCCCAATACCGACCAGACCAGTCCGATCCCATCCATCTCTTCACCTCTAATATGTGTTGTTTTGTACCCTTCCTTTCTTCCATATCTCCAAACTCATACCCTTATTTATCATCTCCCCCTTACTAGCCTTTTCTTCCCTTTTTCCCCCATCTTTTGTAGTCCTTTCAACTCTTACTAGGATATCGCAACATGAAAATTCCACATATTTCTTGATTTGGACACACCTTTTTAATTAATTCTCACCCTTTTTCTTCTTCTTTAGCTTGTTTTCTTGATTCTTCTTTTTAGTTCAGAGCTCGTCTTTGATCCGCCTCTTCTTCTATCCGTGATTCCCGGCCTAAAAAAACTTTACGAAAATGTCACTGGACATGACATATTCGTGTTCATCTGAACGTGTTTGCTATGTTCACTGCAACTTCTGCAACACAATTCTCGCGGTACTCTTCTTTAATTTTGTTCATCTCCTAAAAAAATTAAACCTTTTTCTTGATTTTACCATGCACTAGCATTTAAATTTGGATCAAATGATTAAATTTTATGTATATATGATGATGAGTAAAAGTTCAAACATGTTTTAAAAATAAGTTTAATTGATCCGTTTATCTTGTCTGCACTTTTTAAAGCAATTCTGGTGAAATTCAACAAAATCTTGTTAAAACCAAGTCTTCCTTTTAAGTACAAGAGATAAGGGTTAGTGTGATGGTTAATTGGAGAGAATTTTCTTGAAAGTGTTGTAAAATTGTCATATTTTATGCTAATTTTGAAATAATTGAAAACAAGTGTTTCATTGTTTTCTGTTTTTCCTCCTTTCCTTGCTTGAATTTTGAAGGTTAATGAAAGGGAATATGAATTGAGTTGAGATCCAGTTAATTTGTTCCAAACCCTATCCAGCAAGCAGGCAGAAAATAATACTTACTCTTTAATTAGTTTGACTAGAAACAAGTCTAATTTGAATCCTCGTATATATAGGACTATATCCCTATATATTAACGGTTACAGCTATATAGGGTTGTTGTGAATAGTTTTTGCAAGGATTCATTCAACTAAATACTCCACTATCTAACAAGTTCGTTATTACTTTGTACAAAAGACATAATTGGAGTATTTAATTGCTCATAATTTGGCTATCATTTTCCATTTAATTCTTCTTCAATTTATTGCTGGATCCACTTTTCCCTCATCCGGTTCGTGCTACTGCACTAAAACAATGTGTACTAAACTTGAAACCATCAAATTCTTTTCCAGAATTTCAAATAGTAAAGATAATATCTATGCAATTGTCCACTGGAAAATCAATTCACAAGATTTATTTTCTCTTCTTATTTTGGCCGTATTCATTAATTAACATTTTTCTTCTTTCCTTGTATCATAAAAATGTAAGTAGTTGTTTGATTTGAAGAGAGAAATGGTGATTCTAGTGCGATCTATCATCTAAGTTTTACATCAGAAAATTTACTTTGGATATTACACTTTTTCTCTTGTTTTTATTATTTTAATGATGTTTCAATTGGCTTACTCATTATGGATTTCATGATTTCTGTTCAGGTCATGTCATTTTCCTAGTTTTATCTCTCTTTAACTCACTTTTCTAGTGACTGAGCAAAGGTCAGAAAAAGTCAAGAGCACCGAAAGGAAAGGAAAAGAAATTAAAAGAGATGAGTCCAAGAGGCTACTTTAAAGGAAACTCCTTATAGTAATAGTTATTACCATGAAAAGAAATGGGAAGTGTAGAGTCTCATCCTTAGCCTTTTTTATTACTAGTGATAGTAGTAATAATATTAGTAGATGAAAATGAGGAGAAAACAAGTCAGCATTTGGGTTTTGTACACTAACAAACTACTAGAAATTTGCGAATTTCCCACATACTAATCCATCAGAATTTCGTTGGTAATTTGGGATTTTCGACAAAAATATGACATTTCTAGTCGTCAATCTATGCTTCCTCCCCAAAAAAAAAAAGTGCTGAATGTTAATTTGTGACGCACATAAATTGGCCCCCCATTTCTCATTTTATTACTGTAACTAAACCCCTTTCTTCTAAAGTCTTAACCTGCTTGGGCATGGGGCAAAGCTACATGTAGCAAAGAGGTTCAATCGAATCTCTTTGTTGGTAAATGTTTTTTTTATGTATAAAAAATGTTGAATAGCCTTAAACATAAAGGAAGCTTTTTTGTATAGTGAAAAATGTGATTAAAAAGTTATTTTAGCTCACAAGTTTGAATCTTGTCATATGTTACATGCATTTTTGAACGGTTTGAATCCCCTTATTAGAATCCACGCTAACTCCGACTCTTATTAGTTAGCAAACCGGCAAGAGTCTTAAGTCAAAAGCACACAAAATGTATGTTCCAATTTGCCAAATGTTACTTGCTCTTTTACTGCAAATAGTAAAATCTTGTTGGGTACAAATGTTGAACTTATCATATATTTTATTTCTGGAAAAAAGGTGAGCACTTGCATGAGGAGTATTATGTTTGTCAAGAAAATAGTAGAACTCAATTTTGTTTTTGTTGCTGTCAGGTTAGTGTTCCATGCAACAGCATGATGACAATAGTGACAGTAAGGTGCGGACACTGCGCAAATTTGCTTACTGTTAATATTGGACCTTCTGTTCAGTCTCTCCCACTTCAAGATTTACAGGTATATTATTATAGTTATTCAAGAATCTTTTGTGTTTACAACAATAACATACCCGGGTCTGAGAAAGATAGAGTGTACGCAGACCTTACCTCTATTTTAGTGTTTGTGTTCTCTTTATATGGTTCTTTCCTTTGATGGTCATACAAGAATATTGTGGAAATAATTAGTACTTACTAATATTTTTTATTTGGTGTGTGTTGTGGGGGAGGGGTACAAGTCCGCCCCCTTTCTCTTTAGCTTTTGCAAAAAATATATATAAACTTGTGTTAGTACTTGTCATTACTATATTTTCTCTTGAATCATTATGTTGTGTTTTTATTTGTGGAAAAAGGCCTGAGGTAAGGGAAATCGTGTCATAATATTAATAATGGTCATATATATATGGCAGCAGAGACAAGAGTCAAATGTTGAAGAAGGGAGTAGAGGTTATGGGTCATCATCCTCAACTAACAGCAATTGTCACTTGAGATTCTCTCCCATTCCTACTGATCATGATCAACCTAGAGCCTCTCCTATTCGCCGTAAGTTCTCTCTCTAATAAGTTTCTCTATGGTTAATTAAGAGACAACAAATTTGTGTTCTCTTTTTTTTACTCTTAATATAAAAGACGGACTTTCCTAAAGAATCGGCCTCACGTGCTGACTTGATTTTTTTTCCTATTGGCTTGAGTTTTTAAAAGTTTCGATCATTTCTTCGTCCTATAAAATTATACATATAAAAAGAGCAGCAAATTAAGGTGAAACAAAAATGATAGTAACAACTATATGATGAAGATGTTTGAGTTCTTTGATGATTTTGAACCTTTTTAACAAAACAAGAGCAATTAACAATCTGAAAATTGATTGTACCATCTCATCAGCTGGACCACTTGTCATGAAGTTTTCTATATGACTGTGACATTACACTTCTACCCAACTCATTTGAAATACCAGTCTCTTGAAACATAGTTAAGTACTTCTGTATTCCTTGCTGCACCCTTTTTTCTCTTAGGTCCTTTCATGGAATAAATAGGTATAGGCGCGAATCTAGATAAGTCCGGTGGGTTCCAAACATTAACAGAGCCAGAAATTCATATAAATTGATTCTACAAAAAACATAATTATGTCACCTTAAATTAAAGCAGCTTTTGAATCTCTTTTGCCATTACACTAGAATCTTCCCTTAATTATGTCAAAGGAATTCGAGAATTTATATATAGCAAAAAAAAACTGTTTTTTACCCTATTGAGACAATCCAATTTTTCATCGAAGTCTCCCTCTTGCTCCGCTCATAATTCAGGATATCAAATGGTTAAACAAGAAAAGATTTAGAGCTAAACATTGAATGCCTAAACCACCATTAGAACAGCTACGTTGGCCTAAAGGGACAACATTGTCAAAGGTGGCGATGGGGAGTCGTTTTCGCCAAGAACTAGCAATGGTGGAGCCACATCGGCCATAAGGTGGTTAATTGATTTCCTTCACCAGAAAATTAGACCATGCATGTTCATAGGTGAAACTTTATGCATATATCTATATATTGTTGAATCCCATTTAACACAAGAAAAGATTCTAGTCTATTGGCAAAGAAAAAATGGGTTCCAAAATGTTTTTTGGTGTGTGAATCAAGAAGAATATATAGCCCAACACCGGATACAAACAATTTTGATGTGAGCTTGGATTAGGTTTTTGAATATTGACCTATACCTAGTTGTTTTTCTGTTTGAGGATTAACATGAGTTGATGGTTAGGGGTTTAAAATTAGGAACTTAGGTGTACAGGTACCACCTAATAGTTAAAAATCGTCAACGCTTATAAATTTGTCATCATTAATTAAGTGATTCTATAGGCAGTTTTATAAATCTTTTACTATATACGGGTTGTCACTATTGTGTCCATTATGTTTGTTAAACTTAAAACATCTCTAGATTTTTTGGACACATGAGATGTATACTGTAATAACAATTTGATAAAAAAAATTCATCATCCAATCCAAAACCTTCAGATAGTTGATGAGGTGAAAGTGGCCCAAGATATTATAAATTCTTTCAGAAATCTATACAACTCATTAGGTACAAATGTATTCTTTGACACACTTGTTAGAAACTAACATATATCTCGTCAAATGTGACATTGTTTTACCTAAACCATACCTTATTGTGCATAAAATGTCATGGTTTCCAGACAATATAATTATGTCACTAGATATAACAAACTAATGTTTACGCAATATGTCTTAAAAACATCTTCTAAACTCTAAAGCGAGATTCATAATTTAAATATAATGGAATAACAACTAGCTGAAAAACGTTAGCTAGCTAGGCTAACGAATTTCTTTAATATGAGCTTGATTCTTTAAGCTCCGCCGAATCTATCTATTTGGTGTTAAAATACTGGATTCAGTTAAACTAATTGAACACGTGCTTCATCCGCCTTTGACTAACTCCGTTCAAAATTTGCAGCACCCGAGAAAAGACAACGTGTTCCTTCTGCCTACAACAGATTTATCAAGTAAGTTATACGGAGTGAGGTATGATATGTGTGTACTTACTTATATATGCATATCTGTGATGTTGTGAATTAATTCAATGTGTAGGGAGGAGATCCAAAGGATAAAGGCAAGCAATCCTGATATTAGCCACAGAGAAGCTTTTAGCACTGCTGCCAAAAATGTAAGCTCTACCATAGATTAAAAATAAAAAAGTAATGCTGTCTTACCTCCTCCATGAAGATGAAAAATACATATGCATGCCTTCTATTGCTTCCTTTTCTACCTTCATGAACTGTCGATATATATGAAATTGTTTCTGCCTTAAAATATCATATCTCATAAGGAGAGCCTTGGAGTAACAGGTAAAGTTGTTGTCATGTGACCAGGAGATCATGCATTCAAGCCGTGTAAACAGCCTCTTGCAGAAATGTGAGGTATGTAGAATGGATCTTGGACCTAACTCAACCCCAAAAACTAGCTTTTGGGGTTGAGTTAGGCCCAAAATCCATTCTTTCATGGTATTAGAGCCAGACCCATTCCAATTCTTTGTTCGTCGATATTGGCCCCCAAAGCTTTTGGGGTTGAGTTAGGTCCAAGATTCATTCTTTCATGGTATTAGAGCCAGACCCATTCCAATTCTTTGTTCGTCGATATTGAGCCCCCAAACTATATTATTCACGCTCCAGTTAACAAGGTCCGGGCGTGCGGGGAGTGTTAAGAGTCCCACATCACATCGGATATGAAATGGGAACATGGACTCCTTATATGGACTTGGACAATCCTTACCCTACAAGCTAACTTTTAGGGTTGAGTTAGGTCCAAAATCCATTTTTTACGCTTCATGAACTGTCGATATATATGAAATTGTTTCTGCCTTAAAATATCATATCTCCTAAGGGGAGCCTTGGAGTAACTGGTATAGTTGTTTCCATGTGATTAGGAGGTCATGGGTTCAAGCTGTGGAAACAACCTCTTACAGAAATGTGAGGTAAGACTGCGTACAATAGACCCTTGTGGTCCGACCCTTCCCCGGACCCGCGCATAGCGGGAGCTTAGTGCACCGGGCTGCCCTTTTTTTAAATTTCATATCTCCTAATGTATAGGATTTATTTTTGAGCAACTAAGTGAGTTAGCCTCAAGGGAGGAGCCACCATTTGAATTATGGATTCGGCAGTAGCCAGTAACTTTGGTTCAAACCTATTATTATTCATTTTAAGTATAAATAATTTATTCAATACCCAGTAAATATAAAAAAAATATGATCCAAAACCCATAAACTAACAATCATGGTTTCAGCTCGATTAGCCTTTACTAGTTTAGGCTAGCTATTTAAGTCTTTTAATGAAAAAGACTCCCTTGAAAAATGCAAGTAACAAAAATAAATACTCAGTGATTTAAACCTTACTATGTGGATTTAGACTTCCCATAAGAAATCCATGGTAGGGACAAACAGAAGAGGCACTAAATAGAATAGTGTGACTAAAAAGCTTTATCTATCTGAAGATTTTAATTACCTTTTCGGTATTTACTGTATGTTGCAGTGGGCACATTTCCCTCATATCCACTTTGGACTCAAGCTGGATGGCAACAAGCAAACCAATAAATTGGATCATGCAGTTGCAGGAGAGGGTCCTCAGAAATCTATCGGTCTCTATTAATATGATCTATATTATGATCATAAATACTTTACATAATATAATATATATAGGTGAGATATATAAAATTCTCTCCAAACTAATAAACTGTTTAGCTCTTTTCAGCATAATCCCTTTTAGGGCCTTGGATTCCTTGTTTTTTTTCATTCGTATTATATGTTGTAAGTAACTATTTTCTGTGTTTATTCCAATAATATACGCTTGTTTATTACTACTATTACTATCCATCCGTCCCAATTTATGTGATATAGTTTGACAGTCACGATGTTTAAGAAATAAAAGAAAACTTTTAAATTTTCTAGTCTAAAAAAGTGAAAGATTTTTGTGTGGTTAATATAATCTTGTTAAACGTAAAAGGTAAAATTTAAAGTTAAATTATTGTCAAATAAGAAAATGTGTCAATCCTTTTAGGACTGATTAAAAAGGAAAGTGTGTCATATAAAGTGAGACAAATGGAGTAGTCTTTTCTTTGTTGGCGTGAGCGCACTTAATATTTTCTTTCAAATTGTGAAATTTAAATTAGCTAAATACAGTAATAATTTTGAGTATATGCAACGAATCTTCTCTCATTTAACTTGTTACTGGACGGGAACTAACGTACAAACATAACACATGCTAATGCCAACAGGTCATTTATTTAAAAAAGATTTATTACACCGACGCTGTAAATAACTTGTAAAAGCAAGTTGTAAGATCAATAATGAAATATAGTTCTGATTGTATTTTTCCACACGAAATTTGTTTGATACATAGGTGTTTATATGCACATAGGGATTACATGCGCGCGCGATAGGGATTAAGGGATTCTAGATACAATGAAATAGCTTATACGGCTAATCTAGATATTAATCGTAATCACTAGTAGAGTTATCTAAACTAGGAATATTACTTGAAGTAGGACATGACCTTGAGTGTAATTTTTTAATCACATTACCACTAATGCTTATTGGAGAGATTTAAGTGACTTAATTCAATTGTAAGATATATATTCTTAATGCTATCGGTACATAAAATTTAAACAATTAAACTCTAAAATATATAATAATGAGATAAAACCCAACTACGGTTATAATCCTAAAAGGTGATACTATATGTTTCATGTCGTTTCATATTCGAACAGTACCAATCAACTAGATTGGTGTGCATCCTTAATTAGAGGTGTCAGGTTCGAACCCTCTGCATACAATTATCTTTATTAGAAGTGGTCTACTCTTTAACGTGGGACTTCTCACCTCGAATTCAGATTTATTGGTGTGGCTCAAACCACCCTTATATTCCCAGCACTACCCACAAATTAAAAATTAAATAAAAAACATACTCGAGGGTATAAAAAATAGTATGTTGTTGAAAAGCTATCAGACTCTAGCCAATGAAATATGAATACCTAACTCTAGATGGTTATACGAAAAAACAGATAAATATAGCAACGCTATTTATTATTTTTTGGCTTTTTAGTCCTATGGTATTCAAAGGCTAAATTTCCGACTAATTCAAATAGTGACAAGTAGACCAACTAGGGGTAAAAGATTTTATTGAATGATTTTTTATTTTGAAGGCTTGAATTCGAGATTTCTTATTAAGTAGGTGTTTGACCATGCGATTTTGAGTCATGATTTCATATCTTGATTTTACATCATCATTTGTTTATGAATTGCACAAAGATTCAACTTCAACTTTATATCATGATTTCAAATCTTAAATTCTCTAAAAAGTAGGATTTGGGATTCCGAATCATGATTTTAATTTTTTAATGTAAAACTTGACTCATAAATTTATATTTTGTATGAAAAAAATCTATTATTTTAAATTTTGCAAAAAAAAAAGTCATATTCGACGTGAAAAAAATATTCACATCATGTGAAATGATTATATTAAAGAATAACTAGTTGCTACTTCTGTTGCTTTTTTGGAACAATGAATCTTTTTCAAATTATGTGTATTTGATGGGCTTGGGGGTGGGGGGATTGATAGTAACAGTTCATGTGTTCATGAGTCACAGCCATATCAGGATGATCAGAAAATATAGACAAATGACGAAATGGGGGACCAATATAACACCGAATTTGATGGCTCTGCTAAACTAATGAACACATCTCTCGTCTTTATTCCGCACAAACACAGTGCAGCTCTAAACGAGATATGGGTATTATTGTTTGGTTTTGTGGAAGCAAAAGATAGTGAAATTCAGAAACTATTTGAGGATGTGTCATTGCATGTCTAAAAAAATTGCTTATAATACACATTTGTGGATATGTGATTCCGTGTTTATTTGTTTCTCTTGGAATCCATTGAGTAATTTTGGGTGGAGGTGCTCGTTTTCATATCACGTGTATGCCATGAGGAAATCACTAATTCAATGGAGTTTAAGTAATATATCAGGTCGGTATAAATAATTTTTACATCGCTAGATTATGTTTATATATTGTTGCAGGTAATATATCTTATTACTTATTTATATCTTTTGAATAACCTGATAGTGTAAAAGATTATTTAAACTGACAATGTATATATAAAACTTAAAACGCAATTCAATATGACACAAGAGCTAGTGGAAGTCCTGTCTCATCTTTATTATTCACTGAAAAAGATGTTCACCTACTTGGAGATACTCCTTCTTCCTAATTTAAGTGGTATTTTCGCTTTTCTAGAATATATATGACTAATCTCATTAGTTTAGTTAGATTAGATTAATTTAATATTTAAAAATTAAAATATAGATATTTAAAAATTATACATAAGTATTATAAGTTGCAACTTTAATTTTCTCATGTCGATATGATGAAAATAATTCACTTTATAATATTGATCAAAGTTCTTATAGTTTGAATCTCAAAAAGCGAAAAAACCCGCATAGATTAGGATATAAGAAGTAAAAAAGAACCATATATGCAAGTGAAAGGCGTTCTGATGATATCTAATGGTTTAAATTATTAAGCTTGATGATTACACAATTATATTTCTTCATATTATGCATAAACATTGAATGAATAGATTCTGAATTGCAGTACTTTGAAAACTAACTGTTTATTTGTTAACCTCAATTTTAGTTAATTAACTACTTTTGTAATTAATTAATACTATAAAAGTTACTCCCTTCAATTGCAATTTATATGACGGTATGTAGTTTGATAGTGTATGAAATTTAAGAAAGAAAGAGAAATTTTAAAAATAAAAATTTATGATCTTAAACATACTATGAAATTTTTATGGCTATAAAAATGTGCTATTAACAGTGAATTGAAATGTTTAAAATTAATTTTGTTTATCTAAAACAATGTCATATATTTTGTTTTTAACGAACTAACTCGAGCACACAAAATAAAATGTTTTTAACGCAAAAACCATGCTCAAGTCACATCTAAACATTTGAATGTGATATGCATGGACAAAATGTGGTCACAGATAAACCTAGCTAGGCTCTGGCTCTAACTACACCACCAAGATTTATAGCATTCAAGAAATGAAAAGACCACGTACTCTAAAGTGTCAATGACTCGTGACAAGAGTGGACACAATCACGAAACCCTCAACTAACCTTTATTTCTTTTTGGCCTTTCTTTATCATGTGTGAAACCAATAATTTAAAGAATTTTTTATGCTACACTTTATGGTTAACAGTATTTAGATATAGATTTTTATCTTAAAAAATCAATTAGCGAAAATCCCATCTAAATTATTTTTGCCTTCTATCAAGGGGTTCAAATCCGCATTAAGCTCCTAAGTTTGATTCTGGGTCAGTGCAATTTTAGAGACAGAGATAGACCGAAGAAGTATTGGGGAGATGTAATTAGACATGACATGACTTTAGATAGGAGATTATGGAGGACACGAATTAGGGTAAAAGGTTAGTAAGTAATAGAGTGTTGTCCGGCTGAGCCTTTCATACTGAAAGTCATAGTATTTTTCGTGTAGTTCCTTGTCTTTGATTTCAGGTACTATTTGTTGTCGCTTGTACTTCGATTAGCGTATTATTTTGTGATAGTTACTACTCTTATATTGCCTTTTATAGTATTTTGTCATGCTTTTTATACTATTTTAAATTGTGGTTCTTATGTCGAGGGTCTACCGGAAACAATATCTCTAACTCCCAAGATAGGGGTAAAGTCTGCGTACACTCTACCTTTCTCAGATTCCACTTCGTAGAATTTCATTGGGTACATTGTTATTATTGTGTTTGTTGTATTTTTTCTCCAAAACTTTTAGGCCATTTATTGCTTTTAGTCTTCTATTATTATATATTATCATCATTAGGAGTAGTATAGTTATAGTAGTAGTTAGTATTATAATCTCGCTGCCGCAATCAATTCAAATTTGTATTGACTATATAAATTTACTAACAGAGTAAAATGCTCTTTAAGAAAAAAGTAAACTCTGACTTGAAATCTTTTAATTTATATTAGAGTAAAGGGATTATAATTATCAAACCAAACCCTTGGTTAGTCTCTTATTGTCTTTATTTTGTAAATGAATCAAGTTGTAAGTCAGATTATTTATAGGCGTGGGCCAGCATGAATCGGTAAGTAGGTATTGAACTTAAGAAATCGTTAATTACAAATTGGGCGCTTAATTATTCAGTCATGAATGCAAAAGCATTGAGCGGAAGGAAATAGGTTGTGATTCGGGTGCGGTTTAATAGTTGTGATCCCTTTTATTTTTAAATAGAGTCTCGAGTTCGATGCTTAAAACCGGAGAACTTCAATTCTCACCCCATAGGGCAAGGGTCTATCTACCACAGTATCACGAATTCAAATTAAATGGAGTCGATAGCTTTGAATATTAGACATAATTTTTAAAAATTATTATGGATTATGGTGAGATGGATAATATCTTCCGGCATTAATCAAAGATTTTGGATTCAAATCTAATTCTTATACGGAGCGTTTTTTCAGCTTTAAGGCATCATCGTTGTGTGAATTTAAATTAATTGGAGCTCAAAAACAAATATCGAACACGTATTATTTTTTTAAAATAAGTGTGGGCTTTAAGGCTGCAGAATCTGTAACGTCAAATCATATAGTTGGTAATTTGGACGATAGCGAGTCTGAGTGTGTAAAACTAAAAAGATAGGTGGGTTTCTGAGGTATACTTCATTTACTCTCTACTCATTTAAGAAGTGTAAATGTATGTTGTGATATTGGAGTCAGCAATAGTACTCTGTCAACACACAAGCCCAAAACAGTAGCCAGCTTTTTCCTATTTGCTCACTTCATTTCTTTGCTCTTTTTAATCAGACTTTCTAAAATGTTCCTCACTTTCTCTTTACTATTTTACTATTTAAGCATGAGGTGAGGGATTCCTTTGCTTCCTGTCTTGGATTGGAATCACTGAAAAGTTTCTAATTTTTCTTTTCTATAACGACAATTCTTTTTTGTATAAACTTAGAGCTCGTTTTGTTAATAAATTAGTTACTACTATGTCGGAATTGTAATACAGAGATTAATAAGTAGTTAAAGTTATTTTTTATCGAGTATTTCATTTTTAATACTAAAAATGGGATATTCCAGATTTAAACATCATATCACCTATAAAGAAAACTGCACATCAGAAATCAGACTTATTCCAATTCAATTGTTTACTATTTCCCAAAAAAATGGACCTAATATGAGTGTAGGTACAATGCCTAACCTAATCCTAATTCTCAATACTATAGAGTAATAGAGCGGCAACAGATGTGGGTCTAATAGAGTATGTAGAGAAACGAATTTTATCCATTTCCTTACCCTACCCCCACCCCCACCCCCACGCCAAAATATACTACTACTCCTAGGACTTAGTAGTTTTTTATCATGTATATTTGGTACGAATGAACATATTATTTCTTCCCTCGATTAAGAGTATCACATCGAAAATATAATAGGAATATGGACTCTTTATATGGACTTGAACAATCCTCGCGCCCACAAATTAGCTTTTGGGGTTGATTTAGGCCCAAGATCCATTCTTTACATTGGTAACAGAATCATGCTCATTTCAATTCTTTGTTCGTCTTGGGCCCCCAAATTATACTGTCTACGCTCCAGTTAACGAGGTCTGGGCGTGCGGGGGAGTGTTCCACATCGAAAATGGAATAGGAATATGGATTCGACTTGGACAATCCTCACCCCACAAACTAGCTTTTGGGGTTGAGTTAGGCCCAAGATTTATTATTTACGCCCTCTAAGAGTGTACATGAGTTAATCTAGTAAAAATATGTCAAATTACTGAAGATTTAATCTTCTGCTTTAATTTGTTACATTTTGCCAGTCACAATTCACTCACATCCACTTTGTACTTAACCTGAAGGGCAGCAAGCAAGCCAAATTAAAGTTGGACCATGCAGTTGCAGGATCCAGAGAGGATTCCTCAAAAATCTAGTGGTCTCTTTTATGTTCAAAAGATATGATGTCAAATTAATATATATAATAAAGATAAGTATATAATAAAGATAAGTATAGATAAGGTAGTGTGATATCTCTTTACATAATAATCTCTCTAACCTTTATTTTTATTTATTTTTTTCTCAATTTTTTAATTTTTTCCCGTCATTTCTTTACATAATAATCTACTAAATATCTCTTCCCCACCATTATTTATATATTGTGCAATTAAAATAGGGTGATAAAAGATGAAATAAAAATATAACTTTAATTGTTGTAATGGATAAATAAAAAGTTGTAACGGTTATCAAAAATTTATTGCAATCAATCAATTAAAAGGTATAAAATTTAGGTAGGAAAACACATGATCTGAAGGTCAATGAATGAAATTGAAGAATCATTGCATGCCTCAGGTAAATGAAAAAAATCAAAATCTTGATTTGTCAATTACAAGGCCTACTTCAAGAACAAGTGCTCATTTTGTTATGGGAAAACACTATATGGCTACGGCTATTGCTTCTCTACAGCAAATTCAATTTATTTAGGTTAATTTTTTGTTTAATATTTTTTAATTTTTTTTCTTTTCTCAGCTTTTAAATTCTAGATTCATAAACTATGGGAGAAGTGGTTTTTCTTTAGTATTTTCTCTTTCTCTTTCCCTTTTCATTTTTCATCTTTTATAAATGCTTGGTTCAAAAGTTATGGGATTTTAAAATTCAATATTTTTCCGTTTTCTTTTCATTTCTCAGCTTTGAAAAATCAAATAATCCTTACATCTATTTTTAAAATTTGTTTTATGGATTTAAGTTAGTTATACGTTGAAAGTATAATAATTTTTTGTACTATCACCGTAATATATATATATATATATATATATATATATATATATATATATAAAGTTAGGCATAAGCTAGATGATACCTCTCACAATCTAGGATTCTTATTTATGTTTTTTCTCATTTTTTTGAGGTTTTTCTTATTTGTATTCATGTAATATGTTAAAAAAATAAAATTTAGAAAATATCTCATTTAATAAATGATGAAACTGTCTCTATTCCTAATGTTACTTTCTCTTCTCATACCTTTTGGCATTCCATGTACGAGAGAACATAGTTGGGTATGTACTTCTTTATACAACTTCTACAATTATACATTTTTCAAAAAGAATTTAGTGAACATTAATGTGCAATTTTCTTGTAATAAGCTATTTTTTTTTTGTTACAGATTATGCTCCAACAGTTTTGTCTCTCTCACAGGCAATTCTCACGGTAAGTAATCTTTTTTTTTTTGGGTGTCTATTTTTTATTTCAAATTTGTTAGAAAAATTTATTATACTCATCAAATCTTAAATACATATTTTTTCCTTGTGATATTGTGATCGAATAATTTAATGATCTAACTCAAAGAGTAAAAAAAATATTGCTAGAAGATTTTAGAAATGGGTTATAGAACAAGTGAACATTTTCATGTCATTTGATAGAATATAAAAGTATAATAGGGTGAAATTCAAGAAATTGATTAAAATAATTAATTGATCTGAATTTATTAAATTGATAATACTTTCTTGGACAAGAATATATTTTATTTTTCATTTTGAAATATACAAATTTGATCTCCTCTCTCCCAAGCAATTCTCAAGGTAAGCTAACTTTTTGGTGTCTTATTTTTCAGTTTGTAACAAAAATTTATTTTAATCGTAAAATCTTGAATATGTATTTTTTTTTCACTCTTTGATATTGTGATCAAATAATTTAATGATCTAACTCAAAGAGGAAAAAGTTTTTTAGTGAAGATTTTAGAGAAGGGATTGTTAAACATGTAATTTAACATTTGATGATATTTTATAGAATATAGGAGTATAACAGGTGATATTCAAAAAATTCAATAAAGTAGTAATTAATCTGAGTGTAATATATTGATCATAGTTTATTTTTTTCAAAACTAGATTTGAGATGAATATTAGATAGAAGTATATTTTATTTTTTATTTTGAAATATACACAAAACAATTAATCATAAATATGGGATACAAAAAGATACTAACTTATTTGGTAGTATTTCTCTCCTTCTCATCTCAATTACCGCAAACACACACGCATGTGTGTGTGAGTGTTAAAGCTAGACATTGAATAGGTGATGTGACACCTCTTTTAGGTCATCATTGATATTTATCTTTTATCTTAGTGTTTTGACATTTCTCTCTATTTTTCTTTAGTTTTTAAACGGATAACTGTATTAATTCATTACATATAAATTATTATATTAAGTATTGTATATATTGATGGAGAATTGAAAAGCCACCATTAGCTTTCAAGTACTACTCCAATTGTGCCTTCTCCTTTCTTAATTCCTTTTTAGTTACTCTTCTTTAGTTTTCCATTTTATTTATGAATTTTATATAGATTAAATGTGGTATTCTTATAAAAAGTAAAATTATTGTCTTTAATATTTGTGTATTTATAGACAAATAGGTTTTGCTTTCTGATTAGTTCATATCACAAAGTTACAATCCCTTCTCTTAAAGAGAAAAACAAAAGCTCACAATAACATTTTTTTCTACTTAATTAGCTTATTGACTGGAAAGATGTTGAAGTTAATAACATGTGTAAGAGGAGTAAGTGGATTTAGATCATCTTTCATTGTTGAGCAGGTTAATGAAGGAATTGAGGTTAGTGCACTAACGATCAGTTGTTGCAGAGAATGATTTGTTGGAATATACGTAAAGCAACAATGGGAATAGAAAAAAAATTATTACAGTGATTGAAAGGATAAACAACAATTAGGACAACAACACGTTATCCATATATTGATCTTGAATGAACCTTCAAATATGAAACTTGTATTCTGAAAACACAAGAACATGAACCGCTACACTTGTGGCTTGTAGATCCGCTGAGAAGACGAACGGTTAGAGTCCTTCGTCTGTTAAGTTTAACACCTGAAACACTTAACAACCAATTAGGAAAACACAACACCACCGGCTCAGTCGAGAGATGACTCTCTGTCTTTAAGACAAGATTGCCCCCGTATATAGGCTTTACGGAAGTGTGGACAATAGTCTTCCAAGATGAAACAACAAACTATCAAGTGTGCAAATCCTACACAAATAATCTCTACGAAGAACACGAATAATGAAGATTGCTAAGAGAATGATTGTTTATCAGAAAAATCTGATCTCTTTGTGATGTTGTGAACTTATTTTTCAGTTCATATGTGTTCATCTATAGAATTGAGCCAAAGCCTCAATTTATAAGTGTGCAAGATGGCCTCTTCAAATGCCCCACAATGACTATCAATTGCCATGTAATGGATGACATTTAACCCCCAACAAATGCAGCTAAATAATGGTCCAAGTAATGGCCATTTACTGGGTGGATTCAATGCCATTGAAACCCCCTAAACAACCAAACCTTTTGGGATTCCGTCGAGCAGTCACTGCCCATGAAGCGTCGCGACTCTGCCACTTTAGCGTCGCGGCGCTAATTCATCACTAAGCTACGGCCACTACGGCGCTGCAAGGGGGGTGCCGCGGCCCAGTCCGGAAGGCACCACGGCCCTTCTCGTCTCTGCGGCCCTTTTCCAATCCGTTCCATCTTACACCTCGCACAATCCTTCCTTCGTTTACCAACGTGAAACACTTGTCATTTAGCAAATAAACATCCATCATTCTATGTCTCAAACATTTCACTTACGTACCAATATCTCTTTCATTAACGAAATTTACGATACTTGGCACTAAGATTGCACGTGTGTGGAAATGATATTTCCGACGTGCGGGGCCCAATCGTTCGATTCATAAATAACGGGATAAACTTAATTTTACATTAGTAAATTTCCAACATGATTATGATTTGCATATGGAAGTCGGTTTTCACGACTACCATAGAGAAAGGATATCACTACATTCCTTTCATATTTTCTAGCAAATTTCACTCAATTTTAGATTATTCTTAATATTTCTGCAACAAAATGAACACGCAGTAATTTTTATTTTTTTTTGATAAATAGTACTACTGCTAAGCTTTTCTATTTTCTTCATGTAAAAAATAAATTCTATTCCTAATTTGATGAATTTCTTGATACTATAATTAACATAAAAAATAAGGTAAATTATTTTTTAGAATATCACATTATAAGCATAAGCTTGAGGTGTTTGGTTAAATATCATCTTAAGATGATGGTATATATAATATATTTAAGTTTATATTGTGTTTCCTTTATGTTTAGTTTCTTTACTTTTTATTTCATATTTTTTTCCGAATATAATGAGTTAAAAAAATAGAAGTGTTGCTATATAATGGATGAAATCAAGTAACTATTTAATTTGAGGTGTTGGTTAGGCATAATTGATTTATTTTGTATGAAAAAAATTCTAGAGATGTTACGTTGGAAGAAAATACAATTCGGCTTATGTTATAATTTTTTTCTTTAGTTTTTTTATTTTTTATTTTCATTTCATGATTTCGTTTTCTTGAATATAAAAAAAAGTATACTGTAGTAAAACAGAAGAGTTATATATATATATATATATATAGAGAGAGAGAGAGAGAGAGAGATTCAAAAGTAAAAAAAATGTTAATGATGAAAATAATTTTTTCCAAGCTCTTCTTTTAATAAAAATATTTATGTTTTTGTTCCGTCGATATATAGAACTAAGCTTTCTATATATTTTTTAATCTCTTTTATCTTAATTAAATTATGACACACATACATATTTTCTATATAATATTATTATGCCGACACCACCTGACAAAAACACAAAGTGACTAATGTATTAATTTGGGACATAAAAACTAAAGCTTTAAAACCATCGATCATAATTCCAGACCCAAGCTAGTATTACAATATTTAAACCAGATTTTGTAATAATATGCCAACACGAGTTGCGCAAAATATTACTCTCTCCGTCCAATTTATGTGATATAGTTTGATTCGGCACGGAGTTTAAGGAATAAATGAAGACTTTTGAATCTTGTAGTATAAAACAAGTCAAAAATATTTGTGTGATTATAGATCATGTCGTTAAGCGTAAAAGGTAAATATTAAAATTAAATTATTATAAAATAAGAAAATATATAATTTTTTTGAGACAGACTAAAAAGAAAAGTGTAGGTACATACGCAGACGCACATGCACATGGAGAGAAAAGGCATGCCAATAAGCTCTACCTCTGAACATGACATGCATGGCCCGTGACCGAAATGTATACTATTACATTCTCATCAAATAACCCCAGCTATAGGCAACAGTAGTTAGGAACTTTAAATAGACGTGTTGGACTGATTTGATCAAACCTAAAATCAAGAAGAAATTGCACGTGCTCATACCAAACCAAGAAGAAGTTGGTTAACTCTCACTACAAGAAAAATGACTTCTAGCGACGGAACAAATGGTCCCTAAAAGTCAAAACCTGGTCGCCACCCGTCGCTATAGGCTCTGTCATAAAGGTCAATAACGACGGTTCTTAGTTACCGGTACTTAATGTGTTTTACCGACTACAAAAATTCTGGTCCCCAATCTTTTTTAGGGACCACATTTCTGGTCCAAAATATAGATTAATCGCTGCCTATAGATATTTTGCAATCAGATTTGCTGGTCGTAAAAAGTCTTTTAAGAGTACAAATCTGGTCACTAAGATACTTAATGGACCATAAAACATTATAAATATTACACATTTTCTAATACAGAAGTCTATGCATACCAACAAAATTATCAATTACATCCTGTTTACATATTTACAAATACACAAATTTGTAATGAATCACAAAAACTGTATAAACATCCCACTAGTAGCAATGTATAGCTATATTGTTCTATACGTCTATTGTTTACACAACCCCGACCCTCATCAAAAAATATAATTTGTTTCCAAACCATCCTACGAAAATGATAACTAATTTGTTAACTTGTATGAAACCATTAAGAAGCTTTAGACGAGTCAAAGGTGTTGAATCGGAAGCACAGCGAGTTGATGCAGCCATGAAAATCCGAAAGTGAATTGATGAAAAGAGGCTGCAAGATTCTTCAAGAACACCATCATGGTCATCTGCACAATTTTTTTTATCTACAAGGCAATAGAGCGAATCATATATCAAAGATCAAATAGTTGATCATTTTCTAAAATTAGGTAGCAAGCCATACACAGTATTTAGCTTTCAGGTAATAGAAAAGTATAGGACACCATCTGATGTTCAATTTTATGACAAGTACCAAAACTTATAACCTTATATTTAACACCAAAAGAGAAACAGTATAGTGAATGCAAAGTGTTTCCTATTAGCATTTGCTTTTGTCCCACATTGGAAAAACATATTTGTATCCCATGTAATAGACCCTATATAAAGGGCTTTACTTGCTTTTCTTTTACTTGTACTTTTAGCTCTCAAGAATAATATTATTTTATTATCTTGTTATTGCTTTGTAAGAATTCATGTTATGAATAAAAGACTTTCATAAATTCTATCATGGTATCAAAGCCAAGAGCACAAGTTAATATTTTTAGCTTGATCGCGGATTCAACTTCGCGGTGAGTTAGTTGGGGGTACGTATGCAGCACGCCCCTGGTATCAGTTAAAATTTTTTTTGGCTTGTTTTGGAAGCTCGTGCTCGTTTTGGCTGCTCGTGCTTGTTTTGATCTTGGCTTCCACATCTGGGTTTCGTCTTTTTGGCTTCCGCATCTGATTGGTGAGATCTGCCCTTTTTTTTATTTTGTTGCTTGGGATTGCTTTATTTGGGATTGCTGCTTGTTATTTGGGATTTTCTGTTTAAAATTCATAATGGCTGGAGGTGATGATTCTTTGCAAACTATTGGTGTTAGGTTAGATGGAAAAAATTATTCCTATTGGAGCTATGTCATGGTAAATTTTCTGAAGGGAAAAGGGCTTTGGGATTATATGTCTGGAAAAACCAAATGTCCTAAAATTGGAGATGAAAATTTTGATGAATTATTTAGGACTTGGGAGACCAATAATTCAAAGATTATTACTTGGATTAATAACTCTGTTGAACAAAGAATTGGTGTTCAATTGGCTAAGTTCAAAACTCGCTAAAGAGATTTGGGATTATTTGTCAAGATTGTTTGTGCGAGAATAATTTTGCTTTGTTAAATATCGATTACAATATGAAATTCGTGCACTAGTACAAAATGACTTGGGCATTCAAGATTATTTACGTGCAATGACCACTTTGTGGGATCGATTAGCTATGATAGAATCTACTGAATTGCAAGCATGCAATGCTTATATAAAATGCAGAGATGAAGATCGTCTTGTTCAGCTATTGATGGGTCTTCGGTCAGAATTTGAGAATTGCCGTTTAGGCTTATTGCACCGCAAACCCTTACCATCTGTTGAAGATGTGGTAAATGAACTTATGGCTGAAGAAACATGTTTGAAGACTCTAAAAGGGGTACATAAGGCTTCTACTTTTGTACTGGCAGCTCCTTCGTCTACACCGGTCCTTGCAGCTCCTACACACCAGTATAGAACATCTATCGTAGGTAATTGTAATTATTGTAAGAAACCGGGACACTAGAAGAATCAATGTCCTGAGCTACGGAAGACGTCAGGTTCTAAGCCTCCACATTCGGGACAAGGACAGAAGCCTTCTCAACAGAAGCCATATTCTGGGGGTCAATTCCAGAACTTGTATCCACCGACTCGGTGCCTTTGTGCCCTCTCTTGATCACCCGGCTTCGGGAGCCTCGTGAGTCACGATCGATTCTGTAGGCCGACCAATTTCGAAGTTCCTCGCCTTCCAACAGCTTTCAACGAGAATTCTCGGTCTTATGCTCTTCTGTTCCTTCCGCTCATCACCATCTATTGGTTCGGTATCATTTCGCCTTCTTGGATCTTGGACTCGGAGTGGAAATCATATGTCTCCCGATTCTTCCGTCTTTGTATCTATGTCTTCTGACTCCCTTTCCACTTCTGTTGTGACTGCCGATGGCACACCTATGCCATTGACAGGCATTGGCACCATTCATACATCCACTATATCATTACCTGATGTTTATTGCATTTCAAAATTACATATAAATCTTGCTTCTGCTGGTCAAATATGTGACTCTGGATGTTTTATTGGACTCTTCCCTAATTCTTGTTATGTGCAGGATCTAAAATCCAAGAGAGTGATTGGGACAGGGCGTAGAAAGGGGAGAGGTCTATATGTTTTGGATGAGCTGCATTTTCCTACTCATGCGGCAACTATGCCTGTTAATCTGTCTTCTTTTCATTTAACACATTCCTCTTCGAAGTTTTATTTGTGGCACTCTAGACTTGGTCATGTATCAGGTTCTCGCCTGCGTTTTATGTGTAATACTGGTGTTCTTAGTGATTTACAATCCGATGATATTTCGATTGTAGTGGATGTAAACTTGGAAAAATTTTCTGCTTTGCCTTTTAATCTTAGTACTTCTACTTCTTCCGCACCATTTGATCTAGTTCATTCGGATGTTTGGGGGCCGCACCTATCCCTACTAAGGGTGGCTCCGTATATTATGTTTCCTTTATTGATGATTATACTCGTCATTGTTGGGTTTATTTGTTGAAAAGACGCTCGATTTTGTTCATACTTATGTTGAGTTTCAAGCCTATGTGAAAACTCAACATTCTCGCCATTATTAAATGTTTTCGGGGGTGATTTAGGAGGTGAATATACTAGTGGGGATCTTTACGGTATTTTCAAAGTCGATGGTACAATACATCGGTCTTTCTTGTACTTGATACACCACAACAAAATGGGGTAGCCGAGAGAAAACATAGGCATATTGTTGAGACAGCTAGATCCATGCTTTTGTCCGCTAGTGTACCTAGTGAATTTTGGGGAGAAGCTGTCCTTACATCTGTTTATCTTATTAATAGGATCCCTACCTCTGTTGGGGAGAAGCTGTATTTCTTCGTATGCTAGACTATTTGGTCACACCCCACTATATTCCCATTTGAGAGTTTTTGGTTCTACATGTTTTGTTCTACGTCCACATGCAGAGCGTACTAAGTTATCTTCTCGTGTCGCCATTTGTGTTTTTCTTGGATATGGGGTTGTGCAGAAAAGGTTATCGTTGTCATGATCCAGTTTCTGGAAAATTGTATGTGTCTCGTAATATTTCCTTTATTGAGCATGTTCCTTTATTTTCCATCCCACCTACCTCACATGGTATGACAAAATCTGACCTTATTGATATTGATCCCTTTGATGCTGATTGTCCATCTTATTCTACATCTATATCATCTGTTCCTTCTCAGTCTTCTGGCAGGTCCCATGATATTGATACTCAGCCCCCTCCTACGCCTATTTCAGAACCTCTTGTGGTTGCAGATCCAGATCCACCTCGCTATCCTAAACGCACTCTGCGATCTACTCAGGTATCCGATTTTGATTATTCTTGCTATGCTCCATCATTCGCTTCCTTTCTAGTTTCTATTAATTCTCTCTGTGAGCTTACATCCTACTCTGAGGCAGCTCGTGATCCTCTTTGGCAAGAGGTTATGAATGAGGAGCTGGTTGCTTTGAACAAAACTGGTACTTGGGATTTGGTTTCTCTACCGACTGGTAAGAAAACTATTGGTTCTCGATGGGTGTACAAGATTAAGACAAAGTCTGATGGTTCTATTGAGCGATATAAAGCTCGTTTGGTTGCAAAGGGTTTTGCTCAAGAATATGGTATGGATTATGAAGAGACTTTTGCACCCGTTGCAAAGATGACATCTGTCCGGGTTCTTATTGCGGTGGCCTCGTTCGTCATTGGCATATTTCACAAATGGATGTTAAAAATGCTTTTTTAAATGGGGATCTTCAAGAAGAAATCTACATGGTCCCTCCACCCGGTGTTTCACATAGTCCAGGACAAGTGTGCGAGCTTAAGAAAGCTCGTATGGTCTCAAACAAGCTCCAAGAGCTTGGTTCGACAAGTTCTCCACCGTAGTATCATCTCTTGGGTTTATTTCCATCTTTCATGATTCGGCGTTATTTGTTAAATCATCCCCCGCAGGTTGTATTTTGCTTTTGTTGTATGTTGATGACATGATCATTACAGGTGATGATATTGATGGTATTGCAAACCTAAAATCTACTTTATCTCGCCGTTTTGAGATGAAAGATTTAGGTCATCTACGTTACTTTTTAGGCATTGAGGTAGCTTATTCGAGAAGGGATATCTTCTCTCTCGGTCTAAGTACACCGGATATTCTTGAGCGGGCCCGTCTCACGGATACTCGTATAGTTGACTCTCCTCTTGAGGTTAATGTTCGATATACACCTACGACGGGGATCCTCTTCCCCGATCCCACTTTATATCGTTCGGTTGTAGGGAGTCCGGTGTACCTCACCATTACTCGCCCGACATTGCATATCTTGTTCACATTGTCGGTCGGTTGTTTGCTCTCCTACATCCGTACATTGGGCTGCCGCGATTATGCGTATTCTTCGCTATCTTCGAGGAACGATTTATCGAGTCTCTTGTTTCCATCGACCTCATCCTTGGAGCTTCGTGCATTTTCTCGATGCAGATTGGGCCGGTGACCTAACGATCGGAAATCAACTACCGGTTATTGTGTATTTTTAGGAGATTCACTCATCTCATGGAAAAGTAAGAAACAAGATGTGGTTTCTCGCTCTTCAACCGAGGCGAGTATCGTGCTATGGCTTCTACTACGTGTGAGATTGTATGGTTACGTCGGTTATTGGTTGATATGGGTGTCTGTCTTTCTTCACCAACACCGATGTATTGTGATAATAAGAGTTCTATTCGGATTGTGCACAACACGCTTTCATGAACGTACCAAGGATATTGAGATTGATTGTCATATTATTCGATATCATCTTCGAAGAGCGCACTCTATCCTTGCCATTTGTCTCATCTTCGATGCAACTTGCAGATTTCTTCACAAAGGCGCATACCTTAAAGCGTCACCGGTTCTTTCTTGGCAAACTCTCGATGCTTCTGTCTACACAATCGCGAGTTTGAGAGGAGATATTAGCATTTGCTTTTGTCCCACATTGGAAAAACATATTTGTATCCCATGTAATAGACCATATATAAAGGGCTTTACTTGCTTTTCTTTTACTTGCACTTTTAGCTCTCAAGAATAATATTATTTTATTATCTTGTTATTGCTTTGTAAGAATTCATGTTATGAATAAAAGACTTTCATGAATTCTATCATTTCCAAGTAAGGATATGACACTTTTGTTTGCCGCATTCTCCCAAGTAATGAACTTTAACAACTGTTTTGTCATTCATATATGAAATCTTGGAAGAAAAATTCACTCACTATTTTCATTAAGGAACCTGATTTCACTCGCAGCAAAGCTTCACATTGATGTTTTAGTAAGGGCTTCATAACGAACATACGATAACAAATTCTTTGGATATGCAGTAGACATAGATATGCTAGCTTATTTTTTGGTTTACAAGAGGAAATTATTTTATGGCAAGGGAGTAGAAAATATTTCAAGTAAGACTAACTTTGCAAAGCCACAAACAGTATGCACATAGGTAGTTAAATTAGAGAAGAACCTTGTGAGGGGATAAGTTTCACTAGGAGATATGAGCGTACATATGCAATTTGTTAATTTCAAAGTAAACCTAGTGATTACCGCAAGGAATATTATTTATTGTCTCATAGTTAATTTGAAGTTGCTAAAGGATTAGTTTTGGCATAACTTCACTTTGTATGTAATAATTAATCAAAGAATAGTTTTGTTTCTGATGCAAGACATGGAAAGAACTGTATGTTTCATACTAGGGATTTTTTTGATAGGAGCTCGAGCTGTTTGTCATCTCGCTTCAGATTAAGATGTGTATCTCCTTCCAACATGGTAATATTATTCATCTAAATATGAAACATATTAGAAAAATAATTGCAGTGCAAGTTAGTTTCTAGCATAAAAATAATCCACAAATTGTTGCAGCAAAGATTCAGTTAGAAATCATTTTGGTTGAGAAAACAAGTAGCTACATGTAAAAAAGAGTAGTCTACAGGCCCATTTTTCCTTTCTCTACTTTCTTTCTCTACTTTCTCTCTCTTTTTCTCATACTCTGGCTATTCAGGCCCATTAGATGTATGGATTTCAGGAACTGGAATTTGGGTGGAGAGTGATTGTTGGTTCAGTAATTGGATTCTTTGGTACTGCTTTTGGGAGTATTTTTTAGAATTGGTTCCAGGTAAATTTTTTGCCATATTTTCTAAAAAGCAGTAGCAAGGTACTTCTTTTCCTAGTTCCTTTTTGGTATATTATTTTCTTCATTCCTGTTCAGAATTTCATGATATTTGTGCTATTTAGATACTCATGTAGATGATGATTAAAGTGGAATATGTGATGGCGGAACGCAAAGTTCATCGACGTGGTGTTCCAGCTTAAACTTTTGACTTGGTAAAGTAGAAGGGTCTACCGAAGCAGGGAAGCTCTAGGGTTTTGCTAACCAGTGTGAAGTTGAGTTCTATCTTTCCCTAGTTCATGTAAGGCTAACCTTCGGGTTTTTGCTTTCTGGAAAAACCTCTTACCAGATGGTTGTTCGCTACAGCCTTTAAGTCTCGCCTAGCCTCTCCCGCCGTTCTCCAGGAAACTAGCGGCTCGCAGCTGTTCAGCCGCTTCTCTAGGAGATAGGAGATGTGCCGCTGACTGGGTTCAGGACACAACCATCGTCCGAACCGTCTGCTACCAAGTCCATGGGTTGGAATAGTGTATTTTTAGCTTAACACATTATTGAAATCTTGTCAATTGTACACTACTCACTAGCTGTTCAAAAGTTTATCTTAAGTGACAACTACACCAGCTGATCTCATTCCTGACTTAAATATTTTCAGAATCCTGTCTTCACTATTAACAGAAAGCACAAAACTTGATTTCTACAAACTAAAAAAAATTAGCAGTTCCAAAATTGGTTTCTACACTGATATTAATCACTAATTTGCAAAAGTTTGATTCCAAAGTGGTACAACATTCTCCTGCTTTCTAGATCCTCTTATTTTACTTTCTTTATTCTTCAATAAATGTGGTTGTTCTGGAATTTTTTATAAATCTTTTTGCAACCTCCAGCATCATTTCAATGTGGTTTGGCAGCATACTCAAAGAACTTTGTTTCAGCAAGTTCGTATGAACTTATTGCAACGTTCAAGTGCAGTTTGCTTATATCTAACTTGGTTTATTAACTAGATCACTGAAGCTGTGTATTAGATGTAGAATTATTCTATGCATCTTATAGGATTGATGTCTATTTAAGACAAAAAAATGTACCGGTTTCTATAGTTTCACAGGAAAACATGCTGAATTTTGTGTCTCAAATCTCAATAACCAAATGTTCCTTCCTCCAGATTTCTTCCAAATCCAGCCTTCTTTCTAAAGCAAGTTCTTTCATATTTTTTTACCTCATTTCCTTTAATCATGACTCAAAAGAATCTTTAGAAATGATTGATAATATTATTGGGGTATTTAAAAATGCATGTACTAAGCGACTCGAGAGAAATATAAAAGTGCTACATGAACGCACAAAAGTTGAAGTCACTATGTATAAGCCTTTTGAGTTTAAGTACACGAATCATAATGGTTTGTTACTGCCAAAAATGACGAGCAAACTGATAAAACAGAATTTTTAAAGTAGAACAACGGCACTGTTTGTGCCTTACCTGTTGTAATGTTGGTGCATAATAACTTGAGATACTGCAAAGTAATAAACAGAGATAACTTCATTAGGTGGTTCACTCAAATACAAAAGCAAACAAGGAGAGAAACCACATATAGGCACATGGTCAAGAATGTAACTACTGAAACGGGAAGGCGGGAACGGAGGGGAAAAAAGGAGAGTCGCTGCTAGGGCTCAGAATAAGCAGGTACAACGCAGTCAAATCTTAGCAAGGACCGAATAGAGAAAATGGAACCTGTTTTCGGCAAACTATTTTTCGCGAGAATGTCTTTATTTTGAAAAACTAAAGATAGAGATAGAGAAATTATATATACCTGATGTACTTCTTAATATGTTTCACCACCATTATTGACTGATCAAAATCTCTGCAGCATCAATAAGCAATCGTAAAAGGGGTTTTTTTGAAAATCAAGGAATAACGAAGGGAAACAAGGAAGATTGTTGAGGAAGCTCTCAGAAACACAGAGAAATGAAACAATCCACCGCACACTACGAATTGCAGAAATAGCATAATAAGTAATAATAAAACGGATAGCAACGGAGAGCAAGGAAAGCCCAAAAAAATCAAAATAACCGCCAAATAAATTGACAGAAAACAGTTAAAACAAAGCACACAACCAAGAAAAGGAGAAGCTCATAAATTGAAGCAGGAAATGAAGGCAGACAGTCAGTAAAAAGTAAGAACACAGAGCGAAGAAAGAAGAAAGCAGACAATCTGGTTCTCATCGTCAGATTACTCTAGAGCTTCATATGTACAACAAAAAGCAAAATAGAGCTCTAATAATTGGCAAATAAATTGACAGAAACAATGGCAGCAGATTAAAAGAAATTGTCGGGAGATCAAACAAGGAAACAACGCTATACGATCAGCAAAAGGCAGAACAGATGCAAAGAGAGAACCAAAGAAGACAATTCCACAAACTGAACCATCAGTTTCTCATTCTCATCGTCGAAGCATATGTGCGCGTCTGTTGTACGGGTTCAACACGTGTTACAGTGACATCTCCAAAATGCATTCAGATTACTTAATAGATTAAGATTTGAAGCAACGAACACAAACCTAAATAAAGAAGCAAATAATGATTGCAGCTAACATTGAGATTGGGTGAATGAGAGGGAAACCAACAATATATAGTTAAGTAATTGTACAAATTTACTCAAATCATATGGAAGAAGCAAGAACTCAATATCGTGCTTTCTATAACTATAGATCCACATAAAAGTGTACTTCAAACTTGAATTCTTTCAACAAAGATACCAAAGAGAGACAAAGTAGGAAATGGACAAGTTTCAATCCTATCTTTTTCAAACCGCCAAACAGATAATCAAAATATCAAGTGTTTTGGAGACAAATTTTCACCTTCACCGAGCACAATAACTGGCTTGTTTGCAGAACTTTTGATCTGAAACTTGAAAATGAAAGGACAACTGCTTTCAGACAAGAAATATTTACACAATCAACAACGCATTATTTCAAAAACAAAATCACAGAAGACGAGATAAATTTCACGTCGTACTTAAAGAATTTGAAACTCTCTTGAATAATAAGAACAAAACAAGCAAAGTCGGAATTTAGAAGATCAAATATTGCCAATGAGTATCTCAGGTGAAGGAAGTACCTGAAAATCAGATACAATAAGTAACGTATTGAGGAATTGAAATTCAATTCTAAATCGCTAGATTCCAAAACAAACTACATAGATCTGTACAACTTCCAGATATCATCCACGATTTCAAAATCTCGCTGGATAATTGACAGTGACAGCGACAGCGAATTTGAATAGAGTTAGTAATATTTCACTGATATCGAACACACTCATTGCTATTGAAAATATGAAATTCCATAAAAACACAAGATGAATTCGAGTCCAAAAACCAAGTAAAGGTTATCATGAATATATGGTTCCACAGGCGTTGCGGCAGTGAACAATTGGAAACCTTATAAGGAATAGAAAAAAGCCCCTCTAGAACTGAGCTTCGCTCGAAAGAAAGGATTATATATAATCAAATTTTATGTGATTTACAGACATACAGATAAATCAGTACAATTGAAGAAGCATGGTTTAGTACCAACACAATACATACAGAGAAAATTAGTACCAGTAATCTGAAAAAGACAAGAGACTTGCCTTTTTTTCCATGGGGATGATACAGTGGAAGAAAACCGCTGATTGTAAGGAAATCAATGAAATAGAAAATTACCTCCATAAGCCCGTTGTTGCAGTGCCCAGCCGTAAGCCCATAACCTTCTTCACCAAATCGCAGATACAGCACTTGAAGGTAGGTTCCTTCATTCGCTCAAGATGAGGAGATTAGGGTTTAGGGATTTACAGTGGAATGTGGTCCTCTATCGTATCAGCGACGTCCTTCAATCGCCGGACCACTTTAAGTTTAAGGTGACAAGAGTAGGTTTAGGGATTCAGTTTTACCACTTTTGGGAAATGAATTTTCCTATGACCAAATAAAAACAGAGACGCATTTTAGTGATCCTGCTAAATATAGAGTTTTAGGGACCAGGCTTAGTTCATAAAAATAAAACCTGCAAATTACGGACCAGAAGGAAAACTCGTCCTCACAAGGATACTTTCAGGGACTAGCTTTTTCACTCGTCCCTAAATGTTGATCTTTAATAAGCCTTTTTCTTGTAGTGTATATTTTTAACCATAGTCCTACATATAATTTGCTAAATTTTCCAATGTGTCCTCCGAGAGGCTATTTTCTTCATAATGAACCAGAGGGGTTATACAGAAGAAAATCAAGAAGAAATTGCACGAATTTCCCTTCAAATGGGATGGTCTTTAATTTTTGCCCTTCCAATGAGCTGGTCTTTAATTAATTTTTGTCCTTTAGTAATCGAACTTATGTTTAGTGGACATAAATTCTTTAAGAGCATAGAACATAATTTATGGGATATTATGATACAAAAAAATAAACTTATACCCTGCAAAAAGATTATGTTATGAGGGGCAAAAACTGAACACCAGCACAAAATAAGAGCATAAGTGCCAATGACCATGACTCGAAAAAATAAACTTATACCCTGCAAAAAGATTATGTTATGAGGGGCAAAAACTAAACACCAGCACAAAATAAGAGCATAAGTGCCAATGACCATGACTTTTGTCAAGTGGACTCCTCCAATGTCCTTTCAAAAAGATCCTTTCTATTTTCTGCTTGTAAATAGTATACTGTACGGCAGTGGCGGAGTCAGTATTTTTACTTAGAGGTTCAAAAATATAAAGAAGTAAACACATGAAAAATTCAAGGGGGTCAACATCTATTATATATATACATAAAATATAATTTTAACCTTGTATATACGATATAATTTTTCACTGAGGGGTTCGGATGAACCCCCTCCGCCATTACTAGCTCTGCCCCTGCTGTACGGTTACCATTTTTACTTCTTAACAAATCTTTTTGAAATTTTGTTGGGACTTGGGTCCATGAAGAGTGGTAAAAGAGGGAAGCGTCTTTAATAGAATTGTGACCCTTACGACGAATCCAATATATATTCTCCAATAATGTTCAAAATTTAACTCCACATTTATGTAGGGTTTTGTTGGGTTCAAAACATATAAGCAAGGCACAGCGGAAGTTTAATTTTTTGCTCTTACTTACCCTAACAATTACTTCTGGTATGGTTATATTACAATCAAAGACTTGTAACATAACTGTGGGTTCGCACGCGAAAGCCCTTTCAATTGCAAGCTCCAAGCTTCAATGTATTTCTCCTTCGGAAAGCTAGGAAATCCGACAGAGGGTCGAGAGAGTATTTTGATTCTAAGTCTCTAAGACTTAGAATAAGAATCTGAAATTTAGTGTGTTGAATAATGAAATGAATGTCTGTATTTATAGGTGAAAATTAGGTCAAACCGGATTAGGGTTTGACCTTGGGCCTGACCCATAAATCGAGACAGATTAGGTCATTAGCGTCGCGGCCCTATGGTGTGGGCGCTGCGGCGCTTGACGTGGCCCTACCCAGTCTCGATTTATTTTCCGCACATTCTTAATTAAATCCAAAATCCAATTTTGACTTAATTAAAACAATCATTATTCATTTAAATATTTCAATTCTAAATCGAATATTTAATACTCTCTCAATACATCCTTAGATAGAAAAGACAATCGACATAGTGTGACCCTACATGCCTTCACATATAGACATTAATCAAATTAAGGTCTACGTGGAACTCCTAGACGGCGCCGCAAGACGAACTCAATATGTGAAGTACGTTTACACGAATCCAGTAAACTTAACCTCTATGTGGTAAGATAAAATCCTTTCATTCACGACACACCCAATCAAGCTTAGGATTTGTCAAGTGTCTATCCAAATGGATTTATCATTGTATCTCATCTATATTAGTTGACAACTAGACCATATTCTAAATATGTCTATTGTGTTGGCCAACGACTTAGTCAACCTAATATCACTGAGAATCTGAGTGTTCTCTCGAATATACATTTGAGGAATAAATCCTAATCTTGGCTCAACTACCACCTTTAATCCACATCGTAATGTACCCAATACAAGTCGTATCTCAACCTATAAGGCATTTGAGCTTAGGATAGGATCAAAGTACATTACTTTGTAGACAAGGTGCGTATTGACCTCAAGTCTAAGGACTTCTATCTTCCACACGCTGATCATACTTTAGACAAGTATAACAAACAGTATATCAGCAAGGTATACCAATACTTCCAAAGTATCCATGTGTCCATCACGAGTAGCCATTACTCGTAGCAGGTGAGACATACTACATCCTCTAAGGATGTGATGCAGAACACATGTCGACTTATCACATATCATCGATATCCCAATCTCGATGATCATTAGTCGAGACTATTTTAAGAGTTACGTTATAATATTAATATCTCACAATATCAATAACAGCGTAACCTCCAGGGAGACATATTATAGAATATTACAAACAATCAATTAATAATTCAATAATTGCAAATGCCAAATTATTAATTTCCATTAATAATAATACGAATGTGTGTAAAGTACATTTGTCCTAATATAGATTGTTTCTAAGACATAAATATACTTTCAATTTATAATCCCTCTGGTTCATTATGAAGAAAATAGCCTCTTTGAGCACACATTGGAAACTTTAGCAAATTATATGTAGGACGCAGGTTAAAAATAGAAGTAGGACAGCCAAATGAGGTAGCCTACTGTTATGTTAAGTGTTCTGATTCCCCTTTTCTATCTTCAGCTATCCTGTACTGTTTTATTACTCCTTCAATTCTGCATTGTACTTGGCTTTCAGTGAGTTAATTTCAAACATTTGAGCTTATATGTACGTATTACATTTGGTGTCACTTGCACGAACTGAGATTATCCATTCTCATACACCAAATAAGTCTTGCAAGACCAACCGCGTTGGGCCGCTGGGGTATGACGGAATTGTTGGGATCCATCAACTCTTAACTAAAGATCTCGAATTCGAATCATGAGAATGAAGAAACTTTCAGTAAATATTGTTTTACTCCCCTTAGCGAGAGCAGATGGTTAAATTGGAAAAAGAAATCTTGCAAAACGTTTGAAGCAACTACTCACTTATTATCCTATCACCCCATACCCTGAAAATATGGGGGGGGGGGGAGGGGGAACCCACATGCATGTTACCCAATATCAAGAACGTGGTCCAAACTATTTAAAGGACAATCAAGGAAAATTAAAGATCATAGTGCCTTTTGGGGGTTTCCCATTATAACACAGACCAGACATTGAAGATAACTTTAGGTTTAATGAGATTCAACAAGCACCACCACTCTAGTTGAGGTTCAATCTCTTTCCCATTTCCAAATCATATTTATACCTATATTTCACTTCTTCCTATAGTAATGCTCATGTTTTTCCTTCAAAAAAGCAAGTAAAAACTCGATAAAACATACAAAAGAAACCCATTTTATATTAACTTCTTGTACTTGAGAAACTCTATGATATAGGCTAGTGATGTGCCTACATTAAAGGTGAAAATGGAAGCTAGAACCCCTAAGTATAATGCACACTGAAAATTATCACCAAAATTGCAAATGAAATTAATATAATTTCCTCTCTAATGACGTTCAGTAATTTCATGCTATAAACGACCTTACCTTTTTGTTTATGTTAGACAAAATCAATATTAATCATCAGATAATATTGATTAAAATAATATCATATCATAATCATATCATTAGGATAATATCATATCATTAGGATGTAAATATCATATCATAATCATATATTCTTAGGATATCATATTAATCATGTAATATATTCTTAGGATCCTAAAGATGTATATATATGATTGTATGGATGAATGAAAGGGTATGAGATTATTTTCTTTCATGATATCAAGAGACACAAAATAACCCCCACAATATTTCCTCTTAGTCGGACACACATTCTTTTCTTGGCTTTCAGAATCATCATATTCTGTCATTAAGCCCCCTTCTTGCAAATTTGACCTTGAACGTGTGGTACTCGATATTCTATTATGTCACTGTTTCGGTCTATCTCTCTCCCAAACCACCACTCATTTTCGATTTTCTTCTACTTTTCTAAAAGAAACAATGTCCGACCACCAAAAATTTCATCCCGCTCTTGCTGTAAATCACGTCAAGAACTTTATTCCAATTATTCTTGAGATGGAAAAAGGGCAATATTCTTCTTGGGCGGAGTTATTCAAAATCCATTGTCGAGCATACGAAGTCATATACCATATTATTCCTCCCAAGTCTTCATCGGAGACCACCGTTGTTGACAAAAATCTATGGTCTCGCTTGAATGCTATAGTCCTTCAATGGATTTATGTCACCATCTCTAATGACCTTTTGCACACCATTTTGGAACCGGATTCTACGGCTCAACAAGCTTGGGAACGTTTGCAAAGCATATTTCAAGATAATAAAATTTCCCCGGCAGTTTATCTTGAAAACCAATTCACTAATGTAAAATTTGACGACTTTGCAAATGTATACACATATTTTCAAGAATTGAAAATGCTTGCCAATCAACTATCCAACGTTGGTACACCGGTGTCAAATCAAAGGTTGGTGATCCAATTAATTGCGGGTTCGAATGAACAATATGATGGTGTCGCAACGTTCATTCAACAAAGTAACATGTTACCACCTTTTTATGAGGCTTCGTTCAAGGTTGATTCTTGAAGAAACCCGAAAGTTAAAACAAGCGGCGACGACGGCAAACAATGCCGGCACCACCCATCTTTCCACCAACGCGATGGTGGATGATTTTGGCGCCAAAAATTCTGGTTCGAGAGGGGCTCTAAATCAACACAATAACAGACCAAAAAGGGGTCAAAATCGCAACAATAGAGGGAAAATAATGGTGGAAATGGAAGGGGCCGAAGTGCCGGAAATTATTCCGGTGGAGGGGTTGGTCGTGGGCAGCAGGAGCAGAACTGACCCCACTGGTAGCCACATCAGTATGGTGGCAGTAGGGCCAGTTCCCGCCCTGGGCCTGGAACCCGGAATAGTGGGCCCCACCATGCCCATAGCTGACGGCCCAATGGGCCAGGCCCACTTCCCAAAATGAGCAATCTAGAATTCTCGGTTCTCGTTCGCCACAAGCTTTTGCAGCCCATGACCATCATCCGCAAGTTATGCTCCCACGGATATTGAACAGGCCATAAACAACATGAATCTAAGTGTTCCCGATGATTCGTGGTACATGGACACGGGGGCGACATCACACATGACGGCATCTCAAAGTACTCTCTTGTTTTATTTTAATACGAGCAGTAATAAAATTATTATTGTTGGCAATGGGCAGGAACTTCCAATTCGTGGTATTGGTCAATTACATTTCAAACCCCCTTACCCACCCTTACATTTGAAGAATGTCCTACATGCACCCAAACTGATTAAAAACTTGATATATGTACGTCGATTTACTATTAACAACAACGTTTTTGTTAATTTTGATTCGTTTGGGATTTATGTGAAGGATTTTCATACGGGAATGCCACTAATGAGATGTAATAGCACCGGTGAGTTGTATCCTATCACTTTCACTACCAACAACCAAGTCACCAATCCATCCACCTTTGCATCTATTTCTCCAAGTTTATGGCATAACCGGTTGGGACACCCGGGAGCACCGGTGTTCAATTTTTTTAGTAATAATAAATTTGTTGATTGTAATAAACTTGTGGACTCTCATGTTTGCCAGGCTTGCGTTCTTGGGAAGCATGTTAAGCTTTCTTTTTCCTTATCTACTTCAAATACTCTTATGCCATTTGATATCATGCATAGTGATTTATGGACATCACCGATTTTAAGTTCGGCAGGTCATAAGTATTATGTGCTCATTTTGGATGATTATTCGAATTTTTTGTAGACATATCCAATAGGAAAGAAATCGCAAGTCTTCACCGTTTTTAAACAATTTAGTATTTTCATCAAAAACCAATTTTAGAAATCCATTAAATGTTTTCAATGTGACAATGAGAGGGAATTCATAAATGACCAATTTAAGGAATTTTGTCACCAAAATGGAATGTCATTGCGTCTTTCATGTCCACATACTTCTCCTCAAAATAGGAAAGCCGAAAGAAAAATTCGAACAATCAACAATCTAATTCGCACACTTCTTGTGCATTAATCCACACCACCATATTTTTGGCATCATGCTCTTCAAATGGTCACATATCTTTTAAACATTCTTCCTAGCAAGCTACTCTCAAACCTATCACCCACACAAATGTTGTAAATCATATTCCTTCTTATACATATTTGAGGATTTTCGGGTGTTCATGTTATTTCTTATTTCCATCCACAACCATCAACAAACTTCAAGCTCGTTCCACTCCTTGTGTCTTTTTGGGATACCCACAAAATTATAGGTGATATAAGTGTTATGATATGTCTACTAGGAAAATTATCATCTCTCGTCACGTGGTTTTTTATGAGTACACATTCCCATTTGCTAAATCACTATTGGATGTGGGAATACATCCAATTTTAAATCATCATCTACATGTCCAATCCAATACCGAACCAGCCCAAAATGAACCACCAAATATAGTGGCCCAACAACAAAATTGGACTGGACCAGTCCGAGTCGAAGAGTCCACTGCCTCCTCCTCTTCAGCCTCGGCCCAGTCCAATTCTTGTGACTGGCCGGCCCAACTGAGGGAGCCCACTACACCCTCACCCAATTCCCAAAACAGGCCAATAAGCCCATCTCAGCCCACAATCGGCCCAATCCACAACCAGATAGCCCACTGCCCCATCCAACGGTATCGGTCCCACCTCGGACTGTTGAAACCCGTGCCATGCATGAGATTTTTTGGCACAAGCATCATTTTAACCTAACATCTTTGGTTAACCCATCACCACTTCCCGAAAATCTCAAAGCAGCCTTATTAGACCCGAATTGGAAAACTGCTATGTTAGATGAAATTGATGCTCTTATTAAAAATAAGACTTGGGAGTTAGTGCTCCGTCCATCTAATGTGAACATAATATGTTCTATGTAGGTTTTCTATCATAAAAAGAATTTTGATGGCTCTTTTGCGAGACACAAAGCTCGTCTTGTTGGTGATGGCAGGTTGGCGTGGATTGCGGTGAAACATTCAATCCAGTTGTTAAACCATCGACTATCATGACTTTTCTCAGTCTGGCTTTGTCCAACTCATGGTCCATCAATCAATTAGACGTCAAAATGCCTTTTTACATGGTCACCTACAAGAGACAGTTTACATGCACCAGTCTTTGGGCTTCCGAGATCCTACTCATCCGGATTATGTTTGCTTGTTGAAAAAATCATTATATGATTTGAAATAGGCTACCCGGGCGTGGTACAACTGGTTTGCAGGGTTCGTATCCACACTAGGATTCTCACACAGAAAGTCTGATCAGTCTTTGTTCATTTACAAGAAGGGAAATGACATGTCATATATTCTTCTCTATGTGGATGACATCATTCTCTCAGTATCATCCGAGTCACTTTGCCAGTCTATTATGTCTTCCATTGCGTCGGAATTTGCTATGAAGGATTTGGATCCTTTAAACTATTTTTTGGGAATCGCTGTAACTCAATATGTTGGTGGTCTATTTTTCTGTCAAAAGAAATACGCTGAGGAAATAATTGACAAAGCCGATATGTCCTCGTGCAAACAGTCACATACGCCGATTGATACGAAGGCAAAATTGAGTAACTCTACGGGTACTCAATATAGTGACCCAACACATTACCTCATCTTAGCAGGGACATTGCAGTACCTAACTTTCACGAGACCTGATATCTCTTATGCGGTCCAACATGTATGTTTACATATGCATGATCCAAAAGAAGAACATATGAGGGGCTCTTAAACGAATTATACGGTATGTTAAGGGTACTCTTGATTTTGGATTGCATATGTATAAGTCTATCGTTTCTGGCCTCACATCTTATACATATGTTGATTGGGGTGGCTGCCCAGATACACGGCGTTCCACCTCTAGTTATTGTGTGTTTCTAGGAGACAACCTCATTTCGTGGTCGTCAAAACGTCAACCGACACTATCACGATCAAGTGCTGAGGCAGAATATCAAGGGGTAGCTAATGTGGTCGCAGAATCATGTTGGCTTTGTAATCCTCTTTTGGAACTTCATTGTCCGAGCAACAAAGCAACCGTGGTTTATTGTGATAGTGTGAGTGCAATATATCTATCTGGTAACCCTGTCCGTCATCAAACGCACAAAACACAGAGTTGGATATATTGTTTGTTCGTGAAAATGTTACGCGTTGACAAGTTTGTGTTCTCCATGTACCGTCTCGTTATCAGATTGCAGATATGTTCACAAAGGGTCTTCTGCGCGTACTTTTTGATGATTTCAGGAACAGTTTCAGCATACGGAAACCTCCCGCTAAGACTGCGGGGGACTGTTAGACAAAATCAATATTAATCAATAGGATAATATTGATTAGAATAATATCATATCAAAATCATATCATTAGGATGTAAATATCATATCATAATCATATATTCTTAGGATATCATATTAATCATGTAATATATTCTTAGGATCCTATAGATGTATATATATGATTGTATGGAAGAATGAAAAGGTATGGGATTATTTTTCTTCAGTTTCCTCTCCTCAAAACTTAAATACCAGCAGGGGCATCAGCAATTCTGTTCCAAACTACTTTCTGATCTGTTGGGATAATAAAGGAAAAATATATTTTGTTCATCAAAACGGCTATGTAAATAAGAACCTTAATTTCTTTCCCTCTTTGCTACAATGCTACATAAACCTTATAACCACTCCACTGGATTCTTTTTGACCCAAAATTACAACTAAACTAGATGATGCCAAAGGTCAAAGAATGTTGTAATCAAAACGATTCCTGTAAGGCTTTGCGGAAAGATAAATCAAGCCTTGATGTTTGGTAACTATCATCTAACGTTAGATCTGATTTTCTTCAACTCGTCTATAAAACAGAACATAGGCAGCCGAGGTTTTGATCTTGTCCTGGCTGATGGGAGACACATGGCTATCATCGAAGTCATACCACCGATCAGCACCTTGCTACATTAATAGAAAAAAACACCAAGTTAGAATATTTGAATTAAATTGGGAAAAAGATTTGATATTCGACTTTCTTGCAAATTCTTCATGATGTAGATGATAACAACAGAATGAAGATGCATGCCTAAAGTACAATTTACAATGGATATACATGCAATAAGCAATCACTTTAAATGTAGATGATGCCTTGGAATGTGAAAATACATAAACGGAACACTCCTATGAAACATGAAATTTCTAAATTTGCCCTTGGAGGTAGGTTAAAGTTACCCTCACCCCACCCACCCCTCTCCCCAAGTACTGATCATCAATACTCCAATTTTATCAGGTATAAAAGAATCATATTTGCCTTAGAAAAAAATCAAAAGCAAGGTAATCAAAGTAGCAGCACCACTTACATGAACAAACGCAGTATAGTGACCTCCTCCCATGCTTCCATAATGGTTGCTAATTGCATAAAGCATATACCGATAGGAAGATTTTCCATCCTTGAAGGCCATATATGAGGATAAATCGAGATCATGAGTGGGGAAGTCAACATATGTCTCCAACTTGTTCTTCAAAAACCGGCTATATGAGAACCTCTTCAGGTGGATGACCAGAATTTCCGGCAGTCTGCATCCAGGGAAGAACCTAATGTTGGATATGAAACAAAGAATGTTAGGCAGATCATATTCATTCTTCCCAAGTGAATGGCACAACTAAATGATTAGATGATAAGATGGAATATTATAAATATTTCATGAAAGAAGTCTTTTCTCCCCACGAATATGACTTTGTTGCCAAAAGTGGACCCTGGTAAATAGCTGAATGTTATTATCTAAATTACTGTCTGTAGTACTAGGAATATACAAGGAACAAAGAGCGACACTTAAAGCGCTGCAGCACCACAATGTGCAGAAAGTCAATAGAGGTATTACAGAAGAACCTCAGCCGATGCCATTGTTTCTTTAACATAAGTGAATTAGAGGTTTGAAGGATGCTACTCATGCCATGTTAACAGAGTCAAGGTCCAATTTGGTTGAAGCTAATAAGAACGGTTTATCCACCATAAGCAATCAAGATGTGGAGAATATTGACCTAATTGCAATAAAAATTTGTAGCATTGGGAGAATACAGTTTTGTAATTACAAAAGTTGAGGGTTTATAATTGTTAGGACAAACCAAAAAAGAAGCAAGAAGAGAACCATTTCGAGAAATCTCTGAACATTCATATGTTATAAATACGTAGTTTGTGTATAAATAGCGTACAGTCACAGAAGTGAAAGAGTTGCATACTTACCACAAATCTTCTGGCCCTAGAGGCTCTTCCTTCAGAAATGCCTCAAGACATTTATACAGTGAGACAGATTCTTGTGGTCTTTTGCCGAAAAACCCAGATCTGAAAACTTCTGGCAGTGAGCTGAAAAGGCTTGTATTGTATTGTTCAAGCATTTTAGGTGACCAATTTACAAGCACATTTAACCGTCCAGGGATTTCTGTGGACTGTAATGACTCAGTAATTACAATCTCGGAGCATTTAACGGTTGCCTTATCATCTGATAGGTAAAAATGAAATTCCATATCTAAATGTTCGGCAGTATTTTCATCAGCAATGCTTTCTGAGAACCCATTTACTCTTGTGTCGCCAGGTTCCATGTCTGTGCTAACTTCCATGTCTGTACATACTTCAGTAGAACTTCTATCAGAGTTATGCTCATCTGCATGGGCTTTATTTTGGACTAAGAATGGTGTAAGTAACTGCAGATAAAGACTACGGATATCAGATCCTTTAAGAACTCTACAATGTGCGGGAAGTGGAATACCAAATGCCTTCCAATTTGAAGTCAGCTTCCCGTATGTATAATGCCTGCACATGCAGTCTTTATTAGATTGCTAGAATGGAAAAGGAAGCAAGGATAAGATTTTTTTGCCAAAAGAAATATCAGCCATCTTATTTAATGAGTCACGGACCACTATGAGAATCTTTCAGCTTAACAGATAAAACATTCAAACAGCAAAAAAAAAAAAAAAAAAAAAAAAAAACAGGTACTCCACAACATGAACAACTTCAGCAGTTAAGATGCATGGAAAAAGCAATAGTTTCCCTTTTGCATCTTCATGATTGTCCACATAATCTAGAAGGATAACACACGCCATTTCAACTACATGTTGCTCCAAGAACCATGCACAACGATGATTTGTAATGCATTCAAGTGAAGCGAGTCGAGACTGAGATTGAAAAAAACTTTTTTGGAAAAGGCAATTGATATGCCCTTTTTTCAAGGATTGGTTGAGAATAACATTGATACATAAATCTTTTTACTAAATTACTAGTAATTTCACATCTTCTGCAGAAAACATTTTGTCAATTCTTTTAAGCAATTGTAATCATAAAGTACACCCACAACCAAACCCTGCCATGATTAAGAATGTTGATGTTGAAGCACCACCCTCGGAGTGCTTTTTTTCCCAACTTATGAAACATAGCTGTGCATGCAAGACACACCCGTAAAATGACTAGTAAATGTTTGATGAACTTCAAAGGAAAAAAGATACAACAACATACCCTGCTTTTTTTTCAAAGGAAAAAAGATAATGCCCAAACTATGAGTAAAGTCAAGACATACTGATCAATCTGCTGATGTGTAATCACAACCAAGGGAGCTTCTTCAGTAGCCTTGTGCAACCGATAAGCAACAAGTCGGTCACCATCTCTTATTAAGGATAATGAATCAGAGCCATCCTCAAGATAACGTATAATGCGATTGTTGTATACCTGTGACCAGTAAATGGTGTAAGAGCTAGAAATACAATTTTATTTTGGAAATAGAAAAAAAGGAAACTACTTGACTATCTGACACAGTATGTAAGACCTGAAAATAAGTTTTATCTAGAAACGGGAACCAAGCAACGACTTGAAATACATAGAGATCATTTCTCATCGTACTGGAAATTGTGCACTTTACCTCAGCCACCAAAAGGGTCTCATCGGCTTCCAAAGAGCATGCAGTGCTCAAAGCACGAATTAGATCTTCAAGTCTTCCATCCTTGGGAACAGTGATTGTAAATGAAGATATCTGAATATCACTACCACTTTTCATAACTGTGAGAGTCATCGACCTCATAGATGTAGATGGCAGAGGCAGTGACAAATACATGAATGGATCAAACATGATGGAGAACTTTTTGCAAACAGGACAAACTAATGTGGAACGATATTGACCCTGCAACAATTGATATGCTCTGAGAAATAAGACTAGATAAGAAACTTGTATAAAATGCTTTAAAAATGGATTCAGATGAAGTAGACTTCTAAATGCTCCTAAGGGTCAAAGGAAACTCATGACCTGCTGAAACATTAACTCAGGCCACCTACTACCTCCCACCAACACAGGTATTGGGTAACACTATCCAAGAAGGCTTGGACAGATGAGAAGAAACCACCTAGTGTGTTTGCCTCTATCAGGATTAGAACTTGATACCTCATGGTTCTCAACCCACTTCATTGACCACTAGGCCACACACTCGGGTGCTAGAGTCAACTTTATTAATATAAAATAAAAAAATTAAACAATAAGCAGATAACAAGCTGTCCTAAATGGGTTGTATTTGAAAAATATCTTAGAAGTGCAAAGCTTATCTCGCAGCTGACTGGTCAAAGAGGAATTTAGAAATTATATACTGACATAGACCACATAATGAATAAAAAGGGCAGCCCGGTGCACTAAGCTCCCACTATGCGCGGGGTCCAGGGAAGGGCCAGACCACAAGGGTCTATTGTACGCAGCCTTACCTCACATTTCTGCCTGAGGTTGTTTCCACGGCTTGAACCCATGACCTCCTGGTCGCATGGCAGGTTGCAACTTTACCGGTTACTCCAAGGCTCCCCTTCCGACCACATAATGAATAAAAAGACCAATTCTTTCCAAACACAGCCTAAAGACTGCATAAATTTCAGCACAATTCACAAGGTTCAAGTTTTTTTTTTTTTCTTTGGATAAGCTGGGTTCAAGCTTTCATACAATTAAACTAGTAAATTGTAAAAGAGCAGACTCTTTACTTTTTTTACTGAGGTTAAAGGCTGGATATTCTTCATAATACAGAAGACCATATAGGGAAAAGGGAGCAACACATACAAAACTAATCTGCTTTAATATAAACCTGAATCCAAAAATCAGCTCTTTGTTCAGGATACATTCTAAATAAATTTCCTTTTAAAAAGATCTGAAGCGAATTTTTGCATCAAAAAATAGTACTCCCTCTATCCCAAATTATAACCTAAGTTGTTTATTGCAAATATTCGATTTGAAAAAGGACAACAATTAATTCAATTTCCAAAACTTATGGTAACATTTGAACATCAAAGTATAAGAATGCACTAAAAGTATAATTTGTTTGAATCTCAACACAAATTATGTCAGCTATTGTTATCATTTTTGGATAAGAATTAAGATAAGAGTTTTTATTCATAAAAAAGCAGAGAATCTAGACAAAAATATATGAGGCGTTTGAATCAAGCTTTAGGAACACTGGTTAAACTTCCCCAAACAGTTGGGATATCGTTCAGTAGAGTTCCAGATATATTAAAACATTATACCACTTCACTCTTCTTGCTTTTATAGTCAATGTTGAATTGAGATCAACGATTTCCAACTTTTGTCAGTGAGAGATAAGAAACCATTGCGAGCTAGTGAGATAAAATGTTTCCTACTTCTAGTTAGATAAGAGAAACAATCGGGTGTTACTCACTTGGCACACATCCACTATGATGGAATCATTACGAGCCAGATGATAGTCCCAGTATTCATCAGCGATTTCTTCATCTGGACGATCATCTCCATCCTTAGCTTCAACATAAGGTTTATTCTTGACGCGGTTCAAATCTTCGTGGAGTCCATCCAATAGAAAAGCTAAGACCTCCTGCAGATATACATAAGGAGAATTAGATGATGCCCACAAAATGAGAGGACAGGAAAAGAGAGTATAAATAAGTGACCTGAACTGGGAAACTAAATCCAATAGGAAGGACTGAAATTGGACCTGAGAATCATGCTGATTGAAGCTGCTGAATTGAGGAGCAAAATGAGCGAGCTTTAATTTGAATGTTCTAGGTGCTACAGGACTCGCTCCAGGAGCCCATAATTTCTTCAAAAGGTTCCCAAAAGCAGAGGCAATTTCTCCCTGAAACAATTTAAAGAGAGGAACTTAGGCAATAAATTATGTGAGGAGACAGAATAGAACACAATGTTTGATTGGGGTGAATGAGGCGGGAAGGAGGAGGAAAAGTAAAAGAGGTAAAAGTTTATTTTCCCGTGTTTGGTAAGAAACAAAAAGTGGAGAGATTGAATATCCTCCAAGGCAATTTTCCTAACATCTACGAAATTGAAGGGAATGGATATGTATATCTTTTTACTTTTCCCCAAGAAAACCAAACAGTTGGAGGTAAATAATGAACTCTTCACCTCTGGAGTAATCAATTGAATTTCTCTCTTTCCTTTGCTTTTCCTACCAAACATAAAGTAGAATAGGTTAAGCGATGTCAACATTGAATTATTCAGAGAGAACTGAAGAGAACATGTAAAGCGACCTGGAATGATCTTGAGATATTCAATATTGCTTACATTCATTCCCAATGGGTTGTCATGATTTATTTCTCTCTTGTAGTCCCCGAGAAAGTAATCAACGAGCTTTGGTGTATGTGCAAGGCACTGAAGAGCACTGTTCATGAAACAGGTGTTCCCTAGGTTTTGCAATCCAGTCAAGCCCAAGGTATCAGCTTCACATGAACCTCCAGAAAAGGATGACGAACTGCTCCTGGTGAGATTAGAGGTTATACCACTGCCAGTACCATTCATCAGAAGAGGAGAACCATTAAGGTATTGCATTGACATCTCATCCTTTTTCGCTTTATTTTTAACAGAATCTGATAACCCATAAACCTGTAACTCCAAGAGCAGCTGCAAAGCAAAAAAATAAGAAGACAAAATAAGAAGTATGTCCAAACCATGTCTTGCTTATTGAGAGTATGAACCATTAAACAGTTAACTCTAGAGTCACTAATAAGACTATAAGATGACCAATAACCAACTAAATCCCTTGAATGATAATGGATTACTATGAAAGCTTAGTTAACTGGTAACCTACAAGGAAAAGAGAGAAAATAAAACAGTAAAAACTTTGGCATCTCTTCTAATTTGTTTCACAGGTATACATTACACAATCAAAGAAGACATACTAGTAGTAACTGCCACAAATGGAAGAAACAAATACCAAATGGTTGGTACTTTTGTAATCTTATATATCCAGCTAAAAGCAACATAAACCTGAATTTACTCATTGGTTGTCGCCAAACCAAAAATGGGTGTATAAGCGGATTGTTAGACAAACAGTCTCATTTATTATGTGTTTCTCTTGTCCCACGTAAACTAAAGAACTAAATTTTCTGATAGTGTCATTCAAAGTAGAAGGAAAGAGCACATCTACTGATATATTGAATGAATAACTCCCTTACGACCCCTAAAACAAAAGAGATTCACATAAATCTGAATTTTAGTGGCTCAGCATTGTCCATGCTCAAGAAAAAACAAACACTTATATGGAAAACCAAATGATCTCCTGGTACGCTGGAGAAAATTTCTTTCATCACTTCATTCCTTGATGGAGTTATAAGTTAGCATATTCATCATCATAATCATTGTAACCCTTTTTATAAAGCAAACACTAGATAATGAAATAGATCTGCTAAAGGAACTAATTAGAAAACAACCAGAAAAAAGTTTAACCAAATTTATTTCCTAATGCGGAGATTCAGTCGAATTCTCTTTATTTAGTTCCGCCAATGACGGCAGTTTGACCGTAAATAATATTTCATCAATACTTGTAAATACTTAAATTCAACATTTTAAAATACTAGTTTGGCGATCAATATTTGTAAATATTTAATTAACTTCATTTTTGAAATAGTTGTGAAATGTTAAGAAAATTGTTTGAAGAAGTATTTCAAGTGAAATAATAATTCAGTTATAATTCTTCAACACTATTTTTCTAGTGAAATTCATATACATAACACAATATAAACTCCTTTTCAACTTTCAATTTTAGCTACTCTATTTTTTTCAACTCCAAGCAATTATCGTACAAACACCTAGCTACCATGTTTAATGAAATGGATTTCTTTTTATTTATAAAAAAATGCTTAATTTTTTCAGTGGGCGCTATATAAGGAAAAATGGGATAAGGCACTTGAACAAGGTGGAGGAAAATGACTCTAACTGTACTCTTTAAAAAGAATTATTAGTGAAATAAAATGAGACCAGAGATTATGGATAGAGAGCATATGGTTCTGTCCACTATCCATTCCACATTTATACCAGAGCTCTCCACATCACCTCAGAAGTCAGAATAATTCTTTGATGGAATAAGTTTTAAATTTGTTCCTTCTGAATTTGAAAATATTTAAATCTTAACGTGCATTTTGAAATGTATTTTCAGAAAAAGAGAGGGTGACAGAATCTAAGAAAATACCATCATTAAAGATGGAATAAATTTAGAGACTAGTTTAACATGAGAATCACTCTAGCTAAGTAGTCCCCACAGACCCACTATGATCAAGAATAGAAATGGACTAATGTATCCATAAGAATACATTCATGTATTTGTGTCTTTTTGTGAGTGTCTTGTAGGTATATATAAATACAGACTTGTGTATAATTCAGAGACAGATCTAGAATTTAAAATTTATAAATTTATATAGTAATATCAAAATTTAGGATTTAAAATTTGTGGATTCTTATAATAATATATTAAGTTAATATACAATAATAATTAATTCACAATCAAATATTTATAAATATTTAATGAATTTTTATCACAACTCGAGCTCATGACATGTATTGTGCGCTTCGATTCTACGGGCCTCACAAATTTGTTCTTTGGGTTGCTCCATCATCGAGCCAAAAGTATGCATACCATGTGAATTTGTGATACGTTTATGAAAGAAATAACCCCTTGATTATTTTCATTAATAAAAGAGTATATATACAATTTATAATTTTCCATAATAGAAAACTTATTCCTATTCTAATCCCAAAACCCTATTCTAGTAGTACAAGAATCCTATACTTATGGTAAGTGTACAATACTAATAAAGGTAATATTTACACTAAAATATTACAACAATATTACACTAAAAATCGGCCCAGCCGTGGGCTTCCTATTCACAAAACCGAGACCATATATACATAAGATATACACGTGTATATCTTATGTATATTTAACACACCCCGCAGTCATAACAGGTGGTCTTCGTACGCTGAGATTGTCCCTAAAACCTTCAAAAAGGACCGAGGGAAGACCCTTTGTAAAGATATCTGCAATTTGATACCTGAAAGGGACATGACAGACGCGTACTTGTCCACGAGCTACCTTTTTCGCGAACAAAGTGAATGTCCATATCTATATGTTTGGTGCGCTGGTGCTGAACCGGATTACCAGAAAGGTAGATGGCACTAACATTATCATAATAAACCAATGTAGCTTTCTGAATAGGACAATGGAGCTCTAAAAGAAGATTACGTAACCAACAGGATTCAGAGACCACATTGTCTACCCCTCGATACTCAGCCTCGGCACTAGAGCGGGACAACGTCGACTGACGCTTTGCAGACCAGGAGACCAAGTTATTACCAAGAAATATACAATATCCAGACGTAGAGCGCCTGGTGTCTGGACAGTCACCCCAATCAACATCTGTATATGAGACAAGTGTAGACGTCGGTGAGGGATATAAATGTAAGCCAAAGTCAAGTGTTCCCTGGATGTACCGAATAATGCGTTGAGCGCATTCATATGCTCAACCCTGGGATCATGCATAAACAAACACACATGTTGTACGTCATAGGTAATGGCTGGTCTCGTGAATGTAAGACACTGAAGAGCCCCTGCAAGACTGCGATAACGGGTTGGATCCTCGTAAGGAGCCAGCCCCAGTCCCTAGCTTGAGCTTACTATCAACTGGAGTGGAAGTGGACTTACATGATGACATACCAGCTCGCTCAATGATATCAGCTGCATACTTTCGTTGTGACAGGAATAACCCACCTGTATGACGAGTGACATCAATCCCCAAAAAATAATTCAAGGGCCCCAAGTCTTTCATAACAAACTCAGAACCGAGCATTGTCATGATAGACTGTCGTAATGCATCAAAAGAGGCAGTCAAGATAATATCATCCACATATAATAGTATATAAGTCAATGAAGAACCACGATGATAAATGAACATTAAATTATCAGACCTGCTGTGAGAGAACCCAATAGTCGAAACATAGTCTAAAAACCTCTTATACCAAGCACGTGGGGACTGCTTAAGCCCATACAAGTACTTCTTCAATAAACAACAGATATGATGAGGATATTTGGGATCCCCAAACCCCAATGGCTGATGCATATAGACTGTCTCATTAAGATCACCATGTAAGAAGCATTCTTCACATCCAACTGATGAACGGGCCATGCTTTCGAAAGAGCCAAGCTGAGCACAGTGCGAATGGTAGCTGGCTTGACCACCAGACTAAATGTCTCACCACAATCCTCACATGATGAGTCTTACCATCACCTATAAGACGAGTCTTATGCCTCGCAAAAAAACCGTCAGAATTGTCCTTATGAGCAAAAATCCACATAGACCGAATAATATTAACACCAGAAGGACGGAGCACCAACTCCCACATCTTATTATAAATAAGAGCATTATATTCGTCAGTCATAGCAATTTTCCAATTCGGGTCATTTAAAGCAGACACAGGATTACGGGGTAAAGGTGATTTAAGAACATTATAATTTAAATTAAAATGTCTTTTTGGTTTAAAAATACCCCGTTGACTACGAGTGACTGGTCTATGACTCGGGGGAGAATTGGGTGAATTTTGGGAAATTTCGGGACAAGGGACGGGCTGGCCAGCAGGCAGTGGGCCTGCTGGCCCAGAATGGCAAACTGGAGCAGTAGATAATGCAGGAACTGACCAATTTTGGTATTGGGCTGGGAAACTGGCCCAATTGCTGAAATTGGCCCAGTAACGGGACTGGGAATAATGGGTACCGGCGATGCAGTGGGACCAGCGGGCAGTGGGACCAGTTGGCAGTGGGCTCGTTGGTGGATTTTGGGTGCAGGATATGTCCAAAAAATGACAGATAATATAAGGAGGACAATGTCGTCCAAAAAATTATACGAATTAGGCACGGGACTACTCACGTTAGCAAAGGGAAATTGGGTTTCATAAAATATAACATGACGACTAATGATGATTTTATTAGCAGATAAATCAAAACATTTGTAACCACGGTGATTAGACGGATAACCCAAATATACACAAGGAGTAGAACGGGCCTGAAGTTTGTTAATTGTGGTGGACGGAAACAACGGATAACATAAGCACCCAAAGACTCTAAGATATGAATACGAAAGAGTCTTATTATACAAGATATGAAGAGGGGAGGAATACGTCAAGCCTTTGATAGGAAGTATGTTAAGGAGATATGTAGTCATTTGTAGAGCATGATGCTAAAAAGAAGGGGGTACGGAAGCATGAATCAATAAAGTTCGGACAATGTTATTAATGGTATGAATTTTGCGTTCGGCTTTCCCATTTTGTGAAGACGTACGAGGACAAGAAAAATGAAAATTGATCTCATTATTAGCACAAAACTCCCGAAACATCCCATTATCATATTCTTTGCCATTATCACATTGAATATTTTTTATTTTCCGTTAGAATTGGGTTCTAATGAATGCTCTAAATTTAAAGAAAGTGGAAAAAATTTGAGATTTTTTCGCTATCAGAAAAGTCCATAAAAAATTAGAATAATCATCCAAAAATAGAACATAATAACGATGACCCAAAGAGCTGAGAACATGAGATGTCCATAAATCGCTATGAATAATATCAAATAACATTAAAGTATGAGAATTAGAGTCTACAAATGGCAGCCTAACAATTTTTCCTAACGAACAAGATTGACAATTCGGAGTACTACGCGTACCCTTACACGAAATAAAATTATTTTTATCTAAGGAAGACAAAATAGATGACCCAGGATGACCTAGACGAGCATGCCACAAGGAAGGAGCAATGGTTGCAAAAGTTGATGGCAATGCTTGGCGCGAGAGACCGGAACTTAGCATGATAGGATAAAGATCCTCCGTACTATCACACCTCATGAGAGAAATCCCCGTCTTAAAATCCTTCACAGAAAACCCAAACGGATCAAATTCAATAGAAACAGAATTATCAGTGGTGAATTTACGGACAAACACCAAAATTTTAATTAATTTAGAGGCATGAATGGTATTTTTCAAGATAAGAGCTGGATGGGGGCAGTCAAAATTTTATGACCATAACCACGAATCGGAGTTGAATTACAATGACCAACAATTACGCCACGATTATTTCTCAAATTGTAATAAGACGAGAGAGTACCTTGATCAGACGTCATATGAGAGGTTGCACCGGTGTCCATGTACCAATTTCCGTGTGGCGGATTTAATCCAAGCGTGTGCATTGCAGCCTCAATGTCGGTCGGGGTGGGGCCCGCTGTATGATGTGCCTGAGGAGACCAGGACCCAAGCACACCGGCTTGCTGCCCCGACCCAGAACTTGGTCGAAATTCACTGTGCCAGAAGTAATTGGGCCGAGAAAACCGCCGACCGGACCGCCGGCGCCCTAGTTGCCGTGCGCCGAAACCGCCGAGCCGTAGGGCCGCCGGGGCCACTGCCCACTGCCAGGGCCCCCAGGGCTGGGACCAGTGGGACGTTGGCCCACTGCTGCCTAAACGGGGTCCACTGCCGTTATTTTGGCCACCACCACCACTGCCGAAACCGCCGCGTTTGCCACCGCAATTTTTGTCATTATTTTTCCGTGTATTCTTGCCGCCACCGTGAACACGATTTTGGCCCGAATTATCAACAAAACCCGGAGAATTTGTGGAGGACGTCATGATGACTACGGGACTAGCACTGATAGTCATCTTTTTGGCCAAGCCAGCTTCTTCGAGCGTAAGCATAGAACGAGCCTGAAAAAATTGCGGAAGATGGCTTCTCTGACGAAGAAGCGTGCCAATACCACTATAGGCCTCAGATAGGCCTGCAACCATTTGTAAGACCAAACGATCATTCGAAACGGGCGTGCCAACTTTGTGGAGTTGGTCCACCAATTCTTTCAACCTTTTGCAATAAGTTGAAACGTTCGAGAAATCTTCCATGTTGACGTGGGAGAATTTCTGCTCAAGGGTAACATCTCTAGAATTCTGATTATATTGAAATATATCACATAGTCTATCCCAAGTAGCCTGTGCCGTATCGTCAGGCTAAATAATCGTTTGCAAGAGGTAGGTAGAAATAGTGGAGTAAATCTACTGAAGAACAGTAGCATCAAGGGTTGTCCATAACTTAGAATCATCCTCGGGTTTGGGAACCTCCGTATCCGTAGGAGCCGCGGGGATAATATGATGGAGGACTTGATGATAGCGTGCGTGAACTTTGAACAGTTCGGCCCACGTCGCTTATTGGACGTTTTCTATTTCAAGAATGATAGAGATATGATTCTTGATGTTAGAAACAGTAAGGGCATGGTGAAACGTGTTCTTAGCCATAATAGCAACGCAAGACATGATGTAGGGATTTGGAAGAAAATTTTGGGAAGAAAATAGGAAGGAAGAACAAGAAAGCCGAGAGAAGGAACTCAGACTTGTTGCTCGAGAAAAGAGGAATTTTGAAGAGGAAATTTCTAACCTAAACTTCTGATACCATGAAAGAAATAATCCCTTGATTATTTTCATTAATGAAAGAGTATATATACAATTTACAATTTTCCATAATAGAAAACATATTCCTATTCTAATCTCCAAACCCTATTCTAGTAGTACAAGAATCTTATACTTATGGTAAGTGTACAATACTAATTAAGGTAATATTTACACTAAAATATTATAACAATATTACACTAAAAATCTGCCCAGCCGTGGGCTTCCTATTCACAAAACCAAGACCATATATACATAAGATATACATGTATATACCGTGTATATCTTATATATATTTAACAGTTTAATTATAAAGCTCTTCATTTTTCTCTTCAATTCCGATGTGCATTCGCATAAAGTATCGTGTGCACTCCTTCAAAGCTTGTCAGCCTCTAATTATTAGTCTACCAGTCCTTCTGTGTGATGGGCCCTCTTTTCCGCTATGAGCGTCGACACAATTTCTTACTGTATATGGAGTAAAAGATTTGGACCGAATATATTAAACATGTGAACCACATAGTACCTTGTAAATTCGCTGTAAGTATACTATAATTTGGAATCATATAATTCTCATATACTTGAAGGGAATCATGTATGTGCAAAGAATACAAGAAATCACGTCCGAATATGGCTATCTGGGTCCCCCATTTTTCTCTTCGAGACACATTTTTGTATGTTTGTCATGAATTGTGTGTGTATATTAAAGGACTATATCAAGTAGAGCTCCAGTATAAATAAAAAACTTGATATATGCTGTTACCCATACCAAAAGTTTGTGATGCTGAAGTGTTGGGAAACAAAGTTGAAGGACTACCAAGTAGAGCATGAATATTTACTCAGTATGATTATACTTATACTTGTTCAGTAAACTTCTAAAAGTAATATATATATACAGAATTTAAGCATTATTAAATTGGGATAAACCTATAACATGTACACTAAATTCGTCTCTAAATAGTGGGGACAAGGTGGTAAATGTCATGCAATTCAAATCGAGATGGTTATAGCTGTAGGGTTTTGTTGGGTTCAAAACATATAAGTAGGCACCGGAAGTTTAAAATTTTATTCTACTTACCCCAACAATTTCTTATGGTATAGTTATATGACAATCAAAACCTGTAACATAAAACTAGAACACTTACATGTTGTATTATCTAGAGTCTTTACTTAGGGAGTACACGCGACTATCCCTTAGACTGCAGGCACTATGCTACGGTGTATTCCTCTGTCAAGAAAGCCAGAAAATCTCGACAGAGGTTTCAGAGAGTTTCGTCCTAGACTCTAAGTCTAGAAAGTTTATAGAATTGGTGTGTTAGTTAACAATGGGGAGTGCTGTATTTATAGTTGAAATTAGGACAACAAATCATATTAGGGTTGGGCTCCAAGCCTGGCCCAAAAATCGAGGTGCAGTGGGCCAGTCTGACTGGGCCCACTGCTGGGTTGGCGCCGCGGCGCCTTACGTAAAATTCCGTTTCCCATTTTCATTTAATATATATATTCAACACATTAAATCCAAAATCTAATTTTGATTTAATTAAATAATTTCCATCTAATAGAAATTATTCCATAGTTATTATCAATTTAAATATCTCGATCCCAAATCGAATATTTAATACTTTCTCAATACACCCTTAGATCGAAGAGATAATCGACATAGTGTGACCCTATAGCCTTCATTTATCGACACTAATCCAATTAAGGTCCATACGGAACTCCTAGACTGCGCCGTACGACGAACTCAATATATGAAGTACGTTTACATGAATCCAGCAAACATAACCTTTATGTGAAATGATAAATTCATTTCATTCGCGACACACTCGATCAAGCTTAGGATTTGCCATGTGTCTATCCAAATGGCTTGATCGCTTTATCTCATCTATATTAGTCGACAACTAGACCATATTCTAAATATGTCTCTTCTATTGGCCAATGATTTGGTCGACCTAATATCACTGAGAAGTTGAGTGCTCTCTCGAATATCCAATCGAGGAATAAATCCTATTCTTGGCTCAACTACCACCTTAATTTACATCATAAATGTACCTAACACAAGCCGTGTCTTATCCTATAAGGAGTTTAAGCTTAAGACAGGGTCAAAGTACATTACTCTGTAAACAAGGTGCGTATTGACCTCAAGCCAAAGGACCTTTATATCCCACACGCTGATAATACTCTAGACATGTCTAACAAATAGTTTATCAACAGGGTATACCAATACTTTCCAAAAGTATTCATGTGTCAATCACTAGTAACCATTACTAGTAGCAGGTGAGACATACTACATTCTCTAAGAATGTGATGCAGACCACATGTCGACTTATAACATATCATCGATATTCCATTCTCGATGATCATTAGTCGAGGCTATTTTAGAGTTACGCTCTATCATCAATAACTCACTCTATTAATGACAACGTAAGCTCAAGGGATGGACATTAATGAATATTTACAAACAATCAAATAATAATTCAATAATCGCAATTGCCATAAACATTAATCCTATTAATAATACGAATGTGTTCAGGTATATTTGTCCATAATAATGATTGTCTCTAGGACATACATATTTTTAATAGCGAGGGGGGTTAATTAAGTTATATACATTGACAATTATTAAAAATTTGTATTAGTAATGAGTTTAAGTTCTACGTATTATATGTGTAGAGTATCTTAAAAACAATTGGAGTTACTCCCTAATTAAGCATGGAATTTCAAAATAGAATTGTTTGAACCATTGTTCAACAATACTACTAGTCTACTACTAATAGATCATTACACATAAACTGCAAAAGTATTTCACAAAAACCTTAGAGATATTACACAATCATGACCTTCAATTTATTGTCCACCTATAAAACATAGCCACTCAATTCCTTCACCTTTGACTTGGAATGACAAAAAGCCAAGGACAAAAGGAAGAAAAATAATAAAAGTTCCCAATTTGATACTGAGACAGACAGACAGACAGACATGACACACCACCAAGTCAAACTTGGCTCATAATTAACAGTTTTGTCTATAAACTAAACACACATAGGCTTTTTTGTCTTTCAATTTTTTTTATTACACGGGAATAGTGAAAGAAGAAAAGATGAGGGAATTATAACATGAGTAATTGAATTCTAAACGGCAAAATAAAAGTTCAGATGATGGTTTTAATATTAAAACAACTTAGTAGTAAAATAAACTTCTCTATGTTTTCCTTGTTCAAATCCTCTAAAATCAAAGACATTGATATAATTGAGATCTCTTTCTCTCTCTCTTTGTTTATTTGACTACAGGAAACTCTTTTTCAATAAGAGTAAAAACTAGACTTAAACTAACAAAGAGAGGGAAAATTACACTTCAAACGATATTACCCCATTATGGTGATATACTATACTTATTATGATTGATTATATGTTATGATCTTCTAATTAATTAATTAACACTGGGATTAGACAAGTAATGATGATTATTAGGAGGTGGCAATGCAGTAAGGCTCCCAAATGAGTAGTGACCTCCTCTGTTCTTTGCATCCTTTCAACAAAGGCATCAAGTAATTGTTGTTCCCTCTCATTAGCACCAAATCTTGCTGCTCATAATTAGATGCTATCTTTGTTGTACCATTGGCAGTGGCAGCAGTACTATTGTCATTGTAGTTGTTGACAATTGTTGTCACAGTGGGATTTTTCTTCCAGAAATAGTCATAGGCATTGAAAGAAGCTGCAGCAGAGATTTGTTGAATTGGAGCTATTTCATCTTCACCATCAATCAAGTTGATTGCTTTGTTGAACTTGTTAGGCCATGTTAAATGATGATTATTTTTCTCTAGCCCCATGAGTTGCTTCATCATCAATGTTGATGTGTTCACATTCATCCTCACATTTGACAATCTTGGTTTTTGCTCAAGCACAATTTGCATCCCCTTTGTACCATTTCCTTTTTCTTCCACCTCTTCTTCTTGATCATCATCGTCATCATAGACTAACTTAGGTTGTTCATTCTGTTCAACTTCTTGAATTTCCTCGAACACTTTCTCAATATCATCTATTTCTGGCTCTACTTTAGTGGTGATTAAGGTGAGAACAAGGCGACCATCAACGCGTTTTGCGCGCAAATGATTCTGAGGAGGAACAGAGACAGCTTCAAGAATCAATCTACCATTTTGCCTGTGAGATTGCATTTGAACAGAAGGGTTGTCCTCTGAGGCCAAGGAAGAAATAGTTGGTGGAAAAGACTTACGAGAAGATGATGTTTTTTTGTTATGGTTATACTTAACAACTGGAAATTCCTCAAATGATTGAGAGATGATGACTTCTTCTTTTTCTTCTTCTTGTTGTTTTTGGTGATGTTCATCTTTGTCTTCATCAGTGTCAGAAGGAGGGTAAGAAGAAAGGCTAAGTTCAGAACCAGTTTCTGATCCAAGACTTTCAGTACAAATTTCAAGACTTTTTTCAGTTAAAGAACTGGATGATTTTTTCAAAAGAGGGTGAACATAAGGTGGTGGAAGTGTGGAAGACTCTTCTTTCTTTTGTGTTATAATTGAGCTCCAAACATCATTTGATGTTGGCTCTTTCTTGTTACTATTTTGGATTGATGTCCAAACATCATCTTGTCCAAGAACAGCAAGTTCTTTTGAGGAAGCAATTTTCTTCATAGGGGGGATCAGACCATTTTGTGAGAGCCATTTCTTGGATGACATGTCAGCTGACAGAGCTCTTCTAATTGAAGCAGCAGCTTTGTTTCTTTTTTCAGAGTCTGATCCAAGAATGGACACTATGCCTTTGCCCACCTTAGAGGGGGGTAGGGGTGGGGGTAGTGGTATACTAAGTTGTTGTTCTTTTTCCATCTTCAATGTTGAGTTGAAGTTCTTGATGTTCATAGAAGGTGCTGGCATCTTTCACAGACTAGAGAAGAGGAGGATCAAAACAATTAGGAGTTGTTTTCTTTCTGCACATGAAAAGTTAAGAGCCAAATTAGGAGAAAGAATAATAAGAAAACAAGTCATATATATACTTAATATTAACAAAATTTCAAGTTCCAAAAAGATTGTAAGAAATAATGAAGTGTCAGTATTACCTTAAGCAAACAACAACATCCAAATGAGAGTGCTCAGTGGATGATAGTTGAAAGCTAAGAGAGGAATAGGGAGGAATTGGATTATGAAGATGATTGTTTGAGGGGAATATGGTGAATGGGTTGTTTTGATGGCAATTACAAGGAATGGGGGTGTCAGGTCTTTATAAGAGCCCAGAAAGGGCATGGAACCGTGTGCAAGGGTCCCACCTCTAAACCCACCATGCAAAATTACTTTGTGAAGGGGAAAGTTCCGAAGGCAAACCCCCCACCTATATCAGAGGCTCCTTGGCCAGGTGAGATGTAAATCGAGGGATATGCGTGAGTGACAACCCTGCAAGGGAGAGGACCAACGGGACAGGAACCCAGCAACAACCCTTGTAATATTTCAGCAAAGACTGTCACCACATGAAATTCGAACCCGCGACGTCGGAGTGGTTGTACCCCAATCACCTTGCCACTTACCAACTCGCCTGTGCCCTGGGGTCAACCATGCAAAATTACTCTTCTATTTTTTTTTTTTTTTTTTTTTTTTTTTGGCTTACTCTTCTATTTTTTTGGCTTTAATGTCCTGTATTCATTTTGGACCTTACTAATATGAATACTTGTCTTGTAAGAATTGGTAAAGGGGAAAAAACTCATTTTTTCTTCTCCCCTGGTGTTACCCAGAAAGATTTAAGCTATTATTAAAATGATAGTGTAATTCAATTGGTATATAGTAATTTATATACCATCATTTTCCAGGTTACCTATATCCACACAACTGTAAGCACATGCGTGTAATTGATCTTAGATTTTTTGTGTATAAAAATTAAAACCTTTCACTTAACAAGCTCAACATCAGGTAATCCTATTATAAACCTGGTGCTCAGTCGCCTGGGCTTGTAATAGTTTAGAATTATGAATAATTGTGATCCATTCTTGGAAAACAACTGGAGGATGAAAAGCAATACATAAATAAATATATTTGGTTATCTAGTTAAGAGTGGTGACTCTTGTATGCGCCTAATTAGGTGAAAATATCAAATTGAGGTAGTTTGTAATTAGGATAATTAGTTACCTAATTTGTATCAAAGTAAATATTCTTGTAACTTATATATATTGTAAATCATTCATTAATAAAATCAAGGAACATATTCCTTTGTGGTATCAGTAGCTTTAAACTACAAACTCTAACTTAGCTGCTGACACACCTTCTCGGCCGCCACCTTTTTTCCACATCGGCACGTAGCCCACGTCGGAACCCTAGCTGCCGATCTCTCTCGGACGCCCCCCTCTTTTCCCCACGACGGAACCTTAGTTTTTTCGGCCATTCTCCCTCCCTCTTCCTCCTAAATTTCCTCTTCCATGACTGACAAAACCAAATTTCATCTGACACTTGCCACAAACAACATTAAAAACTCCATCCCTGTGACTCTTGAGATGGAAAAGGGTCAATACTCCTCGTGGGCGGACATTTTTAAGATCCATTGTCGTGTTTACGAAGTTATCGACCACATCATCCCTCCCATTTCGAAGTCCACAAACGTACCATCGGCTTCGACTTCTGATAATGCACTCTGGTCTCGTTTGGACGCAGCCGTCCTCCAGTGGATATACGACACGATATCTAATGATATGTTGCACACCATCATTGAGACCGATGCCACTTCCCGCCAAACGTGGGAACGTTTGGATAGTATTTTCCACGACAACAAAAACTCAACGAGCGTTATACCTTGAAAATCAGTTCAAGGATGTTCATCAAGGACGATTTCCCAAACGTGTCTGCCTATTGTCAAGAGCTCAAGATGTTTGCCGACCAACTCTCCAACGTCGGCGCACCAGTCACTAATTAACGTATTGCTCTCAACATCAACTTAGACAATCAACGTTTAATTTTGATAATTTAATTCTTTATTTTACGTTGAAAAAATCTTTATTTTACTGGTAGTTACTACAATAAATTAAAGATGGTATTTAATTTATATACACAATCAGTGCTACTAAAAGTTCTGTCAAGCTTAAATATTAATTATGTTCTTTGTCTGTTCACTTTATTTATAAAAGATGCAAATTAGTTACATGAACTAATATCACGTTTTCGATGTGTACATTAATAAGAATTACAAATAGTAACATTAATAATAGACGTAGAATTTATATACTTGTTTATAATGCATGGGAAAAGGGTGAAAAAGGGAGAAAAAAGGGAGCTTCCATCAGCAGAACATTTCAAGGAAGGAAAATAAATAAAAGTGTTGGTGCAAATATGGGAAAAGTGATACGAGATGGTGATTGGAAAAGAAAAATGGCTTAAGGAGGAAGCAAAGGCATCACCTTTGGAAGGGGCACGATGATTGGACGGTACATAAAACCCTATCATCACTATATAAGTATATATAAAGTTGCTTCATCAAATTAGAATCATTCGTCACCTTATAATTAATAGTATGTATTATTAGACAATACTATCTAATATATATATATATTGGGTGTATATTGAGAGAATGATTAATTTAAATAACTAAGAATCAATCAGACCAATTTTTGCGAGTACATACTTATTTATGATGTCAAAAAGATGAATTTAAGCGCTAGTAACTATAGCAAAGATCTTATAATATGATGGTTTCATTTGGTACTTTAAAAATGTAACGAAAGGATTGATATTGAGATATAATATAATTAGGTACAACAATTAAAAGTATGCTCTCTTTAATAGCTTAAATTTTTAAATGAGATAATGACAAATTTGAATATGATATCAGAGCAGACAAATCCTGAGTTCGAGTCTTATTGTAACATGTTATAAATAAGAACAAAATTCACCTGCTTGATCCATGTAAAAGAATATGATCGGCCTGAACTTTCACCTTGTTGGTGAGGGTTCGAACCCCCGCGTTGTAATCCTCTTTCCATTTCCCCTTCCCCTACCCCTATGTAATAAAAAAAATTGTAAAAAAAAACTGGTCGGACATGAGAAGGTGTGTTGAAATATAATATAACAATAATGTTCAATTGGTTGGTGAAGAAAAAGATCATGTTAGGAAAAAAACAAATTAAATTACCCCATAACAATAATACTTAATGGAAGGGAAAATGTACTCCGCGGTTCAATTTATGTGAATTTATTTGGAAACGAAATTTGAGACACAAGTGAAGATTTTTAAGATTTGTGATCTTAAATATGTCATAATAATGTGTGGCTATAATTTCTTTTGGAATATGTGATTTTTAACATGCTGTAATATTTGTGTGGCTATAATATATTCTTATAAGGATAAAATAAGAAGTTTAAATTAATTTTTAAAAAATTTAGAAAGAATCTTTTTCTTTTAATGGACTAAAAGAAAAATGAATTACATAAATTGAAATAGAAGGAGTACATGTTAGTAATATAGATCATCATTTTAACCGTGTAATAAGAATAAAAATTGGTATACTATATATATTATCGTTTATTGTTACTAAAGGAATATGTTTCTTGATTGTATTAATCAATAATGTACTATATAGTAGTACAGTAATATTTAAACTAAGTAACTAATCAATCTAATTACAATAGAAATATAATTCTACCTAAAATAGGAGATCTAATTACAATAGGAATACAATTCTACCTAAAATAAGAGATATACAATTAATGAAAGAATATTCGAGGAATATTCTATTACACCCCCGCAGTCGAAGCGGGAGGTTCATGAACACTGAGACTGGCTAAAAAAACATCAAATAGTATGTGCGGAAATCCTTTGGTGAAGATGTCGGCAATCTGATATTTGGAAGGAACATGAAGGACACGAACTTAACCACGAGCCACGTTTTTGCGAACGAAATGAATGTCCATCTCAATGTGTTTAGTGCGGTTGGACGGGATTGCCGGAAAGATATATCACACTAATATTATCGTAGTAGACTAGTGTTGCCTTTTGAATCGGGCAGTGAAGCTCAAGTAGAAGGTTACAGATCCAACAAGACTCAGAGACAACGTTGGCGACACCTTTGTACTCTGCTTCGGCACTGGATCAGGATAGTGTAGGTTGGCTTTTGGAAGACCAAGACAATAGGTTATCTTCGAGGAAAACGTAGCAACCAGACGTGGAGCGTCAGGTGTTAGAACATCCACCCCAGTCGGCATCAGAATAAGCAGTAAGACTAGTGAGTGAGGACCTATATAGATGTAATCCAAAGTGAAGTGTACCTTGGACGTATCGTAAAATACGTTTGAGGTCATGCATGTGTGCTTCCGTCTGATTGTGCATGTGTAGGCAGATTTGTTGCACGACATATGATATGTTAGGTCTCGTGAATATGAGGTACTGTAGGGACCCAATTAGGCTACGACAGTGAGTCGGGTCTGAATATGGGGGGTCGGAATCAGCATTGAGCTTAGAATTGGTGTCTACTGACGTGTGGGATGGTTTGCAATATGTCATGTCTGCACGGTCAAAGATCTCTTCAGCGTACTTCTTCTGACATAGAAATAGGCCGCTAGAATGTCGAGTGACAGAGATGCCCAAGAAATAACTCAAGGAGCCCAGATCCTTCATAGCAAACTCAAAGGAAATGAGAGACATAATAGATCGGTGGAGAGCATCAGATAATGTGGTGAGGATGATATCATCATAATATAACAATAGGTAAGTCATGTCCGTACCCTTTCTGTAGATGAACATGGAATGATCGGATCTGTTGTGTGAAAAAATTATAGAGGAGACATAATCGGTGTACCGCTGGTACTATACTCGAGAAACCCGTTTCAGTCCATAGAGCGATTTCCGCAACAGACACACATAATTTGGATGAATAGGATCCCTGAAACCCATAGGCTGATACATATATATCGTTTCATGAAGATCCTCATGTAAGAAGGCATTCTTGACATCAAGCTGATGAATGAGCCAAGACTTGGATAGAGCAATGCTGAGGACAGTCCGGATGGTTGCAGGCTTTACGACCGGGCTGGACGTTTCATCACAGTCCACTCTCACCTATTGAGACCTGCCATCACCTACAAGACGAGCCTTGTACCTCTCAAAAGAACAACCAGATTTCTTTTTATGTCTAAAAATTCATATAAAATGAATAATATTAGCATCAGGTGGACGGGGTACTAGGTCCCACATTTTATTATCAATAATAATATTATATTCGTCAATCATTGCGGCTTTCCAATTAGGGTCTGACAAGGCATCCTTCAAATTTTGAGGAACATGGGAAGGGACAACTGAAACATATAGGTTAAACAACCATTTATATTGATGAATTCCATGTATGGCACGAGTTTTCATGGTTCAAGAGCATGTCTTGGGATGCGGGATGGGAGGGGTGTGTGCCGTGAGACTGCCGGAAATAGGAGGAAGGGCAGGGGTGGTAGGACCGGCTGGCCGATGCTTGGTTTGCCGAGAGGTGGCTACAGAATCACCATGAGGCGGACTGTTCTGGGCCACCGTCAGTAGAATCGGGTGGGCAGTATGTTCGGGACTATCTGAGGTGGGGGCGGGTGTCGGGGTCTGAGACGGCGGACTATGCAAATGATGAATTAGAAGAGGGTTCAGGCCATCATTTAGGAAGTCATAGGAATGACGAGGTGGCGAGTTTAGGGAGGCAAAGGGGAATTGAGACTCGTCAAGTAGGACATGACGTGAAATAATAATTTTATGGCTTAACAAGTCATAGCACGAGTAACCACGATGATTGGTGGGGTAACCTAAAAACACACACGGGGAAAACCAGGGTTGAAGTTTGTGAGTGGTCGGATGGAGAGAATAACATAGACATCCAAAGATACGCAAGTGTTGGTAGGAGGGGTTCCTACGAAACAGAACTTGAGTTGGCGACCGTTGAGCTAGAGACTTGTTTGGGATTATGTTTAGGAGATAGGTGGTCATGAAGAGTGCGTAATGCCAGAATTGAAGCGTGAGCAAGTAGGTCACGAATTATGTTGTTTATGGTTTTGATTTTCCGTTCGGCCTTACCATTTTGGGAGGAGGTGTGAGGGCAGGAAAAATGAAAGGTAAGACCATTATTGGGGCAAAACTATTTGAATTGATTATTATTGAATTCCCTGTCATTGTCACATTGAAAACATTTAATACTCTTTTCAAATTGTGTTTTTACGAGAGCACTAAATGATAAAAAAAGGGGTAGACCTGAGATTTATTACCAATTGGAAAAGTCCATAGAAAGTTGAAATAATCATCCAAAACAACACATAATATTGATGGCCAGCCGTACTTAAAATATGAGACATCCACAAATCACTATGTATGATACCGAAAGGTAGTAAAGTCCAATTTGTGGATGCAAAAAATGGTAATATAACATGTTTTCCAAAAACACAGGATTCACATATAGGAGTCCTAGAAAAATGGTTGCAATTAGTAAAATTATTTTTCTAAGAGAGCGTAAAACAGAATCTCCTGGATGTCCTAATCTAGAGTTCCATAAGTAAGACGAAAAAACAACAAAGGTTGATGGAACTGAGGCTGGATTGTTGACGGAGTTTGAAATAGGGTAGAGATCTCCGATGCTGTTACATCTCATTATTCGTCTCCCTCTCGTAAAATCCTTCACAGAAAAACCAAAAGGAAGAAAGTCAAGGGAAACATTATTATCAGTTGTGAAACGTCACACAGAGATTAAATTCTTAATGAGTTAAGGGGCATGGAAGACATTTTTTAAGATTAGTGGTGGATGTGGTAGGATAAGGATGAATGACCAAAACTGCGATGAGAATGCCTTGTCCACTTCCAATAATAATATTCCGATTTAAATTACTCAAATTGGAATAAGACGAGAGAGTACCTTGTGATGCCGTCATGTGAGATGTGATGCCTGTGTCCATATACCAATTTTCGTCTGGAGTATTGAGTATCATTGTGTTCATAGCTGCATCAATGTCAGTCGGTGCATAAGTTGAGGGCGAGGGGGCCTGTTTTGTGTAGGCCTGTTAGAGACGTGGGCCGAGTATGCCAGGATAGGCCTGTCGGTTCTGAGGTGGAGTTCACAAGGATATCAGATACAGACTATGAGGAGAGGCCCATGATGGTGGGGCCCATGCAGCCCACGACGGAGGCTGCTGCCACTGTCGCGGTCGTTGTTGGTTGTTTCCTGTCGGCGGGGACTGTCCCTTCCCGCCGTCGTTATTGCCAAAATTCTATCTGTCGCGACCCTTGCTGGACTGCCTGCTCTGGCGGTTGTTGTGGGAGGATGCGGGCTGTTGCGGATCCTCGGGCCGGCGATTCTGGTTGCCTGACGGTGGAGGGCCCGATAGTGGTGGTGAGGGCGGCGTCGGCAATGCTGGCCTGCGTGGTGCTGTGCTTGATTTTTCGGGTTTTCTCAAGAATAAGCTTCGAACGTGCCTCATAAAACAGAGGTAACGTCGTGCATTACTGAAGGATGGTGGCAACGCCGTCATATGATTCATTCAAACCTGCAATAAGTTGCATGACCAATCGCTGATTAGTGACTGATGCACCCATGTTGGAGAGTTGGTCGGCAAACATCTTGAGTTCTTCACAATATGCAAACACATTTAGGAAATTGTCCTGATGAACGTCCTTAAACTGATTTTCAAGGTATAACGCTCGTTGAGTTTTGTTGTCATGGAAAATACTTTTCAAACGTTCTTACGTTTGGCGAGCAGTGACATCAGTCTCAATGATGGTGTGCAACAAATAATTAGATATTGTGTGGTATATCCACTGGAGGAAGGCTGCGTCCAAACGAGACCAGAGTGCATCATCAGAAGTCGCAGCCGAGGGTAGGTCTGTGGACTTCTGTGTAGGAGGGATGATGTGGTCGATAACTTCGTAAACATGATAATGGATCTTAAAAAGCTCCGTCCACGAGGAGTATTGACCATTTTCCATCTCAAGGGTGACAAAGATGAAGTTTTTGATGTTGTTTACTGCAAGTGCATGATGAAATTTGGGTTTGTCAGCCATGGAAGATGAACTTTAGGAGGAGAAGGGAAAGAGAATGGCTGAAAAAAAACACTAGGGTTCCGTGGGGGTGGCGGCCGAGAGCTATGGTCGGCGGCGGCGGATGTATTTTTAGGCTATTGATACCATAAATGAATATGTTCCTTGATTGTATTCATCAATAATATACGATATATATAGTAGTACAAGAATATTTAAACTAGATAACTAATCAACCTAAATATAATAGAAAATATAATTTTACCTAAAATAGAACACCTAATTGTAATAGGAATATAATTATATCTAAAGTAAGAGATATAATTAATAGACAGGAAGTATTACTTTGGTGACTGGTAAATGGTAATTGATCTGGCACTACAGATAATATGAAAAGTCTACTCACCAGAAGGAAGGGAACATGTATATATACTATATTAAATACATGTCCCTATCATATGTTTTCTACCAGAGTCTTGTCGAATCTCTTTCTGTATCTGTATTTCATTTTTCCTAATTCCTGACTGATGTATATGTAGACGTACAAACATTGACATATTTAGCTATATATATGTAGGCCGTTAATTTCATTCCAAAAGTTGGTGATGTTGATTTAAGCGAATCTTATCTATATTACCAGTGGATGCACCCATAACTTTCAGCTCTCACATCTACGTGTGCGAAACCAATTAGAACACCGTAACACATAATTTAAAACACACATAGTATATAGTATTATATTCTATATTACTCTAATTAATTTATTTTATTTTAAATACTGAATCCATGTCTAATGTTGATGATATATGGCCATAAGACGCAGCTGGAAAGTTTTTATACTTTGAGAATGATCCTCAGATAATCCAAGAAAGATTATAATATATGCATCTTAATTAGTGTGATGTGATGAAGCCTTATATGAGATTTTGAACTGGGAAAGGTAGTGTCAATTGTGAGATCTTCAACTTACAAAAATGTCTCTGAATTTGATTTTGAGGTAGTGTATTCTATATTCAGTAATAAATGATGTATCCTAGCGAAATGCAGGTCATTTTTGTTTGATGATCTCGGAGGGTTTTTAGAAAAAACAATACGTGACCGATATTATGTCTAAATATTGTTACAATAGGCCCTAATATGTTTTACCCTTCCCCCTTCTCCTTTTGTGTTATTACCATAGTATTAATGATCCTTCAAATCAGGCACTAAGGAGAAGACTTACATTTAGTAACGACGGAGTAATTAATATATATTATCCTGTGAAGACGTTTTTAGAGTGATCGAGTACCCCAAAATTCGAATTATAAATTGAGAGAATTCAAGATTAATTAGAGCTAGGAAAAGTTAATTTCCTCTTTTATGGAATTATTTAGGAAAGTGATAAGCTGATTAAAATCATAGATAAATGACTAATTGTATCAATAATTAAAGAAAAAAGTAAGAATAGAATAAGATGGAACCACCTAATATTCAAGAATTCCGGCATGAATAAATATATAAATTCATGGGTGGTGGAGTTCCAAAGAACTTAACAGCTCTTCCCATAATTTTTTTTTAAAAAAAGTTTAGCAAAAGGGATTTATGCTCTTTGTCTATATATAGGTCAACTCACTAGATGATTGGTGAGTCGGCTCACGAATGCCCATTAAAAAAATACTTAAACGAATAATTAGCTGTATATGCACTGAATTAGGGCCAAAATAAGCATACTTTTTAATTACCTCACGACACATTAACTGCTTTTAATTATGTGGGGTGATAAATGGATGTACTTATTCCGAGTTGACGCAATTGTGCATATATAAATTATGAAAGTATAAAAATAGTAAAAGTTGAGTGAATTAGAGAATCAACGCACAGTTTTTTGTTACTCCCTCCGTTCAGAATTACTTGTCTAATATACTAAAAATAGTTATTCAATTTTACTTGTCCATTTTAGAAAATCATGAGATAATCTACCACTTCATACCTATTTTACCTTATCATTTATAATTGGGTTGCCAAGTTCAAGAAAATTTTAATGGTTGCACAACTTTTAAAATATATTTTATTTATTTCAATCATTATGTTACTTAACAATAATTAAGAGTGATATCGTAAAATTATCATTCTATTTTTAGCCTTTTAATAGGCGTGCTAAATCAAAACGTGCAAAGTAAAAATGGACGGAGGGAGTAATTGATCTCGATTATTCTAAATATAGTACTACCCTTAATCGTTTATAATCATCTTTGTCATTTTTAGAATGTAAAGTTTTTGGATATTACAAATTAATATATAAGCATTTCATTAGTGCCTTGACAATCCTTGTCTTATTTATTGCTAATAATGTTCTTAACAAAGTCAAGAAATAGTTGACCAGTTGAAGGGGCTAGGTGATATAAATAAGATAGACAATTTTCTATTCCTTAATATGCACTGCTGAAGGGCAGACCCCACCACCTCCAATTTCATAGAATCAAAAGTCTCATAAAAATTATTTGTATATAACATTTGAACATCTTATGTAATCTTTAAAATATTATGCATCATTTTTATATTTTATATAATATTGGTGGAAAATTACTTACATAATATAGAGAATGTTATATAAAAATGATGAGATCTATAAACTACCATCTATAATTCAAAAAGTTACGACTTGATTTCTACTAGTTTCACTTGTGTAGAAGTACTTTTAGTTAATTTTTTTTGTTTCCCATCCGGATTCGTATCATGTAAGGCTTGTTAATGGTTCCTGCTAAGATATTTTCCATAATAAAACGTGAACTCGAAACTTTTGAAATGATCCTATACATTTCAGTGCGACGGTTGGTGATGAAGTTTCTTTTAATTGTTATATCTTCTCTAAAATTGAAGTCTATTACTCCATTTTTCCTCATTTATTTCTTGGAGAATATTCTGAGATCATTGAAAAAGATTAAATTAATTTATTTTGAAGTATACACGGCATTTTCATGAGGCAAATATGATTAGGACACATGACAAGAATATAAAAACATAGGCTATAGCACTAGCAGTAATTAATTTTAAAAATGTAGTGAAAAATATATCAGACGAGGGGCTATGGAAAAGTGAGCATATGGTTCTGTCAACTATCGGTTCCAGCTTTAATAGCACAAGTCTTTAATACAAGCTCGTTGGTCTGTGATTCCCCACTGGCACTCACAACTACAAATGGATAACTAGTTGTATCTATAATTAGAGCCTATGTTCAACCCCCCTAATTAGGATGCTTCTCAAATATATTAAACTTTAAAGCCTATTTTTCTTATGAACATAGTTTTATTAATTTACATGTTAAAGTGCTTGACTAGAGATGTCAAATTCAGCTCACAAAATTATAGGATTTTAATATTCTTAGCCAGCAGGTCAAAAAGAATTGCACTCGCCTAGTCGTAATAGTTTGTAACCATCATCGGCATATACTCGGTGTATAACTAATATATAATCAATGAATACCTGCGCCACATACTAGCTAAATTTTATAAAAAATAAAAAAATATTTTTATCTTTTATTATTGAAAGAGAATAATTCCTTGATGATTTCATTAGCTTAATTGGCTTATATACATGAGGTACAATAGTGATTCTAGGCTATAATTACGGAAACTAAATATACACCTAACTAATACAAAACATCACTAATAATATTTAAAGATCACTAACAATATTTACCAAATCACTAATAATATTTACCAAATATATTTTCATATATTCTAACACACCCCCGCAGTTGAAGCGGGAGGTTGTCGTACGCTGAGACTGTCCCGAAACAGAACCAAGGGAAGACCCTTAGTAAAGATATTTGCAATCTGATAACGTGAATGGACATGTAAGACACGTACTTGTCCACGAGCAACCTTTTCGCAGACAAAGTGAATATCCATTTCGATATGTTGAGTGCGCTGATGTTGAACAGGATTCCCCGAGAGATATATCACACTAACATTATCACAATAGACCAACATAGCTTTCCAAATAGGATAATGAAGCCCTAATAGGAGGTTTCGCAACCAACAGGACTCAGAAAACCACATTGGCGACCCCTCGGTATTCGACCTCCACACTAGATTGCGACAAGGTAGCTTGTAGTTTAGCGGACCAAGAGACCAAGTTATCACCGAGAAATACATAATAACCAGATGTCGAACGCCTGGTATCTGAACATCCACCCCAATCAACATCCGTATAAGAGACGAGAGTGGATATCGATGATGGGTATAGATGCAAGCCATGATTAAGAGTACCCTGAATGTAGCGCACAATGCGCTTTAGAGCGTGCATGTGTTCTTCCCTCGGATCATGCATGAATAAACACACATATTGCACAGTGTAAGTAATATCGGTCCTCGTGAAAGTGAGGTATTGAAGATCCCCCACAAGACTACGATAGTGGGAGAGATCCTCATATGGTGTGCTAGAAGTAGCACTCATCGTCGGTTTAGTATCAACCGGAGTAGGAGATGGCTTACAAGCTGACATGCCAGCCCATTCAATAATCTCTGCTGCATACTTCCTCTAAGATAGAAATAGACCACATGCATGACGAGTGACAGATATACCCAGAAAATAACTCAATGGCCCCAAGTCTTTCATATCAAATTCCGAGATGAGAATGGATATGATAGACTTGCAAAAAGCATCAGAGGAAACCGTCAAGATAATATCATCCACATACAGAAGAATGTAGGCCATAGAAGTACCTTGACTGTATGTGAATAGAGAATGATCAAACTTGCTGTGAGAAAACGCAAGAGTGGAAACATAATATGCAAATCTCTTGTACCATGCTCGAGGATCCTGTTTTAGCCCATATAAATATTTCTTCAGTAAACACGTATGATTAGGATAATCTGGGTCCCTGAAACCCAAGGACTGATGCATGCATACCGTCTCCTTGAGTTCTCCATGTAAGAAAGTATTTTTCACGTCCAGTTGATGAATGAGCCATGCTTTTGAGAGAGTTATATTGAGAACAATGTGAATAGTTATTGGTTTGACCACCGGACTAAAAGTCTCTCCACAATCCACGCCAACCTGTTGAGTTTTGCCATCACCTACTAGATAGGCCTTATGCCTCTCAAAAAGATCCTCAGATATTTCTTTATGAGTAAAAATCCACATAGAACGAATCACATTAACATCAGATGGACGGGGCACCAACTCTCACGTCTTATTTTCAATAAGATCATTATATTCATCACCCATAGCCATTTTCTAATTCGGGTCATGAAGAGTAGACACAAGGTTACGTGGTAGAGGGGATTTAATACCATTAGAGTTGAGATTAAATTGTCGCTTTGGTATAAAAATTCCCTGTTGACTGCGAGTAAACGGCCTTAGAGCTGGAATATGAGTGGGCTTGACTGGGGTGGGAGTAGTGGGTTGGCCAGGTTGTGGGCTGGACTGACGCGACCCACCAGCCGATGGAGAGAAATTGGGTTGGTAGGGCACTGGGATGCCACTCGCTCGGCCTTGCGATGTGGGCTGCCGAGATGGGTTTGCTGCTATGGGGGCTGGACGGAGCAACGGCCGGCTGGGCTTGGACTGGGCAGTGGCAATGGCCCAACAGGCACCTTCTGGGCCAGTAGCTGCGATTCAGTCTGGGCCAAATGGTGGACCACATATGGTGAAAGCCCATCATTCAAAAAACCATAAGAATGTGACGTTGGACTATGCAACTTAGCGAACGGAAATTGGGTTTCATAAAAAATAAGATGGTGACTAATGATAATTTTATTAGAGGATAGATTATAACATTTGTAACAACGATAATTAGATGGGTAACCCAAAAAGATACATTGGGTAAATCGGGCTTTAAGTTTGTTTATGGTAGTGGAGGGAAAGAGAGGATAACATAAACACCCAAATACCCGAATATGAGAATAAGATGAGTCTTTTTGATAAAGAATTTTGAGGGGAGATTGGTAGGCTAATCCTTTGCTTGGGAGGATGTTGAGAAGGTGAATTGCCATTTGTAATGCATATGCCAAAATGAAAGTGGTAATGATGCATGAGCTTGTAATGTACGAATAATGTTATTAATAGTTTGGATTTTTCTCTCGAATTTCCCATTTGTGATGAAATATGTGGCATGAGAGACGGAAAGATGACCATTAACCTTACAAAATTTCCAAAATGGCCCATTATCAAATTCCCTTCCATTATCACATTGAATGTTCTTAACCTCCCGTTCAAATTGAGTATGGATGAATGCTCTAAATGATAGAAATCTTGAATAAACTTGAGACTTTTTAGATAACGGAAATGACCACAAAAAATTAGAGTAATCATCCAACAACAAAATATAATAACGACGGCCCGAAAAGCTCAAAACGGGAGATTTTCAAAGATCACTATGGATAATATCAAATGGAAACATAGTACTAGAATTAGAAGCAATAAAAGGCAGTTTAACATGTTTTCCAAGAGGAAACAAGGGACAAATATTAGAACTACGAGTTCGATTACACTCAATAAATTTATTTTGTCTAAGGGAGGCAAAAATATATGCTCCCAGATGATCCAAACGTTTATGCCATAAAGAAGGTGCTAAAGATGCAAAAGTTGAAGGTGTGGCTTGATTTGTGGAGATGGTGGTGGTGATGGGATAAAGCTCGCCCCGATTATCACATCTCATTAGACACATTCCCGTATAGAAATCATTCACAGAAAACCCAAATGGATCAAATTCAACAGAAATCGAGTTATCGGTTATAAATTTCCTAACGGACACTAAATTTTTAATCAGTTGAAGAGCATGGAGGACAATTTTCAAGGCTAAAAGTGGATTCAGATGAGACAAATTTGAGTGACCATAATCACGAATTGGAATTGAATGACCATTACCAACATTTATGCCACGATTTTTGCTCAAATTGAAATAAGACTAGATATTACCTTGCGCAGATGTCATATGAGAAGTAGCAACAATATCCATGTACCAATTTACATCCGGAGGATTTAGCCCAAGAGTATACATCGTTACCTCGATATCCGTGGGAGTTGGTGGGGCTGCTTCCAAGAAGGCCTACTGCGGTCTAGGCCCAAGAAGGCCAGGTTGCGGCCTCTGTTGGTTACTAGGCCTGGCCCAAGCAACAACTAGGTACGGGCACGGAGGAATGGGCCAGATCCAATGCAAATTGGGCCACTGATGCCCGCTAGCCCACGTCTAATGCCACGGTTGCTGCTACCCGGACCCCTGTTGGCTGCCACCATGTCTGCCTCTACTAGCTGCCGCCACCACCGCGGCTGCCACCCTTGCCACCATCGCGGCCGCCACTGTGGTTTTTCCCACAGTTATTTCGGTTTTAACCCTTTTTGCCACCACCGTTGTTACGGTTTTGAGTATAATTTTTAGAGAATAAGGGAGAGTCATCTATTTCGCGGGACGTTGCAGCCATCATGGCAAAATTTGCTCCGGTTGCGGCTTTTTTAGCCAACCCCGCCTCTTTAAGAGTGAGCATGGAACGGGTTTGGTAAAAAGGAGAGAGAGGATTTCTTTGGCGAAGGAGAGTTCCAACCCCATTATAAGCTTCGGTGAGGCCCGCAATCATTTGAAGAACGAGACGATCATTCGTGATTGGTGCTCCGACGTTCTTGAGTTGATCCGATAATTCCTTGAGCCTTTGACAATATGCGGAGGCATTCGGGAAATCCTCCATAGTTGTGTGAGATAATTCTTGCTCAAGTGTTACGACACGAGAATTTTTGTTATCTTGGAATATATCACGCAACCTATTCCAAGCTTCCATTATCGTTGCGTCGGGTTCGATAATTGTATGCAAGAGATCCGTAGAGATGGTGGAATAAATCCACTATAGGACCATATCATCAAGGGTTGCCCATAACTCCTTTTCATCATCAATTAATGGCACCTTCTCCTTGCCTTTTTTTTTGGTTTGACGATGTGATAGAGCACTCTATGAGACCTTGCGTGAATTTTTAAAAGCTCCACCCATGTCACATATTGGACGTTCTCCATTTTAAGGACGGTGGGAATGTTGTTCTTAATGTTGGAGATTGCAAGAGTAGGATGGAAGATAGTCTTTGTGACAGACATGGCTGACGGGAAGAGAGTTTGGGCGGAGGAGGAGAAAAAAAAGGCTAGGGCACGGCGGAAGAAAGGAGGGAGGAGAAAAGAGACTGATTTGCCCTAGGCTAAATGATACCATGAAAGAGGATAATTCCTTGATGATTTCATTAGCTTAGTTGGCTTATATACATGAGGTATAATAGTGATTCTAGGCTATAATTACGGAAACTAAATATACACCTAACTAATACAAAAGATCACTAATAATATTTAAAGATCACTAACAATATTTACCAAATCACTAAAATATTTACCAAATATATTTTCATATTTTCTAACAGTTGTGATCACTTTGTTGGGATATTGTGTAGTATAAAACCCCCTAAAGATATATCGTCCAATCCAGCTAGACTTTGGAGTTGTAATATTCATCCACGGGTAATTTTGTGCAAAGTCCATATTAGCCATTTTAAATTGCATAAAAACCCAAGTTAATCCATAAAAGAATTACATGTTGGGATTTTATTGGTTGTTGTACGTAGCGGATATTGAAAACTTATTTCAAACCCAACAAAAGTAGAACTGTTTGACTATAGGATAATTTTAAACTGTAAACATAAAACTTGAATGGTACTTACATGTTTACAATATCTGGAATCTTTATCAACTGTGGGTGCGCAAGCGAATGCCCTTTCGATTGCAAGCTCCAAGCTTCAATGTATTCCTCCTTTGGAAAGCAAGGAAATCCAGCAGAGGTTCGAGAGAGTGTTTTGATTCTGAGTCTCTAAGACTTAGAATAATGATATGAAAATCAAGTGTATTAAATAATGAAGTGTAGGTTTGAATTTATAGGTGAAAATTAGGTTGGCCTGGCCCAAAATTCGAGACATATTAGGTCATGGCACCGCGCCCCTATGGTGTGGGCGTCGCGGCGCTGACGTGGCCCTACACTGTCTCATTTTATTTTCCGCACATTCTTAATTAAATCCAAAATCCAATTTTGACTTAATTAAAATAATCATTATTTATTTAAATATCTTGATTCTGAATCGAATATTTAATACTCTCTCAATACATCCTTAGATCGAAAAGACAATTGACATAGTGTGACCCTACAGACCTTTATATATCAACATTAATCAAATTAAGGTCTACGCGGAACTCCTAGTCGGCGCCGCAAGACGAACTCAATATGTGAAGTACGTTTACACGGATCTAGTAAACATAACCTCTATGTGGTAAGATAAAATCCTTTCATTCACGACACACCCGATCAAGCTTAGGATTTGTCAAGTGTATTTCCAAATGGCTTAATCATTGTATATCATCTATATTAGTTGACAACTAGACCATATTCTAAATATGTCTATTGCGTTGGCCAACGACTTAGTCAACCTAATATCACTGAGAAGCTGAGTGTTCTCTCGAATATACATTCGAGGAATGAATCCTAATCTTGGCTCAACTACCACCTTTAATCCACATCGTAATGTACCCAATACAAGTCGTATCTCAACGTATAAGGCATTTGAGCTTAGGACAAGATCAATGTATATTACTTTGTAGACAAAGTGCGCATTGACCTCAAGTCTAAGGACTTCTATCTTCCACACGCTGATCATACTTTAGAAAAGTATAACAAACAACATATCAACAGGGTATACCAATACTTCCAAAGTATCCATGTGTCCATCACGAGTAGTCATTAGTCGTAGCAGGTGAGACATACTACATCCTCTAAGGATGTAATGCAGATCACATGTCGACTTATCACATATCATTGATATCCTATTCTCGATGATAATTAATCGAGGCTATTTTAAGAGTTACGTTATAATATTAATAGCTCATATTATTAATAACAACGTAACCTCTAGAGATGCATATTATAGAATATTATAAACAATCAACTAATAATTCAATAATTGCAAATGCCAAAATATTAATCTCCATTAATAATAATACGAATGTGTATAAGTTACATTTGTCCTAATACAGATTGTCTCTAGAACATACATATACTTTCAATCTCCCACTTGGCCTAGAGCCAATCTCCAATATATCTAATGCTCATATTCTCAAAATGACCATTATGCTTGACTATGCTTAATGGTTTAGTGAATGGGTCAGCTAGATTATCGTCTATGGGAACATAGTCTAATATAATCTCTTCAGTCTCCACCATCTCCCTGAGTATGTGGTACTTCTTTGGTACATGTTTGTTTCTGTTTGTTGATCTTGGTTCCTTAGCCTGTGCAATCGCACCAGTGTTGTCACAATAAATAGTTATTGGACAACTAGCACTCGAAACTACCCTTAGTTCCTTCAGGAACTCAGAAATTGTGACAGCTTCTTTACCAGCTTTCGATCCAGCAATGTACTCAGCTTCTGTTGTCGAATCAACAATTGTAGCTTGTTTGGAAATTTTCCAGCTCACTGCTCCACCATTGAAAATGAACGTGTACCCAGACTGAGATTTGAAGTCATCAAGATCCGTTTGGAAGCTAGCATCAGTGTACCCAGTAGTAACTAGCTTTTCTTCCCCACCATAGACTAAAAAGTAATCTTTAGTTCATCTAAGATACTTAAGAATACTCTTGACTGCTTTTCAGTGTTCTTCCCTAGGATTCTGCTGGAATTTGCAAGTCATACTAAGTGCAAAGGCCACATCTTGCCTAATACAGGTCATGGCATACATGATCGATCCTATAACCGAAGCATATGAGATCCTCTTCATGCGTTCAAGTTCTATAGCATTAGAAAGGTTGTCCTTCTTAGATAACTTGATGCCTTGTCCCATAGGTAGACCACATTTCTTGGAATTTTCCATAGAAAAATGTCTAAGCACTTTGTCTATGTAGACTGACTGTGGCAACCCCAACAATCTATTAGGTCTATCTCTATAGATCCTAATTCCCAGAATGTAGCAGGCTTCACCTAAATCCTTCATCATGAAAGTACTGTACAATCACTCCTTGACTGACTGCAGGAGAGTCTTATTGTCTCTCATTATCAATATGTCATCTACATATATAATAATGAAGGCAATACTCCCATCCTTGCGTTTACTATAAACACAGGGATCCTCTTTGCTTATGACGAAATCAAATGACTTGATAGCCTTGTCAAAACAAATGTTCCAACTCTTCGAGGCTTGCTTAAGCCCATAAATGGACTTTTGTAGCTTGCATACAACATTTGGTTTGGACTCAAACGAAAAATCCTCAGGTTGTTTCATACACACATCCTCAACTAGATTACCATTGAGGAAAGCGGTTTTGACGTCCATTTGCCAAATGTCATAGTCATAATATGCAGCTATTGTAAGAAAAATCTGAATGGACTTAATCTTAGCAACATGTGAAAAGGTTTCATCATAATCGACCCCAGACCGTTGATTATAACCTTTAGCCACCAACCTTGCTTTATAAGTCTGTACATTTCCAAATGGATCGATTTTCTTCTTGAAGACCCATTTGCATCCTATGGGTTTAACCCCAGCTGGCATATCAACCAAGTTCCACACTTGATTGATGTACATAGATTCCATCTCGGATTTCATGGCTTCTTGCCATCTCTTCGAATCAATGTCCAACATTGCTTCGCTATAGGTTATAGGCTCATCGTTATCGGGAATATCTATCTCACTGTGTGTTTCCATAAGTAGATTTAGTTTTTCAGGAGGACGATGAGTCATAGTGGACCTACAGAGTTGATTGTTTTGCAGTACAGTGCTTGGTATGTTCTGACTGTGAGAGGGTTCTTGTGTGTTGGATAATCCACTAACTTGAGAGCTTTTAGGATTTTATCATTTTCATGTATTTCCTGAATGGGAGGAGGTGCAACCATCCAGTTCAAATTTGAGCGGGTCAATAACTCATTCATTTTGACTCGCCCAATTCAACTCATTTAAAAATTGGTCTCATATATAATTCAAATTGATGCGTGAGAAATCTTATCATTTTTTTTTATATGATATATATAACTATAAAAAAGTGCAACCCAGTGCACTAAGCTCCCGCTATGCGCGGGATCTGGGGAAGGACCGGACCACAATTTTATAATTAAGTTTTCTATATTATATAACTATAATAAAGACAAAAGTTTTATTAGACACTTAAAAATTATAAATAAAAAAACAAAGGCTTAATAAGAATTGACAGGTTGTATTATTACCAACTTGTTAGTCCATTTCAACCTAATTAATGATCAGTTCATTAATTAACTCACTTCATTTTAATCCGCCGTAGTTCGGTTTAACGCACCCATTTGATACCCATACATGTAATGACCTAATATGTGTTTTTTCCTATTAAATAAATATTTTTACACAATTGACACATATAACTTTTAACTCTTAAACTAATGAGATGCATCAATTGTTCTTTAGATTCCGATTACAGGTCTTCCGTTAATCAGGGATCTGTAATTGATAAAAATTTAAAAGTTGAATACACTACCGTACATATTTCCAGTTATAATTTTCTTTGATTTGATGTATCAATAAATATTCTTTTACTGTAGTCTCCTTTATTTATTTTTTAAATTTTACTTTTCAAAATTAGGAACACGATGCTTCAATGAAATTACACTAATTTATTCGGTTGAATTCCAAAACGGGAAGCCTTTCAAATCATTAATGTCAGTTTAAGCAATGGAAAAGGTATGTAGGACATATTAAAGAAAAATAATCACGCTAATTTTTCAACTTGTCAATATATAACACGTAATTGCCTACATTCCTTTTGGCAAATGGCAATACATTATACCAACACATTATATTTTTATATTATATATATAGAGCACTAAACTGCTCACACTCACACACATAGGATCGTAGTAATTAAAATCAGACTTCTACCATACTTATCTTGTGGATATATGAACTGGATTTTGAAGGTTTAATGCTTAATCCTATATAATATTTGCGTGTATTACAACTTTTTAACTAAAGTAACTTGCCTTTTCTTTGATGGGTATCTTCGTATAGCCTAACAATATTTTTACTTGCAGTCGCATGTGTGCGCGCACGTCACTATTATAAAATGTAATATATTTAATTAAAATATGTATTGTTCTTAATTAATATTTCATATTTACATTATACTCTCAGTATTAGGGGGAGCCATAATGGTAGTTATGAGTTCGGCAGAACTCAATAATTTTGACTCAAAATCTATATTTTTATTTAAAAAATTATTTAATATGTACCGATAGTCTATTCAAAACCAAGTAAATAATAAAAAAAATTAATCCAAAATTCATAAACTAAAAATTCTAATTCTGCCATTAATCGGTGCCTATATTATTTTTCTAATTTGAATGAAATTAATATACACATATATGTACCCACATATAAAAGAGTAGTATATAGTATATATACATTTTGACGTCACATTGAATTAAATGTGGATATAATACTCCCTCCGTTACATATTACTTGGTCACTTTTCTTTTTACACGCCCTTTAAGAAATCATAAATAAGAAGTGTATTTTTATTACATTACCCTTATCAATCTCCAATTAATTGCTTCTAATCAATATTGGTTACTTTAAAAAATAATTAATGTTAAAGGCAAAGTAAGAAGAACTTAATTAATTATATTTTATTTTTAAAAAGTGATCAATTAATTTGAGATAAATATTTTTAGTAATGTGATCAAGTAATATGAGACGAAGGGAGTATGAATCACGTATTCAAAGAATAAATGTGTGTTGTGTAGGACAAGATGCCCAGGGACAAGAAAAAATATTTAGGACTATAGTACATACTTAGGACAAAGGTAGAGCACATGAGGGAGCATGACCTGATTTGGTCGGATCTTTGTCTACTAATTAATCTACCAATTACGTACATATTTAATTACTCCCTATAATTACTACTAGTTGTTGGGTTACAATAACTGCATGGGATAAGACATCAGTATTGGCACTTTTTGATGTATCTTTGGCTAACATCATCACTGATCACTATCTTTAATGCATTAACTAAATTAAACAGATACGAAATAATGAATGGTAAAGTATCGAGCTTTAATTAGGCCTTGAAAGCCATCCAATATTTAAGTTTTCTCAGTCCTTTTTTTTTTTTTTGTTTTTTGGTCGGACTTTTTAAACCGCACTATGTATAAATACAAGGGTGAAATTCATAAATAGCTACTTTTCGATCTCTATAATTAAAAAATTGTCATTGCCTTTGAATTTGACATGTAGAATTTGGAACTCCATGATAGTGGCTATTTTTTCATAGCGCTGTCTAACGGGGTGGGGCGGGGAGGGTCCCGGCGGAACGGGACCTGGCGAAACGGGGGAGGGTCGGAACTCGGGTTCCTGCGGGTCGGAACGGGAAAAGGTCCCGTCCCGTCCCACATCCCGCCGGTAGAGGAACCAGGATTTGGGGGGACGGGTCGGGTCAGGATCGGGATTTGGGGTTTTTTTTTCCACTTAATTTTAAAAAATAATATATATATATATAATATATATATAAACACTTCAATAATTGAACAAGATAGTGTAATAAAAACATCACAAGACTGTTTTTGTATCTATTATATTATTTAATAGAAATATGATTTTTTGGTAATACAATTTCAAAATTGCAATTTTGTGGTGTTATTCAAAAGTTGCAAATCACATAGTAAAATTGCAATTCAAAAAAATTCGTTGTAGTTGTTGTCTTCTTCTTCGTTGATCTCCGGTTGATCACACATTCTACGCTCCGCTCGAATCCAATTTCTGAATAGAACTGCAATCTCCAATGCGCCAATGAATTTATATGCTCTCGTATTTGAAATCTTCCAGTAGAAAAAGCATTTTCAGACGATGTTGATGACGCTTGAATGTTCAACACATCTCGGGCCATCTTTGCTAGTGTCGGAAATGTATTCTCATTCTGCCCCCAGTATTTCAAAGTCTTCATGTCATTCATCATTGACAATTAATTCGTACGGTACAACACTCTGCAAAACATAAACATCATATTCGCTAACTTGTGAAGAAGTTGAACCACTAAACATTTTATTTCTAAGGCCTTGAATACTAGCAGCAGAAACCACATGTTTTTTATAAGGTTGCAGCGAAGTAGTAGAAGATGGTACAAAAGCCGATTGATTATTTACACTTTGTTGTTGGTAATACATATATACTTGTTTGCATTCAGTGTGTATGCTAGACGTAACTTCTTCTTTAGTTGGTTTGTGAGTTGGTTTTTCAGTTGGGACTATTGGAAGTACTTTTATACAATCATAAATTGTTTCTATTAGTGTTTTACGATCGTCTACTTTAATAGTCGGATTTAATACCGCACCAATAATATAAATAGTGGGAATAGGAAAAAAGTATTTTTTAAAATTTTTAAACATTTTTTCAATAGATGCCTTATAAGTTGGTTTTTGCATATATTCATTAAGTAACAAAAATATTAGAGCTATATAAAATAACATATTTGAAATAGTAGGATAATAAATACCGAAAAATTCTTTACAAGCTTGAAAAAATTTCTCTAGAAATTCATTAAGTTCTAAAAAAATTTCCCAATCATTATCTACAAGCATATCCCTTGAATTTTTATTATGAGCGTTAACTAATAAAGTTATAGGTTGTCTATAATCACAAGCAACAAGTAATTGATTATACAGAGAATTCTACCTAGTCGAAACTTCTTCTGGAATTTTTCTATAAGGTAATCCACAATCGTGACAAGTTTTTTTTATACTCTTTGTGTCTTTGTATTTTATTACCTTTAAAAATAAAATTTATAGCAAATTGTATTTTATCAAGAATGCTTTCAAAAAGTTTTAGGCCATCCTTTACAACTAAGTTATAAATATGACACATACATTTTATATGAAAATGATCAGAAAAACATGGAGTTAATCGAACTTTTAAAAGTCTTATAGCATAATCATTAGAAGTAGCATTATCTAATGTAATAGTCATAATTTTATCATTTATTCCATAATAATCACAAATTTCATTAATATTTTGTGCAATAAAACTTTCAGTATGCCTATCATCAATATATCTATATGCTAAAATACGTTTTTGCATAGACCAATTTTGATCTATCCAATGACATGTTACCGTTAAATAATCATTATCGTTAGTACTACAGCCTATGTCAGAAGTGATAGCCACTTTGCCATTAAAATGATACAATGCATAACGTAAATATTGTTGAATATCACTTGCAAATTTAAAAACATCCCTTCCAACAGTTTATCTAGGAAAACCTTGAAAAGCAGGATTATATGTTTCTCGATTGTAATGAATAAAACCAGGAGAGGAAGGAAATGAAAAAGGCAAACCCTCCACCGCAACTAATTTTGCCGTATTTTCTCTATCTTTGTTTTTATCATATTTAGGACCAAAATTTCCCCCGTCGTCGGGTTAATTTGACCCTGTACTTGGTCGGGGACACTATGTGAACCTTGTACCGACTCAAATGACATTGACACACCCAATTTTTTAGCTTGGTATTGATTCCACCTAGCCGTGTGATCGCCTTGTACATGTCTCAATAAACCTCCGTTCCACCTTAACCTTTTTCTGGTTTTAAATTTATAAATATTTTTACAAATTTTACATGTAGCTAGTTGATTCTCTTGGTCCCTATCAAAAAAATCTCATGCAACTGATTTTAATTTTCGTTGTGTGGGCCTCGACTCATACTACGGGGAATAAAAGGCATTCCAGTTTCATTTTGAGACTAAGACTCAGTCTGAGCCTAAGGTTGAGGTGCACTAGTGGGTGTGTCATTTAGATTATCGTCTAAATTAAAGTTTGGTTCATCTACCTCATCATCTAATGGTATATCATTAAAAAAAGCAGTTTCATTTATATGAGTGAAATCAATGAAATCATCGGGACTAGGAATAGAATTACTAGAAGAGGTACCCCTGCCCTTGTTACCCCTACTAGAAGAAGCACCCTTACCCTTACCCTTAAACAAACCTCTTAATCCTTCCATTTTAATTATGTAAATAAATAATTAAAGATAATGAAATTAAGTGCGATAATTAAAATAAAGTAACAATAATAATTTAAAGAAGGAACTAAGGTACCAAACGCCGATGTAACGTCGACGTGTAATCGTGGTTGAAAATTGAAACTTTGCTCGATGGATGATCCTCAAGCTAGTTGCCAACTTCACTCCCAATTTTTTAACTTTGATATAAATGAGCAAAAAAAATATAATATTTAGTAGGCAATGTAGAATTGTAGAGAGATAAATTGAGAGATTAAAGAGATTGTACGAAGATTTGTGAGAAAAATGAAGAGGAAAATGATGTATTTATAGTTGAGAAATAGGGTTAAAGTGTAAATATATTAACTTAGGGATTAAAAATAAATATTAAGGGGTAGGGGGTTCATGGGGTGGGGGCAAAAATGGTCGTTATAGCCGTTGCGCAACGACAAAAATCGAAATTTGCCGTTGTTGTAACGGTTATTTTTGTAAATCGGGATCGGGACGGGTGGGATGGGATGGGATGGGGATGGGTCGGGATGGGACGGGGTTGAAAAGCGGATTTGAGTGGTATTTCTATGAAATATAACGTCCTTCTCTTCTTCATGCATGTGGTAAAAATCCAAATATGCACTAAGATGATTACATCAAATCATATTAATTTTCTGAAATTGAGATGATAATGGTATTGGTTTACGGATTAGTGAACTTTAAGTATTATGCGAAAATATTTTCATGAAAAAGAAAGAAAGATTACTAGTCACACTGCTAATTGTGTGTACCTACTCTTTTCGAAGGATTAACTAGTGTTAGTCAGTTCGAGTTTGTAACAATTATTAAATGGCTTTGCCAAATTACATTTACATGATAAAATGACAAGATTTGGTTATCCTTTTATATATTTAGAAAGTAATAGCTATAAAATGATTATAAAGTTGATGAAAGCAGCAAAAAAAAAAAAAGAAGATCCTTTATTTGTTCTCAATAGCTTATACAAAACATTTTCCTTCTAAAAAAATTGAGAAAGATATATATGGAAGAAGTGCTAATTGATGTCAATTTATATAATGATATAACAATATTAGGACCACTATTTGCCCATCCATTTTTCTCTTTTACTTTTACTTTCTCCTTTCTTATAGTGAAAGCAAAGCCAACGAAACAAAATTAGTAAGTAGAGCTCACATGGTCAAGTTGTTTGCAGCATCTGATTCAATACTGAAATCGTGGTTTTGGTTCATCAGCGTAAATATTCTCCATATATTCTATAATTATTATTTTAGTAGAATTATGTAAAGTAAATGTTTTCATTCAATTAGGATTACAATTGTAAATATATATATATATATATATATATATATATATATATATATATATATATATATATATATATATATATATATATATATTGTATTAATGAGAAGACTCCAATCAAGGGAGAATTACACTATTCTACATGATATCAGAAGTCAAACCATAGCCTCCTCTCTAACCCTAATTTTGGCTTCCTCTCTACCCTAAATTCGGCGGCCCTCTTCTCACGCCGCCGAGCCCATCATCATGGATTCTACCACCAACTCCCCCCCACCCACGACGTCACACATCCTCCTCCCCCCCCTCCCCCTCCGAACACCTTTCACCCGACTTTTGTCGTAACGAACATAAAAAACTTTATCCCTTTAGTTCCATCGACCCATACGTAGCTGGCCCATATTGCATCGGCCTAACAGCAACATCAACAACCTTCCGGCCTTCTCACCCCTACCGAATTGGCCTAGGCCTGCAATACTATGAATCTATAGCAGCCCGACGATTCCTGGTACATAGACACAAACGTCATATCCCACCTCACTCGCACCTATGGTAATCTTCCTCAACTATATAATTTGCACAATCCTCAATTTATTTTGGTCAGAAATAACAATTGCATTTCAATTCAAGGTTATGGAACCACTCATACACCACCACATCACCCTCCATTTTCCCTAAAAAAAAAACATCCTATATGCTCCTAACATCATTAAAAATTTAATCTCTGTTAGGAAATTGGCTACGGACAATTCTATATCTATTGTGTTTGACCTTTTTAGTTTTTCTGTGAAGGACCTACATACGGGGACACCTCTTATGAGATGCAATAGTGTGGGGGACCTCTATCATTTCTCATCCAATTCAGTTGCACGTGTCCATCCACATACCTCTCTAACTGCAATCTATCCATCAACCTGACACAGTAGACTTGGGCACCCGGGTGCACCAGTTTTTAGCTTTCTTAGAAGTCGATATTTCATTCAATGTAATAATGGAAAATTTACCCAAAATTGTTATTCTTGTCCTTTATGGAAGCATGTTCGACCTCCGTTTAAATCATCTTTGAGTGTTACTTTTTCTCCTTTTAATATTATTAATGCGAATTTATGGACATCTCTCATTACTAACAAACTGGGTCACAAATATTATTTAGTATTTTTGGATGATTTCTCTCACTTTTTTTTGGGTTTATCCTCTAAAATATAAGTACCAAGTTTACTCAATTTTTCTTGAATTTCAAGCTTATGTTAAGACCCAATTTGAAAAGACCATCAAAACGTTTCAATGTGATAACAACCGTGAGTTTGACAATTCCCACTTTCATAAATTTTGTACAGATAATGGCATGGTGTTTCAATTCTCGTGCCCCCATACCTCACCTCAAAATGGTAAAGTCGAAAGAATCTTCCGCATCATTAACAATATGATTCGTACCATACTCTTTCATGCGTCTCTTCCCCCTTCCTTTTGGGTCTATGCGCTTCACATGGTCACCAACATCCTTAATATATTACCTACACGTACCCTTCAAAATAAAATCCCTACCGAAATTCTATTCCGCCGGATCCCTTCTTATGGTCACCTTCGGATTTTTGGTTGTCTATGCTACCCTAATCTCGCCTCCACGGCTCCTCACAAATTAGCACCTAGGACTACTCCGTGCATTTTCTTGAGTTTTCCATCAAATCATAGGGGGTACTTATGCTATGATCTGTCCACAAATAAAGTCATCGTCTCTTGTCATGTCACGTTTGAGGAGAACGTCTTCCCCTTTGCCAACGTCCAAAATTCCAACTCACTGACTATAGATTTCTCGAGGATTCAGACACTTCCCCTCTCATTAGAAATGCAATACATCGTGGCACTCATACCATCACGTCACTGCCACAACCCCCGTCGACTACCCCCCTCCCATCCCGTTGACCACCATCTGACCCACTGCTCGCATCTCAGCCTCATCATTCCTGTCGCCGTGCTTACTGCCCCACCCCCTGCCACTATTCCCATGACGGAAAATCTCATGTCACTGAGCCCACTACCCTACCCCGGTCACTGTTCCCGTGACACAAAATACCGTGTCCCAAACCACGTCACTGCCCGTACCCATCCCACTGCCTATGACCCAAATAGTCCCGCTTTCGACCCACCATATGCAAACCCATGCTCAGCACGGGATTTTCAAACCGAAATTCCACTTTAACCTATCCACTTAGAATATCTCATATATACCTAAAAACCTAAAATTAGTCAAGCTTGACTCGAATTGAAATACGGCCATGCGTGAGGAATTTAATGCGCTCACTACACATCGCACTTGGGATCTTGTCCTGAGACCAGAGGGGTGAATGTGATTCGTTGCATGTGTCTATATCGTCACAAATTCAGAGTTAATGGTGAGCTTGAATTCCACAAGGCGAGACTTGTGGAAAATGGCACGGGGCAACAAGAAGAAGTTGATTGTGGTGAGACATTTAGTCCAGTGGTTAAACCAGCCACCATTCACATCGTTTTGAGCATAGCTATGGGAAAGAACTGGCCGATTCATCAACTTGATGTGAAAATGCGTTCTTACATGGGGATTTGAAAGAAACTGTATATATGCATAAACCGCCTAGCTTTGTGCATCCACAGGCTCCTGAGTATGTCTGCCATCTTCGAAAGTCACTGTATGGCTTGAAACAAGCCCTCAGGGCTTGGTATGAGCGCTTTACCACTTACATCATGCAGATCGAGTTCGTGTGCAGCAAAAGTGATAATTCACTTTTTATTTTTTATCGAGGTAATGCCACTGCATACCTTTTGCTATATGGGGATGATATTATTCCAACTGCCTCATCTGATGTGCTGAAACACGAGTTCATTACCTTGCTCAAATCTGAATTTGCTATGACAGACTTGGGTAAGTTGAGTTATTTTTTGGGGATTTCAGTGACCAGATCCGAAAATGCAATGTTTTTGTGTCAGCGTAAGTATGCTGAAGAAATTATTTACAGGGTTAAAATGGCAAACTGCAAGATCATGCCCACTCCAGTCGACTCAAAGTCAAAACTCAGTGCCGATGACGGGGATCCAATGCTCAATCCTTCCCTTTATAGTAACCTTGCTGGTGCACTTCAGTAACTTACTTTCACTAGGCCCGATATTACATATGTTGTTCAGCAGGTGTGGTTGTTCATGCATGATTCTAGGGAGCATCACTTTACCGCTCTTAAACATATCATTCGGTACGTTAAGGATACTCTTGACTATGGATTACATCTCTATCCATCTGCACCGACCAGGATGATATCATATACAGACGTCAATTGGGGTAGCTGTCCGAACACACGTCGATCCACTTCTGGCTATTGTCTATTTTTGGGTGATGACCTCATCTCGTGGTCAGTCAAACGACAAGCCACACTTTCTCGTACGAGTGCAGAAACAGAATATAGAGGCATTGCGAATGTTGTTGCTGAGATTTGTTGGCTCTGAAACCTTCTTTTAGAGCTTCAATGTCCCTTACGTAAGGCATCCATTTTCTATTGTGATAACATATCTGATGTCTACTTGTCTCATAATCCGGTTCAGCACCAGCGAACCAAACATATTGAGATGTATATTAACTTTGTTCGTGAGAAGGTTGCCATGGGCCATGTTCGGGTGTTACATGTTCCTTCTTCCTATCAGTACACAGATATATTTACTAAGGGACTTTCCCAACAACTATTCCTTGACTTCAGATCCAGTCTGAGCGTCAGGCCTCCTCCCGCTCCAACTGAAGGGGTGTGATAGAGAATACGTATATATTCTTCATATATTCTGTAATTATTATTTTAGTATAATTATGTCAAGTAAATGTTCTCATTCAATTATGATTACAATTGTAAACACCTATATATATTGTATTAATGAGAAGACTCCAATCAAGGGAGAATTACACTATTCTACGATCAGGCTCACGAAGTTTTTAAAATGAAATATTGTAGATTTTTAATTATTTTTAGTAGTCCAAATTGGAGGGAAAAAAATATAGTATAGAATCTCTACAAGTTGCATTTGAGCTTCTTATATAAAGTGTCCATTTCCTTTCAATATATTAATTAAATTAAACCAATGGACTTTTTGATAGAATCCATTAAGGCCTTAAGGGGAACTTGATCGGCAGTAGCGAACCAAAATTTTTAGTAAGAGAATTTAAAATACTATGAAGTAATCATACGAAGAAGTTAAGAAAATTCAATATCTACTATATATTATATACGTGAAAAATAATTTTAACTTAAAATATACAATGTAATATTACTGGTTGCTCTCACTTGGCTCAGCCCATGTTGATCAGGGAAGGAGAGAGTGGATGAGTGAACAAAACCGATATAGGAATTATTAGCTGACCTTCTAAGATTTGGTAGCGAGCGTTTATCGTAAAATTAGTGGTAAATTGTCGATTAACAATATTTAAAGAAGAGAATTGAACAAATATTGAAGCAAATGAGAAAGAAAAACATTATGGAATTGGAGAGGCATATTACTTATGTTGATAGTTGAAGATGCCTCCCTTGAAGGTTTAAAATCATAGGGAAATTGTAAACAAATGCTAACCTTTAAAATATAAAATAAATAATATATGCCTTTTGTGAAATTCTTAAATAAAAAATGAGGAAATTACTTAATTAGATATAAAATTACTAATAGTAGTAACATTTTGCACTTTGTACCATAAGTTATCTTTATTCTGATTTTATAAATTAGGATTATCTTGAATTTTTCACGAACTGGAAGTTCCACCCTTTTTAATTTTGGTTCAAACGTTGTCTCCATGATTATTGATGGACAAAAATTACAGCATTGAATTTGACATCTCAAACTTTATACATGATCATTGAGATGAGACTATAACTACTGTCCTAACCAAAAGCTAGGGATATACAACAACCTTAAGGGGGTTCATAACAGATGAGGTTGTAATTTGTTTTCCTATTTATAAAGGTGGGAAAATTCCTAATAACCATTTACTTATTCAAAGTTTATCCAATGTTTTTTTTTTCAGGCAAAGAGCATCCAATTCAACCATTCAATTTCCTGACTAATATCACTTTTTAAGAAAAATCTCAATAAGGTGTCCATTTAAATTAGTGAAAGGGCAAATTACACATTTGATCGGTTGGAAGTCAAAAGTAATTACATCCATTAGTTATATATATACTAAAATACACACTAGATATGTTTAATTCATGTATCTTATACGTATATAATATCTTTGTCAACTATTAATTTGGGTGACGATTATACTATGTCAAAACATATAATTACACGATTTTCCTTTTAAATGGGTCAGTCTTTAATTTTTTCCCTTCAAAATCGGATTTATGCCTAATGGGGCTTAAGTTTTTAAGAGAGCGGGCATAACTTGTGAGATATTATAATAAAAAAATAAACTTATACTGTGAAAAAAATATTTTATTATGAGAGGCAAAGACCATCACAAAGTGCAAATGACCCATGTCAAAATCTCAGTTAAGTTCATAAATGGTCTCTATAAGGGGTGGTCTTGATCTTTTAATCCTGTTTAACAATTTTTTTTTAAAAAAACAGCCTCCACTTTAAAAATTTTACTAGACAAAACTTTTGTTGTCCTGTGGACATAAATTAGTATTGTCTACAAGACAGAAATTCAAAATATTTCAACACATTAAACTTGCTCAATTAATCATAAATTTTGTCTTATTAGGCAAAAGCTAAAACTTATGTATGATGGACAAAAGAAGATCTTCCCAACTATTTTTTTCAAGTTAAGATCATATTTTTTAAAATTTTGATAAGTAGAAATAAAAATTCAAAACGGGACACTTTTGAGGACACACTTAAAGGATTAAGCCCACTGAACCAGGTCCTTATTTGTCTTTCAAGAGTAACTTTTTCGGCCCATATAATTTTGGGCTGGACCTAGAGAGATCACAGAACCCGACTACCCGTGTATCACAGCTTTGAGTAGCCGTTAAACTGTAAGTCAAAACATTTTGCCGGTGGTGAAGTGATTGTTACGAGTACGAGTACGACTAACTAGAGAGACAGAGAGAGATTCGCAGCACCGGAGCGTGATGATATAAAAACACACACACATAGATAGATATAGATGTATGTGTGTGCTTATAGTTTTTTAATGCCGCGATCCTTTTTGTTTGTGGCAATTATTTGTTCTAAGTTCTTCTCCACTTATAGCGCGAACCTTGAGCTGGATATTATTCGTGTAACTTGAAATTTATTGTATGATTTATCTGTGACCTTCGCCTAGAAGAAGATCAATATTTTTCTAACACCAAGGAATCAAGTCGCAAGGATGAAAATAATGTGATATTAACACTCTGTTTGGATGGTTGTTACATATTGCTTTTATAATGCATCGTATTGTACTGTGTGTTGTATTGTATCGTTCTGTATTGTTTTGATGAATATAACTTTTGGATAGATTGTATTGTTTTCCATTGTTACATAATGTCACAACACAACATTAACAATTTGAAGGATAAATCTACAAAAAAGTAGAATATGTGGTAGAGATACAACAAAAAAGGTAGGGTAAAGAATAAAATAGAATTACTAGATAATAAGCAAAGATAAAATGAGAAAAAAATAAGATAACGATGCGATCACACCAAATCAGTCGTTACCTAAAATGAGACTTTTTGTCTTTACCTAATGATTTATTTAACGATACGATACTGAAAGACAGTGATATACACGGTCTAACACGGTCAAACCGTATATACCATATAGGTTGATTTTGTATATCAATTACCATAGTTGTAGAATTCTTGTACAAGTGTAATTATGGTATTAGTATTATAGTAGGAAAAGCTATTAGACTTGTATTAGGAAAATGTAGATTTAATTTCCGTATATCATGTATATATATACTTTTCATTAATGAAAAGAATCAAGAGATTATTCTCTTTCATGGTATCAGAAGTCTAGGGCAAAAATACCTTCTCCCCAAAACACCTTCCGTCGCCCTCTTACTTCTCGGAATCCGAGATTCCCGCCACCGACTCACACCTATTCTCTCCCAAATTTTCTTCCAAATCCCTAATTCTCCTCTTGTTATTTCATCATGTCTACCTCAAAGAACACGTTTCATCATGCCCTTGCAGTCTCCAACATCAAGAACCACATCTCTATCGTTCTTGAGATGGAAAACGTCCAATACGTGATGTGGGCATAATTATTTAAAGTTCACGCACGCTCTCATCGAGTCCTTCATCACATCATCCACTCGGAAACAAGCAAGGATAAAGTGCCTACCACCAATGATGACACTGAGTTATGGATAACTCTTGATGCTATGGTACTCTAGTGGATTATTCCACTATTTCTAATGATCTCTTGCACACTATTATTGAACCCGACGCTACGGAAATGGACACTTGGTTAGGTTACGTGATATATTTCAAGATAACAAAAATTACCGTGATGTGACCCTTGAGCAGGAATTCTCTCACATCAACATGGAAGATTTTATGAATGTCTCAGCCTATTGTAAAAGGCTAAAGGAATTGGCGGATCAACTCAAGAACATTGGTGCGCCCGTTATGAATGATCGTCTTGTTCTTCAGATGGTCGCAGGCGCGTCAATTCCGCCATGATAGTGGCCACATCCGATGACCCTCACTCCTTCTCGAATAATTCTATCCAATACCGTAATAATTATGGCGGCAAAAGGTCAAAAATTGAAAAAATGGTGGCAAAAACTGTGGCGGCGGTGGCAATGGCGGCAGTAAGGGAGGCAGTGGTGGAGGACGTGGTGGCGGTGGCCAGCCGGCTGGGCCGTAACACCACTGGCAGCAGCCTTGGGCCAGTGAATAGTGGCCGTGGGGTTGGGCTAGTGGGCAGTGACCCAATTTCCATACCCATCGAATTGGGCCAACAATTCCCAGCAGTTCCAGAGGCCCAATTCCAGAATAGGTAGCGTGCTCGGCCTTGGCGCGGGCGACGGCTCGGCTTTGTTTGGGTCTCGGCCTTAGCAGGCCTTCGCTGTTGCCGCCAGCAGCAGTCCCGACACCCACGAATATCGAGGCTTCAATGCATACGCTTGGATAAAATCCTCCGGAAGCAAATTGGTATATGGACATCAGTGACACTTCTCATATGACGTCTACGCCAGGTAATCTCTCGTCTTATTTCAATTTGAGCAAAAATCGTGGCATAATTGTTAGTAATGGTAACTCAATTCTAATTTATGGTTATGGTCACACAAATTTATCTCCCCCGCATCCACCTCTAGTCTTGAAAAATGTCCTTTATGTGCCTCACTTAATTAAAAATTTGGTGTCTGTCCGAAAATTCACAATTGATAATTGGGGTGTCTGTTAACTTTGACCCTTTTGGATTTTCTGTGAAGGATTTCACGACGGGGATACCTCTAATGAGATGTAATAGTCGGGGAGAGCTTTATCAAATCACCACCACCACCACTTCCTCGAGTCAAGCCACTTCATCAACGTTTACCGCTCTAGCCCATTTCTTATGGCATGCTCGGTTGGGTCATCCGGGGGCGTCTGCTATTTCTTCTCTTAAAAATAATAATTTTATTGATTGTAATAGTACGCGTAGTACTGATATTTGTCCTTCTTATCCCCTAGGGATATATGTTAGATTACTTTTTGTAGCCTTTACTTCTAGTACTTTGATGCCTTTTGATATTATTCATAGTGATTTGTGGTCATCTCCCGTTTTAAGCTCATTGGGCCATCATTATTATGTGTTATTCTTGAATGATTACTCTAATTTTTTGTGGACTTTTCCGTTGTCTAAAAAGTCTCAAGTTTTTTCAACATTCTTAACCTTTCGAGCATTCATCCATACCCAATTTGAACGAGAAATTAAAAACATCCAATGTGATAATGGAAGGGAATTTGATAATGGGCATTTTCGGGAATTTTGTAACAAAAATGGCATCCCTTTTCGGTTTTCTTGTCCTCATACGTCCTCACAAAATGGGAAAGCCGAAAGAAAAATTTGTACCATTAATAATATTGTTAGAACTTTACTAGCCCATGCTTCTGTACCCCCTCTTTTTGGCATCATGCATTACAATGACTACTTACCTTCTTAACATACTTCCTAACAAAAGGTTAGCATACCAATCTCCTCTAAAAACTCTTTATCTTAAAGATCCTACGTATTCTCATCTTAGAGTTTTTGTGCTATCCTCTCTTCCCGTCCACTACAATTAACAAACTTCAAGTCCGTTCTATCATTTGTGAATTTTTGGGTTATCCATCTAATCATCGTGGTTACAAATATTTTGATTTATCGTCTAATAAAATCATAATTAGTCGTCATATTATTTTGATTAAACCCAATTTCAGTTTGCTAAATTGTATAATTCCGTATCTAATTCTTCTAATTTTTTAGGTGATGGGCTCTCACCGTACGTGGTCTATAATTTAATTGGGCCATCATCTCGGGATCTGGACCACCAACCACCAACTGGACTAGTCCCCCCGTCCCGTGTCCAGTCCCTGCCAGCAGGTCCACTACCTGCTAGCCCAAGTCCGATCTGTGACACAAATCGCCGGCCAGGCAGCGGTGGGCTCTTGGCCCACCACCTCCAGGCTCCGCTTTTATTTCGTGTCTCGGCCAAAGAAGCCCACTGCTTGCTTGCCCAAATTCACCCAGCCCAATAATTTCTACACCTATTCCCGGACCAGTCGCTCGCCAGTCCCGAGAAGTCGCATCCCAGTCTAGTTCTATTTTGAGTCAAGGACCCATTACTCGTAGCCAACGGGGTATTTTTAAACAAAAAAGACATTTTAATCTAAATTCTAATGTCACTAAATTACCCCTACCACGTATCCCGGTGTCTTTCCTTCATGACCCGAATTGGAAAATGGTCATGGATGATGAATAAAATGCTCTTATTGAAAATAAGACGTGGGAGTTGGTGTCCCGTCTGCCTTGTGTCAATATTATTCGTTATATGTGGATTTTTACTCATAAGGAAATATCTTATGGTTCTTTTGAGAGACATAAAACCCGTCTTGTAGGTGATGACAAAACTCTACAGGTTTGCGTGGATTGTGGAGAGACATTTAGTCCGGTGGTCAAACTTGCAACTATTCACACTATTCTTAGTCTGGCTCTCTCGAAAGCATGACCCATTCATCAGCTGGATGTGAAAAATATTTTTTTACACGATGATCTTAAGGAGATAGTATACATGCATCAGTCCTTAGATTTCAGGGACCCCGATCGTCCTCGCCATGTCTGTTTGCTGAAGAAGTCCTTGTATGGGCTTAAGCAGACCTCATGGGCTTGGTATAAGAGGTTTACAAATTATGTGTCTACTATTGGATTTTCTGACAACAGGTCTGATCATTCTTTATTCATCTATCATCGTGGTATTTCTCTGGCATACATTTTGTTATATGTGGATGATATTATATTGACTGCCACTTCTGATAATCTGCGCAAGTCTATCATGTCTCTTCTCAGTTCAGAATTTGCTATGAAAGACTTGGGGGCCTTGAGTTATTTTTTGGGTATAGATGTCACACATCATGCAGGTGGTCTATTTTTATCACAGAGGAAATATGCGACTGAGATTATTGAGAGAGCTGGCATGTCATCTTGTAAGTCTTCTTCCACTCCGGTTGGTACCAAACCGAAGCTGAGTGCTACTTCTAGCACACCTTACGAGGATCCCACCCACTATCGCAGTCTTGCAGGGGTCTTCAGTAACTTACTTTCACAAGGCCTGATATTACTTATACAATGCAACAAGTGTGTTTATTTATGCATGATCCGAGTGACGAGCACATGCATGCGCTCAAACACATTGTGTGTTACATACAAGGCACTCTTGATTATGGTTTGCATTTATATCCATCCTTCGTCTCTACTCTCGTGTCTTATACATATGTTGATTGGGGTGGATGTCCAGATACCAGACGTTCGACATCTGGTTATTGTATGTTTCTTGGTGATAACTTGGTCTCTTGGTCGGCAAAATGTCAAGCTACTTTATCACGATCCAGTGCGGAGGTCGAGTATCAAGGGGTAGCCAATGTGGTGTCTGAGTCATGTTGTCTACGTAATCTTCTATTAGAGCTTCACTTTCCTATTCAGAAAGCTATCTTGGTCTACTGTTATAATGTTAGTGCGGTCTATCTCTCTGGAAATCCGGTCCAATAACAGCGCACTAAACATATCGAGATGAGTATTCACTTTATTCACGAAAAGGTAGCTCATGGACAAGTACGTGTCTTGCATGTCCCTTCACGGTACTAAATTGCTGACATCTTTACTAAGGATATTACTTTGGTTCAGTTTGAAGATTTTAGGGACAGTCTCAGCGTTCGACAACCGCCCGCTATGACTGTGGGGGTGTGAAAGACAGTGATATACACGGTCAAACCGTGTATATCATTATAGGCAGATTTTGTATATTAATTACTATAGTTGTAGAATTCTTGTAAAGTGTAATTATGGTATTAGTATTGTAGTAGGAAAAGCTATTAGACTTGTATTAGAGAAAGGTAGATTTAATTTCCTTAATTAGTTTGTATATCATGTATATTTATATTTATATTTTCATTAATGAAAAGAATCAATGAATTATTTTCTTTTAGATACAATAAAATTTAAATAACAATCAAAACAAACATTGTATTTAAACTAACAACACAGTAACGTATAACAGTAACAACCATCCAAACAAGCAGATTGGTAGGATATACACGTTATTAGAATTATAGTGAATTTCTATTCGTGCAAAACTTTCGTTATCATCTGTTTTTATCTTTGGAAGGAACAATCACCTTCTAGACAACTAGGTTGGACTATGATTTGTATCTGTTGAGGATTGAGCTTAATAATAGTCATTTATTCCTTTTTGACAAGTACTAGTCTCTTTTAGATTGATATGTCTTACTTGTTGAAGTTGATAGTAGAGTAAATACAAATTCAATATTGTTTCTTATTTGTATTATTCTATATTTCATAATTTGGTTTAAAATTTAAAAATCTGCAGGATACTTTCATGCTCCAAGTTGAATCCATTTGAATATCTTAACCTGTCATTTGATTCATCCATTGACGAAGTTAAAAAGCAGTATCGTAAGGTATATTTCTTGAAATTCCCCATGGACTCAAATGATTTCATTTTTTATATCGTATTCTGTGGCTCGACCCTAATATATTACCATTAACTACATACATGCAGTTGTCTTTGCTTGATCACCCTGATAAATGCAAGCATCCACAAGCAATGGAGGCATTTGGTGGTAAGAAAGCCACTCTATGCTGTTCCTTGTATAGAGGAGTATTGTTATTTTTGGTAGTTTGTTGAGTGAAGGACTTCTCTATTCAAACAAAAAAATCATTTTGTAATGGATGAGTGCCATGTTCATACTTCTTGTTTCTTTAGTCTTATAAATGGATCTTTTCATTGAGTATTTGGGTTATGCTTTACATGTTATGCGCTATTCTGTTCACTAGGTGGTTTTATGTTATATACTGATATCTTTCATATATAATCTTAAGTTTGATCAATTCTAAGAACTTTTTGAATTGGAAACTTGATCGAATTGGATTATTTCGATGTCCATACTGAAGATATACTTGCGAAGTTGCTTTTCTATTATATTATATTAGTATTAGTTAGTGATCCCGGCTTAATTCCTCTTAAATGATCGGTTTAAAACACTTTGCCTCTTAAACGATCGGTTTAATGTACCTCTCCCTTCACCACACTGTCTTTGACTAATAAATGTTTTATATGTCAACTTAGTTATTTGTCATAGTGAAAGTGAAAATGGTTCATTGTTGGAATCAGTTATCCCCCCCCCCCCCCCCCCACACACACACACACACAGTTCTTTTTCTGAAAACTGGAATCAGTTACTTATTCTATTGTCACAAACTTTAAGGACTACAAAAAAAAATCAGAAACAGTGCAGTGACTCCGATGGCATACAGTGTAAACTAGCAATATCATTCTATATATAGCTTTTTGGATAGAGAACATTCTTTGTAGGAGAAATATCATTTATGTTAAGTCAAAAAGAATTGGAAGAAGCAAGGACAAGAGCTGGAAAGGAGCTTAAGCGTTTCTTGAATCTCAAAAGATCACTCTTGTAAATGCTTACCTGCAGTCTTATTGTGGGATGATTTGGTTTGCTTTTTTTTTTTACTGTAAGAAGTTTCTGTTTTATATCTTTCCCCTTCCTGCTTGTGAATTTTTTTGTGCAATTTTTTTCTCATGTTGTATGCAGCCTTAGCTAAAGCGCAACAGTTATTACTTGATCAACAGGAGAGGGATTACATTATGAGCCAAGTTGTTGCAGCAAAAGATCTTCCATCACCTCGCTATTCATTCTTTTGTTCTTTAGTGTTCCTTTTCCCATGGATAGACTGCACCCACATTCTCAGTGGTCTGATTTCAACAAAACTGGGGCAGTGTCTTTTTGTAAGATTGTATTAATCTTCCTTGGAGAGCCTTTCTCATTAATACAAAATATATGTAGGTGTACAATGTTGAATCTTTCTATAATAAGGATTCCAATTCTACCATAATTATACAACACAAAATATGGTAAATATGTGTCTATGTACACGTGCTAATACACCCCCTCAGTCTGAGCGGGAGGAGGCCGGATGCTAAGACTGGATCTGAAGTCAAGGAAGAACTGTCTAGGAAGGTCTTTGTGAATATATCCACCTACTGATAAGAGGAAGGCACATGTAATACTTTGACATGACCGAGAGCAACCTTCTCACGAACAAAGTGGATGTCCATCTCAATATGCTTGGTTCGCTGATGCTGAACCGGATTATGAGATAGATAGATGACGGATATGTTATCACAATAGACCAGAGACGCCTTACGCAACAGACAATGAAGCTCCAAAAGAAGGTTTTGCAGCCAACAAATCTCAGCAACAACATTAGCAACACCTCTGTATTCTGCTTTTGCACTCGAACGGGATAATACGGCTTGTCTCTTGGCAGACCAAGAAATGAGATTATCCCCCAAGAACACACAATAGCCTGAGGTAGATCGCCGCGTGTCCGGACAGCCTACCCAATCAACATAGGTATATGACAACAACCTGGTCGGTGCTAAGGGGTAGAGATGTAATCCATAATCAAGTGTGCCCTTAACGTATCGAATGATACGTTTAAAGGCAGTAAAATGAGGCTCTCTGGGGCATGCATGAATAAGCATACTTGTTGAACATCATAAGCAATGTCAGGTCTGGTGAAAGTAAGGTACTCTAGGGCACCTGCAAGACTCCGGTAGAGAGTGTGATCTGACAATAGATCACCATCCAAAGCACTGAGCTTTGATTTAGAGTCAACTGGAGTAGACATGATCTTGCAATTTGCCATTTTAGCCCTGTACACAATCTCCTCTGCATACTTACGTTGACAAAGAAACATAGTGTCTGCAGATCTAGTCACTAAAATCCCCAAAAAATAGCTCAACTTCCCTAAGTTAGTAATAGCAAATTCTGTTTTGAGCAGTGCAATGATCTCATTTTTCAACAACTCAGATGAGGCAGTGAGCACAATATCATCTACATACAATAACAAATATGAAATGCTACTACCTCTATGAAAAATAAATAAAGAATTATCACACTTGCTGCATACAAACCCAATCTGCAAAATATACTGTGCGGAACGATCATACCACGCTAGAGGTTACTGTGTGAGCTTCGGGTTGTCGGTACAGTGTAGGGGTAGGTGTGGGTGATCGAAAGGTCAGCGGTAGGCGACAGTGACACTGTGGGTGTTGGTGGATTTTGCCGGTGAGGAGGAGATGCGGTACTGAGATGGGTCAGGGGTGAGACCAATCGATTTCCGATGGGTGTGGTGTCGATCAGCGAAGACAGTGGACTAGTGAGGTGACTGCCAGCAGTGGCAGTGATAGGTGACAGTGGCGGTGACTGGAGGATTGTGGTGGTGGTGGACTGACGCAATTCACGAAGTATGACGGGAGAGGTGTCAGACTCAACTAGAAAGGTATAGTTGGTGTTTTGGAATTTTTGAATATTTGCAAAGGGAAAAATCGTCTCGTCAAACGTAACGTGAAGAGAAACGTGAATTTTACGAGTGGACAAGTCATAGCACAAGTAACCCCTATGATTGGATGAAAAACCTACGAAGACACACAGAGTGGGTCGGGGTACTAATTTATGGGGGGCGGTGGACGCAAGGTTCGGATAACATAGGCAATCGAAAATCCGAAGGTGATCATGTGATGGGAGCCGACGGTATAATATTTCGATTAGGATCATGTTATGAAGAGTGCTAATTGGTAAAATATTAAGGACATATTCTACCATTTTGAATGCACAAACCCAAAATGAGGGAGGGAGAGAGGCATGAAACATGAGAGTACGAACCATTTATTTATGGTGCGAATGATTCGTTCTGCTTTGCCATTCTGAGAGAGGTGTGAGGGCACGAAAACTGAAAACCATGCCATTATTTTTACAAAATTTGTGAAACGTGGAGCTATTAAATTCATGGCCATTATCACATCGAAACGATTTTATGAATTTTTCAAATTGCGTTTTGATAAAACTGCAGAATTCAAGAAATTTGGGAAAGACTTAAGACTTGAATTTTAAAGGGTAAATCCAAATAAAGTGAGAGTAATCATCTAATAGGACTAGATAATATTTATGACCCAGAGAGCTAGTAATGGGAGACATCCACAAATCAGCATGAACAATATCAAAAGGAGCAAACGTAACACTAAGAGATGATTTAAACGGAAGGCGAATATATTTGCTTAATTGACAAGAAACACAATTTTGGGCAAGTTTCTTTCCTATAGGATATGAAGAATGAAATAGAAAGATAAAAGGATATTTTTCAGGAATTCGCAACGATAGGCACACTCATATGCCTTTCCCATTATTACAATGAATAAATTATTGCTTCTAAGAAAATTAAAAATAGGGACTCCTGTGTGTGCAAGCCTATTATGCCAAGTTGATGAAGAGATGACCGAGAGGGAGAGGTATGAGCGGGAACTGGCAGCGGAGGTGGATGGGAAATGATAGAGATCCCGTACTATTGCATCTCGTAAGAGGTGTCCCCGTACGAAGATCCTTCATAGTAAAACCAAAAGGGTCAAAGTCAACAGAGACAGAATTATTACGAGTAAATTTGCGGACAGAGATTAAGTTTTTAATGATGTTAGGAGCATATAGGACGTTATTTTGGGAGAAGGGTGGGTGAGGTGGTTGGGTGTATGTGGTACCATAACCCTGAATTGGAATACGGTGGCCATTACCAACAGTAATATATTGAGGATACTTTAAACGAAACAGTTCTGGAAGGTTACCTGCAGACCCGGTGAAGTGAGATGTGGCCCCCGTATCCATGTATTAATTTTCATCGGGCTGTTGCATATTTAGGGAGTTGAAGGCCTGGCCCAAAATGTGGGGCCCAGGCCCATTAGAACATGCTGCTGCATCGTGAAGTGGGCCTATTGCTGGCCTGGTCCAGGTGCGGAAAAGGGCCTCTGCCTTGGGCCTGGTCCGGGGCCCAACAGACCCATAGAAGGGTAAGTATGCTGGGCCAATGAAGCTGGTAGCTGGTATGCAACCCCGTTTGAGTTGATGGGCCACTGGCCAGTGACGGCCCACTGACTAGAATTGGGGGCCTGCTGCTGGCCCTTTCCACCGCGGCCACGCCCCTTCCCTTTTGCACTGTTTTTGCTGCGGCTGCCTCTGCCACCGTGGTCGTCCCGCGGTGGCTGTCAGGTGGTGGTGGTATGTTGCAGCGTATTTTCAATGGCTAACACCTTTTGGTTATGTTCGTCCTGTTTGACACGTCTGGTTTCCTCCAAAAGTATTTGAGAGCGTGCCTTGTTGAAACTGGGTAGTGGGTTGGCTTGTTGAATCATAGTTGCGAGAGTATCACATTCACCTTTCGGTAAACCCGCAACAAGTTGCAGGACCATTTAGTGTCGGAAATGGGTGTCCCCACGTTGGATAATTGGTCTACAACTAATTTCAATTGTCTGCAATATTTGGACATGTTGGAAAAAAATTTGAGACGTGTATTATTGAATTGTTTCTCCAAATACACTACTCGAGTATTTTTATTGTCCTGAAAAATTTCTTCCAATCGAATCCATAATTCACAAGTCGTGGCACATGTTTTCATGATTGTGTGGAGGAGGTCTTTAGGTATGGTGCAATAGATCCACTCTTTGACAATAGTGTCAAGACGATGTCATGTCGAGTCTGCAATGTCTAGAGGACGAGGGATGGAGTCGTTGATATAATCAAGTACGTTGTACGCACAAGCATGGATATTGAAGAGTTCAACCCAAGAAGAGTATTGACCGTCTTCCTGATCAAGAATTAATGGAATGAAATTCTTGATATTTGAGACGGTGAAAGCAGGATGGAAAGAGGATGTGGATGAGGGAGCTGAGGAAGCAAAAAAAATTCTGCCGAGCGGGCTGGGGAAAAGGATTTTCTAGGTTAGGGTTTTGGCTCCTCATACCATGTAAAAATGTATTAATCTTTCTTGGGGAGCCTTTTTCATTAATACAAAATATATATAGGTGTACAATGTTGAATCATTCTATACTAAGAATCTCAATTTTATTATAATTATACAAACACAAAATATGGTAAATATGTGCTTGTGTACACGTGCTAATACTTTTTATGATTTTATTTCTTTTCGCAAAAGTGACTTTTTGGGGAATGGGGTTTATCTCAAAATGTTGATTATTTTTTTTTTGCAGAAAATAGAAATGTTTTGCAAGAAGTTGAAGAAGTGATGAGGAGCTGTTTTTCACCCAAAAACTCTTCTTTCACTTAGAAAACACTCATAAATTTTCCAATAAAAAACTACAAGTATTCCAAACAAATCAGCTTTCACAACTTGTTTTTCAGAAACTTCTTCAAAATGTTGTCCAAACGAAAGATGATAATCAACAGGGAGCGAAAACCTTGTTGGCTTGGTATTGTAAGCCGTCTTCTGTAACTCAACATGGATAAATGGAGACTGTTTCGCATTCTGATTGTGGAACTACTACTATATGAATTATTCTACTTGTTTGCTTTGTCTCTTTAATATTTGTCTCCTTATACTGGAATTTTTATGTTTTCCCCTTTTTGTGTATGAGCACAGAAGAATTAAGATCAAAGTGGAAGAAGCAGCTTATAAAAGATACTGCTAGCAAATTGAAGTCATTAGTTACTGAGGTAAGTCTGCAATTCTCTCAGATTTTATCTACTTGATCTGAATTTAGCTGGAATTATTGCTTCTGGATATTCAGAGGGTGAATTTTCTTCCTGATGTTGTATCTGTTGGGAGTTTTGCTCTATGGTACTTTATAAAGCAGTACGGGAAGTATTTAACTATTACAAGTATTCGAAAGGATAAACAAAGATTCAATAATTCAACATGGAATCTGAAAATTACAATAGTTACACAAGTAAAAACTGGAAATTCCAGTTTTATAGAAGACGGAAAAATGTAAATTGTTTTTGCTGAGTCGAGTGTAGCACTCTGTCCTTAAGACAATATTGCCCCGTATGTATCCTTTATACGTCCTGGACAATTTGTCTCCCAAGATAAAACAGCAATGGAACCCTTGAGCAAAGGAAACTCAAGAGCTACCGTGAAGAATATTGAGTAACGAAATGATGCTTGGAAGTTGTAGGAAGAAAACTATTTCGGTTGTGTATTTTCGTGCACTGTTTTTCTGCATCTGTTTCTGTATTTTCGTGCATATGTCTTAGTGCTCAACAATGGTGTAATGGGGTGTTTATATAGGAGAGGGAGGGGCTGTTTACTGCCTGAAAACTGCCTCCATAATAGCCAAATAATGGCCATTATGGAGGTAGTAAAGTCACCAACATAAATGGGAGAAAGACCAACTGTTTTGGCCATTATAGGAGGAGTAATTCAGCCAAAATAAATGGCTGAATTGAGTGCTTGGCATTTCTGTTTTTGACCGTCGAAATTCTGATTTTCTGGAAAACTTCAGGGACCAAACTGTACATCTTGAAACTTCAGGGACCAAACTGCACATCTGAAAGAATTCGGTCCAAATCGTATATCTGAAACTTCGGGATCAAACCGTACTTCGGCAAAGTTTTCTGGCCCAAAAAGATAATATCGAAGACCCACGACCCCACGACCCCACGACCCACGACCCTTGAACCCGTGACCCGTGACCCGTGACCCGGAACCGGACGGGCGGGCGGCGGCGGCGCGCGTGTGGTCTTTCCTCGAACCGAAGCACATCTAGGTCCTCCCTCCTTTAAACACATGGGATACCCCTTGGGGTCCCAAACCCCAAACCAATTTCGAATCTTATATACACAAAAATTCTTTCTTCCTCTACCGATGAGGGAGAATTACACACAATACCACACTTTCCATGCTTCAAACACCTTACTTCGTGAACCAATATCTCTTTCATTTCTCAATGAAATTTGACGATTCTTGGCCCTACGGTTATCTACGTACTTAGTAGATCATGCATGTGTGAAGAACCGAATTCTCCAACATACGTTACACTAGTGTTTAAGCCGTTAAAGTTGGTCGGTCGCAACTCCCGCCAAAGGCAAATTTCCAACAGTATCTACTACTGAGATGACATTTATTTTTTACAATGAAACTGTGTCATTTTCACACAATCCAAACCACATTAAACCATGCAGGTCATCGACTCCTTGATTTGGTTATGTAACTTGATGTGTTTTAGACTTACTCTTGTTTTCACCTTTCTATTGGTATATGTCTTATTGGACGATCATATTTTGTTACATTGCAAGCTAACAACGAGGTTATGGTGGAATATCTTTAGTTGGTTTGGCATTTCATGGGTGATGCCAAGATCCGTGAAGGAGTTGATGTTCAGTTGGAAGACTGTCGCCAGGAGGAGAAGGCGAAAGGCTTGGAATGTTACTCCTTTTATGTTAATGTGGGTCAGTTGGAGAGAGAAAAATAGGAGGGCTTTTGAAGGAAAGGAGATGAGCTTTGCTCAACATAGGAGTAGTCTCCGCTCTCTTATTTTCTTTTGGTGCACCCATGTAGTTCCTACTTGTATAGAGGATTGAATGTCTTTTGGAGAGAACCATTTTTTGTAGGTTTCTCCTTCTTGGGTAGCTCTTGTATACGGCCATCTCGGCCTTGTTCTTATTAATGGAATACTTTACTTGATAAAAAAAATGTCTTATTGAACTCCTTGTGTTTTGTTTCTGTGCGACTCTTATTCCACCTTAATGGTTTGGGTAGAAGGAACCGGCATGGTTTCAATAGAGCATTTAGGAAAATATATAGCACTATGTAATTTTTGTGTTTCAAATGGTTGATTTCTGTACTCCTGATTGTGCAAACAGGGAAAATATGACCAAGAACATGAGCAGTCAGAGGAATTCCAGCAGCAGCTGAAGTTGAAGGTTAGAGACATATTGACCAAACAAGAATGGCGGAGGAGAAAAATGGCAATGAGGGTATGTTCCCCAGCTGTTTTCTCTATATATCATCTTCTAGATTTTTACTTAAACTTCCTGTTGGATTTTATGTAGATATCTGAAGAGGAAGGTCGCTTGAAGAAAGACGAGGAAGAAACAAAAGAGATGTGGAAAAGAAAACATGAGCATGAGGAGCAGTGGGAGGGAACCAGAGTAGAGAGGGTTTGTTCTCAATTGCATTATGTACCTTACTGTTTCGAGATTTATTTTTAAATTTCAATGCACAGGATCATGATTATACTCCATCAGAGTGAAGATTTTCCCATGTCACAAATTCAATTTATGAAGTACGTTTTCGCTCATCTTGCTTTGAAAAGTAGTGCTAAAGCTTTTCAAATCTGTGGCACTCATTTGTAATAAGATCTGATTTTGTAAATATTTTTATTAAAATTAGGGGAAAACCTCCGTATACAAGTTGTATACCAAAAAGAAGAGAACTACACCAAAATATGGTTCTCAACGAAGGAGATCCAATCTCTATACAAATGGGAACCTCCTGGATACACCAAAAAGAAACTAGAGGTAAAAGACTATTTTGCAATTTTACAGAGTCTTGGTCAACCCTTCAAATGTTCACCTGTTTCCCTCTTTCCATATATCCCACATAATGGCTAAAGGACCAACATTCCTCCTTCACTGTGCCCAACATCACCTTTGCAATTGAAACCAATTTAGGACACTGTCCACAATCGTTTAGCTACTCAACAATGCAATCAGAGATGATCAGATTAACATCGGTGATGCTTCCTCAGATTTTCCACTGTCAAAATAACTCCTTGCTGCTAGCTACATAAAGTAGATTTAACAGTGAACAAGCGATCCTACTCCCTCGCCATCTCCATACATCGGATGCAGCGTGATGTGTTCTTCCCATAGAATAGCTCAACCAAGTTATGAAATTCTCCCATCTTCCAATCCTCTAGGTTCCTCCTAAATTTCAAATCCCAATGAACTTCCCCTCATGTCATCAGTGTTTAAAGAATTGTGGCTCAACTATAGTCTCTTTGCTCCAAAATATGAAGTAATAAACTAGTTCTTTCAGTACAAACAATCCAATTTGACATAATGGTGTTTTTCTCCAAGCTGCCATCCATTCGCTTCCAATCTTCTGTAACATCCAACTCAGCGCTGCTTGTGTTCTCACCATGAACTTAGACAAGGAGAAGACCTAGGTCCACAACTGTTGTATAGCTGCAATGCAAGTGGAGTTTTCATTTGAACTAGGTTGCCGCAATACTTGTTGTATGTTCATTTAAGTATGTTTTTTTTATGTAACTTGCAGTTGGTGAACTTCTTAGTTACCACTTAAATATCTTGCTTGTTGCTTGTCAGTAAGACTATTTGCTTTATTGCTGCTGTTGCAAAAGTTTTCAGGTTATAGGATTTATAAAAGATACCGACGGTGTATCCTCGGTTATTATTGACGTGTTTATAGCAAATAGCAGCACTATAGTTAAATGTTTTCTAAGGTATAATCTACAGGAAGATTTATTTCTGATAGCTGAATTCCTTTTCTTCGTGTCTTCAGGTCTCCAGTTGGATGGATTTCATGAAGGGCGGGAAGAAGGTAACTTTGATTTGCTTAGATTGCCATCAATAAATGCTGTATCCCTCTTTTGTAATGATAAAGAATAGGCTGTGTGCGTTAATTTTATTATATTAGCTAACTTTATACTCCGTTAGTAATAGTGAATAAATATATCCTGCCGTCTACAAAGTTTACACATATACCCCTTCTCCTTATTGGATGGAAATCCTAAATCCTCTTAAATTATCCGATTTCAAAAACATTACCCAACTCCTGACCCGATCCAACCCAGCTATTAAACACAGCCCCAACCCAAAAAAAATACAGTCCCCATTTTCCATCACCAACCACTGCACGCCGCTTCCCACCACCACTGGCGACCAGGTACGCCGCTCCGTTCTAATTTCCGGCGAATTTAAATATCAGCTTCACAATCTATTCAGCTTTTCCACTTCTCTCTTTCTCTCCAAAAAACAATTACTAAAAGAAAAAAGAGTTCGTCTAACACAAAGTTTTCACGTAATTCCAGATTTTCACTTTCTCAATATAGAAATCTCCAGCATCTTTTAGGTACTAAACCACCATTCCATTATTGCAACACGGAATTCTATAATATCCAACATGAGCAGAATTTCCTGGAAAATAAATATTCTTCCTTTTCCATTGTCACAAGCATTTCCCGGTTGCCAGAATTAAACTATATCCCTTCAACTAACACTGCACCAATCAGAATTTATTTTTCTCGGAATCGGGTGATTATATTGAAACTAGAACCCACAAAGGTCAGCCGGAAAATCAAGAAACAACAATGATGCTTAAAAAAGATAGGAGTATCCAAGAATGGAAAGATGGGGAGAATATTGTGTTAAGCCTTTTTCTCAATTTCCTACCTTATTTGAATTTTATCGTCGTTCAATGTTTGCAATTGTAAGTTTCCGCATGACGCTCTGTTATTTTGAACTCAACAAGTGGTATCAGAGCCAACGATTCAACGAGTTGAAGACATGCTCAAGACGTCCGGTTCAAAATTAAGTTGCAATCAATATCACGATAATGAAGATTTTATCCGAAGTACTATATGTGGAGATGAATTTTCAATCATATTTTTAACATCACTGCTGCTGCATCTTTAAAAATAAAACAAAATATTTTTAAATCAATTTTTAACTCATAATGTTTTAGCCTTATTTTTAACCATGACAAACAACAATGATAGAAGATTATGTGAAGAAGAATCAAAATTATTTAGCTAGAAAATTCATGCCAAGGGGAGATTTGTTAGCGTTTGTCCTGAATTTCCTATCTTATTTGAATTTTATCATAATTGTGTTTTATTTCAAAAAAGTTTTCTTATGGAAAAGGTTTCCTCAGTGGCAAAGATCTCTTCCATATTTGAATAATCATTTTCTTAGATGAGAAGTTTTGCACTTCTATAAATAGGAATTTTTTTCTTCTCATAAACAACACAGTAGCATCCACAATGTAGTCTTTTAGAGAGCTTTGTTTAGGGGAGATTTTTTTCTCAATAGTTTTTATGCTTTTAATTAGTTTTTGATATGTAGATCAATTGATCAAACCATATAGAATATTATGTCTCTTTTAGTATGTTTTTCATTGTCTGATTTATCGCTGTCAAGGTTTGCAACTATAAGCTTCCACATGACGCTCTGATTATTTTGATCCCAACAAGTTGCACGCCACCTGAGGTTGTAGCAGAGCAACCAAGATCAAGGTGGCCGGTGGGGGAATCGGAGAACTCGCCGGAAAATGAGAACAGAGCGACGTACCTAGTCGTCGGTGGTGGTGGGTGATCGGAAATGGGGATTGCATTTTTTTGGGTTGGGGCTGTGTTTAATAGTTGGGTCTGGTCGAGTCAGGAATTAGGTAATGTTTTTACAAATCGAATAATTTAAGAGGATTTGAGGATTTTCATCTAATTAGAGTATGATTGTAAATTTTATAGACGACAGGGTATATTTGTTCACTATCACTAACGAAAGATAAAATTAGCTAATAAAATAAAGTAGGAGGTTATATTTGACCCTTTTCCCTATAATATTTTTTCCAGAATTGATATGCATTCATCAACAATAATTCAGTTGTACAAAGCAGTTATAAGCCCCTTTTACAATCCAAACTGGGAAGTTTTCAACCCAAGAGACTTCATGAAATGAAGATAAAGCTAACTTAGCTAATCCATGGCTACAGGTATTAGCACGTCTACTTATATATATATACGTCATCTAGATAATGCTTTAGATTCCAAATATCCTCACACACAGTAATTACATCCCAAGATGGAGGTATTCTCCTATTAAGTATTTGGATCATAGTTGATGAGTGAGAGTATTCGTATATTCTTCCATCCTTGTTCTACTGCAAAATGGATTCCTTTCCGAATCGCCAACGCTTCAACTATCACGGCTTTTCCAACAAAATGAATTCGACTACTATTGGCATGAAGCACAGTACCATGACCCTTTCAAGGTTACCAATGTAATACTCGTTTGTCGAGCATTTTGAACCACACCTGCATCAACATAAAGTAACACATTTTCTAAAGAAATAGTGGGTGAGGTGGGGTTAGTCACAATTTGTCGCTCCTGTTGCATAGTATTGCACTGTTTAGTTCATCTGTAAATTCAGTAAAATCATATAAAGCTTTTGATAAAATTTCAACGTCACTCCATTACAAGGAATTAAATACATAGTCATTTCTAGCTTTCCAAATCATTCATAAAATAGATACTGACAATATCATTAGAGTATTAGTATCAGGAATTTTGTTAGTATCCAAATATAGTTTATGCCACCATGTTGAAAAATCTTACATTAGGTGCAAATCAGGCCAAAGTATAGGACTTCGTTTCCACACATTAAAAAACATGTCTTCTAAGGTTTCAGGCTCCAAACCACAAATAGGACAAGTTGAATCTATGGAATCTATTCTCTTTGCGATAACGTTTCTAACTGGTAATGTATTTAAGATACATTTTCGCAAGAAATGCTTCAACTTGTTTTTAATCTTCATGGCCCAAAGGTGATTCCAAAAGGATTTCGGGAGACATTGGGAACTACTTTCAGGTCTACTAGTCAAACTTCTATCATGCGAAAGAGCAAGTTTTGCTAAATGATAATCTGACTTAATTTCATACTTGCCAGAGTTTGTAAAATACCAAATAAGTTTATCATCGCTTCCCCGGAGAGATATTGGAATGGCTAGAATAGTATTGACATCATCCTCTTTAAATAAAGTATTTAGGAGTTGGATGTTCCAAAGTTAGTATTTTGATCTATCAAGTTTGAAACTTAAGTTTTGAGAAATTCCACTGTTGATACTAAATGGATAAAAGGAACTATCTCTAGGCAACCATGGGTCCTTCCATACTCTCACAGATATACCATTAGAGATGTACCATCTGACACCTTTAACTAAGAGATCACGTCCCCACAAAATGCTTCGTCATACCCAAGAAGTACATAATCCATCAAGCATTTGAAAACAAGATAAAGCATAAGAAGGATAGCTGCTAAAACAGATTTAATAAGATTTATTTTCAAACTCAAGAACTTTTCTTTCCAACTCTTTATTTTAGACAAGATTCTCTCTTTTATAAAAGACAACATTTCTTTTTTTGATCGTCCTACTACAGCATGCAATCCTAAATGCACAATTTGATGTTATCAAGAGGAGCAAAATCTTGATTTTTCCTCTTCTGTAGTGTTCTTGCTAAAAAAGGCTGCAGATTTATCATAGTTAATCACTTGACCTGAGCATTTTGCAGGCTAAGAAAGGAGAGATTCGGCCTCCAAAACTTAAGACAGAAGATCCCAACAAATCTTATGTTCAAAGACCTGTTAAACGATGTTAACACACGTACTCTGATGGCTTTATATTGCTTCCATAGGTGAGGTGAATCTCATTGAAAGCTTGAATTGGCTTCTTGAGTGTAAGCTTCACACTTGTATAAAGTTGTATTTGTTGAGAAGCAAATTACATTTTGCTCTCAAGTGTCTGCAGGTAGGGTAGGAGAGAGAGAGAGAGGCAATTAACTGCTTAGAGAATGACTGAATCAGATCTGGTGTATTTTCAGTATTCTGTAGCTCCAATCACGTAGCTCTCCTCCTGCGTATGTGAAATATAACAACATACCCACTGAAATCCCACAATGTGGGTCTGGGAGGGTAGTGTGTACACAGACCTTACCTCTAGGTAGAACGACTATTTCCGAGAGGTGAACTAATATTAATTTATTGGAGTATTAGGTGCAAGATAATTAGCAAAAATAGGTGCATATATTGCACAAGCTATATTCCGCATTTCATTTCCCCCTATAATACATTCTCTATCCTCCATTGCTAGTACTTGAACACGTTGCCATAGGCAGGCTGCACCTTTAAAAAATTCACGTGTTTTTTCTCTTTAAGTTCACATGAATATTGTTGGAATTAGCCAAAGTATATCGAGTACCAATTTTGTGTCACGATTGGTGTTAGAACTTGAAAGAGAAAAATGTTAAAACAGGGGAGCGTTTTATTTTTTTATTAAAGTTAATTGATTCAAAAACTTTCATTTCACTCTGATCCATAACACTAAGATGGTATTTCAACACCCAAATCAAAAGGTGAAGGGTACTGCACCTTATCGGTCTTCAAATAACCCATCACATTTTCTCCGCAACTCAATTAGATAATTTTATGATGATAGTTTATAAGCAGTATAATGAACGATTAGGCACACATTTTCCAGAAAAACGCCAGTTTTCCCAGAAAGTGCAGACTTGTAGTTTAACCCCAAAAGAAACTGCACGCAATCAACAAGAACAGTCAACTTATCTTTAAAATAGCTCAGCTGCAACTTACAGATCTCTTCGATGGAATATGAAAATCGAAAGATAAATAGTAAATAACCTGCTATGGTTTTCTTCTCATTTTTTGTTGACGTGGAAGTATATTTTACAAGGTAGCAACACAATTACACGAAGCAACGACCTCTATGATACACATGAATTACAACAGCTCAGGATTATCTTATCTCAGCAATCACATACAGGGGGACTACTGTTTCACCGCAGACAAAAATGATGATACACCTAAACGAGGAAAAGAATATGTAGGACTAACAAGGAATAAAATACAATGAAAATCCAGCACTACCCACGCATGAGAATATGATCAAATCTCCGAAAGGGCTAAATCCGTCTACCTGCTTGTGGCTCAATGTACACCTCTATCGAAAACCCCATCTGCTCTGCATCATGATGAATAGACATGCGCCTGCAACCTCCAATATCTAACTCTTGACTTTTTGAAGACCTTTCCGTGGAAGAATTACAACGTGCCTTGAGTCTTGAACTTTTCAAGAGGTTAAGTGATCTCCATTGAACTCTCTGATTGGCGTCCGGCTATGTACCTATCACTGGAAATCCGACATGTTAGCATGAGCCTGGAAGTATAGCAAAACAATCGCACTATAATCTTAAGTCCAAGCAACAGAATTATTCATCGTTTTCCGTATTTTATGCAGCACTTGATATTTTTCTGAAAACACACATTTATCCAAACTAAGTTGAGTTTTTTTTTTTTCTGAGAAACCCCCTAGAGCAGGTAACACCCAGTTGAGTTTTTTTCTTTTCTTTTTGAGAAACCCCCTAGTGCTAGTAACACACAGTTGAGTTGTTTTTTCTATTTGAAAACCCCCCTAGAGCCAGTTCTGCACAATCGAAACTCGATGAATAATAGATTCATCTCCTTCCCCTTCTCCACTTACGTATCATATTTTTGTATTGTTGGAACTTACACCTTGTGCGATTACACTGGGTATGTTGTTATTGTTTGTGTTGGAACTCATGACGTGCATCTAACTCACTCACAATGTGTTGCTCTTACCACTATACCAAACCCTGAAGCAAACTGCGTTTAAGTATTTTACTCCTCATAAAGTCACGTCAATGTACAAGGATGACATCAAACGCCCAGAACAACTATATCCTACGGAATTTAGCTGGAATAACTAAAAAAAATCATTCATTGGAATAACCTACAATCGAAGTAGAGAAAATGCTGAGCTAAGGGGGAAAGGAGGCGAAATATTGGGAAAAGTAACTTGGACTTAGCCCTTTCTTTATTTGCTTATGGCACAATCCACCTTTGAACATTCACAATAACAACCTTCTAATCATCCACTCATGTTTCACCCCAAATATTCTTAGTATATATGTACATGAGGAACACACACAAACACATCAAAGGGAAGAGCCTAAAGGCATCCTCTCCTCAAAACCCACCAGCTACACCTAGAAATTTTACCACATCGGATTCGAACTCGAGTAGAGAACCTTTTGGTACGGAGCGCTTTAACTCCTTAGTAGAGCAAGTGGAATAATGAACGCCTAAATTAAAAAAATTACCAAATTACACCTCAACAGTACCTTCTGACTATTGATTGCTTTTTGTTGCTTTCTTTGAAAGCTCATTCAAAGCTCTGAGTTGGACTAAAATTGGGCTGAGGGCATTCTTTTTGACAAACCCTTCAAGACCTCATTCCCACGTGGTACTCCAAGATGCATCCTTTTCTTCACAACATCACAGTTTGCATTAGATTTCCCCTCTTCATCATTAGCTGTAAACAAAAATACATAAAAACAGAACATGGTTCAGTTCAAATTACATCAGATCCTAAAACTCAACAATCACCAATTCACCAATGCAGTTGTCGTATCTTTAGCTTAATTGACACGTAGGTTTTAGGGGTCGTTTGGTTGATGGTTAGAGTTATGCAGGTATTAGCTATGCAGATTTAATTACTCATGTATAATGTATTAGTTATTCATCTTCTACTTTGCACAAATAATATATAGATTTCTTGTATTAGTTATGTCGGATTGTAAACTTAGTTATGTGGGATATGCTGAATTTTATATATAGCAACTAAAATGCTACCAAACATGAGACTAATTATGTTGGCTTTAATAGATGAATAATTCACTTCCTAACCAACAACCTAACGACCCCTTAATGTTTTACACCAAAACTCAACCCCTCTTACAAGAAAATTGACCATAGCTTGTTTAATAGTGATGATTGAGAAATCTGGTCTAACTTTCCCAATCCAACTTCCACAAATACCAACTACAGATGCCATAATATACCTACTATCTTCTTTACATAAGACCAAATTTCCTTGTTGTTCTTTCTTTTGTCCCTTACTTGGGAGATTTTCCATTCTGCCGCCCAAAAGAGACCAAACAAGACTTAAAGGTTGTGTCCAAATTCAACAATCAAATACTAATGCAATGGGAGGGACTCTTTCATTCGGTTGTAATTCAAGACTTATGAAGGTGAGTATCATAGAAAGTTAAAAGAATATTGTTACACATAAAAGTTCACAATTACCAAGTACTCCTTAAGACTGTTAAAATAGTTCAAGAGAAGTTTACATAAAGTTCATGAAAACATAACTATCTCAACAATTGAAAGGGCTCTAATTCAGCTAAATATGCTCAGCTATTTAAAATATCTAGCCTAGTTAGATTCTAAAAATGTTCCATCACCATAAAAGGGCAAAAAGAAACCACCTTGAAGAGATTCACCACTCAAATTGTCAACACTTGGGGTGTGTTTGGTACGAAGGAAAATGTTTCATTGGAAAACAAGTGGTTTCTTATTTATTTTCTAGTGTTCCGTATGTAAGCAAAAAAATTATCCTAAGAGCATTTATATGGAATCTACCAAAATACTATGGGGGTGTGATGGATGGAGAGTGGGTGTTCGAGGGCAGTGGGGGGTGAGATGGTGAAGGGGTTGGGGGCTTTGGGTGAGTGGGGAGGAGACAATAAACTTCGAATGTCACTTATGGACTTGTTTTCTCTACTTCCATTACTCAAATCATTTTTCTCATTTTTAAGAGGTTTATTTTCCTATGAAAAATGTTTACAAGACATTTTAACCAACCAAACATGAAAAAATTGAAAAACATACCAAACACACTCTTGAAGTATGTTATAAGCTAACTCTAGCAATACTTTATAAGATACTCTTATATTAGCTGTCCATCTCAAATCACATAATCCACCCAGTGACCTCATCAAAACTCAACAGTAAACAAAAAGCCCAAAAGAGAATAAACAAAACTTACCAAGAAACAAATTTCAGTCTTAAAAATGACGGAATCCGCCATTTCCATCAACGGTTTCAAGCAATCCGGCGAGAATTTCCTAGCAAACATGTACGAATACGTCGAATTCGACTCTCTAAGCTTGTAAATCAGCTCTGGATACACTTCAAGTGGATGATAAGTATGTGGATGTCCATCAACCGAATCCGTCCAATTAACCCGAGTCAATGTGAAACCTTTACACCCATTGGGATCCTCCATTGATAACAAAGTAGGAAAATAATGCTCTTCAGGATAACAAGATTCAATTTTTACACAAGGTTTCTTGAATTTCCTCCACAACTATATCCTTAATAATCATTAGACTATGCTTTCTTGTAATAACAAAAAACTGTGACCCGACCCGGAATTCATCAAACTTCACTTCAGGTTCCATTACATTTTCACCTCTAGCATTATATCTATCTAATAATGAAGTAGATTCATTAAGAATCTCTATATAACTAGGGAACTCCATTTTCCTAGATAATTTCTGGGTATCCAATAGAAAATTATAAAAGTAATTAAAAGAGTGTAAAGGTATACAATGCTGAGATATAAGAGCGAAATAAGCGTTATCTGGGTCATCAAGTAGCGCGTGAGCAAGAAGGCGGCGCGTGGCGGAAATAAGCGTCGGTGATGACCGTTGAGTTCTCTTTGAATGTATAAATCTGTTGGTAAAAACACCTGTTGGAGGTGTGATTTTTACTGTAGGTTCAGCGTGAATGAAAATATTATAAAGATGTGGGTCGGATGTGTTAAAGAAGATGTTCCATAAGGGTTCAAAGTGTAAATTTGAATTAGTTAGGTATAGGAAAGCGATTTTAGGGCGGTGGAACCAAGACGGAATTTATTGGAAGGGAGTTTGTTATTACTATTTTGGAAGTTTTTTTTTTAAGGAAAGTGGAATCGGCGGTTATGGCTTTATGGAAAAGGGAAAGATCGTCGAGTTCGTCAGGGATAGAAATGTTGAGGAAGGATTGATGGGGCTAAGAGGAAGATGATTGGGGTGGATATGACAAGTGTGAGAGATGGTATAAGGATGTATAATTTGAACATTTTCGGGGAAAATGGTTATGTAGAGACAAATTTGGCATTGGGTTTGAGGGAGAGAAGAGACGAGTACAAGTGAGGATTGAGATTTGAGAGTGAGGGTGGTAGGTGGGGTGGGGTGGGGTCCTTTTTTGCTTTACTTGTAAAGGACGATTTTAATTACTCCTGGTTCAAATTAGGAAATTAGGAATATGAGAGAAGAAACATGACGCAGCAATTTGTTCAAGTTAACATGTTTTCACATTCATTTGCTTACTGTTTAGAACAAAAAATAAATATTTCTCACCTGGAATGTTCAACTGTATTGCGCGATGTTTGAGTGGTGAGAATTATTCAAGATAGAAGGCCCATTTTGAAGCTACTTCTGTTAACTCGTTAACTGTAATATTTGGTGGGATGTCTATGCCATTGTTTTTCTTTCTTGATTCAATCTAATCAATCCCCTTGCTGCCTCTGAAATTCAAATTTTCATCAGTTTCTACAACTTTGGAGATTTTTATTGCGCCTCACGTTGTTTTGCTCAATGAGACAGTTCCTTTGCTGCAATACACCACTTGCTGAAACAATGTCAATCATCTACATCAAGAAAGTGCTTTGAGTGTTTGATCTGATGTGTTATACAGGATTCTATGGTTGTCTGCTGCCTCCGGAAGAATAGTGAGTTTCATTTGAATGACACCCCAACAAATCAGAGGAATCAACTGGCTACTACTGAAAGTGCAACGGCTCTGTCTGGAGCAGGAAAATTGGGCCAATTGGAATTGGTCCATGTAGGGGATTGCTGTCCATTTGGTTGAGCAGATCGACTCTGGATCAGAATCTGATCAACCGACTAAAGACTTCTCTCAGCACGATTCCTCTGGACACTTCAAGGTTTTGGTTTTACCGCCATTTTCTGTTGCTCGGTTGTAAATATGTCAGCATACTTCTCTTTGGTTGACCCTTTCCATACTAAACCTATCATAATTTTTTCAGAAAATGAAGAGATCAAATAGAAACTTAACTTTGTTTGTCTTTTGTGTTCATCTCCATTGATTACGAAGCGTACTGACGGTAAATACTTACCCCCACCCGGTGTTTACACCAAACCGTGTGAACTTTCTATAGTTAAGGGATTTGATGAGGTGAGAATACATGTTTATTAACCATGGTTAAGTGCTAAAATTCTATATATAGACACATGCCATGCTTCTATTGGCTTGGTGTAAACACCGGGTGCGGATAAGTTTTTACGTTTATACCCTAATGACATATGCTTGAACTGCAACCATTTCTTGCTTGGGTCCTAATATTCTGCTGTATGGATCCAGGATTGTGATGGTGAAGGGACTGGTTTGCTGATACAATGAAAGATGATATCATTAAGCTAGATGATTCTTCCCTTAATGCCAGACCTATTTCCGTGGTTTCCGGTAGGCCTGAATCCTCGGAAGTATCAACTCATGAAGCTCAAGCTGCGATGTCTGCTGTGTTTCCTTTCCAGGACACCGCAAACCGAAGACTCAGACTAGTAAAAGAAATAGAGGGATCCAAAACATATGAAGCTACCAAGAAGAGTAAAGTCGGAGTGGGCACAACTAGTTCAGTAAGATGGTTGAGAAACATGTTTTCAGTTAGAAGGATGAGGCAATATGTGATAACTATATTTCTAGTTACCTTTATATTGCTGGTCATGCTTCTTAGTTTGTTGGTGGTCTCACAACAAGTAAAATGGCGTAGGCATCTTCTCATTTTGGCGAGAAGCTGAAGAATTGAAGATAATGGAATCTTGGTATGTGAAAAATGAATGAGTGGCTGCTCTATGTTTATGTTTAAGCTTATTACCAAATTGTGTAACACAAATGTTACAGGGTGATATACTGTAAATAGATCGTGTAATAGTAGTAAAGGTTGTGGTGGTTCTTATAACAATATACAACTATTTATCTATTAATCTGGATGCATAATTGCCTATATTTTCGGTTGAATTGTTGGGAATTGTGGTTTTGTATGCCCTTGGAAATCCCAGTCTTAGCTCAAGAAATGCAATTTCAGATGTTAGTTCAGAATGAGGATCATGACACTTGCAGTGTAACAAATCTGATTGTAGTTACTGATCAGGTGCATTTTTAATTCTTGCTCCAGTCCTATGATACATTTGATGTTTCTTTGTAAACTTAGTTATAGATGTCTTTGTTGGAAATTTGCCTTTGGCGGGAGACGTAGATAATCGTAGGGCCAATAATCGTCAAATTTTGTTGAGAAATGAAAGATATATTGGTCCACGAAGTGAGGTGTTTGAAGCATGGAAAAGTGTAGTATGGGATCAATTCTCCCTCATCGGTGGAGGAAGAAAGAATTGTTTTGTTTATAAGACTCAAAGTTGGCTTGGGATTTGGGACCCAAAGGGGTATCCCATGTGTTTAAAGGAGGGAGGACCTAAATGTGTTTCGGTTCGAGGAAAGCTCACACGCGCACCGCCCGTCCCGTCCGGTTCCGGGCCGCGGGCTATGCTTCTCCTGAAGTTTCAACATGTATAGTTTGGTCCCTGAAGTTTCAAAAAAGTCAAAATTGGGCAAAGAGATCAGAAACGTCAACAACACTCAATTCAACCATTTATTTTGGCTGAATTACTCTTCCTAAATGGCCAATCCGTTGCACATCTTCTCCATTTATTTTGGAGGAATTATTATCTCCATAATTATGGAGGCAGTTCATCAGCCTCTCTTTCACCCTATATAAAGACACCCCTTGTCACCATTGTTGAAGTACACGAAAATACATAAACAGAAACAGATTTCAGTCTTCCTTCGACTCAACATACACAAAAACAGTTCCCAGCTTTCTTCATAGATTTTCAAACTTGGGAGAGGTATACATTTTTTCATAGATTTTCAAACTTGGGAGAGGTATAATTTCCATTTCCCGATAGGGTCAGGGGAGACGCCCGAGTGATTGTGTTTGCGGATCCAAAATCCGTTTTTTCTCAAGTCATCTTCGGAGCTTCCTTCATAGTAGTTTGTCTAGTGTCAAGAGAGGCTAGTTAATTCCTCAAATTAAGATCGTTACACCAAATGCACATGTATCATTTGGATTTAATCTCGATAATAAATCTCCCCGAATCAGTTTTTACTTTATGAAATTCAATTGAAGAATAATTTGGTCTATCGGGAAAATTGATTTGTCACTTTAAAATGAAAAATATAGATGTATATGATGGTAATTGTTGGAAATTTACTAATGTGGAATTAATTTTATCCCACTATTTATGACTCGAACAATTAGGGTCACGCACGTCGGAAACGTCATTTCCACACACGTGTACACGTAGTGCCAAGTATCGTAAATTTTATTAGTGAAAGAGATATTGGTAAATACGTAATACGTTTGAGACATAGAATGATGGATGGTTATTGGCCAAATGACAAGTATTCCACGTTGGTAAACGAAAGAAGAAGTGTACGAAGTGTAAGGTGAAACGAGTCGGAAATCGTCGCGGAGTCGTGCAGGGCCGCGGCGCAACACCGTCGGAGTCGCGGCGCTAAATGGTAGCTTGGGCTACTGGAGCCAAGGCGCTAATCGGAGCGCGCGGCGCTTCGGAGGCTAATCGTTGCGACGGGAAGATGGAAAGTTCTGACTTTTTGAGCATTAAATCTCCATTATTTGACACATGAATTCAGCCATTTTTTGGTTGAATGTAACCCCTTAATAAGTGTCATTACATGGCTATTGAAGGTCATTAGTTGACTAGTTGAGGGGTCATTTTTCTTATACTATAAATTGAGGCTTTTGACTCAATTGTTCAACACTTACAAACTTTCTGAAATCTTCTTCTTCTTCATCTCTAGCAAGTTTTCTATATTCAAAGTTCTTCAAGAGTAACACTTGAGTTTCCTTTGCTAATTTGTTAAGTTGTTGTTGTATCCTGGGAGACTATTGCCCAACAACGTAAAAGGATTTATATACAAGGCAATCTTGTCTTAAAGACAAAGTGTCATCACTAGACTTAGCAAATCACAAGGAGTTTGTAATCATTCTTATTTCCAGTTTGTTGTTGTTTATCCTTTCTAGCATTTGTAATATTTACTTACTTTTCATTTTCTGCAATTGTTGTAACCCACAATTTTAAGACAAGATTGTTGTAAGTGCTTAGAAAGATGACTGGAAGAGAATAACTCACTTTTGATACTGTTGCTGCTACTCAAGGAAACCCCTCTGCCTTCCCCACTGCTGCTCAAGGCATATCCAACGCCCATAAAAGTTCATGGGCTCCAACTTCAAGAGATGGCAGCAAAAGATGTTGTTTTATCTGACTGTTATGGAATGGCTCGTTTCCTAACAGAAGATCCTCCACAAGCTGGAGATGAAGTGGACCTTCAACCTAATGAAACTGTTGAAGAGGGCCAAGGTATCCATGTCGTTAATGGCATGAAGATGGTTCTTGATGTATGGAGTCATAGTGACTTCATGTGTAAGAACTATATTTTGAACTATCTGTCAGACCCACTCTATCCTGTGTATTGCACCGTAGGCACTATGAAAGAGTTATGGAAAAAACTGCAAAAAAAGTACAACGCACAAGATACTGGTACGAAGAAATTCATCATTGGGAAATTCCTGAAATTTCAAATGGTGGATAGCAAAACTATGAAGTCCCAAGTCCAGAAATTCCAAATGATTCTACATCACCTGGATTTGGAAGGTATGAAACCAAATGAGCAGTTTTTGGTTGCATCACTGATTGAAAAGTTACCTCCCTCGTGGAATGAGTTTATGAGTTACTTAAAACGATACTTGAAATACACGCTAACTTACGGGTTGCATTATTCGAGATATCCATCTGAACTAGAGGGGTACAATGATGCAAACTGGATATCTGATATAGAGAACACCAAGTCCACCAGTGGGTATATATTTACAATTGGTAGTGGGGCTGTGTCTTGAAAATCCTCTAAGAAAACTTGCATCGCCCGATCCACGATGGAATCGAAGTTTATCGCTTAAGACAAAGCGGGAGAAAAAGTTGAGTGGCTTTACGACTTCTTAGAGGATGTCCCTTGTTGGGACAAACCCGTACCTTCCGTAATGATCCATTGCGACGGCTAGTCGGCTCTAGGAAGGGCACGGAGTTCTATGTACAATGGCAAGTCTAGTCATATTCGACGGAGACATAAGACCGTTAGGCAGTTGATCACCACGGGTATAATATCCATTGATTACATAAAATCAAAGGATAACATAGTGGACCCACTAACAAAAGGCTTACCCAAAGATCAGATATTCTACTTGTCTAGGGGAATGGGCTTAAAACCCAAGCTATAAGGACCAATATGGTGGTAACCCAACCTTACTGACTGGAGATCCCAGGAATTAGGTTCAATGGGAAAACTAAGCTGTAAAGGTTCAGTTGAGCGCTTCAGTGGAAGCATGAGCACTTCGGATAGTCATTTCTATAAACTATAAAGAAACACCAAATCCAAAGACGTTCCCGCGATAGACGTTAAGCGCTGTCTGCAGTATGGGTAAAGGTTAAGTTTCCAAAACCTTTACTGATCTTCAACGGTTGAGGTTAGGTTTGGGAAAACTTTTAATGGTTCCTAACACTTGCAAAGTGGGGTATAGCAGGATACCACCTATTTAAGTGCGAGGACAGGCCACCTCAAATGAACGCACTTAAGAATCCAAGAAGTGTACACGGCCACAACGAACAAAACATTACGAAGAACAGAGTAAGGGAAGTTGTTGTGTTGATACCGTTGACTTGGCTTACACTAAGCACTGACGGTTCAAGACATCACGTTCACCGCGTAGTAAGTAAGTCTGATGGTATTCAACTATGGAAGGTTCAAAGCGGAAGCTACCTATCCGATACGCAACATCCGTCCGAAAAGATTCTTTGAAATAGGCACCTTGTGAGTGCGCCAAAATCTCTTTCAAGAGGGGATTGTTGGAATTTTACTAATGTGGAATTAAGTTTATCCCATTATTTATGACACGAATAATTAGGGGCCCCATACGTCGAAACGTTGTTTCCACACACGTGTACACGTAGTGCCAAGTATCGTAAATTTTATTAGTGAAAGAGATATTGGTACATACGTAATACGTTTAAGACATAGAATGATGGACGGTTATTGGCCAAATGACAAGTATTCCACGTTGGTAAACGAAGGAAGAAGTGTACGAAGTGCAAGATGAAACGAGTCGGAAATCACCGCGAAGGCCGCGGCGCAGCCCCGTCGGAGCCGAGGCGCCGGAGCGCCGCGACGCCTCCCAGCGCCGCGACGCCTCCCAGGCAGCGCCGCGGTGCTAATTGGGTGTTCAGCCACTGGAGCCGCGGCGCTAATTCGCGAGCCGCGGCGCTTCGGAGGCGAGAATCTTTGCGACGGGAAGATGGAAAGTTCGACTTTTAGGCTAGTTTTGGAGCATTGAATCTCCATTATTTGGCACATGAATTCATCCATTATTTGGTTGAATGTAACCCCTCAATAAGTGTCATTATATGGCTATTGAAGGCCATTAGTTGGCTAGTTGAGGGGTCATCTCCTTACACTATAAATTGAGTCCTTTGGCTCAATTGTTCAACACTTAAGAAACACTTACAGAATTTTCTGAAATCTTCTTCTTCCTCTCTAGCAAGTTTACTATATTCAAAGTTCTTCACGAGTAACACTTGAGTTTCCTTTGCTCATTTGTTAAGTTGTTGTTGTATCTTGGGAGACTATTGCCCGACAACGTAAAATAATATATACGGGTCAATCTTGTCTTAAAGACAGAGTACCATCACTCGACTCAGCAAATCTCAAGGAGTTTGTAACGTTCTTGATTCCAGTTTGTTGTAATCTTTAGTTTATCCTTTCTAGCAATTTGTAATATTTACTTACTTCTTGTTTCCTGCAATTGTTGTAACCCACATGTATATTATTTTCTTGTTTTAGGTACTGACTATTTTTTCCTGTTTTGTTTATAGTTGAGCCAAATCTTAAAGGTCTAAATTTTCAAACAAGATGAAAAACAAAATGGCGACATCAATGGAGCGAGACTATATCGCTGATGATATCCCTGGCTTCCTTAAGAAATATCGCCATGATACGTGCTCTCAGCACCTGGTAATCTCTTCTTTTTCTAAATTTCTGCTTCTTTGTAATTATATGCATTCGGTTATTATTAAGATAGTAACTTAGATGAAGCTAAAGAGCCTAAAACTAATTAAACCTTACTTATTCCAACCTTAATGCTGTTCTTAATCAATTATTAAGGTGTGTTCTTAATCAATTATCAGTTCATAATGGTGATATTTTAGATTATGACTACTCCTATTTAGGGATGAGATGATATAATCAGACAATGCACTCAAGAAATAGCATCTGATTAAGATCCAAAGTGTCTTGTTTTTGTTAAAAATCACATGTTCATACCTTGATTCTGTCTTATCATAGTGTTTATTTTGCACATTCTTTCACTGGAAATCAAGCCCAAGTAATGTTCCTTTTTGTTTCTTCTTTTTCTAGAAAATTCCATCGGGCTTTCGCAAGTTTTTAGGTGGAGATTTTTCTGTGATCTCCGTGTTTGAAGATCCTACAGGGAGATCTTGGAGGGTCACTGTAAAAAAGATCGAAGAGGATCTCTTTCTCAAGTTTGGTTGGCCAAACTTCGTACAGGATAATAACTTGGAATTTGGAGATAATCTAACATTCTCTTATATTGGAAACTTAATTTTTTTTTTTTAAATATATGTAAAAAATGGCTTCATGAAGAACGACTTAACTGCCATCGAGGAGCTTGAATTGCATCCATTGGATGAAGAAAATGGCCAAGGTGAGTTTCTTTGATGATCTCCAATTTATGGCTGGCTAGTTTGGTGCCATACATGATACATCAGTCTTTAAAGTAAATAAAAAAGTAACTTACAAAAAAGCAATTGGTACAGCAATACAGGAGGCAGCTCCACTAGCTGATCAAGCACTTGATGGGTCAGGAAACTCTATCGTTGCAATCAGTTTATTCGAAGTTGTCATGAAGGAATCCGACTTTCTGAAAATGATGTTTGTGAGTTAATTTATTGAAAAGTTTTGCATCTAAATCTGTAAATGCATCCTATATATTCAGAAAAGTGGCATTATATTCTCCTGATCTAGTGTCAAAAAGGCAAAACAGTATGGAAAATTCCTGTCTAGTAACTTATATCCCGTGGCATTTTTAATTCTTCCCACAATGTTAAGTTTCTAGAGATAAACATTTATGTCCAATAATTTCTCAACAAAAGAACATTTTAAGTAAAGAAAATAGAAGCTTCAAGATATCCCCATGAGCTAACCAGTTGAAATTGTGACTTTTTTGGAAGATAAATGTACTGCAATTTTTTACTACCTTGCATTTCAGAGTTTTGGGAAGTGTAATAGCATCTGAGAATTTGTGAAAGATATTAATGTGTTTCTTCCTTAATATTTGACAATGAGAAATATATATTACCTCCAAAAAAAACAGAAAAAAATTCACTCATCCTGTAGATATATATGATTTGCAGAAGATAATAACTGGACATTTTATCATCATCTAATTTTCACTTAGAGTGTCTTTACAATAATAACATCAGCTAAGTGAATTGTATTGGTCAAACGGTATTCTTTGAAGCAGTTGAATATACTTTGAATCATTATGAAAAGCAGTCTACTACTTGTACTACTTGTCGTCGTCTTTTTAATTCATAGATTTTGATACTTGATCACTTGTTATTGAATTGTATTCTGTTTGAACACATTTTTCACTGTACATAATTTATGCAGAATATACCGGCTGCATTTGGCAACAAATACATGAAGAAGGGGCAAAAGTTTGAGAAAACGGCTACTCTTCAGATTGGTAGTAAAAACTGGCAGGTTGTAGTTCGTAGTTATGATAGACTTAAATTTCGAAATGGGTGGCTAGGATTTGTACGCGACAATAATTTGCGTGTAGGAGATGTTTTATGTTTTAAGCTGATTGATGAGGAGAAGTTCATAATGAAAGTTCGCATTAGGCGCAACCCAAGTCTCAATGAATTATAATCATACAAATAGAGGCTATTCCCTTTGATTGTTCAGCTTAATATTTGTTCAAATGTTTCTACTTGAGAGAGGATAGAATGTGAACTAAACATTGTATATTCATATTGGAATAGATGTATCAGAAGTTTAAATTAATGAACTTACATCATTTTGTGATATGGTAAATGTTTTAACCTAGTATAACCACAGCCTCGAGTTCCCTAGTATTTGACACTGTAAAACTGCAAATCAACTCATTTCAATTTGAATCAAGTACTAATCATCCAAGTAGCCTTATTGTTTTATAAAAAAATCTAATAGTAAATTTCAATTATTCATTATGATGTATTTAACCTGTTGGTCAAAGTGAAAAACTTCGTGTACTAATATTTCCATTTGAAACTAGAGATCATTTCCATTTGATCAATTTGCCCCTTTTGTGGCTAGAAATTCTTAACCTGAGAGAGGCATTATCTGTTTAGCACTAAGGACTCGTTTGGTACGAGGGATAGGAGATAATTAATCTCGAGATTAAATTTGGGATGAGTTTATCTCATGTTTGGTTGGGATAAAATCACGGGATTGTAGTGTTATTTTTATCCTACATTGAGGGTATGATAACAATCCCGGGATAACTTGTTTTCCAACCAAATGAACCCTAAATGATGTAATGCAAAGGATTATGTACCAACACTTTGAAACGATGAATTTACGTTATTTTGTGATGTGGTAAAGCTTTAGCATAGTTCCCATTCACAGCCTAGGGTACTCTAGTCTTGGCCCTGTAGCACTGCAATTCCTCCCAGTGAATTCCACATATTGGAACAGATTGACTGTGAAAGAGCAAAACCAAGTGAATAGTGATGCTGGTGAAAACATTCAGTGAAAATAAATGAGCAGTGTAACCTCAGAGACCATCTTGAATTCTTTTTGGCACAAACGAGGCTACTTTTTCATGATCAACTACGATGTTGTTTCAGGAGAAAAACTAGTTTATACTGACAGGTCATGCAACACGTTCTACAGTTTGATGACCTTCCTAACTTCTTGAGATTTATCGCCCTGAAATGTGCTATCCGAAGCTGGTAATCTCTTCTTTTCCTAAATTTCTGCTTCTTTGTAATAATATGCAAGCATTCAGTTATACTATTAAGATATTAATTTAGATGAAGCTAATGAGCCTTACACTAATTAAACCTTACTTATTCCAACTTTAATGCTGTTCTTAATCAATTATTTAAGAGAATGCCATTCATTAAGATGTGTTCTCTTATAGTTTTTGGTTCTTGACTGAAATGATCATAGTTCATAATGGTGATTTAGGTTATGACTGTTATTTAAGGATGAGATGATTTCACTTGAATTGGTTTTTGGTTTCTTTTAAACCTCAATGGAAATAATATTAAAAACTTGAATATATTACTCCTACTTCTTATCCAGATTCTTGCAAATCTGATAAGGTAGGGTGTTAATTTTCCTAAGTTTGCTAAAGCAATCTTTACTCATCTAATTACAGAGGAACTAGGACTAGCTATGTTTCAGAAATGTTCAAAGGGCTAAAGATGCATATGCAATAGGGATGAGAGTTTAATATTGTACTTCCTAACAGACCGAAAAGTGGGCCTTGATTTAGAAGACTAGATCGGACATAATCAGAAAATATCCTCAAGAAATAGCATTGGATTAACATTCAAGGAGTCTTGTTTTTGTTAAAATCATATGTTCATACCCTGATTCTGTCTTATCCTCGTGTCTGCATTGCACATTCTTTCACTAGAAATCAAGCACAAGTTATACTCCTTTTTGTTTCTCCTTTTTTTCAGAAAATACCATCGGGCTTTCTCAAGTTTTTCAATGGAGATATTCCAGTGAACTCTCTGCTTGAAGTTGAAGGTCCAATTAATGAATCCACCTGTTATATTGTATGGGCCTAGATGCAGTAACCGTTCTATACAGCTGCCAAATACTTGGACAATTACAAGGCTTGCAGAGTTTGTTAGAAGTAGTGGAGCACCAAGAAAAGCAGCAAAATGCTACTATAAATATTCAGACAAGTTAGAATGTTAGGCTCATGTATGATCTCAATTATTTTTCTTTTGAGTAGCTAGTCTGGAACCTCTCCCTTCTTGTTTTTCCTGTTTCTGCTACTGTTTCTTTGCAATTTCAGCGTCTTTTCCTTAGCTAAGCTTCAATCATTTAATGTAATAGTTGTTGTAGAAATGATCGAAGAGGATTTCTTTTTCAAGGGTGGTTGGCCAAATTTCGTACAGGATATGGAGTTTGGAGATTTTGTAACATTTTCTTATGCTGGAAACTCAATATTTTTTTTTTGTAAAAATATATGGAAAAGATTGCTATTTGAAGCAAGACTTAACTGCCATTAAGGAGCTTGAGCTGCATCAATTGGATGAAGAAAATGCAATTCTGAAACCGATATTTCTGGTTACCTTGATATTACCGGTCATGCTTCTTAGTTTGTTGGAACTTTCACAGCAAGTACAATGGTGTAGGCGTCTTCTCGTTTTGGCGAGCAGCTGAGGAATTGAAGATCATGGAATCTTGGCATGTGAAAAATGAATGAGTGGCTGCTCTGTGTTTGTATTTGAGATTACTACCAAATTGTTTAACACAAATGTACGGGGCAAAACTCTGTGACTGTAAATAGATCGTGTAATAGTCATATAGGTTCCGGCAGTGCTTATAACAATATACAACCATTTATTTATCTACCTGGATGCATAATTGCCTATATTTGTGTTGAATTCTTGGATGTCTGGTTTTATGCCCTTGGAAATTCCAGTTTTAGCTCAAGAAATTCAATTTCAGATGTTAGTTCAGAATGAAGATCATAACACTTGCATTGTAACAAATCTGGTTGTAGTTACTGATCAGATAGATATTTTTTTTGTCTCCAGTCCGAGGATACACTTGATGTTTCTTCTTTTGTGTCTCGAAATTCGCCTGGAGCAAAGAGAAAATCACCAATTTTTCTCTGTAATGTACTTTCTTTTCTTTGTTAACTTAGCTATAGATTGTCGTTTCATAGATTTTCAAACATCTGATAGACATAATCTCCATTCCCGGTTGGTTCAGTGGAACACCCGAATGATTGTCTTTGTGGATCCAAAACTTGGCTCTTTCTATGCCATCTTTAGCGCTTCCTTCGTAGCAGCCTGTCTTGTGTAAAAAAAAGGCGAGTTAATTCCTCGAATGGTAACTTTAACTTAACAAAACTGCCTTCCTAATTGATTCTTGACCTATGGTATATAATCAACCACCTTGGTCGATTATCAATTGTTGATAATTGACCTCCTTTTTGGTGGATTATAAACCATCTTCCTGGTCGATTATCAACTTATCGACAATAAATCCACCTTCTTCATGGTCAATATTCGAACTACCGATAATCAAACTCTTTCTTGATCGATTAAAATCATTTCTTTAATTTCAAATTTACAGGAAAAAAGGTAGAAAATGAGGGTCATTTCATTACACCAGATCTTGTCAAGATCCGACGGACAAACAACAACAACATACCCAGTGAAATCCCACAATGTGGGGTCTGGGAGGGTAGAGTGTACACAGACCTTACCTCTACTTTGATAGGTAGAACAGCTGTTTCCGAGAAACATTCGGCACAAGACAAAATATCAATATAGCCACTGAGCATTTGCTTGAAAACATTTTTTAGAAGTTTTCCTAAAAACTTACCTTTCTAAAGACTCCTTGATCTATTTTCAATTCTTTAAGAAAACAAAAGCTCCTACTGTACAACTTTTCTGAATTTTGATTCTTCAGCACAATCTCTTACACTCTCTTTGAATGGTCCTTACCTATGGTTTCATAATTTCTAGTATCTTATTGTATAGTATCATATTATATTGTATTATAATGTAATAATAAATACAAATATTTGGATAGAATGTATCGGTTGTTGTGGTTTAATAACAAAGTCGTAAAATACCATCAAGAGTTGTGGTGAGATGTATATGATTCCTCCACATTTAATTAGGGGTCTTGGTTTCGAGACCCGTGAATGAACATTTTTTTGGTAGAGAGTGTTTCCCCTATAATGGGCCTTACATGGGGCGGATCTGAATGATTCGGGGCACGAAAGCGGATACCATACATCAGGCGGAAAACAAAAAGGGTCATTGACACTTATGCCCTATTTTGTGTTGGTCTTTAATTTTTGCCCCTCAAAACAAATAACTTTTTCGCGAGGCATAAGTTTATATTTTTTTCGCATCATAATATCCCACAAGTTATGTCCATGTTGTAATATCCCACAAGTTATGCCACGTGTCCTTAAAGAACCTATGTTCCGCTAGGTATAAGTTCGATTGCTAAAGACAAAAATTAAAGACCAACTCATTTGAAGGGTAAACCGTGCAATTCCTTCGAACAAAAAAGAACAAGGTTGAGAAATGGTTTGTTATGGTGTCCAACATCTGGTCACAAAGTCTATTGAAACTCAAAACCCAACCCGGCGTTGTTTGTAAATCATGAAACGGCCCCAAACATTAGGGGGAGGGGGGGGAAGAGAACATAACTAGGCAATAGTTAGAAAATAATTTCTAATTAATTACACGTTAGGAAGACAAGTCTTAAGATTTAAGCAGGTCAAGGACTTCTGTTGTATTAATTAACAATTGGAGTACTAATTAGGAAATACAAAATGTTTTCAGAGATGATTAATATTTGCTAGGGAAAAGCATATAAATCTGCCCCTTAATATTTCTACTTTAGTTTCCATTTGAGTTGTGAGTGGGGGATTTAAAGATCTGGATAAAGACCTTTAAACCAAATGTGTCCTCACCCACATTCCATGTCAAAATAGTCAAATATTTGATGAAAGATTATTATGAACAATTTCAAGTCCACTTAAAAAGAGGTGGGTTTTTTTCTGTCTAATATTGTTTTCTCTTTATTAAAATTATCAAAAAAGTTATAGTGAGTTGTTTGGTTTTTGGTGTAAGGAACAATAATTACGACACGAAATTACATATATAACTAATATAATGTTTGGTTTGCAACATAAAGCTCTATTAATACAAAATTTGGTTTTCATTATAAAATTTTGCATAATTTTCTATAAATTTGTATTGTGCCTTAATAAAATTGACAACCAGAGCCGTCCCTAGGGCGGTCGAGGCGGCGGCGGCGCAGAGGGCCCCAGGCCGGCGAGGCCTCCGCCCCAGAATTTTCATTTTTCTTTTATTGGTTTCAAATATTAAGATATGTATTAGAAATGTCTCCAATCTTATCAGTGAGAGTTGTAGCTTAACGATTGATGGCTCCCTTTAAAAGTTCTTCCCTAGTGAGAGATCGTGTGTTTGAATCCAATGAGCAGTGAAAGACTTATTTTTTTAAACACAAAATCAGATTTGGCTCCAAGTCCCAACCATGTCGGCCCAAGTCCCAATGCATTATCTTTAATTTCAATTGAGTGTGAATTTCTAGATATTCTTGGTTATGAAAGATTGTTTGATGACTTTGTAGATAAAAATGCAAGGAGGTCAATTTTTTATGCATAATATAATGATAGTTTTTCTTTTAAATCTTTCATGTAATGATATTAAGGTATCTCTTTCGTAGCATTATTGTACTGAAATTGAAAACATTGAATCGAATATAGTGTTTACTATACATTTATTTGATGTTTTGATCAATAATTTTTTTAATATTGATTAATTAGTTAATTTTAATTTTTCATGTGAATAAAAAAAGATATTTTTTTATTTCTCGCACCGGGCCCTTAAAAGTATAGGAACGGCCATGTTGACAACTATTTATAGTAATAAGTTAACTACATTGATAATGTAAAAAATATACACTTTGATATTAATGTGTAAAACTCCATTAAAAAATTCTCGCACAACTCAAATAAAAGTGAAATGAGAATTTGAAAAATGACTTTGTATGCTTTTATTGTTTAATATTTTCTTTTTTTTTTGTTGACGAAGGAACCCGCAGCCGCTCCCCTCTCGAGTGCGCACAGGGTAAACTCTGGACTGACGTAATAGCCTGCAAACCACGTCAGCCGATTAACCACACTTGGCAAGCCATGTGTGACGAGCTCAACCAAGAAGGTTTATGCAGGGGATCGAACTCGTGACCTTGCGGTCCGCGCTCTACTGCTACACCAACTTGGCTACCCTTGCGGGTTATTGTTTAATATTTTCTGAAGATTAAGTCCATGTGTTACCAAATTGAACAAATGACGACTTCGCATCATTTAAACGTAACTATTTGTTAGCAGTCACTGCAATCACTGGTTCACTGTGCTACCTGATTTTTTTCCAAACTGGCCTAGCATAATCTTCCAACATTAATGAATATAATTTGAATATTTAATGCTATTTAATTTTGACCCCTCATTGTACGCCACTTGCAAAGTTGTGATATCTACTTGGCATGATAATATATGTGCTAACACTTTTTTAGATGTATCAGGCTGCACTATTAAATATGCACTTTCCTTGTATAACTTATTCGGGTGTAATCCTAACTTCTACTCCATGTAATTTAGGTTGGGTGTAAATTACATTTTGTTTTCTAGGGTTTGAAAGATGAGTTTGGTTTAAGTAGTGAAAAATAAATATGTAAAACTCATTGGTAAGGCAAAAATAATAAACAAGCTAAGATTCAAGCAAAAATATGTAAATAGCCAATGGATCTATGTGTATGTTGCTTTGAAAGAAAAATAATGTTAGGGTTACAAAGTGAACAAGATATGTTTCTTCCTTCCTAAGTTTTACATATATAAACTAAGACTAGACTATTTTAGCCCTAAAAGTTGTGATGATGTGACCCTGCTGACGTCCTTATGTTCATGCGCGCTGCGCCACTCTGATCGAGACTGACGGATGTGGCAGAAGTTTGTGGGAATGGGGAACAACTGTAGGGCGTTACCGGGTCATCTGAGCCTCCGAATACGCTGATTTCGCGGGTGCGCTTTTCACCCAATACACATTTCTTTTCAGATAGGAAGCGTGACAAATCACGAAGTTGAATATCAACGTTTAAAACATATTGAGAGATAAGATATAATTATACTAATACTAGTAACTATTAAGTATAAGGGAATCTTTGTCTATTAAATAATCATTCGGAGCTCAAAAATTACTTATTTTGATTGATTGAATTTTTCTCAAAATATTTCACCCTTACTATTTCAGTTAGTGGAACGTTAGTTAAGTGAGATGTTTCAGTGAGCAATCAAGGATAATTTAGAGAAATACTCTTTTGATCAAGCTATAGTACTTATTTAGTATTACTCTAAATGGGAAAAACTTTAAAAGACATATAAGATGAATGAATGCACAATATAAAATAATAATATACTTTAGAATCCTTGTTTCTCCGTAACATAATATGATTGAATGCAATACTTAAAAACTAAAACTGGGTTCAGTATAACACTAATTGAAAACCAAACCTGAAAAGTACCTAGTACTAACCAACATTCAAGAGAAAGTTGATGACCAGAAATATTTAATATTGGGAGTAGAAAATTGAGTAAAGGGCAAAGATGTAAATATATTCTTTAATTTTGCAATTCAGAGTGCATGTATACCCTGCAGTTATACAAATAGTGCAAATATACCCTTTTCTGATAATTTTAAAAAAAAAATTACTTAGTTTATTTTTAATTAAAAAATATCACGTGGCTTTAAAAAAAGTAAGTCTACCTATTTTTTCATTAGAATTATTTTTTTAAAGTCATGTGGTAAAAAAAAAAAAATGGTGGACCGGATCTGGTTCGTTTTAAAAAAAATATTCGTGGCTTTTAAAAAATAAGTCTATCCATTTTATTTAAACAAACTAGATCCAACTCACCAGAAAAATAATTTATCATGTGGTTTTGAAATAATAAGTCTACTAAAAAATGGGTAGACTTGTTTTTAAAGTCACGTGACATATTTGTTAATTAAAAAATAAGTTAAATTATATTTTAAAAATATTTCATAAAAAAGAAGAAGATATATTTACACCATTTGTGTAGCGAAAATAATATATATGTGTCACTTTTTTAACAAGTGGTATGTCTGCGCAAAGTTTAAGAATATATTTATACCTTTTCTCTTGAGTAAAATGACTTAAAGTTAACTAATTGTTAACCAGATCCTGCCAAAGGTTGGTTTAATAGGTTTGTTATCAATGTTTTAAAAGACAGTTTCAGGACTTGACTCAGGGCTCGTCCCAGGGCGGAGCACTGAAAAAATCCCCCGGGGCTCACGTGTGCAGCTTAGTTCATTCGAGTCTCGCCTAACAGTTCTTACACAAATTATATGTAAAATTCATAAATTAAAATCGTTGATCCTCATAATTCTTTAACAAATGAATGATATTTAATAGTTTTTCATCTGTAGAAATAAAAGATGATTGAGTATAACTCAAATAACAAGGCATAGTATTATATATTTACTATTTGAGCAAATCGTAAGGGTGAATATTTACTATTTGGTGCGAATTTAAACTACTTAGATAAATAAGTGTAAATAAAATTTGTTCTGGTTGAGACAACAAGCCTGGAAATAATTTGGAGCTTTTGCTTGTTGAAATATAATAACTCTATCCCACCAATAATATTATTAATTTTAGGTTCAAGTCCCTGTTGGATAATGTAAAGCAATACGGAAAGTAAATAAATATTACAAGTGTTCGAAAGGATAAACAAACAAGCCAATATTCAGAACCGTCGCAAGCTTGTTGAGTCTTAGATCTTGATAACCTGAAATCAAGAAATACTAAATCTGGATTGTTTCAACTGTGGGCTGAGTCGAGAGATGACTCTTTGTCTTTAAGACAAGATTGCCCCGTATATATGTTTTTACGTTAACGGGCAATAGTCTCCCAAGATAAAACAACAACTAATCAACACTACGAAACAAATAGGTTGATTCTGACGAAGAAAACAAAACACGAAACGACTTGCTGAAGAATAGAAAAAGAAGGAAGAGTTTATGTTTTTGACCACTGTTTCTGCTCACGTTTTTGGACAAAATCTGTGGTGTTTTCTCTTCTGTTTGTCTTTGTGTTGTATATAGTGTAGTCTCTACAATTGAGCCAAAAGGCTTCAATATATAGCATAAGGGGAGACTTCTCAACTGCCAAGTAATGGCTGTTAATGGCCATTAGTGAGGGAGTAAATCAGCCAAGTAATGGTTGTTTATGGCCATTAGTGAGGGAGTTAATCCCGTGACCCGAGACCCGAGCCTGAACCGGACGGTACGGGCGGCCGCGGCGCGCGTGTGGGCTTAGCCTTGAACCCAAGCACATCTAGGTCCTCCCTCCTTCCAACACATGGGTTACCCCTTGGGGTCCCAAACCCTTAGCCAATTTTGAGACTTATAAAGAGAATAATTCTTCATTTTCCCACTGATGTGGTAGATTTGTCCCACACCATATTTCCATGCCTCAAACACCTTACTTCGTGGACCAATATCTCTTTCATTTCTTAACGAAATTTGACGATCTTTGGCCCTACGATCATCTACTCACTTAGTTGATTATGCACGTGTGAAGATACAAAGCCTCCAACATGCGGAACCCTAGTGTTTAAGTCATTAAATACGGGTGGACGCTCCTCCACACCAAAAGCAAATTTCCAACAATCCCCTCTTGAAAGAGATTTTGGCTCACACACATGGTGCCTACTTTCAGCAATCTTTCAGCGAAAAGTTATTGCATCAGGAGAGGTAGCTTCTGCTTTAAACCTTCCCTAGTTGAATACCACCGGACTTACTTACTGCGCGGTGAACGTGATGTCTTGAACCGTCAGTGTTTAGTGTAAGCCAAGACAATGAATATTACAAGTGTTCAAAAGGATAAATAAATATTACAAGTGTTCGAAAGGATAAACAAACAAGCCAATATTCAGAACTGTCGCAAGCTTGTTAAGTCTTGGATCTTGATAACCTGAAATCAAGAAATACTAAATCTGGATTGTTACAACTGTGGGTTGAGTAGAGGGATGGCTTTCTGTCTTTAAGACAAGATTGTCCCGTATATATGCTTTTACGTTAACGGGCAATAGTCTCCCAAGATAAAACAACAACTAATCAACACTACAAAGCAAATAGGTTGATTCTGACGAAGAAAACAAAACATGAAACGACTTGCTGAAGAATAGAAAAGGAAGGAAGAGTTTCTGTTTTTTACCACTGTTTCTACTCACGTTTTTGGACAGAATCTATGTTGTTCTCTCTTCTGTTTGTCTCTGTGTTGTATATAGTGTAGTCTCTACAATTGAGCCAAAAGGCTTCAATATATAGCATAATGGGAGACTTCTCAACTGCCAAGTAATGGCTGTTAATGGCCATTAGTGAGGGAGTAAATCAGCCAAGTAATGGATGTTTATGGTCATTAGTGAGGGAGTTAATCAGCAGGTAATGACTGATGATTTAATGTGCAACGTTCCAAAAACCAACACAAACGGAAGGCAGAAACTCCGTCGTTCCCAATTTCATCTTTCCAGAAACTCCATGGACCAAACTATAAATATTAAACAATTTGGGGGTTTATCAGAAGAAGTCCAAGGCCCGTGACCGGATGGGACGGGCGGGCGGCGGCGGCGCGCGTGTGGGCTTAGCATTGAACCCAAGCACATCTAGGTCCTCCGTCCTTCAAACACATGGGTTACCCCTTGGGGTCCCAAACCCTTAGCCAATTTTTAGACTTATAAAGAGAACAATTCTTCATTTTCCCACCGATGTGGTAGATTTGTCCCACACCATATTTTCATGCCTCAAACATCTTACTTCGTTGACCAATATCTCTTTCATTTCTTAACGAAATTTGACGATCTTTGGTCCTACGGTTATCTACTCACTTAGTAAATTATGCACGTGTGAAGAGACAAAGTCTCCAACATGCGGAACCCTAGTATTTAAGTCATTAAATACGGGTGGACGCATCTCCCCACCAAAGACAAATTTCCAACCGTCCCCACGATTTTAAAAGGCGTCGACATTTGAGTCTAAAGATTGTTTTTTATATACACTCAACATCTCTGTGTTTTGTGATGTGAGATTTGTCTAGGTGTCACATGGAAAAGAAGGCTCCAGATAGTTTGTTCTTTTTATTTTTTAAAATCAAATATGGAGTTGGAAGTTTTGTTTATCCCTTGATGGTACTAGTAAGTTTTTTAGTGCTGGAAAATTAGATTTTATGGGAATTGTCATTGGCTTCATTAAATTGAATTTGGGTTAGCCGTTAGACTTTTAATGAGGGATTTAGCTCTCTTAGTACCACACCTAATTTACAAAATTAACTAGGACAACATATCCAACAATGTTGAAAGCTTTCTCATCACTTTTTAGTTGAACGTATTTACTATATTCTCAAAGTTCCATAAAACTTCCTTGAATTCCAGAAACTAACTATTTTTCTACCTTGAAATTAACTCCTCTCATCTTCTATACCAAATTCTTCTGTTAATTTCACATCTAGCTATTTCTCGTCCACCCTACAATGCCCCAGTTATAATCACAATTAATTCTGCACTAAATAACCCTCATAATTTTCTCTTCTCCTACACGTTATATAAATCTTGTGAACCTTTTCATTTTCCCCACACTTCAAAAAGCTCCCTTTTGGCTATACAAGTTTCAATCTTCTATCAGGTAAACCAATTTGATCCAATTATTTTCATGATTAGACTCCTTTTTATTCATTTTATATTGGTTTATTTTTTCTCTAGTAGTGGTTGAATTAGTTGTGGACTAATTTTTTTTCCTTTGTCTTATTAATTAGCTTTGTTTTACTATAAATACAGGGGTTGTTTGTAGATAAACAAAAACAAAAAATGAACTATAGGAAGGAGAGTAGTCATGATCCAAAGCTTGATTTGAAGCTGAATTTATCACCACCAAGGGAAAATAATATTTTTCCAATTTCACCAAGCAGATCATCATCATATTCTTCTATGGAGAGATCACCAGCAAGTTCTTGTATTTCTAGAGAACCAACTCCAGATGATCATCAACAATTTTTTGGTAGCCCAGAAAGTACAACAACTTCAATGATGCTAGTGGGCTGCCCAAGATGCTTAATGTATGTTATGTTATCAGTGGAAGATCCAAAGTGCCCAAAATGCAAGAGCTCTGTTTTGCTTGATTTATTCCGTGAGGTCAGAATCAAGAATCCAAAGAATTGATGATGATAAAGATGAATAATTGAAAAAATAGCCATGGTTTATGGCTTAATTTGGTGGATTAATTATAACCGATTACTAAGCTATAGGTTTTAGTAGTCTTTAATTTCTTCATATATGTCATTTTGTTACTCCTATTGAATTGCTTTTGGTTGCTCACAAGACAGAGAGGAAGAAAGTTTTGGGAGTTTGTTGAGGTAATTGAATGGATTTGATGAAAACCTTGAATGTACCTTAGACTGTAAGGGCCAGCTGTTCTTGTTATGCAATTGCAACCGATGAGCTTAGTATGGCTTGGTTGTACGTCATATTAATTCATTTGACATTAGTAGCTCTTAGTTGCTATCTTTACTAAATGCATGCAATCAATAATTTGTTGCAACAACGCCGTTAATAATATCGATTTGATCATTCAATATTTACAATTCATTGACTCGGCTTGCACAAAATAAATTTACTATAAAGGGGGTCAAACGTTCTCGGTTAACTTCATTTATAGAACTCGAACGATAGATTTCTTGGGAGACCCTTCACATGGTTTTAAGTGCAGTAAAGGAAGAGATCACGTGATTCAATTAGATCAAATCAAAGGACTTATGAAGAAACATTTTCTCAGCGTTCAATGTTAAGTCCCACATCGAAAATGGAATGAGATCTTGGACTCCTTACTAGCTTTTGGGATGAGTTAGGCCCAAGATCCATTCTTTACATGGTATCAGAGCAAAGCTTATTCCAATTCTTTGTTCACCGATGTTGGGCCCCCAAATTATATTGTTCACATTCCAGTTAACGAGGTCTGGGCGTGCATGGGAGTGTTAAGAGTCCCACAACGAAAATGAAATAGGAACATGGACTTCTTCTATGGACTTGGACAATTTTCACCGTACGAGCTAGCTTTTGGGGTTAAGTTAGGTCAAAGATCATTTCTTTACCTTCAAACGTAATTTGGATATGAATTTGAGAGAGGAGGGGGAAAAAAGCAGCAGGGCACTATCCATGCAAGGCTCATATGTACTGTGAATAAAAATTTTAGCTTAAATATTTTAGCTAACCGCTGATGGTTGGAAAATAAACTACTGAAGATTGGGCCCGTTGGCTTTCACTTGATGACTGATGAGCATTTAAATTTCTAAGCGTGTTTATTTTTTATAACCATTTATTATATTTGGTCTGAATAAGTTTGGCTCATTCAAATATTGTACACAGCCTTGAAATTGTTATGATATTATTCTCTTATGATTTATGTGAAGGCAACTTTTTACTAGCACTTCGTTAACTACTACAGGGTCAGATCGATCCCCTAGATCTTGAGGAATTAAACACATCTTCTAACCAGTGCTCCACTTGACTTAGTTTGATCATGTATTCTTTCAATCAATATTCAATATATTACAGAATTATACATATAATATATTGAGTTAGTCGAATGACTGGATTCACGTGACCCAATTTTTATACATAAATTCACCTCTGACTACAACACAATCACCGCCACCTTATCAATCACAAACATTATCACTATAAAGCCATCACCGCTAGCACCACCACCTCAGAACCCTTATCCCCGACCATCACTACCACCCGTCCACCACTATCATTTAGGGTTTATTTTATCAAACAAACAATTTGAGTGTCATTAGTGGGGTTAATTACTTGAGATTATTACATCAAAGAGTAGTCAAATTTTAATTGATGAAAGCGACAGAAACGCGTTCATATAGCAGTCGAATTCATCTCTTAATTACTTGCGTGGACAAGTTTAAAAGTCCAACCAAATAAATTAAATTACCAATTGTCAAAAGGGCGGCCAAATTGTGTTAATAACATCTTTATCAATTTAGGTTTATAAAAAAACGGTGGGTGAGCTAATTAGCTAGCTTACCATGTATAGACATTTATCAGAGCCCTTGTCATTTAATATAAATATACTATTTTTGGATTGTTCACATGTGCCATTAGAAACTTACAGGTTCGTTGAATTTTTTCACCTATTTATTCTTGGTTGGCTCATGCAGCTTCTGTTCAAATCCTAACATAATCAGAAAACAGTAAATAAGCGAAGAACAAACAACACATACAGATTTATAGTGATTCACCCTCAATGCGAGAGCTACGTCCACTTTGCCGCTGCAGATTTTACTATAATCAAATAGCGAGTTTGAGTTTACAATTCTCTCTTTCTCTCTTTCTCTTTCTCTCTTTCTCTCTTGATCGACATGAAAGAAAACGGCGTCCTAGTATATATATAGCGAAAACCAAGGCGAACATAATACAAACCAGAAATTCCCAAAATATCTTCTACTAAATAACCTTACATTACTGACTGGAGATGCGGTGGTATCTGCGGCCGCAGAACCATCCACAAATCCAAGGTGGTGGCCGACCACTTTTGGCTATTTAAGCGGTGTCACCCTTTTTTCAGTCATATTTCGACCCAAACCTCTCTCTAACACCTCCAAACCCTCCATAGACATTCTCCAAGGTTCCAAGAGGGATTACCAAGTCAACTCATCATATTATAACACCTAAAATCTGCCTTAATGAAAGATGACACTTATATGGCAAGGTAGAGTGATCAAGGATAGACAAGAGCAAAGATGAGTTTGGATTTCGAGTTGTTACTTCAGATTAAGGTAATATTTTTGCTGTTCTTGAGTGTTTTTAAGTTCTCCTAGCTTTAAGTGATCTTAGGGTAAAGTAATCCATGAAGAAATTGGGGTAAAACTCTATAGATGAGCATGATAGCTATTGTATTGATTGTTGGATGATTGTGATAAGATTTTTGAGATAACTATAACTAGGTTCCATGAAGTATGGTTGTTGTAACCTTAGAATTGTGTTTGATGATGATGATGGAAATATTATACTAACTTGGTTGCTATGAACACAAGATAAGAAGATTGCGCACGCTAAGTGTTCGACGGGATGTCACAATGATAAATTCCTGAAACTCTTAAATGGATTTTGACATAGATTGTCCTTATTGCATAGGTCGGCGATTGTAGGACAAACGAGGAGCCGTAGGAGTGTATTGACCATCCACAAGGTATGTGAAGGCTATCCTTTTTCTTATTTTTGGTATGATTTCTTTAACGAGCTAGTTCCGTCTCCATTGCACAAAGATGTGCTAGTTATAGAAATCGCTTTTGGGTTACCATGACCCTATCCTAGTAATCCTTCCTTGTCAAGGACGAGTTACAGTTAGATATGTTTAGCCAAGTACTTAGAATGATAGAAAGCATGACTATATACTGTATAGAATTATAGTGCCTTCGAGCTATGACAATTGTCTCCGGGGCTATGATGCTTGCCTTTGGGGCTATTGTCCATACAGATCATCTACGTGGCTATACAGACATAGATCGCCTTTAGGGCTATACAGACACGCGCTTGCCTTCGGGGCTAAACAGATACAGGGTGCCTTCAGGGCAATCTATCCATGTTTAGATGCATTATACTAGGCTAAGTAATGAATACTAGTTTATATAGTTAGTAAGCGATAGAGACAGGTAAACATGACCAGTTTTCCTTTAGTAGCTTTTTAGTTCATATTCAGATTACGTTATATTTCAGTTCAGTTCAGTTCAGTTTCAGTCGCCTTACATACTCGGTACATTATCTCGTACTGATGTCCTTTGCCTGGGGACACTGTGTTCATGCCCGCAGGTTCAGACGGTTCAGACAGTTCAGTCTCCTTACATACTCGAGATCGCATTTACAGCATGGCCTCCATGGCCTAGGCTGCCTTTAAGGCTCAGATTTCGAGTTCAGCTTGGTACGCTCGGACCTAGCTAGGTACCAAGTGCCAGCCACACCTCTCTTAGGTTGAGATGTGACATACCCTAACATTGATTTTTAAAAAATTAAAATTTAGTCACCTCAGAATCAACTTTTAATATGATGTCTAAAGTTAAAATCGCGCCTTTGAAGTTTCCACTTCAGACTTTTAGGCTCTCAAACAAATATAGACCATAAAAATTGAAAAAACAGTTAACGTTGTTTAGATTTCTGATCTTTATTTGTTTTTCCTTTCTGTTCCCCTTAATTTGGGATATAAAACATTATCCATTATTCAATTTTCTTGGCGTATTGTTCTACTTATATATCACAGGTATCGCAAGCCCATATTTATTGGCCAGAAAATGCACATGGAAAGGAAGAGCTAATAGAAGATGTCAAAATTGTATTGACAACTAGCAAGCACTGTCATGAACTACATTTATGATGTTACAATCATGTCCTACAAAAGCATAATAAAGTACTGCTTTCATTGGCCAAAGAATCAATCATATGCCAACCACATATATTGCTATCGTTGTACAACTATGAGAAGATATATCACAACCAACAACACTTTTTTAGTCAAATTCATATTGAGAATATATTCCTTATATAAGATTAACATAAATCTTCATAAACTTAAATGTTGGTTCTTGATATATTCGATTAAGTACATAAACCTTAAATTAATTTAAATGTTACACTTTCAATTCTTCTATCAATGACTCTTCACAAATTTAATGATTATTAACTGTTAAACGTTTAATTACTCATATAAATAGTTCTAAACGTAATACCAATATAACATATTTCACGTGTAAAGGAATCAAAAACACATATTTTAATCAGTTCAAGGTTAAATATGCTTAATGAAATTAGAAGGACTGAAATTAAAATTTATCAAAAACACAATTATCTCTGTTTAGAAATTTCCTTTCTTATTTTAGCTTTCGGTTTGCTTCCTCTAGTTCCCTTGCCAAAAATAAATACTAGTAGAAGAAAGAGGTAAAGTAAAGTACATTTATTTTCACTTGCTTTTAATCTTCCAGTAATAACCACTATCAAGTCTCTAATTTATTGGACTACTAAAATTAAATACCTCACTTTTCCATTCCTGTGAATGTTATCATCTATCATCTTATCCCCACTAGAGCAGTTGCCTCAAAGGCAAATCTTTGAGTTATTAACCTCTCAATTATGTAGTGCAAAGCCACAACAAAAAAGGCTAAAGTTGTAATGCACTTTCACCATTGCCTTTCCTTTAGGTTCTTCTCATTTGCACACTTGTTGCCTGAATCCAAACTTTTCATTTCTGACATCAAATTCAACCAAGAAGTTCTGCATCTGAAAATTCCCCAGAATTATCGATGGACCGGTAGATAATTCGGGGCCAAAAGCACCACTATCTGTGATCATAGTTAAACAAATCACATCAGTTTCACCAGCAATTGAGAAGTAATTTGCTAATGGCAATGCCATTTCTGCACCGCCCTTAAAATGAAACTTTAGCTCTGGCAAAGACAATTTTTCCTGCCTGGAAATATTGAAACATGGCCTTAAACCTGTTATTTTCTCAATACTCTCAGTTCTTGGAATACCCTTTACTTGTTTCACAAAGGCATTAAACACAGGCTCGAAAACATAGCGATTCATGTATGTAAAAGTAGTCCCCGAATCCACAATACTCCCACCATTTCCATTAAAATCAGGTTTCAAATACTTGTATGGAATCTTCACTTTCTGTCCTCCAACTGTGATTTTCCTTAAACCAACATAATAGTACACTGATAATGCATTTTTCCCAGCCACAACTGGATTTTTCTGCAGTACAGTATAGCTTAAATTTGCAGTCTTTTCACCTTTAAAATCCAAAACAAGATTGCTACTTTTACCAGCGTCATCAAACTTATGTGAGACAAGACAATAAGAGAACCTTTTAACACCTAATTGACTTGGCAATGAAGCAAGTCCACGACCTAAACCAGCATTACCAGCAGGTTGTTGTGAAGAAAACATAGAACAGCCAACAAGAAAATTGGGAATTTTCTTGTTGGACATATCAAGGGTCTCAACTAAAGCAAGACCACCTGTAGAACCTGAACCATATAGAATAGTATATGGTGGACAGATCTGTTTACAATTTGGTCCAGAACAATCTTGGCAACGAGATTTTGTACTAGTCTTGTTATGTATCCAGCCACATTTTGGATTTAAACAACCAAGAACTCTTGCAGTAGATGAAGATTTGGGAATGAAAGTGGGAATGGACTGTGAGCAGTTGGTACATAAGTATTTTTTTGTACATGGGAACCAAACAAAGTTATTACCAGTGTCAATGATGAATGGGATTTTTTGAGGTGGTGTACCAAAGCCAAGTGTAATTGAGTAGCCTCCATAGCTATGAGGGTATAAAGGGGTTGTGGAAACAGATGAATCTTGGGATTTTTTTATGTAATTTGCTCTGGATAAGGAAAAGGAAGCTAAATGTGTGAGCTTTGAGTATAAATCTTGAGATGGGTTTGTGTTGAATAGGGAGAGTGGAAGGGTAGTGGTGGAGGTTGATGAAGAAATGAAGGGAAAGAGGAGAGAAAGCAAAGAGAGAAACATGGTAAAAGATGAAGAAGCCATTGTGTTTTTTTGGGAAGTGTTCCTTTGGACCAAAACTAAATAGTACGAGTAGCTTAGTAGTACAGTAATATAGGAGATAAAATAATTATTAGATTTTTGGTACTTCCTCTGGCCCAATTTATTCAAACAATTCTCTTGGACTATTATATAATGGGAAAATGTAAAATTTCTCCTTCAATTATGTTTTATGGAATAAAATTGCTCACCGTCAAATTTTGGAATCAAATATATTTTCACCGTTTGTAAACTTATTAAATTTGTCCTTGACAAAAATGTGAGTTGAAGGCCACGTCGGATCCACGTCGGCTCGCCCAACTCTTTTAAATCGACCCATAACTCGTAACTCGTTACCCCAACCTTTAAATAGCTTCGACCCGGTCCAAATAGTTTCCTAATCGATTTGAACTTGAACCCTAAAAACGATCCCTTTGCTAATCGGTTTAGGGTACGAAATTTCTTCATTTTCCTTGCTAATCAATATTGTTATGTTCTTCTTCTATCTATTGTGTTCGCATTTGTTCAACTTTCGACGATTTTGCCGACGAGTTGTGTGTGTTCATTCGGGTTTAGCATTCATTCGCATGTATTCCATTTTGTTGCGTTTTTTTATTTCGATTTCACTTTGTCTTCAAGTTTCTTTAATAGCACAACTTTGTTTGTCGATGAATTTCACTGAGTTTTGTATCGATTTTGCTGTCATGGTGTAAGAAATGTCTCATGTGAGTTGTTCTTCACAAAGGAGGTGCAATTGTAGTATGACTGCGAATCAATTTACTTCCACGACTACTTCCAATCCTGGAAGGAAATTCTTCAAATGCCCCAAGACTAAGGTAAGTAATGTTTATGTAATTCTTCAATTTACGTCGACGACTATTGCTTCATTTTGGGTCATTTCTTGTACTGGTTTTGTTTTTTATTCTTTCTTCATTTTTTGTTTACAGAGAAGTTCTTGTGGATATTGGCAATGAGAGGATGAAGAATACTCCGAAAGTTTTGTCGGTGAATTAATGTCGTCATTGGATGCGTCTAAGAATGAAATAGCAGATTTTAAGAAATAATTGCGTTGAAGGGTATAAATCAAGCGGAAATGAATAAAGTTTTGAAGATGCGCATGTTTATGATGATTTCATGGGTGTTATTTGTTGGATTTGTTGTGGCGTCGATTATGAAATGAATATGTATTTGTAGTTGTGTAAGGAAGTTTAATGTGTTGTTTGTGATTAAATAGTAGTAGCTATGAACAAAATTCATGTTTGTACCTCATTGTGCCATTAAATCCGGTGCTTAGCTTACCATTTATGGCTTTTATTGCTATGTTATGAACTAAGTCATGTTGGTGACATTTTGTTTACCATTATTGCCTTCTGTTGCTGATATGACTCTCAACTTTCTTTACTGTATGCAAAATCAAAGTTATACCATTCTCTTAAATGTTTGTTTTACTTATTGCCTTTTGCTGTTGATAGGAAAGGCATCATACTTTGCTGCCGATAGGAAAGGCACCATAGCAGTACAACAAAGATATAAGTAATGAAACCATCATTTTTATCATAGCAATACAAGCTGATGTGAAGAGGTTTAGGCACCATAGTTGTACAAGCTGCTATGAAAAGGTTTAGGCATGTTGACATTCTATTTTGGCACAACATAGGTAATGAAATCATCATTTAAGCAAAAACTAACAAGGTCAAACATTTTTATCATTCTATTTATAATAAAAAAACAGATGTCAAACAGTGATGTATACAATATATAATGCTAGAATAAGATTAACATGACACATTTTAGATAATGGAAATCATCACTGCTCAATCTTTGGCATAAGAAAACATGGACACATTATATACAAACTCTACAACCTGGACAGATTCACAAAACTAAATGTTTACCAAAAGACAAATCAAATGTGTTAATTTGTATTGTTACATCAGTAAATTCATCTTCACAAAAAAAAAAAAAGACTTCACTAATCATAAGTCTTTATCATGTTTGAGACTTCCAATTCCCTTTCCTTGTCTTCATCTTCTCTTTTGTCCCTAAGCTTATTTCATGTAACAACAACCTTGTTTGGTGGTTGATAACACATGTTGGTTGGCTGACTCATTCCAGTAGAATCACCAACAAATAGATTCTTCTTGTTGGTGTAGCTAATGGTTGCTTCATCCTTTCAAGTATCATAGTATTAGCTTTAGAAAATGACTTTGACCTTAGTGATAGGTCTGGTTCTAGCACAGTTGTGGTGCTGCTGCTTCTTGGAAAATTGTCTTCAGATTCTAACACTGTTGTGGTGGTGGTGCTGCTACCCTTAAACCTCTTCGCAACAGCTTGTTTTCCTTTACTTTTCTATCATTACACAAAAATTAAATTTATATATGTTATATATGTTGTATACATCAGTTCTGGTGCTTCAGAAATCTAGCACAGTTCTGGTGCTTCAGAAATCAAATATTGATGTACATGTTATATACTGATGTATACAAATAATGATGTATACAACATATACATCAGCACTTCAGAAGTCAAAATCAAATAAGCACTCTTAAATAGGCTACTGCTACAAATACTTGTGTTTAAAGTGTTACCTTAGCACATCCCCTTGCATTGTGTCTACTTTGATGGCATGTAGAACATGTCATAGGTTTTCCTTTCCTTGAAGAAGACCATTCACCTTGTCTTTCAAAGTTTTCATTCCTCACTCTACCTCTCTTAACTTTGGGTTGACCTACCATCTTACATATTTCTGGTGGTTCCATATCTTGACTCTTTTCATATTTTCAGAATTTTGATCCTGTAACTGGTTAAAGTTTGTGTAAGTAGACTGACAAGTAGGTTGTCTTATTATAATAGGGGTGAATGGCTCCCTCAACAATAGGATCCTTATTTCTATGCTTGTATGCTCTTATAGCATGAGAACATGGGATTCCACTAAGGTCCCATATCCTACATCTGCGTTTCTTTGACATTAGATCCATAATGTTTGTGTCAGTTCCCTCAGACACTTCATACCCATCATCACCATTGAAATGGACCTCACAATTTTCAGCAATAACCACAAAGTCCTTGTAAATCTCTAATGTTGTAGGACTGTCGTCAATAACCCATTTATGCACATGACTTTCATTGGCTATCAACATATCCATTACCTATATAATATTAAAGTGTTATTTTTATGTGTTAAAACTAAATTGAAAACTTGAAATGGGCAAGTGTTACCTTTAGCCTGATATCTTTAAGCATCTTGATAATTGGCTTGTGTCTTGCCTCCAAAATCCACTTGTTAAATGACTCTGTGATGTTGTTTTCCACATTTTGATTCTTGAAAGTGGTGTCTAAGTAGGCTCTAACCCAAGTCTCAACTGAGTATGTTAACAAGTTCTCAGCAACTGACTGATCCATCTCACCTATAACCTTCAAATGGTCACAAAACTCTTCATGATAAGAGCTCCATGCACAATGCCACATCTTCTTCTTCAATGCTTCAGAACCACCCCATCTCTTCAACCAATTATGCTCTATATGTTTAGCATAAAACATGTACTTCGCTTCTGGTAAAGTTGTCTGAATTGCATCAATTAACCCCTGCATGCAAACAATCAGTAAACTGAAATCTGTACTAAAATAGTTAAACAAACAACAAAGTGGAATAAACAAAAATATTTTACCTTTTGCATGTCGGCATGAAGGTTATTACTTGGCCTTGCTGCAGGTTCAGTGAGTTCTTGAGTAACTGTAGAAACCAATTCCAAGTGACTTTGTTTTCTTTAGAGACTACTGCCCAGGCTAGTGGATAAAAATGATTCACGGAATCCTAACCAACAGCCACCAACAATTGCCTTTTAGACTATCCTTTCAAGAATGTGCCATGCAATCCTATGAAATGTCTTAGCCCACTACTAAGTCCATTCTTCATTGCATTAAAATATATATACATCCTTAAGAACTTTCTTATCCATTTTTCAAGTGCATCCCTATATAGGTTGATTACAACATCACTTCCAGGATTGCTATTCATCAATTCATTGGTATAACTCTCTAACTTATTGCACTCATCATTGTAACTACCACCAAGTTCTTCCAAAATCATCCTCTTGACCCTCTTACACTTTTGATGACTAACATTAACATGACAACAATTGCACCTCCTTTGTGAAGAACAACTCACTTGAGACATTTCTTACACCATGACAGCAAAATCGATACAAAACTCAGTGAAATTCATCAACAAACAAAGATGTTCTATTAAAGAAACTTGAAGACAAAGTGAAATCAAAACAAAAAACACAACAAAATGGAACACATGCGAACGAATGCTAAACCCAAATGAACACACAACTCGTCGGCAAAATCGTCGAAAGTTGAACAAATGCGAACACAATAGATAGAAGAAGAACCTAGCGGTATCGATTAGCAAGGAAAATGAAGAAATTTCGTGCCCTAAACCTGATTAGCAAAGGGATCAGCTCGATTAGCAAAGGGATCGACCCGATTAGCAAAGGGATCGTTTTTAGGGTTCAAGTTCAAATCGATTAGGAAATGATTTGGACCGGGTCGAAGCTATTTAAAGGTTGGGGTAACGGGTTACGGGTTATGGGTCGATTTAAAAGAGTTGGGTGGGCCGATGTGGATCCGACGTGGCGTCCAACTCACATTTCCGTCAATCCGAGGGCAAATTTAACAAGTTTGCAAACGGTGAGGGTATATTTGATCTCAAAGTTTGACGGAGGGCAATGTTGTTCCATAAAATATAGTTGGAGGGCAAATTTGACCCTTTTCTCATATATAATTTTCTCAAACTCTTTTCATATATCGTGAATTATTAATATACAAATTTATAGTACTTTTAATGTAGTTTGTAAATATGTAAATTTTATTATAAAATATTTAAAAAATTGATATTTAGAATTGTGTCAAAGAAGGATTTATTTGACTCCCAAAATTGATCAACCCTCATGTAAATTGGAGGGAGTACCAGTTTTGCGGCTAACGTAACTCAACTTTAATTGTGACATGTGATTCCTGCACTTTAGTGAAGAAATGAGCAATAAGTCTCCACAAAGTGTAAATGATAAGGGTCGGTGAGGTTTGAAAATACCATAACGTTTGGCCAAGTTATTCTAACTTTAGGTACTAACAGTTACACAGTATTGCTTTGTTTTTATATTTATGTTTTGTCATTATATATTGGGAGGAGGAGAAGGGGAAAACGGGAAAAGAATTAAAAGGTGAAGAGTCGAACCCTCACTAATAAGACGAAAGCTAAAATAGCCAATCAACAGAAGTACTAAAATTCCCTCGGATTATATTCACTTATAAATCATATGCCAATTTTACTAAACCAAACATGAAGTTCTCTCCTTGTAGCTACTACCAATGATTCTAGGTTGTTAGACAAATATCCAACTCGATCAAGATATAGGGATGATTAAAAAAAGGACGGAATTTTGATTATTTGGAGAATAAGATCAATTCTATCAAGAATATGTCGTGTTGAAGACCAAGAAAACACCCATTTTGGCTCTGCTAACAACAACAACAATAACATACCCAGTGAAATTTCACACCGTGGGATCTGAAAAGGGTAGAGTGTATACAGATCTTATCCCACCTTGATAGGTAGAGCGGCAATTTAGCTCTGCTAAATAGGTTGAAAAAATTATATCATTTTTTAGGCAGACCGTTGGCTCATGATTCAACCACTCCAGAATGGGTTTTGGTAGAGAGGTGTAATGATTCTTGATGACTTGGGCTGATTTTAAAAGAAGAATAAGCATTTGTACTATATGAAGAGGGTAAAGATTCTTAAAACTAGGCCTACATTTCCAATAAGCATATTTGTATCACTTGACGGGCAGTGGGGTACATACGATGGCATCATTTATTTGAGAAGTTGTGATATAGAAAGCATCTTGGTTTTCCTCCTTCGCTAATCAATAATCATTATTTCTTGCATTAGTTATTGACATTTAATAAAGGATTTTAAGTTTGTTTAGTGGCATTTGGTGAGAGGTAGATGTCAATCAAGAAACAAGTTATCCATACAAATTAGAGTTTGGCATTTAATTATGTGCCAATCATTTAACCAGGACTCATTAAGGTAATGTAGAATATGCAGTTTTCCACAGGGTTCTAACTCTACAATGGAGCAAAAACAGTATTACTCCCCATCTCAATTTAAGTGTCTTAGTTTGATTAGACATGAAGTTCAAAAAAATAAAGTTAGACTTTTGAATTTTGTGATATTTAATCTGTATATAATATAAAACTAAGAAATAGAAGAGTGATGTGACACCTTTCTTTAGCTTAGGATTTTATTTATCTTTTTTCTCAGTTTTTTTGACAATTTCTCCTACTTCTCTATATTTTACAAGAATAAATATATCAATTACTCCTCCATTCATTCATATTCTTTAATGTAAAAACTTAATAGTCTTTATTTTCATTGCTCCCACAACCTTTTATTACAATAACCTCTAAATAATTAGTCTTTATTTTCATTACTGCCACAACTTTTTATTACTATAACCTCCAAATAATTAATAGTCATGTTCATGGTATTATTTGATATTTCATATTGTAGTCCTATAAATAGAAGCATTGTAAGACTTTGTTGCAAAAAGAAATGATCACATTAGTCAAGAATGTCACCCTTTTAGAACATTAGATATTGTTTAAATTCATATTTTTTGTTTCTAAGATCCTACCCAAGATTATCCTTTCATTCCATATTTCAAGTACGTAGTAACGTTGTTACATTTACTACAATATTATATTCATGCTTTAGTTTGGCTTGAAGAAGGAGGAGGAGACTCTTGAATGATGATCGGCTTGTAGGAGTTGATAATATCAACAAGAGCTCGGGAATTATGGATTGATTCCATTTTTTTCTTTGTGTTCTCTCTATAATTCCTCTTTAGTTTGATTTTTATATGAATTTTTTATTGTGGTAAGTCTGTAATTTCTTTTGGTTCAAAATAATAACTTATGACTTTATAGGATGCTATATATATATAAATAGGCTTAGCGATGGCAGGTGGGTATAATTTTGCGGATTTCGCATCGCACCCGCCCCAACTGGGGCGGGTATGAATATAACTTTGGTGGGTAGTAAGCGGATATGGGTATTGAAAATGTATCCGCCACGGGTAGGCGGATAGGTAGTGGATTTTCAGTTATACCCACCTCATATCCGCCTCCCCCCTCCCCGTATCCAACCGCCCGCCTACCCGCCCCATAAGCCCAATACAAACGGATTTTTCATTTTTTATTTCAAGTCATTTTAAATTGAGCCCAGGCCGATAAAGCCCAAGCCCAATATCAATTCGTCAAAGGCAAAAAAGAGAAGGGTAAAATGCCCATTTGTTCTTTTCCCTTCAAAAGGCGTGGAAACCCTAGACGCACGAAGCCGCACTATTTTGCCCATCTGGTTCGGCTTTTCTCTGTTTTCCATGCGCGAATAAATTTTCCAGTTAAATATGTGTGGGTTCCTTTAAATCTTGTGGTCATAAACTTGCCAAAACTTACTAAATATATAAAGAGACACTCTTTTTGGGACAAACCAAAAAGCAAAGTAAGACATGTTAGTTATACCCGTGATATACATGGGTTTGTATACCATGTATATCACGGTTTTATAAGGCATATTACCATATGTGAAACCGTGGTATATACGGTATACAAACCCATGTATATCACGGTTTTTTGGAAGGGATTATTTCTTTTATGGTATCAGAAGTCTAGGTTTTTCACCCACTTCGCCGAAATTAACCTTCCACTGCCTCAATTTCCGGTCTTCTCCTCGGATTTCGTGCACTTCTTCCTCCTCTCTTCCCAAATTTTATTCCCTAATTCACCTATTGTTCTTTCGTTATGTCTACGTCAAAGAACATGTTTCATCATTCCCTTACTGTTTCCAACATCAAGAACCAAATCCCTATTGTTCTTGAGATGAAAAACGTTCAATATGCGACGTGGGAAGAACTTTTCAAGATTCATGCACGTTCGCATCAAGTTCTTCATCATATCATTCCCTCAGCTACAGGCGAAGAGCTTGCCCCAGAAATTGACCCGATATTATGGACTACTCTTGATGTTACCGTTCTGTAGTGGATTTATTCCACTATCTCTACGGACCTCTTGCAAACGATTCTTGAACCCGATGCTACAGCGATAGAAACTTGGAATAGGCTGCGTGACATATTCCAAGATAACAAAAACTCCCGTGCTGTTACTCTTAAGCAGGAATTTTCTCATGTTAACATGAAGGATTTTCCGACCGTCTCAGCCTATTGCAAACGACTGAAAGAGTTGGCGGACCAACTCCGCAACGTTGGTTTGCCCGTTAACAATAATCGTCTTGTTCTCCAGATGGTTGCTGGCCTATCCGAGGCTTATAGTGGCGTTGAAACTCTCCTTCGTCAAAGTGATCATATACCACAGTTCTGTCAAGTCTGGTCCATGCTTACGTTAGAGGAAGTCGGCTTGTCTAAAAAGGCGGCTACTAGTGCAAATCCAGTCGTCATGATGACGACTTACTAAATATATAAAGAGACACTCTTTTTGGGACAAACCAAAAAGTAAAGTAAGACACTTAAGTTTAGAAAAGAGAATACTAAATATTAATTAACAAGTGAGTTTTCACATGGTCTGCAAAGTTGTAGAGGAATCGACATTTCCCTATTTCCATATATTCGTAACTTCAGATTGAAATTAGAAAACAATTAACCAGCTACAAAAATCATTGATTAATAGCTCCTTTCTTATCTTAATCACAATCACGATCCTCAATTAAGACAAATTATAGACTCCAACAATGTGATTTATATGGACCCAGAAACCTACAGAAGAATGAACATTTTCCTCGGCAGGATACACAACATTGGACCATCTTTTCTGTCATTAGCAGACAAATTAATTGTTGGAAATTTGCCTTTGGTGGGAGTTGCGTCCATCCATCTTTAATGACTTAAACACTAGGGTTCTGCATGTTGGAGACTTTGGTTCTTCACACGTGCATAATCTACTAAGTGAGTAAATGATCGTAGGGCCAAGGATCATCAAATTTCGTTAAGAAATGAAAGAGATATTGGTTCACAAAGTGAGGTGTTTGAAGCATGAAAATATGGCGTGGAACAAATCTCCCTCATCGGTGGGGAAAGGAAGATTTGTTCATTTTATAAGTCTAAAAAATGGATAAGGGTTTGGGACCCCAAGGGGTAACCCATGTGTTTGAAGGAGGGAAGACCTAGGTGTGCTTGGATTAGAGGCTAAGCCCACACGCGCGCCACCCGTCCGGTCCGAGCTCGGGTCTCGGGTATTGGGTATTGGTCCATGAAGTGAGGTGTTTGAAGTATGAAAATATGGCGTGGAACAAATCTCCCTCATCGGTGGGGAAAGGAAGATTTGTTCATTTTATAAGTCTAAAAAATGGATAAGGGTTTGGGACCCCAAAGGGTAACCCATGTGTTTGAAGGAGAGAGGACCTAGGTGTGCTTGGGTTCGAGGCTAAGCCCACACGCGCGCCGCCGCCCGTCCGGTCCGGGCTCAGGTCGTGGGTTTCTGCCTTTTGGGTTGGTTTTGGAGCGTTAAATCTCCATTACTTTGCACATAAATTCAATCATTTACTTGGCTGAATATAAATCCTCACTAATTACCATTACATGGCTATTAAGAGCCATTAGTTGGCTAGTTGAGAAGTCACCATCCTTACACTATAAATTGAAGCATTTAGCTTGGCTCAATTGTTCAGAATAAAGACATAAAAAATCAGAACTCTTCTTCTTACTCTCCAGCATCATTTCGTTATTCAAACTTCTTCAAAGTAACACTTGAGTTTCATTTGCTCATTTGTTAAGTTGTTGTTTTATCTTGGGAGACTATTGTCCAGAACGTAAAAGGATATATACGGGGCAATCTTGTCTTAAAGACAGAGTGTCATCACTCGACCCAACAAATTATCAAAGTGATTGTAATTTCAGTTTGTTGTAATTTCAGTTTGTTGAAATTTCAATTTCTTGTAATTTCAGTTTGTTGTAATAGTTAGCAGTTACTTACTTTTCATTTTCTGTAATTGTTGTATCCACATTAATACTCCTTCTGTTTTATCTTTGATGGAATACATGCATAAATACAACGGAATCAAATAGTAAGGATCGAACTCGCATATAATATAGACAACACATAATCAAGATTTTAATCAAACATAAAATCAATACTTATCTCTTGAAGTGTGACCGCGACCGCAAATCGAACTTTCAAGCATCCATGCGATCTTCTTTTGATTCTACGTGTTAGAATATTATCATTATTGATATTATTATTAATGTAGTATCATTGTATATATGGTAAGAAGTAAGAAGATTATTAGGGATTAGTGATTAGGAAGATTACTAGGGATTGTTATCAATTAATGATTAGAGGCTTTGTTAGAATATTATCATTATTGATATTATTATTAATGTAGTATCATTGTATATATGGTAAGAAGTAAGAAAATTATTAGGGATTAGTGATTAGAAAGATTAGTAGGGATTGTTATCAATTAGGAAGATTAGTAGGGATTGTTATCAATTAGTTAGATTAGAGGCTTGATTTCCTCTAATCATTAATTGTATATTGTGTGTATAATTTGCCCTATATGGAAAAATAGATTGGGGAAAATATTTCTTCTATTAAGGTATCAAGAGCCTAAGAAAAAGATTCAATTTTTTTTCTTTCTTATCAATTTTCGTCCAAAATCCTACCATTGGCCGAAAATAATAATTTTTTTTTCTTTCTCCTTCATTCTTCTCAAATTTTCGTCTAGAACCCTTCTTGACCGAAATTTTTTGAATATTTTTTTTTCTCTCCATTATTGTTCTTCATTTTTGTTCCATCAAACCAACAATGTCTGAATCCAAATCCCTTTATCATCCAACTTTAGCCGTTTCGAACATAAAAACACATAATTCCATCACTCTTGAGATGAAAAATGTTCACTATGCAACATGGGCAGAAGTATTCAAAATATGTTGCCGCTCTCACCGGGTTATTCATCACATAATCCCACCGGCAAATCACAAAGGGAAGGAATCATTGACATGTGATGAGTTGGAACTGTGGGAAACTCTTGATGCCACAGTTCTTGGATGGATTTACGCAACAATCTCTTTAGATTTGTTGCACACAAATTAACCAGATTCCACTGCAAAGGAGGCTTGGGATCGCTTGCGGGACATTTTTCAAGATAATAAAATTCTTGCGCCGTGACATTGGAAGAAGAATTCTCCAACATAGATATGGCGGATTTTCCAAATGCATCGGCATATTGTTAACGTCTGAAGATTTTGTCAGACCAACTTAAAAATGTTGGTTCGCTAGTCACCAACAATCGATTAGTCCTACAATTGGCTGCGGGGCTTACCGATGCCTATAGTGGTGTGGGAACACTCATTCGCCAAAGTAATCCACTACCCCTATTCTATCAAATATGTTTCATGTTAATTCTTGAAGAGGCGGGGTTCGTGAAAAAGGCAGCCACAGTTCAAATTCGAGTTTTGTTGCCACCAATAATAATTCCATGAATTTTGAACAACAAAAATGAGGACAAAAAGGACGAAATGGTAATAAAAACCGGAATGGTAATAACCGAAATAATAAAAATAGAGGAAATAAAAATTCCGACGGTGGTGGTGGTGGTGGACAAGGCGGCAGAACCAACTCCGGGGGACAACAGGGGCAGCACAATGGCGGGACAAGTCACTAGGCCTGGCAGTGGCCGTGGGTGCACCGCCCCTGGTCCATTCCCAATGGAAACTAGGCCGGAGCCGGCCTACGGGCCCACCGGCCAGCCCGGTCGCCGCCCCAACTTTCGACGTTCGGGCAACCGATTTGGGCCACGAGAGAATGCAAATTCCATCGCGGTTCGGTGGCAAATGGGCCACTGCCGACCCAGTGGCAGGAGGCCCACTCGGCTGTGGCCCACCCAACAGATATAGAGTCCGCAATGCACACTCTCGAACTTAATCCACTAGATTCAAATTGGTACATGGACTCCGGAGCGATGTCCCATATGACGTCCTTCCAAGGTAATCTCTCATCCTATTTTAATTTGAGCAATGATAATGGAATAATTGTCGGAAATGGCCATTCAATTCCAATAAAAGGGTATGGTTCTAGTAAATTATCACCACCAAACCCACCACTTGTTTTAAAGAATGTCCTTCATGCTCCTAAATTAATCAAAAACTTGGTCTCTGTTAGAAAGTTTACTACGGATAATTGGGTATCTGTTAGTTTTGACCCTTTTGGATTTCCCGTGCATGATTTTCAGACGGGGAAGCTTCTCATTAGATGTGATAGCAAGGGGGAGCTCTATCCAATAAATCCACCAAATCAACAGTCCAAGTTTCAATCCACTTTTGCAGCCTTGGCACCAACGTTTGGGACATCCGGGAGAGTCTGTTTTGGCCTCTCTTAAACAAAATAAATTTATTTCTTGTACCCAAACACGGACTCTAAATAAGTGTCATGCTTGTGCGCTTGGTAAACATGTTAAATTGCCTTTTATTTCTTCTACTTCGTGCACTCCTATGCCATTTGACATTTTACATTGTGATATTTGGACATTACCTGTTTTGAGTTCTTCGGGTCATAGATATTTTTTACTCGTACTAGATGACTACTCTAATTACTTGTGGACATTCCCTTTGTCGAAAAAATCACAAGTGTTTTTCACTTTTCTCACATTTAGAGCATTCGTCCGAACTCAATTTGAACGTGATATAAAAATTATTCAATGTGACAATGGGAGGGAGTTTGACAATAAAAAAATTGGGATTTTTTCAAAACAAATGGTATAAATTTTTGGCTATCTTATCCTCAGACTTCATCACAAAATGGGAAGGCGGAACGCAAAATTAGAACCATAAACAATATTGTTAGAACATCTCTTGCTCATGCTTCACATCCCCCGGTATTTTGGTATCATGCCCTCCAAATGGCCATTTACATGTTGAATATCCTTCCTCATAAAAACATGTCTTACTAAGCTCCTATAAAAATGCTTTATTTACAAGAGCCCTCATATCATCATTTAAGAGTGTTTGGTTGTCTTTGCTACCCCCTCTTTCCATCTACCACAATCACAAAACTCCAAGCCCGGTCTACTCCATGTGTTTTCTTGGGATATCCTACTAACCATCGCGGTTACAAATGTTACGACATTTCTTCCAAAAGAATAATTATATGTCATCACGTAATTTTTGATGAAACGAGTTTTTCATTTGCTAAGATACATGAAACCGGGACTCATACCTATAAGAACCGATGATTTAATCTTCTGTGTATAAGCTAAACTTTATACTTATAAGAACCGATGATTTAATCTTCTGTGTATAAGCTAAACTTTATACACTAAATCATCTACTATATAAGTAAAGGACACACATACTAATACATGATCTATTTAATTTTTTAAAATTAAATAAATTATTTTTCTATAATAAATACTATATCCAAACACATGGTTAATAGTATATATCTCAACAATTTTATGTGATAATCTTTGATTGAACATGAAATTTAAGACTGAAAGAAAATATCTCCGATAAGTATCAAAAGTACCGGTAGAACTTGTGATTTTAAATAAGCATTAAGGGTAAAAATATAAAATTTAAAGTTAAAAAAAATTTCAAACATGAAAAAGTGTCAATTTTACGTAACACGAGACTAAAGAAAAAATGTACTCCATCATATAGATGAATATATGAAATAAATTATAAGACAATGATGAGATTGATCCTTGTCAACGCCCAACAGAAGGAGAGTTATATTGGAGAGTGGCACATGAGTGTCTTTTGGAATATATGAATCTTTAACCATGTGATGTGGTAGGGAAAGGGAAAAGGTACAAGAAAAGCTGGATTCTTCCTGGATTAGGTTCCTTCATCTCCAGATAATTGTATAGTCCTTTTGGTCCACAAGAGACTCGTAGTGGAGCTTGGCTTTACCGTCGAGCATCTAACTTTATAGGACAAGAATTGAAGGAGCCTTATCTTCATGACGCTTCTCTGCCTTTTTTATAAGTTTAAAGTAAAAGAATTAAAGGTTTAACGTGATTTTTCTATTTTCATATAGGTATCACTCTCACATCAAATAGTAGAAAAATGTACTGCATGCAAGATACTTCATTTTGATTTCTCATCTGATGTCCGATATCTGTTTTGGAGCCACATCGGGGAATCTCACTTTAGAGAAAATCACTCCCTATAAAAAAATGACTTCATTCAAGAACTCAAATCAAGATATCTGATTAAAGATGAAAGAATATATACTTACCACCTTATTTGATGGTGCAATACAGACTCGTATATGCTCCTTTTTGTTCTTTTTGTTTACTCTGCGTTTATGTCTTTTTGCACTCATTTAGCTAACTTTTTCCATGTTAAAAAAAAAAACTAAGAACAAATTAAGGTCTCTGTTAATAAGCTACTTACTAGCTAATGGCTAGTCTTCTAATTCATTTTCACTTTTCACTCTATATATATATATATATAGACATCAAATAAAAACCAAAGTCTTCCCCATAATTTTCATATAAATATTGGTATAGATATGTTGACATTGGCCAACATATATAAACAAGCACGAAAGAAAGAAACAAATAGAAGCAAAGACTAAAACTAATTCCTTCATATATATCTGAACACTCAAAGAAAATAATAAACTTACAAAAGCACCCTTATCAACAAAAGTGAAAAGTTTTACCAACATTAGACTAGGTCTGTATAGTATATATTCTTAGTAAGATAATAATTTAAAATTTCTTTATGACATTAAAATGGGACAGAAATAAGAAATTGGGAACTCTGTAAATTGACATGATGTGTTGAAAATCATATTTGTATATGTTACCCTTATGTATTTAGCTCATTTGTCAGAAGTTTTTTTTCTTGAACTCTCTGTCCAGTCAAATATCATCAAATAAATAAATTTGATGAAGTATATTTAATGTATAATATTTAAAGTTCAAGTACCGCTATTATTCTCTTAATAAAATATTGACACTAAATGATATTACTGTTACTATTAGTTGCATAAAAAAAGTAAAAATTGGGTGGCCTAACCACTTTTTGGACGTCTCTTGATGTTCATTCACTCACTGAAATGTAATTGAAAAATAGTCAATTTTAAGTTATATTGACCTTTCCACCCTTATCATCTTTGTTTGAAAGCGGAAATGAGACACTTCTTCATCTCTCAGACTCGGTCTTTCATAGAGTTTGAATTATCCAAAAAATATATATAGAGATTTGAATGACCACAATTCAAACTCCAACATGTTTTATGGAGTTTTCGAACTCCGGAAACTTTTCATGGAGATTTGAACTTTCATAGTTAAAACTCTAGTATTGTTATCATGACAATTCAAGCTCCGATAAATTTTTATAGAGTTTTGAATTGCCATATTTCAAACTGAAAGTATGTATGTCCTAGACTCCTAGAGACAATCTACATTAGGGACAAAAAATGTATTTGAACACATTCATATTGTTAATGAGATTAATATTTATGGCATTTGCAATTATTGTTTGATTGTTTGCAATTATTTATATATGTGCATTGTTGGAAATTAGCCTTTGGCGGGAGTTGCGACCGACCAACTTTAACGGCTTAAACACTAGTGTTACGCATATTGGAGAATCCGGTTCTTCACACATGCATGATCTACTAAGTACGTAGATAATCGTAGGGCCAAGAATCGTCGAATTTCATTGAGAAATGAAAGAGATATTGATTCACGAAGTAAGGTGTTTGAAGCATGGAAAAGTGTGGTGTGTGATCAATTCTCCCTCATCGGTAGAGGAAGAAAGAATTGTTGTGTATATAAGACTCGAAATTGGTTTGGGGTTTGGGACCCCAAGGGGTATCCCATGTGTTTAAAGGAGGAAGGACCTAGATGTGTTTCGGTTCGAGGAAAGACCACACGCGCGCCGCCCGTCCGGTCCGGTTCCGGATTCCGGGTTCTCGGCCGTGGGCCGTCTGATATTATCTTTTTAGGCCAGAAAACTTTGTCAGATGTACAGTTTGGACCAGAATTCTTTCAGATGTACAGTTTGGTCCCTGAAGTTTCCAGAAAGTCAGAATTTCGGCAGAAGAGAACAGAAACGTCAACACTCAATTCACCATTTATTTTGGCTGAATTACACCTCCTATAATGGCCAATCCATTGGTATTTCTCTCCATTTATTTGGTGGCTTTACTACCTCCATAATGGTCATTATTTGGCCAATAATGGCTATTATGGAGACAGTCAAACAGTCTCTTCCTCACCTATATAAACACCCCTTACACCATTGTTGAGGCACACTTGATATACACGAAAATATACAACCACAAAACAATTTTTTCCTACAACTTCCAAGCATCATTTCGTTACTCAATATTCTTCACGGTAGCATTTGAGTTTCCTTTGCTCAAGTGTTCCATTGCTGTTTTATCTTGGGAGACGAATTATCCAGGACGTATAAAGGATACATACGGGGCAATATTGTCTTAAGGACAGAGTGCCACATTCGACTCAGCAAAAACCAAAACAGTTTCCAGTTTTCTTGTTCAACAAAAATTGTAATTTCAGTTTTGTTGTTCTATTGTAATTTTCAGTTTTCTAGTTGAATTGTAATTTCAATTCTTACATAAACAGTTACTTGTAATTTCCGTTTTCTGCAAATCCTTGTAATCCAACAACTTAAGACAATATTGTTTCTTACGGTAACTGCAATAACATGGCTGGAAATATGACCGATGTTGCTGCTGCTGCTGCCTCTCGAGGCAACGTTGCTGCCTTCCCTGCCACTGCCGCTACTGGCCAAGGCAGTAACTCCGCCGCCTTCGCTGCTGCTGTTGCTGCTACTGTTCAAGGCAGTAACACTGTTGCCTTCCCGACTGCTGGAGCTCCACCCTCTTCTTCACACCATCATGATCGCCCTGAAAAGTTCATGGGATCAGAATTTAAGAGATGGCAGCAAAAGATGTTGTTCTACTTAACAGTTATGGGCATGGCCCGGTTCCTTACGGAAGATCCTCCACAAGCTGGAGATGAAATGGACTCTTCGCCTGCTGAAACGGGTGAAGGGGGCCTTGGTATCCATGTCGTTAACGGCATGAAGATGGTTCGTGATGCGTGGAATCATGGCGATTTCATGTGCAAGAACTATATACTTGAATCGCTTGCGGACCCTCTCTACACGGTCTATTGCACCGTTGGCACCGCCAAAGAGCCGTGGGAAAATCGGAAAAGAAGTACAACGCACAAGATGCGGGTACTAAGAAGTTCATCGTTGGGAAATTTCTAAAATTCCAAATGGTGGACAAGAAGACGATGATGTTCCAAGTCCAGAATTCCAAATGATTTTACATCACCTGGATTTGGAAGGATCGAAACCAAACGAGCGAGTTTTGGTTGCATCGTCGATTGAAAAGTTACCTCCTTCATGGAATGAGTTTATGAGTTAATTAAAACTCAAGACAAAGGAGATGACCTTTGAAGAGCTTGTTATCAAACTGCAAATCCAGGAAGATAATAAGAAGACCTTGCCAAAAGGTAGACAACCTGCTGAGGCGAAGGCGAATCTGGCTGAGGCCAAAGGGAACTCAAGCAAGAAGCGGAAGTTCCAGAAAGACGGCAAAGCCCCTGCAGCAGAGATGTTCAGAGGTAATTATCATCACTGTGGAAAACCTGGTCATAGGATCAAGGAATGCCGCAAGCTCAAGACTGAGCAACAGTAGAAAGCCAAGTCTAAAGGCAAGGCTCAAGAAAACGTCGTCAAGGACACGCTCCTGGATGACATGATCGAGGAATTCTCTGCAGTGGTGCTAGAAGCCAACTTGGTGGAGAATCCGATGTAGTGGTGGGTGGACACAGGTGCTACTAGGCACATCTGTTCCAACAAAGATGCCTTCTCCACGTACACACCAGTCGCTGACAAGAAGTTGTTCATGGGCAACAACGCTTCTTCCGACGTTATGGGGGTTGGAAAGGTGGTCCTGAAGATGACTTCCGGTAAGGAACTTACTCTGAAGGAAGTGATGCACGTCCCAGAGATTAGAAGAAATTTAATTTCTGGACCTTTATTGGTTAATGCTGGTTTTAGGCTAGTATTTGAATCCAATAAGTTTGTACTCACTAAAAATGGCACATTTGTAGGGAGGGGCTTCGTCTGTGAAGGCCTCTTCAAAGTGAATGCCATGTCTGTATTGCGTCAAGAAAATAAAGTTGAGTCTTCTTCTTATTTGCTTGAGTCTTCTAATTTATGGCATCATAAATTAGGACACGTAAACTACAAGTCTATTCAAAGGCTGGTAAAGATGGAGTTATTGCCTTCTATCGACATAAACCCTCAACATAAGTGTGAGGTGTGCGTAGAGGCAGAACTCACCAAGCTTCCTTTTCGATCCGTCGAAAGGAATACCACTCCTCTAGAACTTATTCACACAGATATATGTGATTTGAAGTTTGCCAAACTAGAGGGGGGAACAAGTACTTTGTGACATTTATAGATGATAGCACAAGGTATTGTTACCTTTACTTGTTGAAAAGTAAGGATGAAGCCTTTGAAGCGTTCCGACGTTACAAAGCAGAAGTTGAGAATCAACTTAGCCTACGGATTAAATCCATTCGTAGCGATAGAGGGGGAGAATATGTAGCGCCATTTGAGGAATATTGTGCCCAATAAGGCATTATTCATCAAACGACGGCTCCGTACTCACCTCAATCAAATGGTGTGGCGGAACGTAAGAATCGCACATTAAAGGAAATGATGAATGCCTTGCTTATGAATTCCGGTCTTCCCCAAAACATGTGGGGAGAAGTCGTCCTTACCGCTAATACGATTCTTAACAGAGTCCCACATAAGGGTAAGGACAAAACTCCATATGAATCATGGAAGGGAAAGAAATCCACCTACAAATATTTTAAGGTGTGGGGTTGTCTGGCAAAGGTTGAAGTACCCAAGCCAAAGCAGGTCAAGATTGGGCCTAAGACTGTAGATTGCATATTCATCGGATATGCAAATAACAGTAGTGCTTATCGCTTCTTAGTGCATAAGTCAGATATTCCAGATATCCACCAGGGTACAATAATGGAATCAAGGAATGCTCTATTCTTTGAAAGTACCTTTCCTAGAAAGGAAAAAGACATAACCTCTCTCAAACGAAGTTATGCACAAAGCTCTCAAGAACCGGAGTCCTTGATCGCCGGATCCGAATGGTTCAGATCTAGCAAATCTCGAGGTGGCTGAACAACTGGAATCTAGTATTCCAGATTCTCAGAACTTGGAGACTCCAGAGATGGATCTAAGGCGAAGTAAAAGGGCTAGGAAGGATAAATCCTTCGGTCCTGACTTTGTTGCTTATATGGTTAATGATGAACCAAGGACAATTGCTCAGGCGTTGTCAACTCCAGAAGCACCGCTCTGGAAAAAAGCTATTGAGAGTGAAATAGGCTTCATTCTGCATAACCATACGTGGGAGTTGGTTGATCTTCCTCCGGGAAATAAACCGTTGGGGTGTAAGTGGATACTCAAACGAAAATACAAAGCAGATGGGTCTATAGACAAGTACAAAGCCAGGTTGGTAGTCAAGGGCTATCGGCAGACACAAGGCTTTGACTACTTTGATACCTACTCCCCGGTATCTCGGATGACATCCATACGAGTATTTATTGCGATCGCAGCTTTGCGTGACCTTGAGATACACCAGATGGATGTTAAGACAGCCTTCCTAAATGGTGATTTGGAAGAAGAAATTTATATGGACCAACCCGAGGGGTATGTGGTTCAAGGGCAAGAGAAGAAAGTCTGTCGACTTGTCAAATCTCTGTACGGGCTGAAACAAGCCCCGAAGCAATGGCACGAAAAATTTGATAGTACTCTACTATCGAAGGGGTTCGCCATTAATGGGTGTGATAAATGTGTTTACACGAAAGGTAACTCTGACTCATTTGTTATGATATGCATGTATGTAGACGACATGTTGATCACAGGAAGCAGTCCTAGGGTAATCCTAGAGACTAAGAACACGTTGAAACAATGCTTCGACATGAAAGATATGGGTATCGCAGATGTCATCCTAGGGATTAAAATCTCTAAGACGTCTGATTGACTGGTCTTATCTCAGTCTCACTACATCGAGGATGTTTTGAGAAAGTTCAAGATGTTAGATAGTTCACCGATAGCGTCACCAATGGATACAAATCAAAAACTTGATAAAAATCTTGGTTCACCTGATTACCAGGAGCGATATGCACAGGTGATCGGTAGTTTGATGTATATAACAAACTGCACCCGACCTGATATTGCTTACGCAGTCAATAAGTTGACTAGGTTCACCCGTAATCCGAGTGATAATCACTGGAAGGCGTTGAATCAGGTATTACAATACCTGAAATACACGTTAAATTACGGGTTACACTATTTGAGATATCCAACAGTATGTACTAGAGGGGTACGGTGATGCAAACCGGATATCCGATATAGAGAACACCAAGTCCACCGGTGGGTATTTATTTACAATTGGTGGTGGGGGTGTCTTGGAAATCCTCTAAGCAAACTTGCATCGCCCGATCCACAATGGAATCGGAGTTTATCGCTTTAGACAAAGCGGGAGAAGAAGGCGAGTGGCTTCATGACTTCTTAGAGGATGTTCCGTGTTGGAACAAACCCGTACCTTCGGTAATGATCCACCGCGACGACGATCGGTCGGCTCTAGGAAGGGCACAGAATGCTATGTACAACGGCAAGTCTAGTCATATTCGACGGAGGCATAAGACCGTTAGGCAACTGATCACCACGGGTATAATATCCATTGATTACATTAAGTCAAAGGATAATATAGCAGACCCATTGACAAAGGGCTTACCCAAAGATCAGATGGCTTGCCTGTCTAGGGGAATGGGCTTAAAACCCAAAATATAAGGACTAATACAGCGGTAACCCAACCTTACTAACTGGAGATCCTAGTAATTTGGTTCAATGGGAAAACTAAGTTGTAAAGGTTCAGTTGATCGCTTCGGTGGAAGTATGAGCACTTCGGATAGTGATTTCTGAAAAGAAACACCAAATCCAAAGTCGTTCCTGCGATAGACTTTAAGTGCTATCTGCAGTGTGGGTAAAGGTTAAGTTTTCAAAACCTGTAATGCTCCTCAACAGTCGAGGTTAGGTTTTGGAAAACTTTTAATGGTTCCTAACACTTGTGAAGTGGGGTATAGCAGGATACCTTGTAGGAGACCACCTATTTAAGTGCGAGGACGGGCCACCTCAAAATGAACGCACTTAAGAATCCAAGACGTTGTCCATGTCCAAAATGGACAAAACATTACGAAGAAGAGAGTAAGGGAATTTGTTGTGTTGGTACCATTGACTTGGCTTACACTAAACACTGACGGTTCAAGACATCACGTTCACCGCGCAGTAAGTAAGTCCGATGGTATTCAACTATGGAAGGTTCAAAGCTCAAGCTACCTCTCCTTATGCAACATCGATCCGCTGAAATATTGCTGAAAATGAAAAGACACCATGTGAGTGCGCCAAAATCTCTTTCAAGAGGGGATTGTTGGAAATTAGCCTTTGGCGGGAGTTGCGACCGACCAACTTTAACGGCTTAAACACTAGTGTTACGCATATTGGAGAATCCGGTTCTTCACACATGCATGATCTACTAAGTACGTAGATAACCGTAGGGCCAAGAATCATCGAATTTCATTGAGAAATGAAAGAGATATTGGTTCACGAAGTAAGGTGTTTGAAGCATGGAAAAGTGTGGTGTGTGATCAATTCTCCCTCATCGGTAGAGGAAGAAAGAATTGTTGTGTATATAAGACTCGAAATTGGTTTGGGGTTTGGGACCCCAAGGGGTATCCCATGTGTTTAAAGGAGGAAGGACCTAGATGTGTTTCGGTTCGAGGAAAGACCACACGCGCGCCACCCGTCCGGTCCAGTTCCGGATTCCGGGTTCTCGGCCGTGGGCCGTCTGATATTATCTTTTTAGGCCAGAAAACTTTGCCAGATGTACAGTTTGGACCAGAATTCTTCAGATGTACAGTTTGGTCCCTGAAGTTTCCGTAAAGTCGAATTTCGGCGAAAGAGAACGAAACGTCAAGCACTCAATTCACCATTTATTTTGGCCGAATTACACCTCCTATAATGGCCAATCCGTTGGTATTTCTCTCCATTTATTTGGTGGCTTTACTACCTCCATAATGGTCATTATTTGGCCAATAATGATCATATGGAGGCAAATAAACAGATCTCTTCCTCACCTATATAAACACCCCTTACACCATTGTTGAGGCACACTTGATATACACGAAAATATACAACCACAAAACAATTTTTTTCCTACAACTTCCAAGCATCATTTCGTTACTCAATATTCTTCACGGTAGCATTTGAGTTTCCTTTGCTCAAGTGTTCCATTGTTGTTTTATCTTAGGAGACGAATTATCCAGGACGTATAAAGGATACATACGGGGCAATATTGTCTTAAGGACAGAGTACCACACTCGACTCAGCAAAAACCAAAACAGTTTCCAGTTTTCTTGTTCAACAAAAATTGTAATTTCAGTTTTGTTGTTCTATTGTAATTTTCAGTTTTCTAGTTGAATTGTAATTTCAATTCTTACATAAACAGTTACTTGTAATTTCCGTTTTCTGCAAATCCTTGTAATCCAACATGCATCCCTTGAGCTTACGTTGTCATTAATATAGTGAGATATTAATGATAGAACGTAACTCTCAAAATAGCCTCGACTAATGATCATCGAGAATGGGATATCGATGATATGCTATAAGTCGACATGTGGCATGCATCACATTCTTGGAGAATGTAGCATGTCTCACAACTACGAGTAATGGTTACTCGTGATGGACACATGAATATTTTGGAGAAGTATTGGTTTACCATGCCGATAAATTATTTGTTATACATGTCTATAGTGTTATCGGCGTGTGGAATATAAAGGTCCTTTGACTTGAGGTCAATACGCACTTTGTTTACAGAATGATGTACTTTGACCAAGTTCTAAGCTTAAACTCCTTCTGGAAAAGATACAGATTGTGTTGGGTGCATCAGGATGTAAATCAAGGTGGTAGTTGAGCCAAGAATATGATTCATTCCTCTATTGGAAATTCGAGAGAGCACTCAACTTCTCAATATTATTAGGTTGACTAAAGTCACTGGCCAGTGCAAGAGACATATTTAGAATATGGTCTAGTTGTCAACTAATAAATGTGAGATAAAGTGATTAAGCCATTTGGATAGACACTTGGAAAATCCTAAGCTTAATCGAGTGTGTCGTGAATGAAAGGAATTTATAGTTCCGCATAAAGGTTAAGTTTTCTGAATTCATGTAAACGTACTTCACATATTGAGTTCATCATACGACGCAGTCTAGGAGTTTCGTATGGACCTTAATTAGATTAATGTCGATATGTGAAGGCCTATAGGGTCACACTATATGCGATTGTTTCTTCGATCTAAGAGTGTATTGAGAAAATATTAAATATTCGATTGAGAATGGAGATATTTAATTTATAATAATTATGGAATATTTCTATTTGATAGAAATTATTTAATTAAGTCGAATTGGATTTCGAATTTAATTAAATGTGTTGGATATATTATATGGGTACTCGGACAAATACAAAGAAGCAATTGGGCCAGAAATTACTGGCCCAAAATGGGAGCTTGGCCGTCCACTTTGGGCGTGTGAAGTGGACATTAACATGGAATCCAGAATTTCCTGTGTTTATATCTGTTTAGGTTTTGTCCTGAACTCCTATATATACAACACATACCCCATAATTATGAGGTTACAGAAAATAACTTCTCAGTTCCTAAAGCAAGATTTCTAGCTTTTTTTAATAAGAAATACACTGGAGTTAGATCTTGCAATCGATGAAACAAATAGCGTGGATAACTTAGTGTTGAATCCCGCGTACGAAAACCTGTAAGTTTTCTTTTATCGTGTTTTGAACATACAACATGGTTATCGTATAAGTCATGCCAGGATTGTTGTTGGGTAGGAAATTTTAAAATTCCGATGTGCTTACTATTTGATTTACGGACCCAACAAATACCTACACAAACTCCTAACATTTTTTTGAACTAGCATTTCAAACTCCAAGAATTTTTATTTTTTTAGAAGTTTGAATTTTTTAACTCCGTGAATTTTTTTATGAAGTTTTTAACTGCCATAATTCAAAATTCAGCCTTTTTATGAAGTTTGAGTTGTGGCAGTTCAAAGCTCCAGGAAAAATTCCTATAAATGTACAAATTTTAGTAAACTTTAATGGAATACGTCCAAATTTTAGTTCTGCATTAGAAGTGACGAAACATTGAATAGCTCTGAAATATTGGTTAAAGCTTGATTAGCGGTACAAAAATGGCTATTTATCAGTTTCTTCTATATTAAAAGACAATGGTTCAATGGGCTACTTTATTAACAGGTCCAGCCCATTAATAGACAAAGTTGGTTTTTGTCGTGTTAGAGTCCGTTTGGCGCTACACTATGTGTTGGTTAGCATTTGGGCTGTATTCAGAGTTAGGTGTAAACGTGGCGCTTCTACGCGCCAAAAGATCGCCCCACTTCAACGGTGCTCTCCGTTAGGCGCCAATCGCCCAATTTAATTTCTTCTTCTTTTTCCAACGATTGATGTGGGAGTAATTAGTATTTAAAGTGTTAAAATATATTTCTATATTGACTCTATTAAGACTTAAATGTTTGGTCAAAATATAATAGTAACGAAGATTTGTATTTCAATTTGTTATCATGTTTAAACTTACAAGAATTTTATCGCATGGAGTTCCTGTAGTTAAACTAGTTATTTAATGTTTAAAATGTAATCACATATTTAATTGCTAAATTTCTTAATACATAGGTAATGAGGGCGAAAGAGGGCTAGAGCGTGGATCAGAGTCGGATGGAGGGGCCAAGAAAGTACTTTTCATTTCACACATTTAATATATCACATATTTAATTGCTAAATTTCTCAAATACATAAGTAATGACAACAAAAGAGGGCTACAAAGTGGGTCAAAGGGATCGAAATAATGCTTCTCGATCACTTTTTTCGGAGAGAACACTCTGAAAGTTCAACTATGCATTAGGTAAATTCTTCATTACATGTACACTATTTGTTATTTATGTAAAGAGTAATTTGCTATTTGTCTAAAGAAATCATATCACTAAGATTTTTTTTTTACCATCAACTCAAATAAAAATTGTATTGAATAAGCATGTTTAGTACATGTAGGTTTTCTCCTCCTCATAAACTGACATGTTAGTCACTAAATCTTGCAATTAGCACATTTCCCATGCCATGTGAAGTACTGAAAGTAGAGTGTAATCTAAATTAATTAAACTATCATCTATCAGTTATTAACAATAACATTAGAAAAATTATACCAAACGAATTTTACTTATTTTTTATTAATTTAATTATTCTTCTTCTTTAAATTACATACAAGTGGTTGTTGTTCCCTCCATATACATATCCTCCTCACTATTTTGTTTCTCTCTCTTCCCGCTTTTTCCATTCCCTCTCCTAAACTCAGATCTCATCTTCTCCAAAACCAAGAATTTTCAATTCAATTGATTCTTGAATTTCGTCAGCTGGGTGTGCTTGAAAAGAAGTTTAGCAGATCATGCAGCCTTTGAAGCGTCAGCTACCATTCACGTCGAGTAAACCGCCGTTAGGTGACTACCACCGGTTTTCTACTGACCCACTTCTTCATCAACAACCTGAAGGCATCGTTGTTAAGTCTACTGTAAGTGTGTTTCCATTTTCACACACTTTATTAAGGGTTTTCTTCGAGTATCATTGAGTGAATTAAACGAATTCTTGGAAAATCTGCTCTATAATTTGCTGTAAAAAGCTGTCTTGTGTGATATGTGGTTGTGTTGTTTATGTCTTCAATTGGGTTTGACTTGAATTTTGTTTATACAAGTGTGGAAATTTTCGATATACTCATATGTGTGTAATAAGGGGGGAATTTTCTATATATTTATGAACTTAATCTTTCTTGATTTGGATTGTACTCTTTATTAATTTAGCTGTATAGTACTGAACTTTGTGCCCTTTGTTTTAGGAATTAATTGATTTTCTGGTTTTATGAATGTTGTTAATTTCCATAAGTTAGAGATACATTTATGAATCGATGTAAAAAGTTGTAACGGTTCTTGTTTTTTTCGCTACTAACCTACCCGAATTGCTATTAGGTTTTACAAGTGTGGAAATTTTTGATATTTTATATGTTTGTAATAAGGGAGATTTTCGAGTTTTTAAGAACTTACATTTCTAGCACGCGATCTTTCTTGATTTGGCTTGTACTCTTTATTAATTCAGCTGTGCAGTTCTGAACTTTGTGCCCTTTGATTTCGGAATTAATTGATTTTCTGGTTTTATGGATGTCTTAATTTCCAAAAGTTGGCAATACAATTATGAATCTATGTAAAAAGTTGTAGTTCTTGTTTTTTCCGCTAGATGTAAAAAGTTGTAACGGTTCTTGTTTTTTCCGCTAGATGTAAAAAGTTGTACCGGTTCTTGTTTTTTCCGCTAGATGTAAAAAGTTGTAACGGTTCTTGTTTTTCCACTAGATGTAAAGAGTTGTAACGGTTCTTGTTTTTTCCGCTACTAACCTACCCGAATTGCTATTAGGTTTTACAAGTGTGGAAATTTTTGATATTTTATATGTTTGTAATAAGGGAGATTTACGATGTTTTTAAGAACTTACATTTCTAGCACGCGATCTTTCTTGATTTGGCTTGTACTCTTTATTAATTCAGCTGTGCAGTTCTGAACTTTGTGCCCTTTGATTTCGGAATTAATTGATTTTCTGGTTTTATGAATGTCTTAATTTCCATAAGTTGGCGATACAATTATGAATCTATGTAAAAAGTTGTAACGGTTCTTGTTTTTTCCGCTAGATGTAAAAAGTTGTAGCGGTTCTTGTTTTTTCTGCTACTAACCTACCCGAATTGGTATTAGGTTTCTTAATTTTTGTGCTACATTGCTTTTGGATAGTCTTAGATTTTGAAGGAAAAACATGCAGCAGTATCCATCATTCAATAGAAAGGGAGATTAAATTAAGAAGGGAAAGTAGATTGGACATGGTCATTTGTTTAGGTTGGTCAAGATGTTAACCATAACGGAAGAGGAGTCTGGGGTTTTGAAATGCCGAAGATCGTCAAATTTAGCTATACATTAAGAGGGATTTGTAGTCCTTCCCGATAAATCAATTTAGACTTTCAGGATGGCCATCATTTGCCTGCAAAAAACTCTTGCTTGATGTTTAAGAAGGTATATAACGTCTTAGTCGAAGGAGTTGCTATAGATTCTAGGTTAACACGAGAATAACTGCTGCATTAGTTTTCTCTTCTATCCTCCTGTCTTAAATTGTCATATACATCCAATGCAGTTGCAATTCCTGTCAAATAATCTTAACATCATGTTGAAATACTAGTATGGCCTTAGTGTTTTCCTTTTGGACCAATACCCAGAAGAGAGAAAATAACAAGAAAAGCAATAGTTCTGGGGAACCTGGCCCTCAATGGTAGACTTATTTGTAATTCTTTATAGTAGTAGTATATTACAATGCCTTGAGATTGTGGGATTTTACTGTTGTGGACCTTTTAATACAGTTGCTACTGGAGACAGTTTTAGTCTAAAGATAAACAAAATCTCACCATCTTTATCAAACTGATTGATAGAAGTAAGAATTCTTTGGTGCTGCTAGATGGAGTTTTGGTTATGATTTGATGAAACTAGATCGAATTGAATGAATAGTAAATATGAAGGTTCTTCGTTGGAGTAGGTCCTGTATAAGATTGAGGCTAAATTTGAAGATTGGTCTTCTGACTGCTTAGGAGTAGTGGCAGATGTATGCAGCTTCTTCTGCATTGCTCATTGAGAAAGAAAATACAGGAAGCATTGAAGGAGATAGATGCATAGTAACTAATGAGCTGCAATTTTCTATTACATTATCCATCTCACTCTCTCTCCGCTGCTTATACTTTTAAAAGAGCCCCTCTAGTCCTCCTTGCTCTGAGATTAGCAAATGGTTGCTTCTGGTGAAGCACGTGTACCACTACATAGAGATTCGGTATACTAGTCCTGAGCTCTCTCTCATGCCTAGAGAGGCAGAAGCAGTAGCTGTTAGGCTGAACTCAAGTCGTGTCATAGGTTGCAAAGGATACCACAAAGGAGTAAGCCACTAGTTTCATGTTGATGTGGTCTACTCTACCAATAACCGGTCAAATATCAAACTGCATAAAGTTTCAATGAACTTTTGGAACAATCAATGAGATTGATCAGACAAGTACCAAGTAATATTACTGTTGTGCTGCTAATATTACATGTTTATTATGTTCTATTTACAAAATCCTCAGTATTATAGTGATGCAACTTGACTTTGTTGATTTAAGCACTAATCAGTTTAGTTGATCATTTATAGTATCCATATATCAACTTCACTTCAGACACAATTTTTTGTTAACTTTTAAATTTATTGCTGATGGGAACATGGGGTTACTCAATTGTCTTGATTAGCCACTGAAACGGAAGAGTGAAACAGCAAATTACGAACAGGGAGTTGGTGCTCAGGTTGTGGGTTCTGGATATGCGGATGTGAGTAGTCCGATGCAGACACCAATCTCAGGGAAAACTGGAAAGGCACAGAAAGTGCCTAGGACATCAAAGGCTAAAGCTGCTGCTCAAGCTGCTATCTCAAATTTAGGTACGGATATCCTATGAAGATTTTTGTGAGCATTAGTTTATGTATCTCATATCATCAATTTAAGATTCACAATTGTAATCTTATTCAATTTGACAGATTAGCGGTTTAGATAATTGTAATCTTTGTTGTGTCATTCCATCTTATCGTTGTTTGCATTTTCTCTAAGGCACCCACCATTTTATAAACCACATAGAATTACAAAAGAGATGACTTCTTAAATATTTCAAATTACAGGATCCCCTTCAGGCAATAATGTTACTCCAGTTGGTCCTTGCCGCTATGACAGCTCCTTAGGTAAATTAAAACTTTTATGATTTTCGATTATTAATTTGTGTCTTTTAATCTTTGGCTGACCCTAGGGGTATGAATATAAGTGGAGGTTGTATTTCCGTGCTTGTGCATTTGTATGTTAGAGGACATTCTTCTTGAATTACTCGTTGTACAGGATAAAAATATGCTAGAATTAGTAACTTATGACTTCCTCCCTTGATTCTCATTCAGGTCTCTTAACGAAGAAGTTCATTAACCTGATCAAACATGCAGAAGATGGCATTCTAGATCTGAACAAAGCTGCTGATACATTGGAGGTACCTTCACTTTGCAGTAGATACTACATAAGACTGTACAATAAAATTCTACCAGCTTACAGATCTCCTCCTTTTAACAGGTGCAGAAAAGGCGTATATATGACATCACAAATGTCCTGGAAGGCATTGGTCTGATAGAAAAGAAACTCAAAAATAGGATCCAATGGAAGTATGGATGCTTATCCAATAAATATATTACATTGAAGTTTATCATTTAAGTTGTACATTATTCAAGAATTCAGTAAACAAAAAGTTACAACACAGTTCTCTTATTACATAGGGGTTTAGATGTCTCAAGACCAGGGGAAGTTGATGAAAGTGTTACAAGCTTACAGGTAAGAAGAACGATCTCAATGCCTGCCTTGTTCCTTATTTGGTTAATTGTCAATTGGCCTTGTTATAGTCTGCCCAGTAGCCTGAGCAAACGGGTTTCAATCATTGGTTTGCGCATCCTTTACAGGCAGGAGTAGAAAATTTGACGATTGAAGAAAGTAGATTAGATGAACAGATAAGGTTATCTTCTGATGCCTCTTATACAATATTCAAGATTTCTTCGCTTCATCATTCTGCTGATACTGTGTTATATTGGCTTGTTTCAGAGAAATGCAAGAAAGGCTGAGGGACCTGAGTGAAGATGAAAATAATCAAAGGTACCACATTCTTTGGCTTAATTATGAACCAAGTTATTTGTGTTATATTTAGTTGTTAATGGATCTATCTGTCCACTTTCCTCTTTATTCTCGATAACCGATCTCCTCTAAATTTTCTTTCCAAAAGATGGCTTTTTGTTACTGAAGAGGATATAAAGAGCTTACCTTGTCTTCAGGTAATTTTAAAAAGATGCTTTTGGTTTTTCCTCTAATTTCTTTGTAATGCAATTTTCATCAAATGACCAATGCTCTGATTTAAGTTTATTGCTCTCGTCAGAATGAAACACTGATAGCTATTAAAGCTCCACATGGCACCACTTTAGAAGTCCCAGATCCTGATGAGGTAACTGCTTTCTCTTTAGTACAAAAACCTTTTCTTTATTATTGTAACAAGTCTACCAGTTAAATATCTCAGCAAAGTTTAAGTTGCAGTTCCACATGTCTTAGCATGTCTTTTTTGTCTCCAATAGGCTGTTGATTATCCACAAAGGAGATACAGAATAGTGCTTCGCAGCACCATGGGACCAATTGATGTTTACCTTGTCAGGTACTTTTTTGCTTCTTCAACTACCTATGAAGTTTAAAAGATTAATATGTTGCTAGAGAGGATGGACTGTTTAATAACTTGGCATTTTTAAGGGCGAGATAAACTTTGTTGATTTAAGAGGGCAAGTACAGACAATCTTTGTCTAATTCTTTGTTTTGAATTTTTTTGTTTAGTCAATTCGAGGAAAAGTTCGAAGAGATAAATGCTGTTGAGGAACCATCCACCATGCCTTCAACGTCAGGTTTCAATGAGAATGCCGCTGCAACATTGCCTGCTGAGGATGGCAGAGGGGTTGATGTCGGGACAGAGGAACAAGAAAATCAAAGAGTGTGTCCAGATGTTGGTACTTCCCAGGACCTTGTGGGTGGAATTATGAAGATTGTTCCAGATGTTGATGTAAGTTTTGCTTTTCAAGCCTTAAAAAAATTGAATAGTTGTTGAGTGTTTTTGAGGCAAGAAAATTTGGAAAAAGAGACTAATTCAACATAGTGCATTTTGTCTTAAATAAGTACTTATTTCTTAGAAACATCCAATGCAGTTATTGTGAATTCAAATGAGCAATTCAATCACTTCGTTTTTTTCAGTTACTGATTTTTCTCCGGCCCTGCAGAATGAAGCAGATTACTGGCTTTTGTCAGATGCTGATGTTAGTATCACTGACATGTGGAGAACAGAGTGTATCCTACTAGTTCACTGTTTCATTTGTTTTTTTTCTTTGCTATCAATGAAAGTTATCCTATAAATTTAGAATCCTTGACTAAAAAATAGCTGCTCTTGACTGGAGCGAGTTGAATGCAATTCATGAGGATTATCCAATCGCAGATGTCAGTACTCCACGTGCCCAGACTCCCCCACCCAGCACCACTGAAGTGCCTTCTACAAATACTACTGGAAGCTGAGTAGTATTTCCTGGCATTCCTGTGGATAATGAGGTTCATTTTCCCCTGAGTAGTGCTCGAGCTTGGTGTTCAAAATGATAGATTCTTCATCGGCAAAGGTGATGTTTGTTCTCGGTATAATAGAAGTTCTGCATTGAATTAATTCATCCTCTGTATATCCCCTTGAATGACCTAAACCAAAGAGCAAGTGCATCCAGGAGCTTTTTCCGAAATGCTCCGTCAGGAAGTTGGTAGTTTGATGCCCAAGAAATGAGCTTCATTGTATAGTTAGTATATAGCATTGTACTTGTAGTGGCGATAATCAGATGGTTAAACTGCTGTATAAATTTCACTGTGTATTGTCTAATCTCTTGCTCTCTATGGTCTTAGCTTTGAAATCTGATAAGATGATTTGTTGTCATATACTGATGCCATTTTCTCCATGATCTGAAACTGCAATAAACTGGATGCTCTGTTGTTAAGCGTGGAGAAATTTGAGCATGCTATGTTAATCTTCACCTTAATTTTGGGGGTCGGGACCGGGATCCGGCGGGACTGGCGGGCCGGGAAGAGGTCCCGTCCCGTCCCACATCCCGCAGGAAGAGGGGCCGGGATTTGGGAGGACAGGACAGGTCGGGTTGCGGGATTTGAGATTTTTTTAGACAATTTCGGAATCGACTCGTGCAGAAAGCAGCATGGTCCTATTTGAAGCCTGCAATGCCAGCAATCAAAAGGCCAACTCAGAAGTGTTTATTTTTCTTGTTGTGGGAGAGATTGTCCAATGAAATAAAGCGTCCAGTGAAGTTTATGTCTAGGATTTCTCAGGTTTTTGTTGACCCCTTTGCTGCTGCTGGTGTTAAACGCTAACATTAGCAAAAAGTTATGTTGAACATTTATCCCTTTTAGTGCTGTTGTTTTCTTTTACCTTTTTCAAGGTCAGTTTTTAGGTATTTTAGATACTCTAATTTAGGAGTACCTAACAAGTAGTTACGTTCTTTAGGATGATTTTGAGTTGGGGGTAGAATTACACTAACACTACTCCAGATGTAAAGATTGTGGTTGTATTACGAGTTTGCTGCTACTTGTTATGTGATTTTTTTCTCGTTTTCCTCCCTATCTCTCTTCTCATTTTTTTATTTACAACACAAATTTGACCTTTTTCTTACATTTTGAACACCAACGTTCACAATTTGGATATACATAACCTAGAATTTGAAGACTACCCAATCATCTAAAGATGAGCATCCCTATCTCAAATACCCTTGACATGGATCTTCACATCTTACCTTTTAAGGAGTCAACCACACATAATAAAAAACATAATCATTTCTTTATTTGTGTCAGATGTTAAAATTAGCTCATGAAAATATTATTTACCCAACTTAATCACCCATTTATTCAGACGGTCCATTTTGATATGCCAAATTCTACTCATCTTAAAGGTTGGGCTGATTTGAGTTAAATATATATCTCAAATTTTTTGCACTAATTTTTTGCTTGATTCAACCTAGCCACTAGAATACTGAACTTAATATGCTTGTAAAATTTATTCCGTGGTTTGAACTTTGAAGAGAGGAAAGAGGACAAAGGAGGACAAAGGCTTTGTTATGTGCTAAGAGTAAATCTCCCCCCAGCTGTGTGTACCTGAAATTAGTGGCGAAGCCATACAATTTCTAGGGAATGTTCAAGATTTAACAACCAACCTTCATCTACGTGGCCTGAAACAGTGTCCACTAATATATTTTTATCTACTAGTTTCCATAATTACACATATGGGCCTTCATTAATTCATTCTACACAACTGACAGTGTAGTTGAATCTCAAGCAGATACTTCTTTGCCCAATTCCACTCAATGGTGTCTTCACAAGTAGTTATTCCGTGGGTGAATAGTTGAAGGCAAAATGTACTATAGTGAACATGCATGTCATTGTCTTGAGATGTCAATTCTATTACTAGGAACCGCACTGCCAAAATACAACTATAGAACAAAACACACACACTAGAAAATGTCGTTATGGTACCTCAATATAAAAAAATGTTTCACATCACCAACAAAACATACCAATATAATCCCTACATTTTCCTATAGTTTCTACTCTTATTCTTCTCAACAGTAACTACATAATCCAGAATGACTCTTCTTTAAAATGTTTGCATCTCTTTGACATAGAAGAGGGTCCAATAGGTAGTTCAGCAATATACACAGAGGTCCCACAGTCAGCATCAAGTCCATCCAATTCCTTTAAAAATTCTTCAGCAACATGCACATTTTCATCAGGTAATTCATTAACAAGTGTCTTCATAGTTTGAATAGACACTTCAGTAACAAGTGGTTCCACAGTTTTCACACCTCCCTGACCCCAAAACAAGAAAAAAAGAAGAGGCTAGGTAATGGAATATTAAAAGAAACATAACAAATGAATGACCACATGAGAAATTAACTCTCTATCTAAGCAATAATATGCAAGCGACGCACTGCATTTTCTTTATCTTATTTCGTATAAATGTCTAAATTTATGTTTGTGCGCTAAAATGTATAATTTTTTTTATAACATCATGTTAAGTTACTAGTATATAATTTAATCCCTAGATAGATGGATTATGAACTCATTGGAAATAAAGAAGAAACTAAATCAATCCCCTTTTAATGATTAAGCGCTCCTTTGTTGAAAAAGGTCAATATACAATTCACAATTGTTAGAATACATTATTGAGTATTTACAATGCGATTTCTCTAACAATTTAATTTTTTAGATGTGATAATCACATTCAACATGATATCAACGTAAACAGAGATCCTATATTCGAGTCGCACCGCCACTCATTATCAAAAAAAAGAATTTTCAATACATAATCAAATAAATAGAAGCGTGTTTTGTAGGAAAATGTTCAACATTGAATATTTATAGTTTTGTTCTGAGTTGAAAAATGAAACTTCAAAAAGAAGAGTAGGAGAGAATTGAAGGTACCAAGCACAAGTCGACAAATGCATTTACTATGTAATATTGATACTTGATGTTATTAATCCTCAAGAACCAAGTAAGCAACTCCTCCATGAATCCCCAATCCATTTCTCCCCCACCATAAGCTTTGGTCATTTGCTCCATTGAATGCAAGAAATCCATTTTAGGATCCTCAGTTTCCACAGCTAAAACTATACAATCCTTAAAGGGAAAACCAACCATGGATAAAACTGAACACGACTCGTCTTCTTCGAACGATAGCCTCCTTGATGCCAATGCTTGTCGAGCCATCTCCAATGCCTCCTCTTGACATGATGAACTTATTGAACAGCAAGCACTTTCTGGGATTAGACCAAACATGTTAGTACTATCTAGGAAAGATTGATATTTGCTTATTTTCTTCTTCTTTCTCAAGAATGAGAGACGCTTTAGACTCCATAATGTCCAGTTCATTTTCGAGAACATTAGATTCAACTTGTTAGGTTTCTTTTTAATTCAAACTAAATGGCTTCTATAGTACTACACCAACTCTTTTAAAAATAAAATAAAAACTGTATATATATTCAGGCGTACAAAGTCGTTATCTTTAAAGAAATATTGTTTTTATACTCTTTACGAATTATAGATAAGTTTCTTTTATCAGGATATAACTAAGTCACTGTATATATTACTACCTCAGTCCCAATTTATGGGCATCTTTAGGATTTTAAGAATTAAACGAGTTTTCTTTGGCTGCAATTTTTCTATATGACTTATGTGACTTATAGTATTATTTACATAATAGTTGAAAGAGAATAATTTCTTCATTATTTTTATTAGGTAATTAGCTTATATACAAGATATACAATAGTGATTCTAGGCTACAATTATAGAAATTAATTATATACCTAACTAATACAAATCACTAACAATCTTTACCAAATCACTAAATATATTTACATATATTCTATCAATAGTCTCCAAATATGTAAATTTTATTTTAATTTTTTTAAGATTTCTTGTCCAAAATTATGGTCAAAATTGAAAATTTTGACTATCGAGATCCGAATGGTGCCACATAAATTTAGACTGAAAAGTATATATTAGCTAATCATATGTTAAGAAATACAAACAAAAACGAAAGCTTTCAACTTTTTTTAGAGTTAAGTCATATATATACATTATTAGTGTAAAGAGCTTCTTATACTATTGAATATTCTAAAGAATATTTATAGACGAGATCTCCTGAAATGTAAAATTTATAGTCTTGAAAATAAGACACAATTAATATCTAACTACTACAACAGATAAATATGATATGATAGAACCAAAAAATTTCCCACAAACGATATAATATAACTTAAACTCATTTTTAATTGGAATCCTTCTGATATGAGACAATCTCACTATTATATACCTATCAACAACTGCAATTGATACTTAAGCTCTCAGAAGTCTTGAAAATTGGCGACGCAAAGAATTGGAGGCTTATTCACTACCAAAAAAGAAAATTAGCAACAGATATATTTCCTCGCTAAACAATAAAAAAATCACTAATTCTATCTAGGGATGGATTAACACAAATTAGCAACAAAAACTATTAAAAGTTCCTATTTCTGTCTTTCATTCATCTCAAAGCCAATATTTATACAAGGCTAATAATACCTTAGGTGTGTAGTATTAGGAAACATACTCCTAAACGCATACAACCACCTTAAGCGTGTAGTATTAGGAAACATACTCCTAAACACATACAACCACCTAATAATATAGTAATCACATATATCTTATATAGTTCCTAAATATAATCCTAACACCCCTCCTCAAGTTGGAGCAGTATGATCATAAATGCCTAACTTGCCAAGAAGAAAATTAAATTGTTGCTTCCCCAATGCCTTTGTAAATATATCTGCCAACTGAACCGTATTTGAAACATAAGAGGGACCAATAAAACCATCATGAACTGCATCACGTACATAATGACAATCCACCTCAATGTGCTTCGTACGTTCATGAAACACAGGATTCTGTGCTATATGAATCGCAGGCTGACTATCACAAAAGAGAGGAATAGCCTTAGGATGATGCACACCCAAGCTCAATAGAAGACCTTTCAACCACTTGAGCTCACATGTTATAGCAGCCATAGAACGGTACTCGGCCTCCGTCGAGGAACGATAAATCGTATATTGCTTCTTTGTTTTCCAGGAAATCGGCGAATGTCCCAAAAAAATCAACCACCCGGTGAGAGATCACCTGGTAAGAGGGCACGCTGCCCAATCAGAATCACACCAACCTTGCAGAGACAACTCACAATCAGATCGAAGTAAAGTACCCTGACCCGGAGAACCTTTCAAATACCGTACTACCCTTAGAGCTGCATCCCAATGCTCCTGTTTCGGCTCTTGCAAGAATTGAGACAAAACATGAATGAAGTATGCTAAATCAGGACGAGTCACTGCCAAGTACACCAAACGACCTACCAAGCGCCGATAAGATTCCGTATCGAAAGACACGGCCCTGTTTCACGGGCCAACTGATGATTCTGTTCAATCGGGAATGACGCGGGTTTCGAGCCTAATAATCTTGTCTCTGTGATAATATCAATAGCATATTTTCTTTGACAATGAAACAACCCTGTAGAACTACGTGCAACCTTAATGCCTAAAAAGTATTTCAGAGCACCAAGGTCTTTCATATGAAAACAGGAGCTAAGGCAAAGGCATGTATTGCAGCGGAATCATTACCAGAAATTATCAGGTCATCAACATATATCAACACATTCATTTGAACTGACCCCCTAGTGTAAGTAAAGAGAGAATAATCATAATAGGATTGTAAAAACCGCATGTGGTAGCAGCTCACATGATGGTGAAGTGACTATCGTACAACAGGTGGCTCCGTATGTGGTAGCAGCTCACATGATGGTGAAGTGACTATCGTGGCTGGTGCAGGCTGATGTTGTGGCATGGACTGAGGGAGTGAGGCAGCAGCATGGGATTGCGTGTCCAGTAGTGATTGTGCAGCCTCTCATCACATGTATACTCCCAACAATCCACCTGATCTCCTTCATTTCTTTTTTGAGGTGAAGAATCAAAGTTTGCAGTCTCAACATCAATGTATGGGAAAATATTCTCAAAGAACTTCATGTCACGGGACACAAAAAATACCTTCTTGTCTAAGTCATACAGACTCCAACCTTTTTTGTCAAAAGGATATCCCACAAACATACATTTTCTACTCATACTAGCGAATTTATCACCCTTCACCTTTTGATTACGTGCAAAACACAAGGACCCAAAAAACACGTAATTCGTTAAAAGAGGGTGGATTACCAAATAAAATTTCATACGGTGTTTTATTATGAAGAACACTAGACAGGGTCCTATTGATAATATGTGTCGTGGCCAACACACATTCCCCCCAAAAATAAATAGGCAAACCTCCTTGAAATCACAAAGCACGAGTCACATTAAGTATATGCTTATGCTTTCTCTCCACCCTCCCATTTTATTGAGGAGTACCCACACAGGAAGTCTGAAACAAAATGCCATTTGCCAACAAATAATCCTTTAAGCAAAAGAATTCGGTTCCATTATCACTACGAACAATTTTTATTTTCTGAGAGAATTGACGATCAATCATAGCAACAAAAGACAAAAACATTTGTAAAACCTCTGTTTTATCAATCAGTAAATAAACCCACACCGCGCGGGAAAAATCATCTAGTATTGTAAAAAAAAATACCGAGCACCACAAGAGGACGGCTCATCATAAGGGCCCCATAAATCACAATGTACTACTTCAAAAATACGAGTCGATTTATTAATACTAATAGGAAAATTGTCCCTAGATTGCTTAGCACGATGACAAATTTCACATGCTTTATTTAAACTACCCTTAGCATTGCTTTAGAAAGGAAGCAACTTCACTACTTTTTCGAAAGGGTGTCCCATTCTATTATGCCATAGCTCCAAATATGTCGAATTATCAACCGAGACAACTTGAATCTTAGTGTCCTCCCGTAGGTAGTAAAGTCCATCCCTTCTATCACCCGTTTAAATCACCTTCCTCGTTTGTTGGTCCTGTATAGCACAAAAGTCAGAGTTAGAAACGACTTCACAATCTATGCCATCACTCAATTTATGCCATCACTCAATTGTGTCACTAAAATGAGACTACAATTTAATGAAGGTACATAGAGAATATTTTTAAGAATAATTTTGGCATTAATCTTGACAACGCCTTCTTTCTTTGCAACAAGATTTTGTCCATCAGGGAGTCCCACATTACAAGGGGTGACATCAAAGACATCCGACATACATGACAAATTGCATGTAACATGGTGAGAACACCCCGTATCGATTATCCACTTACCATTCAACCGATTAGATGGAGGATTAGGAGTACCAAAGGCTGCCATTAAGGCCTGCCACTGCTCGGCCGAAAAACCTAGAATCGCCTTGGATGTGCTCGGACCTGCTGCACCATTATCAGAAGTAGCATTTTCCTTAACAGTCCCTCGGCCTTTAGACTGCACATCATCAGCCTTCTCATGTACTGCATCTTCCCCATACCGTACCACATACCACTCCGGAACCCCATGAATATCAAAGCAAGTAGATGTGTCATGACCAGATTTACGGAAATGAGAGCAAACAAGGGTTGCCTTGTCCACCTTATCAAGTCGTGGCTTTAACTTGGACTCCATACGCACCGCAAAACCCGCAACATCTGACTTTTCCTCATGTATACGGGTAATACCTCTCACACGCTCTTCCTGGGCAATGGTTTGGAATGCCCTATCCAGTGTTGGCAACAGATCTTGAGATAAGAGACTTGAGCGTAGTGCAGCATAATAATCAGAATATAGGCCGAGCAAAAACTGGTGTAGCCCATCTCCTCCACGCCTTGTAGCATGTTGATTGCCAACATCACAACTACACTGGCCACACTTGCAACAAATAAGAGGCTCATGTTTGTCTAATTCCTTCCAAAGTACAATCAATTTGCTAAAATAAATAGAAACTGGCATAGTTTTAGTTTGCTCACAGCGATTAATTTCGGCCTTGAGTTGTTGAATTCTCGGACCATTAATGACACAAAAACGTTCATGTAAATCATCCTATAAATGCTTAGCATTGTCATATTTCGAAAGCATAGATCTTACCTCCGACTCGATAGTATTTGTGAGCCACGAAACCAACATATAATGAATTGTAACCCAATCATCCTTTGTCGCCGGTGGTGTAATGTCCGTGATTGAGCCATCAAGGAAGCCAAATTTTTGGCGGGAAGACAGCAAGACCATGATTGCGTGCGCCCAATCATTGAAATTGTCGAGCTTGAGACGTACCGGAGTGATAAAATCCCTAGGACGATCTTGCGGCCCTAAGTAGAAGGGTGAAGAAGCATCCAGTTTGGCTGGTGGTGTAGGCCGATCAACCATTGTTTAGGGAAAGAAAAAAAAATCTTTGTTTTAGGTGAAGCAAATCGGCTTTGATACCATGACAAGATTAGGTTAGTGTTTTAATCTGTCTTTCATTCATCTCAAAGCCAATATTTATACAAGGCTAATAATACCTTAGGCGTGTAGTATTAGGAAACATACTCCTAAACACATACAACCACCTAATAATATCGTAATCACATATATCTTATATATTTCCTAAATATAATCCTAACACGCATCGATAGCTAATTCCTTTTTTCTTTTCTTAAGGATTCATTATATAATCTTAATTTAGGACGAATTCATGTGAGGGAGGACGAGAGCTGTAGGAGTATATAAAGTGATTAATAATATTATAAATGGTGAACAGTAAAATATTAAAGTAAATGGTGATGGGGCATGGAGACATGAGTATTTAATAGTATTATAAACGGTGAACAGTAAAATATTAAAGTAATTTTAATATTAATTTATTCAATATTAAAAGCCTTTGCTCTTAATATTTTCCTTGTGACTTCTTAAACTTGTTTCTTTTAAGATAATTTGATATCCTAAATAAGAATCTCTAGGATGTATGATTTTAGGATGGAGCCAGACTCTAAAGCCACATCCAATATATTTTTCTTCTACTTATCTTTTTTTCTTTTTTTCTTTTTTTCTTTTTTTGGGCGTACCACATGTAATACTACTCTGTTTGTCGATAACATGATGAATTATGTGAACCAACTTATTTAATAAATAAGTTAAAGTAGTAACGTTGGGTTGCTTTTATTTATTTATTTATTTAGATAATTGAAATAAGTTATTTGAATTGCTTAGAGAATAAACATATCGCTTAAGAGCTTTGATATTGGACCAAGCAGAGCTCACCTTGTTCACTGAAAAAATAATACAGTATTTATGAAGCATAAATTACTTTTATATAATATTTAACTTTATTTTGATAAAACACTCAAAGGATTCTTCAAGCAAATAAAAGGAGTAATTTGGGTCTTGACCATATTATAGATGCCTATTTTAGACACCTGTTACTCTATTAGTATAGGGTATACAATGTCATAAAGAAATTATTTACGTCTGCTATTACTATTACATTTTATTGTTAGATAAGAGGTTGGAGGCTCGAGCTATAAAACATTACTTCAATGCCTTTTATTACTTGTCTAATAGCTAGCTCTAATTTACTTATGTTTGACTTGAAGTCTAGAACTACATTCTTGGATTGGTTTATGTAGCATATCGCTCTCTGAATATTTTAGTCTTTCTGATAAATTGAATTTGTTTCACATAATGTTTGATGTGTTGATCAAATAAGAAGTTTAAGAGAGAATAGTAGCTTAGATAAATATTGTATGATTAAATATTAATATTTTTTTTTACGAAAATACACCCAATAATCTTCCTTCATCCTCTATAAATCTAGAGGGTAAGATTTGAATAATTTCCCTTAGGGATTCCTTTCATTAATCACAATATATATAGTTGTTTGATTCCTAATACAATAAAAATCCTAAGTTACCTTAAATATACACCTATCATAATTACAAAATATACTGTGAATATAAATCAAATATTCGCTAATATAGAGCATACTCAGAATGCCAAGGATACCAATAACCATTCGACGAAGGCATCCAGAAACCAAATGGCAAATCTTCCTCATCTCCCACCCCATGCTCCAAACCCTCCTGTTTACTATATCCAACCACCCACTCCACCGAGTCACCAACCAAGCTCCTGGTTGGAAATCTGCCTAATGGGCCATGCAATCTCCTTTACAATGATGGTGGATGGGAGGGAGACCATCATAGTCCTACAGAACTTCCAATACCTTTCTCTCTTGATTGCGGAAGGTCTGAACATGGTGTTATTAATCTGTATTCCAAAAAATCAGTAAACAATAATAATTGAAAAATGAACAAAATCAGTGTTGGAAAAAATAAAAGTATTTTTCAGAATATAATCGAGCCCACTTAGTTCAAAGTGTGTCCTTAAGGAAATTATTCGCCTCACAGTACTCGAGGTTGATGGAATATCCTCTCCCAGGATAGAACGATTATCTTACCAGAATAGTAGTACTCCAAATTCCGGTAGCGGCGAACCACTCAACAAAGCGGATATCACACGAAATTTGTTTATGTAGAAGAAGAAGAAGTTTGTGTTGTTCAGAAAATTCGTAAGTAAAATTCTGAGGAATCAAACGAATTTATAGCCATGGAAATACTGTTTCTGAAGGTTTGAAACCTTTCTGAACAGCCACTGAAAACTGGTGGGAAATTTAAATATGAAAAGAAACCGGGTCGCGGGTCAGGGTCACTAACGGGTAGGATTGGATAAGTTAATTAATTTAATTAAATAATTAAAAATTAAAGAAAATTTGGTTCAAAAAGATTATCAATCAATCAGATCATTTGACCAAATCCAAATCCAAATCCAAATCCAAATCCGAAGCCGAGCCGAAGCCGAAGCCGAAGCCGAGCGAGCGACGACGACGGCGCGAGGGGTCCTTGCCCCCTCAACCCTTTTACTAACAAGAAGGAGTAATTCTACTTATAAGTAGAAGAACTTTTCTTTCCACTACCGATGTGGGACAAATGCTTATTTTATAAAGCAAGAGGGAACTCCCACTTTTCATTCCAATCATTTCTCATTCACCAATATCAATACCCAACAATCCCCCACATGAATGGGGAATGGCTATAATATAAAAGAATGCGCGGACAAGTGTGATATACAAGCGAGAATTGACTGCATCTGGATAAGTAGGTTTCCCTTTGAACTTTCCGTAGTGAACTTATATCGGATATACTCGATCAATCGGTAGATTTGATATCTTTGAACCGTCGAACTTTGTTGTATACCTAGACAACATAAGTCACACAATCAACCCTCAACCGTTTATGGTTCTCACGGTTGTGTTCATTTCACCATGAACACCTCCCCGGTTTCATGAGTGTGTAGAGAATGGGCCTTTACTTGTCATTCCCCTTTAAAGCGGCTTACACTTAACACTCACATAGGTGATTTCTAAACATGTGGTCCTATAGCCACATTATCCGGTCATACACTTTGCCGATTTAGATAACCATTAAAGAAACTTAATGCTTTATTAACTCATTAACAAGCCATAAGGTTTTATCCTTATTTCTGAACATTGTCTTCATCCGAGAATGGGTTGAGTTATTTGACAATGTTGAACCGTCAGTCACAACTTTGTTTGATCTCCTTGAACCTAGCTCTTGGGATCTCCAGTCTGCTAGGTAGAGTTACCGCCATGATGACTTGTCCTCGGCCTTAACCCCATTCCCATTGATAATCTACTAACTCCCACTCTAGATAAGCCTTTTGTAAGCGGATCCGCTACGTTATCTCTTGACTTTAAATAGTCAATCGTGATAACGCCACTAGAGAGGAGTTGTCTAACGGTAATGTGTCTTCGTCGTATGTGACGAGATTTTCCGTTGTACATTACACTCCCTGCCCTACCTATTGCTGCTTGACTATCACAATGTATACATATAGGAGCCAAAGGTTTGGGCCAGAATGGAATATCTTCTAAGAAATTCCGTAGCCATTCAGCTTCTTCACCGGCCTTGTCTAAAGCTATAAATTCAGATTCCATTGTAGAGCGGGCGATGCATGTCTGTTTTGATGATTTCCAAGACACTGACCCACCCCCAATTGTGAAAACATAACCACTCGTGGATTTAACTTCAAATGATCCGGTAATCCAATTTGCATCACTATATCCTTCGATCACGGCGGGATATTTGTTATAATGCAAAGCATAGTCTTGGGTGTTTTTAAATACCCCAAGACTCATTTCATTGCCATCCAATGAGTTTGATTGGGATTACTCGTGAATCGACTCAGCTTGCTGATAGCACATGCTATATCTGGTCGTGTACAATTCATAATATACATCAAACTTCCCAAAACTCGTGCATAGTCCAATTGTGAGTCACTTTCACCTTTATTCTTTTGAAGTGCAAAACTTACATCAATTGGAGTCTTTGCAACATTGAAATTTAAATACTTAAACTTGTCAAGTACTCTTTCAATATAATGAGACTGCGATAATGCTAGACCTTGTGGAGTTTTATGAATTCGATACCTAAGATCAAATCGGCAACTCCTAAGTCCTTCATATCAAATTTGCTAGCCAAAGATACGCTTCGTAGCATTTATATCGGTAATATCTCTACTCATTATCAACATATCATCAACATATAAACAAACAATGACTTCATGATTTGGAGTATTTTTAATGTAAACACATTTGTCACACTCGTTAATCTTAAATCCATTTGCCAACATTGTTTGGTCAAATTTCGCATGCCATTGTTTGGGTGCTTGTTTAAGTCCATAAAGTGACTTAACAAGTTTGCACACTTTCCTTTCTTTACCGAAACCACAAAACCCTCAAAGTTGTTCCATGTAAATTTCTTCTTCCAATTCTCCATTTAAGAAAGTCTGTCTTGACATCCATTTGATGGATCTCAAGACCATATACGGCCGCCGTGCCACTAACACCCAAATAGATGTTATTCTTGTTACCGGCGAGTATGTGTCAAAGTAATCAAGGCCTTCTTTTTGTCTATAACCTTTGACCACAAGTCTTGCCTTATATTTGTCAATAGTGCCATCACTTTCATTTTCCTTTTAAAAATCCATTTTGATCCTAAAGGTTTATTTTCGGAGGAAGATCAACCAATTCCCATGTATGATTGTTCAAAATTGATTCAATCTCACTATTGATTGCCCTCTTTCCAAAATGCTTTGAATCGAAGAAGACATCGCCGCTTTAAATGTTTGAGGCTCATTTTCAAGCAAGAATGTCACAAAATCTGGTCCAAAGTAAGTAGATGTCCTTTGACGTTTGCTACGCCTTGCATCCTTTTTACTTGGTGTATTTTCCTTTGGTTCATCCCGCGGTCGTTTAGATCTTTCACTTGACGACTCACATTCGCTTTATACGGATAAATGTTTTCAAAGAATTCAGCATTATCTCGATTCAATTACCGTATTAACATGTATTCGGGATTGTCCGATTTGTGAACCAAAAACCGACAAAGCTTTGTTTTTTGTAGCATAGCCAATAAAAACACAATCCACAATTTTTGGTCCGATTTTTACCCTTTTGGGCAAAGGAACTTGGACCTTTGCTAAACACCCCCACACTTTGAAATATTTCAAGTTGGGTTTTCTTCCTTTCCATAGTTCATATGGAATAGATTGTGTTTTGTTGTGGGGCACCCCGTTGAGTATTCGGTTAGGCTGTAAGGATAGCTTCCCCCACAAGCTTTGCGGTAAACCGAACTTATTAGTAAGGCATTCATCATTTCCTTTAATGTTCGGTTTTTCCTTTCCGCAATTCCATTTGATTGTGGTGTGTAAGGGCCAGTAGTTTGATGAATAATTCCATATTCTAAACATATCTCTGCAAAAGGAGATTCGTACTCTCCACCCCTATCACTTCTAATCATTTTTATCTTTTTATTCAATTGATTTTCCACTTCGTTTTTGTATTGCTTAAATGCATCAATTGCTTCATCCTTACTATTAAGCAAATACACATAACAATATCGAGTGCAATCGTCAATAAAAGTTATAAAATACTTTTTCCCACCGCGAGATGGTATTGACTTCATATCACATATATCTCGTGTGAATTAAGTCTAAAGGATTTGAATTCCTATCAATAGACTTATATGGATGTTTAACAAACTTAGATTCAACACAGATTTCACATTTAGATTTATTACACTCGAATTTAGGCAATACTTCTAAATTAATCAATTTTCGCAAGGTTTTGTAGTTAACATGTCCTAAACGAACATGCCATAAATCATTTGACTCCAATAAGTAAGACGAAGCTGAATTCTTATTAATACTGTCAACAACCATTACATTGAGTTTGAAAAGGCCCTCGGTGAGGTAGCCCTTTCCTATGAACAAATCATTCTTACTTATTACAATTTTCTCACTAACCAACACACACTTAAACCCGTTTTTGACGAGTAGTCCGGCTGAAACTAAATTCTTCCGATTGTTGGAACGTGCATAACATTGTTGAGAGTCAGGACCTTGCCAGAAGTCATCTTCGAAGTATCTTCCCATATCCTTCAACCTTGGGCATTGCGGTATTTCCCATAAACAAGTACCTCTTCGGATCCAAATGGAGCATAGGTTGCAAATGCTTCTTTTGTAGCGCAAACATGTCGAGTGGCACCGAATCAAGCCACCACTCCTTTGGGTTCCCAACCAAATTGCACTCCGATAGCATTGCACACAGATCATCCATATCATTATTCTTTTCCACCATATTGGCTTGTCCTTTTCCCTTGTTCTTTTCGGGAGACGACAATCTGGGCTTTGTGGCCACTTTCCCACAATTAAAGCAGTTTTCCTTGAACTTTTTCTTGTTGGAATCCTTCTCCTTCCCAGAAGGCCTCTTCCTTTTCTTATTCTTTTTCAGAGCAGCATCTTCAGTTTTGTACTTCTTTTCAAGTGCACTCCATAGTTCTTTGGAGGTCTCTACTGCACTGTAGACGTTGTACAAGTCATCTTCTAAGGCACTCAAAATGTAGCCTTTGCACAAAAAATCAGCTGTTTCCAAGCCTCGGTAACCATGAACTTTTGGTTATCGGGCATGTCGGCGGCGAGTACACGGGAGGGTCCTCACCGGTGAACTTTTGCATACCAAGGGTGGTAAGCCAAAAGAACATTCTTTCTTTGCCATCCTTTAAAGTTGGCACCGGTGAACTTCGTAGGTTTCTCGGTAGGTGGCACGGCGGTACGGGTTGTAGGAGTAACCGCATTGGTGCAAGAATTGCGAGAGGTAGTTCCAGTCTCAATTGCCATTTCTGTTTGTCACTGTCAAATCGACAAACTGTTTTATTTAATAAAACCAGAATAGAAATTCAATCACATACTTAAACGATGAAGATTTTATTTCTTCAAATTGCAGTATAATTATGAAACTTTAGTATTCCAACGAAGTTTTTATATCTTCGAGTCAGAATACTAATATTCATATGGAGTAGAAAACTGCACAAGTTTTAATCTCCAAACCAGAATACATCAACGATGAAGTTTTTATGTTCTTCAAATCGTTGTACAAGTATGAACTTTAATATTCCAACGAAGTTTTTATGTCTTCAAGTCAGAATATGAAATTTCACACGGAGTAGAAAACCACACAGGTTTTAGTCTCCAAAACAAAATACATATTAATCTAAAAATATAATTTCCTTAAGATTGTTATTAATCTGTATTCCAAAAAACCAGTAAACAATAATAATTGAAAAATGAACAGAATCAGTGTGGAAAAAATAAAAGTATTTTTCATAATATAATCGAGCCCACTTAGTTCAAAATGTGTCCTTAAGGAAATTATTCCCCTCACAGTACTCGAGGTTGATGGAATATCCCCTCGCAGGATAGAACGATTATCTTACCAGAATAGTAGTACTCCAAATTCCGGTAGCGGCGAACCACTCAACAACAATATATCACACAGAATTTGTTTATGCAGAAGAAGAAGAAGTTTGTGTTGTTCAGAAAATTCGTAAGTAAAATTCTGAGGAATCAAACGAATTTATAGCCATGGAAATACTGTTTCTGAAGGTTTGAAACCTTTCTGAACAGCCACTGAAAACTGGAATTTAATTAAATAATAATTAATTAAATAATTAAAAATTAAAGAAAATTTGGTCCAAAAAGATTATCAATCAAATCATTTGACCGAATCCGAATCCGAATCCGAGCCGAGCCGAGCCGGAGCCGAGCTGAGCCGAGCGAGCGACGACGGCGGCGTGAGGGGTCCTTGCCCCCTCAACCCTTTTACTGACAAGAAGGAGTAATTCTACTTATAAGTAGAAGAACTTTTCTTTCCACTACCGATGTGGGACAAATGCTTATTTTATAAAGCAAGAGGGAACTCCCACTTTTCTTTCCAATCATTTCTCATTCACCAATATCAATACCCAACACATGGCAATGAGCAACTATATCAACCATGTATGGCTGAACAACATTCTCCAGCCAATAGCACCTGTTCTAAACCACAACTTGGCGGAGACTATGAGAGCACACTGGAGTCTCCCACCTCAGTTTGTCACCATGATAACCAACAACTTCAATCTCGACCTTCCTTTCTTCCCACCACCAATCCAGTCTTCTTCACTTGGAATTCCCAAACCAACAGGACCCCAGACAAACAAGCCCCAATAATTCCACAACCCAACCCCAACCCACCACTTCCTCCCCCTTTAAATGTAGAAGAAAATATCTATGCTCACGAGCAGATGATGGATGAGCCAGTAGATCCAGTAAATCTTATCCAAGAATTAGTCCTCAATTTTATCACTAATTGTTATAAACTAATATAATTTACATATTTAATTTGTTATAAATATAGGCGTATGTAAATTCCTCCTCTCGCTAGTCCCTATCTATCCCCTCTATTTTTCCTTCTCAAACCACATATCATATTAATAGATACTTTTATAAAAAAAAAGACTCGAGCTATGAGTTTTAAAATAATATTTGTTATATTGACATTATTACTATTTAATCATGAAGAAAAGGGAAAATAATAACATAGGATCAAAGAGGGAAAGAAAGCACCCCCAAACAAATAAAAGCCGAATGGAATCTATGGTTGAGAAAGTATACGTAGAATTTTTGCTTTATCCCTATTTTGATTCTTGAACCTTTTCTTTCCATCAATATAATTTCTATATTCAGATGGCACCCAACTATATGCATTAGTGATTTTATTGAATTGATATAACTATGAGGTTTCACATAAATAAAATACTAGATAATTTTTTCTATTTGTTCAAGTCTTGATGAACAGAGTTACGCAGTACACGTACGTTGTCATGTGCCCCATGAACTTACTCCGGGTCACCGGAACACCACGTTAATTATCAAAAACAAAAAATAGTTGTACATTAGACAGGAGAAAGCCAAGTTAATTATAATTCAATATCAACAAATTCCACTAAAACTTTGCATTTTCTCGAATTATTATTATACATCCTCATAGATCAAACTATTACATACTATAATCGGTAAAACAAAACAGGGGGGGGGGGGTTGGTTAGGAGTAGAGAGTGAGAATGAGAGAGCACCAATTGTATAGATGCCAATATCATGGTCTTATAATTCATCAAACATCCACATGACAATTCTGTACTAATTGATACTTCATAACTGAACCTACAGCAATACTATTTCCAATTATTTTACCACCAACACCAACATAAGCTGGACAATTCACATTCAAATGATACTTCCCTGAAACAAATGTCCCAACTTTCCATCTAACTCTTCCATCCACTTTAATGTTAATCAACACAGTTCCAGCCATTTGATCTTGGCTTAGACTCTCACTAAGGTATGGCGCGACGGGGACGGAGTTTCCATACACAAAAGGAGACCATATGGTGAAATCTTTATGACCCTGATAAGTTGATGGTAGAAGTGTAGGGAGAGTAATTTGTTGGCCACGGTAAGTTGCGTAGACATCGAGTTTGTCATAGTAAATTCCAATTTTGTCATTTGGATTACGAGAGGCCATAGTGATTTGGATGTTGGTGGTGAGGAAATTAGGGGAGGAGATGTTGAAGGAATAGATAGTGGCATCTTGGAGGATGAAATGTGGCTTTGTTGGCCTGAGGATTAGGAATATGAGAAGGATGATGAAGAGGATTAAGATAATGAAGCCAAAGACGGCGGTGAATAGGCGGCGATGCAGCTTATGCTGCTCCTCGTCGTGGTGGCCGCAGTCCTTGGCCGACATGGTGGCGGAGGTGGAAGTGGTGGTGAGCTGCTGATGTTTAGGCCTTTGGGGCAGAGTTTTTGTAAGGGGGGATAAGTTTGTTAATATGGCTTGTTTTCAGGATTCTATAATTTCGTCTATAAAGAGAGTGGTCCTTTCTATAGGAAATGCTGGTAGCATTTCTTTTCATTTGTCTATTTCTGTTGGTAAGGCTCGTGTAGGGATTTAGGAGACTATAATTGGGATGTATGGAAATCTTTCATTTTCAAGTATGATTATGACATTGACTTGTCGGTTAAGAAACTCCATCTTCCAATTTTAATTTTATTCATGAATAATGCGGTAAGAGACTTTTTTCGATTTAAATATTCGGTATCTAATTATCTGTCTAAACACTTGTACAGAATAGACTCAATAAGGAGTTAAAACGCTTCCTAGAAAAGGGATTCAGCTTAAGGGCTCGAGCCCAAAATTTTCAATTAATGGTGAAGAGATCCCCAATTATTTGATCAATGCGGGAAGTTCTAAAACCTCGTTTCCAAGAACATTTTTTGGAAATGTTCCAACGACCAATACATCCAAATACAACCATGCACTAACAACTTGCAAGTTGGCATTCTTAGAGGAAAGTGAATGGTGGAAAATGAAGATCGGTGATATCAGTTGCTCTGTTTTCAAACCCTGGTCATTCAGGTATATCTCGCGATTTACTAATAGTAGTCTGAGGGGTCGGGACTACTATCTCCAGGAATAGTCTGGCATAAGCTTGAAAACTGGATATAAAAAAAAAATTAAAGATTCAAGAATTATAACAAAGGATCCCACTGCTATAGTAATGACAAAACAGGATTGCATTATTCTCAGACCGACCAAAACCCCGAATGAGTAAAACTTGAAAGTTCGGGTGATTTCAACCCATAAATTTTTTAGAGCTTTTTATGCAAGATATTAATTGAGAAATCAATTATTACGGACGTATTTCATGAGGAAAAAAAAACATGGAGCGGAGAAGTTAATTAATTACAGATAATTTACGCTATATAACCGATTTGATAAAATTTGGTAACGTAACATTTTGATGATTTATTTACCCTGTTTAGGGAAGGCTTGGAAGAAAGAGAACTACAAGGATGGCCGAATGCTACCAACATTAGGTACTAGATTTTCTGTTTCACTGTACCCTACGATTAATAAGTTGCAACCTACAATTGAACTAATTCCTTGATGTTTACCCTGCTCCCACACATTTTACCTTATTATCTCTTAGGAAGTTATCTACCCTCTTTTCAATTTGCTTAAAGAAATTTTATTTTAAATGTTATGCAGACTTTGAGCAATCTATATTTAACGTGATTTTAAATTTTATTCAGAGTCAGGATCACATCCTAAAGAAGGAAAAAGGTTCATTCAAAACTAAAAACAACAAAAAGACAGAATAGCAAGGTATGGATCAAGATGTGTTTCCAGTCATCAACATCAAATTCGAGAACAATTCAAACTTCATCTTACTAAACTGAATGGATTAGATTTTAATTGATACGGTAAGCTAAGCATCCAGGGAAGTCCAAGTTTTACTCAGTGTAGAACAAAAACTATTGGAATAACAGTTGAATGCAAATAATTTGAGACAAAAGACATATCTAAGCAGCTAAATGGAGCTGTAAGCTGTACAGTCCAGGAAGTAGTTGTTACCAGAAGTTCTAAAGAATAGCACCAGCACCACAAGAACCTTCTGAAGTCACCTGGTGGGGAGTGAAAACATGCACAAAGGATAACAACTCCTGGAGATCCCAATTCCTAAGCATAGCTGGAAATAGGGATTGCTGGCTTCAAAAGGGCAGGACACGGAAGAGTTTACTTTTACACCGACACTGATTTTTTTTTTCTTCATATTATCAGGTCACCACTCACCTCAAAGAGAACTATCGATAATTATCCATAACAAGTGGGATTTGTAACCTGGAAAATAAGATAGGTCACATCCTACAATATGTGAAAATACACTGGTAGTGTAAATGACATGCATATGCAGCAGGTGAGTTGATATATTCAACTATGGTAGAGTTAATTGCACAAGATAATTATTTTTTCTGCAACTACATTGGAATTAAAGTGTACATGCAATCTCTTGGCAAGAAAATTTCTCCTTTCAAGTGATCCTTTCTAAGATAACACCCATGTTCATTCGCATAATGAAACATAAGTCACGGCAGCACCTGATTGCGATTATACAAACATTTTAAAGCCAGGACATGACATTTTTATTACAATATAAAGTTAAAGCCAAGGCGTGACATGGTTCCAGCAAACTCGCAAAAACAACCAGAGGTAAACTTAAATAGTACAACTGAAAAAGATAGACTACACAAATAACAGATATCTTATCATCCCTGGAAGATAAGAGCACAGAAGGAGGTAAGGAACACAAAAAGAGATTCATTTACAAGTAACTTTCATCAAGACAGCAGATTGATCCTCCAAAAGGTTTCACACCTCCTGTGTGAATAAATTCCATCTTCTATTAAAGGCACTAACAAGTGGCAACTTCTTTTGAAGATTGTTCCTCAATAACTAAATATCAGCATGTACTTTAATTTCCTTTTAGGTCATGACTTATGCCCTCTTGTTATGCCCATAAGCACAGGTTTTTTATAAGACACTAATGTTTATAACAGTAGCAAGGTCTTGTTGAACTATCCTTAAAACTACCCAAGGAACTGAATGCAGAAAGGACAGTTGAGGATAACTGTTGTTGCTCTGCTTTGTTAAACATGCCATAAGCAAGATTGTCAACGCTTGCATGCATGCTACTGTGAGAGTAATGGAATAAGACAATGAAGGCACTTCTTTGAGCAGAAGATTAACAAGCCGCCAAACATGAGATCAATAAATGTTTAAACTTGTCAAAAAGTTACCAGACCTGAGACCCGGCAGTAAAAAGGTTACCGGAACCTAGTCACCTACTTGTCAAACACGGTTGGATCAAGGATTTAAATCAATGGAAACGGAGTACTATTGGCCCCCACCCCCACCTTCCCCTTCTCCTTTTGGGAAAATTAGTGCAGACTAGAAAAATATATAACGCATACATAGTTCGAGCCGTCTTTATGAGTCGAGGGTCTATCGGAAACAACTTCTATGCCCCACAAAGGTAGAGGTAAGGTCTGTGTACATCCTATCCTCCTCAGACCCCACTTTGTGGGATTACACTGGGTATGTTGTTGTTATTGTTGTACATAGTTTGAACCGAAGGAAGCAGCTATGGTCCATTATGGAAAATGTGCATTGCATTTATTGGCAAACCGGGAGGATACGTTACATACCAGACAAGAAATTTATTTTTCTCTTTCTTAGATGTGGAAAGTGGATGATCATGTCCTTATTAAACCAATTGATTGATCAAACAATAGACTGACTGCTAAACTTTGACCAGCGAAAATAAAGATGCGGTCAACAAACCCCAGCTGTTAAAACGAGATTACAGTTTTTTGATTTTGAGGAATCTCACAGGCAATACAGGAACCACGATTTTCACTTTGATGAATTTCCCTCTCAAAAGACAGGTCTACTATTTTTTCCAGGGTGGGTTAGGGTAGAGAGACAGCAACAGAAAGATATCTTCACCAAGTTCAATTTTTCCATTACTTGATCATCCTCATCCAAATCCCAAATTTTTCGTCAAACAACAAATACTACAAAATTCTCGCTTGATTTATTATTTATGTAAAGAATAAGGAATCAAGTGCCTAACAACTAACAAGTATGTTCCCAGATAGATGGAGAGAATATAATGAACTTCCAACATACCATACATGCAGTGTAAATCTGCAATGAAGGACAATGTCCTGCACTTCAACAAATCTTTAAGAAGATTCTTACCATAAGAATCAAGCCTTCACTAGTGCAGCAGGAGTGCATAATCCTACAGCTCCTGAACACTAGCACAATCTATATTTTCACATCTCCCATTTGGCAGAGGTGCTCCCAACATACTCGCTCTGTCTGTCTGTCTCTCTCTCTCTCACTCACTCTCACTCACACGCACAACAACAACAACATACCCTATATAATCCCACCAGGTGGGGTCTGGGGACACACACCGGAAAAAAAAAAAAAGAGAGCCATCTCCTCTGGATTCCTAAATTCTCTGTTCAGAGAGTTTCTACAAGTTGTCAAAGTCATTTACAACAATCAAGGTTTCAGTTTGTCCGGATCAAGTCCAAGTCTCAAAGTCCCCATGAGCTACAGATTTCAGAGTTGAAGAGGAACAAGAGTGTCTTTATTCTATTTTGTCTTGTTAACCTTAGCTCAAAAGTGCCTACCACATGAACTATTTGCCCACAGCCACAATTTCTTAACAGTTGAACACTCTTTAATCTGCCGAAACAATGCCCCACAACCAAACTGGCGCTGCCTCATACAAAGGTCACAATTTTGGTACTCCAAGCTTGTATCAGCTATGAAAGTAAAAGTCTAGATGTTCATAGACAGTTCCTTGAACTGTTTCACATCACTTAAAATTTTAAAGATATCATATAAGAAATTATAACTTGGATGACACAGGATACAGGAATGAACTTTTTCTTGATGAGGTCATCAAAATAATGTACAGAACATTACTGTGTAATGATTTAGACCAATACTTCGAGGAAAATAAAATATCATACTGAAAGGGAGTTAGTGAAGCACTAGGAAACCGCAAATAAGTTATTTTGGGCACATCAAGAGTCTAACATTGCAAGATATTGAATGACCAATAAAATGAAAGCCTAAATGACAGGATAGGGCTTCCATACATCTTGATTAATTTGAGATCACACATATGCAAGTACACAGAAATAACCTTCTTTTCCTAACAACATATCAAATATATATCCCTTTTTACTTTCTTAGCTATCTATAAATCATAAGAAGCAAATAAACAGTTAAAACAACCATGATAATGTAGAAATAAAACACATTCTCAACATCTCAGATGTAGCCACAGAACAACCTAAAGATCTGTATACACCCATGTGAATAAATAAACAATCAAGATCAGTGTTTTTCATTCAGATCAATATTACGCAAGTCAATCAGCATTATGCTCACTACATTGCTAATACAATTAAACTAAATACAGAATGAAATAGAACTAGATCACCTAAATGGTCAATAAAATTCATCTCATTGAAAATCAAACCCCACCATCACATCACAGCCCAACCCGACATTGCCTTGATCCTCCAAGCAAGTTCCCAGAAGACTTATTTAACGAAACCCCAACTAACAAATCCCTACAATAAACCCTTAAATACCTCTTCCTAGCTCTCCATGCTCCAGCTTTAAAACTAACCCTAGCTACCATCCTCACATTAAACGCAACACTCTCCTTTTCAGTCCTCTCTTTACCCATCCCATCAAAAGCCCATTTCTCTACATACGCCCCGGAAGCAACAAAACTAACTTTATGGGCCGTTTCATTAACCTTATCCATAAAGAATGGTGGAACAGTTGTATCAGCAATCGAGAGTGAATTATAGAATATTGCAGCAGCAATTTCGTCGTAATAGAGAGTTATCTTTCTGTTAGGGTTCCTGGCAGTAAAATTGAGATCCCAATTGGCAGTTATGAGGGAATTTGAGAGATTTAGGTTGGATATAGTGAGTGAATCGACTTGGAATTCAGGGATACGTGGCAGTATTACAAGCCATATAACGAAGAGGATAGTTCCGGTTATTATTGTAGAAGCAATAAGTACGGCTATTACTCGACGGAGAAAGGTATTGCATTGTGCTGTGTACGGGTCTTGGTAAGGGTAGTTGTTGTTGTAGTATGGTGGTGCGAGGTAAGGGTAGGTGGTGGCAGGAGGTGGTTGTGGTGGAGGTTGGGTGGCGGGGTAGCCGGTAACGGGTCTATTCGGGTCGCCCATGGAGCATCTGATGCTATATGCGGTCGATTTGTGTGGAAGTGTAGTGGAGACTTGGAGTGGAAAGTGAAGAAAAGGACTAGGTGAAGAATCTAATTGACGACAGAGGGAAAGGACTTTGTTGTCATTATCAATTCAACAGCTATTAAGGAATATGTTTAATTTTGTTATACAATTCGACAAACAACAATATATCCCGTGATTTTATAAGTGGAAATTGGGAGGGCGGATAAAAAAAAATTGAATAGATCTTCGGTTCAAAATAAAATAATAATAAAACATGTTAAATAAATAAAAAAAATATTGTACAATTGGACATTCAATAATATTGTATTATCATATAGGCATAATATCATAGATAGGTCTCCTAATTTGTTTTTAATTGATAATTAAATATTTCAAATTTGAGAAGGTAGATTTAGACATCTCAACTCATCCTCTTTGTGTTTCATGAACCCCCGATGCTAATCTTTTGAGATAAAAATAAAAAAATCACATGATATAAATTAAATTGTACTCTAATTTATATTATTGTATGTGATATTATAAGATTATTACTATTAGTAATACAACAATAATAACAATGTGATAAAAGATTCCTCACATTATTAATAGAAATAGAAATAATTCAACCATTATGATCTCTACATAACTAAATATTGCATGAAACAACCCCTAATTGTATACAAATGGATAAATTAATGTGCGCCTTGGTTGATTGGAAAAAACACTTGGACCACCCCACAAATGTCGTACTCCTTTAAAATTCCTGCAAGTATTTAATTTTGGGGACGCTTTGTTCTTACAATTTTCAAATGAAGAGAAACAATACGAGACACTTCTCAAATTCTACTACTCCCTCCATCTCAAAAACGTTAATCTAGTTTGATTTAGTATAAAGTTTAAGAACTAAAGGAGGATTTTTGGAATGTGTGATTCAAAATAAATCTTAGATATTTGTGTAACTGTAAATGATCTCATAAAATTAAATTATTTTTAAGTATATAAATAAATCAATTTTTTGGGATAAACTAATAAGGAAGGTCAATCTTTTTGGGACGCAGAATATTAAAATAAGTCAAATCTCATTTTTAATCAATTGCAGTTAAATCAAGGCATGAAATTGAATATAATAATCATGAAGTAACATTACTAATTAATACATGCAGCCAATGTTGATGATCAGTGCTGGCTGAATTGCTTTTGATGTAATACTATATAGCATGTCGACCAAGAGGTGTGTTTATTTTTTAATTTTTTATTTATTGATTGATATTCAGCTTACGGACTTACGTCAGACTATTCCTGAGATAGTAGTCCCGGTCCCTCAGCACTACTACCAGTAAATCGCGGGATGTGCCTGAATGACCAGAGTTTGAGTACAAAGCAATTGATATCACCTACAAGGTGAGGTGTGTTTATTAGTATTATCACACATTCCTTTAGTTTCATCTTATTTGGCGCTCTATATTTTTTTTTCAACAAAAATGCTTGAAAAGAGTTACTACATTTATTTAAAAAAGGTTTTTTGGGACTCGCTCATAGCTCGTCTTTAGAACGACTAAGATATTTGCAAAACGTCCAGAGACTATTGTATGATGTTTAATTCTGTAAGGCTTATGTGCGCTAACTCTGAATATTGTTAACAAATAAATTATAAAAGTATGATTCACCTGTAGAAATATGAGGATTGAAAGTAATTCAGTAACGAGTCATAGTATTTCATAATATGTCTGTGATAGGGGTAAGGATACTTTACTCTTCCTACACCCCACTCGTGGAATTACAATGAGTTTGTTATTGTTGTTGTTGTTATTTTTGGAAGTTAAAACTACATAGTTGATTTGTATCTCATTATAACTTTAACACTATTGCATTATTCATACTTACAAAGTTATGTGATATATTTTATTTTCATAAACTTTTAATATACCTTTTTTTTTGGGTGTAAGTATGCTATTTTATTAAAATATAAATTGAAAAAATTAAGGATCTATGGTACTATTGCGTGTTCCGCCTGAATGAATATCCAGAAAAAGAAAAAGCGAGAAAAGAAAAGTGGAGTAAATCTTTGATTTAAATACACATTGAGATACCGAGATTGCTTCACAGTCACACTAAAGTGAGTGAACATACATCAAATGAGAAACCCCATTCATTTGGTCAACATAAAACCCTCTCTTCTTGCCGGAAAGTTGCAACCGATGTCGAATTCAGATCCGCCATCGGCAAGCGCTCTCTCAATTCCACCCCCGAACCACGGAAATGACCATAACAGTAACGTCGAATCTGGTGCATTCAATAACGAAGTCATGCTTGATAACCTGGACTTCCACTTATCCTTCGACGATATCTTCCCTCCTGATGCTTCCTTTTTCACTTTTCCTTATTCGGGTTTGGAACCGGGTCAGATTGCCCCAAATCAATTCGGTCAACCTCTAATTGATTCTTCTCGGATTTTCAAGTCCTCTCCCGAATTGCGTCATGTTTCCGAGGCGCCTCATAGCTCCGGTGGTCAAAGTTCGACTGGGTCCCTTGTGTTGAGCCCAACGTCGATGTCGAACCAAATCCCCGGCGATCGGAGCGCGGATGTATCTGAATACCTGAATGTATCGTCGCCGGAGTCTAATGGGTCTGGAAATGACTACAAGGGTTTGGATGATTCAAGAAATTTGAATTGCCCGTCACCGGAGTCGCAGGGTTCCGGCAATGGTGGGTCTAACGTCTCTAAACCTTTGACTTATCCCGGGGACAAATCGGTAACTTCCTCTCCCAATAATTTTGTGAATAAATATGTAGTAGAACAGGAAATTAAATTAGAGGAAATTAGTAGTACAAAATACAATAAGAGAAAAAAAGTGAGTGAAGATTCAAACAATGTAAGCAAGTACCAAAAAACTAATGTTGAGGTTGAGTATAGCAATGTTAGTATTAGTGAAGGTGATGAAAAGAGGAAATCAAGATTGATAAGGAATAGGGAAAGTGCTCAGCTATCAAGGCAAAGGAAAAAACATTATGTTGAGGAGTTAGAGGATAAGGTGAGGGCAATGCATTCAACAATTCAAGATTTGAATGTTAAGATATCGCATATTATGTCGGAGAATGCGACTTTAAGGTCACAAATGGGAAGCACTGGTGGTGTGCCACCACCACCACCTGGGATGTACCCAGTGATGTATCCTTGGATGCCTTATGGTCCGCTGCCTTATATGGTGAAGCCACATGGATCGTCGCAAGTGCCTTTGGTTCCTATTCCGAGGTTGAAACCCCAAGTAGTGGCGAGTTGTAAGGAAGTAGTGAATAAAAAGACCGAGGTGAAAACTAAGAGGGTTGCGAGCGTTAGTTTGCTTGGTTTGTTGTTCTTCATGCTTCTATTTGGTGGATTGGTTCCTATGGTGAATTTGAGATATGGAGGATCGAGAGAACCTTTTACAAGTCGAAATGGGTATAATGAAAGGCATCATGGAAGAGTTTTGACTGTTGATGGGCGAGTTAATGGGAGTAGTTATTCAGGAGATCATAATGGGAGGGAGCACAACAATAATTGCAATAGGGGAGCGGATGAGTTCATTCGCTCAGGCAATGGTAGTGAGCCTCTAATGGCCTCTTTGTATGTTCCCAGGAATGACAAACTTGTGAAAATTGATGGAAACTTGATAATTCATTCTGTTTTGGCAAGTGAGAAAGCCATGACATCTCATGGAGAGACAGGTCTTGCAGTTCCTAGAGATTTGGCCCCTGCAATCCAAGGGAGGCATCCCCATCATTACCACACTCCTGCTGATGGGAAACGGGCTCTTGGCTCTGGGGATAAAGACAAAGCAAAGTCAACTATGCAGCAATGGTTCCTTGAAGGCGTTGCTGGTAAATTACATTCCAGTTTTCCACTTTCCTATCTTTGTTAAATAAGTGTATGGTATTGTATAATATACATCATTTGTTTGATCATATATTGTTGATATATTTGTCCTTAGTTACTATTTCTCTAATGAATAGAGAGATCTTTCTCTCTGCACCTAAATCAATACCTACAGTGCAAAATCTGACTCTTAAGTTGTTAGTCTCCTAAATAGATAGTTGCTTTCAGAATACACATGGTTTGTATAACAGGGAATTGCTTTCTAGTTGTACTGTCCATTTCCTGGTTGCTGTTTATGCATAGGTGCCTAATGTTTCTGATGCTACCCATAATGAGGACGCCTTTCTTAATCAAATGTAACTAGGAAATTTTTGTTCTGTTTCGTGCTAGCAGCAGCCTCCCTTTCCCGTCTTTTTAAAGCTTTTCTTTTCTCATTTGTGCAGGGCCTATGCTGAGCTCAGGCATGTGTACTGAAGTGTTCCAGTTTGATGTGTCTTCATCTCTAGGAGGCATCGTTCCTGCTACCACTGTTGTTTCTATGGAACAGAGGCAGAATGCTACGCGCACCAACAAGGGGAGAAATAGAAGGATCCTTAATGGTCTTTCTGTTCCTTTTACTCACAACATATCTGAAGAACATGATGGAAGAACTGGAAAGAAAGATGACCTTGCTGGAAATAGGTCACTATCTTCAATGGTTGTCTCTGTGCTAGTTGATCCAAGAGAGGCAGGTGATGCTGATGGTGATGGCATGATTGGACGCAAGTCCATCTCTCGGATTTTTGTTGTTGTTTTGATAGATAGTGTGAAGTATGTGACCTATTCTTGCATGCTTCCTTTTAAAGGATCTGTTCCTCTAGTAACTACCTGAAGATGGAGAAATTATGTTGTAGAAACACCTTACTGATTCCTGAACAATTTTGTAGGTTCAGACAATATAGTATTTACAGCTCACACAGCTTCCATTTGTAGACTAATGGGAACTTCTCTCTTATGTTCGTTCAGACGCAATACTAAGTTGTCGCTCTTGTAAGTTAGCTGGTGAGTCCTGTTACACCATTAAGTTACAAACAAGCTATAATCAGCAGTTACGCAGAGTATGTCATACTATAATTTATCAAACTCAAAGTAGAATGTGAAGCTAGAGCCGCGATGGGTAGTATTTCATCTTTAACAGGGGCAAGATTGAGCAATGAAGGTAACTCCAATAAATTTCATGGAATGTTTTTTCATATAATCAGTAACGATAAAATTATTGATCTACTGCAGTTTGATAAGAAATTACCCATACCAACTCATTAAAACAGAGTCTTGCTCTTGCAGTTGAGAGGATTGATTAAAATTGTTGAATTGTACAGTGTTGTCAGTCGGGGCAGGGCACCGTGTATGTGAAATTTGTTGATAAATAAAGCAGATCAAACAGTTATGATAGTCAATGATAGCTATCTGCTTCGTGAGTATTCTTTTAGCTGTCTCAATAACTTACTTGTTTCATTCTCGGCAAGATCTTCCCATATTATAGCAAATAAGAAAGGTTTCCTCCTGCACAAATAAATATGTACAACTTTTAAACATACAAGCTGAACTATATGTATATAAGGTAGCTACTACTCTGCAATGTTTATTTCCCTTGCATATTAAGGGGCGAAATCAACTTCCAAAAGAAAAATCGTAAAAATTTCAGCGGTTGTGAGTAAGTGAATTGATTGAAGCATGCTTCATATATTAATTAGAAAATATACGGATGAATATGAACAATATATGAATGAGTAAGGGAACAAAGTGTTTGTGCTAATTGGTACCATGTAATTGATAAATTATTTATGCTACCCTTCCTGAATATTTTAGTCTCCAAAATGTATAAATTGTGGTTAACCATGTTTCCTTCTGTCCCCTTTTTCTTTAAAATTATTAGATACTTAATAAGTAACAACCTTTCTACTGATTTTATCAAACACCTATAGAAGAACTTCACATGCCATTTTTTTAGCACACCCAAGCCCCTACTCAAACAAAAACGCAAACCATACACAGTATACCTAATGCATAATTGAAATTATCGATTTTCAAAATACAAAATTTACTACTTTTTGTATAGCAGAAATATTGAAAACTTAAACAAAAATTGATACTAAAAAGGAATCACATTTTATGCAAATATTTAGATTTTTTTATTTTCTCATGATGAAAACGACATCTCAAATCTCCATTTTCATCTTAATTGATTGAAATTGTATTTCATTAAGATCATTCTCATTTCAGTTGAACAAAATATAAAATTAATAAATAAACCAAAAATACTAGTGGAACTTATTTTCTTTGATGTAATAGAGTGGTTCCAGATGGGTACTTTTTTTTCTCTGCCCGACGGGGTCTCTTATTTGTTAATCATTTCAGGAAACACCTACGAGGTAATAACATTCTTCTATTGGTTCATTGTGATAATGAGCGTACTTAAAAATTAATCACAATTTAAGGAATATAATATATCATAAAATTTACTACAATCAAACCTCTCTATAATTGTCATTGTTATAACAATATTTCACTATAACGGCCTTATTTTCTCCGGAATCGATTTTTCATGTTATATTTTACTTCTCTATAATAGCATTCTACCTATAACAGCAGTGACATACATTATAGCGGTACACTCTTTGTAAAATTACCTCTTTATAACAGTCATACTCAAATATTGTGTAATAATATTTTATAAGAAATATACTATGTATAAAAATAAAAAATATTAAAATATTTATGTTAAGCTCTTAGATAGTCTTCAAGTGAAAGCTATTGAATTCCCTTTTGCTGAAAATTTGGACAAAATTCTTCGTCAATTCAAGCGTTAAATAATCACTAAGATACTGAAATTTACAAAATAACTAAAAATTTGAAATATTTAAATTCTCAATTAATTTTAAATGTATATGTTCCTTAGATTTTAATTATTATATGGTACAACTAGTTATGAATTTATTAGTATTTTTAATTTTTATTTAATGAAATATGAAAATCAATTGATGTTTTTAAATTAATAAATATATTATTTTCGTTTATAACATAAAAATACAAAAAAAAATTATTTGCATACTTTTATTTATAACAGCTAAATGAGATCTAAATATCAAACGTCATTACACATACATAACAACATCTCACTATAACAGTCATAAAATTTTCGGACAAACGTTGCCATTATATAGAGGTTTGACTGGTTAAACATCTCTATAATTGTCATTCTCTATAACGTCATTTCACTGTAATGACTTGGTTTTCTCCGCAACCGATTTTTCATGTTATATTTTACTTCTCTATAACAGCATTCTGCCTATAACAACAATGACGTTCATTATAGTGGTATACTCTTTATAAAATTACATCTCTATAACAGTCATACTCAAAATTGTGTAGTTATATTTGTAAAAGTATATTATGTATAAAAAATAAAATATTAAAATATTTATGACAATCATCAAAGAAAAGATTGAATTCTTTTTTGCTAAAAGTTTGGACAAAAATATTCGTTAATTCAAGCGTTATATTATCACCGAGAGACTGAAATTTATGAAACAACATACAATTGTAGAAATATCATTCCCCATTGTTGGAGGAATACCGGAAAGAAAACCCCAATATTAATAGTGAAAATTTAGAACTTGTTGATGATGTTGGTAGTGTCATCACTTATAGCCCAAATCTCATCTCATAACACCAATCAAGCAATGGATGTTACCATTTATATTGAGTTTGACGCAACTCTTCTAATCTTTGAAACTTACACTGATGAAGAATTATTGCACAAGTGATAAGAGTAGAAGAATAAGAGACAACGGATACAGAAGATGACAACGAAAGTGTTGATGAAGAGCCTCAACTTATTGTTACTTGGAGTGAGATAGAATTAAATGTTAAGCTCTTAGAGAACCTTTAAGGGAAAGCTATTGAATTCCTTTTTGTTGAAAGTTTGGACAAAAATTTTCGTCAATTCAAGAGTTATATTATCGCTAAGAGACTAAAACTTATGAAACAACCTACAATTGTAGAATTCTTACGTCAAACTTGAAATTGTATTTAAATTCTCAATTAATTTTAAATGAATATGTTCCTTAGATTTCAGTTCTTTATCGGTATGGTACAACTAGTACAAAAATATATATAAGTACAAAATAAATATTAATGAAGGAAAATAATATAAATTATATTACACAATACGCGGGTCGGGTCGGGTCGGGTCGATGGTCAAGCCGGGTCAGACGGATAAAATATTCGACCCTTGGCCCGACCCTACATAAGATCGGCTCCCCGCTTTTTCGGGTCGGGTGGCTCGCGGGTCAGCTATAAGCCCACCTTGACCCTATTTTTTTCGGGTCGGGTCGGATCCCCGACCCGTTGGACAGTCAAATTACTACAGAAATGTGTAGCATCAAGTAAGGATTAAAATTAGTCAAATAAATGAAATATAAAGAATTAGAAGTGAAAACGTACTCCATACTTGATCTCCACCACATTAAATAAAATGATATATATACAATATCACACTATTAAAATAACTGGTTTTACCTACCTTATTTATCGATCTCAATTTGAGATTGGAAAATTACCGACCTCATGAAATCGAAAAAACGCTCGATCAAATATCAAGAAAGAAAATGTTGAGAAAGCGCCTTCTAAACCACCCCATGCCTAGCAGATCCTTTTGAATGTCCATCAAAGGTGATTCGAGAAGAGGATTTTCGACACTCACCATCAAAAGGAGGAGCATACTTCTGCCCATGCTTCTTTCAAGTTCCTTATCACCCATATGCTTATTTTTCAAGAATAAGGACTTAGAGGATTGGGTGAACAACAATCAGAATACCGTTCGCTTCTTCCGTCAGTTAATTCAACAATGTCAGCTATTGCCCTTGGGCTTGATTCGTTCAACCATCAAGAAAGAAGCAAGCCTTTTTTTACGGGGGTTCCCTCTCCCGTAGGTCGATGGAAAAGGAAAGGCATGATACGAGAGGAATGAGACTAGTCTTAGGCCTCTTTCAGCTAATTGGTGTGTCAAAGACCGTTGCCAGCTATTGCTAGTCGCAAACAAGCCCTTCCCTTTTGGGCTAGGAGTGAAATTCCCTCAATCAACTCGGGGCTATTTTTTTAATTTTTAATTTGTTTAAAAATATAACCGACCTCGAGGTCGGTAAAATAAATAATAAAATTCAAAAATAACATTGCCGACCACATAAGATCGGAATCAAATTTAAAAATATATTTAAAATAATAAAAAATTAATATATATATAACCGACCTCATTAGGTCGTTTGTTTTATATTTAAACTATTTTAGTTTAATTATATTTTTTTATTTTAAAAAATATTAAATTAACCGACCTCATGAGGTCGGTAAATTTAATATAATCTGAAACCCTAATTCCCATTTTGATTATTCATCTCTCCTCCTCACCGGTCCCAGTCAATCCGCCATCCACCAGTTAAGGGCACGATATACAAAAGTTACAAAAGACCACTCAAGCCTATTAAAGGCTTTTTTCAAATTTAATTTAAGGATCATATCATATTTTCTTCCCCTCTTTCTCTTTAAATAGGAGACTATCTCTTGTATAAGAATAGCATTATCACTAGTCTTTTTGTTGGGGATGAAACTGGTTTGGAAAGGGCTAATGAGGATGGGGAGGAAAGGTTTTATTCTATTTGTTATAATCTTGGTAACAAGTTTATAAATAGTATTACAAAGGCCTATAAGTCGAAAATTCTTCAAATTATTGGCATTAGGCACTTTAGGAAATTAGGCACAAAATGATTTTATTATTAAAACAGAAATCAATGACTGAGGGGCCCGCTATATGCCAATATTTCTGATTAAAAAAAGGATGGAGGCCGTCAGGGCCGGGAAATTTGAAAGGTTTAAAGGAAAATAAAGCTTTGATACTTTCTCCAACATGTCAAGGGTTATCGGAAAGATCAATTTTTGGGATAATAGAACAGTCTTGGTTCAAAGTTAAAGTAAAACTTTTATGATAGCAATTATAGACATACTACACTAAAAAGAAGGATTAAACTATTAAAATTTGAACTCAAGGAAAATATTGCTAAAATTATAATTTGCTTGAAGTTAACTGAAAGAAAACCTTAAGAAGAGAAAATAAATGTGCTACTTTTGTCAAAAAAAACTAACGCACATGGGATTAAGTTAATTTACTCTAAAACATTTATAAAGTTGACATACAAGGAGATTTTTTCAGGTTTTCTAGAGAAATTGTGTTTGAATAGTAGAAAATTATGAAGAAATCACTTGAGTACAAAATAAATAAATAAATAAAAAAAATAATAACAACATATTCAGTGAAATTTTATAAAGTGAGATCTGAAAGAGTAGAATGTACACAAAAAGGTTTTAAAACGTGAACCAATAAATATATATATATATATAATACTTTTTCAGAGTAATGTATTCTTTATTCAAAATACTTTTATATTATCCACCGAATCGATCACTGAGTACTTCACGCCTCCTTAGCAACTCGATATAATCTACATTAAATAAAGCTTCTTCGAGTTTGCATTTAAAGCTCTGTTTTGTGATTTATCTTGGTGATCTTATTGTCAAGTATTAATTTCTATGAATACATATCAATTATTAGCTTGTCCAATTCGGTATCAAATAAATTTTAGGGAAAAGGTCCAATGTAAAACTAGATTTTCAGCTTCTCTTGCCAATGTGTCATTACTCATAGATAAAATTAAAACATACATTATAATCCATTAAATAAATGAAAATTTTACTGAACTAAATCATTAATTTCCGTCATTTAATTTTTTATATGTAAAAAGTAAGTTGCTAACAATTGCAATGGCAGACATGTATTTTCCCAACTGGTCTGTAAGTGCCCCCTTTAACACATGAGCAGAGCTCATAACATTTGCCATCTCTACGACTATCATCATCTTTTTAAGGTTTACATTCACCAAGCTCAGGGTGATCTTTGTAGTCAGAGGTGGAGGCTGGATAATTTCTGGCTCAATTGAATCCAATCCAAACTCTGTATTTATCTTAAATTTTTTAATAAATATATATAAAATTTAAATTCAGATTCAATTACTAACGTATGACATTGTTATTCTAAATTTTAGAATCATAAAGCTTAAATCTTAACTCCACTTCTGCCGGGAAAATCACTATTGCAACCTTATAACAATTTTATTATTATAACGATATAAAGAACTTACACATAAATAAAATTATCAATAAATTTATTTGCAAATTACTACTCCATCCGTTTCAAAAAGATTGTCTTATTTTCCTTATTAGTTTGTTCCAAAAGATTATCACATTTTTATATTTAGAAATAATTTAACTTTATGAGGTGATTTACAGTCACACAAATATTTAAAGTTTATTTTGGACTACACATTTTAAAAGTCATTTATTTTTTAACTTCATGCCAATGAAGTGAGTATTAAATGATTTTTGAGTCTTTGTATGTTGTGCATAATTTTTACATTTCTCAAAAACATAACCAGCTTAAAACATTGAGAAAATAAATTATTTAAAAGAACTCATATCAAATTACCTATGAGAAGTAGAAAGAACGCCAAAAAAGGAACTGAAACTCCCTTGTTAGCCATGCTTTTGTAGAAACAATATTATGGATTAATGTTAAGTCTTCATGAAAACATTGATTATTTATAAGACACGTTCACTAAGAAAAAAAATCCCTTTATAAGAAATGGCAAATGGTCTTTAATTTTGATATTATGTATCTATACCAAGATTATTATCATCCATAACTGAGTCTTTTGTGATTTACACCCATGACACGTGTACTCTTTTATGGTTTACACCCTATTCTATTTTTCTTTTATGATTTACACCCTAATCTTTTATGGTCGACACATGTACTCTTTTATTTACTTTGCAAAATCATAAAATAGCATTCTTCTAACAATTTTACGAGAGCAAACTAGGAAAGTACTAAATAATTTTATAATATAAAAATCAAAAAGTATTATAGTCCACAGAACTATTAAAGTTGGATAAATCAAATTAAGAACCTGGATAAATAAAATTAAAAATGAAACAATTTAAAACATAATTAATTTATTTTTTCCATAATCATTTTGCAAAATATTCCTTACGGATTTACCTTGAAATTTTAATTGGGAATTACTTGCTAATTTTTATTTCGACCCGTCCCGTACCCTGGAGGCAGAATTTTCGCTAAGGGGGTTCAAAACATGAAGAAGAAAAACACAAAAATTATAGGATGAAAAACGAAGTTGGGCGGAGAAAGGAAAGACTAACCTTAACCCGCTAAATTTAACTTGTCTTTTCATGTCCGTTTAGCTTTTCTTCTTACTTTTACCCTACTCGAAAGAGTCTTCTTAACTTTTCTTGTGTTTTTTTCCCTTTTACTTTGCAGTGTTCTACGTTTTTTTTTTTTTTTGAATTAGTTTCCATTCCATCATATATTACTTTGAAAATAGCCAAGATTCTTTAAAAAAGTGTAAGGATTGAGTTACTAATATTATAATACATAATCAGAGGCTAAATAAATGGCATGGCCAATATTTGAGTTCATTTAGTTCAATTTACTAGGTTATTCATTTGAAAAAAATACTCAATAATGAACAAATCAAATAAATTTAGGTTAGTTCAGTTTTCCTCTTTCAAGAATAGAATTAGAAAAAATACCATGAAATCAAAGAAAGTAAATTTAATTAAATAGATATTGATATAAAGGAAATTCACAATTTTTAAATTTCTTTATTCGATTAAATATAATTTACTTTATTTTTTTTAAAAAAAAAATCTATCTCCATTTCAAGTTTAGTAAAAATTCATCGTTTTCTTTAAGAGTTTCTTCGAGTTGGCACATGGAAAGAGAGATACGTAGAAGTAAACTGAGTAATAGAAATAAGAAGAATAAAAAGGGATGTGACTAATAAATTTGAACAACGACAAATTGAGAAGGAGAAATAGAATAAAAGAGAAAAATAACAAAAAAGAAGAAGAATAAAGGAAGGTGCAAATTGAGCCCAAAATTAATGATTTTCGTTGGGTTGGGGATTCTGAGCCCAAAAATGGAGCCCAAAAAGCTGCAAACTGAGCCCAACCAACAGGAAAAAAAGAGAGGAAACAACACTGCACAGTGGGAGAATTCGAACCAGCACCTGAGGAAGAATTTGAACACCCTTAACTACTGAGCTAAGCTTCTCCAATATACTGAGTAGTGAGCTAAGCTTCTCAAATATACTGAGGGGGTTCATTATAATATATATACTAATAATATTCGAATTTAACCCGGCGAAGGGAGTTCGGACTTCTACCTAGATCCGCCCCTGCCCACACCGCACCCCACCTACATATGTCTAAACCATAAACATATCAGCTTACAAAAACCAGACGCTTGAAGATTGAAAAGATTATCAAATTACAAAATGAGAGTAATGTTGAAATAGAACCAACAAAATACTGATGATCTTTTAAAGGAGAAAAAATTACTAAGGATCCCACATAGTTCATTTAAATGAGCTATTTTGCTGGTAGATGAATTTTTGCATCGATTCCCCTTTGATCCAACGGCTTAATTTCCACCTTAACATCCTTGAGGACAAGAATGTGTTGAGATGAGGTATCAGTACAGAAATACAATCACTGATCAAAGAGTGAGCAACAAGTTGTTGGGACACATAAAGTGCTTTTGCTCATAAGCGAAAAGAAGGAGATCCCAACTAAGCATCTTTAAGAAATGGTACAACCTCTTTCTGATACTTTTTGATAGCTTCAATTACCTTGGTTGAAAATGATTCATCTTCAGGATAATAAGCAATAGGATCAGATAATAGAGGTTCTGAAACATTGAGCACGCCTTCAAGAGCCATGTGCAGACAATAGGCTGCATATGTAACATGGTATCCACCTTCTTGGACAATCAACAGCCGTCCATTGCTATACTTGTTTGACATGCCGCGAACTGTCCGCCCAATCTCTCTGTAACCTTCCATCGTCAAGCACTGTCTTCCATTTGGATCAAACTGAAATGTAAGCCGAGTTGAAGAAGTTAGCATAATATGATAACTCTATGAACTAAATAATCCATCAATCACTCAGATTAATTACCATGACATAACTAGTATTGATTATTTGCATCTTTAAAGAGTATAAACATAAAAAAGGGCAGCCCGGTGCACTAAGCTCCCGTTATGCGCGGGGTCCGGGGAAGGCCGGACCACAAGGGTCTATTGTACGCAGTCTTACCTCACATTTCTGCAAGAGGCTGTTTCCACGGCTTGAACCCATGACCTCCTGGTCACATGGATAAAACTTTAGGAACTGACATTCCAATCTTGAGTTTGACATGTCGTCTGTTACCTTCTTGAAGATCTATATGGGAAAACTAACACATCTAGATATCTTCATATCAAGAAAAGCATAAATATGTTACCAAAAAAAAAAAACTTAAATATGCTCAGCTTCCCTGTAGTAAGTCATAAAATGCAAAGACCGTTCCTCCTATCCCCCAGTGTTGAAAGATTGTTATCTTCCTATTCTTAACTTATATACTTAGTGACAGTGCTTCTAAGTTGATGTCGAAGTACTTTGATTAATGCGAAAACAAAAGCTGAAAGCAAATGTAAGTCTAAGTAACCATCTGGAAAAAAAGCCTATGCAAAACCATCCTTTTCTATATCAAATATATATTCTTTTTCCATATGTACCTTCATCTTTCGATGGTACTTGTAAGATGAAGTTGCTTATCAATGTCATTAATAGTACACATGGCTAAGAGAGGTCAGAAGAATACTGAAGCTTTAGAGGCAAGGTCCTTGTAGTTATGAGACTGGAAGGAAAGAAAATTTAATGCAACATCCTTATAGAATGTCTCCAGCCACCTAACTGATTCAAACCACAACAAAATCCTACAAAAGAATAGTTATCTTAAACCAGTAAAATGAACTAGTTGACTATTCACCTTGCTAAAAAACATAGCTAAAATGTTTATGCAATATTGATGGGTTTCTCCATAGCTGTAGCCTGTATGATCCACCTCAGTGTGGCTAAAAAAGCCAGACTACCTCCACATTATGAACAATAAAGCATACTCTGCATACCTATTTCATGGTTATTTTTGAGTAAACATTGGATTCTAATATTTTTGTATATGCATTAGAAGGCAAGAAGAAGAAACAGATGAACTTGGAATTACCATAACACAAGTTCTTGTCCACAAATATAGTAAAATACTAAAAATAGACAAAAAAAAAAAGCCCAAGTCAAAAACTTAAAAGAGGGAAGGAAAAAAGAAGAGAAAAAAGTATAACCTTAGGAAACAAAGACCACCATGTGAGGAGAGTTAGCATCAATTAATTAGTAAAGTATAGTTCCAAAACAGAAAGTGACATATTAATAGTAGATCATTAAGAAAAAGACATTTGATCTTGATTAAGGAGTTTTGCCACTGATAAACCAGAATTTGACATGACAGTCTAAAGATTTATAAGAAGAAGAATATTCGGACTCAAACAAAATTTGACTTTGTCAAAATGAGAGGCGACACAGCTAATTTGCAGATCTAGGCATCTAAGTAAGGTGAATGAGTAATTGAGGTTAAGGAACCTTTAACCACCTGCTACCCCAGTACTCTATTCCTGAGGAAGTATGGACAAGCACTTTTACAAGAAATATTGATCAAACGACTTCAGATCTAAACCATGTAATATAGAACATGACAGCAATATATGCTTACATTTTAGGTTTCAAATATCATTGTTTGTTGCATGCAGCCTCAAATCTTGAGATTCTGCCAAAACAAGCTTCTATGCCAGTAATAAATGAAATTTGATTGATTACTCGGCAAATAAACAAAATTTGATCTGCAAATGTTATAGCTTTATATTATCAGAAGCATGCGTTTTATGTTTTAACACCAATGACCACTCTATAACTATCTTTCATTTCATTATTGCATTATGATTTCAGAAGTATATGTGTGTGTGTAACACCAATCACCAATCTACAACTATCTCTCATGTTTGAATATGCCTTATTCACACTTTTAAGATGATATTGCATTGATTAAAAGAACTTCATTTCAGAAATACTTTCAACATCCATCACAATACACAAAACTCTGAACTGCAATAAGATAATGTACTTACAGCACTTGAGTCCTGCCCAACAACCAAAACCATCATATCAGGCTCAAATTTCTCGATTGCAGGAACAACTAAATGTTGCATTGCGTAACCATACCCTTTATCTCCAGTTCCATTTGGCAAAGGTATATTCAGGTTATATCCGAAACCTTCACCTTCACCAAGCTCATCTATAGTTCCACCCTGAGGATGAGAGGGCCCCCAAGAACCATGATTCATATGAAGGGAGATAGTAAGAACTTTATCAGAATGATAAAATCCTTCTGCTGCTCCATTCCCGTAGTGAACATCAATGTCAAGGACTGCAACTTTCCTACAGCCACCATCTAAAGCCAGTTGTACAGCTAGACCGGCATTGTTAAGGAAGCAATAACCATCAGCTTGAGCAGGTTGAGCATGATGACCAGGTGGCCTGACCAATGCGTACGCGATTTTCCCATGTCCATCAATTATATGCTTCATAGCTGATAATGTACTACCAGCAGCAAGAAGTGCAGCATCCCATGACCCTGGATTTAAGAATGTCCCTCCACATAATTCTTTTCCGCCAGTTCTATCAGCTTCAATTAGTTCATTTATATATTCTGAAAAATTAACAATGAAAAAGCTAAGAGGCTTAAATTTTGAAATGAGAATAGATTCCAGAATAGGGTTGGATTTATACCTCCCAAGCTAGGGGCAAGGTCTGCGTACACTCTACCCTCCCCACATCCCACTTGTGGATTACACTGGGTACGTTGTTGTTTGTAATAGGGTTGGATTTATAAACAAAGCCAACTCAACAACAAACAACAACAACAAAAACATACCCAGTGAAATCCCACAACATGGGTCTGGGAAGGGTAGAGTGTACGCAGACCTTACCTCTACCTTAGTAGGTAGAGCGGTTATTTTCGGGAGACCCTCGGCTCAAGACAAAGCATAATCACAAGCAAAGCAAGAGAAGCGGTCAGACTCAGACAAGAAATTAAAGCAGTATGAACATGTTGATAACAAAATCGATTATGGCGTATTCTAACGAAAGGAAGCAGTAGCTAAATAAAATAAACAAAGAACACATAAAGAACACATATCAATAGAAATCAAACTACAGGGGACTATAAAGCAATACGCCTATAAGTGTGATAGGCTAATCGGGCCTACAGTAATAACACTACAACTATCATTTTGTAAGCGTAACTAGGACTACACTCGACTACCTACTACCATTCTACCATAATCTGTGGCCTCCACAACCCCCTATCAAAGGTTATGTCCTCAGTAAGTTGCACGTCATACGTCATATCCCGAACTATGAGTCTAATCACTCTCCCTCGATACTTGAAGACATCTTAAGAAGTTATTTCTTTCTACCTCTACCCCTCCCGAACTCAGGTTCCGGTAATCCAGGTTCCAACCTCTCACACCGATCTTTTTCGGGTAGGGTCCGCACCGGGTTAGGGTACCCGGACATCCTAAGCGTATCTCTCTAATCTCTCTCCCAATACTTCTTCGCACATGCCCGAATCATCTCGTCCTCGCTTCCCTCCGCATCTTATCCTCCACCGATGCCACTCCCGCATTTGTCCTCCATATCATCCCGGATTTCTAATCATTTCTAATCTTTCTTTGTATACCCACACATCCATCTCAGCATCCTTATCTCCGCAACTTTCATCTTTTGTATGTGCGAAGTCTTGACTGGCCAACACTCCACCCCATACAACATAATCGGTCTAAACACCACCCTATACAACTTGCCTTTAAGTTTTGGTGACACCTTTTTGTGGCACAAAACTCCATATGCGAACCTCCATCATTCATATCCTTGATCGCCCTAGTATACGCGACAGGTACACCTCTAATCTCCAAACATCTCCATAAAACTCTCTAGAGACTTTGTCGTATGCCTTCTCGAGGTCGATGAAAACCATATGTAAGTCTCTCTTCCTCTCCCTATACTGCTCCACCAACCTCCTAATAAGATGAATGACTTCAGTAGTCGAACACCCGGCATAAATCCAAACTGGTTCTCGAAAATAGATACGTCTCTCCTTATCCTCATCTCCACGACCCTTTTCAAACTTTCATAGTATGGCTCAGCAACTTGATATCCCTATAATTGTTGCAACTCTAGATATCACCTTTATTTTTGTACAAGGGAATCATTGTACTCTACCTCCATTCTTCGGACATTCTTGCCGTCTTAAAAATGACGCTAAACAACTCAGTCAGCCACTCCAAACATGCCCTGCCTGCGCTCTTCCAAAATTCAACTGGAATCTCATCAGGCCCGGTCGCTCGTCCCCTGCGCATCGTGCGACCCTTAACCTCCTCAACCTTAATGCTTCTACAATACCCAAAATCTTGGTACCTACCAAAGCCAACTCATGATAGAATAATGAATTGTGTATTTTCTCAAGGTCTATTTACTCGAGAATAAATTCAATATTACTACAGTGTGTTCCATCATTATTTGTGATTGACTAGGTAGGACGGAAAGAAACAAGTAAAGATTAAATAATCTATATTATGCACGAATTACCTTTTTGCATTATTATACTTTCTTTCTATTCCTTCAAACCAATCAACCCCTACCTTTCGTCCAATTCCCTCAAAACAAACAACTCCTATTTTCCTCCTGTTCTTTCAACTTATCAACCCCTTCCTTTCTTCCAGTTCCTTCAAAACAATCACCTCATTTTTTCCCTCTTGTTCCTTCAAACCAATCATTCCATTAAGCTAGTTATGATGTGTGAGTTCTATCCTTTTTTCCTTCTCCAACATTTCATTATGTTTAACCATATTGATTGTGCCTCCATGCTTTGGCAGCTCAGAATAAATTCATATGTCTTCCATGTGATATATAATTCTATTTTCAAACTTGTCGTATTAAGCACAAGAAGACAATTTGGGCGTGGAATTATACAATACTAGCTTCTATTTTATCCTGGTAATGGCAATAGCACTTTCCATATAAACTCAATTTCCTGAAGGGCATTTTTCTTCACAACCCAGAATCCTTTAAAATAGAAATACCTAAAAGTTTAAGCTTTACCAAAAAGATTGTGGCTTTCACTTCCCAATAGTGGACCAAATTAACTAGGGTCTTAATAGATGTTGATTTTAACCTTCAGAAATAAAATTTCCTAACTTTTACTCCAACAGTTATGGTTTAGTTTTGAATAAATCTTTTAATGCTACCTTCAAAACAAAAATTATGGTTTCACTGAGAATTTTTCACTTTTTTCCGGAATTTTTTTCACTTTATTTGAAAATCAGCGTTTGGCCGTGAAGTTTCAACTGTCACAGGCCGACTCCTCGTTAGCGGCAGCGGCACACAAATAGCCCGTGCAACACCCGTAGTCCCACCTGACTACAAGCAAGCTTTCTCTTATCCCAGGTTTCTTGGCACAACCCGGTGCCTATGATGAAGCCTGTGTCAGAGGCTTAGCTTCTCTTGTGCTGCCCATTTGATGTCAAGGCTTCAGCCTTGTCTTGTTATCATACTCATGTGGTGCATCTCATATGCTGGGTCTCGTCTATGCGCACACCTTGGCTTGGCTATGGATATTTGGAATTTGAAAAACACCTAAATAATATTTTCACTTTCATTACATTCAAACAATCAAATATTCTTTGCGAAAACTATAACCAAACAACCCCAACTTCAAAATTCCAAATAAAGATGACCAAACGCCCGCTTAGTCAACTCTTGAAAGAAAAAGGAAAAAAAAAAGGACAATCAAATTTGGGACAGTGGAGTAACAATACAATCAAACAATATGCTCAATTAAAATAGTAGAAACCAAAATCAATCCAAAAAACAAAAGAATCTTGAAAGGAAGTTGAAGTTGGTTACCTTGTGTGTGGAAAGATAATAATTCAGAGATGAGAGCAGGGCGGCCTTGGTGCCAAGAAATGAAAGGAGAAATAGGACCCCTCTTGAGAATGGACAACATGTTCTTTACCCTGTCTGCATTTTCTGGGTGTTTTTCCAAGACATCTAGAAAACCTGGGTCCATTCCTGTGTCGAAAACACCTTTTCCTGTGTCATGTTTTAGCATTCCCTCGTGCCAGAAGACATGAATAAGGTTGTTTGATGAAGGCAGAGCCATGGAGAAATGTGAAAGTTCGAAATCACAAGTCGGGAAATTTTGAGTAGGAAGCTGGACTGGCTTTACAAGGGTGATTTGAGAACTTAATATTTGATTAAATTAATTAGGGGCTGAAATATTATATTTTGTTATGAAATATATATACATGGATGTTTATACTCATTCACTAACCTTTTTTATGTTACATATATTATTTATTAATTTGAGCACTTAATATTTGTAAACTCCATTGGTTGGACACTTAATATTTGTAAACTCCATTGGATGGTTACAAGTAACTGTTGATTTGAGCACTTAATATTTATAACATCAATTAGGTGATTTCATCCTATAAATTGGGATGTTATTTCTTGAAATAAGTCCTCCTATTCTCTAGATATCTACATCTCTTTTTTATATTGTTATTGCTATCATTTTATAACACATTATTAGCATGATACTCTGTCATTTTGAGCAGATATTTTGAAAAGACTAAAACAATTTTCAGATAAGTATCATATTATTTAATATTTTAATTGTGTTTATTTATGTACAAAAGAACATGTGTGTTTACTAACTATCCATGATAACTATCTATCTGACCGTGGTTATCCATGTATAGATATTACACCTCTCCCTTTCTCCATTTCTTGAAATCTTGTTGCTGGAATTTTCATGTCCATTTCCTAATTTATTGGAAATTAATTTTATGATTCTTTGGTCCTTCGTTTCTTTTTGGGTTGAAATCAGAAGTGATCACATTTCATTAGTTTCGTTATACTAAAATTTATTTGTGTGTATAATCATCAGAAGTTGTAATATTTTTATAGATCTATTATGATTACAATTAAAGATGTGTTAAAAAAAATTATCTACATCATATGTATGCCTTTATTTGCTCCTGAAGTAATAATATCTTAAAAGAGGTTCTAAGCCATCACGATTTGATATGTGCTCCTGAAGTAACAATATCTTAAAAGAGGTTCTAAGCCATCACGATTTGATATGCTTAAGGCACGTTCGGATGATTGTGTTCCATTCCTGAAAAATGAGAACTTGATAAATGTTACAAATACAGATCCATTCCTTGAAGTGAATATGATAATATATAATAAAGCTAATAAATACGGACGTGTGTTTGGTTGTGAAGTTATCATGACTCACCTCCAGAAAAGATAGAATAGTTGAGAAAAATATTCTAAATATTTTATGCTTTACTCCCGAAATAGTAAACTCAGAAATTTGCTCCCGAAGTAGCAAATTTTGAACTCTACTCCCGAAGTAGTAGAACTTGAAACTTTACTTCAAAGTAATAGAACTTTGAACTCTACCCCCGAAGTAGTAGATTATTGAACTCTACTCTCGAAGTAGACAAATTTTAAGTTTACTCATGAAATAGTAAGACATTCAAATCTACTCCTTGAGTAGTAAGACTTCTGGAATTTACTCTTAAAGTAGTAACTATGAAGTTTACTCTCGAAGTAGTAAATATGAAATTTACTCTCAAAGTGGTAAAACTTTAAATTTTACTCTTGAATAACTTTGTAGCTTTGTAGGTTATAACAATGATTTGGTTGGTTATCAAAATTTGGCATGCTTACTTTTAATTTTTTTCATTCAGAGGCAATCATGTGTACCAAGTCAAAAGATTATGCTACTGCTATAACTTGATGCATATGAAATAGTCACAGGATCTATGCTCAAAAGAATGATTAGTCACATAGCAATTATTTTTCATGAAATATTTAAGATGTTCTAGCAGATATTGTTATGTCTACGATATATTTATGTTGGGTAATTATTACCTCAATCTGATAAGCACCATATCTGTTCAAAGTGAAGTTATAATATTTTAAGATGCATGTCGTACTGCTAAGTGATAAAGTACCGACTAATTATCATCTATGATGTGATAACATATTTGTGAAATAATGTACTTTTTAGTAGATTAAAAATTATCGAACAATTGATAATGATTATGGCAATTGATTACAATTACAACAACCTTTTTTACAATAATTATTAGTTTGAGTCCTTTTTTATTTTTCAGATATAAGGAGATATTTATGGATAGCCATTGAAATATATTACTAAATTATTATATTGATCATATAAGTAAATTGTTGTATCTTAATAGGACTTATCATGATGTGTCAAAATTTATTTAAAGATGGATACAAAGAGTTGTTATATTTTAATAGGACTTATCCAAACTTATCAATTTTAAATATATGACGCAGTTTGTTATATATTTAGTCTTCACTTTGTATTTTCTAACAATCTACTTATTTTATTTTGTGCATGTCATTTCATTTGAATATATGGATAAGATATGAATAACTTTCAAAGCAAGTTTGGATTAGAATTGAATTATGCATTTATTATTTCTAAATATTCATTCGTTTACTGTTACCTTTCATGACATCAGAAGTGTCTAATTAAATTTTCTTTATGACACCAACAATGGCTAAGAAATATTTGATAGTATAAAACCAATTAAGGGCTCTAGAAGAGCTAACTATTTATCAAGAAGATCATGTCATTAGTAGTGTCCAAGCAATATGTGATTATGGAGAATAGATCAAATGCTCCTGAAGAGCTTATATACTATTATGTCATTCGTTCTAGATTGTAATATACAAAGTTGTTATGATCGAAACACAAGTTATAGTAAACCCGAAGTTTACTAAAGTAAATAGCTATCATATTGAAGCTATAAATGATTGGATGACTAAATATTTACAAAATCATAGTGGGTAAGAAATATGTATTTGAAATGTTACCCTCTTTATTCTCCAAATTGTATTGCACAAATATAAGTATGATGAAATCACATGTCACGATAAATCGGAAGTTTATTGTACAGAATACAATTCATGTTATAGTAAATCAGGAGTTTACTAAAACAAATAGAACATGACATGGTAAACCTGAAGTTTACTAGTACAAATAATTTTATCAATTGACGTGACATATTTGATTGTCCTGATTTAAATCTGATGTGCTAAGTTTGTATTCGGAATATATTGAAGAATTAGAAAATTCTTCAAGAATTAATTTGCTTGTTCTCCTGATAAGTTGATTATTCTGACTAATGTTGGGATTGAATTTCCTAATTCTGAAAAATATAAAAGGTGAATAAGGGTCCGTTCACCTGTTATGTGATGTCTTAAATAGATGCATCGATAAGACGGTCAGATGTGCATTTATTGTCAACCGTAATTTGACATATGCAAAATTGTTTGCTCAAAATAATTGAGTTGAGAGCATAATTTTCAGATTATGTAATCATGATAATTCATCTTGTTAATGCTAGTTTATATTCAAGTTGGTTTAAAGTTGAATGCCTCCGATAAATAGCTAAATCATTGCGAATGAGAACAAAATTTCATGTGTTGATCTGAAATATGATATATTGCATACAATAACGTTTGTATGCTTTAGACTAATAAATTATGATAAATTCTTCCCTCATAATTGGTTCAAGGTCAGAAACCAAATGTTTTCATCTAATATTTTTGTTGTGCGATCTATGATTAATGAATCTACCACGATGCACACAGATGAATTTCCCAAAGAAGGTAAAAATGTATGTTAGTTTTTCTAACATAAGGGTAGAGAGAATAAACAGCTAAGAAATATATTGTGAATTATCACCAGTATGATCCTCGTTCAAAAGATAATTCAAGTCAAATGATGGAAGCATTTGCTGACCCAAATATTTCATATTCCAGCTATAAGATGCTCCTAAATGTCCCTGAAAGACAGGGTTTACAACATGTGTGAATCATGATAGACAAATCGATTTTAAACGCAATAATCCTTGAAAAATGAGAGGAGCAAATGATCAAAATGATTATAATAAAGAGGCAATGTGCTCTTGAAGAGCCTACGACATAACACTTCATAAAACTTCATACGAGGTTCAGGTACCGGTAAAAATAATGAAGTGACAAGATCTCAGTAAGTTGTGTCTAATTGCAAACCGATACAAAATGATATCTCGTCGACAATATATTTGATACAATATAGTGCGCAATATTGTATAATATTATGTGATCTGAATTCTACGTCTCTTAAAACATATTGATGTAGGAATAATTACCAAGTAGATACATCTTGGTAAATTTACTGGACCTGCAGAACAAGAAGATGTCATGTAAACTAAATACTAAATGAAAATTGTCTCAGTCTATATGACTTACGTGAAAAAAATTATATGAATTTTTTGAAGGATTCAAAATGCCTGAAGCATATACAAGTTATTGAAAAACTTGTTTGTAATCCTTAAACGAATTAAAAGAACTAAGGTTGATGTACTGAAATCACCTTAATAAATACTAATTGATGAATGGTACAAAGATGACTATGTTTACCCTTATCCCTGTATGATATTCAAAATCTTTCATAATGTTGTGCAAGTTGCTAACTTGAATATTATCGGAGCTTTTGAAGAGTTTCTGAAAAACAGTAGACTACCTGCTAAAAGAAGTTGAAATGAGAAAATTAGATTGGTCCTGAAATACCATATATTTGTTCAATTGATGCATTTATTTATCTTGCTATAACTATGAGCATGATATAATTTCTTCCTTACACGGAGATACTAAAATAAGATCAATTGCATATTATTGATTTGATGAGAATTTTTTTTTAAATTAGGGGGAGAGAATAATGAAATAAAAAGAAAAATTTTGTGGAAAAATCCATCATCGTCTCATCTTGATCTACATGCTTTTATTAGTGAGCAAGAGGTCCAAAAGATTATTCACTTGCAAAAAATAGCAAATCAAATGCCAGACACATTTACAGCTTTGAAAGGGATTACCGAATCACATATCCCTGCAGAGAATGTCCCAATTCGGATTGATGTCCCTGTAGGACCATCTACTAGTGTCATAGCAAATAAGTCCAAAATCACGCATGAAGCGTGATAGACCATTAGGTTCTAAGGATCGAATCCTAGAAAAAGAAAAATAAATGGTCAAGATGACACTAAGAAAGAATCTCATAAAGAAATACAAGATTTGATCAATCCTGATATTCTTAAAGAAATCAATGAGCCGCAAACTCAAGAAAATGAAGAAATATCAACAAATTCAATTGATGTTATGACTATTTGAAAAGCTTGAAAGTAAATGTGGTTTGAAATACTCACAACCTTATATGAAGATAATGCAACATGCATTGCTCAATTGAAGGGAGGATTCGGAAAATGAGATAGGACAAAAGCATATTTCACCAAATTGTTCTTCACACATGAGCTCCAAAAGAATGGTGATATCAACGTGCAACAGATTCATTCAAGTGATAATATGATTGATTTGTTCACTAAGTCTCTACCAACTGCAACTTTCAAGAAGATGATGCACAATATTGGAATACGAAGACTTAAGCATTGGACTAAAGTTCTCATCCGGGGGAGTTAATACATGTTGTACTCTTTTTTTCATATAAGGTTTTGTCCCGTTGGGTTTTCCTTGTAAGGTTTTTAATGAGTCAACCAAAATATGTATTATTAGAAATATGTACCCTTTTTCCTTCACTATATTTTTTTCCACGGTGTTTTTTCTAATAAGGTTTTAACGAGGCACATTATCTATGAACATCCAAGGGAGAGTGTTATGAAATACATATCATTTGTATGGATATCCATACACATTCACTAATCTTTTGATGTACCTATTAATTTTGATATTTAATATTTGTAACCTCCATTGGATGGTTTCATCCTATAAATTGGGATGTTATTCACCTTTTGAAGAAAGAGGAACATACACTTGAAATAAGAAAAAAATCTCCTCCTCATATGTACTTCTTTGTCTACATATGTTGTCTTATATTGATATTGATGTCATTTATAACATATTTCAAATCTCTTTCTCCTCTTTATTTTTTAATCTCATTATTTCTTCTCTTTCTTCTCTCTCTACCATTTTCTTTCTTCTCCTTCTTATTCTCTCTGGTGGTGGTGATATTGAATAGCGATAAGCGGAAGGAAGCGGTGTGCTTGTTGGTAGTGGCGGCAAATTATTTTCCTTTTTTTTCTTATTCTACGGACTGATTTGCTTTGGTAGTTTGAATTTTGTGGGGAAAAGTTGATTTTTTTTCAAGTTATTGAAAAAAAAAATATGCAAAACATCCAACAGATTTTAGAAGTTGTTGCAACAATTAATGAAATTTGTTGCAACAACTTCAAAATTTATTGCAATAACCACAATTATTGTTGCAATTACTACAAAATGTGTTGCAACAACTCAAAATACCGAGTTGTTCCAACAATTATTGAAGTTGGCAATAATTATCGTAGTTGTTGCAACAACTATCTAAGTTGTTGAATGTTTCTGCAGAAGTGAACGGTGGCAAAAAGGTGGAGGAAGAGGTGATGATGATGGTGGTAGCGGCGGAGCAATGGGTGGTGGTAGTGGCGAATGAGGGAGAGGGTGGTGGCAGCGGCGGAGAAGGGGGTGGTGGCGGGGGAGGGGGAGGGAGGAGACTTTGTGTAAATAACAAAACTTTGGAGTTCTTAAAATTAGTGTCATTAACACTAGTCTCAAAAGAGTCGCCCCTACTCAATAAAAATAACTTGAGTCACTCATTCTTAATTTTGAAACTAGAAAGTCACCCTTAATTAATTTTTTTCCTCTTGGCTATTTTAAGGGAAAATAGTCAAAATATCTTTCTACTTCGAGAAAAGAGCTAAAAATTATTCTCTGTTATCAATTTAGGTCAAAATACCCTCTACTTTATGAATAGACTAAAAATATCCCCCTCTTAACATAAATTCTCAAATCACCCAAAATAACTCGATTTCATTTTTTTAAACTGACTCCAAAATATGGAAAAATATTTTTTTTAAACCTTTTTTTTTTAATTAAATCTAAAAAAATATTTTTATTCAAAAATCTGGGGAAAAATTCTTAAATCAGGAAAAACAGTTTTTTTTAAATGTGGACAAAAAAAGTTTCCAGATTTTTGAATAAAAAATATTTTTCCAGATTTAATTTTAAAAATAAAATAGGGTTATTTTGAGTGATTTGGAAATTTCCGTTAAGAGAGGTATTTTTAGCTTTTCTTCAAAGTAGAGAGATATTTTTGGCCTAAATTCATAAAGGTGTATATTTTTAACCCTTTTCTCAAAGTAGAGGGAAATTTTTGACCATTTTCCCTTATTTTAATGGCATATAATACAAGGGAATTATTCTTGTTTGGTCAAAATTTTACTATTCGAAAATATTGAGGTTTAATGTTTGTAAATAATAATAAAATATTGAAAACTTGTTTGAAATTAAATGGAGTAATGGCTTTCATTTGCTATAGAACTTTTAGCTACTTCTTTTTCAAATAAAATTCATGTTCAAATATGATTTCAATTTTTAAATACTCGTTTTAAATTTTAATTTTAACTTTTTATCTTTTCAAATTTAACCAAACATTATCCAAACGTCTACATTATATTTCGGTCTTTGCAAATACTTCATCCGTCCCAAATAAGTGTTATTTTAGCAAAAATTACGTTTATTAAGAAATTAATAAATATAATTTATTAAACTACCCCTATTTATTAGATATTTTTTTTGAGAAATTGAGCAATATTAAAGAGGGTTACTTTTTTAATGCTAAAGGCATAGTTAAAAACACTTGCTAATTTTTATCTTGAAATTCTAAGATGACACTTATTTTGAAATAATTTTTTTTTTTTTTGCTAAAATAATACTTATTATGGAATGGAGTAGTAACTTCAATTTTTTAAAAAGAAAACATTTGAGGACTTATTCAAGAGAAATGATGGTTTTCATTCACAAGCCTTTGTTTCGTTTGAAATTCTTGTTCAAATGTGACCGAAGCACACACTCATTATTACTTTAACTTTAAATACTATTTCTTCAACTTCAATTAATTATTATCAAAACACTTGACAAACTTAATATATATGGCAAAATTCATATAAAACAATTATATTAATTATAATGTGACACGTGGAGCATGATGTTGAGTCATGACCACATCATCATACAGTAATGCTAACTAGGTACACGTGATACCGAGAACGTCACAAGTATGGTCAGTACTGTCAATGAAGAAGGGGGAGAGCCGTTTGAGTTATAACGAACGACCGTTACAAAAATCGGTCATACGACTTCCTATGGAATTTTAATGACATTTATTGAGATATTGATTGTACAATTATTATAACATTCATTCTCATGTACTAATGAGAGCATATTTCGTGATTTGTGTACCCGTGTAGCTCATGTATAAATAGGGTTATTATTCCATTGTAATACATCAGACTGTAGTTATTACAAAATACTTACTGATATTCTCTTGATTTCTGTGCTTTCATACACGCTATCGTCACTTTGCTCAGAAGCTTACACAAGGCTCAGACTAATTATTACTTATTTTGTCTTGATAATACTTGTTTTCAGTATAATTCATCTAGAATTCATATCTATCATGTCACTTGAGATCCACATATCATTGACCACATATACAAATTATACTGTATTATTTTATGGTAACAGTTTGGCGCCCACCGTGGGGCCTGGACAATTGTGGTGTCACAAGTGACCGCTCTACTAATCTAATTTTTTCTTTAAGTCTTATTGTTTTTTCATATCAGAGAGATGACAGGACTAGGAGAAGACATTCATAACGTGAGGGACAATATTAGCAATCTTGGGCCGAATGGTTTGCCAAGAAGAACCACGACGCCCAGGGACCCGATGCATACAGACGGAGTCACTTCCGAAGACGGTCAGACATAACATGGGGATGTTCCCACTGAAGAAGCCATACATAATCTTCGGGCGTAGAATGCCACAATGAGCGAGGAGTTAGAGTGTCTGAAACGATTTCAAGAGGAGTTCATGTCAAAAAATGCTGGCAGTAATCAAACAGGAGAATTGGTGCCTCCGCTAAATACACATGGAGAAGCCGGTGATAATCAAGGCATATCTGCATATGATGGTTCAGAAAGCGAAGCCCCTATAAATTCATTCCAAGAGAAGGTTCCAAAAGGTTTAAAATATCTTTTGTGGCCAAGTATGATGTAACTACTGATCCACATGAGGATATCATGGCCTATACAACAGTCGTGAAAGAAAATGATCTAAGAGAACACGAAATAGAATCGATCTGATCAAAAAGTTCGCTGAAACACTTGCTAAGTGAGCTTTGACATGGTATTCACAACTCTTTGAGCATTCGATTGGTTTGTTCTCCCAGCTCGCCGACATGTTCATAAAGGCTCATGCGGGGGCTCAGAAGGTGACGACACACAAGCGGATATCTTTCGTATTGCACAAGGAGTAATAGAGCTCCTAAGGGACTTCGTTACACGATTCCAGAAAGAACGGATGTTATTACGCGTAGTCCCGGATGAATGTGCTGCGAAATCTTTCACAAAGGGTTTGAACCATTCGAGTTCAGATGCTTCATGAAAACTCAAGGAACATATCTTGGAATTCCTAGCTATAACTTGGGAAGACGTGCACAACCGGTATGAATCCAAGATCCAGATTGAGGATGATATGCTTGGGTCTAAAGCCAGGAGTATCTTCGCAAAGTCGGAGAAAGGGAATTCCTCGAAGAACCAGTATCAACCTTATCCTCCCATCGAAAAACAAAGAGGTAAATAAGGTTTCCGCTCATTTGAAAAATCATATAACAAGGGGGTTCCGAACGAAACAATTCCCTTCAACCAGCCACTCTTTTAGTTCCCAAAATATATATAATCCAGAATCCTTTTAAGCGCCTTATCACGAAAGTGACCAAGCAAGCAGATGATGATGGTGGTTGAATTTCGAGAAAGGTAACTCATCTAATGGTACCGGATATCCAAAATTATTTTAGTACAACTTCAATATTGATGAAGAGCAAATGGTGGCGGTGTTAAGAACTCATCCGGCATCCCAACTACCAAAACCATTGCAGTTCGATCCTAGTAAAAGAGATCAATCCGTCTGGTGTGATTTCCATGACACTCACGGGCATAAAACTGTGAATTGTAGACATCTACGAGAAAAAGTAACATGAATGCTAAGCAGGGGACACCTCCAAAAAATTTTGAGCGGGAGAGCTCGAAAGAAACTATGAGCGGGACCACCCACAGAAGGTAAGACAAATCCGGCTAGACCACCTCATGTTATAAACATGATCTATGGTGGACCAATGATTGCCGTCAGATCTTTCACAGCGGCTAAGAAGACGAAAAATTTGTAACTTGGGAAAAAAAGTTTCGAGAGATACCTGACGAACATACTATCACGTTCACTGAAGAAGACGTTGTCGGTATTATCTTTCATCACAATGATGCACTATTGGTCACGATGTCTATCGACTGCTTCCAGGTAAAAAGGATTTTAATTGATCCCGAAGGCTCAGCTAATAAAATCAGGCTGAAGGTGGTAGAAGAAATGAATATGACAGACAATAGTTTCGGCTGCCAGAACCCTTTCAGGTTTCAACATGTCAAGTGAGACCACAAAAAGAGAAGCGGATCTACCGGTGTACGCGATGAAAGTCGTTAAGATGACAAAATTTTATGTCCTCGATAGGAATATGAGGTATAATGCGATATTTGGAAGGTCGTGGATACATGATACGAAGGCGATCCCATCAACATTGCATATGTTGGTTAAATTTTCCTACGCCAAAGAGGATTCAGCAAATTCGAGGTGAACAACCTGATGTCAGGGAAATGTTCGCCATAGAGGAACAAGAGGTGGAAATAGACCCAAATAGCAATTACATGAAGCAGAGTCGGTACCAGAAGAGGTTCGCCAAGTTCTGCCAGTAGAATCACTAGTAGCCTATCCGGAGGAGTTTTCAGAATGGTATCAAGTATCCAGAAACTTTCAGGTACCGGATGAATCAGATGCCACCAAGTCCACTGTAGAGGAATTGAAACAAATTACACTACATCTAGAAGCTCCCGATAGGAATGTATACCTGGGCACCGGATTGACCCTGGGGCTCAGGGATTTAATTCTTAAATATTTTATATCATTGATTACTTTCCATAGACTCATGAAGATATGACAGGCATTCCTCCAGAAGTCACAACTCATAAGTTGGGCCTGAATCTCAATTTCCCTCCGATGCAGCAGAAAAAATGACTGATAGTCGAACTCCGTAACGGATTTGTTAAAGAAGAAGTAGCTAGACTACTCAATATAGAATCAATTGGGGAGGTAAAATACCCGGACTGGTTAGCAAACGTAGTTGTAGTATCCAAAAAGGGAAACAAATTTAGAATGTGCATTGATTACAAAGATTTAAATAAAGCATGTCCTAAAGACTCGTTCCGGCTATCGAACATAGATCAGATGATCGATGCTACGACCGAGCACGAGATAATGAATTTTCTCGATGCATATTCCGGATATAACCAAATACGGATGCACCCAGAAGACCAAGAGAAAATATTTTTAACTACTTTCGGTATTTATTGTTATAACGTTATGCCTTTGGACTAAAAAATGTCAAGGCCACATATAAAAGGTTAGTAAATAAAATATTTGAAAAACAGATGGGTAAGACAATGAAAGTATATATAGATGATATGCTTGTTAAGAGTCTTCATGCAGAAGATCATTTAAGTCATTTGCATGAAACATTTGAGGTGCTAAGGAAATATAATGTGAAGCCAAACCCCGAGAAGTGTGTTTTTGGGGTCAGCTTCGGTAAATTTTTAGGTTTCTTAATTTTACAAACGGGGATCGAGATAAATCCTGATAAAATAAAGGCTATCAAAGACATACTAGACACACTGAAAGATGTTAAAGCAATGCAACAATTGACCGAGCATGTGGCGGCCTTAAGCAGATTTATATCACGGTCCTCGAAAAAATGTCATAGATTCTTCTCACTTCTAAAGAAAGAGAACGATTTTATTTGGACACCCGAGTGTCAGCATGCCTTAATAGACATGAAAACTTACCTATCCAGTCCTCCGCACATGTCAAAACCGAAGGACAAAAAATAACTACTTATATATCTGGCAGTCTCGGAGGTTAAGGTACATGCAATGCTGGTACGGGAGGAAAAAGTCACAAGTCCTTGCAGACTTTGTGGTTGATTTTAGTCCGGGAGCAGGCAGAAAAGGAGGCTATCCGTCTCGGGGACGGCCCCCGAAATTTGGACACTTTTTATGGATAGTGCCTCCAACTTCAAGGGGACCGGTCTTGAAATTGTATTACGAACTCTCACCGGTGAAGTTTTAAGACAAGCAATACATAGCACTTTGTTGACTAACAATGAAGCAGAGTATGAAGCTTTGGTTGCAGGATTGGAACTAGCTCGAGGATTAGACTCACAAATCATTGAAGTCAAGTGTGACTCAATACTGGTAGTAATGTCAAGATATCTTGAAAGGGCTTTGAATCTTTTGTCTCATTTCAAGAATAGACGGTGGTACATATACCCCAGGAGGAAAACATAGAGGCGGATGCACTCGCAAACTTAGGCTCCAGCACAGAGGCCAAGGGTTCTAAAATCGAGTTGGTTGTTAAGTTGTTGCATTCGACTATAGATCTCATCGGATACGATAAAATAAATTCAATCAGTTGTTACAGTTCACTTTTACGCTAGACATAAAAGCTACTGAATAACTTATGGACTCTTGAGATTATTTTACTTTTTGAGTCTACACCTACTTTATAAGGAAAAATATGAAAATCATAAATAAATAAAAAAGGGTTTTTCAAAAACAAGAGAAAAATTCAATATCAACCAGAGTTCGAGTAAGGGTTCAAATGATCCCCGGAGAAGGTGTTAGACACCCCAATATTAAAGATCCATAAAATACGATTGACCTCGGGTCTTATATAATATATTTTTTCTTAAAGTTGTTTGTGTTATAAATATCGCAAAATAATAGTCATTCAAATCATTTTCCGCCGAACTTTTATACACACTTTCTTAAAGATTGATCACAAAAACAGAACTTCAAACTTTTAACAAAAGTACTTCTTTTCATTCTTTTTTTCCCCAAAGCGATAGCAAAAATGCTTATCATTTCTTAAAGAATAAGGAATTTAAGATACTACTTTAATAAGAAATAATTTTATCAAAGAGGTCAACCTTAAGGAGTTTGTTGCCTTTCCCGAACTTTAATTAATGAAGGAAATTTCTTCAATTTTTATATTTGAGGGCAATCAATTTCCAATTTCATGAACACTTCAATTCAAATTCGATTTTTAAGATTATGCCATCTTGAGAAAGAAAGTTCATCGTTTTCTTAAAAAAAATTCAAACTAAGTTATTTTCCTTTTTATATTAGCAAAGTATCAACTTTGTGGATAAACCGAGATCATAAATTGAAAAGTTATTTAAAAGCATAAAAGGCAACTCTTATTTAATTAGGTTCTAATTAAGGTTCCAATAGTAATTAAAGCGTTCACGCATAGTGCAAATAAAACAACAAACACAGAAATGACAATGGGCTAGTGGGTATACCAACCCACTAGTTACCGGGTACAAAATTTAAATCCTATTATCTATGTCATTTTTACATATGACTGGATCTTCTATCATTTTTACCATGGCTAGGCCTTCAAAATGCCAGACTCGATGAAGAATGGTCTTGTTGGGCTCGTAGGCCCAATAACTCAATTAAATCGGCAGATGCAAAAAAGATGGACCCCGTGGGCCCAAGATCATGCAAGGAGAAGGGAAAACACATGCCTATGTTAGAACACATCTAATTATATCAACTATATACAAATATAAAATTAACACATTCAATCAACTGAGACTAGACAAAACAGTGAGCCATAAAATAAACACTTAAGACAATTTAATGCAGATTAGGACTCGAACAACCCATGTGATACAACATACAAGCAGACCCATCCATTCAGTATTAATGAAGGAAAGTAAGATAAGCCCAATACACAAATCTGAATACTTAAACACACAAGCCCATTTCCACATGTTTTCTTAGATCTCAAAAGGGAAGGAAAGGCAACAGGTCTAACTGATATCGATCTTAACAAGTACGCATACACATATTTAGCATGCTTAGTCATGTAGGGGAGGCTGATATACAGGATATACAAAGACATATGATATACTTGGGAGTATAGAAAGGTATACGATCCCGGTATACACTAGGTGTATACTTGAGCTTTTCACCTCGTATACTCTGGAGTATGGCTGCTCAGTGGGCCGGATCGGGTTCATCGGGTCGGGATCGGGTCAGGGCGGGACGGGGGAGGGGCGGGATCGGATCGGGTAGGGATCGGCGGGATCGGGACAGGCGGGATTCGCCGCCGTCCCGTCCCGTTTCTGATCCCGTCGGAATTGGGTCGGGGCGGGATCGGGGCGGTTTTTTTTTATTGCACTTAATTTAAAAAATAACATATATATAAAAAAAACTCAATAATTAAACAAGATAGTGTAATAAAAATATCCCAAGACTGGTTTTTGTGCCTCTTATATTATTTAATAGACATGATTTTTTTTTGTAATACAAATACAATTGTCAAAATTGCAACTTTGTGGTGTTGTTCAAAAGTTGCAAATTACATAGTAAAATTGCAATTAAAAAAAATTCATTTTGAAAAAAACATGTTATAGTTTCTTGATAATTTCCTGTGATTTTTCGGTTAGAATTGGTATTTGTTGGTCAAATTGCTCCACGTCGCTTTCACCACCTTCGGATAAGATTTCGTTATAGTTTTCGTCTTCTTCTTCGTTGATCTCCGGTTGACCGCACCTTCTCCACTCCGCTCGTATCCAATCTCTGAATAATACTATAATATCCAAACTGTCTCCGGCTAATGAGTGTATGTGCTCTCCTATTTGATATCTGCCTGCAGAAAAAGTGCTTTCAGTCGCCGTTGATGACGCTTAAATGTTCAAAACATCTCGAGCCATCATTGAAAGTGTTGGAAAGGTCTTCTCATTCCCCCTCCAGTACTTCAGCAAGTCTTCACATCCTTCTTCACTGAGAACTGCTTAGTACGGTACAGAACCCTGCAAAATAAAAATATCAAACTCGCTAATTTGGTTAGTAGCAGTACGACCGCACATTCTATTTCTGAGGCTTTCAATACTAACCGCAGAAACAACATGTCTTTTGTGAGGTTGTGTTGAAGAAGAAGAAGATGGTATGGAAGCCGGTAGGTTGCTAGCACTTTCTTGTTGGTAAAATCTATATACTTTTTTGGATTCGTCTTCTACGCTAGACAACACTTCTTCTTTAGTTTGTTCAATATGTGGTGGGTGATTTGGATTTTTGGGACTTGGAAGTGGTAGTACTGCTATACAATCGTAAATAGTTTCAATAAGTGATTTAGTACTGTCTATTTTAATAGTCGGATTTAATACAACACCAATAATATAAATAGTGGGAATAGGAATAAAATATTTTTTTATTTTGATAAACATTTTTTTAATAGCTGCCTTATAACCAGGTTTATCCATATATTCATTAAGCAGTAAAAATATTAGAGCTATATAAAACAACATAGTTGAAATAGTAGGATAATATATACCGGAAAATTCTTTTGTTGCTTGATTTTTTTTTCTAAAAATACAATAAGTTCGGAAATTTTCCCCCAATCGCTATGTACAACCATATCAGCCGGATTTTGATTATGAGAGTTAAAAAATAAAGTTATAGGTTTTCTATAGTCATAAGCAACAAGTAGTTGCTCGTATAAAGAATTTCACCTAGTGGGTACTTCTTCTGAAATTTTTCTATAAGGTAGTTGGCAATCGTGACAAGTTTTTTTATATTCTTTTCTTCGTTGTATTCTATTATTTTTTAAAATAAAGTTTATAACAAATTGTATTTTACTAAGAATGTCTTCAAAAAGTGATAGACCATCCTTTACAACTAAGTTATATATAGATGGCACACACATTTTATATGAAAATGATCTGGAAAGATGGAGCTAAACTATTTTTAAAAATTATAATAGCATAATTGTTAGAAAAAGCGTTATCTAATGTAATAGTCATACTTTTATCAGTTATTCCGTAATAATCGCACACTTGATAAATTTTTTCTGCAATAAAAGTATCAGTGTGCCTATCATCTATATATCTATACGCTAAGATACGTTTTTGCATAGACCATTTATAATCTATCCAATGACAGGTTATCGTTAAATAATCATGGTCGTTAGTACTACAACCTATATCAAAAGTGATAGCCACTTTGCCTTTAAAATGATATAATGAATAACGTAAATATTGTTGATATTCATGTGCAAATTTAAATACATCTCTCTTAATAGTTGATCTAGGAAAACCGTTAAAAGCAGTATTATACATATCTCTAATGTAATGAATAAAATCGGGAGATGAAGGAAATAAAAAACGCAAATCCTCCACAGCAATTAATTTTGCTATTGCTTCCCTATCTCTATGTTTATCATATTTAGGGCCTACAATGCCCCCCGTCGTAGGGTTAATTTGACTATGTACTTGGTCTGGGACAATATGTGAACATTGTCCCGATGTAGCGGGCGTTTGCGCACCCGGTTTTGAAGCCTCGTATTGGGCATACCTAGTTGGATGAGCCCTTGCTACGTGTCTCATTAAACCCCCCATCCCACCGTGATCTTTTCCAGTTTTAAATTTTAAAACATCTTTACAAATTTTACATCTAGCTACGTGATTCTCTACGTCCCTATCAAAAAATGTCCATCCATCTGATTTTAATGGTCGTTTTGTTGGACCTCATCTCATACTAGGGGGAATATGATGCATTTCAGTTGAAGGTGCACTAGAGGGTGTGTTGTCATATACATTAGTGGGTGTATCATCTAGATCATCGTCTAAATTAAAGTCTTCTTGAGTTTCAGAAAATAGCTCCTCGTCTAAATCTAATGATATTGTAGAAAAAATGTTCAGTATCAACAAAATCATCTTGTGTAGGAATATTCTATCTAGAAATAGGATGACTAGAAGAAGTATCCTTGCCCTTGTTGCCCCTACTAGAAGAAGTCTGACCCCTGCCCGTAAGCATACGTTTAAATTCTTCCATTATAAATTTATAATTATACTAATAAATAATTAAAGTAAATGAAATGAAGTGAGCTAAATAAAATAAACAAACAATAATAATTTAATGAAGGAACGAATGTACCAAACGCTGACGTAACGTCGACGTGTAATCGAGAGGTTAAAAATTGAAACTTTGCTCGATGGAAGATCCTCAAGCTAGTTGTCAACTTCACTCCCAAATGAATAAATAAAATTCAATATTTAGTAGACAATGTAGACTTGTAGAGAGATAGATTGAGAGATTAGAGATATTGTAGAAAGATTTGTGAGAAAGATGAAGAGAAAATGAGGTATTTATAGTTGAAAAATTAGGTTAAAGTGTAAATATAATAACTTATGGGTTAAAAATAAATATTAAGGGGGGAGGGGGAGGCAAAAAAAGGCTGTCGCACAACGGCCAAAATGTAAAATGGTCGTTGGTGCAACGGTTATTTGTGCAAAGGGGGGGTTTGGGGGGGATCGGGGGCGGGGGCGGGACCGGGATCGGGACCGGGTCTGGCCTGGTGGGATTGGGGCGGGCCGGGATGGGTCGGGAGAAGACCATGTCCCGTCCCGGTTCGAGTCTCGATACTGCAAAAAAAAAAAAATTAAAAAAGTCGGGTTCGAGGCGGGACCGGGCCGACCCGACCCACTAGCAAGCCATCATTTCTCCTCGTCATCAATGTGAATAAAACATGCCTTATCCTTCGCCTGCAGCTCTTTCCAATACTTTGTGAGTTGATAGCAGTTTTTCACCCGAGAATCAATTCCCACCGGGGGCTCGATAGCCTCATCTCGAGCTTTTTATTTCTGATTGCTAGAAGCAGATTTAATGTTCAATAAAGCAACCGCACGAGATGACACTTTTTAGACCGAGGACTTTTGTACAGAGAGCCCTGTTAAAGGAGATAAATCTGTTGAAAAAGAGTCCCGGGGAGACCGGGATGAAGTACGCAAAAAAGAAAAGTTCGGGGCTAAGGCTTACCGTGATATTTCCCCTTCCACCACGCGAAAATAATGAAGGGGTTTTCATTTATTTTGAAAGCCAAGAAAATAAGTTTGTTAAAAAATAATACTCATAGGAAGAATTCCACTCTTCCATGAAAAGATCAGAAGAAGGCTAATGGATTTGGTCGGTCTTGATTAGAATAAAGTGGGTCAACCAACCCCGGTCATGGTTATCATCTACATTAATGAGGTTGTGGATTCCGCGGGGGTACATATGAATAATTCCACCTCGTAAAATCCTAGGGTAATATAGAAGGAGGAGGTGGTCAATAGTGAATGGAGCATCGGCAACATTGACTAACATATGAATGCACTAAATTAGTCTCCAACTTTGCGGAGCAACTTGGCCTAAGCAAACCCTATACAGACGACAAAAATCCTCAATAATCTTTGGGATAGGGAGTTTGAAACCGATGGTGAATGGATAAGTATACATCATGAAAAACCCTTCAACATGATAATGAATTCGATCGACAAGGGTCAACTGTTCTCACAACGATGTTAGGGGAAAAGCAACAATCCTTTATGACGCTAGGAAGAATCTTGATCGTTATTTTGTATTCAAAATTCTCGACGTGTTCGTAGTTATTTTGAACACGGAGATCTCCGGAGAAGTAAAAATCCGGAAGGAAGGATTTCAACCGTAGTGGAGTACAAGTCGATCGTCTTAGTTGTAGGCGAAATAGATTCCTTCCCGTGGCGGCTTGGGGGTTGTCATTGTCCTCATGGGAGTGAGAAGATGAAAACTTGGTAGAAGACATTGTTGAAGAAGGTTTTTGAGAAGGAAAGAAAACAAAGTTTTCAGGAAGTATTGCAAAATTTGTGTTTGCCTTTTGTGAAAGATTCGGCCTCTATTTATGGTAAAATAATATAACATCTGGAAATGAAAAGACATGTATCATCATTATCACAATTCACGACGCTCAGGCGATTGGACAGTGCCGCCGTTTCAGAAGCATTAAATGAATGTGATGCTTGAAATGACTTGCAGTTATTACTCTTTAAATTTCCCGCCAAAGTACGAGGAACTTGCAGGTCGGTAGCTCAAATCCACTTCCCGATTGCACAAGAGTCACGATCGGAAAGTGCGGGGACTATATGTATAGGGCAAAATTCGTATAAAACAACTATACAAATTATAATGTGACACGTGGAGCCTGATGCTGAGTCATGACCACGTAAGCATACAGTACTGCTAACTAGGTACGCGATATACGGGAACGCACAAGCATGGCCGATACTAGCAATGAAGAAGGCTGAGAGTCGTTTGAGTTGTAACGGACGACCGTTACGAAAATCGGTCGTATGACTTTTAATGGTGTTTTAATAACATTTATTAAGATATTGATTGTACAATTATTACAACATTCATTCTCATGTATTAATGAGAACATATTTCGTGGGTTGTGTACCCATGTAGCTCATTATAACACATCAAATTCTAGTTATTACAAAATACTTACTAATATTCTCTTGATTTCTGCGCTTTCATACAAGTTATCGTCATTTTGCTCAGAAGTTGACACAAGGCTCAGACTAATTATTACTTACTTTGTCTTGTTAATACTTGTTTTTCAGTATAATTCATCTAGAATTCATATCTAACGTGTCACTTGAGATCTACATGTCCTTGACCATGTATACAAATGCAACTATACCATTTTACAGGTCACTTAGAAGAAAGTCTATAAAGTAATCCCTATATAAAAAAGATTACATAATAGAACCAACAAGTTACATAGCATATAAGTTATAACAGGGTCCAACATATCAGCTTATAAAAACAGAGGCTTGAGAGTGATATTGAAATAGAACCAACAAGTTTATATGGTGTACAAGTTATAACTGTATATGGATGCCCTTTTAAAGGAGAAACTGAGTTAGGATCCTCAGATAGTTGTTTAAATAAGCTATTTTGCTGGCAGATAATTTTTTTAGTTATCTTTGATGCAACACTTCAGGAAAATGTACTATTGTTGTCACACGAAATAGATGGTATTTTGTATTTTTTTTTTCCTTTATCCGACAGCTTCATTTCCACATTAACATTATTGAGTACAAGAATATGCTAAGAATCAGGTAATTAATACAGAAACACAATGATTAATCAAAGAGTGACCAGTAAAATGAAGTGCAATAAATAGTACTGTAATTCTGCGTGTTGTCATCTTTCATACTGAGTTCTAAATCCAGCGTACGTTTATGATTCAGACAGGCTGTTGGGACACATAAAGTGCTTGATCTCATAAGCAAACCGAACGAGATCCCAACTAAGCATCTTTAAGGAATGGTACAAGCTCCTTTTGATACTTTTTGATAGCTTCAATTACCTTGGTTGGAAATGATTCGTCTTCAGGATAATAAGCAAGAGGATCAGATAATAGAGGCTCCGAAACATTGAGCACGCCTTCAAGAGTCGCGTGCAGACAATAGGCTGCATAAGTAACATGGTATCCACCTTCTTGGACGATCAAGACCCGTCCATTGCTATATTTGTCAGCCATGCCACGAATGGTCCGCCCAATCTCTCTGTAACCCTCCATCGTCAAGCATTGTCTTCCATTTGGATCAAACTGAAATGCAAGCCGAGTTAAAGAAGTTTCTTTAGTTAGCATGATATGATCATAGTGTTGGTGCTCTATTGTACTTTATAAAGCAGTACGGGAAGTAAATAACTATTACAAGTATTCGAAAGGATAAACAAATATTCAATATTCAGAAATTGAATCTTGTTGAACAAATAGGCCAATCTTCAAAAGCTACAAGCTTGTTGTGTCTTGAATCTTGATAACTTTGAAATCAAGAAACAACTAAATCGGATGGTTACAACGTTGTGTGTTGAGTCGAGTGATTGCCCTCTGTCCTTAAGACAAGATTGCCCCGTATATATGCTTTTACGTTAGCGGGCAATAGTCTTCCAAGATAAAACAACACTTTAATCTCAACGCTACAAAGCCAATAGGTTGAGCCTGACGAAGAAAACAAATATGAATCGACTTGCTTGGAAGATATGGAAAAGGAAGGAAGAGTTTTTGTTTACTCTTCTCTTTTGTCTCTGTGTATATAGTGTGTCTCTGTAGTGTATATCTTGTGTATATGTGTGTATTTCAACACTGTTTTTGCTATTTTTCGTGACTGTTTTTCACTGTCTTTCGTGCTGTTTTTCCAGTCACGTAGCTTCAGTTTTTCAGTCCCTGAATTGAGCCAAAGGAGGCTCAATATATAGCATGGAGGAGGGGCTGTACAACTGCCCAAACATGGTTGTTAATGGCCATTAGGAGGGCATTAAACAGCCAAGTAATGGTTGTTTATGGCCATTGAAGGAGGCTGCTTAAATGGACATGAAGGAGGGTTAAAATGGAGGAATTAATCAGCCAAGTAATGGCTGGTTAATGCTCCATAAAACAGTCCAACGGTAGGCAGAAAGTTTTCTGCCTTCCGTCACCCCAAAACCAACTTTCCAGAAACTCAGGGGACCAAACTGTAAAATCTTAAACTTCAGGGACCAAACTGTACATAAGAACTTCAGGGATCAAACTGTACATCTGGCAAAATTCTCTGGTCCAAAAAGATAATATCAGAAAGTCCCCACAACCGAACGGGACGAGCAGGCGGCGACGACGCGCGTGTGGGCTTAGCCTTGAACCCAAGCACATCTAGGTCCTCTCTCCTTTAAACACATGGGATACCCTTTGGGTCCCAAACCCTTTACCATTTTAGAGACTTATATAGAGAGCAATTCTTACTTTTCCCACAAATGTGGTAGATTTGTCCCACACCACATTTCCATGCCTCAAACACCTTACTTCGTGGACCAATATCTCTTTCATTTCTCAACGAAATTTGACGATTCTTGGCCCTACGGTCATCTACTCACTTCGTAGATTATGCATGTGCGAAGAGACAAGGGCTCCAACATGCGGAACACTAGTGTTTAATTCATCAAAGATGGGTGGACGCATCTCCCCGCCAAAGGCAAATTTCCAACACATAGCTCTATGAACTAAACAACCACTCAATCACATTGATTACCATGAGTAAGTAGAATTGATGATTTGCATATCTAAAGACAACATTAAAATGGATAGAACCTTTGGAACTGACATTCCTATGTTGAGTTTGAAATGCTGTAGTAATTTACCTTCTTAAAGAGCCATATGGAAAATTCTAACCACCATCAACTGTATTAGAAGTTACTTTCTTAATTATCATCAGGGAGATGGAAGGATACTTCTAGCCAAAGGAATGCAGTTGAAGTATGACCAACAAGGTGAATGCAAAAGTAATGTTGATCAAGGGATGGGTTATCTGCAGTTACTAAGATGTAGTCAACGTAACCAGGTTCAGAGGTTTTGACATGTGGAATCCACCATGTCAAGGGATAAATTTGGACACTTTCCCCATGACACATGGAGTCCTCCGTGTCGAGATTTTAACAGGGTTCGAAGCTCCCAAGTCCACATTGGAGGTCCGTTACGGACTTACGGTCAAGGGAAATAGCAGATGATTTGCTAACAGTAAGGGTATCAGTGGACAGAAGGTATAACGAGGATAATTTTAAAATCGTCGAAAGTAAAGTAGATTTGACCTTTTTCCCCCTCTAGAGATGGTGAGATTTCTGCTGATGATAGTCAAAAGGTATCAGTGGACAGAAGGTATAACAAGGATAATATTATCTCTTGTTGAATGCAACCTCAAATCTTGAGATTCTGCTAAGATAAGTTTTTATGCTAGTAACAATGAACATTTGATGGACTATATTCTGCTTATGAACAACATTTGATATATGAAATTTAATCAGCAAATGTTGTAGTATTATGATTATCAGAAGTATGTGTGTGTGTTAACACCAATCACCAATGTACAACTATCTTTCATGTTTGTATATGCCTTCTTCACATTTTTAAGATGATATTGCATTGATTAAAAGAACTTCATTTCAGAAATACATTTCAACATCCATCACAATACACAAAACTCTGAACTGCAATAAGATAATGTACTTACAGCACTTGAGTCCTGCCCAGCAACCAAAACCATCATATCAGGCTCAAATTTCTCGATTGCAGGAACAACTAAATGTTGCATCGCGTAACCATACCCTTTATCTCCGGTTCCATTTGGCAAAGGTATATTCAGGTTATATCCGAAACCTTCACCTTCACCAAGCTCATCTATAGTTCCACCCTGTGGATGAGAGGGGCCCCAAGAACCATGATTCATATGAAGGGAGATAGTAAGAACTTTATCAGAATGATAAAATCCTTCTCCTGCTCCATTCCCGTAATGGACATCAATGTCAAGGACAACAACTTTTCTACAACCACTATTTAAAGCTAGTTGTACAGCTAGACCGGCATTGTTAAGGAAGCAATAACCATCAGCTTGAGCTGGTTGAGCATGATGACCAGGTGGCCTGACCAATGCGTAAGCAATTTTCCCATGTCCATCAATTATATGCTTCATAGCTGATAATGTAGTACCAGCAGCCAGAAGTGCAGCATCCCATGACCCAGGATTTAAAAATGTCGTTCCAGAGAATTTTTTTCCACCATTTCTATCAGCTTCAATTAGTTCATTTACATATTCTGACAAATCAAAAGTTGAATTTTTTTAGCAGCCTGAACTTTGAAACATGATAGATTCAAAATCCCTACAGTGTCTTACTGTCTATCAGATATTAGGGATTGATTGGTTAGGATGGAAAACAATAAGTTATGACTAAATAAATTGGCTTCAAGCCAATCAACCCCTTTCTTTCTTCCTGTTCTACCCTTTAAGCTGGTTATGATTTTCTAATATCCTTTTTTCATTTTCCATCATTTAATTTTGTCTAACCATATAGATTCTGTTATTTATGCTCTGGCTACTTAGAACAAATCCATCTGTCTTCCTCTATCATATAACCTCTCACAAATGAAAAATACGCTAACTTCTAATGTAGTTCATTTAGTTTCCAGTAATCTTTATTTTTCTCTTCAAAACAAAAATTTATGATATTTCACTTCGAAAATTAGTCAAGTCTGACAGAAAAGGACTATCAAATTTGGGACAGTGGAGTAACAACCCATCCTATCCTACTGTATATCTTGCCCGGACTTTCCAAAATACCAACAATTGCGTGTCAGATCCGTAGTGTATTTTGTATTTGTTAAGGATCTAGTACATGTACGACAACATTTTTGGAGAGTTCGAGCAACATAGATCATAGATAGAGCAGAATACTCAACTAAAACAGGTTGAAATCAAAATCAACTCAAGAAACTAAAATTTATACAGAAAAAAAAAAGAATCTTGAAAGGAAGCTAGCTACCTTGGGTGTGGAAAGATAACAACTCAGAGATGAGTGCAGGGCGGCCTTGGTGCCAGGAAATGAAGGGTAAAATGGGACCCCTTTTGAGAATAGAATACATGTTCCTAACTCTATCTGCATTTTCAGGGTGTTTTTCGAGAATATCAAGAAAACCAGGGTCAATTCCTTTGCTGTGAACACCAATTCCTGTATCATGTTTCAGCATGCCCTCGTGCCAAAATACGTGAATGAGGTTGTCTGCTGGTATAACCTCAGCAGAAGCCATGAAGAAACAGGGCAGCTGGAGATTTGAACTGAATAATAAGCTGGACTGGCTTTACAAATTAAGTGGTGACGTGAAACAGAATACTCTATTATCTCAATTTATGTGTCATTTGTTGGTTCTCGAAAGTCAATTGCTTATCTTTCAAATTAAATTGAATTAAACTAACTTAATATTAAAAATTAAAATGTATTAAAAAATTATACATAAAGTGCTATAAATAGAGACAAATGGAGTATACTCCTATTATTTAACTAGGAAGTAGGAAACATACAGGGTGTAGCACCTCGTGCAATTAGAAGATCACTGAAAAAAACAAATATGGTAAACTTTTGACTTGCTACAAGTTGAGTAGTGTTAGTGGAAAAGTAAAAGAAAAAACACAAGATTTAACATGGTTCGGAATAAAATGATCCTACATCCATTAGAGAACGGTTGTCTTTATATTATTAACAAAGGAATGAGAGATTTTCCAATTACACTTAAGAGAATTGTTCTCTCAACTATCTACTCACTACAATATATTGTATGATTTTTGAAATGATTTCTACAAGAGAAGAAGTACATCTATTTATAGGGGTAAAACCTCTTCTTGATGTCATTGGTGACATCAAAGGAGGAAAACATCCAAGCAGCCACACCACTTTTTCTCTTGTCTTTTTTCTTTCTTTTCACACCAACTCTTCCAATTGGCATGACATTGTTGACTAAACCAAAAACTAACATTTTCAATCTCCACATTGGTTTGCGTTTCGAGCGTCTGTGTGAACAACTCTGGCCAAAACTTCTAAGCTTACTGGGCATCCCCGTTGTAAGAAACAAGAAGAATCAAACCATTGTTGAACATACCACCTCCACCTAACAATTGTTCTCTTCGGAGTTGCATCAGTTGATGCGTACTCAGCCAAGTCCTTGCAGTGTGCAAACTTAGCGAGCGAGAGAGACTATCTTGGTTAACATGTCTGCAACGTTATCATCTGTGATAACCTTCACGACCTTGATAGTTCCGCCTTCAACAACATCTCGAATGAAATGAAATCTGACATCGATGTGTTTAGTGCGCTCATGAAATCTCTGATTTTTAATCAGATGAATAGTGCTCTTACTATCACATCTAAGGGTTGATTCCTGCTGAACCAAACTCAATTCCACCACTAAATCTTTCAACAAGATAGCTTCTTTCACTGCCTCCGCTGCTGTCATGTATTCTGCTTCTGTTGTAGACAAAGCGACAATCGACTGCGGAGTCGATTTCCAACTAACGGCACTGCCAACAAGAGTAAAGATGTATCCGGTTGTGGACCTCCTTATGTCAAAATCCCCTACATAGTCAGAAATCCACATAACTGAGAATTGAAAATACCTCCACCACTTTTTCGAAAGGTCAGACCAACATTAGAAGCTCCCTTAAGATTTATCCAATTGACAGCTTCCTAGTACCTCTTTCTTGAGTTGGATATGTATCTGCTTACCACACTTACAAATTGAGCAATATTTGGATGTGTACATACCATAACATACATAATGCTACTAACTGCGCTGTCATAAGGAACCTTTAACATATGCTCCACCTCATCCTCGAACTGAGGCATTTGTAACTCTGAAAGCTTAAAATAAGAGGCTAACGATGTACGTACATGCTTGCACGTATGCATATTGAATCTCCCGAGAACCCTTTCAATGTACATCTTCTGAGAAAGATGTACAACACCATTTTCTCTTGAAATCTCAATACCAAGGATTTTCTTTGCAGCTCTTAAATCCTTCATGTCAAATTTCTTACTCAATAGTTTCTTCAAAGCATTTAACTTTGTAATGTTGTTAACAGTAATAAGCATATTATCAACATACAAGAGTAAATAAATCATTGAGTTACTAGACATCTTTTTCTGATACACACAGCTATCAAATGCACTCATTGAGAATTTATGTGTAGTCATGAATGCATCAAACTTCTTGTACCACTGTCTAGGGAATTGCTTCAAACCATACAAAGACTTCTTCAGTTGGCATACATGATCTTCTTTTTCCTCATCTAGGTAACCTTCAGGCTGATCCATATAGATTGTCTCTTCTAGATCACCATGTAAGAAAGCAATTTTGACATATATAACTAGTAAATATGTTCCTTCCCATGTCAATATATTTTATTATTTAGGGGGAATTACGCTTACTTGATTTGATCTTGACCGATTCAATGTTGGTATTAGTGTTTGTTCTATTATACACCAAAGATCGCATTTTTCACTTCGTTCAATAATAGTTGTACTACAAGTTGTTAAAGGCTTAAAGCTCCAAGTCAAATTGTGCAACCAATGCTAATAGCAGGCGAATTGAGCTATGCTTCACGACTAGAGAGAAAATCTCATTGTAGTCAATTCCCTCCTTCTGACTGAAACCATTTGCAATCAATCTCGCCTTGAACCTAGCATCTTCCACTTCAGAAATTCCATCTTTTTTTCTGTAGACCCATTTGCATCCAACTGCCCTCTTCCCCTTTTGACATTTCACTAAGACCTATGTCTTATTCTTGTGAAGAGACTCCGTCTCTTTAGTCATGTCTAAACTGTCATTGTGATGCATCCTTGCAAGAAATTGCTTTAACATACGACGAGGGCTCAAGATCTTTAATCTCTTCAACTACATCTACGAACGTATGTACAATCATATTTGCTTGATCTATAAGGCATTCGGGTTTTTATGTCTGCCTCTTATGTCTTCCCTTCGCAAATTATGTATGGTTCATTGATAGTAAGTTCTTCAAGATCTATATCTTTTGACTCATCTTCAACCTTAGTCTATTGATCTTTTTCCTTGGTAAGCTCCATCGGAAGCTCTACCTGCTCGTTGTTCTTATTTCTTGAAAACTCCACCAAAACTTTACGGGGATCAAGTATAGAGGATTCATCAAAGATGACATCTCTACTAACTATAAATTTGAGTAAAGACAAACACCAAAGTTTATACCCTTTTACTCCATCCACATACCCTATGAATATGACCTTTTTAGCCCTTGGTTCAAACTTTCCTTCATTAACATGATAATAAGTTGGACACCCAAATACTCGTAAGTATGAATAGTTAGAGGTTTCACCTGACCATACCTCATTCGGAGTCTTAAAGTCAATCGCAGATGCTGGAGATTGATTGACAATATGAGCGGCAGTTTGAACTACTTCAGCCCAAAATACTTTGGACATTTTGACTTGTAGGAGCATACAACGAGCCTTTTCAAGAAGAGTTCAGTTCATCCTCTCGGCAACTCCATTCTGCTGTGGGGTGTGCCTAACAATCATATGTCTTGAGATTCTATGAACCTTGCAGAAATCATTAAACTCTTCACTGCAAAACTCCAAGTCATTGTTTGTGCGAAGATATTTGATTTTTCGCTCTATTTGATTCTCAATCAAAATCTTTCACTCTTTAAATGCTTCAAAAGCATCACTTTTTGCCTTAAAAATGCACCCAAACATTTTCTGAGAAATCATCAATAAAAGTGAGAAGATACCTCTTTCCACCCTTCGATGGAAGTTTAGAAGGACCCCATAAATCTGTATGGATGTAGTCTAGCACCCTTCCTGTCTTGTGTTTTCCAGTGCTGAAGCTGACCTTCTTCTGTTTCCTTAGAATGCAGGGCTCATGAAAGTCAAGTGTGTTGATCTTTTCACCTTTTAAAAGGTTATGGTTGCTCAACATCTCCAGTTTACGTGCACTCATATGACCCAATCTCATGTGCCATAATATTGTCTTGTCATCATTAGATAACTGCACTGTAGATGCATTTATAGAGCCAACAATGGTGCTTCCTGCCAATGTGTAAAGGTCGTCCTCCAGCTTGCCTTTAAGCATTACTAAAGAATCTTTAGTCACCTTCATAGTTTCTCCTTCACTCATGTACTTGTAGCCTTGTTCATTTAGAGTCCCCATAGAGATCAAATTCTTCTTCAGATCAGGAACATGATGGACTTGTGTAATAGTCCTCACGCCTCCATCATGGCAGTGAACCCGTACTGAGCTAATGTCAACTATTGCACAAGTTGCATTATTGCCCATTACTATGGTTCCTCCACTTTTCTCATAACTGCTAAACCAATCTCTTCGAAATGTCAGATGCAGAGTACAAGAAGAGTCTAACACCCATTTGTTCTCATAACTTCTATTATTGCACGATGTTGTAAGTACATAATCATTATTAGAATTATGTATTTGTTCAAATGTGAATGCACTCGCCTTTTCCTTAGACTTTGACGTTGGGCAATCTCGTTCAAAGTGCCCTTCTTGCCACATCCCCAATAATCTAAATTCTTCTTGTTCACACGAGACTTTGATCTGTGTTTTGATTTGCTCCTTCCCAGCTGGCTAGTTCGATCTCTCACAAATAGCCCACTTGCCTGATCCTCCCCGTCTCCTTCAAAGTGCCCCTGCACATCACTAGAGTGAAGTGCATGCCGCACTTGCTCAAAGGTGATAGGCTCCTTGATATACATCATTGAATTCTCGATATCACGATATCCTGAAGTCAATGAAAATAGCATAACACATGCAAGTGTCTCCTCATCTTTTTTTATTTATTCAATCAGTAAATTCATGACAAATTTATTGAACGTGTCTAAATGATCTTGTAACAAAGTACCTGACCCCATTTTAAATGTGTGAGGATGCCATTGTGACAACATCCTTGTTGTCACCGATCGTACCTGGTAAAACCCTTGTAGCTTATCCCAACTGTTTGGCCGTCTCTTTAGTACTTGTACTCACTTCACAAAGCACGTTAGGTGCAAGAGACAGTTGGATTACACTCAATGCATCCCTTTAAATCTTCTTCTTGTCAAAAGATGATGTACTGTCGAGATACTTTCCGTCAATAGCATGGATTGAACCTTCCCTCGCAGTAACGCCATCATCTGGATCTTCCATATATTAAAGTTGTTGTGCCCATTAAATCTATCAATTTCAAAATTCATGGAACTCATATTTGTTTGTTCTTCCTTCTTGGATCTTCAAAGAGTCCTAATGCTATTATACAAATTGTTAGCAGAAACGTAAAAGAAAGAACACAAGATTTAACGTAGTTTGGATCAAAATGATCCTACATCCACCAGAGAACAGTTGTCTTTATATTATTAACAAAGGAATGAGAAATTTCCCAATTACACTTAATAGAATTACTCTCTCAACTCTCTACTCACTACAATATATTGTATGATTTTTGGAATAATTTCTACAAGAGAAGAAGTACATCTATTTATAGGGGTAAACCTCCTCTTGATGTCATTGGTGACATCAGACTACCTCTTCTTGATGTCATTGGTGATATCAAAGGAAGCAAACATCAATTTTTCTTCTACCTCCTCTTGATGTGATAAGTGACATCAAAGGAGAAAAACATCCTAGCACCCACACCACTTTTCCTCTTGTCTTTTTTCTTTCTTTTGACACCAACTCTTTCAATTGGCATGACATTATTGACTAAACCCAAAATCAATTTTTTATAGAGAAATTACAATCAGTTACTTCCCTAATAGTTGTCAACTCGTTCGCAACTATATTGTGTAGATAGAAGAGTGAGAATATTAATGGTTCAAAATTGGAGAAAGAATTTGATTTTTAAAATTAAGAAAAAAAGAGAGGCAATAATAGTATTATACCTAAAACATTAGCTTTGTTGCTCTTTCGTACTAATGTCAAAAAGAAGATAGTAATGTACTCTCTCCGTCCCAATTTATATGATGTAGTTTGACTGATCACAAAGTTTAAAAAAAATAGAGAAAAACTTTTGAATCTTATGATTTAAAATAAGTCAAATATATTTGTATGGTTATAAATAATCTTGTTAAGTGCAAAAAGTAAAATTTAAAGTTAAATTATTATCAAATAAGAAAATGTGTTATTCTTTTTGGGCTGATTAAAAATAAAAATGTCATATAGATTGGGAGTGATACAAGGGGTGCGGATAAATATTTCCTAAACAATTAAAAAAAACTCACAACTTCAAGGTGGGGTTATACAACAGGATGTAGAAGAGAATCTTATTTTAGCAGGTAGTTGATATATCACGTGAAATAGATTACATTAATTAACTTTAACTTAACTTACTACATATTTAAGTGGTCAGTGTTGGCCTGTTGAGCCAAGACACAGCGCCAAAGTCGGGCCTGATCTTTGGCAGAGCTGATCTACTGCAGTCTTCAGATCTGCATTAATTTGTACTATATTGTTTATATCTTATATACTTTGTGAAGGGGAAAGTCCCGAAGGCTAAACCTACACCTGTATCAGAGGTTCCTTGGCCAGATGAGATGTAAATCGAGGGATATGCGCGAGTGGTAGCCCTGTAAGGGCGAGGACCAACGGGACACGAACCCAGTAACAATCCTTGTAATATTTCAACAAAGACTGTCACCACACGGATTCGAACCAGCGACGTCGGAGTGGTTGTACCCCAATAAGTATTTTTTAATTTTTTTTTATAATTTCTGTATTTTACATTCAGATTTGGACTTTATTTTTTAAATTGTCCATACGTTTAAGCCCATAATTCTCAAAAGGCCCAATAAAAAACTAAGCGAAAAACAAATGATGGTACAATTATTGCATGTAAAAGGAGCTGATTATTTGATCTCATTCTGTTGAAATATCCATATCTCATGTCATGCTTTAGCAGATGAAAGAGTGGAAACGTTGCAAAATATTCCTCATAAAAGTTACAGTCATGAAGGATGATTAATTGTGGTCGAATACAACATCTAATATAAGATCAAGATTAAAACTTTATGACTTCCGCCTTTAATTCTTTTTACACTAATGAAAGTGCAGATTAAACAAAGAAAAATGGATGAATTGACACCCAATGTAACTTAATGTTGTTGTAGCGCTCAATTTTCATTTGACATACATGCCTAGGATTGAAATCAGAAACATGAAAAAAATATACAACTCTAAAAGAATTTTTTTTAGATGTGGATCCAGATCCGATTCGTGGACCCGGTGGATCCGGATTTGGATATGATTTTTATTGACTCGGTGAATCTGGATTCGGGTATAAAAAACGGAGCTGGATCTGAATCTAGTAGGATCCGGTCCAGATCCGATCCGTTGTCATCCCTAGCGACCATATTTGGCTTTAGCGACCCGATCTGGAGTATATATTTGGGTTTCTTCTTCATTTTAAATTTTTTGATTTTGGGAGCTCGGATTTGGAAGATTTTTGCGGGGTTCTTCAAGATTCTTCAAGGGGGGTAAGTGTCTAATCATCATAGTGCAATTATATCTTCGATTATATTGAGATTTCATGGTAAAATCATGATCTAAGATGAAAATTTAGAGTTTTTGGAATTTTAGTATTTCTTAGAATCGAAGGTCGATTCATGGATGATTTTTGTTAAAATCCGGAATAAAGAACCCTGAGATTATGGGCAACAATTTTTTGAAATAAAATTTCAGTTTCGCCATGTGGGCTCCGGATCACTGTTTGGATTGCGTATTTTGAGTCCGAAAATTTATATGATAATATGGGTGTCATTGAACTCGTTTGATCACGTAAAGTATGATTTTGATGATAAAAATATGATTTTCGAAATAAATTACCATTTTACCCTCGAGCTCAGAATTAAGTTTTCGGATGACCTTTTAGACCCGAATTATTACCATAGCAATATGAGTGTCTATAGAATTATATTTTGACATAGAATCCTTATGTGATAGACTTTGTTCGTTCGGAAGCTTTCCGAAAGGAAAAGACTCAAGCTTGATTGTTCATGGCTCCCGCTCGGCTTCGAGGTAGGTTACGATTTACTTGAGTTAGACTTTGATTAGAGAATCGTTTATATGTCATAAAAATTGACGGGGACATCATGATAGACTTTCAGGTAGGGAGATGGTGATAAATTCTAGTGATTTGGTATAGATGTTGTTTACGTAGGCGTGTCGCCATATGTATTATTTTCTCTGATTATTGCTTGTCTGTTTCTGTCACATACTAGTTCACTCATCTCATGAAAAACAAGAGTAATACTGATTAATTGAAAAATGAATGATAATATGACTTGTACTTGTTGATTTATTTTTTGTGATACTTTTGAGATTGATATCATGCATGACATGCTTTACTTATTACTATGATATATTCATGATGGTGAGGTGGTTGTTTGAGATACCCCGAGGTCTTTGCCGAAGATTGAGAATGATAGAGATACTCCGAGGTTTCTGCCAGAGACGATATGAGATTGATACTCCGAGGTTTCTGCCGGAGACGATATTTATTTATACTCCGAGGTTTCTATCGGAGATGATATTAATTGATGCTTCCGAGGTTTTTTCCAAATAGCCGAGTGGTACATGGACTTCGCGGTCCCCCATGGGTCATGACTTAGTGGACTTTGTCCTGAGCATGTGTGTACGAGAGTGGAGTGAGAGAGGTGCTATTGCATTACATTGCACTCATCCATTATTACATTTTAAATTGTTCTGCTGTAAACTATACATGTTTGGGTGATTCCTGAATTCTTGATATTGGACTTGTTATTGATACTTCATCTTACCTGTGTGCTCTATGTGCTACTTATTGATTTCTGTCGCTAATGCGTTATCTAATCTTAGTCGCCTATGATGCTTACCAGTAGTAGTGTTGTACTGATACTACTCTTGTTGCACTTTTTGTTGAGTATAGTGTTTGATCTAGGATTCAATTCTAGACTCCATGGTTGATTTGCGAATGTGTCATCCTTCGGTCTTTCAGGGTGAGCTACTTGGTCATCTGTGACCCCCGGAGGACCCTCATTTAGATACTTCTGTATTTGCATTTGACAGACAGTATGTAGTCTTCGGGCATTTCCAGACTTATATTTTTCGATTGTTTTTAGTGTTCTTGTACCTTTGACCAGATCTCGTGGGAAGTTGGATCTTTCTAGTTATGATAAGTATTTAAAACTTGTTAACTTATTCTTATTTAATTTCCGCTTAATTAACTTGATAATTTTAAATATTGGGATGTAGTTCGCCTATCCGGGGATTGTGTAGGTGCCACCATGACCCGCGATTTGGGTCGTGATAATAAAGCGTTTAAAGATTAAAGTGATGAGGGCAATTTTGTCATTTTAATTCAAATATAGCTAATAAACATGCTTTTATTTTACATTATATCTCATATAAAATAATATATAAAATTTCCTTATTAACTCAGATATATGCACAAAGAGAAGTAAAATCCTTACCAAATAGTATAGTGTATGTTGTACAAAGTTCCATACGGAGATTTGACTTTTCTTAAAATATCAATCAAACAACATAGACTAACCCTCTAAAAAAGACCAACCAAACGGCCCTTAAAGGCTACTGATAAATGTCCCTTTCCTTCCCAATGGAGTATTAATGCCACCAACTCACCGTACTGTGTCATTTGTGCTTTAGCAATTTAATTAAAATTAATTGCAGCACGCCAGCACCTACTCGCTCACGTGGGGCATTAGCGAATTAAATATTTGGTATCAAATTATTTGTCATTTTTTTAAATTTATATATCTTTTAATAAATATTTTATTAATTAGGAGATATATTTGATTTATTTTATTTTTATATATGTCTAAGTTATAATATCTTTTCATTAAATATTTACTCGATTTATATGTCATCTTCATTAATGACAAATGTTAAAATGAAGAAAACATAATTAATTATATTTTGAACTTTTAAAATATAAATAATTATTTTTAATAACCGACTTCTAAAACATAAATAATTATTTTTAATAATTACGACAAATAATTTGAGACAAGAGGAAGAGAGTAGATTAGATTTTTACTATTTAAAATAGGGGTGTGCAAAAAATTGGAGAATCGAAAAAACCGAACCGTCTGTTCGATTTTTATTCCTTTTTTTTTTTAAAAAACCGATTTTTTGAAAAACCGAACCGAATAAGAATTTAGTGATTCAGTTCGGTTTTTTAGTTTTGGATACGAACCGAACCGAAAAAATGAATTAAATATGTAATTAATCTTATTTTTTATTTTAGGCTACTACTATCTCTTGAATCATAGCCATTGAAATCAATCTATGAAGCTTTTATGGAAGTCGAATGCGACATGAACTTGATTAACATATCATGTAAGCATTTGACATAAAATGTTGGGAGAGAAAGTAGTTGTAAATTGGTAAAACTTTAAATGGTCATAACTCTACGCTCGGATGACCGTTTTACCCGATTTTATTTTGATTTTGCGTATTTTTTATAGACGCGGCCGGTCATCCATTTTTTCAATCAATTTGTGTTTTCCCCTAAATCGATTTCTAATTTTTCTTTTTTTTTTATTAAACATCTCACGATATACAATACATTCCAACTTCGAAATTTTGTGGTAGTGTAGGTGTGAATGACAATTTCAGTGTTGGAAATTCAATTTTAAAAAAAAAATAAAAAATTCCCTGACTCAACCCGCCCCGGCCCACTAGAAAAAATTGATATAATCCGGTACATTCGACGATATAAACCAAATATATCAGTTTTTTTAAAAAAATTGGATTCGTTTTTTTTAAAAAAATCAAATTTTATTCGATTCATATTTTTTTAATACAAAATACGCCAACCCTAATTTAAAAGAATCAGCGGAGAACAGGACAACCACGTCTGTTGCTGACACTCACCAGTCACCCCCATAACCCGAGGGATTGTCAGACACTCCATTAGCAGACTCTGTGTGTGTGTTTGTGTTGATATATAGTACTCCAATCAAGAATTAGTAGTGGCGGAGATATCTCTGAGTTGTTCAAACTACAAACCCAAAAGAATTAGAAGAAGCAATGGCGGAGAGTCAGTTGGTACACCCTCCTTTATTCACCTATGTGTCAATGCTCGCTCTTCTCACTTTAGTACCACCTTTTGTTATTCTCATGTAAGTTCCCGCTTTACAATCTATTTATTTCACAAATCTTAGAATTTTATGTGTTCGATATATGGGATTGCGTATCAAGATTGTACCTTTCTTTTCTTTTGTGGGGTTTGATCAAAATTGGTTCTTTTGAATTCACTTCATAAAACTAAAATTCAATTATTTCTTATAATGCTTACAGCGAGAGTTTAATTTCATTTGTCTGTGACCCTTTTAGCTGAATTAAATAACATCATTTAGTGTTGTACTCTGTGATTTGGGTCAAGGACAAAAGTAAAAAGAAGAAGATAAGGCTCATCAAAAGAGCAAGAGATTTTTCTTAAAGGGAAAAAAAGTAGTACTTCCTTAGTTCCAATTTATGTGAAGGTGTTTGACTAAGCAAAGTTTAAGAGAAAAACCATTGAAATTTATGAGTCTATAAATCATTTCATTAAGGTAAAATGGGAAGTTTGAAGTTAAATTGTTACTAGGCATAAGAAATCTCATTCCTCATTCCTTTTTAGACGGACTAAAAAGAAAGAGTGTCCCATAAATTTGGACGGAGGGAGTAACTTCTTTTAATAATGTAGGTGTTCAGACTACGTAAGTAACTCTGTCCACCAATGCTTATACAAATGAGAAGAAATAACCTGGCGTTTTTGCCTCTACTGTAATTTGAACCTTTGTTCCCATGGTTATCATCCCACTTCATGGACCGTTAGGTCACACCCTCGGGTGCTAGGAAAAAAATAGCTTCTTGTAATATGGTTCAATACTTTCTTTCCAGACACCATTGTTAGTTTGCCTACATAGTAGGAAGAAAATAATAATGAAACCGGGAAGCGATAAAGATTCCAGTTTTACACAAAAGCTATACATTATGACATGTGAAAGGAGTAAAGTTGGTGCGGAAAGCAAGGTTGAGAAATGGATCTAAACGACGTGAAGTGTTTCACCTTGCTGATTTAGCTTGTTACTTGCTCATTTCGCTGAGTAATCTCTTAGTGAGGACATGAAACCTATGTGATTGATCTAACTTTGGAAACTCGATGCATTACATGCAGGTGGTATACAAATGTTCATGCCGATGGATCAGTATTGCAAACATTTAATTACCTGAAGGAGAATGGCCTGCAAGGACTCATTGACATTTGGCCAAGACCCACTGCAATTGCGGGAAAAATAATAATTTGCTATGCTCTATTTGAGGCTACACTTCAGCTTTTGTTGCCTGGTAAAAGGGTCGAAGGACCGATATCTCCAACTGGACACAGGCCTGTCTATAAGGTACTTGACGATGATTTTTCTGAAGATTTTCCCCGTGGTCTGTTTATTATGTGAATTCTTGAATTGCAAATGTTACTGTGGCTAGTTTACTTCTCTATTTGTTTTCCAACATGGTAAAAGACTTTTCTGCAATTATTTTACAGTTAATACACTTCGAATTTTGAAATTTTCTGCTTTGCTTATTGCAGGCAAATGGCATGGCAGCATATACAGTGACACTAATTACCTACCTCAGTCTTTGGTGGTAAGAAGTTCCATTCACATACTGTTTGGCATTTTTACTTGCTCTAGAATTCTGAAAATTTGACTCTATAGAGTGCTGTTTTGGTAAATGATACTTGGTTCTCTTTGGGAGTAGCAGCTTTGCATGGGAAAGTATTATGACTTCATTTTTGCTAATAACTGAATCTAGCACAGTAGCACATAGTAAAATTTGGGTATAGGCCCGATTTATTAGTTTGTTTAGTTAAAATATCAATTCTTGAGTATATTTACTGCACTATAGTTTGTGAACGTGCAACTTCACGTTAATTGTAAGGAAAATGTTTATATTCTTGTGTGATATTCATGTAACCACTTGTTTGATTGTTCATGATTCACTGCCATCTTGAATAATTAGTTGTGACAGATGTGCTTCTCAAGTAATTGAGTCTAGAAAAATAATAAGCTTCTGGTCCTTATTTATACTTTTCCCTCTTTGTCAGGTTCGGAATATTCAATCCTACAATTGTGTATGATCATCTGGGAGAGATTCTCTCTACACTAAATTTTGGAAGCTTAATCTTCTGTCTCTTATTGTACATAAAAGTAAGCATACAAAAGAATCCTCAGTAATAATGTGCTTTTCTTTATACATATACCTCTCTGATACATGATGTTGATATATACAAGGGTCATGTTGCACCATCTTCCACTGATCACGGTTCATCAGGGAACATAATAGTCGACTTCTATTGGGTAAGCATCTTTTGCAATTCAAGATGCATGAAGACTATTTCTTGTCTTTCTTTGATAAGTCAAACAACCTGGTGTCAAAATTATGCATGAAGATTACTTTACTGTCTTGACAATTTTATTCTGCCTTTTGTTTGTTTTCTCAACTAAAAATGAAATTGGTAATAGTAGATTACCAGTTATATTAGAAAGGCGTGATTTGAATCTTGTACTTGCATTTTGAAATACCCTTTTAAGTGATCTCATATGTCTTAACCTAGGGACTTACTTCTTTTACTCTTTTAGGGGATGGAGCTATATCCTCGCATTGGCAAACACTTTGATATCAAGGTCTTCACAAACTGCAGATTTGGCATGATATCTTGGGGAGTCCTCCCTATTACCTATTGTATAAAGCAGGTAAATTCTCTAAGGAAGTCCTCGAAAGTGAGAATGAAGGGGAATTCTATATTTTGCAGTTCCCGAGCTTCAGATTTGGTTATTGTTGCTAGCCCTCTTGTCACTGTTGGTGGCTTGTAGTAATTTGTTTTTTCAGTGAGGCTATCAAGAAAGAATAAATTTACTTGCTTTGTGTTATTTGACTTTGAAATGCAGTTAGGCCCTCCAAGATAAATTCTTTCTTTTTTTGTTCTTCTGTACTAGCACCATCCAGGAGAGAAAGAGGGGCATTATTTGAAGTACTTTCTTGTTTATAATATGGAAGCCCCACAGCTCACGGGTCTTAACTTTTGTTCTTGTTCTTTCATCTGAGGAGCCCCAAACAGTATTCGGTTACTGTCAATATAAGGACCTGTTCGGTTAACATTCAATTTTTTGGAGTTTGAAAGTTCACAGCGTCTTTTAATGTATGCTTTTCAATTTGGCAGTATGAAGAATATGGAAGTCTCTCTGATTCAATGCTTGTACATACCATAATAACATTGGTGTATGTCACGAAATTCTTTTGGTGGGAAGCAGGTTACTGGAACACCATGGATATTGCACATGACAGAGGTTTGGATTATTTGTCATGTTTGTTTGTTTGTCGTTTTTAGTGCCTTACCATTGCTCTTCTGTGCTATGTTGGTTTCTTATTTCCCAACCATAAATGCAAGATATAATGTATCTTAATTTTGTTTTGGCAGCCGGCTTTTACATATGCTGGGGATGCTTGGTATTTCTTCCTTGTATATATACTTCCCCTGGCATGTACCTTGTCAAACATCCTGTAAATCTTGGACTTCAGGTACTTTTGACTCCCCAAAGAATCTGCCAAACGTTATTTAGATGCTAATTCATTGTCCACTAGATGTTACTTCTGATCCATTTGTACCTAAGGTTTTGACTTAGTATCTTTCTATACCAAGATTATCATTTGTAAGAACAGATTTCGGTGAAACTACTCGCATTACAATGTGAATGTCCAGTAGAGTATGTATTGAATTTACAAGCATTATAGAACATCTGAATAAGCTAAAAATATAAGTATATTTTATTCTTCAAGCAGTATTGTTAACAAAAAATGTAAGCGTACTTGCTTCTTTCACCATCCACAGTCTGGTAGCTCTGTGCTTGTGATGACCCTGAGTCTTTCTGTTTTTGCAGCTTGCAATTTATATTCTAGTAGCTGGTATTCTCTGTGTATACATAAATTATGATTGTGACAGACAGAGGCAAGAGTTCCGCAGAACAAATGGAAAATGCCTTGTCTGGGGAAAGGCTCCATCAAAGGTTGGATAATAGCATCTATCATTTACTCCCTCTGTCCCAACTTATATGATACTCTTTTTAATTTTGTGACATCCTAAAGTGTGTGACATTATCCATTTGTGTTATCACTCTAACAAACTTTCACAATTTTCAAGAAGTCAAATTAATTTATCTATTCAATTTTTCTAGTTTAATGTGATATTTTCTTTATCTGACCAGTTTTTTGATCATGATTATATTTACTTCCACTTCCACTACCACTAATGTAATTATATAAGTTGACTAGACATTTTAAACTCCCATTTCTTGTCAAAATATTTTAGAATTCTATACCAAGTTTGTCACGACCCAAACCGAAGGGCTATGACGGGCACCCGGACCTTACTTGCCGAGCACCACTAGACATACATTCACCACATAATCGTAAATAAGCATGGGCCACAAGGCCATCACAAGGTAACCTGCTGACTCATAGAAAGAAAAAGTGCAAGACCGACAAGGCATATATGTATATACATAGGTGCTGGACATGACCGTATGAGCCGACAAGGCTACTATAGATGACTATACAACAAAAACATAGGCCGAGGAGGCCACATAATATCTGACTGCATCATAACTGTCTACAAGCCTCTACTGGAGTACGTGACATCATAAGGTCGGGACAGGGCCCGCCATACCATATGCATATCAAAAATATCGTACTAAGACTAGACCGTAAATCCGGGACAAGTGGAGTGCTCCAATATCAGCTGAACATGCAACCTACTGGTGCGGACCGTCACCTTGTCTACCTGAGCCTGCGGGCATGAAACGCAACGTCCCCCAATAAAAGAGGCGTCAGTACAAATGTACAGAGTATGTAAGACATGCAAAAATAGCATAATAAAGGCATGGAGATAACCCAAGACAAGAAACAATCAACCTGTATAGAATGCCTCTGAGGGCCATAATATGCCTAAGTATCGTACATGTGCGTACATAATACTTGGTCATACATATACATATGCGTATATAACGTCATCAAGCCTCTGTGGGATCCCATCATATCATATCGGCCTCTGTGGGCACAATCATCATCATATACCAGCTGATCAAGTGGTGGTGCGTATATAACGCCATAACCTTTTCCATACCCCATAAACATATCATATAGCATATATAACGCCTGTGAGGTCATGATATATACATGTATATAATGCATGAATGATACTAAGACACTTTGAGTTTATCGGAGTGACGTAAGGTCGTTGCACCTCCGATTAAGATTATGGAACTAACATCATCAACATAACTTACTTTGAAGAATCAACAAGCCATAAGATAAAGATCACTATCATTATATAGAAGTCAAGAACATCAGCCTCTAACATATCTAAGAGTGGAGCCATTATGGATATTGTTCATTTATGTTCGTTTCATTCTGATAATGCCAAAGGAAGGAAGAGTAGCCTTAACATACCTTTGTTGCTAATGACTCCACATACTGCCTGTAGTACTTCAACCTATATCAAGGTATTAGAACTATGGTTAATGCCATGGAAGGACTCAAAACACATTTCTAAGCTAGTAGCTCTCTTACGGAAAATCGGACAGCACTTCCCCTACATTCCCTTACTTCCCCAAATTCAAAACAGCACCTAACAAAGATATTAACAATATCAATAACCAATCCCATCCATTCCGCCCTTAACAACGTAAGAAAAATTCCGACAATTCAAACAATAGTATAATGAGCGGCAGGCTCGACTTACAATATCATACCACACTCCTCCCTCCTTCTAAGACATGGAACTCTATCAACAATACATGTATAAGTTCCCGCCGCTATAAATCAGTAAGGACATAGCTAAAAAATCAGCTTCATACGTAGCCCAACATGGCACAACAACCAACAAGCTACAAGCTCGGTTCTAACTAGGAAACAACAAGTCTCCACCTTCTCATTTCTTCCAAATCCAGCAACACAACATTAACAACACAAGAACAATGTTAATAACATCATACTCAAGCTACTCCATAAATTTCCAGCCAAAAACATAGCTCACAAACCCCTCAAAACAGTCCATACGCCACAAGCACCTCAGCTTACAACTTTCAAACTTTATTTCACAAGTTCTTAATCAAACAACACTTCAAATACTTTATTAAACTCTTATATATGAAGAAGAGGGTGAGTCTTACCTTAGATGCACGAAAAATAGCCCCCCCCCCCCACCCCCCCACACCCCCTTAACCTTACTTCAGCTTGAAGTAACATCAATCTCACCACCACAAGAGATGAACAAGCTTCCTCTTACACTTCTATGATCTCCAAGGGATAAACCACTTTGATTTCTTGTGGAACTTTACTTAGATGATAGGGAGATGTCTTGGGAGTATTTGGGAGATGCTTAGGATCTGAAATGGTGAGAAATGAGGTCCCAAAGACGTTCCACCGTTTTAAATACAGAAGGATAAGTGTCCACCGCCTAAGTGGGTCCCTTAGGGAGCTGCTTGCAGCGTTATCTTAAAACACACATAATTGTTTGTACGGAGCTCCGTTTGACGAACGGTTTGTTGCGTTAGAAGGTGACTCGCTGAACTTGAATATACATAGGTTATGATCCCCATAAATCCTTATACACTAGAAGATATACGCCCAGAAAGTTGGGCCAAAATCCTGTCCAGAATTCTGCCTACTTTTTTCCGAGTTTGGACGAACTTAATTTCTCAATTCGTTTAGCCCCGAATTCTTATGAGACTTACTTAACACTTGTTTTAAAACCTTCCTTAACCTTGTAGAGGTATATTAACACCTCAAAGTCACGTTCACCTTAACACATTTATAATTTCAAAGATGATCTCGTTTCCGAGCTTATGTCAATTTACTCATGACGCAACTTAGCATGTAAAATTACGGGATGTAACAGATAAACTCAAATACATGAAGAAGGGAGGATTTCCTTACCTATATCAGATCTTGTAGGGATGAAACAATGGTAGTATCTTTCCCTTTGACCATCAACTTGCTTCACTTCACATTGGAGGTTATCCTTTAACTTGAATTGAAAGAAGAAGAAGATTATTGGCAGCTTCTTAATCCCTTCGTGATAATAACTGATTTTGTTTCTATTTTTCCTGTAGATTGTTGCCTCATACACTACTACCACTGGTGAGACTAAAACCAGCCTTCTCCTGACATCTGGATGGTCAGTTCCTTTCTTTTAACTTTGTTAACTTTATAGTACCAAATAGTTTCTCTCTTTCTGCCACCATATTTCTTGTTTACAAGCTGTAGTCAATTGAACCACCAATTTTATTCTTTACAAGCTGCACCCGATTGCACTTTCAAGGAGTGCTAAATGAGCTACAAATAACATGTGTAGTTCAAAGAACATCTTTACCGTTTTGTTCTCATTTGTTATATGTGAGATGCAACATTAATATAACTCAAAACATTTTGCAGGTGGGGCTTAGCGCGACACTTCCATTACGTTCCAGAAATACTTGCTTCATTTTTCTGGAGTGTGCCAGCTCTTTTCTACCATGTAAGCATTCGATTACACCAAATAGACATAATCTTTCATTTTTATACATATCAAGAAGCAAGTTAAAAATATTCTGCCTCCTCTCTCTCATTTTTGCCCTGTCCACTTACGGTGCTGGAATCTAACCAATCTCTTCTCCTTCATAACTTGCAGTTCATTCCTTACTTCTATGTATTTTATCTCATGGTCCTCCTTTTTGATCGAGCCAAAAGGGACGACGAGCGGTGCAAGTCAAAGTAAGCAACTCAACCTATATTCTCACAGTTTTACAAAAGCTTGATCTTTTCGCGATTCAATAGATAAAGAACCTAGTGTGCAAACAAAAGACATTTTTGTTGTTTTTAAACTTGAGAACTTAAGTGCTCTCCCTTGTGCATGCTTGCCATTGATTTTCTTGACCTCCTTAGGTATAGGAATTGTGCACAATGCTAGAAACTAGGATAAGCAACAAAAGAGACATCTCCACTAGCTAGGCAGAGGTGGCAAAGGGCTTTTTAATTTTCCATGGAACTCCATTTTCATTTTTTGGTAAAGGAAAAGAAAATTATAGTCCATTGTACGTCCTACGGAGAGAGATACAGAGAGTTCTTGCCAGAAGCTATGTTGCTTGGATCCTCCAAAAATGATGCTCACCCATGTTGGACATTTTTTGGAGGATCCAAACAACATAGGGCGGAAAACTAGCATTTAAGAGACATCTTTATCCGAGGTTTCCTTGTCCGGCCCCTCATAAAAGATGTTACTATTAAGATCAGAGTCGTATCTAGCACTCTAGGTAGTTCAATTGAGCCCTAACTTTCGACGCGGACCATAAATTTATGTGTAAAAAATTACGAAAAATTGTAACAAGTAATAGATATGAACCCATAACTTTAAAAATATAGAAGGTTCAATACCAAGAATCTTAAGATTGAATCAATAGAGTTTAAATTCTGGATTCGCCTCTGTTTAAGATGGGCTTGTTTTGACAAGTGAGGTATAAGCAGCTCGTGGTATGAAGTTGGATCGTACTAATAGTGATGAAAAGATTAGTGCAAGCATTTCCCCCCTAATGTCAATAAATAGCTGGATGCTTCTTAGTTCTTATGGTCTAGCGTTTAAAGATGTTTGGTCAGTTATTATTAATGTGTGCTCGTTCGTTTCATTTTGAGTCTATGAAATCTAGTGAGGGTGAAAGTTTGACAAAGCCTTGCTTCTTTGCAGGTATGGCAAATACTGGAAAAAGTACTGCGAGAAGGTGCCTTACCGAGTCATACCCGGAATTTACTAGTGGTTTTTGGTTTGCCAAGAATGTAATTTTCAACTGACGAATCTTGAAAGGGTGGCTGTCCGAGAGCATAGATGTTTTCCTCCCTTTCTCCGGATACTCATTCTAGGTCTTTAATTGGTGTTGCTGCTATACTATATTTCAGTTGTAGTATTTAGACTATGAGAATTTATTTAATAAAGTATTTTTAGTTGAACCAACGTCCCATTTTATGCTTGTTACCATGAAAAGACCAGTTTGATTTTTTCAATTGGTTTCCCACCCGAGGTCCAGTAGCCACATTGGAATCCTACTATCTCGGGGTTCACGCTGCTAGGGCCCATTCAGGGAAGCGCTCTCTATCAAGGATTTTTCATATTAGGGCTCGAACTTGAGACTTCTCTGGTCAAGGGAAGAGCAACCTCATCCACTGGGAGGACCAACTTGAAATATTGTTCCAATTAAAATGTGCACTAAAGCAATTTTCACTCCTAGATAGGGGTTCTTTTCATCCTTCCCTAATGGTACTACTTCGCTATGGGTCACTCACGAGTATTTAACCTTGCAAGGTGGTATCCTTAATCCCCCATTGGGGCAGATGGACTACTTCAACGTAAATAACAGAGAGAAAACTAGTTAATCTATAACAAGAACATCTTTTTATACTATTAATGTAATTTAACATAGTATCAAGTTACCTATCTTATTTTCATCCTACTAATTGCATTTACGATGAACAATTACCTTCAATTATCGATTTTGTCATTTAATAGTATAAGTAATATTTTTTAATTTTAATCATGTAGATGTGGCACGGGTCCATATGCCAAGTCTGTAAAGGCTCAACCTCATTAAGTTAGCCTTGAGGTTTTGGACTGAGCAATCAAACTAGGAAGAAATTGCTAACACTACCATTAAGTCAGATTGTGGAAGAGCCAAATGGGTGCAGATATTATAGTACAATTGAACATTTGGAGAACAAAAGTGATGTACCTCTCCCTTGCCCAAGAGGGGGAAATATCCAGAATAATAAGGTATAACTGGAGTTAGCATCACCATATCCAAGTAAATATGAGAATTCACATAACTAGTGCGAGTATCATTTTTCACCTTAACGACATAAAATAGGATTGCTTTCCATTAACCTCTCATCCGGCATTTATCGGGAAGAATCAGGAACAAGAAGCTGCAACCAAACACTCAATTTTTTTTGTTTCTCATCCGATGTCTGGTACCCATATTGGAGCCCCGATTATATCTTGATTCGAGCCGCGTAGGGCCATTATTAATGCAAAACATGTAATACTCAAATTATTTTCGATAACTAATACACTCGACCGACCTCCAATAATTTCTAAACGAGTATGCTTGGGATGACGTATTCATTGTTGTGCTATAAGATCTGCCACGTGATTCTATTCCTTTCTCGATTCAAACAAATTATCACACGTTCTATATTTGGGAGTGATTCATGGAAATCAGAAGCAAATAATTAATGAATTATTTGTAGTATTAGATTTACTTGTTTGAAGGCACATTCACAAGTGCCATGAAGGAATTTTGATTGAAGTGATTCAAGAATCTTAGGAATTTTACCAACTCCAGAAGAGGCACAAAAGAGATCTAGAAAAGATATATGACATGTTACAAAGCTTACTGCTTTTAGGAAGCAAACCAGAGGAAATAATTAGAGCTAGATCCTAAATCCAATATCTATAGTCATTGAGTCCAATCCAATATACTTGTGATTTTATTAAATATAATTATTTTTTTGTAAAGAGAGTGTGCACGAGTTGTTTATATCAAGAATAGGCCGGACTAACTAGTTGTGCCCTTTTTTCATTATAACGGTTGGAAATTTACTAATGCGAGTTGTTTATATCAAGAATAGGCCGGACTAACTAGTTGTACCCTTTTTCATTATAACTGTTGGAAATTTACTAATTTGGAATTAAGTTTATCCCATTATTTATGACTCGAACAATTGGGGCCCCGCACGTCGGAGACGTCGTTTCCACACACGTGCACTCGTAGTGCCAAGTATCGCAAATTTCGTTAGTGAAAGAGATATTGGTACGTAAGTAAATGTTTGAGACATAGAATGATGGGCGGTTATTGGATAAATAACAAGTGTTCCACGTTGGTAAACGAAGGAAGGATTGTGCGAAGTGTAAGATGGTACGGGTCGGAAAGGGTCGCGGAGTCGAGAAGGGCTGCGGCGCCCCCCAAGATGAGCCACGGCGCTAAATGGCCAGTGGCATTCTGGAGCTGCGATGCTAATGTGGCAGAGCCGCGGCGCTTCCCAGGCAGTGTTTGCTCGACGGAATCCCAAAAGTTTGGTTGTTGAGGTGGTTTCAATGGCATTGAATCCACCCAATAATGACCATTACTTGGACCGTTATGTTGCTGCATTACTTGGGGATTAAAGGTCATCCATTACATGACAATTGAATGCCATTATGAGGCATTTGAAAGGCCATTTTGCACACCTATAAATTGAGGCCTTTGGCTCAATTCTATGGAAAAAACAAGAGACACACAAGTTAACAACACCACAAAGAGATCAGATTTTCCTGATAGCAATCCTTCTCTTAGCAATCTTCATTAATCGTGTTCTTCGCTGGGATCATTTATGTAGGCTTTACACATTTGATAGTTTGTTGTTTTATCTTGAGAGACTATTGTCCACACTTCCGTAAAGCCTATACACGGGGGCAATCTTGTCTTAAAGATAGAGAGCCATCTCTCGACTCAGCCGGTGGTGTTGTGATTTTTTAATTGGTTGCTAAGTGTTTCAGGTGTGAATTTGAATCTCAAGGACTCTAACCGTTCGGATTCTCAGCGGTTCTACAAGCCACAACGGTAGCAGTTCAAGTTCTTGTATTTCCGAATACAAGATCCAGAGTTAATGTTCTAGTTCAAGATTAAAAGATTGTCAACTTGTTATTGTAATCTTTATTGTTTATCCTTTCGAAGCACTTGTAATAGTTATTTACTATTTTTCTACATGCTTTACATTTCAACAATTTTAAGACAAGATTATATTAGTGTTCGAAAGATGTTTGCCAGCAGATATGGTCCCAAATCTGGCTGTGGTTTTCTTCTTGAAAACTGTTCTGTTGACAGTTCTGTTAATAATTCAAACACTGTTTCTACCAACAAATTAGACAATGGTTCTGATGCTGAGGTTCAGAGGGCTTATGTTGATCATGTTATTGACGGTCAAGGTATTGATGGTGTCACCGCTCCCGAGAGTGGTGGAAACAAGCACCCACCTATTGTTTATCCTTTCGAAGCACTTGTAATAGTTATTTACTATTTCCCTACATGCTTTACATTCCAACAATTTTAAGACAAGATTCTATTAGTGTTCAAAAGATGTTTGCCAACAGATATGGTCCCAAATCAGGCAGTGGTTTTCTTGTTGAAAACAGTTCGGTTAACAGTTCAAACACTGTTTCTGCCAACAAACTAGACAATGGTTCTGATGCTGAGGTTCAGAGGGCTTATGCTGATCATGTTATTGACGGTCAAGGTGTTAATGGTGTCACCGCTCCCGAGAGTGGTGGAAACAAGTACCCACGAGAGGCTGAGAATGTCAACTGGGACAAGAGGAGAAGGCTGAAGGTGTTGTTCTATCTTGTAGCAGAAGGCCTACATCTGTCCCAGACAAAGGATCCGAATTATGGTAAGGAGGAAATGAACACTCAGTCTGACTAAAATGGGCTAGAATCCAAAAAAGTCTAAGTTAATTATCCTTCCTTGTCTATAATGTGTTGAGATAATATCTGAATAAAAGTGTGTAAAGCAAGGCTAGGAATATGAAAGTGTTTTCATTAAAAACTTATATTCCATACACTATAAATTCAGAAATTGAATCTCCCTCCTTCCCAGTTAAAGATTTGTACTGGAAAACAAAACTTAAAGATCCGTTCTTTTTAGTGTAATTATTAAAAGTGTGTAAAGTATGTTCGCACATACGAAGGAGAGATATCCACTGACTGTGCAAAAACTGTTACCACTCTTAAGCAAGCGCCAAGAATTGTCTGGGCACCAATCTCAAAGGAAGAAGACTAAAAGATAATGACTTATCTTAAGACGTTGAACCTGTCACACTATCTGACAGAAGATCCTTTATTTGATAGGATAGTATTGGACACTCGGTCGTACTAAGCCTACGGGCGACTGAAGTGGGATAGAGTTTCCAGGTCTTAAATGATCTGAAGGCCAAAAGAAAGGCAGAAAAGAAATTGGACACTCAGTCTGCCAAAGCAACTGGAGTGGGCTAGAGTATCCAGATCACATATGATTCGATTACACCCTAACCACGGGCAAGAGGTTGTTCACGTGAAGCAACGCCACCTCTAAAGTAGAAGGGGTTGGAGAGGTTGTCCTAAAAAGGACTTCAGGAATGGAATCACTCTAAATGAGGTGATACATGTCCCAAACTTGGTTTTAGGGACGCTGTTGGTCAAGCTGGTTTGAGACTAGTCCAACAGGTCTGTAAAAACTAAGAACGGTACAGTATGTATGTAGCCAAATGAATGATATATTTGTAATTCATGCATTTATGCCATCATAGATTAAGACACGTTAAATAGAAAGTCATTCAAAAGCTAACTAAGTTGAGATTGTTGCCTTCTGTCGACATAAACCTTCAAAATGAATGTGAGGTGGGCGAAGAGGCAAAATCACCTTTCCATTCTGCAAAAGGAATAGCGAGAGAAGCACCGCTCCTCTAGAACTTAGTCACACCTACATGAGTGAATTGAAGTTTGTACAAAATAGAGGGGGAGACAAGTACTTTGTGACCTTTATTGACGATGGTACAACATATTACATCATTTGTTTGTTGAAAAGCAAAGATGAAGTTGTTTACAAAGCAGAGGTTGGAAATCAACTAAGCCTACGGATTGAGGAATTCGTAATGATAGAGGGGGAGAATGTGAAGCATCATTCATCAAACAAATGCTCCTTACTCACCTCAGTCTAATGGTGTTAGCCAAGCGCAAAGCCGTATGCCCAAAATATGTGGGGCAAGACAATCCTTACCGCTAATGCGATTCTCAACAGAACTCCGCATAAGGATACGGATAACCTCCATGTGAAACATGGAGAGGATCCCACTTACAAAAGTTGTGATTTGGGGTGGCTTGGTAAATGTTGAAATACCGAAATAGGTCAAGTTGGACCTAAGACTGTAGATTGCATATCCACTAGATCTGCAAATAACAGTAGTTCTTATCGCCTCTTGGTGTCAAAGAATGCTGAATTTTTTGAAGATTACTTTCTTTGAGAAGGAAAAAGAAGTAATTGCTCGAGGTTAACAAGAACCCGCGAGTGCCTGATTGTCCGAAACTAGACGTTCCAGATCTACAAGACTCGGAAGTTGCTGACTATTCGGAACTTAATGTTCAAGATCTACACAACTCACGGATTCTAGATGTTGAATCGAGACGGAGCAAAAATGGGACAAAGACTTGTTCCAGGCCTTCTAGCTTGTATGGTTAAGAATGAACCATGGACAATTAAAAAATAATTGTCATCTCCAGAAGCGCTACTTTGGAAAGAAGATACAGAGAGAGAAATAGATTCCATCAGATAGAACCATACTTGTGTAATGGTTGACCTTCATCCGGAAAAGAACCTTTGGGTTGTGAAAGTGGATATTCACATTGAGTACAAAGTAGATGGATCTACTGACGAGTATAAGGCCTCGGTTACTTGGACATGTGCTCATTTGTGAATAGCTTAACATCCAGGGCAGCCTTCCTAACCGGAGAGTTGGAAGGGAGGATCAGAGTTGGTTTGTTGGACTATTGGGCTTTTTTCTAAACTTTCATTTTGGTCCCTGAAATATTTACATTTTGGTCCTAGAAGTTTCAGATAAAACAGAAACAATGAATCTCACAACAGAAACATTGACTCTGAAGTTAGAAAACCAACAGTTGAAAAACCAACAGTTTGGAAGTGGAAGTCATATTGAAACAAAAGTCTCGATATGAAAGATATGGGTATCACAGATGACATCTTGGGAATTGGGATTTCTAAGACATCTAACAGACTGGTCTAACTCCAAACTCAGTTGTGAGATAGTTGACAGTCTCATTGAAGCCACCAATGGATATGAATCATAGAAGTGATTGGAATCATGGTGCACCCGTATACCATGAGCGATATGCACAGGTCACGTGTAGTTCAATATATTTTACACAATACAACCGACCTGGTATCGGCCTACAAAGTAGATCAGTTGAACTAAGGTTCACTAGTGATTCTAAAAATGATCGATAGAAGGCGTTAAATCGGATATGACGATATCTGAAATGTTCGCTTATCTACGGTTTATGGTATTCTAGATGTCCAGCGGTTCTGGGAGAATACAATGATGCAAACTGGACATCAGACTTGAAGAACACCCAAGCCACAAGTAAATGTGTATGATGTGTCTTGGAAAATCCTCTAAGCAAACTTGCATCGGGCGATTCATGATGGAATCAGAGTTTATCACTTTAAACAAAGAATGAGAAGAAGTTGAATAACTTCATGACTCCTTAGAGGACGTCCCTTATTGGGAGAAACCCGTGCCTTCGACAGTTATACATTGTGGCTAGTCGGTCGGCTTTAGAAAAAGGGCACAAATGACGGCGTCTGGACATATATGTCGGATATGTCGAGACATAAGACCGTATGGCAGTTGATCATCACGAGTGTCATTTCCTTGATTACTAATCAAAGGATATAACAGACCCTTTAACTAAGGGACTACCCGAAGATCAAGAGTTCTACCTGTCTAGGTGAATGGGCTTAAAACCCAAACAATACGAACCTTTGCGGTGATAACTCAACCATACTGACTGGAGATCCCAAGAATTTGGTTCAATGAGAAAACTAAGATGCGAAAGGTTCAGTTGAGCTCTTCGATGGAAACAAGAGTACTTCAGATTATGATTTCTGTAAATAAACATGAATCCAAAGCCGTTCCCGCGATAGACATTAAAGTGCTACCTGCATGGTGGGTAAAGGTTAAGCTTCCAAACCTTTAACGATCCTCAAACGGTTGAGGTTAAGGTTGGAGAAACTTTTAATGATTCCTAACACTTGTAAAGTGGGGTATAACAGGATACTTTGTAGGAGATCACCTATTTAAGTGCGAGGACATGCTGCCTCAAATGAACGCACTTAAGAATCTAAGTGTTTCCACGGTCACAACGGACAAAACAATAAGAAGAAATGAATAAATGAGAGGTATTGTGTTGGTACCGTTGTCTTGGCTTACATTAAACACTGACGGTTCAAGATATCACGTTCACCGCGCAGTAAGTAAGTCCGATGGTATTCAATTAGGGAAGGTTCAAAACGGAAGCTACCTCTCATGATGCAATATCTTTCGCTGAAAGATTGCTGAAAGTAGGCACCTTGTGTGTGCGCCAAAATCTCTTTTAAGAAGGGATTGTTGGAAATTTACTAATGTGGAATTAAGTTTATCCCATTATTTATGACTCGAATAATTGGGGTCCCGCACATCGGAGACGTCGTTTCCACACACCTTGCACTCGTAGTGCCAAGTATCGCAAATTTTGTTAGTGAAAGAGATATTGGTACGTAAGTAAATGTTTGAGACATAGAATGATGGACGGTTATTGGATAAATAACAAGTGTTCCACGTTGGTAAACGAATGAAGGATTGTGCGAAGTGTAAGATGGTACGGGTCGGAGAGGGCCGCGGAGCCAAGAAGGGTCGCGGCGCCCCCCAAGCTGAGCCGCGGTGCTAAATGGCCAGTGGCATTCTGGAGCTGCGGCGTAAATATGGCAACGCCGCAGCACTTCCCAGGCAGTGTTTGCTTGATGGAATCCCAAAAGTTTGGTTGTTGAGGTGGTTTCAATGGCATTGAATCCACCCAATAATGGCCATTACTTGGACCATCATGTTGATGCATTACTTGGAGATTAAAGGCCATCCATTACATGGAAATTGAATGCCATTATGGGGCATTTGAAAGGCCATCTTGCACACTTATAAATTGAGGCATTTGACTCAATTCTATGGAAAAAACAAGAGACACACAAGTTAACAACACCGCAAAGAGATCAGATTTTCCTGATAGCAATCCTTCTCTTAGCAATCTTCATTATTCGTGTTCTTCCCTGGGATCATTTGTGTAGGCTTTGCACATTTGATAGTTTGTTGTTTTATCTTGGGAGACTATTGTCCACACTTCCGTAAAGCCTATACACGGGGGCAATCTTGTCTTAAAGACAGAGAGCCATCTCTCGACTCAGCCGGTGGTGTTGTGATTTTCTAATTGGCTACTAAGTGTTTCAGGTGTGAACTTGAATCTCAAAGGACTCTAACCGTTTGGATTCTCAGCGGTTCTACAAGCCACAAGTGTAGCAGTTCAAGTTCTTGTATTTCTGAATACAAGATCCAGAGTTGAAGTTCTAATTCAAGATTAAAAGAGACAACTTGTTGTTGTAATCTTTATTGTTTATCCTTTCGAAGCACTTGTAATAGTTATTTACTATTTCCTTACATGTTTTACATTCCAACAATAACTAGGAAAGAGATGTACTACTTCTGAATAAATTCAAAAATTATATGTAGGAATCATAACATTTATGTACATTTTATTTTTCAATTTCTTTTGCATATGCATATATAACTCGAATCGAGAACAATAGATTTAGTTGGACTCATTGTTGAGAAAATAATCAAATATTAAAAGTGTGCTCTCTCTAACAGCTTAAGCTTTTAGATGATATAGTCACACACTTCAACATGGTATCAGAGCAGGCCAAAGGTTCTGAGATTGAATCTCACCGCTACCTATTATCAAAAAGAATTTTTACGTGCTTGGACTATGAAAAAATCAGGCCAACACGTGAGGGGACGTGTTAAGAATATAATCAAATATTAAAAGTGTGCTCACTCTAACAGTTTAAGCTTTTAGATGAGATGGTCACACATTTCAACACTCATAAAACTCGCTTTAGATTCATCTATATTAAGAATCAGTTAAACTCACATAACTCGTCTTAGATTCAACTCTGATAAGAGCTTCTTCAGATACTTCCAAATATTTTGTTGAGTTCCCATCTTTAACATGGTGACATTGAAAAGCATATCTAAAATTAGGTGCTCATTCTTGGAGATCGTATATCTCCAGAAGAGACTCCCGACAAATTATCCATATTAGTGTATAAATGCTTGTGCAGAAAGAAACAAATTGCTAACTTGTATCATACATACATTTATTTTTATATATAACCCGCGTGATACTGACAGTTACGTTGTACAACTTAGACAAGCGAGGCAGACACATTTCATGATTTTTAGTACTCAAAATTTGATCAGTCTGAATTTATTTTGAATTTACCGATAGATTATTAACGTTTATATAATTACTTCGTACATAATTAGGTCACTTAAACATCAATAATTAGTTACTATATGAAATATACTCTTTCTACAATCGATCTATAGTCGAAGTGTATTGAAGATACGAAGATATTATATTCTCTAAATTACATATATCAGTGAGTATCAGTGTTTTAAAAGGCGGGGGCATAGGACGGGGTGCTTTACATATGCATTGGCGAGGCGTAAGCCTCGAGGCACCGGGCGTAAGCCCCGAGGCACCGGGCGTAAGCCCCATGAGTATTTAATTTAGTATTTCATAAAATAATATAATTATAATAAATATTTTTAAATAGATAAAATTACATAAAAATAAGAAAAATGTAAATAAATGAAATATATATATATATATATATATATATATATATATATATGGGGGGGTGTACGCGCGCGCACTTGATCCTCACAAAAAACTAATCAAAGCAATCAATTATACGTCACTTGCAACTTGTAATTATATATAACACTAGTAAACATGGCTGCTAATCGCGCGGTTATAAAGAAATTATGTTAAAATTCTTTTTAGTTTCCAAAAAAACTGAAGCCTTGATAGAATATTAGAACTTGCATTTAGGTCATTTGCCTAATTACTTCTTGCATTTTCTATTTTATTATTAGTTCGATTAATGCTATAAGTTTTACTTTTATTCTTTCATAGTAATATAATTGTTAACTTGAACTGAAGAGCTTCCAAGCGTGTAGTATATTGATTACAGTTATTTTTTTACTTGGAAAATACGTGTAATCACTTTTTTGTCTATATTAAAATTTTACTCACAATTTGGTTTTTTGCAATCCTAATGAATTTTGCTGCAAATTAGATGAAATAATTTGAATACGTATAATCACTTTTTTATTTATATTAAAATTTGAATTTTAAATTTTAGTCATCAAGAAATAGATTTTAATATCATATAATCTTTTTATTTATCCTTAAAATAACATTTTGAGAAAAATAAAAATCTCTAGAAATTTATCTCTTTATGTGCATATGTCTAAAATATTCGGATGGTTTTAGTCATCAAGAAATAGATTTTAATATCATATAATATTTTTTTCTTAAAAGAACACGTCAAGAAAATAAGAATTTCTAGAAATTTATACCTTTTGTGTACATGTGTAACAAAATTCGAATGGATTTTCCTTATGTACATTGATTAATATATGTATATTTTCAACTTTTTCCCTTTCGTTAGTCAACACTTTCATAATATTCTCCCCGTTAAATCTAAGAAGAACATAAAGAAATATAGCAACAACAAAGATGAATGGAAAGCGATAAAAATGTGATATCAAATTTATCGACTCTAAATCCACGAAATCAAATTGCGTGAATATAATTCTTCTGCTATATTTTCTTAATTTAATGAGAAAAAAGGTAATAAGACATTCCGCTTTTCTATCATGTCACTTCTCTTTTTAAAGATGAAAATAAAAAAGAAAATATAAAGATGAAGAAGAAACGAAATTATTTAAACCTTTTTTTGGGCAATAAAAGATAATATAAAATTAGGATTGACCAAATGCACTTGATGTATTAGTGGCTTTCTAGAATCTCCTAATTATATGCTTCAAGTTTCTCATAGTAAAAAGTTTCGTATTTGAAAATTCTGACAATCCTGTTCATGACATTTGAAGATTTATCTTCTAAATATGAAATTAAGAAATGATGATGGTTATTGAGACTTTATTAGTATCAAACCCAACTAAGGCAAATTTCATGAGAAATAATTGGTAATTCATTCATGAGAGTTAACATAAATTTATCATTCTTCAAATTAAAGTGGAAGAGAGAGTAAGGAAAAGAAACGAGTCTTACACTATTATAAACTCTTTGCAGTTCCACTGAGCATATGTACATTCATTTCTTCCAAAAGCTACATACAAAGAACGAATGAATATCAGTTATAATTTTAATAAATCATATCAATTATGATACATTCTGAAAAAGGAGGAGGACAATACAAATAGAAAGAAGACTCACCCGTACTTCTTGTGCAGAGTCAGTGCGTTGTCCACAAATATATATAAACAAAATATACAAAGCAATTATGATGAAGAACATGAGATGAAATATGGGGTGGGAAGATGAAGAGTGTGCCTATTGTGCCTAATTAACCGTAGTATGTGGTGTAAAATGAATGCCATCCCATTAATTAATTGAGTAATGCAGTGTTTTTTTTACAATGAAATGCCATCTCATTTACTCCTAATTGAGTAGTAATCGTAGAATTGTATTAATCTTCCTGGGAGTCTTTCTCATTAATATAAATATATAGTGTATACAATGTGGAATCATAATACAATAGGGATCATATTTCTACCATGATTACACATCACTAATAATACATGAGGTATGGTGAGTATTTAAATAATATTCGCTAATACACCCCCTCAGTCGGAGCGGGAGGAGGCCGGACGCTTAGACTGGATCTGAAATCGAAGAATAGCTGTCTAGGTAGTCCTTTAATAAAGATATCCGCATATTGATAGGAAGATGACACGTGCAATACTTTAACATGTCCTATAGCAATCTTCTCACGAACAAAATGTATATTTATCCCTATGTACTTGGCGATATCAGAAATTCGAACAAGGATTCAGAAAAAAATGTTATTGTCCCAAACGGGATTTGAACATGTATTTGAGCCATTATTATCACTATGCATGCATTAGAAGTTTCCCTTGTGTCGAGGAAATTGTGTAATTTATAAATACGCATCAAAAATAGTATCAACCTGTACACACAATGAAATTTCTGGGCGAAGAGAGTTCAATTGGACCGTTCAGAATATGTACCTCCGCCCCCAAGAGATGAGACGGAGTACTCTTGATGCTGATGCAATATATATGTAGTTTACAACTTTTTTGTTGTACTATGTCCCTCTTTTTCTTTTCTTTTTTCTTACAACTTGAGATGAACTTGGTTTATACATATTATTTCTCGGCGAAAACTAGCTCCTATTTTAGATTCAGACAGATTTTAGAAGCGAGCAAGGCTATCTTGGTGATGCAGTATATATATGTGTGGGTGTGTGTGTGTGTATGTTCAATAGTTAGGGCGATATGCAGACTTCTGTATTGTAGACTTGTAGTGAAGAAGAAGAAAATTATTTAGCTGCATCAGAAGTTAGCAGGAAGAAGCTCAAACCCCCAATTAGTGTACGACTTGCATTTCAGTTGACACCCCTAAAAAGGATACGTAAAAGAACTTATGATAATACAACTACCTCGTTGACTTGTTTGATGTTTCAAATCTTTTCTAGCAGAGTGAAATAGTACAGGGAAAAGACACCTTTACAACAGTCACTTTGGAAGCAGAATCAGAATTGAAAGACCAAAAATACAGAATTGCATTAAAGTTGCACAGATCAGCTAATAAAATTCCCCAACACCCCTTCTATCACCTCCATTTTCCTATACAATAACCAAGAAAACACCCTTTTATGACATGAACCATTTCATTCAATCATTTTCTTCTTTCTCTAACTGATAAAACTAGAACATAAACCTAGCTTGTGCAATCATAGCCATCCTACAGGAGGTATTTTATAGCATCTGATTGCTACATATTACAAGTTTACAACAAGTGATGGATTGGAACACACAACAGACCTTGAAGAGGGCCTAAGATAGAGATATGCTCTTCAAGGATTCTGAATTTCTGATACACCTTGGCTCATGGGAGAAACAAATTACCAATTAGCTTTAGAACCATCAGAAGTATCATTTTTGTGTAAATGTTAGTCATGGCAAGCTTGAATTTTCCGCTTGCTCTTAACATTATTGATCATAGCATGGTCACAGCAAACTACAAGGTCTACCAGTTGCAGGTATCGACGCTGCTTGGTGGAATGAATGCACCATTGCTGTGTTGTTATCAGCAGCAGTGGCAGGTTCTGCTCCACCTTTTGTTGTTTGCTCCAAGAGGCGAACGAGTGAGATGAATATCTCCATCCTTGTGACATCTCTGTTTGCCTGTTTTTTAAATAGCAAATTCTATGTCATGCTAAATGACGACAAATCAAGCAAAATTGTGTGAGTACAAGAAGCAGTTGTAAGTTTAGCCACTTGAGACTGAAATTATAAAAAATCACGTATGAAGTTTGATTTTTTTTTGGGGTTTGGGATATTACTAATCTGTAGAGGTTGACTCACAATTTTTAGTTTATGGGGTTCTTGATCAATTTTTTTTTTTTTTTTTTACTAGGTCTGAATAGGTTACATCCAATTCTTGAATAGTTACCTCTACAGCAAATTGTACCCATATTTTGTCGTTCCTTGTTTCCATCACCCCCTTCAAGATAGTCAAGCCCAATCCTCCTATGATGTCAGCTATTTCCAAAAATAAGCCCTGTTCCTCACAAAGCATCTGCAGAGAACAGAAAATTTAGATAAACCATCAGTTATATATTTCAGTTATAATGAGGTCCTGTTAGATATGCTAGAACCATAAAGGAGTGGACAAAAGGATTATTATTTTGAGATGCATAGATACCAACCTCCACAAGCATTTGACGAGGTTGATTCAGATCCTCAACTATAATAGGGCAGACCATAGACTGTGAGCCTACTTCATATGCCCACGTTGCTCCCCCTTCAAGATTATCCTTTAAAAGCAATCCTCCTTCCTTACTCATAATCTGCGGGTTCACAACATAAGGACAGAGGTCAGAACTAATTCTTAGATGAAATTCAGGCCTCCTGTATGATCTCACATAAACTACTAGACCCAGTTTTTCAGTATCATGAGAATAAGGCTAAATGGTTATGACCAACCTTTGACTCTCCAGTCTGTTTTAGTTTGTCTGCATGTTTTGTGACACTTTGCAAGAAAAGCATGTGTTTAATCGTGCGTTCGAACAGTGCATCAATGCTACACTGAAATAAGATGATCCATCAAGGAAAAGCATAGGTAAGAGAAAAAATTTCATTAGACGAAATTGGAAAATAATAAAATATAAATAACAAAGAATAAACAGGTTTGCGTACACTCTACCCTTCCCAGACCCCACGTTGTGGGATTTCACTGGGTATGTTGTTGTAAATAACAAAGAATAAACAGGAAGTATAAGTGTTGAAAGGATGTGTATCACCTTTGTCCCGTTAGGCACAATTTCTCGAAGTTCCTTCACGCGATCTTGGATCATTTGCCGATCTTTAGGCCTTGGTCTAGGATTCTCTCCTGGTTTAAGCCTTTTGCGATTTGTTTTGCTCATTTCGTCTGGATTTTTAGAATAGCCTGTTGAAACACTGCTTGACGGCTTTGTGTCATGACCACTTTCCACCCATGAACTGATACACGATCCATAAATTGAACTTCTTTGAGAATACATTCCTACATTTTCTTTGGAGCACTCTGATCTGAATGAACCAGAACTCATTGCTCCTGATTTTGAAAGTGTCTTGGGAGACCCAAATTTTTCTCCCTGAATTTGACTGGAGACCCCAACTCGGCCATAGGAACATGAAGCATTAGGTGCAGAGGAGCTTCTCAAATTTGTTATCGTCGTATGGCTAGAAACATTGTCATCCAGGCTCTGCATAGCAGAATGATTTGATACCATAGTATCTAAAATACGGTCAAAACCAGTTATAGAGAACATACAACTATCTGAGTTTCCTTGGTTGACGGTAGAAGAAGCATCCCGACTTATTGTAGAAGTCGAGCTATTCTTAATCCAATCCTCTGTGTTTGAGTCTGGTTCATTGCTTTGCTCATTGTTCCAGCTTCCATTTAGTAGTCTGTTCTTAAAATCAGCACCCAAAGCATCAAACAAATCATCCCTTGACTGACATTGGACATATACATCTCCATATGCGCTGTCAAATAAGGAATTCCGCACTCCGTGTTCATGTTTTTCACTATAAACATCTTGAATGCACTCACTTGAACTTGGCTGCTCATTCCGTGTTAACATAACACCAAGTGCTTGAAACAAATCATTTTCTACCATTCTCTTGCTCCCATCCAACAAATATTCTGCACCTTGCCCATCCGAAGAATGATTATTAATCACATGGTTCACATCATATGAAGAAGATGCCTTCAATTCAGAAGAACCGATTTGAAGCCCATTTCCAATACTCTCTGTGCAAGAGATAGTTTTGTGTGGTGGTCTGTTGACCACTTCTTTGCAGAATTCAGTTACTCCAGTGGATGGAAGAACAGAATTTTCATAAAACTTGGACATCACAACATGATCGGATCTTGCCTGAGATGTCCAACGCCATTTGGAAGAGTTAAATTGCTTTTCGCAAGACTATTTTCACCAGAGATCTGTTGTTCAGTTAACATTATGCTGCCACTATCTAGAGTTAATGAACCAACAGAAGATTCCTGACAGAATGGTGGCTTCGGAATGTACTGCGAAGCCTGTTGCTTCGTCCATATGTCGGGGTTTGGAGGAATTACCTCAGTTTTTATCATATTATTTGTCATCTGGCTGTTCATATACATGCCTGGTTTCACTTCTGGAGAAATTTTCTTGTGAAAGTGGTTATCATGGCAGTCAGTAAAAGAAGAAGTTTGACCAATGAAACCCTCAGTCTGAATTGAGTTAACCTTGTCGATTATTGAAGCAGAGTTCATTACTTTGGCTCTCCCACAATATTCCATTGAGACTGAACTCCCAAGGTAAACTGGTCTCGAAGTTACGGCAGGTTCTGTTGTCGCATTCTCATCAGATAATAAAACACCGGGGACACATCCTAGTTGACTTACTAGCGTTCTCACATCCTCCACAAATCCCATATTCTCCATTATCTGAGGCAACAAAAATGACCATTTCACTTCTGAGTATTATTTAAACCAGTTAATCATAGTATTATTATTGTAGTTTCTTGTCCATCGATTTTTGCTATTTGTTGTTTGTATTTCGATTATCGCATTACTTCGTGGTAGTTACGCCTCCTTTTTGCAGATAGTTTTATCATGCTTTTTTTTTGGTAGCATTTTGCCATAGCTTGTTTGCGCTGATTTGAGTTGCCTGTCCTTGTGCCGAGGGTCTACCGAAACAGCCTCTCTACCTCCCAAGGTAGGGTAAGGTCTGCGTACACTCTACCCTCCCAGACCCCACTTTGTGGGATTTCACTGAGTATGTTGTTATTTTATTTTAATCACAGTTAAAAATACTGGCAAACAAACTGATCACCCCTGGGCACTTCTGGCCTAGCACTAACTGAAAGATTAATCACATTTTACATTAACTTTGTGCTAACTGCATTATATTCACAATCACAGGCAACAAAAAAAATGTTTACCAACTTACCATAATTAGCCCCCTCCCTAAACCTTAAAGCATACAAGACCTTTTCGTTTGAAGTTTGAACTGGGAATTGATTACGTCCACTTTCAATTAGCTAATGATTTTTTTTTTATAAAGAACAGATACCCAGAGCGCAATCAGCTTGAAGCTGACCAAGAAACACAACATTGGTCAAAGCTGTAACAGTTGGTTAACATTTGAGATTCATTTTCACTTTGAAGATTCTAAAAGGGCAAGAAACCAAAAGACTTACGTGCAAGTATGAACCAAATTGAACAACGCCATGAGGAAGAACAGGAATAACTGAAATTGTCTGCATAACAATGATATATAAAGAATTTAATTAAGTTACAAAAAGTAGAGACAGCATAGCATATCAATGACATCATGATTATTATACCTGTATGCCAGCTGAAAATTGTTGACAAAGCTCTTTCAAAACCTAATAAGACCACAGGATATGGAAGCAATTGTAAACATCAGTTGATCAATCCAGTAGTACTACAAGTTACCAATAGCATTACATCTTAGCTTCAGTATCTAAGCTTGTCTTAACCTTAACAGGTTCCTGAGCTTCTATATTCAGTTGAATAGTAAATCAAACTTCTTTAACCACACAAGCAGGTTTTACAAGGGAAATTGTTCATATTATGAATGCAATAGAGAAAGTAGAAATATATATACTTAGTGGACACAGACTATACTTTACGGTGGAATGGCATCCTAAAGGAAAACAATTGACCATTGGCGCGAGAACTATCAAAATACGCACCTCTGGTGGATGACCATCTCTACTTAAACCCTTCGAAAGAATCCACTCATGGTTCCCAGTGACTGCAGCCCGGCCAATTAGTCTGAGACGAAAGATTAAGGATATAACATATGAAGTATCTCTAAAAAACAATAATAAGCTACATTTAGAAAGGGCCATACCCTTCTCCTACTAGATTGAACTGATTGTCCATCATCATTTTGTTTACAAGCAAATGTAAGCTCTCCCCTGCTTGATTTAGAAGCTGAGAATTTTGAACCCCGCCAGAACCCCAACAAGCACTCCAATCTTGGAAAGCTAGTTCTGGATTCTCAACTCCAGAAGTTCCATGAATATTAGAGAATGTTGAAGTTTCATAATAAGATTCTTCCCAAATTAAAAGCCTGGAAAACCACAAGAGAAATATCAGTTCATTACTTCATTTGCAGTACTTGAAAAACTTTAATCAAGGATAGAAAAATATCAGCAAAGTCATTCACCGAAAGTGACAGCTCTCTGAATTCCTGTTTAGCAAGATTACTGGGAAAGTGTAAGAAACTAAAGAACAACAAACAAGAAGTTTGATAATAGGAACATACAGAATCAAACAAAATTGACAAAACCAGTAATGAGTATGATTATGCACAGCAGATCACAACAGTAGAAAGGGTTTATAAGATCACAACAGATCTACTTTTTCCAACTTCCTCTTAAGATTCTTGAAGACAAAACAGACTGGACCAGCACAACATCCAAAAACAGAAAACTGAAGTCATCAGATTACATAACACAAACATTACAACAATATCTCATTAATCTATTACCCATCAAATCATATCGTAATCGACAACGGAATAAACAACTTTAGCTCTATTACCACAGCATTATGATACATATCAAGAAATCTTTGTCTTTGGTCAAACAAGGGAGACTGTGAAGAAAGGGAACTGAACACAATAGAATCAGTGAAACTCAAATTACAGTTTTGCTGCAGCACTCAACAACAAAAGGACTGTTAGACTTCTAACTTTATCAGTTCTTACATTCATTTGCCCTATCATCAGCAGAAAAGCCAAAAAAGAAAGCATAATAGAGTAAGTTAAACAAAAGCATATACAACAACAACATAAAGGACAAGCAATTCAAAGCAGTATGAAAAAAGAAATAACAGAAACGAATAAACCATGGCAATCTACTATTAAAGCATATCCAAGATAGAAATTTGTAATCATATTTTTCTCCATTGTGTTAAAAAAACAAGAACTCACTTAACTTTGTAATCAAACCAAGACAAAGATTACATCTTTTTACTTCCATTTTAATTTTTCTTGAAAATAGAGACACCCACATGGAATAAATGAAAGAAACATTAATTAGAAACTCACTTAGTGTTTTGGCAACCTATCTTCCAGAAAACAGCATAAGACCATTGGTTTACTCCACAAAGAGTTTTCAAAACCTCTTTCAGAAAGTACCCCATAGCAATATAGAAGGCACCAAAGCAATATTACATATATATGGATGTCTCAATAGAGAAAAAAACAGTTCATTTTTACTGTTTTTGCAGTAAATGTCTAACTTCCCCTACAAGACCCACGCCCAGCCTGTTTAGTTCTCAATCCACCACTTCTCTTCCTTTGTGGATCCAAATTCACTACTATCATACACCTGCAACCCATTCTAGTAGTAAAAAGGAGAGTAAAGAAAGTGAAAGAGAGGAAAATGAGAAAAGTCTTTCAACTGAAAAGACCCTTTAAAGGAAACTACACAATACCACAAGCTTTAAGCTCACAGTTAACAACCACCACAATTTTCTCCATTTTCAAGAAAACCCCAAAATGAATATTTGAGTGTATATTGAAGAAAAGATCAGAACTTTTCAGAGAGTTCACGTTCTTGGGTGGGATAAGGGAATCTGTGGTGTACTAATGTTATGTCATACACACACACTGTGTGTTTGTGTGTGTTTCTTGGAAAAAAAGGAAAGGCTTTTTTGTGAAGGTTATGGTTGTGGTGCTGTTTTGTTTCAGTGCTGACAATGGTATTTGCTTACTTCAAAGATGAAGAAGAAAATGTGCTGCAAAAATAGGTGATTATTAAACAAAGACAATATACTGGGGAGAGTTTAATTGATAGAAAGAGGCTTGGAAGTAGTAGAGAACTACGGTTTTACCACTGCGGGGATTTTGTTGTCAGCTTTCTGGTCTCTTTTAAATTCGGGGGCTTTTGTGTTTTGTGCCTTGGGAGTTGGGACTATACATCGAATCTTGGATTTGCAATTAAACATTCTTTTTTTCCCAAACAAGATGGTTAATTCTAAATACTCTCACCGTTCACTTTTACTCATTGATTATTGACTTTGTATATTTCTTGAAAAATAATAAATAAAATATATAATTAATTATAATATTTATATTAATTGATGCATATTTTTAATAGACTTAAAAATAATTTAAAATGAGTAATTAATATTATAAGAAAATAGGAAAAAATTATCTTCTCTTAATATGCTAAAAGTAATAAAGTAAAAGTGAAAATCTATTTTTTTTATACTAATAAGTAAAAATGAACGGAGAGAGTAGTATATGCATCTTTATTTACTATATTTTAACAAATCATTAATTACTTATAAATATTATGGCAAAGACAGAAAAAGATTTAACTATTTGTCAGAAAGAGGGGTGTGTGGATGAGTGTATTCTATGGGAGGAGGATGTTTCAATTTTAGGCAAAATTAGTTAAAACAATTTAGCAGCAAACACAATGTACATCAATGATAAACTATAAAATGAAGATTTTATTAAAATACAATAGATAATTTTTTTTCTCCATCTCAATTTATGTGAAATTATTTCTTATTTAAGTCAATCTAAAAAAATTGATATATTTTTATATTTAATAAAAAATATTACAGTTTTCATTTTACCCATAATGAGATGATTTTAACACAAATACCTACAACTTATTCTGGATCATAATTTTAAAAGTCTTCCTTCATTCTTAAAATATATACTCATTCAAATACTTTCACATAAAAAAAATTATATAAACAAACTATTTATAAGAAAATTACAGGTAATTAGTTTACAATAAGTATTAAATAATAAATTGATAAAAATAATAATCATAACATATATCACAAGTTAATTATATATATATATAATTTAAATTAACAATAATAAATATATAATCTCATAATCGAGGAGGAAAATGTGTGTACAGACTTTAATCTAGTAAAGGTAGAGAGGCATATAACTAATTTAAATTCAATCAATATATTAGGCATGGAGGAGGAGGTAGTTTTTTTCCTATTTTTTTTTAGTCCGAAGAGGTAGTTTATTTGTAAAGCAACCTCCTTTTGCTTTTGGTGGAGTCATGTAAATTTGGGGACCTCAAAGTTTGTACTTTCTCACTTTTTCTTTTTCCTTTTCCTTTTTTTCACCTTCTTTTTAACGTAGAAGCTTATTCAGAGATTGTAGTAAGCATGGTCAGTGAGTCGGGTCCGGATCGGTGTTGGGGTTCGAACTCGGGACGGGATCTGGGTTCTTCCCACTTGTCCCGATCCCAATCCAGCCCGCCCCAACCCAACCATGTCCCGCCCTGGCAGTCTCTCTCCCCCTTTGCAAAAATAACTGATGTAGTTGCAACAACGATCAAATTTTGATTTGGCCGTTGTGCAACGACTATAACTGTCATATTTCTCCCCTACTCTCTTAATATTTATTTTTAATTCATAAGTTAATATATTTACACTTTAATCATATTTCTCAACTATAAATATCTCATTTTCCTCTTTATTTTTCTCACAAATTTTTCTATCATCTCTCCAATCTCTCAATTTATCTCTCTACAATTCTACATTGTCTACTAAATATTATAAATTTTTTGCTCATTTATATCAAAGTTCAAAAATTGGGAGTAAAGTTGGCAACTAGCTTGAGGATCATCCATCGAGCAAGTTTCAATTTTCAACCTCGATTACACGTCAACGTTACGTCGACGTTTGATACCTTCATTCCTTTTTAAAATTATTGTTACTTAATTTTAATTATCGCACTTATTTTCATTTACTTTAATTATTTATTTGCATAATTATAATGGAACGCTTTGGACGTATGATTAAGGGTAAGAGTAAGGGTGCTTCTTCTAGCAGAGGTAACAAGGGTAAGGGTACTTCTTCTTGTAATCATATTCCTAGTCCCGATGATTTGATTGATTTCACTCATATAGATGAAACTGTTTTTTTTTAATGATATACCATTAGACGATGAGGTATATTCTGCATCTGAACCAGACTTTAATTTTGACGATAATGACACACCCACTAGTGCACCTCAACCTCAAGCTCAGACTGAGTCTCAGCCTCAAACTGAAACTGGAATGCATCGTATTCCCCTAGTATGAGTCGAAGCCCCACACAACGAAAATTAAAACCAGCTGCATGAGATTTTTTTGATAGGGACCAAGAGAATCAAGTAGTTAGATGTAAAAATTATAAAAATGTGTACAAGGCGAGCACATAGCTAGGTGGAATCAATATCAGGTAAAAAAAATCGGGTGTGCCAGCTGAGTCGGGACAAGGTTCACATAGTGTCCCCGATCAAGTACAGGGCTAACTCTAATACTTTTGTTACTTAATGAATATATGAAAAAATAAACTTATAAGGCATCTATTGAAAAAATGTTTACAAAATTTAAAAAAAAACATTTTTTCTATTCCCACTATTTATATTATTGGTGTTATATTAAATTCGACTATTAAAGTAGACAGTTATAAAACATTTGTTGAAACAATTTATGATCGTATAGCAGTACTTCCACCTTCAAGTCCAAATGAAGAACCAACTAAAGAAGAAGTTACGTCTAGCATACACACTGAATATAAAAAAATATATTACCAACAATAAAGTGCAAATAACCAACCGGCTTCTGTATCATCTTCTACTACTTCATTGCAACCTTATAAAAACACATGCAGTTTCTGTTGCTAGTATTCAAGGCCTTAGAAATAAAATGTTTAGTGGTTCAACTTCTTCACACGTTAGCGAATTTGATGTTTATGTTTTGCAGGATGTTGTACCGTATGAATTAATTGTCAATGATGAAGGACATGAAGACTTGCTGAAATACTGGAGGGAGAATGAGAAGACATTTTCGACTCTACCAAAGATGGTCCGAGATGTGTTGAACATTCAAGCGTCATCAACAGGTCTGAAAGCACTTTTTCTGCGGGAAGATTTCAAATAGGAGAGCACAGACATTCATTGGCGGAGACACATTGGAGATTGCAGTTCTATTCAGAGATTGAATTCGAGCGGAGCGTAGAATGTGCGGTCAACCGGAGATCAATGAAGAAGAAGACTACAACTACAACGAAATCTTGTCTGAGGGAACAGGAAGCGACGTCAAACAATTTGACCAACAATTTCCAATTCCAACCGAAGATCTGCAAGACATTCTAAGGAAATTAGAAAAAGTATGGTTAACTATGTAATTTTTTAATTGCAATTTTACTATGTGATTTGTAGCTTTTGAACAACACCGCAAAGTTCCAATTTTGAAATTGTATTACAAAAAAAAATCATATTTCTATTAAATAATATAAGAGGCACAAAAACAAACTTGGATGTTTTTATTACACTATCTTGTTCAATTATTAAAGTGTTTATATATATTATTTTTTAAAATTAAGTGTCTAAAAAAATGAAATTCCGATCCCGCCCCGCCCCGTCCCCCAACACTGGTACCCTTTTCCGGTGGGATGTGGGACGGGACGGAACATCTGCATGTCTCGCTAATCCCGACCCGCCTGTCCCGCAGGAGACCCGATCCCGACCCTTCCCCGTTCCGCTGACCCGCCCCGCCCCGGCCCACTGGGCACCCCTAGATTGTAGTCATCAAGGGGAGCTGCCCATAGTGGGAGTCGCTTTCAGATTTTTTTTCTACCATTATTACCCTTGTGTCACACTTATTTTACATCCATGCCACTGACAGTGAATTCCGGTTTCTTTTTTCCCTTTGGTACTAATACTTCTCCGTTCCATAATAAGTGAATATTTGTTTGTGCACACCCCTTAAAAAAGTGTTCGTTTCTAAAAAATTAGAAGTGTTTTTACTAATTTATCACAAATCAATGCCTAGAAAAAAATGTAGTTAATGAATATTGATTATTTAAATAAAGACAATTTTGAAAGAACATGCCCAAAGTATTCTTGAAATTCTAAAGAACCATTTATTGTAGAAAAAGTTGAAAGGGGCAAACAATCCCTCAGTGTGGAAAGGAGGGAGTAATTGATTTAATTTGTATACATGAAACTGGATACAAAGAAAACACGAGTACGACTACATTCGTTTGTTCATTTAGTTTAATTTTCTAAAATAGTTAAGTCAATGGAGTTAAATCAATTACTAATATATATAAATTGTTAAAAATACTGATTTGGTAGATTTGAATGTCATCAATTTTAATAACAGTTGGCATTGACTTTGGATAAGTTCGTCGTGCAAAATAATTGTCTATGTGGGAGACGTTATACTTTTATACGTCTGGCATTTTCTTAGGTTTACCATGGAATAATACTTATTTGAATAATTACTTAGCAAGTCATGGTTACCTAACAACGAAGCAGAAAGAAATAATATGGCATATCTACTCAGTACTAATAATTATGCCCTGGCTACTTGCTATGCCATTATTTTTGTTTTTTCTTTATAACAGTGGTATTAGGGTGAATTTGTGCATATTTTGATTCTATATTTTATAAGATGTTTATACTTTCAACTGATTATACAAGTACTGAATAAATTTACATCCCAAGACTTATTTCTTTTAAAATTTGGACACTAATCTCTAAGATTTTCACAACTTTATTGATTAGTAAATCACACACTAAACTTAAGCTATGACTCATAGGATATAGAAACAGTTGTGTTAGTATAATTTTCACTATTCTCTTTCTTTACCTACTGCAAGGGGAAATTCCTTTTTTACGGAGGGGCTACATATTGACAAGAGTTCATTAATTACACAATAGGTTTATTCCTCTAGTCTATGCACATCTGAATTTCAAAACTTGTCTCTCATTGATGTTATGAATTGATAACTTCTCCTCTGATTGCTACTTTAATCACATCAAATTAAGTAGGTTTAACTTCAAAATTGTCATGACTAATTTACAATTTAGTTTTACACAATTATTACTAGCCAGATAAGACAATTTGCCAAGTGTAATGTACTATGTTATTAAAGTGGAAAAAGTTACTGTACTATGATCTGATAACTCATTTTTGTTTCACAAAGTTGTTCACTGTTCATGAAAATGGATTACTTTGAACTAAGGTTTCCTCGACACTCCTTAATTCCCTCTCTTTTTCACTGGGGTTGCTCAGGTTATATGAGCAATCTTATCAAAACAATTTGAGACAACCCTTTATTTGCTAGCAAATAATTATAAAGGAGGAGCTTTTACCGCAAATACTCTCCATAACAGTCATTCTCTATAATAACATTTTATTATAATGGTCAAATTCTTTTTTGGAATCAATTTTTCATTGTATATTATGTTATATGCTATCTATAGCAATATTTCGCTATAGCAGTCAAAAATATATTCAGACAAACGACGTCGTTATAGAGCGATTTGACCGTATATGTGTTTTGATAGTGGAAAGAATTTTATATTATCATATATTTGGACTTATTGTAACCGATAACCTACCTTATTTTTTAGGTTACTGATTTCACTTTCATAAATGAATACCTATAATTAACGTTTAGATGGCTTGTGTAAAAGATTTTTACGTTGTTATAGATACTAAACTCAACTCCAAATAGTTGGCAACATCAATTGAATTATTTTTACTATGTTTTATTTTATTTTTGGACAATACCTTATTGGGAGAGTAAATAATGCTTGGAGCCCCTAAATGTCACCTTATATCCATCCTACCCTATGTCACTTGGGGCCTTGGGGGTGTCAAAAATTGAATCATGTATGTATATGCACTTTATTCCATTGGTCTTTTGTGGTCCAATCTCCCCATTCCCCCTCCCCCCCCTCCCTTTGTCGACTCTTTCATTTTGCCTTTTGGGCAACATTCTTTGTAAAGGGAAAAGTCCGGAAGGCGAAACCCCCAACCTGTACCAGAGGCCCCTTGGCCAGGTGGAATGTAAATCGAGGGATATGCGCGAGTGGCAGCTGCAAGCAAGGAGAGGACCAACGGGACACGAACCCAGCAACAACCCTTGCAATATTTCAGCAAAGACTGTCACCACACGAATTCGAACCCGCGACGTCGGAGTGGTTGTACCCTATAAACCTAAGTATTAGAGTGTGGACATGGCCAAGAGTATAACTACTAGGAAAAATTGTGCTAATTTTCTTTTGTTCATGCATGTGTATACTTTCTTTTGTTTAACTTTTGTCTTTCTCTATTGGTCTCTTTGCTTCTTTTGATAAAAGAAGACAATGAGAATTTGTTGAATATCCAACTCTTTTCTTTTTCTAATAATTAATTCCCCAAGATAACATTGATTAATGTTGATTTAAGTGTAATAGTATTCTGTTAGTCTCCTTTTCTTGAGTTATTTACATTGGTTGGGTGACATTCCAGTTATTGTCTTACCTTTTTGCACTTTATTTAATTGGAAAGTAAAAATATTCTTTTATATATTATTAAAACGACACCTTTTTTGGGTTCTGTGAATGGTTTATGCTTCCATTCTATACTTGAGTAATTTAAAATAATCACATCTAATTAAGAAGCTCCTCCTTGCACATGGTTGCAGGACTGGCAAATCTTAGTTTTTGTTAAACCTTCATCCCAAATTATCAATTTTTCTTTTCTTTCGAATACGTAGTAGTTTGCTTAATTGTTGTGAATCAAACTGGACATGGACGAATTATTCATTTTGAAATTATATATAAAATATAATTAAGCTGAGACAAGCACTCGGTGATTTCTTTTCATTTTTTTAATCTTGATAGACAGAGTTATCTGATACCTATGGCTAGTGGGAGATGACCACTACTAGAAAATCACTATTTTCCTACCGAAAAATTTTCAATGACTATTCCACTGAATATCGATGGGAAAAACTTAAATAGTAGTGTGAACACACGAAAAAATTAGAAAGTTTTCAAGTGTTTCAATGGGAACCTGTTTTCACCATGCGTTTTCCCACTGAGATGGTTCAGTGGGAATGAGGTGGGAAAATCATGTTTTATAGCACAAATTTCCTACTGAATATCGGTGGGAAAACCCTTTATTTTTAGTAGTGAGCGGGTATTATGTGAAATTAGTCGAGGTGTGAGCAAACTAACCCGGACACCACAATTATAAAAAAATAACAATCAAAAGTTTATCGTTTCAAATTATTAAAAATTCACTCAAAGGAGCACACTGGGGTGCATTTGACTCTCCAAAACTATTTGATCAGGTGGAGGAAGTGTCAAGATATGATAACTGGGGATAAGAAGGTTTTTGATGGAAAATTGGTAGTACTATTTACTTTAAAATGTCAATGAAGTGTAGAAGAAAATACTAAAGCTCAAGCCTTTGTTAGATTCTTACAACAAGGATTCAATCTGTATAAGAAATAAAAACATTTCTTAATAAATTGACAATATTAAAATTAAAGGTGGCAAAGCTAGCTCATGAAAATATAATTCGCCTAATCCGTGCAGTTATTAATCCATGTCATTTTGACTCGCTCATTTCAATCCGCTTAAAAGTTGGATTGATTTTGATTAAATATATAGCCCAGATTGATCCATGAAAAAATTTATCAAAATATTTTTAGTTAATCCATCTTTGACCAAATTTATTTCAGTCCAAATAATATTTAAACAAGTTAATGACCTACTCATTTTGATCCACTGAGTTCAGCCTAACTGATTTCTATTTCTCCAAAATAGAAAAAGGAGAGAGAACAAAGGAAAAAAAGGAAGCAAAATGGACTTAGAGAAACATAGAAAGGTATCTTAATGAATGTATCATGAAACACAAAAGGCCCACAACGATAAAGTTTCTTTTTTTGTTGTAATAATTCTAAGAAATGAAAGTCAGTAGTAGCTCTTTTTTATTTCAAGATCTAACGGGCAAAGGGAAACAAAAAACATGATTTGAAGAAATAAATAATTAAAGCAATTGATTAAATATTATGTCCAGAAACAAAAAGGTTGATCTGTGGTGTCATATATAAGCTATCATTTGGTTTTCTTTGTTAAGGAATTTAATCGTTCATTACATAATTGTTTGATAGCCTTATGGTGGTATCAATATTTCAAAAATTCTCGAGATTTCACCTATCTCCTTGGGACTATTCAAGACTTTCTTCACATTATTAATAAAATAGAAATTATCTACATATAAATTTTATAGCTAAACAATAAAATCCATTGTTGATCTTATTTAGCAACAAATTCTCACAAAATTTATTAGCAATGAGCATTTCAGCTATGAATTAGCAACAAAGTTGGTATATATAGCTAATTCCATTTTTTTTTTGGTATCATGAAATTCGCAAAAATAGCATTGCATTTATTACTCTTCTGAGACAATTAATGAATGTGAACTTGTTATAAGATATATGAGTGCACCACTTCTAGCATGTTATCGAAATGTCAAGTTCAGGGGTAATTAATTAGGATTACAACAAAGTTTAAATATGCATTAAGTAAAACGTGTCAAGTTTAGAGGTCACTTTGCCAAAAAAATCTCTAAGAAAGAGTTGGACTTCTCTGCTTTATATAAGCAAAGACAAACATATACTCTATATAGTATGAGAATCTTGACATGAGATACCAATATATTCATTTTTATCCTAAATCCCCTTCAGATCTTCATCCTGTCTCAAGACTTTTATACTTAAATCTTGTGGCTCATATTTTAGGACTATAATATCAACTGGTAATTGTTCACACCTGCGTTATTCTATAATATTATTTCACATATCTTAGGAGGCAAATTTGTAGCTTGTGAATAAATTACTGGTATCACGTTCCAAAAGAGGAGTTCAGTGGTGATATTGTCAAAAGAAGTTAAAAGCACTAAATTTCTATATTCTCTTTTTTCAGATTTACTGAGTTATTTTGGCTCTTTTCATTCTTGTTTAAATTTTAAATTATGACTCTGCCTTTGAAAAGAGTTATGTCGAACCACTATAACACAACAAGATTTTATGTTTTACCTACTGATCAAGGTGTAAAAAGGTTGTACATTACAAATTATTGATGCTTGCAAGTCTCTTTTAGAAATGGACATATTTGAGTGAAAAAGCTTTTTAAGGATCGTAGGCATGTAATTTGGTTTGAGGTCAAGTCTAATATGGACATATTTTTGTGACAAAAGCTTGTTATTCCATGATAATGAGACACTGAGATCTAGAAAATTGACATTGTCTATTAACTTTTTAATATAAAAAGAGATTTTTTTATCATATCACTTTTTCCACAGGATGTTGGCTGTTGCGGTTACACAAGGTTGATCTTTGGACCAAAAAAAGATTCTTGTTGACATACGAATCAATTGAACACAAAAAGTTTTTCTCTCCTCAATAAACGGTCGAAAATAGAATTGGAACATGGACTCCTTATGTTGGAAATTTGCCTTTGGCGGGAGTTGCGACCGACCAACTTTAACGGCTTAAACACTAGTGTAACGTATGTTGGAGAATCTGGTTCTTCACACATGCATGATCTACTAAGTACGTAGATAACCGTAGGGCCAAGAATCGTCAAATTTCATTGAGAAATGAAAGAGATATTGGTACACGAAGTAAGGTGTTTGAAGCATGGAAAGTGTGTTATTGTGTGTAATTCTCCCTCATCGGTAGAGGAAGAAAGAATTGTTGTGTATCGCGCGCCGCCGCCCGCCGTCCGTCGGGTTCGGACGTGGGGCGTGGGGCGTGGGTCTTCGATATTATCTTTTTGGGCCGAAAACTTTGCCGTAAGTACGCTTTGATCCCGAAATTCTTTCGGATGTGCGCTTTGGTCCCCGAAGTTTCAAGATGTACGCTTTGGTCCCCGAAGTTTCCGGAAAATCGAATTTCGACGGTCAAAAATTTAAATGCCAAGCACTCAATTCACCATTTATTTTGGCTGAATTACTCCTCCTATAATGGCCAAAACAGTTGGTCTTTCTCCCATTTATGTTGGTGACTTTACTACCTCCATAATGGCCATTATTTGGCTATTATGGAGGCAATTTTCAGCATGTAGAACATGCCCTCCCTCACCTATATAAACACCCCCTTACACCATTGTTGAGCACTAAGACATATGCACGAAAATACACAACCGAAATAGTTTTCTTCCTACAACTTCCAAGCATCATTTCGTTACTCAATATTCTTCACGGTAGCTCTTGAGTTTCCTTTGCTCAAGGGTTCCATTCTTTTTTATCTTGGGAGACAAATTGTCCAGACGTATAAAGGATACATACGGGGCAATATTGTCTTAAGGACAGTGCTACACTCGACTCAAAGCAAAAACATTTTACATTTTTCCGTCTTCTACAAAACTGGAATTTCCGCTTTTACTTGTGTAACGATTGTAATTTCGCATTCCATGTTGAATTATTGAAATCTTTATTTATCCTTTCGAATACTTGTAATAGTTAAATACTTCCCGTACTGCTTTATAAAGTACCATAAAGAGAAAAATCTCCCAACACCTTATATGGATTTAAATAATCTTCGCCGATGTTGGGCCCCCAAATTATATTGTATACGCTACAGTTAACGAGATCTGAGCCAGACCCATTTTAATTATTTGTTCATCGATGTTGGGCCCCCAAATTATATTGTTCACGCTATCGTTAACGAGATCTGAGCATGCGGGGATATATGTAACGTAAAGCTAATAGGAATGGACTTATAATTTTGTCACATGAAAACTACACGAAGCTTACTCTGCATACCAGTTAAAATATGGAAAATACCACATAATTAGTTTTGACTATATTAACCACGCATAAGGGAATATATAGCCCAGGCTTAAAAAAACTATAAAAAAAAACTTACCTTGTGAAAAATGATTAGTCTTCTGGCCTCGTAGTCAACGAAGCGGGTGAAAATTATGGAAAAAGGGTTCGAATTTCAATTGAGACAGATAGCAATAGATACTTCTTTTCATCTAGTTAAGCCTTGTTGGACGAGTTTTTCAATATTTGTGCTGGTGGAAGATAATAATTATCTTATGGCCGGAATTAGGGGTGTGTTAAAAGTCTCACATCGGAAATGGAATGCGAATATGGACTCATTACATGGTATCAGAGTCAGACCCATTCAAATTCTTTGTTCGTCGATGTTGAGCCCCCAAATTATATTGTCCACGCTCCAGTTAATGAGGTCGGGCGTGTGCGGGTAGTGTTAAGAGTCCCACATCGGAAATGGAATGGAAATATGGACTCCTTATATCGACTTGAACAATCCTCACCCTACAAGCTAGCTTTTAGGGTTGAGTTAGGCCCAAGATGCATTCTTTACAGGGTGATCGTAGCCTTCAAGATAAGGATTCAACAGAATACAATATACTAGCTAGTTTTGGTATATATATATATTCATTAAATATGTACAACAACTAAATTTAGAACTCAGTTGCTAGTACTTGAGGTAACCTTCCTAGAATTCGTAACCCTTAACGTTCAAATCTCTGGTCCGCCTCTCGATGCAAATAGTTTAAGGTACACGCAAGATGGTCTGATCAATACTAGTGATATATAAATTGAAAAAAGAAAAAGAGATTTATAGAGAATGAGTAACGTTTGTCATTATAAAATTGGTAGGCCATGACCATCGCATGCCTCTCAGACCAAATCATGGTTCTTTTTCAGCACATTTTTCTTTCTATGCATCAATTCCTTGAGGAAGGAAGATAAGAGCACAATCATACAGTTCTGCTTTTGACTTCGTTATTGCATAATAACTTATCTTCTGCTAGAGAAGTGGATATGAGGTCTTCAACTAATTGGAAATGAGTTCTATTCCCTCACCTAGCCTTGAATGATCTTTTTATTCGTGTATCAACTAATGTAAAACATGGTGATAATATTCTCCTTTTTCTTCCTTCAAATTCTGATATATAAAGTTTTATTTCATTGGATTTTTTTTCAAGTACAAAAAATTACAAGAATACTTAGTGAGTTTCATTAGCCGGTGAGACTTATAAATCTTCTTTTATGAAATTGATTGAAAAGAAGGAAATAATTATATGGGGAAAATATGAATGCTTGAATTTATTTTTTGGTTGTACTCAATTACATGTTGTAGCCCAATAAGGGAATATTAGGATTGAAAGTATATTTATGTCCTAGAGACAATCTGTATTAGGACAAATGTACTTTATACATATTCGTATTATTATTAATGGAGATTAATATTTTGGCATTTGCAAATTATTGAATTATTAATTGATTGTTTGTAATATTCTATAATATGCATCCCTGGAGGTTACACTGTTATTAATAGTGTGAGATACTAATATTATAATGTAACTCTTAAAATAGCCTCGACTAGTGATCATCGAGAATGGGATATGGATGATATGTAATAAGTCGACATGTGGTCTGCATCACATCCTTAGAGGATGTAGTATGTCTCACCTGCTACGAGTAATGGCTACTCGTGATGGACACATGGGTACTTTGAAAGTATTGGTATACCCTGCTGATAAATTGTTTGTTATACTTGTCTAAAGTTTGATCAGCGTGTGGGAGATAGAAGTCCTTAGACTTGAGGTCAATACGCGCCTTGTCTACAAAATAATGTACTTTGATCCCGTCCTAAGATCAAATGCCTTATAGGTTGAGATACGGCTTGTATTGGGTACATTACGATGTGAATTAAAGGTGGTAGTTGAGCCAAGATTAGGATTCATTCCTCGAATGTATATTCGAGAGAACACTCAGATTCTCAGTGATATTAGGTTGACTAAGTCGTTGGCCATCGCAATAGACATATTTAGAATATGGTCTAGTTGTCAACTAATATAGCTGAGATACAATGATTAAGCCATTTGGATAGACACTTGACAAATCCCAAGCTTGATCGGGTGTGTCGTGAATGAAAGGATTTTATCTTACCCCATAAAGGTTAAGTTTACTGGATTTGCGTAAACGTACTTCACATATTGAGTTCGTTTTGCGGCGCCGTCTAGGAGTTCCGCGTAGACCTTAATTTGATTAATGTCGATATGAAAAGGCCTGTAGGGTCACACTATGTCGATTGTCCGTTCGATCTAAGGATGTATTAAGAGATTAATTAAATGTTCGATTTAGAATCGAGATATTTAAATGAAAATGATTATTTTAATTAAGTCAAAATTGAATTTTGGATTTAATTAAGAATGCGCAAAAAATAAATCGAGACAGTGCAGGAACACGTCGAGCGCCGCGACGCCCATACCTTAGGGTCGCGACGCCTCTGCCTCGAATTTTAGGCCAGGCCCAAGGTCAAACCCTAATCCGGTTTTGACCTATTTTTTAACTATAAATAGAGACATTCTTTTCATTATTCAAACACCAATTTCAGATTATCATTCTAAGCCTTAGAGACTTAGAATTAAAAATCTCTCGAACCTCTGCCAGATTTCCTAACTTCCGAAAAGAGAAATACATTGAAGCTTAGAGCTTGCAATCGGAAGGGCAACCACGTGTCCACCTTATAGTAGATAAAGACTCCAGATATTCTAACTTGTAAGTTTATGCTTTATGTTACAGGTTTGATTGTTGTATAACCATACCAGAAATGTTGTTGGGGGTAAGTAAGAAACAAAATTTTAAACTTTCGTTGTGCCTTACTTATATGCTTTGAACCCAACAAAATCCTACAGTGGTTCGAGTCCCGTTACCTTAATTTTTTTTTAAAATAGTCGGGTTCGGGGCGGGACCGGGACGGTGTCGGGGCAGGACCGGCCGACCTGGCCCACTGGTCATTCATAACTAGGATTCATCGTCCACCTGAAAGACTTAATCTCATTGTTGAAACACACAATGAGATAGATATTCATAATGACGATGAACCTACAACCTACAGCGAAGCTATGTCAGACATTGATTCAAAGAGATGGCAAGAAGCCATGAAATCTGAGATGGACTCGATGTACATAAATCAAGTTTGGAACTTGGTTGATTTGCCAACAGGGGTTAGACCCATATGATGCAAACGAGTCTTCAAGAAGAAGATTGATGCATATGGCAAGGTACAGACTTATAAAGCAAGACTGGTGGCTAAAGGTTATAATCAACGGCCTGGGGTCGATTATGATGAAACATTTTCACCTATTGCTAAGATTAAGTCCATTTGGATTTTGCTTGCAATAGCTGCATACTATGACTATAACATTTGGCAGATGGACGTCAAAACTACATTCCTCAATGGTAATCTAGTTGAGTAAGTGTATATGAAACAACCTGAGGGTTTTTCACTTGAGTCTAATCCAAATGCCGTATGCAAGCTACAAAAGTCCATTTATGGGCTTAAGCAAGCCTCGAGGAGTTGGAACATTTACTTCGACAAGGCTATCAAATCATTTGATTTCGTTAGAAGCAAATATGATCAATGTGTTTATAGTAAACGCAAGGATGGTAGTATTGCCTTCATTATCATATATGTAGATGACATGTTAATAATGGGAGACAATAAGACTCTCTTGCAGTCAGTGAAGGAGAGGTTTTCCAGTACCTTCATGATGAAGGATTTAGGTGAAGCCTGCTACATTCTGGGGATTAGGATCTATAGAGATAGACCTAACAGATTGTTGGGGCATCACGCCGATCTACATAGACAAAGTACTTAGACGTTTTTCTATGGAAAATTCCAAGAAAGGCGGTCTACCTATGGGATAAGGCATCAAGTTATCTAAGAAGAATAGTCCTTCTAATACTATAGACCTTGAACGCATGAAAAGGATCTCATATGCTTCGGCTATAGGATCGATCATGTATGCCATGACCAGTACTAGGCCAGATGTGGCCTTTGCACTTAGTATGACTTGCAAATTCCAGCAGAATCCTAGGGAAGAACACTGGAGGCAGTCAAGAGTATTCTTAAGTATCTTAGACGAACTAAAGATTACTTCTTAGTCTATGGTGGAGAATAAAAGCTAGTTGCTACTGGGTACACTGATGTTAGCTTCCAGACGGATATTGATGACTACAAATCTCATTCTGGGTACACGTTCATTTTCAATGGTGGAGCAGTAAGCTGGAAAAGTTCCAAACAAACTACAACTGCTGATTCGACAACAGAAGTTGAGTACATTGCTGGATCGAAAGCTGGAAAAGAAGTTGTCGCGGTATCTGAGTTTCTGAAAGAACTAGGGGTTGTTCCAAGTGCCACTTGTCCAATAACAGTTTATTGTGACAACACTGGTGCGATTGAGCAAGCTAAATAACCAAGATCAACCAACAGAAACAAACATGTACCAAGAAAGTACCACATACTCAGGGAGATGGCGGAGACTGAAGATATTAGATTAGACTATGTTCCCACAGACGATAATCTAGCTGACCCATTCACTAAACCATTAAGCTTAGTCAAGCATAATGGTCATTTTGAGAATATGGGCATTAGATATGTTGGAGATTGGCTCTAGGCCAAGTGAGAGATTGAAAGTATATTTATATCCTAGAGACAATCTGTATTAGGACAAATGTACTTTATACACATTTGTATTATTATTAATGGAGATTAATATTTTGGCATTTGCAAATTATTAAATTATTAATTGATTGTTTATAATATTCTATAATATGTATCCTTGGAGGTTACAATGTTATTAATAGTGTGAGATACTAATATTATAACGTAACTCTTAAAATAGCCTCGACTAATGATCATCGAGAATGGGATATGGATGATATGTAATAAGTCGACATGTGGTCTGCATCACATCCTTAGAGGATGTAGTATGTCTAACCTGCTACTCGTCATGGATACTTTGAAAGTATTGGTATACCCTGTTGATATAGTGTTTGTTATACTTGTCTAAACTATAATCAGCGTGTGGGAGATAGAAGTCCTTAGACTTGAGGTCAATACATGCCTTTTCTACAAAGAAATGTACTTTGATCCCGTCCTAAGCTCAAATGCCTTATAGGTTGAGATACGACTTGTATTGGGTACATTACAATGTGAATTAAATGTGGTAGTTGAGCCAAGATTATGATTCATTCCTCGAATGTATATTCGAGAGAACACTCGGATTCTCACTGATATTAGGTTGACTAAGTCATTGGCCATCGCAATAGACATATTTAGAATATGGTCCACTTGTCAACTAATATAGATGAGATACAATGATTAAGCCATTTGGATAGACACTTAACAAATCCTAAACTTGATCGGGTGTGTCGTGAATGAAAGGATTTTATCTTACCACATAAAGGTTAAGTTTACTGGATTCGTGTAAACGTACTTCACATATTGAGTTCGTCTTGCGGCACCGTCTAGGAGTTCCGCGTAGACCTTAATTTGATTAATGTTGATATGAGAAGGCTTGTAGGGTCACACTATGTCGATTGTCCGTTCGATCTAAGAATGTATTGAGAGATTAATTAAATGTTCGATTTAGAATCGAGATATTTAATTCTAAGCCTTAGAGACTTAGAATTAAAACTCTCTTGAACCTCTGCCGGATTTCCTAGCTTCCGAAAAGAGAAATACATTGAAGCTTAGAGCTTGCAATCGGAAGGGCAACCGCGTGTCCGCCTTATAGCTTTATGTTACAAGTTTGATTGTTGTATAACCATACCAGAAATGTTGTTAGGGTAAGTAAAAAACAAAATTTTAAACTTTCGTTATGTCTTAATTATATGCTTTGAACCCGACAAAATCCTACAAGGACGAGGTTAGTGAAAAGGATAAGGTACATATTTGAATGGTTACAGGTAACTAACTGTGGTAGCTTTACTATTTTTGACAAGACAAAATGATTGTTGCTCATATCTTTTAAATACGTGGTACATATGACTTTATATATGAAACCCAGCGGCTTTCTTTAAGTTTCTTCCTATTAGCAAGTGTAACATCTTTATATTTACCATAGTCTTTCTCATTAATACAAAATATATATAAGTGTATAATGTTAAATTTTTATACAATAAGGAATCCTAATTCTATCATAATTACATAAACTAAATATGGTAAATATAAACATGGTACACTTGCTAATACTTCACATGATTGGAGCAAAGTTGTGCATAGCATTATGGAATTTAACTTATATATAAAATGACACACCTCAAGCTATAAAGAATTTCTTACAGTGTTTGTGATCGAGTGTTTTTCGTAAGATTTTCAACATTTTATGCAGGGGTGGAGCTACGCAGTGCCAAAAGAGTTCTATTAAATCTCCTTTATCTAAAAATTATACTTTATATATATAGGATAAAAATGAGTTGTTTGGTATACATATATAAATTGTTTAATCTCTTGGCGTAATTAAGGGAAGGTTTTAGTGTTGTGACAAGGGTGTTCAAAAATTACTTTAGGTAATAGGGTTCTATTTCAAATGTGACATTCTAGTATTCTTCTTAAATCACTTTGTATAAATTTGGGCTCCGTCACTTATTTTATGTTCTAAAATTTTCAAGAAAAAAAACTGAAGTGATAGTATATTTTTTCTTTTCAGCTGGGTCAGATTGTTAGCATGAAGTGTCGAGCCGATCGTGTTAGTGTGAATGGTGGCTATGTCTTAAATGGGAATAAAATGTGGTGCACCAACGGTCCTATCGCTAACACTTTGGTGTCTCTTCTTAATTGCTTTTCTGCTTTAATAATGCTTTAGTAAATACTTGTACATATTAACATGCTAAGTAGACTTTTTTTGTTTTTCAAACATGATCTTTTGACACAAATTCATGTATATCTTCTTCATTATTGTGAAATTCAATTTCATGGTACAATATCTGTGTTCAACTTTTTAAATCAGGTTGTTTATGCAAAAACGGATACAACTGCTGGTTTGAAAGGAATTACAACATTTATCATCGAGAAAGGAATGTCATGGTACGTAATATACCTCTCACTGATACAATTTATATTATCAAATCTAAGTACAAATAATAAATTTGGAGCTCAGTATATTGACTAGGCTAGAGTAGAATTAACTAGAATTCATAAAGTCCAAATCTTGAATCTATCATCTTATACTAATATTAGTGAACACGAAAGAAAGAACAATTTCCCATTACATGAATTTGCACAAACCTTGAGTCTAAATAAGTTCTCACCATAAATGCCATACATAAAATTGTTGTATTTAACTAACGTTATTAATCTCCTTATTTGTTGAAAATGCAGATTCTCAACTGCACAGAAGTTGGACAAACTTGGGATGCGAGGTTAATTCATTTCCTTGGATTTTTTAGATCATATGTCTATGCTGTTGCAAAGGACTGTGACAATGGAAAGATTGATCCAAAGGTCCTTTTCTATTTCCCACTGCTTTTTAACAAAAAATTACTTTTCACTTACTGTATATAGAGAGAGTATATCACTAAAAAAATGGAACGATTGCGGCGGTTTTAAATGGGTATAACGGCGGATTCAAACCGCTATAACCACATGAAATGACGGTTTTCAACACCGCCACAATCCCTTCCACTATTAACACTATTACGGCGGTTTTAGGAAAACCGACATAATTTGTATATTGTGGCAGTTTCAACCGCCGTAAATGTTGCTAAAATTGCCGTAAAACGCTGTAAGTTTTAGGCGAACATTACGGCAATTTCAACCGCCGTAAAGGCTGCTAAAACCGTGGTAAAATGCACTATTTTATACTGGCTTTATAATTGTATAAAACAATATTTTGGCAGTTTAAACCACCCTAAGCAATTAACAATTCTGTATTATAAGATTTAGATCCTTTTTTTTTTTTTTGCACCTGAATCAAACACCATTTATATCAGAGAATCAGAGTCCTCATTACATGCAAAAGATAATGCATTTCTTCTCTCTTCACTTTGTGTGGTATGCAGTTAGAGGCATTTATTGAACTATATAGAGTGTAGAATCTATTGAATGACAAATGAGAAATCAAGCAATTGCAGATATAACTGAAAATAAAATTGTGTACATAAAGGTTCATTTTGTGCTGTGTGTTTTAGAGAACTTATAACTTATCCTTAATATTTCAAAATCATATTATCAGGATTGTTCTTAGGCCATACTTCTTGCAGCTGAAAGAGCCACTCAAGTTGCTCTTCAGGTGAAAAAAAAACTTTTTTTTATATACAATTGTCAGTATATCTAACTTAAAATTCAAAATCTAATACGTCGAAATTAAATTGACTAGGTGGAAATGGATACATAAATGAATATCCAACAGGACGTCTTCTGCGAGATGTAGTGAAATCAGAAGACTTGTAATTGGTCATGAGCTCTTTAAAAATCAATAATCAGAAATTAGAATTAAGGATTTATACACGATTTAATTTCTTCTTGAATGCCAAATAAAAAATGCCCTTACTTCCCCTATATTGGGAGTTCATTTGGAAACTCCATATTTGCTTACTTCGCTCTTATTAAATTGAAATAATTACGCCCAAATACACCACGGCAATCTAATTTACCATGTATATCACTTTTTACCCGTATGTACCTTTCTTCTCCAAATCTACTAAGTCATAAAGATTCATAATGTATAACAAAGCCGCTCCATGTAGGAATTTCCTCACACACATTGCTCGATCCACCATCTTCTCCTTTCCCCGGAAAATCATTCTCGGAAATTACCGTTACTCGATCATTTAAATCTTAATTTATTTAAAATCTTATCCATTTCTTTTTATTTCACATAAAATTCTTCTGGGTTTTATCTCAATTTTTTCTAGGAAACATAGATTGAAAATCTCGATTTTGCAGCACTTTACCTACAAGAATTTTGTGTATATAGAGAGATAGACCTTTGGAATATAGCATTAGACAAAGGTTGTTAGGTGAAGTGGGATTTTTGTTTTATGCAAAAAAGAAAGAAATGATAGGAGGTGAAAACAGGAAGGATGAACAGTTTGTGATAAGCAACAATGACGTTTTTGCTGCTTTTGGAATACTAAGAAGAAGTCTGATAAGGGGAAGAGCATTGGGGGTTCATCTTCTAAAAATGGGAAGCCCCATTTTCGCCGGGGAATTAGAGGTGGGAGGGAACTTCATAGTTGAAAGGATGCGGAGAAGATTTCTGGCTAGTAAATTTGATTACTTCTAAAGTGATTTTTTTGGTGGTCGCTCTGAATTTTTGAGTCCACAAGGGAATGCATTGCTTATATATTGTTATACAAAATATATATATTATTTATACATTATATAGTGTATAAAAATGTACATATAATGTATAATAGTGTATATGAATGTATATGTAAAGTTACAAAAAAAAGTTGAGCAATTATATATAGCTATACATTACATATACATAGATGATATAGTGGGACATTATTGTGAATTAGATGTGTGGGCTGTATATATGAGTTATTTCCCCATTAAAATTGGTTAGACAAATATTCAATTGGAGATGATATATTGATACATTTTCCAAAAAAAAAAAAAAGGTGGAACTCCCACTTCAAGAGCCCCCACACCCCGGTCCGACAGGTCTGTGAATGAGGTAAATCATGGTGACTCAATTGATATCAAAAGTTAGACCAGTACCACGCTGCGCACAAGGGGCCCTCCTTTATTTCAAGAAGTAACCCCCACACTGCCGCTGACGGGATTCGATCCTTGGCCATTTTCTAAATATCTCCCTTGATAACCAATTGAGCTGCCCAAGCGGACATGATATATTGATACATGACAACATATAGAGGACGTTCACCTGGATACAAAACAATATTTGTAATGGATCATTCCCCCTCCAATATTTCAGCAAGTCTCCACGTCCTTCTTCATTGAGAACCGCAGTACGGTACGCATTTAACCCTGCAAAACAAAAATATCCAACTCGTTAATTTGGTTAGTAGCGGTACAGCCGCACATTATATTTCTGAGGCTTTCAATACTAGCCACAGAAATAGCATGTCTTTTGTGAGGTTGTGTTTTAGATGAAAAGGATGGTATGGAAGCCGGTAAGTTACTAGCATTTTCTTGTTGGTAAAACCTATATATTTTTTTGCATTGGTCTCTACGCTAGACAACACTTTTTCTTTAGTTTATTCAATAGGTGGTGGGTGATTTAGATTTTTAGGACTTGAAGGTGGTAGTACTTCTATACAATCATAAATAGTTTCAATTAGTGATTTAGTACCGTCTATTTTAATAATCGAATTTAATACAACACCAATAATATAAATAGTGGGAATATGAATAAAATATTTTTTTATTTTGATAAACATTTTTTTAATAGCTGTCATATAAGCTGATTTTCATATATTCACTAAGTAATAAAAATATTAGAGTTATATAAAATAACATAGTTGAAATAATAGGATAATATATACCGAAAAATTCTTTTGTTGCTTGAAAAAATTTCTCTAAAAATATAATAAGTTCAGAAATTTTTACCCAATCACTATCTACAATCATATCAGCTGATTTTGATTATGAGAGTTAAAAAATAAAGTTATAGGTTTTCTATAGTCATAAGCAACAAGTAGTTGCAAGTATAAAGAATTTCACCTAGTGGATACTTCTTCTGAAATTTTTCTATAAGGTAGTCCACAATCGTGACAAATTTTTTTATATTCTTTTCTTCGTTGTACTCTATTACCTTTAAAAATAAAATTTATAGCAAATTGTATTTTACTAAGAATGTCTTGAAAAAGTGATAAACCATCATTTACAATTAAGTTATATATATGACACACATATTTTATATGAAAATGATCTGCAAAAAGATGGAGTTAAACTATTTTTTAAAATTGTAATAGCGTAATTGTTAGAAGAAGCGTTATCTAATGTAACAATCATAATTTTATCGGTTATTTCATAATAATGGCACATTTGATAAATATTATCTGCAATAAAAGTATTAGTGTGCCTATCATCTATATATCTATACGTTAAAATACGTTTTTGCATAGACCATTTATAATCTATCCAATGACAAGTTACCGTTAAATAATCATGGTCGTTAATACTACGGCTTATATCAGACATGATAGATACCTTACCATTAAAATGATATAATGAATAACGTAAATATTGTTGATATTCATGTGCAAATTTAAATACATCTCTCTTAACAGTTGATCTAGAAAAACCGTTAAAAGCAGGATTATAGTATCTCTATTGTAATGAATAAAACTGGGAGATGAAGGAAATGAAAAAGGCAAACCCTCCACAACAACTAATTTTGATATTGCTTCCCTATCTCTATGTTTATTGTATTTAGGGCCTACAATTCCCCCCGTCGTGGGGTTAATTTAACCTTGTACTTGATCCGGGACAATATGTGAACCTTGTTCTGATGGAGAGGACGTTTGCACACCTGATTTTGAAGCCTGGTATTGGGCATACCTAATTGGATGAGCACTTACTACGAGTCTAATTAAACCCCCCGTCCCATCGTGACTTTTTCCAGTTTTAAATTTTAAAACATTTTTACAAATTTTACATCTAGCTACTTGATTCTCTACGTCCCTATCAAAAAATATCCATGCATCTAATTTTAATGGTCGTTTTGCTGGACCTCGTCTCATACTAGGGGGAATAGGAGGCATTTCAGTTGAAGGTGCACTAGTGGGTGTGTTGTCATCAACATTAGTGAGTGTATCATCTAGATCATCGTCTAAATTAAAGTCTTCTTGAGTTCCAGAAAATAGCTCCTCGTCTAAATCTAATGGTATTGTAGGAAAATGTTGAGTATCAACAAAATCATCATGTGTAGGAATAGGATGACTAGAAGAAGTACCCTTGCCCTGGTTGCCCCTACTAGAAGAAACACCCTTACCCTTACCCTTAAACATACCTCTTAATCATTCCATTTTAATTATGATAATAAATAATTAAAGATAATAAAATTAAGTGCGCTAAATAAAATAAACAGACAATAATAATTTAATGAAGGAACGAATGTACCAAACGCCGACGTGTAATCGAGAGGTTGAAAATTGAAACTTTGCTCGATGGAAGATCCTCAAGCTAGTTCCCAACTTCACTCCCAATTCCCAAATGAATAAATAAAATTAAATATTTAGTAAACAATGTAGACTTGTAGATAAATATATTGAGAGACTAGAGAGATTGTAGGAAGATTTGTGAGAAAGATGAAGAGAAAATTAGTTATTTATAGTTAGAAAATTGGGTTAAAGTGTAAATATAATAACTTATGGGTTAAAATAAATATTAAGGGGTAGGGGGGTTAGAGGAGGGGGGGACGCCAAAAATGACCGTTGCCCAACAGCCAAATTCTAAACTGGTCGTTGGTGCAACAGTTATATTTGCAAAAGGGGACTATGGGCAGGCTCGGGTCTGGCGGGCTCGGGACGGGTCGGGACGAGACATTATCCCATCCCGATTCGAGTCCTGCTATCGATTTTTTTAATACTAATCGGGGTCAGGGCGGTGTCGGGTCGGGGTCGGGCCGTCCCAACCCATTGGCCAGCTCTAGCTTATTTCATACAGATAAAGCAACTAGTATGGTCATGCGCCAACTACCATAACAGTACCATCAAAAGGCACAAATACCAAAGAGGATCCTAAAATATCAGACAAATACACATACAAATAATGACATGAATTAGTGTAATCATCAGGGTGAAAAGTAGTACGAGATATAGGCATAGACGAGTCAGTCGCAGATGAATTTGGTAGAGGAGGAACCTCGTTATTAGCAAGTGACTCACCACCGTTCATCATTGCAACTAAGGCTGGCCATTGGGCTAGGTCGGCCCGGTCCCGACCCCGCCTCGGTCCCCCCTAAAAAAATAGTGTCGGGATTCGAAACCGGGACGGGACCTGAGCTCGTCCCGCCCAAGACCCGCCCCGACCCCACCCCGACCCCCCATTGCAAAAATGACTGTTGCACAACAACCAGTTTATATTTTGGCTGTTATGCAATGACCGTTTTTGCCCCCCCCCCCCTCATAAACCCCCTACCCCCTTAATATTTATTTTTAATCCCGAAGTTACTATATTTACACTTTAACCCAATTTTTCAACTATAAATACCTCATTTTCTCTTTATTTTATCTCACAAATCTTCTTACAATCTCTCAATCTATCTCTCTACAAGTCTACAATTACATTAACTACTAAATATTTTATTTTATTTGCTCACTTGTATAATTATATCAGAGTTAAAAATTGGGACTGAAGTTGACAACTAGCTTGAGGATCATTCATCGAGCAAAATTCAACCTCGATTATAAGTCGATGTTACGTCGGCGTTTGGTACCTTCTTTCCTTCTTTAAATTATTATTGTTACTTTATTTTAATTATCGCATTTAATTTCATTATCTTTAATTATTTATTTGCATAATTAAAATGAAATGATTAAAAGGTATGTTTAGGGTAAGGGTAAGGATGCTTCTTCTAGTATGGGTAACATTGGCAGTGGTATACCATTAGATGATGAGATATATTCTGCAACTGAACCATACTTTAATTGAGAAGATAATCTAGATGACACAGCCAAGTGCACCTCAAACTGAAATTGGAACGCCTCTTATTCCCCCTAGTATGAGACGAGGCCCCACACAACGAAAATTAAAATCAGTTGCATGAGATTCTTTTGATAGGGACCAAGAGAATCAAGTAACTAGATGCAAAATTTGTAAAAATGTTTATAAATTTAAAATAAGAAAAGGTCAGGATGAGACAGAAGGTTTATTGAGAATGTACAAAGATTTCACAAAGCTAAGTGGGATGAATACGACGCTATAAAGTCGGGTGCGCCAATGCGCTCTCAGTCGGGACAAGGTTCACATAATGTCCCGGACCAAGTATAAGGTCAAATTAACCCGACGATGGGGGAATTGTAGGTCCTAAATACGATAAACATAAAGATACGGAATCCTAAATACGATAAAACATCGAAATCCAACTGATATGCTTATAGATAATGATTGAGGGGAAATTTCAGAACTTATTGGATTTTTAGAGAATTTTTTTCAAGCAACTAAAGAATTTTCTGGTATATATTATCTTACTATTTCAACTATGTTATTTTATATAGATCTAATATTTTTATTACTTTATGAATATATGAAAAAACCGTCTTATAAGGCACCTATTAAAAAAATATTTATCAAATTAATTTTTTTTCTATTCCCACTATTTATATTATTAGTGTTGTATTAAATTCGACTATTAAAATAGACGGCTGTAAAGCACTTATTGAAACTATTTATAATTGTCTGGCAGTACTTCCACCTGCAACTCCAAAAAACTCAAATGAACAACCATCAAAGGAACCAACTAAAGATGAAGTTTTGTCTAGCATATACGATGAATGCAAAAAAAAATATACGCATTACCAACAAGAAAGTGCTAGCAATCAACCGGCTTCTATACCATCTTCTTCTTCTTCAATACAACCTTATAAAAGACATGATGTTTCTGCATCTAGTATTGAAAGCCTTAGAAATAGAATGTTTAGTGGTTCCACTACTAATCAAGTTAGCGAGTTTGATATTTTTGTTTTGCAGGGTGTTGTACCGTATCAAGCAGTTCTCAATGAAAAATGACGTGAAGACTTGCTTAAATACTGGAGGGAGAATGAGAAGACATTTCCGACACTATCAAAGATGGCCCGAGATGTGTTGAACATTCAAGCGTCATCAACAGCGTGTGAAAACATTTTTTATGCCTGAAGATTTCAAATAGGATAGCACAAACACTCATTAGCGGGAGACAACTTGGAGATTGTAGTTTTATTCAGAGATTGGATACAAGCGGAGTGTAGAAGGTGCGGTCAACCGGAGATTTTTGAAGAAGACGATGAAAATGACAATGAAATCTTGTTCGACGGAACTGGAAGCGACGTCGACCAATTTGACCAACAATTCCAATTCCAACTGAAGAACCACAATACATTGTGAAGAAATTAGAAAAGGTGTTTATAAATATGTAATTTTTTTAATTGCACTTTTACTATGTGATTTGCAACTCTCAACACCACAAAATTGCAATTTTGAAATTGTATTACAAAAAAAATTATATTTCGATTAAATAATATAAGAGACACAAAAACAGCCTTGAAATAATTTTATTACACTATATTGTTCAATTATTGAAGTGTTTATATATATATATATATATATATATATATATATATATATATATATATATTTTTTATTAAATTAAGTGTCAAAAAAAACCAATTCCAACCAACCCGCCCAGCCAAGACCCGTCCCCATTTCTGATGGGATGAGGAACGGGACGGGACGTTGGCCAGTCCCGGCCCGCCGGTCCCACCGGAGGATCAGTCTCCCTCCTAGTCCCGTTGGGTCGCGCCCCGCCCTGAACCCGCCCCGTTGGACACCCCTAATTATAACCAGACGATATCAACAAACCACAATTGACACAGATGCAGAACAAATACAACAGAATACCAAAATCTCAAGTGTGAAAGAGAATGGAACAAGATTACTGTGTGAAAGATGTCTTATAACCACGATAATAGCTTTATCTCTAAGAAAAATAGCCAAAACCACCACGAAACAGTAAACCCTAGCTTCGAACAGCAAACCCTATCCTCGATCTATGAGACTCTCCAATTTTGATGTCCAAAAATGAAACTCGTGAACTATCACGGTGAACAGAAGCTAGTTCTATGAGAATCGAACCGATAAAAATCCTAGAAATGAAAGAATTTCGATGAAATCTTACGAACGGCGATTGGCATTGGAAAATTTACGCTTTGATACCATGTTAACATTTGTAAAATGATGAAACTGCGGAAGAAATTAAGGTCGGCGTATAGAGAAGAAAAAAAGAGAGGATTTTATTTCATGATGAATGAGGAAAATATCTGTCCAAAAAAACTGTAAAAAAAAATGGGCTCTCCCTATTCATATAACCCTGAGACTGGGTCGGCCCAACTTACTTAAAACAAAAGACTACATCTGAAAATAAATATATACAAAGTCCCAAATACATAAAATGGCTCAAATACATGAAATCAGCCTATGTCGCTAATTTAGAGATGGCAATGGATCCTGGACCCGGTCCGGATCCGGTGTATCCAGATCCGTTTTATAGGATATGGATCTTCAAAATTTGGACCCGACGGATCCGGATCGGACCCGGATCCGTTTCTGACGGATCGGATCTGGATCTGGATCTTGTATTTGAGATCCGTATCCGGTCCAGATCCGACCCGTGGATCCATTTTTTATTAAATATATTCATAACCTAGAATGTAATTTTATAAGTATTTTCTTAAAATTACTAAGCACATCCTTGCAAGTTTAATTCTCAAAACAAGTTTAATTTATCCCCGCGTTAACTCAAAAATAAAAAAATAATGAGGTAACTTCGATAATAAAATCAATGTTATATTAGTGAATGACTAACATCTCCATAGACAAGTAGTTCAAATTATATTCACTTCATTTATGAAGATTCCAAGCACATGCAAGTTTCGTATCGTGGAAATACTAATCAAGCATTTTCCACAACTATTGTCATTGTCCAACATTTTTAATTAATAGCTCACAATCAAAATGAGACAACGAACAAAATATCTCATATGAACATTTCAAAATTGAAAAACAGTAAACTGTTACTTAAGTAAAAATCGTTTGTCAGTTCAAAAAAAAATTCTTAGCAAGGTTACATTTTTAGCAAGGTAAATTTTTTTACATGTGGATCCAGATCCGATCTGTGGATCCGGCGGATCCGATGGATCCGGATTTGGATATGATTTTTATGGATCCGCTGGATCCGGATCCGGATCTGAATTCAGGTATGAAAAATGGATCTGGATCTGGATCTAGTAGGATCCGGTCCAGATCCTATCCGTTGCCATCCCTAGTCGCTATGTATATGTATATCATCAACTCTAACAAGTATTTTATCTTTAAATAGTTTAATCACTACATTGCTAATATAATAAATTTAATTACCATAATGCGAATATTATTTAACACTTGTATTTTTTAGTACAATTAAGTATTATATTAGTATCTTATGTGATATGTTGGATTAGTAATTCAATACTAGGAAGCTAAAATTCATAAGTAAATGGGCACACAAATAAAAAAAATTACTTATATTATGTGGATCGAGTCTAAAACTAGGAATAGCTAGGAGGTGCTAGCCGCTGGTGCTAGCCGCTGAGTGCATAATACTATAACATCAATATTATTAATTGATTATCGTCCCTCGGGGCATAACTGGATAACAAAGGAGGGGAACGTAAAATTCAACCGGAGGCATGTAGCGTGGATTCGAACCCTAATGGGAGCAATTTGCTCTCTTCTGTGGTAGGACCTTGTAGGTGATATTAGTTGCTCTGATCTTAAACTCTGGTCATTCTGGCACATCCCGTGATTTACTAGTAGTAGTCTGAGGGACCAGGACTACTATCTCTAGGAATAATCTGGCATAAGCCGGAAAGCTTGGATATCAAAAAATATTATTATTGAACGAAGAAAAGGGTACACTGACACATGTCTTATCATTGTTTCATAATCACAAAATATCATATCCAGGTCGGCCATTGGTTCATTCTCACAAAATATCACATCCACATCCGGCTTTTGCTACGTCAAATTTATTCCCTCGTCGAGGGTGTTTGAATTTATTTATTTTAAGTATTTATTGGCTTTAAGCTTTTATTTTTTATTTTGTGGGGTGTTTGGAAAAACACTTTTTTTAGGTAAAAAGATACAAAAATAAGTCAAAAGTTGGGTAGGACCAACTTATGACTTCTAGCTTTTAGCTTATAAATCATTTTTAAAAAGTCAATTCAGACACCTTCTTAATTTATGTGAAACAATGAAAGCTTTTGCTTGGACACGTAATTTAAAAATAAAAGAATATTTTTAAAATTATAGTTCAAACAAGTCATGAATATTTTATTTATATGATTATAAATTATTTTATTAAAAATCAAATAAAAAATTTAATAGTTAATTTTTTTTTATACTAACTAAAAAAAGAGTCATACAAATTGGGATGGTGAGAGTTGAACCACCACTTGTATCAATTTTGTGCGCCAACAAAAAGCTATGATGATAAAATAGTAAATACCAAGAAAGAAGTGTCTTTTGGTTTTCGCACAAAGTGACAAGAAGAAAAAAAAAATCAGTACTTTTCTTAAAATATTAATATTTCTTTTTTCTTGTTGTTTGGTGGAAATTTTTATCTTCCAAAAAAAGGCCTCCAAAACAAGTTTTTCTTATAGTGGTACTCCTGTTGCGTTTTTGTTTTACCCTCCTTAAAAAAATATAATTATGAGAGGTTTTGACTACTTTTACTCTTATTTATGTTTAAGTTATAATATCTTCATCAAATATTTATTTTATTTATATGTCATCTCCATTAGTGACAAAAATCTAATAAGGGAAAAATGGGGAGAAAAAATTAATTGTGCTTTGAACTTCTAAAATAATAAATAATCTAAAACAACTATTTTTAGTAATTACGACAGATAATTTGAGACGGAAGATTATTATTCTTGAAACAAACGTCTTCAATGTATTGTATTGTTAGGTTGAATTTATGTACCAAAGGCGAAAAGGGTTATCTGGGAATGCAACTTATTGTGTTTGAAGGTTGTTGTTGAGCATACCAAGACAATATTGCTAGCTATCTGGGGCAGTTGTTATTCGGTGCCACTGATACAAGTGTTGTTGGAAATTTGTCTTTGGTGGAGTTGCGTCCAACTATTTTTAATGACTTAAACACTAGGGTTACGCATGTTGGAGACTTTGATTCTTCACACGTGCATAATCTACTAAGTAAGTAGATGACCGTAGGGCCAAAGATCATCAAATTTCGTTGAGAAATGAAAGAGATATTGGTCCACGAAGTGAGGTGTTTGAAGCATGAAAATGTGGTATAGACCAATCCTCACTCATCGGTGGAGGAAGGAAGATTTGTTTAGTTTATAAGTCTCAAAATTGGCTTGGGGTATGTGACCCCAAGGGGTAACTCATGTGTTTGAAGGAGGGAAGACCTAGATGTGCTTTGGTTCGAGGCTAGGCCCACGCACGTCGCCGTCCGTCCGACTCGGGGCTCGGGGCTTCTGATATTATCTTTTTAGACCCAAATTGCTTCATATTTACAGTTTGGTTTAAATTGGGCAGAGAACTTGTGCTCGGGTCGTGGGTCGTGGGCTTCTTCTGATATTATCTTTTTGAACCCAAATTGCTTCATATTTACAGTTTGATCCCTGAAGTTTCAGGTAAGTTAAATTGGGCAGAGAACTTGTGCTTTTGCTGTTGGTTTTGGAACGTTAACCTCCATTGATATGCATATCAATTCAGTCATTACTTGGCTGAATAACTCACTAAAAGCTTTAATCCGTTGCACATCAATTCGTCATTTATTTGGCTGAATTACTTCTCACTAATTGTCATTACTTGGCCAGTAACATCAATTATGTGGACAGTTGATAAGTCCCCTCCTTGCACTATATAATGAAGCATTTGCTCAATTGTTGAGACTACAGAACACACAAACGAAAACAGATTCTTCCTACTACTTTCCAGCATTATTTCATTACACTAAGTTCTTCAAAGTAACATCTGAGTTTTCTTTGCTCGTTTGTTGAGTTGTTGTTTTATCTTGGAGACTATTGTCCAGAACGTAGAAATGATATATACGGGGCAATCTTGTCTTAAAGACAGAGTGACATCACTCGGCCCAGCAAATCAAAGTGTTTGTAATCTCAGTTTCTTATTCCAGTTTATTGAAATTTCAATTTGTTGTAATTTCATTTTGTTATAATATTTAGCAGTTACTTATTTTCGTTTTTTGTATCATTGTAATCAACAAGTGTAACTGTAATGGAATGGTCCAAAAGAGGGCATCACCTCTTACGATATTGTTCAATTCGCTAGCTAGCATGCATTAGGAAATTTAGACGAAACCACGTTGTGCCTGACGTAATGGCCCACGCTACCAAGCCATGAATATTCCATTAAACAATCAGCCACCAACAATGGATGTGGTTGCTACCTAGTTTTGTCCACATTTATAGAGAAGCACATACAACAATGGATTACCTATAAGGGTTTTGATGGAGTGACAAGTACATACTTTTTCATCCTTAATGAAAAGTCTGGGGTTTGAGTCATTATTGAGTCGTTTTTGTTAGGAAGCGTTTTACTCCAAATGTAGAACTTTCCCCGCGATCCGAATTTAGTTGAGCTCCATTACGAATACCGGACATTAGAGGAAAAATAAAGAGCTGTTTTTTTGGCAAGTAATGGATCAAGTGGAATTAAAAGAATATATATGTAAGCATGGATGTTACTTCTTGTGTACTAACAATCAACCGTCAACATTAAGCTGCGATTCCTTTCCTTTAGATCATAGAAGCAAAGTAGTACTAGTTTGATCTTCATTTTGTTAAATAAATAAACAAAAAGATGATTTAGTTCACTAAAAAACATCTCGCAATATAAGCATTTCTTAATTGTTATATTCAATGAACTCCTTTATAATTGAACTGTTATGAAAATCAACACAATTTAAGGGTGTTTTGGTATAAATTGTTTTCTTTAAAAAAAATAATTTCTTACTTATTTTTCTGGTGATTAGTAAATAAATAATATTATTTCAAAATATTTATATAAAAATATAATTTAAAAAACACGATGGATAAGTGGGTCTGGGATCGGTTGCTCAAGAATTGAGAGTGGAGAGAAGATAATAAACTTGAATTATCACTTATAAAATTTATTTTACCTATTTTCACTTAAAAAGTCATCCTTTTTATCTTTAAATAACTTTTTTCGAAACAAAATATATTTTTCAAACATTATATACCAAACGCACCCTAAAAGATTACTTTTTTAAAAAAAAAAAACACAAAATTGAGTGTATTGAAAAAACTCACTTGAAGGAATAGAGAAATCGGACGAACAAGGGAACGGCGTCGCAGGGCACGCCGAGAATACGTATCGTTTTCTCGAGCTCCGTCGCTTTTGCGGCCGTACTAGTATGCTCTCCAGAACCGTCGAAGCAGCAGCCTACAATTGTATATCATAGAGATCAGTACTTTCAACAAATGTTGAAAACTATTCGATTAATTCATTTGAAAAATCGGATCTTTTCGAAGGCCCATTCGCGGTTTTGACAGTGAAATTGATGGTCCTTCCACTCCCATTATTTATTTTAGGAAAATGAAGAATCGACTCATACGCTACTTTACAAACCCTCTGTCTCAACATGATATTTTTCAATGTTCAAACTTTAGAAAGTTTGATTAATATTTTAAGATGTATTTTTTCGGTAAGTTGATATCAGAAAAGTTGCACTTTATAGTAATTTTGACGTAGTTTTCAAATATATAAATTTTAATTTTAAAATATTTAGTTAATCTAATTCAATTTAGCTTAGTCTAATCAAATTAACTCACAAAAAGCGAAAAAAGTTATATAAATTGAGAAGGATGGAGTATTGAATTTTTACAAGGCAAACACTCTGTGAGAAGTTATGGTCAGCATATATACCATAAGGTTAGAATGTGCCGGAATGAGAAGGCCGCCGGAGGTGATGATCTGGACGTCGGCTTCAGCCATTTCATTTTCACCGTGAAGTGCACAAACATGTTATTCAGTGACATTATGAACAATTTTTGGAGTTGATTACTACTATATTTTTTGATCAAATTCTGCCTAAAACAGAGTATATGGAAATTATAGAGTGTTTCTTTTAGATTTTTGGTGCTAGCATTTTGCCCACCGTCCCCGTATTTATAAGCAACGTGAGCTGTGCTACCAAGTAGCGACCCAGAAATTCAAAGGTCGGCACAGCGCGGAACCCCTACCACAAAATAAATTTAAATAAAATATGATATTTATATTACACCGGACCAACTAATTTATTTTATTAACTTTAGAAATCATAAACTAAAGTTAGTATGCACATAAATGGTGATATAATATTATTTGAAAGATGCATATCCCTATTATTTATTTGTGTTGTGCAAATATTAAGTGGGGACCAGATACTAATTTTTCTCTTATTTATATACGAACATATTGCATTAACCATATAAATTAAGATACGTGTATTTCATCTTTTTGCTCCTCTCGTTACCAAAAAGTGAGTATGAAGATCAAATCATTTATTAGTTTTTTTGTCTTAATTCAGACATTAATTTCTTAAAGTGTGCGATATTTAGAAAATACACAAAACTAATATAAGTCACTCAAATATTATAAAATTCCTAAAAACTAATTACATGCAAGAAAATTGTTTGACTTGCAATTGGTAGCTGTGTTATAAAAAGTCTGCAGATGGATTATTATATTAGTGGTAATAAAGTATATTAAGATAACAATCAAAGGTCAATATAGTATTGAATACCTCATCAAAATTAGAAGTTAAATATTGAAGTGAGTTGATTTTTATGAAATTGTGAAAATTATATAGCATAATGCTATTAATGGACTAGTGTTGAATATCTATAAATTTCTCAAAATTGAAAATGGTGTGCCATACAAAAATTGAATGGAAAATACTAAATTCAGTTGTGGTTGGTTCCACCATCCTCGGGATATTTTTTTAATGGATAAACCATCTCGTCAACAACAGGTAAGACCAAATCTTGTGGAGGAAATGGCACTAGACTTACGTGTCATCCTAATCCTTCTCCACTCTTGTTTTGTTTATGGTTTTGTTTGTTTGTTAGAACTCTGAATATACTAGTTATATGTATTATATGTTTGGAAATTTATTTTTGATGGGAGATGTGTCCACTCATATTTAATAACTTAAATATTAGGGTTTTGCATGTCGGAGACTTTGTCTCTTCACACGTGCATAATCTACTAAGTGAGTAGATGATCGTAGGGCCAAAGATCGTCAAATTTCGTTAAGAAATGAAAGAAATATTGGTCCACGAAGTACGGTGTTTGAGGCATGGAAATATGGTGTGGAAAAATCTACCACATCGGTTCGAGGACTTAGATGTGCTTGGGTTCGAGGCTAAGTCCACACGCGCATTGCCGCCGCCCGTCCGGGCCGGGCTTTGGGCTCCTTCTGATATTATTTTTTGGACCCAAATTGCTTAATATTTACAGTTTGGTCCCTGGAAAGATGAAATTGGGAACGACGGAAGGCAGAATGCCTGCCTTTTGGGTTGGTTTTTGGAGCGTTAAAACTCCATTAATCTGCACATAACTCCTTTCTAAAAACTCCTTTATGTTGCACATTAAATCAGTCATATACTTGGTTGATTAACTCCTCACTAATGGTCATTACTTGGCTATTAACAGCCATTAGTTGGCAGTTGAGAAGTCTCTCTCCTTATACTATATATTGAAGCATTTGGCTCAATTGTTGAGACTAGAAAAAGACACAAACAGAAGAGAGAACGAAAACAATAGAAACTCAATCCAAAAACATGAGCAGAAACAGTGGACAAACATAAAACTCTTCCTTCCTTTTCCATTCTTCAAAGAAATCGTTTCGTGTTTGTTTTCTTCGTCAGAATCAACCTATTTGCTTTGTAGTGTTGATTAGTTGTTGTTTTATCTTGGGAGACTCTTGTCTGTTAACGTAAAAGCATATATACGGGGCAATCTTGTCTTAAAGACAGAGAGACATCTCTCGACTCAGCCACAGTTGTAACAATCTAGATTTAGTGTTTCTTGATTTCAGGTTATCAAGATTCAAGACTCAACCAGCATGCGGCAATTATAATATTGGCTTGTTTGTTTATCCTTTCGAACACTTGTAATATTTATTTACTTCCCGTACTACTTTACATATCCAACATTATATTATTTTTTTAGCACAAATATAAATTTGTGCCAAAATTACTGGGTTATATCAAATCCGTAGCTAAATTGATGGCTCCGCCCCTTATTATTTCCATTATTATATAGTAAAAAATAATGCCTAGTTGGCAACATGTGGCAACAAGTGATCGTCTAGTTTCATCCATTTGTTAAATGAAAGAATTATATAAATTTTAATTTACACATATATACATTAATATTGCTGTACACACATATAAATTTTAATTTACACATATATACATTAATATAAATTTTAAGTTACTGATTCATAGATTTGCCATTTCCTCCAATTATAAAATGCAGAAATTAATGCGTTAAATATCAATACATAAGCTATAAAATTGCATCAATCTTGTACAACAGTCAACAGGGATGTTAGTATTGTGTCATACTGTCATAGATCCCTTTTTTTCTATTTTTGGCCGTTAATTGGTCAAGGGATTACAAAATATAGCTTATGAAATGCTAATATTTTAAGCAGTAATTAATTAAAAAAACTTGAATTTGTCTCTTCTATTCACCAAACAATGTATTTTATGAACATGAAGAAGATCATTATCAAGATTTGTGGTCTCAATAAAAATAAAAAGAAAGAGATTTGTGATCTCATTGAAAAGAAAAAGATTTGTGATCTTCACCACAAAAACAATTTTTTTTTCAAATAAATAAATAAATTTCTAATTAATGGTCGTTGTCTCGAGTTCCTGCCGTGATCATCTAATAGTATTACAATAGATATTCCCACGTGGACATTCCCTCTCGCTATTTTCTTTCTATTTTCTTTATTTCTCATGTTTCATGCACAAAAAGAAAACGCAAGAAAAATCATCATGGGATATATTCCTCTTTATTTTTTCTTCAATAACCCTAACTAGATGCTAGTCTGGTAGATGAACAAGCAAATAATTGCATGTTTTTTACTTTGAGGGTGAAGAAAATAGTTGCTTTGATATGCGTTATTTGACACGACGAAAATCTTTGGAAAACAATTTCTCTACCTCTATGATGTAGGGGTAAGATCTGCGTATCATCTCCTTCCTCAGACCCCATCGATGAAATTATACTAAGTATATTGTTTTTCGTGAAGAAAATAATTCATGAACCGAATAAAATGGGAATCTTAAAAATCCGTCCTCGTTTAAAAATCGGGGCCACGAAATTCAAAACAAGAAAAAAGAAGAAATTGATGTTATAACGAACGTATCACGGAGTTGAACCTGGAACATGGCGCCATGTTGGACGGTGGTGGTGTCTTGCCCCATTTTAGGTAGACTAGTCTCTATGTTCGTACTTTGCACGAATATATCTTGCGTCAAATACTTTGAAATTCGTACTTAAAATAATAAATTTTCAGCTTATATTGAAGGGTTTTGTTAGGTACAAAGCATATAAGTAAGGCACAGCTGAAGTTTAAATTTTTTTATTCTTACTTACCCCAACAATAATTCTGGTATGGTTATACAACAATGGAACTTGTAATATAAAACATATACTTACAAGTTGGAAAATCCGGAGTCTTTTTCAACTGTTAGGTGCACACGCGATTGCCCTTCCAATTGCGATCATTTTTCTTTTTTGCCCTTTATAAATAGAGTTTACAATGGATATGAGCAATTAAAAGTATTGTAATCATAATATATAGCTATTGGACCTGCCGGTACTGAAACGGTAAAGATATGACACATGAGTCTAACTCAACCTCAAAAGCTAGTTCATGAGGAGAGGATTGTCCAAGTCCTTATAAGCAAACCATCAGTCTATTCCCCAATCAATGTGGGACTTTAACCCACTCTAACACCCCTTTCACGCCCAGAGGCCCAACTGGAGCATGGACCGGGAGCCCAAACGGGAATAAATTTGGCTCTAATACCATGTAAAAATATGTCATATGTGTCTAACTCAACCTCAAAAGCTAACTTATGAGGGGGATTGATCAAGTCCATATAAACAAACCACCAGTCCATTTCCCAATCAATGTGAGACTTTAACCCACTCTAACATAAACAACTACGAAAAGATTAATCAAAATTGAAAATAAAATTCGGCCTCCAATAAGCTAGAGAAACTCATGTATGAACTATATATTCATTATTCGGCTAAAATTCTTACCTGTAATTTGCATTACAAAGATCTATTTGCTCCCTCGTTGCCGGAAGGTACATACGCTAACAATCCAAAGCACAAACATTATATAAAGAAGTATTGCTTTTCTATTAAAATTGATAATCGTATAGCCAATCCATCTAGTCCTATTCTATTATAATACCTTGCATTTAAATATCTAACTACATTATCGTACTTGATATGGTCTCCTAATCAAATATTAGTTGACATTTGGGACTGATATTTGATATTGCCAACGAATAATGAATATATAGTTAGTTGTCAATGTAAGGACTTGACATAATTAATAGAGAATTTGATTTCTATCCAAATATTGGGTGTAACCCCTTACTAACTGAACTCGAAGATATATGCATTACTTTTACTATTTTAGCCATTGCCATTAAAAAAGTATTGAAGGGTATAAAAGTCGTTCAATATTTGAAGAATACTTTGGTCAACTAACATTTATATTCATACTTTTAAAATAATGTATAGATATTCTTCATCGTCCAAGTATTTTTAATAGCAAAAACCAAAGAGTTGTTGTTTGATAATTGAATTCATCAAATCAATAACTTTAATTTAAATATTTATTTGTACTAAAAAACTATTAAATATATATAAAAATTAAATTTCAAAACTTAATCATTCTAAATTTAAAACCATAAAATTCGAGTCTTACTCTGCCTCTGATTACAAACAAAGTCCGTCTATTATAAGTTGTAGAGGCCTAACTGGAAATCTTTTTAAAAAAGAAAAGAAAAAAAACAGCATTATCTTAAATTTTGTATGATCATGCAATACAAACCATAAACAAAGTCAAACCAATGATAAAGTTAAGAGATGCATGAGACTCGTGGTAATTGACCATATTAATAGTACAAACAATTAATGCGTCATCACTTTGATAAAAATAGTTCTATTTTATCATATATTATTCTGATATTCGGAATTCAAAATAAATCTAGAATTACTTGAATATTGATCCACAACTTGATATTCGTAAGAACCAATTTAATTGGAAATGCACAAATAATATAGTCACTCCGTTTCATTTTCCATGACATCATTTTTTATTAATCCGTTTTAAAATAATATTATTTTATAATTGAAAAAATTCAACTATATTTTGCATTTAATGATTAACTTGTATGGTAATCGAAATCTAATGACATATTTAATATTACAACGGTTAGGAAGCTTCAAGAGTGAGAGACCATATTCCATGGGCCATTGTAGATCCGTAAGATAAAACTGGCCCGTTTTAGTTTGGGCTGAAGGACCCATTCTCATCAAAGCATTTTTGGACCACACTTAATATTTTAATCCTTACACCAACGATTTTGAAAATAAAAATACAAAAAATGGGGAGAGGAAGAAGTCCTCTGGTGGGAACGAAATAAATAAACTCTTCTATCTTTGTTTAATTATCTAAACTAATTTTACTACCGACTTTATAAAAAATTGTTAAAATAATAATAAGTATAAATTAAAAATTAGCAAAGTCATGAGAATTTAGTTTAATACAAGTAAACAGTTATAAGAGAATGAAACTAGACTGACAAGTCTTAGAATAATAATTTTTAAATTACAAGGTACAATTCGTGTGAATCTACTCTCGTATAAAAGAAAGGTCGACAAATATTGTAGGAAGGTGACAATCAAGTAAAGGGCTGGTCAAGTCATTAAATTTAATCATTTTAATCAATATAATTGCAAGTGAATTGAATTTATGAGATTAAACGCTATGACTTGATTAGATGATGTTAGGAGCTATCAAGCTCTATCAATGGAGTCGAAATGAGGAAGAGAGAATTACATTTCCTAGAGAGAGAAATATTGGATTTGGAAAAATATCTCTTCTATTCAACTTAAGCATCACAATGCATGATTACAAGTATGTATACACAATGTTAAGACTAATCTATGAGCTAACTGACTAACTAGATAATTAGTTACAACAACCAACTAACTAATCCACTAACCAACTAACCACCTTATGACACGTCAGCTATCCTCAATACTCCCCCTCAAGCTGGGCAACATGTACAAGTTAAAAATCCCCAGCTTGGATAGTAAGAAGTCATGTTGTGCACGACAGAGACCTTTAGTCAAGATGTCTGCTAATTGCAACTCTGAAAACCAGTTTCTACTAGCCCCTCTTGGATCTTCCCTCTAACAAAATGGCAATCGATCTCGATGTGTTTTGTGCATTTCTAGAATATTGGGTTTGCTTCAATCTGCAGTGCAGCCTTGTTATCACAATAAAGCCTCACTGTAATCTTACTTTGAAATTCAGTTCACCAAATAGTCCAACAAGCCAAACAATCTCTGCCACATCACCAACTATGCTCCTATACTCAGCCTCTGCTGAGCTTCTGGAGATCACACCTTGCTTCTTTGATTTCAAGAAATCAGTTAATCACCGAACTTTACCACAAAGCCACTAACTGATTTTCTAGTCATTGGGGAAATGGCCCAGTCCGCATCACAGTAAACCTCCAAATTGTGAGATACTTTGGAGGATAGTAAGATGTTTTGCCCTGGTGTATGCTTCAAGTATTTAATCACTCTCAATGATGCCTCCATATGTGATTTCTTGGGCAAGTGCATGAACTGACTAAGATTCTTCACTGCATATGCTATATATGGTCTGGTCACTGTGAGATACAAGAGTTTTCCCACCAAACTTTGATATCCAGTAGCCTCCACCAATGGATCATCAATATCCTCAACAACATCTTCAACTGGAATTAGTGTTGTCTTTTCATATTGTACATTTGTAAGCCTTTGATTGACCTTCAATGGTGTCCCAACAGGTTTAGAACCACCCAAGCCAAAATCAACAATAAGATCAACTGTGAATTTTCTTTGACACATAGAAATACCATTCTTGTTTCTAGCAATTTCAAGGCCAAGAAGTGCTTCATCTCCCCTAGATCCTTGATCTTGAAATGTTGGTGCAATATTGCCTTAGCCTCATGCACAAGAAAAATAGATAATCATGTGATAAGAAGATCATCAATATAGACCAAGATAACCACAGTGTCACCATCTAACTGTTTGGTGAAAAGAGAGTAGTCATGATGACTTTGGATGAATTCAGAACTAAGAAGAGCCTCATATAACTTGAGATTCCATTGTCTTGAGGCCTATTTAAGACTATATTGATACTTGTGCAGATTGCACACTTTGTTATGCTCCATCTGTTTGGCATAACTAGGAAGTTGAACCATGTATACATCCTCCACAAGATCACCTTGAAAGAAGGCATTAAAGATATCTATTTGATGCAAAGGCCACCCATACATATCAGCTAAAGAAAGGACTGCTCTGATAGTAATCATTTTCACCATAGGTGAAAAGGTTTTTAGATAATCCAAACCCTCATATTGAGTATATTCTTTGGCTGCAAGTCTGGCTTTGTATCTATAAACTTGTCCTAGAGCATTGTAATTCACCTTGAACACCCATTTACATCCAATATGCCTTTTATCAACTAGCGAGTGCACTAAGGACCAAGTTTTGTTGTCTGCCAAAGCTTGTATTTCAAGGTTCATGGCATCCACCCACTTAGCTTCCTTCATAGCCTCTGTATGAGATACATGCTCTCGAATAGCAGAGTAGCACTTAATGGAATCCAAATATGAGGCAGATAAAGTAGTATAGGATAAGTAGTTAGACATATAATACTGGCAAGTAGCAACTTTAGGAGGTTGAGAACATGGTATGAGATCATGTACAAAACTATCTAGCCACCCCGGAGGCTTTTATGTGTCTTGTAGGTCTTCTTATAGGTGGAGCTATGACATGCTCATGATGCAAAATAACAGGATCTGCAGATACATGTGGAATAAGAATAAGAACATCACTTGTTTGTTCAGGTTGAGTGGAACCTGATACAATATCGGGTGAAGATGGATCAATAGGAACAAGTGTAGCTATAATAGGAAAAATATCCTCATATGTTGATATTTGATCATCTAGATCATAATAATTAGTGACAGACACACCTAAATCATCTGTCTGGTGTGTAGAATGGTGAATAGTCTTAAAAGGAACCATATCTTTCCTAAAGTGAACATCCCTATTAACAAAGAATATTTTGTGTTACAAACTATACAATCTATAGCCCTTCTGAGTACTTGAATACCCCATGTGAACTGCAGGCTCAACTCTATGCTTGAACTTGTCACCCTTGTGACCAGTAACAGTAGCATAACACAAACTCTCTAGCACCCTTAAATGACTCAAGTTAGGCCTTCTACCAAAGAATACTTCAAAAAGGTGACTTGCCATTCAACACCGTAGTAGGCAATCTATTCATCAGATACACAACAGTTTGAACACAAACATTTTAAAATTTCAAAGGTATGCCACTTTGAAATCTAAGAGCCCTAGCTATTTCCAGAATTTGTCTATGATTTCTCTCCATCACCCCGTTTTATTGAGGTGTGAGGACACAGAAACTTTGATGCACTGTCCCAGTATTACTGAATAAAGTATTGCAAGTAGAGTTAAAAATTCTGCCCCATTATCACTTCTAAACACTCTTATCTTTGCATTGAACTGGATTTGAATAAGAGACATGAATTCTTTAAGAATAGTACACACATCACTCTTCAAATGCATAAGAAAAATTCACACCATTCTACTACAATCGTCTACTAAAGTCAAGAAATATCTATGACCCCATGAGTAGGTATTCTATAAGGACCCTATACATTTGCATGTACTAGATCAAAAGGAGCAGAGGCTCTAGACTGACTCAAATGAAAAGAAACTCTAGTTTGTTTGGTAAAGGGACATATAGAGCAAACATAAATACTATCTACATTAGAGTTTGTTACATGAGTTGTCTCATCACTTTATCAGAAATATGACCAAGTCTCTTGTGCCACAATGCACTATCATCCTTCTCACTCACAGCTGCTGAGTATAAGTGAGAGGGGCTCTATCTATGTGTATATATCTTTGGTATGTGTGCCCAGTGATACAAATCATCATCCATGTTACCAATCCCCTTCACCTTCCCAGTGTGAAGGTCCTGCATAAAATAAAAATCAGGATAGAAAGACATACAACATTGTAATTCTCTTGTCAGTTTTGACATAGATAACAGGTTGTATTTAAAGTCTGGCACACAAAGCACATTGTTGATATCACCCTGTACTAATTTGGAAACTCCTACATGTGAAATAGGTATCTTGTTACCATTTGGCAAATGCACTTTTTGTTGTTATTAGCCAGTAATGGTAGATAACATACTAGGAGAAGTCACCATATGATTTGTAGCACCACTATCTACAATCCATCAAACTATGCTTTGGAGAATACCTGTTGCATTAGCTGCAATTCCACCATCTTTGTCTTTGTCAAGAAGATGCAATATCTGATCATATTACTGAGGAACGAATGCCATGGGCATGATACTTTGATTATGATCTTGACTTGTTCCAAAGTTGTGTGGCATCACCATCTGCCCATGCCTTAGATATGGACTGAAAAATTACCCTTACACACTTGGTCTATAATTTCTTGTAAAGCCACCAGTGTTCATGCCAACACCTGCATTGTAATGTTGTGCACCAATGTTTGTACTTTCCCCTGCATTATAGTATTGTGGTATGTGTAAATTATGCAAATTATACTTCCTAATAAAATTTGCATTGTACAACCAATTTTGCCCTTGCATTCCTCCTGAGCCAACATCATTATTAGACTACCATTGTGTTCCTCCAAAAGTAGATGCATTGTTAGCCAAAATCCCATTCCTTCTATTCCCTTTGTAGTTAGGTGGATAACACCCTTCTGTGATATGGCCTTTCATCTTACAATGTCCACACTGAAGGTTCATATTTCTCTTAGGCTTTTGTGGTGCACCTCTTGCAGTCCACAATGCAGTAATATCATTCTCATTCTGTGGTACTCCAACTCTTGCAACACTTAATAAGGCGGCAATGTCATTTACATCAATGAGAGGGTTAACTTTAGTTGATGGTGCTCTTTGGCTTTCATCCTCAATAATCATAGCACAAGCCTGATTCAAAGATGGTTATGTAGTTTTGTTCGATATATGTCATCTAGATTGATCATAGGAATCACTCAAACCACCCAAAAATTGAAGTAATCGTTGTTGACCTAGATGTTGTACATAATCCTTCGATTTAGGGCAACCACAATTGGGCGATGACACTACAACATCATACTCTACCCACTATTCTTTCAATTTTGTAAAATAAACTGAAACTGAATCTGTACCTTGAGTAATTGCTGTAATATCTCTGTGTAGTTGATAAATTCTCATATTATTTATCTTGTCAAATCGCTCATGCAAATCCTCCCACACCAAATGCGCATCCATGCCATATACAATTCCTGAGATTAGGTGAGGTGCGACTATGTTCATGATCCATGAATGCACAATTGCATTGCAAGTTTCCAAATGTTCATAGAATTTGTCATTGAACGATACCTTTTTGCATGTCCTTGTAACAAACCCTAACTTCCTCTTTGCTTGTAGTGTTATCCTCATCGATCTTCGCCATAAATCGTAATTCTCAGAACTTTTGAGTTGAACTGGAATTAGTATCGATCTCGGAGTATCTGATGGATGCACAAACAATGGATGAGTATGATAAATCATTTCTTCTGCTATTTCCGCCATTGTTGATCAAAATGAAAGCTTCGAGAAAACTTTGAATCGATCGATTAATGCAAGTAGAAGAACATAATCGTAAAGTAAACGCAGTGAATGTCCCTATCGATTACTCCTGCTCTGATACCGTGTTAGGAGTTATCAAGCTCTATTAATGGAGTCAAAATAAGGAAAAAACAGTTACATTTCCTAGAGAGAGAAATATTGAATTTGAAAAAATGTATCTTCTATTCAACTTAAGCATCACAATGCATGATTACAAGTATATTTACAAAATGCTAAGACTAAACTATGAGCTAACTTACTAACTAGATGATTAGTTACAACAACCAACTAACTAATCCACTAACCAACTAACCCATCTTATGTCACGCCAGCTATCCTCAATAAATGATGAGTGCAATCTTTATGCAATAAATAGGAAAAGGCAAAAGTAGAGTGTGAATAGCTTCCTCTTCTTGTTTACAATTATTTTATTTTACATACTTTACTACTAATATCTTTTTATGAAACAAAGAAAGATTTCAAAATGCAAAAGAACTATTTTTCTACTATGTGTGAGAGAGATTATAGGGGCAATTTTCTGAATACTTTGACAAATTCTAGTAGAACTAGAAAAATTTAGATGTTTGACAACATATTCACACTTTTAACCAAATAGTTTGACAATTTGATTGATACATCGGTGTGAATATTAGAAATGGTAATGTATGAAACGGTGAAACGAACAATAATTGACTTTTTTTTTTTTCATTTTAAACTTGAGTTACCTATAATTTTTCTTCTAGAAGTTGATCAAATATTTGCATCCCCTTTATCTCTTTTTCCTTCAACATTTAAGTCTATTTTTTCTTCTCTGTTTCCTATTCATTACTCCAGTAATTTTTTTAAAAGGATGAATTAATCAATGTCTCAAGTAAATTTGATTAAATTACGTATTATGTAAGCAAATGGAATGACCATATATGCTTATTTACGACTTACGAGGCGTGCAGGCCACCAAACAAAGCAATCAGGTAAAAATTTCAAACACAGAGAAATTATTGTGTCCCTTCCTAAAAGTAAAGCAATTAATTGCTTAATGATTCTCATCAGTAGTAAAATTCAAGTGGGTCAACATATACTTTTTTTTTTTCTTTTTTTTGTGATTGTCTTCCACATGGTTAAATCATACTCTAAGTCTAGACACCATCACATTTCTAGCTAAGGTTATAATTGAATAAAACTACTGTAATTATCTTTGACCATTATATTGTTGCTTCAATTAAGGAAGGGAATTTGGAAAAGGATAATGTAAGTTTTGATAATCCAATTTGATAGAGGCCGTACAATTACTTTCTCTCCACATTTTAATTATTTTAAAAGTAATTTTCTTCTCTATACGAGTGATAATCCTATCCTGTTAAGTTGACACTTTCTCAAAGTATCAATGAGAACTCCTTCTCTTGATCCTAATTAATTTAAATCTATCTTTTTCTAATACAAGACTAATACTTTTTCCTAATACAATACTACTACCATAATTACACTTGTACAAGAATTCTACAAATATAATTAATTATATACAAAATCCTCCTAATTGATATACACGGTCAACACCGTGTATATCGTATCTATCACACCCCCGCAGTCATAGCGGGCGGTTGTTGTACGCTGAGACTGTCCCTAAAATCTTCAAACAGAACTAAGAAAAGACCCTTAGTAAAGATGGCAACAATTTGATTCCGTGAAGGGACATACAAGACACGTACTTATCCACGAGCTACCTTTTCGCGAACAAAGTGAATATCCATCTCGATATGTTTAGTGCGCTGATGTTGGGACGGATTCCCAGAGAGATAGATTGCACCAACATTATCACAGTAGACCAAGGTAGCTTTCTGAATAGGAAAGTAAAGCTCTAATAGAAGATAACGCAGTTAGCAGGTCTCGCAGACACCACATTGGCTACCCCTCGATACTCGACCTCCGCACTGGATCGCGATAAAGTAGCCTAGTGTTTTGCCGATCAAGAGACCAAGTTATCACCAAGAAACATACAATAGCTAGATGTCGAACGTCTGGTATCTGGACATCCACCCCAAATAGCATATGTATAAGACACAAGAGTCGAGACTGAGGATGGATATAAATGCAAACCACAATCAAGAGTGCCTTGTATGTAACATATAATGCATAAATAAACACATCTGATGCACTGCATAAGTAATATCGGGCCTCGTGAAAGTAAGATACTGAAGAGCCCCTGCAAGAATGCGATAGTGGGATAGATCCTTATAAGGTGTGCTAGAGTTAACACTCAGCTTCAGTTTTGTATCAACCATAGTAGGAGGGGACTTAAAGATGACATGCCATTTCGCTCAATAATCTCAGCCGTATACTTCTTCTGTGATAAATATAGACCATCTGCATGACGTGTGATAGCTATACCTAAAAAATAACTCAAGGATCCCAAGTCTTTCATGGCAAATTTGGAAATGAGAAGAGACATGATAGACTTGCACAGTTTATCAGAAGAGGCAGTTAATATAATATCATCCACATATAACAAAATGTATGCCAGAGAAGTACAACCACGATTGATGAACATAGAATGATCAAACCTGCTGTGAGAAAGCCCAATAGTAGACACATAATCTACAAACCTCTTATACCATCCCGTGTGGCTTGTTTAACTCCATACAATGACTTTTGAGAAAACAAACATGATTAGGATGATGGGGTCCTTGAAACCCAAGGACTGATGTATGTATAATGTCTCCTTGAGATCACCGTGTAAGAAAGCATTTTTCACATCTAGCTGATGAATGTGCCATGCTTTCGAGAGAGCCAGATTGAGAACAAGGCGAATGGTTGCCGGTTTGACCACCGGCCTAAATGTCTCTCCACAATCCACGTCAACCTGTTGAATTTTGCCATCACCTATAAGACGGGCATTATGCCTCTCAAAACAACCGTCAAATTTTTCCTTAGGAGTAAAAACCCACATAGAATGAATAACATTGACACCAGGCAGACGGGCACCAACTCCCATGTCTTATTTTCAATAAGAGCATTAAATTCATCATCCATGGACATTTTCCAATTCGGGTCATAAAGGGCAGACACCGGGTTACGTTGCAAGGGCGATTTGGTGACATTAGAATTGAGATTAAAATGTCTTTTAGGTTTAAACATTCTTCGTTGGCTACGAGTAACGAGCCCTGGACTCGGACTAGAATTGGGCTGGATTGAGGTCGATGTGGGACCATCTCGGGACTTTAATAAAGATTGGGCATTTGGGCCAGCAGGCAGTGGGCCTACTGGCCGAGACATTGGACCCAAAAGACACACAATTGGGCCGCATGCAGTGGGCCTGCTGGCCGATACGCTGGATCCGGGATGGACGAATTTGGGGCCAGCAAGCAGTGGGCCTGTTGGCCAAGAAACCGACGCTAGACTCGGGACTATTGGGCTTGCTGGCTAATTTGGGTCACGGAACTGTTCTGTTAAATGATGATGATGTACGGTGAGAGTCCATCATCTAAAAAATTATAAGAATGAGATACAAAATTATACAATTTAGCAAACGGAAATTGGATTTCATCAAAAATAACATGGTGACTAATTATGATTTTATTAGAAGATAAATTAAAAACATTTGTAACCACGATGATTAGACAGATAACCCAAAACACACAAGCGGTAGAACGGGCTTGAAGTTTGTTAATTGTAGTGGACGAAAAAAGTGGATAGCACAAACACTCAAATACCATAAGATGAGAATACGAAGGGTCTTTATGATAAAGAATTTTTAGGGGAGATTGATATGCTAATCCTTTGCTAGGAAGTATGTTAAGGAGGTAAGTAGCCATTTGTAATGCATGATGTCAAAAAGAATGGGGTAATAAAGCATGAGCTAGTAAAGTTCGGACAATATTATTAATGATATGAATTTTTCATTCGGCTTTCCCATTTTGTGAGGACGTATGAGGACAAGAAAATTGAAAAGATATGCCATTAGTGTCACAAAATTCCCGAAATGGCCCATTATCAAATTCCCTTCCATTATCACATTGGATGTTTTTAATTTTCCATTCAAATTGGGTATGGACGAATGCTCTAAACTTTAGAAATGTGGAAAAACTTGAGACTTTTTACACAAAGGAAAGGTCCACAAAAAATTAGAATAATCGTCCAAAAATAACACATAATAGCGGTGGTCCAAAGATCTTAAAACGGGAGATGCCCACAAATCACTATGAATAATATCAAAAGGAATCAAGGTACAAGAATTTGAGGCTATAAACGGTAACTTAACATATTTCCCAAGCGGAGAAGAATGACAAATATTAGTACTATGCGTACTATTACATTCAATAAACTTATTATTTTTAAGAGAAGAAATTACAGACGCCCCCGGATGACCCAAACGTGCATGCCATAGGAATGTGCTAGAGCGGCAAACGTTGATGGTGTGGCTTGACTTGTGGAGTGGTGGTGGTGATTGATAAAGCTCTCCCCGACTATTACATCTCATTAGAGGTATCCCCATAGTGAAATCCTTCACAAAAAATCCAAAAGGGTCAAAGTCAACAGAAACTCAATTATCAGTTGTGAATTTTCGAACAGACATCAAATTTTTAATTAAGTGAGGAGTGTCGACACCCAATTTTGTCCCTCCTTTTCGATTATTCTCTTGCAATTTTGAATATTTCGACACCCTAAAACAATTTTGAGATGCATACATATATTCACATTCTTTCACTATTATTTGCCTTTTAATATCCTAATCATAGTTTTTACCCTAAATATTCTATGTTATTTTATTTTTGCAAGACGAATCACATTCTTTATTTTAAGCAACAAGCATTTAATAAATATTATGTTATATTATTATCACATCGTTATTTTTTAATTTTTAATATTTTACATTCCTTCAAATCACTAAATTAATCATTTTATCATACTACTACTCTACTTTTATACTAAATACATATATTAATTATATGTAATTTATATAGGTACACACCTTAGGATTTAATTGGGACAAGAAACACGTTTTTAAATTGAAGTAGATAAGTGATTAGGAAATTTAATATTAATTTGTTTACAAAATAATTTGGGCCAATCAAACCCCAATTTCATCCCCCAATCCCATTTTAACCCAACCCAATCCAACCAACCAGGCCCATTTCGGAAACCAACTCACCCAGCCCAAACAAATTAACCCCAACCGAATGACTCATTCCACCCAATCCCAAAATTGTCCATTCTTTTCCAACAAAACCAGCAGCCTTCACCGGTTCCACCCTCAGACCGCCAGATAATCGATACCTCACCTGCCACCGCCACCTTGTCCTGTCATCGTCACGTTCTTCTGTCCCGTCACACCCATCGAAGCTTTTCAGAGCTTTGGTAGAGGTCGGTTGAGACCTCTGAGAAGGGATCAACGATAATATCCCTCGGTCTCAAGCTCGTTTTACCTTTAAATCAATAGGTAATGGCGGCATCTCTGTCCCAACACCTCCATCCTTTCAAATCACTCTGAAAAATGGGTAAAAATTCAGGCCCTCTTTATCATCATCTCAGCCTTTTCAAATCTCTCTCAGAAAACCGTCATTTTTCCCCTCTTTTCTTTGAATTTGAATTTCGAATTTAGCTGTTAAGTTTCTGGAAATTCACCAGCTATAAATAGAGCTCTTTGGGTTGTGATGATGGGGCTTTTACGAATTACCGGAAGAAATTGCACGAATCTCTTTTCAAATGGCTGGTCTTTAATTTTGTCATTCACATGGGATGTGATCAATACTGTTTTTGAGAACATTCGACCCATATCTTGGCGAGGCGACCCGGTATGGTATCAATTCGCAATCCGGTGTCCGCAGCCATGGCGTGTGTTGCACTCTCTCTTGCTTTGTTCCAATACAGCCAATCTGAGCCCTCAAAGATCATGGTTTTGATGATCAATCAGTTTCCAGGTCACGGCGGAGTCCAAAATGGTCGAAAAACAGTCCGAAAAATAGTCCGTAAACTCAACTCTTCTCATTTTTCTTACTCTCTGTGCTTTATGTGTTTATCACTGGTTTAGTAATGATGTAGTTGATATGTTTATTGTCTAAGCATGTTAAGACTGTTGGTTTTGTTTAGTTAACAACAACGTTTTGAATTATTTTGCTCGTGCTGTCCGACTCATGTTTGGTATCATACGATGATATTTTGTTAATTAGTATCTGTTGAGAAGGATTAAAAATATTGGTTAATTGAATGCCTCATGATGTTTGCTGATTTTTAGCTGATCGTTAATACTTAAACATACTGTGTTAGGTTCGTGTTTAAGCATAAATGTGATTGTGCGTACTTAGCTTGGTTTAAATGATTCTATATGCCTGAAAATGTCATCTCTTTGTGGTTACTTGTTTATTTTCTGGGCATTCATGTTTGTTAAAATTTATTACATACTTGTCTCTGCTATCTAAGCACTAAATAGGTCCATGACAACATGTCATGCCTTGTGCCATGCCCATGTCTGTTGAGTTAAAAATGGCATTCATGTTAGTATTTTTGCACTTAGTCAACTAGCATGTGCCATGTTAAGTTATAGTTCTGTTGCATTCCATGTTTAACTCATAATCCTGTTTCATGTGATAAGCATCTGTAAGGTATGATTGGATATAGAAACTGCATATGGATGAATATGACTGTTTTTCTTTGTATGAACAAGATGCCTATATCCTTTGACAATCTGTATATCTATACGTCCAAACTGCATATTAGGAGCATGTGTTCATTATGTCTTTGCTGTCAAAATGTTCCATGTTCAGACTGTTTGTTGAGAATATACCTATATATGTTTTTTTGGGTCCATAAAATAGTTTTAGGTGAGCATGTCTTTTTTTACAAATGGTAAAGCCTATGGCATATTAGATTACCCTATCCTGATTATGTCTATTCGAATGAGATTGAACATATTCATGTGTTTGGCCCGCTATTATCTGTGTGAATCACCTTGAGATGCTTGTGTATTTCTTCCTATTTGCACTTGGGATTCACTCATTCTTGCTCAACTTATTAATTGTTTTCTCTTCCTTGAGATGACCATGAACATTTCTTACTCTTGCTTGTGATATGAACCTGCTCATGTTGGCCCTCTGCTCTTATGCTTCCTATATGAACTGCTGCATTTACAGTGACATGTTTTAGGGTATACAAAGTATAGAGATCTAGGTATACACTAGATGAATATCAAGGTTGTATACCCTTGTATATTCCTAAGTATATCATGTATACTTTGAATATTCCGTGAATATCAACGCCTCTACATGGCTGAGTGTGTATCTGACTGGAAAGGCTTGTATTTCATGTTATATGAATCCTCTATGTTTGAAATCACTCACCGTTCTATAAGTTTGAATGATAAGTCTGTGTTTCCACTCATTCCATCTTATGTCTTGTTCCTGTCTTTATTTGAGACTTTCAGAATATATATGTTAGGTTTTATATTTATCTTGTTATGATGGTTGAAAGCCGAGACAAGCTTCGGGTTTGGTTTAGCCTTGTTTGATAGCCCGCCATGCCTAAGGTTCTAGAAGCCTTTTGAATCTTGTTGTGGCATCGGAAATGAATGGGGTTGGGGTATCCTGTTGCACCTTGAGATTCTGGGTATATGTCATCTTTAAATAATCTCTGCTCAGACTGTTTCATCTTGGCTACTGTTACATCCTTATGAGAATTTGTTCGTTTTGAGACCTTGAGTTGTTGTTCCACTTGAGTAGGATTGCCATAAGAACTATCCATGTTCTTTGGTTTGCTTCACTTTGAACAATTGTTGCACCTTGAGCATTGTGTGACCACATTTGAGATGTTACTACACTTTGAAATACTTGGCTTTGATACTTTATTTGAATGTTAATGCTTTGTTGCTATTTGATGCCTAAAATAGCAAGCAGATGCTACATTCTTCGATGGCTTGTTACTGCACTTTGATACTTAATTTTGGGCTGCTGAGTCTAAGATAAACAGCTGCTATACTTGACAAACTATTGTTGCACTTAGCTACAACCCCTGTGAGGATTTGTTCATTTGCACTTCTTGGTCCATTGTGATTGCCTTTCTGAGACTATTTGTCATCGCCCTTTGGGGGGTAAAATCCCATTTGTGGTTGTTGTTTGCTGTTGTTTAGGCTGCTGTGTTTTGATGGTCTGCTGCGATATATGACTGAAATAGCTGGGCTACTGCCATGTTTTGCCGGGAAAAAATATAGCAGCAACTGTATTTTAATATGCTATTGTTTATGATAAGGAGCAGATTGTTGCACTTTAGTTGTTGAACATTTTGCTGACCTCTATGCTAAGCATTCTGCTGTATTTTGTCACAAATGGCTGCTTGTGTTTCAAGGCAAAACTGCTGTAATTTGAGGCACTACATTGGCTGATGTTGCTGCATCTTATTATCTGTTGCTGCTCTGTTTTTAAGCTGAACAACTGCTATGTCCCGGCCAAATTACTGCTGCACTTTTGAGCATATTTGGTGTTCATAGCTGATGTATCTTTTAGCCCAGTTGCTGCTGGTTTCTTGGCTAAAAACTGATGTTTTAACACTGTTTCGGACAACCTCAATATTTCTGAAAAGTCTACTGATCTTGAACATTATACTACACTTGGGCCAATGAAATTAATTTGAGGCCATGTCCCTTCCGGAAAGGTTGTCCCTCGGTTTGCTTTCCTTCGGAAAAAGGGCGATAATGAGACTTCTAATAAAATCACATACGAGAAACCAACATGCGTTGGCGAGGCGACTAGATTGACCGACAATGTCTCTAGTTCGTAGCCATGACATGAATGACATTTCTTTTACTTAAAATATAAGTCCGATTCTTCCGTAATTAAAACTTCTATTGTTTTATACGGATCCAAAGGTTTTACTCGCATTTATTTATTTCTAACTTTCTTTCTTTTACATCTTGCAAGGTACATATAAACATGGGATAGCAAAGTGGGATTCCACGGAGACCGAAGAAAACAAGATTGACGGATTTGTGCCCAAGGCCGCCTTAGCCGTTTCCGCTTTAATTTCTTTTAATTTCTCTGCTTGTGTGATTGTTTGAACACTTAGAATAATTAGGCCTAAATCATTAGATTAATAGGATAGTTTAAAATTGGAAACCCGCCGCTAGTTATTTATTTTAGGCTCGTTATGCATGTTTCGAACTTTCAAAATAATTTGGTCATCTTTTATTCGCACTATTAATCATATAAATAAGTTTGTCTTTTATCCAATTTGCAACTTAAAATGACATTCATAAAAACTCACTCCTTTGCATTATGAATAATTTATTTTTCTCTTTTACTATCAAATTGCAAAATATGTATTTTATAAATAAATGTCATACAAATGCATACTTTTTAAAACTTTACATGTATTTTATAAATAATGCTATACAAACTTATATTTATATTCAAAAATCAACTTTGCATATATTTTATCAACAATGCAATACAAATGCATATTTTATTCATTTTTAACTTTATATGTATTTTATAAATATTGTCATACAAATGCATATTTTTTTTTATCTAAAATAACTTTACATGTATTTTTAACAACGCCATACAAATTCATATTTTTACAAAATGCATCCTTTTATTAATTATTTGTAACATCCTTTTAACTTTATATTTTAAAACATGCATTCTTTCTTTAGCATAATAATTAACTTGAGTTTGGTTGGATAATCGCAAGTTAGCGGATCTTAAAGGATGCCTAATCCCTTCCCTTTAGAATAATAGAGAACCTTTACCTAGAATCTCATAATTTTAGATCATAAATCGGAGTTCACTTTGCAACATTTTTATTAACGTTTAGGTGCCCTAATTCACCTTAGAATAATTAGGTGTCGACTCTTCAACAGCTTTAATAAATTTAATCAATCCAGGGGGAATTGGCTCATCACGTTGCGAACCGCGGTAAAAAACGGGTGCGACAAGGAGTATGAATGACATTTTTCAAGGCTAAAGGTGGGTGCGGGGGAGATAAATTTGTGTGACCGTAACCACGAATAGAATTGAATTGCCATTGCGAACAATAATGTCACGATTTTTTCAAATTGAAATAAGATGAGAGATTACCTGACGCGGATGTCATATGAGAAGTGACCCTAGTGTTCATGTACCAATTTGTGTACGGAGGATTTAATTCAAGTGTATGCATCGCGACCTCGATATCCGTGGGGGTCGAAACTGCCGTTGGGCCGGTAACAACGAAGGTCTGCTGCCAGTTATCGTGTACTGGCCCAGTTGGCCTCTGCTGTTGGAAGTTGGGCCTGGCCCAAGTCGAAGGTGATTTATTTTTCATAATTAGATATTATATATTATGTATATATATTTCTTCATTAATAAAAATAATGAAGGAATTATTCTATTTCAGTAATCAATTATTATTGGAGAAGGTTTAAAATCTTTTGACTTTTAGTAATCAAGTCTGACTATAAAAATTTCAAGGCTATTCTATTTGGATATTAAATTTAGCTTGTACCTAATTTTGTTTTTAAAATTTGTATACGCCTTTCCATTTCGGAACCATTTTGTACATATGGTGTCTAAAATTAATCTTGAAATTATATCAAAGCGGATAGACGTACAAAATTTTATAAATTTTTGTACATAAAAACAGTAAAACCAAAAGCAAGTATGTATGCACTACTCCTACTTATAATTGAGTGGTCATTTTTACAAAAAATCGTCGATGAATTGTCTGGTTCAAAAGGTATATAAGCTGAGATTTCAAATCATAGACTCTTAACCTTAGGGCATCTCGCTACCATAGGTGATGGTATTATGATTGTTAAGGGTCAAATTTCCCGCTGGACTGGACACATGTTAGCTGGAGGAAGTATGGTTCCGAAAGTGACTTCGGTTCGCCAGTTCAGGCTCTTTTTTTTTTTTCTTTATTTTATTGTTTAAAGAATAATTGACTTTATTTAATTGTAGACTTTATATTCTATATTAATTTCTAACTAGCTATTATTGTCACTAGATGACATTTTCAGCATCCCATCTTAAGCATTTTAGGATTCCAAATACTTCCAAAATCTTCTCCTTTTCCAAAATATATATAATATATGTATATCAGACATTGGACAATTGGAATGACATCCTTTACAAATTACAACCGAAAAAAAAGGTAAAACTAAAATTGATTAATGCACGACGGTTATTGTTGAGTCCTACATTAGTTGTGGGAGGGTTAATTGGACCCTTTATATGGTCTTCATTAATCATCAACTCTTAAATTAATTTTTTAGAATTGAGTTAAATCCAATTCATATCTTTTCGTGGTATCATAATTATGTCTATCTCGATTCTTTGTTTAGTTGATGTCGTGCCCCGTGTTTAATATCCACGGTTAGATGTCTAATACTGAGGGGGGGGGGGGGGGGAGTGTTGAGTCCTACATAGGTTTGAGACTTAACTGGTGTTATGATAAAAAAATTGGACAATTTTCATTTTAATTTTTGAAGTTGAGTTAAAACAATCAACAAATTAAGGTCCCTTTCTTATAACGTGTCGTTATGCTTGAATATTCTGCCTTAAAAGACTATGAGGCTATTTAATTGATAAGACAAGTGTTGGCAACTTGTTTTTACCTATAACAGATCCCCTTTAATTTCTTTTAAAGAGGGGAAGTTTAATTATTCTATTGGTTGAGGGCATCATTGGAAGGTTAACGTGTTATGTGTGGACTGTGGTGCATATATAAGAACCTACTAAGGACAATATGGCCTGCAATTCAATAATCCTCAAATAGTCAATTGAGTTGAATATTTGTAGTTAAAATTGCCCTATCACTTTCTATGGTTTTGGTTCATAATGCTTTGAATCTTTACCTTTGTTTTCAATCCACTGTAATCAGTTTTTTGTCCTTTGGACCCTTTATGTCACCCCTTTTGTCCTTATGTGAATCAATGAGAGAGATAAAGACATTCAGAGGATTCAAATTTATAATTGTTATAGATATTATTATATATTATAGATGTCTATATTTAGGAGAAATATTATGGCTAATAATTTTGGGATCAAGTCAATTTTCTTCTATAAATAGAGAGTTTTTTTTCATTGTATTTCATCCCTGAAGAGAAATAAAGAACTCTTCTCTCTTCTCTCTTTCTCCACAATATTTTTGTTTTAGTTCTATTATTTTATAACACGTTATCAGCACTAGACTATACCGTCTCAAAAAATTTTCGGAGGCTAAAGTACTATTTTTATTCTCTTTATTTTATGGCTAACTTTACAAAACTTGAGTTCGTTGCCCTCGATATTTCGGGCAAGAACTACTTATCATGGGTGTTAGATGCTGAAATTCATCTGGATGTTACGGGTCTCGGAGACAACATTAAAAAAATAAAGCATCCAACCAAGAAAACGTCAAGGCTATGATATTCATGCGTCATCACCTTGATGAGGCCTTGAAGATTGAATATCTTACTATTAAGGATCTGCTTGTTTATGAAAAAACTTAAAAGAAAGGTATGACTACCTGAAGATGGTCTTCCTCCCAAAAGCACGACACGAATGGATCAATCTAAGGCTACAAGATTTCAAGTTAGTTATGAAGTACAATTCTGTGATGTTCAGAATTACTTCTATATTGACACTATGTGGAGAAACGATTAGTGATTCTTTTTTTTTTTTGATAATTCAGGTTTCCAGGCTTGCGCCTGACTACTTCACTGGTATTACCCAGACGTCCTGGAGGTAATAGGAACGGGTCCTTCAACATTTTACCAGGTAAATCGCGGGATGTGCTCCGGTGACCAGTTTTTCTGGGAGCGTACAACTGATCAATGAGACAAGGTCAAATTCCCCAACATGCAGAGTTTCTTCGTGCTTGCGGGGAATCGAACCCACGCTGTCCCATTCCAGAGCGCCTTATAGCGCCCAGGCTTTGCCACTGCACTATGCCCCGGAGGACAACGATTAGTGATTCTGATATGCTGAAAAAGACGTTTGCCACCTTTCATGCCTCGAATGTGCTCCTACAACAGCAATATCGAGAGAAAGTTTCACAAAGTATTGTGATTTGATTATTCATCTTCTAGTGACTGAACAAAATAACGATTTGCTCATAAAAAATCATGAGAATCGACAGAATGGCGTTGCACCACTCCCCGAAGTGAATGAGGTGTACGCCCACTACTCTAGGCGTGGAAAAAGTCGTGGCTCCGATCGTGGTCATGGTTGTGATCGTGATAGTGGTCGTGGTCGTGATAATGGTCAAAGAAGAAATTATCTCCTTGGTGTTAATCATTCATCAAAGAAAAAACACTACCATAGAAGGGAAAAGAAGGATGAGAGGAATGAAGTGCCAGAAGCACGTGGCTAATAAAATAAATGCTATCAATGTGGTGGAAGTGGACACTGGGCACATACATGTTGTACGACAAAACATTTGGTTGAGCTTTATCAAGCATCAATGAAAAAAAAGAGAAAATCTCGAAGCAAATTTTATCTCTGAAAATCAATTTGACATCACACATTTGGATGTAGAAGATTTCTTTGAGCACCCTGAAGGAAAGATAGATCACTTGATTGGTGATGGTTATGTGGTTAGAGATAATTAAGTTGTTTGTTTTGATTTTTGCTAGTCATAGTAATTAGCGGGCAAAAAAATCAGGAAACAATAGTTGTTTTCATGTGTACTAGTCTTTCAATTAGCATTAATTAGAGTAGATCTATAGTTAGTTATGAAATCGAATTGTTACAATCGTGTCTTTGAGTCGAGTGATGGCACTCTGTCTTTAAGACAAGATTGCCCCGTATATATGCTTTTACGTTAACGGGCAATAGTCTTCCAAGATAAAACAACACTTTAATCAACACTACAAAGCACATAGGTTGATTCTGACGAAGAAAACAAACACGAAACGCTTTGCTGAAGAAATGGAAAAGGAAGGAAGAATTTCTGTTTTCGTCCAACGTTTTTGGACTGACTTTCTCTTCTGTTTTGTCTCTGTGTATATAGTGTGTCTCATTTTTCTGTGTATATATCTGTTTTCATGTCACACAATTGAGCTAAAAAGCATCAATATATAGCATAAGGGGAGACCTCTCAACTGCCAAGACATGGCTGTTAATGACCATTAGAGAGGGCTGTTAAATTAGTGAGTGCTGTTAATGGCCAATAAAGGAGGGCTGTTTATGGAGGAGTTAACAACCAAGTAATGGCTGGTTAATGCTTCCAAAAAACAGTCCAAGTGGTAGGCATAAACTTTCTGCCTTCCGTTGTTGCCAAATTCATCTTTTCAAAAACTCCAGGGACCAAACGGTAAATATTAAACAATTTGGAGACCAAAGAGATAATATCAGAAGATGACCCACGACCCACGACCCGAGATCGGACCGGACGGGCGGCGCCGCGCGTGGGCTTAGCCTTGAACCCAAGCACATCTAGGTCCTCCCTCCTTTAAACACATGGGATACCCCCTGGGGTCCCAAACCCTTAGCCAATTTAGAGACTTATAAAGAGAGCAATTCTTCCTTTTCCCACCGATGTGGTAGATTTGTCTCACACAATATTTTCATGTCTCAAACACCTTACTTCGTGGATCAATATCTCTTTCATTTCTCAACGAAATTTGACGATTTTGGTCCTACGATCATCTACTCACTTAGTAGATTATGCACGTGTGGAGAGACAAAGCCTCCAACATGCGGAACCCTAGTGTTTAATTCATTAAATATGGGTGGACGCACATCCCCACCAAAGACAAATTTCCAACAAGTTATTAATAAAATTTTAATCATTCTACTCTGATTAAAATAATGTTTTAATATTGGTGTTGGTTTGATTGTTTACTAAGTAATTATTACGTTTTCTGGAGCATAAAATTACCGTATGAACATTAGATGGTGTCCTTCTCATTTTCCCTTTTTATGGAAAGTATTTTTAATTACTCAATTTCTACTACTTTGTCATATATGAAAACGGAAGGTTACAGGAATGGTAACAAATATACGAACAAAGTAGATCTAAGTATAGAAAATTCTTTATTTAAGATAGTGAACACATGGGAAGATTAATAAGAATGTCATGTTGGTACTAGAATAAAATATTTTAATATTTATTGTCCCTTCTGCTGAGTTGGATTGAATGTCAACTATGATCTTTTATCAAATATTTTAATATTTATTGTCCCTTCCTGCATGGTCTAATATTAATTTGATTTCTACTTGTATTTCTCACTATTGCACATATTTTGTTAAGAGTAAAAATAACAAAGGAAAATAAGTACTATATATGGCATGTGCCCCATTGACTCTTATTTAGGACTAATCTTCAGTGTAAGTACAGTGATACAAGTATACAACGGGTTGTTATATGATATGATATATGTATATTTGCATGTTAATTATGGTTATCGTTGTTATTTGCTCCTTGTACATTATTGATTTGGATTATTATATTGAGACTTTATATTGGGTAAAGTTTCATTTGTGTGTGCAATTTTATTGGTCTTTATTTATTTTACTAGAAGTATTAATATTTGATAGAGCATTTATTTTTACTTTGTGTATGTCGTTCTATTTGAAGATATGGATAATTCTCAAAATAAGTTTGGATTAAAATCCAATTATGAAGACATTTGTTTGATTGATTCAGCTACTACACATATGATATCCAAAGACAAGAAATATTTTTCTCATTTACTTATGGGTAAGGCAAATGTTAATACCATTTCTGGTAGTACCAACTTGATTGAAGGCTCCGAAAAAGCGACCATAATTTTACCTAAGGGAACGACACTCATTATAAACGATGCCATGTTCTCTCCTAAATTCCGAAGGAACTTATCAAGTTTTAAAGATATCCATAAAAAAGGATACCATAGCAAAACAATGGATGAGATGAATCTTGAATATATTGGTATCACCAAGGATGTCCCTGGCTAGAAAGTTGTTATAGAAAAGTTTCCTTCTTTGTCTTCTAGCTTATATTGGATAAAAAATTGTGTAATTGAGGCACATTCTGTCGTAAACCAGAAGTTTACCGACTCCAATATGTTTGTACTTTGGCATGATCGACAGGGACACCCTGGATCTATAATGATGAGACAAATTATAGAAAATTCAAATGGGCATCCACTAAAGAACTGAGGATTCTTTTAAATAATGAATTTTCTTGTCCTTCTTGTTATCAAGGCAAGTTAATTATTAGGCCATCACCTACAAAGGTTGGGTTTGAATCCCCTGAATTTTTGGAACGTATACATGGAGATATTTGTGGACCTATTCACCCACCTAGTGGATCATTTAGATACTTTATGGTCCTAATAGATGCTTCTTCTAGATGGTCTCATGTGTGCCTACTGTCATCTCGCAACCTGGCATTTGTGAAATTATTGGCATAAATAATTCGATTACTGGCAAAGTTTCCTGATAATCCGATAAAGTCTATTCGCCTTGATAATGCTGCAGAGTTTTCATCCCAAGCATTTAATGATTATTATTTATCAATTGGGATAAAATTTGAACATCATGTACCTCATGTTCATACTCAAAATAGCCTTACAGAGTCATTAATTAAACGTCTGCAGTTGATAGCAAGACCATTACTTATGAAAATGAGGTTGCCCACGTCTGTTTGGGGTCACGCTATTTTGCATGCAACAATACTTGTTCGTCTCAGATCGACGAATTATCATAAATTTTCTTCGTCGCAATTGGTTTTGGGTCAAGAACCTAATATATCTCATCTAAGAATTTTTGAATGTGCCGTATATGTGCCTGTAGCACCACCATCGCACCAAGATAGGGCTCCAAAGAAGATTAGAAATATATGTTGGGTTTGAATTCGCTACCTTGAATCATTAACATGAGATTTGTTCACTGCTCGATTTGCTGATTATCAATTTGTTGAGACAATTTTCTCAAAATCAGGGGGAGAGAATAATGAAATAAAAAGAGAAATTTTGTGGAATAATCCATCATTGTCTCATCTTGATCCACGTGCTTCTATCTGTGAGCAAGAGGTCCAAAAGATTATTCACTTGCAGAAAATAGCAAATTAAATGTCAGAAGCATTTACAGATTTTAAAAAGATTACCAAATCACATATCCCTGCAGAGAATGTCCCAATTCGGATTGATGTTCCTATAGGACCATCTACTAGTGTCATAGCAAATGAGTCCAAAGCACGCCTGAAGCGTGGTAGACCATTGGGTTATAAGGATCAGAATCATAGAAAAAGAAAAATAAATTGTCAGGATGACACTAAGAAAGAATCTCATAAAGAAATGCAAGATTTGATCAATCCTGATATTCTTGAAAAAATCAATGAGCCTCAAACTCAAGAAAATGAAGAAATATCAATAAATCCAATTAATGTTAGGACTGATTTGAATCGCTTGGAAATAAATGTGAATTATGTCTTTGATTATAATGTTCCAACTAGAATTATTCAAGATAGTGAGGATCTTGAACCCCAATCTGTTAAAGAATGTCGAGAAAGATGTGATTGGACAAAGAGGCAATTCAATCAGAGTTAAACTCACTTACCAAATAGGAAGTTTTTGGACCTATAGTCCAAACACCTAATGGTATTAAGTATGTTGGTTATAAATGAGTTTTTGTGCGAAAAAGAAATGAGAAAAATGAAATACAAAGATATAAGGCATGCCTTGTTGCACAAGGATTTTCACAAAGGCCTGGCGTCGATTATGAAGAGACGTACTCACCCGTTATGGATGCAATAACATTACGTTAACTCATTAGTTTCGCTGTCTATAAGAGACATGAGATGCATTTAATGGATGTGGTTACAGCCTATCTCTATAGATCACTTGAAAATGAAATATACATGAAAATTCCTGAAGGATTTAAGATGCATGTAGTTCAAAGTCTCGAAAAATGTACTCAATCGGATTGCAAAGATCATTGTATGGTTTAAAGAAATCCAGACGCATGTGGTATAGCCGCCTTAGTGAGTATTTGTTAAAGGAAGGCAAGACAAATGATGCCATTTGCCCATGTGTTTTTATAAAGAAAATAATATCGGAGTTTGTAGTACTTGTTGTATATGTTAACGACATAAACCTCATTGGAACTCCTGCAGAGCTCAAAAGGGCAATTGATTATTTAAAGAAGGAATTTGAGATGAAGATCTTGGAAAGACAAAATTATGCCTTGGTTTGCAAATTGAACATTTGATAAATGGTGTCTTTGTTCATCAATCTGCATATACAGAAAAAGTGTTGAAACGATTTTATATGGATGAAGCACACCCATTAAGTACTCCGATGATTGTTCGATCACTTGATGTGAATAAAGATCCGTTTCGACCTCAAGAAAAGAATGATGAAGTACCATATCTTAGTGTAATCGGTGCACTAATGTATCTTGTCAATACCACAAAGTATGACATAGCATTTTCAGTTAATGTGTTAGCAATATATAGTTATGCTCCTACAAGGAGACACTGGAACGGAATTAAACACATATTGCGGTATCTAAAAGAGACTATTGATTTGGGCTTATTTTATTCTAACAATTGCAGTTCTGATCTTGTTGGTTATGTCGATGTAGGGTATTTATCCGACCCACACAAAACTATATCTCAAAAAGGCTATGTGTTTATATGTGGGGGGCTGCCATATCTTGGCGATTTACAAAATATTATATCATAGCTACCTCATCAAATCATGCTGAGATAATTGCAATTCATGAAGCAAGTAGAAAAGTTGTGTGGCTGAGGTCAATGATACATCTCATTTGAGAAAAGAGTAGTTTGAAATTTGACAAAATACCCACAACCTTATACGAAGATAATGAAGCATGCATTGCTCAATTGAAGGGAGAATTCATAAAGGGAGACATGACAAAACATATTTCACCAAAGTTGTTCTTCACACACGAGCTCCAAAATAATGGTGATATCAACGTGCAACAGATTTGTTCAAGTGATAATATGACTGATTTGTTCACTAAGTTTCTGCCAATTGCAACTTTCGAGAAGATGGTGCACAAGATTGGAATGCGAAGATTCAAGCATTTGGACTGAAGTTCTCATCAGGGGGAGTTAATACATGTTGTACTCTTTTTTCCGTATAAGGTTTTGTCCCACTGGTTTTTCCTTGTAAGATTTTTAATGAGGCAACCAAAATGTATATTATTAGAAATATGTACTCTTTTTTCTTCACTAGAATTTTTCCCGCTAGATATTTTCTAGTAAGGTTTTAATGAGGCATATTATCTATCAAAATAGACATCCAAGGGGGAGTGTTATAGATATTATTATATATTGTGTATGTCTATCTTTAGGAGAAATATTAAGGCTAATAACTTTGGGACCAAGTCAATTTTCTCCTATAAATAGAGAGGTTCCCTTCAATTGTAATTCATCCCTCAAGAGAAATAAAGAACTATTCTCTCTTCTCTCTTTCTCCACAATATTCTTGTTTTGGTTCTATTATTTTATAACAATAACAATATATTTAATTACGTATATTGAAGTAATTAAATCAACACTTCTAGACTTGCTTTTCAGAGAAATTAGTTAGAGAGGGATCTGTAAGTCCCATTGGCTTAGAATAGCATGAAGAGGTTGTACTATTTGATAATCAAGTCAAAAAGACTAAAACAAAAACATGCAAAAAGAAAGAAAGAAAAAGTTACAACAGAGTTGTTGTCTTTTTCCCATTTTTTCCTACTTTCACTTCATAATTTCCTTCAATATAATTCATCCTTTTTCCTTAAATGAAACTTTTTCGTTGTTGTTAGGAAGTACTTTAATCAGCAACGGGAACCTTTCCGGCAACTAAGGGCGCCGGCGCTGGAAACGATGGAGCTTATTAGAGAGGAAGGTTTTGCACTCAAGCTTGAAGCCTTGGCATAATTTGAAGAGGCTCCAGCTCCAGATTGTATAAAAAAGGCACCATTCAACATTAAGTCCCCATCAGTCCTCCAATTCCAATTCTTCCATTCACTTTCTGGGGCATCCTCATGCTTTGTCACCTATACACAATTCAAAAGATTTTATAATTTTAGGGGTCAGTCTGATTTACGGACTAGTTATGCAGTGATTATAATGTAACCATCGATAATAATAATAAGGGAAGTGATAGTAATAATAATAAAAACATTGTATGATATATATATATACTCCCTTTGTCCCAATTTATACGACACATTTTCCTTTTTAGTCAATTCTAAAAATAATGACATATTTTCTTATTTGACAACAATTTAACTTTATACTTTATCATGTACGCTTAACGGGATGATTTATAACCACACAAATATCTTTGACTTTTTTTAGACTACGAAAATCAAAAGTCTTCCTTCATTTTTTAAACTTCGTGTCAAGTCAAACTACATCACATAAATTGGGACAGATGGAGTATATATATATATATATATATATATATATATATGAGATTGATCACCTCTTTGCTGAATCTGATATCAGGAGCAAGGAATCTGTTGCCCTGGCTATTGATGGTGGGATTAGCACTTCCACCAATGGCATACATTTCCCAATGAGTATAGTCATTGTTCACTACATGAAAGTAACCATGTCTACATCTGCATGCATGTTTCAAAAATTAACACAACAATTTCATCAAATTATATAACATGCACCACTATATTAATTACCCATTTGACTAATTAAGTTTTTAAAATCTATTTATTTTAACAAGTATTTATTGTTCGAAGTACTTTTTCATAAAATACTTTTACTTTGGACAATAACAATTTTTGTTTGTTTGAAAAACACTTTTCTTAATATAAGACCAAGAATTTATACTTGGTCAAGATTTCAAAAGTGTTTCTGGAAAAAAAAAATCACCTTCTGAAAAACAGTTTCTGTTATTACATATTCAAAAATACTTATTTTTTCCAAGTCATGTCAAATACCTCAATTCTCCAAAGTAAACACTTTTAATTTTTTAAAAGTTTGGCCAAACAAACTATAATTTCTAACCGATTTTCTGTGGCAGTTAAAAATATTGTAGACCAAATTTTGGTGTGTATATATACTTTGCCTAACACATCCATCAAAATTTAGCTAAAATGTGATTAACTTTGGGACAAGTATAAAGTAGCTTTTTGATTTATATTACCTTGGCATTCTTTGGACAAGACCTTCTCCAAAGTGATTGAAAGCAATGGTTACTTGCATGTTCTTGTCTTGGACATGGGAATCACTGTGTCCCAATAGCATAACTTTATCATGGTGAGTCATGTAATTGTTAGAAATGGTAATTGCTGTGGATCCCATTATGGCATCAATCAAACCATCCATACAATTAGACAAGGAGCAATGGTCTACCCAAATATGACTCCCACCAAATATGGACACTCCATCACCATCTGATATAGTCCTCCACCCATAGTGCTGTGGGGAGCTCCTCACCATAGCATTCCCCCCTTGCTTACAATCGTGTATGTGAACTCCATGGATGATAATATTGGTTACGTACTGTATGGTTATGCATGGTCCACCTGGAAAATCAAATTCAAAATTAATTTATAGGAGTAGTAGCTTATTTAGTCAACTTTCTGAAAGATAAAAAATATTTTTATTTTAGAGAGTTGAGATGTTAGTAAAGCTTTTAGTAAAAAATAAATATTTTTAAATAGTAGTAGAAGCTGAAAAGTAATTTTTCTAGAGAAGTACTTTTGAAACTTTTTAGCATAAATTGATGCTCTAATATTTGCTAAAGCAAGGGCCGAGCCATGACGTGTTAGTTACGAATTCGGTAGAACTCAATAACAATCGGATTCGACAGAACTCAATCAGTAACAACACTTTATTTGTGTTAAAAAAATATTTAATATGTACGAATATTCTATTCAGATCTAATAAACAAAAAGAATTGGGGTCCAGAACTCATAAACTAAAAATTCTGATTTCGTCGCTCCATAAAATTGCTTTTAAATTGATTAGTCAAACACAAATTACTATTCTTCGCAAATATTTTTCCAAAATGCTATTAATACAAAAAACACTTTTTTTAAAATATCATATTTTAGAAGATTAACCAAACATTCAACCTTTAAATTTAATCTTACCACTGAAATTTAATATTTATCAAAATTTTAGTTATCATAGTTCACCTGCCATGTGAACGCTAGCTCCTCTTCCATCAATAGTCTTGAACGAGTTCATAATAAGTTCTTCTTTCAGTCGAATCACCATATCCCTAGCAAAGATGATCCATAAGGGCTCGTTTTGAATAACAGCATATCTGAGAGTGCCCGGTTTAGGGTTAACGGGGTCGTCGTTTCCGGAATCGGTGACCACGTATATTTTGCCGTCTCTACCACCAACGGCATTCTTGCCGAAGCCAATAGCACAATCAGCTAGCCTTTGACGGTTCTTTTCCCAGTTGGGGTCACAACGCCAGCAATCATCTATAGGGTTTCCAGTCCCACAAGAGAGATAGCCCAAGTTCCTCCTCGACACATTTATGCTCCTGCAAAGAAAGAAAGTAGTAAGAAATTAAGAAAATGTCAAATCATATTGTGCATATTGTACGGTATCAAGAATTTAAATATACGTGTTTTAAGTTCTAGGACAAAACAATTTATTGGGTTCAAGATAAATTATTTATACATATTATAAGCGAAGTTTTAGAAATCATGTTGAACACTTGGACTCTGTATACAGGAACGTTGTAGGTAAACTCAAGAAAAATATTTCCTTATAATTGAGATTTAAGTCCAACCCCTTCAGCTGTTAGAGACATTTTCACCAAAAAACTTAAGAATAGACAAATAATAAGCGTAGAATATATTCCAACCTTACCTGTTTTAATTTATGTGACGGTATTTATTGGTCAGAATTTAAGAAAGAAAAAGGTATTTGAAATTTCTGTTCTCAAATAGACCATGACATTTTCTGGTTATAAAAGCATGTAATTTCAAATAAAAATTTGAAAGTTGAACTAAAAAGTAAAAATATAGTACTATATAAAGAAAATACTGCTACGTACATAAAATGAAATAGAAGGAGGAGTAAATAGTGAGGCATGTGTGCAAAATATACCTATCAACTTGATCAACAACAGATTGAGGATTTTGTAACGGAGAAGAGGCAAGGAGGGAAGGAATTAAGAGAAGAGAGGACAAGAGGAAGAGGAAAAGGAGAGAAATAAAGGAGGTGGCCATAGGTGTTGTGTGTATATTTTCTCAAAGTGGAGACTGGAGAGTGTTGAAGTGGGGTTATAATGGAGGAGATTATAAAGAGAAAAAAGCCGGGGAATTTGGCGTAATTAATTAAACCAAACGAGGTGGGGTATATATATCTTTATAAACTTGTTGATTACATGTTTTACGGAGATTCTTCTTTGGGAAGACTATTGATAGTTTTGGCCGTTAGAGTATGCATAATTCGTAGTTGAAAAACAAAAAAACATTATCATAATTCATCTCCCTCCATTGTCTTCTTTTCTTTTTTTTTCTTACCTGATGTTCGATGTTCATTTTGAGAGGTAAAACACTCCATATCAAAAACGATTTTATTATTATAACTCGAATTCAAAACCTCTAATTGGGTCCAAGCGAGCTAGCTTCAACTTCAAGTACCTAATAATGAAATCTTCCTCAATAATTGGCTCAAACCTCGCCGTAACTCCACACCAAGAGAACTCACGCTTGAAAACTCCACCACGATGACATTATTGCCAATCGATCGACGATCACCTTGTCAACATGACAAATTGCCAACACAAGGTCCCAATTACAGAGGTTAAAAAGGCGGTTGCAGTATGGTCCATACTTTATGGATTCAAATGTACTCAACATTGTTTATTCAACAACAGACGTAGTCACTACAAGAAACTAGGGATACAACTGACATTATATAAATGTCGTATTAAGTTGTTTAAATGTCCCAAATTCATTTGTCATTTAGATCAAATGTTGGAAATTTTTGGGCATTAAGGTACATGTCGGTAAAGATTTACCACATTTATGAAATGCCATTTTGGATTTTTGACATTTAGATTAATGTTGGTAAAAGAATTACGACATTTAGGGAAATTATTAATGAATATTAGTATTATATTCATTGTAATTATTAGTGATGTATATTTATGATAGTAATAGGATCCTTATTGTATTAGGACTCCGCCTTGTACACACTATATATATTTGTATTAAGGAGAAAAGGCTCCTCAAGGGAAATTAATACAATTCAACATGGTATCAAGAGCCAACAATCCTTCCCGACCTAAGACCTAATTTCGGCCGCCCATCCCTTTATTTTTTCGGCGCCGAACCGATCGTATACTGCCAATATACATCCGATATACGCTGATATACAACGGTCCAACCCTTCAATTCTGCAAACAACGTTGTATACCCCTGGTATACTGCTGATATACAACCCTCTTTCCTTCTCTATATCTCCACCAGGTCGTATACCCTTCGTATATAGCCTATACACGCCGATATACACTTTGTATACAGTTGATATACTATCATTTCCACTATATACTACCCGTATATAGCCTCTCTGAGCCGTTATACACCTCATATACGGTTGTTTCTATTCATATACTGCCCATATACGTTCACTCTCTCTCTCACATGCTCCGACAACCGTCATGACAGATCACAACCACAGACGTGGCAGAGGGCGTCGGATCCCCTGCACGAGTCCAATGCCCTAGCAGAAGCATAGACACTGGGCCTTAAGCACAAGCCCATCACCTTCCACCAGTGGCCCAGTAATTGCAGCCCACCAGCAGTCCTTCCATCAGCCTATGGTTCCGACGCAGCAGTTGGGGTCTTGGGCCTCCAGTACATGTCTGCCCCAATTGCAAACATGCCACAGTGAGCAGGCCTAATTTCCTGGGGCCCAGCAGTGCGCTCTGCGTTTTTCTCAATCCAATATGGGCCATATTTTCAGCACATTGACTCATCAGAAGCCCGATAATGCATGTTATATGGATACGGGCACCACGTCTTACCTCACCAACAATTCTGGTAATCTTCGTCAACTGCAAAATTTAAATACTCCACAATCTATTCTAGTCGGAAACGGCCATCGCATTCCAATTCAGGAATTTGGCCACACACTAACCCCACCACTGCATCCCACTTCTCCCTAAATAACGTCATATATGCCCTGCACATTATCAATAACCTAATCTCTGTTAGAAAATTTTCCACGAATAATTTTGTATCAATCAATTTTGACCCGTTTGAGTTTTCTATAACGGACTTATGTACTAGGACACTACTTACAAGATGCAATAGTGAGGGGGGCCTATATCCTTTTATATCCACATCCGCTGCTAGTGTCACCCCTCCCACATCTCTAACTGCCCAAGTCTCTCCTCCCAACGCTTTAGCAACAATCTCTCCGTCAACCCGACACAATAGACTCGGACACCCAGGAGCTCATGTCTTTGATTTTCTCAGAAACAATAATTTAATTCGTTGTAATAATAGGAAACATGTCCAATAATGTTTTTCTTGTTCTTTAGGCAAACATGTTCGCCTTCCCTTTCAGTCTTCTTTAACTATTACATTTTCTCCATTTGATATTGTTCATGCAGATTTATGGACATCTCATGTTATTAGTTCACTGGGTAATGACTTTTCACACTTTATCTAGATTTACCCTCTAAAATTCAAGTCTGAAATTTTTGCCAAATTTCTCGAGTTTCACACATTTATCAAAACACAATTTGAAAAATCCATCAAATCATTCCAATGTGATATCGGTCATGAGTTTAATAATTCTGTGTTCCATAAATTTTGTACCAATAATGGCATGGTCTTCCATTTCTCTTGTCCCTACACCTCACTCCAAAACGGAAAAGCTGAACGAATCATCCGTACTAGCAATAATATGATTCGTACCCTTCTTTTCCATGCCTCTCTCCCCCCATCATTTTGGGTCTATGCAGTCAAAGTGGTAAAATACATCCTTAATATTTTACCTACCAGTACTCTTAAGAATAAAACTCCCATCAAAATTCTCTACCGTCGGATCCCTTCCTACGATCACCTTAGAATTTTGGTTGCATGTGCTACCCAAATCTGGCTTCCACTGCCCCTCATAAATTAGCACCTCGTACCACCATGTGTGTCTTTGTAGGTTTTCCTCCTAATCATAGGGGCTATCCATGCTACGACTTGTCTACTCACAAAATCCATGTCTCTCGTCACATCACGTTTAACGAGACAATCTTCCCATTTTCGAATATCCAAAAATTATGAAATACGGATTATTCCTTTCTTGATGAGTCCGATATTTCCCCGGTCATACTTTCTGAACTCAGTCATGCCTCCGCTACAGATCATCAGTCCCTGTTACTGCCACCGGTAACAGCCACCACTGGCGGTCCATCTCCCAGTTCTCCTTCACCGCCGACTGCTCATGTCGTCTCTGGCAGTCGACCTATCGTCTCTCCGGTACATCCCACAGTCACGGTCTCCACCCACCGGCTAAACCAACCGTCGTCCTCTGTGTCACTATCACCTATCGCCGTAGATCTAGTCGACCAACTCAGTCCAGAACCGACACCATCCCACCCGTACAACACCACCACCGGAAACCTCAACCCGACATCATTACCCAGAACCCGACACCAGTTTTCCCAGAACCCACCACCACCAGGCTCATCGCTGTCACCCAACCTACACCTCGTCGACTTAACACCAATACCAGTCCCGATCACTGACATAGTACTACCTCCTTCACAAAATTGAAATCCGGACCCGAACTAATCTTGTAACTCAAATCTGACACCCAACAACAGAACCAAGACTGCCCCTGCCCCCACGCACCATATGGAAACCCGTGCCCAACATGAGATTTTCAAACCCAAAGTCCAATTTAACTTATCCATACAAACCATTTCCCTAATTCTCCAAAACCCAAAATTAGCCAAACTAGACCCTATTTGGAATGCGGCCATGCGTGAGGAATTTAATGCTTTAACAAAACAACACACTTGAGATTTGTTCTTAAACCGGAGGGGGTGAATGTGATCCGATGCATGTGACTTTTTCGTCACAAATACATAGACAGTGGTGATCTAGAGAGATATAAGGCGAGACTAGTGGCTAATGGCACTAATCAACAGGAGGGTATTGATTGTGGTGAGACATTCAGTCCGATTGTTAAATCGGCTACCATTCACACAGTTCTGAGTATTGCTTTGGGTAAGCATTGACCGATTTATCAGCTTGATGTGAATAATGCATTCCTACATGAAGATTTGAAAGAAACTGTTTACATGCACCAACCGCCTGATTTTGTTCATCCAGTAGCCCCTCAGTATGTATGTCATATCCGTAAGTCACTTTATGACTTGAAACAGCCCCCTAGAGTGTGGTATGATCGCTTTGCATAATACATTATGCGTATTGGGTTTGTATCCAGCAAGTGTGATAATTCTTTATTTATTTTTTATCGCGGTAGTAGCATTGCTTATTTATTGTTAAATATGGATGACATTGTGCTTACTGCCTCATCTGATTTGTTGAAAAATGAGATCATTGCATTGCTCAAAACCAAATTTGCTATGGCTGGCTTGGGGAAGTTGAGCTATTTTTTGGGGATATCAGTGACTAGGTCTGCAGATATTATGTTTTTGTGTTTACAGGGCATACTTGATTATGAATTGCATATATACCTCTCAACACCGACCATGTTGTTATCATATACGGATGCTGATTGGGCAGGCTGTCCGGACACACGACGTTCCACCTCCGGCTACTGTGTGTTCTTAGGGAATAATCTCATTTCTTGGTCTGCCAAGAGGCAAGCCACCCTATCCCGTTCGAGTGCAGAAGCAGAGTATAGAGGCGTTGCAAATGTTGTTGCTGAGATCGGCTGGCTCCAAAACCTTATTTTGGAGCTTCAGTGTCCCTTGCGTAAGACATCATTGGTATACAGTGATAACATATCCTCAATATACTTATCTCATAATCCGGTTCAGCATCAGCGAACCAAATACATTGAGATGAATATACACTTTGTTCGTGAGAAGGTTGCCCTAGGGCATGTTAAGGTGTTGCATGTGTCTTCTTCGTATCAGTATGCATATATGTTCGCTAAAGGACTACCTAGACAACTATTCCTTGACTTTAGATCCAGTCTCAACGTTCGGCCTCCTCCCGCTCCAACTGAGGGGGTGTATTAATGAATATTAGTATTATATTCATTGTAATTATTAGTGATGTATATTTATGGTAGTAATAGGATCCTTATTGTATTAGGACTCTGCCTTGTACACACTATATATATTTGTATTAATGAGAAAGACTCCCCAAGGGAGATTAATACAATTCAACAGAAATGGCGGTAAAAAAATTATGAATAGCCAGTCGAGTCAAACTATTTAAATAGTAAAAAAATGAGTTTAATTTCTATACATTAATGATATAAAAATTATTTTATACAATCTGATCACTTATTAGCTAATTACAAGTAATTTTTTTTAACAAATATTAATTAGTAATCTAGTAAAAATAACAACTAACATGCTATTACAAGTTAAAACTCAGCGATAGTACAAGTAACTTTTTAGAATATCCGTGTATATAACTTAAAAGCTAAGAAATATTTACACACACATACGTGTGCTTATATATATCCTACCAAATTCACACTCATTGATTTTCACATATAAAGAAGGAAGTGATGCATGCAGTGGTACTCTATATTTAGTGACTTAAAATGTTAATCCTTCTTTGCTTTATAAAGGCTGTGCATTTATTTAGAAGAAATTAATGCAATTACAAACTGAAAGATAAATTGTCACATGGATAATTTGATTCCGTGAAAGAAGTGGATTAATCTCTAGTTGGCCGTTAGCCTCAAATTAATTAAGGATATATAAATGGTATACATTACCAATTTGTAACATGTTATTGAAAAGCCACATAACCAACGCAAAGGTGTTTTTATATGTAGGTCTCAAGTAAATGGCATAGTTATGCATGTTAGTTTTGGGGTCTAATTTGCCTCTTGGTTGGGTTTTTTGGTGGTGATTGTTACGTGATCACTTCTTATTCTTCTTCTTCTCGTTGCACTGCATCTATCTTGGTCACAATACCACAAATCAGCACATGTGGGGATAAAGTTTAGTTTATTTATACTTATAGTGTAAACTAAATTGAAGATAGCTAATTAATTACATGTAATTGTCTATAATAAGTGGGTGTTAATTAATACATAAGTATACCGTGTATACTTATGTACCGTGGGTCTCGGTTTGGTGTATATAGGATGCCCACAGTTTGGGCATTAATTTGGTAAGGTTTGTTGTATTAGTTTAGGGTAAATATTACATTAATTAGTATTGTACACTTACCATAATTGTATAGTTAGTGTCCAAGTAGAATAAGGTTTTAGGAGTAGAATAGGAATATGATTTTCCTATTATGGAAATATGTAAATTGTATATATACTCTTTCAATTAATGAAAATAATCAAGTGATTATTTCTTTCATGGTATCAGAATTCTAGGTTTTAAATTCCTCTCTCCAATTTTCTCAAAATTCCGTCGGCAATCCCTCCAATCTCGAGCCTCTTTTCTCGAAATTCATGTCCGACGGTTCCTCCCCTCTTCCATTTTTTTTTCTTCCCAATCCCTACATCACGTCTTGCGTTGATATTATGTCTAAGAACACGTTTCACCCTGCCCTCACTGTTTCTAATATCAAGAATCACATCCCTATCATTCTTGAAATAGAAAACGTCAAATACGCGACGTGAGAAGAATTGTTCAAAGTTCATGCACGCTCAAACCCGAGGATGATACTAAGTATGGACGACCATTGATGTTACCGTTCTTCATTGGATTTACTCCACTATTTCTACTGACCTCTTGCAAACGATTATTGAATCGGACGCTACGGCGATGGCGGCATGGAATAGAATACGTGATATATTCCATGATAATCAAAATTCACGTGTTGTTACACTTGAGCAGGAATTCTCCCACGTCAACATGGAAGATTTCCCCAACGTTTCAGCATATTGCAAAAGGTTGAAAGAATTGGCGGACCAACTCCGCAACGTTGGCGCGCCCGTTACAAATGATCGTTTGGTCCTCCAAATGGTTGCATGCCTCTTTGAGGCCTATAGTGGTATTGGCACGCTTCTTTGTTAGAGCAGTCCTCTTCCGTAATTTTATCAGGCTCGTTCTATGCTTACGCTTAAAGAAGTCGGCCTGGCCAAGAAGGCGGCTACCGGTGCTAGTCTCGTAGTCATGATGACGTCCTCCACTAACTCTCCGGTTTTTGTTGATAATTCGGGCCAACACCGTGCTCACGGCGGCGGCAAGAATACTCAAAAAATAATATCAAAAATCGCAGGGGCAAACGTGGCAATTCCGGCAGTGGTGGTGGTGGCCAAAATACCGATAGTGGGCCATGTCCAGTCAGCAGTGGGCTACCGTCCCACTGGTCCCAGCCCTGGCTCCCCTAGCAGTGGGCCTAGGCCAGTGGGCAGTGGCCCAATAACCCCTACGGTCCAGCTACTATTCCAGTACCGACAAACTGGGCTGCCCAGTTTCAGGCCTAACAGTGATATCGCCCTAGCAGTAGATATTGCCCCAGTTATGGGCCCGGACAGAATGCAGGTATTCTTGGGCCTCGGCCTCAATAAGCCCATTATGCAGCAGGCCCCACACAATCCGACATTGAAGCCGCAATGCACACACTTGGATTGAATTCACCAGACCTGAATTGGTACATGGACACCGGAGCCACTACCCACATGACATCCGATCAAGGTACTCTCTCATCTTATTCAATTTGAGCAACCCTCGTGGCATAATTGTTGGTAATTGTAATTCTATTCCGATTCGTGGTTATTGTCATAAAACTTTGTCTCCCCCCCATCCACCCCTCATCTTGAAAAATACCCTTCATGCCCCTAAATTAATTAAAATTTGGTGTCTGTTCATAAATTCACCATTGATAATTCCGTTTCTGTTGAATTTAATCCATTTTGGTTTTATGTGAAGGATTTTAAAACGGGGAGTCCTCTCATAAGGTGTGATAGTAGAGGAGATTTTTATCCTATCACGCCAAGTTTCGGTCTCTTGAGTCAAGCCTTGCCATCAACTTTTGTATCCCTCACTCCTTCCTTGTGGCATGCTCGTCTAGGTCATCAGGGGTTGTCTATTTTGTCCTCCTTAGATAAAAATAATTTTATTTCTTGTAAGGGTACGCGTAGTCTTCGAATTGTCATTCTTGTTCTTTAGGGAAAATTGTTAGATTGCCGTTTGTCGACTCTAATTCTCATACTTCAATGCCATTTGATATTATTCATAGCGATTTATGGACTTTTCCTATAGCGAAAAAATCCCAAGTTTTTTCCACTTACCTAAAAGATAGAGCATTCATTAAAACCCATTTTGAACGGAAAATAAAAAACATTCAATGTGATAATGACAAAGAATATGATAATGAGGTATTTCGGGAATTTTGTGCTAATAATGAGATAAATTTTCATTTTTCTTGTCCTCATACGTCTTCACAAAATGGGAAAGTCGAACGCAAAATTCGTACCATAAATAACATTGTCCGAACTTTATTGCTTCATGCTTCCGTATCCCCTTCGTTTTGGCATCATGCTCTACACATCTCTACCTATCTTCTTAACATTCTTCCTATCAAAGGTTTGACATATTCGTTCCCTCTTCAAATTTTATATAATAAGACTTCTTCGTATTCACATCTTAGGGTCTTTGGGTGCTTATGTTATCCGTTGTTTCCGTCCACCACAATTAACAAACTTTAGGCCGGTCTACCCATTGTGTATTTTTGGGTTATCCGTCAAATCATCAGGTTACAAATGTTTTGATTTATTCTCTAATAAAATCATCATTAGTCACCATGTATTTTTTTATGAATCCCAATTTTCGTTTAATAAGATAAGTAATCCTATGCCTAGTTCGTATAATTTTTTGGATGATGGTATATCTTCGTATATTATCCACCATTTATCGGACATGTCCCGCACCTCGAATCCGCCACGGCCCACACCGCCCGCCGGTTCTACAAAGCATCCGCCATCGCTTCTCGTCATGGGTCCAAAGAATCGGACCGCCTTCCCAACCCAGTTCTGGCCCATTTCTCATCTCTGGTTCGACGTCGGCCTCTGTCCCCAATTCTCGTATTGGGCCAGCAGGCCACTGCTTGCTGGCTAGTCTATTACTGGTCCCGTTATTTCCCAAAATTCACCCAATTCTCCCCCGAGTCATAGACCAGTCACTTGTAGTCAATGGGGTATTGTTAAACCAAAACATTTTAATTTAAATTTAAATTCTAATCTTCTTAAATCACACCCCGTAATCTTGTGTCTGCTTTAAATGACCCGAATTGGAAAATTGCTATGACCGACGAATATAATGCTCTTATTGATAATAAGACGTGGGAGTTGGTGCACCGTCCATCTAGTGTTAATATTATTCAATCTATGTGACTTTTTGCTCATAAAGACAACTCTGATGGTTCGTTTGTGATGCATAAGGCTCATTTTGCAGGTGATGGTAAGACTTAGAAGGTTGGTGTGGATTGTGGTGAGACATTTAGTCTGGTGGTCAAGTCGGTTACCATGCGCACAGTGCTCAACTTGACTCTTTCGAAAGCATGACCCATACATCAGTTAGATGTGAATAATGTTTTCTTACATGGTGATCTCAATGAGATAGTCTATATGCATCAGCCCTTGGGGTTCAGAGATCCCAAATATCCTCATCATGTCTGTTTATTGAAGAAGTCTTTGTATGAGCGTAAGCAGTCCCCGCGGGCTTGGTATAAGAGGTTTGCAGACTATGTTTCGACTATTGGGTTCTCTCACAACAGGTCTGATAATTCATTGTTCATATATCGTCGTGGTTCTTCCCTAGTTTATATACTAATATATATGGATGATATTATTTTAACTGCCTCTTCTGATGCATTATGCCAGTCTATCATGATCATGCTCAGTTCTGAGTTTGCTATTAAAGCCTTGGGGCCCTTGAGTTACTTTTTTTGGGATTGTCGTCACTCGTCATGTAGGTGGGTTGTTCTTATCACAAAGGAAGTATGCAACCGAGATCATTGAGCAGGCTGGGATGTCATCCTGTAAGTCCACTTTCACTCCAGTTGATACTAAACCCAAATTGGGTGCTTCGGCTGGCTCCCCTTACGAGTATCCGACCCGTTATCACAGTTTTGCAGGGGCACTTCGGTATCTTACTTTCACGAGACCAGATATTATGTATGACGTACAACAGGTGTGTTTATGCATAATCCCAGGGTTGAGTACATGAATGCGCTCAAACGTATTATTCGGTATATCCAGGGGATACTTGACTTTGGCTTACATTTATATCCATCATCGACATCTACACTTATCTCTTATACAGATGCTGATTGGGGAGGCTGTCCAGACACCAGACGCTCTATGTCTGGCTATTACATGTTCCTTGGTAATAAATTGGTCTCCTGGTCTGCTAAGCATCAGTCGACATTGTCCCGCTCTAGTGCAGAGGCTGAGTATCGAGGGGTAGCCAATGTGGTCTCTGAATCCTGTTGGTTACGTAATCTTCTTTTAGAGCTTCATTGTCCTATTCAGAAAGCTACCTTGATTTATTGTGATAATGTTAGTACCATCTACCTTTCTGATAATCCGGTTCAGCACCAGCGCACTAAACATATAGAGATGGACATTCACTTTGTTCGAGAAAAGGTAGTCCGTGGAGAAGTACGTGTATGTCATGTCCCTTCCAGGTATCAAATTACAGACATCTTTACAAAAGTCTTTCCTCGGTCCTTTTTGAAAATTTTCGAGACAGTGTCAACGTACGAAGACCGCCCGCTATGACTACGGGGGTGTGTTAAATAATACATAAGTATACCGTGGGTCTCGGTTTGGTGTATATAGGATGCCCACGGTTTGGGCATTAATTTGGTAAGGTTTGTTGTATTAGTTTAGGGTAAATATTACATTAATTAGTATTGTACACTTACCATAATTGTATAGTTAGTGTCCAAGTAGAACAATGTTTTAGGAGTAGAATAAGAATAAAATTTTCCTATTATGAAAATATGTAAATTGTATATATACTCTTTTAATTAATGAAAATAATCAATGAATTATTTCTTTCTGTGGGACTAGGTAAGTACAAAAGAAAATAGATAGATAAATTGCATTAATAGATCAAATCACACTAATAGTGTAAAAATTTAATATTTGTCCGTATATACTATAATTAAGGTAAAAACATATTAGTAAAGAGTTTAACTAATATCCACCTCCGTGTAACTGATTGGTGCTAATCTTTTGAGATTAATACAAATACCTAGGGGATACTGAGAAATTGATTAAAAAATAAGTTTAACTAATATCCGCCGGATGATATATAGAATATTTCTTACACTACCCGATCTCCTTTGCATAACAGATAACATATCTTATTTTAAGACCATACATCTCATTTTCTATGCAGGGTTATCTATTGATATCTCACCTTTCATGTTGTATATATTAAGTATGTAATATGCTTTATTTTCAAAATCATGCATCTCACTTTTTATGGGGGTTTATTTATTGATATCTTTTGAATAATTTGATAGCCTTAAAAATTATAATTACTATACTCTTTGGGCAATCTGTCTTTAATTTCCAGTGATTTTTTTTAAAAGTTAAAAGTATTTCTTAAAATAAAAGAAGTACTTCTTTTAGAGTTGATTATATCTAGCCAAACTTTTTAAGAAAAATGTATTTGTAGATAGTACTCCTAATAGAAGTTGTTTTTAATATTCCCATATATAATTGTTGCTTCGATATTGACAGAAATGCTTTTCAAATTGATTAATTAAACACAAACTGTTACTCTTCATTAAATATACTTATAAAAAATATTTTTTCAACATAAGCAAATTTTTAAAATTTAGCAGGCTATATATTCAAATAGGTCAACTAGCACTTGGATCACGTACATTGATTTATCTTCTTTAGACCTGGAGTAATTAAGGGTTAAGCAATAATAAAATGGCATGATCGAAATATTTTTCCACCTTTACAAAGGGAACAAACATATCAGATAGTCATCATTTATCATGTGAAAGAATTCAGAGCTAACGTCAAACTCTACACTGCTTTTGTAAATAAAAAGGAGCTGTGCTAAAGTCAGATTCCACCGTGATTTACTGCTAGCTAATTGGTAAACCTAATGCGTTAATTACTGATGTATGATGATGGCAAATGGATTTTTTCTTTGAAAAGGGGATTGACTTTGAGTTCCATACACTTAAAAAATTAGGTTAACATGATAAGTAACCTATTACAAATATACATATAAAATAAGAAAAAGGAGTTCATTTCACAGTTCACAGTCCCACTATAAGTTAAAAGAGTAATCAATTTTACTGGATAGCCCTACAACATAGAATTCTATATTGCATAATTTTTTTGCCCTCGAAGGATGGAGGATCAATTACAAATATATAACTGAATAACTATGCTGACCTTTTTTTCTTAATGAAATTTAATAGATCCTCTAATTATCTGTTCTTGAAAACTATCTTATTGATATGTTGTTTTAACTCTACGAGTTGATTTAAAAATTCAACCAGAAAAAAAGACGTTTATGATGTAAAAGGATTTACTTCTCTTAGTTGCATGTCATTTTCTAATAAATGTCTTTCTTCCTAATTTCCTATTTTTAAATTCTTTTTCAAAAAGCGTCTTTCTTCCCCTACGACGGAGGTTTTAACTCTCAACTAGGGGCGATGAATGAACGGGCTGAACTGAATTTAGACGGGTAAAAATGGATTGAATTAATAAATGAGCGGGTTATTGATCTGTCCAAATTTTACTTGAGTTGGGTTGAAATGAGCTAAAAAGTGGGTTAAAACCCAACCTGGCTTCAATTCTTACTAAGCTTTAATTACCTTATTTGTTTTTTTATAAATTTTTTAGTTCCTAATAATTTTTTATTATTATGGCTATACATAACATATCAAATAAAAAAATAATATTTTTGAACATATTTTAATAGATTTTTCATAAATCAATTTGGACAAGATATCAACCTAAATTTTAATGGGTTGAACTAACAAATGAGCGGGTCATAACCCGCCCAAACTTAAATGAATTGGGCGAATTATGATTTCATAGATTAAGTTTGTCATCTCTACTCTTAACAATGCAATTAGTAACTCTGTCTACCAATGTCATAATCATAATACAACTAAAAGACTACCCTATTCATTTTAAATTGGTTGTCATATTTTCGTTCAAAAGTCAATTTAACTCACTTTCAAAGCTACATTGAATTAAATTAACTTAATATTTAAAATTTTAAAATTAATTTTAAATACTATAAGATAAGTACTACAAGTTGTAACGTTTCTCATGTTAATTTTAAAATCTACTCAATGTACATATTCGAAAAGCAAAATATGACTACTAATATGCAACAAGGGCTACAATATTAGGGTCAAATTGAATCTCAGATAAAATATTAGGGACCAATACATATAATAGATCAAAATACTGAGACAAAACCGGATTTAGACCAAAATTCAGGGATCGCAAGGTAAACTTCAGTCCAAAGAGGAACATTTTGAGCAGAAGATTCTTGGTCCGGCGTCCAACTCTTTCAAAATTCGTTCAATGAAATCAGAATCTCCCGTCGTTGATACGACCTCCAACACGTTGAAGTTACAACAACCACTTCAATCTCAGCCGTCCAAAATCATTTTGGCTGACCTCAACGTTGACCCTCCTGATTCCGACGGCAATGATTCAGTACCCGTAGCTGTTGTGTCACCTCCATGTTTCTCCAGGTTCTACTTTAAAATTTTCTGCTAAGCTAAGAAAAGAGCGAATAGACTTGAGTTGTTTAGAGTTTTCTGTTTTTAATTATTTTCATTTTCTTATTTTGGTAAACTATAGCTTATTGTGTAAACCGTGTAAGGTAGTTTTTGATTTTTATCATTTGACAGAGGGCTAGGTTTGATATTCCACATTTCCACTGTAATAGTTTGTAGTAGTACTTAAGCATGTGCTTTTCATGGGCCTTTTAATTTCACTAATTTGAACAACCTTAAACTAAAGAGTCACGCTCTTTAAACGCCCTATAAGTATGAATTTGGAAGTACTATATCTTTTCGCAGTTGAAAGTGTGGGCGTTAAGACATAAAAAATGTGAAATTTGAAAAAACAGTACTATTTGGTAAAAAGTTGAAAATGGTATTTGGAAATTGGAGTTGTGTTTGGACATGAATACAACTTGGAAAAGTGTTGAATTTATGTGAGTTACAACTTGGAAAAGTGTTGAATTTATGTGAGTGATTTGGAGTGAAAAAATGTGAAAACAAGTATTTGGAGTTTATCGATCCCGAAATTCAACTTCAACTTGAATTCCGGAAAATTGTAACATTCTATGTCCAAACATGATTCCAGAAAAAAATTCCAAAAAAGTGAAAATTATCCATGGCCAAACGTGCCCTTAAGATAGTTTGAAAGGATCATAGTCAAAGTAAAAACTCTTTAATTCACCAACTAATAAGAGTGTCATTCCTTTTGGGAAGGAAGTAGTTGTAAGTGAAGATGGCCCTATTTAGTATTGTTAGAGCTGTTATTAAAAATTCAGCAGGCAGCCATGAAAAGGTGAGAAACACTCAAAGAAAATAAATCCTGGAAGAAGAGTTCGTATACCGGCAGAGTAATTCACCTCGATATGATGCTTTATTAGGTTGACGTTATTGCTGGGACAAGAGTCATTTTATTACTTTTAACGGTTTAACCAGGGTCTGATATATTTGCAGGGTTACTGATGAAATATGTCAGGATAAGCTGAAGAAAGACATAGAGATTGGAGATACAGAAGGTAAACAATTGAAAAAATTGGGAAAATGCCGTTCAAGAATGGGTAAGTTAGACTCTCCTCCTGACTGTAATGGAGCTGATGCAGAGGCTGATCATAATGTTCAAGGGGTACCTTCATCTCGGGAAGAAAAAGTTAGCAGCCTTAAAACTGTGAGTTGTGTTTTGATCCATTTATCTTTGCTATGTTGATAGTTGGACAAGCTTGATAGCCAATTCTGCATGAACTCGAGTTCAGTTATATACACAACTTGTACACATTTCTTGACACCAACTTGGCGTTTCATAGTGAATATTTTGACTTGTAATTAGAATAACTAATTTCAGCATTAATATATAGTATGGTCGATATTGATTGATTCAACTTCTCAAGGTTGATATTCAAAGAACTGAATGTTTTTCTTTTGGGATCACTTTGAACATCATTGTTTGAAACGCTGAAGCGCATGGCTCCACCTATAAAGTGTTAACCTCTAACTTCACATTGCTTTATTGCTTCAAGCGAACAAGTGATAGCTTTTAATAACACTGTGAATGCCTCCAGTTTGCGTGTCTATTAAAAGATTCACAATCAATCAAAAAACTTTTACCTTATTAAAAAAAAGGAGGGTGGTTAAACACCTTCTTGGTGCAGTTGTTTAAACTTTGGTATGATTCATCTACTTTGCTTGCAGGGCTTGATACATGTTGCCCGAAAAATGCCAAAGAACGCACATGCTCATTTTGTACTTGGCTTGATGTATCAAAGGATGGGTCAACCTCAAAAGGTAACTTATGGTGCTGTTCTTTTCCTGGGTCAGTTTTCATTCTCTCTCTTGCACTGAACAGCTAATTCTAGGCGATTCTGGCATATGAGAAAGCGGAAGAAATTTTGGTTCGCACTGAGGAAGAAATAGACAGGCCTGAGTTGCTTTCTTTAGTCCAGGTTCATCGTGCACAGGTATACTTACACTCAGAGAAATTGCACATTTTCTAGTCAATGTTTCTCTATTAGTTTTTTAAACTTAAATAAGTAATTACTGTTACCCACATATTTTAACTTCTCTTCCTGGTGCAGTGTATTCTGCTTGGAACCTTGGAAGATTGTAACTCAGATGAGGAATTAGGCCCTGAAGAGCTTGAAAATATTCTTGCTAAAGTTAAGGAGGCTGTGAAATCTGATGTTAGGCAAGTGTCTATTTGGAACGCTCTTGGCATAGTACTTCTTAGAACTGGTCGTTTACAGGTGCAGCCACATTAATATTTTGGTTCTTACTCATTGACATACTTGGAACTTTCTTTGATTATATTTTGACACTTGTGGTTTCTTTAGAGTGCTATATCAGTTTTCTCAACTTTGTTGGACATTTCCCCAGACAACTTGGATTGTCTTGGTAATCTTGGAATTGCTTGTCTCCAGAGGTATGAAGAGACATTCATTATTGCTGGTTATAGGCTACTTACTGTTATTCACAGTGTGTGTTAATGTCATCATTTCAATATTTTTGTGTTTGATCAAATTAGACTAATGAAAAAATAGATTGATGTAGGAGCTAAAAGAAATTGGAGAGGTGGAGAAGCACTAAGTATTTATGTGCTGAAAAGGGCAAAACACAGGATATCCTATATGCTCTATGATGTTGCAACTGTAACTTATATGTGAATCATTTGCTGGGAGATTAGTTTGTTTGTGGGCTGAAAAACTGTTGAGGCATACTCTGCAGCATATGGACTTTGCTTTTAGTTGGAATCAAGTATTTATTGGGAAAGACTCACTTAAGATCCTCTTTTATTCGTGGAAAGACTACATTATACTGATCCATTTACTGATGTGTAAATATTCTTTGTTGTCACTTCTCTATTTATTGTGGAACTTGTAGTTTTTCTTTCCCTTTCAGTTTGAATTAGAATCTCTTTAGGGGAACTCAAGTGGTAAAACCAATGATTAGATTTTGTCTTTATCGCAGTCATTGTCTGTAAGCTTCTATGCTTTTATTGGTTTGCAATTTTGCATGTTATTTTGATCAATTGCATATTCTGTTTTCTGATTCTCTCTGTATATGTTTTTCTCTTTTTCATACTTTTTCTTTTGATTGGTGATGTTTGTTGTTTTGGGTTTGGGGGTGTGTGGGTAGTGGAGGATTTCTGCTGCTGTTTATCAGCTTTGTTAGATACACTAACTGATTAATATTTCATCAGGCACGTCTTCCTATTTTGTTCACTTGAGCTCCTTCCTTTGCTGAATTGAATCACTTTGACAATGTTTTCCAGTGGGAATCTAGAGCTTTCAGAGAAGTGCCTCCAAGATCTACTTCTAAAAGATCAGAACCATCCTACTGCTTTAATCAATTATGCTGCCCTTATCTTATATAAATATGGTTCAGTAGTTGCAGGTAAGAGCATTTTATGTGTTTCATAATTTATATCCTTAGGCTATCAGATTTAAGGTTACAGATCACTGCAAAAATATATTATTAATGGTGCTCATTAGCATGTTTTCAACATGGATAAAAATTATGTCGAGAAAAAGAAAACAGATAGTAACTAGTAAACATTAACTGTTAGTTTCAGGTGCGGGGGCAAATGCTCTTCATGGAACTTCTGCAGATCAAGTCACTGCAGCCAATGTTGCCAAGGAGTGTTTACTAGCAGCTTTAAAAGCAGACTCCAAAGCAGCTCACATTTGGACAAATCTAGCTAATGCTTATGACTTGATGGGTGATCATAGGAGCTCTGCTAAATGCTTGGAAAAGGTGCTTGTTCTTCAAGGCTACAAACAGCTTGAAACCTCTCTTTTATCTATTGAATGCATTAATGTTGACCTTGTGTAAGTAATTTTAATTCCTTTGCTTTAATGAGTAGGCAGGAAAAATTGAACCTAATTGTTTAGCAACAAGATATGCGGTTGGAGTTCACCGCATCAGGGATGCAGAGAGGTCCCAGAATCCAAATGAGCAGCTCTCATGGGCTGGTAATGAGATGGCCTCGATACTAAGAGAAGGAGATTCTACTTCGATAGAACCTCCAATAGCATGGGCTGGTCTTGCCATGGTCCACAGGGCCCAACATGAAATTGTGGCAGGATTTGAAATTGAGCATAATGAATTGGTGGAAGTCAAGGAGCATGCTATCTACAGTCTAAAGCAGGTAGGCTTTATAGTTTTTATATTTCTGTCTGAGACTAATTGCTTAGTTTGTTAGCTTCTGATTTTCGGGAGGGGATTGGTTATTTATTAGTTGAACATGTGATAAGGTGATCTATATATATTTCCTCTATGGTGCAACTGGTTACTGATCAAGTTGCTTGTGCTTGAATTTTTTCTTCTACTGTGAAAGTAAATTAGTTGTAAACACTTTCTTGCGTGACTTTACTGCATAAAAGCTATTTTACTAACTTGCATCTGGTTCCCGACCTTTGATTTTTATTAGGTTCTGTGACACTCTTGTGAAATGAAGTTTGGACTGAAGGCTTGGATTTTACATTTCTGATTTTTCAAATGACAGGCAATAGCCGAAGATCCTGCTGATGCTGTTCAATGGCATCAGCTTGGCCTTCATAGTCTTTGTACTCAACAATTTAAGACGTCTCAAATGTACCTCAAGGCTGCAGTTGCACGTCGTACGGATTGCACATATGCCTGGTCAAATCTTGGTAAATGCATCTCTCTTACACAATGTCATGCACATCTCCCCCCCCCCCCTCTCTTTTTCTTCTCCATATTTATATTATGATGAAAATAGCCTTCATATCTTCTGAAAAGAAATTGCACCATAGGTATTTCACTGCAACTGTCCGAGGAATCTTCTGAAGCTGAGGAGGTGTATAAACAGGCCTTGTCGCTAGCTACATCAAAACAAGCGCACACAATATTTTCAAACCTTGGAAATCTCTTTCGGCAGCTAAAACAGTATGAATGTGCAAAGGCAATGTTCAATAAATCACTTGAACTCCAACCTGGGTATGCACCTGCTTTAAACAATTTAGGTCTTGTATTTGTTGCTGAAGGAAAGTGGGAGGATGCAAAGGACTATTTCGACAAGGCTATCCAGGCAGATCCATTGCTTGATGCTGCTAAATCCAACGTGATTAAAGCTTCTAACATGTTCAAGATTACCAGCATGTCATGATGTCTGATTCATTGTATAATTAATTTGCCCCCCTGTAATTATTTTGTGTCTGGAAAAAAGAAAAAGAGAAGAAGGGTAGATCTTAAGATTTGGAAATCTCAGCTTTCTTGGGTTTTAGTTTGTTAAAATTAGCTCCTTCTGGAGTGTTAGCAAACAAGAGGTTTCTTTTTTAAAACTGATGTTTCCTGCTTTTTTCATCTCTACATGACTGTCCCTCGTGCTATAGATGTGACTAGTGCACCACCAGTGCTCTGTTCAAATTAAATTTAATAGGGAAGTTGAAATTTTAGTTCAATTAATCCTTGATGAGATTGATACAGGCACTGGGAATAATTTGAAATGCATTTAACTTTATGTTCATGTCTAACTTTTTGTTTTTAAGTTATCATGCAGGGTTGTGGTCAACCTGGATTTACCCTGCCTGAGAGGAGATTCAGTGTATGTAAAGCTGTTTATACTTCTAAATTCCCCAAAGATATCAAATATGGCTGTGATTATCATGACTCATGAGCTAATGTTTCGAAAGCAACCAGCTTTTCTCCATTTAAAGGGCAGCCCGGTGCACTAAGCTCCCGCTATGCGCAGGGGTCCGGGGAAGGGCCGGACCACAAGGGTCTATTGTACGTAGCATTAACTCACATTTCTGCAAGAGGTTGTTTCCACGGCTTGAACCCATGACCTCCTAATCACATAGCAGCAACTTTACCAGTTAATCCAAGGCTCCCCTTCTAGCTTTTCTCCATTTACTTTCTTCAAATTGGAATGGGGATGGCTGCTTGTTTGTCTGCCTTTGTTTTTTCTGGCTTGAATTTTTTTAAAATTTGTCGATACCTCTGCCAACTTTTCCTCTTCTTCATACTTCGTATTCATGCTAATTTTTCACTAATGCTGCCATTAGTACTACTAGAGTTGCCAATATCATAATTTTCTCAAGGAAGTGTAATAAACATTCCATCTTGACTGAAACGGTGTCAAAGGCATCAGAAAGCCCGAAGTCGTTTCACTTCGGAACTATTCAGCGAGGAAAATGTGAATTAGATTGATAAAAATATAAGGATAATCTTCTCAAACACAGTTGGACAAATTTGAAATTCCCACTCCCCATTTGTTCCGGTTTGTGGTGGAGCTACTTATTATTGGGATCATTTGACTTGCCTCCTTTTATATGTTCATTTCTAATGCAATCTCTGTAATAGCCCTACAATAAGCATTTATGATACCTCTTCTGTACTCTTATGAATATCTTTCTGAATTACTCCCCCGACATTTGCCTTCGAAAAATGTTTTTGTTGCAGTAGTGCTTTTTTGAGTAATGTCATTGGTGAGATGTTAACTGAAGAATGGCTTTTGCTACAATTAGAAGTTCGCTGGTTGCCTAGAATAAAGTACTTACTGGAAGTGGAAGGAAGTACTTTATTAAAGCTAAGGAACACAGAAATGAAGTAGTGAAGTTATATGAGCCAGCAGTTGAGAGGAAGCAAATGAATTACTTGGTTCCTAAGCGTGCTTTGTGTTGAAACACTATCTCTCTGTTCCTTTTTTTTTTTCTGCTACGTTTTGTTTCCTTATTCTTTTACTTTGTGCTTCACTACTGGTAATGTTGAACTTCATACTGGAGGCAGAAACGAAGCTCCCATGACTCGTAAGGTTGATCAATCTGTTGTTTCTGGTGATTGCAATTTTTTCCCATCTGAAGATTATTAGACAATAGTAGTCTCATGCCTCATCACTCATGCAGCTACTTGTTTGTACGAGTTTATTTCCACTGGATTAAACACTTGAACTTGGATCAAACTGTACCTATTAAACAAAAAAAAGGCAGTCCGGTGTACTAAGCTCCCGCTGTGTGCGGGGTGCAGGGAAGTGCCTATTAAACAACAATCTTATAAATCATGTTTAATTGAAAATTTAAAATGTTTTGGATTGTGTAGGCTAGAAAATTCAAGGTTCGAAGAGCTCATCGAGACAAACATTTAGCGTTTGTGTCAAAGGAACTGCAGTATTACTTTCAAGATATTGATCTAAAGAACTTTTTATATTCATCATATACTAACTGAAATTCCTTTTTCAAAGAATGGAAAAAGGTTCTATGTATCCTGTACGAGTTGTTATCCGTAAATTCACCATAGAACTTAAAATTATTACAGGAATACTTATATATTTTATGCAAAATATCTTGAGGGACTTTTGAGCTTTGACATACTGAAACTACTGTAAAATTTTATTAACTACTTTTAATTTAAAATTTAATTTTTTATTACAACTAATTAAGTTTTGTCCTAAACAACCGTGTGGATTGTTGTTATGCTGCCACTTGGATGTGGTGGCTTTGCTTCTCTTTGTTGGAGGTTCTAAGTGGGTGTGAATGAAAAATGGAAGAGGAAAATGTAAATTTTAAGCTATTATTTTCGCAATTTAAATTTTGAGGAATAATATTTCCTTTTTCCGGAATACTCTAGAATTTATTGGATTATAGACACTAAGACTGTTCACACATTTGTCATTTGTGTCTATTCACACATTGGTGTATGTTCACACATTTGTGTCTATTCCGAATAGACACAAATTAGCACCAAACTTTGGCAGTAAATAGAGGGTTGTCCCTCATTTTTTTTGCATCAAAACAAATATTATGCACTTTATCTGCATTTTGCATAACTTTTACAACATAAAAATTGATTCAGTGTCTTGTGTGATTCGTTGCCATCTTTGAGTTCGTGTGAAATCATAGGCGTTTGAGATACCACTTTTCCTTTGACAGGTTTATCCGTTATATCCTGAGAGGAAGTAATTCATAACCTCGGGTACTTGAGAGGATTAAATTTCTTAAAGACACACGGTGAATTCTGTGGTCTCAGATATTTAAATTTCTGCATTTTACGCTTTGCTCAGATTAATTTAACTTTCTGGTTTATTGATTTTGAACACAGATTGGATAACAATCTTAAAGAATTTATATATATATATATATATATATATACTATTTTTGTGTTCAAAAAGTTTTTGGTAATCTGCTACAGAAAGGGGAAAAAAATATTTTTACAACATATAAAACTACTTTTTTTGACATTTAAAAGTACTTTTTTTCTGAAATATCAAAGTACTTTTTCCTGAAATATAAAAGTACTTTTCAGAATTAAAAGTGCTCTTCTCTAAGATAGAAACAAAAGTATTATTTTTCAGAAATAATCATTTATCCTTTTGAAGATTAAGACCTTCGTGGTTTTCTACTCTCAGTGTTGGAGATTAAAATCACTGGATTTTCTACTACAAATTTAATATTCGGTTTGAAGTAATAAAAACTTCACCAGTTTATTAAATCTGTTTCTGTAGGGAGAGTTTGGGAGAAATTTTGGAACTGATCTTGGGTGAAAATAAGGGTTTCAAATCGAATAACCTAATTTAAACTCGAAAATTTTCTGCACCGATGTAGAACGACGGCCCATTTGACAGACCGTCAAACGTTCGACGGTCCGCCAACCTTCTCGTCAAACAGCCAGAAAAATTGACGGTCCACCTTGGGCAATTTGACGGTCCGTCAAAGTATTTGATGGTCCATCAACTACACCGTCAAACTGCCCAGATTACTATTTTTGCCGAAACATACTTTCTTCGATATGTTTAACTCCCTGACACTTCGATACTTCCATAACCAAGATGTAACCCTTCATTATTCTTCCGTAAGGTCGTACCCTTTTTCTGAGACTTTGGTATCCATTGAAATCACGGTGGGACGCAAAATTATGGGGTCTAAGATCATTCTCCCCTTAGGAACATTCAGCCGCGAATGTTGGAAATATTCTAACTCCCAAGATTTCCAGAAATTTCGGCAGAGTTTCTTTTGTAAACATGACTATCCCAAAACATGTCAACCAACCCAAACATGTATCCAATGCCACACAGGGCAACACAATATCAAAATAACATCAATCGACCTCACACGATCGCTTATACTTGCAAGAATTAAAGAGGGTTCAGCCATAACTTACCTTAACATCTTCCTGTTGACACCCAAGTTGCACTCGTGACGTTGGCCTCCAAAAACCTTGATTACATAGGGTACATGGTTTATCTTGATAGATCAAATAAAATAGAGGAATTACATCGCAATATGAAGCCAGAATCTGAATTACTTAGGTAGAGCAATTCCGAGGTTCCCTGACTATTCTGATAGAGTTCCTTTCGAACCAAAAGTTGTCTCAACCTATCATAGGACTTGGTTACATTAATATTCCACTGCTGGTACATCATTAAGTTTCTCATAGTCGTGCAATTCCTTTACACCACTGTTGGCGACTTTACTTTGTATGAGTCATTGTATTATGATATCCGGGCTACATCTTTATTTTCTGTGTTAGAATGCTCATCCTATGAGGGAGTTTAGATAGCAGAGTTTGTAGGCACAAAGTGTAAGATAATGATGAAGGGTTGTTGTACGATGAGTGTCAAAGTCGAGGACATGAAAATAGTAGAGCTGACTGAATCCAAGCACTTTTTTCTCTATTCTTCTTTTTCTTTTCTCGATAATATTCTTATATAGCACATGAGTTTGAAGCAGCCTACTGGCCTTAAAAAATCTTTTGTTGATAAATCTCTTTTCCGCTTTCGCTTGAAACAGTCTCTAAATAAATATTTCTGATTAAGACTGGATTCTGTTCGCGGTAATGCCTCTCTCAACTGAATTTGATACTATGATCTTGATCATCCTCGGATGGAATCTTCCTTTCTTGTCAAGTTAACTCTTGCTTTTAACATCAAATCTCCTAATTCGTTTCCCCGTTGATCTAAGTATTTCTTTATACTTATTTCTTTAAATCTGGTATCGTTACTTTCGGTCCCTTTCTTTTCTTGTGATATCCATAAGAGTTCTATTCCTTTGCCGTGTATAATTCTTTATTTGCCGACCGGACAATATGTCTCTTACTAGTCATCACTTCTCATTTCAAACTTATCTCAAATTTTATACGTTCACCCTCTGCCTGGGTCCGGTAGTCTGACTTGAAATCTTCATTTAGGACGGAATAATGGAAATTCTGAATACTCAGGGCTTTCTTTAAACTGGTCCTCCAATTAGTTGGTAATCTTTATGGGCGATCATATAATGACTTGAGATAGTCTTCAAAATAAACCTTTGATTGTATAACCAGACTTAATCATTACCGTGCAGACTAACGAGTCACTTTGGAATTAGTTTTCTGATTACATAATGATTCTTAAAGATCCCTAGTTTGCTTAATAACCCGCACATAATATCTCTACTTTAAGAGCAATTCTTCTTCTGATGTTACTATTGATACTCTTAATCTTTGGATCTCGATAGGGTTCCCGATATTATCCTTCCTCTATCCCACAATACTTTGGTTTTTTAAAGGGGCTTTAGATAGGATGCTTTGTCCTGACGCTTCTCGATTCCTAATATAAGAAAGAATTTGTTTACCTATAGCTCTAAGGGGGTATCACCCGATTTCTATTACGGTTGGCCACCTGTCACTTCTTTGGGGTGGTTTTTCTCTATGACTTCCTTTGTGACTCCCGTTGTTCAACGGTGCACGACCCTATGGTTCATTATTCTCCTGTTTTTTACACATGATCCTCTTGTTTCTCACAATGTCTCGAGTTCACATACTTATTCAGCGATGCTAAGTATTCTAAGATGGACTCATTATTCCGTAATTATACTTAATATTTGTTCGATTATCCTTTCTCGACCTGTATCATCACCTGATTAATTTCTTTATCTTTATCTTTCCCTTAAATACTGAAAGCAAGACATTCTTTCATGTCCATCGTGATTTCTTCTTTTGTCGACTTTATTTCTTGAGGATCTGCAATATTTACTGGCTCCGGACTTATGATCTTTCATAATTAGCATTCCCTTCATGCTAGGAGCGCACACTCACTTTTCATAATTCCGAGATTTTTTATGGTCCTTTGTTTGTGAGGTATTTCTTATGCACTTGTTTCCTCGAAGCAAACCTTGATGCATTCATGTTATCTTCCAATATCATTCATGCTAGGAGTCATCCCCCTTCCTTATTCATTGAAGGTTTTACTTTGGCAAGGTGTTGATCCACCGGACTCCCCTCGTACTTACCGTATTTTTGACAACGTTGTCATATTTGTTCCTCGATTTGGCTTCCTCTGTACTTTTTAACTTTGTGATCATAGTATTATTTTTCTTGTGAGGTCTCCAGTTCATGTATTGTTGTCATCACCTATTCGTTCACCTCTTGCTTCCTTGTTCTTTATTCTTTAGCTCTTTTCCTTACTGCTTGTCAGACTATTACCTCATCATATACTTACATCAGACTCCGTTCATCCTTGTTGTCACTTATATGTTTTTAGATGTCTTATCGATATTCGCGGCGAAACTAATGTTTGACGTGTTCAAATTTGGATTGTGACTTGATTTAATCCTTATTGTTGATTTGGACTTTCTCTTCTAAATCGGTATTAGAATCCCTCTCTATTCGACATGCATTCAATTAGATTAGATATTATCGATTGGAATTCCTTCAAAGATTCCTTCTCTTAGCGCACTTTGGTATCGTCGTTTGCAAACGTCATAACCTAGATCTTTAGCTCTGGAAGCTTAAATGTCATTCCCTTGCGTACGCCCTTATCTTTTACGGGTACTCTCATTACTTAGAGGTCTCATTTCAACTCCTTTATCACCATTCTTACTATTTTCGACTTTCCACTAATCTATTTGTACGAGATATATCCTTCGACTCTGTTAGGTTGTCATAACACTTTTAATCGTGTCTATCATATACATGTTTATCATTTCATCGCTGCCTCTTTGTTAGTCACACTTTCATCGCAAACCATTTCACCAAATATTGAGAATCGTACCGTCTTTCCCGGAGAAGAAGGTATATTGCTTGCCTTTAATTAACAAATATCATCCCGTTCGACGGTTCCTTCTACATAGTTTACCCTTATGAAGGGATTGAGGTTACTAGTTTACGTATAACTTTTCACGTCCTTTTCTTCCTTCCTCGGTCTTCTGAACACAGCTTCAGGTAACTTATTTCGGGGAATCCATTCTCCTTATTATTTTTCTGAGGTTCTTCTAAATTTTTTGGACTCGTTAATCCCCTTTTTCAGGTCACACGTTCATTTACTTTATATGTCCCAGTATTGCTCATGCTACAGGATCTAAGGGTGTTGGATACATATATAGTCAACAAAGGGTTGATTCCTAAGGTAAGAGCATATCGTTCCTATATACTGAACTTTGCGATCTTTGCCTTTACAGGATCCTATAGGCTTTAGATTTTAGGTACTTAACCGGGTGGATGTAATTCTGCTCTTCAATGAAGATTTACTCCACGGTGATCGATTGCCTATGAAAGAGGGCAAGCATCTCGTAATGGCCTCACCCGGAATAAATGATGCATTGGTTAATCAGTTTTACAATGGCAAGAGAGAAGTGGATGGGAACAACAGGAACATATTTGATGAATTAATGAGAGTAAGTAGTTTCATTTTAAGCATGTGTGCCGTCTTTCATTAACAAATATAGGTTTTTTTTGGTAACTAAATTATGTATTAATCACCAAAGAGCAACATTACAAAACCATAGTCAAGCTGATTACTGCTTGCTGTCCAGAAAGTAAGAAAAACTAGCAAAAACAAATCTAAGACTCAACTCTCTAAGCACCACATGAACGTGCTCACTACAGATCTCACACTCCCATTGTGAGGACTAAGAAATTAGATTTTGGATCCAAGTTCTAGCTACCACAGGCAACCTAACAGTACAAATAACAGGCTATTTCTTTGGCTATGTGTAACATCCCGTAATTTCGGACGATGGTTTGAGCATCTAGACGTATGCCAGTAGACTCGAGCCTTGGGGAATTTATGTCATATTTACGTATGCTAATAAAGAGCTGAGTATATAAAAGGATAGAATCCCGAAATAATGTTGGACGTAACAAGTGTGACGACGGGGATCGGAAATAAATTTGGTGTGCGCATAAAGAGGCGATGTACTGGTATTATATCGCATGATTATGACACTGAGTATACGAAGGTCTTATAAGTCATTAAAATTTAAGTGAATTGAGGTGACGAAATTAATAGTGTGTGATTGATTAATAAATGTTAGTGGGAGGGGGGACAAGTTTAATGGGGACATTACGTGTAACATTGCAATAAATGACTAAGCCTAAATAATTAATTGGTGGCAGCTCGTGAGGTTGGCAAACGACGTGGGAGCATGGTAGCTTGGGGTAATTAATATGGGAGGGGGATCGTGGACCATTACATGGACTCTCCTGAAATCATTTTAAGATTAACAACATCCAAGTGCTTAAGGCATGCTTGAAGAGTGAATAGTGAGTAACGGCAGTAGCTAACTTCCTGGAGAAAAAAAGAGAGCCGATCCATGTACCATTTTTAATAGCAATATTCATCTCAACATCTACCAATCAGATCCTATTGCATGTCAATATGCCTTGTTCCAAAAATAATAATGACGACGTGAATGCTCAAAGCAACTCCGACTTGTAGGACTATCGTTAGCTTGGATTCGAGGTATGTTAAGGCAACTAATTTCTTTCTTTTGGCATGTTCCATGTAACGAAACGTAAACGTGATATTGTTCCATAAATTATTCTGCTCTTAGTAGCCGAGGATGTTCATGTTATTGATTCCTATGTTGAAAGCATGTTTAAATATGTTCCTAAATCCTTATTGAGGTATATGAGAAAGATGTTAATGTTTCCAATGTTAGCCGAAGGTACAAGGCCCAATGTTAGCCGAAGGTACACGGCCCAATGTTAGTCGAAGGTACAAGGATATTATGTCATCCGATAAAGTTCATAATGTTTTATTATCATTCATGCATTTGCATTATATGCATGTATTACCCTAGACCCACATGTGTTATATACACTACTATATGATACGCATTATATATATGTAGGGGATGGGTAAAGGGAATGTCGTTATATACGCAACACCACCTGCAGCTGGTACAGATATCACGAAAAAGAAAGATGCCCATGTGAGGCCAATATTAATGCCCTTGTATGGCCAATATGATAATAAAATGATGCCCACAAAGGCTGTTATGGAAAGGAAGATGCCTTTGTGTGGCCAATATTTATATGTATACCGCATTTGCATTGTGCATAACAAACATTTCGGCATATGTATTAGGGCCCTCAGAATCATTTACACCATTTCTGTCGGTTGTTGTTGTTGTCGGCTGTTTCTATCTGTTGTCTTTGTCGACTGTTTCTATTTCAGATTATTATGTATCTCTGTGATGATATTTCTTATGCCTGACATACTCGGTACATCAGTCGTACTAACGTCCCTTTTGTCGGGGGACGCTGCGTTTCATGCCCGCAGGTTCACGTAGGCAGGGAGACGATCCACGTTAGTAGGTTGCTGACTCAACGAATTTTGGAGCACTCCCCTTGTTTCGGAGTGTCGGTCTATCTTGGTACGGTAATTTTTGCTTGTTTATATGTGTATGGCGGGGCCCTGTCCCGACCCTTATGGTGTCATGTACTCTTTTAGAGGCTTGTATACAGGTGTCCTGTGTGTAGTAGTCATGTATGGCCTTTTCAGCCTTGGTACTTATATATATAAGTTGGCCTTTCTGGTTAAGATTTTACATGGTCCTTTTCGGCTTACTATTTTCATGTGTCAGTAAAGTAATGGGGGACGGCTCTTGTGGCCCATGTTTGGGTATGATTGGATGTTGATGATATGATTGGTGGTACCCGGCAGGTAGGGTCGGGGTGCCCGTCGCGGCCCTCCGGTTTGGGTCGTGACACTATGGCTACATCATCTCTTTCCATTTCTTCAAATATCCTGTTATTTCTCTCCTTCCATGTTTCATTTATTACCTCTGCATACATTTGCTTCATGATCCTGGCTCCGATGATTTTCCCTTTACTGTGCTGCAACACAACCCCACGTTGTGGGATTTCACTGGGTATGTTTTTGTTGTTGTTGTGCTGCAACACACTTGACACCTGCAAGCTCCATGGACTGCCAATCTGTTGCTCCATTCCAGCCAGTGCATTGCCCTATCCCAGATTCTTCTGATAAACACACACTCACTAAACAAGTGTTCCTTTGTTTTATCTGCTGCTTGACATTAAACACAGCTATGATCCACTCCGATTCACCATTTTGCTACTGTCTTTAGTAGCTAGTTGACCATGCAGAAAAATCCATAGAAAAAAATTTGATTTTGGTCGAGCAGCATTTTGGCACATAGTACCACCCAGTTCTGCTTTGAGTAGGTTTTGGATCTCCTTGAAGCTGTTCCAACAGGACATTTGCTTCCATAATTTTCCTAACCATCCAACTGGCCTGCTTAGGAACTGATATTGCATTCATTTCCTAACCATTAGCCTGCTTAGGAACTGATATTGCATTCATATGTGCCCCTTTAATGTAGTATGTATGGATCCATCTAACCCACAATTTGTCCTTTTTGTTGGCTAGATCCCAGCTAGTCTTAATAATAAAGGCTTTTCAGCACTATTGTCTAATATATGTGTTCTTTTTTCTTTTCTTTTTTTGGGTGACAGGTCACTGAATATGCATGTATGTCCCAACTCAAGAGAGGACTTGTCAAATTTTGACAGAACTGACTGCAACTGAATTTGTAAATGGATTATAGTTTGACAGACAAGGTATATTATCTAGAATCCTTGTTTTATTAAATTTACCGAGACTGTTACTCGTCAACATGTCTAAGCTAGCAGTGCAAGTATTGTTTTATTGTCTTGATGCTTACAGCAAGTGATGTTAAGTTTAGCTTTTAGCTGAATATATCTTGTGGTTATTTGCTTTAGGATTTGACTGCTAATATCAATCACGCAAACCAGAGATAGTAATGTTTTGGCTCGTGCCTTTGCTTTTCCGGAATTACCAATGAATAAATATAGAGATTTTAAGAGTGCTGGATTTAGGTTAGAGCTTTTCTTTCTCAAGGATCTACATATGAAGTAGACTGTTTCCTCACTTCTTCTCCGTCATCTTTTTTCTTGGGTGGGGTGGGAGTTGCTGCAAGGGATATTCTGTCCCTTCTTCTTTGTATTTTTTTCTGGGTTAACTGGAATATAATCATATACACTTAAGGTATCGTGTTTATATAAGAAGGGATAGTGGTAGAACTACGTACCAGGAGAGGAGGTATTGACTTGGATAATTGGCATGTGATGCCACACAATAGATTCTTATTATTGAAGTATGGTGCGCATATTATTGTGGAATGATGCAATCAATCAAGATCCATTAAGTACTTATTTAAGTATAAAGGACATGTTCGTGTCACCGCGAATTTTTCTCGAAGTGTATATAAGGAAGACGGATCAGTAGTTGATGAAAATCAATATGTATTATATATGATCATCATCTTCCCATCTGACTGGGCAATTTCAAGTTAGCTTGTCTCCCAATTTTTGTCTTAATTCTCTTCAAATTTTCCAATTTGATGGCTTAAATTTCATAGTTGCTGTCATTATTATTCCGATTTTCTTACAAAATAGCTAATGTAAGGCTGTGTACAATAGACCCTTGTAGTCCGGCATTTCCCCGGACCGCGCATAGCGGGAGCTTAGTGCACCCGTCTGCCCTTTTTTTTTTTACAAAATAGATAATGTGTGTATTTCTCTCATATTTCGGTTTGTTACTTCAGTGTGTACCTCTCTGTTGAAGTTCAGTGAGATTTTCAGTTTTATTAGTTAAAACTTCTCTTTCTGTTGGCTCAAACCTGATATGCATGTGCTTCAATTAGTTGGAGTATTTGCTTTTAACTCAGTGGCTATTTGGTGTGGCTTTGGGTTAGAGATGTTCTATTTCTTTTCCCCTTCTCTGTTTAATATGACCATAGATTGATTTTTCTCACAAGTTTGTGATTGATTACTTTCTGTTGTACAAGAAAACAAGTCTTATTTGAGTTATAGTTGCACAAAAGCAAGAAGTGGTACTCTTGAGGGGTGAGTGTTGTATCCTCCAAAAGTAGTGCATTTTTGAGTATTTGACACGGGTGAGAGTCCAATTGACATATCTATAATCTTGAATTATATGCATTGTAAGCATTGTGGTTAGCAAAGCATGACTGTCTGGTGTAAGAAAATTGGAGCAATGTCATATTTGGTATTTCACACAATTTTAAGAGTTAGTTATTCACTTCTCATTTATGCTACAGGTTGGATACCCTTATACTGATTGTACTCAAGTTTATGGCAATAAAAAAAGCGGTAATTTGAGTTAATGATAGAAAGGAAATATAGGCTTTTCATAGATAAATGTCTCTTGTATTACACGTTATTACAAATGGACTTGTTAATCTATCACTTGCCTGGACACAATATAAGGTTTTATGTTGAAATGTTTGTTTTTGCCAAAGATGTCTTTAAATTACTATTACTTACCCTTCACATATCTTGTAGTTACTTGTTCCTCAATTGCTGGTGCAGGGTGAAAAGTTTTATGAGTTTTATCTTGAATCTCCAATACCAGCACACAAGATAATCTGAAAAGCCATAGTCATCTTCGAGGAGAGAATTTCGCTAAGATGACATTTTTAACTGTCTTGTTTTTTAAATACTTTGTCTGTGTCTCCTGTCAAAATTGGATTAACATCTTAACCTTAGAAGCTTTGTGTTAAGAGTCTCACATCGGATATAGATTGGAAATATAGACCCCTTATATGGACTTGGACAATCCTCACCCTACAAGCTAGCTTTTGGGATTGAGTTAGGCCGAAGATCAATTCTTTACATTGTATCAGAGTCAGACCCATTACAATTCTTTATTCACCGATGTTGGCCCCCAAATTATATTGTCCACGCAGTTAACAAGGTCTGGGCGTGCGGAGAAGTGCTAAGAGTCCCACATCTCAAATGGAATGAGAACATGGACTCTTATATGGACTTGAACAATCCTCACCCTACAAGCTAACTTTTGAGGTTGAGTTAGGCCCAAGATCCATTCTTTACGCTTTGAACTCCTTCTTACACCATGTTTAGCTCGAGACCAATCTTTCAAAACATGTGTTGTACTAATAATTCACTGCTATTTATTTGAACTATGATTTATTCCTGTAGAATGTGTAACGTGATCAATGTTTGTGTTCCTCTTTTCTACTGACTATTTTCCCATTTTTTAAGATTGGTGAAGTTCTGAAGAGGCTGTTCAAAGATGGGGTTGTCAAGAGGAAGATCTCTTTATTACATCCTTTTCCGCTAACATGCACGGGATGCATACACTTTCACAGTTTGGAAGTACCAGTGTTTCACGAATTACACTCTGCATTAGTTATGAAGCATCAGCGCTAACCCTCTGAAGGAAATCTCACCTAAGTTTTTTGATGATATCAGCGCTAAGAGTACTATTTAGCAAATAATATTGCCTACGGGTGACAGAAAGAGAACAATATAATTGGAAATGTCGGATACATTGCTCTGTTCAATTTAAAGTTAGATCAAATTCAAGCATAGTACTGTTGTAAAATAATCCATAGGAAGCAGATCCATTGGTAGTTGGGAATGAAACAAGTAAAAATAATTTATTAACTTATCTAAAAGAAATGATCTAAAAACAAGAACTTGCAAGGCTGGGAGGTTACGAATTTCAAAATTTGGTCAAATTGCTTCACAAACAAAGAACTTCACAGGATAGTATGGAGCTGGGGAAATGGCGTATTTTTTGTTAAGTCCCATTATGAGAAACTTCTGATCAACTTCTCCACATATTTTGACGTGGATCTCTAGGGTATCGAGAAAGGTGTGTTTTTTCACTTGGCTAGCTGCAAGCGGGTAAATTTGATAGCGGAGAATTTGAGGAAAAGGAAGATTACTTGTATTAGTTAGTGTGTCAACTGTCACGTATAAAGGTTCAAGGGAAGATGTGACTCACCTCCTTTTACATTGTCAGATAGCGTCTTGTTTGTGGTGAGAAATTCTGAGATGGTTTAGACTTGAGTAGGTGATGTCGGGCACTGTAAAAGAAACAATGTATAGCTGAGCCTTTCGAAGACGGCGCAGAGCATGGGATGTTGCTCCTCTAACACTTATGTGGACTGTATGAGGAATAGGAAAGCTTTTGATGGAGTTAGAAAAAGACTTTGTACACTTGAGGAATAACTTATTTTCTCTTCTTTTTTTTTTGTGCACGCACGAGTTTCTATATGTATAGAAAATTGGATGTCTCTTAAAGAAAACAATATCTTTTTGTACGAATTACTCCCTTCATCCCAATTTATACGATACAGTTTGACTCGGCACGAAGTTTAAGAAATAAAGAAAGACTTTTGAATCTTGTGGTATAAAACAAGTCAAGAAAATTTGTATGGTTATAGATATCTCGTTAAGTGTAAAATGTAAATGTTAAAGTTAAAGTTAAATTGTTACAAAATAAGGAAATATATCATTTTTTTTAACGGACTAAAAATAAAAGTGTATCACATAAATGGAGACAAAGGAAAAGGAAGTAGTAATTTGGTATACTTCTTGTATATGGCACGTTGTTGTGTTCTCTTAATGAAATTTATTACTACTTTTTTAAAAATGATCTAACAAATTAGTTATGCATGCTTACTCTATTCAGCTCATCTTTTGTGTTTAAGGTTATATAACCTGCCACTAATCTCTATTTTATTCAAATGAATTTCAGCAATTGAATCACTCCTGTCCCTGGATCTCAAACGACCTTTCTTCTACAGTTTCCAACTAAATCCTACTTATTCCGAGACGAACTTAAAGTACACAAATTTCACATAGACAATGTCAAGCCATTGATCTTTTGGGGGTCCAATGACTACGGCAGCTACAGTCACACAACAATAAAGGAATCACGAATGAATAGGATTACATATGTGAAGTAGTATCTCGTGCTCTTATATGAAAACTGTTGAAGGAGTGGAAGATACTTTTGTTAGTAAATGTGTTCAAAACAGTAAACCAGAATTTTGCAGAAAACTGGAAAATGAAAAAAATGCAAAAACTTAAAATATATGAGACCACTTAATTCACGGTTTGTCCTGTAACACCCCGCACTTTCGGACGATGGTTTGAGCATCTAGACGTATGCAAATAAAGAGCTTAGGATATTAAATGATGTGGTCCCGAAATAATTTAAGATTTTAATAGTGTGACGACGGTGACTCGTAATAATATTTTAGTATTTCAATAAGTGGGTCCCACCAATAAGAGGTGGTTACTATAAGTAACAATTGGGTAAGAACTAAATATGGGGTCAATAATCTATTACGTGTACAAATTATGTACACACTAAGAGACTATGTGTCTCATGCCTAGAATTTAGGATTTAGATGGTGCCACCAAAGTAATTCGTTAAGGAGGTACTCATTATGCTTTATAGTAGTAATAATGTGACCAACTAAGCCACCTTAGGATAAGCTCTTAAATTTTTGGTTTCACTTTGAAGAAGAGAACGTCCAGCAAATAATCCTGAACAAAACATTCTGCAAATATTGTTTCAAAGCAATGTTCCACCAAGTAGCTAGTAAAAGGGGTTGGTTCCGTTATTATTTAAGGTTAATGTCACGACCCAAACCGGAGGGCCGCGACGGGCAGCCTGAACCCACCCGCCGGGTACCATCATTCGTACAGTCAACACCGGTTCATAATTAAACACGGCCTAAGCCGAAAGACAAGTATGTGAAATCTTTATCCAGAAACCCAACTTATATATATACATACCCATATCAAGGCCGACAATGCCATACAAGTCTGCTACACACATAACACATGTCTACAAGCCTCTAAGGAATACATGACATCACAAGGACGGGACAGGACCCCGACATACCCATATGCGTATGCAAAAATACCGTACCATGTCAGATCTACCGACATACCTTTGGGGACATGCTATACAAACCTCAATATATGTTCTGAACATGGTTCCTTCCAAGTCAGTAGAAAAGACACCCTATGAGATATGGTGTGGCAAGAAGCCAGCTCTTAAACATATGAGACCCTGGGGTGCCCTACATATGTTAAGAAGATGCTCACTGACAAGTTGGAATCCAAAAGTGAGAAATGTTACTTCGTGGGGTATCCAAAGGAAACTAAGGGATACTATTTCTATCTTCCTGGAGAACGTAAGGTCATTGTTTCCAGGAACGCAACTTTTCTTGAAGAAGAATATGTCTACAAGGAACATAGTTGCACAGAGATAGAACTTGAAGAAATTCAAGAACCGCAAGATAACATATATGTTGAATCCTTGCCGAATGACCAAGGCAAGAATTCAGTGGGAGTATTTGGCGAAGATTGGGTACTTCAAGTACGCCCTTCGGCCAGTGGGAGTGTTATGAGGAACAATGCAGAAATGTAAGATCCTCCTACACAACCTTTGGGAGTAGATGCAATGGTTGCACCTCCTCCCATTTAGGAAATACATGAAAATGATATTCCTGAAAGCTCTCAAGTTAGTGGATTATCCAACACACAAGAACCCTCTCACATTCAGAACATACCAAGCACTGAACTGCAAAATAATCAACTTCGTAGGTCCACTAGGACTCATCGTCCTCCTGAAAACTAAATCTATTTGTGGAAACACACAGTGAGATAGATATTCTCGATAACGATGAGCCTACAACCTATAGCGAAGCAATGTTGGACATTGATTCGAAGAGATGGCAAGAAGCCATGAAATCCGAGATGGAATCTATGTACATCAATCAAGTGTGAAACTTGGTTGATTTGCCAGCTGGGTTAAACCCATAGGATGCAAATGGGTCTTCAAGAAGAAGATCGATGCATTTGGAAATGTACAGACTTATAAAGCAAGGTTGGTGACTAAATGTTATAATCAACGGCCTGGGGTCGATTATGATGAAACCTTTTCACTTGTTGCTAAGATTAAGTCCATTCAGATTTTGCTTGCAATAACTGCATATTATGACTATGACATTTGGAAGATGGACGTCAAAACCGCTTTCCTCAATGGTAATCTAGTTGAGGAGGTGTTTATGACACAACCTGAGGGTTTTTTGCTTGAGTCCAAACCAAATGTTGTATGTAAGCTACAAAAGTCCATTTATGGGCTTAAGCAAGCCTCGAGGAGTTGGAACATTTGTTTTGGCAAGGCTATCAAGTCATTTGATTTCGTCAGAAGCAAAGAGGATCCCTATGTTTATAGTAAACGCAAGGATGAGAGTATTGCCTTCATTATTATATATGTAGATGGCATATTGATAATGGGAGACAATAAGACTCTCCTGCAGTCAGTCAATGAGTGATTGTCCAGTACCTTCATGATGAAGGATTTAGGTGAAGCCTGCTACATTCTGGGAATTAGGATCTATAGAGATGACCTAATAGATTATTGGAGTTGTCACAGTCAGTCTACATAGACAAAGTGCTTAGACGTTTTTCTATGGAAAATTCCAAGAAAGGTGGTCTACCTATGGGACAAGGCATCAAGTTATCTAAGAAGGACAATCCTTCTAATACTATAGAACTTGAACGCATGAAGAGGATCCCATATGCTTCGGCTATAGGATCGATCATGTATGTCATGACCTGTACTAGGCCAGATGTGGCCTTTGCACTTCATATGACTTGCAGAATCCTGGGGAAGAACACTGAAAAGCAGTCAAGAGTATTCTTAAGTATCTTAGACGAACTAAAAATTACTTCTTAGTCTATGGTGGGGAAGAAAAGCTAGCTGCTACTGGGTACACTGATGCTAGCTTCCAGACGGATCTTGATGACTTCAAATCTAAGTCTGGGTACACGTTCATTTTCAATGGTGGAGAAGTGAGCTGGAAAAGTTCCAAACAAGCTACAACTGTTGATTCGACAACAGAAGATGAGTACATTGCTGGATCGGAAGCTGGTAAAGAAGCTGTCGCAATTTCTGAGTTCCTAAAGGAACTAAGGGTAGTTCCGAGTGCCAGTTGTCCAATAACTATTTATTGTGACAACACTGGTGCGATTGCACAAGCTAAGGAACCAAGATCAACAAACAGAAACAAACATGTACCAAGGAAGTACCACATACTCAGGGAGATGGTGGAGACCGAAGAGATTAGATTAGACTATGTTCCCACAGACGATAATCTAGTTGACCCATTCACTAAACCATTAAGCTTAGTCAAGCATAATGGTCATTTTGAGAATATGGACATTAGATATGTTGGAGATTGGCTCTAGGCCAATTGGGAGATTGAAAGTATATTTATGTCCTAGAGACAATCTGTATTAGGACAAATGTACTTTATACACATTCATATTATTATTAATGGAGATTAATATTTTGGCATTTGCAATTATTGAATTATTAGTTGATTATTTATAATATTCTATAATATGCATTCCTAGAGGTTACGTTGTTATTAATAATGTGAGATGTTAATATTATGACATAACTCTTAAAATAGCTTCGACTAATGATCATCAAGAATGGGATATCGATGATATGTGATAAGTCGACATGTGGTCTGCATCACTTCCTTAGAGGATGTAGTATATCTCAACTGCTACGAGTAATGACTACTCATTATGGACACATGGATACTTTGGAAGTATTGGTATACCCTGCTGATATATTGTTTGTTATACTTGTCTAAATTATGATCAGCGTGTGGGAAATAGAGGTCATTAGATTTGAGGTCAATGCGCACCTTGTCTACAAAGTAATATACTTTGATCCTGTCCTAAGCTCAAATGCCGTATAGGTTGAGATACAGCTTGTATTGGATACATTACGATGTGGATTAAAGGTGGTAGTTGAGCCAAGATTAGGATTCATTCCTCGAATGTATATTCGAGAGAACACTCAACTTCTCGGTGATATTAGGTTGACTAAGTCGTTGGTCAATGCAATAGACATATTTTGAATATGGTCTAGTTGTCAACTAATATAGATGTGATATAATGATCAAGCCATTTGGAAAATCCTAAGCTTGATCGAGTATATCGTGAATGAAAGGATTTTATCTTACCACATAGAGGTTAAGTTTACTGGATTCATGTAAACGTACTTCACTTATTGAGTTCGTCTTGCGGCGCCGTCTAGGAGTTCCGCGTAGACCTTAATTTGATTAGTGTCGATATGAGAAGGTATGTAGGGTCACACTATGTCGATTGTCCTTTCGCTCTAAGGATGTATTGAGAGAGTATTAAATATTCGATTTAAAATCGAGATATTTAAATGAATGATGATTGTTTTAATTAAGTCAAAATTGGATTTTGGATTTAATTAAGAATGTGCTGAAATTTTTCGGTCAGGCCCAAGGTCAAACCCTAATCCGGTTTGACCTGATTTTTCACCTATAAATACAGACCTATACTTCATTATTCATTACACTTGATTTTCATATAATTATTCTAAGTCTTAGAGACTCAGAATCAAAACACTCGAACCTCTGCCGGATTTACTAGCTTTCCAAAGGAGGAATACATTGAAGCTTGGAGCTTGCAATCGAAAAGGCATTCGCGTGCGCACCCACAATTGATAAAGATTCCAGATATTGTAAACAAGTAAGTACCATTCAAGTCTTATGTTTACAGTCTAAAATTACCCTATGGTCAAACAGTTCTACATTTATTGGGTTTGAAACAAGTTTTCATTATCCGCTGCGTACAACAACCCAACAAAAACCCTACAGATGCAACATGCTATTGGTCTGTATTCCGTCACATTTGCAGGATTGACCACTTTTGGAAGGAGAGTAATAATGGTACAGTTGACTGGCTTGAACAATTTTCCAGTGATAAAGAAATTTTGTATTGCTTGTATTATCTCAGATTGGATCACTGTCCAGGCCTTCTTGTAAAAAAGTGCATTGTAACCATCCACCCCCTGGGCTTTGTCATCCCCTTTATCATACAATGCTGCATAAGTCTCTTGTGCAGTAACATCAGTACACAAAACTAGTTGCTGGGAGTAACTGAGAGTGGCTCCTTTCTTCATTGTATTCATATTAACAGCATCAAGGGTGGTTGCAGCTGACCCCATAAGTGATTTATAGAACTGAAGGATCTCCATTTGTATATCAGCTGGATCAGTCAGTCTATTCCCCGATAGACTAGTCAACACGGTTATTTGCTTCCTCTGTTGCCTTTCCTTCATTACTGCGGAGAAGTATTTTGTGTTAGCATCTCCTAGCTTGATTCAAGTTTCCCTGGAATTTTGCTATAAGGCCCTTTCTTCAATAAGGGACCACTTCTCTAACTGTTGAAGTGTTGCCAGCTCTTCATCAGCCAGGTCATTAGTGTATCTGAGGGATAATCTTTCTTGTATATTCCTCAAAGAGGCTCTAGCAGTAACAATCCTGTCAGAAATATCTTTTAAGTTTCTATTGTTCAACTTCCTGAAGGCAGGTCTCAGATATTTTAGTTTCATCCATACATTCCTCATTGGATCAGTGGCCAGATGCTTGTTTCATCCTCCTGCAACTATAGGCATGAACTTAGAGTGATCTGCCCAGATATTGAAGAATCTGAATGTGACTTTGATATTCTGAGGAGTACCAGTCTGAGTGATGATCATATGAGAATGATCTGAGATATGAGGTTGTTTATATTCCACCACTAGGTGACCATGATGAAACATCCAATCACCGTTCCCTAGTGTCATATCTAATTTGTTGTAGACTCTATCTGCCCCCTTTTGTCTATTTGTCCAAGTATAATAATCACCTCTCCATGGCAGTTCACTTAGATTGAGAGTGTGAACACAATCCATGAAGTCTTGGATTTCAGCAGTAGTAACTGGAGCACCATATAGCCTATCTTGAGCACACATAACAGCATTGAAGTCACCCCAAATCATCCATGGCATAGTCACGTATTGAGCAATATCACAAAGCTGGTGCCACATTGTTCTTCTCTGTTCTACTATGTTAAAAGCATATATAATAGTCATACAGCATAGCATACCAGTTTGTTTATTCAGAACTTCACAGTGGATCAATTGTGCAAAACTAATCAGGTGAGTCACTTGGTACCAATTATCATCCTACATAAGTCATATCCTGCCATTTCTGGCATATGAATAGTTATTCAACAATTTCCAGGTGGGTGCTACCTTTTTACTGATTCTAGTAGCATTCTTCTCTTTTATTCTTGTTTCCACTATTCCAGCTAGTTTCACTTTATTGTCTCTCAGGTAAAGGCTCAATTATTTTTTTATATACTTTGTTGAGCCCCCTGAGTTTCCATACCAGCCAAGTCATTGAACAGTTGAAATCCTCCCCTTCATCATAAGGGAGAAAAGTAGCAGTCACTTGAGTGCTCTTCATCTTCTGCTTGTCAGTACACCCCACTGGCAAGTGCAGATTACCCTGCTGTTGTAGATTAGTGACGAGGTTGGGCATGATAGGTTGACCATCCCCTAGATCACTCTCAAGAGTAGGTAGTGTGGTGTGATTGTCAACCTGGTGCAGATTTAGACTCTTGTCTGCAGCTGGTTGAGCAGGAGCAATAGGGTTCTTAGTAGCTAAGACAACATTAGGTAGTGTTTCCTTGCTAGTAAGCTGATATTGCTTATCCAAACAAACATTCACCTGTTCAGGCTGGTTTTTGGAGACCCAGGCTTGAACAGGCTGTTGATGTTTCCTTCTTACTCTTCTAGGTTGGGGTTGGGGGGGGGGGGGGGGGGTCATGTTTCACTTCTATTGGGCATTGATATCCTAGTTGCAAGCATTTAGAACAAAAAATGGGCTTCCAGTCATATTGTATTTCTTGCTCAAATTCCAGGCCTGAGGGATCTAGGACACTTATAGAATCAGGAAACGGTTAGTAATATTGACCTCCACCAACATCCTAGCATAGGAGATTCTAACTCTCTTTGATGTGCACTCATCAGCAAAGAGAGGATTGCCTAAATCACTAGCCACTCCATTCAATGAATCATCACTCCAACAACTAACTGGTAAGTTGGGGAATTTGATCCATAGAGGGATATCAGTTAAAAACTCAGTTGTGAAATCAAAAAGGGGATGCCACATCTTAAGAATTATAGGCTTATTGTTTATGGTGTATGGGCCAACAACCAGAACTTCATTGAGGTCATCCATATCTTGAAATCTAATAACATAGTATCCTTCTTCGTGCAAATAGATGTCAGGTTCAGCCACCACAGGCCATGCCTGAGCAATATATCTGCTCATTTGTTTATACCCAGGCTTCTCCCCTACTACATATGATATTAACGAGCACTTCCATTTCAGTGTTTCAACTTCTACTTTTTGCTTATCTAATTTAACCCTAATTTTCCCATCCACAATTTTCGGTGATATATATCGTAGAGCTCTCCCATTTTGTGAAGCCCTATTTCCTGCAAATAGATTAGTCCAAGGAGGTTCAGTTGGCTCACCTTGTAGGGTTAAATCATCAATTTGCACCAAATCCTGTTGTGGTGGAATGGACACAGCCGAATCCGGTAGTATCAATGCACTAGGTTCCTTCGAGAGTGAGCCGCCAGTTGCAGCTTCCACCATCAGCCTAATTATGTATTCTAGTTAATTCTCTTCGTGGGGATATCTTGAGATGGGATTAATACGTTGCAACTTTGAAATATGACCTTTGCGTGATTACCTTGACTATATGGATACATCCAGATGCTTGTCGCCTTTGCCTTGTGCTGTAACTGGTATCTGCCTCTTAATTGTCGATACTAATATTCACCAAAACAAAATTGTGACAGTGGCTGTTAAGTTGTTTCCAGGCATATCTCTAAGAATGTGTGAAAAAAAGAAATTGTTATGCCTTGCTGCATATTATGGTTTTATAAGCTCTGTTCTTTTTCCTTTTCTGGTGGGGAATAAATTACTGTTTCTCAATTGCTTTGGCTCTTTTCTCTGCCCCTGGCATTGTTGTTTTAACAATAATGTCTTCATTTGTTTTTAGTGATGAAACTAAACTTTCTTGGCTCTGTTACAAGTACTTAAAGTTTCTATACTTTTTTGAAAGTAGCATCTTTATTTTGTTAAATTTTTCTCTTTCCATTAATTTTCTTGCAGTATTACCTGACAGAAGATGGGTGCAAGTATGGAAATGCCTGTAAATGCAATCATAGTAGGAGAAACGGTGTGATCTCACCTGTTCAAAGTTTTAACTTTCTTGGCCTGCCAATTCAATCGGTATTGCTCCTTTCTGTCATTCAGAACCTTTCTGAATTTGACAATTATGTTCTTAAGGGATTTGTCTTCATTTCAGGGAGGGAGGGTTTGCCCCTACTATATGCGCACTGGCACCTGCAAGTATGGATCCAATTGCAGGTTTCATCATCCCGATCCTACTACAATGGCTGGTAGCAATCCTTCTTTTGGATACAACAATGGTGGATCTGCTCCAGTACAAAGTGGCTCCTATCCAACAGGGTCTTCTTGGTCTTCACCACCATCATCAAATGAGACAGCTCCGTTCGTACCAGGGATATATCCAGCAAGTCAAGGAATTCCTCCTCTAAGTCCACAATGGAACAGGTTTCAGGTAGTTTATTATTAATTTAACTTCCTTGCTTCTGAAAAAATTGTTTATGTTTTGTTCTGAAAGTTGGGTCATCATGTCTGTATTGCTTCAGCAGAGCCCTATTTCTTCGATTCAGAATTGATTTGAGCGTGGTACTTTTATAGTTCTATTCCATGTGAGCATATTGGTTTTGATATGTAAATTTAATGAAGGGAGATTCTACTAGTATATTTGAGCTTTAACGAAGTGACAGAACATGAGTTAGTCAAGCCATGTGCATGTCATTCTATCTTGATTCAAGAATCTAGATGACTTTTGTACACATTATTAAATGCAATATAAGAAGATTTATCTTAATCGTAAGACTTGTTTGACAGAGTGTTTGCCGTTGTTTAATAAGTTTCTTCTGACTTGTTTCTTGTTTGCTGATTTAGGCCTCGGTCTATCCAATCTCAGAGAAGAGCCTACCTACACCTCCAGCATTTGCTATGAAGGATCCCGGAACTAAGACAAACTTCTATTCCCGACCTCAACCGCCGTGGCTTGTTGAATAATACCCTGAACGTCCAGGTCAACCTGATTGCAGTTACTTCATTAAAACAGGAGACTGTAAATATAGATCCAACTGCAAATTTCATCATCCAAAGACTCAAATATCCAAAGACAAACCCGAGTGTTCTCAGTGACAAGGGCCTGCCACTAAGACCAGTAAGTTTTTCTTCTGCCCACATCTAAAACCTTTTGATTTCTTAGAAAGTTTTTTCTTTTATAGGCATATGTAGCTGAAATATTTAGCTGGGATTTGAGGACACTTTTAAGTTACTAATTACTTTTCTAAGAAAATATTTGAATCATCAATTCCTTGGAGGAACACTTATTAATTCATTTCAAGATGTTTATTCAAGCTTGTCTGCTGTTTGTTCTGATATAATAGTAGTTGACCAAGATTATAGGGCTCCTTTTATTCATTTTAGATTTTGTAACAATTAATCTCAATTATGAACCGAATAATTGTGAACTTGCAATTTCCTTACAAAGTTTATTTCATTTTCTTTTGTAAATGTAGGGTCAAGCTGTCTGTTCATTCTACAGCCGTTATGGGATTTGCAAGTTTGGACCTGCTTGTAAGTATGACCATCCAGAACATTATGACAACTCAGCTTCTTCTACTGGGTATACTTTCTATCAACCTCCATTTGGCAATTCTGCAACCACAGATGGCTTGAGGATGGCGAGGAAAGGAAATGGAAATGGAAATGGATCCCTAATACAGCAGTCTGTTTAAGAAATCTTTGCATGCAGAATTAGAATGGAATTCACATGGCTTACAAACAGACTAGAAACTCTATAGAGATGGTGCTTTAATCTTTTATTTTGTCAAAAGCTCAAGCAAATAGGATTTTGTATATCGTAGCATGTTCTTAGACTAAACGAGGGTATATGGATGTCGATGCAGCAGTATGTCATTAGGAACATCAACTTAATCAGGATATATGCAACCCCCTTTAGCTTTTTGTATATAGTTCAAAGTTCTTTTTTGCTTTTCCCATGTCTGTTGGGTGTTTTATAGTATTATTAGAGACCTACATGCTAGTCTATTCTCTATAAAAGGCAGCCCGGTGCACTAAACTCCCACTATGCCAGTCTGTATTTCCATGTGATGTCAAGCTTGTAAGCAAAATGCAAGCGGAACTTCTCAGTAGTCGGTGGATGGAGCATCACCTTGGACATGAATTTGGCTATATTGTGCCTAATTCTTTTGAAATTGAAGATGTTTTCTCCATACTCCAATCAGTTTTCCTGCTCCTATTGTACTCGCTCTGCTTTCGTTGACATGTTACTATCCTTTATAAAAAAATTTCTAAAATAGTCAAAATTATCTTGTTAAATCTTTCATTCGTTAGCTAATATTCAACTTTCTCAAATTATTTTCTATTGCATGAATTTACTATGACCGCTTCAAATTCAAACTCACAAATGGACTAATTCAGCTCAACATTAATTTTGAAATTACGTCTTTTAAAATTCTTCAAAGATGTCGGAAATTAGCTACGAAGGACGAGACAATTATAATTCTACTCAACATAACAGAAAATTCCACCAACTCAAGAAAATGAGCAAGTAGTATAAGGAAATAAGTTCTTAATTCATGATACTTCAATGAGACCAGAACTTGATTCAAACAACTAAAGAAGTACGTAAATTTTAAGGGAACGGGTCAAACCAACGCCCAAACAACATATTAGACTAGGAGAAACATTTCAAATATTAGCATACGATTAATTAATTAGACCTCGGCTCTCGTTTTTAAGGGTAGAACCAAATTTTATTAATTGAATCAAGAGGATCCATCCATACCTATCAAGTCTACAGGAAATACATCCAGTTAACCTAAACATAAGGATACTAACCCAAGAATACAACTACAAATAAAAATAGAACTAAGCTCCATATACCCACAAAAAGCTTCTCAATTCCGTTAACTTATCTTCTGCATTACTAATTACTTAACCCGTTTAAGTAAAAGATCTTAGTGAAATAATACTCTATTAATTGACCGCCTAAACCAACAATCAGGTCAGAATCTACTTCCACCTCAGGACACATGATAAATTTAAAACCACGGACAAAAATTGGAGCAATTGATCATCACCAGTGTTAAAACTTTCATGCAGCCCCAGCAATCAGAATCAGAGTAGTGAAAAACATACCAATTCAATCTTAGGAAAGCAAGATCACGAAACAGAACTCTGAAATTTCCTCAGAAACATGCTTCAAAAAGCACAACCAAGTTCAAGCTCCGAAATAGTAAAATCACACAACCACAAGTTCCTATCAAGAATTGTTTCAAATAGCACTAAATTCTTCTGACAGTAAGGCTATAGGAATATTGAAATTATAACTTCCAAAATTCAGGGATTCATTCTTCAAGAAGATGCCTTTGTCTTTCTGGGAGCCAATTGAGACTCAGGCTGCATAAATAAAAAATGTTTAGGATACTTGCAAAAGATACACACTTGAGACAACATAATAGCAGTAACAAAAAGATCTAAAGACGACTAACGAAAAAGAAAAGGCAACTGACATAAAGTAGACACCACATATTCAAGTAATGAGAATCAATTATTTACCTCTTTCCTGACAGATTCTTCCTTTTCAGACAATACCAGCTCGATATGGCACGGATGTGACATATAAGCTGCAGAAAGGCCAAGAGGTTAAAACTGTACTGCCTATCATTATGTACAACAAGAGGAAATAAGAGGAGCACTCACGATTGATTCTTCCATGAGCACGGTATGTACGGCGCCTCTGCTTCTGAGCTTGGTTTACTTGAATGTGAGTTATGTAAAGTGAATCCACATCCAAGCCTTTAACCTAAAATGAGGTGAAATTAACACCACTCTTCTTTAGGGATAAGCGAAAGTGAAGGACCGAGAGAAAAGATACAACCCTAAAAATTAGAACATACTTCAGCATTACTCTCGGCATTCTTGAGCAAATCTAGAATAAACCCTGCAGATTTGACAGGCCAACGTCCTTGTCCATTTGAGTGACGATTCTTTGCCTGAGCAGTACGACCAACACCACGACAAAAACGTGTGAAGGGGATGGCTTGTTTGTGGGCAAGAACATCCTCCAAGTATCTCTTTGCCTTGTTCAAAGGCATCTTCCTAAGGGCGTGCGCTGTTTCTCTAGTATTCTACAAGTAGATAATAAATACACATCGAGTAAGAAAGCATGCAGAGATTAGAATAACCATCAGAAATTATAGAATCGTTAAATATAGCTCCAACTGATGCAGAACTGGACAGAAGAAAGAACATTGATCCAAGTGAACCAATTCTCACCAGAAAAGTAAATGTTCTGAATAAAAGTAGTCAAGGCATAGTTTTATGCTATGGGTGATTGATCGGAAAAAAATATTGGTCAAATATTACATGATGATAGTGATGAATAATCAGAGGCATAGTGTTCTCAAAATCAATGTCTGAAAATATGATTTGCCCTGATGAAATCATCAAAGCACCAAGTGGTCAGTGGAAGCTGCAACTTCTTTAATTAAGAGCCTATTACAGGTCAGATCAGCAAGAAAAACCTCATAGATTAAGGGTGTGTTTTCCAATTTTCCCTTATTTGGTTGGTCAAAATGTTTTGGAAAAGAAAATAACTTCCCTAAGGGGAGTAGGGAAAACAAGTTCCATAAGTGACATTACAAGTTCATTGTCTACTCCTCACCCAACGCCCTCACCCCCACTTCCCACCCCACCCCTATAGTTTTTTGCTAAATTACATATATATATTCTCTTGGGATAATACTTTTTTGCTTACTTTACCGAACACTAGAAATAAGTAAGAAATTCCAAGTAAATATTTTCCATGGAAAATATTTTCCTTCATACTAAACACACACTACATGGCAAAACTGCAAGTATTCATCAACATTCAACTTGCACAGTACCACCCAGTTCTGTCAAACACAAATCAAAACAGAATTGACACACAAATATTTTAACAAAGCATAACAGAACTGTCAAAAAATGTTCACCTATTACTTAATTGACGGATACATTTACTCAAACCAAGGCACATTATTTTACTGGAACTAAATCACAGAAAACAAGCTTGCTGAATCCAGAAAAAGGGAACTGCTACTTTAACAAAGCTTATAGTGCAATATGCAAATGCGAGAAAGAACAATAAGATATATTGAACCCCAAAAAGCAACACACAAAAATAGCAGAAGCCAATAGCTTGCAAAGCAGAAAATCACGTAAGATCAAATTTATAATAAAAATAAACTGTCCAAATTTAGATGACACAGTTTGGATTTCTCGAGTCAAAACTTATTTATTTTGATCGTGCATTCAGACATTATACAATCTTTTAAAGTTTTTAAGAAATAATTTACATATTTAGAAACTAGATAAAAAGTAGTATAAGTCACAAAAATTAACAATTTAAAATATTTAAAGGGCATACGAATATATCACAATGGAGAGAGTATATAAATCACACACCTTGAAATGGACTCTGAGACTCGAGCCCTTGCTTTGCAAGCTGATACAACACAAACCCATGTCAAAATATTAAAACACTATTAAACATCACAGTGTTGCAACTTAAATGTGTGTATAGTATTGGGTACTCACATTTGGTGGGGTTCTCTGGTTCATTCGAATACTTCACCTACACACAAAGAAAAAGGATTAACACATACAAATCAATGGGATAATTCGAAGGGTTCACGTATTCATATTTTACCATGGCTGCTGGTAATGCTGCAAGCTGTCTTCTTGGATGCTAGGGTTTTCGAGTTAAATATATATATTCTGGTTAATTGGGTTGTGTTCATTTTTACTAGGCCTTTTGAAGTATTTGGGCCCTCAACCTGTGTTGGGCTTTCTTTTCAGCTTATGTGAACACTTTCATTTAAGCGTGTATTATGATCTCGGTTCGTGAACCGAATGTCTCACCTGACGACTCCAGACTTGAGTTCCGGAACCACAGTTATGATTAAATTGCTACCAATTTTGATTTATTTTCTTGGGTTTTTAAAGTTATCTGATAGGTTTATCTGTGCAGGTCTCTGCCAAAATGTTTTCAATTGTTAACTCATTTATTTCAGCAATAGTTGGTCCTTGATTTGGTGACGGGAAGGAATAAACCTTGTGTAACAGGGATGGTATCTAAACCCAGGATATGGTAAGGGTTACAGAGATAGTATCTAACCCATGTCTTAACTATAGTTAGTCCTTGTGCAGGATAAAATGAATCAACACTATTAGAATTTGTATTGTACACGCGGCAATCATCTAATCCCCTATAGAGAAAAATTAACTGGAGGGAATCTAACCTTGTACAACAGTGTGTATCGAATCTAATTTGTAATTCAAATGAAGTGTAATGCTTGAATCAAAGCTTATCAAAACCATAAAAGAAATAATTCTAGCAACTTCTATATACAATATTTCATGGAGAAAATTAAAACACCTCTAAAAATGACTGATCGTTGTAAGTTTGAAGTGGATCTTGAATTTCTAATATAAATAGATGAGTTCAAATCAAATATTTCCTTCGTCCCAATGTAAGTGCCTTATTTTATATTTTTTTGTATGTCCCAAAAAGAGTAACTATTTCTATATTTAGTAAATTTTCAAATTCCAAGACAAGTTTAAGACAACAAGATTTAAAGATCACACACATCTTTAATTTAAAACCACAAGATTCAAAAGTCTCCCTTTATTTCTTAAACTCCGTGTCAAGTCAAACTAAGACACTTAAATTGAAACAAAACTTCAGAAAAACTTCTCTCAGTTTTGATTATATCTGAATTCAGTTATTAGCAATTCAAACTTCAGATATGCATGTTGGAATTTTGACATTCGCAAACCAAGTTTTTGATGCGTATTGTTGGAAGTTTGTTTGCACAAGCTATATGCCAAGCGTTAGACAAAATTTGTAACTTCAAAGGTGAATTTTTACAATTTAAGTCTGAGTGATTAAACTCACAAAAAATTATAAACTTAGGGGTCGTTTGGTATGATGAATAAGGAAAATAGTATTGGGATGAAAATTTAGTATCGTTTTATCCCTTGTTTGGTTACTAATTTTGGGATATCTTTTTTCTCTTTTGATAAATTTTTAATTTCAACTTTTCATATGACATGTTTAAAACCACAAGATTAAAAGGTACTTTGAATTCTACGTATCTTTAATTTAAGATCATAAAATTCAAAAATATTCTTTACTTTCTTAAACTCCGTATAAGTCAAAACTTACCAACAAATTGAAACGGAGTGAGTACTTGCTAGTGCTTTTGGTACTTGATACTTCAAGTTCTGCTCTTTTTTTCCCCTGCGGATCGACCTCCTTTTTCAATAAACATAAAGGACATAGGTTCCTTGTAATCGTTGTTAGGCCTCTGCATATTTATTCTTATATTAACCTTACAATTTTTCACTTTGTAAAATAGGTCAGGAAAGACTTCTTGCTCAAGAATAAACATTCATTTTAAACTTTTAAAGTTAGTTTCACCACTTGAACATTACTTCGTAGTCAATTGATGGACTTTAATTTTTTGTTGCTTTGAATGAATACAGAAATAAAATGTTCCATCAAGGTGGTACAATGTATTACACGATCAATTTTAACTGCAAAACTAAACTGAAGCATAAGAGATACAGAAAGCAAGATGATAGCGGCCATGTGCCTTTGAAGAATGATAGCAAATAGACAATAGTAATGTAGAATAGTTACTAGAATTATGAACAGAAGACAATGGAGCTATTGTCAGTGAGCCACTTTCCCATTCGGTCCTCTTCACAAACTTGTATAATCGATGCCACAAAGATAGCTAACTCTGTTTTATCAAATAAATAAGGAAACATGCAAGAATTTGGCACCTTGCATATACATAATTGAATGTGAAGCTACAAATGCTTTAGTACAAGCGGAATGATACTACTTCTCTTATTTTGTTTCTTTTGGTTGTTGATTTGCCGGAGAACGAACGAACTTTAAGTCTTTAAGCAAGGTTGTCTTCCTTCTGAGACAAGTACCTAAAGAAAAGCACAACATGAAAAAGATCAGATTTTGTTTATCACTGAGAAAAGAAAGCAAAAGGTGATTAATAAAGGAGAAGGAAAACGGACACATTTGCATCAAAGGCGTTCAAAGTTTGGTTAAACACCTAAGCTGGACGCGGATTGTTATTTCCTACAGATATCCCAGATGCATTTGTGAATTAAGACACGTACCGCTTATGCTTTAGCCAACGAGAGAGTTGATAGAGCTGCACTGACTCATTTGAAGCATGGCAAACCAGAAGAAGATGATTGCGAGGACGTACCATCCATGCAAATCTCATACACAATATCGAATATACACATAAAACTGCAGCCGAAGATTTTTTTAAAAAAAGTAAGATCATAATCTCAAAATCCAAGAAATGGTCCGGAACTGAGACAACATTTATGCAGGATCAAAAGCAAAGCACACCAGAAGGTGTTGGATGTACCAAAAACCTATGTATGAACACTTGAGCAGTGGCGGATACAGAATTTAAACGTCGCTAACCGAAGTTAAAAATGCAGGTTCTGAAATATATATTTAATCCTATCTATACTTTTTTTCACATATATACATAATGTTAGAGTCTGAAGCCATAGGTTTTGGCCAACCCCACAACTTATATTGGAGAGAGACATTTTTCTTGTGCATCCAAAACAAGGATAAATTGACTATTGTTCTAGTAGTTTGGACTGAAAATTGTAAAGACCACTACTATTTCACCTGCAGTCATGTTGCCAGAAATTGCATCTGGGGGCTTCTTTGAATCCAGCACTCCCTTATACATCAATTCAAGTAAATTTCAGAGACTTTCACATATAATAAGGAAACCTCTATACACAGATAAATTAACGAAAACGATCATCTGGGATTAGGAACATACAGAAATGACAAATCCCCAGTTAGCCATAGGACCCCAAAAGTGAGTTGTTTTAGGGCCAATAGGGCTGTTCAAGAATGCCCGGAAGGAATTCATGATTTTGTAATTCAATTGCCTCTGCATATATAGAAAGAAACAAACTTTAAATACTAACAAAAATTCTGTTGATACGTAAATGACGTGTAAATTCAGTCTTAATCATTTTCCTATTTACTGAGAAACAAGCAGGGAACTTGCTCATTTCCAGTAAATAACATGAAAGGACTCTTTGTTCCACGAGTAACCTGTAATTCTTTCCAAGTCTAAGGAAATATTTGTGCAAAACAAACACATAATTTTTTTCTTTTACAAATATACTTCAACAAAACAAATTCTTTGAATAATTTGCTAAAATCTTCAACTCGAAAGGCTAAGCCAATAAGAGAAGACCGTCTCCTTCCTTGTGATAGACTTGGATCTTTTCATTTGTTTTATAACCGTGATGACCGGGCTAGCTTGCGTGGACCTCGACTAATTTCACGAGATAACTGCTACCTCCCACCAATATTAGGTATCAGGTAACTCTGTCCATCAAGGCTTAAGACAAATGGAAAGAAATCACCTAATGTTTATGTCTCTACTGGAATTTAAACTTGAGACCTCATGGTTCTCCTCCCACTTTCACACATTCGGGTGTAGAATTGAATCTTTTCATTTAAAGAACAATCCTTTTTCCAGGAATTTTCTTGAGATACCTCAAGTAAAAACAGAGAATCAAATTCCATTTTCTCCCCTATTCACTACAGCAACAAAGTTCCAAATCCAATTTTCTCCCCTATTTACTACAACAACAAAGAATCAAATTATCACTATATTTATTCTTTTTTTCCTATTTCTTCCATCAAGTGTATGATAGCCAAGGGGGTTGTTGATTTTTTCCAACCCCCACCCCCGCGAGGCGGATGCAAGATTTAAACTTTAAGGTTCAACCTTTTGAGATTTTTAGCGTTGAACCCGATATATTTTAACAGTTATGTATTTATTGCAATTTTAATATTACATTTATACTCCACCTCAAAAGTTAGGGGTTCAATTGAACCCCAAGTAGAATGCTACATACGCCCCTAACCCCATGGCATGGTAGTCTACAAGGTCCAAAAGTACTAATCTTACAATAGAACCTTTACCTGGTATGTTAAGTGCTAAACTCCTTTTCCAGAAAACGAAATGACCCCTTTTAAATACTGCTGGAGAGGGTGAAATGGCAGTACCAGCTAGGGTTCGTTGGTGAATTTGTTGTCAATTGTGGAATTATTAGGAAGGCCTCCGCCAGTGTACATGACAATTAAGGTATTTATTTCGTTATAAATGCCAGTCATGGATTTTGACAGTTTCGTCTCCGAGTAAATTCATTTTTGCGTCCAGATCCTCGTGACGTGTAGTTAGTTTTGGGATACCTTGCAATACCAAATTCTTTTGGGAAAGGAGTATATTTAAAAATCAGAAAATGGCCAAAACTACATTTCAACTAGGGAAATAAAGCACTTTTGCCCTCTGTTATTTTTTGTTATAAAATTTATCCTCATCGTCTAGAAATTGGACAATATATGTAACTATATAATTTATATTTGTATGAGTCGAAGTCGAAGAAACTATGATTATCAGCTTATTGTACTGTATTTTATCAAAATCGAATTTAAAATACTGAATAATTTGATATGATAATAATATAATATATTTAAGAACCGCAAACCAAATTTTACGAACCGAAACTTTAATATTGTATATCATATTAAATAATTTAATATAATAATAATATAATATGTCTAAGAACCAAAAATCAAATTTTACGAACCGTAATTTTAATAATATATACCGTAACATGAACACCCCTACCTAAAATGGTCAATAATGTAGTTTAGTTCATCCATAAACCAACTTTTCTAGAAATGATGATCACGATCAATCAAAGTTTAATATCTTTAAAGTCAAAAGGTACATTAATTCAACCTACTGAGGCCATATAGATGGAGATTGAAGAAAGACTATATTTAATTGGTTGTCATTATCTAGAATTAATCATCTGTTAAATTCTCTATACTTTATTGTAGATCCCTTGCATATAGGAAATGCAGCTGAAACAAAATGTTCTTAATTCCGTCTTCTTTTTTGGGTCTGTTTCTATTAATAGTTAATACCATGCATAAGAACTTCTACTAGAAATCCTTTTATATCATTGGAAAAGATTGTTCCGCTTAATAAAGTATTCTTTTCTGCTTTATCCTCTTTAATTTAACAATTAGACATCATGAAATATATATTTTGCCTCCTTTTAAAGGACCTTGTCTTTTGGTTGGTACATATTGTTGAATTTGTCAAGATTCATGTGAACACACGTAAACATTGGAAGCTTTTTTCTTAGAATGAAATTGGTAAATGCATTTTCATTGCATGATCATACTTTATGTGATGTCATGCATGGTATTATTAAGAAAATTTCTCTTTTATAAATAGTAAGAGTTTTGTTCATTTGAAATCATCCTTCACTTGTCTTCTCATCTTCTAAGGCATTTGAATCTTCTTTCTCTCTTGTAATATTTTCTTATAATTTTGGAGTGGAATAAAATTTAAGTTGGTTGTGTCCGAGGACTACGCAAAAATATAATTTTGTTGAACCTCGTAAATTCTTGGTGTTCTTTTTTATTGTTGTCTCAATTACTATATCTTACTTTCCCTTAGATCTAGTAATTGTGATTCAATCAATCTCTATATCTTTGGCTTCCGCAACAATTGGTATCAGAGTCAAGGTTGTCTCAGTATGCTCTATGGTTGTAGCACAATCTAAACTTCCACATCATAAAAGAATTACTTTGGTCTTCTATATTGTCAGCTAATAAATAATATTTGTAGTAGAAATGAAAGACAAGAAAAATGAAGAATCCACATTGGTTGTCACTAATACGTCTTTGACATCTTTGCTTATGACAAGAATTGTGTCAATTGAAAAATTTGTAGTTGAAATTTTTGATGGGTCAGGACATTTCGGGATGTGGCAAGGTGAGGTTCTTGATGTCCTTTTTCAACAAGGGCTAGATATTGTCATAGAAGAAAAGAAACCGGACAGTATAGGAGAAGAAGATTGGAAGATTATCAACAGTGTTGCTTGTGGTACCATTCAATCTTACCTTGCAAGAGAACAGAAGTATACATACACGAAGAAAACTTCTGCAAATAAATTGTAAAATGCATTGGAGGATAAATTCTTGAAGAAAAACATCCAAAATAAACTTTACCTGAAAAATAGACTGTTACGCTTCACATATGTTCCTGGTACCACAACGAATTATCATATCACCAGCTTTAATAAGTTGGCGACATATTTCAGAACATGAATGCGACTTTTAGTGATGGAGATATGACTTTAATGTTGTTAAGTTCACTTCCCGATGAGTATGAGAACCTCGAAACTACTCAACTTCGTGAAAATGATGAAGTATCTCTAAGAGAAGTTTGTTCCGCCTTGTATAGCTATATGAACAACGAAAGAGAGAAAAACAAAAAGGTGGAGAAGGAGAAGCACTGGTCGTGAGAGGTCGTTCTCAAAACTAAATGAGAATGAATAAAGGAAGATCCAAGTCAAGATCCAGACCCATCAAAGATGAATGTGCCTTTTGCCGAGAAAAGGGGCACTGGAAGAAAGATTGCCCAAAATTGAAAAACAAGGTCAACCCTAACAATGGGAAGGATGTCATGGATTCAAATATAACTGATTGTGACGACTTTGATTTATCACTAGTTACAATGGAGTCATCCAGACTATCTGACGTATGGCTAATGGACTCAGCTTGTAGCTATCATATGTGTCGCAACCGGGACTGGTTCGTTGATTTTCAAGAAGGAGAATGTGGAGTTATTCACACCGCAAATAATAATCCTATTACCGCATACGATATTGGTTCAATCTGATTAAGGAACCATGATGGATCGATCAGAACATTAACAGATGTTTGATATGTACCGGATTTGAAGAAAAATCTTATTTCTGTGAGAGCCTTAGAGTAAAAGGAGTTCAAAGTCATTACATAAAATGGGATACTGAGAATATGCTCCGGTGCACGGGTGGTAATGAAGGAAATTTGAAAAAATAATAACATATACCACTATCACGATAGTTCAGTTATTGGGACAACGACGGTGACATCTAGTGATGACAAGTAGGCGGCATGCGCTTGAGACATACTGGAGGAAAATCCGTGAAAAATTTATCAGATCAAGGATTTCTAAAAGGAGTAAAGACTTGCAACTTGGAGTTTTGTGAGCATTTTGTCAAGGGTAAACAAACAAGGGTTATATTTGGAACAATTGTTCATAATACTAAAGGTATTTTGGATTATGTTTACTCTGATGTTTGGGGTGCTTTCAAAACACCTTCATTAGGTGGAAAACATTTTTTGATAACCTTAGTTGATGACTCTTTTCGGAGAGTGTGTGTGTATACAATGAAAACTAAAGATGAAGTGTTGGGAATTTTTCAAATGGAAGGCGATGATAGAGACTCAAACAGGCAGAAAGATCAAGTGTCTTCGCACATACAATGGTGGAGAATACAAAAATGATCTTTTCAATAAATTTTTTGAAGATAGTGGCATCGTTAGACATTTCACCGTTAGAAATGCACCACAAGAGAATGGAGTGGCAAAACGCATAAACCAAACTTTGCTAGAGAAGGTTCGGTATATGTTGTCCAATGATGGCTTGGGCAAAGAGTTTTGGGGTTGAGGAAATAACATATGCATGTCATCTCATTAATCATCTACCATCTGCATCTATTGGTGGCAAGACACCATTTGAAAAATGGTATGGAAAACCTGCTGAAGATTATGGTTCTTTACATGTATTTGGCTCAATTGCATATTATCATGTGAAATGTCAAAATTGGATTCTAGAGTAAAGAAAGCTATATTTATAGGGATTACTTCTGGAGTCAAAGGATACCACTTATCGTGTCCAGAGACAAGAAAAATTATATCTAGCAGAGATGTTACATTTGATGAATCTGCCATAGCAGATAAGGTAACAGTTAAAATATGTCAAACAAATTGATGGTGCTTCAAAGTAGGTGGAGTTTGAGGAAAAATTAATTTTCCCAACACAATGAGAAAACGAGGAAACAACAAAAAAAATTCCTCGGGAAGAAGAGCCATTTGAAAGGGTGATTCCAACTCTGGAACCTCAACAACTTGAATCAATAGCAACCACTAAGCCAAAAAGAACAATAAGAAAATATGTTCTTCTTATTGATATGGTGGTTTGTGCAGCCTTAATTGTAGTTGATGGTATTCCGACCACTTATAAAGACGCAGTCTAAAGTTCAGAAGAAGATGAGTGAATGATTGCCATGAATGAAGAAATGCAATCCCTTCATCATAATCGCACATGCAAATTGGCCAATCTCCAGAAGGACAAGAAAGCAATTGGGTGCAAATGAGTATATGCAAAGAAAAAAGAATTTCCTAACTAAGAAGATGTTCACTACAAAGCAAGATTAGTGGCCAAAGAATACACTCAAAAGGAGGGAATTGATTATAACGAGGTATTTTCTCCAGACGTAAAACACTCATTCATTAAAGTTTTGTTGACTTTGGTTGTACAGTTAAATTTGGAACTAGTTTAGTTGGATGTAAAAACTGCATTTTTACATGGAGATTTGAAAGAGAAAATCTATATGACTCAACTAGAAGGATTCAAAGTTGCTGGAAAGAAAAATATAGTGTGCAAATTTGAAAAATTATTGTGCGGATTGAAACAATCTTCTAGACAATAGTATAAATGATTTGACAAGTTTATATTGCAGCAGAGGTACAGAAGAAGCAAATACAATCATTGTGTGTATTTGCGCAAGCTTGAAGATGGATCCATCATATATCTTCTCCTATATGTTGATAGCTTCCAAAGGTCAAGAGGAAATTGAGAAGTTGAAGATTCAACTATGAAAGGAGTTTCAGATGAAGGATTTGGGTGAGGCAAAAAAATTATTGGCATGAAGATAAAAAGAGATAGACATTCAAAGAAACTCTGTTTATCTCAGAAAGAATACTTGAAGATGGTGCTAGATCGTTTTGGCATGAATGAAAAAATGAAGTCGGTTAACACTTCGCTTGCTCCTCATTTTAAGCTTAGTGCCACTATGTCGCCGAAGAATGAAGTTGAACGAGAATATATGTCAAGAGTACCTTATGCAAATATTGTTGGTAGCTTGATGTGGCAATGGTTTGCACAAGACCAGATATTTCACATGTTGTTGGAGTTGTAAGTAGGTATATACATGATCCAGGAAAGGAGCATTAATAAGCTGTGAAATGAATTCTACGGTGTATTTGTAATATTGTAGAGGTTGGTTTGATTTTTTAGCACAAAGAAAGTAAGTACCTAGTTGGATATTGTGACTCAAATTATGCATGTGATTTGGACAAACGAAGATCAACTACTGGTTATGTTTTTACTTTTGAAAATGCACCGGTTAGTTGGAAGTCTACTTTACAGTAAACAGTTGCTTTGTCTATCACTGAGGCAGAGTACATGGCAATTAAGGAAGATGTGAAGGAGGCAATTTGGCTTCAAGGGTTGCTTAGAGAGTTTGGTATTGAACAAGAAAAAATCACAATATTATGTGATAGTCAAAGTGCTATCCAATTAGCAAAGAACGAAGTTTATCATGCAAGGACGAATCATATTGATGTTCGGTATCACTTTATACGAGACATTATAGAAGAATGTAGAGTCATGGTGCAGAAAGTTCGGACTACAGATAATCATGCCGATATGCTGACGAAAGTAGTGACTGCGGTCAAGTTTTAACATTGTTTGAACTTGATCAACATTGTTAAACATTGAAGATTGAAGTTGAAGAAACTACCACAATTTGTCATTGAGAGAAAATTAAAAATGTGGAATCTTGCCAAGGTGGAGATTTGTTGAATTTGTCAAAATTCATGCGAACACATGTGAACATTGGAAGCCCTTTTCTTAGAATGAAATTGATAAATGCATTTACATTGCATGATCACACTTTACGTGATGTCGTGCATGACATTATTAAGGAAATTTTCCTTCTATAAATAGCAAGGGTTTAGTTCATTTGAAATCATCCATCAATTGACATCTCATCTTCTAAGGCATTTGAATCTTCTTTCTCTCTTGTAATATTTCACTTGTAATTTGGGAGTGGAATAAAATTTGGATTGGGTGTGTCCGAGGACTAGGCAAAAATACAATTTTGTCGAACCTCGTAAATTCTTGGTGTTGTTTTTTATTGTTCTCTCAATTACTATTTATTACTTGCCCTTAGATATAGTAATTGTGATTTAACTACTCTCTATGTATTCGACTTCCGCAACACATATAATTTTCATGTTGTGAGAATTGATTAAAATATCAGAAGGGGCAGTGTTAACGTTATTACAATGAACTAGTGATATTGTCCGCGCTTATCGTGATTTTGTGAATAAATCAATAAATATATACTAACAAAATTTACAAAAAAAAGTTCATATTAACCAAAATTTAACAAATATAAATATTTTGTCCAAATTAGGTTCAACAATCTTCATATCATCGAATTTATCTAAACATTTGAGCGTAAATACAATGGATCATAAAATAAAATATTTGACTTAGAGCAAATGCGAAATGAACATTTTCTATATGCACCACTAACCATACTTAAAGTGAAAATGCATCTTAATGTGGTCCTTAAATTTTTGTCCTCTGGGTTAGTCGAAAGCGTCGACTTGTTCAGCAGCTTCTTTGTCGTAATGAAGATTAATTATAGAAAAAGGACATGACTAATGAAAAAACTAACAAAGAGGTATAATAATATATATAAGATGGATAGATTTAGTCGCAACTTACATATAAATATATACTTAATGTTGTTTATCCTAAGCTAGATTGAATCAAATTTCAAAATGTTAAACTTATATGCGATAAAAAGTAAATGAACCACAAAAATCAATATTGCGTATATAACTGCACCAAACCTATTTTGTTGAGATAGATTAGACTAATTCAAAGCATAGCACAGTTGTACCGGCCCTTGCAATATAACTTTTACAAAATTTGGTCAAAAATATTTTTTGAAAAATTAATTTTAATAAATTATTATTATGAACCTAACTAAACTCCAAAAATATGTCATTTAAGTGAATATAGTGTCGTCTCTCCGAGATACATATTACTTATTAAAAAAAAAGGCACAAGGAATCAAAATTTAAAGGCAAAACACAAGAAAAATGAAAATAAATAGTAGTTTGTTTACTCTAAAGAATATGTGATCTATTATCTCAATATCTTTTTCAAACTTGTAGCACTCCAAAATATTACTACGTACGTGCACAACACAAAACCCAAAGAAAATGAGAATTATAAAAAATAAGGGAGGAAGTTATGAAAAATGTGAACTAATTGACTTTCAAAAAGCAATTACATAATTTCATATCTTATCTATCTCCACCAAACAACATTTCTTGTCCTTGTTTGCTTGACTCTTGAGATTAATACATAGGACTCTTAATTATTATTTTTTCAGGAATACAAGGCAGTGCCTCTTCAATCGTTGGGTGAGCCTTCTCTTTATCTCTGCTCGTCCTCTTTTTTTTTTTTTTTTTTTGTCCACTCATCCTCATAGTAAATTAAAATCAGAAGCTAAAAAGCATATAATTTGAAGATAAATGAAATAATCTGAGAACAATTCATTCTTTAAAACTTGGAAATATGCCCAATTAGTCAAGGATTACCTAATTGCCTCAGCAAGTCTTCTTACTCAAATTGGAACTTCCACAGAAACGATGATTTGAAGAGCAAAATAGGTTTAGATTGGTTAAATAGCTACCTAAACGCCTTTTAAGTTCTCCATTATTATTGTGGATAATTATGGTGAATTTCAATTGTCTTAGAAGTGACAAAAACGTTACAAGTTCACAATAACGTTCTTCATTATTGATATTTTATAATGAATTAAATGGGACATTACAATCAAACAAAAGTAGAAAAATGAGGAGCAAGTCATGGTAAAACACCAAAAGATCGATAATTGCAACATTGAATTAGTTGTTACTCTTTTATTTTGGAAGGAAGAATTAAACATATATTTAATGATAGAAATTAAATGAGACGAAATGGTCAAAATTTATCACTTCAGTTTTTTTTTTTTGTCTGAAAGAAAGAGAAGGAAGAGAGGGATTTCAAGAAATAAAATAAATCCTAATAATGAGAAAGACATTAATCCTTTTTGGAGGTTTTTGGGACAAAAAATAAGGAAAAAATTCAAAATTCTAAGAAAAAAGATAAACAGTGATACTGACCAATGAGGCATGCGACATCACCTTCCTCATTCCCAGCTTTATTATATAAATAGATAGAAATATTTTTACTACCTACTTCAGGGCTTCATGACATGATCATCCTTTAACTGGGGTCACATTTAAAAGAAATAATCATCGAATGTGAATATATGAAAGTATTGTAAGTTATGTAACCTGTCCATCATCAAGATGAAAAAGGACATGCAATCCCAATTAACCTTATAAAGTATCAGAAAAGTGAAATTTATCCCAAGATAGAGGATTTGGTATAAGACAACAGTTCCTAAAATAACTGGTTTTGAGTCATCTGGTGTCAGAAGGCCATTACGATGGAATGAGTAAATGATCAAGCATTTGTCTTTGGTGCTTAGCATCTTCTCACAACCTATCTTGCTCGGACTATCCAAAAATGCACTATTTTTGGAGGATCCGACTCGCACCCGATGGCATTGTTGAAGAGTCCAACCAACATAGCTCACAACTGCCTCATCCTGATTCCTTACCTTCATCCTCAGCCTCTTCCCCGTCCCATTCAGCTGCAATCTTCATCAAACTCCTCTCTTTCCAGTTCCTGCTGCTGATAACTCTGTTGCAAATTTTCCTAATCTTCGTTCATCCCTCATACTGCTCTCTTCTTTTCCTCATTATATTGGCCAAACTACAAACAACATTAGTAAAGGTTAAGAGCTTTTATCTGATTCTGCTATGTGCTGCATTACCTTCTTCAGCAACATATTAATCACGTCTTATTTATCATTGCATATGTCTTAAATCTATGCAGCAACTCATTGAGAAGGTACTGTAACATAGCTGACACAAGCTCATAGATTATTTCAACGGAAAGGCTCAAATATGCCATCGAACTATCAGTCATGACTCATTTATGCCACTGGTCGATAGTTTGGCTCATTTATGCAATCGCCGTTACAAAAAAGGTTCATCCATGCCATTTTTCACTAACGACCGGTTTTACAATACTAGATATGACATGTGGCCTCTAATTAGAGGTCCACGTCATTTAATTAAACCAGCCTAATAAAATCCTCAATATCTGGGTCTGTTTTTAGTTTAATTTAGGATGGTTTAATTAAATGACGTGGACCTCTAACTAGAGGCCACGTATCATATTTGGTATTGTAAAGCCAACCGTTAGTGAAAAATGGCATGGATGAGTCTTTTTGGTAACTGCGATGGTATAAATGAGCCAAACTATAGACCAGTGACATAAATGAGTCATTTCTGATAGTTCGATGGCTTATTTAAGTCTTTTCCGTTATTTCAAACACAATGGCAATGCCATCAATCGAACCACTATTGGAATAAAAGCTTCCAAAACATTTCCTAAATTTAAAAACAAACCATACAATGTGATGGAATATGCAGGCATTATATGTAAACATAGCATATATATAAACTCTTTTTCTGATCTAATGATTTTTTTTCTTTTTAGGTTCCATATGTGGAGTACATTGAAGTTCAAGACAAAAGTGAGATCCGCACATGCAAAAATGCAACACTAAGCACAGAGTCCAGAAACAAAGTCATCATCTCAACCTATGATTTCTTGCAAAGATGAAAACAACAAAGCACAAACTGCAACCAAACCAAATGCATATCATAAATTAATAAAAGAAGTAAATCTAGTTCTGAAGCAACAACAATTCAATGTTTACCTCAAACAAACATCTTTATAAACAATATTCACAAAAGAAACCCTAAAGCAATATCAAATTGCTAAGAACAATTCAAATATTACGATGCTGAAGTAACCATTTAAAACAGAATTTATAGGGAAAGGCAAGCAGATAGAATTAACAAGTATTTGCCAATTCGCAAAGCAAGGTATTTACATTATATAGTGTAACTTGTCTAACCTGCCATCATCTCTCCAAGACTCGAACAGAACGGGCACATTGAAGTATGGCTATCTTCAGCAATTGGCAGGACAGGACTACTCTTAGCTGAGTAATTTGAAGCAGCAGCGTAAAATCATACAAAATAATTCTAATATAATCACGTTCGAAAATGGTCGACAACTTTCAAAAGGCTATAGGTCTCAGAATCTGGCCTAGCCCCTCCAAGAATCATTCTTTTAAGAAGATTTGGATCATATACCTTCCCCTTAACATACGCCTTAATTAACGTATTGTACACAAAGGTATACCTAGTATAATTCGCTTTTTTCAGTTCTTCAAACAACTTTTCAGCATTCTCTACATCGCCATTATCTGCAAATATTTCAATTATTGAAAGAGTAGTCTCCAACCATGGAGTTGATCTTTTCACCTTTATGCTTGCTTCCATATCCATCCCCAATTGAAGAGTTTTGATGGCCTCCTTAATTAACCCCGCTCTCAAGCAACCAAGAGCAAGATGCCGATAAGTAATGGCATTTGGCTTGCACCCACTTTTCTCCATCTCCTTATACAATGCAGTGGCCTTGGTGATAAGTCCATGCCTACAATATACAGCTATCAATGAGTTGAACTGCTCATTTGACTTCAAAGGATTCCTTGATTTCATTACTGACCATAGTTCTTCAGCTCGACAGAGATCTCCAATCCTACCAAATGCTTCGATCACCAGGATATAACTCTTAGACCTAACATGGGAAAGCTCCAGAATGATGCCCCATGTCCTCTCCAAATCGGTCCGCTTTCCCAAATATCCATACAGCATGACAAGAATGTCCAATGTAGACCAGTTTTGCCCAGTTGCAGACTTCTCAATTGCTTCAACATAGGTCTCACAAACAGTATACAATCTAGTCACAGCATGTGCAGTGGCCAATATGCAGTAAGATACCTCATTCGGTTCAACTTTTGCTCTCTGCATGTCACCAAACACTTTCAATAGGCCTTCAATATTGTGTTGATTTGCTTCTATCTTGAGCAGAATATTGAAGGTCGAAACATGTGGAGTGACCTTATCGGCTTTCATCTGCGTCAAGATTTTAGGTATTAACTTCTTGCGGCTTGGGGAGGAGTGGAGAATGATGAGATGATTGAACACCAAATAAGATATGGGATGACCTAGCTCTCTCATTTTCTTCATATATGCTAGTGAAAGCCTTATCAGGCCTCTGTTCAAGCATCCGAGTATAAGATTGTTGTACAGTAACTCATTTTGGAACTCGGACGGAATTCGTGAGAAAAGGGTTTCAGCTTGTGATATCCCATGAAGCTTAGAAGTGAACTCTATTAAATATGAGTAATCTAGTTCCTTTGGTCTGTATGGTCTCTCCCTTATAACCCATTCCATCACCTGTGAAAAGCACAGATATTGCTTAATATCAATACAATTACAATTGAAGTTCTAAATGACCACCAAATTCTATCTATCTCAACTCAATGAAAACTGAATCTAACACTCAAATGCTAGTGAATACAGCCAGATTAAGAACCTCAAAGTTTGTCAATAGGAACTACATATGCCTGATTTGGCATTATGATAAGACTTGAAAATGAGCGCAACAACATAATAGAGCAAATTCAGTATATTGAAAATGCGAGAATAGAGGAACGTACGACTCTTCACCAGCTTTACCTGAAACATGTAACAGAACAGATCAAGAAAAAGTTTTCCTCTTTCCCTAATACCTTCACTACTATTACCCCTTAGATTTCTCACACAAACATATAAAGTGCACTGTAGTGATATTCTCAGTAGGTTGAATGCTTCACGTATTTCATAATAGGTAAATGCCCATTTTCAGATTTGGTAAGAGAGGACAGAGAAAAAGAACCTCAAGGGCACGCTTGTTGAATTTGAGTTTGCGCAAACGATTGACAGTGTGGAAAATGTCACCTCTGTGAATAGGTAGACCATCACCCATCCAGCTTTGGAAAGCAGGTCCGATGGACTCTCTTACGGGTACACTTTCAATTCTCTGACTTAAGTTGTTCCTTGTTGCCACCATTCCCTGATCTAACGGCCTTTCTTCTTTTTCCGATTCCGAGTTCTCTGAAGTAAGATTTGCATCGGACATTTTCGAACAAAATATGTGACATGAATGAATACATCGTTTGGACAAAGATATAACAACTGTTTGATGAATTGCACTAGTGATTCTCTGTCGCCGCAAAATAGATATGATGTTCATTGTTGATATGAGAAACAAAACCTACTTTACTCATCAGGACTGCTTAGCGAAAGAATTTTCCTGAAATTATGTATTCAGCACCACTAGTCCAAGGAAACCATAAGAGCGAACCTGCCACGGGTTGATTATCGAAAAAAAAGATTCAGCTTATGGGCGGTCGCCTAATCAGCAGTCATTTTGGTTTAAAAACCAGCAATAATAGCTTCTAGCATTTTGATGGCTCTGTTTGCAGGATGGATCTTTTACAGATGCATTGGATTTAGACGCAATCAAAACCAAGAGAAAAACCAATCTCATAAGAGTATTATAATCAGTAAGGTGGACAGCAAAAACTACATGATAAAAATATTACTGCACTACCTTAAGTTGAATTGCATGCTAATCTAAAAAGACATGGAACAATATAAAGAAATCAGTAAACTAGAACAAAATAGGATTTGGATATGCTGTATCATTTCACAGACATTTTCTCATGCATCACATCTAATCATTTGTTTCTCTGTTTTAATAGGCATGTGACAAAATGAATTATTGACTATAATCAGACAAAAAAGCAGGGTCTTAAAGTTCTAATCCAACAAAACTAGCTGAATAGATACACATATAGACACCTAGAACCATAAAATAGCTGTCTTATTAGAATTTTGTTAAAAATCTTTGGCAAGAAAACACATTTCCTGTATGTAACTCAAATTACATTCCAATTAGGGGTGATTCTAGAACAATATGAGCTTTAACAATCTCCCACAAAATATGAGCTCCAAAGAATATCATCCAGAAATTAGGAAATACAAGTACCCAAAAGATCCAACTATCAATAAGCTTGGAACATGGTACTGCTTGCGTTAATGTAGGTAGTGTGGAGAGAGAAATAGGAGAGCTTTTGAAGCAGTCGAGTCGGGTTTCTCTCCGTTGAGGAGTAGCCTCCGCTCTCTTATTTTTTTTGGAGTAAACGGAAAGTTCTTTGTTGTATAGAGGATTGGGTGGAGTTTGTAAAAACAACATACCCAGTAAAATCCCACAATCCCACAATGTGGGGTCTGGAAGGGTAGAGTGTACGCAGACCTTACCTCTACCTTGGTAGGTAGAGCGGCTGTTTCCGAGAGACCCTCGGCTCAAGACAAAGCATAAACACAAGCAAAGCAAGAGAAACGGTCAGACCCGGACAAAAAATTTAAAGCAGTATGAAAATGTTGGTATCAAAAGCGAATAAGTCATGCTAACGCATTCTGGAAAAAAAAAGCGGTAACTAATGCAAGTGCATAAGATAAACAAAGTACACTAAAGAGCATATAACGACAGAAATCAAATGCTACTAGAAAACAATACTGCGCCTACTAACATGATAGGCTAAGCGGGCCTACAATAATAACACTACAACTACCAGTCTGTAAGCGTAAGTATGGCTAAGCTCGACTACCTACTACCCTTCTATTCTAATAAGTGTACTCCACAATCCCCTATCTAAGGTCATGCCCTCGGATAGTTGCACCCGCGTCATATTTCGTCTAATCACCTCCCCCAATACCTCTTCGGCCTACCCCTACCCCTCTTGAACCCGTCTATAGCTAACCTCTCCCACCTTCGCACTGGGGCATTTGTGTCTCTCCTCTGCACATGCCCGAACCATCTCAACCTCGCTTTCCGCATCTTATCCTCCACCGAAGCCACTCCCACTCTGTCCCGGATATCATCATTTCTAATCATATTTCCTTGTATGCCCACGCATCCATCTCAGCATCCTATCTCCGCAACTTTCATCTTTTGGATGTGCAAAGTCTTGACTGGCCAACACTCCGCCCCATACAACATAGTCGGTTTAACCACCACCCTATAGAACTTACCTTTAAATTTTGGTGGCACCTTCTTATCGCACAAGACTCCAGATGTAAGCATCCATTTCATCCACCCTACCCCAATACGATGTGTGACATCGTCATCAATCTCTCCATTCCCTTGGATAATAGACCCGAGGTACTTGAAGCTTCTTTCTGATAATAGACCCGAGGTACTTGAAGCTTCTTTCTTTGGAATGATCTGAGTATCAAGCCTCACCTCCACGTCTGTCTCAAGGTCGCTCCCGTTACTAAACTTGCACTCCAAGTATTCTGTCTTGATCCTACCCAGCCTGAACCCTTTAGACTCTAGAGTCTGTCTCCAAACCTCCAGCTTAGCGTTCACTCCACTGCGAGTCTCATCAATCAAAGACTATGTCATTTGTGAATAACATACATCATGGCACCACCCCTTGAATTTGTCGCGTCAGTCCGTCCATCACCAAGGAAAATAAGAATGGACTAAGAGTTGATTCCTGGTGCAGCCCCATCGTCACTAGGAAGTGCTCTGAGTCTCCTCCTACTATCCGTACTCTAGTCTTGGCTCTATCATACATATCATTGATCGCCCTAGTATACGCCACAAGTACACCTTTACCCTCCAAACATCTCCATGTAACCTCCATAGGGACTTTGTCGTATGCCTTCTCGAGGTTGATGAAAATCATATGCAATTCTCACTTCCTCTTCCTATACTGGAAGAGACTTACACTGGTAGATTCTTGATCTTTTGGTATACCCTTTGTATACGGCCGTTGTGGCAATGTTTATGAATGAAAACACTTTTACTTGATCAAAAGAAAAGTGTAATCCTATATACTGTATTTACTAGCTCTCTACACCCAAAATACTAAATCTTTCACATAGCAACATAATAAATTTCAAGGAGGGTGAAGAAGTGATTGTTGTAGCAGGAACTGAAACTTCACATGAAATATTGAAAGGAAAATCAGATATTCAAGGAATAACTCAAGTAATCACCATCTAAGCCTGCAACAATTACAGTCTTTCCATCAAGATCACCAGCATTGCAGCAGGAATAATTAAGTTCCTCAAAGAACCGAGCTTCATCAATGTCGATCACATCGACCTATCAAGATATGGAGTTACTAGGAGATAGAAACACAACACACACTCTACTGAGCTAATAAAAGTTAAAAGTGAGTCGCAAATTCATTTTGCCTAATAAGTTATTTTCTAGCTACTGCTATGTCAATGTTAATAAAACAAAACTTAAGTTTGACCCTCAATTGTATTTCAGTTATCCCACATGCTTTCTCATCAAAGTGACATAGCATGTTGACACATATTGGATCATTTTATCCTTTTCCGAGCCGACGGTTTATCGGAAACAGTCTCCCTACACCAAAAGGTAGGGGTAAGGTCAACGTACATAAAACCCTCCCCAGACCCCACTTTGTGGGATTATACTGGGTATGTTGTTGTTGTTGTTGTTGTTATGCTAAATTGTACAGCACTGTAAATATAAACTGCACTTTTTCCTCCTCATGAATTAAGGTAGAAAAGGAATCTCACACTGTAAAATTTATTACCATCATGTACTTCAAATTTGATAAACAAATGTTGCAGTAACAGGAAATTTTAGGTTAAATCCAGTAGTTAACTAGCATCTCGTATCTCTTACAATATTTTATGATAAAATTGAGAAAGTATTTAGAAATAAAAACATATCCAGATAAATGGGAAAATGAAATAACAACAATCAATGATAGCAGAAACAAAAGTAAATAAAAAAGGTAAAGGAGAAGGAAAAAAAACGTAGAGCAGCTCAGAACATATGCCACTGAAATCGCAGAGAAGAACTTACTGTTGGCCACCGAAATCACAGAGAAAGAAACGGCTATGGAGGTGAAAGAAGAAAAGAAAAGGTACGGTAATGTAGGGGTTTTATTAGCGAGGGTATTCTTGTAATTAGAAAAAATTAAAATGGATAAAAAGATAAAATAATTAATTAAACAAAAATTACTTTTAAGCCAAAAAAAGCCATAAAGTTGGAATTGGCAAGCTAAAAACTTGCCAAAAAATCTGGAATTGCGGAAAATCTCTAATTAGACTTTTGAGTTTCTGAAAAAGAAAATTATGTTAACATGTTTGAGAGACCTTAATAACTATAGCATGTCAGAAATGGAGAGTTGAGGAGGTTAGACCTATATCCGAAATATGCATAAGAGTCTATGATTCCATTCTTGTTGTTGTTGGAGGTACACATTCCTCTTCTCTATGTGAAACGAGATACGAGTAATAGATGCTCAGTCGTAATGTTCAATAACGGCACTGAAGTAGTGAATCTAATATCATCATAGCTTGATAGCAGTGGTATACAACTTTGGACCTAACAACTGGCGTAGTAACCTTTCGGAATGGGGATCCCCGTTGGCAATAACTACGATAGTAATTGTGAAACTACTGGACCGGGGGAGAATGAAGTACTAAAACCTTAAAGATTAATTATGCGTCACATAATTATATTGAAAGCGGAGGTAGAAATTTAAAAATTGTATAGCTCAAACGTAATTGTGATGTTGTTTCAGGAACGGGACGTGATACTTAGTTCATTGTATTAAACTTTAAAAGAAGAAAAAAAAAATTAATATACGAACTAACAATTGTCCTTGATAGAGATCACTCGTTGATCCGGGTGATTATGCAATCACTCACATGAGAGAAAAGGGACTGATTTATTTTATTCTATTTCTGTACAGATCATCAAAGACTTCAAAAGTATTCACGAGCAAATCACTAGTCCAGAACATTCGCAAACGGTATGAGCCTGTTCGGCTAAAATTTATGAGAAGCTAAAAGCGCTTTTATTTATATAAGAAAAATATATTTTTTATACAATTGAGGTGTTTGATTAATATTTTAGAAAATACATAAGTTTAACAAAGATATTTTTCAGATAGATTACTAGGATCTCTCATGTGCAAATGTCGCAACTAATTTGTGTACAAGTGAAAGTAAAGAATTCATTAATTACTTCTTTTAATATATACGTGTATGCAAGGGCAGATGTGCTCAGGTGATTCTCGTAGTTGCTGTGTCGTGTGTTTAGGAGTACTAAGAAAACCTTCTCGCGTCAGTGAATCCAGGAGCACTATGACTAAAAAATAATCTTTGAATTAGTGGAAACAGGGATACTAGGGGTTAGAAACTTTCGTTAATAATAATAATGTCATTGAATTATTAATCTCCACCTCAGTGGGCAAACATCAGCAGTCTTTCTCGAAAGCGTATGGAGATGGTTTGACCAAAGGAAGTACACCAATAGTTCCGAAGCAAGCATGCATTGACATGCAAGCAAATAACAAAATTACAGGTTTTTAAAACTTTGATATGAACTAAAACAAAATTATCAACCCCAGTTTCAAAGTTTCTAAAAATGATTACTCAGCTAAGAAAATGGGAAAATAAGAGGAAACTGCAGTAAAATGGTAAGCCAGGCCATCTCCTACCACTAAATTAACAGGCTCCTTTTCCGCAGGCACAGTCTAAGGCTGCAGCTCGGGTATAACATAAATAATTGCCCTTTCATTTCTTCTCTGTAAGCAAGCAAAATGAGGGATTTTGTAGCCTTCTACATAACCATCCCCCCATCGATGGTCAAAACCTGTAAAGGAGATTAATATTCTTAATAAAACAGCTGTTTTAACCTGAGGTAGCAAGAGAGAAGCTCCAGATAAAAGATGTATGAAACTACATAACACAGAAATACCTGTCCAGTGATATAGCTGGCTGCGGGATTGAGTGCTAGGAATTCCACTAGTCCAGCAACTTCTTCAGGTTGACCATAGCGTCCTGTGTTATTGTGAAACCAAAGTAGGTCAATATAACTATGGTTTAAAGGAACTCTACTGTCCTTTCATTTGTAAGATATAGATATGAACCAAAGTCTAGGAAATGTTGGATGCAAGTGGAAGAAAGGGAAATCTTTCCTTCTAGCAAGATTCATACTCTCAGTTGATGGTTTTCAGTTCAAAGTTAGTTTTTTTACTTCATTTTCTAGAGTCAAGATTCTGTTAATGCATTGGGAATATTGTCAATGCCTCTGATGTTGGCCTATTCTACTAGGGGTCCTTGTCTTAGAACACAATTTGTAGAATTTTCTTGTTTTAGATGTGCAAGAACTCATCATTATGTTGAGATATATTTGCTAAGAATACTTTAAAATGATATCTGCTCTCACCTAAGGGAACACTTTGCAAAATTTTCTTTTCAATGTCTTCACTTAGCTTGGCAGTCATATCAGATGCAATGAACCCAGGGGCAACAGCATTAACCTGTCGAAAGATAAAATTTCGCATAAATGATTACTTGTGAGCCATAAGAATTCATTATATCATCCAAAAGAAAAAAGAGTCATAAGAAGTCATTAGCTTTTTATCAGAAATAGTTCCTTCATAATATGCTTTACAAAATCCTTCGTAACTAGCATCAAGATAAACAGCCGAGCCTAAGTGATATAAGGGAATGATTAGGAGCACTTACAGTAATATTCCTACTGGCATATTCTTTTGCAACACTCTTGGTTAAGCCAATGACTCCTGCTTTAGCAGCACTATAGTTGGCTTGCCCAGGATTGCCAACTAAACCAACAACAGAAGATATGTTGATGATTCTACCCTGCAAAGTGCAGATCACGCTTAAATAAAAATTATGGAGTATATAAGGAAATAATATAAAAAAGTGCATTGCGTTGCTTTGATCTTAGTGATCAATATATTTTCAAGGACCAGGATATATCACTAGATAAACATGATGGCAACAGTCTCATTATTTGGCATCTGGCACAACCTAGCCTATCTTAACGCTCTCAAGGATCACAGAATTGGTTGCTTGTTTTGTATGAGTAACACCTGGTTCAAATTGATTGAAAAGGTAACTGTCAGCAATATAGAAGGTGACGGAATCTGAGAAAATGACACCAGCAACTGGAATTCATGAAAAGGAATAGGTGGAAACAGATTTTAACATCAAAACCATTCATTCAACTGACTTCCGATACAACAATATCCAAATTCTGCAGCTGAAATCAATGCAACTTTTGATGCTTCTAACAAGAGAGGAAACTAACTGATGCGACAATTTTACTGTAGCATTATTGTAAAGAATGGATCTTGGGCCTAACTCAACCCCAAAGCTAACTTGTAGGGTGAGGATTGTCCAAGACCATATAAGGAGTCAATGTTCTCATTTCATTTCCGATGTGGGAATCTTAACACTCCCCCGCACACCCAGACCTCGTTAACCGGAGCGTGAACAATATAATTTGGGAGCCCAACATCGGAGAACAAATAATTTGAATGGGTCTGGCTCTGATATCATGTAAAGAATTGATCTTGGGCCTAAATCAACCCCAAACCTATTCATATATAATTTCTGACTATAAATCATATTTAGACATAAATTAAAATATCAAATCCTAATCAAATTTGGTTTCCTACAACTTTGAATTATTATTTCCAACATTCTCCCATAATTCAAAGTTGTATATCCAGTTTTTGATGCACTTGTCACCATCCTCCAATTGTTGAAGCACTTATTTCCAACTCATCAATTGTTGAAGCACTTTCTCTTCAACCTTCACAATTGTTGGAGCACTTTCTGTCCAACGTTCCAATTTGTTGATGCACTTTCTCATCAACCTTCAATTGTTGAAGCACTTTCTCTTAAACCTTCACAATCGTTAGAGCACTTTTTCTCCAACATTCTAAGTTTGTTGAAACACTTTCTCTTCAACCTTCACAATCGTTGGAGCACTTTCTCGCACTTTCTCTCCAACATTCGAATTTATTGAAGCACTTTCTCTTCAACCTTTACAATCATTGGAGCACTTTCTCTCCAACATTCCAGTTTTGTTGATGCACTTTCTCATCAACCTTCAATTGTTGAAGCACTTTCCCTTCACGCTTCACAATCGTTGGAGCATTTTCTCTCCAACATTCCAATGATGCAGTTTCTCATCAACCTTCAATTGTTGAAATACTCTCTCTTCAACCTTCAATTGTTAGAGCACTTTCTCTCCAACATTCTAAATTGTTGATGTACTTTCTCATCAACCTTCACAACTATTGAAGCACTTTCTCTCCAACCTTCAACTTCTTTTTCTTGTCTTATTTTTAACTTTTAGAAGATGTTATTCCACTTGTGTCATATTTGCTTGCACCTCTTTGAACCTGATATTTTTGTCATTCTTTCTCAACATGATTATTTTTCATGCATATATCATTGGCCCGACGTTTTCCATCATTATCTTTGACCAGACATGCGACACATATTGACTAGTGTCTCCCGCCGGCAGCGGAAGCTATTTGATTCTCTACTAGGATGGTAGAAGCTCTGATACCAATCTGAGAAAGTGCTCCAACAATTGAAGGTTGGTGAGAAAGTGCATCAAACCAACCTTCAATTGTTGAAACACTTTCTCTTCAACCTTCAATCGTTGGAGCATTTTCTCTCCAGCATCCAATTTGTTTTTACCCACTCCTATCCAATTTTTAGAGAAAACTGTCTTTCTCTTGTGCATATTTGTTTGCACTTCTTGAATTCTGCAATATTTTCATCCTTCAAATTGGTATTCAAAGATTGGGTTAGGCTACAACCTAACTTTTGGGGATGAGTTAGGCGCAAGATCCATTCTTTACATGGTATCAGAGCAGGCCCATTCCAATTCTATGTTCATCGATGTTGGGCCCCCAAATTATATTGTCCACGCTCCAGTTAACGAGGTCTGGGAGTGCAGGGAGTGTTAAGAGTCCCACATCGGAAATAGAATGAAAACATAGACTCGTTATACGGACTTGGACAATCCTCACCCTACAAGTTAGCTTTTGGGGTTGAGTTAGGCACAAGATCCATTTCTTTGCAATTATGTTGTCTTATATCGCTAGGTGAGAATAAAGTCATAAACTATTTCCCTTCAACTAATGTATCATTATCTTCTCCGTCCATTTTCATTCAGTCCAGATAAGGAAAGTATCTTGCCGATGACCTGTGAAATCAACGTACTGCAAGTGTCGCACATTGCCAACCTGTCTTTGTGTTTCCAATTCCTTTTCGCTTTCTGCTTTGACTAGCATGAGAGTCCAAGAAGCCAGGAACGACAGGTATACTTTTGGTTATTCTACCCAAAGGCTAGGGATGACTCCTGCCCGACATGGTTGTTCTAGCGATATTTCTGCCGTATATGAAGTTTTGGAGAAGGTCAGTGTGGATGATGACCTCAATGACCACCATGTGGCATAGCCATTGCTCGTAACTGAAGTAGAGTCCATAGAGAAAAGTCCCTCATTACATGCAACGGATCTCTTCAGTAAATAAATAAATGCACTTCCCTTTATGCAACAGTTTCCAGAAACTTGAACCTTTGCAGACAAATAATATCATTTCTGAAATGCAAGAGGTAGATGGACAAATTTACCTTTTTCTTTTTCATCATGATTTTAGCTGCAGCCTGCAACAAGAAGAAAGATCCCTCGTAAGAACCTTATCTTAATATATACAGGTTATGGGAGGAGGGGTTGTGGGACGCAACCAAAATACCAATTGAAACAGAGCTAGTGTATAGACCTGTGTGCAGAGAAAAACTCCTGTAAGATTCAACTCAATAACCTCCTGCCACTGAGACTTCTTCATTCTCATCAACAAGGTATCACGCGTGATACCTGAAAAGAAGAATAAGAGAACTACTGATTAACAATTCTAATAAAATTTAATGTAAAACAGGATGACTGTTGCTAACCTGCACTAATAAATATTTTTTCACTTGTATATTTGAGGTAAAAACATGTTCCTCTTTAACTAGAAAGTTCTACAGATTTTTTTGGATGCTTAAAAATAAGCGAAAAAGGCAGTAGCTCACCTGCATTATTTATCAAGATATCAACTGTTCCCCATCGATCAACCACCTGCAGATGTGTGAATTATGAGGTGCAATCTAGCTGGCAACAACTGCGATAAGATCAACCATTTACTAATATTACTAACAAAAGAGTGTGCTTACAGTTTTCATCATGGATTCTACATCTTCTTCTTTTGAAACATCGCCTCCAAAAGCAAAGGCTTCGCCACCACATGCTTCAATCTACAAAATACAACTTCTTGAGTTTCATTCAGAAAATATCTTCTTCTTTTTTTTTTATGAACATGACAGACAGCCTAAAGCATAACCCTGATAATTTGTTCCCCCACCCAAGAATAAATGATGCTGGTTGAAGAAGCAGTCAATGAGATTTTTCAAATCTAAAAAGCAATCAAACAATGGATGGAAGTGTTTGTCAAGTGAGTGTCAGACATTTTTCTATCAGGCCTCTACCGTATGCCTTTCTTTGTTACAGTCTTACAGAAAGGACTATGAAGATGTTCTTTATCTTTAGACTGAGTAGAATAAGAGCAGGTTTCATTCATTTACAAGACTCAGATAAACTAAAGCAATCTATGATTGCCAACATTTTGGGATGGAACTTACATGAAGATTAGTGAAACCAAACACAAAGACTTAACCTAAACATACACATCTTGATAGATAAGGATTAGCCAAGGAAAGAAAACATACCTGTTTGAAATTTACAAGTATAAAATACAAGCCCTATAATTTCACCAATCAATTACCATATATATCCACAACTTTATCAACCTTTCGTAGAAGAGTATTACCAGCAAAGATAAAATTCCTTTTGCTTTTATGGTTTCAGTACAAGTAATCAGATCAGTAGTCTTATCAGAAAAATTCTAATGAAGAGCAGAGAGCAGAATCAGTTTTCCATGTTTGACCAGTTCTTGGAGTCAGAGAAGACCTTGCTCTCTCTATTAAAAAAAACACTGTAATGCATTAATTGTTGAACCTTGTTGTCTTCACCCTATATTTTCTGACATGCCATGACCACACCTAGGACGTCATTTTTCTTGCTTCATGGCACCAAACCAGTATAAGAACTAGGTAGAACTCAATTTGTCTCTAATAAGATGAAAGGATCAGAAACTAACACTATTTATAGTTTTATACTATGATGGAGGTGATTTATGTTGCTCGCACAGCAGTTTAAGTGATAAGTTTTAGCTTTATCACATCGTTGGAGAATAAGTCCCTGCCTTGAAGTGTAGTTTCAGTTTCAGTTCCATCTTTCTCAAACTTGTAGCTTTAATATGTAATAAAGCCGTCTTTAACAATATGAAGATCATATTTCACTTAATGTTTTCACAGCTGAAGTATGCACAAAACAAACAAGAAGGCCAACAGCCGGTGGATAAGATTTAAGGTCTTGAAAGAGGAGCTCTCACTCGAGAATTTCAAATTTTCGCTTTGCTGTAGCTGATATCACTTGCTTCTATCAGTTAAGTTTCAGTTCCCAAATAGACCAAAGAAAAACAAAACACCGTACAATATGTCATAATCCACTCTATTTTGGAAGAACTCTACCTCCCTCTCATGAACTGGTAATTACCAGTGTTAGTTGAAGATTATTTTGATATATTTGCACTTTGCATCATATACATCTCAAAAAGATATGTCAAAAAACTAGTCAAATTTAATAACCACTTTAATTAATATTATATTATAACATAGTTCCTAAGTTAACTTTCCTTTTATAACTGAGAAATCCCATGTAAGTTAGCTGGCCCAATCCCACTTGGCCCACAGGTTTGAAGCTTGGGGAGTATGAGCCTGCCCATCTACCTTGCTCCCACTTAAATACCATGCTTTATGACAATTCTATAATGAAACCCGGGGGAGTATGGACCAACCACTCTCAATAAAATAATATTAGTTGGTTAGATGACTAAAATATAATGATAAAACAAACTTTAACTAAAGGGAGGTTTATGTAATGTACCTTAGAACTATTTTAAATTGGGAGGCCCCCTAAAAGTTGACAATGTAATTAACCCAGCAAAAGTAAAAGCAAAACAAGAAATCACATGGAAGATGGAGTATTCTGCATGGTAGAGATATCTTCCAAACATCAGACTGAAGTCAGAGATACAGTTCATGCTTCAAGTAATTAAAATAAAATTTTCAGCAGGAAATGGATGGACTATGGATAGTAATCTATACCAAAAACTATACTAAATTATTACTGAAAAAAGGAACACACACCTCTTTGGAAACTTCTTCTGCCTCCTTTGAAGATCTCGCATAGTTCACTAGGACCTGCCAACAACATTGAACTTTATATCAAGTAGGTTGGTGGAGTATGCAAAAATTTATAAATTGATCAATATTAATGCCTGCGTATCCAGTATCCACCTGTGTCAACTTAAGAACATTATTGAAAGTTTCCGAAAGAACTTAAATCTAAGGATTCCACATTTTTTGAAATCCCCGACAATTTCACGCAGTAAATTAATCTAAAGAAGAAGATGAGAAGGAGGACCCGCTTCCCTTTCTACTATGTCCCGTATGAACTTCTCCTACTTATTAACGGCAATTTCACCCAAAAACAATATAGAGTAACACAAACTATTATTCGGGTGACTAGTTTATGTTTTTCACATTTCAAACTATCCTTTTAAAGCCTTTTATACTCACTCAAAATTATATGTTTAAACATTTTACTCTAAGACGATGCACAGAGCAAAGAAAGTCATTGCTAAAGGACAGAGAGAGTACTTCCCATTGTTTCACTTCTAAACTATTGCCAACGGAAACACAACTTGAACAACTACCATAGCACCTTTAAGCTGATGCTGTTTTACAGTGAAACCACAGAGGTCACCAATACCAAAGCGTACAAATGAAAGAGTAATATTAGATAAATTCGAGTAATACACTATCAAAGAACAAGTTTTCTGGTTTCCCGGGGCTTTGGTTCAATGGCAAAGGTAGTAGAGGATGTGTGGCAGGCAGGTGTCACGAGTTCCAAACCTAGCTGTTGAACAAACTCAGGCATTTAAGTGGAGTAGGATAGAGGCACAACCCATTATCCACCAAATGTCAAAGCTGAAAAAGCACATCTTTTAACGGAAAAAAATTCTGGTATTTTCTGGCAGTTAACACTCCTGTATTAATTAGTTACAGTTGGAAGGCAAAGAATCTCAAAACCAAGAGAGTTCAATATTTATAAAAATGGAACACAATGCTGACCTTACAACCAGCCTTTCCCAAAGCCAAAGCAATTGCCTTCCCTATTCCTCTAGAAGCTCCGGTGACAATAACAACGGGAGCTTCAACTTTTGCAGCAGCATCAACTCCAGCTTGTTCAGTGGTTGCCACCTGAGCTCTCACACCTGATCATATCACAATCTTATTATACATCTATACATCATATTATAAACAAAGGAACATATACAGAAACACACAAAAAAAAACCCGCCTAAAATGAGGTCGCAGAAACAGATTGAAGGATTTTGGAAATGGAGGATTTTGGAAATTATGCCTGATCATATCACGCATAATTTTCATTTTTTTCCAGAATTGTATCCCGGTATCATGTTTGGACATAGAACTGTTACAATTTTCCGAAATTCAACTTAATATTCCGGAATTCGAAAAACTCCAAATACATGTTTTCACATTTTTCACTCCAAATCACTCACAAAAAATTCAACATTTTTCCAAGTTGTATTCATGTCCAAACACAACTCCAGTTCCAAATTCCATTTCTCAACTTTTTTCCAAATAATACTACTTTTTTTCCCTTCAAATTTCACATTTTTTATGTCCAAACGCCCACTTAGAGTCAAATGTTGGAAATGAGTATGTCTATCATATCCAAAAACGTGTGTATATACATTTCAAAAACATAAATTGCATTCAGGATGTAGAGTCAATTAATTCTATGAGTAGTCTATTATATACATACATTTGTTAATTATATATATATATATATTCCAAATGGAAATCAGTGAGCTAAGAAGGATTATATCCGTCTTTTTACCTGAAGAAGCGGAAGAAGAGGAAGACCAGTGGCACTGCAAGGCATGTGATGGCTGGACATGAGCAGACAGAAGGCGGAGATGCGACAGCTGGCGCCGTACGGAGGAGTTTGCGGCGGCGGAGGAGCGGAATTTGGAGGTGGCGGCGACGGAATTGAAGGCGAGAGTGGCCATTGAACAGAGTAAAGTGGCCAGGTGTGTAAGGGTGGAAAATGGATCAGTGGGTACAGTCAAAGAGAGTTAGAGTGAGTGCCTTTATTGTAAATGTTTCGATGAAATCATGGTGCCTCCTTAGTCGTTGGTCGTTTCAAACAAAAGAAGAAAAATGAAATTGGGTACAAATATAGTGAATGTGAAATGATTACTTGTTAATTTAGTTTTTAGCCTATTAGGTAAGGGTTTGGTCCTTTGTTTTGAACTTTCTCTCTGGTGTTTTGCACTTATTTGATCACTGTTAACTAAATAGGACTTATTGTTACCGTAACTATCTCATCTAACACTCCTTTATTTTTAGTAGATTCAAAAAAGATAAATTCATTTTTATATTTTATCGCCACATAAATATTTATAATTTATTATAAATCACTTTATGTCCAATCAAAATCATCATATAAATTGAGACGAAAGTATAATTGTAAACTCAACTACTTCAAATTTGCAATGCTTATAAGTTATAACCCATCTAAGGGGAAAAGTCATTCCAACCAGAAATTTCTCCGACTAATTAGAAGTTATCCAAACTGTAAATTTAGAGAACTTTTTACAATTGGTATCAAATTTGGAAGATGAATGTAAACCCAGATTTTGAATTTATAGACCATTTACTTATGTTGAGACAATAACAACAACAACAAAGCTAATGTAATTTTATAAGTGGTGTATGAGAAGGATACAATGTACACCTTACTATCTTGGAAGGTAGAAAAGTTATTTCTGTTTACTTATATCGCGAATTACCCCCCAAAAAAAACTTTACAACTACATCTTCTTAGTACTACTAAGTTTTTCCTTAGTCGTAGATTGTAACTTCTGAAATATTGCGGATTCATTTCAAGATGAAAGTTTGAGGACAGTTCTTTCTTTTCTTTTTCTCTTCAAATAGTATGGCAAGTATATATACAAATTTAGCAACCAAGGTTTTAAAAGTTTATCTGTTTGTATATTTCACATATGTTAGTTCTCGAAAGATTCATATACAATAGATTTAAACATAAAATTTTAAGCATTCATTAACATGAATCGAAAGTAATTTACCCTTTGAGACGTCTCCGAAAACACGAACGAAAATCTAAGCTTCCAGTAAACTTCACATTCTTGTTAGTAAGTAGTAGTCATAGAAGTAATCAATACAATATCACAATTCATGTTCAAGTAGTTCACACAAATGAAGAACTCCAGTTATTTGGTGCAAGAACTATGTCTTACCCTATTGCCAGTTTCAATTATAGCTGAAGATACTGGTAAAATCACCACATTGCAATGAGAAACTACTCATAGGTCTTGACAATTTGAGAAAAAAAACTGGTGGAAACTATAAAGTAGGAGCGGAGCCACCAATTTGAATCCCCTTGTTGAGAACTTATACAACGCAAATAGGATAAAAATATTTTATTCCGTATACATATATAGACTGTTAAATTCTCTTGACGTAATAGAAACTTCAAGGCCTGTTCTCGGAAATTTCTTTTGGTGGACCAATGACATATTCTTAAGAAAACAGAATGTTTTGACTAGAAATGGCAGTGGATTCTGGACCCGGTCCGGATCCGATGGATCCAGATCCGTTTTATAGGATATGGATCTTCAAAATTTGGACCCGACGGATCCGGATCGGACCCGGATCCGTTTCTGACGGATCGGATCTGGATTTGCATCTTGTGTTGATCCGTATCCGGTCCAGATCCGACCCGTGGATCCGTTCTTTATTAAATATATGCATAACCTATAATGTAATTTTATAAGTATTTTCTTTAAAAAATTCATAATTTCTGTATTTTATATTCAGGTTTGAAGTAATGGATATTGGAAATTTTAGGAAGAATTGGCTTAAACAACAATTTTATTACTCCACTAATCACCCTCAACTTCCATTCTCACACCTCTTAATTTCCTTGAATAAATAAATTAACAGACCTCTTAATTTATTCTATAGATATAAATTAGTGCCGTAATATATTTACTTTCCATGTTTGCTTCAATATGACTTTAATGCTTTTCTACTCCAAAATGGTTAAATGAAATAGCTTCTTTAAATACCATGCATTCTTTAACATACTCAAATTATCTCTTGTTTACTTATTTAATTTTCTATCTATCATACTGAAAAATGCATTTTGTTACAAGTATATGTACATGTTTCTCAGATTTAATTAGGTCTTTGTCATTTTATGAGGTTTTTTTATTTTTTTTTGCTGTTATAGAATCAAGGACACATTCATTTGTCTAGAGCAATATAGGGAGGCCAAAGATGTCACCAATTCTCCATGTGCAGCATGCAAATTATTGCATCGAAAATGCACTCAAGAATATGGATCCAGATCCGATCCGTGGATCCGATGAATTCGGATTTGGATCTAATTTTTATGGACCCGATGGATCTGGATCCAGATATGAAAAACGCATATGGATCTAGTAGGATCCGGTCCAAATCCGATCTGTTGTCATCCCTAGTTTTGAGTATTCTTGAACCGTCTCTTGTAGGCATCTCTTGGTGCTATTTCCCGATTAATATAAAATTTATCGCACACAATAGAGAAAAGAAAAATATCATACCATGACTAGACTGCAACTCTGGAATAAATAGAGTGTTCCACTATCAGCTGAACCAACAACCTACTAGTGCGAACCGTCGCCCTGTCTACCTGAGGACCATAATATGCATAGGTATCATGTCTGTGCAGAATGCCTCTGAGGGCCATAATATACCTAAATATCATGCACAATGCGGTCATACATACATATATACATACATACATACATATATATATACATACATACATATATACATACATACATACATATATACATACATACATACATATATACATACATATATACATACATATATACATACATATATACATATATACATACATATATATATATATGTATATATATATATATATATTTAAATATATTATATATATAATGTCATTTTTATACCTAAATATCATGCACAATGCGGTCATACATACATATATACATACATACATACATACATATATACATACATATATATATATATATATATATATATATATATCCATCTCCCATCATATCATTTCGGTCTCTGTGGGCATAATCATCCTCATATACCAGTTGATCATGTGGTGTGCATACATAACGCCGTATTCTTTTTCCCATCCCCTACATATATATAATGCATACCATATAGTAGTGTATATAACACATGTGAGTCAAGGGTAATACATAAATATAATGCATGAGTGATAATAAAATATTCTGAGTTTATTGGAGTGACGTAATACCGCTTCCCCTCCGATTAACATTATGAATACTAACATCTTTTCCATATACCTCAATAAAGACTTATGAACATATTTAGACATACTTTGAACATAGGAATGAATAACATGAACAATCTTAACTACTAAGAGTTGAATTATTTATTGGACAATATTACGTTTAGGTTTCGTACTTAAAACATAACAAAAGAAAGAAATAATTTTCCTTAACATACCTTTGTGATGACACTCTATTGTATGATATCGAGTTCAATTCTTCTATCCGCCATTCTTATATGCCAATAACTATTCTTTCTCCTTTACTTTATTTTGAAGAAAGTTCACATTCAACAACGCGATAAGATGGAACTACGAGATAAAAGCGGTGAACGAAACAAGTAATATAATTGAATAATGTTGCAGCATGTTAATTAGTTTGCTGCTCATAGTTTGCTCCTATATAAATATGATATGATTGCTTCTATCAATAGAAATCAAATATATATATATATATATATATGCGTATATATCCATCTTCCATCATATCATTTCGGTCTCTGTGGGCATAATCATCCTCATATACCAGTTGATCATGTGGTGTGCATACATAACGCGTATCATTGATACAGGTGCACTACGTTCACATAATATTTATCCGATAATCTTATTTAATTTTTTGTCTTTCACTATAATCTCCCATTTAACCAGTTACACGCATAATTAATTTCTTGATCCCATTTCGCTTAAATCTTAATGACTTATAAAACCTTTATATACTTAATGTCATAATTACGCGATATAGCACTAGTTCATAATCTCTTTTGGGACATACAATTATTATTTTCAATTCTCGTCGTCACACTTCTTAAGTCCTCAATTATTTCGGGACCGCATCCTTTTATATATTAAGCTCTTCGTTTGCGTACGTAAATATGACATAAATCCTACAACGCTCGGGTTTATTTACATACGCCTAGCGATTCAAACCATGACCCGAAAGTACGGGATGTTACATTTTGTACTTTTCATGCCTAAAAGTAAATGTTTTTAAACACTTTTTTTCGTTGCCAAACACCATAAAAACTAGAAAATGCTTAAAAGTCAATACACACTTAAAATAAGTCAATCCAAACACCCTGTAAGACGCCTATTCGACTGTTAATATGGTTAGAGTGTCAGGTGAAGACAAATTAACGAAGCAAACTGCTCTTCTGTATCTATCTAAGCCTTTCACTGCGAGAGGAGGCATATGTACATTTTCAATCACTATCATCAGGTCTCTCTCCTAACATGAGCAAAACCAGAACACCACTTAGAAATTTGTATGTTCCTCTTATCCTTCCTCCCATTGCAGATTCCATAGCATCAAACAACAAATGACAAACAGAAAGGGAAGGGACCAACTTCACCGACTATTTGATTAATGATATACTGTTTTTCTCAATATCACTTTCATCGAGCACCAGGCTGACCCTGTTGTACCACTTTATAATTGGCTTTTTGGAGGCTCGGAAAGGCACCTGACAAGCCCTTTACAGTTGGCCCAGTACCAATTCCTCCGATCCACAATCTAATTTTCCTTTTTGTTTTTATCTTTTTTTTTTTTTGGTGGTTGGTTTTGGGGGAAGGGGGGACAGTGAGAAAGATAAGTGCGGGTCCAACGTTATTATACATTGATAGCAAGACAACAACATATCCAGAGTTCTGCAGACACATTTGAAAATTTAGGGAAAACAACAATCCAACAAAAGACCCTACATGAAAATCCAACAGTAAACTGACAACCACCCTCAAACTCGTCAAACAGCTTCTCGTTTTACTTTATTCTAAACTGCTTTTTCCTCTTCTAATTATGCTTAAGCAAGCGTCACCAAAGGCACCATCATGCTTGGAACTGCCACTTTACTGGACTGATGACATGTGCTTAATCAAATCCACCACTCATGTGCTGCAATTCCAGTGGGGAAAACATATTAGCAGCAGACCACAAACCATAAAGTGCTGCCTTACACAGTTCTCGTAAGGGCGACTGCTAAAAGATAAGTGTAAACGTGTAAATATATTCCCTACCCATAATTAGAATATTTTCATATATTGTGTAAATATAATTATGGTAAGACTAGGATTACTCTTTTGTATAGGCTTAGGATTCCTCTTTTGTATAGGCTTAGGATTCCTATTGTATAAGGGATGAATATTATACTCTATATATACCTTGATATTAATGAAAGACTCCTCAAGGGAGATTAATATCATCTTACATGGTATCAAGAGCCAAATAAACAAAACCCTAAAAACCTTTCTCTTCCACAGCCGCCGGCTGCCTCTCCTACGCTGCGGCCCTCCCGGATTTTCTTCTTATTTTTCGGGTTTTGTTCTTCCTTTCTTCTCTTCTCTAAATGGCTATCCCTGATTCTTCCACACTTTCTGACGCCTCTACCTCCACAAATCCCACCACAAAGTCATCACCCCCTTTTCATCCCGCCCTTACTGTTTCCAACGTCAAGAACCATATTCCCATTATTCTTGATCAAGAAAACAACCAGTATTCTCCATGGGTTGAACTTTTTCGCAATCATGCATGTCTCTATAACGTGCTTGACCATATTAATGACACTATTCCGCGCCCAACGGAGGTTGATGATTCTATCTGGCATCGTCTCGACGCCGGCGTCAAACAATGGATATATGGTAGTATCTCTCAGGATTTGCTCCTTACTATCATGAAATCTGACTCCACAACCCTTGACTTGTGGAATCGTTTGGAGGAAATTTTTCAGGACAACAAGCACACTCGTGCCGTGTATTTGGAAGAACAATTCAACAAAACACGTCTTGAAAACCTCTCTAATGTCTCTGAGTACTGCAAGCAGCTTAAACTTCTAGCGGATCAACTCTCCAACATCGGCACGCCTGTCACTGACGATAAAATGTTGCTACAAATGATTTATGGCCTTACTAAGGGCGAATATGATACTTTGGCCACCATTATTCAACAGCGGATCCGCTACCGAGTTTTAACAAAGCTCGCTCACAATTGTTGCTCGAAGAAACCCGTCGTGCTAGCGGGATGAGCACGCCCGGCAGTGTTAGCGTGTCGACACGCAACCCCAAGATTAGACGCCACCGGACAACTCCCAACAGCGGCGGGCGGCGGCAGGGTGGAAAAGGCGCGGCGGTAGAGGAGGCCGTGGTCGTGGCAAGGGTCACGGTCAACGGAACCAACGGCGAACGCGAGAGATCGCAGAACAACCGGGCCGCGACTCCTCACGCTTCGTCTACGGCGTCGCGCGCCCCAAGATGCAGAGCCGCGGCACCCCGCCCGCGGAGCCGTGGCGCCAAGTCCATTCTAGTACCGCGGCCGCCATACAATCCGTATTCTTACCCCGGTTTGTTAGGCCCCGCTCCACCCCCGCGAGGCCCACTTCATGCAAGGTCAGGTCCCGCAGCCCTCCTCCGGCATGACACCCACTGAGTTGGGTCAGGCGTTCAACACCCTATCTATGCAACAACCTTACAATACTTGGTACATGGACTCAGGCGCCACATCTCACGTCACCCAGTCTGCAGGATCTTCATACGGGGACACCTATTACGAGATGCAATAGCATGGGGATCTCTATCCATTCACTTCCACCTCCGCTGCTAGATCTTGCTCTCCCGTCACTCTAGCGGTTGTTTCTTCTTCAACCTGCCATAATAGGCTTGGTCATCCAGAGTTCCAGGTTTTTAATTTTCTTAGAGGCAACAATTTCATTGCTTGTAATGAGAAACTTGCCCAAAATTGTGTTTCTTGCTCTTTAGGCAAACATATTCGTCTTCCGTTTAAATCATCTACTAGTGTTACATTTGCTCCTTTTGATATCATACATGCCGATTTATGGACATCTCCTATCCCTAGTTCTCTCGGTCATAAATACTATCTTGTGTTGCTTGATGATTTTTCACACTACGTTTGGTTATACCCTCTTAAATTTAAATCGGAAGTGTTTGTCAAATTTCTTGAGTTTCGCAATTTCATTCAAACACAATTTGGAAAAGGCATAAAATCATTTCAGTGCGATAATGGTCGTGAATTCAATAACTCTATGTTTCACCGCTTTTGTACCAATAATGGCATGGTCTTTCGCTTCTCCTGCCCTCACACCTCACCACAAAATGGTAAAGCTGAAAGAATCATCCGCACCATTAACAATATGATTCGCACCATATTGATTCATGCCTCCCTCCCTCCACCCTTCTGGGTCTATGCTGCTAAAATGTCAGAATACACTCTAAATATTGTCCCTACTAGCACTCTTCACAATATGACCCCTACCGAAATCCTCTACCATAGAATCCCCTCTTATGATCATCTACGGATTTTTGGTTGTCTATGCTATCCCAACCTTAGCTCCACCGCCCCTCACAAGCTTGCTCCTAGGTCCACTCCATGTGTCTTTCTAGGATTCCCGCCGAACCATAGGGGCTATCTATGCTATGACTTGTCGACTCGTCAGATCCATATATCTCGTCACGTCACATTCGACGAGACCACATTCCCGTTTTCGAATCTTCCAAAATTCCAAAAACAGGACTACTCATTTCTTGACGAGTCCGCCATCTCTCCCCCTCATAATCGAACAACTCACATCCTCTCGTTCCATCGTCGAGCCGCGGCACCCAAACTTCGCAGAAGCTTCGTCAACCTTCTAGCACCGCGACTCTCGATCCGGAGCCGCGGCACCTCCGACGGCTTCGCCCTCACCCTCTCCTTATCCGACTTTACCCCCGTCTCGTACACCACTCGCCACCCACCGTCCCTACCCATCCAATGGAAACTCGTTCAAAGCATGGAATCTTCAAACCCAAAGTCCATTTCAACTTGTCCGCCCAAACCATCTCTCCACTTCCAAAGAACCCAAAATTGGCCAAACAAGACCCTAATTGGAATGCGGCTATGTATGAGGAATTAAATGCTTTAACTAAACAACACACGTGGGATCTAGTACCTAGACTCGAGGGGGTGAATGTCATTCGTTGTATGTGGCTATTTCGTCACAAGTTCGGAGACAATGGGGATCTTGAGAGGTATAAGGCCCGTCTTGTAGCTAATGGCACAAATCGGCGGGGAGGGCATTGATTGTGGTGAGACCTTCACCGGTTGTCAAACCGGCTACCATCCGTACGATTTTGAGCATAGCCATGGGCAAACACCGGCCGATCCATCGCCTTGATGTGAAGAATGCATTCTTACATGGGGATCCGAGAGAGACAGTCTACATGCATCGCCACCGTGGTTCACCCATCCGGCCAGCTTCCTCACTATGTGTGCCGTCTCCGTAAGTCACTATATGGCCTCGGCGAGCCCCCCGTGCGTGGTATGATCGCTTTGCCGGGTATATCTTGCGATTGGGTTTGTATGCGGCAAGAAGAGTGATACATCACTTTTCATTTTTCATCGAGGTAGTAGCACGGCTTACTTATTACTTTACGTGGATGATATTGTTCTTACGCCTCCTCCGACGGATTGAAAAATGAGATTATTGCCTTGCTCAAGTCCGAATTTGCAATGACCGATTTGGGAAAGCCGAGTTACTTTTTGGGGATATCGGTGACCGTGTCCGCCAATCATATGTTCTTGTGTCGGCGTAAGTATGCGAGAAGAGATTGTGTACGGGGCTAAGATGACGAACCGCAAAGAGGTGCCTACTCTAGTTGATTCCAAATCTAAGCTCGGTCTATGGATGGTGCTCCTGGTCTCTCGATCCTACTCACTGTATAGGAGCCTTGCGGTGCACTTCGCATCTCACATTCACCGGGCCGGACATAGCTTATGTTTGTTCGGCGGTGTGTGCTTATTCATGCATGCCCCCGGAGTCTCATTTCACGCTCTTAAGCGTATCATTCGATACATTAAGGGCACTCTTGATTATGGTTTGCACCTATACCCTCTCGCACCGGACAGGTTGCTTTCATATACGGATGCGATTGGGCGGTGTCCGGACACGCGACGCTCCACCTCCGGCTTTTGTGTTTTCTTAGGGGATAATCGATTTCTTGGTCCGCCAAGAGACATGCTACCCTATCTCGCTCCAAAGGTCGAGGTGAGTACGAGGCGTTGCAAATGTAGTAGCCGAGATTTGTTGGCTCGAAATTTACTTCGTTAGAACTTCGTGTCATTTGCGTCGAGCATCTATTGTGTATTGTGATAACATCTCTGCCATCTATCTTTCTCATAATCCGGTTCAACATCAGCGAACCAAGCATATTGAGATAGACCTACACTTCATTCGTGAGAAAGTTGCGTTAGGCCATGTCAGAGTGTTACATGTTCCATCATCCTATCAGTATGCAGACATATTTACCAAAGGACTTCCCAGACGCTTATTTCTTGACTTCGAGCCGATCTCGCCGTCCGGCCTCCTCCCGCTCCGACTGAGGGGGTGTGTAAACGTGTAAATATATTCCCTACCCATAATTAGAATATTTTCATATATTGTGTAAATATAATTATGGTAAGATTAGGATTCCTCTTTTGTATAGGCTTAGGATTCCTCTTTTGTATAGGCTTAGGATTCCTATTGTATAAGGGATGAATATTGTACTCTATATATACCTTGATATTAATGAAAGACTCCTCAAGGGAGATTAATATCATCTTACAATAAGCATATGCAAAAGCAGAAAGAACAGATAGAACCTCTACCAGAATGAGATCTGATGCAAATATACAAGCTTAAAGCTACTCTAAATTTAAAGGCATGTAAGTTTTTAAGATTTACCTGTAGCCCATTTCGTTGTCATACCAAGAAACAAGCTTCACAAAGTTCTTGCTCAAAGCAATTCCAGCCTTGGCATCAAAGATACTTGATCTGCAAATTATTTTCATTTAAATTACGAATCAGTCGAATTAACACTTCAGCTCTCTAGTCTGGTTCAAGCTGGGTCAGTGCAAAGGAAATTTACATGAGAAATACTTAAGCTGAGGTCACGAAAATGCATTAGGCATGAGTAATAGAGACATATGTTTTGAGCAAGGAAAAAGTGATTCACTATCTTCTTCAATTGGAAACATAAAATGGAACAAAACCTCCAAAATCCATCCTAACCTGTTGTCTCCAACAAAGTCCGTAGATACCACGTCATCTTCGGTGTAACCAAGAATACCCTTCAATTTTCCTTCAGACTCCTCCCTAATGAAATGCCAAAGCAAATTAATATAAACAAGCAGCTCATACGTGAAGGGAGCCTTGGAGTAACTGGTAAAATTGATGTCATGTGACTGACAAGTCATGCGTTCAAGTTGTGGAAACAGCCTCTTGCAAAAATATGAGGTAAGACTGCGTACAATAGACCCTTGTGGTCCGACCCTTCCCCGGACCCCGCGCATAGCGGGAGCTGACTGCCCTTTTTAAGCAGCTCACACAGGCCATAAGGCCTTCTTTACTGTTTTGCCCAGTACTATTGCTCATTTTCTGCCTGAGTTAAATCCAGTGTATACTTGCCGGGATTGAATAAAGTACACAAGCATTTTGTATTTTTTTCCGGGAAGGAGGATGGTAAAGGAGCAAAGTACACAGTCTTACTTGATAGCAGCCTTGATTTCATCATAGGTAGCTTCTTTCTCCAACCTCACTGTGAGATCAACCACAGAGACATCAACAGTTGGAACTCGGAAAGACATTCCTGTTAACTTCCCATTCAATGATGGTAGCACCTTTCCAACAGCCTTAGCAGCTCCAGTGCTGCTGGGGATGATGTTGAATGATGCGGCTCTTCCTCCCCTCCAGTCCTTAGCTGATGGTCCATCAACAGTTTTCTGGGTGGCTGAGTTATAAAAATAGCAACAACTTAGTACACAAGCTACAGAAGTAGTATCAACGTCTAATGGCGTACTTGAGTTTTGAGACATTAGACTTCATAATTAAATGCCGAGAAAAAAAGTGTAGTTAATAAATGTTGATTATTTAAACAAGGACAATTTTGGAAGAACCTGTCCAAAATATTCTTGAAATTCTAAACAATTACTTACTTTGGAAAAAATTGAAAGGCGTAAATAACCACTTATTGTGGAACGGAAGAAGTATGTTATTTCAAATGACGTACTTGAGTTTTGAGGATTCATCTATTCATTCAACATTGATATTGATATTGATAAAAGGAGAAAATATTTTAAGTTCATAAAATACGTATGGTTTTTTGTCCAATATAAAAGGAGTGATGAATGGATCGGATTGAATTCTCTAATTCAATCATCACCATAACATTGATTCTTTATGCTCTAAAAAATCACTTGGAGATTTACTCCACTATCATTTCACTCTCACAATAATAAAAAAGAACACAATTAATTTTCACATAAAAATCACCGTATTCAGACGATCTCCTCACACCTTCACTTTCACCATTTTTCTTAGTCGGTATTTTACCTCCGCCAGAAGATCATTGACCCTTAAAGACTATAATCCCACCTTAACTATTACAAATTACTTAGGACTTAAATGAGTTTGTTTTAGCATTAGAAGATCGATGTGGAACTTTGCCATTGCTATTGGACCATTGGTGATCTAAAAAGGATTGAGATGATGTTGTGCGAAGGAGTTTCAATAGAGGTATGAATTCACCTTAGTGGTACAATTAATCATTGTTTGAGTCACGTTAGAGCTTATTTGAGGATTGAGTGTTGCAGGTTTTGAGTGCCGAAGAAGATGATAATGATTATCTTTTTAAAAGAAAATCAAAACAAATCTAGATCATATTCCATAGTTCAAAGAGCAATTCTGATTAATGTCCCTTGTAATAGGGTTCACGTGTCGGGAAACTTATTATATCAACCAATAAAGGCATTTAAGCCCATTTTTACTAACAATAAGAATATATCTAACGCTAACGATGTTAGAAGGTGAATTTGAATAATTTCGTAAAGAGTAAATTTTGACATTTTCCATTTTATAGCCATCCAGATTTAAACCAGAAATGTGCAAAGTATATGGGCTAGTCATAGGTCCTAAAGCAGCTTCTTATTTGGGTAGGAAAAATTCAGAGAATTATTGGGCTTTATTGGGCCTAAAGGTTTTCAAAACTTGATTGATATGGCCTGGATGCAACATAGCCCATAAAGAGCAATTGGAAAAAGAGAAGGGCTTTTCATCCAACACCATTGAATCACAGGCCCCAAGCTCTTGGTTGGTTTGATTGAATCATCAGGTTCCAACACAAAATGTAAACTTAAATAATTTAACTACTCAGAGCAGCGGGACTGAATTTTGGCAGATTAAAATAGATTGGGTTGAAAAGAGTTGGACTAAAAAAAACAGTCATAACCAACCCAACCCAACCCGCCCAACACTTACTAAATTTTATTTTTTTTATTTATAATGTTTTTAGTACATAATAAAACTTTTTTTATCTTTATTACGGCATATATGATATATTAAATACAAAAATGTCCTTTCGAATATATTTAGAAAAGATTACTCATGGATCAATTAGGGCTACATATCAACTTTATTTTTTGATGGAATGAGCTAGTAAATGGGTGGATCAATGATCAACCCAAACTTGAACGGATTGAGCGGATTATGTTTTCATAATCACCCCTAACTGGGAGAATGTGACAAAATCCCGTATGCATAACATGACAAAATCCTACCAACCTCCCGTATCCATTGACAAATATTTATATATATATATATATATATATATATATATATATATATATATATATATATATATATATATATATATATATATATATATATATATATATAATTTGAGCAAAACTTATTAGGAGGTTCACTTGAATCCAGAAGTTACCAGTTAGATCCGCGTCTACACATAAGTCCTACCATTAATTAATTATGTTTTACTACTCATTTCTAAATATTAAATTTGATGGAAAACAATTGAGTGGTCCAATTTATAAGGGTCAGAGGAGAAAGAATAGTTGTTGAGAAAATAGCCAGCAACCCATTTTCTTGAGCCATGGCCCTTCATGTTAAGAATAATGGGCACATACACTCATACCCCATTCCTTGTCTATCTTGGGACTCTTTCACATGCAACAAAAAACATGTGCACAAAATTTGGTCCTTAATGTTTCTTGCATTTATGACCAAGTTTGACGGCTAAATAATTAAACATACATAGAATCAGGTTATATTGTTACTACAACTTAAATTTTGTATCACAAAATTTGAACTTTGTTTATTTTGTTATGTGTATATATCATATGTATTTCATTTTCATAGAAGAAAACCTTGGGCATAGAGAAGAGATTCAGCAAAGGATAAAGACGAGGAGGATGAAGGAACAATAGTGGAACATGCCCACATGCCTTTGCACATGGCGTTATGTGACTTGAATATCAACTACTTGGAGACCCAAAAAATAAAAATAAATAGAAATATGAAAATACAAATATTAAAAAAAAAAAAAACAGTGTTAGAATAGCCGGGTTAGAGACATTATGTGGCAATAAGAATTTGATTTTTTTTTTATATTTGAAGAAGAATTTGAATAGGAAATAATAAGTGGATACTAAAGGAATATGTTACTTAATTTTATTGATGAATGATTTATAATATGTATAAAGTTATAAGAATATTTACTTTAATACAAACTAGGTAACTAATTAACATAATTACAAAAGGATTATAGTTCTACCTACAATAGGAGATATACAATTAATGAAAGAATATTGGGAAATATTCTATTACATCCCGCAGTCGAAGTGAGAGGTTCTCGAACACTGAGACCGGCTAAAAAATTATCAAATAGTATGCGCGGAAGTCCTTTGGTGAAGATGTCGGTAATCTGATATCTGGAAGGAACATGAAGAATATGAACTTGACCACGAACCACTTTTTCGCGAATGAAATGAATGTCCATCTCAATGTGTTTAGTGCGCTGATATTGGACGGAATTGGCGGAAAGATATATCGCACTAATATTATCGTAGTAGACTAGTATTGCTTTTGAATCGGGCAGTGAAGCTCAAGTAGAAGGTTATGGATCCAACAAGACTTAAAGACGACGTTGGTGACACCTCTATACTCTGCGACACCTATGTACTCTGCTTCTACATTGGATCGAGTTTGTATAGGTTGCCTTTTGGAAGACTAAGACAATAGGTTATCTCCGAGGAAAACGCAATAACCAGACGTGGAGTGTCGGGTGTCAGGACATCCACCCCAATCATCATCAAAATAAACAGTGAGACCATTGAACGAAGACCTGTATAGATGTAATCCAAAGTGAAGTGTACCTTAGACGTTTCATAAAATACGTTTGAGGGCATGCATAAGTGCTTCCGTCGGACTGTGCATGTGCAAGCAGATTTGTTGAACGACATAAGATATGTCTGGTCTCGTGAATGTGAGGTACTGCACGGCCCCAACCAGGCTATGATAGTGAGTCGGGTCTGAATATGAAGGGTTGGAATCAACGTTGAGCTTGGAATTGGTGTCTACGGCGTGTGGGATGGTTTGCAAGATATCATGCATGTACAATCAATGATCTTTTCGGCGTACTTCTTCTAACATAGAAATAGGCCGCCAGAATATCGAGTGACAGAAATGCCCAAGAAATAACTCAAGGGGTCCATATCTTTCATAGAAAACTCATAGGAAATAAGAGACATAATGGATCGGCGGAGAGCATCAGATGATGTGGTGAGGATGATGTCATCAACATATAATAATAGGTAAGCCATGTATGTACCCTTGTTGTAGATGAACAATGAATGATCGAACCGATGGTACCATGCTCAAGGAGCATGTTTCAGTCCATAGAGTGATTTCCGCAACAGACACACATAATCTGGATGATTAGGATCCATGAAACCCATAGGCTAATGCATATATACCATTTTATGAAGATCCTCGTATGTAAGAAGACATTCCTGACATCAAGATGATGAATTGGCCAAGATTTGGATATGGCAATGATGAGGACAGTCCGGATGGTTGCGGGCTTTATGACCGGGCTTGAATGTTTCATCACAATCCACTCCCACCTTTTGAGACCTGCCATCACCTACAAAACGAGCCTTGTACCTCTCAAAAGAACCATTCGATTTTTTTATGTCTAAAAATCCACATAGAATGAATAATGTTAGCATCAGGTGGACGGGGTACTAGGTCCCATAACTCATTATCAATAAGAGCATTATATTCGTCAATCATTGCTGCTTTCCAATTAGGGTCGGACAAGGCATCCTTCGGGTTACGAGGGACATGGGAAGGGACAACTGAAATGGAAATGTTAAACAACCGTTTAGGTTTATGAATTCCGTGCATGGCACGGTTTCCATGGTCTGAGAGTATGTCTCGGGACGCGGGATGGGAGGGGGTATGCTGCGGGACTATCGGGAAGAGGAGGAAGGGCAGAGGTAACAAGACCGGTTGTCCGATGCTCGGTTTGCCGAGAGGTAGCTGCAGAATCACCCTGAGGTGGGCTGTTCTAGGCCATCGTCGGTAGAATCGAGTGGGTAGCTAGTCCCGAACGGCTAGGTGGTGGCGGGTGCCGAGGTCTAGGATGGCAAACTATGTAAATGGTGAATTAGAATAGGGTTTAGGCCACCATTTAGGAAGTCGTATAGAATGTCGATAAATCGAGTGTAGATAAGCAAATGGGAAGTGAGACTCAGAAAATAGGATATGACGTGAAATAATAATTTTACGGCTCGATAAGTCATAGCATGAATAACCACGATGATTGACAAGGTAACCCAAAAACACATACGGGGAAGACCGGGGTTGGAGTTTGTGAGTGGTCGGATGGAGAGGGTAGCAAAGACATCCAAAAATACGCAAGTGTTGGTATGAGGGGTTCCTACAAAACAAAACTTGGGTGGGCGACCGTTGAGCTAGAGAGTTGTTTGGAATTATGTTTAGGAGATAGGTGGCCATGTAGAGTGTGTAATGCCAAAATTGAGGGGGAATTGAGGCGTGAGCAAGTAGGGCACGAATGAGGTTGTTTATGGTTCATATTTTCGTTCGGCTTTACCATTTTGGGAGGATGTGTGAGGGCAGAAAAAATGAAAGGTAAGACCATTTTTGGAGCAACGTTGTTTGAATTGGTTACTATCGAATTCCATGCCATTGTCACATTGAAAACATTTAATATTTTTTTCAAATTGTGTTTTTACGAAAGCACTAAATGAAGAAAAAAAGGGGTAGACTTGAGATTTATTTCCAATTGGAAAAGTCCATAGAAAGTTGGAATAATCATCTAAAAATAACACATAATATCGATGGTCAGCCGTACTCAAAATAGGGGATGTCCATAAATCACTATGTATGATATCGAAAGGCATTAAAGTACAATTTGTGGAGGCAGAAAATGGTAATTTGACATGTTTTCCAAAAATGCAAGATTCACATATAGGAGTCCTAGAAATACGGTTGCAATTAATAAAATTATTTTTCCTAAGGGAGTGTAAAATAGAGTCTCCCTAATATCCTAATCTAGAATGTCATAAGGAAGACGAAGAGCAGTAAAGGTTGAGGAACCGAGGCTAAATTGTTGACGACGTTTGAAATAGGGTAAAAATCTCCGGTTCTGTCATATCTCATTATTTGTCTCCCTGTCGTAAAATCCTTTACAGTAAAACCAAAAGGATCAAAGTCAAGGGAAACCCAATTGTCAGTTGTGAAACGTCGCACGAAGATTAGATTATGAGTTTAGGGGCATGAATGATATTTTTTAAGATTAGTGGTGGATGTGGTGGGGATAAGGAGGAATGACCATAACCACGGATGAGAATGCCTTGTCCACTACCAACAATAATAGTATGATTTAAATTACTCAAATTGGAATAATCCGAGAAAGTACCTTGTTATGCCGTCATGTGAGATGTGGCGCATGTGTCCATATACTAGTTTTCATCTGGAGTGTTGAGTGACATTGTGCTCATAATTGCCTCAATGTCAGTCGGTAGTATAAAGTCGATGGGGGGAGGGGTTGTGCAGTGTAGGCCTGTTGTGGACGTGGGCCAAGTATGCAAGGTTGGGCCTGTTGGTTATAAGGTGGAGTCCACGAGGATGTCGTATATGGGCAAGGAGGGGAGGCCCATGACGGTGGGGCCTAAACTGCCCACGTCGGGTAGGCAGCCCACGGCGGAGGCTGCTGCCACTACCGCGGTCGCTGCTGGGTATTTCCGGTCGGCGGGGACTGCCCATTCACACCGTCGTTGTTGCCAAAATTTCTTCCATCGTGGCCCTTGCCGGACCGCTTGCTCCGACGGTTGTTACGGGAGGAAGTGGATTGTTGCGGGTCCTCTGGCCGATGGTTCTGATTGTCGGACCGGGAAGCCCTGCCGTCGGCGGAGGGCCCGACGGTGGTGGTGAGGGCGACATCGACAATGCTGGCCCGAGTTGTGATGCGCTTGATTTTCTGGGTTTCCTCACGAATAAGCTTTGAACGGGCCTCATAAAACGGAGGTTACGGCGTGCATTGCTGAAGGATGGTGGCAACGCCGTCATAGGATTCGTTCAAACCTGCAATGAGTTGCATGACCAATCGTTGATTAGTGATTGATGTGCCGACGTTGAAGAGTTGGTTGGCAAGCATCTTGAGTTCTTGACAATAGGCAGACACGTTTGGAAATCGTCCTGATGAATGTCCTTAAACTGATTTTCAAGGTATAACGCTCATTGAGTTTTGTTGTCGTGGAAAATACTGTCCAAACGTTCCCACGTTTGGCGGGCAGTGGCATTAGTCTCAATGATGGTGTGCAACAGATCATTAGATATCATGTCGTATATCCACTGGAGGACGGCTGCGTCCAAATGATACCAGAGTGCATCATCAGAAGTCGAAGACGATGGTACATCTGTGAACTTCGGCGTGGGAGGGGTGATGTGGTCGATAACTTCGTAAATACGACAATGGATCTTAAAATGCTCCGCCCACGAGGAGTATTAATCTTTTTCCATCTCAAGAGTCACATGAATGAAGTTTTTGATGTTGTTTTCGGCAAGTGCCGATGGAATTTAGTTTTGTCAGCCATGAAAGAGAAAATTTAGGAGGAAGAATGAGGGAGAATGTCCGGAAAAATGAGGGTTCTGTCGTTGGGAAAATAGGGGGCGAGAGAGGTCGGCGGCTAGGGTTCCGACGTGGGCTAGGTGCCGACGTGAAAAAAAAAATGGCGGCCGAGAAGGTGTATCGGCGGCTCGGGTAGGGTTTGTAGTTTTAGGCTACTGATATCATAAATGAATACGTTCCTTGATTTTATTGATAAATGATTTATAATATATATAAGGTTACAAGAATATTTGCTTTGATACAAACTAGTTAACTAATTAACTTAATTACAAAAGGATTATAATTCTACCTAAAATATGAGATATACAATTAATGAAAAAATATTAAAATATTCTATTAGATACATTTACAGAGAAATACATCTCGTAATCAGCGAGTTACCTAAACATTCTCTTTGTTATCTTGTTTGTTTTCTTATAAGAAAGATTAGTCACTTTAACCAAACAACTCATTCCGTCCTAAGTTACATGCACATAATACAACTTTCATTTGGGCATCATTCAAGTAACACCATTGATTTATAAGTTTAAGAATTTAAATGAGTTTAGCTATTTAAATCTTAAACATTAATGATATGTTTTCTCTAAGTCAAATTAATAATTGAACTCTGTATTCAATTAAATATTGTGATAAAATGGAATATATATATATATATATATATACATATATACTGTGGTGATATAGGAGTTATTGATTTTTCCCTCCTTTGATTTGAATGAAAAAGTATTAATGATTACTATTCCAACCACAATAACGGTGGCCGTGACAGCTTTTTTACCTTTTCGAACTCCCTTTTTGTACTTTTGTAACGCTGGTCTTGGTGGGAGAAGGTTTAAATTGTGGTTATTTTATTTATATAAAGTTTTCTACTTTTCACTATTCCAACTGTGAAAGCTAGGAAAGTGGATGGACAATTCAAATTATCCAGGACAATTCAAATATTGTTGAGAATAGCTGAATAGGTCTATACCAATTAATTGCTTCACAAGATCTTTTACCAAATAATCCAAATAGCTGCTAGTTTCCTAATGAAAATAGCAGAGGATAAACACACACACACGAGGGCGGAGGGAGGAAGGGATCCGAACCCCCTTCGGTGGAAAATGACACTATTTGTACATGGTTAAAATTATTTTCTATATATATATATAGCAGATATTAAACCCCATTTGACTTTTTCGTGTGTTTACTTTTTCATATTTTGAACCTCTTAAATGAAAATTCTGACTCCGCCACTGCGCGCGCACATATAGTACTAGTATTACTTTATATACAATACAACAAACATGTTCAGATGGGGAGGGAAGGCACATAGAATCTAACAATTACTACTATTTTAAATAATAAATATTATAATATTACTTTAATTTCCATATCCACACCTCCATTATTACACATTTGGCACTTAGTGGCTACTGAGGCCTATATAACAAGAAGGCACATCTGTTTGTTTCCCAATCCTATGTCTTTCAAACTCCAGTATCCTATATACAAACAGCCACACAGGTACAAGTTTCTCTGAAGACTAAGAAAAAATGGTATCTAGAGTGGAAGAAGCAATGAAAATAAGGCAACAGGAGGTGAAAAACTACCAAGTGCAGAAGCAACTGATGCAATGCAACAAAGGAAAAACAAACAAGTTCAAGAGGAGTAGTTCCAATGTTGAAGAGGATGGTGCTTCTTCTGCTATTCTTTTGCTTGCTTGTATTGCCTGTGCCTCCTCCCACCACCTATAGATAGAATTAATACTATATATTATCACCTTGTTAACCAGATGCGGAGTATTAACTATATGCAGCCACTAATAATTATCCTCGCTGAGTCGTCTCTGTTACCTTTTGTTTGACACTCTTTCTTTTTTAGTCAGTGTCAAATTAAGGGAATATCACATTTCTCATTTGTTTGTTATTATCATTAACTAGGTTTTCCAGCTGCTCAATGTATTTTCTTTTTAGTCATATAATATATAGAATAATACCCTTCTCTGGATAAGTTGTTGCTAGCTCTTTTGGCAGAGGCATCGATTCATGATTTGAGTATTATACTACTATAGGTAGCAGTCTCATGATTTGAATATTATCATCGATTGTAGTGAATGATTAAGCTATTGCATTTGTACTCTGTCCCCCTAATGAAACCTCATGCTCCCATAGATTCATATATGGAAGGATATGTATTGGTAAAATAAGATTATTCCACACTGACAAGACAGTAGAGACTCGGAACGATTCGGGAAGGTTCAGAGTGTCCAGACAGGAGATAACTCAAACAACGGTCAGATTACAAAATTTTCGGCATTACATTTAATCTTATTCAATAGCCACAATTTCAACCATGTAACGGGTGAATATCACAAAAGCGGTTGTCATTAACCTATCTGAAATGATCCATTTAATTTCACCTGATTACACATGATTTTATACTTATTTTCTCCCAATCTTATTGTTCATCACTGTTCTTTAGAGATCTTCAGCATATGAACCTGGAGAATCAATAAGAACTCCTCTAGATCTTGACCCGTTCATTTTATTTCCTCCCTTGATAACATTCTCCACATAATCTGCATTGCTATTCCTAATCCTAATTGATTTGTTCAATTCCCCCCACAATATTGTTATGTTAATATCTAGTACAAATTGCAGGGGCTATTGCGACTGTCCAGTAATTTCCAAAATAGTGATTCGGCACTGGTGGTTCCATCCTTTAACTTATTTTCACTGCATGAACCAATAATTTTGTTTGATGCTTTGTTTTTCAGGGCTAACATAGACGATGAATAAAAAATAAATCTTTTCGTTACGATTGTCTTGTTAGTTATCCCAGTTTCAAGAGAATAACGAGGCATTTTCTCTAGGAGGGATTTTTTTTGCTGAATCAAAAACAGGAGGGATAATGTTAGCATTTTCATGAGCGGTATTTAAAGATTTGGAAGCCCGTGAATTCAAGAAAACAACTACTGAAATGCCATCAGCAATCTTGTGAGACTAGATCCATAACCAGGTATAATTTGCAAGCACACGAAGACTCCAAATAACAAATCATGATTCCGAAAAAGATCATTGGAGAAGTAAAAAAGAAACTTGAAAAAAAAGAGTTCTATAAATTATGCTGCATGCTTGTACCTTTTGATTCGTGGAAGTGTTGCAACTATAAATACAGGTTTATGACTCTATATAGACTTCGCTATCGCCCTTCCACTTTTCAATGAAAAAAAGTAGAAAAGCTTTCCTTGACCTCTTTAGTCATATGACTACCCGGCGATGATCAACCAGAAAAAGAAGTTGACACATTGCACTAACGAGTAATGGCTCACGTACATGACCATAGTGCTCAGAGGCATTGACATCATGAAATAAAGAGACCATTAATACATCTTTTTGTCGAGGCATACCATTAATATTACAGTGAAGACAGTATTTCATGCTTACAAGATTACACCAGACATAAATAGATGTATATAAGATCACCCGGACAGCAGTACAAATGTGAAATATCAGAGGTAGAACCAGAATTATCATCAAAATTTCATGAGGTAATCAAAATCTCCACCACATTATATCCCTACTTCAATATACTTTCTTTTGGCTTCATACTTCATATAATAGGCATGACTGGCATCAATCAATGGCAATAATGAGAAATCCAACAGATACATACATGAGTACTACAGGATAAAGGGTAAGAGCTTTCCTCCTAGGATTAACAGCTGTACTCATGAAGGGGTATGCCGTCCAAGAGCTCCAAGTTAGTGCAACACATACCACAACCACCTTCAATATCACATTGTCCTTTAGCATGCAAATAAAGGCACCAACATCAAGTGGGAATAGACAGTAACCCAGCAGACTGAGACTTTGGAAGAAGATTATACGACAGCCCTGTCGGTCAAAATCATTAATCCATCTGAAGTAGCAACATCATTCACATAAATTCCGACTCATATCCTTTAGAACTGCAAAAAGGAAAACTGCTATTTCCTAGTTACACAAGGCTACTAACTGGGTTCATTTCATCACAAGTGCCGCTAGAATGGTTTTCCTTTTCTGGAAAGTGCCTATAGGCTGTGTTCCTTGGGTATGTATGCACTAATTAGCCGTCCTTTCCCATATACATTCAATATCTCATATTCTTTACATCTTTATCATGTCTACTAACTGCTTAAAAATCATTAAACATACCCATCATTAGGGTGTTTTTTTTTCCTTTTGTTATTCACGTTTTACCCTTCTTCTTTTAGAGTGATAGGTTGAGAAAGTGTCATTAAATATACCCATCATTAGGGTGTTTTTTTTCTTTTTGTTATTCTCGTTTTACCCTTATTCTTTTAGAGTGATAGGTTGAGAAAGTGTCATTACCAGTAACAAGACATTCAACGTCAGAATGACAGCACCGGCAGCCAGCAGAGCAAATGCAATAGCAAAAACCTCAGACTGGAAGAAAATATAAAGAAATAAGAAAGAAAAATGATTCCATTAGTCAGGAGTCCACCTGTATTGATGTGAGTCTGTAAATCGGCTATATAACCACAGACAACTACATTAAGTATAAAAGAACTTGAAAAATAGAGCATCTGCACATGGACTTGGTTCATGAACAAGACATGTCATGTTTGGGCTAGATTCAGCCTGACCAAAGTTTCAACAGTCCAAAAAATGATTGAGATTATTTATCCCATTTAATGTGTAAATAACTAAAGTATACAACCTCTTCATGGTTTGGACTTGGCTCCGCAGAAAGTCAGATAATAGACAATTTGCAACAGCAGAAAGAAAAAGGCAAGCACAACTGAAGGTTCGTTGAGACATGAATAAGAATTGTCCACACTGGGAGGCACAAAAACTGCGTGATTTTGTGTTTAGGACTCGAAGATCTCTCCACGATAAGCCCACTCTAAAGTGCAGATTTCTCTTTGGCCTTTAGGGCCTCTATCCAAATAAATCTTGTCAGTTAATGAACCAGAAAAGTTCAAGGTTCTTTCTATTCATTTTTTCTTCTTTTGACAAATAGTTCCAGGTTCTCTTCCCACATAATAAAGGTTTCTTACTGAACTATGTGGTCCGAAGGCAACCTTTGCTGTTCCTACTGTAAGACTATATTAATGTTTAAGCACTCTATACTATTAAGACTTGTAAATGGATCAGGTGGCCCATCAAACGCTTAACGATGTCGAAATGGATAACCAAGCTAGTGGTTTGAATGCCACAAAGAGTTATCCCAATTGAATTAGCTGGAGAAAAGATGCTTTCAGAACCAAGATCATGTGTTTAAAACCAAAATGAACTAATTTACTAATTGAACCATATTATCATATGGAAACTTCGACAGGGACTGCACATCATAGTTGGAGATCATTTTGCAAGGATGAGAACCTGGAGTGCTTTTAGGAAAGCAAAAAGGCAATAGTCAAGGGTTTTGTAACAATTATACTTGTTTTATGATTGCTTTAAGCGATGAGAGGAAAAAAAATAAGAAGCCCATAATCTTGATTGGAGTTGCTCCAAGAATAATTAACAGCAGCTTCACAACAGAGTAGTAAAACAGAAGTAGAGTTCTATGCCCTCAAAGCATTACTGTCATTGATTTCTTCAGGAGTTTAGAGTCAATTAGTTAAGAGAATTTTGATGATTTTCACATGTATTCCAAAAGATTGTAACGTGTTTCTTGATTCATGTTTATCCCTAAGTGAAATGTGCACTAATGTCTTTCTGATTGGTTAGGTGAATCTCCCAGCAAGTCTTAGTTTTAAAAACCAAGTTTTGGGAAGTCTATAAAGTATCCATGACGCTTGAGTTCCATCATATATATATATACTAGCTTTGAGTTCCATCATATATATATATATACTAGCTTTAACAATTTTACTAAGAGGAATATTGATTCTAGAACTAGATGTTTGTTATTTGCACCCTTGTGAGACTTCGGTGTATGCTTAATTCCCCTTCCCTTGTTGCTTATTCTCTTCCACCACTTGTGCTTCTAAATTTTTCACTACTATTAAATATCTGATTTCTCTTCTTTTCATCATTTAAAAAAGCCATCCAAAGGCCACAACAGTTCTTGTACCATCTGTTATAGGGTGACCATCTGTTCTCTATTCCCAGTTATTTAATCGCCCACCATGAGATGATGTGTCGAAGCTCATTAGAGTGTTCCAAACTCAAGGCAAGGTGGGGTTCAGTGCACAAAGTAAACAGATAACCATTTAAGTTTTGATTGAGCTGTTTGCCAAATGATAAAACTTTTCATTTGTAATTTCCAGAGCATTATCCTTTTATTCCGCTATGACTTGATCTGAGCAGATTTAATTAGAATTACACATATTATACAAAGAAAAACACAATGACAAAAAGAAATGCATTCAAAAAGTTTACACAATTCAGTATCACCGTAGCCTTCATATTTTTTTTTGGTAAAGTAATAAAATGTCATTAGAAAAGCATCATGAAGATGCAAGATTACAGATGGGCAAAAAGCTGCTTCAAACAAAACATGAAACAGATTAAACAAAACCTATAAAATAGTCTAAAGAAATCCCTGCATCTCTATTGTGTATATAGACAGAGAGTTAACAAAATCCAGAAAGTTATCCACACTGTTTATAGGGGCAAAAAAGTGTCAACTGAAAAGTCGAACTAAACACCTAGACTTTAGAGTGGAAATAGGAGTTGAGATTCCATCAAAGCATCTATTGTTTCTCTCCTTTCACGGGGTCCAAAAAACTACTGTTGCGATCATTCTCCAGATTAGAGATGGCAGTGGATCTTGGATCCGGTGGATCCAGATCCGTTTTATAGGATATGAATCTTTAAAATTTGGATCCGACGGATCCGGATCCGTTTCTGACGGATCGGATCTGGATCTGAATCTTGTATTTGAGATCCGTATCCGGTCCAGATCCGACCCGTGGATCTGTTTTTATTAAATATATTCATAACATAGAATGTAATTTTATAAGTATTTTCTTAAAATTGCTAAGCACATCCTTGCAAGTTTAATTCTCAAAACAAGTTTAATTTATCCCCGCGTTAACTCAAAAACTAAAAAATAAAGAGATAACTTCGATAATAAAATCAATGTTATATTAGTGAATGACTAACATCTCCATAGACAAGTAGTTAAAATTATATTCACTTCATTTGTGAATATTCCAAGCACATGCAAGTTATGCATTGTGGAAATACTAGTCAGCATTTTCCACAACTATTGTCATTGTCCAACATTTTTAATTAATAGCTCACAATCAAAACGAGACAACGAACAAAATATCTCATATGAACATTTCAAAATTGAAACACAGTAAACTGTTAGCTAAGTAAAAATCGTTTGTTAGTTCAAAAAAAAATTCTTAGCAAGACAATTTTTTTTACATGTGGATCCAGATCCGATCCGTGGACCCGGTAGATCCGATGGATCCGGATTTGGATATGATTTTTATGGACCCGATGGATCTGGATCCGGATCTGATTCATGTATGAAAAACGGATCTGGATCTGGATCTAGTAGGATCCGGTCCAGATCCGATCCGTTGCCATCCCTACTCCAGATCCTTTTAATGGATTTGTCAATTCTCCAAAGTATCCAGCTAGCATATGCATCTTTGATGTTGAAAGGTATTACCCATTGGAGAGTCAAAGCATAGAATAAAAGAAATACCAAAGGCTAGCTGTTGTAGGACAGTGCAAAAATAGGTGGTTGACACTTTCATTGGTCTGCTTGCACATGACACACATATTGACGACGATTAACCCTCTCCTCTTGAGATTATCTTATGTTATTGTGTTATGTATGCTTCCTTCAGAGCAGTCCAAATAAAGTAACTCTGAGAGGCTGTATTGTTTTCCATACAAGTTTCCACGGCCAAACCTCTAAAAGACTATTTTGAGAACTTGTAGTTGTAACATTCCTTCACAGTGAAAATCTTTTCACCGGAGCCTTAATATACTACTCCCTCTATCCCAAACTTTCATTTTTAGTCTGTTTCAAAAAGAAAAATATATTTCCCTTTTATTCTTAATGAAATAATTTCTAGCCACAGAAATATCTATGATTTGATTAAGGAAAACTGCTTTGAGTTAAAAGGAATAGAGAATGTATTAATACCTTGTTAAGAGAGTCAGACCAGGACAAAGTGAGGCCAAGGAAAACAATGAAGAAGAAAGGCCCCCAGAGATCCCAATCACGAAGTGCTTTGCCAGGATCTTCTCTATAAGGATTAGGTTTTCTATTTCATCAATGTCCGATTGCGATGTCGACTGAAGAGTTATTGTGTCTCTCTCTGACATTTTTTTCCGGTAGCTATTTGCAGATTTTGTGATCGGAGATAACTGGTCTTCTCCTGTTGAGGTGTAAATGCCTAGTTGTATTGTAACAAAAACTTTCCACATATTGTGCAGTAATGCTGCTCCGACTATCTCACAAGGGTTACGTATACTACTTAGGGGTTCAAAAAACGGTTGAACCGATCAAATCATACCAATCGAAATACGATTTTTAGGTAATTGAAAGTTTCTATTATCGAAAATTACGTTAGGTCTACTTAATTATGTTATATCTCAACAGTCAATGCACCCTCTCACTTGTCTAGTAAAAATAATTCTGTCTTTTTTTTTTTGGTAGCAATGGAATTTGAACCACCACCAAAGGTTGCGGTGTAAAGAAACTAGAAGTTTTGTGTTTTAAGTCTTGAGAATGAAAAATATTCTAGTAGGAGCACTTCACCTTTTAACACGCGTTAAGCGCTGTAAATTCAAATTAATCGAGCTTCAGAGAAAGTATCAAACTTTGGGTGAGAAACTCAAAAAGAAAAAAATTGAACCAATAACATCTTGTTAGCTTTAGTATTTTAAATGTGTGACCATCTCATTTAAAAATTTAATCATTCGTGAGGACACATTTTAATTAAGTAATTAATTACTAGATTATATCTCTAATTAGTATTTACCACCATTATGGCTTATAATTAGCTAATGTTATTCTTTTAGATAACAAAAGTTTTAAAATGCTAGAGATAACGAGTTCGATCCCCTGCATAAACCTTCTTGGTTGAGCCTGTCACACATGGCTTGCCAAGTATGGTTAATCGGCTGACGTGGTTTGCAGGCTATTGCGTCAGTCCGGGGTTTACCACCGCGCACTCGAGAGAGTAGCGGCTGCGGGTTCCTTCGTTAACAAAAAAAAAAAAAAAAAAAAAAGCTTCAAAATCCAAGTCTCTTTGAAACTTTGATTCTTGAATCATGGACAATAAGAAAAAGAAAGAATCTCATAATCATTTTCAAACAGGGGCATGTCCTCTTCCAACAAATTAACTGATGCTCCATCCTTAGTTCCCATCAATATCACTAAATTCTTGAAAGACCTAATTGGACTACAAACCCATTCAGGATTACCCCATCCAAAATCCACTTCATACACTGGACACCTACACCAACTTGTAAAATTGCACACTTCTAAATCTCCCTTTGAAAAAGCTTTCACTGTTGTTTCCACTGAATGGTCATCCAATCTTGAATGATTTTGCTCCGACTCTTCAAAACTATTGTCAGGTCTAGCAGTATTTTTGGAGAGTCCAAGCAACATAGATCTTGATCCGTTCATATTGTTTCCTCCCTTGATGACATTCTCCACATAATCTGAATTGATATTCCTAATTGATTTGTTCAGTTTTTCCGCCAATATTGTTATGTTAATGTCACTAGTACTAACTACAGGGGCAATTGCAACTGTCCAGTAATTTCCAAAGTGTGATTTGGCACTGGTAGTTTCATCCTTTGCCTTATGTTTACCGCATGAACCGCTACACAAATTTTCGCGGCTTTTGGCTTTGATCTATAAAGGGCGAGGACGCGTCTCCATATGAGAGCCGAAACGGCTTCAACTAGAGTTGGAAACTTGACATTTTCATCTAATGAACCAATAATTCCGTTTGATGCTTGGTTTTTCAGGGCTTGTATTGAAGATGAATCAAAAATAATTTTTTTTGTCACGATTGTTTTGTTAGTTATCCCAGTGTCATGAGAACAACGGGGCATTTCTCTAGGAGGGGAATTTTTTGCTGAATCAAAGATAGGAGGAGGGATAATGTTAGCATTTTCACGAGTGGAAGCCCATGAATTCAAGAAAGCAACTACTGAAGTGCGATCAGCAATCTTGTGAGAAATGCACACACCTATAGCCAAACCACCACACCTGAAGAGAAGATTCAAGGACAGAGATCAGAAAAAGAAAAAAAGTGTGCCAAAATTTGAATTTGAATTCCTCTTTGGACAAGAAAAAGATAAGGTAATCAAGTTTGGACTAGTGATATGTACTAGATCCTAGTTGCTACAAAGAACACACTTTTAATTACTTAATTATATTATGTCTCAACATGCTCTATTATGTGTCGGGTGAAAATAACTTTTCGTTTTTTTCCTGGTGGCAGTGAGTTTGAACCACCACTGAGGATTGTTGTGGGATGAATAGGATCTCACCGCTCTCAACCAGAGGTTTCTTGTTCGAGTCCTGATTCTAGTAGAGTGCGTTTCTCCCATGCCTTACAGATTAACCGAGGCTCCAAAGAGTACTAGATGGAGTGAAAACCCGAAAAAGAACATTTGGACCAACCAATGAACTCTTGCATGCTCTAGTAACATTTTAAAGTGTGTGAACATCTTATATAAAAGTTTAATAGGTTTGAAAGAACATACTTTCGTAACTTAATTATATTACATCTCAAAATACAATTAAGTATTGAGTTACTCTATTTTCTCCTAAACCTGATCTTATACTAGCTGTTTTGGTCTAGTCCCTCTGTGTTTTTTGCTTTTTTTTAACAAAATCAGCCACCGCTAGTAGTGTTTATTTTTTCTTCAAGAAGGAAAAAAGAGAGAGAAAGAAAATTAAAGCACACCTGAACGAATTGGCTTGAGCAGCTACAAGCACTTCCCTCCCATCTGTTTTTTCCTTGAGCTTACCCCAATTGCCAGTAGGTTCAAATGGCAACAACTGATTCAATAACTTCACATTTGAAGTTCCAATGATTTGAGAAAGATTACAATTAACTCTAGCTTCAATGAACTCTGTCCCTTCATCATGGCACTCAACAACAGAATACTCATCTCTGAATGTGCCAGCCAATGGATAGTACTCACTTAGGCACTCAGCTAATGATATCTTCAGCATGCATAGTTTTTTATTTGTGGTAATAATACTACAAATACTTGTAGTACTATTAAGGTAGAAAAGTAGAACATGGATGTAAATGGGAGGAGAATTTTGGTCAATAGAAGAGAGAATGTAGTTTCTAAGGTGATTAGGTGTTGGACATAATGGTATAATTGTCTCCCTACATATAACTTCAACATTAGTACTTACCATAACCATTGTGGCTTGTTAGCTAATTTAATTGCTATAAACTAGAAAATATGTTTCTCTAATATAAATTTGTTGTTGACATGAGTCTTGAAATTAATGAGCTATTATATAGTACACAGGGTCTGCAAGAGAAAATGATCACCAGAATAATGTCAACTCATGACCATGTCAAACTGATTAATCTATATGTATATAAACTTTGACTTATCTATTTGGCTATTGGAGATTCTTGTCATTTTTTTTCTCTTGTAATTTCATGAAGCATATTGCAATGAAGCAGAAAATGTAGCCAATATTGCTTACAAAAGTTGGACTGCATGCTTATTATATTTCTCTATAGCCTTTCGTGATTCTTAGCTAGTATTATTATAAGTAGTATTTACATTTGGATTTCGAATAAATATATTATAAGAGAATCTTTAGACTTTGCAGCTTTGCCATTGGCGGGTAGGAAATTTTCTTTTTGGGGCAGGATTGCAGGAGTCAACTAGTGAAAGGTCTAGGAGATTCACGGTCCAAATGCAAAAGATAAAAAATAAGGAATATTTTCATCATTTAAATAAAAAATAACTATCGAGATGCATGGTCCAAATACAAAAGATAAAATTAAGGAAGTTTTAAAAGAAATTTGTTACATAGAAGGAATGGAAGGAGAGGAAAATATATAGGATGATGAAATTTGAACTCGCATCTATTGAGTAGGAGACTCTTACTGATACCACTAGACTATAAGCCTTGATATTAAGAAAGACTTTCATCGTTCGAATAAATGTGGATTCAAATAGCTTAGTACATATAATTGTCAGAAGACTGGAGGATTCCTAGGAGTGTTCTAAACTTATTCGAAAAAAAATGCATGAATATTTTGCGTGGTATGGCATATTGTTTCTCATTTCTTAATCTTATTGGTTAGTTCGTCCTTCCAGAAGTGGATCTAATTCTACCTTGTGGAATATTACTGCATCAATTATTTTTTTACGGTGTCAATGGATGCAGATTCATTATAAATTGATTAATTTAAAAAGCTTTTCGATTATATTTTTGTTAAATTCTTCTAAATTAAGCTACTTTTATGCAGACTGCTGCTCCCGGGGAACTATATTTTGAAATCATTTCTGCTTAAGGTATGCTATTTCTCAAATGCTATATGTATGTGTTTTCCCTGTTTCTCATCTGTTCATATAACAGTATGTTAGTTTGAGTAATCGGTACTTTTATGTAACTTTTAGTATATGACATGCAGCCTGTAATATTGATAGATCTTAGAATAAAAAAGTAGTAAAATTGGAACCACATATCAAAATCATTGAAATGCAAATAATGTTAGAAAATCCTAGTGACAGCATACATTTTCGACAGACTTGACGATGTAATAAATATCTTGGACTTCCTGTAAGTGATTGAAATTTGAAGTTGCTTTTTGGTCGGAAGAGTAATGCATACTGAAGGAGAAGCTGATGTTTTGGATCATTACACTTTGTGGCCATATCGATTAACTCTAGGCACAAAAGGGGGAAGAATCAGTGAATTTAGTATAGTTACTTAGGAAATAGACAAAAATAGCTTAAATGGGTAAAGTTTTCGCTCATTTCATTAGTGAAGTGTAAATACTGAAAGAAAATCTGCTTCTGGACTCATCAAACATAAATGGAACAAGAGCTCCATTTTTTGCATCTAATGAAGTACATCCTCTATGGCCTGCAGTATAAGGATGATGTGCCACTAACACAGATAGATAAAGTAGTTGGTCCACATGTTTATTGTTTTCGAAAATATATTTGATTTCATAAATTTGGCTCGAGAGGAATTGAAGATGTTTTGAGGGGAAGAAAGAGAACATTTGTTGCTGAAGAATAGATGCATCCAGAGTTCAAAAATTGTGTGTAATGCTGAACTTTCTAATGATCCTATTGTAATGCTGGATTTTCTGGAATCCTTAGAACTATTAGGATTCCTATCTAGCTTTGTTGTAGGGCTGTCCGGTGAGCCGGGTCGGCCTGGCCCGCTACTCGGCCCGGCCCGATCACCCATTAAAAAAAATTGTCGGTGTCGGGGTTCGAACTCGGAACGGGGCCTGGGATCGTCCCACCCGTCCCGACCCGATTCGTCCCGCCCCGTCCCCCTTTGCAAAAATAAATGTTGCAACAATGGCCAAATTTCGATTTTGGCCGTTGTGCAACGGCTATAACGGTCATTCCCCCCCCCCACACCCCCCATACCCCCTTAATATTTATTTTTAACCACTAAGTTAATATATTTACACTTTAACCCTATTTCTCAACTATAAATAACTCATTTTCCTCACAAATCTTCCTACCATCTCTCTAATCTCTCAATTTATCTCTCTACAATTCTACATTGCGTACGAAATATTATATTTTTTTGCTCATTTATATATATCAAAGTTAAAAAATTGGGAGTGAAGTTGGCAACTAGCTTGAGGATCATCCATCGAGCAAAGTTTCAATTTTCAACTTTGATTACACGTCGACGTTACGTCGGCGTTTGGTACCTTCGTTCCTTCTTTAAATTATTATTGTTACTTAATTTTAATTATCGCACTTAATTTCATTTACTTTAATTATTTATTTGTATAATTAAAATGGAAGGATTGAAATGTATGATTACGTGTAAGGGTAATGGTGTTTCTTCTAGAAAGGGTAACAAGGGTAAGGGTACTTCTTCTAGTAATTTTATTCCTAGTCCCGATGATTTGATTGATTTCAGTCATATTGATGAAACTGCTTTTTTTAATGATATACCATTAGATGATGAAGTAGATGAACCAGACTTTAATTTAGACGATAATATAGATGACACTCCCACTAGTGCACCTCAACCTCAGACTCAGACTGAGTCTCAGCCTGAAACTGCAACTGCAATGCCTCTTATTCCCCCCGGTATGAATCAAGGCCCCACACAATGAAAATTAAAATTACCTGCATGACATTTTTTTGATAGGGACCAAGAGAATCAACTAGCTACATGTAAAATTTGTAAAAATGTTTATAGATTTAAAATCGGAAAAGGCCAATGTGAGACGGGAGGTTTATTGAGACATGTACAAGGCGAGCACACAGCTAGGTGGAATCAATACCATGCTAAAAAATTGGGTGTGCCAATGCCATCTGAATCGAGACAAGGTTCCCATAGTGTCCCTGACCTAGTACATGATCAAATTAACCCGACTACGGGGGAAAATTTTGGTCCTAAATATGATAAAAACAAATATAGGGAACATATGGCAAAATTAATTGTGGTGGAGGGTTTGCCTTTTTCATTTCCTTCCTCTCCTGGTTTTATTCATTACATTCGAGAAACATATAATCCTGCTTTTAATGATTTTCCTAGATCAACTATTAGAAGGGGTGTTTTTAAATTTGCAAGTGAATATCAACAATATTTACGTTATGCATTGTATCATTTTAATGGCAAAGTGGCTATCACTTCTGACATAGGTCATAGTACTAACGGTAATGATTATTTAATGGTAACATGTCATTTGATAGATCAAAATTGGTCTATGAAAAACGTATTTTAGGATACAGATATATAGATGATAGGCACACTTGAAGTTTTATTGCATAAAATATTAATGAAATTTGTGATTACTATGGAATAATTAATAAAAATTATGACTATTACATTAGATAATGCTTCTTCTAATGATTATGCTATAAGACTTTTAAAAATCCGATTTACTCCATCTTTTTCCGATCATTTTCATATTAGATGTGCATGCCATATTTATAACTTAGTTGTAAAGGATGGCCTAAAACTTTTTGAAACCATTCTTGAAAAAATACAATTTGCTATAAACTTTATTTTTTAAGGTAAAAAAATACAAAGACGCAAAGAGTATAAAAAAACATGTTTTGATTGTGGATTACCTTATAGAAAAATTTCAGAAGAAGTTTCGACTAGATGGAACTCTCTGTATGAGCAATTATTTGTTGCTTACGATTATAGACAACCTATTACTTTATTATTTAACACCCATAATAAAAATCCAAGGGATATGCTTGTACATAATTATTGGGAATTTTTTTAGAACTTGATGGATTTTTAGAGAAATTTTATCAAGCTACTAAAGAATTTTCAGGTATTTATTATCCTACTATTTCAAATATGTTATTTTATATAGCTCTAATATTTTTGTTACTTAATGAATATATGCAAAAACCAACTTATAAGGCATCTATTGAAAAAATATTTAAAAAATTAAAAAATATTTTTTCCTATCCCCACTATTAATATTGTTAGTGTTGTATTAAATCCAACTATTAAAGTAGACGGTTGTAAAACACTTGTAGAAACGACTTATGATTGTATAGAAGTAATTCCGACAGACTCAACTGAAGAACCAACTCACAAACCAACTAAAGAAGAAGTTACGTCTAGCATACACACCGAATGCAAACAAGTATATATGTATTACCAACAACAAAGTACAAATAATCAACTGGCTTCAGTACCATCTTCTACTACTTCGCTGCAACCTTATAAAAAAAAGCGGTTTTTGCTGCTAGTATTCAAGGCCTTAGAAATAAAATGTGTAGTGGTTCAACTTCTTCACAAGTTAGCAAATTTGATGTTTATGTTTTGCAGAGTGTTGTACCGTACAAATTAATTGTCAATGATGAAGGACAAGAAGACTTGCTGAAATACTGGAGGGAGAATGAGAAGACATTTCCGACACTAACAAAGATGGCCCGAGATGTGTTGAACATTCAAGCTTTTCAACAGCGTCTGAAAGAGCTTTTTCTGTGGGAAGATTTCAAATAGGAGAGCACAGACATTCATTAGCGGGAGACACATTGGAGATTGTAGTTCTATTCAGAGACTGGATTCGTGCGGAGCGTAGAAGGTGTGGTCAATCGGAGACCAACGAAGAAGAAGACTACAACTACAACGAAATCTTGTCCGAGGAAACAGGAAGCGACGTTGAAGAATTTGACAAACAAATTTCAATTCCAACAGAAGATCATCAAGACATTGTGAGGAAATTCGAAAAAGTATGGTTGAATATGTAATTTTTTTAATTGCAATTTTACTATGTCATTTGCAACTTTTGAACAACACCATAAAGTTGCAATTTTGAAATTGTATTACAAAAAAAATCATACTTCTATTAAATAATATAAGAGGCACAAAAACAACATTGAGATATTTTTATTACACTATCTTGTTCAATTATTGAATTGTTTATATATATTATTTTTTAAAATTTAGTGGCAAAAAAAAATCCCAATCCCGATCCCGTCCCGACCCAACCCGACCCCGTTCCGGCGGGATGTGGGACGGGACGGGATCTCTTCCCGTCCGCCTATCCCGGCCCGCCGGAACCCGAGTCCCGACCCTCCCCCTTCCCGCCGGGTCCCGTGCCGTTGGACAGCCCTTGTACTTCGTCTCAGTTTCAGCTTGGTACTTAATAATAACTTTACCTTTCAAAAAACAACAGGGTTAGCTTCAGCAGAGTCTTGCATGAGGTAAAGGGTAAAATATGTTAGTTGTTCATGGTTGATTGAAACTTATAGAAAATGTTTTCCCTGTTTCTTTATTAGACTAAATGTCAAATGATGTGGAAGATCCTAAAGGTGGAGATGCCAGAATGTCTTTGGATTCTTCTTCACCGTCTCCCAGTCACCAACCAAGTTAGTATAGTGGTTTACTTGAGCAGGCATCGGTTTATGCCTTTATGGTATAGCTACTGGATATTGTCTTTCAGTATCTTTGCTCTCCATTAATAAGTGGGCCATAATGAAATTTCCTTACCCCGGAGCACTAACGGCATTGCAGTACTTCACAAGTGCAGCTGGAGTTCTCATGTGTGGATGGCTCAAGCTTATAGAACACGATAAACTTGATCTTCTAACAGTGGCGCGATTCCTACCTGCAGCAATATTCTACCTATCTCTTTTCACGAACAGTGAGCTTCTCCTCCATGCCAATGTTGATAGTTTTATTGTCTTCAGATCAGCAGTCCCCATCTTTGTTGCAATAGGAGAGACCCTCTACTTGCACCAGCCGTGGCCAGCAATGAAAACGTGGTTGTCACTTGGTACGATTTTTGCTGGTAGTGTGCTCTATGTCAGTACAGATTACCAGTTCACGCTTACAGCTTACAGCTGGGCAGTGACTTATTTAGTGAGCATGTCTATTGATTTTGTTTACATCAAGCACGTGGTTATGACGATTGGTCTAAACGGTCTTGTGCTGTACAACAATCTTGAGGCTTTGCTGCTTTTTCCAATAGAGCTGCTTATCATGGATGAATTGACAAAGATTAAGAATGAAATTGAGGACGAGTCAGATTGGCACAGCTTTCAAGTGGTGTAACCAGTAGCCCTGTCGTGTTTGTTTGGTTTAGCCATCTCTTTCTTTGGATTTTCTTGCCGTAGAGCAATCTCTGCAACAGGATTTACTGTGCTTGGCATAGTTAATAAACTTTTGACAGTGGAGATAAATCTAGTTATATGGGATAAACACTAAACTTATTGGAACAGTGGGGCTGTTGATCTGCATGTCTGGTGGTGTTATGTACCAGCAGTCTACAAGCAACAAGCCGAAGGCTGTGAAAGATGTAAATTCACAAGAAGCTGATGAGGAGGAGCAACTGAAGCTGCTTGAAATGCAAAGCAACACGCAAAACAGTGACAATCAGAAGCAAGGTACAGAATCGGGAGATAGGAAACAGTAACTCATTCTTGGAATTTCTTTCTTCATTCTTGCACTCAATATTCAATTATACGCTTCATGGAAACTTCCCGATCATTCTAATGAAGCAGCTTTTGTGAATGGAAAAGCAATTGTAGAGATGTGATTTGTTGTTTGTTTTCACGGCTACAAACTCAGCTGCCTCCCTACTGACCAAAACTGCACATTATGTTTGTTCACATAGTTTGTATTCCTCATCAAGAATTATTAAGTGAGGTATTTTCCTCATTCCAAAGGTGGAAGATGGCAGATGAATATTTGAACTATACTAATATGCCCACACATTTTTATCCTAAAGACATGTTTGGAAGGGACCAAATGACTGCTCTCACCAACTAATGTGCCCTCGTTAATATATACTCTATCAAATGTTCTTGATAGAAAAAAACAGCAATAGAGGAGGTTCGGGACCAGGGTCGAGGGGTCATCGCCTGTATGTTCATATTGGGCAACTTTGTGTAAGGTGCTGCATCTTTTCGGGCGATTCATCGTATTATTGTTTCTCTGTTCCGTGTATGTTGGGATTTATTCTTGAAATGAATCGGAAAAGTAATTCAATCGAGCAACATGGAGAGAAACTTAGAACACTTGAAAATAGGTAACAAAGGTGGTTAGTGTTTTGTTACTATCTGCAAACCAGAAGTATGGAGTGCACTACCAGAATCTAAGATAAATGTAGGAGGAGAATATGGACTTTGCTGCTACTGTGTTATCTCTTCCATTTGAAAGGATAATGTAGAGTACCTTGAGAACTACAACGAATTAACAACCAACAGATTTATTACAAATTCAATTCTGCAGATTGACATCAAGTTGGAAAAATAAAGAAAAATCCAGTAGTGACCCTCTTTCTATAAACAGGCCAACCATGCCGAAAATGATACAACTACCGTGCTTGTATTTTCATATTACAGACACCGAATAGTGATATTACTCTCCATCTCTTACAGTTAAGCTCAAACCTCCAAAACTTAATGAAGAATCACATAATGCTAAGGTATTATTCCACCAACCAAGGTTCTTGAACTGCTGCCCATGCACATAATTCACCTTCTTTAAACCAAAGACCTGCAGCAAGGAAATGAACATAAATTAAAGACACCAATTAAATGAGAATCAAGGCTAACTAATTTTTATCTAGAAGAACAAACTGAACGTCTCCATATCTAATCTCTCTTAAATTAGAGGGCAAAACAACTTGTCAGCCATCTTATTGGAACACACATCCTAGTTGTAGGTGGTCTTTTACTTCCAGCCACCACAAATCAGCAAAAACTACAAGCACGTGAGAGAGACAATAGAGAGAGATTAAAGCAGTGAATTGGAGGACATAGTTACTGAAACTGGGTTCTTTTCCTCCATATGCACACTTGCAGAGTGAATAGGCATGAAATCAATAAATCAACAATTCCTCAATCACAAACTAGTGAATAGGCGAGAGGATATGTAAAATGCTTAATAATCACTATGGAGCTGATGCAAATCAAGGTACCAAGGTCAATATCAAAAGTGAGGGTGTGGACTACCTTAGATATGGAGACGTTCAATCACCTCCAAAGAGATTAAAGTGTCATAGAAGAATTATTAAAAGAGCGTTTAAAAGTCCACAACATGCTCAAATAAATTTACGAGGCAAGTGGTGGCAACCGAGGAGGCATCAAGGGCTTTGGACCATTCTTCCAACCGTCATGAGTTTGGAGGACTTAAAGAAAGCATGAAAGGAAGACTTGAAGATCACCAATATGCTCAAGTGACTGTTTTTAAAATTTCGTCATTCTTGCAAATTGATTATTTTTGCAAGACTAGTATAAATAGTCTTTTAAGTATAGGCTACTTTGTTAGTTTTGGGAAAACCCTCTTATTACCTGGGTAAGTATTATCTTGTATGATTTCAATTTCTCTTTCTCTCTTGGATTGTTATCATTTAATTGAACACTTGCTTTCATTTAATTGATTAAATATTTTCTAGCTTCTATCTCTTTTAATTTCTTTCTCTTCTCCCTATTTTTCTATCTAGTGTTGGTTGATGTATGTTATCTTGATTCTCATATTACATCAATTGTTATCAGAACTTGGAAAAAGAATTGTTCCTATAATTCTTATTCCTTAGCTTTCTTCTATTAAAAAAAAATCAGATCTGAAAATTGAAGTAATTTTAGGGTGGGTATTGTTGGGCTTTGTTGGAAATAGTCTAAAAAAGTTGAATATAAAATTTGGAAGCATTAAGAGTTGATTTGGATCAAAGTTTGTCCATATTTCTTCAATTTTTGCACCTGAAATTTCAGCACTTCGTAGAGTTGCGAAAATTTGAGTTTTGGAGCTCTTTTTGTGCAAATTTTTGCCCCATCTTTTGGATTTAAGTTGTTTTGATCATGGGTAAACCATATTAGGTTCCAATTTCGAGATCTAATGATGAATTGGGGGTTAATTTGGGTCCCAAAATTGGGCTATTTTCCTTGTGTCGATTTTTTCTTGAAAAAATTGAAAGTTTGAGTTGATTCCTTACTTCAAAAATTAGTGGGTGATCCTTTGAAATGCTCCATATTGATTGGGTTTATAGATTTGATCAATTTTGGTGACTTTTGAATGACTTTCTTGTTAATTCTAAACTCTACTCGTCATTCATAATTAATACTTGTTCTTATCCTTTGTATTAGTAATTGCGTGCTTTAAATTTATTTTGTGCCAATTCTTCTTGCTTTTCTCTTTATTTTCATTGTGAATTGTTTGATTCAAGTCCTACTAATTTTATTGTGCTTCTTTGTTTAACCATCAACTCCACTCCGAACCGATACTTGGGGCTTACTTTGAGTTGTTGGTTCTTGAAGAGATTTGAGGAAATTCCCTTGAGAGAAAAAAGGCAAGAGTTGGTGAGATTAATTGAGTGAGATCTAAAAGCCTTGACCTTGAGTGTATACACGAGTGTTGAGTGATACACGTGAGGGAGTGAATTGGTGAGGTCCTTTAACTTTGTTGCTACTTTCTATTGGTTGCAATCATGTCTTCCATAGCTTCAGATGATCCTAGTGATGATGATTTTGAAGACTATGATTATGATGATAATAAGGGTTACTATGATGAAGATTATGGTGAAGAATGTGAGTATGAACATTTTTATGTTTCCAACAATGAATTTGAAGATGGCGATGGTTCAAGGTATGACTCTTTCACATACTCCTCTTGTGATGAATCTAATAGTGAGGAAAGTGATTATGGGCATGATGATGATAATGAAGAACCTCCTAGAGAATATTCTTGTTCATCTTCTTACTATGGTTCTAATTCTAAGCATAAGAATGGTGGTAGTTCATCTATTTGTTTTGTTGGAGAAGGTGGTGGTAGACCTTTGGCAAGAAATTTGAGACAAATGTGAATAGATATGCTACTTATGGTAGACGTGTTCTACATCAGCCTAATGATGACTTGAATGCTTTGATAAAAGGAGACCATTTTGTTGAACACCATGAGTGTGATGAAGCATGCATTGACCAATTTGTGGAAGAAAGAAAGAACATGTTTCATGTTTATTGTAAAATTGAAGGACTTAGTGGTGCCATGATTATTCATAACAAGAGTTTCATAAATATTGAAAGGTCAAGCATGGTTGAGCACTTAAAGTTGAATACTAGAAAACATCCTCAACCATATAGATTGTCATGGTCAAATAAAAAAGGAACTATAGATATCACAAAACAAGTTTTGGTAAAGTTTCAAATTGGCAAGTTTCAAGATGAAGTATTATGTGATGTTATCCCAATGAAAGTTTGTCATTTGTTACTTGGGAGGTCTTGGATAATTGAAAGAGAAGCTACATTTGATAAAAGGACTAACAAGTGTTGTGTCAACCTAAGAGGGCAAGAGTATTTCTTTATGCCGTCTACACTTTTAAAGGTGAAAGAAAGGTACTTGGAGTTGCTAAGATTGACAAGAAGAAAGATAAAGTTTGAGAAAAAAGATGTCATTGTTAAAGAGAAGAACATGAAGAGGAAAGTTGATGATTCTCAAAGTGCAAAGTTCAAAGTAGAAGTGAAGAGTCATCCTAATCCTTCAAAAGGAATTCTTGGGCCTTGTCCCATTTTAGATGATCTTGAGAGAGAAAAGATTGAGTGAAGGGAGTGATAAGTGGCGACTCAAGAGTTGAAAAGGGAGAGCTTGAGTTGAGGGTAGTGAGTGAGTTGCACAAGAAAATAGAGAAGCATTTGAAAATGAAAAATATGTAAAGAAAGAGGGAAAGAAAATTGAGAGAAGTGAACAAAAAGAAAGTTTAAGAGAGTTTTCTTCTTGTTTTCACTCTAATGCTAATCCTTCTTCTTCTCCTAGTTCTAATCTCTCTTTTGTAGGTACGTTTGAAAATGAAGGCATCAAGGAAGGAACAATGGAAAGCCTTCTACCTTTGAGGATTCAAGAGTTGGCTGAGACACCCACTATTTCATCAAGTATTCAAGTGAGCTTTAACGATAAAAACACATGTAAAGATGGAATTTTAGGAGCATTTCAAGGTAAAATGGCTAACCCTAGTATATTATTTCCTTTAAGAGCTTGATGGAAATTTTAATTTAGGTGAAAGTCATTCTTATTTTGAGCAAAATGAATCTTTTCTTTGTGATAAAAGTCATGTTAAATGTTGTAGTCAAGCGCTAGTTGAAGTCACTTGTGCAAATTATTGTGATGATCTTTTGAGTTTAATCTTTAATGTGCTTGCTACTAGTGTCCACACTTGTGATGAATTTGGAGGCTTAAAAAGAGATTCTTTGACTACATGTGATGTTGTGGATTGTGAATATTCTTTATGTCAAAAAATGCTCTTACTGTTGATGATAGTGTTAAAGAGTCACTTTGTGATAAGCTTGAATTTAAAGAAATTGAATCTCTTGAAATTGTTTGTGATAGCCAACTTGTTTGTGTTGATATGCCACTAGTTGAGGGGATTTGTGAATTATTTAGTGAACGTCAAGTTAGTGAAAACGTAGTTGGTTATTTTGAAAAGAATGAGGATTTTGAGTACGACACTCCACCTTTATTTGATAAAGATGAAAATGAGCTTCTTGATTCTACTTTGATTTCATTTGATGATATTCATGATGTTGGTGGTAATGTGTGTCATGTTGAAGGTAGTGATGGCTTATTGCGTCTTGACTTTACTCCACTAGTTGAGTTAACGTGTGGGACTAAAATTATTGATTCTTGTGAGCTTAAATTGTTGCCGACTAGTTGATATGAGAACTAATGAGTGTGAAGGCCAAACAAATGACTCTTTGAGTGTATATAATGTTGTTGATCCTATTTCTTGTTTTGCTCATAGAGATCATATCATGGGTAATCATGTGAAAGAAGACATTTATCTTTTTGAGAGTGAATGTAGATGCTTTGATTCTTCATCCTATGTTGATTTTTCTCTCTTTAAAGATAATGTTTTATTTGAAGATAGCATGATCATTTATAATGACGAGCATAGTGATATTTATTGTGAAGTTAATGATATAGCAACTTTTGAAGGCTACAAGGTATATGGTAATCCACTATGGAATACAATGTGGGAAAATAATAATGAGCCTAGAAATGAAAGTGAAGTAATTGATGCTAGCCTTAGTATTAATTTCTTTACTTATTCTACTCTACTTTTTGAAGACACATTCTTGTTTGATTATGCCAATACTTCTTTTCTAAAATGTGGTGACAAGTCATTTAACGATTGGTGTGACTTAGTTAAAGAGCTTAATTTGATTCCATTTTTAGATGATGATTTCTTATGGGTGTTTTTGGGGATGTTTATAGTGATTCTTGATATTGTTAGGGGATTAAATATTGTTTTTGATCCCGGGGATATTTCTTGTTGTGTTGGTATTACTTTGAAGAGTTGTGATAATCTTTGTCTAGTTGTTGTTCCCTCCTTTGTTTTGCAAGGTTTGAATTCGAGGACGAATTCTTTTCAAGAAGGGGAGAATGATGCAAATCAAAGTACCAAGGTCAATATCAAAAGTGAAGGTGTGGACTACCTTGGATATAGAGACGTTCAATCACCTCCAAAGAGCTTAAAGTGTCATAGAAGAGTTATTAAAAGAGCGTTTAAAAGTCCACAACATGCTCAAATGAATTTATGAGAGAAGTGGTGGCAACCGAAGAGGTCATCAAGGGCTTTGGACCATTCTTCCAACCGTCATGAGTTTGGAGGACTTAAAGAAAGCATGGAAGGAAGACTTAAAGACCACCAATATGCTCAAGTGACTATTTTTAAAATTTAGTCATTCTTGCAAATTGGTTATTTTTGCAAGACTAGTATAAATAGTCTTTTAAGTCTTTCATATTAGGGTTAGATAGTTTTTGGATGAATATTGTTGTTTAGGTTCCTTTGTGAGTTTTGGGGAAACTCTCTTATCTCTCCAATTGAACCCTCTTGATTACTTGGGTAAGTATTACCTTGTTTCAATTTCTCTTTCTCCCTTGGATTGTAATCATTTAATTGATCACTTGCTTTCATTTAATTGATTAAATCCTTTCTAGCTTCTATCTCTTTTAATTTCTTTCTCTTCTCCTTATTTTTCTATCTAGTGTTGGTTGATGTGTGTTATCTTGATTCTCATATTACATCAGGTGCAAAAATGAACACCAAGTTTTTGGAGAAAAACCATCTGGCTAAAGGCACTCAAAGCAAGACCCTCAACCTTGAGGTGGGATGCCCCAGGGTGAACGTGTACTGTGTGTCTGTGCCTCATCTTTAGACAATAGCTCATTTCTTGTTCAATGGAAGACATAATCTACAGCAGTAAAGTTTCTAAACCTCATTATTAGGCTGACTAACAATTTGATATCATATCAGAGCCTTTGTGAGTGTAAAGGAAAAACTCTAGATCTTTCTTTTGCTTAATTACAAAAAGGGAAGACTGTAGTGGAGTCATTCTAATGACTTTGTGTAATTTTGCAGTACCTCTTTGGTGCTAGCTTTAATAATATTACCTTACTTTATCGGGAAAATTATCAAAAAGAAGAAAATAAAAAGAACTCTTGCTCTTTCCTTTCCTTTTTCTCATAGATATTAAAACTGAAGTCACCACCATTTAATCTGTAAAAATTCTGTTATTAAGTCTCATTAATGTCCAACTAACAGCTCCAAAGCGGGTGACCAAATTTAGTAACATTTGGGGGGAAGCCACATTAAATTTATTCTACATGCTACTCAACCACTTGTGCTAAACCAGGAAAAAACTCACCTATTTCACGCTTGCCATTGTCGGGGCTATCACTTCCATGTACCACATTTCTGCACATAGATTGCATCAAAATCTTGTAAATTGTCAACATTAAAGCTTCTATCCATGACTCGATACTTGCTGAACATAAAAAAAAAAAATAAATATATATGCCCCTACCTTCCAGTTTGAACAGCAAGGTCTCCTCTAATTGTGCCTGGCTCAGCATTAAGGGGATTAGTTGCTCCTATTAGCTTACGTGCTGAAGCAACAACACCAACACCCTCCCAAGCCTTGACAAAAATAAATACAATTTACAAGATTAGGAAAACATACAGACAGTAGGATACATTATACAGTTAAAAACTAATGCAACTTTCAGATTGCTGAGATAAGTATTGGTTTGACTTAGATAATGACAGAAATGAGAGCTAAATGGGAAGAAATTCTACCATACAAACAACAGGACCAGATGTAATGTAGTCAATCAGCTTGGGGAAGAATGGCTTGGACTGTAGGTCCTTGTAATGCTCCTGTAGCAATTAATAAGCAACTTGACCCAAAATGCACAATTCATAGGGATGAAATACTACATAATGACTTGGCAATTAGAACTCTCTTTTAATTGATAAAGCAAAGATAATGATAGTCTGTTAAAAAATATGATAGAATTCTCATGGAAGTAATGACACCCAAGTAAAGGTCAAGAAGGCAAACCTCTGCCAACTCTTTGGGGCACTGAAAAAGCTTTAATCCAGTAAGCTTAAACCCTTTTCTCTCAAATCTGGATATAATTTCTCCAACCTATAACAATTAAGGAAACATAATGTTCAACATTCAAACATCATTGTAAAAAGTGGCCAAAAACATAAAGTTAAAGTTTTTCCAATAATCCAAACTCAAATAACAAAAATATACTGAAGCTTACAAGTCCTCTTTGAACACCATCAGGCTTAATCATGATGTACGTCTGCTCCACTTCTTCCTAAACACAAAATCCCAAAAAAAATCAATCAATCAACAAACCCTGCAATTCCAAATTACTTGGGCCGGCTATATATATACAAATCCTCCATACCCAACAACAACAACAACAACATACCCAGTGAAATCCACAAAGTAGCGTCTGAGGAGGGTAAAGTGTACGCAGACCTTACTCTACATTAACTTGGGAGGTGAAGAGGTTATTTCCAATAGACCATCGGCACCAGGACAAGCAATTCAAAGCAGTACAAAAGAGACAAAAATAATGAGAGCAATTAAGCCACGACAAAACACTATAAAACATGACAGAGCAGGCTGACAAAAAGAAGCAATAACTGCCACAAATTAATACGATAGTCGATGTACCAGAAACAAATAAAAATCCTCCATACCCATTTGGAGAATTTAACAAAATTACACTTTTTTTTACCCAAAGTTGTCAATTTACCGCAACATTTCTATAGGGGCAGAAGAAAAAGGATAGTGGGTGACACAAATCTTTAATGGGTAGTCAATAATTTTTTATAATCATACTTCTTACTGCATATGTATGTGAGAGAGTGGAAAGATTAAAAGAAGTTACTGTAATTACCATGGAAGCAACCAAATGGGGTAGGAATATATGAGCTCTATGGACATTCCTTTTGGGGGCATATGATGAGAAAAGATGAAATGCTGGTTGAAATGCGGCTAGTGGGCGCTGCTTCTGGACGGATTTTGGGGTAAGCCTGAACGAGGAGGAGGGTAAGCAGGAAAAGTTGGTGGTTTTGGAAGAGACTGAAGAAGAAACACAAGGACTTATGGTGAGACACTCCATTTCTGCTCTTACTCTTGAATTATCTGTATGCTCTTATCTAGTTTAGAATATACACCCCCTCCTTATAAGATGATTGTCACAATTAATATATAAAAGGATTTAAGTTAGGGCTTAAGCACATTATTGGGATGATAATACTCCCTCCGTTTCAAATTTATTTGTGGTTTTTTATTTATACGTCCCTTAATAAATATTAATTAAAAAATATTTAATTTACTTTATCTTTATTTATATTTATATTTAAATTATAATCTCTTTTTATTAAATATTTTGACAGAGAGTGCAAATAATTTGAGACTAAGGGGGTAAATGATTGTTATTGCAAGTTAAGTTGCACTACTATCAATTTACTCCATTTCAGTTTTGTTCATATTACTTTCCTTTCCTTTTTCCTCCGTTTGAAAAAGAGTGCTTTTTTTCTGTCACATATATCATGTTTAATATTATAAAATTAAAAAATATTTTGATATATTTTACATAAATTTAATTAATAATCATAAGATTCAAATCCGTGTCAAGTTAAAAACAGACAAATAAAATTGAAAATGAGGAATAAAATGAGCAATCCGGTGCACTAATCTCCCGCTATGCGCGGAATCGAAAAGGACCGGATCGTGAGAGAAAAGTTAGGTTCTTTCTTTTGAATTACCTTACCTGTAACTACTCTCTTGCCCTTGTCATCTTTTGGATTTGGCCTTTGTCTGCGCACAAAAATGATAGTAGCCCTTATATATATAAAAAAAAATGCTATTCTGAGTGTGAGAATTATAATAAATAAATTTTTGATAATTATTAATTAATTATAATGATTCTGTTTTTTAAAATGTAACCGTGGTGCCCTAATACAGATAATTTCACATAATTCCAGGGCTATTTTGATCACTTTCTTTTATACAAAAGTGTATAAAAGTTCACGTGTTGAAAACTCGCGTTGATAGCCAACAACAACAACAACATATCCCGTGTAATTTCACAATGTGGGTATGAGAAGGGTAGAGTGTGTGTAGATCTTACACCTATCATGGAGGTAGAGAGGATGTTTCCGATAAACGCTCGGCTAAAAAAAAAGTAAATCAAACCACAATAGTAAGGAAAAAAGAAATAATAGCAGTAAATAAGCCATGATTCTTTTTGTGAATAAAGCATGATAAAGCAATCTGAAAAAAGAAACAATAACATAAGTATCACAAAATTATATGCCAATTGAAGTACACGACACAACAGATAATAATAAGAATCAAAGTGTGACATGCCAAACTACCTGCTAGCTGTCTATCCTGATATGTGTCCTCCATACTCTCGTATCTAAGGTCAGGTCCTTGGTGAGCTGAAACTGCACCATGTCTTTTCTAATCAGCTCTCCCCCAATACTTCTTCAGCCTACCTCTACCCTCCTGAAAACATCCATAGCCAACCTCGCACACCTCCGCACTGGACATACGCGCCTCTCCTCTGCACATGCCCGAACCATCGCAGTCTTGCTTCCTTCATCTTGCCCTCCACTGAAGCTAACCCCACCTTATCCCGAATATCTTCATTCCTAATCATATATCTTCTCGTGTGCCCACACATTCACTGCAATATCCTCATTTTCCTCACATTCATCTTCTGAACGTAAAAGTTCTTGACTAGCCAACATTCTGCCCTATACAACATAGTTGGTCTAACAGCCACTCTGTAGAACTTGCCTTTAAGTTTTGGTGACACTTTCTTGTCACACAAGACTCCGGATGAGAGCCTCAATTTCATTCACCCCACACCAATACGATGTGTGACATCATCGTTAATCTCTCAATTATCTTGGATAATAGACCCACAATATATGAGACCTCCTTTCTTTTGAATTGTCTGAGTATCAAGCCTCACTTCGATGCCAACCTCATGCGTTACACTGCTAAACTTGCACTCTAAGTATTATATTTTTGTCCTACTCAACCTAAACCCTTTAGACTCCAGAGTCTGTCTCCAAACCTCCAACTTAACATTCACCCCGCTATGAATCTCATCAATCAGAACTATGTCATCTGCGAATAACATACTGGCACCTCACCTTGGATTTGCCGCGTCGGACCATCTATCACCAAGACAAATTAAAATGGTCTAAGAGTTTATCCCTGGCGCAACCCCGTCATCACACGAAAGTGTTCTGAATCCTCTCCAATTTTCCTTACTCTGGTCTTGGCTCCATCATACATATCTTTGATCGCCCTAATGTACGTCATAAGTACACATCTAGCCTCTAAGCATCTCTATAGAATCTCCATTGGGAATTTGTCGTATGTCTTTTCTAGGTCGAAAAATATCACGTGTAAGTCATTCTTCCTCTCCCTATATTGTTTCACCAGTCTTCTCATAAAATGGATGGCTATAGTTGAACGGCCCGGCATGAAACCGAACTGATTCTCTAGAATAGACACGTCTCTCATTACCCTTATCTTCACCACATTTCCCACACTTTCATAGTGTGGCTTAGCAACTTCATACCTTTATAGTTGTGGCAACTATGTATATCGTCCTTGTTCTCGTACAAAGGGAACATTGTACTTGACGAGCGCAAAACACAATATAATTTAAGCGCTTCGCTAGTAAAAGATAGTATAGTTTAAGATCATCTCCACAAAGATTGGTACAAACAATTACTCAAATAAAAACTTGCTTAGTATTATTCAGGTGATCAAAACTTGAAGGTGTTGTGGTTATAAACCAAGATTATCGACTACAAACTTAAATAAAAAAATTGACAATTAAAACTAGGGCTGGCCAGTGGGCCGGGACGGTCCGAACCCCGACCCGACCCCATCCCGATCCCGCCCCGATCCCGCTAAAAAAAATAAAAAAATAACGGGAGCAGGACTCGAACTCGGGACGGGACGATGTCTCGTCCCGCCAGACCCGAGCCCGCCCAAGGCCCGCCCGCCCCGACCCCGCCCCGAGACCGTCCCAAGCCCCACCCCGACCCCGCCTTTTTTCCCCCCTTTGCAAATATGATCGTTGCACCAACGGCCATTTTAGCCCCCCTTCCCCCAACCCCCCTACCCCTTAATATTTATTTTTAACCCATAAGTTATTATATTTACACTTTAACCCAATTTTCCAACTATAAATAACTCATTTTCTCTTCATCTTTCTCACAAATCTTCCTACAATCTCTCTAATTTCTCAATATATCTCTCTACAAGTCTACATTGTTTGCTAAATATTCAATTTTATTTATTCATTTGGGAATTGGGAGTGAAGTTGGCAACTAGCTTGAGGATCTTCCATCGAGCAAAGTTTCAATTTTCAACCTCTCAATTACACGTCGACGTTACGTCGGCGTTTGGTACATTCGTCCCTTCATTAAATTATTATTGTATGTTTATTTTATTTAGCGCACTTAATTTTATTGTCTTTAATTATTTATTATCATAATAAATGGAAGGATTAAAAGGTATGTTTAAGGGTAAGGGTAAGGGTGCTTCTTCTAGTAGGGGCAACCAGGGCAAGGGTACTTCTTCTAGTCATCTTATTCCTACACAGGATGATTTTGTTGATACTCAACATTTTCCTACAATACCATTAGATTTAGACCAGGAGCTATTTTCTGGAACTCAAGAAGACTTTAATTTAGACGATGATCTAGATGATATACCCACTAATGTTGATGACAACACACCCACTAGTGCACCTTTAACTGAAATACCTCCTATTCCCCCTAGTATGAGACGAGGTCCAGCAAAACGACCATTAAAATCAGATGCATGGATATTTTTTGATAGGGACGTAGAGAATCAAGTAGCCATATGTAAAATTTGTAAAAATGTTTTAAAATTTAAAACTGGAAAAGGTCACGGTGGGACGGGGGGTTTAATTAGACACGTAGTAAGTGCTCATCCAGCTAGGTATGCCCAATATCATGCTTCAAAATCGGGTGCGCAAACGTCCGCTCCATCGGAATAAGGTTCACATATTGTCCCGGACCAAGTACATGGTCAAATTAACCCCACGACAGGGGGAATTGTAGGCCCTAAATACAATAAACATAGAGATAGGGAAGCAATATCAAAATTAGTTGTTGTGGAGGGTTTGCCTTTTTCATTTCCTTCATCTCCCGGTTTTATTCATTACATTAGAGATATATATAATCTTGCTTTTAACGGTTTTCCTAGATCAACTGTTAAGAGAGATGTATTTAAATTCGCGCATGAATATCAACAATATTTACGTTTTTCATTATATCATTTTAATGGCAAAGTATCTATTACGTGTGATATAGGTCGTAGTACTAACGACCATGATTATTTAACTGTAACTTGTCATTGGATAGATTATAAATGGTCTATGCAAAATGCGTATTTTAGCGTATAGATATATAGATGATAGGCACACTGATACTTTTATTGCAGAAAATATTTATCAAGTGTGCGATTATTACGGAATTACCGATAAAATTATGACTATTACATTAGATAACGCTTCTAATAACAATTACGCAATTACAATGTTAAAAAATAGCTTAACTCCATCTTTTCCAGACCATTTTCATATAAAATGCGCGTGTCATATATATAACTTAATTGTAAAGGATGGTCTATCACTTTTTGAAGACATTCTTAGTAAAATACAATTTGCTATAAACTTTATTTTTAAAAGTAATAAAGTACAACGTAGAAAAGAATATAAAAAAACTTGTCACGATTGTGGACTACCTTATAGAAAAATTCCACAAGAAGTATCCACTAGGTGGAATTCTTTATACGAGCAACTACTTGTTGCTTATGACTATAAATTACCTATAACTTTATTTTTTAACTCTCATAATAAAAAGCCACCGATATGATTTTAGATAGTGATTGGGTAAAAATTTCCGAACTTATTGTATTTTTAGAGAATTTTTTTCAAGCAACAAAAGAATTTTCCGGTATATATTATCCTACTATTTCAACTATGTTATTTTATATAACTCTAATATTTTTATTACTTAGTGAATATATGGAAAACCCAGCTTATAAGGCAGCTATTAAAAAAATGTTTGTCAAAATAAAAAAAATAAATTATTCCTATTCCCTCTATTTATATTATTGGTTCTGTATTAAATCCTACTATTAAAATAGACGGTACTAAATCACTAATTGAAACTATTTACGATTGTATAGAAGTACTACCACCTCCAAGTCCCAAAAATCTAAATCACTCACCACCTATTAAACAAACTAACGAAGAAGTGTTGAATAGCGTAGAACACCAATGCAAAAACATATATAGATTTTATCAACAAGAAAATGCTAGTAACTTACTGGCTTCCATACCATCTTCTTCATCTTCAACACAACCTCACAAAAGACATGATGTTTCTGCGGTTAGTATTGAAAGCCTCAGAAATAGAATGTGCGGCCGTACCTCTACTACTAACCAAATTAGCGAGTTGGATATTTTTGTTTTGCAGGGTTCTGTACCGTATCAAGAAGTTATCAATGAAGATGGACATGAAGACTTGCTGAAATACTGGAGGGGAATGAGAAGACCTTTCCGACACTTTCATTGATGGCTCGAGATGTTTTGAACATTCAAGCGTCATCAACTGCGTCTGAAAGCGCTTTTTCTCGAGCGAGATATCAAATAAGAGACCACGTAGACACTCATTAGCCGGAGACGACTTGGAAATTGCGTATTATTCGAGAGATTGGATACGAGCGGAGCGGAGAAGGTGCGGTCAACCGGAGATCAACGAAGAAGATGATGAAAACTACAACGAAATCTTAACCGAAGGTAGTGGAAGCGACGTGGATCAATTTGACCAATAAATACCAATTCCAACCGAAAACCACAAGAAATCATCAAGCAATTAGAACATGTTTTTTTGAAAATGTAATTTTTTAAATTGCAATTTTATTATGTAATTTGCAACTTTTGGACAACACCACAAAGTTGCAATTTAGATTTTAGACAATTATATTTGTATTACAAAAAAATCATATGTCTATTAAATAATATAAGAGGCACAAAAACAGCCTTGGATGTTTTTATTACACTATCTTGTTTTGTTTATTGAGTTTTTTTTATACATATGTTATTTTAAAAAAAAATGAAAACTCGCCGTACCCCGCCTTGAGCCCGACCCCGACCCGACCCCGCCCCGACCCGATACCGACGAGATCGGGACGGGACTGGAGCAAGTCCCGCCAGACCCAACCCCGCCAGACCCAACCCCGCCAGACCCCGCCGACCCCGACCCCGACCCATTCTCCCGTCCCGCCCCGACCCCGACCCCGCCAGACCCGGCCCGCCGGACCCGAGCCTGGCCCACTGGCCACCCCTTAATTAAAACAAAGGTTACTATTAATATGAGAAGTAAGGGTAGTAGATAAGACAGATGCAAAATTTTAGCAATTAGCTCCGATATGTTTTATCATTCTTTTCTAAATTTTATTGAGTCTTTCGAATTTAATAAGTAATTAATTTTACTCAAGAATCTAATAAATCTCTTCCGATTATTTATTCAGATTTCATAAATTAAACTAATGCAAGCCCCGATAATGTTCAAAAACTATAAATAGAAATAGATATTCGGACGACTTCTCATGAATATCGTCAGCTTATAACCCTAGATAAATTATTGAAGAGTTTCTTTCAATTACTCAACAGAATCAATCAATCAAGAGCTAAATCAAATTTATATTAAGATAATTCACAAAAGACTTCTTCTTGCGATTAAAGTATTCAAGAATATCTCAACAATCAAGTAAAACTATTATCCATGAGTAGTGAAAGCTCTGTGAACATATGCAAGAAAACATTAAGGGTTTAGTCTAAAGGAAAACTTCTCTCGAATATTTTTCTTTCTTGGTTCAACCAATAATTCAAAAAACTCTTTCGATTAAATAAAATAGATAACTTCATAATTCAATTCAAAACTCCATTAACAAATTCAGGCAATAAAAAAAGAATCGAATCTAAAAACATCAATCAATACATCATGTCTTATCAAAACCCTATAAGAAAACTACTCCATAATAGAAGAAAAGAACATCGAAGAATAAGAACTAGAAAACATTACAACCGACGATCGATCCAAACAACCATATTGAATCGAATCGTGATGGAAAGTAACGGATTCGGGCGTTGAATACTCTCCTACGCTCATTCCCCTTGCTTTGTCGCTCCAAAACCAAGATAACTTAATTGGGATAAGTTAAAACCTTATATAGCGGCTGTGGTTCATCCGTAGAATACGCAAAATAACCTCGATTAAAACATTCCCGATATATTATTGTACGATCGCACACCAATCGCGCAGCCTTTCTAGCGACTCTGCCTTGCCTGTTCATTCTTGTGCACGTTGTTATGCCCAGGTGCGCAATCGCGCACCTATTTTTGTTCCCTTCCTCACTCGTTTCTTCTTCGTTTCATCAATTTTGTTCTCAATTTAGGCTCTTCTTCACCTAGATATAAAACGACGTAAATTAGCAATATCCACACATAATATCTCTAATTTCGCATAAAATTGATGTCAAATAAGCTCATAAAATTCGAGGAATATATAACCATCAGTATTCCACCTATATTCTTCGGGCATCTTCGTCGTCTTAAAAAGGACACTAAACAACTTAGTCAGCCACTCCATACCTTCCATGCCCGCGCTCCTCAAAAATTCTTCCAGAGTCTCGTCTGGCCCGGACGCTCTTCCCTTGCGCATAATACGAGAAGCACATTTAACCTCCTCAACCTTTATGCTCATACAATACCCAAAATTAATATGCCTCTCAAACTGCTCCAAATCTCTCAACACAACGTCATTGTCCCCTTCTTCATTGAGGATTTTATGAAAGTATAATTGTCATCTCCGTCTAATGAGAGCATCGTCCACCAATACTTTGCAGTCCTCGTCCTTGATGCACTTCACTTGATCTAGTTAACGTGTCCTCATCTCCCTCGCTCTGGATAGCATATACAATTTATGATCTTCGCTATTGTCCTTTAGTTCTGCATAAAAGCGTTCAAAAGCTGTCGTTTTTGCCTCCGTAACAGCTAACTTCACCTCCTTTCTCGCCATCTTGTACTTTTCCCTATTTGTTCATTTATTCTCCATCTTTACTGTCTACCAACCTCACAAACGTTGTCTTCTTTGCTTCCACCTTTCCTTGTACTATTTCATTCCACCACCAGTCTCCTCGATGCCACCACGGCAACATCTTGAGACCCCCAGCACCTCTCTAGGTGATTTCATAATGCAACTTATCGTCCTATTCCACATACTGCTCGCATCTCCCCTACTCTCCCGACCCCTCATAGCCATCAACTTTTTTCCCATTTCCTGAGAACTACTCACAGTCAAAGTCCCCCGTCTAATCCTTAGTCGGTCATCCACGACCCTCTTCTTCTTAATCTTCAATAATAGCAATCTAGATAAGTTTGCTAAGTTTAAAAGTAATTTATAATTAATTGTTAATTTCCTTCAAAAGCTTAAACCGGCTACTAGATTGTGGATGTTTCGAGGTGTCAATGTCAAGCAATATAGATTGAATCTTAATTGTAATCGATTATTAGATATCCTTTGAATCATATATTTTAATATGAATCTATAATATATAGAATAACTAAGATAAGTCTTAAATTCTATAAAAGACTCGAAAATATTAAATAATATGTTACGTATATATTAATTTTTTTAAAAACGATGCATTATAATTTTGACTTTGGGGCTTATGTGGATTTTGAGTGAAAATTTCACGGGTATCTTATTTGAAAACTGCCATTTAATTTGTATTCATTTTGTTAGAATTTTTACACGTTTAGTCATTTCAAACATGTGGTGTTTGAAGTTACATATGCCGGAATCCAGACATTTATCCCAGAAGTTTAAGCAAAAATGACTAAATTTCAGTTATATGTCCACGAACTTCACTCAAAATACCTAAACGTTAGGCAAAAGATACTGAAGTCCAAATAAAAATTATCCAATTTAGCCACATATTGTTGAAATTCAGCCAAAATATGATGACTTCAAACACAACTATTTGAAGTGGTTCGAACTACTAAAATTCAGGCAAAAGTGGATGAACTTCAGACACAATATATTTAAAGTGGTTTGAAATAAGTAGATTTATAATTTTTTATGAACTACAAGTATGACTTAAATGGTGATCCCAAAATTGAGTGCACACGAACTTTTGTCGGATGTAGATGTAAATAGCTACAATTAACACTTAAGACTATAGTATATTACTACAATAACATCCCCAATGTAATTCACAAGTTAAATATCAAGTTTATACCTTATTTTTTCACAAAAATATATAGTGATATACGTAACAACAACAAATAACATGCACAATGTAATCTCATAAGTGGGATCTGTGCAGAGTAGGATGTACACAAACATTATCCTTATCTGTTCCTCCCGTTTTTAACCCGCGGCTTCGCGACGCGATGGCGTTGATTGCCTCTGGATTGATTAAAAAATGCTTTGTTGAGGAGTTGACACCTAATTATTCTAAGGTGAATTAGGGCACCTAAATGTTAACTAAATGGTGCAAAATAACTCCGATTTTATGATCTGCGAAACTAATGAGATTCTAGGTAAGGGTTCTTTATTATCCTAAAGGGAAGGGGTTAGGCATCCTTTAAGATCCGCTAACTTGCAATTATCCGGTCAAACTCTGGTTAACTATTATGCTAAGAAAAATGCATGTTTTTACAAGTATAAAAATAATGTTGCAAGTAGTTAATAAAAGGATGCATTTGTATGGCATTAAAAAAATACATGTAAATTTACAAAAGTATGCATTTGTATGGAAATTGATAAAAAATATATGCAAAGTGGTTTTTGGATAAAACATGCATTTGTATGGCATTGCTTATAAATATATATATACAAGATGTTTTAGTGAGAAGAAAAATAACTTATTGGTAATGCAAGGAAAGTGATATTTTGAAAGTCATTTTAAATAACGAATCAGATAAAAATAAGACTATTTCATATGATTAATAATGAGCAAAAGGTGACCAATAGTTTTGAAAATTCTGAACAGTTCAAAAATAAGCTAGAGTTTTGAAAGTATGAGCGACGAACTAAAAATAAATAAACTAACATTTTGAAAGTATGGGCGACGGGCCTAAAATAGATAAACTAGCGGTTTCCGATTTTAAAAATTAACCGAGCCTAAAATAAATAAACTAGTGACGGGTTTCCAGTTTTAGACTACCCTATTAACTAATTCTAAATCTACCTTTCTAAACATTTCAATAATTTCACGAGTACAATAATATTAATACAAAATATAATTGAATTAAAGAACATAAAACAACAATAAATCATCTCCGAGGGGTATCTTGTCTTCTTTAACTTTCATAAATATGTCTTGCAAGCTGTCAAGAACAAACAGTTAGAAAAAAGTTGAATATAAATAAACTTCGGATCTGTATCCAAAACAAGAATGTTTTGATTACGGAGGGCTCAGACTTAAATTTTGAAAAGATCATTCCAATCACGTCATGGTTGCGAACATATGAATCGTTGGTCATTTTAGTTGCCTTGCCTACCGAACGTGTTGGTCTCTCGGGTGAAAAAGATTTAAGTTTCATCCTTGTCCAGAAGTTTTATTTCCGTCTTTCCAACTGTGGAGGCCTAAAAAATCGACGGATATTTTTTCATCGGCCAGTGTAGTATCATGTTCAAATCATCAAAATATATCAAAGTAGTAAAACCGAAAATTGAGAAATGATGTCCGAAGGGATGCGACCTCAAATTCAATTTCATCGGCCATAGTGCAATATTTATTCAAATCAGTAAAATAGTAAAGAAAACAGAAACTGAGAAAACAATTTCCGAAGGGACACGACCTCAAATTTAATTTCATTGGCCAGAGTGTAGTATTTATTCAAATCAATAAAACAGTAAAGAAAACCGAAATTGGGAAACAATTTTCGAAGGGACACGTCCTCAAATTTAATTTCATTGGCCATAGTGCAATATTTGTTCAAATCAATAAAATAACAATGTAGTCGTGTAACGGATGTTAAAATAAACCAACAGTCCGCAAAAATGTCCAACCCGAATTCTGAATTTTTTGAATCGAAACAGGATTCAGAACGTTTCTGAAATCCGACCCGAATTCTAAACAGTGACCCGACCAGAATAGTGACCCGAATCGAACACAGTGACCCGACCCGGATTCAAAATATTTTTGATTTTCAGATAGCCAACAACAAGTTATTAAACACAAAATATGGAAATTTTACTTGAACCGATTGACCCGACCCGAATCAGGGGTCTCGACCCGAATCAAATTCTTCACAAATTTCAGATAAACAACAACAAAATATCAAGCATATGAATCTGGAAATCTTACCCAAACCGGGCCGACTAGACCCGAATAGTGACCCGAATCGGAAAAACCGCTTCGGTGAAGAACAACAACAAAAAAGAAGATTTTTCTAATTTGGCTTACAAGGCCAAATAGAAGTATTCAAAAACCAAAGTTCAAGAACGAAACTCACCCCTTTTCCTTTTGATTTTGGACTTGTTTTCGGACTTATTTTGATTTCTTTTGAAGTGATTTCGGTTTTGGGGGAATGAAAAAGGATTTTCGGTTGTTTGGTTTTGGGATAAGGGAAATAAGGGTTGTGGGCCATGGGTATGGGCTTCGATGGGTTTCGGTTGGGCCTGGTCGATTTTGGCCGACTGGGCCCTATTTTTTGTGTGGAATTTGGGTTGATTTTGTTTTGGGTTGGAAAATAAAATGAGTTATGGGTTTAAAATATAAAAGGGGTTTAATATTAAAAATGCTTTGAAGAAATGTAAATTATTTAAAATAAGATATAACGATGTGATAATAATAAAACATAATATTCGAAATGCTTAATGCTTAATAAAAATGAAAATGCGATGCAATTTTACGAAAATAAAATAACATAGAATATTATGGTAAAATTATGATTATGATTTTAAAAAGATAAAATAATAGTAAAAATGTGAATAATAATAATAATAATAAATAATATATATATATATATATATATATATATATATATATATATATATATATAAGCATATTTGCAAGAAAAACATATAACAACACAATAGTAATATACAAAGCAACTAAAACAAGTTCACAAGACATGCTAGAAAGCAAGAAATAACGATATCAAGGTGGCAAGATGGACACAACCAAAGAAGCAACATATAACAGTAAAAATGAAATAGAAGATACTAAGAAAGTACTATATGTGAATACTGCTAAGGAGGAAAGGGGAAAAGAAGACTAGCCCCCATATCTCCCCATAAAAATGTTACAACGCTCAGTTATTTACTAACCTTCTACTTTTATCATTGACCTCTAAACCTTTGTATTAAGGGTCAATGTCCTCAGTAAGTCGAAGGTGTGCCATGTCCTACCGAATCACCCCATCACCATCCATTTCTTCTTCGACCTACCTTTACATCTCCTAACATCCACTATAACCAACCGCCCACACCTCCTCAGTGGTGCATCCGCACACCTCCTCCTAACGCGCCCAAACTGTCTTAGCCTCGCTTCTCTTATCTTGTCCTCCACAGAGACCACTCCACCTTGCCCCGAATAGCTTCATTCTTAATTATATCTCTTCTAATATGCCGACACATCCACATGAGCATCGTCATCTCTGCTACCTTCGTCTTGTGAACCTGTGTGTTCTTGACTGGCTTGCACTCTACCCCATGCAACAAGGTAGGTCTAACCGTCACTATGTAAAACTTACCCTTAAGCCTTGGTAATACATTCTTATCACATAGGACACCGGAAGAGAGTCTCCATTTCACTCACCCCACTCCAATACGGTGCGTGACATCTACGTCAATCTCTATGTTACCTTGTATTATAAACCCAATCTAGTGATATACATAATTTATTCAAATTTATATCTTTTGAACTATAATTTTTTCGATCAATAACTCCATGATTAATTGTATCGTACTGATATTTATGAGAAATTAGAACAATTAAGATGATTTCAAAAAGAATATAAAATGGGACGGAGGGAGTAATATGTAAAAGTGGTTCTTAAATTTCAATATCAGATAGATCTTGACCGTTTAATTTTGTTAAAAGAACGAATAATCCTCCCAAGATTACACGTCTACCCATCTTTTTTGTGTTATTTTTGGCCCCCCTCTATGGAATTCCTCCAACTATAACACACAAACAAAGTGAAAGAGAAAGAGACAGACAAAAAGGCAAGAGCCTTTAGCTTTCTGTTATGATCATTTGTTTCTTTTTTTTAGTCTCTCAACAATTTTGGCTTGGTCGATGGCTACTTCAGTAGCACTCCACTGTTCAAAGTTTGATTTTTCTTTGTTGCTTTTTTTTCATTTTGGATTCTTGAAATACTGAACATTTAATAAAATGGTTTCAGAGATTACATCTTTTCGAGCTAACTGTCTTTCGGAAACTGACTTCTGTCTCATAAAAAATAGAGTTAAAGTTTGTTTACATCTTATCTTCAGATTTTTTTTTTTTTTTTTTGATTTATTTGTGGGAGAACTGGCCTCATTTGTTTGCATTTGAGGTTATTAAGTGCATTTATTTATATTAAGATCTAAGCATTTATTTTATCTGAATATGTCTTAATCATTCAGATTTTGAACAAAGTCTTAATATCATTAAGATTAAGTGATAATTTTGTATGAATAATTTTTATCACCAACTCCACCCCACCCCCACACTCACCCCCCGCCCCATCTCACCCCACCCATCATCCACCCCTACCTCCATCCCCACCCTTACTAACCACCTTTGTCATCCCCTACTCTCCCAACCCCCACCACCCATGCCACTTACTCTCCACCCCTGTCTCCACCTCACACCCCTACCCACTCTCCACCCCTAACCCCACCACCACCCATCACCTCCATCATTATAATTATATCAACACCTATCACCGTTGTCACTGCCGTTGTCGCCGCCACCACTACCATCATTGCGGTCAATCCTTACTATTATCTACCTTTACCATCATAATTAGCACTACCCCCATTACTAGACATTAGCACCAACCATCACACCACCACTACAAAGTATCTCCACCATCACTAGCAAATATAAATATTTTATTTTTTTCTCAAATAATATTTTTATTTTATTATATTTATATTCTAATATTTAGTTACTTTTAATTTGAATTGTAGATTTATTATGTTTAAATAAATATATTATGCACATTCAGATATTTAAAAACAAATATTCTTAATAATTTAGTGTTCAGATCTAGAGACAACATCTTAATAATTCAGATGAGTATTCAGATTCAGATTTCTTAATCTTAATGAAAATAAATGAGGCATGAGTATGTTGTTGTTGTTAACATGATTTCAAAAAGTTTAATTTTAATTATACGTAATAAAATATTTAAAAAGTTAATAAGATATAAATTTTTAAAAATAACCCACCTAATCAAAGCATTAACACTTTGATAGGATGATTATTATGTATTATAATCGCATTAGAGATTCTGTGAATAACTAATTGTTGAATTTGAAAATTTAAAAGTCATAAATTTTTGGTTTTACACTTTATATTAGCGCACACCCAACAACGCCTACCGGTCTCACCCCTTCAAAAAACAATAAAATAATCATTACTACCAAAACTAAACTAAACTAAACAAAAAGAACCGAGAAACCCAACTATTCCTCTCTTTCTACTAAGGGTGGCCAGTGGGCCGGGCTCGGGTCTGGCGGGGTCGGGGTCGGGTCTAGCGGGGCCTAGCGGGGTCAAGTCTGGCGGGACCTGCTCCAGTCCCGTCCCGATCCCGTCGGTATCGGGGCGGGGCGGGGCAGGGTCGGGGGGGCGGGATTGGGCTTGGGGCGGGGTACGGTCGGGTTTTCCTTTTTTTTTTTTTTTAAAAATAACATATGTATAAAAAAAACTCAATAAACAAAACAAGATAGTATAATAAAAATATTCCAAGGCTGTTTTTGTGCCTCTTATATTATTTAATAGACATATGATTTTTTTGTAATACAAATACAATTGTCTAAAATTTAAATTGCAACTTTGTGATGTTGTCCAAAAGTTGCAAATTACATAATAAAATTGCAATTAAAAAAATTACATTCTCAAAAAAACACATGTTCTAATTGCTTGATGATTTCATGTGGTTCTTCGGTTGGAATTGATATTTGTTGGTCAAATTGATCCACGTCGCTTCCACTACCTTCGGTTAAGATTTCGTTGTAGTTTTCATCATCTTCTTCATTGATCTCCGGTTGACCGCACCTTCTCCGCTCCGCTCGTATCCAATCTCTCGAATAATACCGCAATTTCCAAGTCGTTCTCCTCGGCCAATGAGTGTCCGTGGTCTCCTATTTGATATCTCGCTGCGAAAAAAGCGCTTTCGAGACGCGATTGATGACGCTTGAATGTTCAAAACATCTCGAGCCATCAATGAAAGTGTCGGAAAGGTCTTCTCATTCCCCTCCGGTATTTCAAAGCAAGTCTTCTTGTCCATCTTCATTGATAACTTCTTGATACGGTACGAACCCCGCAAAACAAAAATATCCAACTCGCTAATTTGGTTAGTAGTAGAGGTACGGCCGCACATTCTATTTCTGAGGCTTTCAATACTAGCCGCAGAAATAACATCTCTTTTGTGAGGTTGTGTTGAAGATGAAGAAGATGGTATGGAAGCCGGTAAGTCTCGAGGCGGGGGCGGGTCAGGCGGGCCTGGGGCGGGCTCGGGTCTAGCGGGACGAGACATCGTCCCGTCCCGAGTTCGAGTCCCGCCCCCGTTATTTTTTTATTTTTTTTTAAGCGGGGTTGTGGCGGGCCGGGGTCGGGTCGGGGTCGGGCCGTCCCGGCCCACTGGCCAGCCCTACAGTTTCTACTCTACTCTCTCTCTCTCTACTGGTAGTCTCTCTCAAGAAAATGGTGGCAACAAGAAGAAGCGGTGGATCTCTACCGTCTACTCTAAACAACAAGTCATCATCATCACCGTCCGATGATAAGCCTTCTTCTCCAAACCATTCACTGTTAACTTCCTTAATTAAAGAAGTGAAGTTCAAACAAAATTGAATGATAACGATCACACTTAGCATGTGTGCCAATTGAATATCGGCCTCTACATCAAACTTAATCATTTATGCAACTGACTACTCAATGAAGAGAGTTCGGATAAAATTACTCGATGACTTACTACAACTATAAAAGGCAGTCATAAGTGACTCGTTGTGACATACTCCTAATAGATAGCGTATTCAAACTGAAGTAGAAGACGATTTTTCTTATGAACAACACAGTTGAAACACAACAGAGAGAGGCGTAATTGTTGTATTTTATAAAAATTCAGACACATAATACACCCTCAACACAGCTAGCGCACCCGAGAAACATAGCAACAACAACAACATATCCAGTGAAATCCCACAATGTGGAGTCAGGGAGGGTAGAGCATAAGCATATCTTACCCCTACATTGAAAGGTAGAGAGTCCGAAAGACCCTCGGTTCAAGAAGGCATAAAAAAGGTCAAATAAGGCCAAACAAAATAAAAATAAAAATAACTAAAATGAATAAATCATGATAAAACAGTCTAAAAAAAAGAACAGTAACTATCACATACCCAGACAAACATAGCCAGAGAGGGAAACCTTCTCCTCTTTCTAGCGAAAAAGATAAATGTAGTTGTAAAAACGAAGAGGCAATAGGTGTCTAGAGTTCACTGTTACTGGTGTACATTGATCATATCCAAATGCACGTCTCATTCAGTTTTCTTTTCATTGTCTGAATTATAGGAGCAGCGCCTGTTATAGTAGATAAGCCTAGGATTTTGTTTCCTTTGAGGAAACATAATCAAGGTTCCGAAATGAAGACGCCTTCGTGCAGGCTTTTATCAGAGTATCCACAGGTTTTCTACTTTTTATTTTCAAAAGCAGATAGTTTATCTGACTTTTCGTTTTACTTGCAGAGGGTGTTCAGTTCCTGTTTTAAAATTTGGCGTAGATGCAGTGCCGGCTCAATGGGGAGTCAACTAAGGCTGGCTAGTGGGCCGGGACAGCCCGACCCTGTCCTGCCCCAACACTGCCCCGACCCTGATTAATTAAAAAAAAAAAATTGGTAGCGGGACTCGAATCGGGACGGGACAATGTCTCGTCCCGAGCCCGTCCCGAGCCCGCCCCAAGCCCGCCAGACCTGAGCCCGTCCCGATCCCGCCCCGAGTCCCCTTTGCAAATATAACCGTTGCACCAACGACCATTTCAGAATTTGACCGTTGGGCAACAACATTTTTGGCCTCCCCCTCCCCCAACCCCCTACCCCTTAATATTTATTTTTAACCCATAAGTTATTATATTTACACTTTAACCCAATTTTCAACTATAAATAAGTCATTTTCTCTTTATCTTTCTCACAAATCTTCCTACAATCTCTCTAATCTCTTAATATATCTCTCTACAAGTCTACATTGTTTACTAAATATTCAATTTTATTTATTCATTTGGGAATTGGGAGTGAAGTTGGCAACTAGCTTGAGGATCTTCCATCGAGCAAAGTTTTAATTTTCAACCTCTCGATTACACGTCGACGTTACGTCGGCGTTTGGTACATTCGTTCCTTCATTAAATTATTATTGTCTGTTTATTTTATTTAGCGCACTTAATTTTATTATCTTTAATTATTTATTATCATAATTAAAATGGAAGGATTAAGAGGTATGTTTAAGGGTAAGGGTAAGAGTGCTTCTTCTAGTAGGGGCAACCAGGGCAATGATACTTCTTCTAGTCATCCTATTTCTACACATGATGATTTTGTTGATACTCAACATTTTCCTACAATACCATTAGATTTAGACGATGAGCTATTTTCTGGAACTCAAGAAGACTTTAATTTAGACGATGATCTAGATGATACACCCACTAATGTTGATGAAAACACACCCACTAGTGCACCTTCAACTGAAATGCATCATATTCCCCCTAGTATGAGACGAGGTCCAACAAAACGACCATTAAAATCATATGCATGGACATTTTTTGATAGGGACGTAGAAAATCAAGTAGCTATATGTAAAATTTGTAAAAATGTTTTAAAATTTAAAACTGGAAAAGGTCACGGTGGGACGGGGGGTTTAATTAGACACGTAGTAAGTGCTCATCAAGCTAGGTATGCCCAATATCATGCTTCAAAACCGGGTGCGCAAACGTCCGCTCCATCGGAACAAGGTTCACATATTGTCCCGGACCAAGTACATGGTCAAATTAACCCCACGACAGGGGGAATTGTAGGCCCTAAATACAATAAACATAGAGATAGGTAAGCAATATCAAAATTAGTTGCTATTGAGGGTTTGCCTTTATCATTTCCTTCATCTCCTGGTTTTATTCATTATATTAGAGATATATATAATCATGCTTTTAAAGGTTTTCTAGATCAACTGTTAAGAGAGATGTATTTAAATTCGCGCATGAATATCAATAGTATTTACGTTTTTCATTATATCATTTTAATGGCAAAGTATCTATCACGTCTGATATACTAACGGCCATGATTATTTAACGGTAACTTGTCATTGGATAGATTATAAATGGTCTATGCAAAAACGTATCTTAGCGTATAGATATATAGATGATAGGCACACTGGTACTTTTATTGCAGATAATATTTATCAAGTGTGCCATTATTATGGAATAACCGATAAAATTATGACTATTACATTAGATAATGCTTCTTCTAACAATTACGCTATTACAATTTTAAAAAATAGTTTAACTCCATCTTTTCCATATCATTTTCATATAAAATGCGCGTGTCATATATATAACTTAATTGTAAATGATGGTCTATCACTTTTTCAAGACATTCTTAGTAAAATACAATTTGCTATAAACTTTATTTTTAAAAGTAATGGAGTACAATGAAGAAAAGAATATAAAAAAACTTGTCGCGATTGTGGACTACCTTATAGAAAAATCCAGAAGAAGTATCCACTAGGTAGAATTCTTTATACGAGCAACTACTTGTTGCTTATGACTATAGAAAACCTATAACTTTATTTTTTAACTCTCATAATCAAAATCCAGCTGATATGATTGTAGATAGTGATTGGGTAAAAATTTCCGAACTTATTGTATTTTTAGAGAAATTTTTTCAAGCAACAAAAGAATTTTCGGTATATATTATCCTACTATTTCAACTATGTTGTTTTATATAACTCTAATATTTTTATTACTTAGTGAATATATGGAAAAACCAGCTTATATGTCAGCTATTAAAAAAATGTTTATCATAATAAAAACATATTTTATTCCTATTCCCACTATTTTATATTATTGGTGTTGTATTAAATCCGACTATTAAAATAGACGGTACTAAATCACTAATTGAAACTATTTACGATTGTATAGAAGTACTACCACCTCCAAGTCCCAAAAATCCAAATCACCCACCACCTATTGAACAAACTAAAGAAGAAGTGTTGTCTAGCGTAGAAGATCAATGCAAAAAAACATATAGGTTTTACCAACAAGAAAATGCTAGTAACTTACCGGCTTCCATACCATCTTCTTCATCTTCAACACAACCTCACAAAAGACATGCTGTTTCTGCGGCTAGTATTGAAAGCCTCAGAAATAGAATGTGCGACCGTACCGCTACTAACCAAATTAGCGAGTTGGATATTTTTGTTTTGCAGGGTTCTGTACCGTACCAAGAAGTTATCAATGAAGATGGACATGAAGACTTGCTGAAATACTGGAGGGGGAATGAGAAGACTTTTCCGACACTTTCAATGATGACCCGAGATGTTTTGAACATTCAAGCGTCATCAACTGCGTCTGAAAACACTTTTTCTGCCGGCAGATATCAAATAAGAGACCACATACACTCATTAGCCGGAGACAGCTTGGAAATTGCAGTATTAATCAGAAATTGGATACGAGTGGAGCGGAGAAGGTGCGTTCAACCGGAGATCAACGAAGAAGAAGACGAAAACTACAACAAAATCTTATCCGAAGGTAGTGGAAGCGACATGGATCAATTTGACCAACAAATACCAATTCCAACCGAATAACCACATGAAATTATCAAGCAATTAGAACATGTTTTTTTGAGAATGTAATTTTTTTTAATTGCAATTTTATTATGTAATTTGCAACTTTTGGACAACACCACAAAGTTGCAATTTAGACAATTGTATTTGTATTACAAAAAAAATCATATGTCTATTAAATAATATAAGAGGCACAAAAACAGTCTTGTGATGTTTTTATTACACTATCTTGTCTTGTTTATTGAGATTTTTTTATACATATGTTATTAAAAAAAAAGTAGGAAAACCCGCCCCGATTCCGACGGGATCGGGATCGGGATCGGGACGGGACTGGAGCAAGTCCCGCCAAACCCGACCCCGCCAGACCCCACCAGACCCGACCCCGCCCCCTTCGCCCGTCCCGCCCCGATTCCGACGGATCGGGATCGGACGGACCGGAGCAAGTCCCGCCAAACCCGACCCCGCCAGACCCCACCAGACCCGACCCCGCCCCCTTCGCCCGTCCCGCCCCGACCCCGCCAAACCCTGCCCGTCATACCCGAGCCCGGCCCACTGGCCAACTCTGCCTTAGCCCCCAAAATTTATTATTTTATATATCAGAAAAGTAGTAGTATCAATAAGAAGATCTTTTTTTTTGAAATCTGATGGAGGGTTTTAGATAAATAACTCAAATTTCATAACAACACATGTATATACGAAAATAAATAATTTGATGGTGATATTGATAATTTTTTTTAAAAAAAGAATCTTTTGTAGTATTTTCTTTAGAACTGATTTTCTTTTTATTTATATAAAAATGGATCAAGTCATTATTCACTTCAAATTAAATGGACAACTATTACAAGAAATTATGTTGACATAGTTTAATGGTAAAATTGATGTTATTAGAATATGTGGATTATAAAAAATATATAAGGTCAAGTGTTTTTTGAAAAATATCGCACAATCATTTGTGAATAGAGTAATGAGATATCGCTAATGGTGGGAGCTAGCAGATAACTTAGTAACGATCAAGATACGTATAAGATGGTTCGTACGATATTGTTAACATAATTATTTTATGAATTTTATTACTTTATATAACATCATTTACCTTTTAGTTCGTCCAAAATGAATATCATGTTTTTTATTTGACAACTCTTCGGGACACCATATTAAAAACATTCACGCAAGTCATTACCCAATTTGGGATAAGATATTTCCTTTGGGTATGCATTCACAATGTTAAGATAATCAATCAAACATTAAAAACATACATTGCTCTGTCTTTTAGCTAAAGATAATTATCAAATTAATATCTAATACATGAGCAGTCGGATCACAAGATATTTACTTCTTTTACTGAAAGAGACCACCACAATAGCTTGCTATTGGAATCTTACGCCACACCTTGGCGTTGCACTATCGCCTTTTAAAAAATTATAGAAAAATAGATGAAAACACTACTATTAATTAGAAGTTGCAAATGGACGGGTCGGATCAAATTCGGACAGATTAAAATGGATTATATTAATTATAGGGTCAAGACCCAACCCGTCCAAACTTTGCTTGGTCAAATGGATTGGGTCAAGATGGATCAAACAACATGTCGTAACTTAACCCGCTCAATATAACCCAACCACTCTCCTGTTTAAACATTTAATAAAATTTGCTTGGGTCAAAATGGATTGGACCAATTTAATATTTTAATAATATTATTTTTAATATTTTTCTATTGGATTTCAAACGTATAGTTTTTTTTTTTAAAAAAAATATCCTTGCTTATTTTGGTTGGGTACATTTTGATTCAACGAATTACACTACGTTAACACAATTGATTGATGGGTCGTTTTAGGTTAAATTTATTGAGTAAACTTAACAAACGGGTCATAAGAAACACTGGATGGATTGAGCGGGTTGTATGAGTTTGAGTTTAGTTTTACCACCCCTAACTAGGGATGGCAACGGATAGGATCTGGATCGGATCCTACTAGATCCAGATCCAGATCCGTTTTTCATACCTGAATCCAGATCCGGATCCAGATCCATCGGATTCATAAAAATCATATCCAAATCCGGATCCATCGGATCCACCGGGTTCACGGATCGGATCTGGATTCACATGTAAAAAAAATTGCCTTGCTAAAAATGTAACCTTGCTAAGAAATTTCTTTTGAACTGACAAACAATTTTTACTTAGCTAACAATTTAATGTGTTTCAATTTTGAAATGTTCATATAAGATATTTTGTTCGTTGTCTCATTTTGATTGTGAGCTATTAATTGAAAATGTTGGACAATGACAATAGTTGTGGAAAATGCTGACTAGTATTTCCACAATACTGAACTTGCATGTGCTTGGAATCTTCACAAATGAAGTGAATATAATTTTAACTACTTGTGTATGGAGATGTTAGTCATTCACTAATATAACATTGATTTTATTATCGAAGTTACTTCTTTGTTTTTTGGTTTTTGAGTTAACGTAGGGATAAATTAAACTTGTTTTGAGAATTAAACTTGCAAGGATGTGCTTAGCAATTTTAAGAAAATACTTATAAAATTACATTCTAGGTTATGAATATATTTAATAAAAAATGGATCCACGGGTCGGATCTGGATCGGATACGGATCTCAAATACAAGATCCAGATCCAGATCCGTCAGAAACGGATCCGGGTCCGATCCAAATCCGTCGGGTCAAAATTTTAAAGATCCATATCCTATAAAATGGATCTGGATCCACCGGATTCGGACCGAATCCAGGATACATTGCCATCTCTACCCCTAACTATTATCAAGGAAAAACGTTATTTAGAAAAAACATTTTATTTCATATAAAACACACAAATAGTTTTGAAAAAATAAAGTGATAAAGCGTTGAAAATGTGGACAAAAAAATAAATTCAGTTGTCCTTTTTCTTTGTAAGTTGGTAACAAAGTGAAAGATCCAGATGACAAGTGTGAAGGGGTAGTTTAGGTATTTCATCTAACGTCACTCGGCTTTGACCACCAATCGCTATCCTTTTCTCCGTGTTAAGAAACAACTCTCTCAACGATATTTCATTTATACCCGATCCGAAACCTCATTTCCATTTCCCCTAATTTTGTTTGTGCTTTCAGATCAGATCCAAAAATGGACGCTCTCGATACTGTTTTCGATCCTCTTAGAGATTTCGCTAAAGACAGTGTTAGGCTCGTCAAAAGGTGTCACAAGCCTGATCGCAAAGGTATAACACCTATCTATCTGTTAATATATATATACTATTGATGTTTATAGGTTTTGTTTTGTTGTTTTTATGGATATATGTGGAGATCTAGGGTTATTCTTAACTTGATTGTTATTTGGTACAGAATTTACCAAGGTTGCAACCCGTACAGCGATTGGTTTTGTTGTGATGGGATTTGTTGGATTTTTTGTCAAGTTGATATTCATTCCTATTAACAACATCATTGTTGGTGCTTCTTAAACGGTAAATTTTCTGCTTTCCCTCTTATTATTTCGGCTCGTATTCTATATCATGGTGAAAATTTGTTGATGGTTAATTGTTTGTATATGATTGGTTCTTAAATGTCTTAATTTTTGTCGGATTTGGAGACTTGCTTGGTTAATTGCTGGTTCTCTGTTGTATTATAACCTGGAGAATCTTATTTAGAGTTCTGTTATGTGTTAATGGAGTGATAAGATAAACGTACATGCAAATTTCTATTTGCACGGAAACATATTTACAAATCGCATTCCGGTTCGATTATGTTAGGATATTTCGCATAGCAGCTCGCATATAGTACTAATTATTTAAGTGCTGGGAGGAATTGAGTCAAAGGAGCAAAATTTAGGACTTTGCTCCTTAATAGAAGGCAGGGGCGGATTTAGGGGTTTCCTGGTGTGTTCACCCGAACACCTTCGGCAAAAAACTATAATGTATATATAGGGTAGATTTTATGTGTATGTACATATATTAACTTTTGATTACATGAACAAATGCAAAAGGTTAGCTCAAGTGGTGCAGGGTGTTCACAATAGTCTCTAGCATCCCATGTTCAATTCTCACGGACAACATTATTTTTTATGTTTAGTTTTTGTTGTTGTTTTCGAACCCCCCTGAGTGAATATCTTAGATCCGCCACCGATAGGAAGTGTCCCATGTGTTACCCTTAGCTTGGTGTTTCTAGATATTATGTTGGAACTTGGGTTCTGTGTGACAGATCAAGTTGATAATTTTACCTTACAACGATTCTGTTATAGAGATTGAAACGTTGGTTCCTCAATGATAATAGAATTTTGAGATAGGAATACTTTTCTTAATTTGGGACTCCAATTAGTTACTTCAGAAAAGGCATGCTTAAGGAAGTTCATCCTAATCAACATGTATTCAATGTTCTCTTTGTATTTAAGGTTTGTGTCAGTTTCTACATGTGCAAATGCAAGTAATTTGACTGTGAAAAGTATGGTAGTGCTGGTTGATGTTCTCTGCCAACCAAATACTGAAATTACTATGTGAAATTCTTGTCAAATGACTATCTAAACTTGAATTTCAAATATATCATCGTTAGCTCATATAAAATCAAGAGAAAGGGATAAAAATTTGATTGTCTCGAAGTTGATTGTTGATTGATAAATATATCTTTTACCTATAAAAAAGCTTAAGATATAATTATATACCCGGGTGGGTTCAGGTTGGTAATAGCACCATCGTTAGTTTGAGTAGACGTCCGTTTTCTCTCTTATCTTTTTAATCTTCTGTTTTGTCCGTGGGCATTCTTGTTTAAACTTCAATTCTCATGGGTGCCAATTCCAACTACATCCAGATCCTGAAAGAAATGAAAAAGTAAACAAAATCTTGTCCTCCTCTCTCTTCTTTGTTTTCTCTGTCCAGATGTTATCAGGAATTGGTATTCATATTAGTGCTATCAAGAAGAGAAGATTTACAATCACATACGAATAAAAGAAATAAAAGGAAATATTGAGCAGTAATCAGCAAAAGTGAATATGCTAATGATGATAGCACGGTGTCTTTGCAGTTTCTCCATTATATCATGTTTTTTTCAAGTTTGTCACATCTAAATGTTAGTTTATTGATTCATATGTATGTTCTGGTGATATTCATCTCTGACCTCGCTACCGCGGATGGTGTATGAAATTTGTTGAGTTTCTGATACTTCATTTTTTACTAGAGTGCTTTTTTAATTCCTTTGCCAGTAATACTGGAACTACCAATCAATATTTGTTGATATATGTAATGATCATCTGCAATGAGACACTGAACTCTATATGTGAAATTGCAGGCATTGCGAAGGAGTAATGCAACTGGAGATGTAGAGCAAGAGATAAAAAGTGGCGATTTTTTTTAGTTTCATGTTGTAATCCGTAGCAGCAGTTGGTATACGATGTAGTCTTATTTCTGAACCGTCTAGTTAATTGGACTTTGTCATCCGAACTGCCTCCCTCAGTTCCCAGTCCCCTCACTGTTCTCAGATTTTGTAAACTTGTTGATGTCAAGACATCCGTTTTTTTCATTTAACTTCTTGTCCTATCTATAGTGTTTCAGAGGCATTTTTGGGGCTGGCATATGAAAGACGCTCCGGGCGCAAATGAACCTAGAATTTGGGGCGTAAGTCCCGGGCGCAAAAGCGTAAGCCCTGATGTAGAATTGTACGCCTCGGGTGTTAAATTTGACCTTATTTTTTATTTTAAAAGTATTTTCGCTATAAATTATAATTTTTATTAGTGGTGTAATGATATTTATATTTTATGTTGTCTTTTTTCTTAAAATGTATAAATAACAATCATAAATAGTTTTTTTTAAATGGTTATGTTTGAAAGTGGTCGGATCGAGATTTTATTAAATTAGTTCCCTTAAATAAATGATGTATTGTGTGTAACTAGGTTATATGTTTGGATAATCCAAGGAATGTATGGATTTTGGGTGTGAATTGATAAGGTTGTGTAATTTGGTGTGATTTTAGTTAAGTCATAAAATGACTTTTAAACTATTTGTATGTATAAGTTAGTCAATGATAAACCTTGCTTGAACTGATTTAAGAATGACTAATGGGTGTTAGAGAGAATTTCGACTTGATATGGATCTAACCTAAGGCTAGGAGTAACCTATAACTTAGTGGTTATAGTGAAAAGACTTGTGCAGCTCCTATTATCTTTTTCACATAATTACCATAGTTAATTTGTTTAGTACAAGCCTAGAGAGTATGTTGGCTTATTGTTTTTGGTCTTTCTACGTGGTATTCAATGATTTGAAGTGATGTAGCCTAAATGTGGTTTCCTGATAATATGTTGAGTTTCAATTTGATCCCACAATATGTTGTTCTTGCTATCAATGCTTTGTTGCCTTCTATAAATGCATACTATGGTGTAAACTGCCTAGTTGTTTCCTGCACTAATTCATTGTGTTCAAAATCTCCTAAGTTTGTTTAGATTTGGATCCTATAAGCTTGTATATCTATTTTACCATCTTTATAGCATGTAGTACATGACTGATTATTTGGAACTATAAGTGTTGAGTATGTTGAGTCTGTATAAACCATTCAGATATCCCTTATGACTTATACTGGTAATTTAAGTTAGACAACCATCTGTATGCTTTAAAATGATGCTATGCATGTCAATGTAGCTTGAGAAAGATCTTTTAATTTGGCTCCAGTAACATGTTTCCAGTCCTATCCATGTTGAAGGATTTGTGTCTGCTGCAGCATGACTAAAACTCATAAGTAGGCTAGAGATGGTTATCTGAAGTAAATTAAAGCTTGTCCATTACTTAATGTGGTGTGATGTTGGTTATAAGCCTTTAACTAGGCAAACATAGTTATAATAAACTAAATGTTGTTATGATGTCTTGCAGTATGAATATAAAGACATGTGATTAATCAACAAGAGACATGTCATAAACCTACTAGATATGTTAACAACATTATACCTAGTTTTAAAGTTAGTTTAGGTTGTAAATGAACTTGAAAGGGGCTGTTCATCTATAGTTTTTGTGATAGTATGCCTGCTTAGTTCAATGTATGAATGTTCTGGTTGCTTTAAGTTGTTTCTGTCACAAATGTTATAGCCTATGAGTATAAATTGTGGTCTAACTATATAAATTGTGTGAAGTTGCCAATGAATGGTTTTATGTATATTTTTTGTGGGCCCTTCTCTATATATATATTGGTCTGATTTGAAATTTGCACCTTTACAGACTAATTTGGCCATGGTTACACTAAACTGGTTGTCTCTTTGCATTTCTGGAGAAAGGCTGAGCCTTTGTTAGAAAGGGATGAGGCCGGGGAGGTGGAAAAACCGCCAGCGATAGTGGCCAGCTCGGGTAGTGGCGGTAACCAGTGGGGCAGTGGCGGAAATCAGTGGGGCCAGTACCCACCGTGGGCCTGAGCCCCACAATGGGCTGCCCGCCATGTCCATATCCGACTTCTTCGTGGGCCAGGTCTCCTCCTTCTTCAAATCGTCAACCCGATATTCTAGGAACTCGTCCACACATGTGTTTGCGGCCCATGCACCATATTCAGTTGGCTATGCACCCATGGACATTGAACAAGCCATGAACCACATGAATCTAAATGTTCCAGATGAGTCGTGGTACATGGATACAGGGGCTACGTCGCACATGACGGCATCTCCAGGTAATCTTTCATCTTATTTTAATACGAGCAGTAATAAAAATATTATTGTCGGTAGTGGGCAATAAATTCCTATTCGTGGTATTGGTCAGGTAACACTACTATCTCCCCACCCACCTTTATACTTGAAAAATGTCTTATATGCACCAAAACTGATTAAAAATTTGATCTCTGTTAAAAGTTTAACAATTGACAATAATATTTCTGTGAATTTTGATCCGTTTGGCTTTTATGTGAAGGATTTTCATACGAGGATGCCACTCATGAGATGTAATAGCACGGGAGACTTATATCCCATCACATCTATTTCCAATAATCGCATGGTCAAACCATCCACTTTTGCGGTCATTTCTCCTAGTCTATGACACAATAGGTTGGGACACTCAAGAGTACCGATTTTTAATCATCTTAGGAAGAATAATTTGTTTTCTTGTAATGGACCTTTGGAATCTTCTGTTTGCCAAACATGTGTGTTTGGTAAACATGTTAAGCTTTCGTTTTCTTCGTCTACTACTCATACTTTTATGTCATTTGATATTTTGCATTGTGATTTGTGGACATCACCGGTTTTAAGTGATGCAGGTCATAAATACTAGTTGCTCATTCTTGATGATTATTCGAATTTTTATGAACTTTTCCCTTAAGACAAAAATCACAAACCTACAACATTTTGAAACAATTTAGTTTGTTTATCAAAATCCAGTTTGGCAAAACCATTAAATGTTATCAATGTGACAATGGGGGGGGGGGGGGGAGGATTTATAAATGCCCAATTTAAGGATTTTTGTCACCAAATGAGATGTCTGTGCGTATTTCATGTCCACATACCTCTTATCAAAATGGAAAAGCCGAAAGAAAGATTCGAACAATTAACAATATGACTCGCTCTATCCTTGTGCATTCATCCACACTACCAAATTTTTGGCACCATGCCCTTCAAATGGTTACATATCTTTTAAATATTCTTCCTATTAAATTAATTTCCAATGTGTCACCCACTCAGGTGTTGTACCACCGTCTCTCATCAGTTACACATTTACGGGGTTTTGGGTGTTTGTGTTATCCCTTATTTCCATCCACCACCTTTCACAAACTTCAAGCCCGTTCTACTCCTAGCGTCTTTTTGGGATACCCACAAAATCATAAGGGATATAAGTGCTTTGATATATCGAGTGAGAAAATCATTATTCTCGTCATGTCATTTTTGATGGATCTACCTTCATGTTTGCAACATCTAGAGCGACATCCTCACCTTCATATGATTTTCTGGACGATGAAATTCATCCAATTTTGAGGTATCATCTAAACTCTCAAAATAATAGTGTAGGACCATCACAAAACCTGCGACCTCACCACCTGACCCAACCACAAAATGCGAATGGGCTGAATCAAGGAACCGAGGCCATTGTCTCTCTTCCATCTGTGTCGGCCCAATTAACATTTGGTGGCAGGCCAGCCCAACAAAGTGAAGCCCCTATACCTTCTTTGTTTTACAAACCCTTTCCCGAGACACACTGGCCCAATCCAGTGGCTATACTGAGCCCACTGCCCCAACCCAAAATCCCGCAACCACCCAGCTATCTAACACCTAACTGTTCAACCACGGACCATGGAAACCTATGCAATGCGCGGGATTTTTTGACCTAAACACAATTTTAACCTAACCACATCAGTCCAACCATCACAAATACCAAAAAATCTCAAAGATGCCTTATCCGACCCGAATTGGAAAGATGTCATGTTAGATGAATTTACTACTCTTATTCAAAATAAGACGTGAGATTTGGTTCCACGTCCATCTAATATGAACATAATTCGGTCTATGTGGGTTTTTTGCCATAAAAAGAATTCTGATGGTTCTTTTGTGAGATACAAAGCTCGTCTTGTTGGTAATAGCATGTCTCAACAGGTTGGGTCGATTGCGGTGAAACATTCAGTCCAGTAGTTAATCCAACAACTATCAGGACTGTTCTTAGCCTAGCACTTTCCAAATCTTGGTCCATTAATCAGTTGGATGTCAAGAATGCATTTTTACATGGCCACTTGCAGGAAACAATATACATGCATTAGCCGTTGGGGTTTCGCGATCCTACCCGTCCAGATCATGTGTGCCTGTTGCAGAAATCCTTATATGGTCTGAAACAAGTTCCTAGGGCGTGGTATAACAATTTTGCAGGATTTGTTTCCAAAATGGGATTCTATCACAGCAAGTCGGATCAGTCATTATTTTTTTATTTATCGGAAGGGCACTGACATGGCATAGATACTTCTGTATGTTGATGACATTATTCTCGCGGCATCAACTTCACTTCGTCAGTCTATTATGTCAGAATTTACAATGAAGGATTTAGGTCCGTTGAATTATTTTCTTGGCATTGCTGTCACTCACTATGTAGGTGGTCTGTTTTCAGTCAAAAGAAATATGCCGAGAAGATAATTGACAAAGCAGGGATGTCTTCCTGCAAACCATCATATACTTCAGTTGACACTAAGGCAAAATTGAGTAACGCTGCAGGTAGTCCATGCAACGACCCTACACATTACCACAGTCTTGCAGGTGCATTGCAATATATGACTTTTACGAGGCCCGATATTTCCTATGCGGTTCACCAAGTTTGTTTACACATGCATGATCCGAAGGAAGAACATATAGAGGCTCTTAAAAGAATTCTGCGGTATGTTCAAGGCACTCTTCATTTCGGGTTACATCTCTGTCAGTCCTCCACCTCGAGTCTCTCTTCCTATACCGATGTGGATTGGGGTGGTTGCCCGGATACACGTCGTTCCACTTTTGGTTATTGTGTGTTCTTGGGAGAGAACCTCGTTTCTTGGTCGTCTAAGCGACAATCCACACCGTCTCGGTCTAGTAATAAAGCAGAATACCGAGGGGTAGCCAATGTGGTTGCTGAGTCATATTGGCTTCGTAATCTCATGTTAGAATTGCATTGTCCAATTGAAAAGGCAATCGTGGTCTACTGTGACAATGTGAGTGCGATATACTTATCTGGCAATCCTGTTCAGCATCAGCGCACAAAACACATTGAAATGGATATCTTATTTGTTCGGGAAAAAAATTGTCCGTGGTCAAGTCCGTGTTCTCCATGTACCGTCCCGTTATCAAATTGCTGACATCTTCACGAAAGATCTTTCGCGTACTCTTTGATGATTTCAATGACAGTCTCAGCATCCGAGAACCTCCAGCTAAGACTACGGGGGACTGTTAGAGTAATTATGGGGAAATCCCATAATTACTTCCAATATTCATTATTGTAATATATTGTAATATCTCATTAATTAGGATGATTGTAATTAACATCTTATATTTTAGGTAGAATAGATTAGTCTTCCATAAGTCAAACATATATTGATTGTATATATATTGTATCATGAGAATAAGATTGATCAAGGAATCATTTCCTACATATATAGATTGAAACTCGATAATATTTTTTGGAATCCTTCTTAGTATTCAACATAGTTCACTGAATGAAACTTCTGCTTACTTGTGGTACAAATGTTTGGGTCATATATCCAAAGAAAGGTTAGAAAAATTAGTAAATAATAAAATTCTCCCGAATTTATATTTTACTAATCTTGATATATGTTTGGATTGCATTAAGGGAAAGCAAACGAAGCATAATAAGAAAGGTGGCACAAGAAGCACCTAGTTTCTTGAAATTATTCACACCGATATTTGCGGATCCTTTGATGTTCCATAATTTGGTGGAGAAAAATATTTTACACTTTTATCGATAATTTTTCACATTATGGATATATTTATTTGCTGAAAGAAAAATCTCAAGCAATAGATGCTCTTAAAATTTACGTCAATTAGTTTAAAGACAATTAGATAGAAAGGTGAAAATCATTAGGTCAGATAGAGGTGGTGAATATTATGAAAAATATTGTGAAACGGGACAATGTTCATGTCCATTTGCAAAGTTCCTCGAGGAACATGACCTATTGCATATACTATCACCTCAATGAAATGGGGTTGCTGAAAGGCATAATCGGACACTTATAGATATAGTAGGAGTATAATAAGTAATTTCTCACTAACCAATTTTTTGTGGATGTATGGTTTTAGTACCGTTGTGTATTTATTAAATAGGATTTATAGTAAGGCAGTTTCACAAACTCTTTTTGAACTGTGGACTGGAAGGAAACCTAGTTTAAAACACTTGCATATTTGGGGATACCCAATGAAGACTAGAATTTATAATCCACATAAAAAGAAATTAGATTCTCGAACAGTAAGTGGTTACTTTATTGATTACCCTGAGAAATCTAAAGGGTATAGATTTTACCGTCCAAATTATAGCTCAATAATTATTAAAACCAGTAATGCAAAATTCATTGAAAATGGTGAAGTTAGTGGGAATGTCAAACGACAAAGTATGGAAGTAAATGAGGTGAGGGTTAATATTTCATTGCCCATGAAGGTGCCTACTTCCACACCAATAATAAATATTTCTTATGTTGTCAAAGAACATTTTGATAATACTGAACAACATTTGAATTAAACACTCCAGGAAGAAACTAACACACACATATGTGACACTAATGAACCAAAAATAATGTCATTAAGAAAATCTTAAAGAGAAAAAAATTGGCTATTCCAGATGATCATGTGGTTTATTTACAAGAATCAGATTTTGACATTGAACTTAATAAAGATTCAGTTTTATTTTCAGAAGTCAGATAAAGTACTGAATATGACAAATGGATTGTTGTCATGAAAGAAGAGTTTAAATTCATGAAATACAACAAAGTCTGGAATCTCATTGAATTGTGAGAAAGTTCTAAAAGAATCGGGTGTAGATGGATCTTCAAGACCAAGCGTGATTCAAATGAAAATATTGAATGATATAAAGCCAGACTTGTTGCCAAATGTTATACTAAAAAAAGAGTCATTGATTATAAAGAGACCTTTTCACCGGTCTCAAAGAAAGACTCGTTAAGAATTATTATGACTTTGGTGGCTCATTATGATTTAGAGTTGCACCAAATGAATGTGAAAACCGCCCTTCTTAATGGATACATCGAGGAGAAAGTTTATATGGACCAACCAGAGCATTTCGAAATTTAAAACAAAGGTGAGATGGTGTGTTGATGAAATGAGAAATGAGAAATGTATGGGCTTAAATATATCTCATTACTATGGTATATTAAGTTTAATAATATCGTAGTATCTTTTGGATTTAACAAAAATACCATTAATCGGTGAATATACCAGAAAATCAGTATGTTTATATTTTATCTCATATATTGATAATATATAACTTGCTGTTAATGATTTGGTGGTTTTGCATGAAAGTTTTCTCTCAATTTTTTTTGAATGAAAGATACAAGTGAAACATCCTTTCGACATGAATGCCATATTTTATAATAAGTATATTAATTGATGGATTGTCTCAGAAATTGTTTCTTAAAACTCTAGAGAGATTGCATAAGTATTACCTATAATTTATCACTGAAAAGGTGCATAAAATATTGTGGTACTTGAAAGGAACAAGTGATAAATGTTTATGTATATGAGATCCAATATAATGTAAAGTTGATTGGATATTTAGATTCAGTTTGACCAAATATTTTGACAGTTAAAAATAACAAATAAAATCACGCTTGAATATTTGTTCCTATTATGTGAAGGAACAATAATGTGGAATGATGTTAAGTAAATTGTCACTATGTTATCAAGAATGGAAGTGAAATTTGTGACATTATGTTTGAAGTCAATTTTCACGCTTATGATTGCAGAATTTTATTTTAGGATTTGGAGTTGTCGACGCCATTACCAAGCCATTAAAACTTATGATTATTAGTTTGCAGTAGTGTTCTTCTCTAAGAATGACAAATACTTAAAGATACCATACTTATGAAAATAAAAAGCCCTTTTTCATCAAAGAGAAGATTAAAAAACAAGGAGTGTCTACTACTATGATCTCATGATTGTGGATCTATTAATGAAGATTTACAACCAAAGACACTTAAAGAACATGTACATAGAATGAATCTTTGTTCTACTAGTGATAAATGTTTTTATGATATATTGACACTCTGAGCTCAATTATGCGTTTCTGATATACATTAATGAATTTTATGTCTCATAATGGTATGCACATTATTGTTTTGAGATGTTACCGGATAAGTCTCAATGAGATTATTGTGGACCATAATGTTAAATACTTTATAGCTTATGAACCTGGTATGATAAGTTGTTAATGTTGTAATATATGAAAGGAAGTATGTAGCACAAAATTATGTATAACCGTCATAACTCGCATTATTGCTTTGTCATATTATGATATGTATGATGAAAATTATAGAAGAGATTTATTTTATGCTCAACTAGTGTTTATGTCATTAAATATTAGTGTTATGTGGTCATCAGGCCAAGTGGGAGAATGTTAGACTTTTATTAATTATGTGGCACAATTAATGTAAAGCCCATAACTAATGTTTAATGAAGAATGAATCTCGTCAGTTAGGTCGGTTACTTGATTAATGTACCGTATTAAGTTACAACTCCTAGGTCCTTCCACCCATAAGCTATTACATATTCTCAATACCTTTTCCATCGCTGACGGCTGTGGTAACATATGGCTAGGGCAAGAAGGTAGAAATCAGTTTCAACTAACGTTTTCGCTCTTTTCTGCGAGAATGTCTTCCGTATCAAGTATGTTTTTTATAACCCCTTGTAAGATTATCATGTTCAAAATTCTGACTGTATTAAGTTAAGTTTACATTTGAATCTTGTAGTTTTAAATGAGAGATGTGTGTAATGTACTAAAATATCAATTTGAATCTTGTGGTTTGCAACTTACGCCGTATAGGATACTTGAATTATTGAAGGAGACACTTCTTTTAGGACAGACAAAAAGAGAAAGTAAAATATTTAAATTGGAACGGATGGAGTAAAACTCGCTTTTTGGTTGTTTTTATTCCACAGTTTGATTGGATCTCTCGGACATGAAAATTTGTTAACACAGATGCATTTGACATTTCTTTCCACTTGTGCATAAATCTTCCCATAATTTCAAAAAGAAAATATTTTCATATTCTCTCAAGTTTATATCTAATAGTTCCAGCTATTATGACTTCAACATGAAGTCGATATGTCTGAGTGGTTAAGGAGACAAACTTGAAATCTGTTGGGCTTCGCCCTCGCAGGTTAGAACCCTGCCGTTTACGCTTTTGCAAATTCCCCTTTTTTCCCCACCTTTTTCTTTTCTCCGTTTTGGTTCTCTTTCGAGCAAGTTCTGATGGGCTTTGCTTGTATTAAATTAATTGCTTCCTCTTCATTCTCTACTGGATTGATTCTCATGGGCAAATTATCCTTTGTCTTCCTAAACATTGAGCAAATGTCAATTCATATCTGACATTACCCGAATTGGTTAGGGGTTACAACCGTGACTTTGGTTTGCTCAAGTACTTGAGATTCAATTTCTTGTATTTCATACTTCATTTTAGTCGAAAATCATAGCAATTTTACTTTGAGTTGAAATCAATGGAATACTCTTTTGCTTATGAAATGATCCTTGAGATTAGAATTGTTACGATATCACACTGAACGACAACGAAGAACACCACAGTCAGTTATACAGGGGCAGTCACATCCTTTTTGTAGCGGATATGACTTGACTGTAATTGCCATCTGAACTCGAAATTTAAATATTTGAAACTTTGGAAGTACAGATATTTAACGAAGTCTATACTATTCATGGTACTTCCAGCCATTGGCTTGCAAGCCTTGAACCATTGCAAACTATAATAGCACCGGATTTTTTTCTTCCAAATGCTATACACAAACTTCAATAGCTTAGCGTTGCTTATTTTTTGCAGAATAACATATACTTACTTTACAGCAATTGTTATCTAACGTAGTTGTGCATCTTCTTGTACAAATGACGTAAAGGGAGAAGTGCATTCCATATGTTTTAAGTAACAAATATAGTATATCACAGCTCCGTGTGCATTTAATTCCTGACAACTCTTGCCACTAAAATTTGCATAGTGTTGCCAGTTCAATTTTGAAGAGAACTTCAAGGAAAGGGAATTTATAGGGTGTAATTTACATCACTAAAAACCAAAACCTGCAAAACGATTCCGATATCGAGCAACCATCCACTTCCATAGCACCAACATTCATTCAAATCAAATTGACCCATTGATCTCACATGAATTGATTTGCCACTCCCTTTCCTTAGTCTATCAAGTGGTCCACTTCTTTCAAGTAATCAGTTGCCAGATCTCCTTAAGAATGCTAATACGCCTAAACCTGCAACTAATGCAGCACCAGCTGCTACAGTACTGTAGGCCGAGGCCCAAGCAGATTCAGTATGAGTATAATCCAAACTACCGCCGGTTGTTCCTGAATAGTCTAAATGCAATTTTAGCCCCTGTTCAGGTTGATTTTTGTCATCAGTCATTATTTCGTAATCAAGAAAAGAGGCGCACACAAAATTCAATAACTAATCATTAGTCAATCTTCCTTCCTGTTACTAGGATTTATCTTCATTTACATGAACTAAATCATGCGTCAAAACCCAGGGCCAGAGGAAAGCCAATCATACCTTCCAACCTGCAGATCTTGCATGGTCAACAGCTGCCGTAAGATCACTATCCGATGCCAGTACAACCTTGTCATGATCTTCATCTTCATACTGCAAGAGAGTAATTGTTACTATTGAATATATTAATAGTACACTTGCTCACACAGGAAAAAACAAGGGGAGGAGAATCATTTAAATGTACGAGGAAAAATTAGTGCTTTCCAACCAGAATCTGAGGAAGATTGTTTCGGTCAATGTCATCCCCCACTCTCTGAATTATTGCAGCTATTAGATCTGTCATGTTCCGAGTGTCTGAAATATATAAAAATAATAGGGCCATATGGGAATCAAAATTAGTATAATTGTTGAATTATGAAAGGAGAACAAAGCACAGACATCATATCAGTTTCCTAAAATTGGTTCAGGAAATAAGATAAACCAACAAGTTCAAATTTTCCCAATAACGGGAAAACCATGTTGAATGTCTCTCTCAGAATAAAAAAATGAGCAAGCAACAGACACCGCGGAATATACAATGCCTGATGGGAACAAGAGCAAGAACACAGCAAAAAAAAAAAAAAAAACGAGATATGGAAACAGTTCAAGGACAGAACTTCCATAAATTTGATAGGAGTCAGGAGTCCTGGGAAAGCAGCTTGGAAGGCAAATCTCAAGATGCACAATTTTAGTTTTGTTCACACATATTGACAGTACTACATGATTCAGCATCCTGAATGCATATAGAAACAAATGGGCCAATGGACACAACAATTTCCAGGTACAAGATACACAAGGTCATATATGATTTTTTGATCAAGTATTAAGATTTTATAAACAAAGGGCATAAAACACCCGCATACAAGAAGTATACAAAAAGGTATGATATGATTTTCACCAAAGGGAACTAAGGGATAAAAGGTTACTCGTCAGGGCATACATAAAAAGATACACAAGGTCATGTGAAATAACATTAACAATTGCTCAATGTTTTTGTTAACTAAAACATAATATTTAAACATACCACAGTTGAATCTGTGCATCCTCCCCTTTTTATCTTCAATCTTGAATGAAAAACTATTTGGCTGGCTCGATGAAGGATAGGGAATACATCTTCCTGTTTCTGTCCCTTCAGAAGCCAATTTCAAGGAATTCTCACTGAAATGTCAAAAAAAATGTGAGAGATAATACAAAAGGAAAGACAATATGAGTTCACTGATAGGAGATTAAGACTGCACCTCCGTGTCTCATCGTCATCATCTGGAGTCAATGTCATAGCTGAATCCCAAAATTTTTGCATCATAGAGTTTGCAGCTTCATTATTTACTCCAGCAGTATTTCCCACCTAGTTAGTCAGTAACAGTTCTTGAAATAAATTTCAACAATATTTAGGAAAAAAGAGACTTAACAAATTAAATATAGAAACAAAGATTAAAATACTAGGCGACAAAATATTTCAACATTCCACAAGATTGTTTGCGACTTTTAACAATAATGACATTCTAGAATACCTTGATGATATTAATAGTAGAAGAGGTGCCTCACAAAATTTAACCCTCATGTTAAGTTTCTAATCAACAAGTGAAACCAGAGTTTTTAACAATCACATATGTAAATAAATTGAGCAGCTTCCAACTCAAAGCGAATAGGTCAACTTAACCAATTAATATTTAAATATCAGTATAATATACATGGACTCAGGAACGTAAACGTACTTCCCAGGAAACACATTGCACAGAAAGCACAAACAGCAGCCACAACGGCTAAAGGATTGGTTGAAATATTCACTGATCCAAAATTAAGAAAAAATTTGAATATTATTACTAGCACTGGAGGCAAAATCAAATGCAAGAATCTTTGAAACATCATCGACCAGATTACTTTTGCGGATTGCAACCAAAGCTAACTCTAAAATGCAACAAAATATAAAATCAACCTCCTTCAGTATTCTGTTCACACATTCAACAAACTTGGAATATCTTTTAGATAGGTAAACTGACAACATATTTTACTTTCCGTAAGAGTCAGTCATAACAAAGATCAGCAGAATTTCAACTTGAAAGATCCAAACAAAAGTTTTCATGTCTTTGAATATACATGGATACATGGCAAACTCATCAAAGTAGTCAAAACTTGAATGAGGTAATTACATACAAGGCTGTATTCAGAAGGTGATTTGACCACCAAAATGATAGCCCAAAAGATAACAGTTGTGTATGATTAGCTGAGAAGGGAAAAATTGACATGTTTATGTGTACTGCCTTACCGTGGCTACAGCTGCATGAGTGATGTGAAGCACATCAAGAACATAAACAACAGTTCCCTCTGCCACAAAGAAAAAGGTACAAATTTAAAGAAATCTGGAAAAAGAAGATACCCGGACTCAAAAGTGTAACTGGAGGTGAATGATACCTTTATCGACAACAGGAAGGTGTAAAAATTTCCCGTCATGCATTGTATGTAAAGCATCAACAATAGGCATATCTATTGAAGCACATTCTGGATTGGGGGTCATTACCTGAATGTTAGATGCAAAAGAAAATGAAAGTTAATAGAGATCAGATAACTTATCTCTCAAATCTCAAGAAAGGAAGGGAAAAAATAAACAATGAAAAAAATCTAAGTTTCAATAAATTAAAGAGCCTAGTATTGTTTAAACCTTTTACTTTGATAAAGAACAGAGAGCTATCCCAAGAAAAGACATCCCCTCAATTATCAAGAGAGAGAGAGAGAGATTACCCTCTCGACAAGAGTGGACTCAGGGGAAAGATCTTGTGCTATGACTCGCATCAATATGTCCTTTGAACTGCAGAGTCCATCAGGCAAATCTTCTAATGAGATTAATATGCCATTACACTATAGCTCAGAATCGATAAATGTAAATATGCGGATACAAGGAGAAAACTACTAACGTTAAAATCCCTCGCGGTTTGTTGTCAACTGTCACGATTGCAGAGCTTGTTCGACATTCGAGCATCTTTTTGGCTGTGGCTAAAACAGTATCATTTGGTTCAACTGTAACAATCCTAGAAACACCACAAATCCACAACAGATAGTGACTCGCCTGCAGATTACTTAGAAGGTTAACTATTCTAAAAAATCAAGGTATACCTACTTTGAATTTTCGGAAATGATGGTAGACAGTGAAGGCCTGAACATTCGCTCCCGAAGTGTTTCTATAAATGTATTGGAACTTGCTATAAACAAAAGATATGGGAAGGTTAATAAATGTACTTCAAGACCAATCAAAAACATCATCCAATCACATGAACTTGGCAAACACATTCAGTAGATAAACACTCCTACACTATACCAATGAAGAATAGTAACAACACAAAATTCTAAACTAACCAGAACCAGATGTGCCCCAGTGTTTTTCAACTCCCTCAACAGCAGCTGCAATGGCCTTCCCTTTCTCAGCTGCCCTTTCAAGGCGTGCAATCGCATCATAAAGGCATTTTGCTATATCAAGCAAAGCAATGACCTCTCCATTTTCTACAACTGGTAAATGTCTAAATTTTCCTGTTGTCAGGACAAACACAAGATGTTGGAAAGGTGTTCAAAAAAGTTAACAGCCTGAGTTATTTCAAATACACAAACCTAGCACCATTTTCTGCAAAGCTTCCACAGCAAGTGTGTCCGAAAGCACAAAAACAGGATTTTTCGTCATAATCTTTGAAACTGGTGTTTCCTGTATATTAACTTCTGGAGCAATAACCCTTGTTGCTATATCCTTCAATTTGCCCAAAGGAAAAAAAAGAGAAAAGGATGCATGAAGAATTAGTTAAAGATATCACCTTAGTGAGTAAAGGAAAAGCATCAGCGAAATAGGCAGCTTCAGACTTCTGTTACTAAAATTTTACAGCTTTTTTGCACTAATAAAGTCAAACCTTATCTGTCAGGATACCACATAGTAATGCATTTGAATCAGTCAACAACAAAGCATCAACTCTGCGAGCAGCCATCCTGCGGCAAGCTTCATAAATACTTGTAGTATCAGGTACAGTTATGGCTTTTGACAGCCGCAATCTCTTCACTGTGCGCTCTCCAGTCAGTCCCCTGTTCCAAATATGTGAGAAAACAACTATCAAAACTCAAATATTGCACACATAAATGATGATTACAACTCAGGATGACTATTATTGATCCCAACTCAAAAGAAAACAGGTGTTTTTAAATATTAGTTATCCTCACTAGCAACACAATCTCTTAGCTATGCTTTGTTACTAAATCAAATTTCACTGCATGTGTCAAGAACATAACAAAGAGCCAAAGACTTCAATTGCTAAATAATCTCCAAAAGTTGCATCAGAGACAAAAAAAAAGTTCAACCAACCTAAATAGGGGGCCGAATTTGAACCAAAAAACTGAACAAACAAGAACCTCAAGGAAGCCTACACACTGTAGCCAATGGAACCACTCAAAAAGAATGGTGGGAGCATTTTAGTATTGGACATGGGTGTATAGCCAACAGCATTTCCGTGCTTATTAGAAAAGCTATATACAGGTAAATCACGACAAATAACTGAGTAGAATGACTTCCAAAGTAGCATTTGTTAGCTAGCTGCAAGTTATATATAGACCATCGCATCATGCAATTAAGCACTTCCATCATGCAGGTTTCCAACTTTAGATAAGACTTCGGCTGTGCATCACAGAGGGAATAACAATCATTGAGCTGAGGTTCCAATTATAAGACCTTTTTTCCACATCGCCAACTATTCTAAGTATACAGTATAAACTCTTTTGTTTTTCATCACTAGATAGGAGGTTGTGGAGGACACGGATTAGGGTAGAAGGTAGTAGAACGTTGTCTCGTTTTTCCTTCCTTTCTAATAGTCATAAATGTACAGTAAAACCTCGATAAATGAATATCATTGGGACTAGCAAAAAATATTCATTTAACGAGGTTATTTATTTATCGATAAATGAATATTTATATAATATTTTTTGTGTGACATGCATTTTGTTATACATTTTTATTTTAATTAAGGTTCATGTATGTAATTTAAATATATGTATTGAAAAACTAAAAAAATTAAACTAAGTACATTGTAACAAATTTAGTAATGGATGAACTATCACGTATGCATGAATTTTCTTTTAATAATTATAATTATTGAGAAACTAAAAGATGAAATTAAGTTAAACTATCTAACAAAAAAACTAGTAAATACGTAATACATGCATGAACTTTATATTAATATTTACTTATTATTAATTGAGAAACTAAGTACTTTGTAAGAAACAATTTCAAAAAACGAAACGCGTGAATTGTATATTGATAAAACAAAGTACATTGTAACAAAAAGTTTATTAAATGTTATGCATGAATAAAAACTCTATAAATACGTTAGTTTTCTTTTCATTCTCAAATCACTAGATTTTTCTTTTATTTCTCCTTCATGGCTTCAAATTAGAAAGGAGTCAAAATATCCACCTTGACTGATAAAATGAGAATAACATTATGTGAGCAGCTCACTTTAAGTCAAAAAGATTTGTAGTTATAGATAGAGCAAAAGTTCAACATCTCTATCGGCCAATCAACAATACCAAATGCTCTTAAAAGATCAGCAGAGTATTTATCAATGGAGATAAAAAATAAAAACGTCAAGAGGCACAAGTCATCAAAATATCCAGAGTTAGAAAAAGCGTTGTATGAATGGTTTCTCCAATATCAAAAGAAATTTAATAATTGTGGAGAAATGATCCAAGCCCAAGTGGCTGGTTAGAACGGTTTAAGGCGAGACATGAAATTAAATCTTATCGAAGGTTTGGTGAAGGTGGTTCAGTTGCTATGGAGAATGTTGAGGATGTTTTACCAAGTATACGAGCTAAATTAGATCAGTTTCAATGGAAGGATATCTACATTATTGATGAAACTGGTTTATTTTATCATTTAGAAACAGATCATTCACTTGTAACAAAGCAATTGGAAAGACGAAAGAAGTACAAGGAAAGGATTACGGTTGTTGTTTGTTGCAATGACGACGGTTCTGACAAAGTGCCACTTTGGATAATTGGTAAGTATGCTAATCCTAGATGTTTTAAAAATGTGAATTTGAATAACCTTAATTGTCACTATTGAGCTAAAAAGAAAGCATGAATGACTGGATTACTTTTTCAAGAATTTGTTTGCTGGTTTGATAAACGAATAGATGGCAAAAAAGTTCTTTTGATAGTGGACTCACTAAATGAATAATTTCTTTGTTGCAAGTGAATGATCTTATTGTCCTTCTTTCGTCCTTCCATTGCAACAAACAACAACCGTAATCCTTTCCTTGTCCTTCTTTCGTCCTTCCAATTGCTTTGTTGCAAGTGAATGATCTACTTTCAAACGATAAAATAAACCAGTTTCATCCATATTGTAGATATTCTTCCATTGAAACTGATCTAATTTAGCTCGTATACATGGTAAAGCATTCTCAACATTCTCCATAGCAACTGAACCACTTTCACCAAACCTTCGATAAGATTTAATTCCATGTCTCGCCTTAAACCGTTCTAACCAGCCACTTGAGAAATTAAATCCTTGATCAGAGCTTCCATACATTTTTTGCCAAAACTTTTTTGCTTGGGCTTGGATCATTTTTTCACTAATATTAAATTTCTCTTGATATTGGAGAACCATTCATACAACACTTTTTCTGACTCTGGATATTTTGATGACTTTGGCCTCTTGACGTTTTTATTCTTTATCTCCATTGATAAATACGCTGCTGATCTTTTAAGAGTATTTGATATTGTTGATTGGCTAATAGAGATGTTGAACTTTTGCTCCATCCATAACTGCAAATCTTTTTGACTTGAAGTGGACTGCTCATTTTTATGCTCACATAATGCTATTCTCATTTCATCAGTCAAGGTGGATATTTTGACTCCTTTCTAATTTGAAGCCATGAAGGAGAAATAAAAGAAAAATCTAGTGATTTGAGAATGAAAAGAAAACTAACGTATTTATAGAGTTTTTATTCATGCATAACATTTAATAAACTTTTTGTTACAATGTACTTTGTTTTATCAATATACAATTCACGCGTTTCGTTTTTTGAAATTGTTTCTTACAAAGTACTTAGTTTCTCAATTAATAATAAGTAAATATTAATATAAAGTTCATGCATGTATTACGTATTTACTAGCTTTTTTGTTAGATAGTTTAACTTAATTTCATCTTTTAGTTTCTCAATAATTATAATTAATAATTATTAAAAGAAAATTCATGCATATGTGATAGTTCATCCATTACTAAATTTGTTACAATGTACTTAGTTTAATTTTTTTAGTTTTTCAATACATATATTTAAAATTACATGCATGAACCTTAATTAAAATAAAAATGTATAACAAAATGCACGTCACACAAAAATATTATGTAAATGAATAAATATTTATTTATCGATAAATAAATAACCTCGCTAAATGAATATTTTTTGCCAGTTCCAATGATATTCATTTGTCGAGATTTTACTGTAGTACACTGGCCCAAGTCGAGACCGGAAGAATTTATTTATTAATCGAGGTTATTCATTTATCGAGGTTTTACTGTCGATTTGTGATACTATCTATCGTTTGTTGTTTTTGTTGGGAGATTTTGCGATTTGTGATACTATCTATCGTTTGTTGTTTTTAAGACCAACGGATTTGGCCATTATAGGAGGAGTAATTCACCCAAAATAAATGGCTGAATTGAGTGCTTGGCAACCGCTTTGACCGTCCGATTCTCGGGAAACTTGAGGGACCAAACTCGCACATCTTGAAACTTCGGGGACCAAACTGTACATCCGAAAGAATTCTCGTCCGAACCGTACATCCGGAAACTTCGGGATCAAACCGTACTTCGACAAAGTTTTCTCGGCCCAAAAAGATAATATCGAAGACGCACGCACCCACGCCCCCGACCCCACGACCCACGACCCGTGACCCGAGAACCCGAACCGGACGGGACGGGCGGGCGGCGGCGGCGCGCGCGTGTGGTCTTTCCTCGAACCGAAGCACATCTAGGTCCTCCCTCCTTTAAACACATGGGATACCCTTGGGGTCCCAAACCCCAAACCAATTTCGAATCTTATATACACAACACTTCTTTCTTCCTCTACCGACGAGGGAGAATTACACACAATACCACACTTTCCATGCTTCAAACACCTTACTTCGTGAACCAATATCTCTTTCATTTCTCAATGAAATTTGACGATTCTTGGCCCTACGGTTATCTACGTACTTAGTAGATCATGCGTACGTGTGAAGAACCGGATTCTCCAACATACGTTACACTAGTGTTTAAGCCGTTAAAGTTGGTCGGTCGCAACTCCCGCCAAAGGCAAATTTCCAACAATCCCCTCTTGAAAGAGATTTTGGTGCACTCACATGGTGTCTTTTCATTTCCAAAGAATATTTCAAATGACCGATGTTGCATAAGGAGAGGTAGCCTCGGCTTTGAACCTTCCATAGTTGAATACCATCGGACTTACCGCGCGGTGAACGTGATGTCTTGAACCGTCGGTGTTTAGTGTAAGCCAAGACAACGGTACCAACACAACAAATTCCCTTACTCTCTTCTTCGTAATGTTTTGTCCGTTTTGGCCATGGACAACGTCTTGGATTCTTAAGTGCGTTCAATTTGAGGCGGCCCGTCCTCGCACTTAAATAGGTGGTCTCCTACAAGGTATCCTGCTATACCCCACTTCACAAGTGTTAGGAACCATTAAAAGTTTCCCAAAGACCTAACCTCAACCGTTGAGGATCATTACGAGTTTTGAAAACTTAACCTTTACCCATACTCGCGATAGCACTTAACGTCTATCGCGGGAACGGCTTTGGATTTGGTGTGTCTTTTCGTAAATCACTATCCGAAGTGCTCATGCTTCGACCGAAGCGATCAACCGAACCTTTACAACTTAGTTTTCCCATTGAACCAAATTACGGGATCTCCGGTTCGTAAGGTTGGGTTTCCACCGTATTGGTCCGTATATTTTGGGTTTTAAGCCCATTCCCCTAGACAGACAGGCAACACTTGATCTCCGGTAGTCCCTTAGTTAGTAAATAAGGAAGTGACACCCGTGATGATCAACTCGCCATACGGTCTTATGTCTCCGACGATCGTGACAGATATGTCCGTACGCCGTCATCCGTGTCCTTCCTAAAGCCGATCGGCTAGCCACGATGTATAACTCGCCGAAGGCATGGGTTTCTCCCAATAAGGACGTCCTCTAACGAGTCGTGAAGTTACTCAACTTCTTTCATGCTTTGTATAAAGCGATAAACTCCGATACCATCATGAATCGGTCGATGCAAGTTTGCTTAGAGGATTTTCCAAGAACCACCATACACATTTACTTGTGGCTTTGGTGTTCTTCGGATCCGATGTCCGCTTGCATCACCGTGTTCTCTCGTAACCGCCGGACATCCGTAATACTATAATCCGTAGATAAGCGAATAATTCAAATATCATCATATCCGACTTAACGCCTTCTATTGATCATGTATTAAGATCATCGTGAACCTTAGCTCAACCGATCTCGTTTGTCGGACGATACCAGTCGGTTGTAGTGTGTACAATACATTGAACTACACGTGACCCGAGCATATCGCTCCTTGTCTATGGGTGCACCATGATTCCAATCAGCTTCTATGATTCATATCCATTGGCGGCTTCAACGAGACTCGTCAACTATTGACCAATCCGTTAGATGTCTTAGAAATCCAATTCCTAAGAAGTCATCTCGTGATACACATATCTTTCATATCGAGACTTTGTTTCAATATGCTTTTCACTCTCGACCGTTGGTTTTCCAACCGTTGGCTTTCTAACTTCGAGCCAATGTTTGTGTGGTCGATTCATTGTTTCGTTTTATCCGAAACTTTCGGACTAAAATGTAAACATTTCGGGGACCAAATGAAAGTTCGGGAAGAAGCCCAACAGCTCAAAAACTAACTCGATTCTCTTCTTCCAACTCTCCTGGGTTGGGAAGGGTAGTTCAACATCCATGCCACGCAAGACTACAATGGCCCCGGATGTTAAGCTACTCACAGGGAGCACATTTTACAACCCAAAGGTTCTTTTCCCTAAGAAGATTAACCATTACACAAGTATGGTTCTATATATGGAATCTATTTCTCCCTTGCTTCTTTCCAAAGCAACGTTTTTGGAGATAACAATTATTTGTTAATTGTTCATGGTTCGTTCTCAACCATACAAGCTAGAAGGATCGGAACAAGTCTTTGTCCCCTCTTTGCTCCGTCTTGGTTCAACATCTAGAATCCCCGAGTTCTCGTAGATCCGGAATATTAAGTTCCTGATAGCCGAACTTTCGAGTCTCGTAGATACGAACGTCTAGTTCCTGACAAATGTGCCCTCGTGGGTTCTTGTTAACCTTGAGCAATTACTCCTTTTTCCTTTTTTCAAGGAAAGCTATCTTAAAAGAATTCAAAGATTCTTTGACGCGAAGAGGCGATGAACACTACCGTTATTTGCATCTAGTGATTATGCAATCTACGCCTTAGGTATGAAACCACCCCACATCACAACATTTGTATGCGAGATCCTTTCCATGTATCACACGGAGGGTTACCCTTATCCTTATGCGGAGTTCTATTGAGAATCGCATTAGCGGTAAGGATCGACGTGCCCCACATAATTTGGGCGTACGGCTTAGCGCTTGGCTAACACCGTTAGGGCGAGGTGAGAAATGAGCGCTCGTTTAATAAACGATGCTTCACTTTCTCCCCTCTATCACTACGAATTTCTCAATCCGTAGGCTTAGTTGATTTTCAACTTCGTTTTGTAGCGCTTATCCGCTTCAACAACTTCATCTTTGCTTTTCAATAAACAAAGAATACAATACGTTGTACCATTATCAATAAAGGTCATAACGTACTTGTCTCCCTCTATTTTGTATAAACTTCAAATCACCCAAGTAGGTATGACTAAGTTCTGTAGAGCGGTGCTTCTTTCGCTATTCCCTCGACGAAATTTGGAAAGGTGATTTTGCTTCTTCGCCTACCTCACATTCATTTTGAGGGTTTATGTCGAAAGAATGCAACAATCTCAACTTCGCTAGCTTTTGAATGACTTGCTATTTAACGTGTCTTAATCTATGATGGCATAGATGCACGGATTACAAATATATCATTCATTCGGCTACGTACATACCGTACCATTCTTAGTTATTACGGACTGTTGGAGTAGTCTCAAACCACTTTTGACCAACAACGTCCTTAAACCAAGTTAGGAACATGTAACCCTCTTTTTAGAGTGATCTCATTCCTTGAAGTCCTATTGAGGACAACCTCTCCACCCCTTTGATTTTAGAGGTGGCGTTGCTTCACATGAACAACCTCTTGCCCGTGGTTGTGGCGCAACCGGATCATATGTGATCTCGATACTCGGCCCACTCTAGTTGCTTTGGCATCGAGTGTCCAATTTCTTTATCGCTTTCTTTAGGCCTTCGATCATTCAGACCCGGAAACTCGGCCCACCTTACTAGGTGTCCATTACTTTTCCTATGAAATGAATTTTGGCCCCACTCCGGCCGCCCGAGGCTTTATATGACCGAGTGTCCAATATCATCATATCAAAGAAATTTTGGCCCACTCCGGTCCGCCCTGAGGCTTTGTATGATCGAGTGTCCAATATCATCCTATCAAAGGAATTTGGGCCCACTCCGGTCGCCGGAGGCTTTATGTGACCGAGTGTCCAATATCATCCTATGAAGGATCTTCTCGCAAATAGTATGACAGTTCAACGTCTTTAGCTTTTAGACTCCTTTTGTTAAGATTGGTGCCCGTGATAATTCTTGGCGCTTACTTAAGAGTGGTAACGCTTTTCGCACGGTCGGTGGATCTTACTCCCTCGTATGTGCGAACATACTTTACACACTTTAATAATTACACTTAAAAGAACGGATCTTCTTAAGTCGTTTACAAAATCCAATCTTTAAACGGAAAGAAGATGAGATTAAACTTCGATTTGTTAAAGCGTAAGGAATATAAATTATTTTCATATTCCTCCTTACTTTAATCTATATATTTTTTTTTTTAATCGTACATCATTTAATCTTTATTCTTGACAAGTAAGAAAAATACTTATCATTTAATCCTTATTCTTGACAAGTAAGAAGAATACTTATCCCAATTTCGGATTCTGGCTCACTTCAGTCACTTCATCAGACTGAGTGTCCATTTCCTTCTCACCATTATTCGGATCCTTTGTCCGGGACAGATATAGGCCTTCTCGCTACAAGATAGAATAACATCTTCACTCTTCTCCTCTTGTCCCGCTTGACATCCTCGTGCTCTCGAGAGCGTTTGTTTCACCGCCCTTGGTGGCGGTGACACCATGAACACGTTCATCATCATCACTCTCTTCTACCAAAAAAACCATTGCCTTATCCAGATTTGGTCACACAACTTTTGACCGACATCTTTCGAACACTAATAGTAATACTATACAACTATTGTCTAAAGTTGTTGGGAGATTTTGCTCTATGGTACTTTATAAAGCAGTACGGGAAGTATATAACTATTACAAGTATTCAAAAGGATAAACTGAGATTCAATAATTCAACATGGAATCTGAAATTACAATTGTTACACAAGAAAAACTGAAAATTCCAGTTTTGTAGAAGACGGAAAAATAGAAACTGTTTTTGCTGAGTCGAGTGTAGCACTCGTCCTTAAGACAATATTGCCCTGTATGTATCCTTTATACGTCCTGGACAATTTGTCTCCCAAGACAAAACAAAGAATGGAACCCTTGAGCAAAGGAAACTCAAGAGCTACCGTGAAGAATATTGAATAACGAAATGATGCTTGGAAGTTGTAGGAAGAAGATTTTTTCTGGTTGTGTATTTTCGTGCATATCAAGTGTATTTTCGTGCATATCAAGTGTATTTTCGTGCATATCAAGTGTTCTCAACAATGGTGTAAGGGGGTGTTTATATAGGTGAGGAATGGGCTGAAAAACTGCCTCCATAATAGCCAAATAATGGTCATTATGGAGGTAGTAAAGCCACCAACATAAATGGTGAAAGACCAACGGATTTGGCCATTATAGAGGAGTAATTCAGCCAAAATAAATGGCCGAATTGAGTGCTTGGCAACCGCTTTGACCGTCCCGTATTCTCGAAAACTTGAGGGACCAAACCGCACATCTTGAAACTTCAGGGGACCAAACCGTACATCCGAAAGAATTCGGTCCGAACCGACCGTACATCCGGAAACTTCGGGATCAAACCGTACTTCGACAAAATTTTCTCGGCCCAAAAAGATAATATCGGAAGGCCCACGACCCCACGCCCACGCCCCCACGACCCGAGGACCCGAGGACCCGAGGACCCGAGGACCCGAGGACCCGAGGACCCGAGGACCCGAGGACCCGAGGACCCGAGGACCCGAGGACCCGAGGACCCGAGGACCCGAGGACCCGAGGACCCGAGGACCCGAGACCCGAGGACCCGAGGACCCGAGGACCCGAGACCCGAGGACCCGAGGACCCGAGGACCCGAGGACCCGAGGACCCGAGAACCCGAACCGACCGACGGGCGGGCGGCGGCGCGCGTGTGGTCTTTCCTCGAACCGAAGCACATCTAGGTTCTCCCTCCTTTAAACACATGGGATACCCTCGGGGTCCACAGCTTTTCGCTTTGCATCTTTGTTGTGTTGTTACTTTTTCTTTTTGACATGCTTTGTTTTTGCTTTATCCTGAGCTGAGCGGAGGGTCTATGAAAAACAACTTCTCTACTTCCCAAGGTAGGGGTAAGGTGTGCATATACTCTGCCCTCCTCAGACCCCACTTATGAGATTATACGCGGTATGTTGTTGTTGTTGCCAAATATTCTAAGTATACAGTATAAACTCTTTTGGTTTCCCTAGTTGATATCCCCCAATCCGAGCTCATATCCATCTCCAATGTTCAAGTTGGGGAACAAAAAAGCAGTGAACGAATCAAATAAAGCTTAATTACACATTGTAATCATTTCACGCCAGTGGCAAAACAAAATCCAACACTGTTACATGTGATGGCCACAACAGTATGGCACCACCAGTTCCCCCAGACTCACAACTCACAAGCACAAAGTCTGACGATGTACGTAAGTGATAAAGCATTCATATCGCTACGAACTTGAGTGTTGGAACCAATAGATTTCACAACTAAAAATATTGATTGTGTGTTCAATCCTACCTGACGAAACAGAGTAAATATATTCCTAACGCTATAGAAACCTTTGCTTTAGAGTTTCTAGAAGCAAAACTTTTACTCCCTCCTCTCACTTTTACTTCTCACGTTTCGACTCTCGAGAGTATAAACTTTGAACAACATTTTAAGACTATTTTTCCTATCATATTAATATGACAAAAAGTTGCAGCTTATAGATTTTTTTGTATAGTATTCAAAAATATAAAATTTAATTGTAAAATATTGAATTAATCTAATTTAATTTAACTCCAAAGATTAGTCAAAATGATTCTCGATAAGCCATAGGTAGGGATGCAAAATTAGTCCAAATCCAAATGACCCGCCCAAGCTTTCATGGGTTTGGGCAAGAGTGATTTTGATGATATGTTAGTTTGAGCTAGCACAAGTTGACCCATCATAAATCAATAGCTCAAATGAACCCATGATGATGTCCAAACTTGACTCATGAAAATGTTCAATCTAACGATTAGAGCTACACACTAGATTAAGATTTTTGTTTATAAATAATTATTTAAAAAATTCCTTTATTATTTCGGAACAATAAAAATACACCAACGCACCCCAACCACCCACCACACTATCCATTTACCCTCCCCCTCCCCTACACCAACCCCACCCAAGCACTGAACCACCCTCACGGCTCTGCCCCTACCTTGCCTACTTCACCCCATGCCCTACCCCTTTCTCAAATTTCTATTTTATATTTTTTTACTTTTATAAATAATTTATAAAAAATATGAAATTTTTTCTTAAACCTCCCCCGTCCTACCTACACCTACCCCCTCCACCCCTACTACATTGCCCTACCCCATCCTCAAATTTCTATTTCATATATTATTTTTTTTACTTTTATAAAAAAAATATGATTTTTTTTCTTACCTCCACCTACCGCCCTAACCCCCACCTACTCACTCCATCCTCAAATTTCTATTTCATATTTTTTGTTACTTTTATAAAAAAAATTATTAAAAATATGAATTTTTTTCTTATCTCCCCCTCCACCCCATGCCCTACCCCCTCAAATTTTTATTTCATATTATTTTTACTTTTATAAAAAAAATAAAAAAATATGAAATTTTTTTCTTACTTCCTACCCCCTCCCCCATGTCCTACCTCATCTTTAAATTTCTATTTCATATTTTTTTACTTTTATAAAAAAATTATTAAAAATATAAAAAAAATCTTACCTCCTCCCCTCTACCCCCAACAACTCCGCCCTCCCACCCACCCCCTAAATTTTCTATTTTATATATTTATTTTACTTTTATAAACTTTTATAAAAAATGAGAAAATTTGCTTTCACCATCCCACCCCCGAAGTTTTTACTTTATATATTTATTTTAATTATATAAAAAATTTATAAAAAATGAGGAACTTTTCTTAGCCCACTACCCCCACCCCCTCTCACCCATGCCTTTCAACCTATTATTTTATATATTTATTTTACTTGTATAAAAAATGAAAAAAATCTTAAAAATATTATTCTTATTTTAAAAATAAAGATATGAAAAAATTAAATATCATACAAAATAAAATAACATTAGAGAAGTTAAGTTTGAAATTTGTAAAAGTAATGGATCAAGTTGATTTATGACACATCATTTAGTCCATATTGACCCGCTCATCTTTGACCATGTAAGCTTTGGGCGGGTTGGTCGTTCACTCATCTATTGATTCAGCTCATCTTGACTCGCCCAACTTCAACTCAAACGTTCATCTGACACCCCTAGCCATACGTGACAAGTAAAAGGGAACGGAGGGAGTAATATCCAAATTAGTGTTACTTCAATAAGAGAATTAAGCGTACATGGAACGTGATGCCGAAATTGACTTCCGGTGAGCAGAATCAGGCTGTCCTCCATTTTCTTTCTTCTTAGAGCTCGTCAACGATATGCTTCTCCTCGATGATGATCCTCCTCCTTGACTCGAAGGCATCTGAACTCTATATCAATCAAATTATCCAAATAAAACTTAAACTTGAGATTTCAAAATTGAAAAATCAATAATCAACGGTCAAATAAGGCTCGGCAGAAAAATTAGGAGCCAAAAAATTGCGGAAACTGTGGAATCAACTACGGTGGATAGGGTTTTGATTTTCCGGCGAATAGCTGCGAGGAAAAGGAGACCCTACGGAATGGGAGAGGATTAGCGTTTGAGCTGACAATTGAATTGAATGTAAACGCCGTGATCTTGGTAGGGCTTTGGCCAATGAGATTGGCCCACGTCAACCAATGACGAGGATGAGTTGAATTGAGGCAGTGAAATTCAAATTTTGGATTTTACTGCTACTCCTTGGAGTCCTCAACTTTCCTTTTTCTTCCTCATTCGTATTTAATGTAATATTCTCCCAAGTTCATTTAATGTATTGTATTTACAGAGTCAAATAATTTTTTTATTAATTCCAATTATTTTATATAATCCTAATAATAAAAATAGTAAAATTTTACAGTCTTTATGTACTGTCTAATATCAATTTTTTATGCTAAAAAGATTAAAAAGTTGAGTGGCTGAAAATTAGAAAATTTAATACTCATACTCTAAAGTCTAAACCCTTCATTCTTTTGAAAAGAGGAAGTAACAATTATCGCCCCATAAGATGTTGATTGTTTCTGACAATATCGATGAAGGCGTGTTGGTGCATTGCTCCGTGATATGGATTGTGACTCCCATAATTTTTTCATTTGTCACTCAATAACGAAATCTTATTTATTTCTTTTTTTTTAGAGGTTTCATTGGCACGCATACAATAGGAATTGAACCTACGAATTTGTCAATTATGAGTGGATTTTCATTCTCTTGTTTCGGCTTGGGACCCCCGGCTTAGAGAAATCTGATAATTGGTAACGTAAATAAATATAGAATACACATAACCTTGCAAACAGATTTATTTTTATGAATTGTTCATTTTTTTCTATTTTTATAGGAACTTTAACCAGAAACAAGGGTGTTTCCAATTATAGCGTTAATTATGTACCCAATCACTTAATTTACATGAAATGATTTACTGGAGTGCATAGACTTATGTATAATTTTTAGTATTGCATGTCTCTCCTCTCTTTAGGAGTACCACCAAGGCCTAAAAATGAAGCCAGTTTAGAATCAATTCTTTCTCCCCTCCCTTTGCCCCCTTTCAACTTAAGCTATCTATGTAGGACAGTTTTGCATTTTCCTCCAAAGATAGATTCCTCATTATATAACATTTCTGGCTTTTCGACCAAAGTTTGAGCAGAAGTAACTAATTGCAATTTGTATTGATAATTGATATATTGATTACTGAAAATTTTACTTTATGTCAACTTGGAGTCGTCTAGCTGGTTGTGCCTATATTAATGTAAGACAAGGTCGCACTAAAATTTGAGATTTTTTTCTTAAAAATGCATTTTTGTTATAAAAAAAAAATACTCGTATGTTATTTTTCTTATGAAAATATTGTAAACGTGCAAGTTATTGCGATTTACATGCATCCAATACAAATTGAGTTAACGAACGTCTAAGAGATATTGTTAGTAACAAATTGCGGTTCTGCAAATGAAATTCTATAAAACTCAATCATAAAATGCAATGACATAATTAGATGATAGATGCCAAGGTGTCGTTCATGTACGAAATGATAAACAATGGTGGGGCAATTGTGATTTCTGAAAGTATAGAGGAAGAATCTGTAGTTATAAGAAGTTAAAGTGGAGCTGGAAAAAAAAAAAAAAGAAGAAGAGAGAACAAAACGATCAACGTGATGAACATCGAATAAGTTATCTTTTCAGCTGCCCTCCATGCCACACTTTCCAATTGATAAATGGAACTATGGAAGCATTCTTCTTAGACAATGCATACACTTTACGGGCTAACTAGTTATACAAGAGAGTATCTCAATAATTTCAAGAGTAAAAGAGAAATGGAGTATTTAGTTTTAGATAGTACACTAAAAATAAAAAGATTTCAATTTCATAGAATGGATCAGAAAAAAAAAAAGAGTATCAAACAAATTAGCGGGAGGAAGTCTTTTCTAGTATGTTCTATTCTTTATATTCTATTTTATATGACAATATTTAACTAAAATAAAAATTAAAGAGAAAATACATATTTTTACTCTTAAACTTGCACCAAAAATTTATTCTAACAATTAAATTTTACTTGTAATTATTTACCTCCTCAAATAACTTATACGTGAATTAAACTCAACCTTACATTGCCCAAACCAATCTTACAATGGGCTATTAGAACACTCTCCGCACATCAGCGCCACGTTAACAATCGATTAAATTTTAATTTTTTCTCTTTTTTCTCTTTTTTGTATTTCATTCATCTTTTTTCTTTTTTAAAAGCAAATGTCATTCCTTCTCTTCCTACCCACCCCAACCAAATCCACCTTCTCCATTCCTTCTTCTTCACACAACCCACCTTCTTCTTCCTGGGAGAAAGAGCTGCAAGACTTGCAGAAACAATTAAGAACCGGCCACAAATTAAAGTAGCATGCAGTAGCCATATCTACAGATGAGCCAGCATGAACATGATACATTACACTACTTTCATGGACATATATACTTACGGTCTACTGACTACCTATTATTGGCTCTTTCCCCTCACGCCTCCCACAAACCACCTTCTCCCCCCCCCCCCCCTACCTTCTTACACCACAAAACTGTAAATTTGTTATGAAATACATATTCATTGTATGGATGTCCATACACATTCACTAAGTTTCATGAACCTTTTGTATGTTACATGTACCTATTAATTTGGGCACTTAATATTTGTAACATTTTGGGTGGTTTCATCTTATAAATTGGGATGTTATTCACCTTTGAATGGATACTTGTATACACTTGAAACAAGAAGAAAGTCTTATCCTTCCTCTCTAAATCTTTGTCTACATTTCTTATCTTTTGCTATAATTTTATAACATGTTATCAGCACGAGACTCTACCGACTCAAGAAATTTTCAGAGGCTAAGGTACTATTTTTATTCTCTATTTTATGGCTAACCTTACAAAACTTGAGTTCGTTGCCCTCGATATTTCGGGCAAGAACTACCTATCATGGGTGTTAGATGTTGAAATACATCTGGATGCTATGAGTCTTGGAGACACCATTAAAGAAAATAATAAAGCATCCAACCAAGAAAACGCTAAGGCTATGATATTCATGCGCCATCACCTTGATGAGGCCCTCAATATTGAATATCTTACTATTAAGGATCCACTCATTTTATGGAAAAACTTGAAAGAAAGGTATGACCACCTGAAAATGGTCTTCCTCCCAAAAGCACGACATGAATGGATCAATCTAAGGCTACAAGATTTCAAGTCAATTATGAAGTACAATTCTGAGATGTTCGAATTACTTCTATATTGACACTATGCGGAGAAAAGATTAGTGATTCTGATATGCTCGAAAAGACGTTCTCCACCTTTCATGCCTCGAATGTGCTCCTGCAGCAACAATATCGAGAGAAATATTTCACAAAGTATTGTGATTTGATTGCTCACCTTCTAGTGGCTGAAAAAATAACGATTTAGTGATCAAAAATCATGAGAATCGACCTACGGCGCTGCACCACTCCCCGAAGTGAATGAGGTGTACGCCCACTACTCTAGGCGTGGAAAACGTGTGTGGCCCCAGTCGTGGTCATGGTCGTGATAGTGACCGTGGACGTGGTCATGATAATGGTCAAGGGAGAAATTCTTTCCTTGGTGTTAATCATTCATCAAAGAAAAATCACTACCAGAGGGGAAACGGGAAGGATGAGAGACATGAAGTGCCAGAAGCACGTGGCTCAGAAAGCAAATGATATCCATGTGGTGGAAGTGGACACTGGGCACGTGCCTATCGTACGGCAAAGCACTTGGTTGAGCTTTATCAAGCATCAATGAAAAAAAAAGAGAAAAATTCCCAAGTGAATTTTATCTCTGAAAATCAATTTGACATCACACACTTGGATGTAACGGTTTTCTTTGAGCACCCTGAAGGAAAGATAGATCACTTGATTGGTGATGGTTTTGTGGTTAGAGATGATTAAGTTGTTTATTTTTATTTTTGCTAGTCACAGTAGTCATCGAATAAAAGATCATATAACAATAGTTGTTTATGTGATTACTAGTCTTTCAATTAGTATTTGATTAATCTAGATCCAGTTGTATTGTTATAGCTAGTCATTAATATAATTTAATCATTCTGTTTGGTTTGAATATTATTTTAATATTGATGTTAGTTTTCTCGTTTACTAACAAACATTCAGACGAAGAAGGAGACATTTATGTATAAAGGAAACTATTCATCGAAAATATAATAAAGAATTTTATTTTTAGGATAAGGTAAAAAAGAGATGATGAAGAAACTTATAAAGTTGTCTTAGAAAGAGCACTCATTTATACCATGCCGATAAGACATAATCACCATGAACCTTCATGGAACTATAAACCATGACTTCTCATTTTCTTCTCTAATTTCACATTACATTCAGAATTAGGTAAACTTTCTGTTTTCTTCTAGTAATAAAAGTGATGTCCAGGTTTAACCAGGAAGATAACTGATAGGAAACACTATTAGGTAAACTATTATTACATAAAAAGGATGCTGTGTTTTTTTTAAAAAAAATTGCCATATGCACTGACATGAATTAAAACCTTTCTATGTTCATTCAGTAATATATGTAGTTCATTCAGTAACTATTACTTCGTTATATTACTTAGTTTTCACTTTATATTTTATGACAATGCTAGTATTTAATGTGTATTAGTTTTACTTTGTGTATGTCATTCTATTTGAAGATATGGATAATTCTCAAAGCAAGTTTGGATTAAAAATCAATTATGAAGATATTTGTTTGATTGATTCTGCTACTACACATACGATATTCAAAGACAAAAAATATTTTTCTCATCTACTTATGGGTAAGGCAAATGTTAATACCATTTCTAGTAGTACCAACTTGATTGATGGCTCCGGAAGAGCCACCATAATTTTTCCTAAGGGAACGAAACTCATTATCAATGATGACATGTTCTCTCCTAAATCACGAAGGAACTTATTAAGTTTTAAAGATATCCGTCAAAATGGATACCATATTAAAGCAATGAATGAGATGAATCTTAAATATATTGGTATCACCAAGGATGTCTTTGGCCAGAAAGTTATTATAGAAAAGTTTCATGTCTTGTCTTCTGGCTTATATTGGATAAAAATTGGTGTGATTGAGGCATACTCTATCGAAAACCAGAAGTTTACTGACTCCAATATGTTTGTACTTTGGCATGATCGACTGGGACACCCTGGATCTATAATGATGAGACAAATTATAGAAAATTCAAATGGGCATCCATTAAAGAACCTGAAGATTCTTTTAAACAATGATTTTTCTTGTCCTTCTTGTTATCAAGGCAAGTTAATTATTAGGCCATCACCTTTGAGTTTAAATCTCCTGAATTTTTGGAACGTATACATGGGGATATTTGTGGACATATTCACCCACCTAGTGGATCATTTAGATATTTTATGGTCCTAATAGATGCTTCTTCTAGATGGTCTCATGTGTGCCTACTGTCATCTCACAACCTAGACATTTGCGAAATTACTGGCACAAATAATTCGATTACGGACATAGTTTCTAATAATCCGATAAAGTCTATTCGCCTTGATAATGCTGCATAGTTTTCATCCCAGGCATTTAATGATTATTGTTTATCAATTGGGGTAAAAGTTGAACATCTTGTAGCTCATGTTCACACTCAAAATAGCCTTGCAGAGTCATTAATTAAACGTCTGCAGTTGATAGCAAGACCATTACTTATGAAAACAAGGTTGCCCACGTCTATTTGGGGTCACGCTATTTTGCATGCAGCAATACTTGTTCGTCTCATACCGACAAATTATCATAAATTTTCTCCTTGCAATTGGTTTTGGGTCAAGACCCTAATATATCTCATCTAAGAATTTTTGGATACGCCGTATATGTGCCTGTAGCACCACCACATCGCACCAAGATGGGCCCCCAAAGAAGATTAGGAATATATGTTGGGTTTGAATCCCCCTCCATTATTTGCTATCTTGAACCATTAATAGGAGATATGTTCACTGCTCGATTTGCTGATTGTCAATTTGATGAGATAATTTTCCCAAAATTAGGGGGAGAGAATAATGAAATAAAAAGGGAAATATTGTGGAATAGTTCATCATTGTCTCATCTTGATCCACGTGCTTCTATTTGTGAGCAAGAGGTCCAAAAGATTATTCACTTGCAGAAAATAACAAATCAAATGTCAGACGCATTTACAGATTTGAAAAGGATTACCAAATCACATATCCCTGCAGAGAATGTCCCAATTCGGATTGATGTCCCTACACATGTAGGACCATCTACTAGTGTCATAGAACATGAGTCCAGCATGCCTGAAGCGTGGTAGACCATTGGGTTCTAAGGATCAACATTCTAGAAAAATAAAAATAAATGGTCAAGATGACACTAAGAAAGAATCTCATAAAGAAATGCAAGATTTGATCAATCCTGATATTCTTGAAGAAATCAATGAGCCTCAAACTCAAGAAAATGAAGAAATATCAATAAATCCAAGTGATGTTAGGACTAATTTGAATCGCTTGAAAATAACGTGGATTATGTCTTTGCTTATAATGTTGCAACTAGAATTATGCAAGATAGTGAGGATCTTGAACCCCAATCTGTTAAAGAATGCCTAGAAAGATGTGATTGGATAAAATGGAATGAGGCAATTCAATCAGAGTTAAACTCACTTACCAAATGGGAAGTTTTGGACATGTAGTCCAAACACCTAATGGTATTAATCCTGTTGGTTATAAATGGGTTTTTGTGCGAAAAAGAAATGAGAAAATAAGATACAAAGATATAAGGCACGTATTGTTGCACACATGGATTTTCACAAAGGCATGGCGTCGATTATGAAGAGATGTACTCACCCGTTATGGACGTAATAACGTTACGTTATCTCATTAGTTTCATTGTCCATGAGAGACTTGAGATACATTTAATGGATGTGGTTACAACCTATCTCTATGGAACACTTGAAAATGAAATATACATGAAAATTCCTAAAGAATTTAAGATGCATGAAGCATGTAGTTCAAAGTCTCGAGAAATGCACTCAATCAGATTGCAAAGATCATTATATGGTTTAAAGAAATCCGGACGCATGTGGTATAACCGCCTTAGTGAGTATTTGTTAAAAGAAGGCTATACAAATGATGCCATTTGCCCATGTGTTTTTTTATAAAGAAAACAATATCGGAGTTTGTAGTACTTGATGTATATGTTGACGACATAAACCTCATTGAAACTTCTCCAGAGCTCAAAAGAGCGATTGATTATTTAAAAAGGAATTTGAGATGAAAGATCTTGGAAAGACAAAATTATGTCTTGGTTTACAAATTGAACATTTGACAAAAGGTATCTTTGTCCATCAATCTGCATATATAGAAAAAGTGTTGAAACAACTTTATATGGATGAATCACATCCATTAAGTACTCCGATGGTTGTTAGATAACTTGATGTGAATAAAGATCCGTTCCGACCACAAGAAAAGAATGAGGAAATTCTTGGTCATGATGTACCATATCTTAGTGCAATCGGTGCACTAATGTATCTTGTCAATACCACAAGGCATGACATAACATTTTCAGTTAATGTGTTAGCAAGATATAGTTGTGCTCCTACAAGGATACACTGTAATAGAATTAAACACATATTGCGGTATCTAAAAGGGACTGTCGATTTGGGCTTATTTTATTCTAACAATTGCAGCCCCGATCTTGTTGGTTATGTCGATGCAGGGTATTTATTTGACCCACACAAAACTTGATCTCAAATAGGCTACGTGTTTATGTGGGGGTGTTGCCATAACTTGGCGATCTACAAAGCAGTCTATCGTAGCAACCTCTTCAAATCATGTTGAGATAATAGCAATTCATGAAGCAAGCCGAGAAGTTGTGTGGCTGAGGTCAATGATACATCTCATTCGAGAAAAATGTGGTTTGAAATGTGACAAAATACACATAATTTTATATGAAGATAATGCAGCATGCATTGCTCAATTGAAAGGAAGATTCATAAAAGGAGATAAGACAAAGCACATTTCACTAAAGTTGTTCTTCACACACGAGCTCCAAAAGAAAGGTGATATCAACGTGCAACAAATTTGTTCAAGTGATAATATGGTTGATTTGTTCACTAAGTCTCTACCAACGGCAATTTTCGAGAAGATGGTGCACAAGATTGGAATGCGAAGACTCAAGTATTTGGCCTGAAGTTCTCATAAGGGGGAGTTAATACATGTTGTACTCTTTTTTTCATATAAGGTTTTGTCCCATTGAGTTTTCCTTGTAAGGTTTTTAATGAGGCAACCAAAATATGTATTATTAGAAATGCGTACTCTTTTTCCTTCACTAGAATTTTTTCCACTGGTTTTTTCTAGTAAGGTTTTAACGAAGCACATTATCTATGGACATCAAAGAAGGAGTGTTATGAAATACATATTCATTGTATGGATGCCCATACACATTCACTAAGTTCCATGAACCTTTTGTATGTTACATGTACCTATTAATTTGGGCACTTAATATTTGTAACCTTTTAGGTGGTTTCATCCTATAAATTGGGATGTTATTCACCTTTGAATGGATACTTGTATACACTTGAAATAAGAAGAAAGTCTTATCCCTCTCTAGATCTTTGTCTACATTTCTTGTCTTTTGCTATAATTTTATAACAAAATTGTAATAGTGCCAATTTATTTTATATAAAATTATTATATTTGTAGTCATCTATTTATTAATTTATTTCTCTCTAAAATTTAGTTCAATCAATGGTGGTCATGGAAATGATGGAATAATCTTTTGGAAATGAGGAGAAAGTCTTTTGGAGAAGACAATAATAAAGAGAAGAGAAATAAAAAACGTAAAAGGAAAAGTGGAACCCATAAATTTTATTTGTCTCAAAATAAAAAATTTATATAATTAATATATATATTAATATATCAAGAATAACAATTAAAAGTATTAATGATATATTGGCCATTAAAAAAATAACATGTGTATAATTTTATCAGTTTTTAATTTTTTTTCCTTCTCACTTACTTCCACGAAGGTGAGTACACTTTCTCTACTTAGGGGGATATTTAATATACTATCGATAAAAATAGGGGGTTAAATAATTACAAGCAAAGTTTGATTGTGAGTTTTCGGTGCAAATTTAGGAGTAAAAAGATGTATTTAGTTTGATAAGTATTTGATAGAATATATCGTGTATATCCCACTGATATACACGGTTTCGCAATTAGTGTACCAAAAATAGAAGTAGTTAATTATGTTGTATAATTACCATAATTGTAGAATTCTTGTACAAGTAGAATAAAGCTATTAGAAGTTTAGTAAAAATAGAATTTTTCATATTTAGAGATTGTAACTTTTATATATACTTATTCATTCAATAAGAATAATCAAAGGAATATTTCTTTCATGGTATCAAAAGTCTAGGTCTCAAATATTTCTCCCAAAATATTCCTTCCGCTGCCTTCGATTTCGTGAGTTCTTCTCGATTTCCATGCACCATTTTTTCTCCTCTTTTCCCAAATTTTCTTCCAAATCCCTTATTCAACTATTGTTCTTTCGTTATGTCTACGTCAAAGAACATGTTTCATCATGCCCTTACAGTTTCCAATATCAAGAACCACATTCTTATTGTTCTTGAAATGGAAAACATCCAATACGTGACGTGAGCGGAATTATTCAAAGTTCACGCACGCTTGCATCAAGTCCTCCATCACATCATCCCCCCGGCACCTGGCGGGGCGAATGTGCCTACCCCCGAGGATGATCCTAAGTTATGGACAACCTTGATGCTACTGTTCTCTAGTAAATTTATTCCACAATCTCTACAAACCTCTTACAGACGATTATTGAACCCGATGCTATGGCGATGGATACTTGGAATAAGGTGTGTGATATATTCCAAGATAGCAAAAATTCCCGTGTTATCACTCATTGAACAGGAATTTTCCCATGTCCACATGAAAGATTTTCCTAACGTCTCGGCCTATTGTAAAAGGCTGAAAGAATTGTCGGACCAACTCTGCAACGTTGGTGCACCTGTTACCAATGACCGTCTTGTTCTTCCAATGATTGCAGGCCTTTCTGAGGCACATAATGGCGTTGGCACACTACTTCGTCAAAGTAATCCTCTGCCACCATTCTATCAGACTCGTTACATGCTTACGTTAGAAAAGGTCGATTTAGCTAGAAAGGCGGCTACACGGAACACATTCCGTCGTAATGATGACCACGTCAGACGACCCTCACACATATTCTCCAAAAATTTGAGCCAAAACCATAATCACGGTGGTGGCAAAAAGAGTCACGATCGTAAAAATAATGGCAAGAACCGTGGTGGCAATCGCGGTAGTAACAATGGCGGTGGGGGATGCCGGAACAATGGCGAGAGGCGGGCCTCGGGGCGATGGCCATTGGCCCAACAACCATTGGCCTAACAACCTCTATTTTTTGGCATATGAATATCCCGATACTTGGGCCCAGTCTCAGCAAAATTACATGCCCAATGTTTCGGTCCCCAACAATGTCCAACGATCCAGTCATGGGCCGGGGCAACATGTGGGCTGCTTTTGGGCCTCGACCTCCGTAGGCTTTCCATGTTATAAGCCCAAATCCGATTCCCACACCTACATATATTGTGGCCGCAATGCATACACTTGTCTTAAATACCCCGAACACAAATTGGTACATGGACACCAGAGCCACTTCTCATATGACGTCCGACCAATGTACTCTCTCCTCTTATTTCAATTTGAGCAAAAATCGTGGCATTATGGTTGGTAATGGGAATTCAATTCCAATTCGTGGTTATGGTCACACAAATATATCTTCCCCACATCCACCTCTAGTCTTTAAATGCCCCCCACTTAATTAAAAAATTGGTGTCCGTCTAAAAATTCACAATTGATAATTGGATTTCTGTTAATTTTGATCCTTTTGGGTTTTCAGTGAAGGATTTCAAGACGGGGATACCTCTAATGAGATGCAATAGTAGGGGAGAGCTTTACCCAATCACCACCACCACCACTTCCATGAGTCCAGCCTTGCCGTATACTTTTGCCACTCTTGCTCCTTCATTGTGGCATGCACGTTTTGGTCATCCGGGGTTCATCTATTATTTTTTCCTTGCATAAAAATAATTGTATTTCTTGTAAGGGTACGCATAGTACTCCACTTTGTCCTTCTTGTCCTTTAGGAAAACATGTTAGATTATCATTTGTAGCTTCTACTTCTCGCATTTTGATGCCTTTTGACATTATTCATAGTGATTTATGGACATCTCACGTTTTGAGTCCTGTGGACCATCATTATTATGTCTTATTTTTGGATGATTATTCTAATTTATTATGGACTTTTCCTTTATCCAAAAAGTCTCAATTTTTTTCCACTTTCTTAAAATTTAGAGCATTCATCCGTACCCAATTCAAACGGGAAATTAAAAATGTTCAATGTGATAATGGCAAGGAATACGATAATGAGTTGTTTCGGGAATTTTGTGATACTAATAACATAGTTTTTAATTTTTCTTGTCCTCATACATCCTCCCAAAATGGGAAAGCCGAACTAAAGATTCGTACCATTAATAATATTATCCGAACTTTATTAGCCCATCTTTCGTACCTCATTCTTTTTGGCATCATACACTACAAATGACTACTTATCTTCTTAACATACTTCCTACCAAAGATTAGTATATGAATCTCCCCTTAAACTTCTCTATAATAAAGATCTTTCGTATTCACATCTTAGGGTCTTTCGGTATTATGCATCCACTTTTCCCGTCAACTACAATAAACAAACTTCAAGCTCGTTCTACCTCTTGTGTGTTTTTGGGTTATCCGTCTAATCATCGTTGTTACAAATATTTTGATTTGTCATCTAAAAAAATCATAATGAATCGCCATGTTATTTTTTATAAAACTCAATTTCCATTTGCTAAAGTGTGTCATCTCGGGCCTAGTTTGTATAATTTTTTAGATGACGAGGTCTTGCCATATATTGTCCACCATTTTTCCGACTTGTCCCGTGACCAAATCACGCCAGTAGGCCTACTGCATACTGGCCTACAAAACACCAATACTGCTGGACCTACAGGTCTGTCCAATGGACCAACATCACGGCCCAATCCCACTCTGGGTTATACTGTTCCGCAAGACCATCCCATAACTGCTTCAGATCTGCCTCACCAACCCGTGTCGGCTTCAGCTCCTATTTCCCGCATTGGGCAAGCAGGCCCATTGCTTGATGTCCAGTCTGTCACCCTCTCGCATATTTCCGAAAATCCACCCAATTTTACCTCGAGTCAAGGGCCCGTTACTCGTATCCAAAGGGATTTTTAAACAAAATGACATTTTAATCTCAATTCTAATGTCCCTAAATCCCCACTACCACGCATACCCATTGTCTGTATTACATGATCCAAATTGGAAATTGGTTATGAAATATGAATATAATTCTCTTATTAAAAATAAGACGTGGGAGTTAGTGCCCCATCCTTCTGGTGTTAATATTATTCGGTGTATGTGGATTTTTACTCATAAAAATATTCTGACGGTTCTTTTGAGAGGCATAAGACTCATTTTGTAGGTGATGCTAAAACTCAACAAGTTGGCGTGAATTGTGGTGAGACGTTTAGTCCGGTGGTCAAACCGGCTACCATTCGCACTGTTCTCAGTTTGGCACTCTCAAAAGCATGGTCCATTAATCAGTTAAATGTGAAGAATGATTTCTTACACGGTGAGTTTAAGGAGATAATATACATGCATCAACCCTTGGATTTTAGAGACCCCAATTATCCTCATCGTGTTTGTTTGCTGAAGAAGTCCTTGTATGGACTTAAGTAGGCCCCACAGGCTTGGTATAAACGGTTTGCAGAATATGTATCTACTATTAGGTTTTCTCACAACAGGTCTGATCATTCTTTGTTCATATATCGTCGTGGTACTTCTCTGGCATATATCTTATTGTATGTGGATGATATTATCTTGACCGCTTCTTCTGATAATATGCTCAAGTCTATCATGTCACTACTCAGTTTAGAGTTGGGGCCCTTGAGGTATTTCTTGGGTATCACTGTCACTCGTCATGCAAGTGGTCTATTTTTGTCACAGAAGAAGTATGCGGCTGAGATCATTGAGAGAGCTAGTATGTCATCTTGTAAGTCCATTTTCACTCCGGTTGATACCAAATTGAAGATGAGTGCTAAGTCTGGCACACCATATGAGGATCCCACCCACTACCGCAGCCTTGCAAAGGCACTTCAATATCTTACGTTCACAAGACATGACATTAAATATGCAGTTCAGCAGGTGTGTTTGTTTCTGCATGATCCACATATTGAGTACATGCATGCGCTCAAACACATTATACGATACATCCAGGGCACACTTGATTATGGCTTGTATTTGTATCCATCGTCCGTTTCTATACTTGTGTCTTATACATATGCTGATTGGGGTGGCTGTCCAGATACCAGACGTTCAACCTCTGGTTATTGCATGTTTCTTAGAGATAACTTGGTCTCGTGCTCCGCAAAATGCCAGACTACATTATCGCAATCTAGTGCAGAGGCCGAGTATCGAGGGTAGCCAATGTGGTGTCTGAATCATGTTGACTGCATAATCTTCTATTAGAACTACACTTTCCTATTCAGAAAAGCTACCTTGGTCTACTGTGATAATGTTAGTGCAATCTATCTCTCTGGAAATCCGGTCCAGCATCAACACACTAAACATATCAAGATGGATATTCACTTTGTTCGCGATAAGGTAGCTCGTGGACAAGTACGCATCTTACATGTGCCCTCCAGATAGCAAATTGCTGACATCTTTACGAAGGGCCTTCCCTCGGTTTTATTTGAAGATTTTAGGGACATTCTCAGCGTACGACAACCGCCCGCTATGACTGCGGGGGTGTGATAGAATATACCGTGTATATCCTACTGATATACACGATTTCCGCAATTAGTGTACCAAAAATAGAAATAGTTAATTATGTTGTATAATTACCATAATTGTAGAATTCTTGTACAAGTAGAATTAGGCTATTAGAAGTTTAGTAGGAATATGATTTTCCATATTTGGAGATTGTAACTTGTATATATACCTATTCATTCAATAAGAATAATCAAGGGATTATTTCTTTCCGTATCAGTTCTAGTTATTTGTTCTATATGATATAACTTGAGGTATGCCACTTAATCGGAGGTAAAGCAACTTTTACGTTTTATTTGTTTTCATTAAGATTAAGACGTCTGAATCTGAATGAACACCTGAATGATTAAGATATTATCTTTAGATCTGAACACTGAATGATTAAAAATATTTATTTTCAACATCTGAATGTATAATATACTTATTTTAAACATAATAAATATAGAATTAAAAAACCAAATAATTAAAAATATATAAATTTAATAATATAAAATTATTAATTGATAAAAAAAAATTATGTCCGCTAGTGATGGTGGAGATGATTTGTGGTGGCGGTGGTGATGATTGGTGCTAGTGGCTAGTAATGGTGGTGGTGATATTTGTGATGGTGGAGCTGGTTGGTGTTGTAGAGGTCAGCACAATGGTGGCGGTTGGTACTTGGTAGTGGTGATGGTGGTTGTGATGTAGGAGTTGATTAATGTTATTAATTGGCGGTGTTGGTGGTGGTGGTTGAAGATGATGTTGGTGGTAGTTGGAGGCGGTACTAGTTATGATGGTGGAGGTGGTTGGTAGTAAGGATTTGCCGCAGTGATGGTAGTGTCCGATAGCGGTGGCGGTGACCATGATGATGATTGTGAATATAATTATAATGATGGAGGTGATAAGTGTGGTATCAACTGACAATAGTGGTTGAAAGCGATTGTGGTTGTCAATGGTGGTTACAATGGTACTTGGTAGTTGTGGACATAGTGATGGTAAACATTATTCATCTATAAATACCTCTTAATGATATTAAGAATTTATTCAAAATTTTAATGATTAACACTTACTCAGACCAAATAAATGCTTAGATCTTAATAAAAAATTCAATGCACTTGACGCACTAAGGTCTGAACCATTCAGATTTAGACGTCCATTAAGTGCAAACAAATGAGGCCTAGTTGATTCAACCCGACACTTACATAATGTTAGATGAAATTTTAACAATTATACTGTATCACTCAAATCTTTTCTTCATATTATGCACGACAATATAGACCATTTGCGATAATCGATGGTGTCAGACCGGGATTAAGGATTTGAATTTTATAGGTCTGCACCCTTGATCATTTGAGTTAGCTTGTTCAATATTTAGCATATATACATATTTAATAAACTTCTTAACAAATATATAGAATTTGAGTCAAAATTACTGAGTTCGGTCGAATCTCGTAACTAGCATCCGAACTAAAGAAAGGATCACAAAGCTGGAAGATGCTTTACCCTGCATCCTAAGGCTTTGACATGCTTCTACTTCTCTTGAGGAACAAGCATGGAATTAATTTCTAAGACCATAAATTCTGGACAAATGTTAAATTGAAACAATACTGTGCAATCTTCTTTACATTTCCCTGCAACATCGAATTGGGCCTCTAATCAAAGAAAGGAGAAGAAGGATATTATATTGATCAAGAAAAATGTTAGATTGGGCACCAATTATTATAGGCTATATTCTGTTCGTACTTCTTTCGCCTGGACTCATATTTCAGTTACCGGGGAATCAGCGTCACGTTGAATTCAACAGCTTCAATACTAATGGCAAAGCCATTCTCCTACACACCCTACTTTTTTTCGTCTTTTTTACCATCCTTATTTTGGCCTTTCGCATTCGTATTCTCTTCGGCTAGCAGGCAAGGGGGCGAAAAGAGGTTCATCCGTATCCCTTTCATTATATTATATATACAAAATTAAAATTTTGTTTATGTATATATAGTAGATATTGAATTCCTTGATGAAAAATTCTACCTCCACCATTGTTAGTAGCTATGTCTTCTTATGTTATTATAAATATATAGTTCAGTTATTATGGGATTTATTATTAGATTTCAATCGTTTTTGTAATGTTCTACTTCTGCTTTTTCATTTGTTTTTCTACCTATTCAAGCTTTGTAAACGCAAGGTTTATTTTAAATTAAAATGGTACCCTTTTTCTTTTCTTTTCTTTTCTTTTCTTTTCTGCGTTTGGATTGAGAGTCTAGTACCTTCTTTTTTGGTTTGATTTTCCATTTTTGTGTGGAATAAGTTGATTTATGTGTAATATCTTAGTGGACAATGTAAATCAAAGACTTTTTGCTCTTTGAATGTGGGAGTTCAATATTATTGGTTCAATTTCATGATCCTTACATATAATTGGAAATTGTCAAAAAGGTGAATCAAAATTGCGATTATACTAAACTTTAGAATATCTGCGGAAGGTAAAGCCTTATCGGTACCCCATATTTAGACTAAACTAAATAATTTATGATTAGTTCAAATTCACGACAAAAATTTCACTTTAAGGGATAAAACATTCCTTTTAAAAAACAACTCTATTCTATAGCTCAAATTTGGAATCTCCTATCAATAATAAAAAAAATTATTACCCATCACGACCTTTGATAGTGGAAAAGTCTAGTTGAAAGTTAAAACTGAATCTTGTACCTCTAGCTAAGAATTAAGATGATGTGGATCTCTAGATCTATCTTTCTCCATGTAAAACTGAATTAGTTAAGTTTCTAAAAAAGGTATACATATATGTGTAAAAATAGGAACACATATATAATAAAAAGTGGCATTCATGATAAATTCACATACTTTAAATTTTAGAATCGTCTATGATGTAAGCTAGCAGCTTTATTTGCCAAAGGCACCACTCAATTCTCTAAAAGTTTGATGGTCTTAGTTTTAAATTAACTTTACTTAATAAGAAAGTTTGATTAGATATTTTATCGGAGTAATTCTTTGGTTACTTGAAGAAACAAGATTATAGGAGTAGTAAGTAAGTAGTATTAATTTGTGACAGTTTCATTTTAATAATTCCTTAAAATAACTATCAGTGACATATTTAAGATTCAAATATTTGGTCTTTTCACTTTTTTTTTCTTCTACACAAATTCTGCTGTTCACGAATTTCTCATTTTCATGTTTGACTATAAACAACTGTGTACTAAGAAAATAATAGGGTAATTTCAATTTAAAATGTTTCAAAGAAAATCATAATGAAATAATTGTATGTTAATTATATAAAAGTGAAACTTCGAGATGTTGTCTTGGAGTTCGAACTTCTATGATTCATGCTCCACTTCGGCACAATATGCTAAAAAAAAAATCGTAAAAGTTCTATTTTAAATACATCGTGTAAGAGTTTTACATACAAGATTTTAGAACATTCTTCATTCATGGGAAGAGGAAGAAGCAGATAAATCTTTAATACACGGTACTGAAAATTTAACTCCATAATAATGTCCAAATGTTAGAAAAAAATAGAGGAATGATATGGACAATAGGTCTTTGTAATTGAAAATTGACTATTTTTAGTTATATTTTAAATAGTGGCTAAACATTAAATAAATAATGAAAAAATTCCATGCTACTTTCTTTAAATAACAGTCTCTTAATTTGATATTTGTAAGGAGGAAAATCATTTTCGATAAAATACATTATTCGATAATCAGACTCTAAAATTAATTTTCTGGTGAAAAATATTTTCCTTAAAAAAAAAAAGAATTTCTTAATACCACTTTAATTGACTGATAGACCACGTCATATACAGTCAGATCTGTCCCTTTCGTTTCTTTTACACTTTTAACTAGGGCTGGCCAGTGGGCCGGGACTTCTTTCCCGACCCAATCCCGTTCTGGATCTTTAACCGCTTCTTTTTCTGGATCTTTAGCTTTTAATCCACACTATCCCCATTTCTTTCCTCTATTCAAAGCAACAAGCTAATTACTCTGAGGATTAACAATGGCGGACTGGGGCCCAGTGTTGATAGCGGTGGTGCTGTTCGTGCTGTTAACTCCGGGACTATTATTCCAGCTACCTGGCGGTGGAAAAGTTGTTGAATTTGGAAACATGCAAACTAGCGGCGCCTCCATTTTGGTACATACAGTAATTTACTTTGGGCTTATCACTATCTTCCTCCTTGCCATTGGCGTCCATGTCTACACCGGTTAAAGTAATATTTACCTTCACTATTTTGTAAGTTGCAATAAACTCTTTCAGATCTTTACTCTCTCTATCTTGCTTGTAGAAAAGTACTCAAGTATCAATGGATTTTCGATTGTATCAGTTCGATGAACTGTTGATTTGTTTCTAATCAGTGAATACTTCAAAGCATTACGCACTACTTCTCTAATTTTCCTTCAATATAATTGGTGCATCCCGGGCCGTCTCAAACATTTTGTGGCCCTGTTGTAATTCGTAAAAGTGGCCCTTACTTTACTTTGATTGGGCTAAGACCTGCGAATTATGAGCTTTTACGGTAAATTCTGGCTAATACTACTTAATAAAAAATGAAAAAAAGGCCTCCTAAAATTTTTCGTTTTTCGGGGGTCCTGTGCGGTAGCACGACTCGCACACCCCCAAAGACGGCCCTGGGCGCATCCAGAGGCGAATTCAAGATTTCAAGAGGATGGGTTACCATTAGAGGCAGATTTACGGGAGGGAGTTGGGGGAAGGTGTTCACCCCAACCCCTTGGCAAAAATTACATGATATATATAAGGTAATCTTTTTATTTTTTATGGACATATCCCTTAAGCACAAGACTAGAAGTTGGCTTAGTGGTTTAAGGGGTTCAAAATTTACCTTGAGGATCCAAGTTCAAATCCCAACCATGGGGATTCGAATCCTCGACCTTGAGATCTTAAGCTCAACATCCAACCAGTTCTCCACAGGGTCTATTTTGACCATGTGTTCCTTCAGTTAATATTAATTATATTTATAAGAAATATACACATAATATAACGAGTTTAGTCGAGTGACCATGGGTTTACGTGACCATTTTTTACATATAAATTCGCCCCTGGATGCATCATTGTACACGATGGATGATTAGAATCTGCAAATAGTTTTAATACTGTTGTTTGGAGTAATGGTTCTGCTTCAAGTAAGAAGATGAAACATCGAACTTGTACTCGTATCCTTACCCCTAAATCCAATAAGGAGATTTAGGCCCCGTTTGGACATGATTTGAAATGATGATATGAATTTTTTTAAGTTGAAGTTTTGTTTGGACATGCAATTTGAATTTTTTAAGTTGTATTTTTTCTCATAAACATAAAACTCCAAAAGTTGTGAAAACCATCAAAACTTTTCCAGTTATTATACAATCTTACTAAATGAGTAAATCATAGTTCATAAGAAAATTAATACGCTACTAGAAAACCTTTTTTAAAAAATACAACCTCTATTGATAGATTTTTAGTTCAATAAAAAGAAAAATTGAACATGAGTTGTAGAAGTAAATTTAGTTGGTAAATGATTTGTAAGAGTAAATTTTGTTATAAATATACTATCAACTAGCAAATTTTTTTTAATATTTGAAATAAATGGTTGGTAAATATATCTACCAACTTGTGCATTTTGTTTATAAAATTTAAACTTATGGGTCAAGTTTTATATTTAGAAAAAATTGAATTCCCAAATCATGCCTTTTTGGAGTATTCAAGATTTGAAATCATGATATGAAGTTGAAATTGAGATTTTGTGCAAATTTCATAAACAAACACTGTTTTGAAATCAAAACATGAAATCATGATTTCATATCGCATGGCCAAACACCTACTAAATCAATGAATTAATGTGAGATTGATTTTATAACAATCCGTATTGTGGCATGTTGTATCTGGTAGATAAAGAATATCATTCATCTATAACTATAAGTATTTTATGAATTATGTACATTGCTGAAATTGCTTTAGTTCCTGTGTCCGAAACATTAGACTATAAATTTATGAAGGAGAATGACTAGTGGTCAATGTATAATTTTATAGCCATAGGTTACTTGCCTGGTGGATTTTATTTTCATTGTTGTCTCTTTTTGATATTACCTCTGCCTATGTGAGATTTGCAAAGCATAACTATGATGGATCTTCTGAAATGGAAACAAAAGATTCACATAGTTGGTCCAACTAATTTGAGATTGAAGAGTAGTTGATCGATTGTCACTGCTGAATATTATTTGCCTTTAACTGACACTTCATTGTTCAATGGTCAAGCCATTCCATTTGGGTAATTCCCCTCCTTGCTATTCGCTGTTCCTTTTTTTCCCTCGTTTGAATCTTCTATCTTATCATAAACATCTTGAACTCTGCTCTTGCCTAATAGAGAATGGACATGAATGTCTCCTTCCATGTTCTATCGTCCAACAGACGGGCTATTTTCAGTTCTACACTTAGGTTAGATACGATCAGTCGCATCTGGCTCTGATTGTAGTTTCAAGTTCACGTGTCATACTGAGACTAGAAAATAGGGGCTAATGTGTGCAATGGTGAATCAACCATTTCCATATGTTGATTCTTTCGTTGAGGATGAAATGAAGAAGAACTGAGGACGGATTGAAGGATAGTAGGATCATTTCTCTCGGTCATTGGGCTCCAAAGTTGGTGTCAACGCCTATGCGGCGCCAAATGTAGTCCTTCTTGTTAGCAGTACTAGTTTGTAGTCCTTATTGACCTGGAACACAAGCGTTACCAACCAATCGATCTGACCTTCAAAACTCCCTTCTCATACTCCTCGTTCATCATTCCAGGCGTACTCTTGTTAGCTCTTCACTCATTTTCTTTTTGCTTTTTGATGGGTCTAGACCCTTAGCCTCTCAGACAAAACTATTCCAATCAGCCTCTTTCTTACTTGGGTGACTGTCCATGACGGCACCTCTGTTTGGAACGATGCCGTGCTTCGAGGAGATCTCGACAAGATCACCATCAGCTTCGTTGTAACATACAAGAATGAGCTAATATGGATAATCATGCCTTAGTCTCGAACTAATTGGGGTCACCAGTAGAAAATTCTACTAATATCTTCATAGAATTTCATAATAATTTGATTATTTTTATGTTTGGTTTTCAACCACCCTCCTTTTTTTATCAGAGTTGTAGTTTATTTCTATTAATCAGTGAAAAAGTGAGTGTTAGAAATGAGCTTATTGTGCTGTGTCTACTCTGTTTCATGTATCTTAGCTAATCAAATGCTGTTCTCTCCACTAGTTCTTTACTGCTGTATAATTCGGGCATACGCAACTCATGCTGTTATTTCTGCTCGAAGAGGGGGGTTGAGAGTGCTGGTGGGAGGGGGGGGGGGGGTTGCCATCCTCCCCAAGGTTAAATAATAATACACATCAGATTCTCGAAGTCACATTCTTATTTACTGTTAGTAAACTTCTAGAAATGGACAACTACAATATCAGGACCTGCTTCTTATTTTGCCCCCGGTAGCTATAAATTAAGATTCAAGGACAATGACCACTGCTGCAACTTACAGAAACTGACAACACTACTACACTACTATAACCATGTTCAGATGATATATCTAACCAAGGCTTTTGGAATTCATATCAGTTAGATTCTAGTGCTTGACTGTTATTCGTAATACCTTGTTCTTGAATGAAAAAGGAAGTCTTCATAACCTTTTGTTGCTACTGATTTTGAGGTGACTAAATTCACACTCTTACTTATCAAAGAAAAAAGGGTCTATTATTTAATTTGGTGAATTTCTTCTGGAGTCCAACTCAGAATTTCAATACAGCTGTCACATACTGTCAACATTTGGCTGCTCCTAACCTCTTTGGGAAGTACTGAAAATAACAGTCAGTTATTGCTGTATCATTTGCCAGGGCAATCAAGCATGAATGTGTTTGATACAAGGGAAGTATTTTCCGAAAAATATTTTTTTGAAAACCAAGTCATTTCTGGTATTTGATTGTCGAAAGATATTTGTGAAGGAACACATTTTTCACCAAATGGAGGAAGATGAATTCCTTCACTTATGGGGAAAAGTCATTTTCCTTCGTAATTATCTTAACTCTGAAAAATGCTAGACTTCGTCGGTAGATGAAAAAGGAGCTGATGTAGCTTCACGGGTATGTAAAACCCTATGATAGTAGCACAATTACTTGTGAATGGCCTCGTGAACTGGTTATGATGCATACTTGATTTAACTTTGACAAGAATATATTAAAGGCCTGTAAGATCATTAGAGGGGTGTATTAGTTATAGTAGGAAATATGAAATGGAACAAATTAATAATATGAGGTTTTCCTCGTTCTCTGGTGTATTTTTAACCTTTCGCTTAAATAAATGTATTCGTTCAAGTTTTGTATTCCATTTCAATTTTAAGGAAATGATCTCCTATAATCAGCTACGATTTAAATAGAAAACAAATCCTACAAAAATGTGTGTTTTATTTAATTTACTGATCTTTTGTAAAAAGAATTATAAATCTAAAACAACAATTGCAATAAATCAATCAGAACCGTTTTCTATTTTGAGCAAAATATTGGACTCTTTATTTTTGAGAAAGGTAACAACAAATTATTTTTGACTCCTTTCTACTAATAGCATTACTATATACAACTTTTACAACTAATAGAACTTCAAATTTGTTTCACTATTGAAACTTATTGTGATGTTTTCTCTTTTGAAAATTATCATTGTATAGGGCAAAATTCTTATGTAACAACTGTAAGAATTATGATAGGACACGTGGCAATCAATGCTGAGTCAAATCCAAGTCAGTTTGGGGTATTACTGATAGCATGTAAATGGTACCGAGAGCGACAAGCGTATTTGGTATCGGTAATACATAAGACTGAAAGTCGCTTGAATTGTAATCGGAAATCGTTACCAAATTAGTCACGCGTCTTTCAATGGGACTTTAATAGCATTCATTAAGATATTGATTATCCAATTATTACAACATTCTTCTCCTATATTAATGAGAGCATATTTCGTGGGCGGTGTACCCATGTAGCTCATGTATAAATAGAGCATATCATTCCATTGTAACCTATCAGATTCTAGTTATCACAAAATACTTACTAATATTATCTTAATTTATGTGCTTTCATACAAGTTATCGTCACTTTGCTCAGAAGCTGACACAAGGCTCAGGCTGACTATTACTTACTTTGTCTTGCTAATATTTGTTTTCAGTATAATTCATCTAGAGTTCATATCTAACGTGTCAATTGAAATTCACGTTTCCTTGACCATGTATACAAATTCAATTGTACCATTTTACGAGTAAACAGTTTGACGCCCACCGTGGGGCCTGGACAATTGTGGTGTCACAAGTGACCCATTTACTAATCTAATTTTTCTTTAAGTCTTATTCTTTGTTCATATTAGATAGATGACGGGAATAGGCAAAAATAGTCGCAAAGTCGGGGACAACACAAACAACATTGGGCCGGATGGTCTTCCAATAGGAACCATGAGATCCGAAGACCCTATGCATACTGACGAAGTCACTGCCGGAGACGGACAAACTCAACATGGTGACGTTCTCATTGACGAAACACCTGAAGAAGCCATACATAATCTTCGGGTGCAGAACTCCGCAATGAGCGAGGAGTTGGAACGTCTAAAACGTTTTCAAGAGGAATTCATGTCCAAAAATGTCGGCAGTACTCTAACAGAAGAACAGGTGCCTCCACCAAATGCACATGGAGAAACCGGTGATGATCAAGGCAGATCTGGAAATGATGGTTCAGAGAGCGAAGTCCCTGAAAACTCGTTCCAGGAAAAGGTCATGAAGGACATGACAAGCAAAGTTGATATCAATGTAGAGAAGGCGGAAAAAACTACCCAGGAGTTCCGGCGCCAGTTCAGTCAAATCCTGGGGGCTTTTTTCGTGGTTGACGATACAGATGTGAAGAAATACATTCAGTTGGCGTATAAGTCAGAGGCTGCGCCCGAATTAATTTCCATGTAGAATCTCTAATTTCACATAAAAATTATGTCAAATAAGCTCCTAAAAGTAGAGAAATATCTATCCATCAAATACCCCACACTTAAGTTTTTGTTCGTCTCGAGCAAATTAGATCATAAACTTCAACCAACTACGACACACAAGACTTTAGAGATAAGGATCAACTCAATCAATCCTATTGATGCATACAACACTCATCTTCGGCTTTTCCAACCTATTGAAAACTGAAGTTAAATCAAATATCAATCCTTGACATGTCTCACAAAAATAGAAACGCATTCTTAACGGTTGTGTTAAAATGGTAGAAAAGATGATGGACCAATAATTCGTTAATCCACACAGAGTGTTCGTTAAACCAATAAATATAATATATGGAGTATAAACTTTTAGTATGATTTATTTTATAATCGTGGTCCAAACCAACTAGCGCTTTTTTTTTACTAATTTTAAGTACAGATTATCTTCCACCAACACAAACATCGAGTAATTTTATCCATCAAAATTTATACAAATCAAAAGAAATCACCTAGTGTTGAGTAATATATTTTAATTTGTTACTCTTAAAGTTAAATACTATGCAACGGTTCGCCATCTCTATTAATATTAATACTAAGAGGGCAGGGGGAGAAAGGTAAATGTTTTATAAAACTTGTTGTCAGTTTGGAAAAGTTTATTTTGTATCTTTAAAAATCCCAGACTTTTCTTCTATTTTCTAAAGATACTTATCATGAAGCAATCATCACTCACAAAGATAGTAATCAACAAAAAGGGAAAAAGGGAGATAATGGTCACAACTTCACCTTGCACCACTTTTTATTACTACTATTTAATTAAAGTTCCAATCCACCAAAGATCTTCCCTGTCAAAAGGGCAACAGCATTATTCATTAATCACGCAGTTTTTTTAATCATCTGATTTTTTTGGTAGATAACAGCCTTTTCTGTATCTTTTTATACACTCCACTAATTATATCATGTTTGAATAAGAAACAAAACCAGCAAACGATGTTTAACCAAAGTGTGATCAGATTAACCCTCATAAGCTGAACCAAGTCATATTAATGAGATAACATATGGTTAGTTGATTAATTAAGAACTGGATGTTTATCCTAGGAGACAGATCCACAAAAAAGGTTAGCATTTTCAAAACAATTTTGTACCACAAGCCATTCATCATCCTGAATAGGATCCCTAATTCCTAGCTGTTGATATTAGATATATCCTCTATTATCCCTTTGCCATCCATGGCATCAAAGAGGAAAAAGTTTTTAAGGGGATCTCCTTTTCCAGATATTGCTTTTATAACCTCCTACAAGGATAAAAACAAAAAAACACATCAGCGAAAAAGTCTAGAGGTCCCAATAGTGTTTTTGAATAAGACAGCAGCATAATCACCTGTCCGAGCACTCCACCTATAATGGCACAAACTGGAGGAAATTCAACTCTAGCTACTAACAACCTTTGCAGGAGAGGATCCGGGATCTGAGATTCATTTATGCACTGGAAATCAAGAGGCAAATTCGTTAAGGACTTGGAGGAAACGTATTACATTAATATATTCGCGCATATTGAACTATGGGATATACCTGTGCCTCACAAAGTTCCTTTCTCAACTTCAGAACATTCGGAAGGTCATCCGCAGAAGTATCTCGAGGATTTCTGTTTCCAAGCACTTCAAACCTCTCTATAACTGCAAAGAGTTACCAGTCCACAAGTCAAGGACAAGAATCGATGACATTCAACTATAATTACAACAGATAATAAGACTCTTATAATTTCAGAAGGCCACAAATATCATACGATGTGGAAGAACACAAAAATCACAATTTTAGAAAGCACTATGTCAAGTATCTTAGTTATTCTCATGGTTGGTAATTGATTTTTTTGGCAGCAAGCTATTAGAATTTGAACACTAGAATAATCAGTTAACTAGTAATATGAGCTTGTGGATAAGAAGAATGGTGGTGGGGGGAAGGGGATGACTAGGAATCGCCTGTGACTGACTCTGCATCCTCTAAAAGTGAGCATATTGGTTCACATTCTATATTGCTAATATATCAAAGCAGAGGCAAAGATCCAGAGAACTTAAACATGCCACATAGTGATCGAGTCTGAATGCAACCCACTGATTTCTCTCCTGTTCTTGTAACTATATAGCTGAAATTCACAGACATTCATGCACCAGCAGGTAGCCAGGTACCAGATAGCAAAAGTGGGTTTAGAGAGCATTTTTAAATCTGCATAAGAAATTACAAGAACCTGAGAAATTTAGTTTACCTCTCATGGAAAAATATAGCTTTGACGTTCTCTTGGGTAGAGATCTCCAGGGGACTGCAATGGCTTCCTGCAGAAGTTTAGGTTAGGCAATTTCCATTTGAAATGAAATACTCTGCAACGCAAAAACCTTATTAACTTCAGGTTAAGACACCATCACAATTTAGTAACTCAAGCATTTTTATCTAATTTTGAATGTTAAAGGGGATTACAAGAATCTTTAGCGTATGTTATATTGTTGTCTCTCTTTAAAGCATATTATGCCTATAAAACTCTACCTGTTCCAAGGAATTCCATACAATTTGGTCTATAATTTTTTTGGGAGTATGAGATCCTTTAGGATTTCAAATCTAGATGCAATCATTGTCTATAATTATATCTGGATTTTGACCCAAACACAAAACATTTGTCTGATCTGGTGTTGCAGGACTTCATCAGTGCTGATACTGGACATGGAAACACGTTAAGGTGGATTATTTGATGTCTGGTGATGGTCGTGAAGAAAATGGAAGTGATGAAAACAAGGCAGAACGCTATATCAATGGAACTGGTAATGCAAATTGCAAGGATGTTGTCTCTAAGTCGAACCAATTCTTACCTTAAACTACTATATTAAGGCAGAATACTAGGAGGTTCTTGTTGGCTGTTGCTTTGAAATGAGAAGGTTAAACTCACCAAAAACCTTTCCCAACTCTATATATGGACAATCACATAGGCAGCTAATTGTTTCCATTTAAAAGCTGCAGATACTGGTGACAAGCTTCAAAGCTACCATATAAATGTTAGGACGTTAAGCAGATGGATTATCAACCATCAAACTTCGAAATAATTATAGCAAAAACAAAAAGTAGTGCTGACACAATATTGAAAGGGAAAAAACAAAAAATGAAAACATCATAGACTTTAGGCAATGATATAAACCATCATGCAGCTGGACTGGAGCAAATTGATTTTTAGAAGCAACATATAGAGACCCATAAGGTTTCAGCTATGAAGTATGAAACAATAACTGGCTGCAATCACCTATTATTCATTAATCATACATATGATTTCTGCTAGGCAGATATGGTTGTCATTAACTTTAGTTGGAAAAAAAATCAAAGGGACCAAATTTTCATTGTTGATACTTTGATGCAACATACCTCAAAACTCGGATACTGTAGTTGGCATTCAATTGTTTCTTCATTCTTTTTCTGCAGAAGCCATAATAAGGGTTTTAAGAGATTCTTAGATCTGACGATATGATAAGCAGTTATTAGGCCCTCAATATAAAGTACACCCATGTGTGGAAAGGACTAGATTGAACTGACCAAAAGGGTCAAAAGAAGATAACTCAAGCTGTATAATCGCTACAACATAGAGACGTTCTATCTGAGGACTAAATCCAACTGAACCAAAGGGGACCAAAAAGAAATGAATTTGGTTGTAACCTGGGAGTAGCTGTAATCCTGCAAGTCAACAAATATCTCACCACAGGAATCTCGGCATTCTACAGTATAAAATGTGACACGTCTTGGCAACTTCCGACACTTTGCATTAACTGATTTCTGCATTGGGAGCATTATCAAAAGGAAAATCATAGAAAAACTGATATCTCCATTGGAAAAACCCTTAATTTATTTTTAAAATGCAAGAAGAAAGTCCATACTTTCGTCAGAAGGGAACAACAACTGATAACAACAGCATCAAACTTCTGAAAGAATTCAACATCAAAACTGGCCAGGTCACCTGAAAATATAGCATGAGTCATAGGGAATGAAAACAGAGGGAAATATAGCTAAGAACTTGAGTCGGAAGCGAAATGTTAGGAACTTTCTTAATGCACCTTTTGACATGATTTGAGAGTATAAAAAGAGTGAACAGTCTAATAAGCTTAATATTCACAAATGCATAGCAGTTACATGAGTAGGAAAAAAGAAAAATAACCTAACAGAATTAAGCACCTCAATACATAACCAGAGGGCAAAGTTGGATGACTGTGAGGATTAAGGTTTAAAGAAGCAGGTTAGTAGATTACGTTTCTTTGCTGATATTGAGCTGATTCAGATTAGGTGATCCAATCTTTTTGTAGCAATTAAGATTATATGACTCAGATGGGACACACAAAATGTCATGCATTGAGGTAACCATAGAAGCAGCATCTTTTGATTCAATAGATATATAGACGTTATGATGCTATGACTGCAGATGAAAGAAAAACAGAAAAAGGGGAGAGGGGAGGTGGTTCAAAAAAGGAACAGCTAAGCACTGTCGTAGGCGTTGACAAGCACCGCATATCTGAAAAATGGCTGAGGGTGTCTCATAGGAAGCATTGACATTTCCTGAACTTTGTTCTTACCCTTTGAAAACTAAGCATTCTGGTACAGCATGGGATTGAGGCGCAACTGATTGTTCTTATACTACAGAATGATGTGCTTGGACTCATTGAACTTAGACTCGAGGGTTTTATCGAGTGTTAAGTCGAGGTTCCACCATTGGTAGTTAAGAGTATAGGCTTCAAACCCATCCATTTTGTAGTTTTGGTGACTAAATCCCTCGTAAGGCCTTTTGTCAAGGGATCTGCCAGATTCTGATTTGTACGTACAAAGTCCACAGTTATAACACCATCACGAATGAGTTGTTTCACATAACTATGTCGTAAACCAATATGCCTCGATTTACCATTATAAACTTCATTGTATGTTTTAGCCAATGTAGCCTCATTATCACAATGAATTGAGATAGGTGACATGGGCTTTGCCCACAAAGGCAAATCATACAAAAATTCTTAGCCACTCGGCTTCCTTGCTTGCAGACGCTAATGCTATAAATTCATATGCCATAGTTGAATCTGCAATACAAGTCTGTTTCTTGGATCCCCATGAAACTGAACCCCCACCAAGTGTGTATCCACCCACTCGTAGAGGAATGATCATTGTTAGATATCCAAATTGCATCAGAAAACCCTTCTAATACACAAGGAAATCTATCATAATGTATCCATAGTGAATAGTTCTCCTAAGATACTTAAGTAGCCTTCTAACCGCATGCCAATGAGCATGACTTGGATTATGAGTAAAATGACTCAGTTTTCCTACGGCAAAACCAATATCATGTCTTGTACATGTCATGGCATACATAAGACACCCAATTACCTTAGCATACTCTAATTGTTTCACAGGTTCTCCTGTAGATGCAAATTTACAATCAAAGTTGTTTAAACTTCTTTAACACCTTTTCAATGTAATGTGACTGAGTCAAGGCCAAACCACTAGTATGTCTAGTAATTTTAATGCCTAAAATCATATCCGTTTCACCCATGTCTTTCATGGAGAAATTAGCAGATAAAAACTCTTTGTGTCCACCACTTGTTGGAGATCAGTGACAAATATTAAAATGTCATCCACATATAAACAAATGACAACTCCTTTGTTTCCAACAAACTTACTATATACACACTTATCGGCATCATTGATAAGAAATCCATTAGAAAGTACAACTTGATCAAATTTTTGGTGCCATTGTTTGGGAGCTTGCTTAAGCCCATACAATGATTTGATCAACTTACACACTTTGTGTTCTTGACCAGGAACAACAAACCCCTCATGTTATTCCATATACACACCTCCTCATCTAATTCACCATTTAGAAATGCGGTCTTCACGTCCATTTGATTAATAACGAGACAAAAATTTGAGCTAATGCAATCAACACCCTTATTGTTGTTGTCCTTGTAACAGGAGCATAGGTATCGAAGTAATCAATACCTAACTTTTGAGTGTAACCTTTGGCTACTAAACGAGCTTTGAACTTGTCTATAGTTCCATCTACTTTCATTTTCCTTTTGAAAATCCACTTACAACCAATGGGTTTACAACCTGGTGGTAGATCAGCCAACTTCCAAGTTCTATTACCCATAATCGAATCCATTTCATCATTAATTGCTTCTTTCCAAAAGGAAGCATCCGGAGACTTCATTGCCTCCTCAAAGGTGACAGGATAAGCTTCTAAATTATAACAGAAAGGTATGTAAGTGTCAACAGAAGACTGATCCCTACTTCCTTCCACGAGAAACATAAAGAAATCATCTCCAAAATCTTTAGCTTTTCGCGCCCTTTTACTTCTTACCCTTTGAAAACTAAGCATTCTTGTACAGCATGGGATTGAGGAGCAACTGATTGATTGCGCATTCTGGTAAAGCAGCAATAAGAAGCCAGCGGAACACTACTTTGGGTGCATAGGAAAAGACTTTGTCTACTAATGGTGCCAACAAATGCCAGCAGAGTCTCTATATCCAAGACTTCCATTACATTTATCTCTTGAATCTACTAGACAAAAAGCGTCTAGGCAACATATAGAGTAGATGCCAACTCCAAATCTTGGCAGACTGGCATTAACTGCTACTCCCTCCGTCCCATTTCAAGTGTCTTAGTTTGACTTGGCACATAGTTTAAGAAATAAAGGAAGACTTTTGAATCCTGTGGTCTTAAATTAAAGATGTGTGTAGTCTTTTAAATCTTGTGGTCTTAAACTTGCATTGGGATTGTAAAACTTACTAAATATAGAAAGAGGCACTTTTTTGGGACAAACCAAAAAGGAAAGTAAGACACTTAAATTGGGACGATGGAGTATAATTTAATGTATATTCTGAGAATTCTTTCCCCTAGAATACAATTTGAAAGATACTGGATGCAAAATAAACTGAAAGTAACACTAATTGTAACATACAAAACTTAGGCAAACAAAAAATCATCTTTGAAATCTGTATCTGTTTCAACAAGTCTATCCCGAAGTACTAATTGACTGTATAATTACAGTCACATTATATTTCAAAATGCATTCAACTTTACATCATATGCCCATTGTGGCAAATTAAGCTAACTCAAGTAGCCATTACCAGATCAAAGAACAATAAAAAGAGGAAATGCAATGGTGTTTGATGAGTTAAGAGAAACTATGCAGGTTTAAGAGTTTATAAAAAAAAAAATAGTACAAAAAGATCCCAACCTTTTTCAACAGAAACAGAAACCATGGGGTTGAAATCTTTCAGTGATTCACAACAAAGCTCAGCAAGTGATTTCCCACGGGTCACATTTTCATCAGAAGGAACTAAGAAATTAGCAGACAGTAGCTCTTCTGTTACTAGTCGATCATCATTTAGCGTCAAACTACCTACTCCGGCTAAGACAATGTTCTTGCAGAACTGGGAAAGAAAAAGGAGAAAAAAGAAGTTAATATAATCTGAAGTTCCTCAATTTGAATTTAGCATCTGGAACTCTATATATTATATTAAAACGTGTCCTATCAAAGGACCAAGAAGCATGATGTATACAGTTTATGCTTTGGACATAATCCAATTCCATCAATAACAAACGACTAAAAAGTTCTATTGATAAACAAACATAATATGGCAACAAAAATTTACTCAAAAAAATGATTAGCTGGTAGAATTGTACCTCAATAACAGTCCCTCTCAGTCCACTGACAAATATATGAGATTTGCTCAACCTGACACAAATAATAAGATAATAGATTTTTTTATAAAAATGAAAGAACTAGATGGTCTACCAGATATCTAGACTTACGTACTGAAAAAGGCAACAAGAAACTTTGCAAAAGGAAGCATCAATCTCTATTGAATCTCATAGATAGGACGATGAGAGTTTCGCCTTTTGAAGCGCTAGTCGCATAGAATGATTGAGCCATACCAAGTCAAAAAAACATTGATGACTTGACAAAGGAGAGTGATGGTACATAGAGATGACAAATAGGAAAGGCAAAGCAGGGTGGGACATGTGATGCCTTGCCCTACAACAATTTTAACCAAAGACCTATTGTCAAAAAGGTAAAACCTAATGTGTTTTACGGTTTTAGAAATCTTTATATAGTATCGACTACTCTCCTTAACTTTGTGGGACAACTAGAACAAGAGAAAATAGAAACAATATGTACTCATCTCCTAAATTCTTAATTTCTCATGATCCATTTATTAATTGCTTTACCCGATTACACTCCACCTAGAAATTAACAAAATCACAAAACTGAGAAACACTTGCTAAAGTCTTTTTTATAACCCCATTATCCTAACCTGAGGGTGGGTCACTCTTGCTAACCATTTCTAATGCCGAGCCGACAATGGCTTAATGAAGAAAAAGTAGAGATAGTAGAGGAATGGAGAACAAGGTTTTGTGTTGTCAAGTGCAGTGAAAGTAAAAACTTGACCCACCCATGACCTGCCTCACTATACATTTTTCAAAAATCAATTTCTCTCCTGCCCCACCTTGCTCTGCTGAAGCATTCTCCTGTCTTGTCCCATTAAGGCTTTACCTTGCCCTACCACACCCCCACCATGTCCTGCTCCATTGCCATTTCTAAGGGGAAGAGGGACGACCTGCAGCCTGATCATCATAAACAATCTTCAAATTACCTAACTTTATGTTGGTTATCTTCCATCCTCAGTCTCATTCTGTTATTGGTAAAAGTATCTCTATACAGCTACGAAGACCATGTTTTTCGACATATATTTCAAGTAATTTTGAAGAGTACCCTCCCCACCTTGTGGGATTACACTTGGTATGTTGTTATTGTTGTTGTACCCTCCCCAGACCCCATTATGTGGGATTTCACTGGGTATGTTGTGTTGGGAGTTCCCTTGAACAAAGGAAACTCAAGAGCTACCGTGAAGAATATTGAGTAACGAAATGATGCTTGGAAGTTGTAGGAAGAAAACTGTTTTCGGTTGTGTATTTTCGTGCACTGTTTTTGGTGTTCTCCTTGGTGCTCAACAATGGTGTAAGGGGGTGTTTATATAGGTGAGGGAGGGGCTGATTACTGCCCTCCATAACAGCCAAATAATGGCCATTATGAAGGTAGTAAAGCTACCAACATAAATGGAGAAAAGACCAACGGATTTGGCCATTATAAGAGGAGTAATTCAGCCAAAATAAATGGCTGAATTGAGTGCTTGGCAACTGCTTTGACCGTCCCGTATCCGGTTCTCGGAAACTTGAGGGACCAAACTGTACATCTGGAAACTTGAGGGACCAAACTGTACATCTGAAAGAATTCTGGTCCGAACTGTACATCTGAAAGAATTCTGGTCCGAACTGTACATCTGGAAACTTCTGGGATCAAACCGTACTTACGGCAAAGTTCTCTTAGTAGATCATGCGTGTGTGAAGAACCGAATTCTCCAATATGCGTAACACTAGTGTTTAAGCCGTTAAAGTTGGTCGGTCGCAACTCCCGCCAAAGGCAAATTTCCAACATGTTGTTGTTGTAATTTTGAAGAGTACACACTGATAGTGTAAAGAATGTTCACACTATTCCATAATATAAGAGATTGCTTGCCATATTTTCACATTACCAATCACTTCTTTACTATAGACGATTACCTACCGGGGATAAATTTCTAAATAACCTAATAGTGCAAAAAATTACAACGTATGTAACTTAAATCCTACTTAAGAGATGTTGAACCATAGTCTAGCTAGCTATATTCACCGTATGACCACAATAGTGCACAAATACTAAGAACATTTACTTTCCTATTATCACCGGTGATAAGCATGGGCGGAGCTAGGGTACCGTTTATCGAAAACTTACACTATATATACAAGGTCAAATATACTTTTTCGGTACATATAGTAGATGTGAATCCCCTTGACTTCTTCGTATGCTTACTTCTTTATATTTTTGAATACCCTTAGTGAAAATCATGGTTCCACTATTAGTGATAAGGATGCTAAACTCATATACACGTATGTAAAGTAAACACCTATCCTAAACAACCATCTGTTTGTGATGCGAAATCTGGCTAGTTGCCCGTGAAAATGAGTGAGAGTAATACCTTCTCTGAGCATCAACACCCCAAACCCTAATTTGACGATCGTATATGGCAGTTTCCTGCTCTGTCAATTCCTCACCTTCCTTTCCCATTTGCAACCTAATATTTCAGCACAAACATACTAAGTGAAGTATAAAAATGTAATACTAACAATTTTTTTTTTTGGAACCCCAGGGAAACCCACCGCCTCTGCCACAGCCTCTGCCCTTCGAGTGAGCACTCACTGGTGAGCTCTCTATGGTAACCTGATCATTGTGCAATAGCTTGCAAACCACACAGGAGATGTAAACCGCACTAGACATGCCCTGTGCGACGAGCTCCTGGCTGAGCAGCAGACGGCGATCCCGGGTCTCCCACATGGGTGACCCATCTCCCAACCACTCAACCAGACCCTTGCGGGTTTAAAAGAACTCCAAATTATAATGACAGAATTAAGTAGTAATATTTATTATTTCATTGCACTTGTAGCTCAATTCTCAGTTCAGCTTTGTCAGTCTTCCTCGGACTCGGACTTTTACACTACTGATTAGAAAAGCATCGTTTAAATAGACTGAAATCGAACTAAACAAGCAAACTAATGGTGCTTAGGTTTACCAGTGTGCCATTAAAACCCATTTCATTGATGTTGAGCGACTGGTTAAGTTTTTAGTGCATTAATCAACGAAAGTTATCCCCATTATAAATAAAAAATAATAACAAAGAGAGCAGGCAAAGGAGAGAGCTTACACTGAGAGACTGAGAAAAACACTTTTTTCGAGTTAGATTTCAGGTTGAAATGAAAAGAGAGGGAAGCATAAATTGTTTCCCTTTTTCTTCTTTCTATGCAATGTGTTTTTGAGTTGCAACTAGTCATCCAAGGGCCATTTGATTAAACTTTTATAATTTGCTTATTTTGTGAAGTATGTTTTTTAAATAATTTTCCAGAAAAGTATTGAGAGAATATTAATTTGTGTTGCTTCTAAAATCAGTTTATTTTTAAAAATATTTTTTCTATAAGTATTTTTCAAAAAAGTATTTTTGGCTAAAAGCAATTTGTGTTTGGCCAATTAATTTAAAAGCACTTCTAAGTGTATTTTTCTCAAAAGTGTTTTTTAAAAAAATATTTTTGGACAAAAGTTATTTTTTTTAACTTCTGAAAAACTGTTTTTGCTATTTCTCAAGTACTTATTTTCTCCTAAAAGTTTGGCCAAACAACTCATCTTTTCAAAATAAGTACTTATTGGAAAAAAATAAACATTTTTGAGGAAAAATAAGATTGGCCAAACAGGTTCTAAGTTAATTCACTTGAGTAGACTTTTATCGGTATTAGGAAAAATTAGTTTATGTTTAGATAATCTTTTCAAAATACTAGTTTTGGTGATCTAATTTAAGGAAAAGGACATATACAAAGACATTATTTGACAATTTATTGTTTAAATAGATAAATGATATTTTAATTTATGAAAGACTTTAATTAACTTTCTTATATTTATTGAAAATCAACGTAAAAATAAAATCACAAACAATTAAAAGTTTTAATCAATAGAAATATAGTTAAAGCAAGATAATGATATTGGATCTTATATACGTAATTACCTAATTTTAAGAAATAGGAAGAGGATAAAAGTTACTTTCAACTATTGAATTTTTTAAAAAATACTTGCCGAGCCATTGATCCTTATCATTAGTGAATTGTCTTGTTTTTGCTATTGACCTTAACGGAGTTCCACCATGGACTTTGGAGCCTTGAATCCAATCAAAATATGGACATGATTGATTCATTTGTAAAAATATATCGAAACAATTTAAATATACCTCTTTACTTTTGATCATATTTTAAAATTATCCTTCATTATGCTTTATTTTCTTATAAGTTGTTTAATCATCAATGAAAAAGGATTTTTCTTTTTTTATAAGAGAGTGAAAGCATTTCAGATAATGTAGAAAGAGAAATATACAGAAAAAAATTAAATTAAGAAAATTATTTGAAGCATGCTCATCAATTAAGACAAACAAGCTTCGAGTCCTTTTCATATAGTGAAAAATAAAAATGAAACAAATGGTTATAAGGTAGTAAAGATCATCGTTATCTCATATGTTATTGAATATTGTACAACTTTTTGTAATGAGTTATAAAAAGAAGAATAAACGAATGATAAGACTATCTTTTAATCTCTTGCGCTATTTGGTCGTTGGTTTGAGTGCGAGCAAGAGCGTACGAGGTTAGTGTTATTCTGATCCACCCTTTTCGTTGCATTCTTCTTGTGGCAACATAACCTCGGACCCAAGGAGTTACATCTTCATTGATCTTGATCATAATGAAGAAGATGATTCGGTAGATAATTATCATGGAGAAAATGACACTTAAGTCTGCCCATTTTGATCTATTCACGTCAATCTGAAATGTATATTTTAATGCATACTCGCCTGAGATCTTTGGGAGATCAGGACTCTGGTTATCAAACATCAGTCCCTGTAAATCGTTTTTGTATTGACCCTACAAAAACATATCAAATTGGAGTCATTTAATCCATACATATTGTCAAAAAATAAGTCGTGCATGTAAAATGTGTCATTTTGTATTTACAACTTATTGTTTATCGAATAGGTATACTACTTCATACAAAAATTTGAACCGTTTGAAAAAAATACTAATTCTGCAACATTCTGATTGTGTACGAGTTTGAACTTTTTTGTTCGTGTAAGAATAATTAGAATATTTTCTTGATATTTTCAATTTCACAATGTGATAAATATACTCCTATTACAAGCTACAATTAAGCTAATGAAAGAATATGATGAGGAGAAGATCATGCCATCTAATCTCCTAAGATAATGCTAATCCTATCTATTTTAATGATAATGTACTTCCTACCATTTACATATGATTCCATACTAATTACAATTATGAATTAATTATTATATCATTCCCCCGCAGTCGAAGTGGGAGGCAGACGTATGTTGAGACTGTCCCTAAAATCTTCAAATAATACTAGCGGAAGACATTTAGTAAAAATATTTGCAATCTGATAGTACGACGGGACATGTAAAACACGCACTTGTCCGCGTGAGACTTTTTCACGAACAAAGTGGATATCCAACTCAATATGTTTAGTGCGTTAGTGATTGACCGGATTCCCATATAGGTAGATGGCACTAACATTATCACAGTACACCAATGTGGCTTTCGGAATCGGGCAGTGGAGTTTGAGAAGAAGATTCCAAAGCCAACACGATTTAGACACAACATTGACAACACCTCGGTATTATGCTTTGGCACTGGATCGGAATAACGTTACCTGCCTTTTTTAAGACCAAGAAACCAAGTTGTCACCAAGAAATATACCATAATCGGACATCCTCCCCAAACGGCATCCATATAGGAGACAAGTGTGGATGTCAACGATGGGTATAGATGCAGGCCATACTTTAGAGTACCCTGAATATAATGCACAATGCGTTTGAGAGCATGCATATAATCATCCATCGGATTATGCATGAAAAGGCACACTTGTTGCACAACATAAGAAATATCCGGCCTGGTGAATGTCAGATACTACAGGGCCCCTGCCAGGCTGCGGTAGAGTAACGGATCGGCAAATGGCTTGCCGAAGGATGCACTCAATTTGAATTTAGTGTCCATCGATATAGCCGACGGTTTACAAGAGGACATGCCAGCACGTTCAACAATCTTGGTTGCGTACTTCTTTTGGGACAAGAATAAACCACATGCATGATGTGTCACAACGATTCCTAGAAAGTAGTGTAGTGGCCTTAGATCCTTAGTCAAGTTGTGACATGGTAGACTTGGGAAGAACATCTGATGAGGCAGCTAATACAATATCATCCATATATAAGAGAAGATAAACAATATTATTACCATGTCGGTAGATAAACAGAGATTGATCGGAACGGCTGTTGGAAAACCCAATATGTGAAACAAAATCAACAACCCGCTTGTACCAAGCCCGCGAGGCTTGGGCTATATGATTTCTTTAGTAGGCACACATGATTGGGATATTTTGAGTCTCTGTATCCCCAAGACTGGTACATGTACACTGTTTCATTTAGTTAGTCATGAAGGAAGACATTTTTGACATCTAACTGATAAAGAGGTCGTGCCTTTGAAAGAGCCAAACTAAGCATTGTTCTGATAGTTACCGGTTTAACCACCGGACCAACTTGTTGTGTCTTCCCATCACCTACAAGAAGGATTTTATGCCCTCAAAAGTACCATCGGATTTTTCTTTATGACTGAAAAATCCATATAGACCGAATTATATTAGCATTAGGAGGACAGGTACCAATTCCCATGTCTTATTTTTAATAAGAGCATTAAATTCATCATCTTAGCCAATTTTCAATTCGGATCATGAAGGGCAGACAATGGGTTACGAAGTAGTGGTGATATTGAGACTCGGATGTGTAGGCTATATTTGGTGTTGAGTTTGACAATATCGTGTTGACTGTGGGTGACTGGACGTTGGGTTGAATTTCGGACGTGTGGGGCAGAACTACCTGGCAGTGTTGGGTTGTGACACAAAACACGTCCAGGCAGTGGGCCGTGACCTAATCCACTTTGCCGTGCGCGGTGGGCGTTTGGACCAGGGATCGCCCCGCTGAAGTTAGGCTAGGGAAATGAGGCCCAGTTTGTTGGGCACCCAGAAGTGGCGGATGGGCTACTATCTCGGGATGAGGCCCAGTTTGTTGGGCAGCCAAAAGTGGTGGATAGGCCACTGTTTTGGGGCCCAATTCACCCAATAATTGTGGGCTGGCTGAAACAGTGGTTTTGGGCTCAAAAACCTGTTGGGTTAAATATGGTGATATGCCATCATCTAGAAACTCATATGTAGAAGTCCCGGACGTATGCATTTTGTAAATGGGAAATTCGTTTCATCAAAAATTGCATGACGACTCACAATAATTTTATTAGATGATAGGTCGTAACATTTGTAACCTTGATGATTCGAAAGATATCCCAAAAAAATGCAAGGAGTAGACCGGGGTTGAAGTTTGGTGATAGTGGTAGATGGAAAAAAGGATAGCATAAGCAACCGAAAACACGTAGATGAGAGTAAGAAGGGTCCCTTAGGTATAAATTTTTTAGTGGAGCTTGATAGGCCAAGTTTTTGTGGGGAAGTATGTTCAATATATATGTTTCCATTTGTAGTGCATGATGCCAAAAGGACGGTAGTAGTGCGGCATGAGCAATGGATGTTCTAATAATGTTATTGATGGTTCTAATTTTTCTTTCCACCTTCTCGTTTTGAGAGGAGGTATGGGGACAAGAAAGGCAAAAATTCAAACCATTAGCATTGAAAAAATCTCAAAAAGGCCTATTATCAAACTCCATACCATTATCACATTAAATATTTTAATATCCCGTTCAAATTAATTTCGGATGAATGCTCTAAAAGTGAGAAATGTGAAAAACACTTGTGATTTTTTAGACAAGGGAAATGTCCAAAAAAATTAGAGTAATCATCTAGTATGAGCAAATAATATCTATGGCCCGAAGAGCTCAAAACGAGAGATGTTCAAATATCATAATGAAGTATATCAAATGACATAAGTGTGCATGAATTAGATGAGATAAATGGCAATTGAACATATTTTCCAAGTGCGCATGAACGACACATACGTGAATTACGTTTTTTAGTATAAGAAATAAAATTATTTTGTTTGAAGGAGGCTAAAATGGACACTCCGGATGACCCAAATGTTCATGCCATAATGAAGGTGCGAGAGCAGCAAAAGTGGATGGTAACTTGGCTTGTTGAGTGGGTGTGGTAATTGGATAGAGCTCCCCTTGACTATCACATCTCATTATAAGCATTACCGTCCGAAAATCCTCACGAAAATTCAAAAGGGTCAAAATCAACACACACTCCAATTATCATTAGTAAACTTTCTAACTGAAACCAAGTTTTTAATTAATTGTGGAGCATGAAGGACATTCTTTAAAGTTAAGGGTGGATTTGATGGAGTCAGTTTGGTAGAACCATAACCACGAATTGGAATAGAATGACCATTTCCAACAATTATATCATTATTTTTGCTTAAATTAAAATAGGACGAGAGATTACCTTGGGAGGACGTCATATGGGACGTCGCTCCGGTGTCCATATACCAATTTGCGTCAGGCGGATTAAGTTCAAGAGTGTACATGGGGGATTTTATATCTGTTGGGTTGGCCACTGCCGAATAGGCCTCTTGCCATTGATTCGGCAATGGCCCAGTTGATGGTGCAAAATTTATGGGCCCGTAATTGGGCTGGGCCGGCAGTAGACATGCCATTGTGCCTTGGATTGCGCTGGCCCAATTTCCTATTGGAAATGGGCATGGTGGCACAACACAAGGCCATGGCCATGCCCACTGTGGGTGTCCGCCGGCCCACTGACCACGGAGCTTCCACTACTGACCGGAGTTTCCCTGCTGGGCCGTCATGCCTGCCGCCTCTGCCATGATTTCCGCCGCCACTGGAATTTCCGCCGCCGCCGAAATTTTGGTGGCCCCTATTTTTATCATTTCCATGGTTACCACCTTTATTTTTGCCACTATTTCGCCCTTTTTGTCCCTATTTTGTGGTAGAGGTTCAAAAGGCGTATTGGTTTCATTGGTTGTTCCGTCAACCATGGCGGAATTTGAGATGGTTGCGGCCTTCTTGGCAAACCCCTCTTCTTCAAGAATAAGCATGGAGCGGGCTTGATAAAAAGTGATAAAGGATTGCTTTGTCGGATAAGTGTTCTCACGATACTATAAGCATCGGTAAGGCCGACGACCAATTGTAGAACCAACCGATTGTTTGTAACCTGCGAACCATGTTCTTGAGTTGATCCGATAAGACTTTGAGACGTTGACAATAAGCGGATGCATTTGGGAAATTCGCCATGTCCGTAGTGGAGAATTCTTGCACTAACGTGACGGCACAGGAATTTTTGTTGTGTGAAAAATATCCCGTAAACGATTCCAAGCCTCCATTGTCGTGGAATCGGGTTGCATTATTGTGTGCAACAAGTCACTTGATATTGTTGCATAAATCCACGAAAGAATTGTGGCATCAAGTGTGAGACAAAGTTCTTTTTCATCATCGGTTTTTAACACATTTTCCTTGCCCTTTTCCGGTGGGATAATATGATGAATTATCCGGTGAGAGCGACAACAAATTTTAAAGAGTTCCACCCAAGTTGTGTAATGAACATTTTCTATCTCAAGGGTGATGAAAATGTGAGTTTTGATGTTGGAAATGGTGAGAGCGGGATGAAAAGTGGATTTAGAGTAAGACATTATCGACCGGACAAAGAAAAAAATGAAGGAAAAATAAGGGTGGCCGATGGGTGGAGTTGGCCGGAAAACTATGTGGTCGACGGAAATGGAGAAGAAAATTTGGTAGGATCTTTTCTCTAATCTTCTGATACCATGTAAGAATAATTAGAATATTTTCTTGATATTCCCCTCTTCACAATGTGGTAAATATACTCCTATTACAAGCTACAATTAAGCTAATGAAAGTATATGATGAAGAGAAGATCATTCCATCTAATCTCCTAAGATAATGCTAATCCTATTTATTTTAATGCTAATGTACTTTCTACTATTTACACATGATTCCATACTAATTACAATTATAAATTAATTATTCTATCACTTCGTGATGAAGCACATAGAAGTATTTTGTTGTTGTATGATCAAGAAACTTATTTTGGAACCTCTAATACCATACCATGACCCTCAACTACAAAAGGAATACTTTTGTTTCACTAAATTTGTAACAAATTTTAGGGGGGAAATCACAAATAGCCACTTTTCAGTCATGATAATTGGAAAATGTCATTGTCCTGAAGTTCCAAAATTCACAAGAAAACTCTATGACAATAACCTAAAGTTTCACTTGTGTAATTTGAAACTCCAAGATAATGATTATTTTTTATACAAATAGTCCGTGAACACTAATTTTTATCAAATTTTACCTGTTGAGCCCAAAAGTCAAAACTGAAATAAGACATTGGATAACGCCAGAATGGTTTTGGGATGTCGTACGGGAGTCTGAAGAACCCAGAGACCATCATAAATATTCCCTATCACAGCAAACATACACAAATTAATCAAGTGTAAAAAGTATTTAGATTCTTATTGATAGGCAAAATCATTTTCAATCTACTAATAATTTAATTTCAGTGCACCGATGGTGCTAGTTAACGTGACGTACAACAACATGTAATGTCTACAATAATTTGGTAATATAGAAAATGAACTACTCTCATTTATGTGGCATCTTTCGGATAGATTTTGAGATTCAAATAATTTTTTTAATCGTAAATTTTTCATATATATTTTTATTAAATATTTTTCATGCCCGAATTCACGATTAAAATTAAACTGTTTGACATTCGAAATTTGAACTGTGTCACATAAATTGGGACAAAAGGAGTAAAGAATTTGCTATAACGGATTAAAATGCATTGATATAATATACTACAAGTTAATTAATTACCTGAATGCCAGCACCAATGATGATACCCATGAGGAAATTAGGGACAACACTTGCTATGGCCATCATCAGGCTCTCAACCACTGTAATGCTGGAATAAAGGATAAGTAGAAAGAACAAATAGTGGTAGAAACCTGGATGGAGGCGGGCCATGAAGTAGCATATAGTAGCACAAAGAAATGTGATCAGTATAAGGAATGGCATTGCGGATAATGTGTTGCTTATCACAAATGCAGTCACACCATAATGTCCATTCATCCTCTCCCTTTGAAATACCTGTTTTTATTGGTAAAACAAATCCAAATTAGAAGTGTGTGCCAATGTATCATTGTAATATTTACTATTCTGATACACTGACAGTGTAATAATTTGTATAGTTTATTATGAACAATTAATTATAATTTATGTTGCCGAATTCTTTATAGGTGTTATTGGTTGTGTCGGATCCTTCAAAATAGTGTATTTTTGAAGGATCTGACACGGGGACAATAACATTTTTAAAAGTCCGAACAACATAACTTGTAGTTATAATCAAATAGTGAGACATTCTTTTATATTGTCAGTGTATAGAAGTTAAACTCATATTCTATCATACAGAGGTAGCTTTTTCAAGAGTGCCAATATTAAGAGGTACGAACTTTCATATCCTCAACGAATGAAGGGAAACCTCCTATTGACATGAATGTCATAAACCCAAAGATGAATGATACACATGCACCTCTTGCCTGCAAAATTACCAGTTTGAACAAAGCAAAAAATGAGACTTCTCCTTGGAGAAACTAGTTACAGTACAAGGGATCGAGGGATGTGTGTTCGTGCAAGGTCGGAGTTAGATACATGGTCGAATTTTTTGTGTATATAATAAATGATGAATTTTCTTAGTGAAAATCGTGCATTCGTGTGTTTTTATTTTCCACTAAGGAGAAGAAAATTACCTGGATGGAATTATACTTGGTTCCCACATTAAGATAAATGGTTCCAACGCAGATGGAGACCACTATGTAGATCACAATCCTCAGCCAGTAATAACCAAAATCTCTTGACATATTAATAAACGAACGTTTGGTTAAGGTGTAGGACTGCATAAAAAAACTAGCCTGGCTACCATTGGAATCTAGCACTGTTCCTTTCTATTACACACACAAAAAAAGCATTTGATGAGAGAAGAAAGGCAGATGAAATCATTTATATAGATTCATAATTGAAAGAAATAATCCCTTGATTATTCTCATTAATGAAAGAGTATATATACAATTTACAATTTTCCATAATAGAAAACTTACTCCTATTCTAATCCCAAAACCTTATTCTAGTAGTACAAGAATCTTATAATTATGGTAAGTGTACAATACTAATTACACTAAAGTATTACCTAACACTAAGACCATATACACGGTCATATACCCAAATATACACAAACCGTGACTGCCAAATATATACAATGCCAAGACCAACTATACCGTGATATACCTTAAGTGTATATCACGGTAATCTCTTCTCTTTAACAATAATAATCATGGTTAATTTGGAACATTTAACACTTACAACTTTGGACATTTCCTCTACTCGTTCATTTGCTGAGTAATAGTACTGAGAACGACTATAAAAGTCAACAAGACTTTTCATTGCTTCTGCTGTTGTCATCTTGTCTAGAGGATCGTCGGTGCACTGACCAAACTTATCAAAATAAGAAAAGAATAAGTTACTAAATGAATTGTTTAACTGCATGTTACTTATTTTTCAGAAAAGGATAAAAAATGCTATTAACGTATTGAAAATGGTTCAATTCTCCTTCCACCTATCAAACCACAATTGCCCTTAACGTTAGTTTTCGGGTTAAAAATATCCCTTCTTCCACCTATTTGGACCACAATTTTCCTTTGCAGTTAAAAATGCCCCTCCGGAATTATATAGAGCTTAAATTTAAAAGGTGGCACTAATTTATCAATCCATGTTTACTATAGACGTTTACCTGTAGTAGTGCTAAACAACCTTAAGTTATACCCAAAAGAAATGGTTCTTAAACTTGGTTAAATGCAATTGCGCTAATAAACGATATTTATGATGTCGAAAAGATATGACCAAGTACAATTAGAGACTCGTGCAAAGGTATTTAAAAAATGAAGAACTAAGCAAAAGAAGAGAAGCAAGGGGAATTAAACAATGACTTAACAACTAAATTATTTTCTTAATCATGTTAATGTTGGGAATACGTGAATAGGACATAGGGTAACCTATACATCAGAGAAATTAAGGACAACAGAAAGCGAGGCGACTTATATGGATTATTGACTAATTATTTTATTGCAGTAGTTATCGTGCTTGTGCATGTTATCATGATTCATGGGAGTAGCTTATTTAAAAAGTTATTTAGGAATCTCGAAGAAACGTGCAAATGTTTGGAGTTTGATTAGTTGTTGGGTGATCAAAAATTAATTTTAATACGTACATACCTTGATTGACCCTCTAAGAGTTGCCTTAACTTTGTCGAAATCGGAGTTAATGCACCGGAGGAAATGATCTGATGGGTTTCTGAGAGTAGGACAAGGAAATCCAGCTTCTGCAAAGAACTGCAAGCAACATAAATTCAATCTTCAGACTTTCGAGCTTGTTAATCGAGTAATAGTTAGAAAAAGAGAAGCGTGAGATCATTCACAAATCCAATAGTTTAGAATTACTGAATTCTGTTCTTTATATATAAGAGCTAATATGTTGTAATCCAAGTTACACGTAATTAATTGGTTCTTCCGCTCCGTTGTATCTAGTCTAGATGGATATATATCTTGCTTGCCTCAGATGCTTCAGAAGCCTGCCCAAAGTAGACAGTTTTGCCTCCAGAAAGCAAGTATAATCTGTCAAACAGCTCAAATACTTCACTGCTTGGCTGGTGAATTGAAGCTATCACTGTCCGTCCATCTCTGGACAGACAACGTAGCGTCTGTGTTACGAAGAACGCTGAGGCACTGCCGCAAAATCCAGAAAATTAGCATTGTGCAATGAACATTTTTGAATAAGTTATCTGTTCTTAAAAACATTAATTACCTGTCTAGTCCACTTGTTGGTTCATCGAGAAAGAGTAATCTAGGCCTCATTAGAATCTCAAGTGCAATACTAACTCTCCTCTTTTCTCCCCCACTAATACCGCGCAAGTGCCAATTTCCAATATACGTATCAGCACAATCTTGTAAACCCATTTCAATAATTGTGCTCTCAACCAGTGCCTGTTTCTCCGATAATTGCATCTTATCCGGGAGACGCAATTGAGCTGAATAGTAAATCGTCTCCCGAACTGTTAGTGTTCCAATCAATGTATCATCTTGTGTTACATATGCCTGTATAATATCAGTTTAACAATCAAGAAGATATATACTTTCTAGGAAAACATTTTTCATGGAAATTGAAATGACTAGTGGTATACTTACTGCAGTTCCAAATGAGAGCTTAGCTTTGCGACCATTGAGGAGAATATTTCCAGAGAGGATTGCGTTAGAAGCAAGACGTCCAGAGAGGGCATCGAGAAGCGTAGACTTTCCAGAACCAGAAGGACCCATTAAGGCAGTAAAGGTCCCGGGCTCTGCATAACCAGTAAGTCCTTCTAATACATTTCGTGTATCTCCATTATTCAGAGTAACCATTACATTTACATCCTTCCAAGCCAAATGAGCAATTACATCATCTCCTAGGATTAATTCAGTGTTTAATTTCTCCTTCCATATTGTTTCACTTAGAGGACTTAATCCATCAATAACTATACCATGGCCTTGTGGTTCGCCTTCTTTTTCAATCTCCATCATCTATACAATCTCTTTAATTAATCGCTTGCGTTCTTGTCTTTCTTCTTTTGCTTGCATGTTTCATATATACTTTTGATTTGTATGAAGTATATATGAAAACATAACAGCTAGCAGCCAGTTGGTGGATTTTGTCTATACGATTTTTATAGAATTTGAATGCAGAGAGATATAAATATAAGACGAAACGAAGCGTGATAAGCAGGGTCAGCTCTATACTATAAAGAATTAAGAGCTTGGCAGACATGTCACATGTTGCATGCTAAAAAATGGATATATCTGTCGAATTTGATTGGACTATAGAACTTCAAATTCTCTCGTACTCCTCTAACTACTAATTCACATGTTTATAAATCGCAACAGCCATTGACTATGCGCATTTCAATTATTTGATGACAGAATGACAGATGACTTGCCAGCAGGTTGCCCTTCTTCTGCATTAAGAAAACAAGATATTCACAATTTTCCATTCAGTCCCTTTTTTCCTCAGTTTTAAAGGCTCATAAAATGGAGAATGTTAGGTGTTTGCTGGGAAGATATTACACTTAACCATAATTTGGTATAGTTTGGTGTAAATATTAGGATAACTATGGGCTATCTCATAATTACCTCCAATCATATATTTTGTAATATCATAATTTATTATGATGAAGATTTGATTGTAAATTAGTATAACTTAATTTTGGATGATTAGATTAGTCTTCCTTAATGTTAGCATTGTATACTTGTATATATATATTTGACTATGGCAATGAAATAAATCAAGGAATCAATTTACTACATGTCAAGAGTCAAAATTATTTTGCCCTAAACCTCTCTAACCTCTATCGGCCTCCCTCAATAGCCAAAAATTTCTTTCTCTTCTCCCTTAATTTTTTTGTTCTCTCTCGGCCTCTAACTTAAACAACGAATAGGGTTTTCTAAAACCCCTAAACCTAAAACCACTTCCCTAACCCTAAACCACTACGCCCACGTCAGCTACCACTTTTCTTCCTATCTTCATTACCTAAAACCCTAGCCGACACGACACTTAGGGTTATCTCCTACAATTCCATCAATCACAAAACAAATTTCTCTTCTTCCTTTTGTTTTTTCGTGGAAACTATGGCCAAAAAATAAAAGTTCCATCCAACTCTTGTCGTCAACAACGTCAAGAATTTTATCTCAATAACACTTGAGATGGAAAAAGGGCAATACACCTCTTGGGCGGAATTGTTCAAAATCTATTGCCGTGCATATGAGGTAATAGGCCATATCATCCATTCTGAATCATCGGACACCACTGAGGTAGACAAAAAGATATGGTCTTGTTTGGATGATATAGTCCTTCAATGGATTTATGGCACTATCTCAAACGATCTTCTACATACCATATTGGAGCCGAACTCTACGACTCAATAGGCGTGGGAGCGTTTACAAAACATTTTTCAAGATAACAAACTTTCTAGGGTTGTATATTTTGAACACCAATTTACAAATGTTAAATTGGATGACTTCTCAAACGTGTCCGCCTATTGTCAAGAATTGAAGGTACTTGCAGACCAACTATCCAACATTGGTTCCCCGGTGACAAATCAAAGGTTGGTTCTTCAATTGATTGCCGGGTTGAATGAACAGTATGATGGAGTTGCTACATTCATTCAGCATAGTAATTCGTTGCCTCTTTTCTATGAGGTCCGTTCGAGGTTGATTCTCAAGGAAACACGGAAAGCAAATCAGGCATCCTTTGGAGCAGCAGCCGCCGGAACAGCCCTCGTCTCCACCAATTCATTTTCCATAGATTTTTAGCCACAAAATTCTGGTTCGGGTGGAAATGGAAATCGCAACAATAATGGTCAAAAATAGGGTTCCAACCGTAACAATAACAAAGGAAAAATAATGGTGGAAAGGGACGGGGTAGGGGAGGTGGCCAACCAGCCGGGAGTAGCAACCAGTCCGGGCAGTGGCGGCCCAACCAGTGGCAGCCATCTACCCAGCCAGTCGGAAACCAATGGGGGCAGTACCCACCATAGGCCTGGGCCCAACAGTGGGATGCCCCGCCATGCTCATACCCAACTTCATCGTGGACAAGGCCTTCATCTTCAAACGGACGCCGAATTCTAGGTTCTCGTCAATAACATACATTTGCAGCCCAGACACCATCTTCTGTAGGCTATGCTCCCACTGATATTGAACAAGCCATGAACAACATGAATCTGAATGTTCCAGATGAGTCATGGTATGTGGACACATGGGCTACATCTCACATGACGACATCTCAAGGTAATCTCTCATCTTATTTTAATATGAGCAGTAACAAAAATATTATTGTCGGTAGTGGGCAGGAAACTTCGTGGTATTGGTCATGTAAACCTACCCCCTCCACGCCCACCATTATATTTGAAAAATGTCTTACATGCACCAAAACTGATTAAAAACTTGATATATGCTCGACGTTTTACAATTGACAACAATGTTTCTGTGAATTTTGATTCATTTGGCTTTTCTGTGAAGGATTTTTAGACGGGGATGCCACTAATGAGACGTAATAGCAAGGGGACTTGTATCCCATCACCAATGTTTCCAACAATCACATGACCAAACCATCAACATTTGCAGCTATTTCTCCTATTATATGGCACAATCGGTTGGGACACCAGGAGCACCAGTTTTTAATAATCTTAGGAAGAATAAATTATTTTCTTGTAACAAACTTTGGACTCTTCTGTTTGCCAAACTTGTGTGTTTGGAAAACATGTTAAGCTTCTGTAACATCCCGTACTTTCGGGTCACAGTTTGAATTGCTAAACGTATGTAAAATCGCAAGGCGTGTGTAAGTAGATCCGAGCGTTGGAAAAATTTATGTTATATTTACGTATGCTAATAAAGAGATTAGTATATAAAAGGATTAAACCCTGAAATAATTTTGGACGTAACAAGTGTGACGACGGGGATCAAAAATAAATTTGGTATGTGCTCAAAGAGGTTATGGACTAGTGTCATATTATAAAACTATGACATTAAGTATATGAAGGTCTTATAAGTTATTAAGATTTAAAAAATTGGGATCACGAAATTAATTATGTGTGTGATTGATAAATTATACGGAGGCAAGTCACATAACTAAAATTAGGATGGCACGTTAAGGGGTATGTGGCATTGATTGGGAATGCTCCACCGTTAAGACTAGTGGGTATTGGGAAACATGATAATGGTAAATCATAAAGGGCATTTAGTAATGGTTAGGCATGTTTCCACATTGGGAATGTATACTTTGGTTTCGAGGATTCCCTGAAGACCAAAAACAGTGAGCAGCATTGTCCAATTAAGGGGTATATATAGTACATCACCCTTCACTAGTTTAGGTAATAAATCATGAAACGTTAACCAACACCTCTCCAAATTCCTTTTGTGTATATAACTGAAACAAGTCCATTTCAGTATGTTTTGATTTGGAATAGAAAATCGTGTACGAAGCAGTAGCAAATTGAGTAAGAAAATCGTGATTCCTTGCCAGACTCCAACCCCTTTTGTACGAAATTGAAGCTTTCATTTTAAGTTCAATTTCGAGTTATTAAGCTTGGATTTGAGGTATGTTAAGACAAATTATTTCTTTCTTTTGGCATGTTCCATGTAACGAAATATAATTGTGATATTGTTCCATAAATTATTCTACTCCTAGTAGTTAAGAATATTCATATTATTGATTCCTATGTTAAAAGCATGTCTAAATATGTTCCTAAGTCCTTATTGAGGCATACAGAAAAGATGTTGATATTCACAATGTTAGCTGAAGGTACAAGGATATTATGTCATCCGATAAGTTCAGGATATTTCATTGTCATTCATGCATTATATATATATAACATATATTGGATCGGGTTGCACGTTCCGCAACACTAACATATATTGGGACGGGTTACACGATCCGCAACACTAACATATATTGGGACGGGTTGCACGATCCGCAACACTAACATATATTGGGACGGGTTGCACGATCCTCAACACTAACATATATTGGGACGGGTTGCACGATCCGCAACACTAACATATATTGGGACGGGTTGCACGATCCGCAGCACTAACATATATTGGGACGGGTTGCATGATCCGCAACACTAACATATATTGAGACGGGTTGCACGATCTGCAACACTAACATATATTGGAACGGGTTGCACGATCCCCAACACTAACATATATACTTATATATATATATATATATATATATATATATGTATACGCATTTGCATGGTGCAATCATTTAGGCATATGTATTAGGGCCCTCAGAGGCATTTACTGCTGGTTAGTCGTTCCTGTCGGCTGTTGGTATTGTTGGTTGTTTCTGTTTCAGTTGTTATTATATTCCTGTTATGCTATTATTCATGCCTGACATACTCAGTACATCAGTCGTACTGACGTCCCTTTTGTCGGGGGATGCTGCGTTTCATGCCCACAGGTTTACGTAGACAGGACGACGATCCACATTAGTAGGTTGCTGACTCAACGGATTTTGGAGCACTCCCCTTGTTTCAAAGTGTTGGTCTATTTTGGTATGATAACTTTTGCTTGTAAACAAGTGTCCTGTGTGTAGTATATTTGTATGGCCTTGTCGGCTTTTGTACGGGTATATATATATATATATATATAGTTGATTTTCTGGTTAAAGATTCCACATAGTTTCTTTCGGCTTAGTCCGTATTTAATTATGATTAGACGTTGATTGTACATTTGGAAGTACCCGGTGGGTGGGATCCGGGTGCCCGTCGCGGCCCTCCGGTTTAGGTTGTAACAACTTCCTTTTGCATCATCTACTTCACATACCCTTATTCTATTTGATCTTTTGCATTGTGATTTGTGGACATCACCAGTTTTGAGTTTTGTAGGTCATAAATATTATATGCTCATTTTAAATGATTATTCAAATTTTCTGTGGACATTTCCCTTAGGAAATAAATCACAAACCTACACCATTTTAAAAAAAATTAGTGTTTTTATCAAAACTCAATTTGATAAATCCATTAAATATTTTCAATGTGACAATGGAGGAAATTCATAAATGCCCAATTTAATGATTTGTCACCAAAATGGATGTCTTTGCGTCTTTCATGTCCACATACATCACCACAAAATGGGAAAATCGGAAGAAAAATTCGAACAATTAACAATACGGTTCGTACTCTCCTTGTGCATTTGTCCACGCCACCAAATTTTTGGCATCATGCACTTCAAATGGTCACATATCTTTTAAATATTCTTCCTAGTAAATTGCTCTCCAATGTGTCACCTACACAAATGTTGTACCACTGTCTCCCACTTTTTACACATTTGAAGGTTTTTGGGTGTTTGTGTTATCCTTTGTTTTCATCCACAACTATTAACAAACTTCAAGCATGTTCCAATCCTTGTGTGTTTTTGGGATACCCACAAAATCATAGGGGGTATAAATGTTATGATATGACAAATGGGAAAATCATTATTTCTCATCACGTCATTTTTTATGAGTCTACATTCCCGTTTACTAAATCTCACGTGGCATCATCACCTTCATATGATTTTTTGGACAACGGAATACATCCGATTTTGAATCACCATTTAAACACCCAAAAAATATGGGACCAACCCAAACAACACTGCCTAACGTCCCAGCCCAACCACAAAATGTAATTGGGCCAGTCCGAGAAGTGGAGGCCACTGCCTCTCCTCCTTCGATCTCGGCCCAGTCCACATTTCATGGTGGACAGGCCCAACGAAGGGAGATCTCTGCCCCCTGCCCATGACACTCACCCATCCTACTTTTTAGCCCAACCTCGGACAGCTACTCAGCCCACTAGCATACCCGACAACCCAACTCCCCAACCTCGGACCATTGAAACCCGTGCATTGCACGGAATTTTTTACCTAAGCGTCATTTTAACATAACAGCTTCAGTCCAACCATCACCACTTCCAAAAAATCCCAAATCAACCTTATCATACCCGAATTGGAAAGATGTCATATTAGACGAATTTGATGCTCTTATTAAAAATAAGACGTGGAAATTAGTGTCACGTCTATCTAATGCAAACATAATTCGGTCTATATGGGTCTTTTGTCATAAAAAGAATTCTGATGGCTCCTTTGCGAGATACAAAGCTCGTCTTGTTGGTGATGGCAGGTCTCAGCAGGTTGGCGTGAATTGTGGTGAAACATTCAGTACGGTGGTTTTTACTCCTCAGTCTGGTGACTCAGTTAAAACAATAAGGGTAGATAATGGCAAAGAAATTTTATCTATGAGAAGTTTCTTTCAGTCTCAAGGCATTGAATGTCAACGGACTTGTGTTTCTACTCCTCAACAAAATGGAGTAGTTGAACGCAAGCATCGTCATATTCTAGTTGTAGCAAAAGCATTACGATTTCAATCTCATTTACCTCTCACTTTTTGGGGGAAATGTGTGTTGATTGTTGTCTACCTCATCAATAGACTTCCATCACCATTATTATCTTCAAAATCGCCTTTTGAGTTATTATATAATCATCCTCCATCACTTGATCACTTAAAAGTTTTTGGTTGTCTACGTTATGCCACAATTGTTAATCATGCTCATAAATTTGACTCTCATGCAAAACGTTGCATTTTCGTTGGGTATCCTACTAATAAAAAAGGGCTACAAATTTTTTGATTTGGATACTAACATTTTTTTTATAAGCCGAGATGTCAAATTTTTAGAAACCACTTTCCCATTCTCAACTTCACCAAATAAGCATTCTGTGATGGATAATATTTCTCCATCTTCCACTAATATTTCACCTCAACCAACCGAGTATCATGATGTACATGAGTCCACATCTTTTGAATCATCATCTCCTACAAAACCCATTAAAGCATCAGAAATATCACAAGACTAACCCGTAAATTTTGAAACCCCAGCTTCGGTTGAACCTACTCTTGCACCAGATATTACAATAAGCCCTTCAACCGAATCGACGACACCTGCCTATACCCCTACAGATCATTTTTCACCTCCCATAAGACAATCCCTCCATCCTAAACAACCTCCGTCATGGCAAAGAGACTACATATTGTCATTAAAAGTCAATCAATCAAACCCAACACCAAGTTCTCAATCAGGTACTCAACCTTTTTTTCTAATTTTCTTTCTTACTCTCGTTTATCATCTGTATATTGTACCATTTTAGCTAACATTACAGGTCATACCAAGATTGCCTCATATGATCATGCAGTCATTGATCCTCACTGGAAACAATCCATGAATGCAAAATTAGAAACACTCCAACAGAATAATATATGGAGTTTGGTACCTCTTCTGACTGGACATAAATTCATCGGTTGCAAATGGGTTTACAAAATTAAGTACAAGTCATATGGTACCATCGAAAGATATAAGGCCCATCTTGTTACTAAAGGATACACTCAAGTAGAGGGGACTGATTACCAGGAAACATTTTCTCCTTCAACCAAACTTACTACACTCGTTGTCTTCTTACTGTTGTTGTTGCGCGCAATTGGTTTGCCTACCAGTTAGACATCCAAAATGCTTTCCTTCACGGTGACTTGAATGAAGAAGTATATATAGAACCTCCACATGGACTTCGCTGACAGGGGGAGAACACTGTATGTCAGCTACACAAATCTCTCTATGGTCTCAAACAAGCATCAAGAAATTGGTTTCTCACCTTTCCCGAAATCATTCAAAAGGCTGGTTATGAACAATCAAAGGCCGACTATTCTCTTTGCACCAAAGCCCAAGGTATGTCATTTACTACAATTTTGATTTATGTTGACGATATACTTCTTATAGTAAATGATCTTAGAGAAATCGAGCATCTGAAAAGGTTCTTTCTCAAACGCTTCCGCATCAAAGATCTTGGAGATTTGAAATATTTTTTGGGTATTGAGTTTTCCAGATCACATAAAGGTATTTTCATGTCTCAAAGGAAATATGCATTGGACATCTTACAAGATTCAGGACTTCTAGGGGCATGCCCAGACAAGTTTCCAATGGAACAAAATCTAAAACTTACTCCTACACATGGTGAATTATTGAATTATCCAACCAAGTATAGAATATTAATTGGCAGACTGATTTATCTTACAGTTACACGACCTGACATAGTCTATTGTGTTCGTACACTAAGTCAACACATGTAAGAGCCTCGAAAACCTCATTGGGATGCTGCTCTACGGGTCCTAAAATATATTAATGGTACTCCAGGTCAAGGTTTATTATTCCCTTCCACCAATGATCTTACATTAAAGGCCTTTTGTGATTCGGATTGGGGAGGTTGCAATGCCACAAGGAGATGAGTTACAGGATATTGCATTTTTCTTGGAAATTCTCTTGTCTCATGGAAGTCCAAGAAACAATCGAATGTTTCAAGATCATCAACAGAAGCAGAATATCTAGCCATGTCTAACACATGCTTGGAACTCACATGGTTACGCTACATTCTACAAGATCTGAAAGTCTCACAAGTAATTCCTACACAACTATTTTGTGATAATCAAGCCACTTTGCATATTGCAGCTAATCCTGTCTTCCATGAACGTACAAAATATATTGAAATAGATTGTCACATAGTTTGAGAAAAGTTGCAAGCTAGAATAATTAGTCCATCTTATGTACCTACGCGTTTCAGTTGGCAAAATTATTTACAAAGGCATTGGGAAAGGATCAGTTTGTAACACAACGCAACAAGTTGGGACTTCATGATATTCACTCTCCAACTTAAGAGGGAGTGTTAAGAAATATAATATTGTAATATATTCACTTCCCCTATTTAGTGTAAATTAGATCACATATAATATGGATCACTGATTTAGTGCCTTAAAACTAGGCATAGATTGATTTGTATTATATGTATTCTCTTCTTCTCTAGAATTTCACTTTTCTTTCTCTAAGTTTCTGCATTTCTTTCTTAAGTCAACTAGATAAATCACATTATAATTGTAATGGATGTACATACCTCAAAATATCTTGATTTTAGGAATCATATAATAACTTCCACATTGATTGCAATTGTGTGTGTATATATAAATTTATATTCTCACATGTCAAATCTCTTATTATATGGTATCCAAGCTACCCTTTGCTTAACTCACTACTGAAAATGGCAGGATTTCCAGTAGACGTTTCCGACGGAAGAAAATCAGTTGGAATATCGACAAGCATTATTGACTAAGGTGAAATCTTAATACAACAAATCACACATTTAACAAGAAATAATTTCTCATTACAATTTAGGTATTACTGATTCGTGCATATTAATCTTTGTATTAATATTTTATGCATAACTAATTCACATATTACTAATTTTGGCATAACTTGTCTCCAAACCGACAATCCCTTTGGGTTCAAATGCTATTAGGACAAGTCACAAGTGGATTAGAAGGTTGGGATTTGTAGGATATGTAAAGTACGTACGGAAATAGTAAATAACTATTACAGTGATCGAAAGGATAAACAACAAAGATTACAACAAGAAGTTGTCAATCTCTTGATCTTGAATTGGAACTTCAAATCTGAATCTTGTATTCAGAAATACAAGAACATAAACTGCTACACTTGTGGCTTGTAGAACCGTTGAGAATCTGAACGGTTAGAGTCCTTTGAGAATCAAGTTCACACCTGAAATACTTATCAACTAATTAGATAATCATAACACCACCGTCTGAGTCGAGAGATGGCTCTCTGTCTTTAAGACAAGATTGCCCCCGTATATAGGCTTTACGGAAGTGTGAACAATAGTCTTCCAAGATAAAATAACAAACTATCAAATGTGCAAAGCTTACACAAATGATCCCAGCAAAGAACACGAATAATAACGATTGCTAAGAGAAGGATTGTTTATATCAGAAAAACTGATCTCTTTGAGGTGTTATTAACTTGTAAGTATGTTCACATGTTCATTTCTGTTCTTGTTCGTCTATAGAATTGAGCCAAATGCCTCAATTTATAGGTGTGCAAGATGGCCCCTTCAAGTGCCCATGTAATGGCCATTTAAATGCCATGTAATGGCCCTTTAAACCACCAACTAATGCAGCCAAATAATGGCTGAGTTATGGAGGAAAAATTGTCATGTTAATGCTCCAAAACCTCTTCATAATCAGCTAAACTTTTGGACTTCCGTCGAGCACTTACTGCCTGGGAAGCGCCACGGCGCTACAACATTAGCACCGCGGCTCCAGTGGCCAAACAAGGAATTAGCGTTGTGGCGCACCGGCACTACGGCCTAGTCCGGGAGGTGCCACGGCCTTTCTCAGCTCCGCGGCCCTTTCCGACCTGTTCTTTCTTACACCTCGCACAATCATTCCTTCGTTTACCAACGTGGAACACTTGTTATTTATCCAATAACCGTCCATCATTCTATGTCTTAAACATTTCACTTACATACCAATATCTCTTACATTAACGAAATTTACTATACTTGACACTAAGATTGCACGTGTGTGGAAACGACACTTCCGACGTGCGGGACCCCAATTGTTCGAGTCATAAATAATGGGATAAACTTAATTCCACATTAGTAAATTTCCAACAATCCCCTATTAAAAGAGATTTTGGCGCACACACAAGGTGCCTACTTTCAGCAATCTTACAGCGAAAAGATATTGCATCAGGAGAGGTAGCTTCCGCTTTGAACCTTCCCTAGTTGAATACCATCCCACTTACTTACTGCGCGGTGAACGTGATGTCTTGAACCATCAGTGTTTAATGTAAGACAAGACAACGGTACCAACACAATACCTCCCCTTAATTTGTTTCTTCTTATTATTATGTCTGTTGTGGTCGTGGACATACTTGGATTCTTAAGTGCGTTCATTTGAGGGGGCCTGTTCTCACACTTAAATAAGTGATCTCCTACAAGGTATCCTGCTATACCCCACTTCACAAGTGTTAGGAATCATTAAAAGTTTCCTCAACCTTAACCTTAACCGTTTGAGGATCGTTAAAGGTTTGGAAAATTAACATTTACCCACCATGCAAGTAGCACTTTAATGTTTATCACGAGAACGACTTTGGATTCACGTTTCTTTACAGAAATCATAATTCTAAGTGATCTTGCTTCCACCAAGGCGCTCAACTGAACCTTTTGCGGCTCAGTTTTCCCATTGAACCAAATTCTTGGGATCTCCAGTCAGTATGGTTGGGTTACCATCACAAAGGTTCGTATTGTTTGGGTTTTATGCCCATTCCCCTAGACATGCAGAACTCTTGATCTTCAGGTAGTCCCTTAGTTAAATGGTCTGCTATATCCTTTGATTAGTAATCAAGAAAGTGACACCCGTGGTGATCAACTGCTATACGGTCTTATGTCTCCGACAGATCTGACAAATATGTCCTGACACCGTCATTAGTGCCCTTCCTAAAGCCGACCGGCTAGCCACAATGTATAACTGCTGAAGGCACGGGTTTCTCCCAATAAGGGACGTCATGTAAGGAGTCGTTAAGCTACTCAACTTCTTTCATGCTTTGTTTAAAGTGATAAACTCTGATTCTATCATGAATAGGCCAATGCAAGTTTGCTTAGAGAATTTTCCAAGACCCACCATACACATTTACTTGTGGTATTGGTGTTCTTCAAGTCTGATGTCCAATTACCATCACCGTGTTCTCCCAGAACCGCTGGACATCCAGAATACCGTAATCCGTAGATAAGCAAACATTTCAGACATCGTCATATCTGATTTAACGCCTTCTATCGATCATTTCCTGAATCACGAGTGAACCATAGTTTAACTGATCTACTTTATAGGCTGATACCGGGTCGATTGTAGTGTGTACAATACATTGAACTACATGTGACCTGCGCATATCGCTTCTTGTACATGGGTGCACCATGATTCCAATCAGTTTTATAATTCATATCTATTGGTGGCTTCAACGAGACTATCAACTATCTCACAACTGAGTTTGGAGTTAGATCAGTCCGTTAGATGTCTTAGAAATCCCAATTCCTAAGATGTCATCTGTGATACCCATATCTTTCATATCGAGACTTATATTTCAATATGACTTCCACTTTCAGAATGTTGGTTTTTCAACTGTTGGCTTTCTAACTTCAGAGTCAATGTTTCTGTTGTCAGATTCATTATTTTTGTTTTATCTGAAACTTCTAGGACCAAAATGTAAACATTTCAAGGATCAAAATGAAAGTTCAGGAAGAGGCCCAACAAACCAACTCTGATGCTCCCCTTCCAACTCTCCGATTAGGAAGGTTGTTTCAACATCCATGTCACGTAAGACTGCAATGGCCCTAGATGTTAAGCTATTCATAGAGGAGCACATGTACAAGTAGCCGAGGCCTTATACTCATCAGTAGATCCATCTACTTTGTACTCACTTTTGAGTATCCACTTTCACAACCCAAAGGTTCTTTTTCCGGAGGAAGGTCAACCATTACACAAGTATAGTTCTATATGATGGAATTTATTTCTCTCTGTAGCTTCTTTCCAAAGCAGCGCTTCTGGATATGACAATTCTTTGTTAATTGTCCATGGTTCGTTCTCAACCATACAAGCTAGAAGGCCTGGAACAAATATTTGTCCCCTCTTTGCTCCGTCTCGGTTCAACATCTAGAATTCCTGAGTTCTGTAGATCTGGAACATTAAGTTTCGGATAGTCAGTAACTTCCGAGTCATATAGCTTTGGAATGTCTGTTTTCGGACAATCAGGCACTCGTGGATTCTTGTTAACCTCGAGCAATTACTTCTTTTTCCTTCTCAAGGAAAGTTATCCTCAAAGAATTCAGCATTCTTTGACACCAAGAGGCGATAAGCACTACTGTTATTTGCAGATCCAGTGAATGTGCAATTTACAGTCTTAGGTCCAACTTGACCTGTTTCAGTATTCCAGCCTCTACCAAGCCACCCCACAACACAATATTTGTAGGTGGGATCCTTTCCATATTTCACACGGAGGGTTATCCTTATCCTTATGCGTAGTTCTGTAGAGAATCGTACTAGCGGTAAGGATCACCTTGCCCCACATATTTTGGGCGTACGACTTTGCGCTTAGCTAACACCGTTAGACTGAGGTGAGTAATGAGCAGTCGTTTGATAAACGATGCTTCACATTCTCCCCCTCTATCACTACGAATTCCTAAATCCTTAGGCTTAGTTGATTTTTAACTTCTGCTTGTAGCGTTTATCCGCTTCAACATCTTCATCTTTGTTTTTTAACAAACAAAGGATGCAATACGTTGTACCATCATCAATGAAGGTCACAAAGTACTTGTCTCCTCCCTCTGTTTTGTATAAATTTCAAATCACCCATGTAGGTGTGACTAAGTTCTTGAGGAGTGTGCTTCTTTCGCTATTCCTTTGACGGAACTTAAAAGGTGATTTTGCCTCTTCGCTTACCTCACATTCATTTTGAGGGTTTATGTCGACAGAAGGCAACAATCTCAACTTTGTTAGCTTTTGAATGACTTTCTATTTACCGTGTCTTAATCTATGATGGCATAGATGCACAGATTACAAATATATCATTCATTTAGCTACAGACATACTGTACCATTCTTAGTTATTACAGACATGTTGAACTAGTCTCAAACCAGCTTGACCAACAACGTCCCTTAAACCAAGTTTGGGACATATATCACCTCCTTTTAGAGTGATCCCATTCCCTGAAGTCCTATTGAGGACAACCTCTCCAACCCCTTCTACTTTAGAGGTGGTGTTGTTTCACATGAACAACCTCTTGCCCGTGGTTAGGGCGTAACCATATCATATGTGAGCTAGATACTTTGGCCCACTCTAGTTGCTTTGGCAGAATGAGTGTCCAATTTCTTTTCTGCCTTTCTTTTGGCCTTCAGATCATTTAAGACCTGGAAACTTTGGCCCACCTCACTAGGTGTCCATTACTTTTATGCCTTTCTTCTGGCCTTCAGATCATTTAAGACCTGGAAATTTTGGCCCACCTCAGTCGCCCGTAGGCTTTGTACGACTGAGTGTCCAATATCATTCTATCAAATGAATTCTAGCCGACTCCAGTCGCCCGTAGGCTTTGTACGACTGAATGTCCAATATCATCCCATTAAATGAAGGATCTTCTGTCAAATAGTGTGATAAGTTCAATGTCTTAAGAAAAGTCATTAGCTTTTAGTCTTCTTCCTTTGAGATTGGTGCCTAGACAATTCCTGGCGCTTGCTTAAGAGTGGTAACAGTTTTCGCACAGTTAGTGGATCTCTCTCCTTCGTATGTGCAAACATATTTTACACATTTTTAATAATTATACCCAAAAGAACGGATCTTTTAAGTTTTGTTTATAATAGTCCAATCTTTATACGGGAAGGAAGAAGATTCAATATCTGATTTTAGAGTGTAGGGAATATAAGTTTTTAACGAAAATACTTTCATATTCCCAACCTTGTTTTACACACTTTTATTCAGATATATTAACTAAACACATTATAGATAAGGAAGGATAATTAACTTAGACCTTTTGGATTCTGGCCCACTTCAGTTAGACTGAGTGTCCATATCCTCCTTACCATAATTCGGATCCTTTGTCTGGGACAGATATAGGCCTTTTGCTACATGATAGAACATCATTTTCAGCCTTCTCTTCTTGTCCCAGTTGACATCCTCAGCCTCTCGTGGGCGCTTGTTTCCACCACCATCGGGAGCGGTGACACCAACTCATCCTTGATCTTTAGCCGTACTAGCATGACTATCAGCAGTATCTTGAAGCTCAACATCAGATCCATAGATCCCACCTTTAACAGAAATAGATTTGTAACTGCTGTCAAAGAGATAACCAAAACTAGGACCAGATTTGAAAGCACAGTTGTTGATCTCGGCTCCGCGGCCCTTTTCGACCCGTTCCATCTTACACCTCGCACAATCCTTTCTTCGTTTACCAACGTGGAACACTTGTTATTTATCCAAGAACCGTCCATCATTCTATGTTTCAAACATTTCACTTACGTATCAATATCTCTTTCATTAACGAAATTTACGATACTTGGCACTAAGATTGCACGTGTGTGGAAACAACACTTCCGACGTGCGGGGCCCCAATTGTTCGAGTCATAAATAATGGGATAAATTTAATTCCACATTAGGAAATTTCCAACAGGATTAACTAGTCGACAGGCTGGATTAGGAAGGGAATTAGCTCTGATCCACTTTTTATAGAAAATGAATGGATCAAAGGGATGTTTACTTCGTCTTTGCTTGCTTAGTATATCCAAGTCATCAAATATGCTTTAGCTTTAGTTGTAAACATTACGACTTAATTGGATTTGCGTATTTGTTCATGCACCACATGTTTAAAACTTGGTACCAGTTTCATAATTACGTCAACCTCAAGCATGAACTTAGTATTTGAAAGAAATAATCCCCTTGATTATTTTCATTAATTGAAAGGCTATATATACAAGTTACATATTTCCATAATAGGAAAAATCCTTTTCCTATTCTACTTCTAAATCCTTATTCTACCATAATTCTAACTATACAATTATGGTAGGTGTATAACACTAATTAAGGTATCCTTTTTATTACAATATACTACAAATATATATACCATATATACAATATCTTATTGGAACAATTTTCTAGCAAATCTGGCCGAGAGGCCCAACCCACTGCTATTGTTTAACACACCCCCGCAGTCATAGCGGGCGGCTTTCGAACGCTGAGACTGTCCCTAAAATCTTCAAAGAGAACCGCTGGTAGACCCTTTGTAAAGATGTCTGCAATTTGATAACGAGACGGGACATGGCATACGCGAACTTGACCCTTTGCAACCTTTTCACGGACAAAGTGAATGTCCATTTCGATATGTTTGGTGCGCTGGTGTTGAACGGGGTTACCTGAAAGGTAAATGGCACTAATGTTATCGCAATATACCAAGGTTGCCTTCTGAATGAGACAATGAAGCTCCAAAAGCAAATTACGTAGCCAACATGATTCGGAGACCACATTTGCTACCCCTCGATATTCTGCCTCGGCACTTGAGCGTGACAGAGTTGCCTGACGTTTTGCCGACCATGAGACCAAGTTGTTGCCAAGGAACATACAGTAGCCGAGAAGTCGACCGTCCGGTGTCGGGACAACCACCCCAATCGCATCATCGTAGTAGGAGACAAGCGTAGATGTAGCCGACGGATACAAGTGCAACCCATAGTCGAGTGTCCCCCGAATATACCGAATGATGCGTTTTATTGCATTCATGTGTTCAACTCGGGGTCATGCATGAATAAACACACCTGCTTTGAACCGCATACGTAATATCCGTCTGGTAAAGGTAAGATGCGGAGAGCCCCCGCAAGATGCGATATCGGGTCGGGTCCTCGTATGGTGCACTTTCGCTGCGGCACTTAGCTTTGGGTTTGCATCAACCGGCGTGGAAGTGGACTTACGGGATGACATCCCAGCCTCTCGATGATCTCGGCGAAAGATACTTCCGTTGAGACAGAAACAACCCACACCGAATGACGTTTGACAACAATTCCCAAAAAGTAACTCAAGAGCCCCAAGTCTTTCATAGCAAATTCGAACCGAGCATGGCCATGATAGGGCGACGCAAAGCATCGGAGGAGGCGATCAAGATGATATCATCCACATATAACGAGATGTAGGCCAATGACGAACCACTTGCGCGGTAGATGAACAAATAATTGTCCTGACCTGCGTGTGTGTGAACCCAATAGTCGAAACAAAATCAGCAAATTGTGTATACCAGGCACGTGGAGACTGCTTAAGCCCATATAAGGACTTTTTCAACAAACGAGACATGATGAGGGCGGGTGGGATCCCCGAAACCCAACGGTTGATGCATATAGACTGTTTCCTTGAGATCTCCATGTAGAAAAGCATTCTTGACATCTAACCGATGAATTGGCCAAGTCTTTGAAAGGGCCAAGCTAAGTACCGTGCGAATGGTAGCCGGTTTGACCACCGGACTAAATGTCTCACCACAATCAATACCAACTGCCGAGTCTTACCATCACCAACAAGTCGCGCCTTATGCCGAGCAAAGGACCCATCCGAATTCTCCTTGTGAGCAAAAATCCACATAGACACGATAATATTAATACCATATGGACGGGGCACCAACTCTCACGTCTTATTATCAATAAGAGCATTATATTCATCGATCATAGCAATTTTCCAATTAGGGTCATTTAATGCGGATACGAGATTGCGGGGCAAGGGGGATTTAGAGACATCGAATGTAAATTAAAATGTCTTTTAGGTGTAAAAATACCCCGCCGACTACGAGTGACCGGTCTATGACTCGAGGAAGAATTAATGGAATTTTACGGGCTCGGGACGGACCGGCCGGCAAGCGGTGGGCTGCTTGGCCCAAATCGGAAATGGTGGACTCGGCTTGGACCGGTTCCGGAAGCTGGGTTGGACCGGCCCGATTCTTTGGAACTGTTCCGGTGGGCTGGAAGAGCCGGGTGTGGCGATGCTTGTTGGGCCGGCGGGCGGTGGGCGGCCGGGAGGATTTTGGGTACGGAGATGTCCGAAAAATTCCGAATAATAAACGGGGATATTTGGTCATCCAAAAAATTATACGACTTAGGTTCGGGAGTATGAACTTTCGTAAATGGGAATTGAGTTTCATCAAAAATGACATGGCGATTGATTATGATTTTCTTGGAGGATAAATCAAAACACTTATAACCACGATGATTCGACGGATAACCCAAAAACACACACGGGGTAGACCGAGCCTGAAGTTTGTTAATTGTGGTGGATGGAAATAACGGATAACACAAGCACCCAAAAATCCGAAGGTGAGAATAAGAAGGGTTCTTATTATATAGGATTTTGAGGGGGGAAGAATATGTCAGACCTTTAGACGGAATTATGTTAAGAAGATATGTGGCCATTTGTAGAGCATGATGCCAAAAATATGGAGGTATGGAGGCATGTATAAGGAGAGTTCGGACAATGTTATTTATGGAACGAATTTTGCGTTCGGCTTTCCCATTTTGTGAAGATGTATGAGGACATGAAAAACGAAAATTTATCCCATGAGTAGCACAAAACTCTCGAAACTCCCTATTGTCATATTCTTTCCCATTATCACATTGAATATTTTTTATTTCTCTTTCGAATTGAGTACGAATGAACGCTCTAAATTTTATGAAGACGGAAAACACTTGTGATTTATTCGCAATTGAAAACGTCCACAAAAATCTAGAATAATCATCTAAAAAGAGAACATAATAACGATGGCCCATTGAACTCAGAATAGGAGATGTCCATAAGTCGCTATGAATAATGTCAAATGGCATAGAAGTATGAGAATTGGAGTCTACAAATGGTAACTTAATAATTTTTCCTAATGAACAAGACTGACAAATTGGAGTACGATTTGTACCCTTACAAGAAATAAAGCTATTTTTATCTAAAGCTGATAAAATAGAAGATTCCGGATGACCCAGACGAGCATGCCACATGGAAGGAGAGATGGCTGCAAAAGCTGATGGCAAGGCTGGACTCGATGGACTGAAACCGGGCATGATAGGATACGGATCCCCCTACTATCACACCTCATGAGATGACTCCCCGTCTTGAAATCCTTCACGAGAGAAACCGAAAGGATCAAATTCAACGAAAACAGAATTGTCATTTGTGAATTTTTGGACGAGACACTAAATTTTTAATCAATTTAGGAGCATGTAAAGTATTTTTCAAGAGGAGTGGTGGATTAGGAGGAGACAATGTTTTCTCGACCATACCCTAGAATTGGAATAGAGCTGCCATTACCAACAATTATCCCCAGGGGTGCTCAAATTGGAATAAGATGAGAGAGTACCTGATTCGGAAGTCATGTGAGTAGTGGCCCCGGTGTCCATGTACCAATTTGGGTCCGGTTGAGTCAACCCCAACGTGTGCATCGCGGCCTCGATATCAGTCTGAGTGGGGCTGTTGCTGCATGATGGGCTTGCGGAGGACGGGGCCCCGAGGACTCTGGCCGTCTTGGGAACCGGGGCCGTTACCGCCGTGGGGGCCGTTCTTTGGGGCCACCGGCCGGCCGATGGGCGCCAATCTTGGGTATTGGGCTTTCTTTGGATCGCCACCACCACCGGCCGGGCAAAACTTCTTTGGAGGGTGCGGGTGCCACTGCCACTGGCCCCACTGCTGGGCCCACGGTGGTGGTGGCCCACTGTACCCCGAATGGGACCCACTGCCTGCTTGTTGCTCACCGGAACCGCCACGAGAACCACCTCGTTTGCCCCCGTGGTTTTTGTTATTTTTGCGATTATTCTTGCCGCCACCATTATTATGGTTTTGGCCCGGAGTTATTAACAAAACCCGAAGAACTAGGAGAGGATGCCACCATGACAACGGGCTTGCTCCGGTGGCCGCCTTTTTAGCCAAACCGCTTCTTCCAACGTCAGCATGGAGCGGGCTTGATGAAAGTCGGGAAGAGGGTTGCTTTGGCGAAGGAGAGTTCCAACACCATTATAGGCCTCCGAAAGCCCGGCAACCAACTGTAGAACTAGACGATTATTTGTCACTGGTGCGCCAACATTACGGAGTTGATCCGCCAATTCCTTTAGTTTCTTGCAATATGCAGAAACGTTCGGAAATACGTCCATTCGAACGAGAGAGAATTCCTGCTCGAGTGTGACGATACGGGAATGTTGGTTGTCTTGGAATATGTCACGCAATCTATTCCATGCGGCCATAAGCCGTGGTATCGGGCTCCATAATCGTCTGTAGAAGGTCCACTGAAATAGTGGCGTATATCCACCGAAGAACGGTAGCATCAAGTGTAATCCACACCTCAGGATCCTCCGCAGGAAGGGGTCTAGCGGGAGGAATTATGTGATGAAGAACTTGATAAGAGATAGCGTGAATTTTAAACAACTCCGCCCACGTTGCATATTGAACGTTTTCCATCTCAAGGACAATAGGGACACTGAGCTTGATATTGGAAACTGTGAGGGCAGGGTGAAAATTGTTCTTAGACATATTTGAAAGAACAAAGAAGGAGGATAAATTTAAGAGAGGTTTTTGAGAGCGGAAGACGAGATATTTGGAGAGAAAAAACCCGAGGGAGGGGGGGGGGGGGGTTCTCGGCCAAAGAGGCAAAAGTTTGAGAGAAGAAAACTTTTGGTTTAGACCTAGTCTCTTGATACCATGAAAGAAATAATCCCCTTGATTATTTTCATTAATTGAAAGGCTATAAGTATTTTATTCATTAGATTGTAAACTTGACTCAATATGGTCTGGCATTTTCGTGTACCTCACAATGCAGGAGCTTACTCTAAGATAATGTTATGAATACCAATGAAATCTGAAATACTTCATGATAATAATTATTTTTCAAATATATGATGGAAAAGCGATAGTGGACGCTATTTCTATATTTTTTTTCCGTTGAAATGTCACCAGTTCTTCGCTTCCTCGAACTTTAGAACAGTTCAAGTTTTTAGTTCTCAGGAGATTGTGTAAGTTTAATTTTTTTGTTCTGTTCAGAACTTCCGGACCTGTGTGATTGTGTCCCATGTCCTTAGGTTTAGTTTTTTCTGTTCAAACTTCAGGACATTGTGTCCTTAGGTTCAATTTTTTAATTCAAACTTCAAGATTTTCAGCTTTAGTGTCCTTACTTTCAACTTAAATTATATGGACATTGTATCCTGAAGTTTGAACCAGGCTTGTGTCCTAAAATTCAATTGTTGTGTTTCTAACTTCGGGACATTGAAGAAAGGAATGAATAAAGAGAATAAGAAAGAACCGGCAGTAGTGATCAATTTGATATAGTTTTCTTAAGATTTGGTGATTAAAATAACGCATATGTTCATAAAAGTGTGTCGTTTATTCAAACTAAACTCTTATGTCCTTAAGTTTGAACTGTATATTTCTGAGAATCATAGTTGGTAACGGCATTGTTAATGTAGATATGAAGAGGAATAAAAAGAGGAGGAGAATCGGAAGGAGTTGCAGAAGAAGCGACAAGGAGAAGAACAGAAGTGGACACTACCTTTGTTAAATTGCAGGCTAAATTTTAATTAATTTGCACCCTGATTTCAAATTAAGCCCTGGTTGATTTACGCAAAGGTCCATTTTTATATTTAGATTTTGCTCATATTTTTAAAGTAAAATATAGTCCATGGAGAATTACCACTCCGCATAATGTTTGGCTCCATTATCTAATTTTACATACAAAATATTAGATTGTCAGGCTAAACTTTAAATAGTCTGCCCCTGATTTCAAACCGCAGTTTATTTACGCAAAGATTCATTTTTTATGCCACAATTTAGATTTTGCTCCTATTTTTAAAAGTTATGAGAAGTCCTTGGAGAATTACCTCTCCGGATAATGTTTGTCTCATTCTCATATATGCTCATATATTGTCTAATTGTACGTACAAAATATTAGACTTACCGTAATTTAATATTTTTTTATAAGATTTTCAATTTGCAAGAATCTTTAGACAATAATCTAATAAATTCATAAATTGGAAATGAAATAAAAGAATGTCATTTACGAAACAACTATCTCAAAAAAAGAATGATTAGGCAAAAAATTTACCCAATAAATGGTTATCCATGCACTTCACCCGTTTTCTCCCGATTTGGGTCAGGACATGTAAGAATGATGGAATAATAATAGGAATCCAACACTACCAGCAAGGACTACACCGGTGGAATTAGAATAACTCTGCCAAAAATGAAAAAAATATCTAAAATAATTCATTTTCAAAAGTAAACTATTTAAAGAAATTGCTTCAATTTGAAATGCGTTGGTCAGCAACTTTGCTTGAACCCCATTACTTAATTTTCTGCCTAAGGAATACTTTCAATTGTATCTCTTTGTTATCGGCATCAATACCTTAATTTCTTCATCCTTAAAATGGACAAACAAACAAGTAAACCACAATAGTCCGTTAAATCTTTAATTGAAATGTTTTAGGACAAGTAGATTAGGAAGTTGGGATTAAATATTCTATAGGCTCTGGTTCTCATTTTGTAGAAGAATGAATGGATCAAAACGAGGTTTACTTCTTCTTCATTGACTAAGTCGCTTTGCTTGCTTAGTATGTCCAAGTGCAGCAAGTATGTTTTAACTTCAGTTGTAAACATTACAACTTAAGAATTTATTGGATTTGCTTATTTGTTCATGCACCACATGTTCAAAACTTGGTACTTGTTTTATAACTACGTCAACCTCAACCTATTAGTCATGGCATAGTGTTGGGATCGAAATAATAGCGCGTCATGCGTAAGTTAATGATTGCAAACTTTGAACGACGATAAATCAGACGACAAAGAAAACTCTACTAAAAGAAGCATAATATTTAATATGGTTTGGTCAAGTGACATATATATTGAAAAATTAAAATTATAAAAAGAAAACATTAATCTATGAGAGAATAATTTCCCCTAAACGAGACTCTTTAATGACTACAATGCAAAGAAACATTTTCCACCAAAAGTCCTTCATTTTTTTTTAAGTAAAACACAATTATGGTAAAATTCAAATAAGGTAGGAAATTTAGAGCAAACCCTAACGCATACCATGTATATAGTGCTAGTATTTTATTCATTGGATTGCACAATTGACTCAATATGGTTCGGTATTTTCCTGGACCTCGCGCATTGCAAGAGCTTACTCCAAGATATTTGCGATGAATTTTCACCTATCAAATTTGAAGTACTTCGAAAATAACTATTTTTCAAAGACGTGGCCGGAAAGTGGCAATGGATGTTATTTCTACATTTTTTCCGTGAAAATGTCATTAGTTCTTCTTTGCTTCCTCAAACTTCAGGATACCACATACCTATGTCCTTAAGCTCAGTGTTTTCTGTTTAAACTTCAGGACACTGTATCCCTAAGTTTAATTTTTTAACCCAAATTTTAGGTTTTTCAGCTTTAGTGTCCTTAAGTTTAGTTTTTCAGTTTAAATTTTAGGGATACTGCATTACACGGTTCAAACTTCAGGCTTGTGTCGTGAAGTTCAACCGTTGTGGTTCACTTAGGTCATTTAAGAAGAAGAAAGAACTAGCAGTAATAGTAACCAATTTGATGTAGTTTTCCTACGATTTAGTGCTAAAACGACGTATACATTCATAAAATAGCGTCCTTAAGTTTGGATTCCACAATTCAAACGTCAAAATTGTGTCCTTAAGTTAGTAGGCATGTAATTACAATAAGATCACAAAACTTAAACGATCTGGGATTAATGTTTGGTAGCAAGATGAAAATCATCGTTGATGTAGATCATGTGAAGAAGATGAGACATAGAAGGAGAGAAGTTGACAAATGCAGAAGAAGTGAAAAGGAGAAAGTAGAAAAGTAGAGAAGCCAGAACTAACCTTTTTAAATTGCTCGCTGAACTTTAAATAATTTGCAAACTCGGTTAATGTTTAAACAATGTCCTTTGTTAATTTACACAAAGGTCCATTTTCTAGGCCACAATTTAGGTATTATTCATATTTTTAAAAGTTGTTCAAACATAACCGTTAGTAAATTACCCTTCTTGATAGTGTTTGATTCGAGCCTAATGTTTGTCATATATTAATGAACTTTGTAGATAAAATATTAGAATGTCCTCTAATATTTGCAATAACTTAAAGAATTTGTGAATGTAATCTAATATTTTCTCATAAGATTTTTTTAATTTTTCCAAAAAAATAAATTAAACCGTGGTCTAACAAAAAAAATGATCATTTTACTTAACGACTATTCCAAAAAAAAAAATACAAACAGCAAAAAATGGTTATCCGTGCACTTCTCCCATCTTTTCCTGATTTGGGCTAGGACAGGTAAGAATGATAAGCCAAATAGTACCAGCATGGACCACACCATCTACCAAAAAAATAACAGCCTTATTAGAAAATAGAGTAATCTACAACTCATATGAAGATTCGAGAGTAGAGTATACACATATACAAAGCGTAAGCGCAATACACACAAATGCGTAAGTTATGATAGCTTATTTTTTTAAAAAAAAATAATTAATAACTAACGCAAGTAAATAAGACAAATAAAATTAATCTCATAAATAAAATGGAAGGACTTATATTAAAAAATAGGATATTTAAAGAAAATACTTCAATTTGATTCCAAGTTGGTCAGCAACTTTGGTTGAACCCAATTACGCACTACTACTATACTAGTTTATCCGAGAAGTAGTTAAACCGTTTACGGTTCCTCTAAATTTCTCTCTAATCCTTCTTCATCTTGTTCAAATTAGTCAAACAGTAATAAGGATCCAAACATTACTGTAAAAAGTTAAATGGATTTGTGAGAAGGATGTTGTTGCTCTTTGTAGTGTTTGTTTTGGGAGCTGTAACAGTTGTTGCACTTGAAGCTGTGGCTGTGGTACTTTTGATTCGATGGTTGAACCGTAGAGTTGCTCGTGAAGCGGGTAAAGCAAAACCGAACGGGTCGCCCCGGGATTTTGATTTTTCATTGTACCAGAAACAGGTAATGTCATTTTTACTTTGATTAATTGGTTTAAGAGAGTTAATATGAAACCTAAATTAACTAGATTAAGTCATTCTGTTTTGTAAAATTAAAATTTGGGAACTACATTAGAAGTGTATTAGCAAATTTGTCTATCGGAAACAGACGTTGAGGTAATTTCTGCGTACATCTTACCCCCCTACACCCCACTTTGTGGGATTACACTGGTTATTTTGTTGTAAAGTAGTGAATAAGTGCATTTTTGAAATGTTGGTGAGCAATTAGTTTGAAATTTCGGGAGATGAGAAGTGCCGGACACTTTGGAACAAAGTGAGTATATGTGATTTTTTGACCGGCATGTGTGTGCACGACAATGGATATTGACCTATTTTATTCTATTGGAGGATGTGATTAGACAGGACATGACACACTTGTAGCTTAACAAGGACATGACCCTAGATAGGAGGTTATGGTGGTCGAGGATTAGTTAGTAGGTAGTCGAGTGTCATCTAGTTTCCTTTCTCCTTATTGTTATTATTACTCCCTCCGTCCCATAACAAGTGTCCTTAGCAAAGTGTGTGTTCAGTTCAATAATTTCTACATAGTATTAGAGCAAGTAAAGGTTTTGGTTTCAAGTCTCACCACTGCCCATTATTAAGAAAGGTAGTTCCACATGCTTGTCCCAGTTTCAACTTATTGTATTGTGCTTGTGTTCTGCCTCCCAGGGGATAGTCTGGGTTCTAGAATCTGAAAGAATACCAAAGGCTCTTCCAGTGGACAAAGCCTTGACGCAGCAAAAGGTCAAGAAAGAGATCTTAGAGGTTACACCTACCCAGAAATTTGCCCAAATCAAGGATCATCATCTCGTCTTAAAGGAGTCAGATGGTTCCCATGTGAAAATTCCACTAAAAGGTTGCATGATAGCAGCTGTTTCGGCCTCAAGCTTGTCCTCTAGAAAATGGTAATTTTGTAAGTACTGTTATATTTTGAAGTGATTTGTGTTGAATCGCCACACTATATTTTTTTCTCTTCGTGTAAGTTGGTTTGTGTCACTAGTTTCAAATATAAATTATTGGCAAGATTTATATGGCACTCGTATTCATGTTCTAACAATTTTATGAATATAGTACATAACTTAGTTTTGGAGGCATCAGATCTGGAAAGAGATCTCTAGTCTCTAGGTGCAATTGATTTTATAGGCTATGTCCTTTTGTCGTGTGAGGCTGGTGCCATGAAATCCAGGGTAGACATAAAGATGAGCACAAAGCATTTTTCGTTGTCTAAGTGTGAATTGAGCCGAGGGTCTATTGGAAACAACCTCTCTACCTTCACAAGGTAGGGCGGCTGCGTACACACCACCCTCCCAGACCCCACTTGTGGGATTACACTGGGTATGTTGTTTGTCTTCCATTACTTTTTGTAGGATTTAGATGTGACTTGAAATACATGTGCAAGTCACACTCTTTCTGTTTTTTGGCATAACAAGCGAGCACCCCTGACATATCCTGATTTGACTTGGTGCTGCTATTACAATCTTCACCATTCATGGTTGATTCGGGAACTTGCGGGGACCAAGAGCAACCTCATACTATACTAGTATTATAGCTCGATTTTGTTCCTTTTGTCTTCTGGACAAACTAATTAGATTTATTTATAATATAATTTACTATGATAAACTTTCATCACTACTAAACTGGACAGAATCTTGGAAAAAAGGGAAGATTTACATTTAGTTTTGGTCAAAAAAAGTATATACAGAGTATAAATTATACTGGCAACCAATGTGAAAATAGTTAATAATAGGTAAAAGTATCTTGTGACATCTAATCAGTTTTGCCATAATTGAAAATGGAGTTCCTTGTCAAAAAATAAAATAAAAGCAATTGAGGATGGAGTTAACCCTTCCCGAGAGAAAAAGAGAAGCATGAAAAATAAGTTAATAACAGGTTAAACACAAACTACAGAAGCACCTTTACAGAGGAAAACAATTTTCTAATAGTATTTAGTGCTACTGTACTTTAAGTACTTTAAGAAGCCAGTGGAAGGCAAGATAAAGAACAAAATATCAGGTGAAATTTATCTAAAACTATGAGAAATAAGTTATTTCCACTAAAAAATAAGTGAAATTTAATAATATATTCATATATAATTGAAATGCTCCATATTCTTTCAAGCAGTTTGTGAAAAATCGGAGTACAAAGGTTCAGAATTCAAGAGGTAATCAATTCAGAAAAAAATTGACTTCATTAGAGATGGTAATATTGTAAAAGTTGATCTCCTATTATTTAGCACACGGTTAAGTAAGTGGTTTGTCTAATTGTTTGGCAAAGATGTGATAACAATAACTTACAACTTCAATTGGTGTTATCTGCTACAATCTTACAGGGCGAAGAGATATCCTATCAAAATAGAGAGCAAAGCATCCACTTTATATGAAGGAAGTAGAATACTTTACATTTATCTTGACACATGCTGGGAGAAAGAAGCATGGTGCAAATCCCTTCGTCTTGCTTCCTGCGAGGACAAAGAAAAACTAAAGTGGTTTGCCAAGCTGAACGTTGAGTTTCAAAATTACCTGGTGTCATTAAATGCAGGTTATCCTTCATTTATGAAACCATATTCAAGCGTTGATATTGATTTAGGTGATAAATCAAGTAAGCTTGATGGTTCCTCAAAAGTTCGGCAATTTCTGAAAAAGCTTGGGAAGAAAGCTTCTAAAACTGTTCCAGAAAATAAGGGAAGCTCCATTTCAACGTCAGATCATGAAGAAAGGAAGATGAGTGAGAGAGCTCAGTCCTTCCATGACCTCGATTTTGCTGGTGGTGGCATCAAGTTGGCTCCAACACGCAAGCCTCTTGATTTTTCTACTAAGGATGTTGTAGTGCCTTCATCTACATCGACATCTACTGGATCAGGAAGCCGGAGTCAAATGTCTGTTACATCTGATGCAGATTCTGATGACAGGATTTTTGGTGATGAGGGAACTCTTTGTTGGAATTTGTTAATATCCCGTTTGTTTTTTGATGCTAAAAGAAACGACCAGATGAAAACCTCCTTGCAAGCCAGGATTCAGGTTTGCAATCTCCTTTCTCTTTCCATTAGTGTATGTTTTTATCTTGGTTTAAGCTTTTTGGTTACTGACATCATAATTTGCTAACTATTGCTTCTGAAGCAAATGAACATCTTTTTGCAATTAGTACTGTAGGTGGAAAATTAGCAATTGAGTTTTGTCAGCTGCAAGTGTTTGAGTCAGAAATGGATTTGGTTCCATATTGTTGTTGTTCTGTTTTAGAAGTTGGGTCTGGAATGGTTGATTTTCTTCTCTTCCTACACAAGTTATCAACAACAAACAACAATAACAACCCAATGAAATCCCACAACGTGGGGTCTGGGGAGGGTAGAGTGTACGCAGACCTTACCTCTACCTTGGTAGGTAGAGCGGATGTTTCCGAAAGACCCTCGGCTCAATACAAAGCATAAGCACAAGCAAAGCAAGAGAACGGTCATACCCGGACAAGAGATTTAAAGCAGTATGAAAATGATGATACCAAAAGCGATTAAGCCATGATAGAGCATTCTGAAAGGGAAGCTATACTAACGCAGGTAAATAAGATAAACAAGATAAACAAAGTATACTAAAGAACACATAGCAGCAGAAATCAAACGACATTGGACTATAAGGCAATACTGCGCCTACTAGTATGATAGGCTAAGTAGGCCTACAATAGTAACACTACAACTACCATTATGTACGCATAAGTAGGACTACACTCAACTACCTACTACCTTTCTACCCTAATTTGTGTCCTCCACAACCTCCTATCTAAGGTCATGTCCTCAGTAAGTTGCACATGCGTCATATCCCGTCTAATCACATCTCCTCAATACTTCTTCGGCCTACCTCTACCCCTCTTGAACCCGTCCATAGCCAACCTCCACACTGGGGTATTGGTGTCTCTCATCTGCACATGCCTGAACCATCTCAAACTCGTTTCCCGCATCTTATCCTCCACCGAGGTCACTCCCACTTTGTCCCGGATATCGTCATTTCTAATCTTATCCCTCCTTGTATGCCCACACATCCATCTCAGCATCCTCATCTCCGCAACTTTCATCTTTTAGATGTGTGAGGTCTTGACTGGCCAACACTCCGCCTCATACAACATAATCGGTCTAACCACCACCCTATAGAACTTGCCTTTAAGTTTTGGTGGCACTTTTTTATCGCACAAGACTCCAGATGCGAGCCTCTATTTCATCCACCCTACCCCAATACGATGTGTGACATCGTCATCAATCTCTCCACTCCCTTGGATAATAGACCCGAGGTACTTGAAGCTTCTTTTCTTTGGAATGACCTAAGTAACAAGCCTCACCTCCACGCCTATCTCAAGGTAGCTCCCGTTACTGAACTTGCACTCCAAGTATTCTGTCTTGGTCCTATTCAGCCTGAACCCTTTAAACTCCAGAGTCTGTCTCCAAACCTCCATCTTATCGTTCACTCCGCTGCGAGTCTCATCAATCAGGACTATATCGTCTGTGAATAACATACACCATGGCACCTCCCCTTGGATTTGTCGCGTCAGTCCATCCATCACCAAGGCAAATAAGAATGGGCTAAGAGCTGATCCCTGGTGCAGCCCCATCATCACTGGAAAGTGCTCCGAGTCTCCTGGCAGGAAATTTGTTTAATGCTTTATTTGAAGCTTCGTAGGTTTGTATGTTTTATTGTGACATTTTATGCAGCTTCCATTGTTATGTTAAATTAAAAAGAAAATTTCTTTGTCTAATTGACCTATGATTCTGTGTGTTCGTACTTGTAGAGAACGCTGTCAAATATACGAATTCCCAGCTACATAGGCGAAGTGACATGTACTGCTGTTAATATTGGTAACCTTCCTCCCTATATACGTGCAATGAGGGTTCTTCCCTCAGACACGAATGAGTTTTGGGCCTTCGAAATTGATCTTCAGTATTCTGGTGGTGCAATCTTGGATGTCGAGACAAGGGTTGCAGTTCAGGACCTTGATTTACCTGAAGGGGACGAACCAGAAATAGAATCCAGTGATCATGATGTCAAATATGATTTACTAGAAGGGGCTGAGCGGTTTGGAAAACTAAAGCATTCTGAAGTGGATGTTGATAAGAAGATGGACCAAACCAAGGAAGGTAATATTTTCTTTGATGTTCTCAGAAATTTGGATTTTGCAGTCAAAATATGTTATTTTGGTTGGGCGTGCTTGATGGTTATTTATTCAGTTATCTAAAGGCGAATAGTCAACTATTTCTAAAACAAAAATATTTAGATAGTAATGAAGGTGCATTAATCAGGTGAATTTTCAGATGGGATGCGAAGCTCCAATAGCACGCCAAGTGTGTCGCCTCAAGTGTCTAAGTGGAAGTCTATCTTTAATTCTGTTGCCAAGCAGGTCTCACAGGTTGGTAACAACTTTTTATTAATATAATGGGCTATTCGTTTTGTACAGATAGAGTGGAGGGGATCACTTAATCCTTGTTTATTAACGGGGTAGAGCAGTTTAGTATCTCGTAAGGTCCATAACCTTGATGTCAAGGGTTCAAGTCCTGTCTCCACAACATCTTGTTTGGCCGAACTATTGTAGGGTTGATTCTTTAACTAGTAATTAATTCCCGCTATTCACTTTTTGGGGGTTGAAGGGAAAATGAAATGTAGGGGAGGATAGAATCACTACACTATCAACCCAATAATACCAAATCCTTAAACTTGAACCGTTCTGGGCCAGCAATTTAATTCTTTACATAGGGGCATGAGCATCCTTGAGCATTGCACTGGCTGGTGTTTAAGAGGTGATCACATAAAAGGAAATTGATGCCAAGGTTACAGTTTAATGGTTAGAATGCAGGGATACAACTATTTTCTTCCCTTGAAATCTTTTATACATTTTTGCAAAATAACTGCTGTTAGTTCATAGTAAATTTTCAGAAACCAGTAGTTACTAATTTATCATAGTGCAGATTCTGATTGTGATAGATTCTGAAGCTAAAAGATATAGAAGAACAACCAACTTTAATGGAGAATCAACTTCCAAATGAAACCAAAGCACAAACTAGAATATTGGAATTTTTAACCATTACAATATCTAAAGGAAACAAACTAAACTAAGCTAGTAGAGGAATTAATTATGTTACCTTAACTAAAATGACTATAGTTGCTAAGAATAATTAAGATGCTCTAAGCTCCCACGAGTTTTTTTTCATCCAAATTCATTCTAAAAAGAAAGAACACAAATAAAATGGGTACAAGAGCCAAAAGTACAAAAATGCCTTTAATAGTTAGCCTCCAAGAAAAATGAGCTAAAGAATTCTTGTGACAAGACCCCTTTGATTCAAAGAGATTAATTGGCCTTGGGTTTCCTTGTTTGATTCCCTCATAGTCCTTAAAGTCATGATACAAGATCCCTTGAGCTAAATCTTGGAGGTCTTGTAATTTCTTAGTTTGATTCCTTTTAAATGGTCTACTTGAGGGATTCTAAAAAGAAAAGTTCTACTTGAGGGATTCACTTGACTTGGGTTAGTTTCTGAGTATGCATCAGAGTGAGTTAGCAAAATCTACAGGTCAACCTATGTTTATGTAACCTACATCTAAGAATACTTTTGTGTAAAATACAGCAAAACTTCAGCAGTGCTCTTTACTTCGACTTGAAATGACCTCCTTATTTTGTTACAGAGCAGGAACCATAGTTGATTTCATTCAGTTGACCTTAGTATCCTTGTTACTTTATGAGCATAGATAAGGGCAGGTGAAACGAGGATGCCCCGAGGAGAACACAGTATGAAATATGATTGAGCAATGGATTCTGAATGAAAAAGGATTTACTCGTTATACAATCATGAGATTTCTGATATGGCAGCATTCTGCTACTGCATGTGTTGCTTAGATGATCAGTGATTTAATCATATTGTGCCTGACTACAGCTTTTGAATTTATTTGTGCATGTACTGAAAGAACATAGTGTCTTATTCCACTAGTATTGTAGCAAATTGTGGAAGAAGCTCTTTTGCATTCTAAGCATTGAATCTGGAAACTCACCAGGTACCACTCTCGCTGGGGATTAGGGTTGCATCCATTCAAGGAACTATGAGGCTATACATAAAGCCGCCACCTTCAGATCAAATATGGTTCGGATTCACATCATGCCCGATATAGATTTCCACTTGGACTCTTCTGTTGGGGAGCATAAGATCTCAAGCGGGCATCTTTCTTTGTTCCTAATCAATCGGTTTAAGGTCAGATTGAGAGTTTATCTGTTCTACAATTTGATTACGTTGTTCGACTTAATCATGATTTGAAAATTTTCGATCTTCTTCTCATTTTAACCCTTTACATTGACTTAATCATTATTTGACAGTTTACCAATATGGGGTGATTAAGATTGAAATGTGTTGACCTTTAACAGTTCTAACACTTAGCTAGCTTAAATCCATCTTCATTCGGTTAAGGTTTCTAGAGATTATTTGTGACAGACTAACAGTAGTGGGTTGACAGACTGCAAGGTGTCCTCTTGAACTAAAATTTCTAGAATATTGACAGTCTTAAATATCAAGTACTGGAAAAAAGCACTTGGTGTTTTAGCAATCATCACTACGAAAATAAATAATGTTGAGTGATTGGAGATTCCATGTCATATCAAACTACTACTATTACAACTACGCCTTAATCCCAAATAAGTTGGCGTCAAAGAGTACTTTTCCTAAAAAGCCTAGCCAGTTATCTGTAACAACAACATACCCAGTGTAATCCCACAAGTGGGGTCTGGGGAGGGTAGGATGTTCGCAGATCTTACCCCTACCTCTGTGGGGTAGAGATGCTATTTCTGAAAGACCCTCGGCTCAAAAGTAGCCAGAGTAATCTGTGTGAACATTCCCTATGATTCCAAAAGTATAAAAAACAGCAAAATGCACTGAATATGAAAGAAAGTATCTTCCACTCCTTCAATATTTTTCATATAAGAGCACGAGCTGCTACATCCCATATGTAATCATATTCTTTCCTGATTCCTTTGTTGTTGTGTGACTGTAGCTGCCGAAGTCAGTGGACTCCCAAAGATCCATGGTTTGATATTGTCTAAGTGAATTTGTGTACTTTAAATCGGTCTCGGGATAAGTAGGATGTAGTTGGAAACTGTAGAAAAAAGGTCATTTGAGATCCAGGGACAGGAGTGACTCAGTTGCTAAAATTCATTTGAAGAAGATAGAGATTAATGGCACCTTCAACACGAAATGCATGAGCTGAATACAGTAAGCATGCCTAGCTAGTTGTTAGATCATTCTTTTCAATAAAGTAATAAATTTCAATAGAAGAACGGCAACAACGTGCCCGTATACAAGAAGTATACCAAAAATAGTAATTCTTACAAAAAGACATTGTTTCCTATAAGAAACACCAAAACTTCTATGCATCCAGGAACTCGTGGTTGCACCAAAGAAGATAAGGGAAAAGAAGCTATTCCTCAAGTGTACAAAGTCTTTCTCAACTCTACATCAAAAGCTTTCCTATTCCTCATACAGTCCACGTAAGTGTTAGAGGAGCAACATCACGTGCTTTGCGCCATCTTTGATAGGCTCAGCTAAGCATTGTTTCTTTTACAGTGCCGGACATCACCCACTCAAGTCTAAACCATCTCAGAATTTCTCACCACAAACAAGACGCTATCCAACAATATAAAAGGAGGTGATTCACATCTCCCCCTAAGCCTTTATACATGAAACACTAACTAATACAAGTAATCTTCCTCTTCCTCAAATTCTCCTCCATCAAGATCACCCGCTCGCAGCTAGCCAAGTGATAAAACATGCCTTTCTCGATGCCCTAGGGATCCATATCGAACTATGTGGAAAAGCTGATCAGAAGTTTCTCATAATAGGACTTAACAGAAAAGACATCATTTTCCCCCTCTCCCGGCCAGCCAGCCTTGCAAGTTCTTGTTTTTAGATCATTTCTTTTTGACAAGTTACTAAATTATTTTAACTTGTTTCTTTTCCAACCGCCAATGATCTGCTTCCTATGGATTGTTTTACAACAGTACAATGCTTGAATCTGATCTACCTTTAAATTCAACAGAGCAATGTATGCAACATTTCAAATTATATTGTTCTCTTTGTCACCCATAGGCAATATTTGCTGAAATGGTAATTACATACTCTTAGTGCTGATACTAACAAAAAACATAGGTGAGATTTCCTTCAGAGGCTTAGCTGATTCTTCATAACTAATGCAGAGTGCTATTCGTGAAACATTGGTACTCCCAAACTGTGAAAGTGTATGCATCCCGTGCATGTTAGCGGAAAAGGATGACTGGGTCCCCCGACAAGTTGCTCCATTTATATGGCTTAATCGAGAAGCTGCAGGTAATAATTCCAACAGACAAGAAGCACCTAGCTCCCAACCTGCGGATCCAACACGAATCACTGAAGTTGATAGGGGAGGTACCAATGGTAATGCTGAAAGCAAAACTGAAAATCCAGGAAAAACAGGATGGACTACTCAACAAAGCAAGTCATTGGATCCACATGCATTATTATCAGTTCCTATGCATAGTCCGGACAGAAGCACCACTAGCAATGCCGAAAGCAAACAAGAAAAGACAAGAAAAGCTGGATGGTCTGCAGTGCAAAGCAAGTCATTGGATCCACATGCATCCTTATCAGTTCCCATAGCACAGCCTAGCACAAATAACCAGCCTTTGGAAGAATTGAAAGCACCGTTGTTGGAACATGAGGAACAGCAAGAGGATCACCTCAGGAGCATAGAGGAGAACGTAGAATGCAAGTCACCTTCTCGACAACTGGTACTGCATGAGGAAAAAAATCAAATTAATGGAGAAGATGATACGAAGTCTACACGAATAGGGAGAAAGGCTAGGATGCTTGGTTTGGGGAAAAAAATGGGGGAGAAACTGGAAGAGAGGGCACGTCACATAGAAGAGAAGGGAAGAATCTTAGTTGAGAGGATGAGGGTCAACAGTGAAAAAAAAGGAACATTGTAAAAATGCAGCTTCACCAATTCATTTCTTAGCGCAAGGCAAGTCCCCAGTGTATCTATTATTTGTTAATTTACGTTTCATTTGTGCTTTTATGTCTTCGCGAACAAAATCCTCCATTGCTACACATGTTTCAGTCACACAGGTGCAGTAAAACTGACAACCTGTGAAGGAACAAAATCAAATTGAAAGCTCCATGCTTTGCTTCTATCAATCCAGATGGTTCATCTTCAGCTGCCATGAGGAAGAGTTCTTGAGTTATACAAGTTCATTTCAAGGACTAAGCAGCTTCGTCGCTCTTAATTGGTTAGTCATGGAGAAAGGGTTGCAAGTAAAAAATTGCTCTACGTTTATTGTATAAGTTAAAGTGATTATTTTGGTCATTTTACCAAGTCTTTCCCATTGAATTGAGAGATGTTCTCATTAAAGAAAAACTCAAGAATTGAGCTTGCATATTCAGTTTTTACAAACTCAAAAATACACACTTTACAAATGTTCAGCGTCATACTTTGAGGACTACGTATAACCAAGCCTTAGCTTGAATAGATTAGTTAGGTAATTGTCTCCGTCGATTACATCACTTTTTTACTTTCGTCTTAAAGCGTTTCCTTGTGACTGGAAGAGGGAAAAAAACGAAGATAATCTTCAAAAGGAAATAAGAGAACTAGAAAGAGTTGAAAAAAATGAACATACCTGTAGAAATTGTTGTCAAAATGAAAATAATCTTAGAATCTCACTTTCTTTTGGACACTAGTTAGTATTTTTCCAATAAAATATGTATTGTCAAAGCACATAAAATGTGATCAAAAGTATTATAAACATTAAAAATTAAATCTCATTGTTCGCACAAAGTGAAAAACAAAAGAATTCTTCATTTTCTGTTGATACCACTAATAATATCATTTTCCAATTTGGGTTCGGCGACTTGAACATAATCAATACAAAGACCAGAGATACCCCTTGTAGGAACGTCAATGACGTGAGGAAGATAAATAATTTCTTCTGCTTACAACAATCAACAACCATCGGAATTCTGACGTTACAATGGCAGAGGTAGCGGATTTATCTTCTTTTTTAAGAAAAAAAAATTGTGGTATTTGGACTTACTGGTGTGCAAATCAACACTTCACCTAGTAATTGTTACCTCCAAGACTCCAACCAGCACAGATACCAGGCGACGCTTTCCACCATTGTCATGATCGCTTAAACAACTCATCGAGGACATTAGAATTTCTTGTATCAGAATTGCTGTAAAAGTTCAAAGTTCTGCTCCTTAATCCTTGAACAATTTAGTTGAATATAGAAAGAGATGGAAATGCAAACTCAACAGTTTGGTACAATTCTTTAGTGCAAGAATCAGTGAAGCTTACTTTTTTGCTAAAATTACAACATGATTGGAACAAATATTGGAAAAGTCGAACGACATTTTCAAGTTAACAAGCTGCTAAAGCCTAAAAGAACTCAACCATAATATGGTCAATTGAGAGGATCATCTGTAGAGGTTTTGGTAAACTAAGTATAACGTTTGTAACAGCTCAGCAAGTGAGAAAATATCATTAAGACCAGTATAAATAGAGTTTTAAGAGCGTAATAAACAGTAGTATAAAACCTTTGACATTTTGCTTGCACATGTTATTTTTCAACATTTTAATCTTTATAGAGCCTCATTGACATGCTATGGCAAAATTTTGGTATGCATATAATCTAGTTGCAAAATCCACAATTTTTACTTGCCGAAATTATTTTAATCGATGTCCAAGATGAAAATTTGATCAAGTAAACCCTCCAAACAGAACGTGATCATACATATATTGGAATAAAGGCAGAAATAGAGACCTATTGGCGTCCAATAGTTTTGAAACAGTAACCAAAATTCGCATTTTGCACTCTTGGAAACAAAACCACTTTCAGATCATCCTCCAAAAAGCCCTGCTCTAACGAAGATAAAATAATTCAGTACATCCACCAAGTCAAAATCCTTTTTAACTGTGCCATTAAAAATACCATCTATAGTAGAAACTCACAAAACCTAGACTTTATCCAAAAAGGATGAAGAGCTTAAAGGAAACATGTTTCATTCCCAGTCTGTGGCGCCAGCAGCAGGGACAACATCTGGTAAGGGAGCGGCAGCTACAGGTACAGGTGCAGCTGCTGCATCCCATCCTCCATCAGCTGCTGAAATTCATCCCCAAATAAAAAAGCAAAGCTATTAGTGCTGCCAAATTTACGAGTGAATAATAGACAGAAAAATACTTGAAATTATCAAACTTCAAATGGGATTGAATATTGTAGCAGACAATACCAGGAACCAATATAGTAAAAACAAACTAACCTCCATCTCCGGCCCAGCCACCAGCAGCTACTGGAACAGGTGCAGCAGCATCAACAGTCCATTGGGCCTCGGGGATTTGGCTACTAGACCAATCACCAGCAACGGCAGCACCAGCAGAGTAGTCTGCATAATCTAATGCGGGTACTTCCTCTTCCTGCTCCTTTGCCTCTTCAGGCTCCCTATAAAAGAAGAGATCGACCTGCAAAAATAGAAATTAACAGATGCAAAAGAAAAACCTATATTCAGTAACAGACTGCAAAAGTAGCATCAAATCATCAATTAAACTTCAGAAGTGTGCAACCATCAGCAGCAGAATGACACGACGGAGTTAGACCTAAGAAAAAATAAAATGCATAAAGATGGTCTTTACCATGACATCCCATTTGTGTCCTTGGCTAATGGCCCCACGCATTTGCAGCACCATCCTAGCTAAGAGCCAGAAAAGAACACCAATACTGTGCTTTCCTTTGTTATTGGCAGGGATACCGATGTCAACATACCGCATTGGAGAATCTGTGTCACAGAAAGCAATAGTTGGGATGTTCCCAAGTGCAGCTTCCTTGATTGGCTGCAAAGTATTCAACAAACAGGTTATAAATCACTGGCAAGTTTAAAATGAGAATATGAATATCAGGAAAATAAGTAAAACCTGATGATCAGTTCTTGGGTCAGTGAGGATCAGGAGTCGTGGCTCACTATATGAGGTCTGAAGCTGATTGGTAAAAGTACCAGGGGTATGGCGTCCAGCAATGGCATGTGCACCAGTATATTGGGCAAACTTCAAGACAGCTCTCTGTCCATATGGCCTGGCAGATTGCACAATAATGTCCTGAGGATTCTCAATTGCAACAATCACCCTGGCAGCCATTTGAAGCTTTTCCCATGTCTTTCCAAGGTTAATGATGTAGATACCTATGAATATAAATAGATAGGTCAAGATAAACAGAGAACCCAAACAAACAACTGGTGGAAGTATTGTCGTGAAACCATGATTTTGAATTCAAATATACTGGCCACACAGAGAACTAATAAAATTCAACGAAAACAAAATGCACATCTAACATACATTTTATTTAAGTAATAAGAAACAGAGAATGAAGTATTGCAGGTTAGAGAATTCCAATATGAGATAAAATGATTGATGAGAACTAATGCACATATATCATCTTTCTAGATATGACAAGTCAAAACATTGAAAAGATTAACTAGGAAGAGAAACTAGCAACTCCAAACAGAACAATCTATCACAATTTTCCCCATCAGGGCCCCTAGTCTTAGCAAATTGAGAATACTTCAAAATATTTCTTTTCATTCAATGCATACTGTATAGGTATTGGTTTGACTTGCCACAACAATGTCACCCCGAACTAGTTGGGGCACCAATATGAATCCGCACTAACAATTCCACTCTATCCACATACCTACGAATTAATTTATGAGCTCTGTAATAGTTGCAGTACATAATTGTAAGGAATGTCATTACTATTATTTTCTTTCTCAAACTGCAGGATAAGTGCATGAGAAATTGACATAAATAACCGCAACAAAAATAATAGCCAGAAATTGTGAAGTTTTGTACATTAGTTTATAATATAGATAAAATGTACATTTTTATGCATAATAGTGTATATTTGGCTAGCGAATGTAATTATTTTTGGCAGACTATGCAAATATGTAACTTGACCTAACAGTTTGATAAAGTGAACCTTGAATATAGATACACATACATAAGCTAAATCTTAAAATGGGCAATTGAAACCATGTAGTACGATGTATTAAAAAATAATGATATAGCTGAAAACATTTTAGTAACACAATTCCACTGATTGTCACAAAGAAGTTAGAGAATCAAAGGAAATGAGACTACAATACCATCATTGCGTCGCTTGAAGGCGTAACGCTCCATTTGGAAGTCACAATTCTTAGTACCCAGGTGGACTTCAGCAGCCAACATCATCTGGATATCACCTTCTTTTGTCGACAGTGTCGCCATTCTTCGGCTTGCGGCAGATCCAGAGTATCTTTTTCTATCCAGGAACTTGAGATATAAAACCTTGCTCGTGTTGGGCTGGCCCATTATCGGCTTCATGTAGATCATTAAAATAGCTACTTTTTAGACCGATATTCAAAATTTAACCATTATTTAAAATGTAATACATATCCTTAATTTTTCTAAATTTTTTTTGGTACATATTATTAACTTTTAATGTGAAAATAAATTTCGAACAAAACATCTGTAGCTAATATACGAAAAAAATTAATATAACCTACTGGAATTCAAAACTTCAACAAGTTCCAAACTTCTACAACATATTCAGTGTAATCTCATAAGTAAGGTCTGAGGAATAGAGTGTAAACAAATCTTATCCTACCTTGGGGAGGAACCAACCCAGCAGAAGTCAATCGGAAGTTTGTCAGACAAAGGGCTAGAGAGGTTGTTTCCGATATTTTCGACTCAGAGTAAAACAATAATAAAGCATGGCTAGAGAGGTTGTTTCCGATACTCTCGTTGTTTCCGATATTCTCGACTCAGAGTAAAACAATAACAAAGCATGGCTAGAGAGGTTGTTTCTGATACTCTCGACTCTAGTATTATAAATTTTGGAACTTTTATGTTCGAAACTTCAAATAATATGAACGAAAACTCAAGGTCAAAATCCTGGAGGTTTGAGTTGTATAACTACAAACTCCATGACAAAATTCTCAAGGTCTGAGTTGTAGAACGACAGACTCCATGACAAAGTCGTTATGTTCTCAATTGAAAATCACAAACTTCAAAACTCTTTCCTCGAGTACCCGGTGGTAATTTGAAATTAGTTGTAGAACTAGACTATATAATTCTTTTTAAGTTTTCAATTATAACTCTATAATTCGTTATAAGTTTTCAATTATAGAATTACGAACCTTAAAATTCTTTCGTCGAGTTTTCAGTTATATGAAATTTTTTGAAAATTTAATGTTGAATCACTGTAAATGGTTGACACGAGTATTTCTATAGTTCTATTGATATTCAAGGATTTTACACTTTTCTATGGCGAAGGGTTAAACGAAAGTTCGAATTTTTACCAAACGAATGATTGGCATGAGTATTTATATTGTTCGATCTATTGACATATTCAAGATTTCAAGGATATGTTAACTTTCTGTATTCAAAAATATATTCTAGAACAAAAACTAAGTAGTTTTCGAGATGGGTCGACGTACTGTGACTCAAACCACTCTTGAGAAGTGGCACTTCATTGCGTAGAAGTTAAGCTCCAAGATGTACGTTATACTAGCAACATTGCGTTGTTATTTAGAAACTTACAAAATGTAACCAACAAGTCTCCATACAAATACATTAAAGAAAGGGGGATTGAAGAAGCAACAAAAGGACTAAACAAATACAAACTTCACAAACAAAACAAGTCTCAAAGTAGAGCACAAATGTGCTCAACATATTTAGTAATCTTCTGGAGCCAAAGGCTGATGGTGAGTGTGGATCGGAGCTTCATGAGATTGTATAAGCCCAAACTCATAGATAAGTCCAGCTATGGCTGCACCAATGAATGGGCCCAACCAATAGATCCAGTGGTTCCTCCACCTCCAGCCCACTAAAGCAGGCCCAAAAGCCCTTGCTGGATTCATGGACGCTCCTTCAAAAGGCCCACCCACCAAGACGTTGGCCCCCACTATGAAAGCAATGGCAAGAGGTGCAATAATGCCCAAACTACCCCTCTTTGGATCAATAGCAGTTGCATAAACAGTGTATACAAGCCCAAATGTCATAACTATTTCCATCACAAGTGCATTCCCGTTGCCAACTCCTGCTGCTACTGCGAATCCCACTGGCCTCTGCACCCACAAGAAAATTGTATTTGTAGTAAAAAAAAAACTCGAAAAGAGGAAATAAATGTACAAATGAGCTAAGCTCATCAAGAAATCAAAATAAACAATGCTTCACTTATAACTGCATCAAATAAACAAGCTGATTGAGCAGAAAAGAGAACTAGGAAAAATAACAAGTGTTAAATGTCGGCCGCTCAAACCTTGTGTTTGTGTTTTAAAAAAAATGTGTACCAATAACTTATTCAGGACCCAATAAACAAAACAGTAAGTAAAACGAATTCTGAACCCATAAACTAAAAATAGTGTTTTAACCCAAAAATTGAGTATCAGGATTGAAGTATTCCCCCCCTTCAATTCATGTGAACTTTTTAATTTAAGTGAACACGGAGTTTAAAATGAATGTAAGCTTAAAGATACCATAAACGTTTGAATTTTTGTGATATGAGGAGTAAATTTGTGATCTTAAGCCACAAGACTTTTTGCAAGTAAGTTTTTTACTTCCGTTTTGGTAGAAAATATTTCCCTATACCGCAACCAATTTCCGTTGTACCAAATACAGCAACACATTCGAGTGACTTTTGTCTTACCAAGCCATCAGTAGCAAGCCTCAACAAGGCAGAGGCTACAACAGCACCTAGGAGCTGAGCAACCCAATAGTAGACAGCACGGAGGACGCTAACTCTGCCACCCACAAGGGCACCGAAGGTGACCGCCGGGTTAACATGACCGCCGGACACGTTCATGCTCGATGCTACCGCTGCAAAGAGTGAAAATGCATGCGCCAGCGCGATGGCTATCAATCTTGACGCTCCTAAAGCTTTATCGGGGTACAACTTATCTGCGCATACATTCATATAGAATCAATGACCTTTCCTGATCATGCATGCATGATGAGTAAATGGTGCTCTTCCCTTTTTTTTATTTGACTTTCTTTCTAATTTCCTTCTTATTTTGTGGCAATAAAATGATACTTTTATATCGTGCAGAATTTTCACCAAGAAAAATCAAAAGGTAAAGAAGTTGAATTCAACATCTACTAAATATAGATAAAATATAACTTTCACATTATATACACAGGGTAGTATTTTGAAAAATGAGATTCGATACACCCCTTGCGGCACCTAGCTCTGCCTTGCTTTTAGGCCAACTCATAGAGAGTTCTGTCACTTGATTTGAACCCATTTCTTCTATTCCTATGATTGTTCAGTGATGGGTTTTCTCCTTTTAGGATTAGGTTTCTATCTTGTGTTGTGCCAAGTCATTTAACTTAATTCAAACTTCTCATCCTTTCCTTGATGAGATTCTTCTTCCCAAGAGTATCTTGACATGTTAAGATCACACGTCTAAAAAATTATTTTGGATATCTGTCAAAAACTTCTTTTTTTCTTAAACTACTTTCTTGTCCAGTCAGATAGATCATATAAAATGAAACAGATAAATACAAATATAGTAAGTACTTTCTAATGCAAATTTCAGAACTTAGATACAAGTAGGAGTTAGTGATATTTAATTTACTCGTAATTACCAAGAGCAACAACGGAGCCTTCTCCTGCAAATACAAAAATCAAGGTAGAGAGAAACTCGGACAAGGTAGCACGCATGGAATCAGGGTGTGTCGCCTCATCCACCCTCCCAAAGGCATACCTCCGTGGCTGCATGACTTTTGATTATTCTAAACCACTTTTGTAGCTAACTTAATTCTTGCTTCCTAAGTACTTGAGAAGAAAAGATAAAGATGATGAAGAGTTGAGACTGAGAGAAAGATACCGTCGAGGGAGTTAATTATAGAAGGCTAAGGTGCATGGGTGGGTTCCAGTAAGATATAAATTGGATTTAAGTGGACACTTGGGAGAAGCACTGCATGAATACTGACACGTATATTACATGCGTTACGTTGTCTGTTCGATCCCATCAACATTGTATTTTATCTTATTTCCTCCTACAGCAATATATGCTAAAATCCAATTAAACCAAACGACATATAGTATATAAATGACTTTTGTTAAGGTTGGATTTGAGTTGTGATATTTGACCTAATATATCTCCTAAAGTATTGATATGAATGTGTAAGTATGTTGAATAAATGTTGCATAATATTCGGATCAACATTTTCTGAATTGATTTTGTCTTACTTCACACGATGCAGTAATATTTATGTAAATATTACTATAAGGTAAAAATGACTTGTCGAGGTAAAAAGGAGTTGGTAAAAAATGAGTGAGGACTAAGTCAAAAATTATTGCTTGTCGTGAGGATCAAGCCAAAGTTGTTGAGATTATTACTCTCTGATCTTCTCCAATCAATCCCACCAGCAGTCCACATTTTCCTCAACTTACACAAGTGATCGATGAGTTTTTCAAGAAAGACTTTCTACTATAATAGAGAGTCTACTAAAGAGTATCGATATCCAGAACTATAAAGTAAAAATACCAAAAGAGCTCTCGAAATTTCATCTCAGAATCTAGATCACCAGTGTTGCCTGAGTGTGTTGACAACATTCTGTCCAACATTACAATTGTTGTGTAGATTATAGATTAGTTTTGGATGGAGCGATTGTAATGAGAGGTTGTGTATGTCTACTTAGTTAGATTTTTCAGGCAGAAGTCATATGTGACTTCAAATTTTAATTTCTTTCCGTTTTATCTTATAAATCTATAAAGAAAGGAATTTATATATTTATATATAATATATATACAATACATTTGGTCATTGATCATCATAAGTTATATTATATATATATAACTTATGAAAATTTAAAACTCTTGTGTTCTTTAAATTTCTTGTGCATTTACTCTTTAAAGTTTTCTATTTTATTAAAATATTGTTACTAATGTCGGATGACATAATTTCCGATATTCGAAAACAAAATTTACATTCAACTTTATTTAATTTTATTTTTATTGTTCCATAGCCCCTTTCAACTTGAAAGAGTACTCTACCTACTAACTTGAACGCAGTACAACCATCCATATTTAACTTTCATCTTTATCTCCTTCAGCTAAAACTACTTCCGCATTAAGTCTTCATTCACACGACTAGTTTAACAAAGCTCAATAAAAATTCCTTTTTATGATGGTTTGAATTAGCTTGGGTATACTTCAATTATATCATAAAATATATGTTACCTTGTAATTAATTTCCTATTTAGTACAAATATTGAAAATTCCGTCCACTAAAATTTAAGGCTGAAACAAAAGAAAGAAATCACCTAATGTCAAGAAACTATGGTTTTTCATTCTCACATATCAGCTAAAAAAAATTTAACTATATAGAGAATATTTACAATATATTATATATAATAACTTAGAAAGTAATTACTTTTTAAAATAACAGGTTATATCGTATGAATTCTTTATATATACAAAGTATAAAAGATGGTATATATGATCTGAAGTAAATTATAGTGCAAAAAAATTTATACGTGTACCTTATCATCTACTCTACAGTCTACACTATAGCGCCTTTTGATTCCGATCAACCAAAATGAGATGGCCCCACCCCGTTAAATTCTTGGTTATTAAGTGCAATGTGTACAGAACTTGGGAATGATCCAACTTCTTTATCCTTTAACTGATATCCCAGCTCTTCAAATAGGTGTTCATTTTTCGAGTCAGTAGATTATATCATTTTCTAGGATCCAAATTGTATTATCGTTTTTTGTCCTAGAATTTATTTAGATTTAGCTTTGTACAAGAACTATAATAAGCTTTACTAAATGAAATTCAGTTGAACGTGTTTCACCAGGATAAGAAACGTACACTATAAACAATTTGATAGCAAAATATAAAGCTCTACAAAGAATTGGCTGCACTTAATCTGTCACAAGGCAAAGTTGCTTAAGATGTTTACCTTCTTTGAGTACGAATTTGCAGGGGAACTTCATTAAGAAACTGAACAAATTTCCTATGTCAGTGATATCATCACCTCCCTATCAACATCACACAATCCTTTTATGTACTATATCTCCGTAACAAAGGTATGATAATTTGACCAACGACATTTCGTGGCGAGATTATTTCACTTGCTAACTTTCCAAGAGAATAATCCCAAAGCTGTTTGGTTAGCTTCTTCCTCGGCATAACTCTGCAGATACATCAACAGCTAATTTACTTCAAATCAGTAATCCTAGAAGCTCTTCGTAAAAAGTTTTGAGTTATTTCAATATCTCTTCGGAAATCTATCAGCAGATGTTATAATACAGGATGAGAGCTTCTTGTTGACAGGATCAACATTGTTAGCAATCAACATTTTTGAATCTTTCAAAATGATAAACAGATTCTATGTGAATGAGACCTGTGAGGTCGGCAATAGTTCCATGCAAATTTTGTGCAAAACACTAATATCTCACGTTTCAACTATGGCAAAATTACAACATACAGTTAGTCGATATTCACTCGTCAGCTACTTTGGTAATGAGATTTAGGCCTCTATGCGGGATGGTCTAAAAAGATCCTTGATCAAAATGGCCACATAACAAGTACTAAGGATATTTGTTGATTTAAACACTGTGATCTGAGAAACATAAGTAAATAAATCCATACAAAATCAATCTTCATCATCTGAACTCTCATATGCTGCTACCAAGCTTTTTATCGGATTATCTACCTTTGTTTCATTTCCCGTGTCATTTGGTCTAGCTGGATAGACCTCTTTCTGCTTCTCCTGATTGGAATCAGAGTTACTACTTGGAGCAGCCTGTGTACTTGCGACGAAATTACTCCCATCAGAACTTGAAGAAACTTTCTGCTTCTTAGGTTTGACTTCTAAAACCTTTTTTAGTAAATCTTGCTGCCTGTAGACGAGTAGATTTCTTAGTTTGACTCCTTGAATATTTAGACACAAAAAAAATTACCAAGATGTAAAGATAACTCCCCTTGATTATTTAGGCACAAAACCAAATAGGTAAAATAAAAAAAGATGGAAACAAACAAGGGGGAGGCACAGAAGAATAAAGTGTTTAAAAGTAAAAAGAGGCAAAATTAAGTAAATTGTACCTGATCCCACTTTTTGGCTTGGGCTCAACACGAAGTGGCAGGGGAATAGATGCAGGTGAAGAATCAGCAACAGCTTTGTTTAAAATTGTTAAGGAATAATACATAGAAGATGTAACTGGCTATAAGTTATATGGCAAAGCTAAAATTTATGAGGTAAAATCATCAAGTCAACCCTTGTAATAATTCTACGTGTTAATGGAATTCAATTGACATCAATTAGCACTTGTAGTCACCATATAATATCATTATATGGAAGTAACATCAAAGGATGGAACAAACAAAAAGGATATCTTGAATGCCTGAAATGCACGTTTTTCAGTACGTCGCAGAAGGCGTTCAGCGTCCTCCTCGGCTTCCATCTGCTCCTTGAGATACAGCAAATCATCGCTGTCCAGGGCTGCATTATATTAACTTAAACAAGGCTCAAGAAACTATTCCAACTTCCATTATATGGACGATTAATGCTAGCAAGAAAAAGGAGGAAGCAATTATTTCGAGCAAGAATCTATACCGCCTCTTCCATGAAGGTAACCTCCACGTTCTCCAGCAACCTCTTGCATCTGAACATATCAAGCACCCAGTAGGAAAAGCCAAGTTCCCTGTCAGGGCATGTTATCAGAAATTGGGGCATTTTACGATTGATACTTTATAACATGATCTAACCCTGAGATGACTTTAGATTACATGCTTTTCTGACATATCTGAACTTACAATGATTCAAAATCATCAACTTTTTTCTTGTAGTAGTTAGTAGTGCTAAACCTGTCTTCAAAGTCTTCCTATATCTAAATATATTGCAAAAGACATCTTATCTAAATGCTAATAGGTGGACTGAATATTTCCCTTATTTCAGTCCTTATCTCTTTAAGTGTTTACCTTTTAGAATAATCAAGCATTCCCCTAACTAAAACAACTATAAAAGTTGTTTATATGCTTAACAAAACAAATCTGTAACTTAATGTTCAGTAGAAAAAAGGTCAGTGGAGTAACTATAAAGAGCAGTAAACATAAAACAGAGTGGTTACAGAACAAGTCTGTTTTCTCAATCCTTCAGAATTTGAAAAGGGGAAGTTTTTCTTCTTCTTTTTTCCTTTTGATAGCTAGGGCAGGAGGTAGTATAATTATCATATTAACTTTTTTCCCCGACAGGGTAAACAGAACCCCAAACCCTCCTCTACCCAGGAATCAACACTTCTCTACTTTGCTTCTTGGTGACTCAAACTTCCAACCTCTTGGTGAGGAACCACTCTTATTATGTAAGATACTATTTTAGTATTGTAGAATTAAGTTATTTAATAGTCCAATCATTTCACAAAACAAATAAATTGAAAAGAGACTTGTAGTTTATTCGAGCAAATAGACAATTTCACCGTCAATCTCTTCAAAATCAGACTATGGCTGAAAACATGTGTGCCAACAAGGTGACATTTTCTATTAACTAAACTTCAACAATCAACCTCGTCAAGCATAGAACATGGTGATTAATCTAACATGCCCCTACTTTCAAAACTGCAGTATCTTAAACCACACTATCTTCTCTATTGTTCTTCAATCCACTATTAACATCTTCCCCAGATATCATTTATTTCACTATGCGGATGAAAAGCCATATACAGCTAATGGCCAAGTTTATAAGAAAATAAACAACGTCCGAACACACAAAAATTAGCTATGCTGGAATTATAAACTGTTGTAGAATTAAAATAAATAAGTAAATAAGTCTCCTCCCTAACAGCTTAAGTTCCTAAATGAAGCACAATTCGACATGATTAATAGCTAAAGCTGTTATATGAGGATGTTCACACAATTCAACATTAAACTTTCAATCAAGTGCTGTTGTGAATTCAAATCAGAAGCAAAATTCGTTCGCTTCTAACAAATTTGAAGAACCATAAAAAGTTGGAGAAACGGGATTCGCTAACCTTGGAAACCATGCGTTGGAAAGTGACCTCTTCATCATCTATCCTGTCTTTTCCTTTCCCAAATTTCTTATCTGCAAAATATGCTTGCATTTACAGATTAACCCTAAAAAGCAAGTGAATACCAAAATGCTAGCTACAACCACAACATCTGTGTGTGAAAAAAGTACCTTTGGGATCGGTGAGATTGGTGTATTCTCGAACTTCTCTTCCAGACATGGCTTCAATTCGGGTGATTTGGAAATTGCTGATACAAGCAGAGATTATTAGCTCAAGATGTGTGCTTCGGTTTAGGGCTTTCTTTCACATTCGGGTCGTTTCCTCTTTCCCTCCCTGTGAATTTATCCTCTTTCTAGATGCGGATCAACAGTCGGGTCGAAAAACAATCAATCAATCATCGATATATATATATATATTAAAGCTATTATAAATTTGTATGACGTGGCACATCTCTTTCACCGATGTTTTATTTATTTTTTTCTCGTTTTTTTAACTTTTTTATATTTTATAATAATACAAGAATAAATATGTCAATTATAACTCCTTCATTTATTCATATACTTTAATGTAAAAAATTAATGATCTTTATATTCATTATTTACACAAATTTTTATACCATAATCTCTAAATAATTAATAGTCATGCTCATGACAATATTTGATATTTCATATTATAATCCTATAAATTATTGTTGCGTAAGACTTTGTTACATAAAACTTATTATAGGCAAATGTGAGTATGACATGAAATTGTTGAGGGAATATTCTCTCCTTTGAGAGAATTACATCTTTCCAAATTTATTTCTCTAAACTTTATGATTTTTTTATTTTTATTACCACGCTTACCAAAATATATGCTTTTATTTTTGTTAATTTTTTCTCATCATGTTAAATTAAATTATAATTTTTTATTATGACTGAGTATGCAGGCTTATCAAGATTATCAACTTGGGAATGGTTTTGAAAGGGCAAGGCAATGGTGTTCTAAATGAGTAAAACAAACTACATCTTATACTTCATCAAAATTAGCCTACAAACTGCAAGATTTCAGTAGTTTTCTGATAAATGTTTTATGATTTCAGGTTGTTATAGTCCTTATTTTCATTTGAAATGTGATGTGTTTTGACTTTTGAGAGAAACTTACTAAAATTCATTTCCTTCATTTGTTCAAGATTTGCATTGACAATAATTCTTGTAGCCATAGTGGAAAATATTTTCAGTTCTTGAAGACAAGGAGAAGTTACAATGATGTGGATTAGTTGAGGAGTAAATTTCTCAAAAATAACAATAGTTTACTCATAAATGAGACAATTATCTCGATAATGAATTTGGGTAAAAATTTACTCAATGGTGAAAAATACAAACATACATGTTAGAATATAAAAAAAGCATAGTTGGAATTTGTTTCAAATGTAACACTTTCCATTGTTGCAATAGGTTTGTGACATTCTTTCTCTCTCATTTTCTTTTTAAAATTCTGATATTTTTTACTTTTCTTATTTTTGTTAAATATTTTCTTTAAATTACGAGAAATATGAAGAAGAAATTTAATTATTATAATTATTTATGACCGCGTAACTAAGTACACTAGTTATATATTATGTCTCACACGTCTAATTTATAGCTATGTGATACCTCTTAAATTTTGACAAATAAAAAAGTGGGTTAGAAAGGATTGATTTTATAGAAATTAAGATGTTGTATTAAGATCTGGATATCTAATAATTAAGATCATCTATTTTTTAAATATCTGAATATATAAAATCTAAATCTAACACTATATTAATAAAAAACTTTAAAAAATTATATGAAGGTTGGTGATGGCTAACAGTAATGGTTATGAGTGTTAGTTCATAGTAATATTGATAGTGGAACTATTATCTAATAGTGATGGTAATTGACAGTAATGATTAACCATGATAGTTGGCGGTGCCTACTAATTGTAGTTGATTATAGTGATATCTAATTATGATGGTGAATGATGTTAATAATTATGGATATATCGTGGTTGTTGTTATGGTAATAGTGGTTGACAGCCGGAGTTATAGTACTAGGCGTGGGTTCAGACGAACCCAATGACTTTTTTCTCGACCTTATATTGTATTGAAAAATCCATTGAAGCATATATAGATATACACCGCCGAAACAAGTAACAAAAAGTCTATTTGCTCAACGGCGAGCGGTACGCCTTGATTTCAGCTCTGACAGACAGGACTTTTTGGGGTTCGATTCCCCACAAAAGCTCCATTCTGTATTAACGATTTTCCTTATTTTTTAAAAGAAAAAAAGGCCCCACAAATTAATTTAAATTGAAAAAGAAAAAAACAACTCTTAGAAAGAAACCCAACTCTCGCATTTCTGCAAATTTTTATTTATTTTCTTTTCTTTTATCTTTTGATTTTTGAAGCAAATATTATTTTGATTTTATTTTTTTTTATTCCGAGAATCTCTCATTTGCAACAACTATAGATGTATCAAGCTACTAAAAGGATGTTTGGATTGACTTATTTTAAGTGTTTATTGGCTTTTGAGCACTTTTCTAGTTTTTGTGATGTTTGGCAATGAAAAAAAGTGTTTAAGAGCACTTACCTTTAGCTTATAAGCTACTTTTTAAAAATTAATTCAAACACCCTCTAAGCCACGCTATGAAAGTTTGGGGGAGAGTGGTGAAGATGAGAGTAAGGCCGCGTGAACATTTTAGAGAACCAGTTTGGATTCATGCCGGGGCGCTCAATCACCGAAGTCATTCATATCATGAGGATGTTAGTGGAGCAGTACAGGGGGAGAAAGAAGGACATATACATGGTGTTTATCGATCTAGAAAAAGGCTTACGATAAAGTCTCTATGGAGGTGTTTGGAGGCTAGAGGGGTACCTGTGGCGTATACTAGAGCGATCAAGGACATGTATGATGGAGACAAAACTCATGTGAGAACAGTGGGAGGTGATTCGGAGCACTTTCCAATTTTGATGGGATTACACCAGGGATCAACTCTTAGTCTGTTTTTATTTGTCTTAGTGATGAATGTTTTGACGCGACATATTCATGGAGAGGTACTGTGGTGTTTGTTATTCGCGGATGATATTGTGTTAATTGACGAGACCCATGGGGGAGTTAACGATAAGCTGAAGTTTTGGAGACAAACTCTGTAGTCTAAAAGGTTCAGGTTGAGTACGACCAAGACATAATACTTGGAATGCAAGTTCAGTAACATGAGACTAACATGGAAGTGCGGCTTAATACACATGTCACCCAAAAGAAATGAAGTGTCAAGTATCTTAAGTCTGTTATTCAAGAAAATATAGAGATTGACGAAGATGTTACACATCACATTGGTGTGGGGTGGATGAAATAGAGGCTCGCATCCGGAGTGTTGTGTGATAAGAAGTGCCACCAAAACTCAAAGGTAAATTCTATAGAGTGGTGGTGAGATCAACTATGTTGTATGAGGATGAGTGTTGACCAGTCAAGAACTCCCATTTTCAGAAAATGAAAATTGCGGAGATGAGGATGATGTGGTGGATGTCTGAACATAATAGGAGAGATAAGATTAGGAATAAAGATATCTAGAATAAGATGGGAGTGACCTCAATGGAAGACAAGATGCGGAAAGCGAGACTTAGATGTTTTGGACATGTGAAAGAGATATACGTGTATGCCCCAATGCAGAGGTGTGAGGGGTTGACTATTGATGACTTTCGGAGAGGTAGATGTAGACTGAAGAAGTATCGGGGGAGGTGATTAGACAGGACATGACACAATTAGCTTACCGAGGATATGATCTTAGATAGGAGGTTGTTGAGAACACAGATTAGGGTAGAAAGTTAGTAGTTAGTAGAGTGTGTCCCGCTTTTCTTTCCTTACTAGTAGCTGTAGTATTTCTTATCCTTCAATTTCTATTACTATCGCTTGTTATTAACTTAGCATACTATTTCGTTGTAGTTATTGTTCGTTTTCCTTGTTGTTCTGCTTTGTTTTTGCTTTATCTTGAGTCGAGGGTCTATCGGAAATAGTCTCTCTACGTCTCAAGGTAGATGTAAGATCTGCGTACACTCTACCCTCCCTAGACCCCACTTATGAGACTACATTGGGTATGTTGTTGTTGAGAATCTCTCATTTTGATTTCTTATATTTCTATAATTTTATTGTTGTGTTTTCTCAAAATTTTAGACCCACGTCTTAACTTTTTTTCACCAAACGCCATGTGAATATGACTTTTTTATTAGCGGAGAGGGGAAAGCATGTATTTTATTCTTTTTCCTTCCTAGTTTTACCAATTCTAATATTTTTTTATATATGATTTCACAATTTTCATGGACAATACAATACTAAGCATCATCCGGTAACTTTCTTCATACGGATTCGTAACAAAATAAAGAAGACCAAAAAATATTAAGTCAAGCAAATATAGTTAGGTCTTATACGTTATAACTTATTAACAAGATGCTACCAATTTTGTATAAAAAAATTGTAGTATACATTTAAAAGAAAAAGTCGCATAGTATAATATCATTATGTCTCTGTAGTAACTTATTAGTGTATTTATTATCATTGTGCATTTGTATCCAACTACTATCGCATAGTACAATGACATTGTTTTTCGTGATTTTGGATTCTATATACTCACGAGATTTTACAAGGCTCAACCCTCTTCATGTTTTACTTCTAGCTCCCCTTCGTTAAGTTCTCTATGTCCGTTTGTTCATGATAATGATAATATTAAGTGTTGGATTTGAATCTTCTTGAACCAGATCCTGATCAGGAAAGAAAATAAAATTTAGAATGTCCGTATTATATATATATATATATAAAAGATCGATACTCGTTTCCTAGTGTGGTTAATATTTTATATTAGTTTGATGTCGATGTCCCATCTTAAAATTCCTAATCTAAACACTTCAAATCTTGGCTTTGCCTCTATTAACAACGATGATTATAAATGGTGGTTAGTAATGGTGACGATTAATTGTGGTGATTGACAAGGGAGGTAATTGTGGTTAAAAATGGTTGTTGATATTAATAAACTACATAAAAATTACAATAATTAATGCTTAAAAGTATCTAATGGGTACTTTAAAATAATATAATTAGAGATCAAATAATTGAAGATTCAAATATTATTAGTATTAGGGGTGAGCGGGTCCGGGTACCCTAACTTTTTTGAACTACCCGGACCCTACCCAGTAAAAGATCGATTCCTAAATTTACTACCCGAAACCTACCCGTAGCAATCATTACCCGGAACCTACCCGGACCCTGCGGTTCCGGGTAGGTTCCCGAGTACCCTGTAGAGTGTTTCCTAAGTTTTAGATGTATTAGGTTTTATCAGAATACCTAATTGAATTTGTTGTATTAGGCCCAAATTCGGTGTGGCAAATTATCGAACACATGTTGGGCATTGGAGTGTAGTGTATGTGTGACCTAACAAGTGTTTCACCCTCTCAAATTACATTGAAATGATAGTGCGTGTAGCAACTCGAATATGAAAAGTTAAACCACAACCGCAGGGGTTAGGGAAGTTGGCAAACACTTCCAAGTCGCAGGTAGCAACAACTCGATTAATGGCAAATACTTTCAATTCATAGAGGTTAGGGAAGTTGGGAAAATAGTACATGCTGTGGTGTGTGTCGATGGAGGAGAGATTGAATTTGCTGCTTTGATTGGAGAGGAAGAGAGTGTAGCGTAGAAGATAAATGTGAAAATGAAGAGGGCAAGATACTGCAAGTGGAATTAAAAAGTAAAAATATTTAATATTTCATAGTTTTCGGCTATCGGTTCGGGGTCCGGGTACCATGTCTCTATTTGCCGGAATCGGAACCGGACCCGACATTGATCGGTTCCCAATTTTACTATCCGGAACCTACCCGTTATTATAATATATTTACCCGAAACCTACCCATTAGTGTCGGTTCCAGCCGGATATCTAGGCACCCTGTACCCGTTAGGGATGACAAGTGGGTATAATTTTGCGGATTCCGCACCGCATCCGCCCCAGTTGGGCGGGTGTGTGTATAACTTTGGCGGGCAGTAGGCGGATATGGGTATTGAAAATGTACCCGTCATGGGTAGGCGGGTAGGTGGTGGATTTGCAGTCATACCCGCCTACCCGCTTTAAGCCCAAAATATTAGCAGCCCATAAGTCGTGCCTTCAGCCCATAAATCGTGACAAGTCTCTCATTCTCCAACAAAACTCAAAACCCTACACCTCTTCAGTCCTTCATGCCTTCACACCTCCCTTTCTCTCGTTCCCCTTCACGCCGTCTCTCCTCACTCTCTCATTCTCAACGTCTCTGCCTTTTTCTTTAAAGGAGATGCTGATCGGGAAATATTGGAAAATATTGATGTCTTTGCTTTGTGCTTTGGGGTTGTCTTGGTGAGGTCAATTTTTGTGCATTTGTTAAGTTTTACCTATTGGGTTTGTGGAGTTCAATTGAAAAAGTTGAAAAACATTAGCTTATATAGCTGAAATAATATCTGGGTTTTGTCTACATTTATAATATATAGTTATTTGAGTGGATAATTTTTGGGTTTTCTTGAAAATTTTATTTTCTTGATTCTTTGTTGTGCGAGGGGAAGAAGTGAAAAAAATAGGGAATTCTGATGGTGAAAAAATCGGAATTCTCCTCCCTCTCTCCCAAAGAAAATGAGACTGTGACAGTATTGATTCTTGACTCAAAATTTTGGGATAATTTTTGGAATTTGAATTTTTGGGATCATGTTGATCACTAATTGATCACAAATGAATTGATTACAAAATATGGCAGGCGGGGATTGACGGGTGACGGGTATCCACTTGGGTGGTGGAACGGCGTGGATTTAGGAATATACCCACCTAGGCGGGTATGTATGTTGAAAATTGTACCCGCCACGTATGGCGGGTATAAAATTTTCTGGCGGGTACGGGTGCGGGGGAGGGGGTACCCGCACCCACCCCGCCCCGCCCAATTGCCATCCCTAGTACCCGTGCTCACCCCTAATTAGTATGATGAAATGTGAGTATATCTCTTTTTTATCACTAAAGGTTGTCGGGGGATATGTATTGATCCACCCACAAGCGTGGCCAAGTTGGTTGAGCTGGACATCTCGTAAATTGGGGGTCTCAAGTTCGAAACTCCCTTCATGCTTTCTCGATCGAGCTCGTCGTACAGTGCTTGCCTAGAGCATAATAAGGTCAATCTATGAAGCTTTTATGGAAGTCGAATGCGGCATGAACTTGATTAACATATCACGGAAGCATTGACATAAAATGTAGGGAGATAAAATAGTTGTAAATTAGTGAAACTTTAAATGATCATAACTCTGCGCTTGGATGTCCGTTTTACCCGATTTTTTTTGATTTTGCCTATTTTTTCAAGACGGGGCCGGTTTTGGCGCATCCAATTTTTAGAAAAACATCTGTTTCTCAATCAATTTGTGTTTTCCCCCAAATCGATTTCTAATTTTCTTTTTCTTTAGTCAAGATCTCACGATATACAATACATTTCAACGTCGAAATTTCATGGTAATGTAGGGGTGAATGTCAATTTCAGTTTTGAAAATTCATTTTTTTTTAAAATTCCTCGACCCGACTCGACTAGAAAAAACTGATATAATCCGATATGTTCTGCGATATAAACCGAACATATAATTTTTTTTTAAAAAGTTGGATTCTATTTTTTTTAAAAAAATCAATTTTTATTCGGTTCATATTTTTCGAATACAAAAACGATATAAACCGATATACGCCCGCCCCTACTTTTTATATGCATATCTTGATTAATTATTATACCAAAGTAGGAGATACCAAAATCGAAATTGAAAAAGTAGTCTCTTTACGTTTTGACCCACGACCACAAGTGGAAAAATAAAAAAACTAATCGCACTCGTGGGATTTCCAAAAATGGGGTTTGGGATGAAAGGGTAAAATAGTCCCATCATTTTATAGCCAAAATACCAGTGTACGTGTTAAGTCTCACTTAACCAGGGTTTCAAAATTCACTCCATCCGAAGGTATCGGAAACTCTGTTTTCTCCGATTGGGGTTTTTGGGCAGTATCCGATCGACCACTTCGCCGGCATCAATTCATCACAAACGGTTCTTCCACATTACGCTTCAAAAAGTCCGTACATTTATATACTACTGGTAGGTTAATTGCAAGGAAGAAGAGTACGCTAGATTTAGAAGAAGTTCGATGGATTTGGACCAGTGGATAACGAAGGTTAAAGAGGGACAACATCTGGCCGAGGACGAGCTTCAGCTCCTTTGTGAATACGTATGTTTTATACTGTATCATTTTTGTTTTTAAAAAATCACATCTACGAGTATTTTCCATTAATTAAAATGAAATTAGTCGGAATAGAGCAGATATAGATATAGAGGATTCATATAGCTGAGCCTAAATAGGTAAGGTTTGGGATGCTGATTGACTGATTTGCTGACACATGTCTAACAAGTTGTGTACTGATTTGTACATTTTTTAGTTCATAGTAATAATAGAAGTTATATTTATCTTTCCATTTGGTTCATTACTCATGGGAAATCTGTTTCTTTTTTGGTAGCAGTATTACTATTTGTTGCTGCATTTGTTTTGTATCTTGCTCTTATTTTTATTACAATCCTGCATCGGTTACTTTTCTCTTGAACTGAGGGTCTGTCGGAAACAATCTCTCTACCTTGGTTTAGCTTGTAGATATTGTTGATTTTGTTTTTTGTTTTTTGTTTTTTGTTTTTAGGCAACCTGGGGAGGGGGGGGGGGGAAGACGTTAATGGGGATTATTTATGCAGAGGTGTCTTGCATTCAGCAGATTAGTCCCATTGTCACTTGAGGAAGTTTAATGATTTACTTGTGTGTACCGTAAGTGTTTTTTTTTGGAGCTTGATTTAGCGAGTGTTTGTTCCTTATCCGGGAAATTTCTCTTAAAAGTTCTACCCTAAAAAATATCTACCCACTGTTCTTGTTTTTTTTTTTTTCTTTCCATATCTCAAACTAGTGGACTTATATCATAGGGACCTCATTTGCGTGTTAACAAGATGTGTCCCCCCACTAATTTCAAAAGAACAGAGTTCATTAACCTCATAGGAATTGGTAGGTATTCCTGGTAAAAACTTGATTTTGGTTTATCATAGCCATTCTTTTGCATACTTCACGGCATTAAATCAAATTTCAAGGTTGATGAACTGAAGGGGGGGGGGGGGGGGTCAGTAATAGTGGTAAAGATGGTATCCAGAAGGAAAAAGTTTCATAGGCACTAATCTGGTAGTACAAAATAAGTGAGAAATAGGCTATAAATCATAATTAGTTTGTAACAGGAATCCATTATGACTTACATATAGCATTGTTTTAGGACTGACCTTTCACTGAAAATAAGAAATCATTCTCATGGAACTATTGTGCAATAGAAATATTCTTAAGACTATAAGCTCTAAAATTTTGTCCAATCAAGGAATGGCGATTTGCGGATAATAACCATATAAAAGAGTAGGAAGGGCGGCAAACATGTGCGGAACAATATTATATGGGACAACTGGGTGAGCCAAAATAATCGGCAACAAAGGATAATGTTCTTACTGCTGGGAGGAATAAAGCCAGAAAAGAACAAAGAATAAGAAGAGAAATTTATTATTACACATTATCTTCCTTGTCTATCTCTCACCTCCTCTCCTTTTGCCTTCTTCCTCAGCTGGATTATGGTATATTCACATATAGCTTATAAATACTGGTTTTTGCATAAGTGTGGGTTGTATCTCCTCCTTCGAGTAATTGCTTCTGACAGATTATTGCAACCTGAGATCTTTGAACATTGAATCTATTAGTAAAGACTCCAGCCCCTATTCGTGCTTCCATGTAATCGATTATCCTAAAAATGTAGATAATGTAGCAATTCTTGGTCATGCTTAATACACATAATTCGAGTATATGACTATTGGGTTTATCTCCTGGTCTTGCCAAGAAGAAGCCTGTTGTGAAGGTTTGCATCTCAATAGGATTCTTTTGAGATGGGAGGATATGGAAATATAGGGGATTGCTTTGCTTATATTTATTAGGTGGACGCAAAGATTAGAGTTCCTGAGTTATATTTTTTGTCTTATTGATTTTGATCATTTGGATATATCTTTGAAGGTAAGTTTCTTCTCATGTAGTGCCATGATTTTCTCATGTAAATCATTTGACTTCCAATCTTATTAATCAATCCAGCATAAACGAGCTTGTCTTATTTTGATATGCATGACAGAGAGTCAAGAATAAAGAGAATGACTATCTGAAGTATGACACATTACACAAAAAAGTGGAGGTCTAAATTGCTTCTTCTATAGACATTATTCAGAGAAAAGTGTTTGATTGCACGTGGCACAAGATACTGATGGTGCATTAGTTTGGTATCTTTGTCCTGTACATCAGTTACATTAACAATAGTTATTGGAGTTATAGGTTGTAGTAGGCGGATATCATGATTCGTCTTTTTTGCATTTGATCAATAATGTTTACTGCCTTGCATGTCAGCATCACATGTCATTTCACTTGAGAGCATGCATTGTATTTCATTTGTGTCTAAAACACGTTACACTTTTGCACAGGTTAAGGAGATCCTGATTGAGGAGTCAAATGTGCAACCTGTTAATAGTCCAGTTACTGTTTGTGGGGATATACACGGCCAATTTCATGATCTAATGAAACTTTTCCAAACTGGAGGTCATGTGCCAGAGACAAATTACATCTTTATGGTAAACTTCATATATAGTTTATTCCTAGTCCATAGATGGACTTTTACGGATTATCTTGTTAAAAAACTTATGCCATGATTCTAGTTCAGCCCTTCTGTTGTAAGATCTCTCATATTTGGGCAGGGAGATTTTGTTGATCGTGGATACAATAGTCTTGAAGTTTTCACAATTTTGTTGCTCCTTAAAGCAAGGTATGGTAAGAAAATATTATATAGAATTTATATAACTTCTCTACTTTTAGAAAATGGTACTACTGCCTATCCATTACTCTATCAGGATAGAGCATTGGCTTCACAAAATTATTGATTGCCCTTTGAACTTTGTGATATGGACACATATATTTTGATAAACGTTGTATTTATTTTTTCAATTAAATTACCGTGAGTACAACGGTGTGAACGCCAAACTGGAGGTTTGGAGACATACTCTGGAGTCTAAAGGGTTCAGGCTGAGTAGGACCAAGACAGAATACTTGGAGTCCAAGTTCAGTAACGGGAGCGACCTTGAGACAGACGTGGAGGTGAGGCTTGGTACTCAGGTCATTCCAAAGAAAGAAGACTTCAAGTACCTCGTGTCTATTATCCAAGAGAAGGGAGAGATTGATGACGATGTCTCACATTGTATTGGGGTAGAGTGGATGAAATGGAGGCTCGCATGTGGAGTCTTGTCCGATAAAAAGGTGCCACCAAAACTTAAATGCAAGTTCTATAGGGTGGTGGTTAGACCGACTATGTTGTATGAGGCGGAGTGTTGGCCGGTCAAGACTTTGCACACCCAAAAGATGAAAGTTGCGGAGATGAGGATGCTGTGATGGATGTGTGGGCATACAAGGAGAGATAGAATTAAAAATGATGATATCCGTGACAGAGTGAGAGTGACCTCGGTGGAGGATAAGATGTGGGAAGCGAGGTTTAGATTGTTCGGGCACGTGCAGAGTAGAGACATAAATGCCCTAGTGCGGAGGTGTGAGAGGTTGGCTATGGACGGGGTCAAGAGGGGTAGAGGTAGGCCAAAGACGTATTGAGTAGAGGCAGGTGCAACTTACTGAGGACATGACCTTAGATAGAGTGTTATAAAGGACACATATTAGGGTAGAAGTGTAGTAGGTAGTTGAGCGTAGTCCTACTTACGCTTATAAACTGGTAGTTGTAGTATTATTATTGTAGGCTCGCTTAGCCTATCATACTAGTAGGCGCAATATTGCTTTATAGCCTCCTGTCGTTTGATTTCTGCTGCTATGTGTTCTCTAGTGTACTTTGTTTATCTTATTTACACGTGTTAGTTACTGCTTCTTTTTTCAGAATGCGCTATCATGACTTATTCACTTTTGATACCAGCATTTTCATACTGCTTTAAATTTTTTATTTAATTTTTTTGTCCGGGTCTGACCGTTTCTCTTGCTTTTCTTGTGCTTGTCCTTTGTCTTGAGCCGAAGATCTCTCAAAAACAGCCGCTCTACCTACCAAGGTAGAGTTAAGGTCTGCGTACACTCTACCCTCCCTAGACCCCACGTTGTAGGATTTCACTGGGTATGTTGTAAATTACTGTGAGTAATGTTTTCTTTTTTAAAATCAATTTTGATGCTCTTGGGAAGCATTGAGCTTTTATAATATTCATGCTTTTGCCTGTATGTTATGATGGTTCCCCTTCTCTTGTTCTTTGCCTTCCCACTTTACCCAATATTTTCAACTTTAACGATTGACACTTATTTTCTTTGCTTCAGTTGAACAAATGCACTGGTTGCTGTTGATTTTCCTGCTAGTCTTTTGAAAGGTGTTAGGGCATTGATTCTTATTTATGTACCTTTTGTTTTTATTTGCTACCAGATATCCTGCCAACATTACTCTTTTACGCGGGAATCATGAGAGCAGGCAACTAACTCAGGTATTAGATGTTATGCTTAACTTCATAGATATAGCTACTTAAGAAACGCGTGTTAGACTCAAGTACCATAGGTGCAGTTGTGATTCTTTATTTTAATGATTATTTTGAAGGGAGCCATTCTTACCCCCCCCCCCCCCCCCCCCCCCCACACACACAAAAAAAAAAAACCTTTATTCTTTTCCTTCTTAAAGAAGCAATTGGTCTATTGCTGTCATTGGGATGTTGACTAATTATGTGCCAATCTAAAGTTGGCAGTTATGGCTCTCAAGGCCTTTCAGAGTTTGACTAATTATGGGGAAAAACAGCATTATTCTGTTTTAAAATAAAACTGTATACCTAATTTGCATTTCTGGTGTGAGAGCTGTTTCTAGAATGTCCAGTTCAACTTTTATAATTCTTGGATTCTCTAATGATGTAAAATAGCAAGGAGACTGCTTCCTGACTTTTGTAATTTATTGAAGTACCATCTTGGTACCAGTATATCAATAAAACTACCTTACCTTATCCAAAATAAAAGAAGGCTCCCAAGGCCTTTGGTCATCAGTGATAAGGATGCAAGGGGATGTGTGGGTAGGGTGCATCCGACAAGTTCAAACCCTGCTGCTGCTGCTGATGGAAGCTTGGTATTTAAGTGGAAGCAAGATAAAGGGTTCGGACCATACTCCGCAGAGTTTCCAACTTGTGGGCCAATTGGAGATGGGCCAGCAAAGACATGGTATTTCTCAATTATAAAAAAAAGATAAAGAGAAAATGGGCTGCCTGTTATTCTCTGCGAGGGTTTCTTTTTCTTGGACTCACGTCTGGACGATGTGTAATAAATTTTGCTCTCTTTCGTTCTTAATGATTACTTGAATACTTGTTATTGCGTTGTATGCTCATGGTAGTGTTATGGGTTCTAGCTTATAATATCAGTAAGGCGACTCATGATGACTGTGTTGCAAAGAGCTAACTGGAGTAGCCTTTGAGCTTAGCTAATGTTGATGCATTCTGGAGGGAGCTTACTTTGTAAGCTTGCACTTATAGACCTTATAAGAAAAAACTTGCTCCTATAGAATGGAAAGATTTCTCTCCGCTCAATCTTTCGGAGAAGTGGATTGTCAATATATGCAGGAATAGATGTTTTGAATATATAAAAGTTTTATTCATATTTGTTTATTAACTTTCATTATTATTGCTGCTGCTCTTATTTAAAGTTGATACCTTTGGCTTCGTTCTGTTCTCACTTATATTTCTTTGAAGATTTTCTTCTATTGGATGGATTTATACATGGTATGTAAAGGAACAACACCTCCTAGACATGCTATTTTCTGATCTTTACTTTCTACCTGTTTTTAATAGGTCTATGGATTCTATGATGAATGCCAAAGGAAGTACGGAAATGCGAATGCTTGGCGGTATTGCACAGACGTATTTGACTATCTCACTCTCTCGGCAATTATAGATGGAACAGTATGTTCTGGTACTCTTGATAAAACATAATTGCTTGCCCATCTCTTTTATGTCCTATTAACCCGCCCCCGTGTTGCATTGCAGGTACTATGTGTCCACGGTGGCCTTTCTCCGGATGTTAGGACTATTGATCAGGTAGGTGATTTGAATGTTGACGTGTTTGGGTTTTTTACTGTACAAGTTTCAGATTGTGCAAGTATAAGGATGCGATAAATCTTCACTTAGACATTGAAATCAATATGTGGGATCATAAAGAGCTAACGTTGCTTCTTGGTTATCCACTGAGTTTTGAAGCTAGAAACAGCGGATTTCTTGGTTAACCAAAAACACCAAGGAACTAATGTAGCTTCTTTTTTGTTTATGACACGCAGATCAGGGTCATTGAACGTAATTGCGAAATTCCCCATGAAGGGCCTTTTTGCGATCTTATGTGGAGCGACCCTGAAGATATTGAAACATGGGCAGTAAGTCCTCGAGGAGCAGGTTGGCTGTTTGGATCCAGAGTTACCACTGAGGTATGTGGGTTAAAGATGTTAGATATCACTACAAGTCCTTTTCTAACAATATTCTCATGCCATCTGTTACCTTCTCAAAAAAAAAAAAAACAATATTCTTATGCCATGTTTGCAGTTTAATCACATCAATAAGTTGGATCTAGTTTGCCGGGCTCACCAACTTGTCCAGGAAGGTCTGAAGTACATGTTCCAGGACAAAGGACTCGTTACTGTGAGTACTGAGTAATATATTTTTCATTTCATGTTGAACAGACATTCTTTTGAACATGTAGTAGCATATATTTAGTGTGTCACTGTTTCTTTTGGACTATGAAGGTTTGGTCTGCTCCCAACTACTGTTATCGCTGTGGAAATGTTGCTTCAATATTGAGCTTCAATGAGAATATGGTACTGTTGCTCTCTTTTTCATGCTTGTTCAACTTCTAGTTAGCCTTTCTGAAACAAAGGGATTACCTAGTAGTGCCCTTTCTGTTTGCTTGTGTATTTTGCCGATCATTGTACTTCAAAGTGTTGAGTACCTATTTTTTTTTAATTGATCTTGCAACTCATTTGACGACATGGTGTGTGTTTCTATACAAGTATATATGTATGTTACATTAGGTTAAATTGAAGTTTGCCCATCATAATTAGATGTAGAAGGGCGTTCATCTCTAGGACTTCATCGCTAACTTTGTTTTCTTATCAGAAAATTATTGATGGAGTGCATCGAAGGAATTGTTAAATACTTAAATCAAAATTCTTCTTAAATTCTTAATGATCTAGGAATGATGCTGACTGTTCCTTCTGTAAAGCTCCTTGTGGAACTTTTTTTTTCTCTCGCATGGTGAATTGTATTAGATGTAGAAGATTCTTATAAGATCTGTCTAGCACTATACACTAGAAATAGAGATAGATGAATCAACCGGACTTGTGCTTGTATGGACTTCATAGAAGAGTTGATGGTTCTTTCTTAATGGGATTGAATGAGGGTAGAAATAAAATTTTCAAGTATTAAGCAGGAAATGGAACTGCATAGTTGTACTGGCTTAGCTACGTGGTAAGGAAGATGGAGAAAATATGAAATATTTTAGGCATTTTGTCACTTGTTCTGCGATCTACTCTCGTCTTTTGGAACGTGTAGTGTTAGCGTTGCATCTCTTTGTATCTATTTTTTTTAAATTTATGTCCTCTATATATGTTTTATTTCCTTCCTCTTTCCAACGACATTTTTAATATGGAATTTTTGCTGTCAGTTGGTGTATTTCGTAGAATCTTTCTTATTTTTATTTCTGTTTTGTTTTATCAGGAGAGAGAGGTGAAGTTCTTCACTGAAACTGAAGAAAACAACCAGATGCGAGGACCCAGGACAGGGGTACCTTATTTCTTATGAGTGGGTACTTGCTTTCTTGAATTGATATTATTTCTGCACTCAGTGGTGTCCCTTATTAGAGGGAAATTGAAGCAAAGACTGTCTACTTGGTGGGAACCAGATTGCTGTGTGGCTTGCTGATCTCACAAGATGGTGATACACACCCTAGCTTGTTGGGCTGATCCTGCTTTTGAATAGTTTGTGCTATGTATTTACAATGACCTTTAATGTTTGTTCCCTCTGTTCCATAATTATTCTTACCTGTGTTATATTTTGAATTCTACCACAGATCCGATTACCAGATCTTAGATTTCTTCTTACAATGCTAGAGTACACTTTTCTTGTCCTGCCAGTCTCAACTTCAAATATGGGTCCATTTACACTCAAAATTGGAGTATTAGAAGTTAGTAATAAGTTTGATGTTTTATTTAAGTTGTGAATAATGGTAGTTGCAGCAGCTGAGGTCAAGAATCAAGATTTGAGATTGGCCTTTGTCTTGCTTCTCAAAGGAAGACTTAGTTTTTTCCTTGAGAAACTTTTAACACTTGCAACTTCAGTGTACCAAAAACCTAGTAATTGGTGTTTGTGCAGCAACTTTTCACCATTATTTAACATCGTAATTACTGTTGGTCTTCACTCTTCAGTTTTCAAATGCTCATCCGTTCCACCATTCCCGGAAGCAAGGAGAACGTATGAAATTTCACGTTCATTAATTTGAACTTACCATGTAACACTACGAGCGAGAGTTTGGGTGCTTATTCTTGCTGGTTTGAGTAAAACTTTATCTTTGCCTTTGTCATGTGCGGTGTTTTTATTTTAGCCTTTTCTGTGCGCCTTTAATATGATGGGTTTGGCAGTGAGTCAAGGTCCTCTATATGCTATATTGCGGACATATCCGGGATATCATGTAGTATAGTGAATAGGCCATCAAATGTGTGGTCGGATCAAATTTGAGCAGGTTAAAACAAATTGGTCCGATAAATGAGTCATGACATAATTCGTTGTCGGTTTTATTATTTCAAAGCTTCAGCACTTCTTCCTTTGTTGTCTGTGAAGTTCTATATTCTTACAGATGGTTGGTTCACATATGAGTTATGCACGGATGCATGAATTGCTTAATAATGAAAAAAATACAAAGTTATAATATGTGAATTGCTTAGTAGTGAAGAAATGAATGGAATTATCTGTCTTAATTTGGAATTATCTGTCTTAATTTGTGTGATATTTTTTGTTTTTCGAGAACCAATAAGAAAACCTTTGATCGTGATTTATTCGTATGTTCTTTAAATAATTTAAATTGTTAATTATTATAACTTATGATATTTTTTATATAATTTCTAAATAAATAAATTATTTTAAAAAAAAACTTCAAAGATTATATATTGAAATTTATGGTAAAGGCAGAGTAGAGAAGACATGAAAACACAAGCTAAACTTCAGCATTTCCATTACCTGCTCCAGTAAAGGAGTAATTGTTAACGGAGGAAAGCCTGTTCATAAAGCCCATAGCCATTTCAAACCTATAATCCCTCTTAACTCTGCAAAAAATAAAATCAGAGCCAGCTACTGTATGGTGCGTATACGTGTGCGTTGAGATAGATAGAGAGAGAGAGTGTGCTGTATTTTCAAAAGAGTGCTTTATTTGTCCAAAAACACCAAATTGGGCATAGTAGTTACTACTATACACTTCATGAACATAAATAAGTGAGTAGGATATTAGTTTGAATTTTGAATCTTTCTTACAAATATCCTCTATTTAATCACTCAAGTAGTTTTTTTTCTTCCGGATATTGGATACGCACGCGTCACGCATGAATCGTTATTCTTTTCCTTCACAGTTCGAACTAATGCAAATTGGATAAAGGTTAGTGATTGCCTTTCTTTTACTTTTGTGGCCTATAAATATAGGCTGTAGTCTCTCCGGCGGCAGTATAGGCGGCTAACTGACATCACTCTCTCATATCCTTCTCTTTTTCCAGCGAAATCTAGTGGAAGGCACTACATTTTTTGAATTCATTAGTATAATTCTTAATGAAATAAATATCTGAATAATTCAAAATTAGATCAATATTGAGGCTGTGACTGGTCTACTAGATAATCACTTTTAATGATTTGCTTGAATGTAAATAAAACACGAGAAATAAGTAACTGTATATGCATTTCAATTCCTCATCAATATATGCAATTTTATTTTTTGTTTTACAGTGATGAGTATTTTCGTTATAATAGATGGAAAGAACGATATTAGTATAATGATAACGAGACTGTATTGTTCATCTGATAAGTTATGCTATTTCGTGGTTTTGATGATTTGCCAAACATTCGAAGAACCAGATAAGTACCAGATCCCCTGGGCGTCGTACAATCAACGCCGCAGCTGTAAAGCTGAACATTCGAAGAACCAGATAAGTACCAGGTCCCCTGGGCGTCGTACAATCAACGCCGCAGCTGTAAAGCTGCGGCACTGTTCCGACTGGCAGCTGCAGCAGCACAACTGCAGTTTGCTAGAGGCTAAACCAAAAGATAAATTGTCCCTATCCATGGTCACATGCCCCTCACATGTTTCCCAATATATATACAATATGTTACAAGATTTTAACCTAACACTTCAAATCTGAAAAATCACATTCTTACAAGTGTAGCCGCCACTGCTCTCTAGTTGGTCTCAAGAACAAAGCTTCAACAGATCCAAGGACCAGATTTCAACAATTGAAGATGTCTTAAGTCCTAGGATTGTTAAGTCTTTATCATTTTGCTCTTTAACTTGTAAACCTACTCTTCTTTTAAGAAGGTGTTTGTAGGTAGTTTATTTTCTCAAATTTTTGAGTTGTACACTTGACTAGAGTTAGTCAAGGTGTGTTTGGTGTTTGGCTAGAGTTAGTCAAACTCGTTTTGGGTGCTTGACTAGAGTTAGTCAAGAGTTGTAGCTTACAATAGAGTTATTGTAAGGGTGGGGGATTAAGACGTTATTTCCTAGGTTGCAAAAGCTTGTAATTAGAAAGATGCTGTGAAGTTGAAAATCCTACTTGGTAGGTCATGGTTTTTAATCCTTTGAGCAAGAAGTTTTTCACGTAAATATCTTGTCTTATTTACTTTCTGTTTTACTTGAGGGAACAAATAGAGAACCTGGTTCTCTATACTGTTTGGTGGACTCTTAGTTTCTATCAATTGGTATCTGAGTAGGTGCTTTCTAAAATGTTAATATCTAGAAAGGATCTCTCATCATGGCTGCTCCACCAAACCTCGAGGAAGGACAGTCAACTACAAGACCCCCAAGGTTTAATGGAAAGTATTATGGATGATGGAAAACAAGGATGCATGATTATATAATGGCTGAGGACTCGGAGCTTTGGTCCTTTTGTCCCTATGAAGACTGGGGCAGAGAGCTTAAAGTCAGTTCCAAAGACTAGAAAATAATACTTTGAAACTGACAGGAAAGCTGTTGAGAAGAATTATAAAGCAAAAAAGATCTTGATTTGTGGTATTGGACCAGATGAATACAATCGTGTTTCATATTGTGGAACCGCTAAGGAGATCTGGGAAGTTCTTCTAACAAACCATGAAGGAACTACTCGGGTCAAGCAGTCCAAAATAGATTTGCTTACCACTGAGTATGAGCTGTTCAAGATGAAGGAAGATGAGTCCATTCATGATATGCACACCCGCTTCACCTCCATTATCAACGAGCTCCACTCTCTTGGAGAGATCATTGCAACCATCAAGCTTGTCCGGAAAATACTTTGTGTTCTACCGGGTTCTTGGGAAAGTAAAGTCAATGCTATCACTAAAGCCAAGGACCTACAGACTAACTATTGATGAGCTTATTGGAAACCTCAAGACCTATGAGATGAAGAGAAAGAAGGATCTTAAAAGAAGAGAGCGAAGGAAGGGGAAGAACCTGGTCCTCAAAGCCGCTAAAAGTGACTCAAGTAGTGATGAATTTGAGATGACATACCTCACACGAAGATTTCATAAGATGATTGGAAGAAATGGTGGGGTCCCAAGATTCACAAGTGTGGGAAGTCTAGACATTTCATTAAAGAATGTCCTCTTCACAAGAAGGATTATTACAAGAATGCTGAAAAGCCGATAAAGAGGAACCACGTCCATGAGAAGAAGTTCAATAGGAAAAATGTTGTTGACAACTTGGTAAAGCAAGCTCTGGCTGTTTGGGGAGATTCCTCCAGTGAATCTTCGAAGATGGAGAGGATGCATGAGATACATCCATGATGACTATTGAAAACGAACCTTCAGAATATGAGTTCATCTTTGCACTCATGACCAAATCTGAAGCTGATGATGACAAGGTAAATTTATTTGATGTTCAGAAAAATCTGAAAAGTTATTCTCAAAAAAAATTGATATCTTTAGCCAATGTGTTGATTGATGCCTATTGTAGCCTTATAAATGAGAAAAGTGCTCTAAATGAAGAAATTGATGGTTTAGAACAAGTAAGGGATGATATGGTAGTCATTATTGTAGATCTGAAGGAACAAGTTGAGGAAGTAACTAGAGATGATACTCAGTTAAATAGCCAAATGAAAAAAATGGATGAACACTCCTTCTAAAGGAAAACAAGCGGCTAGTGAGATTTACCTTGAGCTTGAAAATGAACTCAAGAAAACCAAAATGAATCTCACTGCTGGGCTAGAGAAGAGTAGGCAACTTCAAGTGGATCTAAAACGGGTTAAAATTGATCTTGATAAGTCACTTCATTGGACCTGGTCCTCTGATACAGTTGATGCTATGTACAAGAGTAATGACGGAAGATATGGTGTTGGTTTTCAAAAGGCCAAAGCCCCCTATAATCCCCATAGCAATTATGTCTCTGTGATTGATAATTGGTTGTGCACTCATTGTGGTCAGACTGGCCATTACAAGGACTGTTATAAAGCCAAATTTCAGTATGTACAGAAAAACATGAGTTTTGTTGAAAACAAGCCAAGAGTTTAGGGACCTGGTCCCCGAAAGAAGAAGAATGTATTGCATGCATAGGCAAATAGAAGTCTAATTCACCCGTTCTATCATTATAAGGGACCCAAGTTGTCTTAGGTTCCTAAGACTAACAAGTGACTCTGTTTGCAGGTTGGAGTGAGAGGAGGCAGTCAAAAATGGTACATGGATAGTGGCTGCTCGAAGCATATGACTGGTAGAATGGATAATTTTCTCACTCAAGGCCTTCTAAGGTGGGAGTGTATCTTTTGGGAATGGCAAAAAAGGATATATTCTTGGTGTTGACAAAAGTGGCAAGACTTTCCCAGCCAATTGAAAGTGTTTATTATGCAAAAGGATTGAAGTATAGCTTGCTAAGTGTGTCCCAAATCTGTGATAAGGGAAATGAAGTTTTTATCATGTTCGTGCACCGTCACCAATCTCAAAACTGGTGAAGTTGTGATGATTGCGAAAAGGTTCAAGAATATCTACGTCGCAGATTTTGATGGTGGTGATTTGACATGTCTCTGAGTGTTGTGGATGATGATGCTGAGTTGTGGCACATGCAACTGGGACATGCAAGTTTCTCTCTGTTGAACAAACTAGTCGCGAAGGACCTGATCCGTGGGCTGTCAAATGTCAAGTTCAAAGATCACAAGGCGTGTGATGCCTGCATCAGAGGAAAGCAGGTCAGATCCTCCTTAAACCAAAGAAGGAAGTGAGCACCTCCAGGCCACTTGATCTTCTTCACATAGATCTATGTGGTCCAATGAGGGTTCAAAGAAGAGGAGGCAAGAAGTATATCTTTGTGATTGTTGATGACTACTCCAGATTCACTTGAACTCTGTTTCTAAGTACCAAGGATGAAACATTCCCTGTGTTTGTAGCCTTTGTAAAACAGATTCAAGTGAAGTTGGGAAATCAAGTTGTGAGTATTAGATCTGATCATGGTGCTGAATTTGACAATGCGAAGTTTGATGAGTTCTGTGCTGAAAATGGTATAAATCACAATTTTTCTGCTCCCAGAACACCTAAGCAAAATAGTGTTGTGGAAAGGAAAAACAGGACACTTTAAGATATGGCCAGGACAATGCTGATAGCAAGTGGTGTGTCTAAAAGCTTCTGGGCTGAGGCTGTTAACACTACTTGTCACTTGATCAATAGGTGCATGATCAGGTCCTTGCTTGAGAAGACTCCCTATGAATTCCTAAATGGAAGGAAGCCCAAGCGGACTTACCTAAAGGACTTTGGATGCAAATACTTTGTTCTCAACAATGGTAAGGAGACTTTGGGAAAGGTTGATGTAAAAAGTGATAAATGAATCTTCCTTGGTTATTCGTCTCGTAGCAAGGCATATAAGGTCTTCAACAAAAGAACTCAGTGTGTGAAGAAGAAGAGTGTACATGTGATCTTTGATGAAGCAAATGAACTGTGAAATAAAGGGACACACAATGATGAAGTTGAAGATGGGGAATTCTAAAAAATTCCCGATAAAGTCATGGAAATCTCAAATGGAAAAACTGAAATGATGAACTAAGTCGAGCAGAGCAACGAAGAAGGTGCAATAGAGTATCCAGAAGACACAGAGGAACCTGGTCCCTCCATTACCCCACTTGAAGCTGAACATCAGGTAGTTGATGCTGTATCAGGCACTCATAAGGCAGAGCAAATAAGCAGAAGTCATGCCTCTATAGATGTGAATGATGGATCAAATATGGAGGAATCTAGTCCCTCGAATCCTGAAGTTCAAGTATCCAACTGGAAGCACAAAGGATCTCATCCATTCCACAATGTGATTACTCCACTAGACTTTGGTATTCAAACTAGGTCTAGGGCAAGAAACACGTTGTCTTCTCATCCTTTCTATCTCAAATTGAACCCAAAAATGTCAAGGAGGCATTGAAAGATGTTGATTGGATAGCTGCTATGCAAGAAGAGCTCCATCAAAGGAACAAGGCAAGACTGGTGTTACAGGGCTACAATCAAGAAGAAAGTATTGACTATAATAAGACCTTTGCACATGGGGCAATAATGGAAGCAATCAGGATTCTTATTGCATTTGCATCCCATGGTTTTGAAAGTCATAAGCACCCTAAGCATGTGTTCAAGCTTGACAAGACTCTATATGGTTTAAAGCAAGCTTCTCGGGAATGGTATGAGAGATTGTCAAAGTTTCTTCTTGAAAATAGCTTCACAAGAGGAAAAATTGACAATACTTTGTTTTTGAAGAAAAGAGGAAGGAATTTGTTGATTGTGCAAGTTTATGTTGATGATATCATTTTTGGTGCTACCAATGATTCTCTCGGTGAAGAATTTGCCAAGCTTATGGGAAGTGAATTTGAGATGAGCATGATGAGTGGACTAAATTTCTTCCTAGGGCTGCAAGTAAAGCAAACCCCAAAAGGCACAATGATCCGTCAACAAAAATAAAAGGTTTGCGATGGAGAATGCAAAGCCCATTGATACACCTATAGCTACTACTACTAGGTTAGACATGGATGAACCTGGTTCTCCTGTGAATGAAACCATGTATAGGGGTATCATTGGGTCACAACTGTACTTAACTGCCAGTAGACCTAATATTGTTTTCAGTATTAGGTTGTGTGCAAGGTTCCAATCAAGTCCAAAGGAATCTCATTTGAAAGCTACAAAAAGAATATTGAGGTATCTCAAGGGTTCGCAGGACCTGGTCCTCTTCTATCCTTCTGGAGATAATTTTAACTTGGTTGGATATGCTGATGCTAATTATGCTGGATACTTGGTGGATAGGAAGAGCACATATGGAATTACACATTTTTTGGGGTCATGCTTGATCTCTTCGTGTACAAAGAAACAAAATTTTGTGGCTCTTTCTATTGTTGAAGCTGAGTATGTGGTTGTTGCCTCTTGTTGTGCTCAATTTCTATGGATCAAACAACAACTTGAGGATTTTGGTGTGCTTACCGACTGTGTGCCCTTGTTGTGTGATAATACAAGTGCACTTAATATGTCAAAGAATTCAGTGCAACACAAAAGGACCAAGCACATTGATGTTGAGACATTATTTCCTAAGGGATAATGTGGAAAAGGGTTTGATCTGCATGAAGTTATGCAAGACAGGACCAGGTAGCAGACATCTTTACAAAGGCACTGAGTAGGGAGCATTTTGAAAGAAATCGTCTAGAGTTGGGCTTGATTAAGCTCAACTAGTTGCCCCTCTTCAAAAATCCCCTCAATGATTGACTATATTGAGAGAAAAGGTTCAATGCTTAAGCTTGTAATCAGAAAGCTGCTCAGTTAGTAAGTTGGAAATCCTACTTGGTAGGTCGTGGTTTTTAATCCCTTGAGCCAGGAGTTTTCCACGTAAATATCTTTTCTTATTTATTTTCCGTTTTACGGGAACAAATAGAGAACCTGGTTCTCTATACTAGTTGGTGGACTCTTAGTTTCTATCATCATCATTGTTGTATCGAGAGAATGAAGATGTAACAACAAAAAGATGGACATATTTCAGGATACTCAAGTTGAATTCATTAGTAAAAATTAATGAAATAAGTATTTGAATAATTCAAAATTAGATCAATGTTGAGGTTGTTACTGTTCTACAAGTTAATCACTTCTAAGGATTTGCTTGAATATAAATAAAGCACGAGAAAATTTGTTTCTAGAAAAAAGTAACTCTATATGTATTTCAATTCCTCATCAATGTATGCAATTTTTTTCCAGCTCAATGTGATGAGTGTTTTCGTTATAGTAGATGGAAAGAACGATATTAGTATAATGAGAATGAGACTGTATTGTTCATCATTGTTGTATTGAGAGAATGAAGATGTAACAACAAAAAGATGGAGATATTTTAGAATACTCAAGATTCCCTTTCTTTTTTGTGAGATTTGCAAGATTAGTTTTGTAAAATATTTGCCTGGGTGAAGGAATTTGGATTAATATCTGATCACCAAACTTGGAAAATTGCAGAAATTTACTTTCTCACACTTTTCCAACAATTCTATACATAATTGAAATATGAAGTTTAATATTAGTAGATAGATTCTAAGGATGACTTTTGTAGTGATAGTGAATTAATATTACAAGGTTATCAAGTTTCAAATATTTATCCGCACTAACTGCAATAAATATGCAAATGAGTATTATAACCTTTTCGGTGGAAAGTACTTTAGGAGCATAAGGTGATATTTGAGCTTTTAACCTTTTTGTTTTTGTTTTTGTGATTGTTGATTTTTGAATAAACAATAAATAGTCACTTTTATGTACACTGATCTCCATGTCGTGCCAAGCGACAACCAATTCCAGTGTTAGTGTATAATATGAGCAGGTCGCATGTAATTTTTGATTTTTAAGAGATAACATGTGTATCTATATAGCTTTATTATTATGTCTAACGTCTAAACAACAATATACTACCATAACAATAGCAAATTATAGTAACGAAAAGGTTGTATTCGTTGCAACAACAACAATATACATGTAATCCCACAAGTGCGGTCTGTTGTACTTGTTGCAAAAGAAAACAAAAAAATTAACTTTGTGTGAGAAAATGTTCGCAGAAGAATTCTCCAATCAATGCCTAAAAGGAGAGGAAGACCTTGCAAAAAGAGTCAAAAAATCACGAAGAATGCTAATCAGGAGAAGCATCAAGTGGAAACTGAAGATGATATATTACTCAAGCAGGAAGGTACTATTTTCTTGTGCATTTTGTTCTACTTAACATGTGGGTAAATATTATGTCAGCTATCTTTGAACTATGCCAAAAAGTAAAAAATGAATACAAAAAGAGTATCACGTATCTTTGAAAACAAAATATGCTGAAAGCAGGAAAAAGATAGCAGTTTCATTTATTTTGAGGCACTGAACTACTCCTGGAGCAGAAACTGCCATTTTACCTGTTTGCCATTTCTGAAGTTATATTCCAAGTGGCGTGTTTTCTTCTTCATTTGTGTTGGTGCTTTGTGTTCATGCCATGAAAGAAATGCCTGCAACTACTTGGTTCTGCCATTTCTTTCTTGTGCATGCTGTGCCAGAAAGTAGAAAAAAGTATTCATTTGGTAGCCTTGTATCTATGAGGCTCTTTTGATGTCAAGAGTTATGGGAACAATTCTCCTAAGAAAAGCTATATGTAGGACAAGGAAAATACTTTGGTGTGTGATGTTTGAACGGACACTTTAACATAAGAAGAATGTGGACTTAGGACCGACTATAGCAAGCTCGCGACTCTAATATCAAGAAACAGTAAGCTCTCTGCACTATTTGCTTGTATAAACTTGCTTGTGTAAATTTTTTATTTCTTTTCTTCTTAGTTTAATGAGATAAATGAGATATTGGTGGTTGGAGAGTGGAGAATTTGCTCATTCCAAGCAGCCTTCCATAATTTTGCTTTTTCCCCTCTCCTACTTTCATCTGCAAGTTTCTTTCCAGCTTGGTTACCTAATTATTGTTCAATTTAACATGGTTTTTAGCTTACTGCCCGTACATGCTGAAGTCTAACTATTCTTGTTTGGATGCAATTTCTCTCAAAATGTTAAACAAGTACCATCCTTTTTTTCCCCAAGCGATGTAATGGCTGGTCCATTAGGAATTAGCCATTCTATTGAATATTCTTCTATGTCTGGCCAGCATGATAAATGACCGCTGAACTGCTATAAAGGCACATTTGGTCTAGTTTTTGCTTTATCTTCTGTCCCTATTTGTTGGATTTTCATAAATTCAGCATGATTGAATCTTTGAGATTATCTAGTACAACTCAATTGTTCTGCCATCTTTTTCCAGTTGAATGTCAAAGTGCTGCAGTGAGGGCCATTTGTAATTTGGAGATTAAAGACGTACTATCTCTCCTGCTCTTGCTTCGGTCGAAATTCAATGACGAACAACTGCAAATTCCGGTAATGCAATTCTTTATGGAAAACCTTCCAAACCTGGCAATTGTTAGGAATGAGAATGGCACTCATGAAGTGCAAAAGAAAGAGTCGGATGGTAATTTAAGCATGGACCAATTTGATGGAGGAAATGTGCATGCTTCTCTTCTACGACGGCTGTCCATAGCTTACCCTGATTGCTCCAATGCCATACCATCATTTGGTGGATTTGCATTTTCAAGCAAATCCGGTATCTTTAAGTTTCTCCTCTGGCATCCATTTCTGAAAATTCAAGGTGCTCAAGTTTATTTTCTCTGACTTGCTTTACCTAAATGTTGACAGTGAAAACAACTCTCTTTGGTACTGAAAACATGCAGATCAAGCAATTCGTATGTTATGCTGTTCATTTACTATTTGCTATAATTTTAGTGGTCAATTGTCATGCCATTGATCTTGCAATACCATATTTCAAGTTGCTTTGGTTGCATACACGCTTTCCATTTGGTGGATAATTTCTAGCTTTTAACTAAGAAAACTAGTTAATGAATTCTTTTTTTCTCAATTTTCTGGCGGAGGGGAGGGGAGGGGAGGTTTAAAGTTATTTGTGGCCTTTGCACTGGCTTATCTCCTGGCTTTTATAGAGGTTTTCAGTTGTGGATCTTCCTAATTTTTCTTTGATTGATCAACTGATGTGACCTTCTGACCTGTGATATATTTATCTCCTGGCTTCTTCTTCTTATTTTAAGGACTTGTTTGGCCTTGAGAATTATTCGCTTTTTCCGAGAATAATTTTTCACTTTATTTCAAAATCAGTGTTGGCCATGAAAATTCCAAATCCAACTTGTAGTTGGATTCCAAATTTGAAATACGGCTTATAATATGTTTTCCAACCCCATCTTCATAATCCAAAATTATAACCAGACACGATTCAATCTTCAACTCCAACTTCATATGTTTTCAAATAAAGTGAAAATATTTGGAACTTATGGCCAAACACCTACTTAATAAACGTGGAATCTGGGCCAGCTTGTTGCGCAACTTGACTAATTCCACGGGTACTTGCTACCTCCCACCAGCACAAGTATACCAAGTAACTCTGTCCGCCAGAGCTTGGACAAATGGGTAGAAATCACCTAGGTTTTTTTGCCTCCGCATGGATTTGAACTTGTGACCTCATCATTCTCAACCCACTTCATTAACCACTAGGTCACACCCTTGTGTGCTTTTAATGCTTTCTTTCTTATTCCTTCTTTGTCATGTTGCATTTGTAGGTTTTAGAGGAGCCATCTGGCACTCAGATGTTTGAGCAGCAGGATACTCTACGGACTCCTGGTGTATGTAGCTTCAAAATATTTTTGCACAGTTCATATAGTTAATACCTTTTTGCTGTTTTTTTTTTTTTTGTCCCTGTATTTATGGCTGAATGCGTCATTCAGTACTATCCAATAGGCATTTGGATAGAATCGTTTATGTAACATGTATACCTAGAAGGCAGAAGCATCGTCTTTCTTTTTGTTTTTTCTGCACCTGGACAACTGGACCAGTGGGTAGTATTTTAGATATGCCATCAGACTTCACTAGCATGTCGTTTTACGGGAAAAGTGCTAGTAACTAATATTAGGACTGCAGGTCAGGTAGGATGCTTTCCGTGAGAAAAATGTCTGCAAACCTTATAATGAAACCAAGTTGTTGAAATGTTGACTAGTATATCTACCAGCATCCATCCTCTTACTATTTTGTAATTACAGGTGAATATCAACCAGTTATCTGTTGGGATGACACCCAAAACTCTAAGGCTTCCTAAGACTGGAGAAGTGCTTCTATCGGTGCATGGCTCTCCTCTTGGTGTTTACAAGGAGGACAACATGGAACCAATACAAGGTATGGTTCTCTTCTAACTTTGATATTTTAAGGATGAGTTTGGTGATATGAATTTAAGTGTGTTTCATTTACCTGACTAGTGTGCTTTTTAACTAATTCGAGTGGTGAAAGACATATTTCTCTTATCTTTATCAAATTCCTTCGTGCAACATAATCATTTCACAGTATTGTACTTGTGTTTCTTATATGGGCTTTTATTTTGCGCTACAGAGTCAGAAGATGCATGAATGGTGTGCAGTGGTTTTATCAGATTGGAGTAGAAGATATAGTTCTTCATTGTAATGTTTTGTTACTCATCTTTAAGGTTCTGACACTTGCTCTTGGTTCAATTTAGAGTGTCGTAAAAGCCATTTGTCAGCCTCTTCTTTCTCTTTTCCTTTTAGGTTAGAAATAGGATGGTATCTGACTACTACTTGTAGTCTATGGGGATGGACAAGTTGCTTTTTATGTAAATAAATCGTAAGGCAGACAAGATTGATATTTTTAAGGTGCTGATCATGAAGATTTTGACTTTCGTGTTTAACCGGCAGTATATCTGCATTCTTTAAGTTGTCTTCTTTTCTTCCTTTTAGATGCAGTCTTCATAATCCTGCAGCAACTGGTTGATTATGAATCATATAGTGAAATAAATATGCTAGTAGAGTTGCTCGAGAAGATAGCAGATGACCCATGATAGAAGCAAGAATGTGTTAAGGTAGTAGACAATTGATTTGAGATATCCTAGACAACTAGAAAGAGACATTAACAGCCTAAACTCCGGCCGGAGTAAATTTATATTTTCTTCCTTATGCTATTAACTAGATGAACAGACTGTCCGACCAATCATCTTGACCTTGATATGATTGAGTCGCTTGAGGGTAATCTTAATAAGCAAAAAGTTACAATGGTCATAGGTGTTTTTAGGACATATAAAGAAAATTACTCAGTATTGTATTATTTTAAGGACTGAATAGATTGAAACACATGCTGCATGGGAAAAACAACAAAAAGCAGATCTGATAAGTAGGGTAAATGCACAGGAGAAAACTTTTCAGGCGGTTCATCTACTTTAAACTACAAAATCAAAAACAAGTTGATTAGCCATTTATTAGGAAACCACCCAAGGGGGACAAATCCCTAGAAGACGATGGGAAATGTAACTGATATGGAACACACAAAAAGAATAAACTTGTTTTGATAAGTAATATGGTATTAGAAAGACAAGCACAAGAAAAGTGTTGGTTGTTAATTACAAACTGTGCATATCACTAAGAAATTCATGGCGTCTATATCATTAACATTGATTCTAGCCATGTTACACCAAAAAATGAGCACAAAGAGACATTTCTGTTTAAGGCTAATTATGTTCTCCTCTTTCCCTTAAAAATTTCTCAGTTCTCCTTTTTCCGTTCAAAATTTGACAGATTTCTTTCCCACCAAATTGTTGTTGGTATAGTGGATCAAAGTATAGCTTTGTGTTTGACCATGAATCATGCTAAAAACCATTTTTTACCATCACCTAGTCGAATGGAGGTGGACACTTTAAAGCAGTTCCAAAGCACAATTTATGATTTTTCTATCAAGTGAAGTTAAAAGAATATCCTTCATTTTAACGAGAGAAAGAAGGTAACTTTAATAGTATATGTTCTACTTTGGCCAATATTATTATAGTTTGTAGTTGTATACAATCAAATGTTTCAAATATTCAGCTTGATAGTTGCTTTTTGCATATATTGTTATTTCAACAAATATTATTTTAATATGAATATAAGCCACTTTTGCTATAGTTGTCAAAACGGGTTGGCTTAGCCCATCCGGACTAGTCCACATGGGCTTTGAAATTTGACGGGTCAGGCCGGATTGATCCATCTTTGGTATGGGCCTTAAAACAGCCAGCCCAACCCATCACTACGTGGGTTGTGGGCCCGGTTGGGTCAACCCACTTTTTATTTTTTTAAAATTGATAATTCTTTAAATTTAAATTTGAATTTCAAAATGCTAATATTTACAAGACAATATCCCATGGTGTTACTACTTGCTAACCAAGTTTCAAACAGTGTTTTCAAAGGCATTTTTGGGGCGAGTCCCGAGGCAGGGCGTACAAAAAATGCTCCGGGGCGCAAATGAAAGGTGTAGATCCATATGGCGCACACCCTAGAGTTTGAAGCGTAAGTCCTGGGCGCAAAAGTGTAAGATCCAGACGTAAAAGCGTACGCCCAGACGTTAAATTTAATGTTTGTTGTTTTAAAAGTATTTTTGCAATGAATTATATTTTTATTATAGGTGTAATGGTATTTATACCCAACATCACTCAAGCCCACGGGCCAATCCAACTCACCGCCACTCAAGCCCACAAGCCAACGGGCTTTTTTCGGGACGAATTAAAAATCCTCGTTCTTAAATGGGCTCCAAATTTTTTAGTCCAATCCTATTAAATCACGGGTTGGGCTGGACGTCTCTAGTTGTAAATATATAAGAAATGTTGGAAATTTGCCAATGGGCCTAGCCCATATTGACGGCTCTAGTTGTAAATATATAAGAAATTGTAGCCTCTTTCTTTTCACTAACTGCATACATATTAAGAAATTATTTTCCAATGAAAATAATATATTGTAGAAGTTGTACAGAAAGTGGATCATCATATTCCTCAAATTGGCTATCAGATCATTATCAACTCATTGTATACACCTCCAAAGAAATAGTAGTTATTTATGATAGAGATACTTAATATTTATTGATATTAGAAAAGTTAGTTGATATATATAAATATATCATAATTCCATGCGTGTATTCTTTGTCTGGTTCTAAGTTATGAGTCCTTTTATATGTGAACTTGACGTAACAATATTATCATATTACAAAATGTATCATGAAAATCTAATTGTGTGAGATGTTGGTGATTTGATGTTTTGGACTTTTGGTGCCGGCCTCGTGAAATATTATACTCTATAATATCATATAAATTAATGTATTTTGGTTTTCAATTTTACTTTTTAATAACCAAAAAAAAGTTGGCAAGCAAAAAGATATGAGAGTAAAAAATATTAGAAAATCTCTATGTGGTGTAACATCAAATTTAAAATCAGAAACTACAAATTCAAATTGAAGAAAGAATAACAGAGGCATGACAAGCGAAATAAAAGGCCAACAAAAAGTTCGAGACACCGAAATAGACATACAAAGATATTGTCATAATTATTGAATAACATTTTGTTTGTAGTCGACATAACATTGATAAACTGATTCTATGAAATGAACAAGAAAAATAAAAAAAAAGGAGCATGATTATTTAAATAAAGATACATTATATTTCTTAAACTATATCAAAGAATCTATATAGAGAAAAAATTCATTACAACTTCTAGTACAATAAAATTCAACACAAATTTTTATCTCTTATATAGAGTAATACTTATTCTTTTTTGTTGTAACTGAGACTTTCAACCTCACAATAAGATATATATAAAATAAAGAGACAAAAAAGATGAGAATAAATAAAACATTTTATCCATGCGATCCTCAGTAACATTGTGAAAAAATTGCTCCACACGAAATTAAGAGCCCAGACATGAATCGATTTTCCTTGATGGTAAATTTGAAATCCTTTGAATGAAGTTACATAGTTTTAACCCAAATAATCGACAAATTCACCGTGCTTTGTTTGTTCTATTGGAGCTTTATAAGTGAAACAACTATACTTCTTTTTTAAGTATTTAGTAGCAAAATAAAAAATTGTACTTTTGTAAGTATCAAAATAATAGAATATTCACCAAGTATTCTTACATTAATTATATATCTCTTATTTTAGGTAAAATTATATTCCTATTATAATTAGGTCTCTTATTTTATGTAGAATTATATTTTCTATTATAATTAGGTTGATTAGTTACCTAGTTTAGATATTCTTGTACTACTATATATATTGTACATTATTGATGAATAAAATCAAGGAACATATTCATTTATGGTATTAGTAGTCTAACCCTACACAAAAATACCCACCACGCCACCGACCCCTCTCGGCTGCCATCCCCCCCCCCCACGACAGAACCCTAGTTTTTTCGGTCACTCCCTCTCCCTTCTCCTCCTAAATTTCATCCTCCATGGCTGACAAAACCAAATTTCATCATGCACTTGCAGTCAACAACATTAAAAAATTCATCCATGTGACTCTTGAGATGGAAAAGGATCAATACTCCTCGTGGGCGAAACTCTTCAAAATCCATTGTCGTGTATACGAAGTTATCGACCACATCATCCCTCCTAAATCGAAGTCCACAGACCCACCCTCAACTTCGACTTCTGATGATGCATTTTGGTCTCGTTTGGATGATGTTGTCCTCTAGTGGATATACGACACGATCTCTAATGATCTGTTGCACACAATCATTGAGACCAATGTCACTGCCTACCAAACGTGAGAACGTTTGGAAAGTATTTTTCATGACTGCGTTATACCTTGAAAATCAGTTCAATGACGTTCATCATGACGATTTTTCAAACGTATATGCATATTGTCAAGAACTCAAGATGCTTGCCGACTAACTCTCCAACGTTGGCACACCAGTCACTAATCAGCCATTGGTCATGCAACTTATTACAGGCTTGAACGAATCCTATGACGGCATTGCTACCATCATTTAGCAATGCACGCCATTACCACCGTTTTATGAGGCCCGTTCGAAGCTAATTCTTGAGGAAACCCGAAAAATCAAACGATGCACCACTCAGGACATCATTGTAGACACTACCCTCACCGCCACCGTTGGGCCCTCCGCGGACCCGAGGACCCGTAGCAGGCCAGATCGACCCGCAACAACTGTCGAGGGCGGCAGTTCGGCAATGCCGCAGCAGATGGAATTCCGGCAGCAACGACGGCGAAAAGGGATAGTCCCCGCGTGCAGAAAACAACCAGCAGCAATTGTGGCAATGACATGAACCTTCGTCGTGAGTTGCCTACCCGCCGTGGGCCGCGTGGGCATAGGCCTCTTATCTTTTCCCGTATCCGACATCCTCGTGGACTCCACATCCGACCCAACAGCCCAACCTGGCATACTCGACGCACGTCCACAACAGGCATACACAACACATGCCCCTTCCGCCCTCAACTTATGCACCAACCGACATTAAGACAGCTATGAACACAATGTCACTCAACACTAAAAATGAAAACTGGTATATGGACATAGGCGCTACATCTCACATGACGACATCACAAGGTACTCTCTCGTCTTATTTCAATTTGAGTAATTTAAATCAGAATATTATTATTAGTAGTGGATAAGGCATTCCTATTCGTGGTTTTGGTCATTCATCCTTATCACTATCATATCCACCACTAATTTCAAAAAATGTCCTACATGCCTCTAAACTCATTAAGAATCTAATCTATGTGCGATGGTTCACAACTGATAATAATGCTTCTCTTAACTTTGATCCTTTTGGTTTTTTCTGTGAAGGATTTTACGATAGGGAGACGAATAATGAGATGTAACAGCACCGAAGATCTCTACCATATTTCAAACGCCGTCAACAAACCAGCCTTAGTTCCATCAACCTTTGCTGCTTTTTCGTCTTTCTTATGGCATTCTAGATTAGGACATCTGGGAGATTCTGTTTTACGCTCCCTTAAGAACAATAATTTTATTCAATGCAACCGTATTTCTAAGACTCTTATATATGAATCCTGTGTTTTTGGGAAACATATTAAATTATCATTTTATGCATCCACAAATTGTACTTTAATGCCTTTCGATATAATACATAGTGATTTATGGACTTCTCATGTTTTAAGTACGGCTTGCCATCGATATTATATGTTGTTTTTGGACGATTATTCCAATTTTCTATGGAATTTTTCAATTGGTAATAAATCCCGGACTACCCCATTTTTTCCTCATTAGTGCGTTCGTAAAAACATAATTTGAAAAGAGCATTAAATGTTTTCAATGTGACAATGGCATGAAATTCGATAATAACCAATTCAAACATTTTTGCTCCAAAAACGGTCTTACCTTTTGTTTTTCCTACCCTCACACCTCCTCCTAAAATGGTAAAGCCGAATGAAAAATTCAAACCATAAATAACCTAATTCGTACCCTACTTGCCAACGCCTCAATTCTCCCTCAATTCTGGCATTACGCACTCTCCATTGCCACCTATCTCCTCAACATAATTCCAAACAAGTCTCTAGCTCTATGATCGCCCACTAAGTTTTGTTTCGTAGGAACCCCTCCTACTAACACTTGCGTATTTTTAGATGTCTTTATTATCCTCTCCATCAGGCCACTCACAAACTCCAACCCCGGTCTTCTCCGTATGTGTTTCTGGGTTACCCCACCAATCACCATGGTTACTCTTGCTATGACTTATCAAGCCGTAAAATAATTATTTCACGCCATGTCCCTATTTGATGAGTCTCAATTTCATTTTGCCTCACTAAACTCGTCACCTCGGCATTCCTACGACTTTCTAAATGATGGCTTGAACCCCCTTCTAATTCATCATTTACATAATCTGATGTCTCATTCCCCGGCACCTGAACATATCACGGTCATTCCATGACACGCTGCCCACCTGGTTCCACCGACGGTGGCTCAGAATATCCTATCTCATGGTGATACCGCAGCCACCACTCGGTAAACTGAGCCTCGACCAGCCGATCCCGCCACCCCATGCCCTTCCTCTTCTTCCCGGCAGTTCTGCGACACCCCCTTCTCCCATCCTGCGTCCCGAGGCACGCTCTCGGACAATGGAAACTCATGCCATGCACATATTTTCCAAACCTAAATGATTGTTTAACCTATGAATTTCAGTTGTCCCTTCCTCTGTCCCTCGTAATCCGAAAGATGCCTTATCAGACTCAAATTTGAAAGCCATAATAATTGATGAATATAATACTCTTATTGATAATAAGACGTGGGACCTAGTACCCCATCCACCTGATGCTAATATTATTCGTTCTATGTAGATTTTTAGACCTAAAAAGAAATGTGATGGTTCTTTTGAGAGGTGCAAGCATGTGGGAGTGGATTGTGATGAAACATTTAGCCTGGTCGTAAAGCCCGCAACCATCCGGATTGTCCTCAACATTGCCCTATCCAAGTCTTGGCTTATTTATCAGCTTGATGTCAAGAATGCTTTCTTACATAAGAATCTTCATGAAATATTATATATGCATCATTCTATGGGTTTCAGGGATCCTATTCATCCGGATTGTGTGTGTATCGCGGAAATTGCTCTATGGACTGAAACAAGCTCCTCGAGCATGGTACTAGCGGTTCACCGATTATGTCTCCTCTATCGATTTTTCACACAACAAATTTGATCATTCACTGTTCACCTACAACAAGGGTCCAATATGGCTTACCTCTTATTATATGTTGATGACATCATCCTCACCACATTGTGTGATGCCCTCTGCCGGTGCATTATGTCTCTCATTTCATCTGAGTTTGCTATGAAAGATCTAGGGGCCCTGAGTTATTTCTTGGGCATCTCTGTCACTCACCATTTTGGTGGCCTATTTCTTTGTTAGAAGAAATACGCCGAAGAGATCATTGACTGTGCATGCATGACGTCTTGCAAGCCATTCCACACGCCAGTGGACACCAATTCCAAGCTCAGTGTTGATTCCGATCCTCCTTATTCAGACCCGACTCATTATCGTAGACTGGATGGGGGCCTACAGTACCTCACATTCACGAGACCAGACATATCCTATGCCATACAATAAATACGACGGAAGCACACATTTATGCCCTCAAACATATTGTACGATACGTCCAGGGCACATTTCACTTCGGCTTACATCTATACAGGTTCGCACTCACTGATCTCACTGCTTATTCTGATGCTGACTAGGGTGAATGTCCTGACACCCGACGCTCCACGTCTGGTTACTGCATTTTCCTCGGAGATAACTTATTGTCTTGGTAGTTCAAAAGGCAACCTACATTATCCCGATCCAGTGCCGAAGCAAAGTACATATGTGTAGCCAACGTCGTCTATGAGTCTTGTTGGATCCATAACCTTCTACTTGAGCTTCACTGCCCGATTCAAAAGGCAACACTGATCTATTGCGATAATATTAGTGTGATATATCTTTTCAGCAATCCCATCCAACATCAGCGCACCAAACACATTGAGACGGACATTCATTTTGTACGCGAAAAAAGTGGCTCGTGGTCAAGTTCGTGTCCTTCATATTCCTTTTAGATATCAGATTACCGACATATTCACTAAAGGACTTCTGCGCATACTATTTGATGATTTTTGAGTCATTCTCAGTGTTCGTGAGCCTCACGCTTCGACTACGGGGTGTAATAGAATATTCATCAAATATTTTAGGTAGAATTGTATTCCTATTGTAATTAGGTCTCCTATTTTAGGTAGAATTATATTTCATATTGTAATTAGGTTGATTAGTTACATAGTTTAGATATTCTTGTACTACTATATATATTGGACACTATTGATGAATAAAATCAAGGAACATATTCCTTTACAAAAATCTAGTAAATAGAAGAAATTTAAAAAATAAGTAATGAGTTTCTTCATTTCTATTGTTACTTCTTAAACGGTGAGGTATTCTCTATACACTGGAGTCTTTATAACTAATTGATATTATTGGCAATTTTATAGTTCACACGTTTTGACTTTACTCATAAATTATTCAGTAATAGGTCTTTCACAATCAGATCTACCTATACAATAACGATATTTAGTTATGAAAGTTTGTTGAGTAGCTGACCCTATTAATCTGTTCTTGCCAGATTGGGAACCTATCTGATTTTTATGTTTAATGCTTTTTAAATAAGATTTTCTCCTCTTAACGGATTACCATTTGCTATTATACCTTTTCACTAAATCCAAATCCTAGGAGAAAGGAACGTGTAGAACCATAATTCGAAAATAACGGAAAAGGAAGATGAGAGAACAAAGCAGTAACAAAGGCAGATCACAAAAGAAAAAAACTAGATTTCAACTAACAATGGTGATATACTTTCCGCAAAATATTTTTCAAAATCTCACAATACATTCAATAAATAAATTACAGCAAATAAAATAGTAAAAAGGATTCAATATAGAATAAAAATAGAAAACAGAAGAAAGAAACACAAATAGATGGTGTAACTAAAATCTCCAATTTCTAACACCCACGACTTGGCTCTAATCCCATCTTTATGTTGGCTATGTCTAAAAGACAAAAATGTAAGTTCATACATCTATATAGTAATAACAATTTTCTTCTTTACGTAGAACTTTTTCCGAATACATAGAAAATACATGGGGTGGGGTGGGGGGGTGGGGGGATACACAAGGCATGACATATATATGAGGGGGGAAAATATAGGATGAATAGACTTAAATCTAGAGATGGCAATGGATCCTGGAACCGGTGGATCCAGATCCGTTTTATAGGATATGGATCTTCAAAATTTGGACCCGACGGATCCGGACCGGACCGGACCCGGATCCGTTTCAGACGGATCGGATCTGGATCTGGATTTGGATCTTGTATTTGAGATCCGTATCCGGTCTAGATCCGACCCGTGGATCCGTTTTTTATTAAATATATTTATAACCTAGAATGTAATTTTATAAGTATTTTCTTAAAATTGTTAAGCACATCCTTACAAGTTTAATTCTCAAAACAAGTTTAATTTATCCCCGCATTAACTCAAAAACAAAAAAATAAAGAGGTAACTTCGATAATAAAATCAATGTTATATTAGTGAATGACTAACATCTTCATAGACAAGTAGTTAAAATTATATTCACTTCATTTGTAAAGATTCCAAGTACATGCAAGTTCTGCATTGTGGAAATACTAGTCAGCATTTTCCACAACTATTGTAATTGTCCAACATTTTCAATTAATAGCGCACAATCAAAACGAGACAACGAACAAAATATCTCATATGAAAAATTGAAACACAATAAACTGTTAGCTAAGTAAAAATCGTCTGTCAGTTCAAAAAAAATTCTTAGCAAGGTTACATTCTTAGCAAGACAAAATTTTTTACATGTGGATCCAGATCCGATGGATCCGGATTTGGATATGATTTTTATGGACCCGACGGATCTGGATCCGGATCTGAATTCAGTTATGAAAAACGGATCTGGATCTGGATCTAGTAGGATCCGGTCCAGATCCGATCCGTTGCCATCCCTACTTAAATCTGGTACTATTAAAAAAATGTTGCAGGGCAAACGATAATTGTTTTCTTTGGCATAGGAAAATGTCCACCAGTATGTTCAGCATCTACAGTCCACAAACAGTGTCATCTTGCTTGCTTCATGCTTTGACGGGAAAAAATGTAATTAGTTTCAATCATTACTAATTAAGATGTAATATTGTAATTAGGAGTGTAAATCAATTTGTCATCAATTAGTTAGATTAACATCTTATATTTTACGTAAACTTAGATTAGTACTACATTGTAATATTGCATATATTTGCTATCATTAGAATGAAATACTCAAGAAATTAACCTTCCTACATGGTATCAAGAGTCAAAGATCCTTTGCCCTAATACCTCTCTCCTTCTAATCGATTTCTTCTTCTCCTAAACCCTAAGTATTTCGGCCACCCCTTCTCAAAAACCCTAAACTACTTCATAAACCCTAGCCGACAACAACCCCCTCCTCTCGGCTAACACATACCCAAAACCCTAAGGGTTTTTCACTCTCTAAACATCAACCTCTACTTCTTTTCTTCTCTAGGTTTTGATTTGTTGTGGAACCTATGGCCGAAAAATAAAATTTTCATCCCGCTCTTGCCATTAATAACGTCAAGAACTTCATCTCTATAACCCTTGAAATGGAGAAAGGGCAATATACATCTTGAGCAGAATTGTTCAAAATCCATTAACGTGCCTATGAGGTAATCAACCACATTATACCTTCCGAGTCATCCTCAGACGCCAATTTGGTGAACAAAAAGCTATGGTCCCGGTTGGATGCTATTGTCTTTCAATGGATTTATGGCACTATATCCAACGACCTTTTACATACCATTTTGGAGCCGAATTCTACGGCTTAACAGTCGTGGGAACGTCTACAAAATATATTTAAGGATAACAAAGTTTCTAGAGCTGTTTATCTTGAACACTAGTTTACGAATATTAAATTGGATGATTTTTCCAATATCTCCACTTATTGTTAGGAATTAAAGATGTTTGCAGACCAATTATCCAACGTTGGTTGGCCCATGACAAATCAACGATTGGTCCTTCAGTTGATTGTATGATTGAATAAACAGTATGATGGGGTTGCTACGTTCATTCAGCAAAGTAATCCATTGCCTCCTTTCTATGAGGCCCGTTCAGGTTAATTCTAGAGGAAACACGGAAGGCAAAACAGGCTTCTTCTAGAGCATCCACCGCCGACACTGCTCTCGTCTCCACTAACTCATTTTCCACGGATTCGGAGCCTTAAAATTCTGGTTGGGGGGGCAATAATAATCATCAAAATAATAGCAAAAAGCAGGGTTCAAACTATAACAATAACAAAGGGAAAAATAATGGTGGAAAGGGACGAGGTTGTGGTGGTGGCCAACCCGCCGGTGGCAGCGGGCAGTCCAGGCAGTGGCATCAAGGCAACGACGGTAATCAGTGGGGGCAGTACCCACCGTGGGCTGCCCCGCCATGTCCGTACCCTACTTCTTCGTGGGCCAGGCCTCCACCTTCAACTAGCCAACCTGGAATTCTAGGGTCTCGTCCCAAACATGCATTTGCGGCACAGACACCATCTTCGGTGGGCTATGCGCCCACTGAGTAGGGGTGAGCACGGCTACAGGATACTCAGATACCCGATTAGAACCGATACTAACGGTTAGGTTCCGAGTAGATATATTATAATAACGGGTAGGGTCCGGGTAGTAAAATTAGGAACCGATCAATGTCGGGTCTGGTTCCGATTCCGGCAAATAGAGACAGGGTACTCGGATCCGGAACCGATACCCGGAACCTATAAAATATTAAATATTTTTACTTTTTTGAGAAACATTTGGACCACTTTTAACTTTCTCCAAAATTGTTTATTGCACGCCTGCACATTGATTTTCCCCACCCCAAGACGCAAATATTTCAGTTTTTTCACCCCTTTATTCTAGAATGCTCTTTGTGTCATAAGAGAAAACACCCAAAACTCTCTCAATAACAATGACATTTTAGCTACACCACCGAGCTTCATCGTCCTCGTTGTTGAAACTTTCTCTCAGGTACTTTCATCGTTGTCGTCGTTGAAGCTTCACCTTTACCTTTTTCTCTCCCTTAGCTGTGTTCACGTCGTTCATAAAATGCATGTGTGTTCATATCTAACTCTTCAATTTCTTTTTAATATCCTATGCTTCTGTTCAATTTCGGCGATACTCATCTTTAATCTGTATTACTTTTTTGTTTTGAAATGTAAATCTATTTTTAAAATTTGTGTATATTTTTGTAGTTGTGAAGATGAAATTTAAGGATTTACTAGTATAATAAAGCTTTTCTTTTGTATCGAAGAGCTTATGAACACGAAAATAAGTGTAATTCAGATATTTCCAAATTTATTTTGAAATCAACACGTTCAATTAATTGAATATCAAATTTGGCTTGCAATTTTAGGTTTTGGTTACAGAATTAGCTTTTCTACAGTGAATAAGTTTTCTAAAACTTCTTATAAGGGTACTAAAAACACCGATTGCAGGCTAAAAAACTACTGGATGAAATTATTTTAGAACTCTTTTTGATTCTCATAGGCTAAAAATTTGTTGCTTAATTTGTGTTTTTTTATTTACCGGGAACCTACCCGGCGGTTCCGGGTAGGTTCTGGGTAATGATTGCTACGGGTAGGTTCCGGGTAGTAACTTTAGGAACCGATCTTTTATCGGGTAGGGTTCGGGTAGTTCAAAAAAGTTAGGGTACCCGGACCCGCTCACCCCTACTACTAACATCGAACAAGCCATGAACCACATGAATCTAAGTGTTCCAGACGAGTCATGGTACATAAATACGGGGGCTACGTCACACATGACGGCATCTCCAGGTAATCTCTCGTATTATTTCAATATGAGCAATAATAAAAACATTGTTGTCAGCAGTGATCAGGAAATTCTAATTCATGGTATTGGTCAGGTAACACTACCCTCTCCATACCCTCCATTATATTTGAAAAATGTCCTACATGAATAAAGGGAAAACATTATTTGACATCTGGATTCATATTTAATTCACACATCGTAGTTGAGTAAATAAGGTAAAGACGCGTGAGTAATGAAAATTACACAGCAATTCAAAAGACGAAAGTGCTTTTTAGACACGGAACATACATGTCGAAAACCAAGCTTTCTATAATATAGAAAAATGAAGGTTTCCCAGGGCATAGCTGGATGACAAATGAGATAAACTTAAAATCCATCTGGAGGCCTGCAGCGTGAGTTCGAATCCTGGTGGGAGCACTTTGCTCTCTTCTGAGATATGACCTTGTAGGTGATATCAATTGCTCTGTTCTCAAACACTGGTCATTCAGGTACATCCCGCAATTTTCTGGTAGTAGTGTTAAGGGACCGATACTACTATCTCCAGGAATAGTGCGGCGTAAGCCATAAAGCTGGATATAAAAAAAATGAATATTGACTTCTTTTTTCTTTTCCACTTTCGAGAAAATTTCAATTTTCAAGATTGAAAAAAGATTAGTATCAGTTGGTTTTGAGCATCCAAAAAGATCCTGTAAATATGAAGAGGTCGTTTGTTAGTTGGTTAGGGTTATCGTATTAATAATATATGTATTAATAATAGATATTAAAAATATAGATATGAATTATGTAAGTATTAATTATGCAGATATTAATAATGTAGATATTAGTTATGTATTTATTAATAATGCAGTTATTAATTGCAAACCAAATATCGCACTAATTTTATACATGAATAATTAATTTTCTAACTAGCTATCAAACGCGATATAAATATTCAAAAATTAATACATGAATAAAATGCTACCAAATGTTATAAGTCATGCAGGAGATTAATTAATACATAGTATTTTTATTAGCTACCAAACGACCCCTAAAAGTTTAGTAAATTCCTAAAAGCCCCACTTTCATGTACTTCAATTAATATTTCCACTTTGCCCCGCTAACTAATTAATTCATCCATCTTACCCCACTAAGTATTACTTTTTCCTGAATACCACCTCGTCTTTTATTTTGTCCCATCACCTATTCACTCTCCCCTTATAGGCGTAATTGAAAAACTACCCCCATTTCTAGGGTTTCTTTCACTTCTCAGTCCCGTCTTCCTTCTTCTCAATTTCCCTCCCCAGTTCCGTCTCCATTCTTCTCAATTACAGTTTCAGGTAAGTTTCTGGAATACTGTTGACTCTCTTTTATCGCTTTTATTGTTACTAATATATCTGAAGTATATTTGCAATTGTTTTATTTTACCTGTCTTACATTGTTGGAAAATTCAAATGGAACTGTCTACTTGAAAGGAACCAACTTTTTAGTGTGATTGCTACTGTTGAGTTGTTTCTGTTATGTATTTTGTATGGGCGCCCTTTAGCTCGAGCTATATGTATAAAGTTTTTCGAAAGATATACATATTTATACTGAAATTTATTAGAAATATATATCAATTCTAGGGCCACACCTATTATAACAGAAGGACTGTTCGGCCAAACTTTCAAAATCTACTTATTTTGAAAAGTGTTTTTGTTAGAAGTGCTTTCCGAGAAAATACTTTTGGAGAGTAACAGTTTATTTTTGGCTATAAAATTTGCTAATATTAGCGCAGTTCTATAAGTGCTTGTTGGGAAAATGTACTTTTAGCTTATGAAAAACAACTTCTGCTTCTATTCTAAAGCACTTATTTTTTCCTTAAAATCTTGGCCAAACATCTCAACTTAAAATTAAGCACTTTTTTGAAAAAAGTTTGGCCAAACAGGCTACCAGGATTCACTTATTAAGATATTTGGTTTCACCCATTATCATAAAAGGAGTAGGAGGTGTTGGATTAACCAAGGGGCTATTCAAGTTCCTCTTTTTTTGTGAGAGTAATAATCTTAGGTGTGTTGTATTTTGACTTTTACCTTAAACCAATTCCATGGTTTTATATTAGTGTACTTATTTACATTTGGGGGTAGAGTACACATTTCTTGTGTGATTCATTTTAACTTGAGATATGTAGGCTCATTTTGCACTAAAAAGTTGGTATCTTGATTAGGGTGCATCCTACGACTAATTGATGTCTTAGTTAAGTTTTGGAATATGAGAAGTTGTAGCGAGAGATGAGCAAATTTACTCTTTTTCTTTATTTGTCATAGGGGAATCATTTTCCAATGTTTGAACTTTAATTCCTTGCAGTTCCAATGCTCGACAACAGGTTGTGCAGACACTGATTTACCAATCTTTGACTTGGTAATTATTGGTACTATTCTATTCTATGCTTGCATTCTTTTCGTGCTCACTCCCTTGAATAGTTAAGCTACTTTGTTTTACTTTTTAAATTTTACTTTTAAATCATTCTTAATTTTATAGTTTAGGTGCCAAAGTTATACCCCTTTTAAATGATTTTTTTAGTCTTGTCCTGTTTTCTGCCTTAGAAATGAAGGTGACAAACTAGGCATATAGATCGAACTGAATGCTAGGAGTAGTTTCTTATAAGCTGAATGGTGACTACAGTGAAATTTGCCTGTAATGTATTTTTCTTGTCGGTGCATCATGAAATAGTAAACATCATTTTCAAGCTTCCAAGTTCCAATTATTTAAAAGGAAAATGAAAAAAGTACAAAATTGTGACTGAATTTTCCTGAGAGATCATGCCAGCTTGTATTTGTGTATTTGATTGGTCACATTGAAACCCTTGCTTTGACAGCAAAGTGGAGAACTACAGATATTATAATATACTTTTCCCTCTTAGCCTTTTGGTGTAAAATTGAGAATGTAAATAAAGTAGATACAACTTTAGTTAATCGAAGAATTTAAAGATTATAATCAATACTAAATAGAGTGCTCCAGGCACAATTCCCAAGACCCTTCTCTCTCCTACTTCCTAGGAGAGAGAATCACTCCCTTTTCCGGTGATTTCAGCCGGAATCTTCTTCCTCCCTATCTCATAAGCTATTACCTTCAGTGATAGCTTTTTCTTTCTCTTTGTTTCTTTCTCTGCCTTTTTAAATGGGGGAGAACAGGATATATTTCAACGCTGGTTTCAAGTCTTTTGACATTACAAGATGGAACTCGAAAGGCTCTGTTTGGTTTGAGTGGGTTGAGAGGAGTCGCAGGATGATGCGATGATCTTCTATGAGCAACAAGATCATGGAATGGATATGCTTTACATTAAAAGAAGCATCTACAGTCCAGAAGAAAATGATCAGGAGGTGGAAATCTTCAGAAAGAGATGCAGAGCACTTTTGTACAAGGAAATACAATGAACATGGGAGGTATATAAGCTTTCTATCATTAAGTAGAGGGGGAAGATCTGTACTCATTATTCCAGAACTAGTAGTGAATGCTGGTTGGTGTGATATAGCATTTAAAATCTAGAGATTCATTAAATCCAACAGAAAGTTGGAACCAGTAGGCCCCCCAAGATTAACTGAAGCCAACTACCCATATTCAATGGCGGTACGAGATAGTAAATGGCAATCAAAAAGCTTACGACAAGCAGATGTGAGAAACAAAAAGGGTAACAGAGAAATATCTGAAGCCGAGGACAGTCGACAAGATGGGTTACTCAAAAGATGCCTGGTTGGGTCTTTTGGAGTGGAATTTAAGGAAAAACCTACCTTAAATGATATAAGAAAATGGTCGATAGTAGTTTGGAAGAAAGCTTTCGGGGTTAACATCTATGAGATGTATGGTTGACCTGTTTCTTTTTGAATTCCCCAATAGACACATGGCGCATCAAACTCTGCAAGGACAGTGGAAGTGGAAGAACCACAGTTTTAATCTCGAATGGTGGAGTCCAACAGTGGGATGTGTCTCAAGTACTGTTAACCCTAACGAAACTTGGATCAAAGTGGTCGGTATTCCATTACATCTTTGGTCACACAAAGTCTTCCGAGAGATTGGTCAACTCTGTGGGGGATGGGTAGCAACTGAAGAAGAAACAGAGCTGAAAAATCACATGAAGTGGGCTAGAATTTTGGTGTCGAATGATGGGAGAACTCTGTTGAAGGAAGTGTCGATTCGCTCAATGGTATCACCTTCCACTTTCCAATTTGGGCCGAGAACAGAATCAGATTTGAAATTTTGCCGGAATCTGAGAGGGAATCAGTTGGAGACGGTGGATTAGCGCAATATCCAGTCCAAAGGATTACCCAGCGAGTAATTGGAAGCAGCAACTGTGAAAAAGTACAACAATCCCGTCAATTTAAGGATTCAAATTCTGAAGGGCACGTGGGAAAGGCATGTAACATAGCTATTACAGGAGATGACAGAGCACGTGAGGGGCTCATGTCTAACTTAAATGAAAATTCGGATCTGGGCCGAACTCAACAGCCCAATACCATCACAAGCTTGGCCTGATCTAGCAGGCCAAGTCATTTTTAATGACTTAAATTGTTTGGGCTTCCAAGTTCTTTACAGAGACTGCTCTCCAGAAGCTTTAGAGCCCTGTTTCCAGCAGTCATCAACGCATGAAGACATGTAAGATGAAGAGCAACAATTCTCACTAGTCTTGTAGAATATGAATCATGAAGGAACAAAAAATGACGGGGAGAAGTCTCAGAAGCAGGCATCGACGACTTGCATAGGGTAGAAACCATCAACAACATGATGGTATCTATCTTAGATGATACCTATGGGAACAACTCAAAATCTAGAAGGGGACACGAGCATATTGCTCAGGCAGGGCGAAACACAAATTGAAGAATGGGTTCTAGAAGATGCTGAACCATTTCAACAAGACACGAGTTTAGAAAGAGAGGGTAAGAACTAATTGGGTACAACAAAAATGGGGAAAATTCTTGGGGTTGATTTTTATGGGCATGAGGAAGCACAAGAATTATTAATGCAAATAGACAGCTACAGAAAGGCTAGAAAGATGGAGAGTGAGTCTGTTATTACAAAAATACAGAGACTTAGAGGAGCACATGAATTCAAGGGGCTTATTTCTTTTGATGTAAAGTTCAAGAGTGATGGGAAGAGGGCTAGGGGGAATGGTGGGAACCTTTTTCAGTGAAGTTAAAACTAGTGTCTTGGAATGTAAAGGAATTGAACAATGGGGATAAAAGAAGAATTGTGAAGAGCTTAATTCACTACTGGAATGCGGATATCATTTGCCTTCAAGAATCCAAATTAGAAGGGGATGTTCAAGATATTATCAAAGATCTATGGGGTGGGAGATGGGTGAAATTTGCTTGTTTACAAGCCAGTGGAACCAGAGGAGTAATTTTGATGTTGTGGGATAGCCGAGTCTGGAAAGGGGATATTATGGAAATTGGATCATATACTCTAACTTGCAAGTTTGTGGCACTTCTTTAAGAATTTGAATGTCATGTAACGGGAGTATATGCCCTAAATTGCAGATTTGAGAGGGAAAATGTGTGGGATGAAGTAGGAGCTGTTAGGGGTATGTTTTGAGGGTCCTTAGGCAGTCTGTGGTGATTTCAATGTCGCAAGATTTCCATTGAGAAGAGGAATTGCAGAAGAAGAATCCCGGCAATGGAGGAATTTTCAAACTTTATAGAGGACATAAAACTATTGGATCTTCAACTAGAAGGTGGAAGTTTCACTTGGCTCAAGGGGGATAATAGCAGAATTGCCTCTAGAATTGACAGGTTTCTTATCTCTCAAGAGTGGGATGACATGTTCAGGAATATTAAGCAGTCTGTTTTGCAGAGATTGGAATCTGATCATTTCCCCATTTCACTACAATGTGGAATCTGGGAACATAACAAGTCATACTTTAAATTCGAAAATTGGTGGTTGAATACAGAAGGATTTGTGGAAAGAATTAAAGACCGGTGGAATTCATTTATTTTCACAGGCAAACCTAACTATATTTAGCTTGCAAAGCTAAAGCTTTAAAAGTCAAGTTAAAGGAATGGAGTAAAACTTGTCAAGTCAATTTTGGTAGGGGTGAGCGGGTCCGGGTACCCTAACTTTTTTGAACTATCCGGACCCTACCCAGTAAAAGATCGGTTCCTAAATTTACTACTCGGAACCTACCCGTAGCAATCATTACCTGAAACCAGGTTCCGGGTAGGTTCCCGGGTACCCTGTAAAGAAATAACTTCTTAAGATGTCTTCACATCATACGAATCTCGAGAATAGCAATTCCACTCATAGTTCAAGCTATATTACAGGATTCTACATAACTCACTTCCCTCTAGTTTTATAACGAACCAATGAACTAAAATTCGAGCATCAGTGCTTTTCTTCAATCAGTGCTTAACATTCTACAAACATACTAATCAATCACTACATAAGCAACTGCCTTACCCTCTGCCTAAACAACTATATTGACAATAGACAATGAAGCTTTTAAAGGATTCTGCAACAATACATACAAAATATCATCTTTTAACCGTTATGTTTGATGGTGCCTGAAGAACTCCTATTAAGAATCTTACAAGCTCCTATGAAAGTACGAACTAGTAAGAACTGTCTACCAATATAAAGTGAAAACTATATCAGTTCTCTTCAAACCTCAAGGACTTCACTAACTTTTGGACCATCTTGTGTAGGGGAAGTGTTATCTTGATAGGTTTGGAATTAAAAAAGTAAAAATATTTAATATTTCATAGGTTCCGGGTAACGGTTCCTGGTCCGGGTACCATGTCTTTATTTGTCGGAATCGGAACCGGACCCGACATTGATTGGTTCCTAATTTTACTACCCGGAACCTACCCGTTATTATAATATATCTACCCGGAACCTACCCGGAACCTACCCGTTAGTGTCGGTTCTGGTCGGGTATCTGGGTACCCTGTACCCGTGCACACCCCTAAATTTTGGAATGCAAAAGGCTCATCTTTTGAGTCAATTTGGCTACTTTTGATGCAATACAGGAGAATAGAGTGTTATCAGAAGAGGAATCAGTCTTGAAAGCTTCTCTTTTGATGGAATATGATAGAACACATTAAAAATGAAGAAATCTCATGGAGACAAAGATCAAGGGCTCTATGGCTTAAGAGAGAGGGACAATAATACTAGTTTTTTCCACAAAGTGGCTAATGCACATAAGAGAAGCAACAATATTGACCAGCTTGTGGTTCAAGATGAAGTTGTGGAAGATCCAGAAAGAATCAAGGGGAAAATTGTTGATTTTTATCAGAAATTATATTCTGAGACTTTTGGTTGGAGGCCATCATGCAGTTTGATCAATTGTCCTATCATCACTGAAGAGGAAAATGCAGTTTTACAAGGTGAATTTAGTGAACAAGAGGTGCTGTCATGTTTGAAGATGTGTGCCTGGAACAAAGCCCCTGGTCCAGATGGCTACACAATGGGCATTCTTATCAAATGTTGGGATGTGGTGAAGCATGATATCATGGAAACTTTCACTGTCATGGAGTTTTTGAGAAAAGCTTTAATGCAACTTATATAGCCTTGATCCCAAAAAAGAATGGAGCTAAGGACTTGAGAGACTTTAGACCCATTAGCCTTATAGGCAGTGTCTACAAGTTGATCTCAAAGGTGTTAACAGAAAGGTTGAAAAGAGTAATAAGCAAGCTGGTGGATGTCCCACAGATGGCCTTCATTAAAGAGAGACAAATAATGGATGCTATTTTAATTGCCAATGAAGCCGTGGATTCCAGAATCAAACAAGGAAAGCCAGGAATTCTTTGCAAATTAGATATTGAAAAAACATATGATCATGTCAATTATGAATTCCTATTGAAGATACTGTCATATATGGGTTTTGGAGGAAAATGGATAAAGTGGATAAGATTTTGCATCTCAACAGTCAAATTTTCCATCCTTATCAATGGCTCACCTGAAGGTTTTTTCTTATCTCAAAGAGGATTGAGGCAAGGTGATCCTTTGTCTCATTTCCTATTCATTCTAGTCACGGAGGGCCTAAATAATATGATTAAGGTGGCAAGGAACAATGAATGGATCAGAGGTTTTGAGGTAGCCACAAACTCAAACTCAAGTCCTAACATGGAAGTCACACATCTGCAATACGCAGATGATACCTTAATTTTTTGTGATGCTGATGAAGATCATTTGAAGATATTGAGAGTAATCCTGGTGCCATTTGAAGGAGTTTCTGGCTTACATATTAATTGGAGAAAGAGTCACTTGTATCCAATCAATGTAGTACCAAATATGGAGGAGTTGACTGGGATATTGGGTGGAGAAGCTGGATCTTTTCCTATCACTTATCTGGGAATACCCTTAGGTGCTAAATCAAAGTCTATAAGTATTTGGAATTCTGTGATTGAAAAGTGTGAAAAGAAGTTAACTAGATGGAAATCACAATATATTTCTCTAGGAGGCAGAGTCACTCACGTCAACTCTGTGTTGGATGCACTGCCAACTTACATGATGTCCTTATTTCCTATTCTAGTGGGGATTATCCAAAGGCTTGACAAGATTAGGAGGGATTTTTTGTGGCAAGAAAATCAGGACAAAAAGAAATTTCATCTAGTCAAATGGTGTAATGTAATGCAGGGGAAGAAACAAGGTGGATTAGGCATCAGGAATCTTAAATTGCAGTGTAAAGCTCTTAAAACTAAAGTGGTTGTGGAGGTACTCTCAAGATAATCAATCTTTCTGGGAAAGCATCATCAAGACAAAGTATGGTGAAGAAAGCAAATGGATGACCAAAGAGGTGAACACTCCTTATGGAGTTAGTTTGTGGAGATCCATAAGAGTATTATGACCTTTCTTGAGGAATAATACATCTATAAAGGTAAACAATGGAGATAAACCATCTTTTTGGGAGGATAAATGGTCGGGCAATAGAAGTTTAAAGGACCTCTTTCCTGACATTTATGGGTTGGCTGTACATCAACAAAAGACTAGAGCTAAATTATGGACTCCTCAAAGATGGAACACTCAATTTAGGAGGAATTTTAATGACTGAGAAATTGTCACACTGACTGAATTCTTTAGAAAGCTGGAAGAGTTCAAAGGCAGACATGATGGAGTAGATAAACTTTGGTGGAAAGAAGACAGTAAAGGCATGTTTAAAGTGAATTCAGCATACAAATTTTTGAACCAAGATAATCAACAAGTGCAACATTGTCCTTGGAAGGATATATGGAAAGTGAAAATACCCTACAAAGTAGCATGCTTCACTTGGTTGTTGGCATGGGAAGCTGTTTTGACTCAAGAAAATCTGAAGAAAAGGAAGTTTTCTCTTTGTTCCAGATGCTGCTATTTGTGTGGTGATGAGGCTGAAACAGTCAGCCATCTATTTTTACAATGCAAGATAACAGACCAACTTTGGAGGATTTTTGTTAACCTTATGGACTTGGCTTGGGTAATTCCACAGAAGATTACTCAAGTACTATAGCTGGGAGGAGGCAGGTACAAGAGCTGCAGACAGAGATAGGTGGAGGATTGTTCCAGCTTGCATCTGGTGGACAATCTGGAAAGAAAGGAATTCAAGGTGTTTTGAGGACAACAACAATGAAGTACAAAAGATCAAATTGAATTGCATTAGACTTTTTTGTTTCTGGTGTAAGCAGATTTATACTCAGTCCATTATAGATATTCTAGGTTCTTGTTAGAAGTTTGGACCAGTGTTTCTCCTTTTTGCCTGATGTAAATATGTTTTTTAGCACAACGTATATGCTGGTTTAGTCTATACATACAACTGTTACCTTCTAAAAAAAAAGAATTTAAAAATTAGATAAAAATGTTGGATTTTCTCAGTCTTGTTACATTGTAAAAGAGCTGGTTTACTGTAAATGTCTATTGTGATTTCTAGCTCTACATGGGTGCTGTATTTTCTTATTTGAAGTGGAGAAAAGATTAGTTTTCACATCACTCAGCTCCTGTATTTTCATTAATATAATTTCATTTTTTACCTATAAAAAAATGTTGCCATAATTATTTTTGTGGATAAATGAGATTAAAGTAAAAGAAGATAAAGGATTAAGCTACTGTCTACATTTTTCCGAAATATTGTTGGTGCATACTGCGATTACACCTTAGGCTAATGGTCACACAGTCTACCTTTCAATACACACACCCCTTTTACAGGAACCAACTTAGCTTGAGAAAGAAAAGTTGAAACTAGCAACAAACTTTATACTTGTTTGAATAAGATATTCATGGTCCACACGTTTGGTCCAAAATATTCTTATGGAAGGCTTGAAAATGTTTCTGCTTCTCATTTATTTATATCCACGGTCCATGTGGTAACCTAACCTACTGAACAAGTCAAATGAGTCCTGCATATAATCACGTAAGTCCTTTGAAATTGTGGTGAAAGTAGATAGAACTTTGAGAGTAACACTACGGTACTAGAGCACTAACAACTAAGAAAATTTTAAAGCTCAGCATGTATAACAGAAAATAAGAACCTATTGAAGTTATGACATAGTAAGCCATATGGGATGTGAGCGAAATCTCATCATGTTGCATTTGAAAGAATGAATATACCTCTAGCATTAGAGCTCTCTTATTTCTTTAGCATTTTTTAAATTTTATTTTGCTGTATGATGTTGCTTTTCCTTTTAGTTTTATGTTGCAACAAGTGAAACTTAAAGAGTTTCGGTTCTCTATTACATTACTTCAAAAAAAGAAAAGAGAGTAAATATTGTAAACTATTATCTACTCGCTATGATTTTGTAACCTTGCCATTTTTTCAAAACTAATATTGTCCCTTTAAAGGAGCTAAAAGATAAAGCATACATAACTTTCCATTATTCATTAGTCATGCTTATGTTAGTGAACAAGATTTGAACTTTGTTAATTAGGTTACCCCTCTAAACTCTTCTGTGCAGTTATGTGAGAAGCATATTTCTTTAGATATGGAGTAAAGAAGATATCATGAGGTTGCAAGATTATGATTTTGCGAAACTGTTTTTATGAGAATGCCACTAAAGTTCTGCTTGATACTAAACATCCTTATCATTCTACATGTAATTTTTTAAAATTAATTCCTACAATGAGTGCCTGCATGCCAATTTTATTTTCAGCTTTCGCTGATTGAGTCACTCAAGGTTTCCACCAAATTCTTTTGGCTTTTGAGCACTTATTAAAAGAAAAGTCTTCTGGTTTTCAAGTGGTCATCTGGATAAAGAGATAATAAGCAATATGTCTGCAGACTTAACTACGTTGAATGCATGCAAATTCAAATGAGTTGAGTTCCTCATATGAGTGCTGATGCATATTCTCTTACACGGCATCTCACATGACGAACAAAATAAGTTAACTTTACTAGAGGACCATTTGACAGTGGCTCATTTTTAAGTTTTTATTTTCCGGACTTTTTTCCTGTTGGCCTTTGCAGATTTATGCCATGGTGAAGGGAAAGCTTATTCTAATTTGCCAGTCTGGTGGTGAATTTGTGAGTGATGCCGATGGAAACTTGTCATATAATGGAGGAGAGGCAAATGCTGTAAATATAAACCAAGACACTCCATATGATGATCTCAAGATAAAATTGGCAGAGATGTGTAATCTGGAGCTTAAGACAGTGTCAATTAAGTATTTTCTTCCAAGAAATAGGAAAACTCTTATTAATTTAAGGAGCGAAAAGGACTTCAAAAGAATGGTTGAGTTTCATGCTAATTCTGTTACAGTTGAGATTTTTGTCAGCGGGAAGGAAGGTTTTGATCGCGATGCATTGAACACGTACACTGACAGGTATTAACACAAACCATGTTTTAGTTACGAATTTACTTTAGTTTTGCTTATTGATAAATGTGATTTAGTGACAGGAGCCTGTTGCCAGCCGCTCTATATTACGGCTAAAGCAAATTGGTTAGTCACTGGCACATCGTTGGTAGTATATATATGTATTATGTATAATTGACATTCTGCTTTGTATCTCAATCAACTACACTTGCAGGACAATTGGCTTAAAACTGGTTGAGAACGTAAATCATCATGGCACACCTGATTCTGGTGGTCTGAGTACAACACCTTCTAAGGCTACCCCGTTAAGGACTGTTCGAACTGCTGCTGCGTCTCCTATAGCTATTCAAAGCGATTGTTTGGTCGATGTACATATCAGCTGCCAGGAACCTGATAGCCCCAGTCAAGCCACTACTTCGTCAGACCCTTCTTCTGGCCATGTTGCTGAGGATGATTCTGACTATTCTCCACGCTCACGTGCTCAGAGCCCGATTAGCTTTGACTATGATGCTACCCCTGCTGATACCGTGAAGAAGCGCAGGCGCACTGCTTCCTTGAAAATTGGTGCCAATGGTCCAACCATTATTGTGACCGACAATGATTCTAAGGAGAAAATCTCGCGAAAGAAGAGTCGAAGTTCAACTGGTGTAATGGTGAGAAATGACATGGTGGAGGATGAAGATAGTGTTCAATTACCTGATAATTTTGACAGTTCCTCTCCAATTGCTTTGCGTGATGAAGATCTGCCAGAGAAACTAGTTGCCACTTGGAAAGAAGGTATTACTGGCGTTGGTCAGGATTTTAAGAGTGTGAAAGAGTTCCGGTCTGTACTGCAAAAGTATGTTGTTGCTCATTGCTTTGTCTACAAGTTGAAGAAAAATGATGCTTCCCGTGTAAGTGGCAGATGTGTGGTAGAGGGTTGTTCTTGGAAAATTCATGCATCTAGGGTCCCTTCTGATCAAACATTTAGGATCAGAAAGTTTAATGATTTGCATACATGTGGAGGCGAATCCTGGAAATCTGCTCATCGTACAAGGAATTGGTTGGTAAGTATCATCAAGGAAAGGTTACGAGATTCTCCAAATGACAAACCCAGGGAAATCGCTAAAAGCATTTTGCGTGACTTTGGGATTAAATTGAGATATTCACAAGTATGGCGAGGGATGGAAGATGCCAAGGAGCAACTTCAAGGTTTGTACAGTAAGTCATATAACAGGTTGCCTTGGTTCTGCGAAAAGGTAGTAAATACGAATCCTGGTACTGTTGTTAAGCTTGTGCTGAACGATGAAAAAAGACTACAGCGCTTCTTTTTCTCACTTCATGCCTCAGTACATGGTTTCAAGCACGGTTGCCGACCCCTTGTTTTCCTTGAAGCTACATCTCTAAGATCAAAGTACAAGGAAACACTTATGACAGCAACTGGGGTTGATGCAGATGATGGTTTCTTTCCGGTTGCTTTTGCAGTTATAGATACTGAAAATGACGATAGTTGGCGTTGGTTTTTGGAGCAACTAAAATCTGCATTATCAACTTCTCAATCTATAACTTTTATTTCAGATCGAGAGAAGAACTTAAAGAACTCTGTGCTTGAGGTGTTTGAGAATGCTTCTCATGGCTATTCCATTTTTCATCTTTTAGAAAGCTTTAAGAGAAATATGAAGGGTCCATTCCATGGTGATGGGAGAGTTGTTTTACCTGAAATTTTCCTTGCTGCAGCTCATGCAGTCCGACTTAGTGGTTTTAAACAATCGACTGAGCAAATTAAACAGATTTGTTCACATGCATATGATTGGTTGATCCAGATTGAGCCCGAGTGTTGGACGAGTTTGTCATTTAAGGGTCAGCACTATAATTATATCACAGAAAATGTTGCAGACCCATGCTCCAAGTTGATTGAGGAGTCTCGAGGATCAACAATAATGCAAAAGATAGAAGCCTTAATATGTATGCTCGGTGATCTAATAGATCATCGTAAATCGGAGTCAAGTAATTGGTCCACCAAACTTACTCCATCAAAAGAGACAAAGATACAGAAAGAAGCTGTTAAAACCCGTGGTCTAAAAGTTCTAATCTCTTCCGATGTCCTATTTGAAGTTCATGATGAGATGACTCACGTTGTGAATATTGAAAACCATGAGTGCACGTGCCTGGAGTGGAAACAAAGTGGGCTGCCTTGCTGCCACGCTGTTGCTGTGTTCAACTATATTGGTAAATGTGTGTATGATTACTGCTCGAGTTACTTCACGGTTGAAAGTTACCACTCTACATATTCTGCATCTGTAAACCCGATACCTGGGATTGGAACACCAGTTGAAGAAGATGGCGAGTCAGATACTGCGGATGTGTTACCCCCTTGCCCTCCAGAATCGCCGGTAGAGGAAAAACCAGAGGAAACCAAATCTGTGGACCCAAATAAGAGAACAGTACTTTGCAGCAGGTGCAAGGAACCAGGACATAATAAAGCTTCATGCAAGGCCACCTTATAGGTCCTTTGCTTCACCTTGTTTGCATATTGTACAGCTCTTATAATTACATGGTAGTGACTTGTGATGTATTGCTCATCTTTGTAATTTGCGCTCTGCATTTCTACTTCACAGGAAACAGTAACATTATGATTTATTTCCATTCGGAAAGTCGTAGTTTCCGAGTTTTTAACTTGGAAAGCAAGGTGTAAAATGATGGTAATATTCTTGGTCTCAGAAGGGTAAGAAGCTGTTCTCATAGCTTTTCAACTGCAAAAATGATTTTCATTCAGACTGAATTTGTGGATCGTTATGTAACTTACATGACGTGACGATGTGATGGTGAATTCTCAGTTTACAGTGGAATGCAGAGTGTCTTTCAAGATTTGTATAAATAAAGATCGAGTTAAAAGTTATGCAATTATGCAAATGAACATTATTTGGTGGCTTTTTATATGCTGATCCTAGCTCGGAATAGTAGAAACATCTTGGATAACGAATCTACTAATGATTTCAGAAGCTAATGTCATCGGAAAATCTTCTTTATTTTTGGTTTAGTCATTTGATATTTGAACCCATTGATCCGATTAATTCAGATATGGACCCATTTAAAGAGTAAGCATCCTCTCCACTAGATTTCCCCCCATAATATGCGTGCATGTTGGGTCATTTAAGGAATAAGCATCCTCTCCACAAGGAATTTTCTCATTTTCAGGCTGGAAACTTGAACCTGAAATCTCTTATAAAGGTGAGAATTTTATTCATCTCACCGCATTTCTACTTGGTTGATCCAAATATCTTACCTCCAAGTGCGCTTCTCTTCTTAGAAGTTAAATTTCAGCTGAAAATCTTCTGACACTTCGTTGTCCTTTTTCTTGAGAAAAATTCAAAAACATCATTTTTTTAATCTGAAACGTTATGTCATTTTCAATTCCCGCGTATTTCAGAGAATAACAAGAGATGATAACGTTAAACCAAAATTCAAACTCGACTCAATTATGCCATAATTCTAAATTAATAGGAATCAAGCATATGAATTTTCTAATAATCATAACTATATTTTATTCATTTAAAAAATTATCATAATCAGATTATTTTTACCCAAAACTTCAAAAACTCAAGTCAAATAGTGCATTTGGGAATGCCAGGACGTAGAAAGAGCTGTTGTTACCAACCAACCCAAAGTACCTAACTTCTCTTTGGAGAATATAAATTCACATAAATAAATAAATAAATAAAAATAAAAACCAATATTGCTTGTTTACCTACCCACCACCGTACTCCTCCCTCCTTTACCTCTACTCTTTTCCTTCCAAGTCTAACAACACAAAAACTAAGTCCAATTTTTTCCTTTGCTCATTACATTAATCACATCACCAAAGGGCTAAAACTGATTCATTTGATTGGTTGATACCTTTCTCCATTATTTCAAGAAAATGTCGCTTACTGATTCAATGCTAAACAAACAGCCTGGTGTCATCACCTGCAAAGGTTGCATTTTTTAGAATCTTTCAATACCCTTTAAGTATTTGCTTTTACTTTCTTTTATCCTAATCAAGAATCTGATTTTAGTGAACCCATTTACTTGTGTGTATTCATTTAGCTGCTATGGCATGGGGACCAGGAGAACCAATGGTGATAGAGGAGGTGGAATTGAGTCCACCTCAGCCAATGGAGATTCGTGTTAAGGTTGTTTGTACTTCTCTCTGTCACTGCTTGGTCGTCATAGGTTTGATCTTTACTTCATTTTTTTTTTCATTTTCCTTTTGGGGTTGAAAAGTTTTCCCAGTAGGTCAACTATATGTGCTAATTTTAGTAGTGCATATACTAGCTGTTACTTAAATGTCAAAAGCAAAATGCTGGATTGGAACTGTTCTAAGCTGCTGTTTTAATGTACATAGAAGGAACTTATGCTTACTGAACTTTCAAAATTTGCTGATCATAATAAACAGGAATCATTTCTACATATATACTACATTGAATTATTGGGTACTCAACTGGAGATGGGCTACTTTCTTAGAGATACAGTGGGATCTTTAGCATAAAAACCAGCAAGCTTTATAAGTTTGCACTTTTATCTGACTCTAAAATTGGGTTGTCTAAAGGATAGCTCAAGCCAATCTCATTTTGTGATATTTTTTTTTGGGTGGGGGGAGGGTAGATGAGGGCATATAAAACAGTACAAAAGGCACAATCTTGGTCCCTTTTTTGCTTTTTTTTCTCCTCATTTTGGCGAACCATGGTCTTGTTTTATTTTCATTTTCATATGAATCTACCAGAATTACTTGCTTATCCTTCAAATTTTCACGCCCAATTATGAAACTCTTATTATTTTCCAGGCTCAGGCTTCTATTTATCCTCGGATATTTGGTCATGAAGCATCAGGGTCAGTTCTATACTTCTTCCTTCTACTTGAACGATAATGCTTCTGGTCTGTAGTTTAAACATGTATCCTGCTGCTGATAGGGAGTCATCAAATGCTTACTCGAAATTTTCATAGATATTCCATAGCTTTGAAATATATCTTGAGGTGATAGTGCTTCTAGCAAAGGGACTAATGGTCATTTTGCAAGAAAAGCAAATGTTATTTTGAGTTGGATTTTTCAAATTTCCGAATTTGTCTATCATGTGTAATAGTTTCATCTTCCACGTAATAGTTTCATCTTCCACTTGATGCATAATGGTTTCATCACCCAAAAACTCTTAGCTGACTTACTCAGCTGAACCGGATTAAGCTTCATTATTGTTACTAATTTTACAGGATTGTTGAGAGTGTTGGGCAAGGAGTGACTGAATTTGTAGGAGGAGACCATGTGCTTACCTTATTTACTGGGAATGCATGAGTTGCAGACACTGTACCTCAGGCAAAAGCAACATTTTCCAAGTTCTTGGATTGGAACGAAAAGGTGTTATGCACAGTGATCAGAAGACGTGGTTCTCTATAAAAGGGAAGCCGGTTTATCATTATTGTGCAGTTTCAAGTTTTAGTGAATATACGGTTGTACACTCTGGTTGCGTGGTCAAGGTCAGTCCAATTGCACTTTTGGATAAAATCTGCCTCAGTTGTGGAGCTGCAGCAGGTAATTTGTGGAGTACTGTTTAATTAAATTGCGGCTGATTATTTTGCTTATTTACCACTATTGAAATTTAGGATTTCAAGAGACAGATGTTTCCCTGTTTGTGAAAAAGATGCGAGTAAGATTCTTTTGCTGTTAAAGACTCTTGAACCGATGATGAAATTTGGCAACTCTTTTTATAGAAATGGCTTCCTCAATTTTATATTCACCCTCGTCATACATGTACCATTTGACCTAAACTGTAAAATTCTAAACCCATTCACATGGAAGAGGATTTTTTGAGCTGAAAGATGACTAGTATTCTAGCTTAGTTTTGTTTGATCAAGAGTATTCTAGCTTACTTGATGGCATCGTAGACAGTCTATCATTTGACATGTTAATCCTCCTTCAGCTCTTAGATGACTTTCATTGTTAACCTATGTATCTCTGTGTTCTTAGCAGCTAGCCATAATGTTAACCTGTTCTTCAGAACATTTCAAATGAAGCATTATACAGCCCTCATAATTGAAATGTGATTATCAGGTCTAGGTGCTGCTTGGAAAGTCGCAAATATCTCTCAAGGATCAAAAGTGGTCATTTTTGGTCTTGGGACTGTAGGCCTTTCTGTGAGTACATTGATCCTAGCTGAACAGTTGATATAATATGGGCTTATTGTTTTCCTGGAAAAATTTGACAATGATAAATAATAAGATGCTTAGATATTGTGTTAATAGGTTGCACAAGGTGCTAAAATGCGGGGAGCATATCAAATTATTGGTGTAGACACGATGCAAGAGAAATATGAAAAAGGTATCATGTGACAGACTTTTTATAACAGTTGAAAGTTGAAAAGTTTCCCTTATCATACAGTTGAATACTTTCCCTAGCTTATTTGATGTTCTTCCCTTCCGATGCAGCAAAGGCTTTTGGAATGACGTACTTTTTGAACCCAAATGATACTGATGAACCCATTCCACAGGTGTTTTACTTTTCATGAAATATACAACAAAAGCTTGTAAATTAGTTTCTTTCTTTCCTCCCGCTAATTAGTCATCAGTCTTGCCAGCCATGTTAGCTGTTTTAAACAACATGGGAGCATTATAACAACTACTACGTCTCAATATCACGCTAGTTAGGTTGTCTATATGAATTTTCAATATCGATTTTTCTGTATTTGGATCTGTTTCGTTGCAATATGCAATAATTAGGAGATTATCTAATACCAGAGGTTTTCTGCATTTTCTATATATGATACAACTCTAAACAAAATAAAAGACTATTAGCAAATACTAGGCCTAATGGATCTTTTGCTTAATCCAGTATGATTAATCCCTAATCCAACTAGTTGGTATCGCCTATATCGATTTCTTGCTTCCGTTATGTTATGTGTTTCACGAAGGCTGCATAGATTTTGAGTGGTTGTTGGTCTAAAAAGACAATTTCCTTCCATGTGGTTTAAGGTCTGCTTGCCCCCCCTTTTTAATGCTGGTATCATATATCACTTTTTGTTTTGTCAATCTTGTATGACCACATATCCATATAAACATCCGCTTTGTACAATGCTCATCTTATGGAGGGTTGGGCATTAGAGACTCAACATTCACTCTTGTATAAATTGCTGGGCTTACAGGTGTTATATAGAGCTTGTCTCACTTTGATAAGTATTTTCGCATTGCATAACACTTTGTAGTACTCAATTTCAACATCATATTTTAATCTTATGTTTATATCTTCGTCTATCGTACCGTTCACCTAGACCACTGAGCTTATATTTGAATTGTCTCAATTTATGCCCTGCAATCCTGTCTAACCTCACCTCAATTTCGTTCTTCTTGTACTGGATAAATTTGCAGTTTACTTTACTTTGTAAATAGCACACAAATGGACTAGTTCTATACTTCTAGTCATGCATAGGCTATGTTTTCCTTTCATAAACTCCGAATACTTTTTAATTCCAGGTTATAAAATGGATAACTGATGGAGGTGCAGACTATTCATTTGAATGTATAGGAGATACAGGAATGATTACCACTGCTTTGCAATCTTGTTGTGATGTAAGTATTCAGACCCCATTTCATGTACTCTTTGTTATTCTCAAAGACTTGTTTATCTCTTTTTACCTCCAACTCGTCTCCTATTTGTGATAGGGATGGGGCTTGACGGTCACATTTGGAGTACCCAAGATGAATCCAGTGGTAACAACTCATTATGGACTTTTTCTTACTGGTAGAACATTGACAGGATCCCTATTTGGAGGATGGAAACCGAAGTCTGAAATTCCTTCATTAGTTGAGATGTACCTAAAGAAGGTAGACTGTTATACCGTCTTTGCAACTTGATGAAACCTTAAAGCGTCATGTTCATTTACTCCAAACGACTTTCAACATCTGAATACTAAGCCATTGTGAGGTTTTGCTTGCAGGAAATCGAGATAGATGACTTGATCACACATAATCTGCCCTTTGAGGACATAAACACAGCATTTGATATGATGAAAAATGGTACTTGTTTGCGCTGCGTCATATACATGCCTAAATAGAAGGTTTTCCAACGGCTGGCAACTAGTTGAATTTATTTCATGTTTTTTGTTACCCCAAAGTGGAAATAGCCAATCACAGTGAACTGCCAGAAATTTTTATGTTGTAGTATAGTGTATGAAGGGAAATTTTAGGATTCCGCTCACTTCCAGTACCTGATCCCCCCATTTCACCCAGTACAGTCTTATTTTATTTTTTGGAATTCTTAAAAGATACTCCATCGGCACCGATTTAGTTGTCATGTTTTTGATTGATATTCGCTAAATTTCAACGTCTTTCTTTTTCTTTTTCGAGTTGCTACCTGCACTTCTGCTCATTTTTAGGCTTTGATTTCTGGGTTTTTAGTTCATAAAAATCCATCCCCCCCCCCCCCCCCCAAATTTTGCTTCTTTTAAGCTCTAATTTTCTGGGTTTTTAATATTAGTGGCTAAAACCCATTAAAGATCCAAGATTTTTTTCATCTGGGTTTTAGATCTTTGTTGCTGAAACCCATTAAAAATCCAATCTTTTCCACAACTTTGCTCCTTTAAAGCTCTGATTTTCTGGGTTTTTACTCTTATTAGCTGAAACTCATTAAAGATCCAAGCTTTTTTCATTTGGGTTTTAAGTCTTTGTGGCTAAAACCCATTAAAGATCCAATCTTCAATCTTTTTTTCATTTTTTCTCGGTTTGTTTTTGAGTTATTGAAGAGAAGTTGTGATCTCCAATCTTTTTGGTTTGATTTGAAGATCCTTTGTATTCAGGTTTACTTGAGTTATTGAAGATCCAAGCTTTTTCATTTGGGTTTTAAGTTGTGATCCACTTCAATCTTTTTTTCATCTCTCACATTGACCATTTGGATCACTTCATCGTCCTCCATTTGAAGATCACTTCGGATTTGAAGATCCGGTACTGTCGGTGACCCCCCCCCTATATTTCTTCCCTTTTCCCTTTTTGTTTTCCTTGGCTTTGATTTTGCAGGTACTAGCAGAGATATATCCAAAGCATCAATTGCCGGTCTTCCGCCAAACATCTGGGTTCTATCTCTCTGGCCTTCATTCTTGTTTCTAATTTATCTTTGCTTGGCTGTCAAATTCGTTTCATAATATATTGATTCCTGCCCTTAATATATTACGTTCTTGCATTTTACTCTTCCGGCATTTAGTTTTATCATTCTTAGCGTTCCTGTTGTAGGTGTAAACCTTGGATTCGACTATTAGTTTATACCTGCTTTAGTGGCTTTGGTGACTGATGGTAGACTAGGTTCATGTTCTCAGTCGGGGATGGGGGTGAGGGTTAGGGGGGGGGGGGTAAATGGGGTAAGAGAGATGCTAGGTTGAGAATGGGGTCTTGGAACATTGGGACTTTGACGGGGAAGTTCATAGAGCTAGTGAAGTTTCTTAAGAAGAGGAGGATCGATATAGCATGTGTCCAGGAAATCAAATGGGTAGGACCTAAGGCTAAGGATGTAGACGAGTATAAGTTATGGTTCTCAGGTAGGTCGAAGTATAGAAATGGAGTAGGCATTTTAGTAGATAGCGAGCTAAGGGACCAGGTGGTAGAGGTTAGGAGGGTCAATGACATGATGATGGTGATTAAGTTAGTAGTTAGAGGGTTCACTATGGACATTATTAGTGCTTACGCACCGCAGACGGACTTGGACGAAGAGGAGAAGAGGCGCTTTTGGGAGGATTTAGACGAAGTGGCCACTGAGAAGTTATTTATAAGAGGGGATTTCAATGGACATACGGGTCACTTCCGGGGGGTTATGACGATGTGAATGGGGGCTTTGGCCTCGGGGACAGAAACGGGGGAGGCGTCTGACTTTTGGAGTTCACTAGAGCTTCTGGGATGGTGATAGCCAACTCGAGATTTCTGAAAAAGGAGGAGCACTTGGTGACTTTTCGGAGTTCGGTGGCTAAGATTCATATAGACTTCTTGCTCCTTAGAAGAAGTGGACGAATATAAAACTCTATAAGATGACGAGGAAAGAGGCAAAGCTTGCGGTTACGGCGGTGAAAACATCGACTTCTGAACGCCAGTATGTGGAATTATAGAAAAAAGACGGAGATAAGAAGTTTACAGACTAGCCAAGGTGAGGGAGAGGAGGGCCCGTGACTTGGATCACGTGAGGTGCATCAAGGATGAGGACGACAAAGTACTAGTGGAGGACGCGCATATATAGCGGAGGTGGCAGTCTTACTTCCATAAACTCTTGAACGAGAAAGGAGATAAAGACATTGTGCGGGGAGATCTGGAGCAATCTGATAGGTACCGAGATTTTGAGTATTGTAGAAGCATTAAGCTTGATGAGGTTAAGGGAGTTGTTCGCAGAATGCGCAGGGGACAAGCGACTGCGACTGTGCATGATGAGATCCCAGTTAAATTTTGAAAGAGCGCAGGCAAGGAAGGTTTGGAGTGGCTGATTGAGTTGTTTAACATCATTTTTAAGACAACAAGAATCCCCGAAGAATGGAGGTGGAGTACAATGATTCCATTGTATAAGAACAAACGCGATATCCAGAGTTGCAACAACTATAGGGGTATCAAGCTGCTAAGTCACACTATGAAAGTTTGGGAAAAGGTTGTGGAGATGAGGGTGAGAAGAGGCATGTCTATCTCCGAGAACCAGTTTTGATTCATGCTGGGGAGTTCGACTACCGAAGTCATTCATCTTATTAGGAGGTTGGTGGAGCAGTATAGGGAAAGGAAGAGAGACTTACATATGGTTTTCATCGACCTCGAGAAGGCATACGACAAAGTCCCTAGGGGGGTTTTATGGAGATGTTTGGAGGTTAGAGGTGTACATGTGGTATACACTAGGGCGATCAATGATATGTATGATGGAGCCAAGACCAGGGTACGGACAGTAGAAGGAGACTCGGAGCACTTCCCAGTGATGATGGGGATGCACCAGGGATCATCTCTTAGCCCATTCTTATTTGCCTTGGTGATGGATGAACTGACGCGACAAATCCAATGTGAGGTGTCATAGTGTATGTTATTCGTAAACGACATAGTTCTGATTGATGAGACTCGCAGTGGTGTGAACGCTAAGCTGGAGGTTTGGAAACAGACTCTGGAATCTAAAGGGTTCAGGATGAGTAGGACCAAGACAGAATACTTAGAGTGCAAGTTCAGTGGTTGAGACTTTGCTTTAGAGAAGCTATTGGTTGCACCACTTGGATGCTCCTTTATGAGTTGAGAAGACTTCAGTAGCTTCTGTACTATCTTTGAAATTGTTTTGACAGTACACTATTAATTTTGTATGTCGTCCTGCCATCTTCATCTGTCTGATCTGATGAATGTGATATACACTCACTTTTCATTTTAGGGGGTAGAATGTTAAGTGATTGCCTTCTTTACTTTTGTGGTGTATAACAGTAATCCTTTATATCAAGTCCACTTCATGTTAAGGTTGAAGTTCAACTTTAATTCCGACTAGTGTTTTTCAAAGCAAAAAATGCAAATAAGTTATGAAGGGCACATTAGTAAAAGAAAAACATTACATACACAAATAAACATTACATGACTGAGAGCAACCTTCTCACGAACAAAGTGAATGTCCATGTCAATGTGCTTGGTTCGCTGATGTTGAACCGGATTATGAGACAGATATATGGCGGATATATTATCACAATAAACCAAAGAAGCCTTACGTAATGGACATTGAAGCTCCAAAAAAAGGTTTCGGAGCCAATAGATCTCAACAACAACATTAGCAACACCTATGTATTCTGCTTCTGCACTCGAACGGGACAGTGTGGGTTGCCTCTTGGCAGACTAAAAATAAGATTATCCCCTCAGAAGACACAGTAGCCTGAGGTAGAGCATCGCGTGTCCGGACAACCTGCCCAATCAGCATCCGTATATGACAACAACCTGGTCGGAGCTGAGGGGTATAGATACAAACCATAGTAGAGTGTTCCCTTAATATATCGAATGATACGTTTGAGGGCAGTAAAATGAGGCTCCCTGGGGGCATGCATAAATAAGCATACATGCTGGATAGCATAAGCAATATCATACCTGGTGAAAGTGAGGTACTGGAGTGTACCTGCGAGACTCACTGTAAAGAGTGGGATCTGACACTGGATCACCATCCAAAGCACTAAGCTTAGATTTAGAGTCAACTATAGTAGTCATGATCTTGCAATTCGCCATTTTATCCCTATATACAATCTCCTCGGCATACTTACGCTGACAGAGAAACATAGTATCTGCAGATCTAGTCACAGAAATCTCCAAAAAATAGCTCAACTTCCCCAAGTCAGTCATAGCAAATTCTGTTTTGAGCAGCGTAATGATCTTATTTTTCAACAAATCAGAGGAGGCGGTGAGCACAATATCATCAACATATAATAATAGATACGTAATGCTACTACCTTTATGAAAAATAAATAGAGAATTATCACACTTGCTGCACACAAACCCAATCTGCATGATATACTGTGCAAAGCGATCATACCACGCTCTAGGGGCATGTTTCAAGTCATAGAGTGACTTACGGAGATGACATACATACTAAGGGGCAGCTAGATGGACAAAACCAGACGATTGATGCATATAAACCGTTTCTTTCAAATCCCCATGTAGAAACACATTTTTCACATCAAGCTGATGAATAGGCCAGTTCCTGCCCATGGCTATATTCATAACTGTGTGAATCGTAGCCAGTTTAACAACCGGACTGAACGTCTCACCACAATCAATTCCTTCTGCTGATTAGAGTACCATTTGCCACAAGTCTTGCCTTATATCTTTCTAAGTCACCACTGTCTTTGTACTTGTGACGAAAAAGCCACATGCACCAGATCACATTCACCCCCTCCGGTCGAGGAACCAAATCCCAAGTATGTTATTTCGTTAAAGCATGAAACTCCTCATACATGGCCGTATTTCAATTTGGTTATAGTTTGGTTAATTTTGGGCTTTTGGGAATTGATGTGTAGACATGCTAAATTGGACTTTAGGTTTGAAAATCTCATGTTGTGCACGAGTTTCCATACAGTGAGAGGGGGTGGGCTGGGTATCGGGTCGGGTGTATTAATTTTGTTAGGGGTCGGGTTCGGTTCACTGCAGGGTGTCAGAATTGGGTGTTGTGGTAGGGTGAGTGACTCATGATTGGTTACAGTGGTTGGTGTATGTGTTGTCGTCGTTCTGGGTTGGTCGAGTATGTGAGCAGTGGTGTTGTCACCGGTCTCGATAAATTGGGACTGGTCGAAGGACGATAGGGTGCGGTACGGTGTCGGTGGTGGGTGGGAATCGAGATTCGGGTTGTTTGGTGGTGGTCCAGGTGTGCGAGGGTGGTTGCCGGTGGTTGGTGGTGATGCGGCTTGGTGTTGGTGCAGTGGAGACGAAACAATGACAGGGATGGGGACCGATGAAGACACTGAGTTGGTTGGTCGGTTGCCGGTGGTGATGGCAACCGGCGGTGATGGTGACAGCAATCAGACCGAACGCAGAGACGCCGGAGTTGGCGTTGTGGTGGTGGCAATGGCTGGCAGAGACTGGGCGGTGTTGGACAAGCGGTGATGGGTTCGAATCTTCGAGGAATTGGTAATCAGTGACTCTGAATTTTTTAATGTTGTCAAACGGGAAGACATATTCGACAAAGGTGACGTGGCGAGAAATTATAATTTTGTCGGTAGAGAGCTCATAGCACAAGTACCCCTATGGTTTGACGAGAAACCTAGGAAGGCGCACGGAGTAGACCGGGGTGCTAATTTGTGAGGTGCCGTGGATGTCAGGTTTGGGTAACACAGACAACCAAAAATTCTAAGGTGGTTATAGGTGGGATCCGATGATAGAGAATTTAGGTGGGTGCCTTATTTTGAGTCGCACGTATAGGTAAAATGTTGAGAATGTTTTCTGCCATTTTTAATGCATATACCCAAAAATTAGGGGGGGAGAAACGCATGAAAAAGGAGGGTACGAATCATATTATTAATAGTTCGGAGAATTCTCTCGGCTTTTCCATTTTGAGGGGAGGTATGAGGGCATGAGAAACGAAAAATCATGTCGTTAGCCGCACAAAAATTATGAAAGGAGGAATTATTAAACTCACGACCATTATCACATTGAAACGATTTTATGTCTTTTTCAAATTGTGTTTTAACCTCAACAAATTTGGAGAACACTTGAGATTTGAGTTTAAGTGGATAGACTCAAAGAAAGTGAGAGAAATCATCCAAAAATACAAGATAGTATTTGTGGCCTAAGTTGTTGGTTATGGGAGATGTCCATACATCAGCGTGAATAATATCAAAGGGAGAGAAAATAGTACTCATAGAAGTCGAAATGGTAATCTAACGTGTTTTCCTAACTGACACGAGGAGCAACTATGAGAGATTCCCTTTGTTGCGTTGGATTAAATTTCGATTTCTAAGAGAATAAAAAATGTGAAAACCCTGATGACCAAGTCTACTATGCCACGTAGAGGGAGATATGGTTGTTAAAACGGTAGGAAGAGTGATACTAGCAGCGGATGTGGGTAAGAAAGGATATAGGTCCCCTTCACTATTGCATCTCGTAAGGAGTTTTCCGATACGGAGATCCGTTATGAAAAATCCAAACGGGTCAAAATTAATTGAGACTGAATTATCGGTGGCAAATTTTCTAACAAGAATTAGATTTTTGATGATGTTTAGTGCATAAAGGACGTTGTTAAGAAAGAAGTGGGGATGCGGTGGTGGGGTAAGAGTGTGGTCAAATGCTTGAATTGGAGTGCGATGGCCGTTAACGACCATAATAGATTGTGGAGTTGGTAACTGACGCAGTTGAGGAAGATTACCTGAATTGTTGGTAAGATGAGACATGACGCGCGTATCCATATACCACGCATTATCGAGCTGTTGACGGGTCAAGAAAGTCATTGATTTGTTCTCGGGTAAAGAACAAAATTTTAATTATTTTCGGGTTGCATGTAAAAATAAAGGACCGAACGTTTCTTCTCGGATGAAGTGACTCGACTGTAAAATATTTAGGCTATGTGGTGCTTTTCGTGGGAAGGGAAAAGCTGAGGGAGGCTACGGTGACTCACTGCAATTTGCAGCAGAGCAGGGACAGGTGGCCTCTCGGTCAGCGTGCTGCGTTGAGAAGCAGCAATAGCACGCAGAGGAACAACACATGGGGCCTCGGGCAGGGTGCTGCGCAGAGGAAAGAGAGAGAAACTAGAAAAAAAGTTGTTTCTCGGGCAGTTGGCCGCCGGGGAAAAGGGGGGAAAGAGAGAGTAGGGTTTATGTCTTTGCTTCTGATATCATGTAAGAGTGTATTAATCTCCTTTGGGGAGATTTTCTCATTAAAATAAATATATATAAATGTACAATGTTGAATCTTTCTATAATAAGGATTCCAATCCTACCATAATTATACAATACAAAATATGGTAAATATGTAACCTAGTACCCGTGCTAATAAATAGGATTGAAGCATATTTTATTGATTTTGAAGCAATCTGTTTCATGGGTTAGTTTTCTTCCAGCTACTTCACTCTGAAACTTTCTTGATTTGTCTACTTTGATCTTTTGTAGAGGAAGAAGAAAAGAAAATCTTATCTTAATAGGAATTGTGACTTGGCAGCCAATGATCTGTTTATCTTTTGCCTCTTTTTTCCGACTTTTTTTTTATTGTCTAAGTTACTTTAAAAAGAATCATCTTCATAACTCATACATCATCATCTTTATAAATTCTACTCTTAATTAGTATCAATAATATCCAAAACTCTAAATTCTTTCATGTTCGTAACCCCCAATTATTTAATATGAAAGTTTATGACACCTTAAAACCATACTAAATTGATATTTCTATATATTCAAATAGATTTATTTTGAGCCGTGTTGATTATTCTCTACTTTTATTACTTTCTCTTTTCTCTTGACAACATAATTAATTAGTAATCAAATAATCAGTCTAAAATTTGTTAAAGACCGTCTTCGAGATGCACTATATATGAACTCGAAATCTGTCTGATCTATTGTACTTGATAATGGCTTTCTGGCAATATTTTTCAGTTCACCAGCGTCAAAGCACATTTTTGTCTCTTTTAAGTTAGTGACCCTTTGAATTTCTAATTAATCTTAAACATAACATGTTATTATCATTAAAAATAAACTTGTGACCTTCATTTTTAATTCCATAAAGGGAGTACTCTGTAACATCCCATACTTTCGGGTCACGGTTTAAATCGCTAGGCGTATGTAAAATCGCTAAGCGTTTGTAAATAGACTCGAGCGTTGTGAAAATTTATGTTATATTTACGTATGCTAATAAAGAGATTAGTATATAAAGGATTAAACCCCGAAATAATTTTGGACGTAAGAAGTGTGACGACGGAGATCGAAAATAAATTTGGTGCGTGCACAAAGAAGTTATGGACTAATGTCATATTACAAAATTATGACATTGCGGATATGAATATCTTATAATTTATCAAGATTTAAGTGAAGTGGGATCACGAAATTAATTATGTTGATTATAAATAGAGGACAAAAGTTAGTGGTGCATTTACGTGTCAGACTCAAAGACCACACAGGATAATGGTCTTAAATGATTCACATGGATAAGAAATGTGGGTGGGAGACACAAATGATGAGACCATTAAATGGCATTTAGGATGATTCAAGATATCCCTTAAAAGGAAGGTTACACGTGAAGTAACAATGAGTACTCAAAGAGGTGTTAAAAGTGCAGCACCTTAGCATCCCATTTAGTAATACCAAAGTATAACCTGTTGGGTGTTTTTGCTCTATGGTACTTTATAAGCAGTACGGGAAGTATATAACTATTACAAGTATTCAAAAGGATAAACAGAGATTCAATAATTCAACATGAAATCTGAAAATTACAATTGTTACACAAGAAAAACTGAAAATTTCAGTTTTGTAGAAGACGGAAAGATAGAAATTGTTTTTTTCTTTGAGTCGAGTGTGGCACTCTTCATCCTTAAGACAATATTGCCCCGTATGTATCCTTTATACGTCTGGACAATTTGTCTCCCAAGATAAAACGACAATGGAACCCTTGAGCAAAGGAAACTCAAGAGCTACCGTGAAGAATATTGAATAACGAAGTGATGCTTGGAAATTGTAGGAAGAAGATTTTTTCTCGTTGTGTATTTTCGTGCATATCAAGTGTGCTCAACAATGGTGTAAGGGGGTGTTTATATAGGTGAGGAATGGGCTGAAAAACTGCCTCCATAATAGCCAAATAATGGCCATTATGGAGGTAGTAAAGCCACCAACATAAATGGTGAAAGACCAACGGATTTGGCCATTATAGGAGGAGTAATTCACCCAAAATAAATGGCTGAATTGAGTGCTAACAACGCTTTGACCGTCCGTTTCGGAAACTTGAGGGACCAAACCGCACATCTTGAAACTTCGGGGACCAAACTCGTACATCCGAAAGAATTCTGTCCGAACTCGTACATCTGGAAACTTCGGGATCAAACGTACTTCGGGATCAAACTCGTACTTCGGCCCAAAAAGATAATATCGAAAGACCCACGGCCCACGACCCGAGAACCGGAACCGGAACCGGAACTCGGAACTCCGAGCCGGACGGGACGGGCGGGCGGCGGCGGCGCGCGTGTGGTCTTTCCTCGAACCGAAGCACATCTAGGTCCTCCTCCTTTAAACACATGGGATACCCCTTGGGGTCCCAAACCCCAAACCAATTTCGAATCTTATATACACAACACTTCTTTCTTCCTCTACCGATGAGGGAGAATTACACACAATACCACACTTTCCATGCTTCAAACACCTTACTTCGTGAACCAATATCTCTTTCATTTCTCAATGAAATTTGACGATTCTTGGCCCTACGGTTATCTACGTACTTAGTAGATCATGCATGTGTGAAGAACCGGATTCTCCAACATACGTTACACTAGTGTTTAAGCCGTTAAAGTTGGTCGGTCGCAACTCCCGCCAAAGGCAAATTTCCAACAATCCCCTCTTGAAAGAGATTTTGGCGCACTCACATGGTGTCTTTTCATTTCCGGCAATATTTCGGCGGACCGATGTTGCATAAGGAGAGGTAGCCTCGGCTTTGAACCTTCCATAGTTGAATACCATCGGACTTACTTACCGCACGGTGAACGTGATGTCTTGAACCGTCGGTGTTTAGTGTAAGCCAAGACAACGGTACCAACACAACAAATTCCCTTACTCTCTTCTTCGTAATGTTTTGTCCGTTTTGGCCATGGACAACGTCTTGGATTCTTAAGTGCGTTCAATTTGAGGCGGCCCGTCCTCGCACTTAAATAGGTGGTCTCCTACAAGGTATCCTGCTATACCCCACTTCACAAGTGTTAGGAACCATTAAAAGTTTCCCAAAGACCTAACCTCAACTGTTGAGGATCATTACGAGTTTTGAAAACTTAACCTTTACCCATCTTTACGAGATAGCACTTAACGTCTATCGCGGGAACGGCTTTGGATTTGGTTTTCTTTTCGAAATCACTATCCGAAGTGCTCATGCTTCGGCCGAAGCGATCAACGAACCTTTACAACTTAGTTTTCCCATTGAACCAAATTACGGGATCTCCAGGTTCGTAAGGTTGGGTTTCCATATGTATTGGTCCGTATATTTTGGGTTTTAAGCCCATTCCCCAGACAGGCGAACACTTGATCTCGGGTAGTCCCTTAGTTAGTAAATAAGGAAGTGACACCCGTGATGATCAACCGCCATACGGTCTTATGTCTCCGACGGATCGTGACGGATATGTCCGGACGCCGTCATCCGTGTCCTTCCTAAAGCCGATCGGCTAGCCACGGTGTATAGCTGCCGAAGGCATGGATTTCTCCCAATAAGGGACGTCCTCTAATGAGTCGTGAAGTTACTCAACTTCTTTCATGCTTTGTATAAAGCGATAAACTCCGATACCATCATGAATCGGTCGATGCAAGTTTGCTTAGAGGATTTTCCAAGAACCACCATACACATTTACTTGTGGCTTTGGTGTTCTTCGGATCGATGTCCGGTTGCATCACTTGTGTTCTCTCGAACCGCTGGACATCCGAAATACTATAATCCGTAGATAAGCGAATAATTCGGATATCGTCATATCCGACTTAACGCCTTCTATTGATCATGTATTAAGATCATCGGTGAACCTTAGTTCAACGATCTCGTTTGTTGGACGATACCGAGTCGGTTGTAGTGTGTACAATACATTGAACTACACGTGACACGAGCATATTGCTCCTTGTCTATGGGTGCACCATGATTCCAATCGGTTCTATGATTCATATCTATTGGTGGCTTCAACGAGACTGTCAACTATCGACCGATCCGTTAGATGTCTTAGAAATCCAATTCCTAAGATGTCATCTGTGATACTCATATCTTTCATATCGAGACTTTGTTTCAATATGATTTTCACTCTAAGACCGTTGGTTTTCCAACTGTTGGCTTTCTAACTTCGAGTCAATGTTTCGTGATCGATTCATTGTTTCTGTTTTATCGAGACTTTCGGGACCAAAATGTTAACAATTCGGGGACCAAAATGAAAGTTCGGGAAGAAGCCCAACAGTTCGGCAACCAATTCGATCCTCTTCTTCCAACTCTCCGGTTTGGAAGGTCGTTTCAACACCCATGCCATGTAAGATTACAATGGCCCTGGATGTGAAGCTACTCACAGGGGAGCACTTTTTACAACCCAAAGGTTCTTTTCCGGAGGAAGATTAACTATTACACGAGTATGGTTCTATATATGGAATCTATTTTTCTCTTTAGCTTCTTTCCAAAGCGGCGCTTTTGGAGATGACAATTATTTGTTAATTGTTCATGGTTCATTATTAACCATACAAGCTAGAAGGACTCGAACAAGTCTTTGTCCCCTTCTTTGCTCCGTCTCGGTTCAACATCTAGAATTCACGAGTTACGTAGATGCGGGTATTAAGTTCCGGATAGCCAACAACTTTCGAGTCCTGTAGATACGGAACGTCTAGTTCCGACGATCGAGGCCCTCGCGGGTTCTTGTTAACCTTGATCGGTTACTCCTTTTTCCTTTTCCAAGGAAAGTTATCTTCTAAGAATTCGATTCTTTGACGCGAAGAGGCGATGACCACTACTTGTTATTTGCGATCCGGTGAATATGCAATCTACAGTCTTAGGTATGAAACCACCCCACATCACAACATTTATATGTGAGATCCTTTCCATGTATCACACGGAGGGTTACCCTTATCCTTATGCGGAGTTCTATTGAGAATCGCATTAGCGGTAAGGATCGACGTGCCCCACATAATTTGGGCATACGGCTTAGCGCTTGGCTAACACCGTTAGACTGAGGTGAGAAATGAGCAGTCTTTTAATAAACGATGCTTCACTTTCTCCCCCTCTATCACTACGAATTTCTCAATCTGTAGGCTTAGTTGATTTTCAACTTCTGTTTTGTAGCGCTTATCCGCTTCAACAACTTCATCTTTGCTTTTCAATAAACAAAGGATACAATACGTTGTACCATTATCAATGAAGATCACAACGTACTTGTCTCCCCCCTCCATTTTGTATAAACTTCAAATCACCTAAGTAGGTGTGACTAAGTTCTAGAGGAGCAGTGCGTCTTTCGCTATTCCCTTGACGGAATTTGAAAAAGTGATTTTGCCTCTTCGCCTACCTCACATTCATTTTGAGGGTTTATGTCGACGGTAGGCAACAATCTCAACATCGTTAGCTTTTGAATGACTTGCTATTTAACGTGTCTTAATCTATGATGGCATAGATGCACGGATTACAAATATATCATTCATTTGGCTACAGACATACTGTACCATTCTTAGTTATTACAGACCTGTTGGACTAATCTCAAACCAGCTTGACCAACAGCGTCCCTTAAACCAAGTTAGGAATATGTATCATCTCATCTTAGAGTGATCACAATCCATGAAGTCCTATTGAGGACAACCTCTCCAACCCCTTCTACTTTAGAGGTGGCGTTGCTTCACATGAACAACCTCTTGCTCCGTGGTTAGGGCGTAACCGGATCATATGTGATCTAGATACTCTGCCCACTCTAGTTTCTTTGGCGGGCCCGAGTGTTCAATTTCTTCTTGCCTTTATTTAGGCCTTCGGATCATTTAGGACACAGGAAACTCGGCCCACCTTACTAGGTGTCCATTACTTTTCCTATGAAATGAATTCTGGCACCACTCCAGTCGCCCGGAGACTTTCTATGACTGAGTGTCCAATATCATCATATCAAAGGAATTTTGGCCCACTCCAGTCGCCCGGAGGCTTTATTTAACTGAGTGTCCAATGTCATCCTATCAAAGGAATTTTGGCCCACTCCCGGTCGCCGGAGGCTTTATGTGACTGAGTGTCCAATATCATCCTATGAAGGGTCTTCTGCCAAATAGTATGACAAGCTCAACGTCTTTAGCTTTTAGACTCCTTCCGTTAAGATTGGTGCCCAGATAATTCTTGGCGCTTACTTAAGAGTGGTAAGAGTTTTCGCACAGTTAGTGGATCTTTCTCCATTGTATGTGCGACATACTTTACACACTTTTAATTATTACACTTAAAAGAACGGATCTTTTTAAGTCGTTTACCAAATCCAATCTTTAAACGGGAAAGAAGATGAGATTAAACTTCTGATTTGTTAAAGCGTAAGGAATATAAATTATTTTCATATTCCTCCTTACTTTAATCCATTTTTAATCAGACATAATTTAATCTTTATTCTTGACAAGTAAGAAAAATACTTATCATTTAATCCTTATTCTTGACAAGTAAGAAAAATACTTATCCCAATTTCGGATTACGGCTCACTTCGGTCACTTCATCGACCGAGTGTCCATTTCCTTCTCACCATTATTCGGATCCTTTGTCCGGGACAGATATAGGCCTTCGCTACAAGATAGAATAACATCTTCGGTCTTCTCCTCTTGTCCCGGTTGACATCCTCGGGCTTTCGAGAGCGCTTGTTTCCACCGAGTCTTGGTAGCGGTGACACCATGAACACGTTCATCATCATCACTCTCTTCTACCGAGAAAACCATTTCCATATCCGATTTGGTCACACAACTTTTGACCGACATCTTTCGAACACTAATAGTAATACAATACAAATATTGTCTTAAGTTGTTGGGAGTTTTTGCTCTATGGTACTTTATAAAGCGATGCGGGAAGTATATAACTATTACAAGTATTCAAAAGGATAAACAGAGATTCAATAATTCAACATGAAATCTGAAAATTACAATTGTTACACAAGAAAAACTGAAAATTCCAGTTTTGTAGAAGACGAAAAGATAGAAACTGTTTTTGCTGAGTCGAGTGTGGCACTCTGTCCTTAAGACAATATCGCCCCGTATGTATCCTTTATACGTCCTGGACAATTTGTCTCCCAAGATAAAACGACAATGGAACCCTTGAGCAAAGGAAACTCAAGAGCTACCGTGAAGAATATTGAATAACGAAATGATGCTTGGAAGTTGTAGGAAGAAGATTTTTTTTTACGGTTGTGTATTTTCATGCATATCAAGTGTGCTCAACAATGGTGTAAGGGGGTGTTTATATAGGTGAGGAATGGGCTGAAAAAGCTGCCTCCATAATAGCCAAATAATGGCCATTATGGAGGTAGTAAGCCACCAACATAAATGGTGAAAGACCAACGGATTTGGCCATTATAGGAGGAGTAATTCGACAAAATAAATGGGTGAATTGAGTGCTTGGCAACGCTTTTTGGTCCAGATTCGGAAACTTGAGGGACCAAACGCACATCTTGAAACTTCATGGACCAAACTGTACATACGAAAGAATTCAGTCCGAACTGTACATCTGGAAACTTCGGGATCAAACGTACTTCTGGCCCAAAAAGATAATAACAGAAGACCCACAGCCCACGACCCGTGACCCGTGACCGTGACCGAGAACCGGAACCGGAACTCGGAACCGGAACCGGAACCGGACGGGACGGGCGGGCGGCGGCGGCGCGCGTGTGGTCTTTCCTCGAACCGAAGCACATCTAGGTCCTCCCTCCTTTAAACACATGGGATACCCCTTGGGGTCCCAAACCCCAAACCAATTTCGAATCTTATATACACAACACTTCTTTCTTCCTCTACCGATGAGGGAGAATTACACACAATACCACACTTTCCATGCTTCAAACACCTTACTTCGTGAACCAATATCTCTTTCATTTCTCAATGAAATTTGACGATTCTTGGCCCTACGGTTATCTACGTACTTAGTAGATCATGCATGTGTGAAGAACCGGATTCTCCAACATACGTTACACTAGTGTTTAAGCCGTTAAAGTTGGTCGGTCGCAACTCCCGCCAAAGGCAAATTTCCAACATAACCTAGCAGTATTTCTTTGCTTAACCCGAAAACACCATTTATTTCGTTCACTTCGGAGACAAATTGCTCCATTCCTTTAATTGAGCCCGTGTTATGCTCGATCAAGTTCTTCGTTGGTTAAGGTCTTCTCCATTTATCGAGGTATGTTAAGGTAATTTTTTTTGACATGTTCCATGTAACGAAATATAACCGTGATATTGCTTCATAATTTATTCTACTCCTAGTAGTTAAGAATATTCATGTTATCGATTCCTATGTTAAAATCATGTCTAAATATGTTCCTAAGTCCTTATTAAGGCATACGAAAAAAATGTTAATATTTACGGCCTTAACCGAAGGTACAAGGAAATTATGTCATTCAGGATATTTTATTGTGATTCATGCATTTTCATTTGCATTGCATTCATGTTTTACCCAAGACCGTATATTGGGGACGGAAAACGCAGACCACCTGATCAGTTGGGATATGATAACGATAAAGCCTGTGTGGCTAACATGTGTGGCTTAATGAAGGAAGATGTCTGATTAAGGGCCAATATATATATATATATATATATATATATGATGTGGGGAGGAAGATGCCCTTGTGTGGCTAGTATATATGTATTTACCACATTGTGCATGACATTTAGACATATTATGCCCACAGAGGCCGACGTGAAATGATGCCCACATAGGCTGTTATGGTAAGGAATATGCCCAATGGGGCCGATGTATATGTATATCGCATTGTGCATGATGTTTAGGCATATGTATTAGGACCCTCAGAGATATTTATTGCTGGTCAGTTGTTTCTGTTTCAGTTATTGGTATATCCCTGTTATGCTATTATTCATGCCTGACATACTCAGTACATCAGTTATAGAAGTCCCTTTTGTCGGGGGACGCTGTGTTTCATGTCTGCAAGTTCGGTTAAAGAAGGTGACGGTTCACGCTAGTGGGTTGCTGGTTCAACTGATGTTGGAGCACTCTATTTGTTTCAGAGTTGTCGTTGGTCGTGGTATAGTATTTTTGCATCTGCATATGAGTATGGCGGGGTCCTGTCCCGTCTTTGTAATGTCATGTATTCTTTAGAGCTTGTAGACATGTGTGGCCTTGTCGGCCTTGGTATGAATATGTATATATAAAAATTGAATTTCTGATTAAGATTTTCTATAATATTTTTTGGCTTAATCCGTATGTAATTATGATTAGGTGTTGGACGTACGATTAGCGGTACCCGACGGATGAGGTTCGGGTGCTCGTCACGGCCCTCCGATTTGAATCATGACATACTCAAAAGGAACTATTACTGAGCCTCCTCCTTTATTGACAATGCGAGTCTAATCACCCCTTCTCTTCTGATGAAATTGTGGAGAATTCATTGTATTTAGCTTTCTGCGTCCAGCCACGTGGGTGTCGGTGGCTAGCCAGAAAATGATACTAGAAGTTTCATTTAAAAGCTGTAATGTATGATTAATTACTGTATTACTTATTTAAGATTCAAATTATGTAAATTTGATAAATTATTTGTAGTCATCTCAAACTGTCTTCTCTCGAGAATTTTTTATCATGCGTGAAACATGTCTCGTAATAATTGTGCGAAATTGACACTGTTGAACATAAGGAAACTACAATTTTCCCCACCTCTCCCTCTCTCTCTGCAATTAATCTCCCCCCCCCCCCCGCGCCCGCCCTACTCCCCTTAAATGCCACCCTTCACCAGCATAAACCCAGTATTTTTTATAAAGCTCTATTTTTTATTTCTTTTTTGCTGTTGGGCTCGTGCTCAATACGGGTTTGGCTCATCTAGCATCTACATAAATTTATTTTGAGCAGTGTTAGTTATTCTCCACTTTTATATTCTTTTTTCTCTTGACAACATAATAAATAAGCAATCTAAAACTCGTGGTCATGAGATAGCACATGCAACAAAAATTGCTAACAACTACCCAGGGTGAAATATGTATGAACTTAGAATCCATGTATATCTATTGTACTTGATAATGGTAAATGACTCTCTTGACAATATATTTCAGTTCAGCATTGTCAAAGCCCATGTTTTATCTCTTTAATGTTAATTGGTACCGTTTGATTTTTCTTTTTAAATCTTAAACATAGTAATTTATTAATTATTATCATTAGAAGTAAACTCGTAATTCCATTCATGAGGGTGTACTCAAAAGAAAGAAACTACTCCGTATTATTGAGCCTTTTCCCATATGAAAATGCGAGTCTAATCACGACCACTTTTTGACGAGTATGAATGCGTGAAAATTCATTGCATCTTTAGCGTCCAGCCACGTGGGTGTGGGGTGGCTAGCTATGCTCACTATGAATTTCATTAAAAAACTGCAAAAGATATAATGTACGATCAATTAGATTACTTATTCAAAATTCAAAGTGAAAAGGGTCATATTTGACCTTCAACTTTCAAAAGATGCTATTTATCCTCCGTTAAATTATGAGATTAAATATGTTTTTTTCCGTTAATAAAGTTGTTATATTTGTCCTCACATCCACTGGATGACACAGGTAATCCACGTGGGGGTGGGACCCACCTTCGTCTTCAACAGCGACCGCCGCCTCCACAGCCACACCTCCAACAACCATGGGAAACACAACCAGAACCACTAAAAGGGTCAACATTGGACATTGTGATTCAATGAAAGAAGTGGATCCCAACCAGAACCACTAACAGGGTCAACATTGGACATTGAATCTGCTCTATTATTCATCCCAGTAGAAAGGGAATTGAAGGAAGTATCACCATTTTCCTTAGTTCCCATTTTCAAGAAAATACAAAGGCAACAGAGGATCAACAAATAACTCAGTTTGTGTGCACCTTCAAAAAGAGGCGGAGAGACAGTAGGGTCAGGGATCTGTGGCGTTACTTCAACGGTGGTAAACACCAGAGCAACGCCGTAGTTACGTCGGAAAATCACAAACACGGTCAGATCTGGGTTTTTAAGGTGGTGACCATTTTTTCCGGCGTAACAAAAATAGAGGGACTGAGGGAAGGGGTTCGCCGTGCGTGGGATTGTGGTGGTACGGTGGTGGTTAGAAGTGGTGACTGGTGGTCTAGCAGTGAACGGGGAGGGGAAGATGAAGTGGAGGCGGTGGCTTGGTGGTGATTTCCTCGTGGTGGTGGCTTTCGCCGGTGATGTGGTCTGGTGGGTCTGCCGGATCTCCGATAGTGACGGCCGGCGACGACGACGAGATCCCTGACCCTACTGTCTCTCCGCCTTCTCCGACGGTTATGTACTCAGGCGTTGCTCCGGCGATATCCGTGGGAGCGACGCGTGCTCCTTTCTCCAGTGTTGGGGATGGTGGAGGCGGCGGTGGCTGTTGAAGACAGGTGGGTCCTACCCTTCACGTGGATCCCATGTGTCATCCACATGTTCGTTCATGGAGGGCAAGGACACATTTGACCTAATACAATATGACACTTTTTTCCGAAAACTGAATAGCAAATATGATCCTTTTTCCAAATTCAAAATCAAATGATGTGAATTAGATAAATTATTTGCAGCCATCTCATATTGTCTTCTCTAAATTTTTTTGTCATGTGTTAAATATGTGATATAATAATTGAGTGACTTATTATTGATAAGTGAAAATATATTTTTTCCTCTAATAATTAAATTTTATAAATATTTAAATATCTCTAAACAATTTTCAATACTTTTTTTATTTAATTTCAACGGATCGAATAATTTCAAGTATCATTCATTTTTTTTATAGACAGAGTGTCATTTTTATGAGTTTGAACCAATTTTAGCCTCTGCTTTCAGTAATTTAAATAAATAATGAGAATTAAATAAAATCATACACTTTTCGATTTCATGATGTCTCTTCGCTCCACACCAACAGGTAATCCAGGAGTACTATAGTTTTAAAAAAGAAGATATTTTTAAATAGGAGTAGCAGTCATCATTAGAGTAATTTTCCGAATTGGTAAACCAATTTAATTAAAAAGAAAAATTGATAAACCAAAGTTGCATCCAGATGCCCAATTAGTTTAAGCTTTTGATGTGTCACGTTAAAATATTACTATTAAAAAACGAAAAAGTAACTCTAACCACTAAACAAATTCTTTTCCCAAAACTATTTCACAAAAACTTTCCCAAACACATATACAACCAAAACCAAAACATCAAAGCCAACCTAATAGCATGACATGAATATTAGGGTCAGAATTCAAAAATGTCGTTCTAAGTTCTAACCTTATCTTTCAAATCCCTTTGACGAATGCATTCGACTCCAAAAATGATTAAGGTATGTATTTCATGAAAAATACTTAAGTCTTATGCACGATTAATGTAATGAATACTTATATTGTCAAGTTACTTCCATACGTAACTTATCTTATTTTCAAGATTACAAATTCAATATTTTAAGAAAATTTTATCCAATGACAAAATAAAAAAAAATGTTTATATGGATGATGTATATAATTATACTCATTATTATATCATTACTATATGGCTGAATACATTGACAATCTCTTAAACTTGTGAATAAATTTAATTTAGACAATTGAACTATGACATGTTCCGGTTGAACACATGATAAAGTGTCCATATTAGACACTTCCAACTCAAATTTTTGAAAAAAAGCCTCTGGGCGTGTTATCAATCGTCCATTACGTAGATAAGTTAACCACTTAAAATATGTCATCTTCTTAATTATAGGCATAAGTAGGTTGTGTAAAAACCGGTTTAACCGATAAACGAAACCAATAAAAACGCTATTGGTTTATTGGTATCGGGTTATTGGGTTAACGGTGGTTTGTAAATGATTTTGTAAATTTTTTTATTGGGTTATCGGTTCAATTTCCGATTTCAAGGATTTAGTTAATGGTTAAACCGACAACCCAATAAGCTTATATTAAAATTATCTTTTTATCGCTAATTATATTATAGTGGCTTTCAATTTTAATTTTTAAATACAAACCCTATTTCTAAATTCTTACCGCAAGAACACTTATGTTCTCAATTCTCATTTCGCTTATCATTTGTACTTTTATTGTTTAGAATGTATTAAACAATTTGAAAGTTCATTATCATTTGATGATTTGATGCTTAATTGATATAGTGCATTTTATAATTTTTATCTTGTAGTTTGTGAATTTTTTATGCATGAAGTGTATATTAGAACAAATGAAAACAAGAGAAAGCAAAAAAAAAATTAGCGGAAAAATTTCTTATTGATGCAGCAAGCCCCACTCATTCCGACATTGAAGCCGCGATGCACATGCTTGGAATAAATCCTTAAGACCCAAATTGGTACATGGACACCGGCGCCACTACTCACATGACGTCTGACTCAGGTATTCTATCATCTTATTCCAATTTGAGCAACACTCGTGGTATAATTGTTAGTAATGATAATTCAATTCCAATTCGTGGTTATGGTCAGAAAACATTGTCCCCCCCCAATCCACCCCTTATTTTGAAAAATACCATTCACTCTCCAAAATTGATTAAAAATTTGGTGTATGACTAAAAATTCACTACTGATAATTCCGTGTCCATATAATTTGATCAATTTAGTTTTTCTGTGAAGGATTTCAAAACGGGAAGTTCTCTCATGAGGTGTGAGTGTAGGGGTGATCTTTATCCTATCACACCACGTTCTGGTTTCTCGAGTCACGCAATGCCATCCACTTTTGCCGCTCTGGCTCCTTCCGTGTGGCATGCTCGTCTAGGTAATCCGGGATCATCTATTTTGTCTTCTTTAGATAAAAACAATTTTATTTCTTGTAAAAGTGTGCGTAGTACTCCGAATTGTCAATCTTGTTCGTTAGAAAAAATAGTTAAGTTGCCATTTGTATACTCCACTTCTCATACTTTAATACCATTTGATATTATTCATAGTGATTTATGGACGTCTCCTGTTCTTAGTTCTTTGGGTCATCGGTATTATGTTCTCTTTTTGGATGATTATTCTAAGTTTTTATGAACTTTTCCAATAGCAAAAAAATCTCAAGTTTTTTCCATCTTCTTAAAATTTAGAGCATTCATTAGAACCTAATTCGAATGGAAAATAAAAAATATTCAATGTGATAATGACAAAGAGTATGACAATGGGGTATTTCGGGAATTTTGTGCTAATAATGAGATCGGTTTTCATTTTTCTTGTCCTCATATTTCTTCACAAAATGGAAAAGCCGAACGCAAAATTCGTACCATTAATAACGTTGTCTGAACTTTATTGATTCATGCTTTCGTACCCCCGTCTTTTTGGCATCATGCTCTACAAATGGCTACATATCTCCTTAACATAATTCCTTCCAAAGGTTTGACATATTATTCCCCCCTTCACATTCTATATAATAAAACCCTTCGTATTCACATCTTAGGGTCTTTGGGTGTTTGTGTTATCCGCTATTTTCGTCCACCACAATTAACAAACTTCAGGCCTGGTCTACTCTATGTGTGTTTTTTGGTTTTCCGTCTAATCATCGTGGTTACAGATGCTTTGATTTATCCTCTAATAAAATCATCAATTCATCATTAGTCGCCATGTCATTTTTTATGAATCTCAATTTCTGTTTGCTAAAGTGAGTAATCATGTGCCTAGTTCGTATACTTTTTTGGATGATGGTATATCCCCATTTATTATTCACTATTTTCGGACATGTCCCACACCCAAAATTCTCTAGTGGGCCCACTGATCCGTCACAGCCCTCTCTGCCCAGTTTTGTCACTGGGTCAGTTTCAGCAATTTGGCCAATCCAGCCCAATACTGGAACTGGTCCAGTTTCTGCATCCCCACTTGTTTTCGCTTCCCAAAATGGGCCAACAGGCCCATTGCCTGTTGGCCAGTCCATACCGAGTCCAGAAACTTCCCAAATTCAGGCCAATCCTTTCCCGAGTCATAGACCAGTCACTCGTAGTTAACAAGATATTTTTAAACCTAAAAGGCATTTTAATTTACATTCTAATGCTCTTAAATCACCCTTACCCCGTGATCATGTGTCTGCATTAAATGACTCGAATTGGAAAATTGTTATGACCGATGAATATAATGCTCTTATTGATAATAAGACGTGGGAGTTGGTGCCCCGTCCATCTGGTATTAATATTATTAGGTTTATGTGGATTTTTGCTCATAAGGACAATTCAGACGGTTCGTTTGCACGACATAAGGCTCGGCTTGTGGGTGATGGTAAGACTCAGCAGGTTGGTGTGGACTGTGGTGAGACGTTTAGTCCGGTGGTCAAACCGGCTACCATTCACACTGTGCTCAGCTTGGCTCTTTCGAAAACATGGCCATTCATCAGTTAGATGTGAAGAATGTTTTCTTACACGGTGATCTCAAGGAGACAGTCTATATGCATCAGTCCTTGGGGTTTAGGGATCCCAAATATCCTCACCATGTCTGTTTATTGAAGAAGTCATTGGATGAGCTTAAGCAGTCTCCACGGGCCTGGTATAAGAGGTTTGTTGACTATGTTTCGACTATTGGGTTCACTCACAGCAGGTCGGATAATTCTTTGTTCATATATTATCGTGGTTCGTCTTTGGCTTATAGACTTCTAATATGGATGATATTATCTTGACTGCCTCTTCCGATGTCTTACGCCAGTCTATCATGACAATGCTCAGCTCTGAGTTTTCTATGAAAGACTTGGAGCTCTTGAGTTATTTTTCGGGGATTGCTGTCACTCGTCATGCAGGTGGATTGTTCTTGTCACAAAGGAAGTATGCCGCCGAGATCATTGAGAGGGTTGGGATGTCATCCTGTAAGTCCACTTCCACTCCCGTTGATACTAAACCCAAATTGGGTATTGCGGCCGACGCACCATACGAGGACCCGACCCGTTATCGCAGTCTTGCAGGGGCCCTTCAGTATCTCACATTCACGAGACCAGATATTACGTATGTCGTCCAGCAAGTATGTTTGTTTATGCATAATTCCAGGGTTGAGCACATGAATGCGCTCAAACGCATCATTCGATATATTCAGGGTACACTTGACAATGACTTGCATTTATATCCTTTAACGACGTCCACACTTGTCTACAGATGCTGATTGGGGTGGCTGTCCGGACACCAGCCGGTCTACGTCTGGCTATTGTATGTTTCTTGGCACTAACTTGGTCTCATGGTCTGCGAAACGTCAGTCGACTTTATTCCGATCCAGTGCCGAGGTCGAGTATCGAGAGGTAGCTAATGTGGTCTCGGAATCATGTTGGTTACGTAATTTGTTGTTAGAGCTTCATTGCCCTATTCAGAAAGCGACCTTGGTTTATTGCGATAATATTAGTGGCATCTACCTTTCTGGTAATCCGGTTCAGCACCAGTGCACTAAACATATCGAGATGGAAGGTTGCTCGTGGTCAGGTACGCGTCTGCCATGTCCCGTCCCGGTATCAAATAGCTGACATATTTACAAATGGTCTTCCCTCGGTCCTTTTTGAAGATTTTAGGGATAATCTCAGTGTTCGAAGACCGTCCGCTTTGACTGCGGGTGTGTGTTAGAAATACATATGATATACCATATATCATACGGTACATAGTGTATACGGTACATAGTGTTGGGAGTTTTGCTCTATGGTACTTTATAAAGCAGTACGGGAAGTATTTAACTATTACAAGTATTCGAAAGGATAAACAAAGATTCAATAATTCAACATGGAATCTGAAAATTACAATAGTTACACCAAGAAAACTGGAAATTCCGGTTTTGTAGAAGATAGAAAAATGGAAATTGTTTTTCTTTGAGTCGAGTGTAGCACTCGTCCTTAAGACAATATTGCCCCGTATGTATCCTTTATACGTCCTGGACAATTTGTCTCCCAAGATAAAACAGCAATGGAACCCTTGAGCAAAGGAAACTCAAGAGCTACCGTGAAGAATATTGAGTAACGAAATGATGCTTGGAAGTTGTAGGAAGAAGAAATTTACTGCTTGTGTATTTTCGTGTGTTGCCTCTCTTTTCTTACGTTAGCTTCTTGTTAGTGCTCAACAATGGTTTAATGGGGTGTTTATATAGGAGAGGGAGGGGCACATTTCTTGCTGAAAAGCTCCATAATAGCCAAATAATGGCCATTATGGAGGTAGTAAAGTCACCAACATAAATGGTGAAAGACCAACGGATTTGGCCATTATAGGAGGAGTAATTCAGCCAAAATAAATGGCTGAATTGAGTGCTAACTTTTCTTCTGTCTTGACCGTCGAAATTCTGAACTTCGGGGACCAAACTGTACATCTTGAAACTTCGGGGACCAAACTGCACATCGAAAGAATTACGGGCCAAACAAGAGTATATCCGAAACTTCGGGATCAAACCGTACTTCGGCAAAGTTTTCGGCCCAAAAAGATAATATCGAAAGACCCACGCGGCCACGACCCCACGACCGTGACCGTGACCGTGACCGTGACCCGTGAACCGAAACTCGGAACCGGACGGGCGGGCGGCGCGCGTGTGGTCTTTCCTCGAACCGAAGCACATCTAGGTCCTCCCTCCTTTAAATACATGGGATACCCCTTGGGGTCCCAAACCCCAAACCAATTTCGAATCTTATATACACAACACTTCTTTCTTCCTCTACCGATGAGGGAGAATTACACACAATACCACACTTTCCATGCTTCAAACACCTTACTTCGTGAACCAATATCTCTTTCATTTCTCAATGAAATTTGACGATTCTTGGCCCAACGGTTATCTACGTACTTGGTAGATCATGCATGTGTGAAGAACCGGATTCTCCAACATACGTTACACTAGTGTTTAAGCCGTTAAAGTTGGTCGGTCGCAACTCCCGCCAAAGGCAAATTTCCAACAATCCCCTCTTGAAAGAGATTTTGGCGCACTCACATGGTGTCTTTTCATTTCCGAAAGAATATTTCGGCGGACCGATGTTGCATAAGGAGAGGTAGCCTCGGCTTTGAACCTTCCATAGTTGAATACCATCGGACTTACTTGCTGCGCGGTGAACGTGATGTCTTGAACCGTCGGTGTTTAGTGTAAGCCAAGACAACGGTACCAACACAACAAATTCCCTTACTCTCTTCTTCGTAATGTTTTGTCCGTTTTGGCCATGGACAACGTCTTGGATTCTTAAGTGCGTTCAATTTGAGGCGGCCCGTCCTCGCACTTAAATAGGTGGTCTCCTACAAGGTATCTGCTATACCCCACTCACAAGTGTGAGGAACCATTAAAAGTTTCCCAAAGACCTAACCTCAACTTGTTGAGGATCATTACGAGTTTTGAAAACTTAACCTTTACCCATCTTGCGAGATAACACTTAACGTCTATCGCGGGAACGGCTTTGGATTTGGTGTTTCTTTTCGAAATCACTATCCGAAGTGCTCATGCTTCCACCGAAGCGATCAACCGAACCTTTACAACTTAGTTTTCCCATTGAACCAAATTACGGGATCTCCGGTTCGTAAGGTTGGGTTTCCACTGTATTGGTCCGTATATTTTGGGTTTTAAGCCCATTCCCCTAGACAGGCAGAACGCTTGATCTCTGGGTAGTCCCTTAGTTTGTAAACAAGGAAGTGACACCCGTGATGATCAACTGCCATACGGTCTTATGTCTCCGACGGATCTGACGAGATATGTCCGGACGCCGTCATCCGTGTCCTTCCGAAGCCGACCGGCTAGCCACGATGTATAAGCTGCTTTGAAGGTACGGGTTTCTCCCAATAAGGGACGTCCTCTAAGGAGCCGTGAAGTTACTTAACTTCTTTCATGCTTTGTATAAAGCGATAAACTCCGATTCCATCATGAATCGGCCGATGCAAGTTTGCTTAGAGGATTTTATAAGAACCACCATATACATTTACTTGTGGCTTTGGTGTTCTTCAGATCTGATGTCCAGTTTGCATCACAGTGTTCTCTCGAAACATTTGGACATCCAGAATACTATAATCCGTAGATAAGCGAATAATTCAGATATCGTCATATCCGACTTAACGCCTTCTATTGATCATGTATTAAGATCATCAGTGAACCTTAGTTCAACTAATATGTTTGTAGGACGATACCAGGTCGGTTGTAGTGTGTACAATACATTGAACTACACGTGACCTGTGCATATCGCTCATTGTCTATGGGTGCACCATGATTCCAATCAGTTCTATGATTCATATCCATTGGTGGCTTCAACGAGACTGTCAACTATTGACCAGTCCGTTAGATGTCTTAGAAATCTAATTCCTAAGAAGTCATCTGTGATACACATATCTTTCATATCGAGACTTTGTTTCAATATGATTTTCACTCTCAGACCGTTGGTTTTCCAACTGTTGGCTTTCTAACTTCGAGCCAATGTTTCGTGGTCGATTCATTGTTTCGTTTTATCGAAACTTTCAGGACTAAAATGTAAACATTTCAGGGACCAAACTGAAAGCTCAGGAAGAAGCCCAACAGTTCAGCAAACTAACTCTGATTCTCTTCTTCCAACTCTCCGGTTGGGAAGGCTAGTTCAACATCCATGCCACGCAAGACTACAATGGCCTTTGGATGTTAAGCTACTCACGGGGGAGCACATTTTACAACCCAAAGGTTCTTTTCCGGAAGAAGATTAACCATTACACAAGTATGGTTCTATATATGGAATCTATTTCTCCCTTTAGCTTCTTTCCAAAGCGGCGTTTTTGGAGATAACAATTATTTGTTAATTGTTCATGGTTCGTTCTCAACCATACAAGCTAGAAGGAGTGGAACAAGTCTTTGTCCCCTCTTTGCTCCGTCTTGGTTCAACATCTAGAATCCACGAGTTCTGCGGATCTGGATTATTAAGTTCCGGATAGCCGACAACTTTCGAGTCTGAAGATACGGAACGTCTAGTTCGGACGATCGAGCCCTCGCGAGTTCTTGTTAACCTTGAGCAATTACTCCTTTTTCCTTTTCCAAGGAAAGTTATCTCCAAAGAATTCGCATTCTTTGACGCCAAGAGGCGATCAACACTACTGTTATTTAACGATCCAGTGGATATGCAATCTACAGTCTTAGGTCGAACTTGACCTGTGTCGGTAGTCCATCATTTACCAAGCTACCCCACATAATTTGGGCGTACGACTTTGCGCTTGGCTAACACCGTTGGACTGAAGTGGGAAATGAACGGTCGTTTAATGAACGATGCTTCACATTCTCCCCTCTATCACTACGAATTTCTCAATCCGTAGGCTTAGTTGATTTTCAACTTCTGCTTTGTAGCGCTTATCCGCTTCAACAACTTCATCTTTGCTTTTTAACAAACAAAGGATTCCATACGTTGTACCATCATCAATGAAGATTACAACGTACTTGTCTCCCCCCTCTATTTTGTATAAACTTCAAATCACCCAAGTAGGTGTGACTAAGTTCTAGAGGAGCGGTACTTCTTTCGCTATTCCCTTGACGGAATTTGGAAAGGTGATTTTGCCTCTTCGTCTACCTCACATTCATTTTGAGGGTTTATGTCGACGAGGCAACAATCTCAACATCGTTAGCTTTTGAATGACTTGCTATTTAACGTGTCTTAATCTATGATGGCATAGATGCACGGATTACAAATATATCATTCATTTGGCTACGGACATCTTGTACCATTCTTAGTTATTACGGACTGTTGGACTAATCTCAAACCGGCTTGACCAACGGCGTCCCTTAACCATGTTTGGAATATGTATCACCTCATCTTAGAGTGATCACAATCCATGAAGTCCTATTGAGGACAACCTCTCCAACCCCTTCTACTTTAGAGGTGGCGTTGCTTCACATGAACAACCTCTTGCCCGTGGTTAGGGCGTAACCGGATCATATGTGATCTAGATACTGCAGGCCTACTTCGGTTGCTTTGGCGGGCGGTAGTGTCCAATTTCTTTCTTGCCTTTCTTTAGGCCTTCGGATCATTCGGGACACGGAAACTCGGCCCACCTTACTAGGTGTCCATTACTTTTCCTATGAAATGAATTTTGGCCCCACTTCGATTGCCGGAGGCTTTATATGACCGAGTGTCCAATATCATCATATCAAAGAAATTTTGGCCCACTCCCGGTCGCCGGAGGCTTTGTATGATTTGAGTGTCCAATATCATCCTATCAAAGGAATTTTGGCCCACTCCGGTCGCCGGAGGCTTTATGTGACCGAGTGTCCAATATCATCCTATGAAGGATCTTACGCAAATAGTATGACAGGCTCAACGTCTTTAGCTTTTAGACTCCTTCCGTTAAGATTGGTGCCCGAGATAATTCTTGGCGCTTACTTAAGAGTGGTAAGAGTTTTCGCACGCTTAGTGGATCTTTCTCCATTGTATGTGCGACATACTTTACACACTTTAGTAATTACACTTAAAGGAACGGATCTTCTTAAGTCATTTACAAAATCCAATCTTTAAACGGAAAAGAAGATGAGATTAAACTTCTGATTTGTTAAAGCATAAGGAATATAAATTATTTTCATATTCCTCCTTACTTTAATCCATTTTTAATCAGACATAATTTAATCTTTATTCTTGACAAGTAAGAAAAATACTTATCATTTAATCCTTATTCTTGACAAGTAAGAAAAGTACTTATCCCAATTTCGGATTCTGGCTCACTTCAGTCACTTCATCAGACTGAGTGTCCATTTCCTTCTCACCATTATTCGGATCCTTTGTCTGGAACGGATATAGGCCTTCGCTACAAGATAGAATAACATCTTCGATCTTCTCCTCTTGTCCCGGTTGACATCCTCGGGCTTTCGAGAGGGCTTGTTTCCACCGGTCTTGGTAGCGGTGACACCATGAACACGTTCATCATCATCACTCTCTTCTACCGTAAAAACCATTTCCATATCCGTTTGGTCACACAACTTTTGACCGACATCTTTCGAACACTAATAGTAATACAATACAATTATTGTCTTAAGTTGTTGGGAGTTTTGCTCTATGGTACTTTAAAAAGCAGTACGGGAAGTATTTAACTATTACAAGTATTCGAAAGGATAAACAAAGATTCAATAATTCAACATGGAATCTGAAAATTACAATAGTTACACCAAGAAAACTGGAAATTCCGAGTTTTGTAGAAGATAGAAAAATGGAAATTGTTTTTGCTTTGAGTCGAGTGTAGCACTCTGTCCTTAAGACAATATTGCCCCGTATGTATCCTTTATACGTCCTGGATAATTTGTCTCCCAAGATAAAACAGACAATGGAACCCTTGAGCAAAGGAAACTCAAGAGCTACGTGAAGAATATTGAGTAACGAAATGATGCTTGGAAGTTGTAGGAAGAAGAAATTTACGCTTGTGTATTTTCGTGTGTTGCCTCTCTTGTTTCGTTAGCTTCTTGTTAGTGCTCAACAATGGTGTAATGGGGTGTTTATATAGGAGAGGGAGGGGTCACATTTCTTGCTGAAAATCGCCTCCATAATAGCCAAATAATGGCCATTATGGAGGTAGTAAAGTCACCAACATAAATGGTGAAAGACCAACGGATTTGGCCATTATAGGAGGAGTAATTCAGCCAAAATAAATGACCGAATTGAGTGCTTGGCTTTTCTGTCTTGACCGTCGAAATTCGAACTTCGGGGACCAAAGCTGTACATCTTGAAACTTCGGGGACCAAACTGCACATCTGAAAGAATTCTCGGGCCAAACTCGTATATCTGAAACTTCGGGATCAAACGTACTTCCGGCAAAGTTTTCGGCCCAAAAAGATAATATCAGAAGACCCACAGCCCACGACCCGTGAACCCGGAACTCGGAACCGGACGGGCGGGCGGCGCGCGTGTGGTCTTTCCTCGAACCGAAGCACATCTAGGTCCTCCCTCCTTTAAACACATGGGATACCCCTTGGGGTCCCAAACCCCAAACCAATTTCGAATCTTATATACACAACACTTCTTTCTTCCTCTACCGATGAGGGAGAATTACACACAATACCACACTTTCCATGCTTCAAACACCTTACTTCGTGAACCAATATCTCTTTCATTTCTCAATGAAATTTGACGATTCTTGGCCCAACGGTTATCTACGTACTTGGTAGATCATGCATGTGTGAAGAACCGGATTCTCCAACATACGTTACACTAGTGTTTAAGCCGTTAAAGTTGGTCGGTCGCAACTCCCGCCAAAGGCAAATTTCCAACACATAGTGTATATTTAGTTTAGGTAATATTTGGGTGTAATTAGTATTGTATACTTATCATAATTGTATTACCATAATTGTATAGTTAGTATCCAAGTAGAATAAGGTTTTAAGAGTAGAATAGGAATAAAATTCTCCTATTATGGAAATATGTAAATTGTATATATACACTTTCAATTAATGAAAATAATCAAGAGATTATTTCTTTCACTTAGTTGCAAGGTGAATCGCAACCTCCATTTCTCGACACCAATGTCAATGAAGAGATAAAGCTTTAAAATCTCTACTATCCCATGTTCAAACTCGCATGCAAATTGAGTTGGGATAATGTGATGACACTTTATGCAAAATCCTAACTAGTGTTTCTTGATTCACTGGTCAACCATCTCATTTAGACTATGCAATGTGTTACCACTCAGTAGAATCATCCAAGAGGGTGATCTCAGGTATTTCGTGCTACCAGTGATCCGAGGAAGAGGCGGCGGGCTTTATCCATCCAACGTTAAACAACAAAACCTTTGTCCTCGAGACATTATTCAAGAGGCCGACGAGGTCCAACAAGGATTGCATGTGGTGTTTACACATGTCGACACCAAAAAAGGCGTCGTTCGTGAGTCCACTGATCTTAATGTCAGGTTTTACACTCCAACTATTTGTGCCAGAGAAACTATTTGGAAAATTGGGGAGTATGATGACAAGTTGAAGGGAACCCGGGTCCACAAACTTTGAGCAGTTGGTTCAAGATTGAGAAATTTGAGTCGGATTATAAGTTTGTGTTCTGTCCAAGTGTGTGTAAGTTTTGTAAAGTTATTAGCAAAGATGTTGGGATTTTTACTAAGGATGGAGTTAGGTTTTTGGCTCTCAGTGACACTCCATTTAGGGTCATGTTCAAGAAGACCTTCTGATGAGTTCTGATTCTTGCAATTTTTCTACAGTTGTATGGTTAATTGGGAGCTTTGTTTTGCAATAATATTCTGCTTCAATGATGTAATTTGGCTTGTGTTCAATATGTTAATTTAAACATGGATTAATCTTCTTCTGTTGAATTGTTGTTTATCGTGTTGAACCTTGATTTGAAAGATTTTTTTTTTTGGATTTGTGTGATACATGAATCTTTTAGTTCATATGAGAAAAATATTAAGATACATGTATTGTTTTTATTCTTGAACTAGGGAATAGGAAAAAATTATAATTAAATTATCATACATGTACTAGAATATGTACATGTTAGAAGAGTTCTATAAATACCTAGGTACTATGTAAGTTAAGTTGGTGGAAAAACATATTCTCCACTTCTTTTCAGTAGAAAGATTAATTATATAAGTCAAGTTGAGTGGAATAAAAAAGAATTGTTGCCTCACTTGTCTTCAAGAGAGAATTTGAGTGACTCAGAGTGCGTCTCCTCCCCCGATTTTTCAATATTTTGTATCAGATCCACTTGTTCTAAGGGACCTGTGGTGAACCCGAATTTTTGAAAGATGTGAATGAATGAATTTTTAGATTGAGATGAATATGAAATACGAGATTAGCTACGATAGCTATGACAATGATGTGCTAGAGAAGCATCAGCTGAAGTAATTATTTTGGTAGGTGTTGAACTACTAAGATTTTAAAAATTAAAACAACTTTTGAGTGATGTTTTTGAGGGAAAGGAGTCCAACAAAGGAATCAACCTCGATGAAGCAGTTGTGTTTGAAGTAGCTGCACGACGAAGAATCTCGAGTAGAGAGATAGCGAATTATATTGCTGCCATGAGAAAGATGGATATGAAAATCCACACTCGGATTGATGATGAGATGTCAGGAAGATTCTTTTTATGAAATCCGAGATGAAGATGATTATGATTATCATCATGAGAAAGCATGTTGTCGAATCTAACAACATTAGCTTTAATGAAGTTTAAGAAAGTGATTCATGAAGAAGTGAACACTTCTAAAATATTAACCATTGTTGTAGAATCTAAGAAGAGTTTTACAATAAATATGATAATTGAGAAATGAAGAAAAAATTATTCGTGCTACTGAGAAATCTCCAAAAGGGGAGAGCGGTGGTGAAAAGTAAAGTTCTAATGAAAGTGATGATGAAAACCTCAATCTCATGAAGGAAACATCTTCTGAGAAGGAAGATGAGAAAATCTGAAAAGATATGATATTTTTGAAGAATGATGAGATCACATAACGAATATGGTCTTGAGCTAGCTTCGCAAGCCAAGGTTGTGATCGACTCAAAATCAGGAGGAGGAGGAGGAGGATGAGAAGGAGAAGGAGACTTTGCTACTGGCTCTTCAGGAGGAAGACGCTGAAATTCATATTCGAGAAGTTTAAGAATATTTTGTAAATTTTGACTGCAAGGTTCAAGGGGGAATGTTGAAATGTGAACCTTGCCTTGGAAGAAGAAAAATATTTTTTAATTTGCGTGATACATAAATCTCTTAGTTCATGTATGAGAAAAATATTAAAATACATGTATTTTTTTATTCATGAACTAGGGAATAGGAAAAAAATAGAATTAATGATACATGAATATGTACATGTTAGAAGAGTCCTATAAATACCTAGGTACTACAACATTTTATGTAAGTTAAGTTGGTGGAAGAACATATTTACCACTTTTCTTCAAGAGAATGATTAATTATATAAGTCAAGTTGAGTGGAACAAAGAAGAATCGTTGTCTCACTGTCTTCAAGAGAGAATTTGAGTGATTGAGAGTGTGTCTCCTCTCCCGATTTTCCAACATATTATCCCAACTTACCTTTGTTCTCCTAAAAACGTTAGTGTTTATCTTACCATGTGTGCAAACGTCGCATTTAATTGATAAAAAAATGACATATATATATATAAAACTAGTGAAGTATTCACACTCCTTAAAAGAATAAGAGTACTAATTAATTCCTAGAAAAAAATAAGTATATTATCTAAACTACCCTTAGCTAAAGTTGGCATATTTCTATTAACTTGACACATTGGATTTGGTCATTTAGCACTCAATAAGGGCAAATCTGAAGAAAAAAAGAAGAAGTTAATTCCTTCTTGATTATATAAGTAAACACTTATTATAAGTCGGAGGGAGTATTTGGTAAAGTAAACCTAGTCGGAGGGGGTTGCTCAGATGGTAAGCGCTCTCTATGGACGGAGCCACCTTAATCGAATGGTGGTCAGGTGCACACTCTTCGCCGAAAAATTACGCGATGTACATAGATTAAATGTTACCTATTATGCGTATATATTTAATTGTGCACACCCTTAACACAAGTGAGAAGATAATTTGCACAACCTTCGTCAAATTTCTGGCTCAGTCACTGACGCCCTCCACTTTCAACCCGAAGATTGTGAGTTCGAGTCACCAACGAAATAAATAGGAGAAAAAAAATTAAAAAGAAAAGTTTAGTTAAGGTAATCGAGGATATGATATGTACTTGAGTTCTCATGCATAGCACTTCACATTAGAAATATCATATTAGCATTAATTAATTTGTAGTACTTTCTCAGTTCCATAATAAGTGTCACTTTAGCTAAAAAATTATCCCATAATAAATGTCACTTTAGGAAATCAAGACATAAATTGACTAGTTTTTTTTAATTGTATCCTTAAACAAAAATTGAAAAGTTAAAGTAATATTTAAATGGTGATTGGAAAAACCATATAGTAACTTGATATTGTTGGATTCTCAATGTTAAAAGATTTACTACTTGTTTATGCTATAATAAAAAGAAAAAGTAATTTATTTTTATTATATAGAAGTAATTTAATAAACTTTATATTATATTATTTCTTTCTTAATATGCGTATTTTGACTAAAATGACACTTATTATGAGACGGATAGAGTAATAAATAGAAGTCGGCTGGACAAAAATCTACATATAAGCCATATATAAATGAAAACGTGTTAAAAATTTAAGGTCGTTGGATCTAGCTATAAAAAATCAACTATAGGAGATGCCATTAATTCGATCTGTTAAGTATTCTTTGATACATTGAAGTAACTTCTAGAAGACTTTGCAATCCAGTCAAAATATTGCCTTCATTATTGACCACGTATGTCATGCTCCATTTTCGGAACTGGGAGGTGATGATGCTTCACACTTTATTATTATTTTTTTCCCGGGTTACGCCATGGACTATTTCTAAAGATAGTAATCTCGGTCATTCAAAGACTATTACCAAGGTAAATCACGGGATATCTGAATGTCCTACCTCATTCCCATAGGGATTCAGAGATGTGAGCTACTTGATCTCCGGGTAGTCCCGTAGTTATATACAAGAACCGATGATCCCCGTATAACATGCCCCACTCCCGTGTTATGTCTCCGACAGATCCCGACAGATATGTCCAGGGCCGTCATCCGTGTCCTTCCTGAAACCGACCGGCTAGCCACGATGTAGAACTGCTGAAGGCACGGGTTTCTCCAATAAGGGACGTCCTCTAAGGCAGCCGTGAAGTTACTCAACCTCTTTCATGCTTAGCGATAAACTCCGATTCCATCATGAATCGGCCGATGCAAGTTTCCTTAGAGGATTTTCCAAGACCCACCATACACATTTGCGTTGGCTTGATACTCTTTACATCGGAATTAATCACTCATAATTGCTAAACTAATAAGAACTCGATATCATTTCGCGCGTCTTCCCAGTATATATTTATAGATCATGTATTGATAACCCAATCACTACGCTTTGTGAGGCGATACCACACGCAGCGATATCGCTGTGGTCATGGGTGAAGAGAGCAAATTGCTCCCACCAGGTTCGAACTCACGCTGTAGGCCTTAAACTAAATTTTAAGTTTCCTTCCTTTTGTCATTCTACTATGTCCGGGGGACTGCTTTACACTTCATTATTGTCTCTACCATAAATGGCATTTCTAAGCACAACCACATGTTTCTAAAAGAGAGAAGAAACATAAGTTGAAAGAGGAGAGATAAATTTGAAGTCAATACTCCCTCCTTCCCATATTACTTAGTCAGGCTGATTAAGAAATCATAAATAAGAAATATATTTTTATTATATTATATTATCCTTATCTCTTTCTAATTAATTAGATTCTAATAAATATTAGTTAGTTCAAAAAAAATTAATATTAAGGGTAAAGTAAAAAAACTTAGTTAGTTCTATTTTATTTTTAGGAAAGTGATCAAATAATTTGGGATGAATATTTTTAATAATATGATCAAGGAGGAAGTATTAATTTATAATATACTCTCGATATTCACAACGTATAAATTTTAAATCACGTGCTTCTTAGACAATGGTGGACCCACATTATGAGTTATGAGTGTTCAAGCTTCTGTTACTTTTGAAGTCAACTATTATTACATTACATAAAAGAAAATTAGTAATTCATATAAATATATTAACTGAGCACTCGATTTCAATAGCAATTTTCATATTTAAAATTCATCGAGCACCAATGATGAGTTAAAATTTTCTGGACCGCCACTACATTTTTTTTCCACCAGCAGCAGAAAGTACCTTATCCCTCTAGCTATAAATTGGCATCCACTTGTGAATTACCAAGGACTCATATCAAGAACAAAAATATGAACATCCTTTTGCTACTACTCTCACTTTCAATTATCCCATTTACCTTAGCAGGTTCATCACAACCTCCAGTTCTCGACACCAACGGCGATAAAGTCCAAGCGGGTGATCTCAGGTATTTCGTGCTACCAGTGATCCGAGGAAGAGGCGGCGGGCTTACTCCATCCAACGTTAAACAACAAAACCTTTGTCCTCGAGACATTATTCAAAACGCCAACGAGGTCCAAGAAGGATTGCCTGTGGTGTTTACACGTGTCGACACCAAAAAAGGCGTCGTTCGTGAGTCCACTGATCTTAATGTCAGGTTTTACACTCCAACTATATGTGCCAGAGAAACTATTTGGAAAATTGGAGAGTATGATGATAAGTTGAAGCAGTACTTTGTTGTAACTGGTGGAGTTGAAGGGAACCCGGGTCCACAAACTGTGAGCAGTTGGTTCAAGATTGAGAAATTTGAGTCGGATTATAAGTTTGTGTTCTGTCCAAGTGTGTGTAAGTTTTGTAAAGTTATTTGCAAAGATGTTGGGATTTTTACTAAGGATGGAGTTAGGTTTTTGGCTCTCAGTGACACTCCATTTAAGGTGATGTTCAAGTTCACTTTGTGATCCTGAAATCTAAATTGTCTCCAGTACTTTTATTGGTTAATAATTGGGAGCTTTATTCTACAAATATATCTGCTCCTATGATGTAATCTTGCTTGTGTTCAATTCGTTTAATTCGAACATGGCTTAGAGCCAGTTTGGATTAGCTGAATTTATGAATAAACACTTGCATATGTATTTGAAAAGTGCTGAAACTGAAAATAATCAGTAATCTTCTTATCTATTGAGTTGTGGTTTATCTTTGCTTCCCACCTTGTCTCTTTTTCTCCTAAAACCATTCTTATCTTTCAATGTTTGCTAATTTCGCATTTAATCACTACAAGAAAATATAAAATTGATAACAAAACTTTTGCAACAATAAATTTTTTGTTGCTAAAAAACGTTTATGACAATGAAAATTTAATATATTGTTGCTAAAAACGTAAATGGCAATAAAAAAATAACTTGTTATTGAAAAAACTTTTCGAATCGGAAGTTATTGCAATAACGTGCAACAATTTTTTATTCATTTAAGTTTACCGCACTTCCAGACTACTTTTCTTACTTGTTTCTTTCATTTTATTACTTACTATCAGTTAATTATCATCAACTATTACAAATCAATTCACGTATCCTTAAAATCACTTACAAATTCAATTGTACATTGGGGTAATCACTACTGTTATAAGAAGATATGAGGAATGTAACTTTTTTGTAAGGTAATATACTTTTTTGAATAGAGGGAAATGTTTGTATAGGCTCTACTTTCTCAGATTGCTTGACAATCTTTTTTGTAGGATTGAGGTAATGTCTCATGTCCCCTCATTCCATTGTAAAATCTTTAGCATAAATATAACATGATACGGGTTGAGCCAACCCCCTACACCTAAAACTCACGACCTAAAAATGATGACTTAATTAAAAAAACGTTTAATAGAACTATTGGAAAGTGAAGCCCATCTTTAAGATAGGGTTGTATACATATTCTGTGACTGGTTTTCTTTTAGACCATGGGCATATAGCCATATAGTATAATCTATCTAAAAACTTCAATTTTACCGCAAGATTTTTTTTTTTTTTTAAAAAAAAAGATTTAGTTTCTAATTTTAGCCCTTGTATGTCAAACAAATCGTAATTTTTATAGCTCAAATTGAAGGCAAATGGATTGCAAAATACATATATTAATCACACTATTCAGTGACAATTAAAAAGCATAGCTAAGTAGAGATAGGCACTCCTTATTACTCATTGTTCTTTTATAGAACAACTTATTGTCCTTATACTTATTATTATTAATATTATTATCGGTTATTTGTATTCCATCTCAAGAAGTGAATTCTTTTTTGAAGTTAAACACAAGAGGGGCATTGCTGAGTGCTAAACGCCTCTGTCCATTGATCATATAAACTCCAACATCTTTGCAAATGACTTTGCAGTAGTTGCACACCGAAGGGCAATACACGAACTTGTAACCTCGTCCATACTTCTCAATCTTAAACCAATTCCTTATGGTCTACGGACCAGGATTTCCATCAACTCCACCAACGTTAATAAAATACTTCCCTGTTTTTGAATCATAAGTCTCAAGTTGCCACACTGTCGATTGACGACATTCGTAAGTGCTGAAAATTGCAACATTTAAATCAGTCGATACACGAATTATGCCTTTCTTTTTGTCCACGGGGATAAATTCCAGGGAATGGCCGTAGGGATTTTGTTGGGTTCAAAACATATAAGTAGGCACAACGGAAGTTTAAAATTTTGTTCTACTTACCCCAACAATTTCTTCTAGTATGGTTATATGACAATTAAAACTTGTAACATAAAACTAGACACTTACAGGTTAATCAATCTGGAGTCTTTACTTAGAGATTACCCGCGACTGTCCCTTCGACTGCAAACACTATGCTATGGTGTATTCCTCTGTCAAGAAAGCCAGAAAATCTTGGCAGATGTTCGAGAGAGTTTCGTCCTAGACTCTAAGTCTAGAATTGTTTATGAATTGGTGTGTTAATTAACAATGGGGAGTGTTGTATTTATAGTTGAAATTAGGGAAACAAATCATATTAGGGTTGGGCTCCAAGCCTGGCCCAAAAATCGAGGTGCAGTGGGCCAGTCTGACTGGGCCCACTGCCGGGTCGCGCCGCGGCGCCTTACGTAAATTTTCGTTTCCCGTTTTCGTTTAATAAATATATTCAGCACATTAAATCCAAAATCTAATTTTGATTTAATTAAATAATTTCCATCTAATAGAAATTATCCTATAGTTATTATCAATTTAAATATCTCGATCCCAAATCGAATATTTATTACTTTCTCAATACACCCTTAGATCGAAGAGACAATCGACATAGTGTGACCTTATAGGCCTTCATATATCGACACTAATCCAATTAAGGTCCATACGAAACTCCTAGACTGCGTCATACGACGAACTCAATATATGAAGTACATTTACATGAATCCAGCAAACATAACCTTTATGTGAGATGATAAATTCCTTTCATTCGCGACACACTCGATCAAGCTTATGATTTTCCATGTGTCTATCCAAATGACTTGATCACTTTATCTCATCTATATTAGTCGACAACTAGATCATATTCTAAATATGTCTCTTGCATTGGCCAATGACTTGGTCGACCTAATATCATTGAGAAGTTGAGTGCTCTCTCGAATATCCAATCGAGGAATGAATCCTATTCTTGGCTCAATTACCACCTTAATTTACATCATAATGTACCCAACACGAGCCGTGTCTTATCCTATAAGAAATTTAAGCTTATGACATGGTCAAAGTACATTACTCTGTAAACAAGGTGTGTATTGACCTCAAGTCAAAGGACCTTTATATCCCACACGCTGATAACACTCCAGACATGTATAACAAATAGTTTATCAGCAGGGTATACCAATACTTTTCAAAAGTATCCATGTGTCCATCACTAGTAACCAATATTAGTAGTAGGTGAGACATACTACATTCTCTAAGAATGTGACGTAGACCACATGTCGACTTATAACATATCATCAATATTACATTCTCGATGATCATTAGTCGAGGCTATTTTAGAGTTACGCTCTATTATCAATATCACACTCTATTAATGACAACGTAAGCTCAAGGGATACACATTAATGAATAAATTACAAACAATCAAATAATAATTCAATAATTACAAATGCCATAAATATTAATCTTATTAATAATACGAATGTGTTCAAGTACATTTGTCCCTAATAATGATTGTCTCTAGGACACTTTCAATGGCCATTTTCATCGTATTTTTCTTCGATGACACCAAGTTGACATGTCTCATTGCCGATGGTTTCTACAGCAAGTCCACCATTGCGGCGGTTTATTGGCACTATGTGATACATAGTGTGCTCGGAGAATTTTGCCATTTATGTCTAGCACTGGTTCTGGTGCACGTTCAGAATTTGTGGAGATGGCAATCATAGAGAGAACAAGTAATAGCAATAACTTCATCTTTTGAAACTTGTAGTATAAGTAATATTTTTGTCTTTTTTTTTTTCAAGGGTGAATTTTGCATGTTACAGTTTAGAGATGGGAATTGTGTTTTTATAGAAGGAAAGTGCACATTTTGTTGGATATTTTGGTTTTAAACTTGGGGTGCTAAGAATTGTTGTGTTTGACCCTACTTTTTTTCTAATCCAATGTGCAATTAATTCTGGGAGTTCCTAGCATACGATAATATTTCTAGGAGAGGTTTGGTATATGGTTTCTATATAATTTATTTAAGGATTAAAAGCCTGCGCGATATGAAATCCATGGGACATCCATACTCGTCCTAGCTATCGATCTTTCGATTCAACACTCTACTATCAATGTTAAAATTTCTTATCAAGAAATGAATTTTGAAAAAGACACGTTTCCTTATTGCATTCCTTTTGTTTTCTACTATGCAAGTAGAATTATTGGTGATGTTGGTATCGAAATTTAAAGGTTCCTACAAAATCATAATGTTAAGTATTATCGAGTAGGTAAAATTCTTTGAACCATACTCAGAAATTAAAGTGTATTAGCAAGTGTACCATGTTTATATTTACCATATTTAGTGTTATGTAATTATGATAGAATTATGATCTCTTGTTGTATAAGGATTCCACATTGTACACATATATATTTTTTGTATTAATGAGAAAGGCTCCCCAACAGAGATTAATACAATCTTACATGGTATCAAGAGCCAAAATTCTATTCCTACCCTAAACCCCTAAATCGGTCGCCCTTCCCCTTCTGTTTTTTCGGCGCCAAACCGGCCATATACCACGGGTATACCACCAATATACACTGATATACACCCTTATACAGCAAACTAGGCCTCCACGGCCTAGTATACCTATGATATATCACCAATATACAGTCCTCTTCCCTCTAATAAATCTCCAACATGCAGTATACTATTGGTATACAACTTCTGAAACTATCGATATACACTTCATATACAGCCTGCCTAGAGCCGATATACACCTCGTATACGGCCAATTTTGCCTCCCATCCACGTCGGCCACGCCGCGAACCCCCCCGAACCCCAAAGTTTTTTTCTGATAGAACCTATGGCGGACACCACCCTTGGTGAATTTTCTGGCGGCAGTGGGCACCAACAACGGGCCTGGGCTTCCAGCAGCTCCTCAGAGCCTGCAGCCCACATGTCCAATTGGCTGCTTCATCGGCCCAACAGCTTAGGCTCAACATCGTTGGGCCTCGGCCATCAGGCCCTAATGCCCGTAGCCCATCAGCGGCCCAACAGTTTGGGCGCACCAACAATGGACCACAACCTTCTGGCCCACTATCCTGGAACCTAGTAGTCCGCTCCAAGCCTTCTCCAATCCAGTTTGGGCCAGGCTTTCAGCACGTTGACCCATCGGAAGCCCGATAATGCGTGGTATATGGATACGGGTGCCACAACTCACCTCACCAACAATTTTGGTAACCTTCCTCAACTGCATAATTTAAATACTCCACAATCCATTCTGGTTGGAAACGGTCACCGCATTTCAATTCAAGGTTTTGGCCACACTCTCACCCCACCACTGCATCCCCAATTCTCCTTAAATAACGTTATATATGGCCCACACATTATCAAGAGCCTAATTTTCGTTAGAAAATTTGTTGTAGATAATTCGTCTCAATTAACTTTGACCCATTTGAGTTTTCTGTAATGGACCTACGCACCGGGAACCTCCTTACACGATGCAATAGTGAATGAGACCTCTATCCTTTTGTTACACCTCGTAAGATTAAGACGATAATTAAGAACGTCATTAAGAAAGCAAGATTCGGATATTGAATATAAGGAACGCTTACATATGTTAATACGGGAAATTAGTGTATAAGCGGATGTTATCCCGGAATAATTTTTCTTTAGTGCTATACACGTGACGACGAGAATTAATCCTAGAAGTTGAATTTATTCCAATGGAGTTATGGAATAGTTTTGTATTAAAAAAATTATGGCATTGAGGATACGAGGCTTATGGAATTCTCGGGAATTAAAAGAAGTGGGTTTGAGTTTTACTAATTGAAGAACTTGGGGGCCAAAGTGTAAAAAAAGGAGGAAAAAAAATCAGATTTTTTTTTATATAACCTACACTTACCTCTTCATCTTCTTCCAAACTTAACCAAAAAAAAAAATACTCTCCTCTCATTTTCTCCTCTACACTAATCCGAAAATCACCCTCCACCCATAACCAAAATTAAGGTTGTTATCTTCTCTTCCTAGACTACATTTTTCACCAAAAATTAGAAGCAAAACCACACCAAAATCGATGGCGAAAGCGATGGCAAAATAGCCACCGCTTGGACCGAAAACTGCCAGAAAATTGGGATTTTTGGGATGAAATTTTGGAAGAAAAACGTGTAGGGATGATGGGTTAACATGGTAGAACACTTGCATGTCAATTGGAGTTGAAGAAGTGAACAAAAAGGAGGTGAAAAATTACAAAACAGTGGGGAATTTTCGGACAAACAGTGGCAGAAATTTGCGGACTGTTTTGACGAATGTGAGGTATAAAAATTCTTCTTTCTATGATATAATTGGAATGCATGTTGTTAGAATTAAGGTAATGAATTTGTGTTAAGGAAGAATTGAAATTTGAGCATTGCATGTGACCATTTTTGGCTAGTTGCCAATTTGGGACAGATTTTGGTGTTGTTGGATTCGTTGGTTATTGTGGTTATTATTATCACTAATTGCATGATGAAATTGAAAGGAAACATTGATATTTAGTTGGAATTAGTTATATGGAAGTATTGAAATACGAAATTGGATTTTAGGAGTTAAGATAAGGGTTATGGAATTATGACATGTTGTGGCCAATAACTTGCATGAAATTGTTGGACATGTGGTGATGTATATGGACTGTTTTAGGGGCTGTTTTTAAGGTGGATTAAGAGGCAAAATTTACATGAGAAGTGGGTGTGTAAATTCCCTTTATTGTTGTTTTGGTTGTGCCCTTAATTGGTACTTGGTTATTGATGTTATTAGCCTCGTTTGGAAGTTGTGGAAACATGTATAAATGGGGGAAGTGCTGCCCGATTTTTTTTATAGAATAAGAAGTCGTTATTCGATATAAAGTATGCTAGTAATCATAAAATTGACGAACGTATTACCATTGTTATAGGTTGAAGTGCTAGACGAGACGAACTTTAATTAGTAAGTTGGTTAGTTCGACAATAAGGTATGTGAAACCCTTACTTCTTTCTTTTGGCATGCTTTAATGAAAGCAGTACGGCGGACGTACTTAATTCTTATATAGTTTAATTCCTAAAGAGGATTGTTATGTGAAGTGCCTATGATTTTTCAGCAAAGAGTTTATTATGACATTATTGTAATGATTTTATTGAGAGTCAAATGATGATTTTTACTTGCATGGCACTCATGATATCTACTCGTGCTAAGTGTTACTACTTCACCTCACCGAGTCCCGGGCCGGGTTACGATTCGTGCACCGCCTTGCATTGTTCACCGAGACCCTCACTAGGGGGCCGGGTTACGTAGGATGGATCCATAGATGAGAGATGATTTACCGAGTCCCAGCATGGGCCGGGTTATGATATGATTCACCGAGTCCCGCATTAGTGGGCCGGGTTACGTTACAGGTATATATATGTATATGGACAGGCATACATGTTTTCTTGACTTGCCTCTCATGTTTATAAGGCACAGCTGACTTTTATGGTTTATGGCATAAATGGATTTGGATCCTGATTTTTATACTGATCTCATGTTTCTGTTGGCTACTTGTGATCTCTTTTACAGCTTCATGTTTTACATACTCAGTACATTATTTCGTACTGACCCCCTTTCCTCGGGGGGGCTGCGTTTCATGCCCGCAGGTACATGTTTTCAGTTTGGTGGACCTCGTGCCTAGGTTCCTACTCAGCAGGTTGGAAAGCTCCTTTGATCCGAGTTTTGTCATGTTGGTACCGAATCTCTTTAGAGCTTCTGTTTGTATTTAGGGGCACGACGGGGCCCCGTCCCGTCATATGTCGTTCTTCTTCTTATAGAGGTCTGTAGACAACGTGGTGGGTTGTACGTATGTAAGGGTTATGACTCGTTTGGGTCGGTCATGTTATTGTATTCTCGTGGCCGGGGTGTTCCCATGTTTAAACGTTACTATACGGTGGCGGCCTTGTCGGCTTGCTTGTTATTTTATATTGGCTAATCGTGACTCCTCGGGAGACAGTGCATTCGGGGGTAAAGGCGGCCTTGTCGGCTTGCCTACCCGACATATGTTGTTATTGCGACGTTATGCCGCCGGATTTCGGACTCATTAAGGGTAGTTAGATTATGTGTGACAGGTTAGTAGAATGACGTCATTAAGGCGGTTAGTCGTGGCCCGTCGCGTCGGGTCGTGACACCTTTCCTATCCACGTCCACTGCTAGTGTCACCCCTCCCACATCTCTAACTGCCCAAGTCACCCCTCCCACATCTTTAGCAACAATCTCCCCGTATACTTGGCACAATAAACTTGGACATCCCGGAGACCTTGTTTTTAATTTTCTTTGGAAAAATAATTTAATTCATTGTTATAGTGGAAAACCTGCCCAACAATGTTCATCTTGCCCTCTAGGCAAACACGTTCGCCTTCCTTTTCAGTCTTATTTAAGTGTTACGTTTTCTCCGTTTGATATTATTCATGCGAATTTATGGACATCTCATGTTGTTAGTTCACTGGGTCATAAATTTTATCTTGTGTTGTTAGATGAATTTTCGCACTTTATATGGATTTACCCTCTCAAGTTCAAGTCTAAAGTATATACCAAGTTTCTTGGGTTTCATAACTTTATCAAATCACAATTTGAAAAATCCATAAAATCATTCGAATGTGATAACGGTCGTGAGTTTAATAATTACGGATTTCATAATTTTTACACCAATAATGGCATGGTCTTCCGTTTCTCCTGTCCCCACACCTCACCCCAAAACGGAAAAGCCGAACGAATCATCCGTACTATCAACAACATGGTTCATACTTTTCTTTTCCATGCCTCTCTCCCCCAATCGTTCTGGGTCTATGCAGTCAAAATGGTAGAATATATCCTTAATATTTTACCTACCACTACTCTTCACAACAAAACCCCCACAAAAATTCTCTACCGTCGGATCCCCTTATATGACAACCTTAAAATTTTTGGCTGCCTGTGCTACCCGAACCTTGCCTCCACTGTCCCTAATAAATTAGCACCTCATACCACCCCCGTGTGTATTCGTAGGCATTCCTTCTAATCATAGGTGCTATGACTTATCCACTCGTAAAATTCACGTCTCTCGTCACGTCACGTTTGACGAGACCACATTCCCGTTTTCGAACATTTAAAAATTCCAAAAATCGAACTATACCTTCGTTGACGAGTCTAACATTTCCCCCGTCATCCTCAAGGAACTCGATCGTACTGTTACCACTGACCAAGCAGCCTCGTTTCTTCCACCCACTGCCACCAGTCCATCACGCACTCCGGCATCCCTGACCTCTGCCCCGCATATATCACTGATGCCGCCGACTGCCAAAACCACAGACAATCTACCCACTGTCTCAGTATCGTCACTTGCCCCCTTTCCCATGTATGTCTCATCTCCACAACACCGCCATCAAGCCGCATCCACACCTACCACCGTCAACCAACCCACTAACCCAAATACCGGTCACTCCCTCCTCCGACACCTTACCCCATCGTATCGATCTCAGCCAGTCTCGATCTACTGAGAAAGGCCACACAACCCAACCCAGTACCTGCTACCGACCTCGAACCACCCATATTTTCAAACCCAAAGTTCAATTTAACTTGTCTACACAAACCATTTCCCCCATTCCCAAAAGCCCCAAATTAGCCAAACTAGACCCAAATTGGAATGCGGCCATATGTGAGGAGTTTAATGCACTAACAAAATAGTGTACTTGGGATTTGGTTCCTCGACCGGAGGGGGTGAATGTGATCCGATGCTTGTGGTTTTTTCATCACAAGTATAGAGACAACGGTGACTTAGAAAGATATAAGGCTAGGCTTGTGGCAAATGGTACTAATCAGAAGGAGGACATTGATTGTGGTGAGACATTTAGTCCGGTTGCTAAACCGGCCACTATACGCTCGGTTCTGAGCATCGCTATGGAAAAGCATTGGCCGATTTATCAGCTTTGATGTGAAAAATGCTTTTCTCCATGGGGATTTAATAGAAACTGTCTACATGCACCAACCGCTCGATTTTGTCCATCCAACAACGCCTCAGTATGTATGACGTCTCCGTAAGTCACTTTGTGGTTTAAAACAGGCCCCTCGAGCGTGATATGATCGTTTTGCACAGTTCATTATGCGCATTGGGTTTACGTGCAGCAAGTGTGATAATTCTCTGTTTACTTTCCATAGAGGCAGTAACACCTGCTTATTTATTGTTATATGTGGACGATATTGTTCTTACTGCTTCTTCCGATGTGTTAAAAAATGAGATAATTGCACTGCTCAAAACTTAATTTGCTATGACTGACTTGGGGAAATTGAACTATTTTTTGGGGATTTCAGTGACTAGATCTGCAGATACTATGTTTCTTTGTCAGCGTAAGTATGCAGAGGAGATTGTGTACAAGGCTAAAATGGCCAATTGCAAGATCATGTCTACTCCAGTTGACTCTAAATCAAAGCTCAGTGCTTTGGATGGTAATCCAGTGTCAGATCCCACTCTATACATGAGTCTATTTGGAGCACTACAGTACCTTACTTTCACCAGACCTGATATTGCTTATATTGTTCGAGCATGTATGCTTATTCATGCATCCCCTAGGGAGCCTCATTTTATTGCCCTCAAACGTATCATTCGATATGTTAAGGGCACGCTTGATTATAGATTGCATCTCTTTCCCTCAGCACCGACCAGGTTGTTATCATATACGGATGCTGATTGGGCAGGCTGCCCGGACACGCGACGATCCACCTCAGGCTATTGTGTGTTCTTAGGGGATAACCTCATTTCTTGGTCAGCCAAGAGACAAGCCACATTATCCCGTTCGAGTGCAGAACCAAAATACAGAGGTGTTGCTAATGTTGTTGCTGAGATCTGCTGGCTCCGAAACATTCTTTTGGAGCTTCAGTGTCCTCTCCGTAAGACGTCTTTGGTCTAGTATGATAACATATCCGCTATATATCTATATATCTCATAATCCGGTTCATCCTCAGCGAACCAAGCACATTGAGATGGATATCCACTTTGTTCGTGAGAAAGTTGCTCTCGGTCATGTCAAGGCATTACATGTGCCTTCTTCATATCAGTATGCAGATATATTCACAAAGGGCCTTCCTAGACAACTCTTTCTAGACTTCAGATCCAGTCTTAGCGTTCGGCCTCCTCACGCTCCGACTGAGAGGGGTGTATTAGCAAGTGTACCATGTTTATATTTACCATATTTAGTGTTATGTAATTATGGTAGAATTAGGATCCCTTGTTGTATAAGGATTCCACATTATACACACACACATTTATATATATATATATATATATATATATATTGTATTAATGAGAAAGACTCTTCAAGGGAGATTAATACAATCTTACATAGTGAAATCCTTTCGCTCTATTAATTAAAAAAAAGTAGACTATTTAAACCTTACATTATAGTGGATTCTTAAAAAAAGTTGAGACTCACAAAATGCACATTGTATTTTAAAGTTGAAAATTTTCACTATTGATATACTTATTCATTCTAGTGTGCTGAACTGCTTGATTCTAAGGTGGTTGATAAGCAGTTGTATTCGTATCAAGCCTACTATCGGAGATAGAGAATTAACATTGACTAAATTAACAAAAATCATTGTTGATTTAACCACAAAACCCTGAAGTTGGTTCGTCGAGCAAGAGGAGAGAAGGACCAACAAGGATTTCATACCCTATGCTAGTTCTTTTTCTCTCTCCCTCAGATATGCCTTTAATAAGTCCTCCACCTATTCTTGTGTGACGACATCTATGATTGTGAAATTCAGGAATGAACAGTTGCAACAATCATCTTCAATTTCTTTTGACAGTTTTAGATTGTGGTGCTTTGTAATCAAGGGCTCATATCAAAATCAATATTTATGATAGAAATTAACTCTAAGTAATCGTTTCACTTTTTCAACTATGCTAGTCGCCTCTAGAGAATATTATGCAAATTTTGATCAGATTGAATTTAAGATAATATCATCTTTTTTTTTTTTAAACAATAATCCCGATCCTTCCACTTAACCATTTTATAGTGGTTTTAAGTTTTTAACTTAGCCCCACTACTGGTACTGAAGGACGAAAAAGGAAAATGCTTCATGTATCGACGGGGGCAATTAGACATAATAAAATCAAGGTGACTGATTGTCCGACATAATTCATAAGTAAGGGGACTAAATAAAAAATATCCATAACATTGTTGGGGCTTTGCTAGGGTTTAACACATATAATTTTAGGCCTTTCTTCTTGGAAAAAAAAGTAAAGCAAATTAGCTTCCCGGAGCTCAAAAAAAATAAAATGTCGAGACCGGAACTCGTAGCACCACCTGAAATATTCTACAACGACGATGAAGCTCGAAAATATACCTCATCTTCTCGAATTATAGATATACAGGTATATAGCCTATTGTCATAATCCATTCTTTTTAGTTCTATTTTAATTGTTATATTTATAGTGCTATAGGCTGAGGTGGATTTAAGAGTTTAATATATATGATGCAAGGATGCTTCTGACGTCTGTTTTTGTATTTTGTGAAAGACACAACTTACGGAGAGAGCATTGGAGCTTCTTGTTTTGCCAGATGATGGTGTCCCAAGATTACTTCTTGATATTGGTATGTGTAAAGGTTAATTTGATGGGCTAGATTTCACGTTGATTTGTCACTTGTAATCTGAAAAGAAATGGGATGCTTGTGCTGGTGGGAGGTAGCAGGTACCAGTGGAATTAGTGAGGTGTCTGGACACCACGGTTATAAAATTGAAAAAAAGGGATGAAAATTTTGTTTAGTTATATATGAGCAACAGGAAGGGTAAAGGAATAATTAAAGCATGTTTGACATGTTATTCGTTTGATTTCTTTTCTTAATTACTAAGGCCTGAAGTACGTGGAACAAGCATTTTGAGGTATATGTTTCACTTAAAGATAGTTTGAGAGGACTAGCTTGTGGCTAGCCCCTTTCCTCTTGTAAATCTGATGTATGTTGGTATCCATCTAGATATTGTAGCAAAAAAGAGAAGGTAGCAAAGCTGAGAAATCTCTGTATATTTCTCCAAGTATGTTGGTCCTTCTCGTTTATAGTAAAGCTTATTAAGTGCATATGGTCTAGTGCTTAGGAAAGAAGAAGAAAGAAGTCTTCATGTTTACAAGGTATTGACTTATCCAATAGGAAAAAACCAAGTGTTTAGCCTTCTTAAATTGTTGAACAATCGCAGTAGAATAAAGTGCTTGATTGGCCTTTTATACTGCAGAATGGGTAAGTGCCTCAATGTTTCTGGTGTAAAATTATGCAATTTAGCAGGTTTGCTTCTTGTGCTTCTGAGGTCTGTTAGGTAGAAGAGGTCATCCTGTGAAACTTGGATGGTTGTAACTTCTGGAATTGTTGCACTCATGGATCCTACAGCTTTATTTTCGAAGTATAGCCGTTCGATTTTGCATTTTCAATTGTTTAGTTTTGAGATTTCATGCTTATTTCACCTTTTTCAGTTTAAGAAAAATGCAAAAGGAAAAATGATGATCATTCATTCTTTCTTTCTTCTTTTTTGAAGGTTGCGGATCAGGTCTAAGTGGGGAAAGACTCACTGAGCATGGACACCAGTGGCTTGGTTTGGATATATCAGAATCAATGCTCGGTATGCAAATTTCTTCTTATACGTGTAAAAAGTTTGATCTTGCTATCATCATTATCAGACTTCTGAATGATGGTTTTCATTTTTTAGATGTTGCATTGGAGCGTGAGGTTGAGGGTGATCTGATACTGGGTGACATGGGTCAGGTAGGTTACATAGTTTCCTCTGGTTGCTTCATCCTTCTCTCAATTGCGATTATAAATGCCAGATATACCTTGTGATTATTCTATATTCCTATTTCTTGGGCTGTAATTCCTTTAAAGTTGTCAAGACTTGCACATGCTACACCACATAGAGTACGTATCTTATCAGTTGAGAAATCTCGAAGTGCCAATAAAAAAAGAAGGAAAATACTGCAGCACATGACTATAGACTTAAGGATACTAGTGTCTCGTGAAAACATTAGGCATACTAATGAACCTATCAAAAAATATTACAATGTACCAATTCATGGAAGCAAACCTTCAGCTCTGCCAATTATGTCGCTAAATATGATGGTGCATTTTCTTATTCAAAAAAATAAAATAAATATGGTGGTGCATTTTGCATGATGTATCTTTCTTTTCTGTTTTGATGATAATCAAGTGATGATTTTTAGCTTACAAGTTTACGAGCTGTAATGCAACTCTCAAATTGAGAATATGATATTCCACAATACCTATCTCATATATGTTTTCCGGCAGGTGATCTATATATTAGGTGGAGTTTTGCCTCAATGCCAGCCCATGTATATCCCTTCCCTCTTATATACTATGAATATAGATATGTTTGTCAAAAGAATAATCTGCCTATAACTATCGTCTATATTTGGGATTTTCAAGGCAAAGGCATAGTAGGCATATTCTCAGTCATTTCGATACTGGTTCCCTGCATGATTTGTCTGCGAGGTCTAGTTTTTTTTTGTGCTTAAAGATTGGAGAAGATGAAAGGTCATGAAATGTGGCTGTCTATCTTGGTTGATTGTGCTCACAATTGAGATTACTTATCAACTGAGTTGTGCCAATTTGTGTTCTTTGAAATTTAGTACCTTGTAAAATAATTATTTTTCTCAACGCTCTTGATAAATCTTTCACGTTGATAGAGATGTTACAAGTTGTCATATAATGGGTAGTTCAAATTTGTACCTGCTATTTTTTCTTGCAACACCTCGTTTTATTGAATGACAAAGATAATTGGTTGCATTTATTGTAGGGTTTAGGGATTAGACCTGGTATTCTGGATGGTGCCATCAGTATCTCAGCTGTACAGGTATTATTTTTCTCTTCTTTTGAGATCTTCAGTTTCCTGAGCTGATAATGATGATAGTTTTCAGGAGAGGTTTGACAATTTAGAATTATTTGTGAAATGGTATCTATTGTTTTTTCATAATCAATGTTGTGCATTTGATATGAAAATAATTAGCTTGTGCATTACTTTCAAGTGTCAAGAGGCACGGCTTGCCATAGTCTTCATAATCTCATCATCTCCTTGCAAACATTCTCTGGTTATGACTTCAATTTGGTTCCTGTATGAATTACCGTTAGATGGTTTGTTGGTGAATTATCAGTATATATCGATTTGTATAGCCTTTTAAGGCATAGTGCTTATAAGTTCTGATTTACGTACTTTGCCCACGCAGTGGTTGTGCAATGCTGACAAATCTTGTCATGAACCTCGCATAAGATTGAAGTAAGTAGAATAATTCGTTCTTATTGTTAGTTGGTCGATTGTGCATATTAATCTGCTCAAGATCCATTTATGATGTCATAGTAGTAGAATAATTCCATACTCCTAGCTATTTAAGTAGTATGAATTTTGCTCATAACTGTGCAGGGCTTTCTTTAGTTCCTTGTATAGATGTTTGGGAAGGGGAGCAAGAGCAGTACTCCAGATCTATCCTGAAAATCTTGCTCAGAGGGAGCTGATTCTGGGTTTTGCCATGCGAGCTGGATTTTCTGGAGGCATAGTTGTTGACTACCCACACAGGTTAGGTCATTAGGAAGCTAACAGACTTATTTTATTGTCATTTCCCCCCCTTTTTTTGTGAAATAGTTTGAAAATTAGCAGTGGTTGACCTGAGTGCAGCTCATTCCTCAATGGTCGACCCTGAACTAAATTACCTGTAATCTACAAACGGAAGTTTTATATGGCTAAGTTGCACGTTTTCATTTTAGTTAAAGCTTCATTGTGTTAGTATTCCTTTCTTAGCATGTTACCCTTCAATTTATTTGAAACGAGTAGTTTAGGTCATCTGCAATCAGCATCAATCAAAGTAAATAAACACTTGTCAACCACACACTGCTTTTGCGACCATCAGGTGTTCCTCCTCCGAACTTGCCCATATGTCTCTCATGTCCAGCATCTGTGCCAATTAATCTTACTAATCACCCTCATAACAATTTGGGAGTGGGTTGGTGAGTAAAGATTAACCGTTTAAGGCACCTAAGATGAGTTGTAGCTTCGTAACTACTTCTGAAATGTTCTGTTTCTTCACTTTTTTCTGGAATCTAGACCAAGTGCAAGTTTTCTTCATTCATCCAGATTATCCGTGTGTTCTCACACTCTCTGTAACAGTGCTCTCTGTAACTTTTTCTTTTAGGTCTATATGGAATAACGGAAATTTTACATAGAACTATTGCATTATTTTCCACAAAAGGATGAAATGTTTTGCACAAAATGTAACATTCCAAGGTTTCAGCGAAGTTTCTTATCCTATTGATGCCCTAAGAAGTCATCTGTGCAGCCCCACTGCTTAAACCACCAAAGTAGAACCAAGGAACCTGAATATGTAGGTGCTAGAGATGTATGCTAGCTATGCCCCAGGATAACTGCAATGCACTTTCAAGTGAAGGTTCAATTTGTTTTGATTTGGTTGCAGTCCTAACACAAGATTGTATATTATTTTGTTGTTGCAGTTCTAAAAGGAGGAAAGAATACTTAGTTCTCACTTGTGGTCCGCCATCTCTCAACACCACTACTCCCGAAGGAAAGGGTGAAGATGGAGAGAGTTGTTCTGATGAAGACAGTAGCGAGGATGAGGAAAACCAGACAGTAAGTCATTCAAACGCACTAACTAACCATGCTGAAGCTAACTCGTGGCTTTCCCCCTTTTTTCTCTTTCTTCTGTTACTATCTTTGATCATCCCATTTTTTCATTTCACCCTACCGTGCAGGTTTGCATATCTGACAGGCGCAGACCTAGAAAAAAGCAAAAAGTGAACAAGAAAGGCAAAGGGAGGGACTGGGTTCTGAAGAAGAAAGAGCAGTTGAGGAGAAAGGGGAATGTGGTTCCTCCAGATAGCAAATACACAGCACGTAAAAGAAAAGATCGGTTTTGATCCATTAGTAAGATATATTCGGGTTGATTTATTTGGTATGAACAGAACTTCAGCACACTGAGCTCTTTGTTTGTGTGAAATTATTGCTAATTGACCGAAGTGAGAAGCAAACATATTCTGGAAGACGTTCCCCAGATTCTTTAAAGATTCTGGGACAGTTTTGTGAGACCTGAATAATTTTTAAGCCGAGTTCAAGAGTAAACAAGACAGTATAGTTTATTGGTTTTTTGGTATTCTTTACATCTTTTATTCAGTTGGAGATTGTTTTTCGAGAAATTTGAAGCGTAGTTTGATCATGTAGTGTGTATTTACCCCCCTCTGGAGTTAATTACTGGTTGAATACTTTATTTTCTTATACAGTAGAAATTGTGTCCATTTATTTTTCAAGTGGTGAATTCATTGGCAGTTTGTTATCCCTTAGTTTGCCATCTATGGCCAAAGTCCCAGGTAGTCCTAGTTATGAATCTCTTAATGATAGTGTTTAGATAAATTAAGAACTATACAATTATGGAAGATGGGTCCGAGGAAGGATTGTTGAATTCACTTGTAAGAGAGAAAACAACTGGATTTAAGTTTTCTATTACTTTCTTTGTCCCAATTTATGTGATATATTTTTCTTTTTAGTCCGTTCTAAAAAGAATGATATATTTCTTTATTTTGCAATAATTTAACTTTAACCTTTATCTTTTACGCTTTGAGTGAGCGCTTTTTCTGCTATGAATGAATGACCTCTCCGGGGCATAGTAATAATTGTTTGCTGGGTTGGTTTTGCTCTCTACCTTCTCACGGTGGGATGGAAACAAGAGAGGTCAACTGGAGTGGAAGCCAAAGGACGGGGCCGAGAATCGTGTCCAAAGGTGAACAAAGTCCTAGCTTCTAGAGTTTGCTGCTTTATGGACGGTAGGCTTTATAGCGGACCTGCCTTGCTGACAACTAGGATTCGATCTTAAAGCATAAAAACAAAGATTCAATGATAACGAGGTGATTTATAACCACATAAATATTTTTAACTTGTTTTAAATCATAAGATTCAAAAGTCTTTATTTATTTCTTAAACTCCATGTCGAATTAAATTATATCACATAAATTGGGACGGAGAAAGTACCATTTATGGTCTTTTGGAATTTAAAATGAAACTTCGATTGTTGTCTTTGTCCTAAAGCTGGACAATTTTAAAAAGTACTTAAATTTATTTTGTAAAATTATATAATAATGAGAAAAAAGAAACTCCTAATCTAGTGGTGACACTGCGGTGTGTGAATTAGGCGCATATCATAATTTCAAACTATATAATATGTGAATTAGGCGCATATCATAATTTCAAACTATATGATAGACAAACGTATGGTATCCAAAGTGCAAGGGGAGAGCTGTTGAGAGATGACTATTATGATACCAGTTTCAAATTTTGAGCCACTTGTCCTCAGATACTTCTTGGCTGAAAATGAAATATGGAGAACTTATTTTTTGAAGTTACAAAATGATATTTTTCCTAATATTCAAATATTAAGAATAACAATAAACATAGATTCCTATAAAAACTTAAAATAGTGAGAACAGTCCAAACGTAAATTAGATGAAAGGACCTTAATATGTGTGAGCTGTCTAATATATTTAGGAATTATTTAAGATATAAAATACACAAAAGTTGACATTATCATGTTGCGCACTCGAGGAATGCGATTGAATGAAAAGTATTACTCTACGATCTATTTTGTCTTCACTATATTCTATCCATAACATTAATTCTTAAATGTAATTACGTTCTCAATGTTGTTATTATAATAATTAAGCATCAGTTTGTTTTATTTTTCTTCACTAAAACTATAAAAGCTTCAACTAATCATAGACGGCAATGAAGTTAGCGATGTGACAAGGCAATATAGTAGTTTTTCCCTATCATTGAACAATCAGAATAACATTCCATCAATCCAGAAAGAAGAAATTCTAGCCCCCAGGGCACATGCGAGTTGGTAAGTGGCACGGTGATTGGGATACAACCACTCCGACGTCACGGGTTCGAATCCGTGTGGTGACAGTCTTTGTTGAAATATTGCAAGGGCAGTTGCTGAGTTCGTGTCCCGTTGGTCCTCTCCCTTGCAGGGCTGCCACTCGTGCATATCCCTCGATTTACATCCCACCTGGCCAAAGAACCTCTGGTACAGATGGGGGGATTCGCCTTCGGGACTTTTCCCTTCACAAAGAAAGAAGAAATTCTACAATATCATCATACATATATAAGTTTAACTCCCATCTTTAACCACTTGAAGTAAAATCCAAAACTCCTCCATCTTACTATCAGAAAAGAATTCCGACTCATTGCTCCGTACTCTGTCAAAACTAAATAGTAATTCTTCTAGCTTGCAAACTTTATCTATCTACGGCTTTAAGATTAAAACCAAACCATCTCATTACTTGGGGAAGAAAGTACGCGACACTTTATTATACGATTTCAACTAATCTAACTTTAAATATAGCCCGTCTTTGCATGCTAATGATCTCTTGGCAAAGCATTTATCTATCAAAACATCTGGCTAGCCTTTATGCATCAACTTTGACAACATTTACCTCCATATTTTGCACAAATTGATGAGCCTACAATCAGTAAAATATGTTGGAGAATCTACCCTTGAGATAAGCAGAAGATATGTATGACTGGAAAGGAATTATGGCACCACAAAAAAAAAAAAAAAAAAAGACAAATACACCCTTTACAAGAGAGGAATCCTAATACAGTATCCTAATATACATAAATATACAGTATTCATAATTACACAATATATGACGAATATATGGGAAATATATGGGGAATATTTGCTAATACACCCCCTCAGTCGGAGTGGGAAGAGGCCGGACGCTAAGACTGGATATGAAGTCGAGGAATAATGGGAAACCCTTTTGTGAAGATATCTGCATACTGATATGACGAAGGCACATGTAGCACTTTGACATGATCGAGAGCGACCTTGTCACAAACAAAGTGGATATCCATCTTAATGTGTTTGGTTCTCTGATGTTGAACCGGGTTGTGAGATAGATATATGACAGATATATTATCACATTAGAATATGAACGCCTTATGTAAGGGATAATGGAGCTCCAAAAGTAGATTCCTGAGCCAACAGATGTCAGCGACAACATTTGCAACACCTCTGTACTCGGCTTCGGCACTCGAACGGGATAGTGTGGCTTGTCTCTTGCCAGACCATGAAATGATATTATCCCCTAAGAATACACAATAGCCGGAGGTGGAGCGTCTCGTGTCCGGACACCCTGCCAAATCTACATCCGTATATAATAGCAACCTAGTCGGTGCAGAGGAGTATAGATGCAACCCATAATCACGAGTGCCCTTAATGTATCTGATGATACGCTTAAGAGCAATGAAGTGAGACTCCCTGAGGGCATGCATAAAAAAACATACTTGTTGAACAATATACGCAATATCAAATTTGGTGAAGGTAAGATACTGAAGTGCACCTGCAAGGATCCTATAGAGAGTAGGATCGGAGACTGGAGCACCATCAACAACACTAAGCTTCGACTTAGAATCGACCGGAGTAGGCATGATTTTGTAATTTGTCATTTTAGCCCTGTACACGATCTCCTCTGCATACTTACGCTGACTCAAAAATATATTATTTGCAGATCTGGTCAATGAAATCCCCAAGAAGTAACTCAACTTGCCCAAATCAGTCATAGCGAATTCGGTTTGAGTAAAGCAATAATCTCATTTTTCAACCCATCAGATGAGGCAGTGAGAACAATATCATCCACATATAGCAGTAAGTAAGCAGTACTACTACCTCGATGAAAAATGAAAAGAGAATTAACACACCTGCTGCATACAAATCCGATCTGTAGAATGTACTTGGAAAAATGGTCATACCACGCTCTGGGGGCCTGTTTCAAACCATATAGTGACTTACGGAGACATACATACTGATGGGCTACTAGATGGACAAAGCCAGGTGGTTGGTGCATGTGAACCGTTTCTTTCAAGTCCCCGTGTAGAAACACATTTTTCACATCAAGTTGATGTATCAACCAATGATTGCTCATAACTATACTCAGAATTGTGCAAATGGTAGTCGGTTTGACAACCGGACTGAATGTCTCACCACAATAAATTCTCTCTTGCTGATTTATACCATTAGCCACAAGTCGTGCCTTATACCTCTCAAGATCACCACTGTCAATATGACGAAAAAACCACATGTAGCGGATCACATTCACCCCTGCCGGTCTGGGAACCAAATCCCACGTGTGCTGTTTCGTTAAAACATTAAATTTCTCACACATAGCCGCATTCCAATTAGGGTTCAGTTTGGCTAATTTGGGATTTTTGGAAATTAGAGAAATTATTTGTGTGGATAGGTTAAAGTGGGTTTTGGGTTTGAAAATCCCGTGTTGGGCACGAGTTTCCATCTGGTGCGAGGGGGCAGTGGGTAGGTGGTCGGTTGGGTTGTTTGCTGGTTGCGGGTCCCGGAGCTGCTGTGGTGGGTGGTTGTGTAGAGGTGGAACTGGGTAGTGGGTTAGGTGCGGTTTGATGGGATGGTGGATCTGGTGGGTTTGACGGCGGTGGGGGTATGGCCAGAGATGACCGTTGTGGGGCTGGTGTAGTTGGGTAAGGCGATGGAGGTGGGTTTGGTTGGTGGTGCAGGTGTGTTTGAATGGTTATAGTTTGGCCGATAACAGGTTGGTCGACGGTAATGTGTCGGTGGCTGGGCTGTCAGAAATGGAAATTTATGGGGGTGGCAGAGCCACTGGTGGCGGGGGAAGGTTCTGGCTGGCGTTGGGTTGTTGGACCAGTGGGGAGACAGAGGAGCTCGACTGGTTGCCAGTGGCGGTGGCAACCGACAATGGGTGTAACTGAGCCGAGGTCGGGGGCACTGCCGCGGAGCTGACGGCGGCAGTAGGTGACGGAGATGGGTGAACAGTGGCTGACTGCAGCAATTGGCTGAGAATGATGGGAGAGATGTCGGGCTCGTCAAGAAAGATATAGTCCGTTTTTCAAATTTTTGGAGGTTCGAAAGAGGGAATGTGGTCTCGTCAAACGTGACGTTTATTTGACGAGTGAACATGTCATAGCAAAGATAGCCCCTATGATTAGAGGGAAAACCTACAAAGACATGGTGTAGTTCGAGATGCTAATTTGTGAAGGACAATGGATGCAAGATTGGGATAACACATGCAATCGAAAATTCTAAGGTGGTCGTAAGAGGGGATCCTTTGGTATAGAATTTCGGTTGGAGTCATATTGTGGAGGGTACTAGTTGGTAAAATATTTAGGACGTATTCTACCATTTTGATTGCATAGGTCCAGAAAGACGGAGAAAGGGAAGCATGGAACAGGAGAGTACGAACCATGTTATTAATGGTGCGGATTATTCTTTCTGCTTTACCATTTGAGGCGATGTGTGGGGGCATGAGAAACGAAAAATCATACCATTGCTTCTACAGAATCGGTGAAACATGGAATTATTGAATTCACAACCATTATCACACTGAAGCGATTTTATGCATTTTTCAAACTGTGTTTTGGTAAAAGTACGAAGCTCAAGAAATCTGGCAAACACTTCCAATTTATATTTGAGTGGGTAGATCCAAGTATAATGAGAAAAATCATCTAACAATACAAGATAATATTTATGACCAAGTGAACTAGATATAAGAGATGTCCACAAATCAGCATGAATAATATCAAAAGGAGAAAACGTAACACTGGAAGATGATTTAAAAGGAAGACGAACATGTTTGCCTAAAGAACAAGAAACACAGTGCTGGTCAAGTTTCCCATTATTACATTTAATAAAACTATTGCCTCTAAGAAAATTAAAAACGGGGGCTCCTAGGTGACCAAGTCTATTATGCCAAGTGGATGGAGAAATAGCAGCGAGGGAGACGGGAGAGCATGATCCGGCAGCGGAGGTGGATGAGAATGGATAGAGATCCCCCGTGCTATTGCATCTTATAAGAGGTGTCCCCATATGAAGATCCTTCACAGTAAAACCAAAAGAGTCAAATTCAACAGAGACAAAATTATTACGAGTAAATTTGCGGACATAAATTAGGTTCTTAATGATGTTTGAGGCATATAGGATATTGTTAAGGGAAACGGTGGATGAGGTGGTTGTGTGTAGGATGTAACATGGCTTTGTATTGGAATGCGATGACCATTGCCAACTGTAATGTATTGAGGATACTTTAAACGAAGCAATTTGGGAATATTACATGCGGAGCGGGTGAGGTGAGATGTGGCTCCCGAGTCCATGTACCAATTTTCATTGGGCTACTGCAAGTTCAGACTGCTGAAAGCCTGGTCCAAATCAGTCGGGGCCAGACCAGAGGAAGGCTGCGGGTACTGGGCCTGCATGAAGTGGGCTTGGTTTGGCTGATACTGGGCTGACCTTTCTAAAAGAACTATTTTAAGAAAAGACACTTTCCTTCTTGGTGAGAGAAGACACTTTTCTTCTTCCTTTAACAATGGGATAAAAAGCAGCTTCAGTTTTTTCATCTTCCATCAGTTAGTTACTCTTTTTTCTTATGAAAATCATGATCAATTTCCAACAATTGTTTTAACATGAGCTTTCCAACTGTATACTATCATTTCCTAAAGGATTGAGATGCATCTAAATTGTGTGTGACATGACCAAATCATCTAGTTCCTTGGTCCTTGGAATTACGTCCGATCCGATGATTGTGACACAAAATGGAAGAAAATAAGTAAAAGCCTACAGATAGAAAAAGTAGAAAAGAAACTTTAAAAGAGATAAATGAAATTAAACTGGCCATTGGCTTCTTCTCCGTCGGAGCTTCCTCACTGACGGTTGACTTCCTCTCCTCACCCGGTTTCTTCATTACTGTAAATTAAGTCAATGATAAAGTATATGTAATGAAAAAACAAACAACCCATATTATCGGATCAACAGAGATATATGCACATCTGTAAGTTATTTTTAAAAGGAAAAGACAATAAATAACTAAGCTAGCATGCATGAAGTCCACTGTAAATCTTAACATTGCTAGAGAACAATAAACAAAATCTCAAATCTTTAGGAGCATAACTAAGATATTTCAAAAGTAAAAGTCTTATTTGCAACAGCAAACTCAAACTACTAAAAAAAAGGAGATCACATCCCAAAGACTTGAGCAGTAATAGATGGTTTAGAAGCTGCAAATAGTGTAAAACTTTGTGTAAAACTTTTCTAGCCAAACTGTCAGTAAGCCTCTCTCAGTTCTCGGAGTTTCTGGTCTTCAACTGCTGCAAGCTTCTTCTAGCACCCAGTTGTCGAATTTGCGGTATGGAAATTCATTTCCGAGAAACAGTGAAAAAGACGAAGTAAGTGCTTCGTAGTTCACCCATGGACACATATATAACCAAGAACATAATCAGTTGAAAAGGAAAGTCAAGGATACAGTTACTCTAATACATAATCTAACGTCTTTCATTGAAGCCCTACAGTAGTAAAAAAAATCTTAAAAAATCATGAATTGCAAGGAAACTTAATACCAGGGGCATAAAGCTTTCAACAACCTTCTCAGATGGTGTCGTAAAAATAATCACAAAACCATTAACACCTCTAAATACCATAAATAAATTCTCCAACTGTTTTGGCCTCTAAATATCACAAAGGAATAGTCACAAAGCCATTCAGACCAATACCATAAGTAGATTCCAACACAAACATTAAAAATTTACAGCCAAATCAAATATCAAGTATACCAAAAAAAGTAGTATACATTAAGATCCCAAGTCTTATAAAATTAACAACAATGGAAAAAGAAACCTTAAATTTACATTATCATAGTATCCTTTCAAAGCAAGTTTTCTGAAATCACGGCAAGTTGTTGGCACATACTTGTGATACATTTACTCAAATAATTTATTATTTCCCTCATAACCAGAATACCAAACTGCAAAATTAATAAAACAAAAAAGCAGAAGAATATATACCTCAAGTATAAATAAACCAGTGGAGTTCCAAGAGTGACCGTTGTAGGCCCTTGTTCTGCGCTACATCTCTGTAAGCCCTCTCCAAGCAAGTTTTATGAAATCAGAGCAAGTTCTTGGAACATGCTAGTAATACATCTACGTTTAAATCCGGGATTTTCAATCTCTCCCTCATTACGCAAAAATCCCAAATGCACAATAACAAAAGAAAGTCGAACTGTAGAAGTATATAGCACCTTAAGTGTAAATGAGCCATTGAAAGTTTCAAGAGTGACCTCTGTAGCCCTCATTCTACATCCTTCCACATCTCTGGTACATATAAATAATTAGAACACAAGGGAAAATAGCAAATTATTCAATGCGATACCAGTCTTTAACTAAACGAATGAGATTATCTTTGATCATAATTGTTGAAAGAGAGAATACTTGATCATAGAGAGGGATTGGTTCTAACTTGGAAACAGGAACTTGACGTGAGAATTAGTCAATAAGTGATCCGTTTAAGCAGATCGTTTGAATAACAAAGTTGCAATCAGAAAGCTAAAATATTAACAAAAAAAATTGCAACAACACCAACCAGCTGGTAAATAATGAAGTGCGACATAAAGATAGGCCCGAAAACAAAGTTTTACAGGCAAGTAAGCGTTATACCCAAAATAAAACGAATCAAAATATGCTGACATAATCGGAGGGGGGAAGGGGAATGGGAACAGGAAAAGGCAATTGAATGAAGCTGGCAAATGGAAAAGGAAAAAAGAGAAGTGCCAGTTGATATGTTGTAGTCTTACTCTATTGTTAGAAATTATACTGTGGCTATGCTGACTTTCCACTATTCAGATTAGGAGATATTTCGAAAAGTAATTCTCATATCAGTGTTTCAATTGAGAGAGAGATTTGGTGGAATGAGGAAGATAGGTTATTCGAAAGGACGCAGTTAATGGGGAATTTAACAAGTGACGCTTGGAGTCTGTACTAAAACACAGAACCGGTACTTTTTCTCTGGCAATTTATTTAGGAGAATGAAGATGAAATGTACTTATTGGTAGTGAAATTAAGGGCAATTGCGCATGCGAAAATGAAAATCCACCTGTGGTATCAAGATAGTGCAGAGTAGGAGAGACAGAGCAAGGAACCAATGTCCTTGTATTTTCCTCATAATCTTTGTATGAATATCTATTCCCTTTGTATCAAGTACAAAAGCGGCCATATATTTCCCTGCTCAACAATACAATTATTCAAGATCGTGTGTTCCGTTATTATGAAAAACATTCAGTTGGAACTTGGAAGTAGATGAGGGCATTGAACCTTTTTGAAAATATATATTGAACAAAATATTCAGTAATTTGAACTTAAAGGGTCTGAAAGAATTACCGACCTGCATCAGCGATTTTATAGTGCTCAAGTCGTGGGCAATGTCTCTCTATAGAACATTTTTTCCAACACTTCATGGGCCTCAAAGTAAGCATGTCGTGTTGGTCTTAGAATAAAATTTGGTAAGCAACAGTTTTGCAGTAATGCTGGTAACAACGATGCCGTGCTGAAATAAAAATTCAAAGCGCACATAAGTGTAGCACGGAAAATGATGGAAGAAGATCGATATTAGCATTACAGAAAATGGCTAGCCTGAAGGCACAGGTGAATCGTTGGCCAAACGTGACTTGATCAATCCTTTGAAAATCAACAGACTGATCATGTAAAGGTATCGAAGTAAAACAAAATGGTCGAGAATGAAAAAGCAACATACTTGGTCTGTCTGGAGGGATTTCGTGTACTGCGAAGAAGAATTTCAAAATCATGAGAGTTCAAATATGCTTGCAAAAAGTGAAGGCAGAATGGTAAAGACTTGTCGCACCTTTTGGCGGAGAGTGGGCGAAGCGGCGTTTTAGTTAGGTGGCCTTATGCGACAATGTAGTTTACTCGCCAAAGGAAATTTAAAATTGAAATAATTATAAAAAAAGATAAATGCAATCTCTGTGTTTCTGTTATGCCACGTCAGCGGATCTAAATCCTGTAATTATATAGATATATAGATAAGCCAACAAAATAGCTAATTCAAAGAAATTGAGTTGTAATTAAAAAGTGAAATTGTCAAAAATATGAAAGAGAAATGAGTATATAGAGGAGGAAATATTAGACTTAAAGTGGAAGATAAAGATACTATGTAATTTAATGAGAGAAAATTTGTTGCTATCTACTCACTCATCTATATAACCTCAACAATTAAAAAAATAATTAAGATATTGAACTTTTTATTAATTATAATTACACAAATTATATATTATATATAGTAATATAGTACTCAGTATTTTTGAGGCCTTTAATTTTTGGGGACTTAAAACAATGTCTTTATTTGTCTTACCTTTCAGCTGCTCTTGTACACATGAAGGGGAATTTCAGAGCAATGGTGAGTTGTTTCTGTTGACCTCTAAGTTACGAGTTCTAAGGGTGGAGTAAATCATTATTGCTTGTATCAATTTAGGGTGATCACTGTTGAAAGACTTTATATAGTTTATACAATATCTTGTATCGTAAGTAAATCATTAGATAGAGAAAACATCTAGAAGAATGGTAAGGACACTAACCTTGTTTCACTGCAACCATCGACTAAAAGTAGAGTCATCAATGTGGGCTAAGGCCCGTGGGCCGATCCAACGCAACCCGTGATTTGACAGGGTTGGGCTTGAATTTGTGAAGCCCATTTAAGAACGAGACTTTTTAGCCCGACCCGAGTAATTCCGCTAGCTCGTGGCTTGAGAGGGGCCGACCCATAGGCCAAAAAGAAAACTAATTAAAAAATAAAGTGAAGATATTAAGACAATCTTGTCACAAGCAGAATCAGATGTGTTTGATGAAGATGATGTGCTGGTGTTGGATACGTCATAAGTGTCATGAAAGTTCTTTGAGAAGTTTATTTTTACTTTAAATGGATGAAATAATATCATTTTCTTTTGCATTTTATTAAGATCTATTGAAACAAAGCTAGGTTAATATTTCTATTTAGCTAGTTGTATTGCTACTCATTAATTGCTTAATTTGCTATTAATATCTCTATTTGCTTCAAGTGATATATGTTAGTTATTAATATTTTACGTGTTAACAATGTCAAAAGTTATTCAGTTTCACAAAAGGTTTGGTCTATAAGATTGTTTTCTTGTTCAGTTGTACCCAAAATAATTACATAGAATGGTAGAGATTTCATACCGAAGCCATACAATCAAATCTTTACTTGAAGCCACATTCAATAAGCATTAGTAGAATTATTTTATTTGTGGATTTGAGACTTGTTTAGCAAGTAGTAAAATCATGTAATAGTGTCTTGAAATATTTATGTTAGCATTTTTAAATTAGAATTTAAATTAAAAAATTATGAAAAATATTTTTTTTAAAAAGGTGAGTTGGCCCGGCCAGGCCCACAACCCACGTAATGATGAGTTGGACTTGCTATTTAATGGACTATCAAAGTAGTGGCTCAGCCCGGCCTGATCCGTCAAATTCCAAAGCCCGTGTGGGCTAGCCCAGATGGGCTGAGCCAACTCGTTTTGATAGCTCTAACTAAAAGTAATATCTTTTCAATCTGGATACTGCTATCTATTGTTTCATTCTCAGAGATAGATAAAAAAAAAAAAAAGCGTAGTGTCTAACTTAGGGACCACAACCTTATATAATACATTCAAAGTTTAAACATACCTTTTCAAATAAGTCTATCAAACGGTAAAGAAAATGTCAATGGATTTCTACTTGAGGATATTAACCTCCATGCGGGGGCGGATGTAGAACTAAGTTATGAGTTCATCCGAACTCCATTGCGCTTTAGATCAAATCTTATGTGTTAATATTAATTGATATTTACTTTTTAAGCTACATATATTTTAATATTTTATTAAATCATAAAACTGGCTCCTTTATTGATATAAGAAAATTACTATTATCACACCATACCCTTTGAGTTGCGACACTTTCCCGAATCATGAAGAATATTTCTATTTCGAGCTGCCTTTCATAGCATTTCGGGAAATACTGAAGTGTTATTTATGCATTCACATTAAGGGTGTGTTTGGTATGATTTTCATGTTTTGTTGGTCAAAATGTCTTAGAAAATATTTTTCTTAGGAAAAACAAGTTTCTTAAAAATAAGGAAAATAACTTTCCTAATGAAAGTAAGGAAAACAAGTTCATAAGTCACATTCCAAGTTTATTGTTTCCTCCCCACCCACCAAAAGTGCCCCCAACCCCTTCACCGTCTCAACCCCCACCACCCCTGAACACCCACTCCCCACCCATCCCACTCCCATAGTATTTTGGTAGATTACATATAAATGTTCTTAGGATATTTTTTTTATTAATTATCAAACACTAGAAAATAAGTAAGAAATTCACTTATTTTCCAAAAAAACATTTTCCTTCGTACCAAACACACCCTAAATCTGGACTTTGGTTTATTATTTTACCTCCTTCATGTTCCTCTGTTCCCTTATTCCATAAGCAGAGACATTCATGCCTAATTTGACATCCACTAGAAAACGTTGATATATCGTCATTAATAGTAAATGTGACATGTTTTTCGTCTTTCTTGGAACCTACATTGATTGATTAAATCTTTATTTTTTCTACTCCTTTAAAGAAAACATGCTTAAACAACTTTATCTCTATTGTTTTTCACCATGTACACCTTATTATACATATAGTTGCAAATTTATCATGGAATTATAATTGTAGGTAGGTATGTCCCTGACATTACAAGTGTATTTTTTTCGCTCACTCTCGCAAGTATTTCAGTTTACATCAGTTATTTCAATAGATTTGTTTTATGTACTATGTTTAATTAATTAAATTCCTTTTAATTACTATTGATGCTAACTAAAAAGTACATTATTAGTTTTCCTCGCTCAAATCAATAGGTAAATTTTTAAATGTTAAGGTTGATGAAATTAACTTATTTTTCATTTTCCATTTATTGTAATTTTGACTATCTATCATTTTTTACTTACTTCAATGGCGTATGTTACAAAAATGTGATACCAGAGTTTTTCACAAAGAATAAAAATTCAAATGATATGGTTAGGAAGGTTATCGTGGTCTAAATTTATATATGGATTCAATGAGTGAAAGTCCCTCCAGCTCAACGAGTATCAACAAGATATCGTGATCGCTTAAGATTAGTTTATTTTGTCATAAAGAAAATTAGTTTGGTTGGTTTATTCTTCATTGGTAATTAGTAGTACACTTTCGGCGCTGATAAGACCGAAACTGTGATCGTTTGTTTACGTTTGTCGGTTGATAAGATCTATGACATTGACCAAATTAAATACGTTAGTTCGATCATTCTTTTCTATTAAAAAGGAATCAATTATCTACGCGGGTCACTTACTTCTAGGCTTCGCTAGACAACACGACATTTTTGCAAAATAATCTATTTTTCAACCAAACACTAAGAAGAAAAGTTTTCCAATTTTCTTCATTAATTTAAATTTTATTTTTGGCTTTTGGTTGAGATACAACCCTGAAATTTCTTTTTGTGACAACTCTTCTTCAATTGTTTTATTTTAAAACAAATGCCAAATAAAGATTATCCTCGATGATAATCAGAATTCAGAAAGTAGAGAGGAGGTTAATGTAATTTACTCAAATTAAGCATTACCTACTTCATCAAGACACGGGAAGTATAAATACTTCTCTTGTCCTACTCATCATCGTCCATAACAAACCTTTGACACTCTGATCAAAGTTTCCAAGTGCTGTCCTGTCCCTCTCCCCCCCCCCCCCCCCCCACGGCGCCGATCAAGTACCACGGTGGGGAACAAAATCATCCAGAAAAAAAAAACGTAACAGAGACAGGTACAAATTTGTTAAACATGTGTTTTTGCATGCAGAATTCTTGAATTTTATATGCTGTATGTTTGATTTATTAACTCAATTCTTAGTAAGCGTGTTATTTTTTCTTGAACAAATCATATAAGGACCAAAGCACAGAAAATCAAGAAGTGAAAAGAAAAAAAGAAGTGGAAAATTCGTTGTTTTTTCTCAATTGTACTTGATTAGCTGTTAGAATTTTGTTTGTTTTCCTTAATCATGATAAAGAGGTGAGTGCTAGAGGTTATAGAAATTTAAGGACTGTTTTTGACTTACAAATCATACCAGTCAACTCCTGTAGTCCAGAATTCTTGATTGATTCTGTTCTTTTTTTCACTTTTTTTTAATAAAATTTTGTGTTTTGGGTTTATGAATACTGGATTAGTTCACTAATAGGTCATTTGTTTGTGGTGTTGGAGCAATTAATACCAGCATAAAATGACACATTGTTCTGCCGCACAAGGAAAAAATGATCGCTGCTGTATTAAATAATACTCGTGTTGAGTTATACGAGAATCTATGTATTATCTTATGTGAGATAGAATGTGGAATAAGAATAGGTGTATCGATGCGTGGATTCAACTATTTAAAGGCAAAATTTCCCTTTTAAAGTACCAAGTAATTAATGTAAAACACGGGGTCGGTTCTACGGTCAGTCTTCGGTATTAATTTTTTAAAAGTTCGGTTCTTCGGTTAAGGTTTTGGTATTTTGGTTAACCGTAAAAACCGAACTATTGTGGTATATGTTTCGGTTCTTTGGTTTTTATAACTTGATGTTTTATGTGTCGGTACATTTATGTCTTCACGGCCTTACTTTGCCTCGTGTCCTTCCTTTCTCCCATCCCCAAGTGCCAAAGATCAGGTCTTTATTACTTGAAACTTGAAAGAACTCTTCTTTAGTCATTTATACAATGACACAAGTTTAAATTTTATATATTACGTAAACTGTCAATATATATGTCTTTAGAAACTGCTTTTCATGAACGTTGCCCGTCTCATGTCAAGACATCCATTCTACTTAAATTTTGCTCTTTTAACACTTCCATTTCATAGTTATTACTTATATTTTAGAAAACAACCGAATAGCCACATGATTAACTCGTGCCAAGACAAGGCTTGCCTCTAGTCAATATTTTTATTTGTTACCTCTTTCTGACTGATTATTACTTTCTTGTAACGTACATGTCACTGTTGTCAGATTCATATCATGTTTAACGTAACCTCGTTATCTTTGTTCCCATCATATGCACAACGTTAGGCGTAGTACCAAATCATACCTTCAAAAATTTCCTCTATGCCTCACGTCCTCGAGCTCGAGGTTTTAATTTCTTCACAGTAGTACCCTCATTGACTTTGGCTCTACTAATGACTAAATTGGCTTCGTTGGGACCGATATCATAACTAGCATTTGCTGCTGGGCGTGATTTCTAGTATCATAAGTGCTTCCTCATAGGAACGTCGATAGGGAAAGAGTTCTAGTATCATAAGCGTTTTCTCATAGTAACGTCCGCGGATTTGATCAATTATTCAAGTGGCTAATACTATAGTTAAACTGGAGACATAATCTTGATATATCTTCCATGCCTACACTTTCCTCTTTGTAAAGGGACTATCGAAAGGCTATGTGGTACATTTTTCAGGGACCTGAAGATTTGTAGATTAAAGATCGAAAATACAATGTTGAAACACATAAGATCTGCACATGCAATTTATAGCAACTTTTAAGCCACCTGCCTGATACACTAAAACCTTTCCATATTTTAAAGGCAATTCAATAATTTATATATATACAAAACAATCATTTTACCTTATTTACACAACATAATCTTTCGACGAAAAAGAATCAATTATAGAATGTCAATTTGATGTATTAGTCTTCCAACCGTCAGGTCGAAACCGAATATAGCTTATTTTCAAAGCAGAAAATAGCATACCGAGTCCATACCAAAGAACCAAACCGAGCCGAACAAGAAAAAACCGAATCGATAAACTACGGTTTAGTATTAGGTATATACATTCGAGAAACCGATGACCGTAGTAATGAACTGAAGTTCTTGAAAACCGAATTGAAGGACCAAGCGCCCATAAGCAATCCGTGCAATATATCCTTGCATAACTAGTAAGTGAACCAAATGATCCCCGGGTACAATATTTGTGATTGAATTAATGTATTTACTTTTGCAATGACTATAGTCTTCTTTCTTGGTTGTTTTTATTTACTGGTCTGTGGCAGTTTAGTTGGAATTTATCAAAAATTAGTGATAAAGGTTGACTTAAATTGGGTTTTACATTTATTTGATGGTCTTCTGTTTTTATTCTCAGCACTAGGGAAGTGTTCAATTTGAGTTTCACATGCTCATTGGGTTCTTCCCTTTTTCTATTGATTTTCCCGAGGATTCATATAGCCGACCCCGCGCATAGCCGGAGCTTAGTGCACCAGGCTGCCCTTTATTCATATAGCCGACCCCAACTTGTTCGGGATTGAGGCATAGTTTTTGTTGTATCCTGGAAAGTTAAGTAGGAAATTCGCTTTGGATTTTTTCATCATCGTAGTCATAATTAATTTTGTGGTTAATCTTCAATTACTTGCAATTACTTGCTTGTAAATTTTATCCTATTATTTCTTTTTCTGCCTTTTTTTTCCTTTCATTGTGTTGTTCAATGAATAATTACCTCCAATATACAGTTAACACTGTTTATGACTTGCTAGTATTTGGGATACTAGAATTTATGGCGTCATTCCAATAATTTGGTTTCCATATTCCTGCTAGCATAACTTTTATTATTGAACTAGTGATATTTTTGGTAATTGCTTACAAAGCTAATGCAATAGCTTTCGCTTTGATAATGTCAAATTGAGCATCTATTACATTGTTTAGTTTGAGAATTAAGTGACCTGTAAAACCATAAAGTTCTTCCACGTTTCCTCTTTTGTATCATTTTAACTTCCGTTGATCCTTGTTTCTCTTAAAATTGATAGATTTAATTCTGTCAGATCACATTTATCATGTGAAATAAATCTTTGCTGCTGGTTTCTCGCTAGACATGTTTTTCTTTCTGTTTGAACCTTTTCTTGCAAGCTTCACTTTATTCTTATTCTTGCCTAATGTAGCTCTCAACTTTTATTAGAAATTCTCTGATCGAGAGTTGCAACTGTGTGAGACAACTACTCTGACTAGCATCGACTTGAAGGAAAGAAAGTTTTTACTAGTGTTGGGCGATTCTTTGACGAAGGGACATTTCTTCTACTTGAGATATCTCAAACGAGAGGAAAAACTGTCATAGTACCATATACATGACGCGAAAGAGTGATAATTACGTCGGTAAAGTGCCAAATGATTCAACTGTCTATGCAGCTAAAGGTGCTGAAAACCTGAATACTCATGATAGGAAGAAAATTAATGTGTATACAAGGAAAAGAATTCAGAAGAAGGATGCTAATGTAAGCAATTGTGACTTGAAAAACTTAGATCTCTCACAGGTTGATGATACCTTGAATAAAAAGCTTCCTAGTGCTGTTGACGTTATTTTATCATCGAAATCAGCAGATACAAATCAGGAAAAACTCGTTTCAAAGGACCTGAGTAGAAGTAACAGTCCAATGTCAGTGCAGGAACGTGTGATTGCGCAAGGATCTCGTACCAGTGGAGCTCATTTGAATTGTACCCCACAATCAAATGATGCACTGGGTCCCGCTGGCAAAATTGCTGGGATAAAAAGTTTGGGAAGTGCCGCAGTTTCTCATAGTGGGAATAACACTCCTAAGAGTAGATATCAGAAAAAGAATGTTGAGCCAGCATCTGGAAGTTGGACCTCAAATAATATAACGGAAGATCAACCGGCTTCTAAATCTCAATCTCCTATATCGTCTTCAGTGAATGTGGTAATAGATGCAGGTCAAAATATAGAAAATATAAAAGTTTTACCAGGTGTGCTGGAAGAAGACTGCAAGAATGCTGCTTCTTCAAAGTTGTTGATTCCTGGAGATAAAGCCCGAACATTTTGTGGTCTTGAAAATGATTTCAGAAGCCTTTGTCGGGCAGTGAATGAGGCCCTTAAGGCTCAGCTAGCCGTTGAAGCTATCGAGATTTGTAAGGGCTATCCAGTTGCTGAGTTCGAGAAGCTTCTTTATTGTGCCTCTCCGGTTATATGTCCATCTGTTAATAGCCGTACTTGTCAGGCTTGCGTCCATGGTCAAGGTGCACCTCTATGCAGGCATGAGAGACCGAATATTTCTTTAGGGAACTTGTGGAAGTGGTATGAGAAAGAAGGAAGCTATGGTCTAGAAGTAAAAGCAGAGGAACATAGAAGTTGTAAACAATGCGGTATTGATCGTCTTAAGTTTAGTGCATATTTTGTTCCATTTTTGTCAGCCATTCAGCTCTTCAAGTCTAAGGATAATGGAACTGTTGGGTCGATAGATGTGGTGGACTCTGGGACAAACAAAATACCTGAGAGTTCACCTGTGGTAGACTTTCACACAATATTTTCTACGCTTGTACCTCAGCCTCGTGTTAAGGACTCAAGCTCTTTGCAAAAAAAGAACGTCGTCTCCGGATCCAGGTCATCTTCAGATTGCAGCGATACGGATTTGCATCATCCACCAATTGAATCTAAGCTGTCTGATGATATTGTGGAGCTTCTGTTTGAGTATTTTGAACGCGAACAGCCTCAGAGTCGTAAACATTTGTTCGAAAAGTATGTGGTACATAAGTTGCTTGTTTTCATTTTAGTTCTATTGTTTGTTAGCAATACTAGTAATTTTCTTGGTAAAATTAATTGCAAATGGGTAAAAAATAAACTTTTATTCGAGAGGTTATTTGTTATGCTAAAAGGATTTGTTGATTATTTTTTCTAGCTGAATGCAATATAGGTTATAGAGGTGCAATAGGTACTTACTGTATGTGTGATATAGTTGCTCAGTAGTTATGTTGTCCATATCATCTGATTTATATTTTATATTGCATCTGAAGTTTGTTTTATTTAAGTATCAGATTGTATTTGGATTCTGGCACATGCTTTATTCGAGCTATTATTTCCCGAAATCTCTAGAATAAAGAACTTATGAGCAGAGAATTTCTAGTTTCTCTTTTAGTTTGGTATTGCTAATATGCGTTTCTTGGGCTTACTCCAACTACTCTATTCTAGGATTCAGGAACTTGTTGCTGGTGATGGACGTTCAAGTTATGGAGATCCATCAATCCTACAGTCCGCACGCTTACCTGATCTGCACCCTCGTTCGTGGTTAGTATGGAAAGGCTTCTTGTATGATTTTTTTCCGTTATTGGAATATGTTAAGCACAATCCAGGCTTGCGTCCTTTCTTGGAGAAAAAGGAAATGCAGGGAAAGAGGTATGCGAAAGTATAATCATCTCCAAAATCTAGAGAAAAATTCTCTGTAGATCTAATGGTACTTTGTATTTGCAGGTTTTCTGTTGCATGGTACCCCATTTATAGGATACCAAGCGGAAACTTTCGTGCTGCTTTCTTGACTTATCATTCACTTGGACATTATGTTCAGAGAGGCCAGGCACTTGACACCTGCATAGTTTCCCCAGTTGTGGGCCTCCAAAGCTACAATGCTCAGGTTTGAAGTATTTCAGGAAGTTTCTTATATAACATTAAGATACATATTCTGAGATAACCAATGGGTTTTTGGCATGTTATTGCAGATAGTGGCTATGTCTATACATAATCGATATTGTTGATGTACTAAGTTTGCATTTACACTGCTTTCTCTAGCTTAATGACAAACTCGCTTCTCAGAAAAATAACAGATTTAGAAATGGCCCTGCTAATAAATAAACACTGCCCATGATTCATAACGGCTGATTCACTTATTCCCGGGTATCCCTTACGGAACATGCTGAAGTAGTTTGCAAATGAAAATTAGTTCCTTTTCTAGTTTTCTTTCTTAATAACGATTAAAATCATTATTCTTAGACTGCTACTTATTAGAAATATAATTATAACAAAATACTGAATTTTGGGTATACATAGAGCTAAAAAAAATACTTAGGGAAGTTACGGCTGAGCTATGACAAATTCTTCTTACTGTATTCAGGCACATCAAGTCTCTAAAGTTCTGCTAGAAAAGGAACATATTTTGCTAGTGTAGTTGATGGGAACTTGAGCATTTGCTCGCTTAGATCAGGCAACTGCAACTTTAGAACTAAGAACTATATATGTGTATATATAGCTAACTCATCCTCAGTATACTCATCACTGTGTGCAGCCAAGTCTTCTGTATTTTCCCTTAGTTAGAGCCGTGGAAGCAGTCACTAATGTTTGCATTAGGTTAGGCTGTCTACATCACATCCCTTGAAGTTCGGCCCTTCCCCGGACCCTACTAACGCGGGATGTTTTGTGCACCGGGCTGCCTCTTTAGTGCGTTAAAGTTCACAATTAGTAATATTTGTTTATATACTATACTACCTAGCTATTACTTCAATGCCTTGCTGGTTCTCAACATTTCCCACTGGCATGTTATGCATGTAGATATGAAATACACAACGATGATATTTTGTTTTTATATGAATGTCGAAACTAGGGTGAATGCTGGTTTCAGCCGAGGCACTCCATGGACCACCTGAAAGATGTGACCTCAGATTTAGATCCTCCTTCAGTTTTGCAAGATCGACTAAAGACACTAGAGCAGACTGCGTCTCTTATGTCGCGGGCTGTGAGAACGAATGGTTCAGAAAGACTCGTGAACAGGCACCAAGATTACGAGTTTTTCCTGTCCAGGCGGCATAAATTGCCTTGATCTATAATGTTGTTCAACCATGTACAACTCTCATAAAAGTTTTTGTGTTTTTCCAGCTTCGCTATACTCTTGATTCTCTGAGTCCAACTATGAGAGGCTTACATGCACTTTGATACTTTTAATTTTATGGTTTGGAGATTCTTGTATTGCATTGAAACTAGGCACACCCTTTTCTGGATTAAAATAGTGTCTGCTGGTTTTGGCTCTGGTGCTAGTTTATAGCTGATACTTTTAGCTTTAAAGTGTGTTCGGCATGGTGGAAAACTTTTCAATATTTGCATGTAAGGTTGGTCGAAATTTTGATTTTTTTTTCTCCAGAAAAACAAAGTTCATTAAAAATCAGGAAAATAAGGAAAATAACTTTACTAGTGAAAGTAGGGAACACGAGTTTTACAAGTTCCACTTCATATTGGTTGTGTCCTCCCCACTCTCTAACATACCTCATCTTCACATGTAGGCCCCATCTCCAACATCCCACACCCCTACCCCGACACTCCTATCTCCTATAGTATTTATTTAGATTATATATAAATGTTTTTGGGATAATGTCATGGGTTCAAGCCGTGGAAACATCCTATGACAGAAATGCAAGGTAAGGCTGCGTACAACAGACCCTTGTGGTTCGGCCCTTCTCCGGACCCCGCGCATAGCGGGAGCTTAGTGCACCGGGCTGCTCTTTTTTTATATTTTGTTTATGTATCGAATACAAAAAGTAAGTAAGAAATCTACTTATTTTTCAAGATTTTTTTTTATGAAAAACATTTTCCTTCGTACCGAACACCTTAAAACTTTTGCTATTTATCTTTGTATATGATACACTTCTCTGGCCTTTGGAATCACATGCTGCAGCTAATACTTATGTTGCATGAATCTTATATTTATTGAAATACATGATACAGATGTAGGTACTTTATAGGCCCGAAGGGGTTCGCCTAATAGTCAAAGAGTTGGATAACGTTGAGAACCAAGGTTTGAATTCCAGCACAGACGATATTGAGTGAATTGTTCCCATCTGCTTAAATTTTCATGTGCAAATTACCTTGTTCCTGTACTAATGGACGAAGATGATAGGTACCCGTGAATAAAATTAAAATGGAAACAAGCTGGTCCATGCATCATAATTCTAGGGAAAAAAATTAAAAAGAAAAAGAATCCGAAAGTAGGAACTTTGATTCTTTGAAATACTCTAAACGGGGCAATGCCTAAGAAGCTCCGGCGGAATAGGAAGGCATGTCATGCCGTATGTCCATCTGTGCAGAATTCTTTAAAAAAGTTCAGGCTGATTTAAAGATGTGGGACCTTGACTTAATAATGAATCAAGGGAAATTCTTTGACGAAGGGACATTTCTTCTACTTGAGATATCTCAAACGAGAGGAAAAACTGTCATAGTACCATATACATGACGCGAAAGAGTGATAACTACGTCGGTAAAGTGCCAAATGATTCAACTGTCTATGCAGCTAAAGGTGCTGAAAACCTGAATACTCATGCTAGGAAGAAAATTAATGTGTATACAAGGAAAAGAATTCAGAAGAAGGATGCTAATGTAAGCAATTGTGACTTGAAAAACTTAGATCTCTCACAGGTTGATGATACCTTGAATAAAAAGCTTCCTAGTGCTGTTGACGTTATTTTATCATCGAAATCAGCGGATACAAATCAGGAAAAACTCGTTTCAAAGGACCTGAGTAGAAGTAACAGTCCAATGTCAGTGCAGGAACGTGTGATTGCGCAAGGATCTCGTACCAGTGGAGCTCATTTGAATTGTACCCCACAATCAAATGATGCACTGGGTCCCGCTGGCAAAATTGCTGGGATAAAAAGTTTGGGAAGTGCCGCAGTTTCTCATAGTGGGAATAATACTCCTAAGAGTAGATATCAGAAAAAGAATGTTGAGCCAGCATCTGGAAGTTGGACCTCAAATAATATAAAGGAAGATCAACCGGCTTCTAAATCTCAATCTCCTATATCGTCTTCAGTGAATGTGGTAATAGATGCAGGTCAAAATATAGAAAATATAAAAGTTTTACCAGGTGTGCCGGAAGAAGACTGCAAGAATGCTGCTTCTTCAAAGTTGTTGATTCCTGGAGATAAAGCCCGAACATTTTGTGGTCTTGAAAATGATTTCAGAAGCCTTTGTCGGGCAGTGAATGAGACCCTTAAGGCGCAGCTACCCGTTGAAGCTATCGAGATTTGTAAGGGCTATCCAGTTGCTGAGTTCTAGAAACTTCTTTATTGTGCCTCTCCGGTTATATGTCCATCTGTTAATAGCCGTACTTGTCAGGCTTGCGTCCAGGTGCACCTCTATGCAGGCATGAGATACCGAATATTTCTTTAGGGAACTTGTGGCAGTGGTATGAGAAAGAAGGAAGCTATGGTCTTGAAGTAAAAGCACAGGAACATAGAAGTTGTAAACAATGCGGTATTGATTGTCTTAGGTTTAGTGCATATTTTGTTCCATTTTTGTCAGCCATTCAGCTCTTCAAGTCTAAGGATAATGGAACTGTTGGGTCGATAGATGTGGTGGACTCTGGGACAAACAAAATATCTGAGAGTTCACCTGTGGTAGACTTTCACACAATATTTTCTACCCTTGTACCTCAGCCTCGTGTTAAGGACTCAAGCTCTTTGCAAAAAAAGAACGTCGTCTCCGGCTCCAGGTCATCTTCAGATTGCAGCGATACGGATTTGCATCATCCACCAGTTGAATCTAAGCTGTCTGATGGTAATGTGGAGCTTCTGTTTGAGTATTTCGAACGCGAACAGCCTCAGAGTCGTAAACATTTGTTCGAAAAGTATGTGGTACATAAGTTGCTTCTTTTCATTTTAGTTCTATTGTTTGTTAGAAATACTAGTAATTTTTTTGGTAAAATTAATTGCAAATGGGTCAAAAATAAAATGCTAAAAGGATTTGTTGATTATTTTTTCTAGCTGAACCGTTGACTTCTTTGTTGAAAAAGAATCTTTTCGTTGGGGAGGAGAGGCTGAGGCAGCATTTGATCAGCTTAAGATAGTCATGAGTATTGCACCCATACTAGCTATGCCTAACTATGACAAGACCTTTGTTGTAGAAACTGATGCAAGCCATAAAGGGATTGGTGTTGTTCTTACTCAAGAGAATAGACCAATAGCCTTTTACAGCAAGGCACTACAACAAGACACTTGGGAAAATATGTCTATGAGAATGAGTTCGTGATTGTACTAGCAGTTGTTGACAAGTAGAGACACTACATACAGGCTGGTCATTTTATCATCAAGACTGACCACTTCAGTCTAAAGTATTTAATAGAGCAAAAGGTCACCACAACCATCCAACAGAAGGGGCTCATAAAACTTCTTAGCCTAGACTATGAGATCCAATATAGAAAATAAGCTGAGAACAAGGTTATAGATGGTCTTTCAAGAGTAATAGAAGACAGTGGTGAGATACATGCCATTACTGGGGCACAAGCAAGTTCGATGCAAGAGATATAGGTGAGCTATGACAATGATGATCATGCACAGAACTTGATTATCAGGCTCTCAGTTGATCCAGCTGCTCAAGATGGTTACACATACTCAACAGGGATACTAAGGTTCAAGGGCAAGGTATATGTAGGTAAGACTACATATCTCAGACAACAGACACTACACACTATGCACTCCTCAGCACTAGGGGGTCACTCAGGCCAACAAGGAACACTTAAGAGACTGCAACTGTATTTTTTTGGCCTGCTATGAAGAAGGATGTTCAGACATTGGTATCTACTTGTGACATATGTCAAAGAAGAAAGGATGATAATGTTGCTCATTCAGGCTTGCTGCAACCATTGCAAATTCCACAACAGGTTTGGAGTGATATCAGCCTTGATTTCATTGAAGGCTTGCCAAAATCCCAAGGGAAAGATGTGATATTGGTGGTGATTGACAGGTTCACCAAATATGCACATTTCCTGACCATACATCATCCCTACACTGCTGCTCAAGTTGCTGACTTGTTCATCAAGGATGTATATAGACTACATGGGTTCCCAAACACCATGGTGTCTGATAGAGATAAGATTTTCATAAGTGCCTTTTGGCAACATCTTTTCAAAGCTGTTGGCACTACCTTGTGTATGAGTTCTGTCTACTATCCTAAGACTGATGGGCAGACTGAAACATTGAATAGATGCCTTGAAGATTACCTTAGGTCCATGACCATGAGCAAACCAAAGGAGTGGGATAATTTGTTGCATTTAGCAGAATAGTGGTACAACACAAACTACCATACTGCCTTTCAAAGCACCCCTTTTCATGCCTTATATGGTTATGATCCTCCTCAACTTCCCCTAGGACCAATGATTGATACTCTTGTTCAGGATGTGCAAGATTTGATTCAACACAGAGTTCAGTTCCAACAAGTACTCAGAGATCACATGACACAAGCTCAAGCAAGATGAAATGATATGCTGATCAAAGGAGAACAGAAAGACAACTACAAGTTTGTTATTGGGTTTACCTCAAACTGAAGCCTTACAGACAGACATCTATAGCTTTGAGAAAGAATCTCAAGTTGTGTCCCAAGTACTATGGCCATATCTGATAGAACAGAAGATTGGTAGTGTTGCTTACAAACTTAAATTTCCCAACAATGCCCTGATACACCCAGTATTCCATGTGTCGTTGCTTAAAAGGAGGGTGATCCTGATGTCACTCCACAGATAAAACTGCCCTTGGTGAGTTTTGATGGTCAGATATTAGTGCAACCTTCAACAATACTTCGGAGGAGAATGGTTAAAGAGAACAATGCTGCTGCAGTCAAGGTCTTGATCCAGTGGGAGAACTTGTCACCTGAAGAGGCAACTTGGGAAGATTGGTCTTTCATCAAGGCTCAATTTCCTGAGTTCATTCAGAAGCTCCAATAGGATTCTTGAGGACAAGAATATTTTGAAGGGATGCGGAATGTAATAGACCTCGAGTATAATCGAGTTAATACAATAAAGGAATGACATCATTTAGCTACTGATTAGACATCTCATTAACGGAAGGTTCAAAAGTTAGTTAAATAAATGGAGGGCCCAGATTTAAAGAGAATGGAGGGTGCAGATCAGTCCTCAAACCAACTATATATTCTCCCAAAATGCAGATGATGGATATGTGAAAATTGGTATAATTTCTCATCCTTTCCTCGTGCTCTCTTCTCTATTTTTCTCTCTTTCTCTCCTAATTCGCTTCTCTATTATCCTTGAATTCATGACTGTTCATTGATCAAATGGAGTAATTATCATTGTGTTGCCATAGATCGCGTACTAAGCTTTAATTCGACTTCCATTTCAGGTATATTGCTGAGCTGTTTATGGAGTGAAACTGGATTGATTAATTCCGTATATGTGTATTAGTCTAATAGATTCCATTTGAGCTAATTTCATTCAGTTATTGTTGAGTTAGTTACCGTTAATTGCATTTCTATTGTAATATTGGACTGGGTTGACTGAGTTAATTAATAATCGGTTGATTAATTACCGAATTTTATAGTAAGAACATTATAGTTGATTCATACATCATAATTATAGGGGGAATTAAAAAGAAAAAGAATCCAGAAGCAGGAACTTTGATTATGTGAAATACTCTAAACGGGGCAACGCCTACGAAGCTCGGGTGGAACAGAAAGGTATGTCATGTTCGTATGCCCATCAGTGTAGCATTCTTTGAAAAAGCGCGGCCCGACTCGGAGACCTTAGACCTTAGCTTAATAATGAATGAAAGGAAGCCCTTTGAGGTTTCTACACCAATAGCTTATACAGTGGTCGGCCTTATAAAGTTCGCTAAGTCTTGCTTTCCTCTCCCCTTCTCTTATTAAGTGAAAAATAGTCATATATATTCTATAAGCGACTTGACCGAGTCTACGAAGCTTAACAACTAGTGAAATATTATATTATTCTATCAGTCAGATAATCACCATTAATTTGTTGTCATCACTAACTGGTTGCTATTTACCTTAGTATATTTCAAGGATTAAAGTTAAATAGACTGCTTCTTAAGAACTCTTAACACTCTCAATACAATTTAACACATGTTAAAGGTCAATTTAACTTGATGGTGTAAAAGAATCAATAGTCAATGTACAAGAACCTAAACTCATATTTCACCCAAAAGACATTTCATTTATCTCTATTTTCTATCACTAGTTTCTGGACACGTGCGTCTCATATCAATTAGTAAAAACTTTTTAAAATAATATTTTGCATAATATTAAAATATATGAATAAATGAGCAATTGAAAATCTGAAGGGAAAAATACACATTAATGAACAATCAGCCTATCCGGATGACTTAATTCTTAAATGCAAATTGTAATTAGATATCATCTGAATCTGAAAAATTGAACAACTAAATCTAATTATGAATTAAGTAGATTCAAATACAATATATACTTGTAATGGTTTTTTTAAAAAATAAGATGCAATCAAATTTTAATATCGATGCTATTGAAACAACGTTAGTGCAAACGCTTGCTTCTACTATCCCTGCAAATGAACAATAAAGGAGCACAAAAGAGACATAAAACAATGGTCTGTAAAAGGATCAAAATAACGTTTGATTTGAGGAAATGAATTATTAATAATCTTCAACAGATGGACTCAATTTATAGTAAAATTAAGGATGAAAATATCGCAGTATAAAATCTGAGATTAAATTTATTCAATATTTGGTTGTAGATATTAGTTAAAATCAGGATAAAATTTATAGAAATAACCTTGTTTTGAACCAAACGATTCTTATGTTTATAGCTTATCACATAAATATACGATCCCCTGAATAGCAAGCAGTAAGCAGAAGTTGAACTTTGTCTGACATGAAAAAGAACAGATTTACCTTGTGATGAACAAAGCACACCAAACAAGAAGACAGGAGAATTCGGACGGAAATGAATGAGAAAAAGAAAATAATAAAGATAAATATAAATACAAGAGGGAAAAAGTAAAAGGAAAGAGTATAAAATTCTGCTGCTCCGAAAGATTTCTCGAGGAAAATGGCTTACAATATCATCTTTATATAGTTCTTAAGAGTCTCACGACTTGAACAATTCTCATCCTACAAGTTAGCTTTTGGGTTGAGTTAGACCCAAAATCATTTTTTACATGGTATCAGAGTCAGACCCATTTCAATTATTCATTCACCGATGTTTGGCTCTCAAATTATATTATTCACGCTCCAATTAACAAGGTCTGGGCACTTTTTTCACCTAATCGATAGTTGTTAGGATGAATCACACGTGGGAGAGCCGGGTATGTAAGCCATGTATCTGGGAGGAAGAACAATAAAAGAAGGGCTTTCGGTTTTTTGCACTTGGTCTTGCAGCTATTTTCAAAATATATATATAAGAATCGTGCGGAGAATGTTAAGAGTCCCACATCGAATATGTAATGGGAACATTGACTCCTTATTACAAGCTAGCTTTTGGGTTGAGTTAGACCCAACCAATATCCATTCTTTACAAGTTCTTAGTCTCTTAGCTAATGTTCTTTGGGCTTCCCTTTCACATTGGAGTATTAATTAATTGAAATAGCCTACATTTTAATTGATTTAAGTTGCCTACAATAAATGACATCGTGCAACCATTCAAATTCTATAGCGATAGTTGGTTACAAAGTTGTTAAACTTAATAAATTGTATTGCGGCTATGACTTAAATGATAGTCCTAAAATGGTTTATTTGTGCACTTATCACTTTCGTATAGTACATATCTTTTAAAATCATGAATCTGCCCTTGTCCTACTATACACAATTGATTCAGATTCAGTCAAATAATTTCTTATATTGTCAGTTCAAATAGATTTTACATATAAAGATCTTGCCTATAAGTATAACTATATATTTCGAGAATTCACTTGCCAATTTATTTTTTCTTTCCTTAATTGTCAAATAGATTATTTTACCTCAAAGTAGATTATTATACTACTATGATTTTATTTCACCGGATTACCGCCATTATTGTGTTTCCACCATCTTTGAATATCTCAATCCCAAGTACATTTGATACATCTCTAATTTTCTATCTCTTTAAGGAAACATCCATAATAGCATTTAAAAGCAAATCAAGACTTATAAACTAAAATGGGAATATAATAATCAATGGAAATTTTATCAATCTTTTGCGATTTTCTAACAGACACATATGCATATATAAATACCCACTCTGTTCTAAATCCAATCACTTGAGAAGAATAAAAATTGTTTCTATGGAAGGAATAAGCATGAGTTTTGCTAACAAGGTGATGTTGATTTTTGTGCTTATGGTTATTTTGGCTATGCTGGAAGGTGCTTATGGAGGGGTGCCAACCTGCTGCAGGTGGAACCCTGATTGCTGTCAAGCCTCTCTTCAAGAAGGATTACCAAGGCCATAGCCATTGCCATAATTGGATTTTATTCAATCAAAAACACAGAGATCTTATTGTGCTTAATAGAACTATATGGGTGTTTTGTGTTATGAATAGAACAAATATATGAAATAAATAAAGGTTTTGTTACTTTTTTGCTGCTTGCTTCTCTCTATGAACACACACACATGACACAGGCATACTGTATACATATATAATTTTTGCTTTTATTGTCAAGCACTCAACAGCAGGGGCAGATCTGCCATACATGCTGCGGATTTGGCAAAATCCAGTAATTTTGACACAACTATAGGATTTATATTAAAAAATTCACTTAGAATGTATAAATAATGTCCCTAGATCTAATAAATTGTCATGTCCCTAGAATTCAAAACTCATAAATTTAAAATCTGAATCCGAAAAATCCCTTGATCCGAAACTAAATCCTAAACTTTGAAGTAGCAAGTATCAGAAAAAGAAAATCCAATTAGACCTCAAGCTTGAGAAGGGTCTTTGTTCCTGGCAGTCCACAAGGTGGTCTATGTCTATCACCTCAGAGAAAAGACTTTTTGTTGTCAAAAAGTTCCTCACTTTATTAAACTCTTCCCTTGGGCGAGAGCTCACTCAATTCTTTTTAAAACTCTTAAGTCTTGTTTCGCTACCAAGCTTGACCAACCTAATAATTACAGTATTTCATGCAGTGCTACTGAGTCTCACTTGTCGGTTTGTATTTTTTGTCGCCGGTCCAAAACATGGAATTTGATAAATCGTGTCTTAAAGATATGACCAAATTCTAATTAATCCATAAAGTTAGAAACAATTAGTTAGTTCTTCACCTTTCAATGATTCCAATAGAAACTAGAAACTAAATGAGACGGAATCAAGTAGCTAGAAATAGTTGATACACACAAAACAGACTAAGAACTAGTCTTCTCCAATAAATAAATAACAGTATCAGATGACTAAAGAGAAAAGTTGTGGTTAGCATTTGAGACCTCAGAAATCCATCTACCTCGCTTGCGAGAACAAACTCAGCTCCAATTCATTCACATGATAGGCTTGTCTATATTCGACAAGACAAATTTTATTCCAGAAATTAAATTCTACATTAACTAATATTGAAAAGATGTAAAATCAATGCATTCTTAACTAAAGGTCCGAATTTTAGTATTGAGAATAAAAACCTTTCATTAGAAAGCCATTTACTCTCTTAATGCAGGATCCATTTGACCCATGTTTGAATTGGTCGAACCAGTGAATTTCAGACAACTTCAGATACCAGACATTGCTGGAAATTGCGTATTTTATGCAATGGATCTGTGTGTGACAGATATGATAGAGCTAGGGGAGTTGAAATTGGAAAAAGAACTAACATCAAGCTTGAAAATTTGAAAGTTCAACCTAGAGTTCATGGTCGAGTCAGAGGTTCCTTTTCCTAGAAAATGTTTGTAAAAACCTGCTACAAAACTACCTTCTCCTAGAAAATGTTCAAGAAAACCTACTACAAAACTACCAAAGCTATGATGGTGAGTGTCAGTTTCACAAAGCGCTTGGTGATATCAGTTACTGCTTTCTTGCGATGTTTGTAGCGGCAGTTCCCTGGAAGTTCTTTTTGCAGATTTAGTAGATAACTTGGTGTTCCTAATGGATGTGTAACCTTTTTTGTAGTTTCTGAGCAGCTCACCTGTCTGATGTATTTGCCGCTTTGGTCAGGAATACAGTACGGGACAAGGGTAATATCCTATTTGGAGGACTAAAACTAAATATTTTTGAAAAATCAAAAGCACTTCACCAGCCGACATCCATGATTTTTCTGAAATTGTTTTCCAAGAATATTTCTAATACATAAACACTTCTCAAATTTCTTTTGACGACTGTTTCGGAAAGAAAAATAAAATCAAAATCTACTCCGGCTACTATCAAGAATGCTAGGTGCCCATTGTACCTCAATGGCTTAAATTAATTAGTTTTAACATTTCATACTAGCTACTTGATGAAGATGGATAAAGAACTGGTCAGTGTCACCATTAGACCAGACGTTGGAAATGAAATGATCACCTAAGTGAACAAATTAGATCGTATGCACCTTATTTAGGGGTGGGATTACCCCTTCAAGATCTAGACTGAATGATGATTCTCGATGCCCACCGAGACTCCGAAGGTCGCCTAACATTAGTAATGTAGTTGCTTAATCACCTTAATTAAGTACCTGATGAAATTCAACATCAGACCTTTTCACCCCCCCCCCTCTTATTCTTTAGCGCCATCAAGAAGGCTAGTACTGTATGACAACCAAAGTATCAACATGACTGAGGCACACCCTCTTTGGCATTCACCTTACATGATAGACATTTGGAGTCTTATACACAAACATATGGCTGTGGATCAGTACGAACAAACCTAACAACGAAAGGGTGCAGATATGGAAAATCACAACCCATATTAGTAAAAGACTACCCAACAACAACATATCCAGTGAAGTCCCACAACAACGAGGGGTCTGGGGAGGATAGAGTGTACGCAGAACTTACCTCTACCTTGGTAAGTAGAGAGGCTGTTTCCGAAAGACCCTCGGCTCAAGACAAAGCATAAGCACAAGCAAAGCAAGAGAAACGGTCAGACCCGGATAAGAAATTTAAAGCAGTATAAAAATGAGAGTAACAAAAGCAAATAAGTCATGATAAAACATTCTGAAAAAAGAAGCAGTAACTAACGCAGGTAAATAAGATAAACAAAGTACACGAAAGAACATCAAAGGGCAGGAGACTATAAAGTAATACTGCGCCTATTAGTATTAGAAAAAGACTACCCCATGCAGGAAATTATTTTGGCTAATAACTAGGTCTGGCATAAGATGGTTTCCTGTCAAGTAAGAACCTGGCCAATGTTACTGGGAGTGCCTAGGACAATGTGTATAATATTAAATAAGAACAACGTATAGCTGGAAATTATGATATAAAGATCTAATTAACTTAATGTCCAGAGAAGGAACCAATACCTAAGGAAAACACACCAATGGAGAAATCAAAATGGAGTGATTTCTGAAATTATGGGAACAACCGCTGCCACACTAGGGCATAAAAAGGAAATATCATCAGTATGTAGACCTCTTAATTGATTCCATATCAGTGAAGGATGAACAAAGCTGAATCATTAGTTTCTTGAGAAATTGAGGTGGCAAAAAAAGAACATGAAGTATCATCACAGGGTAAAGATGATGTGGCATAGAGACATGAATGCTGTCAAAATGACAGCATATGCCCTAAGTTTCACCAAGTGTTATCAAAAGCAAAAGGCATATAGATAACAAGTCTGGTAAGGCTCTAAGCACAAAGCGAAATTAAAAGAATAGGTAAGACAACAACAATAACTAGAAACATGAACAGCAATTATATCAACAAAAGAATTTGAAAAATTTTGTAAGTGAAATATATGAAGTCAAAATCATGCCATTCAAGTATCACACTGATTTTTTTATTCAAATGTATGTATGCAGGTATCGTTTTCTTACACTAAGTTCAAAATTTGTATTCCTAATTAGTAACATATTTGTCCCTAAGCTTCTTTAACAATTATTATATCAACACGCAAGCGTGACTCAGTTCGCTGAGCATGGGGCTTCCAACATGGAGGTCTCAGCCTCTCAACTTCGAAACCCCCTGCCTACGACATCAGGGGATTTGCCTGCTCGGTCAAGCTCTTTGCGCAGGGCTTGCCTAGTGGGGGTTATGTCTCATGTATGGTTGGCGGGCTATTGCACAGGAGCGGGTTCACCCGTGCGCACCCGAAGAATAGCGGCAGCGGGTTCCCTTGTCATGAAAAAAAAAACAATTAATATTTCAGCTTCACCTATATTTACTGTCACCATACAAGTAGAGCCCATGGGCGATACGTTCATGCCTTATCATCTTGGTAGTTGCGCTAAACCGCTGCTTAAATGAGGTGAAGCAATGAACTAGCTCAAATCTTGAGTGAGCCTCAAGAGAGACCTTAAACAACAATGACATTCAACCCCCACCCCTCCCACATCTCTTTTTTCCTTTAGGGGGTGGGGATGGGAAGATATGGGGTTCTACTTGTTTCCGCGGGGAAAAAAGGAAAGATAGAGAGACAGTGATAAAAGCCAAATCAAGGTAGATGATTAAGTAGCCTGACAAATTTACAGTCTTGTGTACACATTTTTAGTTATCCCTCTTCCAATTAAGAATAAACCATAAAAACAATTTCATTCTCTAGATCAAAGGAAATAAAACCACCACGATTATGAAAAGAAACTCTGCACTTTATATAAAGCAAATGATTGGAACAAAACTATTTTTGTTTTTGATAAGGAAAATTAAATTGTTTGACTCTAGAATCCGAACTGTGGCACATAAATTAAAATAAAACTATTTCTCAAAATTCCCTGCAATCTCAAGTATAAGGGACTTTCAATTCTCTGACAGAATTATACAAAACTCCTAATTAAACAACTATAAACATGGCACATTTGAAAAAAATCAGAACTATGGTACATACTTTAATCAAGATCCTCCATCCTTGCTTGTCCACCTCCCGAACGTGGATTCAACTCCCCAGGAGTATTATTGCTACTACTTTCGGTACCATCATTATTTCTTCCCCCACCTCCACTGTTGCTTGTCTCGGCATGCGATCCCAACCCCCTTAACAGCTCTGGTAATGAAATCCTAACCCTTCTCTCCACGGTTCGAGGATTTTCCTGATTTCCTCTACCTTCGGAACCCAACGAAAACCAACCAGCACCAGCATTGTTATTAGTATTAGTATTCCTACTAGTATTTCCAGACCCCACTTGTGAGATTACACTGGGTATGTTGTTGTTGTTATTCCTACTAGTATTCATCAAGTACTGTGATGTTTTCCTATTCTCATAATCCGAATCATCGGTTGGCAACTCAAACCGACACACGGGACACGAATTATGCAATTCTAACCAAGGAAAAATACAATCTTTATGGTATATATGCTTACAAGGCATTTGTTTCACCAATTCATTCAGTTCAAAACTATCTTTACAAACAGCACATTGTGATGAATCTGAAGTCAATAACTCATCACTTACCTTAACATCAGGAAGCCCTAAAACAACTGATTTTGCTGCTGGTGGTGTACCGTACCGGTTCGGGTCATTCTCTGCTAGTTGTTGGATCAATTGCTCTAGACCCGGCCCAAGAAAATAATCACCAAAATTCCCAGGTAACCCTAACCCTAACTCACTATTGTTTTCAAAAACTAATTGAATATTTGCACCACCAGCAGCCCTTAAATAGTTATTGAGAAACGCAAACGGGTCGAATTCATTAGGTGATCGGCCCGAAAAAGCGCCACCACCACCACCGAAGAGTGCAGAAAGGTCATCACCGCCGCCGCCGCCGCCGCCGAAGGCAATCGGAAAGGGGAAATTTTCGGTAATTGGATCTGGATTCGGGGCGGATTGGGATTCTTCTAGAAATGTGCTATTGCAATTAGGGCAAGAGAGTTCGGAATTTGGTAATGGGGTTAAAGTGACAGTGCGTTGACATTCGTAGCAGTAATAATTTTGAGGTGAATTTCTGGTAACGTTGGTGGCCACTCCTCTGCCGTCAAAGTTTCCGGCCGACGACATTGTTGTATATTCGGTTATGTTATTATAGAGAGACAGAGAGCGAGAGATGAGAAGGACAAAGAAGAATTTATATGACCAATTTTATTTAATGTCACAATTTACAAGAATTTGATATCTATCTCTTTTTAGTTTCCCTCTCCATATTCAATACTTAGGGGCTCGTTCTTAGGGGCTCGTTTGGGAGGAGAAATAGAATGGAATTACTTTACTAATTTCATGAGATTGAAATTAATTTCATGTTTGGTTGATGGGATAACTTTTTTGGTATCCCGCCTAATATCATGTATATGAGATAAAAGGTGGGATAAATTATCTTATCTCACATAATCTCATCTACATGGTATAACTTATCACCAAACGACCACTTACTTCCTTCGTCCTTCGTATATTATTATTTTCGACACACCTTTAATTATTTTTTTAATTTACTATCTAAACTATCAAGTATAAGTATTTCTTACCTAAACTATCACCAACTAGTTAGCAAATCACATCTTTAACTATCAGTTACTCACTTTCATACCCGGTAGTTGAGGTAGAAAAAGTGAACAATTGATAATTGTGTTGTGTTTTGCCAACTAGTTAGTGATAGCTTATGTAATAAAATCTTACGCCTGATAGTTCAACTAGAAAATTTAAAAAAAATGATACTTAATGTGTGTTTTTTACTCTTAACTCTAAAAAAAATGATATTGTTTTATATTTAATAATTTAATAATTTTTTATTTTTTTATTTTTAATAAAATAATATATAGTCATATAAATATTTATTTTATATTATAAATTTTAAAAAGTATATATTTTATTCTTAAATTCAATGCTAGAAAATTGTTTGCTTGCTTGAATGTTTGACAACTTCATGTCCCTCGACTCTGTATTCTCTTTCTGTAATAGCTTTCAGTAATATAATTAAGCTCTCTCATTGTCTTTTATGTTTTCTCAATTACTTTGACATCAATTTTTCCGTACGGCACTGAGAATCTAGTCAGTATACGTAGGGGATCACGATTGGCGGATAGTAACTACACAAATATTGGTTGCTTAGTTTTACGTCGCCTTTTCATGAAGTCTCCAAAAGACCTTGCGTAATAGTTATTCAAACACTATTACATAAATTGAGATGAAAAGAGTGTTTTTTTCTTAAAAGCCTTCATTAATTCAAAATCATATTTATATGTATGTATTTTAATATTACAATCCATAAAAGCATTTGATACCTTTTTGTTTGTTTTCGGTGTTCAAGTGTTGTTTCGAGGCACTAATTATTTTGAAATCGCACATAGTAAGGTCCTGGTCCATTATATGAGAGAAGCAATCCTTACCAAAAAACAATTATTTTCATGGCTCTGAATACTTGATAGACATCATTTTTAAAAATGATATAATTAGATTTAACTCTTACAATTCTTAAAAAAAATAAGATTCATTTAACTATTAGAATTTTAAAATTTGACGGGATATTCATATCAAATTTACTTTTAAATACTTGTGGAGTACATTTTCTTACTATCAACAATAGCATAAGTCAAATTAATATCCTAACTTTTCTGTTGGATTAAAGAGAGATTGTGCAAATCACTACAAATGTGATGGAGAGACTACATGAAAACTCCCGTAAAACTTCTTCCAATAGGATGTTAAATAGTTGTCACGTACTAGTCTACTAGAAAATTGTAATTGTAAATAGTCACATTTGGGAAGTGGCTTAGAACTTGTTTATTAATATACATCAATCAGCTTTAAAACCTACCACTTATTCATTATTATTATTATTAGAAGGGTAGTAGGTAGTTTAGCGTCCTACTTACACTTACATACTGATAGTTGTAGTGTTATTATTATAGCTCTGCTTAGTCTATCATACTAGTAGGCGCAGTATTGTTTTATAGTCCCCTGTCATTTGATTTTTGCTGTTGTATGTTCTTTTGTGTACTTTGTTTATCTTATTTACCTGCGTTAGTTACTGCTTCTTTTTTCAGAATGTTTTATCATGGCTTATTCGCTTTTGTTACCATCATTTTCATACTGCTTTAAATTTCTTGTCCGGGTCTGACCGTTTCTCTTGCTTTGCTTGTGCCTATGCTTTGTCTTGAGCCGATGGTCTTTCGGAAACAACCTCTCTACTTACCAAGATAGAGGTAAGATCTGCGTACACTCTACCCTCTCCAGACCCACGTTGTGGAACTTCATTGAATTGTTGTTGTTGTTGTTATTGTTATAGTAGGACTTGTTACAAATGGAATCCAAGTAAAAAATGTGTCTGAAGATGCTTCTTCTCTTGATTAGATGACAAGATGCTGTGTATCGTCTTTTAAATATATGGGTCCTTGGCTACAAAGTGTAAGTGGCGACAAGCTAGGAGAGAAATCAGAAACCATGTGCAATTTAATGGCCAAATTTTACATGTCTACTTAGCTTATGACTAATCTAACCTTTCCTTTCTAATGAATATCCTTCTACCACATTTTATTTTTCGAACATCTACACTATCTTTGCTGTACATGCTCTGTGATAAATCATAATCATATGATCTGAAGATAAAAGAACAGAATGTATCTAATTTGATATGGAAGTTAATAGCATATACGCAAGTATAAAAGAAAGTTAACACGTAATAGCATAGGAATCAATGCCATTGAGTGGTACTTACTCCATCTAGTTCCATCAGAAAAATTATTTTTGTTTTGATTTAGAGAAATTTGAATCAATTTCATTTCGAGAGTCGGGCATTTTTGATTTGTTGAATTCAATAACAAGTTAACCAATGCTATATACATAGAGACATGCATGCTCTTTTTTCCGGAATACAATATTACAGTTGCACTTGCAGAGCTTGAACCTTACTAGAGCAGCAAGAAAACTTTCAAAATTGAGGTAAACTACCCTCCCAGCCCTAATATGTTAGTAAATGATATTAACACATCCAAGAACCACACCAACCCTGTGACTTGGAGGCTACAAAAGTTAAATCACCCAACTTTTTTTTTAATCATTAAAGAAAAATCAACCAACTTCCATCTTTCTTAGTGTTGTTCGGACTTTCCACATTCGTATCAACAATCAAGCTTGTGTCTGTTTTCCTTGAATCTGTTTTACGTGCACATTTTCTGGAATTCCTTTATGAAGAAACAACAGAAGATTGGTTGGCCTGTTCTGGCATATCAGAAGCAGACTTGTGTACCGTGGGGCGAACTTTGTCCAGCCTTGCTTTCTTTCCAGACCTCCTGGAACAAGTAGGATCTTGGGCTTAGCCAGCAGAACCACTGGAATGTCTAGACTTAGACTTGACTTGGAGAGAAACTGGCCTAGGTGGATTTAAATTCAAGCATAGAGAACTGGGCTCATCATCCGTTGCTTTATCAAAAGTAGTCTGGCCTTCAGAAATGCTACAAGGATTGCCTGTCGAATTACCATGTCTATTAGGTACATGTTGATCATTAGAGTCATCCAATGCAACTTTATCCATCTCCTGGCCAAAACAGAGTTATTGAGCAAAACAAAAGTCAGCACAAAGTTGGTGCAAGTCACGTAAGACTGCAAATTCTGAAGCTTCTTATGCTTTTTTTGTTTGATGAAAAGATAGAGAATGATGCTTCTTATGCTTGTAACATAGTGTTGATGCAGTAGTTTCTGGGTGCACAATGTGTCCTGAAGTACTAACGACATACTATGCATCATAACATTATCACCTGGGCACAGATGAAAAACAAAATTATCAAGCCTGTGAAGTAATAAGAAATGATTGGCACTTCACCGCTGATAATAGAAACACAGGGAAGTTCCCGATATTTTTTAGAAAAAAAAACATGACAGACAGAATAACTAATTTGGGAAGAAATAACTGGACTACTTTAATAGAAATCCTCCTAAAAAATTAGCAGTTTAAGAGAGTTATTTTCAAGAGATACCTCATTTTCATCATTAGTTATCTCCTCAGATTCAAATATCTCCTCTCCTTCTGAGTCCTCCATCTCCTCACACTCAAACTCTACATTTTCTCCTGTTTCTTCCCCTGAGTCACTTAGCTCTTCCTGCTCCATCACAACTTCTGCAAGAGACCGGTCTTCCAAATCATCAACGTCATTTCCAGTTTCTTCATCGCTGGACAACATCCTTGCAGTGGCACTTGAATCGCGGTGCTGGGTGGTTCTATTTGGAGTTCCATTGTTTCGACGATTTTTATCTCCAGAATCAGAAGCACTAGGTGATCTTCCCATAAAATGGTCAGCAACCCCTCTGCTCCCAACGGCTTTCTGTTTTCTAGACGTGAAACTCAAGTGCATCTCCAAGTCAACCTCGTTGCTTATTCCCATAGGGCTAGAGGGTATAGAACATGCAACATTTGAACTACTATCGACAGCATTCTGAACTTGAGTGCACCTTCCTCTTGATGATTCTGAGGTACAAGAGGGTCGTGCAACAGAGGATGCAACTTCCAAGTCACAATTTGCATCATCAGTTCTTTGCAGAAGCGGATGAAAGTCAAAACCAGATGATATTGAAGTTTTATCCCTGGGACTAGAGGACTTGTCAAGAAAGTTAACATTATGGACTGATTGGCGTGGATGATGAAAGAGGCTAAGATTTAGTTGAGGTTGACAACCTGAAAAGAAATTGAACGAACTGGGTGTACTAAAACTAGAGTTAGACTGATAATATGGCAAAGGGCCATCTTCAGGGGCCCGGAAGAGCAAAGGATGCATCTTTAGACCTGACTCATCTTTTCCTTCCGCAACACTCTTATTATCCTTTGACATGCTGGTTTCCTGTAGATTCTGATTACTTATATTGTTCCTCCCAGCACTACTGGTAAATGGTCCATCTTTCACAAAATAATTGGTATATGACTTTGCAGCATTTGCGATATTTGGGACTGCATTGTCTCTCACACCATCACCTGTAGAAGCATCCCCACCAAGAGCCCTCGGATATGTTCCAACATGATAGCTTTTGAAAGCCGACTGAGACATTACTCGGACAGATGGTGGAAGATTAACAGGAGGCAGACCTGGAGCTAATTTAACTAACTGCCCATTGTTAAATTTACAGGCTCGGTACCGTGAAAAGGACTCGGTTTCTGACGACCTTCAAGTCAGATGATAAGCATAGTGAATCAGCACAATGGGTAATGCAGAATGTCTGCAATCTCTATAATACACACATGAACAAAGGAGCGGAAAAAAGAGTACAAAGATGCAATGAGTACCTCAGAGAAACAGGGAACTCGTTAGAGATGTGGGATTGCCCATTTCTAGAACCACTGCTATTCATTTGTTCAGCAACTTGAGAACTCTCCACACCCAATAGCTGAGGTGGAGTAATTTTCTCTGCCATGTCTGACATAGAATGATTCACTTGGATGCTGGATATAGCAGGCCTCCAATCTGCCAAAAAAGCCTCATGAACATAAGCTTCCTCGTCTCTGTCTGTACAATTATCTGCACCACAATTTTCTTCCACAATGCTGTCAGCAACATCATCCTGCATTTTTTCATGAGCAAAGGCATTATAGTTTATATATAACTGCACTCAGTGGATGCAATAGAAATTACAGAGCATTGAAGTTAAAGACCCTTCTCAGAAGTGTAGGAAGCAACAAAATCCATTCATCAATCATTCAATTAACTCTGCCTCAATCACAAACTAGTTGGGATCGAACGAATCTTCTATATCCATTCCACTCCATTCGGGATATTTTATCATACTAAAGAATATCTTACAGAACAGAAAGGTCTCATGTTCCAAACACTTCTATTGTTTCTTTATCTTTCCTCCATTCTAACTGATTAAGACTTGCTTCAGAGATTTTGACATCAATCAACGGGACCCTAAACGTGCTTGGAAAGTGGAAACATGCACCAAAACTCATCAGGCACATAACAATATAAAAACAAAGGATTTACAATTTAGCCTCCTCCTAACAAATGTAACACTTGTCGCATCTGGTAAAGCCTCTTCTGGTTAAATTGTCCTGAGCTAGACATGCCTCATGAACTACTATCCAACCAAAACACGGAACTTTGGGAAGACCTCTAGTTTAGCGCAATAGTTTACCAAGAACAAGAAAAACATATTCTACTGCATGATGGACAACTCTTTGGCACCAACATATAAGCATTTATATCTGTATCCATGCAAGATACAGGCATTCTCAGCTTAGATAAAGTATTTTGCAAGTACGAAATATCACTAACAGGCCTTAAATATAATTCTGATAGGTCCCACCCACTTAGGCGGAGCAGATTGCTTAACTGGTGTATAAATCAATCAACAATCAGCTACACGTCAAGCACAAAGCTTGTTGGGCTCAGCTATATAAATCCTCTGCATTCCTTCCAATATATTCTAACCCGTTTCATTCCAAAATTGTATAATAATTTGTTCTTTAAGGTTAAATAAGGGTTCTTTAAAACTTCTTGAGCCGAGGATCTACCAGAACAACCTCTCTACCCCACAAAGGTAGGGAACATTTGCGTACACCCCACCCTCCCCAGACCCCACTTGTGTGGGAATATATTGGGTATGCTGGTGTTTATTGTTTGTAAGGGTTCTTTAAAACTACAGGCTATCTGAATCTCACTATAATATTTAGAATTAAAAAGGAGAAGGAAACTGACATTTAGTATCTCTTCAAAAGGGTTGTGTTGATTCCAATCAATAACTAATTTCTTTAAAAGGTCTGTTAGTAACTGCTGGTTTTAAAGGAACTAAGGCTTGTCTAATCTAGTCCATTCCAGGGTACAACTCCTCTTCTCCACTCCAGAATACTATTCTTCTTTGTGGGACATGAAAACAATCAACCACATCACTAAGTTTCTGCAATTCTTCTTTGTTCCTTGTCAATTCTTCAACTAACTTCTACTTCCTATACAATCATCCCTACATTAACATGCTAGTTTTCAACCAACCTAAAAATATGCCTTCTCCTGGCAAAATCGGATCTAATGCAAGTGTAAAACTAACAACTGAGCTTTAATAACAGCAAGCTGAAACCCAAAAATAAATCCTTTGATTCCATTGTGTCTGTTCTTAGCTAATTTACATTGATCACAGGAGATAATATGTGTTTTGAGACTTCCCCCCATGTGATTACACGCCTACGTCATCCATGCTTATGAGATTCAATCATGATGTTGTACTTTGAAGTCTACATAGGACATGATCAAACCATCTTAGGCCTTTCATCATCTTATTCTCTATGTTTGCCACTTTGCACACTGGGCCTGATGTTACTGAAATTCATGGATAAAGAATGCATGATAATTAGGAGATAAATGGGCATGTCATATTAAAATTTTGATCTAGTTCTTTTAAAGGTCACAAAGCAAAACGGCTTTTATAAAGAAGCAGAAAGTCCCTCCCATTAATTACCGTTACTACATATCATCCATTAGGTTTAGGCTATCTATTTATTATATATCCTTTTTCCATCTCAATTACAATACCTTCAACTTTAGCCTTGAATTGAGAACAATGTTTTAAAACCCAACCTATCAGCAGTAATGGAACATAGTTGGGCCACAGGTAAGTGGAGCGCGCTGTTAGGGGCTGTAATTGAATCATAATAAAACAGAAGACTTTGATTGCTTTCTCTTAATTTTTTTTTAGAATCACATTTATTTTCCTTCCTCCTCCAACCACCGGCCGACCATAGTCATTATTTTTCTTTCTCCTCCTGTCAGCCACTGTCCACACTATTGTATCCCGAACTCCTTGTTGCTTGACCCACACCCCAAAGCCATTGTGTTCTCTCCTCTTCTGCTAGTTCAATGTAAGACCATAATTAATTCAGTTTAAGGATATCTTCATCCTTTATAGAAATTTGTTTTTTCTCTTGAGTAATCTCTTCTGCAAAAAGACACTCAAGTAGGCTTGTACGATCAATTCAACACCCAACTTTAGTCAAACAAGAATTAAAAATATCTTAGTCATAACATATATGATTATATCTACATGCTAGATAAATTAGATCACTCTTAGTCCAATCTAATTCTTCCGGCTCCAGCCCACAGCTTCAAGAAAGATGAATTTCAAAATTGTTGATTGAGCATGCAACCGATAATCACATTCAATGCAAGTCTAAGGTAGCAGCAGCAAACTAGCCTAATCCATAGTAACTGCAAGCAAGTCTAGTCTACTTTGATAATCGTCGCTTACTAATGAAAAAATCTGGACATACAAACGGTAAACTAAATTCCTTCAGGAAAAGTTGAGATAAGGGTCAACTAGGAATTGCATAAACAAAAATTTGTTTTTACGTTGGTCTGAAGATAGAAGAATTCGGGCTAGCCACTAGCCTACGCAATTAGTTACATTACATGATCAGGTTTGGTACTATATCAAATGAACTGTATATAAACCAGTTCATGCTAGAGCAAGAAAAACCCATCTAGTAAAAATTTCAGCAGACTGTCATTAAAAGATACAGGTAATAAATTTCGATTCAACTTCTAATTTATAAAAAGAACTAAGATTCTTAGCGGATTACGCAGTCATGACTATATTTCAGAACAAACCTAATTAAGTCTCACATGCATAAGAGACTTCCCTATTTCTACCAGCTCCATGCTCCATATTTGATGGTAATTACTAGCAATTGGCTAGACGGCATTTACTGATATAGTGATATGGTAATAAGAGAAAAAAGAAATATGTCAAACTGCGCAGGTGAAAAATATATTTCTTGGCAATAATGATTAGTAAACTATTCAACTGACTGTAAAAGAACATACTGGAGAGTTAGATACTTCTTTGACGAAGTACACCTTTCTGATATTGAAAATGGACGCAAAATAACAGTCTGAATGAAAGACGCAATCTTACCTCCTTTCGGCAAGAAATATGCCAAGTTTCCAAAGCAGCAGCTTTTAATTTTTTTCTCTCTAATTCATATAACCGACGTTTTGCCTTCTTACTAGCATCAGATTTATATGATTTCTGTGTTCCAATAGCAGTGCGCCACTGCCGGGGTAACAAGGAAGGATCTCTATAAGGAACAATAAACTTCCATACGGACATCCAGTCAAGCTTGAACACCTTCAGGCCCTGCGTGATCATGACCATGTAAATAGTGAGCAACGACAATAGAGATGACGGTACTGTGGAAATGTATGCTGCCCATGTAAATTTACCTCTTCAATACGTGCAAGCTCTTCTGCTGTCAAAGGAGAGTTTTTCATCCTCCGAACAGCCTACAAGATCCATTATACATTATTTACCACGATAATCGATCAAAAAATTTGAATGATATTGGGAATAATCAATCAAATGAGGGGAAAAAATGCATCTCTATCAACATATTTTGAAAATACTGAGTAACTGCAAGAAAAAGTCATTATTCATGGATGCATTGTGATTGCAAGTTGTTGTTATTTGATTTGATGAATCGAGAAAATCATTGTCGAGTTAAAGACAATCTTGGAACAGTTGGAGTAGTGGTAGAAGAGATCGTCAATTGCAAGCTGGCTTAAACATTTCCAGCACGTCCAACTGATAGAATGAACAGATTGGGGAAGTAGTTTTGCTGGCACTTTTGAGGCAGTTAAAATGAAGCCATATGTTAACATTATGATTGGTTTCTTAATGTTCTATGCACACTAGTAACAAACCTTTATTGGATTTTCAGGTGCTTTAGATGATGATCGATTCTTCTGCCTGACAAAAATCTGCAAAAAGGTGAAGTATTTCACCATGTTAAGCACAACTTTAACATTAAAAAGACAATGAAATCAAGAGGATAAATAACTGACAACAGAGTTGTTGCCATCAGAAGTGCACATAAGAATCACCTGATGCTTAGATTTGCAAGGAAGATACCGCTGCTGAATCGCCTTCCAGTCTGTATTATACTCCATCAAACCCAATGCTAATAATCTGCACCAGATGTCAAGGTATTACTAAACTTATCATTAAAGGTAAAAGCAAAACATTGACATATGAGTAAGATGAAGATCATCCATAATATTAAAATTTTAAGAAACTTGTAAGGGAATTGATGAAATTGCCTGAGGAAGTGGAAGACAAGTAATACATCGTATTTAACAAAAGCACAATGAAACGACTAGTGAAATCTTTATTTCAGAATAACTGCTAGGCTCTCATCCAATTGTTCTCATACGCAATAGATGTAACAGAATTCTTTTCCGCTTTATGACAACGCCTAATTTTGTACCATGCTGAGAAATAAGTTTCAAAGATCATTTATTTGGGAGAAACTTCAGAATGCATTAATTTTTCATAAGATGTGAATTCAAACATAAATTCACTACTCTCTTCTATCATGCCGAGAAATAATTGTAAAAGAGATCATTTATTTGGGAGAAATATCAGAATGCATTAGCTTTTCGTGAGTTGTGAATAACAACATTCCAACTTTGCAACTCCGAACCCTAACTAAATTCACTACTTTCTCTTTTCTTCCTATAGCAAGGATTTTAGTTCACCACCTATCACCACAGCAGAGACTGACGATTGTGGAGAAGATGAGCAATACCAACTAACAAAAGCAAGAGGGCGTCAAAGTTGCCATAATTTACAGTCACCACCTAATCAGTAAAGCAACTCATTTCATAAGAATATTTTTTTTATGACAAGGGAACCCGCAGCCGCTACCCTTCGGGTGCGCACTGTGCAATAGCCCGCAAACCACATAGGAGAGATAATCCGCACTAGGCAAGCTCCATGCGACGAGCTCGACCCAGAAGGCAAATCCCATGTTGTCGTAGGCAGAGGGTTTCGAACCTGAGACCTCCATTATGGAAGCCCCATGCTCAACCAACTGAGCTACCCTTGCGGGTAATTTCATAAGAATACTGCTGCTGCACAAAAGGTAAAAGAAGACATAAACTCACTCATCCTCTGCATCAGTAAAAAGCACACGGTTTGCTACTGCTGCAGGGGGTGGCTTATGGGGATACAGGGCAGGATTAAACAAAGGATAGAAGCGCTGAGCTAACTTAGCAATCTCATTTGGAACAGGAGCAACTGCCTGCTTTTTAGCTTTTTCTACTAACACAGCAGCCATAGTCTTCTTTGATGTTCGAGAACTTGATGAAGGAGGCACAGCGTTTGAATACAAAGAAGAACGACCATCAGGTTCAGTGGTAAAATGAATATTTTGCACAGGAAACAAGGGTTCCTTCTCAGAGCAGATGTCAGTCAAACCTCCTACTTGCCGATTGTGGTAATCTTGCACAGCTGTCAATAAATATCACCAGTGATGAAGTGAAGTATCATAAACTGAACAAGAATAAGAAAATATAATGTAATTTAGTGTTCTAACATGATATACCATGAGAAACGTCATCCATGAAGTCTTTAACTAATTTGATTGGAGCCACATCAAGAACAGATCGTATTGGACCACTTATATAAGGTACCCAGGAGCCTAAAGGGCATCCCACCTGATTATTTGTAATAGCTTCATGTCTTCCTTTTGAAGGAGAAATTCTGTCAAAAGGTTGCACCATGTAAAGTCCAGACGAGCAGTCTCCCTGCAAATCATGTGCTGAAGACGTTTTGTCGGTAATTTGGGCAGGCGAAGTATGCAATGGTTCATCAGACACCGAGGGACAAACATATGGGGAGAAGAAGTAAAAACTGGGATATGGCACACTCCTACTTGCTAACACTTCATCACGTTTATGAAGCATTTGAGAAATCAACTCCCCAACATTAGAAGCAATGTGCCGTTTGGCCGGCTCAAGAACACAAACAGAAAAAACCTGAATAAGAAGTTGAACATGCTCATGTATCAAACAATGTAATTGTCCTATCTGATGAGGTGTAAATCCGTTCACAAAGCCATCATTTGCAGGCGGAGAACATCTTGGCATCATGCTTATTGCACCATGTACGGAGTAAGGAGAAATGGGTAGATATGGTAACAAAGGACGTAATGGCCTATTTGGCAATCCTAAAATCTTCTTCTTGTTCTCAATAGAAGCTCTTTGGCACCTGGTTTGCCTAGTCTTAGGTCTTCTACCAACAGCCTCGTACTCCTCTTCAATATCATCCTTCATGTGTTCATCAAGGTCACTCTCCAATGCCTCCTCGATTTCAAGCTCAAAATCTGCATCATTGTCTTCATCTTCATCATCAACATTTTCATTATCTTGTATATTTCCAGAATTTCCATCTCCACCCAGTAAAACAGCCGCAAGAAACTTCCTGTACTCTTCTTCATCGTTGGCATTCTGAAGATCATCCTCATCATCTGTTTCCTGAAGAAATGTCTCAAGTTCATCAAGTGTAAAGCTAGCAAGTGAGTAGCGTGCTCTAGTGCGCTTACATATAGCATCCTCATTATCCATATCTATGATGGATCTCCTTGAATTTGATATATTGTTACACTCTCCAACTGAAAGATCCTCAACGCGATCTCCCCCTCCACTCAACACAGTCTTCTTATTATTTGAAATTCCACTTTCAGGTTCAGTATCCAGAGTGGGTTCTCTCTCCATAAGTTCAGAAGACGAGATTTTATTCAAGTCTTCTGGACAAGCTCCAGAAGAAGCTCTATTTTGCATCACAATCTCCTCACCAGGTTCTTTGTCTCCAATGAGACAGTCCTGTGGAGAACCTGGCAATCTTTCTTTGCAACAACCTCTCACTGATTCACCAATGTTCTCCCCACTGTCAACAATATCAGCATCCAGACCTTCGATTTCTGAGCTCAGGCTTGAAGAAGCATCTAAAGAGACAACTTCTTTTAACAAGGGATTAAAGTCCATATCCTCTTCCTCATCTTCGTCATACTCATTCTCGTCATCACCCCTGTTACAATCACCATTATGGTGTTCACACTTTTCTTCATCAGCCTCTTGTTCTCGAGGACTTCCATCGTTAGATAGGTTGCCACGTACCAGGAGCAAATTCTCCGGATTGGAATCTTTAGCTTCAGTAGATAATGAAGTTGTGCTCAAAGGCATCTTCAGCACAGAATTTGAAAACGCTGATGCCAAGGAATATTGACAAACATTTAAATAAGCAAGAACTCAACTGTATCTTAAAAAATGACTAATATTTGCCTCTTCCTTCTCGAGGCTCCTCCACATAAACCTGTTGACTTGCAAATCAAAATTTCAAAAAGCAATGTTAGTCGGAAGCACTAGAAAAAGCTGAATATTACTCATGTTCACTGTTAGTACCAACAATAACATATTCAATGTAATCCCAGAAGTGGGGTCTGAGGATGGTGGAGTGTATGCAGACCTTACCCCTACCTTTAGAGGTAGAGAGGATGTTTCCGATAGACCCTCGGCTCAGAATAAAGAAATGCCAGTTAGTACCAACTCACCTCAATCAGAAATTTCGAGTAGAATAGACAAGCAAGAACAAGTGTAGTGTGAACAGGAAAAGCACATGAAAACTAACTCACAATCCCAACGGAACCCTAAATAATGAAATTTTGCCATTTATTGAGAACTAAACAAGGACCAAAACAACGTATCAGTCCAAACATTAAGGCACGTGGATCAAAAAGGAAGTAACTTAGTGTGATAACAGCTTGCATGAGTAACTTTGATTCTAATTCAGCATATATTGCATGCAACGCCAGAATGTATACAAGTCTCTAAAACAAGACAAGAATTAGCATTGAGCATAATTGATTGATTAATTCGATTTGATAGCTAAAAGACCTGATTTTTTAACTTCCCACTCATGCCTTTCCTAACTCAACCCAACCAAAATTGAAGAAGAAATAATCAAAGCCCGAGTTCAAATTCAAGAAGTTATTGAATTGTAATTCTCCTTACACCAAAGCACTTCTTCCCATAAATATTACTCCCTCTGTCATAGTTTGGATTTTGAGAGTCAAACTGTTTAATTTTGACCGTAAATTCGGCATGAAATCTTTAAGTTTTTTTGAAATAAAATTTACACATTCGGAAACAACTTAAAAATACTATAAGTCACAATAATTGATAATTCAAAATATTTAAAAGATATATGAAAAAATTACGGTCAATTAAAGACTTGTTTGAATCTCGAAATCTGAAAGGTGCCACATAAATTGGAATGGAGGGAGTACATCACTTCACGGTGAACATAAAAATTGTAACATTTTCATTTTTTTAGAGAAAAATCAAGTCGGAGTAGAAATTAAATTAATTATTTACCTGAGGTCTGTATTTTCGAGCTGAAATTCGATTACTTATGGAACTAACAATTGAACAACGGCTTCTTAAACAGTAAAATTGTGGTTCGCCCAAAGCTCCAACTCTAGTTTATAATAAAATTGTTTCTTATTGTGCCAATTTGCTTTCCAATTCAGGTAAATTATTGACAAAGAGAAGATCAAATAGAATACCTAATGGACCAGAGAGCGCTCAACAATGGCTGATCAATTGAGACTCGGGGACCCGGTTGGGTGGTTACCGTGAACCACGACCCGGAAATTGGCAGGACGCTGTTTCATCAATTGGAATATCATTTTAGTTTTATTTCTTTTTTACTGAAAAATAGGGAAGAAAATGGAAATCCACATTTTTAGGGGTTGTTTGGTGGAATGTATTTGAGAAAATAAAGAATGTATTAATTGTGTGTATTATTAATATATTGTTTGAAATATTTTTTCAATCTATATATAACTAATATATATATTATTAGGTATCATTATATACATAACTAATGCATAGCAAATTATGATATTAACAATGTAAGGGCTTTTAATACACACATAAGCATGATTAAAGACACAATTTCTCTTGAATTTCCTCACATAGTGTAGTATGGAGGATATATTTGTAAACAACCAATTTCTTAAAAAAATCATGTCATGTATGTTATTTCTAATACACCAAATCAAACAATAGATAAGAAATAATCATTGCGTAACTAATGTCAGCATAACTAATATCCAGTGACAGACCCAATATTCAATGGTCCTGGGTGCTCATATTAAAATCAATAAAAAAAATATTGCTTTGAGTGGATTTTAAACTCAACTCCTCCATGGCTTAGCATAAAACCTACCACCTTTCAACCAGAGGAGGTAGATCTTTTATTGCTTCATGAGTGCTATTTATTATTTTATACCAAAAATTTAATATTTTATATAAGTCTAAATAAAGTATACGCCACAGTTAATGGATGTTCGAGCATCAAAAAATAATACATGGGTCCACCTCTGCTAATATCAACATTACTAATACACCATATTCAACATTATCCTTATACACCCTACCAAACAATCCCTTAGTGTGCATAGTTTTCTTTACCCGACTTTAAAGTTTTCAATTCATTAATCTAAAGCGACGTTGGTGATAAGAGATAATAATCTCAGGATTAGATGTGAGATTATTTTATCCATAACTTGATTAATTTTTCAAATAGGTGGGATAATAATTACGGGATAAAACATTGCAATAACAAAGATACCCTTTTTCAGGGCTATTCCCCGAAGTTCTTTAAAAAAAAACTACATTAAAATTGAAAGTAAAAAAATTACCTCAATTTATCTATATTATATTATATTAAAAGCACGAAGAACATTATAAATGTTGATTGAACTTTTTGCTCTTTATTAAAAGACTATACAATAGACAAAATAGTCATTTATTATTTTTCTCAAATTATTGTATGATTATCATTATAATATTCCACCTATTTTATTTTTTGATGAAGTTAAAATATTCACCGTTATTTTTGGTGTCCGTTTATATTTAATTATTTACCTAAACTTTAGGACTTCTTTCTCCCAGCTTGTAGGTTTAAAAGTCCCTTTTTTTTCCACGGAGTACACAAAAATTTCTTTGTGTAACCTAGGGGACTTGTGCAAGTCGTATGTAACTAGCCTAGCAGTAATTGTATTGTGATAGGATAGCTTCTGTATGTTAATTTATGATGTATACAGACACTGTTAGATAGAGATTAGATAGCTTCATATTAGCTTGGAAGTAACCTATCACAAAGTGTATATAAACACAATGTATCAGAACGTATGTAGCATGAAAAATAATTTAGGTTTTTTTGTCGATTTTTTTATTTTTTTATTGTTGATATTTAATTCACAATTCACTAACTTACGTTTCAGTTTGTCTTTTTTTTTTTTAGCTCAGCAAATCCATCTCAAAAATCTTATCAGAAGGTTTTAGATACCACCGGAAAGTTCGAAAAATCAATAACAGATCCTACAAAATATATTGAAAGATTGTCTGCTACAACTCTTGATTTAACCACACAAATAGCGGTGTCATGTATTGAATTTTCTTCGTATGGTAAGATTTCTATCAAAAAAAACCTCAGAATTCAACTCAAACTATTTGTTATTAAGTAGTATTTTTTTATGAGATAGTTTTAACAAAATACTATTGCATGATTTGATGCCTAAACAAAGACCGACCACTAGTTATTTGTTCTACATGTTTACATGATATTACATTTCTCCTCATTGTGATTGCTTAGGATGATTAGATAAAGATGACAAATGGATCATATACTTGTACGTAAAAGTGTATCAGAAAGGTTAATCAAGAAAGAAAAGCTAAGTCGAAAGATGACTCTCTTACTTTAAGACAAAATTATCTCGTATAAAACAGCAATCACCAACAATACAAAGCTAGTAATGTTGATTCTGGCGAAGAAAAAGAATATTGAACAGATTGTTAAGAGAGGAGAGTATTTTCTGGTTTTGTTTATTTTTCTTTTGTGTGTTTGAACTGAACAGTAATGTTCAATTTATAGATGAAGAAGAGGGCGGATTCTGACTGTTGAAGTTAGATCCGTTGCAACGTTTTCGAAATCTTCAAGGATCAAAGTGTAAATAAGAAATATTGCAGGGATCAAAAGAGAATTCCGGAAGAAGCCTGTGACCCGAGACCGGACCGGGCGGGCGGCGGCACGCGCGTGGGGATTAGCCCCGAACCCAAGCTCACCTAGATCCTCCCCCTTCTTAAAACTTGGGTCACCCCTTGGAGCCCAAACCCTTACTCAAAACAATAGTTAATATAGTCATCAATTCTTTCGTATTCAACCGATGTGGGAGTTCTATTATTTGGCCAAACCAATCCATATATTTTTGTCTCAAACACCTTACTTTGTGCATCAATATCTCTTTCATTCCTCAACGAAATTTGACGATACTTGGTACTAATAACATTTACTCATTTAGTATATTAGGCATGTGCGAAGAAATGATGTTTCCGACATGCGGAGCCCATGTGTTTAAGCCATTAAATATGGGAAAAACTTAACCTCATATAGTTAAATTTTCAACAATCCCCTCTAGAAAGAGAATTGGTGCACACGAGGTGCCAAAGTTTCAGCAATCTTTCAGCGGAAAGATATTGTATCAGAAAGGTAGCTTTCGGCTTTGAACCTTCCTTAGTCGATTACCATCGGATTTACTTACTGCGCGGTGAACGTGATGTCTTGAACCTTCAATGTTTAGTGTAAACCAAGACAACGATATCAACACAATAACTCCCCTTATTCATTTCTTCTTATAGTTTTGTCAGTTGTGGCCATGGACAAGTCTTGGATTCTTAAGTGTGTACATTTGAAGCGGCTTGTCTTCGCACTTAAATAGGTAATCTCCTGTAAGGTATCCTACTATACCTCACTCGCAAGGGTTAGGAATCATTAAAAGTTTTAAAAACTTATCCTTTACCATTTATGCAGGTAGCACTTAATGTCTATTACGGGAACATCCTTGGAATTATAAGAATAATAATCTGAAGTGCTTTTACTTTCAGTGAAGCGCTAAAACTGAACCTCTACAGTTTAGTTTTCCATTGAACCAAAATTCTTAGGATCTCCTGTCAGTAAAGTTGGGTTACCACCATAAAGATTCTTATTGTTTGGGTTTTAAGCTCATTCCCCTAGATAGACAGAATATTTTATCTTTGGGTAGGCCTTTAGTTAATGGATCTGCTATGTTATCCTTTGATTTGACGTAATCAATGGAAATGACACCCGTAGTGATCAACTGTCTAACGGTCTTATGTCTCCGACGAATATGTATAGGCTTGTCGTTGTACATACTATTATGTGCCCTTCCTAAAGCCGATTGGTTGTCACGGTGAATCATCACCGAAGGTACGGGTTTATCACAATAAGGGATATCCTCTAAGAAGTCGTGAAGTCATTCTGTTTCTTCTCCTGCTTTATCCAAAGCAATAAACTCTGATTTCATCGTGGATCGGGCGATGCATGTTTGCTTAGAGGATTTCCAAGACACAGCCCACCACCAATTGTAAAAACATACCCACTGGTGGATTTGGTGTTCTTTATATCCGATATCCAGTTTGCATCATTGTATCCTTCCAATACGACTGGATATCTAGAATAATGTAATCCGTAAGTCAACAAATATTTCAGATATCGTTGTATCAGATTTAACACATTCCAGTGATCAATTCCAGAATTACGAGTAAACCTAGCCAACTTATTGACTGGATAAGCGATATCGGGTCGGGTGCAGTTTGTAATGTACATTAAACTGCCAATGATTTGCGCATATCGCTCTCGGGATACGGGTGCACCATGATTCTTATCAATTCTGTTATTCATATCCATTTGTGACTTTATAGGGGGACTGTCAAATACATCAAATTTCCTCAAAACATCTTCAATGTAATGAGATTGAGATAAAACCAGCCCGACAGATGTCTTAGAAATCTTAATTCCTAAGATTACATCTGCAATACCCATATCTATCATGTCGAAACATAATTTCAACATATTTTTGGTTTCCATTATCAAGTTTAGACTACTTCCGGTGATGAGCATGTCATCTACGTAAAGACATATCATGACAAATGAGTCAGAGTTCCCTTTGATAAAAATACATTTATCACATTCATTTATGGAGAAACATTTTGATAATAAAGTATTATCAAACTTTTCATGCCATTGCTTCGGGGCTTGTTTGAGTCCGTACAGAGACTTAACAGGTCGACATACTTTATTTTCTTGTCTTGGAACCACATACCCCTCGGGTTGTTCCATATATATTTCATATTCCAACTCTCCGTTTAGGAAAGTTGTCTTAACATTCATTTGATGTATCTCAAGGTCACGCAAAGCTGCAATGGCTATGAATACCCTTATGGACGTTAATCTAGACACAAGGAGTATGTGTCGAAGTAATCGAGGTCTTCCTTTTGTCTGTAGCCTTTGACGATCAATCTGGCCTTATACTTGTCAATAGTTCTATCTGTTTTGTACTTTCTTTTGAATATTTACTTACAATCAAAAGGTTTGCTTCCCGAAGGAAGATCAACCATTTCCCAAGTATGGTTTTGCATGATGGAATCTATTTCGCTTTCTATAGCTTCTTTCCAAAGCGGTGCTTCTGGAGTTGACAATGCTTTCTTAATTGTCCTAGGTTCATTTTCAACCATATAGGTTAGAAAATTTGGACCAAAGGTTTGGTCCTTTTTGGCCCTTTTGCTCCGTCTTGGTTCAACCTCTGGAACCCCTGAGTTCTATAGATCTGGAATATTAAATTCCAGATAGTCAGTAACTTCTGAATCTTGTAGATCTGGAACGTCTAGTTCCGGATAATCAGAAACTCCCGGGTCTTGTTAATTTTGAGTGTTTTGTTCATAACTTTGTTTGCGCGAAATTATTTCTTTTCCTTTCGCGGAAAGATCTGTTCAAAGAATTCAGCATTCCTTGATTTCATGATCGTACCCTCATGGATATCAGGTATCTCTGACTTATACACTAAGAAGCGATAAGAACTACCGTTATTTGCATATCCGATGAATAAGCAATCTACAGTCTTAGGTCCAATTTTGACATGTTTTGGTTTAGGTATTTTGACATTTGCCAAACAGCCCCACACTTTCAAATATTTGTAAGTGGGTTTTTTTCCTTTCCGTGATTCATATGGAGTTTTATCCTTACGCTTATGCGAAACTCTATTGAGAATTGTATTAGCGGTAAGAATCGTTTTCCCCACATATTTTGAGCTAAACCGGAATTGATAAGTAAATCACTCATCATTTTCTTTAACGTATGGTTTTTTTGCTCGGAAATACCGTTAGACTAAGGCGAGTAAGGAGCGGTCATTTGATGAACAATGCCGAATTGAGCACATTATTTTTCAAAAGGTGCTACGTATTCTCCCCCTCTATCACTACGAATTGCCTTAATCTGTAGGTTTAGTTGATTTTCAACTTCTGCTTTGTAACGTTTAAATGCTTCAAACGCTTCATCTTTACTTTTCAACAAGTAAACATAACAATACTTGTACTATCATCAATAAAAGTCACAAAGTACTTGTTCCCGCCTCTAGTTTGCACAAACTTTAAATCACATATGTAGGTGTGAATAAGTTCTAGAGGAGCGGTGTTTCTTTCGATTGAATGAAAAGATGATTTGGTTAATTTTGCCTCTACGCACACCTCACATTTATGTTGAGGGTTTATGTCGAATGAAGACAACAATTCCAACTTTACTAACTTTTGAATGGATTTGTAATTAACGTGTCCTAATTTATGATGCCATAAATTAAATGATTCAAGCAAGTAGGTAGAAGGCTTTAGATGAACGGATTACAGACATAGTATTTATTTTGAAGAGGTTATCACATGCGAAGCCCCTTCTTACAAATATACCATTCTTAGTTATTACAAATTTGTTGGACTAAAAAACTAGTCTAAAGCCAACCTTGACCAACAGTGGCCCTGAAACCAAGTTTTTGTGGATGTCAGGGACGTGCATCACTTCCTTCAGAGTAAGCTCTTTGCCTGAAGTCATTTTGAGGACAACCTTTCCAACCCCTTGCACTTCAGAGGTAGTGTCGTTGCCCATGAATAACTTTTTGCTCATGATTGAGGCGTAAGAAGAGAATGCACTCTTGTCATAGCATATGTGACAGGTTACACCCATGTCTATCCACCATTGCCTTGGATTCTCCACCAGATTTGCCTCCAGCACTACAGCCGATAAATCCACAATTATGTCGTTAAGGTTCGAAGGACCACCATCGTCTTGTACAACGTTAACCTTGGCCTTGACTTTGTTCTTGGCCTTTTCCTTCTGTTCTCGCTTCAGTTTGCGGCACTCTTTGATCACATGGTCAGGCTTTCCATAGTGATGTCAGTTTTCTTTGAACCTCTCAATCGGTTGGCTTTTGCCGTCTCCATAGAACTTGCGCTTTTTGTTAGCGTTTCCCTTCGAATCAACAAGATTCGCTTTTGCCTCTATTGGTTGCTTTCCCTTAGATATAGCAATTTTATTGTCCTCATGTATTTATAGTTTGATGATAAGGTCTTCAAACCCCATTTCTTTTGTCTTTAGTTTAAGATAACTCATGAACCCGTTCCATGATGGAGGCAATTTCTCAATCAAAGATGCAACCAGAAACTTCTCATTTGGCTTCATTCCTTCCAAATCCAGATGATGAATAATCATTTGAAACTCCTGGATTTTGGACATCATTGATTTACCATCCACCATTTGAAATTTCAGAAACTTTCCAATGATGAATTTCTTAGTACCCACATCATGTGCGCTGTACTTTTTCTCGAGTTTTTTCCAGATATTCTTTATCGTCTTCACGGTGCAATACACAATATAGAGTGTATCCGACAGACCGTTTAGAATGCAGTTTGGAAAGAAGCTACAGAGAGAGAAATAGATTCCATCATATAGAACCATACTTGTGTAATGGTTGACCTTCATCCGGAAAAAGAACATTTGGGTTGTAAAAGTGGATACTCAAAAGTGAGTACAAAGTAGATGATCTACTAACGAGTATAAGACATCGGCTACTTGGACATGTGCTCCCCTGTGAATAGCTTAACATCCAAGGCCGTTGGAGTCTTGCGTGGCATGGATGTTGATGCCGCCTTCCTAACCGGAGAGTTGGAAGGAGAGGATCAGAGTTAGTTTGTTGGACTGTTGGGCTTGTTCCTGAACTTTCATTTTGGTCCCTGAAATGTTTACATTTTGGTCCTTGAAATTCAGTTAAAACAGAAACAATGAATCTGACAACAGAAACATTGACTCTGAAATTAGAAAGCCAACAATTGGAAAACCAATAGTCTGAAAGTGAAGTCATATTAAAACAAAAGTCTCGATATGAAAGATATGGGTATCACATATGACATCTTAGGAATTGGGATTTCTAATATATCTAACGGACTGGTCTAACTCCAAACTCAATTGTGAGATGGTTGACAGTCTTGTTGAAGCCACAAATGGATATGAATCATATAACTTATTGTAATTATGATGCACTCATATACAATGAGCGATATGCGTAGGTCACATGTAGTTCAATGTATCTTACACACTACAATCGACCTAGTATCGGCCTACAAAGTAGATCAGTTAAACTAAGGTTCACTCGTGATTCTAAAAATGATCGATAGAAGGCGTTAAGTCGGATATGACAATATCTGAAATATTTGCTTATCTACGGATTATGGTATTCTGGATGTCCAGCAGTTCTGGGAGAACACAGTGATGCAAATTGGACATCAGATATGAAGAACAACAAAGCCACAAGTAAATGTGTATGGTGGGTCTTGGAAAATCCTCTAAGCAAACTTGCATCGGCCGATTCATAATGGAATCGGAGTTTATCGCTTTAAACAAAGCATGAAAGAAGTTGAGTAACTTCACGACTCTTTAGAGGACGTCCCTTATTGGGAGAAACCCGTGCTTTCAACAGTTATACAATTTGGCTAGCCGGTCGGCTTCAGGAAGGGCATGGATGACGGCGTCTGGACATATCTGTCGGAGACATAAGACCGTATGGCAGTTGATCACCGCGGGTGTCACTTCCTTGATTACTAATCAAAGGATATAGCGGACTCTTTAACTAAGGGACTACCCCGAAGATCAACAAGGTTTGCATGTATAGGGGAATGGGCTTAAAACCCAAACAATACAAACTTTTGCGGTGGTAATCCAACCATACTGACTGGAGATCCCAAGAATTTGGTTCAATGGGAAAACTAAGTTGTAAAATGTTCAGTTGAGCGTTTCGGTGGAAGCAAGAGCACTTCAGATTATGATTTCTGTAAAGAAATGTAAATCCAAAGTCGTTCCCGCGATAGACATTAAAGTGCTACTTGCATGGTGGGTAAATGTTAAAGCTTCCAAACCTTTAACGATCCTCAAACGGTTGAGGTTAAGGTTGGAGAAACTTTTAATGATTCCTAACACTTGTGAAGTGGGGTATAGCAGGATACCTTGTAGGAGATCACCTATTTAAGTGCGAGGACATGCCACCTCAAGTGAACACACTTAAGAATCCAAGTGTGTCCACGGCCACAACGGATAAAACAATAAGAAGAAACGAATAAAGGAGAGGTATTGTGTTGGTACCGTTGTCTTGGCTTACATTAAACACTGACGGTTCAAGACATCACATTCACCGCGCAGTAAGTAAGTCCGATGGTATTCAATTAGAAAAGGTTCAAAGCAGAAGCTACCTCTCCTGATGCAATATCTTTTCGCTATAAGTTTGCTGAAAGTAGGCACTTTGTGTGTGCGCCAAAGTCTCTTTCAAGAGGGGATTGTTGGATATTTACTAATGTGGAATTAAGTTTATCCCTTTATTTATGACTCGAACAATTGGGGCCCCGCACATCGGAAATGTCGTTTCCACACACGTGCAATCTTAGTGCCAAGTATCATAAATTTCTTTAATGAAAGAGATATTGGTACGTAAATGAAATGTTTGGTATAGGTCGGAAAAGGGCTGCAGAGCCGAGAAGGGCCGCGGCGCCTTCCGGACTGCGCCGCAGCGCCTGATTGGCAGTGATCATCGTGAGTTTCTGGTTGAATTAGCGCCGCGACGCTAATGTGGCTGAGACGCGGTGCTTCATTGGTAGTGACTGCTCGACGGAATCCCAAATGTTTGGATGTTGAGGTGGTTTCAATGACATTGAATCCACCCAATAATGGTCATTACTTGGACCATTATGTTGCTGCATTACTTGGGGGTTAAATGTCATCAATTACATGGCAATTGAATGTCATTATGAGACATTTGAAAGGGCATCTTGCACACCTATAAATTGAGGCCTTTGGCTCAATTCTATAGAGGAACATATGAACATACTTACAAGTTAACAACACCACAAATATATCAGTTTTTCTGATAAGCAATCATTCTCTTAGCAATCTTCATTATTCGTGTTCTTCATCGGGATCATTTGTGTAGACTCTGCACATTTGATAGTTTGATGTTTCATTTTGGGAGAGTATTGTCCACACTTCCGTAAAGCCTATATACGAGGAAAATCTTGTCTTAAAGACAGAGAGTCATCTCTCGACTCAGCCGGTAGTGTTGTGATTATCTAATTGGTTGCTAAGTGTTTTAGGTGTGAAATAGAATTTCAAAGGACTCTAACCGTTCGGATTCTCATCGGATCTACAAGCCACAAGTGTAGCAGTTCATGTTCTTGTATTTCCGAATACAATATCCATATTTGAAGTTCCAATTCAAGATCAAGATATTGACAAATTATTGTTGTAATCTTTGTTGTTTATCCTTTCGATCACTGTAATAGTTATTTACTATTTTCGTACGTGCTTTACATATCCAACGACCTAAACCTAATTCTTTTCCTTTGTAGCCTACGGCAGTTTGGTAGAATAGTCCTACACCTAAAGTGATTCTAAACCTGAATAAAGAAAAGAAAACGTAAGTTATTTTAATTGGTTTAAAGGAATCCTAAAACTAATAATACAGTTTTTGTTTACGCATGATATTATTATTATGATTATTTTCGTTTACTAGAGCATTTATTATTATGGTAATTTTTCTTTTAAAGGTTTTATATAGAATATTTTATTTTTGAAAAGACTTATACTATTGTTTTTTAAGACAGCAAGATATTATTATTATGATATTTATTATTATGATAATTTTTCTTTTAAAGGTTTTAATATAGGATATTTTATTTTTGAAAGGACTTATACGGTTGTTTTTAAGACAGGGTTTACACAAGATATTATTATTATGGTAATTTTTGTTTACCGGGGTATTTATTATTATGGTAATTTTTCTTTTAAAGGTTTTATATAGGATTTTTTATTTTTAAAAGGACTTATACGGTTATTTTTTAAGACAGGGTTTCTTATTATGGTAAAAAAAAATTAAAGTTTTTATTAGGATTTTCTATTTTTGAAGGACTTATATGGTATTAGGACTCCTACACACGTTATAGTTTACGGAAGTTTTTCTTCTTTTGCTAAAAATAAGGCAGTTTTTATTATTACTCTATTACTAGATCTATATTATTAGTGTTTAATAAGAATATATGTAAAAAATAGTAAATGATAGTTTTGTCTATTGCATGAACTTTTAATGAAGAATAAAACACTCAATAACATTTTAAGACTCTTCATGCTTTTAATATAATATAGATATAGATAGATTATATATATTTTCTAATTCAATAAATCAAATATCTTCTTATGGTTTGTTTTACAACATGGTCTAAGGAGCCATTTAAAGATAGATTTTTTGTTATTTAAACAAACTAGCAATATTATTTGGTTAGTTCTTTTTTTTAAGATGAGTTTGGCGAGTTTTTCTATGTCCAAATGTCTAGAAATAAATTTGCCAGTTATTTATGGTCAGGCTATAATAGTGCCAAAATTTAAAACAAAGGAACCGCAAGCCCAAACCCGAATTCATCATCTCCGGTAGGGTTTTGCTACTTTCCGTGAGATCAGAGAGGAAGAGTAACTCGTTGGAAAAAAACAGGTGTAGCAAAAATGGCTAGCACCAAAGTACAGCGGATTATGACCCAGCCCATTGTAAGATTCTTCCTTCTTAGTTCTTACACCATTTCTTTTGTATGAGCAATTTACGCTAAATTTGGGGTTTTTTTTTTTGTTTTCTTACAGAATCTGATCTTCAGATTTCTTCAGAGTGTAAGTTTAATTTCTTTCTTTTTCTCAGTTTAACAATTAGGCAAGTTTTAATTTCAGTTACCTTTAATGTGAAAATTTTTTTTGCAGAAAACACGCATTCAGATATGGCTATTCGAGCAGAAGGATGTGAGGATTGAAGGACGTATTATTGTATGTTTTTTTTCTTTCTATATATATATTTGTATTCAAAAGAAGAGGATTTTTGTGTGTGTGTTGATTTTATGAATTTACTCTTACAATGTTTGTGCCCATTACTTTCTGGTTGATTCTCTAGTTGCTGGTAGTATTTTTTTTTGGGGGGCATACATTTTAGTGCATGCAATAATAGGTTATTACTCAGCATAGATTTTAGGGGCAATGCCTCCCTTTTTGTTTGGGTGTGGATTTATGGACAACTACAACAACAACAACATAACCAGTGAAGTTTGGGGAGGGTAGAGTGTACGCAGAACTTACCTCTACCTTGTACAAGCGGCTGTTTCCGAGAGACCCTCGGCCTCGGCTCAAGACTGGATGTGGATTTATGGAATTGTTTTTTATTTTATTTTATTATATATTGAGTAAAGCTCTGTAGAGTTTAGTATCTGGTTTGTTATGAACTGATAAATGAGCAGCCTAGGTTAGAAATTTTGGTCCGTGATAATTATCATTGGAAATGGTTTGAGATAATAAAGGTGCTGTAACTCAGTAAGGCAAAAAACAGTTTTAGTCATATTCCTTTAGCTATCAATTAATTGTGTTTTACAAGTTATGTAGCGCCTTTATTTTTGTGAATTGCAATAGAAACGGTACAAAGCATCTAGCATCGTTTGTCATAATATTTCATGTAGCAAGGTCGTAAGTCATAATTGACATACAGGTAGTAGACTTTAGATTACCGCTCATCGTTACTTCCTATTTTCCGAGTCCAAAAGGCCTATATGTAGTTTTACCAGACCAAATAATAGTTGTATCCTTATGTAAAGTCTAGTCTTATTGAACAAGCAACTTTAGTTTCTGTGGCAATGTAGCATATACTTGAAATTGGGATAGACACTGGACTGCTCATAGTTCGAAAGGGGAACTCTAATTCTCTAAAGCAACACTATAATGAAATATCCACATTGTATTAGAAGAACTGTAACCTTTTTTATTGTAGTCATTTTTATGGTAGTATGGGCCAACGGGTTGAGAAAGTGTGTTCTGTCTTAAAACTTCTTAGGATTAGTAATTAGTAATTGATCATTGATTCCTAAGTCAAATCTAATGGAGTTTACTAATTTCTTCAGCATGTTGTGGGGATTATTAAGAAATCATCTGCTTCTATGCTTGATTCTTACATTTTGTTTAGAGCATTTATTGGCTTGCAAATTTCAAACTCTAGAATGTTACATCTGTAGCTGCAAAACATAGTGCTATCCGTTAATGACAACACTTAGCGTCCCCGATAGTCTTGCATATGGGTATTTATTCTGGTTGTATAGCCTTTCTACACAGCTATCCTCATTTCTTCAGTTCCTTCTACTACTCTTTTCTGCTTATGTAGTTTGGATTTCCTAAGCTTTGGTTCGTGGTTAGGAGATGTAGACTCGGATTACAGATTGTAGTCAAGCTTTCAGTTGGGGCTTGGGAAGCTTAAGAGTTTAGGAAGTAGCTGCATTATCAACTTGTCAGACATCATATGGCTGAAAATGCATGACTGGATAAGCTTTAGCACTAGCTTCAATTGGTGTTGACATATTCATTGTTATACCCTTCTTATTGTGTTGGTCTTTTGAAGAACTGTATCTGGTCATTTCATGAAATAGTTTGTGATGAGGTCGGTAGCACATGTTCTCTGCCAGCAGATAAAAAAAGATTTCATCCCTGAATTGTTGCTTTTGCATGACACACGTGCACTGTGGTTTTGGCTGGAGTTGTACATCAGTGCACTGAGAAGAATTTAGATGTACTATCATTGACACAGACTTTTTGTGCAGCTGCCATATTTTTTTTCTTGGCTTTTGGATTTAGGTTATATTTCAACTCACTATTAGATGTTAAACGGGAGATTCTTTGTTTTTGTTGTTTAGGGTTTTGATGAGTACATGAATTTGGTTCTAGATGATGCCGAGGAAGTCAATGTGAAGAAGAAAAGCAGAAAGCAGTTAGGTGCGTAACAAATAAGTTTCATCTCAAGGCCTAGCCTTTTTTCTCCCCTAGAATTACAAAGAAAAACTATATTTGTCTACACCTTTTGTCTCTAAAATGTCTTTGTTTCCTGTGCAGGGCGGATTCTTCTGAAAGGAGATAATATCACACTGATGATGAACACGTATGTTTGACTCATTGTTATTCCTCTTTTCCTGATGCACCTGAAAACCATAGTTAATCACTCCTAACAAATAGCTTATAACCACCGTTGTGAAATCTCTCCCCTTTCTTCCTCCTCTTAGGCAGGGCAATGCTGATATTTTACTCATTTCATTTGTTTTTCTCTATTTAGGGGGAAATGATTTTTTGTCAGCTGGACTTTGGGAGAAGTTTGAATTTTTCTGGCAAAAAAACAACTATTGAAACCATGTGTCTTTGTGGACAAGGAGCAGGACGTTAGACGCACAGCCTTGAGTTTGAACTTCCATTTATGTTTTGTTATATGTATATTCAGCGTGGTTTCCTTGAGTCTAAATTCTGCAATTGTAGTAGTCGAACTATCAGTAATTGTATGGAAAGAAGTTGCTTGACCTAGCTATCAGCTCCCAAGTCAAAAGTGTCGTTTGACTGTTTCTCTATTGTTGGTAGTCACGATTATATTACAGGAAAAGAAGTGTGATTGTTTAAGAATTGAAGTAGTGTATTATTGTGCATGTCTAATTTGCTTTAGGGTGGAGGTATTGCCACTAAGAGGTTCATTGACCTCGTGTTGCTAGGATGAACAACTTGTTATGGACTAAACTAATTTATATGTGAATCATTTTCAAAGTCATCAGTAAATCTTAAAGAGATAACGGTCATGAGAGACATCAGTAATTCACGTGCTATGTATTAACAAACGGTCATGACAGGCACTAATCTTTCTTATTGGAACAACATCATATTTAGAAATCCTTGTTGAAGAATGAGGACATTAATCACAAATTAGCAGAAACGGTCTCTTAACTATGAGAATAGGTTAAAAATAGTCCCTTAACTATGCAGTTAACAGTTTTGGTCCTTTAACTTTTTGGAACACTTTTAGTCTCCGATAAAATATTAATCGAACTTTGTTCGTTAGATTTGACGAAAAATGTGAACAAAGAAGAAGAAATTAGCGAGAATTCACATTTAGAGGTACATATTACTAAAGTAAAAGCCAAATACCTTGGGACAAAACCGACATACGTCCGTCAGTTATAGAAAAAGTCCAAGAAAAAAAACTTGATAATGTTAGAAAATAGTATCTCGGAGCACAAAAAATCGACGGACTATGTCTGTCCATCAGCTATAAAATACACCAAACTTTAGAAATAAATTAGAAATAGCAAAAACTACAAAAAAATGTCACTATTAAAAATAAGCGGAAACCTATCGACGAAAATTGAGGGATGCTATCAGAAAGTCAATAAATTTTTTACGAAAACCGACGAACGTCCGTTGATTATTTTTGGGCAATAACCGAGTGTAGTGTATTTTACTTAGCTCATGGACTCCCTCGATTTAACCGACAGTGTCCGTCAGCTTTTTTTTTGTTCCAATACACTATTTTCTAACATTATTAAGTTTGTTGGGTTTTTCTCGGTCTTTTTTATAGCTGACAGACGTCTGTCATTTTTGTCCCGAGGTATTTGGCTTTTTACTTCATTAATGTGTACCTCTAAATGTGAGTTCTCTTAATTACTCTTCTTTTTTACTACAATTCTCGTCAAATCAAACAAACAGAGTTCGATTAATATTTTATCGGAGACTAAAAGTGTTAATTTTTGGAAAAGCTAAACGACCAAAACTATTAATTGAATACTTAGGGGATTATTTTTAACATACTTTCATAATTAATGGATCATTTATGTTAATTTGTGACAAACTTAAAAGACCAAAGCTATTAAGTGCTTAGTTAAAGAACTATTTTGAACCTATCTCATAGTTAAAGGACTATTTATGTCGTTTTTCCGGTAAAGTAGTATCGAAAAGCCAATAATTGAATAGGGTTGCAGCCTAGGCAATTGCCAATTCGACCTCTCCAGCTAGGTCTGGCTGCTAGCTTTTAATAGTCCGTACGTTCTTAAAGACATCTGGAAGGTACCCATTGTTGAGAAAACAGTGGCCTTCTGAAAATATTCAAGTTAGCCAAAAACAAGAATATTTGAAGTTAAAATTTAAAAAATTGTGAAAATTATTGTATTGGGACAAGAATTTTACTTGAAAAGTAAAGTTTGAGAAAGTTAAAAATTGTATAGAAACTAGCCTTTCAAAATGAATTTCCAAACCAGTATTTAATATTAAGGAAATAATTATGACTAAATCAGTATTTATAAATACTTAGGGGGCTTTTAGCCAATATTATTATATTCATTTGAAATTAAAAAAAGAACATTTGGAAATTACAGATTATGTCTGGACATGAATTTCATTGAAAAGAAGTTGGTAAAATTCTACAGTAAAAATCGCTGTTTCTCTTAATACTTCTCAAGTAAGTTTTCTAATATTTTGAGTTACTTGTAACCAAACTGATATTTGTTTACTAGGAGTAAATTTCAGAATTTGTAAGGAGTAACTATTTATGACCAAACAGTGTGTGTTTTAAAAGAGTTTCAGGACTCGTCTCGGGGTGAGGTACTAACAAAACATCCAGGGGCTCATGTGCGGGGCTTAGATTCTGTGAGGCTTACGTCATAAGCGCACGACTGGTCGTCCTAAACACGTCTAACGTTCGAGACTCGCCTAACAGTTCTTACACAAATTATATGTTAAATTTCTTAATTAAAATCGTTGACCCTCATAATTTTTTAACAAATGAATGATACTTAATAGTCTTTTCCTCTATAGAAATAAGAAGATTGTGTGTAATTCAAATAACAAGTCATAGTATTACATATTTACTATTTGAGAATATCATGAGAGTGAATATTACTTAATATTTTTAAAAAATACATAACCGAGTTGTAAATTTTCACTTGTCATTGGTCTTTTGTCTTATGTATCAAAATTATCATATTTTATTATTTCGTTATTTGAAAGTAATTTTATTTTTATTTATGGAGTAATTAATACCGATAAAGTTTATTGATTATTTGCTTATAGGAGATAAAATGATAATATTATTATTTTAAGAAATTATGATTTTTTTATTGTTTGAAAGTTAATATATTAAAGTTGATTAATATTTTATAATAGCTTTTATTTCATTGCATTGTTTATACTTGTAAAATTATGTTATATATAATTATATGTTAGTAAGTGGCGCATATGGATTAACGCATCTTAAGCCCCCCTTTTAAAACACTACTATATAAGTATATATTAGTGCCAAAAACTGACAATAACCAAAAAACAAGTTGCCATATGTAAAGGGCAGAGCTTAAAAGACAACAAACTACTGCTACTCTATAACACTCCACTTTGTTTTGGATTTGAGCCCGAACTACGGTAGAAACTCTATTAATTAATACTTGATTATTTAATAAACTCTCTTAGATAATATTTTTGGTCGGTCTCAATTCAGGGATAACGTGCTAAATTAATAATTTGCTAAAATAATAAGATAATACATTTTTGATTACTCATATAGACCCCATGTAAAAAAAAAAAAATCCTTATATACTACATAATACATGAGTGATTTATGAAAACTTCTTGAAAAATGACTCAATTGTCTTTGGTTTTTTGATGAAATCAATGTCACATTGAATCTCATCTCTAATTTTTCTTATCATTGTAAGAACTTCTGGTGTTGTTTTCTCATAGCTCAACAAGAATTTATTCAATGTGATTGCCGCTTTAATAGTCTCGTTTCTCGAAGGGGGCTCTACTGTAGAACTTTCATCATCATTTTCATCACATTTATCAGTTCCCATAACGCTCTCAATTATTTCTTCATCAGTCAACAACTGTGCAACTACATTTTCTTCTGGGTAGTTCAGGATATGTTTGACATCCATTGCATTGCGATAAGCCAAATTTTTTATCAAATTTTGTAGTTATTGAGTGCTTTCACCATCTAACTGTTCATCTGAGTTCTCAAAAACCATGTTATCTGTTGATCAAAGTTTACAATGACAAAAGCAGTTCGCAATTGTATTTGCACGTACATCCATAGTCCATGCTAAAATTGCAAGATTCATTGCATCTAACACATTTATTTTCTCTCGATTTGGTGCCCCTAATTCATAGCCCTCCAAAAGACTTCTATAAAAATCAACGACGATAATGCATCTTAAAAGCTCATATAATCCCCGCGTCACAAGGTTGAATTTTTGAAGTTGTGTTTGGTGGCAAAAAAAATAATTCAACATTTTGCAATCCTTCAATAATTTTTGGATGAGCAGGGCAATTATCCACAATCAAGAGAATTTTTCTTGCAACCATTTTTTTATCAAGTTGGCGAACATATTCTTCAAATAACGCCCCAGTCATCCAGGCTCGTTTGTTAGCACGATACTCACAGTTCAAACTGTTCAAGTTTACATTCTCGAAGCACCTTGGTTTAGCATATTTTCCAATAATCCATAAAGGAATTTTCTCTAAACCGTCCTCATTACAACAAACAACCACAGTTAGTCTTTCATTCTCTTGTTTTTTCCTCCATGCCCTCCATTTCAACTGATCCACTCTCTCCGAAACGCCGAATTTTTTTAATTCCATATCTTGATTTGAACTTTCCAAGCCAACCTATAGAAAAAGTAAAGTCTAGAGTATCCGTAGGATACATATTCTTCATGAACTTTTTCGCTTTTTCGATGATTAGCTCTCCTGTCATATTCACATGTTCTTGATAATGAAGAATCCACTCATAGAGAGATTTTTCTAGGCTAGGGAATTTTGCCGGTTTGTGTCGCTTAACATCACCTCTTTCAGGAGCAAGTGAGAGATACTTTGAAGACCGCTTAATTGAATTCGATATCGTCCCTTGACTCACCTGCAAAGTTACTAGAAACCCATTCTTGAAATTGTTTTTGAGTGACACTTGTGTAAGATGATATTAATCTCCCTTGGGGAGTCTTTCATTAATATAAAGGTATATATAGAGTACAATATTCATCCCTTATACAATAGGAATCCTAAGCCTATACAAAAGAGGAATCCTAGTCTTACCATAATTATATTTACACAATATATGGAAATATTCTAATTATGGATAGGGAATATATTGTTTCCTATATTTACATGTTTACACATCCCCTCAGTCGGAGCGGGAGGAGGCCGGACGCTGAGACTGGATCTCGAAGTCAAGAAATAACGTACGGGAAGTCCTTTGGTAAATCTGTCGCGTCGATAGGATGATGGAACATGTAACACTCTGACATGGCCTAACGCAACTTTCTCACGAACGAAGTGTAGGTCTATCTCAATATGCTTGGTTCGCTGATGTTGAACCGGATTATGAGAAAGATAGATGGCAGAGATGTTATCATAATACACAATAGATGCCTGACGCAAAGGACACTGAAGTTCTAACGGTAAATTTCGAGCCAACAAATCTCGGCTACTACATTTGCAACGCCTCTCCGTACTCGGCCTCGGCAAGATCGGAGCGAGATAGGGTAGCTTCGTCGCTTGCGTACCAAGAAATCGAGATTATCCCCTAAGAAAACACAAAAGCCGGAGGTGGAGCGTCGTGTGTCCGGACACCCTGCCCAATCTGCATCCGTATATGAAAGCAACCTGTCTGGTGCAGAGGGATATAGGTGCAAACCATAATCAAGAGTGCCCTTAATGTATCGAATGATACACTTAAGAGCAGTGAAATGAGACTCCCTGGAGGCATTCATGAATAAGCACACCTGCTGAACAACATAAGCTATGTCTGGCCTGGTGATACTGAAGTGCACCTGCAAGGCTCCTATATAGAGTAGGATCAGAGAATGGAGCACCATCCATAGCACTGAGCTTAGATTTGGAATCAACTGGAGTAGGCACCTCTTTGCAGTTCGCCATCTTAGCCCTGTACACAATCTCTTCGCATACTTACGCTGACACAAGAACATATGATTGGCGGACACAGTCACGATATCCCCCAAAAGTAACTCAGCTTCCCCAAATCAGTCATTGCAAATTCGGACTTGAGCAAGATAATAATCTCATTTTTCAATCCGTCGGAGGAGGTAGTAAAAATAATATCATCCACGTAAAGTAATAAGTAAGCAGTGCTACAACCTCGATGAAAAATGAAAAGTAATGTATCACTCTTGCTGCATACAAACCCAATCTGCAAGATATACCTGGCAAAGCGATCATACCACGCACGGGGGGCCTGCTTCAGGCCATATAGTGACTTACGGAGACAACACACATAGTGAGGAACTACTGGATGGGTGAACCCTGGTGGCTGATGCATGTAGAATGTCTCTCTCAGATCCTCATGTAAGAATGCATTCTTCACATCAAGTTGATGGATCGGCCAGTGTTTGCCTATGGCAATGCTCAAAACTGTGCGGATGGTAGCCGGTTTGACAACCGGGCTGAAGGTCTCACCACAATCAATGCCTTCCTGCTGATTTGTGCCATTAGCCACAAGACATGCCTTATACCTCTCAAGATCCCCATTGTCTCTGAACTTGTGACGAAATAGCCACATACAACGAATGACATTCACCCCCTTAGGTCTAGGTACTAGATCCCACATGTGCTGTTTAGTTAAAGCATTGAATTCCTCATACATAGCCGCATTCAATTAGGGTCTTGTTTGGCCAATTTTGGGTTCTTTGGAAGTGGAGAGATAGTTTGGGCAGATAAGTTGAAATGGACTTTGGGTTTGAAGATTCCATGCTTTGAACGAGTTTCCATTGGATGGGTAGGGACAGTGGGTGGCGGAGTGGTGTCTGAGACAGGGGGTAAAGTCGGATAAGGAGAAGTGAGGGCGAAGCCGTAGGAGGCGCCGCAACTCCTGGATCGAGAGTCGCGGCGCTAGAAGGTTGACAGGCTTCTTTGAAATTTGGGCGCCGCGACGCCTCAGCACAAGACCGCGGTGCTGTCGACGGTGTTTCAAAAGATTGCTCTCTGGAAATTAGGCGCCGCGGCACCTCCCCTCGAGGCCGCGGCTCTGACGACGGAACAAATGATGTTAGTTGTTCGATTATGAGGGGAGAGATGGCAGACTCGTCAAGAAATGAGTAGTCCTGTTTTTGGAATTTTGAAATATTCGAAAACGGAAATGTGGTCTCGTTGAATGTGACGTGACGAGATATGTGGATCTGACGAGTCGACAAGTCATAGCATAGATAGCCCCTATGGTTCGGCGGAAATCCTAGAAAGACACATGGAGTGGACCTAGGAGCGAGCTTGTGAGGGGCGGTGGGGCTAAGGTTGGGATAGCACAAACAACCAAAAATCCGTAGATGATCATAATAGGGGATTCTATGGTAGAGGATTTCGGTAGGGGTTATATTGTGAAGAGTGCTAGTAGGGAGAATATTTAGAGTGTATTCTGACATTTTAGCAGCATATACCCAGAAGGGTGGAGGGAGGTAGGCATGAATCAATAGGGTGCGAATCATATTGTTAATGGTGCGGATGATTCTTTCAGCTTTACCGTTTTGTGGTGAGGTGTAAGGGCAGGAGAAGCGAAAGACCATGTAATTATTGGTACAAAAGCGGTGAAACATAGAGTTATTGAATTCACGACCATTATCGCACTGAAATGATTTTATGCCTTTTCCAAATTGTGTCTGAATGAACTTGCGAAACTCAAGAAATTTGACAAACACTTCCGATTTAAATTTAAAAGGGTATAACTAAACGTAGTGTGAAAAATCATCAAGCAACACAAGATAGTATTTATGACCGAGAGAACTAGAGATAGGAGATGTCTATAAATCGGCATGTATGATATCAAAAGGAGCAAATGTAACACTAGTAGATGATTTGAACGGAAGACGAATATGTTTGCCTAAAGAGCAAGAAACACAATTTTGGTCAAGTTTCCCATTACAAGCAATGAAATTGTTGCCTCTAAGAAAATTAAAAACTAGGACTCCTGGATGACCAAGCCTATTATGCCAAGTTGAAGAAGAAACAACCGCTAGAGTGACGAGAGAGCAAGATCTGGCAGCGGAGGTGGAAGTGAATGGATAGAGATCCCCCGTGCTATTACATCTCGTAAGAGGTGTCCCCGTATGAAGATCCTTCACAGTAAAACCAAAAGGGTCAAAATCCACAGAGACAGAATTATTACGAGTAAATTGGCGGACAGATATGAGGTTCTTAATCATGTGTGGGGCATATATGGTGTTTTTTAGGGAGAAGGGTGGATGAGGAGGTTGTGTGTATGAGGTACCATAACCCTTAACTGGAATGCGTTGTCCACTACCAACTGTAACATATTGAGGATGCTTTAAACTAAACAACAGTTTAGGAATAGTACTGCAGACCGGGTGACGTGAGATGTGGCGCCCGAGTCCATGTACCAAGTATTGTCGGTGTTGCATAGAGAGGGTCTTGAACGCCCGACCCAACTCGGTGGGTGTCATGCCGGAGGAGGGGCATGCGGGACCCGACCTCATGAAGTGGGCTCGCTTGGGGGGTGGAGCGGGGCCTAACAAACCGGGGTAAGAATACGGATTGTATGGTTGCTGGTACTGGAATGGACTTGGCGCCGCGACTCTGAACTGGTGTGCCGCAGCTCTGTACTGGGGCACCGCGGCGCTGTAGACGAACTGCTGAAGAGCCGCGGCCCAGTTGTTCTGCGATCTCTGTTGCTGTTGCTGCTCTTGGTTCTGTTGACCGCGACCCTTGCCACGACCACGGCCTCCTCTACCGCCACGGCCTTTTCCACCCTTGCCGCCGCGACCCTGTCGCTATTGGGAGTTGTCTGGTGGCGTCTGATCTTGGGATTGCGTGTCGACAGCTAACACCTGCTGGGCGTGCTCATCCTGCTTAGCACGACGGGTTTCTTCGAGCAACAATTGTGAGCGAACTTTGTTAAAACTCGGTAGCGGATCTGCCTGTTGAATTATGGTGGCCAAAGTATCATATTCGCCCTTAGTAAGGCCAAAAATCATTTGTAGCACCATTTTATCGTCAGTGACAGGCGTGCCGATGTTGGAGAGTTGATCCGCTAGAAGTTTAAGCTGCTTGCAGTATTCAGAGACATTGGAGAAGTTTTCAAGACGTGTTTTGTTGAATTGTTCTTCCAAATACACGGCACGAGTGTGCTTGTTGTCCTGAAAAATTTCCTCCAAACGATTCCACAAGTCAAGGGTTGTGGAGTCAGATTTCATGATAGTAAGGAGCAAATCCTGAGAGATACTACCATATATCCATTGTTTGACGCCGACGTCGAGACGATGCCAGATAGAATCATCAACCTCCGTAGGGCGCGGAATAGTGTCATCAATATGGTCAAGCACGTTATAGAGACATGCATGATTGCGAAAAAGTTCAACCCATGGAGAATACTGGTTGTTTTCTTGATCAAGAATAATGGGAATATGGTTCTTGATGTTGGAAACAGTAAGGGCGGGATGAAACGGGGGTGATGAATTTGTGGTGGGATTTGTGGAGGTAGAGGCGTCATAAATTGTGGAAGAATCAGGGATAGCCATTTAGAGAAGAGAAGAAAGGAAGAACAAAACCCGAAAAGCAAGAAGAAAATCCGGGAGGGCCGCGGCGTAGGAGAGGCAGCCGGCGGCTGTGGAAGAGAAAGGTTTTTAGGGTTTTGTTTATTTGGCTCTTGATACCATGTAAGATGATATTAATCTCCCTTGGGGAGTATTTCATTAATATCAAGGTATATATAGAGTACAATAATCATCCCTTATACAATAGGAATCCTAAGCCTATACAAAAGAGGAATCCTAGTCTTACCATAATTATATTTACACAATATATGGAAATATTCTAATTATGGGTAGGGAATATATTGTTTCCTATATTTACACGTTTACAACTTGGATTATCCTTGTTGTGCTTGCATAATGCTCTTCGAATTTCGTCAGTCATTGTTGATTTTTACACACCTTTAAGAAGAGAAGCCATGTTGTGTGTATGATTTGTTTGTGTTAGCATGATTTGATCTTGTGTTTATATAGGAAATATTTTTTAAGATCCATAAAGTAGTACATTGAACACAAGAAACATAATAAAGTGGGAGATTGAAGGATGCTTCATTTTGATATAATATATTGAACAATAATGAAGTGGAAGATTGAAGAGTGTTTGTAAATTGGGTATTTCATTATAAATTTATCTATAAATTGACAAAATATTAATTAATATATAAATTAATAATTATTAATTTATCAATTAATTAATATCTTTTTAAATTAATAAATTTTAGCGGTCCTAAGCTCATTAATTTATAGAGTTTTACTGTAGTTTGCCACCCAAAGGTTGCCGTTGCACTTGCAGGGCACAAATTGTTCCTTGAAGTGATCAATAATTTGAAATATGGTATGCATTCTCTGTTTTCTTCTTCAATTTTTGTTTTTCACCTTCCTTAAATTTTCCTTCTACATGCCATCATCTCCATCACTCTTGCTTCTAAGGAAGCTTTACTTTGTAAAACATTATTAGTACATTTCTTGACTTCCATGCATATACTAAACAGTTTTAGCAAATTATTTTAATTCCCATTTTAACTATTTGTTGACTGTGGCTTCAACTTTATCACTGTTTCTCAAACATTACAAATTCATGTACTCGTGATCAGTGGTGGAGGAAAGATTTTGGTTCATCATCTACTATAGTCTATATATGCATTAAAAAAATTTGATTTTTGTATATACAGTGTGATTTAAAAAAAAAAGGGATATGGATGAACCTTTCCGTGTCTCTATCTCCGTCCCTGCTCGTGATCATGTCTTCTTTAAGGAGAAAATGCGATAGTTTCCTCTTACATTTTTAAGCTCATTGTGTCCTTATGGGCGGAGCTAGGTTAACCCCTTCGGCAAAAAATTATATTGTAGTTACAAGATTAAAATTATTTTTTATGTATATATAACAGATGTTGAACCCACTAGCTTCTTTCGTGTGTTTACTCCTTTATATTCTAAACATCCTTAGAAAAATTCTGACTCCGCCACCCTTAACTTCTCACTTTGAAAAAATTGATTTGTTTAATGGATAATTGGTTGTATTAATACTACATTACTATCTGCATGGCTGCATCTTTGGTTGCTTTATGATTCATTTTTCCCTAGAAATCTGCATCAAGGCATATTTGAGATATTCTTGTACAAATTACCTTTACTGTTTTATTCTGTTCTGTTCTGTTCTATGTAGTATACCTTACACTGTTAGGTGTAATGTGTTCTCATTTATTATGACTATAGTATCTTTTTGTATTAACTACTTATATGATTGATTGATGAAAGAAGGCATGGTAAAATGTTTTTTGATGTGAGCTTTTTATTTATTTATAAGGGTAGGTCCTGTCATGCTTGCTGAAATGGACTAGTGTGAGAGGGGGGGCATTTACTGGGGGTATGGGGTCCATTATTCTGAAGTTTTCTTTGATTTGGAAGTGTATGAGGAGAAGGTATCATGTGATATGAGGGGTCACTTTCTGCTCATATATGATCAACCTCTGCTTATTTCAAAAGGCATTGTCTTTTGCTATTTATGTCCTTTGCTGTTTCTGTCTGAGGCTTAAGAGGAGCAAAAAAATGCGCTTCCTTTTTGAAATTTGAATGGTAAGGACCTCCCTTTCAAATGGATACTATATCTCACCGTTCTGCTGTGTTGCAGAAAGAAATATGTCTGTTTCCTCTGCATAATCTGTTCTTGCCTTAAAAGTCACTTTAATCCTTCTGCGGGGTTTAAATATATTGGTGGATCGGTAAATATTTATCCGCATCGGTTGTTTAGTAACTAAACAATTAATCTTAACAATCAACAAATCAAAGTGAAAATGCATATTACTTAACCATGGTTAAGTGTTTAAATTGTATACGTGAGTGAAAGATGGAATAATTTCCCTTGGGGATTCCTTTCATTATTCACAATATATATAGCTGTACAAAGGTTGATTCCTAATATGGTACGAATCCTAAACCTTACAAAGGTTGATTCCTAATACAATTAGAATCCTAAGTTACCTTAAATATACATTTATCATAATTACAAAATATACAGAGAATATTCGGAGAATATTCGCTAATACTCCCCCTCAGACGGAGCGGGAGGAGGCCGAACGCTCAGGCTGGATCGGAAGTCGGTGAAGAGCTGTCGCGGTAGTCCCTTTGTGAAGATGTATGCATACTGATAAGAGGAAGGCACGTGTAATATTTTGACCCGACCACGGGCACCTTCTCTCGCACAAAGTGGATATCCATCTCAATATGCTTAGTCCGCTGATGTTGGACCGGATTATGAGACATATAGATGGCAAATATGTTGTCACAATAGACTATAGACGCCTTGCGGAGTGGACACTAAAGCTCTAAAAGAAGATTTCGGAGCCAACAGATCTCAGCAACTACATTAGCAACACTGCGATATTCCTCGTTCGGCACTCGAACGGGATAGTGTGGCTCGCCTCTTGGCGGACCATGAGATAAGATTATCCCCAAGAAATACACGGTACACTCGAGGTGGAGCGACGTGTGTCGGGCATCCCGCCCAATCGCATCCGTGTAGGCAAGTAACTTGGTTGGGGCGAGAGGGTATAAGTGTAATCCAAAGTCTAGTGTGCCCTTAACGTATCGATAATACGTTTGAGGGCGGCAAAATGGGACTCTCGGGGGTCGTGCATGAATAGACACACCGTCGAACGGCATATGTAATATCGGGCCTAGTGAATGTAAGATGCGAAGAGCACCTGCTAGACTCGATATAGAGTGGGATCGAAACGGCGCACCGTCATTGGCACTAAGCTTGGATTTGGAGTCCACCGGAGTTGGCATAATTTTACAATTTGTCATCTTGGCCCCGTACACTATCTCTTCTCGCATACTTACGCCGACACGGGAACATAGTGGCTGCAGATCGGTTACCGATATACCCAAAAAATAACTTAGCTTGCCCAAGTCGGTCATAGCAAATTCGGTTTTGAGTAGAGCAATGATTTCATTCTTCAAACCGTCGGATGAGGCGGTAGAACAATGTCATCGACATATAATAGCAAATATGCGTGCACGCTACCTCGGTGAAAAGTGAAGAGAGAGTTATCACACCTACTACATACAAAACCAATCTGAAGATACCCGGCAAAATGATCATACCAAGCGCGGGAGCAGCTGTTTCAATCCATACAATGACTTCGAGACGACACACAAATGCGAGGCTATTTGGATGAACAAAGCCACGAGGCTGATGCATGTACACAGTCTCTTTCAAATCCCCATGAAGGAATGTATTATTGACATCAAGTTGATGAATCGGCCAATGCATGCCCATAGCAACACTGAGAACAGTCCGAATAGTGGCGGTTTAACAACCGGATCGAATGTCTCACCACAATCAATACCCTCCTGCCGATTAGTGCCATTGGCGACTAGTCTTGCCTTATACCTCTCTAAGTCACCACTGGTTTCGAACTTGTGCCGAAATAGCCACATACATCGGATAACATTCACACCTTCAGGTCTAGGTACCAAATCCCAAGTGTTCTGCTTGGTTAAAGCGTTAAATTCCTCGCACATGGCCGCATTCCAATTTGGGTCCAGTTTTGCTAGTTTTGGATTTTTTGGAATGGGTGATAAGGTTTGTGTGGAGAGATTGAAGTGAACCTTGGGTTTGAAGATCCCGTGTTGTGCACGAGTCTCCATACGATGAGACGGCAGCGGGCGGTGGGTCGGGCCGGGAGGTTGTCGGCCCACCGGTTCGGACCAATGGGTAGCGATTCAGCCGGGACCGGTTTCGGTGACTCGACCGGGGCCGTAGGGGTGAGCAGGGAGCTGTTGGGGTGGTGCGGACGGGCGATATCTTGTCGGAACAGTGGTCGTGCTTGTTGGTATAGATTTTGGATGATCGGGGACGACTTGGTTCATCGAGAAAGATGTAATCGGTGGTCTGAAATTTCGGAAGATTTGAAAAAGGAAAGGTTGTCTCGTCAAAGGTGACATGACGGGAGACGATGATTTTGCGAGTAGCAATGTCATAGCACAAGTATCCCCAATGATTAGGAGATAGACCAAGGAAAACACATGGCAGAGTGCGAGGGGCAAGTTTGTGAGGTGCAGTAGAGGCCATGTTGGGGTAGCATAAGCATCCAAAAATACGTAGGTGATCATATAATGGTAGCCTACGGTATAAGATTTCGGTAGGGGTCTTGTTTTGGAGTGTGCTAGTTGGTAAAATATTAAGAAGGGATTCTACCATTTTGACAGCATAGACCCAAAAAGGTGGTGGTAGGCAGGCATGAAACAGAAGTGTGCGAACCATGTTATTGATGGTACGTATAATTCTTTCAGCCTTTCCGTTTTGCGAAGAAGTATAGGGACAAGAAAAACAGAAAACCATGCCTTGTTTAGAACAGAAATTGTGAAATGTCGAGTTATTAAATTCACGTCCATTATCACATTGGAATGATTTGATAGATTTTTCAAATTGTGTTTTAATGAATTTGTGAAACTCGATGAATTTTGTAAAAACTTCAGATTTAAATTTCAGTGGGTAAATCCAGACAAAATGTGAAAAATCATCAAAGAATACTAGATAGAATTTATGACCCAAAGAGCTAACAATCGGAGATGTCCACAAATCAGCATGAACAATATCAAAGGGAGAAAAAGTAACACTGTTTGATGACATAAATGGAAGACGAGTATGTTTGCCTAGTGGACAAGAAAAATAGTGTTGGGCCATTATTACATTGAATACGCTTAGAAGTCCTAAGAAAAGTAAAAACTGGGTCTCCGGGGTGTCCGAGTCTGTTGTGCCAAGTGGAGGGAGAGATTGCCGCAAGGGATAGAGGTGCTTGCGGTCTGACAGCGGAAGATTGAGTAAATGGGTAGAGGTCTCCCACACTATTGTGGCGTGTAAGAATTTTCCCCGTATTGAGTTCTTTCACAGAAAAACCAAAAGGGTCAAATTCGACAGACACAGAATTATTGTTAGTGAATTTTCTAACAGAGATTAAGTTTTTAATGATGTTAGGTGTGTATATGACGTGGTTTAGGGAGAAAGGTGGGTGTGGATGTTTGGTGTGTGTGTTACCGTAACCTTCAATTGGAATGTGATGACCATTGCCGACAGTAATAAATTGAGGACACTTTAACCGATGTAGTTGAGATAGGTTACATGACGATCGGGTGAGGTGAGATGTGGCTCCGTGTCCATGTACCAATTGTCGTCGGGTCATTGAAGGTTCACGGTGGTGTAGGCACAGGCCCAAATCGGTCGGGGACGGGCCGTCGCTGGGCTCATGCTTCTTCTGCTTGCTGCCAGCGTTATTCTTGCGATTCTTGCTGCCTTTGGTGGACTACAACCAATTGGTGCTTCTGCTTCGCTGGGACATCTTTGTGATGGTGTTCTTTCTTGCCACAGTGTTGCCATCCCGTCAATGGCTAACGCCTTTTGATTATGTTCCTCTTGTTTAACACGTCTAGTTTCTTCCAACAATAGTTGTGAACGTGCCTTGTTGAAACTTGGGAGAGGGTCGGCTTGTTGAATCATTGTTGCGAGTGTGTCATATTCACCTTTTGGTAAACCCGCAACAAGTTGAAGCACCATCTTGGTTTCAAAACGAAGTCCCAACGTTGGATAGTTGATCGGTTATGAGTTTCGAGTTGCTTACAATATTCGGACATGTTGTTAAAATTCTCGAGGCGGGTATTATTGAATTGCTCTTCCAAATATACGGCCGAGTATTTTTATTGTCTGAAAAGATTTCTTCCCACGGACCCAAAGTTCACATGTCGTAGCACTGTTTTCATGATAATGCACAACGGGTCTTTGGAGATGGTGCCGTAGATCCATTGTTTGATGATGGCGTCAAGACGACGCCAGATTGAGTCTGTAACATCGGTGGGACGAGGAACAGATTCGTCAATATGATCGAGCACGTTGTATGCACATGCATGAATGTAGAATAGTTTCATCCACATGGAATATTGACGCTTCTTGGTCAAGAATTATAGGGATAAAATTCTTGATGTTGTTAACGGCGAATGCCGGATGAAAAGAAGATACTGAACGTTGAGAGGGGTTGTCAAGTGTGCCAGTGGATGAACCGGAATTTGTGGGGGAAGACATGGTTGTCTCCTGCCGAGGGAAGGGAATTTTCTGGTTTGGCCGAAAAAGGGAGGAAAGCATAATATATTTTTTTTCTATGATATCAGAAAAAAAACTGCTAATTTCGGCCGAGAATGAGGAAGAGATGAAAGATGGAATAATTTCCCTTGGGGATTCCTTTCATTATTCACAATATATATAGTTGTACAACGGTTGATTCCTAATATGGTACGAATCATAACTTACCTTACAAAGGTTAATTTCTAATACAATTAGAATCCTAAGTTATCTTAAATATACATTTATCATAATTACAAAATATACAAAGAATATTCAGAGAATATTCACTAATTGTGAGAAATATGTATTATATTCATTGGCCTGGTGTAATTACTCTGTCCGAGTAAGTTTTTAGAAAACAATCTTTCTCAACTCGGGATTCACAATGTTTAAATTGTGGATCTGCTACTGGTCTGGCACCCAGCTTTTGGGTACAAAAAATTCTAATGCACTCTGATATCTCGAAAAAGACTAATGTTAATCCTGCGTATATATATGCCGGAAACAAGTATGGGTAGAGCTTGATTTACATTTGAAAATAAACTCTCTCAACTCAGAATCCATAATGTCTAAATTCTAGATCCACTCCGCACCCAGCTTTTGGATACAGAAAATGTAATGTACTCTAATATCTTGAAAGACTAATCTTAATCCTCCGGTACGAACAATAATTCTCTAGGAATGTCTTAGCACTAGACCATATGATAAGAACTTAATTTAAGCAGTTTGTGGAAGTATGGAAATGATAATAAATATGTACTAGCAGTTACTCCCTCCATCCCAATATATGTGATATAGTTTGACTGTGCACGTAATATAAAGAATAAAGGGAAGATTTTTGAATCTTGTGATCTAAAACAATACCAATATATTTGTGTGATTATAGATAATCTCGTTAAGCGTAAAAGATAAAGTTTAAAGTTAATTTGTTGACAAATAAGAAAATATATCATTTTTTTTTACAAACTAAAAAGAAAAGTGTATCACATAAATTGGTTCAGATGGGTTTCTTTTTTTTTTTAATTCAAACTAATTTCATTGTCACCTATGTCAACATCTGTCACTGTTGCTCATGGTCCAGGCAAGGGCTAAAAGGTCCATTTTGTGAACTTAGGATTTCATCAATTCAAATTTTCAAATACTTCACTTGTCAAGTCAATGTCATACATCTATTTGATTGTATTTGGATTGTGATTTTTCTTCAGATTTGGACAAGAAGATGAAGAAGTTAGTACTGAACATTCCTAGTAAAGACGGTGCTGACAGTTTTACAGAACGCGCTGATGCCTATTACCAGAAACGGCCACAGCTTCTGGCTTTACTCCAAGAATTGTGTGATAACTATCTCTCTTTCGCAGACCGCTATTGCCAAGAACCATCATCGTCGAAATTCCTTTCTTGTTCCTATTCCATCCTTCCATTTTAATCATGATAACGATCAATTTGACAAGGAGGAAAATGGATCAGAGGTTATTGATTCTGATGCTGAGAGTTCGTTATCATATCAGCCTCCGTTTCCACCCGCACAAGCCAAATTTGAATCAGACATGATTGTTGCTGACTTGGTGTTCAGAAGTGTTGACTGTGAATTCGTCTTGCATGAGATTACTCAAGTTGAAAAGCATGCTAATGAGTCATCAAGGAAGATAGAGTTGCAAGAAGGCTTATTGGAGTTGTTGGAATCAGAGAGGTTGATCTTGTTAAATGAGAACGCGAGAATGGGCTACAAAGTGGCTTCGTTGATGGAAGAGAATAAGGGGTTGTCTTTGGAGTCTTTGTTCATGAAGAGGAAAGTAGCTGAGCTTGCAAGATGCATGCTAAACAGGAGGGAGGATCATAGAGTTTGCGTACTTAGTCGAAAAGTTGAGGATCTTCAAGGTCAAATATATGGATTGGAGAGGAGGAACAAGGAGTATTATGAACAGCTATTGAAGCATGAAGAAGAGAAAAAGAACAGGGCCAAGATTGGAAAGTAAGTTCCTAAGTATTGAAGTGTGTGACCATCACTTTTAGATAGAACACATTTTTTAATATTTGATTATATTCTCAACACGCCCCCTCACGTGGTGGCCTGATTTTTTTCATGGTCCAAGCACGTGAAAATTCTTTTTGATAATGGGTGGCGGTGATGTTCGATCTCAGGACCTTTGACATGCTCTGATACCATATTGAAGTGTGTGACCATCTGATAAGCTTTTAGATAGAACACACTTTTTAATATTTGATTATATTCTCAACGTTGTGGGATAGGGTTAAAAAGCTTGATATCTTCCTTTGTGCACCTGATTTCAACTCAACCTATTGCTAATATATAATATAAGGTGTTTCGACAATTCAACTTAGTTTGCTTATATAAAAGATGGCTTTATCATCATACACACATGATGTACTTTGAATGTCCTCTTCTACCCTATTGGCAGGATAACATGACATATATATGCATAATAAGCATTTTAAGCAGCTACTAGTAACTACCAACAGTAAAGTACAACAGAGAAACCATCTAAATCTGTGGTACTTCATCTTCTAAAGATTCACATATTAGAAGTTTAGAACCAATAGTTCTGGACCATGTTCCTCGTAGTTTACAATATAGGCAAATTAATTTGACACTGACAGATTATAATTAGGTAAAACATGTAGTACTAGTAGTTTGTAATCAATCATTAGCATATAGCACACGAGGAACGAGTATATGAGGCTTATTATATTGATCACTTAACACGATGCAAATAAAAAAACTTCAGAATCTAAATGAGAATGAATCATATATTCGCGAAACATTCTTATTGTCAAGGTTGTGTGTCTTTTTTCAGTCTACTCATTACCTTCTTGACATTATTGAAATTTATCTTCTTCTTTTTTCCTTTTTTATTTTTCTTGATTATCTATTTTTCTTTTTCTTATATTTTTCCCTTCCATTTTTCATCTAATAATTTTATTATGTAATCACTTATTTCTTTATATTCATCCTAATATTATTTTTCGGTTCACTTTTATCTACTCTCTTTTCATATAGTATTTTTTTCTTTTTTTCAATCCATCCAAAAAATTAGTAATTGTAATTATCTTTCCTTAAAATAATCAAGTTGATTTGCCTATTTTCTTCTACTAAATTGCAAAAAAATGAATTTTCTCTTAATTAACTATATCTCATAAACTCATGATTTATATGTTATACTAAACATTCATAATTACTTCATAAATAATTTGGTTATAATTTGTTTTCTTCCTCTTTTATTTCCCACGCTTTTTAGTATATAAAAATCACTTGCCTATAAAGTGCATCAACGAATGTATTTCAATGTTTGTCGAAAATTATTTGTAAGAATTTTTATAAGTGATTTTAGTCTTATAAGTTTATAAGGTCTTTTCGAATTTACCTTGTTTTTTAAAATATTTTATTTGTTTTGTATCCTCCTTGCAAATAATTTTTTTTTGCACAAAGTAATTGTGTAAGTTTAGAGAGCTCATAACATCACAATTCTATCCTCCTCCTTGTCCATCCCGTAAAATAATATTGTTGTGTTCCGAATAATGCTATTTAAAATATAGTTTAATTGCCTTTTTCATCAAAATTTTATACCCTTCCTATTTTAAAAGATTTTACGATCTAATCATGGTCTTAAATTATGCGTATATAATTATTCTTTAAGAATATAACTTAGATATTTAAATATGATAAAATATATCATAAGTTATAAACCGTATTATATTTTTCTTTTTCTTCATCCTCTCTTACTCATATCCGTAACCCTTCGAAATAATTAACATTCCTTCAATAATCAAATTAATTCTCCTTTTACCTCTTATTAATCTTATGAAACATCTTAAAATATTTTATGTTTTGACTAACTTCTCTTACCGTTGCTCATTTATCACTACCATTGCCATGTTTTAAACAAAGAAAAAAAGTATTCCATACTAACACTAACAATTTATTTTTCGATAAATTATTAAAGAAAATAAATGTTGAATGAATGTCCAGTTAACAACAATTCTTCTCTTCTCTTTGACAGAAAGGGTGAGACAAATAACTTTATTAAACCATTTTTATTCTAACCCAATATTGTTTCTACATTTTAAGTAGTAAGTCCAAAGAGTATAGACTCAACAAATGGTGGTAATGATTTATTAAAATCTGAAAAACTCGAAGACTTTATCAACAAAGAAAATGAAAAACTTGAAGACTTTTATCAACAAAAAGAAAATGAAAAACTTGAATGCTACAATTTTACATATCAATAAATAATTATGAACTAAATTGTAATTTAAAAATTACAAACAATTTTACATTCTCGTGCTCTTTCGTTAGGTATATTATAAATAGATTCACATGACTATGAAACAACATATACTTACTTCCTTAAGCAGCATGCACGTTTACGTGGGCTTCTTTTCCCTGCTTTCACTTTCGAAAACATCATGACATGGAGACAAAATAAGTTACGCTAACAAAGAAAAGAACACATAAAAATAAAAATAATCAAGCAAATGAAACTTCAAAAAATACTATAGTTATGAGTTAAAGTGAAAATAAGGATTATGTTGTCAACATATAGCATAATAAAATTTTCTAAAATAAAATAAAAAGAGAAGCAAAGAGAAATCTGAAATCATTTTTTTGAAGAATTTCTCCATTCATATCCTCAAGAACCCAATCAAATGCTATATACAATAAAGATAGAGAATAACCAACATGACTCAAAATAAATTTATATAAATAGAAATTAGTATGATTTTAAGGTGTCATAAATTCTTGCACCAAACAATTAGGGGTTATGAACATGAAAGGCTTGGAGGTTATGGATATTATTAATATTTATTATGAATAGAATTTATGATAAATAAAAAGGTGTGAGTTACGGAGATGATTTTTTAACATAAAATTATTAAAAGAAAAATGAGAGAAAAAATAAAAAAATAAAAAAAAAGATAAATAGGATCCTCGATCATAGAAAAGTGTCACATAAAATTATTTATTTTTAACCTTATATTACATATAGATATAATCGCTTGGGCACAGGACTGTGCATTTGACTTTAAAAGCATAGATAATATTGTTGTAAGCCGTAATTTGCTGGAGAAGCACTGGTGCTTATGGATTTTCCCAACAGCTTTTTATAGTTAAAGGGTAGATAGAAAGCAAGAAGATAAATCTTTTACCATGTGCCCTCTGTTATCTTTTTTTATTGTTTCCTATCACTTTCTTATAAAAGCGGATGGAAGATTTGAAATTTATGGGTTCGAAAATTTAATTTTTAAAAATTATTGAATTCTAAATTAATAATTTATACACATACAATATAAATACAAGGTTTGGACTAGAGTTACTAATTCAATCGAACCCATAACCGAATTGTTAGCTCACGCCCCTATTTTATCATGTTATCAAGATCTAATTAGTATATACCATGGTATATAAAATATTTACACAATCATATTATTTATAATGTAATCATAAATAATTTTTTATGATAAGCATTAATTGGTCATAACTATATATGTACAAATGGTAATTGTAAGATTGTATTAATCTCCCTGTGAAGTCTTTCTCATTAATACAAATATATATAGTGTACAATGGGGAACCCTAATATAATAAGGATCATATATCTACCATAATTATACATCACTAATTATTACACAATAGATGAAATATATTCTAATTATGGTAAAGGTATGTACACGTTAATACACCCCCTTAGTCGGAGCGGGAGGAGGCCGGACGCTAAGACTGGATTTGAAGTCGAGGAAGAGCTATCTAGGAAGGTCTTTGGTGAATTTATTTGCATACTGATATGAAGAAGGCACATGTAACACCTTAACTTGCCCAAGGATAACCTTCTCACGAACAAAGTGTATATCCATCTCAATGTGCTTGGTTCGCTGATGTTGAATCGGGTTATGAGATAAATATATGGCAGATATGTTATCACGGTAAATCAAAGACAACTTACTCAAGGGGCATTATAGCTCCAAAAGAAGGTTTCGAAGCCAACAGATCTCATCAACAACATTAACCACACCTCGGTATTCTTCTTATGCACTCGAATGGGATAAGGTGGCATGCCTCTTGGCTGACCAAGAAATGAGATTTTCCCCTAAGAACACACAGTAGTCGGAGGTGGAGCGTCATGTGTCCGAACAACCTGCCGAATCGGCATCCGTATATGACAACAACATGATCGGTGCTGAGGGGTAGAGGTGCAATCCATAATGAATTGTGCCCTTAACATATCGAATGATACGCTTAAGTGCAGTAAAATGAGGCTCCCCGGAGGCATGCATAAATAAGCATACATGCTGGACAACATAAGCAATATCAGGCCTGGTGAACGTGAGATATTGTAGTGCACCTGCAAGACTCCAGTAAAGTGTGAGATCTGACACATGATTACCATCAACAACACTAAGCTTTGATTTAGAGTCAACCGGAGTTGACATTATCTTGCAGTTTGCCATTTTAGCTTTGTATACTATCTCCTCCGCATATTTGCGCTGACACAAAAATATAGAATCTGCAGATCTAGTCACTGATATCCCCAAAACATAGCTCAATTTCCCCAGGTTAGTCATGACAAATTCAATTTTGAGTAATGTAATAATCTCATTTTTCAACAAATTAGAGGAGGCAGTAAGCACAATGTCATCCACATATAACAACAACTAAGTGATGCTATTACCTCGATGAAAGATAAAGAGAGAATTCTAACACTTGCTACATACAAATACAATCCGCAGAATGTACTGTGCAAAGCGATCATACCACGTTCTAGGGGCATGTTTCAAATCATAAAATGGCTTACGGAGGCGACATACATACTGAGGGGCTGCTGGATCCACAAAGCCATGCGGCTGGTGCATGTAAACAGTCTCTTTTAAATCCCCATTTAGAAATGCATTTTTCACGTCTAGCTGATGAATCGGCCAATGCTTACCCATAGAAATGCTCAGAACTGTGTAAATGGTAGCCGGTTTAACAACTGGACTGAACGTCTCACCACAATCAACACCCTCATGTTGATTAGTGACATTAGCCACAAGTCTTGCCTTGTACCTCTCTAGGGCACCAATGTCTATATATTTGTGATGAAAAAGCCACATGCAACGGATCACATTCACCCTCTCCGATCTAGGAACCAAATCCCAATTGTGTTATTTCGTTAAAGCATTAAATTCCTCACACATGGCCGCATTTCAATTTGGGTCTGGTTTGGCGAATTTTGGGTTTTTGGGAATAGGTGAAATGGTTTGGGTGGACAAGTTAAAATGGACTTTGGGTTTGAAAATCCCGTGTTGAGCACGGGTTGTCATATGGTGGGTGGGAGCAAGGGTACTGTCGGTATTTAGGATTGGGTTATGGTTTGGAGAACTGAGTGGTGGGAGGTGGTGTGACGGCGAACTGGGTTTGACGACGGATGGGGTTGGCGGTTGTGTGGTTTCTGGACTGGACGGTGGTTGTGGAAGTGGCGTCGATCTGGGCAGATCGATGTGGTGTGGGTTAGGAGCTGTGGGGTACGAAGTCGGTGGTGGGTTGGGGTGGGTTGCAGTTGTGGTGGTGTGGGTATGTTGGTCTAGGTTCCGTGAATTGGGTGGGCTCGGGTTTCAGAATGGCTATAAGACGGTGACACTTGGTTTACCGGTGGAGACGGTCGGTGGGTGTGAGATGGGAAAACCGGTGGGTGTGAGATGGGAGAACCGGTGGATGTGGGGCAGCCAACCGACTGCTAACGGTAGGAATGGCAGTCGGTGGTGGCTGTGACAGTTGCAGAGGTGCTGCCGGTAGTTGCAAAGGGTGTCGGACCAGTGGGATTACTAGCAGATGGTGGTTGACCAGTGGAGTTGGTGGAAGACGGTGGTTGAACATTGTCGACAGCTGCCAAAACAGTGGCAGCTTGACGGAATGCTTGTTGGACAAGCGAGATGGGTTCGAATCTTCGAGGAATGGGTAATTAGTGACTCGAAATGTTTTAATGTTGTCAATGTCGCGCCCGTTTTTCAACCCGCAGGTCAAAGCAGAGTGCAACGTATTTGGTGATTCCTGAGTATGATTAAGGAATCGCCACCTAATTATTTTACGATGAATTAGGACACCTAAATATTAACTAAATGCTACAATGTAACTCCAATTTTAAGGTCTGCGAAACTAATGAGATTCTAGGTAAGGTTCTTTATTATCCTAAAGGGAAGGGGTTAGGCATCATTTAAGATCCGCTAACTTGCAATTATCCGATCAAACTCAGGTTAATTATACTAAGGAAAATGAATGTTTAAAGTATAAAGTAGAAAGATGTTTGCAAATAATTAATTGAAAGGGATGCATGTTGTACAAGTATTCATTTGTATGATATTAAGAAAATACATGTAAAGTGAAAAAGTATGCATTTGTGACAATTAATAGTAAGGAAAAGAAACAAATTACTTATAATGCCAAAGAAGTAATTTTTAAAATCATTTTGAGTTGTACAATTTAATAAAATGAACAGAAGATGATCAAAGTTGTATTGAAAATTTTAAATATGCCTGACGAACCTAAAAAATAAATAAACTAGCGGAGGGTTTCTATGTTTGAATTAACCGGGCCTATAAGTAAATAAGCTAGCGATGGGTTTTAACTACCCTACTAATTATCCATTCATGGCCTAATTATTCTAATTATCCTAACAATCACACAAGCATTAAATAATTATTACAGACCCGAAAATTAAAGAATAACAATGAAAGGGAACTAAAGCGGATGACGACATCATCTCGCCCTATTTGTTTTGAAATCCCAAGTTTGGAGAATGCAAGGAAGGTAGATGCGGTCCTTCATTTGACAATAGCCATGATGAGTCTCACAAAGAGACTCTTCGTTGCTCCCGATGCATTTCATGTAAATAAAAGAGGAAAAAAAGGATTAGTAAACGGGACATGAAAATATATACATATGTGAATAAATACTTCATGAAAAGCAATATGTTGTTGGGCCCTCAGACCCACCAGCTCAAACAATAATGAATCAATAAGGTGTGGGCCCACAGGCCCACGAGACATGCACAAGGAAAGGGAGGAAAACACACAGATCAGTTAGGAGACACCCTAATCATATTAGTTATAAACAATCAAATTAAACACACATCCTAAATATTTAACTAATTTACAACTAAAATAAAACAGTAAGCCAAGAGATAATGACTTAGATGATGTAATTCAGATCTAAGCTTTATTAGCCCACATAACATGAATAGACAAAGTAGCAGGCCCAAAAGATAAACCCAACACACATATATTTTAGATTACTTCAGAAGAGAAAGGAAGGAAAACAGGCACAATATGCACTGATCAGAACAAAGGCTTAAAAATAGCATGGTATGAGTTAACCCCAACAGACAAGGTGTAGGCCTAGACATCCTTTTAACAATTCAATTACCAAGTCATGATATAGGAGGGATTAAGGAGTGTCATATACATGGTACAGGGATATCGTAAAGACAGGAAGACAAATCAAACAATATACAAGCAACTTTAGTGACCCAAATGTGACATAATACCTCCCAGAGAGCTTATCGTGCCAGCATAAAGGCATTTTTTAGACTCAGATATGTAAAGGTTGGTGCGTATAAGGTTGGTGTTAACACAATGATATCCAACAGATAAAATCAGCATACATCATGAATGAAGGCCAACAAGCGTGCTAGGATTGGGTTGATGCCAAATAGATGAAGCATGCAGGTTAACAAACTAGGATAGACATGCCTTTGACAAACAAAAGGGGACAAGGTAACCAATTTAGAGGGATTGGAAGGTTCAGAAATAGAGGGAGTCATTTTTAACTAGATAATACATTCAAGCACATTCCTACCTATACTAAGTGAGTTTTCTTATCCAGGCATGTTTCCTACATGCTCATATGAGCCAGGTTAGCCACTTAGATGCATATAAGTGGTGATATGTGATTCAACATAGTAGAAATTAGCTCAAGTAGATTCAACGCACCAAGACACCTCTCATTTAGACAAACAGAAGATAGACAGGATCGATTTTAGCAGGAACAAGTAATGGACATCCCAGCATATTAACAATTCTATACTGCACAGGTGAGGATATATGCACAACTAGCTCGAACAAATAGGCAGGGGGAATAGTTAGACATGGTATGGCTAATATAAATTTAAACTTATCATTTCATACCAAACAAATCCGATACATGATAAATCGGATACAAAATCCTAGTATGGGTAGACAAATTTCATATAATTTTGCCTAAAGCACCTATTTCAGTTTAACATGAGACTCATATAAAATTATCATTTAGCACATAACATGATATAGTATGGTTCATAAGCAAATAGAATAGTCGTAGAGGACAAGTGAGGTGTATAGAATGACCGTTTAAAGACAAAATTCTAAGTACACAGGGTCAATAGTGACAATCTGGACATACAAAATCATCCTCACACAACTAGTCGATCATTATAGCCTTGCCATTACTTAATATGAGGCTTAGATGACTCAAAAATCAAGCACGATCATATATTCAGGACTGATCTAGGCTAGACATAATCTGTTAACCATTCATGTTATGAAACATACTTAAACAAACACATACATCATATAAGATTGAATTTGAGTCTTGATAATAACACATTGATAATACATAAACTACTAAACAGACATAAACTGTCACAATGCATTCGAACTATCCCTATTATAATCCTCCTAGAAGATAAACAAGTCTAGAACTCAAGCCAAATCAGGATTTTTTTTTCTTAATCAGTGCAAATATCAAATACTTATTTAAGTACAAACTTACCCATAGGCTCAGATATAGTCTAAATCAAAGTCATATAACCTTAGTAAGTTATAATCTCATTTTAATACATGGAATCAGATATACATGGCCTTAATACCTAAATAGCTTAACTTAGTCATGATCAACTGAACAACATCCAATCTGACAGGATTTAATCATACATATTAAACACACAACGACACACCATAACCAATCATACCAAAAAAATCTAAATCCTCAACTAAACACAGCAAATAAAAATAAAAGAGGGGAATTCGAATTTACTGACCTCCTCCGGGTAGCGAACCGAGGCGTGTTTCGAATCGTCGAGTCCGTCGGAGAAGTGTGTTTATGCGATTGAAAGGGATAAGGGCCTAAATGTTTTATCTCTTTGTCGAATCAGAAATGGGAGTAAAAAAAACGGAATAGTCGATTTTTGGTTTGGCTTTTGAAGAACCGAGAGTTTTTTTGTCAAAAAAAGACTCCTCTCGAATGGACTCCACATGCTAATATTTATAAGATGAACTTAGGGTTTGCTAGGGCTCCTTTGGGCGGGATTTTTAGGCTTTTGATTTTGAAATTGGTCAAACGAAATCCTTCAAAATCCGAACGTTTGATGGCTTTGCAGGCTTCACGTGATTCATAGCACGAAAATGGAGCAAACACCCTCTGTTCCATGTAAGCTACAAGCTTTGTCTAGAAGAGGAAAGGGGAGCTGTTGCTGCTGCTGCTCTGCTTTTTTTGGGGAAGGGTGAGAGAGAAAGAAAAAAAAACTGGTGAGGGTTCGGCGGTGACGTAGGGGCAGGGGGTGTAGGGGGTGTGTGGCGAGTTTGGGGGGGGGGGGGGTCTGGGTATGTGTGAGATTTTTTGTTTTTGTTTTTTGGTTTAGGGTTTTTGTTTTTTAGGGGTAAGGGGACGGGTTTGGTTGATGAAAGGGGTCGGGTTTGGGGCCGACGAGTGGGCCTGGGTTTGTTGGGTTGGGCCAATTGGGATTGGACGATGGGGGATTTAATTGGGGAGTTTGGGTGTTGGGCCGAAAATAAAGAGGGGGAGTTGTTTTGTCTTTAGGTTGAGTAGAAATTATTTTGGGTTGGGGAAATAAAATGGGTTATGGGTTTAAAAATATAAAAGGGGTTTAAAAAATAAAAAAAAACATTGGAGTGAAAAAAAGTAAATAATTAAAAATAAGATATAACGATGTGATAATAATAAAACACAATATTTGCGAAATGTTTAATGCTTGATAAAAAGTGGAACGCGATGAAATTTTGCGAAAATAACATAACATAGAATATTAGGGGAATTATGATTACGACTTTAAAAAAAAAAAAAAAAGGCAAATGATTGTAGAAAAATATGGATAATAATAATGGGAATAATATATATATATATATATATATATATATATATATATATATATATATATGTATATATATATATATAATATAAAAAATATTTTTTGAGGTGTCGAAAACGTTTAAAATTGTAAATAAATCGAAAAATATGGGACAAAATTGGGTGTCAACAGTCAAACGGGAAAACATACACAATAAAGGTGACGTGGCGAGAAATGATGATTTTGTCGGTGGATAGTTCATAGCACAAACACCCCCTATGGTTTGACGGGAAACCTAGGAATGCACATGGAGTAGATCGGGGTGCCAATTTGTGGAGGGTCGTGAATGTTAGATTAGGGTAACACAGACAACAAAAAATTTAAGATGGTCATAGGTAGGGATCCAACGGTAGAGAATTTTGGTGGATGTGAATCACACGGGTAGGTAAAATGTTGAGAATGTGTTCTACCATTTTTAGTGCATGTACCCAAAAAGTAGGAGGGAGAGACGCATGAAAAATGAGGGTACGAATTATATTATTAATGGTTCGGAGAATTCTTTCGGCTTTACCATTTTGAGGGGAGGTATATGGGCACGAGAAACGAAAAGCCATGCCGTTAGCCGCACAAAATTTATGAAATAAGGAATTATTAAACTCACGACCATTATCACATTGAAACGATTTTATGTCTTTTTCAAATTGTGTTTTGATTAGTGTATGAAACTCTACAAATTTGGAGAACACTTGAGATTGAGTTTTAAAGGATAGACCTAAAGAAAGTGGGAGAAATCATCTAAAAATACTAAATAATATTTATGGCCTATAAAGCTAGTTATGGGAGAGATCCATAAATCAGCGTGAATAATATCAAAGAGAGAGAAAGTGGTACTCATAGAAGTCGTAAATGGTAGTCTAACGTGTTTCCCTAACTGACATGAGGAGCAATTATGAGAAAGGTTCCCTTTGTTACATCGGATTAAATTTCATTTTCAAAGAGAATAAAAAATGCGAGACCCCGGATGACCAAGTCTACTATGCCACATTGAGTGAGATATGGTTGTTAGAACGATGGGACGAGTGACACTAGCAGCGGATGTGGGTACGAAAGGATATAGGTCCCCCTCAGCATTGCATCTTGTAAGGAGTTTTTCGGTACGGAAGTCCGTTACAGAAAATCCAAACGGATCTAAATTAATCGAGGCAGAATTATCGATGGCAAATTTTCTAACAGAAATTATATTTTTGATGATGTGTGGGGCATAGAAGACGTTATTAAGAGAGAAGTGGGGATGCGGTGGTGGGGTAAGGGTGTGGCCAAATCCTTGAATCGGGATGCGATGACCGTTACCGACCATAATAGATTGCGGAGTTTGTAGCTTGCGTAGTTGAGGAAGATTATCAGAATTGTAGGTGAGATGAGACGTGGCGCCCGTGTCCATATACAACGCATTATCGGGTTGTTGACTGGTCAAAGTGCCAAATACCTATCCAAAATTTGCTTGTGCTGGACCTGGGATGGACGGATAGGACCCAGGATGTTGGGCCAGTCGATTGTGGCCTGGTAGTGTCGGTCCCAGATTGTTGGGCCGATGCTGGGCTACAGGCCACTGGGCATGACAGCCAAGGCCCGTCTGGCGGGCATGTGACAGGCTGTTGAGTTGCTGAGGAGGCTACTGGGACGCTAGGTCAGGGACGCGGCTAGCAGCCCAGTCCCATGTAGTGTTGTTTCCGCTGCTCGTAAAACCGTCGTGATTAATCTCCACCATGAATGCCTGTTGGAAAAAATTATGTTTGGGTTCGGGGCATATACTTGGAGTGTATGTGAGGCAGTAGCAACTGTATACTCAGTGTATATCGGTTTGTTATAATGATAAGGGGGTTGGGGAGGCTGTATATTTACTGTATATCGATGTTACTAGTGGTATACTGCCGAATTCAGTCGTCGGAAAAAGAAGAGAGGCAGCTGAAATTGAGTGATTAGGGTAGAAAGAAAGTTTTGACTTATGATACAATGTAAGATTGTATTAATCTCCCTAGGGAGTCTTTCTCAGTAATACAAATATATATAGTGTACAATGGAGAACCATAATACAATAAAGATCTTATATCTACCATAATTAGATATCACTAATTATTCACAATATATGAAACATATTCTAATTATGGTAAGTATGTACACGTTAATAGTAATTAACCAACTATCAGAAGTACTTAGCTTAAATTACACTAATAGTGTGGAAAAAATATTTACAATATCAATACATATAATTTAGTTTCATACTCATCATAGAGATTATCAACTACTACAAGCTAAGTGACTTCATCATATAACTATTTAAATTTTATGCCATCGGTATGTAGAACTTAATCTTTCGAAAAATTATGAAAAGAGAGAAAAAATTACCTTCACAAAAGGAGGGGAAATGGTGAAAGAAACATTATTTAGTAATCACAGGCATATAATGAAAGTCAAAGAGGGACGTACGTGGACTGCATGATAAGCTTTGGTTGTTGTCTCATTTGTATCCCATTCCTTATTACTTTTGGAAGGGGCTATGGAACAATAAAATTAAAAATGAAATAAATTGAATGTCAATTCTGTTTTTGAATGTCGGCAATTATGTCGTCCGACACCAGTAACAATACTTAGCAAAATAGAAACTTTAAAGAGTAAATGGAACGAAATTTAAAGAACACAAAGGTTTAAATTTTCATAAGTTATATATATTATATAACTTATGATGGTCAATGATCAAATGTATTGTATATATATTATATACAACAGTACAAATTCTTTTATTTATAGATTTACAATATAAAATAGAAAGGAATTAAAAGTTGAAGTCGCAGATGACTTCTACCTGAAAAATCTAACTAAGTAGACATAGACAACCTCTCATTACAATCGCTCCATACAAAACTAATCTAGAATCTAAACATCAATTGTAATGTTGGACAAAATGTTGTCAACACACTTAGGCAACACTGGTGATCCAAATTTCTGAGATGAAATCCCGAGAGCTCTCTTGGTATTTTTGCTTTCTGATTTTGGATGTCGATTCACTGTAGTGGTTTATCTATTTATAGTAGAGAGTCTTCCTTAAAAAGTTCAGCGATTAGTTGTGGAGGTTGAGGGAAAGGTGGGCAGCCGGTAGGATTGGTTGGAGACGATTTTCGGAAGAAAGTTAAGTATTTTTCCTTCTTCCAATTACGCTTGGATAAATTAGTTAGTATAAAATGTATTTATACTATCTTCTAACATGTAACTAGTCTAGTACATTTATTATAACAACAACTTAATTATCTATTTTTAATACGGCCACATATATAGCCTAAATTGGCCAAAGCACATCTAGCTGACTTGAATTATGCCCAAAATGACCCGCTAATGAACTTAAGTCCAGGCCAACCCACCTAAGCTAAAGTCTATCCAGGTTGAGCGGTAGGAATTACACCCGATAGCTGATATTACATGTGTTAAGTTATATCCATTTTTTACAAATAATGTAACTTGTAGCTACACAGGCAAACTTTATACTTGCTTCTTATTTGTAGTGCTTCTTTCGAAGTATATGATGTTTACCTAGAGGCAAGTATGTGCTTTTACATACAATGGACCCTTGGATGCTATAAGAAAAATAGAGTTGACATTTTTTAATCAATAAGATACTGCAAAACATGCTAGAGATGTTTCTTTGAAGTTGTTCAATCCTTTTATCTACAAATTTTCATACAGGCGGAGGCGGGGGTAGTAATGCCAAGTTTCAATGGCCCTAAATTTCAGACTTTACAAAGCCTAACACCAGTCCTGAATGTCTAAAGTTCTTCATTCAAATTGAAGTTCAAAATCAAACATACAGTTATGAAGTTAGGCTTTGGCAAGCTCAACTTCAAACAGGTATATCTAAATTTTCGAACTTCATACTCTGAGATTTTCAAATTGATTCCCGTAGGTCTAAAATTTAAATCTAAAGGGATAAACATTATAGTATTTGTAATTTTTTGCCAGTCTTAAATAGCAACTATAGGTGCACAAATGTCATTATTTAGAGGTGGTCTTTAATTTTTATCCCTCAAATTTATAATCTTATTTTTTACCTTCGGTATTTTAGCGCGTGATAATTTAAATTTCGCAACACACAGTGTATGTTTAACTTCGTCATATGTATAACATCCACACAAATTATGTTGGACAAGACAAAACTTTCAACATTCAACATAATATGAAAAACGGCATAATTTTAGATTTCACTCGGTTCACGTTTAACTTCGACATATGTATCACAAGTTCATAATATCCACACAAATTATATCGGACACACTAAACAATATTTTTAAGTTGAGGATCTCTCGAAAACAACCTCCCTACCTCCCAAGGTCCAAGATTTGCGTACACTCTACCCTCACCAGACCCACTTGTGGAGTTTTAATGGGTATGTTAGTTGTTGTTGCACAAGACAATATTTTCAACACTCAACATAATCTGAAAAATATTACAAAATTTATGCATTCATAACTTAATTCCTACAAAATTTATGCCGAGAGAGGCAAAGTTCAATTTCTTAAGATAAAAATATTACCCTTACTACACAGATCTAGATATTTTCATTAAATAAGTAGCAAGAACATAAATCAACAGATATGAGAGTGCAAAAATTAAAGACCAATGTTTTTGAAGGCCAATCCATGCAAAAAAGATGCTATGGCTCATTTGCACAACTGTTCTTATTTCGAGGTGGTCATTAATTTTTACCCCGTGTAATCTTTAATTTTTGCTCTTCAACATTTTTAAAGAGGCATAATCTAAATCTAAATTTTGCAAGACATAATTTACGTTTAACTTCATCATTCATATAATATCCACAAATTATGCTAGACAACAAAATCTTCAACACTCAACATAATATGATTTTTTTAGATTTCACTCAAAATAGTTCACGTTTAACTTCGACACATTATACGTCGGACGAACAAGACAAACTTTTCAATACTCAACATAATTTGAAAAATACTACCAAATTTATGCCGCATAACTTAATTCCTAAAGAAAACTATGACAAAAATCAATTTCTGAAGATAAAAATATTACAATACTCCTGTGAAGCAGATCTGGATATTTTAATAAACAAGTAGCCAGGGCAAAAATTGGAAGTGCAAAAATTACAGACCAGTGCGTTTGAAGAGCAAACCGTGCAGAAAGATGCTCTGAATTGGTATTCTACGCAAAGGGCATAATCACCAAACAACTTTCAAGAGCTTTTATGTTGCCTAAGGAAAGACCAGCTGGGAAAATAAATAGGCACTACCATAAATAGCCATGCTCTTCAAAAACATTTCGATGCCACTTGCAAATAAACTATTAAACTGACAGACCTTACAGAACCGAAATTCATGAACCAAAATCAAATATATGGTCTCCGGATATCACAAACATCAAGGTGACAGCCAAGCCAAGCCAAGCCAAGGTGATGAGTTTTACAGTTTATAAAAAGAAATTACTTCTCGATCATTACTCCTAACATGTCAACCAGTGTCCACATCATATAGCCTGTTTAGAGAGGACTTCTAACAATAGAACATAACCCTTTTGACATTCTCCTTGAGAGCAGGAAGGGGCCTTACAGCAGCACCAGTACCTGGAGCTCGTGTTGCCCTTCCAAGAGCTCCTACACCGCCTCTGTTCGTAGGTGCGCTGGTGACCGATCCACTGTCAGATGTCTCCGGCTCCATGTAAAAACGAGCACGGAACGCTGCCAAATGGGCATAATAGGCTGGAGGAACTGCAAACAGCATCAAAGAACACAAGTTCACTAACATGCCATGATGAACAGGTTATAGGCAAAGAAATTCCACAAAAGGATTGGGGGAAGGGGGTTGGATTGGGCACCCAAAAAATAGATGCTGAAGAAAAGCCACTAACAGTGCAGTGAACATACCAATGGAGACAGAACGAGTACACCTAGCATATCTGAAAATAACAAGGAACAATTAAAGCCCATCAGAATCAGAATGCTGGAAATTTTCAACTATGGAAGCTCCGATATCAACTTACGTATAACAGAGGTTGTTAGTCAAAGACTGCAGCGCGTCAGCAGTAAAATTGTTCTCATCCCACAAGACATGATAATGAGCTGGGCGGCTAGTACCCTGCAGTACCACAAAATATAGTAACATACAACCGAGTTATTTATACATGACTAACATAATTTTATAGAATACGTATCTTATTACCTGTATGCCGGCATGGCTACAGAGATAGAAATCAAACTCAGTAGGGTGGCATATCTTTGAATCTACAACGGTACCTTCACAATTACAGTTTTAAAGGGTTTTAGGATCACTGGCAGCTATTATAGAATCACAAAAGATACTGAGATTAACACTCACCAGGCAAAATGTTCCCGCTCCGATCTACTGCATTTCTGTCACGGTGGTTGTTGGCAAACAACCTTGTGTGATGACGTTTCTGGACTACAACAAATGTAACTGGAGGCTGATAATTGGGTTCTAAGGATGCACAGGCCTGAATTGTGTTTACGTCAGTTACATAACCTCTAACAAATAAAGAGCCAAGCTTGTTTTCTACCCATCCTCATCGTCCAAAAATTAGAAAGAAATTCTGACTTGATAATAAACAGGCAGATTAAGGTATAACAAACAGGAAAATACCTTGCGGATTGCATCAAGTTCAAAAAGAAGTACTTGATAAAATTGTCCTTCACTAACACCATCTCTGAGGGGAAAAGATATTTCATTTCAGACAGAGGGAAAGAAATTTGTAAAATGCAGGCATAGAAGGATTATTCAACAATACCGGTAGAATATTATTCTCTGAGGCTTCTGTCTAGTCGCTCTACGGAAGGAAATAAGCAATTCCCTGAGTTATAATTAAGATAGAGAATCAATCAGAAGTAAAATCAAGTGCAGTGGCTTAAAACTCAAAAATCAGGGCATGTTCTTTGAAAAAAAGGAAAAGGCGCAATACTTTATCATGCCACCAGTCACAGTTCCTCTAGCTGGATCTTGCCAAGTCTTGTACAGATCTTGTATAAGCTCCTGCCTATGGGCTTGAGCAGAAACCAGACCAGCATACTTTGTAATCTCAGGCCAATCTTGAGAAGCAACCACCTGAAAGATATGAAAAGTTAGCACTAAATTGACTCCGGAGATATAGATGAAGAGGGGGTCAACGACACATCGAAACCAAAAGAATGAAGTACACAACAATCATACCGCAGCAATGGACGGGCTAGAATCCTCCCCAGGGTGAGGATGGGTTACATCTGCACCAAAAATAATAGTTGGGCGGTCGCTGACAAGGGGAATCTGCCTAGAGATAGCATCAACAAGCACAGTGTTTCTTCCTCCAACCTTGACATTTATCTTAAGGGTCACATTGGCTAAATACTGCTTGCTCATCTTAAATACATGTTTTGTCAAGCAGCATTGCGAAACAATGCCAAGATCAGTTTCACAAATCCGTTTTAGATCACCTGAAAAGAAATAAAATATTTAAGCTGTAGCATATTCCATGAGTTGGAAACAGAAGCATCATATGAATTTCACCATTCTTAGCCTGTACCATAAAGGGAGCCATTATTGTCTGGCAATATGACAATCAGAAGATCAAGCTCTCTCCCATGAGGCTGCAACTCCGTCATAGCATCATGAAATCGAGTTTTCAAGACTCCCTCAACTTGATCAGGGCGAGCACTCACTGACGGTAGAACAGGATCGGGATTGAAGCTCTACAGACATAATAGTATCGTAAACTGTTGTGTCGCAGGACCACCAAAAAGATACAGCAATAAAAGGGGAAAAACTATAACTTCCAAATTACCATGCCCGATATATGGCACATTTGTGCAAGCTCAGAACAAAATCCACGTGCAACACTGTCTTGCACATTGCGAGAAAAGTTTATACAGATCCAGTTGTTCACTGTTCCTCCATTAACCATTTTCTGTCAACAACAATAAAGCAGAGTAAATAACTAAAGCATTCAACACTGACTGAAAATCGTCAGAGTAGACATCTTATTTGAGATATAAAACCAACAAATATCTTATGTTAAACTCCAAGATTAACTGAAAATCGATACAAAATAGTGCAAAAATATACTTTTAAGAGAAAAAGGAAATTATGAACGAAAAGTGGAATCCATTCACATCAGCAAAACTCTGATGTACTTATGCACCCCCAACTGTTTCATTGATCACTACTCCCTTTCATAGTCTTTGAGTGCCTAGCTATCACCAGAACTCTTTCCTTGTTCAAACTTACTCCGCTATACACTTTTAAGGCTATTTCATCCTAAGGTGCAGCTACGTAGGTGGATCTTATTGACGTTGATTGAACCTCGGGATCAGAAAAACTGGAATTTAGCTCTGCATCAGCTAAGGGTACAAAAACATAGATAGTGTCTTGAATGGGTAACAAAGAGTAACCAGACTACTTTATGACCACCAATACCATGATGAATCAAATTGCTCAAAGATAGTTACAAGATCAAAAAGGAAAGGACAAAACAAAGCACACTTAAATTCCTTAAGGTTAGTTATTCTATCATAAGCTATATGTAGCAAAAACAGGTATCAACAAGGCAAGACCAGCTAAAGTGATACTTCACTGAGGACCTAATTTTTTTTTATTAAGGTAAAAGTATACTTCACTGAGGACCAAAACCTAGTGTTCAGAGGCAAAGCCAGACCAATCTTGTGAGAGCACACACCAATAGATGGCATTTAACTGCATGGAAATGACAGTCAAACCAGTAACATGAATCTGAATCATGTTAATATCACTTACCTTATTCATCATATTCCACTGGCCCACTTGTGGCAGGCAGTCTTTTTCTCGACCTGCATCATGGTATTTAAGCTGCAGAAACAATGAACATAATTTACAACCCTAAATAAACTTAAATCACTCCACAAAGCATAAGGATTGCAGCAAGAGTATCTAAATCAAGAAGGATTATGGATACCATCACCCTAAATCACATTATCACGACAAAGAAAAAGAGAGCTTTAACTTACCCAAGGTGCAGGCAAAATGCGAGCCTCAACTTGAGCAAGCTTCTCACTAATCTTAATACCAAATTCCTTCGCATATGGGTCATCAGCATAAGCATTGTGACGAACAGTCTAACAAAAGAAAGGATTAGATTATGGTAAATACAGATATATTGCAAAAAGGGCTGAAATTTATCCTCAAAAACATTAGTTGTGCAGGAAGAATAAGAAAGCAAAGTTTTGCTCGAGAAACGCGCCAAAGTAGACAGCAAATACCTTGACTAGATGATTACCAAGTGGTTTATAGCATTACAAGCACAAACGACAAAAATCTATCTTCAGTCAGAGAGTCCCCCCATCCCCCCCCCCCCCAAGGCTTACTCAATAAAATCTTATCATAAACATTTTCTCCAGCAAGTAACACCTCTAGTGACACACTAAAGGGCAGCCCGGTGCACTAAGCTCCCGCTATGCGCGGGGTTCGGGGAAGGGCCGGACCACAAGGGTCTATTGTAACACCTCTAGTGACACACTAAAGGGCAGCCCGGTGCACTAAGTTCCCACTATGCACGGGGTTCGGGGAAGGGCCGGACCACAAGGGTCTATTGTACGCACCCTTACCTTGCATTTCTGCAAGAGGTTGTTTCCACGGCTTGAACCCGTGACCTCCAGGTCACATGACATCAACTTTACCAGTTACTCTAGTGACACACTGACAAATTGAAAGTAGAGTTCTCCTATGATGCACAAACAGCAGAGATGAATAGCGAAAAGGAAGTAGTCAGCAAAACATGTTATAATTCAAAGTAAACTGGCTAGAAACAGCACTAATATCATGAAGATTACAAGGGCTTCTGTGTGTATCACCATGAACATTCTACTAACTAAATTCAACCCCTTTACCAAATAGCCACCTTAATACACATAAAAACAAATATGAATCCTCGGTTGCTCATTTCCATTCCCTTCACCAGGGTTCTACATTTATCAACTAGTAAGCACGTGGAAAACCTAGAACTTTGTTAGCATATTGTCATTGCATTCCTCCTCATGGTAGAAAAACATATGCAGACATAAGCTTCACTCACAAGCAATAGAACATACATCCTTTGTCCCAATTTATGTGATGCACTTTCCTTTTTAGTCTATCCCAAAAAGAATGATGCCTTTCCATAATAAAAAATAATTTAACTTTACACTTGTCATTTTAGAGGTAATGAGTTGATTTATAGCCACAAATATTTATGGCTTGTTTTAGACCGCAAGTTTCAGAAGTCTCGTCCTTTCTTAAACTTTGTACCTAGTCATAGTGCATCACATCAATTGGTGCGGAAGGCGTAAGAAAAAAAGCTAATTGCTTCAAGGTCCACATAAAACTACTAACAAACATGGGATATGAATCAGACAGCACTAGCAATGAACCTCATTATTTGGAAAAAGAGTATTCAAACAGTTACAGAAGCAATAGCCAACCTGAAGAATGTCACCCTCTCTCTCTTGAGGACGCTGGCAGGTCACTTTCAGAAGTGCTGTTATCTGCCTCTCATTCAAGCGCTTTGAGTATCTCTGCCCCTCCACAATCTTGCAGACCTGGACTCAGGATATGTAAGCACATAAAATACACAAAATACTTGGAAAACGACAAATTAGCAATGAGAAAAAGGCACCCACTTCCATTGGCAAGTAATTTGGCCTTTGTGTATTTCCAACTTGAAGACAAGGCAACTGGGTATGTCGAATGACAAAACCATAGGTTTCTCGAAAATATTCCACAACGGCTTTCATTGTACCTCTTTCATCAACAGGGAAACTACCAGAATAAATAAAATACAAAGATTAGCACTACGAGATAATCCCACATATAGACAACAGAACATTAAAGATCAGATGGCACACCACTAATCACACCTATTGACAATCCAACTGTAAAAAATTATAGTCAAGACATGATATAAACAGAAAAAATTGTTTCATCATAATTACAGACTAAGCCAGACACATACGTCAACTCTCTTGTTGCTTGAGATGTCAAACCAGATATGCGGTACTTCCTCCTCATATTCCCACGATGAGTGACCTCCACCTTTACACCTCTCAGGGCTTTCTTTATCTGCAGTTCAATAAGGTTAAAAACAAATTTAGCCAAACAACCTGCAAAAAAATGTATGTGGTGTACCTTTTTAGATGCTGTTAGACAATAAATCCTCAACTGGATGCAATGACTAAAAGAAATTGCAGGAGACATACATTTACAACGGAGAAATATGCAACTTAGGACACCCTAGGGCCTAGGAACATATTATGTCTGTGAACAGAGGAGTTTTTTACATATGAAAATGACCCGAAATTAGTAGGAAGATTCCTAGCCAACTGAAGCATCTTAAAAAACAGTTAACTGAGGGGGACAAAGGTAGAGGAAGCAGTCTACTCCATAAACTGCAGTGTGTAAGAAATCCAACTTTCAAGTCGATTCCTGGGAACAGTAAAGATCAGGTAGATTATGAGGACTATCATGAATATGATTGTCATATGCCAAAACCAACCTTAACGCGATCAGCATCAGACAATGGTCTAGAAGAGATATCCCGATTCAAAAGATGGCACACAAAGTCAATGACCGGCAGTGGCTCGATGAAAGCCATGGAAGACATATCTGTAGAAGAGCACAATAATGAGAATGTGTACTCAGTACAGGCATAAATTGTGGTAAAACGAGGATGCTTGACTGAAAATCAGTTACAAGTTCTACAGAATCAAGCTACAAAACCAGAATTTAATAGTCATAAAAATTGTGCTGACCAATATTAAGGGATAATCCCATCTGTGTCGGACGAATACTTTGATAAAAGCCACGCCAGCTCTCTAAACCTTCACCCAGTGGTTGTCTTCGTCCTAAATCAGGGGAATAGAAAGAGCGGCCAACGGGACAATACCTGCAGTTAACAAAGAATTAAGGGAAAAAGATAAATACATCTACCGACAATTCAGAAGCAATCAATACTTGTGACGAACAGAAATTAAAGCAGGTCAAGAACCATACCTGCTTGTTGGCAACTCACGCAGAACAATATCCAGAACCTGGAGGGCCTCCTGGGGTGCATCAGTCTGCCTCCCTTGTAAGAACATCTCTAAGTGATGCAGATCAGCACGAGCAGCCAGCTTGATCACAACTTTAAACTCCCTTTCTCGCCTGCCCCCACAAATAAGAAAAAGGATACATTAAATACTGCTAAAAAAAGTGTCTGACTTATCAAAACCATAGGAACACACCTAGCACCACCAGGTCCATCATCATCATCAGTAAGAGTGATTTTAAATTCTTTTTGAACAAAAGGGAGGGGCCCTGCAGTGTATAGACTTTTTCTTCCGTCATAAGCTGGAAGCCTCTTCCCAAGATGGGACTCTCTGTAAAGCTTTACCAGCTGCTCCATGACAGCGCGGTTGACACCTCGAGATGAGACTTCTGGAGTAATTGAAACCTGAAAGCCATTGGAAAGGATGAAAGCAATTATCACGATAAGATCCTCAGTAGATAATAAAAGGAAGATCATAACTAGAACAACTAGCAATGTTTGAGCACTCACATCATACTGGTGCAAGTCCTTGTCAGGTAACTCAGCAAAGAAGTGATTGGCCTTAACAATGCAGCTGGTGCCATTACTACCCTTTCCAGGCCGAAGTGGAAACCTCATCGACTTGCTCGATGCAGGTGGTATTGCTTGGGTTGCAGCTGCTTCTGGCTGCACAGCAAGTTGCTGGAACTGCTGAGTCACTTGATGTGTAGTTGGTTCAGGTGGCTGAGATGAGGAGCCAGCCTCTGAGTATGTTTCTGATGGCCTTCCATATGGCACGGGCTGATGTGGAGTCTCGGTTGCTTGGTACAGCTCGGGAACTGGAGACCTAGAAGGGCCACCAGCAGGTGCCCCATGCCCACCTACACCACCACGGCGCTGGGGTTGTCCTCCACCTCGTTGATACTGCTGAGTTCCCCTACCCTGTTGATAGTATTCAGGGGGTCCACCATAGGACTGTTGAGGGGCCATTCCACCACGTGGAGGTCCCCCACCACCACGGCCACCATATCCTCCACGCTGAGGTCCCAAGCCTCTTCCTCCACCTTGTTGCTGCTGCTGCTGCTGTGGTGGGCGTTGGACACCACCTCGTCCCCCTCCAATTTCATGGGACTCAGGGCTCTCAGCACCACCAGGAACATCAGTTCTCCTCTTGCGCACCATGGTAGCAACTACAGAAAAGCAAAGGACATTTATCACTTAAATAATGTTCAAGTAGAGATCAGTCGCATTGTCCTCGAGAGACAATTAACGAACTCATCAAAAACCTTATCTGATATCAATCTATGAGCCCTGAGGTATGCTCCATACCCTCATAAATCACAAACTAAACATCTATCAATACCTGTTTAAGCAAGCCGCTTCTATTGCAAACAGAAACAAAAGATCGACTGTCTAATCTCATGCAGCAACAATCTCCTAAATAATAGGACTCACTAGTTTCAGCCACGATTCACAGACAAACACATCCAAGCTTTAAGACACAATATTTGACAATCAAAGAGAATGTATTTTTCAATAATCGTGATTGTTTGGGTCAGCTTACGCACACGTAGACTAATTCAACGGGGTACCTACTACCTCAAGGCTTGGACAGACAAGAAAAAATCACTTAGTGGTTTTGCCGCCACTGGGATTTAAACATGAGACCTCATGGTTGTCAATCCACTTCATTGACCACCAGGTCACACCATTCAGGTCACACCCTTGGATGCTCAAAGAGAACGTAGTATAGGACAAAAAATAAGTAAAAGCTCATACAATTTCCATTTCTAAAAACAACAAACAACACAAAGAATAAAACCATCCGCTCCTACGGGTACGCGTTAATTGAATTCATAATTCAAACAAGACAAACAAGAATACTTTCGACTAGGGGTTTGTGATTACAAAATGACAGCTTTTTTTCCTGTTTCTTTTCTGGTTCAGAGAGAAGGATTTACAGAAGCATTTATCCTTTCCCAACCCAAAAGATAAATACATGCTCATACAGATTGCTCAGTACATGGAAAGCAAAAAGAACAGAAGAATAAATCCATGTGATATAAAGATAACAGGACAAATGGGGTTAAAACTATAGGTGAGAATTTAACAAAGAACAAAACCTCACTAGTCAAAATATACCAATGGCCAGTTTAGTGACCCAGATAATCATTTATACTTTTAAATCAAACGAAATTATAAAGAGCACGTTCTCACAGCCTTACACTCCACAGGACTGCAGCAACACTACTTAGTTTCATATGCAATATAAGAAAGGTAAACCCTGTAATAATTTCAAAAACGAGAACATAAAAAATCATATAGTTTTGAAATCACATGAACATTTGGGGGGAAAATCACATAATCAAACTGGTAAGTAAACAATCAAAATAGAGTCCAGAAGATGATATAGGAAAGAAATCCAAATTCCACTTCCTTACTACAACATACCCGGTGTAATCCCACAAGAGGGAGGGTGGTGTGTACGCAGCCTTACTCCTACATTTGTGAAGGTAGAAAAGAAAGGATGTATACAATAGGCCCTCGGATCAAGTAAAGCATATCAAAAACAAGTATGGAAAGGAAATACAGCAGTGAAGAAGTCTATAAAACTAATATAATAAGGACCTATTTGACCATGAGAATTATTCACTTTTTTCCGGAAATTTTTTATCACTTGGTTGAAAATCACCTTTGGACATAAAAATTCTAAATAGTTGAAGTTGTATTTGGAATTTGAAAAACATCTAAAACCCTGTTTTCACTTTTTTTCACTTTCAATACATTCAAACAATCACGTATTTTTTTTGCAAAAACTATAACCAAACACAAACTCTATCTTCAACTTCAAAAATTCCAAATAAAGTGAAAAATATTAGGTTTCTATGACCAAACGCCTACTTAAAAAGGAACATATGAGTAATAAACAGCTCAAACACTGCATTCAGTTGGCATACACTGCTATATACATTGAAGGAAAAGGATAAACAGGTATGATTATGGGAAAAAAACAATCATAACTTCATACTTTCGGGGTAAAAACACCTAAAAATAGTGTAACAAGACCTATGAAAAGCACACAAAATTAAAACAAGGCAAAAACAGCATAAATGAAAAAAAAAACTCATAGCCAAACCATATCAAAAACAAGTATGAAAAGGAAATACAATAATGACGAAGTCTATAAAACTACAACAACAACATACCAATGTAATCCCACAAAGTGGGGTCTGGGAGGGTAGACGTACACAGACCTTACCTGACCTCTACCTTTGTGGGGCAGAGAGGTTGTTTCCAATAGACACTCGGCTCAAAGAAGTCTATAAAACTAATATATTAAAAAAGAACATACAACTACTAAACAGCTCAAACACTACACTCAGTTGGCATACACTGCTATATACATTGAAGAAAAGGCATAAACAGGTATGATTATGGAAAACCAATCATAACACCAAAAAATAGTATAACAAGTCCTACTAAAAGCACACAAAAGTTAAACAAGGCAAAAACAGCATAAATAAATAAATAAAAACTCATAGCCAAACCATATCAAAAACAAGTACGGAAAGGAATACGAAGAAGTCTATAAAACAACAACGTACCAGTGTAATCACACAAGGTGGGGTATGGGGAGGGTAGAGTGTACGCAGAACTTACCCCTACCATGGAAGTAGAGAGGTTGTTTCCGATAGACCCTCGGCTCAAAGAAACAGCTCAAACACTGCACTCAGTTGGCATACACTACTATATACATAGAAGAAAAGGCATAAACAGGTATGAATATGGAAAAAAATCCATCACAACATCACAGTTTCAGGGTAAAAACACCTAAAAAAAGAGCATAACAAGTCCTACAAAAAGCACACAAAAGTTAAACAAGGCAAAAACAACATAAATGAGAAAAACTCATAACCAAAGCAACTGTCAATTAGATCTGATCATCCAGTAAACTCCGAGAAAACCCTAGATCGAACAAAAACCAATCGAAAACAAAAAAACTAGCTAGATCTAACCAAAAACAGCATATGCTAAACTAACAGTATATACATTAAATCATAAACGAACGGCACAGAAAATTATACCTCAACACCGCCACCGCCGCAGGGATACCTAATTCCGCCCTTTTTCCACCAACCACCACGGTTGCCCTACAAAAACGCAAAGAAACGTAGAGAAATGAAGACACTATATGTTTGTAGAGAGAGAGAGAGAGAGAGAGTAAATGATGTGTGGACAACAAAAGGCAAGGAAGGTATCATTATAGACTCTCACTTATTTTATAGCGAGGGGTGGTCGTTTAAAATGACGATTCAATCCCTGCTTTATTTCATGTTGCTTTGCTGTTGTAAAGGGGCAGTATGGGAACCAGAATCTCATTTTGTATTACAACTGCATTAAAAGTTTGTTAAATCTATAGAACAGATTTTGTATCACAACAACTGAATTAAAAGTTTGTTAAATCTATAGAACAGATTATTATATTAGGGGAAAGTGTCAAATTTGCCCCGTACTTTAAAATATATACTCCATTTATCTCAATTTATGTGATGTTTCGGACATTGAAAATCAAACAAGAAAATCTTTGACCACAATTCATTCGTATGCCCAAATTCACAGTCAATTTATGTTATATTATGTAGTCAATTTTATCTCCATCGTTAGCAAAATTTTTAAAATTACCCTCCTCAAACTTAACGTATTCCCCAATTCTCAATTTAATTACCCAATTTCATTTCATTAACTCGTAACTTTTAACTCATTTAACCCAATTTTCAATTTAATTACTTGATTTCACTTTATTAATCTGTTGTAACCATAACCCATTTAACCAAATTCTCAATATAAATGGGTTATGAATTACGGATTTATGGGTTAATGAAGTGGAATCAGTGGGCTACGAGTGTTTGGGTTAATGAAGTGAAATCAGACAATAAAATTGAGATGGGTTACGAATTAATGAAGTAAAATTGAATAATTAAATTGAAGATTTGGGTAAATGAATTACTAGTTACAACTTAATGAAGTGAAATCGAGTAATTAAATAGAGAATTGGATTAAATGGGTTACTGGTTAATGAAGTAAAATCGAGTAATTACATTGAAAACTGAGGTAAATAAATTACGGGTCACTGTTTAATATAGTAAAATCGGGTAATTAAATTGAGAATTTGGGTAATTTGTTAGGTTTTAGGATAATTTTGAAACTTCGCTAACGTTTGGGATTAAATTTGGCCGCATAGTATAAGGATGAATGTAACTAATTTTTAAAATCATGAAAAATTTGACCCTTTCCCCGTTTTATTAAGGAGTCGTTGGTTAGAGAGAAGTTGTGTGGATTAATTATATAGAGTTTTTTTCTTTGTTGAACACTATTTAATATGATGTATTCATAATAGTATACAACAACAACAATATATCCATTGAAATTCCACAATGTGGGTTTGGGAGAGTATAGTGTACGCAGACTGTACCCCTATCAAGGGAGATTGTTTCCGAAAGACCCTCGGCTCAAGAGAAAGCATAAAAAGAGGCCAGACAAGGACAAAAAAATCAAAGCAGTATGAAAATGGAATTAACGAAAATGAGTAAGACATAATAAAGTAGTTTGAAAAAGGTACGGTAGCTACCACAAATAAAGTAGGATAATCGAAGTACAAGAAATATCATATCGGGTCAAGAGAAAGCATAAACCATAAAAATATGTCAAATAAGGACAAGAAATTCAAAGCAGTTCAAAGCGGTATGGATGATAATAACGAAAGTGACTAAGCCCTGATAAAGCATTTTGAAAAAAGGGACAGTAGCTACGACATATAAAATAGGATAATCGAAGTACAAGAAATTAAAACACAAGAACTTATAGAATGATATTGCGACTACTAATATGAAAGAATATGCGAGACTACCTACTAGATTTCTACCCTAATCTGAGTCCTCCATAACATCCTATCTAAGGTCATGTCCACAGTAAGTTGGAACTGCGTCATGTCCTGCCTAATTACCTATACCCAATACTTTTTTGACCTATCTCTACCTCTTCTGAAACCGTCCATATCCAACCTCTCATACTTCTGAACTGGGGCATCTGTGTCTCTCTTATTCACATGCCCAAACCATCTCAACCTCGCTTCACGCTTCTTGTCCTCCACCGAGGCCACTCCCACCTTGTCCCGGATAACATCATTCCTAATCCTATCTCTCCTAGTGTGCCCACATATCCATCGTATCATTCTCATCTCTACAACTTTCATCTTTTGAACGTGATAGATCTTAACTGGTCAACACTCCGCCTCATACAACATAGTCGATCTAACCACCACTTTATAGAACTTGCCCTTAAATTTTGGTGGCACCTTCTTATCACACGGCACTCCAAAAGCGAGCCTCCATTTCATTCACCCTGCACCAATACGATGTGTGACACCATCGTCAATTTCTTCGTTTCTTTGTATAATAGACCCAAGATATTTGAAACTACTTTTCTTCTGGATAAACTGGGTACCAAGCCTCACTTCCATGTTCGCCTCATGCGCTGCGTCACTAAACTTGCACTCCAAGTACTATGCCTTGGTCCTACTCAACTTGAAACCTTTAGATTTCAAAGTTTGTCTCCAATCCTCCAGCTTAGCGTTAACTTCGCTGCGAGTCTTGTCAATTATGGCAATGTCATCCGCGAATAACATATACCATGACACCTCACCTTGTATTTGTCGCGTCAATCCATCCATCACCAACGCAAATAAGAACGGGCTAAGAGCTGATCCCTGGTGCAACCCCATCACAACTGGAAAGTGCTTCGAGTCTCCTCCTACTATCCTTACCCTGGTCATGGTTCCATCATACATGTTCTTGATCTCCCTAATGTATGCCACATGTACATCTCTAGCCTCCAAGAATCTCCCTTGACACTTTGTCGTAAGCCTTTTCTAGGTCGATGAATACTATATGTAAGTCTCTCTCCCTCTCCCTATATTGCTCCACTAGTTTCCTAACAAGATGAATGGCTTCTATAGTTGATCGCCCTGGCATGAATCCGAACTAGTTTTCTGAAATCGACACGCATCTCTTCATTCTCATCTCCACAACCTTTTCCCACACTTTCATATATGGCTTAGTACTTGATACCTCTATAGTTTTTGTAACTCTGGATATTGCCCTTGTTCTTGTACAAATGAATCATTGTACTCTAATTTTATTCTTCGGGCATTTTTACTGTCTTAAAAATAACATTAAATAACCTAATCAACCACTCCAACCCTGCCGTGTTTGCGCACTTCAAAAATTTCCCAGGAATCTTGTCAGGCCCGATCTCTCTTCCCCTATGCATCCTACGAACATCACCATTAACCTCATCAGTCTTAATACTCATACAATACCCAAAAATAGTGACGCATGTCGGAGTGCTCCAAGTCACCCAACACAATATCTATGTCCCCTAATTCGTTCAATATTTTATAGAAGTATGACTGTCATCTTTGTCTAATGAGAGCATCTTTCATCAATATTTTGCTATCCTTATCCTTTATTCACTTCACTTGATCCAAATCATGTGCCTTCTTATCCGTCACCTTGGATAGCCTGAACAACTTTTATCCCTACGTTTGTCCTCTAGTTCTGCATATAAACGTTCAAAAGCTATCGTTTTAGCCGCCATAATCGTCAACTTTGCCTCCTTCCTCGCGATCTTATACAGTTTCGTATTTGTTCACTTCTCCACCTCATCCTTGATTTCCAACAACTTCACATACATTACTTTCTTTGTTTCTACATTCTCTTGAACTTTCCATTCCACCGCTAGTCCCCTTGATGTCCACCAAGGCTACCTCTCGAGATCCCTAACACCTCTCTAGCTATTTTTTTTAATGCAATTGGTCGTCCTATCCCACATACAGGTCGCATCCCCACTAATCTCCCAGCCCCCATAGTCGTCAACTTCTCCCCCATCTCTAGGGCACCAGACATAGTCAAACTCTCCCATTTGATCCTAGGTCGGTCATCCACTACCCTCCTTTTCTTTTTCATCTTGATCTCTAAATCTATCACCAAGAGCTTATGTCGGGTTGTAAGGTTCTCGCCCTGGATAACCTTACAATCTTTACAAAGACCTTTTATAATTCTTCCTAAGGAGCAAAAAGTCTATCTGTGTCTTAGCTAGCGAACTACGGAAAGTTACCAAGTGCTCCTCCTTTTTCGGAAAACTCGAGTTGGCTACCACCAACCCACAAGCCTTTGCGAAATCCAAAAGTGAGAATCCTCCTCCATTCCTGACCTCAAGCCAAAACCCCATGCACATCGTCATAATCCCCCGCAATTGACCCGATGCGTCTGTTAAAATCTCCTTATACGAATAGCCTCTTAGTGGGTAGTATAATTCCCACCACCTCATCCAAATTCTCCCAAAAACGCCTCTTCTCCTTCTCGTCCAAGCCCGCATGCGGCGCGTAAGCACTAATAATATTCATAGTGAACCTTCCAACTATCAACTTAATCGTCATCATCCTGTTATTGACGCTCATAACTTCTACCACCTGATCCCTTAGCTCGATGTCTACTGAAATGCCTACCTTATTCCTATACCTCGACCTACCTAAGAACCATAACTTATACATGTCTATATCCTTAGCCTTACCCATTTGATCTCCTGGAGATAAGCTATATTAATCATCATCTTCTTAAGAATCTTAACTAACTCTATGGACTTCCACGTTAAAGTCTCAAAGTTCCAAGACCCTATTCTCAATCTAGCATCTCCCTTGCCCCACTTGCCCCCCCCCCCAACCATCGTCCAATGTCCCCGATCGGGAATATGAACCTAGCCAACTATCGTTTACCAACGCTACTAAAATAAATAAAAACTAATCAACATTTTACAATAAAATAGACAGAAATCATTACTACAACACAAGTCGTCAATAATGTAATTTGCAAGTCTAACTACTACGACAAGAATGATGGAACTATAGGATATAATGTAAAATTCAGAATTCAGCAAACGGAGAAAAAAGAAAAAAAACCAGCTACAAGGATGACATATAAAAAATCAGTAAGGGCGACTGGAGGTACCAACTCCAGTTGGATAGAACATGTTCTATGCCGGAAAAACATTGTTCACTGCCGAAAAAACGTTGTTCACAGTCGGAGTAGTGTTCATGGCCGGATACTGTTCACTGTCGGGATACTGTTCACAATAGTATACGATATATAATTTAAATACTTTATTTATTTATTTAGATAAAAGAGATTTTTTTACTAATATGAAGGTTAGTTTGGTCATTTGATCACTTTAATTCATGTACAATGTCCATATTCTTATTTTATATTCTATCTTTCATAAAAGAATACATATATTTTCACATATTATATATGTATTTTAAAGTCGTTTGGTTAGAGAGAAGTTACGTAGGGTTAATTATACAAGAATTCTTTCTTATTGAACATTATTTTTTAGTTTGATGTATTATATAATTTAAATATTTTATTTCCTTTTTTAGATAAACTAAGAAAATTCTTACTATTATTCTGAAGGTTAGCTTGGTCATTTGAGCACTTTAATTCATGTACAATACCCATATTCTTATTTTATATTATATCCGTCATAAACTAATACATATATTTTCACATATTATATATATATTATTTATGATATGAATAAAAAAGAGCAACCAAAAGTGTATTAATTAATGTTGGTTTCTAAATGAAGATTAAATTTATTTAAATTTCAACAAAATATAAGTTTATGCTAATTTTTGTATGGAGATTATTTCCTCACAACCCAAGCCAAACGGCCTCTAAATGTAAAGTTAATTTATTCAATTTCCAATTTTTTATCGACCTTTTTGAATTTTCGTGGTCGTACATAAATATATAATTAAGTGCAAGTTTTCTTTTGTCAAAAATCATTGGTTCTTTTTTTATCACTTACAGGAAACATTTTTTATATTTCTATTGGTCAACAGCTTAGAATAAACATTTCACTCTTTTGACTTGAAAACTGGACAAAATGAATACACAAATCGAAATATTCCCTCATCAATAAAGCTGGCGTGCATAAATATTCAATTTTGAAATCACTATTTAAATTGTAGCTCAAGTTCAAAATATTTACAAATTTACTAATTTCGTGATCAATTTAGATATACGGGATTAAAATTATAAAGATAGTTTCTGAAGTTAATTTTTGTTTATATTTTGTTTGTGTCTGAACTTTAACCACATATGATCGAGGTGTTCAAACATTTTTGTACGCGCTTCAATCATATATGATTAAAGTGTTTAAACATTTTTGTTTGATATTAGCGTAATATTCTCAAATATTCAAGACAACAACAATAACACACCCAATGTAATTTTAAATATTTTATCTAAAATTATTATAGTTCACATTTGAAGTTGGTTTTTAAGAAAAAATATTGCGATGACAGATGTGTGTACAGAAATTTTTGTCGGGTGTTTACCTAGCAATTTCAAAAATAAATTGAATACATAGTTTTATTTTATTAAATATTTTTTTATATTCACTGAAAAGGTAATTTTTATTCAAATGTAAACGATATAGGAGTGAAATGAAAATTCTGATGGTAAGAATGAAAGCAATAATTCTAAGGGCCAACATTTGAGGGATTTAGAAACTTTTGTTACCAAAATTAGAGTGTATTCCTAAAATCTTTAACTATGGTTAAGATGTAAAATAAGTAAATATAATCTAAGCTTGTAAAATAAGACAAATCATTCAAGTATGCACTTGAAGAAATGGAGAGAAAGTGTAATGCAAAGGAGTCAGATTTGATGCAGTTATGGAATTAGGATATAAATGAGCGGGTTGAACTGTGTTTGAGCGGGTTAAAATGAATTGAATTAATAAATAAACATACATTAATTCACTCATAATTATTTGGCTTGAGATGACTTGGTCAAAGATGAGCTGAACAACAAGTAATAACTCAATTCTTCAAACGGTTACCAAATCTCAATTTCCCTATATTTTTATAATTTGTTTGATTACCAAATAATTTCTCCCTTCATTATAGCTTACATCTAACATATAAAATAATTATAAATATTTTCATAATTCAGGGTCAATTTAAGCTATATGTTTTGTTGGAAGTTTTTGCTCTATGGTATTTTATAATGCAGTACGGGAAGTACATAACTATTACAAGTATTCGAAAGGATAAACAAAGATTCAATAATTCAACTAGAAATCTGAAAATTACAATAGTTACACAAGAAAACCGGAAATTTCGCTTTTGTGGAAGATGGAAAAATGAAAATTGTTTTTTTCCGAGTCGAGTGTAGCACTCATGTCCTTAAGACAATATTGCCCCGTATGTATCCTTTATACGTCCCGACAATTTGTCTCGCAAGATAAAACAGCAATGGAACCCTTGAGCAAAGGAAACTCAAGAGCTACCGTGAAGAATATTGAGTAACGAAATGATGTTTGGAAGTTGTAGGAAGACAACTGTTTTCGGTTGTGTATTTTCGTGCACTGTTTTTGGTGTTCTCCTTAGTGCTCAACAATGGTGTAAGGGGGTGTTTATATAGGTGAGGGAGGGGCGACATTACGCCCTCCATAACAACCAAATAATGGCCATTATGAAGGTAGTAAAACCACCAACATAAATGGAGAAAAGACCAACGGATTTGGCCATTATAGGAGGAGTAATTCAGCCAAAATAAATGGTTGAATTGAGTGCTTGGCAACTGCTTTGACTGTCCACTTGAGGGACCAAACTGTACATCTTGAAACTTCAGGGACCAAACTGTACATCTGAAAGAATTCTGGTCCGAACGTACATCCGGAAACTTCGGGATCAAACGTACTTCCGGCAAAGTTCTCTCGGCCCAAAAAGAGAATATCAGAAGGCCCACAGCCCCCACCCCGTGACCGTGACCGGACCGGACGGGCGGGCGGCGGCGGCGCGCGTGTGGTCTTTCCTCGAACCGAAGCACATATAGGTCCTCCCTCCTTTAAACACATGGGATACCCCTTGGGGTCCCAAACCCCAAACCAATTTCGAGTCTTATATACACAACAATTCTTTCTTCCTCTACCGATGAGGGAGAATTACACACAATACCACACTTTTCATGCTTCAAACACCTTACTTCGTGAACCAATATCTCTTTCATTTCTCAATGAAATTTGACGATTCTTAGCCCTACGGTTATCTACGTACTTAGTAGATCATGCATGTGTGAAGAACCGAATTCTCCAATATGCGTAACACTAGTGTTTAAGCCTTTAAAGTTGGTCGGTCGCAACTCCCGCCAAAGGCAAATTTCCAACAATCCCCTCTTGAAAGAGATTTTGGCGCACTCACATGGTGTCTTTTCATTTCCAACAATATTTCACCGGACCGATGTTGCATAAGGAGAGGTAGCTTCAGCTTTGAACCTTCCATAGTTAAATACCATCGGACTTACTTACTGCGCGGTGAACGTGATGTCTTAAACCGTCAGTGTTTAGTGTAAGCCAAGTCAATGGTACCAACACAACAAATTCCCTTACTCTCTTCTTCGTAATGTTTTGTCCGTTTTGGCCATGGACAACGTCTTGGATTCTTAAGCGCGTTCATTTTGAGGCGGCCCGTCCTCGCACTTAAATAGGTGGTCTCCTACAAGGTATCCCGCTATACCCCACTTCTTCACAAGTGTTAGGAACCATTAAAAGTTTCCAAAGACCTAACCTCAACTCGTTGAGGATCATTACGAGTTATTAAAACTTAACCTTTACCCATACCGCAGATAGCACTTAACGTCTATCGCGGGAACGGCTTTGGATTTGGTGTTTCTTTTCGAGATATCACTATCCGAAGTGCTCATGCTTCCACCGAAGCGATCAACCGAACCTTTACAACTTAGTTTTCCCATTGAACCAAATTACCGGGATCTCCGGTTCGTAAGGTTGGGTTTCCACCGTATTGGTCCGTATATTTTGGGTTTTAAGCCCATTCCCCTAGACATGCGAACACTTGATCTCCGGGTAGTCCCTTAGTTAGTAAACAAGGAAGTGACACCCGTGATGATCAACCGCCATACGGTCTTATGTCTCCGACGATCCCGACAGATATGTCCGACGCCGTCATCCGTGTCCTTCCTAAAGCCGACCGGCTAGCCACAGGTGTAGAACCTGCTGAAGGCACGGGTTTCTCCCAATAAGGGACGTCCTCTAATGAGTCGTGAAGTTACTCAACTTCTTTCATGCTTTGTATAAAGCGATAAACTCCGATACCATCATGAATTGGTCGATGCAAGTTTGCTTAGAGGATTTTCCAAGAACCACCATACACATTTACTTGTGGCTTTGGTGTTCTTCGATCCGATGTCCGGTTTGCATCACCGTGTTCTCTCGAGCCGCTGAACATCCGTAATACTATAATCCGTAGATAAGCGAATAATTCGGATATCGTCATATTCGACTTAACGCCTTCTATTGATCATGTATTAAGATCATCGGTGAACCTTAGTTCAACCGATATGTTTGTTGGACGATACCGGGTCGGTTGTAGTGTGTACAATACATTGAACTACACGTGACCGAGCATATCGCTCCTTGTCTATGGGTGCACCATGATTCCAATCGCTTCTATGATTCATATCCATTGGTGGCTTCAACGAGATTGTCAACTATCGACCAGTCCGTTAGATGTCTTAGAAATCCAATTCCTAAGATGTCATCTGTGATACCCATATCTTTCATATCGAGACTTTGTTTCAATATGATTTTCACTCTAAGACCGTTGGTTTTCCCAACTGTTGGCTTTCTAACTTCGAGTCAATGTTTCGTGATCGATTTATTGTTTCGTTTTATCCGAGACTTTCAGACCAAAATGTTAACATTTCAGGGACCAAAATGAAAGTTTAGGAAGAAGCCCAACAGTTCAACAAACCAATTCTGATTCTCTTCTTCCAACTCTCCGGTTGGGAAGGCTGTTTCAACATCCATGCCACGCAAGACTGCAATGGCCCTAGATGTTAAGCTACTCACAAGGGAGCACATTTTACAACCCAAAGGTTCTTTTCCCGGAGGAAGATCAACCATTACACAAGTATGGTTCTATATGATGGAATATATTTCTCTCTTTAGCTTCTTTCCAAAAAAACGCTTTTGGAGATGACAATTATTTGTTAATTGTCCATGGTTCATTATTAACCATACAAGCTAGAAGGATTGGAACAAGTCTTTGTCCCCTTCTTTGCTCCGTCTCGGTTCAACATCTAGAATCCCTGAGTTCTGCAGATCTGGAATATTAAGTTCCGGATAGCTAGCAACTTTCGAGTCTCTCAAGATACGGAACGTCTAGTTCCGGACAGTCAGGCCCTCGCGGGTTCTTGTTAACCTTGAGCAATTACTCCTTTTTCCTATTTCAAGGAAAGTTATCTTCAAGGAATTCAACATTCTTTTACGCCAAGAGGCGATCAACACTACTGTTATTTGCAGATCCAATGGATATGCAATCTACAGCTTTAGGTACGAAACCACCTCACATCACAACATTTGTATGTGAGATCCTTTCCATGTCTCACACGGAGGGTTATACTTATCCTTATGCGGAGTTCTGTTGAGAATCACATTAGCGGTAAGGATCGCCTTGCCCCACATAACTTGGGCGTACGGGTTTGCGCTTGGCTAACACAGTTAGACGAGGTGAGTAATGAGCGCCGTTTAATAAACGATGCTTCACATTCTCCCCTCTATCACTACGAATTTCTCAATCCGTGGGCTTAGTTGATTCAACTTCGTTTGTAGCGCTTATCCGCTTCAACAACTTCATCTTTGCTTTTCAACAAACAAAGGATTCCATACGTTGTACTATCATCAAATGACGATCACAACGTACTTGTCTCCCCCCTCTATTTTGTATAAACTTCAAATCACCCAAGTAGGTGTGACTAAGTTCTAGAGGAGCAGTGCGTCTTTCGCTATTCCCTTGACGGAATTTGGAAATGTGATTTTGCCTCTTCGCCTACCTCACATTCATTTTGAGGGTTTATGTCGACGGAAGGCAACAATCTCAACATCGTTAGCTATTGAATGACTTGCTATTTAACGTGTCTTAATCTATGATGGCATAGATGCACGGATTACAAATATATCATTCATATGGCTACAGACATACTGTACCATTCTTGGTTATTACAGACCTGTTGGACTAGTCTCAAACCAGCTTGACCAACAGCGTCCCTTAAACCAAGTTAGGAACATGTATCACCTCTTTTTAGAGTGATCTCATTCCTTGAAGTCCTATTGAGGACAACCTCTCCATCCCCTTTGATTTTAGAGATGGCGTTGCTTCACATGAACAACCTTTTGCCCGTGGTTAGGGCGTAACCAGATCATATGTGATCCGTATACTCGCCCACTCCGCTTGCTTTGGCGGCACCGAGTGTCCACTTTATTATCTGCCTTTTCTTTAGGCCTTCAGATCATTTAAGACCTGGAAATTGTGGCCCACCTTACTAGGTGTCCATTATTTTTCCTATGAAATGAATTTTGGCCCCACTCCAGTCGCCCGGAGGCTTTATATGACTGAGTGTCCAATATCATCATATCAAAGAAATTTTGGCCCCACTCCAGTCGCCCGGAGGCTTTATATGACTGAGTGTCCAATATCATCATATCAAAGAAATTTTGGCCCACTCTAGTCGCCCGGAGGCTTTGTATGACTGAGTGTCCAATATCATCCTATCAAAGGAATTTTGGCCCACTCCAGTCGCCCGGAGGCTTTATGTGACTGAGTGTCCAATATCATCCTATGAAGGACCTTCGCCAAATAGTATGACAGTTCAACGTCTTTAGCTTTTAGACTCCTTCCGTTAAGATTGGTGCCCAGATAATTCTTGGCGCTTACTTAAGAGTGGTAACAGTTTTCACGCAGTCAGTGGATCTTACTCCCTCATATGTGAGAACATACTTTACACACTTTAATAATTACACTTAAAAGAACGGATCTTCTTAAGTCGTTTACAAAATCCAATCTTTAAACGGAAAAGATGATGAGATTAAACTTCTGATTTGTTAAAGCATAAGGAATATAAATTATTTTCATATTCCTCCTTACTTTAATCCATTTTTAATCGACATAATTTAATCTTTATTCTTGACAAGTAAGAAAAACTACCTTATCCCATTTCGGATTCTCGGCTCACTTCGGTCACTTCATCAAACCGAGTGTCCAGCTTCTTCTTTACCATTATTCGGATCTTTTGTCCGGGACAGATATAGGCATTCTCGCGCAAGATAGAATAACATCTTCGCCTTTTCTCTTGTCCCAGCTTGACATCCTCGTGCTCTCGAGAGCGCTTGTTTCCACCGCCTTGGTAGCGGTGACACCATGAACACGTTCATCATCATCACTCTCTTCTACCGAAAACCATTTCCATATCCGATTTGGTCACACAATTTTTGACCGACATCTTTCGAACACTAATAGTAATACAATACAAATATTGTCTTAAGTTGTTGGGAGTTTTTGCTCTAAGGTACTTTATAATGCGAGACGGGAAGTATATAACTATTACAAGTATTCGAAAGGATAAACAAAGATTCAATAATTCAACTAGAAATCTGAAAATTACAATAGTTACACAAGAAAACCGGAAATTCCAGCTTTGTAGAAGATGGAAAAATGGAAATTGTTTTTGCTAAGTCGAGTGTAGCACTCTGTCCTTAAGACAATATTGCCCCGTATGTATCCTTTATACGTCCCGGACAATTTGTCTCGCAAGATAAAACAAAGAATGGAACCCTTGAGCAAAGGAAACTCAAGAGATACCGTGAAGAATATTGAGTAACGAAATGATGTTTGGAAGTTGTAGGAAGACAACTCGTTTTCGGTTGTGTATTTTCGTGCAATCGTTTTTGGTGTTCTCCTTAGTGCTCAACAATGGTGTAAGGGGGTGTTTATATAGGTGAGGGAGGGGCTGATTACGCCCTCCATAACACCTAAATAATGGCCATTATGAAGGTAGTAAAACCACCAACATAAATGGAGAAAAGACCAACGGATTTGGCCATTATAGGAGGAGTAATTCAGCCAAAATAAATGGCCGAATTGAGTGCTTGGCAACCGCTTTGATCGTCCACTTGAGGGACCAAACTGTACATCTTGAAACTTCGTGGACCAAACCGTACATCCGAAAGAATTCGTCCGAACCGTACATCTGGAAACTTCTGGGATCAAACTGTACTTCTGGCAAAGTTCTCTGGCCCAAAAAGAGAATATCAGAAGGCCCACAGCCCACAGCCCGTGACCCGTGACCGGACCGGACGTTGCTGAATCTCACATAGAGAATATCACATGGACTAACTTATCATCCCTAGTTGAAAATTGGGATAGTCTATCATTAACTATTCAAAGTTTTGGGAATTTAGTAGAAATTTTGCTAAATTTATCCGATATGAATTTAACTATCAAGTATCCGAATACCAAAATGCTAAACCAATAAGAAAAGAATCAAAACATACCTATGTGAGATTAGAATATAGAGTTTCAACTGTTGGATTTGCCATTAGCTGTGTTCTTTAATATTTTATTATAGCAAAAACGTTTTATGGTGGTTTGGTGAGAAGGAGCCAAGAATTTGCACAATTTCAACTGAAAAGAAAACTACATATATATATAAATGTTGTCTTGATTATTTTGTCATTAATAAAATATTTATTTCTATTTTACGAATATAGTACAATCTATCAATTAGTCATAGGATATGACTAGTGAATGTATTCGCGCTTCGCTTGTTCATTAAAATAAATACTATTAAAAAATATTAGTTGTATTAAAAAAATAGGATAAAGAAAAAAATTAGTAGTAATTATATATGTTATTCGGAAATAATATTATTAATTATCATAAATAATAACATTTAGAGATAATGAAATTTTTTACTAATTTAATTATTTTGTACAATACATTTTACGTAATTGTACATAGAGATTTTTAGGGCTTATGTACACCATCCCGACTTTTTAGTCCCCATAATGTTGTAAAGATCAGGAAATTATCTATTTTAATTATAAATTTTTAATAATTGTATTTAGACTCTTGCCTATAGATAAAAACGTTCATATTCAGTTTCTGTTTAAAAGTTCCTCATAAATGAATTTAAATGTGTGTCTATCATTACTCATATTTAGACGGACTTTAATGAGAAAGAGACAAGAAAAAAGATAAAAATTAATAATATATTTTTGGGACAAAAAAAGATAGAAAATAATAATATGTCTTTTGGTATTCAACTCTTCAAAATGAATAAAACCATCATGAAGAATACTTTTCAAAAATAATTTTTATTTTTTCAAAAAACACAAACACTAACTTTTAGTATATTCTTGACAAATTATTTAATTTTTTTTCTTTGACTCCAATTTTCAATTCTCACCCCTTTATTTATATCTTCAATTTTAAAATTGGGTAGACAAATTAGAGTAATAAAACTTGATAATTCCAAATTCTTATTATGATTTTCAATATGGGACTCTTTAATAACATTATTACAATTTTATTAATTTTCATTTAGCTTCAATTGAACCTTTATAGTAAGGCTGGCCAGTGGGCCGTCCCGATCCCGCCCCGACACCGCCCCGAGTAAAAAAAAAATTGGTAGCGGGACTCGAACCGGGACGGGACAATGTCTCGTCCCGACCCGCCCCAGTCCCGCCAATCTCGACCCGATCCCGTCCGTAACCCCCCATTTGCAAAAATATTGCACCAACGACCATTTAGATTTTGGTCGTTGTGCAACGGCCATTTTTGGCCTCCCCCAACCCCCTACCCCTTAATATTTATTTTTAATCCATAAGTTATTATATTTACACTTTAACCCAATTTTTTCCAACTATAAATAACTCATTTTCTCTTCATCTTTCTCACAAATCTTCCTACAATCTCTCTAATCTCTCAATCTATCTCTCTACAAGTCTACATTGTTTACTAAATATTCAATTTTATTTATTCATTTGGGAATTGGGAGTGAAGTTGGCAACTAGCTTGAGGATCTTCCATCGAGCAAAGTTTCAATTTTCAACCTCTCGATTACACATCGACGTTACGTCGGCGTTTGGTACATTCGTTCCTTCATTAAATTATTATTGTCTGTTTATTTTATTTAGCGCACTTAAATTTATTATCTTTATTTATTTATTATCATAATTAAAATGGAAGGATTAAGAGGTATGTTTAAGGATAAGGGTGCTTCTTCTAGTAGGGACAACAAGGGCAATAGTACTTCTTCTAGTCATCCTATTCCTACACAGGATGATTTTGTTGATACTGAACATTTTCCTATAATACCATTAGATTTAGACGATGAGCTATTTTCTGGAACTCAAGAAGACTTTAATTTAGACGATGATCTAGATGATACACCCTCTAATGTTGATGACAACACACCCACTAGTGCACCTTCAACTGAAATGCCTCCTATTCCCCCTAGTATGAGACGAGGTCCAGCAAAACGATCATTAAAATCAGATGCATGGATATTTTTTGATAGGGACATATAGAATCAAGTAGCTAGATGTAAAATTTGTAAAGATGTTTTAAAATTTAAAACTGGAAAAGGTCACGGTGGGACGAGGGGTTTAATGAGACACGTAATAAGGGCTCATCCAGCTAGGTATGCCCAATACCATGCTTCAAAACCGGGTGCGCAAACGCTCGCTCCATCGGGACAAGGTTCACATACTGATAATGTCCCGGACCAAGTACATGGTCAAATTAACCCTATGACGGGGGGAATTGTAGGCCCTAAATACAATAAACATAGAGATATGGAAACAATATCAAAACTAGTTGTTGTGGAAGGTTTGCCTTTTTCTTTTTCTTCATCTCCCGGTTTTATTCATTACATTAGAGATATATATAATCCTGCTTTTAACGGTTTTTCTAGATCAACTGTTAAGAGAGATGTATTTAAATTCGCACATGAATATCAACAATATTTACGTTATTCATTATATCATTTTAATGGCAAAGTATCTATCACGTCTGATATAGGTCGTAGTACTAACAACCATGATTATTTAACAGTAACTTGTCATTTATAGATTATAAATGGTCTATGCAAAAACGTATCTTAGCGTATAAATATATAGATGATAGGCACACTGGTTCTTTTATTGCAGAAAATATTTATCAAGTATGCCATTATTACAGAATAACTGATAAAATTATGATCCGATATGTTTTCAAACTCACTCGTGTAAGGAGAAAGGAGAATGAGCACAATAGTAAACAGATGCTACCTTTGTGAGAAAGGAGAATGAGCACAATAATTATCTACCCACAGTGCTTCAATTTATGTAACAATATTTCACATAAATTGAAACGAAAGAAATAGTATATATTTTCACTGTCTGGGGACTTCCCTATGTGACACTATCTTTTGGACATTTTTTTTGGCATGCAGTGGATCATGCATAGAACAATCAGGAACTTACTAGTATGCTGGAACCAAATCAGGAACCTTTGCTTTTAAGTTTTGGTGTAAATCAGAGTACAATGTGTATTTCAATATATCCCTTACACGAGTGAGTTTGAATTTTGCTGTAAATATCAATAGTGATATTTTTATTCAAAGATATTTTATTTATTGTTCAAAACATATCTTTAACAGATGTGGTTAATTAAATCTACTATGTAAACCCTGAACTCCTCTGTTTGATTTTATCCCACTCAATAATAAACCTTCTTCATACAGTCACAAAAAGGGCTCTAGTGGCATGGGAAAGTGTGCGCTCACCAAAATCAGTGGATGGCCTAAATGTTATTAACTTGAAACTGTGGAACAAAGCTGCACTAGCAAAAATGTACTGGGACCTTACTCATGATTATGAATCAGGTGATTACATGCATATTATATCAAATCTCAAGACCCTCAGATCATGGCTATCCCAAAGCAAGCATGTTGGACCACTAGGAAGTTAATAGAGGCTAGAGAAATATGGACTAAGACTCAACATGATGTCACAAGTCATAAGGGAATGATCAGACAGTTATATCTGAAGATGCTGGAAGATGGTAGTAGAGTATCTTGGAAACGTGCTATGTTTGGGAATGCAGCAAGGGCCAAGGCCACTTTCACATTATGGTTACACTTGCAGGACAGATTGATGACTAAGGACAGGCTGATACATTGGGGTATTGATGTGAATGCTACATGTGTACTGTGTCAAAAGGAACTGAGAATTAGGGATCATTTATGTTGGAAATTTGTCTTTGGCGGGAGTTGCGATCGACCAACTTTAACGGCTTAAACACTAGTGTTCCGCGTGTTGGAGAATTCGGTTCTTCACACATGCATAATCTACTAAGTAAGTAGATGACCGTAGGGCCAAGTATCGTCAAATTTCGTTGAGAAATGAAAGAGATATTGGTCCACGAAGTGAGGTGTTTGAAGCATGGAAAAGTGTGGTATGAGATCAATTCTCCCTCATCGGTGGAGGAAGAAAGAATTATTTTATTTATAAGTCTCAAAGTTGGCTTGGGGTGTGGGACCCCAAGGGGTATCCCATGTGTTTAAAGGAGGGAGGACCTAGATGTGCTTCGGTACGAGGAAAGCCCACACGCGCGCCGTCGCCCGTCCGGGTTCGTGGGATATTATCTTTTTGGATCAGAATTCTTTCATATGTACAGTTTGGTCCCTGAAGTTTCAAGAAAGTCAGATTGAGCAGAAACAGAACGTCAACAACACTCAATTCAACCATTTATTTTGGCTGAATTACTCTTCCTAAATGTCATCCGTTGCACATCAAATTCACCATTTATTTTGGTGAATTACTCCCCCATTATTGCCAGTAATGGCAGTAATGTAGGCAGTTCATGAGCCTCTTCTCCAACTATATAAAGGACCCTTGTCACCATTGTTGAGGTACACGAAAATACATAAACAGAAACATAATTCAGTCTTCCTACTACCTTCCAGCAGCATTTCATTACTCAAAATTCTTCACGGTAACACTTGAGTTTCCTTTGCTCATTTGTTCACTTGCTGTTTTATCTTGGGAGACAATTGTCCAGGACGTAGAAAGGATACATACGCAATATTGTCTTAAAGACAGAGTGCAAACACTCGACTCAACATACCACAAACAGTTCCAGTTTATTCTTCAAGTTCTGTGTAATTTCAGTTTGTTGATCAATTGTAATTTCAGTTCTTGTAATACTTAGCAGTTACTTATAATTTCCTTTTCCTGTATCTTTGTAACCAACAATTTATTCATCCATTGTAAGTTTACTAGACAGGTGTGGTCTAAGATCTTCAATTGGATGCACAAACATAGTCATCAGAGTAGTAAATGGGAAGAACATCTTCACTGGGTAATCAAGAATGCAAAAGGGAGAACACAACAAGCTCAAGTATTCAAAATGGTGTATGCAGAAACACAAAGGGTGTTTGAGCAGAAGACAGTGGCAGTGGATCTGATTGCAAGGAAAATTGCTTATATCTGTAATGTTAGAGCTCCCTCAGGGATTATAAGCTTAGTTCAATCTTGGTTAATGTAATTAATTATTGTAATTGGAAAATGATTAGGGACTGTTGGTAGCTGTTGGTAGAGGTATGGGGTTATTATTGTAAACTGAGCTAACAGTGGTTGTTAGCTGTTTTGTAATTCACTACTAAAAATCTGCCCAAAATCGAGGGCCAAAACCGACAGACTTCGTCGGTTCAGTGAAAATCGATCAAAAACCAACGGACTATGGGTCGTCGGTTTAGATCGCGTTGGTTTTTCAAAACCGACGGAGTACGTCGGTTACGGAAAATCGATGGACTCCGTCAGTTATGTAAAAAATTTTAAAAAAATCGACGAAGTTTGTCATTTATGTAAAATAATAAAATGTAGCAACTTGGAATCAAAACCCAGGTATGTACCCTGATATTGGACAACTCTACCACTAGACCACCCATGTTCTTTTATCAAATACTTTCATTATTTTTTATTAATACTCTTAAATTGTAATTTTTGCGTAACCTACGGACTTCCGTCGGTTTTCTCTAAAAAAAATTATCGAAGAAAAATCTTTAACTGAAAAAATGGTGTATTAGCATGTCAGAAGTGTGTTCTCTGACATGTATTTATCTCTTAGTCATTCTGTTGAATAATAATGTCTTTTCTGAATATAAAGATGAGTAAGACAAGACTATCTACAGTAAATCCGATGCTTTGATCCTCACTCAAACACCGCACATATAAATTGAGGTTTGTTCACCATACTGCCTATGTGTGTTAAGGCAATTTGTACGTGATGCTATTTATATGGTAGCTTGAAAAATCTCAAAAACATAAAAAGGTTAGTTTGTGAAGTCTTGATGGTAGGGATGGCAACGGATTGGATCTGGACCGGATCCTATTAGATCCAGATCCGTTTTTCATACCTGAATCCAGATCCAGATCCAGATCCATCGGGTCCATAAAAATCGATTCAAATCCGGATCCATCAGATCCACAGGGTCCACGGATCGGATCTGGATCCACATGTAAAAAAAATTGCCTTGCTAAGAATGTAACCTTGTTAAGATTTTTTTTTAAACTGGCAAATGATTTTTACTTAGCTAACAGTTTACTCGTGTTTCAATTTTGAAATGTTCATATGAGATATTTTGTTCGTTGTCTCGTTTTGATTGTGAGCTATTAATTGAAAATATTGGATAATGACAATAGTTGTGGAAAATGCTGATTAGTATTTCCACAATGCAGAATTTGCATGTGCTTGAAATCTTCACAAATGAAGTGAATATAATTTTAACTACTTGTCTATGGAGATGTTAGTCATTCACTAATATAACATTGATTTTATTATCGAAGTTACCTCTTTATTTTTGGGTTTTTGAGTTAACGCGGGGATAAATTAAACTTGTTTTGAGAATTAAACTTGCAAGGATGTGCTTAGTAATTTTAAGAAAATACTTATAAAATTACATTATAGGTTATGAATATATTTAATAAAAAATGGATCCACGGGTCGGATCTGGACCGGACACGGATCTCAAATACAAGATCCAGATCCGATCCGTCAGAAATGGATCCGGGTCCGATCCGGATCCGTCGGATCCAAATTTTGAAGATCCATATCCTATAAAACGGATCTGGATCCACCGGATCCGGACCGGATCCAGGATCCATTGCCATCTCTAACCGTAATAGCCTCAAGAAAGAGGTCAAAATCTGAATCTGCAAAGCCACAACATAAATTGGCTAACACAATGTATAACCACACAAACCAATAACTCTAAACCCTTAAATACAATTAGAAAAAATCATTAATCTCCGTACTTATAAAAAGTGTTACAAACTTTAGTCAAATAAAATTTGACTTATTAAAAACATATGAAAATTTTGGTTTCGATAAGAGATTAATTAAATATCCAGCTTAGTTCGCGAATGCTAATGGAGATATCTCTTCGGTATGAAAGGAAGAGGTGGAGGAATTACACCATGCATCCTCGGCTATGAACTGCATCCATGAATCATCTTTATCTTCTTCTTCTACTTCCAGGTATGAAGATGAAGAAGTTAATGGCACATTGTCTGGTGATGGCGTTTCGTACTCGTGGATGATCATCCCTTGAGCTTGACGTGGATACTCCACAAATGGTGCACTAGATGCTTACCCTAGCTGATGCTCTTCTATATTTCAGGACAAACTCCATTCTTCTTGAATACACGACACAATGCGTACGAGTCCTGCATACATAGAAAAACAAGCAAGAATATAATTTATGTGCAGCTATATTATCCTTTTTCATGGTTAAGAACGTACACAATTCTCTTAATAATGAGTGTTGTTGAGACTCAAATTAATTATACCTTCTACTTGCTCTGTTACTAGGTTGAAATGTGTAATATTTCATGCAAACTTTTAAGATATTAGAAAAAACACACTTTACTACATGCATGTGATTGTACCCCTGATAACATTATGCACATAACTTGCTAACATATTAAAATACATACTCCTAATATAAATTAAAATTCATTACATGTTAATTAGTATATATATAGTGGAGTATAAGTTAATTAAACCTTGTGTCAATCCTGTATAAGATATAGCAAGTACATTTGATGATCTAATTCCTGGAGTAGTCAATTATAGGGGCTACGGATTTAGATTTGACAAAAATCCAACAAGAAAGTGGAAAGTAGATACTACTGAAAAAGACAAAATGATGTGCTTAATAGTAGTATACTTCTTACAACAACAAAGTACAGTTAACAGATTCTTCTTGTCCCTCCGCCTTATCTCTTGCAATAGAGATACATATCTTAATTAAGTTAAAATGCTTAATTGAAAAATCTGGACCTGATTATAGATAATATATTATAAAAAGTTTAATCTATTTATTTTGGAAGTTTAGTAAAAATCTAGAAAAAAATATATCCCCAACCTCCACATATATGTTTAAGGTCATAAAAAAGCAAGAGTCACGACAAGGACAATGGACGGCTATATATGGTGACCATCTATTGGCTTATATATTCAGGTTAAAAATTGGAATAAAGTGAAAAAGCAACCGACCGACACCTTCATACAAAATTGAAAGTGATGTGTGGTTGGGGAAGCCTATTTTTAGCTAGGTTAAATCCAAATGCTATGATGATTTCATTTTGTATAAGGAAAGAACCTTTGATTCTAAAGAAGAAAAAAGACATATAAAAAAACCAAATCAACAATATTAAAGCAGATACAGTGATGATTGGAGGCTAGAAGAGACAAAGTGAAAGACAAAAAATTGTCACTCAAGAGATCTAAAGTGCAAGTAACGAATATATATGTTAGCTACTTATTTGGTATATCATTCAAGAATCTTTATATTATAAGTAATCAATATCCTGCATATAAGAAAATATAAAAACATATTAAAGTAATAAGGAATGGGATACAATTGAGACAACAGCCCAAGCTTATCATGCAGTCCACGTACGTCCCTCTTTGACTTTCATTATATGGCTGTGACTACTAAATAATGTTTCTTTCACCATTTTCCCTCCTTTTGTGAAGGTAATTTTTTTCTCACTCTTTTCATAATTTTTCGAAAGATTAAGTTCTACATACCGATGGCATAAAATTTAAATAATTATATGATGAAGTCACTTAGCTTGTAGTAGTTGATAATCTCTATGATGAGTATGAAACTAAATTATATGTATTGATATTGTAAATATTTTTTCCACACTATTAGTGTAATTTAAGCTAAGTACTTCTGATAGTTGGTTAATTACCATTTGTACATATATAGTTATGACCAATTAATGCTTATCATAAAAAATTATTTATGATTACATTATAAATAATATGATTGTGTATATATTTTATATACCATGGTATATACTAATTAGATCTTGATAACATGATAAAATAGGGGCTGAGCTAACAATTCGGTTATGGGTTCGATTGAATTAGTAACTCTAGTCCAAACCTTGTATTTATATTGTATGTGTATAAATTATTAATTTAGAATTTAATAATTTTTAAAAATTAAATTTTCGAACCCATAAATTTCAAATCTTCCATCCGCTTTTATAAGAAAGTGATAGGAAACAATAAAAAAAAAGATAACAGAGGGCACATGGTAAAAGATTTATCTTCTTGCTTTCTATCTACCCTTTAACTATAAAAAGCTGTTGGGAAAATCCATACCATAAGCACCAGTGTTTTTCCAGCAAATTACGGCTTACAACAATATTATCTATGCTTTTAAAGTCAAATGCAAAGTCCTGTGCCCAAAGGAGTATATCTATAGGTAATATAAAACTAAAAATAAACAATTTTATGTGACACTTTTCTATGATCGAGGGCATCTTTGATGCGGTCATCGATTCTTCCGAGAGGTCACAATTGCCGCAAGCAAAGATATTACGTATTTATTTTTTTTCTCATTTTTTTTTACTTTTTCTCTTATTTTTCTTTTAATAATTTTATGTTAAAAAATCATCTCCATAACTCACTCCTTTTCATTTACCATAAATTCTATTCATAATCAATATTAATAATATCCATAACCTCCCAGACTTTCATGTTCACAACCCCTAGCTGTTTAATGCAAGAATTTATGACACCTTAAAATCATACTAATTTCTATTCATATAAATTTATTTTGAGCCATGTTGATTATCCTATATCTTTATTGTATGGAGCATTTGATTGGGTTCTTGAGGATATGAATGAAGAAATTCATCATAAAATGATTTCAGATTTCTCTTTGCTTCTATTTTTATTTTATTTTAGAAAATTTGATTATGCTATATGTTGACAACATAATCCTTATTTCCACTTTAACTCATAACTATAGTATTTTCTGAAGTTTCATTTGCTTGGTTATTTTTTTTTTATGTGTTCTTTTCTTTGTTAGCGTAACTTATTTTGTCTCCATGTCAGGATGTTTTCGAATGTGAAAGCAGGGAATGTTGACACCCATTTTGTCCCATCTCTTTCGATTATTTGTTTGTGATTTAAAATATTTTGACACCTTATATATATATATAGTCTCATCTCTTTCGATTATTTGTTTGTGATTTAAAATATTTTGACACCTTATATATATATATATATATATATATATAAATAAGGCCTTTAATATCATCGTCTATTATCATATCATTATTTATTATCATTATTATTATTATTATTATTATTTGTATTTCTACTATCATTTTCCTTTTAATATCATAATCATAGTTTTACCATAATATTCTATGTTATTTTATTTTCGCAAAACGACATCGCATTATTTATTTTTAAGCAATAAGCATTTCGTAAATATTATATTTTATTCTTATCACATCGTTATTTTTATTTAAATAAATTACATTTTTCTTCAAAGCATTTTTTTTTATAATAAACCCTTTTATATTTTAACCCACAATCCATTTTTTTCCTCACCCAAAATATTCTACCAACCCACCAAAAAGGTGGGCCCAACCGGCCACCAAACCCGACCCAACCCATTACGCCCAACACCCCATTTATCCCCTAAAACCTAACCCAAACACACCATTTTCTCTTTCACCCTCTCCCCCCAAAATCCGCCGCTCACCCATACCCTATCCCCAAAACCAGCCGCATCCCACCCCTCACCCGTCACGTCGCCCCCTTTCGCCCCTGACACCACCACAACCCCTCACCCGTCACTTCACCCATACCCTATCCCCCAAAACCCGCGACCTGCACCCCTAAAATCCGCCTCCAAAATCGTCACCTTGGCCCCTTTAATTTGAAATTCGAACTCGAAGTTGAAAAGGGGTAGGGTGAACGGTTTTTTTTGGGGGGGGGGGGGGGGGGGAATCCAGCTATAAATACCCCCTTGTTCTTCATTTTATGGGGTCCAGGTCCGAAAAGAAAAAAATAGAAAAAACAAAAGAAAAATCAGAAAAGAAAATGGGTCGATTTGTTCCTAATTTTCGGTTCCTAATTTTCAATCCGAAAATCCCCCTTTGAATACCAGTTTCAATCCTCGAAAGTTTGCCCCCTTTTGTTCTTCACGTTTTCGATCGTTTCGGGTCGAGTCAAAATTGAAACCGGGTCTGTTTCGAGTGGGGTCAAAATTGGGAGGTGGTTGATTTTGCCATTTTGGATTTTTGTTTAGTCATCATGATAATTCATCTTGTACTCCTTAAGATGAATTATTGATTCAAGAGTGGAAGTATACAAACATAATACTGACCATGTGTTAAAGTAGAAGTGAAACAGAATATATGCACCACAAGTTTAATCATCAATATAAGAAAGTAAGTAAGGTTACATTAGGATTAAACGAGTTTGCGGTGCCTAACAGTAATTAATTAAGGAGAATTGTATGATACATGAAAATATAGAATTAAAATAGGATGGTCCTCTTTCTGATTGGATTCAGTTGATTTTTCTTAAATAATGCCACTAGGTGGGATCAACAAAAACATATTACCTTTCATGATATTTTTTTTATGTATATATTTTCATGTTCCATCTATTAATTCTTTTCTTTTCTTTTGTTACATGAAATGCATCGGGAGCAACGAAGAATCTCGTTATGAGACTCATCATGAATATTGTCAAGCAAAGACCTACATTCACGTTCATTGCATTCTCCTGCCTCGGGACTTCTAAACAAATAGTGTGGGATGACATCGTCATCTGCCCTAGTCGCAGCTTTTAATTCCTTAATCCCACCATATTTTTCATTTTTTATTATAATTTAATTACTCAACTTTGTGCGATCATTGAAATACTTAGAATAATTAGGCCTTGAATCGATAAATTAATAGGGTAGTTTAAAATTGGAAATCTGTCGCTAGTTTATTTATTTTTAGGCTCATCATGCATGTTTAAAACTTTCAAAACAATTTGGTCATCCTTTATTTGCATTATTAATCATATAAATAAGGGTTTTTTTTTGTTTTTATCTGATTTGCAATTTAAAATGACTTTCATATAAATCACTTCTTTGCATTACAAATAATTTGATTTTCTCCTTACTATCAATTGCCAAAAAATAGGTATTTTATGGACAATGCCATACAAATACATGTTTTTATCCAAAAAATCAACTTTACATGTATTTTATAAACAATGTCATACAAATGCATGTTTTTATCCAAAAAAAAAATGAATTTACATGTATTTTATAAACAATGTCATGCATACTTTTTTTCTGATTTTATGCTGGGAATTTATTTCTCAGAACCGCATTCACCTTTGCGAGATTCCTCAAAAAGAATGAGTGGTAAAAAATATTTATGTTGTCAAAATGCATCTTTTAATTAACTACTTGCAACATCCTTGCAATTAACCTTATACTTTTAAACACACATTTTCCTTAGCATAATAATCAGCCTAAGTTTGACTGGATAACAACAGTTAGTGGATCTTAAAGAATGCTAACCTCTTTCTTTTAGGATAATAAAGAACCCTTAATCAGAATCTCATAGATTAGCAGATCATTAATCGGAGTTTATTTTGCCGCATTTAGTAAAAGCCACGTAAACGTGCATGTTGCTTAAGGAAGTAAGTATATGTTGTTTCATAGTCATGTGAATTTATTTATAAAATACCTAACGAAAGAGCACGAGAATGTAAAATTGTTTGTAATTTTCAAATTTCCATTTAGTTCATAATTATTTATTGATATGTAAAATTGTAGTGTTCAAGTTTTTCATTTTCATTTTGTTGATAAAAGTCTTCAAGTTTTTCAATTTCTTTTTGTTGATAAAGTCTTCGAGTTTTTCAGATTTTAATAAATCATTACCACCATTTGTTGATTCTATACTCTTTGGACTTACTACTTAAAAATGTAGAAACAATATTGGGTTAGAATAAAAATGGTTTAATAAAGTTATTTGTCTCACCCTTTCTGTCAAATAGAAGAGAAGAATTGTTGTTAACTGGACATTCATTCAACATTTATTTTCTTTAATAATTTATCGAAAAATAAATTGTTAGTGTTAGTATGGAATACTTTTTTTCTTTGTTTAAAACATGACAATGGTAGTGATAAATGAGCAACGGTAAGAGAAGTTAGTCAAAACATAAAATATTTTAAGATGTTTCATAAGATTAATAAGACGTAAAAGGAGAATTAGTTTGATTATAGAAGGAAGATTAATTATTTCGAAGGGTTACTGATATGAGTAAGAGAGGATGAAGAAAAAGAAAAATATAATACAGTATATAACTTATGATATATTTTTGAAAGTATATTTATGTCCTAAAGACAATCTGTATTAGGATAAATGTGCTTTATACACATTCATATTATTATTAATGGAGATTAATATTTTGGCATTTCCAATTATTGAATTATTATTTGATGTTTTGTAATTATTCATTAATGTGCATCCCTTGAGCTTACGTTTTTATTAATAGAGTGAGATATTTTATGATAGAGTGTAACTCTTAAAATAGCCTCGACTAATGATTATCGAGAATGGGATATTGATGATGTGTGATAAGTCGACATGTGGTCTGCATCACACCCTTAGAGTATGTAGTATGTCTCACCTGCTACGAGTAATGGTTACTCGTGATGGACACATGGATACTTTGGAAGTATTGATATACCCTGCTGATATATTGTTTGTTATACTTGTCTAACGTATGATCAACGTGTGGGAGATAGAAGTCCTTAGACTTGAGGTCAATACGCGCCTTATCTACAAAGTAATATACTTTGATCCCGTCCTAAGCTCAAATGCCTTGTAGGTTGAGATACGACTTGTATTGGGTACATTGCGATGTGGATTGAAGGTGGTAGTTGAGCCAAGATTAGGATTCATTCCTCGAATGTATGTTCGAGAGAACACTCGAATTCTCAGTGATATTAGGTTGACTAAGTCGTTGGCCAACGCAATAGACATATTTAGAATATGGTCTAGTCATCGACTAATATAGATGATATACAATGATTAAGCCATTTGATAGACACTTGACAAAACCTAAGCTTGATCGGGTGTGTCGTGAATGAAAGAATTTTATCTTACCACATAAAGGTTAAGTTTACTGGATTCGCGTAAACGTATTTCACATATTGAGTTCGTCTTTCAAAAATGGCCGTTGCACCAACGGCTTTTAGAGGAGTTCGCCATTTTAGGCTCTTCATCTTTCTCACAAATCTTCCTACAATCTCTCTAATTTCTCAATATACCTCTCTACATTGTTTGCTAAATATTCAATTTTATTAATTCATTTGGGAATTGGGAGTGAAGTTGGCAACTAGCTTGAGGATCTTCCATCGAGCAAAGTTTCAATTTTCAACCTCTCGATTACACGTCGACGTTACGTCGGCGTTTGGTACATTCGTTCCTTCATTAAATTATTATTGTCTCGTTTATTTTATTTAGCGCACTTAATTTTATTGTCTTTAATTATTTATTATCATAATTAAAATGGAAGGATTAAAAGGTATGTTTAAGGGTAAGGGTAAGGGTGCTTCTTCTAGTAGAGGCAACCAGGGCAAGGGTACTTCTTCTAGTCATCTTATTCCTACACAGATGATTTTGTTGATACTCAACATTTTCCTACAATACCATTAGATTTAGACGAGGAGTTATTTTCTCGGAACTCAAGAAGACTTTAATTTTGACGATGATCTAGACGATACACCCACTAATATTGATGACAACACGCCCACTAGTGCACCTTCAACCGAAATACCTCCTATTCCCCCTAGTATGAGACGAGGTCCAAAAACGACCATTAAAATCGATGCATGGACATTTTTTGATAGGGACGTAGAGAATCAAGTAGCCATATGTAAAATTTGTAAAAATGTTTTAAAATTTAAAACTGGAAAAGGTCACGGTGGGACGGGGGTTTAATTAGACACGTAGTAAGTGCTCATCCAAATAGGTATGCCCAATACCGTGGCTTCAAAACCGGGTGCGCAAACGGCCGCTCCATCGGGACAAGGTTCACATACCGATATCGTCCCCGGACCAAGTACAGGGTCAAATTAACCCTATGACGGGGGAATTGTAGGCTCTAAATACAACAAACATAGAGATAGGGAAGCAATATCAAAATTAGTTGCTTGTGGAGGGTTTGCCTTTTTCATTTCCTTCATCTCCCGGTTTTATTCATTACATTAGAGATATATATAATCCTCGCTTTTAACGGTTTTCCTAGGTCAACTGTTAAGAGAGATGTATTTAAATTTGCGCATGAATATCAACAATATTTACGTTTTTCATTATATCATTTTAATGGCAAAGTATCTATCACGTCCGATATAGGTCGTAGTACTAACGGCCATGATTATTTAACCGTAACTTGTCATTGGATAGATTATAAATGGTCTATGCAAAAACGTATTTTAGCGTATAGATATATAGATGATAGGCACACCGGTACTTTTATTGCGAAAATATTTATCAAGTGTGCGATTATTACGGAATTACCGATAAAATTATGACTATTACATTAGATAACGCTTCTAATAACAATTACGCAATTACAATGTTAAAAAATAGTTTAGCTCCATCTTTTCCGGACCATTTTCATATAAAATGCGCGTGCCATATATATAACTTAATTGTAAAGGATGGTCTATCACTTTTTGAAGACATTCTTAGTAAAATACAATTTGCTATAAACTTTATTTTTAAAAGTAATAAAGTACAACGTAGAAAAGAATATAAAAAAACTTGTCACGATTGTGGACTACCTTATAGAAGAATTCCACAAGAAGTATCGACTAGGTGGAATTCTTTATACGAGCAACTACTTGTTGCTTATGACTATAAATTACCTATAACTTTATTTTTTAACTCTCATAATAAAAACCCAGTGATATGATTTTAGATAGTGATTGGGTAAAAATTTCCGAACTTATTGTATTTTTAGAGAAATTTTTTCAAGCAACAAAAGAATTTTCCGGTATATAATCCTACTATTTCAACTATGTTATTTTATATAACTCTAATATTTTTATTACTTAGTGAATATATGGAAAAACCAGTTTATAAGGCAAATATTAAAAAAATGTTTGTCAAAATAAAAAAATATTTTATTCCTATTCCTTCTATTTATATTATTGGTTCTCAGTATTAAATCCTACTATTAAAATAGACGGTACTAAATCACTAATTGAAACTATTTACGATTGTATAGAAGTACTACCACCTCCAAGTCCCAAAAATCTAAATCACCCACCACCTATTGAACAAACTAAAGAAGAAGTGTTGAATAGCGTAGAACACCAATGCAAAAATATATATAGATTTTATCAACAAGAAAATGCTAGTAACGTACTCGGCTACCATACCATCTTCTTCATCTTCAACACAACCTCACAAAAGACATGTTGTTTCTCGCGCTAGTATTGAAAGCCTCGTAAATAGAATGTGCGGCCGTACCTCTACTAACCAAATTAGCGAGTTGGATATTTTTGTTTTGCGGGGTTCTCATACCGTATCAAGAAGTTATCAATGAAGATGGACAAGAAGACTTGCTTTGAAATACCGGAGGGGAATGAGAAGACCTTTCCGACACTTTCATTGATGGCTCGAGATGTTTTGAACATTCAAGCGTCATCAACTGCGTCGGAAAGCGCTTTTTCTGCAGCAGATATCAAATAGGAGACCACGAGACACTCATTGGGGGATCGGACGGACGGAGCACGTATACCTTAATTTGTTTAATGTCAATATGAGAAGGCCTGTAGGGTCACACTATGTCGATTGTCCGTTTCGATCTAAGGATGTATTGAGAGAGTAATTAAAATGTTCGATTTGGAATCGAGACATTTAGATGAATAATGATTACATTAATTAAGTCAAAATTGGATTTTGGATTTAATTAAGAATGCACAGAAATTAAATCGAGACAATGTAACTGCACGTCGAGCGCCGCGACGCCCATACCCTAGGGCCGCGGCGCCTCTACGTCGATTTTGGGCCAGGCCCAAGGTCAAACCTAATCCGATTTTTTGACCTAATTTTCAACTATAAATAGAGGCATTCACTTTCATTATACTACACTAATATTCAGAATAACATTTTAAGCCTTAGAGACTTAGAATAAAATACTCTCTCGAACCTCTGCCGAATTTCCTAGCTTTCCGAAGGAGAAGTACATTGAAACTTAAAGTTTGCAATTGGAAGGGCAATCGCTTGTGCACCTAACAATAGAAAAAGACTCAAGATTTTCCAACTTGTTAGTATATGTTTTATATTACAAGTTCCATTGTTGTATAACCATACCAGAATTATTGTTGGGGTAAGTAAGAATCAAAAAAATTTAAACTTCCGTTGTGCCTTACTTATATGCTTTGTACCCAACAATTTCCTACAATTTTATCATATTTAAATAGCTAAGTTATATCCTTAAAGAATAATTAAATACGCATAATTTAAGACCATGATTAGATCGTAAAATCTTTTAAAATAGGAAGGGTACAAAATGTTGATGAAAAAGACAATTAAACTATATCTTAAATAGCATTATTCGGAACGCAACAATATTATTTTACAGGATGGACAAGGAGGAGGATATAATTTTGATGTTCTGAGCTCTCTAAACTTACACAATTACTTTGTGCAAAAAAATATTATTTGCAAGGAGGATACAAAACAAATAAAATATTTTAAAAAACAAGGTAAATTCGAAAAGACCTTATAAACTTATAAGACTAAAATCAATGATAAAAGTTCTTACAAATAATTTTGGACAAACATTGAAATACGTTTATTGATGCACTTTATAGGCAAGTGACTTTTATATACTAAAAAGCGTGGGAAATAAAAGAGGAAGATAACAAATTATAACCAAATTATTTATGAAGTAATTATGAATGTTTAGTATAACATATAAATCATGAGTTCATGAGATATAGGTAATTAATAGAAAATTTGCTTTTTTGCAATTTAGTAGAAGAAAATAGGCAAATGAACTTGATTATTTTAAGAAAAGATAATTACAATTACTAAATTTTTGGATGGATTGAAAAAAAGTAAAAAATACTATATAAAAAGAGAGTAGATAAAAGTGAACCGAAAAATAATATTAGGATGAATATAAAGAAATAAGTGATTACATAATAAAATTATTAGATGAAAAATGGAAGGGAAAAATATAAGAAAAAAATATATTAGATAATCAAGAAAAATACAAAAAAGGAAAAAAGAAGAAGATAAATTTCAATAATGTCAAGAAGGTAATGAGTAGGCTGAAAAAAGACACAACCTTGACAATAAGGACGTTTCGCGAATATATGATTCATGCTCCTTTAGGTTATGAAGTTTTTCTATTTGCATCGTGTTAGGTCGAATTCTTATTACTTTTACCGAATTATTCATAACTGCATATTTACAATATATAATATGATCAAACTAAGAAGGATTATTTGTTAAATATTGAATTGAGTTGAAGTGAGATTTGCCTTTTCATTTGTCTTCAGCCTAGACAATATTATTAGAACAACAATAGTGTTACAATTAAAGAATATAAAAAAAATAAAACTAATTGATGAACAAAAATTGATATTTTTAAATAAGAAATAAATAATTACTTAGCTATATTGTGATTTTATTCTAATGACTGCGCACGGGCTAATTCACAAACTAAAATAATAAAAAGAGTACAAGCTTGATATTTTAACAAAAGTTTGTTTTTCTTTGAAATCATAACCCCCGAAAAAAGAAAAAAAAGTAGGAGGAGCAAAAATTGGTCAGTGATGAATTGAATTTATTTCTTGACCCCCTTTTCTTTCTGATATTCGCCTACAAGCTCTTAACATTCTAAACTATTTCAAGAATTAAAAGGCATTAAAACCGTAAATTTAGAAAGTAAAATTTGGTGCAAAAAATTGCAGCAACGTCAATAATAATGGTGTTACTCCATCCGTCTCAATTAATGCCAAGGTGTTTGACTGGACATAGAATTTAGGAATGAAAGGAAGATTTTTGAAATTTTATGGTGTAAAGCAAGTCATATATATTTGTGTGATTATAAATCATTTTAATGCTAAAATGAGAACTTTAAAATCAAATTATTACTAAATACACAAACAATGTCATTTTTTTGAACTAGCTAAAAACAGAAAGAGTATCACAAGAAGGAGAGACTAATCTAATTATTCAAGATTCCAGTACGAGAGAGCAAAGAAAATACGGTAATTAATAGCACAGTGATGTGTGGTCACCAATATGTTACATGGTACTTTATGTATTTTTCCATTTGTTTTCTTCTTCATCTTGAATATAAGGAGAAATAAGGATCACATGAGCAAAGAATTAAGTAAAACTGGTTTCCGAAAAATAAAAAGAAACAGTTATCGAAAACAGAATTAACTACTGAAATTCAAGAAAGAGTATACTTAGGTTGTAATTTTTTTTATATATAGAATAATAATACGAACTACGTACCTGCATGCCAGAGGTTCCTTCACACTCGTTATCATCGATTCGATATTCATGCATAACCCAATCGGTCAACCAATGTCTTCTTCATCCCAATTGCCCGATTTTGGGATGTTACTCTACGATCTTTCCCTGTCGATTTCCAGTATCCAGCTCTTGTTGCTCTATTTGTTCTGAATCCATTTGGGTATTTTCTACCCCTTGGCCCCAAAAAAAATACCACACTGGATCTCTACTAGGCAAAAATGATTTCTCTGACCCAAAAAAGAAGAGGAAAATAAAACAATATAAGTAGAGAATGAAGAAGAAAACAATTGATTCTTGAACCCTTTTGATGAATAAATCAGCCTCTAGAATGACATACATACTTAGAAAGAATGTATTATCGCTATAATGTCATGGTAATCAAAAAAGTTGAGGCTTGTAACCATCTCATCTATTAAGCTTAAGCTTTTAGAGTGTACATGTGCGGGTCTGATTCATTTTCTTCATGACAAAACACATGAAAATTCTTTTTGATAATTGACACAAATGTGAGAATTCGATCCTAGGATTTTTGTCTGCTCTGATACAATGTTGAAGTGTGTGATCATCTCATTTAAGAGCTTAATTTATTAAAGACAACACACTTTTATTTATTTAATTACTCAACAAGGTTTAACAAAGATAGATATAGCTAACAAGATGACCCATATGTTACCGAGTAAGATTTAACACTTGAAGTTTATGAGTTCTGGTGCTGTCTCATTTGACGCCGAAGCCACAATTCATTATATGTACATATTTAGTAAATTGTTTTTGGATCAAACTTATAAATATAGACACATATATCCATAACATAGGCGGATGTACAGTATATGGTACAATTCGACCGGCGTTATAACTCAATAGCTTTTAACTCAAATGTTATAGTTATAGTTAACATAGGCGGATGTACAATATATAACTATAACTATAACATTTGAGTTAAAAGCTATTGAGTTATAACGCCGGTCGAATTGTATCATATACTGTACATCCGCATATGTTATGGATATATGTGTCTATATTTATAAGTTTGATCCAAAAACAATTAATTAATCAGTGTCAACAAGGTACACATTCAACCTCGGTTCAACAAAAATAGAGAGGAAGAACATTAAACATGAAAAGAAGAGGAAGAAGGAAGAAGTTAGAACCTGCTAATTGCCAAGGCTCGCATTTGTAAAGATCAATTTCAGGAATAATGTCAAGTTCAATCTCTAGGCCATGAATTTTACTCTTGAGATAATAATTGACAAGCTCTTCATCAGTGTGATGGAACCTAAAACAAGGAAGCAATCAATCCCACGGGGGCCACCGGACTCCTTCCTTATTGATTAGTAGCTACGCACACAGGCACCCTCATGTCTATATAGTTATACAATACATAAAGAATACAAAGCATATTATTATTACCCCTTCTTCTAATCATTTATCACTTTTTCTCTTTTTTAGATTCTCATAAAACGTTTCTCTCAAGCACTACTACTCTGTCTCTTCTTGGATACGACTGTTTAACACTTCATAGTTCTTCCACAAGCTCATTTACTAATATAATATATCCAAAAGAAGAGGCAGGCCACCCTGTCTAATTTCCCTCGTGAATTAAGTGGCTATTAGTCAGGGGAGAGAACATCAAAGACTGTTCACACTAAGCTGCTTGTCTCTAATCACTGCATACTACTTTATAATAATCCTCTATAACAACATTTCACTATAACGGTAAAAATTCTTTTAAATTTTTTATATTATGTTATATTATATATTCTCTATAATAATATTTCGCTATAAAAGTAAAAAAAATATCAAAACAAACAACACCATTATAAAGAGGTTTGACTATATGTTCTAATATGTGCTTAATTAACTCCTACCTGACACCCAGGCTTTTTTCTTAAACAAAGTAATGGAAATGCGAATCCAAAAACTAGATTATTTGAGTTCAAATAAAGTGTGATCTTATTATGTTTATATATTTTAATATTTTTATATGTTTATACATATAGTTTGAACATAAAAATAGATTTAATTGAATTCACCGACTTATTCAGCCTCTGGTTAACTTATTTGTTACATTTCTAATGCATCTAAAACGAGATGAAGTAATTGTTTGAAAGCTCTAAAAATATAGGAGTTAAACGAGAATCATTGCTAATTGTCATTAAATTTGGTGCTACTTTAAAAATGTTGGTTCTTTTGACCAAAAAAAAACTTGTAAGCTGGTCATGGAGTCACTAGATCCTTTTCTCTTCTGACAGATATGAATAAAGATTTTTCAAAATACTTCTTTCTATTTTCTTTTTATGTTGTCATGTAAAACGTTTTGCAAGAGAAAACTTTTATTAGGTCATAAACATCATTGAATTGTGCATTCTTAACATAAGAGAATGAAGGATGCCATCCACATCCTTTGGGCCTAAAAGAGGACTAGCCTTGGAAAACACACACACGCACTCTATTACAAATATTTACTCGCTTAGTTCGTTTTTACTTGTTAAGTATATTGAAAAATAATTATTCCTTTTATTTATTATCCATTTTAGCAAATTGAGAAAGAATTAGTTTTTTTCATCTTTACCCTTATCATTATGTAACCATTTTCCAAACTAATTAGAGTACTTGAAGTCAAATTTAGATTTTTAGAATACCATTAATAAGAACAATTTAGTAAAATAAATACTTAAGTAATGTTTTGTTAAAGGGAGTGCAACATGCTAAAAGTGATCTGGGGGAATAATAATCTAGCAAGAAACATAACAAATAACATGGTGTTGGACATCATATCTTAGTTTGTGTAGTACAATTTCGGACCACTAAAATTATACTAATTAGAATAGGTGACAATTGAGGCCTTCTTTGATGTTAGCAAATAAAAGTTTCTCAACATTTCATTGTTTTGGTCCCACCCATGGCTGTCATTTTTCTACCACATTGGACCACAATTTGGGTGCATGTACATTATAGAGAACAGATGTAGTAATGTACATACAGATAGAAAATTATAGTACATGATAATTAGATTGATGAAAGAAAATTAATGTTTAGGGAAGTCAATACCCGAACCATACAATTTTCTTGCCTGAACTTAGATAATCCTACCAAAGAATTTTCTAGAGGAAAAAAAAGAAGTATGGTGCGTTCTTGACTCCTCTTATAAACAGAAATTGGAGAAGAAATTAAAAACCACAATTTCAAAAGAAAAGAAGAAGGGGGAAACTAGCTAGCTATGAGTTGTTAAAACTGTAATAAAGCTTTTAGCAGTAGCAGGGGCATATGGATGTATTAAGCACTGTGTCAGTTCCAGGACTATGGTACTGATGAAGGAGCATAGCATTCATAATTCTCAACTAACTCCAAATAGATCTCTTTCCCTTTTCTCTCTCTCATTGAATTCATGATCCAACTTCTCATCTGTACTCTATATTTAAAGAATGGCAGTAAAAGCAGAAGCAGCTGAATTAAATTCAAAAATTGGATCAAGAAGTGGAGCAATTCAAGGCAGCTTTAATTTGGTGGATAGTGTTGCCTATAAGGTTATTAACTGTGTTTACTGATTCTGGGCTCATTTTTGCTGATGATGACAAACTGCTCACCAATATCTGGAACACTACTGTCACAAGTGACCCCCCTCCTGCCCTGTTGTGATCTCCCATGGTACCGTTAGATACCTCGTGGGACCCTCGGTCATGTCGGCCGTCCGGTAATATCGTAAAACCTGAGGGGAGCAACGGGATGTATGTGGTGTCTTCACCACTCATTGCAATGTTGATGGATTGTAAATCGACCGGGCTGTAGACTACTAGTGAACCTGATGAGTCTATGCAACTTTCTTGAAGTATCAGCATGTTATTCTGGCTAGTGTTGTAGGCCTGCAAAAATGTAACATATCCTGGTTATCAAGTTGATTAATTTTAAGAGAAAAAAGAAAAAAAAAGGAGGAAAGTAAACAAAACCTCTTTGTTAAATATATGATTGATTTTGGAAATTTACCCTGAGCACAGAAATACAGTTCCCTGGATGAGAGCCATTTGCAATGTGAGCTACCTCTTGTACTGGATTTTGGTTGGAAAGAACATCCCACTGTTATGTCAAGGAAAAAAAAAATCAAAAACAATAGAAGAGTTCTCAAAATAATGAATATGTTTGAATTAGAACAATGCAAAATATACTTAAGCAAGTATAGCTTAAGTTTTGTGTAGTGGTTGTAATTCCACATTCCACAGAGTTCTAGGGTGTGTTTGGTAGAAAACATTTTCCTCCATATCAAACATACCCCTAGTCGCGAGAGAGTCATTCCCTTTCTATTTTTCTCTAGCAACTGTTTTATAATTCTTGGCTCACGCTGTCCCAGGAAGGGGGAAGAAACAATCTAAAATGTACTACAAGAAGAAAAAAATAATGCTCTCCGTTCAAATTCCAGAGAAGCTTAGTAAATTTATGCAGACCTGAGGTCGAGTCCTTTCGTCTCTGAGGAAATTGAAGACATGTTGTGGAGGAACTGGGAGCCCAATGGTGGAAGCTGCACTGATGACTACGCCATTGGGCTGGCCAGGGTCGGTGCTCTTTTGAAGGGTGGCTCTGACTTCGAACTCATCCAATGCAGAAATGTTGTTCCATTGGTGTCCGTTGGACGGGTTTATGCTGGCACAGAAGCTGCTCACCATTCTTTGAGCCACTTTCATCACGCTCTTCTTCCCTTCTGGTGATGGAATCACTGCCATCATTGAAACACACACGTATTAATTTCAAGCAGATGAATTTTCCTTTGTATTTGAGAAATAACTCTGGCTTAGTAGATCAATTAGTGTAAAAATAGTCTAACTATGATGTACAGATGGATATATATGTGATTCATATAACCGACCGTTACTAATTTGGAAATTACCCATAGTTGATGGATTGATTATTACTTGTACAGGACGATGGTAATTAGTGAAAAACATATGTCTCAATGAGAATACCTCCTCCAAGTTCACGAGAAGGGTTGCCGCTAACCATAAGACAAGCATATCTTTCACACATCTTTTGAAGAGAACCAAGCCATCTCTCTGCTCCAAATGCCATACCACTATGTATAAGATCTCTATATAGCCTATGAATTGAACCTTTCTCTTCCACTTCAACATGTTCCATCCAAGTTACCTATTTCAGAGTAATTAAACAATTAGATATAGTTTTAATATGGAAATATAGAGCTTAATAGAAAATTATGATATTAGAACCATTTGGACAACCTTGGAATAACCATTGGGCATGTCTTGTATCAAGCAACCAGATGGGAACTTATGAACCTTGCATGAAGAGGAAGTATATTGATCTTCTTGAGTAATATCATAAGAAACATCAACAATTGCCCACGAGACCGGATCAATCTGCTGGCAAAACCGTAGTAAGTACAATTGTCGCGTTGGGACTAATGGAGAAAGCACTTGCAGTTCTTCTTGCATCTGCAAGTAGCATGACTAATTTCAGCCTCTACAAAAATATGTACGAAATTTCAAGGAAAAAATGAAGTTATTATTTACTATATTTCTTTACCAATTGCAACGTACTACTTCGGCTGCCCATTACACCACATGATATTACTTCAAGTGTTCTTGCCTTTGAAACAATTGTAGGAAAGAATTCCACCCATTTGTTCTACAAAATATTTGAAAACAGAGCAAAATTTTCATTATCAGGTTATTCAAAAGCTAAATAAAGAGAATGTGAGCAAGAAAATAGACTAACCGCATCCATGAACATGTTGACTAAAGCTAAACCATTCATGATCACAACACCTGAATCTCTGGAAGACTCAATGCGAACATTTGGATTTTTCAACGAACTGTTAGCCTTTGGAAAATATTGGTTATAGCTATCAAGGTTAAGTACATCTCTGCCATCAATTGTGGACTTTGTCCACAAAGGTTCATTAGTTTGTAAAAGCCTAATTAGTTCCTCCATGGCGTTGCCAGCAATATCAGCCATAAGGGAGTTATCCATGTCTGAAATGTTCAATGTAGGACATGGTAAACTTGGAATAGTACTCGTCGAACTTCCAGGGAGAAGATCGAGATCAAGGGACGGGCCAGTTGGTCCAAAATTAGACATGGACATTAAGTTTAGTGAGGACAGATGAGTAGGCTGCATTGGTGGAAGTTGTGAAATAGGTCTTAGCATATACTTTGCAGCAATGCTTGAAATTTTGTCAAGCTGCATATGCCAAGAAAAGCAAATAAGATAAACAAAAAAAAGGGCAATAAACTAATATAGACAAGAAATTATATGAAAGGAGTGATTATGGACCTCCTCTTTTAGTTGCAAATTCTCCATTCTCAATTTTTGTTCATCAAAATGAGAGTCTTCAGAAACTGGAGGACCTCCACAAGATGGACATATCACATTCTTGATGGCTTCCCTTATTAATATGTTTTCACATCTAATTCTATCATTTTCTGCTCGAAGTATCGAATTATCTTGTCGCTCATGTTGACTCTAAAATCCAAAAACACATTTAATACAAATAATGTTACATTTATACACGAAATAATCTTAATCGAAAAAAAATTCTGATAAAAAGATCAAAACCTTCAGTTGAGTCCTCCTATTTTGGAACCAAAACTTTATTTGACGAGGAGCCAATCCCAAATCTCTGCTTAACTGCAATCTGGCCTTCTCGTCTGGATGAGGACATTCTTTGAACACGCTACAATGTACAAACACCAAATCCCATTATTTTTGGAAACCAAAAAATTGGTACTACATAGTACTAAATTAAGTAAAGGAAATTAAAACACCCCCATGACTATATCTTTCCTATAGAGTTTAACTTCTACTAATACAAATGAACTTTTACACTATGTAAAAGGTAATTATAAATAACTCTTCGTAAAATGTGAAATTAACAAATTAAAAAATAAGGCATATTACTTGCTATAACTAGTTGATGTACACTACGTTTTACATTCTCAATCAGGAGCAAAGCTAAAGAAAAAAGTTGCGCATTCCCAATATTTTGTTTATCAAAATCATGTTTTTGTGGTAAAATAATCTATGTAAAATTAATTTATCTAAAACCCAGTAAGTTGACTTTTTTAGAATTCATATTCATAAACTCAAAATTCTGGCTCCATATGTGATCTCAATATATTTAAGTAAATAATTTTTTCCTATAATAGTACTCAAAAGAACTATTGTAGACTATCTTACGCTTCAAGCCTTTGAATTTGGTGAGCTGTATGTCGATGGAAACGTTTCTTCTTCCGGTGAGCGTCAGAGGCGTCGCCACCGCCACTGGAGGAAGCAGCACCTCCGCTGCCGAATTCCATTGATGATGATCTCTTTAATGATAAACCAATAAGCAATAACTGCTGTAGTAATAGTAGTTATAATATTAATCATATAAATGGTCTTGAGTAATTAATCACATCATGATGAGTAAATAATCACTTGTAATGAGAAGCAAGAGAAGAAGTAATCTTTTGTCAAGGGCTCAAGCGCAAAGAATTATCCTCCGGCTTCTTCTTTTTGCTCTTATTCAGGCGAGATCGAATGGATGAATCTTTCTTCGCCCGAATAGAAGGTGACTTCCCTTGTTAGGCTCAAGTACGTATATATATATGTGTAATGAAGAAGAATGGATGATGAAGATATTATAAAGGAAAAATGAAGATGGGAAGTTAGTATATGAATAGCATAGTAAAAGGCAAGACTTATGGTTGATGTTTGTAAGAAAATTATAACGGGAGAATATATTGGAATAGGTAACGTCAGATATATGTAATGAGCATGAATTGAGAGAAAATTGGAAAGTGAGAAACGGATGGAGAGCAAAATAATAAATGTGGGATGTAATTAAGACACGATTGGAAAATGTGGGAGAATGAAATGAATAGCAACAGGCTATAGGGGAGGGAATAGAAAAGCATAATTGTGGGAAGATCCTAATAAAAATACAACACAAACGCACATTATGAAAAGAATAATTATTTTTCAAAATTTAGATCCCAATTATAATTATCTCACAACATATATTTATTGACAGAGATGAAGTTAACATTTTGAGTTTATGAATTTTGAAAAGATAGCTTAATGTATTCTTGATAAATAATTTACATATATTTAGTGAAGTTTTAAATATAAATACAAGATTTGATTGAAGTTATAGAGTTCTGCTGAACTCTTAGACATGCTAGTATCTCCGCCTTTGTTTATTGCTAATACGAATATACTCAAAGGGAAATCCTAAATTTGAACTTCATGGTTTTTGAACTCTACGACGAGGACCTCAAGTGCTACTTCCTTCATCTCAATTTATGTGACACTATTTGATCGGACACACAGTTTAAAAATAAGAAAAAAATTGTTGTGTTTATCAAGTTGTCCTTACTTTTTAGTGTCTACTTTTGTTGATTATTCTTCACAATAAGTACAACTTTAAAATTATGTGGAACCAACAAGGGTAAAAAAACAGAGATGGTCCAATAAAGAGTTGTCAAATAAGGAAACGTGACATTCATTTTGAGATTGACGAAAAAGAAAATTGTGCCACATAAATTGAGACGGAAATAGTATAAGTAATTGGTTCTAAATGGCATTTAATTTACCGAACTAATATTTGATCAACAAAATATGACATGTCATTTAATTTATTCCACATGGCATTTAATTTACCGAAAATGATCAGTTTGCCCTTGTACTCTCACAAGTTATACATTTTTGATATATTTGCCCTCATCCGACTTTCGAATCATATTTGCCCTTGTACTTTAAAGAAAAAAAAATCATATTTCCATCTTAATTTTCATATGTGACGCCTATGTGGCAATTTTAAAAAAAAATCTGAAAAATTGATTTTTAAAACAAAAAGCTGGAAACTGTTTTTTTTAAAAAAATCTAAAAATGACTTTTTAATAACCCGTTTTTAAAAAAAAACTGGAAAATTTGATTTTTTATTCAAAAATATGGAAAAATGTTTTTTAATCTGGATAACTGGTGTCCTAAAAAATCTAGATTTTCATGTTTTAATTTTTTTAGGACACTTTTTTTTTATAAAAAAATAAATCCGGAAATTGATTTTTTTTTAAGTTCTCAAAATTTTGAATTTTTAATAAAAATATCTGGAAAAATAAGATTTTTTTAAATCTAGAAAAAAATCTGTTTTCCTAATTTTTTAAAAATGTAGCTTTTCAGTTTTTTTTTTAAAAACAAAAATGGGTTTTCCACATTTAAAAAAAAACAAATTTTCCTGATTTTTTTTTTGTGCAATTAACTGCCATTTTTTTAATCACCAAAGTGGTCATTACAAAACAAGAGCCAGCCATCCAAGCTGCTCCTCCAATAATCACCTAAACAACAACAAAAATTGCAAATCCTATGCTAGACTATAGCTTACAAACATAATCAATTTTTCCTGATTTTAAAATCCAGTTTTTTTATATTTTCATATTTTAAAAAAAATCCAGTTTTTTCATTTTTTTAATTCATTTTTCATTTTTTTTTACCACATAGACATAGGAAAATTAAGATGAAAAGGGAGAATACATGGGAAAATCTGACCCTTTTTAGTAAATTAAATGTCATATCATATTTTTGTTGCCCAAATATTAGTTGACCCAACTTTTCATGTATCATATTTTTGTTGCCCAAATATTAGTTGAGTGACTTTAGATATGATACATGAAAAGTTGGGTGACCTTATAATTACAAAATAAAGAAATATATCCTTGAAAGATTACAACAACAACAACAATAATATACCCAGTAAAATCCTACACAGTGGGGTCTGAGGAGGGTATCCATAATTGAGTGATGTTACTACCTCTAGACACTTGGGGTACTGGCCATATCTTAGGCTTGCTTCTCCATCTTTTACCTTGCATGTATTGAAAAATTTACCGATCAAATAAAAGGTATTAAACATAACAAACTTGTTATTATTGGAGATATTTGTATTTTGATTGAGGTATTGATATAAGAACAAGAAAACAGTGAGATTAAAAAGAATCCTAACCTTCTCTACTTCTTTCTTTTTTAACATAATTTTATCTTTCCCTCCATCCTCCCCTCTCCAGAGTTCCGGACTGACTTAGTCAATAAGCAAAATTATGTGTGACTTCATTAAAATTTCAACTGCAAAAGTATTGCTTCACTTTTTTAAACCAAAAAAAAATATGCAAGGGGTGGCGACCGGCCCAAATTTGAACATTTCTCCCTTTCAAAAAATTTAATTATCTAAAATCTTCACTTCTAGTTTCAGAAAAATAGTACCCCATATTTCTTTATTGCCCTCCGATAACCAATATTACAAGTACTACCCTGATTCTACAACAATTATATTTCACACTGTTACATGTGAATTGTGTTGGATATGTAAAGCAGTACGGAAAGTAAATAAATATTACAAGTGTTCGAAAGGATAAACAAACAAGTCAATATTCAGAACTGTCGCAAGCTTGTTGAGTCTTGAATCTTGATAACCTGAAATCAAGAAATACTAAATCTGGATTGTTACAATTGTGGACTGAGTCGAGGATGGCTCTCTGTCTTTAAGACAAGATTGTCCCGTATATATGCTTTTACGTTAACGGGCAATAGTCTTCCAAGATGAAACAACAACTAATAAACTCTACAAAGCAAATAGGTTGATTCTGACGAAGAAAACAAATACGAAACGACTTGCTGAAGAATGGAAAAGAAAGGAAGAGTTTTGAGTTTTCTGTTCACTGTTTGTGGACAGAATTTCAGTGCTCTCTTTTGTTTCTGTGTTGTATATAGTGTAGTCTCATTTTTTGTCTGTTGTAGTCTTCACAATTGTGCCAAAAGACATCAATATATAACACAAGGGAGGGACTCCTCAACTGCCAAGTAATGGCCATTAGTGAGGGGAGTAATCAGCCAAATAATGGCCATTAGTGAGGGGAGTAATTAGCCAAATAATGGCCATTAGTGAGGGGAGTAATCAACCAAGCAAAGGCTGTTGTTTATGGCCATTTAGTGAGGGAGTTAATCAGCCATCATGGCTGATAAAAAACAAACCCAAACGGTAGGCAGAAACTTTATGCCTTTCGTCGTTCCCAATTTCAACTTTTCAGAAACTCCAGGGACTAAACTATAAATATTAAACAATTTGGGGGTCTATCAGAAGAAGCCCAAGGCCGAAGGCCTGTGACCCGTGACCCGAGACTCGGACGGAATGGGCGGGCGACGGCGGCGCGCGTGTAGGCTTAGCCTTGAACCCAAGCACATCTAGGTCCTCCCTCCTTCAAACACATGGGTTACCCCTTGGGGTCCCAAACTCTTAGCCAATTTTGAGACTTATAAAGAGAACAATTATTCATTTTCCCACCGATGTGGTAGATTTGTCCCACACCATATTTCCATGCCTCAAACACCTTACTTCGTGGACCAATATCTCATTCATTTCTCAATGAAATTTGACGATTCTTGGCCCTACGGTCATCTACTCACTTAGTAAATTATGCACGTGTGAAGAGACAAAGCCTCCAACATGCGGAACCCTAATGTTTAAGTCATTAAATACGGGTGGACATACCTCCCCACCAAAGGCAAATTTCCAACAATCCCCTCTTGAAAGAGATTTTGGCGCACACACAAGGTGTCTACTTTCAACAATCTTTCAGCGAAAGAATATTGCATCAGGAGAGGTAGCTTCTGCTTTGAAACTTCCCTAGTTGAATACCACCGAACTTACTTACTGTGCGGTGAATGTGATGTCTTGAACCGTCAGTGTTTAGTGTAAGCCAAGACAATGATACCAACACAATAACTCTCCTTATTCATTTTCTTCTTATTGTTTTGTCCATTGTGGTCGTGGACACACTTGGATTCTTAAGTGCGTTCATTTGAGACGGCATGTCCTCACACTTAAATAGGTGATCTCCTACAAGGTATCCTACTATACCCCACTTCACAAGTGTTAGGAATCATTAAAAGTTTTCCCAACCTTAACCTCAACCGTTTGAGGATCGTTAAAGGTTTGGAAGCTTAACCTTTACCCACCATGCAGGTAGCACTTTAATGTCTATCGCGGGAATAGCTTTGGATTCATGTTTCCCTACAGAAATCATCATCCGAAGTGCTCTTGCTTCCACAAAAGCGCTCAACTGAACCTTTTGCAACTTAGTTTTTCCATTGAACCAAATTATTGGGATCTCCAGTCAGTATGGTTGGGTTACCACCGCAAATGTTCGTATTATTTGAGTTTTAATCCCATTCCCCTAGACAGGTAGAACACTTGATCTCCGGGTAGTCCCTTAGTTAAAAGGGTCCGCTATATCCTTTGATTAGTAATCAAGGAAGTGACACCCGTGATGATCAACTGCCATACGGTCTTATGTCTGCGAAAAATCCTGACAGATATGTCCAGACGTCGTCATCCGTGTCCTTCCTAAAGCCGATCGGCTAGCCACAGTGTATAACTGCTGAAGGCATGGGTTTCTCCCAATAAGGGACATCCTCTAAGGAGTCGTGATGTTACTCAACTTCTTTCATGTTTTGTATAAAGCGATAAACTTCGATTCCATCACGAATCGGCCGATGCAAGTTTGCTTAGAGGATTTTCCAAGACCCACCATACACATTTACTTGTGGCTTTGGTGTTCTTCACATCTGATGTCCAGTTTGCATCATTGTGTTCTCCAAGAACTGCTGGACATCCATAATATCATGATCCGTAGATAAGCGAATATTTCAGATATCGTCATATCCGACTTAACGCCTTATATCGATCATTTTTAGAATTATCAGTGAACCTTAGTTCAACTGATCTGCTTTGTAAGCCGATACCAGGTCGGTTGTAGAGTGTAACATACATTGAACTACATGTGACTTGCGCATATCGCTCCTTTTATATGGGTGCACCATGATTTCAATCAGTTATATGATTCATATCCATTGGTGGTTTCAACGAGACTGTCAACTATCTCACAACTGAGTTTGGAGTTAGACCAGTCCGTTAGATGTCTTAGAAATCCAATTCCTAAGATGTCATCTGTGATACCCATATCTTTTGTTTCAATATAACTTCCACTCTCAGACTGTTGGTTTTCCAACTGTTGGCTTTCTAACTTCAGAGTCAATGTTTCTGTGGTCAGATTCATTGTTTCTGTTTTATCTGAAAATTCCAGGACCAAAATGTAAACATTTCAGGGACCAAAATGTAAACATTTCAGGGACCAAAATGAAAGTTCAGGAAGAAGCCCAACAGTCCAGCAAACCAATTCTGATTCTCCCCTTCCAACTCTCTGGTTAGGAAGGCTGTTTCAACATCCATGCCACGCAAGACTGCAATGGCCCTGGATGTTAAGCTATTCACAAGGAAGCACAAGTACAAGTAGTCGAGGCCTTATACTCGTCAGTAGATCCATCTACTTTGTACTCACGTTTGAGTTTTCTTTTTCACAACCCAAAGGTTCTTTTCCCGGAGGAAGATCAACCATTACACAAGTATGGTTCTATATGATGGAATCTATTTCTCTCTTTAGCTTCTTTCCAAAGCAGAGCTTCTGGAGATGACAATTCTTTGTTAATTGTCCATGGTTCATTCTCAACCATACAAGCTAGAAGGCCTGGAACAAGTCTTTGTCCCCTATTTGCTCCATCTCGATTCAACATCTAGAATCTCTGAGTTCTGTAGATTTGGAATATTAAGTTTTAGATAGACAACAACTTTCGAGTCCTGTAGATACAGAACGTCTAGTTTCGGACAGTCAGGCCCTCGCGGATTCTTGTTAACCTTGAGCAATTACTTATTTTTCCTTTTCAAGGAAAGTTATCCTGAAAGAATTCTGCATTCTTTGACACCAAGAGGCTATAAGCACTACTGTTATTTGCAAATCTAGTGGATATGCAATTTACAGTCTTAGTTTCAACTTGACCTATTTCGGTATTCCAACTTCCACCAAGCCACCCCACATCACAACATTTGTATGTGAGATCATTTCCATGTCTCACACGGAGAGTTATCCTTATTCTTATGCGTATTTCTGTTGAGAATCGCATTAGCGGTAAGGATCGTCTTGCCCCACATAATTTGGGCTTACGGCTTTGCGCTTGGCTAACATCCTTAGTCTGAGGTGAGTAATGAGCAGTCGTTTGATGAACGATGCTTCACATTCTCCCCCTCTATCACTACGAATTCCTCAATCCGTAGGCTTAGTTGATTTTCAACTTTTGCTTTGTAGCGCTTATCCGCTTCAACAACTTCATCTTTGCTTTTCAACAAACAAAGGATACAATACGTTGTACCATCATCAATGAAGGTCACAAAGTACTTGTCTCCCCTCTCTATTTTGTATAAACTTCAAATCACCCATGTAGGTGTGACTAAGTTCTAGAGGAGCGGTGCTTCTTTAGCTATTCATTTGACGGAATTTGGAAAGATGATTTTGCCTCTTCGCCTACCTCACATTTATTTTAAGGGTTTATGTCGACAGAAGGCAACAATCATATGTGATCTGGATACTCTGGCCCACTCTAGTTGCTTTGGCAGACTGAGTGTCTAATTTATTTTATGCCTTTCTTTTGGCCTTCAGATCATTTAAGACCTGGAAACTCTGGCCCACCACACTAGGTATCCATTACTTTTCCTATGAAATGAATTCTGGCCCCACTCCAGTCGCCCGTAGGCTTTGTATGACTGAGTGTCCAATATCATCCTATCAAAGGAATTTTGGCCCCACTCCAGTCGCCTGTAGGCTTTGTATGACTGAGTGTCCAATATAATCCTATGAAGGATCTTCTGCCAAATAGTGTGACTGGCTCAACGTCTTTAGCTTTTAGTCTTCTTCCCTTATGATTGGTGCCCAGACAATTCTTGGCGCTTACTTAAGAGTGGTAACAGTTTTCGCACAGTCAGTGGATCTTTCTCCCTCGTATGTGTGAACATACTTTTAATAATTACACTTAAAAGAACGGATCTTTTTAAGTCGTTTACAAAATCCAACTTTCCAGAAACTCCATGGACCAAACTGTAAATATTAAACAATTTGGGGGTCTATCAGAAGAAGCCATGACCCGAGACCGGACCGGACGGGCGGCGGCGCGCGTGTGGGCTTAGCCTTGAACCCAAGCACATCTAGGTCTTCCCTCCTTCAAACACATGGGTTACCCCTTGGGGTCCCAAACCCTTAGCCAATTTTGAGACTTATTAAGAGAATAATTTTTCTTTTTCCCACCGATGTGGTAGATTTGTCCCACACCATATTTCCATGCATCAAACACCTTACTTCGTGAACCTCTTTCATTTCTCAATGAAATTTGACGATTCTTGGCCCTACGGTCATCTACTCACTTAGTAGATTATGCACGTGTGAAGAGACAAAGCCTCCAACATGCGGAACCCTAGTGTTGAAGTCATTAAATACGGGTGGACGCACCTCCTCACCAAAGGCAAATATTCAACAAATTGTGAGTATGTAGAGCCCCAATAGCTCTGCTTAATTAGCGAGTTGGAAAGTGTCAAGAAAACACTTCATTCTCAATATGATATTTTTGGGTGCGAATATGAATTTAGTCAACTCAATACAAGTATCAAACAACAGGTGAAAAACAAAAAAGAAAGATCAAAGTCAAGGCGCTACTTTTGGAATTATAATCTTTTAACTATTAAGTTCTCAGTTGATAGTTAAAACATTTTTCACCTCGCTCATTAAGCCGATGGTCTAATCCGATTCATAATAGTTAGGAGTATCATGTTTAAATTAATTGTCTTAATTTGAAATCAAATTTTAAACTAACTTATTGATCAACACATGTTATATAATTTATACCCTGTTTAATATTTCTTTTATTAGCTTTTTAGTTATAATAGGAGTACATTTTAAGAGAAAATTAACAAAGTCATTAATTAAATCAACAACCCTGAATGGGACTGGGGGACTTAAGTTTTTACTTTCACGATTCTAAATTAGCCCTACAGAGTCCTTATTAAGCAGCAGCAAGCAACAACAACAACAACATATCCAGTAAAATTCGACAACGTGGGATCTGAGAATGATAAAATATACACAGACTTTACCTCTACCTTGATAGATAGAGTGACTGTTTCCGAGAGACCCTCAACTCAGGATGTCTTTAATCCTATTGTTCTTGTGAGTGCATGTAACAAAAAATATTTCGCACTCGGCATTTGCACCAAGTAAATTAATAAAAGTAAGACTTATCATACAAATTTATCACTTTAATTTGTGGACATGACGGTTTTAAAATTACATTACTTGAATTGATATAAGTCTAGCAATTCAAGTAATTTCTTGAGTATATATTTCTTCTACCCGCGGTGGGATCCTGGGAGTGTGGGATGGGGGGTATGGGGTGGGGGACCTAATAGAGTTAATGCTAGCCGTTTTGGTGTAATTGGGGATGGGGGGTATGTCATTTTCATCTAATGTTTCAACTATTTATAATTGACATTTCTAAACACACACACACACACACACACAAGAATGAAAAGGTCTCTCTTGGAAAGTCAAAATATTGGTTACCCTTTTTGGGGAGACTTCTTCCCTAATTAGTAATTTCATGGTCAAAATACAAGAGAATAAAGAAGAAAAATTTAAAAAGGGGTTTGAAGATTTCAAATACGGACGTGTGTATATATATATATATATATATATATGATTGATGCAATAAAGAACACGACTTTAAGAGAGAAATCAGAGAATTATAACTTCAATATGTAGTAGATCTTTGTAATAATAGCCAATGTAATCATTTTGTTATGCAAATGATTTCTTTGTATTAAAGAAAGGGTGATCATAGATGTTGAGAAATTTAATTTGAAGAATTGTATATCGCCTTAAAAGCTCCAATTAAGATTCCATGCATGGTTTATTGGTTTAATGAAAACATAATGGTTTAATTTAATGAAAACAGAATTATATGGAGAATCAATATCATAGTAGTCAAAATTGAATTTTAAATGTTTTAAGTTTTCGTGTGTTTCAAACTTTGAAATTAAGAAATCTTTAATTAGTTTACGTTTGAAATAAAAGTGAAATTCATCTCTAAATATTGAGAAATGACATAAACCGTCATATGATAGCATAAGGTGTATGCTAGCTAGTGCTAAGTTAGCACAACTTGGATAAGTGACATATATAAAATATGTTACAAAAAATCTGTAATAAATGCAGCCAAAATTGTTCAAGGATATATTCATTAGTAAAGGGGCTGATTTACTCTTACAAAGGATAAAATTATGAAAAGATATAACTTTTATCTCAAGTTTATTTACAGAGAAAAAAGTAGTAGTTAATAGTAGTAAATTCTGGTCTGATAAGTCAAAAAACATTTTTGTGTACCTTAATTTTCTTCGAAAATATGTACCTTAAGACAACGTTATTTTGGATAAAATCTCATCATGCTCTTATATCATTTTGGAATTAATGAGAGCATGAACACATAATTATATTATGTGTTATGACACACGACTATCTCAAGTCTGAACTTAATATTACTATTCCAACTAATGTATAAACATTATCATCAATTTTTAGCACTAAAAAAATTTACAAAATGCTATCGTATTTGATAATAGCTTAATAGTACTATCCAATTTTAGTAAATATCGTTTTCGAATAATATTTTCCTTTCGCTGACCGAAAACACACCTTTTCTAAAAATTATTTATTTTCTGAAAATTATTTTTCTGAAAATGGCTTTTGTTGTACGAATATTGCCCTGAAGGACTGTGGAACATATCAGCTTATATCATAAATGGTCTACGAAGTGAGTGTTCAAACTTCAATGTAGCTTTTAAGATGATAACAAAGGTATTTATTTCTCGCCAAACATTACAAAAAACAGAAGAGAAAAGGGTTTTTAAAAAATGAAAAAGTAATATATACATAGGGTGTATTTGCTACGAACAAAAATATTTTCTTGAAAAACAAGTGGATTTTTTACTACTTATTTTATAGTATATGGTAAGTAAGTAAAAAAAAAATTCCCAAAAATATTTATATGATGTCTAGCAAAATATTACGTGGGTGGAATGGGATGGAGAGTGGGAGTTCAGGGGTAGCGGTGTTTGGGATGGTCAATGGGTGAGGGTTGGTGTGTTTGGTAGGTGAGAGAGGTGACAATGAATTTGGAATGTCACTTATAAAACTTATTTTTTCAACTTTCATCAAGGAAGTCATGTACCTCAATTTTTAAGAAACTTTTTTCCTAGAGAAAATGATCTCAAAACAATTTTGACTCAAATAGATAGTACTGCTCACATCAAGGAAGCTCTTCATTAAATGAGAAACTCATTGGTTCGTCTAGCCTCTCATTTAACTCGCTACTTCGTCAATTTCTCAGTCCGTCGTGAGTGTGGCACGAACCTCTACATCTTTATCTATCTATAGTCGGGAGACCAACCAAACATTAAAAAAAAAATTAAAAAATTTCTGACAAATGTTTCTCTTACCAAACACACCCATAATATTGGCAAAAAAGGTACACCAAACCCTAGACTCCTCTATTGCCTCCTAAAACCTAACAATTAATTGTAGGAGCTGCGTGGACTTGGAATGTTTAATAGCTTAGATGAATGTAGCTACTGCTACAACTTAATTCCTCTCCGACATCATATAACATCACAACATATAAATAGTATTTATTACATTACTGTTGCTTCCAATTTATATCTCTTCATTTGTCTACATCTTTACTCCCTTTCAATTGCCTCTTCAAGCCTTCCTCCATACCCAAAAAGAGAAAAAAGAGAAGTTCTTAATAATAATATTTTGGTACGTTGATATCGCGTGAAATTAATATCACTCGCTCAAGCTCGGGGACTTGGGTCCACCTATTTATTACGTAATTCAGTTCGTTTTGGTCTGTCTAATTCATTCATCTAAAAGTTGGGTTGATTTAGATTAAATTTGTAGATATTCAAATTGACGATGAGAAACTTTGTGAAATCATTAAAAAAAATGTTCTTTTTATTTAATATGTTATATATAGTCAATTTAAGAAAAATTACTCAAATTTTATTAGATAATTAAGCAAATAATAAGAAAACAAATAAAGAAATTTAAAACTAGTAAGAGTTAATAGGTTGCGTTATGAGACCCAATTCATTTTGACACATCCAAATTTAGTGCAACCATCCTCGACACCCCTTGCTAATATATTCGGTCTTGGAGATCTCTACACGTTGATTTTCGGTTTGAATTTGAACTTCGACTGCTTAATTTTTTTCTCTCCAACCAAAGATATTTTCTTTACAATGGAAAAACTTGATAAAGTGTAATATTTCTCTCCAACCAAAGATACATAGAGAGGTAGCTTGTCTTTAATAGGTGTGTGTGTATACATAAATGACGCAACTCCATAACAATGTTTAATTTCCACCACACTCATTTAATTATCGACTGAAGAAGAAGCATTGCTAGCTGGTGCTTATCTATCTTTTCACCAAATTAAATTTACTTTCCATTCGCGTTGCAAATGGACTATGGTTCTCTTGCTTCATCTGTTGGGAGATTTGCTCTATGGTACTTTATAAAGCAGTACGGGAAGTATTTAACTATTACAAGTATTCGAAAGGATAAACAAAGATTTCAATAATATTTTCGACTAGAACTCGTTTATGTATTTTGGTGCATATGTCTTAGTGCTCAACAATGGTGTAATGGGGTGTTTATATAGGAGAGGGAGGGGTCATTTCATCGCTCGAAACCTCGCCTCCATAATAGCCAAATAATGGCCATTATGGAGGTAGTAAAGTCACCAACATAAATGGGAGAAAGACCAACTGTTTTGGCCATTATAGGAGGAGTAATTCAGCCAAAATAAATGGCCGAATTGAGTGCTTGGCATTTCTGTTTTTGACCGTCGAAATTCGATTTTCTCGGAAACTTCGGGGACCAAACTCGTACATCTTGAAACTTCGGGGGCCAAACCGCACATCCGAAAGAATTCTGGTCCAAAAAGATAATATCGAAGACCCGTGGACCCGAACTCGGAACCGGACGGCGGCGGCGGCGCGCGTGTGGTCTTTCCTCGAACCGAAGCACATCTAGGTCCTCCTCCTTTAAACACATGGGATACCCCGGGGTCCCAAACCCCTAACCAATTTCGAATTTTCCAACATCATCTAACACAACATTTACTATGATTAGCTTGCTCTTGTAATCTTATTCTTTTTTTTATTTAATTTTCTTCAGGGAGGGGGTGGTTTGCTTATGGGGTTCGATTCTTCTATAATTCTATTCAATAGCATTGCTAGGAAGTTAATAAATTTTCCATCTATATATTGATAAGTGTGGTGTCAAGACCAACTTATAGGCATCTCAGCTAACACTAACAATGTAACGATTTTTCGTTAGATAAACAAAACAGCAGCTTCAAATAACTGTTTATAGTAAGCATTGTAATATGGAAAAGACTATAAGTAGTGTCAACAGTTAAACTACTCTAAGAGGTTTACATTGTCAACAGTGTATAACGTAAATCCAAGAGATTAATATTGATACTTGAGCGTTTTGCCAATACCTCTTTCCTTTCACAATTCTAATGGAGATTTAGAAACAAGAATACCAATTAAGGCATTAATAGTGAATTAACAGTGGTAGTAAGGTACATTTCTCAAGCATGTCATCTTTATTGTCTAATGTTTGACATTATTAAAAAAGAAACTGGTAAATACCCCTTTATTCCAGAGAAATCACCCCTCAACATCTTTATCTATAATGTCCTCAAATATAGTAAAGCTCACTGCACAGAATTGTTGGCCCAAAGGATTAAACTTAGCTTTTTTATAGCTTCTTACGGCATTATGGAATTTTGGAAATTGCAACATGGAATAATCTTGAGCTATAAATATAGTGACTTAAAGATCGGAGGAAATCACTCATTTTCTATGGCAAACCTTTTGGCCCTTTTTCTCTTCACCTTTTCTTTTTCAAAACGGGGAAAACAAAGCAAGAATGGGTCTTAACTTAAAAACAAGAGCTATAAACTTATATAGATAGTAGCAGTAGAAGTGATATATATAATTGTATAAAATAACAATTCAAACTATGTTAAAGATGGGTCATCGTTCAATCCAACTATGTTGAACAATGTAACAAAAAAATTATATCGCGTATAGTTTCTGCCCATCCTTTCTCCTGATATTTGAAGTTGTTCATTCTTTGACGAAAAAAATTGAATCAGCCTGAGGAAAAAATGCTTAGGGAATCCTTTGATTAACCCATTGCATAGCAGCAACTTTCACCTTCCTGGGGAATTATTTGCATAATATGACCTTTTTTAGGCCACTCTTTAAATTATGTCCCCCCGTTAACTGAGTGAGCTAAAATTTTTCTTTAAAAGTAGTTGGATGAATATATTTGTAGACAAATTTAGCTCGTTGGGCTGACAGGAGACAACTAAAAGACTGGCCTCAAAAAAGAAAATATCTGTGCAAATGTATCCTGCAGATCCCGAAAACAGCAACTTGTCAGACGAATTATGAGATTCTGACATCGCACAATAAAACATTTCCAAATTATTAACAGTAAAGAACTAAAACTGTCAGTACAAGCATTACAACCTTCATATCAGCAGAAATTCCAACCTTTAACAGTTCGACTAACAAGTCTCAGAGGTTAATGCTAACAAAGAAAAGAAAAGAAAAGACAAGAATACATAATACAAGCTGAATGATATGAGTCAAAGATCACTCGGATTGACATTCATGCTTTTGTACTTCTCATATTGACAGTGAAAACGGGGAATTTTGCTCTTCTCACCCTTGTTGCAGTGTTATCGTGTAGTTTCCTTTCCTCTCCACCTTACATGGAAATTTTCTTTGGCAATTCTTGAGTCAATGTTGAAGATTTGCTTTTTCCTTATCACTTTTCTATTTTTGTTTGAGAGAACAAAATATCCACGACTTAGCACTTTGCAGCATATTCTCTTTGGTGAAACATCAGAGAATGCTTACATTGAGGTAAAATTCATGATAAGACTATCCCATGTAGTACGTTACAACTCTGCTGTACAAAATTTCAAAGTTTCACACTTCTCATCCTAAAGACACATCACGCATAAATCAATTCTGAACCTCCTTTGGAGAAGTAAACTGAGAAAAGAAAGACTTGCTCATTCCAGCTTGACTCTGTTTTCTTCCAGCTGCTCTTTGTTGGACTCGGCAGGAAAGTATTTTATGCCCACTAGATCACCAACTTCGCTGATAACCTGACAAAAGCAAGAGTTGCAAAGTAACTAGCTATAACTTGCACTAGTAACTACCACACAGCCTTTCTTTTCAGACAGGTGTTAATTTACATAAGCTGAATTAATAATTGAAACGCTGAAATCTTCATTCAGGATTCTAATATGACGCTCTAAATACATAAGTAATCTGTTTAAATCTTCTTTTTAATTTTTTGTATCTTGTCTGCTGGGAAGACAGAAGGGTTCGAGGTATACTACGGTGCTAATCCAGCTGATATCATTTATAGTTCCACCAACCAGCTGCCAAAGGAGTAATCCAGAAAGGTTGATAAACAAGGAAGCTGATCTCTTGCAGCTCCTTTTCTTTTTAATTTTTTGACGAAGCTCTTACAGCTCTTTTTATGAGCATACATAGGGAAATTATTATTCACTCAGTACTAGAAGGTGATCCCTTTAAGTTCAAAGTTTTTCTATGCAGATGTCCCCGAAGGGACAACCATCTTTACCTATCCTCTTCCACTACTTCCCTCCTTTCAAAGCGTGATTAAAGGGCCTTACACCTCTCATGAAAAATAACATTTTTAGTGTATGTGAAGGTGATAAATATTTTGTATGGGGATGCAATAAGTTAATCCCTCAATAAGCAGCATCTCTGGTGCCAGATTGCTGATCGTATAATGACAATAGGAGCTCATCAGTTGAAATGATAAATCAAATGCAAGTACAAGCTAACCTCGAGCGCTTTAATAAGATCATCCCTTGAGTGAGCAGCAGAAATGCAAATCCGTGCTCTGGCTAAAAGTAAAGGAGTGGCTGGAAAAGCAACCGTCACCACTGCCACCTACAGTATTAGATTATGAAGTAAATACTATTAAAAGAGGAAAGGGGGAAAATTAGGAATAAGCATTTATTGGAGAATGATCTAGTCTGGAAGAAGCTGAAAGAATAATAGAAAACTGTACATTTCGTTTGAGACACTCCCGTGAAAAAGCAGGTATTTTTGCTGGATTATAGAGCATAATGGGCATGACAGGGGAATCGTTGTCCCCAAGAACCTCAAAGCCCATCTTCTGCAATTCAGAGCGGAAAAAGTTGCTATTTTCACGTATGTGTGCTAGCTTCTCAGCCCCTATAAGAACCAAAGTTGCTCTGATGATCAGTAGATTATCACTATACCCAGTGTGGAGTTGCATTAAAAGTATAATGAAAAGTAGAGTTGCATTTAATAGGACGAAATTTCTGACCTCTACTAGAACCATCTTCGCCGAGTATAACCTTGATAGAAGAAATTATTTGTTGGGCAGCTGGAGGTGATATTGATGTGGCATAGAGATGAGCTGGGCAAGTGTACTTCAGACATTCAATAAGTTCCTATATTGTTGTATCAAATGTCAAAGCCACCTCTTATCGATGACATCATAAATTTACCACAAGAAAAAGCTCTGTGAACAGTGAACACACATCCTACTGAAGTGGAAAAGAGAAGTAGAAGAATCAATCATCCAGGTGGTTCACTAGCAGAAACCACGAAACAAAGCATTGAGATAAAGTCTATCAAATCAATTATACTGGAAGACTGGACAGGAAATGCCCGCAGGCCTGCAGTACATATAATTTCCTACAGGAGCAGTTTTATTATCAGCTAGAAATAGGCATCTCATTCTCGTGCCAATACCCTTGTTTACTGGGTTGCTAAGTTCTTTGGACAAGGTTTGACCTGCTTATGTAATAACGTAATTTTCATGCAAAGATTGCGTATACTACCTTAAGAAAAAAGAAAACGTAAAAAGGAGTATTTAGAAAAAGGTAATAAATAATGTGATGACAGTTACCAATGTTAATCGGTCAAGAAACCAACTAAGGCTACCAATGCACAATTTTATTTTAGTTTTTACCATGGTAGGAGCAAGCATTCATTTCGAACCTAATGAAATGTTAGTAATGAGGAAGCATTTGGCAGCTTTAAGCAGATACAGTCAGATAATATCCTTGAGAAATATGAAGTTGATGCAAATCCCAAGTCAGCCATGAATGGTTTTCCTACAAGAGTCTAATTATTCAGATGACTACTGGTCACTGGAGGTCCTTGACTTCCGAAACTAATGAAGTTGTAGTTACATGTGTATGGGCTTTTAATACCTCACACAACAACAACAACAACAAACCCAGTATATTCTCACAAGTGGGGTCTGGCGAGGGGGGGGGTGAAGTGGTGAACGCAGACCTTACCCCTACCTTTGTGGGGTAGAGAGGTTGTTTCCGATAGACCCTCGATTTTTAATACCTCACAGTTTTCTAATAAAGAATATGCATCAAAGTGGATCTATACTTTAACATGAGAAGGGACAAGTGGCAAGCCATATGGTCAATATCAATTCACCTACATAACAGATGAAATGATTCCACAAGTAAGCAGAAGGATATACATACAGCAAAGTAAAGATCAAAGGTCATCGAGGAAGACAACAAAAGGCTGACGTCTACATCACTACTACATCCACTGCAAAGATAACTATCTCAAAGTTGCCTTGCTGAGTCTTCAAAAAACATGAAGGGTGTCGAAAAGAAGTGTCAATAGTTTGCAAATAGAACTAATGGGGCATATGTCTGAAATTGTAAAAACAGCACAGCCCGAATTTCCTTCAGTTTCATGATGCAGTCCAATTTAAAAATCATATGGTCCATTAATTATATCGTATTTTTCTATCTACTTCAACTAACTAATGGTTAGAAAGCTTCTAACTCAACCAATGAAAAAGCTAGTCTAGTAGCCCTTTTTTATGAAATCCACACCTTTGATCCTGCAATATAACCCCCACATGATCCAAATGACTTTGTAAAAGTTCCCATCATAATATCCACATCTGCAGTGTCAACTCCTAAGAGCTCACAGACTCCCCTTCCAGTTCTTCCAACTGCTCCAATGCTATGAGCCTCATCCAGATACACATATGCCTGCAAAAATTGGATAGTAGATGAAGAAGCATGCAAATCAGCAAGCTGAGCCTCAGAAAGCAGATACATATAAACCAGTTGCTCTGATTATAAGAAACAGCATTGCAGAAAGTTAATGGATTATTGTCATGTCAATAATTAAAAGAAGAAGTTCCAGGAGAAGACATCAAACACTATATTACCTTGTACTTCTTGCATATGGCGACAATCTCTGGGAGTAGGCAAAGCTCCCCTTCCATACTGTATATGCCCTCAACCACCACTATTATCTTCTTCCATGGCCTGTGTGTTCTGGATTGTCCCTCAGCAATATGTTCTCTCAAAACTTTCTCCAAGTGTGATGGTGCTAAAGAAAATATGACAATTTAAAGCATGAACATGACGTAGGACACCTCATTGTTTGAACATTATTGCTCAAAGGAAAAAGACACCTCATGAATACTTACTGTTATGTTGAAAAACACGAATGGTGGCTCCAGAACCTCTAGCACCATTTACAATAGAGTTGTGGTTCAGAGAATCACTGATGATCAAACCTCCCTGCAAATGACCGTAATAAAAAAGCCAAATAAATAGCAAGTACAAACAAGAATAGAACTTTTTACAACTCTATACCTTTCCAATCAAGACAGGAAGAATGGCTGAATTTGTTGCATAACCCATACCAAAAACAATAGCAGCTGGTTTTCCAACAAAATTAGCCACACACACTTCCAATTCACTATGTAACGTTGTGGTGCCTGACAAGACAATTTTCGCAAACAGTGTTTACTTATGCAGGAAAGATGCATAGTACAGTATTGAATGGGATCATGCCTACCTCCATCAACACGGGTACTGCATGTGCTTGCGGAAAATCTTTTCAAGGACTCAATAACACGCGGGGTACAATATTCATCAGAAGCAGCAAAACCAAGGTAATTATATGACCCCAAGTTCAGACACCTTGAAACTTTAGTGGTCCGCCTGCATAAAAAGAATTTAAGTGGATAGAGCACTAAAAAACACGTTTCAAAACACTTACTACTAACCATATATCTTACATTGTACAACAGACAAATATTCATACATCACCAGTCAAGCTGTAGTAACTTTATATCCATAGAATTCTCTTTACAGGATTAAGAAGAGCAATCAAAGAACCACAAAATGGAGGAAAGCATCATTTTCAGGAAGTTAAAAACAATTAACTGAAACAAATGATGTATACTCCCTCCGCTACAATTTGTTTAATTGGTTGTGACTTGGCACGGAGTTTAAGAAAGTTAAAAAAAAACTTCGAATCATGTGGTCTTAAACTAAAGACATGTAGAATGTACCAAAACGTCCTTTAATCTTGTGGTTTTAAACATGTCATGTGGAAAGTTGGAATTAAGAATTGCCAAAAAAGAAAAGGAGACATTCTTTTTTTAAACGGACAAAAAAGGAAAGTAAGACAAATAAATAGAAACAGAGAGTACTAACTTTAGTGTCTTGTTATTATCATTGGATACACGTTCCACCACGTCAAACCAAGCATCAGGAGGACTGCATATTGGCCTTCCAAAACAATCCTAGAATAGAACAGTGCAAAAAAATATCAGTTTTTTTCCGGAATTTTTTCACTTTTTTCAAGAATCAGTGTTTGGCCTGAAAATTCCAAATACAACTTGGAATTTGGAATTGTATTTGGTTTGAAAAACAACCAAAACCTTGTTGAAAAAGTACATTTCAACAACAAGATATAATTTGCAAAAACTATGGCCAAACACAACTCCAACTCCAACTTCAAAAATTCCAAAAAAAGTGAATTATTTTTTGGTTTCTATGGGCAAACGTCTACTAAATATACATGCTGATTTTAGCATAAGACAGCTATTGATTATTGAATTAACACAATTCTACTAATTCAAACATAGTACAATTCTGCTAGAGGTATTGCTAATACTGTATGATAATTACCTGAATGCGAAGATACAGCCGACGGATATAAAAATCTTCAAGTCCTAAGCAAATAGGTGCATACCCCTACCATTTAAAACAATTAAACTCGTAAAAAAAATGATATTAGCAAAATAAAACACGTGGCATTTAGAACGGTACCTGAAGATTACTGGCGTACCACCAATCGAAGATTTTTCTGAAGAAATCACGAAATTGACCAAAGGCAAAGAGTAAGCCGTAGCTAAAATAGGTGGACAAGGCAGTCAAGTATGGAATGGTGATCATTTTGAACTGCTCGGAGATCGGATCGCCGGCGAAGGCGAACAACGGAAGGACAATTCCGATCTCCGATCCCGATGATATAGAGCGGGGTTGGGGGGAGGGGGGGGGGGGAGCAAATTGCGGTTCTATTCAAGGGAGTAGTAAATTTTGAATTTAATGCTACTACTATCAAAATAATATTGATGAAAAAAAATCTTGGTCATGTCTTGTCAGTTATCACGTCTAATTTTCAGAATAAGATTCCAATGGTTCTTAGGATATACATATTTAGCAAGTTTCTCCGAGATCAAAAAATATTTTTTTTGAAAAGGTGTTTTTTTAAGAAATTAAAGTGTTTTGGTTAGATTTCTAAGAAAATAATCTTAATTATCTGTGTTTTAGAGAGTTGAATGTATTATTTTTATGATTGATATAGGATATTTATCATATGCTCATTAATAAAATCATATAATTTTTTCTGTATTTGTGTTCTAGTACTCGAAAAGGTTTTGAGGAATCAAATTTTTTTTTCTAGGTTATGTTTTTCATAAAAATTATTTTGTATGAATTTTTTGTTTATTTGGAATTCTTTTTCTAAAACACCTATTTCGTTTACTATGTTCTCTGTAATCGAGGAAAATGTCGGACTAGTAGGTTCTTGATCCTCTATTTTTTCTCTAACAGTGGAATTTTCATAAACGGCTCTAGGTATTTCATTGGTGTAGTCTACGTTTCTTAGATTGGGTAAATCTAGCGTATGATGTCTAGGTTTTGTTTTGTAAGGAGTATTTATTACTGAAGGAATCTGTGAGACTCTTCCTAAGTTTAGGGTTTCTATGAAACTAGAATTATCGTATCTACTACTCGTAGATCTTCTATGGAACGATAGACTAACTCTACCATCTTGGTATTGAGTTACTTCTCTAAGACATGTATTTGGTTGGGAAGTCTTTACAGGTTCAGGTTTAACTACACCTTCCAGGATCCATTCGTCTGGTAGGGTAATGTCCTTCCACTTAATAGGTCTTGGTATTACTGTGTTAGATCTGGAAAGATCTGTTTGTAAAAGAAGGGTTTTTCCTTTCTTACTGTGGTACCTGACTTTTGTAGCAAAAGTTGAAGTCATAGCTTTGTAATGGATTCTAAAAATTATTGCTACATGAATTGATCCTTCAAGCATTTGGTAATTGTGTGTCTTTATTTGTAAGACAAGGGATTTTTGAATATTTTTATCGTTTAAAGAAACTGAGAAAGTTGGGTAACAGTCAAAAGATATTGGTCATGTGCAGAGACTAGACTCAACAGAACTCAATAGAGAATTTTCAAAGTTTGTAAATCTAGTATCTCTGAAAATAGCAAGGATTGAGGTGTTTAATCCTTCCTTTGTCAAGGGTTTTATCCCTACTTGGACTAATCCAATATGGATGTATTTGTAATTTCTTTCTCTGTGTTTCTTCAAGGAATTTTGAGAAAGTAATTGAATTGTTTCAAAAGGTTGAGATAATTGGATATCTCTTTCCCTTGTTTTGATAGTGAAATCGATTTTGAAAAACTGATATTTGGAATTTTTGTAAATCTGATCTCGATTTACTCTCGGTATTTCCCAATTATCAATAGATTTTTCAAAATCTTGTATCAAGATTTATTCGGAGTTTATTATCTTCTTTGAATCCATGGAAGAAGATGAACCAAAATCACAAGAAGTAGATCTATTGAGAAACGGATCCATGTTACAAAACTCCTATAACAGAGCACCTGGACTCTTCTTACAATCAAATGTGTTTCACGGAGTATAACTGCCTACGTTCGTTGAGGACTTACTGACCCCGGACCATCCTACGCAAAAAACCTTGGAAGAACCCAAACCTCTAACAATGAATCTCATATGGTCTGGACATTATTCTCTCTATCTCTACCCTTTATGGCTCTGATATCAAACTTAGGCGGATAATCTAAATGAGATAACAGACAAGGAAGGAACTGAAATATAAGGTATTGAATAATCAATGGATAATTGAGATATGCAGAAAGTAAATAAAGATTAACTTACAAATTAAGGTTCCAATTAAGGATATCATAATCTTAAGGTTCTGCAGAAATTTAAATCAAATAGGCGGTAGAACCAACCAAGTAGTTAATGCAGGAATTTAAAGAATTTAAAGAATTTAAAAGCATGAAGTATTTAAAAGATTAGGAGGTAGTACCGTTTATAATCATATTCATTTAAAATATTAAAATTTATAAAGTATTTTGTCAAGGAGATATACCTTGGGAATTTTTAAGGTATTTTGGGTATTTTGGATCATGTGAACTGGGTCATATGAACTGAATCATATGAGAGGTATTTTGATCTAACCTAAAGGGGAATTTCTTTAGAGCTCCCACTTCTCTCTAGAATCTGAAAGCTTAGAAAGAAAAGCTTACAAGAAAAAAGACTTTCTAAAAAAAGGAGAGAGTCTCTTTTTATAGGAATTTTACATGATATTTTGGTAAATAAAAGGGAATCTAATTATTCATCTAAGTGGAGAATAACTATTTATCCGAGTGGAGAATGACTATTCATCTGAGTGCAGATTGACATCATCATTTTTGGCATTTTCTTGAATTATTGCTGGAATCTTTGCTTTTACTATTTGCTTTTTGAAAGTCTCCTTTTCAGGCATTTTCTTTTGTCGGAATTTTGTATGACTTTTACTTCGGGTATTTTGTCCTTTTTGGCAATCTTTTTCAGAATCCATTGTTTTCAAAAATTGGACTGTCTTCAATATCAATTTCTGGTTCTTCGTCTTCTGATGAAGAGCCTTGTTTTGATGAAGATGGTGCAAACTTCAGAATTATGACCTGCATTTCTTCTGGATTTTGGTCGCTGCAATCATTGATGTCATATGGGATTTTTGTGAAAGGAACTAGGTGTGCTTCGGTGTTTGTAGTCGTGCTTGTGGTGTTTGTAGAGGCACCTGTATTTGAATGGATTTTCGGGCATTTAGCCATTTCTAGACTTTTTGTGGTGTGAGGCTTGCTGGTATTTTAAAGCTGTCCCACCATCGGATCTTAAATCTTTTTCGGATTGTCGGAATTTTATTTTCTGAATAATTGACAGACCTTGTGAAAACCCATGATAAATGGAATTTGGTGTGAAAAAGGTGCAGTGGCACAAATATTTTTTCTTCTTCTGTGGGTTTATATTGGGATTTAAAAAGGCTGGAGGATTTAATGACTTGGGTTTTTGTATTTCAAGGGAGGATCTGAATTGTTCCCACCATGTTGGAAATTGTGATGGATTACATGAGGTATAAAAATGGAAAAGTCAAATGTGGCGTTGGTAGATATTTTGAATTAAAAAGGAATTGAACCAAGCTTGTTGGTAATCCCAGTAATTAAATAAAATATCAAAAAATGGTTCATTTTTATGGGTATCTGGAAATTTAGGAGTTGAGACATATCATTCCCCTAATCGCTTGGAGCAATTACGTTAAGCATTTTGCAAATAGAATAAGAGGGATCTGAATTATTTTTATAATAATTATTTTTAATTATCGCTGATCCTGATATTTCAAGGATAACCTGGTAAAAAAGATGAGTTTTTTAAAATATTCAATGATTTGTAAAACCATCATTGGTCAAAATAAATTTGTAATGCTAAAAAGGGTCTTGGTCAAAAAATCTTTTTTCAATGGTTACAATATTTTGAAAAAATGGTTTTATGAAGAATTCAGGGGACATATTTTTTAGGGACTTGTGATACCACAAGTTGGGTTTTTGAAAATTGTTTTTGAGAAAAGGTTTTTGAAGATTCTTCTTTCTCAAGTTGAGTTTTTGAAAATTGTTTTTGAGAAAGGTTTTTTGAAGATTCTCCTTTCTTGATTTTTGTAAAATTTTGAGAGGTTTTTTCCTCTCCTGAGCTTTAAGCAACTTCTTGTTTAGGATTTTGAAGTTGTATCAATGCCTGCTGTAGTTCCGGGGATTTCGCAAGGAGTTGCAGAAGATTCTTATCAGTTATTTCCTGTGCTGGTGTTTTTGCACATATGCTACGTCATTTTCATTTTCTTTTTTCATCACTGCATCATACCACTTCAAGGGGTTTTCAGTAGGAGGTTTGGCAGGAAATTTTTCTTTTTCTTCTTTTATTGGTTTGGAGTTTTCGGGTTTTTTGGAGGCCATGGAATTTGTTTGTGGGGCAATAACTGTTGTATTTATTGGTGGGGGATATCATCTTTTCTCTTTTGGAGCAAGGCTCCACACATCGCATGGTTACAGTATTGTCCGGATTCCCGCATGTCCTTCCTGAATATTTTTTCTTTGTAGCCCAAACAGTGAGGCAAGGGACAGTGATATGACATCTCTGTGTTGCAACCAGTATTAGAAATCTGTGGGTTTTCTCACCTGTTTTTTAGGAAATCACTGGTTAAAGATTTTTAAAGCAAAAAATATTAGGAATCAATTTGCAGAAAATATTTTTTAATGCAATATTTTGAAAATATCTTTGATGTTGTAAATCATGCTTCAAAAGTTTTGTGTATTTAAAGGCATCAATTATTTTGATGGAACTGGTATCACGGTATCTAGGGACTCGGAATTCTGATCTAAAAAATTATTCCTTAATTCTCCTAGATGACAACAATAAGTTTTTATCAGATTGAGGTCTCTAGCTTTTGATTTTGTCAAAAAAGGGAATCTTAAATTCTTATTATTGGAATCAAAAGAGATGAAATCATTATCAACCTTATAAGGGGTGATAAGATTTATAAATGGTGTCCCTAAGATAACGAAGTTGTGAATGTCTTTTACTAAAACAAATGATGTTGCTATAGAAACTCCATCGTTAATAATAGATGCGGTGGTTTGGGAATTGATTTCTAACTTTGTGTTATTAGCCGCTGCTAATGTTTCCTGGGTATTTTCATAGAATTTATCAGGTATTAGACCTGTTTTTATGGAATTCAGATTTGCTCATATGTCAAAAAGAGCAATAGTAGTGATTCTAAAATTGTCTGGAAATTTAAGGTTATTTTGATAAGGTATTTTTTTGACGTGATCTGTCTTAAGATAGTAAGGAATTTTCAAGATGTGGGTTATCAGAAGGTCATTCTGGATTTTCAGAGTCAGAATTGTCAGACTCAGAACTCTCCTGGTTTTTTTTGAAAGGATTATTTTTATTAATAGAGAATCGTGTTCTTGTTTTTCTTTTAGAACATTGATCTCTAGTTTTATTTGTTTTATCTCCTTTTGAAGTTCTAGAACTGGCGTTTCTCTGGAATCTTTCATTTTTTTACCCTTCTTCAGGATTTTGGTCAAGTCGTAGGTATTTTTGAAAGTATTTGGCAAAATTGTATTTTTGGTATCTTTTTTCTTGTCTGTAAAGGATTTGAGGAGTTTATTCAAATAATCATTTTGGTGTTCGACATCTATGTGTTTAGTCATATCTAACATGAATTATTGGTCTTTGGTTAAAGCACAAACATGTTTTCGCTTACCCTTATCAGATTTTTTAGATGAACTGGTCGTGAGCAATTCATCTATTTGGAGGGCTTTGTTGTCTTTAGAAGACAGAGAAAAATAGTGAGGTTCTGATTCGGTATTTGAATCGGATGAATCAATAAGAAGATTGATGATTTTTTGGGTTACCTCATCGTCTAGTTTCAATTCTTGTAATTTTTTATTCATTTTACATAATCTCGAAGTATGACCTTTTTGTGACATTTGTAATACGTAATGTCTTTGTATTTTGAATCAGCTTTTTTGGGATTCGGTTTATCTTTGGAATAACGAGTAATTTTGTAATAATTTTTGTAATACTCTTCGTTAGTCTTGCGGAAATCTCTCTTTTTGTAACCTCTCGATGTACTCTTAAGGTATTTATGAGTCTTGTTACAATTTCCTGTACAACTCGGAGAAGGTTTTGTGAAATTAGTATCAAACTGTTTGCAAAAAATATCAAGTTCGCACCTAGTTCTCTTTAGCTCCAATTTGAGGTGTTTTTGTAATTTCAGGTCTTGACAGATGTTTTGACCTTCCTGTTGAGCTATACTGACTAGTTGTCCATATGTAAACTCACTGTAGGGTATAATCTGTTTACCACAATTTTCTTTGATTTTGTTCCTAACATTTTCTCCTAAAAGCGTAGGTAGTCTGGCCAGTAATTTCTCTTTCCAAAATGGCTGGTTGGAATCTTCCCTGAGCATAACTCTGGTTAAAAAAGTATTTTTGTACCATTGGAAATTACTGAGTTTTTGCACTTGAGGTTAGAAAGTAACTCGTCATTTTTATCTTTTAGATGCGAAGAATCACCTATGAAATTTAAAGAGATTGTGAGTATCAAGGTTGATACATCATCTTGTAGGGGTTCACCATGATCATCGAGGATTAGAATTCATTCTTCATCAGTTTTGATAGAATTGATGATGTCTTCCTTTTGTTGATCAGTGAGATAATTATCCCACCAACATTTCAATTGACCAGAGAATCCTGCGATGAGCAGTTCTACAATGGTCTTGTCTTGTGTACCATTATGGATTTTATAGGCATTTGCAGTCATGGTAATTTGTTGGAGAAAGCTGAGGATATTGTATTCAATCATCCCATCTATGTTCCAATCATAAATGGAAGATGTATTGAAACGGGATTGAGCTAAGGGTTTTACTATTCCTAGATCTTGAGCAGAAATTATTTGCAACTGTTGTTGTTGTACCTATTGTATTGGTCTTTGCAATCCATATGGTTAACAAATGTTTTTTTATTTGTTTTGGATTTGTTCTAGAGTATCACTGTCGTCGGAATCATTCGTTAGAGTAGTGATTTTATTGGATGATTGTGGGGTATCTGGAACAACGTGTTATGTATTAGAACTGTTGGATGTCCCAATTTTACTCAATTGATCTTGTATAGCCTGAATAAATTCAGACTTATTTTGCTGGATGTTTTTGACACCATCTTTGGATACTTGAAAGGATTTAAAGATAGGGCTTTTCAATTTCGTATCCTTAGTCGTTCCCGGGGAATCTATAGTGACTAAAGGGTGGTTTTTGATGTGTTATTCCACAGTATTGAGTTGTTTTCCTAGGGTATTCAAACCGATATTGGTAAAATTATTTTGTGCGAGGATATTCTTTGTATTTGTTTTTTCATCCTCTACTGGATTCTTAAGAGGAATCACGTCTACATGGCAGACATGAATGTTTAGCTTGACACGTTGTAGATAAGGGTGGTTGGACTGGACTTTCCTAGAATTAGCTAGGGTTTTCCACTCCGGTGTCTTGTTCCTAGTCGTAACATGATTTATCGTTTAGAAAAGGGATAATCAATGAAGTTTTCGGAGGAATAATAATCGAACCAATCAAAGATTTGAAGGAAACCATAATCTTAAGGTATATATATATAAGTTAGGAAAAATGATATCAGAAAGTCAAATTCGATATTGCAAGTATAAATCAATGTTTTTAATATGAAAGTGAAAAAGTTTAATTAGGTAATTGCTCAGAAGTATTTTTAAATAAATTAATCAAATATAGTACTTACTCCGTCCCAATTTGTGTAATGTACTTTCATTTGACACGCCTTTAAAAAATAAATATATATTTTAAAATTTTATGGTCTAAAATAAGTTAAAGATATTTGTGTGGTTATAGATTATCTCATTTTACACTTTACATAAAAATAAAGTTTAAAATTAAATTATTATTAAATAAATAAATATATCATTCTTTTTTAAATAAACAAAAAAAAACTTTATCTTCAAATAAATATTTTTCAAATAAGATAATTTCAAGTACCACCGGACTATCAAGTGGTAAAGCGACCTTTTTTTTTTTTTGAGAGGCCACCAATTTGAATAAGGAACCAAGTGGTAAAGCGACATTGTTTTCTGGGGAATTCACAGTAATGCCCTTTTACGGTGTGGTTTTTAATTTTTGCTTTCATTTAAAAATTTTGACTTTCGGATTCGAACTCTCATTCAATTAAATCAGAATTTCAAACTCTATCTTAAGGCATAATTTATCTAATTTGGTAGAGTTTGCTTTAAGATAGTAAATTCTATCTTAAGGCGGACAAAGTTTGTCTTCAGATAGAGATGTCAAAATAATTTTTAAAATCGACCGAACCGATCAAATGAAACTACCAAACTGATTTTAAGTTTTTTTACTTAAATCGTAGATTTTGATATGAAACTATAACCATACCGAAAAATTAAATTAAATTTTTTATTTTATATCGTAACGAACCGTGTATATATATATATATATATATATCTGGCTATCATATTACATGAAGGTAGTATGTAGGGGTGAGCGGGTCCGGGTACCCTAATATTTTTGAACTACCCGGATCCTACCCGGTAAAAGATCGGTTCCTAAATTTACTACCCGGAACCTACCCGTAGCAATCATTACCCGGAACCTACCCGGAGGTTCCCGGGTACCCTTGTAAATAAAAAAAACATAGATTAAACAACATTTTTTTAGCCTATGAGAATAAAAAAGAGTTCTAAAATAATTTCATCCAGTAGTTTTTTAGCCTGCAATCGGAGTTTTTAGTACCATTATAAGAAGTTTTAGAAAATTTAATTATGTAACCAAAACCTAAAATTGCAAGCCAAATTTGATACTCAATTAATTGAATGTGTTGATTTCAAAATAAATTTGGAAATATCTGAATTAAACTTATTTTTGTGTTCATAAGCTCTTCGATACAAAAGAAAAACTTTATTATACTAGTAAATCCTAAATTTCATCTTCACAACTACAAAAATATACACAAATTTTAAAAATAGATTTACATTTCAAATAAAAAAATAATACAAATTGAAGATGAGTATCACCTAAAATAGAACATAAGCATAGGATATTAAAAAGAAATTGAAGAGTTAGATATGAACCCATATGCATTTTAGGAACGACGTGAACACAACCAAGGGAGAGAAAAGGCAAATGTGAAGCTTCAACGACGACAACGATGAAAGTACCTGAGAGAAAGCTTCAACAACGACGACAATGAAGCTCGGTGGTGTAGCTAAAACGCCATTGTTATTGAGAGAGTTTTGGGTGTTTTCTCTTAGGGCACAAAGAGTATTCTAAAATAAAGGGGTGAAAATCAATGTGCAGGTGTGCAACAAACAATTTTGGAGAAAGTTAAAAGTGGTCCAAATGTTTCTCAAAAAAGTAAAAATATTTAATATTTTATAGGTTCCGGGGTATCGGTTCCGGTCCATGTACCACCGACTCTATTTGTCTGGAACCTAAGCCGGACTTAACATTGATCGGTTCCTAATTTTACTATCCGGACCCTACCCGTTATTATAATATATCTATCCGGAACCTACCCGTTAGTGTCGGTTCCGGTCGGATAGCTGAGTACCCTGTACCCGTGCTCACCCCTTTCTAGTATGTTAGCCATGTATCCATTTTTTCTTTGTCCAAAATACCCTTTTATCCCTTGTTGCCTATTCATTAATAATTGCAGGGCACTTTGATCTTTTTATCAAAACCCCTCTAATTCCTCATTCTCTCTCAACCTTCCTCTTCTTCCCTGTTGGTTTTTCATGGATGATAAAATTCAAACCAAAATGGTAATTAATTTAAAGGATTCAAATTCAAGAAATGATTGCAACAACTATTTTCAGTATTTGTAGTTTGATAAGAGGCTCTAGGCATCAAATAGAATGGATTAAAGTGACCCATTTCAAAAATGCTAAATAATTATTAATTTACTCGGTAAGAATTTGAATATGCAAACTATTGAATTCATTTGATTATGAAGGAATGAGAGGAATAAACAAATGCACCAACAACGATCTTGTGATCGAGGTCGTAATTTTTCTCCTATTTGTTATTAAAAACTGGAAGAAAATATTACTAGTTTAATGAATTTCTTTGAAAAAAAGTAAGATAAAGTTAGCATATTGCAAGGCTTGAGATACGAGTTTATGTCAAGATAGAGAGGCAGAAGAGCCTTCTTCGCCGAGGGAGATGACGGAAAAGCAAGAGAAAATCAAAGAGAGAGTGGATCTGGAGATCGGGGGTTTAGATTTTGTGGAAAAGACAAAAATGTCTCACTATTAATGAATAAAATAAATAATTGTAAGGTTATTTTGGATAAAAAGAAAATGGGTACATTCCTAACATACATTTTCCAAATATCCCCCTTAAAAGGTGGAACTCCCATCCCAGGAGCCTCACACCCCGGTCCGACAGGTCTGTGAAGGAGGTAAATCATGGTGACTCAATTGATTTCAAAGGTTAGACCAAGATCAACGTCAGCGCATGAGGCCCCTCCTTTATTTCAAGAAGTAACCCCACACTGCCGCTGACGGACGGATATTGCTAACATACATGAAGGTAGTATGTTAGCACTTAGCATAACCCTATATATTAATTTAGATTCAAGTACTCATAATAATTGCTTTGGATATTCAATTCTAGATTAAAGTTTATGAAACCTCTCTGTCCAGCTGGATATAACAAAACACTTTCTCGATAGATAATGATCCTATACGGCTAAAACGGACTATCCATATTACAAAAAGTTAAAGTATATAAACTTATTTGTTCAACAAAATCACTTATAGACACCAATTTGAATCTAATATACTATAAATTTCAATACGCCTCTTCATAATAAAAGTGGCGCATCCTGCGATTATGGTAAACATGATGAGTATATATATGACTTCATTTAATTTTCATTGTAGAATATTATAATCATCCATATGTTATAGTAAATTTGGGTATTTAATTCTATCAGATTTTACCGGTTACGATAACCGTTAGATCACATTCAAAAAAATAAAAATTAAATGAACCGTACTGAAATCGAAGAGAACCCAAGACGATTGAGACAATTTTGAAAAGATTAATTTTGGTTATACACCATAGAGTAACCGAAAAATTGATATGATACACATTTCTAAAAATATCTGACTGAACCGAATCATTGACACCCCTACCTTCATGCATAAGGCAAATTACGTCTTACAAATCCAAATTCTACTTTGTGATTTTTATTTTATATTTTTAACTGAGCGGGAGTTCAAATTCGAAACCTCGAGATATTTTTAAGCGAAAGACAAAAATTAAAAATTTTAAATTTAAAGGGAAAAAAATAAAAAACTAGTAAAGGCAATCCGCGCAAAGAAAATGTGGTTTTCTGTTTCCATTTGTCACTATCATTTCATCTTCAAATATTACTAGTTTGAACTTTAGTATTATTTCAGTATTTCAAATGATGAAAATAGTTACTAGAAATATAGTGAAATATGAAGTATTTGTTTGAAACATATTTAAGTGAAATAATTGATTTCACTCAAAATTTCAACTTTCACAAACTTTTCCCAAAGTTAATTTAATTTCCAAACATTTTCAAATCATTTCCAACTTTAACTAAAATATTTCCTTTTTTATAATGAAACATGTATAGGGCAAAATTTGTTTAAGACAATTGTACGAATTATGATGCAACACGTGGTAATTGATGCTGAGTCGAGTCCAAGTTAACTTGGGGCATTACCGGTAGTATTCAAGCTGTACCGGGAGTAACACATGCCCAGTGAGCACCGGAGATTCAGAAGAGCAGAAGTTACCGTTTAGTTCGTAACGGGCGACCGTTACTAAAATCGGTCATATGTTTTCCAATGGAGCTTTAATGACATTTATTGAGATATTGATTGGCCAATTACTACGACATTCATTCTCATGTATTAATGAAAGCATATTTTGCGGGCTGTGTACCCGTATAGCTTATGTATAAATAGGACATGTTATTCCATTGTAAAGGATCACATTCTAGTTATTACAATACAATTACTCTTATTCTCTCGATTTCTGGGTTTGCATACAAATTATCGTAGCTTTGCCCATAAGTTGTCACAAGGCTCAGACTAATCATTACTTTACTTTATTATTACTCATTTTCAGTATAATTCATCTAGATTTCTCATCTAACGTGTCACTTGAGATCCACGTGTCCTTGACTACGTACACAAATTCAACTATATCATTTTATGGGTAAACAGTTTGGCGCCCAACGTGGGGCCTAGGCAATTGTGGTGTCACAAGTGATCCTCTACTAATCTATTTTTTTCTTTAAGCCTTATTCTTTGTGAAGATCAGACAAATGACAAGAATAGGAGAAAGCAGTCGCAATGTCGGTGACAACTACAACACCTCGCTGGGACCGGATGGTTTGTCAATCGGTACTACGGGGCTAAAAGATCCGATGTTTGCAGACGAGTCACCTTCACAGGCAGACAAACTCAGCATGGAGATGTTCCCACTGACGAAACACCCAAAGAAGCCACACAAAATCTTCGGGCATAAAATGCTATGATGAGTGAGAAGTTGGAGCGTCTGAAGCGGTTCCAAGATGATTTCATGTCTAAAAATGCCATCAATACTCCAACTGATGAACCAATGCCTCTACCCAATGCACATGGAGAAATCGACAATAATCAAGGTAGATCAGGAAATGATGCTTCAGATAACGAAGTCGCCCTTGAGAACTCGTTTCAGGAGAAAGTCTTGAAGTTCATGAAGGACATGACAATCAAAGTTGATTCCAATGCGGAGAAGGCGGAAAAAACCGCCCTACAATTCCGGCATTAGTTCAGTCAAATACCGGCAGTTCCTCCCATGGTTGATGGACCGGATGCAAAGAAATACATTCAGTTGGCGTATAAGCCAGAGGTTGCGCCCGAATTGATCCCTAAAAGGTTAAAAATGTCATTTGTAGTCAAATATAACAGAACTACTGATCCACAAGAACATACAATGGCCTATACTACGACCGTGAAAGGAAATGATATAAGAGAACATGAAATAGAATCGATTCTGATAAAAAAGTTCGCTAAAACACTTGCTAAGGGTGCTTTGACATAGTATTCACAACTTCCTGAGCATTCAATCGGTTCATTCTCCCATCTCGCCGACATGTTCATAAAGGCTCATGCGGGGGCTCGGAAGGTGAATACACGCAAAACGGATATCTTCCACCGCGCACAAAGAGAAACCGAACTTCTTAGGGATTTCGTTACATGATTCCAGAAGGAACGGATGTTATTATCCGCAGTCCTAGAAGCTCAAGGAAAATCTCATGAAATTCCAGGCTACAACTTGGGAGGATGTGCACAACCGGTATGAGTCTAAGATCCGAATTAAGGATGATATGCTTGGATCTAAAGCCGATAGTATCTTTGCAAAGTCTGATAAAATAAACGACCGGAATTCCTTGAAAAACCGTTACCAACCTTATCCTACCCCCGAAAAGCAAGGAAGTGGACATGGTTTTCATTCATTTGAAATAATAATAAATGAGGTTCTGGTCGAAACAACCAAGACTTGGTGAATGCCAACAAACGTAACTCATCAAAGGGTACCAGATACCCAAAATAATCTGAGTATAACTTTAACATTGATGAAGAGAAAATGGTGGCGGTGCTGTCACACGGCGTCTTGTTCACTAAAATCACTGTAATATGATCCTAACAAGAGAGATCAGTCTATCCGATGCGATTTCCATGACACTTACAGGTATAAAATTCTGTGGACTACAGACATCTGCGAGAGGAGGTGGTAGGAATGCTAAGCAGGGGCCATCTCTAGGAATATTTGAGTGAGAGAGCTCGAAATAACTACGAGTGAGCACCACCCGCTGAAAATAACTCGAATCTGGTTGCTCCACCTCATGTTATAAACATGACCTATGGTGAATCAATGATTGCCACTACATCTCTAATTACGGCTAAGAAGGCGAAGATCTCTGTAACTCGGGAGATACCCGATGAATATATTATACGTTTACCGAAGAAGACGTTGCAGGAGTAATCTTCCCTCACAATGATGCACTAGTGGTCACGGTACCCATCGATTGCTTCCAAGTGAAAAAAGTTCTAATTGATCCTAGAAGCTCAGCTAATATAATCCCGTTAAAGGTGGTAGAAGAAATGAATATGATAGACAAGATAGTTCCGCCTGCCAGAGCCCTCACATGTTTCAACATGTTAAGCGAAACCACAAAAGTGGAAGTGGATCTACCAGTGAACGCGATGAGGGTTATTAAGTTGACAAAATTATATGTCCTCGATGGGGACATGAGGTATAATGCTATATTTGGAAGGTCGTGGATACATGATATGAAGGCGATCCCATCAACGCTGCATTTGTTGGTGAAATTCCCTACACCAAAAGAAATTCAACAAATCCGAGGTGAACAGCCCGCGACTAGGGAAATATATGTCATAGAGGAACCATAGGTGGTGGCGGACCCCAAATAGCAATTACAGGAAGCAGAGTCAGTATTAGAAGATGTTCACCAAGTTTTACCAGTAGAAATAGAGTCAACCTATTTAGAGGAGGAATTTTAGGATCGGTACCAAGTGCCCAGATACTTTCAGGTATCAGATGAATCAGATGCCACCAAGTCTACTGTAGAGGAATTGGGGTAGATTACACTACATCCGAAAACCCATGAAGGAAAGATATATATGGACACCGGATAAACCCCGGGGCTCAGAGATTTAATTCTTAAATATCTTATATCTAACATTGATTGTTTTGCATGGTCTCATGAAGATATGACATACATTCATCTAGAAGTCACAACTCATAATTTGGGCCTGGATCTCAGTTTCCCTCCAGTGCGGCAAAAACAATAGCCGATCGTCGAATTCCGCAGCAGGTTTGTTAAAGACAAGGTAGCTAAACTATTTAATATAGGGTCAATCCGGGAAGTAAACTATCCGAATTAGTTAGCCAAGGTTGTCGTAATCCCTAAAAAGGAAAATAAATTTAAAATGTGCATTGATTATAAGAATTTAAATAAAGCATGTCCTAAAGACCCGTTCCCTCTACTGAACATAGATCAAATGATCGATGCTATAGCTAGGCACGAGATCATAAGTTTTCTTGATGCGTATTCCTGATATAACTAAATAAGAATGCACTCGGAAGACCAATAAAAACATCCTTCTTAACTACTTTCGGCACTTATTGTTATAACGTTATGCCTTTTGGACTAAAAAAATACAGGGGCTACTTATCAAAGGTTAGTAAATAAATATTTGAAAAACAAATTAGAAAAACAATGAAAGTATATATAGATGATATGCTTGTTAAGAATCTTCGTGCAGAAGACCATTTAAGCCATTTGCAGGATACGCTTGAGGTACTGAGGAAATATAATATGAAGCTAAATCCTAAGAAGAGTGCTTTTGGGGTTGGCTCTGATAATTTTTTGGGTTTCTTGGTTACCCAGAGGGGGATCGAGATAAACCCTGATAATATAAAGGCTATCAAAGATATACCAGACATACTAGAAGATATGAAAGCGGTGCAGTGGTTGACCGGGCGCGTGATGGCCCTAGACAGGTTTATATCCCGGTTTTCGAAAAAATGTTACCAGTTCTTCTCACTTTTAAAGAAGAAAAATGATTTTTGTTTGAACACTTGAGTGCCAGCAGCCTTGAGAGATCTGAAAACTTACTTATCCAGTCCTCCTCTCATGTCAAAGCCAAAGAACAGAGAACAATTACTCATATATCTGACAGTCTCAGAGGCAACGGTAAGTGCAGTACTAGTACGGGAGGAAAAATATACATAATTTCCAATCTATTACGTAAGTAGAGTAATGTTAGGCATCGAGACCCGGTACCCGTTACTCAAAAGATTGGCTTTTGCCTTAGTAATGTCATCGCGAAAGCTTCATCCATATTTGCAATGTCATCCAATTGTCGTAGTAACTATGTTTCCTCTTAAAAATGTGTTGCATAAGCTTGAACTTTCCGGGCGCTTGGCTTAATGGACGGTAGAATTGAGTGAATTTGACATTGAATATAAATACCAGACTGTGATAAATTCGCAAGTCCTCGCAGACTTCATGGCCAATTTCATTCCGAGAGTAACCCCACAAGTAACCCCACATGCGAAAAATGAGGTTATCTTGGTTTCGGGGATTGCCTCCTGGATCTGGAAACTCTACACTGATGGTGCCTCCAACGTCAAGGGGACTGGTCTGGGGGTAGTATTACGAACTCCCACCAATGAAATTTTAAGCCAAGCAATACACAGTACTTCGTTGACTAACTGTGAAATAGAGTATGAGGATTTGGTTGCAAGTTTAGAGTTAACCCGAGGATTAGGCTCACACATCATTGATGTCAAATGTGACTCACTGTTGGTAGTGAACCAAATCCATGGAGTGTTCAAAGCCAAAGAAGAACGCATGTCAAGATACCTTGAGAAAGTCTTGAAGCTTTTCTCTCATTTCAAAAAATGGACGGCGGTGCATATACCCGGGGAAGAAAACATAGCGGTAGATGCACTCGCAAATTTAGGCTCTAGAACAGAGGTTGAAGGTTCTAAAACCGAGTCGGTTGTTCAGTTGTTGCATTCGGCGCTGGATCTCATTGGATGCGACGAAATAAATTCAACCAACCTAACTTGGGACTGGAGAAATGAATTCTCGGATTATCTCATGAACGGAAAGCTCCTGGAGAATCCGAAAGCATCCAGAGCTCTAAGGACCAAAGTTGCCCGGTACTGTGTCAGACGAAAAACTTTACCGCATGTGTTTTTACGGTCCTATAGCCCGGTGCGTAGACCTCGACAAAGATGATTACGTGATGAGAGAAGTCCATGAAGACATTTGTGGAAACCATTTGGGAGCAGAATCCCTAATGAGGAAGCTCATGAGGGCCGATTATTATTGGCCCCGGATCGAAGAGGATACAAAAATATTTGTGAAGAAGTGTGATAAGTGTTAGCATCATGCACAACTGTTACACCAATCGGGGGAAGAACTATATCCAGTGGTGTCCCCATGACTATTCATAAAGTGGGGGATGTACATTGTCGGACCCTTGCTAGCGGCACCAAGACAGGTATATCAAATTCTTTTTATGACTGACTATTTCTCTAAATGGGTTGAAGTTGAAGCTTATACAACGATATATGAGAAAGAGGTAAAGGACTTCATTGGGCAATACATTATTTATCATTTTGGCACCCCAAAGGAGATAGCTTGTGACAATGGTCGAAACTTTATCGGGGCCAAGGTCATAGAGTTCCTAGATGGCTTAAATATCAAGTGACTCACCTTTACTCCATATCACCCCAATGTAAATGGACAAATGGAGTTAACAAACAAAACTATAATCCAAAACCTGAAGAAGAAACTAGAAGTTGCAAAAGGAAATCGACGGTCTATGCTACCGGAGATATTTTAGGCATATCGAACCACGGTAAAAACAAGTATCGGAGAAACTCCTTTTTCCCTGGACTACGGTTCAGAGGCCTTGATCCCGGTAGAAGTAAGAACTCCCAGCCTGAGATACCTCCGGACTGAGGAAGAATCAAATGCAGAAATAATGTCTGTGCATATGGAATTACTCGAGGAACGTCGAAATTTAGCGTACGTCCGGATGGTAGCCCAAAAGCAAAGAATGGAGCGTTACTACAACTGGCGCACAAATCTCTGACACTTCAAACTCAGAGACTTGGTGCTCTAGAGAGTCACTCAAAGTACCCGAGAGCGTAATGCTAGAAAGTTAGGAGCAAATTGGGAAGGACCATATACTGTCACCAGTATTGCCGGTAACGGAGCTTATCAGCTTGTAGACCAACAAGAAAATACACTTCCTAGTAATTGGAATGTAAGTCAATTGAATAAGTACTATGTGTAGTATGATGGAGCATGCGCTGCACTCTTTTTCCCTTCGACCGGTTTTTTTATCCCAATTGGGTTTTTCCGACAAGATTTTTAATGAGACAACATTATGACATAAGCATGTTAATGGTCTTACTACTGAAGATAGTTATCTAGTATCCAAGTCTTCATAGCATGAACTCCCAAATACTAGGCGGCCATATACACCCAGAATGGAGTGAAGAAAATTTTATAAAATTTTAGTGCTTCAAGCAAGCACCCGATCTGGGTACTTCCCAGGGGACTGTATAAAAGTTTAAAGTATATTTAACTGAACTGACCACACTAGATGTCAATCGAATTATTCTTGCAATTGTCTTCACATTTGTAAGTCAAATGAATCAATGAAAATTTTCTTTTATGATTAATAAATCTTTACTATCATGAGCATACATACGTATGTTATTATCTTAAACATAATGAAAATCTCATGCCATAATGAACAAGAGATGCCATCTTCTACATCACCATTAAAAATAAGGATAGTTTCTTATTAAAACCTTAACAAAAAAGTTAAGGCTCCAGATACCAGAAGTACCAAAGATTTAAGTTATTCGGAACCAAATTAAGTTCTCGAAAGTGACCCGATAGCAAAAACTAAAATTGAAAATAAACTCGCGCGAAAGGTTACGACCTGCTCGCTCCATAATCCGTTGGGGGTGTTTAAAGTGTTGCCAACAAAAACAAAAATATCTAAAAGATCAGTTAGGGGAGGGGGTTCATCATCATCACCAGCCTCTCCACCAGTTGCCGAATTCGAATCCTCTCTATCTCCACATAGAGCTTCCAACGATAACTCAGCATCATCGTGGTCAATTTTTGCGTTCAGGAGTTCAGAATGGATATCAATCCCCGACTTGCTGGCCTCTTCAAGAGTGTTCATACAACTCTTTAGGAGAGCCAAGTCTTTCGAAGCTTCCATCTTTGACATTTATCCTAGAGCTCGTAGATGGTGTGCTCGGAGCTGCAGCTGCCCTTGGGATTCTGCCAAGTCGGTTTCTAACCTTCTTGTCCTTCCTTGAAGGGTCACGTAAGTGGTGGTTATGTCCTAAAGGAAATTCTCTTGGTCCGCAGAGAGTCAATAACATCCTGTAATCAAAGTAGGAGGGAGACCTGAAGAGAGCTCGAGTCTCTAAGATCAGCTTGGAGGTCTTTAACTTTTGCCCTAAGATGCTGGATTTCTTCCTTCAACTTCTTTTATTTAGGGGAAGGACCCATCGCTTTAGCCAAATCTGTAGTGGAGAGAGTAGAGGCGTGACCTTGAATGAAAGGATTACGATTGGTAAAGAAGAACAAGTCTGTAAAGCACATAAAAAAGAAGGAGTATTCTACTTGTAGAAACAAATTTGCAAGATAAGCAAGAGAAGCTTCGAGGGTAGCATGGGGAGATTTACAGAGGGAAGAAGCAGATATCTCGGCCTCAGTTCCGGAAGTAGGGATTGAGCTATGCTTAGAAGGGTTCTCAGAGGGAACGAGCGTCTTCGCCTCCGGAGTTTCCTGTCGGGGACTACCTAGGCCAATGTTTTCTTTGATAGCCTTCTCCTCATCAATTTGAAATTACCCACATTATCCTTCGTCTGTAGTTCTTTCCAGTACTCCATGAGTCGGTGGCGGTTTCTTACTCGGGAAGTAATTCCCAACGGAGTCTTGGGAGCCTCATCTTGAGCTTTTTGTTTCGGTTGCTAAAAGCAAACCGGAGGATGTTCGACAAAGTAGTCGCATGAGAGGACATACTTTCGTACCGGGAGCCCTGCAAATGAGAGAATAGATGTTGAAAATGAGTCTCGGCTATTCCAGGATGAAACACATATAAAAGGAAGAGTCAGGGCTAAAGCTTACCATGATATTTCCCCTTTCAATAATACTCTTCCATGACCTGGTGATGTTGGGGGAGGCATGAAGAATGCATACCACCCACTCAAAAATCCCTTCAATCAGTTGCGGCTCAACTAAAATGGCTGAAAAGTTATAACACTTGTGTTAAAAAGGAAATGTCCTTATTTTGGAAAACCAAGCAAATAAGTTTGCAGAGGAAAAAGAACTATGTCAGTATCAATTGTTCTGACAATTTATGTAAGAGGAAAAACCATAATCTTCTATGATATCAGGAAGAAGCTTGGCTGTTATTATAGATTCAAAATTCTCGACATATTCATAGTTATTTTGAACACGGAGATCTCCTGATAAGTCGAAGCTCGAAAGAAGTATTTCAGCAGCAGTAGAGTGTAAGTCGATTTTCTGAGTTGTAGGAGAAACGAGGTTATTTCCCATGGCGGTGGCTTGGAGGGTTGTCGTTGCCCTCAGAGGAATGAGAAGGTGAAGATTTGGTGGAAGACATTGTTGAAAAGGTTTTTAAGAAGGAAAAAAGGCAAAGTTTTCAAGAAATATTGCAAAGTTTGTGGTTGCCTTTTGTTAAAGATTTGGCCTCCTATTTATGAAAAATATATATATAACATTTTGGAGGTGAAAATACGTGCACCATCATTACTACAGTTCATGTCGATCAGAGTGATGGTTCATGTGCCGATGTTTCAGAAGTATTGAACGGATGTGATGTTTGACAATCATTACGATTCAAATTCCCGCTAAAATATGAGGTTTGTTTGGTCGAAAGTTCAAATCCACTTCCTGGAAACACGAAAGCTATATCTGAAAAGTGCGGGAACTATCTGTATAGGGTAAAATTCATTTAAGACAGTTGTACGAATTATGATGTGACACGTGGAGATTGATGTTGAGTCGAGTCCAAGTCAGCTTGGGGCATTACCGGTAGTATTCAAGCTATACCGGGAGTAACACATGCACGGTGAGCACTGGAGATTCAGAAGAGCGGAAGTTACCTAACGGGCGACCGTTACTAAAACCGGTCATATGTTTTCCAGTGAAGCTTTAATGGTATTTATTGAGATATTGATTGTCCAATTATTACTACATTCATTCTCCTGTATTAATGAGAGTATATTTCATGGGCTGTGTATCCGTATAGATCATGTATAAATAGGACATATTATTCCATTGTAAAGAATCACATTCTAGTTATTACAATACAATTACTCTTATTCTCTCGATTTATGTGCTTGCATACAAATTATCGTAACTTTGCCTAGAAGCTGTCACAAGGCTTATGCTAATCATTACTTTACTTTATTATTACTCATTTTCAGTATAATTCATTTAGAGTTCTTATCTAACGTGTCACTTGAGATCCACGTGTCCTTGACCATGTATACAAATTCAATTGTACCGTTTTACGAGTAAACATAACAAAATATTATCCAAACGCCTACAGTGGTGAGATTCGAGAGTGTGTTTAGTACGAAAGAAGTATTTTTCACGGATTCTTTTATCCAAAACTTAAATGAATTTCTTGTTTATTTTATGGTCTAAAAAGTAAATAAAAAATAATATTCAAAGGTCATTTATACATAATTTACCCAAATGCTACGAGGGTGAAGGTAAGTTTGAGGTTGGGTGAGAGAGAGCAATCAATATGGAATGTCACTTATGAAACTTACTAGTGAATTAGTATGCGCTTCGCGCGATCAATAAAATAAAATTTAAATATAGATAAATAATTATTATTAATTTTTTTAATTGTTGAAACCTAATTTTTACCCTTCAATACTTTATTTAATTGTTCAGAGTTCATGAGTTATAAACGGAGTGAAATATGCATTTTATATAATATTGTATATCATTGGCATATTTTTATATATCTTTAAGAAATATATATCAATTTCTATAATTTTAAAGAGAATAATTATTTAATTAATTGTCTGAATTAATTATATTAATTTGGTAAATATTTTACTCCATTAAATTAAGAAAATTTGAGTAATTAAACATAGCATCACATATCATATTATTTTACCCTCATTTATTTTAAATTATGAAAGATTTTGGCTTTTATTTAAAATCAATTATCCCACGTAGTTTGAGAAAATTTTAAGGCTCCTCATTCGAATCAAGTCTTTATATTGGTATTTTCACCTAAATTCGAGCAGAAGTCTTGAGCATTGGATTTGCCCCAAAGTTTGAGCATAAAGCCTTGATCCAGATTTTCGAAAATTAAGCATAAAGTCTCAACAGTCCATATTTTGGCAAAAAATTGAGCAAAAGTCTCTATTTGAGCAAACCAAAACCCTATAATAATTTTCTGAGGTTTCGATAGTCTAAACTTTATTTTTTTGTTCGTGGTCTAAGTATCGAATATTGGGGTGAGCTTTCCATATCGGATCTCATTCACGATTGCACGCAAAAGAGGTAAATACATCTTCCTCTCTGTTTATTTTTTTGCATTTTTTGTATATCTTTGTTGTGTTAATCATGTAATAGTTTATTCATATTGTTGTGTTCTCTAATGACTAGGCTTATGTTAAGTATGGTATATCTATTTAGTTAATTTTTCTAGTAGAGATGTGCTCAAGATTAGTATGACATTTAGTATAATGTGCGAAGATGTTTAAAGGAATTGTAATGTTAATTAGCTAAATACCATGTGATAAATATTGGCTAGTTGTGTTAATGATTTATGAAAATCCGTAAAACTTGAGGACTTTTATCAACAAAAAGAAAATGAAAAACTTGAAGACTACAATTTTACATATCAATAAATAATCTTCTATGAATTAAATTGTAGTTACAAACTAATTTTACGTTTTCATGCTCTTTCATTAGATATATTATTAGTTGATTTACATGACTACAAAATGACATATACTTACGTGCTTCCTTAAGCAACATGCACATATACATAGGCTTCTTTTCCCTGCTTTCACTTTCAAAAAGTGACAATTATTTAAAGAATAGAACACAAAAAAAATAAATATAACTAAGCAAATGATACTTTAGAAAATACAATAATTATGAGTTAAATTGAAAATAAGGACTATGTTGTCAACATAGCATAATCAAATTCTCTATAAAAAAAAAAAAGAAGCAAAGAGAAAACTGAAATTATTTCAGAAAAAAATTTAAAAAATAAACACACCTTAAATGTAAATAGAAATACGCAAAATCTCAAGTTACTCTAAATAACTTGAGATTAGAGAGCAGTTATTATTGTTGTGGTAGGAAAACTTTCTGTTTTTTTTTTAACCTTCAGCCTCGGCCTGTTTCGCCTCTTTGAAGGATTAAACCTTTTTTTTCCATCAGAATTATACATTGGACCGGCTAAAATTGGGTGAACCGGTCGCATCAACTGGAGCTAAAAACAAAAAGAACCGCCATCTTAATGGGTCTAAAATTTCTGGATGCCCAAGCCATCTTTTCACGGCAACATATATTATAACGAAGCCATCAGAAGTTGGGCTTGTCGGCTGTGGCCTGGTGTTGTCGGTCCCAAACTGTTGTGCCGCTGCTGGGCTTCAAGGACATGGGCCGGATGAAATTGGCCCTGCCTGTGGCCCGTCGATTGTGCCTGTGTGTGGGCCAATGACAAGTTGCTGGGTCTGGGACTCGGCTGGCAGCCCAGTCCCTGTAGCGCTTCTGTTGGGTAGGCCTTGAATGCTTGCCAGAAAAAATACGTTGGGGTTCGGGGCGTATATTTGTGGTGTGAGGCAGTAGCTGTTGTATACGAGGTGTATATTGGCTTGTTATAGAAAGAAGGAAGCTGGGGAGGCTGTATATTAATTGTATATCAGTGTATACCGATGGTATACAGCCGGATTCTAGCGCCGGAAAAAGAAGAGGGGCGGCCGAATTGAGGGGATTAGGGTAGGGAGGAAGTTTTGACTTCTGATACCATGTAGAATTGTATTAATTTTCCTTGTGGAACCTTTCTCATTAATACAATATATATGTAGTGTGTACAATGTGGAATCCTAATACAAGAGGGATCCTATAATTATCATAATTATACAACACTAATAAATACAAATATATGGTGAATATTCTACTAATATTCACTAATAGGGACTACCATTGGAGCTGCTGCTCTGGGAGCTAGATACTTGATACGAGCATGGCAAACATTCAAAGCAGCACCTCGAGTTCGGAGGTTTTATCCTGGTGGATTTGAACGGGCTATGACAAGGCGAGAAGCAGCATTAATTCTCGGAGTCAGGTGTGATGATCTTACCCTTCTGGTTTCTTTTTTTTTTGTGCTCTATTTTGGGGTCGTAGCCGAGGTATCGTGACTTAGATTGCATAATGCAGCACCTGAAACCCCTACATTCACAACCTGAACAATAAATCTGACGGACCAATTTAAAAAATGTATCTTTAGATTGCTACCTTGTTTCTGGTTATGTTTAGGAGGTTGTGACTTTCAAATGTATCTGTGTTGTCCTTAGTGGGGATCAAGTTAATAGAATTGATGGTCATTTTCGCTTAAGTCCTTGATGCGTCGTTTGTTCTATTACCAATTCATCATTAGGTGTTGACAACAGACAGTCTTGAAGATTTTCTTGAATTCTTGTTGTAAAATATTGATTCTTTCTATAGATAGCAGTAGGTGCTCCTGGCGCACTTTTGTTTTGGGCTCGCGATCAAAGCGAGCTACATGTATCAATCAATTTGATTAATTGCTTATGTTCTATGTATGGTTTCTTTCCTTCCAGGGAAAGTGCATTCCTGCAGAAGATAAAGGAGGCTCACAGGAGAGTAATGGTAGCAAATCATCCAGACGCCGGTGGCAGCCATTATCTTACTTCCAAGATTAATGAAGCCAGGACGTGACCAAGGGAGCTAATTCCGCATTCTGATTGGCTAGTATTTTTTTTATTTCTTAACAGCTTCATGATAGTCAGTATACATATATCGATTCTTTTTCCAAAATAAAGGAACATCTTTGATTTGAGGGACAGGTGAATTTGTATCAACTAGGTGTATTAGTATCATTATTTCATGTAATGCAACCACAAATATATTTTTGCAAATGTGATTTGCAGCCTGTTTTGCAATAACGAGTTGTATCTTCCTGTTTTCTATCCCATTTTGGGACCAGGGAATTTAACAGTTATACTCTATGCAGACCAGAGAAACTCAGAATAATATATCAACTAAAATATGACAGCACAATAGTAGCAAGGTACAAAGCAAATGAAACAACAGATAATAGACTAGAGAAAACTCAGAACAATATAGCAACAAGTGGCAATTTGCATATTATATTTTCACGAAATGTCTATGCTCTTGCATAGTACTGATACATAGCAGCAACTGAGCAAAAGCTAACCAAAACTGGATAAGCGCCTATTTCACAAGCTATCACTAAATACCTAAAAAGAATTAGTAGACATCATGTACAAACAGAACGCACTCGCTGCGACCAAACAAAGACAAGAAAGAAATGGAAAACCTTTAATGTTACATAACGCTCAATTTGCGTTAACTAGAAATACAACCCAGCCTGGACGATTTTCTTCATATTCATCACTGGAGAACCCAAATCGAAGCAACAGAAACACTTAGTACGCTGAGTTGCCCAAAAAATCTCACATAATTCATGACGATATTGGCTCATATGGATATGATAACCATGGGTGTTTTAGAGCCTCTAAGGCAGAAGGCCGCTTCTCGGGGTTAACTTCTAAAAGATGAGCCACAAAATCAATGAAACCTTGATCTCCCATCGGCAATCGATACCTTAAGGATGTCTTTTTGGGTATTAAGTATTCCAATCTGTTTGTTTCCTATAAAAAGAAAAAAAGTGGAATGGATTATCTACAAGCGAGGAGCAGAGATCCATGCTTGAAGCAATGTACTGAGGGAAAACAAAGAAGTAATCTAGAATGGGAGAATTTACATTTTGCATCAACTATATTTGACACGTGTATTATAACCAATTTTTTCTTGTTTTTCTGTGGCTATAGTTAACATCTAATTAATTAACCAACTCATATAGAAAACAAAGAATCTGAAGGGTCACCAACAACGATATTTACTAGGGTTGCAACAAACTATAAATCACAGTCAAATTCAACTCAAGGAAGTATTTAGTATATAAAGAACTGTCAAAGCCAAAGGTCTTGCACATATTCATATATGCTGTCCTCGAGACTATATACATTGACTCGGGAAGAATTACATATCCTACAAGGATGCAAGTCTCTGGTAAGTGTACGCTTTTTTTGCTAAATTTTAGCAAATTTTGAAGTATCTTTATGGAACATCCATGCATACCATACCCATTGTACATGGGTACAATAAAGGTAAAGAGGATCCATGTTAAATAACCTCCAAACAAATCAAGTTGTTGATACATGAAACATTGATCTTAATGTGCCATTAGATGTATTGATCTCTTGAAGATGAGACGTGGGAAAACCGGTGACCACCCCAAAAAAGAAATTGAAATGAAGAGTGGAAAAGGAGAGGAAACTTTACCTGATTTCGTTCATATAGCATGTGATTTTTGGTGAAATATTTGTAAGTATCTCGTCCTTTGATGAGCATCTCTTGGTCAATCGGTCCTGTGATACCAAGTACCCTGGCAAGTAACGTGGCAGGCGAGTCATTCTGGAAAAGGACCTGCAAACATGGGAAAATACCTATAAAATCCCACTAGTAAAATACAAAACAGAACATCAAATTAAAGTTGGTCAATATTTCATATATGAACATCAAATAATACAAACTTCATTTTAAGCAAACTTGGATAAAGAAAATTTCTGAAAGTGGCATGCTTAATGTAATTTGATGGAGTCAAGTTACGCATTAGTAAATCTTATATTTCATTCAAGTATCAATATTTCCCCTAAATTAGACAACAAACATTTGCATTTACAGTTGCTAACACGTGTATTGTTCTAATTGTACTCTTGATACTTCCTTCTCTCAGCTGAATCTTTCTTGAGCAACCGATATCCAGTTGACAAATGTTACCTTATCGCCAAAAAAAATCCCATTGACAAAGCAAAGGTCAAGATAATGAGAAATGGTTTATAGCTCTTACTTCACGAATTATAATAGAAATAAAGTTTTGAATCTTCACAAGGTCCTAGTTCTTATGAAGATTTGCTCTCAGTAGAAAAAGCAGTATCAAACCCAAAACCTACAGGACACGCAGCATTCATAAAGTAAAATGCTAAAAATTACTCATCAGGAGCAGTAATTCTTCTTGCAAGTAGGATATTGATTTCTTCTGATTCTAACATAAGGCAGGAGCACAGGACTAAGTAGTGAGATTGAAGAATGGTGTGAAATACTAAGATGACATGCCAGTAATTACTAGGGCTTCCAAAATATTTGGGGCCAATAATAAGAGGGACCACACATGGTTTGAAACTCGATAGATAACAGGTCTGCCTCTCTAACCTTCTCCACTTAAATTCCAGATTTGTGTCTGGCAAGATTGAACCTGTGATGTGCACCTAACCCACACATCACGCGCTATGCTCTTACTGCTAGACCAAAGCCCTAGGGGCTAACTCCAAAACATAATGATGTGTTGCATTTGTCAAATTCATCAATCCAGGAGAACGGGGAAGGAATAAAAATGAAAAGGGCAATAAGCAGTCAAGAACTACCAGAATGCAAGGCATAATGGACAACAGACCCCAATATAAAATCATGTTCACAATAAATATATAGAGATAATAATCAATATGTGGAGTGCGTAAAGAAAAAGAACTTACATTGCCCGTGCAAAGTTCTGCCAAGATGCAGCCAAGGGACCAGATATCTATCTTTTTCTCATAAGGAAGCCCCAAAATAACTTCTGGTGCACGGTAAGATCTTGATTGGACGTAAGAACAAAGATGATCTGTTTCAAAACAACTGCTACCCAGATCAATTACCTTCACCTCACATCTACTGTAGCTTTTCACCAATATGTTTTCAGGCTTCAAATCACAATGTATGAGGCCAAGGCCATGCAAGAACTGAAGAGCCTCTAAACACTGAATAGTGATTGACTGCACAACAGATTTATATGAAATTCATCACACGAGATATCATTATTATCAAATATCTACAAAAAATTTATCCAACAAACCTGCAGTCTTGGCATGGTAAAGTATACTTCTCCACCAGATTCTCTATTGAATTTTTGGAATTCATACAGATTGGCCTTCAGTAGTTCACATACAATTAACAAATGCTCCTGAAAGCAGACACAAAGATCAGTGCCAAATTTTCGTGACCAAGAGCTTCTTTAGCTTACATTCAGAATAATACATAAATGTGAAATATAAAATAGTATTGCATAAGCTTAAGAGGCACATCAACATTTCTTCCCTCTCCATATTTGATTACAGAAAACATTGTTTTCAAACTGTGTCATATTAAGTTTGGCCGAAGACGTCTGCCACAGATATCAATTAGCATAAAATGTACATCACAAGCTTTTCACTTAGTCAAGTCATTATCAATAGATTGATAAAAACTCACAAAATCAGCTAAACGCTTAGACATGCTCGGCTGTCTTGAGAAATCAGACTGTATCAGGGTTGAGCTTTACACACTGTCAAAGTTAAAGTCAATAAGATGATCTGGGTAACACCATTTTAGTCTGATGAGAAAATTATGAACTTAAGGTTGCCTTCCTCAACATCCACACGTGCACTAAGAACAATGTGGAAGAATGATGAGGAAAATTGTCCACAATCATGATTAATCTTGCATACTATATCCTGGAGTAACTGGTAAAGTTGCTGCCATGTGACCAGGAGGTCATGGGTTCAAGCCTTCAAGCCGTGGAAACAACCTCTTGCAGAAATGCAAGGTAAGACTGCGTACAATAGACCCTTGTGGTCCGGACCTTCCCTGGACCCCGCGCATAGCGGGCCCTTTACTATATCCTGGCAGGAGATTTCTCTACTTTGCTAAGACATTTTGTCGATGTGAAACCAAATCGAGATTCAATATTTATGGAGCTAGCTTTCCAAAGCAGCACCTTTGAGGTTGATAGTCATAAATTTTGAAAAGAAAAATTCCATTGATCACATCCCGTTGTATGCAAGCTAGGGTAACAAAGCAACAATCCCATACAAGAGTTGCACAAAAAGTTTGCAGCAAGAATATTTCCACTAGCATAATACAGTCAGATATACAAAAGTTTGTAAAACTACAAAATTTTCACTTACTCGATAATAAAAATAATCATACAACCGAAGTAGGTGGTACTTGTCGCCAGGATCATGCTTGTTGACAAATTTGAGAAGCTTTATTTCATCAAGACTCTGATCAAAAAAATCTTTGTTGTTCTTTATAATCTTAACACAGACATCCATGCCTGTATGAAGATCATGTGTTTGTACTGCTTTGCTGAATGCAGCAGATCCAAGATACTCAGTTACTTGATATCGCCCTGCTATAACTGAATTTAAAACGACCTGGAAACTTTTGTCCTCCTCAAACCCAGTTCTGAGTCAAAAAAAGAACTTCGTTAACCACCAAAAACAAAACCTCAAAGCCTGAAAAATAGAAACTATTTGAGGTCAAGAAAATTCAGAAAAATTCAGAACATGATAGGATGCATGATTAGACAACTGTAGAAAGAAAGCTTCTTATTTAAACTGGAGAAACTTGCCGAGGTATATTTTAATAAAAACATATATGTAGACATTTACAAGGGTAAAACATGTCTTGCTGAAGTCAAAATGATCAACCAGCTACAATCAGATAGATAGACAAAACTCTCTTTAAGTCACTAGCCTAGTTTCATCAACACCCAGTGCATAAGGAAATGTAGGAAACTATGTTACAGAGCTAAAGATCACAGTTGCCAAAGAATTTTTCAAAAGCCTCTCGTCTTTCCTCAAAGACTGCAGTGGAATTCCTTCAAGTAAATACAGTTAAAGCCAAACATACAAACTTCTACAGCTCCCCTGACAACTATCATTGATCTGAATCACCCAGTCTACTCAAGCTAACTACCAAGACCAAGTAATAAATTTGGCTACAGAAATGTACATGGATAGTTTAGAGAACCACGGTTTTGTAAAATGTATGAATGCCATATCTATAAAGGATCTAGCTTGTAATACAAGAATACATTATGTTCAAAAACCAACTTCTTATCATGCACCCTAAAGGGGCATTGCATAGCCTAATTACTAAGAGACCCTCTTTTTGTTAGGCATGAAATACAGTTTTAAGCAGGCAACCATCACCTAACATCCTAACACAACCAGAAATCTTTTAAACAACTGTGGCCTAGCAAAACACTTGGGGGTTGTTTGGTTCATATACTAGTTATAAACGGATATAGTGTAGGGATTGTTAATGCAACGGTATTGTTATGCATTGATTAATCATGAGGAGATAGTTAAAAATGAATTACTTACTTTAAAAGGACATTCTACTAGCACAGGTACGGGTAACTGTCCACCAAGGCTTTGACATTAGATAGGAAGAAACACATCTTATTCCACATTCTATCCCGCATTAAATAATACATAGATTCCCGGATAACTTAATGCATGTATTTTTTGTGTCCGACAACCAAACACTACATTAGTTATGCGGTGATAACTTTTTTCTGATATGGCCATGAAATACTGTAGTATTGTGTGGGATTTTATGCTGAAATTAATTATTCCAAACAAATAAACAACCCCCTACTTATGAGCATGTATATTGAATTTAATGCTGAAATTCTCAAAACATAAGCTCCCTACAACATATCCAGTGTAATCCCACAGGTGGGGTCTGGGAGGGTAGAGTGTACGCAGACCTTAGCCCTCCCCCTGACGTCGAGTATATCTCTTCATATCCAGAGTAATATAAGACATTAGATACAATTGTATGTTCCCTATATAATGAAAACTGAATATTTATCTAAATAAAACATACAAAGTCCGCTTTGCACCTTTTTTTCAGCGTAAATGAGGTCCAACAAGAATTTTATGATATTTTTTACTTTTTTCTATCTTCAACATAAAATTTCAGCCATAAATGAGGTCCAACAAGGATTGCAACAATCAAAAGGAAAAAGGCCCTTTTATGGCTAATTTTGATGGTTCTGGGTGCATAGGCTGACTTCACCCAGCATGATCCACCTCCCTCTATCCCGGGGAAAAATAAGTACCAATCTCAGATCTCATGCCTGCATTTACTCTTAGGGCGACTTCGGTTCCACTGGTTTCAGTGATGACTGCTTAACTTTTTATGTTGTCAAAGCATGCTAAAAAGTTCTCTCTCTCTATATAGAGCTCAAGATTTGTTAATGACAAGAGCCTCCAGGAGCTGTGGAAGAGCTTTCGTTGACTTACTATATCTTCACATCCCTAATAAAGTACATGTTTCTAATATGTTCAGTAAACAACATCTCCCTTATCACAATTTAAATATATTCTTAATCAGTGCTGCACTTAGGAAAACCAAAATAAGGAGTACCAAAGATGAAAACTGTAACTGCATTTATGAAGCAGTTTCCTTCAGTGTGGAATAGTTTCAAACCAGTGGTATTAGAATCAAATAACAGGAATTATGTCCACTCTAATTCAAAAGAAGCAACAGGAGATTGAACATGCCTGTTTTTCCTATGCACAATCTTAAGTTCAAAAGTTTCAAATTCCGCTTCCTGCGCCATGATCTGCTTTACTTGTTCCTGAACAGCAACTGCTTCCTCATCCTCCAATGACTCTGCCAAATCTTCCTCTCTTGCACTGGCTATTTCTGTGCCTTCTTCTTTCTTCACATGCTCTCGTTCTACATAACCATCATTTGAAAGAGATGAAGGGCTAGAATTTACTGATCCTACAACAATTTTGTTTCTTTCATCTCTTGAGCTCTTGATAGGTGATGACTTGTTGCTTTTGCGCCTCAAAGAACCAAGCATATCATCATTTGCAATCAGACTGTCATGAGCTTCATTAGTGATACTAGCATTGCCCTTGCTTGACCATAAAGATTTACTTGAGCTTGTATGAATCAACTGCTCATCTCTGGGAAGGGCAAATGAGAATCCTCCATGTAAGTGATTTGTTTGTACAGATCCTCCTTTATCAGTACCCAAGACAAACTTGTCAGATGTCTGCTTAGCTGCTTTCTCATCTCTGTTTCTTATCTCAGAATAAGGCTTATCTGAATCAGGGGGAATGTGTCTGGCCTCACCAATACTGGCATAATGATCACGGAAATACCGTATATCCCCCTGACCGCTCCCTCCAACCAAACTTTCATGCACTTCACTACTGATATCAGCAGTATCGCTGTTAATTCCTACACCAATTGACCTAACCGAACCATGCTGATCACCGTCCACGTAACTATCTTCCAATCGGGGTCTTTCACGCTCATTCAACGCCCTATCATCCCCTAACATGGCAAGTTCACTTGTTTGAGTAACAAATCCCTGCCAAACAGGCTCTACACACATCAAATTCAGTTCTTCTTCATCCATCAATTGCCTGTCGTATTGGGCAATCATGTTAGATCTCCTATACATTTCAGTTTCGCAAAGCCCTACAGGATCATCTGAAGGCCCAACTGGATCAACATTCTTTGATTGGAAGTACCTCTCACCTGATAAGTAGGAATCTTCCTCTGCGAAAGATTGCTCATCATCTTCTTTGTTTTCTCCTCTTTGAGGATCTGGAACACTCCCACGTCCTGTTCCCTTTTCATTATCACTAGGGTAATCAATTTCATGAGCTAAAAACCAGGACTCATCTTCGATAGGTTGTCTCGTATAGCCAACATCGTCGTCGTCATCATATTCATCGGAATCCCAATACTCATTGGGGAAGTCGACACATTCACTCAATCCATCACCAATTGTTGCAAAACCAGAAACAAGCTCAGAAGTGTCCTCAGCAATGCCTTGACTCACAGACAACCAACTGCCTCCGCCAGTCCTTTTTCCACCTGATGATCAGTTGAACGATGGTGATTATTCCACAAGACATCAATCAAATTGACATAGATAAGTTCAAAAACATAACACAAGAATAAGTAGACAACATCATCAGGTCAAGAAAAAAAAATTAGAAAACTACCTCAGAACCCAAAATTGAGAAAGACCGGATAGCTAAGTTTCTGTTGTCTCAAAAGTCTACTGAGTAACTTACATTCAAGAGTCCCTTTCTATTTCCTTTATAGGACGAAATCACAAACATTTTTTTTTTTTTGATAACTGTTAAATCCCCGAGCTATGCACGGTTCAAAACTCTGGTGGAACATTTACAAACAAGATATTTCATTCTCTTTCTTAAGGACAGTCAGAAACAACCTTTAGGATGCTCCACGTGACAAGCAGCTGATTACCAATACAAACATCCATCTATCATCAATTCTAGGGCAAGATAAGCCAATCGCCAAAACCCTCCCTCACACCAGCCATAGGAAACAGTACTACAATAGGACACTGATTAAGCCACCTAGGTAAATATCATTTAATAGTCCTTCATCTGATATACAGTCTTAGAATACATAGCTAGTCAGTACTAAACAAAAATATAAAAGGTTGATGACTTGGAAGCAAATTTATTCCCTCTAAATTGCATCTTTTTTTGGGTACAACAGACCCTTGTGGTCCGGCCCTTCTCCGGACCCCGCGCATAGCGGGAGCTTAGTGCACCGGGCTGCCCTTTTTTTTTAATCCAAACAACGCTTTCAGGGACTCATTTTGTATCACTTCATTCAATTTGTCAGATAGCAAAGTTTCCCTCTGAGAAATTCAGAGCCATTTCTGTATGTCCAAGGAACAGGCTAAATTTTGTCTAAAGATAAAATTAGTGATTAGACAAGCAAACCTGAATTGGTGAGTTCTTGTCCAATAGGAACATCTAGAAATGAGCCTATGACATATGTACTATCACCATTTGTAATCTTTGAGCCAGGTCCATCTCGTTCAAACTTTTCCTCCCAATGAATATTGAAGGGCTTCTCTTCTGACTTGATTCTAACAGGTGGTAACCTGGGTAGATGTAGTTCTTCTTTCTGGCTCTCAGATATAAGCGAAAAGCCTAAGCCGCTGAAATCTTTTGGTTCACTTCCTGCTGTCTTCCCCAGATACAAAGCTCTTCCCACCTCATCCACTTGCTCCTTAATCGTATTCCTAACATCTTTACCCTCTGTTATCCTTTTACCTACTCCGTTACCACCAGTACCAACATTGTGATCATAACACGTGAAAACATCTCCTTTGGGGAATGGGAAAACAGTATTGGCTGAGCAATCTTTCCAAGGCTCGGATGAAAGGTTAGTCAATTCATCACTTTTTGACCTAGGATTACTAATAATTACATCTTTGGATGCCCTATTTAGTTTAATTTGGTGATTAGCCTCTTTGAGTTCACTATTTTGACTCCTTCCATGCTTTGGTTCCACATTGTCTTTGCTGGTACTTCCAGGCCATGACATTCTCTTTTCACCAGAAAAACTGGCATCTTCCCCAGATTTTGCGTGAGCCTTTCCACTATCAAAGACCTCGGACAAATTTAACCTCAACTTCCCACTATGCACCTGGCCTGAAAAGTCCTTGGCAGCACTAGTTCCACCATTGTTCTCATACGACACAAGAGAACCATTACTTGAATTGTAGTTCCACGAGTACATATCAATCATAGTATCCTCGACATTGTTGCAAACACTGAAGGTTTTGGATTCATTATGTTCCTTCTTCTTTCCGACATATGCAACATTTTTCAAGCTGCATTCTGAGCCATTTCTCCCAATCCCACAATCTATCTCCTTAACGATAAGCTCCTTTGAAGTTTCACCGCTGCTCCTCGAACTTGTCTCCTTGAAAACCTCCCCGCCATTTCGACAGGCCAAACCGAGATTCTCCAAGGTTGCTTTCCCCCCATTTGCTTCTAATGATCTGCTCAGCTGTTCATCCTCTAGAGCAAGCTTCTCTACCACACCATTCAGGTCAGAACATTTATTCAGCTCCCCACGCAAAGCAGCCTCCGCCCCTGTAAATTTGTTCTTACGCAGAAATTCCAGTATCACATCTAATGATGCAGAGTCCGCCATTCATACAATGGACGGAAAACTCAAAAATCTTGCAATAGTCAACTGCTACAAACAATATTCAACCCAACCTGAATAAAAGAACAAAAAAATAATATCTTGAGAAACCAAAAACAAAAAGTACATAGTAAGTTTAAAACACTATTCCAGAAGTTGACAAAACATACATACAGAGTTCAGAAAAATACATTATCGATGTGGACCAACTTAGGTGTTTGATTAACTGAAAAATACAAAATACCCATGTTGTGCAATATGCCATTTGGCCCCAAATAACAGAGGATTGCACAATTACAAGACAACAAGAAATTTCAAGAGAAAAAAAATCCTAATACACAAAGTTGAACATATCCTTTTGAGTCGAGGCAACCTTTCTATCCCACAAAGGTACAGGTAACGTGTGCGTACAACCTACCCTCCTCAGATCCCACTTCACTTTATGGAATTACACTGGGCATGTTGTTGTGCACAAAGTTGAACATACGTTCAGTAACAAGAAACAACTATAAGAGTAAAATCTGAATAGAAAGTTCAATAATGAACATTTTCCAAAATATTCTTGAAAATCAAACACCAAACCCTAACTAGATTTTACACACCCCATTTAAAGATCTCAATTTTTTTCAAATTAAAGCAAAAAGCCTTTAAAAGAGTTCAAAAAAGAACTTTTACTGATTAAGAAAAGAAAGGGGGGAAATCAAGAATTGAAAAGGGTTAAAAATGGAAAGAATCAATAAAGAGTGAAAATGGCAAACTTACGGATCGAATGAGAGGGATAAGATATATTGCTGGCAACCAAACAATACTCATCAATTGATAACATCGTTAATAAAACATGACATTTAACTAAGAAAGAGCTGAACATCACAACAAAATGGGAGCATTTTTATTTTTGAACTTTTCTTTCCTCTATTTTTTCTTCTCTGGTATTGTTTCTTGGGTGTTCACCAATGCCAAGTGATATTTTTGGTTTAACCCCTTTCTCTTTTGCTTGGCCGGAGAAAATATTTCAGGTTGTCCAATTAAACATTTCGTATTTTTAATGATACTATTATATTATATATTACTATTATAAAGAATGGAGTAATAATTTTTTACCACTATTAGCAGTAATTTTTCAATGATTCAAATAATGTATATTTATTTTTAAAAAAATTAAATGTGTTGATATTTATACTCTAGGATGAATAAAATTCTCTATTTTTAATAAAAAATCTAGAATTCGAACATGTGAATGAAAAAAAATCTGCAATACTTTTCCTTTTAATTGAGTTTATGGGTTGTGAACTCAAATTAATGGAAGTCCTAAAATTAATACGGCATGTTGAATGGAAAATAATAAAATATCCATTGCTCTTTAATAACAAAAGGAAGTAGAAAATAAAAAACAAAAAAATAGTTTATAGTACTATTAGTATTATGTGGGTGTAAGGTTTATGTCGCCTGCATGACCACAACAAGGTGCCAACTGCCAAATGAATCGGTATCCAAGAAGACATGCCATGATCTCTATAGTTGTTATCTCACTAGTCATTTTACTCATTACTATCATCATCTCATTAAATTACCGAGGAAATAAAATTGTTTGTCCTCTCAAAATTTAAATAAAAGAAAATAATATTTTTAAATTTCTTACATATTTTTCTCAGATATTTTATATGTAAAAAATTATAATCTCTTATAAAAATGTCATAAAATTTAAAAAGTTTATAAATGACTAAAATACCATTTCTCCCTTAAATTACCCCGCTAACTATTTTTTGAAAATTTTTGAAATGTATCTTAAGTGATGGGATTATTACTATATGAAATATTAATTATTTTTGTGTATGTTTTGTATACTAATATTACTATGTTACAATCATTATTGAATTTATCATTTTTTTTCTTAAACATAACTCACGGTTTATGTTAAAAATTCATTATTTGAAAATCTTTTAAAAGTATTCAGTCGAGAATTATGAAAAAAATGTTTGGTTACATGAAATCAATCGCTATTTTATTTGAGTGCTTATAGTTACGCAAATATATGACTATGAGTAGCTTATAACAGAATCAAGTCATCAACAACCCAATACTTCTCTGATACATGTAACACAAAAAACTCCAAAATACGAATAAAAAACTTAATTAAAAAAATGGGGTCACCATCATTGAACCAATTCACTTTCAAATCCCAAAATCAAGAATCAATAGACTTAGCCCATCTTCTTAACCTCTTCAAATCCCAACAAAATTACCTCAATCACTTATTTCAAAATCTTGATCTTTCCCAAACTCTAACATTCACCCAAACACTCCTTAATTCCAAAGGCACCATTTTTTTCATAGGTACGTAAATCAGGCTTTGTAGCTCAAAAAATCTCACAAACCCTCATTTCTCTTGGAATAAAATCTGGATTTTTTGTAAGCATAATGACCACCAGATCATGAATATATGTTCAGATTGTGTCTACTGATATTAGGAATATCATCATATAAATATGTAATATCTGTACGATTAGATTTTCATACTTAGAGATATGAGATATTTAGGAATGATCATATCATATCTACAAGGATGTTACAGCTAGAAATAGATGATATTCAAGGATATGATCAATGTATTTTTAAGGATGTAAAATCGGCATTCTTTCTATTTAATGGTAGAACTCTCAAATCCGAGAGACACCCATTCAACACATTGACATGGTATCAGAGCCATTTTTTCATTGTTGAGTCTTAGTTCTTTCATCTGTGATTTTTTCCAGATTTTTTTGAAAGTCTTTGTTCTCTTGACTGTTCATCAAGAGGCAGGCCTACACATCTAGGGCTTTTGATCTTGGTCATTCTAGTTATTTTCTTAAATCATTGTGTTTCTGGTGTTCTTAGCTAGTTAAGAACACGACGTTACATCAGTTTGAATCCTTCAATGTTCATTTCACGGGAAAAATTATTCTTCCTGGAAATTTTAATTTCAACTATTTGTCATCGAAAAAGAATTATGGTGCCATGTTGATGGAAGTGATCCTGCTTCTATTGATCCTATAAAGTTAGGTAAATGGAAGGTTAAAGATGCTTGGGTGATGACATGGATTTTAAGATCAATTGATCCTCTGATAGTTCTTAATCTCAAGTCGTACAAGATTGCTAAGGCCATGTGGGATTATTTACAAAAGGTTTACAACCAAGACAATGCCGCAAGACGCTTTCAGTTAGAACATGAAATTGCTAATTACTCTCAAGGAGATCACTTTGTTCATGATTATTTTTCTGAATTTTAGAACTTATAGGCTGAATTTATTGATATTATTTATCCTAAAATACCTGTCGAATCTCTCTATGTAATTCATGCAGTTCATGAGCAGAGCAAGCGAGACCAATTTTTGATGAAATTACAATCTGAGTTTGAGTGTTCGCTCTAACTTGATGAATCGTGAACCGTCTCTATCCTTGGATGTTTGTTTTAGGGAATTACTTCGTGAAAAGCAGCGCATTGTCACACAAAATGCTTTTAAACAAGAAAAATATTGTCACTGTTGTATTTGCTGCTCAAGGAAAAGGAAAGGCTAGAGATATGACTAGAACTCAATGCTACAGTTGCAAGGAATATGATCATATTGCTAGCAATTTTGGCAAGAAGTTCTGTAATTATTGTACACAACAAGGACACATGATCAAAGAGTGTCCACACGCCCTCAAAACCGTAGGGTCAATGCTTTTCAAGCCGGGATAAAAGATTTCACTATTGATAACTAATCTTCAGCAGGACAAGTTCTTACTCCTGAAAATGGTACAATAAATGATAGTGTCAACCTTTTCAGCTTTGGGGCTACAAGGTAATGATATTACATCTAATTTTGGCTTGTTGATTCTGGCGCTTCCAATCATATGACCAACTCAACTAGTATGCTAAAAAATATTCATGCGTATCAAGGTCCATCACAAATTCAGGTTGACAATGGTAGTAATTTACCCATTACCAAGGTTGGGGATATTACTCAAACTTTCAAAAACGTTTTTATATCACCTAAGCTCTCCACTAGTCTTATTTCAGTTGGTCAATTGGTGGATAACAATTGTGATGTGAATTTTTCTCGTTATGGTTGTCTTGTGCAGGATCAGGTGACGGAGACGATAATCGCGAAGGGGCCTAAAATTGGAAGATTATTTCCTATACACTTTTCCATTCCCTGTGTTATTTCTTTTGCTTGTTCGTCTACAACTAGTAAGACTGAGATTTGGCATAAGCATTTAGGACATCCAAATTCTACTGTGTTGTCTCATTTATCGAATTCCGATTTATTAGGAAATAAAAATAAATTTTCAGTTGCTTCCTTTGATTGTTCTACTTGTAAATTAGGTAAAAGTAAAACTCTTTCTTTTCCTAATATTGGTAGTCGTATTGCAAAATGTTTTGATGTCATTCATAGTGATGTTTGGGTATTTCACCAGTTATTTGTCATGCTCATTTCAAGTACTTTGTGACATTCATTGATGATTATAGTCGGTTTACATGGATGTATTTTCTCCTTTCCAAATCTGAGGTATTTTCCATATTCAAGACATTTTTGGCTTACATTGAGACTCAATTTTCTACTTGTATCAAAAAATATGATCTGATTCTGGTGGAGAATATATGTCTCGTGAATTCAATATTTTTTTACTTGAGAAAGGAATCATCTCGCAACGCTCATTCCCATATACGCCACAACAAAATGGGGTTGTTGAGCGTAAAAATTGTCATCTTTTTGATGTCACTCATACTTTATTGATTGAGTCCTTTGTCCCATCTAAATACTGGGTAGAAGCTTTGTCTACTGCTGTCTATTTAATTAATAGACTTCCTTCTAAAGAGTTAATCTTGAGTCTCCATATTATCGTCTTTATCACCAAAATCCAAGATATCATAATTTTCATACTTTTGGTTGTGTTTATTTTGTGCATCTGCCTCCTTCTCAACGCAATAAACTTTCAACTCAATCTACTAAATGTGCTTTTATGGGTTATAGTACTTCGCAGAAAGGTTTTATTTGTTATAATCCAACTTCTAACAAATTTCGTGTTTCTCGAAATGTTGTTTTCTTTGAGATCAATATTTATTTCCTACTCATGTTGAGTCATCTTCTATTTCTCCTCTTCTTCATACTTTTTGAGGATTTGTCATCTTCTTCTGAGAGGTTCAAACCTAGATTTATGTATGAACGACGTCGGCCAACTTTACCCCATCCCGAAACTGATCCGCCACCTGAACACAACTAGAACCTGAGATTTCTTCTGCTCCTCTTGAGCACACTCGGCGATCTACCAGAGTATCTCGTACTCCTAATTGGTATGTTTTTCCTTCTACTTTATCCACAATTTTTGTACCAACTCATTACTCACAAGCTTCCAAGCATGAATGTTGGCATAAAGCAATGGAGGAAGAACTTTTGGCTTTTAAAGAAAATGACACATGAGATATTGTTTCATGTCCTTCAAATATCCGCCCAATTAGATGTAAAGGGGTCTATTCCGTTAAACTTCATTCTGATGGAACTCTTGATCGGTATAAAGCTCGATTGGTTGCTCTTGGTAACAAACAAGAGTATGGTGTGGACTATGAGGAGACGTTTGCACCAGTAGCAAAAATGACTACGGTGCGAACTATTATTGCCATTGTTGCTTCACAAAACTAGCCTCTTCATCAAATGGATGTGAAAAATGCTTTTCTCCATGGTGATGTCAAAGAAGATATTTATATGAAACCTCCACTTGGTTTGTTCTCATCACATACATCATATGTATGCAAGTTGAAACGGTCTTTGTATGGATTAAAACAAGCTCCCAGAGCTTGGTTTGAAAAGTTTCGATCTACTTTGCTTCAATTCTCTTTTGAGCAGAGCAAATATGACTCATCTTTGTTTCTTTGTAAAACATCTACATGTTGTGTTCTTCTTTTGGTATATGTAGATGACATTATTATTACAGGAACTGATTCTTCATTAATCACTAGCCTCCAGCAGCAACTTAAGGATTCTTTTCATATGAAAGTTCTTGGTACTCTTACATACTTTTTGGGGTTGGAAGTTCATTATGATTCTTTAGGTGTATTCTTAAACCATCACAAATATACTTAGGATTTGATTATTTTGGCTGGTCTTCAAGAATCTTCCTTTGTAGATACTCCATTGAAATTGAATGTTAAGTATCGGTGTGAGGAATGAGATCCTCTTCCTGATCCAACTTTATTTCGACAATTAGTTGGGAGCCTAAATTATCTTACTATTACTCGACCTGATATCTCTTTTGCATTTCAACAAGTGGGTCAATTTATGCAGGCTCCCCGTCATCTACATTTGGTGGTTGTTCGTCGCATCATTCGATATCTCTTGGGCACATCTACTAGTGGATTATTCTTTCCTAGTGGTTCTCCAATTCGATTTGATGCATTTAGTGATTTTGATTGGGCTGGATGTCCTGATACTCGCCGCTCCATCATAGGTTGGTGCATGTTTCTTGGGGATTCGTTGATATCTTGGAAGAGCAAGAAGCAAGCTCGCGTTTCAAAATCTTCAACAGAGTCTGAATATCGAGCCATGTCTGCTGCTTGCTCCAAGATTGTTTGGCTTCGGGGTCTACTTGCAGAGATTGGATTTCCTCAATCTACTCCTACTCCTCTCCACGACGACAACACAAGTGCCATTCAGATTGCCATAAATCCGATTTATCATGAAAGGACCAAACACATCGAGGTGGACTGTCATTATATCCAGGAAGTTGTAGATAAGGGAGTCATTACTCTTCCATATGTGTCTATTGATCTTTAGATAGCTGATGTGTTCACAAAATCCATGACACGGCAACGCCATCAGTTTTTAGTATGCAAATTGATGCTTCTTGATTCACCGCATAACATCAATTTGAGGGGGATGTAAGCATAATGACCACCAGATCGTGAATATCTGTTTAGATTGTGTCTACTGATATTAGGAATATCATCATATAAATATGTAATATCTGTACATATTTAGCTTTCCATACTTAGAGATAGGAGATATTTAGGAATGATCATATCATATCATATCTACAAGGATGTTACAACTAGAAATATATGATATTCAGGGATAGGAATAACAAATTTTTAGGGATGTAAAATCAACATTCTTTCTATTTAATGGTAGAACTCTCAAATCTGAGAGACACTCATTCAGCACATTGACATTTTTATCCCCTGTGGATGCCCTACATGGAGATATAGGAATCTTGGGTTCTAATGATATTTTGGTTATGTTTAGTAAGAGTGGAAATACAGAAGAATTGTTGAGGCTTGTACCTTGTGCTAAGGCTAAAGGGGTGTATTTTATTTGTGTTACTTCTGTAAAAGTTAATTCTTTGATTGGTTTGTGTGATATGAATGTGCATTTACCTTTTGAGAGAGAATTGTGTCCTTTTGATTTGGCACCTATACATCTACTGCAATTCAGATGGTTTTTGGGGATACCGTGGCGATTGCTTTGATGGGGGCAAGGAATTTGAGCAAAGAAGAGTATGCCGCGAATCATCCTGCTGGGAGGATAGGGAAAAGCTTGATCTTTAAGGTGATTGAAATAAATACTGGAAAATTACAGTGTATATACAAGGTCAAAATATTTTTTTATGTATATATAGTAGTTATTGAATCCCTTAGCTTGTTCTTGTGTTTAGTTCTTTATATTTTGAATCCCCTTGTTGAAAATCCTGGCTCAACCATCATTGAAATTATGTTTTCCTTAGATGCTTGTTGGTGAAAATGTGAAATGTGGGATATATTTATTTTGGTTTTTAAGAATATTCAGCCAAATTTGGGGTAGTTAATGTATGAAACTGATTATGACATTGTCTCTTTGTCTTAGTGGGCGAGTTTGTTTGAACAGGAAGAAGGTTCAAGCTTGTTCCACCCTCCATCTGCCCATTACATTTGTCCCTTGTTGGGGTGCTCTTAAAAGGAGCTTGGAGCTTAGTAAAGAAGAGTTTGGTTTCTACAATGTGTCATGGTACCTCGAAAACCATTAATTTGTCTTAAAAGTCAGATTTTTGAGGATCTTTGGTAAGGACCAAAATAGTACGAAATGGATATAGAGATTCATATTGCTGATCCCTAGTGGTTCGGATTGAGGAATAATAGAAGTAACTGTTATTCTATTAAGTACAAGTATTGGCTGTTTAGAAGGTTTCGAGTCTTAATGCTTGTGTTTCATTACATGCTAAAGCAACCCTAGACAGTTATGCTCAATTGCAATTAGTTGAAGGTAAACATATTGCCATATTGGACAATACAAGTTTCTTGTACTTTTTGGATTCTAGCGTCTTACCTTGCTTATTTTCCCTGCCAAATACCGATAATTTCCTATCAATTCCTGAAAAGATGTTTAAAGTCACTTGCTTTCCCTTGAGATGTTTGGATAAACAAGGTGTATTAATTGGCTAGGCGATTGTTACCTTTCAGCAGTCTTCTAAGTATTGGATCAAATGTGCGCATCTTGATAAGTCAAAAGAGAATCTTGGGTGAATTGAGAACTCTATACTGCTGAAGTTGATCACTTAAGAACTTCTTATGCCTGAGCTTATCATCGTAGGTATTTTGTAGAGAATCATGGAAGGTGAGCCTTTGGTTAATTGACAGATTGCTTTGCAGGTGAGAGTTGTGATGAAGAAAAAAGAAGAACTTCCAATATGCAAGGAACACGATCTTATAAGGATGTGGTTGCCTACTTGTTATTGATAATGGGTTTCATCTACTGGGCACATTCACTGATGGTGATTTACGTCGGACATTGAAAGCTAGTGGGGAAGGGATCTTCAAGCTTACAGTAGGAGATGTGTAACTGGTAATTTCTGGCTTATGTATAAAAAAAGGCAGTCTGGTGCACTAAGCTCCCGCTATGTATCAATTGAATATTTATTCCATTGATATGTGATCAGTTCCACTAAAAACCTGCATGCCCACAGGAAGAGAGGGAGGGAGGGAAAAGAAATGTGTATATTTTTCTTGTATATTTCCTGTTAATTTTTCGTTTCATATTCTTGTCTTCTTGAGTCTTGGTTGGAAAGAGTTCCCTAGCAATGCAGATGTTGCCGTTGTTGAAGTGTAACTAACTGTCATGGTGCACGAATATTGTTGTATTAGGACTCTCATTAACGCAATTGCTTGGAAAGATATTTAATTTCTACCGGCGTCTAACATGGGTAACTATTACAGGTCCTGGTACTTTATATTTTCTTATGAAGTACTAAGATGATTTTATAGATCAGCATTGGTTAAATTATCATTGAATATTTATGGAGGTTTTTAGGTCAATTTCGGACTTCCTTCTAATAGCAGGTCGAGCTGACATAGGCGGGAATTTGAACCCTTTTGGACTGGAGGGCTGGGTCAGAAGGACCGAGATTGATCTCAGATTGGGATCAGTAGAGTTTCATTTATCGAATTTGCAGTCCAACCTTGCTAAATAATGAAGATGAATGGTGCTATATCCACCTGAAGTCTACCATAAGATTTATACCGGTCAAGTGTTAGATAGAATGTATTTTGTGATATTAACTTTTTTTTTCTATACGCCTTTGTGTCTGTCTTGTTTGTACTTTCAAAGTCTGATGGAGTCTTCTAACTTGCCACACAAGTGAAATGAACAATGTTTTGGTTCTGCCCTTAAAGCCCATTGTTGATTAGACTTCTCTCTGCCCGTCACTATTGGATATAGTTGTAGTAGTAGTTTATCATATTGCATATTCTTCTCATCCTTTTCACCTCGAATAGATTCATGGACAATTCACTCGAGAAGGAATTGGGATTATCATGAAGGTTGACTATAAATTGTCCTTTCACTACCTAAGAGACAAGAAATTGTTGGCAATAATCTAAGTCTTTTCAGTTTTCCCTGAGAAATTATATTCCTATGTATTCATTTCCCTTTCATCGTCTCACCATCATAACATTCTCTGTCTAACATTGATCCGGTACAATGTTGAGATAAGTACTGTGGTCCCATAAATACTGTTAGTTTATTAAAGAACTCTTCTAGCCAATCTTTTTTTTTTTTATAACCAGGTCTCGAGGCGACTTGTGCCTCCATATCGCTAGTACCTGCACAAGTACTGGTACTAGACTCCTGGGATGATGGGACCGGTCCTTTAGCACCCCACCACCAGGTAAATCGCGGGATGTGCACCCGTGGTTAGTGTCTGCTTGCGTCCAACGGATCACTGCTACAAGGTTGACCCCCTCAAAGGCTTGGCGGGGACCGAACCCACACTGCAATATGCTCGCGCGACTTTTAGTGCCCAGACTTTACCACAGGTATATGCCCCGGAGGACGATATCCGCTGAGTTGAGAATCGAACCTGCGACCCGAAGGTCACAAATTTGACTCTCTGCCAACACGCTGGCCTCTTTGGATTTCTAGCCAATCTTAGTTGGGAGTCTTCTGATGGATTGCCATTTCAAGCATTAAAGATGAAGATTTTCCCCAGAGGTTTTTAAAACTATTAGTACTACCATTTTAAAATTTTCTTATAGGAAACACTACGAGATTAGTAATTGCCTTTTTGTGGAAAAAACTGTAGTACTATTTATGTACTCCATTTGGTTGAATAAGTCATTTTCACAACTTCTTTGGTGTTACAGGAAACCAAGGACAATTGGTCCTGATGCAATGGCAGTAGAAGCAATGCAGAAAATGGAGTCTCCACCATCTCCAGTTCAATTCTTGCCAGTCATTGATCATGAAAATGTCTTGATTAGTATTGTTACATTACATGGACTGGTTTCTGCAGGCTTGTGAACTTCTTGCCAACGTGACACCGTCTCTTCCTCGTTAGTTGATGTTAGGAACATAATTGATATGCCCTAGATCCAATCTCACATTTGATGATTCGAACATATTTTTGTGAACGTTATTTAATATAAATTTATGGCATATGATATTCTTTTATCATATATTGTTATTATCAGTTATTTAATTAAATATGATAAGATCCTTGATTAAAGTTTTGGGACTTGACATCATGATGGAGATTATGATAATGAAAGAGACACATCTCTTATAACTGACAAAACCCGTGTATATACACGGTATACCAAACCAACAATATTTTGGTTACTTACCATAATTTGTAGAATTCTTGTACAAGTGTAATTATGATATTAGTAGTATAGTAGGAATATGATTTTCCATATTTAGAGATTGTAAATTGTATATATAGACCTCTTCATTAATGAAAATAATCAAGGGATTAATGTAAATTGTATATTGACACCAATCCCGAGGCAGTCCGCCAACATCCCCGGTCCAGTCCGTTTCTATTCCGAGTCAAGGGCCCGCTACTCGTAGCTAAATGGGTATTTTTAAACCTAAACAACATTTTAATTTAAATTCTAGTGCCACTAAATCACCCCTACCACGTAACCCAGTGTCTACCCTTCATGACCCGAATTGGAAAATGGCCATGGATAATGAATATAATGCTCTTATTGAAAATAAGACGTGGGAGTTGGTGCCCCGTCCGTTTGGTGTCAATATTATTCGTTCCATGTGGATTTTAACTCATAAGGAAAATTCTGACGGGTCGTTTGAGAGGCATAAGGCTCGTCTTGTAGGTGATGGTAAAACTCAACAAGTTGTCGTGGATTGTGGTGAGATGTTTAGTCCGGTGGTCAAACCGGCTACCATTCACATTGTTCTCAGTATGGCTCTCTCGAAAGCATGGCCCATTCATCAGTGTATGTGAAAAATGCTTTCTTACATAGTGATCTTAAGGAGACAGTCTACATGTATCAGCCCTTGGGATTTAGTGACCCTAATTACCATTATCATGTCTGTTTGCTGAAGAATTCCTTGTATGGGATTAAGCAGGCCCCACAGGCTTGGTATAAGAGATTTGCAGATTTTGTGTCTACTATTAGATTTTCTCACAACAAGTCTGATCACTCTCTATTCATATATCGTCGTGGTACTTCTATGGCATACATTATATTATATGTGGATGATATTATTTTGACTGTCTCTTTTGATAATCTGCGCAAGTCTATCATGACCCTTCTAAGTTCAGAGTTTGCTATGAAAGACTTGGGACTTTTGAGCTATTTTTTGGGTATCGCTGTCACTCGTCATGCAGGCGGTCTATTTTTATCACAGAAAAAGCATACATCCGAGATCATTGTGAGAGCTGGCATGTCATCTTGTAAGTCCTCGTCTACTCCGGTTGATACCAAACTGAAGCTTAATGCTCATACCAGCACACCATACGAAGATCCCACCCACTATCGCAGTCTTGCAGGGGCTCTTCAGTATCTTACCTTCATGAGACCAATTATTACTTATGCAGTCCAGCATGTGTGTTTATTCATGCATGATCCGAGGGTTGAGCACATGCATGCGCTCAAACGCATTATACGATACATACATGGCACATTTGATTATGGTTTGCATTTCTATCCATACTCCGTCTCTACTATGGTGTCTAATACAGATGCTGATTGGGGTGGATGTCCAGATACCAGGTGTTCGACCTCTAGTTATTGTATTTTTTTGGGTGACAACTTGATTTCTTGGTCAGCGAAACGCCAGGCTACTTTATCGCGATCCAGTGCGGATGCCAAGTATCGAGGGGTAGCCAATGTGGTGTCTGAGTCATGTTGGCATGTAATCTTCTATTAGAGCTACACTTTCCAATTTAAAAAGCTACATTGGTTTACTGTGATAATGTCAGTGCAGTCTATGTCTCTGGAAATCCGGTCCAACATCAGCGCACTAAATATATCGAGATGGATATTCACTTTGTTCGAGAAAAGGTAGCTCGTGGACAAGTACGTGTCTTGCATGTACCTTCAAGGTACCAAATTGCTGTCATCTTTACTAAGGGTCTTCCCTTGGTTCTGTTTGAAGATTTTAGGGACAGTCTCAGCGTACGACAACCGCCCGCTATGACTGCAGGGTGTGACAAAACCCTCCAAACCAACAATATTTAGGTTACTTACCATAATTTGTAGAATTCTTGTACAAGTGTAATTATGGTATTAGTAGTTTAGTAGGAATATGATTTTTCATATTTAGAGATTGTAAATTGTATATATAGACCTCTTCATTAATGAAAATAATCAAGAGATTATTCTCTTTCAATAACTTAATCTAAAAATGTTCTTGATTGTAGGATTACTAATTAGGACATTAATGACCCGGTTAGATCAATATGAATGTGGCGGTCTTTATTGGATAAAGATTAGTTGATCTCATTAACTAAATCACATACATAGATGATGCATATAGAGATATGATCACTGAACTGACTCATTGAATAATTTCTAATGGTTAAAATTACCATAAACTGTAAATAGGATATTTTCTTGAAGAATGTAATGTACTAATTTTTCCTTTGACCTGAGATCATCATAGTATTTGACATGTTGTTTATTATACTTTGATACTGGACGCCTATGGCCCTAGGGCGATAGTCGAAAGGATATTTGGTATGATTAAAACACTTGTAGAATTAATGATTGATTAAGATGGAATCTGTAAACTTTTGTTAATGAGTTTAAGCTCTATGTTGTCATGAATTATAAACGACTAATTAAGACCTTGGTTAGGGTAATTGAATGGAAGAAGAAAAGAGTTTCTTAAGTCATTCAATAGTCAATTATAATTTGACATGCACACATAATTGATCGCCTATTGGGATTTGACAGTTAGACCATATCCTAGGGCGATCCGGAGCTATAAGGACAGTTGGAAATTTTACATCATTGTTCTACAGGGTCTTGAGAGTAAATTGTATACTTTATGCTATCCGGTCGTTAAGGAGTGTTGCTAGACTCCACCCTTGATTAGTAAATTAATATGATTAATTTACTACGAGCTTAGTAATGAACCTATGGAGTCACACACTAACAAATGTTCCGTTCTTTGTTAATGGATTAATTGTTTAATTATTTGATAATTAAATTAGAAAATGTAATTAGTCAAATACATAAACTTATTAGTCAAAATGGAATATTATTGTATTTTTTGCTAGCACAGATAATATAATTATTGTGAATAAATTGGAATTTTCTATTTGGATAAAAAATTAAATTATATCTCTTGACTAAAATATATGAGATATATATTTAGTAGTTGTTTATATATGGTATATAAATAAATAATATTACGTAAGAAAATTTATTTTGAATCCAATTTTGAATTGGATATTGAACTAACGTGTAAAAAGGAATCAAAGTCCATAAAGGTCTTCTTGCATCACACGTAACTTTTTTTTTTTTTTTTGTTGACGAAGGAACCCGCAGCCGCTACTCTCTCGAGTGCGCACAGGGTAAACCCCGGACTGACGCAATAGCCTGCAAACCATGTCAGCCGATTAACCACACTTGGCAAGCCATGTGTGACAGGCTCAACCAAGAAGGTTTATGCAGGGGATCGAACTCGTGACCTTGCGGTCCCGCGCTCTACTACTACACCAACTTGGCTACCATTGCGGGTTTTAAAACTGTGGTAGTGTAAACTTTTTAAAGTGATTGGTCCCACCGCATTACGACCCCATACCCTAGAAAACCCCACCTCCGACCTGGCCCTACAAATTAGTATACACCGCTTGGCCCTACGCGTATGGAGGGATTTTTTTTGGGGGAACACAGTTCCACTCTCGCTGATCAGAGGACTCGAACACGGAACCTCAGACAGCAATACCCTAATGTATTGGCCACTGGGCCAAACACTTGGGATTGCATCACACATTGAGAATGGGATTTCAATTTTACGTAGATAACTTCTAAATAGTTTAATTATGGAATTAAACTTTTACCCCAAGTAAAAACATCACCTTAACCAAATAGGAAAAATGTTTATAGATGATGCTATATAAAGAGTTTGTGGAAGAAGTTTTATTATTATAAGAAAAACACTTTATTGAAAGTGTGTGAGTACTACACCAAATCAAGAGAGATTTATTCGAAAATTTCGTTGATCAAGGAGTTGATAGCAAAGATCGATCTCGGTGTGGATACACATAGAGTCTTCGTACTATTGGAAAATTTTTGAACTACGACTCTCGTCACCATGTTTGTCTTGAAACATATTATTTTAGATGTAAATGCATTTTAAACGTAAGTAGATCTATTCAGGATTGTATTTTTATCTTTTGTTGCGTGTTATGAACACCATATGCAATCCTACAGTGGTCAAGAGCCTTGGTTGTTCTTTGTGTTTAAAATTTATTACTAAATTTCTTTTACGTATTATGTTTGAAGAGTTCAACTATAATAATTATGTATTGATATATTTTTTATGAGTAAAATTATATATAGATACATGACGAATTAATGATAAAATTCATGACCTCAATGTAGAATGGTGTATTAGATGCAATTCAAGATTGTTGAAGTTTACTATTATTTTTAATATTATTTTTTAATTCATGAGATGTTAATTAGTAATAATACTTTGTTATGAATTTTAATTATATGTGACATATGTGATATATATGTATAAAGGATAACAAGTTTGTTGATGTTGGGTTTGGTGTTGTGACATTTGATCCAACATATCCTCTGAAATATTGTTGTTGAATGCATAAAATGTTGAGACAAATGTCACAACATTCAGACCAACATTTTTTATAACAAGTTTGTCTTACTTCACGATAAGCAGTAATAATTTTACTGAGTGGTAAAAATGACTTAAGCGTGTGAATTAGGAGCTGTGTAAAACATGGGAGAAAGAGTCAAAGCTTGGGGAAGAAGTCAAGTGAAGAACAAGTCAAAGTTGTTGAGATTTCAACTCCATGATCTTCTCCAACAAACACATCAGCTGCCCACCTTTCCTTCAATCTCGTCAACAGACCGATAAGTCTTTCAAGGAAGACTCTATACTATAAATAGAGAGGCTACAAAGGTGAATCGATATCCAGAATTACACTGCAAAAATACCAAGAGAGCTCTCGGAATTTCAACCCAGAAATCTGGATCACAAGTGTTGCCTGAATGTATCGACAACATTCTGTCCAACATGACGAGACTTTCTCTCCCGTGGCAATGCTCAAATCAATTCAGATTTTGCTTGCTATAGCAACACACTATGATTGTGAAATATGGCAAATGGATGTGAAAACCTGAGGGTTTCATATCCTCATTTGATCATAATAAAGTTTGCAAGCTACAAAGATCTATTTATGGACTAAAGCAGGCTTCTCAAAGTTGGAACATACGCTTTAATAAGACAATTCAAAAGTTTAATTTTGTTAGATGCGAAGAAGAACCTTGTGTGTACAAAAAGGTTAGTGGGAGCACAATTATTTTTTAGTACTGTATGTTGATGATATATTAATCATTGGGAGGGACGTACCATCCTTATAAAGTATCAAGATTTGGCTATTTGAACAATTCTCCATGAAAGACTTGAGAGAAACAACTTATTTATTGGAAATAAAAATCTATAGAGATGGATCTAAAAGGCTGCTTGGGGTTTCCCAGTCTATGTACATTGATACCATTCTAAAAATGTATAACCTGGATCTAAAAGGGGATATCTACCGATAGGCACTGAAATTTCTCTCAGTAGGGATGATTGTTCTAAAACACCCTAAGAGAGAGAACACATGAATAGAATCTCATACGCTAGTGCAGTGGGAGCTATCATATATACCATGACATGTACAGGTTCTGATGTGGCTTATGCACTAGAAGTGACTAGCCGATATCAAGCGAATCCTGGTGAGGAACATTGAAAAGTGGTTAAGACCATTCTTAAGTACTTAAAAAGAACTAAAGACTAATTCCCCATTAAAGGAGACTCTGAATTGAAACTAGGAGGTTATGCTTATGCAAGTTTCGCTTCAGACAAGGATGATAGCAAATCTACTTATGGTTATGTATTCACCTTAAATGGTGGTGCGATGAGTTGAAAAACTTCAAAGCAAGCTACAATACCTTATTTCGTGACTAAAGCAGAATATATAACAACTACTGAAGATGCTAAAGAAGTTGTATAGATGAAAAAGTTCTTAAATAAACTAGGTGTGATTCCTTCAATAGAAGATGTTGTTCCATTATTGTGTGACAATACTGGTGCTATTGCTCACGCAAAAGAACCAAGATCACATCAAAAATCCAAACATATTCTGCGAAGGTATCACTTGATAAGAGAAATTATTAAACATAGCGACGTTGAGATTCAAAAGGTTGATGAAAAAAATGTTGGAAATTTGCCTTTGGCGGGAGTTGCGACCGACCAACTTTAACGGCTTAAATACTAGTGTTACGCATATTGGAGAATTCGGTTCTTCACACATGCATGATCTACTAAGTACGTAGATAACCGTAGGGCCAAGAATCGTCAAATTTCATTGAGAAATGAAAGAGATATTGGTTCACGAAGTAAGGTGTTTGAAGCATGGAAAGTGTGGTATTGTGTGTAATTCTCCCTCATCGGTAGAGGAAGAAAGAATTGTTGTGTATATAAGACTCGAAATTGGTTTGGGGTTTGGGACCCCAAGGGGTATCCCATGTGTTTAAAGGAGGGAGGACCTAGATATGCTTCGGTTCGAGGAAAGACCACACGCGCGCGCCGCCCGCCCGTCCGTCGGGTTCTCGGGTTCTCGGGTCGTGGGTCGTGGGTCGTGGGGCCGTGGGTCTTCGATATTATCTTTTTGGGCCGCAGAACTTTGCCGGAAGTACGGCTTGATCCGAAGTTTCCGGATGTACGCTTTGGACCGAATTCTTTCGGATGTACGGTTTGGTCCCTCAAGTTTCCGAATACTGGACGGTCAAAGCGATTGCCAAGCACTCAATTCACCATTTATTTTGGCTGAATTACTCCTCCTATAATGGCCAAATCCGTTGGTCTTTTCTCCATTTATGTTGGTGGCTTTACTACCTTCATAATGGCCATTATTTGGTCATTATGGAGGGCGATAATCAGCCCCTCCCTCACCTATATAAACACCCCCTTACACCATTGTTGAGCACTAAGAATAACACTAAGAACGATGCACGAAATTACACAACCAAAACAGCTTTTCTTCCTACAACTTCCAAGCATCATTTCTTTACTCAATATTTTCACGGTAGCATTTGAGTTTCCTTTGCTCAAGTGTTCCATTGCTGTTTTATCTTGGGAGACAAATTGTCCAGGACGTATAAAGGATACATACGGGGCAATATTGTCTTAAGGACAGAGTGCCACACTCGACTCAGCAAAAGCAGTTTCCATTTTTCCGTCTTCAACAAAATTGTAATTTCAGTTTTGTGGTTCAATTGTAATTTCGGATTTCTAGTTGAATTATTCAATCTTTGTTTATCCTTTCGAATACTTGTAATAGTAATATACTTCCCGTACTGCATTATAAAGTACCATAGAGCAAAAATCTCCCAACAAAAAATGCAACATACCCATTCACTAAAGCTTTGGGAGCAAAGGAATTTGACAAGCACAAGTGGAAATTAGGAATGAAGTACATGAGCGATTGGCTCTAGTGCAAGTGGGAGATTGTTAGGAATATAGTTGATACGCATAGAGTTTTCGTAATATCGAAGAAATTTTGGACTACGACTCTCGTCACCAGGTTTGTCTTGAAACCTATTTTTTTAGATGTATATAAATTTTAAACGCAAATACATTTATCCAAGATTGTATTTTTGTCTTCCGATGCGTGTTATGAACACCTATGCAATCCTACAGTTGAGTTTGCACGTTTTTGGTTTCTTTTTCACACGTTAAACTGATGATTTTCTAATGTAATATTAACAGATCATAGTCATGTTATTAGATTTACCGTTAGGCTTAGTGGAAGATCCCAACTCTTGTTATTCCCCACCAGGCATATCCCTTGTCCAAAGTCTGTACTAGCACCAGCCTCCTCCATAGACATTGTGCGGTCTCGACGAAAAACACATTGAAATTTCCCGAGTTCCTTCATAGACTATACAAACAACTGTGTCTCAGTTTCAAAACAAGTTAGGATCGGCAAATTCATCATAAAATGGGTAGTGTTACGCAACTCTCATCCTTTATCCGGGCTTAGGCTGTCACTCACTGCAAGCAGGTTGAGACCAGCTAGCTCTAGTGAGGTCATTAGAGTAAAGTTAACTTTAGCAAAATCTAACCCCTTTGTTCTTCCAGTGCTGTAGAAGTTTTAGGTTCTCCTGATCACTCTCTTTCTCTCCACCCCAAAGTGAAGAAACAGAAAAGTTCTAGGTGGGGTTGGCAGTTGGGAGAGGAGAAAAACTGGATGCTGAACTTTAATTATTCTTCTACAAATAGGAAAACAGAACAGAAGATTGAAGTTGAAACAGGGCCAGATTTACCTTGCACAAGGACCTGTCAGTTGAAAAAAATACATTGTGTATATAGGTTAAATTACATTAAAAAAATATGTTAGCGTGTGTGTAACTGTGTATACTTGACATAAGGAAATTTTTTATAGCAAGGATGAAGGAATTGAAAATATTTGTATGAGCTTTAATATTGTCCGAGTCACTTGTACCACTTTTTTTTTTTTTTTGTACTAATAATTTAAAATCCTCTTGGTGAAATTTTTCATGAGTCCTGCATTGAAGTCAATTACATATTGGGATAGCATTGGCTGTTCGCTTCAGCCGTCAGGGCTTAGTTTAAATGGCAAAGGTTGAGGGACTTGTGATTTAGGTCGAAAGTTCGAGCTTCGCGCCATGCAAACTAAGCCTGCCCATTATCCCGAGTTACAAACAGGGGTGGCTCAATGGTAAAGCCATTGAAGCCAGTGCTTTAGGCCCCAAAACAGGGAAGGCCCCAAAATTACTACTCCTATTTTTTTTATTTTTTTATTGGGGTGGGGAAGGGAAATGGGGAGGGGATTACAACGTGAATATTCGAACCCTCACCGACAAGTTGAAAGTTTATATAGTACAGTATTTGTTTTTTAGAATCTTTTATAGTATACAATTTATATTTTTCTTTGTTTTTGGTAAATCAGATACTACTTGTTTGAATGAGTAAGTAAATTTTTAATTGTTTCCTCTGTTCTGTTTTTTATTGTACTATTCCATTACTAGTTCTACTAAAAAATGATATTTTTTTAAATTTGAAATAATTTAGCCTAAATATCTTATCATTAATAATAAGCTTTTATAGTCACAAGTATTATGATATATTTAAAATCATAAGTTTTAAAAGTTATATAATCACATAAAAGTTATGAATATTTAAAATCACAAATCTTGAAAGTTTCGTTTATTTTTTAAACTTCGTATCTAGATTTGGATTTGGATGCCCCTACCCATAAATTTATGGATAGGGATGCCGATTCCGAGGGAGTAGTACTTTTATCTCCCCCTATCTTAACTTTAATTTTTTTCCTCCTGGATTTATATTTATCTCTGTTTTTGCTCTTGACTCATGCGATTGATCCATAGATAAAAAACAATAGGTCTTTTTTGTCTCATATAAGTTTAAGCCCTTTTTTATGGTTTGGTTTTAGGCCACAAATTCTGTTGAGCCGACCCTGGTTACGAAGGCTGCGGTTGGTCCTAAAGATTGGCCTCAAGAAATTCTTTGATTTCTTTCGGAAACAGATGATTAATCATCTGGGAAGACGAATTTCTCTTCTCTCTTTACTTCTCCCTTTTTCTTTTTGGTTGAGATGATGAGTTTATCTTATGTGGGAAGGAGACCTTCTTTAATTGGTCTCCCTCAACCTCAGCCATGATAGTGACCATCTCTTACCAAAGACAAATACCGAAAAGGAAAGGCAATTTCACCACCATGTATAGAATGGAAATGTGGAATTAACATAATTAAATTGCTTGACAAGTTTCACAGGTCTTCAAGCCTTTTGTTGTTGCTTCTTGATATAGCCTTGTAGGATTTGACAGCATTTTGGAAGCATAAAGCGTCAAAGTTTCGTAAGTTCACTGGTGAGTGGTGATGATGCATTTCTAGAATGAAGCAACAAATAGAAAGTGACATTTAAAGAAGCATTTCATAAGTGACAACATGTTACACACCAGAAATAAATAAGATAACAAAAGGATATTTCTATTTATATTCACTCATGTTACACACCAGAAATGAATAAGATAACAAAATGATATTTCATTTATATACACTCATGTATGTTTATTCTTTGGACAACCACAAAAGCAGGCACCTACTTTGAGTTGAAATATGCCTCGAGGAAGGTTTAAAAGGGTGAGGAATTAATGAGGCAAGAGGGGTGGGTTTTCTCCTGCCTTTTTTATATACACCAAATATTCATTTACTTAGAAAAAGCGTATGACATCGTACTTTTTTTTGTGAAAAGAATATCAAATTAAGAAAATAAATGTCGCAAAGGACATTCAAAAGCCGTCACAAGTGTGAAAATAGTGGCAAGTGATACAAAAGGTCATTGTGCGTTTAGGTTCCGTGATATATGTTATTTGCAGACGACTTTTGTTAGTTGGCAAAATCAGCAAGAATGTCAACCAAAACCTTAAATTATGGAGAAATAAATAAGGATTTAAGGATAAGATGTAAGACAAAATATGCGCGACAAGTTTAGTTAATAAAGAAGAGTGGAAATGAGGTAACATTAGACGCGATGATAGCGCCTAGATGCATAGAATTTAGATAATAAATATCTAGGTTCGGTGTTAGAGTTGAATGTTATGATAAATGAAGAGGACATGTAGAATTAAGATAAGATGACTAAAATGAAAAAGTTCTATCGAAGTGTTATTTATTAACATAAATATAAGTTCTATCGAAGTGTTATTTATTAACATATATATCAAAGTGAAACGTGAAGGGGAGTCTTGGAGTAACTGGTAAAGTTGTTGTCATGTGACTAGGAGGTCATGGGTTTAAGCCGTGGAAACAATCTCTTGCAGAAATGTGAGGTAAGACTGCGTACAATAAACCCTTGTGGTCCTGCCTTTTTCCTGGACCCTGCGCATAGCGGAAAGCTTAGTGCACCAGGCTGTTCTTTATATACCAATGAAACGTAAGTTTTGAGTAGTGGTAAGGCAATCAATGATATATTAAAAAAAGTCTAATATATTTACAAGTGAATATCACAAAAATGCAAATGTTAAGATGGATTTGTAGTGATACAAAATTGATGCACTCCGTCTCTTTCGAGTATACTTCATGAACTCTAACTTAATGGCCTCCTTCCTATGTTATTATGCATTATAGCTAGCTCCTAAATCTAAAAGAATGTACGGGTGACTAATTACCAAGTGACCATTAAATCCAAAAGAGAAGTTTCCCAGGCAAGCGACTTACTCAAATCCAAAAAGAAAAGCATTATCTCCAAAAATCATTGACATATAATTGCATAGCTATGATATATTATCAGAAAATAACATAATTGTGAAATGATAATGGAAACTTCATCTATATAGTACTAGTAACCGTAACACAAACACGATCGAATTCAAACAAAAATCTTGGACATGATAACGACAACTGGTTTAGTTCTAATCCAGCATATAAAAGGTTGTTCTCTCTACCACCTAAAAATGTGCATCTCTATACTTTACAATTATTTTCAAGATAGCTAAAAGAGAAGAAAAATTAAGAGCAAGAATGGAAACACCAAGGGCAATGGCAATCCTTGTTCTTAGATTTTTTACTATGTTGTTGTGCGCAGGTACAGTGCCACTCATGATTAACAACAGCTTCGAACTTAGTGGCGGCGAGAAAACCAAATACAGTGACATTAAAGGCTACAGGTGAAATTCTACTCTCCTCATTTCTCCATATTTTGCTCTAATCACAATTAATTAATTAGTTAAGGAGTGGGACTTAATTTATGCTGGTAATTACATTACAAACATATATATTCTTGAGTAAAAGTAAAATGTTACTACTATGTAGTATGTAGTTATGGTTGATTGGGTAAAGAAGTTGAATTCTTTGTTATTTGAATATCTTGAATTCGAGCTCGGAGTATAAAGTTGCTTTAAGTAAGAAATAATGTCTCTATGTTGTCGAGCGGAGGCACGTGTATTCAAGCGGTCCAACAGTACTGTTGACAAATCCTTTTTACTTATATATAGGTAAATAATATGAATCAAAATGAATAGATAAAAACAATGATACTACGACTTGCCATGAGAGCTCCAGTAGCTTGTGCGAAGTGCTTAATTTTTTTTTAAAAAAAAGTGCTTAATTTAACATACCAATTAATTTAGGTTTCCGCTTTCTTCCAATAAATATGTAAACATAACAAATTTTGAGAAAACTACTCATAGTTCTCTACTGCTTTTTCAATTGTAAGTTCACTTTATATTTTTTTTCATTCTTCTTATTTCTTGTTGGAATTTTTCGGTAACATCCATCATTGAGGAGTTTGGTCGTTTGGTGCCTTACATAGAAAAAGAAATGTTTATTAACATTTTTAATGAGTTTATTACCGATACGTTTCAAAAACTGAAAACTTTTCGAGGGGAGTTGTAGTAGTGTACATGCTTGAATTTTTCTCTAAAATATGATATCGTTATAATGATTTATTCATTTGTTTAATTACATAAATATCAATATTACTTAAGAAAAATCCTGCACATTATTCGTAGTAATTAACTTGTGACTCATTTTGTACCATTACCATTTACACAGGTATGTCCTAGCAGCCGCAATAGGTGGATTTGCGTACTCATTGATTCAGCTTCCTTTCGCAATATATTATGCCTGCACAGGAAATAGGATTATTCATGGAAGATTCCTTGGCATGTTGGATTTCTACGTAGATAAGGTTTGCTTCTGCAACTCTATTTCAAACGAATTATTTTCAATTTATTATTTCTTTTAACTTTCACGTGAGTAAAATACGTTTAATAAATTTAAATGATATAATTAATTAATCCAACCATCATACTCTGAAATAGTTCTTGCTATCTAATATTACACTGAGTCAGTTTGACTTAAATAATAAAAGTAGTTGATAAGAGAGAAACTAAAGATCAGTTTGAAAACTATACTGAAGAAAGAAATTGTCAGAGTTCCACATTGACTGAGCAATCTTTTAATTTATGAGCTAGCTATTAGATTGAATTATGTCAAAAATTATTTTTTATATATATATAATAGATGTGATGTGGAGGTCAGGGTTCCTCCATGTTCCTTTGGCTTAACTATTGAATCCCTTTTTAGGGAACCTTTGATTAGAAAGATAATTTTTTTAAAAAGGTATATTTAATTAATGTTGAATTCTCTTAGTTTTTTTGTGTGTTTACTTTTTTACATTTTGAATCTCTTTAGTGAAAATTTTAGCTTCATCATTGCTAATGTTGAATTCTCTTAGTTTTTTTGTGTGTTTACTTTTTTACATTTTGAATCTCTTTAGTGAAAATTTTAGCTTCATCATTGCCTGAGCGTGCCGGGTGTCAGAATCCCACATTGATTATATATAGGATGTTTGATCTCCTTATATGGTCTTTGGAATTCACATTTCATAAACTAGCTTTTTGGACCCTTCTCACAATTCTTTTATGGGACTTTTACATTATGTAACTGCCCACAAAAATAATAGCCGACAAAAGTATATTTTAATATATTAAAATTGATATACAAAAAATATACATATATTATACATAATAGTATATATATTTTTTTATATATATATTTTTCTAACAAATGTAATTATTTTTGGTCGCCCCGTCCATATGTGTAACTTTCCTTCTTAAATAGCGAATTAATGATCCAACTAATTGAGTGGATAATTACAAAGTTTTTTAATGAAAATTGGCAGGTGTTAACTTTCGTCATGGCAAGTGGAGTTGGTGTGGGTTATGGTGTTAGTTCTGAACTCAAACGTTTCGTAAATGGATTTGTAGACAATATTGAATCATCTGGGATTGACGCATACGAAGAATTAAGGACCAAGAGCCAAAAATTCTTTGACAGGGGTACTTTAGCAACTAATCCTCTTATGGCTGGATTAATTACCATGTCTGTTCTCACCATTATTACTTCCTTCCACCGTAAATGAAGACTCTTTTTGGTGCAACAAATAATTAGTGAATAAACGTACCTCGAGTCTTGTTGGTGTGATGTTTAATGATCTTTCTTTTTGTGTTGATTTTGAGAAGCAATAATATTATATATGTACTTGTCTCAATAAATATCAATAGATGGATGTTATTAGCTAATGTTGTTAATTTATTTGAGGTTCTTGAGTTTCTACTAGTTGTATGATATTTTGTGGGGGGGAAATCAATCTTGCTAATTGGGAAAATATTTAGAGAAAACCATCAACATTAAGGACTGCACTTTGTATACCTTTTGGGCCTTGCTTTACATGTAACTGCTGGGCTGGGAGCTTGTTTAGACCCAATTCGGGGTCATTTTGCACTTTTCCCTATTTTTGTGCTGGTCTTTTAAGTTTCGTCCCTCGTAACAAATAGCACCAACTTTTTCGTTGGGCATAAGTTTATATTTTCGCATCATAATATTCCACGAGTTTATACCTCACGTCCTTAAAGAATTTATGCCCTGCAAACATAAGTTTGATTTCAAGGACAAAAATTATAGACCAGCCCATTTGAAGGGCAAAACTTAAAGACCAACCCATTTGAAGGAAAACCATGCAATTAAATGTTCTTTATGTGAGAATTGAGATGGACAAACTTAGCAATGTTATTGATATAATGTAATTGAACCTATCTATTTACTTGAGTAGGAGATAATGGGGGAGCCAAGAATTTTAATAAGACATTTTAAATAAATTACAAGGCCAATCCATGGATCACATCCAAACTTGTTAGCAAAGTTGAGCTACATTTGTCATTACTTTAAAATTTTCTTATGTCAAGGGAATTCAAAGATTTATATATATATATATATATAAAAAAGGCATCCTGGTGCACTAAGTTCTCACTGTACGCGGGATCCGGGGAAGAGCCGGACCATAAGGGTCTATTGTACGCAGTCTTACCTTGCATTTCGGCCAGATGTTGTTTTCACGGCTTGAACCCATGACCTTCTGGTTACATGACAACAACTTTACCAGTTACTCCAAGACTCCTCTTCATTAATTTTTTTTTTTGGTAATTCAAAGATTTATATATACCAAAAAATTAATTTTTGCATTTTATTTTAGTTGCATAATATAATTTTTTAAATGAAGAACATTCAATTGAACTCTTTCGGACCTTGTAACTTCTAGCCTGTTTGCAAGCAAGTGCTAAGAAAAGTCTGGCTGATATTTAACTTCTAACACATTTCGTAATAATATTGCATTCACATGCATGTCATATCAATTTGTTTAATGTTTAGGTTACTTAAAATCGATTGGGACATTTTGTTCTTGCAGGAATGCATCAAACTATTTAAGGGATCCCACTGCGCGTGCCACTTTTTCCCTTCGCAGCCTTTTCCCCCGTCAAATAATTTAGGTTTGATGAATTCACAAAACACACAATCTTATCCCTTATAAGTTCGATCTCTCAATGAATGAAGAATTGTAGAAAAAAAATGCAAGTTTGATTGAAGGGGAAGTGGTCTGATTATTTGGATTATAATTTCTAGTGGGTGGTAGCATTTCATATATAGTTCATATTATCATATTGTCCTTTCCTTCTTTATTTTTTTTAGTTTCTCCCTATAATAAGAGATTGATCCAGAATTTAAAGGTAATAGGTATCATATTTACTTTAATAAGAGATCGATCTGTTTTGAGTTAATTTTGTTCGATTTAATATATTTTTGATCTGTGCGCAAGTATATAAGTAAATAATATCTCTTCAATCGACCAAGCAAACAAAAACAACATTTTCAATAAGAAAACCACATGAGCTTTGCTATCAACACAAGTAAAAAATAACATTTTTAATATACGAGGAATCACAAACCTTCCTATCCAAAAATAAATTTGCACAAGTAAAAATTAATAGCATTTTTAATAAGGGAATCACACTATATCGTTCCTATTAAAAGCAAATTTACACTAGTTAGACAAAGTTTCCAATAGAGGAATCACACTAAATAAAAGCATAAGTGGATAAACACATTCAGCATGAATTGAACAACCATACATATTTTTTTCATATAATATACTCCCTAAACAACAGAAATATACATTTATTTTGATCTCATTGAGATTAAAACTTTCTACAATTCTTCATTCATTGAGAGTTCGAACTTATAAGGGATAAGATTGTGTGTTTTGTGAATTCATCAAACCTAAATTATTTGATGGAGGAAAAGGCTCGAAGAGAAAAAGTGGCACGCGCAGTGGGATCCCTTTAATAGTTTGATGCATTACTGCAAGAACAAAATGTCTCAATCGATTTTAAGTAACCTAAACATTAAACAAATTGATATGACATTCATGTGAATGCAATATTATTACGAAATGTGTTAGAAGTTAAATATCAGCCAGACTTTTCTTAGCACTTGCTTGCAAACAGGCTCGAAGTTACAAGGTCCGAAAGAGTTCAATTGAATCTTCTTCATCAAAAAAATATATTATGCAACTAAAATAAAATGCAAAAAATGTAAAAATTAATTTTTGGTATATATAAATCTTTGATCCCTTAATTTTTTTTTCTATCGTACATTGATCCCTTGTCCTACTGATGAGATCTGGATATATCACTATTTCTGATATCATAAACCATTCTCTGACGCAAAAATTAATGCTTCCATATCATTGAAAAAAGCAAGGTGTACAATTAAAGTAAATATGATACCTATTACCTTTAAATTCTGGATCAATCTTTTATTATAGGGAGAAACTAAAAAAATAAAGAAGGAAAGGACAATATGATAATATGAACTATATATGAAATGCCACCACCCACTAGAAATTATAATCCAAATAATTAAACCACTTCCCCAACACACTGAGGGATCCATTTGTTAGCAGTCAATTATGAAGAACTGGGGTAACAATTTGAGGGACAGGCAGAGCTTTAATTTGGACAAACTTTAGAGTCTTAATGGAGATAAGCCAGCTAAGAAAAAGACAGATTGAGGCCAGCTCTAGTCAGGTCACTTTGGAAGAGTTTGTCACTTGCAAGCAATAGCTAACTACTAATTTATTTTTGTCATTCCTAACTTCATTTGCTGTTGTGCATAGTTTCATTGTCACTGTGCCTAACACAGTTTTCCTCCTCAGACCTAACAGTCAATTATGACGTATAAAAGCGAATTTAAAATTTATGAATTTTTATAGTAATTTTAAATTAATATTATAATATATAATAATTGAGTTTACAAATTAATATTTATAAATATTTAGTGGTTTCGATATATAATGAGCAAAAAATATTACATTCACGCAAATTCCTAATCAACCCTCTAGATCTGCCCAGGTGGTGGAGACTCATCGAACTAAGTGATGTCTGATGTCTCACTATCCCTCTCACCCCTTATAATTTCCATTAGGGGAGTAAAAAGAACAGAGCTAAACTAGCTAGCTCAATGATAACTTTATTCTTCTAGAAATATATGAAAGCTAAAATTAAGTGTTGTACAATTACTTGCTAGGAGTAGGACAGGTAGCATGGGCTGCTCGATCTCCCTTTTCTCTTTCTTTCTATACCCTTTTTCTTTATCTTTTTGGTTGAAATGAGTTAACCTTTTCTCTGGAAGGGGGTCTTTTTAGTCCCATTGTGCCGCCATCAACTCAGCAATGGTAGCAGATCATCTGTTATCAACGACGGATTCAGAACCTCGCTTGCCACAGAACGCACAATCCGTTTATGCTATTGAGTTCGCAGTTTATTATACGTATAAATTTAGTGGATTTTTCAATATTGGTCCAAAGCTATTGAGTTCCGCAGAATTCGTAACATATATTATACATCCGTCATACTAAGACAAATGACAAAACCATATGCAATTCATACGTTATGTGGCTCACCTTCATTGTTATAATTAGGGTTTTGAATATGGGGTTCTAAGTTGTTATTCGCATAATAACTCAACCACTTACCATCATCTTAATTTTAGTGGTGATGAAGCATTAATCTTAGAGTTGAAGAACATAGAAAAAGTGAAATTAAAAAAGGATTCATAAGTGGTAACATGTCACAAACACGGGAAAAAGAATAAAAATAACAAAAAGGGGTTGGGAACATCTCTATATACAATGTTAAATATACATGTGTATATTGTGTATATTGGTCATGGGATTGCTCTCGGGATTGCCCTCGGTTTGGACAGATTTGTACCAAGTAATTTATGGTAAATATTTAGTATCCTAGTTTAGGTAATATTGTAATATAATTAGTAGTGTATTATCATAATTAGTGTATACCATAAATGTATAGAATAAGAAGATTATTTCTTTCATGGTATCAAAAGTCTAGGTCACACAAAAATTTTCTCTCACAAAGTTTTGTGCTTCCTCTCGGCCGAGACCCCCCCCCCCTCGGGTTTACCAAATTTTCTCTTCCGCTCTCAAAATCTCTCTTACAAATCCCTCTTTCACCTCTTGTTCTTTCGTTACGTCTACGTCAAAGAACACGTTTCACTATGCCCTTGTTGTTTCTAACATCAAGAATCGTATCACTTTAATTCTTGAAATAGAAAACGTCCAATACGCGACGTGGGCCGAGTTGTTCAAAATTCACGCTCATTCGCATCAAGTCATCCATCACATCATCCCCGCGGCTCTTGATGATACAGAGGTGCCTAAACGCGAGGATGATCCTAAATTATGGACAACGCTTGATGCCACTGTTCTTCAGTGGATATATTCTACTATCTCCACCGATCTATTGCAGACGATTATCGAGCCATACGCTACGGCGATGGCCGCATGGGATAGACTGCGTGACATATTCCAGGATAATCAAAATTCCAGAGTTGTTACTCTTGAACATGATTTTTCCCACGTCAACATGGAAAAATTCCTGAACGTTTCAGCATATTGCAAAAGGTTGAAGGAATTGGTGGACCAACTCCGCAACGTTGGTGCGCCAGTTAGTGAGGATCCTCTGGTTTTACAGATGGTTGATAGCCTATCCGAGGCCTATAGTGGCGTTGGAACTCTCCTTCGTCAAAGTAATCCTCTTCCAAGGTTCTATCAAGCCCGATCCATGTTTACCTTGGAAGAAGCCGATTTGGCTAAAAAGGCGACTACTAATGCTAGTCCCGTGGTCATGATGACTTCCTCCCCTGGTCCTCAAAATTTTGGTAACAATTCGAACCAAAACCGATCACACGGGGCCAACAAGAATGGTCGGAAAAATAATGGGAAAAATCGCGGGGGCAAACGCGGCGGCTCCGGCGGTAGTCACGGTGGCCAAAGCAGTGGCAGTGGACCCCATCCAGGTTACAGTGGGCCATCGACCCACTGGTCTCAGCCTTGGGCCTCTGGGCCGTGGGCTTGGACCAGTGGACAGTGGCCCTACGGCCCACCTCCACAACAAGTTCTAGCGACTGTCCAGTGGACTTTCCAGCAGGCCCAACGGCCCACTGCCCCAGTACGCCCAGCTCCAGCAGTTTCAGCCGACCGGTAGGTCTGGAATTCTTGGGCCTCGGCCTCTGTAAGCTCACCATGCAGCAGACCCCACTCAGACCGATATCGAAGTCGCGATGCACACATTGGGTTTGACTCAACCGGACCCAAATTGGTATATGTACACTGGTGCCACTACCCACATGACATTCGATTCAGGTACTCTCTCATCTTATTCCAATTTGAGCAACCCTCGCGGTATAATTGTTAATAATGGTAATTCTGTTCTAATTCGGGGTTATGGTCATAAAACATTATCTCCCCCTCATCCCCCTTTTATCTTGAAAAATACCCTACATGCCCCCAAATTGATTAAAAACTTAGTCTATGTCCGTAAATTCACTACTGACAATTCTGTTTCTATTGAATTTGATTCTTTTGGTTTCTCTGTAAAGGATTTCAAGACGGGGAGTCCTCTCATGAGGTGTGATAGTAGGGGAGATCTTTATCCTATCACGCCCGATTTCAGTCCATCGAGTCAAGCCTTGCCATCAGCCTTTGCAGCCATTTCTCCTTCCTTGTGGCATGCTCGCCTTGGTCATCCGGGGTCCTCTATTTTGTCTGTTTTAGATAAAAATAGTTTTATTTCTTGTAAGGGTACGAGTCGTACTTCAATTTATCAATCTTGTTCGTTAGGGAAAATTGTTAAGTTGACATTTGTAGACTCAAATTCTCATACTTCAATGCCATTTGATATTATTCATAGCGACCTATGGACGTCTCCTGTTCTAAGTTCGTTGGGTCATCGGTATTATGTTCTCTTTTTGGATGATTATTCTAAATTTTTGTGGACGTTTCCAATTGCAAATAAATCTCAAGTGTTTTCCGTCTTCGTAAAATTTAGAGCATTCATTAGAACCCAATTCGAAAGAGAATAAAAAATATCCAATGTGATAATGGAAAAGAGTATGACAATAGGGTGTTTCGGGATTTCTATGCTAATAATGGGATCGATTTTCATTTTTCCTGTCCTCATACATCTTCACAAAATGGGAAAGCCGAACGCAAAATTTGTTCCATAAATAACATTGTCCGCACTCTCTTAATTCATGCTTCCATACCCCCATATTTTTGGCATCATGCTCTACAAATGGCCACATATCTGCTAAACATAATTCCTTCCAAAGGTCTGACATATTCTTCCCCCCTCCAAATTTTATATAATAAGAATCCGTCTTATTCTCATCTTCGGGTTTTTGGGTGTTTATGTTATCTGTTATTTCTATCCACCACAATTAACAAAGTTCAGGCCCGGTCTACTCCGTGTGTGTTTTTGGGTTTTTCATCTAATCATCGTGGCTACAAATGCTTTGATTTATCCTCCAATAAAATCATCATTAATCGTCATGTGATTTTTGATGAGTCCCAATTTCCATTTGCTAAAAATCATTCTCCCGTGCCTAGTTCGTATAATTTTTTGGATGAACAAAAATCCCCGTATATTATTCAGCATTTTTCGGACATCTCCCTCATCCAAAATTCTCCAGCGGGCCCACTGCCCGCTGGCCCCACTGGCCCGTCTCGGTCATCTCTGCCCAGTCTTTTCACTAGGCCAGTTTCAGCAATTGGGCCAGTCTAGCCCAACACTGGAACTAGTCTAGTTATTGTTCCCGACGCAGTTTCTGCTCCCAGATTTGGGCCAGCAGGCCCACTGCCTGTTGGCTAGTCCGTCTCGAGCCCAGCAAATTCCCAAAATCCACTCAATTCTTCCTCGAGTCATAGACCGGTCACTCGGAGTCAGCGGGGTATTTTGACATCTAAAATATATTTTAATTTACATTCTAATGTCTCTAAATCCCCCCTGCTCCGTAATCATGTGTCTGCCTTAAACGACCCGAATTGGAAAATTGCTATGACAGATGAATATAATGCTCTTATTGATAATAAGACGTGGGAGTTGGTGCCCCGTCCATCTGGTATTAATGTTATCAGGTCTATGTGGATTTTTGCTCATAAGGAGAATTCAAATGGTTCATTTTCTCGACATAAGGCACGGCTTGTGGGTGATGGTAAGACTCAGCAGGTTGGTATAGATTGTGGGGAGACATTCAGTCCGGTGGTCAAGCCGGCTACAATTCTCATTGTGCTTAGCTTGGCTCTTTCGAAGACATGGCCTATTCATCAGTTGGATGTCAAAAATGCTTTCCTACATGGTGATCTCAAGGAAACAGTCTATATACATCAGCCATTAGGATTTAGAGATCCCAACCATCCTCATCATGTCTGTTTATTGAAGAAGTCCTTATATGGGCTTAAGCAGTCTCCACAGGCCTGGTATACAAGGTTTGCTGACTATGTTTCAACTACTGGGTTCACTCACAGCAGATCAGATAATTCCTTGTTCATCTACCGTCGTGGTTCGTCCTTGGCCTACATTTTGTTGTATGTGGATGATATCATTTTGACTGCCTCTTCCGATGCATTGCGTCAATCTATCATGACCATGCTTAGCTCTGAGTTTGCTATGAAAGACTTAGGGCCCTTGAGTTACTTTTTGGGGATTGCTGTCAAGCGTCATTCAGATGTATTGTTTTTGTCTCAACGAAAGTATGCACCTGAAATCATCGAGAGGGCCGGGATGTCATCCTGTAAGTCCACTTCCACTCCAGTTGATCCTAAGCCCAAGCTAGGTGTCGCGGCTGGCGTCCCTTACGAGGATCGGACCCACTATCGCAGTCTTGCGGAGGCCCTTAAGTATCTTACCTTTACCAGATCGGATATTACGTATGCTGTCCAGCAGGTGTGTTTATTCATGCATGATCCCAGAATTGAGCACATGAATGCACTCAAACGCATCATTCGGTATATTCAGGGTACACTGGACTATGGGTTGCATTTGTATCCTTCATCGACATCCACACTTGTCTCATACACAGATGCTGATTGGGGTGGGTGTCAAGACACCAGACGGTCTACGTCTGGCTATTGTATGTTCCTTGGCAACAACTTGGTCTCCTGGTCTGCAAAGCGTCAGGCGACACTATCCCGATCAAGTGCCGAGGCTGAATATCGAGGGGTAGCCAATGTGGTCTTAGAATCATGTTGGTTACGTAATTTGTTTTTAGAGCTTCATTGTCCAATTCAAAAGGCTACATTGGTTTATTGCGATAATATTAGTGTCATTTACCTTTCCGGTAATCCGGTTCAGCACCAACGCACTAACACATATCAAGATGGACATTCACTTTGTTCGTGAAAAGGTTGCTCGGGATCAGGTACGCGTATGTCATGTTCCGTCAAGATATCAGATTGCAGACATCTTTACAAAGGGTCTTCCCTCGGTCCTTTTTGAAGATTTTAGGGACAATCTCAGCGTTCGAAGACCGCCCGCTATGACTGCGGGGGTGTGTTAAATATACACAATATACATGTGTATATTGGTCACGGGATTGCTCTCGGGATTGCCCTCAGTTTGGACAGATTTGTACCAAGTAATTTATGGTAAATATTTAGTATCCTAGTTTAGGTAATATTGTAATATAATTAGTAGTGTATTATCATAATTAGTGTATTACTATAAATGTATAGAATAAGAGGTGCAATGTGTTTTATTTAACAACCAAAAAAACAGCTTCTTAATTTGATTTGACATATGCTTTGCGAAGAAGGATCTAATGGGAGTTGGGACAGGGCTCTCTTCCTTTTTCTTTTTCTATCTTAAAAATAATGAGTACATCAACATGAAATGCAATGTAATTTGTACAGTTTTTTAGACCATCCGGTTAAAATGACCTATATACAACAGGTAATTACCAATACTTGATAACCTCCGCAAATAACTTGCTATAACCTGATTAAAGTATACTAATAATAATAAGTTAAACTATTCATAGAAATAGTATAATTTAATGAGGGGAAAAGAAAAGTTATAGGAAGGCAACAAACCCTAATGATGAATGCATGTTAGAGGATGGGGGCCAGTTTATTGAGGGAATCTTTTGATCTATTTTATCTTCCCTTGTATTTCTTTTCTAACCCCTTTAAGGAGGAGATGATTTATCAAGAAACAGGCCATGTGAGTGGGGTGACTTACCTTTTAAATCCAAAAAGAGAAGTTTCTTGGGGCTAATTTCAATGTAGTCAAAGCCTAAAAATAAAAACATCAGAAAGCTCCTTTTGAAAAGAACCAAAACGTTGCAGTGAGAAAAAGAACACTTGTAATCATCATCACTTTGAGTATCTTAATTAATAAGCTCCTCAATTGCACAAGCTCCTATATGTATAGTACAATTATTTATTTTGTATTTTATCCATATCTTCCAACCACACTTTTCCTTCCTTTCATCACGTATCCATTATCATAAAGGACCTAGTGACATTTATGCCAGATCAGAGCATTCTTCTCGAGAAAATAAAGCCGAGAGGGTGACTGAATTTTACTCTTTATCATTCTTTACTACTCCTCAATTTCCATCAACAAGTGTTGTCTTATATTTTCTACAGTTTCTTACCCTATTCATTCTTTTGAATTATCTTTTTAGATTTGACGTTCTCTTTAAAAAATTATTTATTAATTACTTTATAATAAAGTAATATTAAAAGAAAATAATAATTTTAATTTGTTAAGAATTTTCTTTTTACTATAAGTAAAAAAGAACGGAGGGAATACTTAATTGAGTCTGAAAAGGAAATAGATTTCTTATTAATAATTTAATTCTCTACGAATATTGATATTTGTAGGAATTTTCCTGGGGACAAATATTCGCTATAAATATTCCGTGATAATTATCGGAAGATTGAAGTCTGATTGAGCTAATCTCTTGGTAGGTGGAAGTTCACACACTTTACAAACTTAGGCAATTAAAAACTTAATTTTGTTGGGTAATTAAATAAATCATAAGAAATAAATAAGAATTAAAACTATAGTAATGGATTGGGTTATAACATTTTGTTAACCCATCTTGACCCAAATCAACTAATTTTGGACAGCAGACAAACCTCGTTAAGCTTACATATATATTTTTAAATCTTATTGGTCATTAACTAAATGACTAGAATAACAGAAATGAGGATTTCTCAACGAATGTCATAATTACAATCACAACGACAAGTTCGCAATGCTGAAATGCAACATATTGCAGATAATTTTCACTAGAACATGAGAGTGATTAAGACGGATATTGCATAATTCATTTGGCAATATAAGGGAATTAATATTATACTGGTATGTAGGAAAATATGTCTCAGTTCTCATACCGCTGTCACCTGGTCCTTTATTATCTAAGAACAGAATATTTTTTTGGAATTTTCTGTGTACCAGTTTTGCATTTGTTTTTTACTAATAATGGCTGAAATAACTGGAAGATTTAATAAGACACCATTCATTCAAAACGACCCACTTATAAACTGTCAATAGAATAATAAACTTCACGTATGGTCACTGATTTTGTTTGGTTGAGTAGGAAATATTCTTCCTGTTTTTATTAATGATGTAAAATATATTTATTTTGATATAAACTAGGTAACTAATCAATCCTAATTATAAGAGAAATCTAATTCTATCTAATATAGGAGATGTACAATTATTAATGCAATCTAATTCTATTACACCCCCGCAGTCGAAGCGGGAGGTCGGCATATGCTGAGACTGTCCCGAAAGTCTTCAAATAAAACAAGCGGAATACCTTTTGTAAAGATGTCGGCAATCTGATAACGTGGCGGGACATGTAAGACACGTATTTGTCCACGAGCAACCTTATCGCGAACAAAGTAAATATGCAGCTCAATATGTTTGTGTGTTGGTGGTGAACTGGATTCCCTGTGAGATAAATTGCACAAACATTATCACAATAGAACCAACGTCGCATTCGGAACCAGACAATAGAGCTCTAAAAGAAGGTTCCGTAGCCAACAAGATTGAGACACCACATTGGAAACTCCTAGGTATTATGCTTTGGCACTGAATCTGGACAAGGTTGCTTGTAGTTTTGAGGACCAAGTGACCAAATTATCACAAAAAACTACACAATAACCAGACGTGGAGCGTCTGGTATCCAAACAACCACCCCAATCGGCATCTGTGTATGAAATAAGAGTGGTTGTTGAAGACGGATATAAATGCAAGCCATGATCGAGAGTACCTTGAATATAACACACAATGCATTTGAGGGCATGCATATGATCCTCCATCGGGTTATGCATGAATAGACAAATCTGTTGCACAACATAAGAGATGTCGGGCCTCGTGAATGTGATACTGCAGGACCCCTGCAAGGCTGTGGCAATATGATGGATCAGCATATGGCTTGCTGGAGGAAGCACTCAACTTCGGTTTAGTATCAATCGGAGTGGCGGACGGTCAACACGATGACATGACAGCTCGTTCAACAATCTCTGCTGCATACTTCTTTTGGGATAAAAATAAATCACCTGCATGACTTGTCACAACTATCCCCAAGAAGTAACTCAGTGTCCCTAGATCCTTCATTCCAAACTCAGAGTCAAGCAGTGACATGATAGACTTGCGAAGAGCATTAGACGAGGCAGTTAATATAATATCATCCACATACAAAAGAATGTAAGTAATATCATTACCCTGACGGTAGATGAATAGAGAATGATCAGGCCTGCTGTTAGAAAATCCAATATGTGAAACATAATCTGCAAACCTCTTGTACCATACCCTACTAGCTTGTTTGAGCCCCTATAATGATTTCTTCAGCAGGCACACATGATGTGGATAAATAAGGTCTCTATATCCCATGTGCTGATACATGTACACTATTTCATTGACTTATTCATGCAGGAATGCATTTTTGACATCAAGCTGATGAAACGACCATGCCTTTGAACGAGCTAGATTGAGGACCATTCTGATAGTTGCCGATTTTACCACCGGACTGAAAGTCTCACCGCAATCCACACCAACTTGTTGAGTCTTCCCATCAGCTACAAGACGAGCTTTGTGCCTCTCAAATGTACCATTAGATTTTTCTTTATGACTAAAAATACACATAGACCGAATCATATTAACATTAGGGGGATGGGGCACCAAATCCACGTCCTATTATTAATAAGAGCATTAAATTCATCACCCATAGTCATTCTCCAATTCGGATCATTAAGGGCAGATAGAGGATTATGAGGCAACGGTGACTTGAAACATGGGTGTGAAGACCGTATTTTTTGTTTGGCTTAAAAATCCGGTGTTGACTACGAGTGACAAGCTGTTGGGCGAAAATTGGAGATGGGCCAGGCGGGAAAGACGGATTGCCTGGCAGTAGGCTGGCAGTGACTGGACTGCCGGGCAGTGGGTTTGCGGGAAATGGGCTGCTTGAGCCGAAACGTGGGCCGAGACCCAGCGGATTGCCAGCCACTAGGCCTCGCGGCAGTGGGCTACCAGCGAGAGACTCAGCTGGGCCAGTAGCCGCTGGGCTCGGTGATTGGGCCGAGACACCGGGAAACATGGGGCCTGTTTGGGAGGCTAATTTATGGATTAAATACGGGGGTATGCTATATCTAAGAAATTCATAGGTATGAGGCTCGGAACAATGTAATTTGGCAAAGGGAAATTTATTTCATCAAAAGTTACGTGACGACTTACAATGATTTTATTAGAGGATAAGTTGAAACATTTGTAACCATGATGATTTGACGGATATCCGAAAAAAAACACAGAGTTGACCGGGGTTGAAGTTTATTAATGGTAGTAGAAGGAAAGAGATGATAGCATAAGCACCCAAAACCCGTAAATGAGAATATGATGGGTCCCTTAGGTATAAATTTTTGAGTGGGAATTGGTAGACTAATTGTTTGTTCGGAAGTATGTTCAACAAATATGTTGTCATTTGTAACGCATGATACCAAAATGATAGTGGTAGAGAGGCATGGGCAAGTAAGGTTCTAACAATATTGTTAATGGTTCAAATTTTTCTTTTTGCTTTTCCATTTTGAGATGATGTATGTGGACACGAGAGATAAAACGACAAACCATTAGTTTTGCAAAAAAAACAAAAAGTCTCATTATCAAATTCTCTACCATTATCACACTGAATATTTTTAATGTCTTGTTCAAATTGAGTGAGGATGTATGCTCTAAAGGATAGAAATGTGGAAAAAACTTGTGAGTTTTTAGACAAAGGAAATGTCCACAAAAAATTAGAGTAATCATCCAACAACAGAAGATAATATTAGTGGCCCTAAGAGCTCAAAATGAGAGATGTCCAAATATCACTATGAATAACATCAAAGGTCATAACAGTATAAGAATTAGACATAACGAAAGGAAACTTAACATGTTTTCCAAGAGAACAAGAGCGACAAACATGAGAACTACAAGGTCTAGTACACTCAATAAATTTATTTTGTTTAAGGGAAGCAAAAACAGGTGCTCTTGGATGACTCAAACGTTCATGCCATAAAGAAGGAGCTAAATCTGCAAAAGTGGACGGTAATTTGTCTTGATGTGTGGTTGTGGTGATTGGATAAAGCTCGTCCCGACTATCACACTTCATTAGACGCATTCTCGTCTGAAAATCCTTCATGAAAAACCCAAAAAGATCAAATTCAATAGAAACTCAATTATCAGTGGTAAATTTTCTAATTGAAATTAAGTTTTTAATTAATTTAGGTACGTGAAGGACATTTTTCAAAATTAACGGTGGGTTCGGGGGAGATAAGTTTGTAGTACCATAACCACGAACAGGAATTGAATGACCATTTCTGATAATTATACCACGATTATTGCTCAAATTCAAATATGACGAGAGATTACTGTGTGAGGACGTCATATAAGACGTTGCATCAGTGTCCATGTAAGGATTTGCGCCGAGCGGAGTAAGCCCAAGAGTGTGCATCGCGGCCTTGATATCTATCGGGGTCGCCCCTGCCGAGTGGGCCTGCTGCCACTAGCTCGAGAGTGGCCTAAGTATTCCAAGCCCCTGGTAGTTGGGCCTGCTGGCTGTTGGTCCATTATGCTAGGGTTGTTATCCTGGGGTTGGGCCTAGCCCAATTTCCCTCGAGGAATGGGCACGGCCCAGGACCACTTCCAAGCCTACGGTACCAGCCCACTACCCCACTGGGTTGGCTGCTGTTGGCCGCCTCCCCTGTCGTTACTACCGCCACGTCCTCCGCGGTAATTGACGCCGCCTTTTCCACCACCGCGGTTTTTGCTCCTATTAACGTCGTTTCGGCACTTCTGGCCATGATTTTGTAACGCCCCGTATTTTCGGGTAGCGGTTGAACTCGTAACGTAGGTGAGTAGACCCGGACCCGGGAAAATTTCGTTGTACTTGTGTATATTAATAAGAGGATTAGTATATAAAAGGGCGTGATCCCGAAATAATTTTGGGATTTAGTAAGTGTGACGACGGAGTTTAAATAAAAATTATGTGTCTCCGGAGTGAGTATAGACTGATATTTTTATTACGGGAAGTATGATATTGACATATGAGGATTTCAGTAATCGTCGGGATTTAAATAATTGGAGATCGGAGGTTTAATTGTGTGTATAATTAATTAATTGTGGGATTAATTAATTAGGAAGGGGACAAATTATAGTGGGAGTTGGTAAGAGGGAGTTTAATAAACGATTTGGGGGGACCAAGCCCCAAACCAAATCGACCGTCCGATGCCTTCTCTTCTCCATTTTTTTTTTTTCTCTTTTCATTTCTCCAACTCCTCTCTTCTCTATAATGAACAACAATGGATCCTTCAGAGTTCTCTTCATCTCTACCAAACTCCTTCACCAAATTCATTTCTAGCAACAAGAGTAAGCTCAGTTGATGGTTTTCTGAAATTTCGACCAAAAATTGGGGATTTTCGGGAGCTTCCATATAACCAAAATGAGGGAGAATTCAAGGTGTTCTAGGCTTTGATTCCAGTAGAATCGAAGCTAAGAACAAGCTTAGAAACTCAGGAACTTTACAAGAACCTTGAATGCGAAAGGATTCTGGCGCAAATCGATTTTTGGTTCTATTTCTGGTTGTCGGAATCCGGCGAAAGCGCAAGGCTTTCCGGCGATTCTCGTCACTGCGTCTAACAGAGAGGTAATCTTCTTTATTCTCTAAGTTTGTACAAGTTTTGGACTTGATTCTTGCTATTAGTTCTTAAGACGATTGTCGACAAATGCGAATTTGGGTCGGGTATCGTTAGGACTGCTATAATTGGGAGTTACTGGGTTTGCATGTGAAATTGTGGTACCGTTTTGGAGATTGTAGTAGTATAAGAAGGAGGATTAAGAGAGTTGGATGTTTCACTACTTAGATTTCGAAATAGGAGGAATATAGGTTCTACGCTTTCAAAGTGTTCGTTAGAATATCCCTAAGAATCTATTTTTAGTATGTTGAGTCGATTATGATTTAAATCATCCGTATGATGTAGATAAGCATTAATAGGGGCTTATAAGGACCCGTGGAACTTAGATAAATTCGAAAACAAGGTTGAAGTTCTAAAACGAGGCGTACGCTAATATTGAGTCGATTAATTCGTCTAAGAGGTATGTGAAACCCTTACTTCTTTCTTTTGGCATGCTTTAATGAAAGTACGGCGGACGTACTTAATTCTTATATAGTTTAATTCCTAAAGAGGATTGTTATGAGAAGTGCCTATGATTTTTCAGCAAAGAGTTTATTATGACATTATTGTAATGATTTTATTGAGAGTCAAATGATGATTTTTACTTGCATGGCACTCATGATATCTACTCGTGCTAAGTGTTACTACTTCACCTCACCGAGTCCCGGCCGGGTTACGATTCGTGCACCACCTTGCATTGTTCACCGAGACCCTCACTAGGGGTCGGGTTACATAGGATGGATCCATAGATGAGAGATGATTTACCGAGTCCCGCATGGGCCGGGTTATGATATGATTCACCGAGTCCCGCATTAGTGGGCCGGGTTACGTTACGGTATATATATGTATATGGACAGGCATACATGTTTTTCTTGACTTGCCTCTCATGTTTATAAGGCACGGTGACTTTTATGGCTTATGGCACGGTTGGATTTGAATCCCGATTTTTATACTAATCTCATGTTTCGTTGGCTACTTATGATCTCTTTTACGACTTCATGTTTTACATACTCGGTACATTATTTCGTACGACCCCTTTCCTCGGGGGGCGGCTGCGTTTCATGCCCGCAGGTACATATTTTCAGCTTGGTGAACCTCAGGCCTAGGTTCCTACTCAACAGGTTGGAAAGCTCCTTTGATCCAGAGCTTTGTCATGTTGGTACCGAATCTCTTTAGAGCTTCTGTTTGTATTTAGGGGCACGACGGGGCCCTGTCCCGTCATATGTCGTTCTTCTTCTTATAGAGGTCTGTAGACAGTGGTGGGTTGTACGTATGTAAGGGTTATGACTCTGTTTGGGTCAGTCATGTTATTGTATTCTGTGCTGGGGTGTTCCCATGTTTATACGTTACTATCTGGTAGCAGCCTTGTCGGCTTGCTTGTTATTTTGTATTGGCTAATTGTGACTCCTCAGGAGACAGGTGCATTCGGGGGTAAAGGCAGCCTTGTTGGCTTGCCTACCCTGGCATATGTTGTTATTGCGACGTTATGCTGCCGGATTTCAGACTCATTAAGGGTTAGTTAGATTATGTGTGACAGGTTAGTATAATGACGTCATTAGGGCGGTTAGTCGCGGCCCGTCGGGTCGGGTCGTGACAAAAGTGGTATCAGAGCAGTTAGTCATCGGAATGTCTACAGACCGTGTCTGGTAGGGTCTTGCGTATGGGTATGTTGTGCACCATACTTATACGCAGGAGGCTGCAGAGCATTTAGGATTGGTTTCTATTCTTCTTACTCTAAGATCGTGCGATAGAGCTATGTTATTAGGTTATTCCCTCTCTGACTTATTAATGTGTTACAGCTATGCCTCCAAAGAAAGCGACAACCGCCAGAAGGGAAATACGAATTCAAGGTTATGAGAACCTACCTTACTCGTATACGGGAAGAAATAATGTAAGTTTGGGACATGGAATATTTGAGACTCTTAGCATATTAGATAATCGTTGAGACCTTAGATATACAAGGCCTTCTTGAGTAAAATATTTTATGTTTGATCTGGGTTATAGTACATGGTATGTGTGAAGTCTATTAGTTGTGATGACTCCTTGATATGCTTATGTTATATGAAAAGGAATATGAGATATGCCAAAAACTGGAGTCGCTACTGTTGTACATATACGGTTTGTTGTCTCTGGAGCAGGTTGTCTGGATAAGTCCTTGAAATTAGTTCAGTAGGTAGTTGATAGTCGTTAACGGATTGTCCTACTTGTGGATGGGGCTTAGGAGTAGATGGTCCTCTACATGTTGTAATGTTACCCTATTTAAGTTGATGTGTTCCAGCTTTTCTTATGAGTTATGCTATCTATGTTATGTATAAATGTATTCTGTCTTGGTCATACTTCTTAGGGTGGTCTGTTAATGTCCCTGTATAGTATATGGGTTGAGTATAAATCACTTGTGTTAGGACCTATCTTCGCCAATTTTGCTCAGTGGGACTACCCCTAAACAGTTAATTAGACTTGTCTAGATATCTTTTATGTTTGATTAAAATTTCCCCCGTAATTGTCTCTGTGTATCATAATGAAGAATGCAAAATGTTCTAATAACCCAAGCCTGCGTTTTGTCTCTTAAATAGGGAATAGATTCGTATGCTAAACATGTTGTCAATAGTTGCTTAAGGGAGTGGAAAATTGAGTACTTACATAATTCCAGGAATGACTTGCTACTGCAATAAACGGTTTGCTTATTTAGTTAACTATTAAACCATGAATATATTATGCCAAGCATTATGTAATATATGTGAATATTGTGGCTATTTGTGACTACTCTATTAATGTCTAGCAGGTTCAGTTGATGAAAACAATGTTAGAGTATTGTGTGACGATTATTTGTGTGTTAAGTGGTTGTCTTGTTAAGTTTAAGGGTTATTTGACCTTGTATGATCCGTTTAAATGATTGGAGGGCGTAATGTTTTTTTTTATCTACCTATAATAAGGGAACTACGATTTAGCATAAGAATGTTGTTCTAATTATGATAGGATCACCTAATGACTTTGAAGTGGATGTGTGTCTTGTTTAAGTGCTGCCGTGATCTGAAGGATAGTTTAGGAGACTATTTGGTGTATGTTTTGCTGGTTAAAGGGTCATATCTATCCTTGGCATGTCCCAATGAAAAATGAAAAATGAATATCTGAGTAGTTCCTCAACTATGTGCATTCCCTTGCTTCTGCCGGTATGGATAAGTTATTAAGTGAGTAGTGATGAGGTTAGCATGACATGGATTGGCAGGTTGGATTGAAGTTGGGTTTAGCATGTATGGGTTATTTAAATTAATGTGATGACCGATATATTGTTTTGGAAACTCGTTTGGCTATTTGTAAGGCGTTTGGTCATATTATCTACCTAAAACAAGCGCCACTAATTAAGAGCAAGATTAGTTGTCCTATTTAGCAAAACTTGTCTTATATCGTCTGATATGATAATTTAAAACTAGAAGAGAATGGGTTAAGTGTGTTGATATGGTTGAGGTTATGTGATGTTAATTATGATGGGAATTGATAAAGGGTAGCCTATGTGATGATTGTGAATTATGAATATTACCTAGATTCCGAGCCTGCTTTACCGATTTGGGGGTATGTTAGAAGACATGACTAAGCATTCCTAAATAAATGGTTATATGTTTGGATTAATCAAAAAGGAATATGTGGATTTTGCATGTTGATTGATAAGGTTGTTGTATAGTCTGGTGTAATTTTAGTTGAATCATGAAATGACTTTTAAACTATTGTATGCATAAGTTAAGCGATAATAACCTTGTTTGGATTGATTTTGGAGTGATTAGTATTGTTAGAGACAATTCCGACTTGATAGAAATCTAACCTAAAGTTAGGAGTAACCTATAACTTATTGGTTATAGTAAAAAGACCGGTGTGGCTTCTATTACATTTTTCATATAAGTACAATAGTAACCTTGGTTGAGTATAAGCTTAGAGAATATGTCGGCTTACTGTTTTTGGTTTTTCCATGTGGTATCCGATAATTTGGAATGATGTAGCCTACATGTGGTCTCCAATGACATGTTTAGCTTCAATTATGACTACATGATGTCCTGTCTGTGCTATTAATATCTTTGTTACTTCTATGGATGCATACTGTGATATAAACTGGAATTTTTTTTTTAAAACCAAAGGACTTATCTTAGTTTATTGTTGGAATTTATGAGCTTAACACTGACCCAAGAGGTTGTGGTATGTCCAAAGGGAAGTTTAGTTCCTAAGTTGTTTTCTTAGGTATGTACTTGTTGTATCTATGTTCTTGTAACTTGAACTTTATGTGGTCTGAATGTTGAAGTTATGTTATGAATGCCTAGAAAAGAGTATTTCTGCACCCATTCATGTATCCATGTTATCATTGCCAATGTGTAAACCAATCCACCTAGTTAAGTGCATGTATAAGTAGGAATAAAAGCTTAGAACCACTATGCTAGTTGACATGTGCTCCTAACAAGTTAAAATGATAAACTTAGGCTAATTTCAGCATGATGGCCTTTAAAGGGGTGATTCAGAAAATTCCTCTGGACCCTGTAATTCTGCTTATATGAACTGTTGGTATGCAACTTCTTAAGGTATTTGTTGTGGCCCTGGATATGGTGTGATCGTAGGTTAGGTGCAGGTATTGAAGCAAGATTAACCCGGCAAGTATTTGATGCCTATTAACTATGGTATAAAGGGGTGTTTGACTTAGTATTGGCATTTCGAGTTGTTTATTTTTTTTCCTGATGTTAGGCTTTACATAGCCATGTCCATAGGTGAGTGGCACCACCAATCTAGACCTGAACTTGGTAAATGAATCTGTATTAATTAAGGTGCCGACTGGTTATGCTTGGAATAGAGGCTCAGCATGGTCAAGCCACATTTCTGCACACCTAACCAGAGTAGGTTGCATTTAGTTACTTGTTTTTATGTTGCCTAAGGACCAACTTGTTTATGAAATGTCTAGCATGTTTAGACTAGTCTTGTTACTGCTGATTAGATGTTGTTTTGTTGCTGCTACTGCTGTCCCTGTGGGTCTTTAATCACATATTATTGCCTCGGTTGCACGAGATGTTCTTCGCCTTTTTCGATCTCAAAGGTCCTGTTTTCAAACATGTGGTGCTCTCTTAGTTATCTTATTCATTGTTAAGACTGGTGTGGCTCTTAAAATACTGAATTCTGAATTATAGTTGTTGCAGCAGTTGAGGTGATAAATGTTGTGTGTTTAAGGCTGGAACCTGTCATATTTTGAGATAATTTTAGACCTTGCAGACTGCTATACCTTAGCCATTAACACTTTACTTTGGGTATGACTTATTGCAAAATTTTTGGGCCATTCTATTTTGATTACAAAATGCTGCATTCTTATCCAAGGTGCTGCAGTATATTTTCTGCAGTACATGATCTTGATGAGCTGTTGTCCTTTCCTCAAGGATAAGACAGATACTACACTATAGGAAGACATTGTGATGTGTTGTGTGGGGTATAGCTGAGTGAGGGTCTTTGGTTCTTTGTGCCATGGGGTAAGTAGTGGTACCGCATTGTGACCAAATTTTGCTGCATTTTACCTCCTTTGTGGTTCTTGTTTTTGGTTTGCTATTAGATGCAGTTTCTGCTGTATTTAGCTGCTGTCTTGGCTGATATCTTGGCTGTTATTTGAGCTCAGTTTCTGCTGTATTTAGCTGCTGTCTTGACTGTTATTTGAGCTCATTTTCCTGCTGATATTAGCTGTTGTGCTGGCTGGTGTTTGGACTGTTATTTGAGCTCATTTTCTGCTGTTATTTAGCTTTGTTTTGGCTACCAGCTTGACGCTATTTTGCTTTGCTATTTGCTACGTAATCACTTGCTGTATTTTGGTGGAATTGTGCCCCGCACAAACACATGTTTCTTGCCTTTATTTTGAGACAATTTGTAGGCTAAAATTACGGGCGAGGGCGAGTGAAAAAAATCAGCGATTGTGTTCTTTTCTAGCCCAAAAACAAGGTGCAATAAAAGAATCAACCGCAATGGTATAAAAACAGTTGCATGGCTAATTGTATTGAGGTGTGAGCTTTTATAAATAACTAGGTTGCGTATAGAACTCTAAAATTAGATATTAGGACCTTCTACCTCCTTTACCTATTGTTTGAATTTAAAGAATGTAGTCACCATGTGTTTATTTTGGTTCGCATATGAAACTTGAGTCTATCCTTTAGAAGTAGTTATGGATGGATATGTATCTTCTCACAGTTTAAAAGATAGTCTGAATTAATCCCTGAATGCCGTACCCCTTGTTTTTGAGGAATTGGAATAGCAATTTGTGTATTCTTTTCGTATGGTGTCAAAGGTTAGAAATGCCGTACCGACATTCGAGGACGAATGTTTCTAAGGGGGGGAAGGATGTAACGCCCCGTATTTTCGGGTAGCGGTTGAACTCGTAACGTAGGTGAGTAGACCCGGACCCGGGAAAATTTTGTTGTACTTGTGTATATTAATAAGAGGATTAGTATATAAAAGGGCGTGATCCCGAAATAATTTTGGGATTTAGTAAGTGTGACGACGGAGTTTAAATAAAAATTGTGTGTCCCCGGAGTGAGTATAGACTGATATTTTTATTACGGGAAGTATGATATTGACATATGAGGATTTCAGTAATCGTCGGGATTTAAATAATTGGAGATCGGAGGTTTAATTGTGTGTATAATTAATTAATTGTGGGATTAATTAATTAGGAAGGGGACAAATTATAGTGGGAGTTGGTAAGAGGGAGTTTAATAAACGATTTGGGGGGACCAAGCCCCAAACCAAATCGACCGTCCGATGCCTTCTCTTCTCCATTTTTTTTCTTTCTCTTTTCATTTCTCCAACTCCTCTCTTCTCTATAATGAACAACAATGGATCCTTCAGAGTTCTCTTCATCTCTACCAAACTCCTTCACCAAATTCATTTCTAGCAACAAGAGTAAGCTCAGTTGATGGTTTTCTGAAATTTCGACCAAAAATTGGGGATTTTTGGGAGCTTCCATATAACCAAAACGAGGGAGAATTCAAGGTGTTCTAGGCTTTGATTCCAGTAGAATCGAAGCTAAGAACAAGCTTAGAAACTCAGGAACTTTACAAGAACCTTGAATGCGAAAGGATTCTGGCGCAAATCGATTTTTGGTTCTATTTCTGGTTGTCGGAATCCGGCGAAAGCGCAAGGCTTTCCGGCGATTCTCGTCACTGCGTCTAACAGAGAGGTAACCTTCTTTATTCTCTAAGTTTGTACAAGTTTTGGACTTGATTCTTGCTATTAGTTCTTAAGACGATTGTCGACAAATGCGAATTTGGGTCGGGTATCGTTAGGACTGCTATAATTGGGAGTTACTGGGTTTGCATGTGAAATTGTGGTACGCTTTTGAGATTGTAGTAGTATAAGAAGGAGGATTAAGAGAGTTGGATGTTTCACTACTTAGATTTCGAAATAGGAGGAATATAGGTTCTACGCTTTCAAAGTGTTCGTTAGAATATCCCTAAGAATCTGTTTTTAGTATGTTGAGTCGATTATGATTTAAATCATCCGTATGATGTAGATAAGCATTCATAGGGGCTTATAAGGACCCGCGGAACTTAGATAAATTCGACAACAAGGTTGAAGTTCTAAAACGAGGCGTACGCTAATATTGAGTCGATTAATTCGTCTAAGAGGTATGTGAAACCCTTACTTCTTTCTTTTGGCATGCTTTAATGAAAGTACGGCGGACGTACTTAATTCTTATATAGTTTAATTCCTAAAGAGGATTGTTATGAGAAGTGCCTATGATTTTTCAAAGAAAGAGTTTATTATGACATTATTGTAATGATTTTATTGAGAGTCAAATGATGATTTTTACTTGCATGGCACTCATGATATCTACTCGTGCTAAGTGTTACTACTTCACCTCACCGAGTCCCGGGCCGGGTTACGATTCGTGCACCACCTTGCATTGTTCACCGAGACCCTCACTAGGGGGTCGGGTTACGTAGGATGGATCCATAGATGAGAGATGATTTACCGAGTCCCATCATGGGCCGGGTTATGATATGATTCACCGAGTCCCGCATTAGTGGGCCGGGTTACGTTACAGGTATATATATGTATATGGACAGGCATACATGTTTTTCTTGACTTGCCTCTCATGTTTATAAGGCACAGCTGACTTTTATGGCTTATGGCACAGTTGGATTTGAATCCTGATTTTTATACTAATCTCATGTTTCTGTTGGCTACTTATGATCTCTTTTACAGCTTCATGTTTTACATACTCAGTACATTATTTCGTACTGACCCCCTTTCCTCGGGGGGCGGCTGCGTTTCATGCCCGCAGGTACATATTTTCAGCTTGGTGAACCTCAGGCCTAGGTTCCTACTCAACAGGTTGGAAAGCTCCTTTGATCCAGAGCTTTGTCATGTTGGTACCGAATCTCTTTAGAGCTTCTGTTTGTATTTAGGGGCACGACGGGGCCCTGTCCCGTCATATGTCGTTCTTCTTCTTATAGAGGTCTGTAGACAGTGGTGGGTTGTACGTATGTAAGGGTTATGACTCTGTTTGGGTCAGTCATGTTATTGTATTTTGTGCTGGGGTTTTCCCATGTTTATACGTTACTATCTGGTGGCAGCCTTGTCGGCTTGCTTGTTATTTTATATTGGCTAATTGTGACTCCTCAGGAGACTGGTGCATTCGGGGGTAAAGGCAGCCTTGTCGGCTTGCCTACCCCGGCATATGTTGTTATTGCGACGTTATGCTGCCGGATTTCAGACTCATTAAGGGTTAGTTAGATTATGTGTGACAGGTTAGTATAATGACGTCATTAGGGCGGTTAGTCGCGGCCCGTCGGGTCGGGTCGTGATAGATTTGGCGGCAAATTTTCAAATTGGGACGAACTCTCATTGGACTGAGCGGCAACCAAGAAGAATTTGACACGGTGGCTGTCTTTTTGGTAAAACCCGCTTATTCGAAGATCAGAATCGAACGGGCTTGGTAGAATGGCGGAAGAGGATTACTTTGGCGGATGAGTGTACCTACTCCACTATATGCGTCAATTAGGATGACAACCATTTGTAACACGAGCCGATTGTTAGTTACTAGCGCCTCAACGTTCTTGAGTTGATCTGACAGAACCTTGAGTCGTTGACAATATGCGGACGCATTGGGAAAATCCACCATATCAGTGGTGGAAAATTCCTGCTCAAATGTGACTACCTTGGAATTCTTATTGTCTTAAAATATGTCACATAAACGTTCTCAAGCTTCCATAGTCGTGGAATCATGCTCAAGAATAGTATGTAGTAATTCATTCGAGATTGCGGCGTAGATCCACTGGAGGACCGTTGCATCAAGGATCAACCATAATTCATTCTCATCATCGGTCTTTGGCACCTTCTATTTGCCTTTTTTCGACGGAATTATGTGATGGATAACCCGCTATGAGCGACAATGGATTTTAAAGAGTTTTGTCCATGTCGCATAATGGACGTTCTCCATCTCAAGAGTGATGTAGATATGAGATTTGATGTTGGAGACAGTTAGGGCTGAGTGAAAATTTGATTTTGAGTCAGACATGGTTGTCAGACGGAGAAGGGAAGTCGACGGCGCACGAAAGAAAGGGGGGGGGGGGGGGGGACGGATTTGAGATAGAAAAATTTAGGGTTTAAGATCTTTCCCTAGAATCTGATACCATGTAGAAATTATTCTTCCTTTCTTCATTAATGATGTACAATATATATAGTGTTACAAAAATATTAACTTTGCTACAAACTAGGTAACTAATCACTCCTAATTACAAGAGAAATCTAATTCTACATAATATAGAAGATGTACAATTATTAATGCAATCTAATTCTATTAGTTTGTTTTTTTATTTATTATCATTTGATTGTGTTCTTAAAAGTTACATCGCAATAAGGGGTTAGCTAGACACTCACTGCAGATTACAATTTTGATAACCACAAAGTGATGCGACATTTGAAATGGATGAGATTTCTTTATTCTTAACTAAGGTTGTTTAGTGGGCCGGGTCGGCCCGATCCCGATCCGCTTATCGCCCCGATCCCCTTTAAAAAAATGGTAGTGGAGTTCGAACTCGGGACGGGACTAGGGCCCATCCCGCCCGTCCCGATCCCGCCTGTCCCGCCCCCCATCCAGACCTGTCCCGTCCCGACCTGCTTCCCCCCCCCCCCTTTGCAAAAATAACCGTTGCACAATGGCCAAATTTTGATTTTAGCCGTTGTGCAATATCTATAACGACCATTTTAGCCCCCTACCCCCTTAATATTTATTTTTAACCCCTAAATTAGTATATTTACACTTTAACCCTATTTCTCAACTATAAAAACCTCATTTTCCTCTTCATTTTTCTCACAAATCTACAAGTCTACATTGCCTACTAAATATTTTATTTTATTTTTTTAGTTATATCAAAGTTAAAAAAATTGGGAGTGAAGTTGGCAACTAGCTTGAGGATCATCCATCGAGCAAAATTTCAATTTTCAACCTCGATTACACGTCGACGCGTCGGCGTTTGGTACCTTCGGTACTTCTTTAAATTATTATTGTTACATAATTTTAATTATCGTACTTAATTTCATTATCTTAAATTATTTATTTGCATAATTATAATGGAACGAATTGAACGTTTTATTTCTGGTAGAGGTACTAGGGGCAAAAGGGTAAGAGTGCATCTTCTAGTAATCCTAATTACGATAATTTCACTCATGTAGATGAAACTGATTTTTTTGATGTTAATAATAATATACCATTAGATCATGAGGTATATTCTGCATCTGAACCAGACTTTAATTAATTTAAAAAATGAATTAGAAGATAATTTAGATAACACACCCACTAGTGCACCTCCACCTCAGGCTCAGATTGAGTCTCAGCCTGAAACTCTCACAAAGCAAGGTATAACCAATACATGGCTGAAAAATCTGGTGTGTCAATGCCTTCTGAGTCTAGACAAGGTTTACATAGTGTTCTTGACCAAGTACAGGGTCGAATTAACCCGATGACGGGGGGAATTGTAGGTCCTAAATAAGATAAACACTAAGATAGGGAAAATATAGCAAAATTAGTTGCGGTGGAGGGTTAGCCTTTTTCATTTTCTTCATCTCCTGATTTTATTCATTACATTAGAGAAACGTATAATCCTGCTTTTAACGGTTTTCCTAGATCAACTGTTAGAAGAGACGTTTTTAAATTTGCACATGAATATCAATAATATTTACGTTATGCATTATAGCATTTTAATGGCAAAGTGACAATCACTTCTGATATAGGCCGTAGTACTAACAAAAATGATTATTTAACTGTAACATGTCATTGGATAGATCATACTTGGTCTATGCAAAAACATATTTTAGCAAATAGATATATTGATGATAGACACACTGAATTATTTATTGCAAGAAATATTCATGAAATTTGTGAATATTATGGAATAACGGACAAAATTATGACTGTTACATTAGATAATGCTACTTTTAATGATTATACTGTAAACCTTTTAAAAACTCTATTAATTCCATCTTTTCCCGATAATTTCATATAAGATGTGCATGCCATATTTATAACTTAGTTGTAAAGGATGCCCTAAAATTTTTTGAAAACATTCTTAATAAAGTACAATTTGCTATAAAAAAAAAATTAAGGTAATAAAATACGAAGACGCAAAATTATAAAAAACTTGTTATGATTGTGGATTACCTTATAGAAAAATTTCAAAAGAAGTAGCGATTAGGTGGAATTCTCTGTATGAACAACTACTTGTTGCTCACGAGTATAGAAGACCTATAACTTTATTATTTAACGCCCATAATCAAAATCCAAGGGATATGCTTGTAGATAATGATTGAGAATTTTTTTTTAGAACTTATTGAATTTTTAGAAAAAAAAATTCTAGCTGCTAAAGAATTTTCTGATATTTATTATCCTACTATTTCAACTATGTTATTTTATATAGGTCTAATATTTTGTTACTTACTGAATATATGCAAAAACCATCTTATGCTCCATCTATTAAAAAAATATTTATAAAATTTAAAAAATACTTTTTTCCTATTTCCACTATTTATATTATTGATGTTGTATTAAATCCAACTATTAAAGTAGACGGTTGTAAAGCACTTTTTGAAACGATTTATGAAAGTATAGAAATACTTCCACCTCCAAGTCCAACAGACCCAAATAAAGAACCAACTCATGTATATATATATATATATATATTACCAAGAACAAAGTGCAAATAATCAACCGGCTTCTGCACCATCTTCTTCTACTTCGCTGCAACCTTATAAAAGACACGTTGTTTCTACCTCAAGTATTCAAGGCCTTAGAAATAGAATGTATATTGGTTCAACTTCTTCACAAATTAGCGAGTTTGATGTTTATGTCTTGCAGGGTGTTGTACCGTACAAAACAATTGTCAATGAAGGTAGACATGAAGACTTGCTGAGATACTGAAGAGAGAATGAGAAGACATTTTTGACACTAGCAAAGATGGCTCGAGATGTGTTGAATATTCAAGCGTCATCAACAGTTTCGGAAAGCGTTTTTTCTACTGAAAGGTTTCAAATAGGAGAGTATAGACACTCATTGGCGAGAGACAGTTTGGAGATTGCAGTTTTATTCAGAGATTGAATTAGAGCGGAGCGTAGAAGATGTGGTCAACCAGAGATCAATGAAGAAGACGACTACAACTACAACGAAATCTTATCCGAGGGAGCAGGAAGCGACGTCGAATAATTTGACCAACAACTTCCAATCCCGACAAAAGATCCTCAAGAGATTGTGAGGAAATTAGAAAGAGTATGGTTAACTATGTAATTTTTTTAATGGCAATTTACTATGTGATTTGTAACTTTTGAACTACGAAACAAAGTTGTAGTTTTAAAATTGTATTACAAAAAAAATCATATTTCTATTAAATAATATAAGAGGCACAAAAACAGTCTTGAGATATTTTTATTCACTATCTTGTTCAATTATTTAATTGTTTAAATATATATTTTTTAAATTAAGTGTCTAAAAAAATCCCCCAAATCCCGCAACCCGACCTGACCCGACCTGTCCCGTCCCCCCAAATCCTGGCCCTTCTTCCGGCGGGATGTGGGACGGGGCATGACCTCTTCTCGTCCTGCCTATCTCAGCCAGCCAATCCCGCCGGATCCCGATCCCGGCCACGCCCCCGTCCCGCCAAAGCCCGTTCCGCCGGATCCCGTCCCGATCGGCCCACTGGCCATCCCTATTCTTAACTAAAGGTCTCGGGGTCAAGCCATGGAAATGAAAAAACTTTTGATAAATAGCACTTTTTCCTTTAATGGACCCTATGCGGGCAAATCTTAACTTGTTGCACCATATACCAAATAGTTATACCCAAAAAAATCGATAAGTAAATACATATAACACGAGAAAAAAATCTTTATCCTCCCAAATTTATTCTGGTAATTGCATATAATGTAAAATAAAGGAAACTCATTTTGTTTAATTTGAACTTTATGTGTGTATAAAAGAACATAAATAAAAATAGGTACGTATAAATAATGTAATTCACTGATTTTAGATTCTAAATCTGTCATTGTCTGAACACAGATGAATGTAATGATTTCATAGGAAAGGCTAGCTACAAAAGACCAACATTTCACTAACGGGGTTCTTTTATGTTGCCTCCCTTTGGTAACATTGGAATAATCCAAAGCTACGTGTGACAATATTCCAAAAGAAAATGAATTAGGACGGAGGCCATTGTCTTGCCTATACTTGTTCTTATCTATTTGATTTTGTGAAATATTGCAGTGTAGGATTTTGTAAATAGTGGCAAAGAAAAGGAAATCATTAACTGGGAATTTCTGAAAATATGAATATAGACAATTCCATCAAATCGCCAGCTTATTGTTCTCTTGTGGAACATATCCCTCCAATTGTCTTTAACTGATTAATGCAAGTGCACTTCTGAGATGGATATGTCCTTTTGCTAAGGTAAGGTCTCACAACTTTTTAGACGGAGCATAAATATTTTAAGAGCTTTGTTAAGAGTCTCACATCGGATATGAAATGAGAACATGAACTACTTATATGCACTTGGACAATTCTCACTCTACAAGCTAACTTTTGAGGTTGAGTTATGCCCAAGATCCATTTCTTACATGGTATCAGAGTCAGACACATTCTAATTCATTATTCACCGATGTTGGACCCCCAAATTATATTATCCACGCTCCCGTTAACAAGGTCTGGGCGTGCATGGAGTTTTAAGAGTCCCACATCGGATATGGAATGAGAACATGAACTCATTATATGGACTTGGACATTCCTCACCCTACAAGCTAGTTTTTTGGGTTGAGTTAGGTCCAAAATTCATTCTTTACAGGCTTCAGTATGACTTGTATAATATTATGATGCGAAAAGAAAAACTTATCCCACATGACAAAATTAAGGAGTATTTGTTTTAGGGGAAAAATTAAAGACCATCACAAAATAGGGGGACAGAAGTGCAAATGACCCATTTTATTGGGCTAGTTCATTAGCTGACTTCTTCAAGATAAGACATTCATGCATGTGGTGCAAGTCCAATGGCCCATTAGCCTTTTTTTAGACTATTCTATTCAAAATTTTAGCTCACACCAATATAAATATAAAGGAGTCTAACCTCTCTCATTTGAAGCATTAGAAATTAAGTACTACTTAAGAGCTTTGGGGATATTAAGGATTTAAGAATATCTGGACAACCTGCATTAAAGCATTTCTATACAAAATTCATGCATACATAAAAATGACAACAAATCAAATATCAAGGTATATAAGATCAAAATTTCAACTGTTGTTCGTGGTAATCATCAAAGCATTTGTGACGACCAAATCAAATACAGATTCAAAATCAAATTCAAAATTTAGATCACGCTTCAAGCTTTTTAAGTAAAGTACAAATCAATCAAATTCAATACAAACAATTGAAAAGAAAAATCATAGGATATCACAATATGTTACATTTTTCTTGTCTTTGATTTTTCTAGACATGAAATTTATTGTTACATTTAACATAAGAATTTCCTCACACGTGAATGGTTGTCTAGAATGACATAAAGCAGTATTCTTTTACCATACGTAATGAAACAGCTAGCATGTCACAATTCAGAAACTGCTCTATCTCTAACCAATTTATAAGCAGCTGTTTTATTTGGGTGACAATAGCATTAAGACAGACAAACATGGGGTCGCCATTTCTGAAATAAGTGGAAATGCTTTCCTTGTATCTTGTAGTACCCTTTAGACCTCAGCTTTAGCTACTCTGTTTTTGTTGGTCTCTTAAGAACAAAATTAATAGCTTTGATCATAATAATATTTGTGTAAATTATACAATTTGAACGGAAAAAGTTGCTAGATTTGAAGAAAAAAAAAGTTACTACTACAATTTAAGCACGTATTCCTCCTGTGTTTTTTTTCCTAAATAACGTTAAATATTTTGAAACAAGTTTAATTTGTAAAATGAATAATGGAGTATTTAGAACTGGAGAGAGTACAAGTGTACAACATTCATCTAAGCTTCTACTCAAGCACGTAATTAGACACGAGATTTGTTTTCTGGACAAGGTTTTAATCTAAGACACGGGAGTCATAGCCAAGATTCTCATCTCATCAATCAATCCTTTTTTCTCGTAAATATGGCACTCGAATTAAGTTACATTTTTTGTATTATGGTTAACCCGATAATTAATTGCAACTTCAGAATTAGGAAGCTCAAATGCGTAATGATAAGTTTAAAAACAAGGCAGTATCTTTATAAAAGAAGACAGTATGAGATAGAGGACAAATCAATTTAATCACATTCACATCTGCTACATATCCTGCGTACACGTGAATAAAATACAAAGTATGGAATCTTCTATGCTCAATCGAGTAAGAAAGCTCGAAAGCAAGAATCAATAGAAAGGATTTCGACGCCCCTCTCCAAATAATCAAGCAAGTGCAAGTGGATTTTCACGCCTCTCCTTATAGTCGAGTGGCTTTTCAGCTCCTCTCCTTCATCCAATAATGCCAACGATGGATGATATTATGGATTAATTGCCTGTCGGGAGCGTGTTACTTTTCAAAGCTTACCTTATATTATTAAAGAAAGGGGAATAATGAATGCATGGAAAGTAGGCAAAGATTCACACTGTCAAGTCTTACGAGTTGACACAACAGCTTGAAGCATTTTATCTTTCAATACTTTTCTCTTTATTGCCAGTAAAAACTCTCTTTTTTGCCTTTGAGAAAACTCAATTAGTACTACTAATTCATCATTTTTTCGTCCAACTATTATTGGGCTCAGTATTTTCGAGTCACATCTTTCTTGAAATTAGAAAAGAAGATTTCATTATCTAATACAACTAGTATTTATGAGACATTTCCTGAACTTTAAACTAATGTAAAATATGCATATTGTAATTATGAGACAGAAATTTCAAAATTCTACCTTTTATTTAAATTTTCAGGCCTACTGTAAGTATAGTCTTTAATCAATCATATACTCCTTAAGAAAAATAATGTACTACCTTTCTTTAGAAAATAGTTAACCTGACTTAATTATATATCCAGGTTTAATGTAATTTATATGCACAGATGGTGTAAAAAATATTTTACATAATCAAATTATCTATAAGTTAATTATACATAAATTTTATAATAAACGTAACATTGATTAGTAATAACCTAATAAAAATGATAATAAGTCAAAGTAATGTGTTATATGACAGAAAAGAGTGGATGGAATTCTGTGGGACTCGGCCACTTTAATCAAGAAAGATACCACACACAATTGGATTTGAAGTTTCTCATTGAACTAGGAGTTGTTCAGGGAAGATGCTATGGTCTCTTTCTCACAGGAACTACTATGTGTCCTAGAGAAAATGGACAAATATACTTGAACACATTCATATTATTAATGATTAATATTTATGGCATTTGCAGTTATTGAATTATTATTTGATTGTTTGTAATTATTCATATATGTGCTCCCTTGAGTTGGCGCTGTCATTGATAGAGTAAGATATTAATGATAAAACGTAACTCTCAAAATTGTCTCAACTAATGATCATCGAGAATGTGATATCGATGATATGTTATAAGTCGACATGTGGTCTGCATCACATTCTTAGAGAATGTAGTGAGTCTCACGACTACGGGTAATTGTTATTCGTGATGGACACATGGATACTTTGGAGAGTATTGATATACCATGCCGATAAACTATTTGTTATACATGTCTACAGTGTTATCGGCATGTGGGATATAAAAGTCCTTCAACTTGAGGTCAATACGTGCCTTGTTTGCAGAATGATGTTCTTTGACCAAATTCAAAGCTTGCACTCATTATGGGTAGATACGGCTTGAGTTTGGCGCATTACGATGTACACAAATGCAGTAATTGAGCCAAGAATATGATTCATTCCTCGATTGGAAATTCGAGAGAACACTCAACTTCTCTATATTAGGTCGAATGAAGTCATTGACCAATGCGAGAGACATATTTTGAATATGGTCTAGTTGTCGACTAATAAAGATGAGATAAAGTGATTAAGCCATTTAGATAGACATTTGGCAAATCCTAAGCTTAATCGAGTGTGTCATGAATGAAAGGATTTTATTATTCCACATAAAGGTAAAGTTTACTGGATTCGTGTAAACGTACTTCATATATTGAGTTCGTCATACGAAGTCGTCTAGGAGTTTCGTATGAACCTTAATTAGATCAATGTTTATATGTGAAGGCCCATAGGGTCACACTATGATTGTCTTTTCAATCTAAGAGTGTATTGAGAAAGTATTAAATATTCGGTTAGGAACCGAAATATTTAATTTATAATAATTATGAAATATATTTCTATTTGATGGAAATTATTTAATTAAGTCAAGATTGAATTTTGAACTTAATTAAATATGTTAATATAATAAAGGGGCTTGGATGAAAACCTAAAGAAAGTATTTGGGCCTAATTACTCTTGTGTACTCCTTTTAAGTTTAGATTTTTTCATTTACCTATTATATAAACAATACAAATCCCATAATTAAGTTAGTCAGTCAGACAAAACAGATGATTCAAGATTTAGAGTGTTGAATTACTTTCTCTCTTCTAACAAAAGAATTCCTAGCATTCTTCGTTAGATAAATACACTGGAGTTGAAACTTGCAACTGGAGAGACAACTCGCGTGAATACCATAGTTATGAATCCAGCATACAAAGATTTTTAATTATTCCAGATTATGTTTTGACATTCATTAGATTATCATATAACTATATTAATTCATTATTGAGTAAAATTTTAACTTCGACTATGCAAACGTTATGTTTCTGACTCAATAAAACCCTACAGTACTCATAGCCTGCCTTTGCTACTTATTCTGATGAAGGAGAGAGATACAAAGAAGGAAAGAGGGGCAATGATGACTACGGTGAATGAATGAATGTGTTTGTTTGTGTCTTATGGTATTGAGGGGACCTTTCTGTCATCCACCCATTATTACTTTGGCACTGAAAATCATGCTCTGATCTTCTTCCTTTTTCATTTATCACATTTCTGCACCCTAGCAGAGAGTAAAAGGACTACCGTTTTCCCTGGTTTAAAACTTTATAATATGCAATTATTATTTTTTTGAAAAAGAAAAAAACTTAGGAGTAAAAGTTTTTTTAGAATTTTTGGTGTAATATTTATTTTATTTCTATAAAATAAAATAATTCCTTGATTATTTTTATTAATGTAAATGGTTTATATACATGATATACAATAGTAATTATAGGTTATAATTACAAAAAATAAATATTTACCTAACTAATATAAAATAGTGCTACAATAACTACAGATGTACAAAATTACATATATTCTACCACACCCTGCAGTCGTAGCGGCGCGGTCGTCGTACGCTGAGACTGTCCCTAAAATAATCAAACAGAACTAAGGGAAGACCCTTAGTAAATATGTCAATAATTTGATAATGTGAGCGGACAGGCAAGACATGTACTTGTCCGCGAGCTACCTTTTCGCGAACAAAGTGAATATCCATCTCGATATGTTTAGTGCGCTGATGTTGGACAGAATTCCCCGAGAGATATATCGCACTAACATTATCACAGTAGACCAAGGTAGCTTTCTGAATAGAAAAATAAAGCTCCAAGAGGAGGTTACGCAACCAACAGGACTCACACACCACATTAGCTACCCCTCGATATTCGGCCTCCGCGCTGGAACTCGACAAAGTGGCCTGGCGTTTAGCCGACCAAGAGACCAAGTTATCACCAGATGTCAAACGCCTGGTATCTAGACATCCACCTCAATCCGCATCTGTATAAGACATGAGAGTAGATACCGATGATGAATATAAGTGTAAACCATAATCAAGAGTGCCCTGAATGTAACGCAGAATGCGTTTGAGAGCGTGCATGTGTTATTCCCTAGGATCATGCATAAATAAACACACGTGTTGCACTGTATAAGTAATATCGGGGCTCGTAAACGTAAGCTACTGAAGAGCCCTGCAAGACTACGATAGTGGGAGGGATCCTCATAAGGTGCGCTAGAAGTAGCACTCAGCTTCGATTTAGAGTCAACCGGAGTAGGAGATTGACTTACATGATGACATGTCAGCTCGTTCAATAATCTCTGCTGCATATTTCCTCTGGAATGGAAAGAGACCACCTGCATGACGAGTGACAGCTATACCAAAAAAAAAAAGCTCAATGGCCCCAAGTCTTTCATTGTAAATTCTGAGGTGAGAAGAGATTTGCGCAGTTTGTCAAACGAAGCAGTCAATATAATATCATCCACATATAATAGAATGTATGCCATAGAAGTACCGTGACAATAGATGAACAGAGAATGATCAATCCTGCCGTGTGAAAACCTAAGAGTAGACACATAATCTGCAAATCTTTTGTACCAGGCCCGAGGAGCCAGTTTTAGCTCATATAAGGACTTCTTCAGCAAGCATACATGATAAGGATGAGTGGGGTCCCTGAAACCCAAGGGTTGATAAATGTATACCATTTTCTTGAGTTCGCCATATAAGAACACATTTTCACGTCAAGCTGATGAATGAGCCATGATTTTGAAAGTGTTAGACTGAGAACATTGCAAATAGTTACCGGTTTGACCATCGGACTAAATGTCTCTCCACAATCTACACCAACCTATTGAGTTTTGCCATCACCTATAAGACGGGACTTATGCCTCTCAAAAGAACCTTCAAATTTTTCCTTATGAGTAAAAATCCACATAGAATGAATCACATTAACACCGGGTGGACGGGGCACCAACTTCCACGTTTTATTTTCAATTAGAGCATTATATTTGTCATCCATGGCCATTTTCCAATTCGGGTCACGAAGGACAGACACGGGATTACGTGGTAGGGGAGATTTAGTACCATTAGGGATGAGATTGAACTGGCGCTTTGGTTTAAAAATGCCCCATTGGCTACGAGTAATGTGCCCCTATCTCGAAGTGGTAAGGGTTGGATATAAGTAGACGATGTGGACAACCTTCTTAACCAGGGTCTGTATATGATAGCAATACTGAGTTGGGGCAGAGCGATAGAGGTGTAACCCATAGTCAAGAGTGCCCTTAACATACCGAATGATACGTTTAAGAGTAGTGAAGTGAGGCTCCCTGAGGTGTGCATAAACAATCACACCTGGTGAACAACATATGAAATATCTGTCCTGGTGAACGTAAGGTATTGAAGAGCGCCAGCAAGACTCCTATAGAGAGAAGGATCGAGCACCGGATCCTCGTCAGCAGCACTGAGTTTCGACTGGAGTGGGCATGATCATGCAGTTCGCCATCTTAGCCCTGTAAACAATTTCTTCAGCATACTTACGCTGGCACAGGAACATAGCATCGGCAGATTGGGTCACAGAGATTCCCAAAAAATAGCTCAACTTCCCCAAGTCAGTCATATTAAATTCAGATTTGAGCAGAGAAATAATCTCATTTTTCAGCACATCTGAAGAGGCAGCCAAAACAATATCATCCACATATAACAAAAGGTAGGCAGTGTCAATACCTCGATGAAGAATAAATAGAGAATGGTCACTCTTGATGCACATGAATCCAGTCTGCATGATGTATGTGGCAAATCGCTCATATCAAGCCCTGGGGGCCTGTTTCAAACCATATAATGACTTACGGAGACGGCAAACATACTGAGGAACCGCAGGATGCACAAAGCCATGCGGTTGATGTATGTAAATCGTTTCTTTCAAGTTGCCATGTAAGAACGCATTTTTCACATCAAGTTGCTGAATCTGTCAGTTCTTACCCATAGCTATGCTTAGAATAGTGCGGATGGTTGATGGTTTAACCATCGGACTGAATGCCTCACCACAATCAATACCATCATATTGCCTTGTGTCATTTGCCACAAGTCTAGCCTTATGACATTTAAGCTTAATACTATCTTTGAACTTATGACGAAAGAGCCACATACATCGAATCACATTCACCCCCTCTGGTATCGGAACAAGATTCTAAGTGCGCCGAGTAGTAAGCACATTAAATTCCTCACGCATGACCGCATTTCAATTCGGGTAAAATTTGGCTAATTTTGGATTTTTGGGTATGGGTGAGATAGTTTGAATGGATAGGTTAAATTGGACTTTAGGTTTGAAAATCTCGTGTTGGGCACGGGTTTCCATGCGATGGGTCGGGGGCGAAGTGATAGGTTGGGGTTGTGGCAGATTTGTCACTGGCGGTAAGGGGGTTGGGTGACGGGAGGGGAAGTCTCGGGAATGTGGGGAGGGGGGCTGGGCAGTGATGGCACAGGACTGCCCATGACGGGATGGTCCATTACGGGACTATCCTTCACGAGACTGGAGGGTTGGGAAGGGGACAGTACCAACTGTGTAGGGGGCGGGTGTCGGGGCGGTAACGGTACGGGACAAGACCGGTGCGGGGCGGTTTGAATGGCATTTTGGAGGATAGGTGAGGTGTCCGTTAAGAAATGTATCGTCGGTGACTTGGAATTTATGGATGGAGGCAAATAGAAAGACGTTCTCTACAAACGTGACATGGCGAGAGACAATTAATTTATGAGTGGAGAGATCATAGCACAAGTACCTCCTATGATTCGACGGGAAACATAAGAAGACACATGGGGTGGTCCTAGGAGCCAATTTGTGACGAGCCATAGAAGCGAGATTAGAATGGCATAGACACCCAAAAATCTGAATGTGGTCATATGATGAAATCTGATGAAATAAAATTTCGCTTGGGGTTTTAAATCGATTAGTACGAGTGGGTAATATATTAAGGAGGTAGGCGACCATGTAGACTGAATAAACCCAAAAGAAGGGGGATATATGGATGAAATAGTATGGTGAAATCATATTGTTTATGGTGTGAACGATTCGTTCGGCTTTACCGTTTTGAGGTGATGTATGAGGGCACGAGAATTGTAACACCATCCCGTTTGTGGCACAAAATTTATGAAATGAGGAATTGTTAAACTCACGACCGTTATCGCATTGAAATGTTTTAATGGTCTTTTCAAATTGAGTTTTAACATAAGCTAGAAATTCAAGAAAAATTGAGTAAACCCGAGACTTATATTTTAACGGACCCAAAGAAAGTGAGAGAAATCATCCAAGAATATCAAATAATATTTATGACTCAAATTACTAGTAATAAGGGATGTCCATAAATCCGCATGAATAATATCGAAAGCAGAAAAGGTAACACTAAGAGAGGATTTAAAAGGAAGTCAAACATGCTTCCCTAAAGGACAAGAATGACAATTTTGGGTCAGTATGTAGCGGAAGTTGATGAGAAAGGATAGAGGTCTCCCACACTATTGTATCTCGTAAGAGGTATCCCCGTATGTAGGTCATTTACAGAAAAACCAAAAGGATCAAACTCAATAGATGCAGAATTGTCAATAGCAAACTTCCTAATATATATTAAATTTTTAATGATGTTGGGAGCATAAAGGACATGTTTGAGGGAAAATAGAGGGTGAGGCTTATGTGTATGAGTAGTGTCATAACCGTGAATTGGAATGCGATTTCCATTACCTACCAAAATATGTTGAGGATGTTGCAAACAAATAATCAAGAAAGTTTACTAGGGGTGTGAGTGAGGTAGGATGTTGCAACCGTATCCATGTACCAAACATCGTCGGGCTGCACATTATTCATCGAGCTATAGACCTGTGTCAGTTCGGTTGGGGTCAGAGGGCCCGTGGTGGGCTGCTGTTGCTGGGGCGCTGCAAGGTAGGCCTGTTCAGTGGAGGCCGTTAGACGTGGGTCTGGACGAGGGCCCAACACACTGGGTTGTTGCCACTGGCCCAGTTGCTGGAACTGATAGGGGTCGTAAGAAGCAACCCAATTTCCGTAGTTAGCCCAAGGCATGAGGCTAGCCCAAGTTGCTAGATAAGAGGCATGTGATGGTGGCCGTTGGAATTGGGTTTGCCTCCACAGCCCTTGCCTCTTCCACCGCGCCCACTGCCTCGGCCACGCCCTCTGCCGCTGCCTCGACCACCGTGGTGTGGTTGATTTTCGGAGGGTGTCGGTGGTCCGGTGGGTGTGGTGGCAGTCGGCGGGACGGTGGCTGCCAACGCCTGTTGGCGATGTCCATCTTGTTTTGTGCATCGAGTTTCCTCCAACAATAATTGTGACCGGGTCTTATTGAAGCTAGGTAGTTGGTCGGCTTGTTGTATCATTGTGGCCAGTGTATCGTACTCACCTTTCGGTAACCCATTGATGAGTTGCAAGACCATCTTCGTCTCAGAAATAGGATTGTCAACATTCGACAATTGATTGGCCACAACTTTAAGTTGTTTACGGTAATCAGACATATTGGCAAACTTTTCAAGACGAGTGGTGTTGAATTGATCCTCGAGATACACAACATGTGTATGTTTGTTGTCTTGAAAAATCTCCTCCAATCGTAACCACAACTCGCGAGTCGAGGCACCTGTCTTCATGATGGTATGAAGCAAATCCTTAGAGATGGTGCCATAAATCCATTGCTTGACGATTACATCTAGCCGGTGCCACGTCGAATTGTCGACGTTGAACGGGCGGGGTTGTTTGTCGGCAATATGATCAAGCACGTTGTATGCACATGCATGAATGTGAAATAGTTCCACCCAAGAAGAATATTGTCCATCTTCTTGATCAAGAACGAAGGGAATAAAGTTCTTGATGTTGGTGACGGACGGATGGAAGGAGTTCGGAGAGGAGGATGGGTGGGTGGTATTTTGTGTGACGACGGGGTGGAGGAGGAACCCGCATGAGATTCGGGAGTAGCCATTGGTGCGTTGATTTGGGTGGAAGAAAATGAATTCTAGGGTTTTTAGTAAGGGGGGGGGGGAGGGCATCGACTAGAGAGAGGGGCGACGAAATAAGAGAAATATTAGAAAGGGTGTTTAGGTGTTTGACTCTTAATACCATGTAGAATAGTGTAAATTTCTTTGAGTGGAGTCATCTTATTAATATAATATATATAATGTACAATAATAATCTTAATAGAAAGAAAATTTCTATTTTATATAATTATACCAAGTATTAATTAAAGAATATATGGAATATATAATATATTCGCCATCAAACTACGTATATACTTAGTGAAATGTTATGCAATTATTATTTTGGCAGTATCGTTCTTTATTTTTCAAATATTCTCCTTCCTAACTAATTGAGCTGCCCAAGCGGACAGTACCGTTCTTTATTGCCAGGACAGGGCGGGGTTCATCACCATCTTCTGACCACTTTAGCCAACAAAGATCTTCAAATAGTCCAAACGCAAAATCTAACACTACCAAAAAGCTGAAAGTACACCAGATAATATATTAAATTCACTGTTTTCTAGCTGTTCCTTTTTTTCTCTCTTATTTATTTAAAGAAAAAGAAAGGAAACACAGCTCACTCAACTCAATGAAATAGGTAGTACAACTACAAACTAGCAATATTGATGATCAATAGTACGAGTACTCTTTGTCTGTTTCAATTTATATAAATTTTTAAAAAAAGATTTATTTTTTGAAATTGGTAGTTCTAAACAATACATAAATATTTACTACATGATTAGTGTAAATCAATTCATTAAGGATAAGTAATAAGTCTTAAATTGAACCATTTTAAAATATATAAAAATACATCATTCTTGTAAAACGACCAGACTACAAAGAAAATTGGATTATATAAATTGGAAAAGAAAAGTAATAAAATCAAGAACTCCTGCAAATTTCCATACCATAAGATACTTCACTTTGACATTATTTGGTTGCTGAAAACTCTCCATTATGATTCCCACCATGCAAAAACTAAATAAGAAAATAACAGCAAGTAACTCCCCTATCTTTATCATAGCAGCATTCACACTAGATTTATGTTAATACAAGAAATTAAAGAACCCAAAAATGAAACAAAAACAAAAAGGAAAAAAATGTTCAAAGTAGAGGGGAAAAAATACAATATATTATACCTAGAGAAGTGATGTAGGGGAACTATACTTGAGATGAATAGTTTGGTCATCATTAATCCTCTCGACTCCATAAGAAGGAATTATACTTCTTGTTAATATCCTTTTAGCTTCGAATTCGAACTGCTGTTTGCAAGCATGACATGTGATTTGTGAAAGAGTAAAATTAATTTGCCTGATTGCTTCTTCCTTCAATGCTTGTGCCTTGTCTAATTCCATTTGTGCTTGTCTCCTAATTCTCTTTGCATTGGCCAATCCTTGCTCCGCCAATTCAATTTCTCTCTTGGCTTCCCTTCTCGCATCTTCAGTGTAGGCCTTTTCGGCCACGACCCGCCTTAACCGCTCTCCTGAAAATTCATCTACACCATTTCTCGATTTGTGCGTGTCATTATTTTCTGAGTCGTTTCTCTCACTGAGATCAGATGAACCAATGGATAGTTGAAGATTATGAATGGAGTGATCGTCGCGCGATTTAGACGATACGGAAACATCAAAGGGGCTAGATGAAGATGTTGTAGTAGGAGGAGTTGTTAAGAGTTGGAGCTCTAAATTGTGTTTCTTTATGGCATTTGGAGTAGCCATAAGAAAAGTAGGCCATGGGACTTTAGTGATGAGATTATTAGTGTGATCACTTGAGGGGCTACGACTTGAAGCTGTACGAGAAAGGCAAGGTGCTGGTAATTGTAAAGATTGTGATTCTGATTGGAACCTCCCAAAGCTACAAGCATCTTGGTGTTCTATGAAGCTCTCCACCCTAATTAACAGAAGATATTAAATAAGATGTTTGCACACTTCATCGAATCGGGTATACCATAATACTACAAATATATAAAACGCTCTCAACTTATGACAGATGGATATTTGAACAAGAAATAAACATGAAAGTAAATTAAACGTTGAGTACGATTAAATGTTAACTAGAAACTGGAATATATACATATTTAATTTAACTCGTGAAAAGGTTACCTCGCACCCCCTTAAAAAAAGGATTCAGCGAGCTAATATTTTACTACCATTGAAGTTAAAGATCTTCGTACTTATTCAACTAACAAGAATAATATTTTCTGGAGAAGTCGATGAAGGCATTCCTTATAGAAACATGGGATTAATAAAATAACCATGAGCAAGAAACCCAATACACATGTTAACTAATAAAGAAATAGGATTGAGATGCTAAGTATAACAAATGGAGAATTTTCAAGTATCAAGAATGGACCTATTGAGACCTGATTTTTGGGGAACCACGTAGTATAAAAAATAAATCACTAATAAGGCTGCTATATCAATGGATGGAAACAACTTTCGCATTTTTAACTCTTTGTTTTTTCAACTTTTAACAAAGCTTAAACACTCCGTTACAACTAATATGGAAGTAATCATTAGCAAATCTCAAGAATCATAAAAAATAAAACCAAAATATTAGAGCAACAACACAGTAAACCTGTTGCAGCAGATAACCCATGTCTTATTACAGTTACATATAATTATCTTTTAACGGACCTGGAGAAGACTCGGCCACAATCGCAAGAATGACCACGAGTGCCACATGTTTTGAGATGTGCTTTGTAATCAGACTGAACAGCATACCCTTTGTTACATTTCTCACAAATCCATTGCTTGTGATTACTGTGTTTCCTCCTGAAGTGTTTTTTAATACCAACAAGATCACCAAGAGCATGACAAGGGTCATGATGTAGACAAGTCGGTTCTGGACACACAAAAACTCTCTTTTTTACAATAGGGGTTTCTCTTTTTAGCAACTTCCATGGTACTTTGTGCCTTCTTCTATGCATTTGTAAATTTTGGTCCCTTTGAAATCCTTGATTACAGATCTCACATATGTATCGATCTGATTCCAATAAGGTTTTTGGTGATAAGGATACCACTTCTGCATTTGGATCTATAGCAAATTCATTTACAATAACAAAAATAATACAAACATATTAGATAGAATGAAAAAAAATTCAACAACAACAATAACATATTCATATCCAATCCAGTGTAATTCCATAAGTGTTGTCTAGGAGGACCTACCCTATTGTAGAGAGGTTGTTTCTATTGACGGCTAAAAAAAAAAGGAAATAAATTGGGAAAATGCTAAATTTTCAAGAATTGTACCTGGGGTTCCAGCTGGCCTTCTTTTTCTTTTGTTAATACAATTGTTTCCATTCTCTGAGGAAGTGAAGGGGTCGGAAGAAGAATTAAACATGACTTAATTGGATTCTTGATTTTTGTGTGTAAAAATTATAGTGAAAGAAGTTGCAAGGACAAGAGGGAATATTTATCTTAACAGTTAGGTTTCTTGTATATTAATGAAGCTCTAAGATGTGAGAGGGTGTTTGAAGAAGGTGTGGGAGAAAAGAATGAGCTAAAACCCATGAGGAAAATAATAAAAAGGCTCTTTTTCCTTTAGGTATCATCAGCTTTTTTATCTCTATAGATAGCTTTTGGACTTTGAGCTTTTCATCAGCTTTTTCTTCATAGCCCCTTGCCTTTGCTTCACCTTTCACCAGGTATTGTTGAAGAGTTGCCCTTAATAAACTTCTTTCTCAATGAAGAAGATTGGGTTGAGCAGAAAAATTAAAATGGTCTCTCTTTATAAACTTTTCTTTTTTGCTGGAAATTAAAGGGGGTGGTGGGGTTGGGAGTGGCTGGGGTGGGGGTGGGGGGTGGAGGGGAGTACTGTTTGAGAGGGTTTTATAACGGGTATCGGGACTAGTTTTCGTATCTCGAGTATTTCATTTCGTAGCTATACATTACGTTTAACCAAGAATTCTAATGGGGATTCAAAAAATTCAATGGGTGTATTTCTTTTATGTTAAAGGTATTAGAAATTATACATATAATAATTTTTATTCTATTTGTTCAGTATAGTTATTTTTGGATGAATTTGAACATCTTGATTACATGTGGCTCCCTTTGCCATCAACATAAATATTAAATAAGTCTGTTGATCAAATTTAAGTAAATAAAAAAAAATACCTAATCTTTTTATCTTCGCTGGGATTATTGAGAGGGTATTTCTTCTTTTTTTTTTTTTTTTACAACAAGGGTACTTCTCAATCCATTCACAATGCTCCCAAACTTGATCTGATAGACATCAATTGGACCGACGATAAGGGAAAGAAAATCCCAAGAAAGTAAAATAAAGAAGACAAAAATATACACAAAATCACTATTTCAATTCATGGGCACACAGTAAATTTGCATGCATAAATATATGCACATTACACACCAACAGTGCCAGCAGATCTACATTACAATGTGTACATCTAAGTATTTTATTTTTGTCAGTCATCTTTTTTATGCGTACAGTATATAGTTGGAAGTACTCCCTTTTGTAATCAACCCCTTCTTTCATGGCTGCTATTGATGGAGGACCTGCCCACTGGCCACTGCACTGCACAATCATTTGAGTTTGAATAAGAAGCCTTTCTTTTTTTACTTGGAAAGACTCTTCAACTTTTGGTCAAACTGATTGAGGGTTACTTTTACATCACGTAAAAAAAACAAGAGCATCAATGAAACCGTGAATTTGCAACAGCAAAATTGTCTTTTGCAAATAACGTTTGGCTATGCAACTGTTCGGTCAGGGCCACCCACACCACATCTCTACAAAATATCATATCACGAAACTATTTAGTGTATTACAATATGTGAATATAACTTATATTCACTAATTGTGTATAAGAATATCTCTTTATACAATTATTGGAATTTAGCAGAGTGTATAATTGTACTTTTATTTTATTTTTCAGCTTACTAATTCAACTCAATATTATCTTTAATTGCTTTTCATATATATGAACTGATCAAAAAAATTATATTGTTGTGTATAAAAGTCAAAATGTTAACACTTAACTATAGTACTTTGTTCGTTTCAATTTATGTGACTGTGTTTCACTGAACATGAAGACTAAAGTATAAGAAAGAAAGATTTTTGATTCTTGTGGTTTAACAAAAGTAATATATATTTTTGTGGCTTTAAATCATTTTATTAATAGTAAAATGAGACATAAATTAAGATGGATGAATTGCCCCTTATCCCCAACCCCCACTCTTTTGTTTTCCTTTCTATTACACATAAAAAGTGGAAGTCTATTGTGCAACCATATTTAGATCTAAATGATCTTGTCTACTTCTTTCCCTTTTTCTTTTTCTGATTTGATTCCTACTCTTCATATTATTTTTTTTTTGTTCTAACCAAGGATCAATTTTGAGTTATTTTTCCTTTGCAAGAAAAGGCAAATTATCGTCATTCCGTCTCTATTTAACTAAATGTAGTTGGATTTTAGCCATATTGCAGTATAAAATATCCTTTGGAGGTGGGGTTTTATTGATGCTGAAAGGTAAGACATGCATGGTGATTGCCAACACAATTCTATCTTCATTTAGGAATATTCCAGTTCCTTACATCACACTTCAACCCCCCTCCCCCCCACTCGACAATATATAACCTTTATTTTGACCACCTTTCCCCCCTATATCCTACCTAATAATGAATTTCTATGGGGTTTTTTCTCATTTGATTTTCCAATTATTTCTACTTTTTTCTTACCATACTTCTCTTCTTCTTTTTTTTCCATACCTCATACTCTTCCACACATTTTGAATCAAATTAAGGGGAAAAGGTTACGTCTTGAATTGAGGGAATTAAACTTGTAATATGATGACTAATAACGAGGCGAATGTTTTATTTGGAGATCTTTTTGTTTTTAACTAGAGATTTTTTGTTTGAGCTATGAGAATGAAGCACTCATGGGAGCGCTTTAACTCATTTAGGAAACTATTCGGTACAAATTCAAATTAGTTAAAGCAATGAATTTTAAATATCAAATTATTTGAAGATATCATTTGTACTTCACTCATTACGTATATGGTGGAATAATTGAAGTCCCTCCACACTAATTAAAGGTCTCTTGTTTGAGCCATATCAAGCAGAGAGCATTTTAACTCTTTCCGGGGACAATTTCGCAAAAAATTAAATTAATCGAATCAAGTAACTTTTATTTAAAAGGTATGCTTCACTCGAGATTGTTAAAAGGGAAGCATACAGAGATCGGCACCAGCTCCTAGCAGCGTGCACCAATATGGTGATCATCATTATGTGCAACAAAAATCAAAGTGTTAAAGGGGAAAAAAAAGTAACACAGATCGGAATCTTGTACTTTTAATTTGTAGGGAGTTCCTTCTAAATTACTTACTACGTACTTCAACATGCTTGGAACCTGTACCTTAGCTTGTCACTCCCAGACTCAATCTTGTCAATATTTTTCTATCATCAAATAAGTTTGTTTTATAATAATTATGTATGAATTGGAAATTCTTTTACGTTTCAAGAATATTTTACAATAGTGTAAACATTAACTGCATATCTTCAATCACGAGTCAAGTTCAAACTCAAAGTTTTAGGCTAAAACATGTGATTTGGCATGAAATACCTCTTGAACACATATTTATTATTGATAGAAATGATATTCACTATCTCCTAAAATTCATTGCTCAAACGATCACTCAACTATTGAATTTTATATCGTAGTCTTTTTCGTAAATCACACCTTGGCAGGATTTTTCCAAATTCCGGCTGTCAAATTTGATGTGGCATTTTATATATCAATCCACGTGGACTTTTTATATTCGGAACTACATGAAATTAACTAATACCAAAATAAATAATAAAATCCCCACCCATACAAGAGTATTTTAATTTACAAAAAGCCTTTGACGAGGTCCCCCCTTACTTGATCTAATTTTAAGAAAAGAAAATGCAATTTGAAAGCCTTACGAAAAACACGAGCTTAAAGGTTTTTGATGTGTCAGCATACATCTGAGGGGCGGTAGATATTCATTAATTTGATGATTTAAAAAGTGATTAGCTTAATAGAAAATAATTATAAAAGAGGAAGGATGATTGCCAAAGACATTCTATTTGTATGCGAGAATCCAAACTCGATCACATCATGTCTCTACTCTTTGAGCACAATAAAATACACTTCACTTTCTTTCACGCTACCTATTTGTTTATTTTGCAGCTTTGCCATTATTTTTTTTTTTATTGTCATTATTCAATCTCTCCACCAAACATCAGACAATCACAGATACATTGTCACTCACTCACTACACCCACCCCCTAGGGTCAGGCCTTGTTCATGTGCGGAAAAAAAAAACAAAGGGGATTACTGACTAATACGAATATATGAATTCAGGATTTAAATTTAATGGCTTCAACTTTGAAATTTTTATCATTGAATCCATTACACTTTTGAAACTAGACCTTCAAAATTATTTTTTTAAATTGTTTTTAGTGATTTTTATCGAGAATGTTGAGATCATTTGAATGCATTAACTATATGCTACATCCGCTATTAGTTTTAATAGAGAGATTTGGTTTAATTATATAAAATTACACGGTAAGAAACAGAGACTAGGAATTTTAATACGTCAGACTTGGATACTTTAAAATAAACCAGAAAAAGAAAGAAAGATAATAAGTACTTGAATAAAACATGAGAGAGAATACTAGACATAAGTGGGATTTGAACCTTCCATTTCACTTGTAGAGTTGCATTCAATAACTTTAATTCATCATCAGGAATGTAATAAAAAAGGAAGGGCGATAGTAGAAGATCTTACACCCCCTTGTTTCAAAGAGAGATTTCATTTGATGGTCGAGGAAAATTGATTGGATAAAGGCTCAATTCCTAGGATAACGACCCATAAAAACAAAGGAGTTTTATACCTTAGAGATCATCCAGGTCAATTTGCATGAATTTGATGTTTACACATGAGCCATAGAAGCGCGCCTTTCGCGGGGAGAGCAAAAAGCCTTTCCCTAGAACGGTTCTCACTTCTCATCAGATCACATATCTTGTTCGATGATTAGATTTCGGAATAGCCATGTTTTATGATAAATTCTCATTTAAGCTTCTTATCCAGAATTACATCATAGCCCAGTGGCCTACAGAAATAGAGGGTTCACCTAATGGCCTCTACCTATTTCAACTCGATCTCCTAACTGTCCAAGACACTATTAGTTGAACTCTTGAGCCTAAATACATGTTCCACTTCTTTTTCACGTATGACGAAAGCATATAATCTACACTACCAATTGTTGGAAGCAAATCAACCCATTTTAAAAGTAAAAAGAAAAAGAGCAAGCACTCAAAACAATATTGAGATTCACTAAATTCATGCGTTACCCTTTCTTCCATGGAGAAATCTCCCACTCCTATTAAAAAGTGTAATCAAGAGATTCAAATATTGATGGAGAGAAGAGCCAAAAAGCTCTTCAACACCCCCCAGCCCCCCCCCCCCCCCCACCACCACCGAAAAAAAGGCAGCAGACCTGTGTTGTTCCCTGTTTTTACCAACTAATTGTTAGAAGTAAACCCAGAATCTAGGTCATGAGTTCAGAATGAGTGTGGTTTTATCATATGCATACATTTTTAATTCGAACTGGAAAAAAAATGTGCTCATTTGAACCAACAAGACTCGAGTTAGATCAGCCAATGCACAACAGTTGAACCAACAGAACTCGCATTAGATCTGGCCGCCTCTGCGCATTGCCAATGTAAATGGTGCAAGAGTCAAAAGAATTGCTTTCACGACTGTTTGCTGCTTGATTTTGTGATGAACAAGTATTGGTTTAAATGAAGGTAAGGATTTCAGTTTGGAGAGATTTCTCTCGATTGACTACCTTCATGCAGGTTTCTGCGGGGTTCTAGTATTAAACGATATTTAATCCTCTTATTGAGTGGGATACGTGATGGAAATGTAAAAGTGAAAATTTACAAAATTCTAGTTTTCGGCTAATTGAATAAATTAAAAATTTCTATACCACGAAATTAAAAATTAGTGAATATTGTAATTTCTATATATGAGGAAGAAACATTAACGATAGAGAACAACCAGTAGATCCATCCAAGAGAGTGAATGATATTTCTGGCCGAATTCAAGTGAGAAAATGTCGAATCTCAGTGGCACACATGACAACAAAGAGAGTTAAATTCTATTTCTTGTATCATATGGATATGCATACAAAAAAGCACTTCTCAGTAGGAATTAGAACTTTCAAATAAGATGTACTCCCAGAAATTAGTATGCATGTCTTCTGGCAACAGAGAGGCACCTAAGCTGAAGAAAAATTCTTGTTCAGACCATGTAACTGTTGGAAATGGGTCATGTTTGTGATAAAATGGCCTTAAACTTAAAGAAGTTAGGACAAGTATTTTATATTGGATATATAAACGGTTACCAAAAGAATAAAACGGATACTGGAAAGATACTGGAAACATGGGCTTTATTGGTGACTCGAAGCTCTGACTTTATTCCAACTAAGGGTTAAGACAGGTCGTTTCTTATGCAACAACACCAGCAGCTACAGCTCCATACCGAGCAAGTTGGGATCCTCTATATGAATCCTAAATATCTATGTTGCTCCATTTGAGCCGGTCTTAGTCCAATATTATAAAATTATAGTTTCTATAGCATTAGAAAGCAGGAGAAGAGCCACAGTGGTTGATAGGGGTTCTGCAAGACCAAGTAACTTTGGCTCAAACACCATATTTGTGTTAAAAGATTCATTTAATAGATAAAAAGTAATCTATTTAGAACCCAATAAAAAAAATTGTGATCCAGAACCCATAAACTAAATCATGGTTCTGCCTTTGATTAGAAGTCTTCTATATTTTTTACTGGCATATAAATCTCTAATGAGACAAAAAGACTCCTACAACCATTTGACATTAAATAAACATACTGGCATGGCTAGAACCTAATCCTAACTAGTAATTGGTAGCAACTTAAGAACTAATAAGTTGGACCATTTCTCAGTTTGTGTGTGACGTCCTCATACAAGGCCTAGTGGCCTATGCTAATCTTCATTGTGTTGTTCAAGAGAAATCAAGTAATAATAAAATCTGTTGCTAATTCATCAGTCAGTCTTTAACAGATCATCATATTTGTTAGGGTTCAAAATAATTTGTTAAAACCACTGCAGTCTACAGTCTACACCTAAGACAGTGGAGATGACAGTATCAAGTCACTCCACTATACGAATTTGACACATGCATTAGGAGGTGAAAACATAAACAACATTTAGCATTTCTACAGCTGAAATATCAGTCCAGTGATACATCAGGTCGAAAGGAATTTCCCATTTGAAAAGAACATCGACCAATTAAGACAACAATCCTTAAAATGACAGGTCAGAACCCAGGTTTAATAACATTCGACCAGATCTAGTAGTGCAGGACATAGCCATTTAGGTGATCAAATATAAGGTACTCCCTCATAGGAAGACAAAAGGATCTAACATGAAACAACAGCTAGAAAGCCAACATCTAGATAATAACAAATACAAGAATGTAAAATTTTCCATTCAAAGATCATCAGTACTAAATAAACTAAGAACCCGCAATTGCAAAACAAATGTACCTCCTCTGCAACTTTCAGCGTGAACTACAAAAGTGAACTGAAAGGAAAAACTTAGCCAAGTGCCCACAGGACAAAATCTGAAGGAGGGTTGGAACACTTGAATTTCACTGGTTAGGAACTACCTGACAAGCCTCAGTCCAAGCCATAGTTTACTATGTACACCAGAAATGCATCATGCCTAGCATAACCACCATACATCTATCTGATAGTGACAAACTTGTTTGTACCATGCTTTGCCCAGTGTGGCTTCAGATCAATTGGATTAGAAAAGTTATATCCTTCTGAAGCCAGTTTCTCTAGTACCTTCTTAAATGCTCCAAGACTCATCTTCCGACCTGCTATCCTTGAACCACGCCGTTTTACATTCATAGGCAAGGGATGCGAAGACAAATTATTGGTACAGCAAGCCGACTGCCACCCACCACAGCCCCACCTATAACACTGCTGAGCAGCCCCAGTGCATGAGCAGATTGGTATTGGAATTCCTGAAATATCCATATTAATCCCGTTAATGACAACTTCTGCACTTTTCCTGGGAGCTCTTGCCCGTGGAAGAGATGGTGTAGACTCGTCTTTAGGAGCCCTAGTAGCTTTCTTTGCCTTCTTAAGTTTAGGGGACTTCAGCAATTGGGATTTACCAGCTCCCCTCTTCTTAGCAAGCCCGTCTGTATCCCTTTCTTGGCAAACCTCTTCCTCCACCAGAGGAGCAGTTTCAACTTTCACCAAGTTTGGCTGCTGGTGGTGCATCTGCATAGACTGACAGGAAGACGTCTCGGGCAAAAAACCATAACCTGTAAGATAGGGATGGTTTGCAGATAGCATACTGAGATACTTCTCTCTATAGTCTTTATAATTAACCCATGCATCCCTCATGTGATCCATGGACATGGGGGACTCCGAGAGCCCACAAACCCGATGGTGATGAAACGGACCGACATTAGTCGATGCCATAACCGTAGGATGGTCAGGTTGGTGTGTTTGTTGGTGGTGGTCGTGGTGATTATAGCGAATGTTTCCAAAATGGGGCTTTTCATCCATCGAGGACATGAGTTGCAGGCCCAAATGATCCTTCAGGACTGTTGTACTTGGCTCAAAAAAGCCCAAATTTCGTATATTCATACCGCCATTTCCATCCATGGCTGCCTGAAATCGATAGCAGAAGGGCTTGAAATTTCAATAAAGACCGTATTTTGACAACCCCAGGCTAAAATTATCGCTTATTTCAGTAGAACACCAATGCGCATGCAAACATCATCATTTTCAAACCTGCTGAAAACACAAGGGATAGTGTTGACCAAATCAAACCGTAAATAAACCACAAGTAAGAAAACTATAATAAAAAATGATCCAAGACATCCAATCAATTGCCACAAGACACATAAACGTGCATAATGTCAACAACAAATTACAACAACATACCCAGTATAATCCCACAATTTGGGGTCTGGGGAGGGTAGAGTGTACGCAGACCTTACCCCCTACCTTTTGACGGGTAGAGAGGTTGTTTCCGATAGACCCCCTCAAGTAGAAATGAAAAAGCAATAGTAATAATAGGCATACAACAACAAGAAAATAAGATAATGAAGTGAAAGAAACAAGCAAGTAGGGAACGAAAGCAATCCGCAAAAGAAAGTAATAGAAATAAAAAAGTCCAAGGCCAAAATACTGAATAAAGCATGACAAAACAATCTGAAAAAATAACAATAATGTAACTACCACCAAATCATACCACCATGGAAGTGCAAGACACAACCAATAATAAAATAAATCAAAAGACAAGAGACTACAAGAGTAATACGACGCGGGACAACGCTGAACTAACTACTAGCCTTGTATCCTGAATGTCAACAACAAAGTTGGTAGTGAAAAAGATAATAACATTCACCAAATCAAATGTCAGGTTCTATAAAGAAACACAAGCAAAATACTAAAAATACAGTACCATTTGAAAATGGGCCATTACATTCAATTGATCGCCAATAAAATGCAGAGAAGTTCAAAATTTGAACTTTCATATATAATCAACAGTGACTAAGTTTTCTAATTTAGATCTTTGGCATAAATTGAGAATATACTAGTTCAAATATGGAAATGTGAAGGGAAATAAAAGAATTCATAAATGCAACTTGAAAACGAGAGTACTTACTGAAGGAAGAGTAGGGTAGTTAGGGTTTGGGACTATAATCCCCTCGATTGGAAGGGACGCCCTTATTTACGTTGAAAGAATAGAATTTGATTTTTCTATAAATTATTAATTGCAGAAAATAAAAATAAGAAGGTTAAAAAGAAAATAAAGGGATAATACATACGGATTCCTCAAATTTTTATTGTCTTTTCAGTTACACTTACACACTTCAACTTTGCTCAATTCTATCACTCCTGAATTAATTCAAAGTGATACTGGTACCCCTTTAGTGTTGAGGAGATTTATATTTGGAAGAATAAAATGGTTTGATTAATATTTTTGGCACAAATTATTTTAAACCATCTCCCATTTTATAAATACTTGTTGTAGATTCTCTTATATGACATGAAGGTGATTCAAGGTTGAATAATCAGTATTTTATGTAGTATTACTGTCATGCGTTATTTGTTTCAGTTAAAGTTCAACATTTTGTCTGTTTATAGTAGTCAAACATCAAGTAATTTCTTGTCTCAATCTTAATTTTCAGTTTTTAATTAATTATTAACATAAGAATTAAAAGTGAAATAATGGTCAACTGTACAAGACAGAATGGCCTAATCATAACTAGGGCCATCACTTCAAGAAATGTAGAAGTCAAAGCATTTCATAACCATAAAGAAAGAATTTTCTTTCGGGATCAGTCCCATCCTAGTGAGATGCTCCCCCACTCCCACATGAGTATTGAAAAGGAAATACCAAGACCGACTAAAAGAAGATTGTTATTACTATTTTTGGTACATCGACTAAGCTTTAATCTGTCAGGAGAAAAAACTAAGATAATATACAAATAGCATATCCGACACATTCAATGACAGCTCAAATTACACTACTAGTTTCTAGACTTCTAGATAATAACATACGTGGGGTCTGGTCTAGACTTCTGGATAAATTGACAAAAACTTGTACTTGTACTGTAACATACATTTTCTACACACTCTCGGCTTTATGCAGGACTGCATAAGCGGAAAGCTAATTCCTCAGAAAGGTTTACGAGCAAAAAATTGTTGGGTTTTTCTTCCTCGAGAATAGAAAAACAACTCCTGCAGGAGGTAATAGGTATGGCCAATTAAATGTGCTTATGCTGTACTATACTTCTCCTTTGCAGCTAAAGCAGCTGCTCTGTACCACGCAGCTGCAGCCATGGCACCTGGGTCAGGAACTGATGCAAGAACATTTCCCGGTACATACGTTGAACGGCCAGCCTAGAAAACAAACTGATTATGACCCTTACTGAACTAAGAAATTGGCAGCCAGATAACACTGATGTAAAGACAGAATAAGACAAATATAGAATTTCTGTTGCAAGCTTCCCATTTCCGCTCAAATTTAAATGACCATCACCTCCATTCAAAGGAAGACATGTAAAGAAAATTGATGATCAAAATTCTTGGCGAAGGCTTCCAATAAAAACATTAATGCCTAGTCCAAATCTCCGTAAAAAATCTCAATCTATTATTTATGTGAGACATCCGGTAGTTACCAAGCTATCTTTCAAGAAAGTACGGAATCATATGGATTTCACCCATTAGAACAAACACTTTCAATCATTAGTTTTGAATACCTAAAACAATTAATGACATGAACTTACGTTAAACCCTCTAGAGGTCTCATTTAAAAACCCTTTGGTCGAGTCATATTCTAAGAGTTCAGATTTATCATTTCACATGCAGTAAAAGCAGGTACTGATCTAAATCTGGAGAAATAGGACTTGACTATATTCTATATTGATTTGGTAACCGATATCCAAATAAATTATAGCTATCTTCCCTTATGTGAGACCTATAAAGCCAGATAAATTTGTTGAATCAATACGTTATTATTCTTCAACTTTGATTACTTTTTTATTTGAGCCAAAATACGAAAAGGATACGAACACAGATTCATCCTGATTATTGCTTTAGTCTAATAGGGTGAAAATGCTTAAAGGTGTAACAGTTTCTGAAGAAGAAAGACAAGCATAAAGGTACTTTACAGTCGCTCCATTTTTTAAAAGATGCTTAAGCTTCATATTTTTGTACTGTTGTGTCAAATATTAACCTTTTTAGCACTAACTTGTAACATTTTTGGAAATACACCATTGAAAGTTGAAACACTGTGTATGCTATTTTTCTTTCAACACATTAGAAGTAAATTCAGTGACGATACCTGCGCTTGCATGTGCTTGGTTGACTCGGCTCCATTGGATGCTGCCTCAGCAGAAATAATGAAAGCATCCACAGGGTCGTCCCCAGCATTCAACCTCTGATCCCAATAAACAAAATTTCTTAATGAATAAGGTCTGCAGGAAAAAACTGTAAACGATGTGTCATGGAAAAACATTATATTAACCTCTTTCAGAGCTGACGATGCTGGAATAAGAGCATCTAAAAGTGTACGATAACCAGCACTAGCTCCTCCATATTTACTAACAGCAGCGATAGCAGCTTCAAGTGCATCAGCCCCTGAATCAAAAGAGTAGCTTGGTACACAAAGAAATAGTTGGAGGCAACAAACACCAAGTCTAAACTTTACTGCCGAGGAGTCAACTTACAGCGCAGAGCTGTGACAACCGACTCGGCGTCCGCTTTCAACTTCGCATATGCTGCCTTACAGAATATACTGTATCTGTTATAAAGATAGATGTTTAATGACATTGATAATGTAAGGAAAAGCTAGGTGGAAAGAAAGAATTGGTATAGTTAACGAGACACGGAAAGTGCATTACAAGATACCGCTTGTTCCCCCCATTACTCTTCTAATAGAAGATCCAATTTCATTGACTGTTTCTGCAGGGTCATTCAACGGATAGCTGCAGGAAAAAAAGATTCAGAAAGCAGGAGTAATTTTTCTCAAAGATGGAAGTATATACCTCAATTCACAGAGTTGTTATGCAACTATCTCAAATTCGTACAGCAAACTTGCTAAAAACCAACAGGAAGGTTTCTATGACCTTTTACACTGAAGAGGGGGGAATGAACAAAAATGACACAAAGATAATAGAGAAGGAAATCATAAAGAAAATAAATAAAATAAAAATAACTAAATGAAAAGCACGGGAGTAAGTGGTAAAGTTGCTGCCATGTGACCAGGAAGTCATGGGTTCAAGCCGTGAAAACAACCTCTTGCAGAAATGTGAGGTAAGGCTGCGTACAATAGACCCTTGTGGTCCGGCCCTTCCCCGGACCCCGCGCATAGCGAGAGCTTAGTGCACCGGGCTGCCCTTTTTTAACTAAATGAAAAGCACGCAATGACAGCTGATTTCTCATTTCATATCATATCATATCATTGAGTTGACTACAGAGTATATTAAACACAACTTCTTCCATATCAAGCTGTCTTTCACAAAACTTCACGTGTTTTAACTCATAAAGAAATTTCTACCTCCCCTGTTTCAAAAATGAAATCTATCTATACCCAACAGTTAATATAAGGATCTCCTGAAAGCAAACAGTGCTGCAAGAAGAAGTATGCAAGCTGAACACTAAAATAACCACACCACAGCTGGTGCAACTGTGCAAGATGGAAAAACAAGCAGAGACAACATTTTGTCTGTGCACTGAATAATACCAAGCTTCTAAGCAATCTTACAAGAGATTTAAACTCCGCACACACACACACACACCATCCCCACCAAGAAAAAGCGGAGGCAGATGCGTTGCTTTTTACGCCTCTAGGAGTGAGGATATGAGTAAATCTGGGGAAGACTAATCTACCTCCCTTTTTACTTTCTTGGAGACACTATGAGGAAAGAATTTAGGGAAGAAGACTCACTACTTCTTCATGTCTTCAACTATAGCCACTGCACCTCTGAACATCTGCAGTTTCAGAGAGGAGCTTATTAAATGCAGATACATGGGGAACAAATGAAGGGAAACAAATAGGCTATCCGAAGACCTACAGTTGAACCACAATCACCATCACCAACTTTACTGTCCCACTCATTCAAATTATCCCTGAGATTTACAATCTCAGTAGCTGCTGCTTCAATAGCTGCCTCAAGCATATGACCCTGAGGGCTCAGTTTTTCAGGCCGACTCAATGTCTAATAAAAGAAGAAACAGACAGTAAGATTGTAAATATTATTGATCTGCAACATAATTATAATATGCTATGCTGTCTTTCTCATCCTAAAAATCCAAAGAAGATTGAAAGCAGTAGCTACACTTGACGTCTGGGACAGGGACTGTTCAATTGTATATTTATCAAGTATCAGTGACATCAAGCCCTAATTTGGGGTATGTGTTCATCAGAATAAAAATTGCAGTTATCTTGCACAAATTTGGCATACCTTGTCACTCTGGATAGAATGTGATGGAGGAAGTGGAACAGGTATCTTTGCAGGAGGCCGGTTGCCTGAAATTTTTAACCTCCACTAAGTAAAGTAGAATTGAGCCACCCAAACAGAGTGCAGCACAATAATAGACATATAGAAACTGACCTTCAGCACCAACGGGCCAATTTGGAGCTTTAGTTGGAGCGTCTAAACGGTCTAAAATTGCTTGATCAGCCTTCATTACGGAAATTGAAAAGCCTGCATTTAACTGAAGTAAGAAAATGAAATGTTGTTGGGCAAAGGAAAAGGACTTATGGACCTGATATACCTGCCATATCAAGTGACGTCATAAATGACCCTGTATAGACTCTATCAACAGCTAGACCATGTTCAAGCTGCAATCCTGGGACAGCCTTGCCAGCTATAATCATCAATTCCATCAATGGTGTTGCTCCTAATCTGCAGTAGGGAAGTACAAAAATAAGTACATATTGAAAATGTGAAAAATATGAAGTCTCCTGTTTTCTACAATACGTATTTCACGAGAAAGGTGATTAAATAATTAGCAAAATGGATTAGCTGATATAGTGACAGTCCCCGAAATCTTTTTCTTAAAACTTATATGAAAAATCTATTAATTACACAATGAGTATAGTGAATACTCCCAAATAAAAAAGAACTAAAATATTTAAAAGCTTCAAGCACAAAGCCAAGCTCCACCAATGTTTTTAAATTGGTTACCATCAACTGCAAATATCAAATCTCCATGAATGCAAACAGAATCCATTTGAACGTTTTTCAAGGGCATGTGGAAGACAAATGTTGGTCGAAGGTTGGAAGAGATAAAGAGCCTGGGAATTATGATGATCAGGCAACAAATAAAAAACAGTTATGAAACTTTTCAGATTCAAGCCTATTTGGTTGATTTGAAAAGTAAGTCGAAGCAATAAAAGAACCCAATAAATCCAGTGACTAATGTCAAGCTTGTTGAAGCATAGTTCGTTATCTCAAATTTACAACGTAAATATGGCCTTCAAAAACTTATATTCATAAACATATAGGTACTGATGGCAAAATAAGGAACATCAATGTAGCAGAGTACAGAATACACTTCAAAAAGATATATTGCGTAAAATGACCGATAAAATAAAGATATATCATGCAAAATGATTTCATTTCAGATTCATGAGTTCAATTGAAAATGGAACATTCAAGGAAAAATATAGAGGGGCCAGGGACAGGGTAAGCATGCTACCAGGATATCTTTATATACACTATAAAACCAACTCTGCCCTATCAACCAAAAATGCGAGAAACGGAAAGGATGAGCATGGCAAAAGAAAATGAGAACATAATGGGACAACTAACCCGCCTCAAATACTTGAAGGATAGTGATGACAAAGGCATCTATAGACAGGAGTAGAGCTGAAACTTACCCATTAATCAGGAGCACGACTCTACTCCCACGCGTGATTGGAACGTAGTTGGTCTCCTACAAAGACATTCAGAGACAGTGAAACTTCCTTCTGCAGAGTAAGTGTCACTAACTACGCTGAATGACACCAACGTTGTTGGGAGGGGGGATGCACTTGAAATTTGCCAAGTAATATCCTCCACTACCTCACTTAAAGAAGATAAACATGAAAAGGATAGACTGTTCGCATAAAAACTCCAAAACTAGAACTAGTGGCCTTTTTTCTTTGTTTCTTTTTTTCCTCTACTAATTAACCTAACTAAGGAATGATTCTTTTATATGTTTCAGTTAACAGTACAACTCCAAAAATTGTTTCTACTTTCCTCTTCATTCTTACAATATGTTGCCCCCCCCCCTCCACCCACCACACACACACAACCTAACTTCTTTCACGTAAATATCATAAAAAAACATATTAGAATATTCATCATTGATCAGCAAAGATCAAAACCTTACATCTACATGGTTGTAGTTTTTTGGACTCACTTTTCTCGTTCGTTTTACAAAAAAAAAAGTGTATCTCGTAAAAGTAAAAGTGATTCCACTTCATCCTTTCCAATTCATGGTGATGATTCAAGCAATCAGAAAACTTTTAGTGCATATCAAGTCAAACTTTCAAACTCCAAGTATTCACATACCGGTGACAAAATCTCCTTCAGAACATGAGAAACCACCACATCTACTGGTTGAAGGTCAGCTACAGCAGCTCCTGGTTCCCCATGCTGAAAAAAGGAGAAACAATTTAATAATGCAAACGTGAAGATCACAGAATTCTAAGTAGTCTGGCAGCCCTAAACCTCCACTTAGATCTTGGAAGTTTCAACTATAGCACAGAGGTTAAAAAATTTACACACATTTTAAGAGACCCAACTGCTTCTATCATTGAAAAGCAACATCGAGTATCAAACTGCTATAAACAGGAAATGATATGAATATCCACAGCACCCCAAGGTAAATTACAGGATTATCATGTCTCCAAAACATGAATATAATATGACGCATTTCATCTAGTAAGGCATGACTTATTCAATTTATTACCCATTGCTAATATCAATCATGAGTACCCTTGTGTCTATAAAGGAACTTACTATTCCAAGACCAAGCTCCATCTTTCCTGGGCCTAAACGGTCTGAAGTCACCTGTCCTGGCAACGTGCAAACAGATAATGCAACACCCATTGTTCCAACCATTTCTGATGCACGTTTTGCTTCAGCTGCAACATCAGCAAGGGGAAGACCACAAGCTGCTGCAGCTCCAGCAACCTGAGATAAGTGAAATTCAGAAAAGATACATGGGAAAGCAACTGAAACCAATTATAATTGCAAACTTCAACCAAACTTCAATACGGTGAGAGACATAGGTTAAGTGACTGCTACCCAGATTAGCCAGTGTCACATGAAACTGACTTCAACAAAGAAAAAGGGAAAGACATGTGAATGCACTACGAACTAAAGGAAAAGAATCAGATATATTACAATCTATAACCATGATATAAATGTGTTTGTGTGTCTGTATATCTCTCTCAGTCTCTTTATCTCTCTCTATGTATATAGATAAATAGATAGACACACACAACACGCAGAGAACTCCAGTATATTGTGTAGGTGGTATCCTAAGGAAAGATTTGTTTGAAACTGAGAGGAAAATCGTAACAGCTTCAATCAGTTATGACTGAAGTCAAATATCTATGCCCATTCAAATGACATTTAAAAGACATGCACAAAGATAGAGATTGTGAACCTTGTGAACGAGAATTGTCCCTGCCAAACCTCTTCTGCCAGCAATGCCTCTTGGAGGTGGTAAAGCACAGTCATCACCAACGATTACCATCTGGTGACAAATATAAACATTTGCATTATATCAGTGTGTACCTATCTTCCTGTTTTTGATGATTAATTGCTATTGCAATCGTCATCATCATAATAAAATAATAATAATAATAACAACAACAATAATAACAACCCAAATTAATTCTAGACACTGATATCACAATATACCTCTACTTTATAACCTTCAGATTTCGCTTGTTCGGCAGACAAACCAAAATTCAATCGATCGCCAGTATAGTTCTGTAACGAACCAAAGTGCATTGTAATCATGAAATGTAAGCGAATCATGAAATCACTTCATTATGAGTTATAACCGCCAATGAAGAATGTGATAACAATCCACAACAGCTTTCGTTCATAGTAAATACTCCGGTTTAACCAAAAGTAGGATGACGATTGATGATCCTTTACGTGCATTGTCAACCCCATTAAACCTAAATGCTAGAGTTATACAAGGAGGCAGTAATTAGATTAACAACTAGGATAAGTGGTACCTTGACAATAAGAAGGCATCCCATGGGACCTGTGACAGCTCGTATGCCCTAAATTGAATCAGGTCAGTTGGCAGACATCATTAGGGAAGAACTTATATACGTCTATGTGCTAATCAAAGGGGTAATAGTATATCATACAGCAAGAATTGAGTCAACATTTGGAGAGGTAAAAACGTTCCCACAGATAGCTGCAGTCAGCATCCCTTCTCCAACAAATCCAGCATGAGCAGGTTCATGGCCACTTCCACCACCTAAGTTATAGAAGCACCAAGATACCAGATTAAACTGCACTTCGCTACAGTGAAGTTCCAAAGATACATCCCAAGTTTGAGACTATCAAGAGTACTATTTAGTCATGAATACTCCTATATAATTAGTGGTCAATGCCAGCTACAGTCAAAGTTGTTCTGTCCAGCTAAGGGAAAGAAGATGCAGAGCATGGGAAGCTGCTCCTTTGACTATAATGTGGTACTTTGAAGGGAAATATACAAGAGCACCTTGAAGGTGTGGAAAACAATTTGATGCACCCATGAGGTTTATGTTAGTGTAGATGTTGTTTGTAAAGAACCATATCTTTTTAGGTTCTATACTTTTCTATACCACTTCTTTATGGGAAGTTCCTAACCACATTGATAAAATTATTACCCTATCAAGCAAAAGATGACTAGTCATTGCTGTATTAAGGAACTACCAAAAACTGTATTTAGTTTTAAACACAAAATTGCAGCAGAATCTCATAAGCAGCTAATATTTTCTTTCACAAGGGGTGAGCAAGGAATGCATATAAGACCTATAGTCTTAACTCATTATAAGAAGCTTCCCAGTTTCACTATTATACAGATTATATTAATCTGGCAAGCTTGATCTATTTCCAACTCCTGTATTGTGCTCCCAATGCAAAATTATTAGTGCTAATAATGAAACACAAACTGTATAAACACGAGGCACAGTTCAGATTGAAAACCTGAAATGACCGCAACTTTGTCATATTTTGCACCAGAAACATCAGCACGCAAGACAACCTTAACCTGGCTTTCAGCACAGAAGATAACATGTTACAACCAACTTGCAATACTTATTATCTTAGTAGAGCAACATGTAAACAAAAAAGTGAACAGAGTAACTAAAGGCAGATCACCTCAGGGAAACCATCCAGATATTGCAACCCTGGGTAGGTCTCAATAAGTCCCTCAATGAACTCTGTCACAACATCTGCAAATCATTGCACTTCAGTATCTACAGCAGATAAATATTTAGGCTTTCCATACATAACATAAGACCTATAGTACCTATTATAAGCTTCACAAAGCTCTATAACATTTAATTATGCCAATACAGATGACATACACAAAATGTACATACATATCTATTGAAACAGAATATGATATCACTCAATTGTGCCTCAATCCCAAATTAGTCCCGATCAGCTATATGACCTTATATATCCATTCTGTCATAGTGTCATATTCAGGCCCGTTTCATTACTACACCAGTAATTTGTCTTCTAATGTAAATTAAGCACCAGAACAGGCTTCACAAATGTTCTTGAATTTTAGAAGAGAAAAGAGGCACCCAAGGGTGTGACCTAGTTGTCAATGAAGTGGATTGTGAACCATGATGGCTTAGGTTCAAATCCCAGCAGAGGCAAAAACACTAGGTGATTTCTTCTCATCTGTCAAAACCTTGATGGATAGAGTTACACGGTACTTGTACTGGTGGGAGTTAGCAGGTACACCCTGGAATTAGTCGACGTGTACGCAAGCTGGCCTAAACACCATGGTTATCCGGAAAGGAAAAAGAACACCTATCCTTTCTATCTCTACTATACCGATCAACTTACTTTAGGTGATAATCACAGCAAATTAGTAGTTCTACCTAATACCTACAAGTGTTTTGTTTATCAAATTGAAAGAAGAGTAATACAGTAATTTTGAGGGGGTTTTCAGTTACCATTAGGGTCGTTGATGAGTTTCTTGCTTTGGAAAGCCATCGAATGTGCGTTAAAGTCGAACGGAACGAAGAATCGAGTCAGTGAATATTGTACTGCATTTACAGAAGAACGAAAGGGATTGTAGAGGTGAAGTGTCTTGTGGGTTGTGGGGGAGAGTAGAGAGTTGAATTGTTGAATGCTTTGTCCCAACCAACACAAAAAACAGAGAGAGAAAGAAAACGTTAAAAGGAATTACGCCTTTGTATGAACAATTTAAGTATATTTAATGTTACTTACTTCATCCGCTCCATAATAAATGTCACATTAATAAAAAAAAAATTATCCCAAAATAAAAATTATCTTATAAATTTAAGACATAAATTAATTATTTTTTTCTACTATATTCTTAGATAAAAATTGACAAGCTCTCTTTTCATGAAACATTTATTAGCAAGTTATCTATTCAAAACACAAATAATTATTATTTATGCGTGCTTTAATAAAAAAAAAAAGATAATCTATTTTTATTAAATAGAAATAATTTGGTAAATTTTTTATTACATTATTAATTTCTTAATACATATGTTTTTAGCTAAATTATGGAATGGGGGGAGTATAACTTATATATTAGTATTATCCAATGAAAAGTCATTATCTGTTTGGTCAGCTTTTTTGAGAAATAAGAGTATTTATTCCTTTTCCTAAAAGGCACTCCTATTCATTTTGGAGAGAACTTAAGGTGTGGCCTAACTTCTTAGAAAAAATAGTAAATATGTTTGAATATTAGCATAAGCAATTTTTGAAGCACAATCATAAAGGGAAAAAAAATTCTCAAGATAAAAAAATATCTTTTATCAAAATCTTATGTATTTACTATAACCAGTTTTCCCCCTTAAATAACTCAATTGTATATTTATATGTTATTTTTAAAACTTGATACTGAATGCATTGCCTTACGGTGGTTGTCCATTTAATGTTTCAAGTTTTTATTCAATGAACTCTTTTGCATATATGCACCTTATTAATGTATGACTTAAGACTTGTATCTAACGGATAATTTGAATATATCCTATAAAAAAGTATTATTCACCTTTGTGGAAGACCTACTAGTATACAATTGAAATAATAAGAAAAGTCACATTACTCCTCTCTATATTTCTTATCTAAATATATCTTATTTTATATTCTTACATTGGCTCTCAATTTACAACACGTAATCAACACGTGTTGCTCAAATCATAGTGGTGTTGCATCCTACACGAGGCTCTAATTTCACTCCTCTCTTTTTTTGAAGTTGATCCTACCTCTTCATCCGGTATGTATTTACAGTTTTATTCCTACCAATATTATAATATTGATACGCTATATGGCAGAAGGCTTTTAACTTTGATTTTACACTAGTTTCAATTTCAAATTTATGTTTAATATGATTTTCACTAGCTTTTGTCGGATTCTAATTTAACATTTGGTAAATATAATGAATACAATCATCTGTTACATGTTTAATACCAAAGATTAGCAGATTAATTTAGAAAAAAGTAATAATTTATTTTCATGCAACCATAAATAAATAAATAAATAAATATATATATATATATATATATATATATATATATGCAAGCGAATTAATACTCAGTTTTTTCATTCTTAATTTTAAAAATTGTGTTGTTTCATTTTATAAAACTTACATATGGTTAAGTATGTTTATTTAGTATTACTTACCTTAGAATGATTTATAATTGTTAAATTTTCTAAACGATCATAAAAATAACAGTAAATTATTTTTTTTTAGATGTGAAATTCTTTTTACGTATAGTTATATATGTTTACTGCTACTAGTACTACTACGTTCAGTCACGCGAAAAAGTTTTAAAATCTTCACAACAAATTTCTCTACGTTTTCAACGCCCCGCAAAATTCTCTCCAGCCTTCATGGACCCGCAAAATTCTCTCATAAAATGTCTATCAATTATGATGAACTCACATGTGCTGAAAAACTCACCCTTCTTAATAGTGCCCTAGGGAAAGAGAACCCTAGGTGCATTAACCGTACTAAAATGGTCGATCGAGTCGAACAATTCGACTATCATAATAAGGCCATTCATCGCGAACTTAATCCTATATTTACTTGTGGCATATGCCACAATAGGGAGCCAATTGCTCCAGTAGATTAAGTAATTTAAATAAATGATATTTTATTAATTAAATTTATTGAGGTTGTCTAATTACACAATTATATTTAGTATACATGGTGGAATTGAATATTACGCATTAATTTATTATGATACATAATGAAGTAACAATCGATGTAAATTTTTTCTTTTCATGAGTTAGTATATTGTCATATGATTTTGAAAGATTTTCACGATAAAAATTCTTATCATTTTCAATTTATTTATTCATATGATAGTTTTCACTATGTCAAATTTATTAAAGCTTGAATTTGTGGCACTTACATTTCTAGAAAGAACAATTAGGCATGGGTAATTGATGCTCAAATGGTGCTACTGTAGTTGAAGGGAATTAAGCATCAAGTCATGATAAAGCAAAACCTATGATTTTCCTTCGCCATCATCTTGACAAAGGGTTAAAATGTGAATATTTAACCTTGAAAAATTCATTTGAATTATGAACTAGTTCGAAGGGACAATATGACGACCTAAAGGCCACGGTATTGCCAAGAGCTTGTTATGAGTGGATTGTTGGGAGATTTTGCTCTATGGTACTTTATAAAGCAGTACGGGAAGTATTTAACTATTACAAGTATTCGAAAGGATAAATAAAGATTTCAATAATTCAACTAGAAATCTGAAAATTACAATATAACAACAAAACTGAATTACGATTTTGTTGAAGACGAAAAATGGAAACTGGTTTATCTTTGAGTCGAGTGTAGCACTCTGTCCTTAAGACAATATTGCCCCGTATGTATCCTTTATACGTCCCGGACAATTTGTCTCCCAAGATAAAACGACAATGGAACCCTTGAGCAAAGGAAACTCAAGAGCTACCGTGAAGAATATTGAGTAACGAAATGATGCTTGGAAGTTGTAGGAAGAAGATTTTTTTCGTTGTGTATTTTCGTGCATGTCAAGTGTGCTCAACAATGGTGTAAGGGGGTGTTTATATAGGTGAAGGAGGGGCTGAAAAGCGCCTCCATAATAGCCAAATAATGGCCATTATGGAGGTAGTAAAGTCACCAACATAAATGGTGAAAGACCAACTGTTTTGGCCATTATAGGAGGAGTAATTCAACCAAAATAAATGGCTGAATTGAGTGCTTGGCATTTCTGTTTTTGACCGTCGAAATTCGATTTTACGGAAACTTCGGGGACCAAACTGTACATCTTGAAACTTCGGGGACCAAACGCACATCCGAAAGAATTCTGGTCCAAACTGTATATCTGAAACTTCTGGGATCAAACTGTACTTCTGGCCCAAAAAGATAATATCAGAAGACCCACAGCCCACAGCCCACGACCCACGACCCACGACCCACGACCCACGAACCCACGAACCCGAGAACCCGGAACCCGGAACTCGGAACCGGAACCGGACCGGACGGGACGGGCGGGCGGCGGCGGCGCGCGTGTGGTCTTTCCTCGAACCGAAGCACATCTAGGTCCTCCCTCCTTTAAACACATGGGATACCCCTTGGGGTCCCAAACCCCAAACCAATTTCGAGTCTTATATACACAACAATTCTTTCTTCCTCTACCGATGTGGGAGAATTACACACAATACCACACTTTCCATGCTTCAAACACCTTACTTCGTGAACCAATATCTCTTTCATTTCTCAATGAAATTTGACGATTCTTGGCCCTACGGTTATCTACGTACTTAGTAGATCATGCATGTGTGAAGAATCGGATTCTCCAACATACGTTACACTAGTGTTTAAGCCGTTAAAGTTGGTCGGTCGCAACTCCCGCCAAAGGCAAATTTCCAACAATCCCCTCTTGAAAGAGATTTTGGCGCACTCACATGGTGTCTTTTCATTTCCGGCAATATTTCGAAATGCGGACCGATGTTGCATAAGGAGAGGTAGCCTCGGCTTTGAACCTTCCATAGTTGAATACCATCGGACTTACTTACTGCGCGGTGAACGTGATGTCTTGAACCGTCAGTGTTTAGTGTAAGCCAAGACAACGGTACCAACACAACAAATTCCCTTACTCTCTTCTTCGTAATGTTTTGTCCGTTTTGGCCATGGACAACGTCTTGGATTCTTAAGCGCGTTCAATTTGAGGCGGCCCGTCCTCGCACTTAAATAGGTGGTCTCCTACAAGGTATCTGCTATACCCCACTTCACAAGTGTTAGGAACCATTAAAAGTTTCCCAAAGACCTAACCTCAACTGTTGAGGATCATTACGAGTTTTGAAAACTTAACCTTTACCCATACTGCAGATAGCACTTAACGTCTATCGCGGGAACGGCTTTGGATTTGGTGTTTCTTTTCGAAATCACTATCCGAAGTGCTCATGCTTCCACCGAAGCGATCAACCGAACCTTTACAACTTAGTTTTCCCATTGAACCAAATTACGGGATCTCCGGTTCGTAAGGTTGGGTTTCCACCGTATTGGTCCGTATATTTTGGGTTTTAAGCCCATTCCCCTAGACAGGCGAACGTTTGATCTCTCGGGTAGTCCCTTAGTTTGTAAACAAGGAAGTGACACCCGTGATGATCAACTGCCATACGGTCTTATGTCTCCGACGGATCCCGACGATATGTCCGGACGCCGTCATCCGTGTCCTTTCTAAAGCCGATCGGCTAGCCACGTGTATAACTGCTCAAGGCACGGGTTTCTCCCAATAAGGGACGTCCTCTAATGAGTCGTGAAGTTACTCAACTTCTTTCATGCTTTGTATAAAGCGATAAACTCCGATACCATCATGAATCGGTCGATGCAAGTTTGCTTAGAGGATTTTCCAAGAACCACCATACACATTTACTTGTGGCTTTGGTGTTCTTCGGATCGATGTCCGGTTTGCATCACCGTGTTCTCTCGGAACCGCTGGACATCCGAGAATACTATAATCCGTAGATAAGCGAATAATTCGGATATCGTCATATCCGACTTAACGCCTTCTATTGATCATGTATTAAGATCATCGATGAACCTTAGTTCAACGATCATTTTGTTGGACGATACCGGGTCGGTTGTAGTGTGTACAATACATTGAACTACACGTGACCGAGCATATCGCTCCTTGTCTATGGGTGCACCATGATTCCAATCGGTTCTATGATTCATATCCATTGGTGGCTTCAACGAGACTGTCAACTATTGACCGATCCGTTAGATGTCTTAGAAATTCAATTCCTAAGAAGTCATCTGTGATACACATATCTTTCATATCGAGACTTTGTTTCAATATGATTTTCACTCTCGGACCGTTGGTTTTCCAACTGTTGGCTTTCTAACTTCGAGCCAATGTTTCGTGGTCGATTCATTGTTCTGTTTTATCCGAAACTTTCGGGACCAAAATGTACACATTTCGGGGACCAAAATGAAAGTTCGGGAAGAAGCCCAACGATCCGCAAACCAAGTCGATTCTCTTCTTCCAACTCTACGGTTGGGAAGGCTAATTCAACATTCATGCCACGCAAGATCGCAATGGCCCCGGATGTGAAGCTACTCACGGGGAGCACATCTTACAACCCAAAGGTTCTTTTCCCGGAGGAAGATCAACCATTACGCAAGTATGGTTCTATATGATAGAGTCTATTTCTCTCTTTGTAGCTTCTTTCCAAAGCCGCGCTTTTGGAGATGACAATTATTTATTAATTGTCCATGGTTCGTTCTCAACCATACAAGCTAGGAGGTATGGAACAAGTCTTTGTCCCCTCTTTTCTCCTTCTCGGTTCAACATCTAGAATCCCTGAGTTCTGCAGATCTGGAATATTAAGTTCCGGATAAACAGCAACTTTCGAGTCATGAAGATACGGAACGTCTAGTTTCGGACAGTCAGGCCCTCGCGGGTTCTTGTTAACCTTGAGCAATTGCTCCTTTTTCCTTTTCCAAGGAAAGTTATCTCCAAGGAATTCAGCATTCTTTGACGCCAAGAGGCGATCAACACTATCTTGTATTTGCGGATCCGGTGGATATGCAATCTACGATCTTAGGTCGAACTTGACTGTTTCGGTAGCCCATCTTTTACCAAGTTACCCCTCATAATTTGGGCGCACGACTTCGTGCTTGGCTAATACCGTTAGGCGAGGTGAGAAATGAACATTCGTTTAATGAACGATGCTTCACATTCTCCCCTCTATCACTACGAATTTCTCAATCCGTAGGCTTAGTTGATTTTCAACTTCGCTTTGTAGGCTTCAACAACTTCATCTTTGCTTTTCAATAAACAAAGGATTCCATACGTTGTACCATCATCAATGAAGATCACAACGTACTTGTCTCCCCCCTCTATTTTGTATAAACTTCAGATCACCCAAGTAGGTGTGACTAAGTTCTAGAGGAGCGGTGCTTCTTTCGTTATTCCCTTGACGGAATTTGGAAAGGTGATTTTGCCTCTTCGTCTACCTCACATTCATTTTGAGGGTTTATGTCGACAGTAGGCAACAATCTCAACATCGTTAGCTTTTGAATGACTTGCTATTTAACGTGTCTTAATCTATGATGGCATAGATGCACGGATTACAAATATATCATTCATTTGGCTACAGACGTACTGTACCATTCTTAGTTATTATAGACCTATTGGACTAGTCTCAAACTAGCTTGACCAACAGCGTCCCTTAAACCAAGTTTGGAATATGTATCACCTCATCTTAGAGTGATCACAATCCATGAAGTCCTATTGAGGACAACCTCTCCAACCCCTTCTACTTTAGAGGTGGCGTTGCTTCACATGAACAACCTCTTGCCCGTGGTTAGGCGTAACCGGATCATATATGATCTAGATACTCTGCCCACTCCGGTTGCTTTGGCGGCCGAGTGTCCAATTTCTTTTCTCGCCTCTTCTTTAGGCCTTCGGATCATTTAAGACACGGAAACGTGGCCCGCCTTACTAGGTGTCCATTATTTTTCCTATGAAATGAATTTTTGGCCCTACTCCAGTCGCCCGGAGGCTTTATATGACTGAGTGTCCAATATCATCATATCAAAGAAATTTTGGCTCACTCTAGTCGCCCGGAGGCTTTGTATGACTGAGTGTCCAATATCATCCTATCAAAGGAATTTTGGCCCACTCCAGTCGCCCGGAGGCTTTATGTGACTGAGTGTCCAATATCATCCTATGAAGGATCTTCTGCCAAATAGTATGACAGTTCAACGTCTTTAGCTTTTAGACTCCTTTCGTTAAGATTGGTGCCCCAGATAATTCTTGGCGCTTACTTAAGTGTGGTAACAGTTTTCGCACAGTCAGTGGATCTTTCTCCCTCGTATGTGCGAACATACTTTACACACTTTAATAATTACACTTAAAAGAACGGATCTTTTTAAGTCGTTTACAAAATCCAATCTTTAAACGGAAAAGAAGATGAGATTAAACTTCTGATTTGTTAAAGCGTAAGGAATATAAATTATTTTCATATTCCTCCTTACTTTAATCCATTTTTAATCAGACCTCATTTAATCTTTATTCTTGACAAGTAAGAAAAATACTTATCATTTAATCTTTATTCTTGACAAGTAAGAAAAATACTTATCCCAATTTCGGATTCTGGCTCACTTCAGTCCACTTCATCGACCGAGTGTCCATTTCCTTCTCACCATTATTCGGATCCTTTGTCCGGGACGGATATAGGCCTTCGCTACAAGATAGAATAACATCTTCGCCTTCTCCTCTTGTCCCGATTGACATCCTCGAGCTCTCGTGAGCGCTTGTTCCCACCGATCTTGGTAGCGGTGACACCATGAACACGTTCATCATCATCACTCTCTTCTACCGAAAACCATTTCCATATCCAGATTTGGTGACATAATTTTTGACCGACATCTTTCGAATACTAATAGTAATACAATACAAATATTGTCTTAAGTTGTTGGGAGATTTTGCTCTATGGTACTTTATAAAGCGAGACGGGAAGTATTTAACTATTACAAGTATTCGAAAGGATAAATAAAGATTTCAATAATTCAACTAGAAATCTGAAAATTACAATATAACAACAAAACTGAAATTACGATTTTGTTGAAGACCGAAAAATGGAAACGGTTTATCTTTGAGTCGAGTGTAGCACTCTGTCCTTAAGACAATATTGCCCCGTATGTATCCTTTATACGTCCTGGACAATTTGTCTCCCAAGATAAAACAGCAATGGAACCCTTGAGCAAAGGAAACTCAAGAGCTACCGTGAAGAATATTGAGTAACGAAATGATGCTTGGAAGTTGTAGGAAGAAGATTTTTTCTGGTTGTGTATTTTCGTGCATGTCAAGTGTGCTCAACAATGGTGTAAGGGGGTGTTTATATAGGTGAAGGAGGGGCTGAAAACTGCCTCCATAATAGCCAAATAATGGCCATTATGGAGGTAGTAAAGTCACCAACATAAATGGTGAAAGACCAACTGTTTTGGCCATTATAGGAGGAGTAATTCAGCCAAAATAAATGGCTGAATTGAGTGCTTGGCATTTCTGTTTTTGACCGTCGAAATTCTGATTTTCTGGAAACTTCAGGGACCAAACTGTACATCTTGAAACTTCGGGGACCAAACGCACATCCGAAAGAATTCGGTCCAAAGCGTATATCTGAAACTTCTGGGATCAAACTGTACTTCTGGCCCAAAAAGATAATATCAGAAGACCCACAGCCCACAGCCCACAGCCCACGACCCACGACCCACGAACCCACGAACCCGAGAACCCGGAACCCGGAACTCGGAACCGGAACCGGACCGGACGGGACGGGCGGGCGGCGGCGGCGCGCGTGTGGTCTTTCCTCGAACCGAAGCACATCTAGGTCCTCCCTCCTTTAAACACATGGGATACCCCTTGGGGTCCCAAACCCCAAACCAATTTCGAGTCTTATATACACAACAATTCTTTCTTCCTCTACCGATGTGGGAGAATTACACACAATACCACACTTTCCATGCTTCAAACACCTTACTTCGTGAACCAATATCTCTTTCATTTCTCAATGAAATTTGACGATTCTTGGCCCTACGGTTATCTACGTACTTAGTAGATCATGCATGTGTGAAGAATCGGATTCTCCAACATACGTTACACTAGTGTTTAAGCCGTTAAAGTTGGTCGGTCGCAACTCCCGCCAAAGGCAAATTTCCAACATGGATGCAATTACAGTTTCAAGATTTTAAGACTGTAATTGAATATAATTCTATTGTATTTAGGATCACTTCCCAGCTGAAATTATGAGGAAAAATGATAAATGACGAGAACATGTTGGAAAAAAACATTTACTATTTTATATGCCTCAAATATCGTGTTACAACAACAATAGCGTGAGAAAGGTTTTCAGAAATATCATAATTTGATCTCATGCCTTTTGGTGGCTGAGTAACATAATGTCCTTTTAATGAAAAATCATGAAGTATGTCTCACTGGATCTGCTTCATTCTATGTGAAAGATAGAATAATTTCCCTTGGGAATTTCTTTCATTATTCACAATATATATAGATGTACAAGGTTGATTCCTAATATGGTACGAATCCTAACTTACCTTACAAAGGTTGATTCCTAATACAATTAGAATCTTAAGTTACCTTAAATATACATTTATCATAATTACAAAATATACGGCGAATATTCTGAGAATATTCGCTAATACTCCCCCTCAGACGGAGCGGGAAGAGGCCGAATGCTAAGGCTGGATCGGAAGTCGGTGAAGAGCTGTCGCGGTAGTCCCTTTGTGAAAATATCTGCATACTGATACGAGGAAGGCACGTGTAAAATTTTGACCTGACCACGAGCAACCTTCTCTCGCACAAAGTGGATATCCATCTCAATATGCTTAGTCTGCTGATGTTGGACTGGATTATGAGACATATAGATAGCAGATATATTGTCATAATAGACTATAGACGCCTTGCGTAATGGACACTGGAGCTCCAAAAGAAGATTTCAGAGCCAACAGATCTCAGCGACGACATTAGCAACTCCGCGATATTCTCGCCGGCACTCGAACGGGACAGTGTGGCCTGCCGCTTGGCGGACCATGAGATAAGATTATCCCCAAGAAATACACAGTACCCGGAGGTGGAGCGACGTGTGTCGGGGCATCCTTCCCAATCTGCATCCGTGTAGGCTAGCAATTTGGTTGGGGCAGAGGGGTATAGATGTAAGCCAAAGTCAAGTGTGCCCTTAACATATCTGATAATACGTTTGAGGGCGGCAAAATGGGACTCTCGGGGTCGTGCATGAACGACACACTGCCGAACGGCATATGCAATATCGGGCCTAGTGAATGTAAGATACCGAAGAGCACCCGCTAGACTCCGATATAGAGTGGGATCAGAAACTGGCGCACCGTCATTGGCACTAAGCTTGGATTTTGAGTCTACCGGAGTTGGCATAATTTTACAATTTGCCATCTTGGCCCTGTACACTATCTCTTCTGCATACTTTCATTGACACATGAACATATTGGCAGTAGATCTTGTCACCGATATACCCAAAAAATAACTTAGCTTCCCCAAGTCAGTCATAGCAAATTCAGTTTTGAGTAGAGCAATGATTTCATTCTTCAACCCGTCAGATGAGGCAGTAAGAACAATATCGTCGACATATAATAGCAAATATGCAGAGCTGCTACCTCGGTGAAAAGTGAAGAGAGAGGTATCACACCTGCTACATACAAAACTAATTTGCAGAAGATACCTAGCGAACCGATCATACCAAGCGCGGGGGGCCTGTTTCAATCCATACAATGACTTCCTGAGACGACACACAAACTGTGGAGCCGCTGGGATGAACAAAACCGGAGGTGATGCATGTACACGCCTCTTTCAAATCCCCATGAAGAAACGCATTCTTGACATCAAGCTGATGAATCGGCCAATGCAAGCCCATAGCAATACTGAGAACAGTCCGAATAGTGGCTGGTTTAACAACTGGACTGAATGTCTCACCACAATCAATACCCTCCTGCTGATTAGTGGCATTTGCAACTAGTCTTGCCTTATACCTCTCTAAGTCACCACTGTCTCTGAACTTGTGATGAAATAGCCACATACACCGGATAACATTCACACCGGTGGTCTAGGTACCAAATCCCAAGTGTTACGCTTGGTTAAAGCGTTAAACTCCTCGCACATGGCCGCATTCCAATTGGGGTCCAGTTTTAGCTAGTTTTGAATTCTTTGGAATGGGTGATAAGGTTTGTGTGGAGAGATTGAAGTGAACCTTGGGTTTGAAGATCCCGTGTTGTGCACGAGTCTCCATGCGGTGAGGGGGCGGCGGTGGGAGGTCGGGACCGATTCTTTGGGTCGGTAGGCACTGGGCTGCGGGGGCCGGTTGGCGAGCGGTGTTCTTTGCGAAGCGAGGAAACTCGACGAGTTGTTGGATTTTTGGGCGGAGGCGGTGTGGGTGGTGCATTAGACTCGACGGGGTGCGGCATGGGTGGTGTGGGAGCTGGACCGGGTGGCGGCATTTCGCGGGAGGGTCGGATGACATCTTCTTGGAGGCGACGATAGCGTCGAACGGTGAGTCAGCTGCTGAGTACAGATTTTGGATGACCGGAGACAAACTCGGTTCATCGAGAAAGATGTAATCGGTGGTTTGAAATTTTCGGAGATTTGAAAAAGGAAAGGTTGTCTCGTTAAAGGTAACGTGACGGGAGACGATGATTTTGCGAGTAGCAATGTCATAGCACAAGTAGCCCCGATGATTAGGAGATAGACCAAGGAAGACACATGGAAGAGTGCGAGGGGCAAGTTTGTGGGGTGCAGTGGAGGCTATGTTGGGGTAGCATAAGCATCCAAAAATGCGTAGGTGATCATATGATGGCTGCCTACGGTATAAGATTTCTATAGGGGTTTTGTTTTGGAGTGTGCTAGTTGGTAAAATATTTAGAAGGGATTCTACCATTTTGACAGAATAGACCCAAAAAGGCGGTGGTAGGCAGGCATGAAACAGAAGTGTGCGGACCATGTTATTGATGGTACGTATAATTCTTTCAGCCTTTCCATTTTGGGAAGAAGTATAGGGACAAGAAAAACCGAAAATCATGCCTTGTTTAGAACAGAAATTGTGAAATGCTGAGTTATTAAATTCACGTCAATTATCACATTGGAATGATTTAATAGGTTTTTCAAATTGTGTCTTAATGAATTTTTGAAACTCGAGGAATTTTGCAAAAACTTCAGATTTGAATTTCAGTGGGTAAATCCAGACAAAATGTGAAAAATCATCCAAGAATACTAGATAGAACTTATGACCCAAAGAGCTAGCAATCGGAGATGTCCACAAATCAGCATGAACAATATCAAAGGGAGAAAAAGTAACACTGTTTGATGACATAAAGGGAAGACGAGTATGTTTGCCTAGTGGACAAGAAAAACAGTGTTGGGCAATTTTCCCATTATTACATTGAATACGCTTAGAAGTCCTAAGAAAAGTAAAAACTGGGTCTCCGGGGTGTCCGAGTCGGTTGTGCCAAGTTGAGGGAGAGATCACCGCAAGGGATAGAGGTGCTTGCGGTCTGATAGCGGAAGATTGAGTGAATGGGTAGAGGTCTCCCACACTATTGCAGCGTGTAAGAATTTTCCCTGTATTGAGTTCCTTCACAGAAAAACCAAAAGGGTCAAATTCGACAGACACAGAATTATTGCTAGTCAAGAATTATAGGGCCATAATAATGTGTGTGGGTGTGCAAGGGCAAGAACAAAAGTCAAGGGACGATAATACAACCGTCGTGGTGATGACCATCATCAAAGGGAGAACAATATGAGTTCTCAAGGAAATCCTTCAAATAGCAACTGTCATCGTTGTGTTATGAAAGGTCTCTGAAATTGGATTAAAATAGCTTGATCACATAGGAGGAGAAATAGACATTGAATTCTATTTTAATTATAAATAAGATGCAAATTGATGAGAAGAAACAAAATGTCACGCCCCGACTTTTCTCAAGTCTTTCTTTAGGACGTGATGGCACCTGGACAACTATCCCTTTCCAAGCGAACCATTTACTTCATTTCTTTCCTAAATTAGACAGGTATTTGCGGAAATAATATATATAATAATAAATTTGAAGTTTACGAAGAACAATCTCATGTGGGGCATTCCCCGAGATAATAAAACTTAATTCTTTAAACAAACTTAGTCTAGAGTAACTTTCACCAAATCCGAAATAATGGATTGGTGTACGATGAGGCTGCGGGATGATCGCTAGCCCTCTTGCGGATCTTTTCCTCTATCACGCCTTCCTGAAATATGTTAAATAAAAGAGTCAGCCCTACCATCCGGGGCTGAGTGAGAATCTCACCTTACAGTCCAAAGTAACCTCACAATATTTTTAATTACAATCACATTATAAGAAAATAATAAACATGTTAAAATAAACAGATTACAACCCTTTTATTAAATAAATTAATAAATATTCACGTGCAAAATTTTCTCCCCACTCGTCTTAGAAACAAAACAACTTAGTTTAATCAGTACTCCTGCTTTTTTCCATATAACATATTATACATTTGTTGCGGTACGTGCAACCCGATCCAGTGCATTTATATATTTGTTGCGGTACGTGCAACCCGATCCAGTGCATTTATATATTTGTTGCGGTACGTGCAACCCGATCCAGTGCATTTATATATTTGTTGCGGTACGTGCAACCCGATCCAGTGCATTTATATATTTGTTGCGGTACGTGCAACCCGATCCAGTGCATTTATATATTTGTTGCGGTACGTGCAACCCGATCCACTGCATTTATATATTTGTTGCGGTACGTGCAACCCGATCCAGTGCATTTATATATATTTGTTGCGGTCTGTGCAACCCGATCCAATGCATTTATGTATTTGTTGCGGTCCGTGCAACCCGATCCAATGCACTTATTTGTTGCGGTACGTGCAACCCGATCCAATGCACTTATTTGTTGCGGTACGTGCAACCCGATCCAATGCACTTATTTGTTGCGGTACGTGCAACCCGATCCAATGCACTTATTTGTTGTTTGAATATGTCATATGTTCAAAAGGCTCAAATAATATTTCCTTCCTTCAATATTTCGCCCTTTCCACTTGTAAGGGTTACAACTCTCAAACCGTAAGTCGGATTTATCCCCGTAAAGTCTCAAACTGTCGAGGACAGAGTAATTTATAACTTTTATTCAGTACAATCTTTCATATTCATTACCGATTTGTACAGTTTTTACATTATACATTCTGCCCTTCCAGACTTCGGTTGATCCGAGGCAGAATGTTTAAACAGTGATAACTCTCAAACCGTAAGTCGGATTTATCCCCGTAAAGTCTAAAACTGTCGATTACAGAGTAATCTATCACTTTTATTCAGCACAATCTTTCATATTCATTACCTATTTGTACAGTTTTTACGTTATACATTCTGCCCTTCCAGACTTCAGTTGATCAGAGGCAGAATGTTCAAACAGCGATAACTCTCAAACCGTAAGTCGGATTTATCCCCGTAAAGTCTCAAACTGGCCGTAACAGAAAGATGTACAACTCTGTAAAATTTCATCCAATTCTAACAAGTATAGCCCAGTATAACAAATTACAATTGCACAATCCAAACTAGTTATTAAACAAATCATAAATTTCATGCTCATTCTTTCAATAACCGGATTATATTCTAACATGTATTGTAACTTAAAAATAAAGGATTTTACTAAGAACTTTGAGTGAGAAAACTCACCTTTGTTGCTTCGTAACTGCGAACAAAACCTCAACTCCAACTTATCTTTCAGCTAAATTTTTTTGGGACTCCTTAATGCTCTCAATATTTTTCTCTCACTGTGTGTAGTTCTCTATCTATAGTTTCTGTTTGTGTTTCTTCTACTAAAACCACTCTCTCTGGGTTTTTTTTCTTTACTCTGAAATTGTTTTGCTCTCTCTTTCCCTCACCACTGAAATATATCAATGTTTTTTTTTTAAAGGTGTATGTGTGTGTTGTGTTGCAGAATTTTAGGAACGTGAAGGTGTATGTGTGTGTTGTGTTGCAGAATTTTAGGAACGTGAGGGAGTGGTCTGTTTTTTTTGTTTTTTTTTTAATTTTACAGGACTTTACACAAAATTGGATACGTGATTTTCTATATTACTGTTTTTTTAAAATGTGCTCTTTCTCTTGTATGATTTATTTGGTGAGTTATTCAAATACATTTTTTATCTTTTAAAAAGCAAGAAGTCTCTTAGAGAACATTATTCACATATTTTTTTTCTTTTTTTTCTACGGAACAAAATAGTTACTTAATTATTTTTTTTAACCAAGAATATAATTTTTCACGTTAGAAATATACCCATATCGCCCCCAGAGGCACAGACGAGTTGGTAAGTGGCAAGGTGATTAGGGTACAACCACTCCGACGTCGCGGGTTCGAATCCGTGTGGTGACAGTCTTTCTTTGAAATATTGCAAGAAATTTGTTCTTTGGGTTCGTGTCCCGTTGGTCCTCTCCCTTGCAGGCTGCCACTCGCGCATATACCTCGATTTACATCCCACTTGGCCAAAGAACCTCTGGTACGAGGGGGTGTCGCCTTCGGGACTTTCCCCTTCACAAAAGAAATATACCCATATTTACTCATCTATACAGAAACTTCTTTTTAGCCATCTAGCCCACGAATTGTGATCCCGGATGATATCATAGAAAATTGACCTATTTTCAAATCTTCAAAAATATATTTAATTTGGTGTCTACTATGCAAACCCCGGATTTTCTTCTAGCGGTTTCAAATAAATATTGAACTTACAATGCTAGTCTACAGTAAGGATTACTATGTTTTCGTATATTCTCGTAATACCCCTAAAAATGTCGTATCTGAGGTATCATTATTTCTAAAAATAAATACTATACTAAAATATCATGACTTTCCTAGAAACTTTGGTCGTAAAAAATATTTTCAACAAACTCTTCATCGGAAATCCCAAATATCCACCGGAGAATTTGTTGGAAATTGGCTTTCTTTTAGCAGTAACATAAATAGTTATGTGATACCGTGTGGGTGATTGAATCCACTATGGAGATACATACCTCACATAGACAGTTGGTGGAACACCAGCAAGACCCAGTGCCTCACCAGAAAATGATCCAAAATGTAGGCAGCACCTTCTCCAACTCTTGTTCTTTTCTTCAAGACCTCACCATTAACTGACAAAATCGGCTCTCGCGGGTTATTAGCAGTCATAAATTGGTTTAAACACCGACGAGTAAACCTGAAGGCAAACATTGGATCAAAATGCTCTGACTTCCAGTGTCCAACACCATGAAATACTCTCCACTACCTTGAGAAAGTACAGAAATAGTTGGAGTAGAGAAACTCCTTCCACCAGCATGGCGCCGTCCGCCGCGACGGTCACGTTTGAAAGTGTCTTAGCTCTAATAGCTTCGCGTGTGAAACAGACTCTGAACGGAGGATGTGGAGTAGCATTGATGGATGAACGAGATGCTAAGTCCACCTGATTTAAATTTACGCAGTGTTGTTGTATCCGAATCCCAGTCGAATACATCGCTGGAAAGTTGTTTGTCATCGATATCTTGGGGTGAAGTTGAGATTGCAGAAAGGAGACAGAAATTGAAAGGAGGGAAAGAAAAACGAAGCAAATGAAAAATGGGTTAAGGTACAATCTACTTGCACTTTATCGTTTCTCTTTTTGGCCGGTGCATTTTATAGTTTCTGTTGCCTCATGTATTTTGAATATTTAACCTTGTACTTTCATTTCTGAATCAATATAGCTATCATGTTCATAAAAGGTACTTCAACAAAATTATGCTTGACTCACTTACCGCAGTCTCTTTCTCTTTTTTTCTCTTATTTGCAAAAAAAAAAAAAAAAAAGAAATGAATCAGCCAGAAAATTCATCATCCCCTTGCTGCCCCCTTACTCTCGAAAGAGAAGAGAAACCTATAACACGAAATGTTAGTGAGTGCACAAATTTTACCTCATCATTATGGACCCAAATTCTAGGCTTTCAATTTCTTTTTCCAATTATTGTGTTCTGCTGGTACTTTTGTTTGAATACTTCTGGTGTTATAGTATATTTACCATACACAATCATCACTATTGCCATTATTAGAGATTTAGAACTGCTTCACAAGTGGTCAAAACTGTTCGACAAGGCTTTTTAAGTCATCTAATATAATGGTGATGGAACCTTGACCTCTGCCGTGAAAATTGCCCGTACTGGTCTGTGGTCTGACAATCTGAACTCACTTCTATTATACTGGCTTTGCTTCAGTCCCTTGCCAAACCATATAATCCGGTCACACCTACAGAATGTTTATCTTTATTAGATATGCTTGTTTCATAGTTTAAAAAAAAAAACATGCTTGTTTCATTAGCTTTTAGGTAAAAAATTCTAATGTTCTTTCACAACTTACCAAGCTGGGGCTCGACTCTTTCCCCTTTTCCCATTCTGACTGCAGCCATAATAATCATCAGAATCTGGATAATATTTATATGTTGGTGCAAACTCAATTTCTTCCTCTTGCCAACCTTTGAAAATACAACCTTCTCTTAGCTCGGCCTTCAGCTTCATTTTTCCAAGTTTTCATTGTAAACTTCAAAATAGTGGTGATACTAGGAGTACAAAACTCACTACATGTTTGGATACTTTTAGGAACTTCAAAATTATTCTTTTTGCTTCCAGTACCTGATCCTTTTGTAGTAAGATGTTCCACTGCCCGTCGTTGACTAAACATCTTGTTGTGGCTTCAGGTAAGTAAATCCTATAATTCAGGTCGCCCAGCCAAATCACCCTACTGTATGAGATTAACCAGCTTCTGGTTGTTAGAAGATATTTTAAGATATTCACCAGTTGATATATAATACTCCCTCCGGATAAAAAAGAGTGTCCACTTAACCTTTATTTTGAGTAAAAAAGAGTGTCCACTTAACCTTTATTTTGAGTAAAAAAGAGTGTCCACTTATCATCAAGAAAGAATTAACCTTACTTTTCCAGATTTGCCCTTATTAAGTGTTAGGTGATCAAATCTCAATAACTATTTAATTAGGGGCATTTTAGTCAAATTACCCATTTTGTCTAAAAGTTAGTATTTTTTTAAGAGGTATGCAAATGGTTAAGTGGACACTCTTTTTGATCAGGAGGGAGTAATCAATATGTATGAAGTGAATTCTTCTTGGTTGTGCTAAAGAAGTGCAAGTGTAAAATTATTTGTCCATATGCTGACATGAGGCTTCATAAGCATTAAGCACAATCTCTTTCTCTCTTTATGCTTCCTTTTCTGATCAATTAATCAACTGTTATGGTCTTGGACAGAATGATAATGTTGGCTTCTCAACTTTAGGAAGCATAATCAAACCGTTTACTCTGCTATCAGCAGACTGGCAGCTAATGCTGTATCAAGAGTCAACAACTGTAACTTTGAGGAAAATTGCTAAGATGAGGAAATTCCAGCCTCTGGAAAAAGAATGTTATTTTGTGACTGATCGTTAATAATTATTGTAAAAGGTATACATACTCGTGCTGTAGAATTTTTCTTGGCATATACTGAAATGAGTCACAAGGAAATCTTGTGCGTGATAGTATTTGGGAGGCATCAGCATTTCTCTGTCTCTCATCTCCTTCTTTTCCTCCGGAAGCCAAATGACTACACACAAAGCAGAAGCTTGTTTCATGCAACCAAAATCTAACTGACACTGAACCCTGTATATCAAATACTGAAAATTAGTAAACTGAACGCAAGATACATATGATTTTGTTTCTATCCAGTTTGTTTCATTTATACTCCACATGCCCTTCTGATTATTGGAGTGAATACACTTGGGGGGGGGGGGGGGGGGGGCACAACGTGTGTACATAACTTTTCTGTAGTTTGTTCCTTGAACTTGTCAGATTATTTAGTAGGAAATGTGCTGTTATGAACAAGAAATATAATCTGAATTCAATTTTGTACCTTGTTCCCAAGGTAGCCAAAAATACCACACCCTACACAGGAGACACTTGTATGACTGATATAAGGAAGGAGTGGAGACCGCACCCATATGGTAATAAAAATTCCCACCATTTGCTTGCTAATTATGCATTCAAATTGTGTTGAATTTTCTATATTGAACTTTAAGGAACTCCCTTTCTTTAGTGGGTAAACCTTTAGACTTTCTTCTTCCTCTGCCTTCTGAAGGGTGATGTTGTTGACAGCTATCTTGTTCAGAGCTTTGCCAATAAGAGAATTCCATTGCATGCATAAAATTGTATTCTCTGGCACTATAACGTTTCCAGCATTCAGAGGTACAATTTCTTGAAACCTGATAAAAGTAGTTTGCTCAAGATTTGTACGTTCTCGAAAGTAGAATTTAGACCCTTAAAAACTGCAAGTATCAGCAAATACTACTTCATAGATTAGGCCGCCTAATACCAGATGGCTTGAGATTATAAACAGGTTGGGGCGGGACGGGTGAAGCCTTTCCCCGCAAAGTTTTAACTTGTCTTATCCTATCCAGCTTAGCATTTTTTTTCTTTCTATTTTAACTCACCCTACCTTGCATAGAAAACAGGTTATGCCCACACTTGCTTTTGATTTACCCGCCCAGCCCTGCATAAGAGCTCCCTTTCCCTGCCAGGTTTATGATTTTCCCATCCCCCTCTGCTCTGCTGAAATAGGCACAGACGGCGATGCTCACCCTAAGGGCGGCAGCATATGCGAAATGCAGCCATCAGGTGCTTTGGGTGGCTTACCTATTAGTGCAATGCAGTATATTGAAGTTAAAGGTTACCCGAGAACATAAATATCAGCCAAGTCGTTTTGAGTATCGAGCAAGTCCTCCATGTTCAAGTCGTTAGGTGGTGCAATGCCTCCAACATTCCATGAGCTAACAAATAACCTTATTTAGAAGAAAAACAATAATTAGGTAAATATCAGTATAGAGAAGAATTGTAAATGTTAAAGTTGAATTTACGTACGTAACATTTTGTATCTCAGCTGAGGGTGCTGATATTGTGTCAGAGTCAGCTAACATATTCTCATCATCCAGTCTGCTCTATAGAATGGTGTTTGCTGCTTAACTCAGCTACATGATCTTGAACAGAGGGCAGAAGAGAAGACTAAAGAGAACCAGAATTTACATCATCATGTAAGCAGAGTGCATGTGATTTGGGGGTGGGGAGAAAACGAGAGCAGTGGTAATGGAAGCTAATAAGTTAAAGAAAAGTGCTGGTATATCTATATATAAAGGGAAGGAGGCTGAAGATTTGATTTGTAAAGGAGGGAGATCTAGAGATGTTAGGTTTTCTTTGGATGTTGAGAGTGTAAATGATACTATGGTGGGCTCGAGATAACACCAATAAAGAGAAAGGACTTGTTAAACAAGATATTAAAATTGAAGTAGACAATTAATGAAAAAATAATCAGTCGGTTATTGGGAGGCCAAGATCATAAGGGAGGTGATGTGAGCCATGATGCAAGTTGGATTAGGATCTTCTATTTAACTTTAAACTAATACTTTCTTACTTATGGAAAACCAAAGAGGCACTCTCATTCTTTTGATCACATAGTGACTTTGTAACATTCAAGGATCGTTGTGAAGGTTATAAGGACATGACTTTGTAGTCGAGTTGAAAAGAATCTTTTGTTATCTTCTTCTTCAGAAGATGATGGTAGCTTAGTAGGAGTGAATTTGACCTTTTCCTGGTGAAACAAAACTTCAATTTGGAGAAATAAGAAAACTGCTTGTTATTTTGCTATTTGCATTACTGTTAATGAATACTATGATTTCAATTAAAGGCTCCGGCTCTTCCTTGTGTTTCTGTTGTCTGGTCTGCAGAGCCGTCCCTGGGGCGGTCGAGGCGCCCCCGCCGCACAGGCCCCGGGCCGGCAGGCTCCGCCCCAATATTTTCATTTTTCTTTTATTGATTTCAAATATTAAGATATGTATTATAATTGACTCCAATCTTACCAGTGAGAGTTGTAGCGTAGCGGTTGAGGCTCCCTTCAAAAGTTCTTTCCTAGTGAGAGGTTGCGTGTTTGAATCCAATGAGAATTGAAAGATTTTTTTAAACACAAAATTAGATTTGGCCCCAAGTCCCAAACAGTCCCCCCCTCTTTAAATAAAAAACAAACTTTTTTTCCTTTTTTTAATTTAAACACAAAAAACATTAAGGTATCTCTTTCGTAGCATTATTGTACTGAAATTGAAAACATTGAATCGAATATAGTGTTTACTATACATTTATTTGATGTTTTGATCAATAATTTTTTTAAATATTGATTAATTAGTTAATTTTAATTTTTCATATGAATAAAAAATGACCTCTTTTTGTTTCTCACACCGGACCCTTAAAAATATAGGAACCACCCTGCTGGTCTGGATGAAACACTATACTCAAGAATCTAATAAGCTTTTTTCTTGCTTGGTTTATTCATGGACAGTGCATGAGTGAATTTTTGAATAGCAAACTAGGAAAAGGGACATGAATAACACTTAGCTTCTCTACTATACTAACAGTTCTTTTGAATTTCATCCATCTATGTGTTGAAGTTATTGATGTGCATGAGGAAGTATTGTCATCTAACTATTGAATTGTTTCATGGCTAAAGTTTTCCATGAAATCAGGATGATCCTAGTCTAAATACAAGTTTAGGCTGTACAAAGAGCCTTAATAATTATGCTGTGAATATCATTTGAATAGCTCTATATTTGAAACTGGAACATGATAGAAACACTTAAAACACTAAAGTGTTTTTTTCCTTCTCTATAGACAAAGTTAGCCTCTGGCAGAAATGCAAGGTAAGATTGCGTACATTAGACACTTGTGGTCCAGTCCTTTTCCGAATTCCGCGTATAGCGGAGCTTAGTGCACCGAACTGCCCTTTTTTTTATAGACAAAATTAATGGGAGAGCAAGGAAGACCCAACCAGATGACAGTTGTTCGAATGATAACTTTTTAACTACTGATTATTTTTTATTGAGACCTCAATGTGTTTTTCTTAAATAGTTTCGTACCGGTAGGGACTCGTCCATGTCTGTGATTGGATGAATGGAGAAAACTGAGTGTCCAATTGGTCAATTCCATAAGTGTACTACGAGAATTAGCATATTTCAGTGAATCAAATTGCTATTTTTGCACTTATTTTATTAACATATATACAAATTAATCAGGTCGCTTTATGCTGATTGGCTTTGGCTACACCAAACTTACCAGAATTATTGACCAATCATGGTGATTAAAAGTATGAACTTTAAAATAATAATCGTTCTTTTCTAAGCAAAGAAGGTCAATGGGTGTTGCTTATCCTTAACCAATCATGATTAGGAACTATATTATTAGAGGACGAAAATTCTAATCCTGTTTCCTTTTTTATATTAAAGAAGACAAACTTGCTGATATCTACGACAACCATGAATAAGAGGAAATAGTTTGATAATACAAATGCAGTATTAATAGGACAACATAGCTTGTTTTCTTATTCTTTGTTCGGTAGGATTTTGTTGGGTTCAAAACACATAAGTAAGACACATCGGAAGTTTAAAATTTTGTTCTTACTTAACCCAAATAATTACTTCTGATATGGTTATATGACAATCAAAACCTGTAACATAAAACATGAATACTTACAGGTTGTATTATATGGAATCTTTATCAACTGTGGGTTCACACGCGAAAGCCCTTTCGATTGCAAGCTCCAAGCTTCAGGTTGTATTATATGGAATCTTTATCAACTGTGGGTTCGCACGCGAAAGCCCTTTCGATTGCAAGCTCCAAGCTTCAATGTATTTCTCCTTTGGAAAGCTAGGAAATCCGGCAGAGGTTCGAGAGAATGTTTTGATTCTAAGTCTCTAAGACTTAGAATAATAATATGAAATTAAGTGTGTTGAATAATGAAGTGAGTGTCTGTATTTATAGGTGAAAAATTAGGTCAAACCGGATTAGGGTTTGACCTTTGGCCTGGCCCAATAATCGAGACATAATAGGTCATTAGTGCCGCGGCCCTATGGTGTGGGCTCCGCGATGCTTGACGTGGCCCTACACCGTCTCAATTTATTTTCCGCACATTCTTAATTAAATCCAAAATTCAATTTTGACTTAATTAAAACAATCATTATTCATTTAAATATCTCGATTCTAAATCGAATATTTAATACTCTCTTAATACATCCTTAGATCGAAAAGACAATCGACATAGTGTGACCCTACATGCCTTCACATATCGACATTAATCAAATTAAGGTTTACGCGGAACTTCTAGACGGCTCCGCAAGACGAACTCAACATGTGAAGTATGTTTACACGAATCCAATAAACTTAACCTCTATGTGGTAAGATAAAATCTTTTCACTCACGACACACCTGATCAAGCTTAGGATTTGTCAAATGTCTATCCAAATGACTTAGTCATTGTATCTCATCTATATTAGTTGACAACTAGATCATATTCTAAATATGTCTATTGCGTTGGCCAATGACTTAGTCAACCTAATATCACTGAGAATCTGAGTGTTCTCTCGAATATACATTCGAGGAATGAATCCTAATCTTGGCTCAACTACCACTTTTAATCCACATCGTAATGAATCCAATACAAGCCGTATTTCAACATATAAGGCATTTGAGCTTAGGACAGGATTAAAGTATATTACTTTGTAGACAAGGTGCGCATTGACTTCAAGTCTAAGGACTTCTATCTCCCATACGCTGATCATACTTTAGACGAGTATAACAAACAGTATATCAACAAGGTATACCAATACTTCCAAAGTATCTATGTGTCCATCACGAGTAGCCATTACTCGTAGCAGGCGAGACATACTACATCCTCTAAGGATGTGATGCAAACCACATGTCGACTTATCACATATCATCGATATCCCATTCTCGATGATCATTAGTCGAGGCTATTTTAAGAGTTACGTTATAATATTAATATCTCACATTATTAATAACAACGTAACCTCTAGGGATGCATATTATAGAATATTATAAATAATCAACTAATAATTCAATAATTGCAAATGCCAAAATATTAATCTCCATTAATATTAATACGAATGTGTATAAAGTACATTTGTCCTAATACAGATTATCTCTAGGACATAAATATACTTTCAATCTCCCACTTGGCCTAGAGCCAATCTCTAACATATCTAATGCCCATATTCTCAAAATGACCATTATGATTGACTAAGCTTAATGGTTTAGTGAATGGGTCAGCTAGATTATCGTTTGTGGGAACATAGTCTAATCTAATCTCTTCAGTCTCCACCATCTCCCTGAGTATGTGGTACTTCCTTGGTACATGCTTGTTTCTGTTTGTTGATCTTGGTTCCTTAGCATGTGCAATCGCACTAGTGTTGTCACAATAAATAGTTATTGGACAACTGGCACTCGGAACTACCCTTAGTTCCTTCAGGAACTCAGAAATCGCGACATCTTCTTTACCAGCTTCCGATCCAGCAATGTACTCAGCTTCTGTTGTCGAATAAGCAGTTGTAGCTTTTTTGGAACCTTTCTAGCTCACCGCTCCACCATTGAAAATGAACGTGTACCCAGACTGAGATTTGAAGTCATCAAGATCCGTCTGGAAGCTAGCATTAGTGTACCCAGTAGCAGCTAGCTTTTCTTCCCCACCATAGACTAAAAAGTAATCTTTAGTTCGTCTAAGATACTTAAGAATACTCTTGACTGCTTTCCAGTGTTCTTCCCCAGGATTCTGCTGGAATTTTCAAGTCATACTAAGTGCAAATGCCACATCTGGCCTAGAACATGTCATGGCATACATGATCGATCCTATAGCCGAAGCATATGGGATCCTTTTTATGCCTTCAAGTTCTATAGTATTAGAAGGACTATCCTTCTTAGATAACTTGATGCCTTGTCCCATAAGTAGACCGCCTTTCTTGGAATTTTCCATAGAAAAACGTCTAAGCACTTTGTCTATGTAGACTGATTGTGACAGCCCCAACAATCTATTAGGTCTATCTCTATAGATCCTAATTCCCAGAATGTAGCATGCTTCACCTAAATCCTTCATCATGAAGGTACTGGACAACCACTCCTTGACTGACTGCAGGAGAGTCTTATTGTCTCCCATTATCAATATGTCATCTACATATATGATAATTAAGACAATTCTCCCATCCTTGCGTTTACTTTAAACACATGGATCCTCTTTTCTCCTGATGACTTGATAGCCTTGTCAAAGAAAATGGTCTAACTCCTCGAGGCTTGCTTAAGCCCATAAATGGACTTTTGTAGCTTGTATACAACATTTGATTTGGACTCAAGCGAAAAACCCTCAAGTTGTTTCATATACACCTCCTCAGCTAGATTACCATTGAGGAAATCAGTTTTGACGTCCATCTGCCAAATGTCATAGTCATAATATGCAGCTATTGCAAGCAAAATTCGAATGGACTTAATTTTTGCAACAGGTGAAAAAGTTTCATCATAATCGACCCCATGACGTTGATTATAACCTTTAGCCACCAATCTTGCCTTATAAGTCTGTACATTGCCATATGCATCAATCTTCTTCTTGAAGGCCCATTTGCATCCTATGGGTCTAACCCCTGTTGGCAAATCAATCAAGTTCCAAACTTGATTGTACATCGAGTCCATCTCAGATTTCATGGCTTATTTCCATCTCTGCGAATCAATGTCTAACATAGCTTCGATGTACATTGTAGGTTCATCGTCATCAGGAATATCTATCTTATTGTTTGTTTCAACAAGAAGATTAAGTCTTTCAGGCGGACGATGAGTCCTAGTGGTCCTACGGAGTTGATTATTATGCGTTTTAGTATTTGTTACATTCTTATTGTGAGAAGGTCTTTGTGTGCTGGACAATCCATCACCTTGAGAGCTTTCAGGAATGACATTTTCATGTATTTCCTGAATTGAATGATGTACAACCATTGTATCATCTTCCATTGGTTGTGTATGAGAGCCTTGCATTTCTGCACTATCTCTCACAACACTTCCACTGGCTAAAGGGCGTACTCTAAGTACCCAATCTTCACTAGATACTCCCACTGAATCCTTGTTTAGGTCATTTAACAAGGGTTCAACTTCTGTGTTATCTTGTGATTCTTGAATTTCTTCAAGTTCTATCTCTGTGCAACTATGTTCCTTGTAGACATATTCTTCTTCAAGGAAAGTTGTGTTCCTGGAAACAATGACCTTACGTTCTTCAGGAAGATAGAAGTAGTATCCCTTAGTTTCCTTTGGATACCCTACGAAGTAACATTTCTCACTTTTGGATTCCAACTTGTCAGTGAGCATCTTCTTAACATATGCAGGGCACCCCCAAGGTCTCATATGTTTAAGAGTTGGCTTCTTGCCATACCATATTTCATAGGGTGTCTTTTCTACTGACTTGGAAGGAACCTTGTTCAGAACATATATTGAGGTTTGTATAGCATGTCCCCAAAGGTATGTCGGTAGAGCTGAGGAGCTCATTATGGATCGAACCATATCTAATAAGGTTCGGTTTCTCCTTTCGGCAACACCATTCATCTGTGGTGTTCCAGGAGGTGTCCATTCTGATTGGACTCCATGTAGCTTTAAGTAATCTAGAAAATCCTTGCTCAAGTATTCACCTCCTCGATCCGATCGAAGGGTTTTGATACTTGTTGCAAGTTGTTTCTCTACTTTTGACTTGTACTCTTTGAACTTCTCAAAAGTCTCGGATTTGTGTCTCATAAGATACACATATCCATACCTTGTGAAGTCGTTAGTAAAAGTGATGAAGTATGGGAAGCCTCATTTAGCTTGAGTCGAAAATGGCCCATATACATCAGTATGGACCAACTCAAGCACCTCCTTAACTCGCACACCTTTCCCAGAAAGTGGCTTATTGGTCATCTTTCCTCTCAAGCAAGATTCGCAATTACCATAAGACTCCAAGTCAAATGGTTCGACGGTAGTCTAACTTCCTCAACCTTGCTATCCTTGATTCGTTGATATGATCAAGTCTGCAATGCCATAGGTAGGTAGAGTTTCTATTACTTATCTTAGCTCGTTTATTTTGTACATTGAGTATTTCTCGACAACAGTTTAGTGTATATAATCCATCCACAAGAGGGACAGTTCCATATATAACATTATCAAAAGACAGTACTTGACTGCCATTATAAATATATGAGGAAAAACCCTCCATGTCCAAAACAGGGATAGAAATGATATTCCTCGTTAACGAGGGTACATAGTAGCAATCATTTAACACTAGACAATAAATATAAGGCAAATTTAATCTATAAGTTCCTACGCGCTCAGCATCCACTCGTGCTCTATTTCCAACGCGTAGGTCTACCTCTCTTGGTCCAACCTTCCTGCTATCAGTTAGCCCCTGCACATTTGTACAAATGTGTGAGCCGCAAGCGGTATCCAATACCCAGGAATGATAGTTATTTATAGACATATTTATTTCAATGACGTACATACCTTATCACCAGAGGTAGAAGCACCTGGTGCTTTTCCTCCTCCTGGTGCCGTGCAGTCCTTCTTCCAATGCCCCTTATGGTTGCAGTTGAGGCATACATCCTTACCCAGATTCACCCTTTTCTTTACACCTCCCTTAGGCTTCATAGCTGATGGCGCAGCAACTGCTTTGCCCTTCTTCTTCTACCATTCCTTACTTTTCGGCTTGGGTCGGCTAGTAGAGCTCACCATGAGCACAGCTTTGCCTTTGGAGGTGGAAAACTCAAAGGTCTTGAGCATGTTGTGCAGCTCCGATAGACTCGCCTTCGTTCCATTCATATTGTAATTCACTATGAAGTTTTCAAAAGGAACGAAGGAGAGAGTTCAGGATGAGGGTGATAGCGACATTTTTTTCTAACTTTGTTCCAATTGAAGCAAGCCTCTCTAACAGCCCTATCATCTTCAACACATGCTGCGAGACCTGGCCCCATTCATTGAGCTTACACTTAAAAAGTTTTATCAGTAACTCATATTCCATAGTCTGGGATTGTGAGTCATAGAGACTCTTCATGTGTTCGAGCATCTCATTGGGACCTATGTTCTCATGTTGTCTCTGAAGTTCCATAGACATGGAAGACAACATCACGCACTGTGCTGAAGTGGCATCATCTAGGTGTTTTTGGTAAGCATCCTTATCAAAAGAGGCATATTCAGCAGAGTCAGTCGCAAGTACTGTTGGGAACACCGTGTCCAACACGTATTCTATTTTCTCTTGTCTCAGCACTATTCACAAATTTCTTAGCCAGTCAAGGTAGTTAGGTCCAATAAGTTTGTTCATTTCAATCAACATTTTCAATGATAAGCTCGACATTTTTGATAATCTGTCAAACTCAAAATTTATTTCCTATTACACACATTCGTTTATGCTAATCAACATGACATTTTGTTTAATTAGCTCCCACTATTTTAACATACTTCTACGACCCCATGGTAGAATACAGACCTATATTAATTGAGGTCATAATGGGCCAAGATCCAAGCCTATGCTATCTCCACATTTGCTTTGGCTGATAACTTCAATAACACATCTTGGTAGGTTCTAAACCAATTGCAAAACTTATTTGCAACTCTTGGTTGATCAAATATTACATTTAATCTTGCGTCCTTAGGTTAGTCCGACACTTTGGCGCCAAGATTTGTCTAAGCAAGTCAACCTCATTACACGACTGCGTTTATGTATCTAAGTAAATTTGGCCTTTGTGAGCAAACACTTTGGTGTAAATACCCACAAAAGTTTATCGTTTACCTTTATATTAAAACATATTTATGAAAGAGTCTGGGTTCTCGTAGACTTAGAGCAAATGCTTTGGCACAAATACTCGTATCGCCGAAAAGGATTTTGCACTCAATTATAATGGACGACGCATTTTAATTTAAACTTGTATTTAAAAAATTTGGGAACATTTAAATTCAAGGTTTTAACCAAGATCAACTCTTTTACGCCATATCCAATATGACATCTTACTATCATGCAAAACTAATTACACATATAGTTGGGAACTGTCAACCCAATATGCATGATATAAGATGGTTTAATCAAATACTGGGGGCCGCCTATCCAGACAGTTATAGCGGACGTTATTCTAGTAATTTAAATGACAAACGATTTGACATTTAGCAAAAAAATAGTATACTTATCAAATAATATACTATATTATAATAATCTTGGGTTAAACATTCTGAACTCTGAAATATATATATATATATCGCGGCGCTAATCATTAGGGCCGCGACACCACTGAGGCAGAAGCCTTTCGACTTCTGTAAATGCATTAGCGCCGCGGCGCTCCACCATGAAGCCGCAGCGCTGCAAAGACAAAAATATTTCAGCTTTTGCAAATGCATTTGCGCCGCGGCGCTGCAAGGGCAGAAACATTTCGGCTTCTGCAAATGCATTAGCGCCGCGACGCTCCACCATGGAGCCACAACGTCTACTGTCCAGTAAGTCCAAAATTTTGAAACGAAGCATTAGTGCCGCAATGCTCCACTATGGAGCTGCGCCGCCGCCTTGAAAACCCTAGCAAGCGCCGCAGCGCCCTACCATAGGGCTGCGACGCCGATGTCCTGACAAACGTTTCTGTGTTGATATTTCAAAATCATTTGAGCCCTAAATCCAATTTAGGGATCAAATCACAGATCCTTTATCATTACCCATCGTTATCAATAACGCACATATCTACCATCATCCGTTCTTACCCATTCTTTGCCGTGCACCGTGCAATGAGCCAGACAACACACTTTTGGCTTAGTTCGAGTTAGAGCGGAATGACTTCCTCGAGTTAGTGTAGGAGATAATTTAGGGTGATATCAAAAGGTTAACATTCGGTCAAGACATGTAGGATTTCAAGAAGCCTTGTTTTAATCCAATTTTATGTTTAACTCATATTATTATGTTATTCAATTGTAATATAACCATTGAACCAGACTGTGCTCTGATACCACTGTAGGATTTTGTTGGGTTCAAAACACATAAGTAAGACACAACGTAAGTTTAAAATTTTGTTCTTACTTACCCCAACAATTACTTCTGGTATGGTTATATGACAATCAAAACCTGTAACATAAAACATGAACACTTACAGGTTGTATTATCTGGAATCTTTATCAACTGTGGGTTCGCACGCGAAAGCCCTTTCGATTGCAAGCTCCAAGCTTTAATGTATTTCTCCTTTGGAAAGCTAAGAAATCTGGCAGAGGTTCGAGAGAGAGTTTTGATTCTAAGTCTCTAAGACTTAGAATAATAATATGAAATTAAGTGTGTTGAATAATGAAGTGAATGTTTGTATTTATAGGTGAAAAAATAGGTCAACCGGATTAGGGTTTGACCTTGGGCCTGACCCAAAAATCAAGACAGATTAGGTCATTAGTGTCGCGACCCTATGGTGTGGGCGTCGCAGCGCTTGACGTGGCCCTACACCGTCTCGATTTATATTCCGCACATTCTTAATTAAATCCAAAATTCAATTTTGACTTAATTAAAACAATCATTATTCATTTAAATATCTCGATTCTAAATTAAATATTTAATACTCTCTCAATACATCCTTAGATCGAAAAGACAATCGACATAGTGTGACCCAATAAGCCTTCACATATCGACATTAATCAAATTAAGGTCTATGCGGAACTCCTAGACGGCGCCGCAAGACGAATTCAATATGTGAAGTATGTTTACACGAACCCAGTAAACTTAACCTCTATGTGGTAAGACAAAATCCTTTCATTCATGACACACCCGATCAAGCTTAGGATTTGTTACACCTCGTAAGATTAAGACGATAATTAAGAACGTCATTAAGGAAGTAAGTTTCGGATATTGAATATAAGGAACGCTTACATATGTTAATACGGGAAATTAGTGTATAAACAGATGTTATCCCGGAATAGTTTTTCTTTAGTGCTATACATGTGACGACGAGAATTAATCCTAGTAGTTGAGTATATTCCAATGGAGTTATGGAATAGTATTATTTTATAAAATTTCGACATTGAGGATACGAGGCTTTATGAAATTCTCGGGAATTAAAAGAGGTGGGTTTAAGATTTATTAATTGAAGAACTTGGGGGTCAAAGTGTAAAAAGGAAAAATCAGATTTTTTTTATAAACCTACACTCTTCATCTTTCATCTTCCTCATTCCAAACTTAACAAAAACTCTCCTCTCATTCTCTCCTCTAAGCTCAGCAAAAATCACCCTCCACCCATAACCAAATTTAAGGTTTTTATCTTCTCTTCCTAGACTACATTTTTCACCAAAAATTAGAAGCAAAACAACACCAAAAACAGTGGCAAAACAGCCACTGCTTGGCCAAAAATTTGCCCAGAAAATTGAGATTTTTGGGATGAAATTTTGGAAGAAAAACGTGTAGGGATGATGGCTTAACATTGTAGAACACTTGCAAGTCAATTGGAGTTGAAAAAGTGAACAAAAAAGAGGAGAAAAATTACAAAACAATGGGGATTTTCGGACAAACAGTGGGCAGAAAATTGCGGACTGTTTTGGACGAATTTGAGGTATAAAAATTCTTCTTTCTATGATATAATTGTAATGCATGTTGTTAGAATTAAGGTAATGAATTTGTGTTAAGGAAAAATTGGAATTTAAGCATTGCATGTGACAATTTTGGGCAAGTTGCCAATTTGGGATAGATTTTGGTGTTGTTGGATTCGTTGGTTATTGTTGTTATTATTATCACTAATTGCATGATGAAATTGAAAGGAAACATTGAGATTTAGTTGGAATTAGTTATATGGAAGTATTGAAATCCGAAATTGGATTATAGGAATTAAGATAAGAATTATGGAATTATGACATGTTGTGGCCAAGAACTTGCATGAAATTGTTGGACATGTTGTGATGTATATGGACTGTTTTAGGGATTATTTTGTGGTGTTATAATTCTGAAATTTTAGTCACCTGTTTGCATGTTTAAGTGTGGTAATTTCTAATGTAAGTTCTAAAGGAATAAGGGTGTAGAAAGGCGTAGAAAGGCTTCACATTCTACCCTCGTTGTTATTGGAACATGGACTATTTTGTGGGTTGTTTTAAGGTGGATTAAGAGGCTAAATTTACATGAGAAGTGGGTGTGTAAATTCCCTTTATTGTTGTTTTGGTTGTGCCCTTAATTGGTGCTTGTTTATTGATGTTATTAGCCTCGTTTGGAAGTTGTGGAAACATGTATAAACAGGGGAAGTGCTGCCCGAATTTTTATAGAATAAGAAGTCGTTATTCGATATAAAGTATGCTAGTGATCATAGAATTGAAGAACGTATTATCATTATTATAGGTTGAAGTTCTAAATCGAGACGTACTCTAATATAGAGTTGATTAGTTCGTCTAAGAGGTATGTGAAACCCTTACTTCTTTCTTTTGGCATGATTTAATGAAAGTACGGCGGACGTACTTGATTCTTATACAGTTTAATTCCTAAAGAGGATTGTTATGAGAAGTGCCTATGATTTTTCAGCAAAGAGTTTATTATGACATTATTATAATGATTTTATTGAGAGTCAAATGATAATTTTTACTTGCATATGGTTACTCATGATATCTACTCGTGCTAAGTGTTACTACTTCACCTCACCGAGTCCCGAGCCGGGTTACGTTCGTGCACAACCTTGCATTTTTCACCGAGACCCTCACTAGAGGGCCGGGTTACGTAGGATGGATCCATAGATGAGATATGACTTTACCGAGTCCCAGCATGGGCCGGGTTATGATATGATTCCACCGAGTCCCGCACTAGTGGGACGGGTTACGTTACAGATATATATATATATATATATGTATATGGACAGGCACTCATGTTTTCTTGACTTGACTCTCATTTTTATAAGGCAACTGACTTCTATTGTTATGGCACAGTTGGATTTGAATCCTGATTTTTTTTATACTGATCTCCTGTTATCCATTGGCTACTTATGATCTCATTTGCAGTATTTCATGTTTACATACTCAGTACATTATTTCGTACTGACCCTCTTTCCTCGGGGGGCTGCGTTCATGCCCGCAGGTACAGGTGCTTAGTTTGGTGATCCTCCGGTTTAGGTTCCTGCGCAGCTGTTTGGAAAGCTCCTTTGATCCAGAGCTTTACCATTTTTTGTACGGAACCCTATCTTTTTTATTTATGTATATTTAGGGGCACGATGGGGCCCTGTCCCGTCATATGTCGTTATCCTTCTTGTAGAGGTCTGTAGACAGTTGTGGGTTGGACTGGTGTAAGAGTCAGAAATCTGTTTCGGTCAGCCATATTATTGTACTCTATGTTGGGGTGTTCCCGTGTATATGTTATATTATCTATTGGCAGCCTTGTCGGCTTGCCTGTTGTATTGTGTTGGCTAGTTGTGACTCCTCAGGAGCCAGGTACATTCGGGGGTAAAGGCAGCCTTGTCGGCTCGCCTACCCTGGCATATGTTGTTATTGCAGCGTTATGCTGCGCCGAATTTCGACTCATTAAGTGTTAGTTGGATTATGTGTGACAGGTTAGTGTAATGACGTCATTAGGGCGGTTAGTCGCGACCCGTCAGGTCGGGTCGTGACAGGATTTGTCAAGTGTCTATCCAAATGGCTTAATCATTGTATCTCATCTATATTAGTTGACAACTAGACCATATTCTAAATATGTCTATTGCATTGGTCAACGACTTAGTCAACCTAATATCACTAAGAATCTGAGTGTTCTCTTGACTATACATTCGAGGAATGAATCTTAATCTTGGCTCAACTACCACCTTTAATCCACATCGTAATGGACCCAATACAAGTTGTATCTCAACCTATAAGGCATTTGAGCTTAGGACATGATCAAAGTATATTACTTTGTAGACAAAGTGCGTATTGACCTCAAGTCTAAGGACTTCTGATCATACTTTAGACAAGTATAACAAACAGTATATCAGCAGGGTATACCACTACTTCCAAAGTATCTATGTGTCCATCACAAGTAGAATTACTCGTAGCAGGTGAGACATACTACATCTTCTAAGGATGTGATGCAGACCACATGTCGACTTATCACATATCATCGATATCCCATTCTTGATGATCATTAGTCGAGGCTATTTTAAGAGTTACGTTATAATATTAATATCTCACATTATTAATAACAGCGTAACCTCTAGGGATGCATATTAAAGAATATTATAAACAATCAATTAATAATTCAATAATTGCAAATGCCAAAATATTAATCTCCATTAATAATAATACGAATGTGTATAAAGTACATTTGTCCTAATACAAATTATCTCTAGGACATAAATATACTTTCATGTTCAAATAAAAACAGTACTAAGTTGACAACATAGTTTAATTTGTTTAGTTTGACAAAAATGACAACATGGATTAATCTTAGAGTAATATATTGGACGTACAAAGTTCCACCAAGGGATGCTGTTAACGAGATGCCTTTTGGATTAGTTAGCAGAAGACAATTGAGAGATTTCATTTTTGTTATAATTATTAATTAAGTAGAAGTTGAATGCAGGCCTATAATAAGACTTGATTATGAAAGTATTCTTTTTTATAATTATCCCTTTTTCTTCATTTTTTTTTCATTTAAGAATTATGGGTTTAATCGTCTCAGCCAATCACATCGTCCCGGGCTGGCATAATTTATGCTACCTCATGGCTAGTGGATGTTTAAATAAAGAATTATGATTTGCTAGACAATAATGCTACTAGTATTTAGTATTACTACTAATATTCACTAGGATATCATATATATCCTATTTAGTGGGGTGCCTAAAGAAACAGTTAAAAATTTAACGAAAGTATCAAAAAAGATATTAAAAGGATGGGCGTTTGATTAGAAATTTTGGCGTGTTGTGAACTTGTGTATTAACAGGGAGAGAAGATATTACATGGAACAACATCTAGTTGATTCCTGAACCATACAGTAGAGGCCATTTGATTACTGGGATTAGGGGTTATCTCAGCATAAAATTTAAGATTAAATTTGTCAGGTATTTTATTTAGGGTTTTAGTTAAAACCAGAATAAATTTATAACAAAATCTTGGTTAGAATTGTCTATTTCATATAAAAAGCGGGGTTATAACCTCAAGATGATAATCCGGGAAATATAATTGGAATAATCTTATATTGAACCAAATGACCCTTAGTACTTGTATTAGATATTAGATAGATAACGACAATTCCCTTCTATTAAAAAGAAGCACAAAAGAAAAAGGAAGAAAATGATGGGAACTGGGTGTTATATATCCCACATTGGATAGGAGTATTTCCATCATAATTGAGTCACTTGTCCCATATTGTCATTTGTCCCAAATAGTCAATTGTCCCACGTTGGTATTTTTAAGTTAAGTAAAGAGTCATTTGTCTCACATTGGTGTTTGAGAAGAAATTTGAACTTCCTTGTAGCTATACAATGAGTTAATGAGTTTGACATGTTGGTCAAGTTCTTGGGCTTCAATTCATTACGGAGGAAAACCAATAGTAATAAATAAATAAATAAATATTTTATATTAAATATTTAAAGGGGGAAAGGGGACGAATTGGATTTTCTGTTTCGTCAACAGAAATATCCCTTCGTGAAAATGTTGCAACGTTTCGAGGCAACCATTGAGTATCCATAAATACTCAGTGATTTGCATAAACGAAAGAGACACATAATACATTACAGAAAACATAATTTCTGCTTCTGAAACTCCCTTTTCTGAGATTTATTATTTCTTTAAAGTTTATATTTTATACGTGCGATTTCTGCTTCTGAAATTCGTTAGAGTGTAACTTTCGAATTTCTAAGAATATAGGTTTTGTATCCTGAAAGGTTAATTCCCCAGTGAACCTTTTACACATGAGAGGGAGGAACTAATACCTTTAAAGATAACATCATTTTTTGGTGTGCCTAACATATTCTTAATTCTATTACCCTATTATACAATAGTTTTAAAAGTATTAAATTTTTGCAATGGAGTCAGTATTAGTTAAGGCGCAGTTGAACGATGGAGACAAATTGAAAAGGTTGAACGGACTCAACTACAATCGTTGGAGTCTAAAGATGGAGTACCTTTTGATAATTGCAAAGGTATTCTATGTTCTGTTCAAGGCTGTCCGGAGGAAGTCACTGATCCGGATGCAACCGAGGCACAAAAGGCTGAGGCAACAGAGAAGGAGAACAAATGGGAAAATGATGATTTCGTTTGCTGCTACACCATTCTGCAGTCGCTGAACAACACACTGTTCAACGTATTTCACATCCACAAAACTGTTGCAGAACTCTAGAATGCTATAAAATGAAGGTATGTAAATGAAGATGTTGGTAATAAATCTCTTTTGGTTAACAAGTATGTTGAATAGAAGATGGTGGATTCTCGACCGATCATTGATCAAGTTAACGAGTTAAATGATATAGCAAAAGAATGTGTTGATGCTCGTGAACCCATTTCTGAAACTTTTCAAGTTTCAACCATCATTGGTAAACTTCCGCCTTCATGGAAAGATTACCAAAAGAAACTAAAACACAAGAAGAAGCCTATCTCTTTCGATGAACTTGTTCAGGGCATTAAAATTGAGACCGAAAGCCTTAGAAGAGATGGTTCAGTTTCTTCGAAGAATGATGGTGTGAATCATGTTTATGAGAAAAACCTTCATGGAACTTCTAAGGGAAATCAAGGAACGTCCAAGAAGAGGAAATTCTTTAAGAAAAATGGGAATGAGGATAACAGAAACAACAAAAAGAAAGGCAATTGTTATGTTTGTGGCAAACCTGGTCACTATGCTAGGAAATGCCGTCACCGTAAGGGGAAAGACAAGAAAAAGGAACAAACCAATGTGATTGATGACAAAGACTTTGTCGCTGTCATGTCTGAAGTATGCCTTGTCAACAATGGCACTACTGATTGGTGGGTGGACTCAGGTGCTACATGTCATGTTACCCCAAACAAGAGTTTGTTCAAGACATATGAAATGGTGAAAGAGGCCAAGGCCGTCTACATGGGAAATGCGTCATCAAGCGAAGTTCTTGGCGTAGACACTGTTGTTCTTTCCCTCACTTCGAAAAATACTTTAACTCTGAGAAATGTGTATCATATCCCCTCTATGAGGAAGAATCTTGTATCGATCCACAAATTGGACGAAAATGGTTTCAAAGTAGCCTTTGGTTCCCAAAAAGTGACTATCACTAAGAATGAGAAGTTTGTAGGAAAAGGCTACATGAAAGACAAAATGTACATGTTGAATGTTGACTATAATAAGACTGCATCTTCTGCTTACTTTACTGAAGTTTTACTTAATGTTGATGATCATGATAATTTGCACTATAGACTAGGACATATTGGTATAAATGCTATGAATCGCATGATTTCAAATGATTTTATTCCTAAGTCTTCTAAAACTTTTACCAAAAAAACTTGTGAATGTTGCTCTCAATCCAAATTGACTTAATTTTCTTTCAAAAGTGTTGTTAGAACAAATGATTTACTTGAACTTATTCATACGGATATTTGTGATAACGAAGAGCATATTACTAAAAGTGGTAAAAGATATTTCATAACTTTTATTGATGATTATTCAAAATTCACATATGTGTATTTGCTTAAAACGATGAGGCTTTTAATAAGTTTAAAATCTTCAAGGAGGAAGTTGAAAATAAAACCAATTTAAGGATCAAATGTTTGAGATCAGACAAGGGTGGTGAATATCTATCTAATGAGTTTATATCATTTTGCTTACAAAATGGAATTGTCAGAGAATTTTCAACACCTAATACTTCACCACAAAATGGAGTGGCCAAAAGAAAAAATAGATCCTTAATGAAAATGGTTAGTGACATGCTAATACATTCAAAATTACCAATGAGTTATTGGGGAGAGACACTATTGAGTTCTTGTTACATTACTAACAAGATTGTAAACAAGAAACATATGAAAACTCCATTTGAGTTGTTTATTGGGCGTAAGCCTAGTATTAAACATCTAAGGGTATGAGGTTGTATTGCATATATTTTGGACGCAACTTTGAAAAGGCCAAAACTTGATAGTAGAGCAGTTAAATCTGTTTTATTGGTTATTCTGCTATGAGTAAAGCATATAGATTTCTTATGCTTCATGATAATAGTGTATTTGAGGTTGCGCATGCTATATTTTATGAATACTTGAATATCCGTGATACTGATAAAATAGAAATAAATAATGATTTATTTGGTGAACTTGATATTAATAAGCATGCAACCGGAAATGAAATTGTGAATGATGAGAATTTAGAAGAAAATGAGAATGATGAAATAATCGAATTAAGGAGAAGTAAGAGACATAGAATTGAAAAGAATTTTGGTCCCGATATGTTGACTTACATGTTAGAAGAGGATCCAAAAAAATTTCAAGAAGCTATGTCACAATCAGATTCTGATATGTGGAAAAGAGCCATGAATGATGAAATCAAGTCTATACTTGAAAACCAAACCTGGACTCTTGTTGATTTACCTCCTATGACTAAACCTATTGGTTGCAAGTGTGTTCTGAAAAAGAAACTCAAAATTGATGGTACTATTGATAAGTACAAGGCTAGATTGGTAACCAAAGGTTATAGTAAAAAAAAAAAAGAGATTGATTATTTTGAGACATTCTCTCCCGTTTCTAAATTCACATCAATCAAAATCATGTTTGCTATTGCATCTATGTATGGATTAGAGGTTCATCAAATGGATGTTAAAACTGCGTTCTTAAACGGAGACTTGGATGAGGAAATTTATTTGCATCAACCCGAAGGTTATGTTGTTAAGGGTGAAGAACATAAAGTATGCAAATTAAAAAAGTTCTGTATGGGATTAAACAAGCACCACGACAATGGTACACAAAGTTTAAGCAAGAAATTAAAAGGTTCGGATTTAAGAGTAGCAAAGTAGAAAGTTGTGTTTTTACTAAGGTTACTCTTGAGTATAAAGTAGTGGTGACTTTATACGTTGATGACTTGCTTATCTTTGGTTCTGACATAAAATGTGTGAATGAGACCAAAGAGTTTTTAAAGCAAGCTTTTGACATAAAGGATTTAGGTCCTGTTGATGTCATATTGGGAGTCAAAGTGTTCAAGAGAGGAGGAACTTACATTCTAACAAAATCTCATTATGTTGAGAAAGTGTTAAAAAAGTTTAATTACTTTGACTGCAAGGATAGTACAAGTCCTATTAATCCAACCATAAAATTAGTTCCAAATAAATGAGAAATAATAAATCAAGAAGAATATGCCAAAATAATCGGTAGTATTACGTATGTGGTGAATCACACTAGACCTGATCTTGCGTGTTCTATTGGCATATTGAGTAGATTTACTAGCAATCCAGGAGAAGATCATTGGAAGGAACTAAAATGAGTACTAAGATACTTGAAGTCAACAAGAAATTATGGTCTGAATTACAAATGCAATGCATCTACACTTGAGTGTTTTAGTGATGCAAATTGGGCATCAGATGCAAGTGATTCTAAGTCAACTAGTGGATGATTATTCACTGTTGGAGGTGCCATAGTTTCTTGGGCTTCGAAAAATCAAAGTTGTGTTGCTTTATCTTCAATGGAATCTGAATACATAGCCATGTCAATGGCTGGAAAAGAGCTTCTGTGGTTTAGAAGATTCCTAAAAACTATTTCTTTTATAGAACCAAAGAAGGGTCTTATAACTTTGTATTGTGACAATCAAGCTGCAATTTACAATGCAAATAATGAGAGAATATCTGATCATAGTAAACATATTTCTATGAGATATAATCATGTTCGAAGTATGGTTAAGAAGGGGAAGATCACACTTGAATATCTTCCAACAAAGCAAATTCTAGCAGATCCGTTAACAAAACCGTTATCGGGAGATAAAATAAAAAGGTCATGCGAGATATGGAGTTATTACCGATATAAACGATGTCTTGATTGAAACCAAATTTATTCTAAGGTACAAGTTATATATTTGGCATCTTATTATGAGAGTTAAAAAGACAATTCAATATTAGACATTAGCGAGATGGAAACTTGGATACATCTCAAGGTGCATAATTTGGAAATAGTGGGGGTGATACTATTTCGAAAGCTCTATATCTGACATATGCACTTTTGTTTACCACAACAGGTATGGTTGGACCCTAAGTCCTTAATAGACTTATAGCTATGTGGAATGCGTTGTGGGCATTCTTGATAAGTCTACCTATACAAGTATAGAAGTGAGATGCCACTTCTTAGGGATCATTCGGTAAGATCCTAGAGTACTTGTGAATCCAGGATTCAGCATAAGGCCCATATTAAACTATGCTGCCAAGATTAAAAAGAAACAAGAAATCATACGCAACGAGAATATGATTCCTCAGTGTTTCATATTCAACCATAAGTTAAAGGCCTAGTCCACTTCATGGCTATTCGTTGTGTAACGCACGTTATATATATTTTTTATTATTTTCATTATGCATGTAAATAAGTGGGGATTATTATATATCCCACATTGGATATGAGTATTTCCATCATAATTGAGTCACTTGTCCCACATTGTCATTTGTCCCACATAATCAATTGTCCCACATTGGTATTTTAAGTTAAGTAAAGAGTCATTTGTCCCACATTGGTGTTTGAGAAGAAGTTTGAACTTCCTTGTGGCTATAAAAGGAGTTAATGTGTTTGATATGTTGGTCAAGCTCTTGGACTTCCATTCATTATGGAGGAAAACAAATAGTAGCTTCAATAGTTCAAAACTTATATATATATATATATACTCAGTGATTTGCATCAACGAAAGAGACACAGAATACATTACAGAAAACACAATTTATGTTTCTGAAATTCCCCTTCTCTGAGACTTATTCTTTCTTTAAAGTTTATATTTTATACGTGCGATTTCTGCTTCTGAAATTCGTTAGAGTGTAACTTTTGAATTTCTGAGAATATAGATTTTGTATCATGGAAGGTTAATTTCTCAGTGAACATTTTACACCTGAGAGGGAGGAATTAATACCTTTAAAGATAACATCGTTTTTCGGTGTGCCTAACCTATTATTAATTCCATTACCCTATTATACAACACTGAGGTCTTGATATAGATATGAAAATGCGCAAAGAAAAAATTTAATTGAGTATGATGTTTCTATTAAATTAGTAAATGGATAATGTATTTTTGCTTATAAACTTAGATGACATAACAAATAGTTGATTAACATACATTTTCACATCATTAATCACTTAATCATGATAAGTTAATTGATGTAAATTATGACAAACATTCTTTTGTATCGATAATGGGTACGAATAAATTCGTGAGAAAATTTTGGTCATGAATGGCACTGTTCGTGACAATAAAGCAGCACAGAGCTTTTGGATGTTGGGAGTTATTTTAAGTTAATTGGGTTGACATCCCAAGTGAGAAATCCATACACTTATCCCCATCAGTGCAGACATATCATCTTTCTTGTCTATTTGTTTCAAGTGTCCTAAAAATATGAATGGTTAGTGCCGTTGTCAGTAAAAAAGAAGAATAAGAAATGCAATTATCGACACAACTTGTAGCTAGAGGTGTTTTACTATTAGATTTGCATTGCAACTTGCATAGATACGCTTGCGTGCGTACGACTTGGCACTGATAAACCCCCATTCCCCATGACAAAGTTTTTGGTCTATTTGGTTGCTGGATAGTATATACTAATACTAAACATTAAAAGTCGTTCTACAGATTGTACGATATTAAAATATGTATATCTCTAGGCTCCTAATCCTGAAGTATGTTTGGTAGGTATAGGGAGGTTTTGACCGAAGTAAGCCATTATCTAAATTAATTCATCAAAATAATATATTTTTTTGAAAATTTACAAAACTAGAATAAACTTATTCCGCAGTAACGTATTAGGCATTATTTTATTCAAAAAATCAAACGGGCAAAAAAGTTACTAGTTGATGGCGTTAAAGGATAATTCGTACTTGTGAGTAACGTTTTATCCTTAATACGTAACTGAGAATAACGACTTTAAGAATCCAGGAACGAACAACTTTTATACAAAATCTGACATTGATTGATTTTAAAGTCAGGTTAAAACATAACTAATAGTAACGTTTTTATAGTAATCCTGTGAGCTGAATTTTGAAACTGAAAAGACTGCTATGGAGTATTGCTAAGCTAATCAGTACTTCTTTTGTAAGGCTAATCAATAGTTTTTTTAAAGCTAATCAGTACTTTATTTTAAGGCTAATCAATACCTTTTTTAAGGCTAATCAGTACCTTTTTTTCAATAATCAGTACTTATTTTTAAGGAAAGTCAGTACTTTACTATGGTCCCTTCACTCATTTAATGAGCTAGATTCACTTTGTTAACCAAATAGTATTAACTATGGTTGCTTGTGTTGTTGTGCCTGTGTTCAAAAAATCAGGAAAAACAGAAACCAAACGGAAAGACAAAAACCAGAAAAAACAGAAACTGGAAAAATAATACAGAAGTAAGAAAATATCCGAGACCACGAATTCACTGTGTGTGTCCTTAAGGAATTTAATCCCCTCACTGTACCCGAGGTTATGGATTACTTCCTCCCAGGATAAAACGGATATACCTGTCGCAGGAGTAGCGGTACGTCAAACTCCTTCGACTTCGACGAACTCAAAGTTGGCAACGAAACACGGTAAGACTCGATAGTTTTATTTGTGAAAAAAGAATGCGAAATTTCGGATGCGAAATTTTTGGTTTTGGTATCTTTAAAATGAGGCATTGCCTTAGTTATATAGCCTTGAAGGTGCCTCTTCGGAATAAGTTGGTGACTTTGTTCGGAAAGGTTGCCTTCCATTTCTCATTCACACCAACTTGGCTAGTTTTATTCATTAACTAGCTTTAACAATCCCCCACATGAATGGGGAATGGCTATATGATGAAAAACATGCATGACAAAAAACTGTGTGATTCGTAAGCAAGGATTAATCGCATCCGGATAAGTAGATTTCTCTTTGAACTTTCCGTAGTGAACATATGTCGGATATACTCGGTCAATCGGTAGATGTGATATCCTTGAACCGTCGAGCTTTGGTGTATACCTAGACAACCACATGTCACACAATTAACCCTTTAACCGTCTTTGGTTCTCATTGTTTTGTTCGTTTCACCATGAACACCGCCCGGTTCATAAGTGCGTAGAGAATTGGCCTTACATAATTCTCCTTGAAGCGGCTTACACTTCACACTTACATAGGTGATTCCTAAATGTGTCATCCCGTAGATACACTATTTGATATACCCCGTACCAAACTTAGGAACCATTAAAAAGCCGCAATGCTTTATCCTGGTACGAACATTGTCTCATCACGAGAATGGACCAAAGAGTTATTGTGACAATGTTGAACCGTCATTAATGACTTTGTTTGATCTCTTTGAACCTAGATCTTGGGATCTCCAGTCTTCTAGGTAGAGTTACCGTCACGATGACTTGTCCTCGGCCATAGTCCCATTCCCCTTGATGATCTTTCAACTACCTCTCTAGTTAGGCCTTTAGTTAGTGGATCCGACACATTATCTCTTGACTTAACATAGTCAATTGTGATAATTCCACTAGAGAGTAGTTGTCTAACGGTATTATGTCTTCGTCGTATGTGACGAGACTTTCCGTTGTACATAAGGCTCCGGCTCTTCCTATTGCCGCTTGGCTATCGCAATGTATGCATATAGGAGCCAACGGTTTGGGCCAAAATGGAATATCTTCTAAGAAATTCCGGAGCCATTCAGAACTTCTTCACCGGCTTTGTCTAAAGCTATGAACTCGAATTCCATTGTAGAGCGGGCGATACATGTCTATTTGGATGACTTCCAAGACACGCTCCTCTACCTATGGTAAAAACATATCCACTTGTGGATTTAGTTTCAGTTGAACCGGTGATCCAATTTGCATCATTTGTATCCTTCAATAACTGCAGGGATACCTGTTATAATGCAAAGCAAAGTTTTGAGTATGTTTTAAATACCCAAAAACTCGTTTCATCGCCAGCCAATGTTTTTGGTCGGGATTACTAGTGTAGCGACTTAGTTTACTTATAGCACATGCAATATCGTGTCGCGTACGAGTTCATGATATACATCAAACTTCCCAACACTCGGCATAATCCAATTGAGAATGACTTTCACCTTTATTCTTTGCAAGAGCAAGGTTCATATCAATTGGCGTCTTTGCAACTTTAAAGTCCAAATACTTGAACTTTTCAAGTACCGTTTCAATATAATGAGATTGAGACAATGCTAGACCTTGAGGAGTCTTATGGATTTTAATTCCCAGAATTAAATCGGTAACTCTTAAGTCTTTCATATCAAACTTACTAGCAAGCATGCGCTTAGTAGCATTTATGTTAGCAATGTCGTTACTCATTATCAACATATCATCCACGTACAAACAAACAATGACTACGTGGTTTGGAGTGTTCTTAATGTAGACACATTTATCACACTCATTTATCTTGAATCCATTTGACACATTGTATGGTCAAATTTTGCATGCCACCTTTGTTTGGGTGCTTGTTTTAGTCCGTAAAGAGACTTAACAAGTCGACACACCTTCTTCTCTTTCCCTGGAACTACAAACCCCTCAGGTTGTTCCATGTAAATTTCTTCCTCTAACTCTCCATTTAAGAAGGCTGTTTTCACATCCATTTGATGGATTTCAAGACCGTACACGGCGGCTAACGCTACTAACACCCGAATAGATGTAATCCTCGTTACCGGCGAGTATGTATCAAAGTAATCAAGACCTTCTCGTTGTCTAAACCCTTTAACAACTAGTCTTGCCTTATATTTATCAATAGTACCATCAGCTTTCATTTTCTGCTTGAAAATCCATTTGGAACCTAAAGGTTTATTCCCTGGAGGAAGGTCAACCAATTCCCAAGTATGGTTGTTTAAGATGGATTCTATCTCACTATTGATTGCCTCTTTCCAAAATTGAGCTTCCGATGAAGACATAGCTTCGTTGAAGGTTCGAGGCTCATTCTCCAACAAAAATGTTAGAAATTCTGGTCCAAATGAAGTAGACGTCCTTTGACGTTTGCTGCGTCTCGGTTTTTCCTCATCAGGAATATTTTCCTTTGTTTCTTCCCGAGGTCGTTTAGATTCTTTGCTAGACGACTCACATTCCTTTTTATACGGATATATGATTTCAAAGAAGTCGCATTATCGATTCAATTACCGTATTTACTGAATGTCGGGATTTTCGGATTTGTGAACCGAAAATCGATATGCCTTACTATTTGTGGCATATCCTATGAAAACACAATCAATGGTTTTAGGTCCTATTTTTACCCTTTTGGGTTTAGGAATTTGCACCTTGGCCAAACACCCCCACACTTTGAAGTATCCCAAATTGGGCTTCCTTCCTTTCCACTTTTCGTATGGAATAGATTTTGTTTTGCTATGGGGCACTCGATTGAGTATTCGGCTAGGCTGTTAGAATGGCTTCCCCCACAAGTTCGGGGTAAACCAGAACTTATTAACGAGGCATTCATCATTTCTTTCGGGGTTCTATTTTTCCTTTCCGCAATTCCGTTTGATTGTGGCAAGTAAGGGGCGATTGTTTGATGAATAATGCCATATTCCAAACATATTTGTTCAAAAGGAGATTCATATTCACCGCCCCTATCACTCCTTATCATTTTAATCTTTTTGTTAAGTTGAGTCTCAACTTCGGTTTTGTATTGCTGAATGCTTCAATTGCTTCATCTTTACTATTAAGTAAATAAACGTAGCAATACCGCGTACTATCGTCGGTAAAAGTTATGAAATACTTCTTTCCACCGCGAGATGGGATTGACTTCATGTCACAAATATCTCGTATGGATTAAGTCTAAAGGACTTGAATTCCTTTCAACCGACTTATAAGGATGTTTAACATACTTAGACTCAACACATATTTGACATTTTGATTGATTGCATTCAAACTTAGGCAATACTTCCAAACTAATCATTTTTCGCAAGGTTCTATAATTGACATGTCCTAAACGTGAATGCCATAAATTATCGAACTGAATCAGTTTTGACAGCAACAATTATAATACACAACGGTGAAGATTTTATTTCTTCAAACCGAATCAAGGTTACACAAACAGATTTAAAATACTTGAAATGAAATGCAGTAAATTGTATGTTGTATACTTGATGAAGTTTTTATATCTTCAAATCAAGTACCCAAATGAGTAGAAAGTTATGAAAACTTTAATCTCAACCGGAGTAGAAAATCCGAAGATTTTAGTCTCCAAACAACATATAAGTTCGTTACACCGAAACAACAAACACCTTTTTTTTTTCCCCCCAGTAAATTGTATGTTGTATACTTGATGAAGTTTTTATATCTTCAAATCAAGTACCCAAAGGAGTAGAAAGTTATGGAAACTTTAATCTCAACCGGAGTAGAAAATCCGAAGATTTTAGTCTCCAAACAACATATTAGTTCGTTACACCGAAACAACAAACACCTTCTTTTTTTTTCCCCAGTAAATTGTATGTTGTATACTTGATGAAGTTTTTATATCTTCAAATCAAGTACCCAATGGAGTAGAAAGTTATGGAAACTTTAATCTCAACCGGAGTAGAAAATCCGAAGATTTTAGTCTCCAAACAACATACAAGTTCGTTACATCGAAACAACAAACATACACCTTTTTTTTTTTTCCAATAAATTGTATGTTGTATACTTGATGAAGTTTTTATATCTTCAAATCAAGTACCCAACGGAGTAGAAAGTTATATAAACTTTAATCTCAACCGGAGTAGAAAATCCGAAGATTTTAGTCTCCAAACAACATACACTTTTTTTTTTCGACAACGTTCTGTAATTGTTAAACAAGAACAAATGAACACAGAAATAATGATTAAATTCCTTAAGCTTGTTGTTGTGCCCGTGTTCAAAAAATCGGGAAAAACGAAACCAAACGGAAAGACAAAAACCGGAAAAAACGAAACTGGAAAAATAATACGAAGTAAGAAAATATCCGAGACCACAGAATTCACTGTGTGTCCTTAAGGAATTTAATCCCCTCACTGTACCCGAGGTTATGGATTACTTCCTCCCAGGATAAAACGGATATACCTGTCGTAGGAGTAGCGGTACGTCAAACTCCTTCGACTTCGACGAACTCAAAGTTGGCAACGAAACACAGTAAGACTCGATAGTTTTATTTGTGAAAAAAGAATGCGAAATTTCGGATGCGAAAATTTTTGGTTTTGGTATCTTTAAAATGAGGCATTGCCTTAGTTTATATAGCCTTGAAGGTGCCTCTTCGGAATAGGTTGGTGACTGTTCGGAAAGGTTGCCTTCCATTTCTCATTCACACCAACTTGGCTAGTTTTATTCGTTAACTAGCTTTAACAGCTTGTTCTTTCTTTTTCCTCCTTACCATTCGTTCCCAGCAAAATGGTACATTGACACCTTCCCTGTATCAAATTCATCTAGAAACAAAGAAGATACAATAACATCAACGTGCAGATTGCAAACCGAAAAATTACTCTCTCTCTCTCTCACTCTGTCTCTTGCACAATTAAGCAATAACACATCTTTCCTTTAAATCATTAAAAAAAAAGGAGAACAATATCATAGGTGCAATTGAAATATGAAATTTCAGAGATCCAAACAAGGAGAGTAGATTCATATAGTCAAATGTTTGGTTAGGCAGCAATAAGATTCTAACAAAACTTTGGTGCAATTGAAATATATGCCGAAGCTAAATACTAACTATGCCTTGCGAAATCCTAATTATGCCGCGCAAAAAAATGATGAAGGGCAGAAATTAACACAAATTTGAGGGGCAAAAATTAAAGACCACCCCAAAATAGAGGCATTTGTGCGAATGAATCATTTAATTGCACGGTTTGTCCTTCAAATGGGTTGGTCTTTAATTTTTGCACTTCAAAATTGAACTTATTCTTATAGGGGCATAACTTCTTTAAGAGTGCTAGACAAAAATAGACATAACTTGTGTGATATTATGACGAGAAAAAATGTTGTGCCTCGGGAATTTTTTTTGCCTTGAATAAAGACCAGCATAAAATAGGGAAAAAGTGCAAATGACCCATTCCCGGGTCTACCATTGTTAGCCCACCCACCATCCATGGGCCGGCTCACTTGGTCCATGGCTAAACTTGTTAAATGGGCCTGCTCGACCCAAATTCCAGCGCATTTAACCCATCTAAACATACCCCTTCATCGGCCCAGCGCATTAACTTGGTATATTGATTTGCACATATTTAATCAGGTATACTAGAAAAGGCAATTAACGGTATCCCCCCCCCCCCCTCCCTCCTGCTAGTTCAAGTCCCTAATAAATTAGGAAAGTAGAAAAAATAAATCAATCAGAAAAAGAAAACTGAAGATTCCTATTCCTAGTCATTCAAGGAAACCAAAAGAAAACAGGAAAACAATTCCTATTCCCAATCATAGAAGGAAATCAAATTCTCTTCTTGTAAATTCACTTGCCTAGCTTTCATAGTTCCTCACTTAATTTTCATTCAATTGAATCAATCTTCACTATTACTCTCGAAATGGCCCCAATCAAAGTAACATAAAAATAATTTAGACAAACACCACCAATCAAGAATGGCGATGATGTCAAAGGCAATAAAAGCAATAGCATACAAGAAACTACAAAAGTATTCCAAAAGGGTGATGAAGTTGAAGTGGCAAGTTAAGAATATGGCTTCATAGGTTCTTACTACACACTACACAGTAACTATTGTTTCTTCTATCTGGCGCTTATCATTACAAAGTCAAGTACAAAACATTGTTGACTAATGATGAGTCTGCACCGCTAGAGGATGTTGTCACTGCCGCCGATATCCGCCCTGTGCCACCTCATCAACATGAAATAATGTCGAAAAACAACTTCCGTCTGTACGACATGGTTGATGTTTTTGCCAACGATGGATGGTGGTTTGGATTTATCAGTGGAAAAGTTGGACAAGAGTACTATGTCTACTTCCCTACAAGTGTGGATAACATTGCATATCCTCCTCATGTGTTGAGGTTTCATCAAGAATGGTCTAATGGCAGGTGAATATTTCTTCCAAGACAAGGAAGGATTTTTGACTTACACTGATTTTGATTTCAAGAAATTCTTGATTTACTGTAACGTAATATGAATGTTACTTAATCATTCTCTTTATGTTCAAATTTCATCGCAAAATTGTTATATATGCTGAACATATAGTTTGTTATTGTTCTAGCCTTGAATGTAGTATTATACGTCTTCGAATAGTCCTATTTCCTAATTTTATAATAACTAGTCCTTGAATGCATTATTTTTCTTTCGTAATAAGGATCAACATAAGATATCTTGTAACCAGTTCTTGCCCTAATGGATCCAGTGAATACTAGTGGATAGGGTCACGCTGAGTCGCTGAACCCGATGGACTGTGAGCTACATGGGTCACATCCAAATTACTAGTATTACATTCAGAAGTTGCAATTTTCTAACATACGAATTGAAGATGTTCAATCTCAGTACTTAAAATTTTGGTTATCACATGATTTTCTTATCCTAGATAGAGCATTCACTGTTTCGGCAGTGAACTTCCTTCCAAGTACAGAGACATGGTGATCATAGAGGTGAGCCTTATGGCAAATTAAACTTAATTAATATGTTGTTGTTACTCTATTGTACTTTATAAAGCAGTACGAGAAGTAAATAACTATTACAAGTGTTCGAAAGGATAAACAAATATTCAATATTCAGAAATTGAATCTTGTTGAACAAATAGACCAATCTTCTTTGCTGCCGCAAGCTTGTTGTGTCTTGAATCTTGATAACCTGAAATTAAGAAACAACTAAATCTGGATGGTTACAACGTTGTGTATTGAGTCGAGTGATTGCCCTCTGTCCTTAAGACAAGATTGTCCCGTATATATGCTTTTACGTTAGCGGGCAATAGTCTCCCAAGATAAAACAACACTTTAATCTCAACGCTACAAAGCCAATAGATTGAGCCTGACGAAGAAAACAAATATGAATCGACTTGCTGAAGATATGGAAAAGGAAGGAAGAGTTTCTGTTTACTCTTCTGTTTCGTCTCTGTGTATATAGTGTGTCTCTGTTGTGTATATCTTGTGTATATGTGTGTATTACAACACTGTTTTTCCGTCACTGTTTTTGCTGTTTTTCGTGACTGTTTTGTGTTGTATTTCGTGAGTGTTTTTTGTGCTATTTTCCACTGTCACGAATTGAGCCAAAAACAGCTCAATATATAGCATGGAGGAGGGCAGTCCAACAGCCACAAACAAGGCTGTAATGGCCATTAAGGGAGGGTTGTAATGGCAGGTTTAATGCCATGAATGAGGCTGTTCATGGCCTTGAAGGAGGGATGATTAATGGTCATGAAGGAAGGCTGTTAATGGAGTAGTTAACAGCCAAGTAATGGCTGGTTAATGCTCCAAAAATAGTCCAAACGGTAGGCAGAAAGTTTCTGCCTTCCGTCACTCCCAAAATCAACTTTCCAGAAACTCTAGGGATCAAACTGTAAATATTAAGCAATTTGGGGTCCAAAAAGATAATATCCACAGCTCGTGGCCCATGATCGGACCGGACGGGCGGGCGGCGGCGGCGCGCATGTGGGCTTAGCCTTGAACCCAAGCACATCTAGGTCCTCACTCCTTTAAACACATGGGATACCCCTTGGGGTCCCAAACCCTTTACCACATTAGAGACTTATATAGAGAACAATTATTCATATTCCCACCGATGTGGTAGATTTGTCCCACACCATATTTCCATGCATCAAACACCTTACTTCGTGGACCAATATCTCTTTCATTTCTCAACGAAATTTGACGATTCTTGGTCCTACGGTCATCTACTCACTTCGTAGATCATGCATGTACGAAGAGACAAAGTCTCCAACATGCAGAACACTAGTGTTTAATTCATCAAAGATGGGTGGACGCATCTCCCCGCCAAAAGCAAATTTCCAACATATGCAAGCATTCAAAAAAGGAATCACAATTTTAAAAAGGACAAGATTGAACTTAATATAAACATAATTCCACTTCATAGATGGACAAACCAAACAGGTCTAGTAAAGCAAAGGACACCATCCCAGAACAACCTAGTAGCGTAGAGCAAAAGACATTATCCAGAACAACCTAGTAGCGTAGAGCAAAAGACATTATCCAGAACAACCTAATAGTAGAATAGAGCAAAAGACAATATGCAGAACAAACTAGGAGAGTTCCATTTACAAACAGGGGAATAGCAAAGGCATTTATTCATTGATGTTGTCCATGAAGACAGTGGTCAAGACATTCTTGGACTGCAGCGAAGTCTTCAGCATCTTCAAAGCCTGGCAAAACAAGAAATAATCCATTTTCAGTATACTATAAGTTATATGGGGTAAGAAGGACATGATAGAACCATAGTTGAAACAACAAATTAAGTTATTGACAAGAAAGGAACAAGTTTATATATACCTCATCCATTCCCAGAGTAACAACTTCCTCTTTGAGAACACCAACATCTTTAATGCTGAATTCGTTAAGCAGGGCGATACTGGAAATAGTGGACATTGGCTTCACAACTAAGTCATCCAAGACCATGTAAGTGACAACCACATTTACCAACCCTCCATTGGATGCTACCACATTTTCTGCAGGGGGTGCGATATAGGTCACTGCTGTGTTCATAATATTAGGGTGTAAAATGGACGGAATGGGCTGAATTTGGGCTGATCAAAATGAGTTGAGTTAATAAATAAATAGGTTATTGACCGCCCAAATATTACTTGGTGCAATCGAATGGATTGGATTAAGTAGCAGATCAAAACCCAATCCGCCCAATTCTTACTAAACTTTAATTGCCTTTTTGTTTTTTATAATTTTTTAGTAGTTAATAATTTTTTTAAAAATTATGGCTATATATAACATATCAAATAAAAAACAACGCTTTAAACATATTTTGATAGATTTCTCATAGATCAATTTGACTAGATATCCGCCCAAATTTTGATGGATTGAAATATGTTGGACTGAAATGGGTTGAACTATGTTGGACTGAAATGGGTTGAACTAACAAGTGGGCGGGTTAACTTGAATGAGTTGGATGGATTATGGTTTCATGGGTTAAGTTTGACACCTCTACAAAATATGTTCACATCTTGTACCGAATCCACCCAAAGAAGGACAACGCGTTTGAGGATCATCAGTCACGTAACCATTATGGTTAGCCATAGGGCACTTATAAAATTGTCTTTCAAGTACAGGGAGTTGGTGAGCGACAACAGAGGGACTGAAGAAGCGTCGGGTGCTGATTTGGTTGAATGTACATATTGTCCAAATTCTGAAGGCTCTCATACATATTGAGTTTCTTAGCTACTTATATACCAAAAAGAGCAGTAGGTGCAAGCGATTAGGTCGATTGATTTCACTCCTCTCTTCCATGACAGAAAAGTGATTGACGAAATGGTTCCTTGGGACTGTTGGAAATTTACTAATGTGGGATTGAGTTTATCCCGTCTTTAATGACTTAAACATATGGGCTCCACATGTTGGAAACATCGGTTCTTCGCACATGTCTAATCTACTAAGTGAGTAGATGATGTTAGTGTCAAGTATCGTCAAATTTCGTTAAGAAATGAAAGAGATATTGGTACACAAAGTAAGGTGTTTGAGACATAAAAAGATGGAGTGTTTTTGGCCAAAAATGACAAATCTCCATAGAAGGGGTAACCCATGTGTTTAGAAGGGAGAGGACTTAGGTGAGCATGGGTTCGGGGCTAAGCCCCACACGCGCGCCGTCGCCGCCGCCAACCCAGTTCGAGTCGGATCGGGTCGGGTCGGGGTTCTCGAGCTTCAGAAACTTTCTTTTTGGCCCCTGAAGTTTTCGAAAACATTGCAACGGTTCAGAAGACTTTAGAAACGTTGCAACGGCCCTCCTCTTCAACTATAAATTGAATCCTAACGTTTTTATTCTGTTTCTGAACGAAAAACAGAGAACAGAAACACAAAATTCTCTCATTCTTCAGCATATATACGGGACTATTTTGTCTTAAAGACAGAGAGTCATCTCTCAACTCATCCTTCGTTTTGTTTAATCTTTCTGACACCATTTTTACCTACAATTTAAGACAATTTTTTTTCTGAGTGTTCGAAAAATGTTTGTCAACAGTTATGTTTCCAGTTCTGGTTCTAATTCTGGTTTTGGCTCTGTTTCTGCCAACTGTTCTGTTGACAGTTCTGTTAACAATTCTGTTGGTAGTTCTGGTTCTACTCTTATCAATATTTTTGTTTCTAGTTCTGCTGCTGCTGTTCAAAACACTGTTGCTATTCCAGGCACTGCCTCTGGCGCTGCTCAAGAAAATGTTGTTGTCCATGCTACTTACAGTTTCCAAAGAAAACGCCTAGGAAAGGTTCTGGATAACAATTACCACAAGAGAAAGAGACTAAAGATGTTGTTCTATCTTACTGCGTTGAGCCTGTCACGATCTCAGACAGAAGATCCTCCTAGTGGGGATGTAATGGACACTCGGTCTAACACATCTACTGAAGTGGGCCAAAATACTCAGGTCACAAATGACCTGAAGGCCAAGAACAAATGCAAGGCAGAGGCCAACGTTGTACAAGATGAGGGTAATCCTCCGGATCTTGACGACAAGATTGTGAATTTCTCGGAAGTGGTGCTAGAGGAAAATCTGGTGGAGAACTCAAGGCAATGGTGGATAGACACAGGTGCAACCCATCACATATGCTCTGACAAGAATGCACTCTCCTCTTACGCCCCAGTCACGGGCAAGAAGTTGTTCATGGGCAACGACGCCACCTCTAAAGTGCAAAAGGTTGGAAAGGTTGTCCTCGAAATGACTTCAGGCAAAAATATCACTCTAAAGGAAGTGATGCACGTCCCTGACATCCGCAAGAACTTGGTTTCACGGCCACTGTTGGTCAAGGCTGGTTTTAGACTAATTTTTTAGTCCAACAAGTTTGTAATAACTAAGAATGATAATTTTGTAGGAAGGGGCTTCGCATGTGACGACCTCTTCGAAATGAATATTATGTCTGTAATTCATTCATCAAATGAAATAAAGTCTTCTACCTAATTGCTTGAGTCTTCTAATTTATGGCATCATAGATTAGGACACGTTAACTACAAAGCCATTCAAAAGTTAGTAAAGTTGGAATTATTGCCTTCCTTCGACATAAACCCTCAACATAAATGTGAGGTGTGCGTAGAGGCAAAATTAACCAAATCATCTTTCCATTCAGTCGAAAGAAACACCGTTCCTCTAGAACTTATTCACACCGACATATGTGATTTAAAGTTTGTGCAAACTAGAGGGGGAAACAAGTACTTTGTCACTTTTATTGATGATAGTACAAGGTATTATTATGTTTACTTGTTGAAAAGTAAAGACAAATCATTTGAAGAATTCGTAGTAATAGATGGGGAGAATGTGTAGTACTGTTTGAAGAATACTGTGCTCAATTCGGCATTGTTTATCAAACGACCGCTCCTTACTCGCCTCAGTCTAACGGTATTGTCGAACGCAAAAATCGTACGTTAAAGGAAATGATGAATGCTTTACTTATCAATTCCCGATTAGCCTAAAATGTGTGGGGCGAAGCAATTCTTACCGCTAATACAATTCTCAATAGAGTTCTGCATAAGCGTAAGGATAAAACTCCATATGAATCATGGAAAGGAAAGAAACCCACTTACAAATATTTGAAAGTGTGGGGCTGTTTGGCAAAGGTCGAAGTACCTAAACCGGAAACAGGTCAAATGGGACCTAAGACAATAGATTGCATATTCATCGGATATGCAAATAACAGTAGTGCTTATCGCTTCTTAGTAAATAAGTCGGAGATACCTGATATCCACGAGGGTACGATCATGGAATCAAAGAATGTTGAATTCTTTGAACATATCTTTCCTAGAAATGAAAAAGAAATAATTTCGCGCAAACGAAGTTATGAACAAAATGCTCAAAATCAACAAAACCTGGAGTTTCTGATTATCCGAAACTAGACGTTCCAGATCCACAGGACTCAGAAGTTACTGACTATCCGGAACTTAATGTTCCAGACCTACAGAACTTAGGGGTTCCAGAGGTTGAACCAAGACGGAACAAAAGGCCAAAAAGGACAACACATTTGGTCCAGATTTTCTAACCTATATGGTTGAAAATGAACCGAGGACAATTATAGAAGCATTGTCAACTCCAAAAACACCATTTTGGAAAGAAGCTATAGAAAGTGAAATAGATTCCATCATGCAAAAACATACTTGAGAAATGGTTGACCTTCCTCTGGGAAGCAAACCTTTAGGTTGTAAGTGGATACTCAAAATAAAGTACAAAGAAGATGGAACTATTGACAAGTATAAAGCCAGATTAGTAGTCAAAGGCTACAGACAAAAGGAAGGCGTCGATTACTTTGACACATACTCCCCTGTGTCTAGATTAACGTCCATAAGGGTATTCATAGCCATTCCAGTCAATAAGTTGGCTAGGTTTACTCGTAATCCTGGAAATGATCACTGGAGGGCGTTAAATCGGATACTACAATATCTGAAATATTCGATGACTTACAGATTACATTATTCAAGATATCCTGCTGTACTGGAAAGATACAGTAATGCAAATTGGATATCGGACATAAAGAACACCAAATCCACCAGTGGGTATGTTTTTACAATTGGTGGTGGGGTTGTGTCTTGGAAATCCTCTAAGTAAACATGCATCGCCCGATCCACGATGAAATCGGAGTTTATCGCTTTGGACAAAGCAGGAGAAGAAGCAGAGTGACTTCACTACTTCTTAGAGGATATTCCTTGTTGGGATAAACCCATACCTTCGATGATGATTCATTGTGACAGCCAATCGGCTTTAGGAAGGGCACATAGTAATATGTACAACGACAAGTCTAGACATATTCGTTGGAGGCATAAGACCGTTAGGCAGTTGATCACTATAAGTGTCATTTCCATTAATTACGTCAAATCGAAGGATAACTTAGCTGATCCGTTAACTAAAGGCCTACCCAAAGATCAAATATTCTACTTGTCTAGGAGAATATCTTAAAACCCAAACAATAAGAATCTTTATGGTGGTAACCCAACCTTACTGACTGGAGATCCCAGAAATTTGATTCAATGGGAAAACTAAACTATAGAGGTTCAATTTAGTGCTTTACTTGAAGTAAGAGCACTTCGGATTATCATTCTTTAAAGAAGTATAACTCCAAAGTCGTTCCCGCGATAGACATTAAGTGCTACCTGCATAATGGGTAAATGATAAGTTTCTGAAACTTTTAATGATTCCTAACACTTGCGAGTGTGGTAGAGAAATATTCCTTATAGGAGATCACATATTTAAGTGCGAAGACGGACCGCTTCAAATGTACGCACTTAAGAATCCAAGCATTGTCCATGGCCACAACAGACAAAACGATAAGAAGAAATAAATAAGGAGAGTTATTGTGTTGATACCATTATCTTGGTTTACACTAAACACTGACGGTTCAAGACATCACGTTCACTGCGCAGTAAGTAAATCTGCTGGTAATCGACTAAGGAAGGTTCAAAGCCTCTGGGCGAGACAAGCTACCTTTAGCTAGGAGCCTCTTTTCCTTCTGCCCAGCTCCCCGAAAACAACGCAAACTACCTTTCCTGATGTAATATCTTTTCGCTGAAAGATTGGTGGACTTTGGCACCTCGTGTGCACCAATTCTCTTTCAAGATGGGATTGTTGAAAATTTACTAATGTGGGATTGAGTTTATCCCTTCTTTAATGACTTAAAAATATGGGGCCCGCATGTCTAAAATATCGTTTCTTCGCACATGTCTAATCTACTAAGTGAGTAAATGATGTTAGTGCCAAGTATCGTCAAATTTCGTTAAGAAATGAAAGAGATATTGGTACACAAAGTAAGGTGTTTGAGACATAAAAAGATGGAGTGTTTTTTGCAAAAAATGACAAATCTCCATCATTGGTAGAAGATGGAAGGATTGTGCAATATATAAACTCTAAGTTTGAGTAAGGGTTTGGGACACCAAGGGGTAACCCATGTGTTTAGATTGGAGAGGACCTAGGTGAGCTTGGGTTCGGGGCTAAGCCCCACACGCGCGCCGCCACCCACCCGGTCCGGTCCGGGTCACGATTCTCGGGTTCTCGGGCCTCGGGTCATAGGCTATGGGTTGTCTTCCGAAACTTTCTTTTTTGTCCATGAAGTATTTTTTATTTACATTTTGGCCCCTGAAGTTTTTAGAAACGTTGCAACGGTTCGGAAGACTTTAGAAACGTTGCAACGACCCTCCTCTTCAACGATAAATTGAATCCTAACGTTCAGTTTACACACAACACAAAAACTCTTCTCTTATGTTATGTTTCTGCATAAAAAATAGAGAACAGAAACACGAATTTTCTATTCTGTTTCTAAACGAAAAATAGAGAACAAAACACGAAATTCCCTCATTCTTCAGCAATCTGTTCTATTTTTATTTCTTCGCTAGAATCAACTTTATTTGCTTTGTATAGTTGATTGTTGATGTTTTATCTTGGGAGACTATTGTCCATTACCGTAAAAGCATATATACGGGACAATTTTGTCTTAAAGATAGAGAGTCATCTCTCGACTCAACCTTTGTTTTGTTTAATCTTTTTGACACAATTTTTACCTACATGAACAGGAAAAGAAAGGGAGTAATCGGCGATTTGATAGACGTGCGGGGAACAAAGGCGCAAATTGCTTTACAACTTGTTTATATGGTACTATTTATTACTTTTTTATATCCAGCTTTCCGGCTTACGCCACACTATTCCTGGAGATAGTAGTCCCGGTTCCTCAGCACTACTACTAGTAAATTGCGGGATGTGCCTGAATGACCAGGGTTTGAGAACAGAGCAACTGATATCACATACAAGATCCTACCCCAGAAGAGAGCAAATTGCTCCCACTAGGGTTCGAACCCATGCTGCAGGCCTCTAGATGAATTTTAAGTTCCCCTCCTTTGACATCCAGCTATGCCCGAGGGACTTTATTTCTAAGCACATTGGTGCAAATATACTACTCTAACTTTACGATTTAGAGTTAATATATCTGTTATTAAAAAATGGTTCATATATATATCTTTATTGTCACACGAATATATCCTTTTTGATGATTTTTTTAATTAAAATAAAAGTCTTTTACTATCGCCTAATTATAAATAATTTTCTCAATGATCCGGTGATGATATGACATGACTTAAATTAAAACGTAAATAATGTTCTCAAAATTATAATTAGGGTCCAAATATATAATTTTATATAAAAAATTTACGTCAATGAAAGATATATATACACCACTTTTTAAACAAGGATTATATCAGTTCTAAATCGCAAAGTTGAGAGTATATTTGCACTTTTTCCCTTATTTCAGTATACGTGACACTTTTCATTTTGAGATTTAAATTATGTAAATTTTGATAGATATTTTATGTTTTTTAAAATCATTTTGATATGAGAAGTTTGCAATTTATAGTACTTTTCGTCCATTTTTAAATAACTAAATTTTAATTTTAAAATATTAATTTGATATAATCCAGTTTAACTTCAAAAATTAGTCATATTGATTCTCATAAAAAAATCCTACATAAATTGAGACGAAGGAAGTATGTTTTAGAATATGTACCGGTTTATGGTATGATGTTGTACAATTTTATAAATACAATATTTAAATGAGTAGATTGTATTATTTATTGTGATTAATAATATTTTTGTTATTTGATATGATTTCCTATAGCATAATATTCCAAAGTTACGAAAATATCTTTCACTGCTACAAGAAAAATGTATTTTCATAAAATTAATTTAAGATAATTTCTTATTTCTAATTTATGAGAAGATAAGGAAAACATAATTGTACTATCATTTATATTTTTCTTATTCATCAAAAGGAAAGGAATTACAACTGGTGGAAATATATTTTTAACTTTAGCAAAATCTGTCCTTTCAATTATGGTAAAAGATATTTGTTAAATTAAACAACTTTAAACCTTTAAAAAAATTTAAAACGACAAGTGCATTCATCCATATATGCACTTGACAAGAAGGTCATAGAGAGGCGTTGGGTCCAATTTTTTTTTTTTTTTTTTGATATCCAGGCCTAGGGCTGGCCAACGGGGCGAGTACGGGCCGGGTCGGGTCGGGTCCCGGCGGGATCCCGCCGATGTCCCGTCATGTTTCTGGTCCCGTCGGGATGGGACGGGATTGGGTCTTTCCATTTTTTTTTTTGCACTTAATTTTAAAAAATAACATATATATAAACACCTCAATAATTGAACAAGATAGTGTAATAAAAACATCACAAGGCTGTATTTGTGCATCTTATATTATTTAATAGAAATATGATTTTTTTTGTAATACAATTGTCAAAATTGCAACTTTGTGGTGTTGAAAGTTGCAAATAGCATAGTAAAATTCCAATTAAAAAAATTACCTATTTAAAAACACTTTTCTAGTTTCTTTATAATTTTTTGTGATTCTTCGGTTGAAATTGATATTTGTTGGTCAAATTGCTCGACGTCGCTTCCACCTCCGTTGGATAAGATTTCGTTGTAGTTTTCGTCTTCGTCTTCGTTGATCTCCGGTTGTTTGCTACTAATGGGTACTTCTTATGGATTTTTCTATAAGGCAGTTGACAATTGTGACAAATTTTTTTATATTCTTTTTTTCATTGTATTCTATTATTTTTAAAAATAAAGTTTATAGCAAATTGTATTTTACTAAGAATGTCTTCAAAAAGTGATAGACCATCATTTACAACTAAGTTATATATATGACACACACATTTTATATGAAAATGATCTAGAAAAGATGGAGTTAAACTAATTTTTAAAATTGTAATAGCATAATTGTTAGAAGAAGTGTTATCTAATGAAATTGTCATAATTTTATCAGTTATTCCATAATAATCGCACACTTGATAAATATTTTCTACAATAAAAGTACCAGTGTGCCTATCATCTATATATCTATACACTAAGATACGTTTTTGCATACACCATTTATAATCTATCCAATGACAGGTTACCGTTAAATAATCATGGACGTTAGTACTACGGCCTATATCAGAAGTAATAGCCACTTTGCCATTAAAATGATATAATGAATAACGTAAATACTGTTGATATTCATGTGCAAATTTAAATACATCTCTCTTAACAGTTGGTCTAACAAAACCGTTAAAAGCAGAATTATACATTTCTCTAACGTAATGAATAAAATCAGGAGATGAAGGAAATGAAAAAGGCAAACCCTGCACAACAACTAATTAGGCCCTACAATTCCCCCCGTCGTGGGGTTAATTTAACCTTGTACTTGGTCTGGAACAATATGTGAACTTTGTACCGATGGAGCATGTGTTTGCGCACCCGGTTTGGAATCCTCGTATTGGTCATAAGTAGCTGGATGAACTCTTACTACGTGTTTCATTAAACTCCCCGTCCCACGGTGACCTTTTCCAGTTTTAAATTTTAAAATATTTTTACAAATTTTACATCTAGTTACTTGATTCTCTACGTCCCTATCAAAAAATGTCCATGCATATGATTTTAATGGTCGTTTTGCTGGACCTCGTCTTATACTAGGGGGGAAAGAGGCATTTCAGTTGAAGGTGCACTAGTGGGTGTGTTGTCATCTACATTAGTAGGGGTGAGCACGGGTACAGGGTACCAAGATACCCAATCGAAACCGACACTAACGGGTAGGTTTCGGGTAGATATATTATAATAACGGATAGGTTCCAGGTAATAAAACTTGGAATCGATCAATGTCAGGTCCGGTTCCGGTTCTTGCAAAAAAAGACAGGGTACCCGGACCCGGAACCGATACCCGAAACCTATGAAATATTAAATATTTTTACTTTTTTAATTCTATTATTTTTAGTTAATGAAAAAAGAAAAAAAAGGTCATACTAAAGTACACCATTTAAGGGGGAAAAAATCAAAAGCAGAACAATCACTTTCACCATCAAGAAATAAATCAAGTAATACAAACTACAAAGTGACAATAATAAGCAGAGAAAAAGCCAAAAGCGGTAGAAAACTGAAAAAATAATTTTTTAAAACTATGTACTCCTTTAAGTTATTGAAAAAGAAAGTTGAAACGAAAATCAAAGCAAATCTTTGAAATATTCTTGCGACATTTGCTCCAAAAGGATTCTTTATGGGTTTTGTGGCACTGGCTTTCCGTGGATAAGCAGACGAGTTTATTCCTAAACCAAAGCTGTTCTACGAAAGGGGTAGGGGAGGCCAAAAATGACCATTGCACAACGGCCAAAATGTAAAATGACCATTCGTGCAACGGTTATTTGTGCAAGGGGGGTTTCGGGCGGGATCAGGGACGGGACCGGGTCGGGCCTGGCGGGGCTGGGGCGGCCCGGGACGGGTTAGGACGAGACCATGTCCCGTCCCGTTTCAAGTCCCGATACATCAGTTTTTTTTTGTTTTTTAAAAGTCAGGGTCGGGACATTGTCGGGGCGGAACCGGGTCGACCCGGCCCACTGGCCAACCTTACAAATTACCCAAGCACCCAACCATCCCTTTACTTGGGAGAAGCCTAATTACATTGCCTATTGGCAAGGCCAGAATGTGAAATAGGAAATCAATGAATTTTTTGCCAGCCTCAGCAAACATAACTCTTTTGCTTTTGCTGTCTATCAAAAGCTTCATAGTCACTTTGGTAGCTGGCATATTTGTGAAGCAAGAGAAGCTAAAGAAAGAGAAAAATAATCAAGAGCTTGCAAAAAATGAAGAACATATGTTTGCTATATATAATAGGTGAGTCTAAACGGGCATTGGGAATTACAGAAAGCGTGCAATATATATTTATAGTGGATTAATTTCCAAGATGGTAACTGGAAAGGAATGCTACACGTTGATTGGCCTGAAGAATCTCTTTTCTCGTTTTTTCTCTTCATTAATCAAGAAATGGATTGTCATTTTTCGAATATCAGCTTCACCTTGCACAGTTTCCAGAGACAATGCTAGTTCCCAGAGTCACATTATATTAAAGATCCCCTACGTTTCTCCTATTCTTTACTACGACGATCACATTTTTATTATTGGCCATTTCTGTAGGCCTACCGTGATAAATTTCTCCTATTATTGAGGAATAAAAGCATCATCTGTAATCGTTCGACAGCAGGTTCTTGGGTTCTCTACAGTTGATGCAAACTAAAGTTGATATCATCATCATTTAATTAAGGAAAAAATTTACCTGGACTATTAGTACATAATTATATTTAGTAGCTATAGTTTATATTAATTACTGAAAGCAGGTCACGGTACAACCGTGTATATTTGGTGTATATTACTTACCATAATTATTAGAGTTCTTGTACATGTATAATTATGGTAGTAGTCTTGTATTAGAAAAAAGTAATCTTGTATTAGGAAAAAATATATTTAATTTTCATAATTAGATATTGTATATCATATATATATACATTTTCATTAATAAAAATAATCAAGAGATTATTCTCTTTCATGGTATCAACATTCTAGGGCAAACTATTCCTTCTCCAAAAAATCTCACCTTCCGCCGCCCTATTCGTCGGTCGTCGGCCGTGACCCCCTCCCTTCATTTTTTTTTTTCAAATCCCTAATTCTCCTCTTGTTTTTTCATCATGTCTACCACAAAGAACACATTTTATCATGCCCTTGCAGTCTTCAACATCAAGAACAACATCCCTATTGTTCTTGATATGGAAAACGTTCAATACACGATGTGGGCAGAACTATTTAAAATTCACGCATGGTCTAATCGAGTCCTTCATCACATTGTCCTCCGAAAAAAGGCAAGGAGAAGGTGCCTACCACCAATCATCGAGGTTACAACTGTTACGACTTGTCAAACCGAAAAATAATCGTTTCTAGGCATGTCATATTCGACGAGTCCCAATTTCCCTTTGCTAAAATCAATTCTCCACCTCTGAATTCCTATGACTTCTTAAATGATGGCCTAAATCCCCTTTTAATTCATCACTTGTAAAATCAGTCGTCACCATCACCGACAACCGACCAAATTATCGTCGTCCCGAGTCGGGCAGCCCACCCAGCCCCGTAATGGGAGCCTCGGAACAACCCTTCTCTCCCTTCTGATTTGGCTGCTATCTCTCGGCCAACCCCCTCCTCCCGACACCACTCTCGTCTCGGTCCCACCTCCTCACTCCCGATCTTATTCCCGATCCCGCTACCACATTCAGCCCCCCTTCCCGATCATGTCCAACCCCCCGCGGCACCCCCAACGGATAATGGAAACTCGTGTTATGCACGACATTTTCAAATTCAAACGACTATTTAACTTGTCCAATTCAGTTGTCTCTTCACATCTTCCTCGCAATTCAAAAAATGCCTTGTCCAATCCTAATTGAAAAAAATGCAATGATTGATGAATATAATGCTCTTATTGAAAATAAGATGTGGGATCTAGTACCCCGTCCTCCTGATGCTAATATTATTCATTCTATGTGAATTTTTTGACATATAAAGAAATTTGATGATTCTTTTGAGAGGCACAAAGCCCATCTTGTAGGTGATAATGTCATTCTCACTACATCTTTTGATGCACTTCGCCAATCCATCATGTCACTCCTTGCCTCTGAGTATGCTATGAAGGATTTGGGCCCTAAGCTATTTTTTGGGCATTGCTGTTACGAGATATGCAAATGGCTTATTTCTTTGTCAAAGGAAGTATGCCAAAAAGATTCTTGACCGAGCAGGCATGACGTCTTGCAAACCGGCCCACACACCGGTGGACACTAATTCCAAACTCAATGCCTCTTCGGGTTCTCTGTATGCGGACCTGACTCACTATCGCAGTTTAGCAGGAGCATTACAATATCTCACTTTCACGAGAATAGATATATCCTATGTCGTGCAACAATTATGCTTACATATGCACTGCCAGACGGATGAACATATGAATGCACTCAAACATATTTTACGTTATGTACAAGGTACTCTTCACTTCGGCCTACACCTATACAAGTCCACCCTTTCTGGTTTCACCTCTTATTCTGACGCTGACTGGGGTGGCTGTCCGGGTACTCGTCGATCCACGCCAGGTTACTGTGTCTTTCTCGGAGATAACTTGCTTTCTTGGTCTTCTAAAAGACAACATACTCTATCTCGATCCAGTGCCGAAGCCGAGTACAGAGGAGTAGCGAATGTTGTTTCTGTGTCTTGTTGGATACGCAACCTTCTGCTGGAACTTCACTGCCCAATCCGCAAGGCTACATTGGTGTGCTGTGATAATGTCAGTGCAATTTATCTCTTCGAAAATCTCGTTCAACATCAGCGCACTAAACACATTGAAATGGATATTCACTTTGTATGTGAAAAAGTGGCTCGTGGACAAGTTCGTGTCCTTCATGTTCTTTTCCGGTATCAGATTGCTGATATATTTACTAAAGGACTTCCGTGCATACTCTTTGATGATTTCTGAGTCAGTCTCAGCGTATGAGAACATCCCGCTTCGACTGCGTGGGTGTGATAGAATATTACAAGAATATTCTCGTATCATTGTATTATGTAAATTTATAATCCGATTGTAATTAGGAAGATTAGTTACCTAGTTTGTAGTCATGTAAATAATTATGTAACACTATATATATTGTACACCATAATTAATGAAAGATAAATATATTCCTTTAAATATTTTGGGAACTTAGCACTGTACCATTGTTTTTGCAAGCTCTTTGCTGTGTATATGTCAGTAAATGACTACAAAACTTGGATCATGTATCCCTTGTCAATCCGTTATCATAGAAATTGTCACCGGTTGATAATACAAAATCAATGTTCAACTTCTTTCCGATTCTTCCCATCTACATCCAGTATAATTTTATTCATTAATATATCAAAGCAAATAGAGGTCCTGGTTAAAATTTTATTACGACGACCCTTCATATTCATCCAAAAGAATTCAACGTGGGAATCAGGCCCACATGTGAGGTGTAATATGGATATATTAGACGCAAAAGTGTATCAATTAAGGAATATAATCAAAGGGTTCACTAATTAATACCTATATTTTTCCTATATTACTTTTTCAAAGCTTGAAGTTATTGCCGTGGCACGTCAAACGGTCCTAGGAACATTCTACATCACTCTAGCAAAAGCTAAGATATTTCTATTCCTTCCAAAAAAAACTCCTGAAACTTCTAGAACATTCAATTCAGTTTCCCTCCCAATCACATAAATAGCAGAAAATCTCACGCTCTTCTCATCGTATAACTACTTCAAACTTCGTTAGCTATAATTCTATCAATATATCAAGTTCTCAACAAAGCGATCATTGTTGACATTAATGGAGCATCCATTCTACGGAAACTATTGGTCCCACCCTCGCTATTCCTCAAACATGAAAGGAATACCAGTCCAATCAATCCACCACAAACCTACCGAAATCAAACCGACAACAAAGGTTGTCCAGATTCCGGTCCATTTCGTCAATTCGGATCCCGACCGGTCAGTTTGGGCGAAACCTGAGCCGGACCGGTCCGGTTCAGCCTTAAGGATCCAGAAGGTATTCAGAGGCTATTTGGTGAGAAAAAGCGTGAAGAGAATTATGTCCATACGAAAAGAAGTGGAAGATATTGAACGGAAGGTTTTATGTAGGGAAAAAGGGGAGTTGATTCGTAGTGATGAAAAGGAAAGGTTATGTGTGAATGAAACGTTAATGTCTTTGCTTTTCAAGTTGGATTCCATTCGTGGAGTTGATTCCGGTGTTAGGGAGCTCAGAAAGGCTGTGATTAGAAAGGCTATTTTTTTGCAAGAGAAAATTGACTCCATTGTTTCCACGGCAGCTAATCAAATTGCAACCGAAGAGGAGAATCAGTATAATGATTCCGATGAACTCTCTGAACCGGTCAATCAGGACGAATATGGAAAATCGACAAATCAGAGTGTGGATGTACAAAATCAAGCGGCATCAAATGATGAGAAAACGCCAGTGGAGGGGGAATTGCAGGATTGTCCTATGGAGGGAAGTGAGGAGAGAGGTGAAGTGGTAGGGGATGTGATTGATGAGAATGAAAGGAGGAGGTCACAGAGGCTTGATGGGGAAGATGAGAGTAGAAGAAACAGAGAGTTGTTGGAGAAAATGGTGGAAAAGAATGAGAAAATGATGAGAATGATGAATGAATTATGCCAGACAAATGAAATTCAAATGCGGATGCTGAATTCGCTGACGCAGAGGGTGGATCTATTAGAGAAAGCTTTCGTATGTGATAGGTTGCAGACCAAGAAGAAGAAGAAGAATAGGCATCCTGCTTAATTCCTTGATTTCTTTTTTCTGTTTCTGGTTCTTGTGCCTTTATATTTCACCCTGTGATATTCAGCATTTTGGAATGTCAATATTACAAGTATCCTTTTGCTAATGAGATTAGTCTTAAGTACTTCGAATCTTTTTTTCGTTAATTACAATCAATTAATAATGATTTCATTAGTGCAGTTAAATTTTAAATCCTTATTGGAGTAAAAAAAGACTTTTACTTGAAAGAACTTGTATTCACTTATTTTAGTCTTCTAGTTTAGGAAATTGCAGGAAGTTCTAATGTTGGATAAGGAGAAGAATAGGTGCATTTGTTCATCAACTATTGCAGAAATGAAGTTGGCTCCTATGGCAGCCAGAAATCAGCTAGTAATCCAGTTCAGCTTCAAAATTGCTTTCTCAAGTAGCAAATCTATTCGTATTGATGGAATATCATTGATATGTGAAAACATGAGTTCTAACAACTCCAAGCAACTTCACAAAGTCGGATAATCCTCGTTTATGTCCTGAATTACATATTCTCGAGAATCCCTCATCAGTGTTTGGAATCTCTCGAGCACAGGTTTAAGAGAGAAATGACGCCACACTTGAATGCATTTAGGTTTGACTTGAATACATATAGGTGTCATTGTGATGGCAGAAACCAGTTACATGTATGTTCTGTTTTATTGAGGAAAGCAGACGCATATTGCAATACAATATAGGCTTCAACTTAGCCACAACAGGCCTTGAATAATACGAGCGAGGCATAAATTAAAGATAGAAAAGCTACTGGTCTTTGTATCTCTTTTCCACTTCCTCAATGCTCTGAATCTCCTTGTAGTACTTGCAAACGCGATATATACACCTTCACACATAAAGAGCACATTGTTTATGCATTAGATTATGAAAGAGAGACACAGACCGAAAGTAAAATCACGTATAAGGTCTACGATGATTCTGATGATTTACCAGTAGAGAAAGCATGCTGCCAGACACGATAGCATTTCTTTGAGCCTTGAAGATCGGCATAACATGAGCACACACACAAAAAGGGGAAAAGAAAGCCATAAGCCAGATAACATAACATCAATATATCAATGTGCCTAAGAACTTCAACTTCTGTGCATGCAAAAAAAAAAAGAGGGGGGGGGGGGGGGGAGGAACAGGGAACAGTGGAATCCATGCACCGTACAGTACACCAGAATGTTTCCCAAATTATCCGGTGCAAGGTTTGTTGAAACAACAAAGATTACAACAAGAAGTTGTCAATCTTTTAATCTTGAACTAGAACTTCAAATCTGGATCTTGTATTCAGAAATACAAGAAATGAACTGCTACACTTGTGGCTTGTAGAACCGCTGAGAATCCGAACGGTTAAAGTCCTTTGAGTTTCAAGTTCACACCTAAAACACTTCGCAACCAATTAGATAATCACAACACCACCAGCCGAGTCGAGAGATGACTCTATGTCTTTAAGACAAGATTGCTCCCGTATATAGGCTTTACGGAAGTATGGGCAATAGTCTCCCAAGATAAAACATCAAACTATCAAATGTGCAAAGCCTGCACAAATTACCCCAGCGAAAAACACGAATAAAGAAGATTGCTAAGAGAAGGATTGCTATCAGGAAAATCTGATCTCTTTGCGGTGCTGTTAACTTGTGTGTAAGTTGTTTTTTTCCATAGAATTGGGCCAAAGGCCTCAATTTATAGGTGTGCAAGATGACCTTTCAAATGTGCCCTATAATGGCATTCAATTGCCATGTAATGGATGGTCTTTAATCCCCAAGTACTGCAGCAACATAATGGTCCATGTAATGACCATTATTGGGTGGATTCAATGCCATTGAAACCACCTCAACAACCAAACTTTTGGGATTCCGTCGATCAAACAATGTCTGGGAAGCGCCCCGGCGCTGTCATATTAGCGCAGCGCCGCGGCCCAGTCCGACCCGTACCATCTTACACTTCGCACGATCCTTCCTTCGTTTACCAACGTGAAACACTTGTTATTTATCCAATAACCGTCCATCATTCTATGTCCCAAACATTTACTTACGTACCAATATCTCTTTCACTAACGAAATTTGCGATACTTGGCAATACGAGTGCACGTGTGTGGAAACGACGTTTCCTACGTGCGAGGTCCCAATTGTTCGAGTCATAAATAATGGAATAAACTTAATTCCACATTAGTAAATTTTCTACAATCCCCTCTTGAAAGAGATTTTGGTGCACACACAAGATGCTTACTTTCAGCAATCTTTTAGCGAAAAGATATTGCATCAGGAGAGGTAGCTTCCGCTTTGAACCTTCCCTAGTTGAATATCATCGGACTTACTTACTGCGCGGTGAATGTGATGTCTTGAACCGTCAGTGTTTAATGTAAGTCAAGACAACGGTACCAACACAATACCTCTCTTTTATTCGTTTCTTCTTATTGTTCTGTCCGTTGTAGTCGTGGACACACTTGGATTCTTAAGTGCGTTCATTTGAGGCGGCATGTCCTCGCACTTAAATAAGTGATCTCCTACAAGATATCCTGCTATACCCCACTTTACAAATGTTAGGAATCATTAAAAGTTTTCCCAACCTTAACCTCAACCGTTTGAGGATCGTTAAAGGTTTGGAAGCTTAACCTTTACCCATCATGCAGGTAGCACTTTAATGTCTATCGCGGGAACGACTTTGGATTCATGTTTCTTTATAGAAATCATCATCTGAAGTGCTCTTGCTTCCACCGAAGCGCTCAACTGAACCTTTTACAGCTATTTTCCCATTAAACCAAATTCTTGGAGATATTCTTGGGATCTCCAGTCAACATGGTTGGGTTACCACCGCAAAGGTTCGTACTGTTTGAATTTTAAGCCCATTCTCCCAGATAGGCAGAACTCTTGATCTTCGGGTAGTCCCTTAGTTAAAAGGTTCGCTATATCCTTTGATTAGTAATCAAGGAAATGACACTCGTGGTGATCAACTGTCATACGGTCTTATGTCTCCGACAGATATGTCCAGACGCCGTCATTCGTGCCCTTCCTGAAGCCGACCGGCTAGCCACAGTGTATAACTGCCGAAGGCACGGATTTCTCCCAATAAGGGACATCCTCTAAAAGGTCGTGAAGTTACTCAACTTCTTTTCATGCTTTGTCCAAAGCGATAAGCTCTGATTCCATCATGAATCGACCGATGAAAGTTTGCTTAGAGGAATTTTAAAGACACACCATACACATCCACTTGTGGCTTTGGTGTTCTTCAAGTCCGATGTCCAGTTTGCATCACTATGTTCTCCCAGAACCGCTGGACATCCAAAATACCATAAACCGTAGATAAACGAATATTTCATATATCGTCATATCCGATTTAACGCCTTCTATCGAATATTTTTAAAATCGCAAGTGAACCTTAGTTCAACTGATCTACTTTGTAAGCCAATACCAGGTCGGTTGTAGTGTGTAAAATACATTGAACTACATGTGACCTGCGCATATCGCTCCTGGTATACGGGTGCACCATGATTCCAATCAGTTCTATGGTTCATATCCATTGGTGACTTCAACGAGACTATCAAATACCTCACAAATGAGTTTGGAATTAGACCAGTCCGTTAGATGTCTTAGAAATCCCAATTCCTAAGATGTCATCTGTGATACCCATATATTTCATGTCGAGACTTTTATTTCAATATGACTTCAACTTTCAGACTATTGGCTTTCCAACTTCAGAGTCAATGTTTCTGTTGTCAGATTCATTGTTTCTGTTTCACTTGAAACTTTCAGTACCAAAATGTAAACATTTCAGGGACCAAAAAGAAAGTTCAGAAAGAGGCCCAACAGTCCAACAAACCAACTCTGATCCACCCTTCCAACTCTCTGGTTAGGAAGGTTGTCTCAACATCCATGTCACGCAGGACTGCAATGACCCTGGATGTTAAGTTATTCCCTGTTTCACATAGAGGGTTATCCTTATCCTTATGCGGAGTTCTATTGAGACTTGCATTAGCGGTAAGGATCGCATTGCCCCACATATTTTGGACGTACGGCTTTGCGCTTGGCTAACACCGTTAGACTGAGGTGAGTAATGAGCAGTCGTTTGATGAACGATGCTTCACATTCTCCCCCTCTACCACTACGAATTCCTCAATCCGTAGGCTTATTGATTTTCAACTTCTGCTTTGTAGCGCTTATCCGCTCCAACAGCTTCATCTTTGCTTTTCAACAAACAAAAGATGCAATACATTGTACCATTGTCAATGAAGGTCACAAAGTACTTGTCTCCCCCCCTCTCTATTTTGTACAAACTTCAAATCACCCATGTAGGAGTGACTAAGTTCTAAAGGAGCGATGCTTCTTTTGCTATTCTTTTTTACGGAATGAAAATGTGATTTTGCCTCTTCGCCCACCTTACACTTATTTTGAGGGTTTATGTCGACAGAAGGCAACAATCTCAACTTAGCTTTTGAATGACTTTCTATTTAACATGTCTTAATATATTATGGCATAGAAGCATGGATTACAAATATATCATTCACTAGACATATTGTACCATCCTTAGTTATTACAGACCTGTTGGACTAGTCTCAAACCAACTTGACCAACATCGTCCCTGAAACCAAGTTTGGGACATGTATCAACTCCTTTTAGAGTGATCACATTCCCTGAAGTCCTATTGAGGACAACCTCTCCAACCCTTTCTACTTTAGAGGTGGTGTTGATTCACATGAACAACATCTTGCCCGTGGTTAGGGCGTAACCGGATCATATGTGATCTAGATACTCTGGTCCACTCCAATTGCTTTGGCAGACTGAGTGTCCAATTTTTTTTCTGCCTTTCTTTTGGCCTTTCAGATCATTTAAGACCTGAAAACTCTGGCCCCACTCCAGTCGCCTATAGGCTTTGTACGACTGAGTGCCCAATATCATCCTATCAAATAAAAGATCTTCTGTCAAATAGTGTGACAGGTTCAACGTCTTAAGACAAGTCATTATCTTTTAGTCTTCTTCTCTTGAGATTGGTGCCCAGACAATTCCGGGCGCTTGCTTAAGAGTGGTAACAATTTTCGCACCGTCAGTGGATCTTTCTCCCTCGTATGTGCGAACATACTTTACACACTTTTAATAATTACATTCAAAAGAACAGATCTTTTAAGTTTTGTTTACAATAGTCCAATCTTTAAACGGGAAGGACGTAGATTCAATATCTGATTTTAGAGTGTAGGGAATATAAGTTTTTTTTAAATGAAAACTCTTTCATATTTCCAGCCTTGCTTTACACACTTTTATCCAGATATTATCTAAACACATTATAGATAAGGAAGGATAAATTCACTTGGACCTTTTGGATTCTGGCCTACTTCAGTTAGACTGAGTGTCCACATTCTCCTTATCATAATTCGGATCATTTGTCTGGGACAGATATAGGCTCTCTGCTACATGATAGAACAACATCTTCAGCCTTCTCCTCTTGTCCCAGTTGACATCTTCAGCCTCTCGTGGACGCATGTTTTCACCACCCTCGGGAGCGGTGACACCGACTCGTCCTTGATCTTTAGCCGTACTAGCATGACTATCAGCAGTATCTTGAAGCTCAGCATCAGATCCAGAGATCCCACATTTGACGGAAACAGATTTGTAACTATCGTCAAATAGAGAGCCAACACTAAGACCTGATTTGAGAGCACGGTTGTTGACAGAGACAATGTTTGAGACCATATCTGTTGGCAAACATCTTTCGAGCACTAATACACAAATATTGTCTTAAACTTGTTGGAGATAAAGTAGTACGGGAATAATAAATAACTATTACAAGTGCTTCGAAAGGATAAACAACAAAGATTACAACAAGAAGTTATCAATCTTTTAATCTTGAACTAGAACTTCAAATCTAGATCTTGTATTCAGAAATACAAGAACATGAACTACTACACTTGTGGCTTGTAGAACCGCTGAGAATCTGAACGGTTAGAGTCCTTTGAGTTTCAAATTCACACCTAAAACACTTAGCAACCAATTAGATAATCATAACACCACCGGCTGAGTCGAGAGATGACTCTCTGTCTTTAAGACAAGATTGTCCCCGTATATAGGCTTTACGGAAGTGTGGGCAATAGTCTCCCAAGATAAAACAACAAACTATCAAATGTGCAAAGCCTACACACATGACCCCAGCGAAGAACACGAATAAAGAAGATTGCTAAGAGAAGAATTGCTATTAGGAAAATCTGATCTCTTGGTGGTGTTGTTAACTTGTGTGTAAGTTGTTTTTTTCCATAGAATTGAGCCAAATGCCTCAATTTATAGGTGTGCAAGATAGCCTTTCAAATGCCCTATAATGGCATTCAATTGCCATGTAATGGATGACCTTTAATCCCCAAGTAATGCAGCAACATAATGGTCCATGTAATAGCCATTATTGGGTGGATTCAATGCCATTGAAACCACCTCAACAACCAAACTTTTGGGATTCCGCTGCAATTTACTCTTAAAAGGTTTTTCTGTTTTATCGAAATGTTGTCACTTGTGTCAGACGACATTGTCGCTGACATTCGTAACTGAATTGGCATTCGATTTTATTTCCAGTTTATTTTTATTGTTCCATAGCCACCCGGACCTAACAGCTGGACAAAAGCCCCAACATATCAGCAACCAACTTCACTACCTACGACTCACAGAGCATAATAGGAACCAAAACACACCTAGTTTTAGTCAGTTTCTGCTAAGTTTTCCCACCCTCCTCCTCTATGAAGGATAATAGTTGTGACTTTCCAACCATTTTGCTACCTTTGCCTTGTAGTTGCCTCTAGAATGAACCTCTTGAATTATCGCCTTTACAATTCTCTCAACTGGTTGTTGCTTCTGATGGGATACCCGCCTGTTCCTTTCTATCCATAGATTATAGATAGTTGCAGCTAGTAACATTCTGTAAACTTCAACTTTGGCAGTCCTCCCTTTTGCATATGTTGTTGCCCAAGAGAGTTCATAAGACTAGCTCCTTGGTGTCCTATTTATCCCACACCAGATGAGCATCTTTTGCCACACTTGAGCCGACAGTGAACAATCAAAAAACAGATGATCATGGCTCTCAACACCTACATTACACAGAGGGCATATGGGATCCACATCCATTCCCCACCTTATCAATCTGTCTCTAGTACACAACTTGTTATGAGCAGCCAACCTAAGTATGAAAGTCCACCTGGGAGCCCCTAGATTATTACACACTAGCCTCCTCCATTCAACCTTCTGAAATTCATCCCTCAACTTAAGGTAGAATTGCTTAATTGAGAATTGGCTCATGCTGCACACCTCATTCATAGTATACCCAGCTGCTTCCACATATTTTGATGCTTTTAGAACCTTTTGGACAATCCAGCATGATTGCTTAGGAATATCTGCAAGTAATTATAATAAATTTATACCACAAGAAGCTCAATGTTACTCCAAAAGAAAGATTTGATGAAAATATATTTTTCTTTCTTTAATTGTTATTCCAATTTGTTTTATTTTTCCAATCTGCTTCTACTAGTAACCCTATATTTTCTTTCTTTTTCCTTTGCGTTTCCAGTACTTATCCCAGAAATCTATTTCTTTTATTATATTAAATGAATGAGCATGTAGAAAAAGTCAAGTCATTTACAGATGTTGTATCTTATAGTCAACTGCTGCGCATTGAACATTCCAGCCACTTGTGTTGAAGTTGCTCCTCAACCACTTATAAATGATCTTTTTCTTATAACTGTGGTATCTGTGCTAATTTGGGTGCGTCTCAACTATTTCATCAGATAACTCTCGTAGTAAATGTACCAGATAACTCTACTCATCAAGATTTTGACGGATGAGAGAAAAATTTATATCTTTTTTTATCTATGGTGGGATTTGGACTTTAACCACCCATAATTTTCACTCATTTTCCTTGGCAGCCAGATCACACCTTTGAAGGCAACTTGTGCATCACTATTGGTGGCTTCCGGGTCCAAATACGAAAGAGTTACATCTAATTTATTGCAGGTGAAATCGAGAATTCCAGGTAAGGAAATGTATTAAATAGGCCAACACTTGCACATTATTTCCTTCCATAAACCAATTAAATTATTATTATTTTCTTCTTCTAATAACAGTATAACTGAAATTGAACATGGATGTATATTCTTAATGAAGAAACTAGAGAGCCACCAACGATCTTCCACACCCACTGAAAATTTGAAGTAAACAGCCTAAGAGAATTGGTCAAAGAAGACTTAATCAATGCTGTTTGCATAACTGCACATCCCAATCAGTGACTAAAACCGTGTTGGACGTTGACTTAATCCCAAGAATTCCAAAAGTCAACTGGCTGCCATTCTGCCTTTAGCTACAGTTCATCCCCTCATCAATTCCTTTTATATAACATTTAAGATTTCCAAATCAGATTAATAAGATAGGAGAATAGAAGAAAGGTAGAGAAAAAGGCAAGAAAGATGGGAAGGGTGAAATTGAACAATGATCCAACTCCAAGCCTAAAGCATTTTAGTCATCCACATGAATTGGAGTTATGCACCCAACTCCAAGATTTAATCCCTTGTTCAGGATGCAGACTTCCACCATTAGGCCAAATGTACATATGCAGGCCTTGCAACTTCACTCTTCATTTGAGCTGTGCTAAATTCCCACAACTGATTACTCACCCTTCCCATCCCAACCACCCTCTCAACCTACTCCCTGCGTCCAAATACCCCGGTGGCCAATTCAACTGTGATGCCTGTCAAAACCGTGGAAACGGCTTCAGCTACCATTGCAGTAGCTGTGAGTTTGATCTCCATGTGATCTGTGCATCTAGACCCCTCAAAATCACACACCAACTGCACCAATGCTCGCTTGAACTCACCTTCAAGAATCCTTATGCTAATGCCAAAGGCTTCTCTTGTGATGTATGCCACAAGATTGGAGCCAAGCAGTGGCTTTATAGATGCCCTACTTGTGAGTTTGATGTTCATTTGGATTGTTTAACTTCTGCCCCTAGACAGGCAGTTCAAGCACCAGCTTCATTCCCAGGGGCCACTAACCAATTCCAGCAGGCTACTATGGGCACACAAGCAAGGCCAAATCAATTGATGCATACTGCAAGTACAGGTGCAATAACTAACAATCATTCCCTACAAGGCCAAGTGAGGCCAAACCAGTTGTTTCATAGTGCTAGTACAAGTGCACTTCCCCAACAACAATTCCTGCAACCTCCTATAATTCAAGGACAAGTGAGGCCAAACCAGTATATACAGCCTCAAAGAGCAAACAGTGGTTTCGGGAATTGTTTGATGAATGCTGCAATTCAAGGACTTGTAGAAGGTGCAGCTCAGCAGGTTGGTCAGACTTTCATGCAGGGGATCATAGGTGGTGGTGACAATAGTGGTGGAAATGAAGGATCATCAATCCTGGGAAGCATTTTTGGTGACTCGTCCGACACGCAATACTAGATTACATATCTTTTTCTTTCCGTTTTAGTTGTCTGAGTAAAACAGGTTAGATTCGGGGTTAAACATAAACTCCGGGAAGGATTACTATTTTTGGTGGGCTTTTACTTTCTTTTTGGTTGAAAAGTAGATACATGCTTTTATCTCTTGGTACTTTATTGTATGCTATGATCACATTGTCAAAATCGAAGCCATTAACAAAGTATGCAATATACAAGTAATAAGTCCTTTTAAGACTGGTTAAATGTTATTGATTCTACTATATCATTGAGATTTCTCATTCCTTATTAAGAATGAAGGTAATTACCGGGAATGGAATGAGGCAAATGTGACAGGTCCACCACAATTTTCCTCTTTGTTAAGATGGATGATCCGAACACAACATCATCTTAGAGCCAATAGTCAGATGCTAGGGGTTCGTGGTCAGAGACTTTCCAGAAAGATAAACTTCTTTAAATGATAATAATCCACGGAGAGGTTACTACGATCCTAGCAAGCAACATATCAATCTGCACAATATTATGTTTTCCTCATATCAATAACGTAAAAGACACTGGTACGTTGTTGATGTAATAACGTAAAAGACATCTGCATTGAAGAAAAGCAATTGTAGTACTAGTGTTGAGCCAATTAGTTACGAAGAAACATGGAACAGAGAGTGAAAGAGGAGGGCAGTGGGTGGGGCATTAACCATTGACATGTTTGAATCACATCTACATTGAAATCTATCCAGAATAAAAGACCCTGTATCCAACTAAAACATAACTGGAGGTCCAGAAAAAAGAAAATTTAAGGGAACTTGGCAGAAACAGAAATAGATTTTACAGGTATTATTTTTCACTGGAATAAAATTGACACCATCCTCGATGATTGGGAACATAGTAAGAGCGATCACTTGCAAATTAAGTTTGTTTCATACAAATTTTCTGAGCAGTTATAGACTATACGTATTGGGAAGCAACCAAATGAGAGAAGCCAGAAAAGAAAATACAACATTTGCCTGCTGATTTAAGTGATTTAAGAAGCAGATTCCTTAGCTTCTTCTGCTGCCTCCTCCTCTCGTAGTTTAATCAAAGAGGGGGGTGGTCTAGGGACAATGCTTTTCTTCCATTTCCGGTCAAGCTTCCTGGATATCCTCTTGTTAATCCCTTCTTCAAGCTCTCTCTCCCTTTTAACTGTAAGCATCCTTGCAATCTAACACATTATGTAAACCCACATCAATGTGAAGTAAAATCAGACCAAGAAGTAAATACATGAAGAAAACAAACCTGCAATTTCTGAAGTACAGGAAATGGGAAAAATGAACATGATTATACATTTTTGATCAAGTTTAGAAAGTGAATAAGAAATAAATGTAGCTGCTCCAGTGTACTCCAAACACAATGAAAAAAAGGGTTATGAAGGAGAAAAATACAAGGAGCAACACACATACTATTGCTTCTAGGGAAAACATGATTATACTTTCATGAGAGGATGTAACAGGAAGTGGTGGAATCACCCACCCACTGTGATGTTTGAGCTTTGTGTACAACTACAGGTTTTAACTCCACTCAATTTGATGACAAATGAATGCAATGTATTATCAAAAGTTTATGTATATACACAAACACACACACACACACACATAAGAGGCAAATAGCCTATTGACACAAGCAGTGGATATGTGAATAATGCTAAAAAAAAAAAGAATAGAAAAGAACGCAATGAATATTGACAGAAGCATTTAAGACACGTTTTTTAACAACATTGAAACCCCTTTTAGCTGCTGCTGATTGTGGCCACCTACTCTGGCTGAATGAATCTATTAATAGGCAAATAGTCTATCAACACAAGCACTGGATAGGTGAGTAATGTAAAAAGAAGAATAGGAAAGAATGCATACAGCATAATACATATTCGCACAAGCATTTAAGACAAGTTTTTTAACAACGTTGAAACCACCTTAAGCTGGTTAAGCTGCTGATTATAGTCATCTTCTCTGGTTGAATAAATCTATTAAGATCGAAATTCTGCTGTTGTCACATAAATCATGAATTCATTGTAAGTAAATAGACACAATTGCAAATTTAATTTCATCAAAAAATTAGACTCACAACAAGATACAGCAGTTACATAACATTGTTAAATTCACAGGAACATCTACAGCCAACTAAGTTTCTTAAAATAGTTTAAGCTCACACAAAAAAAGGATGAGTCATTGTTTTCCCTAGGAAGTAGTTTAACGCCACAATGCAACTATCAATCATTATCTTTAGCACTAATGCCATGAAAAAACACAAGCAGCCAGTGAAGCTCTACTTCACAGAGTTAATTGTCTAAGACACTCCTGACTTCAAGATCCCAAATCCTGTAAATGTAGTCTAAAGAATTGTGAGCAGAGAGAATCGGTTATGGGATTCATTAGACACCACTAGTATAGACATCCATATCTCTCAACTATGTCCAATTTTTGCAGTATACTTTTACCAGTGACACTAACTCTTCATCAGTTAATGGTAGGCAAATATTATGACCCGAGCTATTTAAAGTCTTTGCTGCAAGACACAAGAAATACTTACCATGATCCTACTTTCTTCTAAATCTTAAATGCCACAAATTGAATTTTAATTAAGACTCATATTCAACGAAGCTCCTCACACATCTCAAGAATTTCACATTGGTAGCAGCAAAGGTATCTCTGCAGTGTTCCCAAATTTTGGAAATGCTTAAAATTTGCTTCATTTTTCACTCAGATATACACCCAAATCTAATAATTCGAAAGAGATGACATCAAAAACTAGGGAAATAAACCGCTGAAACTTCACCACTACTACTCCCTCCGTCCCAAAATAGTTGTCAAATTCGCTTGTCAAGAGTCAATTTGACTAATTTTCGGAGCTAAACTTGATTAGATTAACTCAATATTTCAAAAATTAAAATTTAGATATTCAAAAACTATACGAAAAATACTATAAGTTGAAATTCTTCTTATATCAACATGGTGGGAAAAAAACACATCAAAATGTTGGTAAACGTTTAAATAGTTTGACTCTCAAAAAAAAAAATGTGACAAGTATTTTAGGACGGAGGAAGTATCATTTAATAGTGAAATTTGCTAACTCCAAAGCAAGAACTTGGTACGCCCTCTGTTTCATAATAAGTGATTATTTTTAGCTTATACACAGTGTTCACTCCTAGAAATTGGAGTGTTTTTAATAACTTAACCCTACTTAAATACCTATAAAAGAAAAACCATACTAAATTTCTTGATTATATAAATAAGGGTAATTTTAGAAGAATAAGATTAATTTCTTCTTGAAATCTTAAAGCCTCACTTATTTTGAAACAAAATAAAAAGCATAAAACACCATTTATTTAAAAACGGAGTGAGTAATGTTGAGCAACCAGCAGAAATGAAAATGCTTTACATAAGCACAGAACACTAAAAGCAGCAAACAAAAAGGAGTAAACATAGAGAAAAGAAAGAGTACCCTTTTGCGCATTCTCAGAAACTCGCTAGACTTAAACTCATTTCTAGCAGACCTTTGGAGACGAAGCATAAATAGTTCTCCTTTAAGGTCAACAATCTCTTCTTGAAGCTCTTCAGTAGTTTTAGTTCTTATTTCCTTCAATTCCTCTTCCCTCTTCCCCATTTTCACTACCAAAGATTTAAAGGGCTGAGTCGACGCGCTTGATGCACGCGCCACAGTGATTTTAGGAATCCGAATGCCAAGGAAGGAGGACTTGGAAGTGAAGGTAGTGCCTGAAGGCGGAGCAATGGAGAGGCTCATCATCCTTTCTGGATGTTCTGGGGATAAGGGGTCTTCACTTTGGTGGATATAATGTATGACAAACATAGACAAAAATAGTCCCTTATGTTTAGGGTAGGTTCAAAGTGATCCTTTAAATATATTTCTAGTTTATCATGACAATGCGAGTATTTTTTATCTTCGTCAAACATTTGAAGAAAAAAAATTGATGATCCAAGAATGTAATAATAAAAAGAAGAAAAATACCTCTGATTGTTAGACTCAAGAACAGTGAAATAAAAATTAATCAGTAACATAAAAAAAGGGAGTTCAAGTAAAATCAAATCCCAGAAATCACAAAACTAAAAAGTACATTAGACACTATAAGTAAATTAAAAGAACATGTAGAAATTGCACCTCAAAAAATTACACAATACTCCATGAATAGATAAAAACAAGCAGAAACTACACTTCCAACCAGGTTCATTGAGTTAGTGATGACTTGTATTTCTACACCCATGTTTACAGATATTAATGGAGAAGGGCATGGGTGTGTTTGCTGGGGAAGGGGATTAATACAGGGCGATCCCATTACTCCACTCATTTTTGTTTTGTTATAGAGTATCTGTCAAGAACCTTGAAGTGCATGAGTGACTTGCTTCATTTTCACTATCATCCTATGTGCAAACATGTCAAGTTAACTCATCTGATATTTGCAGATGACCTAATGATTTTACATTCAGTCAGTATTTAGAGTCATGGAAGCCTTGCAACACTTTAGCAATGTCACTGGCTTAATAGTAAACATGGACAAGTCAAGTATCTTTGTGGCAGGGGTGGATGAGCAAACAAAAGAACAGCTTTTGCAGATGACAAGGTTCACCTTGGGGTCTTACCCTATAAGGTACCTTGGACTACCACTTTCTTCCAAGAAGTGGAGCAAAATGGAGTGTCACCAGCTCATTGAGAAAATCACAAGTAGAATTATCACTGTTTATTCTAAATAATTGTCTTATGCAGGAAGGCTTCAGATAATTATTATCTTAGTATTATTCTCAATTCATAATTTTTGGAGCTCTGCATTTATTCTACCTTGAAGTATGTTCAAGAAAGTTGACAAAAAGTGTAGAGAGTATTTGTGGGGTAGCGCAGAAGACAAGAGGAAGACAGAACTAGTAGTTTGGGATAAAGTGTGTGTGACAAAGAAATATGAAGGACTTAATATGAAAGGCAGTCAATTGTGGAATATAGCTTCTGTTGGAAAGTTGTTATGGCAATCCGTTGAAATGGGTGCATGGTGTGTATATAAAGAATAACCACAATATTTGGTAACACATTCCTCCAAATAGTAGTTGATATTGGAGGAAGTTGAGTACATTGAAGAGGCATATGGTGAGCTGGTATTTCCAGCAAGGGGCTTATGTTTTGACAGCAAATGAGCTAGTTATGGCACAATTCTGGGTTATCAAAGAAGAATGAGAGTTGCAGATTTGATACGGAGTAATGTACTTCAACCTAGGCATAGACTCATTGTCTGGCTTGATGTACAAGGAAGATTACTCGCAAAGGATAGGATTCAAAGACTGCATATTCCAGTAGACAACACTGAATATAGCTTGTGTGATGTCCAGGCCACTGATACACAAGTTCATTTGCTCTCTGATTGTGCTTGGATCAAGAGGGTCTTAACTGTCACTATACAGTGGTCAGGTGTGCAAATACCAACAGGGGAAGCTAAACAAGTGTGGTCAAAAATCAGAAGAAGACAATGGAAACAGTTCTACAATGAAGTGATAGTAGCTCTGTGGAGAGCAATCATATACCAAGCTTGGTAGGTAAGGAATTGGGCAATATTCAGTGGGACACACGTAAATACTGATACAGTGATTACACAAATTAAACAGAATTTTGTAATTAGATTAAAAATAGTTAGACAGCTCTTAGATGTGGCTCACTGATACGACAGTTCTTTTTGTAATTAGAGGTTTGTTGGAGACTTGATTCTCATGATACCCTTCTTGTAATGTGGTCATGAGGTTAGGTGCTCTCTAGCTAGGTGTATTTTTTTTTATTTTTTTTTTTGTTAATGGTAATATTTACATTCGGTACTAAAAAAAACTACACTTTCAAATGTGAGTTCATGTAAACTCCTTTCTTTTTTTCTTTTTTTACAGTTTTCGCTAAATCTCATAACTAGAGTTTGTTAAAATATGCATGCTACACTTTTTAGTTATTGGGAGAACTCAAGTACTCTTTCGGATTCAGAAAATAACTCTCATAGAATTATTTTTTCTTAGCAAACTTAAAGGATCAAAACTAAGTAGGAATACATTTAAGGGGCCCATTCTGTCATTTTTTTCGATATAATTAGTTAATTACTCTTGTATAATATTCATTTCTTCTTCTTCTTCTTTTTTTTAAATCAGGGAACATGGATATGGAGAAAAGGAATATAGATAGATAGATAGCTCATATAATTTGGAATTGAACTTGTATTTGTTGTTATTCTTCCATCCTAACATGAGCACAAATTGATTAATTTTGATTTGGACCTAGAAGGTTATGGATTGTTAGACATTGACTCGTATGTCAATTCCCAAGCCACCATAGTTCATTTGTGATGTTTTCGGTTTGTAGATAAGTTAGACAAAACTTATCTTCTTTATGTTTTATTTTACAAGATAGTACTTGATTGAACTTGAAGTCTATTGATTTTAAGCTAATTTATAGATTCCTTTAATGATTAGTTGAGAAAATCGTTAATTTAATAGGGAGAAATTCATTATCACTACAATAGAACTTATCATTGTTTGATTCTTAATTTTCTTTCCACGTATATAATTAAGAGTAATTAACTGAACTAACAGCCGATATTAACTATAAACTCAAAATAACCCTATTTTATTTCTATAACCCATTTTAAACAATTTCCACACCTTGTTTACTCTTTTTAACCCATTTACTCTTCTCCTTACACGTTACCCCCTTCTTACTTTTGGCTTTGCATATCTATCTCTATTATCTTGAGTGCGGAACTTAAATAACCCACAAAGTGGGGACTTGAACTAAAATACCCCACAAAAAAATTGATATTCATACCTTTTGCGTCGAAAATTTCTGCGCAATAGGGGTATATGAAAATCCATCGATTTTCTTCCCCACTGATCTCCCACTCCCCCATTTTTAATTCTAAATCAACCATTAAAGGCCAAACCCCAAGACCCCACCTTCGAAAAAAGTCATTTTTGTTTTAAATTTAAATCGAAAGTTAAGATTCTCATAATATTCAAGTCAAGGAACAAGATTCGAAGCTTGGATTTTGGAATAAAGCGACGTAGAAATCGATTTCAAAACTCATAAAACAACCTTCAATCTTTGTATTTTACTATGAACTTTTGATTTATATTGTTAAATATACTATTATATCCTAAGCATGATTAATGTTTAAAAGTCTCGAATTTCAAAAAAATAATGTTTTTCGCACAAATTTTATACGCAATAGGGGCTGCCGTGACCACTATTTGCAACCCCTTTATTTATTTTTTTAATTTTTTATTTTGTTGTTTAGTTGTTCATTAGATTATTGTTAATTGGTTGTTAATTGTAAGCATAATTAACAATTGTTAATTAAGTGTTAATTGTTTAATTATTAATTAGTTAATTGTTAGCCTAATTAGTTTTGTTGTTAATTGTTATCCTAATTAGTTTAGTTGTTTAGTTGCTTAGGAGACTAGTTGTTTATCCTAAGCATGATTAAGTGTTAATTATTAATTAGTTGTTTGTTAATTTATTTATTTATAAAATTGTTTAATTCATGTTAATTAGTTAATCAAATTTTTTTATAATTAGTTATCTAATATTATGTGTTAATAAAATTTTATGTTCTAATTAGTTATCTAATTTTATGTGTTAATGTGCTAATTAGTTATCTAATTAATTATCAATTATTAATTAGAAATAGTCAATCCTTAGTTTAGGATTGAACATCGTTAGTTTAGGATTGGACATCATTAGTTTATGATTAAAAATATTATTAATATTATATTAGTTAGTTAATTATAGTTAGTGTAATGATTAATTAAAAATTATTAATTAAAAATAGTTAATCCTTAGTCTAAGATTGAACATCATTCGTTTAGAAATAAAAATATCATTAATATTATATTAGTTCATTAATTATAGTTAGTATAATAATTAATTAAAATTATTAATTCATAAATTTAGATAGTTAATATAATTTTTCGATAAAGGATTAGTTAGTTAGTATAATTTTTCGATAAAGGATTACATAATTAATATTACATGTTAATGATTAATTAAAAATTGTTAATTCAGATACGATACCTTCATGGATCCCAACCTTCATCCGGGGCCCTTCGATACATCAGTACTTCATCTACAGGATAATCATAGGTACTGGCTATTATGGGATAGAGTGATAGGTATGAGTACATTATTCCGTCCCTGTAGGGTGGAACATGCATGGATCTTTTAGCGGTTCGGCCCCCACATCCTCGTGTCTTAGAATATTGTATCGGGGCGATATCTACTGTTGCATCGCTATTGGTCGGGTATAGCATGATTGGGCTCTTGTGATGGTCATGGTTGAGCGATGGCGATCGAAGACCCACACATTTAATCTCTACACTGGAGGTTATGTATGGACTACTGGTAGATGGACACATGTTATACATTGAGGAGCCTCAGCCGCCGCCTTTGTATGGGCAGGAGTTGACTAGGCTCACTGGTTACGTGCCTTAGCAGGGTGATATCCATGGACATACTCGGATGTCGATGCATTCCCTCTGTACTCGCTTGCGCCTCAAAGACATGGAGCATCCTATTAGAGACGGCACACCTCAGGTGGATATCGATCGTCATGCCCGTCTATACTTACCCATCATATTTGGGGGCATCCTATTCCTGAACACATTGGTTCCCATGTGAGCTTAAAATTTTTTCCATTTCTGGATGATCTGGACCAGTTGGATGAAATAGTTGGGGCGCTGCTGTTCTGGCTTACCTGTATCGATCACTTTGTCGAGCATCTATGGGCAATAAGATGGATGTCAGTGGATTTCACGCGCTCCTCCAGGTAATATATTTAAGTGTGTAATTTTATTCTAAATTTAGCTTTATAAAATGATGACTAATAAAATATTTTTTTAATGGCCCTTTTAGTTATGAGTGTGGGATAAGATGAGGCCTTTTCCGCCCATAGTTGCGCACCCTCACCCTGACTTCATTGCTGATGATATGTCCTACGCGCGGAAATAAACGGGAGGCATATCTCAAGATGTGGATACGCACCACAGTATTCTTTCATTCAGGAATCAGCTAGATCGTATGACGGAGGACATGGTAAGTTTGTTTGATTCTACATTATTATTATTTACTATTTTTGTCTTTATTGTTTACTAATTCATTTTTTATAGTTTTTTATATGGAGTCCGTATGTTCAGTTTTTGGATCAGTTACCGGCATTTTGCAGGGCTGGGGAGCCCGTGTGTATGTCGCGGTGTCCGTTGAAACACATGGATATCATTGAGGATCACGCTCCCCATCGCGTCTTACGATAGTTTGGGCATATACAGAATATACCTGAGTCGGTTCTTTGTAGGGGTGAGCACGGGTACAAGGTACCCAGATACGCGACTGGAACCGACACTAACGGGTAGGTTCCGGATAGATATATTATAATAACGGGTAGGGTCCGGATAGTAAAATTAGGAACCAATCAATGTCGGGTTCGATTCCGGTTCTTGCAAATAGAGACAGGGTACCCGGACCCTGAACCGATACCCGGAACCTATAAAATATTAAATATTTTTACTTTTTCGAGAAACATTTGGAACACTTTTAAATTTCTCCAAAATTGTTTGTTGCACGCCTGCACATTAATTTTCCTCACCCCAAGACGCAAATATTTCAGTTTTTTCACCCATTTATTCTAGAATGCTCTTTGTGCCTTAAGAGAAAACACTCAAAACTCTCTCAATAACAATGACGTTTTAGCTACACCACCGAGTTTCATCGCCGCCGTCGTTGAAGCTTTCTCTCAGATACTTTCATCGTTGTCGTCGTTGAAGCTTCACCTTTGTCTCTTTCTCTCCCTTGGTTGTGTTCACGTCGTTCATAAAATGCATCTGGGTTCATATCTAACTCTTCAATTTCTTTTTAATAACCTATGCTTCTGTTCTAGTTCAGGCGATACTCATCTTCAATCTGTATTACTTTTTTGATTTGAAATGTAAATCTATTTTTAAAATTTGTGTATATTTTTGTAGCTATGAAGATGAAATTTAGGGATTTACTAGTATAATAAAACTTTTCTTTTGTATCGAAGAGCTTATGAACACGAAAATAAGTTTAATTCGGATATTTCCAAATGTATTTTGAAATCAACACGTTCAATTAATTGAGTGTTAAATTTGGCTTGCAATTTTAGGTTTTGATTACAGATAGTTTTTCTACAATGAGTAAGTTTTCTAAAACTTCTTATAAGGGTACTAAAAACTTCGATTGCAGGCTAAAAAACTACTGGATGAAATTATTTTAGAACTCTTTTTGATTCTCATAGGCTAAAAAATTGTTGCTTAATCTGTGTTTTTTTATTTACCGGGTACCCACCCGAAACCGCAGGGTCCGGGTAGGTTCCGAGTAATGATTGCTACGGGTAGGTTCCGGGTAGTAAATTTAGGAACCGATTTTTTACCGGGTAGGGTCCGGGTAGATAAAAATGTTAGGGTACCCGGACCCGCTCACCCCTAGTTCTTTGGGAGCACGATCATTATACGTAGGACGAGTGTGTGACCGCCTCTCCTGCATACCAGGCCTTTATGCAGGACCAAATCTATCGTTAGAATCAAAAGCTGGAGATGCTAGATGTGGTTGGAAATATGACTCTGATCCAAGCTTACATGAAGTGGTACCGGCAGATCATACGGAGCTTAATTGGCAATCCCAAGACATGTCATTTAGATGGCCGAGTATATGCAGCACTATCGGGACAATATGAGGTGTTGGTAAATTTACCCCACTTAAACTTAATTAATCATCTTATATATTATGTTATTTATTCAATCATTAATATTTGCAAATAAATGCAATTACGGACCTTACAGACGATGCGTTAGTTGGGCATGAAGCATATAGCTTTCTCCGACACATTGATATTTCCAGCCCGGATCGTTCAACTAGCCAATTCGGGTATACAACAATCACAGGAGGTTGCACGTATGCATGAGCGTGTTCTAGAGGTCCCGTATCAGAAAGCAGGTGATCATGGTCGTGCTCGTAGAGAGGTGATTGCAGAAGGGGGTAGTAGAGGGGTGGGGCCAGAAGGGATGATGGCCGAGGGGCTGTTGGTAGAGGGAAAGAGGTGGGGCTAGAGGGGATTGTGGACGGGGGGAGGGGGGGTCTAGTGGAAGAGGGGGTGGGTCTAGAAGGGATAGTGGTCGAGAAGGTGGCGATGGAGGTCTCCGTCTAGTAGATGAGCCTCACAAGCATGTTATCATTTTTGCTCCAGTCCAGTAACATTTGTCGCCTTCAAAGCACCCATCGACTTCAGAGCGCATGTTGACTTTTCATCGACCGACAATAACTCTATATATGACGACACAACTATTTACATATCACATTGTCACGACCCAAACCAGAGGGCCGCGACGAAAACCCGGACCTTACCCGCCGGGTACCACCAATCGTACAGTCAACACCTAACCATAATTAAATACGACTAAGCCGAAAAAGATTATGGAAAATCTTTACCAGAAAACCAACTTATATATGTATATACATCCCAAAGGCCGACAAGGCCATACAAGACTACTACATACAGAACACATGTCTACAAGCCTCTAACAAAGTACATGACGTCAAAAGGTCGGGACAGGGCCCGCCATACCCATATATACAAGCAAAATTCATTGTACCAAGATAGACTGACACTCCGAAACAAGGGGAGTGCTCCAAAAATCCGCTGAGTTAGCAACCTACTAACGTGGATCGTCGCCTTGCCTACATGAACCTACGGGCATGAAACGCAGCGTCCTCCGACAAAAAAGACGTCAGTACGACTGATGTACTGAGTATGTCAGGCATGAATAGTAACACAACATGGATATAACAACAACTAAAGCAGAAATAGTTGACCAGCAGTAAATGCCTCTGAGGGCCCTAATACATATGCCTAAATGTTATGCATAACGCAAATGCGGTATAGATATATATGTTGCAGAACGTGTAACCCGATCCAATATATGTTAGTATTGCGGAACGTGCAACCCAATCAAATATATTATATGTATATATGCATGAATGACAATGAAACATTCTGAACTTATTAGATGACATAATATCCTTGCCCCTTTGGCTAACACTGTGAATATCAACATCTTTTCTGTATGCCTCAATAAGGACTTAGGAACATATTTAGACATGTTTTTAACATAGGAATAAAAAACATGAATATTCTTAACTACTAGGAGTAGAATAATTTATGGAATAATATCACGGTTATATTTCGTTACATGGAACATGCCAAAAGAAAGAAATAATTTTCCTTAACATACCTCGATAATAATGGAACCAGCCCATTTTAATTCTTTTGCTTGCTAGAACATTGCTTGAAGCAATATTTGCAAAAGGTTTTGTTCAAGATTAATTGCTGAACGTTTTTCTCCAAACCAAAAAGTGAAATGCTTCATACGTTTTTTTTGCTAAAGTCTCTGGAACGTGTTTCTTTTATGTTAATAACCAAGGTTGGGATTCTTAATTGTAAAGGAAAGTAAACTGCACTATCTTATCTAGTAACCAACTACTACTTGGTCGAAATGAATTGCTACCCTAAGCATACTGCCTTAATACGTGTAGTTGGATAGGAATTTCCATTAATTGCTAACACAAACACACGATACCACATTAGTTTATTAGGCTAGTCATTAGGTGATTTAACTTAAGGCCTACACGTAAAACTTTCACTCAACTTTGTCCCATCATTAAAATTAATCAATCCCACAATTAATCAACTATACACACAATTAAATTTCGTGATCCCAATTCACTTAAATCTTGATAACTTATAAAGCCTTCATATACTCAATGTTATAATTTTGTGATATGACACTAGTCCATAACCTCTTTGGGGATGTACAACTATTATTATTAATCCCCATCGTCAAGCTTGTTACGTCCAAAATTATTTCGGGACTTCATTCTTTTATATACTAATCTCTTTATTAGCATACGCAAATATAACATAAATTTTTCCAACGCTCGGGTCTATTTACACACGCCTAGCGATTTTATATACGCCTAGCGATTCAAACCATGACCCGAAAGTACGGGATGTTACACACATAGACTGGGTTTCATATAAGGCATCAATGTCTGCGCAACCGCCAGTTCGTGACCCACCGTGTGAGTGGCCAGTTCGTGATCTAAGGGTGGTAGGGAGCTGGAGTACGACTATTCATTCATGGACTCGATATGTTTCAAAGCCCAGAGGTAAGTATTTAAAATAATTATTTTAACAAATTAAAATACTTATTACTGATTATTTCATAATTTTCCATATCTTAGGATTCAACTCCAGCTCCGACCCCATCTCCATCTCCAGCTCCGGCTTCAGCTACGGCTCCAGCCAATCAGGAGCCCTCTCATGAGCCATTTCAGGAGCCCATCAACATAGAGGTTTGATTTTTTACCAAAAGATAATGTGTTAAATCTAAAATAAAATTAATATTAATTATTATATATTATTTCAGGTTCATCCTTCAGCGCTTGTTGATTTGTCTCCACAAAAGGACGATGTTAATGATTTTAACCCTACTGATTCGAACAGAATGGCACCGATCATGCCAGTTAAAGGCGGTCATATGCACGCCATAGTTCGAACACCGAAGAAGGACTACAAGGAAAAAAGTGTGGCAGATGATCATGGCTTGGAGCGTCTTGCGATTAAGAGGAGAAAGGGGGATGTAGATGATGGTGAGGGTGGTGGGGATCACCTTAGGCCTCGGGTTACTCTAAAGGCTCCCACATGTGGGACCCATTAGAGATTGTGTATATATAATTAAGTTATACAGTTTAAGTTAAAATTATGTTTTTTTGTATTATTTTTAATGATAATTAGTTATCTTAGTCTTTCTTATCGTGTATTAATAACTCGTGCGACGTTGTAAATTAATTATGAAAAAAATCTTGACATATTCGAAATAAAATAATACCTTGACTAAATAATAAAATACTTAAATTACAACCTTAAAAAATAAAACACTTAAACACAATGATAACAAGATTCCAAACAAAACTTACTTCGGGGCACTTTACAACCCCTAAAACGACGATCCAAACGTTTATGTATCCTTAATGTATTGAGATTACATTATTGTTTGAAGAAAAAGATATCATGTTTTATATAAAATATTGATATTCCGGAGTTTTGAGACATGACTAATCTTTGGTCAAAGTATTGAAAAAAAAATGAATTTCAAAATTTTGAAATTGTACAAAGTGTAGGAAAATTTATCAAACCCCTACTGCGTAAGAATTTCCTACGCAAAAGGTATTTATGTGACATATTTTTTTTGTGGGGTATTTTGATTCAAAGCCCCACATTGTGGGTCATTTAAGTTCCCAACTCATTTTTTTTTTATATTCAGCTTCCCGGCTTATGCCAGACTATTCCTGAAGATAGTAGTCCCGGTCCCTCAGCACTACTACCAGTAAATTGCGGGATGTGTCTGAATTACCAGAGTTTGAAAACAGAGCAATTGATATCACCTACAATGTCCTACCCCTCTCACCAGGGTTCGAACTCACGAGGGTTCGAACTCACGCTACAGGCCTCCAGCTGAATTTTAAGTTTTTCCTCTTTTACCATCCAAGTATGTCGGGGACTCCCAACTCCTATTTCTAGTAGTGTTATATAGTGTCACTAGAGTATATCGGAAGCCACACGGATTATTGGTAAGAAGGCAGCAAATTAAAGAAGCAATACCTGAAAGGAAAGTCCTTATAGGAAAGCTTACAATCTGACAAGACTGGACTGGAAAAGGTTTTGTGCAAGAAACTGGCACCATGTTTTCAACTAGCTAGAGCTAGACTAGTCAATCCTTATATGAATCAGTTATCTGATAGGATTGATGTACTATTAACTTTTTATCTCATTGTAGTTCTTTGGGTATATATTCAAGAATTGCAAGAGTTCATTTTCTTAATTAGAGCTAGGTTGTGAGGTGGAGGTAGTAAATATTCTTTCATCCTTAATTAAATAATACAGGTTTCAGGTTTGAATCTTCAGAGTTCGGAATATAATTACCTTTGATAAGAGTTACACTGATAATGTAAAAGTTATTTACAGACGGTGTATATTATTTAAACTCTTTCTCCCTTTGAGTATACCAGTACTAGAAACAAAGGGTTTTCCCAACGACATATATTCAGTGAAAATTTTGTGCTATAAACGTAATTTTTTCACCTTATTCCCCACCGAACCAGCTCACTGGGAAAACGCATGTGGGAAACAGATTCTCATTTAAACGCTTGGAAACTTCTTAATTTTTTCGTGAACACTACTATTTAGATTTTTTCCACAGATATTCAATGGGAAATAGCCGCGGGATATTTTTAGTGGGGAAATAGAGATTTTTAGTAGTGCAATTTTCAAACTTGATCTATCAAACTCTAATCTAAGATGGTCTGGAGCTATGGTTGGATTGAAATTGAAATAATAATCACCTTGATTATTTTCATTAATGTAAAAGGTATATATACTTGATATATAATATTTAATTATGAAAATTAAATCTACATTTTCCTAATACAAGACTAATACCATAATTACATTTGTACAAAAATTCTAATAGGACTATACAAAATATATATGGAATATACATGATATATACGTGTATATTCTTTCACACCCCCGCAGTCATAGCGGGCGATTGTCGTACGCTGAGACTGTCCCTAAAATGTTCAAACAGAACCAAGGGAAGACCCTTAGTAAAGATGTCAGAAATTTGGTACCGTGAAGGGACATGCAAGACACGTACTTGTCCACGAGCTAGCTTTTCGCGAACAAAGTGAATATTCATCTCGATATGTTTAGTGTGCTGATGTTGGACCAGATTCCTAGAGAGACCCGCACTAACATTATCACAGTAGACCAAAGTAGCTTTCTAATTAGGAAAGTGAAGCTCTAATACGAAATTACACAGCCAACAGGACTCAGACACCACATTGGCTACTCCTTGATACTCGGCCTCCGCATTGGAGCGCGATAAAGTAGCCTGGCGTTTAGCCGACCAAGAGACCAAGTTATCACCAAGAAACATATAATAACCAGACGTGGAACGTCTGGTATCTGGACATCCACCCCAATCAGCATATGTATAAGACATGAGAGTAGATACGGAGGATGGATATAAGTGCAAACCATAATCAAGAGTGCCCTGAATGTAACGCACAATGCGTTTGAGAGCGTGCATGTGTTCATCCCTCGGATCATGCATAAATAAACACACTTGCTACACTACATAAGTAATATCGGGCCTCGTGAATGTAAGATATTGAAGAGCCTATGCAAGACTGCGATAGTGGAAGGGATCCTCGTAAGGTGTGCTAGAATTAGCACTCAGCTTCAGTTTGGTGTTAACCGGAGTAGGAGATGACTTATAGGATGACATGTCAGCCCGTTCAATAATCTCAGTTGCATACTTTCTCTGGGATAGAAATAGACTACTTGCATGACGAGTTACAGCTATACCCAAAAAATAACTCAAAGGCCTCAAGTCTTGCATAGCAAATTCGGAGCTAAGAAAAGACATGATAGACTTGCGCATTTTATCAGAAGAGGCAATCAATATAATATCATTCACATATAACATAATGTATGCTAGAGAAGTACCACGACGATAGATGAACATAGAATGACCAGACCTGCTGTGAGAAAATCCAATAGTAGACACATAATCTACAAACCTTTTGTACCAAGCTCTAGGGGCCTGTTTTAGCCCATACAAGGACTTCTTCAGCTAACATACATGGTTAGGATGATTGGGGTCCCTGAAACCCAAGGGCTGATGCATGTATACCGTTTCCTTGAGATCATCATGTAAGAACACATTTTTCACGTCCAGCTGATGAATGGGCCAAGCTTTGGAGAGAGCCAGACTAAGAATAGTGTGAATAGTGGCCGGTTTGACCACCGAACTAAATGTATCTCCACAATCCATGCCAAATTGTTGAGTTTTGCCATCACATACAAGACGGTCATTATGCCTCTCAAAACAACCATCAGATTTTTCCTTATGAGTAAAAATCCACATAGAACGAATCACATTAACATCATGCAGACGGGACACCAACTCCCACATCTTATTTTCAGTAAGAGCATTATATTCATCATCCATGACCATTTTCCAATTCGGGTCATGAAGGGCAGACATGGGGGTTACGTGGTAGGGGTGATTTAGTGACATTAGAATTGAGATTAAAATGTTATTTTGGTTTTAAAATACCATGTTGACTACGAGTAACGGGCCCTTGACTCAGAATAGAAGTGGGTCAGACCTGGGTCGGTGTGGTGACGTCAGAACAGGCTCGGTTTGGGAGGCGCATACTTGGGTTGGGGAGTGGGCCCGTTGGCCGAGAAGCTGGACCGATGGACTGACTAGATGGGCCAGCAGACAGTGGGCCTACTGGCAGACTTAGACCCGGGAGGGGGGAATTTGGGCCAGCAAATAGTGGGCCTGCTGGCAGACTCGTGTGACGGACATGAATTTGGCCAACAAGCAGTGGGCCTGCTGGCTGGAATTGAACACGAGAAGGACTATCTGGGCTAGTGAGTACTGGGCCAGCCGGTGTCTGTTGGTCCGGATTCTGAGATGGGGGCCGTGTCAAATGGTGGACCACATACGGTGATAGCCCATCATCAAGAAAATTATAGGAATTAGACACGGAATTATGCAACTTAGCAAACAGAAATTGGGTTTCATAAAAAATTACATGGCGACTAATGATGATTTTATTAGAGGATAAATCATAACATTTATAACCACGATGATTAGACGGATAACTCAAAAATACACAAGCGGTAGAGCGGGATTGTAGTTTATTTATTGTAGTGGAGGAAAAGAGAGGATAGCATATACACCCAAACACCCTAAGATGAGAATATGACGGATTTTTGTGATAACGAATTTTGAGTGGAGATTGGTATGCTAATCCTTTGCTAGGGAGTATGTTAAGAAGGTAAGTGGTCATTCGTAGTGCATGATGCCAAAATGAATGTGGTAATGAAGCATGGGCTAGTAATGTTCGAACAATATTATTAATCATGCATATTGTTCGCTCGACTTTTCCATTTTGTGAGGTTGTATGTGGACAAAAAAATCGGAAAGATATACCATTAATGTTACAAAATTCTCTAAATGGCCCATTATCAAATTACCTACCATTATCACATTGAATGTTTTTTATTTTTCGTTCAAATTGGGTACGGATGAATGCTCTAAATAATAGGAATGTGGAATAAACTTGAGATTTTTTAGATAACAGAAAAGACCACAAAAATTAGAATAATCATCAAAAACACATAATAACGGTGGCCCAAAGAGCTCAAAACGGGAGATGTCCACAAATCACTATGAATAATATCAAATGACAACAAAGTACTAGAATTGGAGGCAACAAATGGTAATTTAACATGTTTTCCAAGCAGACAAGAAGGACAAACATTAGTACTACGCGTACTATTTAAACTCAATAAAATTATTATTTTTAAGAGAGGAAAGAACATATGCTCACGGGTGACCCAAACGTGCATGCCATAAGGAAGGTGCTAAAGTGGCAAACGTAGATGGTGTTGCTTGATTAGTGGTGGTGGTGATGTGATATAGCTCGCCCCGACTATTACATCTCATTAGAGGTATCTCCGTCGTGAAATCCTTCACATAAAATCCAAAAGGGTCAAAGTCAACAGAAACCCAATTATCAGTTGTAAATTTATGAATAAACACCAATTTTTTTATTAGTTGAGGAGCATGAAGGACATTTCAAGGCTAAAGGTGAGTTTGGGGGAGACAAATTTCTATGACCATAACCATGAATTGGAACTGTATTACCATTACCAACAATGATGCCACGATTTTTGCTCAAATTGAAATAAGACGAGAGATTACCTAGCACAGACGTCATATGAGAAGTGGCACAAGTGTCCATGTACCAATTTGCATTCGGAGGATTTAATCCAAGTGTGTGCATCGCTGCCTTGATATTCGTAGGAGTCGGGGCCGGTGGTGGGCCCGTAACAAAAAAGGCCTATTGCGGCCGAGGCCGCCAGCGTGCTGCCAGGGCCCATACTGTGAAGCACATGTCTTCTGGAATCTGTTGGGCCTGGCCCAATACGGTGCTGGACTAGGCAGAAACTGTGGATTGGACCACTGCCCACTGGCCCAGCCCCACGGCCACTGTGTACTAGCCTAAGGCGCGGCCCAGTCTACTGGCCACTGTCGCCCGTTCTCCGCCACTTCCACCCCCACCGCCACCACCACCGCCGCGGCCGCTGCTGAGATTTTTGCTACCATTTTTCCTATTTTGGCCCTTTTTGCCGCCACCATTGCTATGGTTTTGGCTAGAATTTTTCGAGAAAGAGTGAGGGTCATCGGTGTCGCGTGACGTGACTACCATCATGTTGGAATTGGCTCCGTTTATCGCTTTTTTATCCAACCCGACTTCTTCTAAGGTAAGCATTGAACGTGTTTGGTAGAACGACGGGAGAGAATTGCTTTGATGAATGAGAGTTCCAAAGCCATTATAACCCTCGGAGAGGCCTGCAGCCACCTGAAGAACAAGATGATCATTAGTGACGGGTGCGCCAATATTTTTGAGTTGATCCGACAACTCCTTGAGCCTTTGATAATAGGCTGAGGCATTCGAAAAATCATCTATGTTTATGTGGGAGAATTCCTGCTCAAGGGTCACGGCACGGAAATTTTTGTTATCCTAGAATATATCACGCAACCTATTCCAAGCTTCCATTGTCGTGGCATCAGATTCAATAATAGTCTGCAAGAGATCCGTAGAGATGGTGGAATAAATCCATTGGAATACCGTAGCATCAAGAGTTGCCCACAACTCTATTTCATCATCGGTGGTAGGCACCTTCTCCTTGCCTTTTTCTGGTGGGACGATGTGATGGAGGACTCTATTAGACCGTGCGTGAATTTTAAATAGTTCTGTCAACGTCGCATATTGGATGTTTTCCATCTCAAGAATAATATGTATGTTGTTCTTGATATTGGAGACTGCAAGGACATGATAAAAGGTGTTCATGTGGTAGACATGATGATAGAACAAGAGAAGAATTAGGGATTCAGAAAAAAAAATTGAAGGGAGGGGGGTAGTTACGGCCGGCGGCCGAAGAGAGAGTAGGGCGGCGGAAGCGAAATTTTGGAGAATGAAAAGTTTGTCCTAGACTTCTAATACCATGAAAAATAATCACCTTGATTATTTTCATTAATGTAAAAGGTATATATACATGATATACAATATTTAATTATGAAAATTAAATCTATCTTTTCCTAATACAAGACTACTACCATAATTACATTTGTATAAGAATTCTAATAGGACTATACAAAATATATACGGAATATACACGATATATACGTGTATATTCTTTCAGAAATATGACTTGTTGATCAGCCGATCTTGACCCAAATAGAATTTATTTAGTTGGATCTTAAACCATTATTTGAACCGACCCTCTTAACAAGCTCAAACTTAGCTTGAGAGTTGAGCCAAACCAACATCTCATGACACTCCTATTATACATTGTATTCATTTGGCTGCTTCAATCTCATATGATAGACATAAGACATAACATAGAATATGAGGACTTTATGTTCCACAAGCCTTTCATATATATCTTAATTATATCAGAAAATCTCAAACCCTTAATGAACTCTACCACCAGTTGCAAGTCATCATTATTAACATCATATTACATCAAAATAGAAAGCCTACTATGACTTGTGGCTAATCTAAAACAAAGAAAACTCCACCATTCATCAATCGCTAGCTAAAGATAGATATAGTAAATCAGTAAAGAAGATGCTATATTGTGAGCTAGCTTATAGAATCTTGGTTCTATCAGCTTCCTCTCGTGCCACCATTCATTTGTTGCCATGGCCCTTCATCCCTTTTACAAAAAATAAAGAAGAAAAAAAGAACCGATTTCAGGTTTCGTATGATTTGTATTGAATACTTTCTTGGGGGTTTTAAGAAGAGATCTAAGATCAAGTTGCGAGGGAAAGCTATGAACTTGTACCAAATTTATGATGAATAAAATACCAAGTGTTTGGTTTACCATTTATAAAGACAATGGCAGAGTCAGGATTTCAGGATTCAAAATCACTATATACGGAGTACTACAATATCAAAGTCAGTTTCAGCATGATAAAATTGGCATTTAATGTAGAAGTGTCTGGATTTGAACATATGCCATTTCTTTTCGTTTACCAATATACGACTAAGTATTATTAATCTGATGAAGTGTGTGCATTAGTAAAATATGGAACTAATCTTACCAAAAGATGCCGTGGGAGATAAAGTTGAAGCAGAAGAAGGAAGTTCCATGAGTTCACTGAGCTGAGAATACATGTGATTGATGAACTTTATGGACTCTAAGTGAGGTTCCTCCATTGCTTCTTTTAGCTTGCTTAGAGTCGCACAATATGCTTCCTGTCCACCACAACAATTTCTCCTTAGCTTTTTACACAAAAAACTAAAGCCATATACCTAAAAACTACTAGTAGTATATAAGAGATAAGGGTATATACAATTAGGTCACATTATCAAGTCTTCTAAGAGATAATAACTACAAATATAAGCAGAGGAAGAGCTAGGGGCAAAAGGGGTTAAAAAAAAATCACTCTACATATAGAAGGTTAATTTTTTTATTTTTATTTATATATAATAAATGATAAACCTTGTCTCTCGATGAAAATTCTATCTCTGTCACTGAATATACCGTCCATAAAATGGGATTATAACTGGAAAGAAAAGTTTGGCGACTAAAATTGCAGGGTTTTATGTACATATAGTACTGATTCTCAAAAGGAAGAAACTTATTGTTACCATGAAGTTGTCCAGTTCAGCTGGTTGATCCATTGTGAGTGAGCTGAACTTATTGTTCAATTTTGCTTGATCCATTGTGTGAGAAATAGCAGGTTTCTTATAGTTTGACAACTTTGCTTCAGCTTTTTCAATTTTCTCAATCTCAGTGATCCCCAAACAAACCTGCTAATTAAAACACACATCAAAATTATACAGAAATTCCTGTTAAGTAGTACTAGTAACTAACTCCCAACTTATATAGTATTATATAATTTTTTACGCTTCTTAGATGAAAAAGAAGGTGAGAAATTAAAGATCATGCAACTGAATATATATATAAAAAAATATAAATACCTTCAAACAGTCCAAGTGAGTCTCAACCAAAAGATCATACAAAGAGTGGCAAGATATTTTCCTCTTAAGTTCTTCTTCATTATCTTCTTCTACAGCATCTCCTGATCTAAAACTACAGTAGTACTCATTTTCTACCTCTCCATCTTTAAAATTGTCACTTTTTGTCTCCATCTCCAATTATGTAAACCTAAAAGGATAAAACTATACCAAAAATGCCACAGCTCAATAGTCCACTCTTATAGATGGAAGGAAGTAGGGTTGCTTGAAATGACTAGTTATAGTAAAAGATGGGAATATCAAATTATGTAAGGCTCCAAATATTTGGAAGCAAACTGATTGACCCATGCATGCACGACCTATACTATCAGTCAGAAAGGCAACACACTCCTATCCTATCATATACAGAGAGAGAATAGGACTTTTTTCTCTGCTTCATATTTTTATCTCTTTTTTTGCATAGTCGAAAGGAACATTTCATAGGCTTCTTGGATTCTGGACACCTTTGATACAAATTGATAGTACTTAGTACAATTTCGCTATGATGAGTCAGTTCTTACTTTGTTTTCTATGTTACAGTACCCCCGGCCCCCTCTCTTTATTAGGACTTAGGAGTTAGGAGTAGTAGCCTTTAAGAAAATCTACATTATGTGCCTCACACAACATTTTCTTGTCTCACAACAAAATGAACCCAAGTCTTAGGACCTGTTTGGCCAAACTCCTATTTATACTTTTGGATCCACATGTATCTCACACAAGTAATGTTAGTTGTACGAAAGACGCATAATAAAACACGTCGTAGCCTTTTACTCCTTGTTTTTATTTCTTCAATCTAACTTATATACACAGAAAGTATGAGTTCTTTTTACATTATCAATATGGAAATTATCTTGTTGTAATACATAACATGTCTAATTTTCTATGCTCCAAATTTCACAAATCATAAGGGCTTATCTGTAATTATTTTTAGGAGGATGAACTATATAAATATCTTTTACGTTGTTAGTGTATAGTGTATACTCTCTCTATCTTGACTTATGTGATGCACATTGCTAAAAATGTAAAATTCCTACGGATATGAATTAGCTTGTTGGAGACGTTTTCGGTGGATATATATATATATATATATATATATATATATATATGTAAAAATAATAAATATTATAACTTTAAATTTTTTATTTTATTTTTAATGAGATGATTATAATTAAATAATTTTTTATGATTTGGTATTTTAAATTATAAGTTTCAAAAAGTTTTATATATTTGTTTCTTAGATCAGATTGTGATGAAGTATATTAGAGTAAAACTCTTCTTTATTATAGTTATAACCTGAAGCTGAGGGAGAGAGCGGAGAAAGTACTGTATACAATGTTCTTTCCCAAAATATGTCTGTGTCAAAAGTGTCATCACCACTTATGGCGTATTATGAGAAGAAGAATGTTGTTACCACTGTTCATTGGTTCACGGACTCTTGCAGTGTCACAGGCTTGAATGGGGTCCCAAATGTTCGCTTGGCACATGTATTTTTCACCTTGTATTGTGACTCTCCTTTTGGATTAAGTTGCTACAATAAAAGCATAAAATTATTGTAATATATTGGCGAAAGTCATGCGAGGCCTCCAAAACTTGTCCACAAAATTCACTTAGACATTTCAACCTAGATTTATACCTATTGAACATATTTATTACTTAAAATTGATACTCCCTCCGTCCTAAAATACTTGTCATGTTTTTCTTTTTAAAAGTCAATTTAACTAAATTTTAAAGTTAAATTAGATTATATTAATTTAATAATTTAAAATTAAATTTAGATATACGGAAACTATACGAAAAATACTTTAAGTTGCAATTCTTTTCATATTAATATGATGAAAAAATATAGCTCAAAATATTGATTAAAGTTCATATAGTTTGACTCTTGAAAAAACGTAATGTGACAAATATTTTGAGACAGAAGGAGTACCAATTTGACACTTTTTTTTACAGTAAGCCAAAAGTATAAAATGAGTGTAATACACTCACGGTGACATGTCAACGTTATGCAGTATAAAACTGGAGTAGAATAAAAAGAGCGATGTGTTTTATTGATTCTAGACTAAGTTTATATAGACTTTGTACCGCTTCTATAGTAAAGAGATAAACATAGAAAAAGATAAGACCTATCTAAATATAACCTAACAACGAGAGGTTACAACAGAATCCTAAATAGTAGAACTACCAAATGTGAAATCTAAATAATAAGAAGCATCATATTATCCGTTATTACGTCCCCGCAAGTTGGTGGTGTCAACAACACCTAACTTGGAACTGGACAAAAGAAGCTTTGGGAAGTGGTTTTGTGAGTATGTCGGCTACTTGATCAGCTGAGTGAAGGTGGTGAACTTCAATATCCTTGTTATGGACTTGTTCACAAACAAAGTAAAAATCAATGGTTACATTCTTCATCCCGCTATGAAAAATCGGATTGGCACAAATATAAATGGTGCTCATATTGTCACAGAAAACTTGCGGAACACCCTTAAGTGAAAGACGAAGTTCACGAAGAAGATTTGTGAGCCAGTTAGTTTCTGCAACAGCAGCAGCCACAACTCTATACTCGGCTTCTGTAGAGGAATGAGAGATTGTGCGTTGTTTCTTCGAGGACTAGGAAATTGGTGTGTTGCCCAGGAAAATAATATTGTCAGAGGTAGAAGTGCGATCATCCGGATCACCAGCCCAATTTGAATCAGAATAAATAACAAGACGAGAATTTGGAGCTTTGGCAATCTGCATTCCCTATTGATAGGTGTGACGAAGGTAACGAAGAAATCACTTGACTACTTTCCAATGAGATTGCCGTGGATTGTTCATAAATTGAGAAAGCTTGCTAACTGTGAAGGCAATATTGAAAGTATGTATGTCCTAGAGACAATCATTATTAGGGACAAATGTACTTGAACACATTCGTATTATTAATAAGATTAATATTTATGGCAGTTGCAACTATTCGATTATTATTTGATTGTTTGTAATTATTCATTAATGTGCATCCCTTGAGCTTACGTTGTCATTAATAGAGTGAGATATTGATGATAGAACGTAACTCTAAAATAGCCTCGACTAATGATCATCGAGAATGGGATATCGATGATATGTTATAAGTCGACATGTGGTCTGCGTCACCTTCTTAGAGAATGTAGTATGTCTCACCTGCTACTAGTAATGGTTACTAGTGATGGACACATGGATACTTTTGGAAAGTATTGGTATACCCTGTTGATAAAGTATATGTTATACATGTCTAAAGTGTTATCAGCGTGTGGGAGATGAAGGTCATTTGACTTGAGGTCAATACGCACACTATTTACAAAGTAATGTACTTTGACCATGTCCTAAGCTTAAACTCCTTATAGGATAAGATACGACTTGTGTTGGGTGCATTATGAGGTAAATTAAGGTGGTAGTTGAGCCAAGAATAGGATTCATTCCTCGATTGGATATTCGAGAGAGCACTCAACTTCTTAGTGATATTAGGTCAACCAAGTCATTGGCCAATGCAAGAGACATATTTAGAATATGATCTAGTTGTCGACTAATATAGATGAGATAAAGTGATCAAGCCATTTGGATAGACACATAGCAAATCCTAAGCTTGATCGAGTGTATCGCGAATGAAAGGAATTTATCATCTCACATAAAGGTTATGTTTGTTGGATTCATGTAAACGTACTTCATATATTGAGTTCGTCGTACGGCGCAGTCTAGGAGTTCTGTATGGACCTTAATTGGATTAGTGTCGATATATGAAGGCCTATAGGGTCACACTATGTCGATTGTCTTTTCGATCTAAGGGTGTATTGAGAAAGTATTAAATATTCGATTTGAAATCGAGATATTTAAATTGATAATAACTATGGGATAATTTCTATTAGATGAAAGTTATTTGATTAAATCAAAATTGGATTTTGGATTTAATGTGATGAATATATATATTAAATGGAAGCGGGAAACGGAATTTTACGTAAGGCGTCGCGGCGCCTGCTATGCTGCGCCGCGGCGCTAACCCGGCAGTGGGCCCAGTCAGACTGGCCCACTGCACCTCAGTTTTTGGGCCAGGCTTAGAGCCAACCCTAATTCATTTCAGACCTAATTGTAACTATAAATAGAGCACTAAACCATTGTTATTATACACTAATTCTCATAAACAAATTCTAGACTTAGAGTCTAGGATAAAACTCTGTCAAACCTCTGTCAAGATTTCCTGGCTTTCTTGATAGAAGAATAGACCATAGCATTGTGCTTGTAGTCGAAAAGGGAATCGCGTGTTCACCCTAAAGTAAAGACTCCAGATTTTATAACATGTAAGTTCTTGTTCATGTTTTATGTTACAGGTTTTGATTGTCATATGACCATACTAGAAGAAATTGTTGGCTTAAGTAGAACAAAATTTTAAACTTACGTTGTGCCTACTTATGTATTTTGAACCCAACAAAACCTTACAAATATCAGGTTGTGTAAAGGATAAGTAGTGCAACTTTCCAATTACTTGTCGATAAAGATTACCATCAGCAGGAGGATCATTCACCAAAACTGTCAAAACGGTTGTTGAAGTCATAAGTGTAGGATCTCATTTACTGTCTAGCATGCCAACATCATTTAAAAGATCCATAATTTACTTGTGTTGGGACAAAATAAGACCATCATTAGAAGAGATAACATCAAAACCTAAAAAATAATAGAGTTGTCCAAGGTCTTTCAAGGAGAAACGATTGACAAAACCATTTATTATATGACGAACCCCATGAATCTGATTTCCAGTGATGATTATATAATCCACATAGATAAAAATATAAATTGTAAATCCAAAATTATGCAAAATAAATAAAGAAGAATCAGATTGAGACTTGACAAATCCAACAGTTAACACATAATTTTTTAGCTCACTGTACCAGGCTCAGGGCTTGTTTCAAACTATATATCGTTTTGTTCAACTTGCAAACATGAGTGGAGAGACTTTGATCTTCAAAGCTTAGTGGTTGCCTCATGTAAACTTCTTCCTCAAGACGTCCTTGTAATAAGGCATTATTGATATCAATCTGATGGATTGGCCAGTTGTATTGTGTTGCAATGGTAAGCACCAACTGAACAGTTACTGGTTTGATAACCGGGCTGAAGGTGGAATGGTACTCTAAGCGTGGACGCTAGGTAAATCCCTTCGCAACAAGCCAAGCTTTATACTTGTGAATGGAACCGTCAGATTTATGTTTAGTACGAAACAATTGTTGGTTTTTACAAGGATTTGCAGGAAACGGAAATTACAAGTAACTGCTTATGTAAGAATTGAAATTATAATTCAACTCTAAAACTGAAAATTACAATATAACAACAAACTGAAATTACTATTTTGTTGATCAAGAAAACTGGAAAGTTGTTTTTGCTGAGTCGAGTGTGGCACTCTGTCCTTAAGACAATATTGCCCCGTATGTATCCTTTATACGTCCTGGACAATTCGACTCCCAAGATAAAACAGCAATGGAACTATTGAGCAAAGGAAACTCAAAAGCTACCGTGAAGAATATTGAATAACGAAATGATGCTTGGAAGATTAGGAAGAAACCGCTTTACGCTTTGTGTATTTTTCGTGTATATCAAGTGTGCCTCAACAATGGTGTAAGGGGTGTTTATATAGGAGGAAGAGGGATTTGTTTGATCGCCTCCATAACACCATTATTGGCCAAATAATGACCATTATGGAGGTAGTAAAGCCACCACATAAATGGAGAAAATTGCCAACGGATTGGCCATTATAGGAGGTGTAATTCAGCCAAAATAAATGGCTAAATTGAGTGCTTTGGACGTTTCGTTCCGGACCGTCGAAATTCGCCTTTCGAAAAATTTCAAGGACCAAACCATACATCTTGAAACTTCGGGACCAAACCGTACATCTTGAAACTTCGGGACCGAATCGTACATCCGAAAGAATTCGGTCCAAACCGCACATCCGACTTCGGGATCAAACTCGTACTTCCGGCAAAGCTTTCGGCCCAAAAAGATAATATCGAAGGCCCACGCCCCCGCCCCCGCGACCCGAGAACACGGAACCGACCGGACGGGCGGGCGGCGGCGCGCGCGTGGTCTTTCCTCGAACCGAAGCACATCTAGGTCTTCCCTCCTTTAAACACATGGGATACCCCTTGGGGTCCCAAACCCCAAACCAACTTCGAGTCTTATATACACAATAATTCTTTCTTCCTCTACCGATGAGGGAGAATTGATCACACACCACACTTTTCCATGCTTCAAACACCTTACTTCGTGAACCAATATCTCTTTCATTTCTCAATGAAATTTGACGATTCTTGGCCCTACGGTTATCTACGTACTTAGTACATCATGCATGTGTGAAGAACCGGATTCTCCAACATACGTAACACTAGTGTTTAAGCCGTTAAAGTTGGTCGGTCGCAACTCCCGCCAAAGGCTAATTTCCAACAATCCCCTCTTGAAAGAGATTTTGGCGCACTCACATGGTGTCTTTTCATTTCCGCAATATTTCGGCGGACCGATGTTGCATAAGGAGAGGTAGCCTCGGCTTTGAACCTTCCATAGTTGAATACCATCGGACTTACTTTCTCGCGCGGTGAACGTGATGTCTTGAACCGTCGTTGTTTGGTGTAAGCCAAGACAATGATACCAACACAACAAATTCCCTTACTCTCTTCTTCGTAATGTTTTGTCCGTTTTGGCCATGGACAACGTCTTGGATTCTTAAGTGCGTTCATTTTGAGGCGGCTCGTCCTCGCACTTAAATAGGTGGTCTCCTACAAGGTATCCTGCTATACCCCACTTCACAAGTGTTAGGAACCATTAAAAGTTTCCCAAGAACCTAACCTCAACCGTTGAGGATCATTACGGTGTTTTTGAAAACTTAACCTTTACCCATACTGCAGATAGCACTTAACGTCTATCTTAGTGTTTCTTTTCAGAAATCACTATCCGAAGTGCTCATACTTCCACTGAAGCGATCAACTGAACCTTTACAACTTCGTTTTCCCATTGAACCAAATTACTGGGATCTCCAGTTCGTAAGGTTGGGTTACCACCGTATTGGTCCTTATATTTTGGGTTTTAAGCCCATTCCCCTAGACAGTGCAAGCCATCGATCTTTGGGTAAGCCCTTTGTCAATGGGTCAGCTATATTATCCTTTGACTTAATGTAATCAATGGATATTATACCCGTGGTGATCAGTTGCCTAACGGTCTTATGCCTCCGTCGAATGTGACGAGACTTGCCGTTGTACATAGCATTTCGTGCCCTTCCTAGAGCCGACCGATCGTCGCAATGGATCATTACCGAAGGTACGGGTTTGTTCCAATACGGAACATCCTCTAAGAAGTCATGAAGCCACTCGCTTCTTCTCTCGCTTTGTCTAAAGCGATAAACTCCGATTCCATCGTGGATCGGGCGATGCAAGTTTGCTTAGAGGATTTCCAAGACACACCCCCACCACCAATTGTAAATATATACCCACCGGTGGACTTGGTGTTCTCTATATCGGATATCCGGTTTGCATCACCGTGTACCCCTCTAGTACAAATGCAATTGGATATCTCGAATAGTGCAACCCGAAATTTAACGTGTATTTCGGTATTGTAATACCCGATTCAACGCCTTCCGTTGATTATCACTTGGATTACGGGTGAACCTAGCCAACTTATTGACCGCATAAGCAATATCGTCGGGTGTAGTTTGTGATATACATCAAACTACCGATCACCCGTGCATATCGCTCCCGGTATACAGTGCACCAAGATTTTTATCAAGATTTTGATTTGTATCCATTGGTGACGCTATCGGAGAACCGTCTAACATCTTGAACTTTCTCAAAACATCCTCGATGTAGTGAGACCGAGATAAGACCAGATCCGTCGACGTCTTAGAGATTTTAATCCCTAGGATGACATCTCGCGATACCCATATCTTTCATGTCGAAGCATTGTTTCAACATGTTCTTAGTCTCTAGGATTACCCTAGGATCGCTTCCGTGATCAACATGTCGTCTACATACGGGCATATCATAACAAATGAGTCGAGTTACCTTTCGTGTAAACACATTTATCACACTCATTAATGGCGAACCCCTTCGATAGTAGAGTACTATCAAATTTTTCGTGCCATTGTTTCGGGCTTGTTTCGGCCGTATAGAGATTTGATAAGTCGACGGACTTTCTTCTCTTGCCCTTGAACCACGTACCCCTCGGGTTGGTCCATATAAATTTCTTCTTCCAAATCACCGTTTAGGAAGGTTTGTCTTAACATCCATCCGGTGTATCTCAAGGTTACGCAAAGTCGCGATCGCATTAAATACCCGTATGGATGTCATCCGGATACCGGAGAGTATGTGTCGAAGTAGTCAAAGCCTTACGTCCGTCGATAGCCCTTGACTACCAACCTGACCTTGTACTTGTCTATAGACCCATCTGCCTTGTATTTCCGTTTGAGTATCCATTTACAACCCAACGGTTTATTTCTCGGAGGAAGATCAACCAACTCCCAAGTATGGTTATGCAGAATGAAGCTTATTTCACTCTCAATAGCTTCTTTCCGAGCGGTGCTTCTGGAGTTGACAACGCCTGAGCAATTGTCCTTGGTTCATCACTAACCATATAAGCTACAAAGTCAGGACCGAATGATGTATCCTTCCTGGCCCTTTTACTTCGCCTTAGATCCATCTCTCGGAGTCTCAAAGTTCGAGAATCGAACACTAGATTCGGATGTTCACCACCTCGAGATTCGCTAGATCTCGAACCATTGAGATCCGGCACCAAGGACTCCGGTTCTTGAGAGCTTTGTGCATAACTTCGTTTGCGAGAGGTTATGTCTTTCTCTTTTCTAGGAAAGGTACTTTCAAAGAATAGAGCATTCCTTGATTCCATTATTGTACCCTGGTGGATATCTCGGAATATCCGACTTATGCACTAAGAAGCGATAAGCACTATCGTTATTTGCATATCCGATGAATATGCAATCTACGATCTTAGGCCCAATCTTGACCTGCTTTGGCTTAGGTGCTTCAACCTTTGCCAGACAACCCCACACCTTAAAATACTTGTAGGTGGGTTTCTTCCCTTTCCATGATTCATATGGAGTTTTGTCCTTACCCTTATGTGGGACTCTCGTTAAGAATCGTATTAGCGGTAAGGACGGCTTCTCCCCACATGTTTTGGGGAAGTCCCAATTGATAAGCAAGGCATTCATCATTTCCTTTAATGTGCGGTTCTTACGTTCTGCCACACCGTTTGATTGAGGTGAGTATGGAGGCGTCGTTTGATGAATAATGCCTTCTTGGGCACAATATTCCTCAAAAGGCGCTACATATTCTCCCCCTCTATCGCTACAAATGGATTTAATCCGTAGGCTAAGTTGATTCTCAACTTCTGCTTTGTAACGTCGAAACGCTTCAAAGGCTTCATCCTTACTTTTCAACAAGTAAAGGGAACAATACCTTGTGCTATCATCTATATATGTCACAAAGTACTTGTTCCCCCCTCTAGTTTGTGCAAACTTCAAATCACATATATCTGTGTGAATAAGTTCTAGAGGAGCGGTATTTCTTTCGACGGATCGAAAAGGAAGCTTGGTGAGTTTTGCCTCTACGCACTCCTCACACTTATGTTGAGGGTTTATGTCGATAGAAGGCAACAACTCCATCTTTACCAGCCTTTGAATAGACTTGTAGTTTACGTGTCCTAATCTATGATGCCATAAATTAGAAGACTCAAGCAAATAAGAAGAAGACTCAACTTTATTTCCTTGACGCAATACAGACATGGCATTCACTTTGAATAGGCCTTCACAGACGAAGCCCCTCCCCACAAATGTGCCATTTTTAGTGAGTACAAATTTATTTGATTCAAACACTAGCCTAAAACCAACATTAACCAATATAGGTCCAGAAACTAGATTTCTTCTAATATCTGGGACGTGCATCACTTCCTTCGAGTGAGTTCCTTGCCGAAGTCATCTTCGGACCACCTTTCCAACCCCTAGCACGTCCGAGGAAGCGTTGTTGCCCATGAACGACTTCTTGCCGGAGACCGGAGTGTACGTGGAGAAGGCATCTTTGTTGGAACAGATGTGTCTTGTTGCACCTGTGTCCACCCACCACTGCATCGGATTCTCAACCAAGTTGGCTTCTAGCACCACGGCCGAGAAATCCTCAATAATGTCATCCAGGAGCGTGTCCTTGACGACGTTAGCTTGAGCCTTGCCTTTCGACTTGGCTTTCTGTTGTTGCTCGCTTGAGCTTGCGGCATTCCTTGATCCTATGACCAGGTTTCCCACGGTGATGACGATTACCTCTCGAACGTCTCCGCCGCGGGGGCTTTGCCGTCTTTGTGGAACTTCCGCTTGTTGCTTGTTTTCCCTTTGGCCTCGGCCCGATTTGCCTTTGCCTCAAGCATGTTGTCTACCCTTTGGCAAGGTCTTCTTATTATCTTCCCGATTTGCGCTTTGATAACAAGCTCTTCAAAGGTCATCTCCTTTGTCTTGAGTTTCAAGTAACTCATAAACTCATTCCATGAAGGAGGTAACTTTTCAATCGGCGATGCAACCAAAAACTCGCTCATTTGGTTTCGGTCCTTTCCAAATCCAGGTGATGTAAAATCATTTGGAATTCCCGGACTTGGGACATCATCGTCTTACCGTCCACCATTTGGAATTTTAGAAATTTCCCAACGATGAACTTCTTAGTACCCGCATCTTGTGCGTTGTACTTCTTTTTTGCGCTTTTTCCCACGCTCTTTGGCGGTGCCAACGGTGCAATAGACCGTGTAGAGAGGGTCCGCTAAGCGATTCAAGATATAGTTCTTGCACATGAAATCGCTATGATTCCATGCGTCATGAACCATCTTCATGCCATTAATGACATGGATACCAAGGCCCCCTTCACCCGTTTCATTGGGCGAAGAGTCCATTTCATCTCCACTTGTGGAGGATCTTCCGTAAGGAACCGGGCCATGCCCATAATCGTTAAGTAAAACAAAGATCTTTTCTTTGCCATCTTTTGAATTCTCGATCCCATGAATTTTTCGGGCGATCATGGTGGTGTGATGAAGAGGGTGGAGCTCCAACATTGGGAAGGCAGCGAGCAGTGTTACGCCTTGAGCGAGCCGCGCAGCAGCGCAGCGTGAAGGCGGCGGAGTTACGCGCTTGCCGATGCGCGATGGCGGGGAAGGCAAGAACGTTGCCTCGAGAGCGCGCAGCGATAGCGACAACATCGGTCATATTTCCAGCCATGTTATTGCGATTCCGTAAGCAAAAATATTGTCTTAAGTTGTTGGTTTTTACAAGGATTTGCAGAAACGGAAATTACAAGTAATCGCTTATGTAAGAATTGAAATTATAATTCAACTCTAAAACTGAAAATTACAATATAACAACAAACCGAAATTACTATTTTGTTGATCAAGAAAACTGGAAAGTTGTTTTTTGAGTCGAGTGTGACACTCTGTCCTTAAGACAATATTGCCCCGTATGTATCCTTTATACGTCCCGGACAATTCGTCTCCCAAGATAAAACAAAGAATGGAACTATTGAGCAAAGGAAACTCAAAAGCTACCGTGAAGAATATTGAATAACGAAATGATGCTTGGAAGATTAGGAAGAAACGCTTTCTTTTGTGTATTTTTCGTGTATATCAAGTGTGCCTCAACAATGGTGTAAGGGGTGTCTATATAGGAGGAAGAGGGATCTGTTTGATCGCCTCCATAACACCATTATTGACCAAATAATGACCATTATGGAGGTAGTAAAGCCACCACATAAATGGAGAAAATTGCCAACGGATTGGCCATTATAGGAGGTGTAATTCAGGCCAAAAATAAATGGGTGAATTGAGTACCGGACGTTTACGTTCCGGACCGTCGAAATTCTGCCTTTCTCGAAAATTTCGGGGACCAAACTGTACATCTTGAAACTTCGGGGACCAAACTCGTACATCTTGAAACTTCGGGGACCGAATCGTACATCCGAAAGAATTCGGTCCAAACCGCACATCCGAAACTTCGGGATCAAACCGTACTTCTGGCAAAGCTTTCTGGCCCAAAAAGATAATATCAAAAGGCCCACAGCCCACAGCCCACAGCCCGCGACCCGAGAACACGGAACCGGACGGGCGGGCGGCGGCGGCGCGCGTGTGGTCTTTCCTCGAACCGAAGCACATCTAGGTCTTCCCTCCTTTAAACACATGGGATACCCCTTGGGGTCCCAAACCCCAAACCAACTTCGAGTCTTATATACACAATAATTCTTTCTTCCTCTACCGATGAGGGAGAATTGATCACACACCACACTTTTCCATGCTTCAAACACCTTACTTCGTGAACCAATATCTCTTTCATTTCTCAATGAAATTTGACGATTCTTGGCCCTACGGTTATCTACGTACTTAGTACATCATGCATGTGTGAAGAACCGGATTCTCCAACATACGTAACACTAGTGTTTAAGCCGTTAAAGTTGATCGGTCGCAACTCTCGCCAAAGGCTAATTTCCAACAACAATCACTTGCACTCAACCACATTTGTCGAAGGAGCAATTGGAACTGAATCCCATGTCTGATCCTAACAAGCGCATCATATTCAGCTTGAATGGCTTCTCTCCAGTGAAGGTGAGGACACGCTTGTTTGTATGTACGAGAAACAAATGACGATGAGAGTTGAACACTGACATTAAATTGTTTGGGTTTGAGGCTATTTATTTTGGAGCGTGTGACCATAGGATGAGTTGAAGTGGTTGTCGAGGGTGAAGGAGCAGATGGAGTCGAAGCAAGTGTGGACTGGGAAGGGTTATTGTTGGGTGAGTGAGAAGGTAGGCTGGGGGGGGGGGGGGTATAGCGGAAGGAAGTCGCATCGATGAGGTGCTTAGTTGTTGGCGATTTCTGCGTTGATAGGTGATTAATAGTCTGGAAGATGGTGGGGGCTACTGTGTGTTGGTGCAGTTGCGGGTTGTAATAAAGGAGAAGATAAATTTTGAGAATTACCTGATGCAACGGAGACGCCTTCTGATGTGTCGGACATTGAGTTGGGCAATAGAGAGGGCAAGGGCAGAGCAACTGGGAGTTGATGATAAGAAGCTGAACTGAACGGTTTATTATTTACAAATTGAACATCAAAACAAATTTCCCAAGCGATATTATCGCTCTGTTTGATTTTTAGATTGGAAAATATATTCTGAAAAGGATAGGTGTCTTCTAAAAGCAGAACATCCCTTGATAAAAACATTTTATTTTTGACGAGATTAAAACATTAGTGGTAATAAAATTTATTAAAAAAATTCTAAATATACACATGGACTGGAACGTGGCTCTAATTTATTTGTGGCATATGATTTGGGCCGAGGGTAACATAAACAATCAAAAACTGTAAGGAATTTGTACTTTGGGGCCTCTTGAAATAAAATTTCATAGGGGCATTTATTTTGTAAATTTGGAATGGTAAGACGGTTTATAAGGTAGACTGCTTGGTGACAGGCAAAACTCTAAAAACTGAGAGCAAGGAGGCATGGTGCAACAAAGTTTTGGCAATCTCAATAACATGCATGCATGTGTCGGCATTCAACTAGTGCCACTCTTTGGGGTGTGTATGGTGATGTCACTAAGTGTTCAATACCATGGCTTTTGAGATACGAGGATAAACCTTGAAACTCACCACCGTCAGTGTAGAGAGACATAATTTTCGTTTCCAACCGACGCTTAATTAAGGGATGTAAAACTTTTAAGACACCTAGAACTTCTTCTTTTTTATTTTAAAGTGAACAACCACATGTATTTCGAGTACTGGTCAACAAATAAGACATAATATATCTTGTTATCAATTGACAAAATAGGAGAGGACCCCCATAAATCACTATAAATAATTTGCAATGGTCGTTGACTTTGTAATGATTTTTTAGAAAAATGTAACCTGTGCATTTTATTAGAATAACACGAATTACAAACGGAAGTGGTTCTAGAATGCAAGGCTGGAATAGAAAACTGATGCAAAATCGTGTTTAAAATACAATGATTAGGATGGCCTAAACGTGGATGCCACATGTGTAGAGGAATGGCAACATTTCATTGAGCTGAATGATGTGCACTACCCGATGGCCACTCATATAGCTCATCTCTATTCACAATATAGTAAAAAGGAAAAAATTCAATGGAGGCGTGGTTATCTCGGCAAAATTTGGAAACAAAAATAAGATTATTTTTTATAGTACGAGAACATAAGGTATTGAGATGCTTAAATTGCTGATTTGATGCACTTACGTTAGTGTTACCGGTATGAGATATTAGGATAGTGTTACCATCTCCCGTTGCTATCTCCTCTGTATTGTGGTAGTCGTGCACATCAATGAAGTTTTGAGCGTCTGAGGCCATATGATGAGTGGCTCCACTATCAATGGTCCAAGGAGCATGTTGAGTTGAAAAGCGAGAAACATAATTTGCCCGGGTTGTAGGTGATTGTGTGATTGGAATCTACAGACTTTGGCAGAATGATCAGGACGGTCACACAAGTGGCACTTTAGAGTGTTGTCATAGCGCTGATGTTGGTTGTTTTTTTCAGAGCGCCATATTTGGGCACGCCATGGCTGGTTGGTGGTGGGAGAATTTGCACTTGGACGCCTATTAGAGTTGTTTTCTTGGCGAGGATGTGTGTTCGTTTTCTATGCAACATCGACAGTAATTGGTGTTGATAGTCGTTTATTTGCTTCTTCATGCTTTATGAAAAGTTCATGATCCGGTAGCTTATCGTAAAGTTCTGGATAAGAGATAGTAGAATATCTTGCACTGATAGCAGCAAATATTTCACGGAATTCAGGTCCAAGTCCAGTGAGGATTTTGATAATCAGTTCTTCATTAGAAACATGAGCTCCAGCAATGGCAAGTTCATCACAGAGAGATCGAACTTGGTGTAGATAATCAGCGACAGAAAGGGTTTCTTTCTAGAGACGAACCAGATGATCGCACAAACTAAAAAATCTTGTATGCGATTTGTTGGCATATGCAGTGTGCAAAACATCCCAATCAGTCTTGACAGTGGCTGCAACAGCAACTGTAGCAGAAAGCGTAGGATCAACTCAGGCCAAGATAGCATTTTGAATTACCTGATATTGGCGATACCATGAAACAAATTTTGGATTTTCGACGTCTTGATTATTTCGAGCCACTGTGTAAGTAGGGACTGGGTGAGAACTATCGAGATGGCCATAAAGGTCGTGACCATGCATAAGCATGGACACTTGCGCTTTTCGAAGGAAAAAATTGTGGTTGCCAGTTAATTTGATTGGTAATTGGGTGACACGATTATACTGAATAATTATTGTGTTGGCATCTGAATTGGTTACAGTGATGTTTGGGGCCATTTTGATGGGAAGGGTGGGAGGGCTTATCGAACAAAAAATTACTCGTGTGAGTTAATTGGCTCCGAATACCATATGAAGTATAAAACTGGCAGTAGAATAAAAAGAGCGATGTGTTTTATTGATTCTAGACTGAGTTTATATAGATTTTGTACGGCTTCTACAATAAAGAGATAAACATAGAAAAAGATAAGACATATCTAAATATAACCTAAATACAAGGAGAGGTTACAAGAGAGTCCTAAATAGTAGAACTACCCAGTCTGAAAATATTATCTGTTATTAAAAGTGACGAATTAAATGATGACATGTAGCATTTGGATACAAAAAGTTATTAAAAAAATTAATTGTAAAATGAAAAAAAAAGGAAAAACTATTTTAAACCAATTAACTAATTTAAAAAGTATTTTTAGTTATTTAAAAGAAAATAAAAAACCCACTACACCCAAACCCCTCCCTCTCCCTTTACGGTCGGAACTCCACAGCCACAGCAACCCCCACCCATAGCAACCAACCATTTTACCTTCCTCATCCCATTTATTAGTTGTAACCTTCATCTCCATCCCACTTTTCATTGGTACGAGGAAGAAGAATGAAGTTTCATTGAAAAAAATTAATGAATTCCAATCAATCTTGCCGGAAAAATGGAGTTACGCCGGATTTTTTTTTTGAGTCCAATATCTGATTTTTTTTCTATTGGAGAACTCTTTTTTTTCTTACATAGGTACATAGGAGAGTATGGAGGACACGGATTAGGGTAGAAGATTAGTAGATAGTTGAGCGTTGTCATACTTACCCTTCTTACTAGTAGTCATAATATTATTCTTGTAGTTTCGTGTCATTAGATTTCTGCTACTATATGTTCTTTCTTATACTTCGATTATCGTATTAATTTATGTTAGTTACGATTCCTTTTTCTCAGAAATCTTTATCATGTTTCTTATAATATTTTGCCATGACTTTTTATACTGTGTTGAATTGCTTGTCCTTGTGCCGAGGGTCTACCGAAAACATCATCTCTACCTTCAAAGGTAGGGTTAAAGTTTGCGTACACTTTATGGCCACATCAGACACTACGTTGTGAAATTTCACTAGTATATTATTGTTGTTGGGAACTCTTCTTTTCTTCTTAACGATGTGATTCATTATCCTTAGATTACAAATATAATTAAATGTTGGGATTGAACCTTTTCGGAGAAAATGAAATTTCACCGAAAAAATTACAGTACCCAAATCATATTTTTCTTGTACTCGGAGAGAAATCAAGGGAATTGAGTTGAGTTTAAAAGTATAATTGGTGTGTTTTGCAGCTATTGTAATGGCGGCGGCGATGGAGGCAAGTTGATGGTGGATGGTGGTAGGGTTACGAATGAAGAAGAGAAAAAAATTGTCTTAAAATACACAGTTCACGCTCTTTTGATGGGTGTTATACTCATCATGCCATGTCAGCGAGAAGTGTCTAATAGGATCAATTTTCAAATAATAAAAGTGTTCAATAGGTACAAGTCTAGGTTGAAGTGTCTAAATGAATTATGTGGATAAGTGTTCAATAGGTACAAGTCTAGATTGAAGTGTCTAAATGAATTATGTGGATAAGTTTAGATGGTTGCGGATGACTTTAGCCTAATTTATTTAATCAAGCTTTCAAGATTTGTTTCTTGAAAAATATTTTTTGTCAGAAGTTGTAACCTTTTTTCCCCAACAGTTGTTCAACATATAAATGGATTTAAGTGAATTTAGTTTAATTTTTTCTAATTTTTGACTTAAAAGACCGGGTGTGAAGTTATTAAAAAGTGGCTGATATATCACTTTTCAGCTTGGGTAACATTTTGAGTAAAATAACAAAAAATATTTAACCTTTATGCATGTACAAAAGAAAGAAAGAATGATTTTATTCATCTCTTTCAATAGTTCAATGACTGTTTAATCACTATACTGTTTATCTAAAGATTCTAAACCATAAAAAGTAAAAGAAAATGTCATTTGTAATGAGGAAATTATTTCTTCCATGTAAATATTCTTATGTTAATGAATGATTTTGACCATGGTAATTGTTTAATTTCTAAAATAAAAACAAGAAGAGTTGTTTATATAGAGAAAATAACATTTGGAAACTACTAGAGTTGCTATTTGAGTAGAATTTAGTTCCATATTACAAAGGGAAATTTTGAAAATATCTTATACTGTACTTTTAAGCCAAAAGAAGTTCGTGATGATAAATTTGCAATTTGACCAAACCTATCTATGCATATCAAAACGGGACCTGATGGGATTCCATTGTTGGACGACAAAGTTAGCAGCTGCCAGGTACACATTCCACGTACAACAAGATACAAGAATAGTGATAAGCTGTAAAAATTAGTATATGATGTATTTTATTTTTAATATATTTTAAAAAGAATAGCATGTTTCTTATTTAAACATAATTCATTTTTTTATTTTTTATTTTATCATTTATACTTACACACATGTCTCTGACTAGTTTTAGATTACAAATTTTTAAAATATTTTTTACCTTTAATATCAGTCAAACACCATCACATAAATTGAAACTAAAAGAGGAAAATAATCATGTGACAGCACACTAAGTAATTAAGTAATTATTTTTTAAAAAATATATATTATATGTGTACAATTCACGTTAATTAATCCTTTTCAGCTAAAGTAATAGTCTGTTTGATAAGCTTTTAGAAAGTCAAATTTTGATATATAGTTGAGGTGCTTGGTCAAGGTTTTAGGAAAAATAATAAGTATTTCGAGTAGTAGTAGATTTATTTTTTCAAAAATTGATTTTTTTTCAGAAGCACTTTTGAAAATTTGTACAAGCACAAATTAGTTATTTCTCTAATATTAATATTTTTCAAATTGATTAGTCAAATATAAATCACTACTTTAAAAATATTTTAAAAAAAATTACCTTTTAAAATAAACAACTTCTCAAAATTTGATAAAAGAGGATACTGCTCGCAAATGGGCAGCAACTAGTTGTAATCGATGTTGGGTTTTTTGGTTTTTTTCCTTTTTATGTGGATAAATAAATTACATTTTGGACCAAGCCCATTTTTGTCCTATAGCACACTATTTATAAGATTAACATAGGTCTTATTTCTTGAACACAAGAGTGAATTCATAGCAGTCATATAGAGAGAAAAAGTAAGAAAGAAGTGCATCAACTACAACAATCCTCTTCAAACTGCGTTTTTTGATTCGTTAACCGTTGGATCGTGTTCAAATTTGAACTGGGGGTTCTTAACATCTGGTTATTGGATATCAACGGTGAAGATTGGATTTTATGTTCTGTAACTCTAGTTTTTTAACACGAACAATAGCTCATTTTTTGGGATGATTTCTCTCATTTCTTCACTAGTTTTGGTGTTATTTTTTATGTATTGTTACTCCGTATTTGACGTTTATGTTGTATCCATTTGGAGAATGTTGTTGTAACTCTTGTTGATTTCTTAGTGGAGCTTTTGTGGGTCGTAGGTCCCGTGGTTGTTTCCTCTTCACATTGAAGGAGTTTTTCCAAGTAAATTTGGTGTCTCTTGCATTTGATTTTTTTTATTTGCTTTGATATATTATTGTTGGTATAGTTGCTGCCCAGATTTTTATTTGTACTTATACTTAGTTTGCTCCTCGTGTTCAAATAGTGTGTGAAGTTTTGACTTGGGTATTCTTCCGCTTTACCTTGTTGTGCAATTGGGTTATTACTTGTTTCTTCCCAACAAAGTGGTATTAGAACTTGTGGTTATATTTGGTTGTGTTGATATTCTATTTGAATGATGGATGCAATATGAGCAAGATGGTTTATTTAAATGGAAGTAATTACCATATTTGGAAAGGCAAGATGAAAGATCTTCTATTTGTCAAGAAAATATATTTACCTATGTTTGCTTCTAACAAACTCGAGTCTATGAATGATGAAGATTGAAAATTTGAGCACCTACAGATTTATGGTTATATCAGACAATGGGTTGAAGATAATGTGTGTAATCATATTGTGAATGAGACACATGCTAGAAGTTTATGGGATAAACTCAAGACACTTTATGCTTCAAAGACTGGCAATAACAAGTTGTTCCTACTGAAACAATTGATGAATATCATATACAAAGAGGGAAATCCTATTTCTGGTCATATTAATGATTTTTATGGTGTCCTTGACCAGCTTTCTGGAATGGGTGTCAAGTTTGATAATGAAATACAAGGACTTTGGCTTCTTAATACTCGGCCAGACTCTTGAGAAACTCTTTGGGTTTCTTTGACTGATTCTGCTCCTAGTGGTGTTGTAACTATGGAATATGCTAAGAGCGGTGTTTTGAATGAAGAGATGAGAAGAAGATCTCAAGTTTCGTCTTCTTTAGGTTCACACTCCGATGTTTTGGTTACTGAAGATAGGGGAGAAGCAATTTCAGAGGTCAGAATGACAGAGGCAAAAGTAGAAGCAAGTCAAGATCCAGGTACAAGAATGTTACATGTCACTACTGTCACAAGGAAGGGCATATCAAGAAATATTGCTACAAGTTTAAGAGAGACCAGAAACAACAAAAGAAGGATGACGATAATGAAAATCATGTTGCTATTGTTGTTGAAAATGATCTTCTTGTTGCTTGTGGTGAAAATGATATCAATCTTGTCTGTGATGAGTCTACCTGGTTTGTAGATTCAGGTGCCACTTCTCATGTCACGCCAATAAAGGAATTATTTTCTTCTTATACTTCGGGTAATTTTGGAATGTTACAAATGGGCAATGATAGTGAGGTTGAGGTATTTGGCATTGGTACAGTTTTCTTGAAAAGTAAGAATGGTTCGAGGTTAGTTCTTAACAATATCAAGCATGTTCTATATGTCCGTCTGAATTTATTTTCTGTATGAAAGCCTGATGATGAGGGTTATGATCAAACCCTTGGTGGTGGCTAGTGGAAGCTTCTTATAGGTTCAATGATTGTGGCTCGAGGTGATACAATATCTAATTTGTACTTATTTCAAGACTTCATTTGTAGTGGCTCGGTAAATTTGATGAAGAATGATACTTCAACAGAGTTATGGCATAGAAGGTTGAGTCATATGAGCGAGAAGGGAATTGATAGTTTGGCTAAGAAGAATTTGCTTTCTGGAGTGAAACAAGCAAATGTAAAAAGATGTGTTCATTGCCTAGCCGAGAAACATAAAATAGTCTCTTTTAAAAGTCATTCACCTTCAAAAAAATTGATTTGCTGGAGTTGGTACATCCTAATTTATGTGGTTCTTTTAAAGTAATGTCTCATGGTGGTGCACTTTACTTTGTGACTTTTATTGATGATCATTCTCGCAAACTCTATATATTTTCATTGAAGTCCAAGGATCAAGTACTTGATGTGTTTAAGATTTTTCAGACCTTGTTTGAGAGATTTGCAGGGAAGAAACTAAAATACATCCGCTCAGACAATGGTGATGAATATATTGGTCATTTTGATAATTATTGCAGAGAGCATGGTATTCGACATCAGAAAACTCCTCCAAAGGCTTCTTAGTTAAATGGTTTCGCAAAGAGGATGAATAGAACTATAGTTAAGAGGGTTAGATGTTTGCTTTCAGATGTTAAGTTTCCATATTTATTTTGGGCAAAAGCACTTAATATTGTTGCTTATGTTATCAATTTATTTCCTACTGCTCTTTGGATGGTGATGTTCCTGACAGAGATTGGTTTGGTAAGGATGTCTCTTATGTTCATTTGAGAGTTTTCGGGTGTAAGGCATTTGTGCATGCTTAAAATGATGAGAGGTCAAAGCTAAAAGTTAAAACTATGCAGTGTATCTTCATTGGTTATGATCAAGATGAATTCGGCTATCATTTTTATGATGTAGTTGAGAAGAAAACTATTAGAAGCCGTGATGTTGTGTTCTTTGAAGACTAGATAATTGAAGATTTTGATAAAGCTGAGAAGGTTGATTCTCAGAGCAGTGAGAGCTTAGTTAATGTTAATCCAGTTCCTGTGACTATTGCATCTGAAGAAAATCTTCACAATAATAAAGATCAAGTTGATAATAAAGATGGTGATCATGTTCAAAATGACCAGCATGATGTTGTTAATGCTCAAGTGTAAGATGATGTGTTTGGCCATCAACAAGTTGCTATTGATGGTTCAGAGAGTTCTTTCAGAAGATCTACTAGGGTGAAAAGACATTCATCTCGTTATTCTCCCAATGAGTATGTACTATTGACTGACGGGGGAGAGCCTGAAAGTTTTTATGAGGTCATGGATAGTGAAAAAAAAGAAATGTAGTTTGATGCTATACAAGATGAGAATAATTCTTTACATGATAATTATACATTTGATCTGTCCTAAAGATAGAAAAGCTTTGAAAAACAAGTGGGTTTTCAGGGTGAAACATGAATACGGTAACCTAATTTCATGGTACAAGGCTAGATTGATTGTAAAGGGCGGGTCTCACTCTAATAGTTTTGTAAATATAACCAAAATTCACTTCTCAATATGACTAAATATTGTAAAAATTGGGAGGAATGTCCAATTTTTCAGCTGCTGACTAAGCCATTGTTTGGAATGTACCCAAAAAAACTAGTTACCTTCTAATGTCGAAATAAAATTTAGACAAAAATGTTCATGACTAAAAGACTCAAAACTCCAGCACATGATTCAAATATTTTATAAGTGAAATTCCCGTATCAGGACACTTTGATCTCCAACATATTATCATGAAGTATTGAATTGTCAACAGTTCTAATCCAACACATTTTCATGAAGTTTGAACTGTGGAAGTTCAAAACTCCATGAGAACTTTGAAAACAATTTTCTTGGAGTTTGAAATGTGTACGTAGTTAAAATTTGAGATTTTTCAAACACTAAAAAAAAATCCTTGAGTTTTAAACTCAGAGCAAAAATTCAGTGATTATGCAAAGCTACGGAATCAAAACTCATGCCTGAATCATCATCCTCGTTCTCATGACAACACATATCTGAATCCCTGTCTGAATTATTTTCTCCTGAATTTTGTGGTGTTGATTGTTCTTTTTGTGGTTCTGCTTCATCCACATGTTTATCCTTTGCTAGGAATTTTTCCAATGTCAGTTTGATAATATTTTTTATTTTTTCCCCTTTCTTTTTTCTCGAAATTATTTACCTTCTGCTTGATGCTTCTTCTTGGGTTAAAGATCTTAGTAACTTCCTCCCTTCTTTGGCTATAGGGATCTAAATTACACTTTTTGGTAAAATAACCATTAACAGATATTGACAGAAGGAGTATACACGTGATATACACGTGTATTCGAGTTCAAGTTTTAGTGTAAACTTACCATAGTTGAAGAATTATTGTACAAGTGTAATTATGATTTATTGTTATAATAGGAATAAGACTTTCTATTTATTGTTATAGTAGGAATAAAATTTTCCATAATTAGGGATTGTATATTGTATATAAATACCTCTTCATTAATGAGAATAATCAATGGATTATTTCTTTCATGGTATCAGAAGTCTAGGGCTAAAATACCTTCTCACAAAAACACTTTCGCTGCCCTTTTCTCCCGTCTCAGATTCCGTGATTCATCCTCGGTTTCCGTGCAATTTCTTCCTCTCTTCCCAAATTTTCTTCCAACTCCCTAATTCACCTATTGTTCTTTCGTTATGTCTACATCAAAGAACATGTTTTATCCTGCCCTTACAGTCTCCAACATTAAGAACCATATCCCTATTGTTCTTGAGATGGAAAACGTCCAATACGCGACGTGGCGGAATTATTCAAAGTTCACGCACGCTCGCATCAAGTTCTCCATCACATCATCCTCTCGGTCACTGACAAGGAGAATGTGCCTACCCCCGAGGATGATCCTATGTTATGGACGACCCTTGATGCTACCGTTCTCCAGTGGATTTATTCCACTATCTCTACAGACCTCTTGCAGACGATTATTGAACCCGACGCTACGGCGATGGAAACTTGAAATAGGGTGCGTGATATATTCCAAGATAACAAAAATTCCCGTGCTGTCACGGTTGAGCAGGAATTTTCAAATGTCAACATGGAAGATTTTCTGAACGTCTCAGGCTATTGTAAAAGGCTAAAGGAATTGTCATATCAACTCTGAAATGTTGGTGCGCCCGTTACCAATGATCATTTTGTTCTTCAGATGGTTGCAGGCCTATCCGAGGCCTATAATGGAGTTGGGACACTGCTTCCTCAAAGTAATCCTCTCCCGCCATTTTATCAAGCATGTTCCATGCTCATGTTGGAAGAAGTCGATTTGGCTAAGAAGGCGGCTACCGGCGCAAATTCTGTCATGATGATGGCCACGTCAGACAACCCTCACACATTCACCAAAAATTCGGGCCAAAACCGTACCAATGGTGGTGAAAAAAGAGACAAAATTGTAAAAATAATGGCAAGAACCGCGGTGGCAGTCGCGGTGGTAACAACGACGCTGGTGGTGGCCAGAACAGTGGCGGCGACAGTAGTGGGGCTCGGAACAGTGGACCGCAGGCCAATGGCCGCAGCCTTGGGTCTCCTGGCCGTCGGGCTGGGCCAGTGGCCATTGGCCAAATAACCCTTATTATCCACCAACGCCATATCCTGGAAACTGGGCCCAATTTAAGTCGGCTTCCAGGCCTAGATTCCCGAACAGTGCATCATGATACGATCTTTCAATCGGGCGGCGCAGATCGGCTCGCTTGGGCCTTGGCCTCAGTAAACCTTCACTGTTGCTGGCCGGCTACAGTCCCGACTAGAGATGGAAATGGATCTTGGACCCGGTGGATCCATATCCGTTTTATAGGATATGAATCTTCAAAATTTGGACCCGACGGATCCGGATCGGATCTGAATTTGGATTTTATATTTGAGATCCGTATCCGGTCCAGATCCGATCCGTGGATCCATTTTTTATTAAATATATCCATAACCTAGAATGTAATTTTATAAGTATTTTCTTAATTTTTTTTATAATTTATGTATTGGGTAAATGGTTGAACCAGGATAAGGCACAAGTCACACAGCCATGTAATTTGTCTTTGAAGTTTCATTTCTTTTACTTATATGCTCTCTGCAGTTTCCCATATTTTCATTTCTATAAAAAGAAAAAATTATCACTCTTCTTTAAATTTTCCTTTCTTGAATCTGCTAGCCGTAAGCTTTAAGTATATTTATCCCATTTGTTTGATCAGCAAAAAAATTGGGACTTTTGATATATGCTTGACATTGTTTTATGTTGTTTAATGAAGTCAATCAGTGGAACTACAAGTGGAGCATCACTAAAGCCTCTAAAAATTAGCTCAAAGTTGCAACCTGTTCAACATCACTAATGAAGTCAATCGTCTTTATTTTCTTGTGATCTAAAACTTTGTTCAATATTTTGGAAGAATGGTGTCATGTTTGTGTAGGTTGATTGAATGAACTCAATCATTTTTTTCAATCAGATTGCGTTTCATTTTGTCATAAAAGTTTCAACATGTGGGAATATTATTCAAGCCAAAAAAGTTTACATGTAGATCCAGATCTGATCCGTGGACCCGATGGATCCGGATTTGGATCTGATTTTTATGGACCCGATGGATCTGGATTCGAATCTGGATTCGGATCTGGATTCAGGTATGAAAATTGGATCTGGATCTAGTAGGATCCAGTTCAGATCCGATCCGTTGCCATCCCTAGTCCCGACACCTAGGGATATTGAGGCCTCAATGCATACACTCGGATTACATCCCCCGGACCCGAATTAGTACATGGACACCGGAGCCACTTCTCATATGACGTCCGCACAAGGTAATCTCTAGTCTTATTTCAATTTGAGCAAAAATTATGGCATTATTGTTGGTAATGGAAACTCAATTCCAGTTCGTGGTTATGGTTATATGAATTTCTCTCCCCCACATCCACATCTTGTCTTAAAAAATATTCTTCATGCCCCTAGCTTATTAAAAAATTGGTGTTTGTCCGAAAATTCACCACTGATAATTGGCTTTATGTTAATTTTGATCCTTTTGGATTTTCTGTGAATGATTTAACGATGATGATACTTCTAATGAGATGCAATAGTATGGGGAGCTGTATCCACTCACCACCATTTCCACGAGTCAAGCCACACCTTCTACCTTTGCCGCTCTTGCTCATTCCTTGTGGCATGCACTTTGGAACATCCGGGGTCATCTATTATTTCTTCTCTGCATAAAATTAATTTTATTACTTGTAAGGGTACGCGTAGTACTCCACTTTGTCCTTCTTGTCCATTAGGGAAACATGTTAGATTACCATTTGTAGCCTCTACTTCTCGTACTTTGATGCATTTTGACATTATTCATAGTGATTTATGGACATCTCCCGTTTTAAGTTCTTTGGGCCATCAATTATTATGTCTTATTTTTTATGATTATTCTAATTTTTTGTGGACCTTTCCTTCATCCAAATAATCTCAGGTTTTTTCACCTTCTTAAAATTTAGAGCATTCATCTATATCAAATTCGAACGGAAAATTTAAAATACTCAATGTGAAAATGGGTCGTTTCAAGAGTTTTGTGACACTAATGGCATATCTTTTCGATTTTCTTGTCCACATACGTCCTCATAAAATGGGAAGGCCGAGAGAAAAATTCGTTCCATAAATAATATTTCTCGTACCTTGCTCGCCTATGCTTCATTACTACCTTATTTTTGGCATCATGCATTACAAATGACTACATATCTACTTAACATCCTCCCTCATAAAGGCTTAGCATATCAATCCCTACATAAAATTCTTTACAATAAAGATCCTTTGTATTCTCATCTTAGGGTGTTTGAGTGTTTATGCTATCCACTTTTTCCGTCTACTACAATTAACAAACTTCAAGCCTATTCTACCGCTTGTGTATTTTTGGGTTATCCATCTAATTATCGTGATTATAAATATTTTGATTTATCCTCTAACAAAATCATCATTAGTCGCCATGTTATCTTTGATGAAACCTAATTTCCGTTTACTAAATTGTGTAGTTCCGTGTCTAGTTCATATATTTTTTTGGATGATGGGATCTCACCGTATATTATCCAGCATTTGTCCGAGATGTCCCGTGACCCGAATCCGTCAGCAAGCCCACAAATTGTCGATCCAAAGTCTCGGCCCAATCCCGGTAACAATATTGTTTCAGCGACACGGCCCACTACTTATTTCGATCTGATATCTACTGCTCACCCAGTTGTTGGGCCAGCAGGCCCACTGCCTGCTGGCTAGTCCACTACCAACCCGAGAAACGCCTAACTCCAGCCCAATTCTACCTCACGTCAAGGGCTCGTTACTCGTAGTCAAAGGGGTATTATTAAACTAAAATGACATTTTAATCTTAATTCTAATGTCACTAAATCTCCCCTACCACGTAATTCAATGTCCGCCCTTCATGACCCGAATTGGAAATTGGTCATGGGTGATGAATATAATGCTCTTATTGAAAATAAGACGTGGGAGTTGGTGCCCCGTCACCTATTGTTAATATTATTCGGTCTATGTGGATTTTTACTTATAAAGAAAATTTTGACGGTTCTTTTGAGAGACATAAGGCCCGTCTTGTAGGTGATGGTGAAACAGAACAGGTTGGTGTGGATTGTGGAGAGACATTTAGTCTGGTGATCAAACCGGCAACCATTCGCATTGTGCTCAGTCTAGCTATCTTAAAGGCATGGCCCATTCACCAGCTGGATATGAAAAATACTTTCTTACACGGTGATCTTAAGGAGACAGTTTACATGCATCAACCCTTGGGTTTTAGGGACCCCAATTATCCTCATCATGTCCGTTTGCTGAAAAAGTCCTTGTATGGGCTTAAGTAGACCCTACGGGCTTGGTATAAAAGGTTTTGCAGATTATGTATCTCTTATTGGGTTTTTTCACAGTAGGTCTGATCATTCACTGTTCATCTATCGGCGTGGCACTTCTCTGGCATACATTCTGTTATATGTTGATGATATTATATTGACTACCTCATCGGATATTCTACGCAAGTCTATCATGTCTCTTCTCACTTCAGAATTTGCTATGAAAGACTTGGGGCCCTTAAGCTATTTTTTGGGCATAGCAGTCACTCGTCATGTAGATGGTCTATTTTTATCTCAGAAAAAGTATACGACAGAGATTATTGAGAGAGCTGACATGTCATCTTGTAAGTCTACTTCTACTCCGGTGGATACTAAACCGAAGCTGAGTGCTACGTCTGGCATCCCATACGAGGATCCCACCCACTATCGCAATCTTGCAGGAGCACTTCAGTATCTAACTTTCACGAGACCTGATATTACTTATGCAATGCAGCAAGTGTGTTTGTTTACGCATGATCCACGGATTGAGCACATGCATGCTATCAAACGCATTATACGATACATACAGGGCACACTTGATTATGAATTGAATTTATATCCATCCATCGTTTCTACTCTCGTGTCTTATACAGATGTTGATTGGGGTGGCTGTCCTGATACCAGACGCTCGACCTCTGGTTATTGTATGTTTCTGGGTGATAACTTGGTCTCTTGGTCTACAAAACACCAGGCTACATTATCGCGATCCAGTGCAGAGGCCGAGTATCGAGGGGTAGCCAATGTGGTGTTTGAATCATGTTGGTTGCGTAATCTTCTATTAAAACTTCACTTTCCAATTCAGAAAGCTACCTTAGTCTATTGTGATAATGTTAGTGCAATCTATCTTTCTGGAAATCCGATCCAACATCAGCGCACTAAGCATATTGAGATGGATATTCACTTTGTTAGCGAAAAGGTAGCTCGTGGACAAGTACGTGTCTTGCATGTCCTTTCCAGGTACCAAATTGCTGACATCTTTACTAAGGGTCTTCTCTCGATTCTATTTGAAGATTTTAGGGACAGTCTCAGCGTACGACAACCGTCCGCTATGACGTGTATCCGAGTTCAAGTTTTAGTGTAAACTTACCATAGTTGAAGAATTCTTGTACAAATGTAATTAGGATTTATTGTTATAATATGAATAAGACTTTCCATAAATTATTATAGTAGGAATATAATTTTTCATAATTAAGGATTGTATATTGTATATAAATACTTATTCATTAATGAGAATAATCAAGAGATTATTTCTTTCAGATATGAGGTGTTTTTACCCATTACCGTTTGATCCGTACTAGCTATATCATAACCTGATAAAATAGGTCTTTCTGTATTCATGGAGATTACACACCTGTCTCATCCATTTTTTAAAAAGATAGAGAACTATGGGTATGCACTAGGTCAAATTTTAGTGTTTGAATTGTGTATTCTAATGTCTTAATATGTTCGATGAACGTATTTCTCTTGCTGTAAATTTTCATTTTTCTAATTTAATCTTTTAAAGCTTTCAGTCATGGTTGTACAATGATCACAAAAAATAATCTTTTGATCTGTATCTTTCTGAATAATATATTGAGGAACACTATCTGAATTTTGAAACTGTCTGAGGTATGGAGAAGCAGAAAGATTTGGACCCAATACTTTTCTAGCATAGTCGATAGCTTCCACATATTACATTTTTTGCCTTAATGAGTTCAAACTCAAGGAAAAGTTTTTATCAATTCAAACTCGAATTTTTTGTTACATTATTCATTTTGTTTTATTACAAAATGAATAAATTTTAATTTTTTAAAAATGATAGCTAAATTTTAATTAGCGATTTAAAAAATGACTATTTATCGATTTCACCACTAAATAGTACAAGTGGTCAAAAAACAACCATACGGGGCTAATATTTAGGGGAAAGATCACGCATGCCTCCTCAAAAATAAAATAATTACATGTCTATATCTCTTTACTTTCATGCCCCAAAAATTATTTATCCGAAATTCTCTAAAATTATGATACCAACATGGTGTATAAATATACTAATATGGTATCATGTTCATTTATTCAAAAGACACACTTTTCTCAAAAAAACATCTATGATACCATCATCTTATATAAATTTCCTTAGATGGTATCATGAAATACTGTTTTAGTCCTTCTCTTAGTCCTCCATGATACCATCATGATATATAAATATATTGAAATAGTATCATGGAGGAACAAGCAAGGGGTATCCAGGTAAATATTTTTGACCGATTCGGTAAGAAGTGAAATTAGTTTAGTAGGGACATTGGACGGGCAAATATTTTGTATTTTAGGGGTATTTGGTGTTGTTTTCCGTAATTTATGAATGTAACATTATATTAGTAGATGTTAATGGGCCACATTAGTCCAAAAACAAATTTAAGATGTGATACTCTTCATAGCCCATTTCTGAAAATTTATGTTTGTAAGTAAGCCCAAAAAGTCCAGTGTTGAAGGAGAACTAGGGTTTTACAGCAATATATCACCTTCGCCTTCTTCCATACCCACCCTCCCCCCATCAACATCTCACTCTCAATATGGCTGTCGGGTATCTCTTATTTCCAACTCTAATCTCTTATTTCTGATTAACGTTAATCTTTGGATTCTAATGTTAGACTTTGTTGTACAGTAAGAACAAGAGGATTTCAAAGGGAAAGAAGGGAGGAAAGAAGAAGGCGTAAGTTTCTTTTCATTATTATATTTTGGGTGTGGATGTACTGATTGGGTCTGATAAAATGTGAGCAGGGCGGATCCATATGCTAAGAAGGATTGGTATGATGTAAAGGCACCATCAGTATTTGAAGTCAAGAATGTTGGTAAAACCCTAGTTACTAGGACTCAGGGTACTAAGGTCTTTATCTCTTTCCATTTTCTGCTTCTTTTTTGCGTTTTTTTAATTCTATAAATTATGTGTGCTTTAGATATTTTTGGGTTATTGCTATGTACGATTTCATTTTACCTTCATAGCAGTTTTTTTTTGTGATTTCTTTAGTGATGAAGTGCAATGTTGAGTAATTAACATATATCATGGGATATACAATTAATCTATACAATCCTTAATGGGACTTTTACTCTGATTCAAGAATTGGGGCGAATTATCTTGAAGTGTTGAGACATTTGACTTATGAAAATTTTACAAATATTTTTTATTTGTTAAGAGTGGTGTACAGAACTCTTAGGGGTTGTTTGGTTCATATATTAGCTATGTGAGGATTATAATATTGGGATTGTTTATGAGATGATTAATAATGAAGAGATTTTCATACACGAAGATTGAATAACATACTTCAAAAGGGTATTTCTGTCTTTAAATTATTCTATCCCCGCATAAAATAATACATAGGTTCTTACATAGCTTATTGTGGTTATTATTTACACCAATGGCCAACCAGACATTGTATTATTTTATGGTGGTATTAGTTATATAATACAATTAAGCAGACATCCTTTAGGGGTATGACATGCTTGTAATTTAAGATATGCAACTCTGGACCCAAAGTTGCACCTTGAACTTCAAAGTGTTTGGGGAAGTAGCGTGAAGCCGTGGATGCTCTCTCTTCAGTCTTCTGTATTCATACAGGCTTTAAAACTTGACGACGTTTATAAATTTTTGTCATCTCCTAAACATAGTACACAGGTAACTCCATTTCAATCTATATGAACTAACATTTTAGATGGTGTTAGAGGGTTGTACTTATAAAAAAATAGCAGTTGTAGGTTGATTATCAGTGTAAAGTTAGTCAATTTATGATGAGTTCTCGCAATATTGAATGTCTTAGGACGTAGTATTGGAAGGAAACACATCCAAATTAGTGTAGTTGAAGGTTTGTTGAAGGCTTAGGTTTTACCTGAAGCTTAGTGCAGTACAGGGTGGGTGCTTTGACTTGCTCAAGGGATACCTTTACGCTTACAGGCTATTTCATGCCTTAAAGTTTATGGGGTATTTTTTAAATAGGCACACCAAACAAATTGTGGTTGAGAAACCTGTACATGACAGTACTAGTCACCAAGTACGTATAGAAACCTAAAACTGTATCACTCACCTGATCAAACTTTTTAATGGCTTTTAAAAACTTGATTAACATGGATTGTTACTCTGTATATAACTGTTGTTTGTCTTTATACTTTGTAGTTCTTTCTTGCATTATGTTTTATTATATGTGTATATAGAGAGATAGATAGGTAGAGATAGAGATACAGGTTTTGCTATCCTACTACATGATTGTACTAGGTTAACACTGTTCTCATTTTTCTATACCCATAATACCCTTTCCACTTATCTAGCCACTTCACTACAAAAAGGGTCATTTGAATAATTTAAATCCAAGAGTTGAGGCCTCACCATAACAACAAGATATGTTTTACGTTTGGCATCATTATTATCGGATTTGGGAAAGGTTGAAAGCTTCCTCATCACCAAAATTGGCTTTCTGCATGATATCGTGCTCTTAATCTCTTCTCCGGCAACTTATTCTCCCTCCTTTTCTTTAAAATATTTCATTGAGAGAAAATCCTGAACTTTCTTCTCGGTTATACAAGTGCAGAATGTTCAACTGTTAGTCTTTTTGATTTATTTTTATATTCATTTTTAAAATGTAAATCTTCTAAAAAAGTATTTATAATCTTCAAAGCAGGGTCTAAAAGTGAGCATGATTTCTGAAAATATTGAAAAAGAAAAAGAATAGACATAGTGTAACTATAAGAATAACTGTCTACAGACATTGGTGGATTTTGAGTGTGCACGATATTTGACAATGGTGGTTAAACCTGAAGAAGGCTCTGCAGCAAGTATTTCCATTAATGAATCAAAGAGAAAAATGTACAAGTAACCCTCAGATAGTGAAGTGGCAAGGATAAGCTGAGGGTAAGTGATGGAAATAAAAATGCGTGCATGTATAGACTCCAAAGGTAGATACTTAATATTCACATATCAGACCAACCAGTCTGTAATTGAAGAACTATAGCAGTTATTTTTGTGCTATAGAACATATGTGGAGGATGTTGGTTTCTTCCTTCATCAAAGATTGGTTAATTCAGGAAACTGTTTTATAAAATTTTCCATTTTGTTTGTAGTCTAGATCTGTTTGTATGACTTTTAAATGCTGAACATCCTGTTCAAAAATATATATGTTTGCGCTCTTAAATATAGAATTATATGACTGCAAGTGCAGTTTTAATTAAACAAGTGCATTTGTCCCATTGTGGCTCCAGATTGCTTCAGAAGGACTAAAGCACAGAGTATTTGAAGTCAGTTTGGCTGATCTTCAGAAGGATGAGGATCAGGCTTTCAGGAAGATCCGTTTGAGAGCCGAAGATGTTCAAGGGAGGAATGTCCTCACACAATTCTATGTATGATGATTCTTTTAGACCATCATTTCTTCAATAGACTGGAGAATAACTCTTTTCATGGATTGAATTTTAACTTTGTTTTGGAAAAAAGAATAAACTTTGTTGTTGGTTAAATTACAGGGAATGGATTTCACAACAGACAAGTTGAGGTCTCTGGTGCGCAAGTGGCAGACTTTGATTGAGGCCCATGTGGATGTCAAGACTACAGACAGCTATACTCTCAGGATGTTCTGCATTGCTTTTACAAAGAAGCGTCCAAACCAGCAGAAGCGGACTTGTTATGCTCAGAGCAGCCAGATCCGTCAGGTTGGTGGTATTTCTACTTGATATGACTTATTTAATAATATCTGGTAGGCTGACTTTTGGTTACTTATCAACATGTTCATCTTAATCTGTTAGATCCGTCGCAAGATGGTTGAGATCATGAGAAACCAAGCAAGTTCCTGTGACCTGAAGGAGTTGGTAGCAAAGTTCATACCTGAATCAATTGGTAGGGAGATTGAGAAAGCTACTTCAAGCATTTTCCCTCTACAAAATGTTTATATTCGCAAAGTCAAGATCCTCAAGGCCCCTAAATTCGATCTTGGCAAGCTGATGGAGGTAAGTTCTGGATGCTCAGTTTCGGTGCACCACATTGAGCATCATGCTTGGATAGTTATTTTGTAACATCTGTTTTTTAAAACTAATAATGAGTTCTGTTTTGCAGGTTCATGGTGACTATTCAGATGATGTTGGTGTGAAGTTGGATCGACCAGCTGAAGAAGCAGTCGCTGAGGCAGAACCTGAGATATCTGGAGCTTAGACTTGTTTCATTTGGATTTATCATCTGAATATGGTTTCTAGTCTTCTAAAGTTTTGCATTTGTTTTAGCTGAGCTGTCAAAGGCGTGACCTAACAAAATTTTGGATCTCTTTCTTTTGGTTAACTTATGCTTGATGTTAAACTATTTACAATTTAAGATATCGTTTTTCAGCTAAATAAATCTTTTAATAAATAGGACAGATTTGTGTGCATTCTAGAAAGTAGAAACAAGAGTAGATTTAGGCGATAAATAAGGTAGTTATAAAACTAACCTGCAATATTGTTGGAAAAGTGATTAGTAAAAGGGAAACTTGCCTCATTGGCTAATGGTTATGAAGGCATTTCAGCTTTATGAAGAGTCTTGTTTTTAACTAGCAAGTAGTAACTCGTAAACAACTCATAAATGGGGTTAAGGTCGTGCAGATTATAGGGAAAAGTGGTGTATGGCCATCGAGCCTAAAAGTAGAGACTTTAAATGCAGTCCTTTTCTCCTTTTTAAAAACATATCGGAAGATTCTCTTTTCTTCTCAAAATATATTCTGCTATTCTTACAACACTAAATGGTGAGGGCAAAATTTATGTTAAAGATAGCAAGAACAACATCGAATAGAGACTGCTTTTATGATTGTTATTTGCTCTTTGACTCAGCTTTCAATTTGAAGAGTTACATGAGATGTATGATCTGAAATTCTGAATAGCACTTCTATCACTGTCGACTGTCATCATCTACATTAATCCGATAAGCCAAGAAGAGACGAGTTGAAGTTTTAGATGGTCTAATATGACGCAGTGAAGATGAATTGATTACCGCCTAAGATTGTGGCAGGTTGTTAAGTACTTTTGCATTCTTCACAGGTGTGTGGGGTTCGAGTTCTGGATGTGCATAATTTCTTTTGATAGGGAGCATTTTACTCCAAAAGTGGAACTTTTCAGTGGAATCCGAATATTAGACATCGGATGAGAAATCAAAAGAAATTGATCAAATATATATAAAGGAGCATAGCTTAAGAAAATAAATAAAAAATACATTTTAAAAAATTGATGAAATAAATACAACCTAAAATGATGGAAAAATATATCTGAAATAAATTGATGAAAAAAGGTGGAGTAACAACCGTGCTAGAAAAACATTACTTAATTCGAATGTAAACATCAAACATTACTTAATTTGAATGTTAGAAAATTACGTGTGATAAACATATTGGGAGACACATGAAGTAGTTGTGACAAACTTTATTAGTGCAAGATTGCAAGTGAAGCCATCAATTTTGTATTCATATTTTCCACCTTTATATTCTCCAAAGATAACAAATTTGAATCCTAAATGGTAATACTCATAGCTCCTAGCAGGTAAGGAGTATTATATTACTATTACTATATATCAAACTTTTACGGTCCATTTACAATTTCAAGAATTTTGGGGTGCAGACAGTGCTTCCACTTTCTAAATATTGGGTTTAAAGTGGAAGTGTATAAGTTACCAAGAAGAGGCGATGCACAGTCGCACAGAGGAGATCGTCTTGCAGACAACGATGGAAGCTGAGAAGATGGTGGAGTCCAACAAGAAATCCGACAATACCAGAGACAACAAGATGACGAGGAAAGAGGTAACATCAACTAAAGTTTGCTTATTTGCCCAAACGAATCAATTACAAAGCGATAATTAACAGTTCATTGTATTTTGTTTTATGAAGGCAGATATTGGAAAAGAAGAAGAAAGTGCAAGAGATTATCAAAGCTGCTGTTTCTCATAAATACCCTCTTTCTTCCTTTCCAACTTTCCGCCATTACAACAATAAGGGTTCGCATTTTTTTAGAATGTTATTTTATATCCATTAATGTACTATTTTGGTGTATTGAGAATTGACACAACTCCCTGTTAAATGCTTGATTTTCTATATGTTTGTGTGTTCTCTTTTTGGTGGGTGCGGGGTTGTTGGAGAAAAAACTTACCTTTGCACTAGTCCTATCATTTTCCTAATCATCCTTCTGAGGAGGATTGAAAGAACCCTCTTTCACTCATATTCAGTCATCTTTCTTTTGTAAAGAGAATAACTTAAGTCATTAGCGGTGTGTTTGGTATGAAGGAAAGATTTTTTTTTTTTGGAAAATAAGTGATTTTCTTACTTATTTGATGGTGTCTTGTAAGAAGAAAATATTGTCCCTAAAGCATTAATATATAATCTAGTAAAATACTATGCGCGTGGAGATGGAGGTACGAGTGTGGGGTTGGCCGGGTGGGGAGGTGGGGGCTATGAGAGATGGGGGTGGGGGGTGGGATGGTGTGTGTTGGACGATGGGAGGGATGGAATGACTCTTATAGAACTTGTTTTTCCTACTTTCACTGGGGAAGTCATTTTTCTCATTCTTAAGGAACTGTATGATTGGGAGCCATGGAGTAACTCCATGTGACTAGGAGCTTAGTGCACCGGCTGCCTTTTTTTTTTTGTTTTCCTAGAAAAGATGTTTTCCAAAATTTTGACTAACCAAATATGGGAAAACTAGAAAATATTTTCCTCCATACCAAACACACCCGGTGATAGCTTTAGATCTTCAGATAGCTAATACAGTTTCTAGATGTTTTGTTTCACATTTTCATTGGCCAGAAAAAAACTACGTGTAAGGCTGTTTACTGTTGTACTTCATTCTTTTTTGTATGTGTAATGCATTGTTGATTTCATCATTAGGTTTATCTGTGTACTTGGACTCGGAATGCGGAGATAGCCTCTCTTCTCCAATAAAGCAGTATATTCAAAACCTCCTCAAGGTAGCAAAATTGGCTAACTTATTATATTAGAGTTTTAGCTACAACAACAAATTAATGATCATAGAGATATTTCCTCGTTTCTGAAGGTATACGCCTTTTACAGTTAAATATGGAGGTGGCATTTGGAATGGAGTGGCCTGAAGAAGAGAAGGTGAAGCGCAGGGTGATGGTTTCTTCTGAAGCTCGTTATATATTTGTGTATGAAATCTCAAATGTGGATACCAATATTATGTTCAAATTATCACATAAAGGCAGGAGCACTGCAGGCGGTATGGATGATAAGGGTCAACTCGTGGCTTTTGTACATTACCGCTTCACCATCGAGGAAGAAATTCCTGTTCTTTATGTGTATGAATTGCAGCTTGAGCATCGTGTTCAGGGGAAGGGGCTGGGGAAATTCTTAATGGTGCTAATTGAGCTGATTGCTCAGAAGGTGATGGACTAAATCTTTGCTCATTAGAATATATTATAAATGATTTTCTTTTTCACTTTGATTCCTAAAATGATGGTGGTAGAGAAGCTGGCATATTAATTTGACAACACTTGGCCATATCACTGCTGAAAATTTATGTAGTATGTCTCCACTCATGAAGATACTAGTCTTGCATTAGAGAGAAAAGTTTGTCATGTCCGAGTGCTAATGAAAGCTTATCAACACTTTGCAGAGCAAAATGAGGGCCGTGGTGCTAACAGTTCAGAAGGCAAACATGATAGCAATGAACTTTTATAGGAATAAGCTAAGGTGATCTATTGATATGTTATAGTAGCAATTATGTGCGTTTTAGCGTATATCATTGCATGCTTATGATATTGAATTATCAGTATCTGAAGCAATAAAGTGATATTAGCCTTAGGTGGCTACACCTTGAATATAAGTAAATAATGAATGGAGTCATCTGCATGCATCACCACGTGTAATGAGGATTGAATTCACGAACTGTCATCTGGAGTCCCTATTTAACTGTAATTAGTTCCATTTGTATGATCCCCAAAAAGAGATATCCTCTTGAACTATTTTCATCAGATCTTGGCATAAGATGTGGCATATCATGCTAGAGGACAGAAACTGACAGAATTTATTGAAGTTGCAGGAGATTTCTGAATTTTTGACTCTTGGTTGTTGGAATGAACATATAAATATACAATAGAATTACCTTAAAGCTATTTATGGTTACTGTTGCAAACTTTTGTGTTGTACACGCTTATTTGTGTATTGATCACTCAGCAATAGCTGAAAATGTAGGAATTTAATAGGAGAAGTTCTCTTGGAACCTGTCAGATATACCATCAACCTGTTACACAATCAACTTCGAGTGTACTCTCATACTCTTCCTACACAATCAACTTCGAGTGTACTCTCATACTCTTCCTCTCATTATTAAATAAGAGAGCGAATAGTTTGCTCAGCTGCTACATTATTTAAAAATATATTTGCTTTTGTTCACGTGTTCATTATGATGTCGCTAATAAGTACTAGCTGTTTCCCATAACACTTGTACGTCAACCTTCTGCAGGTACCTGATATCTACCATGTCACCCTCACAGGTAGATCGACTGTCTGCTACACTTCAGTTTTCATCACAATTTGCCTAAGCTTTACATTCTTCTTGTTTGGTAGTTGCAGATGGGGTTAAAGACAAATTATGAGATTCTATGCAAGTCATTTGATTATGAAGCTAAAGCTGTACTAGAGGTGTGCAATCCCTTTTTCCTTGTATTGAATAACAGGGCCAGGGGACTCAAATAAGATTGACATCTCATGTGCACTCCAAATTCTCCAACATGTATTTCATGCATTCAATTATCGGATCATCTAGTAATGCTTAAATTATGTCGTAGGATTCTTATGCCAAAATTTTCTAAAAAGTTCTCTTGATTTAAGAAGTTACTAGATATTCTTGTGGATTAAATCTGAATGCTTGTGAAACCACTGAATGACGCAAGTGAAGTGTCTGAATGGAGCAAACAACAAGATATTATATGGCCAAGGTTCCACTTCTGCAAATGTTTTTAGGTTCAATGATCAAATATTTTCTTCTCCTTTTTTTGAAAGGGTAAATGACATTTCATTGATGTCAAAACAGCACTAAGTGCTGGGATATTTACAACATCAACCATAGAGAAGGTAAAAAGAAAGGAGATCAGAGAGCAGAAAACTGAAGCAAAAATAGATTTTTCTTTTGAGAAGGAGAAGCAAAAATAGATTTGGCTGACAAAAGATTTTCTCTCTTAGTGATGTTGTTCTGTCATATGAATGGCAACCGCTTCATTTCTGTGAAATCCATAGTATTCTATTTTTTTTGGTAAATTGAAGTGCATAATCATTTAGGATTACATAGTTACATACTAGAAATACATTTTCTGACAAATTATCTCTTCTGTTTCTCTATAATCTGTCCAATGAAGGGAGGTGAAGATAAATGAGTGCAAGGTGATTCAGAAGCCGTCTGCAAAGCATCTTACGAAGTTTTTGCCTATGTCAGCTTGACGACATTGAAACCTGTGAAGAGGTAGCATAATGTGAATTATCTAATACAACTATTCAGTGTATTTGCCGGACATAACAACTTGTACTAATTATTCTCCATCAGGACCATCACTGCCTTTATGTGCATGATGTTCTTTATATATGCTTGCTTATTGCTGCTTCCGTGCATCGTGATGCTTTTCCTGTATAGTCTACATCTAGGATCAAATAGAGCAGTTGCAGCGGGCATAAAAGATCTATTGCCTAAAATTTAAGCTGTTCCAAGGAAAACTAGAAGTACGTTTTTGCCATTGTTTTGTTCTCCCTTGTTTTTTGTTTTTGTTTATTTATAATGGAGTTTGACCAGCTTGTATGTAGCTCATCTATTCCACCGAATACCTACTACCTCCTTCCAATTGCATATGTCGAGTGTCTAAACAAGAATAGCTTTTGACCAATTGATTAAAGAATAATATCTGGACGGTGATGTTAGAGTGAATGATGTGTATCGCCCAAGGTGCTCATAGAATTGGTCACCGATGGCTGAGACCATCTTTACTCGTTGATTAAGCAAAAAATATAATGACAAAGCCTAGAGTCAATAGTTCAAATCGCAATATCAAAATTCAAATTTCAGTGACTCCATTAGTAAACATGTTTAGTAAAAACAAGCAAGTGTAGATTCACTCACCATTTTTTACTCGAGTTATATATGTAGTTTTTATAGTCGGATCAAGTCAGAATTTATTATCCTAAATTAGTGAATGCCATGATTTGCATTTATAAATCTTTTGCATACGCCAATTGAAAATTTTCAACCACCATACAACTATGTCTAAAAAGATTAAAAACAGATTTAATTATTTGAAGGAGAAAAGGTCAACTCATCAATAAAATTCAACGCAAACCAAGAGGCACCCCAAAAAGATTAAATTAAATGAAAGGAGGGCACCCTTCATTTTTGTTTGATAAAATAAGGAGGAGTCTAATATGGTGCAAAAGCCACGCTAAAGGAAATTAAGGACAGCCCTTCCATAATAAAGCAGATTCTTCGATTCTCCACCATTATAGGAACTGTACTTATTTTCCTCTTGCACCTTAAAAAACATCTTCTTTCACACACATACATTTCCTCCCTCTTTGATCTCTCAACACATATACCAAGTGGTTCCCTACTACAATGGCTTATACAGATAACTCTAGTTTCCGGAGACCTTTGATCCCCAGTTTTCTTTACACTTCTTCTTCTTCTTCGTCACCATTCTTAGCAAACAGAAATGTCACTGACTTGGATAATCTTGGCATGATGAATACATCATCATCTGAGCCATCGTCCGCCATGGCCAAGAAACCTTTTTTGGTTCCGGCACCAAAGGAGTCTTCAGGTAAAATAGAGATGTTCTCACCTGGTTATTATGCTGCTTGTACTTTTGGAGGTATTATGAGCTGTGGTCTCACCCACATGGCCGTCACCCCCCTCGATCTTGTCAAGTGCAACATGCAGGTACTTTCGTGTGATCTTATTATATACATTTTAATTCATTTTTTTTCATATTCGTAATTCGAGTTAGCCTAAAGTAATGTGTTCTTTTGAATCCACAGAATCCGTCTGTCTTAGATATGCCTCTTGCCTTTCTCCATGCTTAATTTTACCCCTATGTTATAAGATCAAGATCATGAGAAAAAGTTGTGCTTTGACGTGTATATGAGGTCCCCCCCTTCTCCCATACGATTCAAATTAGGAAACACACGAAATTAAACAACACAAATAAGATAGAATTGAAGAACAAGATAGATTGAGAAAGAAATGATAGAAATCAAGTAAATGATCACAATCCAAGGAAGAAGAAACCTTGAACTCATGCTTGAATTACCAATTTGGATAGATTCAAAGAGATGTTCAATTGAAGAGGCTAAGGAATAATCCCTTCACTCACTAGGAGCACTACACTACAAACTAGCTAACTAAGAGATTCTCATTCAATATTCCTCAAACTAAGCAATCAAATGAAAAGTCTAGGATTTATACTTCAAGTTAAAACTATGATTATTACAAAAATATCCGAATGGTGGCTTGCCTTTGAAGACTAGCCTCTTTGCACAAATAGTGCTTCTTACGTAGCGTGAAGATACACACTTGAGACTTCTTGAAGCGCCTCAAATATGGTGAACGTGATCCAGGGACCATCATTGGCTTGAGGCCGAGCTCCACCATGAATCCTAGCCCTCATAATCACCCTCGAGCTTTCTAGGGTCGTATCATCGCCCCCCTGCTCTTTGTAAAACAAGTTGCTAAGGAGAACAAGAAAATTAAATTACCATGGATTTAATTGTTGGTTGTTATTTTAAAATATTAGATGCCACTTTAATTATGTGGACGGTTAAGGTCACTGAACCTTAGTGCGAAGGTGCTAGCTAAGAAGTAGACCGCACAAAGCTGTTATATTACCATGTTTTATGCATTCATAGTGTAAAATATATCTATACAATCAAGTGACTTACAAGAGATATTAAATTGTGTCGATAAAGATGGTAACTAACATGTTATAATAGGTGAAAGTGCAGACTATCTTTACACCGTTAGTGTATATAACTTAAATCTTTTGTAATACAAGAGTACCCTTCTTTAAGGTTCTGCGGAATCCTTATAATCAATTTATGTTGCTATTACTAACGTGGTTACCATTGTTGTTCGATTTGCTAGATCGATCCTGCAAAATACAAGAGTATTTCCTCTGGTTTTGGTGTTCTGCTTAAGGAACAGGGTATTAGAGGCTTCTTCAGGGGGTGGGTGCCTACCCTGCTCGGTTACAGCGTTCAAGGAGCTTGCAAATATGGATTCTATGAATACTTCAAGAAGTATTACACAGACCTTGCTGGCCCTGAGAATGCTATCAAGTACAAGACTCTTATTTTCCTTGCTGGTTCTGCATCTGCTGAAGTTATTGCTGATGTTGCTCTCTGCCCCTTTGAGGCTGTCAAAGTTCGCGTCCAGACTCAGCCTGGTTTTGCCAGAGGATTGTCTGATGGACTTCCTAAATTTGTTAGGGCCGAAGGAGCTGCTGGGTAAAGCTGTTATAAATTCGTCGTGAATTTGTTCTTTTACTTTGTGTATTGCACAGTTAACTAATGGAAGTTTGGCTGTTTGATTTTATGTATACAGGCTGTACAAGGGGCTTGTTCCTCTCTGGGGACGACAAATTCCATGTATGTTTACATATTTTACATGTCTTCAGTGTCTCGAGTAGATGCACGCGCACTCACTGACTTCAACTTTGAAATTATATATGTGTACTCAAAACTTAGATTTTGTCTAACTGGATTCTGTAAAGCTAAAATAGAAGTACCCTTTGGAGGAGAATTAAGTAAGGATTTGACTTCACTAAAATGAGATAGAAACTATTTAATCTAAGCTTTCATGCGTCGAAAGGGATAAAATCTTTAGCGTTAGCAAAGATTACATTTACTCATCTGGCTTCCTTCTTCAACTTGAAACTTTGATTCCTACTTTTGCAAGTATTATACTTTCTTGCAAGCTTGGTATCTGAAACTCTTTTGGTTCAATGAAGTACTTATATCAGCCTATTATCGTACATTCTAAATATTACATGGGTTATTTTACAGACACCATGATGAAGTTTGCATCATTTGAAACCATTGTGGAACAACTCTACAAAAATGTCATCCCAACACCAAAAGACCAGTGCAGTAAATCTACGCAGCTCGGTGTGAGCTTTGCTGGTGGATATTTAGCTGGTATTCTTTGTGCTATTGTGTCACACCCTGCTGATAACCTCGTTTCTTTCCTCAACAACGCCAAGGGGGCAACTGTGGGCGACGTGAGTACACATATACTGTACATTGACAATTGGTTTGCACCCTTGAAAATTGTATATTGGTTCTTTTTTAACTCAATTGTGCATTTTGCAGGCTGTGAACAAGCTAGGCATAATGGGTCTTTGTACTCGCGGTCTTCCTCTTCGTATAGTTATGATCGGTACACTCACTGGAGCACAATGGGGCATCTATGACTCTTTCAAAGTTTTCAGTGGGCTGTGAGTTTCTTCCAATCCCTTTCTTTTCTTTGCAGTGGTCTAATATATGACATTCCGTATATGTGTTTGGTATGACAAAAGTTCAAAAATGACTTGCTTCAGCTAACACTTACGCATTATTATTAATCTTTATTACGCGATAATTTCATCAAAATACTTGGGACTTGTTACAATTTCTTGAAATGATGTTTACAACCGTTGTTCTCGCAGGCCAACGACTGGTGGTGCCGCTCCACCTGCCCCTGCCAAGTGAAGAAAAGAATGTGAAAATTCTTCTCCAGTACTCAATATCTCTTCATGAGGCTATTCCAGCCATGCATACAACAATTACAATTAGTGGCAGAGAGAAACTGGAAATGTTTTAATTCCATCCAAAAGTTTGAACTGGTAGCTAGGAAAATTTCGCATTAATTCAACTTTTGCAGTAAGATCTGATTTTTCTTTCCAGATGGATGGCTACTAAAGAATCACTTTGTAATGATGATTTTTGATTTGCAAAAATGTGTTAATTTCCTGTTTTCACCTGGTAATTAGTCTATTTATCTCTTGAAAAATTTGAGCATAATACGTAAAAAGGCTAAACTTCTGCTATAGTAATTCAATCCACAACCACAAGAGACACCTCCAGAAAATTTCCAAGAGAAACCATTAAGTAGAATATCAGAAGACTTGAGAAATTCATACGGGATGTACCATTGAGGAAAACAAGTTTCAACTGGTAGCCAACAATTCAATTTGACAACTGGTAGAAAAGAATAATTTTGCCAATAACTACTACAACACTACTGTCACTACAAAAACCACCATAAAATTAACACCTTCATCCGCGGCAAATTCGTTGGAAACACCTAGATGAAGCTATGTACACATTTCAGGAATATTGGAGGTGATTTTAATTGGTTTGGAGTCAAAATTCAGAGTTGATCAATTGACCCAAAAAATGTCATATCATGTGTGTATATCGTGTATATTAATATCCGGGTTTGAATTCCAAGCTTCCAAGTGGATCATCTTTCATGGAGCTTTCAGAATTTGTTGTTAAAATGTTCTTTACGTTCAAGCTTCTAAATCAGTAGAAAATCTCGATTCTCAGCTCCAAACACAACACCAAGTCTATTTCTTCAATTAATACTCACCATTTTAAAACTTTTGTCTCAATTTGCAATTTTCAAGAATCCAAACCAATTAAGTTGAAAGTTTTCAATTCCAAACTTCTCAAGTCAATAGAAAACTTCAAATTTTAGCACATCACAAATATCATCCAACAAATTTCATCCATGAAGAAGAAGAGAAGAGAGGATCAGGAGATGGGTGAGGAATAAGTAATTCTTTTACAATTGGCTACAGTTTGTCAACTTTTTTTATTATTATTAAAATTGAATCATTAGACTAAAACTTGCAAATAACAGTAAGGTAGGTTATTTTTGCCATTTACTTCTAATTTGGATGCCAAAAAAATATTTTTCTTTTTTTTAACCATGACATTCAGAATTACCAAGTCATTCAGATTCACATCGTGTAAGACTCGTTTGGAGAAGCCTCCCATGGCAAGAATTTTTCTATTTTCAAGATTCCTTATATATTTAATTAAAAACAAAGAGAAATCTCATCCATCTTACCACATTCCTTAATAGTTTTAACATATAACTTATGAAATTGTATATTATCATATATTGAATATATAATACATTTTGATGGTATTAGTACGTACTTTTAATCTTATATTTATCATAAATTTTCAAAATTGGTTTGGTGTGTCCATATTCCATTTCCAAACCTCTGGGTACGTCCGAACTGGCACTGGAACTGCCTCAATTATGAATATAAAAAGTCTAAAGACGATCTCACATGTTTCTTGTGTTGCTTTTATCCTTATTCAAATGTCAATGTTAAAGACTTGAGATTTCAAAGGAATCTTTTTTATGGAAAGTGTGGTAGAACACATCTGCATTATTTAGTAGGGTAGACCTAGTTTGGACCAATCCGAAATTCAAATCGAAATTCAGATTTTTTGGATATTTGGTTTAGATTTTTGGATTAGAATTGGACTTCGATTTTTTTTTTTTTTTGAATTTTGAATTGGATATCAGATTAGTACATCCGAAAATTTGAAAATTTTATACCTTATATTTAGTCTTACCCATATTATATATACCCAATACTAATTAGTCTAAAGGTTCAATAGATTAATACCACCCTACCCATTATAATTTTAAGTCCAATATAGAATTTTCTAATAAATTAAATATAATATTACTTGCAAAGCTGAAAGTTTACTTCACTTCTTTAAACACATGGAATAACGTAGAACTAAACTATGTGACTTTATACCCTTCGATTTAGTGGTAACAATTATTTGCTAAATTTACAAATTTGATTTCACATTATCCTAAGACATGTAACTTGGTAACTAGGGAACATGAATTTCGTTCCTAATAAACTTGTCCTTAAAAGCTCAAAAAATCAAAAAATTGAAATATCCAAACTGATTAACCTGAAACCGAACTTAAAAAATTCAATTCGAGATATTTGGATTGGATTTGGGTTGTGATTTTTTCAATTTGAAAACCGAAAATCCAAATCGGGATTTAATTTCATATCCAATCCGATGGCCCAAACACCCACCCCTAGTATTTAGCATCTGTTGTTTCTCCAATCCCCATTTAACCAAAAAATATAATTCATGCACTCAAACTGGATTGATTTGGAGTTAAAGTATTCCAACAGTAATAAAATTGAATTTATGTTATTAATATGCATGCACTTCATTAATGAGAGTATCATTAATGAGAGTAACACGTTTTCAATAATTTTCTTGATCAATATTTTAAGATGTATTTTTTCACCATATTGATATATGAAGAATTACAATTTATAATATTTTTTGTATAGTTTTTAAATATCTAAATTATAATTTAAAATATTAAGTTAATTTAATCAAGCTTCGATGTTTAGTCAAACTGACTCTCCAAAAATGATACGTAACAACTAGTACTGGGGATGGAGGACGTAGTATATAATAGGATAATAGGATAGTTCAAAAACTATACTCGTACGTAATTGATCTCACTTTTATGTAATCATACTTATTCATCACTCCTTTGATAAAAAAACAAAATGTCGCGGTAGCAAATCAGTGTAAAATTGTGGCGTGCTTGATAGACATGTTTGATTATTCAAAAGCAAGGTTCTAGTGGCTACTTCAGCAGAACTCACGTTGCACTTTTAATCAGCTTATATAGTCAAAACCATTATTTGCATATAATTAGCTGGAAATACACACATAATATTAGGACTCACGTTGCACTTTTAATCAGCTTATATAGTCAAAGCCATTGCATATAATTAGCTGGAAATACACGCATAATATTAGGATGGACCAAAACGGAAGGCACGTTCGTGCATGGTTTTCATTTCTTATTAGTAAAAAAATATTGGTTCTTAGATCAATAATTAACAAGATTATCCATTTATGATATCACTAGTGAAAGTGTCCGCACTTCGCGCGGTCCTAAGACATTGTCCTAAATTAAAGAAATGATAATTTTATAAATTTAATTGAGATAAAAAGATTTCATATATCTACTTACAAAATTAACTCTATGAGTTGATCATATAATGAATGTAAATATTGTAAATGATTTTCAATTTTCATGGTGCAATTTTCATACTTCAAGCACCGTATATGTTATAAGCTGTAATATTGCAAACTTTTATAAATGAGTTAATTAGCATGGTGAAAGTCGTTTTGCATATATTAATCGATTAGTTTTTTAAAAAATTTCTAAAAAATGAAAAAAAGTTAAACAATTGTAACAGAACTGTTATTTATAATGTGATTTCATTGAGAAAAAGAACCTGATAATTCAATATAGGACGGGGAGGAGAAAAAAAGATTAGCTCGGAATGTTGTGAAAGATAGAATAATTTCCCTTAGGGATTCCTTTCATTATTCACAATATATATAGCTGTACAAAGGTTGATTCCTAATATGGTACGAATCCTAACTTACCTTACAAAGGTTGATTCCTAATATAATTAGAATAATAAGTTACCTTAAATATACATCTATCATAATTACAAAATATACAGAGAATATTCGAAGAATATTCGCTAATACTCCCCCTCAGACGGAGCGGGAGGAGGCCGAACGCTAAGGCTGGATCGGAAGTCGGTGAAGAGCTGCCGCGGTAGTCCCTTTGTGAAGATGTCTGCATACTGATAAGAGGAAGGCACGTGTAATATTTTGACCTGACCACGGACAACCTTCTCTCGCACAAAGTGGATATCCATCTCAATATGCTTAGTCCACTGATGTAGGACCGGATTATGAGACATATAGATGGCAGATATGTTGTCACAATAGACTATAGACGCTCTGCGGAGTGGACACTGGAGTTCCAAAAGAAAATTTCGGAGCCAACAGATCTCAGCAACTACGTTAGCAACACCGCGATATTCTGCTTCAGCACTCGAACGGGAAAGCGTGGCTTGCCGCTTGGCGAGACCATGAGATAATATTATCCCCAAGAAGTACACAGTACCCTGAGGTGGATCGATGTGTGTCGGGGCATCCTGCCCAATCTGCATCCGTGTAGGCAAATAGCTTGGTTGGGGCAGAGAGGTATAGATGTAATCCGAAGTCTAGTGTGCCCTTAACGTATGTGATAATACGTTTGAGGGCGGCAAAATGGGATTCTCGGGGGTCGTGCATGAACAGACACACCTGCTGAACGACATATGCAATATCAGGCCTAGTGAATGTAAGATACTGAGGAGCACCTGCTAGACTCCGATATAGAGTGGGATAAAAAACTGGCGCACCGTCATTGGCACTAAGCTTGGATTTTGAGTCCACCGGAGTTGGCATAATTTTACAATTTGCCATCTTGACCCTGTACACTATCTCTTCTTATTACTTACGCTGACACAGGAACATAGTGGCTGCAGATCTGGTCACCGATATACCCAAAAAATAACTTAGCTTGGCCAAGTCAGTCATAGCAAATTCAGTTTTGAGTAGAGCAATGATTTCATTCTTCAACCTGTCAGATGAGGCAGTAAGAACAATGTCATCGACATATAATAGCAAATATGCAGTGCTGCTACCTCGGTGAAAAGTGAAGAGAGAGGTATCACACCTGCTACATACAAACCAATATGCAGAAGATACCCGACGAATCGATCATACCAAGCGCGGGGTGCCTGTTTCAATCCATACAATGACTTCCTAAGACGACACACAAACTATGCAGCCTCCCACACTATTGCAGCGTGTAAGAATTTTTCCACACTATTGCAATAGCGGAAGATTGAGTGAATGGGTAGAGATCTCCCACACTATTGCAGCGTGCAAGAATTTTCCCCGTATTGAGTTCCTTCACAGAAAAATCAAAAGGGTCAAATTCGACAGACACAGAATTATTGCTAGTAAATTTTCTAACAGAGATTAAGTTTTAATGATGTTAGGTGTGTATAGGACGTGGTTTAGGGAGAAAGGTGGGTGTGGATGTTTGGTGTGTGTGTTAGCGTAGCCTTCAATTGGAATGCGGTGACCATTGTCGATAGTAATAAATTGAGGACACTTTAACCGACGTAGTTGAGATAGGTTACCTGACGATCGGGTGAGGTGAGATGTGGCTCCGGTGTCCATGTACCAATTGTCGTCGGGTTGTTGAAGGTTCACGGTGGTGTAGGCCTGGCCCAAATCAGTCGGGGCCGGCCGTTGTTGGTCTTCTTTGGACCGCAATCGGGTGGCCCCGCTGCGATGGTGGTGGGCCCGCCCGGTGGCCGGTGCAGGGGCCCAAGAGGCCGGGCCGACCAAGGTTGCTTTGAACCGGCCCCCTACGGTCGGGTACGGGCATGCAGGCGAGGCCCAGTTCTGCTGGTTGGGCCACTGCTGCTGCTGGTTGGACCACTGCTGCTGCTGGTTCCAGAGTTGCTGTTTTCCAGCCCACTGGTTGCGTTGGCCCTTTTCGCGGCCCTTGTTTTTGTTGTTGCGACCTCTGCCGCCATGACCTCCGCCACTGGCATCTTCGCTTCTTTGGACATCTTGTGGTGGTCGGTTGTTCTTGGCCGCAGTGTTTGCCATCCCGTCAACGGCTAACACCTTTTGATTATGTTCCTCTTGTTTAGCACGTCTAATTTCTTCCAACAATAGTTGTGAACGTGCCTTGTTGAAACTTGGGAGAGGGTCGGCTTGTTGAATCATTGTTGCGAGTGTGTCATATTCACCTTTTGGTAAACCCGCAACAAGTTGAAGCACCATCTTGATTTCTGAAACAGAAGTCCTGACGTTGGATAGTTGATCGGTTATGAGTTTCAGTTGCTTACAATATTCGGACATGTTGTTAAAATTCTCGAGGCGGGTATTATTGAATTGCTCTTCCAAATATACGGCCCGAGTATTTTTATTGTCCTGAAAGATTTCTTCTAGCCAGAACCAAAGTTCACGTGCCGTAGCACCTGTTTTCATGATAGTGCACAACATGTCTATGGAGATGGTGCCGTAGATCTATTGTTTGACGATGGCGTCAAGACGCCGCCAGATTGAGTCTGTAACATCGGGGGGACGAGGAATAGATTCGTCAATATGATCGAGCACGTTATATGCACATGCATGAATGTAGAATAGTTCCATCCACATGGAATATTGACAGTCTTCTTGGTCAAGAATTATAGGGATAAAATTCTTGATGTTGTTAACGGCGAATGCCGAATGAAAAGAAGATACTGAACGTTGAGAGGGGTTGTCAAGTGTGCCAGTGGATGAACCGGAATTTGTGGGGGAAGACATTGTTGAAGGGAAAATTCTGGCCGAGAAATTTTTGGTTTGGCCGAGAAAAATCTGCTGCCTTGGCCGAGAAAAGAGAGAGATGAAGAAGAAGAGTAGGGTTTAAGTTTTAGGCTCTTGATACCATGAAAGATAGAATAATTTTCCTTAGGGATTCCTTTCATTATTCACAATATATATAGCTGTACAAATGTTGATTCCTAATATGGAACGAATCCTAACTTACCTTACAAAGGTTGATTCCTAATATGAAACGAATCCTAACTTACCTTACAAAGGTTGATTCCTAATATAATTAGAATCCTAAGTTACCTTAAATATACATCTATCATAATTACAAAATATACAGAGAATATTCGTTAATATGTTGGCCAGACTTGGTGTTATCCATACATGTGAAACCATGCTATGGAGTACAATACACACTTCAATAATTTCGATTATCAGTGACAAATTATTTTATCACTTAAAAATCATATTTCGTCACTAAAAACCTTTCGTGACGAAAAATAATTCGTCACCCGTTCGTCCCTAAACCATGGGTCACTAACTGTATGCAAAGACATTTTAGTGTTTCGTCGCTAAAGAATATTGCATTAACTAGGAAATTCGTTTTTGTCCCCCAAATGCATAGTTTTTATGACAAATCCATTTGTCAAAAAAAGTATAAATTTTTTTAGTGAATAGTGTGTTTTCGTCACTAAATAGGTTATTAATATCGACAAAACTACATTATCACCAATTTTATAGTTTAATTCATGACGACATTATTTGTCTCTAAAGTTATATATATTTCGTAGTTGAGCAAAAGTTATTTCGTCACTAAAAACAATCTTTTATATACAAAAAATATTTTGTCCCCAAATGTATAAATTAGTGACAACTTTGTGTTTTTAAAAATGGCTAATAATTTTGTAGTTGAAACTTATCATGTCGTCACCAAAAAAAACATTTTACTGACACAACAAAATTGTCACTGTAAATTATCGTGATTAGTGACAATAACGATTGCGATAAAATACAAAATTAATTCATAGTTAAATAAGAATTATATTATTTATCATAAGGCAATTTTAGGACAAAATGATGTTTTGTCACAAATGTAGTTAGTTTATGTGAAAATAATACGTCCTATCACAAAAATGTGACTATCCAGTATCCTTCCACTTGTTTGATGTGAGAGTAATTTTGAGTTGTTATTCCCAAACTCTATAGCTTTGCTAATGAAATTGCCTTAACAGACCTTCCTTTTACCAACTGTATCTTTAATATCATTGTTTCTCATAGACAACTTCATTTCACAATACATTTCTTCTAGATTTTCACAAACATTTACTTTATTCCAATTGAATCTGCATCTATTTCAAAAAGAAAGTCAATTCAGAATACTATCTAAAATACAAAAAATGGTGGAGTATATATAATTAGTAATTTTCAATTGACAACTGAAAATTTTATCGTTACATTTTAAACTAACATAAGTGAAAGTTTACGAACTATACATCACTAAATACTCTACTTGACAACATAAACTTCATCAACATATTCATCAAAACTCACAATTGAAGTGTTATAGCCATCTATTGGGTGCATTGTCAATTAACAATGTTAATACCTAACATTATCATTCTCATTCGATGTCCCAAGAAACCACTCAGTCATTTCAGAAAGATAATTTTAATAATTTTATCAACTTTATTCTTTGTATTCAAACATCAAAATAAGCAAAACACAGAGAATCTGTCACTTAGGATGCAACACTTGTAGTTTCAGTTGGGTTTCATCAATGTCTCTTTTTCTTTTTAAATCAAAATAACTAGATTATTTCCATCTATCCAAAGATCAAAAAGCCATTTGAACACATCTAGCTTACAAAATCAGGAGAAAGAAAAAAGAGCAGTGATTTGTTCATCGCTTACAACAATTGTCAGTTTAAAGGCATTGAGAATATCTAATAATCCTATTCCCATACCTCCTCTTCTCCTTACCTACATTACAGTAACAATTAGGGGTGGTCATTCCATCGGTTCGGTTCGGTTTGAGAAATTCGATTTGATTTTTCGGTTTGAGAAATTCGATAAAAGTAAAAAACGAAACCAAACCAAAATTAATTCGATTTGTTAAATATTTTGAAATTTGATTCGGTTTAATTTGGTTTGATTTTTCAGTTTGGTATTAACACCTTGAGCTTTTTAAATCTGTGATTTAGAAGTCAATATTTTTTGAAATAAACATTTAAAAAATTACATTATCAGAATCCCACTCAATTTATCATTTGATTCAAGTTCATGTACAAACAAATTAAAAAACAAATCACATTATATTGATGTGTTATCTCTCAACGTCTTGATTAATTTTGATTAGACAATAATGTGACTCTCCAGTAAATTTTGATGAACAACATATAATATTTGAACCCAAAAAAATTCACGACATTCAAAGATGAAATGATGAGGATATATGTCATATAAATGTTTAATTTGAAATTACAGTAGAAGTGTTGAGCTATTTTTGTTATATTCATTTCTAATATAAGCACCTACATATTCTCGAGTTTTCAGGCATCCTGAGATAAACTAACAATTTTATCTTTCACGTTTCACCTATCTTCTAACCAGACCAACATGAAAAACTTTAAAATATCAATAATTTCAGTTTTTCGATTTAATCGGTTTTTTTTATAAAATTGAAAACCGAACCGAATAACCGAATTTCTTAAAATATAAATTATAATTTTTTTTTTCAAATTTCATGCTTGGTCAAATTAGGTCACATAATTGGAATAGAGAGAATATCATTTTGGGAAAAGTATGCTCTATTTCTATTTTTGAAAATATTTATGGCATGTATAAATATCCGATTTTAAACATATTTGTATATAAATATTTTTTATACACTATGATACACTTTATATAAAATTAATACATTATATATAATATTATGTACCGTAATATTATATATTGAGCTAGGTAGCGTAAATGTTTTCAAAAGTTATATATTCTTGAAAATATTCCTATTATCTTTATTACCACCTTCCCCCAAGTCAAGTTTGATAAGACCAGTAAAAATGCAGAGAAACTGCATTGGAATGAGCTATAAAGGATATCCCTTGTCTCTCTCCCTTCTATCATTATATAAACCTGACCCCCTTATGACATTTTAAATCTCAGACCCCATTTAATATTTCCTCCCTTTCTCCTTTGCCTTGATTGCTACATCTATTTTAACATCTCTGTGTTCCATCACTTTATTGAACCCTTTCCATTGTAAAGTTCCAAAGGAAACAGAATAATGTCAGCTAATTTTCCATACCCAAGTAACTCTTTTCATCTTGACTCTATTTTTCTGCCCATTCATGAGATGTCTGTTTTTTTGGAGGAACCAAACAACACTAGTAGTACTACTGTACCAAATTTAATTTCTCAATTTTACCAACCTGAATCTAATTTGCAAGAGTTCCCTGTCAATATAACTAGTGTTCATGAAAGTCATAATGAACCTTCTCATGTGACAAACAAAAGCAATTCTTCCTCAGTCACAGATAAAAAGAAAAATAGGGAACCAATTACTTCAAGAAAAAGAAATAATGAAGGGTCTTCTTCCATGACCTCTGCTCAATCTAAGGTAATTAACTTTTTTAACATATATATGATCAAGTTTTAAGATTGGATTTCCCCCCTGTTTTTCTTGGTTCTATTGTCTCCGTGTGATCTATAGGCGGGGCGAGGGTTCATCCGAACCTCCGCTGACAAAAAATTATAAGGTTAAAATTATTTTTTATTTATATATATATATAGTAGATGTTGAATCTCTTTGACTTCTTCGTTTGTTTACTTCTTCATATTATGTAGTCTCTTAGTGAAAATCATGGCTCCGCCACTACTTATAGCTAACGAGTTTGAGCCAAGAAAGCAGTCACTAATATTTACATTAACATAATCGGTAAAAAAGAATAATTTGTGCATTGAACTCGCCTTTTTATTTTTGTTGGTTCATTGGGATAATTTTTTCTTACTTTGTTATAGAATGTAAGAGAAGGTGATCATGGGAAAAAGCAAAAGAAAGGAATTGGTCATGTAACTAATGAGAAAAAAGTTAAGGGTAACAAGAAAGAGGAGAAGAAAGTCCCTGAAGAGGCCCCAACAGGATATTTTCATGTTAGAGCAAGGAGGGGCCAGGCAACTGACAGTCACAGTCTTGCTGAAAGGGTAACAAATTACTAATGTACTATTTCCTTAGTTTCATACCATAAGTGTTACCTTAACTAAAAACACACATATTACAAAATTAATAATACAATAGAAAATTTATCAAGCTACCCTTATTTAATAAAAATAAATTACTTTTCCTTTAGATTAAAGCATGTATGAATAATAATCATTTATGTCTTAAATAGAGAACTTGCTAATAAATATTTCTTGAATAGAGAACTGTCATTTTTTGTCTAAGAATATAGTAGAAAAAAGTAACCAATTTATGTCTTGAATTTATAAGATAACTCTTATTTTGATTTTTTTTTTTTTTGCTAAGATGGCACTTATTATAAGACGGAGGTAGTACTATAGAATTAATTTTGCACTTTCATTTATAAGGCCAAATTCCCCTAAAGATTTGGGGTAACTTGTATGAGTTCATGTTATATATAAATTATTAGTGCAACATATTTTTAAATCTATCAAGTCACCGAATGAAAATTTATAAGTAAACCTTTTGAAAATTTAAAATTATAATCTTAAAAATAAGACAGATTATCTGCTACCGATAAAGTGACCTGATGATATATATATATATATATATATATATATACTCAACTTATGTACATTGATTTTAACATGTTGCAGATTATATTATTTTTGTAATTTTTTGTTCCATTTATCATGTAACTTTTACCTATAATTATCTTTCAAGTTAAGGAATACATAAAAGTTATGTACGCATGACATTTTCAAACCAAGATTCTTGGAATTCAAATTATTATGGAGACTTTTTGCTAATTAATGATTAATCTAAATGACATGATTCCAGGCGAGGAGAGAGAAAATAAGTGTAAGGATGAGGATACTGCAAGCACTTGTTCCTGGTTGTGACAAGGTGATCAACTTTGAGCAATTTGTCTTCATCATTTTGTTTTTTCATTTTGTTTTTTCTTATGTATAGACACAGCGCCTTTTAATTTTTCAAGAAGTGTAGCACATCCTTACTTCATTTTTTCTCTCTCTCTCACAAGTTTCATGTGGCACTAAATGAGATCAGGTAACTTGGAAGGCCCTCATGTTGGATGAGATAATCAACTATGTCCAATCCTTGCAAAATCAAGTCGAGGTAAAAATTATTACAAAACTTTATATATTAATAAACCATGTATAATTAATTTTCTTCTTAGTTGTTTTGTATATAGAAATCGAAAGAAAAAAGAAAGGAGTAATCTATTTGTCTAAGACAACATTTTATTGTGTTTTCTATGTTTCAGTTTCTATCCATGAAACTTGCTTCTTTGAACCCCATGTACTATGACTTCGGCATGGAGTTCGATGCTCACATGGTCGGCCCTGATCAGGTACATATAGTGGTGTATATGTTGGGAGATTTGCTCTATGGTACTTTATAAAGCAGTACGGGAAGTATTTAACTATTACAAGTATTCGAAAGGATAAATAAAGATTTCAATAATTCAACTAGAAATCTGAAAATTACAATATAACAACAAAACTGAAATTACGATTTTGTTGAAGACTGAAAAATGGAAACTGGTTTATCTTTGAGTCGAGTGTGGCACTCATCCTTAAGACAATATTGCCCCGTATGTATCCTTTATACGTCCCGGACAATTTGTCTCCCAAGATAAAACAAAGAATGGAACCCTTGAGCAAAGGAAACTCAAGAGCTACCGTGAAGAATATTGAGTAACGAAATGATGCTTGGAAGTTGTAGGAAGAAGATTTTTTCTCGGTTGTGTATTTTCGTGCATGTCAAATGTGCTCAACAATGGTGTAAGGGGTGTTTATATAGGTGAAGGAGGGGCTGAAAAACTGCCTGAAAACGCCTCCATAATAGCCAAATAATGGCCATTATGGAGGTAGTAAAGTCACCAACATAAATGGTGAAAGACCAACTGTTTTGGCCATTATAGGAGGAGTAATTCAGCCAAAATAAATGGCTGAATTGAGAGCTTGGACGTTTCGCTTTGACCGTCGAAATTCCAACTTTCGAAAAACTTCGGGGACCAAACTCGTACATCTTGAAACTTCGGGGACCAAACTGTACATCCGAATTCGGTCCAAACCGCACATCTGAAACTTCGGGATCAAACCGTACTTCCGGCAAAGTTTTCGGCCCAAAAAGATAATATCGAAGGCCCACACCCATGAACCCGAACCGGACCGGATGGGCGGGCGGCGGCGCGCGCGTGTGGTCTTTCCTCGAACCGAAGCACATCTAGGTCCTCCCTCCTTTAAACACATGGGATACCCCTTGGGGTCCCAAACCCCAAACCAATTTCGAATCTTATATACACAACAATTCTTTCTTCCTCTACCGATGTGGGAGAATTACACACAATACCACACTTTCCATGCTTCAAACACCTTACTTCGTGAACCAATATCTCTTTCATTTCTCAATGAAATTTGACGATTCTTGGCCCTACGGTTATCTACGTACTTAGTAGATCATGCATGTGTGAAGAACCGGATTCTCCAACATACGTTACACTAGTGTTTAAGCCGTTAAAGTTGGTCGGTCGCAACTCCCGCCAAAGGCAAATTTCCAACAGTATATAGATTTTTTCATAAGCGCTATTAACATTTAAAGAAGTGAATAAATGAATAAATTACATCTATATCTATACCTAATATGTTCGTTTTGTTTATATCTATATATATGTAAAAAGAAAATTCGATGAGGCCGCAAGATATATCGGCCCATATATATATATCTGTCTATAATAAGACTAATTTGATATTCTAGAAAATAAAGTAAATAATCTATTGTAATGAGTAAAATTACATTAATAGTGTAATTTAGTTTACGGTGTCAATGTATTAAGCTAAATACTTTTATTTTCCTTGAATTATGATCAGAGTTCGAGTGGCTTGGAAGCAGTAGTGGCGAACACAAATAGTGGTTATCCTCGCCTTGATAGTTCAACAACATCACTTATGTTTCAACAACAATTTCATTTGCCAAATCCCATTTCTCAGGTATCCATATTCTACGAAAATGACCAATCTATAATAATTATCTATTGTCATTTCAATAAGACAAAAAACTAGAAGGCACTGAGTAAGATTGATATGTTGTCGCTGTCCGTTTGACATATTTTTTAAAAATTAGGATTTTTTTAAAAAATTCGTAAAGAAATCTTTATATGTAACATGGACAGAGATATACATCGTTTTCAGGGGATTGGACAGGTCTATGGTTATGGGGTGTAGATGACCAAAGACAAAAGTTGATTATTAATCATCCAGGATTGATCAGTAAAGTAACACTAACTTGTGTTCGTTTCCATTAATATGAGACCAACCTACCCTACTAAACATCTGGTAAGCTATCCAGTATTACTAACCTTTTAATTCATATGACGAAAGTACCATATCTTATGATTAAACAGATGTAAAGATTAGTTAAAAGAAGTACTCCCTATTTCAATTTCTGTCAAGGTGTTTGACCGGATAAAAAATTTAAATCTAAGAAGGTAAGTATGTCACATAATTTTTGGACAAAAAATTAAAGTAGTACTACTAATTATTATGTTCAGAGTGAGTTTTGTTTTTGTGCATGACTAAAAGCTGGGATTTTGTAAATTTGGTGCAGTAACTGGGAAAGGACTTTGCTGTAGTAAAAAAAAGGAGGGACCTCTCCTTAATAAAAAACTTATGTTTGGCGGACGCTAAATCACCATATCAAGGCTCTGATTCTTCTTACTGCAAATAATTATTTAACTGGGAGGTCTATGGATATGTGGCATGGACATCAAAAGGGTATCAAGAACAACGAAAGTCAACTCACCAAACAAAGCACATCATTGTGGAGATACTTTTGTTCCTGTCCAATATCTGATTTGAAGCACAAATCCTTAGAGCCATGTGATGGTGTGGTGTTTTCTATATTATATGTAACTAGAAATAGTACGAAAATATTTTGTAGACAGAAAATGTACTGTTCTACTTGTTTCCTACTAGTTTGTAAATAAGTATTCCTTGATCGTTGTTTCATATTGTTGTTACTTGTGATATATAGTTAAGCACATTTAATCTGTTGGAAATTTGCCTTTGGCGGGAGTTGCGACCGACCAACTTTAACGGCTTAAACACTAGTGTAACGTATGTTGGAGAATCCGGTTCTTCACACATGCATGATCTACTAAGTACGTAGATAACCGTAGGGCCAAGAATCGTCAAATTTCATTGAGAAATGAAAGAGATATTGGTTCACGAAGTAAGGTGTTTGAAGCATGGAAAGTGTGGTATTGTGTGTAATTCTCCCACATCGGTAGAGGAAGAAAGAATTGTTGTGTATATAAGACTCGAAATTGGTTTGGGGTTTGGGACCCCAAGGGGTATCCCATGTGTTTAAAGGAGGGAGGACCTAGATGTGCTTCGGTTCGAGTAAAGACCACACGCGCGCCGCCGCCGCCCGCCCGTCCGGTCACGGGCCACGGGCTGTGGGCTGTGGGCCTTCTGATATTATCTTTTTGGACCAGAATTCTTTCAGATGTACAGTTTGGTCCCTGAAGTTTCAAGATGTACGCTTTGGTCCCCGAAGTTTTCGAAAGTTGGAATTTCGACGGTCAAAAGCGAAACGTCCAAGCTCTCAATTCGGCCATTTATTTTGGCCGAATTACTCCTCCTATAATGGCCAAAACAGTTGGTCTTTCACCATTTATGTTGGTGACTTTACTACCTCCATAATGGCCATTATTTGGCTATTATGGAGGCGCGTTTTCAGCAGCTTTTTCAGCCCCTCCTTCACCTATATAAACACCCCCTTACACCATTGTTGAATACACTTGATATGCACGAAAATACACAACCGGAAAAAAATCTTCTTCCTACAACTTCCAAGCATCATTTCGTTACTCAATATTCTTCACGGTAGCTCTTGAGTTTCCTTTGCTCAAGGGTTCCATTGTCTTTTTATCTTGGGAGACAAATTGTCCAGACGTATAAAGGATACATACGGGGCAATATTGTCTTAAGGACAGAGTGCTACACTCGACTCAGCATAAACCACTTTCCATTTTTCAGTCTTTAACAAAATCGTAATTTCAGTTTTGTTGTTATCTTGTAATTTCAGATTACTAGTTGAACTATTGAATCTTTGTTTATCATTTCGAATACTTGTAATAGTTATATACTTCCCGTACTGCTTTATAAAGTACCATAGAGCAAAACCTCCCAACAACTTAAGACAATATTTGTATTGTATTACTATTAGTATTCGAAAGATGTCGGTCAAAAATTGTGTGACCAAATCTGGATATGGAAATGGTTTTCTGGTAGAAGAGAGTGATGATGATGAACGTGTTCATGGTGTCACCGCTACCAAGACTGGTGGGAACAAGCGCTCTCGAGAGCTCGAGGATGTCAACCGGGACAAGAGGAGAAGATCGAAGATGCTATTCTATCTTGTAGCGAAGGCCTATATCTGTCCCGGACAAAGGATCCGAATAATGGTGAGAAGGAAATGGACACTCGGTCTGATGAAGTGACTGAAGTGAGCCAGAATCCGAAATAGGGATAAGTAGTTTTTCTTACTTGTCAAGAATAAAGATTAAATGATGTCTGATTAAAAATGGATTAAAGTAAGGAGGAATATGAAAATAATTTATATTCCTTACGCTTTAAAATCAGAAGTTTAATCTTATCTTCTTTCCCGTTTAAAGATTGGATTGTAAATGACTTAAAAAGATCCGTTCTTTTAAGTGTAATTGTTAAAGTGTGTAAAGTATGTTCGCACATACGATGGAGAAAGATCCACTAACTGTGCGAAAACTGTTACCACTCTTAAGTAAGCGCCAAGAATTATCTGGGCACCAATCATAACGGAAGAAGTCTTAAAAAAAAAAAAAAAAAAAAAACTAAAGACGTTGAACCTGTCATATTTGGCAGAAGATCCTTCATAGGATGATATTGGACACTCAGTCATACAAAGCCTCCGGGCGACTGGAGTGGGCCAAAATTCCTTTGATATGATGATATTGGACACTTAGTCATATAAAGCCTCCGGGCGACTGGAGTGGGGCCAAAATTCATTTCATAGGAAAAGTAATGGACACCTAGTAAGGTGGGCCGAGTTTCCAGGTCCTGAATGATCTGAAGGCCTAAAGAAAGGCAGTAAAGAAATTGGACACTCGATGCGCCAAAGCAACTGGAGTAGGCCAGAGTATCTAGATCATATATGATCCGGTTACGCCCTAACCACGGGCAAGAGGTTGTTCATGTGAAGCAACGCCACCTCTAAAATCAAAGGGGCTGGAGAGGTTGTCCTCAATAGGACTTCAAGGAATGAGATCACTCTAAAAGAGGTGATACATGGTCCTAACTTGGTTTAAGGGACGCTGTTGGTCAAGCTGGTTTGAGACTACTCCAACAGGTCCGTAATAACTAAGAATGGTACAGGATGTCTGTAGCCAATTGAATGATATATTTGTAATCCGTGCATCTATTCCATCATAGATTAAGTCACGTTAAATAGCAAGTCATTCAAAAGCTAACGATGTTGAGATTGTTGCCTTCTGTCGACATAAACCCTCAAAATGAATGTGAGGTAGATGAAGAGGCAAAGTCACCTTTCCAAATTCCGTCAAGGGAATAGCGAAAGAAGCACCGCTCCTCTAGAACTTAGTCACACCTACTTGGGTGATTTGAAGTTTATACAAAATAGAGGGGGGAGACAAGTACGTTGTGATCTTCATTAATGATGGTACAACGTATGGAATCCTTTGTTTGTTGAAAAGCAAAGATGAAGTTGTTGAAGCGGATAAGCGCTACAAAGCAGAAGTTGAAAATCAACTAAGCCTACGGATTGAGAAATCCGTAGTGATAGAGGGGGAGAATGTGAAGCATCGTTCATTAAACGACTGTTCATCTCTCACCTCAGTCCAACGGTGTTAGCCAAGCGCAAAGTCGTATGCCCAAATTATGTGGGGTGGCTTGATAAAAGTTGGAATACCGAAACAGGTCAAGTTGTACCTAAAACTGTAAAGTGCATATCCACTGGATCTGCAAATAACGATAATCGATCGCCTCTTGGCGTAAAAGAATGCTGAATTCTGTGAAGATAACTTTCCTTGAAATAGGAAAAAGGAGTAATTGCTCAAGGTTAACAAGAACCCGCGAGGGCCTGACTGTCCGGAACTAGACGTTCCGTATCTTCATGACTCGAAAGTTGCTTTGTCTATCCGGAACTTAATATTCCGGATCTGCAGAACTCGGGGATTCTAGATGTTGAACCAAGACGGAGCAAAGAGGGGACAAAGACTTGTTCCAGTCCTTCTAGCTTGTATGGTTGAGAACGAACCATGGACAATTAACAAATAATTGTTATCTCCAAAAGCGCTGCTTTGGAAAGAAGCTAAAGGGAGAAATAGATTCCATATATAGAACCATACGTGTGTAATAGTTAATCTTCCTCCGGGAAAAGAACCTTTGGGTTGTAAGATGTGCTCCCCGTGAGTAGCTTCACATCCAGGGCCATTGCAGTCTTGCGTGGCATGAATGTTGAATTAGCCTTCCCAACCGTAGAGTTGGAAGAAGAGAATCAGACTTGGTTTGCCGAACTGTTGGGCTTCTTCCTGAACTTTCATTTTGGTCCCTGAAATGTGTACATTTTGGTCCTGAAAGTTTCAGATAAAACAGAACAATGAATCGACCACGAAACATTGGCTCGAAGTTAGAAAGCCAACAACGGTTGGAAAACCAACGGTCTGAGAGTGAAAATCATATTGAAACAAAGTCTCGATATGAAAGATATGTGTATCACGATGACTTCTTAGGAATTGAATTTCTAAGACATCTAACGGATCGGTCAATAGTTGACGGTCTCGTTGAAGCCACCAATGGATATGAATCATAGAATCGATTGGAATCATGGTGCACCCATAGACAAGGAGTGATATACACGGGTCACGTGTAGTTCAATGTATTGTACACACTACAACCGACCAGTATCGTCCTACAAACATATTAGTTGAACTAAGGTTCACCGATGATCTTAATACATGATCAATAGAAGGCGTTAAGTCGGATATGACGATATCCGAATTATTCGCTTATCTACGGATTATTGTATTCGGATGTCCAACGGTTCGGGAGAACACGGTGATGCAAACCGGACATCGGATCGAAGAACACCAAAGCCACAAGTAAATGTGTATGGTGGTTCTTGGAAAATCCTCTAAGCAAACTTGCATCGACCGATTCATGATGGTATCGGAGTTTATCGCTTTATACAAAGCATGAAAGAAGTTGAGTAACTTCACGACTCATTAGAGGACGTCCCTTATTGGGAGAAACTCGTGCCTTCGGCGGTTATACACGTGGCTAGCCGATCGGCTTTAGGAAGGACACGGATGACGGCGTCTGGACATATCTGTCGGGATCTGTCGGAGACATAAGACCGTATGGCGGTTGATCATCACGGGTGTCACTTCCTTGTTTACAAACTAAGGGACTACCCGGAGATCAAGCGTTACGCTGTCTGGGGAATGGGCTCAAAACCCAAAATATACGGACCAATACGGTGGAAACCCAACCTTACAAACTGGAGATCCCGGTAATTTGGTTCAATGGGAAAACTAAGTTGTAAAGGTTCGGTTGATCGCTTCGGTGGAAGCATGAGCACTTCGGATAGTGATTTCGAAAAGAAACACCAAATCCAAAGCCGTTCCCGCGATAGACGTTAAGTGCTATCTCGCGGTATGGGTAAAGGTTAAGTTTTCAAAACTCCGTAATGATCCTCAACGATTGAGGTTAGGTCTTTGGGAAACTTTTAATGGTTCCTAACACTTGCGAAGTGGGGTATAGCAGGATACCTTGTAGGAGACCACCTATTTAAGTGCGAGGACGGGCCGCCTCAAATTGAACGCACTTAAGAATCCAAGACGTTGTCCATGGCCAAAACGGACAAAACATTACGAAGAAGAGAGTAAGGGAATTTGTTGTGTTGGTACCGTTGTCTTGGCTTACACTAAACACCGACGGTTCAAGACATCACGTTCACCGCGCGATAAGTAAGTCCGATGGTATTCAACTATGGAAGGTTCAAAGTGAGGCTACCTCTCCTTATGCAACATCGGTCCGCCGAAATATTGCTTTGGAAATGAAAAGACACCATGTGAGTGCGCCAAAATCTCTTTCAAGAGGGGATTGTTGGAAATTTGCCTTTGGCGGGAGTTGCGACCGACCAACTTTAACGGCTTAAACACTAGTGTAACGTATGTTGGAGAATCCGGTTCTTCACACGCATGATCTACTAAGTACGTAGATAACCGTAGGGCCAAGAATCGTCAAATTTCATTGAGAAATGAAAGAGATATTGGTTCACGAAGTAAGGTGTTTGAAGCATGGAAAGTGTGGTATTGTGTGTAATTCTCCCACACATCGGTAGAGGAAGAAAGAATTGTTGTGTATATAAGACTCGAAATTGGTTTGGGGTTTGGGACCCCAAGGGGTATCCCATGTGTTTAAAGGAGGGAGGACCTAGATGTGCTTCGGTTCGAGTAAAGACCACACGCGCGCCGCCGCCGCCTCGCCGTCCGGTCGGTTCGGTTCGGGTCACGGGTCGTGGGTCGTGGGGCTGTGGGCCTTCGATATTATCTTTTTGGGCCGAAACTTTGCCGAAGTACGGTTTGATCCCGAAGTTTCGAAGTACGGTTTGGACCGAATTCTTTCGGATGTACGTACGAGTTTGGTCCCCGAAGTTTCAAGATGTACGAGTTTGGTCCCCGAAGTTTTCGAAAGTTGGAATTTCGACGAGTCAAAGCGAAACGTCCAAGCTCTCAATTCAGCCATTTATTTTGGCTGAATTACTCCTCCTATAATGGCCAAAACAGTTGGTCTTTCACCATTTATGTTGGTGACTTTACTACCTCCATAATGGCCATTATTTGGCTATTATGGAGGCGATTTTCAGCAGTTTTTCAGCCCCTCCTTCACCTATATAAACACCCCCTTACACCATTGTTGAATACACTTGATATGCACGAAAATACACAACCAGAAAAAATCTTCTTCCTACAACTTCCAAGCATCATTTCGTTACTCAATATTCTTCACGGTAGCTCTTGAGTTTCCTTTGCTCAAGGGTTCCATTCTTTTTTTATCTTGGGAGACAAATTGTCCAGGACGTATAAAGGATACATACGGGGCAATATTGTCTTAAGGACAGAGTGCTACACTCGACTCAGCATAAACCACTTTCCATTTTTCAGTCTTTAACAAAATCGTAATTTCAGTTTTGTTGTTATCTTGTAATTTCAGATTACTAGTTGAACTATTGAATCTTTGTTTATCCTTTCGAATACTTGTAATAGTTATATACTTCCCGTACTGCTTTATAAAGTACCATAGAGCAAAACCTCCCAACATAATCTTCAATGTATAATAATAAAAGTTTTATATTTAGATTATTCGTCAAAGTATATTGTCCTCAAATATGTAGTAAGTAATTAATAACTATAAACTTAACATAACACATAATTAGTCAATGACGTAATGATATATAATTTGTTAAATTTATAAAGAGAGCAAAATTATATTGCACCTTTAGATTAATTGAATGTTAAATCTTAGTCTAAATCGTAAGGACCAAAATTAAAATTTATCAATATTTGAATGACTAAAGTGCAAATTTCTCTTATTTTCAAGAGAAATAATACATAAGACAAAAGGATGTTAGGAAAAAATACCGTGAATATGAACAACCGATATCATATTAAGGTTGAGTAGTACATCTGGATTTTGGAGGGTAAAAATTGAGCCCTTTTAAGTTTGATCATTAGTCTCTTCGATCTTTTTAAGGGGAAAAAAAAGATGAGATGAGATTTCTGGAAAATATTTAAACATTGTTTACAAGTATAATCCGATAAAAGATTTTTAAAACTGTTCATTTACTCACACTTGAATAAGATCTTTTAAGTGCCATCTGCCCTTGCCTCCATGGTTAAGGGAGCCCATGAATATATATAGAGAGAGCAATGGAAAGGGAAACATTATAAAACATTATGACTCGTGGGTATCATGATAGTAAGGTCCCGGTAAATGTGAATGGACTGATTGTCTTGACTGTGAATGGAACCTTATGACTTGTTGAATCAGTGTATTGCTATGTGTACAACATGACTTATATGGGCTACTGAACTCTCTAGTGTAGGCTTATCCGGTGTCAATTTGATATTTATCTCTGTTACATATCTTCCATTGTTGTCAGCCTATGATGTCTACGGGGGTACGTTTTGTACTCATGCTACGCTTGCTGCATCTTTTTTTATGCAGATACAGGTCCCTCGGCTAGTTCGCGAGCTCGAGTGTGAGTCCGGGCAGGTGAATTCGGCGTTCCAGGGTGAGGATGCTTCTTCCAGCACGCCTTGGAGGCCTATTCTCTTACTATGTCTTTACTTTTGGATTCGAAGACGTAGTTAGACATTTGATTATGTTATTCATGTTTTGGCCTTATTACCTTCTTTCAGACTTGTATTCCGCATTAGTGCTCTTGTATCACAGACCAGATTTTTGGGGTGTATTGATCTTTTTATTATATTCCGCATTTATTTCATATTGTTTCGTTTGTATGGGAAGCGGTTCTTCTACCGGTGGAAATGTGTAGGTGCCACTACGATTCCTGAAAAGGAATCGTGACAACACATAATGTAGAGAATGTTTCTCTAATATATCTTCAGTTGTAATCACAATAAGCGTATGAAAATATTAGCACTTCTGATGATTAATTATAAGCTTAAATATAATTTAACCATAACAGAACTTAATTATAAAATATTGCCACTACTGATGGCCATATATTGCTTGCTAACTCTACTAGAGTTCAAGTATATCCCACAATGTGAGATATTCAATTTATAAGTTTATTGTAGAATAAATTTTATACGTAATAAATAAGCAGTAACTAAATATCATTAGCCATTAATGAATGAAAATAATATTATCATTCCTTTCCATAATATTGTTCTTCAGAAATAATATTGAGGCATGAACTACCAAATAAATAAATTAAGGTCCTTAAATACAATAACCAAAATCAATATCTTTAATAGCAATGACAAAGTATCAATTATAAAGATACTAACCTGTCAATTTTAAAATCATATCCACTTCCATCATATTATGCTAATATTGAAAGAAAACAATATGGCCAAAGGAATACCATTCCTTTGGCTACTGCATACAAGGTAGACATTCCATAAAATGCAATACTTTAGTATAACTTACCATAATTAAGTTCAAAATGACAGAGTCTCATACTAATAACGTATTATAAAATTATATAATTATAAATAAATAATAGAAGCAAATCAATAACTTGGTAGAGAGGAGGGAAATATTGTATTATCACTTGTTGTTAGTGTGTCGTACAAATGAAGATTTAGTCATCTATTTATAGAGATGATAAACTTTTTTATGCTTACCAAATATATAGTACCAAGCCTACTAAATATATAAACATTAATAATACATCTAAAATATAACTTGACAAAATAGTTTATAATATTCTGGTTTTTAATTTGATTTTTGATTAGGGAAAAAGCATAAAAAGTGACTGCTGTAAATTTTGGAGCTATCCGGGCAAAACAAACAGATTTTTTTTACTTTGCGTTACTGTGTTAAATCTCCTCTGTTTTTTTTCTTCAAATGGTGTCCCTTTGGCTCTTTTGACTCATTACTGTTCTCTGCAATGTACAAAGCTACCCATTTTGGTTGTCAGGTTTCCTTCAAAAACTGTCGGTGTTTTTCACATTTTCACTTCAAGCCTATATAATATTTCGCTCTTTCTTTACAATATTAGACTTTTTTTTTCTTCTCAACTACCCTCTCTATTCAATTTTGTATGTCATTATTTTCTTCTTAATTTGAGTAGTATGTTTCAAATTTGATGTTATAACTTCAACTTTTAGAAGAGACCGTCACACAATTCAACATGTTAACATAGCATGCGAGAGGTTCTACTTTCGAATCTCGCGGTCAGTTATTATCAAAAGAAATTTTTATATAAACACAAAAAAAATATGACATATTTCTATATTTTAATTTTTTAATTTTAAACTTCTCATTTTACATTTAATGACATGTTAATTCTTATAACCATGAAAATATCATTGCATGTTTAAGTTTACAAATTCTAAGGATACATTTTGAAAATGATTATTTCTTTCTTAAATTCCTTATTCAATCAAACATCATTATATAAAATGAAACGGAGGTAATAGTTATTTTCATATTGTAAACATTCATTAAACTATAATTGGTGTACATAACATATAGAGTTCTAAAATAAAAAGACACGCTTAAAGGCCCCAAAATTAATGTGCGTTAAGGATCACTTTCGGGTGTCATATCTCTATGTCAATTGATTTCTCTGTGGAGTCTCTATACATTACTTTTCTAACCATATATCCGGAAACAACTTCTTGTCGCTATTATACACACCTACATTTAACGAGACATTCAATACTGGAGACGAGAATAAGATTAAGGTTTCTAAGAGATATCATAAACAAGACATAAAACATATTGGGTCAAAGTCATGTCCTTTCCTTTTGAGACTACTCACTTGCGTATGACTTATTCAAACTCTGTCCATACAAAAAAAAGAAGAAGATATTATTAAATGTAAATAATTGATCTTAAATCTAACTCAACCTCAAAAGTTAACTTATGAGGGGAGGATTGTCCAAGTTCATATAAGGAGTCTAAATTTTTATTTCATTTCCGATGTGAGATTCTTAACATTAAATAAAAGAAATAGTAGTAGTAGTTTAATTTGTTATTTTATTGGGTGAAGGATATTCTTTTGGTTTTTGAGATGTGAAGGGATAAGGAGTGAAGAACACACATGGTGTATATATTATGGGCAATTATCAGACTCTCATTTTCAAATCCCATGCAGGCTGCTGGGTCGGTCTGGGGGTGGTCCTATCTAAGTGATTTGCAATCTATGGCTAAGGGTCAAAGGGACAGCTTGGCCCCACCTTATAATACTCTCTTAATTTGACGATGGAGATGCAGCCTTGCATGGCACATGCCTTATTTGCTTTTATATTTATTAACCTTAGTTTTTCGATAAATTTAGGGACTTAATTAATTTGGATTTACATCGAATAAAGATAAATTTAACGTGAAATCTTCAAAGTATTTGAATCGAGAGATATTTTAGTAGCCCGGTTGGTGGGCTATCTGAACTTTCACTTTGCTGGTGAAAATTTAATTCTCCTCCTTGTAATCTCTTCCTTCATTTTTCCTTTTATACCTCCAATATGATATAAAAAAAGTGTTTGAATGCGAAACTTCTAATTAATGGTGAAAAACTAATTATTCGTTGGTGGTTATTTGCTAGTATAGCTATTATTTGCCATGATGTCCCACCGTTATTTTCCTTCAACCTCTTTAATATTTCTTTCCTTTTCTGGACTTTTGGGGGTGGGGACGTGGGGTTGAATATCTTGTAATGTTTTCATTTAAGATGGGTGGGGCGTATGTAGGGTGAAGGTGACATTGATATTTAATGAGGTCGTGTCACCTTGTGATCGATTGAGCTAATGTATAGTTTGTTGGAAATTTATTAAACGTGGGATTGAGTTTATTCCGTCTTTAATGACTTAAACACGTGGGCTCCGTATGTCAGAAACATCGTTTCTTCGCACATACCTAATCTACTAAGTGAGTAGATAATGTTAGTGCCAAGTATCGTCAAATTTCGTTAAGAAATGAAAGAGATATTGGTACACAAAGTAAGATGTTTCAGACATAAAAAGATGGAGGGTCTTTGGCCAAAGATGACAAATCTCCCTCATTGGTAAAAGAAGGAGAGTTTATGCAATATATAAACTCTAAGTTTGAGTAAGGGTTTGGGACCCCAAGGGGTAACTCATGTGTTTAGAAGGGAGAGGACCTAGGTGAGCTTGGGTTCAGGGCTAAGCCACATACGCGCTCCGCTCGCCGGGTCCAGTCATGGGTCACAGGTTGTTGCTTTCTTTCAGAACTTTTTTTTGGTCCCTAAAATGTTAACTATTTACATTCTGATCCCTGAAGTTTTCGGAAACGTTACAACTATTCTAAAAGACACCAACAGACATGATTGTTCAGTTGTTGAAGACACCAACAGACATGACTGTTTGCCTCCCTTTCTGCTTTTATAAATTGAACATCTCTATTCAAATTACAAAGCACGAAACAGGGAACGAGAAGGCATAGGAGCACAGGAAAACAGAACACACAACCCAAACATTTTCTCTTCTGTTCATAACATACAGAGAATAAGAAACTCAAACAAGTAATATGTTCTTATTCATTTTCTTCGCTAGAATCAATTGTATTTTCTTTGTACAGTTGATTAGTTATTGTTTTATCTTGAAAAACTATTGTCCAATACCGTAAAAGCATTTATACGGAGAAATTTTGTCTTAAAGACAGAGAGTCATCTCTCGACTCAGCGTTTCTTTTGTTTAACCTTTCAAATACACTTTACCCCGATTTTTACCCACATAGTTGTCCAAATTTAGACTAGGGTGTAGGGTCTATTGATCCCAAGCTCCAAGTCGTTTGGATGCATTAGATAAAATAATACATGTATTAGCTTTGTGTATTACTATGAATGTCTCCAGATAGATTAGCACATCCGGAGACTCAAACGACTCGGGGGCACTCTACAATTGTCCCCCACTCCCACCAATTCATGTCACATCCACCCTCTTTGGTCAGAGCGTCGCAGCGTGCGTGTGAACAGTGACATCAGTATAGTCTCGTCATCATGACTTTTTAGGGATAGAATAGTCTTACTTTTGCTTATATATATGTAAGGCTTAGGGAGGAAGAAACCAGATTCTGGATCCTCTTGCTCATTCTAGTAATCTAAACTTTATTCTCTCTCAAAGAAATATACCGAAAGAATCATTTGTCCATTATTTTCATTACTTGTTCTAAATCTCAGCTTACTTATTTATTTTATCTGTTTATTTCTTATTTTTATCATCCAAAACCGGACTCGTCAAGGAGTTTCCCGAATTGGATACAACTCACTTGTATTCAAACTCTAAAATACAAATCTCTAACTGTGTTTCTGGTTAGAATCGATTTCACTGAAAAATCAGTTATACACCATATTTGGTATTATCCTATGCACAACTAATGCATGGTATTAGTAATGCAAGGACTTTTAATACATGCATAAGCATGGTTAAAGACATAATTGCCCTTAAAGTCCCTCACATGTGGAGGATATTTTGTAAACAACTAATTTTTTAAAAATATTATGCAATTCATGTTATTTCTAATACACCAAACCAAACAGAGGATAAGAAATAATCTTTGCGTAACTAATATCATCATAACTAATACACTCTATTCATCATTATTCTTATATACCACCAAACGACCGTTTATAATTGAATTTTGCTTGATATATGTATATATGGTTCACTGCTAAAGTAATAATGTCAATTTAATTCACATAAATAGCCTTAAATCTGTCTGTGTTAACGAAATTCTCCTTTCATTAGAAGAAGGTAGCTAGACGACATACTTTTATTGTCTTCTCAAATTTATTGTTGTTTTTTCACATGCTTTAATACTTAATTGCTACCATATGGAGATAAAACAATCACTACTAAAAAATTTCTATTTTCTCATTAAATTTTTCACTGCAAAATGTTCCGTGGTTATTTTCTACAAAATGTCAGTGGAAACAACCTAAATAGTAGTGTTTTCACACGAAAAAATTAGAAAGTTTCCAACATTTCAATGGGAATCTCTTTCGCACCATGCTTTTTTTCAGTGAGCTGGTTCGGTGGAAATGAAATTGGAAAATCATATTTTATAATACAAATTTTTCACTGAATATTGGTGGGAAAAACCTCTATTTCTAGTAGTGACCAAATGGGGCTTAACTCTCCTATTTCTACAACTCTTCGAAACAAAACAGAAACCAATAGCATTAGGATTAAAAACAAATTGCTTTCTGCAATTTAAAATAGAATATTTGCAAAATTCAATAACATTCCTCATGTTGGTTTTCACAAAAATTAACTTAAAGATTCTCCTAAAACATTTCTCAAGAACTATTCCCAACACAAATATAGAAGGGTACAAGGAGGAATCAGGAGGGGTGGGCCTTTAGTCATAAATTGGCTCAAATTTATTTATATATATAAGTTTGTTCAAATAGGAATTTGAAGTTGAAGGTTCATTATTTTAGATTTGAGTTACAAGGGCGTCCATTAATTGTGTATGTGCATCATTTTGTTGGTTTTCAATGTTATACCAAAGAGGATTCATTGAGAGGGTGTGAACCCAAGTTTTTTGTAGACAGTTGAGGAGACCCCAACAACTTTTCATCTTGAGAAAAGGATTTCCAGTACCCTAATTAACCTCCCGTTATGCGTAGAGTCTAAAGAAATTAAAGATTAGACTTTAAAGAATGAGTATTTGGCCTAACTCAACCCTAAAAGCTAGCTTGTTGGGTGATGATTGTCCAAGTCCATATAGGGATTCAGACCTCATTAACTGGAGCGTGGACAATATAATTTGGGGGGCCCAACATCGACGAACAAAGAATTGGAATGGGTTTAGCTCTGATACCATGTAAAGAATGGATCTTGGACTTAACTCAACCCCAAAAGCTAGCTTGTTGCGTGAGGATTGTCCAAATTCATATAAGGAGTCCATGTTCCCATTCCATTTCCGATGTGGGACACATTGGATATCGTATGCAACTTTACCTTATATTTCTGCAAGAAATTATTACCGCAACTTGAACTATAAATTCTTGATCACATGGCGACAACGTTTCGCTCTAAGAGAAAGGGGAAAAAAGGAAGAAGAAGAAATGTATCTGCATTTTGGAATGGGGTGGGCGGGTGTGTGATTATGTTTCTAAAATACAAGCATTTACTGCTGCAAATTTGTTCTCTGGGGTTGTGGTCCTTGGATATGTCAATTGCTTTGTCGAGTACTCCTGACAGGGAAGTAATGGCTAGAACAAAATTCGCAACGTTCCTTTTGGCTATTGTCATGTGCTCAAACTGCTCCACAAAAACCAAAGCTAATAACATGACAAGCATCAAACAAGATTTATGGTGAATAAGACCTAAGCACCCATTCCCCTTAGCTCCATCCTCAGTTTTCCATGAGTGCTCTAGATAAAACAACAACAACAACGACAATGCCTCAGTCTCAAACCAATAAGTGTTGCAGTTGACTGAAAATATGATAAACCATTTACTAACCATCAGAATGTTGAATACAAGACATGTTCACGAGGTCTAGCCCTTTCTTAATTCATACAATTGGCTCAGTGGACTACTACCAAAAGTCCAGAACTTTCAGCCTCAAATTATATACAGGATAAACATATTTATGTCTACGAATAATCAAAGCAGTAATTTAACGTAATACAAGATTTAAACATGTTCATGACAGATGGTCTGAATTAGCAATACCAAAATGACTTTCTACTAAAAAACAAACTGATTTTGTTACACCATTTTCCAGTGACTTTTCTACTACTACAAAATAAAGAAATGGGACTTTATTATACCATTTCCAATAGTTTATAATGACCATATAAACAATCAACCCATTATAATCACTGTTTTATTTTTCTCAAGCAGAGGATGCATTATATGTATATGCATAATATTTGGCCCAAGCACATACGGCGTAGTACCTTTCTTTCTTTTCAAATCAGTAAGCAAAATTCCACAAACACATATGCAGCTATGGTAAAGTCCCAGCTAGTGCCTGCCTATTCATCAACCAACTGATGCTAAAAAATGCACCACGAATTGGAGGTACACTATTCATTTAATTAGCCATTGTGAATTCACATCCTCGGATGCCATAAGAATGCATATACTTAAGAATATTACTTCCTCCGTAATATTTTACGCTTATATCGAGAATTAATTTGACTAATTTTCATAGCTAAATTAAATTAAATTAAATTATCAATACGATAATTTGATTTTTTTTCTCATGTCAATAGGATAAAAAAGTACACTTTAACACGATGGTAAAAGTTCACATAATTTGAATATGTAGAAATGAAAAATGTCACGTAAATTGGGACAAATGGAGTACTAAGTTGAGATGAAAAGGTGTATGCTAGAAATAGGGGTAACAAAATTAGCCCATGATGAAACCATGACCCGTCCAATCCACCCATGTATAGGTAGATCATTGACCCACCCATTTATTAGTTCAAGCCATTTCAGCCCATTTAAAATTGGGCTGATATGTAGTCCAAATTGATCCATGGGGATCTTGTCAAAATATTTATTTTCTTTGATATGCTATATATAGGAACTGTCGAGGGTTTACCGAAAACGTCTCTACCTCCCACGGTAGAGGGTAATGTCAGCGTACATTCTACCTTCTCCAAATCACAATTTGTGAGATTTCAACGAGTGTATTGTTGTTGTTGATGTTATATATAGTCATAATAAAGAAAACAATGTTTTACTCCTATAAGGTACTAAGAATTTATAAAAGAACAAACAAAGAAATTACTAAAACTTATTAAGAATTGAATTAATTATAACCAGTTTTTAGCTCATTTCAATTCAAATAATTTATGAGCGGGTTGACCATCCAAATTCAATCCAACCCTCACATTTGACACCATCAGCTAGTCAATTTTAAATTTGATTTTGAAATGAGGGGATAAGTGAAGAAACGCGTATTGCTACTGAAAAAAATAGAAGGGTCATTTCTTAATGGACAATATATATCCAAGTAGATGTATGAGTACCCATTTTTAAATTTTCTTAAATGCCCCTAAAAGCATAATAACAATGGGTTTATGTGAGGGTCCTTTTGTCTTTCACAAAAATCTTATTCCCTCCCTCCTCTTTCTCATCTGGAAATGTGCTTCTCCTTAGGCGAAGAACATAGCAAAGCATTTCTACATTCCAAAGAAAATCAGAAGATGAGTTCGATTTGGAAAAGAGGAAAAAAAACTCTAGAACATTTAAATTGGTTTCTTAAATTTTCACATAATTGCTATTAATCCTTCCACCATTGTAGCATGAAAGGCAATTAGCCCTTGCTGTTTGTTTTTCGATCGGAAACCTTTACATTAATTAATTTAAATTGGTTTCTGCTTGATTCTGAATGCATGCTTAATTAATTTGCACCATTATATATGGAAGACAAGATCTTGTATGATAGATAAGACTCTCTCAGATTAGCCAAGGATGACACCTAAAATTAAACCATTTGAAGGATTTTTGAAGATATAAAATCCTACGTGATAGATTTTAATTAGGCAAATCATCCTCGGCTACCAGAGTCTCTTTATCTTCATACAAGAAATATCTTCCTTTCTCCTTGTATTTTCTGATTAGGCATGCCAATGACTCATCCAAAACATACTATATATAGGCAAAGATCGGTAATATGGGTGGGGGTTGGGTTGAAGCAGATTAGATTATAGTTTGCTTAGTCAAACTTGCAATTGAAAATTTAAAAATTGTTTTTTAAAAGTACTTTTGAATAGTAAATAGATTGTCTTTGACTAATTAAACAATTCGTACTTGATTAAGGTTTCAAAAAGTGCTTATAGGGGTTTGACTTTGAAAAACAGTTTTATCTACTATTAAATAGCACTTATATTTTACTAAAAGTTTGGTGAAATACCTCAACTTACTAAAATAAACACTTTTAAAAATAAAATAAAAATGTTTTTGTCTTCCCAAAAATTTGCCTAGCCGACTATAAAGCATTTAACTTAATTATACGCGCTGACACTATAAGAAATTCCTATACTAATAATTGTAATTGGGCTTTTATAGTATGTTATGACCTGTTTTATTTTCTAGGTTACGTAATAATCTTAATTATTATGAGTGATTATTGATAGACCTGATACTGTAAAATGACCCTCAATTAACACTTTGGCTTTGCAAGATTTACCACGTGTTGGAATTTTTCATTATTTGAAGTCGTCTGTGAATCAATTAATTTAATTATCCTCAACAGAAACGAAGGAACATATTCTTATTCGTGCAAGGGACCAGCCATATCCTTATAATGCTCATTCGTATATATGATGTTTATAGTGATCCACGAAATAGAGATGTTGACTTAAAGACAATACGAGCTAGGTAGACATAAAGATGAGAAGAATTAATGAATGGAAGTAATAAAATGCTTAAGGCATAATTTTTATCATCTAATCAACTGGTAAATGGGAGTAATAAAGTGCGTAAGGCATAATTTTATAGGTAATAACTGAATATTTAAGATGAACAAATTGTTAAAACGAAATCTTTTTGTCGGATCAATATATATTCTATATTGACTTACCTTATCAGTTGTGTTATTCTTGATGTTTAAACCTCCCATAAATGGACACATTTGAACCAAGCTATCTATTTGACATTCCCTTATCACTTGTCTAGCTCGTTGAAGAAGAATCAGGAAAAGAATAAATATATACAAGCATTGACATTTGATCATCATCTGTCTCTTAAGGTCCTAATAAAACGGATCAAGTCAATTTATTGATTCTCCAACATCGACGGTGGGAGTCATTTTGGTGAAATTATTGACATTGAATGGTCCAAGAATTTTAAAAGACATTTTTAGCTTTTCAAAATAATTTCATATTCTAGCCATTTTTTTAATTAATTCCAACATATGTATAAAAATTGTATCATTATTGTATAGAATATATGTATCACTGATGTATATGTATAGAAAATATATACATATAGAAACTGTATCATTGATGTATAGATTATGTACCCTACAATACGTGTATAAAAATATCATTATTGTATAATTTGTGTATAATAAATATATAATCAACGTATAATTAGTGCAATAATATACACACACTAATAATACACATACTATAAAGTATTTACACGGGCAAATTATCATGGAAATCGCCAGAAAAGTTTTTACCGCTAGATCTGTATCCAAAGAACACTGACCTATCTATTGATTGCGGTTTTTTTTTCTTTCACTACTGGAGCACAGCTACCCCGACGTATCCCACTACGCAACTCCGGCATTCTTTCAACAATAATTTATTCAAGCCGCCACTGTTGGTCCTTTGTGCCCCACAGGCAAACTAGTGGACTGAAATCTAATCCACAAATCCCTTTTGAAGAATATCAGACTTTCCCTCTTGAACTTCTCTTTTATCCATATATATCGAACAACAACAAGTCAACAACCTAAATATAAATTGCACAATCACTATACCTTCGGTTGGAAATTTGCCTTTGGTGGGGAGGTTGCATCCACCCATGTTTAATGACTTAAACACTAGGGTTCCACATGTTGGAGGCTTTGTCTCTTCACACGTGCATAATCTACTAAGTGAGTAGATGACCGTAGGGCCAAGGATCGTCAAATTTCGTTAAGAAATGAAAGGGATATTGGTCCACGAAGTAAGGTGTTTGAGACATGGAAATATGGTGTGGAACAAATCTACCACATCGGTGGGAAAAAGGAAGAATTGTTCTCTTTATAAGCCCAAAAATGGATAAGGGGCTGGGACCCCAAGGGGTAACCTATATGTTTGAAGGAGGGAAGATCTAGGTGTGCTTGGGTTCGAGGCTAAGCCCACACGCGCGCCGCCACCGTCCGCCCGTCCCGTCGGGTCTCGGGTCGTGTTTCGTGGGTCGAAATCTTTGGGATTCTGATATTATCTTTTTGGAACCCAAACTATTTAGTATTTATAGTTTGGTCCCATGAGTTTCAGGAAGCAGCCAGAAAGCCAACAGTTTTGGCATTAAACTTCTGAAACGTTTTGCACTTACTACAAAACGTTTCTGGCCATGAATACCATGATTACACCTCTTAAAGGAGCCTCTTAATCACCTCTCCTCCTCCTAAACACTATATAACCTTCTGAAACAGATTTGAGAAAGGGATATAGAGAAGAGAGAGGACGAAAAACAAGTCAAAATCTGTCCAAAAACTGAGCAACAGAAATTATTCCTTCATTTTTCCTCTAAATCAACAAGTCGTTTCATGTTCGTTTTCTTCGTCAGAATCAACTTATTTGCTTTGTAGTGTTGATTAGTTGATGTTTTATCTTGGGAGACTATTGCCCGCTAACGTAAAAGCATATATACGGGGCAATCTTGTCTTAAAGTCAGAGAGTCATCTCTCGACTCAGCCACAGTTGTAAAAATCCAGATTTAGTATTTCTTGATTTCAGATTATCAGGATTCAAGACTCAACAAGCTTGCGGCAGTTCTCAATTTTGGTTGTTTGTTCATCCTTTCGAACACTTGTAATATTTATTTACTTTCCGTACTTCAATTATATCCAACACTTTCTTCGTCCTGAGAAATTAGGTTTCTTCGAGCTCGAATCTTATGTTTTGATCCTCCTGATATATGGCAAAGTGCATTAAAAGTTTAGTTACCCAATTCAAATTGTCACCGGCAGCTAAGAAAAAGCGTATGAGTGAAATTTTAGGTTTTGGATAGAGCTTGACTTGAGGGTTATTTTGGGACATTATCTTAAAATGGAGCATTTTGGGCCTTCTCTTTTCGTTGATGGCCACACTATTTTTTTTTCCGAACTTACCTTATTTGGACTTGAACAATTCTCTCCTCATGAGCTAGCTTTTAGGGTTGATTCAAGATCAATTGGGAAAATAACACCAAAACCCCTGAAAATAAAATAATTACGCACCATATGCCCCTCCTAAACTAATTTGGCCTATTACCCAATCGGCCGAAACTAATTACTCTAGTACCCACTCGCCCTAAAACTCTTCCTCCATGATATCGTCGCAGTATATTTATTTAACGTGATGCTATCATAAAGGACTAAGAGAATGATCAACACTCCATGATATCATCCCAATATATTTATATACCACGATGACACCATGGACTGAGAAATGTCTCATTGAAAGGCTGAGGCAGTCCTCCATGTACTATGTGTATATAAGATGATTGTATGATAGAGGCTTTTTTCAAAAAAAATGTGTCTTTTTGAATAAATAAACATAATCCTCCATAATACCATCTCAGTATATTTATATACCATAATGGTATCATGGAAGACTAAGAAAAGGACGGAAGCAGTCTTCCATGATACCATTTCAGTAAGTTTATATACCATATTGCTATCATAATTTAGGGCATCTCGAGTAAATAGTTTTAATTTTTTCTGGGGGTACGAAAGTAATAGGGGTATGGGCGGGTAATTACTTTGGTTTGAGCGGGTACGCATGTTGTTTCCCCTTCTTTACATGATATCAAAGCCAGACTCATCTCAATTCAGTGTTTACCCTATGTTGGGCCTCCATCATATATTGTTCACGCTCCAGATGTTCAGTCCTGGGCGTGTGCGGGGGTGTTGATTCTCCCACATCGGTTGTGGAATGGGAATTTAAACTCCTTATATGAATTGTAAAGAAAGGATTTTGGCCTGACTCTGATACCATGTAAAGAATGGATCTTGAGCCTAACTCAATCCCAAAAGTTAGCTTGTAGGGTGAGGATTGTCCAAGTCTATATAAGGAGTCCATGTTTTCATTTCGTATCCGATGTGGGACTCTTAACATGAACTTTGAGCAATCCTTCCGTCATCAGCTATCTTTTGGAGTTGATTTAGGCCCAAAATCTATTATTTACACAATTTCTTTGTCACTTTTAGATTCCCTGGCTGTACGATGATTGCCTCATTCCAATACCGTCACTTTCCCTCGTTTCATATGCAGAGGCGAGTTCAGAATTTAAAGACGTTAGTTAAAGTGGTGTCACGCGATATCGCTTTGTCAGAAATTTTTATTAAACACATGTAGTAATAGAATCAATATGCTAAGAGATAAATATGAATTAGATGACACTGTTTGACGAAGTTCACTGTGTAATCTAATAGTCGTGAGTACCAATTCGCACAACTGAGGTTGCTAATGCGAAATTTGCTACCTCTGTATTTAATGCATTTTTTAAGCCTATATTAATATTATTATGGAGAGGCAAATATATGGTCGTATATCATGATATATATACATAAAAGATCCAAAATTAATAGGGTCCAGTAACTCTTCTTCCACATAGGTCAACCTCTGTCGATGCACCTATGTCAATGCCCCAGACTTGATGCATTAGTGAACTCTCGAGTTTTTAACATGTTACATGTAGCTCTCTGGAAAGTTCAAAGCCTTATTCCAATTAGCTTCTTTAATTTTTCTTTTTAGCTATTGAAACTAATTAATCTTATAATCAGTTTAACCAAGTTATGCTTTAATTGTACATTCTATTTCAACCAGAAGTAATTCATTGATTAGGCCTCTAAAGTGTACAACATAAGAAATTGAATCTGATTTAGTACATTTTCTTGTCGAAATGACACCAGGTAGACATTTTTTATTTCTGTTCTTTAAAGCATCGCCAGTATTTGCAATGTAATTCCCCCTGCCTTAGAAGTGGCTACCGGTGCACTTAATTCCATTTTCTTGGTAATTATGAATCGGGCTCAAAATCGAATTAGGTTTGTCGGTCCATTACCATCAGTTGGCCCAACACATGGGATCCTCATGTAAGAATGATGAAAGTGAACTTGGGGCCCCTCCCCAGTAGTCCACCACCGCCAGAAACTCAGCCTTACCAATTGACATATACATACAACTCTTATATAGAATCATTTTTTTTGCGCGGATTATGCTTCAAATGGACTGGTCTTTAATTTTCCCCCTCAAATTTGTGGTCTTTAATTTTTATCCTTACTTCTCATTTAATGAAAATTTATGAGCCAAAATATCCCTATTGGCGCGACTACAAAACCAGAGATTCAGGTTCGAAACTAGCTCAGTAAAAAAAAAAAAAAAAATCACAAGATAAATATTTCGCAAATGTTATACCTTAAGTCACAAATTCTATTATTCTGGATTTGAATCTCAACTCAATAAAAAAAAAAAATCGCAAAGCAATGCCTTAAGGTATAACTTGCCCGAATAGACATAATTTGCTCTGAAACTTTGTCTTGCAATTTTATTTCTTTTTTTTGACTTTGCTTGGTTCAGACCCAAAATCTCGGGATATTCATCCATTTTTTAGACAAGACAAAAAATAAAAAATAACCCCAAAATAGGGGCATTTGTGTGAATGATCCTATAGAATTGACATATGTTTGACCAAATATTTTGTTTGACAACTTAAGACTAAAATAATGGCATTCTGTAGCTAATTTTGTATCCAACTCCTAAAACCATGCTGAGTGTAATATTCTTTCCCCTAAAATTATGCTATGCTGCGTGAATATTTTTTCTCCTAAAACCATGCTATCTTATTAATGAAGATCCGAATACATATCTCTAATAATATGTAGGGTTATTTTTAAAAGGAATGAGATGATAAAATTAGTGTCGGTGGTCATATAGTCAAGAAGTTTGCTTAGAGCTCCTCTCCTTCCTTACAATCAAGCGAATGACTTTTTGCGCCTCTCTTTCCTTATAGTCAAGAGAGTTGTTTTTCGCTCCTTTCCTTACAGTCAAGCGGCTTTCAAATAATTTATTTTGGTTGATATTTTACGGGTTGAGCCTCATTTATGGTTAACATTTTCTATATTATTTTTCTGCCTTATTTATTAATTCAAATGTATTTATGATACTTCACAGTATATCATAATTTATACATGGTACTTCACAATTTTAGTGTTCCTATTGGACAATTTGAGTGGAATGTAATGCCATTCGGATTAAAAAATGCCCCTTCTGAATTTCAAAATATTATGAATAATATATTTATGCCTCATAGTAATTTCATCATTGTTTATATAGATGATATTTTAGTATTTTCTAATAATATTGAAACTCATTTCAAACATCTTGATTTATTTAAGAAAATCATCATACAAAATGGTTTAGTCATATCAAAACCAAAAATGACCCTTTTTCAAACTAAAGTTAATTCTTGGGTCATACAATTGAAAATGTAAAGATCATTCCTATTAATAGGAGCATTGAATTTGCATCAAAATTCCTAGATGTTATAGCTGACAAAACCCAACTCCAGAGATTTTTGGGTAGTCTAAATTATATCAGTCATTTTATAAAAGATTTGGCAAAAGATACAACCATCTTATATGAACAGCTGAAAAAGGTTCCTACACCTTGGACAGATGATCATACTCAAGCTGTCAAAAGAATTAAGGTTAAGGTTCATAACCTTCCTTGTCTCACCTTAGCCAATCCTACTTGGCCAAAAATTATAGAGACGGATGCCTCAGATATCGGATATGGGGGTGTACTGAAGCAACACTCTCCAGTTGATAAACATGAGTATTTAATACAATTCTATTCTGGCAAATGGAATCCTAGTTAGAAAAATTATTCCACAGTTGCAAAAGAAATTTTAGCAATTGTAAAAAGTGTTTTCAAATTTCAAGGAGATTTATACAATCAGAAGTTTATTATAAATACTAATTGTCAATCTGCTAAGTTTATGTTTAATAAAGACCGCAAACATGATGTTTCTAAACAAATGTTTGCAAGGTGGCAAGCTTTATTGGCACCATTTGATTTTAAGATTCATTATAAAAAAGGGACAGATAATAGTCTGCCTGATTTCTTGACTAGAGAATATTTCAGTTCATAATAATTTTGTCATACAGGATGATGAGGCTTACTTGGCAAGGCAGCGACTCCAATTATAGAGGTCGTGGCGGAAGAGGCAGAGGAACTAGACGATGTAATACTATTGTCCAGCAGGGAAACAAAAAGCTTATAGCACAAGAGCAGACAGGGACTTCAAACATTGATAAAGAAAGTCCGTTCTACCAACAATTCATGAATTTTATAAAATCCAAAGAAAACAATGATAGCCCACAACTTTCATATGCCGAGGTTGCTAATGAAGAGCAAGATGATAATGAGGGTTATGAAAAACATGAGAAGAAAGATGTTATACTTCTTCTCGATTATAAAGATCTTCAATGGAAGGATGAGCCATGGAAGCTCATGGAAAGGTATTTAGAAACTGGGTCATATCCCATCTTGACTTATAAATCAAGAATGCATTATGAGACCATACTCTCAACCACGGGATCAGCTGAAATTCAGCACTATTTTCCTATGCATACTAAAAAGGTTTATAACTTCTCTAAGATCATTATAAAGAAGTTCTTTACTCCAGAAGACTGGAGGTTTAGCTCTTTGAAAGAACGAGAATATTTCCACCCTGAGCAAAGAATTCAGGTAAAATTTAATTATTGGGATTATATAGATAGTTTTTATAAAACTTTTTATATGAAAACCCTAACAAAAAACATTCATGGTTTATAAAAATATGTTCTCATGTTTATAAATAGAACATACTACTTGGTTTTGGCATTGGTGGATAAATTATGGTCCATCTGTTAATATCTTGCCACAAACATTTAAAGGTTTATATACCGAATGGATTGATGTTTCTCCTAAAATCATAGAATTAGAGAATCATAATACCATCGTAAATGGAATTGCTAATATGCATTTCTTCATCGAATTTTCCATTCCATGGATCATGCGATGGACAGTAGAAGTGGGTCATACCCCAGAACAAATTCCTTGTTTACAACGAACCTATTATATAAAGTTTTGGAAGAAATTATTACAAAAGACCAAAGAAGGTGTTTTGAATGGGCAAGAACTTATAGACCAGATAACCTCAAGAATTGAAGGTTATACAAAATTAAAAGAAGATCAACCACAGTCAGAGGTTAATAGTCCATTTCAGCATATTGCCAGAAAACTCCAACTTAAAAAGGGAGTGATTTCAAAAGCAGAAATTATAGCATCTTATATGGCAGAAGTAAAAACGGATTTGATAAAAAATCTGGATGAGGAATTCCCTTCAGATACTTCTATGGCATCCATTCATACAGAGGAGGAAGATATTCATGACTCCCAAGACCCCTATGATGCAGACTTCGACATTCAAGAATATGTGGCAAAATTTCAGAATAAGATGGAGGCATCCTTCAGCACAAGAAAGGACAAAGAAAAAGTGTAATACACATGAAAGCAGCCGGTTGTGGACCCATTATAAAAACCACCAAACAAAAGGAATTTACTTTAATAAAAGTAGATGAATTATTGTACTGTAATAGGGCCCATGAGTTTTGGCCAATTCTACTTTATTATTTTTTATCTTTTAAGTTTGTCGGCCACATGTTAGGCCACTTTATTTGTCGGTATTATCACATGATTCATTATAAAAGGATCCATAGTTGTATGTAGAAGGCAGGCTTTCGCCAACTACTCTCTTCTCTTTGTAAAAAAACTCTCTCTACAATAAAAGCTTAAGGTTTGCTTTACATCATCCTGCACTGAGCACAATCTCTTCATCTTAGGTAATTTAAATTTTTGTATTTTAATTATTTATTATAGACTTTGGATTAGCCTATGATCGACTAATACCCTTGTGTTGAACCCATGTTGCACTAGACTACTTGAAATCATGGAACTAATGCTATAATATAGCTAATGATTCATGTGAGAAAGTACTAAGGTTGGGCAGAGGACAGATCAGGCGGAATGTCTGAAACTCAGGCTGATAATCCTGTTTTAGGCCGCTGAGCCATGGTGGCATTAGGGTATTTTTTGGATTTGTTCTGAGTCAAGACGGCCCCGCCACGCCCTGTCGGCCCGTAAATAATACCTCTTATTGTACCTCTCTGTGATCACTTTCGCTTGTTTTGGTAGGGTTAGCTTTCTGTAATGAGATCAAGCTGAATCAACAGATAAAAAGTCAGAACCTCAATGAAAGACAACAACTGGGAGAGTTCTGTGGTCAATTTGGAATGGATATACCCAAAGCCAAGGTGTCTCATAGACGAAAAGCAAAAAATCAGAAAAGTTTTCAAAAATGGAAAATAAAATGTCTGGATAAGAAGGTGAGAATGTATACATGGTGCTTCTCAATATATCAGTATGTCTACATGGTAGTTCACAATATATGAGTATGTATACATGATACTTCACAATATATTAAAATGTGTATGTGATACTTTATAATATATCAAAATGTAAACATGGTACTTCTTAATAAATCAGAAGATTTGAGAGATTTAGAGAAAGTGATTGAATAAAACCTTAAGAAGAGAGAGAATTTAAAATTTTAAAGCTATTTTAAAAGAAGACTTTTTCAGTTACGAAATAGCCTAAAATGTGGGTATTGGTTATCGGACGCCAATATTTTAAACTTTTAAGTTATTCTATGCCATTTAGTAAACACTATTATGTTTCCTTTTTTTTTTTGTCCTTCCCTTTCACAGAGAAATAGAGAACCCAAATGATATGTTTAAGAGACACAAGTCCTCGTCTATTTATTTTAAACATAATTAATTGGGGAAAAGAAAAAATCAACTGCATGTAGTTGTTTCATTGTTTGGCCAAGCATGTAAAAAAAATTAGAAGGTGTTTATTTTGTAGTTCGGGGCTTTTATCGGACCCCGCACATAGCAGAAGCTTAATGTATCGGGCTGATTTTTTTTTCAACAAGAGAAGTACTTCGTACTTACTTTGTTGTACATCTTTAGTTTTTGAAATATATGACATATATGATTGATCACTGAGTGCTTTCTGTTATCTTCTACCTACCTACTGTTATATCGTGAGAAGTTTGAAAGTGTTCGGTTCTTCTAATTCTAGAAACGAGATTTGCATAACTGTTAGAGTGTCTATTTAGTTTAGTTGTATGACATTAGACCCCTATAATAATATTCATACCAGCTTAAATTTAATCATTTAAATTGTAAAGGATTTCAAACTTATCATTCATTTACATCTTACTATTTTCAACATGTTATTAGTTTACTCCAACACTATAGAAAACAGAAGTAATGTCCATTACAAAATTGTATCGTCATATGTTCATTTAAATATTAAAACGTAACTAGCAGATCCATAAGCGAACTGTTCTAGATTGATTTAGTAGTCAATTCATAAAGTTATTCATTTCCACGTGAACGGTCCATTAACTTGTATTCACAAATTATAGTATGCTACTTAACCTGCAATTACTTCATAAGGGACCTAATTATGGAGTAGTAAATATTGTTTCATAAATGCATAAAGCTTAAACTTTTTAATATAGCGTGCTAATATTATACGTTAATTATAAGATTGGTTAGCAATCATCTTCGAACAACATGTTGCAGTTGTAGCATGGCGTGTTAGATGAAGTGACACATTTATTAGGTGAATAAGGTGCATTGTATGATACGCCTTAACAACTCTCTTTTTCCTCAACTTATAAACATATAGTAATAGTATCTTAGAATTCATTCCCTATTTGGCTTATTAACTGGCCAATACGTACAAAAAAAATGAGAGAAACTGAAATGCTTAATTTTCCAAAATTGTAGGGTCTTCTTATTTGTAAAGTTATCTCCTATTGAAGAGGAGCCCTCCAAATTATCAAGATTTCAACGAAAAAAGTGAAAGTATACCATGATATATACGGTATACAGGGCATATACAATGCCTTGTGTATATCGTGTATATCACGGAAACACAAAGCAATTTGGACAATATTAGACCGTGATATACTTGCCTAGTATATCACGATTTTGAACTAGTTTTGGTAATAGATTTTTGTATATAATTAGCATTGTACACTTACCATAATTGTAGAATTATTGTACAAATAGAATAGGGTTTTGGGAGTAGAATAGGAATAGGATTATCCATATTATGGAAATTGTAAATAGTATATATACTCATTCATTAATGAAAACAATCAAGGGATTATTTCTTTCATGGTATCAGAAGTCTAGGTCTCACATACCTCCTTCTCCAAAAACTTCCGCTTCTCTCGGCTTATTCGAATTCTGAGCCCTTCCTCGGTTTCCAAGCCGATTTCTACCTCCTCTCTTCTCAATTTTTCTTCCAAATCCCTCAATTACTTATTGCTCTTTCGTAATGTCTACGTCAAAGAACATGTTTCATCCTGCCCTTACTGTTTCCAACATCAAGAACCACATCCCTATTGTTCTTGAGATGGAAAACGTCCAATACGAGAACGTGGGCGGAATTGTTCAAAATTCACACCATATCACATCAAGTCCTCCATCACATAATTCCTCCAAGTGTCCCTACACCCGCGGAGGATCCTCAGTTATAGATCACTTTTGATGTTACCGTCATTTAGTGGATTTACTCCACTATTTCTACCGACCTTTTACAGACGATCATTGAACCAGACACTACAGATATGGCTACCTGGAATAGATTGCGTGATATATTCCAAGATAACCAACATTCCCGAGTTGTCACTCTTGAGAAAGAATTTTCGCAAGTTAGCATGAAAGATTTTCCGAATGTTTCAGCTTATTTTAAAAGGCTCAAGGAATTGGCGGACCAACTCCGCAACGTTGACGCACCGGTTACCAATAATCTTCTTATTCTCCAAATGGTTGCAGGCCTATCTGAGGCTCATAATGGTGTTGGAACTCTACTCCGACAAAGTAATCAGTTTCCCCCTTTTTATCAAGCCCGTTCGATGCTCACTTTGGAAGAAGCTGGCTTTACAAAAAAGGCGGCTACCAGCGCCAGGTCCGTGGCGATGATGACGTCCTCTGATAATTCTCACAGGTTTATTGACAATTTGGGTCAAAACTGCAACAACGGTAGTGGCAAGAATGGTCAAAACCGTAAAAACAATGGCCAAAATCGCGGAGGCAACAACGGTGGCGGCCGGAACACTAAAATCACCCGTGGGAATAGTCACAACAGCGGGGGTGAGCCTCAGAATAGTGGCAGTGGGACGCAGGCCGCCTGGTCCCAGCCTTGGGCTCCTTGGCCGTGGAACTGGGCCAGTGGCCCTTGGCCCAACAACCCTTATTTTTTCCCTAGCCTTACCCGAGTCACTGGACCTCGTCACAGCACGAGGCCAGGCCCAATCCACCTACTGGCAGATTTCAGTCTGGGCCTGGACCGCAAGCATGTATGCTTGAGCCTCGACCTCCGCACGCTTTTCAGGCAGTGGGCCCCACGCCAACTCTGACAAATATTAAGGTCATCATGCATACACTTGGATTAAATCCTCCAGACGCAAATTGGTACATGGACACCGGCGCCACTTCTCACATGATGTCCGACCAAAGTACTCTCTCGTCTTATTCCAATTTGAGCAAAAATCGTGGCATAATTGTTGGTAATGGCAACTCAATTCCAATTTATGGTTACGGTCATACAACTTTGTCTTCCCTCCCCCCCCCCCCCCCCCCCCATCTACATCTTGTCTTGAAAAACGCCATTCATGCCCCTAACTTAATTAAAAATTTGGTGTATGTCCGTATATTCACCACTGATAATTGGGTTTCTGTTAATTTTAATCTTTTTGGGTTTTTTGTGAAGGATTGCAGACGGGGATACCTCTCATGAGATGTAATAGTAGGGGAGATCTTTATCCTATCACACCCGCATCTAGTCTCTCGAGTCAAACCTTGCCATCTACTTTTGCAGCTCTAGCTCCTTCCTTGTGGCATGCACGTTTGGGTCACCCTGGGTCATCCATTGTTTCTTCCTTGCATAAAAACAATTTTATTTCTTGTAAGGGTACGCGTAGTACTCCAATTTGTCATTCTTGTCCTTTAGGAAAACATGTTAGATTACCATTTGTAGCCTCTACTTCTCGTACTTTAATGCCATTTGATATTCTTCATAGCGATTTATAGACATCTCCCATTTCAAGTTATGTGGGCCATCATTATTATGTTCTATTTTTGGATGATTATTCTAATTTTTATGGACCTTTCCGTTAGCGAAAAAATCACAAGTTTTTTCCACATTCTTAAAATTTAGAGCATTCATCCGTATCCAATTCAACCGGAAAATAAAAAATATTCAATGTGATAATGATAAAGAATATGATAATGGGTTGTTTAGGGATTTTTGTGATACTAATGGCATAGTTTTTCGTTTCTCTTGTCCTCACAAAATGGGAAAGCCGAACGCAAAATTCATTCCATTAATAATATTGTCCGAACTTTATTGATCCATGCTTCTGTGCCCCCTTCCCTTTGGCATCATGCTATACAAATGGCTACTTATCTTCTTAACATACTTCCTACCAAAGGATTGGCATATTCATCCCCTCTTAAATTCCTCTATAATAAGATTCTTTCGTATTCACATCTTAGGGTCTTTGGGTGCTTATGTTATCCACTATTTCCGTCAACTACAATTAACAAACTTCAAGCCCGTTCTACCGCTTGTGTGTTTTTGGGTTATCCTTCTAATCATCATGGTTACAAATGTTTTGATTTATCATTTAATAAAATCATAATTAGTCGCCATGTTATTATCCACCATTTATCGGACTTGTCCCGCATCCAAAATCCGTCAGCGATCCTACTGCACTCTAGACCTACTGTTCCATCACATCTGCCTAGTTGGCTAGACACTCGGTCCAGTACCGATCTCAGTATTGTTCCAGTAGTCCAGCCTACTGTCCCTGTTTCTATCCCAACGTCGGTTTCCAGTGTTGGGCCAGCAGGCCCCGTACAAGTCATGGCATACATAATTGATCCTATAGATGAAGCATATGGGTTCTCTTCATGCATTCAAGTTCTGTAACAATAGAAGGACTATCCTTCTTTGATAACTTGACGCCTTGACCAATAGGAAGACCTCCCTTCTTGGAGTTTTCCATAGAGAATCGTCTTAGCACTTTGTCTATGTATATGGATTGTGACAGCCCCAACAATCTATTAGGTCTATCTCTATAAATCCTAATTCCAAGAATGTAGCAGGCTTCACCCAAGTCATTCATCATGAAGGTGCTGGATAATCATTCTTTGACTGATTGCATAAGTCTTATTGTCTACCATTATTAATATACCATCTACATAAATAACAATGAAGACAATACTATATTCCTTGCGCTTACTATAAACACAGGGATCTTCTTTGCTTCTAACAAAGTCAAATGATTTGACTGCTTTGTCAAAGCAAACATTCCAACTTCTTGAGGCTTGCTTAAGTCCATAAATGGACTTCTGTAGCTTGCATACTGCTTTGGGCTTACTCTTGGACATAAAACCCTCAGCTGTATCATATACACCTCCTCAATTAGGTTACCATTGAGGAAAGTAATTTTAACATCCATTTGCCAAATGTCATAATCATAGTATGCGACTATTGCAAGAAAAATCCGAATGGACTTAATTTACGCAACAGATGAAAAGGTTTCATCATAATCGACCCAGGACGATGATTATAACCTTTAGCCACCAATCTTGTCTTATAAGTCTGTACCTTGCCATATGCATCAATCTTCTTCTTGAAGACTCATTTGCATCCTATGGGTCTAATCCTTGTTGGCAAATCAACCAAGTTCCAAACTTGATTGATGTATATTGAGTCCATCTCAGATTTCATGGCTTCTTGCCATCTATGCGAATCAATGTCTAGCATAGCTTCGTTGTAGGTTCATCGTCAACAGGAATATCTATCTCATTGTGTGTTTCAACAAGGAGATTAAGTCTTTCAGGTGGACAATGAGTCCTAGTGGACCTACGGAGTTGATTATTCTGTGTGTCAGTGTTTGCTGCATTCTGATTGTGAGAAGGTCTTTGTGTGCTGGAAAATCCACCACCTTGAGAGCTTTCAGGAATGTCATTTTTATGAATGGAATGATGTACAACCATTGTATCATCTTCCATTGGTTGTGTGTGAGAGCCTTGCATTTCTGCACTACTTCTCACAACACTCCCACTGGCTGAAGGGCATACTCTAAGTATCCAATCTTCACCAAATACTCCCACTGAATCCTTGTTTGGGTTATTCGATAAGGGTTCAACTTCTGTGTTATCTTGTGGTTCTTGAATTTCTTCATGTTTTATCTCATTGCAGCTCTCTTCCTTGTAGACATAGTCTTCTTCAAGGAAAGTTGCATTTCTGGAAACAATGACCTTATGTTCTCCAGGAAAATAGAAATAGTATCCCTTAGTTTCCTTTGGATACCCCACAAAATAATATTTCTCACTTTTAGATTCCAACTTGTCAGTAAGCGTCTTCTTTACATATACAGGGCACCCCCAGGGCCGCATGTGTTTAAATGCTGGCTTATTGCCATTCCATATCTCGTATGAATTTTTCTCTACTGACTTTGAAGGAACCATGTTCAGAATATAAATTGAGCTTTACAATGCATAGCCCCAAAGGTATGTTGGTAGAGCTGAGAAACTCATCATGGATCTAACCATATCTAATAGGGTTCGATTTCTCCTTTTAGCAACACCATTCATTTGTGGCATTCCAGGAGGTGTCCATTGTGATTGGACTCCATGAAGCTTCAAGTAATCCAGAAACTCTTTACTTAAGTATTCACCTCATCGATCTGATCGAAGGGTCTTGATATTTGTTTCAAGTTGCTTCTCTACTTCTGACTTGTACTCCTTGAATTTCTCAAAGGCTTCGGACTTGTGTTTCATAAGATACACATGCCCAAACCTTATGAAATCGTCTGTAAAAGTGATGAAGTAAGGGAAGCATCCCTTAGCTTGAGTTGAAAATGGCCCACACACATCAGTATGGACCAACTCAAGTACCTCATTGGCTCGCACACCATTCCCAAAAAGTGGCTTGATGATCATCTTTCCTCTCAAGTAAGATTCACACTTACCATAGGACTCCAAGTCAAATAGTTCCAGGTAGTCTAACTTTCTTAATCTCGCTATCATTGATTCATTAATGTGACCAAGTCTACAGTGCCATAAGTAGGTGGAGTTTCTTGGATTACTTATCTTAGCTAATTTATTTTGCAGATTGAAAATTTCACGACTACATTTTAAAACATATAAACCATCCACAAGCGGAGCACTTCCACAAACAAAACCATTAAAAGACAGTACATAACTGCCATTGGCAATAAATGAGGAAAACTCCTCAATGTCTAACACTGGCATAACTGGGATAACTGGGATAGAAATAATATTCCTCGTCAATGAGGGTACAAAATAACAATTATTTAGTTCTAAACAAAAGGCTGAAGGTAAATCTAGTCTATAAGTTCCCACGTGTTCAAAATCCACTCGTGCTCTATTTCCAGCGCGCAGGTCTACCTCCCATGGTCCAACCTTTCTGCTGTCAATCAGACCCTTGTCCAGTAGAGCTATAAGCACCTAGTGATTTGCCTCCTCCCGGAGTTGTGCAGTCCTTCTTCCAGTGCCCTTTCTTCTGAACACCTCTTCTAGGTTTCAAAACTGTGGGTGCGGCAACTGCCTTACCCTTCTTCTTCTGCATGTTTTTATGCTTGGGTTTGAACTTGCTAGATGAGCCCACCATGAGTACAGCTTTACTTCTAGAGGTAGATAATTCAAAGGTCTTCAACATGTTGTGAAGCTCTAGAAGACTCTCCTTGGTTCCATTCATATTGAAGTTCACAATGAAATTCTCAAATGAACCAGGAAGCGAATTTAGGATCAAGTTGACAGAGACATTTATAGGCAGCTTCGTTCTAATAGAAGCCAACCTTTCTATCAACCCAATCATCTTCAGAACATGCGCTGGCACTTGACCCTCTTCATTCAACTTACACTTGAAAAGGTCTCTCAACAGTTCATACTCTATTGTTTGAGATTGTGAGTCATAGAGACTCTTCAACTGTTCTAGCATTTCGTTGGGACCCATGTTTTCATGTTGCCTCTGTAACTCCACAGTCATGGAGGACAACATTACACATTGTGACAAGGTAGAACCGTCCAGATATTTCTAATAAGCCACTTTGTCAAACAGGGCATACTCATCAGAGTTTTCAGCAGGGACTGTGGGGAACACTGTGTCTAACACATACTCAATTCTTTCTTGTCTTAACACCTAATCTCAGATTTCTCAACCAGTCGGGGTAATTAGCTCCAGTCAACTTGTTTGTCTCGACCAATATTTTCAATGATAGATTCGATATTTTATATAATAGGTTATATAATGTGAAGAAATAGATAGATTTGAAATTAAACTCTAATATAATTTCTATTGAACACATTCGTTAACTAATTAACATATCCTTTAGTTTAATTAGCTCCCACTATTTTAACATACTCTTCAACCTCATTGAAGAATACGGACTCATATCAAATATGGTCATAATGGGCCATGATCCAAGTTCATGCTATCTCCGCGTTTGTTGTGGCTGATAACTTCAACAACACAACCTGGTAGGTCTCCAAACCAATTATAAACAATTTGTAACTCATGTTTGACCGAATGTTCTAAATAATCGATATGCGTCCCTCGGCTTATCCGACGTTGTGGCGCCAAGACAACTTAGCAAGTCAACCCCATTATGCGACTGTAATTATGCATCTAAGTGAGTTTTGCCTTATAGAGCAAACACTGTAGTGTAAATACTCATGAAGGTTTATCACACACTTTTACATTTAACATGCATCTATTAAAGAGTCTGAGTCCTCGTAGACTTAGAGCAAATGCTGTGGCATAATACTCATCTCGCCGAAAAGGATTTTGCACTATAATCAATTATAACGGACGATATGTTCATTTTAAATAAGACTTGTATTAAATTTTGGGGAACATTTTAATTTAGGATTTTAACCAGATCAACTTTAGCATGCTATATAAAATAAAGCATCTTAACTATCATGAAAAGCCAACTAAGCACATATGGGTACCGCCTTCCCAAGCATGACATTAAGCGGTTTAAACACATACTGGGTGTCGCCTACCCAGACAATTACTTGCAGACGCTATTCTAGTAATTTAAATGGCAAACATATTGACATTTAGCACATAAACAGTATACTTATCAAATAATGTACTGTATAATAATAAATCGTGGGTTAAACATTCTGAACTCTGATTTTTTTTATTTTCTGGACAGGTGGCGCCGCGACGCTAATCATTAGGGTCGCGACCCTAGTGAGGCAGAAGCCTTTCATCTTCAGCAATGCATTAGCGTCGCGACGCTGGTAAGGCAGAAGCCTTTCGGCTTCTGCAATGTATTAGGGTCGCGGTGCTCCACCATGGAGCCGCGACGCCTACTGTCCAGTAAGTCTAGATTTTTTTTAAAAATGAAGCTTTTAATCGCGGATCTCGGACAGGAGCCGCGGCTCCTGCCTGTCACCGTGATAGACGCTGCGCCGCCGCCTTGAAACCCTAGCAGGCATCGCGGTGCCCTACCATAGGGCTGCGGCGCCGACGTCCTGACACAACGTATCTATGTTAATTCTCAAAAAATCATACAAACCCTAAATCCAATTTAGGGATCAGATCACAGATCCTTTATCATCACCAACTATTATCAATAATGCACATATCGACCATCACCATTCCTACCCGTTATTCACCGTGCACCATGTTCGCAATGAACCGGTTATCTGCATTTTGGTTTAGTTCGAGTTAGAACGGAATGACTTCCTTGATTTAGCATAGTTGATAATTTAGGGTGACATCAAAAGGTTAACTGTTCAGTCAAGATATGTAGGATTTCAAGAAGTCTTGTATTAATTCAGTTTGAAAACCAATTTTATGTTTAATCCATATTATTATATAACCATTGAAACAGCTTGGGCTCTGATACCACTGTAGGAATATTGTTGGGTTCAAACATATAAGTAAGGCACATTGGAAGTTTAAAATTTTATTTACTTACCCCAATAATGCATTCTGGTATGGTTATATGACAATCAAAACCTGTAAAGTAAAACTTAAATAAGAACACTTACAAGTTTATAATCTGGAATCCTTACTAAGGGCGAACACACGTTTGTTCCCTTCGATTACAAGCACCTTGCTATAGTGTATTCCTCTGTCACATGAAGCCAGGAAATCTTGGCAGAGATTTGAGAAAGCTTTTTATTCTAAACTCTAAGTCTAGAATAGTTTATATGATATATCACAATTATCAATGAGGTTAGTGTTGTATATATAGTTAATTTTTAGGTCAAAATCGGATTAGGGTTGGGCTCTAAGCCTGGGCCAAAAACTGATGTGCAGTGGGCCAGTCTGACCGAGCCCACTGCCGGCTCGGCGCCGCGGCTTATCCTAGTAGGCGTCGCGGCGCCTTACGTCCAGTTTCGTTAATATATATTCAGCACATTTAATTAAATCCAAAATTCAATTTTGACTTAATTAAATAATTTCCATCAAATAGAAATTATCCCATAGTTACTATCAATTTAAATAGCTCGATTCCAAATCGAATATTTAATAATTTCTCAATACACCCTTAGATCGAAAAGATAATCGACATAATGTGATCCTATAGGCCTTCATATATTGACACTAATCCAATTAAGGTCCATACGGAGCTTCTAGACTGCGTCGTACGACGAACTCAATATGTGAAGTACGTTTACGTGAATCCAGCAAACATAACCTTTAGGTGAGATGATAAATTCCTTTCATTCGTGACACACTCGATCAAGCTTCAGATTTGCCATGTGTCTATCCAAATGGCTTGATCACTTTATCTCATCTATATTAGTCGACAACTAGACCATATTCTAACTATGTCTCTTGCATTGGCCAATGACTTGGTCGACCTAATATCACTGAAAAGTTGAGTGGTCTCTCGAATATCCAATCGAGGAATGAATCATATTCTTGGCCTAATTACCACCTTAGTTTACATCATAATGCACCCAACACAAGTTGTATCTTATCCTATAAGGAGTTTAAGCTTAGGATTGGGTCAAAGTACATTACTCTATAAATAAGGTGTGTATTGACCTCAAGTCAAAGGACATTTATCTCCCACATGCTGATAACACTCTAGACATGTATAACAAATAGTTTATCAGAAGGGTATACCAATACTTTCCAAAAGTATCCATGTGTTCATCACTAGCAACCATTAGGGATGACAATTGGGCAGGACGGGTGCGGGTATCCCCTCCCTCACCCGTACCCGCCAGAAAATTTTATACCCGCTACCTATTCGTCACCCATGGCGGGTACAATTTCAACATCCATACCCGCCTAGGCAGGTATATTCCTAAATCCACACCCGCTCTACCACCCAAGTGGATATCCGCCACCCGTCAATACCCACCTAGGCGGGTATATTTCACGCAGAATATTAAACTCAACATCCAATTCTAAAATTACACTATTCTTTGAGAAATCCTATCCTATTTATTTTCTTTCTCATTTTCTTAACAATAGAAAACTCATATTTCAGCAAAAACCAATAAACTTTCATCAGAAATAGCAGGAAAAACAACAAAAGAACCAATTTTTTGATAAAAATCACTCAAATTAAAGCAACGTTGACTCTTTCATAAGCAGAAAAAACACAAAATAGTTGAAAATGCATCAACATAGTACACATGCAAGCCAAGAAATCAACAAAAAATTACTAAATATTCCAACAATGAAAATCCATTATTTTCTTTTCTCATGTTCTTTGTCTTCCTCAGTTTGTAGGTTTTAACAGAAGAAATCCATATTTCAGCAAAAAAAAACCATCAACTTTCATCGGACACAGCTAAAAAAACACAAAATCACCATATGTTTTCGACCAGAAACAGTCAAACTAGAGCACAATTGACCAGGAAAACACAAAATCTACACAAAATACTTCAAGACCACATAGAATCTACACAAAATAGTTTAAGAAAACACCAAAATTTGCTGGAAATCATATTCCAGCAAAACCAATTAACTTTCAACAGAAAAAATACAAACCCCATAATTTGTTAACCAAAAACACTCAAAATAAAGTAGCATTGACCTTTTTGTAACAAGAAAAAATACAAAATCGACACAAGACACTTGAAGAAAGCATATAATTTAGGCTATAAGGATTATACCTTAAGCTCTCAAAGGAGGCTAAGTATCGCAGAATGAAAAGACCCTAATGGAAGGCTGATGGCGGGGTGACGGAGAACGAGAGAGGGAGGAGAGACGGCGCGTGAAGACAGAAGACTACTTGTGAACGAGAGAGGGAGCCGGGAGGCGTGAAGACCCAAGAGAAGGGTGAACTGGTGAAGGCTGTTGAATAGGGAGTGTAAGTGAGTAGGGTTTTAACTTTTAACTGGACTTATGGGCGTGTAACGGTGTAAGTGAGTATTATTGGCATTGGGCTTACGGGCGTGTAACGGTGTAAGTGAGTATTATCGGCTTACGGACTGCTACAAGTTACAACTATTACTTACTGGGCTTATGGGGCAGGTAGGCGGGCGGCTAGGCGGGCGGTTGGATGCGGGGCGGGGGAGGCGGATATGAGGCGGGTATAACTGCAAATCCACCACCTACCCGCCACCCGTGGCGGATACATTTTCAATACTCATACCCGTCTACTACCCGCCAAAGTTATACCCATACCCGCCCCAACTGAGGCGGGTGCGGTGCGAAATCCGCAAAATTATACCCACCTGCCATCCCTAGTAACCATTACTAGTAGCAGGTGAGACATACTACATTCTCTAAGAATGTGATGCAGACCACATGTCGACTTATAACATATCATCAATATCCCATTCTCGATGATCATTAGTCGAGGCTATTTTGAGAGTTACGCTCTATCATCAATATCTCACTCTATTAATGACAACGTAAGCTCAAGGGATGCACATTAATGAATAATTACAAATAATAAAATAATAATTCAATAATTGCAAATGCCATAAATATATTAATTTTATTAATAATACGAATGTGTTCAAGTATATTTGTTCCTAATAATGATTGTCTCTAGAACATACATACTTTCACAAATAGAATAGGGTTTTGGGAGTAGAATATGAATAGGATTTTCCATATTATGAAAATTGTAAATTGTATATATAATCATTCATTAATGAAAATATTGAATGAATTATTTTTTTTCAAAAAGAAAGCAAGCAAGATAAGAGGAAGAAAAAAAGAAGATGATCACTTCTATCTGAAAAAACAAAAGGAAGACGATTTCAGTTTCATGATGAGATTACTTAGTAACCTATAAATAATTAGAAGAGAATGAGAAGAGCTAGAGTCTTTCGACTAGTATAGCAAAAAGAGTTGAAGTTTGCAAAACTACTGCGCAAGTGCTTTCTCTTATATTATCCTTCAAATTCAGTGGTAGAATAAAAAATTTCACTAAATAGAATTAAAATATAAACAAATTAATACAAGAATTAAAGTTATAGAAATTCAACATATATAATTTTTCAGCGAAAAAATGTTAATAGACACTCCTCATTAAACAAGGATGACTCGGCCACTGTTCAAGCCTACAATAGTTTCTTTGTATCATGACTCCATGCGCCCATGTCACATTTTTCATCTTTTCTCCATCCGCTCGCATGGCGGATCCAGCTAATCGGGTGTGATTTTTCGAAAATTCAATAATTTTTGTGTAAATTCTATATTTATATTGAGAAATTCATTAATTATATAAGAATTATTAGTTGGGAACTCAATAATAAAGCGGGTCGTTAGTTAATTTTGAGGAAGAACTGGAACTTCCTTAAGCGTTGTGGCGCTCCTTGATGAGTGTTAAGAGTTTCACATCGGATATAGAATGAGAACATGAACTCCTTATATGGACTTGGACAATCCTCACCTTACAAGCTAGTTTTTGGGGTTGAGTTAGGCCCAAGATCCATTCTTTACATGGTATCAGAGCCAGACTCATTCCAATTATTTGTTCACCGATGTTGGGCCCCTAAATTATATTATTCACGCTCCAGTTAACAAGGTCTGGGCGTGCAGTGGAGTGTTAAGAGTCTCACATCGGATATGGAATGGAAACATGGACTCCTTATATGGACTTGGACAATCCTCACCTTACAAGCTAGCTTTTGAGGTTGAGTTAGGTCCAAGATCCATTCTTTACCATGAGGGTCTAATTCCTCTTGGGCTCATGCCTTCATTTTTTCTCTTTTTTTTTTTTTTTACTTTATTGAGATCCATAAACTTCATATTTTGGATTCGTTTCTGACACTCCTTGTCACTTTTTCATGCCTATGTTTGTTGGAGATAAGCTCCTTCATTCCTCCATTAACAAGGATTCACTACTAAAAAACAGTGGTTTTTAATCAAATATTTCGATCACACGTGATCGAAAAGGTCATTATTTTGACCAATTTTCTACCACATGCCTTGATCGTTAATAGCTTGGTCGAAATTATTTTTCGACCACAGGAGGTTGAAAAATAATTTCTACCTAAATTAAACAGAAACACTTTTCTACCACACGGGGTCGAAAAAACTATTTTTATTTGATTTTCATTTAAAAAAATTGACCACATGCGATCGAAAACATTATTTATATTTAAATATTATTTTAGATTTTCGACCACATGTGATCGAAATCTGGAAAGATTTATATATATTTAAAAAATTATTTTTACAATTTCTACCGCATGTGATCAAAATTTAGCAATATTATTGCTTGATTTACCTCCTCTAGCCTCAAAACAAAGCAAGAGAAAGAGCCATTTCATTGTCCCACCATTTGACTTTAAGATCTCCAAATTAAAAACTTATGTCAAACAAATTAAAATTTTTTAATATGTAAATTCAACGGCAGCTCAAATATAATAGATGAAAAATCAGATTTCATAACATTATTGATTCAAGTACGAGATTAAGAATTTTATTTTGTGTCATAATAGAACCCTTGTAGATTAACAATGTGGCAATTTAAAGAATTGGGACTTTAAATTAAATTAGATGCACATAACCTATAGCGGGAATTTAATTAAAATATAAGATCCAATTCATGCAACGTACCTGGCAAGAATTATAGGACTTCCTCCGACAGATGGAAACCTTATAATTCTCATAGCCATAAACTAGTACCATAAATCATAAATTAGGCGCTGGTACTTCATAAGTTGTTGATTGACGGACTAATATATTCTTAAATGTAATTAATTGCATATAAATTAATTCACCGATCTTTTATCAGTTCATGAATTTGATACTTATGTTAACGCGACTATAGGGAAGCACGTAACATGACTAGATGTGGCCAATGATGCTAGCTTAATTAAGTAGCAAGATTGAGTCGGCAAAGAATTTCTTCTTCTATTATATTTAAAATAAGACACTAATTATAAAACCGTTTAACTTTATACATCTCCCAGTAAAGCTTAACTTGCAATTCAATCGCTTCTAGTATTATGGGTTAAACCTTACAAATTCTTAGTATTGAATGCGTTGAATTTCAAAAAAAAATATTATTGATATTTTAATAGAATTTTTACACATAAATTAAGAAAAATGAACAGTAGGTTTAACAATCCCAAAAATTAACTCATGGATGAGAATTATCCAAGATCATATAAAAAGACCAAATAACCCATCACCCACCACCAACAATGTGAAAACTCAACATCCTTATGCATACCCTAAACTGAACACTTGGGTAATGGGGTCCAACGTAAGTAAATCATGAATTGAGATGGACATGACATTGATACAATAATAAAAAATGATTCTTAGATTTCAGTTCCAAAATCTAGCTCATCCGGTGAAAATTGGCCAAAATAATAACTCATTATTTATCAATATAAAAGCTACAACATAAATTTATATTTTGCGTCAAAAGTACTAAGAGCAACATTGTATCCGTCTCTGGTTTTCTCTAAGCAAGCCCTTCCTCCGGACCTACGGAGTGCACCTTCTTCAAATTTTAATTTGCTGCTATAAGTAAACTAGCGGAGTATTAAAAAACTCATAATATAGAATAAATTACCCTCTATCCCAATTTATGTTACATTATCTTTCTATATTTAAAAATAATTTAATTTTATTAGATGATTTATAGCTACGTAAATATGTAAAACTTATTTTGGATCACAAATTTCAAAAATTGTTCTTTCTTTCTTAAACTTCGTGTCAAGTTAAATGATAAGACATAAATTGATATGGATGAAGTAGTCGTTTAGATATTATTTGGGATTAGAGATTAGGTATGAGACACATTTACCGTGTCCGTGAGCTTTGTTTTCAATCTTGATATATATACTTGCGTGCTTTTCTGGAAAGTGAGAAAGAGAAATATTCCCAATCCCACGAGGGAAAGGAAAGGTTGCTGTCACATCTTCAATTAAACAAAAATCGTCTGAACTAGGATAAAGTTCCCCAATCAATTGCAAGGTGAATTCATTATTAAGCTCAATTTTGAAATTTATACAACTTATTTTAATTATTGGATCTGAACTTGACTCTTTGTACCATTTTAGTAAATATCTTTTGGCATATTCCTAGAATTCGAACCAAATCTATTAGGTTTCGATGAAATCATAAAATGACACTCATATTTACGGGAAAGCCGAATGGTACCCTATTTAGAGGTGTTAAATGAGCGAATTAGACAAAATTTAGACAGGTTAAAATTGGTAAATGGATAGGTTATTTACCCGCTTAAAAGTTACTTGGACTATCAAAACAGTTCGATGGCACTCTCAATTTTACATACGCAGTAGTTACCAAATTCCATCAATCATTGCTAAATGTTAGTAATTGAAAACTAGCCAGTTGTATGTCCAAGTCCCAGACCCCCATTTTTTGAAAAAAAGAACATCCAAAACTAGCCAGGACAGAGAGAATCCAAGCAAATTATTCACATCCCTCCCTCACTGACAAATGTACAAAGTAGCTACAAAACATTAACTATATGCATAATACAACTTTTATAATATATTCAAAGTACCAACCACAAGCTTGTAATGATTACACAACAAAAACAAACTACACAACTACTGTGTAACATCAGTACAACATCAAATCCTATCGATCGGCTTGATAAGTTTTTTGTTTCTACATGTGAAGTGTTAAACTTGGATTTTTCTGGATTGGTTTGCAGAGATTATAGTGAGGAAAAGGTAGAGGATCACAGCAAAGTAGGAGAGCATAACACTAGTTGTAACTTTGTGACAGAATTTGGAAACATGGTCACAAATGGGCATCCATCCTGAATGCATCTCTCCATATTTTCCCACATACCCAACTGCAGTTGCTGCTGCACATCCAGCCAGTAGCAGTGCCATCATAATCTGTCCTCACAAAAAAATTTCCAACATTCACATTACAGCTTCAAATTTTTACACTATATAAAAAGTCATACTTAAATGAAGCGACACAGACAGTGAAAGATTCACAGAGACAACCCCAACTTTGTTTGGGATTGAGGAATTGTTATATTTTTTGTTGGATACTTACTCTGGATAAAAATGTACGGCTTCTATAAAAGACTTTATGTGACTCAATGGTCAAAAGAGCCCAACAGAAGGAAAAAAGGGAAAGAAAGAAAATAAGAAGGGGATTTTACACTACATAGTAGTCCCAATAAAAAATAATTCTAGTGGTTATTTTTTACAAAATTTAGTGAGTATAATTACTGTACAATTAATGAGTATACATTACTCCCTCCGTCCCAATTTATATTATGTGGTTTGACTGGACACGAAGTTTAAAAAATAAAGGAAGATTTTTAAATCTTATCGTCTAAAACAAGTCAAAGATATTTGTGTAAAAGGTAAAATTTAAAGTTAAATTGTTGTCAAATAAGTAAATGTGTCATTCTTTTTTTAGTGACTAAAAAAAAGTGTCATAATTGGGACAGATGGAGTATTATACACTTATTATACATAAGTTATATAGCAAATAAATACTTGTTATATATAGAGTACACAGCGATAACAATTACAAATGGTTACGGTGAAGGTAGGTGAAATTTTTGTTAGCCCTAAAAAAGTAAGATCCCACTAAAAAAAGTCATACATTCATATACTGTATCACTATTTATACCAAATGAAGGAATAATCACAACAATTTTTTCAAAACTTATATTCCCCGCAACAACTAGAAACGTGCATTGTACAACTAACGACTAGGTGTAGGTCTCACAAGGAAAGATATAAATCAAGAGAGATCAAGACATTAAATGCATATTGAGTGACGTTACAAACTTCCAATGAATGCAAAATACTGGTTAAGAAATGAATACCGTGAATAGAATAAGCGAATGCAAATAAAAAGGAAAAGTTGAACATACCAAATCATGAAGAAACATGTAAAAATAGTTCTTTGGATCAAGACTTTTATGGCCTAGAAAAGAGGCAAGAAACAGGGATAAAACAGAGAAGGCACATCCAATTATATTTGTCAAAGCAAAGAACCTGCAAAATACCCAAATCAGAAAAAATATCAGCAAAATCAAAAGATACCACTAATAAAATTCAGAACTTAAAAAAAATAATTGATTTTTCATATTATTTACTTGAAAGCTGAAGAATAACTATAACGAGCATCCATCTCAATGCCAAATACTGTGACAGTCTGTTTGCTAGTGAGAATAATCAAAGTGGCCACCAATGTAAATGCAGTTGACAAAATTCTAAACAAAATTTGGGTTCCCAACAAACATTTTTGAGATTTCAAAGGTGGGTTTTGCATATTTTTGGCACCAAAGTTGTCCATATTTTGGGATCTCAAAAAAACTAAAGTGGGTATATAAAAAAAAAACAAGAACTGAATTAGGAAGTGGGGCGAGTGGATATTAGTATTGGTATTTATAGAGTGAGAAGTTGGGAGAGAGATCATTCAAGTAAATGGATCACTTTCAAAACCGACAAATAAGCAAGGAAGTTTAAAAACTGCTTTCTCTAGATTTTAATAAGTAACAAAAATGCATTAATTCTGGGGAAAAAAGAACAAAATTGTTTTAATTGTTAACTTAATACTAAAGGACTGTCGGGTAAAGCCGAAAGGACATGCGATTTTAATGGGGTTTGGTGATAACTGATAAGTTAGGATCCGTTAAATTGTAGTACTCTATAAATTAACCTTCGATTCTAGGCAGCAACATTTTTATTAGATAATTTTTATTATTATAGTAAACTGTATTATAAAAAATATACTATATCATATAAGTTAACATGAAAAGTAGACTCGAAATATAACTTAACCATTATGGCCTATAAAGATTTCTGACTGTATAAATAACTAAATCTTAAAAATGACCTTCGATATGTCTGCTGGCAATTTTAGGTGGCTAAAAGTGTACAACACTTTGTATAGTCAAATAGACAAAATTTTACCCGCAAGGATAGCCAAGTTGGTGTAGCAGTAGAGCGCGGGACCGCAAGGTCACGAGTTCGATCCCCTGCATAAACCTTCTTGGTTGAGCCTGTCACACATGGCTTGCCAAGTGTGGTTAATCGGCGACGTGGTTTGCGGTATTGCGTCGATCAGGGGTTTACTACTGTCTGCGCACTCGAGAGAGTAGCGGCTGCGGGTTCCTTCGTCAACAAAAAAAAAATAATAGTCAAAAATTTATAAGTTCGAATCAAATATTTTTTTTTCACTGAGCTGTCAATTGGAGTCTTCCATCAAGTTAATTAACTATATTAACTATGTAAAAGAAAAAGTTAAGAGTGTAATTTTCAAAGCAAGACAAATTAACCAACCAACCAACTATCAATTTGTGACAAATTGAGAGTTAGATATCCAATTTTTTTAGAAAGGTCAGATTTCAAAACCACTTTCTTTAGCGAAATTAATAAAGTTTTCAACTTTTCATAAACTTCTACGAGTAAATGAACCATTTGAAACTTCCTTTATGCATGGATGCCATCATCAAGCTCGTTAAGATTTATGCAAAAGGAGGAAAATAAAAAAGTTTGATATGTTGTCTTTGTAAATGAAGTAACTGCACTATGTTCAACCCCGTCTTCACAGAAGCTGTCAAAACTATACACGATTCTATCCTCATTGGAAACACGCATCTTGTGCTAAAATCGTACTCCCTCATCCCAATTCAAGTGTCTTATTTTTTTTTTGTGGTCTTAAAAAGAGTGTCTTTTGTCCACAAAATTTAAAATATCTACGCATCTTTAATTTAAGATCACAAGATTCAAAAAATCTCTCTTTATTTTTTAAACTCTGTGTCAAATCAAAGTAAGACACTTAAATTGAAACAGAGAAAGTACATAACTGCCGTATTTCAGTTCCGTCAAAAATTTTGTAAGAAGAAAATTAAAAACTTAAAGGAAAAAAGGAAGAATTTAATTAAATCAACTCATTGTTCAACTTGCGCCTGTCACTAACCTACATAAACGCCACAAAATCCTCTCCCACATCCTATAATCTTTTTTGGTAGAGGGAGAGAAATATTTATTTTGGACAGTGGCATCAAACGAAGGAAGAAAAAGGAGATATGTTTTTCTATTCGGAAAAGGGTATAAAATATCCTTTAACTATTGGAATTGGTACAAAAATGTCCTCAATTTATCTTTGAGCCCCAAAATACCCTCGCCGTTCACCTATGGGTCTACTATGTCCTTATTTCTTACTACCCTAATTCATTTATTAAGTGACATTTTTTCATTGGACAGACATTTGATTAACTAAAATTAATTAAAATCTAACCCATCTAACTAGTCTACCCGAATTAACCCCGACATGCCTCAAATTAAATCCCCCATTTACTAAAAATTACAACCCATAGAAGGGTCTTATTCTTCCTCTTCTTATTAGGGTTCTTAGAATAATAATGGGAAGAAGAAAAAAGGAGTTTTGTCTAAATTGTAAAATCCAAGGAGAAATAGAAAGGATGAAGGCTTGGCACATTCAAGAACAAGGAGAAAGAGGGTTATAACAAGACTCAGAATTACTAGCAGCATGAGATTTTTCTTTTTCATATTTTAGATCTGTTGTATTGTTTTTAGTTTAGCTAGGTAGATTACAAAAATTAAGAAAGAGATATACGAAATATATATGGTATATGAACTATGTTAGGTGACCAATATCTTCACATACGTTTTGCACAATTCAACCCATACTTTTCTAAGAACCCTAATAAGAAGAGGAAGAAGAAGACCCTTTTATGGGTATGGGTTCGAATGGGTTGTAATTTTTAGTAAATGGGGGATTTAATTTGGGGCGGGGCCGGATTAATTCGGTAGACTAGTTAGATGTGTTAGATTTTAATTAATTTTAGTTAATTAAATGGTTGTCCAACAAAAAGATGTCACGTAACAAATGAATTAGGACCCTTATAAAATAAGGACATAGTAGACTCTATAGATGAACATCGAGGGTATTTTGGGAGCTCAAAGGTAGATGGAGGGCATTTTAAGCCCTTTTCTATTTTCTATTTTCAACAAATTGAATCTTGTATGATAACTTGAAAAAATATTGTACTGTAATATGATAACACATTGTCTAAAGTAGAACAAGTTAAAGATATTCCAACTGTAACATGTCAAAAAAGCTGATACATATCACAAGTTTAAAATATTGCAACTTCAAAAAGCTAAACAAAAAAATTTACTAATTAATTTACTTTTAGACATTTTGATGGATACTTTTAAACTAACGATAAAAGATAGTGCAACGGTTGGTGTAACGTTTTCTTATATTTTTGTTCATATATATCTATTTTTAACTTTAAATTTATATTTTACTATTAATGAATGATTAATATATAGTCATAAATATGTCTATGACTTATTTTTGTACCATAAGTTCCATAAGTATTTTATTTGTCCTTAAATTTGGTGTTCAATTAAATAGTGCCACATAAATTAAAATGTAAGTGAGCTATCTTTGTCATTCAAACTAACAAGAACTCATTTCGAAGAAAAGTACACTTGAACCATATTGTTTGATCAAACAAATTGTTCCCCCCACCCCAACTTTTCCAGCCAAAATGCACTAATGATTATTCTCAAATTTCTTTGTAATTAATTTGGCTTTGATTTCTAATCCTTTTTCTGTTTAGGATTCGTTTCCAATTACAAGAAGGTTTCGAAACTTTGCGTTGAGCTTTTATTAAATGTTCTTTTTTTGGTGTTTTGGGTGTGATTATGATCTAATTAAGAAGAGGAAGGGAGCATTCTGTTTTGACAAGGAAAATAATAGAGGAGAGAGTTTCCCTTCTACTGCAAATTTTTTGCGTGACCATCCAGCTTGAAATTGTATTTCTAATTTGTCCCTTTGGATTGAGCTGAAATTTTTTATAGGAGTTTGTAACATCTTGTTTCTCAATATCTGTGTTAAGAGTCCCACATCAAATATGGAATGGGAACATGGACTCCTTAGATGGACTTGAACAATCGTCACCCTACAAGCTAGCTTTTGGGATTGAGTTAGGCCCAAGATCCATTCTTTAAATGGTATCAGAGTCAGGCTCATTCCAATTCGTTGCCCACCGATGTTGGGCCCTCAAATTATATTATTCACGCTCCAGTTAACAAGGTCTGGGCGTGCAGGGGAGTGTTAAGAGTCCCACATAGGATATGAAATGGGAACATGGTCTACTTATATGGACTTGGACAATCCTCACCCTACAAGCTAGCTTTTGGGGTTGAGTTAGGCCCAAGATACATTCTTTACAATCTGAAAAATGGAAATTGTTTAGGAGGTCTTTATAGCTGCTGATTTTGAGTTACACATAATAGCTCCTTTTTTTATGATTCCTTCTCATTCTTCACTTGTTTTCATGTTGCTGTAGCTTTTATTTATATCGTTTGTCAAACACTTGGTGACCATTTTGAAGGACTTCTATAACTATTTTTTAAATATAATGGAGCTTTTAATGTTTTGGTTTTGAAGAGGTTTTCCACACAACATTTTAACTAGTTCATTTGTTTCTGGTCACGACTTCTTTAGAGCTATGTGTTTCTTGATCAAATTGAAATTAAGAGAACCTTTACCCAATGTTTTTAGATGTTGTAAAGCGCGTTGTGTTTCATGTGTCCAGTGTGTAGAACCTAAGACTCACTAACCCATATGTCATTTTATTTGTGATTTTGTCATTTCATCGGTTTAGCGTTTTACAGGAATTGCTTGTAGAAACCATCAGAGGTTAATTTGGTTGATGGACGTACGGACTAATTGTTCAGCCTCAAACTATTGATATACCCTCTAACATTATAGTGTTTTTTTAGAATAAAAAAGAAGTGACATTATCTTGCATACAAATGGAAAAGAAGAGTAAAGAAAGGTCATGTCTAACTTAAACTAAATAGGATTGAACTCTTAATACTACTCAAACTAAAAGATTGATCTGTAAATATCTTGCACACTGGAGCCGACAACTAATATGCAACGCGCATTTAGCCTCAGTTTTTTTGCTGTACTTCTGATATGACGATGCAAATTGAACTTTGTTGGACTTCTTCACTGCTAATTAAGATCCATCTGAAGTGTTAAACTTGGATCTGTCTGGATTGATTTGCAGAGATTATAGCGAGGCAGAGATAGAAAAGCACTGCAAAGTAAGAGAGCATGACACTACTTGTAACCTTGTGACAGAATTTGGAAACATGGTCACAAATGGGCATCCATCCTGAATGCATCTCTCCATATTTCCCCACATATCCAACTGCAGTTGCTGCTGCACATCCAGTCAGTAACAGTGCCATAACAATCTGTCCTCACAACAAAATTCCAACATTCACATTATATACTATAAACGAAGTCTTATACTACTATTATGTCACCTAAAGATAACTACAAATTATAATTGTCCATAAATATGTGATTAATAACCTAAAAAAATAAGGTTACCTGTTACAATAAGTTAAATTCAAATAGTGTGAAAATTCTTTACAATGTCAGGACTGAAATATGTTCAATCCAAAGACTCTGTGTGTTTTGAGTGGTCCTAAGGGCCCAACAGAAAGGAAGAAAGGAACAGAAAAAGGTCATACATTCATACTAGCTAGCACCATTTATACAATGTCTACCACTTTTAACTTCTAGCTTCAATTTTTTTTAATGACCACAATAATTGATACAGGAAGATTCATCAGTATTGAGACACATCAAGATTCATCAGTGATTAGGCCTCATAAGAAAAGAAAGAAATCAAGAGACAGCAAGACAATCAATGCCTATTACGTGACATTACTAACTTGCAAAGTATGGAAAATAAATATTGTATGAAATTCTAGGATGGGGATGAAAGGTATAAATCATATAATGGGAAATATTGAGTGATTCCGTAGTATGAAAAAAGAACATGTATGGTTCCAGTTTCCAGACCCCCAAATTGCTTTATTATTATTGTCGAGCCATGATGCTCGAACTTTTTTAAAAGTGTTAGACGGGTGCGTGACAGATCCTCAAAATATTGCATTTTTGAAGGATTAGATACGACCATCATTTTTTGGATAAGAACTTTACCCAGATCTACTAAAAAGATAGATAATATTAAAGATTCGCAAATTTGCTCCATCACAACTAGTGGAGTACTAATAATTAGTGACTTTCAATAAAAAGGGAAAATTTGGACGTACCAAATCATGAAGGAACATGTAAAAGGAGTTCTTTGGGTCAAGACCCTTACGGCCTACAACAAAAGCAAGAAACAGGGACAAAACAGAGAAGGCACATCCAATCATATTTGCCAAAGCAAAAAACCTGCAGAAAGCCACAAAAAAAAACATCAAAATTAGAAGATTCTAAATTCAGAACTTTCGAGAATAAAACCAAAAGAATTGCTTTTCATCTTCATTTACTTGAAAATTGGAGAATAGCTATAACGAGCATCCATTTCAAGGCCAAATACAGTGACAGTCTGCTTGCTGGTGAGAAGAATCCAAGTGGACGCCAATGTGAATGCAGTTGCCAAAATTCTCAACAAAATTTGTGTTCCCAACAAATATTTGTAAGGTTTCAGTGGTGGACTTTGCATATTTTTTGCACCAAAACTCTCCATTTTTGGGATCTCAAAAGATCAGAAGGGGCTAAGAAGAAAAACAAGAATAGAATGAGGAAGTAAATGAGCACATATGTTGGTGGTGCTATTTATAGAGGAAAAACAAAAAAATGTACTATTGAGGGTGTGTTTGGTACTAAGCAAATTGTTCTTCGAATATAAATGGATTTTTGAGATCCCAAAAAATGGAGAGTTTTTTGTTAAGTAATCAAAAAAAGTAAGTACTACCCAAAGTGTATTTATATATAATTTAAGAAAACACTACGAAGGTGGGTTAGGGTTAGGAGTAGGGGTCCATGAGTGGTCGGGGATAGTTGTGGAAGAGACGATGAACTTAGAATGTCAATTATGAAACTTATTACTCCCTTCGTCCTAATTTATACGAGGTTTGACCAGTTTGAAGAGTCAAACATTTCTTTCTTTGACTACGATTTGCTCCAACTCTTTTTACGTATTGTAAATAATTAATGATGTAGACTTATAGTATTTTTATGTAATTTTTAATTATGTAAATTTTATTATAAAATACAAAAGAATCTATATTTCAATTGAGTAAAAAAAAAGAGTTGTTTGACTCTAAAAACTGGTCATCCTTCATATAAATTGGGTAGAAGGAAGTAGTATTTTTTTTTTTAAGAAACTTGTTTTCCTGGAGAACATTTTCCAAAAATATTACCAAACACACCTTGATTTTTAAAATACTGTGGGATAAAGGAAATAAGATTTTAATGGGATTTGGAAATTGACATAAAATATGTTTGTTCTCTATATATTAGGCCTCCACTTCCGGAAGTACTAGTAATGACTGAGCATTATCCAAAGTGTTTGGCCCAGTGGCCAATACATTAGGGTATTGTTGTCTGAGGTTCCGTGTTTGAGTCCTCTGATCAGCGAGAGTGGAACTGTGTTCCCCCAAAATAATCCCTCCATACGCGTAGGGCCAAGCGGTGTATACTAATCCGTAGGGCCGGGCGGAGGTGGGGTTTTACGGGATATGGGGCGTAATGCGGTGGGACCGATCACTTTAAAAAGTTTACCCTACCTTAGTTTTATCCAAAGTGTTTGGCCCAGTGGCCAATACATTAGGGTATTGCTATCTGAGGTTCCGTGTTCGAGTCCTCTGATCAGCGAGAGTGGAAATGTGTTCCCAAAAAAAATCCCTACATACGCGTAGGGCCAAGCGGTGTATACTAATTCGTAGGCCAGGCCGGAGGTGGGGTTTTCTGGGGTATGGAGCCGTAATGCGGTGGGACCAGTCACTTTAAAAAGTTTACCCTACTTAGTTTTTGTCCGCTTGGGCAGCTCAATTGGTTTCAAGGGGGATATTTGGAGTAAGGACCAAGGATCGAATTCCGTCAGCGGCAGTGTGGGGGTTTCTTCTTGAAATAAAGGAGGGCCCTTTGTGCGCAGCGTGGTACTGATCTAACCTTTGAAATCAATTGAGTCACCATGATTTACTTCCTTCACAGACCTGTCGGACCGGGGTGTGGGGGCTCCTGGAGTGGGAGATTCCACCTTTTGGAGTAAGTAATGACTGAGCATTGGGTCAATATTATGAAAATTAGCCTTGGATTTAGAGGATGCAAGTTTCACGTCTTGAAAGTAAGCATAACTTTTAGCATGTTTACTTGTAACTTCTAAAATTAATTTATTTAAAAAAAAATTCAAGAAATTATTTTTGATGAGAAGTTGTTTGTATTTAGCTAATCAATTTAGATAACACTTTTGAGAAATAATCCGTGTTTGATCAAGCTTTAAAAAGTGCTTTTAAATATATTTTCTCAAAAGTGTTTTTGGAGAAAAACTAATTTTTTTAGTTTCTGAAAAATAACTTTAACTATTCCCAAAAATCATTTATTTTCTCTCAAAAACTTGGTCAAACACCTCATTTTTTTAAAATAAATTTTCTTGCCTTCCAAAAACTTGACCAAACAAACTATTTGTATTTACGAAAATAGTACATTATCTAAAAGATCATACTTGGAATTGTAGTGTTATAAGTTTGAATCTAATGATATCTTTCTTCCCCTTCAAATAAATCAAATTAGTAAATCAATCATTAATTTTTTACAAATGGTGCTGTGTTGTGTTACATTTTTCTTCCCATATCACCCCTCTAACAACCTCACTGACATACAAATTAAAAGAAGGGTACGATTTCTCTTTAATTTCGTTCATATTTCTACTTGCCCTTATTCAGATTGAGACAGACTTTCCTGAAATGCAGTCAAATTTGAAAGTCTTTTTGTTTTGTGACTCTAAAATTAACGAACACCAAACAAGTATGGAGAAGACAGTAATGCATGTTCACTAATGTAAAAGGTAAAAGAAATTGGCAAAGGAGTCAAAATTGACTACCAAAAATTCCACAATATAAATTATAAAGTAGTAATTGCTGTATAAATGCTATAAGGATTCATATCATATTTTTGGTTACCTAATAATAGCTCAATTTTGACGAAGAAAAAATAAGAATTAATAGTAACACTGAAAAAGACCATCTAGCTTTCCTTTAGTCAGTGACCTAAATCTATATATCTATATTTATCTATATTATTTTAAAAGCGTGAATATAAATGTTGGTTGATTAAACTATCCCAACATGTTGATCGACTTTTATGCCCGTAAATATTTATATATTAGTGGATATAATTGTCCAAGATGGAACTCTTTTTCAAGCTGGATTCTTAGCAATTGTTTGCATTCTAATGGACAAATTTAACATACACTTCTACTTGGATTATGTAGAATAGTGTAATTTTCCCTTGTTTCGAGTCTTCTCATTAATACAATATATATATGTGTTTACAATTGTAATTCTAATTAAATGAGAATATTTACTTTACATAATTACACTAAAATAATAATTACAGAATATATGGAGAATATTTATGTATTCTCTATCACACCCCCTCAGTCGAAGCGGGAGGAGGCCAAACGCTCAGACTGGATCTGAAGTCAAGAAACAACTGTCGGGGAAGTCCCTTAATAAATATATCTTCTTTGTGTTGTCAACAATAGCGACTGTGTCACGACATCTCATCGTCATATAAAGAGTACCAGTTTTCTTACCTCGACCAACCACTATAGCGCCCTTTGTCACCTTCCAGGACCCGTTACCAAAGTTAACATTATGTCCCTCATTATCAAGCTGACCTACTGAGATCAGATTACTCATCAGCTTCGGCACATGTCTGACCTTTGTGATCTTCCACACGTGTCCATTTGACATCTTCAAATTAATGTCTCCAGTACCAACAACGTCTAAAGGCTCACCATCTGCTAAATAAACTCTGTCGTGATTCCCAGCAATGTAATTCATCATTATATAACGATATGGGGTGGTATGGAAAGACGCTCCTGAGTCAAGCACCCAAGAGTCAATCGGGATGTCAACAGATAACAACAGCGCATCACCAATGTCTTCAATGGCAGCATTGATTCCACCCCTTTGTTGTCCTCCTTCTTCGGTGCTCTGCAATTCTTCTTGATGTGACTCAGTTTCCCATAGTTCCAACACTCAAGTGTTCGCCCGGATCTGGATTGCCCCTGCCATTCCTTGACTTCGACTTGCCCTTATTTCGGTTGTAGTTTCTGTCATAATTTCTGCCTATGTTCTCAACATTCAAAGCCGAACTTGTCGATGTTTCACCAGAATCTATCTTGCGAACCTCAGCAAGGATACGATCTCTAACATCGTTGAATTTCAGTTTATCACTGCCAACAGAATTACTAATCGCTGCTCTCATCGGCTCCCAACTATTCGGTAGAGATGCCAGCAAAATTAGGGCTTGCACTTATCGTCAAACTCGATTGCAACAGATAACAATTGATTAAAAATCGTGTTGAATTCATTCACGTGCATTGCAACATGAGCGCCTTCCTCCATCTTTAGATGAAAGAGTTTATTCATGAGAAATACTTTATTGTTTGCCGAATGCTCTCATACATGTCAGATATAACCTTCATCATACCAGCGATGGTCTTCTCATTCGCCACGTTGTGAGCAACGTTCTTCGACAGCGTCAATCAGATTACTCCCAGAACTTTTATGTCAAGGAGATTCCAATCTGCATCATTCATCTCCTCTGGCTTCGGGCTCAACGGTTGATGAAACTTTCTGTCGTACAAATAGTCTTCAATCTGCATTCTCCAACAAGCATAATTTGTACCATCGAATTTCCTGATGTCGTGCGCCGAACCACCTCCGCCTTTTATTGTTTTCTGAATCGCAACACAACATGTCGCTCTGATACCAGTTGTTAAGATTTACGTCCCAAATCTTACATAATCAGAAAAATAGTAAATAAGCGAAGAACAAATAACGCATACAGATTTATAGTGGTTCACCCTCAATGCAAGAGCTACGTCTACTTTACCGCTGCAGATTTTATTATAATGGAGTTTTGAGTTTACAATTCTCTCTTTCTCTCTTTTTCGACTACTCTAGTGAAAGAAAAACGGCGCCCTAGTTTATATATAGTGAAAACTAGGGCGAACATAATACAAACCTAAAATTCCCAAAATACCCTCCACTAAATAACATTACATTATAAAAATTTCATCCCTACTCCCCTGGGAGGGGGGTTTACCACCCCCTCTTCCAACCCCAGGTCAAGTCTATCAGCGTTCCACACTCTGCGTAGTGTCTTCATAATATCGACGGTGAATTAGGCTCCACAACTCAACAAATATAATATATTATGAAAAATATATTATTTGCTTCACCTTCTTTCATAATTTTTTATCATTTGGTCCGAAGATAATATTGTATATGTAAAGCAATACGGGAAGTAAATAAATATTACAAGTGTTTGAAAGGATAAACAAATAGCCAATATTCAGAACTGCCGCAAGCTTGTTGAATGTTGAATCTTGATAACCTGAAATTAAGAAACACTAAATCTGGATTGTTACAACTGTGGCTGAGTCGAGAGATGACTCTCTGTCTTTAAGACAAAATTGCCCCGTATATATGCTTTTACATTAACGGGCAATAGTCTCCCAAGATAAAACAACAACTAATCAACACTACAAAGCAAATAGGTTGATTCTGACGAAGAAAACAAACACGAAACGACTTGCTGAAGAATGAAAAATGAAGGAAGAGTTTTCTATTTTCATCCACTGTTTCTGCTCATGTTTTGGACAGAACTTGTGTTGTTATCTCTTCTGTTTGTCTCTGTGTAGTATATAGTGTATGTAGTCCCTACAATTGAGCCAAAAGGCTTCAATATATAGCATAAGGGGATGGAGTCCTCAACTGTCAAGTAATGACTGTTTATGGTCATTAGTGAGGGAGTTAATCAACCAAGTAATGGCTGATTGAATGTGCAACATAAAGGAGCTTTTAGGGAGGTGATTAAGTGCAGATTAATGGAGTTTTAACGCTCCAAAAATCAACCCAAACGGTAGGCAGAAACTTTCTGCCTTCCGTCGTTCCCAATTTCATCTTTCTAGAAACTTCAGGGACCAAACTGTAAATATTAAATAATTTGGGGGTCTATCAGAAGAAGCCCACGACCCGAACGGGACGGGACGGACGGGCGGCGGCGGCGTGCGTGTGGACTTATCCTCGAACCCAAGCACACCTAGGTCCTCCCTCCTTCAAACACATGGGTTACCCTTTGGGGTCCCAAACCCTTAGCCAATTTTGAGACTTATAAAGAGAACAATTCTTCCTTTTCCCACCGATGTGGTAGATTTGTCCCACACCATATTTCCATGCCTCAAACACCTTACTTCGTGGACCAACATCTCTTTCATTTCTCAAGGAAATTTGACGATTCTTGGCCCTACGGTCATCTACTCACTTAGTAGATTATGCACGTGTGAAGAGACAAAACCTCCAACATGCGGAACCCTAGTGTTTAAGTCATTAAATATGGGTGGACGCACCTCTTCACCAAAGGCAAATTTCCAACAGATAATTCTTTTGATCTTGTCTAGTATAACCCAAATTTTCTCGACCTCCCTTTTGAAGACTCATGAAATCAAAAGTCGCTTCAGACATTAATCCGGCATCTTCGGCCAAATCAATTTATTGAGCTTGTACTTCATTTGTTCTTCTATGAGATGGCAACAGGTGAACCATTGTTGGGGGAACAAGAGTATGATTATGTTCTACGTCAACCTTTGTGATGCGATACTTTCCCTATGGTTGACGCGTAAAAACAATGTGAGCTTGATATTCATTTCTAGTTTCTCTCTGTCGATTAATAACGTGTGTTCTTCGTTTATCATCTCCACGAAAACCTTCTTTGAAACACGTTATCTTTCTTGAAGTTATGTAACCTAAGTTCTTATTCGTGTTTACGTACTCTTTACGAGTACTAAAACCAATCTTTCTTGCATACTCGTTATAAAAATTGATTGCATTCTCATCATTTTCAAATCCAAGCCCAAGTTTAGGCTCAAGATTGATATACCCTTGAGGCTTATTTTGTAAAACTTCTTCCGGTAATTTATCATACACGCTTTTCTCAAAGTTATCCATTATACTTCAAAAGAATAACAAAAATACCAATCAATCTTTTGTACTTTACCGAAATAATAAATAAAAAACGTGTATATAAATAAATATTGAATAGTAGAATCAAATTCAGAAAAAAAAGAAATAATTATTACACACTAAATAAATATCCACCCGATGATTACATAACTAATAGATTCAAAATTTATCTAACTACATACAAAAAAAAATTATGAGGTAAACTAACCCAGGTGACAAACTGAGTATTTTCGTGTAAAGCAAAAGCTGATGCGTAATTGGTTTGGTTGCTTTTAATTGATAGTATTGCATAAAGAGACAAGGTGTAAGTTAAATCATTGATAATCTAGAATTAGCAGCAAAACTAATTTTAAAAAATATAGTAAAAGAAGGACAAACCTTAGCAGCTTTCTAGTTTGTCAATGGTAAAGTGTTGCTTTGTTTACTTTTGCAGAAACAAGTACAATACAATTAGATGGGTAAAAGAAAAGGGCGAGGTCGTTTTTTTCCAACTAATAAATTCATACCTTTTATAGAAAATTAAACCAAAAAATAAGGAATTAGTTAAAACCAATCTCAGCCACTTATATTCATATGATACACGTGTCAGTCATCTGCTCACTGAAGCAGAGCCGGACCGTAGGAAAAAGTACTCTAATAAATGTCTGCACCTATTGTTATATTAGGATAAATAGTAGTTACCCGCATTGGCGTCCTCTGTCATTGTCCCATGACCTGCCTGACTAAACCCGTCTTATTAAGATGGCTTGTAACCTAAACCCCCACCTCCATAATAAGGGACCCTGCTAATCAACATCTTGAAAGATGGTGAAGCTGGATGGTGAAGATTTCACTCTAATAAGTTAGTAATATTGGATAGACCGAAGTCTTTCTTTTCCATCCGATAAGCCTTTTACAGACTCGGATGGCTCCTACTAGCTCTCCTCCTAAGTATAGAAATTCTTATTGCGCAGGGATGTAAGTGTTCGATTAAATATAGAAGATATATAGTTGTAATTAAGTCATTATATTTATGAAGGGTTTTCATAATATAGGAGATGGAAGTTTTTTATTTTAAAATAGATGGGATGTATTTGATGGCGGAGTCATGATTTTTAGTAAGGAAAATCAGATTCGGATGAACCTTCTTCCGCCTTCCTAGCTAGCTCTTCCCATGAGTGTATATAACTGAATCATTATATTGTGTAGGTCTCCATCGTATAAGAGACATATATAAGTATTTAATTTGATATATAAAAGGGTATATTGATCTACAATTGAGTCATATATACTATAAGAATAAGAATATTTAGTGTAATTAACTCAAATTTAATTTAACTATATACTTATTAATTAACTGGTAAAAATATGTCTAAAAATTCTACACATGTAATGCAAATGTTGGTTGGTATATTCAACGGAGGGGGATAATTCAAATTTTGCTTCCACCTTTATTAGAGATATTCTCCATTTTCATTAGTTTAGGCCTTGCCTTCCAATTCCTTTTTTGGAAGGGATTGAAATGCCCTTTTACAGAATCCTTAGAATGGGGTGTGGCGTTTCCAAGATAGATGCCAATGGCGTCGCCACACCTAACAGATCAATCCTCCCCAATTTCCCCACTAGAAAGAGGCATTCAACCAAATCTATCCCTTCAAAAAAACAACCATTGTTGATGATGCATGAGCGGCCTATTGATAGACCTTCTATTTCTGCTCCAAAAATTGATGATAATTTGACTTGTGTCACCTCTGAAGGGTCTAAAAAAGATGATGATGAAAAAAGGATCGCGAAAATTAAGACAATTGTTGAGGAAACAGAAAAAAATGATGAAAGAGGCCGACTACATGAAGATGAAGGAGAGGAGGAGGAGGAGAAGGATGATAATGACGATGATCAAAGGGCGATTAATAAGGTTCGTGTTGATGAGGAGGATGGTGATGCTTTCCCTAGGTCACCAAGTTTTAGGGTTTATTTCAATGATAAGGATGTTGAAAGCAAGAAAAATGACGGTACGTGTACCTATTAAGAAATATTGTAATTCATCACAAATTGACTAATTTTACGTCGGTTATTAATCGATAACAATTCTTCAGCTTTCTTGGGGATTGAAAGTTTATAGCCCTTTTTTTTGGTTATAAATTCCCTTTTGACACAACCACCAAACAAAAAAACAACTGCATGTGTATGCATTATAGTAATTAATTGTAGACGAACCCTTTTTAAAAAGTTTTTCTTCTTGATTTTTCTCTGTTAATTATCATTAATAATCGCGTAATGCAGGTAATTATAACAAGGTTGGCTTGAAGGACGTTACCCCGGTTGTAGCTACCATATCATCAACAAAGGTGGGTATGTGATTTTTACAATTAGTTCTGTTCTTTTGCAAGAAAGTCATAGCTAAAAAGAGAACGGATGTAAAATTTCGTTGTTCAATAAGATTGCCAAAGATGGATATATACTATTTTGCCAGTTCTTTTCATTTTCAAAAGATGTAAAATGTTTTCATCATTCCATCATAGCATGGTGGATTGGTAAAGATTAAAATGGAGAAGTGTATACATATCTATGATTGATTAGACCAATTCTTTTCAATCTGCGTGCCTTATTATGATATCAACCGTAAAAACTTAATTTATTCAAAATCTGGGTTCCAATTTCTAAACATATACTCCCTCTGTCCCAAAAAAGATTATATTAGTTTGATTTGATACAGAATATAAGAAATGAATGAATCAAAATAAGCATTAGATATTTGTGTGCCTGTCATCTTATAATGTTAAATTGTTTCTAAATATATAAATGTATCAATCTTTTTTGGATAAACTAATAAGAAAAATAAGACAATCTTTTTGGGACGGAGGGAGTATATAATTGATTAGACTAATTATTTCGAGATTCACTTTTTAACCGCGTACCCAAACATGGAATCTTAAAGTTTTTCGAAATAAAATTTAGATATTTAATTTGAAAATTACGTAAAAGTATTATTAAGTTAAGTCACAATAATTGACAATTCAAAATATTTAAAAAGTATATGACAAAATAGCAACAAAAGAAAACTCATTTGACTCTCGAAATTCTAGTGGTATACCACACAAATTGACATTGAGGGAGTATAATATTGGGTTAGTTTGAACTTATAACATTCACAATTTCCTGCAGGAGTCGGAGTCAGTGGCAATAAGGAGGAGAAGAAAGAAATAAGAAAGAGGAGTACTTATAGAAATGTGCTACCAAAGAACCTGTTGAATGGTCGATCATAATCTAACTCTTCAACTTGCTCCACTTATCATCATAAAGTAGCTTCTTGATCATACACATTGCTTTGTTTTTTTTTTCCTGCATGCCTCCTCTTTTGATTGTATGAAATAGAAGGTTCCTTCAGGCTTCATGTAATGTCAATTTGAGAATCATTAAAAAAATTGAATTTATTTATAAACAAAATATTCTTCTATACGTTTTGTTTTTCTTCCTCTCTTATATACATTTCTACTAGCTGTTTAGCTAAGACGGTCAAGGTATAATATATTCCACTTAGGGTTAACACGATACAATTTTCACGGGAAAAGACTTGCAACACTAAAAAATATTACTCACTCTGTCTCAATTTATGTGATACACATTCTTTTAGTCCGTCTCAAAAGAAATGATACATTTTCTTATTTTGCAATAATTTAACTTTAGCCTTTAATTTTTACGCTTAACGAGATAATCTATAACCACACAAATATATTTGACTTGTTTTAGACAACAAGATTCAAAAGTCTTCATTTATTTCTTAAACTCCGTGCCGAGTCAAATCATATCACATAAATTGAGGTGGAGGGAGTATTTTATTTGCGGTTTCCTTTTTAATTTTATCCAAGACTTTATTCATCCATCCAATAATATTTTTTTTAAAAAATCCTTGTTATTTGAGTGGATGGGAGGAGTCATTGATTAATGGATCTTCTGAATTTACACAAAGGGTTGCTATCACAAACTTGTTCCCACATTTGCAGAAGTCTCAGTGACTGCCATTCTTTGCAGCTCCTTATCATTCTCCTGAAGAGAGCATCAGTTGTAAAATTTGATTTTGTACTCTAGTATTTTAATGTAGTTTTTAAAAATACAAGTTATACTTCGTTAAAGTTAAGAGATCTATATCTAAATTGACACAGAAATGTAGATTCTTTGACTCATTTAATCCAAATAGACGTTCTTTATGGGACGAATGATACTTTAGTACTTTACATTGAATTTCATTTAACTAAAGTTCCATTTGGCAAAAGGATCGAAAGAACCAAAAAACTATACTTGGCACCATTTGGGCTTTATCAGTGTTGTTCCTTTGGGCAACTTTTTCTTTGTGCGGAATGACCTTTAAAGGCACTGATATTTAATTTTTATCCCTTAAATTTTTATTTTTTATCCTTTCTCTAAAAATTCATGGGTTCCGGGTTCGAACCCCTGCTCATGCAAAAATTTAAAAAAAATCGCAAGACAGAAGTTTGTAGTAAAATTAGGCCTATTCGGACAAAATTAGACCTATATTGGCATAAATTTGTCTTTATGACAGAGATTTTCCTTAAGGCCTAATTTGGGGTAAAGTTTGCCTTATGGCAAACCTCTGCCGAATAGGCCTAGTTTTTCCCGAATATGTCTAATTTCACATGAATAGGCATGATTTGTCTACATCTGTCTTGCGAAATTCTTTTTAATTTTCGCCTGAGCAGGGGTTCGAACCCAGAACTTCGGGGTATTAGGCGAAGGACAAAAATAAATATTTTAAATTTGATGAGAAAAAATTAAAGACCACCTCGAAATAAGGGTAGTTGTGCGAATTTCCCTTTGGGCAAATTATAGTTGAGTTTGCATGCAAACTTTTCATTCGAATCCAAACTCTAGCTTGAGTTTTTTTTTTTGAGTTTTGACTGAGCGAGGTTTGAATCCGGAACCTCGAAATATTTTAAACGAAGGAAAAAAATTAAAGATTCTAAATTTGAGGAGCAAAAATTAAAGATCAGTGCCTTTGAAGGGAAATCTGCGCAAAAAATGTAACAAGACGTACATAGGCCGTGAGGCCCATTGATAAAATTGTACCGGCCCACGCATCAAAATTTCAGCACTCGTTAAAAGCTACTAAAACATAGCTTCTTACTTAAGTTTCTCTTATGGATAAACCTTGGTCATATGTGTCTGAACTACAATCAGATGGAGTTTTTAACAGTGTTTGTCTAAAGTTATTCCGAAGTGAATAATACTTGAAAAAATTTAAGCACTGCAAGGATGACTTAAATGATGATCCCAAAATCGAGTATTCGTGCAATTCGGCCCGCCCAAGTCATGCTCGAGGAAATGCATGTTATAGATAAAGTGAAGAAATTGCATGGTTTTCCCTTCAAATGGAATGGTCTTTAATTTTTTCCCTTTAAATTTGTTGATCTTTAAATTTTTTCCTTTAAAATCGAACTTATGTCTAGACGGACATAAGTTCTTTAAGAAATTGACATAATTTGTGGGATATTATGATGAGAAAATATAAATTTATAACCGGCGAAAAAATTATTTATCTTGAGGGACAAAGATTAAAACCAACACAAACTAGGGGTTATAAGTGCAAATGACCCTAAAAGAAAAGGTTAAGAGGTTTGCAGCCCAAGTCCAAAAACTGTAGGTTGTTTAGATGTTATTCAACTAGTGGTTGCAGAGTTAAACCAACTAGTTCAATCGAATTTTTTTCACTTTCCTCACGTGAATCTGTGAGACGTAAGTGTAGAACTTTCATGTGCTTATGGAATTTGAAAATAAGCAGGTACAAGTAGAAAATATTTGAATGAGGGCCTGTTTGGATTGACTTATTTTAAGTCAAAATAGCTTATAAGCATTTTTATGGTGTTTGAGTAAAAACAAAAAAGTACTTTTAAGTTCTTGTTTCTAAACCAAAATAGCAAAAATAAGCTAAAAATCATAAGTTAAAATTCCTAACTTCGGTTCCAAATCATATCAACTATAGCATACTAGTAGTAAGAGTTTATTGGGAAAAGGGTCAAATTTTCCTCCAACTATGCGTTATGGAACAACATTGCCCTCCGTCAAACTTTGAAATTAAATATACCCTTACCGTTTGCAAACTTGTTAAATTTGCCCTCGGATAGAAAGATATGTGAGTTGGACGCCATGTCAGATCCACGTAGACTACACGTCGGCAGACCACCACCACAAACTACCGCCCCTTCCGATGATCTTTCCCTCCGGTTCGTTGGATTGTAATGCCATAATGATGGACTTCAAAGCCCTGCTTGGGGAGCTCCGATGAACCATCATCAACTCTCCGATGATGGTTAAATCACAAGTCACAAACAATCACTTTTTTTCTTTTAGACCGGCGATAACATAGCAATGTACTTTTTCGGTGAAAAGTCGTCGAAATATGAGATCACTCGCTGACAATGGTAATGAATAACATAAAGAGCAGAGGAACTAAGAAGAACTCAAAAATCAGAAAATTAGAACATACACTGCCATCTCCGGCAGAGAACCCCGAACCAAACGCTATCAAAACAACATCAAAATCATACCATCGGCCACCAACAAACAACCCCCAGATCTCTCAAAATCATCACCACTGTTGGAGCTCGTCTCCGGCAAACCAAGACCAACACCACCACTGCCTCGCGACACCACCACCAAATACGATCCTTTCCCCACCACAAAACCATTGTACAACAACGACCCCATATCTGTTTGTTTTTCAGAGTTTCTCCACCAGATTCTTACTTTAAGGTCGTCGAAGTGACGTCTCCGGTTTGTCATTCTCTACGTTATTGCCATGCTTGGGCAAAATTACTATGGCTAATCTTTTGTTGTGTTTTTGGGGGTTGCGAAGCAATAGGGTGGCGGTGGTCCGATGGATCGGGGGGGGGGGTTGTGGAGAAGATCGGCAGATTTTTGTTTTTATTTGAGTTTGGAAGATATCAAGGGGTTTAAGTGAGCTGATGTGGGGGCAAATTTAACAAGTTTGCAAACGGTAAGGGTATATTTGATCTCAAAGTTTGACGAATGACAATGTTGTTCCATAAAACATAATTAGAGGGCAAATTTGACCCTTTTCCCTAGTTTATTATCTTGATTCTTGGTCACTCACCCATTTCCCTTTTATAGATTTCAAAATATGTAACAAAATAAGAAAAAGAATAAAATTCATAAAGTCAAAACTACATGTCCATGTCCAATAATAACCCTTGAGAAGTCCCAAGAGCCCCAAAAAAACAAAAGGAAAAAAAAAATGAAGAATATGAAAAAGAACTTTACTGATTAAATATTTAATAGTGATAGCAGCCATATTCCGTTGAGGGACAATATTATAGGGCGTTGTTGTCGTTGAGTCAGAATTGTGGGTCCAGTCCGCCATTAACATAATAAATCAATAATACAACTACACTAATAATAACTAATATATGTTCAGATTATTGATATTTACTACTACCTGTACATGTAAATGTGCACCCTATGTCTGTGTATGAGTTTTATATATATTTGTGATTATTATTAGGATTTTGATTTAGCTAAGAAGGAGCAAATATGTCTGGAATTATAGGTCGAACAATGGCCAGTAAAAGGATTTCTGCTTTGGTGAGAATAAATTACAGTTTTTTTTTAATGTTTCCTTTTTTGTGTTTTTTTTAATGAAAAAATGTGAATTTGGATTTACTATTTTAGAACAATTTCTTGATGGGAAGCAGGGTATTTGCATCTAGAACTTACTCTTCCACAGCTAAAGAGGTGATTTTTTTCTTTCTATTTAACTTTGTTATTTTATACATTTGATTGATGTTTAATGATGTTGATTGTGGACTCATTTTAATCTATTTGTAGGTGACAGTGCGTGACGCGCTAAATTCAGCTCTAGATGAAGAAATGTCTGCGGATCCTAAGGTTTTCGTTATGGGGGAAGAGGTATAATCAATGTTTTTGTTTAACAATTCTAAAAATGCAAATTTTATCTGTAAAACGGGTCCATATAGAGTAGAATTGATAGAGGATTCATATAGTTGACCTTGGTTTGAGGCATGGTTGTCTTGTTGTACCGTGTTGTTGTTGCAAATATTAGCCGACGCTTAACTAGTTTGGGATTGAGGTATAGTTATTGTTGCTAAGGTGGTTGTTTTGTTGTTCTTGAAATATGTATCACTATTAATGTTCTTCATTTAAATCTTGATTTGTGTTATTATACATTACTTATAAAGGACAGAAATATTAATCTGTACCCGCAAGGGTAGCCAAGTTGGTGTAGCAGTAGAGCGCGGGACCGCAAGGTCACGAGTTCGATCCCCTGCATAAATCTTCTTGGTTGAGCCTGTCACACATGGCTTGCCAAGTGTGGTTAATCGGCTGACGTGGTTTGCAGGCTATTGCGTCAGTCCGGGGTTTACCCTGTGCGCACTCGAAAGAGTAGAGGCTGCGGGTTCTTCATCAACAAAAAAAAATAAAAAAATATTAATCTGTGTTATGTTTACTCAGGTTGGTGAGTACCAGGGAGCCTATAAGGTTAGAAATGGTTCTTTTCACATACTTTTCAAGTCTTGTGTTATTATCCTGCACTTTTTGCAGTGGTTATCATTTTCTCTAGTGTGTGAGCTTCTTTTAATTTTTCAGATTACGAAGGGGCTTCTGGATAAATATGGTCCGGAAAGGGTTCTCGATACACCAATTACTGAGGTTGCTCCTTGTGCTTCGATTCTGAAACTGCTGCTGCTGCTTCATTCTTTCTTGAACATACATAATAAACATTCGAACCCTTTTTTGTTCTTTCCTAGGCTGGATTTACTGGAATTGGAGTTGGTGCAGCTTACTATGGTCTAAAGCCCGTAATTGAATTCATGACATTTAACTTTTCCATGCAGGTTGAACTTCTGATCTCATGAAGAATTCTTGTTTCTTTTTAAAAAAAATATTTATTGATCTGTTTTCCTGCGAAATATACTTTCTTTTGAGCCGAGGGTCTACCGGAAACGGCCTCTCTACCCCCACAAAGGTAGGGGTAAGGTCTGCGTACATCCTACCTTCCCCAGACCCCACTTGTGGGATTACACTGAGTATGTTGTTGTATTTATTGATCTGTTTGTCCTTACCTTAAACATAAGTATGTGAAGATCATTTGCCAATGTCATTGAACATTTCCCATATGTATTTTATGTCTGAATGAGTTCACAGTACCCATTAATAAGGTCGTGCTAAGAATGACGACTAAAGCAAATCACGCAAACAATTTTGATTGTGTATGATTGTTTTGGAGTCAAGTTAATTATTATAACATGGTGTAACATGTTGTTTTCCTTGTCATCTGGAAATGAGCTGATTGAATTAAATGCAAACACAATACTAAGGGGCGATGGGATCTTAGGTTATTGACTTCAAGTTTAAACGTTAATTTTTGGTACTTTTAGTCTCTGAACTAACTACAATATTAAATTCTAAATACTACTTTTCCTTTACTGTTTGCCAGTATTTTCAGGAGGGGAGTGGGGAGTGAGGGTAGGGTGCAGCTACTACTTCAGTCACTAGAAACCAAGTAACAGAATGTAGATGACGATGACTTCCATGCATAAATGCACAATGGTGTGGCTGACAATGATTTCCGTGCTTAAATTCGCATTATGCTCATAGAAATCATGATCTATAAAAATAACAACAGATTGTAGGACAAGTGCTTTGTTTGTGAAGTAGTGTCACCCCCCCCCCCCCCATGTAAACTAGGATATTAATGAGGACTGTAAATGGCTATTGATCAACTATGTAGTGACAATTGTATAGGAGCCTGTTTCCTTTGCAGATACGTAATTTTTTCCTCCAACTGTTATCTCCCTGGCCAAATTCGCATCTGCATCCTATTCTTCCCCTTTCTACGAATTTCTGTCTATAGGGGCTCTAGAATAAGATCATGACATCTCTCATCTGCAAATGCGACAAGCACATACGTGGTGGGTTCTCACGAAGTCACTACGACATTTTTTATGTAAACCATGTTATGTTGACAAGATTTCTTGAGGCTAAGGTTTACGCAATTTTAACCCCGGACACTTGCATAATTTATTATCCCTAACTTTTTGCAGGCAATTGACCATATCATCAATTCTGCTGCAAAAGCAAACTACATGGCTGCTGGTCAGATATCTGTGCCCATTGTGTTCAGGGGTCCTAATGGTGCTGCAGCTGGCGTCGGTGCCCAACACTCTCAGGTATTTTTTATGAACTGAAAATGTGGTGTGCTGCGGTTGTTGGTGCTGCTGTGGGGTTTCCTTGAAGTGTAGGGAAATTAAGCTATGCTGTTTAACAGTTTTACATCTGATCTATTATCTTTCTCTAACGTTGGCAGTAATGATGGGCTAGCCACACTCATTAATGGAATTGATTCTTAACTGGAGCCAAATGACAGAATTACACAAAACTGTTACTCTAGATTATTTTTGATATTCTGCTTTCTTGGTTTTGAATGGATTGTTTTTCTTAGAATTGTTGGCTTTAGTTAATAATCTTATATAGATGGCACATGGTATGGGTTCACTAGTAGAGAATAGTTAAAGTCATAAAGAAAGAAGACATCGTTAGGTAAAATTTACAAAACTAAAAGTTGGAGAGTATAGATGATTAATATAGGAAAAGTAAGACAATTCCTAGGTTGCATCTGAATGTGCTAGGGGATGCCACTGATTATGAATGCATTTAGGTCATGGATGTTACATCAGCTTGATGTTCATATGTGCTGTGTATATACATTTCATACGTGTCCTTCAACTGTGCATTTGAACCTACAAAGATATTTTCTGTGCATTTGGACCTACAAGATATCTTCTTCTGACTCAATGTGGTTTGGTTCTCCCTGGACCCCGGGCGTAGGGAGAGTTTAGTAGACCAAGTTGCCTTACTGTACAATATATGAGAACCTTTGAATAACTTGTTTTGTCGAAAAGATTTTTTTTCTCAATACTTGAACCATTATAGCATCTAAAGCTACAGCATCATTACAGCCTGATACTGCTCAAACCACTGCTCAGGAAGCAGTATTCATAGTTTGCTTTCAAAGAACATCTTACCAGATATAACATGGGAAGTTTAGTTTTCAGTAGGTTATTGAGCCATTTGAATAGACACAAGCGTATAGCCCTTTGCTGCACAATTATTCTTTATCTCTGCAAAGTGTTTCCTTAAAATAAAATTCTCTGCAATCAGGAAATTATTTCCTGGATATAATTAAAACTTAAAAATAGGCAGAGTCCAGATGTAGTGAGCATCAAGGTGGTTGGAAGAAGTATGAGGTGGATGATGCAAGGTTTATTTAATCAATAATGAAGATGTTTCCATGAGTGGGTTTCTGGGAAGAAATAATAGTTAGAAGGAATAACTTAGTTATTAAAAGATAACTTAGTGGTCAATGAAGTGAGACGAAAATTCTTGGAGACTAGAGTTCAAATCCAGAAGATGCAGAGATGCTAGATGATTTCTTCCCGTCTGCCTAAACCTTACTGGACAAGTTTACTCAGCATCTATGCCGGTACAAGGTAGCAGCATCCAGTGGAATATTTGAGGTCTGTGCAAGTCGGCCCGAACAACACCATTGTTAGGGGAAAAACTATGTTATGCCTTGTACTGAAACTTATGACTTAGTTATTAAAAGAACTAAGTTATTCCTATTAATGAAATTTAATTGACATATTCACCCCCCCTCCCCCACTCCCAGAAAAAAAGAAGAAAAACTTGGTTATTGGAAAAGGTTTTGAGGGTCTTGTGGTCTTGTCTTTTGGACTCCCGTGTTGTATTTTTTGACTAAGGATTGACATAACAGCATACTTCCAAATCTGCTGACCCAGGTGAGAATTGCAAGAATTATAATGATGTAAGGGGTTACTCAATACATATTAAAGGTGAATTATCTTTTTCAAAAGAAATAAGTTAGAAAAGGATGATTTAATACGTTGTCAGAGTCATCTGTACAGTGTTGTGGTGGTGGATTGGCACAAGTCTACCTCCCAATCTGCTGCCTTAGGTGAGATGCAAATATGGTTATGGCTGATGCAGGTCATACCAGGTTTAGTCTACAAACGGCAGTTCTTAGAGTATGACATGCTGCATGCTGAACGTTTTGCATATATTTAGTCATCTACAGATAGTTTGGTACTGTACCTGATGATGAAAAGGCTAATTTTTAGGGTTGTTATCCATATAAGCGGTTGATATAGCAACATTGCTAGAAAAAGGAGTCTTTAGAAAAGTTATAAAATAAGTAGAGGTATGTGAATACGGCCGAGATCTTTTCTGTTTGACGAAGTTTGGCTGAATAAATAATTCTAAGAGCGTGAAGAATAACATGGATCATTTTCTTCTTGGGAAATTATCAGGGCACTATCAAAAAGAAAATTAGGGTCATTCTCGTAAGATTATTAGAAATAGTATTTGCACAAGTGCTATGTGTTAGTTACTGCTGCTATAATCTCATGCAGTTTGATTTCTGCTGCTATGTGTTAGTTACTGTTGCTTTCTTTCAGAATGCGCTATCATGGCGTATTCACTTTTGATACCAGCATTTTCATACTGCTTTAAATTTCTTGACCGGGTCTGACTGTTTTCTCTTGTTTTTGCTTATGCATATGCCTGTCTTGAGCCGAGAGTCTCTCGAAAACAGCCGCTCTACTTACCAAGGTAGAGGCAAGGTCTGCGTACACCCTATCCTCCCCAGACCCCACGATGTAGGATTTCACTGGGCATGTTGTTGTTGTAGTATTTGCACAAGTGACTTATGCAAGTCACTATGATAAACTTTTGCATTTTGCAACTCAGTTGCATTGATTCCCGAGTCTTGTATGGTTCTTAAGTCCTGCACGCTAATTCTCCCATTTTCATGCAGCGTTAGAATTTCAAATATACATGTTTTAATTTATTTTTTACGGTGCATTGTTTTATGATTTTCATCGACCTCGAGAAGGCATACGACAAAGTCCCTAGAGTGGTTCTATGGAGATGTTTGGAGGCTAGAGGTGTACTTGTGGCGTACACTAGGGTGATCAAGGATATGTATGATGGAGCCAAGACCAGAGTACGAACAGTGGGAGGAGACTCGGAGCACTTCCCAGTGATGATGGGACTGCACCAGGGATCAACTCTTAGCCCATTCTTATTTGCTGACGCGACAAATCCAAAGGGAGGTGCCATGGTGTATGTTATTCACAGACGACATAGTCCTAATTGATGAGACTTGCAACGGAATGAACGCTAAGCTGGAGGTTTGGAGACAAACTCTGGAGTCTAAAGGGTTCAGGCTGAGTAGGACCAAGACAGAATACTTGGAGTGCAAATTCAGCGACGGGAGCGATCTTGAGACAGGCGTGGAGGTGAGGCTTGATACTCAGGTCATTTCGAAGAAAGGAAGTTTCAAGTACCTCGGGTCTATTATCCAAGGGAATGGAGGATTGATGACGATGTCACACATCGTATTGGGGCAAAGTGGATGAAATGGAGGCTCGCATCTAGAGTCTGTACGACAAAAAGATGCCACCAAAATTTAAAGACAAGTTTTATAGGGTGGTGGTTAGACCGACTATGTTGTATGGGGTGGAGTGTTGGCCAGTCAAGACGTCGCATATCCAAAAGATGAGAGTGACGGAGATGAAGATGTTAAGATGGATGTGTGGGCTTACAAGGAGGGATAGAATTAGAAATGATGATATCCGGGATAGAGTGGGAGTGGCCTCGGTAGAGGATAAGATGCAGGAATCGAGGTTGAGATGGTTTGGACATGTGCAGAGGAGAGACACGAATGCCCCAGTGTGGAGGTGTGAGAGGTTGGCTATGGACGTGTTCAAGAGAGGTAGAGGTAGGCCGAAGAAATTTTGGTGAGAGGTGATTAAAAGGGATAAGGCGCAGGCGCAACTTACTGAGGACATGACCTTAGACAGGAGTTTGTGAAGGACACAGATTAGGATAGAAGGATGGTAGGTAGTCGAGCGTAGTTCTACTTATGCTTATAAATTGGTAGTTGTAGTGTTATTACTGTAGGCCCGCTTAATATATCATACGAATAGGCACAATATTGCTTTATAGTTCCATGTAGTTTGACTTCTGCTTTTATATGTTCTTTAGTGTATTTTGTTTATCTTATTTACCCGCGTTAGTTACGACTTTTTTTTCAGGATGCGCTATCATGGCGTATTCGCTTTTGATACCAGCATTTTCATACTGCTTTAAATTTCTTGACCGGGTTTGACTGTTTCTCCTGCTTTGCTTGTGCTTATGCCTTGTCTTGAGCCGAGAGTCTCTCGAAAACAATCGCTCTACCTACCAAAGTAGAGGTAAGGTCTGCGTACACTCTACCCTCGCCAGACCCCACGTTGTGGGATTTCACTGGGTATGTTGTTGTTGGTGCATTGTTTTATGGGTGGAAATATTGCTCGTCTTGTTGATGGAAGGTAACATAACATTGATGAGGAAAGGACTTCATCTTTGATAATAAAAGGAACTTTTTATTCTTTGCGTACTTTTGTGAAAGAGAAAGAAGATGTCAATGCAGGTCATAGAAAGGAGGGAGGAATGTGAGAATCAAATTGTGTTTGTCAATATATCTCATGAACTTTAATTTCAGTCCAATAACATCCATTTGCATATCTTTTAAATTTATTCGGTTTTCTCAGTCACTTGTTAGTTGACATTGAAGTTATCTTCAAGCTCTAGCTCTCAATGTGTGTGTGTATGCGTGTGTCGCAAACATTTTTGTATTGCATAAAGTTTGATGGTCCTTTCTTTTAATATTTTTGCAGTGCTATGCGGCATGGTATGGTTCATGTCCAGGATTAAAGGTACTAGCTCCATACTCTTCTGAAGATGCTCGTGGCTTGCTCAAAGCTGCTATCAGGGATCCCGATCCTGTTGTGTTTCTGGAAAACGAATTGCTGTGAGTTACTTTACGGGTTTAGTTATTTAAAAAGTTTTCTTTAATCCTTCTTAAAATGTATCCTCGACGCTTGATTTTCATGATGCAGATACGGCGAGTCTTTCCCTGTTTCAGCTGAAGCTCTTGATTCTAGTTTCTCTCTTCCCATTGGAAAAGCTAAGGCAAGTTCATCCATGTATATTACATTGCTTTTTCTGTATCACTTATGGGCTATTGTTCCTTACTTTACAAACATTGGCAGATAGAACGCGAGGGGAAGGATGTGTCAATCACTGCCTACTCAAAGATGGTTGGCTATGCTCTCCAGGTTTGTCTTTTTTTCCTTAGCAGTGTTCGGAACATTTCTGAAAGAATTCCAGCATCATCCTCCGTGATAAAATTTTGATAGTTTGTCTGCTTATGGAAAGACGGTTATTGAATCCAGATAGTGTTTATTGGATCTGAATATATCCATTAACAGAATTGTTTCCAACCAATGAAGCACAAGACAGTAGAAGGATATCTATACCTGATAGTAATGCTAGTTCTCTCTCAATTTAAGATTTTTTTGCTTGACGAATTTGATGACTATTATCACAAGTCATGAATCATGTGACGACATTCAGCTTTTAAGTGTGATTCATCTATCTTCTTTCGATTTGAACAGACTTACTTCTGATCTCAGGAATCTTAAATGGCTCGAATAAGACTGGTTTGGAGCAACTATTATTTTTTGTCTTGAGCTGTGTTAAACTTTTTTTTGATGAGTAAAATAATATCTTGAGCCGTGGATTGTGTTAAATTAGTAACTGTTCATTTGCTCCTTATTCAAAAAGAAGAAGTGTTCGTTTGTAATTGCTAAGTTTTAGATCCTAGTACAAAAGCCCTTAATATTTGAAGAATAGTCTCATACAACTTGCGATCTGCTGGACTGCTAGAGGGGGAATTTCACAAGAGATAATATTGCTTGGATTTGATGTTAGATGCATTAAAAAAAATTTAGTATGGCGTTCTCTTTAGTTACACTTGTTCAATTCTCTGTGTAATGACATTTAAACATTTTTAGGCTGCTGAAATTCTTGCTAAGGAAGGAATTAGTGCTGAGGTATGACTCCTGAGTTCATGTCCAGTTTTGATTTTATACTGGTAAGCACAAAAAGGTTCCTGCCTTTCACTTCTCATTTCTCTTCTGTAATCAGGTTATAAATCTGCGCTCAATCCGACCACTTGATAGGCCTGCCATTAATGCATCTGTGAGGAAAACCAACAGACTTGTAACTGTTGAAGAAGGATTTCCACAACATGGCATTGGCGCTGAGATCTGGTTAGTCTCTTCTAACAGTCTTAGAACATGACCCATTCACCCCAACCCAAAAGCCCCCCCCCCCCCCAACTCAGCAAAAAAGCTTGAGCTCCTTTGTTATTATTATTATTATTATTATTTTATAATGTAAGCTCCTTTGTTATCAATGAAACTTACTGGATTACATTTTCCTAATCTCACTAGTGCATCTGTGGTTGAGGAGAGCTTCGAGTATCTTGATGCACCAGTTGAGAGGATAACAGGTGCTGATGTCCCTATGCCATACGCAGCAAATCTTGAAAGACTTGCTGTTCCACAGGTCTGTAATCAAAGATTTTCCTTGGTTCTCAGCCATTGGATTTTATCTTTTATTTAATCATAAATTGGTGGTTTTGTTAGGTATTTAATACTTTTTATTCTAGTTATGGCCTTATATTACGTAGATCCTTCATCTTCCCTGTCTTGATGTACTTGTGTTAAAAGCATGGAGCATATGCATGGGTATTTCATTCGGATTCTTGAAAATACACTAAAAATTAGAAAAAAAATCTGGTCATATCAGGAAGACAAGGTAAACCTAAATTCATATGGAGGAAGTTATGTCAAAAGACATACAATTTCTTAGAATCAAATGTGGATTTAGTTAAGAATATAATGGAAGCAAAAGATTCATATTGGTAAATCATTGGAGATAAAATTTACTTGTTTTTATTATGCTTAAACTGGGTAGGAGATTCGTGAACAATCCCATCTAAGAGCCTAGCAGCCTTGTTCTCTCTTTTCATTCCTCGGTTCCGTTGCTACCGCGGGCTTTCAGGGAGAGCAAACAGGAGTAGTTGATTCAGACTACCACGTGTTGTTACGACTCACTTGGTTGAGGCTTTCATCGAAACAAAGAGAGAGGAGCTTTTCTTAGTTTGGGTACAGACTTGTATGTTCAGGATAATAGTTAGTAGATTGAGAGAACCTCTAACTTGCTTTAGAAGACATTTTTAGTATTGGTATGGAAATTGATCCAATAGAGCTGAATGAATACAATGTTTCGTATATGTGATCTTAACTACAACAACAACAAACTCAGTGGAATCCCACAAGTGGGGTCTAGAGACGTGATCTTAACTAAATTTGGAAATTGAGACATAGTTGATTAATTGATTGAATGACAGAATAGTGCAATGTGTCTCCTATTATATCAGTCTAGGGAGAAAAAAATGGAGAGTAGTTGGAACAAGTTACCAGAGTCGTATCTGATAAGTTCATATATCGTGTCCATGCAAATACAAATAATGTGAATAAAGAGGTAATACCTGTATAAAACAATCGATACCCCGTAGCTCATGGGGAAATTTCTTCCCATATTTTATTGGCGAATTGCATTTGAAATCCACGTTTTCCTTCATATGAACACATTCATAATGTGTTTGAATTTTCTGATGCAGGTAGAAGATATTGTTCGTTCAGCCAAGAGGGCTTGTTACCGATCAAGTAACTAAATCAGTTCCAAAGTCTGCAGCTTCTTAGGCTTGCTCCAACAGCGTCTTGCTTGTTCCTAAGCATTTAACTTCTTTTTGTGGATATCGATTCTTTTATCCGCCTGTGAGTGGATGCTTCTTGCCATCTTCCGGAAAGTTTAGTCGACTGTAAAAACAGCTAAACTGGTAAACCAAATTAGCGAAAGAAATCTGCTGCCAGATTTTTCAGCATACGAGGAAACAGTTCTTGTAGAAAATAAAAATTTACAGCTTCTGGGAAATATCAAATTGCAGTGCAACTGCTTGTTTCTTCTTTGTCCAATCGTCTCTGAACTGCTATTGCTATAAAATATAAATTGTTCAAGGAAACACCAACTATAAGTGGATATGCACTATGGCTATTTCTTTTTTGAGACAACTGATATGCAATATATCTTCTTAAAGTTGTTTAGTACTTCTATTTTAAATTATAACACTTTCTAGTCTGGAATATCCAAAAATGTTCGACAGTATTGTATTGATAAAATATTTTTGGAGTTTTTTTATACAATGTTTACAATTCCTAGGGCAGCGACCCATAAAAACGAAGGAGCTTTTCATAATGGGCGAGCCTTGCTAACTTCTTAACTATCTAACTTTAATATTTTATTCCACTACTGCTAATTCAATATAATTAAACACTAACGATTTCCCAAACAAGGTTAGTTCTTCAAGCGTCGAACTGAAATACGTACTTGCAATTTTATGCTTTCATGTTCAATGGATGATTCCAGTGGGACATCTCTTTAAAGTAACTTAAGATACATACATAAAGACTAAAGTTCATTGGAGTACTTGATTTTCTTCCCTTGAGAGCAACCCAGGAGAAGATGAAGCAAAGAAAGTTGCTAAGTACAAGCAACTAAGTGATTACAAGAGATATCTGCATGGAATCACACAGGAATTTAGAAACCTCACAATTCACAATATCCATGCGAGCAAAATATGAACAAAAATCTAAAAAAGTTTACTGTTGGCAGATGGCGAGGAGAAAAAGTGAGGTAATCTGAAGCAACCACCAAGCTATGGCACTAAATAGAAAAACTTCGCAGAAACAAACCCCAGAAGAAAGCAAAAGAAACATATTTCCTTGATACCATAGAGACAACAGTTAGTATTACATTAGGATTCAACCAGATTATGGTTTGCATTTACTTTTTAATTAACTTTTTTCAACAATAAAGAATATGATTCAATACTATCTATGCTTAATAAAGTGAGAACAGGCGCACCTCAATCCCAAACAAGTAGGAAACAAGTCAACAACTATATAAATTATTTTTGAGTTAAAAAGAACATATGTTAATCATAGATAGTTGTATTAAACTTTTCTTTAACAATACAAGTAATTTTTATTGATTGCCAGCAACAAGAAGATGGTTGTATTAAACTTGAAGATGATAGGATGGAAATAGAAAAAAAGGTGAACTGTAAGAGAGGAGAAGGTCGCAATGCAGTTATAATTTCAGCGAATAACAGGTCATGTGCAAGAATGCAATATATTAATTTAGCAGAATAAATTTACAAAAGAAGACAGCAACATGCAAGCTTGGGTTAAAGTTACTCTTTAAATGACATCAGGATGTGACGAAATGTCAACAGCAAAACCATAAAGGACACAGACAACACTGCCAAGCAACAATATAACACAGCGACTCTTTTCTGGTCATTCAGATTTTGGTGGCAGGATATAATCTTCTATATCCAATATATGAGTTGCAGAAAAAGGGTTCTCTAGCTGGACAACAGCTTTTCAAGAGCCAAGTTTTCATCCCAACCAGTTGCTTCCAACGTACTCCTCACGTGAGCTTCAGGAAAGCCCATTTCCACAAGCTTTTGTATCTGCGGCATTCATTGTACTCATTCAGTAGATCATATTTGGACGCTGTAGGTAGATATTGAAAGGACCGCAGAAAATGCAAGATCTACCCAAGCCTTAATAAAAAAATTCCCATCTACAGGAAGTAGGCAGCAGAAACTAAAATGATAAGAGAAAGCAAAAGCATGTAAGAATTGCACACCTTCTCCTCTGCGGCACATGTTTTTGCAAAAGTTTCAGTCCAGTAACGAGCTGTGCCAACAAAGGTCTGATGGTCTTTAAGATACTGCAACAACAAGAAATAGATTGACCAGCAGAAAAGAAAGATTGTGGGGAAAGGAGAGGTGCGCGACACAAATAAGGTCAAGGAACGCGAAAACTGAGCACAATACGAAACTCAAGAACTGGTGTGTGTGAATATTACTGAATGTATGAAGCACCTGTTGTGCAACAACTGCATCTTGTGGATCATCGGGTTCAGGAGCAGAAAGTAATGCTTGTATAGAAAGGAGAGCTGTCTTGAGAGTTAACGCTGGGCTCCACTGGTCCTTCAGGATGTCTAGGCATATAGCTCCACTTTGACTACTGATGTTGGGATGCCTTCAAAGGGAATTCAACACATAAAAGCACTTGAATCATAATTTCACCAGAACAGAACAGGAAAAAAGACCTTTATCATACATTAAAGCGGCTGCTTTGACACTTCAACTGGATACGGTGTGTTCAAGGCCTATGTAAGATACAGTTTGGTAGTGAATATCCTGCTATAAAAATATCAATCTTAAGGATGTCTGCCCTTGCACATTTTTAAATGATATACTTGGAGATCACAAAAGCTTTAAGTTGCTCGTGCTTTTGGTAATTCGTAATGTAGGTTCATGGAGCAGAAAAGAGACTTATATACTGATAAATAATTTGTGAATATCAATTGATCAATTCTATGGTGGCAATGCAGGTTCAATGATAGATGTGAGGAGGTTGTATGTTTAAGCTCCAGTGAAAATGACATGGTCATCTCAGTGCTCTGCCAATGTTTTTAATAAAGGAGGCAAAATAGAGGAATTTCTATGATATATTAGATGACCATTTGAGACTAGCTTTTAATTGCATATGCATAGAGAAAGCGTAGGGCACGTAAAGAAACACAAGAGATGACGATAAGGTCATGCTCGTGGTTCCTTGAGAAATTATTTTAGGACCAATTGGACCTATTTGATGAAATTGAGAACATGGTTAAGTAGTGTACTCAAGCCCTACTAGAGGAAGCTTAGCCCAAAACCAAATATGTTGTCATCATAGCATAACCAAGTTAAGACTTTTAACTTTTTTCCTTTTCTCAGGAAAACTTCAATTATAGGTATAGGGCAAGTAACAATAATGAAATAAGTTAGACTTTAATCAAGAGAAAAGATAAATAAAGAGTACGCCTGAGGTAAGAATAAAGAGTGTCAGATTCAATCAATTTCAGCGGAAGTTCATTTTATCACTGTTTAAGCTAGGAGACGGGATACTTTGCGGAAACAGATGCATAACGAGTTTAAAACTACAAGAAAGTAACTCACACTAAATAATCTTGAGTATTTAGGAAATGATTATACTAGAAGGAATATTTTGCTTCTAGAATCCTTTCATCACTCACCGCCACCAACCACCCACTGCTTAAATTGTACTGGATGATTCTCAAATGATCAAGTAATTTGAACCATCTGATGTTTAACTACATTACATGAGCTCAATAAAGAAAAGTCTGAAGTAGAAAATAATGAGTTGTCAATATTCTATACAAGAAACAGTAGCATCATAATCACAAACATTAACAATTCAATAGGTAATCTGCAATTTGTTTATTCCTTCCTATCACAACCTAAATCAGCAGTTCAATATCTGAAATTTTGTACAGGCATTACTTCTGTTACTATAAAGGAGGAGAAAGAATAGAAACAAATGATAGAGCATATATGTTTCTCATACCAAACTTTTGTCGCAAATCTCATTTTTGGAGGCTCAAACGGGTAGCCATCTGCAAAGACAAAGCTTCTTGATTCAGTAGTCATACATAAAACTGAGATATTGCGCACAAACTGTAGTCCATGCCAATGATATCTACATCCCAGACTATCTTCCTAATCAAAACAAGATTGAGTTCCACCAGAGGTTGCAAAAGTAGGTTTTCTTTTCGTCAGACACGAGGAAACCTCAGCTCTTTTACCTTTCAAGCCTTTTACCAACCATCAATCACTCGAGATGAATTTCATACGTCACCAACAGTGTGACTAAATCATATTTCACCTAGTATTCAGTACCTATACAAGTTCTTTCTTTCAACATGATCATGCAAGTAAGCTAGTAATAGGAAATGAATATTTAAGTACCAGCAAGCGGAAAGACTCTTTGGGAATTCAATAACCAAAGGACAGCTTTGAAATATGAGGATCAACCCTTGACATTATCGAAACAGCAGAAATAACCCATACGTGAATTGTTGTAAATTAAGGAAACACCAGATGTCAACAATTAATGTCAAAATAACAACAAACAAATGATGGTCCAACTCATATTCGTTCAGGTCGATACTCCCTCAGTCCCATTTTAACTGTCGCCTAAGCTCTTTTCACCCCCACTAAGAAAAACAATAAATACAAGGTAGAGTTTACTACTGTATCCCTATTTAATAAAAGCAGATTGATTTCTTCTTCTTAAATACAATGCCATTATGAGTATAGTTGAAGACAATTGCCAATTTCAATCTTGAATTCCTAAAGTGACAAACTTTTCTAGCCAAAGTGCCTGTTAATTTAGGATGGAGGGAGTATTAACTATGACATTGAACCCTTTCCGTACTGTCCCCAAACATAAGGGCCTAAAAACAAATTAAACAAAGAAAGAAATCTATCCGTAATTCCTTCATGTGGCACATTAGCTGAGAAAGATTCAATTTTTACATAAGAAAGCCTCAATAACACACATCTATCCAGGTTGATATACCCCCTCCGTCACACTTTAACTGTTGTTTCAGCTCTTTTCACGCCTAATAAGAAAAACAATAAATACAAGGTATAGTTTACTACCTTATCCCTATTTAATAAAAGTAGATTGATTCATTCTTCTTAAATACTGTGCCATTACACATGTATAGTTGAAAAAAAATGTCAACTTTAATCATGAATTCCTAAAGTGACAATTATTTGGGACACTCTTTTGAGCTAAAGTGAGAGTTAATTTGGAACTAAGGGAGTATTAAGAATGACATTGAAATCCTTTCCGAAAAATTAAACAAAGAAACAAAATCTATCTGTAATTCCTTCATGTGCCACATTAGCTGAAAAAGATTCATTTTTTACATAAGAAAGCCTCAATAACACACACCCATTCAGGTTGATATCCTCTGTCCGTCACACTTTACTGTTGTTTCAGCTCTTTTCACGCCCATTAAGAAAAACAATAAATACAAAGTATAGTTTACCACCTTATCCCTATTTAATAAAAGTAGATTGATTCATTCTTCTTAAAATACTGTGCCATTACGGGTAACGTTGGAAAAAATGCCAACTTTAATCATGAACTCCTAAAGTGACAATTATCTTGAGATAATTTTTTGAGCCAAAGTGACAGTTAATTTGGAACTAAGGGAGTATTAAGAATGACATTGAAACCATTTCTGACAAATTAAACAAAGAAACAAAATCCATCAGTAATTCCTTCATGTGCAACATTAGCTGAAAAAGAATCAATTTTTACATACAAAAGCCTCAATAACACACACCCATTCAGGTTGATATACTCCCTCCGTCACACTTTATCTGTTGAGAAAAACAATAAATACAAGGTATAGTCTACTACCTTATCCTTATTTAATGTAAGTAGATTGATTCATTCTTCTTAAATACTGTGCCATTACACGGGTATAGTTGAAAAAATTGCCAACTTTAATCATGAATTCCTAAAGTGACAATTTTGTTTTTGAGAATGAAAAGTGACAATTATTCGGAACAATCTTTTGAGCTAAAGTGACAGTTAATTTGGAACTAAGGGGGTTTTAAGAATGACATTGAAACACTTTCCGACAAACTAAACAAAGAAACATAATCTATCTGCAATTCCTTCATGTGCCACATTAACTTAAAAAGATTCAAATTTTACATAAGAAAGCCTCAATAAACACACCCATCCAAATGGTAATACATTCCATTCGTAGTGTCCTTGAGGGGCACTAACTGTTGTATCTCATTTATATGTACCTATCAAATTAAAGGTTGATTCATTCTTCTTAAATATTGTGCCATTACGGTATAAAAGGGCAGCCCCGTACACTAAGCTCACGCTATGCGCGGGGTACGGGGAAGGGCCGGACCACAAGGGTCTATTGTACGCAGCCTTAACTCACATTTCTGCAAGAGGCTGTTTCCACGGCTTGAACTCATGACCTCCATGTGTATAGTTGGAAAAAAATGCCAAGATTAATCATGAATTCCTAAAGTGACAATTATTCGGGACAATTTTTTGAGCTAAAGTGACAGTTAATTTGGAACTAAGGGAGTATTAAGAATGACATTGAAACCCTTTCCCACAAATTAAACAAAGAAACAAAATCTATCCATAATTCCTTCATGTGTCACATTAGCTGAAAAAGATTCAATTTTTACATAACAAAGCCTCAATTTTTGAGCTGTGGGTCTATCGGAAACAGCGTCCCTACCTTCGTAAGGTCTGCGTACACTCTATCTTCCTCAGACCCCACTTGTGGGATTACAATGGGTACGTTGTTGTTGTAAAGCCTCAAATAACACACGCCCATTTCTTGATACACCGTATATCTAGGTAATCCATATTCAAAACCCTAGAACCCACACAAAAACAAGAACCCAAAACCCCACATTCAAAATTCAACCAAGAATAAATAAAGAAACCCCTTTTATCTGTATCTCATTAATGTAGGTAAAAAAATGATAATTAAGAGTAGAAGGGAATTGGGAGGGGTTTACCAGTAAGAGTGATATCGATCTTGAAAGTACCACCTTCATAAGGAGTACCAATAGGACCAGGGATTGTACCAATCAAGTGAGTGAGACTGTCACCTTTAAGGGTTACATTTATTCCAGATACTTGAACATCTCTGTTGCATTCATGGAGTTCCTTTTGAACCCTAGCCAAGTCCACCATTTTTTTCTTCTCTTCCAATTTCAATTCCAAGGCAGAAGAAAGGTATATATGTTTTGTGGGTTTCTTTATGCAAAAGTGGTCTTCTTCTCCACTGCTTTTTGTTGGAGTGTGTGAGGGGCTGAGAAAGTGAGGAGGGTAATAGCGTATAGTGAATGAACTGGAGCGCCTATGACAAATTACTTACTAAGGGGGCGTTTGGTACGATAGATAAGCACAAATAATCCCAGGATAAAACTTTAGTATCTCTTTATTACTAATTTTAGAATAAGTTATCTCATGATTAAAAATAATATCAGATTAACTTATACTTGTCTGGGGTGAAATAATTATCCCAGGACAAAATAGTGAAATTGACAAAAATAACCCTTCAGACCCCACATTGTAGGATTGAACTGGATATGTTGTTGTTGTATCATTTTAAAGTTCTCTGTTGCATAATTCTCTCTACCAAATAGCAAAATTTTGAACTTTAAATTTTGAATTTTCTGAATGTTATATTTTGCTAAATTTTATTTCGCAATTTCTTATTGTGTTTATTTTTCTTTCATGGCTATTTATGGTCTTGCTTTGGATTCATTATTTGTAGATATAGTAATCAATTTCTTTTGTGGTGAATACGGGTGATAGGATAAAGATATCTAATTAATAGTTATGTTGCTCTTTTCAAAAATATCAATGGGGGCATGTTGGGTATTTTTAAAGTAGTGTATTTTTGGAGAATCTGATACGAATGCGGCATCAAAAGTGAAGAGTCCGTGCAACTAATAGTACATTGTCTTTATTACATAATTTGAAGTTAAAAAAGAAAGGTCCTCCAAGTTAAAAAAAAATCGTTATTTCAAAAGCATATGTAAAAACACATGTGATCGAAAACATTATTTATATATATTTAAATATTATTTTAAGTTTTCGACCACATGTGGTCGAAATCTGGCAACATTTATATATATTAAAAAAATTGTTTTTACAATTTCTACCGCATGTGGTCGAAATTTAGCAATATTATTGCTTGATTTTGATCACGTGTGGTCAATAATGAAAATATTGTCCAGTATTGCGACCTCATATGATCGAAATCTGGCAAGATTATTACTAAATTTCGATCACATGCGGTTGATTTTTTGTTTTTTCTAGGCTAATATTCGACCACATACGGTCGAAAATTTGGATTTTTTTATAGCATTTGGCTGCTTTTAGAGCAGCCCACCTGCCAAATCAACAATGCAACAAATCCAATTCCACCTACAACATTCTACAACACAACCATAAACTACAACATTCTACAACACAACCATAAACTACAACATTCTACAATTAAATTCCACCTTAAAGTACTTCAAAATTGAATTAAAAGTACAACCAAACACTTAAACATCCACTACATTCTACAATCAAATTCACCTTCAAAGTACTTCTAATTCAAAATAAAACTATATTCAAACACTTAAATATCATAAACATATCCAACAAAACATAGCAAAATTAGAATCCGAAGTATACGAATCAAAAAGTTCATCATTGGGTGTTAGACACATGATTTGTATCCTCCCCACTAGACTCATCGACAAGAGCATGTTCTACGTTATTAGGTGACCTATGACGTCTACCTTGGGAAGGTTGGAACGGGTGGGAGGGTTGTGACCTACGAGCATCCTCAGACACGGGAAAATCGGAAACACTCCTGAATTGAGTAAGTTATTTATTTGGGCCTGCAGGGCATTAAGTGTGGTTATTAGTTGAGAAATTTATTGGTTCATCGCTTGGTATTCCTTAGGATCCACTGCCCCCTTATTAGTAGCACTTATGCCTTTAAGGGAAGATGAGAATTGACGAAAGGCCTGATTAGTCATCCCATAAACTGTCCCATAACCTTGTTGGGGGAGCAACCTTCCCCATTCACTGCTGCTCTACTACCTCTGGGGTTATCGGCGTGCCGGTTGGCTGAGTGGCACAAAACTCCTCCATGTGTTCTTCAATTGCGTTTTGAAGTTGAAGGATACAATATTAGTAGCTAAATTTAGTAAAATAAACTAGTTATTATTGTTAATTAGTGACTTACAAAGGTTTGCTCAGCCCTTGGCTCAGCTCGTCGGTCTGTACCATCGGCGTTCTTCTCCTTCCTCGCGTGAGAAATCTTGAAGCTCTCATCTTGAGGTACTACATAACTCCTCGTGAGCTCCTTCAAACAAATCAATATTAACAACTAAAAAAGTAAGCAAAAAGAAAAAACCAACAAATTGATGAAAATAATCTTAAATTAAATTCACATATACAAATCAAATAATCTTAAATTAAATTCACATATACAAATCAAATAATCTTAAATTAAATTCACATAGACAATGCAAATAATGAAGCTCAAGTATTTTGGATACTTATAAGTCTTACAATCAATTAAATAAAACTACACATATTTAATAGTTCTAAAATTTAATACATGATAATAATGAAGCTTAAGTATTTTGGATACTTATAAGTCTTACAATCAAATAAATAAAACCACACATTTAATAGTTCTAAATTTTAATACATGCTAATTTTCCTCATTTTCTTCCTCGTCTGACCATTCTTCCTCATCACTTGTTTCATTTTCATCATTTTCTTCTACTTCTTCTATTTCGACTTCTTCTAATATATGTTCTGGATGCTCCATTTCAGTTTCTAATTCACGGTCGACTTCGTTAACATGTGATATGTCGTCATTTTGAAAGGCAGCAGGCAGTTCATTCTCAACTTTCACACGACCAACATGTTTGGATTACGCGAGCCATGAATAATGCAATTAAGGAATATATATGGACTAGTCATACACATCTCGGGGGAGATTGTACGGGGTTAAAAACATAAGACAACAAGAATATGGAGCAATAGAAACAGAATGCGGAGTGAATTTGTCTGAACATAAACTCAATCTAACGTTACGTGATTCAGCTGAAAAGTCCGGATAGATTCTATCAAAATGCTTCCAGGCCTCACCATCTGATGGATGACACATAACACCCGGTGGCCTTTTATTTTTACTGTGCCATCTCATATGAGGAGTGGAGCTATTAGATACATACAACCTCTTTAACCTTGGTATTAGAGGTAAATAATCACTACAAGAATTATAGTTTTCTGTGACAGGCTTTTGTGGCGACTCACCCGATTGGCACAATAGGTGTGACTTTTTGTGGCGCCTTTTGAGAATTGCCACAGATAATGATAATTTAGTGGCGACACTTATAGTCGCGACAGAAAATGACATATTAGTGACGACTATTCATAGGTCGCCACGAAATATATTAACTCTTCTAATAAAATGTGGCTGAAAAAGTATTTGGTGGCGACAGATAATCACTCACCGCGAAATACCTTTTGTAGCAGCCCTTGTCGCTACTAATGGGGAGCTTCCGCGACAACCTTTTATGTCGCCACTAATCATTGTTTTGATATTGATTATGAATTTACATTAAAATTCATTTTTACTAATAATTATAAAGATGCTTATTTATTTTAAAATATGTATTCATATATTTTATAACTTATTTTAGTTAGCTTGACTTTAAAATTCAAAAGAAGCATTAATGAGATAATTAGTTTTTTCCTAGCAGTTCCATATTTTTAGCTTTGTAAAGTAATTTTATTTTATTTTCTGATTTATACGTGAGGATTAATGAGAAAAAAAGAGTAGTAAGGTATTTTAATAATAAAATATAGAATAATCGGTGACTATTTTATTTTACTGATCTGACATTATAATATATTATTTTACTATAATTATATCATTAGTATTTTTTTAGGTTATCAGCTTATACTTCTTTGTTTTTATGTTTAAAAGTTATTTGTTGCCTTTACTTATAAGGATGATTACGTAGTTATATTAGGGATTTTACAAAATCTCATTTCCCCAGCGAACTCCGAGCCCTCTCCACAAAATTCCTCCGCGATGGCTCATCCATCATAGGGAGTGAGAGGTGATCCATTCTACATTTCTCCAAACCCTAGAGCTCTGTCATTTTTTCCTTTTTTATTGTTTTTGTAGTGAAACGATTCTACAGAAACTATGGATGTTTTTGAGGAGCAACCTTCTGAAATCGAGGCTAATAATTTTCAGTTTCCTTTCTTTTGTGTTTTACGTTGTGGTACTGCATTTTCTAGAATGTTTTATCTTTTTTCTTTGGGTAGAAATTCTCGTATCTGAAAGCTCAATTTGTAAATCTTATAGTGTGTAGAAATTCTAGAATGTTTTATCTTATATAGTGTGTAGAAATTCTAGAATGTTTTACGTTGTGGTACTGCATTTTCTAGAATGTTTTATCTTTTTTTTTTTTGCCGTATTAATTCTCTTCATTTTCCTCATAAATCTTCTTACTGTCTCAAAAGCTGTAAATTGTGAATAGTAAACTTGTCAATTCTTTTGAGTTAAATTATTGACTCCAGTATTGCTATCATTTATATAATGTAGATAATTATTCGTAGATCTTACGAGGACTCGGGAAACTTGAATAGCATGTAAGAATTGTTTACAGAACACCATGCAATAATCATATTATGAACAAATAAAGTAGCAACATGAGGTGTGTTATGAACGTCAATTTATGAAGCCTTATTGACATTTAATGGTACATTTGTTTTTGAGTGGCTAGATTGAAGTCAATCTATAAAGCTTTTATGTAGGGGTGAGCGTATATCGGTTTGGTTCAGTTTTGTATCCGAAAAATATGAACCGAATAATAATCATTTTAAAAAAAAATGAATACAACTTTTTTTTTAAAAAAACCCGATATATTCGGTTTATATCGCCAAACGTATCGGATTATATTGGTTTTTTTCTAGTGGGCCGGGTCGGGTCAATCGAGGAATTTTTTATTTTTTTTTTAAATTGAATTTTCAAAACTGAAATTGACATTCACACCTACACTACCATGAAATTTCGACGTTGAAATCTATTGTGTATCGTGAGATGTTTACTAAAGAAAATTAGAAATCGATTTTGGGGAAAACACAAATTGATTGGGAAAACGGACGTTTTCGTAAAAATTGGTTGCGGCCGGCCCGTCTCAAAAAAATACCCAAAATCAAAAAAATAAATCGGGTAAAATGGACATCCGAGCACAGAGTTATGACCATTTAAAGTTTCACCAATTTACAACTACTTTTTCTCCATACATTTTATGTCAGTGCTTCCGTGATATGTGATATGTTAATCAAGTTCATGCCGCATTCGACTTCCATAAAAGCTTCATAGATTGACTTCAATGGCTATGATTCAAAAGATAGTAGTAGCCTAAAATAAAAAATAAGAATAATTATATATTTAATTCGGTTTTTTCGGTTCGTATCCAAAATTAAAAAACCGAACCGAATCACTAAATCCTGATTCAGTTCGGTTTTTCAAAAAATTGGGTTTTTTTTTAGAAAAAACCGAATCGAATTTCGGTTCGGTTCCGTTTTTTCGGTTCTCCGGGTTTTTTGCCCACCTCTACTTTTATGAAAGTCGAATGCGGCATGAACTTAATTAACATATCACTGAAGCATTGACATAAAATGTAGGGAGAGAAAGTAGTTGTAAATTGGTGAAACTTTAAAATGTTTGGCGCCGCCAATGTAGGGAGAGAAAGCATTGACATAAAATGTTTGGCGCCGCCAATTTTTTTAGGAAAACATCTGTTTTTCCAATCAATTTGTGTTTTTCCCCAAATTGATTTCTAATTTTTCCTTTTCTTTGTAAAGATCTCACGATTAACAATAGATTTCAACATCGAAATTTCGTGGTAATGTAGGTGTGAATGTCAATTTCAGTGTTGGAAATTCAATTTTAAAAAAAATACCCCGAATCCCGCGACCCGACCCGTCCCGCCAAATCCCGACCCCCTTTCCGGCGGGACGTGGGACGGGACCTCTTCCCGGCCCGCCGGAGCCCGCGTCCCTACCCTCCCCCCGTCCAGTCGGGATTGGTCCCGGCCCGCCCTGTCCCACTGGCCACCCCATGCAGATTTGTTGTAACATCCTGTACTTTTGGGTCATGGTTTGAATTACTAGGCGTATGTAAATAAATCCGAGCGTTGGAGGATTTTGTGGTCATATTCACGTATGCAACTAAAGAGCTTAGTAAACAAAAGGATGCGGTCCTGAAATAATTTAAGAATTTTAAAAGTGTGATGATAATGATCAAAAATAATATTTTGTGTATGACAAAGGAGGTCACGGACAAGTGTTATATCACATTAATTGAGATTGGTGCATAAATAGTCCCCAGGGACACATGCGAGTTAGTAAGTGGCAAGGTGATTGGGGTACAACCACTCCGACGTCGCGGGTTCGAATTCGTGTGGTGACAGTCTTTGCTGAAATATTGCAAGGGTTGTTGATGGGTTCGTTTCCCGTTGGTCCTCTCCCTTGCAGGGCTGCCACTCACGCATATCCCTTAATTTACATCCCATCTGGCCAAGAGGCCTCTGATACAGGTGGGAATTTCGCCTTCGGGACTTTTCCCTTCACAAAGATTGGTGCATAAATAATTGGAGACATGCACGTGAATGTTGAATTGTAATGGAGTTGGATGATTAATAAAGTTACTTGGATAAGTGATAATTTCATCACCTTTACATGTGGCAGTAGGAGGGAAAGAGAACTAATGACTAAGTATTTGTATTAAGTTTAGTGGTATCTTTTAATGGAGAATAGTTACAGTGAAATGATTATATTTGAGTGCACCCCATACCCACTAAAGTAAGGGATAGATATAGAGGTATCAATATAGCTAGAAACGTTTCACAAGAAAATTTATATAGGTGGTAACTTCTTTTCATGGAAAGTGCACATAAATGCAACAATCTTGTTCTTTGGAGATTGTACAGCCGTGTAGAGGGTTTACACCTTTATTTTATTTGGTATTTAGAAGTCAGGAAAATGTTTATACAAACAGGAACGTTTTCCTCCAATTTTAAGGAGACAAATCGTGTTTCTCTTAAAATAAAAAGAGAGCAAATCAGAGATTTCTTCGAAGTGAAATAAAGTGGAAGAAGAAGATTTCTTGAAAAATAAGATTGGGATGCATTACGGGTTGTTTTAGTTGTATTGTGGACACAAAATGACTAAGGTATGTTAAGACAAATTATTTCTTTCTTTAACATGTTCCATGTAACGAAACATTACTGTGATATTACTCCATAAATTATTCTACTCTTAGTAGTCAAGGAATGTTCATATTATTGATTTCTATATTAAAAGCATGTCTAAATATGTTTCTAAATACTTATTGAGGTATGTGGGAAAAGATGTTAATATTCTAATGTTAGCTGAAGGTACAAGGATCTTATGTCGTCCGATAAATTCAGAATGTTTTATAGTCATTTATGCATTTTCATTTGTATTATATTCATATATTATCCTGCACCAACATGTGTTATATACACTACTATATGATATCAATTATATATATGTACGGAATGGGAAAAGGGAAAGACGTTATATACGCGTTACCACCTGCAGCTGGTACAAATATCACTATAAAGGAAGATGCCCATGTGAGGCCAATATTGATACCCTTGTGTGGCCAATATGATAATGAAATGATGCCCATAGAGGCTGTTATGGAAAGGAAAATGCACTTGTGTGACCAATATTTATATGTATACCATATTTGCATTGTGCATAACATTTAGGCATATGCATTAAGGCCCTCAGAGGCATTTACTGTTGGTCATCCATTTCTGTCAGTTGTTGCTGTCGGCTATTTCTGTTTCAGTTTATTGTTATATTCCTGTTATGCTATTGTTCATGCCTGACATACTCAGTACATCAGTCGTACTAACGTCCCTTTTGTCGGGGGACGCTGTGTTTCATGCCCGCAGGTTCGAATAGATAGGACGACGGTTCACACTAGTAGGTTGTTGGTTCAGCTGATATTGGAGCACTCTATTTGTTTCAGAGTTGCAGTCTGGTCGTGGTACGATATTTTTCATACGCATATGGGTATGGCAGGGTCATGTCCCATCCGTCCTTGTAATGTACATATTCTTTAGAGGCTTGTAGACAATTGTCCTGTGTATAGTAGTTGTGTATGGCCCTGTCAGCTGTGATGTATGTGTCGGCCGAATGATTTGGTAACGGCCCTTGTGGTCGTGATTGGTTTCGGTTAGCTGGTAAGTATGTGACGAGTGGTGCTCGGCAGGTAAGGTCCGGGTGCTCGTCATGGCCCTCCGGATTGGGTCGTGCCATTTATATACAAAGGGTTAGTATATGTATATTGAGAATTGACTTGAATAAATTTACATTATAGAAAACTGCAACTAAATAGGAAAAAAAGAACTTTGTTTGATACCTAGTGTGAATTGAGACTGAAGAAAAGAAAAAGATATAGCCTGAGCAGAGCCGTCCCTAGGGCGGTCGAGGCGGCACCGCCGCACAGGCCCCCGGGCCGGCCGGGCCTCCGCCCCATACTTTTCATTTTTTTTATTGGTTTCAAATATTAAGATATGTATTAAAAATGCCTCCAATGTTGTCAGTGAGAGATGTAGCCTAGCGGTTGAGGGCTCCCTTCAAAAGTTCTTCCCTAGTGAGAGGTCGTGTGTTTGAATCCAATGAGCAACGAAAGGCTTTTTTTAAAACACAAAATTAGATTTGGCCCCAAGTCCCAAACAGTCGGCCCCTCCTCTTTAAACAAAAAACAAACTTTTTTTTTTCTTTTTTTAATTTAAACACAAAAAACAAATTTGGCTCCAAGTTCCAAGTCCCAACCAGTCGGTTTGATGTTTGATCAATAATTTTTTTAATATTGATTAATTAGTTAATTTTAATTTTTCATGTGAATAAAAAATAGTCTCTTTTTGTTTCTCGTACCGGGCCGTGCCGTTAGAAGTATAGGAACGGCCTGAGCCTGAGAGTTATATGATTGAACTGATACCTTCCTATGACTGCTAATATGAATGTGTAATGTGAGTTTAGATATAAGAATTTAGAGGATTGTGCATAAGAATCTATTCTTTCTCTTAGATAAGATTCGAAAACAAATGGCTTACCATTTACCAATAATCCATGTTAAATTTAATTTGACTAGTTTATGCGTGACATTGTTCCTCATCCTAAGCTTGTGGAATATAAGAAAGACCGGAAGGGACACCATTGGCTTATCAATAGGTTGTACTGACAAATTCACATTCAAGCAGTTGGTAATCATAACCAACTAGAATGTCAATTATGCAAGTACTAGTTGTCTGGTCAAGTCTCTAATTTGCTTCACTTGTGGACTAGTACAAGCTCTATTATCTATTAATAAATTTATTCCTATGAAATTTTCTTTATTCTGATAGGGATGTCGTGCTAAAACACAGGAATGTAAAATTGAATCCTTCGTGTGATTAGTTGAAAATTGTAGGAAAATCTCAAAGAAAATAATCTCCCTACTCAACCTATATGTGCAACATAGTGTAAAGGTTCTCTCTCTGTTTTGTATTATTGGTTTGTTTTTCACCTTAATATCTTTAATAGTTCAGTGCCTCCTTACTGTCCTTATTGGAACTTGTATGGAATTAAGAAGAAATAAAGTGATCAACGGACAGAAAATTCGAATCAAAGGTTGCAACTTTTCACAAAGGTTGCAACTTTTTAGAACAATTACAACCTTTGATATGAATGGTTGTAATTGTTCATATGCTACTCTATATAAAGAATGTTGATCACTTGGTTGGAAGAATATACAACAAGATAGAAAAACTACAATCAATCCGTTTTTCACAATTAATGATTTAAGATTGTGGCTTCTACTTCTTCTTCAAAACAAGTTTCTGAAGAACACATATAGTAAATTCGCCAGAAGTGAAGTTCTTGTGCTAGAACTCTCACTTAGATAGTTGTATCCTTTAGACAGACGTCCGCAAAACTGCAGCACAAGTGGGGGCGAATTTTTGTCTTAGGACACTGCATCAAGCATGCCTCTATCGACACCAAGTTAATATGTGTTTTCAATTTGTTGAATTCATTGTTGTTGATTTCAAGTTATTTTGAGTTATTATTATATTACTGTGCTCAATTCATTTCATCATTGATGATACTAGATTGACACTAACAATCTAAGATAAAAATTATTCAAAAAAAATCAAATTTTTTTTTGATTTGTTGAGGTTGCAAAATTTTTCAGAGAATTCAATTTCCTGATTGTCAAAGATGGATCAATCTGGATCGTCAATGGTGAAAAACCATGTTGAGAAACCTGAGAAATTCAAAGGTTCTGATTTCAAACGCTGGCAACAGAAGATGTTGTTCTACTTGACAACTCTTCACGTGGCAAACGTATTGATTGCTGAGGCTCCTATGGATTTTCCAGAAGGAGAATGGGAGAATACTCAGACTGATGCGGAGAAGGCTGAAAGACATTCAAACTTGAGAAAGTCAGGAGTTTCTTTGCAGAAACTATAATCTCAATGCCTTGGATGATTCTCTCTACGACATCTACTCCACGTTCAGAACGACACGGGAGTTGTGGCAATCGTTGGAGAACAAGTACAAAACTGAGATTGCTTGTTCCAAGAAGTTCGTCATCGAAAAGTTTCTGAACTTTAAGATGAGTGATTCCAAGGCGGTTGTCAAGCAAGTGGAGGAACTCCAAATCATTGTTCATGAGTTAGAGGTTGAAGGTATGGGCTTTAACCCGAATTTCCTTGTTGGTGCTATTATTGAGAAATTACCTCCCTAATGGAAGGATTTTAAGGTTTATCTTAAGCATCTAACCGAGGAAATGAATTTTGAGCAATTGGTTCTGAAAATTCGAGTTGAAGAGGATAACCGGAAGAATGAAAAGGCAGATGTTATTTCATTGGAGCCTAATGCCAACATGGTTGAAGGCAATGCTTTTAAGGCCAAGTTTCAGAAAGGCAAGGGCAAATTTAATGGTGCCAAGCCATCTTTTGCAACCGGGAGGAATGAATTCGCCCCACAAAGGACCAATGCATTCAAGAAACCACAACCATGACTCTGTTGGGTATGTGGCAAACCTGGACACAGAGCAAAAAATTGTCGCCTTCGCAAGAATCAAGGTGGTGGTGTTGGAGGTTCGAGTAATGTCAACCAATCCAACCGGGTTGAAACTAAAAACCAATTCATTGGGGTTGTGGCGGCTCAAGCAAATTTGGTTACAAATTCAACCGATTGGTGGATGGACACGGGTGCTACAATGCACGTATGTTCTGAAAAGGATATGTTTTCATCCTACCCAGCCATCAAGGATGGAGAACCATTGTTCGTAGGGAATGTTGCTTCTGTGAAAGTGGAAGGGAAAGGGAAGGCGGCTTTACAACTCACTTCCGAGAATGATCTTGTGCTCACTAATGTATTGCACGTGCCTGAAATTTGTAAGAATTTGATTTCTGGGCCTGTTCTTAGTAACAAGGGTTTCAAAATTGTATTTGAATTTGACAAATTTGTACTCACCAAGGGTGGGTTGTATGTAGGGAAGGGTTACCTCAGTGAGGGACTCTTCAAACTATCCGTTGTACCTACTAAGGCAATTGCCATTATTAATGAAAATGCAGGCACTAGCACTGCTTCTATGTATATGGTTGATTCCCCTTCTTTATGGCATTCACGATTAGGGCATGTTAATTATCGCTCTTTACAAAGAATGGTGAAGTTAAGCATATTGCCAAATTGCTCTATGAACAAAATGACTAAGTGTGGAGTTTGGGTAGAATCAAAATATGCAAGTCATCCTCATAAATCTGTAGTGAAATCAAATGAAGTGCTTGGTTTAATTCATAGTGATTTATGTGATTACCAAGCAACCCCATATTGTGGAGGAAAGAATTACTATATATCATTCATAGATGATTGCAGTAAATTTTATTATGTATACTTAATACATACCAAAGATGAGGCTTTGAACATGTTTAAAACATACAAAGCAGAAGTGGAAAACCAACTTGACAAAAGAATTAAGATTCTAAGGTCGACACGAGAGTGGTGAATATCAATCAAATGAGTTCAAAGAATTATGTTCTACTCATGGTATAGTTCATCAAACCATCACGCCATATACTCCAAAACAAAATGGAGTTGCCGAACGTAAAAATAGAACATTGAAGAATATGATGAATTCAATGTTGATTAGTTCGGGTGCACCCCTTAGTCTATGGGGTGAGGTGTTAATTACTGCAAATATGATATTGAAGAAAATTCCTCAAAATAAAAATGACCAATCTCCCTATGAGTTATGGAGAGGAAGATCGCCTACTTTCAAACGGATGAAAGTGTGGGGTTGCCTAGCTAAAGTTCAAGTTCCCCTACCAAAGAGAACTAAACTTGGACCAAAAATGGTGGATTGCATATATATTGGTCATGCCACTAATAGTGCAGCATATAAGTTTTTGGTGTATCATTCCGATGTTGAAGGTATTCACAAAAACACGCTTATGGAATCTGCTGAAGCAGAATTTTTTGAGGATATTTTTCCTTACAAAGACAATGATAAAAGTGTTCCTAATCATAAGAAAAGGACACTACCTCAAGATGAGTCAAACCAAAACACTAATAATGATGAAAATTTTACTTCATCTGTTCAAGAAAAAATCTCTGAACCAAGGAGGAGTAAACGTGGGAAAATCTCCAAAGATTTTGGACCGGACTTCATGACCTTTTCCGTTGAAGGAGAACCTCAAACATATAAGGCTGCTATGGAATCATCCGAAGCACCTTATTGGAAATAGGCTATTCAAAGTGAGGTAGAATCCATTGTGCAAAATAATACATGGATATTGGTTGATCTCCCTCCGAGACAAAAACCACTAGGCCATAAATGGATTTTCAAACGGAAACTAAGGTCTGATGGTACTATAGAAAAATACAAAGCTCGTATAGTAGCCAAAGGGTTTCGACAAAAAGACGGTGTAGATTTCTTTGATACCTACTCACCAGTAACGAGAATTATGTCTATAAGAACGTTAATTGCTATAGCGGTGATTCACAATTTGGAAATACACCAAATGGATGTGAAGACCGCATTCTTGAATGGTGAATTAGATGAAGAAATTTACATGGAACAACCCGAATGGTTTGTTGTTAAAGGTCAAGAACGAAAGGTTTGCAAATTGATTAAGTCTTTATACGGACTTAAACAAGCTCCAAAGCAATGGCATGAAAAGTTTGATAATACGTTATTATCAAATGGTTTTCAAATAAATGAATGTGATAAATGTGTCTACATTAAACAATGTAAAGATGCATATGTCATTATATGCTTATATGTTGATGATATGCTAATTATGGGAACGGATAAAGATGTAATTAACCAAACTAAGAAGATGTTGCATGCCGCTTTTGATATGAAAGATATGGGAATAGCAGATGTTATTCTTGGTATTAGAATTCAAAAGAATTCTGATGGTTACATCTTAACACAATCCCATTATGTTGAAAAGGTCCTCAGAAAATTTGGACACTATGATGATCGACCGGTTGTTACACCATTTGATTCCGCTAGTCACCTTAAGAAGAATGAAGGTGAAAATGTGTCTCAATTGGAGTATACACAAGTTCTTGGAAGCTTGATGTACATAATGAATTGTACGAGACCGGATTTAGCATATACAGTGAGTCGACTAAGTCGATACTCACATAATCCTGGAAAGGATCATTGGTTTGCACTAAGACGAGCACTCCGATAACTACGGCATACAATGAACTATGGATTGCATTATACAAAATATCCTCTTGTGTTAGAAGGATATTGTGATGCTAATTGGATGTCCAACAAGTCGGAAAGTAAGTCCACAAGTGGTTATGTATTTACACTCGGTGGAGTGTCGGTATCTTGGAAATCATCAAAGCAAACGGTAAATACGCGATCAACTATGGAAGCAGAGTTTGTAGCCTTAGACAAAGCTGCCGAAGAGGCAGAATGGCTCAGAAACTTCCTAGAAGGTATTCCGTTGTGGACAAAGCATGTGACATCCATTTGCATACATTGTGATAGTATGGCTGCCCCGACGAGGGCAAAGAATTAGATATACAATGGCAAGTCGAGACATATAAGGCCACGTCATAATACAATACGAAGCTTACTGAAGAATGGAATTATTTCCATTGATTATGTGAGATCAAAGGACAATATAGCGGATCCTTTGACAAAAGGCCTTAACAGAGAGCAAGTCGTATTTACATCGAGGGGAATGGGCTTAAAGCCAACACAATGAGTCGTTAACTGGCGAAAACCTAACCTATCATAATTGGAGATCCCATGGTTTAGGTTCAATAGGAAAACTAGTTGGGGAAGACTCAAGGAGCATAAAACACACATATGCTCATTCCTATTGTGTACTAAGTGTATTAATCCGTTGATGTTTTAAGGGCTGAATCTTATTCTTAATAATACTAAAAGCCTATTGTGGGATAGTATGGACTATTCTTGTTTGGTATTACCTATATGAGATTGATGTGGGGTCGCATCTGAGAGAACCGATATGGCTACGTTCTCTAGAAAATCTCACGAAGAAGGAGTTGTTCACGACCGAAATGAACACAACCGTAAGAATTGAAATATGTTGATATGATTTGTGTGATACTTGTTGTCTTGATTTACTACAAAACGTGAATAGTTCAAGACATTTCGTCCACTATTTCACAAAGTAGATCCGATAGGTATTCACTACGAATGGTTCAAGTCCACAAGACACCTTTTTCGATGCATGTCATAGCGTGTTGTTCAGAAACAACGACAAATTCCTTATTATCTTATTTTCTATCCAAATGTGGGGTATTGTTGATGTTTGAATAGAAAATGTGGGGTATTGTTGGAACTTGTATGGAATTAAGAAGAAATAAAGTGATCAACAGACAGAAAATTCGAATCAAATGTTGCAACTTTTCACAAAGGTTGCAACTTTTCAGAACAATTACAACCTTTGGTATGAATGACTGTAATTGTTCATATGCTACTCTATATAAAGAATGTTAATCACTTGGTTGGAAGAATATACAACAAGACAGAAAAACTACAATCAATCAGTTCTTCACAATTAATGATTTAAGATTGTGGCTTCTACTTCTTCTTCTTCAAAACAAATTTCTGAAGAACGCATACAGTAAATTCGCCAGAAGTGAAGTTTGTGCTAGAACTCTCACTTAGATAGTTGTATCCTTTAGACAGACATCCGTAAAACTGCGGCACAAGTGGGGGCGAGTTTTTGTCTTAGGACACTGCATCAAGCAGGCCTCTATCCACACCAAGTTAGTATGTGTTTTCAATTTGCTGAATTCATTGTTGTTGATTTCAAGTTATTTTGAGTTATTATTCTATTATTGTGCTCAATTCATTTCATCATTGATGATACTAGATTGACACTAACAGTCCTGAGTCCTGACCAAACTATAGGCATGACGAGGCAGCATCATCGGCTTTTCACCGTAATTTCTTTAATAGATCAGTGCCTCCAAACACAATCTCTTTTGTATTGGTTTCTCTTCTTGAAGTGAACATGGCACAATAGTATTTATGCAGAATTGATGAAGTGGAACTCCATCGATTTGTTACGGCTGCAGATGGAGATTTTACTCGCTTACTTTCTTAGTGAAGAAGACAATCGCTGGAGAGACTTACATAATTCTTTCCAGACAAGAGCTTGAAGTGTGGTAAAATATCTTTTGGCATGGATTTGATCAGCAACATCGACCCTGCCTCATCATCTGCCTTGCCATCTCGTGACAGACCTTGCTTCTCATAAGCAGTTGGTACGATCTTTCACTTGTACATTTGGTATCTGCCTAATTTTTAGTATGACTTTGAAGTTCTTTTGTCTGCGGTTTCTGTTGAATATATACATTTCCTTTGCATATTGCAAACAAAAAACTAATGGAGGCACTACTTATCTTTTACCGTCAAGAGATAGGGATAACTGAAATTGTTAATAATCCTCTGGATCTAACATCACTCCATTCAGTTGAACATGTGATGGTTTTGAATATGTGATAGTTTGAAAGTTGGTCTTAATTGAATTATCAAAGTGAATCTTTGCCTTCTCTTTTCTTTTTTTTTTCGATTTCAGGGATGAAGGTCTTCTAAGATGGGAACTAGTTGCGAAGAAGGATTTTGAAGATACTTTTGTAGTTTCTTTTTTTTCTGGATCATGTGTATATATACATAATACATTGACGAGGTATTATAATTGTGTACATTTTACGTAGGACTATAAGTAATGAAATGTTTTTTCACTGTTCTTATGAAGAAATTTCTTGGTATTTTGGGGGACTACTGTTATATTTTTGTTCAATTAGTGATTTAATAATAAAATATATATAATATAGTTTTTTTTGGCAAAAATTGGTTTTGGCGACCCATTGTCGCCACTAAAGGCCTATTTCAAGAACAAAGGGTATTTGTGATGACCTGAAGTCGCCGCTAATGCTTTTCAGTGGAGAGTATTGTCGCCACCAGAAGCCTTTTTTTCCGTGGACACCTCTTTTGTTAAGTAAACTGGTAGTGCTTTCGTGGAGGTAATGTTGCCACAGAAACGGAACCTATGGTGGTGACTTGGTTTGTCGCCACGACTGAGAATCAACCACTTAGTACAGCCAACGACTCCTTCATTTATGGCGACTTTTTGGCTTTCCGTGGCGATTTATGTCACCACAAAAAGGCTATTTTCTTGTGGTGAATGCATCGCCTTAATAGCAACTCTCTTCCCACTACGAGTATCCTTAAACCGATCACTACCACAAAACGTACAAGATTCTAGACCGACGTCATCATTATAGTATAACATGCATTCATTTTCACAACAATCAATTCTCGCCGATGAGAGTCCCAACTTAGACACCAATCTCAATAAGTAATTATCATGTATCTCTAGAGTCAGGTCAACCAATTCATGAATGAGGTCAATAATAGAATCTATTGCCCCTTGGAGAACATTGTAATCTGCTTTGATACTCAATAATCTAACAGTAATAGATAATTGAGAGTGGGTATAACCATCATGTAAGGGCCGACTAGCTTGATTTAACTTTTCATAAAAATGTATGGCCTCTTCATTGGGGGGTTCTTCAAACATGGCCACTGGAATCAAAGTCCGAAGGCATGTCGTAAGCATCTCGAATCATGCCGTGCATTCTAGAATTCTGGACATTAGGTTCTGCCACCCTACTACTTTCACAGGATTAGTTCTGTCGTACATCCAACCACGAGATTCCATCTACACAAATCAGGACAAGATATGAAAATGGTAGTAAATTAAATCTCCAAAAGTGAAATTCTATAGAGTTTAAAGAGAAGGATTAGAATTCTAATCATTAGATTATAGTTCCAGGAAAAATGTGTCATTAATTTAGCACTGAATTAATTAGAGATTCAGATGTATCCCAAGTGTTAGTAGTGTATACTAATGTCATTTCATGTAGTGATGTAGAAAGTGTTGTAAGATAAGAATTTGTTAGTATTATATATACTGATTTAATGACAAGTTATAAAATGCATTTTGACAAGAGTAATCTGATCTTTTCAATGTATTTTTTTCCAAAAAAGGAAAGTTATTACCTTTGTAGACCATTGCAGAACAAAGAATTGACATACAAATAAATAGTTCAACAACTTCAATTTCATTTACTAGTGGAAAGAATCTAGGAAATGTTCTAAATTATGTGCCCTGACATTGATATACATTTCATCTACACTCAAACAGTTACGCCAATTCAATTACCTAGGTCATCTTCACCTTGCCTTATTATTGTATAGGACCCAAAAGAAGCTCTCTGCAGTTCTAACATGGGAGAACAAGAAAGCAAATATTGAAGCTAAACTGAAAAAATATGAGGTAACCAGGCTCTCAAAATCTAGTATACATGCTTCTTCAATAATCTTGAACATGGCAATACTTGAAAACATTATGTATTCTGGAGTCTCATATTTAATGATGTTGACGTCGTGCAAATTTCGCAGGAAAAACTAGAGCAAAAGAAAGCCGAATATGCAGAGAAGATTAAAAATAGAGTTGCTGCAGTTTACAAGGAGGCAGACGAAAAGAGAGCTATGGTTGAAGCCAGACGAGGAGAAGATCTTCTTAAAGTTAACACTTTTAAGATACAATAAACAACAATAACAACAACATTCAATTTCAATTCAAAACCCTAAAAAAATTAACATACTATAAATCCTAAAACAAATATTGAACACTAATAAAGTTAACAAACCTATTAAATATACAACGTAATGCAACTAATAACATAAGATTGAAATACATGCTTGAGAATTAGTTCAATTTGGGGCAAAAGTTCATGAGATTGAAAAAAAAGAAAAATCATATCTTGAAATGCAGAGGCGCCGCCGGTGACCTAGTGATCAGAAACGGCGGTGGGGTGGTGGGATGGGTCGGTCGCCGGTGGAGATTTCGACCTAGAGAGAAAGAGAGAGGATAGAGAGAGAGTTTTTGACCTAGAGAAAAAAGACCTGATGGGGTCTAAAATCTAAATTTTTTGACCAGTTTTTTTGATCAAATTAAGTCAAATTTGACCAATTTTTTGCGACCACATGAGATCAAAATTGTAAAAAAAAATCTGGAAATTTCGACCGTATGATGTCGATTTTTTCCGATCAAAAGTGAGATCGAAAATCACTATTTTTTTTTAGTAGTGTACCAAAAAGAATGACTCAAGTAATTAATCAAAATTTTATCACAAGAAATTCCCTTCCATCAAAAAATTGAAGAAAAAATTGTATGGTTCGATATGACATTAGACAATTATCCTTAGCACGTAATAGACATAAAACACGTCTAATGTAATGTGCTGCAAATTGTACGAAAAGGAGAATCTAAGGAGTCTTATAAAGTTTAGTATATTTCAACAACTTGTTCTTCGGAGGAGCCGACACGTAGTAGGCAACCATAGAAATAAAAAATAATTTTACTTTTTTTTGGGAATTTTTTGAGTTGGAATTAGAGTTGTGTTGGCCATAGTTTTTGCAAATAATATTTGGTTGTTGGAATGTACTTTTTCTATATAAAAAAAAAGAGGACAGTCCAATGTACTAAGCTCTCGCTATGCGCGAGGTCTGGAGAAGGGCCGGACCACATATAAAATATGATTTATACCCCCATTTTTGGAAACTAGCAAGACCATCCAAAATAATTAATAAACGTAACGAGTATGTAAACACCGCTCATCAATCATTTTCTATTACATTAAGCATGATTTATATACAACAACAACAACATATCCAGTGAAATCCCACAACATGGGTCTGGAGAGGGTAGAGTGTACGCAGACATTACTTCTACAGTTCTACCTTGGTAGGTAAAACGACTGTTTCTGAGAGACCCTCGGCTGATTTATAAGCATGATTTATATAAACTTTCTTTAATACAATGATATAATCAAGTTCACAAAACTCATCGATCGAATCTACTTTGGGGTCAAATTTATAAAAATAAAAAATGTAAGGTAAAATTTGGAAAGTGAAAGATAAAAGCAATGATAAAAAACAAAAAGTGAAAATTGTAAAAACAAGGTTTGAGGTATTTTTCATACTCCAAATACAACTTCACTTGTATTTGAAATTTTCATGACCAAACACTAATTTTAAAAAAAAAGTGAAAAAAATTTCCTAAAAAAATAACAAATATCAATGGCCAAACGGGTCCGTCTTCTTTTCATTTGTCCTAGTTGGTTTCCTTAGTAGCTTCCAATGTCATTTACTTTTTGTTAAATATACACAATATACAATGTTATTTACTTTTTGTTAAATATACACAATATACATGTGTATATTACTCTCGGGTTCCTTGTCCTTGTATTACCGTGTATGTAGTAGATAGTTTAGGTAAGGTGTTGTGGTGTAATTAGTATTATACACTTATCATAATTGAAAGGCTATTGATACAAGTTACATATTTTCAGAATAGGAGAATTTTATTCCTATTCTACACAATCATGCAGCGGGCCCCACACCAACCGACATTGAAGCCGCCATGCACACACTTGGATTAAATCCACAAGACCCAAACTGGTATATGAACACCGAAGCCACGACCCACATGACGTCCGACCAAGGTACTCTCTCGTCTTATTCCAATTTGAGCTGCCCTCGTGGCATAATTGTTGGGAATGGTAATTCAATTCCAATTTGTGGTTATGGTCATAAAATATTGTCGCCCCCCCATCCACCACTTATCTTGAAAAATACCCTTCATGCCCCCAAATTGATTAAAAAATTAGTGTATGTCCGAAAATTCAACATTGATAATTCTGTGTCTATTGAATTTGATCCATTTGGGTTTTCGGTGAAGGATTTCAAGACGGGGAGTCATCTCATGAGGTGTGATAGTAGGGGAGATCTTTATCCTATCACGCCAAGTTCCGGTTTCTCGAGTCACGCATTGCCATCAACTTTTGCAGCTCTGGTTCCTTCCTTGTGGCATGCTCGTCTAGGTCATTCAAGGTCATCTGTTTTGTCTTCCTTAGATAAAAATAATTTTATTTCCTGTGAGGGTACGCGTAGTACTCCGAATTGTCAATCTTGTTCTTTAGGAAAAATTGTTAAGTTGTCATTTGTAGACTCTAATTCTCATACTTTAATGTCATTTGATATTATTCATAGTGATCTATGGACGTCTCATGTTCTTAGTTCTTTGGATCATCGGTATTATGTTCTCTTTTTTGGATGATTATTCTAAATTTTTGTGGACTTTTCCAATAGCGAAAAAATCTCAAGTTTTTTCCATCTTCTTAAAATTTAGAGCATTCATTAGAACCCAATTCGAACGTGAAATAAAAAATATTCAATGTGATAATGGCAAAGAATATGACAATGGGGTGTTTCGGGAATTTTGTGCAAATAATGAGATCAATTTTTGTTTTTCTTGCCCTTATACGTCTTCACAAAATGAGAAAGTCGAACGCAAAATTTGTACCATTAATAACATTGTCCGCACTTTATTAATTCATTCTTCCATACCCCCGTCTTTTTGGCATCATGCTTTACAAATGGCTTGTTAAATATACACAATATACATGTGTATATTGTGTATATTACTCTCGGATTCCTTGTCCTTGTATTACCGTGTATGTAGTAGATAGTTTAGGTAAGGTGTTGTGGTGTAATTAATATTATACACTTACCATAATTGTATAGTTATGATCCAAGTAGAATAAGGTTTTATGAGTAGACTAGGAATAAAATTCTCCTATTATGGAAATATGTAACTTGTATATATAGTCTTTCAATCAATGAAAATAATCAAGGGATTGTTTCTTTCATGGTATCAGAAGTCTAGGACTAAATTGCTTCCGCTCTTCTCCAAAACTTCTCTCGGTTTTTCAGCCCCTTCTCAGCCAAAATCTGCATCGATTTCCATGCCCCTTCCTCGGATTTTGTGTTAAATTTTACCTCATCTCTTCCCAAATTTTCTACAAAATCACCTATTGTTCTTTCGTTATGTCAACGACAAAGAGCACGTTTTATCCTGCCCGTGTTGTTTCTAACATCAAGAATCACATACCTCTCATTCTTGAAATAGAAAACGTCCAATACGCGATGTGGGCCGAGTTGTTTAAAATTCACGCTCGCTCGCATCAAGTCATCCATCACATAATCTCCGCGGCTCCTGAGGATACAGAGGTGCCTCAATGTGAGAATGATCCTAAGTTATGGGCAACGCTTGATGCCATTGTCCTTTAGTGGATTTATTCCACTATCTCTACTGACCTATTGCAGACGATTATTGAGCTAGACACTACGGCAATGACTGCTTGGGATAGGCTTCGTGACATATTCCAAGATAATCAGAATTCCAGAGCTGTTACTTTTGAGTAAGACTTTTCCCACGTCAACATGGAAAATTTTCCGAATATTTCAGCGTATTGCAAAAGGTTGAAGGAATTGTCAGACCAACTCCGCAATGTTGGTGCGCCCGTTAGTGAAGATCGTCTGGTTCTACATATAGTTGTTGGCCTCTCCGAGGCATTTAGTGGCGTTGGGACCCTACTTCGTCAAAGTAACCCTCTCACATCGTTCTATCAAGCCCGCTCCATGCTTACTTTAGAAGAAGCCAGATTGGCTAAGAAGGCGGCTATCGGGGCAAGTCCCGTGGTCATGATGACGTCCTCCATAAATTCTCCAGGGTGTGTTGATAATTCGGGCTGAAACCGTGCTCACGTTGGCGGAAAGAATACTAGGAAAAATAATAAAAGAAATTGCGGTGGTAACGTCAGCAATACCAACGACAGTAGGTCCCACCCCATCAACAGTGGGCCTCGGCCCCCACTGGTCCCAGCCTTGGGCCCCCTGGCCGTAGGCCCGGACCAGTAGGCAGTGGCCCAATAATCTCGACTGCTCAACGACTCCAACCCACAATAATTGGGCCCAATTTCAGCCTTCGTTTCGGCCCAACTACTCCAGCCCAGTCTCGGTCCAGCGATCCAGTGGGGTACCGGGTCAGCAGTGAGGCAGGCCTGGGCCCCACCAGGCCCATCATACAGCGGGCCCAACTTCTACCGACATCGACACCGGTAATTTGAGAAATAATCGTGGTATAATTGTTGGTAATGGTAATTCAATTCCAATTCATGGTTATGGTCATAAAACATTGTCTCCCCTCATCAACCCCTTATTTTGAAAAATACCCTTCACACTCCAAAATTGATTAAAAATTTGGTATCTGTCCGAAAATTCACCACTGATAATTCCCTGTCCATAGAATTTGATCTATTTGGGTTCTCTGTGAAGGATTTCAAAATGGGAGTCCTCTCATGAGGTGTGATAGTAGGGGAGATCTTTATCCTATCACGCCATGTTCCGGTCCATCGAGTCAAGTCTTGCCGTCAACGTTTACAGCCCTTGCTCCTTCCTTGTGGCATGCTCATCTAGGTCATCCGGGATCGTCCATTTTGTCTTCCTTAGAGAAAAATAATTTTATTTCTTGTGAGGGTGAGCGTAGCACTCCGAATTATCAATCTTGTTCGTTAGGAAAAATAGTTAAGTTGCCATTTGTAGACTCTAATTCTCATACTTTAATGTCATTTCATATTATTCATAGTGATCTATGGACGTCTCCTGATCTTAGTTCTTTGAGTCATCGGTATTATGTTCTTTTTTTGGATGATTATTCTAAATTTTTGTGGACTTTTCCAATAGCAAAAAAATCTCGAATTTTTTCCATCTTCTTAAAATTTAGAGCATTCATTAGAACACAATTCGAACATGAAATAAAAAATATCCAATGTGATAATGGCAAAGAATATGACAATGGGATGTTTCGGGAATTTTGTGCAAATAATGGGATCAATTTTCATTTTTCATGCCCTCATACGTCGTCACAAAATGGGAAAGCCAAACACAAAATTCGTACCATTAATAATATTGTCTGCACTTTACTAATTCATGCTTCCATACCCCCGTCTTTTGGCATCATGTTCTACAAATGGCTACATATCTTCTTAACATTATTCCTTCCAAATGTTTGAAGTATTCGTCCCCCCTTCAAATTTTATATAATAAGACTCCTTCGTATTCCCATCTTCGGGTCTTTGGGTGCTTGTGTTATCCACTCTTTTCGTCCACCACAATTAACAAACTTTAGGCCCGTTCTACCCCCTGTGTGTTCTTAGGTTATCCGTCCAATCATCGTGGTTACAAATGTTTTGATTTATCTTCTAATAAAATCATCATTAGTCGCCATGTAATTTTTGATGAATCCCAATTCCCGTTTGCTAAGGGTAGTACTCCCATGCTTAGTTCGTATAATTTTTTGGATGATGGTATATCCCCGTATATTATTCACCATTTTTCGGACATCTCCCGCACCCAAAATTCTCCAGCGGCTCCACTGCCCCGTCACGAGCTACAGTACCCAGTATAATCACTCGACCAATTTTAGGGCCAGTCCAGCCCACTCCCTCAACTGGTCCAGTCCATGTTTACCGTGTTGGGCCAGCAGGCCCATTTCCTGATGGCCAGTCCGTCCCGAGTCCATCAAATTCCCAAAATCCACCCAATTCTTCTTCGAGTCATAGACCGGTCACTCATAGTCAACGGGGTATTTTTAAACCCAAAAGACATTTTAATTTACATTCGAATGATATTAAATTACCCTTACCCCGTAATCCTGTGTCTGCTTTAAATGATCCGAATTGGAAAATTGCTATGACCGATGAATATAATGCTCTTATTGATAATAAGACGTGTGAGTTTGTACCCCGTCCATCCGGTATTAACATTATTAGGTCTATGTGGATTTTTGCTCATAAGAAAAATTGAGATGGTTCATTTGGCCGACATAAGGCGCGGCTTGTGGGTGATGGTAAGACTCAGCAAGTTGGTGTAGATTGTGGTGAGACGTTTAGTCCGGTGGTCAAGCCAGCTACCATTCGCACTGTGCTTAGCTTGTCTCTTTCGGAAGCATGGCCTATTAATCAGTTAGATGTAAATAATGCTTTCATACATGGTGATTTCAAGGAAACAATCTATATGCTGGTGCCTTTGGGATTCAGGGATCCCAAACATCCTCATCATGTCTGTTTGTTGAAGAAGTCCTTATATGGACTTAAGCAGTCTCCACGGTCCTGGTATACGCGATTTGCAGACTATATTTTGACTATTGGGTTCACTCACATCAGGTCGGATAATTTCTTGTTCATCTACCGTCGTGGTTCGTCCTTGGATTATATTCTGTTATATGTGGATGATATTATTTTGACTGCCTCTTCGATGCCTTACGCCAGTCTATCATGACAATGCTCAGCTCTGAGTTTTCTATGAAAGACTTGGGGCCCTTGAGCTATTTTTTAGGGATTGATGTCACTCATCATGTAGGGGGGTTGTTCTTATCTCAAATGAAGTATGCAACTGAGATCATTGAGAGGGCTGGGATGTCATCCTGTAAGTCCACTTCCACTCCAGTTGATACTAAGCCCAAGCTTAGTGTCGCGGCCGGCGTGCCATATGAGGATCCGACCCGCTATCGCATTCTTGCACGGGCCCTTCAGTAACTTACATTCACGAGGCCAGATATTACGTATGATGTCCAGCAAGTGTGTTTGTTTATGCATGATCCCAGAGTTGAGCACATGAATGCACTCAAATGCATCATTCGGTATATTCAGGGTACGCTGGACTATGGTTTGCATTTATATCCCTCATCGACATCCACACTTGTCTCGTATGCGGATGCTGATTGGGGTGATTGCCCGGACACCAGACGGTCTACGTCTGGCTATTGTATATTTCTTGGTAATAACCTGATCTCATGGTTGGCAAAACGTCAGTCAACATTGTTCCGATCCAGTGCCGAGGCCGAGTATCGAGGGGTAGCTAATGTGGTCTCGGAATCATGTTGGTTACGGAATTTTCTTTTGGAGCTTTATTGTCCTATTCAGAAAGCAACCTTGGTTTATTGTGATAATGTTAGTGCCATCTACCTTTCTGGAAATTCGATTCAGCACCAGCGCACTAAGCATATCGAGATGGACATTCACTTTGTCCGTGAAAATGTTGCTCGTGGTCAGGTACGCGTCTGCCATGTCCCGTCAAGATATCAAATTGCCGACATCTTTACAAAGGGTCTTCCCTCGGTCCTTTTTGAAGATTTTAGGGACAGTCTCAGCGTTCGAAGACCGCCCGCTATGATTGCGGGGGTGTGTTAAATATACACAATATACATGTGTATATTGTGTATATTACTCTCGGATTCCTTGTCCTTGTATTACCGTGTATGTAGTAGATAGTTTAGGTAAGGTGTTGTGGTATAATTAATATTATACACTTACCATAATTGTATAGTTATGATCCAAGTAGAATAAGGTTTTATGAGTAGACTAGGAATAAAATTCTCCTATTATGGAAATATGTAACTTGTATATATAGTCTTTCAATCAATGAAAATAATCAAGGGATTGTTTCTTTCATTTTTTATTTTTTTTTCATTTTTCGATTGGAGAACATCTTATTTAAATTGACTAGCTTAGCAGTGTTTGCTTTTTGCTTTCATTTCACGTTGGTGTTGAAAGTCTGACTTAACAAGTTCATTGCTCCACATCTTCCTTTTCTTTTTTGTTTCTCCTTCACAATTTTTCAATATATTTGATTTACCCACATATTTAAATTATTGATGAAGTGATATTTTGGCAGAAGAAATCTGGTGCAGTGAATTTGTGATCTTTGAAAAATTATTGGACTCAAAAGAAAATGAAAACGAAGAATTATTATTATTATTATTTTTGCAATTTTGCTTTTAGAAAAAAGCAAAGATCCTGAAAAAAAAAAGAGAATTAATTATTTTTGTGATTTGATATTAGATAGGTGCTTTCCTTCGCTGGGAAGATGTTTGCTTAATTAGCCTTTTCCCTTAAAAGAGCTGCTCAACATAGAAGAGTACACATAAAAGTCAGCTCCCTGCCAAAAGTAGCCACTTCATGGCTCATGCATGCATATATACAGTCACTGTAAAGTACGTACTAAATTATTAAATTATATTTATCACCATGTGATCGACGGATCAAGGATCAGATGGGGGAGTTTGACTATGACCAGTGTTCAGGAGATGGGGGAGAAGTTGATGGGTATGAGAGCTTAGGAGAGTAATGGGAATGCGAACAGTATGTGGTGAAAGTATATGTGTCCTAGAGACAATCTCAATTATGGACAAATGTACTCGAACACATTCATATTATTAATGATTAATATTTATGGCATTTGCAGTTATTGAATTATTGTTTGATTGTTTGCAATTATTCATATATGTGCTCCCTTGAGTTGGCGCTGTCATTAATAGAGTGAGATATTAATGATAAAGCGTAACTCTCAAAATTGCCTCGACTAATGATCATCGAGAATGAGATATCGATGATATGTTATAAGTCGACTTGTGGTCTGCATCACATTCTTAGAAAATGTAGTGAGTCTCACGACTACGGGTAATTGTTATTCGTGATGGACACATGGATACTTTGGAGAGTATTGGTACACCCTGCCGATAAACTATTTGTTATACATGTTTATAGTGTTATCGGCATGTGGGATATAAAAGTCTTTCAACTTGAGGTCAATACGTGTCTTGTTTGCAGAATGATGTACTTTGACCAAGTTAAAAGCTTGCACTCCTTATGGGGTAGATGCGGCTTGAGTTGGGTGCATTACGATGTAAACAAAGGCAATAGTTGAGCCAAGAATATGATTCATTCCTCGATTGGAAATTCAAGAGAACACTCAACTTATATATATTAGGTCGAATAAAGTCATTGGCCAATGCAAGAGACATATTTTGAATATGGTCTAGTTGTCGACTAATAAAGATGAGATAAAGTGATTAAGCCATTTAGATAGACACTTGGCAAATCCTAAGCTTAATCGAGTGTGTCGTGAATGAAATGATTTTATTATTCCACATAAAGGTAAAGTTTGCTGGATTCGTGTAAACGTACTTCACATATTGAGCTTGTCATACGAAGCCGTCTAGGAGTTTCGTATGAACCTTAATTAGATTAATGTCGATATGTGAAGGTCTATAGGGTCACACTATATGCGATTGTCTTTTAAATCTAAAAGTGTATTGAGAAAGTATTAAATATTCGGTTAGGAACCGAAATATTTAATTTATAATAATTATGGAATATATTTCTATTTGATGGAAATTATTTAATTAAGTCAAGATTTGATTTTGGACTTAATTAAATATGTTAATATAATAAAGGGGCTTGGATGAAAACCTAAAGAAAGTACTTGGGCCTAATTAGTCTTTTGTACTCCTTTTAGGTTTAGGTTTTTCCCTTTACCTATTATATAAACAACACAAACCCCATAATTAGACAGTTAGTCAGTTAGACAAAACAGATGATTCAAGACTTAGAGTCTTAAATTATTTTCTCTCTTCTAACAAAAGAATTCCCAGCGTTCTTCGTTAGATAAATACACTGGAGTTGGAACTTGTAATTGGAGAGACAACTCGCGTGGATATCATAGTTGTGAATCCAGCATACAAAGACTTGTAAGTATTCCTGATTATGTTTTGACATTCATTAGATTATCATATAGCTATACCAGTTCATTGTTAGGTAAAATTTTAACTTCCGTTGTGCGAACATTGTGTTCATGACCCAATAAAACCCTACACGTGGGATAGGACAACTAGTTACATTAAGAAAGCAACTAGAGAGGTGCTGGGGGCCTCGAGAGGTAGACGTGGTGAACATCGAGGGAATTGGTAGTGGAATGGAGAAGTCCAAGGGATGGTGAAAGCGAATAATACGGCGTATGCGAAGTGGGTAGACAACAAAAATGAGGAGGAGAAGTGGATGAATAGAGAAAGTTATAAGATGGCTAGGATTGAGGCAAAGCTAGCGGTTACAACGGCAAAAATGACAACTTCCGAACGTTCTTATGTAGAATTAGAGGACAAAGGCGGGGGATAAGAAGTTGTACATGCTAGCCAAGACGAGCGAGAGAAGGGCACGTGACATGGATCAAGTGAAGTGCATCAAGGATGAGGACGGCAAAGTTCTGGTGGAGGAAGCTCTCATTAGATGGAGATGGCAGACATACTTCCATAAACTCTTGAACGAAGAAGGGGATAGAGAAATTGTGTTGAGAGATTTGGAGCACTCCGAAAGACATTGCAATTTTAGGTATTGTAGGAGTATAAAGGTTGCGGAGGTTAAAGGGCGGTTCGTAGGATGCGCAAGGGGGAGAAACAGGGCATGACGAGATTCCTTAGAAATTTTGGAAGAGCGCAGGTAGGGCAGGTTTGAAGTGGCTGACTATGTTGTTTAGTGTCATTTTTAAGAAGGAAAAAATGCCCGAAGAATGGAGGTGGAGTACAATTATTCCTTTGTACAATAACAAGGTGGACATTCAGAGTTATAACAATTATAGGGATATCAAGCTGCTAAGCCACACTATGAAAGTTTGAGAAAGAGTGGTGGAGATGCGGGTGAGGAGAAGTGTGTCTATTTTCGAGAACTAGTTATGATTTATGTCGGGGCGCTCAACTACATAAGTCATTTATCTTATAAGGAGACTGATGGAACAGTATAGGGAGCGGAAGAGGGACTTACACATGGTCTTCATCGACCTAGAAAAGACATATGATAAAGTCCCAAAGAGAGATTTTATGTAGATGATTGGAGGCTAGAGGTGTACTTGCGGCGTACACTAGGGCGATAAAAGAGATGTATGATAGAGCCAAGACAAGGGTAAGGACATGGAGAGGGGACTCGGAGTACTTCCCAGTTATAATAGGATTGCACCAAGGATCAACTCTTAGCCCATTTTTATTTGCCTTAGTGATAGATGGATTGATGCGGTAAATGCAATCTGAGGTGTCATGGTGTATGTTATTTGCAAATGACATAGTTCTGGTTGATGAGACTCACATAGGAGTTAACACTAAGCTACAGGTTTTGAGACAAACCCTAAAGTCTAAAGGGTTCAGGCTGAGTAGAACCAAGATAATGTACTTGAAGTGCAAGTTCAACAACATAACACATGAGGCTAGCATAGAAGTGAAGCTTGGTACCCAGGCCATCCTAAAGAAAGGAAGTTTCAAGTATCTTGGGTCTATTATCCAAGGAAATGGGGAGATTGATGAATATATCGCATATCGCATTGGTGTAGGGTGGATGAAGTGGAGGTTCGCATCCAGAGTCTTGTGTGATAAGAAGGTGTCACTAAAACTTAAAAGCAAGTTCTACAGAGTAGTGGTTAGACCGACTATATTGTATGGGCAGAGTGTTGACCAGTCAAGAACTCTCATGTTCAGAAGATAAAAGTTTTCGGAAATGAGAATGTTGCGGTGGATGTGTGGGCATACTAGGATGTACAAGATTAGAAATGAAGATATCTGGGACAAGGTGGGAATAGCTTTGGTGGAGGACAAGATGCGGGAAACGTGGGTGAGATAGTTCGAACATGTGAAGAGGAAATGCCCGGATGCCCAGTGCAGATGTGTGAGAGGTTGGCTATGGATGGTTTCGGGAGAGGTAGAGGTAGGCCGAAGAATTATTAAGGAGAGGTGATTAGACAAGACATAGTGCAGTCCAAACTCACCAAGGACATGACCATAGATAGGAGGTCATGGAGGACACGAATAAGGATAGAAGGTTAGTAGGTAGTTGAGCGGTGTCTCATTTATCCTTTTCGTACTACTAGTAGTAGGATTACTCTTGTAGCTTCGTACTATTTGATTTCTTCTACTTCATGTTATTTCTTGTATGTCGATTATCGTGTTAATTTGTGGTAGTTATATAGCCCAATTTTCAGATTGCTTTATCGTGCATTTTATAGTTCGTCGCTATCGTTATTTCTGTTTTCATACTGCTTTGTATTGTTTGTCCTTGTGTCGAGTGTCTATCGAAAACAACCTCTCTGCCTCCCAAAGCAGGGGTAAGATGTACCATTTCCAGACCCAATTTTGTGGGATTTCACTGGATTTATTGTTGTTGTTGTTGTTGTTGTATTTATCAACATATAACATATTTTATTTTCAAATTTCATATTTGAGGAAGTTTACTTGTAGATATCCTCTGAATGACATAATAATATAAAATATTATTTACACTACAGTATATAAAATTTAAACTCTATTTGTAGTTCCCCAATCTCTCATTTCATTTTTTGAATATTAATCATTCAGATTCAGCCCATTAAGTGCATTTGTTTTTAAAGTCTGAATCTCAATCATTTAGATTCAGCCCATTAAGTGCATTTGTTTTATTTTTTAAAAGTCTCTTAACGGGACTGAATGAATCTGAATGAATTAGATCTGAAACAGAGTCTTAATATCATTCAAACTTATTTAAAATAATACGCATCATTTCACAAAAGCTTTCACGCCTCCCCGCTTCTCTTCTCGGCGAAGTTTCACGCCTCTTGCTCTCCTTTCTCAACCAGTTACTAACTTTTTTTCCTCTTGCACTAATAGGTTTTCATAATATTTACAGGTATTTGTCTAGTATCTTCTATATTCACAATATTCTTGGGTGTATTGATGTTTAGAATCAATAGTTCTTGTTACCACAAATATTATGCAAAATCATCAACAACAAAAGAAAGGAGCAAAATCGTGATGTGCTTTAATCCTATTCTGAAAACTGTAACAGCAAAATTGTTTGCTGTCAAAATAATTTTTTGAAGAAGGTAACTTGGTCTGCTGTCAAATTATTGTTTGAAAAGAAAAACAAATCGGTATATGATATAACCTATTCTTGAAACTGTATTCTTGATAAAGGGTTATGTCTTTTGTCTGTTGGGCTATGTTAACTTCAACAAAACGATTTTGCTGGCTAAAGATGAGATTAAACAATACACATTAATATTTTTATTTGTCTCTATTTTGTTATTTTTGCATGCATCAGTGTATATGCTATAATCATTATAATTTTCTTTCAAAAAATAATCTATTTAGCTGAAATGAGATTTTTTATAATTTGTTTATTGATATAATGTTTAATTCTTATTCTTATTTTTATTTGAATTTTATATTAATTATGGTTAAAAAGATAAATTATGCACATTCAGATGTTAAAAACAAACAGTCTTAATTATTGAGTATTCAGATCTAGAGATAACATCTTAATATTCAGATATGTATTCAGATTCAGACTCTTAATCTCAATGTGCATCTTAATATTCAGATGTATATTCAGATTCAGACGTCATAATTTTAATGGAAACAAATAATGCCTTAACATATAAACTTTAGAATCTCGCAGAAACCATTTTTTAAAACTTTTTTACTTCTTCTTTTTGGTTCTTTTCAAGTTTTATTTTTGTTACGAATCAATTCGTCAATGGATTCTTGTGAGTCGTGTCCTGCTTGCACACATAATGTATAAATGAGATTTTGTCTTTTAGACTGCCTTAGTGGATCAAAATAGTATTAGAGTAGACAATTCTACAAAAAAGTACAGTATATATGAAAATAACGAATAGTAGCTCTAATGATGAGGCCCATGAAGATATTAGTTACATAAAAAGTGGAGTATTACTAGTTTGGTACTACACCATCCTCAAAGGACGACTAAACGTTTAAAAATGCAAAAAAGATTTTGAATATTATGGTCTCAATTTAAAGATGTATATACACATACTAAAACACTTTTTGCATCTTCTAGGTCTTAAATATGTCATGCCATTCATTAAATAAATAAAAGTAAAATGAGTATGTTGGTATAAAAAAAAGAATTACCAACTATAGAAAAATAACATCATTTTAAAAATATATAAAAAGAGAGATTAAGGCACATATTAAAATCGAGGGAGAATTAAGTGTAGAAACAGTGTTTATTTTGCCACTTTTTGGCTCTACAATTAAAAAACAGTTGTTTTCATAGAGTTTAAAATTTCATGAAATGTCTAATTTTTAAACTCGTGAATTTATCCGCGCTTCGCGCAATCACAACAAATAAATGAAATATAATAAAATACATGATGCCTTGAATTTTATAAATGAAAATCATTCTTTAATCAAATATTTGAATTTTAAGTTTAAAAAAAAAAAATAGATTCAAGAAAATAGATCTCAGTTTTAATACATTTACTTATTCACACAGTCACACTTTGGTTTTATTCTCATATCTCTTCATCATTCAAGACTTGGTCCCTATGAATTATATCAATAAAAAAAATATTCCTCAAATTAGCACCATATAGTATCACTTATTATTTTTATGTTATAGTCGTAACATTTTACTGCTTCATTTGTCATAGCAGTAACATTTATAGCAGTAGAAAAATGTATGAGCATTTGTTTGCAGCTTATTTATTAGTTTTATGTTAAAATAATTTCATTGTTTCTTTTTATATTGTAATACATTTATACTTTTAGGAATGTAGTTTAAACATTGCTTTCGAAATGTATTTTCGATAAATTATCTATTCATTAGTATCAGGACCTTTCTCCTATCTAAGGTATTTATGTAATCAAAAGTTATTCAGAGGTTTAGCTTAATTAAGGCCCTTGTTTCCACCGGAAAATTGATAACTTTTATCACATATAAAAATTAAATGAAAAAAACACAATTTCTATTATTGATAAGTCAAAATCATAAATTTACAGGATAAAAGGAGAAATTTAAAAATAAAAAAGAAAAGAAAAATTAAAGGAAAATAAAAATAATTTAAATCACGTAGTTATGGTATCGAACCACTCAATGAGAGCATTGACCTGAAAATAAAAACATAAGAAATCAAAATCCCATAAAGTTATTAATCATTTAAACACAAGATAAAGATAATTACGAATGGAAAAATTAAAGTTGTAATAATTCAGATTCGAGGGATCCTCCATATATAAATAGAAAATTGAAATAGTAAATAAATGAACAATAACGAATATGAGAGTTTAACTAGTAACAATTTTACTCTTATAATAACATAAATGAAAAATAAGAAGAAAAAAACAAATTCTATTTAACATTATTAGCGAATATTCTCAGAATATTCTCCGTATATTTTGTAATAATGGTAGATGTATAATTAAGGTAACTTAGGATTCTAACTGTATTAGGAATCAACCTTTGTAAGGTAAGTTAGGATTCGTACCATATTAGGAATCAACCTTGTACAACTATATATATATTGTGAATAATGAAAGGAATCCCAAAAAAAAGGAAATTATTCCATCTTTCATGGTATCAAGAGCCTAAAACCTAAATCCATCCTCTTCCTTATTCTTGGCCGAAATTAGCAATTTTTTTTCTGATTTCGCAGGAATTTTTTTTTTCCTGCTTTCTTCCTCTCTTTCTCGGCCAAACCAGAAAATTCCCTTCCCTCGGCAGGCGGCAACCATGTCTTCCCCCCCAAATTCCGGTTCATCCACTGACACAATTGACAACCCCTCTCAACGTTCAGTATCTTCTTTTCATCCGGCATTCGCCGTTAACAACATCAAGAATTTTATCCCTATAATTCTTGACCAAGAAGACTGTCAATATTCCATGTGGATGGAACTATTCTACATTCATGCATGTGCATACAACGTGCTCGATCATATTGACGAATCTGCTCCTCGTCCCACCGATGTTACAGACTCAATTTGGCGTCGTCTTGACGCCATCGTTGTGCACTATCATGAAAACAGGTGCTACGGCACGTGAACTTTGGGTCCGGCTAGAAGAAATCTTTCAGGACAATAAAAATACTCGGGCCGTATATTTGGAAGAGCAATTCAATAATACCCGCCTCGAAAATTTTAACAACATGTCCGAACATTGGAAGCAACTGAAACTCATAACCGATCAACTATCCAACGTCGGGACTTCTGTTTCAGAAACCAAGATGGTGCTTCAACTTGTTGCGGGTTTACCAAAAGGTGAATATGACACACTCGCAACAATGATTCAACAACCCGACCCTCTCCCAAGTTTCAACAAGGCACGTTCACAACTATTGTTGGAAGAAACTAGACGTGCTAAACAAGAGGAACATAATCAAAAGGCGTTAGCCGTTGACGGGATGGCAACACCGCGACCGGCGGTTCCGAGCGACAGCGCAGAGTGGCGGAGGTCGTGGCGGCGGATGTCGCAACAACAAAGGCAAGGGCCGCGGAAAGGGCCAACGCACCCGGTGGATCGGACAAGACCAACCACGGACATCGGCGGCGGCACTGCGGCGGTGGCCCAACCAGCGAATCCGGGCCTCGCCCGCATGCCCGTACCCGACCGTAGGGGCCTGGTTCCGGCGGCCTTGGTCGATCGGCCTCTTGGGCCATGCCCCGGCCACCGAGCGAGCCCACCAAATAGCAAAGAATAGCCCACCGATGGCGGTCCGAATAAAGAAGCGGCGGCTACGGCCCACCGCAATCCAAAGAAGAAGGCGGCGGCGCAAGAAGCCGCGGCCGCACTGCGCAGCCCGGCGGCCGGCCCCCCGATCGATTTGGGCCGGGCATACACCACCGTGAACCTTCAACGTACCCGACGAAAATTGGTACATGGACACCGGAGCCACATCTCACCTCACCCGGTCGTCGGGTAACATATCTCAACTACGTCGGCTAAAGTGTCCTCAATTTATTAATGTCGGCAATGGTCATCGCATTCCAATTGAAGGTTACGGTAACACACACACCAAACATCCACACCCACCTTTCTCCCTAAACCACGTCCTATACACACCTAACATCATTAAAAACTTAATCTCTGTTAGAAAATTCACTAGCAATAATTACGTGTGCCGTCGAATTTGACCCTTTTGGCTTTTCGTGAAGGAACTCAATACGGGGAAAATTCTTACACGCCGCAATAGTGTGGGAGATCTCTACCCATTCACTCAATCTTCCGCCGACGGACCGCAAGCACCTCTATCCCTTGCGGCGATCTCTCCCTCAACTTGGCACAACAGACTCGGACACCCCGGAGACCCGCTTTTACTTTTCTTAGGACTTCTAAGCGTATTCAATGTAATAATGGGAAAATTGCCCAACACTTGTTTTTCTTGTCCACTAGGCAAACATACTCGTCTTCCCTTTATGTCATCAAACAAAGTGTTACTTTTTCTCCATTTGATATTGTTCATGCTGATTTGTGGACATCTCCGATTGCTAGCTCTTTGGGTCATAAATTCTATCTAGTATTCTTGGATGAATTTTCACATTTTGTCTGGATTTACCCACTGAAATTCAAATCTGAATTTTTTGCAAAATTCTTCGAGTTTCAAAAATTCATAAAGACACAATTTGAAAAACCTATTAAATCATTCCAATGTGATAATGGGCGTGAATTTAATAACTCGGCATTTCACAATTTCTGTTCTAAACAAGGCATGGTTTTCCGTTTTTCTTGTCCCTATACTTCTTCCCAAAACGGAAAGGCTGAAAGAATTATACGTACCATCAATAACATGGTCCGCACACTTCTGTTTCATGCCTGCCTACCACCGCCTTTTTGGGTCTATGCTGTCAAAATGGTAGAATCCCTTCTAAATATTTTACCAACTAGCACACTCAAAAACAAAACTCCTACAGAAATCTTATACCGTAGGCGACCATCATATGATCACCTACGTATTTTTGGATGCTTATGCTACCCCAACATAGCCTCCACCGCACCCCACAAACTTGCCCCTCGCACTCTTCCATGTGTCTTCCTTGGTCTATCTCCTAATCATCGGGGCTACTTGTGCTATGACATTGCTACTCGCAAAATCATCGTCTCCCGTCAGTCACCTTTGACGAGACAACCTTTCCTTTTTCAAATCTCCGAAATTTCGGACCACCGATTACATCTTTCTCGATGAACCAAGTCGTCCCCGGTCATCCAAAATCTATACCAACAACGCACCCCACCTGTTCCGACGGTCCCACCGTCCCAAGCACCACCCCACCAGCTCCCCGCTCACCCCTACGACCCCCGGTCGAGTCACTGCGCCACCGGCGACACTGCGCCGCGCCACCGGTCCCGAACCGGTGGACCAAAGAACCTCGCGGCCCCGACCCACCACCACCGCCCTCACATCGCATGGAGACTCGTGCACAACACGGGATCTTCAAACCCAAGGTTCAATTCAATCTCTCCACACAAACCTTATCACCCATTCCAAAAAATCCAAAACTAGCAAAACTGGACCCAAATTGGAATGCGGCCATGTGCGAGGAATTTAACGCTTTAACCAAGCGAACACTTGGGATTTGGTACTTAGACCAAATTGGTGTGAATGTTATCCGGTGTATGTGGCTATTTCGTCACAAGTTCAAAGACAGTGGTGACTTAGAGAGGTATAAGGCAGGACTAGTTGCCAATGGCCCTAATCAGCAGGAGGGTATTGATTGTGGTGAGACATTCAATCCGGTTGTTAAACCGGCCACTATTCGGACTATTCTCAGTATTGCTATGGGCATGCATTGGCCGATTCATCAGCTTGATGTCAAGAATGCGTTTCTTCATGGGGATTTGAAAGAGACGTGTACACATGCATCAACCTCCGGCTTTGTTCATCCGGCGACTCCGCGGTTGTGTGTCGTCTCAGGAAATCATTGTATGGATTGAAACAGGCACCCCGCGCTTGGTATGATTGGTTCGCCAGGTATCTTCTGCAGATTGGTTTTGTATGTAGCAGGTGTGATACATCTCTCTTCACGCTTCACCGAGGTAGCAGCACTGCATATTTGCTATTATATGTCGATGACATTGTTCTTACCGCCTCTCCGACGGGTTGAAGAATGAAATCATTGCTCTACTCAAAACTCGAATTTGCTATGACTGACTTGGGCAAGCTAAGTTATTTTTTGGGTATATCGGTGACAAGATCTGCAGCCACTATGTTCCTGTGTCAGCGTAAGTATGCAAAAGAGATAGTGTACAGGGCCAATATGGCAAATTATAAAATTATGCCAACTCCGGTGGACTCAAAATCCAAGCTTAGTGCTAATGACGGTGCGCCAGTTTCTGATCCCACTCTATATCGGAGTCTAGCATGTGCTATTCAGTATCTTACATTCACTAGGCCTGATATTGCATATGCCGTTCAGCAGATGTGTCTGTTCATGCACGACCCCCGAGAGTCCCATTTTGCCGCCCTCAAATGTATTATCAGATATGTTAAGGGCACACTAGACTTTGGTTTACATCTATACACCTCTGCCCCAACCAAGTTGCTAGCCTACACGGATGCAGATTGGGCAGGATGCCCCGACACACGTCGCTCCACCTCGGGTACTGTGTATTTCTAGGGGATAATCTTATCTCATGGTCCGCCAAGCGACAGGCCACACTATCCCGTTCGAGTGCTGAAGCAGAATATCGCGGAGTTGCTAATGTTGTCGCTGAGATCTGTTGGCTCCGAAATCTTCTTTTGGAGCTCCAGTGTCCATTGCGCAAGGCGTCTATAGTCTATTGTGACAACATATCTGCTATCTATATGTCTCATAATCTAGTCCAACATCAGCGGACTAAGCATATTGAGATGGATATCCACTTTGTGCGAGAGAAGGTTGCCCGTGGTCAGGTCAAAATTTTACACGTGCCTTCCTCTTATCAGTATGCAGACATTTTCACAAAAGGACTACCGCGACAGCTCTATGTAACGTCAATATATGAATCTAAACGCTCATATTCGTTATACCAATAACAAATAATGGGAAATTAATGCTCACTTTCAAATACGAATCTAAACGCTCACTTCCGATTTCAAACCATGCTCTTATTACGTTTTCTTCCTGGTGAAAGACACCTTCAGGCACTATGAGAATTTCTAAATATTCATGTCTTTGCCTTTTGAAATTCACAATGCATATTGACAAAATTATACAAATGAATTGATTGCATCAATTACAAACTTAATTGCTATCCTCATTATGATTGCAACTATTTCATTAGCTAAGATTTAGGAAAATTATTTGTGGATTGCCACAATTATTACTTTCATTATGGAGTACGTTTTTTACATTTTAGAATGGAGAAAAGAAAAATATGAGAATAAAGATAAATGTATTTTATTTTATTTTATATATATATATATAGTAGGAGTAACATTATGAATTTCTCATCAAAAGAAATAATCTTATCAAATATTTATTTTAGAAATATTCTTCACTCACACAAACTTAAGAAAATAGTAAAATAATTATATAGCCTCAAGCCCCTATTTTAAAAATAAATAGAGGATATTCCTATTTTAAGTACTTATTTTATCTTTGTTGCATTCAAGGCAAAAAAATGACAGTATAGAGAATTACGGGATGTGAATATAGAGTGTAGGTGTAATTAAGAGATTGTGGATGTTATTTTTGGAAAGAAATTAAATGAGAACGTTACCTTATTGATCTCTCACCTCATTATTACCATAATGGTAATAGTACCATTTACTCCCTCCGTCCCATATTAATTGGCCATTTTCCCTTTTATACGCTTTTAAAAAATCATAAATAAGGAGGATATTTTTACTACATTACCCTTATCTCTTTCCAATTAATTACACTCTAGTCAATATTGATTACTTTAAAAATAATTAATGTCAAGAGCAAATTAGGAAAAACTTAATTAATTCTATCTTATTTTTAGAAAGTGACCAAGTAATTTGGGACATATATTTTTAGTAATGTGACCGAGTAATATGAGACGGAGGGAGTAGTACTCTTTCAATTCCCAAAAGACTTCATCCTTTGCTGAAATGTTTCTCTCTTTCTTATTTTTTTCATTAACAGAAGGAATCAAATAAATGCTAATAATAATGAAGAGAGAGATATTAATTATTTTTTGGGACAGAAAATGAAGAAAAAATCTAAAATTCTGAGAAAAAAGATAAATAGTAATACTGATCAACGAGGCATGCACATCAACTTTTTCATTCCCTCCTTTAGCTTTTGTATTATTTCTCGAATTTAGTCATTCGCAATTTGTGGTTGGACTCTCGACTCGACGGGTCATCAACTTGCGGACGCTTAATGGGCTTTTAGAAGTCCAAAACTTATGGGCCAATCCAACACAACCTTCTAATTCTAGTTCAATCGGCTAGGGTTTTGCAAAATCAGAAACATTGTGATGGATCCTTCAGCTCTTCAGTCCCCAGAATTGCAGAATTTTCTCAATGTAAGTTTACCAGATTCAGTAGATTGTGTGTATGCAAGCACATTTATTATTCCCATTCAGCTTTGTACTCAGTGCATGAATGATTTGTAGGTCACTTTTTTGATTAAAAGATGGGATTTTTTTTCTTCTTTCGATAGAAGCTAATTGTGCCACTTTCTAAACTAGTGCATTCGGAACTCGAAGTGGCTAAATGCCAATGTGTCTGGTGACATTTACTGGAAAAGTGTGTTTCTTTTCATTTTTTTTTTTGGATGATGGTGGTGTTTGAGTGAACTTGTGCGCACCTTCACTATTCTACTGAGCACTTACTACCTGGATGGGAAAAAATCACCTACTAGTATTTTGTCTCTATTGGGATTTGAATCCTAAATATCCAAGATTTGCACCCACTTCATTGACCACAAGGCTTTTGTTTTCACTTTTATTTCTCACCCTTTGAGATGCTTGGAGCTTCTAATGGCATTCCATTGTGATCTGGACGATACTTGAGCTACTTTAGTCAAATTTTTCTTTTTCTTTTTTCCCCGTCAGTCAGAAGTCAAGCCCAACATGAATTAAGCTTAAATGGAATAGTGATGATTCACATAGCTGTCAGCTTGATACCAACTTGTTTGGAGTTGAGGCGTAGTTTTGTTTTCTTTTCTATCAGAAGTCAACAACAACAACATACCCGGTATAATAACACAAGTGGGATCTGGAGAGGAGAGGGGAGAGTGTACGCAGACTTACCACACCTACCTTGAGAGGTAGAGAGCTGGTTTCGCTAGACCCTCGGCTCAAGGATCGTTCTTGTTTCTTTTGTTCTTTTGAATTTTATTACTCTAAAATCGGAAATGTGCTGGTAGTCGCTAGATCCTCATGAAATTATGTTTTTCTTCGAGAAACATTTTTTTATGAAGAAAAATGTATTAAGTGTCAATTGATCTCTTTTCCTCTAGGTAGATAACTGAACATTCAACCAAGTGCACCATTCATCATTCTTCCGCAAAACAGTTTATTAGAATGCTTCTCCAGCTACTTCTAAATTTTTTTCCTCATATTTTAAGTACATATGTTCATTGAAATTGACACCTAACTGTCAACCTTTCCTGCCTCGTCATGACAATACATATTTGTTAGGCTTGTTCTGATCTTGTTCACTGCCTTTTCCTCTTTTGCCATATTAGGCCTAGAGCTTCAGAGTTCTTTGGAATCTTAAGCTACGGTAGTGCAGAATCTTATATTCCTTTATAGTATTATTGAACAATTTATAAAACATCAGTTCTCTAGTTAGCTGCTGTGTTTTGCTTTTCTTAATAACCCTAGTGTTCTGATATGGTTAGTGTCTTCATCTTATTAATATTTGCTCAACTCTTAATTTCTACAGCAAGAGAAGGAAAGGGCCATGATCAATGAAATGGTTGGAAAGCTTACAAGTTCTTGCTGGGATAAATGTATCACTGGAACACCTGGAAGTAAGTTCAGCTCCAGTGAAGCTAATTGCCTAACCAACTGTGCACAACGCTATATGGAAATGAGCCTCACGATTGTCAAACGGTTTCAGAACATGCAGTGAAGAGCCATTAGCTGCGTAATATGCACACTTCCCCATTCCTCCGTGCCAATGAAACTAAAATGTACTTGCGTTTTAGGTGGTAGCAATTACAGTTCTCACAAAGGTCTATGCTCAATACATTTGTTGTGCCATTTATCGTTTATTGTTTCGCAGATGGTTAGTTTACTAACAGCAATGGATGTCATCTCTCATTTGGGATTTTGAAGTGTTGATTAATAAATTGATCAGTTATGTTTTTTTGGCATGAAATGTCCAAAACATGTATGGAAAATCATTAAATGCATCAGGAATTTGGAGCTTCAATAGTAGAATTGACTTCTTTTGAGTTCTCGTGTAAATCTAGGAGGTTTTGTTGCAAAAATTTTCAACATCTTTTTTTAAAACTGGTAACTTTTAAGTTCTCAACATCCATTTAAAGTTGAATAGCCTGTATTTGATCTTTATTCCTCTGAAAGTCTCAATATAATCTATCGTACCCCTGCATCTTATCCATCGACCAAACAGCCGTTGCTAATGGAGTGCATTCAAGGAAATGGGAAGACGTAAATGACACTTCTTTCCCCTAATGCTGCCTTAATGTGCAAGACAAATGTTTATAAATTGCCTTGAAGATTCCCTTTCAGCGTTATTGTGAACCATTTTCACCCTAACAAAAACTAACATGTGTTTCTCTAGAAAACTTTACAATTAGAGTGCGCGCATCTGGAGCAAAATGGTGGTACAAGGGGTGGCTACAAATTCACATAAGTGATAAATTGGGGCAATTACCCAAAAAGAGAAGAGAAGGGATGAAGTAGAATAGAATTTGAATCTTCACAATATATCACATATAACAGTTGGAAGCCATTACTGGTAGGAATATTTTTTCTCTTTGCAGATTAAGCACATTTTAAATAACTTTCAACAAAAGAAAACTAAACGTAGAAGGAAGATAGAATTATACACACAACAGCACACCTCCTCAAGGATAACCTGAGCCCGTCCATTGGCAGGACGGACAGGATCATCCTTTGACTTAAGATCTCTACTTGTCAGTTCTTCTACAATAATTTAAACAGCATATTGGCCAACTACTATTGCTGGTTTTCAAACCGGTAAGCACTATCACTGACAGTAGTCCGATTAGACTCTCCAATTTCAGATGCCATGGCAATTACATCAGGCGGTATATTCAAAGTTCCACTTCTTCTTCCCCAACTAGAGCGCCTGGGATGTAGGATACTACGCCCCTCAGCCAAGGTTGTGCTGCTTAGCTCTGGGGATGCAGCCAAGAGCTCTTCATCCTTATCTAACTGATTATCAGTTCTAGGTTGTCCTTCAAAATCACCGGTTCCTGTTGCAGTCTCATGCCAACCTGGCTTCCTTCCCATTTCTAAGTCGCTCATTGTTTTCTCCAAGTTCGGACTAACAAAACCACCAGCCACTTCACGAGCTGGTATCCCAGGATCTCTCTGTGCTATGGCCCTGAATTTGTTCTTGGAAGGAGGAATACTGGTGCAGAATATCTCTAAGAAGTTATGGAGTACACCTTTGTCAAAAGGATTGACCCGCCGATCATATCGATATCTGAAGTTCTCATATGTAGACTGCAAGCAGATAGAAGACTCAAAGTGTCAAAAACATCAAGTAATCTAATCCTAGTTAATTGAAGGCCTTCACGAGTTTGAATCATTTAGAGAACTGAAGAAACAAAGAAAAAGAAGAGAAAACATCTGAAACCCTCCAGCTGTCGAGAAGAATATATTACCTGGTTTGTGCCAATAAGATAAAGATGGAAGACAGTCAGGCCACCAACAAACCAGACTGATATGAATGTATAAACGATTAACACAATGGAGGCAGGAGTCTCGGCCATTGCTTTCCAGACGGTAGTCTGCTCACCATCCGTGATCTTTCTAATGTAGACCCAGCAGAAGCCATGGACGTATAAGCAAAGAAGGGTTGTTGAGAATACAAACATGAAGAAGAAGCGGTAATTCCTCTGCACCACCAAACAGAATATAGTTCAATTTAAAGGCTAAAGCATTTCAGTCAGAAAGTTTGTATGAAGGTGCTTACAAAAGTAGAAGCTTCGTCCAGAGACTAGGAAAAGAGTTTCCTGGCAAAAACCGAAAATAAGTTCTAATAACATATTTCCACAACTTAGAGACCTAGATGTCCTTTATCACAAAAAGGGAGACCACTAAGAGAATTAAGCAAGGAGAAGATGTGCAGATACATTGCTATCAGAAAATATTTTATATGGAAGTTTTTGTTAGAGAAAAATAAAAGAACAGAAAACAAGAGGAAGCGCCCCCACTCAAATCACTCAATCTTTAATCTCAAATATTTGGCAGATAAACAATTTTAAGTTGATACACTTGATCATTGCAAGGCTTCTTGTTTGACAAGAAAACTATCAAGTATCTTTTTTGTCAATACCAAAAAAAAAGGATCCTACACTTTAGAACTAACTTCGCTATGAACTGGCTGGTACTGTTAACCTAAAGATAGCACGGATGGGAAAGGTTCATGACAGACTGACAGCTCGATCAAGTGCCATTCTAGCTTTGAAACCTTTGAAGAGAGGAATTTTATAACCCAAAACATGTTCTTGAGGAGGCTTTATGGATTCAGGCAGAACAAAGAGGAGAAATGATAACTGACAGAAATCCTTTTGGGGCGACAGGCAAACCCAGCAATGCAGGACACTGTTGCTCATGAACATAAAATAAATTGTGTACGTTAACATGCAGATAATCAAATCACTCAGAACTCAGATGCAAGGCATCTTTTGGGAAACAATCAAAGTATGATCCACAAAAGGGAGAATTACAAAACCAATTGATCACAAATCAAATAATGAATAATCATCACAAATTATTGATAAATACAAAACTGCCAACAATTGGAGTACAAGAATATTTTTGGAATACTGCCTGCTGGAAGTTAAAGAAGTTATGAAACTAATAAGGAAACTAGGAATATGAAGTGCATTTATTACTACAAATTAAGAAAAATGAGGAAAAAGACATCAACAACCATCCATGCAATGCAAAGATATGCTTTTCGAGAGGAAAATAAAACTGGAAAGAGATGAACATATTGTAGGGTCCAACAGCAAAGAGAACAAATTTTCAGAGATTAGGATAAAGTGCTCACCAATCCAATACATTGCCCAACCCAGGGACAGTGATGGTCAAACCGTTCGACACAGTTATTGCAAATTGAACAGTGAGAACAGCGTGGAGGCCTATACAGCATGCAAGTATCACAATATTTGACTTTTACAGTTATTCCATTGACATTCACGTCCTTGATGCGGGGCAAACGTAATTGTGGAGTTTGACCAGGTCCAGCTTGAATACTTCCTTCAAAGTTCTCTAGTTCTGGAGGATGAGGATTGCGAGGAATTATACCAGGATCTCTTCCAGATGTCAGTAGAAGCAGGACTAAGACCTTTTAAGGAAAAAAACATTTATTACATTCTATTTTGACTCATGAACTACATTCCTTCTCGGCCATAAAATAAAAGTTCAGGAAACCACCTAAATAACAGTTTCTTTCTGTTACAGAAATTAGAAAGAAACATCAGAAATCCTTTTATATAGAAAGAATTCCTTTTTCATACAAAGAGATCAGAAGGTCATCTGTATTAACATGATACTAAGGGAAAACAAGAAACAGGCCATCCACTTTTGTGCGATATCCAGGAAATGAACATAAAACTGCAAGAAACTAGATACATTCTCTAGTGCAGTGAAAAATAGAGGAATATACAAACTTCCATCATCACACCACTCACTATCAAATGTCCCAAATACCTTGCAATACACCCCCCCCCCCCCTCTCCACGAACAACCTTTTTCATCACCATCATATGTGTATCATACTATCATGGTTAGAGATTTCTTTTTTGTTGAAATGAACCATGAGCCGATTACCAGAGGCATCTAAACAGATTAGAACTGGCATGTAAACTTAAGCCATTAGGCATGCTCCAGACCACATACTGATGTTTTAGAATGTTAAGAGTAGATGCTAGTCAAAAGAACCACGTTCCTGGCAGTTTCTCGTCTGATGAAGCTGTGGATTTATAATATTAATCAAGCTACAAAGTTAAGCAATTGCAGAAGATCTGTAGTAATTAGATCGCAATTAATAAATCATAACAACCCAGTCTTTTTGACACATTAGCAACATTTACAATTATATTGTGCAAAGGAAACTTGTTTTCATTCATGAATCACCAGACTTTAATTAATGCCCAAATTGAATGCAAATGCAAGAAAGAAAAGGAACAGCTAAGTAAATGACACAGTATAGTCAAGTGATCAGGAGAAACTACCCGTAGAACTCCATTATCTGAAAATGATCAGAAGGCATAACACTTGCTTTAATTCCACCCACTAAGACGGCCAATGTAACCATAAAATATTAGAAGTATATAAAGATTTTGAAATCATGTTTTTAAGGAAAACAGAATATAAGCACTTACATATATTGTAAAAACAACAGCTACAACCATGATAGACCACCCCCAGTGACCAGCGAAATCATCTACAAGTTTCCTCACAACAAATATGCAAAACACAGCAACTGGGGCAACAATAAGGAAGATAGTCATAAAGATCGATCTCACATCAGGCCCAAATATAAACCTTCCTTGAAGACAAAATTTCTGCAAAATCAAGAGGTAATACTCAAATTAAGAAATTATGCAAACATGAGATGTGCCAATTAAGGCAACCAGAAATGCAAAAAAGAAAGAATGTCAAAATTTTACTAACAACAACATAGCTAATTCGGATAACATGCCAACTATACATACTGATCTTTATGGGAAAAGGAAATGACAGTAAAGTTCTGTTAGGAGTAAAATTTTCGACTTAATGTTTTTGTAGGTACCTGAATTGTTTTGCACAAAATTTTGGAAATAGATAGTACAGTATTTTCCTCTTTGTAGCTTATGGTTTTTTTTCCTCCTTTGATAAGTTGGGATAGCTTATGATTTTTCTTCCTTTCTTTTTCTTCTTCAATAACTTGGGTAGATTAGTCTAAAAAAAAGTAGCTTATGTTCTGGTCCTTCAGGCAATTTAATTTTGTTTAGAAGTAGTTACTCTGGATGAGGAAAAGATTTGGGGTCTACAAGTACTTTCTCAGTTATTTTTTGTTCTTTTTTCTCTTTAGAGAGTGGGAAGAATACAGAAATGTGCAGCAATTCTGCTTTTTCTGGACTCTCGTATTCACTTCTGATCCTCAGAGAGATACCAAGGTTACTCGTACAACTCTTATAACTTCTCTTTCCTGTACTTCTGATCTTCAGCTTATGGAGACCTCAATCATTCCATTAGGCACCTACTACCTACTACCAGCATAAGTACCGACTAACTCTGTCCACCAAGTATTAGGCAAATGAAAAGTTTACATAACATTTTTGTCTCCACTCGCATTTGCACCCTACTCTACCATGATTTTCATCCCACTTCATTGACTGCTAGACCACATCCTAAGATGCAATGTCAATGATCTACCAACTCTTACCTACGTTGAAACCTTATCACTCAATAACTTGCTACCGTAGCTGCAGGGGATCTTTCCTCAACTAATGCACGGCCTATCAAGATGACTTCCCCATCTGATAATGATTCTGAGAGCATGCTATAATTGCATTCCATTTTTAAGTTTCTTATTTCCATTTCTCAATGAACTTAATTAGCTCAAACAGACTCTTATCTCCGGATCCAAACAGCATGTCATCACAAGCTTCTTCCGAACCTCATTCCAACCCCGAAATAAACTGAAAATAGGAAACAAAATCCTATCTCCTAACTCCTATGTATTCTTACAAGCCAAAACTCGAAATGCTGGATAATAGATACTTAGTAAATTAATCAACTGCCAGGTGGCACCACCTAGACTTACAGTCTAATGGATTAATGCTTGTGATTGACACAGAAATGGTAGAAAATAAAAGGTTACAATACAATACTACCATCAAAAACTTATTTTTGGAAGCTTAAAAATCTACCACGTGTATAAAAGTAATTCCAAAAATATGAACAAAATGAACAACTAATTCAACAGCCACAAGTTCAAATAAAATCAAAACGACGCAAATAATGAAATCAATTATATCGTAGATTTCAACTATCTCAAGCAGTAGAGATCAAAATAATAAATCTAATTATCAAACTCCTAAAAAAAATTGCAAATCAAGCAGAAAATTACAAAATCACAGTAATAATGATTGTAAAACCTAAAATATGCTTAATTGAGTACTTACGTTGCTGCCTTTCCAGGTCTGATAGGTTCGGAGAACCGCCGTATTATCGACTGCGCCACCGTCGGAACCGGAACTCCTCGGCGGAGCGACTCCATTCATATTTTTTTTTCTCTATGAAGAAAAAATTAGGGGGGGAAATGATGAAAAAGGCTGTACAAATTGAATCGGGAAAAGGTCAATGAAAATAAAGCAGAGGGAAAAGGGGGAGTGTTGATTAACTGGTAAAGTTAGCTTCAATTGACCGTGGTGACGGGTTTAAGCTGTTAAAATAGTTTTTGTAGGAATGCAGGTAAGGTGCGTACGAACGTTGTGATCCGACTCCTCTCGCTCACCCCGCACACAGCAGGAAATTAGGTACCGAATTGACTCTTTTTTAATATTTTAATCGTCTTTTTATAATAAGAATCTAAAAAGTCATGACTTGATATAAAATTTAAAAAAAAAAAAAGAATGACTTTTGAAATATATGACTTAGATATTTGTGTCACGTTAAATAATTTTATAAAATTAAATTATTTTTAAATATATAAAAAAAAATTTAGGCTAATTTTTTTTTTAGACGGAGGGAGTATTATTATAAGTACTGGTTCATATTTCTTCTATTTTGGGTTCTTTGCAGATGTTTTGACTGAAAAAATGGCAATTTACGTTGACTGCGTCAGCCACGTGCGAGGATGGCGTCAGATCACGGCGATGTTCCCGTTGTGATTTTTTACAGCTAAGGGCAAATGGACGGTGGCGGCGTTACGACGTACGGTAGATTTAAATGGAATATTGTCCAAGTTGCTTTAGATTAACCCCGTTTGGACATACAATTATTTAGCTAATTTTCACGTCATTTAAAATTGAATTTTATAACTTTGAAAATTTGGTTCAAATTACTTTTTAAAATAAATAAAAATCCTTTTTATAAAGGCAAATCAATTTCATACTACAACAACATATCTAGTGAAGTTCCACAACGTGAGATCTGGAGAGGATAGAGTGTACGCATATCTTACATCTACCTTGATAGGTAGATAGATTGTTTTCGAAAGACCCTCGGCTCAAGATAAAGCATAAACACAAGCAAAATAAGAAAAACGATCAAACCTAAACAAGAACTATAAAAATATAAGAACTATTTCGATTTTGATTTCGATGAAATTACAAATTAAAAGAACTTGAGAAATTTTGAACCCCATTTATTCGATTATTGTTGAACGGTTTTTGAATATTAAAAACATTCTCATTTCTTTTTTTTAAAAATGTTTTTATTATGTTGGTGTCTGAAATAATTTTATCTTGTATGTACTACTAATATGTTGCTAGAGTCCACATATCTTTTAAAATAAAATACATATCTAAATAATTTTAGTTTCAAATACCTTCTTCAACTTATTTTAGAAATTAATTTTTTTTTCTTTTCAAACATTACCAAAATTGGAGAATGAGGAGTGAGTGGCAATTGAAATGATTGAAGGCAAGTATTTTGGAATGTTGAAGTGGGAGGGAGACAAATTATGGAATTGCCGACCCTTTCTCTTCACAAAGTTCCAAACTGCCAATATTTTATTGTGGTGTGGCACGGGCGAAGTTAGACCAATTAAAGATATTTTGTGTGAGAGACATAATTATAAATTGTCGCATCATGAACATACATATATAAAAAATATGTCTAAATAGAATTCGAAATTCCCCAATTTCAATCTTATGGATCAAATCCTAACTAAGTCATAAGTTATAGATAACACTAATATGTCGCGATTCAATTCCCACGTACTAACAATAATATTAAAGATAGAGATTACCAAATATTTTGAAATGGCCAAGTCAAACTTTCATTCAAATTATAAAATTTGAATATGCACATAATGAAAAACAAAGAGATGTGTCACTAATCATTCTGAGTAAGCTAACACCCAATCTAAGCTGGTGGTCATAGATTTAAAGGTCAGGAAAAAGAAGAAGAGGGTGACATATGACCAGCCAAGGATTTGATTGGGAGGTCTGACTGAGGCCAAAGCTGAGGAGATCAGAGAGAAGTTGGTGGCTATGGGGGGCTTTGGAAGAAGAGGGAACGCAAATAGTATGTGGATTAATACAATTGGTTGCATCAGGGAAATAGTTAGAGAGGTGTTGGGGTCTCGAAAGGTAAATCGGGTGGGCATAAAGGGGATTGATGGTGGAATGGAGAGGGTCACGAAAAAGTTGAAGCTAAGAAGGTTGTCTATATTGCGTTAGTGGAAAACTTAGATGAAGAGGACAAGGCGAGGAATAGGGAGAGGTATAAGACGACGAAGAAGGACGAAGCTCGCTGTCACGGCGGCTAAGACAACGACTTTTGAGTGCTTGAGTTCAAATGCGGGAATAGAAAGTTGTATAGGCTCGCCAAGCCGAGAGAGAGGAGGACTCGTGGCCTGGACTAAGTGAAGTACATCAAGGACGAGGATGGGGAGGTATTGGTAGATGATGCACACATTAGACGGAGATGGCAAACGTATTTTCATAAGCTCTTGAATGATGAATGGGGTAGGGATATCATGTTGGATGAGTTAGAGCATTCAGAGTGTCGTATAAATTTTGGGTATTGTAGGGGGATAAAAGTGGCTGAGGTTGAGGGAGCTATCCGTAAGACGAGGAGGGAAAGAGCAATCGGGCCAGATGAGATCCCGGTGGATTTTTGGAAGAACGTTGGTGAGGAAACGTCTTTGGAGTGGAGATGCAACACAATGGTATCGTTGTATAAGAAGAGGGATATCCAGAACTACAATAATTATAGGGGTATCAAGCTACTAAGCCACACAATGAAAGTTTGGGAGAAGGTGATTGAGTTGAGGATGAAGAGGAATGTGTCTATCGATGAAAAGCAATTCAGATTCATGTCGGGGAGATCAACTACAAAAGTTATCCATATTGTAAGGAGATTGTTGGAGCAGTATAGGGACAAGAAGAGGGACTTACACGTGGTGTTCATTGACCTAGAGAAAATGTATCATAAAATCCCGAAGAAGGTCCTTTAGAAGTGTATGAAATCTAGATGTGTACATGTGGCATACATTATGGCTATTAAAGACATGTATGATGGATCTAAGACCCGGGTTAGGACAGTGGGAGGTGAATTAGAAGACTTTCCGATCATGATGGATTTTCACCACAAATTAGCTCTTATCCCGTTTCTATTTGTCTTAGTGATGGATAAACTGACACGACATATTCAAGGGGAGGTGATATGGTGTATGTTATTTACGGATGATATAGTTTTGATCGAAGAGACGCATAGTGGAGTGAATGATAGGCTGAAAGTTTAGAGAGAGACTCTAGAGTCTAAAGGTTTCAGGTTAAGCAGTACTAAAATGGATTACCTAGAGTGCAAGTTCAGCGACACACTATGAGGCTGTAACACTCCGTAAATTTGAATTAGATGTGAATATGTTAAATTAATATTAATGTGATATTTTAGATATATGGAGTCCTATCAAGATGAGTTTAGGTAGAAATAGTTGACCTAAGATCAAGACGAATAGTGAAGTAAGTAAAATTCACTAGAATCGACTAAGTTTACGGTAGTTCTAACTTCCGGCTTGATTACGTGATTATCTGTTGAGAATTTGAGAAAACCTAAATCATGAAAGTTGTAGCCATTTGAAATACCTTTCCATTAGTATATGGTGGAGCGTAATTGGAGATATGAACAAAATGTTATGCCCATTTTACCAAATCCTATCTGAAACACTAATTGAAATGCGACCAGAATGCGACCGCAAACTCAGAATGCGATTTTTAGACAAAGTCATAAATGTGTAGGGTAAAGCCCGCATCGAACCTTTTAGGTAACAAACTACTTTTATTGAACTTATTTTCCTCATTTTGGGATGATTGAAAGTATTTTCTAAAGGTTAAAGGTTTAAACATGTTTCTGTGTTGAATGAGCTTTCTTGAATTTAAAATTGAATAAGTTCTTTGAATAAGGTTTCTAAATTGATCTAAGACTCGAAATACCTCTATTATTGATAAGATGACCTGGTAAGTAAATTCGGCTAACATGTCATGACTTGTACTTATTTGTGTTTGGGCCTGCATGGGCAAGATGTGCTAGTCCAGATGATGATTAGCCAATATAGATCCTAACGTATCACTTGTGAGTATTGATGTGTCATTCCAAAGGATGATCAACCTCTGAGGTGTATAGCTCGGTGTATCTATTACTATGCTAGTCCAGATGACAATTAGCCTCCGTGTTATAAGTCCTCGGTGTATCAAATGGTTGCTCGCTCGTGAGTTGGCATGTGTTAATTCTTTGGTTGCCCATCAACTGGCTTGTTGATGATTTTGGGTTCATAAGGGAAAGACTTAATATGGTAAACACTTAATGAGTTTAACTTGATGTTTCCTTCATTATTGGTTGCTTTTGTTTAATTTTACTAAGCTTGATATCATACTCTAACTTTGGATTTCGAATTGTTTTCGTTAATACTGTTTGTACTGAATTTACTATCATGTTTTGATTTTATTAACTATTGTCCCATAGACACTCACTAAGTATCCAATACTTAGGCATACCATTGTTGTTTTCGATGGTGTGTCAGATAATGTAAAAGAGCAAGTTCGTGATATGCATACCAGATATGAGGACTTGCTACTTTTTGGACCACTTGGTGAGCCTACATGCCTCTTTGTGGGACACTGATCTATCTTTATTTGTCTATTTATTTCAGTTCCGGGCTGCGTTCCGAAGTTAGATACTCATTGTTTATCTTAGAAGCTCCATAGATGTTGTCAAATTTTGGGTAGGTGTTTAAAGTCTCGTATGAGTTGATGAGACGTCGCTACGTTTCATGATTTAATACTTTCGCTAATTTTATTAAGTTGAACATGTTCATGTTTTAATCTTTATATGACTTGTTATAAATAGACAAACCATCCACAAGCAGAGCATTTCCACAAACAAAACCATTAATAGACAGTACATAACTGCCATTGGTAATAGATGAGGAAAACCCATCAATGTCTAACACTGGGATAGAAATGATATTCCTCGTCAACGAGGGAACAAAATAACAATTATTTATTTCTAAACAAAAGCCTAAAGGTAAATCTAGTCTATAAGTTCCCACGCGTTCAACATCTACTCGTACTCCATTTCCAACGCGCATGTCTACCTCCCAAGGTCCAACCTTTCTGCTGTCAATCAGACCCTGCACATTATTACAAATGTGTGAGCCACAAACGATATCTAATACCCAGCATTGAGAGTTACTTATAGACATGTTTATTTCAATGACAAACATACCTTGTCCAGTAGAGCTAGAAACACCTAGTGCCTTGCCTCCTCTTGGAGCTGTGTAGTCCTTCTTCCAGTGCCCTTTCTCTTGCAGTTGAGGCACACATCCATAGATACATTTGCCTTCTTCTGAACATCTCCTCTAGGTTTTAAAATTATGGGTGCAACAACTGCCTTACCCTTCTTCTTCTGCATGTTCTTACCCTTGGGTTTGAACTTGCTGGATGAGCCCACCATGAGCACAACTTTACCTTTAGAAGTAGATGATTCAAAGGTCTTCAACATGTTGTGAAGCTCTGGAAGACTCGCCTTGGTTCCACTCATGTTGAAGTTCACAATGAAATTCTCAAATGAACCAGGGAATGAATTCAGGATTAGGTTGACGGGGATATTTATAGGCAGCTTCGTTCCAATCGAAGGCAACCTTTCTATCAACCCAATCATCTTCAGAACATGCGCTGACACTTGACCCCTTTCGTTCAACTTACATTTGAAAAGGTCTCTCAACAGTTCATACTAAATTGTTTGAGATTGTGAGTCATAGAGACTCTTCAAGTGTTCTAGTATTTTGTTGGGGCCCATGTTTTCATGCTGCCTCTGTAACTCCACATTCATGGAAGACAACATTACACACTGTGCCGAGGTAGTGTCGTCTAGATGTTTCTGATAAGCCACCTTGTCAAACATGTTATACTCAGTAGAGTTTTCAGCAGGGACTGTGGGGAACATTGTGTCCAACACATACTCAATTTTTTCTTGTCTTAACACCAATCGCAGATTTCTCAATCAGTCAAGGTAATTAGCTCCAGTCAACTTGTTTGTCTCGACCAACATTTTCAGCGACATATTCGACATTTTATATAGTCTGAAGAATTAGATTTAGTCTTGAAATTAAACTCTAATATAATTTCTATTGAACACATTCGTTAACTAATTATTATGGTTTTTAGTTTAATTAGCTCCTACTATTTTAACATACTCTTCGACCCAATGAAAGAACACGGACTCATATCAAATATGGTCATAATGGGCCATAATCCAAGTTCACGATATCTCCATGTTTGCTGTGGCTGATAACTTCAACAACAAAACCTAGTAGGTCTCCAAACCAATTACAAACAATTTATAACTCATGGTTGACCGAATGTTCCAAACAATCGGTCTGCGTCCCTCGGCTTGTCCGACGCTGTGGCGCCAAGACAGCCTAACAAGTCAATCCCGTTATGCAACTGCAAGTATGTATCTAAGTGAGTTTTGCCTTATAGAACAAACACCGTGGTGTAAATACTCATGAATGTTTATCACCCACTTCTACATTTAACATGCATCTATGAAAGAGTCCGAGTCCTCGTAGACTTAGAGCAAATGTTGTGGCATAAATACTCATCTCGCTGAAAAGAATTTTTCACTACAATCAATTATAACGGACGACGCGTTCATTTTAAATGAGACTTGTATTAAATTTTGGGAAACATTTTAATTTAGGGTTTTAACTAAGATCAACTCTAGTATGCAATGAATTAGAATGACCGTTCAAATGATTTATAAAGTGCTTCTGGTGTTGTTCATAGCATCAGATGTCTGTTACGTTCAGGGTCGAGTTTGGGGCGTGACGAAGGCGAAGGTAGAATTGAAGATCGAGTAACATGCCATACCCAAGAGCGGAAGTTTCAAGTATCTAGGGTCTGTAATTCAATGAGACGGGGAGATTGTCGATGATATTGCATATAGCATTGGAGCGGGGTGAGTAAAATAGAGGCTTGCCTCCGGAGTACTACGTGATAAGAATGTGTCGCCAATGCTTAAATATGAGTTCTACATTGTGGTGTTTAGGCCAGCATTATTGTATGGGAAGAGTGTTGGCCAGTCAATAATGCTCACATTCAGAAGATGAAGGTAGCAAAAATGAGAATGCTTAGATGGATGTGTGGATATACTCAGAGAGATATGATTAGGAACGAAGTTATAAAGATAAAGTGAGAGTGGCGTCAAGTGGTAGACAAGATGAGGAAAAGTGAGACTGAGATTTTTCGGGCATGTGAAAAGGAGGTGAGAGGACACTCCCTCCCACAAAGAGTGCAACACTAGCTACCTACTAACCTTCCACTCTAATCCTCGACCTCCATATCTTCCTATCTAAGGTCATGTCTCAGTTAACTGAATTTGTGTCATGTCCTGTCTAATTCCATCCCAAGTTCTTTTTCGGCCTACCTCTACCCCTCATAACTCCTACTATAATCAGTCTCTTTTTCTTACCTTCGCCTTCTCTGCTCCGCTCGTATCCAATCTCTGAATAATACTGCAATCTCCAAGATATCTCCGGCTAATGAGTGTTTGTGCTCTCCTATTTGATATATGTCGGCAGAAAAAGTGCTTTCAGACATCGTTGATGACGCTTGAATATTCAAAACATCTCGGGCCATCATTGAAAGTGTCGGAAAGGTCTTCTCATTTCCCTCCAATATTTCAGCAAGTCTTCACGTCCTTCTTCATTGAGAACTGCTTGGTATAGTACAGAACCCTGCAAAACAAAAATATCAAACTCGCTAATTTGGTTAGTAGCATTACAGCCGCACATTCTATTTCTGAGGCTTTCAATACTATCCGCAGAAACAACATGTCTTTTGTGAGGTTGTGTTGAAGAAGAAGAAGATGGTATGGAAGCCGGTAGGTTGATAGCACTTTCTTGTTGGTAAAACCTATATACTTTTTTGCATTCGTCTTCTACGCTAGAAAACACTTCTTCTTTAGTTTGTTCAATAGGTGGTGGGTGATTTGGATTTTTGGGATTTGGAGGTGGTAGTACTGCTATACAATCATAAGTAGTATCAATAAGTTATTTAGTACCGTCTATTTTAATAGTCGGATTTAATACTTCACCAATAATATAAATAGTGGGAATAGGAATAAAATATTTTTTTATTTTGATAAACATTTTTTTAATAGCTGCCCTATTAGCTGGTTTATCCATATATTCATTAAGCAGTAAAAATATTAGATCTATATAAAACAACATATTTGAAATAGTACGATAATATATACCAGAAAATTCTTTTGTTGCTTGAAAAAATTTCTCTAGAAATACAATAAGTTCGGAAATTTTTCCCCAATCGCTATTTACAACCATATCAGCTGGATTTTGATTATGAGAGTTAAAAAATAAAGTTATAGATTTTCTATAGTCATAAGCAACATGTAGTTGCTCGTATAAAGAATTCCACCTAGTGGTACTTCTTCTGGAATTTTTCTATAAGGTAGTTCGCAATCGCGACAAGTTTTTTTATATTCTTTTTTTTCGTTGTATTCTATTATTTTTAAAAATAAAGTTTATAGAAAATTATATTTTACTAAGAATGTCTTCAAAAAGTGATAGACCATCCTTTACAACTAAGTTATATATATGGCACACACATTTTATATGAAAATGATCTGGAAAAGATGGAGTTAAACTATTTTTTAAAATTGTAATAGCATAATTGTTAGAAGAAATAATTGTTAGAAGAAGCGTTATCTAATGTAATAGTCATAATTTTATCGGTTATTCCGTAATAATCGCACACTTGATAAATATTTTCTGCAATAAAAGTACCATTGTGTCTATCATCTATATATCTATACGCTAAGATACATTTTTGCATAGACCATTTAAAATCTATCCAATGACAGGTTACCATTAAATAATCATGGTCGTTAGTACTACAACCTATATCAGAATGTGAACCTTGTCCCGATGGAGCAGGCGTTTGCGCACCCGATTTTGAAGCCTCGTATTGGGCATACCCAACTGGATGAGCCCTTGCTACGTGTCTCATTAAACCCCCCGTCCCACCATGACCTTTTCCAATTTTAAAATTTAAAACATCTTTACAAATTTTACATCTAGCTATTTGATTCTCTACGTTCCTATCAAAAAATGTCCATACATATGATTTTAATGGTCGTTTTGCTGGACCTCGTCTCATACTAGGGGGAATAGGAGGCATTTCAGTTGAAGGTGCACTAGTGGGTATGTTGTCATCTACATTAGTGGGCGTATCATCTAGATCATCGTCTAAATTAAAGTCTTCTTGAGTTCCAGAAAATAGCTCCTCGTCTAAATCTAATGATATTTTAGGAAAATGTTCAGTATCAACAAAATCATCATGTGTAGGAATAGGATTCTGTCTAGAAATATGATGACTAGAAGAAGTACCCTTGCCCTTGTTGCCCTTACTAGAAGTAGCCTGATCCTTACCCGTAAGCATACGTTTAAATCCTTTAATTATAATTATACTAATAAATTATTAAAGTAAATGAAATTAAGTTCGCTAAATAAAATAAACAAACAATAATAATTTAATGAAGGAACGAATTTACCAAACGCCGACGTAACGTCGACGTGTAATCGAGAGGTTGAAAATTGAAATTTTGCTCGATGGAAGATCCTCAAGCTAGTTGCCAACTTCACTTCCAAATGAATAAATAAAATTCACTATTTAGTAGACAATGTAGACTTGTAGAGAGATAGATTAGAGAGATTGTAGGAAGATTTGTGAGAAAGATGAAGAGAAAATGAGGCATTTATAGTTGGGAAATTAGGTTAAAGTGTAAATATAATAATTTATGGGTTAAAAATAAATATTAAGGGGGTAGGGGGTTGGGGGAGGCCAAAAATGGCCGTTGTACAACTGTCAAAATGTAAAATGGTCGTTGGTGCAACAACTATTTGTGCAAAGATAGGGTTTAGGGAGGGATCGGGGGCGGGACCGGAGCGGAATCGGGATCGGGACCGGTTCGGGCCTGGGGCGGGCCGGGACGAGACCATGTCCCGTCCCGGTTCGAGTCCCGATACCGCAAAAAATAATTCCGGGTTGGGACCAAGCCGACCCGGCCCACTGGCCAGCCTTACTCCCAAATGGCCTCAAGTATTCCCCAACAAATTAAGTCTAATTCAAAAAGGTTTAAAAAAAAAAAATAGTTCATAATTAAGTATTAAAGGTCTAAATCTTTATGACTTGAAGTCTAACTAAAATCATGAACTTATAAATGCAAAAATCAATAATCACGTCTATTGATTGTGTTCTGTTTATGAATACATATTTTGTGGCCTTGTTTGTAAATTTTCAATGTAGCCACACACCCGATCCATTTGAGGATATTGGACAGTTTACCAACTAATCGGTATTTGAGTTGACCAAAAATGCAAAGGTGTCCCAAGAATAATTAGAGTAGTGTTAAATAACACACTTGTAATAATTAATTTGAATTATTATAATAGATAGGAGTACTATTAATGAGTGATGCCAACTGCCAACAAGGCAACAACCAACGTCAAGTGCCAAGCCATGCCAACTATATAGACAGTTGTGTTTTACTCATTCGTTGTCCTTTTTTTTTTAAGAAATAAATTGGCGATCATAAAATTTATATGATAATATTAGGAAACAATTCAAGTAATAAAGGAAAGACATAGTAAATCGAAAAATAGGATTTGCAGTAATATGACAGTTTAGACATTATGCTCAACAAGACGAAGTCTACTCATAGTCATATGTATGACTACATTTAATCATTTAACACGTTAATAGAGTTTAATTCGTTGCTTTAGTTATATTTTTCAACTTCTTCCACACTTTCATGGATACTTCAGTTGACTGCCCAACTTGGTATATTTTGGCGTTTCTACTAAACTTATAAAGTAAGTTTTATTTCAGAAAAGTCGAAAAAATGACGTTTGATTTTATGCCGAAAAATAGATGTTTGGCTGCTTATATATTGGACCTCGTACTCATTCTTTTGGACATAGGAAGTACAGTTGGAATACAATTGTTATAGAACGAGAAGTAAATAACTATTGCAATAGTAGAAAAGATAAACAAACTATTATAATAAAACTGAGAATCAAAACCTTACAAACTGCTTGTGTGATTTGCTGATTCAAGTGATGACACTATGTCTTTAAGACAAGATTGCCCCTTATATCTCCTTTTACGGTATTGAGCAATAGTCTCCCAAGATACAACAGCAACTTTAACAAGTGAGCAAAGAAAACTCAAGTGTTACTCTTGAAGAACTTTGAGTATAGTGACTTTGCTAGAGATGAAGAATATAAAATCAGAAAATCTGGAGAATTCTCTAAGTGTTGAGTGTAGTATCTTTCAATTGAGCCAAATGCCTCAATTTATAGTGTAAGTAGAAGACCCCTCAACTAGCCAACTAATGGCCTTCAATAGCCATGTAATTGCACTTGATTGAGGGGTTACATTCAGCCAAATAATGGCTGAATTCATGTGGCAAGTAATGGAGAATCAATGCTCCAAAACCAACCCAAACGTCAGATTTTTCCAACTTTCCGTCGCAGCATTCTGCCTCCGAAGCGCCGCGGCTCCGACGTGTGACGCCACGACCCTTCACGGCTCCGCGGCGATTTCTGACTCGTTTCATTTTACACTTTGTACACTTCTTCCTTCATTTACCAACGTGGAATACTTTGTCATTTGACAAATAACCGTCCATAATTCTATGTCTCAAACATATTACATACGTACCAATATCTCTTTCACTCATGAAATTTGCGATACTTGGCACTACGTGTGCACGTGTGTGGAAACGATGTTTTCGACGTGCGGGCCCAATAGTTCAAGTCATAAATTAATGGAATATACTTATTTCCACATTTAGTAAATTTCCAACAAGTACATCATTTCTATCTATTTATCAATATATTGTGATGGTACTTTCTTTTCACATAGCTGTAATTAGGATTTAGGTGTATTGGGTAAACAATCAGGTTCTCGTGCATCTGCACGTAATTCATAAAAAAAAGGCAGTCCGATAAGCTCCCACTATGCGTGGGGTACGGGGAAGGGCCGGACCACAAGGATCTATTGTACGCAGTCTTACCTTACATTTTTACAAGAGTCCGTTTCCACAGCTTGAACCTGTGGCAGCAACTTTACCAGTTACTCCAAGTATAAAAAATTTAAATGCAAAATTTATGTAAAGCATTTCATTAAATTCTCTTCTCTTAACTTATAACCACTTTTGATGTTTACCAAATGCGTAGATATAGTTAAAAAGTGTTATAAGTTGGTCAACCAAACACCACTAAATAGTCCTAATACCACAATCATATTTTTTTTCTTTTTATGTCTGCCTACAAATTATTTGACGAGTTACCTCGTCCATGGCAAAAAATGCAAGTAGTCTTCAGGTTTTCTTACCAAATGACTTATTGACTTAAACGATGAATAAGCCCATGCCAGTCCCCATTCCCATCAGCCCATGTGAATAGAAGATTATTGGCCCAATTAATCACTGGATTCTTTCCTGGTACATAATTAAGAAACAGTGACATACCATCTCAAGTCTTGGTCCATTAGCTTAACATGGGCCTATCTAAAGCCATTTTCAAGGTTACTTTCTGATAGAGAGCGTAAAAAGACAAAAAAAGGAATACTATCACTAAAAAAGGTCCTACCGGGAGTCGAACCCAGGTCGCTGGATTCAAAGTCCAGAGTGGTAACCACTACACCATAGAACCTGATGTTGTGTTTTCTTCTAGAAATAATAACATATATTATTAACTATTAAGGAATGCACTATTGTCTCCTTTTATAATCTTACTCACCTAATAATTTAACTTTTAGAATTAAGTAAGTTAGTGAGAGATCTTGTCCTACATAGTTTAAATGGCAGCTCGGTGCACTAAGCTCACGCTATACGCGTTGTCCGGCAAAGGGCCGGACCACAAGAGTATTGTACGTAGCCTTACCTACATAATTTCTATAAATAAATAGAGTATTTTAAAGGAAAAGAGAACTTAAATATAAGAAGGAAAGGGAATTTTGTTTGTGGGGATGAGGATAAATTAGCCACGTCCTACATGGCATCAAAGATAGGGAAAGTAAATAACTTCAAGTGATTTAGTGGCTGCTGAAATTGGAGGACTTCACCATCCACAAAATCCTAAAGTTTCGTCCTCTTGTTGTCTCCCATTATTTTCCCCTTTCTATAAAAAAAAGTGGACTGAAGATGAATCTTATCCAAGAAAAATGAAGAAAAGACAACACGCATATATAGTTCAAGACCTTGAATCTTCGATCACTCCATAAAAGGTCTATCTGCTGAGAGCAAAGTTGTTAAAGCAAATAAATTTCTACACATATTAATTACTATATATTTAATTACCTCAAAGAAATATCTACTCCCTCATCCCTAAATATGATTTGGAATTGCCAAAAATGATAATTTTGATTTCCATTAATCTATTTATGACGTGTTCATGGCAACTCAGTAGGATCTTTTATTTCTCTTATGTTTTTCATGAACTCCTTATTCATATTTGATATATAAGATATTAGTATCATGTTCACCATCATGAACAATTCATGTATTATCATATTTAAAAACTCTTATACAAGCGATGAGCGATATCGTTCTTTTAACATAAATAAAGAAATAAAAAATCGAATTCATCTAAATTACGTATTGTAATATATACACAGATAAATGACAGAACCCACCTAGACAAGATAAGCTTGCTAATAAAGCTGATTATTTTCATCAACTATACTGTAGTAAATTGTTCTTCTACATAGCAATATCACGCCAGGACTATAATCCCGCTCTATTATAAATTCCAAATGGAAAACATTGGTTGGTCCCTCCATCATTTCTGGATTGGTTTTTTTTTTATTAGGAGCACAATTTGACCCAAAAATTTGATGCTGTAGTAAAATCAAGCTCAAAATAATAATATAGAATAAGAAAGTAGACAAGAATATAGAGAGCAAGAGAGAACTTCATTCTTCCTTCCAAATATTGTTCAAGTATATCTTCATATCACATTCCATACCTCTATTTATACTATTACATAGAGGTAAAATTACTAAAGGGATGTATTAAACAAGACATCAATCATTAACATAATGGGGAAAGATCATGGATGAAGTTGTAGAGATGTGGGAGGTTATGACTGTTGGGAGTTTTTGCTCTATGGTACTTTATAAAGCAGTACGGGAAGTATATAACTATTACAAGTATTCAAAAGGATAAACAGAGATTCAATAATTCAACATGAAATCTGAAAATTACAATTGTTACACAAGAAAAACTGAAAATTTCAGTTTTGTAGAAGACGGAAAAATAGAAACTGTTTTTGCTGAGTCGAGTGTGGCACTCTGTCCTTAAGACAATATTACCCCGTATGTATCCTTTATACGTCCTGGACAATTTGTCTCCCAAGATAAAACGCAACAAATGGAACCCTTGAGCAAAGGAAACTCAAGAGCTACCGTGAAGAATATTGAATAACGAAATGATGCTTGGAAGTTGTAGGAAGAAGATTTTTTCTGGTTGTGTATTTTTGTGCATATCAAGTGTTCTCAACAATGGTGTAAGGGGGTGTTTATATAGGTGAAGGAGGGGCTGAAAAACTGCTCGAAAACGCGCCTCCATAATAGCCAAATAATGGCCATTATGGAGGTAGTAAAGTCACCAACATAAATGGTGAAAGACCAACGGATTTGGCCATTATAGGAGGAGTAATTCAGCCAAAATAAATGGCTGAATTGAGTGCTTGGCTTTTCTGTCTTGACCGTCGAAATTCTGAACTTCATGGACCAAACTTGTACATCTTGAAACTTCGGGGACCAAACTGCACATCCGAAAGAATTCTCGGTCCAAACGTATATCTGAAACTTCGGGATCAAACTGTACTTCTGGCAAAGTTTTCTGACCCAAAAAGATAATATCAGAAGGCCCACAGCCCACGACCCGTGACCCGTGACCCGAGAACCCGAACCGGAACCGGACGGGACGGGACGGGCGGCGGCGGCGGCGCGCGTGTGGTCTTTCCTCGAACCGAAGCACATCTAGGTCCTCCCTCCTTTAAACACATGGGATACCCCTTGGGGTCCCAAACCCCAAACCAATTTCGAATCTTATATACACAACAATTCTTTCTTCCTCTACCGATGAGGGAGAATTACACACAATACCACACTTTCCATGCTTCAAACACCTTACTTCGTGAACCAATATCTCTTTCATTTCTCAATGAAATTTGACGATTCTTGGCCCTACGGTTATCTACGTACTTAGTAGATCATGCATGTGTGAAGAACCGGATTCTCCAACATACGTTACACTAGTGTTTAAGCCGTTAAAGTTGGTCGGTCGCAACTCCCGCCAAAGGCAAATTTCCAACAATGACATTAATGATTTGACAAAATAGAAGAGGTGGAATATAATGATGAAGAATAGTGGGGAAACTATATGGACATCCACATTCATATATTTCATAACACTCCCCCTTGGATGTCCATAGATGATGTGCCTCGTTAAAACCTTACCAGAAAAAATCCAGTGGAAAATTTTTAGTGAAGGAAAAAGAGTACACATAGATGTAATATGCATTGCTTGCTGCCTCGTTAAAAACCTTGCAAGGGAAAACCCAGTGAGACAAAATATCGGCTGAGGGAAAAAGAGTACATCGCGTATTATACTCCTCGTGATTGAAATACGACCATCTTGATCATTTGCTCCTCTCCTTCTTCAAGGAGTTTTATCTTTGGAACCGGTTGTCTATCGCCCTAGACTTTGTCATTCAATGACTTTAATTCTAATTGGAGTATTTACAGCTAGAATCTATATTCACTTTTGGGTCAGTAAATGCGTCTGACAGTTAACTTGAATTATCTTTCAACGAGGATCATAGCAGTGATAATTCATTACATATAACTTATTTTTCAACTGCTTATAATATCTCCCCCTAATGTTAAGAAATCTAACATTTACCTCTCAACATATTTGGGGATCCATCTTTGTGCATTGTGGTGGAGCAATTAAATCATATACCACACATTTAAATTTTTAGATGGGAACTATTTGGTTCCTGGCACTGAATCAATTGTGATAAGGGAATCTTGTTGGCTTGATGCATACAAATGCTGCTACATGTTAAATAACACATCTCATACCAAATTACTTTTGGGAGTTTTGTTCTCATAATCAAATGTTTAACTATAATTGGAGGCATATAATTTCTGCTCAACCAATTTGGATATAATCCAACATTATCAACATAATTTCATAGTTTGAAATAATATACTCGTAATATAATAATTTGAGCAAACAACCTTGTAAAAATTGAATTGCAAGTTGATACCAATTGCACATGTGACCACTTCATAAATGCATCTATTAAAATTATATAATAGGAAATAGTCCACATGGTAAGTGACTGGGCCCATATATACATCACCTTTTATACGTTCCAAATATCAGGGGATACAATCCCAACCTTAGCTGGTACAATAATTAATTTTTTATTAAGAAGAAGTAAGGAGAGTGTGATCTGATTTCCCTAAAGTAGGACCAGGATTAGTGGATATGATAGGAATACAAATAGACACCACATTCAATTAGATATCGTGGATGAATTGCTTTCTTAACAGGTTAATTCCATAGGAATATAGGCGGCGAACTGTTCTGAATCAGCGTGTTGTAGTTCGGGAGAATGTTGCACGATTAATAATTCGGTTAATTAGCACTTGCGAATAAATCAGCTATGGTTATTTACTTAAACGATGCAACAAGATTGGTGAACCAACCACGACCCTAGAATACCTATTTATCTGTGATAAATTAAAGTCTTACAAACGTTCTAGCAAACTGTTAGCATAAAGTATTTTGTCATTTACTTTTCTAAATTAGTTATAAACAAAACAAACATCCTCTTTCATATTTGCATACTTAGTAGTGATAGTGAAATCTTTTACAACAGTTAATCAAAAGTCTTTGTGGGATCGATATCCGACTTTCACAAGTCATTATATTACTTGGCGATCATGTATACTTGCGTGTGCGTTTGGAAGCAACAAGTTTTTTGACGCCGTTGCTGGGGACTTAGAAATTAATTGTTTTATTAGAGTAATCTATTACTGCTTTAGTTATCCAAGTATTAACGTCTTGATCTTATCTGTTATTTGAATGTAGGTATAGCAATCAAATGCGAAGGTCTGGCAGTCAAAACAACCTTGCGGACTTTCAACCTGAACTTGACCAGTTGTTCCACCAGCGTAGGAGAAAAGTTAATTTTTGGGCAAATCAAGAAGCAATCGTTGTGGTACCTGAAATAATAGCAGTTATCGCATCACCAACGATAGTTCGAGAGCTGGCAGTACCTCTAGTGGGTAATGTCACTTCAATCATTGTCAAACTGACCATCGAAGGGCATTTTGAGCTTAAGCATCCTATGATTCAGCTACTTCACTCTAGCGGACAGTTCACTGGTCTGCCACATAAGGATCCTCAGTGACACATTCGAACCTTCTTGGAGATTGCAGATACCTATATGACCACCAGAGTCACTGCTGATTATGTGAGGTTGACACTATTTCCATTCTCTCTACTTGGGGACGCTAAGAAGTGGTTGGATGCATAACCGGTGAATTCCATCACCTCATGGGATGATCTAGCGAGATTTTTTTTGACTAAGTACTTTCCATTTGGAAAGACATTGAGACTCAAAAGGAAAATCATATCCTTCAAACAGAAACCTAGAGAAAGAGTATATCGGGCATGGGAGAGGTTCAAAGCATTACTCAGATATTGTCCTCATCATCATCAAATGAATAAAGTTCTGGCACACGCCTTTATTGAGAGTCTGTATCACCATGAAAAGTGTTGCTAGATACTGCAACTAGGGGGAAAGCTCTTGATCCGAGCTATAATGAGTTGTTCGTCTTATTGAACTGGTTTTAGAGTGAATTCGAGTGGCAGAGTGATCACATGGATAGTCAAGAAGACTCCAGAAGCACTTGAGTTAGACTTGTACACATGCATGCCAACACATATTGAAGCTATGCACAAAGAATTAAAGAACTTTGTAATGGGAAAATATCAATCACATGTGCAACTGGTGCATCAAGCCCAGGTGTTTTGTGAGGTATGCGGTGAAGGGCACACTAGTGATATTTATCCAGCAGATCCTGAGTCTTTATTTTTTCATGGGAAATACAGCCAGAGGCTAGGGTAATCAGAATATATATGGAAACTCATATAATCCCGCTTGGAAGAATCATCCAAACTTCTCTTGGGGTGGTAATCAAGGTAGCGGTAACCAGAATAGGACACAGGGGCAATATCAACATAATTGGACAAATCAGCCCATGACACAAGCTTCTTAGAGTAGTATGGAAGATATGATGAAACAAACGATGAGGGATCTGTAGAAGATGATGGCGAGTTAGTAAGCATTCAAACAAAAGACAATGGATGAAAATACAAATCTTGATCTAGCAGTATGAAATTTAGAGAGACAGATTTGGAAAGTAACAGGTGCCCAAAACACAAGGCCACAAGGGGGACTTCTAAGGAAAGCAGCTAGGGCAGTAACAAATGAAGAGGCAGCTGTTGAAGATGATGTTATTGAGATAGAGAGGGTAGCAAAGATGATTGAGGTAAAGCAGCCAGCGACAGTGGTTGCAAAACCACCACTTCATTTCCCTCAGAGGTTGGATAAGCAGAAAGAAGAGGCTACATATAAAAAGTTTCTTGACTTACTTAAATAGGTGCACGTGAATGTTCATTTGGTAGACATGCTACAAGAGATTCTAAAATATGCTAAGTATATCAAGGACATCATTTATAATAAGAGTCGTTTCATGAAGTATGCTACAATTACACTTACTAAGGAGTGCACATCTTGAATTCAGAACAAGTTGCCTACAAATTGAAAGATCCAGGTAGCTTCACAATCGAGATCTCTATTGGGAAGCAGGTTATTGTGAGAGCACTTTGCGATTTAGGTACAAGTATTAATCTTATGTCATCATCCATGTTCAGAAAGTTGTGGTTGGGAAATCCAAGACAAACCAATATAGTTTTGCAGTTCGCGGATAGATCATTATCCAGGCCTAAGGGAATTATAGAAGATGTGATGTTACCAGTTGGGTCTCTTATTTTTTCGACAGATTTTGTGATTCTAGATTTTAAGCCTGATCCGGCCATCCCATTTATTTTGGGGCGTCCATTTTTGGCAACAGGAAGGGCGTTGATTGATGTGGCGGCTGTATAATTAACTATGAGGGTACATGATAAAGTTGAGGTGTTTGATGTGTACAAAGCTCTCAAGTTACCTGCAATTTATGAAGATCTTTCGGCTATTATAGTGTTGTCATAGGAAGACGTTAGAGCCACCATTCCATCGAGTGACCCATTGAAATAGCTCTAGTGGGTGATCATATTTTTGGAGATATAGAGGCATTTGAATTGGTGCAGATTCTTGATCTAGCAAGGTTCTATGTTCACGAAGGTGAGTTTGAACCACTTAACAGAGAGATTCGACCTCCACCAAAGCTATCAATAGAAGAAGCTCTGGAGTTAGAGTTGAAACCCTTACCCCCACATCTCAAATATGCATACTTAGGTAAGGGTGAAACTCTCCCTGTTATTTTAGCAGCCGAGTTGAATAAGGCATAAATAGAGACGTCTTTGGTGGTCATGAAAAATCGCAAGAGAGCATTGGGTTGGTAGATATCTGACATTCAGGGCATCATCCCTGCATTCTGCATACATAAGATACTTTTAGAGAAGGATCATAAGGCAATTATACAACATCAATGAAGGTTAAATCTGATAATGAAAGAAGTGGTCAGGTAAGAGGTGGTTATACGCATGCATTTTCTATTTGAATTTTTACGGGAAGTGGGTGAGCCCAATAAAGTGTGTCCCTAAGAAAGGAGGGATGACAATGGTGACAAATGACAAAAGCGATCTCATTCCAATGAGAACGCAACATGGTGGTGGATTTGCATGGATTATCGCAAGCTTAATGAGGCCACAAGGAAAGATCACTACCCGATTCCCTTTATTAATCAGATGCTAGACATATTGGTCGGCCAAGAGTTCTATTACTTCCTTGATGGTTACTCAGGTTATAACCAGATGTTATTGCTCCCGAAGATCGGGAGAAACCCACATTTACATGTCCCTACGGTACATATGCTTTTTAAGAGAATGTCATTTAGCTTATGCAATGCACCTGCGACTTTTCAAAGGTGTATGATAGCAATATTTTCTGAAATGGTGGAGGATTTTGTGGAAGTTTTCATGGATGACTTCTCTGTATTCGGAAGTTCTTTTGAAGCATGTTTGAAGAATCTAGACCGGGTCCTTGCAAGATGTGAATAGACAAACTTAGTGCTGAATTAGGAGAAGTGTCACTTTATGGTCCGAGAGGGTATTGTACTTGGACATAAGGTGTCGAAAAGAGGTCTAGAAGTTTATCGTGCTAAAGTGGAAGTGATTGAGAAACTACCACCTTCTATGTATGTTAGGAGGGTACATAGTTTTCTCGATCACGCAGGGTTCTACAGATGATTTATTAAGGACTTCTCCAAAATATCTAATCCAATGTGTAAGATGTTATAGAAGGAAGCAAAGTTCGTGTTCAACGACATTTGTTTGAAAGCAGTTTGAGAAGTTGAAGCGAAGGTTGGTGACTGCACCAATAATAATAGTCCCGGATTAGAACTTGCCATTTGAATTAATATGTGACGCTAGTGATATTGCAGTGGGGGCTATTTTGGTCCAGAGAAAAGAGAAGATTTATCACTCCATCTATTATGCTAGCAAGACGCTAGACGCTGCTCAGGCAAATTACACGGTCACTGAGAAGGAACTATTGGCCATGGTGTATGCTTTTGATAAGTTTCGGTCTTACCTTGTGGGAACTTAGGTCACGGTGTATAAAGATCATACCACACTCAGGTACTTACTCAACAAGAAAGATGCAAAACCTAGTCTAATTCAGTGGATTCTCTTGTTGCAAGAATTTGACATAGAGATTAAAGATCGCAAGGGGGAAAAAAATCATATTGCAGACCACATTTCATGAACGGAGAGCCACAACCATGTGATTGAAGATGGACAAATCCGAGAGGCTTTTCCTGAAGAGCAACTATTTGCTATTCCATAGGTTGAAGTGCCCTGTTATGTAGATATTGTGAACCTGATAGTGAGTGGGATCAATCCCCCTGAAACAACCACTCAGCAGCGGAGAAAGCTTTATCATGACTTGAAAGTATACTTCTGGGATAAACGGTATCTATTCAGGCAAGGTCCCGATCAACTGGTGAGAAGATGCATCCCACAAACTAAGGTACACCAAGTATTGGAGAGCTGCCACTCATCCCCATATGGAGGACATTTCAGAGGCGATTGCAATGTTATGAAGGTATTACAATCTGGTTTCTATTGGCCAACTTTATTTAAGGATGCATATGCGTTTGCCAAAAGTTGTGACAGATTTCAATGAACGGGAAACATTTTGAGGAAAAATGAGATGCCTCTGAACAACATCTTGGAGGTAGAAATATTTGTTGTATGTGGCATTGATTTTATGGGACCATTTCCACCATCGTATGGAAAAAATATATCTTACTTGCGGTGGATTACATGTCGAAATGGGTGAAGGTCGCCCCGCTTCCCACTAATGATGCAAATGTGGTGCTAAATTTTGTGTGGAAGAACATATTTGCAAGATACAACACTCGAGGGCAATAAATAATGATGGGGTGCCCATTTTTGCAATCAGATGATGAATAACCTCTTGACAAAATATCAGGTAAAGCATAAGGCTGTAAAATAAATCTTGGAGAAAATAGTGAATATGCAGAGGAAAGATTGGGCAGTTAAGCTAGATGATGCCTTGTGGGCATACCGGACAACATACAAAATGCATATTGGAACTTCTCCCTACAAGCTGATTTATGGGAATGCATGTTATTTTCCAGTCGAGCTGGAACATAAAACGTATTGGACAATCAAAAAGCTCAATCTCGATATGAGCTTGGTAGGTAAGAAATGGTTACTGCAGCTCCACGAGCTGGATGAATTTAGGTTGGGGGCGTAAAAAAAATGCCAAGTTGTACAAGGAGAAGACTAAGAAGTGACACGATAAACATATTCAGCATCGTGAGTTTGTGCCAGCGCAGCAAGTACTCTTGTTCAACTCTAGGTTGAGGTTATTCCCTGGTAAGTTAAAGTCTGATTAGTCAGGACCGTTCGTTGTGACGAGAAGCACACCTCATAGAGCAATAGAAATACAAGAATTGGATGAGGCGCAAAAGTTCTTGGTTAATGGGCACCGCCTTAAGCACTATTGGGGCGGAGATATTGAAAAAGAGAAGGAACATGTGCTTCTTAATGATGAGTAGTTGAAGGACTTGTGTCGTGCCACCACGTTAACTACGACGTTTCTCGAGACAACCCTAGTTTGTAATGTAACAATTGTAATAGAAAAGCACAAAAAATAAGAAAATGAGAAAAATACAAAAAGATATCATGCCACAGTCTTAACTACGACGCTCGTTGGGAGGCAACCCAAGCCTTTATTTTTATTTTTGCATTTTAATGTTACTAACAAGGTTATTGGTGGTGAATACGTCATGTTGCAGGCCCTTGAAGCTGTGTGTGTGGGGGGAGGGACAAGAGGAAGAGCAAAATTGAACGGGAGAAAATAGTGAACAAAATCAGGTATTGCTATACCTGGCGCGGGGAGCCCATGTTTACAGAGCCCGCCCCGCATCAGGCCAAGAGGTGACGATGAGAATATTTTCGGAGGGTCTAGAAAACAACCCTGGCGCAGAGTGCCCGATTCCATGGGACCCGCATTGTGCTTGTCTAACTCAGTCCGAAACTAATTTTCATTAAAAATAATAATAAAATAAAATTTTAAAAAAAAGACCCGATTTTCTCAGCAAAAACCCGACGGCCACCCTTAAAATCTCCCATTTTCTTTTCTCCTTCTCCCCTCTAACTAAAACCCTAACCCCTCATTGTGGTCTATTCTCTACTTCTTATTCTCATCTATTTTCCTCAAGCACTCAACGTATGTATCTCTATCTCTCTTCTCTAACTCTCAAGGTGGTAATTGTGTTCTTGATGACCCAATCCCTAACTTCCTCCTGAGTTTTTTTTTCCATTTAATTTAGCATATAAAGTGTGAAAATTTTGATGGGTTAAGATGAAATCTTGTTTAAAGATTGTTGTGGGATATATGTTTGTGATGCTAATGTGTTAATGGGTTGACTCTACCATGGATGCTTTGTTAAAAGAGATGCCACAAACTTTTATGTGCACAAGATGTTTGTAAAAATGTTTGAATGAATTAAATTGTGCTAGTAAATGGTAATAAGTTGAACCCATGGCCATTGTTGAGTTGTATGGTAAAAATTACGCGTGGGGTGTGTAGTCTTGTACTAAATCATTCTCATAAAAAGTGATGACCCCGAGTGTCATTCGACTAACACCCACATAAAATAACGAATGAGGGTAGTCTGAGTCCCCTTGAATTTACTATCAAGACACTGTCAATAATTTAAGTGTGGGGTGATCTAGTTCTTAGGATTCTCATGTGTGAGTTGATTGATTGCTGGAAGAATGTCTCAAAGACCCAAGCAGACTAACACAAACAAGACTAATGAAGCCTCTACTAGTTTCACCAGAAGCAAAAGACTTCCACCTATAGTGGAACCACGCCCAGCGGATGTTGATAGTGAATTTGAGGATATAATGTGCCCTAAAAGGATGTTTGGCATTGTTGCAGTGGTACCACATGGCAAAGAATGGTATCGTACCTTTAAGCTAGCAGTAGATCCTCACCAAGAGGTGGGCATTGACACAGAGGCACTAAGAAGTAAATTCCCCAATGTGCTAAATTGCATCACTACTGTGGGGTTGTCGTATCTGACCACCACTATAGGCTAAGCCAACATTGATATGGTGAAGGAGTTTTACGCTAATTGGGAGCATAAGTTTGATTTGGAGAAAGAGTATGTGGTCCAAGTAAGGGGTACAGAAATGACCTTTTCGTATGAGATTATCAACAGATTAATAGAGTTTCCTGAAAAGTCCCCTGCCCATTTTGATGATTGGTCATTCCGACCTGATTATGTACATATTTGTCATATGTTGTGTGGCCCTAGATCCACTGCTACATGGGTTCTAGATGCACGTCGTAAGCACAAGTACTTGAAGAGGGCAAGTCTCACATTTGAGGCTAAAATGATGCTCCGATTCGTAAATTATCACATCCTTCCTACCAACAATGATACAGAGGTGACTAAGTTGAGAGCTTGTTTAGTGTATGCCTGATTGACAAAAATGAGTGAATATGGGCAAGGTAATGTTGACCGAAATGGCACAAGTACGAAATGAAGGGAATGAGAGATCTCTTTACCCCAGTTTGCTAACCAAGATGATGCGTCTGGCTTTTGTGCCCGACAATTATGGAGTTGATTTTGAGCTACTCCGGTCTTATAAATAGTATGATGTTATGGAAGTTATGGCATCGAAAGGGGATGGAAGTTCAACCCTGACTACTGAGCAAAGGAACGCCCGCGTGGAGCAATCTATTAGGATCTTATTTAAAGATTTAAAGTTGTAGGCAGAATGGGAGGATGTGAGTTTGGAGGAGTTGCAGCAGAGAGTCCCATTGGACTAAGTCACTAAGAAATTTATGGGTCTTGAGGAGGAGCCAGAGTTTGCATCAGATGAGGACACTAACTCTATGGATGAGAATGGGCATAGCTATGCCATTTTTGGCGGCACATTGCGCATGGCTTAGATAGCCAACATGGACTTCTTTCTTACCCTTTATTTTGGCTTTAATTTATATTGCACTGGGAACAGTTCTTGAATTTAAGTGTGGGGTGGGGAAGTAAACTATATTCAACATGTGACGACAGATGGATGACGTCCGTCTTGAAAGAACATTTGTCATTAGTATAGGAGTAACGTAGGAATGCCGTTAAGGCCGTTCAAATGCTAGGTACTTAGGATTAGGTACATTTTTAGCAACATAACGAGCTTAAGAAATTTGAGAAAGAAGTAATTGTGCACAAAAAAAGTAACGATGTCTTAGAGACACCCAAGTTTTTTTATGTGACTCTTGAAAAATATTGTTGTCTTAAAATTGAATTCATGCTATTATTTGCTATGTAGAGAGTCGATATGGATCCATCTTTAGACATAAGTGTGCCATGTATGGTGAGATTCTTTGTTTGCATTCCATGTTTGTATGATATCTAGAACTTGCCCGGTGTGTTTATAAAATGAAGCGAATTGTGTTGAGCCTAGGAGATGACATAGACATTTCTTTGTTAGCCATGATTTTGTACCATCGTTTACCTACTCATATGTAATATCATTAGTTACCCCCTTTGAGCCTTTAGCCTTATTTTTTTAGTAGCCTGAACTTTAGCCTACTCTTTTTGTTAGTATAACCTGAAAAACTTGATCCCAACTCCAACAACACTTGAGAGATTGAGCGCTTAAAAGTGAAGTGAAAAAGTTGACATAAGTAGGGTTGAAGTGGAAACTAAAAAGAAAGGTTTGTTAAGGGTGCATTTGTGAAAAATCATAACCAATTGTATGTTGTAGTAAGGAGCCAGAAAAGAAACGAAAAAGAGTGTTTCATTTGAAAAAAGAAGAAGAAAAAAAGCAATAAAATCTCCTTGTAGCGATGTACGAAAATTGTAGAGAATGCTTAATAAAGAGGGCCCATAAGGTAAAGAAAGGTGAGAATGAGTGGTGAAACAATGAAAAATGCTTACGCAAAATTAAGTGTCTTAAAAGTGTTTAGGGAGGTTAGTCACTATTTTCCAAAAAATTTCCTACCCGTCCCGTAGCCGACATTACAATCCTTAAAAACCTATTTGATCCTAAACTTGGTACAATTATGCTAATAGAGTATGACACTAAGGGCAAGCTTATGGTATGTCGTATGAGCATGTGAATTTCTTTGTGAGAGCGAGAAATTTTCTTTCAATATATATGCCCGTGTTGTATTGATTACATTGAAAAATTATGGGGCATCTCATTCAAGTGTGAGGGCACATGAATGGTAAGAGATAGATGAAGTGGTTGATTTTTTTTGTGACATAGTCATTTTTGCCAATGTGTGTATTGATGAGTCAATCTTAGAGGCTAGATTGTTTGAAGAAGTTGTTATCGTACGTGAAGTTGATATGATGCACAAGATTTTTGAAAACTCACTCGTGAATGTTTAAATAACTATGGTTACCTTAACATGAGTAGACCTGTTTGAATTGGCATATTTTGGCGTGCTTTGTGTAGGTTTGAGTGTGTTCAAGTGCTTGTTCAAGGACAAACAATGGTTCAAATGTGGGGTGTTGATGTTAGGTGTATCGTATTTTGGCCATAACTGTATCTTGTTTTGAGGATAATTATACTAAATACACCTCTAACTATTATTGATTCTTACATTTCGGGCTAATATGTGTGTTTTTGTGGAATTGAGGTGCTTGACATGTGACGATGCTTCAATTTTAGAGTATAAAAAGCAAGAGACGAAGGTGGGAGGACTTTGAAGTCTAAGTAGAAGTCCCAAAATTCAAAGAAAGATGAATTCATGCTCAAAAACCAAGTGTACGTGTAAAAAAGTATCAAAATGCGGATGATGCATGTGAAGAAGCTCGGCGCGGGGCGCCAGGTTCCATGAGGCCCGCACCGCGCCTGTTATTACTGAAGAAGTGGACGACTTTTGTCCAAATTGAGAAGTCACTGGAAATTACACCTGGTACGAGGGGCCCACTGTCATATTCCTCACGCCGCGCTAGTTCATTGTACGAGTTTTTAAATTTTAAGGGCAGTTCGGTCCAGACGTGTTTGGAGGCATTATAAATACAACCCTAAGGCATTTCCAGAGGGGTTCAGACATTTTATCACAAAGGAGGCATGAGCAAAGCTATTTTTTCATAGGGATATTTCCTTTTCTTGATTCCTTTCATCTTATCATAGATTTAAACATGAATTCTAGTTTTTGTGATCCGATTATGAGTAGTTAAACTCTATAATTCTGGGGTTGTGGCGTAGCTATGATTGTTGACATTTTATAAGTATTCAAATCTTAGTAGTTTATTCATATGCGATTGTTTTCTTACTCTTATTCTTAATTGCTTGATTGTCTGCGCAACAGTCGAGTTATATGTACTATTTAATATCGTGCTTGGGAAAGATGTTATTAGATTAGAGAAGAAGTAAAGAGAGTGTGATCCGATTATCTCTAAAGTAGGGCCAGGATTAATGGCTAGGATAGGAATATAACTAGACACCACATTCAATTAGATATCGTGGACGAATTGCATTCTTAACAGGTCAATTCCATAGGAATATAGGCGTCGAACTGTTCTGAATCGGCGTGTTGTAGTTCGGGAGAATGTTGCACGATTAATAATCCGATTAATTATCAACCGTGAATAAATCTGCTATGGTTAGTTACTTAAACGATGCAACAGAATTGGTGAACCAACCACGACCCTAGAATACTTATTTATCTGTGATAAATTCAAGTCTTACAAACGTTCTAGCAAGCTGTTAGCATCAAGTATTTAGTCATTTACTTTTCTGAATTAGTTATAAACAAAACAAACATCCTCTTTCATATTTGCATACTTAATAGTGATAGTGAAATCTTTTACAATCGTTATGATAGGCTAAGCGGGCCTACAATAATAACACTACAACTATCAGTTTGTAAACCTTCTCGAGGTCGAAGTGGTTCAATCATGATTGGGAAAGCGTATATAATTTATGTAAATTTATGTAAATATATTGTGATTGGGGAGTAAGGATAAAATTGTATGCGCCACGTCCTTGGTTCAATCATGATTGGGAAAGTGTATATAATTCAAAGCCAAGTAGTGGCTGATGAAATTGGGAGGACAAGTATCGACAAAAACCTAAAGTTTCTTTCTCTTACTGTCTCCCATGATTTTCCTTTCTTACAATAAAGCTGGACGGAAGATAAATATTGTCCAAGAGAAATGAAGGGAAAGCAAACAAGATTATGCAAGACTTTTAGCCCCCCACCCACCCACCCACACACCAAAAAAAAGTCCATATAAGATGATCAGTAAAGTAGGCATTAAATTTTTGTAACACATATGGGCATTTTTTTTTCAATCGCAAGGACACTATCTCCTTCTTCACCCTCAAACATGAATTGGAATTTATAAAAATGAAATCTTTGGATTCAATATGAATTGATAAGGCACGAAATTTTAAGAAATTAGACATTTTGAAGAAATAGCCGTTTGTGAGGTTTAGTTTGCTTTGTCGTACTGAGACTCAAAAGTTTATCTAGTGAGACAACTTAAAAGCTAATATGATATTTAATCTTTTTATATTTTAAATGATTTCTTATTTACATGTTGGGCACTATCAGTCTTCACCCTAAAAAAGGACCACGTTTGTAAGCGACAGATTATATAGAAGTTGAAATACATGGTTTGATAGGAAAAGTAGCAATTGATCTTTTAATTTCAATTATCCAGAAATAGAATGGACGACAGTGAACCTATCACTAGACTCATTTCTTTAATTTAATTAATATACAGGCAAGAATATACTGACTTGGACTGAGGCATAGTTATATTTTTATATAATAGTAAGAGTCTGTGTTATCGTCGCCATATACTGGGTGATTTGTTTTGTGTGTGTACAAGTGTGCAGAAATTAAAGGCCATAGCGTCGGGTGTGCTTCATAGTTCATAGAGAGGAAATATATTTTCATGTTTGATTGGTTAAAACTCAAATATTTTGGAAAATATCTTTTCTAGAAAATTATCTTTTTAAAAATAAGAAAAATGACTATGTGCCCTAAATTAGGAAGGAGTTGAAGTATTTCTAAGCTTTCATAAATCGTTTCAACAAGTGATTTACAACCGTCTACTTTAATAGTAAGATTTAATACAACACCAATAAAATAAATAGTGGGAATAAGAAAAAAATATCTTTTTAATTTTAAAAATATTTTTTAATAGATGGAGCGTAAGTTAGTGTTTGTATATATTCATTAAGTAAAAAAAATATTAGAGCTATATAAAATAACATAGATGAAATAGTAGAATAATAAATACCAGAAAAATCCTTAGTACCTAGAAAAAAATTCTCTAAGAATACATTAAGTTCCAAAATATTTTCACAATCATCATCTACAAGCATATCCCTTGGATTTTGATTATGGGCGTTAAATAATAAAGTTATACGTCTTCTATACTCGTGAACAACAACTAATTGTTCATATAAAGAATTCCACCTAGTTGCAACTTCTTCTGGAATTTTCATATAAGGTAATCCACAATCATGACATGTTTTTTATACTCTTTGCGTCTTTGTATTTTATTACCTTTAAAAATAAAGTTGATAGCAAATTGTACTTTATCAAGGATGTCTTTAAAAAGTTTTAGGCCAACCTTCACAACTAAGTTATAAATATGACATGCACATCTAACATGAAAAATATCGGGAAAGGATGGAGTCAATCGAGTTTTTAAAATGTTTACAACAGAATCGTTAGAAGAAATATTATCTATTGTAATAGTCATAATTTTATCAGTAATTTCATAATATTCACTAATTTCATGAATATTTCTTGAAATAAAAGCAGCATTGTGCCTATCATCAATATATCTATATGCTAATATACGTTTTTGCATAGACCAATTCTGATATATCCAATGACATGTAACAGTTAAATAATCATTATCATTAGTACTACGACCTATGTCAGAAGTGATAGCCACTTTGCAATTAAAATGATACAATGCATAACGTAAATATGTTGATATTTATGCGCAAATTTAAAAACATCTCTTCTAACAGTTGTTCTAGAAAAACCGTTAAAAGCATGATTATATGTTTCTCGAATGTAATGAATAAAACCTGGAGATGAAGGAAATGAAAAAGGCAAACCCTGTTGACACCCAATTTTGTCCCGTTTTTTCCCGATTTATTTACAATTTAAAATATTTTGACACCTCAAAACAATTTTAATATATATATATATATATATATATATATAAGGTTCTAATATCGTCGTCTATTTTCAATATCATTATTTGTTATTATTATTATTTGCATTTCCACTATCGTTTGCCTTTTAATATCTTAAATCATAGTTTTATCCTAATACTCCATATTATTATTTTTCGTAAAATGGCATTGCATTTTATTTTTTAATTAAGAATTAAGCATCTCGTAAATATTATGTTATTATTATTATCACATCGGTGTTTGTATCTTTATAATTTATATTTTTTGCAAAAATCACTTTTAATAATAAAACCTCCCTTTTATATTTTAAATCCGTAACTCATTTATTTTCCAACCCAATTTCTACCCAACGCCATTTTCAGCCCAATTCCTATCTCAAACCCATTCCCCTTTTATTTCCCAAAAAGAAAATCCTTTCACTCCCTTCTCTTTCAAACCGGTTCGACCCAAACCTCAAAAGCCCAACCGGCCAACCCATTATCAACTAACCCTAATCTCTAAAAAATCCTAAAACTCCATTTCTCATTTTTCTCTTTCAAACCAAACGGGCCCTTCCCCTTCTTCACCAACTTGTCACTCTCGGTCAGCCCCAAAATTCGGCCACCCACACCCCTCACCAACCGGTCACCTCACCACCACCAACTCCTGACACCCGACACATCCCATACCCTTATCCCCGAAAATCCGTGATTTCAACCCTTCAAATCTGCTTCCAAAAATCGTCATTTTGGTCCCTTTTTTCGTTTTGAAATTCAAACTCTGTTAGGGGGGTGCACAGTTTATGGAGAAATCATTATATAAATACCCCTCTTGTTCTTCATTTTAAGGAGGAGGATTTTGAGATCCGAAAATCGAGTTTATAAATTTGAAAAAAAAGAAATCTGAAATCTGCTTAAGGTTGTTTGTTTCTTTTTTGCATGTGTTCTTCGTTTTAAAAGGGGTCTGGAAATCCGTTTTGTTTGGGGGATTTTGGGTCTGAAAAATAAAAAGAAAAGGGTCGAAATCAGAAAAGAAAAAGCATCGAAAATTAAAGTTTTCCGGTCACTGTTCCGGGTCGGGTTACTGTTCGACGGGTAAAATTTTCAGAATTTTGTTTCAATATTTTGTTGTTGGTTATCTGAAAAATAAAAATAAAAATATTTGATTCTTGGTCGAGTCGACCCGAAATTCGGGTCGGGTCTGTTCCGTCTCGGGTTGGATTTTCATAAGCGGATTCGAATTCTGTTTTGGTTCAAAAATTCAGAATTCGGGTCAGATGTTTTGATCGCGGACTGTTGGTTTATTTTGGTATTTGAATATCCATTACGTTGCTACTTTGATATTTTACTGATTTGACCAAATACTACATTTAGGCCAATGAAATTGAATTTGAGGTTATATCCCTTCGGAAAACGATTCCCGATTTCAGTTTGTTGTTTTGGATATAATTTACTGATTTGGACATGATACTACACTTTGACCGATGAAAAAATATCCGTCAATTTTTTAGGTCTTCACAGTTGGAAAGACGGAAGTAAAAACTTTTGGGCAAGGATGAAACTTAATTTTTTTTTATCCGAGAGACCAACATGTTCAGTAGGCAAGGCAACTAAAATGACCAACGAGTCATATGTTCGCAACCACGACGTGATTGGAATGGTCTTTTCAAAATTTAAGTCTGAGCCTTCCGTAATCAAAACATTTACTGTTTTGGATACGGATCCGAAGTTATTTATATTCAATTGTTTCTAACCATTTGTTCTTGACACCTTGCAAGGAACACTTACGAAAGTTAAAGAAGACAAGTTACCCCTCGGAGATGATTTATTTTATTGCTGTTTTATTTTCTTTAATTCAGCTTTATTTTATTTTGTATTGTAATAATATTTATTGTACTTGTGTAATTATTGAAATGTTTAGAATAGGTAGGCTTAGAATTAATAATCTAGAAAGAATAGATTTAAAATCGAAAACCGCTAGTTTATCTATTTTAGGCCACTCACCCATACTTTCAAAACGTTTAGTTTATTTATTTTAGGTTCATCGCTCATACCTTCAAAACGCTAGCTTATTTTTGAACTGTTCAGAATTTTCAAAACCATTGGTCACCTTTTACTCACACTATTAATCATACAAAATATAGTCTTATTTTCATCCGATTCGGTATTTAAAATGACTTTCAAAACATCACTTTCTTTGCATTACCAATAAGTTGTTTTCTTCTTACTAAATCACTTTGTATATATTTATAAATAATGTCATACAAATGCATGTTTTATCCAAAAAAAAATCATTTTGCATATATTTTGTAAATAATGTAATACAAATGTGTGCTTTTATCCAAAAAAGTCACTTTGCATGTATTTTTGTAAATAATGCTATGCAAATGCATGTTTTACCCAAAAAAAAAACACCGTGTATATGTTTTATAATCAATGTCATCCAAATGCATACTTTTATTCTAAAAATCAACTTTGCATGTATTTTATAATCAATACTATACACATGCTTGCTTTTTATCCGAAAATCTACTTTGCATACATTTTATAAATAATGTCTTACAAATGCATGCTTTTGTCTAAAAGGTCAATTTTATTTTTTATAAACAATGTCTTTCATACTTTTCAGATCTTATTTCCCAAAATCACAATCACTTTTGCAAAACTCCTCAAAAAAAAGAAAAATCGTTACTTTGTCAAAATGCATCTTTTTTATTACTTGCAACATTATTTTAATTTTATACTTGTAAAACATGCATTTTCCTTAGAGTAATAATTAACTTGAGTTTGACCGGATAACCGCAAGTTAGCGGATCTTAAAGGATGCATAACCCCTTTCCTTTAGAATAATAAAGAACCCTTACCTAGAATCTCATAATATCACAAATCATAAATCGGAGTTCACATTGCAGCATTTAGTTAACATTTAGGTGCCCTAATTCACCTTAGAATAATTAGGTGGCGACTCCTCAGCAGAGCATTTTTTAATCAATCCAGAGAGGGGAATCGGCCCATCACGTCGCAAGCCGTGCGGGTTAAAAACGTGTGTGACAAACCCTTCACAACAACTAATTTTGCTAAATTTTCCAGATGTATTTATCATATTACGGACCTATAACTCCCCCGTCATTGGGTTAATTCGACCCAGAAAGCATTTGCACACCCGATTTCCATCCCACCTTGACCTTTTCCAGTTTTAAATTTATAAACTTCGCGACAAATTTTACAAATAGCTAGTTGATTTGGAATGTCCCTATCAAAAAAATCTCATGCATGTGATTTTAATTTTCGTTGTTTTTGTCCTCGACTCATACTAGGGGGATATAGGAAGCATTCCAGTTTCAATTTTAGCGTGAGACTCAGTCTGAGCCTGAGGTGGAGGTGCACTAGTGGGTGTGTTATCTAAAATATCTTCTAATTCATTTTCTAAATTAAAGTTTGGTTCAGATGCAGAATATACCTCATGATCTAATGGTTTATTAATATTAACATTAAAAAATCAGTTTCATCTACATGAGTGAAATCATCGTAATTAGGATTACTAGAAGATTTATCCTTACTCATGTTACCCTTAGTACCTCTACCAGAAAAACGTCAATTTCGTTCTATTATAATTATGCAAATAAATAATTACAGTTATTGAAAGTAAGTACGATATTTAAAATTAAGTAACAATAATAATTTAAAGAAGGAACGAATGTACCAAACGCCGACGTAACGTCGACGCGTAATCTAGGTTGAAAATTGAAACTTTGCTCGATGATCTTCAAGCTAGTTGCCAACTTCACTCCCAATTTTTGAACTTTGATAGAAATTACCAAATAAAATACAATATTTAGTGTGCAATTTAGACTTGTAGAGAGAGAAAAAGAGATTAGAGAGATGGTAGGAAGATTTGTGAGAAAAATGAAGAGGAAAATGAGTTATTTATAGTTGAGAAATAGGGTTAAAGTGTAAATATACTAACTTAGGAGTTAAAAATAAATATTAAGGGGTAGGGGGATTTATGGAGTGGGGGGGGGGGGCAAAATGGTCGTTACTAGCCGTTGCAACGGCTAAAATCGAAAGTGGTCGTTTGTGCAACAGCTAGTTTCTGCGCGCGCGGGGGGGGGGGGGGGACAGGGGTGGTCGGGATCGGGACGAGCCCTAGTCCCGTCCCAAGTTCGAACCCCAATACCGACATTTTTCATCCCATATTTTTAAGGGGGGTCTGGGCGGGGCAGAATCGGGCCGAAACGGCCAACTGGACAACCCTATCCCTAATAAAAGTAAGGAAAACAAGTTTTATAAAAAATATTCCAAGTTTATTTTCTCTCTCCACCCACCCAACGCCCTAATCCCTACTCCTTGGCCATCCCACCCTCGAACCTTCCTCCCCACTTTCCACTCTATCCCACCCCATAATGTTTTGCTAAATTACACATATTGCTCTTAAAATAATATTTTTTACTTACTTATTAAATACTAGTAAATAAATAAGAAATTCAAGTATTTTCAAAGAGAATATTTCCCATAAAAAAAATTTGGTTCCTACCAAACACACCCGATATCCTAACAAATTTTGCTTCACTGCAGAGGCGTATCTAGCATATTAAATAGGGGTTCAATTGAATCCCTAATTTTTGGCGCGAAGCATACATTTATGTCTAAAAAATTATTAAAATTATAATATATAATAGATATGAACCATAACTTTAAAAATATATAGTGGGTTCAATGCTTAAAATCTTAAGATTAAACCCATAAAGTTTAGATCCGCCTCTGCATTTGTTTGCCCTGAACTACATTTATCATTTCTCCTTCTCGTATATAGTAGTAGTTGCCAAATGTACCGTTTTATAGAGAATTTGAGTGTTGAGACTCAAAACTCCCGATCATAGTTTGGCGACCTATTTTCAGTAAGGGCCTTTAGTCTTTTGATTAGAGTAGGGGTCGTGAGAGAGTAGAAGCCTGTCTTCCAATGAACCCAATCCGTACATAGAAAATCATATGGGCCAATCATGCTCCACATTATCAGCCTTTCCAACTTGAAGTTTATCAATTCTGAGTTATTATTAAAATTCATAACTCATTTTAGTTATCGAGATTATACATATTTAATAGATTTTCGAATATAAATTGAATCTAAGTAATTAAAGGTTACTGAATATGTTGGAATCTTTTTTTAATATTGTGGCTCCACTCAATCAAGACGAGATAAGCCTATAACAGAGCTTCCAAAGAAATTTACATTCTGATTATTTGCATCATCCATTGCGTAGTAATTGATGACACTATTAGAGCCAGAATTATAGCCCCCGGCCACTATGTATTGATGCCAAATGGCAAACTTTTGTTGGTCTCTGATCTCCATCACTTTTCAATCTATTATTTTTGCTGAATAAGAGCACATTTTGTACAGAAAATAAAAGGGAATCTAACGTACCCCTCAACCAATTGAATGCATGAATTTTAACCTTAGTGCCTATTTGGATTTGTATATGACAACAAAAGTTCCCTATGGCGCCCTTTTCTTTTAGGATATGAAACCCTGCCACTTATAACACAAAAAAAAGGTTAGCTAGCCAAAGTTGAGAGGTGCTTTATTTGTTGTTTAAAGGAATTGAAAAAGAAATAACAGTACAATAAAGAGAAGATCTCCACTTATATCACATACTTTCCTACTCTTGCTATATAAACATGTACTAATCGAGCCACCTTCATTCATTGTCAAGTAGAACTAGCAAATTCTTGCAATTATTAACCAGTAATACAGCAAGCCAAGGCATTTCTTCCTTTGGAAAAAAAAAAAAGAGATGGCTGAGTTTTCTGGTCACTGGGCTTTTGCATTTGGTGTACTCGGTAAATCCCTTTTCGTTTTGTCAGTACAAACTTTTTGTATGTTTTCTTCCCTATGTATAGTGTGCTCAGAGAAAAAAAAAATTATTTGTCAAATCATATGGTATTACCAATGCAGTAATACAAATTGAATAGTATAAATAAAATATTCGTACTTTCTCACAGTCGATATAGTAATTAAGTATTTCATGTACTTGCATATTCTCAATCATTTGTGTACATAATTTAGATCATTGATTTTATGGCGATTTATCTCTTCCTGTTATTCATTATTTCACAAATAATGATCTTTACCCTCTTTTGTTCCATTTTGCAGGAAACATTGTCTCATTTTTCGTTTTTCTTTCTCCACTGTATGTCTCTTATTCCTTTTACCCTCTTTCGATTATTTTTTTTGGTTTTGTGTTACAACTTGCGATCAATCAATTAATAAACATACTTATATATGGTCCTGCAGGCCGACCTTTTATAATATTTACAAGAAGAAATCAACCGAAGGCTATCAATCAATTCCATATGTGGTTGCTCTATTCAGTGCAATGCTCTGGATTTACTATGCATTTCTCAAGACCAACACGATCCTCCTCATCACTATTAACTCATTTGGCTGCTTCGTCGAAATTATATACGTTGGCTTCTATCTTTTTTATGCACCAAAGGAAGCCCGGGTAATTAATTTTAACAAGAAAATCCAAAACTAATTAAGAGTATTTCCTAAGAGTTGTATAGAAAGAAAATAAAAATTCGGACCTATAAATGCAGGTCCAAACTGTAAAGCCACTTCTTTCATCAGTTGGTGGCTTTGGAGCTATTGTCCTTGTTACTCAGTTTCTATTCGAAGGAGTAGTTCGTGTACAAGTGGTTGGATGGATTTGCCTTGTGTTTTCATTATGTGTGTTTGCAGCACCATTATGTGCAGTGGTAAGTTTATACTATAATATTCTTATACATTTAATACTTTTTTAAACACAAATACATGTTCACATAAACCTGTAACCATTGCACTAGATCCAGCCCTGACTCTAGTTTTTTTTTTTTAAAAAAAAAATCTTAATCCTTTTTTGGGTACATATTCTTTGGTTACCTTCTATCTTTAGGGATGAAAATAATGTTCATTTTGTCATTTCATGCAGAGACAAGTAATTAAAACAAAGAGCGTGGAATACATGCCTTTTCTCCTCTCTGTTTTCCTCACTCTAAGTGCAGTTACGTGGTTCTTCTATGGTCTTCTATTAAAAGACTTCAACATTGCTGTAAGTCTTTTTTACTCTTATTTTTCATGCATCTCTATTTCTTGAACTTTGGTGCCAATGTTTTCCCTTCATTTCTTTTCAATGAACAGATTCCAAATGTATTGGGATCCATTTTTGGTATCCTCCAAATGGTGCTCTATGTGATGTACAACAAGAAAGAGGAAGTCTTCGTAAAGGAACAGAAACTTCCTGAGCTAAAAAACCATGTCATAATCTTACACAATGACAAGAATTTCCCAGAACTAAGTGAAGAACAGATTATTGAAATTGTGAAACTTGGTTCACTGATTTCATGTACACAGAAGTTTGATTTGTCCTTATGCCTGCATGAAAATATAGCTGAAGATCATAAGAAGTGGCGGCAAGCACTGAAAGCATGAGATTACGCTAGTAAATCATTCGCTAATTGAGCGTCTCACAAAAAATGCATATATATTCAACTTGTATACACGGAAGTGTAATGTATTTATGATGATTCTTTAAGTGCCAATTGTAGTTATATTTCTCCGATAAATCAAGCTTTGTTATCCGCTCCTACTCATGAACACAATTTCATGTGTTAAATTTGTGTCATCTCTAAATTTAAAATTCTGGTGATTTCTTACATTAGAAGCATGTCAATTATGGTTAGGCAAAACTTCATCACACTAGACTATACTTCGACATAAGATCAAAAGAGGACCGGGTGCATATTATCTTTGGAAATTGGGATAGGAATCGGCTATCTTCTTTAATTTTGTTAGAAGAATTTTAATCCAATACTTATTAATCATTATATCCATGATATCCATATACGAAGTGTTGTCTTCTTTCCCAAAGTAAGGATTTCTCCAATTCGTGATCTGCCTCTTTGTATATATATCAATCGAAAAACATGGCTTCAGCCGACGCTCTATTGATGGTGCTGAAAAACATTACTCCCTGCATCCCAATTTATATAACGTAGTTTCACTAGGCACGAATTTTAAGAAATAAAGATTTTTTTTAATTTTATAATCTAAATCAAGTCAAAAATATTTTTGTAAATTATAAATCATCTCGTTAAGCGTTAAAAGTAAGTGTAAAAATTAAATTGTTACCAAATAAAAAATGTATCATTCTTTTTAGGTCTGACTAAAAAAATATGTATGTCATATAAATTGAGACAGACTGAATATATTAGTAATGTGAATAACTTAAACGCTAACTACATTGTTTGTACCGATCCAGTGCTAAGAAAATTAACAACGGGTGTATTTAATTTTAACAATAAATAACTCCGTAGAATAAAAAATGGGCTCGCCAACTCAGCCTTCGCGGGCCATTAAATTGAAGTTGTTGCGCGGATTTCCCATCAAATGCACTGGTTGTCGCGTCCATTTTTTACCCGCAGGCTTCGCGGCGTGATGGCATCGATTCTCTCTGGATTGGTTAAAAATGCTTGCTTTGAGGAGTCGCCACCTAATTATTCTAAGGTGAATTAGGGCACCTGAATGTTAACTAAATGCTGCAAAATAACTCCGATTTTATGGTCTACGAAACTAATGAAATTCTAGGTAAGGGTTCTTTATTATCCTAAAGGGAATGGGTTAGGCATCCTTTAAGATCCACTAACTTGCGATTATCCGATCAAACTCAGGTTAATTGTTATGCTAAGAAAAATGCATATTTAGAAATATAAAGTTTAAATGATGTTGCAAGTATTTAATGAAATGATGCATTTGTACAAGTATAGATTTGTATGGCATTAATATACATGTAAAGCTGGAAAAAGTATGCATTTGAATGACAATTGATAAAAATATATATGCAATGTAAATTTTATGGGTGACGAGCCTAAAAATAGGTAAACTGGCGATTTCGATTTTAAAACTAATCGAGACTAAAAATAAATAAACTAGCGATGGGTTTCCAATTTTAGACTACCCTATTAATTAATTCTGTGTCTACCTATTCTAAACATTTCAATAATTTCACGAGTACAATAATATTACAATACATAATGAATAAAGCTGAATTTAAAGAAAGTAAAAAACAACAACAAAATAAATAATCTCCGAGGGGTATTTGCCTTCTTTGACTTTATCCCTTGCAAGTTGTCAAGAACAAACGGTTAGAAACAATTGAATATAAATAACTTCGGATCCGTATCCAAAATAAGAAGGTTTTGATCACGGAGGACTCAGACTTAAATTTTGAAAAGATCATTCCAATCATGTCGTGGCTGCGAACATATGACTCGTTGGTCATTTTAGTTGCCCTGCCTACCGAACATGTTGGTCTCTCGGGTGAAAAAGATTTAAGTTTCATCCTTGCCCAGAAGTTTTATTTTCCGTCTTTACAACTGTGGAGGCCTAAAAAATCGACGGATATTTTTTCATCAGCCAAAGTGTAGTATCATATTCAAATCAGTAATATTTTCAGAAATATTGCAGCTGTTTTCAGCCGAGAAAACAACAGCAGTTGGGTTCAAAAATACAGCAGGAGTGGGCTTGAAAACACAACAGAAACCCAAGTATAACAATTTATTGAGTGCAGCAGTATGTTCTTTTAACAGAAGGACATAGAATATGGGGGCGTCCGAGAGCAACAACTAAGCAAGTAACAGGTAGAAACAACAGCCACAAATGACAAATTTATCTCATAATAGATATCGAAACAGGGAATCTGCCCAGCCAAGTATAACAATATGCCTAGTATATTTCTCTAAACATAGACCTAATCCCTGATTTAATAAGCGAAGTACACACTTAGGCTACTAAAGCAGACTAATCATGCTCAAGCATTAACAAACACAATAATAGTATAAACAAAACCTAACCAACATGACCAATTGACTGAAAAACAACATGAAACTCCAGAAACAAACAAGTATTGAGATGAGATTGAGTTTACCGACTTTCGAATTCTGAACTCGGACCCGAACCGAGAATGGACTTAACATCGAAACCATAATTTGAAGGGCTCAGATTTGTTATTTTGGAACAAAGCAAGAGGGAATGCAACACACGCCATGGCTGCGGACACCGGATTGCAAATTGATATCGTACCAGGTCGCCCTGCCAAGATACGGGTCGGATGTCCCCAGTGCATTCGAAGGGAAATTTGTGCAGTTTCTTCAGGCAGTACAGTAGAGGAAGATTATCATCACAGCCCGGTTTCAATTTTGACCCAACCCGAAATGACCCGAATCGGAGACAATGAAAACACCACAGTGAACCGGTAGCCTGAGCTATGAAAAACATTATGAAACCAGATCACACAATAGCAATCGAGAAATAGCAACACAATAGAATCAAGGTACCACTCAAATGGAGTAAGAAATAGTAAAATCAGTAGCACAGTCGTAACAACGAAAACAGTAATCAAGGTCGCCGACGTTCATGGAGTTCGACGGAGATAGTGAAGGCTGCGAGGAGTGGCGTGAAGGAGGTATCAGTGGCGGTGATGAAGAAGTGGGGTAGAGGTGTGGTGGTGTTAGGGTGGTGGTTGAGCTGCGGTAGGGTATAGGGGGTGTGCGGCTGAAAGGGTGTGTTTGGTGAAGGAGAGAAAGAAAGAGAGCTTTTTTTTGGTTTGTTTTGTGGAGTGCGGCTGAAAGTCGACATGTGGTCTGCATAACTTCCTTAGAGGATGTAGTATGTCTCACCTACTACGAGTAATGGCTACTCGTGAAGGACACGTGGATACTTTGGAAGTATTGGTATACCCTGCTGATATAATATTTGTTACACATGTCTAAAGTATGATCAGCGTGTGGAAGATAGAAGTCCTTAGACTTGAGGTCAATACACACCTTGTCTACATAGTAATATACTTTGATCATGTCCTAAGCTCAAATGCCTTATAGGTTGAGATACGGCTTGTATTGGGTACATTACGATGTGGATTAAAGGTGGTAATTGAGCCAAGATTAGGATTCATTCCTCGAATGTATATTCGAGAGAACACTCAGCTTCTCATTGATATTGGGTTGACTAAGTCGTTGGTCAACACAATAGACATATCTAGAATATGGTCTTGTTGTCAACCAATATAGATGAGATATAATGATCATGCCATTTGGATAAACACTTGAAAAATCCTAAGCTTGATCGAGTGTATCGTGAATGCAAAGATTTTATCTTACCACATGGAGGTTAAGTTTACTGGATTCATGTAAACGTACTTCACATATTGAGTTCACCTTGCGGCGCCGTCTAGGAGTTCCGCGTAGACCTTAATTTGATTAGTGTCGATATGAGAAGGCATGTATGGTCACACTATGTCGATTGTCCTTTCGATCTAAGGATGTATTGAGAGAGTATTAAATATTCGATTTAGTATCGAGATATTTAAATGAATGATGATTGTTTTAATCAAGTCAAAATTGGATTTTGGATTTAATTAAGAATGTGCTAAAAAAATTGGGTCAAACCCTAATCCGGTTTGACCTAATTTTTCACCTATAAATACAGACATACACTTCATTATTCATTACACTTGATTTTCATATCATTATTCTAAGTCTTAGAGACTCAGAATCAAAACACTCTCTCGAACATCTGCCGGATTTCCTAGCTTTCCAAAGAAGGAATACATTGAAGCTTGGAGCTTGCAATCGAAAGGGCATTCGCGTGCGCACCCACAGTTGATAAAGATTTCAGATATTTAAACATGTAAGTACCATTCAAGTCTTATGTTTACGGTTTTAAATTACTCTATAGTCAAATAGTTCTACGCTTGTTGGGTTTGAAACAAGTTTTAAACATCCGCTGCGTACAACAACCTAACAAAAACCCTACAATATTGTGGACGAAAATACTCATTTTCTACTCGGCATAAATTTAGATTTTTGCATCATAATATCCTACAAGTTACGACCCACCCGGCATAACACTTATACCGAGTTGGCTATGAAGTATTTATAACTTCCCCGGCATAAGTTTGTAACATCCGACAAGTTATGCCCTGCTCAGCATAAGTTCAATTTTCTGCATATGTGTATGTGTTGCTATGAAATACATTATGCCCTTCCCGGCATAAGTTATGTAACACAGTATTTTTTATCTTCTGAATCTAAACTTTTGTCCTTCTCGGTATAAGTTATATAGTGTGTGGGTATGTGTGTTGTTATGAAATACATTGTGCCTTTACCGACATAAATTACTAACAGTAAGTTTCGGCGTAAGGAGTATTTTCGTTCTCTTATTATGACTTAAAGTACATATGTGTAAAATTTAAAGACCACATATTTGAGAGGCAAAAATTAAAGATCACCCCGAAGGGCATTTGTGCGAATGACCTTATAAAATTCAACAATCCAATTCAGACCAACCAGTCATTTGAAAAGGGGAAATTCGCACAAATGTCCCTCTTCCGGGGTGGTCTTTAATTTTTGCACCTAAAATTAGTAATCTTTATTTTTTTTCCTTCGCCTAAAAACTTCGGATTCTGGGTAATTTATTTACGGTTGAATGAATAAGAAGATCAACCTTCAATTTTAAACTAAGAACTGAGAGACTTTTCAAACTTTCTGTTTGTAAGTTAATTCGTGCTCCATATATGTTGAATAAACTCTTAATCAATTTTAAAAACCCATATTCACGTATTAATAGTCCTCACAAAATAAAGCCATTAGGTATGGTGTTAATTTACCAAAATTCAATAAAAAAGATCTTAGGTAATTTTAAAATTATAATTATTAAATTAAACACATATGCATCTTGATATTGGAAAATATGTTATCTATCCATAATTAAGGCAAAATATACAAATCTTTTATGTGTGCAAAATATAAGGTGACACAACAAATTCTCGTGGACCATTTTTACCTCCATCCAACAACCATATAACTAATTAAAAGATGTACATATACAAATAGTATTGGCACCAAAATCCAGTGATAGTATTTAACTACAATTCTATTTCTTAAAAAAAGTAACAATTAATAAAAGAATACGTATGAAATATTTACTCGTAATTATATGGAGCTGACAGTGAAGGACTTCTAGAACCGGAAGAGAACTGAATGAACTCAATTAAATAATATGATTTTTAAGATCAAAATCTTAAATAATAAGAAAATAATTAAATGATTATTTTTAAATATTAGAAAAATAAATAAATTAATAAACCTACATATTAGGAAGATAACTTTAATTACCATTTTGTTCGTAAATAATTTTTTTAAAAGGTAAAAAGAAGAACGACATTTCGCTAAAGTCCTTCGTGGTTTTCACCCACATCCTGGTAATAGAATTTCCTGTCAAAAATCAAGGAAAAAATAGGTTTTCACATTAAAAAATCATTTTGATCAAATTTGCTTATATTCGAAATCATCCTTGCAACACCATCAACAAAATCTTAAATGAAAAGATCAGTACAAACATGGGCATATATATTAATAATCAACACAATAAAATTAAGATAATATCAAATACAACAAAAATAAAATTAGAACGAGTACAACAAATTAGAAAAAAAATACACTTAAAAGGAATGGACTTACGTTATCACATTCTGGCAATAGAATTTCCTGCAAAAAAAATCAAAGAAAAAAGTTTTTTCATATAAAATGTTAAATTTGATCAAGTCTTCTTATATCCGAAAGTAAAATCTTACTCACTTATTCATCATTTAAACACCACCAACAAAATATTAAATGAAAAGATCAGTACAAATATAGGCATATATATCAATAATCAAATACAATAAGATTAAAATAATATCAAATACAATAGTAAAATTAGAACAAGTACCATAAATTAGAGGGAAAAAAACTCTTAAAGGAATTGACATACTTGTCAATAAACTTGTGTATGGAGCAAATAATGACGAAGGTAAGCTGCAATTCCTGACGAACCAGACGCTGCTTCAGCGCGTTGAGGTTTTGGAGATTTGTGAAGAGAGTAAATAAAAGAAGAAATATATTTTAGGTTAAAGATATAAAATATAAACAAATTACGTAACCCTAAAGTCTATTAGGTTTCGTTATTTTACACGGCTTATGAGTCATTCCAAGAATAGGACTCTCAAAAATAACCTTTTTACCTTTTCAAAAAATATATATTATTAGAGATTATGTATAATTATACATATATTTAATAAGAAAAATAGTAAATGACAATTTTGTCTATTGTGAAAATTTTTAACGAATGACAAAAAGTTCAATCAATATTTTAAGGTCTTTCGTGCTTTTAATAGAATATAGATAGATATATAGATTCTGATCTTTTATGATTTTCACCCACTTCATTCACTACCATATATTTTGTTGTTATATGTTGAATGTTATTGTCAACAGGGACGGCTCAATAAAATTGGTGGTCTAAAGCCAAACTTTAACGGGATACCTTATTTTTTTAATTAAAAAAATTATATATATTTTTATTTAATTTGAAACCGTTATGTAATGGTTAAGTATATATTCAAACCGACAACTAATACATCGAACTGATAACATTTAAAATCGAACCACCTGATAAGACCTCTAGTTCGAGCCTCATAATAAAGAAAATAATGCTAGAGAGCGCTTTCCTCTTTAATCTGTCTTGCGTATCTCGAAATCGAATTAATCAAAAAAATTAATAGAGATACCGAACATCAAATGAAAAAAAGTGGGCACCTAAAATTTTGGGGCCTAAAGCGATCGCTTCAGTTGCTTTGCCCTCTGGTCGGCCTTGATTGTCAATAATACTTTTTGCAACAATAAAAATTATTACATGCCGTTATAATAATCTCCGATGCGAAAAGTTCTCGCAACAACAAGTTATTGTCATTTACGTTTTTTGCAACACTATATTAGATTTTTATTGCCATTTATAATTTTTAGCAACAATATATATTGTTGCTAAAATTTTATTGCTAATGCTATACTTTCTTGTAGTGATGGCCGTTGAGACATACATTTGAGTGTGACATACCTTATTAGGCGTGTAAAATATATGCAATTCAATACCACGAACACATACGGTGGTCCAAATTAAGTGCGACTATGACTTCGTTAATAATTGGATTGATGGATGAGTTATGGTTCGTCGGTATCATGTAACCAAAATGTTGTAAACGTTGAATATTCCAAAGCTCTTCACGGTGATGTAATATTCTTAAACATATATACACAATGCCTTGTTACATTCTACTTTTTTTCTTTCTCGTGGTTAAGAAAAGAGAGAGAAGTGGGTGTAGCGAAAATTATGTACATGTGGAATTGTGGTTATTCTACTTAATATACACTTAATTAGACTTCGATTTGTAAGAAAATCGTTGTTCAGAAGACCAGAAATCTTGGCTTTAAACCGGTTCACAAAAATATGACGCGCCATATTAGTTTTGTAAATCGCTTATTTATTAATTAACTCAATCCATTTTGATCTGCCTAATATAACTCATGCAAAACGTGGGTTAATTTAGCCTAAATATGTGGTCAAGATTGGCATATGAGAAATTGTCTATTTTTTTAATTTAATATGTTATATATAATTGTAAGAGAATAATCCCTTGAATATTTTCATTAATGAAGAGGTCTATATATACAATATACAATCTCAAAATATAGAAAATCCTATTCCTACTATAATATTAATATCCTAATTATACTTGTACAAGAATTCTACAAAATATGGTAAGTAACCTAAATATTCACAAATATACACGGTTTCTATCACACCCCCGCAGTCATAGCGGACGGTTGTCGTATGCTGAGAATGTCCTTAAAATCTTCAAACAGAACCAAGGGAAGACCTTTAATAAAGATGTCAGCAATTTGGTACCTTGAAGGGACATGTAAGACACGTACTTGTCCACGAGCTACCTTTTCACGAACAAAGTGAATATCCATCTCGATATGTTTAGTGCGCAGATGTTGAACCGGATTCCCAGAGAGATAGACGGCACTAACATTATCACAGTAGACCAAGGTAGCTTTATGAATAGGAAAGTGAAGCTCTAATAAAATATTACGCAACTAACATGACTCAGACACCACATTGGCTACGCCTCGATACTCGGCCTCCGCACTGGATCACGATAAAGTAGTCTGGTGTATGCCGACCAAGAGACCAAGTTATCACCAAGAAACATACAATAACCAGAAGTTGAACGTCTGGTATCTGGACATCCACCCCAATCAGCATATGTATAAGATACGAGAGTAGAGACGGAGGATGGATATAAATGCAACTCATAATCAAGCGTGCCCTGTATGTATCGTATAATGTGATTGAGCGCATGCATGTGCTTAATCCGCATATCATGCATAAATAAACACACATGCTGAACTGCATAAGTAATATCTGATCTTATGAATGTAAGATACTGAAGAGCCTCTGTAAGACTACGATAGTGGGTGGGATCCTCATATGGTGTGCTAGACGTAGCACGCAACTTCGGTTTGGTATCAACCGGAGTAGAAGAGGACTTACAAGATGACATGCCAGCTCTCTCAATAATCTCAGTCGCATACTTCCTCTGTGATAAAAATAGACCACCTACATGACGAGTGACAATTATTCCCAAAACATAACTCAAGGGCTCCAAGTCTTTCATAGCAAATTCTGAACTGAGAAGGGTCATGATAGACTTGCGCAAATTATTAGAGGAGGCAGTCAAAATAATATCATCCACATATAATAGAATGTATGCTAGAGAAGTACCACGACGATAGATGAACAGAGAATGATCAGACCTGCTGTGAGAAAACTCAATAGTAGACACATAATCTGCAAACCTCTTTATACCAAGCATGTGGGACCTGCCTAAGCCCATACAAGGACTTCCTCGGTAAACAGATATGGTGAGGATAATTGAAGTCCTTAAAACCCAAGCATGTATACTGTCTCCTTAAGATCATCGTGTAAGAAAGCATTTTTCACATACAGCTGATGAATGGGTCATGCTTTCGAGAGAGCCAAACTAAGCACAATGTGAATAGTTACCGGTTTGACCACCTGACTAAATATCTCTCCACAATATATGTCAACCTGTTGTGTTTTGCCATCACCTACAAGATGAGTCTTATGCCTCTCAAAAGAACCGTCAGAATTTTCTTTATGAGTAAAAATCCACATAGACAGAATAATATTAACACCAGGCGGACAGGGTACCAAATCCCATGTCTTATTTTCAATAAGAGCATTATATTCATCAACCATGACCATTTTCCAATTAGAGTCATGAGGGGCAGACAATGGGTTACGTGGTAGGGGTAGTGATATTAGAATTAAGATTAAAATGTCATTTTCGTTTAAAAATACTCTGTTGGTTACGCGTAACGGGTCCTTGACTTGAGATAGAATTTGATGGGATTTGGGTAATTATTAGGTCAGTGGTGGATTGGCCAGTAGGCACTCTGCCTGCTGGGCCAATAGCGGCTGGCTGACGACCCGAAGGAGAACAAGAAATATTTGGGCCAGAAACTGGACCAAGATTTCCACTGGGCTGGGTCTCAAAACTGGGCTGAGAGGCTGGAACATTGCCAAGATTGTTTGGGCCAGCAGGTAGTGAACCTGCTGGCAGATTTGACTTTCGAGCCCACTATTGTAGAATATACGGGGAGGGAGCATCGTCCAAAAAATTATAAGCACTCGACACGGATTTAGACACTTGAGCCAACGGAAATTGGATTTCATCAAAAATAACATTGCGACTAATTATGATTTTATTAGAAGATAAATCAAAATATTTGTAACCACGATGATTAGACGAAAAATCCAAAAATACACAAGCGGTAGACCGAGCTTGAAGTTTATTAATTGTAGTAGACGAAAAAAGTAGATAGCACAAGCACCCAAACACCCTAAGATGAGAATACGAGGAATCTTTATTGTAAATAAATTTAAGTCGGGATTGATATGCTAAACCTTTTTTAGGGAGAATATTAAGGAGGTAGGTCGTCATTTGTAACACATGATGCCAAAAAGATGGGGGTAATGAAGCATGGGCTAGTTTGGTTCGGATAATATTATTAATGGTACGAATTTTTCTTTCGGCCTTCCCATTTTGCGAGGACGTATGAGGACAAGAAAACCGAAAAGATATGTCATGAGTGTCACAAAATTTCCGAAATGACCCATTATCACATGAATGTTTTTAATTTCTCGTGCAAATTGGGTACGGATGAAAGCTTTAAATTTTAAGAATGTGAAAAAAACTTGAAATTTTTTAGACAAAGGAAAGGTCCACAAAAAATTAGAATAATCATCGAAAAATAAAATATAATAACGATGTCCCAAAGAACTCAAAACAGGAGATGTCCATAAGTCACTATAAATAATGTCAAAAGGCATCAATGTACTAGAAATAGAGGAGACAAATGGTAATCTACAATCAATAAAATTATTATTTTTAAGAGAAGAAATAATAGACGACCCCGGATGACCCAAACGGGCATGCCACAAGGAAGGAGCAAGAGCGTCAAATGTGGAAGGTGTGGCTTGACTCGTGGAAATGATGGTGGTGGTGATTGGATAAATCTCTCCCTAACTAATACACATCATTAGAGGTATCCCCATCTTGAAATCCTTTACAGAAAATCCAAAAGGGTCAAGTTAACAGAAACCGAATTATCAGTTGTGAATTCCGGACAGACACCAAAATTTTAATTAAGTGAGGGAATGAAGGACATTTTTTAGGAAGAGAGGTGGATGTGGGGGTGGGGGGGACAAATTTGTTTGACCATAACCACAAATTGGAATTGAATTGCCATTACCAACAATTATGCCACAATTTTTGCTCAAATTGAAATAAGACGAGAGATTACCTTGCACGGACATCATATGAGAAGTGGCTCCGGTGTCCATGTACCAATTTGTGTCCGGGGATTTAATTCAAGTGTATGCATCGTGGCCTCAATATCCGTGGGTATCGGAACTACTGCTGGGCCCGTAGTCGTAAAGGTCTACTGACAAGGCCCAACAACGGCTGACTAGATTGAAACTGCTGCGAATTGGGTCTCTGCTGGTTGGCCCAATTCGCTAGGTAAACTGATGGAACTGGCTGCGAATTGGGCCTCTGCTGGCTAGCCCAATTCGCTAGGTAAACCAATGGAACTGGCTGTGAATTGGGCCTCTGCTGGCTAGCCCAATTCGTTGGGTAAACTGCTGGAACTGGAAAGGGGTAACTGGGCTAGTTAGGCCACTGCCAGGCCCATTGGCCGGCACTGTTGACCCACTACCTTGGCCCAAGCTGCGGTTGCCCCTGCCGGCTGCAACCCTGACCACTGTTGCCGCCACCATTGTCATCGCGGCTGCTGCCATCTTTTTCATCGGACTTCTAATTTTGACCCCGTTTTCCACCCTCGTTATTCTAATTTGGGGTGGAATTAGCCGAAGATGATGAAGAGTAGGAATTTTGTGGCGAGGCCGCCATCATGGCGGAAGTTGCTCTAGTTGCGGCCTTTTTAGCCAACCCCGCCTCTTCAAGGGTGAGCATAAACCGGGCTTGATAAAATGGAGGAAGAGGGATGCTTTGACGAAGAAGAGTCCCAACACCATTATAAGCCTCGGATAGGCCGACAATCATCTGAAGAACAAGACGATTATTCGTGATGGGCGCACCAACGTTCTTGAGTTGATCCGCCATTTCCTTCAGCCTTTTACAATAAGCTGGGACATTTGGAAAATCCTCCATAGTGATATGGGAGAATTCCTGCTCAAGAGTGACAGTACGAGAATTTTTATTATCTTGGAATATATCACGCACCCTATTCCATGTGTCTATCGTTGTGGCGTCGGGTTCAATAATCGTCTGCAAAAGGTCTGTAAAGATAGTGAAATATATCCCCTGGAGTACGGTAGCATCGAGAGTCGTCCATAACACAGGGTCATCATTGGCGGTAGGCACCTTCTCCTTGCTTGTATCCGTAGGGATGATGTGGTGAAGGACTTGATGCGAGCGTGTGTGAACTTTAAATAATTCTACCCACGTCGCGTATTGGACGTTTTCCATCTCAAGAACGATAGGGATGTGGTTCTTGATGTTGGAGACGGTAAGAGCAGGATGAAACACGTTCCTTGAGGTAGACATAATGAAAGAACAAGAGGAGAATTAGGGATTAGGAAGAGACGAAAATTTTTAGAAGAAAAAGGTGTCGAAATCGCGGATTCCTAGGGTGCTAGGCGGCGGAAGTGTAGTTGGGAGAAGGAAATTTTGCCCTAGACTTCTGATACCATGTAAGAGAATAATCCATTGATTATTTTCATTAATGAAGAGGTCTATATATATAATTTCTAAATATGAAAAATCATATTTCTACTATAAGACACATCCTCTTTAATTGTAGATTGACACCAATAACTAGGGAGAACAGATGACTATTTTTTAAACCATTAGATATATTTCAACTTAGAGCTCTTTCTACTTTAAATTATATATTTATATATTGTGTGCCTATTTGGAGCCGTCACGATTTCAAAATGGTCCAATATATATATAAAAGTGTAAAAGTTATTAAAGCAGAGATAATATATGCTTCCATGTGTGGCTGTGATCATCAATTATTTTCACGTATTCATAAGTTTTAGAATACGAGTTTTCCACGCAATTTTATTTGGGTGATCTCAGATTTATTTTTGTGTCAGCAATATCACAGATGTACAATCTAACTTTTTAGAAACACGCTTAAGTCCATTTTTCCAAAAATTATGTCTTTCTCCGCCCTTTGCAGGAAATAATCATAACCAAACAAATACTGTTCAACTAGCATACGACGTACCAATATTAAAGCGTGGAAGCTTCAAAGTGACACTAATATACCTTTATTGTAAATATCCACCGTCTATTTAGATCATCCAACAACGTGTTTGCTTTTATCAGAGAAGAAATTAGAACTTTAACTTTATAAATTTTGAATTTTAAAATAATAATTCTACATGCTAGTAATTGAATTTTGAGTAAAAACTATTGAGTTTCGACCGAACCGTATTCAGGCTTCATGATAGTGATCAGAGGCAAAACAGAAATTTTTGAAGTTCACGAGTTCTGATTTTTCCTTCGAATTCATAGTGCCCACTTTAGTTATTGGGTATTTTAGTGTAGAATTAATTATATATACCTAGTTAATGAATTTTTCAAATATAAATACATAATTTAAGAAAATATTACTTCCTCCCTCCAAGTTGATATGACATTTTTTTTTTTTAGTCAGTCCCAAAAATGATGAATATAGCAATAATTTAACTCTAAAAATTATATTTTACTCTTAATGAAATGATTTGGCACAAAAAATTCTTTGAATTGTTTTAGATCACCAGATTCAAAAAAATTATTTTCTTTCTTAAACTTCGTGCGCATGGTAAGAAAGGGGTATTAAATTTATTCTAATATATGGAGTACCTAATACTGTAGCTCTCCCTGATAGTGACGCATTCAACTTGTCCAATAAAATGGAAAATAATTATGGAGAAAAAGAGAAAGATGGTACGAAACATCTTTGGGGGGTCAATCATTGGAGCATGCATAATTCACGACCATATGGAAAAACAGTATCCACAAAACCCAAAAGACTAAATTGTTAAAGGCTAAGAAACTGAATCTTATCCCAGAATTAAAAAGAGAGAAAAAAAGAGAAGAGTATGTATGATAAAGAAACGTCTCTATATATTGCGCTGCCATGTGTATTAATTTATGTTAAGAAAAGTTCTCTATTGCGCTGCTATGTGTACTAATATGTTAATTAGTTCTGATATAAAACTTCTAGCAACGGCGTAAAATATCAATAGACGCAAACAATTGTATCTCCCAATCATTAATAAAGTTATCGAGCCAAACAATCTTAGGTGGATATCTTGTTGATTGTGGGTTGGGCAGGAATTATTGAAGCCTAATTTATCTGTAGTGAATAGATAATCATATTAGCAACTAATACTGGACAAGTCATCCGCAAATTTGAAAAGAAATTAAGTTCTATGTATGTACAATATATAAATTCTTTGTACTATCAGGTCAAGTTACAATAATAAATACTATAATTAGTTAATAAATGAAATAATAACTCGTTATTATTATAAACTTAATTCATTTTTAAGATACACAGAAATTGATTGATTTCATTTCATAGCACAAAATATATTGAAAGTATGTATGTCCTAGAGACAATCATTATTAGGGACAAATGTACTTGAACACATTCATATTATTAATAAGATTAATATTTATGGCATTTGCGATTATTGAATTATTATTTGATTGTTTGTAACTATTCATTAATGAGCATCCCTTGAGCTTACATTGTCATTAATAGAGTGAGATATTGATGATAGAGCGTAACTCTAAAATAGCCTAGACTAATGATCATCGAGAATGGGATATCGATGATATGTTATAAGTCGACATGTGGTCTGCATCACATTCTTAGAGAATGTAGTATGTCTCACCTGCTACTAGTAATGGTTACTAGTGATGGACACATGGATACTTTTGGAAAGTATTGGTATACACTGCTGATAAACTATTTGTTAGACATGTCTAGAGTGTTATCAGCGTGTGGAATATAAAGGTCCTTTGACTTGAGGTCAATACGCACCTTGTTTACAGAGTAATGTACTTTGACCCTGTCCTAAGCTTAAACTCCTTATAGGATAAGACACGGCTTGTGTTGGATACATTATGATGTAAATTAAGGTGGTAATTGAGCCAAGAATAGGATTCATTCCTCGATTGGATATTCGAGAGAGCACTCAACTTCCCAGTGATATTAGGTCGACCAAGTCATTGGCCAATGCAAGAGACATATTTAGAATATGGTCTAATTGTCTACTAATATAGATGAGATAAAGTGATCAAGCTATTTGGATAAACACATGGCAAATCCTAAGCTTGATCGAGTGTGTCGCGAATGAAAGGAATTTATCATCTCACATAAAGGTTATTTTGTTGGATTCACGTAAACGTACTTCACATATTGAGTTCGCCATACGGCGCAGACTAGGAGTTCTGTATGGACCTTAATTGGATTAGTGTCGATATGTGAAGGCATATAGGGTCACACTATGCCGATTGTCTTTTCGGTCTAAGGGTGTATTGAGAGAATATTAAATATTCGATTTGGAATTGAGATATTTAAATTAATAATAATTATGGGATAATTTATATTAGATGGAAATTATATAATTAAATCAAAATTGGATTTTGGATTTAATGTGTTGAATATATATATTAAATGAAAACGGGAAACAAAATTTCACGTAAGGCGCTGCGGCACCAACCCGGCAGTGGGCCCAGTTAGACTGGCCCACTGCACCTCGGTTTTTGAGCCAGGCTTAGAGCCCAACCCTAATCTGATTTGTGACCTAATCCTCCCTATATAAACATCACTAAACCCCATAAGTTAAACACACTAATTCTCATAAACAATCTAGACTTAAAGTCTAGGATAAAACTCTCTCAAACCTCTGCCAAGATTTCCTGGATTTCTTGACAGAGGAATACACTGTAGCATAGTGCTTGAAGACTAAGGGATAGTCGTGTGTACCCCCTATGTAAAGACTCCAGATAATACAACTTGTAAGTGTTCTAGTTTTATGTTACATGTTTTGATTGTCATATAACCATACCAGAAGAAATTGTTGGGGGCAAGTAGAACAAAATTTTAAACTTCCGCTGTGCTTACTTATATGTTTTGAACCCAACAAAATCTCTACAGTGGTATCAGAGCCCAGGCTGGTTCAATGGTTATATAACAAAATTGAATAACATAATAATATGGGTTAAACATAAAATTGGATTAAAACAAGGCTTCTTGAAATCCTACATATCTTGACTGAATGTTAACCTTTTGATATCACCCTAAATTATCTCCTACGCTAACTCGAGGAAGTCATTCCATTTTAACTCGATCTAAGCCAACAGTGAAGATATCCGGCTCATTTCACGGTGCACGGCGAAGAACGAGTATGAATGGATGATGGTCGATATGTGTGTTATTGATAATGGTGAGTGAGGATATATGATCTGTGATTTGATCCCTAAATTGGATTTAGGGCTCGAACGATTTTAGAAAATCAACACAGAAATGTTTTGTCAGGACGTCGGCGCTTGCTAGGGTTTCAAGGTGGCGCCGCGGCTCCATGGTGGAGTGTCGCGGCCCTAATGCTTCATTTTTTAATTCCGGGCTTTCTGGACATTAGGCGCCGCGGCTCCATAGTGGAGCGTCGCGGTCCTAATGTAAGCCGAAGGTTTCTGCCTTGCCAGCGCCGCGGCTCCATGGTGGAGCGTCGCGGCGCTAATGCATTGCAGAAGCAGAATTTTGGCTTCTGCCTCACTGGCGTCGCGGCTCTAATGATTACCGTTGCGACCCCATCAGTTTGAAAAAAAAAATATTTGTTCATAATTTTTAACCCATGATTATTATTATACAGTATATTTGATAAGTATAATGTTTATGTGCTAAATGATTATCATTTAGATTACTGGAATAGTGTCCGCAAATAATTTTCTGGGTAGGCGGCGCCCAGTATTTGTTAAACCGCTTAACATCATGCTTGGGCAGGCGGTACCCAATAAGTGCTTAATAGACTTTGCATGATAATTAAGATGTTATATTTGATATAGCATACTAGAGTTGATCTTGGTTAAAACCCTGAATTAAAATATTCCCTAAATTTTTAATACAAGTCTCATTTAAAATGAACGCGTCGTCCGTTATAATTCATTGTAGTGCAAAATCCTTTTCGGCGAGATGAGTATTTATGCCACAACATTTGCTCTAAGTTTACGAGGACTGAGACTCTTTCATAGATGCATGTTAAATATAGAAGTGGATGATAAACCTTCATGAGTATTTACACCACAGTGTTTGCTCTACAAGGCAAAACTCACTTAGATACATAATTGCAGTCGCATAACGGGGTTGACTTGCTAGGCTGTCTTGGCGCCACAGTGCCGGACAAGCCGAGGGATGCAGATCGATTGTTTAGAACATTCGGTCAAACATGAGTTATAAATTATTTGTAATTGGTTTAGAGACCTACCAGGTTGGCTGTTGAAGTTATCAGCCACAGCAAACACGGAGATAGCATGAACCTGGATCATGTTAATTAGTGGGAGCTAATTAAACTAAAGGTCATGTTAATTAGTTAAAGAATGTGTTCAATAAAAATTATATTAGAGTTTAATTTCAAGTTTATTTGTTTCTTCAGTCGTATAAAATGTCGAATCTATCACTAAAAATGTTGGTCGAGACAAACAAGTTGACTGGATCAAATTACCCTGACTGGTTAAGAAATCTGTGATTGGTGTTACGACTAGAAAGAATTGAGTATGTGTTAGACACAATGTTTCCCACAGTCCCTGCTGAAGATTCTGCTGAGTATGCCCTGTTTGACAAGGTGGCTTATCAGAAACATCTAGACGATGCTACCTCGGCACAATGTGTAATGTTGTCCTCCATGACCTTGGAGTTACAGAGGCAACATGAAAACAAAGGCCCCAACGAAATGCTAGAACATTTGAAGAGTCTCTATGACTTACAGTCTCAGACAATGGAGTATGAACTGTTGAGGGACCTTTTTCAAGTGTAAGCTGAACGATGGGGGTCAAGTGTCAGCACATGTTCTGAAGATGATTGGGCTGATAGAATGGTTGGCTTCGATTGGAATGAAGCTGCCTATAAATGTCTCTGTCAACCTGATCCTGAATTCACTCCCTGGTTCATTTGAGAATTTCATTGTGAACTTCAATATGAATGGGACCAAGGCAAGTCTTCCTAAGCTTCACAACATGTTAAAGACCTTTGAATCGTCTACCTCTAAAGGTAAAGTCGTTTTCATGGTGGGCTCTTCTAGCAAGTTCAAACCCAAGGATAAGAACATGCAGAAGAAGAAGAAGGGTAAGAAAGTTGTTTCACTTACAGTTATGAAACCTAGAGGAGGTGTTCAGAAGAAGGCAAAGGTAGTTTCGGATGTATGCCTCAACTGCAAGAAGAAGGGGCACTGGAAGAAGGACTGCACAGCTCCAGGATGAGGCAAATCACTGGGTGCTCCTAGCTCTACTAGATAAGATATGTTTGTTATTGAAAGAAACATGTCTATAAGTAACTCTCACTGCTGGGAATTAGATACCGCTTGTGGCTCACACATTTGAAATAATGTGCAAGGTCTGATTGACAGAAGAAAGGTTGGACCTTGGGAGGTATACATGCGCGTTAGAAATGGAGCACGAGTGGATGTTGAACGTGTGGGAACTTATAGACTAGATTTACCTTCAGGGTTTTGTTTATAACTAAATAATTGTTATTTTGTTCCCTCATTGAAGAGGAATATTATTTCTATCCCAGTGTTAGACATTGAAGGGTTTTTCTCATTTATTACCAATGGCAGTTATGTACTGTATTTTAATGGTTTTGTTTGTGGAAATGCTCCGCTTATGAATGGTTTGTATGTTCTAAATTGTAGTCGTGAAATTTTCAATGTGCAAAAAAAATGAGCTAAGATAAGTAATCCAAGAAACCCCACCTACTTATGGCACTATAGACTTGGTCACATCAATGAATCAAGGATAGCAAGATTAAGAAAGTTATACTACATGGAACCATTTGACTTGGAGTCCTATGGTAACTATGAATCTTGCTTGAGAGGAAAGATGACCAACAAGCCACTTTCTAGGAAAAGGGTGTGAGCCAAATAGGTATTTGAATTGGTCCATATTGATGTATGTGGGCCATTTTCAACCTAAACTAAGGGAGGCTTCCCTTACTTCATCACTTTTACAGACGATTTCACAAGGTTTGGGCATATGTATCTTATGAAATACAAGTCCGAAGCCTTTGAGAAATTCAAGGAGTACAAGTCAGAAGTAGAGAAGCAACTTGAAACAAGTATCAAGACCCTTCGATCAGATCGAGGAAGTGAATATTTAAGTAAAGAATTTCTGGATTACTTGAAGCTTCATGGAGTCCAATCACAATGGACACCTCCTAGAATGCCACAGATGAATGGTGTTGCTGAAAGGAGAAATCGAACCCTATTAGATATGGTTAGATCCATGATGAGTTTCTAAGCTCTACCAACATACCTTTGGGGCTATGCATTGCAAAGCTCAATTTATATTCTGAACAGGGTTCCTTCAAAATCAGTAGAGAAAACTCCATATGAGATATGGAATGGCAATAAGCTAGCACTTAAACACATGCGACCCTGGGGGTGCCCTGCATATGTAAAGAAGATGCTTACTGACAAGTTGGAATCTAAAAGTGAGAAATAGTATTTTGTAGGGTATCCAAAGGAAACTAAGAGATACTATTTCTATCTTCCTGGAGAACATAAGGTCATTGTTTCCAGAAATGCAACTTTCCTTGAAGAAGACTATGTCTACAAGGAACGGAGCTGCAATAAGATAGAACTTGAAGAAATTCAAGAACCACAAGATAACACAGAAGTTAAACCCTTGTCAAAAGACCTAGACAAAGATTCAGTGGGCGTATTTGGTGAAGATTGGGTACTTATAGTACGCCCTTCAGCCAGTGGGAGTGTTGTGAGAGATAGTGCAGAAATGCAAGGCTCTCATACACAACCAATGGAAGATGATACAATGATTGTACATCATTCCATTCAGGAAATACATGAAAATGACATTCCTGAAAGCTCTCAAGGTGATGGATTATCCAGCACACAAAGACCTTCTCACAATCAGAATGCAACAAACACTGAAACACAGAATAATCAACTCCGTAGGACCACTAGGACTCATCGTCCGCCTGAAAGACTTAATCTCCTTATTGAAACATACAATGAGATAGATATTCCTGATGACGATACAACCTACAGCGAAGCTATGTTAGACATTGATTCGCAGAGATAGCAAGAAGCCATGAAATTTGAGATGGACTCGATGTAAATCAATCAAGTTTGCAACTTGGTTGATTTGACAACAAGGGTTAGACCCATAGGATGCAAATGGGTCTTCAAGAAGAAGATTGATGCATATGGCAAGGTACAGACTTATAAGGCAAGATTGGTGGCTAAAGGTTATAATCAACGGCCTGGGGTCGATTATGATGAAACTTTTTCGCCTGTTGTGAAGATTTAAGTCCATTTGGATTTTGCTTGCAATAGCCGCATACTATGATTATGACATTTGGCAAATAGATGTTAACACTGATTTCCTCAATGGTAACCTAATTGAGGAGGTGTATATGATACAACCTGAGGGTTTTACATCCAAGACTAAGCCCAAAGCAGTATGCAAGCTACAGAAGTCCATTTATGGACTTAAGCAAGCCTCAAGGAGTTGGAATATTTGGTTTGACAAAGCAGTCAAATCGTTTGACTTTGTTAGAAGCAAAGAAGATCCCTGCGTTTATAGTAAGCGCAAGGAATGGAGTATTGTATTCAGTGTTATATATGTAGATGATATATTAATAATGGGAGATAATAAGACTCTCATGCAATCAGTCAAGGAATGGTTATCCAACACCTTTATGATGAAGGACTTGGGTGAAGCCTGCTACATTCTTGAAATTAGGATCTATAGAGATAGACCTAATAGATTGTCGGGGCAGTCATAGTCCACATACATAGACAAAGTACTAAGACGATTCTCTATGGAAAACTCCAAGAAGGGAAGTCTTCCTATGGGTCAAGGGATCAAGTTATCAAAGAAGAATAGTCCTTCTACTGTTGCAGAACTTGAACGCATGAAAAGAATTCCATATGCTTCAGCTATAGGAACTATCATGTATGCCATGACCTATACGAGGCCAGATGTGGCCTATGCACTTAGTATGACTTGCAAATTCCAGCAGAATCCTGGGGAAGAACACTGGAAAGAAGTCAAGAGTATTCTTAAATATCTTAGACGAATTAAAGAATATTTCTTAGTCTATGGTAGACAAGAGAAGCTAGTGTGTACTGGGTACACTGATGCTAGCTTCCAGACAGATCTTGATGACTTCAAACCTCAATCTGGATATGCCTTCATTTTCAATGGCGGAATAGTGAGTTGGAAAAGTTCCAAGCAAGCTACAACTGCTGATTCGACAACTGAAGCCGAGTACATTGCTGGATCGGAAGCTGGTAAAGAAGTTGTCGTGATATCTGAGTTCCTAAAGGAACTAGGGGTTGTTCCAAGTGCCACTTTTCCAATAACGATCTATTGTGACAACACTGGTGCGATTGCGCAAGCTAAGGAACCAAGATCAACAAACAGAAACAAGCATGTACCGAGGAAATACCACATACTCAAGGAGATGGTGGAAACTGAAGAAATAAAATTAGATTATGTTCCCACAAATGATAATCTAGCTGACCCATTTAATAAACCATTAAGCTTAGTTAAGCATAATGGTCATTTTGAAAACATGGGTATTAGATACATCGGAGATTGGCTCTAGGCCAAGTGGGAGATTGAAAGTATGTATGTCCTAGACACAATCATCATTAGGGATAAATGTACATGAACATATTCGTATTATTAATAAGATTAATATTTATGGCATTTGCGATAATTGAATTATTATTTGATTGTTTGTAATTATTCATTAATGAGCTTACGTTGTCATTAATAGAGTGAGATATTGATGATAGAGCGTAACTCTAAATAGCCTCGACTAATGATCATCGAGAATGTGATATCGATGATATGTTATACGTCAACATGTGGTCTGCATCACATTCTTAGAGAATGTAGTATGTCTCACCTGCTACTAGTAATGGTTACTAGTGATGGACACATGGATACTTTTGGAAAGTATTGGTATACCCTGCTGATAAACTATTTTTAGACATGTCTAGAGTGTTATCAACGTGTGGGATATAAAGGTCCTTTGACTTGAGGTCAATACGCACCTTGTTTACAGAGTAATGTACTTTGACCCTGTCCTAAGCTTAAACTCCTTATAGGATAAGACACGGCTTGTGTTGGATACATTATGATGTAAATTAAGGTGGTAATTGAGCCAAGAATAGGATTCATTCCTCGATTGGATATTCGAGAGAGCACTCAACTTCTCAGTGATATTAGGTCGACCAAGTCATTGGCCAATGTAAAAGACATATTTAGAATATGGTTTAATTGTCTACTAATATAGATAAGATAAAGTGATCAAGCCATTTGGATAAACACATGGCAAATCCTAAGCTTGATCGAGTGTGTCGCGAATGAAAGGAATTTATCATCTCACATAAAGGTTATTTTGCTGGATTCATGTAAATGTACTTCACATATTGAGTTCGTCATACGGCGCAGTCTAGGAGTTCTGTATGGACCTTAATTTGATTAGTGTCGATAATGTGAAGGCCTATAGGGTCACACTATGTCAATTGTATTTTCGGTCTAAGGGTGTATTGAGAGAATATTAAATATTCGATTTGGAATCGAGATATTTAAATTAATAATAACTATTGGATCATTTCTATTAGATGGAAATTATTTAATTAAATCAAAATTAGATTTTGGATTTAATGTGCTGAATATATTGTCGTATCCCATTTTAACTAGGTCAAAGCGGAGTACAATATATTGGTGATTCCTAGATTGGATTAAGGAGTCACCACCTAATTATTTTACGGTGAATTAGGACACCTAAATATTAACTAATTGCTGCAAAATAACTCCGATTTTATGGTCTGCGAAACTAATGAGATTCTAGATAAGGGTTCTTTATTATCCTAAAGGAAAGGGGTTAGGCATCCTTTAAGATCCGCTAACTTGCGGTAATCCGATCAAACTCAGATTAATTATTGTGCTAAGGAAAATGCATGTTTACAAGTATAAAGTTAAAATAATGTTTAAAGATGATGCATTTTTTGACAAAGTAATGATTTTTCTTTTTTTGAGGAGTTTTGCAAAAATAATTGCGAAAATAAATTCCCGATATGAGATCCGGAAGAGTATGCGTGACATTGTAAGGTATGGTTTATAAAATATAAAGTTTGATTTTGGATTAAAAAAAATGTATATTTGTATGGCAAAACATATAAAGTTAATTTTTGGATAAGGCATGCATTTGTATGAAAGTTGATAAAGTAATTATTTCTTGCAATTGATAGTAAAGGGGAAAAGTAATTTATTTGTAATATAAAGAAATGATTTTTAGGAAGTCATTTTAAATCATAAGATTGGATAGAAACAAAGCCTTATAGGTATGTTTAAAATGCAAATAGAAGATGACCAATTTGTTTTGAAAGTTTGAACATGCATGACGCGCCTAAATTAAATAAACTAGCGGCGGATTTCCAATTTTAAAACTAACCGAACCTAAAGTAAATAACTAGCGACGATTTCTAATTTTAAAACTGCCTTATTAACTATCCAATCATAGCCTAATTATTCTAAATGTCCTAACAATCAAGCAAACATTAAATAATTATTACAACCCCACAAAATAGGAATAACGGAATTAAAGAGTAATAATGAAAGGGAACTAAGGCGGATGACGATGTCATCTCGCCCTATTTGTTTTGAAATCCCGAGTTTGGAGAATGTGAGGAATGTGGATGCGGGTCTTCGTTTGTCAATGATCATGATGAGTCTCATAACGAGACTCTTCATAGCTCCCGATGCAATTCATGTAAGTAAAGAAAAGAAAAGGATCAGTAGACGGGACATGAAAATATATACATGAGAAGATATAAATAAATAATTCATGAAAAGTAATATGTTGTTGAGACTCAAGATGTAGACAGGTGCGAAAAGAATATAGAGCAGGCCCAAAAATGATAATCATCAAACTTAAAAGAATAGACCAGCCCAGATGCATAATAGGGCCCAATTCAACACATGAGGACTGATATACAATATATTTATAATACATGTAACATATCTGGAAGGTATACACACATATAACTTCTGTATGCAATTGGTGTATACTAAATCGGTATACCATGTATATTTTGAGATATATCACCTCCAAACTAGGAATCAACTAGGGGAGACAAGCAATAGAGCCATATTTATTTTACAAAACATGGGTCCTTAGGCCTAACAGAGAAAAAGTAAACATGATAACATTGCTAGGATATCAAAAAAAGGACAAACTGCAGGCTGAGTTCCTTCTATTACACATATCTAATCAATAAGAGTAAGTTGAACATGGTCTGAGGCATCCATTAAAGACGTATACATACATCCCTAATAGGCAACCTAAACATGATCAATATGTCTTTTACAAAACATGGGTCCTTAGGCCTAACAGGGAACCTGGTCATCCTATCAATATATTAAGGATAGATCATTCCAAAGACACATTCATTGTTCTAGGAAATTGACATGCTTACATAAGTAGATCCACAAAACATGGGAAGCAAAACATGATCCTAAGTAGGTAGTTTAGACATATATGCACAATTTAACATAGAATAAAAATGCATTTTTTTTTTGCTTCTGAATGAGGCCTGCTCAAGGCATTTTCTAAGATCTTTCATTCATACCTGAACAATTTCAATACCAAACTACACCCTATATACACATCCTGCTACATGGAACATGGTTATAAGTCATGTGTGAAATGCAACAATGGCTATAGCTTAGCATGACATGAGTCAGTTTCAATGGATGCATAATACTAAGGTATATCATTCAGACAATTCAATAGATAGGGCACATACAAGACAATTTTAAGATGTGTCACATGTTGATATGAGGACATTTTCTCATCTAAACAGGCAAGGCAAGTGTATAAACAGTCCAACAAATACACGAAATAAGGAAATGAACAAGTGATCATTTTTAAGGACAACATCTTAAAGGGCACAGAACCATCTAGTCTAGGCTGGACATACAAAGTCCTACTCATGCTATATTCTTGACACAATGACACTTACATATTTTAGGCATGAAGACCTCAAATAAACATGTAAATAAACTAACAGGTAGGGTGACATGATATTTCAAAGATGATATTTTCTATATATAATTATCCAAACTAGGCTTAGACATATATGATCCTAATAAACTAATCAGTAGAATGAATATGGGGAGCTCTGAGAGCTCATACAACATGACTTAAACTTGTTCCAAAATAATGCAAGAGGCCAACAAATGCACATTTTAACTCAGATCAATTGTTAGTCTAATAGAATGGCTAAAAGACTTAGAAGACAGTTACATGTTATTATGAAGCCACTATGGCATTTAGACATGTGAAGTTACACACGGTTACAAAAGTACACAGGTAGTTAATCAAATATGATATTTTCAAAGGTGATGGACAGATCTAACTGGCTATGGTACTTATTACATAGAAATGACACATTCAATCATAATGGTGGTAGAGTATACAAGTTTCATTCTCTTGTCTAGCTCAAAACTTATGCATACAGATTTGCTAATATGTCAAGAGAAGTTCAAAACTGAAGTTAATCTATCATTCAATATCCAACAAAAGTAAATAACAGAGGTAAATCACATATTTCCAGAAATTTCAGACAGGTAAGGGAACATGAAGAAAGCTTTTGTCAAGAAAGCATCAGAAATAACACACCCATCACATAATATTGCACAAGAACTCAACATAGTATGTCTGGAGCGGAAGCAGATTGGTTAAACTAGGCAAACACTACAAGATTCACATTAAACTTGTTCCGATTCCTCTAAAAGGGAGATGCACCAAGATTAAAACCAAACCAATTCTCAAATACCATATTTCCTGCTTATCAAGGCTCTGAGTATGAATCTATACCTAGAATATAACACTTAAGTAAAACACGCATTAACTTAATTCCAAACTGCAGTATTGGTCCAGAAGACCCTACCTTAACATGGATAATCTAATAAACCATTCATATTAGATTATAAGAGGGTTAGTATTATTTGGCTTGATCCATACAAGATTTACATATGAATACAAATCCTAGATATTATTAACTTAAGTTAAAACATGATAAACATACTTAAATTTAAATACTCAGTAAACAGAAACTAAACAAAACACACGACATGTAATACATCAAAGTAAAACTGAGAGGAGATAGGGTCTACTGACCTTCTCCGGGCAGCGAACCGAGGCGTCGTCTCGAATCGTTGAGTCCGCTCGGAGGAGTGTGTTTATGCGGTTGAAAAGAAAACGAGTTTGGGTGTTTCGTGGCTATGTTGAGCCAAAAACGAGAGTCAGAATGGAGGATTTTTTCAAAATCGAAACATGTTCAAGAGAGGATCTTTGGCTCTAAAAAGAAAACTATTTTATGAAACCACCAGATAGGTCGATTCTTTGCAACAGCTTAAAAAAACAGAGGGCTTTTTGTTCTCTGAAAATCTGAATCCCCTCAACAACCCACAAAGGGTTCTATTTATATCCCCAATTGAGACCCTAATAACTAAGGTTTGAAATTCGAATTCAAAGTAAAGATTGAAAATGTGACGGTTTCTTTTCATTTCGAAAACCGAGACGATAATGAAGGGGTACGAGTTTATGCTCTTACCCACCGAGTTCTTGAAGGTGTTCTAGAGGTCCATTGCAGCATGCATGCTTTGTAGGTCGATTTGACTCGGGCGAGCTATTCAAAGCTCTGGGGTTTGCAGAAAAAAGGGAAAAGGGGACTGGGGTGATGCGAGGGCTCGATTGTGGAGGGGACATGGTTGCAGTGGTGTGGTGATGGCGTTTGTCCGGCGGGTAAAGGGAAGCGACGGGTGGAAGGTCGCTGGTTTTGGAGAGGGGTCTAGGGTTGTTGGTCGATGGGTGTGTTTGGGACGGTTTGTTAATGGAGAATGGGATAAAGGGGTATTGGGCCCGGGTCGCCGGATTTGGGGATTGGGCCGGTCCGGTTAGTTTTAGGTTTAGTTGGGTGTTGGGTTATTTTTAGGGGTGAATTGGATATGGGAGAGAATAAATGGGAGTTGGGGTTTGGGCCGGGTCGGCTGATTGTGCCTGGAGGGGGGTTTGTTTGGGCCGAAAAATAGGGGGTAATTTTGTAGATTGATTTTTGGGGTTGATAGAATGTTTTGGGTGAAATGAGTTTGGGTTAAAATAAAAAGGTTTATTATTAAAAGGGAATGCATTGACAAAAATATAGATTATTTAGAATGAAATAACGATGTGATAATAATAAAAACAATATTTGCGAGATGCTTAATGCTTATAAAAATAAAATGTGGTGTCGTTTTGCGAAAAATAGAAATACATAGAATATTACGGTAAAAATTATGATTAGGATATTAAAAGGCAAATGATAGTAAAAATGCAAATAATAATAATAATAATAATAAATAAATAATGATATTGAAAATAGGCGACGATATTAAAAGCCTTATATATATATATATATATATATTAAAATTATTTTTTGAGATGTCAAAATATTTAAAATTGCAACTAAATATCGGAAAATAGTGGACAAAATTGGGTGTCAACATATATATATTAAATGAAAACAGGAAACGGAATTTCACGTAAGGCGCCGCGGCACCAACCCGACAGTGGGCCCAGTCAGACTGGCCCACTGCACTCAATTTTTGGGTCAGGCTTAGAGCCCAACCCTAATCTGATTTGTGACATAATCCTCCCTATATAAACAGCACTAAACCCCACAAGTTAAACACACTAATTCTCATAAATAATTATAGACATAGAGTCAAGGATAAAACTCTCTCAAACCTCTGCCAAGATTTCCTGGATTTCTTGACAGAGGAATACACCGTAGCATAGTGCTTGCAGTCGAAGGGATAGTCGCGTGTACTCCCTAAGTAAAGACTCCAGATAATACAACATGTAAGTGTTCTAGTTTTATGTTACATGTTTTGATTGTCATATAACCATATCAGAAGAAATTGTTGGGGTAAGTAGAACAAAATTTTAAACTTTCGATGTGCCTACTTATATGTTTTGAACCCAACAAAATCCGTACCTATATGACATAACCCACCAAGACAAGATAAGCCTAATAAAGCAAAGCAATGCGAAGCATATTATCTTGATGATTTTTCATCAGCCATTTCAGCAAATTGATCTCCCAGCACCAGAATGGAGGGGCCCCACTCTATTATTTTTGCCAAATGGCAGGCAATAATTGGCCATCCCATCATTTCTGGATTGTTATTTTGCTGATTTGGAATTCATCTGAACAGAAAATAAAAAAGAAATTAAACCGACCCCTCCAAAACTAAAAGCATGCTTAGTGCCCATATGAATTGGAGGATGACATAATGAAAGAGCAATGTGGGAACCTCTAATTTTGAGGATATTATTTTACCGCTCAAACAACGACAAATTGAGTTTAATTTTTATACGTGGATATTGTAACGAATTTTACACAATCAAGTCATATAAAAAATAAATATAAAAAATAATTCATAATAAGTGAGATTAGTAATCTAAAAGAAAAAATTACAGGATCTTTATACACACATAAAGTCGGGCGAATTCACTAGTTACTTTTCCTAGACAAAATATATAAATTATGCATTGATTATACATATACATGCTATTTTTAATTTAAGCGGATGGATGGAAGACTATTTAAATTAATTCTTTATAAAATAATTATCCTCTATAATAAGTTAAAATATACATATAAATAGTATAAGAATTATTTATAATGTTAGTATATTTAAATTAAATCCCAAAGAAATTTGCAATTGAAGAGGAGTTTCTTTTTTCCTTGTGCATGTATCCAAATACAACAGAAAACAAAAGACCTTTTTGGTGTTCCACCTAACTACTTTCCCACCCTGGTCTATATATATGTCAACCAAGCTCTCCTAATTCCATTGTCAAGTAGAACTTGCTAGCCTTGCAACTCTTCAAGCTCTTTGTGAGTTCGAGAGTTGAAAAAATCGAGCTAGAGATTGTACAATTCTTTGTTCAGGAAAAAAGAATTAAAAAGCATGGCTGACATTAGTCACTTGGCTCCTATATTTGGTGCTCTTGGTAAGTTATTCAATTCCTATTATATTCAATTATCAAAATACCTTATAAATATCATAATTACATATATTAGTTCTAGAGCCTTCTAAATATTTCATGGATGTAACATTTCATCGTACTAGCATATCTTCAATCATTTACATAACATTTGTTTAATAAGGTGCATGATATCTTTCCTCGTAATTACATTTTTCTCGAAGAACTTTAAAAGATCATATCTCACTCATTCTTTTTTTTCTTTCTCAATTTTCAGGTAGCATCATTTCATTCATTGTGTTCCTTTCTCCACTGTGAGTCTCTCATTACTTGAATCTTCATTCATTTTACGATAGATGATTAAAATAAATTAGTAGTTAATTACATTGTATCTTCATATTGTCAGGCCAACATTTTATGATATTTACAAGAAGAAATCAGCAGAAGGCTATCAATCAATTCCATATGTGGTTGCTTTATTCAGTGCAATGCTTATGATATACTACGCTCTTCTCAAAGGAAACATGATGGTGGTTATCATCATAAACGTCCTTGGTATCGTTATTGAAACAATTTACGTTGGTTTCTACCTTTTCTATGCACCAAAGAAAGCCAGGGTAAGCTTTTCTATATACACTAACAACGTAACGTAAACGAAGTACTTTCAAAATAACAGATTACCTAAAATATAATCACAGATAACTGTTAGTAATTAATTTCTGACATTGCAAGTGCAGGTCCAAACTATAAAGCTTCTTCTTTTATTGGTGGTCTGTGGCTATGGCGCAATTCTCCTCGTCGTTCAATTTCTATTCAAAGGAGTTGTCCGTGCCCAAATTGTTGGATGGATGTGCCTTGTGTTTTCGATATGTACATTTGCAGCACCATTATGTATATTGGTAAGTCTCCGAATGCAATAACGATCGTTTTTAATTTCAATTTTTTCATGCATGAAAATTAGTGATATTTAATTTTCTATTGTTTCATGCAGAGAAAAGTTATCAAAACCAAGAGTGTGGAATACATGCCATTTCTCCTATCATTTTTCCTCACATTAAGTGCTGTCATGTGGTTCGTCTATGGTTTTCTTAAGAAAGACGTTAATATTTATGTAAGTTTTATTTTAAATTTTGACTTCGCCTCGGTTATCTATACATATTGTGTTCAAAACTCTTTCATCTTTAACTATATTATTAATTTTAACTCTCCACTCTTTGTCTGAATAGGCACCAAACATCTTAGGATTCATCTTCGGTATTCTCCAAATGGTGCTTTATTTCATGTACAACAAGAAAGAAAAGAACATCGTAAAGGAGCAGAAACTTCCAGAGCTACTGCAAAATCATGTCATAATTTTAGATGATCAGAAAAAGCTTCCTTATTTAACTGAAGAACAGATTATTGACATTTGGAAGCTTGGTTCACTGCTTTACTCTGAGAAACTTAATGCACGTGGAGCTGAAGCTGCAGCTAAAGTTGAGAATATGCCAAAACTGCAAACTGTGCAAACCTAAGACTTATAATTAATTATTAAACCTAAATTATTCTAAGTGGAATTGGCATTTTCCTTTCGTTTGCTTTTTCCTAATTAATATTTCTCTTGTCATGTACCTAGAACAAGAAAATGCTTGTATGTATTTTCTCTGTTACTAATAAAATCTACGTTTTTTTTTTGTATTTGCCTGCGTTTTTTAAAATCTTTCGTCCAATTTTAACACTTCTTAACTAAATTCTATTGCGATATCGGTTTTATGCTCTAGCTTCCGTAAATCTAGAAAGTATTATTTTTACTCAAACTTTATTATTCATCACATTTTATACGGTGAAGAAGTAAATTATCTTGAGGGTACCCTTCTACAACTACTCGCCATTTAATACAGTACTCTCTCCAGTTAAAAAAATGAACGGTTCGAAATATGAGAGATAAAATCTTTTACTTTTCTGTTTCAATTTGGATATTAATTTTTTGATGTTTGTAACATTAAAGTTAAATAATTGTACGCTACATAAAAGTATTATAAATTATACATTCGTCAAATTAATTAAGAGTATATAAAGAATCCAAAAAATTGTACTATGATAAAAATTGTTTGACTCTTCAAATAATAATATAAACCTGCCAAGTCTAGCCCCCGGCCTAAGCCCGGATAAGGGGATAGGAGGCTGGGCTAGGTAGGACTTATTAGTGGGCTGGGCCGGACAAGGTGGACAGCTCGGTAGCCCGGCCCACCAGTGGCCCGGTTGATGGCCCGGCTAAATTTTTTACTATCAAATAGTACTATATATTGTATATATTTGCAATGACAATGAGAAATAAGAATTATAAGCACAAAATAGTGATATATTGAATATCATATGCATGTATGTTGTTTCGTTTTCATTCCAGCAATAGTTTTGGAACATTCACTTAATTACTAGAGAAAATATATAACTCCAATTAATTAGGGGTATGATCATTTTACTCAAAATATGTTCAAAAGGAAATTAATTAGTCAATTTTATACAGTTATATTTTGGTATTTTTTCAACTCCACCATTCACATTTAGTATACTAATTGAAGCAGTAAAGGAAGTTAAATTTTGGTGGCCGATTCCCTGCTTATCAATTTCAATTACGGCTAACGAATTATGTTGGGGCCTATAGTATGTCATAGGTATAGCCATATAGGTTTACACTTTACAGAGCCAATTAATTCGTATGTTAATTCCTAAAAAAATGCTTAGCTCTAAACATAAAGCACTTAATTAATTTATCACAGAGTAAGAAACGTTGTTACATGAATTTAAAACATTCATGGAATGATGGAATCTGCATTTGAGAAGATAAATAAAGTAAGCCATAGCAGCCAATCCTAAAGTTAGGGGGGTCGTAATAGTCCTCCTAATATATTTAATTTGAAAACCATTTACCTTTATGCATTGGTTTATAGTCATACAAAATTTTAGAGGGAGGCTATTTTAATATTAGATTTAAAAAAAAAAAACTAAAACCCGATCCGACCCATTAACTAAAACTCGGCATGGCCCACTAATTAAAGCCCAAACCAGCCCGATATGACCCACGTTAAAATGTACCGGCTCGGCCCGACCCATTTGACATGCTTATGATATATCATACACAATGGAACATGGAGTAGCTATTCAAAAAAAAATGTATAATTTTGTGTTTTTTTCCGGCAGCAGTAGCCTCCACTTTATTGTTCTAATGTTGATTAAAATAGAGTTTAAGTTATATATACATAGTCATAGTAAGAAAAATTTATATTATTAGGTCGAATTTACTTGTATAGCAAGCAACATCTCTTATTTTCAAAGTTACAAGTATCACATTTTAAGGAGTTTACTTGTAGATATCTTTCCAGTAATTCGACAATCAAAATAATTCCTCATATTGACATTGTATATAACTTAAACTTAATGAAATTTCGTTACTGTCGGTTTAGTTAGTCATCGATGTCCATGCATATTGAGTTGTCTATTTTCTTAGAATTAATTTTTGCATCGATTAAAAAATCTCTTCTAAAAGAAAACCTAAGATTAAAAGATATCTGAGGCCAATTCCAAAATTAAGTTGCATGGCAGTTTCGTTGGTGACCAGGAAAAATGCATTAAAAAGTTTGTTTTCTGACGTATATAAATGGCTATCTTGTAGGCTTCTTTTCATGCTTTTGAGAAAGGCATAAAAGCATACAAATCTTTAAATCCCCCTTTTGTAGCCCACACCTCTTTAATATTCATATATCTCAAAAAATAGTTCCATATTTTAAAGCATTATATCAAATTTTATTGTATAACAGTTGATATCACCAAATCTTCGATCCTCCTTGAAATGGCTAACCGATTTTTCTATCACTTTATCAACGTAAGATATATGAAGGAGGTTACAAATGGCTCGACCAAAAATATGTACAACCTGCTAGCCAATATACATATACAATGTACTAGTTATACATATATTATACATCGTTCTCCTTTTTTTTTTTGGGCGGGTGAATAATTAAGTTAATTTCTCTTATATACTACAGTATAAAACGTCATTTCCCCCTTTTTTCAGTAGCTCAAACTGTGTTTCTAACCAGATCTTTTATTGAACAATTTTCAGTAAGTCGGAATGAATATGACTACTTTTTTTTTCTCTGTGTGGTAGCTTGATACTGCATGTAGTTATTCATTTAGTAAAAAGGAAACAGAGATCAAATTTTCATTCCCCAATTTGCTCTCGAGATCCACTTATTGCCAAATGACTATACGTCAGTCTTATTAATATCAACTGCATTAATATCTGATAGGATATTCACAATATATTTTGTAATTAATATTTAGTGTAATTAAGGTAATTAATGTAAAATAGAGATTCTAATTCTATTAGGACTACAATGGTATACTCTATATATATTACATTAATAAGAGAACTCCCTCAAGGAGATTTACATTATTCTACATGGTATCAGAGTCAGGCTCATTTCAATTCTTTGTTCACCGATTGTTGGGCCCCCAAATTATATTATCCACGCTCCAGTTAATAAGGTTTGGGCGTGCGGAGGAGTGTTACGAGTCTCACATCGAATATTGAATGGAAACATGGACTCCTTATATGGATTTGGACAATCATCACCCTACAAGCTAGCTTTTGGATTGAGTTAAGTCCAAGATTCATTCTTTACAATATCAAATAACTTATTTGCACGGTATATTCTGTATGAGGTTGAATGTCTATTGGCGCCTAACTTCAACAATTTAAAAGGGAGCAGCATATTAAGACCTAATTAAAGACGTCCTCCTTAGATTTTATTGTTATTGCTATGTGTGTTTTGTGTAGAAAATACTAGGTTCGAGTGAATTCATGCTATATTAGTCATCTCGAATGTAAAATATGATTTCGGCAACCTCTCTGTCATAAAGTGTGCGATCATTTCATTAAAAACATAATTAGCTATTAAAGGGAATATAATTTTTGATATCTTATTAAATTGTTTGATCATTTCATCTAACATTTTAACCCGTTAAAAAGAGAATACTTTTAATTATTTAATTATATGATATCTCTTACAACACAATAGTTTATCTTTATTTTCTACTAGGGATAGTAGCAATTTTGGTCCCTCTTATTGATAAACTTTGATTTTAGTCCTTGTGATATATGTAGCCCATGATATTTAACTTTCAATAAATTAAAATGTGTCATATTTTGACTATTTTAGAACTATATTACCCTCAGATGTGAAATAATAATACAAATTTAACTTAATTTATGGAGAATTAATTAAATGTTGAAACGGTTTACAATTCTTGTAGATTTGTCAATATTCACAAGTAAAGAGATCGAACTAAATCACATATTATCAATTATTGAGGGATCAAAATCGCTATTAACCCCCTCTTCTATTTAAGAAAGAAGTTAATGGAACTCTAGACTTTCCGCAACATAACTGATCTGCCAAAGGCTAAAACAAAAACCACTGAAATACGCATTAGAGACTGCGCCTTGACTGTAAACTATACTAAGTGCTAACTTTCATGGATCCTTTCTGTACTAAGACATTACTATATCTAATATGGGAAACACAACAATTGCTCAAAAGAAAGATTCCCACAAACCATATCATATTGCCCCAAGAAAGTGGAAGTGCTTTCCTTTTGTCATACATATAATATTGATTCAAAAATTAAATACTATTACTTTGGATGATCACAAATATCGACCGATGAAAAGGTTGAGAACTCATGTCTCCATTTCAATTTTATTTTCCCTTTCTAGTAATCATGAAAACAAAAAAGGGAGTGGAAGACATAATTTATTATCAAGAATGACCTCAACGAATAATTCTATTGCTGTCCTCCTTGTTACTATATCGTCCACTTTAGGATAAGCTCGAATAATTAATCTTGTCAAACACGGGAGATCGGAGGAACCACCTTAAGACAAGTGATGTCTTTGTCGAAATCTTTTACTACTAAATCGGCACATACAAAATATGAAAATATTTTTTTTATACTTTGGTAAAAAAAAGAAAAGCATAGACAATATAAAATGATATTGCTTGATAATTTACCTGCCTTAAGATACTAGTCAAGCACTTCATTTACCTTATTTGCTTTGAACCCTAACCTTAATATCTAGTTTTGAAATTCTTTTTGAGCGTCTTCAGTAATTAAAAAGGGAACATAGAAGTTGAAAATCTTTGATTCAGTAACCTTTGGAGTATAAATCACCTTAACCGTACCACTGTACTAAAGCTCGTGATATAGCATTATTATGAATGAATGTAAAAATTAACCAAGGCGAGTTATAGTAAGCACCTTTGAATTGTTTATTAGTGATATGATTTGAGTTGTATTTAATGTAGTTACAATGACTTTGTCATTTGTTCACTTCTTTTAATATCGACAATGCTCACTAAAACCCCTATATATATCACTCGTCAAACATAATATAACAAGTTTAACAATACATGACAAAAGGCTTCATAGGTCCCCAAATATCCATGAATTAGACTTTCACTGGTTTAATTGCAATCAAATCAAGGCCTTCTTTGGAGTCATTTTGTTTCTTTCTTTAATTAGAGTCATTATCAAGATTAAAGTACACTGTTAATTAGGATTTCATGGTGATGATGATGATGATGATGATGTTGGAAATTTGCCTTTGGCGGGAGTTGCGACCGACCAACTTTAACGGCTTAAACACTAGTGTAACGTATGTTGGAGAATCTGGTTCTTCACACATGCATGATCTACTAAGTACGTAGATAACCGTAGGGCCAAGAATCGTCAAATTTCATTGAGAAATGAAAGAGATATTGGTACACGAAGTAAGGTGTTTGAAGCATGGAAAGTGTGGTATTGTGTGTAATTCTCCCTCATCGGTAGAGGAAGAAAGAATTGTTGTGTATATAAGATTCGAAATTGGTTTGGGGTTTGGGACCCCAAGGGGTATCCCATGTGTTTAAAGGAGGGAGGACCTAGATGTGCTTCGGTTCGAGGAAAGACCAGACGCGCGCCACCGCCGCCCGCCCGTCCCGTCCGGTTCCGAGTTCCGGGTTCCGGGTTCTCGGGTCATGGGCTGTGGGTCTTCTGATATTATCTTTTTGGGCCAGAAAACTTTGCCGGAAGTACGCTTTGATCCCGAAGTTTTAGATATACGCTTTGGCCCGAGAATTCTTTCGGATGTGCGATTTGGTCCCCGAAGTTTCAAGATGTACGCTTTGGTCCCCGAAGTTTCCGGAAAATCGAATTTCGACGGTCAAAAACAGAAATGCCAAGCACTCAATTCAGCCATTTATTTTGGCTGAATTACTCCTCCTATAATGGCCAAAACAGTTGGTCTTTCTCCCATTTATGTTGGTGACTTTACTACCTCCATAATGGCCATTATTTGGCTATTATGGAGGCGCTTTTCAGCAAGAAAACACCCCTCCCTCACCTATATAAACACCCCCTTACACCATTGTTGAGCACTAAGACATATGCACGAAAATACATAAACAGATGCAGAAAAACAGTGCTCGAAAATACACAACCGAAATAGTTTTCTTCCTACAACTTCCAAGCATCATTTCGTTACTCAATATTCTTCACGGTAGCTCTTGAGTTTCCTTTGCTCAAGGGTTCCATTGCTGTTTTATCTTGGGAGACAAATTGTCCAGGACGTATAAAGGATACATACGGGGCAATATTGTCTTAAGGACAGAGTGCTACACTCGACTCAGCAAAAACATTTTACATTTTTCCGTCTTCTACAAAACTGGAATTTCCAGTTTTTACTTGTGTAACTATTGTAATTTTCAGATTGAATTATTGAAATCTTTGTTTATCATTTCGAATACTTGTAATAGTTAAATACTTCCCGTACTGCTTTATAAAGTACCATAAAGAGGAAAATCTCCCAACAGATGATGACAATATTTGTATTGTATTACTATTAGTGTTCGAAAGATGTCGGTCAAAAGTTGTGTGACCAAATCTGGATATGGAAATGGTTTTCTGGTAGAAGAGAGTGATGATGATGAATGTGTTCATCGTGTCACCGCTACCAAGACTGGTGGGAACAAGCGCTCTCGAGAGCCTGAGGATGTCAACTGGGACAAGAGGAGAAGATCGAAGATGTTATTCTATCTTGTAGCGAGCGTAAGGCCTATATCTGTCCCGGACAAAGGATCCGAATAATGGTGAGAAGGAAATGGACACTCGGTCCGATGAAGTGACCGAAGTGAGCGAATCCGAAATTGGAATAAGTATTTTTCTTACTTGTCAAGAATAAGGATTAAATGATAAGTATTTTTCTTACTTGTCAAGAATAAAGATTAAATTATGTCCGATTAAAAATGGATTAAAGTAAGGAGGAATATGAAAATAATTTATATTCCTTATGCTTTAACAAATCGAAGTTTAATCTCATCTTCTTTTCCGTTTAAAGATTGGATTTTGTAAACGACTTAAGAAGATCCGTTCTTTTAAGTGTAATTACTAAAGTGTGTAAAGTATGTTCGCACATACGAGGGAGTAAGATCCACCGATCGTGCGAAAACCGTTACCACTCTTAAGTAAGCGCCAAGAATTATCTGGGCACCAATCATAACGGAAGAAGTCTAAAAGTTAATGACGTTGAGCCTCGTCATATTATTTGACGAAAGATCCTTCATAGGATGATATTGGACACTCGGTCATACAAAGCCTCCGGGCGACTAGAGTGGGCCAAAATTCCTTTGATAGGATGATATTGGACACTCGATCATACAAAGCCTCCGGCGACTAGAGTGGGCCAAAATTCCTTTGATAGGATGATATTGGACACTCGGTCATACAAAGCCTCCGGGTGACTGGAGTGGGCCAAAATTCCTTTGATATGATGATATTGGACACTTAGTCATATAAAGCCTCCGGCGGCGGAGTGGGGCCAAAATTCATTTCATAGGAAAAGTAATGGACACCTAGTAAGGTGGGCCGAGTTTCCAGTGTCCCGAATGATCCGAAGGCCTAAAGAAAGGCAATAAAGAAATTGGACACTCGATCCTGCCAAAGCAACCGGAGTAGGCCGAGTATCTAGATCACAAATGATCCGGTTATGCCCTAACCACGGGCAAGAGGTTGTTCATGTGAAGCAACGCCACCTCTAAAGTAGAAGGGGTGGAGAGGTTGTCCTCAATAGGACTTCAAGGAATGAGATCACTCTAAAAGAGGTGATACATGTTCCTAACTTGGTTAAAGGACGTTGTTGGTCAAATCGATTTGAGACTAGTCCAACAGTCCGTAATAACTAAGAGTGGTACAATATGTCTATAGCCAAATGAATGATATATTGTAATCCGTGCATCTATGACATCATAGATTAAGACACGTTAAATAGCAAGTCATTCAAAAGCTAACGATGTTGAGATTGTTGCATACTCGTCGACATAAACCCTCAAAATGAATGTGAGGTAGACGAAGAGGCAAAATCACCTTTCCAAATTCCGTCAAGGGAATAGCGAAAGAAGCACCGCTCCTCTAGAACTTAGTCACACCTACTTGGGTGATTAGAAGTTTATACAAAATAGAGGGGGAGACAAGTACGTTGTGATCTTCATTGATGATGGTACAACGTATGGAATCCTTTGTTTATTAAAAAGCAAAGATGAAGTCATTGAAGCCTACAAAGCGAAGTTGAAAATCAACTAAGCCTACGGATTGAGAAATTCGTAGTGATAGAGGGGAGAATGTGAAGCATCCTTCATTAAACGAATGTTCATTTCTCACCTCGCCTAACGGTGTTAGCCAAGCGCGAAGTCGTACGCCCAAATTATGTGGGGTAGCTTGGTAAAAGATGGGCTACCTAAACAGTCAAGTTCGACCTAAGATCGTAGATTGCATATCCACCGGATCCGCAAATAACGATAGTGTTGATCGCCTCTTGGCGTCAAAGAATGCTTTGAATTCATTGAAGATAACTTTCCTTGAAATAGGAAAAAGGAGTAATTGCTCAAGGTTAACAAGAACCCGCGAGGGCTCGATCGTCCGAACTAGACGTTCCGTATCTTCATGACTCGAAAGTTGCTTTGTCTATCCGGAACTTAATATTCCGGATCTGCGAACTCGGGGATTCTAGATGTTGAACCAAGACGGAGCAAAGAGGGGACAAAGACTTGTTCCGGTCCTTCTAGCTTGTATGGTTGAGAACGAACCATGGACAATTGACAAAGAATTGTCATCTCCAAAAGCACTTGCTTTGGAAAGAAGCTAAAGAGAGAAATAGATTCCATCATATGGAACCATACGTGTGTAATGGTTGATCTTCCTCCGGAAAAGAATCTTTGGGTTGTAAAAAGTGCTCCCCTCGTGAGTAGTTTCACATCCAGGGCCATTGTAGTCTTACAGGGCATGGGTGTTGAAACGACCTTCCCTACCTAGGAGAGTTGGAAGAAGAGGATCGAAATTGGTTTGCCGAATCGTTGGGCTTCCTTCGAACTTTCATTTTGGTCCCCGAAATGTTAACATTTTGGTCCCGAAAGTCTCGGATAAAACGAAACAATGAATCGACCACGAAACATTGACTCGAAGTTAGAAAGCCAACGAGTTGGAAAACCAACGGTCTTAGAGTGAAAATCATATTGAAACAAAGTCTCGATATGAAATATATGAGTATCACGAGATGACATCTTAGGAATTGGATTTCTAAGACATCTAACGGACGGTCGATAGTTGACGAGTCTCGTTGAAGCCACCAATGGATATGAATCATAGAACGATTGGAATCATGGTGCACCCATAGACAAGGAGCGATATGCTCGGGTCACGTGTAGTTCAATGTATTGTACACACTACAACCGACTGGTATCGTCCAACAAACGATCGGTTGAACTAAGGTTCATCGATGGTCTTAATACATGATCAATAGAAGGCGTTAAGTCGGATATGACGATATCCGAATTATTCGCTTATCTACGGATTATAGTATTCTGGATGTCCAGGCGGTTCGAGAGAACACGGTGATGCAAACTGGACATCGGATCGAAGAACACCAAAGCCACAAGTAAATGTGTATGGTGGTTCTTGGAAAATCCTCTAAGCAAACTTGCATCGACCGATTCATGATGGTATCGGAGTTTATCGCTTTATACAAAGCATGAAAGAAGTTGAGTAACTTCACGACTCATTAGAGGACGTCCCTTATTGGGAGAAACCCGTGCCTTCACAATTCTACACCGTGGCTAGCCGGTCGGCTTTAGAAAGGACACGGATGACGGCGTACGGACATATCTGTCGGGATCCGTCGGAGACATAAGACCGTATGGCGCTTGATCATCACGGGTGTCACTTCCTTGTTTACAAACTAAGGGACTACCCGAGATCAAGTGTTCTGCCTGTCTAGGGGAATGGGCTTAAAACCCAAAATATACGGACCAATACGGTGGAAACCCAACCTTACGAACCTGGAGATCCCGGTAATTTGGTTCAATGGGAAAACTAAGTTGTAAAGGTTCGGTTGATCGCTTCGGTGGAAGCATGAGCACTTCGGATAGTGATTTCGAAAAGAAACACCAAATCCAAAGTCGTTCCCGCGATAGACGTTAAGTGCTATCTGCAGTATGGGTAAAGGTTAAGTTTTCAAAACTCGTAATGATCCTCAACAGTTGAGGTTAGGTCTTTGGGAAACTTTTAATGGTTCCTAACACTTGTGAAGTGGGGTATAGCAGGATACCTTGTAGGAGACCACCTATTTAAGTGCGAGGACGGCCGCCTCAAATTGAACGCACTTAAGAATCCAAGACGTTGTCCATGGCCAAAACGGACAAAACATTACGAAGAAGAGAGTAAGGGAATTTGTTGTGTTGGTACCGTTGTCTTGGCTTACACTAAACACCGACGGTTCAAGATATCACGTTCACCGCGCGATGAAGTAAGTCCGATGGTATTCAACTATGGAAGGTTCAAAGCCGAGGCTACCTCTCCTTATGCAACATCGGTCCGCCGAAATATTGCCGGAAATGAAAAGACACCATGTGAGTGCGCCAAAATCTCTTTCAAGAGGGGATTGTTGGAAATTTGCCTTTGGCGGGAGTTGCGACCGACCAAATTTAACGGCTTAAACACTAGTGTAACGTATGTTGGAGAATCTGGTTCTTCACACATGCATGATCTACTAAGTACGTAGATAACCGTAGGGCCAAGAATCGTCAAATTTCATTGAGAAATGAAAGAGATATTGGTTCACGAAGTAAGGTGTTTGAAGCATGGAAAGTGTGGTATTGTGTGTAATTCTCCCTCATCGGTAGAGGAAGAAAGAATTGTTGTGTATATAAGATTCGAAATTGGTTTGGGGTTTGGGACCCTAAGGGGTATCCCATGTGTTTAAAGGAGGGAGGACCTAGATGTGCTTCGGTTCGAGGAAAGACCACACGCGCGCCGCCGCCGCCCGCCCGTCCCGTCCGGTCCCGTCCGGTCCGGTCCGGTCCGGTCCGGTTCCGGTTCCGAGTTCCGGGTTCTCGGGTCACGGGTCGTGGGCTGTGGGCTGTGGGCTGTGGGTCTTCTGATATTATCTTTTTGGACCGAAAACTTTGCCGGAAGTACGCTTTGATCCCGAAGTTTCGGATATACGGTTTGGCCCGAATTCTTTCGGATGTGCGAGTTTGGTCCCCGAAGTTTCAAGATGTACGAGTTTGGTCCCCGAAGTTTCCGTAAAATCGAAATTTCGACGGTCAAAAACAGAAATGCCAAGCACTCAATTCAGCCATTTATTTTGGCTGAATTACTCCTCCTATAATGGCCAAAACAAGGTTGGTCTTTCTCCCATTTATGTTGGTGACTTTACTACCTCCATAATGGCCATTATTTGGCTATTATGGAGGCGATTTTCAGAGCGAAATGTGACCCCTCCCTCACCCGTATAAACACCCCCTTACACCATTGTTGAGCACTAAGACATATGCACGAAAATACATAAACGGATGCGAGAAAAACGGTGCTCGAAAATACACAACCGAAATAGTTTTCTTCCTACAACTTCCAAGCATCATTTCGTTACTCAATATTCTTCACGGTAGCTCTTGAGTTTCCTTTGCTCAAGGGTTCCATTGCTGTTTTATCTTGGGAGACAAATTGTCCAGGACGTATAAAGGATACATACGGGGCAATATTGTCTTAAGGACAGAGTGCTACACTCGACTCAGCAAAAACATTTTACATTTTTCCGTCTTCTATAAAACTGGAATTTCCAGTTTTTACTTGTGTAACTATTGTAATTTTCAGATTCCATGTTGAATTATTGAAATCTTTGTTTATCATTTCGAATACTTGTAATAGTTAAATACTTCCCGTACTGCTTTATAAAGTACCATAAAGAGGAAAATCTCCCAACAGATGATGATGATGATGATGATGATGATGATGATGATGATGATGATGAGACTTCAAAGTCAAACTGGTTTCCTAAGGATGATCCAAAATTCCAAATGATTATTAAGCAAAAGAGAGGGCATCAAATCTTCATTAAAATGAAACGATGGTGACACCAAAGGCTAACTCTAGCTTCTTTTTTCTCATTTTATAAATTTGGAATCAATTTCAAATTTCAAATGCTTGTAAATATTTTCACTGTTTCACATCTCTGCAACTTATAGGAAAACTTAACTACTAGAATAAGTAAATATGCTAAATCCATCTATCTTATAACTCGCAGTCAGCTAATTAAAGATATGATTTAAAATTAATGGGTATGGACTATATTTTAATTTTTTAATATATAGAAGCTTATTCGACCAAATTCAATCGTTTTATAATAACCTAGCTGGATACTATACCTGACTCATCAAAGATAAGTTACCAAATTAAATTATATTGATGTTTTTTCACCAACTTGCACTGTAAGAATTATTTTCATGAAGACTATCAAAAGCTGCCTTTAATAAAATGACCAACTTTGTTATCTTTAGTTGCAGATCTCATTCACTGCAATTTTGGGTTGGGTCACGAACCCAAGTTTAGGGTGATAGGTTTCGTTTTTTTGCAAAAACTTTACATCACTTGAAGCTGATATGTTAGATTGATATTTGTGATCCGAGTTTAAATTTTATACACTGTTAGTGTAAATAATTTTTTACACTATCAGATCATTTAAAGGATATCTACATGTAAGCCTCTGTAATATTGAAATTTGAAATCTTGAAAATAAAATATGCTACCTACTACAACAGATAAAAATTATCTGATAGTGTAAAATTTATTTTATTTACGGTATATAGTGACCATGTTTATAGTGTCAAGATTGTTTTGTATGGTGGGAAATAATTTTTCTTACAAACATTTTAGCTTTTACTTTTATATTGCTTGCGTTAATTAATATATGGACATTTATTATCAATATTAGTACTCAAAGTTTCAACAAATACTCTCTAATTGCTAATTTATCATTAATCTTTAATATATTTTTTATTAAGAAAAAATCATTGAAAATATTTTTCATGCATAATAACTTCCGTCATATTATACCATTTTGTGGGGAAAAAACTGCTAATGTCGAGTCGTTCTTCCATTAAATAAAAATGCATCCTTTAATTCTTGAAGTTTTTTATTGTCATGCTCTTGAAAAATATTGCTACACAAAAAAGAGCCTTACAGTAAGGGTGTAGGTTGGGCCGGTCTCAATTTTGGAATCAATTGGGCCGGGGTATCAAGTAGGAGTAGTCAAGACTTGAAAAGCAGGTTGACCGTTTGTTAGATGCTAATTATATAACCCAACAAGCAAGTTTATTTGTTAAAGCAGATTAGTTTGTCAAAAATTTATTTGTTAATGTAATGATCCACATCATCATGAGCGGATTAAGCTACGGAGGTAAGTATTAGAATAAGTTAGGTCTAATTATGGTAATATATGATTTAGTAATTATAGTAATATATGATTTGTAGTCCTATTAGAATAGGGTATATGATTTAGTAATTATAGTAATATATGATTTGTAGTCCTATTAGAATAGGGTTACCCTATTAGACTAGGAAAATGAGGATATTATCTCTATATAAGGAGGTCATTATGATGAATGAGAAGTAAAAAGAATTATTCAATTATTCTTGTCTCTCTAAATTCTCGTCCATATTTTAATTTTAACCACGTTAGACAGAACATCAAAATTCTAGAATAATTGCAGGTGACGGTAAAGAAACCGGCGAAAACGTCAAAGGAAACACCGATGAAGAAAATAAAACCCAAAGAAAAACAATTTCTCCCTATGACATTACGTGGAATGATAACCCTAGAATTGTGGTGACATAAGTTCAATTGAAGGGCGAAAATTATGAAGAATAGGTTGGATCCATGAGAAAAGCCCTAGGAGCATGAAAGAAGTTCGGCTTTGTCGATGGTACAATAAAAAATGAACGAAGAGTCGTCAGACTTGGAAGATTGGTGGACTATAAACTCATTGTTGGTGTCGTGGATTCGCAACACCATAGAACTAACGCTTCGCTCAACGATTACACATAAAGAGGAAGTGGAAGAATTATGGATGAATATCCGAGAGCGATTTACCGTTATTAACGGCCCTCGAATGCAATAACTAAAGGTGGAACTAGCGGAGTGCAAGCAAAAGGGAAGGACCATAGTGGATTACTATGGAAAACTCACCAAGTTGTGGGAGGAACTGGCGAATTACGAACGATGTAGTTGTCAAAGAAAGAACTCAGATGGAGATAGGAACGGTGGTGAACACATGCGGCATAGGACTTCACAATTTGAGAGATGAGATCTGGAAGACTGTGATTCACATGTTGAATTCCCATAGAATAAACTCGAATGGAAAGATGGGTAGTAAGATCGAAAACTCATCCTAGATCATAGACTCCGGAGCTACCAACCATGTGACAGGTAATTCGAAATAACTAAGTAATACATGAGACATTCCTAAGTGTCCGGTTGGTCTTCCGGACGGAAGTAGCTCGGTGGCTACGAAAGAAGGAACAACCAAGCTGAATGACAGGATATGGTTGAAGAATGTTCTTTATGTTCCGGATTTGACATGCAATTTAATTTTTGTATCACAGCTAGTTGATTATTTAGATTGTGATGTGACATTTAATAGAATTATGTGTGTTATACTGGACTCCACCATGAGAAAGTTGATTGAAAAGGGTGAGCGTCGAGGTGGACTTTACTGTTTTCAAAATATGTCGTTGATATGGGCTATGAAGGCAGAGGCAATTGACTGGCTCGATCGTTGGCACAATCGGTTGGGTCATTCTTAAGCACAAGTAACAAAGTCTATTACGTCATTAGGCTTAAAGGAGAGTTGTGATAAATCAGATAGAGAATGTGATGTATGTCAACGGGCAAAGCAAACGAGAGGCGTTTTTCCTTTAAGTGATAATATTGCTTCGGAAACTTTTGAGATGATTTATTGCCATTAATGGGGACCATATAGAACCCCTTCATCTTGTGGTGCTTCATATCATTTTACTATTGTGGAAGATCGTGCACGAGCTATGTGGATCTTTCTCTTAGTTGATAAGGAAGAAGTGTCCCAAACCTTGAAGAATTTCTTCGCCTTGGTGGATAGACAGTTTTGTAAGAAAGTGAAGATTGTTAGAAGTGATAACGGAATTGAGTTCACATGTATGAAGACTTACTTCTTCGAACATGGAATTCTTTTCCAAACATCGACTGTCACTATTTTCGGGACGCGCTCCAATCCGAAATAATACTTCCAATGCATGTGTCAACCAGTGAGCAATTGGTCAATGTGTTTACAAAGGCTTCGGGCAAATCGCAACATGAATATTTACTTGGCAAGTTGGACATTCGAGACCCTCATGCTGCAACTTGAGGGGGTATTAGAATAAGTTAGGTCTAACCTTTTCTTACTAGGTGTAATCCGTTGGACATAGATCCAATTTTTAACTTTTTTGGATTCCTTGGAATTTCTTTTTCCTTATGGTAATATAGCATTTGGTAATTATGATAATATATGATTTGTAGTCCTATTAGAATAGGGTTACCCTTTACCCTATTAAACTAGGAAAATGGGGATGTTACATCTATATGAGGAGGTCATTTTGATGAATGACAAGTAGAAAAAAAAAAATCATTATTCTTGTCTCTCTAAATTCTCGTCTCCGACTCGATTTTTACAGTAAGTTGTTGTATATTCACTAATTTGGTATTATATATTGTTTTATAAGTGTGTATATACGTATACATATAAAGCAATAATGTTAATTTGTTCTTCATCTAATACAATAAAACTTTAACATGGAAGATGCAGCAGTTAAACACGCTAGTGTATCATTTTCTTAAAAGCAGAAGTCAGATACATGATAAGAAAAATAAACTCTGATTCAAAATAATCTTTTAAATGCTAAGATTAGAATGGTATTTGACTTTCTTCATCTTCAATTTGAGGAAGTAAGAGGCTTCATCCTTCACGGATTTATAGTTTAATACACGTTGAAAACACTGTTTGGTTGGGGAATTACATAATCAACTATTTCGTCCCAATTTATATGACACGTTTGAAATTTCGAGGGTCAACCAAGTTTTTTTAATCAATTTTTTTTATATGACTTTAAATATTTTAAGTTGTTAATTATTGTTATATTACGTAATTTTCAAATATATAAATTTTATTACAAAAAAACTCAAAGTTTTTATGTCCGAATTCAGGATCAAAATTTAAAAACTTATTTAAGAGAGTAGGTAACTGTATTTATTTTTTGGGATAGAGGAGTACTTCTTATTTTCTTTAGGGGAGTAGATAACTGTATTTATTTATTTTCTTAAAACATTCAATATAGTCAGCAAGATGTTACGCTCTATCTTTCTATTTATTAAAACAAATTGAAAAATAAACCCACTCTATTATAAGCCGCGCCTGTCGACTCTCAACAAAACCAACAAACTGTCATGTTTCCTCAACTGTATGCTTTTTTAATATAACGTGAAAAGAAGATACTGACCAAGACAAGAATACACTAAACCTAGGGTGTTAATTGGACGGGTTGAGTCAAATTTAAATGGGTCAAAATGAATTAGGTTAATAGGTGGGTCAAGATCCAATTCGTCTAAAATTATTTGGGTCAAAATAGATTGGGTCAAGATAGGTCAAATAATGGATCACAACCCAATCCGCCCAATTATTATGCAAATCGAAGCAACAAATATGTGCCCCGCAAATTACACTTGCTCAACATCTCTTTTCGTCAAGTAATCGGAGGATTACTCTTCTACACCTATAAACCCGCATTGCTTTACACCCAACTCCTAACATTACATTGAAAAAGAATGATTTATACCCACTTCACATTAATATCCAAAAGGCCTCTCCTTGCGTTAATTACAATAGCAATAAATCACACTCCCAAAAATCAGAGCTCTCATCTCATTTGAGAAATATTAATGTGAAGAAGCAATACCTGAATCTCAAAATTGTCAGTGGAATTTAGTACATTTTGCAGATGAAACAGTTGCTTGTGGACCAAGAAACGTCATCTGAAGTTGTGAAGATATTTATAAGTTCTGTGTTGACTATAGAAAACTTAAGCGGGTGAAAAATAGAAAGACCGCGGGTTGATAAATTGACCCGTTGATTGACCCAAATTTACCCGTTTAAGAGATGGGTCATTTTGGATTCAATCCATTGGGTCAACTCAGTAAACGGGTCATGACCCAACCCGTATAAATATAGAGTGGGTTGGACGGGTTGGGCAGGTTCGGATTAATTTTGTCACCCCTAACTAAAGCTACGACTTATTACGTGTCAACTCCATTTGAGTTTTTCAAATTTATATATATACGTATAATAACATACTCCCCAGTCCGATCTGCATAATCTAGGGTTGCTGGATATTTATATAAGCTAACAATATTATCATTGTCTTAACCTATTGTAGCCAAAGGAGGAAGGAGAGCCTTCAAATAACGGTAAAATTGGTTCCTTGTGATCTACAATTCACCAGTTCGAGCCATAGAATCTGTTGGAATCGAAATAATCAGGACGTCATGCGAAAACTAACAATTGTAAACCTCGAACGACGATAAATCATAAACAAAGACGATATTCAATGAAAATGATAAATATGGTATAATTCTTTTCCAGAAAGAAAACCTTTTCCACCAAGAATTTTTTTTTGAAGTAAAACACAATTATGGTAAAATTCAAATAAGGTAGAAATTCAGGGCATACCCTAACAAATCTCCCCTTGGCCTGAATTTTCTGGCAAATTAATCTTGACTCTTCTTCTTCACATAGTCTTCATCACTGTTGCTTGTCATTGTTAAAAATATTATGGTTAAAAATTGGTTTTAAAATATTTTACTTTATTTTTAAAGATGCGGCAGCGGATATGTTGAAAATATAGTTGAAAACTCATCTCCACATGTAGTACGCTGGATAAAATCTTCATTATCGCGATATTAGTTACAACTTGATTTGAACTGGCCTCCTTGAACCTGTCTTCATCCCGTTGAACCATTAGCTCGAATACCACTTGTTGGGATCGAAATAATCAGGACGTCATGCGGAAGCTAACAATTGCAAATCTTGAACGGCGATAAATCAAAAACAAAGAAAATATACTAAAAATACATACTAATATTATAATATGATTTGGTCAATTGGCCTAGATATGAGAAACCTAATATAAAAGCATAAAAATCTATTGAGAGAAAAATATTCCCCTAACAAAACTCTCTAAACGACTATATTGTGGATGTTATTATGTTGTTTATGAGAATAAAGGATCTCCTATTTATAAAAGTCCAAAATTTCTCCTCCAAGAAAAGGGGAAATATGGTATAATTCTTTTCCACAAAGAAAATATTTTCCACCAAGAAAATTTTTTTGAAGTAAAACACAATTATGATAAAATTTAAATAAGGTAGGAAATTCAGGACAAACCCTAACAGAATCAGCCATTAATACTTATATCATGGTAGGCTGCCTACAATATCATGACCCTTTGGGGTCGGCCCTTTGCCAAACCCTGCGTGAACGTGGGCTTTTTTGGACATCGTGTTGCCCCTTCTTTATTGTAGCCGGGGGCGGAGCTAAAAGCCTGCCACTAGTTCGAAAGAACCCAATAGCTTCGGCTCATGTCTTGTATTTATGTGCAAAAATCCATTTAATACGTAATAGTTTTTGGACACGTACGTTGCACGCGTATTCCATGCTAAATAGAATAAATGTTTATTACAATAAGTGTGCGATGAATTGCATATAAATGTAAGCTCAAATTGATGAATAATGACATTAGTCGACTAATATTTATTACCATTTGTAAAGTATAATCATATTACAGAATTGCTATCGAATGAATTTGAAAAGTAAAGTTCGACTTATTACTTCAATTATGTAATTCTTATAATATATCAAGCATTTAATTTGGACAATAATTTTTTATTTTATATGTCAACAACACAAATTATATGTGAGGTTGAGGAATATCGGCTATGGTTACAAATATTTCATCTCTTACAAATTTTGCCTTATTTTTTAAAAATTATAGTCTCCTCCTTTTTACAGTCGCATACATATCAAGAAGTTGTTGTCGAAAGTGATGTTTTGCATAAGTTGTATACAAATTCAATCAATGTATGTCTTCTTTAAGATGAGTAGTAGAGTACCAAACAATTTAAAGACTGAATTAGGAACAAAACAGTACAGAATGTGGAAAGCATTTAAACGGAAGGCGCGAGCCAACCAAGCAACATATATTATGTGGAACAACCCCAAGACATCAGAAGTATGTGGTATATACAAATTTGGATTTTGAAAGTAATGCCAACCTTTGAAGTACTCAAGTTTTCATATACAAATATATTTACAGGACATCAAGCTCTGCAAACAGCAAACATGAGGCTAACTGTTGAAATTCAGTGAACCAGATCTTCAATATACCAAGATTTAGAATAAAACTAGTAAAAAGCATTTGTGGGGGTGGGGGGGGGGGGGATGGAGGGGGGACACAGTAAAGATGGGAGCAATTTATGCAAAATGTATTTACGTAGTTACCAGAAAATATAGTGGTATCAAATAGAAAGATACAAAACAACACTACACTAACAATTATAAGATCTGAATTAGAACAATCATGGCAGAGATTTCAAGATTTTCCTATTAGAAACAATATACTTGATGCCTACTATTTTCAATTTGTAGTTTATTATAATCAGAAGCAAGAAAATCTTGAAAGTTTTACATAAATACAAGAAATTGACAATTTTCAATTTGTAGTTTATTATAACCAGAAGTAACTCAACTCAACTCAATTTCTTGTATTTTCAATTTCAAGACCAACTCAATACACATTTTAGCCACATCACACATCTGACCAATTGTCAAGTTTGATAGTTTTACATAAATACAAGAAATTGAAAATCAAGTGTTTAGCCATCACATTATGGTACAGGATTTGTGCTAAAGAAATGCAAATGTTTAACACTATAGAATAAGCAGAGATAAAATAAATGCCTGACAGACCAACCCATCCAGGGTCATCTTATATCCAGCTAAAAGTATAAATAAAAACAACTAACAAGCTGTATGATACCTTGTCCCTATCTTTCTACTTGACTCATAAATTAAGCATCACTATCACCTTCATTTTTTTGCATCATCCTCAGCCTCAGCCTCAGGGTCATCTCCTTCCTCATCGCTCATGTTATTTATTACATCAGTGATTATAGCCTTCACCTCTGCTTTCCTATGCATCAAATCTTCACCAAAGTGGCTACCTGAAATGAAACCCAGCTACGCAGTCAGTCACTAAATGAGAGAGTAGTACTATAATTTTTTTAAGAACAAGTAATATGAGAGTTTCCCAGGACATACCTAGTTGTCGGATGATATCAGATAAAGTTGCCTGCATTACGAGTGGAACAAACCTGATTAGTAAGAAAAGTTCATGTTCATGTGTATTCAACGCAACAAGATATCACTTACAGAGTTAAAATCCACTTCTTTCAGAATATTTACTACTGCTTCATGAATTTCTTCATTGCTGGGCTCTGCCTTGACCTTCTCGCCACTTTTTTCTTTTCCTATTAGAGGAGATTTTGAAACAACTTTCAGAAAGGATATAAGACATATATGACTAATAGATCCAGAGTTAAAATTAACTTGTACATAAGATCTTGGATGATCCGACATATTAAAAGTTCAACAGAATGACATATCATTTTAATCAAAAATACTGAGGGGGGCGCTCCACATTATATGATGAAATACCATTACTCAAACTAATATCTCAAAAATATTGATTTTTTTTCTCAAAAGAGGAATAAAAGCACATGCATTGAATCGCTTGTGAATAAATAGAAAGTTGCTCACCTTCCTTTTCAGAAAACTTAGCAGGAGACTTGGTTGATTGTTTCTTGTTTGAAGGATTTTTCTTCGCAATCCCATTTTCTTCTTTTTGACTTTTCTTTTCAACTTTTTGTTTCTTAGGTGTAACTAGCGAATCGGCACCAGAAGCACCTCTTTTGGAAGATGTACTTGGAGACACTTTGGTAGATTTAGTAGAGCTTTTGGGGGATTTAGCAGGGTTATCTTTTTTCACAGACTTGGGTTTCTCAGTAACTTTGTTTTCAGAATCCTTCTTTGAAGAAACATTCTCATTAGACTTCTTGGGTTTTTCTTCCTCTTCCTCTTCCTCTTCCTCTTCCGCTTTCTCTGAACCACTCTCTTCCTGATCACTTCCTACTTCATTGACTTCCTCATCATCATTGTCATTACCGGATTCATCTCTGGTACTCGATGGTTCATCATCAGATTCTTCTTCCTCTATTATTTTCGGTGACCGCTTGCGCTTCTCCCCGACAGATTTCTGATTCTTCTGCTTTGAACATAAGAGAAGAATCATATTTTAAGCAAGACATATGACAGGCATTTGCAGAAAAAACAACAGCTCCAACTATGTATAGGTGATTACAATGACTCAACTTGTGAAAACAAAGTTTTAAAGCAATTACACCTTGGAATCAAGCAATCTACAACTCGCAAAATTAAAAAAACATCTGTATCAACTTACTCTATATGCATTAGATAACATACTATTTTTCACATCTGTCAATTCGAATGTGCGTTGAAGAAATAATATACAAATTTCAAAATAATAAAGGTTTCTTAAGAATGTGATAGTGCCACTAGTTCGTCTTGAAATCCCAACCATCATTGTACTCCTTTAGAGGTAAACTGATGTCATTCTACAGGTTATGTACCTATAGGGGGGTCCATAAGATCATTTATGCTGGGTAAAGGCAGCCTTTTAAAATCCCTATATTGAGGCTGATAATCAGTTATCCTGGTAGCCGTTGATTCTAAATTCTTCTTCCTCTTTCTTTATCACTTTCCAGAAGCAGTGGGAACATCACTTACAGTAGTGAGTATGTATGTCCCCTCTAGAGGACAAAGACAATTTGCTTTTAAAGCCTTGTTCCCTTTCCGACCTAAAGTCAAGGGAATTTAGGGCTATCAGTTCCAAAAAGATTCTACATCGATCCATAGCTCAAAGGCATGATGGAAGAACAGGAAAAGCAATATTCCCTATTCCTATTATCATGTCCACAGAGAATCTTATCAGTTCTTTTTTTCTTTCTTTTTGGACAACAGTAATTTAAAAGTTCTCAATCTGTCTTTTGAACAGTGGTGGCCACACTAATTTGCACATACTCCAACTATTCCACGGAATACTTGCATCCTCTTTGAATACAAATAGGGAGTAACTCTAACCACCAAGACTTAGGAAGATGAGAAGAAATGACATAATTGCTAATTCTTTTGCCTTGTCTGGGAATTGATCATCATGCAACACCATTCGGTGCCAAAAACACAGAGGAGTATACTTACACCATTACTTTGAAGTTCAGAGTAATAATACTGTAAAACAAATTCGTTGCAGTATCAGGCTGCAGTTTCCTTGGAAGAGAAGGAAGATATTAAAAGAGAGAGCTAACCTTTGCTGACTTTCCTGCAGCTTTGTCCAAGGAACCTTTGCTTTTGGAAGTTTTGCCCTTCGATTTTCGCTTCTTACTCTTCTGAGATCAAAATGTAACATAATACTAATAAGAATAATTAAACTATGATAAACATATGGCAAAAGGATACCAAAGTCAAACTATAAGGCAACACTATGAGAAAGAGGAAGCAACAAATGCAAGATCAGCTGTACCTGTTCCTTATCAGCAAGCAACAAGTCAGTAGTACTATGAGGAGATTCCAGGAAGTCTAATAACTTCACAGAGAGCTCATCCTGCAAATTGAAATATGCAACAATAATGATTAGCCGAACATATATTCACTATAGTGGATTACACAGCAAACAGCAAAGCCGTTGATAATACATGCCTTCTTTGCTGCAGATCTACTAACTGGGATATTGAGTATATCACAAAAAAACAGTAGCTTTTCTTTGACACACTTGTCAAGCCTCTCTTTGAGTTTTGCCCTATGTTTCTCCTGCTTCATAAAGAAAGGGAAACACAAAATACATGTCATTCATGGATAATAGAGTCACTTGATGTTAATACTTGTTTATTCCATGCCCATGTCACATCACCAAAAAACGAACATGATGAATCACGAGATATAGGAAAGGAGAGAGGCTAGCTACCTCATTTTCAACCCAAACATATCCAGAAAACTGCCCTATGTTTTTCTTCAAATTATGTGCCTGCAAATGCAAGTATTTCACTTCAGATTTACAAGATTAAGAAGCAATACTACCATAACCCAAAAAATACACAGTTGTGAGTTGAAAAGACAGACAGAGAGTGCGAGCAAGGGCATCAAGTTTTAGGGCTTAAAAGATTGCAAGTGTGAAGAAGGCTATGACCTTTGTTCTCTTGCCATAAAGAATACTGTGAAGTATCTGCAGGTTGTCATCTGGTTTTCTCTTGGACAACTTATATGCCACTGAAATATTTCACAATACAATCGTTGTCAATGGAATTATTTTCGCACAAAGCATTTCCACAAATTTACTCAAAAGTATATAAAGCAAACACAAATAAATTCCGTGTAGCACAACATAAAGACAGAATATGTCTAAATTTGTTAGTACATAATATAGATAAGCCGACAACAAGATTGAGTAAACCTAGCTCATTTAATAACTCTAACCACTCCTTCCTCACTTTGTCTTAGTAGATCCTTTTGTTTTTTTGTAGGTAAGTTATATTGATGAATCCCTTTCTAGAACCAGGTACCAACAACGGCTTAAAAAAAGATTAAAGACAATGTCATGAGATAGTACAGCACAATAGATTATGAAAACTGTGGGCAATCAAATATGAAAACTGTGCAGCTATTAATCAGTCAATCTAAGCATTAGCTGGTAACCAAGTTGTATATGCAAATATAAACTTTTTATATGATCATACCTCTTTATGTTTTATGACAAAGATCACAACTCTTAGTATTTGAGAAGAAGGAAAAAAAAAAAGAAACAAACTGCAGAGATATGCTGTTCATTGTTCCAGTGAGTCAAATGGAATTTGTTAAGCACGCCTATTTTTTCTGAAATGTATGTATACTGCAAAGTAAAGGGTACAGCAGAAGCACTTAAATGCTTCACTAGGCTCATCAGATCCAATTCCTCCTCTTATAGAGAAATAAATGTGTCAGTGATAATGAAATAAAACAATAACCTAGCACTGTTCATTATTCATCAAAGTTAGAAACACAAGCAACTGCTGCAAAATATAATTCGCAACCAGCACAAAATGAAAATACAAGAATAAAAACAAGGACCTTGTTAACACGAGAAGCATATTTTTTATGTTATGATCTCAGTGAATATTCAGCAAGTAATATTAGCTAAACCTTATTTGTTTCTCTAAGATAAACATGATATAATGTACAAGAAAACGAACAAAGAAAAGGCCAACTCCAATAAGGGGGGAAAATGACTCAGCAATAAAAAGAATTGTACCATTTGGGATATCCTTCAGCTGAGTACCTTGACCCTGCATTTAAACACCAGAATAATAAGAGGGAATTCCAAAAAAAAAAAAATGATGAATGCTAGTTACATGAATGAATGGTAAAAAAATGAAATACTTCAAGACATTTGAATAGCACGTGTTCCCTAGACAGAACCAAGAAACTTGCAAGAGAATGCCACACAAACTATCGAGTTTCCTTGGTTAGGTTTCTTAGTTAAAGGAATAGAAAGAAGGGACAAGAAACCAGTCCTCAACAAATTGATAACAAATTCAGTAGTTCTTCCTTTTCCTTTCTGTGCACAAATTACTTTAGACATCCAAATAGAAGATGAATTGAACAAGGATCTTAATCATCTCAAAAGAAAGAATAAAACATCAAAAGGAAAGGAAAGAACGTGTACTAAAATTGGTGCATAACTATTTTTTCCTTGATTTCTTTATTCACATATATGAGTGATTCTACTTTTCATATAACCAGAACTTACTGTACCTGTTTCCATCTTCTTCAAGAAATCAACAAAAAACAAACTTTGACCCAAAAATAAATGAATCAAGTAAACCCAAAAGCAGGTTGCTAAAAATAGCGATAACATTATGAATGATCTAAACACATAATGGTCATGGATATCAACAATTCTATTATTTTCTAGTTTGGAAGGTCCTTCCTTTATTGAGTTAGAAGCATAATTGATCAAATATAATTAGTTAAAAGGCTTGCCTGATGCCTCCCATTAATAAGTAGTTAGTTACTAACATAAAGAGGAAGAGCAAACAAACTCTTCCTTTATCTCTATAACAATGAAGCAGAATTTTTTTGAATAATACCTTCTCAATTGTTAAGGGCTTAGTTGCAGAACCTCTAGCAGCCAAAGACTCAAAATACCTCTCCACTGTTTTCCTTTCCCTCGTCGGCCTAGAACCCGGTGTTTTGGGCGAAATCGCATCGTCACTTCTCCCTTCCTCCTCTTTTTCTTCCTTCTTCACAGCTTTTTCCTCTCCCTCCATTTCCTCTTTGTTTTCTCCATTTTCCTCTTTATCATCCATTTCGGCATTCTGTTTTACCTTCTCTTCTTGCTCGATTGTTTCCTTCTCGTGTTTCTTAGTTTCTAGGGTTTCTTTCTGGGCCGCCATGGAATTGATCTGTTAAGGTTTTCTTTGTGTGTTATTGAAAGAGAGAAAATACTTCTGAAGCAGTTGCAATGAGAGTGGAGTTGAACCATATTTGTCAGTTTCGGAATTGAATTTGCAAAATTTTGCGGGAAAATATTTTTGGAAAAAGGCGGGTAGATCTGGAGCGAAAAATAAAAGGGGGAATTTTTTGAATGAATTTCAAAATTTTAATTTATGAAAATTTGCAGATATAGTTACCCGCCAATGCCACGTTTTGTTTGTTTCAGGGTCAGGCTCTATTGACCTGCCCGTTTGATATTTGGATTTGTATGTGGAGAGAATTATTATAATGGACCTTAATGTATATGGGTTGGACTAATTTGGTCCCTAATAGTATAAATTAACGAGTATAGTCCTCACACTGTATGCTAAAAGTTGACGTTTTCATCTTAAATCATAAAACTATCCTCAGAAAAGTTATTGAACTTAACGGAGAAATCAAATTTCCAGCTGTAGGACTACAAAACATTTAACGTTAGTTGAGAATAAAGAAATTTTCTGGTCTCCACGTATGTTTAGATTTCATACGACGACAAAAATTACACAAAACATCATTTTTTTCGTACTTTGTTCTAATTAAGAAAAAGTAAATATTTAAATTTAAAAGTCTCAAGGGAAGTTCTATGAAAATGTTTGGAGGCTAAAGGTGTACCGGTGACGTACACTGGGGCAATAAAGGACATGTATGATGAAGCCAATACTAGAGTAAGGATAGTGTGAGGAGACTCGGAGCATTTTTCAGTGATGATAGGGTTGCACCAGGGATCAACTCTCAGTCTGTTTCTATTTGTCTTGGTGATGGATGGATTGACGCGACAAATCCAAGGTGAGTCTCGTAGCGGAGTTAATGATAAGTTGGAGGTTTGGAACCCTGAAATTTAAAGGCTTCGGGTTGAGTAGGACCAAGACGGAATATTTGGAGTGCAAGTTCAGCGACGCGACTCATGAGGCTGGCGTAGAAGTGGGGCTTAGTACCCAAATCATTCAAAAGAAAAGAAGTTTCAAGTATCTTGGGTCTATAATCCAAGGAAATTGAGAGATTGATGAGGATGTCACACAACGTATTGGGGTAAGATAGATGAAATGGATGCTAGCATCTGGAGTCTTGTGCAACAAGAAGGTGCCTCTAAAACTTAAAGGCAAGTTTTACATAGCGATAGTTAGACTAACTATGTTGTACGGGGGGTGGAGTATTGGTCAGTCAATAACTCTCACGTCCAAAAGATGAAAGTTGTGAAAATTAGGATGTTGCGATGGATGTATGGGCATACATATCCGGGACAAAGTGAGAGTGACCTCGGTGGAGGATAAGATGCAGGAAACGAGGCTGAGATGGTTCAGTCATGTGCAAAGGAGAGAAACGGATGTTCCAGCACGGAGGTGTGAAAGATTGGCTATGGACGGTTTCAGGAGAGGTAGAGATAGACCGAAGAAGTATTTGGAGAGATGTGATTCGACAGGACATGATGAAGGTTCAGCTTAATGAGGACATGACCTTAGATAAGGGGCTATGGGAACACATATTAGAATATAAGGGTAATAGTTAATCGTGTGTTGCCTATTTCATAGGTCCATAGTAGTAGTTGTTTCTTGCCCTTCGACTTATGTTACATTCTGTCATTTCTTATATCATTTTTTTATATCATGCTTTTTATCTTATTTATAAAGATAGCTACTACTTTATCATGACTTTTTTATTCTTGTTATGTTCATTTTAATACTGTTTTGATATACTTACCCGTATCTAACCTTTTTTATCAAGCGCTCTCTTGAGCCGAGGGTCTTTCAAAAACAACATCTCTACCTTCCAAACCCCACATAAACAACCTCTCTACCTTCCAAACCCACATTATGAATATTCATATTTTTAATTAAAATTTAAAAATTGATGCATTATTACTAAGTCCACAACTAGTTTGTATTGTACTTGTAATAAAGAGTTTATTGCAAAGGCCACTCTTCTATTGTTGGCACCTTGATAACATCATGTCCCTTTAGTTGATTTTCAGAGAACAAACAACACTGTAACTGAACATCCCCAAATTTATTTATAGTCACAATACAAACTACCACAGATTAAAAAAGGCCTTCCTAGTGGAAACTCCAACGTGTAGAAACAAACAGACAAACAGAGACTCTTACGACTCATGAATGTACAAACTTCTCTTCCATCCCAACATTAATCAGTCTTTATTTCTCCAGTTCTGATAGTCTCTGGATATATGACATTTCGTGCACCGGTATAATCCGCTACTTCCTTGCTAAGTGCTTCTTTTGGTGAAGTTTCCGGTCCAGTGAGGTACATCAACCTGTACATCCACTCTAATACCTCCGGGGCAAATACCTTCCACAAGTAGCTAACCCGAAACCAAGCTGGTATTGTCACGTATCGTTCTCCTCGACAAGCACTATTCACTATTCTCTTGGCACATGATTCTGACTTTAGCCACTGGAGTCGCGCTTATTAGTACCTGGTTCGCACATAAATGTACACTTTCTTGTCACACACATTGCTCAAAAGAAGTAACGTAATTTTTCGTAAAAGCAAATGATGGAACACTAATCTGAAACGAGAAAGGTATCAAACCAACAGATTATGCAAGAAATATACTCCGTCCCTCCTTTTGTGACTGCTTTATTAACTGGTCAAATGTGTAGGGTTTTTGTTGGATTATTGTACGCAACGGATATTGAAAACTTGTTTCAAACCCAACAAACGTAGAACTGTTTGACTATAGGGTAATTTAAAACCATAAACATAAGACTTGAATAGTACTTACATGTTTACAATATCTGTAATCTTTATCAATTGTGGGTCCGCACGCAAATGCCCTTTCGATTGCAAGCTCCAAGCTTCAATGTATTCCTCCTTTGAAAAGCTAGGAAATCCGGCAGAGGTTCGAAAGAGTGTTTTGATTCTGAGTCTCTGACTAAGAATAATTATTATGAAAATCAAGTGTAATAAATAATGAAGTGTAGGTCTGTATTTATAAGTGAAAAATTAGGTCAAACCGGATTAGGGTTTGACCTTGGGCCTGGCCCAAAAATTTTCAGCACATTCTTAATTAAATCCAAAATCCAATTTTGACTTAATTAAAACAATCATCGTTCATTTAAATATCTCGATTCTAAATAGAATATTTAATACTCTCTCAATACATCCTTAGATACATAGTGTGACCCTACAAACCTTCTCATATCGACACTAATCAAATTAAGGTCTACGTGAAACTCCTAGACGGCGCCGCAAGACGAACTCAATATGTGAAGTACGTTTGGATTCAAGATAAAATCCTTTCATTCACGATACACTCGATCAAGCTTAGGATTTGCCAAGTGTATCTAAATGGCTTGATCATTATATCTCATCTATATTGGTTGACAACAAGACCATATTCTAGATATGTCTATTGCGTTGACCAACGACTTAGTCAATCCAATATCAATGAGAAGCTGAGTGTTCTCTCGAATATACATTCGAGGAATGTATCCTAATCTTGGCTCAACTACCACCTTTAATCCACATAGTAATGTACCCAATACAAGCCGTATCTCAACCTATAAGGCATTTGAGCTTAGGACATGATCAAAGTATATTACTATGTAGACAAGATGTGTATTGACCTCAAGTCTAAGAACTTCTATCTTTCACACGCTGATCATACTTTAGACATGTATAACAAACAGTATATCAGCAGGGTATACCAATACTTTCAAAGTATCCATGTGTCCATCACGAGTAGCCATTACTCGTAGCAGATGAGACATACTACATCCTCTAAGGAAGTGATGCAGACCACATGTGGACTTATCACATATCATCGATATCCCATTCTTGATGATCATTAGTCGAGACTATTTTAAAAGTTACGTTATAATATTAATATATCACATTATTAATAACAACGTAACCTTTAGGGATGTATATTATAGAATATTATAAACAATCAACTAATAATTCAATAATTGCAAATGTCAAAATATTAATCTCCATTAATAATAATACGAATGTGTATAAAATACATTTGTTCTAATACAGATTGTCTCTAGGACATAAATATAATTTCAAAATGTGCAATTAGATCAAATTCTAAAATAGAACAGAGAAATTACATCAAGCATCATCTACACAACGTTTGCTTAAAATTAGACAATCAAATTAAATTTGTATCAGCCCCACGCGTCACAGTAAGAAATATGCTCGACTTCCATTTTTCTAAACATTGTAAAAAAGAAACGCCCATCAATGAAATCAATCAATATAATTTGGGCTCCACTTGCCAATATCAAGCTAGTTAACAATTGATGCACACATGAAAATGTAGAAACAAGCCACAAAGAAGAAAACTTACATCCCTCATTCCTTGATCAACCTCTACGTCGCCGCTCATACCGACATACTTGCCTCGCGTGAGTTCAGATTCAACAAAGCCCGGTGTTACAAGAGTTATCTTGATGTCCTGCCCCAACTCAATTCTTAACGTCTCAAAGAATTGAGACATTGCTGCCTTGCTTGCCTATTATTGCACTATTTTGGGGTTGGGTGTGATCAAAACACAGTGACACAATTTTCAAGGGAAGAATGTATAATTTGTACTTGCATTGTAAAAGCTTGATCTTGGAGCAGGCAGCCAAGAAGCAGATGAAGAAAGCACAATGATCCTACCCTCACTATATCTTAGATATGGAATCGCAAAACGGGTCATGTAAACAGAACCCCAAAAGTTGATGTCCTGCAAAATGTCATTAACATAGTAAAAAATAATGGAGTACCAACTCTTGTCCACTAGTAGTTGTATAATTTGCTGCATCATCAAATTAAAATGACCTATAACACTAGGTAGCTTTTAGTCACCTATAAACAGCGATAAATATACATCACCATTGAAAAACTCTTTACACTATCAATGTATATAATAATCCATATATAAGTTATTAAGCACAACAAACTATAGAAAAAGAGAATTCTCCTAAGTTTAGATTCGGTATTTCCCGAGTAATGAAAGCACATATATAGTACTACTAGCTAGCTAGCAAAATCATTTGGCAAACGAAGTGCAAAAATTGTAACCATCACAACTAATTTCGACTTTACCATGACGGATCTAAGATCAGTGACATCTTCAAAAAGAGTAATTGCGTGAACTCCAGCATTGTTAACTAGATTATCCACTGCATTAAAAACATAAAAACACAACAAAAATGATTTGTAGAAAAAACATAAAAACACAACAAAAATGGTTTGTAGAACCAGCTTAATCGTTTTAAAAGCATTATAAACATGAGAATCAAACAAATTGAATCTGACATCGGCCGAAGTGACTCATGGTTTGATCAACAATCCTTCAGCAGTCATCGGCCTTCGAAACATCAGCATGAACTGTTATAACATCTGGCGACCCTAGACCACGTGCCTCTCTCTGCCACTTCATTCAAACTCCTCTCTCTTCTGGCAGCAAGGGTTAAACATGCTCCTCTCTTGGAGCACTTATAGGCCAGATACTGCAAAATCGACAAAAAAAATATTTTTCCTACATTTAATATTCAGTAATTACTTGAAAGATCCTGCACAATTATACTATTAACTTAAGTATAACCAATACTTTCAGTCATGGAGCCAGAAAATTTATGGAAGGGAGTGTTAGAAAAATATGTAAATATAATCAAAGAAGAAATGGCTTTGAGGCGTGGATAATTCAACACTCCTTAAAGAGATATTACCCGTATACAAATTGAGGAAAATACAAGCAATTCTATTTAGGATACAACAAAAATCTTGTTTATACAAGGAGAATTTCTATATGTTACTTCAAGAGTGTTCTTATATTTATAAAATTTGATAGATGACTTTTCAGAATAGTCATGCCTTTTCGCGAACATACGTAACTATTCAATTTAAGACCTCTTACATTACAAACTATCTAATGGGGGATTCAAATGTAACAATTTTTAACCTCTTAGCCACTTCACTAAAATTTTCTCTTATGAGAAAGGGTGATTCAACAACTCAATAATTTTTCCCCATCTACATAATATAATTTTCAACCAAGTAATCCCCCTTTCTTCAGCTAGCTTTGCTGCCGCAATTGGTTTCGGCGGCATTAAAAGGCATTAAACTCCGCATAACTCTATGCAATAGAGAATATATAGAAAACCAACTTCCTAAACGTTGCATCACTAAGTTAAAACGAAAACTTATGGGAATTTTATGCATTATTCTAGATGAAATAGAATGTGGGATAAAATGTGTACTATTAATATGTAGATAAGAGTATCTAAACACTAAAATTCCTTAAGTGATCCTTACATAGCAATCCATGTATTATTTTGCACTGTTAAAAGTCCCACATCGGATATGGAATAGAAAAATGGACTCCTTATTTGGACTTGACAATCCTCACCAGCTTTTGGAGTTGAATTAGACCCAAGATCTGTTCTTTAGCCAGACCCATTCCAATTCGTTGTCCACCGATGTTGGGCCCCCAAATTATATTATCCACGCTTCAGTTAACAAGATCTGGATCTGGATGTGGGCGTGCAAGGAGTGTTAAGAGTCTCACAACATGGACAACATGGACTCCTTCTATAGACTTGGACAATACTCACCCTATAAGCTAACTTTTTGGGTTGAGTTAGACTCAACATCCATTCTTTATATGGTATCAGAGCCAGACTCATTCCAATTCGTCGTTGTCCCCAATGTTGAGCTCTCAAATTATATTATCCACGCTCCAGTTAACAAGATCCGAACGTGCGGGAGTGTTAAGAGTCCACATCGGATGAAGTGAGAACATGTACTCCTTATATGAACTTGGACAATCCTCACCCTACAAACTAGCTTTTGAGGTTGAGTTAGGCCCAAAATACATTCATGTAAGAATGTATACAATCCCTATGTGAGTGATAGGCATTATGATTATGTTCATGCATAACAATCCATTTATGTGATAAACAATTTAATTCCTGCATTATTATAATCCCGCGCACACATCATAACTAGACCATAAACCAAACCAACCCCTTAAAAATGGTGGTCTTAATTAAAACTAGCCTAAAAGAATATTATCAACGCAAAAATTCTTGAAATAAACCTCGCCGATGGCGGATGAAGCCCCCGTGATGATGACGACCTTTCCAGCAACATCTTCCCTAAAAAGGGTGCCAATAATTGAGGAGACGAACTTGAAAAATTGAAAGGGTGGCAAGAAAAGAAGCAGGCAGAAGAAGGTAATTGGAGGAGCTACTAAGTTGAGAAATTTGTGAATTAGTTCCACCAACATGGCTTCCGATTTGGCGTTGCTCAGACAGAACAAGTGATATTGTATTTATGGACTTAACAGAACGTTTTAATGGTTTAAAAGAACAATATCAGAGAGAGGTATCCTACATAAAAACAAAAGAAGAGAGTTTGAGATAGGAATGGGCGAAGCGGTGCTGTATTTACTAATAGTAGTACTGTTAAGATTTTGTGGCACCACTGCATGGAAGCAACATGACACGTATTTGAAGTCAAAGCGGTCGTGATGTACCTTTTGATTTGGTGTGGAAGATATAGACAGATCTGATATGGGTGAGATCGATTTCTATGGGGGAAATAATCCATTAGACTATTCAAAATGGTCTATATTTATCCTCTTTTAAGTTTTAATAAAGATAGTTAAAAAATACTTTTGCCATAATAAAAAGAAGTTAAATTTGTTTTTATTGCCTAACGTAAAAGGTTTAATTTCTGCTGACAGTATATAATATTCGCTGGTCTCACATATCTACACATGTGCCGTTTTTACAAAGAAAAAGAACTGGAATATATCTTTAGCTAAATAGTTATTCGGATTCATCGTAGTACTTAATACTTTTCTTAGCCAGTTTCACTCAGACTGACTGAACAAGCTGTTACAATTAAGGGTGGTCAGTGAAACGGGATGGGACGATACGGAATTGAGGGGACAGGATGGGTCGGGATCGAGATAGGCGGGACGGGGAAGGAGGGTTAGGGGGACGGGAAGTGGTCCCGTCCCGTCCCACATCCCGCTGTCATAGTGGACGGGATTTGGGGACTTTTAAAAACTTTTAATATATATATATATATAGATATATTTAAACACTTCAATAATTGAATAAGATAGTGAAAAAACATCCTAAGGCTAATTGCCTCTTATATTATTTAATAGAAATATAATTTTTTTTGTAATACAATTTCAAAATTGCAACTTTGTTTCGTAGTTCAAAAGTTGCAAATCACATAGTAAAATTGGCATTAAAAAATTACATATGCAACCATACTTTTTCTAATTTTATGACAATCTCTCGAGGGTCTTCTGGTGGAATTGAAATTTGTTGGTCAAATTGTTCAACGTCACTTCCTGTTCCCTCAGATAAGATTTCGTTGTAATTGTAGTCGTCTTCTTCATTGATCTCTAGTTGACCGCATCTTCTACGCTCTACTCTAATCCAATCTCTAAATAAAACTGCAATCTCCAAACTGTCTCCGGCCAATGAGTGTATGTGCTCTCTATTTGAAACCTTCCCGCAGAAAAAGCGGTTTCAAAAGCTGTAGATGACGGTTGAATATTCAACACATCTCGAGCCATCTTTCATAGAGTCGAAATTGTCTTTTCATTCTCCCTCAAGTATTTCAGCAAGTCTTCACGTCTATTTTCATTAGCAATTGATTCGAACGGTAAAACACACTTCAAAACATAAACATCAAACTCGCTAATTTGTTAATCACTTGAACCACTATACATTCTATTTCGAATGCCTTGAATACTTGAAGCAGAAATCACATATTTTTATAAGGTTGAAGTGAAGTAGAAGAATATGATACAGAAGTCGGTTGATTATTTGCACTTTGCTCTTGGTAATACATATAATAGTTTTGCATTGTGTTTTTATGCTAGAGATAACATCTTCTTTAGTTAGTTCTTCAGTTGGAAGTATTTCTAGACATTCATAAATCGTTTCAATAAGGGCATTACAGTCGTCTACTTTAATATTAGGATTTAATACATCACCAATAAAATAAAATAGTGGGAATAGAAAAAAATATTTTTTAAATTTTACAAACATTTTTGTAATAGCTGGAGCGTAAGTTGGATTTTCATGTATTCATTAAATAACAAAAGTATTAGAGCTATATAAAATAACATAGATGAAATAGTATGATAATAAATACCAGAAAAATCTTTAGTAACTAGAAAAAAATTATCTAAGAATACTATAAGTTCCAAAATTGTATCCCAATCATCATCTACAAGCATATCCGAAGGATTTTAATTATGTACGTTAAATAATAAAGTTATAAGTCTTCTATACTCGTGAGCAACAACTAATTGTTCATACAAAGAATTCCACATAATTGCAACTTTTTCTGAAATTTTCCTATAACGTAATCCACAATCATGACATATTTTTTAAAAACTCTTTGCGTCTTTGTATTTTATTACCTTTAAAAATAAAGTTGATAACAAATTGTACTTTATCAATGATGTTTTTAAAAAGTTTTAGGCCATCATTTACCACTAAGTTATAAATATGACATGCACATCTAATATTAAAAAAATTGGGAAAAGATGGAGTACATTGAGTTTTTAAAATGTTTAGAGCATAATCATCAAAAGAAGCATTATCTAATGTAATAGTAATAATTTTATCAGTAATTTCATAATATTCACTAATTTCATGAATATTTCTTGAAATAAAAATTCCAGTGTGTCTTTCATCAAAATATCTATATGCTAATATACATTTTTGCATAGACTAATTGTGATCTATTCAATGACATGTAACATTTAAATAATCATTACCATTAGTACTACGGCCTATGTCGGAAGTGATAGTCATTTTGCCATTAAAATGATACAATGCATAACGTAAATATGTTGATATTTATGCGCAAATTTAAAAAATCCATTCTAATTGTTGATCTAGAAAAACCGTTAACGGCATGATTATATGTTTCTCGAATGTAATGAATAAAACCAGGAGATGAAGGAAATGAAAAAGGCAAACCCTCCACAACAACTAATTTTGCTAAATTTTCCCGATCTTTGTATTTATCATATTTCGGACCTATAACTCCCCCTGTCATCGAGTTAATTCGACACTGTACTTGGTCGGGAATACTATGTGAACCTTGTTCGACTCAGAAGACATTTGCACACCCGCATATTCAACCAAGTATTGGTTATACCTTGCTTTGTGATCCTTTTCCACATGTCTCATTAAACCACATGTCCACCTTGACCTTTTCCAGTTTTAAATTTATAAACTTCACGATACATTTTACAAATAGCTAGTTGATTAGGAATGTCCATTTCAAAAAAATCTCATGCATGTGATTTTAATTTTCGTTGTTTTTGGCCTCTTCTCATACTAGGGGATAAGAGGGATTCCAGTTTCAGTTTCAACCCGACACTCAATCTGAGCCTGAGGTGGAGTTGCACTAGTGGGTGTGTTATCTAAATTATTTTCTAATTCATTTTCTAAATCATAGTCTTGTTCAGATGCAGAATATATCTCATGATCTAATGGTATATTAATGTTAACATTTAAAAGTTCAGTTTCTTCTACATGAGTGAAATTATCATAATTATGATTACTAGAAGATGCACCCTTATCCTTGTTACCCCTACTACCTCTACCAAAAAAATGTCCAACTCGTTCCATTATAATTATGCAAATAAATAATTAAAGTTAAAAGAATTAAGTACGATAATTAAAATTAAACAATAATAATTTAAATAAAAGAAGGAATGAGTGTACCACACGCCGACGTAACGTCGACGTGTAATCGAGGTTGAAAATTAAAACTTTGCTTGATGATCCTCAAGCTAGTTGCCAACTTCACTCCCAATTTTTGAACTTTGATAGAAATTACCAAATATAATATAATATAATATAATATTTAGTGTGCAATTTAAACTTGTAGAGAGAGATGTTATGAAGATTTGTGAGAAAAATGAAGATGAAAATGAGGTATTTATAGTTGAGAAATATGGTTAATGTGTAAATATACTAACTTAGGGGTTAAAAATAAATATTAGGGGGTAGGGGGTTTATGGTGTGGTGGGGGGCCAAAAGGGTTGTTTCTAGCCGTTGCCAACATCTAAAATTGGAAATGGTTGTTTGTGAAACGACTAGATTTTACAGGCAGGGTGGGACGGGGCGAGACGAGTCGTGGGCGGGACGGGCCAGAACCGGGATGGGCGGGACCAGCCCTAGTCCCGTCCCGATTTCGAACCCCAAAATCCCCATCCCGTAATTTACCCGGTGGGATCGGGACAGGGCGGGTCAGGATCGGGACAGGCCGGGGCGGGATCGGGACATCCCGGCCCACTGGACAGCCCTAGTTATAACAACAAATATTGGTAGCAATCGTTTGGTACGGGAAATAAGATGAGATATCTCAAAATTATGGTTATTAATTTTATATTTTGTTTGATAGAAAAATATAAATTTACCCTGGAATAAGGATCGTTCGATACGCAGACTACATTATTCCGAAATTATAATCATGAGATTAATTTAACCCATATTGGAGGTAGAATTAAATAATACCAAATTTGATGAGATAAAGATAAAATATTTCAAAATTAAATTTGGACTTCATTTTCTACTTTGTTTGGTAGAAAATATAAATTTATTTCAAGATAAATTTATACCTTCTACTCAACCGAGTATAAAATTAATCTTAAACTTAATAGGAGATATCTGAACTTTATCACCTTATCCCGCTTAGCAAACATGGCCAAAACTCTATCCTCAAGCTTTCGTTCACTTTCGAGTGGGTGCTTTCTCATATACTATACCAGAACCAGAGGATATATCCATGACATCTTGCTGTATTTTTTTTCTTCAAAATGTATTAACCTAAATAGGCATGTTTTTTTGTTTCGTTTTACAGAGGAGAAATCAATTGTTCTGTTGCAGATTTTGGATGATTTTTTTGTTCCCAACGACAATTTTCCTATGTATCCAAAGAACAAAAGAAGCTCCGTTAGCTTCAATTAAGCTTGAGTTTTGCTAGCCTTAATTAACATCCGCTTTCATATACACGCTGGGAAATCCATTGTGACACCAGTTAACAAACTGTAATACTCGAACGCTCTATGGAGATGCAAATTGTATCATACAATCAACTTTCTATTGAGAATGTATCTCAAGCACTAATTCCAGACATGCATCAACATCAACTAAAATTGGAAGAAATGATGAACTCTCATCGATAAGCAAACAGATTATTACAAACTTTTAAAGTGACGATACACCATCCACATTATCTTTCACCAATTCCTATTTTGATATTAGGATGAAATACAGTGTTTTTCGCTGATTACAAAACGAGAGAGAAACGCCTTCCACATAAATTCGCCTCCTCAGTAGTCAGTCCTCACTGGGTTTTCACGTTCACCTGTCCCAAAAAAAAAGAAGAAGAGAGAACAATTAATTAGAATCAACTTACTTGGCATCAGAAATAGTACTATTTGGCCTCATGCACATTACTGGGTATATATTCTCGCTCACAGAGAGACATGAAATTGGGAAAGCCCCTTTTATGAAATTTCTGAGAGGTCAACCGGGGTACGGATGCTTTATTTATCACCAGGTAAAGATGAATACTATATGGTAGCGGCAGGAAATTCTTTAGCCTTAAATCGGGATATTCAGGAAGAACAGGTTGTTCCAGCTCGATACCGTCAAGAATTCTTGACTATTGCATGGGAACAGGTTCATCTTCGAAGTATTTTTCCTTTTCAATATTTTTCTATTGGAGCTTCGTACAATGTATTCTTTGTGAAATAGGAGTACAATATTTTTAAAATCTCCATCACTGAGTGTATTAGAATATAAAATCTATTCACTAAAACAGCTAGATCTTCCTGCAAGCATGATATAACCAATAACCCATGTAACAAGCCTGGTATAATAACCAGGAAGAAAAATAGAGCAATGACATTGCCATAGTCGGTTTAATTAAACGAATGGTGTAAAAATTACTTAGCATTATCGTGTGTACTGACTTAAATTCTAATTTATTTACTAAAGTTAAAACCTTTAACTACCGCAATTTATAACGGATAAAAGAGATCATTTAAATTGTCTATGAAAAAAGAATCACCTTGGCAGGAGGGGGAGATTTCTCTTTGAAATATCGAGCTCCATATCTGTTGATGAGCTTTTCCCTAACAAACTTCTCATAAATAAAAGCAGCTCCCTTGAACTGGGGAAGAACCAGCCATGCCACCATTGCTAGCTTCACATCATACCAAATAGGTATCCTACAAACCAAGTATAAAAATTGAAGATCATATTTTTTTTGTGTTTCCTGTCTTCTTTTAGGGTCTGTCTTGAAATTAGAGTAATTACTCTTTTTGAGTAACCTACAGATCCATTCAACTATCTTTTTGATAATAGTTGTAAACAAATATTTAATAGTCCGACCATTTCCTGTGTAGTTACTTAGTTGTGTAGAATCACATAGTTGCCAACAAAACTACAATCGGTTTTGTATCCGAAAAATATGAAACGAATAAAAATCGGCTTTTTTACAACTTTTTTTTTTTAAAAAACCGATATGTTCGGCGATATAGCCGAACGTATCGGATTATATCGATTTTTTCTAGTGGGCCGGGCCAGGGAATTTTTTATTTTAAAAAAAAAATTGAATTTTCAAAACTGAAATTGACATTCACAGTATCATGAAATTTTGACGTTGAAATCTATTGTGTATTATCGTGAGATGTTTACTAAAGAAAAAGAAAAATTAGAAATCGATTTGGGGAAAACACAAATTGATGGGGAAAATCGGATAAAACGGACATCCGAGTGAAGAGTTATGACCATTTAAAGTTTTACCAATTTACAACTACTCTCTCTCCCCACATTTTATGTCAATGCTTCTGTAATATGTTAATCAAGTTCATGCCGCATGCGACTTCCATAAAAGCTTCATTCAATGAATATGATTCAAGAGATAGTATTAGCCTAAAATAAAAAATAAAAAATAAAAAAAATTATATATTTAATTCGATTTTTCGGTTCGGTTCTTACCGAAATTAAAAAACCGAACCGAATCACTAAATTCTGATTCGGTTCAGTTTTTCAAAAATTTGGTTTTTTACCGACAAAAAACCGAACCGAATTTCGGTTCGGTTCGATTTTTTGCCCACCCCTAAGTGTAATTCCTAGTGCCAACATAATTTGATACTCTTTATTTTAAAATAAAATCTACAACAACATACCCAGTAAAATCCCACTAAAGTGGGTCTGGGAGTGTAGAGCGTACGCAGACCCTACTCCTACCTTTGGGAGGGAGGGAGTCTATTTTCGATAGACCCCCGACACAAGGAGGACAGTTCAAAGCAGTGTATATATATATATATATATATAAAATCCATCGGAGGGCCTTACTTAGAGGTTTGTAATTGTTAATGACAAGCCGATGGACGCTTCTTTCTATTTAAGAACTCTTATTTACATATAAGACAACACAACTCCAAGGGGATTTACTTGGGGAGATAATGCGTTTTTCAAGGAGATCATTGATCTCTTTTTGAGAGTGAATGGTTAGTTCGTGATTCATCTGAATAGGATGGGCTTTTATTGGGATGGTTTTTACATCAAAATCAGGTTCGTAAGGGAGTTTAACAATATGTTTCTTACCAGAAGACTGTTGGGAGGTCAGCACAAAGCTCATTTTGGATTTTGGTTTCAAAAGCTTTCACTTTGGTCTGAAGAGAAGAATCTTGAAGTAGTTGTTGCATTCTTTGAAATGCAACTTCTTCCTTGAGAAAATTGATTTGAGATTCCTTGCTTTTTATGGTAGACAAAAGTTTCGTAATGGGAGGCTTATCAAACGGAAGAAGAATTTTTCTCCCTAATCTTTCCATTAGAACTCTATTGTTGGTTACTATAAATGGGATAAGTTCTTCAATGAAGGGACTGCCTAAGATAACTGGATTGGTAATGTCTTTTACCAGTAAGAAGGAACTTGAATTAGACAAGGAAAAATTATCTTCTGAAGTTTTGACTTCAACATCAGAGAGTTTGAAACGGATTCCTAGTTTTCTGTCATTTGCTGCTTTAAGACCACCTTTGATTTTTTCAAAGAATTTTGTCAGTGGAATGAGTCCTTCTTGTATACAATTGAGATCTGCGCTTGTATCAAATAAGGCAATAATATCAAGAGTAAAAGATTTGTTGACAATCAAGGTGATCCTCATATGCCATTTTCGAATGAAAATTCTAGATAGGTGATTGATAAATTCTTCTTGATCAATAGGTTTTAGATCAAACTGGGTAGGTTCTTCAGGCTTTGTAGAGAGTTGTTTGAGAACAAGACGGTCAAGTTCTTGTCTAGCTTTGATTTCACGAATTTCATGTTTGAGGAATGCTATCTCAGATGGGAGATCTTTGATAGTAACTTGCTTAGTTTTTTTAGAAGGAAATCTAGAAAAGACGTCATTGATATTGTAGGTAGCAACCTGGGGATGTTTGGTGAAAATATTCGAGAAAGAAGTAGACGATGAAGATGCGGTGGAATGTTTTTCTAGAGTCTGATACTGTTTTTTATCAGAATCCCGAAGATTGCTTATTATTTCCAAAAGAAGATCATGTTCTTTAGAGAGAACATTAATCTCAGGTTGGTTGTTTTGGTCATCTTGTTCTGACGGGGAGGAACACGAATTAAGATCATCATCTTCTAATTGGTGCTCAAGTTCATCATCGGCAATAGAAGCATCACTATCTTCTAGGTATAGTTGTTCTATTTCGTTGATGATAGATTCGTCTAAATCAAGGTTTCTGACCTTTTTGGAAAATTTATAATACTTGACAATGTGTCTTGGTTTATTACATCTAAAACATTTGCCTTGGTTAGGAGACTGGAAGGGTTTGTTTTTGTTGGAAGTACCCTTGGATTGCCTTGGTTAGGAGACTGGAAGGGTTTGTTTTTGTTGGGAGTACCTTGGGATTTATCAAAGGAAGATCTTGTATACTTGGGTGAAGAATATCTTGGTTTTGATGTGGAATAGGTAGGTTTTGAGAGATGTTTGGGCGTATGTCTTTGTGAGATTTTTTGTTACAAGATGGTAGGCCAAATCGTTCATAGCCAAATCATTCACAGAAACTTCCTAGTTTGCAGCGAGTTTGTGTTTTGTCTTTGGCTAATTGTTTGATAATCTTATAATGGCGACAGATCTTGAGAGCAACTTGTTGGATAATATATATATATATATAACACTTTAAAAGGCATGATAAAGGCGTCGCAACTACACAAATCAAAACGATAATCATAACACTAAGAAACAACACATAATAACAGAAATAGAAGGGCAATAAATAAAAATTAAATAAACTATTTTCAGATTTGACAAGTATGTGTATATAAGATATATCAAAAAAGAAATAACTTGAAATATCGTATGATAATTACACTATGTAATTAATTACCACCACCAATTCTTGTTCCCTTAAGAATTAGAGGGTGTAATTGCTGTCAATTACTGCCCATTCCATGCCGACTAAGTAATTGCTTGGCCAAACTAGGTAAATGACACCCAAATTGAATTGCAGAGTGACAGTACTAGTTCTTTACTTTGCTATATATTCTTAGAGAAATGAGCGGGGAAAGAGGGGGGGGGGGGGGCAAGGGTAAGAGGTTCTTACCATTCAAGCGCGGGTTGAAGGACCATCTCGATGAGAGTGAGGAAAGAATAGAGAATCCAGTAAGCAAGCCATTGCTCATCATCCAACTTGGATGTGCTCTCTATAGCCACTACCGATGCATATCTTCATGCCCCCCTCCAAAAAAGGGGAAATAAGAGGTAACGAAAATGTTTAACATATCATTTTGAGAACCATAAAAAGGGAAATAATTAAGATTTAACGCATTATATAAAAAAATTGCTCACTGAAATCACTTTCTTAAAGGGATATACTTACAGAGGATAGAGCAACATCACCGATGGCCTGCATATGAATATAGTTTCAAAAATAAAATCAGAACGATAAAAGCTTCACCAGAAACAGAAAGAAGAAGAAAAATGGAAAGGAAAAAAATATTACCCAGCAAGAGTATGAAGGTGAGTCATCGCAGTCAAGAATTTACCCATGATTTCTGGTGCTCAAAAACAAAATCTTTGGGCCTGCAACTAAAGAACAGTATCGAGTCTTCTGATATCTAATTAGTCTTGTGTCTGCCGAACTAGTGAGAACTGAATGCAGTTTATAGTGACAGCACATTCATATAAAGACGAAGGCAGCAAGACATGTGGAAGCCACTAAACTTTGCAAGTCGGCAGATGATTCTCTTTTTACCTTTAGCACTGGGCCGAATCGGGCCGGGTTAAAAATAAACCACACATACGACCCGCCCATAATACTACATACTCCATCCGTTTCAATACTAAAGTTTGTTTTTGGCATGACTTTCTATATTGATTTGTATTGTATTTGTCGATGGTCTATCAGAAATAATTTCTTTATCTTTGCGTATATTTTAGCTCTCTAGATTCTACTTTATGAAATTTATTATTATGTTGTTGTTGTACTCTATTCGTTTTAATTTATTTAATATAGTTTGATTGTGCACGAAATTTAAGAGATAAAAAAAGATTTTTGAATCTCATCATCTAAAATAAATCAAAGATATTTATATAAATATAAATAACTCGTTAGCATAAAATATAAAATTTAAAATTAAATTATTAATAAGTAAGAAATGTCTCATTTTTTTTTTCGGACTAAAAAAAAAAGTTTGTCATACTAATATTGTGAGAGAGGGAGTAATAATATACCAGTATTAAAAAATAAATATATGTGCTTATTTGATACTGTTAAAGCACATTTCTGATTCTCTTGTCGTGCCTTCGTTCTAAATCATCAAAAGTAATGAGTTTATGCAAAAGAATTTACCAGGTTGCACAACATTTAATTTAATAATGAAAAAAATGAAGTATGCAGCAGCTTAGGCACTCAGGTGCTACCAGAAAGTTTAATTTGGAGTTAAGTCTTTGGAACCCTTCGCTACAGAGTCCTCCATCACAGATTTTAATCTAATGTATCTATCTTCCAAATGACTCACCGGAGGTGAAATACGAAACCCTAGAATTATATATAGAAGCTATAATGAGTAAAGACATTTAAGAAATTGAAGTTAAATCTTTATTCTAACTTTAAATTGGAGTCCATTTCAAAGCTTCAAAGAACATAGCATCCCAACAACAATGCGGAGAACAGCCACAAGGATGGAAAAAAGACTCACCTGAGAAGTATTGGATGACGGAAGTGTTGGAAATTAGCCTTTGGCGGGGAGATGCGTCCACCCATCTTTGATGAATTAAACACTAGTGTTTCGCATGTTGGAGACCTTGTCTCTTCGCACATGCATGATCTACGAAGTGAGTAGATGACCGTAGGGCCAAGAATCGTCTAATTTCGTTGAGAAATGAAAGAGATATTGGTCCACGAAGTAAGGTGTTTGAGACATGGAAATGTGGTGTGGGACAAATCTACCACATCGGTGGGAATAGGAAGAATTGCTCTCTATATAAGTCTCTAATGTGGTAAAGGGTTTGGATCCCCAAGGGGTATCCCATGTGTTTAAAGGAGGGAAGACCTAGATGTGTTTGGGTTCAAGGCTAAGCCCACACGCGCGCCGCCGCCGCCCGCCCGTCCGGTCCGGTCTCGGGTCATGGGCTGTAGGCTGTAGGCCTTTCTGATATTATCTTTTTGGACCGCAGAACTCGCGGATGTACGCTTTGATCCCTGAAGTTTCAGATGTACAGTTTGGACCAGAATTCTTTTATATGTACAGTTTGGTCCCTTTCAATATTTACAGTTTGGTCCCCAAAATTTCTGGGAAGGTGACGGACCTCCATTAACAGCCAATTACTTGGCCATGAACAACCTTAAATCGACCCTCCTTGATGGCCATTTATCGCCTTACTTGGTCGCTTTAATGGCCTCCTAATGGCCATTAACGACCATGTTTTGGGCGATTGTACGACCCCTTCTCCTTGCTATATATTGAGCCTTCTTTGGCTCAATTCGAAAAAAAGAAACAGCCGGAAAATAGACGAAAATACGGTGAAAACTCGGCTGAAATAAGGCAAGAAACGACCGAAAATTGAACGAAAATCGAGGCGAAAAAACGGTGACCAAACCGTGACGAAAATCGTGAGCAAACCCACACATATACACAAGATATACACTACGAGACACATTATATACACAGAGACAAAAGAGAAGAGTATTGAGAAACTCTTCCTTCCTATTCCATAGCTTCGACAAGTCAAGTCATACTTGTTTTCTTCGCCAGGCTCAACCTATTGGCTTTGTAGCGTTGAGATTAAAGTGTTGTTTTATCTTGGGAGACTATTGCCCGCTAACGTAAAAGCATATATACGGGGCAATCTTGTCTTAAGGATAGAGGGCTATCCTCGACTCAACACACAACGTTGTAACCATCCAGATTTAATTGTTTCTTGATTTCGGTTATCAAGATTTAAGGCACAACAAACTTGCGGCGCTTCTCAACATTGGCTTTGCAAGTTGATCAAGATTCAAGACACAACACACACGCGGCAGTTTTGAAGATTGACAATTTATTTATCCTTTCGAACATTTGTAATAATTATTACTTCCCGTCCTGCTCTATAAAGTACGATAGAGTACCAACAGGAAGCGCAACAAGGGTTTCCAATGCTAGATGAGTTTGAGGTTAAAAGTCACAAATAGTCACTGATATACCAGGTGAAACCGTAAGGGCTCCTTTGATTCACTAAGTAAATTATTTTGGAATTATAATTTTTGGATTGGGAGGTGAATAAAATAGTTTTAAATGTAATGAAATAAGATATAATATCTCAGGTTTAAGTTTGAAATTAAATTTATATTATGTTTGATTGATAGTATAAATTTATATCTTTATTTTCCGTGTGTATCTGATATTTGAGAATTCTTAATCAGTTACGCTGTTAATTATTACTTTTTAAATGAATAATATGAATATAATCTCTATTTAATCCACTTTTAGTAAATGAATCGAACAAATACTTGATTTTACCAGCACTAATTGGCATATACACACCTACGTTATTTTGATGAGTAACACAAAAGAGGAAAAGGAATCATATCAGAAAATAATAGTAGTCCTACTTTTCGTAATTGACTATATATCAGTCTAATAGGAATCAACGATGTGAGTAATTTAAGATCTTTATAAACTTCTTATAGATTCGATGTAAGATATTTTAGATGCTCACATCAGATGCAAGAGTAATATATTCCGATTTTGCTGTTCACCCATTTGGAAAAATATGAACTTATTATCAAAAGTTAATTTCAATAGAGACATGCTGACTAAATGGGGTATTAAAAATGTGATGTATTGCCCTTTGTGTGATGCTGCTCATGAATCAATAGGGCATCTAGCCAGGGATGTTGAATTGGAATGAATCTCCAGAAGAACAGGTGAATCTCCAGAAGAATCGGTAAATATGTGGATGCTGAAATTTTCAGGAGGGGAGCAGCTGATATTTGACACAAATATCTATATTTCATGTCACTTATCCGCAATTTCTTTGTACTTTAACCGCCCATTCATGTCTAAAGGTGGTATTTTGAGCTTATGTTATTGGGTCTGCTATGTGTAGGTGTGATGAGCAAAACGGAGTCAAGTCTGAGCTTTTCGGGTGTTTTGAAAGCATTTTACACAAAACCGAAGTAGCCAAAGGATCGAGCAGCACTTAGAAGAAAAATGAAGACTGCTGAAATCACTGAAGCACCCCGCGATGGGCTGCGACGCGAGGGTGCCGCGTGCAGGCCATCGCTTTGGAAATTATTTTCTCAAGTGCGATACATCCGCGACGCGGAAGAGGATGGGCCACGATGGACCTGCGACGCGTGCATGTCAGGCCTCTGGATTTATTTTGGTCATTCGTGACGGAGCCGCGATGCGGAGGTGCCGCGCGATGGGCCCAATTTTTCTATTTTGATTGGGTTTTGGTTATTTTACCCTAGACTATAAATATTAGTTTTTTACATTGTAATAGGGCTAGGACATATTTTGCTTAAGTTGGCATGTTGTTAGTACTAGTTTTCATCTCCTCTTTTATTTTCATCAATTAAATCCATGTCTACTCATAAATTCTTGTGATTATTCTCGAATCATGAGTAGCTAAATTCTGGAGTTGTGGTGTAGTCATAATTATTGATGTTTTATAAGTAATTAAATTTTAGTAGGTTATTCGTATGCGATTGTTTCCTTGTTTCTGTTCATAATTGCTTGATTGCCTGCGCAACAATCAAGTTCTATTTACTATTTAATAGCGTGCTTGGGAAAGACCATATTAAATTAGAGAATGAGTAAGGAGAGTGTGATATGTTTAAACCTAAAGTAGGGCTAGGATTTGTGGTTAGGATAGGAATATACCTAGACACCGCATTCAATTAGATACCGTGGACTAATTGCATTCTTAACAGGTCAATTCCATACAAATATAGGCGGTGAACTATTCTGAATCGGCGAGTAGTAGTTCGGGAGAATGCTACACGATTAATAATCCGGTTAGTTAGCAATCGTGAATAAATATGCTAAGGTTAGTTACTTAGACGACGCAATAGGATTGGTGAACCAACCATGACCCTGGAATACTATTCTCTCAGTGAAAAACTCAAAGCATTACATTCGTTCTAGCAAACTATTAGCATGAATTAGATAGTTATTTACTTTTCCGTTTTAGTTATAAATAAAACAAACATCCTTTTTCATACTTGCATAATTAGTAGTGATAGTGAATTCTCTTATAATTGTTGATTATAAATCTCTGTGGGATCGATATCTGACTTTACAAGTCTCTGTATTACTTGGCGACCACGTATACTTGTGTGTGCGTTTGAGAGCAATATGTGCATCTACAAGATTTAGAAGGAAAGGAACTTGAGAATCTTTCAAGGTAAGTCCAGAAATGCAGATCAAGACAGTAGTGCAGAAAGTGCATTATAGATGGAATCTGAGAGTTGGCATAGAATTAAGGTTACGGGCTCCAAATTTCTATCATATTTGAATATGTAACTGAAGTCCTAGTTGCCTTAGAAGTGCTTGTTGTTGCTGGTGGTTGAGTCTGAAGAATGGATGTAACTTCAGACTCTTTGTTTGCTTTGTAATTCTTAATAAGATCATTTTACTTGCCAAAAAAAATATATTCAATAAAGCATGTAAAACCATCTATACATATAAATTCAAAAGCTAATTAAGATGATGGGTGAAGCGAGTTAAAGACCTTAACATCATCTTTATGTTACTTTAATAAAGTTTAAACTGTTGAGAATATGATCAAATATTAAAAGTGTGTTCTATCTAACAGTTTAAGGTTTTAGATTAGATGGTCACACACTTCAATATAAATATCTTACTCGGAAGTTAGAATGTCATATAACTTGACATTGGCGTATTAACCAAGGCCATAGTGATGCTTTATTGAGACGTGCTTTTACTAAATTAACTCTTAGCGGTTATTAGCAATTTAGCATCTTTCCTCAGCCACGTGGGCCATGTTTGGTGACATTTTACAGACATAGTGAAAGATAAAGAACACGTACGAAACAGGGTTTTCTTGTATTTCTACCCCGTGGGAGACAAAAGCTTTGTTTTAAGTTTCTTTACTGGAGAAGTAACTGTAAAGACTGGAGTATTGGCTATTACATAGTGGAAATTAAGGTTGTAACAAAAATAAGCTTACAACTTGTGATTTTAATGGCATGACATTTCTAAGTGAGAACATGTTACTAAGAATAGAATGAAAAGTTTAAAGTTAAAGAGCTTCAAACATCATAATTTTTTAATAAAAAAATAACGTGTTATATAAAATGAAATTAAGAAAGTAAATTGTATCTTGGTATTATGTTCATGTCAAATGATTCCTGTTGATGTTTTCTAGTCATATCAGCATACGGCTCGGTGGATGATTAGGCTAGTTCGATGGTTTTGGTTGAATTGCCATCTTTTTTCGTTTTTGACCTTGTTCTCTATCCAATATGTTCGTTATTCCCTTCCCTTCATGACTCGTATAAATCAATTCGCCGGATGATTGAAGTAAGCAGAGTGACCAGAATTAGAGCCTGTCTTGTTATTGTAGGTGCTTTTAAGCACTATTGTAGTGTTTAGAGCCTTATGACTTACGCATAACCCCATGCAAACAGGCTCTTATTCATTTACTTACTCCAAAAAAGGTGGAATCTCCCACCCCAGGACCCCCACACCCCGGTCCGACAGATCTGTGAAGGAGGTAAATCATGGTGACTCAATTGATTTCAAAGGTTAGACCAGTACCACGCTGCACACAAGGGGCCTTACTAGTAGTAGTAATTACGTAGCATCAAATTCCACCCAATTCAGCAAAGATTGGTTGGGTTACACAAATAACTTCAAAACCGAGAATTGGTCCATAGAAAAAGCAGAAGATACATGGAACTGTACAGCAATTGGCTGTGTCAGTCACTGTGCAATGTATATGAGTGAATATAGCAATTATTTGAGCATAACATGTGACTTGGGGAAAAACTTTCATATCAGAGAAACAAGTTTTTTCACTAAGGTTAGGAACAATTTCATATACTCCACTTTTAACAGAGGTTATAACCTTCTACTCGTTCAGAGAGGATACAACATGTCAACATCATAGCAGCTATTTACACCAAAAGATAATATTTGAACTAGGACTAATGCCATTTGCAGGACTTGTTTCTCGCTTGAGTATTAGTAATTGTGTTATAGTTTCACCATTTCAATATAATACTTCCAAGCCCTGAATGACAATGATAACAGAGTCCAGTAACAGAAACAAACCAACTTTCTTTGGAGTGCATCCCGATTGTTAGATCAGACACTGGATATGACATCATAGAGAGAATTCTAAGTTGTATAATCCTAATATAACAACAACATACCCAATGTAATCCCACAAAGTAGGGTCTGGGGTTGTGTTGTATTATCCTAATATATTAGGCAAAATAGCCAAATAGACCCTCCTACCTGCATTGTTTTGACATCCTGGGCCCATACAAAATGAATTTGAAGTCCTCTATTGCAAAATAGCCAAATAGAAACTCCTACGTGCACAGTTTGGGTACACCTCAAGAGATAATTAACCAGCAGCTAGCAAATGCATCCTTTTGAACTCCATTAAAACTAGTCCTCAATGAGTACTTGCTTATAAACTGAGTTGCCAATATCAGAACACTAAACATAGTAGAAGATGATAAAATAGCCATTTTTTGGATTGAACTTTCTATATCCGTCCAGTATTAGAAACAAGATATAATCTTTTACCACAAAGTCAGTAAGAATAATACAGATATCAGCCAGTTGACATTTCAAAGAAACGAGGAGAGCTTGCATAATAAAACATAACCAGAAGGCTCACTCCAAATAAGCCTCAAAACTCAAAAAACACCTTGTGTTTAATGCCAAAGTAGGAAAAGAGAACGAACCACTTACACTGTACACATAAATCAACAGGGAAAGAGTAAAAAGTGTTAAGAAAGGGCTCCTCCTGAGATTGTTCCATCAAATTTCAGCAACCAAAGGGGATCTAAAATTAATCTGCCTAAGGTGCTGATGGAGCGGTTGATTGGACAGAAGAAGAATCTGGTGTTTCTCTGCGGAGCTCCTTAACTACAGCGGCCAAGGCCTCAGGGTTGAAACCCAGTTCAGATAGCGCAATCAGAACGGATAGAGTGTGACGATCAAGCCCAGTGTCAAGAATGTTTGACATATGAAATCCCAGATCCAGTGAATCCCGTGCATTGCGTGCAGCTTCTGGATCCATATGAGAAACTGTAAAGCCACAATCATGAATAGGAAAAGGTAAAAGCTACAGAATTTATGTTTCAATTGATACCTTGTACAACAGAACTCATTAAAGTGAACAGAATAAGAAATGGATATTCATTTTCTGAAACTGAAACATTTACCAGAATAATGAACTGGATCAGCCTGTCTTCTCTTTTCCTACATCAACTTTAAAGGATGAGATGATCCTGAGTTCTAAACCTTCGGAATGCGAGACACGGTCTGAATCTGGGATTTTAGCAGATTAATCTGATAGGAAGAAGAATTCGAATATTATATAGTTTATTCTCTAATAATAGCAAATTCATATTAAAAAGAAAGCAGTAAGTACGGAAGTTCTCTAACATAAAAACCTTAATATATGATACTGTTTTGGATTTAAGGGATATTTTAAATGAATCGAATTCAACATTATTAGATTGCAGATGGTCAGAACTTGAATTCTGCAGCAATAACAAAAAGATTTTGGTAAATTACATGAATTTTATGTTTTCATTGCTAGTCCAGAAAATTCACAAAATAATGAAAACACTCCATATTTTATGGCATTACTTCTCTTAGTGACTATTTGAAGGAATGGAAAGGAAACAAAACGAAGACAGTACATTTGAAGTCAAAGATTTAAAATACACAACATTATTGTTCCATCTTCATTCCTATACTTTCATTAAAAAATATGCATAGAAGATCTCAAAGGCAGATAAGTTACAATAGTACACCATCAGAATTTACGGAGCTTACTACAATGAGAAGCAAATGGAATTCAAAACTTTTTTTTATATGTCGGTGGTGCTTCAACCATTTTGTGCATCTTGATAGTCTACAAGCACAATGTAGGTAAATCTACTCACCAAGGTTAGAGGCTTAGAGCAAATGGGATTACATCAAGTATTGTAGCTATGATTTGAACCTAGGATCTCCAGGTTACTACTACTATTCCTCAATCATTCAACCATACTCTGGCCCTTGGGGACAATAAAATGTATCTTCCTAACTTGTAAGAAACACAAAGACCAATATGAATAATTGCATATTATATACTCCATAAAGGCAATTATAAATTTCCTAAGCAAGATCACAATGCAAGGATGGTATGCTCAAGGCAGGTATCACCTTACCTAAGTTGCTCGGACTCGGGTGCGGGTGTCTGATACGGGTGCGGATCTAGAGGTCGGATCCTTCATGATCTAAATTTTAAGATTCGGGGATACGGATCCAGGTATGGATACGGGTGTGGAGATTCGGGTAAAAATAATTCAAATATCTAAAAGTAGAATTATAAAACCTAAATTATGAGATATTATGTGGAAAACTTGAGGAGAAAATATTGGATACGTCCGTCAATTTTGGTCAAAGTAACCAAAATTGGTTGACCAGATCGGGTATAGATCCCACAACCACACCCATGTCGTGTCGACACGGGTGCGGCACTGAAAATGAAGAGTCGGAGCAACTTAGCACCTTACAGAAGGGGGTCAATACTCAATTACCACAAGCTATTTGGCAATTGTAAGGCAACAACCTAAGCTAAGGACAACTGATCTAATTTGGACATCTATGGCTCAACCTAAGCACAGATTTATAGCATGGTTGGCAGTCCAAGGAAGATTGCTAACAAAGGAAAGGATGCTCAAACTTCATATCCAGGTGGATGAAGTGAACTGTAGCTTATGTACAGCTCAAACTATGGAGACTACTGCTCACTTATTTGTTGATTGTGAATGAACTAAAGCTGTATGGCAAGAAGTGAACCAGTGGACAGGAGTAACAGTGCAGGCTGGAGGCATCAAACAAGTCTTGGAGGGCATTCAAAGGAGACACTGGAAACAATTTAAAAAGGAGATAATAGCTGCACTTTGTGGAGCTGTGTTATACCACATTTGGCGCGCAAGGAATTGGAAGTTATACAAAGGCATAAATGTGCATAGGGATGAGGTAGTCTTACAGGTGAAAAAAGGATTGTAGAAAGATTAGACCTAGTTAGAAATACCAAGAAGGCACAAAGATAGCACTTACTTTGTAACTAGTTTCTGATTTTGTTGGAGGCCTAACTTCTGTTTCCGGAATTAGGTGCTCTTCATTTGTATTGGTTGTTGGTTGTTCTGGTAATATATTGACAGTCGCTATCAAAAAATAATTCTAAGCAAACTAACCTTGAGTCAAAGATTGATGCCATAAACTGATATGGATGTACGGGATATTCTAAACCAATATAATTTGATCTGAAATGGTCAGAACTTGAATTGCAGTTGCAAAAAATCAAAATTTTGGTAACTTACTTGAATATTATGACTTCCCAACCTAGTGCTGATAATTTATTAATTGTAATCACTCCATACATATGGCACTACTATTATTTTCTCTTTCTATCAATTAAATCACAATACAATATATCATCCTTTCATATCCATTAGTTTCCTTTTTTTTCCAAAAAAAAGAATCACAACTAATGGAACAATTATTACACGAGGAGCAAATAAAATGCAAAAGAAAGAAAACAATACTCGTAATTCGAGCTTAATCATTGGAAAATTTTTGTTCCGAATAAAGACACTTGAGAACTTACAACTTGATCGCGCGGAACAAAGAGAGTGAGGAATTCGCAGGAGGGAAGGGACGAAGAAAAAAACCGTGAGTAATTTGAAATTAGGGCCAAAATCAATTGGATTTGGGTACTATCCGGAATCTATTTGTTCCATCTCCTGCTAGGCCACAATGGATTAACTTTGGGCTTGTTTGGTTTCCATCGGTACTGAGCCCAAAATTTTCTTTCACCCAAAAAGGGCTGGATCGAACCCGGGTCACCCGCGTGACAGGCGGGAATACTTATCACTATACTACAACGACTTTGTTGTTGGACCCTCTGAACTTATTCGCTATTCATCCGAGTCAAAATAATTATCAAGCACATATATATATATCGAACTCACTTTCAAAGCGCTGCGTTTTTCATACAAGACTAGCATAAATTTTGTGGACAGCTAATGCTAGGCTTCTATGAGATCAAACGATTGCAATGTAGCAGAAATGGATAAATGGAATTCACAGATCTGCAGCTTCTAGCGGAGTTAGTTGATCACCACAACATTTATAATTTTATATTTTCTCTTCAATTATGCTTCTATATATTTATAATGTATTATGGAAAAACAAACATATTAGTTAAGTTAAAGTTAAATTATTAACATCAGACAATGTATTACTTGTGCAAAAATTACATAGTGATATAGAATTTTATAGTGCAAGGATTATTGTTTTAATACATTAGAAATCAAATGACCACTTGAAGTAGTTCAAGTATGGAACATTGGATGCCAATACAATTCAAGATTCAAGAGGCCACGACAGAGTCGAGGCATCGAGAATGCCAATATTTCGCTTTAATTTGTACTCTTTATTATAGTACCACTTTACATAAATTGTGACGAGTAGTCTCGAAATTGACAGTTCGTGTTACATCTAATAATGGGTTATTATTTGGAAGTACTCCTTTTAAACATTCAAATGGATTTTCTCTCAGACGCCCTTCTTAGGAAACATTCAACAAATTTCTTTAGTCACTTCGTCTTTACTTTTTACGGTGAGGGCTCGATCATGTATCTTGAACGACTTGAGTAATGGAAGAATGGTAATTTGATCTTGAAATGATAAAATTTCGTGAACCAAGTATATATATTATTGAAGAACTTTATGTGAACTTTCCTCTCTTATGAAATTTTTACTCATCTTGAAAAGTGTATATGGTGAAAATCGGCATGACATGTGACAAGGTTCGAGGTAGATGCTTGAGTTCCGAACCGAATGCAAATGACACCGAGACGAGACAACAGCCAGGAAGAGTCCGGAGGCGCTTAGCGCATATCCTTTCCGGATATGGCGCCAACCGTTACTCCTTTGTCATTTAATACACTTTATTAGCTTTAATTGCATTTAAGTTGGGAGGGAATCTCGATCATAAATGTTTTGTTTCATAGTCATTCCTTGCACTTATACGATCAGTTCTATTGAAAATATAATCACTAGCTCTCACTTTTGGCTTTAAACCGAAGCAATTTAGCTAAGGCTCAGACCAATCATTTTGAAAAGATTCATCTAAGTTTACAGTATTTCAGGCTAATTTTCTTACTTGTTTATTTCATTTGCTTACTTATTGTTAATTAATTATCATTTTATAACGCAAATCAAATCATGTATCCTTAAAACCACTTACAAATTTAATTGTACCTTTTTTGAGGTAAACAGTTTGGCGCCCAACCGTGGGGCTAAGAATAATTGTGGTGATTTGGTCAAACTCAAATTTTACTTATTTCTTTTGAGATTTCGTGAAGCAGGTCAATACCAAACGCTTGCAAGAGTTAGTGAAATTCATGTTGAGGTTAGCAACGACAATCTCAACAACAATGTTAATAACAACGACAATGTAACCTGTAAGTTTGAATTTTCTTTTTAAACTGTTATTTATTGCCTTCATATGGTAGACATTTTTCTTTAAGTGAATTCTTTTAATAAAAAAAATTATGTATAATTTTATATAGATATTTTATTACTATTACTCGGATACGCCTTAAATTGTATATATAACATAATAATAATTTATAAATGATTTTTTTTTATTATCGGGATAGAAATCATTCTCTCATAAGAAAAATAATCTTTTCCCATTTTTAGAATAAATAATACAAAATTTGATATAAGGTTGGAAAATTTAAAATTTGACAAACTATATATATATATATATACATATATTTATGAACTATTAGTGTATGTCTTGATTTTATAAAATATGTATGATTTATTAATAAATTTAGTTATATATATATATATATATCTTTCATAATATTTATGAACTATTATTGTATGTCTTGATTTTATAAAATATGTATGATTTATTAATAAATTTAGTTATATAGAGATTTGATTAAAATATTAATAATAGCCTAATCTTTATCATATTTTCCCACCGTCAAAGCTTGCCATGTGGCTAACTTAAAAGAGCTAAGTGGTGTTGTATATGTTTCCTCTTGCCGCCACCTAACTATGATGGACTATTAAAGTCATTAATGATCACCCTTTTATATATATATATATATATATATATATATATATATATATATATATATATATATATATATATATCTTTCATAATATTTATGAACTATTATTGTATGTCTTGATTTTATAAAATATGTATGATTTATTAATAAATTTAGTTATATAGAGATTTGATTAAAATATTAATAATAGCCTAATCTTTATCATATTTTCCCACCGTCAAAGCTTGCCATGTGGCTAACTTAAAAGAGCTAAGTGGTGTTGTATATGTTGCCTCTTGCCGCCACCTAACTATGATGGACTATTAAAGTCATTAATGATCACCCTTTTACATATATATATATATATATATATGTTTATATATATACAATATTACCTCTTGGGGGAAAAACAAGAAGAGACCATGTATCACGCTCAAGAGAGAAATGGTCATATATATATATATGTATATATATATATATATATATATATATATCATTTTTGTCCGTTGAATTAACTTGCCAATATAATCTTCTGTAATGTTCGTGCAAAGCAAAAATCTTGCAAAACCAATACGAGTTATCCCTAGCGTAGAATCACAAAATGTATCAAGCATCACGTTGGAGAGGAAGTTTTTGACCACTGTACTTTAATCTTTGAGAGCTTTTACATCAAGTTATTGAGCTCGGATGTAAGATTAAGTGTATCAGGAAAGGATTGACTCATCGTAGTCACTCGAAGATTAAGCGAAGATATGTTAAGGCTAATCCTTTCTTCTTTTGGCATATTTCAAGTACATGAAACGTGAACGTAATATATTCCATAAATGGTTCTAGTCTTAGTAATTAAGGATGTCCATGTTATTCATTCCTATAAAATTTATTTCAAATTATGTCTAAATATGTTCTTAAGTCCCTATTGAAGCATATGAGAAAGATGTTAATATTCATAACGTAATCGGAGGGTGAATGACTATAGGTCACTTCGAAAGATGTTCTAATGATCCTGAAAGGCTTTTCGTGCATTGTATGTACATAGGTAAACAAGTAATGTCATTATATACGCATATACAATACCTATAAGAGCATGACTATGTATTTCTATTTACCATCGGGCTACGATCGGTTGGGCAGTTACTGCCGGTTGGTTAGTTGTGTATCGTTATTTATCACCGATTGGGCAGACGCGTATTTACCACCGAGCTACGACCGGTTGGGCAGTTACCACCGATTGGGCAGTTATGTATGATTATTTACTACCGATTGGTAAAGTACCACTAATCAGTTGGGCAGTCGAGTTGTTAGATTTACGATGTTGATATAGCAGTATAAAGTAATGTTATAAGATAAGAATGATCATTATGAATATTGTGGGCCTCGATGGCATATCAGGAGTTCAGGTTAATTTGTATATCTCTCTCTTTTATGATTACTTACTAATGTGTTTTATTTCCACCTTACATATTCAGTACATTATTCTTATTGATGTCTCTTTGCTTGGAGACACTATGTTTCATGCCACGCAGGTTCAAGTAGGCGAGGAGAGGATTTGTCATTATAGACCGCCTTTCGATATCAACATTTGGTGGTGAGCTCCATTTCCTCTTGGAGTATTGTCGAGTCAGGGTCATATTTATATCCTTTTTGGTATTCTAGGTATGTTGGAGCATGTCCTGACTTATGTACAATGTCGATATTTCTTTCTAGAGACTTTGTAGACATGTCCTGTGTTGTACAATTTGGATGTTGGTTAGAGATTATGTTTGTCTTGACAGCCTTAGTATGTATATATACAAAGGTTAGGTTCTTCTGTTTGCAGGATTTTATGTCGTATTGCTTTATAGTTATCATTCTGAGGTCTTGTTGGCCCAGACGGTTATACGTTCACGTGATGATATCCAGGTGGTTCGCTTGGGTTGTCCAGGTGCTGGGTGCCGGCCACACCCTCCAAGATTGGAGTGAGACAGACAATCCCAACATCAACAATAACAATGGCAACATCCCACCCGTTGACCCGTTAAATGACAATGGTGAAACTCAGAATCACCCCGTGATTTCACCCCGGGCGTCCAGAAGGAGTGGTGAGAAAACACCAAATGATGATGATGAAGCAGATGACGGAGTGCAGATACCTGGGTCATATTTGGCTTGAATCCTGAGTATGCTGGAGGAACATCAGAAGGCGATTACTCACCTACAAAAAAAGATAGTAGTAGAGCGAGTGCGGAAGGTGAAGCTCATCCCATCCGCAACGAAAATCTAGGCCAAGAGGAAGATTGAGTTCGTGAAAATGGTAATGGATCGGGAACTAATTAGTCTTCGAAGGTGTTGAGGCTGCTCCAAGCTTTGACCAAGCATGTGGAAACTAATGAAAAAAAAGGTAAAATCTTCTTTGACCTCGTTGGCCAAGAACCTAAGGCACGTAACAGCCCTCCACACAGACGGACCTATTTGAGCAAGACACAAGTTGTAAGTCTTGCACATCTCGAGGATCAAGTCGTCAATCGGTGGATCGAGCTTGAAAGTGAAAGGGTACGTATAAACGTTGGATTATCCCGATTTATGGGTGGTGATGTCGTCGTCAGGCTCGGGGATAATAATACCAAAGAATTTTTCCTAACCGCAGTCAATCCAAACTTTGTCAAAAATTGAGGGATTGATGGAAGTTGGGTAATTTTTTGCTATTTCACCCCGGTCATTTTTCGAAGTAACGACACAAACGGCGAATTCAGTGTCAAAACAAAAAGTAGACGGAATCATGTCAGAGGTCCTAGGCTCAGGGGCAGTTTGAGCCTTAGGTGATTCACCGACACCGGTGGCATCATCGGTGGCCAGCGGTGACAAAGGTATCGGGGGAAGAATGTCTTGAAGAAGAATGGGTGTTGGTTTTTGCCATAATGATAAAGAACGAACAAGTGTGTGATGGTTGTTTGGAATGAAAAAAGATTTAAAGACTTCAACGTATGAAGATTTAAAGACTTGAAGGTTTGAAGGTATGAAGATTTAAAGACTTGAAGGTTTGAAGGTATGAAGATTTAAAGACTTGAAGGTATGAAGATTTGAAATGGGAAAAGAGTTAGAGCAGATGGTCAGATTTGGAAGAAAGTTCGGTAGAAGATTGAAATGAAGGAGAAACGAAAGCTTACAAGAGAAGACAATGACAAAATCATTTCCACTTCCTGTCACTTCGGTAAACTTTGATTCAGAAAGTGTGGGGACTATTTGTATACGGTGAAAATTGGCATGACACATGGCAAGGTTCGAGGTAAACACTTGAGTTCCGAACCAGATGCAAATGACATCGAAACGAGACAACAGTCAGGAAGAGTCCAGACGCGGCCAAATAAGTTTACACCGAAGGCGCTTAGCGCATATCCTTTCCGGATATGGCGCCAACAGTTACTCCTTTGTCATTTAAGAGACCTTATTAGCTTTTATTGCACTTAAGTTGGGAGGGAATCTCGGTCATAAACGTTTTGTTTCATAGCTATAAAAGGAGCACAACCTTCATGTTGGAAGGGCATTCAATTCTCATTACTTGCACTTATACAATTAGTTCTATTGAAAATATAATGACTATCTCTCACTTTTGGCTCGAAACCGAAGCAATTTATCTAAGGCTTGGATCAGTCTTGTTGAGAAGATTCATCCAAGTTTACAACATTTCAGGCTAATTTTCTTACTTGTCTTATTTCATTTGCTTACTTATTGTTAATTGATTATCATCTTATATCGCAAATCAAATCACATATCTTTAAAACCACTTACAAATTCAATTGTACCTTTTTTGAGGTAAACATAAAGATTAGAAGCTAATTCCTTGATCTTGCAAGCCACTTTGAGGATGACCTGTAGTTGTATCCTGAGTTGTCTCCCTCTCTTTCCCTTCGGCATTCAGACCCCTTATTTAAATTTGAGTAAGGCTGGGAAGTCTCCTTCCTTGTTCGCTATAATTTACTGTAATAATTAATCGCGTGAGAAAGTAAGTAATATATTGAAAAGATGATCATTGGGTCTTGCTCTTTTTTTTTTTTTTTTTTTTGATAATCCAGGTTTCCAGGCTTGCGCCTGACTACTTCACTGGTATTACCCAGACGTCCTGGAGGTAATAGCACCGGTCCTTCAACAACTATCACCAGGTAAATCGCGGGATGTGCTCCGGTGGCCAGTTTTCTGGGAGCGTACAACTGATCAATGATCATTGGGTCTTGCTCTTAGTCTTAGGCCTAGAGGCTGAGAAAATGTTTACATTCATATATATTCTTATACACATATAATTCGAGTGCAACTGTAGATCACAAGAGAGACAAAGGACAATTATGCATTTTGAGTCTATCAAGGACTCCACTAATAATCATGATAAGAAACCATATCAACTAAAATCTTCAACCCCACATCTATAGGGATGGCAGATGGGTATAATTTTGTGAATTCCGCACCGCACCCGCTTCAGTTGGGGCGGGTATGGGTATAACTTTGACGGGTAGTAGGCGAGTATGAATATTGAAAATGTACCCGTCAAGGGTAGGCGGGTAGGTGGTGTATTTGCAGTCATACCCGTCTACCCGCCCGCCCCAAGCCCAAAATATTAGCAGCCCATAAGTCGTGCCTTCAGCCCATAAGTCACGACAAGTCTCTCATTCTCCAACAAAATTCAAAACCCTACGCTTATTTAGTCCTTCACGCCTCCCTCTCTATCGTTCCCCTTCACGCCATCTCTCCTCCTTCTCTCATTCTCGACGTCTCTGCCTTTTTCTTTAAAGGAGATGCTGATCGGGAAATATTGAAAAATATTGATGTCTTTGCTTTGTGCTTTGGGGTTGTCTTGGTTAGGTTAATTTTTGTGCATTTGTTAAGTTTTACCTATTGGGTTTGTGAAGTTCAATTGAAATAGTTGAATTTTTTAAACTTATATAGCTGAAATAATATCTGAGTTTTGTCTACATTTATAATATATAGCTATTTGGGTGGATAATTTTTGGATTTTCTTGGAAATTTTATTTTCTTGCTTCTTTGTTGTGCAAGGGGGAAGAGGTGAAAAAAATGGGGAGTTCTGATGGTGAAAAAATCCGAAATTCTCCTCCCTCTCTCTCAAAGAAAATGAGACTGTGACAATATTGATTCTTGACTCAAAATTTTGGGATATTTTTTGGAATTTGAATTTTTGGGATCATGTTGATCACTAATTGATCACAAATGAATTGATTACAAAATATGACAGGCGGGTACGTGCGGGTATTGACGGGTGACGGATATCCACTTGGATGGTGGAGCGGGTGTGGATTTAGGAATATACCCGCCTAGACGGGTATGGATGTTGAAAATTGTACCCGCCACCCGTGGCGGGTAGGTGGCGAGTATAAAATTTTCTGACGGATATGGGTGCGAGGGAGGGGGTACCCGCACCTGCCCCGCCCAATAGTCATCCCTACCCATCTATCTAAATACGCGTAAAGTTGCTGTTTTTCTAAAAATATATAGTAAATATACTTGTTCTGTCTAATTAATTTCTGTAGCTGTGTGGTTTAGAAATTATATATACTAAATCACAGGTCATCCTCATTATAAAAGATCAATTTAATTGTCATACTTAGCCTTTTCTTTTACTCCCTGGAACAAAGGAGAAATTCTAGCAACTCATTTTAGCACAATAATTGATGTTGGATGTATCACTAAGACTTAAGTTGTGCCGAGTCAAATCTGCTCCATTTTTTCTTTCATTCCCTTGGCTTTAATAAATGATAAATATGAAGTCCAATAAATGGGTATAAGATAAATTTCAATAATATACAATTTAATATAAGAAATTATAGCCAAAATTTTTATTTACATTTACATAGTCACATATTTATGGTATTCAACATTATAAAATAATATACAACTTTATACACCTGAAGTAAATATGTATCAATCTTGTATAAAAATATATATACAATATTATATAATAATATATAACTTTATATACTTATTGAAGACAATGTATCAAGCTTATATAAAAGTGTAGAAGAGATATTTAAACACACTTTGATATTATTATACAAAATTATACAAACTTATACAAATATCTTCGATCAGATCTGGCTATATCTGGTGTTTTAGCCTTACCCCGTCGCCACTACAATCAAAGGTCACCGAAAAATATAAGTTTTCGGCCAGATCTACGGTGTAGATACAAACAAACGCAGAAATGGAGGAAATTGGCGGAGAGTGCATACAAACAAACTCAGATGTTGTTGGTTGCTGCGGTTCATCGCAGCCAGAAGCTCCTCGCCGGAGAAGTGAAGAGGAAAATGGGGACGGGGCGATGGCGGGAGCTCTGTGATGAGGGGTGTTTTAGGTTTCGCCGGAGAAGGGAAAGGGGGTGAAGCAACAACGGTGAGGTGGTGGTTCGAGGTGGTTACAGTGGAGGAAGATGGCGGTGGTGGTTTTGGGGTTGGAGTTTAGGGTGGTGGCCGGAGATGAGAGATCTAGTGGTTTCGTAGTCGGTGGCGTGGCTCGCCGGTGGAAGAGAAGGGAAAGGGGCTGGTTTTACGGTGGCAGCTCCGGTACACCGGAGCTGGAGCTCCTCGCCGGAGTAGTGAGGGAGGAGAACAGAGGGTGAACAGGGAGCAACAGGGTCGCGGTGGTGTTGGGGTGCGTAGTTGGTGGTGATGAGGAAGAAAGTTTGGTCGGAGCTCCGGCAGCGTGAGGGAGATGGGGAAGGAGAGGGAGGATGAAAGAAAAGTTAAAAATTAGGTCTTTTTGGATAATTTAAGATACACGGTTAATCCGAGTAAATATTCTTTTCAAATTATCCTACATGTTATTTTCCTTAATTTAATACGGTATTCAACTACCAATAAGAAGTGATAATTTACAAATAATATGAAACGGAAGAGCAAAAATAATAATTTAAACCATGTGCACATATTTTCCGTTAATGAATCGAACTAAATCATGAACCTCATAGGCCGTAGTGTACTTTGAGACGATGACCACATGTTCATAGTCGTGACTTTCTTTTTGGCCAATGGCCATCAGAAGTTATAAGAGATATACTACACCAATAACATATCTAGTGAAATTTCACAATATGAATTCAGAAAGAATAAAGCTTACGCAGATCTTATCTCTATCTTGATAGATAAAGCGATTGTTTTCGAGAGATCTTCGGCTCAAGACAAAGCATAATCACAAGCTAGACAACTGTATAATGATATTCCATCAAAGGAGCGGATTCCCTTTTGATCCTACCATTTTTTTCTTTTGCATTTGGTGGAATGAGGTACGTAAAAGTTAATAGGGTTTATCCTTATCCAAATGCAATAATCATTTTGTTAATCTCCCTTTAAAATAATGAGAAATTAATATGTAATTCCATGAGGTTTAAACATATACAGTATAAATTTATTTGGTGGCGCTTAACATGCTATTTTCCTATGTGCTTGAAATTCAATGAGCTATTTTCCCTAAAATCAAGTCATGAATGTGATTGAGTTGTCGTTTAATATTCGTTTTAAATTACTATATCATTTTTTTTATCCGGTGTCCAGTATTCGTATTAGAGCGCAATTATATTCGAATTTGCGCCGCGTAGGGCCCATTTGAAAAAAGCGCTCCCTACTAAGAATTTTCATATCCGAAACCTCTGATTAAGGGAGAAACAACTCCATTCAATACACCACATCTTTTGATAGTAATTACTACTCCAACACTTCGACGTTTGGACAAACATTAATTGGTTAAAGTCAAAACATAAAATTGTTAGAAGTTGGAATTAGAAAAGAGTATTTGGATAATTTATTTTTTAATAAGAAATTCACTTTGAAAAAAATTATGGAAGATTTGTGAGTTAAAATCATTATTTCCCGATAATTACTTCTCAAATAATGGTTTCAAGATTTCATCTGTTTCACCGTTTACCAACTCTGATGACTAAATCACTATTTTATCTTATCAATGTAGAGATACTCCATTGTTTATGACCAAACAAAGTAACGAGTTTTGGGTTTCTTTTTTGTATAACCATTTAATATTTTAAACATACTCATTCGATTAATTTATATTTGCCCTCTTTAGGGCTCATCATAAAGAGAAAAACGTTTCCGACCTAAAGTTTATTTATTCTCAAATTTTGAAGATGAGATCTTTAATTAAAGGTTGAATTAATTGTGATTATTATTCCACTAGTATCTTTTCATTTTCTTTTTTTCATCACTATTTAATTTAGTGGACCATCTTACCTCAAAAAACAATTCATTTGATTAATGAAGAGTGGTCATGAATGTATCTGTAAAGGAGGGGGAAACATTATCTGTACTAAGAGATTGGTGTGTTGTCACATTTTTGCGTAACGGACTAAAGGTTGCCACCCCATAGAACAGTGCATTGCCAATTGCAATATAGGACAAACTATGCAATCGCACTTCATCATTCCCTATTTATGTATAGTTTTGATCGCACATGTCTTTTCCAAAGATATGGTCAGAAAGTTGGATATGATCACTCTACAAAATACTGGTGGCTAACATGGTGTATGTAATTTCTTGGCTAACTTCGTGTTGTACTTCAATTATAGTTCAACTTTTATATACTCATAATTTTTAAAAAGTATATCAAATCACTAAAAAGTTATTTTGTGTGCCGGAGGTAAGGGCTAGCCTTCTCTTCTACTTTCATAGTAATATTATTTAGGTATCACGTAGTTTCGGACTGGCCTTCTCTTCTACTTTTTATAGTAATATTATTTAGGTATCACATAGTTTCTTACTTTTCAGTGTGTATAACTATCTACTGCATCATCTGTTTTCTGTATTGCTATTTTGCAGTCTTATTTTTCTTAAAACAATTTATTTACCTCACAAAGGTAGGAATAAAATATGTGTACATCACACTTGGTGTGTTACAGTTCTGTATCCAATATTAGTTTTTTGATCTATTATTTTACCCCTAGGAAATTACTCTATAGGGGTAAATTGTTCCTTTGTAAGGTGGCTCTATATCCCTTACATGAACTTAAAACGTCTAATTAACAATGAAGTAGTATTTACTAGGAGTATTCCACCACAACATTTACAGTAAGTGGAATCAATAACTCTAAAAAATGATTTTCCAAGACATTTTTAAAACTCAAAAGGAAATATCAAATATTTATCATTTACAAAAGAAAAGCTTATAGCCTTACACCTCGTGAATATAAGAACATTCTAAACTTAACCAACACTCCAATTATCCTACCTACTCTTAGTTTTCCGTTGGGCAATAAAAAGATTGAAAGAATGTCATCCACGCATTATAATCTACAACCACGAAAGATCTAACCGTTTAACAGAACCTAATCCAACAATACATTTTTCACTTTATACTTACACTGTATTTTGTATGGAAATTTATTTAATTTACAAATTAAAACTGATAAAAACAGTGATAAATAGTATACCTGCCATAAGTATATCACGGTTTGGTGCATTGATTTTAGGACAATTTTGTATATAATTAGAATTGTACACTTACCATAATTATATAATTATTGCACAAGTAGAATAAAGTTTTGGAAGTAGATTAGGAATATGATTTTTCTATTATGAAAATTGTAAATTGTATATATATACTCTTTCATTAATGAAAATAATCAAGGGATTATTTCTTTCATGGTATCAGAAGTCTAGGCTGAGAAATTTTCTCCCCAAAATTGCCGTCGGTTCCGACCTTTCTTCCTCGATTTTCATGCAAAAATTTTGATCCCCAAAATTCTTTCTTCCCAATTCCTCAATCACCTATTATTATTTCGTTATGCTACCTCCAAGAACATGTTTCACCCTACCCTTGTTGTTTCTAATATCAAGAATCACATCCCTCTTATTCTTGAAATAGAAAACGTCCAATATGCGACGTGGCCGAATTGTTCAAAATTTACGCACGGTCGCATCAAGTCATCCATCACATAATCCCCGCGGCTCCTGAGGACACGGAGGTGCCTAAACGCGAGGATGATACTAAGTTGTGGATGACTCTTGATGCCACTGTCCTTCAGTGGATTTACTCCACTATCTCTACCGACCTGTTGCAGACGATTATTGAGCCGGACGCTACAGAGATGACAACTTGAGATAGGTTGCGTGACATATTCCAAGATAATCGCAATTCTAGAGCTGTTACACTTTAGCAGGAATTTTCCCACGTTCATATGGAAAAATTTCCAAACGTTTTAGCGTATTGCAAAAGGTTGAAAGAACTGGCGGACCAACTACGCAACGTTGGTGCGCATGTTAGCGACGATCGTCTTGTTCTCCAGATGGTTGTTGGCCTCTCCGAGGCCTATAGTGGCGTTGATACTCTCATTCGTCAAAGTAATCCTCTCCCAAAGTTCTATCAAGCTCGCTCTATGCTTACTTTGAAAGAAGCCGACTTGGCTAAAAACATAGCTACTAGTGCTAATCCCATGGTCATGATGACGTCTTTCTCTCCTTCTCAAATTTTTGGTGACAATTCGTCCCCAAATCGGTCTCAAGGGGGCGGCAAAAATAGTCAAAAAAATAAAGGCAAAAATTGTGGGGGCAAACGCGGCGGTTCTGACAGTGGTAACGGTGGCCGAAACAGTGCTGGTAGGCCCCATCCCGGCTATAGTGGACCACCGACCCACTGTTCCCAGCTTTGGGTTCCTTGGCCGTGGGCTTGAGCCAGTTGGTAGTGGCCCAACGGCCTACATTCCTCCAGAGTTCCAGCCACTGGCCAGTGGGCTTCACAACAACCCTATCAGCCCAATACCAACTGGGCCAGTGGCTCCCGACACGGTACTGGACCAGGACAGCATGCATGTATTCTTGAGCCCCGGCCTCCGCATGCCCATCACGCAGCGGGCCCCACCCCGACCGACATTGAAGCCGCTATGCACACACTTGATTTAACTCCACCGGACCAGAATTGGTACATGAATACCGGAGCCACTACCCACATGACATCCGATCAAGGTACTCTCTCCTCTTATTCTAATTTGAGCAACCATCGTGGCATAATTGTTGATAATAGTAATTCAAATCCAATTCGTGGTTATGATCATAAAACTTTATCTCCCCCCCCCCCCATCCACCTCTTATCTTGAAAAATACTCTTCATGCCCTAAATTGATTAAAATTTGGTGTTTGTCCAAAAATTCACCACTGATAATTCTGTTTCTGTTGAATTTGATCCGTTTGAGTTTTATGTGAAGGATTTCAAGACGGGGAGTCCTCTCATGAGGTGTGATAGTAGGGAAGATCTTTATACTATCACGTCAAGTTTCGGTTTCTCGAGTCAAGCCTTGCCATCAACTTTTGCAGCCCTTGCTCATTCCTTGTGGCATGCTCGTCTAGGTCATCCGAGGGCGTCTATTTTATCTTCCTTAGATAAAAAAATTTTTATTTCGTGTAAGGGTACGCGTAGTACTCCGAATTATCGGTCTTGTTCTTCAGGAAAAATTGTTAGATTGCCGTTTGTAGACTCCAATTCTAATACTTTAATGCCATTTGATATTATTCATAGCGATTTATGGACATCTCATGTTCTCAGTTCTTTGGGTCATCGTTATTATGTTCTATTTCTAGATGATTATTCTAATTTTTTATGAACTTTTTCGATAGCGAAAAAATCTCAAGTTTTTTTTCACTTTTTTAAAATTTAGAGTATTCATTAGAACCCAATTCGAATGAGAAATTAAAAATATTCAATGTGATAATGGAAAAGAATATGATAATAGGGTATTTCGGAAGTTTTGTGCTAATAATGGGATCAATTTTAATTTTTCTTGTCCTCATGCGTCTTCACAAAATGGGAAAGCCGAACGCAAAAATCATACCATTAATAACATTGTCCGAACTATATTGGTCCATGCTTCCGTCCCCCCTTCCTTTTGGCATCATGCTCTACAAATTGCTATATATCTTCTTAACATACTTCCTACCAAATGTTTGACATATTCAACCCCTCTTCAAATCTTATATAATAAGACTCTTTTGTATTCACATCTTAGGGTTTTGGGGTGCTTGTGTTATCCACTATTTTCGTCTACCACAATTATCAAACTTCAGGCCCGTTCTACCCCTTGTGTGTTTCTGGGTTATCCGTCTAATCATCGTGGTTACAAAAATTTTGATTTATCTTCTAATAAAATCATCATTAGTCGTCATGTTGTTTTTTATGAAACTCAATTTCCGTTTGCTAACGTGAGTAGTCCCGAGCCTAGTTCGTATAATGTTTTAGATAACGGTATCTCCCCGTATATTATCCACCATTTATCGGACATGTTCCGCACCCCGAATCAGCCAGCGGGCCCACTGCCCGCTGGACATGCCATACCGTACTGTCTACTGTTCCAGTTTCAAGTCCAGCAACTGTGCACAACCCAGGTACCAGCCCGTGATTGGGCTAGTCTCGGTAATTGGGCCAGTGACCCAACCCAATTCTAAAACTGGTCCAGTCTCAGTTTCTACATCCAGTGCCACTTACCGTGTTGGGCCAGCAGGCACACTGCCTGCTAGCCAGTCCGTCACGTGCCCCAATGTTTCCCAAAATCCGCTCAATTCTCCCCCAAATTATAGACCGATCACTCGTAGTCAATGGGGTATTTTTAAACCAAAAGATATTTTAATTTAAATTCTAATGTTCTTAAATCTCCTCTACCCCGTAACCCAGTGTCTTCTTTAAATGACCCGAATTGAAAACTTGCTATGCCCGATGAATATAATGCTCTTATTGATAATAAGACGTGGGAGTTAGTTCCCCGTCCATTTGGTGTCAATATTATTCGGTGTATGTGAATTTTTGCTCATAATGACAATGATGACGGTTCTTTTGCGAGGCATAAGACTCGTCTTGTAGGTGATGGTATGACTCAGCAGGTGGTTGTCGATTGTGGTGAGACATTTAGTCCGCTGGTCAAGCCGGCTACCATTTGCACTGTGCTCAGCTTGACTCTTTCGAAAGCATGGCTCATTCATCAGTTAGATGTGAAGAATGTTTTCTTACATGGTGATCTCAAGGAGACAGTCTATATGCATCAGCCGTTGGGGTTTAGGGATCCCAAATATCCTCATCATGTCTGTTTGTTGAAGAAGTCATTGTACGGGCTTAAGCAGTCCCCACGGGCTTGATATAAAAGGTTTGCAGACTATGTTTCGACTATTGGGTTCACTCACAGCAGGTCTGATAATTCATTGTTCATATATCGTCGTGGTTCTTCCTTGGCTTATATACTGTTATATGTGGATGATATTATCTTGATTGTCTCTTCTGATGCATTACGTCAGTCTATCATGACAATGCTCAGTTCTGAGTTTGCTATGAAAGATTTGGGGCCTTTGAGTTACTTTTTGGGGATTGCTGTCACACGTCATGCAATTGGGTTGTTCTAGTCCCAACGGAAGTATGCGGCTGAGATCATTGAGCGAGCTGGTATGTCATCATGTAAGTCTACTTCCACTCCAGTTGATACTAAACCCAAGCTAAGGGTTGCAGCTGACTCCTCGTATGAGGATCCGACCCGATATTGCAGTCCTGCAGGGGCCCTTCAGTATCTTACTTTCACGAGATCAGATATTACGTATGTCGTACAACACGTGTGCTTGTTTATGGATGATCTAAGAGTTGAACATATGAATGCGCTCAAACGCATTATTCGATACATCCAGGGGACACTTGACTATGACTTACATTTATATCCTTCATCGACGTCTACACTTGTCTCGTATACAGATGCTGATTAGGGTGGCTGTCCAGATACCAGACGGTCCACATCTGGCTATTGTATGTTTTTTGGTAATAACTTAGTCTCCTGGTCTGCAAAGCGTCAGTCTATATTATCACGCTATATTGCAGAGGCCGAGTATTAAGGGGTTGCCAATGTGGTCTCTGAATCATGTTGATTACGTAATATGCTTTTAGAGCTTCATTGTCCTATTCAGAAAGCTACATTGGTTTATTGTGATAATGTTAGTGTCATCTACCTTTCTGGTAATCCGGTTCAGCACCAGCGCACTAAACATATCGAAATGGACATTCACTTTGTTCGCGAAAAGATAGCTCGTGGACAAGTACGCGTCTGACATGTCCCTTTCAGGTATCAAATTGCAGACATCTTTTCAAAGGGTGTTCCCTCGGTCATTTTTGAAGATTTTAGGGAGAGTCTCGGCGTACGAAAATCGCCTACTATAACTGCGGGGGTGTGATAAATAGTATACCCGTGATATACTTACCATAAGTATATCCCGAGTCAAATGGAATTGAAAAGACTTTTTTGATATTTCAAGGTGGCATCTCGAAAGTGCCGCTAGTCGATTTAATCATGGAACGTGATCAGTGATCAATATATTTGAATCTTCTGGATCCTTATCTGCTTTTTTTTGTTATACTAGCGGCGGCAGATCTATTAGTAAAGAGGAGCCGCTATCGCTCACCCGGCTGGATGTCAATCTGACAGATGGATAGACGTAGTAGAACTGGATAATAAAAAAACTGCGTCTTTTTTTTTTGAATCGAGCGATGATATGCAAAAACGGGTGCTAGCTTGAAAACCGCCGCAGAACAAAGCAAGGCTGTCGGTTGAAGCCTCACCGGGCTTTCATAAATCAGTCTCTCAACAATCTGTATTTCTTATGAATAGTAGGGCACTGAGGGAGAACTTATCAACGACAAAAAAGACCACGGTTTGGTGCATTGATTTTAGGACAATTTTATATATAATTAGAATTGTATCTTTACCAATTGTATAATTATTGTACAAGTAGATTTTTTTTTGAAAGTAAATTAGAAATATGATTTTTCTATTATGAAAATTATAAATTACATATATGTTATTTCATTAATAAAAATAATTAAGAAATTATTTCTTTAAAATAGGCGGTAATGAAAAAATAGTGATGCGGTGGAGGGAACAAACAGTGTGCAGTATAACTCGGATTAAACAACTTCCAACTCCCAAGATTTAAAATTTTCATATCAGTACTATTTATTGTATAATACATATAGGGAGTATATAACAACAGGATTATAATAAAGAAAAACCAAAAAAAAAAGTACAAAGGGCTCACTAAATTCCACAGTATGTCTAGTAGATCAGTTTGTAACTTAGTGAGTCCCAAGACAAAGCAGCTCACATGAACAGCACCACCACAAGGGGCTGGGCTGAACATTTCCCTTTTTACCCTTCACGTCCCTCCAAATTTACATCACGGAACATGCATTAGGATTTTCATCACTGAAAATCTGTGGAGGTGGAGGGTACACATAAATTTCATGTGCAAACTTTTGAGGATTATACAATTGATGGTTCTGTGGATGGTGATAATAGTAAAACTCATTTTTCTTCACTTCTACTACTTTTGCGTCGTCGTTTTGTACGGGTTCGTCTGTAGCGGGTGTTGCTGCTGCTTCTCCGTTAGCGGTTGAGGCTACTTCTTCCCTCTTCTCTTTTTTGTTGTCTTCAGCTTTTTTCGATTCTTTTTCGTCGGTTTTTTTCTCTTCTTTTTCATCTTCTTTGGGCTTAGTCTCCTCCTCGGGTTTCTTTTCGGGTTCTACTTTGACGATTACAGCTCGTTTTCCGGTTCTTTTGTTTACATATTCCACCAGTTCTGCTGCCTCAAATACACCTTTCACTATCACTTGTGAGTTTTTTAAGTCTGGTTCTGCATTCTCCACACCTAAATTAATGTCCACCAAAATTTATTAATTACTTAATATGTTCCAATTTACCTGACACAGTTTGAATTTTGAGAGTCAAATAATTTAATTTTAATAATAAAGCGTGAAATCTTCTAAGTACAGTAAAATTTACATTAAATTTGATGGTATCAATTTCCCAAGTCATATATGCAACTTTTGATGATACCTAACAGTCAACACTAGTACTAATAACTGATTCCAAAGATTCAATTAGTAGTGGACTACATGTGCTTGAATTAAAACTCAAATTGAAGAATTTTAAGGGAATCTTTGATTGAATATTCTATTCCAACTACATAAATAAAGAATGTACAGATTGTGCAAGGTACATATAGAATATAGAGATCCGTAAGTATCCAATGTTATTTTAGAGATCCGAAAAGGAGAAAAAAAATCGTCCTTTAATTAACAAATACAGCTGGAAAATGTTACAAAAGCATAATCAGAAAAATCAGCAAAATGAATCAAAATAGCAATCTCTCTACCCAATTCATGTCGTAAAAGAGGTAAAACTTAAAATTAAATTATTATCAAATAAGTAAATGTGTCGTTCTTTTTTGAATTGACTAAAAAAGAATTTGTGAGTAGCAGTACTACTTAATTCAATTTAAGAAAAAAGAGAAGAAAATAAAAGCAAAATTAATAATCTTGCCTTTCATTCTTTGTATACGCCTTTTGATTTCTTGAGCACAAGCGTCACAATGCATGTGAACTTTCAGAATCACTGTAATCACCTGAGGCTGCAGAAGCAAACAATAGTAACCCATTTGCATATATGACTTGTACCTTAAAAACAAATTAAACCCCAAAAAATAAAAAATAAATACGTAAACCTACCTCCTCTTTTTTCTCTTCGGGTTTAACGGCTTCTTTTTCCTCCGGTTTCTTGGGCTCTTCAGCGAGCGGCGGCGGCTTAGGGATTGGAGAGAGAAGCTCTACTTGGCGATGACTCTTTTTCTGGACTCTCTCCAATACCTTTAATGGATCTGCTTTTTCCCCTTTCACTACAACCTTGTGGGTTTTGCAATCCGTCAACACATCTTCAACTCCTACAAAAAAAAATAATCTCTATCAATCTTCTAGATTAAAATCAAACAAGACAGCGCAATGCACAAAGCATTCTGTGTTAAGCAGAATTCATGAGAGGACTGCACCCCAAGATGTGACATAGACAGCATGCTAAAACAAATATTAGTGACTACTCCTACGGCTCATACCCAACACACAAAAAGAACGTAAAAATAGAAAAAGAATCGTTATTAGTACCTTGGAATCCTTTGAGGGATTTGCGGACTTTACGAGCACAACCTTCACAATGCATGAAAACTCTCAAAACAATTTCTAGAGGTGGTGGTGGCCTCTCCTTGGATTCTTCATCTACCTTTTTTTCCTCTTTTTTCTCTTCCCCGCCGCTTTGTTTTTCATCTTTTGGTTCCTCTTCTTTCTTCTCCTCAGCCTTCTTTTCTTCCTAAAAATAAATTAATCATCACAAAACCAAATTAATCAAAAATCTCAAACATCAAAAGAAGAAAAAAAAAAAAGAATGAGCAGAAAGCAAACTAACCTCCCCCATTGTTAAGCCTTTGCTGGTAGCAGAACTAGATGGATATGTAGCTGATAATAAGGTGTTTCTTCCTCTCTTTTTTATTTTGCTTGTATCAGTGTTTTCTTTTCTTTTTGTGGAGAAAAGGAAAAGGGGAAGTCAGTAAAAGGAGGAGGGGTTACTGATGGACCATTAGATCTAAAGAGAGCACTCACTCATTCGCGCACACACTCACACCAGTATGATAGCGGCGTAATAAGCGTGGCTGTTATATATAGGTAGCACGTGCGAGGGTGATAGAGTCATCATACGAAGTTGATACTTGAGAAATACAGTCATCATACTTTGGCACTGTTCAAAAAAGATGCTATATTATGGGTCCTTGGATTATAGTCAGTAGTTAGGCAGAGATTATAGTGATTACTGATTAGGCAGAGATTTATAATTTGGCAGATAACAATACATTAATTGTGATACAGATAGTAATAAAATATTTTCCTAATATTCTTTTATTAATTATATAGGTTAATGTTGGATTTTGTATTATAATATTTTGACTAACATATCATATTTTTATACTAAGTTGAAGTTAAGAAATGTTGGAACAAATGTTACAATATTCGAATTAATATTTTAATGACAGACAATGTTGCCTTACTACACGAATTGAAGCAATTCTCGTGAAATTTTTACTTCGATGGAGAAGTGACTTGGCAAGGTAATTAGGAGATGATGAAAAACGTGGAAAGAACAAATCAAAGCTGTTGCTATGCTAGGGGAACAAATCCAAGAAGTTAGAGGATTTTGCTTCATGATCTTCTCCAACAAACCTTACCAGCTGCCTACCTTTTTCTCAACCTCTACAACCAATCGATGAACTTTTCAAGTAAGACTCTCTACTATAAATATAGAGGCTACAATAGTGAATCGGTATCCAGAAATAGATTGCAAAAATATCAACAGAGCTCTCGAGAATTCATCTCAGAAAATTGGATCGCAAGTGTTGCCTGAGCGTGTTGACAACATTCTGTCCAACATTATAATTGCTGCTTAGATTCTAGATTTGTTATGTATTGAAGCAATTATAATGAGATGTTTTCTATGTCTATTTAGGTAGATTTTTCAGGCAGAAGTCATCCGCGACTTCAACATTTTAATTCATTTCTATTTTGTATTGTAAAATTATAAAAGAAGGAATTTATTCAATTGTATATAAATATATACAATACTGACCGTCATAGGTTATATATATTATATAACCTATGTAAGTATTAAACATTTGCGTTCTTTATTATTTCCGCTGCAATTTACTCTTCAAAGGTTTTTCTATTTTATCGAAGTGTTGTCACTTGTATCAGACGACATTGTAGCTAACATTTGGAACTGAATGTGTTGTCACTTGTATCAGACGACACTGTAGCTAACATTTGGAACTGAATTGGCATTCAATTTTATTTTCAGTTTATTTTTATTGTTCCATAGCATACCCGGACCTAACAAGTGGTATCAGAGCCGACACTTAACACAATAAGTGTTTGATCCTGTTATTTAAAGTTATGGTTCCGACAAATTCGACTATTGGTAGACTTTCCATTTTAGATGGTTCAAACTATGCCTATTGAAAGATTTGCCTACGTTTTCATATCAAATCAATTGATGTTGGGGCATGGAGATCTATAACCAATGAATATGTTGTTCCAATGTTGCCGCCGGATGAGGAAGGTGACATTCTTGTTAAACCTGAATCCGAATGGATGGCGGAAGAAACCAATAATGCTAGCTGTTGACACCAAATTTTGTCCCGTCTTTTCCAATTTATTTGCAATCTTAAATATTTTCGGACACCTCAAAAATAATTTTAATATAGGCATATATATATATATATATTTATTTATTTATTTATTATTATTTTCAATATCTTTATTTATTATTATTATTATTATTCACATGTTTTACTATAATTTGCCTTTTTAAAGTCGTGATCATAATTTTACCCTAATATTCTATGTTATTCTATTTTTCGCAAAACGGCATCGCATTTTCCATTTTTAAGCATTAAACATTTCGCAAATATTATGTTTTATTATCATCACATCGTTATATCTTATTTTAAATAATTTACATTTTTCTCCAATGCATTTTTAATATTAAACCCCTTTTTATATTTTAAACCCATAACACATTTATTTACCAACCCGAAAACAAATTCTCTCAAATCCCACAAAAATAGGGCCCAGTCGGCCAAACCCGACCAGGTCCAACCGAAACCCCACCGAAGCCAAACCCCAAAAGGCCACTCGACCAACCCTTATTTCCCTTATCCCAAAACCTAACAATCTAACCCCCACCGTCGGCCCAAACCCGAGCCCAATACCCATCCCCCCTTTATCCCTTAACCCCTAAAAACCCAACCCAAACCTAACAACCCTAAAGTAAAAAAACAAAACACACCCTTACGGCTCCCCTCCCAAGTCGCCGAAATCTCGTCACCTCCCCTGACACCGCCGCCTGACACTACCAACCTACCCCATCACCTCATCGACCCATATCCCCTCAAATCGCCCCAAAACCAGACCTCTCCAAAACCAGCGGTCTTTCACCCGAAATCACTCTCGGACAGCCGGATAAATGCCACCACCGACGTCCATGCCACAATGTCCTTTCCACCTCAGACTTCTCGTATCACCCCCAGTCTTTTTCCCCTATCTCAAAATCTAAGAGCCTAGCTCATCCAATTAAATCGTCCTGAAATTGCAAATCATGCATTAGTCGTTGGGTCTCTAGGACGAGCCTTCAAGGATTCGGTGGGTAAGAGCATCAACCCGTACCCCTATCATCATCATCTCAGTTTCAAATTCTGTCAAAACCGTCACTTTTTTTCTCTTTTATTTGAATTCGAAATTTTAATTCTACCTATAAAACCCCATTTTGTTCTTCAAGAATGGGGAACCGAGACCAAAAAGAAAAAAAATAATATCTGTTGTGTTCTTGATTTTTAGCATTCGCTTTCCTTGCTATTCAAGAATTAAGTCCGAAAACAAATCCAAAATCGAAAGGAAAAGGGGTGAGTTTTATTCTTGAACTTTGATTTTAGATACTTCTATTGGGTACCGTAAACCCCAATCCAAAAAAAATCTATTTTTTATGGTTTGTTCTTCACTGTTTTCGGGTCTCCAATTTGGGTCTGTTCGGGTCGGGTCGACCCGGACAGGGATAAGGACTAGATTTATGTGTTGTATATCATGTTGGTTATCTGAAATTGGTGAAATTTTTTGATTCGGGTCGGGTCCACCCAGTTCGAATAAATTACCAGATTTATGTGTTGTATATCATGTTGGTTATCTTAAATTGGTGAAAACTTTGATTCGGGTCGGGTCCACCCGGTACGAATAATTTTCCAGATTTTGTGTTTTATATCTTGTTGTTGGTTATCTGAAAAATCCAAAAATTGATTCCGGGTCACCACAAACTTACCCTCAGCTTCGACTTCTGATGATGCACTCTGGTATCGTTTGGACGCAACCGTCCTCTAGTGGATATACGACACAATCTCTAATGATCTGTTGCACACCATCATTGAGACCGATGCTACTGCCCGCCAAACATGGGAATGTTTGAAAGGTATTTTCCACGACAACAAAGCTCAACAAGCGTTATACCTTGAAAATCAGTCCAAGAACGTTCATCAAGACAATTTCCCAAACATGTCTGCATATTGTCAAGAACTCAAGATGTTTGCCGACCAACTCTCCAATGTCGGCGCACCAGTCAGTAATCATCGATTGTGGTCATACAACTTATTGCAGGCTTGAACGAATCCTATGACTGTGTTGCCACCATCCTTCACTAATGCACCCCGTTACTTCTATTGTATGAGGCCCGTTCGAAGCTTATTCTTGAGGAAACCTGTAAAATCAAGCGCAACACCACTCAGGCCAACATTGCCAACACTGCCCTCACTACCACCGTCAGGCCCTCTGCTGATGGCAGGGCCTCCAACTCCGGCAACCAGAACCACCGGCCCGAGGACTCGCAACAGCCTGTATCCACACGCAACAACCGCCGGAGCAGGCAGTCCGGCAAGGGCCGCGGTGGATGAAATTCCGGCAATAACGACGGCGGGAAGGGGCAGTCCCCACCGGCAGGAAACCGTTAGCAGTGACCGCGATAGTGGAAACATCCTCCGCCGTAGGCTACATGGGCCCCACCATCATGGGTCTCTCCTCCTAGCTCATTTCCGACATCCTCATGGACTCCATCTCAGAACCGATAGGCCCACCATGGCATACTTGGCCTATGTCTCCAACAGGCCTACACAACACAGGCCCCCCCGCCCTCAACTTATGCACCGACTGACATTGAGGCAGCTATGAACACAATGTTACTCAACGCTCCAGATGAAGATTGGTATATGGACACATGCGCCACATCTCACATGACGGCATCACAAGGTACTCTCTCGTTTTATTCCAATTTGAGTAATTTAAATCGAAATATTATTATTGGTAGTGGACAAGGCATTCATATTCGCGGTTTTGGTCATTCATCCTTATCCCCACCACATCCACCGCTAATCTTAAATAATGTCCTCTATGCCTCTAAAATTTAAGAATCTAATCTCTTTGCGACGTTTCACAACTGATAATAATGTTTTCCTTGACTTTGATCCTTTTGGTTTTTCTGTGAAGGATTTTACGACAGGGAGACGAATAATGAGATGTGACGGCATCAGAGATCTCTACCCTATTTCAAACGCCGTCAACAATCTAGCTTCAGTTCCATCAACCTTTGTTGCTCTTTCGTCTTCCTTATGGCACTCTAGATTAGGACATCCGGGAGATTCAGTTTTACGCTCCCTTAGAAAAAATAATTTTATTAATTGCAATCGTATTTCTAGGACTCCTATATGTGAGTCCTGCGTTTTTGGTAAATATGTTAAATTAGTATTTTCTGCATCTACAAACTGTACTTTACTACCTTTCGATATCATACATAGTGATTTTTGGACATGTCCCCTATTTTAAGTACGGTTGGCTATCGATATTATGTGTTATTTTTGGATGATTATTCTAACTTTCTATGGACTTTTCCAATTGGCAATAAATCTTAGGTCTACCCCATTTTTTCCTCATTTAGTGCTCTCGTAAAAACATAATTTGAAAAGAGCATTAAATATTTTCAATGTGACAATGGCAGGGAATTCAATAGTAATCAATTCAAACAATTTTGCTTCAATAACGGTCTTACCTTTCATTTTTCCTCCCCTCACACCTCATCCCAAAATGGTAAGGCCGAAAGGAAAATCTGAACCATAAACAACCTAATTCTTGCACTACTTGCTCACGCCTCAATTCCCCCTCAATTATGGCATTATGCACTCTTCATGGCCACCTATCTCCTAAACATAATCCCAAATAAGTCTCTAGCTCAACGACCGCCCACTCAAGTTTTGTTTCGTAGGAATCCATCCTACCAACACTTGCGTATCTTTGGATGTCTCCGTTATCCTCTCAGTCCGTTCACTCACAAACTCCAACCTCTGGTCTAGGAACCAAATCCCAAGTGTGCTATTTTGTTAAAGCATCAAATTCCTCACACATGACTGCATTTCAATTGGGTCTAGTTTGGTAAATTTTAGGTTTTTGGGGATTGGGGATATTGTTTGAGTGGATAGGTTAAACTGGACTTTGGGTTTGAAAATGTCATGTTGTGCACGGGTTTCATATGGTGAGTGCGGGCAGGGGTACTGTCAGTATTATTGGCTGGGGTCGGGTTCTGGAAATTGATCATCGGGTTGGTGGTTGTTTGTAGACTGGGATTGACGACGGGGTGGGGTAGCGGGTCTAGAATTTCTGGGTATGACTGGTAGGGTGGTGGTTGTATCGATCTGGACAGATCGACGCCAGGTAAGTTAGGTATCATAGGGTACGACGTCGGAGGTGGATTGGGGCTGGGGTTGACCAATGTTGATAGGAGAGTGTCTGTCCGAGAGTAGGGATGTGTATGATTGGGGGTTTCAGTTATTGGTTGGATTGCGAGTGTGGGTTGGCTGTGTGGTGGTAATACGATGGGGATTAGTGTATCGTGGCGGTGGGGAGGAGAGGCAACCGGCGGCGATTGTGACTTACTTGGGGAACTGCTGGTGGTGGAAGTAGAGTGAGGCAATGACAATGGACAGTTTATATCACAAGTACCCAATATGATTCGATGGGAAGCCTAGGAAGGTGCATGGAGTAGATCTGGGTGCCAATTTGTGGAGGGCCGTGGATGTCATATTAGGGTAACACAGACAACCGAAAATTCTAAGATGGTCATAGGTAGGGATCATACGGTAAAGAATTTCGGTGGGTGTCCTATTTTGAATCGCACGGATAGGCAAAATGTTGAGAATGTGTTCTACCATTTTTAGTGCATATACCCAAAAAGTAGGGGGAGAGACATATGAAAAATGAGGGTATGAATCATATTATTAATGGCTCGGAGAATTCTTTCGGCTTTTCCATTTTGAGGGGAGGTATGGGGGCACGAGAAACGAAAAATCATGATATTAGCCCCACAAAATTTGTGAAATAGAAAATTATTGAACTCACGATCATTATCACATTGAAACGATTTTATGTCTTTTTCAAATTGCGTTTTAACCAGTGTACGAAACTCAACAAATTTGGAGAACACTTGAGATTTGAGTTTGATTGGATAGATCCAAAGAAAGTGAGAGAAATCATCCAAAAATATCAGATAATATTTGTGGCCTAAGTTGCTAGTTATGGGAGATGTCCATAAATCATCGTGAATAATATCAAAGGGGGAAAAGTAATACTCATAGAGGTCGTAAATGGTAGTCTAACTTGTTTTCCTAACTGACAAGAGGAGCAACTATGTGAAAGAATCCCTTTGTTACATTGGATTAAATTTCGGTTTCTAAGAGAATAAAAAACGTGAGAACCTGGATGACCAAGTCTATTATGCCACGTAGAGGGAGAGATGGTTGTTAAAACGGTGGGAGGAGAAAAGGAATGACAGACAGAGAGAAATTCTGAAAGAAGGTGGAAAATCGAGGTTTTCGGAGAAAAAAATAAGGGTTTAGGTTTTGGCTTCTGATACCATGTAGAAATGTGTTAATCTCTCTTGAGGAGTCTTTCTCATTAATACAAAATATATATAGGTGTACAATGTGGAATCCTTATACAACAAGGGATCTTAATTCTAATATAATTACATAACACAAAATATGATAAATATAAATATGGTATCCTTGCTAATAATTAGCACGCATATATATGTAGCATCTGTGCAATCACCAAACTAAAAAAATTATTTCCTTTTCTTTTTTATGGTGGATTGTTTTCCTGTAAGTTCAACTGAAAAAATTAATTGAGATTTCTTTCTTTTCTTAGTTTTTCTGTGCTTTCTTCTAACTTTTACTTTATAAAAGCTTCTGCATGCACACATGACACAAAGCGTGCGAATTTTTAAGAATAAATTACTAATATCCTTACATTTTCAATAACAAAGGGTATAAATTAGACCTGTCCACCGGGTCGGAATTCGCCCGGCCCGAAAAAATCAGGGTCAAGGTAAGCTTTTAGCTGACCTGCGAGCCACTCGATCCGAAAAAGCGGGGACCGATCAGGGTCAGGGTCAGAAAATTTTACTCGTCTGACCCGACCCAACCCCGACCCGACATCGGCCCGACCCCGACCTAACCCCGACCCGACCCCGACCCGCATATTTTTTTAATATAATTTATATTCTTTTTCCTTCATTAATATTTATTTTGTACTTATATATATTTTTGTCATTAATAAGTGATATAATGCATGTTTTTATATATATATATATATGTATTGCTCTAATCTACATTGAGCTCGACATAAAATAAGATAAAAATGGTAGCTGATTATTAATTATATATTTATATTATTAGTCGTTTTGTTAATATCACGGAAGCATAATGTAGGGAGAGAAAGTAGTTGTAAATGGTGAAAATTTAAATGGTCATAACTTTGCGCTCGGATGTCCGTTTTACCCCTTTTTTTTTATTTTGCATATTTTTTCGAGACAGGGCCAGCCCAAACCGCAGCGCAATCAATTTTTACGAAAACGTTCGTTTTCCCAATCAATTTGTGTTTTCCCCCAAATCGATTTCTAATTTTCTTTTTCTTTAGTCAAGATCTCACGATATACAATACATTTCAACGTCGAAATTTCGTGGTAATGTAGGGGTGAATACCAATTTCAGTTTTGGAAATTCAATTTTTTTAAAAAAAAATCTCGACCCGACCCTGGCCCGCAAAAAAAATCGACGGGTCAGGGCCAGGGTCGGAATTTTTAAAAAAATATAGGGTCAGGATCGGGCAAGGCGGAAAACAAAAGCCACCCGACCCGGCCCGACCCGATCCGACCTTTGAACAGGTCTAGTGTAAATTAACATACATCCACCGTATATTTATGGTGAAAACCGTATAAATTCATGCTTCTTCAATGCTTTCATGCAAGAGTACATGCACGTCGAGAATCTTCTTATATAAATATGTAAACTACTGTATATAGTATATACTAGTGAGGATCCCATGAGTTTTGTAGTCTTCACAATCTCAAAACTTTCATTTTTGCCCCTATTTTGGCCTTTATCAACATAGTTTCCTGTATGTGTTTTGGTAAATTTTGAAAAGCTTGATGGCAATTATACCCAAAAAGGAGGACACCTGGCAACTATCAAGAATTTTTTCCCAAAATTTAATGGCCCCACATAATACTCTACTCTAGAGCACAAAAAGATGCCCAATCTCCATAATATCTACATTTTCACAGGGATCATTTATTTTTTACTTTTTGTTTTATTTTTTAAAGTTGCACCAATGCTCTAAAAAAGGATTAGGCTTTTTCATTGCATACTTGTCAAATTGGCAATATGCAATGACTTTTTGTGTACCTCTCTTTTTTAAAAAAATAGAGCAAGAGATAGGATTAAATATTTAAAATTATATATGTGTTGTATATATGTACTTATATACTCCTATATATTTTGCACCCACAGAGAAAGATTAAATCTGTCTCTATGACTAACTATTTTAAGAAATAACTCAAATGTATATATTTTGCATTTCTTTAGACTACTATTTATTGTTCAACACACATGTCATATCTTTGCTCAATTTGAATCTAATCAATTTTTTAAAATGTTAATAATTCGATGAAGTTATCATATTTTTACCAGTATCATTTTATACAACTTTCTTAATCCAAGTTATCAAGTATATAAATTAATTAATTTGGCTCCATTTGGGTTTGAAAAGTTACTAAAGTGCAAATTTCATGTAAAGGTATAGCAGTTCTAGATGAAGGAAAATAAAAAATTAGAATTGTCATTTTCTTATTTATATACTCCTTGTATATAGTTAAATTTATCCTCATTTAGATAAGATAATTTTTATATACTATCAAGAAACCATATAAAATTAGTAATATTTAATTAAAAATAATTTAGTGAAAAGACTTTTAAATTTTTAGATATGAGTGATTTGTTAGAGCCAACTTTTCTTTTCCAACTAAAGCATTTATTAGGTCTTACTTTACATTTAAACATGTCCTACGTCATACGTTTATCTCTATTAAACATCAAACATTTTACTTCTTTAGTGATATCATATGTGCTTATAAATATAGAAAGTAAGAAGAATTGTTAAATGACATTATTTAATGTTGAAAATGAAGGTAGCGTTAGCCGTCAAGATTAGATTATCTTTAAAATCTCTTGTTTGATTAACCAAAAATCAAACTTTTTAAGCAAAAAGCGTATATGAATAACTAAATTGATTCTTGAGGATCATTTTATGAATTTAGGTTATGTTAACACTCAAAAGTAATTTAAGTGTTTAGCCGAATTCAGTGACAACCGAACTGTTCAAGAGCCGAATTTACTCCTAGCCCTCGACTACAAGAACTTCATCGGCTACTAAGGCATCTTATCCGAGTTGTTAGTTAGAGGTACGACTGTGACCCACTCATATGCAGACGCCTCAACGACCAAGTCAAAAGGGTTTTCGGACCCTAGAAGCGGTAACAACCAACAACAACTAAAAGAAAGGGCCATTATCCGAGCAAAACGAGTAGAGGGCAAAAAAATCGGCACCACCTCCCCCATAGTCGGCCATTGAACTTAGTGGGTTACTTGATGGCTGACATGGGGGAATCACGTTGTACAGTTTCCCCCCTTTTTTGTACTATAAATAGAATCATTCTTTGTATATATAGACAACCAATCAATCAAACAACTCAATTTTATCTATCTTTATCATTTACTTTACTGTACTCAGCTGCATTCATGTTTCTTACCTCTTAGTTTACTCATACCACCGTCCTAACGCTTTCTAGAGTAGTTGGGGAACCCATTGGTGGAAAGTAGAGTTCCGTTTCCAGCCCAAATCACTTAAGTTAAGGAATCAATTTGTCTCCCAATACGGTCAGCCGATAAAACAGCAGAGAACATAATTCGGGGCGAGAACAAATTTGGCACACCCAGTGGGAACATAGGTGAATTAATAGCAAAGTTTGATTCTCCAGGTCAGGATCATTCTTGGCGTATGCGCCTAAGGTCCGGTAAGAAAATGAACCCCGAGTCCAGTCCACATCCTAAACAAAATCCTCCCAGAAGGAACAACGAACCAACATCCTCCTCGGGTATGTCTACATCAGTTGATACCCATCCACTTCCTCCATCAACCCAAGTTGTGGAAGAATCTAGCCAATCTGAAGGTCCAACCATAATGACAACGTCTTTTGTTAGACGATGGATCGACTTGGGTAAGAAAGAGGCACCACCGAGAGTCGCATCTAGGACTCAGAAAAGAAGGATACAACGTGTCAAGGCCTTGCGTAAGATGCAACAGATATTGCATCTAATTTTCAACGCCAAGGCGGCCGAAAATCATGAGATTCATGAGTCTGCTGTAGCCGAGGCTATCGAGCGGACATTTGGCTCAGTTGCTTCAGGGGTAATATCGCCTGAAGGAGAGACGTCGGGTCAACCAAAGCTGGATGAACTTTCTACTGACAACCAGACGGAGGAACCTCGACAAGAGAACATGGCCCCGAATGGACCTATAACCGAGGCAATCCCACAGATCGTGCAGAGGATTCAGTCAGAGGATCCCCAATCTATCCCCATTTGTCTCTAGGAAATGGAAGATATGAGCTTCTGGTCAGCCGAATTGGATGAAAGAGAGGACTCCATCCTCGATTTATTTAGCCATGACCTGGTTGATGAGATGTGGACAGATATTGAAATGGTCAGCCTAATTCCATGTGAGTTCTGGGCCAGCCGCTCCGTGCTGGATAACCTAGAAGGTGATGTTTGAGTAGAAGAAGCAGAATGGGCAACAATAGCCGATACCCCAGCTAGGGACACTTTGAGCACGTATTTGGTGCACCTACAAAAGATATGGTTAAACACTTCAAACCCCTTTATGTCAAGGCTTACAGTAACGGCAAAATTATTAGTCGGGTGTTTGTCGACAATGGGGTTGTGCTGAATGTGATGTCGCTGCTTACATTAAAGGATCTTAACAAAACAAAGAGGATCTCATCCCAACTAACATTAAAATTGCTAGCTTTATGGGAGAAGCCTCTGAAGCATTGGGGATTCTAGTAGTAGAAATCACTGTAGGTCCTAAGACGGTCGGGTCTGCCTTCTTTATAATAGATGGCAAGCCGACCTACATCATTCAGCTGGGCAGGGACTGGATTCACACCAACTGATACCTTCCTTCTACCATGCATCAAAAGCTCATCTTTTAGGAAGGAGACAAGAAAGAAATCATCCCAGCGGATGATAACCCGTTCCGACCAGGGGTTTAAAACTTAGAGGTTCTCCTCTATTCACCCTATATGGCTCCCATAGCCATCACGGAGCAGTATGAAGAAGGATCTTGGGAATCATATAATCTTACCTCGGGAGGGTTTGAAATAGAACAATTAACTGAACTATGACTTACCTTAGTGGATTTAAATGGTTAAGGAAACCCAAATCATACGTGACATGTGGCATTGGCTGCTCCGCCCTAAGTTCTGAGGCAAGGATAGCCGAGGCATCACAGATGGGGAACCACGACAATGAACCAACGCTTGCAACCGATGAAGTTGAGCTGCCGATGGAACTTGAATAGCCCATAAGAAGGGGTATGCCTGGTTTTGAGTCTCAGGATCCTTCTGAAGATATCAACTTGGGAACTGAAGAAATCCCTCGGCTAACACATATTAGTGGTTTGATGAAGGAAGAAGACAAATAAGGCCCTTCTACAGTAGTATAAAGACTGCTTTGCATGAGATTATCATGAGATGCCTGGGCTGATACGTACTTTGGTAGAACATAGATTATCAATCAAGGAGGGTTTCAAACCGCAAAAACAGCCGCTCATAAGGTATCACCCTCAGCTAATGCCTCAAATCAAAGCCATGATCGAATGACTGCTGAAAGCCAGGTTTATCAGAATGACTAAGTATTTGGAATGGTTAGCAAACGTCGTACCAGTCAAGAAGAAGAATGGCAAGGTTCGGGTATGTATTAATTATAGGAACCTAAATCTAGTCACTCTTAAAGATGAGTACGTCACACCGATAGCCGACATGCTAGTCGACTCAGCAGCCGCTAATGGTGTATTGACCTTCATAGATGGATACTCTAGCTATAATCAGATATCGGTAGCCGATGACGACATTCAAAAAATTGCCTTTAGATGTCCAGGAGCGTTGGGCATTTACGAGTGGATAGTTATGCCGTTTGGTCTGAAGAACGTTGGTGCCACCTATCAAATGGCAATGAACACCATCTTCTATGACTTGATTGGCAAGACTATGGAGGTTTACATCGATGATGTAGTAGTGAAGTCTAAGGACTTCAAGGATCATTTAGCCGATCTTGAACAAGCATTAAAAAGAATGAGGATTCATAATCTCAAAATGAATCCAGCCAAATGCATGTTCGGAGTATCGGCTGGTAACTTTCTTGGCTTTTGGGTACACAAGAAAGGCATCGAGATGGATCATAACAAAGCCAAGGCAGTAATGGGATCCGCAACACCCAAGACAAAGAAAGAGTTACAAAGCTTATTGGGAAAGATCAATTTCTTAAGGAGGTTCATATCTAACTCGGCTGGCAAGATGAAGGCTTTCTCACATTTGCTCAGACTTAAAGAGTCAGGAGAGCTAGTATTGGGTCCGGAACAGCAAGAGGCCTTTGATCAAATTAAAAAGGCCTTAGCTACTTCCCCAGTACTAGTGCCTCCCGTACCAGGGAAACCGTTGAAATTGTATATTTCGACTGCAGAATTATCTATCGGCTGTTTGCTAGCACATGAGACCGATGATGGAACTGAAAGAGTGGTTTATTATCTTAGCCGAAAGCTCAACGACGTTGAAACTAGATATACTCATTTGGAGAAGCTTTGTCTGTCTTTGTTCTATGCTTGCACAAAACTCGAATATTATCTAATGCCTCACGTTATATACGTTTTGTGCAAAGTTGATATTGTTTGGTACTTACTAAATAGACCTGTCTTGCAAGGTCGATTAATGAAATGAGCCATCAAGCTTACCACGTTTCTCTCGAGTATAGGCCGCTCAGGGCCGTCAAAGGACAAGCGGTAGCCAATTTCTTGGTAGAACACCCTTGTGTAGACATGGAAGATCCATGCGCCCCTCCTACTGCATATATAGACGTCGTGCCGTGGGTACTAACCTTTGACGGGTCTAGAACCAGAAAGGAGTTGGAGCCGGATTCACGATAACAAATTCGAGAGATAAAACGTGGATGTTCTCCTATCGGCTAGATCCTGAATTGACAAACAACCAAGCCGAATACGATGCTCTCATCATGGGACTCAAACTCCTAGTTTCTATGAAGGCGAGGTGCATCGAGATCCGAGGAGACTCTCAGCTGGTGATCAAACAGCTGACCGAGAAATATGACTGCAAAGACCCAAATTTGCTGGCCCATCACAGGACAACTAGCAGGTTGCGTAGTGGGTTCGCATCATCCATGTTAAGTTATGTTCCTAAAGGCATGAATGTTGAGGCTAACAACTTAGCACACGAAGCTTCAGGTTTTAGGAAGTCTCTACTCACCCTAGAGCACGATGAATTACCAGCCAAAGTGTTAGTCATTGATCAAATCGACTCATAGAGGCAGTTACTAATTGACTACCTAAAAGATCCCTCCAGTTGCAAAGACCTCAAGGTTAAAAGAAGAGCCTTGAAATATGTGCTCATTGACGAGGACCTCTATAAAAGGAGTACTACTCAAGTGCATTCCCAAAGCAGAGGCCTTGATGGTCATGAGAGAGGTCCATGAAGGAGTATGTGGATCATACAGAGCGGGGCCAGCGATGAAGTGGTTGATCTACTGCCATGGCTATTATTAGTCTACTATCACATCTGACTGCTTCCAGTATGCAAAATGATGCGAAGAATGTCAGAAACATGGAACAATCCAACGGGTACCAACCGAGTTGTTACACCTAGTCGTAAAACCTTGGCCCTTCAAAGGATAGGCTATGGACCTCATCGGCAAGATTCACCCACAATTGGCCAAAGGCCACAATTTCATTATCGTGGCTACCGATTATTTCACTAAATAGGTGGAGGATCAGCCGATGAAGAGTGTCCATCAGACATATGTCATTCAGTTTATCTAACACCAGATCATATACAATTATGGTATTCCTGAGATGATTACCACCAATCAAAGGACGATGTTCACTGGTTCTAAGGTGGCAGCCTTTGCTGAGAAGTTCGGTATCAAGATGATCACATCTTCGCCTTATTACGCACATGCGAATGGATAAGTTAAGGCAGCCAACAAACTTATTGTGGACACAATTAGTAAGAACGTGAAGGATAAATCAGGAATGTGGCATCTCACTCTAGATGAACCCATTTGGGTGATCAGGAATTCTAAATCTACAGCTATCGGGACGACACCTTATCGGCTAACCTACGACCAAGATGCAATATTGTCATTGGAAATTAATATCAAATCCTTACGGGTGGTCAATCAGAACTCTCTATGTTTAGTAACATGCCATGCTAATGAAGTTAGACCAGCTAGATGAAGATCGACTGATGGCCCTAGAGAAAATCGAAGCCGATAAACGTAAAATGGCTAAAGCATACAACAAACATGTTAAGCCTAAGAGGTTTGCCGAAGGAGACTCAGTTTGGAAAACCATTTTGCCGATTGGGATGAAAGATCGTAAATTCGGCAAATGGTCACCAAATTGGGAATGACCTTTCGTAGGAAGGCAACGGATCACCAGCAACGCATATCGACTAATAAACATGCATGACGAAGAAAGGGACAGGAATGTAAATGACAAGTATCTAAAAAAGTACTATCCTTCGATTTGGGGCATGCATGAATAAATGACAGCCACAAACCGACTGCCTGGTCGCACAAAATAAGCTAATTCCCTCCGACCGGAGATCTATGGCTAAATGACAGCCACAGACTGGCTGCCCGGTCACAAAATACATAGAAAGCCATTTCTTTCACATGTCTATGTCGTAAGGTTAGTCGCACTGCTCAGGCAAAGAAACGCCATCCCAAGTGGTCAAAGATAATGACCTATCAAATCTGCGGGATTTATTCTAAATTTGCTCAAGAATGTTGAGAGCAATGCTGAAGGTAAATGGTGGGATATGGATTCCCACATCCAAGTAAACCAAGCACAAAGACAAAGGTGCCGCACATACCCGAGCCCGACGTTACAACGGAAATTAAATTCTGACATTGCGGCGACATCAAAAGGACTCATGCGCCTCCATTCGGCTTTTGTGACCAACTTCACTCGGTCCAAACAACTCGAATAATGAGCGACCTTAGTCGATCAAGTACGAAGGTTAGCCGAACAGCGGCCGCCGGTGAACCAGTCACAAATAGAAAGAAAGTCATGGTTTATCGGGCTGAGGTACTGAAATAAGAGAGAATCACCTTGTTCCGGTCCATCGTATGGAGTCAAAACCAGTTGTTCATCAGCGAAGGCCAAGGCAGGGGTCAGGTCACTATCGGCTAGAATGATTTTTCCTGATCTTTGAGATAAAAAAGATGAAGCCATGGTTTACGACTAAGAAAAGGGCCAAAGATTAGGTGAGAAACCTATGGGGGATACCTTTCCTTAAATAACCTTTAGAGGCGCGACTGAGATTAATTTATTATTTTTAAAAGCACGGCCGAAAATCATCAGAGCCAATTCGTGGTAATGGAGACGCCTCGGTTAGAGGGAAACACATTTCAAGAAGTGATCATCATTGTATGCAATGGAGACGAGACGATTGAAGTGACATGCGCGACTGTCAGACTGAAACGATGACTACTTTCGGATACATCAACTCAACAGTCACACTCGAGTTAATGTAGGGGGTAATTGTTAACACTCAAAAGTAATTTAACTGTTTAGCCGAATTTAGTGACAACCGAACTATTCCGAGCCGAATTTACTCCTAGCCCTCGACTACAAGAACTTCATCGGCTACTAAGGTACCTTAGCCGATTTGTTAGTTAGAGGTACGACTGGGACCTACTCAGATGCAGATGCCTCAGCGACCAAGTCAAAAGGGTTTCCGGATCCCTAGAAGCGGTAACGGCCAACAACTAAAAGAAAGGGTCATTATCCGAGCAAAAGGAGTTGAGGGCGAGAAAATCGGCACCACCTTCCCTATAGCCGCCCATTGAACTTTGTGTGTTACTTGATGGCTGACATGGGGGGATCACGTTGTACAATTTTTTCTCCTTTTTTGTACTATAAATAGGATCATTCTTTGTATATACAGACAACCAATCAATCAAACAACTCAATTTTTATCTATCTTTATCCCTTATCTTTTACTTTACTGTACTCAGCTGCATTCATGTTTCTTACCTCTTAGTTTACTCATACCACCGTCCTAACACTTTCTGGAGTAGTTGGAAAACCCATTGTTGGAAATTAGAGTTTCGTTTTCAGCCCAAATCGCTTAAGTTAAGGAATCAATTTGTCTCCCAATACGGTCAGCCGATAAAACGACAGAGAACAGAATTCGGGGCGAGAACAAGTTATTTATTGAATTTCGTCTAAAACTAAGGTTAAAAAACGCATTTGACTAGCATAAAGCCTTGACAGATAAAATAATGAGTGAAAATTAATGAATACCAAAAGAAATTTATTTCTATCTATAAATAAAAATCGCATGCTCACAAATTCATAAAAATATGAAAATAATTTATAATTAATGATCTTCTACGAGTTGTAATTATCATACTTTATCATGTTACTTTATAGAATATCGGATCACTTGCGCCCTTATGGTATTGGCTAATTTTCCTACCAAACTTATTTTCTTATAATTTTTTTTTTTATAAAATTATCCAATTATATGACAAACAAACTTTAATAATTATGAAAATTTATAAACAAAATATGATTAACATACAATTACATTAAATTAATTATGTACTAAAAAAGTGACACAAATTATACTTAGTTGATAAAACTTACGCATTATTTTTATATTTTGAGTTTGAGTCCGGGCTTAGCACGGGCCTCCGACGACTAGTATAGGTATATATATAATAACATATATTTTGTTAAAAATGATGAGTTCGTAGTGAACATGCTATATCCACCTCTATCTTCACAGTCAGAGGTGAATAATCAACCTATTATAATATATAAGTATATGTATATGTATAGTTTTGTCCAACAAAAGGAAGATACATTTATTATTAGGGAGCTCTCAGCTATGCCCTTGTCAAGTTTCCTTCTTTATAAATTGGCTCATCATAATTCATAAGGTAAGAAAGAATAATGATGAAGGTATAACAATGGACTTAAAAGACACAATGCCTAACAAGTGTCATATTAGTTTACTTGCTATTATAGAAGAGGCAGTTCCAGCAGCTTCCCGTTGTTGTCCTCCTTGCCGACCAGGGACAATTTTGGTATTTAATTGAAGTTAAGCTAACTTCACGCTTAGGGATGTTGTACGATATTCACTAGAAGTTGAATTCTGCTGGTTAATTGACACAAATACCAAAGATCTCTCATTTTTCGTAAGCTAACTAATGGGTAGGGCCTTTTCTTAAGTTATAATTTGCCCTCATTACTTCAATTTATTACATTAGTAATCCATGCATAGATTGGTAAATATATCCAACTTTTGGGACAAAATTTCCTAAAAAGTTGATGATTTCAGAAGTACGTGGAAGTTGTGGGACCCATTTCTGCCAACCCCATAACCTTTCAATCTTGATATCAGACACTCCATTTAATTTGTCCAATCATTTTCTTATAATATTAAAGAAATTGCAAACTTTTATCACTAATACTTTGCATATTTACTTTCAATATTGAAAAAATTTCACAATAATATTCTATCACGACCCGTTTGGTCGTTTAGCTTATTCTAGTTATTTTTCCTCAAATACCCTTCCCTGTGGTCCTATTTAAGTGTTTATAAGTTACGGGGATGAGTGACACGGTTTCCAAGGTAGTCAGGCGGGTTTGGTTTGATTGTTGAGGATTTTAGAACTTCTAAGTTGAATAAGTGATAAAAGGGTTTGCCAAAATCAACATTGGGGGTATCATTGTCCTTTTTTGAATTCTGTCGGTTCCATTAGATCCGGAACAATATTTATGACTTAGTCATGCCTTTGGTTTGGGTTCTGAGGGCCTAGGTGATGATTTGAGTGTTTCGTCGTGAAGTTTGAGCCTTAGAGGTTTTCGTAAAAAAACATACCTTCGAGTTGCGGGATGAGTGTTTTGAATGCGCGAGCAAGTTTATAGCGTCGATTATAGGCTGTCTGCATATTTGATTTGTGTCCGGGAGGTTCCTGGGTGATTTCGAGTGTCAAAACCAAGTTCCAAAAACACTAGAAAAATCTGGTGTTCAATTCTGGTTTCCTTCTTCGCGATCGCGAAGGCATTGGCCTGTTGGTCTTCACATTCGTGTAGGGAGTCCCACGATCGTGTGGATATGCGTGTCGGGGTGGGGTGTCGCACTGCTTTGCGAACGCGGGCTAGGCCACGCGATCGCGAAGTAGGCGCAGTAGCCGAGAAACAATAAGTTAAAGGCACATAAATCGAGACTCAACTCTATTTTTCACATTCTAAGTTCTAAGTAAAGTTTTGGAGAATTAGCAAGGAGAAAGCTTTCACATAGACCTTTGAGGTAAGTTTCTAACCTAGTTTCCATTAATTTCAATTGATTATAATCATCTTTTAGTTGTTGTAAACTCTAGAATGTTGAAAATTGATGAGTTAAGAACCCTAGGCCTAAAATTAATGAAATATGAAATTGAAGGTATTGTGATGATTAGGATTCCATGAAATTAAGAATGAAGGTTAACTAGAATATGGTAGTATAATTGTGCCCTAAATTTCCCATTTTACCCTCATGGTCCCGGAATCTTATTGTAAGGGTATTTTGGATATTTTCCTGAAAGTATGTTAATATGAATATCGTTAGTTTCATATTCTAATGTAGAATAATTGTGTGAATAGACTTAGAACGTTCGGAAGCCGCTCGAAAAGGAAAAGCCCAAGTTTGAAGAATTCGGAACTTGATTTCGGCATTGAGGTAGGTTATGACTTTGCTTTTGCTAGACTACCATTAGTGAATCATATGTATGTGTAGAATTGACGAGGGAAAACATGATAGGCCTTCGGGCATGATGATTAGAAGATAAGTTCAGTTAGGTTAGTATGACTTCTGAGTTTGGGTTTGCTACCGTATTTTCCGTATTATTGATGATCCGGTAAATGTGAACTTGGTTATTAGTATATGAGATGATTTGTCATGATACTATGATTGCATAATGAAAAGGAGAAGAGGTTATGAAATTCCCACATATGATTTATGATATTGTTATTTCTTAACTTGTTCATGCATTCATACATATATTTCAGACTGGCTAGTTGATGGTTATTATGATATTTGGGAGTCACGTGTCGATCGGATGATATTACAGGCTCAGTGTTGGCAGGTTATCATATTTGGAGTCACGTGTCGAACATATGATATTTCAGGCTCAGTTTTAGCAAGTTACGATATTTGGAGCCACGTGTCGATCGGATGATATTCCGGGCTCAGTGTTGGCAGGTACATGGATCTAGCCAATCCCCAGGGTCATGACTAGTGGTGGTGAAAATCTCCGCCACAACATGTGTGTACAGATTTGAAAGAGAGATTCTGGATCCTGGCATTGCATTGCATTGCATTACATTCATACCTTATAATACTGTCCGTATTGGCTTAGTGATTTGAACTGAATTTGAGAATTTCTCTGCTCTTAAATGAATACCATGATCTATGATATATGGCTTGCTGATTGTCTTATCTGCTCAACTTGTTTAATTCTACTACATGTATATGTTAACTAATTGTGTTTGATCTATGATGCTTACTGAGTACCATAGTTTTGTACTCATACTACTCCTGCTGCACTTTTTCTGAGTGCAGAGTTCGAGCACAGATGTAGTTCGAGACCTAGTGAATAGTCCGAGGCTGATTTACTGAGATTCAAAGGGTGAGCTAATATCCGACTTGCAGCCTGGATCTCTTCCTTCCTATTGTCTATCCGTCTATCTTAGACAATATTTTATATTTCAGACTTAGTAGTAATTTTCAGACTTGTAATAGTTAGATGTTCTTGTACAATGACTCCAGTTTCTGAGAAGGATTGTAATGGGTATTAATTCCGCACTTGATTTAATTATGGTTTGAGGCTTATTAGCGTTTTCTTAATTTAAACTTCCGCATGTTTATTAGCAATTTAAAAGAGTTAGAAAGGTTAGTAAGGGAAATGGTTCTCCCACTCGAAGAATAGTGTGGGTGTCACCATGACCCGTGATTTGGGTCGTGACAATATCCTATAAATATGAATTCCTTTATGGAACTACATTACAAAATCTTATGGCTATGATGAGTATTACATTTAAAATGCTGGTTTTGCTTATATTTCAAATTAAAATTATTAAATAATTTAAGATATATGAAATCTCTAACCTATGAACCAATCCAAAAAAATTGTAAATCAAGATCAATAGTTGCACGGAGCAAGAGTATAGTTTGGGCCCGTGCTCATCACGGGCGACTTGTAACCAGTTTGTCATAGAAAAACAGCACATAACATCATGGTAAATTGCACAAATGATCCATTGATTTGATGCATGTTATGCTACCACCATGAATTTGGATCTTCCTAGTTTCTCATTGATGCACAAATGAATAATTATGAATGTCTTTCATGTTTTCATTGACATTATTATTAACAATTTTTTTCTTGATAATGATTGTTTAAACACTTAAGAATATATTATTATAAAATTATGATTTATAATACTTTTATTTAACTTCTATATATTATTCTTTTTGAAAGGCATGGAAAATTAATATAACCAAGAATCAAGAGAAAAATTGAGAAGCATGCCATGGGACATAGGTCCACATGAATCTGCAATATTGAAGTTATTATTTTTTTGGTGAAATATTGAGCCACACTATGAAGCTATTGAAGCCATTTATCTTATTAAGAGGTTGGTGGAGCAGTATAGGGAGATGAAGAGAGACTTGCATATGGTTTTCATCGACCCCGAGAAGGCATACGACAAAGTCCCAGGGAGGCTCTATGGGGATGTTTGGAGGTTAGAGGTGTACTTGTGGCGTATACTAGGGTGATCAAGGATATGTATGATGGAGCCAAGACTAGGGTACGCACAATAGAAGGAGACTCGAAACACTTTCTAGTGATGATGGGGCTGCACCAGGGATCAACTCTTAACCCATTCCTATATTCCTTGGTGATGGACGGACTGACGCGATAAATCCAAGGGGAGGTGCCATGGTATATGTTATACACAGACGACATAGTCCTAATTGACGACACTCGCAGCGGAGTGAACGCTAAACTGGAGGTTTGGAGACAGACTCTGGAGTCTAAAGTGTTCTGGTTGAGTAGGACCAAGACAGAATATTTGGAGTGCAAGTTCAGTAACGGGAGCGACCCTGAGATAGGCGTTGAGGTGAGGCTTGGTACTCAAGTCATTCTAAAGAAAGAAAGCTTCACGTACCTCAATTATATTATCCACGGGAATAGAGAGATTGATGACGATGTCACACATCGTATTGGGGTAGGGTGGACGAAATTGAGGCTCGCATCTGGATTCTTGTACGATAAAAAGGTGCCACCAAAACTTAAAGGCAAGTTCTATAAGGTGGTGGTTAGACCGACTATGTTGTATGGGGTGAAGTGTTGTCCAGTCAAGACTTGACACATCCAAAAGATGAAAGTTGCAGAGATGAAGATGTTGAGATAGATGTGTGGGCATACAAGGAGAGATATGATTAGAAATGATGATATCCGGGACAAAGTGGGAGTGGCCTCAGCGTAGGATAAGATGCGGAAAATGAGGTTGAGATGGTTCGGGCATGGCAGAGGAGAGACACAGATACCCCAGTGCGGAGGTATGAGAGGTTGGCTATGAACAAGTTTATAAGAGGTAGAAGTAAGCCGAAGAAGTATTGATAAGAGGTGATTAGACGGGATATGGCGCAGGTGCAACTTACTGAGGACATGACCTTAGATAGGGGGTTGTGGAGGATACAGATTAGGGTAGAATGGTAGTAGGTAGTTGAGCGTAGTCCTACTTACGCTTACAAAATAATTGTTGTAGTGTTATTACTGTAGGTCCGATTAGCCTATCACACTTATAGGCGCAGTATTGCTTTATAGTCCTCTGTAGTTTGACTCATGCTGCTATGTGTTTTTAGTGCTTTATTTATCTGCGTTAGCTAATGCTTCATTTTGCCAGAATGTGCTACCATGACATATTCGATTTTGTTATCAACATGTTCATACTGCTTTAATTTTTTTGTCTGGGTCTGACCATTTCTCTTGCTTTACTTGTGATTATGCTTTGTCTTGAGCCGATGCTCTCCCGGAAATAACCGCTCTACCTACCAAGGTAGATGCAAGGTCTGTGTACACTCTACCCTCTCCAGACCCTACGTTGTGAGATTTCACTTGGTATGTTGTTGTTGTTGAAATATTGAAGTTATTATTGACCACTAATTGTTAAAAGGCAAATCCAATTATTTCTTTTCATGAATTAGCGGGGTTGACAACCTAGGGTAAGGGGGAACAATTGTTTCTTCATAAAAGCTTATGATTAGGATTTTAGGAGAATGAAACAAATTGCTACTTATAATTTCTTTGTATCACATGCATTGATTCCTACAACTAGCAATGGTCCATTCAAGTTTTATTTAGTCTTTTGGAACATCAAAGTAATAATGCATGGCTATTGGTCCATAACATATCCCTACTTTTTGACTTAATAACCCTTGAAATTGCAATTTCAATTTAATTTAATTTATTTATTTTCAGTGCCATGAACTTAATAGGCACCTGAAGATCATTTAATTTGTTTGGTAAAGTACCTAATATCTCTTCTAGATTATTAGGTTAGATGGAGAAACATTATTATCTTTTTTAAATTAGAGCATGCTTCTTTGACAAATTTTGCTTAATTCCTATCAAGTCTCTTGATTGTTGTGGACTTGTGGTAGAATTAAAGGTGAATGATTCCATCAAAGGTTTTATAAGTGATATTGTTATTACAATTTTAAACTAAAAGGAAGAAACAACATAAGTTGCAATTTTGAACTAAAAGGTGTAACTTTAGACATTTCTTTCTTAACTTTTGAAGCAAAATTTTAGATATTTAGCAACTATACAATATATTATAAATCATAAATTTTGAACTTAAAACATTTAAAGAATAAAATCAAAGGAAAAATTGCTTTTACTCCATTCGGAATTTTGTGTTGCTATATAGCCCATATGTGCAACAATTTAACATTGATGTGATTTGACATGGAAGAATTGCAATGGAATGCCCCTCTTTCGGGGTGGTCCTTAATTTTTGCTCCTTAAATTGAAAATCTTTAATTTTTGTTATTCGTCTAAAAATTCCTGAATTCTGGGTTCGAACTCCAGCTCAATCAAAATTTTAAAAGAATTCACAAGGCAGAATTTCAAATTCTACCTTGAGGCATGGTTTGCCTCCTCAAGGCATAGTTTGTCTTCGGGCATAAGACAAACTCTGTCTTATAAGGTAAAGTTTGCAGGAAAAATATGTCTTGCGAATTCATACTCTACCTTGCGATTTTTTTAATTTTTGATAGAGCGGGGATTCGAACCCGAAATCTTAGAATATTTTTAAGTAACTGACAAAAATTAAAGACGAACAATTTGAGTGGCAAAAATTAAAGGCCAGTGTTTTGAAGAACAATCCGCACAAAAAAAATGAATTCCATTTGCTCGTGTAGGGTCAGGCGACCAAACCCATTGGACTATTGCTACACTTAGTGAGCTTAGGCCCAACATGAAGTGAAACAAGATGTTTAATTATTTTTTAGAAACCCCTTGGATTTCTCAGTCCAAGATTACCCTTTAGGAGCTATTTTTGGGAAAATTACACTGTGTACACATATTTATTGTACTAAATGTAATAATGAAACTAGTTGTAGATTATGAATTTTTTAACTCATTTACTAGTATTTATGAAACTTTTCCCTATTTTTGCACCAATTTCTTGGCACTAATCAAATTCTTAATAAAAGGGACCTAATGGCAGGGCAAAGTACACAGTGAACCAACAAGTGTTTTTCTACAAAGACACCTTTATAATAATACCATAAACTCTTCTACAAGAACTAAAACGTCAAGGCAAAAAAGAAGCTTGGTGTTAAGTTTCAAAAAATGTATTTTATTGGAATTGGATCCATCCAAAGCCCAAGTTAACGACCAAATTGTGAAAAATATGTTATTGTAGACATGAACATGGATCTAGATCTAGCACTTTGATTACAATAAATACTTTTCATCTGAATTATATATACATGTCCAATTATATATGCATGAAACATTTCCTCTATTTCTGCGAGGTCGTGGACGTCATCCTACACATTTTTAATAAACATTTTGTACATATCTAGACGGCCATAGAGCTTATTTAATTATTCCCGTGTTTTAATTTATATAACAATCTTTTCTTTTTAGTTTATTCCAGGAAGAATGATATCTTTTTATATTTAATATAATAATTTAACTTTAAAATATTTATTTTATTCTTTAAAAAAAAATTCTTTATTTTTAAACTCCATGACACGTCAAACACATTTATATAAATTAGGACGAATAAAGTATTAAATATTACTTAAAAATTAAAAGAAAAAGAAAAAAGAAAGAAACTCAATTTCGAAAGATATATATAGAGAGAAAGAGGACAAATGAGAAAAAGGAAAAGAGTACGTGTATCGCTGAGAAACCAAAGAAAGAGGCCTTGCTGCCACACGAACCCAGCATCAAATATCTCTCCAGCCAATGGCTATTAACTTCTCTCTCGCCCCTGAATCCTGATATCCAAAATCATACCCCCCCCCCCCCCCCCCCTATCCCCGTTATTTTCCACCAGTACTTTCACATTTTTTGATCATATTATTATTTCAACAAAAATTACAAATCATATTACCAAAAGAAAAGAAGTAGAGTTTCTTTTCAGTTAGCAACATAACATCACACACTCACACTATCTCTCTTCGTTATTCCCAGTGCAACTGCTGAATTCAGGTATATCGGAGTAACCGGTAAATTTGATTACATGTGATCTGGAGGTGATGTTCAAGTCGTGAAAACAGACTCTTGCAGAAATGCAAGGTAAGACTTTGTATAATAGACCTTGTGGTCCGGCCTTCCTCGAACCCGCGCATAGCGGGAGCTTAGTGCACGGGCTGCCATTTTACTGTAAAATGTAAATCTGCTGTCCATTCCCTCGTAGTGATCGCCTTCTACACTTTCAGCGTTGTTGCATTGTATCTCTTTGGATGTAATTATGTTATGTAGGAGTATTGGAGTAATAATTACAAAAAGTATGCGTAATTTTGTTATTTTCCTGGTTGTTACATTGCATCTATCGCACAACTTAATAAAATACTACTACTACTACTATTACTGTTTAGCTTAGTTTATGTGAATTCTCTTTATGACGATGCATTTTATCGAATTTATTCATGTCTTTACCTGTTTTGTATTGTGAAATATCTTTTATGAAAATCCAATTTTGTGAGCTAGATGATTAAGAATTCTTATGACTACTCCATAGAGACTTCACTCACCTAGCTAAGGAGTAAAGACTAGCAGAGCATTCCTTCGATAGGTGTAGGAAAGCGTGGCGAATAAGCATAACTTTCCTGCTTTCCACACTAATTAGTTTTTTCCTGTTTTCATTGCTCATCCAAAAGAATACAGAAACAAAAAGAATAGACAAGTTGATTGGTCCAAAAGCTCGGGGTAGCGTAATTGTCCGAATTCTCTGCTTACTATATCTATTTTAGAAACTAATGCTATTGTTTCTTCTTGTGGGCTCCCTGCCAGAAGCTTGAGAACTTCGGAGCTTAAATTCGAGAATCAACATAGCACCTGGTCATCAGCTGGTATGGTTGTAATTCAGAAACCTTGTTAAACGCCGTGCAATAGCCCTCGCGATGGCCATCGCTGCAGTTATTGGACTCTATGCAGGAAATAGAATTCTAAGCTCGTCCTTCTATTATTCTGATCTTAGCGAAAAGTTATCTGGTAGCGTTGATCATGCTTTGACCTGCCATCCTACAAGGAATGTGATCAATGCTAAGAAGTCATCTAATTATAGCCCCGGTTATGTTTCCAATCGAAAAAGACAATCCGTTAAGGCTGTTAAGGAGCATGTAGACGTTGCATCTAACCATTCCGATATGGAGCCATTTGTTCAAATGTTCAAACAGTTGCAGAATGAAAGCTGCAGCGAAGAAGATTCGGTGGAGGTTCTTCTTCTGTTGCAGAAATCTATGCTTGAAAAACAATGGAATCTTTCAGCTGAGAAGATATTGACAGCTTTGCCACCAAATGAAAAGAACTCTAAGAAGAAGATGGAGATCACTTGTTCAGGGACGTCTGCTAGGCGGAGGAGAATGGATACTCGTATAAGAGTTCTAATTCCAAAAATTTCAGCCGCAGCAAATAGATCAAGCAAGCGACTGAGATCTGTTGTCGGTCCAGAGCTACAACAAAACCGTTTAAAAGGTTACATAAATGGTGTAGTAAGCCAAGAACTGCTTACACACGAGGAAGTGGTGCAACTATCCAAAAAAATCAAATATGGACTTTATTTAGAAGAGCGGAAGTCCAGGTACTGAACTCAAAACTCCATCCAACCTGCCACCCCTACTTTCACAAACTTTGGATGAGACTTTAGTAGCTGATCTTTTCTCTTCAGTGAAATGACTATAAAGTACATACTAAATTTTGGAGAAAGAGTGAAATGAACTGTAAAAGAAAACTATTTGAATTACCCTCTTACTTTTTACCCTTGAGAAAAATAGTCATGAGGTTAGTCTCTCTTCTCAAAAACCAATCCAAGCATTTTGTTCCCGAGATTGTCCAACTTCTTTTGTATGTTTTCCCTAAGTACATTTCTTCCACTATTTCGGAGGTCAAATTGCTACCGATGTTTTAGTATAGCTTGAAACTCATTATAAGGAAAAGTTATTATGCCCTTATGAATGCTATGGGACTGAACCAGATTTAAGCCAGTATTAATGTTGTCAATGGTTACTAGCTTCCTTATCTAATAAAAAATGAGAGGTAAATAAACAAGCTGAAGGCAGAATGCTGGACAAGAAATTGTACTTTGCTTTTATAGTTCACTTGCTTCATTATGTATAGTATACATTGTATAGCTTGAAAGTCTCTGTCTTTAGATACTCTAGAGAGTTCCTTACCTTTAGGCTTTAGCATGTTTTTACGATGTGTAGGACTAGGATTGTCAGCTAAGATTTGAAAATTCCTGTCTTTTTTTAATCATTTCCATCTATATGTTTTAGAGATGATTTATCCATGGAAAATTTTAGGCTGAAGGAAAGATTGGGATGTGAACCCTCTGACGATCAACTCGCGGTTTCCTTGAAAATATCTCAAGCTGATTTACGATCTACATTAATTGAGTGTTCCGTGGCTAGAGAAAAACTTGCAATGAGCAATGTTCGTCTCGTCATGTCAATTGCACAAAGATATGATAGCATGGGTACTGAAATGGCTGACCTCATTCAGGTAAACCTTTTACTGTATGAACAAACTTACAGATGCAGAACTTCTTGCATTTGAGCATTGGTCAATATACTGTAAAATCAAAATGGGCACTTCTTGAGGAAAATCCCTTCATTTGCATATAGGGGGGCCTTATTGGACTACTTCGCGGGATAGAGAAATTTGATCACTCAAGAGGCTTCAAAATCTCAACTTATGTTTATTGGTGGATTCGTCAGGTGAGATCACCAATTAATTTTTGTTTTTCAGTTTCTTCAAAATAACACAAGTTTATAAAATCACGTGGACCTTTCATTACCTTTCTCCGCAATTCTCAGGGCGTCTCCAGAGCATTAGTTGAGAACTCGAGAACCTTAAGATTACCCATACATCTACATGAAAGACTGAGTTTGATCCGTAATGCAAAAATCAAGCTTAAGGAGAATGGAATAACTCCATCGATCGAAGTAAGTTCTGTCAAAATGAATTGATCGATATCATACTCTGAATATTGCTAATAAATTTAATTGTAAAATATTGCACTGTTCTTTTTGCTAATTTTCTCGTGCTTCTCGGGAACCATCAGAAAATAGCTGAGTGCCTTAACATGTCGCAGAAGAAAGTCAGGAATGCAACTGAGGTATGATTATCTTATAGCTTTAAACATTGTTCATATTGTACAAAATTGCTTCTAAATTTTTTTTTCTTCTAGGCAAGCAGCAAGGTGTTTTCACTTGATAGGGAAGCATTTCCCTCATTAAATGGCCTTCCTGGAGAAACACTTCATAGTGTAAGTCCAAACACTAATCTTTGCAAAAATGTATTTTAGATTTGCATTTGACAGCATTCTGGATTTACGAAGTAATCCAAGACTGCCTGGCGTTCCAAAATGTACATATTGACTATCAATCTTCTAGAAAGATTTGAACCCAAGATCTCGAGGTTTTAGGCCTTTCTTTTTTATCACTGACTAATGTTTCATAGCATCTTTCTTCTGCAGTACATTGCTGATAATCGTGTGGAGAACAACCCGTGGCATGGAGTTGATGAATGGGCGCTCAAGGTAAGTTAATGAAGAAAAATCCTCATACTTTCGTGCAGGAAGTATGATCTTGGTCTACATTCCTTGTACCTTTACATCATTATATTTGATAGTCGCACTACAATGAAATCTTGTTCCCTTGGATTCCCTTCTTTCTGTGTTTCTGTGCTTTTTCTCTTCTAGAACTATAACTGCGACTCCATCCCAAACTACTTCAGGTCGGCCTTATGACTCCTCACTCCTCAGTAACTATGTCGCTCCAGCAATCCAATATTTCTCTAGCACTAGAAGTTAGATTCATTTTCTACAGTCATAAATGAGAGAGAATACGTAAATATTCTCCATATATTCTGTAATTATTATTTTAGTGTAATTATGTAAAGTAGATATTCTCATATGATTAGGATTATAATTGTAAACACCTATATATATATTGTATTAATGAGAAGACTCAAAACAAGGAGAATTATATTATTCTACATGGTATCAAGAGTCAAACCCTACCTTCCTCCAAAACCCTAAATTCGGCGCCTCTTTTTCACGCCGACACCGGCAGCCCTTGCCCATGGATTCTCCCATCTCTTCCTCCTCCACCCACGACACACATCTACTCCTCCCCCCCCCCCCCCCGAATCCTAACACCTTTCATCCCGCCTTTGCCGTGACGAACATCAAGAACTTTATCCCTTTGATTCTCGATCAAGAGGATGGTCAATACTCATCGTGGGTTGAACTATTTCGAATACATACTTGTGCTTACAATGTCCTTGATCACATCGATGCCACCACCCCCCGTCCACCCGACGTCGACAACCCAACGTGGAATCGCCTCGATGCAATCGTCAAACAATGGATATATGACACCATATTCAAGGATTTACTTCATACCATTATGAAGACAGGTGCTTCGGCTCATGAATTATGGACGAGACTAGAAGAAATCTTTCAAGACAACAAACATACACGTGTCGTGTATCTGGAGGAACAATTTAACAACATCCGTCTTGAGAACTTTGCTAACATGTCAGACTATTGTAAGTAACTAATAATTAGTTACTGATAAATTGTCTAATGTTGGCAATCCGATTTCTAACACAAAGATGATTTTGCAACTCATCAATGGGTTGTCGAAAGGTGAGTACGATACACTTGCGACGATGGTCCAACAAGTTGATCTCCTCCCTAGCTTCAATAAGGCCCGCTCACAATTGCTATTGGAAGAGACTAGACGTGCCAAACAAGATGAACATAATCAGAAGACGTTGGTAGTAGATGCACCGACGACCACCCCTGCACCCGCCGGACCACCGCAACTCGCGGACCACCAAAATCAGCGCAACGGCCGCGGCGGCAGAGGAAGGGGTCGAGGGGGCCGGTTCAATTCCGGTGGATAGCCACCGCAGGCCCAGTCCCCATATCCGTGGGCTAGCCCAATGTCGTGGCCTACCTCCTGCAATTGGGCCTCCCCCTCTGGCCCTTACCCAATCGCCTCGACCCAGAACCCGAGTTCGACACCAAGTATATTGGTCCCTGCTCCTGGCCCACGCCACATGGGTCAACCACACCAGGCCCACTTCTCTACGGCCCAACAGCAGACATACAACCCTATGACCCCTACCAAACTGAGTCAGGCCTACAACACTATGAATCTCCAGCAGCTCGATGACGCATGGTACATGGATACAAGTGGCACATCCCACCTCACTTGCGACTTTGGTAATCTCCCTCACCTATTTAATTTGAACAATCCTCAATTTATTTTGGTCGGTAATGACAATCGCATTCCAATTCAAGGCTATGGCACCACTCAAACAAAACCACCTCACCCACTCTTTACCTTAAAAATGTCCTATATGCTCCTAACATCATTAAAAACTTAATATCTGTTAGGAAATTTGCTAGTGACAATTCTGTATCTATTAAGTTTGACCCTTTTGGTTTTTCTATGAAGGACCTACGTACGAGGACAACTCTTACGAGATGCAATAGTGTGGGGGCCTTATTTCCTTTCTAATCCAATTCCGCTGCAAGTGTCAATCCACCAACCTCTCTAGTTGCAATCTCTCCATCAACTTGGCACAGTAGACTCGGGCACCCGGGAGCACCACTTTTTAATTTTCTTAGAAATCAAAATTTCATTCAATGTAATAAACAGAAATTTACCCACACTTGTTACTCTTGTCCTTTAGGAAAGCATGTTCGACTTCCTTTTCAATCTTCATTAAGTGTAATGTTTTCTCATTTTGATATTATTCATGCGGATTTATGGACATCTCTCATTACTAGCAAACTGGGCCACAAATATTATTAGGTGTTTTTGGATGATTTCTCTCATTTTCTTTGGGTTTATCCTTTAAAATATAAGTCTCAAGTTTACACAATTTTTCTTGAATTTCAAGCATATGATAAAACCCAATTTGAGAACACCATCAAAACGTTTCAATGTGATAACGGTTGTGAGTTTGACAACCTTCCCTTTCATAAATTTTGTGCGGACCACAACATGATGTTTTGATTTTCTTGCCCCCATACCTCACCTCAAAATGATAAAGCCGAAAGAATCCTACGCACCATCAACAATAAGATCCGCACTATGCTTTTCCATGCTTTCATCCCCCTTCATTTTGGGTATACGCATTACACATGGCATCTTACCTCCGTAATATATCACCAACACGAACTCTTCAAAATAAAACTCCAACTGAAATTCTCTTCCGTCGGATCCCATCTTATGATCACCTTCAGATTTTTGGTTGTCTATATTAGCCGAATCTCGCCTCCACGACCCCTCACAAATTAGCATCTAGGACTACTCCTTGCATTTTCTTAGGTTTCCCGTCGAACCATAGGGGGTACTTATGCTATGATTTATCCACAAATAAGCTCTTGCCATGTCACATTCGAGGAGAACGTTTTCCCATTTGCAAACGTCAAAATAATTTAAATCACTAGTTACGGCTTCCTTGATGATCCGGACACTTCCCTTCTCATTGAAAACGCAATACATAGTGCTAGTACTCTGGCTCAAAAATCAATGCCCCTACCAGCCATCCCATAACTGCCTCAGAACCCGTCAACTACCCCCCATCCCGTCGACCACCCCCCTATCCACTGTTCACGTCTCTGCTTTACCGTTCCCGTCAAACAGCCTACTGCCCCACCGCTAAAATTCCCTGACGACGTCCCCACAACCCTTGTCGACCACCCCCTGCTCCCGACAACCCTATTGCCCCCAATTCCCGTGACCCAAACAACCCTACTGCCCCAGTTCCCGTCACCCAAACAGTCCCAATTCCGACCCACTACAGGGAAACTCGTGCCCAACACGGGATTTCAAATCAAAAGTCCACTTTAACCTATCTACTCAGACTATCTCACCTCTACCTAAAAACTCAAAATTAGCCAAGCTTGACCAGAATTGGAATGCGTCCATACGTGAGGAATTTGATGCGCTCACTACACAACGCACTTGGGATCTTGTCCCGAAACCAAAGAGGGTGAATGTGATTCGTTGCATGTGGCTATATTGTCACAAATTCAGAGATAGTGGTGAGCTTGAACGCCATAAGGCGAGACTTGTGGCAAATGGCACGGGGCAACAAGAGGGAGTTGATTGTGGTGAGACCTTCAGTCCAGTGGTTAAACCAGCCACCATTCGCACTGTTTTGAATATAGCTATGGGAAAGAACTGACCGATTTCATCAACTTGATGTGAAAATGTGTTCTTACATGGGGATTTGAAAGAAACCGTATATATGCATCAATCGCCTAGCTTTGTGCATCCATCAGCTCCTCAGAATGTCTGCCGTCTTCGAAAGTCACTCTATGGCTTGAAACAAGCCCCTGAGGCTTGGTATGAGCGCTTTGACACTTGCATTATGCAAATCGGGTTCGTGTGCAGCAAAAGTGATAATTCACTTTTTATTTTTCATCGATGTAATGACACTCCATGCCTTTTGCTCTATGTGGATGACATTGTTCTGATTGCCTCCTCTGATGTGTTAAAACACGAGATCATTACCCTGCTCAAATACGAATTTTCCATGACGGACTTGGGTAAGTTGAGTTATTTTTTGGGGATTTCCGTGACCAGATTCGAGAATGCAATGTTCCTATGTCAGCGTAAGTATGCTGAAGAGATTGTTTACAGGGCTAAAATAACAAACTGCAAGATCATGCCCACTCCAGTCGACTAGAAGTCGAAACTTAGCGCCGATGACGGGGATCCGGTGCTTGATCCTTCTCTTTATAGGAGTCCCGCTGGTGCACTTCAGTATCTTACCTTCACTAGGCCCGATATTGCCTATGCCGTTCAGCATGTGTTTATTCATGCATGCTCCCAGGGAGCCTCACTTTACCGCTCTTAAACGTATCATTCGGTACGTTAAGGGTACTCTTGACTACGGATTACATCTTTATCCATCTGCACCGACCATGCTGATATCTTATACGGACATCGATTGGGGCGGCTGTAGAGACACGTCGATCTACTTTCGGCTATTGTGTATTTTTGGGTGATAACCTCATCTCGTGGTCTGTCAAACGGCAGACCACGCTTTTTCGTTCGAGTGCAGAAGCAGAATATAGAGGTGTTGCGAACGTTGCCGAAATTTGTTGGCTCAGAAACCTCCTTCTAAAGCTTCATTGTCCCCTACATAAGGCATTCATTGTCTATTGTAATAACATATCTGTTGTCTACTTGTCTCATAACCTGGTTCAGCATCAGTGAACCAAACATATTGAGATGAATATTCATTTTGTTCATGAGAAGGTTGCCATGGCCATGTTCGGGTGTTACATGTTCCTTCTTCCTATCAATACGCCGATATTTTTACTAAGGGACTTCCTCGGCAGTTGTTCCTTGACTTCAGATTCAGTCTGAGCATCCGGCCTCCTCTCACTCCGACTGAGGGGATGTGACAGAGAATACGTAAATATTCTTCATATATTCTGTAATTATTATTTTAGTGTAATTATGTAAAGTAGATATTCTCATACGATTAGAATTACAATTGTAAACACCTATATATATTGTATTAATGAGAAGACTCCAAACAAGGAGAATTACATTATTCTACATACAAATCTCTAACAAGACTAGTAGCAAACTAAACCTGAATCACAACTAAATGTATAGTCTATAGGGATCTTTTCTTCCATTTTTCCTTATTTTGTGTTGATTGTAGGACTCTTTAAACTACTTCCTACCCTGTCATTTCTAGGTCTACCTCGTCAAATTTGAACCTGGATTCCTGATTTCTCTTCTCATCTCAGGAAGGGAAGGCTTAATATATTTTAATGCTCTAATATTTTCGCAAGACATGAACATAAACATATTGGCAGTAAGGATAACACACCAAATTTGGGCCAGAGGGTAAAATGATAACTATGACTATCTGTTAAGAGTCCCACATCGGATATGAAATGGGAACATGGATATTTTATATTGACTTGGACAATACTCATCCTACAAGCTAGCTTTTGGGGTTGAGTTAGGCTCAAGATCCATTCTTTACATGGTATAAGAGCCAGACCCATTCTAATTCTTCGTTCACCGATGTTGGGCCCCCAAATTATATTATCCACGCTCCAGTTAACAAGGTCTGGGCGTGCGGGGGAGTGTTAAGAGTTCCACATCGGATATGAAATGGGAACATGGACTCCTTAGATGGACTTGGACAATCCTCACCCTACAAGCTAGCTTTTGGGGTTGAGTTAGGTCCAAGATCCATTCTTTACACTATCAGTCATGCTTCTACCCATCTACGCTTCCCATGGAGTGGTGATTGCTGGGCTTGCCTCCTTCTACGCCGCATTCTTCTTTTCTTCTCATCTTATTTATCAAGATGTAAACTTGAAATGACTCAGAGAGTAAACGGCCTAATGTGTCTGAGGTCTCTATAAGTTTTCCAAGGCATGATCCTAACTACCAATAGATGGCAATGAAAATGTTTCAACTTTGGGATTTTACTCATCATATGCTTCTATTTACTCTTGTAAAAAATTCAAGAGAATACTTCTGAGGTTCATTTGTGTTTAACTTCTAGCTTCTTCCTGAACCGATAGACTTCTGGTGAAGAATCATAACTGACTTTATCTGTTTTGCAGGATGAAGTAAACGACCTCATTTCTTCAACTCTTAAGGAACGCGAGAGTGATATTATCCGACTGTACTATGGTCTGGACAATGAGTGCCTTACCTGGGAGGATATTAGTAGAAGGTAAGTCCTAATAATATTGGTTGTTTACTTGTCAGTGGATATTACTTCTCCCCTCCAGACTATGGTTCGTAGTGCAGGTTATGTTGACGAGAACCTATTTTTGAAGAGTTCGATTTTACATGATCTTTCGAATACTTGTCACACATATACTTAGGATCTAGTCTTCATGGGGTATCTGTATTTCAGTCCTGCGGTGCTTCATTAATCTTTTATCTCTTGGAAGAAAAAAAGAATAATCAGATTTGCATAATCAAACATGTGAATGTGAATAATTTTTGTTTTTAAAAAGAAAAAAACATGTGAGTGGAGAGAGTGAATTTTGTTTAGTAGTTATCTAAATATAAAGAATCTTTACATGTCCAAATTCAAAACAGGCATCAATTTAAACTTGGTTTGAAAAATTTATTGCAGTGAAGTTTCTTATTATGAAGACATTCATCTTTCATTTGATGGCTGATGTATCTGTGTCAAACAGTTGTTCTGAATGATATTTTTCTTTCTTTACAGGATAGATTTGTCTAGAGAAAGGGTCAGGCAGGTTGGATTAGTTGCACTTGAGAAATTAAAACATGCTGCCAGGAAAAGACGATTAGACGCAATGTTGGTTAAACATTGAGTACCCGCTGAGACCAAACTACAAATGAACTGTACATAAAATGTAAGGAAACCTGCATCTCCAGTTTATTTTCTTGACGAGGAGACCAGATGAAGATCAGAGGGACATTCTTTGCCATTCACTTCCCTGCTCCGCTCCCAAGCCTCCAAATTCTTACAAGAAGAGTCAGAAAGATCCCGTTAAGGTTTTTGTGCATCATATCTTTTAGGGTATCTCTGTATTATTGAGATAGGAGATAGTTGAAAGCAGATACTGTATATATGTTCCTTGTGTTGACTTCTTTCATACACTTGATGTGATGATGTCCATTCTATATGATCTATCTTGATTAAAGACAGTTTCTAAAATGTTAATATGACTTTGTACATTATGTTAGTGGTAGCAGAAGAAACTATCAAAATAGTATTATAAAATTATTTTGTAAAGAAAGTAGCACATCAAAGTTGGAATTTGTAAGTTAAATGAATTCTTAAAAAGTTCAGAAGATCTAAAATCAAATCTGTCATATAAATGGGATGGAGCAGTGCTGTTTATATTCCCATGTGTCCAATGATTGTATGCATGACTTGACAAAAAGAAGGCTTTCATTTTTTATGGAACTGTGAGCTTTTGGTATGAGTTGCCATTTATAATCCTCCACTAGTTGGATTAATGGATCATCCGATTGGAAATGATAACAAAATGCATAAGTCAGTGCATGGCGGACTAAGGGAAAACAAAAGAACTTCATGGCGTTACTGCCTACTGGTTTTCGAAGAACTGCGCCAAGACTTAAATTAAACAGCCATGTGACTTGTTTCATTTTCAACTGTCTGTCATGTCAAATGTGCATGTTTACAAATGTATTTGTGATTTGCCTAAAGAATTCCAATTGTCTGCTGGCCTAACCAAAGCCATATCCAAGTACATGCTGGAGTCTGCTATTCGCCTTGCCCTAGAGCTCACAATGAGAGTTTACATGTACTACTGTTCAATTACTCACGTAGAGAGTCTATTATGCTTATTTCAATTTACAACAAGGAAAAAGGAAGTAAAAGAAGTAAGAGATTTTAGTCTTTAACATTCTTAAAAAACAAGTTGTCTATAGTACAGCAGTATTTAAGCATTGGCTCACTAGCACCTATCTAGTTTACAGCTCTAATACAACAAGGTTAGGCATGCCCCGAATTTGGTTCAAATGGGAAAATAAAACACTAGGTAAAAAGGTAAAATTATGCTTGGCTGAGAGCACGCTTTGGCTATTCAGTGTCTTGGTAAACAGATCAGTAGTTAACTACGACAACTCCTTCATTCGATGTCATCAATCCAGTCACCATATATTTTACTAATCTTATCCGGGCCTTTCCATTTTTGAAAGAACCTTTGGCCAGGCCTCTCAACTATGCCCGTCGGCCTTTGTACCTGAACACCCTGCCCCAGATGATAAACATCTGTGTGGAGCGCTGGATTGGTTGAGGGCACTGTACTTTCTGTTGTTCTTAATGAACTGCCTCCCTGCTTTGAATCTGGAGGAACAGAAAGATAATCTTTGCCCTCTGTTTCCACAGGTCCTCCACCAAACCTGTTCAGTTCTGCCACAAAGTAACGTAGTAAGAGTTAGTAGTTTGCACACCATCAAATAGAGCACTCAACAAAATTTTAATTGTCTGGTCCAACGAAACTGAGCAGCTGAAGCTAAGTTAACTCATAAGATCTCTGAACAATTAACTGAAAGATGACCAAACAATTGCACATTTAAGAGTCTTAGCATATAGGTCTTACAATCATGCAGATTCCGTTTAACCTTAAACCATATAATATCCATGCAGGTCTCTCTACTGCAAAACCAAAGATAGTTCCAAGAGTACCAACTTTTATTCAACATTCAACTGCTTCCATGATACTTAAGGTTCTTTTAGTAGCAAAATCCTTTGCCATGATTATGTCCACATTTTAGTGGAATTTATAAAGTTGACCTGAGAGGCTTCCTATTGCATACGGGAACATTGACATAAAAAGTACACCATCAAGTTCCAGTACACTTCTGTCTTCTTCTTCTTCCTTTCTAAGTAATAATGAATATTCCATTACCTGGAAAACTGAAATCTCTATTACTCAACTTTCTCTCCGGAATACATTAATCTCTTGGATGTTTCACAATTTCTGCTGCAATTATCAGACTCCACATCCAAGGTCTTATGACTCCTTGCAAACTTCCAATCAACCTCCTCAGCCAACCCCTTCTGCTGACCTTAGTCTTTAAAATTTTCATTTCATACTCCCTTCTGTTGGCTCGTCAACTTAATAACAAGATTTAGAAATTTCCTTCTCAAAATTAAGATTTAGAAATTTAGTTTCATCCACCTTTTTTTGTTGTTTGATAAACTCCACCTCACCATCCAGAATCAAAACAGAGCCTTTTTTCCACTTTGCTACTGCTTGGTTGGAGGTGGAGATAGCCCTTTCCACTAGGTTATAACTCCTTCCTCTCATTTTTGTATTACCCAAACTCCATCTGGGCCAATCACAGCCTTTGTAACTCGGGAATGATGGCTCTGTCCCTCTACCCTTCTCCCCTTAAATACTGGACTTAGTTCAGTTGGTGCAGGGCTCGAACTTGTGACCTAAGACACAAGTCCCTCAACCTTTGCCAATTGAACTTTTTTGATAAGGAACCTTTGCCAATTGAGCTAATCCCTGGGGGCACTCCTTTTTCTCAATTTCATCAACTTATACAAATGGAAAATAAAATCAATTTCATCCTAAAACCTAAATACCAATGAATTGCATCAACACATAATATTGAATATTACATACCATTTGGAGTTATTCATTTTATCTTGTTTTTGATAAAGTAATACTTTATTGATGTTGTGGGGAACCATCCCTTACACAAGAAGTATACCAATAAGTAAAGAGCCTAAAAAAAAGATATGGTTCTCTACGAAAGAGACTCAACCATCTGTACACACAGGGTGCACCAAAAGTTAATCAAAATAAAGGCATCTCCTAAATTGTGTCAAGTCGGATCTTTATCCCTTTGACACAAGTGTTTAAAGCCTTAGTCTATGTAAGGTCATACACGTTCACCCAATATTCTAACCACATCTATCAAAAGCGCAATGAGTTTGTGTGCGATAATATTCAACAGATGGTAGAGGTGTCAATGACATTTCCCAGTGAGCCTAGAATAGAACTCCCATCAATCATACTCACTAAACACTAATCTTCCATCCATCCAACAAATGGATTGTTAATCACATTCTCTAATTTCCATTCTGACCAAAATTCTCAACGTTCTCCGAATATTACCTCGTAGGTCGTGAGATTCTCATAGGTATAGCACAAAGTTACAAGAGAGGTAAATATTTACCTTCTTGTGATCAGAGTTCAATAGGGCTTTTGCTAGCATGGCTTCACCAGAAGAGGAGATAGAAATGCTGGGAAAGTAGTGGTGAGCATAACAAAGAAGAAAAGATATTCTAAAGCTGCAGGAATGGATGGAAGGTAGACCAGATTAGAGCAAAATTACGACTGTGTTTTAGAGTTCCCAGTCAGATATCAATTTTGGAGCATTTTCCAGATAACTACAGGAGGGCAGATGAACAGTTATCCATTTTACATGAAAATACAACAACATACCCAATGTAATCCCACAAGTAGGGTCTGGAGAGGGTGAGATGTACACATACCTTACCCCTACCTTTGTGGGGTAGAGAGGTTGTTTCCAATAGACCCTCGTCTCGAAAGAAAAGAAATTTACATGAAAATCAACACAGAAAACAAGAAAATCTTCTCAAAGTGACATACTAGAAATCTCTTCGGTGTTTTACTTTTCTTTTACTCTTCTAAGACATTTCAGTTGCTACCCTTCCACACTTTCCAGATGCTGCTTTTGAGTTATTTCAATATAAATGGCTTCCAACAAATTTGATGCCACCTCATTATTGTGTGCATAAACAAAGTGATCAATTGTCTCAATAATATCAGTCTTAATTAATATGAATAGTTGTGTTATTGCATGTGGCATCAGAGAGTACTAAGACACAGGTTTACCTGAAACTGAACCAAACTGGTGGAAGTTAGTCTGGTGCCATCTAGTAAACCAGTATATGAAACCCTTTAAGAATTTATGAGTTAGGCTGATAAGAAATGGAAAAATTTATAAATGATGAATTTGCACCAAGCAAGTGCTACTAGACATAAGGCTACTTTCATAAGTATTAAAGTCATCCTATATAGAAGAAAGAAATTTCAGTCTTTTTACTGGGTACTTTGAGCTTGTCTGATTTTCAAGTTCCAATTAAACTGTTAAGATGATAGGGTATGCCGCTGTCCACCATAAAAGATAAAGGGAACCTTAATACACTTATCAACTTGCAATTTCAGCTAAACAAAATGTAAACCAAGCGATCAACATTCCAGCAAATCAAATCAATCATAAATCATCAAACTTCAGCAATCTCAATGTAAACATTGATATCATATCTCTGTATACCAGAAATAAGCAAAAAGTTATATCCATACCTGCCGCACCATGAGCAAAATGACACTTGCTGCCAAATGGGCAATAACCAGTAGTCTCCCACTTATTACAAATTCTTGTCTTCCAGTTTGAAGGCTTTTGGGTTGCTCCACCAGTAGCATTATTACCAAATCCACCAACAGTTGGAGTCACACTTATTGCAACACTCTCTCTAGACCGTGATTGTTCATCGTGAAGGAAAGTGCAACTATCTCCATAAGGACATCCCTCTTCAGTATAAAACTTCTTGCAATGCCTCCCTTTAGCGGACCTTTGCGACTCCCCGTGCAAATCAGGCGAGCTCAATATCGGTATCTGGTGTTCTTCTCTCATTTCCACCATTCCTCCCCGGTCACTTTCATGTGCAGCTACTATCTCTTGCCAATTCGGAGGTGGTTTACGAAGCTCCTCTATTCCATGAGCAAAGTTACAATTAGTAACATAGGGGCAGACACCAGCACGAAACTTACAACACAATTTAGTTTTAAAGAACATCTTTCCTATTGCCTTAGAGTTACTAATAACTATAACGCGTGCATCTGAATCCTGCACATTCCTCGACTTCTTGTTCGGAGGTTCACTCCCAGACCTGTTTTGTGAATGTCTACCACCATCCTGACTGGAATTGGAATCAGTGTTCCAGGCTCTATAATCATCCTCAGTAGCCCAAACTGCCTGGTCAGAAAAATTAGGATCCCAATTGTCAAAACCACCACTACTGGGAGTCGAATCCGGGATCCCATTCCCTACAGAAAAACCACCTTCTCCCATAAAATCCATTAAAACAGCAGATCTGACAACCCAAGATGTTCAATACCCGAAACGAATAAAATGGAGTAACATGACATACAAAAAATAAGAAAAGCTCAAACCTTTACAAATATTACTTACCCAAAAGAATGAATAAGCAGGAACCTCAAACCAACAAAAACATCCCAACCCACTTTAAAAAGTAACTAAATTTAGAAACTTTTTCTTGAAAATAAGGGGTTGCAAGCTAAAAATCCTATCTTTTTCACTTAATTGTTACAGAAATCCACAAAATTGTTTTTTTAGTGGGGAATGGCTATAGCACAATGTAAACTTTCAACAATCAACCATGCCCTAATTCAAATTGCAAAGAGAATTAAAAGTATAGTACAACAAATAATTAAACAAGATTGACCAGCTACAATGCCAATTCAAAAAAAAATCCTAGATTGAAGTAAATGAGGGAATTCAAGAAACAGTTAATTGAAGTAAATTCAGATAAGGAAACAAAATCTTATGACTAAATTAGATTTAACAGAGATTAGATTATGGGTAAATATTTTTGGTGGGACGAAAATGAGAGAAAAAAGGAGGAGAGGTGGTGGTGACCCGTCAAGTCATTGGGCCTTATCTCCTCAAAATAGAAATGCCACTGTATACGGACAATTCTGGTCAGGTAATCCGTTTTAGAAAGATTCGAGAGGTTAATTTTTTTTTAATCTGATATTTGGTACTACTATTTATTTTAGGGCTTTGAGTAATACTACTCTCCGTTTTAAAATGTTTAAATATTTTTCTGATTTTAACTTGATATGAAATTTAAGAAAATAAAGAAGATATCAAAAGGAAAGTGATTGTTGGACTGAAATCTTGTGGGCAGAATGGGCCGAACGAGGACATTTAAGTCATATCACACGGGTTGTAAATTTTTTGCATGTTCCGTCGTTACGTGTACTTACTATTTTGCCCTCGTTGACTCGATTTCCGGAACTCTCGGACGATTGTAGTAGGAGATGAGAAATTAGAACCTCAAAGTATGCAAGTGTTGACTTTTGTGTGAACGGATCTTTTTTCGGAATTTCGTCGATTCCGTGAGGTCCGGAGGGTAGTTTATGACTTGGTGGGATGGTTAGTTCGGTTCCCGAGGCCCTCGGGAGCATTTTTGGCTATTGGTTGAAAAACTAGTTTAGCCCGTTGAGGGTTGACTTCGTACAATTAGAACTCCGATAGAAATTCTGAGATCACGAATGAGTCCATAACGTGTTTTTATATATGTGTACATATCTGATTTGTGTCGGAGAGTTCTCGAGTGATTATCAGATTTTGGGTTTAAATTGTATACGTATGGGATTTTCTTATTTTCTGGTGTTCTCGCCGGGCCGGGCCTCTATGCGCCCTAGGGGACCGAGACCGCTGCAGCGGACGGCGGACTGCTGCAGCGGACCGCCGTCCGCTGCAATGAAAGTTTGTGATTTTGCAAGGGACCGCGGGCGCGAGCTTGTGAGCGCCGACGCGGGTCCGCTGCAATAGACGATGGGATTTCCAGAATATTTTGAAGTGGGTTAAAACCCTTCATTTTTCCCATCTCGGAAATACTCCTGCAAAGCACCTTTGAGGCGATTCCAAGCATCTTTTAGTGATTTCTTCTTGTGGTAAGCTCCTTTAGCATTGTTTTACCCTTCTTTAACTGCTTTAAGTAGATTTAATTATGGAAACAACCTAGAAATCTAATTGGGGAAGAAGAGTTCAACCTAGTTATGGTTTAATTAATAATTAAGCTTAAAATGAAAATTGATTGATGAGTTATACTATTCTAAGCTTGGGGTTCACTAATTAATAGTTGTTAGGCTTGAATCTTCTCTTTTCTTGATGAAATTGATTGTTGGAAAGACTAGGGTTCATACCCAAAAATTGAGAGTTTTGCTTGTAAGATGAATTTGACCTAATCTTAAGTTGTTTTAGCAAGGGTAATATTGAACTCCTAGAACCTTGAATTTCATGTTTCACCTTCGAATTGACCATTTTACCCCTATAAGTTTGTTTTCCCTTTCTCCCATAGTTGGGTTGGGTTCGAAGGATAGCGTAATATTTTGGGTGTTGTTAATTTCCTTCTCTAACATAGAATTCGATATTATTAGACTTCGAATACGATCGTGATCCGAAGAAGGGCAAGGCTAGTTTGATTCGTTGTCACTCCCGCTCGGCGTTCCAGATAGGTTATGGCTTACCTTCTGGTTAAACTTCGGTAGCGAAACGTATGTGTAGTTAGATTATGTTGGAGAAAACATGTAAGCCTTCAGTTATGAAGTTGGGATGGATTACTTAGGTTGGTTACTATTGACTGATTATGAATTGTTACCTCTTTGTGGTTACTGAACTCGTACGTAATGTCATATCATGTTTGTGATGTAGTTGTATCTCACTTATCTTGACTTGTTCATGGATAGATGAAAGGACTTAATATGAAACTGATATTTTGATAAGTGTTCTTGTGTGGGTGCAATAGTGTTGCTTTTTCACATTTCATACACAAAACACTCTCTCATCACCTACCCAAGACATACCAAATGATTGTGGATGATCACCTGTCACATAATTCAGGATCTGATCATTGAATTCATACTCCTTCAACACATCTTCAATACTTCTCTATTCTGCCGCACTCTTAACCAAAATATCACCATATATTTCCATAAAGGCACTACAAAAAAGTACATCCATAATGACGTCTGATGGATCATAGTATTCAGAGTAATCTATGCTACGGCTCCGCATCAGCGACATTATCACCAAATACATGCATAAAAAACTATGTTTAGATGACTAATAGAAAGTTAACTTACATCATCTGTTAATCAGGAGTCGGGTCTGCTGAGGTACTTGAATCATTTAAAGTCCATGTTCATGGTATAATCAATTTGGTTTATCCGTCAAATTGTCATATCTCATGGTCAACTAAGACAATTTGTCCTTAGAAAATTTAGAGAATTAAGAGTTCAACATTTTTGTTACAGTTGTTCTCACATAAGTTTAATTTTTTTTTAAAAAAAGAAAATTGAATGTTAAAACTAAAACCAGTGATAGAGCATTTGGGTTAGCCCCAAAGGTGCCCTTTGATGCTCTGTCAAGCCATCTCCCTAGCCAATGAGACCACCCAAAGCTCCATCACAGAACACATCATGATAGTTAGCCATTATAAACACTTAATTACTATGTTGTGAGCATCAGTATGGGACTTAATCCAATCCATGCTGTAATAAATACATCTTAGTTGATCTGTCAAATCATCACATCTGGTGGTCAACTAAGACATTTTGTCCTTAGAAAATTTAGAGAATTAAGAGTTAAACACTATAATATTATTAACCTTTTTGATGGTATAACTACGTCACACTAATTTTGTTTATGAGGATTAATTCAACAACACAAAGAATTTCATAATTTAGATAATTTTATTATGAAATCAATTAAATATTAACTATAATCGCCACTACAATATTTTTCTTTGATGGATTACATATTTAAAAGAGTAATTAGCATTTGTAATCATATATGTACATGTTACTAATACGTCTTTTACAATATGGTACACATGACACTCTAAATGAAGGCTTAACCCTAAAATCTGACGGGATGGAAACTAATTCATATCTAACACTTGAATTATTTTCATGAGTATCAGTAGCAGTCATGTAGAATGACGCGAGAATTTTGAAGCACTGCTCTGATTTTATTTGACCAGGCGTGATTTCGTTAATCGATTTCAATTATGATAGACATTTTCCAAAGCTAAATACACAACCCTATTATATGCCGCCACTGTATATAATCATCACGACTAGGTCATCAAAATCTCAGCACAATCATTTTTTCTCATTATTGATAGAAGGTCTTTTCAAATCAAAGGGTAACTTATAGCAATAAACAATGTCTTTCTAGTTATATTATCCTTACTAATTTTCTACTAATGATATCTTTTGTTGTCATTTTGAAGGTATACAATGTCTCAACTCATACCACAAACGGTGTCACCTCAAGTATAAGTGCACATTTATCCCATCAACATGCCGCTGAACAACTTTGTTAAGCAAATTCAAGAGCTTCGTATTGACCTTGCCACACTCACTTGCCGTGTGGATCAGGTATCCCGGAGCCAAAAGTTAATGATGCTGAGGTTGGAATGTGTTGCTACTAGGTTGGAGAGAATCTTCTCTAACTGTGGGATCCAGGTCAAGACTGATCCACAGACTTCAACTACGTCCGGAATTTTGAAAGACATTGTTTAGTTTTTTTTGCATCGTCCTCAGTAGTATGTGACTTGTAATGTTCAAGTATTATGATGTTCTTTTAATGAGGAAATTTAATGTTAATTAATGAAATTTCTGATTTAGTATGGACACTTGGATGTTTTAAATAATATATTTTTTACCTAAATATTTTATTAGTATTATTAAAAATTTTCCCAATAATTATTAATTAACTATCTTGTCAAAAGAAACGAAAGGGCTTCTTAATAGTGACCAGTTGCGTCGTTTAAGTTGATGGTTACACTTTACTTTTTCTTCCTATTTATAGTGGGTTTGTTCTCATATTATTTGTTCATCGACTCTCTCTCTTTACACTGGTGCTCTAGGGTCTGTTGAAGCTCTACTCAATTAGGTATCCTACTTTATTAGTTTTCTTCACAGTTTCATTTGTACTAACTTTCTTTTTATTCTCTTACTCGTTATATTCATAATTTTATTCTGATTTGATTTCATAGGGGAAAAATAGAAACAATTCTTAGGCGCACTGATAAAATGATGAAGATCATCGAGGATCTCTTTGATACCATTAATGAATAGATGAATATAATAGATGCGCAGTGTAGAGATCTCCTGAAACGTCATCAACGGTTGAATGATCGACTGAAAACTGTGGCATGAAGACTAGAGAGAATGATCTGTGATGTCCTGGGCTCGTTTCATATTGATGTTGATCAATATGTCACCCTTCTCGGTTCTCCATCAATCTTGCTTTAGGCTATTTGTCGTTGTTTTCCTAGTTAGTTCCTGTTCTAGTATGGACGTATGGTAGATGTTTGTCCTAATTAGTGCTTGTTCTAATATGGACTTATCGTAGATGTGCTTGTTTTTGTTGGTGCTCTTGTGGTAGATGTGTTTATTTTTTTTTTTGGTGCTTTTGGAAACTCCCAACCCCCTTATGTATTTTGAATGTTAATATTCATAAGGGGAAGTTATGAAATCATATGTTCCTATATATTTGTATTGTTAGTAATATTTATCTCTTTAATGTTTTGATATTAACTTGATGTTGGATGGTTGAACCTTCATTTTGTATCTAATTATGGGTCAACCAATAAATAAATATCTTTGGATTTACGGGACATATACCTTATATCATTTTAATTGAAAAAAATAAGGATAAATATGGATTTAAGGGACCTTATAGATGCATCTAAACAGCCTTATCAACAACCGACCTTATGTGTAGATGCATTTAAATGGACTTATCAACAACCCTATTAATCGTGTTATTGAATCCATACAAGCATTAAGTGGCTTGAAGGCCATTGGATAGGGGTGCTTAGGGAAAACGTTTTCTTGGTGATATATGTTGTCCACATTCTTCATTTGCTCTTCTCATTCTCCATTCTTTCTTCTCTTGTGTGAAGACTTGTGTGCTCAAAATAAATATGGAGCGCATTATCTGTCACCAAAGAAAGATCCTCGCGCGTTTTGATGACACCAACACACTGTTTATGCGTCGCATGAGTTTTGTGAAAAATAGTGTTGATTGTTTAAATGTTCATGTATATGAAGGGCTGGAAGACATTAATAAATGTATGACCACCTTGAAGGGATAGATCTTTAAAGTCAAAAAGCATCAGGATGTGCTACTTCATCGTCTTAATGCAATTGTTGCAAGGTTGGAAATGATCCCCTGAAACATCCTTGTTAGTATTGGGGTGGATGCAATAAAATGCGTTGTTGATTGATGCTACGCCTGTTTACAAATGAAGTTGTTACAATTTCTGGGTTTGTAGTGGTATATTCACGTTGTGTAATCAAATGTCATGTCTTGTTTGCTTTTGTTTGTTTTAAACAACATTAATCTTAAAGCTTGTTGGTATGTCCTTGTTATTATATGGTTGAACCTTCGTACAATATTTCATGATGGGTCAAATATGCCTTCACTCATGAGTTTTGTCTTGTTTGACGTTCTCACAATAATTACTGATTTGTCAACCAAGCTGTTGATCATGCTGATTGTTTTGGTTGATATGTCATACAAGTTAACGGATGGGTCAACCATGTCCTCGATTATTTGATTTGTGTTTGATCATTTGAATGGTACAACCTGACGCATCAACTAATGACATTGTAGAATTTTTAAATTTATCAACTCCTTTCACATACTGAGAATTGAACAACATCCATCAAGCATAGTAATATAGAATACAATTGAGAACAATAACCCTCAAGAACTGTAATATATGATTCAAAGCATTCTTTCAATTATTCCTTCCAAACAAATTTAGTATTTAAAGAGTGAGTCTTCTTGACTGCAGAGATTCAGATCAAACAACCCCACATGTTATGACATTCCATCATCATTTTCCTGAAATGGAAGTTTGGGAAAATTCAAACTTAATTCAAGTAAATCCAATGATGTTCATTAAGTTAAAGTGAGTATGCAAAGCAGTACCTCATTTCTTGCTCTTGTGGCGTTGCGCGGTCCCCTTGCTCTGCCTCTTCCTCCATCTTGTGATATTCCATCATCATTTTACTACAATGTGAGTTAGACCAAATTTAAAGTCAATCCAAGTAATTCAATGAAGTTAATTAAATTAAAGTGATAATGCAAAAGTGTACCTCATTTGTTGCTCTGGTCGAACTGTTGGGCCGTTGCTTTGCACCTCTGCCTCTGCCTCTTCCTCCATCTTATGATGTTCATCTTCCTCTGCCTCTTCCTCTATCTTGTGATGTCACTCTTCCTCCTACAGCCCTGCCTCCGCCCCTATTAGCATTGTATCGCACACCCCTCCCTCCAAAAGAACTATATAAGACTTCAATTGGTGGTTTATAACGTATTTCCTTTGTCCTTTCACGTGAACAATGCACTTCAGGGTCAACAAAAATTGATGATGGTCCATTTTGTATTGGATTTGGTATATGATCATCTCCTCGATTTGGTACAGGATTTGGTATATGGTTTAGTATATGATCATTTTCACTATTTTTTATAAAGTCATCCCATTTTGTGTATCCTCTTGTATCATATCGTGATTAAAATTAGAAAGATCATTAAGCAAATCTAATAATCTTGACCTGGCAAATTGTATCATAATTTTACTTTCCAATGAAATATTACATGCCTCATCAAAATACGTCAATAACTCTTTATACTTCTTGTACTCATCCGGCATATGTGGGTAGCCTCCAAGAAAGAATTTTTTCAGGTGGTGTCGAACAATATCTTTTCTCTACCTTGTCAAAACATACCTCTCATTGAACAATTTGATCTTCTTATGTGCCATCACCTTAAGTATATGGCAACAAACAATCCTTCTTGATTCAAAGGATTTGCAATTGCACTCAAAATATTTGCCTTCTATAGTGTTTTAATCCTGAAGACAAATTCATTCCCATATAAATTATTTTTAATTGAGGTATCTGTTATATCGTACTTCTCCACTCCGTCCACGACTAGCTCATTATCTACTATGCTTAAATCACAGTGAAAAAACCTCTTTAACTCACATTGAATTTTTTTAAATATTCTGCGGGTAAAAACAGCTTGGAGTTGCGCCTCCTACGAGAACTGCTACTCATATCTTGTTTTAGTGTATTGATACTGATATTTAGATACCAACTCTTTCTCATATTTATCTCTTAATGTTAACTCATACTGCTGAACAAACTATTTCAGCGTGCTCCTATTGTTAATAAATCCATCTAAGAAGGCATGCATTCCCTCACTTCTTTGTTTCAATAACATCCCAGCCCAGAAGTAGTTATTCAGGTATATTGGCACCCATTTTTTCTTTTCTAAATACAATTTACTGAATCAGTCACTTCCTTGTTGTCCATATTTTTCAATCAACTCACCCCGCCTATGCTCAAACTCTTCAGTGGTAATGCTACCAAGAACAATGCTATTGAATTCATTCTTTGCCGCTTTATATCGACCATTCGTCACCTTTAGACGCATAGACAACTTAGTGAATATGTGCCAAATATAATATATGTGAACTGTATTTTCAAACACCATACTAACACCTGCTCTAATGCTTTCATATTGGTCACTCAAGATAGCATTTGGAGCAACATTATCATGGTTTTTTTCCATTTACACAAAACAATCTTGTATTTTTCAGCGTCCTCACTTGTAAGAAGAGCACATCCAAAAATTGTAGACTGGCCGTGATGATTACTATTAACAAAAGAAGCAAATGACATGTTATACATATTCACAAGATAAGTTCGAAGCATATTACATCACCGAACTCCTCATATGCATATTTATAGTGTGAGTGAACCCATACGACGCTCTTAATCCTACCAATACCATTCATCTCCACGGAGTAGTAAAATTCACTTTCCTTCATCTGCATGTCATTAAAGAATTGGCATAAAGCGTTTGCATCACCTCCTAGTATTTGCAACCTCCTTTGTTGTTCAATATAATTTCTACAGTCTTTTTGGGTACAACTCATATTTTCTGGCCCACCGGATTGAACTTCTAAAAGTCTCACGCTCTTACAAGGTCTTAAGCCAACTCTATCATTAGCTTCAAGAATCCTCTTCACAGATTTACTAATAGATCTATGTCCAACCATATGCCGTGACAGGCTAGAGTCCAATTGATGAATATGGTCTCTACACACCTTAGTGACCATCCATGAACCATTTCGCTTCCTAACGTTATTAACTCTTGCCTTGCATTCAATACTGTTAGTGTGTTTTTGATTAGTTGGTTTTCTAGACTTGTCACAAACAAAAGTAGCATAACAAGAAGAAAGTGTTCTTTTCAACACACAAAATTCTCTCATTTTTGCATGTCTTTTATAGAAACGAAACAACGATTCAACAGATTTGAAAAACATACCTCTCATTGGACCTGCTAATATTTGCTCATCAGAGTACACTTCCTCCGATTCTCCACTATAAGCAGAAGTCTCTTCAGCTTGTCCATCCATGTGTGTATCTTCCCCGTCATTGTGACTGGCAACTAAATCAGTATTGAATTCATTATCTTCATTCATCAAGCTGTCTTCTGACATCAACCCTAGAGACTCATATAAAGCAGTCCTAATATGATCATTGTTGAGGTTCATTTTTTAAGTAAGAACACAAACTTAATTACAATAGATAGATTTATGGCGGCTGAGTTTGTGTGATGAGGTGAGGAAGATCTATAGGTCAAGCGAAAAAGTGGAGGGAAAATTCTAATATAGAGTATGCATATTGATGTATAATATGTATACATATAGGGAAAATAAAACATTAATAAGTAACACGTATAGGAAAAATAAATAAAAAATTAATTGAACAAATCAACCTCGATCAGTGCAAACTGACCGCGTGCTTAAGAAGCTTAGTTAAGCTTAACAACCATTTGCTTAGTTAAACTTAGCCACGTTTGCTTAATTAATTTTTGGATGTTAAGGGCATCTCTGACATTTTACTTTTCCCCCCCAAATTCTACCCAGGAATTTCTGTCTAAATAGCATCGACCATACCAAAATGTCCTTTAATCTTGTGGTTTTAAATATGTCATGTGAAAAGTTAGAATTAAAGAGTTGTCATAAAAGAGACATTCTTTTTAAAATGGACCAAAAAAGAAAATAAGACAAACATTTTAAAACGGATTGAATAATAAATTCTATGAGTTGCTTCATTTGTTTGTTTAGTAACTTGATATTTTGCTATCTTATTTTTCTTGCAATTATGCATCGCCTACTTTCCTCTTGAGCCGAGGATCTACCGGAAACAACTTCTTTGCCCTACAAAGGTAAAAATAAGGTATGAGTACATTTTACCCTCAGACTCCACTTTGTGGATTACACCATGTATGTTATTGTTGTTGAATAATACTAATAAATTCACCGCCAGATAACCTCCGATCTTAATTAAAATTTTAATTATATAATTAAAGATTATATAAGAAGAATTATAGATAAACTTTTTTATAATTGAAATTATATACTGAATGCAAGAAAAAGTGTATTTAAAATATATTTAACTTGTCAAATTATAATATTGTCACATAAAATAAAATATGTGGAGTACTAATTTGGTTTAAGTGAGTGTTAAGATTTGATTATGGGATAATTAACTTTATGTTTTGTTTTGGTTTAATGAACAATAAATATATATGAAAAAAGAAATATAGAGGGAAAAAAGCAAGGCCATTGTTTTGGAAAAAAGAAAATCTTCCTTTCTTCTTTGGACATGAATTCTCTCGGACAAAAAATTGTGAAAACTGAAGATATATGAGTGAATTGGTATTGCTTGAAAAATACGTTGAAAACAGTATTTTATATTTTAGTTAAATTTCAAATACTGAAGTTTGATATTTACAAACACGGTAATAGCCCAAAAGGGCACCATTATCTCGTATGACCAATTTTTTTATTATTTTACCTCTTGTTATATATACATTGTATTATGAATGTCTATTCATATACACAGTCATCTGGATAAGCTAACAATCGAGCAGATAGCTTGCAAGTAGCTCAAGCAGATATGTTGTAAGTAGCTCAAGGAGGCAGCTTGCCAACAACTCAAGCATGTAGCTTGCCATCAGCTTCTGAAAAGTCTTGCATCAACTTCCTGAAAAGCCTTGAAGTTGCTTCTTTTCCTATAAAATAAGAAGTCAATTCAGTTTATTTGTATATTAGTTTGACGGTGAATAATATATCAGTCTCTCTATATATTTGTCTCTGGTGTATTTACTTTATAATTTTTATTTTATAACACGTTATCAACACGAGACTCTGTCATCTAGAGCGAATACTTTGAAAGCCTCAAAGAATATATGGAAATTCCTCAAATTTTATTTGGATCAATGATCAATCATGAAGATATTTGTGTGATTGATAGTGGAACAACGCATGTCATATTCAAATATGCAAAATACTTTTCTCACTTGCTTAGAAAAAGGGCAAAGGTTAGTACAATTTTTGGTAATTTCAAATTAATTGAAGGCTCCAGAAGAGCTACTATATTTCTGCCTAAGGGGATGAAACTTGTTATAGAAGATGCATTGTTCTGTTCTAAATTCTCAAAAAACTTATTGAGTTACAAAGATATCTGCCGAAATGGGTATCATGTTGAGACATTAAATGAAATAAATGTTGAATATCTTGGTATTATCAAGCATGTCTCCGATCAGAAATATATCTTGGAGAAATTACCAACTTTATCTTCTGGCTTGTATTATGCAGAAATTAGTACAATTGAAGCACACTCTATCTTAAATAAGAAGGTTACTGATCCAAGTACTTTTGTGCTTTGGCATGACCAGATAGGTCAACTTGAATAAAAAAATGATGAGATGAATCATTTAAAATTCAAATGGGCATCCACTTAAGAACTTAAAGATTCTTGAAAGTGGTGAATTTTCATGTGCTTCTTGTTGTCAAGGAAAATTCATAACAAGACCATCGCCAATGAAAGTCGTCATTGAATCTCCTGCCTTTCTAGAGCGTATACATAGAGATATATGTGGACCTATTCTCACACTTTGTAGGTCATTTAGGTATTTTATGATCCTAATGACGCATCTTGAAGATGGTCTCATGTGTGCCTCCTATCGTCTCGCAACCTGGCGTTTGCGAAATTATTGGCACAAATAATACGCTTAAGGGCACAGTTTCCAAATTATCTCATTAAGGATATACGCCTCGATAATGCTGGAGAATTTATATCTCAAACTTTTGATGATTATTATTTATCAGTTGAGATAAAAGTTGAACATCCTATAGCTCATGTTCATACTCAAAATGGGCTTGATGAATCATTTATTAAGCGCTTGCAATTGATAGCAAGACCACCATTTATGAAAATACGGTTGTCTACTATCATCTGGGGTCATGATATCTTACATGCAACATCGCTTATTCATCTCAGACTGACTCATTATAATAAATATTCCCCGTCACAATTAGTATTTGGTCATGAATCAAATATTGCTCATATTCGAATTTTTGATTGTGATGTATGTGCCAGTTGCACCACCACAACGCAATAAGATTCCCCCCTCCCCCCCCCCCCCAAATAAGATTAGGAATATATGTTGGGTTTGAATCACCCTCTATTATTCTTTACCTTAAACCATTAATGAGAGATTTATTCACTGCTTGATTTGCAGATTATCGATTTGATGAAACAAATTTCCCACAATTAGAGGGAGGGATGAAAAAAATTAAAAGAGAAATTGTGTGAAAAGTTTCATCACTATATCATTTTGATCCATGTGTTCTTATATGTGAACATGAGGTCCAAACAATCATCCACTTGCAGAAAATAGCAAATCAGATGCCAGATACATTCACTGATTTGAAAAGAATAACTAAGTCACATTTCCCTACAAAGAATGTTGTCTATCTGAATTGATGTCTAACATGGACATCTACTAGTGTCATAGCTACTGAATCTCATACACGCGTGAAGTGTGGTAGACCATTGGGTTTCAATGATAGAAACCCTAAAAAGAACAAAAAGTGATCAAAATTGCACTATAAAAGAATCTGATGAAGAGAATCAAGATCTGATTAATCCTGATATTCATGAAGATATGAACCCAAGACTCAAGTGAGCAAAGAACTATCATTAAGTTCTACTAGTGATGTGATAAATTTGAATCGATAATTTTTTTGGTGGATAATGTTTTTGCATATAATGTTGCAAATGAATAATTTAAAAGACAGTGAGCATCAAGAACCTCTATTTGTCAAAGAATGTCGACGAAAATGTGATTGGACAAAATGGCAAAAGGCAGTTTAATCAGAATTGAATTCACTTGCTAAATGCAAGGTTTTTGGACCAGTAATCCAAATGCCTGATGGTGTAAAATCAGTTGGCCATAAATAGATCTTTGTGCAAAAATGAAATTAGAGAAATGAAAGTGTAAGATACAAGGCATGCCTTGTTGCACAATGATTCTCTCAATGAACCGGTATCGACTATGGATCGACATTCACCAGTTATGGATGCAATAACATTTCGATATCTCATCAGTTTTGCTGACATGAAAATCTTGAAATACATCTAATGAATGTAATTACATCTTACTTTTATGGCTCACTTGATAATGAAATTTATATGAAAGTTTCAGAAGGATTAAAGATGTCTGAAGCATATAGTTCAAAATCTCAAAAAAATATACTCAATCAGATTACAATGATCATTATATAGTCATGTGGTGTAATCGCCTTAGTAAGTACTTGATAAGAGAAGGTTATACAAATGATTTCATTTGTCTATGTATTTTTATTAAGAAAACAGAATCAGAGTTTGTTATACTTGCTGTTTATGTTGTTGACATAAATCTCACTGGGACTCCAAAAGAGCTCCAAAAGGCAACTGCATATCTAAAGAATGAATTCGAAATGAAAGATCTTGGAAAGACAAAATTTTGTCTTGGTCTGCAAATTGAACATTTAGAAAATAGGATCTTTATACATCAATCTGTCTATACTGAAAAAGTTTTAAAATGATTTTACATGAACAATGCACATCCTTTAAGTACTCCAATGGTTGTTCGCTCACTTGAAGTGAGTAAAGACCTGTTCTGACCTCAAAAAGAAAATAAAGAGCTTTTCGGTCCTAAAGTACCATATCTTAGTGCCATTGGTGCACTTATGTATCTTGCTAACGCTACAAGACCTAACATAGCATTTTCACTTAATTTGCTAGCATGATATAATTCTTCTCTTACAAGTGTGATACAAAAACACCCACAGTTCATGAAGAAAGTAGAGAATGTGTGTGATTGAGATCAGTGATACATCTCATCATAGGAAGACGTGGCCTGAAGTATGATATAAAAATACCCACAATTTTATATGAGGACAATGTTGCATGCATAGCCCAATTAAAGGGAGGATTCATAAAAGGAGATAGAACAAAACACATTTCACCAAAGTTATTCTTCACAGATGATCTCCAGAAGAATGGTGATATTGATGTGCAGCAAATCCATTCAAGTGTCAATCCTGCAGATTTGTTCACCAAATCTTTGCCGACTTCAACTTTTGAGAAGATGGTAAATAAGATAGGAATACGAAGACTCAGACATATGAATTATGGTTTTCATCAGGGGAGTAAAACACGCGTTGTACTCTTTTTTTCTTAACCAAGATTTTGTCCCATTGGATTTTTTTTATAAGGTTTTTAACGAGGTAGCTTGTAACGCGTATTACCTGATGTGTACTTTTTTTCTTGGATTTTTCCCACTGAATTTTTCCTCAAAAGGTTTTAACGAGGCACATTATCTATTAATGAACATCCAAGGGAGAGTGTTATAAATATACTATATTATGTCCATTCATATACACAGTCAACTGGATAAACTTACAATCAAGCAGGCAACTTGCAAGTAGCTCAAGCAGATCTGTTACAAGTAGCTCAAGCAGATCTGTTACAAGTAGCTCAAGCATGCAGCTTGCCAATAGTTTCCTGGAAAGCCTTGCATTAGCTTCCTCAGGCTTGCAATGAAGCAAGTAGCTTGCCAACAGCTTCCTGAAAAGCCTTGCAACAGCTTCTTCTGGCTTGCAAGTAGCTCAAGCAGATAGCTTGCAAGTAGCTTAAGCATACAGCTTGCCAATGCCAGCAACTTCTGAAAAAGTCTTGCACCAACTTCCTGAAAAGCCTCGCAATTGCTTATTTTTCTCTATAAATAGGAAGTCAGTTCAGTTCATTTGTATATCAGTTTAAAGTTGAATAATATATTAGTTTCTATCTATATTTGTCTCTGGTGTATTTACTTTATAATTTTTATTTTATAACACCCCTAATATTTTTGTAATTTCCAAATATCTTTTTCAATACATAATTTCTAACTTTTTAAAATTCCATTTACGTCATTTATCCTTTTTTGCATGTATGAAAATATTTTTAAATTTATAGTTTTTGTAAATAGCTTTGAGAATGCCTTGGGCATTCCCAAAATACTTGTCATGTTTTATATTTTAAAATTCAATTTGACTAATTTCTAAAGCTAAATTCGATTATATGAATTCAACATTTTAAAACTAAAACTTAAATATTCAAAAATTATACGAAAGATAGCAATTTTTCTTATATTAATATGATGAAAAAATATAGCTTAAAATGTTTGTCAAAGTCCATATATTTTGACTCGCGAAAAACGAAACGTGACAAGTATTTTGTACATAGAGAAGTACTTATTAACCAACTTATTATCAATTTCAACACTTTTATTTAAATATGTAATTTGTTATTTATAAATTCAACTTCTACACCAAAGTATTTTTCAGTAATATTTATCAGCTACTTTTAGTCCGCTAATTGAGCAGGCTCTATATTTGCTTTGCTGTAGGGACATGAACAAGGTCCCATCGTATCTAACATACCTGCATCAGTTTAAACCTACGAGTCTCAAGAATTAAGAAAAATCTTGAAAACGGTGATGATTATTGATGAATTAATAAAGTTGGTTAAATCTGCAAGACTGTCCTTTTCCTTTCTGTAAAAGAAAAGTAAGCATTATAGAAATAGACTATCTGAAAACAACAGCAAACCTGCCTGACCCATTCTTCTTTGTCAGCTGGAAAAAGCAGAAAGAAGTAGATAGATAGTAGGAGTAGTTGCTTTGTTTCTGAAATAAAAAGTTACAGTAACCCCTGCTGCCAAAGCAAAAAATACCTCTTTGCAATTCAAAAGCTGCAACTGATACAGAAAAAAAGTAGTAACTGTTGTAGTATGGCCACTATAGAGGCAGATGATCACCAACCCAAATGATTTTTTCCTGTAAATTCTTCACTTATTCCATCAGTTCTAATAGTAGTACCATTGCTGTGATATCTTGATATAATTTCATAAAGCTTTTTATTTGTCTCAGTCTTCAATTTTCTCATTGCCACGAAGACAATGACAGCAATTGTGTTGATGAAGTAGCATTCTTGTTTCTCTTCAACCGCCAACATGTCCACTAAATCCAAGTAAGTGCCTATGGATCTGAATTGTGAATTGCCTCTGAAATTGTAACATGTTTGTAACCGCTATCTTTTTTTTTTTTTTTTGGCCCTCTTTCCCGGTAAGTACTTTCTTTTTTAAGTTCCCTTGTCCGTGATTTATGCATATTGTGTTTGAATGTTGCCTTGATATGCTTGATTGGCTTCCTGCATGCTGGATCATTGTCTAGTTAGATTGTTGTGGTATCTGGCTTGATCTAAGGATCTAAAATTGCACTCAATTTGGCCTAATTTTCTGGTGCACCTGCTTCTTTCTTGCTAATGCTGCAAAAAGAAAAAGGAGGAAAAGATAGCTTAGCTATTGTAGTTTGATAAAAGGTTTCTAACTTTGTCTTGGATCATTCTAATTTCCTTTGCAAATTACTAATATGATGTTATGGAGCAAAGGCGGATCCAGGTTTACATTTAATGGTTCAACTTTTTAAGATTTTCAGCTTTAAACTCATTATAATGTTAAAATTATGGGTTTAGACTATATGTCTATACTTCGTGTTGAAAGTTATGGGTTCATATGAACCCGTAGCCGAAAAGCTACATCCGCCCCTGCTGTGGTGATGGGGGGATGGGGTTGGTCTTGTGATCTTGCTTTATTTGAATTGCTTCAAGTATCTGGTTTACTTAATTGTTGCATATTTGAACTTGCACCAGATCAACTTCGAATGGAACTCCTAGCCACTCGACACCAGTAACTCCGCGGATCAGTAGAGTGAGCAGAGGAATAGCTAAATCTGATGCTGATTCACCCTCTCCCTTGCAGGATTCACGTCGTTCAGTTGATAAGTCTGTTAGATCTGCTATTACTTCTAAGCCTTCAGTGGAAAGGCGATCCTCTAAGCTCAGTACATTACCTGATGTGAGTTTCACAAAACCCATTTGACATCATACATGTACATCTATAAATTGGATTTAAGTGTCAAGCCTTTTTTTAAATGGAACCAAGGAGATGTAAATTGAGTTGCAAAGGCTAGTTTTCATCAAAATAAAAGAATTTCTTGATGAAATTTGAATTGATATTTGTGTCTTAATGAAAAACTTTAATGTCTTCTGTAACTGATGCATTCTGATCTGCATTACTTGTTTGATTTTAATCATTATCAGAAAAAGCCAACACGGATCCTAAAGCCATCAGAACTGCAATGTGAATTAAATGTTGCTCGAGAAGATCTTAAGAAGGCCAAGGAGATGTTGGCTTTGGTTGAAAAGGAAAAAGTGCAAGCTCTTGAAGAAGTGAAGGAAGCTGAGAAATTGGCTGAGGAAGCTAATGAGAAGCTGAGAGAAGCTTTGGTAGCACAAAAGCAAGCTGAAGAGAACTCGGAAATTGAAACGTTTCGCGCTGTTGAAATGGAACAGGTGGGGATTGAAGCTGCTCAAAAGAAAGAAGAGGAATGGCAAAAGGACCTCGAAGCTGTTAGGAACCAACATGCTGTTGATGTGGTTGCTCTCCTCTCTGCCACACAGAAACTTCAACGTGTAAAGCGTGAATTGGCCATGGCTTGTGAGGCCAAAAATAAGGCACTTAGCAATGCTGAGGATTCCGCGAGAATTTCAGACACTCATGCAGAGAAGGTGGAAATCCTCTCTGCTGAGTTGGTGAGAATGAAATCTTTGCTTGATTCAAGGATCTCTTGGAATGAAACGGAGGTTAATGAGAAGAATAAGCTGGTGGAAGATCTAAACCTTGAGATAGAGACACTGAAAGAAGAACTCGAGAAAGCAAAAAGTTATGAAGCTAAATTGGTGGAAAAAGAAGCTATCGTTAAGCAACTTAACGTCGATTTGGAGGGTGCTAAGATGGCTGAATCTTACGTGCATAATGTATTGGAGGAGTGGAAAAAGAAGGTTGAAGAATTGGATGCTCAACGCCATTTAGAGAGATCTGCATCAGAGTCGGTCATGAAACAATTGGAAGCAAGCAATGATTTGGTGCTTGGTGCAGAATCTGAGATTGCGTGTCTCAAGGAGAAGGTGCGCATACTGGAGATGTCAATGGCGAGGCAGAAAGGTGATTTTGAGGAATCAGAACATCACACTCAAATGGCTAAGGAAGAGGCATCTGAGTTGAGAAAGAAGGTAGATTCGCTTATGTCTGATCTTGAGACAGTGAAGGAGGAAAAGATTCGGGCTATGGAGAATGAGAAACAAACAGCATCCAGTGTTCAAACATTGTTAGAAGAAAAAAACAGACTAGTAAATGATTTGGAAAGGTCAAGGGAGGAGGAAGAAAAAAGTAAGAAGGCAATGGAAAGTTTGGCATCAGCTTTGCATGAGGTTTCTTCAGAAGCAAGAGAAGCCAAAGAGAGGTTATTGTCTAACCAAACTGGAAATGAACATTATGAAAAAAAATTTGAATATTTTAAGTTGGTATTGAAAGCAACAGAGGAAAAATACGAAAGCATGCTTGACGAAGCAAAAGAGAAACTTGATATTCTTACCAATTCTATTGAACAATTTAAAGATGGGCTCCAGAAATGGAAGGCTGAGTGGGAGGAAAAGGAGCTTCATCTGATGAGTTGCATGAATAAAACTGAAGAAGAAAATGCATCGATGGAAAAAGAGATAAACCGATTGGTAAATCTGCTAAAAGATGCTGAGGAAGAAGCTTCTACAAAAAAAGATGAAGAAGCTTATTTGAAGAACTCAGTAAAAAAATCTGAATCTGAGGTGACTTATTTAAAGGAGGTCCTTGGTGTAGCAAAGGATGAGAGCATGCGGTTGAAGGAACGTTTAATGGACAAAGAAAATGAGGTGCAGAATATTGTTCGCGAAAATGAGGAGCTTCGAAGTAGAGAAGCTGCATCTTTGAAGAAAGTTGAGGAGTTGTCCATGATGATTGAAGAATCATTAGTCAAAAATGAACCTGTAGCAAATGGAGAGCTTTCTGAAAGCGAAAAAGACTACGATATGCTCCCAAAAGTGAAATTCGCTGATCAAATGGAGAAGCCTAAGATGGAACTTCCTCCTTATCAATCTGAGCAACCTGTTGAAGAGAAAACTGAAGAAGTCAAAATCACCTCACATAACGAAGTTGATCTTAAGGCCTCTAATGATGTAGATAGTTCAAATGGAAAACTAAATGAATTTGAGAACAAAGAAAAGGAAGATGATGATTTGGCAAAAGGTGAGCATAAAATGTGGGAAAGAGAGTCAGAACAAGAAGAAAAATCAGAGTCAAAGGCTGATGATGAAGAGAGCCATGAAAATGGTGACACATCTACTAAGCAGCAAAATCAGAAGAAGAAAAAGCCTTTGTTTCATAAATTTGGAAGCCTACTGAAGAAGAAAAGCACTAGCAACCAGAAGTAACTGATCAGTTATCAACTGCTTTGTGCATGACATGTAGAGAGGCATACATTTGGACTGAAAGATGTTTGCTTAAATTTTTCTGTTTTCTTACCTGTTTTCTCAATTTTAATTTGTCATGCTAGGAGTTCCTTTATATTTGACATCATTCTTTTCGGCTTTGTTCTCTATATATTTGGTTTCTAATTTGCATGAAAGAAGAAATGCTTGTTCAAGTATTATACTTTAGTTTGGCCTCCATCTAGAATTGCACTTGGTTCCAACATCTATCTCTTAGTTCTTTTTGTCTTTTTTTCTCTAATGAAACATCTATCTTTTAGTTAAACTGCTGACGTTACATTATAAAGTGTTCCATATAGATGGACGTGGCCTACACTAATTTCTTCAATTTGATAAATAATAAAGTAAGGAAAAGAGTTTTTTTCCATTATTTGCTCTGATTATAAAGAAGCTTTGGGACTTCTATCGTCTATAGTATTGTCATAAAAAGCTTAGCATAACAATCGATACACCATAAGTCAGCCCAATTCAATTCTCTTGTACTAGGGATGGCTCCTCGCAGCTCTCCCTTAAACACCAAAGGTAGATAGGAACCAACCGTCTCACGACGTTCGAAGCCCAACTCACATAACGAGTAAGGTTACAGAAGTCTTCACCAACTTTGATATGGATAGTATTGCAAGCAAATAGAACAGAGAGCTTATTCTTTCTTTCTATTAAAGTCAGAAAGCTTGTTGTAGTCGGTCTGCTCTTGATACATTTTAGTATGATTTTTTTATCTTTCTATTAAAAAGTTAATATATTGTAAAAGAAAATATTTATAAACCTATTATTGCTAAAGAAAAAATATCTCCCCCCCCCCTCCAAAAAAAATAAAATGTGGGGGCCTAACCGCTTGACTTGCTTCATGCTTAAGCCGATACTGTCTGAAACAATTATTTTTAGTAACTACGATAAATAATTTGAGACGGAGGAAGTATCATAGATCAAAATTTGATAAACAATGATATGTAGTTACTACTACTACTACTATATATATATATATATATATAATAACGCCAAAAGGAGATATTAAATGAATGGATGTGAAATAAGTATGAACAAAATATAATAAAATACAACCCTTTATTATTTATACAGGACAAAGGTGCAAATATACATCTCAACTTTGCGATTTAGAGCAGATATATCTCTCGTTAAAAAAGTGATGGATATATACCCCTGCTGTTATAAAATGGTGCAAATATATTCTTTTTGCTGATTGAATTTTTTTAAAATCATTTATCTTAATTTTGAATTAAAAAAATGCCACACGGAAAGAAAAAGGCTAGCGAACCTCTTTCCCGGTGGTACAATACAAAGGGCGAAGCTCGAGTAGGTTACTTTGAGTGGCCTTCTTGGATTTCTTGCAATATGAGATTGAATGCCATAACTCTTATTTGTATTTTACTTTTTATTGGTGCTGTTGAAAAATCTGCACAGATAGGATCGCATATTTGGTCACCTGATGCTATGGAGGGTCCCACTCCAGTATTCGAAGCTGCTTCATAGATTTTTGTCTTTCTGTTTCGCGACAACATCACAGTTGTTACAGGGGTTTAAAAAAATTATCCATTTTTTTAGTAGGCATATTTTTTTAAAGCTACATGGTAATTTTTTTTCCTAGTGGATCGGGTCTGGTTCGTTTAAAAAAATGGGTATACTTATTTTTTTAAAGCCACAGAGATGTTTTCTTAAAACAAATCAGACCCGACTCATCAGGAAAAAAAATATCATGTGGCTTTAGAAAAATATGTCTACTTAAAAAAAGGTTTATTTTTTTTAAGGCTCCTTGACATTTTTTTTAATTCAAAAATAAGATAAATAATTTTAAAAAAATTCGTCAGCAAAAATAATATATTTATATTATTATTTTATAACGGCTAGAATATATTTATATTATTTTATAACGACTCAACTACTTTTTAAACCAAAGATATATGTGATCTAAATTGCGAAATTAAGGGATATATCAAGAGTCTTAATTCTTGCATAGTGAATGGACTGGAGTATAGGAATTGAGTCGAATGAATCAAATTAAATGCCAGTCCAGACGTGCCACGCGTCCCGCTTGCTCATTCCCACAAACACTAGACTAGTAAAACGAAAATCGTAGTCACACATTTTCTTGCTTTCATCTCTCAATTCAAGAAACAGCTATGTCAGAAAGGCGATTTCGCTTTGGTTACGTACTCGCACAAAAGAAAAATTCCAGCTTTATTCAAGATTCACTCATCAATCATGCCCAAGAAAAAGGTATAGATCTAATCCCAATCGATCTAAACAAACCATTAATCGAACAAGGTCCATTCGATTGTATTTTCCACAAACTATACGGTCCAGAATGGAGAAAACAATTAGAACAATTCGCTCTTCAAAACCCAACAACCATCATAGTAGATCCAATCGACTCCATTGAAAAGCTTCACAATCGAATCTCAATGCTCAAAGTCGTTAACGAATTAAATATCACTCAAGAAAACGAAACTATAGGAATCCCTATACAAATTTTCGTTGAAGAATCACTTTTTAACGCTATTACACGTCAAGGGTTGCATTTTCCTGTTATTGCTAAGAACTTAATTGCTAATGGGACTGCTGATTCACACCAAATGTACTTAGTTTTGAAACCGGAAGGGCTAGGAGAGTTGAAACCCCCAGTTATATTACAGGAATTTGTTAACCATGGTGGAGTTATATTTAAGGTTTATGTAGCTGGTGAACATGTGAAATGTGTGAAAAGAAGGTCATTACCTGATATTAAAGAGGAGAAATTGGAGACATTGGAGAGTTTGATATCGTTCTCGCAGATATCGAATTTAACTGATCAGATTGATCATAGTTTTGATGAACTGATAGAGAAGGCGGAGATGCCTCCGTTGAGTTTTGTGAACCAAGTGGCGAATCAGTTGAGGGTTGCTTTGCAGTTGCATCTTTTTAACTTTGATATGATAAGGGATAATAAAGTTGGGAATAGGTATCTTGTTATTGATATCAATTATTTCCCTGGTTATGCTAAAATGCCGAATTATGAGAGTATGATGACTGCGTTTTTCCTTGATATTGCACGGGAGAAGCAAAACAACGAGTCTCGTTTGGCTTCCGAATGATCATAAGCCAGTGTAGTTGTTTTGCAGTTGGTTTTTTACTGTTTTATTTCAATGGCAGGTAATAAATTTTCCAGAAAATGGGAACAGCACTACTGCAGATGTTGCTGAAGTGTTTGAAATAAACCTGCTTCTTGAGGTAGATGTGAAACAAAAGAGGCCAACTGCTCTAGTTTCCTAAAATTGTTAGGTGAGGTGCAATTGATGCTTCTCTGTGTCGTTTTCGTTTTTTAAAGTCATTTAGTAACTGAGTTGTGGAATAATTTGGAAATGGATGTTATACTTCAAAGTTCCAACATGTCCTGTTGAAGGAAGTTCTTAATTTTGAGGAATTGGTGTTCTTCCAACATGCTTTACAGCAATAGTATATGAGATTTCTTCAGCCTTTCTGTTTCTTGCTAGTTTCTTTAATATTTCGGTTGCCTTTATGGGTAATTGGTTCAAGCAATCCCCCCCCCCCCCCCCCCTCTACTATTTCTTGTTGAGGCATGATATATTTGTGCTTTTACTAATTCAACCATAAGTTCGTGGTAGGCCGTGTAAGCCTGCATTGTCAAATAGAACATAGAATTAGTGCTTTGTAGTCTACTTAGATGCATTTGTTAGGTTTTTCATGCTTCCCATATGCAAAATGTGATTTAATGTTTCTGTCAAGGCTGATGTGATTAAGATTAGTAGAGGTCGTGCTGGCAAGGACTAGAAAATCTAGCCTGTCCTGGTTGTGTAGCAACATTCTGTTATTGTTCTTGGATGGATTGCGATTTATGGTTTACTTGGATCACACCAACAGATACGATCAGGATTTAATGTATTCTAATGTGAGAATCTGAATGTTAGACCATACCAATTGCTTAAGGTGTTACAGACCTTATCATCTACCCCTGGGCTTAATTTCAAACCTTCGATGTGCAAAACTTATTAAACATCTTACAAATCTTACCCGTAGTCATTAAGTGGGCACCTTCTAAGGTTGAGTTTGTGCCTAGACATCCGCTGCTTGCATCCATTCCTCACATAACTATTCAAGTAGGGTAAAAAAAATTGAATGTGTTTCACGAAACATAATTAGCTATATGTAGACAGCAGATTAACATTTCTTGATTATAACTTTTATCTGAAAAACAGTGGTAGTTGAAGGGAAACATTCGGGGAAACTTGGGATGTAAGAATGTTTCTCGTACAATATACTTTTTTGAAACTCTGATCCTGATGTCTGAAATGTTGCACTTGTTACCTGACGTGCCAGCGTATGTGTTACGGGTTGCCTTTGTTGTGCCTTGGCATCATAATGCAATGCGCCCAGACGGGCCGCACGAGTGTCAGCCGCACGAATGTTAGCCGTGCAGGCAGCGTGCTCTGACGATGGGCTTCAAAAGGAGCATCCTGCAAAGGGACTATGCTCAACGACCATCTAGGGAGGTTGCATGACATGTCCAAAGAGTGCCAAGAATTTTAGCAAGAACTTGGGAGGAGCCCAAGGGTTTGGGTCGACAAACGACAACCACGTGCGTGCCTGAGTGTCAGTGTAATGCGTTTCCGACCTATGGTTGGAATTAAGGCGTTTCGGGTGAAATCCTTATTCCTTGTATGTTCTTATATATGCTTACCAAGTTTGGTGTCATTTGGAGGTCGTTTACCTATGGGCTTGAGCAGTGGCATTGTCGTAATTAGTTGAAGCTTCCGAAGGCTATAGCTCGTTCCATGAGTGTGGGAATGGGATGAAACTTTATGGAGGTGTAAAGGAAGTCAAGAGGAAGAGTTAGGAACAAACGACGCCTCATTTGGAGTTCGGGGGCCCCATTATGATTCTCGGGCAGAAACATGTCTAGTCCAGGAACAAGAGCATTTTTCTTAAGAGCATATATAAGGGGTAGAGGTGTTGTAGCTCAGCCAGCCCTCCCCGTGCGTGCTGCCAGCCAGTCGCACCAAGTGAGCAACCTTGAGGGAGGACCTCAGGGGCCTGCCTAGACATCTCAAATGAGTGTCCTAGGTATTCATACGAGTCAGGCAAACTCTATAGACGGCGCCAAGCCTGCGGGCCAGCGTTGTGGCACAACGAGTGTCGGAGGCTTGATGTAAGGACCGATTATGCCCCGCGGGCTATTCTTATGAATGTTAAAGAGCTCTGTGCCGATTGAGTACTCGAGGCACCACTCTTAAGAGCCTCGTGTATTAACTTGTGAGCTTGGCTTGGGTACAGCTTTGCAAGCAAGGGTCCGTCGGCCTAGACGTGCAGCTGTGGGGCGACACTGCACTACCCGGGATGGAAGTATGTTGCGAGGGATATGTTTGCCAATTCCCTGGGACAACCATGGGCATATTATGGAAGTCGTACATGACAAAGGCCAAGAATTGAAAGTTGCCCTACTCGGGCAAAGCATAAGCCAATTGTGGAGCACAAGGCAAGTGTCAAGCTTGAGGATCGGACTATGCGTGCGAGAGCGACGCTCAGTGCTAGGTGAGGGACAGGCATGTCCGTAGCCACCCCAAGGTGCGTGCATAGACGAGACCCAGTGAAAATCAAATGATTCTTTTTTAATCAGCATATGAGATGCGCCACAGGAAGCCTTGCCCTCAAACGGCCGGCACAAGAAAAGCTAAGCCTCTGAGGCAAGCTTCACCATAGGCATCGGGTTGTGCCAGGAAACCTGGGATAAGAGAAGGTTGGCTTGTAGTCGGGTGGGACTATGAGTGTCACACGTGTTATTTGTGTGCCGTTGACGCTAAGGAGAAGTCGGCTCGTGACAGTGCTAGCGTCACTTGCGTGGTTTTGTTGAAGCAATTTTAAGGAAGTTGATGTTTCAATCTGGTAATAAGCAACTGGAGATATTCTGCAGCACATAATTTGCTATTGGAGCTTCATTGTCCCATTCAAAAGGCAACTTTAGTGTATTGCGATAATATTAGTGTCATCTACCTTTCAGGTAATCCGATTCAGCACCAACACACTAAGCATATCGAAATGGACATTCACTTTGTCCGTGAAAAGGTTGCTTGTGGTCAAGTTCGCGTATGTCATGTCCCGTCCCGTCGAGATATCAAATTGCAGACATCTTTACAAAGGATCTTCCCGCGGTCCTTTTTGAAGATTTTAAGGACAGCCTCAGCGTTCGAAGACCGCCCGCTATGACTGCGGGGGTGTGTTAGACAAGGTATATACCCGTGATATACACTTGGTATACATAGTGTATATCACGGGCATAATAGGCTGAAAGCAGTGTCTCGGACTGGCCCATCACGGGCAAACAGTGGCCCATCACGGGCTGTATATTTGGTGTATATATTGTAGTGTAAATGTTACCTTAATTAGTCTTGTACACTTACCATAATTGTATAGTTAGAATTATGGTAGAATAAGGTTTTAGGAATAGGATTCTCCTATTATGGAAATATGTAACTTGTATATATACCTTTCAATTAATGAAAATAATCAAGGGGATTATTTCTTTCAATATTACCCCTTTGTTATACAGCAGTTGATGTTGCAATGCATTAGACATTAGGAACTCGTATTGCTGACTCTATAGGGTTGCTGCTTAGTCCATATTGGTCTAGATCTGGCAACAAGAATCTTTCTAACCTGTCGTGTGTGATCTCTGAACTTCCCTCTCCAGCTTCAAAGTCCCAAACTTGCTAGGAGGGAGAAATCTGTGTGAAAAATGTTGCCATCTTATAAAAGAAGTGAGTGTTCTAAGGGAGAGACAAATCTCCTGTACACATAAAACGAAGATGAAAATGTAGATCCAACCTTCAAAATTAAGCTTTCGGGAAAAGATTGTCCTCTTATACCTTAAACCCTATCGCCTAACCATGGTTACTGTTAAGTCGTATCTATTCTCATTTTAATGTGCAACTACTAACGTTAAATTACTTGGTTCACTAAACACCAGTCCCAACACATTTTATAATTAAAAGTGCAAACAAGATTCTATGATACTAGATGCCTCATTTGTTATACAATACAACTTTCCAAACTTACTGGAGTTACCTTTAATGATAAGAGTAACATAAAAAAAAGTTTGTATTAATTTCTTTTGATTTATTAAAATAGATAAGTGATTTTATTCCGTATAATGACAAGTAGAAAAGTTAGTAGGAGTAATTGTTTTCATTCATCTTCATCTCACTAAAGAATTTTCATGAGAATGTTCGATATACATGTTAAGAGCCACATCGGAAATGGAATGAGAACATGGACTCCTTATATGGACTTGGACAATTTTCACCCTACAAGCTAGCTTTTGGAGTTGAGTTAGACTCAAGATCCATTCTTTATATGGTATCAAAGTCAGGGCCATTCCAATTCTTTATTCACCGATGTTGGACCCCCAAATTATATTGTCCACGATCCAGTTAACGAGGTCTGGGCATGCGGGGGAGTGTTAAGAGTCTCACATCGAAAATGGAATGAGAACATAAACTTCTTATATGGACTTGAAAGTTAGGCTCAAAATTCATTCTTTATAAAACCGTCAATCTAGAGATGATTAGTCGTCAACTTAAGAAATTACTGAACTATAGCTGCCGGGAAGGGAGATCCAATGGGTCACAGAGCAAAGAGCAAAGAGAAGGAAATATAATTGAGACAAAATTGAGCAATCGAGCTAGCAACATCCTTTTGTAACACACTTAAAATGGAGTTGTGCTTATGCTCCCTCATCTCACCAAGTCTTTTTGCTAAGAAATTTTTAAGAAATGAATTATATATTTGAAAGGGCTAAGATGTTCTTTTACTTCATTCTCTTTTAGTTATTTAAATTCTATTTTGTACATTAAGTCTGAAAGTTACTATTCTTATAAACTATTTCAGAAAAAGATAAATAGTAATGTGCCATTGACAAATTATACATATTTCCAGGTGTTTTTCCTTTTTATTTTACACATTTAAATGTACTTTTAAATTGTGTAACTGGATGAAAATTAATTACAGTAATATGTTTTCCTCTAAAAATTAATATGAGTTTAAACTATTAGTAAATAAGTATCTAGAAATAAAACAAACCTGTAACTTTTTTTTAACAATTTTAGATTATGCTTTTCTTTATATGTTACACATTTAAATGTACTTTAAAATTGTGTAACGGAATGAAAATCAATTAAAGTAATATGTTTTCCTATAGAAATTAATATGAGTTTAAACAATTAGTATAAAAGTATTAGAAATACTCCTAACAAACCTGTAACTCTTTTCTTTAACAATTGTAGATTTGTTGGTTTTTTTTTCTTGGAATAGTGCAAAGAGGAATAATAACGATACCTTTGCCATAAATATAATTTAATAAATAATAGGAAATAAAATAAAAAAACATCTCATTCCTTCAAAATTTCTGGGACACATGGGTGCATTGATATCTACTGAGCAAAAACTAATGGAGCAGAGCCAAACCTGAAGATGGAGGGGTGGCGGGATGGGGAACGGGTACTTATCGGGCGGTTTAGTTGGATATTTGTACTTAATGGTTATCAAACTTTAAATATATTAATCCGCTAACCAACCAATAAGATATCGGTTGATTCGGTTTAAATTTAACGATTATCGATTGAATTATCTTTTAATCAATAAAATCAATTACGAAAAAGGCAAAACTCAAGAGACTCAAAATTGAATCTGCTTATGTGAAGCTAATAGGACCAAAGCATGAGTTTCCAAAAGGTGCCATCACTAAAGAACAACACTTTTTTATATTATATCCCAATCATATATTGTCACATTAATTTATCATACAATCAAGTAAATAATTACTACGAAAGAAAATAAAAACTCAAGAATCACAAGTACCCATACAAAATCATCTTAGGTAGTAGGCTAGAAGTAGCATGCATATCCAATTAAAAGAAAGAGACTAAGATGAACAAAGAGGTTCTCAAATTGTTCTCCAGATTGACAAAAACAAACAAAAACAAGAGGCATACTTGTCTAAGCAAATTTGAATATAGAGATGTCAACACAGTCCCCAAATCCCTGTTTTCTAAGGCAATGAGCCAAGAAGATTAAAAAGATACATGTAATATAAGGTTCAAATAACCATCACTAAAGAACCCATTTAATTTTTATACTTTCTAAAGTCAAACTACTTATATATCCAAAGGATATAAATGTACATTTAACTTCTTTTAACGGTTAACGATTTATTCAGTAAGAAAATTGAGTAATCTATATCCCGCTCCATTAATTAAAAATATCAGTCCATTCGCCAACCGTAAATCAAATAATCTGATATCAATAAGTCAATAACCTTATTTTGCAGTTGACTTATCGATTGCGGTTCGTTTTGAAGAGGTATGCGTCAGCTGCAATGTGAAAACAAAGGAATTAAGCTTGATTGTATACCAAAAAGTGGGAAAATGCTAAATTTTATTTATAAAAACAAGTCGTGATATTTTTATGTAATTACCTCACGGCAATCTTGCTTACCGCAAAACTTTTGAACGTCATACTTTGTCCGACCCATTGTCCTATCAGTGGAGGAATAACGTCCATGAAAGGAAGAGACAAGGAAGTACTACCTTGTTGACTTATTAATCAACTTTTATAGTCGTGTAAGTAATTTCTCAAGCCCCAGAAAACTAAGCTATGTATATTTAAATGATAGTCCAATCCCGAGGAGAGTTCACGTGTAAAATTTCTTTGTTGAATGGAGATAAGTTCAAGGGCTTTTTTGATCGGAAAATGCACGCATATTAAGTCTCTTTCCCCTGAGTTCAAGATGTATCTTTCGCTTCTCTTTCACTACTTCCCTCATTGGGATTGGTCAAACTCCTTCACTTATTGCTCGATCCAATCCAGAACCTATTGGGTTATTTTTATACATGTATAAATATTTGGGTGAAGTTAGTTAGTATCTTCTTATTTTTTATATAAAGTTAAAATGTATCACAATTGTTCCATATAGTTTTAAATATCTTTTATTTATCTGTCATTAAAAGTCAAAGAAAAAGGCACCACATTAAGCTAAGTGACATTATATTAATAGGCCACTTGGCATTAATTAACTGTTATTAAGAACTAATTATACAAGTTTTGAATTTATTTAATTTAAAATCCAATAAACTTCTATACAGTTTTATGCTCTTGAATGGTAAGTGCTGCAAAGCCACGTTTAATACAATTGCCCCATTTATCATCGCCGTTCATTGTTCAATTTCTGGAAAATGAAGTCTGGGCGAAACTTAGTAAGCCCTATTCCTCAATTTTATTTATATTAACAATATCAACAGTAATACTAAGCATGTTTTTGTTGAAGCTTCAAACAATGTCATAATTTAATTATGTGTTTGTTTCTCGATATACTCTCAAACGGAGGAGTTAATGAAGAATGAAACCCAATTGTTAAAGGCTGAAGCAAATGCTCTAGATTAGGATAAAATACTTGAAAATTACAAACAGTGGATTCATTACAGAAGTAGGGCGTAAGGTGTTTGACAGAAATCCAAAGAGAAAAGGCAGATTTATTATCAGCAATCTTCTTGCTTCCATTATATTCTGTGTTTTATCATTTCTTTCCATTTTGGTTGAGAATTTCTTCTGTTTTAATACTTCTTTTGTTCGTTTATTCAATAAAAGTTACTTTCTTTAGGTAGTTTTTTTCAAAGCTATTTACTTTTGTCACAAAAATCATATAAAAATAGTGCTTTTGGAAGGTAAAATTTATAGCTGGGTCAAAAACACTATAAGTGATTATCCATGAATTTATAAGTCAAAAAGTCGGCAGGTTCTATCTAATTTTGTGGAGAAATAATGTGTTGAATTCTTTCGGAAGGGCCAGGAGCAGGAAGAGTCTGAGCAGCTTCAACGGCATGACACTTCTAACAATGACCATGAGATGAAGATGGAGATGATGTTGCCTTCCTACTATCAGATACAAAAGCTGCAGGACTGTGCGGCCAAGCTGGTACATTCGAGCGAAGTAAATATCAGTGTTTTGTAATGTATGTATTGCCAATTTTACACTCTATTTTGAGCTTAGATGTTTGTATAGTTAGTTAAGTAGAAAAAAACTAATTTCAGTGTTTTACACTGTTTAAGATGTTTGCGAGATTTTGCGGTCACTCATAAGCCTGTCTGATTCATTTTCGTCCCAAGGTTAACTTGTGCATCACATTATTTGTTGCAAGCATTTTCTTTTAGTAGTATCTAATACCTTTGGGAAAATAAAGTGTCTACTCAATTGTGATAGAAGAATTACGAACCTATGAATGGTCAAAACGGTACTTGCTCATGTGCTCAAATGCATAAGGGCTCCCATAAACAAACATAGAAAAGAGAAGCACTTAACAATATTCATCTAGAACAATTGTTTTGATTTTGATACGTACATATTGCTTAGAAGTTCTCGATGAATCTGATATGTAACTTTCTTCTCCCAAGTTTTGTACCAAAGTCAAGTTTGAGGTTTCTAACTGTTGTTATTGTTTCATATGTCTGCAGTAAGAGGCTTAAGGAACCTCCATTTCGGGTTATACAAAACCACTTTGCTATCTCTTGATATTTGGGAGACATAGCTGCAAGGTACTTTTCCTTTTGCCAATTAATAGTAGCAAAGGTATTAGTTGAATATTTCTGTCGTAGTGCAGATTTTAATGAACTGAGTTTGCTACATTTTATTCTCATTCTTCTTGTGGTGATCATGCCTGAAATTTAGATTAAGAGGTTAGGATTTTGTTTACCATATACCAAGAATACTGTTGAATCCAGTGGTGGAGGTAGAGTACCGATTACAGGTTCAATAGAATCTACTAGCTTTAGCCAAAACTCTATATTTGTGCAAAAAAAATCTAATTAACACAGACAAATGATTTACCAAGAACTCATTAAGCTGCCTTTTTAAAAATTTAGAAATCATAAACTCAAAATTTTGAATCCGCCTTTGGACTTGAATCATGTGGTCTTAACAATATGTCACGTCATTCCTGTACCTATAAGGGAGTGTAAATGAGAATATAATGTTGGAATTTAAAAGTTAATAAATATATACAAAGGGTCATTCTTTTTTTTTAAAAAACAAATTATAAAGAAAAATGGAAGACATCATAGTATATAATCAGATATTATATTTATAAAGTATTAAGCCGCAAAGTGCAAAAAAGTTTACTTTAGGTGAGATTGTTGTGCGCGCAATAACGTTCTATCTGAGCAAAGAATTTGATCCCTCAACTTAAAATTATTGTTAATTGCGAAGAAGTTCACTTATTGCTTTATTGGTCTTTTTTTCTTACTATGTGGAAGCCTGACAAGCAATTTGAAGCGCTAAGGTGTGCAATTATTTGCAAAATGTTGTGTTTATTTCTTCTTACTTCTCAAAATGTGTAAGTGATGGAGAAAGGCGTTGGACTGAGTTGTCATATAAGGACTAGGGAAATATGGCCATTTTGTCCATCAAGAAAGAGGATGTCATTTTCAATTTATAGATGTATGTGATTCTTTATGCTTCTAACAACCTGCTGGTTGCTTGAAATCTCTTGTGGAGTTAATTCTTGTTTTGTGGTGGGAACAGAGATGTTTCATTGGTTTTATTTCTCAGCATTCTGCATTATATGGGTGGGTGACTGACATCTTGAGGTGGAGTCAGTTTTCAATATTTCTCAATTCCTTGTAGGATTCCTAGGTTGTGGTTCTCATATATTTTAGTCTTTGCAACATTATATTTTTGCTTTGAGCACATCTGCTAAAGCCAGTGGTAAGCTTGAGAGAGCATAGGGCTTTAAGTTTCTCATCATGTTTGTGTGGTTTTTGTCAGGTGGATGCTCTGTACTGGTGGACACCAATGCTTTTATGGTAGACTGGTCTTCACCGAGGATGAAGTTTTGATTAGAAAAAATTATCTGCTTAATGCATTTTTATTCAAACACTTAGTATTTGTTTATTGTAGTTACCATGTGTGGGATGGAAATGTTGCTAAAAGGTTGTCACTGATGGTATATATGTAAGTTCTTTTTGACATAACCGAATGACAATTAGGATTTGATGGAGATGTAATTATAACTTTCAAGAAAATGTGATACTGTTAAATCTGCAAGGTTACGCCAAGCAGTTTTCTCCCATCATATAGTCACTTGTCTTTTCCAGATATGATGAGCTTATCAGTCACGACTGTATTTTCCTTTCCCACTTTGCACTCCTCTGTTTGGTTAGATTGCTCTACTGCTTGCTATTTTATGAGAAATAGAGAAAGAAGCATTCTGTGTGCATGTGAAAATGTTTCGTTTGGGTTATGGTTTCGTGTAAACACTGTCTGGGTAAAAGTTTACCAGATTACCAATGTTTGATAGAGACTAATACCCCACTGTGGTAGCAGAATCAGTCTCCATGGGGGATCAATTTATGACATATATCAGTTTTCTCATTTGAATGCGATCAGAAAGGATCAACTTTGGTAGTATCTTTCTTGCATGTTGACTCAATTGATTCTTGCCTTTGTTGGATCGGGTGGAGGCTTGGAGCACAAGCAATAAATATTTGTACCGCGTTGGTAACCTAAATTAGGCATAGAACCACTAATCTCGTGTGGAAGGAAGAATCTCTGTGAGCGAAGGGAGGACTTGGAGGATAACGATGGGATGGTATTCGCCAACTTACCTCCTCTTATAGTGTCTCTAAAGTACTAGAAAAAATGGTCGTTAGTAATTTACTCGCAAATATGATTGTCAAATACCAACTTGTGACTAAATACTGGGTCATGGAAACGAAGAGGGGTTGTCATGCTATGGTAAGAGTTTCATTTTTGTGACTGGGTTCACGGGTTCAAGCATGGAAATAACTTGTGTCAGGTAACACTACCTACCATAGACACATCTTAGCGCACTGAGCTACCTTTTATTTGTTTCTCACGGGCGAAATAATGTGGGTGAACATATATTGCCCAATGACTATAAATTGTTTTTACTGTACATGTGTACCTTGAAGGGCATACAGATTATTTACATTAGCAGCTGATTCAGGTAGAACAGTTGAAGCCCATACACTTTAAGAGATGAAAAGGCTACAATATCTCAATTTAATAACTTGGACGAAAATTCTCTATGCTAGCACCAGTAGAATTATAATTAGCAGGATGACCCCAAATATCACCAACAACAAGCAGCTCTGCAAAGAAAATTTGGAAGTGTCAAATTGTCTCAAACTATAGGCGAGGCATCAGCTAAATAGCTTGCGGCTGAGAAGGGGGTACAGGACTAGCTGCCACCTTGACACTTACCATAGATGAAGTAGATCGTTGAATTTTCAATGCCTTGGTGAGTTGCTGAGCAGCTTGTGCAGTTGCATCATGAGAGCTGTCAACTTTGGAACTGATATCATCTGGCAGACGGGTATTAGGATGTTAGATCCATCAATAGGATAAGATATAGTTGGAAAATTCTGCTGGAAGAAAGACAAGGGTGAAGGATTGGATAGAGATATTGGCTAACCGAGCATAATTCCTTGATCATGAACCAATAAAGCCAAATCCTTGAACATCTCATTCAGTTCACCAATGTGGTGTTGGACTTCTATGATCCCTTGCTCTCTTTCTTCAATGATTGCCTCGTTTTCAACAATCTCATGTTCCAACTGTATGACGTCCTGTCTGCCATAGAAGGAAAACCAGGGATTCACTATGAGCAAAAGAACTGGTTGTAGCATAAAGAATTTGTGAAAACAGTAAGAAAATAAGATTACAGCAATTTCCCTTGCCATATTGGAACATGGGTGCTGAAAGAAAGTTTCTTAAATATGCATTATCAACCAGCAAAACCCAAGAACGAGTGTGTGCTTAACTATCTCCTAACCTTTTGGATTCCAGATGGATAGAACTGCTCTCGGGACTGGTAGATGAACTTATCTGAAGCTCGGGGTTGCTGCATAATGCAAAATTGTAAGATATCAAGACACAAATTCAAAATCTAAGCAAAGCTCAATCCGCTGGCACTGAGCAATTGAATACCATACAAATGATGGGTTCAACTGTAACAACCTTAACGTATACCAGGTTCAATTGTAACAACCTTAAAGGTTACACTTATCGAAATGTAAATTCTAGATTGGCTTCTGAATAGCATGATTCTAGGAAAGAATGATTGCATACAAGAAGTAGAAGCATTTGGAATGATTACTTGCCCGGATAGAATGATTTCCCTGGAAATGAAAGGAGTGTAAGCTGCTTCTCGCTGTGCAGCAAGTTGCTGAGCCTTTTGGAACTTCTTAAGAACTGATTGGAAATCCTTGGCAAGCTTAGCATCAGAAATCTTCTTGGTAGCCTGAAATTTAAAAAAAAAAAAAAATTACTCACAAGATTTAATAAAAACTGTAAACTGTATCCCAAGTATGACACATTTTTCTTTCACCTTTTTGTTCAATTCTTGACTCAAAATTTTGAAATGAAAGTAGAAACAGGCAATATATTTCACCCACTTACATTGGATTGAGAATATTTATCAGATTCAATGGCTTGCTTAAACTTAGCTGAAGTTTCTTTTATCAATTCCCCAATTTGCTGCCTTGTACTGTGCCTGAAGAAAAAACAAAAAATTAAGGCTGCTAGGCGCTAGCACATGTACCACTGTAATGCCATTGATAGCTTAATCTAGAAAAACACACTAATCCTATGGTAATGACTAAGTAAAAGAGATTAAAAGAAGTCTTAACAGCTTGTGACGGAGTTCAAGAGTATCTTTGGGGGTTCCAAGGGTGTTAACGAGGCGTTGAAAGCTCGTCAAAGCTGTATTTATTTGAAAGACACCAACTACTATGGAAGGATTTCTGGTGGCTTGTTTTGTTTGTCGTCCCCATAATCCACTTCCTCCTTGAACATAAAAAGAATTGCTTAATTCAAGATCTTCAAAGCTCATTTCTTCCTACTAGAAAAGAAGAAAGAAGATTTTTGTGTGTGCGCTGACAAAGAATTAGAAATCTGTGTCTAGAAAAGGAAAAGTAACATTATTGAAAGAGAATAGTAGCTTGACTATTTTTATTAATGTCAAAGATATATATACATGATATATAATATTTAATTATAGAAATTAAATTTTTTTTTAGAAGACTACTATCATAATTACACATGTCCAAGAATTCTAATTGGAATATACGGAAGATACACGTATATTCTTTCAACCCCTCATAGCGGGCGATTGTCGTACGCTGAGACTGTTTCTAAAATCTTCAAACAGAACTAAGGGAAGACCCTTAGTAAAGATGTCAACAATTTGGTATCGTGAAGGGACATGCAAGGCACGTACTTGTCCACGAGCTACGTTTTTGCGAACAAAGTTAATATCCATCTCAATATGATTAGTGCGCTGATGTTGGACAAGATTCTGAGAGATATACCGCACTAACATTATTGCAGTAGACCAAGGTAGCTTTATGAATAGGAAAGTGAAGCTCTAATAGGAGATTATGCAGCCAACAGGACTCAGACACCACATTGGCTACCCCTTGATACTCGGCTTCGGCACTAGATCGTGATAAAGTAGTCTGGCGTTTAGCCGACCAAGAGACCAAGTTATCACCAAGAAACATACAATACCCAGATGTCGATCGTCTGGTATCTGGACATCCACCCCAATCAACATAAGTATAAGCCATGAGAGTAGATACAGAGGATGAATATAAGTGCAAACCATAATTAAGAGTGCCTTGAATGTAACACACAATGTGTTTGAGAGCGTGCATGTGCTCGTCTCTTGGATCATGCATAAATAAACACACATGTTGTATTGCATAAGTAATATCTAGCCTCGAGAATGTAAGATACTGAAGAGCCCCTACAAGACTGTGATAGTGGGAGGGATCCTCGTAAGGTATGCTGGAATTAGCACTCAGCTTCGGTTTGGTGTCAACCGGAGTAGGAGATGACTTACAGGATGACATGCCAGCCCGTTCAACAATCTCAGCTGCATACTTTCTCTGGGATAAAAATAGACCACATGTCCCCCGGGGTATGGCTAGATGGCAAAGAAGGGGGACTTAAAATATTGCTGGAGGCCTGCAGCGTGGGTTCGAATCATGGTGGGAGCAATTTGATTTCTTCTGGGGTAGGACCTTGTAGGTGTTGTCAGTTGCTCTGTTCTCAAACACTGGTCATTCAGGCACATCCCGCGATTTACTGATAGTAATATTGATGGACCGGGACTACTATCTCCAGGAATAGTCTGGCATAAGCCAGGAAGCTGAATATAAAAAAAAAATAGACCACCTACATGATGAGTTACAGCTATACCAAAAAATAACTCAAATGCTCCAAGTCTTTCATAGCAAATTCGGAGTTGAGAAGAGATACGATAGACTTGCACAGTTTATCAGAAGAGGCAGTCAATATAATATCATCCACATATAACAGAATGTATGCCAGAGAAGTACCGCGACGATAGATGAACAGAGAATGATTATACCTGTTGTGAGATGAACAATCAACAGGTCTTGCCACCCCGTCCACCGCCACTGCCATCACCGCCACCGCCGCAGGTTTTGCCATCATTTTTCCTATTTTGGCCATTTTTGCCGCCACCATTGTTACGATTTTGGCTAGATTTTTTCGGGAAGGAGTGATGGTCAACAATGTCCCCTGATGTGGCCACCATCTTAGCGGAATTGGCTTCGATTGCCACATTTTTAGCCAACCCAACTTCTTCTAAGGTGAGCATGGAACGTGCTTAGTAGAACGGCGGGAAAGGATTGCTTTGACGAAAAAGAGTTCCAACTCCATCATAAGCCTCGGAGAGGCCTGCAATCATCTGAAGAACAATAAGATCATTAGTGACGAGCGCGCCAACGTTCTTGAGTTGATCCAACAACTCCTTGAGACTTTGACAATAAGCTGAGGCATTCAGAAAATTCTCCATGTTTATGTGGGAGAATTCCTGCTCAAGGTTCACGATACGAGAATTTTTGTTATCCTGGAATATATCACACAACCTATTCCAAGATTTCATTGTCGTGGCGTCGGGTTCGATAATAGTCTGTTAGAGGTCCATAGAGATGGTGGAATAAATCCATTAGAGCACCGTAGCATCAAGAGTTGCCCACAACTCTATTTCATCATCGGTGGTAGGCACCTTCTCCTTGCCTTTTTTCGGTGTGAAGATGTGATGGAGGACTCGATTAGACTGTGCGTGAATTTTAAATAGTTCTGCACAGGCGCGTATTGGACGTTTTTCATCTCAAGAACAATAAGGATGTTGTTCTTGATATTGGAGATTACAAGGGCATGATGAAATGTGTTCTTTGTGGTAGACATGATGAAAGAACAAGAGGAGAATTAGGGATTCGGAAGCCGTCGGGCGATATTGAGTATTCCGAGGAGGGCGGCGGAAGAGGGTATAATTTGGAGAAGGAAAAGTTTGTCCTAGACTGCTGATACCATGAAAGAGAATAATCCCTTGGTTATTTTCATTATTGTCAACGGTATACATGATATACAATATTTAATTATGAAAATTTAATTTATCTTTTCCTAATACAAGACTACTACCATAATTACACATGTACAAGAATTCTAATTGGAATATACATGAAATATACGGAAGATACACGTATATTCTTTCAATTATTGATGTATTTGGATATGGGAGGTTGCTTTCAATTGAATTTGAAAATGTTGAAGTTTGCAAGAATTGAGCAGGGAAAGTAGGCGATGTACCGTGCAAGTGAAACTACTACAACAGAGTACAAAACGAAGGTGCCTACTGCCTTAGCCTTAACGCCTCTGCTGTTTCTGATTTTCAGTTGAGTTTGTCTTTAGTTTTATCGTTTACTATACCTCTTCCAAGTGTCCTCCTCTTGGAATGGAGTGATTTGGAGAGGTTCAACCCCCCCCCCCCCCAAACCAGCCACCCTTTTTTAAAACAACTTTTAACGTGTATGTATATACACACGATGTAAAAATGTTAGTACTATATTACTTACTATATCAATTCATTCAAATGATATTTATAAGTTTTCTTAAGATATGTGATTTGAAAATTTTAAAATAAGATAAATCACCCTGTTAATATATAACTTAACTCCTAATTAAAAATCAACTTACTGTTCAAAGGATTTTTTTAATTAAAAAGTTGTCTTCTATTACACTTCAATAGTTAAAATTATATTTTCTTTAAGACAATTCTGTGTATTTCAACTTTCTTATTATTTTTATAAACATAGTCAAGCCCACACGTATAAATTGTAAATCGGAATCGACAAAGCTTATGAAACCATATAACATGTGAAGATTGGAGTTATTAACAATTACTATAATATTTGTGTTAGGATTCCTAAGAATACTGAATTGTGGAGGTATTTAGTATTCTTACATTTTTTTTTAAAAAAAAAAAACTTGCAATCAAGCAAGTAATTTACAAATAGCTTATGCATGCAATTTTTTGACTACAATAAATGAGAAGCTAAATCAATGTATTTTGGTACGTCATTTTCATGAGAGATAAATATCTCTCTCCCTTCCTGCGTATGTGGCCTTTACCCAGATGTGGGTGAGGTAAAATTATCAAACATAAAAAGCGTGTCCCATTTGCCAACTTTGGCGCATAACACGTTCATTTCTAACTCGTCCATAATACAATTCATTAAACTTTTACATCTCTCTTCTCCGTTTTGGGTCTTGGATTGTTCCTGCTTTTCCGATAGCCTCCAAATTATTCTCGGATTGATCTGAGGTTTGTCTCGATGTCGGTAAGTGAATCTCTTTTTCTTTTTGTCGTTACGAAATTAGTTGATCATGATTTATTTTCCGTTTGTGACTTATTGTTTTATGAGATTCGATTTCATTTGTAAATCTGAAATACATAAACAATGGCAAAATAATTCAAGCTAATATTCTTGTTTATCCTTTCTGTAACTAGTATATATATGAAAAGTACAACTTTTTAATCTTATGGCAATATATGTGTGATTTATATCATGGCTATTTAGAATGTGCATGATTCTCTAAGAAAAATAAATTGACAGGGATGGAAGAATATTAATTAAGCCTTTTTTTGTCAAGTTTTGCTAATCTTTTCTGGTTATATATTATGATAGGCTAAAACAGTGCAAGTGAGCAATGTTTCTTTGGGTGCTAAAGAGCTTGATATCAAGGAGTTCTTTTCATTCTCTGGGGATATTGAATTTTTAGAGATGAAAGGGTTAGTTTCTATTTCTTTTTTGCAGCAGAAATTTTTTGTTCTTCTTTTTTGGTTTATTGAGCATCTAACTTATTTTTACCCAAGATTTTATATGGTCAGAAGTGCTAATCTAGAAAAGTAAGGCGATAGACGGGCAAATGTGCTTATTGAGAATCATTGGCGGTTTCTTTTATTCGCTTACATGTTTTTTTATTTTCTGTATAGTGAGAATGAGCGATCTCAAATTGCTTATATCACGTTCAAGGATCCTCAGAGTGCAGAGACTGCGGTTCTTCTTTCAGTATGTAAACTTCTCGTTGATCCGAGCATGTTCTAATTTTTTTTAATGTTAGTCAATAAGTTTCTATTATTTTCCAGTCTAATTGATTTAGTGCTGAAAAAGTTGTTACCTTCGTTGATGAAGTACTGTTTCCGGAGAAATCAATGTCTTCGTATAACTTATGGTCATAGTGTCTTCTAGTGTACAAATTCTATAGAAGGTACAAAACCTTTGTGCCAGTTAATTTAGCAAGCATTCCTTATCAAGAATGTTATAAGCTAGCCCCTAATCCTTTTTCCTATATCCTTCTGAATTATCACTTTTTTCGTCAATGTGGAATGTTGTTTTTTGGGGTGAAACAGCATGGGAAAATTGAGCTGCTCCTTTTGCAAAAATTGTGAGAATAGCATTAAGTAGGTTGGTGTATCTAGAATCTTAGTTCACAGTGTTTGTGCTCTTGTATTGGTCCCCAATTTCCCGTCTATTATTTGGCTGTTGCCTGTCCATGTGAGAAATTCAGATTTTCTTTCACATTTAGGAGATTGCTAAGTTCTCTAAGCTATGAAAAAAGCATACTGCTTATGTAAGGAACATCAAAGGAACTTCTGCACGAAGGTGGCTATAATTTGCTGTGCATTTGTACTGTTTCTCTTGGTTAAACTGCCACATGTAAGCTTCTGAGATCATTAACTGAAGGAGCTGTAAGAGCTAATCCATCCCTTTACTTGGATATATAGTTCACACAACACTGCTAGTGGGAATCTCCTCTGCAATTAGGTTTATTACTTGCCTTTTCTTTTCTGTAAGAGCAAAAGAAGTTCCAAAGTGGTCCCATATAAACTACAGTTGAGAGTCATCCGATTACTTTGGTTGTTCACAACATAGACTGGTTAACATTTTTATCCACACAGGGGGTGAGGGTTGGGTGAGATAATGTTTCATTCCTCATTTCATATTGATACATGAAGTTTACGGTAAAGTAATGGACCTTGAGCCTAACTCAATCCAAATTTTAGCTCATGAGGTAAGGATTTCCCAAGACCAAATAAGTAGACAAACAACTCACCCCTCGACCAATACGGGCAACTTCTGTATGAGCTTCCAGTTTCCCCCTCCTTTAACTATTGATTGGCTCGGCTAGCGTTTATAGCTGTCCGTTTCTTGACTTGGTGAGGCATTGATTTTCTCTATTGATTTATTAAGTTATTTATATTTGTGCGTGGCAAGGTATCAGTTCTTTTTTCTTCTTTAATTCCTCAGTGTGTAGGGGAGGATGGAGAGGGGTATATTAGGCAGATGAAGCATTTGAGATATGCCAGAAGTATTTATCGAAACACAGCTAAATGGGATTTATCTATTCCCCCTTAACAGCAAAATTATGGTTTCAGTTTAGCCCAGATCACTTTAAGGTGCTAATAGTCTTGAAGCTCACCAGTGCTCCCAGAGAATAATGCATAGTAGCTGACGAAATCATACAAGCCTAGGTCCATGCGACTTGCATGTGGCCTTTTTACTTCAGCTTTGATGACTTTAATAAAAGGATCAACATAGTGGGGAAATTGCAGTTTGAAAAGTTAAGGAACTATACTGCATTTTAGCATAGTGTAAAGGTCGATCAGTCTTTTGAAAGTTAGCAGGTTTCTGGTTGTAGAAATTAGAGTTGGAAAAAAGGAAGCACACACAATCAAGTAGTCAATGAAAGAAATAATCCCTTCATTATTTTCATTAATGAAAGAGTATATATATATATACAATTTACAATTTTCCATAATAGGAAAATCCTATTCCTATTCTATTCTCAAAACCGTTGTACAAGAATCCTATAATTTGGTAAGTGTACAAGTCTAATTTAATACAATATTTACATCCAAATTTGATTCCAAAACCGTGATAAACAGGGGCTTGTATACCGTGTATACCACGGTTTCACATATGGTAAGTTTCCTTGTGAAACCGTGATGTATATCACGAGTATAACTAACACACCCCCGCAGTCATAGCGGGCGGTCTTCGTACGCTGAGACTGTCCCTAAAATCTTCAAAGAGTACTGACAGAAGACATTTGGTAAAGATGTCTGCAATTTGATACCTGAAAGGGACATGGCAGACACGTACTTGTCCACGACCTACCTTTTCGCGAACAAAGTGAATATCCATCTCGATGTGTTTAGTGCGCTAGTGTTGAACCAGATTACCAGAAAGGTAGATGACACTAATATTATCACAATAAATCAAGGTATCTTTCTGAATAGGACACTGAAGCTCTAAAAGAAGATTACGTAACCAACAGGATTCAGAGACCATATTGACTACCCCTCGATACTCGGTCTCTGCACTAGAACGAGATAATGTATATTGACGCTTCGCAGACCATGAGACCAAGTTATTACCAAGAAACATACAATAGCCGGACGTGGAACGTCTGGTATCTGGACAGCCACTCCAATCAGCATCAGTATACGAGACAAGTGTAAATGTCGATGAAGAATATAAATGTAAGCCATAATCAAGTGTCCCATGGACGTATCGAATAATGCGTTTGAGCGCATTCATGTGCTCAACCCTGGGATCATGCATAAACAAGCACACCTGTTGTATGACATATGTAATATCTGGTCTCGTGAAAGTAAGATACTGAAGAGCCTTTGCAAGACTGCGATAGTGAGTCAGATCCGTGTACGGTGAGCCAGTCGCAGCACCCAGCTTGGGTCTAGTATCAACTGGAGTGGAAGTAGACTTGCATGAGGACATACCAGCGCACTGAATGATCTCAGCGGCATACTTCCATTGTGATAAGAATAACCCACCTTCATGACGAGAAACATCAATCCTCAAAAAGTAACTCAAGGGCCCCAAGTCTTTCATAGCAAACTCAAAACTGAGCATGGTTATGATAGACTTGCGCAAAGAATCAGTAGAGGCAGTCAATATACTATCATCCACATATAATAGAATATAAGCCAAGGCAGAACCACGACGATATATGAACAATGAATTATCAGACTTGCTGTGCGAAAACTTAATAGACGAAACATAGTCTGCATATCGCTTATACCAAGCCCGTGGGGCCTGCTTAAGCCCATACAAGGACTTCTTCAATAAACAGACATGATGAGGATTTGGAGTCTCGAAAACCCAAGGGTTGATGCATGTAAACGATCTCCTTAAAATCACCATGTAAGAAAGCATTCTTCACATCTAACGGATGAATGGGCCATGCTTTGGAAAGAGCCAGACTGAGAACAGTGCAAATGGTAGCCGGTTTGACCACCGAACTAAACGTCTCACCACAATCCACGTCAACCTGTTGAGTCTTACCATCACCTACAAGACGAGCCTTATGCCTCGCAAAAGAACTGTCAGAATTATCCTTATGAGTAAAAATCCACATAGACCGAATAATATTAACACCAGAATGACGAGGTACCAACTCCCACGTCTTATTTACAATAAGAGCATCATATTCGTCGGTCATAGCCAATTTCCAATTCGGATCATTTAATGCAGACACTGGGTTACGGGGCATAGGGGATTTAAGAACATTAGAATTTAAATTAAAATGTCTTTTTGATTTAAAAATACCCCGTTGACTCCGAGTGACCGCTCCGTGACTTGTGGGAGAATTGGATGGATTTTGGGACAAAGACGGAAGAACAGTCAGTGGGCCTGCTGGCCCAACATGGGATGATGAAACAGGGACTGGACCCGAGACGATAGGGCCAGAACTGGGCTAAATATTTGGCCCAGTTTCTGGACCCGAGACAGTGGCAGGAGGTCCAGAGGGTAGTGGGCCCGCTGGCGGATTTTGGGTGCGGGGTAAGTCCGAAAAATGGTGGATAATATGTGGGGAGACGACGTCATCCAAAAAATTATACGAACTAGGCTCGGGACTACTCATGTTAGCAAACGAAAATTGGGTTTCATAAAAAACAACATGACGACTAATGATGATTTTATTAGAGGATAAATCAAAACATTTGTAACAACGATGATTAGTCGGATAACCCAGAAACACACAAGGGGTAGAATGGGCCTGAAGTGTGTTAATTGTGGTAGACAGAAATAGTGGATAACACAAGCACTCAAAGACCCTAAGATGTGAATACAAAGGAGTCTTATTATATAAGATTTGAAGAGGGGTTGAATATGTCAAACCTTTGGTAGGAAGTATGTTAAGAAGATATGTAGCTATTTGTAGAGCATGATGCCAAAAGGAAGGGGGGACGGAAGCATGGACCAATATAGTTCGGACAATGTTATTAATGGTACGAATTTTGCGTTCGGCTTTCCCATTTTGTGAGGACGTATGAGGACAAGAGAAACGAAAATTTATTCCATTAGTATCACAAAATCCCGAAACAACCCATTATCATATTCTTTGCCATTATCACATTGAACATTTTTTATTTCCCGATCGAACTGGGTACGGATTAATGCTCTAAATTTTAAAAAGGTGGAAAACACTTGAGATTTTTTCGTTAACGGAAAAGTCCATAAAAAATTAGAATAGTCATCCAAAAATAGAACATAATAACGATGGCCCAAAGAACTGAGAACAAGAGATGTCCATAAATCGCTATGAATAATATAAAACGGCATTAACGTACGAGAAGTAGAGTGTACAAACGGTAATCTAACAAGTTTTCCTAAAGGACAAGATTGACAAATTGGAGTACTACGCGTACCCTTACAAGAAATAAAATTGTTTTTTATGTAATGAAGAAACAATAGACGACCCGGGGTGACCCAAACGTGCATGCCATAAGGAAGGAGCGATAGTCGCAAAAGTAGATGGCAAGGTTTGATCAGACCGGATGTGGGCGTGATAGGATAAAGATCTCCCCTACTATCACATCTCATGAGAGAAATCCCCGTCTTGAAATCCTTCACAGAAAACCCAAAATGATCAAAATTAACAGAAACTCAATTATCAGTGGTGAATTTACGGACAGACACCAAATTTTTAATTTAGTTAGGGGCATGAAGGGTATTTTTCAAGACAAGAGGGGGGTTGGGGGGGACAAAGTTTTATGACCGTAACCACGAATTGGAATTGAATTTTCATTACCAACAATTATGCCACGATTGTTGCTCAAATTGGAATAAGACGAGAGAGTACCTTGGTCGGACGTCATGTGGGTAGTGGCTCCGGTGTCCATGTACCAATTCGGGTCCGGGGGATTTAATCCAAGTGTGTGCATCGCGGCTTCAATGTCGGTAGAGATGGGGCCCGCTGCATGGTGGGCCTGGTGGGGCCGAGGCCCAAGTACGTCAGCTGGCTGTCCAGGCCCAGAATTGTCTCTCGGGTTCCACTGTGGGCCTAAATAACTGGGCCTGTTTGACGGCTGAAACTGGGCCCAATTCGGGTGGCTATTATACGACGGAAAATAGGGGTTGTTGGGCCTAGTGAGACTGGCCCAGTCTCACAGCCAGGGCTGTGGCCAGTTGCTTGCGGCCCACTGCCCCGAGGCCCATTGCCACCCCCGTTATTGCCACCTCGGTATCCGCCACGGTTTTTGCCATTATTTTTGCGATTCTGCACTTTTTGCCGCCACCGTTGTTGCGGTTTTGGCCGGAATTGTTGGAGACTCGGTCACCATGATGACTGAAGGGGCCCCAATAGCCGCTTTCTTAGCCAAGCCGGCTTCTTCGAGCGTGAGCATGGAACGGGCCTGATAAAACTGCGGAAGAGGACTGCTCTAACGAAGAAGCGTACCGACGCCACTATAGGCCTCAAATAGGCCTGCAACCATCTGAAGGACAAGACTATCGTTGGTAACGGGCGCACCAACGTTGCAGAGTTGATCCGCCAATTCTTTCAACCATTTGCAGTATGCCGAAACGTTGGGGAAATCTTCCATATTTACGTGGGAGAATTCCTGCTCAAGGGTAACAACACGAGAATTTTGATTATCCTGGAATATATCACGTACTCTATTCCAAGTATCCATCGTCGTAGCGTCTAGTTCGATAATCGTTTGTAACAAGTCAGTAGATATAGTGGAGTAAATCCACTGAAGAACGGTATCATCAAGAGTCGTCCATAATTGAGGATCATCCTCGGGTTTAGGGACCCCCGTATCCGCAGGAGCCGCGGGGATAATGTGATGGAGGACTTGATGCGAGCGTGCGTGAACTTTGAACAGTCCGGCTCACGTCGCGTATTGGACATTTTCTATTTCAAGAATGATAAGGATGTGATTCTTGATGTTAGAAACAGCAAGGGCAGAGTGAAACGTGTTCTTAGCCATAACATCAATGAACGACGTGATGAAGGGATTTGGAAGAAAATTTAGGAAGAGGAAAGGCAATATCGGGCACGGAAACCGAGACTTATCGGACGGAAAAGTTGAGAGAAAATATAAGACCTAGACTTCTGATACCATTAAAGAAATAATCCCTTCATTATTTTCATTAATGAAAGAGTATATATACAATTTACAATTTTTCATAATAGGAAAATCATATTCCTATTCTATTCCCAAAACCCTGTTCTAGTTGTACAAGAATCCTATAATTATGGTAAGTGTACAAGCCTAATTTTAATACAATATTTACATCCAAATTTGACTCCAAAACCGTGATATACACGGGCTTGTATACCGTGTATACCACGGTTTCACACATGGTGGTAAGTTTCCTTGTGAAACCGTGATATACGTGGTATACAAACTCATGTATATCACGGATATAACTAACAGATAGGATACTTGTCTAATAAACATTTTATTGACAATTTTATATGTGGATACATTTACTGTTTTAGTACTAAAGGCAGAATTACTCAATGTTACCTGAAGGGATGCTTGGTACACTTCTGTTCTATAATTGAAAGATCAGTACTATGAACTATCATTTTTTCTGCTCTTTTTCTATCCAGTTGAAGCTTTATAGTAGAGCTACAGATAAAAGACTGCATTCTAACATAAGAGTAGTTAGTTGTTCACTTAGCTTACATGCTGCTTGATTACAAGGATGAGTTGTTTCCAATTTTGAACGTGTCCCTTTACTGCTCCGCTTTTGCGATTGATAAGCTCACTTGGTGGTTTTAGGGAGCTACAATTGTTGATCAGTCCATCTCAATAGTCCTTGCACCCGAGTACAAGCTCCCACCTACAGCTTCAGTATCACCAGCTGTACGTACAACTTTATGTTTTTATCAAGCTTTCCGGCTTCATCCATGACGTGATTGTCCGTAAAAGGTGTATTGTTTGTATCTGCAGCCAACTGGAAGCACCAATGCACCCGCTGCTGGATCTGCTATTCAAAAGGCAGAGGACGTCGTCAGCAGCATGTTGGCAAAGGGCTTTATCTTGGGCAAGGACGCAGTTGGCAAAGCCAAGGCATTAGACGAGAAACACAAGATCACATCCACTACCTCAGCCAAAGTTGCTTCTCTAGACCAAAAATATGGCCTTAGCGAGAAAATCACTACAGGGGCAACCATCGTGAACCACAAAGTGAAAGAAATGGACCAGAAGTTCCAGGTCTCCGAAAAGTCAAAATCTGCTTTTGCAGTTGCTGAGCAGACGGTTAGCAATGCCGGATCCGCCATCATGAAGAACAGATATGCTTTGACAGGGGTAACTTGGGCTGCAGGTGCTTTTAGTCGGGTCACTAAGGCTGCAGGGGAAGTGGGACAGAAGACGAAGGAAAAACTGGCTGAAGAAGAAAGAAGAACTTTTACAAGAGGTCATATGCAAGAAAATACTGCAACTTCGACAAAAGGTCATGTGCAAGAACAAACTGCAACTTCTACAAAAGGTAATGTGCAAGAACATGTTGCAACTTCTGCAAAAGGTGATGTGCAAGAACTTGCTGCAGCTTCTGCAAAAGGTGATGTGCAAGAACTTGCTGCAGCTTCTGCTAAAGGTGATGTGCAAGAACTTGCTGCAGCTTCTGCTAAAGGTGATGTGCAAGAAATGCTGAGTCTCAAACCATAATTGAGAAACCTAACAATCCCTCTCTTCCCCCAAAAGCTTAATCCTACATTTTAAAAAAAGTAAATGCGCGATTTACGCTAGTTTGTTATTTGAATTTGAGCAGGTCATTATGTATGGTTGATCTTAAATGTGCTATTTATACATGGAATTTTCTGTACGTTGGGACGTAATATACTATTACTGGATCTCGAGTTCATATGATTAATGAACTAGTCGATTTCAATAATTCTTGTAGGAGTTTTTGTTTTACAAAACAAAAGGGAATTTGCAAGAGATGGAACCAACGACTATTTCTTTTATGACGCATAATGAAATGAAGGAAATCCTAACTAATAAATGATAATCACTATAATAAATATTCTAACTATGATGGATCATCTAACCCTACTTTGATGTTAGAGAGTATACCCTGAATACTATGTTGAATTGTGTTCTTTTGGTCACCCAAGTTGTTTCAAGGACCTCGAGTCTTTCTTTTTCTTTTCTTTTTGTTTTAATACTATATTGTTTAGGAAGAAATAACCGTTATGTTGTGAAATTCAAAAAGTCGTTGGATCACGTGCGTCTCTCCCGCCTATCCATGTTCTGATTTCTGCAAAGTCGTTGGGGCTGATACTCACCCGCCTATTCTTTTTCCTTATACTTTGTCCTTCCGATGGAAATATATTACTACTACATACATTTGAGAAAAATGAATACCGCTCATTAGAGGTGTCAAATAGGCGGGTTGAGCTGAATTTGCCACCTCTCCTGCTAACTCATGTATTTGATTCAGCGGTAACGTAGTCTGGTCTGAGACATTAAAGCTAAGACACAAGATGAGTGCCTATTCATTGAACAGATATATCTAGTACTATATTCAAACTAAAAGTAATGCATGACATATTCATGTGTATCTTATTTAAATTAAATAAGCAAATAAAACTATACATTCAATAAAAAAAAGGAAGATGGAGAAGCAGCGGTCGTTGAACAGAAATCTATCCCTGTACTGCAAGCTATAGGAAGTAGTAGAAGATCAAACATAAATAGTAACAGATTAGTTAGCCTTTTGTTTTGTTCTTTTCATTTTCGCTTTCTTTTGTTTTAGTAGCCTGTAAGACGTTTTATTTTCGATATATCCAATAAAATTAGTCATTGGATTAAATGCCCAGTGACCTTGACTAAAAAAAAAAACAGATTTGATAGAAATTGTGTAACAGCATAAAGAATGTAGGATTTATTACTTGTCATGATCTCAAAATATTCTATAGAGATTCCTAGCTTTATGTTTTTTTTTTCGAAATGTTTAATATACGTGGTAAAGTATTTAGATGAGTTGTTATTTGGATATTACGTACTTTCTCCATCCCAAAAAGATTGATATTTTTCGCTTTTCGAGAGTCAAACGATTTGTTCTTTGATCTTAAATTTTTCAAATGTCTTCTAAAAAATGGCAGCCCGGTGCACTAAGCTCCCGCTATGCGTGGGGTCCGATTCTAAATTATTAATTATGATGACTTATAATACTTTTTACGTAATTTTCAAATATATAAATTTTATTTCAAAACAAATAAAGATTCTATGTTTTAACACACGGTCAAAATTAGAAAGTTTGACTCTCAAAAAGCAAGAAATGTCAATTTTTTTTGGAACGGATGGAATAATTTAAATGCTAAAAAGTGTAACCCATAAGTGTCATGTACCAAGCGGGAAATAACGACGGAAATGAGAACAGGCGAGGAAGAAAGGGAGTACGAATATAGAAATGTTATTATATAGGAGCAGGCCTATAACAAATCCGACCTTAGCTCAGTTGGTAGAGCGGAGGACTGTAGTTTGTATGCTGAAATCCTTAGGTCGCTGGTTCGAATCCGGCAGGTCGGATATTATATTTCTTTTCCTTTTTTCCAAGGCACCCAAAAAAGGAAAAAATGGAGAAAGAAGTTGTGTGCTGAGCTGGAAAACCAGCAAATTAGAAAAGAATTCAAGTTATATTCACCATGTAACTATTTTACACCATTAATGTCATTTACCTGTATAACATTTTATTTACTAATTTATTTTAGATAAACAATCGATGTTATGAAGTATACGTATCTGCGTTACCTTCAATTGACTTGATCGTATAAAAGTTACTGCCTTAGAAATTAGAACACGGAGGAAGGAAACAGCTCCTCGATTCTGAAGCTGTAAATCCTCTTCTGAGTGGAGGCTACTCAAAATTTGTATATTTAGGAGTGGTAACCTAATTAATCACTTATACTCAAGGAAGCCAAGGACACTACTTTGACAGGATCCCTCTTCAGACATAAAACTGATTAACTGGCTCAATTAGGCCACTCGTTCTCATTGGAGATGTGCTATAATAAGATGTTCACGGTGAAGTTTTCAACTTCATTGACCACTAGGCCACTATCTACAAAATGTACCAGTCAAGATACATTATGATACGTGTTTAAGTTACGAGAATTACAGTCTAATAGTCAGCAACTTTACCTTAAATCACTTCTTCTGTCAAAATTTGTTGTGAAGTGGCAACGAGAATTAGGCAATTGACTTTTACCATGTATATTATATATATATCCAAGATGGATACATATAGGAAACATATTGGTTTACCTCCATATAGTAAACAATAAAAATACATATGCGTATCCTCAAGATCGCAGTCTTAACCTTATTACATGCATCTATGCGGATATAAATAATAACAGGCGATAGTTGCTATATGTACTTAAAGAACTTTTTCCTTTTACCTCGTTGTAGACAAACTAAGATTACAAAATAATAATCTAATCATTGGTCGCACTATTAGCATTTCAAGAAAATAAAACATTATTTTTCATAAAAACTGAAACGTAAAATTACAACACTCTTTGTGCTGGAGAAACAAATATATAGAGCGATCTCTTAGCAGAGTTTACCTGCCATTCATGCAGTAGGTATGAGGCTTAGTTGTTGGAGCAGCAAGATTGGATGTATAAGCTAACTTTCAATTAACAAAGTGCATTATTACCCATGATAATAAGATCATCAAATGCTCTCCAAAGAACCTAAGTCTAACAGCTCATTGACAAAGAATAAACCAAACATGGCCAGAAATCATATAATCTTGACTTTCCTTCTGATGTTGCTGATTTTATCTGTCTCTACTGCCACAAACAGTACCTCAGACATCCTCCAAGCCATTGAGGAGATGAGGAAAGCCAACTATTTCACCTTTGTAATGCTGATTAACATGGCCCCTGCAGACCTTATCCAAGGAAACATCACTTTCTTGATGCCAAGAGACAGGACACTGTCCCAAACCTTAATCCAAGAAAACGACGTGGCAGATTTCTTGCTCCGGCATTCCATACCATCACCATTGCTTTTCGACCACCTTGAACACTTCCCAACAGGCTCCATGATACCAACTTCCAGACCGGACCTTGTCCTCAGAGTCGCTAATTCTGGGAACATGCGTTTCTTTCTCAACAATGCCAGAGTCATTAGTCCAAATATCTGTACCAAAAGTGCTTCCATCAGATGCCATGGTATAGATCAAGTCCTGGAAGCCGCCACCTTGACATCTGATCATAATGCCAGTCTTCCTGTGCCTCCACCTAGTCATAACATTATGAGTCCGCCTCTTGGGCTGGCTGCATCATCTCCTGTAATCTCACCACCATCAGCAGCACAGCCAATAAGTAGCAGCATTAATTCAATCCCATCATCATCTCCACCACAGAAATCTGCTGCTGAATCTGCAATAGCTTTAAGTCAAACTGGAATAACTGGGCTTATTTGGTTGCTGATGGCCGTGCAGTTATCTCTTTGATCAAAACTTAGGCTTCAAGTTGAATCAAAGTAAGAGAGCGCTTGTATATGGAGGCCAAAATAATATAGTGATATACTACTGAATTTATGTTGCCTATGGTATTTCTAGTAAATTAAGATTTGTTGTTTGTTTTGACACTTTCTTTAGATACTCCAGAGGTATCTTCTCTCATATATCCCGTTTGAGGCCTTAAACGAGATAAAAGTCCACATACATTTTTTTCACTAAAAGGATTTGAAGTATTGAACACTGCATTGAATTTAGTAAACCGTGGAATGATTTGGCTAGCGTTTCGCCGTAGATTCTAAAAAAAAAAATTGAAAAACTTGATTTAGGTGAAGTTTGCGTACTGTTTTGTTGTACTTGATATTCTTTTTTTTGTTGACCTACTCCGTTTTTGCTTTATCCTGAGCTGAGGGTTTATCTGAAACAGTCTCTTTACCTTGCAAGGTAGGGCTAAGATTTGCGTAAACTCTATCCTCCCCAGACCTCACTTGTAAGATTACACCGAGTGTATTGTTGTTGTTGTTGATTTAAGTTAAGTTTTCAAATTTTGAAAATGTGTTTGGCCATAGTTTTTCAAAGTATATTTCATTTTTAAAAAAAAATATTAAACATGACTTATACCCGTAAGTTCTAAAAACTATCAAGAATACCTAACCATACCAAACAAACATACTTGCTAATCCAAAATGATTCCTATTTGTTTTAATTTTGTTGTTGAATTTAGTTTCAGTAGTCTTAGTTTACTAATTTTATAATTTTCTTGTTGAATGCATCTCAATTTGTGTAATTTTATTGTTGAATCATACTGTTTTCTGCATTTCACTTTGTGAAAATGTGAGATGTCTTTGGATATGGAAATTCAATAATTAGTGTTGACATTACAAGCAGTGACATAATTTTTGAAATTAAAATAATAATAATTGCTTAGGAGATAGCTTCAAGCCTTCAAATAATTCTTATGTTTTGAAGTATTCTTGATTTATGAGGAAAACATATTAGATACGGATTAGTTAGGTCATAAATAGATGGGTCTTTTTCACAACATATAAAATTTTGGGTAATTTTAAAATTTTAACAAGGACAATGGATAGATCTTGGCCCAAAAACAGGTTTGAGCCAAAATTTGGGATTTGAAAATTATTTTCAAAATCTATCAAAATTTTATAACCAAACAAAGATTTAAAAAAATGTTTTAAAAATATATTGCACAACAAAGGATCTTTATGGCCCAAAATATAACACTACTACAACTAGTAGTTAACCGAACAATGCATCCTCTCTTAGCAAAGAAAATTCCAAGAAGGCAAAGTAGCAACTTTCATAATCTCATTGATTTTTCACTTCGCAATAACTCAATTTAATCCCAATTATAGAGTTAGAATTGAGGGTCTCTTCACGCTGAGCAAAGGATAAATGCAACAAATTGTTGGATACTGGAGCAAACTCCTTATTATGTGACATCAACTATATTATAGCATGACAAAGAAAAACTGACATAGAATTGAAAAGGGGAGTAGGTAAGGCTGGAAATGAATGAAGTTTGTGAACTAATATAAAGTGAAAATTGTGAAAGGGTACCCCCAAGATAATGGGAAATATATGAGCATTTTATCATTAAATGGAAGTGGAAAATCAGTCCTAATCATTCCAGAACCTGTATTGAATGCTGGATGGATTGACTTAGCATTTAAAATTGAAAGGTTCATTTAAATGTCAGTCAAAGCAAGAACAACCAGCCCCTTCGAGAGTTACTGAAGCCAACTACCCTTTCTCGAAGACAGTACAGGAGAGTAAATGACAGTCGAAAAATCTTCGTACAGCAGAGATTAAAAGCAAGAAAGGAAGCATTGAAATATCATAAGCATATGGTAATCAGGAAGACATGCTTCTGAAGAGATGCTTGGTTGGACATTGTGAAGGAAAGTCGAAGAAAAAACCTACTCTAGCCAATATGCCAACTGAAAAAAGGTTGTTGGGATAAATATTTATGAGATATACAATGACATGTTCTTTTTTGAATTTTCGAATAGACATATGGCTGAACAAACCCTTCAAGGACACTGGAGGTGGAAGAATTTCAGTTTTCATCTCGAATGGTGGAGCCCAATAACAGGGAGTAACTCTATTGCTGTGAAGAAACATGGATTAGAGTTGTGGGGATCCCTCTGCACTTGTGGTCAATATTTTTTTTCAAGAAATAGGTGAATATTGTGGGGGATGGGTGGCTACGAAGGAGGAGACGGAGCTTAAAAATCACATGAAATGGGCTAGAATTTTAGTGTCCAACGACGACAGATCTATACTATACTAAGGGAGGTCTCGATCAAACGTAACAAAATCATATATTATTCTTCAATCTGGGTGGAAAGTAAAACGAGATTTGAAATCTCGACGGAAAACGAAGGAAAATATACTGGAGAAGATGATGTGAAAGACCCAGGCAAAGCAATTGCACACCCGGTAAAAGGCTGCATAAAAGTACAAACATGTGGGAGTGTCAGCGACAGTAGTTGACTTACCCTCAGAAAACTTATGTGACCTGGAAAATTTAAATGAAACAATTGTGGGTCGGGTCTGTGAGCCCACATCAGTGAAATATCTGAAAGTGCTAAATGGGCTGGATTTTGTTGGACAAGTCATTTTTAATGACTTAAAAGGTGAGAACACCTCTTTCTCAACGTCGTTCAACATGGTGGAGCTCGCAGAACAAAAAGACGCATATGAAGTATACTCGTGCTACACTTGCTGCATTCTTTTTGGATGCAGATACAACGCTTATACCAGTTCAGGACTTTGAGTTGAGTCTGAGTTAGGGGACTTTCAGTATTCCAGATGAGAATGCTACCTTCCGGCATGCCTTGGATGCTCACATCTCTTCATTGTCTTTTATTTATCCGAGAGAAACGTTGGTACATTTGGACTATGTTGTTTAGGCGTATGTCCTATGTTGTCCTTTATTCAGACTTTGTATTCAGTTTAGAACTCTTGTATTATTGACCAGGTCTATGGGGGGTTGTATTATGATTCTCAGATTTATATTTTGCATTTCATACTTGATCGACATTTTATTTAAGTATTTGTTATCTTTTCGCATTTCTTCTTGTATCATGTTAAATGAGTTGGGATTGGTTCGCCTACCGGTAGGAAAAGTGTAGGTGCTACCACGATTCCTATAAGGAGTCGTGACAGTTCCAGTATAGGTGTAGGAGATTAGTACAAGATGTAAAGGAGATGCACTTGCTGCTGAGATGATTACTCAGTTGTCAGTTGATTTACAAGGGCCACAAATTTGGCAATATAGTTCTGTAGTTCTGAAGAGGAGGGGCAAAGTTTATGTTGGAGTTGTTGGTACAGTTAGACAACAATTGATCAAGGCATTTCATGATTCTGCACTAGGAGGACACTCAGGACAATTGGGAACTTTGAAAAGGCTGGCTCAGTTGTTCTATTGACCCCTAATGAAGCAAATGGTTATCCATTATGTAGCTGTGTGATATTTGTCAGAATAGTAAGGATGAGAATGTACCCTACCCTGGGCTGTTATAACCAGGGGTGGCCAGTGGGACAGGGCGGGCGGGACGGGATTTGGAGGGACGGGATGGGGGTCGTGATCGGGACTTGGCGGGAAGGGAAGAGGTCCTGTCCCGTCCCACATCCCGCCGGAAGAGGGGACAGGATTTGGGGGGACAGGTCGGGTTGGGTAAGGGGATTTGGGGGGATTTTTTTTACACCCGTAATTTAAAAAATAAATATATTTAAACACTTAAATAATTGAACAAGATAGTGAATAAAAATATCTCAATGTTGTTTTTGTGCCTCTTATATTATTTAATAGAAATATGATTTTTTTGTAATACAATTTCAAAATTGTAACTTTATTTCGTAGTTCAAAAGTTGCAAATCACATAGTAAAATGGTCATTAAATTTTTTACATATTCAACCATACTTTTTCTAATTTCCTCACAATCTCTTGAGGATCTTCTGTTGTCATTGGAAGTTGTTGGTCAAATTGTTCGACGTCAATTGGAGAAAAACGTAGGGAGAGAAAGTAGTTGTAAATTGATGCAACTTTAAATGGTCATAACTTTGCGCTCGGATGTCCGTTTTCCCAATCAATTTGAATTTTCCCCCAAATTGGTTTCTAATTTTCCCTTTTCTTTAGTAAAGATCTGACGATATACAATATATTTTAACGTCGAAAATTCGTAGTAATGTAGGTGTGAATGTCAATTTCAGTGTTGAAAATTCAATTTAAGGAAATAAAGGTAGCAATAGTGAATTATAAAACATATCAAGTGCCTACATATTGCTTAAATGTCAACTTGGCTTGGTGGTCTCCATTTGACTACTTTTTTTTTTACCTCAACCACCAGATTAGTGATCGAACCTTGGTAGAAGCTTTGAGAAGAGATTATGAGACTATATTAGAGATATGTGCTAACCCATGTGATCGGTTATTTTTGCAAAGAGGGGGCGGGACGGGTCGGGGGGCGGGATGGGAGAGACGGGCCCTAGTCCCGTCCCAAGTTCGATCCCCTATACCGATGGTGGACATCCCAATTTTTTTGGGGGGCGGGGCGGGTTTTCGGGATGGACCGGGGCGGGATCGGGCCGTCCCGGCCCACTAGACACCCTTAGTTACAACCACTCCCACTTCCTGATCAGGCTTGGAGACACATTTCTATGAATTTCATTGAGGGCTTACCTAAATCTAAGGGAAAGGATGTCATTTTTGTTGTAGTAGACATGATGACTAAGTCTGCTCATTTTATGGCTTTGGCACATCCATTTACTGTTGTGGATGTGGCTAATAAATTCTGGAAAAGGGTTCATACCCTACATGGCATTCCTTAATCCATTGTCTTTGACAGAGATAAAATCTTCCTCGATAACTTTTGGCAAGCATTATTCAAACTCAAGGGTACTCAGTCATTATATAGCTCAGCCTACCACCCTCAAACTGATGGCCAAACATAGAGGGTGAATAGATGCATTGAGAACTATTTGAGGTGCATGACAAGCAATAGACCTGCTTAGTGGAAGACTTGGTTATATTTTGTTGAATGGTGGTATAATATAAATTTTTATACAAGTCTACAATGCAATACTTTTGAAGCTTTATATGGATTCTCACCACCATAGTTGTCCATGGGTACTCTTTTGGAAACCTCAGTACCAACTGCTATTGATGTAGTGATGCAAAGACAACAAATGCAACAATTGCTCAAGGATAATCTGTCCAAGGCACAAGAGAGGATGAAGATGTATGCTGATCTTAGAAGGACTGAAAGAGAGTTTCAACTTTCAAGTGAGGGGCATGGTTTATCTGAAGTTGCAGCCCTATATGCAGTATTCTCCAGCTCTCAGGAAAAACTTGAAACCCAGTTCAAAGTATTATGGGCCTTATCAGGTTAATAGTAGAATTGGTCCAGCTGCTTTTACAATCCATTCATGATCATTACGGGTAAATCCCAAATTCTCTTCTCTCAATTCTAAATTCTCATCTCCTTCTTTTCTCTTCTCATCCAATCTATTTTTTCTTTACAGATTCGAGTTCAGCCATGAAAACTCGTTAATTCAAGCTTCAATTTATCAGTTTATCCAATTTTTTCCTTTCAGTTATTAGTTGTAATTGTCAATTTATTTTTCATTTCAATAGAAATCAGAAATTGTCTCAAAACTTGTTCTATTCGTTTATTAATTGATTGAGATTGTTACATAACCATGTATTTGTAGTACTACTTACTTAAGGAAAATAAATGTTTACTGTCTCAAAATGGATGGAGACACAAAAAATGAAAGAGATTATGTAGGCGTTTGAACATAAAAAATGATATTTGAAAAAAATATAATTTAAAGTTAAAATTATGTTTGATCATAGTTAACTTGAAAAAAATCAAAGCTTTTCGCTTGAATAAAAAATTTCACTTGAAATGAGTCCACTATATAATCAATATTGTTTTAATTTCTTTTATTTCTTTAAAAAAAGGAATTCATATCAAAACGAAATTGGTCCAAAAAATTATACTAGTTTTTCAATAAAGTTGCAGAAACGAAGGAAAACACAAGGCTTCCTTTTCTCTTCATTTTTCTGCACTTACTTTTATTTCTCCAATCATCAAATAACTTCAAAGTATAGTTATAGAACAGCTTCTCTAGCTTGGATCCTTTACATATCACTCTCCAATTTCATCTGATTCGCTTTTGGAGAAGAAAAAAAAAAGACAAAAGGTGTAATGGGACAAGCCTTTCGCAAGCTATTTGATACCTTCTTCGGAAACTCTGAGATGAGGGTATGCCCACACACACAACTTTTCTTTTTTTTTCTTTTATATTTTTGTTTGTTCATATCTTGATTGGAAATGATCGCTTATAATTTTGCCAATTTGAGTTTCTGGGTCTTCTTCTTAGCTCATTGAAGATAATGGGTTTCACATACTTTCCCAATTTTATTTTTCTTGGTTCAGGAGTTAGAGGAAGGGGATATCTACTTAATAAAAATGTAAACTTTAAGTGACCCTGACTTTTGATTGGGTCGAGTTAAGAGACGGTAATTTTATCTATTTTTAGTTTTTTCTCTTTCTATTGGACTAGTTAACAAACCCCACTTGTGGGATTACATTGGATATATTGTTGTAGCTATTGGACTAGTTACCTTAATTAAGAAATTTTCTACCTTTAGTAGTATTACCTTAATTAAGATTCTTGTTTGGGTAAGGAATTTAGGGTAGGAGTTATAAATAGTTGTAAAGGTTCATTTATTTGTTGTTGGTACATTGTGGAGATTTCTTATAATTATTGATCTGAATATCATCCATTATTTTGGTGATCTTCTGTTCCCAAGTTTTGAAGACGAGTTCCTCCATTTCCTTACTTGTGTCATTTGAGCCGCAGGTCTTTCCGAAACATCCTCTCTATCTCCTCGAGGTAGGGGTAAGGTCTGCGTACACTCTACCCTCCCCAGACCTCCACTTTGTTGGAATATATTGGGTATGTTGTTGTTGTTTTTGTTCCTCCATTTCCTTACTATTTAATAGCTTCCACTCCGTCATTTTACCTTTTCTATTTTGGTCATTCCTGAGTATGCTGGTGCTTGAAGTATTACTTCTCAAGTATATAACACCCTGACTATACATTTTTGAGGAATTGAGTGATATAACGTATAAGCATGTTTGAGGTTGTTGAGGACTGGATGTGATATGCAGGGTTGAATTTAGCTTTAGAGCTTATGGCTAAAATATTAGTCCTGGGTTTTCAAAATTAGTTGTATATTGTGATTTTACTCAACAGAGCAGGATTAGCTTTCACTGTCTTGTATAGACTTCTTTGTACTGGCTATCTATGAAATGATCTGTTCTTTGTATGTGAGTTGGAGAACTTGGGGTTGATTTCTTTACGTATCGATAATCCAACAATTGAGGGTTAAACATGCCGTTGAGGGAGCACACTGAGTAAAAAGTATATATAGATAATGAAATTAAATAAAGGTGCCTTAACAGAAAATTGTCTGTTGGAAACATATACCGGATGCTCTCATAACAAATGGCAATTCTGATCCTTTTATTTTGGTCAATTTCCATTTATCAAGATCAATGGTCACTCTTTTCTTCATTAGCACATTACTGTTTTCTTCCTTTTGGCGCACTGCTGTTAGTTCTTGTGCATAAGTGCAGTTGCTAAGGTTGCTTCCTTTACGAGTTCAATTAAATGCACTGCTGTAACTAATGTTTAACCTGGTCTTGTACACTCTGTTGATCTATATTGTTTGTTTTCTATAAGTAGTAAATTGATTTAATTAAAATAGAAAACAGTATATACACTGAAGCTAGTTCAGGAAGAACCGGTTAGAATAAGCTAAAAGTACCCATTCATTTCCTACGTAGGTGGGATAAAAAAGTAAAACCCCGTTCCCTTCAATGCCATTCCTTTTCCTCTAGGATTCCATTTTCAGCATACTGCAGACTGCCAGCTACCAAGTGGTTTGATATTGCTCAGGGACCTTCCAGTTCAACGAAGTGCCTCTAAAGCAGACAGAGTAAACTTGCTAAGAGCCTAAAATGGTCATCTTTAGATCAGTAGAGACCTTCAATGTGTCAGAGATCATCTCATCTTTTCCATCATCCTTAATTTTTATCTTTTCAAATTGGTAATCATCATAATTTTGTATGAGGTACTTCTCACATAAATCACGTCTGCCGTGTGTTTTTAGTCTACTAATGCAGTGCCCACATTACTGACAGCATAAGGAAGGGCTTGGGGAAGGGAATGGAGAGTTTCTTGGAGGAAAAACCAATTTGCTTTCTGCAATGACTTTTTGCCTCCTCTATAACGATTGATTTCTATAAATGGTTGGATTGTCGTAACAGATTTACGTATGAAGTGATGCTTAGTTCTTATCATCCATCGATCAGCTTTCATAGGCCATTACCTTATGTTCACTAAGCGTCTTTTGTCTCTAATTATTTTCTTAGCAGATTTTTCTTCTCGTATGTGTAATTAATTATCTTATACCTTTCTGCTGTGTTTACTATGATTTGCTTGGCATAGGTTGTGATGCTAGGGCTTGATGCGGCTGGGAAAACAACTATATTGTACAAGCTACATATAGGAGAAGTTCTGTCCACAGTTCCTACTATTGGTATGCTATTTCTATAAATTCTTTCTTGCAGCGGTGTTGCACTTTTGACTTTGAAAATGTTTGATTGGAGCTTCAGTTCTGAATATGCTTGCATCAATATTGCTCTCGACTTGACAACTTTGTTTTCTTTCAATTACTTGTTGCTTGATGAATTTGAAGTTTCAATTAACTGCAGTATGACCTATCCATGTCAAAGGAAAACATAAAGAAACACTAAGATCTAAAGATACGGTAGCTTTGTGAGCAACCTACATAGCTAATAGCGGGTTGTTTCCTTCTGTAATCAGAATGTGGATCCGAATATCAGTCAATTGTGCTGTATTTTGGCAAAAATATCCTTTACTTATTAAATAAATAAGGGATAGGTTATAAATGAATTATGAGAGAAAATGGAAATATGGCATTACACAGGATGGTAAGATTGGTCTTCCATACCAAACACACCCTAAATCCCATCATGATATGAATTGTGATAGGTTATAAATCAATTTTATAAATGAATTATGTAATTGATGCATGGTAAGATTTGCTGAGTATTGTTGAATCTGCACTATTCTAATTCACAATGCAAAGTGGATCTTTATTACCAGAAGAACCACTTGGACATATTTTTGTTTGAGAAGTATTCTTAGTTCATTGAAAAGATTGCGTCAACACTTGTTACAAAGAAGCTACTTCGATAGGACATGCTAGAGTTAGTTAAAAACTTCATCAACCAAATCATTTTTTTTCTTTTTTAATTCTCTGACTGAAAATAAGTCCTTTCTTTTTCTTGCTAATTTTGAGGCCATCACATAAGATCACATTATAGTGGTTGCAGAAGGCACAAATTTGGAATCTCAAATCTTGCAATGGAAATTCCTTCCTGTTTGGAATATAACAAAGTTTTACAGAAATGAGTAATCGAACACCTATGTGACCAAGTGATTCACTGTATATGTAACAGTTGATTGTATATGCATGGCATGCAGGTTTCAATGTAGAAAAAGTGCAGTACAAGAATGTGGTTTTTACTGTGTGGGACGTTGGTGGACAAGAGAAATTAAGGCCACTCTGGAGGCATTATTTCAATAACACAGATGGACTGGTAAGTGGTAACTATATATATACATATATATTAGATTGTACTGTTGATTTTAATTTTAGTATCATTAGATGCCATAGGGAAAGATGAATTTCCCCTCTTTACTTGTAGAAGAAAAAGGTGAATTTTCCCTCCTATTTTTTTTCATAGGTGGTATTTACCTATAGCCGAATAGGAAGCTTAATTCCTGAAGGGTCATAAGATATTTTAAATGAGAAAATGCATGAATCTGATATACCATATGAACCATCATTACTGAATGCATAAGTCAACTTCCATATCAAAAACCAAACATACATGTCCCTTTTACTAAGTGCTTTATTGTATACAGATTTATGTCGTTGACTCTTTGGATCGAGAGAGAATCGGGAAGGCAAAGCAAGAATTTCAGGTTCTGTTTTTGAACTTTTATCTCTTTGTCTCAGTTACAATGGTCACTTACCAACTGACATCTCTTTCTTAATGTGTTTCAGGCTATCATTAAAGATCCATTTATGCTAAATGCTGTCATCTTGGTTTTTGCTAACAAGCAGGACATGGTAAGTTTGTGATATCAGTGGGTTTGTGCATCAACAAAATGCAATTAGTTGCTTGTTATCTATATTTCTCTCTTTATGTACTGTCGGAGGATAAACTAATAGGTGAACACTGCTAAATAAATCCAAGACAATAGATACTCAAAGATTTCGACTTTCTTAGTGCTGCTTTCATAATAAAGTTACTCCCTCTGTCCCAATTTATGTGATACACTTTTCTTTTTAGTCCGTCCCGAAAAGAATGATACATTTCCTTATTTTGCAACAATTTAACTTTAACCTTTACCTTTTACGCTTAACGAGATGATCTATAACCACTCAAATATCTTTGACTTATTTTAGACCACAAAATTCAAAAGTTTTCCTTTATTTCTTTAACTTTGTACCGAGTCAAACTATATCACATAAATTGTGACGGAGGGAGTACCTTTTTTCGAAAAAAACAAAAGATACTCAAAGATTTGCAGATCTTATTGTGCTTATTATCAGATCCTATGTCCTGGCCTTTGTAAGCTTTGACATGCTGTTTTGTTTATTGAACTTCCCTATGTGTGGGCTGATGCTTGATGTATTCTGGTACTTGATTAGTGAAAATAAATTGGTGTGGTGAAGTCTGTATCTCATCAGGTAGATGCTCATGTAGAACAACTCATTTTTCCTTATCTTTCTTCCTTTCCACCAAAACCTCCAAAAGTAGACCGTCATAATAATTGAATTGTTTGAGATACTTAAATGCAGACAAATTAGATATTCAGATTCCATATTTTAGGATAATGGTATGATAGATAAAAACGTAACACATGGAATTAGAATAGGATGACTGAAATGGAGTAGTGCTACGACAGTGTTATGCAATCAGTGGATCCCACATAAAGTGAAATGTCAGTTCTATGAAATGGTTGCGAGACCAACAGCTTTTTACGGGAGTGAAAGTTCGGCCACAAAGGTCTATCATATTCATAAAATAAGTCTAGTTGGAACGAAGGTGTAATTGTTGTCGGGAGTGTTTCTAATATGGTTTGAGACTTGTATAGATATAAGTGTGGGATCTTGAGAATCTTAAGGTTTGGAATCCCATCATTGTTTCCATAAGTCCTTTTTGTTTGATTAAAGTCGTGTAGGCCAGTATAGGGTTAGCCTTGGATTTAGAGAACCTCTAATTTGCCTAAAGACAAATTATTTAGTACTAGAATAAAATGGGTTCGATGTTCCCTTGTGTACTGTTAAAAAAAGAATGAAATGGGTTCGATTATAGTAGAGTGGATATAGACGATTCATATATCTGAAGCCAACTGGATTTGGGATTGAGGAATAGTTGATTGATTGATTTAGTCTTGGCAACAGACTACCTATGTTTGTCCAGAGGGAATGGTGGGAAAGGTGCCAAGGGCTATGGCCCAATGGAATTTTCTCATCAAGAAATAAGGTTATGACAGGAAATGCAACTTGGATAAAGCAGAATAATATGGATTCCCAGTATATTTCCCCTCAATAGGAACACGAAAGTGACTTGTAACCAAAGTCTATTGAGTAATTAAACCTCTTGGTAACTGCCGGGAATCCTAAACTAGTGAAAGGAGCCTGACCCAAAAAGTCTTTGACTGCTAGTAATACTCATAATTTGACTACAATGCTGAGGTGACACATCGGATCTTGTGTTCTAGCTACCCAATGTGCTGCACTAAGTTCTGTTTGTCGGAGTTGGTTTTACAAAGATTGATGTCTAAAACTTAAAAATGCTACTATAGTATATTCTGCTATTAATATGTATTCCTCTTAGTTATGATTTGGAAAATATGTGATATCCTGATAGAAAATAACTTTTCTGATTTCCCAATCATGAGCTTTCCATCTCACACCATACCTGCATGTCAATTTTATTCTGCGAGTGGTCTCTGTTTATGTCGCCTTTCTCTTGCACTGTGACTGCTGAGTAAAAAGGTGTTTGGTAGGAGGAGTAAAAGAAGGATGGTTGTCATTTACCGTTAATCCTCTCTTCTTCCTTTTTTTCTTTTTGGTTGGGTGAATAAACGTCCACCTTTAACCCTTCTCATGTTGTTAGGAAATGAAATTGGAGGGGCTTTTGCCCATCAATATCAGTTTTCTATCTAAAAGAATTTGTGGGAATGAGGCAAATCTATTTTAAGCCTCTCCTAGTCGTACCAAACGATATACAAAGAAGTGCACGCACGTGCACACACACACATAGAACTTAATATAACGTAAAAGAAGCAAATCAAACGTCCCTTCTATCCCTTTTCCATTTTCTCCTCTCTTGTTAGGTAGATATTTTATCATCTTGAACCTTTTGTCATTTCCGTAATTTTGGTCCAGAAAGGAGCAATGACTCCAATGGAAGTGTGTGAAGGCCTCGGTCTTTATGATCTTAAAAACCGAAAATGGCATATACAAGGCGCATGTGCTCTTAAAGGGAATGGCCTATATGAGGGACTGGACTGGTTATCGAGCACTCTGAAAGATCTCAAGGCCGCTGGGTACTCTTCAGTGGGCACTTCAGCCTTCTGATTGATCAGGTCTACAACTTAGCCTTTACGTCTTCAAGATTGTTGCAGTCATCTGTAACCTGTTGATCTAACTTTCATTTGCTTTTGCAGGCTTCCCAAGAAGAACCTATTTTGAGGGACAAAGCTGAATACGCTGCCAAATGTAAATTCAAACGCCTGAATCTCATCGAACATTTTTACTTTGTTCTTTTGGGTCTGTGCTTTTATGCAGTGGAGTACAATAGGCACTTGATTCCTGGCCTAGGGTAAAGCTTGAATTTTTTATTATGTTGTTTTCATATGGGCCTTGCAATACTAGAATTGTGTCTGTTGATACCTACTGTAATATTTTATGTATACTTCCACATGAAATAGGTGATTAATGATCTCCCTAACAAGCATGACAAATCGATCCACCCTGCTCCGTGAAAAGTTTGTCCCTGTAGATGTTTATCATTCCTGTTCTTGCCTGTAAACATTTATCTACAAGGAAACATATGGTATCAAGTGAGACAATTGTCTTTCTTTTTTTCTTTTTTTTTGATATCCAGCTTCCCAGCTTAGATGTGCCTGAATGACCAGGGTTTGAGAACAGAACAACTGATATCACCTACAGGGTCCTACCCCAGAAGAGAGCAAATTGCTCCTACCAGAGTTCGAACCCACACTGAAGGCACTACAACTGAATTTTAAGTTCCCCTCATTTGTCATCCAGCTATGCCCCGGGGACGTCCCCGAGACAATCGTCTTTCTACTTATATGAAAAGAGGAGTGTGCCCTCTACTAAACCTTTTAGGTTCAGACCTCAAGATCCCATTATGCTTTCATAGAATACTCCATATACTGAATCAGCTTTTCTCATTTGTGTTGCTTTGGCAGTGTATTATTGAAATGACGTTTCTGGAAATATTATGAAAGGACCACTTGACAACGGCGTTCACATCTTGATGAAAGCGCTTCAAAACATTACACAAATATAACCTACAAAGCCATTTGTTGTTGAGAAAATTTTATGTATATTCATTGTTTTTATTGTTTAGAAAAAATTGTCTTAAAGAGGGGCAACACAAACAAGAAGGGAAACTGATAAAATATATTTATTGTTTAAGCTATGGACTCACATTAACTTTACATTTTTATAAGAAACATGTCATTTCTTTTCTATTATTTTGCCTTTGGCAATTAGTTTCTTGAACCTTTTCGAGGAGTTGTTTTTAGGATTGAGCTTGTTATAACTTCTGGGCATCTTTTTCCTTCCTACCTTTCCCATTTTCTTATTGAGTTACAAACGCATAAAAGTTGTTTTAGCAATGGAATATTTACTAGATACTCTGTCAAAAGTTGAAATTAAAAGAGAAGACGGCCAAAGATTGCAACGGTTGCGAGTTGCAATTGTGCCAAGTTAATTATTCTTTATCACCTCTTTCACACTACTTTTAGGGCTAGTTTGGTATGAGAAATAAGAGATAATTAATTTCTATATTAAATTTGAAATGTGTTTATCTCATGTTTGGTTGAAATAAAATCATGGAATAACTAATTTCAGGATTAGTTATCCCGGGATTATAGTGTTATTTTATCCCTGGGATAACTTGTTTCCAACCAAACGACCCCTTAAAGATAAATTGTTAATCATAAATAAAGTAAAAATAGTTTCAAGATTTTTTGCAAGTTATGATCAATCATCATCAGAAGTAAGTTTGAAAGAGACGACTAGACAGATTGACAAAGATAATTCAGGGTAATTGAAGAGAGATCTGGTGGATTCATCATCATATGAGTAATTTTAGTTTTTAATATGAGTATTGGAAAAAAAAAACACTCGGGGAATACAAAAACAGCAGGGATCTAACTTTGATGTCTCAAAAAAGTAGCAAACCAAGAAGGTTTGCAAGGTCCGATCTTCCATCTTCATCCCACTCAAGGTTCACTTAATGGCAGGCGTAGTGGTCTGCCCCTATTATGAGCTTCAATTTTCGGTTTCACTGGTCAAACGGTTTTCTGGAAGTTTTTGCAAGGCTGGTCTTGAGCTTGTTGCCTGTGAGTGAACAAAATACTTTAGTTATACTCCACATATGACATCTACAACCAAAATTAAAAAAGGGAACACACAAGTGAAAAAGAATATTAGCTGATGTTGGTCTTACCTTGATTTTTCCACTAGGATCTTTTGAGATCTGTAGATCTTTCAACATTTTTGTAAGCTTCCTCAAGCTTAAATTTTCCAAAGATTGCTTATTGTCATTGCCAGCAGCGCCTTTGTTTTCTTTCGTATAAACCAAGTTCTCCTTGTTATCTGAAACAAGTATCTGTTCTGGGGCAGCATTAGGTATGACAGAAGCATTAGCCTCAGCATGATCAATTTCAGATTCTTCCATAGGTTCTTCTCTAGCAACTTCTGTATTAGCTTCTGAAACATGTAAACACTGCTGACTTCCACTCACCTTAACCTCACATTCACCTTCGTGGGCAGCATCATGTATGAGAGAAGCCAAGGGCGGAAGACAATGAGCTGCACTCTCCACAGTAGCCTTAGCATAATCAACTTCAGATTCTTGCATGGGTTCTTCTCCAGCAACTTCCAGAGCATCAGCTGGTGCATCCACATTAGCCTCAGTAAGACCAACATCATATTCTTCCACATCATCGTTGAATTGCCCGAGCAAATTCACCTCAAGAGAATCTATGTTAGCCTGCATGTTAGTCAGACACTTCTGCTGACTTACACTCACCTTAGCCTCCACCTCAGGTTCTCCAATCAACTCTTGTTTGCCTGCAACAACAGAACTAGATTCTGCACCCTCATCCACTTGACATTCAGACATTTGATTCAAACTATCTTCTTCCTCCCCATCATTTTCTGCCACAAAATCAGATATACCACCACAATGGGGCTCATCCTGTTCATGCAGCTGCTTGGTCAGAACCACATTAATGATACCTGAATCTCTCTTGATATCAGATTCTTCCATGGGTTCTTCTCCAGAAACTTCTAGTTTAGCTCCTGAAACGTCATCCAAACACTGCATTTCTCCAGATGCCATTTCTTTCTCATTCTCAAGTACCTTCATTTCTGATGTATGCATATCTTCAGATCCTAAAAAACATTTAATTATCACAAAGCAAGAAATTTTGCACTGTACTAAGTAAACTAAGATTGTCATACAACAGAAATGGTGATAAGACAATTGATACAAAAAGTAGACCGAAGAACAGATACCATTTTCTTGAATCTTTCTACTAAGTGAGCATGTGATTTATACATAAGCAATCAAAATAAATTGATAACCAAAACCATTTAAGTTCATGTAAATAGTCACGCGGAAGACTAGAGCAACAAATTACACTGAGAACAGAGCAATACATACCACTGTTATTGTGCCCTAGTGCTACTTCCTCTGAGCCCTCTTCTGCTTTTGTATACAAGGCAACAACTACCAGGTCATTGCCACTGTCTTGTTGAGCACATGCTATAGTATCTGTTCCATTTTTCATCAAGGTATTTGAATCTTGACCTGATATAGTATCTGGTTCATTGTTGATGTCCAAACTCTCGAATGCTTTCAAATCAATACCTGTGGAATAGCTGCAGTCAGATCTAGACCAAGTGATGTTCATGAAAGGAAAAAAAAGGTTAAGGATTCCATGAGCTGGGAACATTACCGCTTTTGTCTAGTTCTTCATTCTTGGAGTTCACCTCCAAACTTACATCAGTTTCTTCAGAAACCGCATCAAACGTAAGGGTTCCTGACTTTTCATCATCTTGTGTGCTTGATTCCTGCATAGGTTTCCCAGCTAACCTCACTGATCGACGAGTGCTGTACACTTGCCTAATTGAACTCTTTGCCTTCAATTCCTTTCTTTGGCTAGTGAGAGCAGCTGCTGGTGTCTTTGGAACATCCTTCTTTTCTTCCTCAATTTTCTCTTTTGGTTCACATTCCTTCATTGCAGATTCCAGCTTAGCGCGAACATTAGTTGTTGCAGCCGCCCTCCTTCTGGTAGTTGGCAATGCAGGAGTCTCAATCATATCACTTTTCACTTCATCAACACCTCTGACCGCCGTTCCTCTCGTTCTGCAGCGACTCCTAGTCGAGGTCTGCAAAGCTTCTGAGTCATCTTTGACTGTCTTTCTTTGGGTAGTTCGGCGACTAGTCCGAGGTACACTCATTACTGCTTCTGACTTTCCTGGAGACTCCATGGATGAGTTTGCAACATCAGATTCACATGTCTTCAAGACCTCTTCAATACCATCAACCTGCATATAAAAAGTATGTTATAAGCAGCTATAGGAATCTGGCTGTGGCAGTACTAATCAGGCACAACTTAAGCAATGGTCAAAGGTTTATGGTTTTGGGCATGCCCAAAAGTAGATTTCAACACACTGCTCCAGCAGATGGCGAGTTGCAACAAACTCAAACAACCAATCTCTATGACTTAATCTACTCCATTAAGGTTTGACAGTCATTGGTATCGACACATATGTAGATAAATAAAAATGTTTCCAATAGTTTAAGCATTTCAATTAGGTGGTTCACACAATCCAACAAACAGGTATGAGTTTTAGTATATAAATTAGAGAGGACGAGTATTTGACAGTCCACAGGTTCCTCACATTCTCAAATTATCTGAAAGTTAAGGGTCAATGCCCAGAAAATATAAGCTGGAAAAAACTTGCTAGAATAGAGGTGACTGCAAGTGAAATGAGGCAAACAGGTTTACATATCGATCCAACAAAACAAATATTCGCAGATCGAATCAGATACAGTTATTCCTCTCCCTATTGTTTCCATTTGAAATGCTGCTTCTTTAATTTTCATTTTGAACAAACTCAACAATGAAGTAAACCAATTTACATACCGATCCAACAAAGAAATTATTACTAGCATATAACTAATCAGATACCGATATTCTTCTTACTATTGTAACCTTTATTTTCATTTTTAAAAAACTCAATAAAGGTTTTGAATTTAAAAACACTAACGAACTCGAGTGAGGTGACTACAAGTGAAATGAGGTAAACCAATTTACATATCGAACCAACAAAGAAATTATTCGCAGATCGAATCAGATACTTATTTCATTTTCATTTCAAACAAGCTCATCAACTCCACAACACAGGAACATAAATTTTTTAATTAAAAAAAAAACTTACAAATTCGAGAGATTGAAGAGCATCAGCCATGGCGGCATTGGTCATGTTAGCTGGGATTTTGTTCTTCTTGCAAAGAGCTTGCAATTCTCTCCTTGTAAGGCTGTAGAAATCCATCTTAACCGTTGAAATGAAACACGAAATCGATCTACGATTGTTAGGGGATTACTTGGATTGACAATGTTGAGAAAAAAGGAGGGATATATATATATACTTGTGTAGGTATAAAGAAGGAGCCCTTGTCAATGTGACCGTTGGAGCGTAAATTCAAAAAAAATTGAACTTTGGGCTGCTCGGACAAACCCTAAGCCTTTCAATGATTAGGCCTTCGGATGTTGTTTGGGAAGAAGCCCACCTACAGTTGTTTATTACCTGCCCAAGAGGTTGCTTTTTTTTGTGCGGATGGTTTTTAATTTTTACACCTTAAATTACTGGTCTTTAATTTTTACCCATACTTTCTTATTTAATGAAAAAATTTGGCCCAAAGTACCGTTTATTTGCTGGTTTACTAAATCAGAGATTCTGGGTTCGAATCCCAGTAGAGGCAAAAAAAGAAAAAAAAATTGCAAGACAAGATTTTTATAGAAATTATGCTTAATCGGCCAAAGTTATATAAAGATTATGCCCATTGGGGCATAGTTTCTATGTAATCAACCGGACATGGCATAATCTTAATTTTTCAGCGAAACTTTACCTTCAGACATAGTTACATAGAAACTATGCCCCTTAAGACATAATCTTTATACAGCTTTGGCCAAATAGTCATAATTTCTATGAAATCTTGTCTTGCGATTTTTTTTCTTTTTGACTCTGCTGGAATTCAAATCCATAACCTCAGGATATTTTTGGTCATTTTTTTTAGAGCGAATGACAAAAATTAAAGACCACCCTAAAATAGGGGCAATCATGCGAATTGCCAAGAGGTTGAGCTCGTGAATCATTTACCTTTTTTATTCTTTTATGGTTGATTTCTAAATAAATATACAGTGAAATCTATCTATAATTGTCATTCGCTATAACATCATTTCACTATAATGGCCTGATTTTTTCTGAAACCGGATTTACATGTTATATTTTATTTCTCTATAACATCATTCTACCTATAACAACAACGACATGCATATAGTGGTACACTCTTTATAAAATTACATCTCTATAACAGTTATACTCAAATATAATAATATTTGTAAGAAGTTGTTGAGGATGTTGGCAGTGTGTCATCACTTATATCCCAAATCACATCTCATAACACCAATCAAGCAATGGATGTTATCACTTATACGGAGTTTGACGCAACTCTTCCAATTTTTGAAAACTACACTGATGAAGAGATTATTGCACAAGTGATTGGGGTGGAAAACAAGAGACAACGGACACAGAATGTGACAATGAAAGTGTTGATGAAGAGCCTCACCCTATTGCTACTTGGGGTGAGATAGAAAAGTCAATTGTTAAGCTCCTAGACAACTTTCAAGTGAAAAATTGAACAAATTTTTTCGTCAATCCAAGCGTTATATTGTCGCTGAGAGAATGAAATTTATGAAACAACCTACAATTGTAGAATTCTTACGTCAAACTTGAAATTGTGTTTAAATTCTTAATTAATTTTAAATGCATATGTTCCTTAGATTTTAATTCTTTATCAGTACGGTACAACTAGTCATGAATTTATTTATAATTTATTAGTAATTAATGATACATGAAAATCAATTGAGATTTTAAAATTAACAAGTATATTATTTTCGTTTATAGTATAAAAAGTACATAAAAATAATTATTTGCGTACTTTCGTTTATAACAGCTAAATGACTGAACATCAAATGTCAGTATACATATATAACAACATCTCACTATAGCAATCATGAAACTCTCGAATAAACACTGTCATTATAGAGAGGTTTGACTGTATTACCATTTTCTTTTTGCTTAATACATTATAAGTGGCGCAAAATAACCATTGATTTATTTTTATTATTTTGACGAAATATGGTCACATTTTTTTAAATCTAGATCTTGAGTGAATCATTTTCTTTATATGCTTGTTATGTCTAAGCGAGTGATAATTTTGACACAACTTCTAATAGTATATGTTAAAAGCTCAAATATACTTCATAAGGTGCTTGAGGAAAATTTAGCATGTGAAAATTTGCTTCCTATTTTATTGACTACTATAGGATTAATTTAAAAGTAGCTTAAACCCCAGATCTCTTATGTTTTCGGTTTGCCGGGACATCCAAATTGATCATCATTTTACATTTTTTGAAAAGAAAGATTAAGAGAAAAAATGATTCTATTACTTTGTCCTAGAATTATGTCAATATTCTTTGAAGATGATTTCTTTTTAGCTTTTTATTATTTTTGAATATTGTGTTGCTTCAAAAGTTATATAAGACTCGCTTTAAATCTTAATAAGTTAAAATTTTTATTTTAAAATTTATTTGTTATTTACTAATTATACATTTAAATGAAAAAAAGTATAAATTCCGTATAAAATGTCGAAGGCCGTTATCTTCTTCAGTTATGAAATGTGACGCAGTGTCTAATAATATCATCAAAGCTTTAAGGTGGGATAAAGTTTAATGTTCAATAAAGTCTTGCTAGTAGGGGTGTTTATGGGTCGGTTTGAATCGATTTTTGGTTAAAATCAAAAGCAAACCAATTTAGTCGGGTTTTTTAATTATTAAAATCAAACCAAACTAAATACAATACATATCCATCGGTTTGATTGTCTTCGGTTTGATTTCAATTTGGTTTGATTTTTTTGGTTTTTAAGAAACATAATGATATTTTTCTCTTTCATTATTTCCCTACGATTAGAAAATCATTTTCCAACTTATAAGTCGTTATTGGATTATGGAGAAAATATCTTAAGATCTAAAGCTTTAATCAAGTGAATAAACTTTATAAGAAATACAATTTTTTCTTAGGTAAATTTCATAGTTATTTTTTGAATAAATGAATTTGGATTAATGGATTTCTTTTAAGAAATGGGTTTAAGGTGTAAAGCTTAGTAGCCTAATAGAGATTTTTAAAAAAAATTTATGAAAAAGTAAATAAAGTATTTAAAATTAATATATTGTATATACATAATTATAAAAATTGTGAACATATTATTTTGTCCACTCGATTCGATTTTTCTTCGATTTGTTTTTAGTAAAATCAAACCCAAACCAAGTATTATCAATTTTTTAAAATTTAAAATCAAACCAAATCAAATACAAATAACTGTCAATTTATTTAGTTGGTTTGATTTGATTTGCGATTTGAATCAGTTCTTAACTAAACCATGAACACCCCTGGTTGCCAGACAAAAAACTTGAAAGAATAGGATTGCTCACATTCTTATAAACAATACCAATAATGGTCCGCAATGACAAAATCTTCATGAGCTGACTATTGTTCACGTAACAACACCAATTTTGGTGATTGATTCGTCAATAACAAGGGTTTATTGATGAGGCCAATGTGTATAGGATTTTCTGCTTATATTTTGTCAAATTATAGTATAGTTTAAGATATCGTCTCACAGAGATTGAAACCACCTAGGCTACAGATTTGTATTATTTTGTTACTATTTGAGAGAACTAAATTAATGAAAAGGAAATTGTTCAAAAGTCTTAAAAATTAAAATAACAAAGTAATAAATATTTTTAATTTTTTTACAATAAAAGATAGAGGTTGGGATATTTTTAATCGGCAAGAAAAATCATTATAATAAAATCAAAAGCTTGTTTTTTATTTCTCTGTTTAAAAAATTATTGCTTATTTCTAATTCAACCATTTCACATAACGACAATATATTGATAGTACCACTCTCGCTTATACTATTAATTTATTAACAATTAATTAGTGACATTAAATAATAATTATTTAATAACACCTCTTTCGATTAGTGTAGTTAACCAATTAAAGTAATGACTTCAAACAAGAATTATCTTAATTGAGTCCAACAATTGAACAAAGGCCTCTTTCAATTATTCTTTGTTGATCAATAAAATTATTTGAGTCAATCCTCCATGAAAATTAGAACTGAAATAAATAAATAAAGATCCCTCAAATCAATAAATTTACTTGAGTCAATCCCTCCGTGAGAATTAGAACTGAAAGAAATAAGATAAAGGTCATTTAAATCAACAAACTTATTTGAGTTAATTCCTCCGTGAGAATTAAGATTAAAAGAAATAAGAGATAAATATATAATAATTATATCCAATAATAGATATATTTAATATCAAATACATTGGTGTATAAAGATGATAAATAAAAGATCCCAATATAAGAGGATAATAAGATCAAGATGTTTATTATAATAACTTCATCAAGCTTAATCTTGTATTCCAACCAAAGAAAATTACTCCATTATGGACTAAGAAAAACTAAATAGAAATAAAGACTAAGAAAATATTTTTACTATAAGAAAGAACCATAAGAGACACCAAAACTAGTTCTTGGGTCATCTTCACAATTGAATGTAATTAGGATGAAAAATGGGATGATCTTCCTTCTACATGCCTATTTATAGGAGAAATCCTACGCAGGCCTTGGTGAGAATTTAAAAGTCAATATAATATATAATACGCAAAAGGCATAGATTGATCCCTAAAGTACACCTGAAATCTCGATATCATACTCAAATTATTAAAGCGACCTATGTGAGTTACCTTCATTCGGAGTTCTTTCTTCAATTCTGTTTTGCTTCTCCTCTTGCTAATCAGTAGCTTGGGCTACGCTAATTTCCACTGTGGTCATGTCTGGCCTTGATCCAGAAGGAGATTGACTGGGACGGGGAGCTCGGGTACTCAAGAATCCACGTACCGCCACAGGAGAGCATTCCTTGGAGAAACTCCATACCATGTACCCCTGACAGTCTTAAAAGTGAATTTAATTTCACCCTATCACACATATAACCAGTCACATGATGGAGGTGTTTTACACTCGCGCCACATCATTGTCACATCGCTGGCACATCAGATATTACGTCAAATTTTATAAAAAAAATCCATGTCATCCAAAGACGACTTCTTCTTCATCTCTTTCTTTTTTTTTTACTCAAAATTTGTCCAAAATAATCTCAAATCTTCACCAATCAGTCCCAAATTTAATATACAAACTCCACGGAATGTAACCAATCTAGTGCAACAATTCCGTTCGAAAACGCGTCTCATTTGTAAAAATTCATTTTTTTGTACCAAGCTTTGAAGCTTCTTTTAATGACTTCCAATGAAAATTAGTTCAACCTTTCAAACCTCAACCATGAAAACAATACTTCGTACATGAAATGAATCCCAAAAAAATGACAACTCGAATAAGATTTCATCCCAAAATCAGCACTGCAAATTTCATTTATTTTAATTTCAATTTCAATTTCAATTTCATTCAAGTTCTTGTTGATCTTAGTGTTGAAAAGGATCTCCATTTTATCAAAATCAGTTGTATAAAACTTTGGGTGTATATTGATGTCCATCACGGGCAGGGCAATATATTATGGGTGTATATTGATGTAATATTGTAGTGTAAATGTTACATTAACTAGACTTGTACACTTACCATAATTGTATATTTAGTATCCAAGTAGAATAAGATTTTATAAATAAAATAGGAATAAGATTCTCCTATTATGGAAATATGTAACTTGTATATATAGCCTTTCAATTAATGAAAATAATCAAGGGGATTATTTCTTTCATGGTATCAAGATATTAGGTCTTGCTTCCGCCTTTGCTTTCGGTTTTTGTGCCCTTTCTCGGCCACACCGTCTCCGATTTCCGTCCCCCTTCACCGAAATTCGTGATATGATTTACCTCCACTCTTTCCAAATTTCCCCTCCTCTCCCTTTGTTCTTTCATTATGTCTAAGAACAATTTTCATCTTGCCCTCATGGTTTCTAACATCAAGAATAACATCCCTATTGTTCTTGAGATGGAAAACGTCCAATATGTGACGTGGGCAGAATTATTTAAAATTCACGCTATCTCCCATCAAGTCATCCATCACATAATTCCTCCTGCTACCCCTATTTCCGCGGAGCATCCTCAATTATGGATTACTCTTGATGCTACCGTTCTCCAGTTGATTTATTCCACTATTTTGGTTGACCTCTTACAGACGATCATTGAGCCAGACACTACGGCTATGGCTACCTGGAATAGATTGCGTGACATATTCCAAGATAACCAACATTCACGTGTTGTCACACTCGAGCAGGAATTCTCTCAAGTTCGCATGGAAGAATTTCCAAACATATCTGCATATTTCAAGAAACTCAAGGAGTTGGCCGACCAACTCCGTAACGTTGGCACACATGTGACAAATAATCGTCTGGTTCTACAATTGGTTGTCGGCCTTTCTGAGGGCTATAATGGCGTGGGAACTCTCCTTCATCAAAGCAATCCACTTCCCGCTTTTTATCAAGCCCGCTTCATGCTTACTTTGGAAGAAGCCGGATTGGCTAAGAAGGCGACTACTGGAGCAAGCCCTGTAGTCATGTTGACGTCATCCGCAAATTCTTTGAGTTTTGTTGATAATTCGGGCCAAAACCGTGCTCATGGTGGCGGCAAAAATAATCGTAAGAATAATGGCAAAAACCGCGGGGGCAAACGCTGCGGTTCCGGTGGACAACAATCCGACAGTGGGCCCCGTCTAGTCAGCAGTGGGCCACCTCCCTACGGGTCCCAACCGTGGGGACCATGGTAGTGGGGCTGGGCAATGGACCGTGGCCCAACAACCCCTATTTTCCAGGGCCTTCCAACGGGCAGTAGGTTGGATAGCCCTAATTTAGGCCTAACAATCAACCTTCATCTTCTCGGTTCGGCACTGGGTCGGGGCAGCAGGGTGGACTGCTTGGGCTTCGGTCCACACAAGCATTCTCGGCAGTGGGCCTCACACCTACTCACACCGACATTGAGGCCGCAATTCACACGCTTGGGTTGACGCAATCGGATCCAAATTGGTACATGGACACTGGCGCGACGACACACATGACTTCCGATCAAGGTACTCTCTCGTCTTATTCCAATTTGAGCAACCCTCGTGGTATAATTATCGGTAATGGTAACTCTATTCCAATTCAGGGTTATGGTCATAAAACTTTGTCTCCCCCCAATCCACCCCTTATTTTGAAAAATACTTTACATGCCCCCAAATTGATTAAAACTTAATGTATGTCCGAAAGTTCACCACTGGCAAATCCGTTTCTGTAAAATTTGATCCTTTTGGTTTCTCTGTGAATGATTTCAAGACGGGGAGTCCTCTCATGAGGTGTGATAGTAGGGGAGATCTTTATCCTATCACATCCGGTTTCAACCCATCGAGTCCAGCCTTGCCGTCAGCATTTGCAACCCTTGCTCCTTCCTTGAGGCATGCTCGGCTTGGTCATCCGAAATCTTCTATTTTGTCGTCATTACATAAAAATAATTTTATTTCATGTAAGGGTACGAATAGTACTCCAAATTGTCAGTCTTGTTCTTTAGGAAAAATTGTTAGGTTGCCATTTGTAGACTCCAATTATCATACTTTAATGCCATTTGATATTATTCATAGCGACTTATGGACGTCTCCTGTTCTTAGTTCTTTGGGTCATCGGTATTATGTTCTATTTTTGGATGATTATTCTAACTTTTTATGGACGTTTCCGATTGCGAATAAATCTCAAGTTTTTTCCGTCTTCTTAAAATTTAGAGCATTCATTAGAACCCAATTCAACGAGAAATAAAAAATATTCAGTGTGATAATGGCAAAGAATATGACAATGGGGTGTTTCGGGAATTCTGTGCTAATAATGGGATCAATTTTCATTTTTCTTGTCCTCATACGTCTTCACAAAATGGGAAAGCCGAACGCAAAATTCATTCCATAAATAACATTGTCCGCACTCTCCTAATTCATGCTTCTGTACCCCCATATTTTTGGCATCATGCTCTTCAAATGACTACATATCTCCTTAACATAATTCCTTCCAAAGGTCTGACATATTCTTCCCCCTTCAAATGTTATATAATAAGACTTCTTCTTATTCCCATCTTCGGGTTTTTGGGTGCTTGTGTTATCCGTTAACAAACTTCAGGCTCGGTCTACTTCATGTGTGTTTTTGGGTTTTCTGTCTAATCATCGTGGTTACAAATGCTTTGATTTATCCTTCAAAAAAATCATCATTAATCACCATGTAATTTTTTATGAAACCCAATGTTCATTTACTAAAGTCCATACTTCTGAGCCTAGTTCATATAATTTTTTGGATGATGGTATATCCCCGTATATTACTCACCATTTTTTGGACATGTCCCGCACCTAAAATCCTCCAGCGGGCCCACTGTCCGATGGCCCCACTAGACCATCGCACACTACCGTCACTGGATTAGTTCCAGCGATTGGGCCAATCCAGCCCAATTCTGGTACTGGTCCAGTTCCAGCGCATGATTACCGTATTGGGCAAGCAGGCCCACTACCTGCTGGCCAGTCCATCCCGAGCCCAGAAAATTCCCAAAATCCGCCCACTTTTTCCTCAAGTCATAGACCGGTCGCTCGTAGTCAGCGGGGTGTTTTTAAACTAAAAAGATATTTTAATTTAAATTCTAATGTTCTTAAATCACCCTTACTCCGTACTCCCGTGTCTGCATTAAATGACCCAAATTGGAAAATTGCTATGACCGATGAATATAATGCTCTTATTGATAATAAGACTTGGGAGTTGGTACCCCGTCCTTCTGGTATTAATATTATTAGGTCTATGAGGATTTTTGCTCACAAGAAAAATTAAGATGGTTCATTTGCACGACATAAGGCGCGGCTTGTGGGTGATGGTAAGACTCAGCAGGTTAGGGTGGATTGTGGTGAGACATTTAGTCCGGTGGTCAAGCCGGCTAGCATTCGCACTGTACTCAGCTTGGCTCTTTCGAAAGCATGACATATTCATCAATTAGATGTAAAGAATGCTTTCCTACATGGTGATCTCAAAGAAACAGTTTATATGCATCAGCCGTTGGGATTTAGGGATCCTAAACATCCTCATCATATCTGTTTGTTGAAGAAGTCCTTATATGGGCTTAAGCAGTCTCCACGGGCATGGTATACAAGGTTTGCTGACTATGTTTCGACTATTGGGTTCACTCACAGCAGGTCAGATAATTCCTTGTTCATCTACCATCGTGGTTCGTCCTTGGCCTACATTCTGTTGTATGTGGATGTTATCATATTGACGGCCTCTATAGATGCCTTACGCTAGTCTATCATGACCATGCTCAACTCCGAGTTTGCTATGAAAGACTTAGGGCCCTTGAGTTACTTTTTGGGGATTGCCGTCACTCGTCATTCTAATAGATTGTTCTTATCTCAACGGAAGTATGCAGCTGAGATTATCGAGAGGGCTGGGATGTCATCTTGTAAGTCCACTTCCACTCCAGTTGATACAAAGCCCAAACTTAGTGCCGCGGCCGGCCGGCGTACCCTACGAGGATCCGACCCGCTATCGCACCTTGCAGGGGCCCTTCAGTATCTTACCTTTACGAGACCGGATATTACATATGCTATCCATCAAGTGTGTTTGTTCATGCATGATCCCAGAATTGAGCACATTAATGCACTCAAACGCATCATTCGGTATATTCAAGGTACAATTGACTATGGCTTGCATTTATATCATTCCTCGACGTCCACACTTGTCTCGTATACAGATGCTGATTGGGGTGGTTGTCCCAACACCAGACGGTCTACGTCAGGCTATTGTATGTTTCTTGATAACAACTTGATTGGTCTGCAAAGCGTCAGTCGACTCTATCCCGCTAAGTGCCGAGGCTGAATATCGAGGGGTAGCTAATGTGGTCTCGGAATCATGTTGGTTACGTAATTTGCTTTTAGAGCTTCATTGTCCCATTCAGAAGGCAACACTGGTTTATTGCGATAATATTAGTGTCATCTACCTTTCTGGTAATCCGGTTCGGCACCAACGCACTAAGCATATTGAAATGGACGTTCACTTTATCCGTGAAAAGGTTGCTTGTGGTCAAGTTCGCGTATGCCATGTCCCGTCGAGATATCAAATTGCACACATCTTTACGAAGGGTCGTCCCGCGGTCATTTTTGAAGATTTTAGGGACAGTCTCAGCGTTCGAAGACCGCCCGCTATGACTGCGGGTGTGTGTTAAACAAGGTAAATACCCGTGATATACACTTGGTATACAGTGTGTATATCACGGGTCCTTTAGGGATGTCATGGACAGACCAGCCCATCTCGGGATTGGCCCATCAACCCATCACGGGCAGGGCAGTATATTATGGGTGTGGATGTAATATTGGAGTGTAAATATTACCTTAATTAGACTTGTACACTTACCATAAATGTATATTTAGTATCCAAGTAGAATAAGATTTTAGGAATAGGATTCTCCTATTATGGAAATATGTAACTTGTATACATAGCCTTTTAATTAATGAAAATAATCAAGGGGATTATTTCTTTCCGTTGGTAGAATAGTAATGGATGAGATTCTGAGTGGTGGTGGTGTTAATGGTGTTGAATTTGGCTATGAGTTTTACTAAAGCCACTTCTACTGTCATTTTTTTTCTAGAAAGTTTGGTTCCTTGTTAAATAGGAGATGGGAGGGTTTGTAGATGAAGAAGAAAGGGAGGGGGTGGGGGTGGGGGTGGGGGGAGATTAGAAATATATATATATTGTAAAAAATAATAATAATAATAATCAAAACGTGCCTCTTTTTTAATTATTTTATATTTTGTGCCGCAGCAGCTTATAGAGTGAAATTAAATTCATTTTTAAGATTATCAAGAGTGTAATAGATCGTCTTAATAGTTTGAGTATGATATCGAAATTTCGGATATACTTTAGAGGTCCATCTATATCTTTTTCTTATATTATTATAAGCTTTGATGAGATTTTGACATGACAATTTATCATGCAATCTTGATGGGAATTTGGCATGACAACTTATCATGACATCTTTGTGAGAATTGACATGACAAAATAGTCATTTCAGATTGGTGAGAAATTCAAGGCCTTTTTGAGAAATTTCATGACTTTATCTTTTTTGCTCTTGTGTAGTCTTTCATAATTTGTTATGGATGCATTTTCTTCTTTGGATTGTTTGTTCTTTTTTTTCTTTTTGCATATATTATTTTTTCTGCAAGATTTATTAAAAAATATGAGAATATAATATAAATTATTTATATTTTAATTCTAAAATACTATATTTTTATATTAAAATATATAAATAATTTATATCCATCATTTATATAATATATTGTTCTGATTTAGACGTGAAATTGTAACTTTTAATACAAGAGGTTACAATTTTTTTTAAACACACCTCACATGATAAGAAAAAAAAAGAATAGACTATAAAATATAAATTACTCAAAGCTCCCATATGTGTAACATGAGACAAGGCCACATGGTATCACTAGAACGCATGATTTTGTTCATCTGTATTGATGTTTTGGAAAAAAAAATACTTAGCAAAAAAGGGGTTAACTATGCCATGAAATAAAATTGCCACGACATGAAAAGGCACTCATTTGTTTTCTTCAGGTGAACGGTGAAGAGGGGGAGAAAAAAATGTACATAGCTGTTCCAGTTGAAATACTTGAAATAATTCTACCATTTCTACTAGGAGTAGCCTTTTTAATGCTAGCTGAACGTAAAGTAATGTCTTTTGTGCAAGGGGGCGGGGTGAGGAAGAGAAGTAGTTGGCCCTAGTTCAGTCAACTAAATTGACACGCCCCAGGCATTTTCTATACCTAACTTGGGTACTATTTTTTTTCTTCTATTTATGTTCGATATCTATTTTGGTACTCCTATTTATTAATTCTAATAATGAACTGGAACATAAAAAATGTGATTAAAAATGAAAAAATTAGTACTTCATAGTTCATACAATATTGATAACTCGTATTGAATTTATATAGTGTCAAACCTTTTATATCATCTTATAATTTAATAATTTACGTTATAATTATTTTAAATGATTTAATAGTGTAAAGATACATTATATAAACTGGATGGAGAAAAAAAAAGGACATCAGTGAGTCAACGCCACCGATTTCAGACTTGACTCAACCTGTTGGATCAAATTACGCTCATACATAAACACAAAATACGGAGCCAGAGAAAAAGTTTACAATTGTTGAATTAAGTGGACAATCAGTCTATACAATTTTCTCAGAAATACACAAATGTGAATTATACCCAATTTTGACTGGAAACCCTAACCCTACCCCCAAGTTTTCCATTTAGATTATCCCATTTGTCAATCTTCAATTCCAATTCACCCTTTTATTTCTGGAAACTCAGCAATCAAAACCCCCAATTATGTTCACCATATTTTTGCATTTTGATAGATATATTTGTACATATATAATTATATAGTCTAGCTATAGAGAAATGGTGAACTCAGAAACAGAATCAGGACCGTTGGATTGTGAAGTTGGGAGTATTGTTTGGGTCCGAAGGAGAAACGGGTCGTGGTGGCCCGGTAAAATACTGGGTCCTAATGATCTCTCAGCTTCTCATTTGATGTCTCCACGATCTGGGACTCCAGTTAAGCTACTTGGAAGGGAAGATGCCAGTGTGTAAGTCCTTTTTTACCCTTCAATTTATCTTATAGTGGAATATTTGACTTTGTTTACTATGTGACACTTATGGCTGTGCTAGGTAAATATTGCATGTTGATATTGTTGAATGATGAACTTGTACAAACAACAACAACAATAACATACCCAGTGTAATCCCACAAGTGTACCCAGACCTTACCTCTACCTTTGTGGGGTAGAGAAGTTTCCGATAGACCCTCAGCTTACACAGGATTGTAATAAAAATAAGACGGCAAAATAGCATGATACAAAACAAGTGCGTAGTATTACACATTGAAGAATAAGAAACTACACGACAACTGCAACTAAGAATTATGAACTTGTAATAATTGTAAAAATTGGATTATTTTTGTCTTGCATGTTATTGATGGATTCTTAGTTGTAGTAAACTTAGAGTATCTTTGTTAATGACACTATAAGTAGTGAATTTCCAGTGAGTTTGCATTGTGATATTTCAGTTAAAATGGGGGTTGGAGGGGTGGGGAGCGAATAGCGAAGCTACTACAAAAGTATATACGTGACTTAATATGTTGTAATAATGGGATAGTTAATAGTTAGATAATAATGGGATAGTTAATGCTTAATAGTTAGAAATTTGGACTCTTAGCTATCACGCCTATCAGTCATTATAAACAACAACAACAACAACAACATACCCAGTGAAATCCCACAACGTAGGGTCTGGGGAGGGTGGAATGTACACAGACCTTACGTCCACCTTGGTAGGTAGAGCGGATATTTTCGGGAGACCCTCGGCTCAAGACAAAACATAATCAGGCAAAGCAAGCAAAGCAAAACAAAGTATGAAAAACGGTCAGACTCAAACGGGAAATTAAAGCATTGTGAACATGCAGATGGTAAAATCAAATACGCAATGTTAGCGCATTCTAACAACAAGAAGTAGTAGCTAACACAACTAAATAAGATACATAAATTACACTAAAGAACACATAGCAACATGAATCAAACTACATGGTACTATAGAGCAATAATGCGCCTAATGTGATAGGCTAATCGAGCCTACAGTAATAAAACTACACTATCATTTTGTAAGCGTAAGTGGGACTACGCTCGACTACCTACTACCCTTCTATCCTAATCTGTGTCCTCGACAACCCCCTATCTAAGGTCATGTCCTCAGTAAGTTGCACATGCGTCATATCCCGTCTAATCACCTCTCCCCAATACTTCTTTGGCCTACCTCTACCCCTCCTGAACCTGTCCATAGCCAATCTCTTACACCTCCGCACTGGGGCATCCGAATCTCTCATTTGCACATGCCCGAACCATCTCAACCTCGCTTCCCGCATCTTATCCTCCACCGAGGCCACTCCCACTTTATCCCGGATATCATCATTCTTAATCATGTCTCTCCTTGTATGCCCACACATCCATCTCAGCATCCTCATCTACGCAACTCTCATTTTTGTATGTGCGAAGTCTTGACTGACCAACACTCTGTCCCATACAACATAGTCGGTCTAACCACCACCCTGTAGAAGTTGCCTTTAAGTTTAGTTGCCACCTTTTTGTCGCACAAGACTCCAGATACGAGCCTCTATTTCATCCACCCTGCCCCAATACGATGTGTGACATCGTCATCAATCTCTCCATTCCCTTGGATAATAGACCCTAGGTATTTGAAGCTTCCTTTCTTTGGAATAACCTGAGTACCAAGCCTCACCTCCACGCCTATCTCAGGGTTCCTCTTGTTGCTGAACTTGCACTCCAAATATTCAGTCTTGGTCCTACTCAATCTGAACCCTTTAGACTCCAGAGTCTGTCTCCAAACCTCCATCTTGACATTTATTCCGCTGCGAGTCTCATCAATCAGGACTATGTCGTCTGCGAATAACATACACCATGGTACCTCCCCTTGGATTTGTCGCATCAATCCGTCTATGACCAAGGCATATAGGAATGGGCTAAGAGTTGATCCCTGGTGCAGCCCCATCGTCACTTGGCTCCATCATACATATCCTTGATCGCCCTCTAACCTCCAAACATCTCCATAGAACCTCCTAGGGACTTTGTCGTATGCCTTCTCGAGGTCGATGAAAACTATATGTAAATCTTTCATCTCTATACTGCTCTACCAACCTCCTAATAAGATGAATGGCTTCGGTAGTCGAACACCCCGACATAAATCCAAGCTGGTTCTCAGAAATAGACACGTATGTCCTCATCCTCATCTCCATGACCTTTTCCCAAACTTTCATAGTGTGGTTCAGCAACTTGATACCCCTATAGTTGTTGTAACTCTGGATATCACCTTTGTTTTTGTACAAGGGAATCATTGTACTCTACCTTCATTCTTCGGGTATTCTTGTCGTTTTAATTAATGACACTAAACCACTCAGTCAGCCACTCCAAGCCTGCCCTGCCTGCGCTTTTCCAAAATTCAACTGAGATCTCATCAGACCCGGTCGCTCGTCCCCTGCGCATCTTGCGAATAGCACCCTTAACCTCCTCAACCTTAATGTTTCTACAATACCTAAAATCCCGGTACCTACCAGAATGCTCCAGATCTCCCAGCACAATGTCTCCATTACCTTTTTCGTTCAAGAGTTTATGGAAGTAAGACTGCCACCTCCGCCTAATATGTGCTTCCTCTACCAGTACTTTGTTGTCCTCGTCCTTGATGCACCTCACGTGATCCAAGTCACGGGCCCTTCTTTCCTTACCTTGGCTAGTTTGTACAACTTCTTATCCCCGCCTTTCTCCTCTAATTCCACATACAGGCGTTCAAAAGCCGCCGTTTTTGCCGCCGTAACCTCTTGTTTTGCCTCCTTCCTCGCCATCTTATACAGTTCCCTATTCGTCTACTTCTCCCCTCATCCTTGCTTTCTACCAATTTCATATACGCCAATTTTTTTGCTTCCACCTTCTCTTGAACTATACCATTCCACCACCAGTCACCTCGATATCCACCATTGTTACCCTGCGAGTCCGCTAGCACTTCTCTAGCTACCTCCCGAATGCAACTGGTCGTCTTGTCCCACATACCGGTTGCATCTCCACTACTCTTCCAAGCCCCATTGGCCATCAACCTCTCCCCATCTCATTTGCACTAGTCATGATCAAACTCCCACATTTAATTTCTTAACCTGTCATCCACAACCCTCTTCTTCCTCTCTAACTTGATTTCCAAATCCATCACCAAAAAACTTATGTCGGGTTGTAAGATCCTCCTTCGGAATAACCTTGCAGTCTTTACAAAGACCTTTGTCAACCTTCCTAAGGACCAAAAAGTCTATCTGGCTCTTAGCCACCGAACTACAGAAAGTCACCAAGTGTTCCTCCTTCTTCAAGAATCTTGAATTGGCTATCACCATCCCACTAGCTCTAGCGAACTCCAAAAGGGAGACGCCTCCCCCGTTTCTGTTCCCAATTCCAAAGCCTCCATGCACGTCGTCATAACCCCAGGAAGTGACCCGATATGTCCATTGAAATCCCCTCTTATAAATAACTTTTCAGTGGGTGGTATGTTTCCCACCACTTTGTCCAAATCCTTCCAAAAACGTCTCTTCTCCTCTTTGTCCAAGCCCGCCTGCGGCGCATAAACACTAATAATGTTCATAGTGCACCCTCCAACTACCATCTTAATCGTCATCATCCGGTCATTGACCCTCATCACCTCTACCACCTGATCCCTTAATTCGCTGTCTACCAAAATGCCTACCCCATCCCTATACTGCGACCTACCCGAGAATCATAACTTATACTCGTCCACATCCTTAGCCTTAGGTCCTACCCATGTGATCTCCTGAACACAGACTATATTAATCCTCCTCTTCTTAAGAATCTCAACTAGCTCTATGGACTTTCCCGTTAAAGTCCCAATGTTCCAAGACCCTATTCTCAGTCTAGCCTCTCCCTTACTCCACTTACCCCCCAACCCTCGCCCCCGTCCCCGACCGAGAACATGACCCTAGTCTACCATCATTTACCAAAGCTACTAAAGCAATATAAAATAATAAACTACTCAAACATTTACCCTAAGATAGGAAGGGGTCAAAGTGCAAGCACAAGTTAACTAGAATCTAGAGATAAGTAAAACCACTACGTTAGGAATGCTATAACTAACGACAAGCGGCAAAATTTAACGATGTTAAGGACAAAGAATGGATACGGGCAACCAGAGGTACCAACTCCAGTTGAATCGAACCTGTTTGCCGGTGAAAATCACTGTTCACACATAACTGTTCAACGTAAATGTGCACCGTCACTGTTCACGCATGTTCCCGGCAGGCACTGTTCACTCACTGGAGTACTGTTCACCGGAAGTTTTAACCCAAAAAAATCAAGCGCATGCGTAGATTTAGGAGAAAAGGAACACAAGAACAAGAAAAGGAACAGAAGAACAAAAACAAATGAAATTTTCTAAAAAAGTTTTTTTTTTCTTTTTTCCATCACCGCCGGTGGTGGCCGGAGCGAGCGTTGCTGATGTGGTCTTACCGTCTCCGCCGCCGGTGAGTGGTCGGAGCGGAACTTACCGTCAGAAATGGGGGATGTATGGGGAGGGGGATGATGACCGTTGGGGTAGGTTAGAGAGGGGGGAGAGAGAGAGTCGCAAATAGTCTAGAATTGAGTTAGTAGCTTAATGAAGGAAGAAAAAGGATATGGGATAATCTTAATTGCTTCCTGATTTGCTGGTGTTCCTTGTTAAATCAACGTGTACTGGCTTATCCGAAAAGCTTATCTTGGGTTACGTTGGGCGAAGGAGAATGGTGATCGCAAATCCCTCTTGTAGGTGAAGATTCTTGAGTTTGGAAAATTAGCGCTGCTATAGGTGATAGGTATGCAGGCTGGATTAGGAGATCACTCTTCATATTGGTTGAAATTCCGTTAACCGCAAAAATAGGAAACATAATGATAACAGAGTGGTAATAGAGAACCCCCCCCCCCCCCCCCCCCCCCCCGTCTTGTAACCTATTTGTGGAATATCATTGTGTTGTGTCATTTCACCCTTTTCCTAAAAGGGTAAGATTGAGTTTTACTTAACTACTTGAGATTTGAGAAGAAGATTATTATATGCAATTATAGAAGTTCTAGTTCCTGGCAGTACACAATTAAAGAACAATAAATATACAGGAGAGAAAAGAAGGCAAATGTTCATAAGTTGAAATTTATGGAATTGGCAGAGTGAGCTTTGCCTGCCTAAAACCTGTTGGCAACAAGCCTTCATAATGTTTACTGTAAAGTTTACAAGGTTGAGGCCTGATTCATCCACTTGAGAATTTTACTTGGGGGATAACAAGCTGGTGCTTGTGGATTCAGAGACGGGATCAAGTCAGAAAAGTGTTGCAGAAATGGAAGTGTTCGAAACACATACTGAAAGTGTACTAATTAAGTCAACCATTAATGACTAGTTAAAGCACCAGGAGTGGTCTGATGCCCCTAGCAAAGCTCTTTCGTCGAGTGCGCGATCATGACAAGACTCGAGGAAGAAGTCCTGCAAGGACGCTTAACAAAGCAAGAATTCTTATAGAGTTCTAACTTAATGCTTTTTCTTTGTCCAATGCAGGACATTTTGTGATAAACAGTAAGTTCCTTCTCCATGTATTAGGCCACACAAGGAGTAGTGAGTACAGCATTTGGGGCTTCAAACCCTCTTTTGTTTGTTTCTTCTATCTGAGTAGGGGTCTTCTTTTTTGCATGAATCAGCATTAAAAATGTGTTTGGCACTGGTGAGGGAGTGACTTTATTTTGTTGGCCAAACTACTGTTTGGTTATCCAGGATAGTAGGGCCAGTATGGTCTCTTTGAAGTGATATGAGACCTTTTGTAATTGTCACCTGTGATGATCATCTAAGTTAAATGAAAAGCAAAATGAAGAATCGAAAGATGCTTGATTCTATTATTTGCTAAATGCTGCTCCTACCTCTCTCATTCTTGATATATGGAAATGCTACTCATAGTTGGTGGAATACGGTATCTTCATAAGTCTATTCCATCTGTCTTAACTAAACTTTGTTTACTAGGTACAAACACTTCATAGTCTTAGTATGATATGTTATGGTGTTTCGCTGTGCGTGTCTTACCAGGGATTGGTATAATTTGGAGAAGTCAAAGCGAGTGAAAGCATTCCGGTGTGGTGAATTTGACGATTTTATTCGACGGGCTGAAGCTTCCTTAGGTATGCCTCCGAAGAAAAGAGAGAAGTATGCGCGACGCGAAGATGCAATACTTCATGCTCTTGAACTTGAGAGGCAGTTAGGTAAAGGATATGAGGGTTTAGGTTGTTCATCCCCTGATAGAAGCAATATATCTACTGATGATTTTTCCGGAAGAGGGTCACAATCATCATCAAAATACTTGGAAAATGGAAATGGGAGACGTTTAAGATCTAACTCTCGTCAACTTTCTCATAAATCTAGTTTCTTCCTCAAGGAAAAGAGTACACACAACTCTTCTTCTACACGGGAACACAAAGATCATAGTCAGTTTAGTGGGGACGATGATAATTCCAGTGTAGCTCCGAGGATGAGAGGTTTGCGGGATTTGGGCCTCAATACTGCTCCTTCAGAGCATAGCAATCCTCCATCAATTGCTTCAGATGGTGCTGACCGACCTGTCCTTGGTAGGAATGGTGATGCTGTTTCTGATGGGATTTATAATGCAGACCGCCTAGTTAATATTGAGAGAAAAAGTTTGTTGGTCAAAAGGAAATTATCAGATGATGGCTTGGTCGAAGAATTTCTTGTCAAGAGGCATAATAGGAGCTGCCCTCTTGCTCAAGTTTTGGAGAGATCTGAAAATTTACCTGACACAGGTTCTGTCTGCATCTCTGAGATGGGAGAGGAGCAGCCAGGAGTTGCAAAGAAAATCAGGTGTAATTTGGCAGAAGAACTTACAGAAACTTTGACTGTTGAAGAGTGTAGTCATGCCCAGATGGAACTCTCAACATTGAAACGAGAAGATAATGGTTCTCATCCTACTAAATTATGTGAACAGAATGCTTCTGGGTCTGCAGAATATACTGAAACTGATTCTTCTGAGACAGATTCTGCAGAAGATACTGATGACGAGTTGGCCACACTCTCAGGTTTCTCCCCTCTTTCTCTCTCACAAGCCACCTTAATGTACACTCTTTTTCTCGACAAAAAATGAGGCAGCATCAAACACACAAAATCTTTGTGGCTACACTGTGATGCTTTTAAACTTTGGAACTTTAAGATCTTTGGAGCTGATTGGATAGACTAAACTATTTCAACCCCTCACTTTCTTCTATGCTTTAGTCACTTTGTGGGTTCTACTGTCCGTATGTGAACCAAATCATTCCATAGTTCTTCTTGCGGTACACATGGTATGCCACGGCCAACCTTGTTCAGTCGTCTAAGTTTGTACTGGAACTTTTAGGGGCAAGCTGTCAGAAAGTGGCTATAACTGGTTGCTTAAACAACACTCTGTATCACTTGTGAGCAAGTACAAAGTAGTCCTAGGCTCCTGGTATGTCCAAGTTCGATTAAGTACTTTCATGTGCTATGTAGAATCTAGACTTGCTACAGTGGAATTTCTTTATTCTTATTATTTCAAAAGAAAGAATTTGGTATTTGGTCTTAAATACCCTCACATGGTTGGAGTTGTGATATTCTATAAATTACTTGTCCTTTCAATTAAAAGGGAACTGGAAACATTCAAAAGGAAAATTTAGGTCCCCTTCTCAAAAAATTCTGAAGAGGTTGCAAAACGTCTCCTAATCCCCCCTCCCCTCTCTCTCTCTCTCTCTCTCTCTCTCTCTCTCTCTCTCTCTCTCTGTGCGGGTGTGTTTGTGTGTCTCTCTCTCTCTGTGTCTCGGTGTGTGTGTTTTATGTGTTTTCTTATTAGCAAAGGTGTCCGAGTCCGCTTACATGCACATTGACTTTACCACCTCTTTATGTCTCTCCTTAATATTTATTTCTCCTTGCTGATTGTAATTTTAATTTTTTAATGAAGTACTAGGGCTTATTAGTTTGATAAGTAACATTTTTGTATTATGATTCAGCAGCATGCCCTGTTCAAAAAAATCCAAAGACAAAACACAAAAGAGTACAGAGGAATGAGGTGTGGTACTTTTAGCAAGGAAAACTATTACCTGACTTGTTTCCAGTTGGATTTTGTGGTTAATTTGGTGAGCTATAGAGTTGATTCAGAGATGTAATCAGGCTTTAAATCTTAGAACTTTACCAGTTCCAAAGGAAAATCATATTTGAGCGACAAGTATACATGGTCATACGTTAATTTCTTGAGCTGGTACCTGTTGCTGGTGGGATGTGGCTGGTATCCTGTGGAATTAATCGAGGTGCGCGCGAGCGCCTGGACACCATGATTATCCAAAAAAGTTAATTTCTTGATATCTCCTCCATATTACCTAGTCGGCATTCTTTCTAATTATCTAAAGAAAAGAAACTCCATTCTATCATCTTAAGTGTTGCAGTTTGCTAGTTTTTCATCATTTTTATGTGGAAATTCTAGTGAATTGGTTCTCCGGAATCATGCATTATTTTTGTACCTAAACTGCATAATCATACGTCTTTTGATTGTGAATGTGCCATTCCTTATCACTCTTTTTTTGTACTCTCCATGCACGTTACCCGTTTAAATAGAGAAGAGAAAATCTGTTTCAGTAGACTAACTTTGCTTGTTGCTAATGCAGATGGTGCGGCATCTATCGAACTAGAACCAAAATATATAGGAAGATCTGAAGCACAACCTGAACATGGAAGCATCAGCAGCGAGGAACTGGATGAAGTGACACTTACGGATGGCACTTCTTCTCATGCTTATCACCAGGAATCTTTCTCTGCTGGCTTTGGGGTGTCTAAATGGCAACTAAAAGGGAAAAGGAACAATCGAAGTCTTAACAGGAGGCCTCTGGATCCTGATGGAAACCTTGCGAGAAGGCCCTGTCATATGACTAATTTCAAGGGAAAGAGGGGTTATGGTTCTCTTCAAGATGGATGTGGATCTAGGGCTCCCCGTAATGCTAGCCAAAACATTTTCAGTTGTGTGGATTGGGCTTGGGATTATCAACCTGCAAGCAGAGGTTACTGGGAGGAGTCTACCGAGTATTTTGATTCTGTGAAAAGCTATCATCACCCTGGTGACAGGACCATGCTGGTCAATGTGGACTTAAAAGTCCAATCAAGCTATCAGAGAGAGCACGTGCCTATGATTTCATTGACTAGTAAGATAAATGGGCAGGCAATAGTGGGATATCCTGTCCAAATTGAAGTGCTTTTAAACTGTTCTTCTGAAAGCCTCCTTTGGGCAGCTGATTCAGATTGTAATTTTCCAGAAACATCTGATCATGATAATACAGCACTCCAACCTCTGTGGAGGACTGCTTGCAGGACTGCCAATGTTTGTGTTCCACGGCCCCATGCATCATCAGCATTGGATAATCCTGAAGGAATCAAGCATGCCCAATGTTTTGACCGCGACAAAAATGTCCAAAAAGCTAGTGTAGGAGGCGTTTATCAAAAGGGAAGCATGGCAAGGACAACTATTTCCCAACCTGGCATAGAAAGAACAGTTGCAAAAAAATCTGGAAAAAGGATTAGTTTATCTTCTTATCAAAAGGTAAGAACACTTTCTTCTATAGCCTTGCAGCAGAAATGTAATGATCAGAAGGGTAGCTCCAACAGTCATCAAGTGGATGGGGCAATCAAACGAGAGACGCTGCCAACAGTCATTGCTTGTATTCCGGTTAAGCTAGTATTCAGTAGGCTAAGTGAGGAGTTGGTGGGCCGTCATCAGTAATAATTTCTACTGGGGCTGAAGGACATCAATGCAGACAATAATGTAGTGGCTTGTAAAAATTTGGAGAGATATAATAATATTGCACCAGCTAGTAGACCATTTCTTGGTGATCTTTTTCCGTCCAGGCAAATGTGGTCCCATACACGTACTTGAGCAGCTTGAATGTCAAGGTAAAGCAGGCAACACATACTGTAGGACATCGTTTAGGATTGTATCTCAGTTGTACGTGGTGTTTTTCACAAGAAATTCTTTTCCTTTTTCGTTTTTGAGGCGTGGAAAGTGTGGAAAGCTAAAGGTGAGTTGGACACAGTAGGCATTTAGATTTTCATATATATGACACTATGTAAATTGTATAACTTAAGCTATCTACGAGTTGGTGCCACAAACCTTATGGCTTTCACTGTGCACCTTCCAGCGTGAAACAAACAGAAATTTCTTGTGCTCTCCCCGTCCCATTAGTGAACTTCATTAGACTCAGCTGTGTCTCTTGAGACGGAGAAAATCTTACGATCTCAAAAAATTTACGTTAACAAATGAATGCAAAACGCGTGTCTTGCATATAAACTTTTATTATTTAACTATAGTTACATGAAATGATGTTTATTTTCACTTCAATTTCCGACTTTTATGGTTAAATTGTTTAGTATTGTAACTAGGTGTATGTAAGTATGTTTAGAACTAAGACTGTCATTAATGTGTTCGACGAGTTTCAAGTCTGACTTGGTTGGAGCAGCTTCGTTTATTGCTTACAAATTTATTTCATTTCAAAAGGAAGTAAGAGAAGGAAATTCCTCTGACCCTTGAATTAGCTAATGCACATGTGGCCACAAGACTTGTCTTTTAATGTTGAACTTGATCTGTCCCTTAGAAAAAAGAGTTTATTAGTTCTCATTAACACATCTTAATAAATGGTGTTATAAAGATTTAAGAAATCGTTTATTTTTTTTGTTGTATCTAAAATTTATTGGTTCAACTAATTCGGGTTCGCGTTGCATAAGCTTACTCAGCCCGTAGGTTGTGCCACTGGTGACGCGGTAGCGTTGGTGCTTCAGGATTTCAATGTACTGCGTCCAAGACCAGAACGAGCTTGCCGGCGGACCACTACCGTCCCATGAAGCATATGAAAAAGTGCTAAATTCTAATAGTTCAAATCCTAGACTTCTAGTTAAGGATAGAAAAATCTCAATAATGGACCATCACACTCCTTCCAAGATACGTAAATAAGATTAGTGCTTGAACCATTTCTCCTCCGGAGGAAAATTCGTCCAAATAAATCACATAAGTTGTATGAAACTTCTTTTTGTTTTCTAAACTGATGGACCCAAAAATATAAGGTTTGGATCCAGTAATTGCAAAAGGCCATCTCAAGGAATATAGCCGTTGATGGTGTATCCTGCAAAAATTCCAACACTACAATCCTCGTAGCCATTTGAAATAAGAAAAACAACTCAGACACTAATATAAACCCATCAATCAATTATCTTAATCTGTTTAATCATCATCATCTTTCTTTGCAGGACACATCTCCATCTTCTTGCGCTCTCTCATTTACTTTATTGTTCTTCACTCTTATTGTAACCCTAATCTTTGTTTTGCAGGCTTTAATAATCTTGTTTTATTTGTTTCTTTTATTGCAATCTCTGTCTTACTTTATTTGCACATACAAAAAGCACACAACACAACACTCATATTATTTGTATCTTTTTTTTTTTTTTTGTGCTAATAACATGGATGCAGGATCATTGAGTTCTGTCTCAGCAAGTAAGTCCAAATCTCGTTGCCCTCTCCAGGAACAATTTCTACAAAGGAGAAATTCTCGTGAGAATGTATGTCTACCTTCTACTTTCCTCCGATTATTGTCTCTAGAAAGTACTAATTTTTCCCATTTATTTGCACAAAATTTGTGTTACAAGATGGTAATTTGGATTTTCAAATCAAGAAAAAGGGTAAAAAAAGGAGATGTGTTTTCATCTACTTTGTCATATGGGGTTGACTGTTTTTATAGAATAAATTGAGGTTTGCTTACACATAGATATTAATTGCTGATTTGGGTTATTACAGTTGGATAGGTTCATTCAAATTTTACTTAATTCTGATTATTGTCTCTAAAAAGTACTAATTCATTGCTGATTTGGGTTATTACAGTTGGATAGGTTCATTCCAATTTTACTTAATTCTGATTATTGTCTCTAAAAAGTACTAATTCATTGCTGATTTGGGTTATTACAGTTGGATAGGTTCATTCCAATTTTACTTAATTCTGATTATTGTCTCTAAAAAGTACTACTACTTGTTTCCATTTATTGGCACAACTTGTGTTACAAGATGATTAGTAATTTGGATTTTGAAATTAAGAGAAGGCCAAAATGGATATGAGTTTTCATATACTTTGTCATATGGGGTTGGCTTTAATTTTTGTAGAATAAATTGATTGCTGATTTGTTGTGTTATTACAGTTGGATAGGTTCATCCCGAACCGGTCAGCAATGGATATGGACTATGCACATTACATGTTGACAGAGGCAAGGAAAGGTAAGGAAATCCAGCTGTTAATTCTCCCTCCAGAGAGGCATACAGGAAGCAGCTTGCGGAAACATTCAACATGAACAGGACCCGTATACTGGCGTTCAAGAACAAGCCACCTACTCCTGTTGAGGCTATTCCAAACGACTTCCAATCATCCGTTCAACAGGCCAAGCCTGCTAAAGCCCGTCGATACATTCCTCAGGTGAGTTTACTTAAATGGTCTATTGTTGGTATTACATTTCATAAATCATCATGCCAATTGTGCTTAACCTTCGAGTTTCACAAGATTTAGGGATATTTTATATAATTGTAAATACAGGTCAATACCGATTATGTGTAACTGAATCCCGTCCTCATCGGTCATTGGTTTATTTTTGCAGACGTCTGAAAAGACATTAGATGCTCCAGATCTAGTGGATGACTACTACTTGAATTTATTAGATTGGGGCAGCAGCAATGTTCTTTCTATTGCTCTTGGCAGCAATGTGTATCTGTGGGATGCATCTGATGGTGCCACTTCAGAACTGGTCACTATTGATGAAGAAATGGGACCTGTTACAAGTGTAAAATGGGCTCCTGATGGTAGACATATTGCTCTTGGTCTGAACAATTCTGATGTTCAGCTCTGGGATACAACAGCTAATCGACTGGTTTGTTTCTTGAAGTTTTCTCTGTTGTTGTTGTTTATTTGGAGTGATTCTTATGCTAATATATGCTTTTTTTATACATTGGTGCAGCTGAGAACTATGAGAGGTGGTCACAGATCCCGAGTTGGCGCTCTAGATTGGAACAATCACATTTTGACAACTGGGGGAATGGATGGTCAGATCATAAACAATGATGTGAGAATACGATCACCAATTGTCGACACTTATCAAGGACATCATCAAGAAGTTTGTGGTTTAAAATGGTCAGCCTCTGGCCAACAATTAGCTAGTGGTGGAAATGATAATCTCCTCCATATATGGGACAGATCAATGGCTTCTTCCAACTCATCAACAGAGTGGCTTCACAGGCTTGAAGATCATACTGCTGCTGTTAAGGCCCTTGCTTGGTGTCCTTTCCAGGGTAACTTATTAGCCTCTGGTGGTGGTGGCGCTGACAGGTCTATTAAGTTCTGGAACACCCATACTGGTGCTTGCTTGAACTCCTCTCAGGTTTGTGCCTTGCTGTGGGACAAGAACGAGCGTGAGCTCCTAAGTTCTCATGGTTTCACAAAGAATCAGCTCACTCTTTGGAAATACCCTTCCATGGTAAAGACAGCCGAGCTTACTGGTCACACATCGAGAGTTCTTTTTATGGCACAGGTAAATTCTCATGTTATTTTGTTGCATCTTTTCCGGTTAATCAATGCCTGAACCATACGCAAAATGAAGAAAGTGTTGGAAATTTGCCTTTGGCGGGAGTTGCGACCGACCAACTTTAACGGCTTAAACACTAGTGTAACGTATGTTGGAGAATCCGGTTCTTCACACATGCATGATCTACTAAGTACGTAGATAACCGTAGGGCCAAGAATCGTCAAATTTCATTGAGTAATGAAAGAGATATTGGTTCACGAAGTAAGGTGTTTGAAGCATGGAAAGTGTGGTATTGTGTGTAATTCTCCCTCATCGGTAGAGGAAGAAAGAATTGTTGTGTATATAATACTTGAAATTGGTTTGGGGTTTGGGACCCCAAGGGGTATCCCATGTGTTTAAAGGAGGGAGGACCTAGATGTGCTTCGGTTCAAGTAAAGACCACACGCGCGCCGCCGCCGCCCGCCCGTCCGGTCCGGTCACGGGTTCAAGGGTTCACGGGCTGCGGGCTGCGGGCCTTCTGATATTATCTTTTTGGGCCAGAAAACTTTGCCAGAAGTACAGTTTGATCCCAGAATTCTTTCAGATATACAGTTTGGACCAGAATTCTTTCAGATGTGCAGTTTGGTCCCTGAAGTTCAGAATTTCGATGGTCAAAACAGAAACGTCAAGCACTCAATTCAGCCATTTATTTTGGCTGAATTACTCCTCCTATAATGGCCAAATCCGTTGGTTCTTTCACCATTTATGTTGGTGACTTTACTACCTCCATAATGGCCATTATTTGGCTATTATGGAGGCAGTTTTCAGCCCCTCCCTCACCTATATAAACACACCCTTACACCATTGTTGAGCACGAAAAAGAACAGAAAAATAACAGTTCATAAAGCTCACGAAAATACACAACAAAAACAGTTTTCTTCCTACAACTTCCAAGCATCATTTCGTTACTCAATATTCTTCACGGTAGCTCTTGAGTTTCCTTTGCTCAAGGGTTCCATTGCTGTTTTATCTTGGGAGACAAATTGTCCAGGACGTATAAAGGATACATACGGGGCAATATTGTCTTAAGGACAGAGTGCCACACTCGACTCAAAGAAAACCAGTTTCCATTTTTTCGTTTTCAACAAAATTGTAATTTCAGTTTTGTGGTTATCTTGTAATTTTCAGATTACTAGTTGAACTATTGAATCTTTGTTTATCCTTTCGAATACTTGTAATAGTTATATACTTCCCGTACTGCTTTATAAAGTACCATAGAGCAAAAACTCCCAACAGAAAGGAACTAATTTTCTGGTTTATTTTGTTGCAGAGTCCAGATGGTTGCACCGTGGCATCTGCAGCTGGGGATGAAACTCTTAGATTTTGGAATGTATTTGGAACTCCTGAAGTTGCAAAGCCTGCACCAAAGGCAAACCCTGAGCCATTCGCTCACCTGAACTGTATCCGATGAATTCTGACGACATGATATTGTGAACTGTCAAGTCTTGTCAGCACAACTGTGTAATATGCATATAAAAGAGATTGCAACTGTATATGCTCCTGGACCAAACAACTGCTATAAGTATAGTGTAAAAGAGATACTTTGGTCCATTTCCCTTTTCTATTGGTGGAGTTCATGTAAATGGAGGAGCTATTTGTTTGCTTAAGTTGCTGCAGTAATTTTCTTGGTCACCTATAGTGATGAAAAAACATGTGAAAAAAGATAAAAGCAAAGGTTCTTCAACATAAAAATATTGTATGATTGTGAAGCTACTGGAGGTTCTACTGCCTAAATAAGATGCAATTACATTTCTTACTCCCAATTTTTTTTTTTTTTTTTTTTATCATTTCCTTATCATGTTTCCTTGCCAACCTAATACGACCCTTTTGACAATGCCAGAGTTTCTTGTTGAACCCCCAGAAATATTAAATAGTGGCGTTTTCTTGATCCTCCACGAACCATCGAAAGAAATTGGAGTTTAATACTGTCTGGCTGCTGCTTGAGTATTAAAGATGTGTCCTTCCAGCAGTCCATTGTGTTTGCCTGTATAAACTCTATCAACCTGCTTTTTGCAAGAACAAGATTCACAATTTCCAACTTTTAATGATCAGCAGGGTTCCATTACATTTCTCAGAAATTCTTAAATCTGTCAAGTCCTATTTATAGTCACTGGTTTTACACTTTTACTTGCCCTTGGAACAATGCACACTCAGAGAGCTTCATTTCATTAGCAAAAGACAACTATAGGAGAATATCCTTCAGATAAGTGTAGCAATGCTCCAACACCACCAATGGGAGGCAATCCTCATTAGATTCTCGGTTTTACTAAGTGGATGTATTCATTTTTTTTTAAATTTTCAGCCATCATTGAAAGAGAAATTTCTAATGTACTGTAATTCTTTGAGGGTATTTGGATGGTATAACTTCTTTCCTCCCGCAATTACACAAAAAGAAAGGACTTGGTAGAAGTAAAAGATTCATATTATAATTATACAACATAATAAACATTTGAAAGCAGCGCAGAAGTAGTAATACTCCTGCACTCCTTACTACAGGTCCAAACTCAAATGTTACAGATTCAAAGAACACAAAACAAACATCTTTCACCTTTGCTGCTACCCATTACTAATACCGTAGTTCTTGAATTGAATTAGTTATTGGACAGACACGCTTGACACAACTACGTTGTTATGAAAGTTAAATGTAGGCTGGCTTCTCAAGATCTTCAAGTGGACGGAAGAAGGTCTTCTGTTCCAATACAGAATTTACACCAACACTCGCAGGCCTGATGTGGAAACCACTGTGATCGGTGGCTGGTCCAAACACCCCTGTCTGAGGATGAGGAGCCCAGTACTTGTCCGATTGTGCCTTGATCACTTCGTCTGGCACCACAAAAGGCTGCACATATTCCTCCGGGTTCTTGTCGTACACTGATGCGTGCACCGCCCTCCTGCACAACACACCAAGTAAGACAATCAGTACAACGTTGAAGGGACATATATCTTTTGGCCTGGTATCAATTATTTGAGACGTCCTAAATGGTTTGATGTATTTCACAATTACTATTGAATACACGTTTTACTAAATTCATTGCAGTCTCAACATCCTACTTATTGAAGTGTGTGACCATCTGATCTAAAAACTTAAGATGTTAGATAGAACACACTTTTAATATTTGATTATATTCTCAACACTATTATTGTTATTTTGAGCTGTCCTATCGCCCAAGATCAGGGGGACGACAAAATGAAATTTTCCAGGGATAAAGACTTTCGAACTTCTATAAAAATGCTACAAATATCTCCTATGCATATATCTAAACTGAGTTTAAGTAGGCGTTTGGACATAAATTTGGTTGAAATTGTGTTTGGACTTGTATTTGTGTGAGTAGAAAAATATTTTTCATTTGATAAACTGGTTGAGAAAAACTCCTCTTAAAAAAGACAGTCCAATGTTTTGATAATAACTGTACCTGGCAGAGAGGGTAGGTGCGTAGCTCTTCAAAAATCGCTTCCCCAAGCTAACAAGTCCACGGTTGTGTAAACTGGTGGCCATTCAAATATTGAAAGATGAGGATTAGAGTTCTTAATTACTAGTATTAAGAATATCTCTCTTAACACAATAAGCAAATAAGAAAGAAGAATTAGATGAAAGGCTCAATGTGTAGATGATCAGACTCTTTATTTATAGTGAAAAAAATACAGACTCCATAGTGGACAATAGTATCTTCCTGGGTCAGCAACTACCCAGTTAGACATAGTACCAGTTCCGTCAAAATATTTGGCCTTCATTTGACGGCAATTACCAAGGATGTATTAGTATTAATATTTGATTACTCCGTATTAATTGAAAGTCGTCACATTTTTTGGTCACATAAAGGATGTGGACCAGAAAACAAAAAAACAGGTGTTATTAGTTACTCCCTCCGTCCCAAAATAGTTGTCCGTTTTTTTTTTTCAAAAGTCAATTTGACTAATATCGAAGTTAAACTCCATTAGATTAATTTAATATTATAAAATTAAAATTTAAATATTCAAAAATTATAAGAAAAGTACTATAAGTTGCACCTCTTCTCATATCAATATGGTGAAAAAATACATTTTAAAATGTTAGTCAAATTTTATTTAGTTTGACTCTTGAAAAGCGAAATATGAGAAATATTTTGGAAAGGAGGGAATATAATTGGCTCATTGAATTAATATTGAGCAAGTTAAAATGGTTTGAATAGTTGCATTTTTAATGTTTATGTTTTAGTACATAAATCTACATTTCAGCCCTTTAATGATTGAAATGCTGTGTCGCTAAGAGTCATTCATATATACAGCATATGACTAATTGCATAATTAAATACTTAACTTATTAATGATATTATCAATAGATTACATTTATAATTAAATGATGAGCTAGAACCATCGTAATTTTTTATTTATGGTCACGAGGTTCATATTTAAACATCCCCTATCATATTATATTGGACTGAATGAATTATTAAATCATGAGAATATAGTGGTATGACTTTTATGTTTTAATTATGTTTTTACACTCATGTATTTTTTGGCATGGACCTGGTGAAGGTTGCCGGCTGGATAAAATTTGTAATGCTTCTCAAATTAAGATGCAGTTAATTTTAACTAAGGCTTTTGCATAAAATTCAATGGAAGAAAATTATAAACAAAAGATTTACTCTTGATGATTCTTTCAAGTTAATATTGCTCTTTTTAAGTTTTATTTACTCTTTAACAGTGAAGTCTCAATTAGAACTCTTGAGAAAGCAACCGGATTAGACTCAAAGTGCACACATGTTGCATGGGTTAATTCACCACTACCACAAGTCCACAACCGGAAATTAAACTTTATAAAACTAAAAGGTATAATAATTGAAGTATAATAACAAAATTAAAGGTATGATAAATAAAAACGTCCGCGTCTGTCATATCCCGTCCAGGTATCAAATTGCCGACATCTCTACGAAGGGTCTTCCCTCGGTCCTTTTTGAAGATTTTAGGGACAGTCTCAGCGTTCGAAAACCATCCGCAATGACTGCGGGGGTGTGTTAAGTATACATAATATACACACAATATTATGTATACCCACGGTATTCCGAGACATATTGCTGCCCATCCGTGGGCTTCCTATTCCATGTACAATTATGTAATTAATATTGTAGTCTAATTAGTATTGTACACTTACCATAATTGTATAGTTAGTATCCAAGTAGAATAAGATTTTAGGGGTAGAATAGGAATATGATTCTCCTATTATGGAAATATGTAAATTGTATATATAGTCTTTCAATTAATGAAAATAATTAAGGAATTATTTCTTTCAAGATTATTGCAACTTGCAAGGGTCTCACCACTTCCACAAGCGGAAATTAAACTTTATAAAATTAAACTATAAAATTCTTTCGTGATAGATCGTGAATCACCATTGAATCAAAAACTGAATTTCCAAAACAATATGTATTTAGAAACTAGATGAATTCCAATTAGATATTTACGCTTCAGTCTAAATTGTTAGGCCATAAAAGTAAGTAATAAAATATATTTAAAGTCTCGTTTAGGAGCCGAGGGTTACCAAGTTTGAAAATGTTATATGTGTAGGACTTTAAAGTTTTAATATGATGAATATTAATCCACTCAGATAGTCAACTTATGGTATGCTAATTATTATAGCAGCCAAAAGGTAGTAATTGTTGGTGGGCTCAAACCCTCATATGCAGTACCCTGTTTCATTCGACGTATGTTTTTTTTTCTTTTTTCAATAGTGAAATTTTCAATCGTTGAAATGATCATTTTTTGAAGATGAAATATTCGCATTGAAATGAAAAATGCAGCTTTTCTTTTAACCGAAATATTCGTATAATCAAATGAAAATGAGTGTGTGGTGATCAATAGAAACACAAACGTGCGGTGAGTACTTATGATATCAATTGGTTGATTATTAATTGCAGTATCTATTCTGAGACTTTAAATAGACAGTCAGGTGCACTAAGCTTCCGCTATGTGCGGGTTCGGAGAAGGGTCGGACCACAACGGTCTATTGTACGCAGTCTTACCTTACATTTCTGTAAGAGGCTGTTTCAAGTTTCAACTGCTTCAACTCATGACCTCCTGATCACAGGACATCAATTTTATCAGTTACTCCAAGACTCCCCTTAAAAAAAAATATAAAAGAAATTATCCGACCTACCGGATTTGAACCAGTGACCTAAGGATTTCAGCAACAACTACAGTCCTCCGCTCTACCAACTGAGCTAAGGTCGGATCACATTCTGAGACTTTAAATATCAACCAATAATAGATTTAATCGAGTGGATAGGAGAATAAAATGACTCCGTTAACTGATATATGCCTATATGGAATGTATCATGATAATTGGAGGTATAATGACAAACAAAGCACATCAATAATAATCCTAAACCAAATAAGGATTTTTCTCCGAAGACCAAATCCAAATGCTCCAGTTATTAAGGTAAAACGGTAGGTTTTGTTGGGTTCAAAACACATAAGTAAGACACTACAGAAGTTTAAAATTTTTGTTCTTACTTACCTCAAACAATTTCTTTTGGTATGGTTATATGACAATCAAAACCTGTAACATAAAACATGAACACTTACAAGTTGTATTATCTGGAGTCTTTACTAAAGGGTGGACACACGATTCCCTTTTCGACTGCAAGCACAGTGCTACGGTGTATTCCTTTGTCAAGAAAGCCAGAAAATCTTGGCAGAGGTTTGAAAGAGTTTTATCCTAGACTCTAAGTCTAGAATTGTTTATGAGAATTGATGTATAATAACAATGGTTTAGTGCTGTATTTATAGTTATAATTAGGTCAAAAAATGTTTTAGGGTTAGACTTAAGCCTGGCCCAAAACCCGAGGTGCAGTGGGCCAGTCAGTCTGGGTTCACTGCCGGGTCGGCGCCGCGGCGCCCTACGTAAAATTATGTTTTCCTTTTTCATTTAATATATATATATATTCGGCACATTAAATCCAAAATCCAATTTTGATTTAATTAAATCATTTCCGTCTAATAGAAATTATCCCATAGTTATTATCAATTTAAATATCTCGATTCCAAATCGAATATTTAATACTTTCTCAATACACCCTTAGATCGAAGAGACAATCGACATAGTGTGACCCTATAGACCTTCATATATCGACACTAATTCAATTAAGGTCCATACGGAACTCCTAGACTGCGCCGTACGACGAACTCAATATATGAAGTACGTTTACATGAATCCAGCAAACATAACCTTTATGTAAGATGATAAATTCTTTTCATTCGCGACACACTCGATCAAGCTTAGGATTTGTCATGTGTCTATCCAAATGGCTTGATCACTTTATCTCATCTATATTAGTCTACAACTAGATCATATTCTAAATATGTCTCTTGCATTGTCAATGACTTGGTCTACCTAATATCACTGAGAAGTTGAGTGCTCTCTCGAAAAACCAATCGAGGAATGAATCATATTTTTGGCTAAACTACCACTTCAATTTACATCATAATGCACCCAACATAAGTCGTATCTTATCCTATAATGAGTTTAAGCTTAGAACATGATCAAAGTACATTACTCTGTAAACAAGGTGCGTAGACCTCAAGTCAAAGGACATTCTAGAAAAATGTTTGAAGAGAAATTACTGATTTGGTAGCACTTTTTTTAAAACAACTATTGATACGGTAAGAAATATATACACTACCAATGTAATTTAACTGAGTTATAATATGTTATTATAATTTATTTCAAGTAAAAATTTATCTGTTGTTACCTTTTCATGACTTACCTAATTATAACATACTTTTTACATCATCAATACATAAAGTTTAATTTAAACTCATCTTTTTACATTATTTTTTAAGTATTCCACGGGTAAAGTAGTGAGTAGGGATACATGTGAACAAAATGTGACTTATAATATATGAATCCTCCACATTTAAACCAAATAAAACACTCTCCACATTAAAACATTTTCTTCTAATTTTCTTGTTAGTTTGGTTCCTTTCACATAGTAGTCAACACTCAACAACATGCTTCATCCCTGTTATGACAAATCGTCTACCTCTTCCGGTGCAAACATTAATTTCTTTATATCAATATAGAATTAGAATCTACCCCAAAGTTAAAGCAAATATTTAATTAAAAGAAATATATAATTCTCAGGAGCTGAAGTTTCAGTCTTAGGAAAAGAAAATTAGCTAGTCAACAACTTCATGTTCTTGCTCTGCTGCATGTCAAATGCCAATTAGCGAGCGGTAGCAACTTGCCACTAATTAATTATGAAATCGACAAAATGAGCTTTTAATAATCACTTTTAAATAATTAAGTAACTTGGATTGGGTTAGGAAGCTTGTACAGTCCCTTTGCAAAGTACAAGCTTCTCATGTGGTTTTAACAATAGCGAGTACCAAATTTGATGGTCGAGAATCGAGGGAGTAATAATAATAGCAATAGTACTAAAAAGGTTCAATATCGATTAATAAAATTCTTTTCTTCACCAAAAAAAGGTTCAATATCATAGCTAGACAATTACTAATGTAATTAGTACGTGGGTTTGAGAAACACAAATTATTATACGTAGTTAGGTGCGAGTCTTGAGAATAAAGAAACTTTTAACTAAAATAGGACACTTTACTTCTTATAATGACACTTTTTCAGACGAATTCGGATTGTTTGGCTTCAAATCAAGTAAACGAACAGCCAATGAAAAACCAAAATAGTTGTATGTATATATATAATCTAATACTAGTATCTTGAGTTACTTTTCTTCATTGGCAGCTGTTGTGAACTTATGAATCAATCAACTATTTGGCAAGAAATATCTTTTCTCATCTCTAAAACCAAAACCAAAAGCTTAAGCTTTAGATTGCAACACGTGCTGGCGTAGAGAGAAATGGGGAGTTATTTTGTTCTCCAATCCACTAAACTAAATCTATTATTATGAGATGCTTGATCACTATATCAGTAATCAGTAATCAGTAATTATCAAACATTAATCTAGCAGAATAAAATGACTTTCCCATGTTTCCTTATCTTTTCCAATCCCATCCACCTGCAAAGAAAAAAAAAGGCGTTAAAATAAAACAAAGCAGTGAGGAAAGATGGGACTTCTTTTAGAGAGGCATCTCATGACTGAAAAATAGAATGGATGAAAGCAAATTCGGTATACCCTCGTTTCAATTTATGTGACTTTTTTTAGTCAATAAAATAATGACATATTTCTTTAATTAGCAATAACAATTTAGCTTTTATGAACACAAGTTTCAAATAAAAAAAAATTTCTTCATTTTTAAATTTCGTGCTCAGTCAAACACATTCAAATAAATAGAATAGAAAACTTTGTAATCGTCTTTGTTATTTCATTCATGCACACACCAAAGCTTTGAAATATTATATTCTTAATTAAGATACGAGAAAGGCTCTAAAGAAGTATAAACTAGATCTCCTTTTCTCGTGTAAAGAAGTATTGATAAAATCTGAGTTGTAAGACAGTAGAGATTCAAACCTCCATTGATGAAGCTATGGAGGTGAGTCGGTTATGGAGCTAAGATCAGTTCATGTAGAGAGAAGATTGGGAAATGAAATCATTTCATTATCAAAAGAAAAAGTGATTACAAATGCACTGTAATCGTGCATATTTACACAACTAAGCATCTCAACTAATCTACTCAAAATATCTAATATAATGACATCTAAGCATAACAAACTTCTAACTAACTCTATTAATTACAAAACTGCCACTGAGTGTAAAACTACCTAAACTAATTACGGATAATTATAATCTCAATACCCCTCAAGTTGGAGGTGATGTAGTCACAACCAACTTGCCCAGAATATGTCTGCCAACTGAGATGTAGTGGATATATGGTGTAAGCTTATCAGCCCTTTTTGAAGCTTGTCTCTAATAAAATGACAATCCACTTCTATGTGCTTTTTCCTCTTATGGAAGACTGAATTCTTTGCTATATGAACTGTTGCTTGGCTATAACAAAAAACATGTATTAGCAAGGTGCACACCACTGTAAGCTCATGTAACAGTTGTCACGCCCCGAATCTGAAAGGGGCGGACCATGCTCTATATGCAACTACTATGAACCTGTAGCAGATTACAAAAGATAACAAAGTGAAAATTTGTAAAACCTGAACAATAAAAAGAACTCGGTCTGTATAACTAAAACATGCATTTGTACATCACTAAACATGAACACAGATGTCTATGAAGCCTCTAAGAAAACTGACACCGTACTTGTCAGGACATGGCCCCGACATATCCATATAATATGTACATAACCATATCGACTCGACTCGGCTAACTCCAGGAAGAAGTGGAGCTCACCAATCAACCGCTGAAATCTGGAGACATCTCAATATGGAGGACCGTCAAATTGTTTACTTGAACATGCAGGCATGAAACGCAACGCCCCCAACAAAGGGACGTTAGTACTAATGAATGTACTGAGTATGTAAGGCAGATATGAAACACATGTAAAGACAATAACAAGAGCAGAGTGAAATAAAGAAACAATCTGAACCTCGGGAAACCACTATGGGCGTATGCAAATGCATAATATCACTGAAAATCAGTTATATATATATATATAGCCACACTTTGGGAAAATGCCAATATCATATCATACCCGGCCATAAATGAGACTCAGCGTTATCGTACCCGGCCTTAATAAAACTCGGTGTTATCGTACCCGACCTTAATAGGACTCGGTGTTATCATACCCAACTACAGTGGTGTGCACCTATAAGTGTCGTACCCGACCGACTATAGCACGACTCAGTGTCATAAAATAGATACATATATAAATAATGTATGAGTGACCTCAGGAAAATATCATGAACATAGTCGGAGTGACATAAGATTGTTACCCTCATACTATCGTTATGCACATCAGTTGTCGTGAAACCAATAAGGAACGATGAACATCACATAATCAGAGATAATATAGGATGCGGAAAAGTACTCCCGACAAGGAACAGATAAGATCCATAAAACATTGCAAGAACAAGGAACAAGCATATCTTCAATATTCAAGAATGGAGTTTTTTTAGGAGGTTCTGTTATTTATTGTTTCCACAAGGATCATGCTAAAAAGAAGAATGAGAAAGTCTTAACATACCTATGACACTCATACAAGCTCATAGAAGATCGTAAACGATCAATCGTACTTGGGCTGCCTCCATAAATGATTCTCAACACCTTAGTTCACCCCGAGGAACTCTCCGATTCTCTAGAATTCGGAAGAAATCGATTGCATTGACGGAGGGACAACCAAAGATATACTACTACTTTTACTAATTGTAAATGGAAACAAAAACGTAGCACTTGACTAAATGTAGAAAAAGTTAACTAATAAAGAGAAGGATTAAAAATAAAAAGAAAACAATGAAATAATTCTTGGCATTTAAATTACATTTGTCCATACTACATATAAGACCCAAGCTTGACATGTTTTCCTACTCTCCACGTGTAGGATTTTTCATTTCAAAGGACTTGACTCTCACTTCATTATGGGCACATAATGCTCCCCTTTCAATTCATTTCTTTCAAGTTACACTACTATTAAATTATTAATAAATTATGAATATAATATAAAATTAATACATACACTAATAGTTTCTTAAAATATCTACGAAAAATATATTTTATCAAATTTTAATTTTTGTAATCTTATATCAAGAGTACAAATTTTTGTATTATAAATTCTCAAAATGGTAGAAAATAACTCTTCTTACGAGAAAATAATTCCTATTCTTATGATAAATAAAATTACATTTATAAACTTTCCCGTATCATTTATATAATTTAAAGTGTATAAAAAATTAGTAATATTAATAACTATATAAAGTTATATTTATACCTTTTACGAAAAGTATTTCACTTAAAAGAAAATATCATATCAAAATAATATCTATGATTTCACAGTTGTCAAACTTACGGGGTCTTATAATAATACTGAATAAACCCTCCAAATTCATCTCAACTTACTGCGTAACCTAACGTAAAAGTGCGGGATGTTACAACAGTCTTTCCAACCAAACTAGTTCACCAACTACTTGTCTCACGGTTCTATATTCTGCTTCTGCTGAAGATAATGAAACTGTTGTTTGATTCTTGAATTTCCAGCTAAGTGGATTGTTTCCCATTAGGACTAGGTAACCACTCACATATTTCCTAGAGTCAGGGCATGTTGCCCAATCTGAGTCACAGTAAGCAGTCACAGTATAGTCTGGTTTGTTGGAAAAGAAAATGCCCAAGGTTGGATCATTCTTGAGGTATCTGAGTACAGGGAAGTAAGGGTGGCCAACGGGGCGGGTCCTGGTGGGACGGGACCCAAAGGGACTGGGAGAGGGCGGGACCGGTCCTTCGGTAGGACTGGCGGGATCCGTCGTTGTCCCATCCCATTCCCGGTCCCGTTGGAAAAAGGGACCGGTTTTATCAGGGCGGGGCGGGGTCGGGATCGGGTTTTCCAATATTTTTTTTGCACTTTATTTTTAAAAATAACATATATAAACACCTCAATAATTGAACAATATAGTGTAATAAAAACATCCTTATATTATTTAATAGAAGTATGATTTTTTTGTAATACAATTTAAAATTACAACTTTGTGGTGTTAAAAGTTGCAAATAACATAGTAAAATTGTAATTAAAAAATTTACATATTTATAAACACATTTTCTAGTTTCTTCACAATGTCTTGTGATTCTTCGGTTGGAATTGAAATTTGTTGGTCAAATTGCTTGACGTCGCTTCCACCTCCGTCGAATAAGATTTTGTTGTAATTTTCTTCGTCTTCTTCGGCACCTTTTACACTCCGCTCGTATCCAATCTCTGAATAAAACTGCAATCTCCAAGCTGTCTCCCGCTAATGAGTGTTTGTGCTCTCCTATTTGAAATCTTCCGGCAGAAAAATGCTTTCAGACACTGTTGATGACACTTGAATGTTTAACACATCTCGGGCCATCTTTGATAGTGCCAGAAATGTCTTCTCATTCTCCCTCCAGTATTTCAACAAATCTTCACGTCCTCTTCATTGATAACTGCTTGGTACGGTACAACACCCTGCAAAACAAAAACATCAAACTCGCTAACTTGATTAGTAATGGTACCACTACACATTCTATGTCTAAGACTTTTAATATCAGCAGCAGAAACAACATGCATTTTTTGAGGTTGTATTGAAGTTGAAGAAGAAGAAGACAAAGAAGGAGGAGGTATGGAAGTCGGTTGGCTGCTAGCACTTTCTTGTTGGTAATGCGTATATACTTTTTTACATTTATCGTGTATGCTAGACAAAACTTCTTTCTTAGTTGGTTCCTTAGGTGGTTGTTCATTTGGATTTTTTGGAGTTGGAGGTGGAAATACTGCTATACAATCATAAATAGTTTCAATAAGTGCATTACAACCGTCTATTTTAATAGTCGGATTTAATACAACACCAATAATATAAATAGTGGGAATAAGAATCAATTTTTTTTTTAATTTGATAAACATTTTTTAACATGTGCCTTATAAGATGGTTTTTCTATATATTCACTAAGTAATAAAAATATTAGAGCTATATAAAATAACATAGTTGAAATAGTAGGATAATATATACTAGAAAATTCTTTTGTTGCTTGAAAATATTTCTCTAAAAATACAACAAGTTATGAAATTTTTTCCCAATCATTATCTACAACCATATCAGTTGAATTTCGATTATGGGCGTTAAAAAATAAAGTTATAGATTTTCTATAATCATAAGCAACAAGTAGTTGTTCGATTAAAGAATTCCACATAGTTGCTACTTCTTCAGGAATTTTTCTATAAGGTAGTCCACAATCGCGACAAGTTTTTTTATATTCTTTTTTCTTTGTATTCTATTACTATAAAAATAAAGTTTATAGCAAATTGTATTTTATTAAGAATGTCTTCAAAAAGTGATAGACCATCCTTTACAACTAAGTTATAAATATGGCATGCACATTTTATATGAAAATGATTAGGAAAAGATGGAGTTAAAAGATCTTTTAAAAGTCTAATAGCATAATTATTAGAAGAAACATTATCTAATGTAATAGTCATAATTTTATCAGTTATTCCATAATAATTCCAAACTTGATGAATATTTTCTGCAATAAAACTTCCAGTGTGCCTATCATCAATATATCTATATGCTAAAATACGTTTTTGCGTAGACCATTTATAATATATCCAATGACATGTTACAGTTAATAATCATGGCCGTTAGTACTACGACCTATATCAGACATGATAGATACTTTGCCAGGAAAATGATATAATGAATAACGTAAATAATGTTGATATTCACGTGCAAATTTAAAAATATATCTCCTAACAATTGATCTAGGAAAACCGTTAAAAGCAGGATTATATATATATATCTCTAATGTAATGAATAAAACCAAGAGATGAAGAAAATGAAAAAGGCAAACCCTCTACCGCAACTAATTTTGTTATTGCTTCCCTATCTTTATGTTTATCATATTTAGGGCCTACAATTCCCCCTGTCATCGGGTTAATTTGACCTTGTAATTGGTCCGGGACAGTATGTGAACCTTGTCTCGACTAAGAGCGCATTTGCGCACCCGATTTTTCAGCCAGGTATTGGTCCCACCTAGCTTTGTGAAAGTTTTGTTCAAGTCTCAATAAACCTCCCGTCCCACCCTGACCTTTTCCCATTTTAAATTTATAAATATTTTTACAAATTTGACATCTAACTACTTGATTCTCTTGGTCCCTATAAAAAACCATACATTTGATTTTAATTTTCGTTGTGTTGGGCCTCGTATCATACTAGGGGGAATAAGAGGCGTTTCAGTTTCAGTTTGAGGTGCACTAGTGGGTGTGTCATCTAGATTAGTGGGTGTGTCATCTAGATTATCTTCTAAATTAAAGTCTGGTTGAGTTGCAGAATATATCTCATCATCTAATGGTATATCATTAAAAAAATCAGTTTAATCTATATGAGTGTAATCAATCAAATTATCATGTCTAGGAATAGAATGATTAGAAGAAGTACCTCTGCCTTTGTTACCCCTACTAGAAGAAGCACCCTTACCCTTACCCTTAAACATACCTCTTATTCCTTCTATTTTAATTATGCTAATAAATAATTAAAAATAATGAAATTAAGTGCGCTAATTAAAATAAAGTAACAATAATAATTTAAAGATGGAACAAAGGTACCAAACTCCGACTTGTAATCGAGATTAAAAATTAAAATTTTGCTCGATGAATGATCCTCAAGCTAGTTGTCAACTTCACTCCCAATTTTTGAACTTTGATATAAATTAGCAAATACAATATAAAATTTAGTAGGCAATATAGAGTTGTAGAGAGATAGATTGAGAGATTAGAGAGATTGTAGAAAGATTTGTGAGAAAGATGAAGAGAAAATGAGGTATTTATTGTTGGAAAATTGGGTCAAAGTGTAAATATATTTAACTTAGGGGTTAAAAATAAATATTAAGGGGTAGGGGTGTTGGGGGGAGGCCAAAAATGATCGTTGCACAATGGCTAAAATATAAAATGGTCATTATGCAACAGGCATTTTCTGCAAAAGGAAGGGGGCTGGGGCGGGATCGGGCCTGGGGCGGGACGAGCCCAGGTATCGTCCCGAGTTCGAGTCCCATTCTAGATTTTTTTTAGCGAGGTCAGGGCGAGACTGGGGCGAGGTCGGTTCGGGACCGAGCCGACCCGACCCACTGGTCAGCCATACATGGAAGGCAACTTTGAGATGTGGTTCCCTTGGTGATTGCATAAACGAACTCAAATGTTGTACACTATATACAATGTCTATTCTTGTATTTGTGAGAAAATTTAGTTTACCCACTAACTTCTTGTAATATGTGGGATCACAAAGTATAGTGCCTTCATTTGCCTTCAATTTCACAGTAGAATCAAGAGGAGAGGAAGTGGTGCTATAATTCATAGAGTCAAACTCTTTTAGAAGATCAATTGTGAACTTTCTCTAGGATATAAGAACACCATCATCCTTATATAGAATTTCCAACCCCAAGAAGTAGTGAAGCCTTCCAAGATCCTTGATCTTAAACTTTTCATGCAGAAATGTCTTCAAAGACTTGATCTCATCTATGTCTGTTTCAGTTAGAATCACATCATCAACATAAACTACAACAAATATTATGGATTGTCCCTTATTTTTGTAAAATAATGAGTAGTCACTCACTGAATGTGAATACCCCTTTGAGCATAAAGAACTTGCTAGCTTGTCATACCACTGTCTGCTGGTCTGTTTTAGGCTATACAGATTTTTTCAATTTGCAAACAAGACCATTTGATTCTACTTGTAATCCCTGCGATAATCTCATATACACCTCTTCATGTAAGTCTCCATGAAGTAAGGCATTGTTCACATCTAATTGGTACATATTTCAACCTCTCTTTACAGCTAAACACACCAAAGTTCTCACAGTTGTCATCTTCACCATTGGTGAAAAAGTCTTAGTGTAATCAATCACAACTTGCTAAGTATAACCTTTCACTACCACTCTTGCTTTAAATCTCTCTACACTACTATCTGTCTTATGCTTAATTTTGTATACCCACTTGCAGTCTATTGCATTCTTGCCTATAGTCAAAGGAACTAAGTCCCAAGTGTCATTGACATATAGAGCCTCAAACTCCTGTGTCACGACTGCTTGCCAAACATGGTTCATAACTGCTCTCGTATGAGCATGGTTCATAGTTATGAGAAATGTTCTGTAATAATTGCTGACTATTTGGACAAAAACTAGTGAAGGAAAATTTTTGATTGTTGGATAGAAAAGAGGTAAAAGAATGAGGCAATGTGTCCACAGGTGTGGTGGTTGAAGGTTGCAGGTTAGGTAGTATGTAGTCATACTCCTCTAAATATGTGTGAGTATGGTATGTTCTGGATGGTCTTCTAGGTGCACTAGGTTCAGGTCCAACTAGGATATGAGTTTCTGCTGGTTGTTGTTGCCTTAAGCAAGGAACATTTGAAATAGTGGAACTTGGTTCTATCACATGTGACTGGTATGTATTGGGGCTCAATTTTGAATTGTGACTTGGTTCTAACGAATATTGATTTTCACTGGTGTGTGTAATGGTTATAGGATCACTTGTCACTTCATTGGTGACCTCTTTTTTCGTAAGAAATTATTGTGAAAGACATTGTTTGTACCAGTTTTCAAATTAAAATTTTCAACAAGTAATTTCAAAGCAGAATTAAAACTAGATCTATTGAGATCAATGACAAAAGGAAAAATATCTTCATGAAAGACAACATCTCTAGAAACATGAATTCTTTTTTGTGGCCAAGTCTAGGACTTTATACCCTTTTGTGTTGAAGGGATATCCAACAAAGACATGTGGTACAAATCTTGGCTCAAATTTGTCTTTGTGGGGTTTCAAGGCAGTAGGGAAGCAAAGCTTTAAGGTGAGAATAGGTAGGTTTCTTTTGGTAGAAACTAACCAGTTAGTTGCTAAGTTCTTACATTGACACTTTCACCCCTCTAGTTTATTATTCTCTAATTAAGAAACTAGAAAATTAATACTCCCCCTCAAGCTGGTGTATGGAAGACATTGCATATGCCTAGCTTGTTGATCAAGTACGTGTGCTGAGAAACACTCAATCCCTTAGTGAACACATCTGCTAGCTGATTTGTAGTAGAAATAAACTCAGGTAGAATGAGTCCATCTTTGAGCTTGTCTGTAATAAAGTGACAATCTATCTCTATATGCCTGGTCCTCTCATGATAGATATGATTGAAAGCAATTTGAATAGCTGCCTTGTTGTCACAATAAAGAGGCACATGTCTGGATACTAAAAATTCAACTAATCTAGCAAGCCAACTATCCATATTATCTCAGCAACTGCAGCTATCATGCTTCTGTATTCTGCTTCTGCAGAGCTTCTACTTACAATATGTTTCTTCTTAGATTTCCAAGATATTAGCCTTACTCCTAACTTCACAACATAACCAGTGATTGATATTCTTGTGTTTAGGGAAGCAACCCAATCTGAATCACAATAGACATTCAACTGTGTCTTTGTATCAGCTGGATAAAACAATCCCAAGTTTGGTGTGCCTTTAACATATCTCAAGATCCTTACAACATCTTCTTGATGTGACTGTTTTGGCCTCTGCATAAACTGGCTGAGCACATATACTGCAAAACTAAGGTTTGGTCTTGTGATTGTGAGATAGATCAACTCGCCAATGAGCCTTTGGTATCCTATTACATCATTTAGTTCTTTGTCATTTTTATCTTCCAATTCTACCACATGAGCATCATACTCAAATATGGTCAACTTCTTGTTGAACTCTGTGGGTGTTGTAGCAGGTTTTTTACCAATCAACCCTGCTTCTGATAACAACTCAAGAGCATACTTCTTTTGATTAAGGATAATGTCCTTTGGTGACCTCATTACTTCTATGCCAAGGAAATATTTCAAATCACCTAGATCTTTGACTTTGAAGTTATTATGTAATGTTGCCTTTGCTTGATCTATCAGATGTGATAATTGCCTGTGATAAGCAAATCATCTACATAAACCATGATGATCACAATACATGTTCCTTGTTTCTTTATAAACAGAGAGTGATCATAAGCACTCTATGTATAACCAACACATGTCAAGGAATCTATTAACTTAATGTTCCACTGCCTTGAACTTGATGCCTGCTTCAGGCCATACAAGGACTTAAGTAGCTTGCAAACCTTCTTTTGCTCCCCCTTTTGTGAAAACCCTGAGGCAAAGCCATGTAAACTTCTTCTATCAAGTCACCTTGCTGGAATGCATTACTGACATCCATTTGGAACAAAGGCCAGCCTTTTGATGATGCAATGCTGATCACAATTCTCACAGTGATCATCTTTGTCACTGGAGAAAAAATGTCATGATAGTCAAGTACTTCCTTATGTGTATAACCATTTGCCACAAGTCTAGATTTATACCTCTTTATCTCTCTATTCGCTTTATATTTGATCATATAGACCCATTTGGACCCTATAGGCTTATTCCCTTCAGGTATATCCACAATCTTCCATGTATGATTATCTTCCAAGGCTATAAGCTCATCTTGCATTGCTTGAACCCACTATTTGTCCTTTGAAGACTCATAAAAACATTGAGGCTCAACATGTGCAAAAAAGGTTGACATATATAACACATAGGTAGGTGAGAGTTTGGAGTAAGACAAATAATTTGTAAGGGGATAAGAAGTAGTTCCAGAGAAAGTGTTATTGGTCTTATTGGTTATGTAATCATGCATCCATGTAGGTGTTTTAGGGATTCTACTATTTTTTTTAGTATTTGAAGGTGGAGGAAAAGGTGTAACATCAACATTTGGTATACTGACATTAGGAATTGATTGAACTGGTATTTCTGAGTCTTGTAGAGACTCAATATTATCAGACAAGATGGGAACATCAGTTAGAACAACCAAACACGCTAATGTGTTCTATTGAGGCTAGCTTACCATATAACAATTCATAAGGACATTTCTCATTTAAAATATTGGGAGGTAACTTGTTTATTAGATATACAGCTGTCAAGATGCAATCACCCTAAAACATGTGTGGTATTTCACTTTGAAACATCAGTTCTCTAGCTACATTTAAGATGTGCCTATGTTTTCTCTCCACAACTCCATTCTGTTATGGAGTATAAGAGCATCTGCTTTGATGTATAATTCCTAAGGAAGAAAACAATTGTGTGCAGTGAGAATTAAAGAATTCCTTCCCATTGGCAATCTTGAGAACCTTCACACAAACACCAAACTGATTTTTTATTCTATACAGAAATTGTCTCAATACTACAATGACTTCACTTTTGGTTTGAATCAAACATGTCCAGGTACATCTACTAAAATCATCTACTATAGTGACAAAATAAAGCTTTTTGTCATATGTATGTACCTTGAATTGACCCCAAACATCAATGTGGACTAGTTGAAAAATACTATCGGTCTTACTTGAACTAATAAAAACTATAATCTACTTTGCTTAGCTAAAGGACAAACAGTGCAACACTCTTATGCATCTTCATATTTATACTTGGCTACTATTGGAATGTGTTGCATAACAATGTAGGAAGGATGACAAAGTCTCAAATGCCACAAGGTAAAATTGTCTTGTCCCGTTATTGATGTTGCTACTGTGACTTCATCATGTTCTTGCAACCAATACAAACCATTTGATTCTCTATCAATTCCCAACACCTTGCCAATGTAAAGCCCTTGAAACAAACATAATTCTGGATAGATATTCACTGAGTGACAAAGCTCATTTGTTATTTTGAAAACTGACATCAGGCTAAACTTGAAATCTGGTACAAACAACACATTCTTAAGTGTATAATTTTTAAGTATTGTTACACTTCCAATATGTATAATTGGACATTTACTTCCAGTAGGAACTTGTACTCCATTATTCTCCTGAGTACCTATCTCCTTAAGATCATTCAATAATTTTCTGATGGAGTAATATGATGAGATGCTCTAGAATCAATTATCCAACTACAAGACTTAAAAGTGGATAGCAATGTAGTTATACCCGCCATGTTGGAATGAAATTTACATGTGCTTGTGCTGCATTCTCCATGTCTTGCTTTATCCAACAGGTTCATTGCCTTTTCATACTGATAATCTGGTATAAACCTTTTCTTTTGTTGACTAGGTGTTGTAGTAGCTTCTTCAAGTAAGGTACTGCTAGCAAACTTGTTGTTAAACTATTTTGTACTAGTTTCTTGTCCTTGTGCCTTCTTTTTACTCTTAAAATCTGGTGGATATCCAATATTATGTAACAATCATTCATCACATGACCCTTGCATCCACGCAAATCACACACAGATCCCGAAGCTCCAAATTGTGCAGGTTTAAAGTTTTGTGCACCTTGCCTAGATCTGTAATTATGTCCTCTCCCAACTAGTAAGCTTAATGAATCTTTACCAGAGTCAATTACTCCTAGAATTCTTTGACTCTCCTCTTTTACAACTACTGCATAGGCTTGATTAACAGTCAACACATGTGTCCTAAGTAAAATATCACTTCGTACATGACTAAAAATCTTATTCAGCCCCATTAAGAACTGCAATAAGCGTTGATTACACATATGTTCCACATACTCATTTGATTCCTCACAATTGCACTTAGGTTTTGGAGAAATTAGATCCAGTTCATTCCAAACATCCTTCATTTTGGAATAGTAAACAGTGACCGAATCTATTACTTGAGTTAATGATGCTACTCTTTGCTCAATTGATAGATTCTATTCAGATTTGATTTGTGAAATACTTCCTCGAACTCATCCCACAAGCACTGCGCATTAGATGACAAAATGATACTAGAAATCAACTCTGGTGCAACTGTACAACTGATCCATGAAAGAATTATTGCAATTACATCGATCCCATTGCTTCGCGAGCTCATCCTTGTACAAACTCCTCTTGCATGAACCGTCAATAAACCCTAATTTGTTCCTACCTAGCAATGTGAGCTTCATAGACCTACTCCAGAGTGTATAATTCTCTGGACCTGTTAATTTGAGCCCAATTAACATGATTCCTGGTACATCTGATGATTGTAGATGTAATGGATGCGTGTAATTGATTTGTGTTGTATTTTTTGCGAATTTGTTTCCTCTATTGTAGATCGTAGCTTCAAGCTTTTTTAACAATGGCGATTTATGAGTTTTCCTTTTAAATCGGTCATATTCGATCGTGTGTTCTGATACCATGTAAATTTGAGCTGTATTTCAGCTCAATCTTTGATGAATTTCATTTGAGAGAGAATGAATCGAGCAGAGGAAATCATTTTCATTGACCCTCTAGTTTATTATTCTCTAATTAAGCAACTAGGAAATTAATAAATATATCTGCATCAAATAAATGAATGTATGGCACGTATTTTTCATATAAACTTTTATCACATTTTCATAATTTAGCAGTATGATTTTCACTTTAATTTTTGATTTTGTTTAATTTGGTGTAGAGTGTGCTAATAAACATCTTCTACGGGGGTACACACCTAATATAGCCAAGTAAAATCCAGACCATTAGATTAAAGGCCAGTGAAGCAAAACTGTCGCCGAGCAGCGCAGCAAGAAGAGAAGAGATATGTGCACTTGTGTCTTTCGAGGAATGGCAAGTGCTGCTGCTGCTCCTCCATTTCCCACTAGCTTGTTTTCTCCTCGCAGAACTGCACAATCCACTCATTTCCTCCCATTAGTACAACTTCAAGGAAAAAGAAGCAATTTCAACACTTTCCCTTTATCGCACTTCTCAATCAAGTGTTCATCCTCGAGTCACGGATCTACCGCAGATGATAACTTTTTCCAAGAAAACAAAGAATTAGATGTCAGTCTCTCTAAGAACCAAGAGAGCAAAGGGTTTTGGAAGAAATGAAAGGTAAAATTAATACCCATTTTCCTATTTTTGATGATATGTCGAGAGAATTGGTGAAAACTGCTTTGGCATTTGGTTTATTGACTGTGTGTTATCAGGAGAACTCAGCGGAAATGAGTGCGAAGCTAGCAAAGTTGGGGCTTGCGGCAGTTCTGGCTTATGGTATTTTTGATGGTGTTACATACACTAGTTTCTCTGTGCTTGCATTTTTGGGCTATGAGAATACTACCGGGAACAATCCTGCTGCAATTCGACCTGTGAACAAATCTTTTTCTAGGTTAAGGCATTATTGAGCACAATAGGAGGGCATGTGAATCAAATTTCCCATCTGTCATAATAAAACATAGGGTGCTCATGACATAATAAGGGAAGTATCTCACTATGCACTTCATTGAATTTTGTGAAATTTGTGTAGTAACAAGGCGTCGAAAATATAGTATCTTTTATATAAAGACGAACTCTTACATTTATATAGCCTTAAAATATATCATACTTTTGCACCAAACTGTCTATCTATACAGGATACAGGGAGTTAATTTCCTTCAACATGTACTTTGCCTGTTAATAAATAGTTCCTTCCACCATACATAGAATCTTTCATTTATTTTTTATTTTTGACATTTGTTGACTTACTAAATATCACTAAAAGTCAATCTAAGAGTGCACATGGTATGATTTGAAAACTACCGTTGCATACTACCCGGTGCTTAATTTTTCTGTAGACATCCATCGGGTCCGAGATGCAGGTGTAATTGGCAAAAAAGAGGCAAAGCGCTTTTGTTTAGTTTCCAGCCATTAGGGATGGGATTCCCAAGACTAATACTAGTAATGGCTTAAAATAATTGTACCTCTAGAATGCTCATTTCCTGAGAATGTTTGTGGATGTATTTGAGGTACCAAACGAATTTTTGTGGATGTATTTGACGTACCAAACGAAAAGCAGCAGGATTCTTCTTTCTCTTTTTTACTTGTCTTTTACTTATTATTATTATAATATCCAAATTGAACTATCTTACTGGCTCTTTGAAGAAGTACGATCGTAAAGCAACATTTGGTATGAAAAATGGTATCATGCATAATAACTATTCCGGCAGTTGGCTAGGCAAGAAAGAAAGAAATGCAATTGTTGAATAACATTGATTTTGGTACTCGAGTATTTCTCGATCTGTCTAGTATTGATGACACTATGACAATAAGACCTATCATATAAACTAAAGGTTATATTGGAACAAAGATCAATATGTTGCTCATACTCTCATTTAAGCACGTATTTAGTACAAGGGAAAAATATTTCTCGAAAAATGTTATTCTTTTCATGTTTATTGTTAAAATATTTTCTCCAAGCAAATAATTTTCTCCAAAAGGGAGAAAAAGAAAATTTTGGTGCTTATGCCTATAGGCAAAAGTTATTTTCCTTGACAAATATCTCAATTATTTACTTCATATCACTTAAATTGACCAATACTTATATGTTCTCAATCTGTAATACTCAAAAATATTGCTTAAGGACTACATCGTCCACGTATATTTATACACAACCAAATATGAAATAACTCAAAAAATGATTTTTCTTAAGTGAACATTTTCCATTGAGAATATTCTCTGTAAAAAACCTTTCAATTAAGTTCTTGAAAGTATTAAAAATTTGTATTAATACAAATATAACATACCATCATAAAAGTACAAATATAGCGCTCCTTTTCCTCAACTCAGAGGCGTAATTTTCCGTAATTAGCGCCAAGATGGCACACTTTACGTTACAATTATGCTTCCATTACCAGTTATCAAGAGAAAAATATGTCCCTATTAACAAGAAATATGAACACTCGATCATTTGCTGATGTAGATACAAGTGGTTCCGTTCCAGTTATCTATAAACTGGCTATGCCCAATAAAAATACCTGCAGCCACATGCTAAGCACCCTTCCAACTTCCAAGATATCAAACTTGTTGCCTTGAATAACGTCGAAAACTACTGTACATAAAAGAATGACCTTAACTTAGTCTTAGGCAAGTGGCCAAATTGCTGCATAGCAGGGGATTGTTGGAAATTAGCCTTTGGCGGGGAGATGCGTCCACCCATCTTTGATGAATTAAACACTTGTGTTCCGCATGTTGGAGACCTTGTCTCTTCGCACATGCATGATCTACAAAGTGAGTAGATGACCGTAGGGCCAAGAATCGTCTAATTTCGTTGAGAAATGAAAGAGATATTGGTCCACGAAGTAAGGTGTTTGAGACATGGAAATGTGGTGTGGGACAAATCTACCACATCGGTGGGAATAGGAAGAATTGCTCTCTATATAAGTCTCTAATTGGTAAAGGGTTTGGGACCCCAAGGGGTATCCCATGTGTTTAAAGGAGGGAAGACCTAGATGTGCTTGGGTTCAAGGCTAAGCCCACACGCGCGCCGCCGCCGCCCGCCCGTCCGGTTCTGAGTCCACGGGATACTGGGCCTGTGGGCCTGTGGGCCTGTCTGATATTATCTTTTTGGACCAGAGAACTCGCCGGATGTACGCTTTGGACCGAGAATTCTTTCATATGTACGCTTTGGTCCTCGAAGTTTCAATATTTACGGTTTGGTCCCCGAATTTCGGAGACTTTTCTCGTAAATATTGGATGCGTTTTGGAGCATTAACCAGCCATTATTTGGCTGATTAATTCCTCCATTAACAGCCCATTACTTGGGCGGTGAGCGACCTCTTTCAATGGCCTTAATAGCCATTACTTGGTCGTTTTAATGACCTCCTTTAAGGGCCATTACTGACCTTGTTTGTGGCTGTTGGACAGCCCCTCCTCTTGCTATATATTGAGCTTCACTTGGCTGAAAAAAGAAGAAGCAAGAAACAGCGAGAAACATAAACGAAAATACGATTGCAAAACGATCGAAAAACGAATCACGAAAATAGCTCAAAACAAAGAGCAAATTGTGATGAAAATCGGTGAGCAAACCCACAAATATACACAAGATATACACTACGAGACACACTATATACACGAGAGACAAAAGAGAAGAGTATTGAGAAACTCTTCCTTCCTATTCCATATCTTCAACAAGTCGAGTCATATTTGTTTTCTTCGCCAGGCTCAACCTATTGGCTTTGTAGTGTTGAGATTAAAGTGTTGTTTTATCTTGGGAGACTATTGCCCGTTAACGTAAAAGCATATATACGGGGCAATCTTGTCTTAAGGATAGAGGGCTATCCTCGACTCAACACACAACGTTGTAACCATCCAGATTTAGTTGTTTCTAGATTTCAGGTTATCAAAATTCAAGGCACAACAAACTTGCGGCAGTTCTCAACATTGGCTTTGCAAGGTGATCAAGATTCAAGACACAACACACATGCGGCAGTTTTGAAGATTGACCATTTATTTCTCATTTCGAACATTTGTAATAGTTATTACTTCCTGTACTGCTCTATAAAGTACCATAGAATACCAACAGTATGCAGTGGCGGATCTAATAATGAGGATTTCGCGGGTTAAGTAGAATCCAATGCTTCGACATTGAACCTTATGTATGTGTGCAAAAAACAAGTACAGAAAGAATTAGATACACATTTTAGAACACACTCTTAACTTAGAACTTATAGTTTCTAAATTCTGGATCAACTACTAGGAGTATAGGGTTACACCATCAATTAAACCAAGTGAAACAGATATGATCTAGCTTTTTGCATATTTAGCAACTAGCCTTCTTAAACTTATTAGCATTAATTCAGCAGAACACTTGATCTTCGGGTAGTCCAGCTATATCCTTTGATTAGTAATCAAGGAAGTGACACCCGTGATGATCAACTGTCATACGGTCTTATGTCTCCGACAGATCCTGACAGATATGTCCAGACGCCGTCATCTGTGTCCTTCCTGAAGCCGACCGGCTAGCCACATTGTATAACTACTGAAGGCACGTGTTTCTCCCAATAAGGGACGTCCTCTAAGGAGTCATGGAGTTACTCAACTTCTTTCATGCTTTGTATAAAGCGATAAACTCTGATTCCATCATGAATCGACCGATGCAAGTTTGCTTAGAGGATTTTCCAAGACCCACCATACACACTTACTTGTGGCATTGGTGTTCTTCATATCTGATGTCCAGTTTGCATAACTGTGTTCTCCTAGAACCGCTGGACATCCAGAATACCATAATCCGTAGATAAGCGAATATTTCAGATATCGTCATATCCGACTTGACGCCTTCTATCGATTATTTCCAGAATCACGAGTGATCCTTAGTTCAACTGATCTGCTTTGTAGGCCGATACCAGGTCGGTTGTAGTGTGTACAATACATTGAACTATATGTGACCTGCACATATTGCTCATTGTCTATGGGTGCACCATGATTCCAATCAGTTCTATGATTCATATCCATTGGTGGCTTCAACGAGACTGTCAATTATCTCACAACTGAGTTTGGAGTTAGACCAGTCCATTAGATGTCTTAGAAATTCAATTCCTAAGATGTCATCTGTGATACCCGTATCTTTTGTTTCAATATAACTTCCACTTTCAGACTGTTGATTTTCCAACTGTTGGCTTTATAACTTCAGAGTCAATGTTTCTGTGGTCAGATTCATTGTTTCTGTTTTATCTGAAACTTCCAGGACCAAAATGTAAACATTTCAGAGGCCAAAATGAAAGTTCAGGAAGAAGCCCAACAGTCCAGCAAATCAACTCTGATCATCCCCTTCCAACTCTCCGGTTAGGAAGGCTGTTTCAATATACATGTCACGCAAGACTGCAATGGCCCTGAATGTTAAGCTACTCACAGGGGAGCACATGTACAAGTAGCCGAGGCTTTATACTCATCAGTAGATCCATCTACTTGGTACTCACTTTTGAGTATCCTCTTTCAAAACCCAAATGTTCTTTTTTCGGAGGAAGGTCAACTATTACACAAGTATGGTTCCATATGATGGAATCTATTTCTTTCTCTGTAGCTTCTTTCCAAAGAAGCGCTTCTGGAGATGACAATTCTTTGTTAATTGTCCATGGTTCATTCTCAACCATACAAGCTAGAAGGCCTGAAACAAGTCTTTGTCCCTTCTTTGCTCCGTCTCGGTTCAACATCTAGAATCCCTGAGTTCTGTAGATCTGGAATTTTAAGTACCGGATAGACAACAACTTCCGAGTCCTGTGGATACGGAACGTCTAGTTCCGGACAGTCAGGCACTCGCGGGTTCTTGTTAACCTTGAGCAATTACTTCTTTTTCCTTTTCAAGAAAAGTTATCTTCAAAGAATTCAGCATTCTTTGACACCAAGAGGCAAAAAATATTACTGTTATTTGCAGATCCATTGGATATGCAATTTACAGTCTTAGGTCCAACTTGACCTATTTCGGTATACCAACCTCTACCAAGCCACCCACATCACAACATTTGTATGTGAGATCATTTCCATGTTTCACACGGAGGGTTATCCTTATCCTTATACGTAGTTCTGTTGAGAATCGCATTAGCGGTAAGGATCGTCTTGCCCCACATAATTTGGGCGTACGGATTTGCGCTTGGCTAACACCGTTGGATTAAGGTGAGTAATGAGCAGTCGTTTAATGAACGATGCTTCACATTCTCCCCCTCTATCACTACGAATTCCTCAATCTGTAGGCGTAGTTGATTTTCAACTTCTTCTTTGTAGCGCTTATCCGCTTCAACAACTTCATCTTTGCTTTTCAACAAACAAAGGATACAATACGTTGTACCATCATCAATGAAGGTCACAAAGTACTTGTCTCCCCCCCTATTTTGTATAAACTTCAAATCACCCATGTAGCGGTGCTTCTTTCGCTATTCCTTTTGACAAAATGGAAAGGTGATTTTGCCTCTTCATCTACCTTACATTCATTTTGAGGGTTTATGTTGACAGAAGGCAACAATCTCAACTTCGTTAGCTTTTGAATGACTTTCTATTTAACGTGTCTTAATCTATGATGACATAGATGCACGGATTACAAATATATCATTCATTTGGCTACAGACATACTGTACCATTCTTAGTTATTATAGGCATGTTGGACTAGTCTCAAACCAGCTTGACCAACAGCGTCCCTTAAACCAAGTTTGGGACATGTATCACCTCCTTTTAGAGTGATCTCATTCCCTGAAGTCCTATTGAGGACAACCTCTCCAACCCCTTCTACTTTAGAGGTGGCGTTCTTCACATGAACAACCTCTTGCCCGTGGTTAGGGCGTAACCGGATCATATGTGATCTTGATACTCTGGCCCAATAGAGCCCGAGCCCGGACCATACCGGACGGACGGACGGGCGGCGGCGGCGGGCGTGTGGACCTAGACTTGAACCCAAGACATCTAGGTCCTCCCTCCTTCAAACACATGGGTTACCCCTTGGGGTCCCAAACCCTTAGCCAATTTTGAGACTTATAAAGAGAACAATTCTTCCTTTTCCCACCGATGTGGTAGATTTGTCCCACACCGTATTTTCATGCTTCAAACACCTTACTTCGTGGACCAATATCTCTTTCATTTCTCAACAAAATTTGACGATTCTTGGCCCTACGGTCATCTACTCACTTAGTAGATTATGCATGTGTGAAGAGACAAAGCCTCCAACATGCGGAACCCTAGTGTTTAATTCATTAAATATGGGTGGACGCACCTCCCCACCAAAGGCAAATTTCCAACAAAAACATTTAAGATTGACTTGTTAAAGGACAAAAAATGAAGCTAACTCCCCGGGAAATATCATCAATCTCACAGTCATTGGTCATTCTCCTTCTTTTTCACTTAGTTGGCATGAAACAAGCTTGTCCTGAATTGGAACTATTTAAACATGCTTAAAGCAAAGGCGATGTCATATTTGTAGAAAGCTATAACTATTGCACGCAGTTGATGAATTCGAGTCTCTAGTTGACATGTATATTTGTTATTTCATTCATAGGTGGACTTGCATCACATGAAGGGATGGCTAAAAAGAAAATCTCCATTTTGGTTCTTTGGATCAGATCAAGAGAAGAAAGAGAAACTCCGATTACAAACTGCAAAATTACATGCTGTATTTTCTCTCACACAACTTGCTTCAGCAATTTCTGGCTTTTCCAGCAATAGCAGCTCAGAAATACGAGATTCACATTATGAGGGCAGGAGAATGGAGCCATAATATGGGTAGTGTAGTTGCTTCTGCTGCAGCTCTGATGACCTCGGTATGTGCCGAGGCAGCAGAATCTATGGGAGCAGGAAGAGCTCAGGTTGCATCTGCAGTCAATTCTGGCCTGGCCATCCAAACTCCAATGGATATGATTGCGGTAACAGCAACTGCAGCCACATGTAATATTTTCCACAATATAAATTAATACTGATGACACCATATTTCTGGTGTTTGGTCACATTAGCATTAGTTCTAAATGATGGCTTGTACTAGGTTTTCGAGGAGCTGCAATTCTTAAATCAAGAGCCATAGAGGATTCCTCTCCTAGGATCCCTGAGATGCTCGCTGCAGGCGCCCTAATATGGATAATGATGCCCTCAGGTAAGAATCGTATCTCCTGAAATTTTTCTGGAATCTTCAAAAACATATAATAGTCCTTAGAGATGCAGACAGGTGATTCTAGTAAATTTTTTTCCACTCCAATTTCTACCTGCCTAAATATGATAATTTGAGGCTTTGTTATTACATCACAGGACAAAAAGAGGACAAATGAGTGATCCTACATCTGAAGCAAAACCAACTCATACTGAGCCTTAAAAGGAAGTATTTTGGAGCTCGAAGAACTTCAAAAGAATGTAATCTATCTATTCAGTTTCTTTCATTGCCTCATTGTTGCTTCAGAAATTGTTGGGTCTCTCCTTTTTAGACAGCAATATCCTCGTAATAAAAAAAGAAGCTCGTAATATTAACAACTTACCATTGTCCAGATAAGCTGATCAACATCATAAAAGAATATTTGGAAGCTCAAGACCAGTACTTTGTTAGCTTGAAGACGAACAATGGCATCATCAAGCTTTTTTCGAAGATGAAATGCAATCAAGCATCTGGATATCTACAATTTCCAGTTTCTTGAAGATGCAAAGATCCTCTTGAGAAGAGGTCTCTGTTGTACAATAACATTTGTTATGTCATACAGACAAGTCTAATAATATTCTTGAAATCATGCTCAACCAAGAATGTATCCAAAAGATTGCCACAATTTTTCTCATCAAAGATAATTCTAGTGGATAATTACAACCCAAAGTCATGCATCAAAAGTAGATATTGCCACTTCCTATCACACAATGTAAAACTCGAGTATAAATGCGCTGAAGTAGAGAAACAGTTAAAAGCTACAATAGTACAAAGAAACATGAGATATATAAAATCCACTCTGTTGTTTTCTTATCGAGACACTGCAAGTTGACACTTGAATTGTGAGATAACCAAAAAAAAAAAAGGATAACTGTTCTGATTTTATTATCTTCTAAATAAAACATGTCATAAAAGTAGTGTCTCTTTTAATCCCTACTAACTTTCACAGCATAATTGGCCATAGTATTTGGACTAACTTTGGTATTAAAGGATTATTTTGATAGTTTCAGTGGATTATGAAAATGTGTAACAAGGCTTCTATAGAAAGTCACAGCAAGCATCTTTGTTTTTCCCCTTAACAATGGTTAGATCAATACAATGATAAAAGTTGCTATAAGACAATGAAATTGACCAAGAACCATAAATATCGCCAGGGGCTCACAGGCGGATGTACCATTATATGTACGGGTTCAATTGAATTCATAATTTTCGACGCGAAATATAAATGTGTAAAAATTTACTAAAGTTGCAATAAATAGTAGATATGAATTCATATTTTAAAATATTAATATGTTCAATGCTAACAATCTTAAAATTGAACCTATAAAGTTTAAATCTTGAATCCTTCGGACCGCTTAGACGACATTCCGAACATGAGACCTCAAGCAAGGCTTCTTATAGAGTAATACCATCAGCTTAACAATTTAATTTGTCTAAGAGGCACCTCGATACAATACACCCCTCACGTAAGGACAAATTCTTTTTATTCGACTAAATATGTGAATTCTTTCTGTGATTAAGTTTGGTGAGACTTACAAATCATGATATTTGTGGGAGCTCTGATATCTTATTGAATATCAAGAACACTTACCATACATTCATAGGTGTTGGAGATTAAATACCTTTTTTAAATATGATGTCTTCAATAATTAATATACGTCTTAATTTCTTCATTTTTAGGTGGAAAGATTTGCTCAACGGAACACTAAAAGGAGAAAGATGATATGACATTGCCTCTAAAGTCAAGAATGACATTTATCTTTTTCCTCAAAATTTTGACATTTTTTCTTAATTTTTCAATCAATAAAGTCATTTAATTCATATCAGTTACATGCATTTTCCCCCAAAATTGATTAGTACTTCTTCTAATAGTGCAAATTTCAAGAATTGCAGGGGGGAAAAAAGAGAGAGAAGAGAATGAAATTGGGAAAGGAGATCTAAGGCGGCCATTTTTTCATATTGAAAGTTGGGAGACGTGATCTGGTCCAGTGTGATGGGTTCTTGTTCTTCTAATCAAATTCCATTTTGGTTTCATTTTATTTTGAATTTTTTCTTTTAGGTGTGCATTTTGATAGAATAAAGTCTTGATTGAATGGAATAAATTTTAAAAGGATTTCAAAGTCGTGTTTTATCTACAAGAGGTTTGCATCATGCTAAGTAAATGGGCTTCTTCGTATTTTGCGATGTTAATGGTAATTATTTGTTCTTGGAATAGTATTATGTTCGAGACACATGAAAAAATATTCTTATCTTCTAATTTTTTGGTAATTTATATTTTCTTTACCCGAATGATAATAAACTCTATTGTAATTGTATTTACATTGATAGCATTTTATTTATTTATGTATATGATAGTTCTTTTAATATGTTTTTTTAATATTTATTTTGGTAACGGTGTTATGCTCTGTTTTTATTAATATGGTATAGTCCATTTAGCTTTGACTGTTTATTGCCTATTATGTTTCATATTTATTCGAGATAATTTGTTGTCTATTTTGCAGGAATACTGAAGGGATCAATTTAATATTGAAGCATGGTAAGTATTTGCCTCAAACGTGTCATCTATGCATTTGAACATTATTATTTGTACACCTTTTTATTTATTTATTATTATTTTATATTTTTTTTAGACTTGTATGATACAAGTTTTCTTTTTTCCTTCCCCCAAATATTTGAACACTTTTATAAGATGGAAATGAATGTATATCATCATGGATTTGCTTTGATTTGTAACTGAAAGTTCAAAATTTAGAAAAAAACATCGGCGAAAATATATTTTCATTAATTTCTTTCTTAATTAATTTGGATTTATCAAAATACCGAAATATATGAAGGTTATGATTCCTCTCTTCAGAGTAATGGAATAACTAATTGTCACATGATATTAAACTAATCTTTCAGAAAGGCAACAATCCAAGTAGGATTCTTCTGCCCGAAATAAATGTAGTAACTAATTCTCAATCTTATGGATATGGTGCAACCTTTTTTTATTTATTATTATTATAGTTCCTTTCCCAAACTACAACAAGACTAAAGTACAATCTAGAGACAAGAGTCTTTAACTTTTGCAAGTCTCCTATAATATTTATTATATTACAACTAATAATAAAAAAATATTTATTATATTTCAACTAATAATAAAAAAATATTTTAATTAATCTTGAGTGTTAATTGTTCTTATGAATATTTCCTCCTTTTTTATTCTTCTGTTCATTTTCCAAATTGACTGGTAAAGTATATGCTTTGGAATAAGTTTTAAATTATAAAAAGTTTCATGATGCAGATTTTGATGATATTTATATCATGTCTTTCATCATCTTAAACTGAGTGAAGCAATTCTTCAATTCAGACTTTTTTTTGTTTTTTTTTTTCATATCTATATTTGCCTTATGTATTTATCTTTGCATATGTATGTTTTGCCTTATATAATTGTCCTATGGTATTTTCAGCAATTTATAAACAGTTTAGTAAATTTGCCCGGATCATTCTTCTGGATCTGTCTTAGTCCTATTTCATAACGTAATTTTCTTAATTAATGTACATGTATTAGCCCGCACAAAGCCCGGACAAATTCACTAGTAATTATATATACAACATTCGAGCAATTTGAATTATTTGACTTATATCTGTAACTATCTATAGAACATATTTACAAAAATGATTGAGCGTAACTTTCTTCTAGAGTTAATGTAATTTAGATCAAGTTACGTCATTTGCAAACGTTAATTTTTTTATGATTTATAAATTATTAAAAAAATTAAACTATAAGTACTATACATGCACATAAAATATTGAAATTCCTGTTGCTTCTAGATCTGATACGATAACAGAAGGTCCGTTTTTTGTCATTGAATACTTGTTTTATATTAGATTTAGTAATTCTATGACACAATTTCCTAATACAAAGCAATACGACAGTGGAGTCGATACAAAGCACTGGTCAGAGGGAAGACACCGAACCGAGTAAACTTTCCCAATAGACAAATGCAAATACGCAACGAACTATTACAATTAAGAGATAAAGGTAAAAAACATACCTAAACTATCATTGTACTTCATATCTGAACTATAGAAGTTAGACTTTCCACCTAAACTATCACTACATAGTTAGCAAAACACGCCTAGTTACTGTGTTAATATTTTATTGTCTTCTTCCAACTCCTTTTTAGAAAGTTACTGTGTTACTTATGGAACCTCATATTTTCTAGACGCTAAGATTATTTGTGTTCAAGTCAATTAGAGCTGAAATACAAAAAATGTGTAGAGAAAAATGTATATATATATAAGCTTACATATTTAATAGATATTCAGCTTTCAATTTAAATTAATGGAATGATAGTATATTGATTAATGTCTAATTCTATGTTTTGTCTAAAGATTATTGTATCTTATTATCTGGTAATTGTATATGTTAGACCATTGATACCTTACATTTGAAAACGTTGCCCCGCTTCCCCGGGCATACACATTCTTTCCTGAAAATATACGAGCTGACCCTGATATAATGAAGGATAGAAGGTGACACTAGATCAAAATAATACTCTCAATCGGTAATTTTTAAATGTCACAATAATTTAAGCAACATCTATCATATTCCTAACTCTGTTAATCGAAAGCAGGCGAAACCAATTACATTTCATAAACCACCAAAAGATGTGGTGCAGTGGATGAAGTTTCTCCTTCCTTAACCAGAGGTCTAGGGTTCGAGCCCTGGGTACGGAAAAATCCTTGGTAGGGAGCGCTTCCCCCAGAAATGGGCTCTACGCGGCACAAATCCGGATATAATCAGACTCCAATGCGGGTACCGGACACCGGGTGAGAAACCAAAAAAGAAAATTACACTTCATAGAATATACTGCAGAATACAGAATATAGCACTTGATGCATAAGTCATAACGATGGGAACTAGCTTCTTGGATTCCTCAGCTGCATGAAATAATACAGGCTGATTATTCGCTTGGTCAATGACTAATCTCAAAGGGAATTAAATATTAGAACTGAAAAATCCTAAAACTTGGACAAAAAAACAAAGTTGCTTAGACTAATATATCTTTTTTGTCCATAATCTCATACCAATTACTGGAATATTGATTAATATGCGACCGATCGAACAATCCGCGTTTACCATATTAGATAAGGTTTAACAACATGATTGATCACTATGTTTGTATATTATTTCCTTAAGTATATCCGAGCAAATATTCCACTCGGACGTTATTAACGACATGTTTGTATTAGATATGCTAAACACATGCATATAAATAGAGCCAAAACGTGTGCCTGAAAACAAAAGAAAGAAAGATGGCTCAAGTTAGAGAAGCCATTGGTGATCATGATGAGCAGAGAGAAAAAGCAGAGGACGAGGATAACGCGATGAAGAAGGCTACATCAGAGACTTTGCCATTTCACAAATTACTGAGCGAAGCAGATGCACTTGACTGGACGCTAATGGCTTTGGGGACATTGGGTTCCATTGTCCATGGACTTGCCCAGCCTGTAGGCTATTTGCTGCTAGGCAAAGCCCTTGATGCATTTGGTAATAATATTGATGACACTGCAGCAATGGTTAGAGCCCTAAAAAAGGTTTGTTTTAAACCATTCTGGCATATCCAAAATCATGATGTGTTTGGACAATATTTGGATGAAAAAGAAAAAGAATATTTGAAGTTTCAAGTTGAAAAAATGTATTAGGAAGGGTGACACCAAACATATTTCTCAGTATTTCGATCATATTCAAATATTGAAGTTCAACATTTGTAAATACTGGTTTGACATTCAAACTAGTATTTGCAAATACTGAAGCATATTTTATAGCCAAACGTAAAAGAATCACTATATTATTCACTTGGAGATGGCCAGAAGGGTCTTATTGAGCTGCTTTTCTTTAAAATTATTTCAGGTCGTTCCTTATGTCTGGTATATGGCCTTTGCAACATTTCCTGCTGGAGTGCTGGGTAACTACCTTACTACTATCATACTAAAGTTTCAATTAGCAAGACTCAAAATATTACTGTTGACTGTCTCGCACAGATTATGATAACAGCAGTTTAGAAAATGTCAAATGGAAAATTAATTTCATATATTTTGACCCACAAAACCATAAAGCAAGGTTTTATTATGGATATGGTCTGAAACAGTAGAAACTCATTATAAGATGCTAATGTGGAATATGCAGAGATAGGGTGCTGGATGTACGCTAGTCAAAGACAAGTAGCACGCTTGAGACTGAAATTTCTAAGTGCAGTCCTCAGACAGGATATTGGGGCTTTTGATACAGAGTTAACTAGTGGCAAAGTACTTACTGGCATAAGCAACCACATGTCACTCATACAGGACACCATCGGAGAGAAGGTACAAAAGCTCATGTTCACTCTTCCCTATCAACAATATTATTAGCTTCAAAGCATTTTGAAGCTAACAATATCCTTATAAGCACTTTAGGTTTGACTTAAGATTTTTATTAGACGTATAATATTTTGTGTTTACCAAGCGAGTAAATAAGACAAAAAATGCTTCTAAGTTAATCCAACCAGTTTATAATTTTACTCACACACCCTCATCATCAGTAGCCTAACAACTCAAGAAGCCCGCCCTCCCCCCACATGAGCTAAGATAAAGTTATTTTAGTTAATTTTAGAACATGCTTCCTCTTACCTGCACCAATTGCCTGTAGTAAGAAATGGAGTTCAAAGTCTGTCCTGTAGCAGGTGGAAAATTTTGCTTAACAAAAATTACTTATAACATCGTACACATCTAGAAATTCATAAATCTCTAATTTACAATCTAATATCATCTATTCACACCTAACATTTCTTGTTATCACATGACAGTTGGGACATTTTCTATCATGCATTGCAACATTTGGTTGTGGAGTCTTAATTGCATTAATATCCTGCTGGGAAGTGTCTCTCCTATCCTTACTAGTTGTTCCACTGATAATGTTAACTGGCGCCAGTTACACAAAGCGAATGAGTGAGATTTCGAATATAAAAATGACATACCTGTCAGAGGCCACATCAATGGTAGAACAGGTGACTAGTTAGCAATTTCTTCAGTGACAATCTCATGTTATAACGCATAGGCCGATGGCCAGTCTTATTTTGCAATATCCAATGACAATCTATTCATACTGCACATCTGATGCTATATGACAGACGATCTCCCAGATCAGAACTGTATTTGCTTTTGTTGGAGAAAATTTATCAATCAAATCCTTCTCAGACTGCATAGAAAGACAATTGAGGATAAGCAAGAAAGAAGCATTTATAAAAGGTCTTGGAACAGGCATGTTCCAGACAATAACTTTCAGTTCGTGGGCTCTTATTGTGTGGGTGGGAGCTGTTGTTGTAGCAGCCAAGAGATCAAGCGGAGGAGATGTCATAGCTGCAGTTATGAGTATTTTGTTTGGAGCAATGTAAGAGCGAAAATCATATTCTTCAAAAGATTCTTCATAGTATGAAAAAGAAACTCAAGTACCTTAGAAATAACAACCAGATGAGTTTTTCTTTTTCTTTCTCAAATTTCAGATCACTTACGTATGCTGCACCAGATATACAAATCTTCAATCAAGCAAAAGCAGCAGGAAAGGAAGTTTTCCAGATGATCGACAGAAAACCCAAAATAAATGCTGACTCCCGAAGCATGACATTTGAAGTAATCAATGGTGATATCGAGATACAGGATGTACACTTCTCTTACCCATCACGGCAGGAGAAGTTGGTTCTCCAAGGGTTCTCTTTGTCAATTCCAGCAGGAAAAGTAGTGGCACTTGTTGGAAGTAGCGGGTGTGGTAAAAGCACCATCATGTCACTACTACTGAGATTTTATGATCCCGTGAGAGGTTGGTCATATATACATTATTAATCATAACTCTTAGATGCTCAATTTGCAGAAGCATCTGACAAAAGAAAGTTTCGCATGTAAATGTCTAAAAGCTTCATAACATTCAAACTGCATCAATCAAATATGAATTACATAAAATCCAAAAACTCACTCAGTATGAAAACCATCAGGTGAGATTCTCCTTGACAACCACAACATCAAGGATCTTGATTTAAAGTTTCTTAGAAGAAACATAGGAGTAGTTTCCCAGGAGCCATCCCTATTCGCCGGCAGCATCATAGACAACATTAAGATGGGAAACGTCGACGCAGATGAACAGCAGATTGAGAGAGCTGCCCTCATGGCAAATGCACATTCTTTCATATCCCAACTACCGGATCAATATCAAACAGAGGTTAGATCACTATCACTCAGATACATGATTAACTGCTTCATTAGGCTGATTCTAGAAAAAAAAGATATATAGCCATCAACACAGTTTGTGGTATCCAGTTCTGTATATCTTCAATGGAATGAATGATTAGATGTTCTATAGTCATGGAGTTATGATCAAAATCATGCTGAAAGGAATAGGAAAACAAATAATAATATAAGAAAATAATTGTACAATTCATATGGTTAATTAGAGTTGCTAAAGAAAGAAAAAAGAGGATGATGAGGGGAAGAGGAGAAGAATATTCATACACAGAATAATGCTAGGTACCACGTGAATTTAGGTAGCATTATATTTCTAAGGATAGTCTATACATGAAAAGAGTTTTCTAGCTTCATAAAAAATGAGTCTACCACTACCAGTCTATGATTACTGGAACATCCTAGTTCATAACCAGTAGATTCCTAAAGAATCAAAGTTGAAGAACTTCAGAGAATGTCACTCCCAAATACAACAATTTATTTAGGGAAGTCTAAGAGTGAAACCAAACAAAAACATTAGCCTTTGTGAAGCACTTCTGGAAATAAAACTAAAGATATCAGCATTTACTTTTTGCATCATCATAGCTCAAAGTCTCATCCGCAGAAAATCCTTAATTAGCTGGGATAACCAATAGCTGATTAGACCATTATGGACTCTAAAGGACGAGATTCAATTAAAAAGCTGGTAAGCAAAGCTTGCATGGCAAAGCAAAATCATGAAATTACTACCAAGTCATTGCTCCTTATACTCATCATCTAAGAAAGAGGGATTTTCTGCTTCTCCACCTCCGAAACAAAAAAGGAGACCCAAAGGCATATCTCAGACTTGAGAACACCTGGAAAAGGTGTGCACCTAGCAAGTCTTGCGCCTTTACCCAACCCAAGGCCAAATGACATACCCAGAAAATCCTTCTAAAAACATTGACCATAAGATATTGTTAAAGTAGAAGAATGAGAACACTTCGCTTTCCAACTCTCACAGTAGATATACAATTCGAGTGAACCAATATAATTCCATCAGAGCCTGCAGTGTAATCATTTCCTCAAGAGAGCATTTGTTAAGATCACCTGAAAGTGCTGTTTCCTTAATTTGCCTCTATGGCAAAGCAGGACAATGAAAGAAGGCAAACAAGAACAGCAGGCTACCACATACAACCCCGTTTTAAAAGTACTATGTCATAAGATATAACAATTTGATAATCAAAGAGGGCTACTCACATAAGGAAGCCCCTAAAACAGTAACTGAAAAACTAACACAGAATAGAATTAACAATAAAAATTTACTAATTACTACTATAATCAAGAGCAAAATGCCCTAAAATTAAGAATTTTAAATTCTTCTCAGTATCTAGCATACTTAACTAAAACATTTAATGCTCCTCTGGCACTCCCCCCAGCATGATAAGTTTAAAAGGAAAGTAGTTGTAAAGCATGATCAAAGTACATCCAAAACTATGCGTTAATTCTTGTATAGCAAAGCTTCCAAGAAAAAATTAAGCACGCTGAATTAGCTTTCTTGTAAACATGTCCTACTGTAGGTAGGGCAAAGGGGTCTCCAACTATCAGGTGGACAGAAACAGAGAATTGCAATTGCAAGAGCAATATTAAAAAATCCTCCTATTCTTTTGCTTGATGAGGCCACCAGTGCACTTGACACAGAGTCAGAGAAGCAAGTTCAAGAAGCACTCGAGACAGCAGCACAAGGCAGAACAGTCATCTTAATTGCACACAGAGTGTCAACTATTGTTAATGCAGACATGATAGCTGTTGTTGAGAATGGGAAAGTTGTGGAGACGGGAGCACATAATAACCTATTAGATACAAGTACATTCTACAAAAGCTTATTTAGCATGCAGAGCATCACACAATATTGTCATACCAGGTCAGATTAAACTCAATATCGTATTCATCATTACAAATTAGACTGGTTCACTAATTCAAATGAACTATATTTAATTGACAGGTTGGAGGCTACAGATAGAAAAGCTCTTTCCATACAAGAGGATTCATCTCAGGACCATAAACAACTTGATGAGCCCAAGGAAAGCAAAAGAGAGCTTAAGGAACTTCCTGAGAAGGAGCAGATCCAAAGAAATGAAAGACATATATTCTTCAGAATCTGGTTTGCCTTGAATAAGAAAGAGATCATAAAGACTATTATTGGCTCCTTAGCAGCAGCTTTTGCAGGCATCTCTAAGCCTTTTTTCGGGTTCTTCATCATTACAATAGGAGTGGCGTATTACCATCCTGATTCAAAGGAGAAAGTAGCTGTGTATTCAGCAATATTTGCTTCAATAGGAGTGATTTCTTTGTTTGCTCACACTTTGCAGCATTACTTATTTGGAGTAGTTGGAGAAAAGGCCATGACATATCTAAGGCGAGCTTTGTACACAGGTACACTACTTATATAAATTCCTAGAAGATCAGATCAATCAATCTATGTTTCTTTCTTCTTCCATTTCTCTTTTTCCCTGCCTATTAACATTCAATTTTATCCCCTATGCAACAAGATTTATTTTCACCAATATAAAAGTTGATGCTTATCATATTTCAAAAACTGTTTGCAGCCACACTACGAAATGAATTAGCTTGGTTTGAGAAGCCCGAAAATAGTATTGGATCACTTACATCAAGGATAGCCAGTGACACATCCACAGTCAAGATCATAATATCTGACCGCATGTCTGTCATTGTCCAATGCATTTCGTCCATAGTGATTGCAACAACTGTCAGCATGATAGTTAATTGGAGAATGGGTCTGGTAGCCTGGGCTGTGATGCCATGCCACTTCATCGGTGGCCTCATTCAAGCAAAGTCAGCTAAAGGATTTTCTGGTGATAGTAGTCTAGCACACTCGAAACTTGTTGCCCTAGCTTCTGAATCTGCAGCTAATATAAAGACTGTTGCATCTTTTTGCTACGAAGAACAGATACTTGAGAAGGCCAAACTGTCCTTAAAGATACCACTTAGTAAAGGGAAGTCAGAAAGCATCAAATTTGGTATTATTCAAGGAATATCTCTCTGCTTATGGAACATAGCTCATGCAGTTGCCTTATGGTACACAACAATTCTTGTCGACAGGAATCAAGCCAGCTTTGAGAATGGGATAAGGGCATACCAGATATTTTCCCTCACTGTACCCTCAATTACAGAACTCTGGACACTGATACCCACTGTAGTATCAGCCATAGATGTACTAAAACCTGTATTCCAAATCCTCGACCGGTGCACAGAAATTGTACCAGATAGGCCAGATGCTTTAGAACATGAAAGCATCAAAGGAGAAATTGAGTTCCTAAATATCCAGTTTTGTTACCCATCAAGACCAGAAGTAACAGTTCTCAACAATTTCAGTCTACAAATTGAGGCTGGATTAAAGGTGGCACTTGTTGGGCAAAGTGGAGCTGGAAAATCTTCAATTGTGGCATTGTTACTGAGATTCTATGATACCAATGAGGGAAAAGTTCTGATCGATGGCAAGGATATAAGAGATTACAATCTTAAAAAGTTGAGGGCACAGATTGGATTGGTACAGCAGGAGCCACTCCTGTTTAGCTGCTCAATTAGAGAAAATATCTGCTACGGGAGTGAAAGAGCATCAGAAGCTGAGATAGTGGAAGTATCAAGGTCAGCAAACATACATGAGTTTATAAGTACCTTGCCTGATGGATACGACACTCTTGTTGGGGAGAAGGGTTCTCAACTTTCCGGGGGGCAAAAACAGAGAGTAACAATAGCAAGGGCCTTGCTCAAAAAGCCAAGAATAATGCTGCTGGATGAAGCAACAAGTGCCTTAGATACCGAGTCTGAAAGGGCAGTGGTGAGTGCACTGGAACCAATGAAACTAAACAGCTCCGGGGACACAAAAATGACACAGATCACAGTAGCACACAGGCTTTCCACAGTAATAAATTCAGATACTATTGTTGTTATGAACCAAGGTAAGATTGTGGAAAAGGGTAGCCACTCAAACCTGATGGCAGAACCAGATGGTGTTTATTCAAGATTTGTTAGGCTCCAAAGTTTGGAGGGAAAAAATTGATGCCCTCTGATAATTGCATAAAAGGTAAAAGCTAGGGTCCACCCTCATGTAAACTATAATTTGTTAGCTGACACACTGTTGCATTTGGTGAAGAAAAATATTCTAGATAGGGAAGGTATGGGATCGATAGGTGTTGACTTATTTAGTTAACTTCAATAGAACTTTCGTAGGTGAATTATGACTCTTGCTACTCCTGCTATTAAACCAGTGAGTTAACTCTTAACTACTTTATTATTTTGTTAGGAATCTTGCTATGGTAACCCTCTATTTAAGAGCAGGTTGAATTTCCCTTAAACAAAGAGATCGGAACTCTCTAATAAGTTCCAAGTTCTGCAATTCTCTTTAATGAAATGCAAAAATTCAGCAATCATAGCCGAGTCAAGGAACAAGAACAAGGCTGAGACCTGTGTGTTGGATCTGATTTTCCCATTAATCGTCCAGTGACGTAATTCAGAATAGGGACCTTAACACACACCTCCACCTCCCAAACCTGATTCTCATTTTAATACAGTTACAAGAGCTCAGTGTTGCAGTAGCTAATATTTGCAGAAAACATATGGTAAAACAGTCAACTTATATTTCATTTCCAGAATGATGAGTACACAAAGCTGATACATGCAAAGTCCAAATTGGATAGTGTACATCCTTTAGACTTTAGGACTAAACTTCAACACGGACACTGTGTAGATTCTTTAGGTTTTCAATCTCCTCCGGAGAGGCAACTCCAGGATCAATAAAACACAACTGCAAGAGAAATAGTGTGTTATTGATAACTCAAAACAGGACAATCAAATAAAAGTCAGATGGTTGAAATGCAGTAGAACCTGATATAATGGCTTCTTTAGAGTGTGAACACCTCGTTTTATTAGCTTTTGCCAACCGGAGTTTCCTCTAAGAGATTTTGCCAGGGATTCTGTTGGCTGAGACAAGGTATGGTGGAACTTAAAGGGCAGTCCGTGGAACTTCTGGTAAGTAATCTAGAGATATTATAGATGATTTATCTTAAAAGTAAAATAACCCTGCAGCAGGACAGACAATTTGATAATTTGACACAATTTATGAGTAAAAAGAACGATAAAAATCAGAAGTCATCAATTTTTTGCCCTAACTTGAAAGGGCATTAACAACTTTGAAATGAACATAGACAGATTTCTTTTCAACATCTCAACAAGAAGAGAGAGGGAGGAGAAAACATTTTGATAACTACGATGACTACCCAAACATCAAGCATTCCCGAGTGATGTTTAAACCATCAGTGATTAGAACTAGAATATAAGGAAACATATTGTACCAAGTTGATGGAGATCCTTTTATAAGTGTGCGCATTTGTAGCACAACTCTATTAAAGGTGAGCAGTACAATCATGAATTTCTCATATGTGCTTATCTAGACCATATATTCAATTTCAGATGTTCTGGTAATGTAAGAATGCCCTAAGCAATATATTTATTGCAAAAGTCTAAATTCTTTACGGTCTTAGTTCTGGAACCAATTATACATAAGCAGGTTAAACAATGAAAGCCAACTGCCAATAAAGGAACTTATGGAGCATAGACAACTTTCTGAATCCTAACCCGCCATCCAACATAATGTGCTTTTCCATCTTCAGTTTAAAAAATAAAAATCATTAGGATTGTTTAACTAGGGAGGGAGACTGGGGATGTCAGATACACCTTTCAAGGAGTATTACAAATACGGCCATCAGAGGTGACTCAAAACACCTTTCAAGAAATATGACAATATAGGGATGCCATAAAGACCAAAGAAATAATAGTCGTGGGACAAGACTTGCTTATGGATGAAATGTGCAAATACTTACATGACCTGGATCTAAGATCAATAGATTGTACTGCATCGATCCATTTCTTTGACATTTAATTTGAATCCCAACAATGGTTCTTGAATGGCCATCATGCTGGAAGTACAACGGCCTGTTTGAATGAAAGTTATTAAGAGACCCATTACTAATAGAGAATAATGATGAAACAATATATCGGCAACCAAGAAAATTTATGCACAAGTAAAGATGACATATCATCCAAGTTAACCAAGGACATACAGTGCTGACTAAAATTCACTCACACTTTTTGACTGACTAGGATACCATGATTGCCGGATTTCCTGGATTTATTGTCAGAGAAGTAATTCCACACCCAATCAATGAGTGCCTGCTGGACCTTAGGCTTCGCTTTTACATCATACGAAGTCAAAACAGCCCCGGGTACATCATTTTTCTCTTTGGACAGATATCTATCCATTGGTCCATAAACCTGTGGTGCCATCTTGCCCACACATTTCCCAACTCCACTTGACCTAATGACTACCTCCCGGCTTACAAAGTCCACTATCCTAGCACGAAGGCCAAATGAACGGAAGAGCGTAGCACATTCTGTTGTTCCAATCCATTTTCTTTTGCCATAAATTGCTTGATCAAAGTCTTCTGAACCCTGTTTATCAAAGCCTCTTTCCCAAGCAATTTCAAGCCATCTTTGGAGTGAAGGGATGTCAGGTACAAACCCAGAACCTCCATATAAGACCTCCTTTGCTTCTTGTCGTTGCTTAAGCAAGTGAGAACTAAGCATCTGGATATTACGCCACCCACAACCCCACCCAAAATCCTCTGAAGGGCTACTTTGGAAATGATCAACATAACCACACAAAATAGTGGTGGTCTTTTCAGTCTCCAACTCTAAACAGTTCTTCAACAAATCCATCAAGCCTTGTCCAATCTGAGGGCCGGTTGCCTTGATCTGCATACTAGCTAAAATCCTTATTTTTTCAGTTATATCTTTCTCTCCAGGATTGCAATTTTTCGCCTCATACCTTAAAGAACTTCTCTCCTGATTCTTTCGAGAACTAGTTTCACATTGCATGGCATCATCAACCTGATAATTAGGTATTCAAGGTTTTAGAAAAATAGAGCTAGCAAAAACAAGGCTACAACCTTTTGAATATCTTTTATGACCCTGTATCCTATTTTAGGTAACAAGTCACTTGTGAGGACAAAATTTACCAATTTAAAAAGGTCAGACTATTAGAACTTCTAATTTTCCAAAACTATAAAGATTTGCAGCCCCACAAAGTAAAGTTAAGGTCTGCGTACATCCTATCCTCTCCGGACCCCACTTTATGGGATTACACTGGGTATATTATTGTTGTTATTATAAAGATTTGCAGCCGAGATATTGAACAACGAACAAGGTCCCAAGTCGTCGAATAATGAATGATCACAACATTGATGATGAGCATAGTAACAATAGTTAAACTAATAAATCCTTGAGATTGCATACAGATTATATAGGTGCAATGACTCCGCCTAGATGGGCTAAAATCCGAATACCGGATAAACTATAAGGGTTATGATTACAACATTGATGATAACCTTTTTTGCACAAAATAGCAAAATTATTAAATTAAATCACGGCAATTGAAGTGATAATATAGAACAGAATAATTTACATAAGAAAGAAAAGGAGTACCGGGATATAAGGTGGACTTGAAGGGGCAAGGGCAATTTCTTGAGCCAATTCGAAGTCATTGGCAATGTCTTCATCGTCGAAGTGACTGTTTGCGTGTCTGTATTAATGATTCACATTTAGAACATACCTTTGAGAAAAAAAAGTTAAAAATTGACATACAACATAACAAAATCAAGAAGCAATGCAAGCAAACAAAATACTATATAGAAGCGAAGCGTGTGAGTATATACCTTTGGAGTTCACGGGTGAGAACTGAGAGATTACAGATAGGGCAAGTTGAGAAATCCATGTCCTGCTTCGTACAAGGGAAGCTTTTCCCTATTATCTTTCAATTCCGACTTCCGTACCCTATTGTGGGGGATGCAAAGCTTCCCTACTTTCAAGAAAGACAGTTTAAAAAAAATGATTTCAACCCAGACAAACATAGTCTTTATGTTATCAATTACATGATTTCAGAAATTGGATTTTGAAACTTATGATTAATTGTTAATTAGAGGGTTATAATTATAAACTATCTAAAAATAAAAGATATTGTAGCAAGCAATGAACTTCAACCAAGATAAAGCGAGTTTTTATGTTATCAATGACATAAATGTTTTAGGGTTGCGATTGGTTCACCAATCATATTAAGCTATCAAACTATTTTTCCTTAATCCAAATTATTAATTTCATAATATTCTCCCGAACCACTACTCGTCGATTCAAAATAGTTCGCCGCCTATATTCTTATGGAATTGACTTGTTAAGAACGCAATTCGTCCACAATATTTAATTAAACGCGTGTCTAAGTATATTCCTATCCTAGCCACAATTCGTAGACTAGTTGTAGAGATAATAAGATCACGCCCTCTTTACTTCTTCTCTAATCTAACCATCTTTTCCAAATATGTATATTAGATAGTCGATAGAACTTAACTGTTGGCCAAACAATTATGCACATAATTAAAGAAACAATCAAAATCAACAACTCGTATTAAGATAGAAATAGTCTTAGAACATCAAAATTCATGGCTATACCACAACTCTAGAACACAAAGTTTAGCTCCACATAGACGTGAAAGAAAATCCATTATTCTTACAAAGAAACATAAAAACTAATAGTAAGGAGAAGAAGAGTTGAAAACAAATAACTCCGACCTCCTTGACGACTCCAAACTCTCTCTTAGGTCTAAAGTTCTGAACGCTCCTCTAAAAAAATGAGTTTAGGTTATATTTATAACGTGTATACACGAGCTCGTACCATAATAGCCTTAAAATTATAAAACAAGAATTTTTGCCGCCATTGGCATGGCAGGGGCATGGACTCCACGCGCCAAGGTTATTTTCTTGGCTTTCACTTTTTTTATCCACTTGCATCCGCCAAAGCTGCGCGGCGCGTTGCCATTAGGCATGGGCGTCCCGCGCCAGGCTTCTTGCCCCGTGGTATCGCGTTTTGTCACTTCTTTGCATGCACACTTGGCTCTTGAACCCCAACATCAATTTCAGTTGAATTTTGAGATTTCTACTCAGACTTCAAAATCCTCTATCTTATCACAACTCTCTCTTTCTTCTCCAAAAGGGAGCATTTTCAACATAAAGTACTTGGATTCCACAATAACGTACGAATTAGTTCCATATTGAATAGTCAAAAGATTTTAGGTGTATTTAATACATTTAGATAATTATACAAATATTTATTAATTGTTTAGATTGTAAATTTTAAAAAGATCCTTTCTTTTATAAATTTAATATAGAATATTCGTATTGATAAAATGATTTGAACTGCTTCTTTTAAATTTTAGAGCCGGGGATTTTACCCTCTTTAATGTTGAATCGATTGATGAATGGTTATATGTAGAGATGGCAATGGATCCTGGACCCGGTCCGGATCCGGTGGATCCAGATCCATTTTATAGGATATGGATCTTCAAAATTTGGACCCGACGGATCCGGATCGGACCCGGATCCGTTTCTGACGGAGCGGATCTGGATCTGGATTTTGTATTTGAGATCCGTATCCGGTCCAGATCCGACCCGTGGATCCCATTTTTATTAAATATATTCATAACCTAGAATGTAATTTTATAAATATTTTCTTAAAATTGCTAAGCACATCCTTGCAAGTTTTATTCTCAAAACAAGTTTAATTTATCCTCGCGTTAACTCAAAAATCAAAAAATAAAGAGGTAACTTCGATAATAAAATCAATGTTATATTAGTGAATGACTAACATCTCCATAGACAAGTAGTTAAAATTATATTCACAAGCACATGCAAGTTCAGTATTGTGGAAATACTAGTCTGCATTTTCCACAACTATTGTCATTGTCCAACATTTTCAATTAATAGTTCACAATCAAAACGAGACAACGAACAAAATATCTCATATGAACATTTCAAATTGAAACACAGTAAATTGTTAGCTAAGTAAAAATCGTTTGTCAGTTCAAAAAAAAATTCTTAGCAAGGTTACATTCTTAGCAAGACAATTTTTTTTACATGTGGATCCAGATCCGATCCGTAGACCCGGTGGATCCGGATTTGGATCTGATTTTTATGAACCCGATGGATCTGGATTCAGGTATGAAAAACGGATCTAGATCTGAATCTAGTAGGATCCGGTCCAGATCCTATCCGTTGCCATCCCTAGTTATATGATGTGTATTGGGTAAAAAGCGTCTTTGGAGGATTAGCATACCCGGAGACTCGGAAGATTAGGCCGCGGCCGCATTTGCAGATGAGTTGAACCCAAATAGCTCGAATGCTTCCAGAAAACTGAAGGAAAGCGTGAGGGAGTTCCCGACAAAAATATGGAGCGAGATAAACCTCAGATATACTGCTAAGATGCGAATCGATGAGGACCAGTGGGTGGCAGCACCGATAGACATGGGTGGCTGCCCCTTAAAAAGGTTGGACCAAGGGTTCAACAATAACACCGTAAATAGAGGACGATTTGAGCCATATGACGCCCGAAGGTTCCCTAGCCCTAAAATAAACCAGGGTAGCAGCAAGAGCCACCGGGGCCTCATTGGACGATGCCATCCATGACCCAAATTGCCGGCACCAAGGGGGATTGGCCCCTAAAGCTATCTGATCACAACTTCAGCATAAACGCAACATAACTGGTGTCGGTAATGGAAAGCATGAAGGAAGCAAGGTTCCAGACGACATGCTTACAAATCCGGACAAAAGAAACACGTAGTTGTGATGTCATTTTCATAGCACGCACAGACATACCAGAGAGGATTGTGCAAATCTAAGGATTGATGTGGCGCAGCTGCTACGGGCGGGGCACCTGAAAGAATACATTAGCGATCGGGCGAAGCTTACTCTGAGCAAAAACATCGGACAGAAACCAAACAAAGCATCTCAACCCACTCACACTATCAACATAATCTTCGGAGCAGATAGGGTGAACAATGTTACATACACATCAATGAGGAAATCCAAAATTTTTGTCACAACCACGAGCCGCATCCTGGAACCCGTGGGAAATAAAGAAATTTCTTTCTCCAGTAACGATTGTGCAGGCCTTGTCTTCCCCCACAATGACGCTCTAGTAATATCTCTACAAATTAACAAATCTCTTATTAAGCGTCTTTTGATTAATCCATAGAGTTTAGCGAACATCATCTAACTGCGTGTTCTAAAAGAGATGCGGGTGGACAAATCTATCGTCCCAATAACTAAGATACTAACAGGCTTCAATATGTCAAGTGAGCTGAAAAGGGGAGAAGTCGAGTTAACGGTGCACACCAATGTCATGGAATATGATACGGAATTTAATGTTGTGTCCGGTGACATGGCTTACAATGTAATATTGGGACGACCGTGGCTACATTTAATGCAAGCGATCCTTTTAACCTTTCATCAGAAGGTCAAGTTTCCCACCCCTTGGGGGGTCGGTGAGATCAGGGGAAATCATAATGCATTTCGGGCATAGGACACCTTGACAATAGCATCACCGCAAGGAAACAAGGCGGATAAATAGCAATTACAGATGTCGGACCCAAGTAGGGCATCTCGGAGAAGGAAAGAGCGGTATGCGGAGGAAGAGACTATGGGAGAAGGGCACCCAGATTAGGTCATCCCAAAAGACTTCATCGTGACAACAGACAAGAACCCCGCGTATTCCACCATAGAAGAGCTGGAATGCACAACACTTTTCGAATAATATCCCAAAAATAAGGTATACCTGGGCTCGGAGCTCTCCTCCGGGATCATGAGCGCTTTTATAAATCATTTAAAAGTCAATTTCGATTGTTTTGCTTGGTCTCACCTTCATATAATAGGGATCCCCCCAGAAATAACTATCCACAGGCTAAGCGCTAATCCCAATCACATCCCGGTGAGACAGAGGAAACGACCAATATTCGTAGTCATAGACCAATTTGTGAAAGAAGAAGTGGCGTGCATGCTCAATATAGGGTCAGTGCGGAGAGTAGAAGACCCCGATTGGCTGGCCAACATGGTGGTGGTCCCCAAGAAACTCAATAAATTCATAATGTACGTAGACTTCAAAGACTTGAATGAAGCATGCCTTAAGGATTCCTTCTCGTTGCTGTATATCGATCAGGCGATCGACGCCACGACAGAGCATGAGCTGCTTAGTTTCCTGGAAGCATACTCTGGTTATAACCAGATCAGCCTGCATCCGGAAGATTAAGAAAAAACCTCATTTATAACCAACCACGATAATTTTTGTTTTAATGTAATGCCTTTTGGTCTAAAAATGTAGGATTAACCTACTAAACACTGGTGAACAAGATGTTCGAAAAGCAAATCGGCCAGACCATTGAAGTTTACATTGATGACATGTTGGTCAAATCACCAAAGGCGGAAACTCACTTTTCCTCATTGCAAGAGACCTTCGATGTCTTACGTCGGAAGGGTATGAAGTTAAATCAGGAGAAATGTGCCTTCGGATTCAGATCCAGAAAATTATTGGGTTTCCTTGTTTCCCGCCGTGGCATAGAAATGAATTCCCATAAGGTCAGAGCTATCCAAGAAATGTCAGATACATTAAAGAACGTCAAAATGGTGCAGAGTTGATAAGGAAGATTGCGGCCCTAGGAAGATTTGTATCTCGATCGATGGACCGATGTCATGAATTTTTTAAACTCATGAAAAAAGGATAAGCAGTTCCAGTGGACGTAAGAGTGCTACAAAAGCCTGCAAAACCTCAAAGGTTACTTGGCCAACCCTCATGTAATGGCAAAACTAAAATAAAAGGAGTGTTTACTCACATACATGACGGTTTCAGCAATATCAATCAACTTCGCTTTAATAGGATAAGAAGGAGAAACCCAACTTCCCATTTATTATGCAAGTAAAACATTAACCGGGGTAGAGTCCAGATATCCGGATACAGAGAAGTTGGCCTTGGCCCTCGTTACGGCTACGCGCAAGTAGCGACAATATTTCCAGTACCATCTGGTGACGGTAGTTACAAGCGCCCCAATGCAAACCTTGCTACAAAGGAAAAACCTCACAAGTTATCTATCCAAGTGGTCGATCGAGATAAGCGAGTACGACCTGGCATACCGACTTCGTTCAGTGATGCAGACGCAGAGCTTACCAAGATTCTCAAGAGATTTCACCCCCCATAATATAACCTTGAGGGTCGCAGGTACGTGACCATTTTTTTACCTGTTTTCTTAACTCTTTTATCGCAAGACTGGAACTGACCGAAGGAAGAGTATACCTCGTGCGTGGCAGATGAAGATCGAAAAATACGTGTTGCACTCTTTTCCTTAATCGGCTTTTTCTTCCAACGGGTTTTTTGCCGGCAAGGTTTATAACGAGGTAACAACTGTAAAACGTATTACTCTGAAGGACCCCTCCAAAATTTCAAACTCAAAGTAGAGAGATTCACCCATATTTTTTAGGCTGATGGTTCTCACCCTGGTCCTTTTTTTTATTTTGCAAAGAAACACATATGTACTTAGGCTTACTCCCTGAATGCCATGAATGAAAAAAGGGTCTGAGCCCCACTTATTACACTCTAAAATTATTGGTACGAACGTATCCTTCCGGACTCGATAATATCCACTACGAACACATGACACAGTCTATGTGCCTCAAAGCATAAAGGAAATATAACCTTATGCCAGTATAAGATGAGGTCGATACGTCTTCCTCATCGACATCGAACAATGGGGGGGGCTAATTTTATTATAAATCAGACAAATTTAATCCCTGATCATAAAATACGCAGCAGGAAGAAACATTCTTGGATTGGGGGAAACGATTTCACAAAATACCATATATGTAAAGAAAGAATAAAGTAATCTTGGAACTTAAACACAAGCGTTCGAAATCACTATAGAGCATAGTCCCGATGATGGGGGTCCTTAGGTAGAAGGATCTCTATGGTTGAATTGCTCCTCTTCTAAGGACCGGTAATCTTTACACTCGGCCACAAAGAATACCAACATGACAAGAGTAGCAAGCAATGATGAATGTCCTTCACATGGGGCCTGAACAAGTCAACTTAAAGCTTTTTGCCCATGGCAAAAACATTACTAATACACGAGAAAATTGTCATATAAAGACCCAAAAATGAGGGCAATATCGATAAACAAAACAACATAATTGTTTTTCAAAAGAAAAGAAACACAGCGACACGCCTAAAAAATAAAACTTCACACAAAGAATACCAAAATCAAACAACAACTGCTGGGGTGTCGGATACTTCAGAAGGACTCCGTGTATCTGGAGCAGGAGTAACCGATTGGTCCATGGGAGGGCTCTTTTTTGCATCACCTCTCACAAGCCCGTTTTCGCTCCCGACAACATGAACTTAGGAATAATGTTCCCCAGACTCCACCGGGACTTTCTCTTTACCCTCTTCAGACCAACCTTGTTGTCTGAAGTCTGGACCAAGTCCTCAGTCGGGGGTTGAGCGGACAAGGCATTATAGTCAACATCCTCCACATTCAAAGCGGTGGCCAGCTCGACATCAACGTCAATATGTCTCGGGCCTCATGAAGAGCAATTATGCGAACCTAATACACAACATGGGTCTTTTCAAGGATGAAGTTCATCTTCATCTATTGTATGATGGCGTCCGCATCTGACGTATGGGCCTTTTGCAGGGCCTCCCAAAGAGACGTATTGGTCTCATTAAGACCTTTATTGTTATCAATAAGGTCCCTGTATCGATCCATCAAGAAGTGATACCTCACCTCGATGTCATTTTGGGCTTTCTCAACAGAAGCTTTATCCATCTGGCAATCACCCAACTCAATCCCCATAGTCTGAACTTGCTCCGCCAGACCCATCTCGCTTAGAACCACGGTGGTAAGATGATCCTGGTGTTCAACACACTTCTTCTATAGCTCCAAAAGTTCTGCATAAAACCTGGTCGCCTCTTTGCTATGAATCCTCATGTCCTGCTCCGTTTGGGCCAACCTGGCCTTCAAATCCTCCACAAAAATCACCTGGCTTTCTAGGATCGGGAGACTCTTCTGTAGCTTCTGATACTCTAATATTCTACCCTTCACCTCAGCAAGATTGCGTTGAAACCCCTCTATGCTCAAAAGGCTTGCCTGAGACGAATGAGAAGCCCAAAGTTACAAATATAGAATAAATAACAGGAAAGACTATTAGGAAAAGAAGAAGTACTCATATACCTAGCAGCCGCGTGTGTGCTGACATTGAGCAAACAATGTCCGGAGGCGCACCTCATTTTTTCCATATCATTCTCACTAGCCAGTGAATTCAGATAGTTTGTGACCTCAACCTGTTGGGAAAGAAGGTGACAATCTTAGGGGACAGTAAGAATCACTTGCCGACAAGCCAAGGGATTGCGTACCAGGGCTAGGAAAGTATCTACTAACCCCGATCTATGAAAGCCTCGAGAACCCTTGGGACGAATCCAGGTGCTTGGCCCCTGAGGAACGTTAGTCTAGACCCCAGACCTCAGACCCCATGATGAAGAAGCCCGCCTTTAAAAGAGCGGCAGAGGAACAACCTGAGATGAAAAAGGAATGCATGAGACAGGCACAAAGCCCGGAGTATTGCCTCCGGCCCTGACAGAGGCGATAGAAAAAAGGGTTGAAGAGTTTATTTTATCTGCCAGTTCCAACTCTCTGAAGAGCAAGTAGTGGTAGCTTTAAGCGGAGCTGCCTTCTTGCGGACTAGTCTCGAGGCCGAATCCTCTTCCTCACTAGCATCATATGCTAAGTTAATTTTCATATGGGGAGCTACTGGAGTTGCTGGGACTTTCCTTTGATCGTCGTGTTCCCTGGCCTCTGGCCTATTCCTCTTAGTCGGGGTATGAGCAATCAGAGATGGTGATATTTTTTATCCGGCTGAGGAAACCACCTTGGGCAGCGACCTAGCTGGGACGCAATCTGTATAACCTGCTGCAGGTTTTGGGGAACGTCTGCCAAAGCCCGGGTTGATGATCTTTTAGAAAGCTCGTGATTCTTGGCTTTCCAGTTATTTCTTGCCAATATCTTCTTCCACGAATGAAGAGAAGAAGGTGTAGAGTCTAAAATCCTCTAAACCCATCGCGCCAAGCCTGGCACCAGATCTCAGGCTTCTACACTATGGCTGCAAAAAAAGAAGAGGCAGGAATCAAAGACCTCATTCAAAATTGGGAAAGCAGAGCATGAGAAGGTTATGTGAGCAAAAGACTTACGGCGGAAATTCCATCATTCCGGAATAGTAGCCTTTGGAGGCTTAACCAAATTGGAAATCGCGATGATGACGTACCTCTCCGTCCACCCTCGATTTGAATCATCATCAGTGCTAGTAATCAAAGCATTTTTACCACGGCGTGTCAGTTGGGTAACCCTCGACCTGACAATCTTAGGGGAGTAGAGGCGAATCAAATGGGGAAAGGTGAAGTCCTCTCCCGCTTGAGAAGAAAAGTAGCGGAGACATGACACTGTCCTCCATACTACAGGGCCAACCTGAGCCAAGAATATGTTATATTTCTGGCAAAACCCTAAAATCATAGGGTCAATCGATCTACTCACCCTCAATGAGAATGGATAAGTATACATGAAGGAGTACCCTTACCGGTAAGAGGTAACATATTCCCCTTCATTCAGGTGAATTACCTTGATATTAGTCCATCCGCAATCCACCTTAACTTGGTTCAGATAACGGTCGCGAATGGAGGATCTATACATACTTGTCGGCCAGTCCCGTTCGCGTTTGGGATCAGTGGAAGTTTCACGCTCTGAGAGGTCTTTTATTCCAGTACAGTCTTTGGGAATATACAAGTTGGGGTTTTGAGCGGCGGAGGCATCCAACGTGACCTACTTCTTTAAAGTTTTGCTAGATGACGGTCGAGGAACCCCAATAGGGACTTGGTGAATAGAGATATTAGAATCGTTATGGGTGGTGTTATGAGCCCGGGTGGTGGCGCCACCAGAAACAGAAGAGTCGGAAGACATGGGTAAAAATCTAAAAAGAGGACAAAGGGTTTTCTCTTTCTGAGCAGCGGAAGAAGGCACTAGAGATTGGAAGTTTGGAAGAAATTAAAGGAGACCCCTGTTGTGTTAAGTTTTATATAAGAGTTAAGGAGAGTTGTAACATTTCGCCTAAAAGAAATGGAATCGTGCCATCATTACGGGTTAAAAAATCGAGAGGAAGACATGGCTAGATATACGACACATGTAAAATAGGTTTCGCAAGGATAACAGAGTATTTAATGCAAGGAACTAGCGTGCAGAAAAGGTTAATCGTCTGAACTGACACACTAAGTTAGAGGAGTAACGTGACAAGATAAGTATTGACTGAAGAAAATTCTTCCACTTCCCGTGCCCTTGAGGTTAAAGGGCTCGGAAAATGAGGGACTATTTGTAATGGGTAAAAAGCGCCTCCAGAGGATTAGCATACTTGGAGACTCGGATGACTCGGGGGTGCTCTACAATTGTCTCCCACTCCTACCAACTCCAGTCAAATTCGTCTACCTTGGTTAGAGCGTCGCGGCGCGCGTGGCATGATGACGCCACCATACTCACGTCATCATAACTTTTAGGGGTACAATAATCTAGTTTGGCTTATATATACCAAGCTTAGGAAGGACGGAACCGTATTCTGGATACTCTTGCTCACACTTGTAATCTAAGCTCTAATTCTCTCAAAGCAATTTACCAAAAGAAGCACTTGTCCATTATTTCCATTACTTGTTCTAGATCTTAGCTTACTTATTCATTTTATCTGCTTTATTTCTTATTTTTATCATTTAAAATCGGATTCTTCAAGGGGTTTCCCGGATCGGATACGACTCACTTATCTTTAAATCCTAAAATACAAATTTCTAACTGTGTTTCTAGTTAGAACCGATTTCACTGAAAAATATGATAGTCCTTATAACACTTCTTACTTGGTGTAATTTGTTACACGGGTATAGGTTGGAGCTTAGTTTTCATCTTCCGACCTTGGATTAATGTTGCATATTTAACTCATGTTGCAGTTGCTACTTCAGTTTTCTTGATCTACCCATTCGGTCATGGAAGTTTTTCTGATGATGTGTCTCTAGGAATATCTGTACCTCCAATTTCATGATTGTATTATTGGCTAAGCACAATATCCTTATGCACCAATTTTAAATGTTAGGTGTAGTTGGTGTATTCATCGGCTCCATGTTTAGTGTTATTCACGATTTTTTGATAACTTTAGTCTAAACTGGGAAACAACAGGAGATGAATTTGCTAATGAAGGTTACAAATTCAGTCAAGAGGAAGAAACTTATAAGAACAGAGGCGAGACTATGGGATGAAAAATACATTGGTGGGGAATTCCGCTTTAATAAGAAGCCTTTGCGCGAGCAATGGTGGACGAAACATAAGTGAAAATGCCGACTTGAGTAACACAAACATTAGCTAGAATCCAATGCATTGAAAACCTAAAGCCACGGAGGGTGAATTAATTTGATTTTTGGTTAGTCGGAAATCAAAACCAAACAATTATTCCAAAGATAGTACACAAATATTTAATGGTGTTACTACTTTGGCACACCTTATTTTATTTTATTTTTAGTTACATAGGGGTAGGGATATGGGAAATGGGGAGGGAATTACAACGTGAGATTTGAACTCTCACCGATAAAGTGAAAGTTCATGTAGTCAATCAACTGAGCTACTAGATCCATACTTGGCACACCTTTTTTAGTTCGTATTTTCATTTTTACTTTAAGTTTGACATTTCCCTATTTGTTACTACCTACTATTTCGTATAAAAGCATAAACTATCTTTTTATTGTTTAGTTATTTTGTAAATGTCCTTTTACTTTTATATTTTACAATACAAACCTACCTTGAGATCTCAAGGTAGGGGTGATCTCAAGGTAGGGGTAAGGTTTGTACACACTCTATCTTCTCCATATCCATTTGTGAAATTACACTGAGTATGTTGTTGTATATCTCACCATACAAACCTAAACTTTTCGCAAAAACAATCACTTAAATTCGTATTATTTTTAAATTGACCAAAAATAACTTCTTCAAGTAGAAGAGGTTTGCAATACCTCCACGAACAGGAAAAAAACACGTCTAAAACGCCAGCTTCGCTTGCTTCACTCTTTAAAACGGATTAAACTTCAGTGTTGTCGTAGTTTAAGCACCTTCACATTTCCAAAATACCAGTCAGCCTCTATTCCTAAATTGAGTTTTATTTTCAAAGTACTTGTTTAGCTATACTGGAGGATACTAATATTATAAAAAATCGTTTACCAGAACTTTAATAGATCAAATTCTTTAAGAATACTGCTATGTGCTTCTTCTATGCACCAATGTTTCAGAGAAGTATCAAAATCAGGTAATATATGGAGTCCTTGACTATAATAATTTCCATTTCCCATCACTTATGTACTGAATCTGTTAGTCCTTACTTCTCCCACACAGTAAACCAACCCCTTAGCAACAAGTATACATGTAATCGTTAACCAACCCCTTAGCAACAAGTATATATGCAATCGTTGACAACCCCTTAGCGACAAGTATATATGTACATCACGCTATCAATAAGTATATATGTACATCACGCTAAGTCCCACCCTCACTGCCTGAGCAGGTCGTGTTCTTGGAAAGTAACATATCTTTCAATTGTGTGTAAGCTTTGAGCTCCTCTAATGCATCCGATGCCTTTCTAGGAACAGAGAACTGAGATGCAGTGCCCATTTCTCCCTCTACTACTGTCTTTACAGAATGCGAGGTATAACAGCTAAAATCTTGACACAAAGGGGGAGCAGTCCTCAGCATGTGAACAAGTGCACCTACAGCAGCGTCTTGAGATTTTCTGGCTGTTGCAGATACTTGAGAAGAGGCTTCTGTACCTTTTTTTGATTCAAGGTTCTCTCTGCATAACGAGAATAATATGAACTTGTTGAGTTGAAAATCTAAGAAAGAAAAAAATGAAGATAGATGTGCACAACTATGAAAAACTCAGCCTGTTGTCTGTCAGCAAAGGTTTGGTTGGATGTAACTTTCTCAACCCTAACAGAATTAGCATTTAAGGCAATCACGATAAAAATGGGATCCCAGGTCATATCAAACTACTGAAAAGGGGAATTTGAAAGCCCAACTTGTACTGATTTTAAAGTACTCCGCAATCAAACCCGTCTACAATCCATCCAGAATAGTGTTCCCATACCTACACCGGATTCATCCGAACCTAGTACTTCCAACACAGCATAAATTTATTTATGAAATTCTGAAAATTGCAATATCTAGTAGATATATGAACTCATAACTTTAAAAATATAATGGGTCCGATGCTAAGAACCTAATGTTGAACCCATAAAACTTAAATTCTGATCCGCCTATGGGTGTTCCTCACTGCAAGTCAAATCTTGCATGCTCAAGCTTTTAGCTCACTACTACTCCTTCTCCACCAAGCCACACACATATATATACAAAACTGTTTCAACTTCCTTAAATCTCACCTGCTTTTCTGTCTTCTTCAACTCCCGGAAGTACTGCCTGAAGTCCCCAGATTTTTACCAAACCAATAACAACCCCAACCCCAAGATCTTTTCTTTCTAATCAACTGGAAGAAGCTGCAACATCCACAGCCAGGTACCCATGAAAAATTCAGGGAGCTCCAAATGAAATCCATAAGTCTGCAGTGATATGAAGTCGAAAGACGAAAGCTTCCTTTTGAGCCATAGACATTTTAGGGACGAAACACCAAACAAAACTTTAAAAGTGTAAAATGTAAAAAGGAGCTCTCCGGCAAAAAGAAACTCATATTCTGGCTTTTAGTGATATAATAGGTAAATGTTATGGTGAATAAGTATTACACAAATTGTCAGCAACCTGACTTACACAAGGGTGAAAAGAGCATCTTTTCGATAACGTTGGTGTACGAGCCATCTTACTCGCACCTTGACTGTTCCGCCGGGCTATGTTGCTCAGACTCTTCAAAAATATCGACGGGTGCGTGTCGGACACTCCAAAAGTAGTGCATTTTTAGAGAATCCGACACGGGTGCGGCAACGAAAGTGAAGAGTCCGCGCAACTTAGCCGCCGGGTACCTGCTACTTCCCACCAGCACAAGTACCGGGTAACTCCGTGCATAAGGTTTAATCAGGTGGAAAGAAATCACCAAGCTTTTTTTTGCCTCCGTTGGGATTGGAACCATGATCTCCAAGGTTTTCACTCATTTCATTAACCGCTAGACCACACCTTTGGGTGAAGGGGTGAAAGATATTACTAATTAGTTTGAGGTGCACCGTCTACGGCTCTATCTAGGCCTAGTTGAGAACCCAATCTCTATCCAACTATCTTTGTCCAAATGCAACCCAGCACCAGCTAAACAAACCAATGAAAAAGAGAATACTTGGGACGAGAAACATCCAAATAATTAGTCAAAAGAACAATAAAGGACTTGAGAAACAAAGTGGGTGATTTTTCTTTCCTTTTTTCCAAGGAGAAACAAAGTGGCTTAAATCAAATTTGCCCTTGAGGACACTTGCTATGAAAAGGAAATTAAAGTGTCCAAGAGGAAAAATAGGATTCCCCAATATCGATTTTTTTTGTTTAATAAAATAGAGTATGATTCCCCAATACAGTTAGCTGAATAAAGTTTTTTTTCCCAGCAAATCTTACGCTTCTACAGTTTCATCTTCCCCCATCTCTACTGTTGCTATTCCAGAACAAAGTATCATGACAAATTGAACTTTACTCCTATAATGGTCAACCAAACATGTTCGAGAAACTTCTCAATTAAATCAGAGAAATAAAACAGAATTTGTGAACTAGTTCATAAGCAACCATAAACTCCTATGCAATTGCATATCGTTTTGCCCTCCTTAGAATGGCTTGTCAAGAAACCTAATGATTGAAAATGAAATATAACTTGACAATTACCATACGGCCATATTCAGAAGAACCTAACTCAAAATTATAAGCCAAAGGCAGTTGTTCTAGTTAAATTTAGGCAGGGGCGGAGAACGCAAACGCTTACATGAAAACTGCAAGCAGTAGATCAGTGCAGCTACTGAGGGAGGAGGAAAGGAACTTCAGGAAGAGTAGGGAAAATAACCATTTGAGCAATAGATTTGGCTGATAGAAGGATGGGATGGTTTCACTTAAATTCTGTCAATGGTGTGAAGCCTCCAAACAAGAGATAACTTTCCTGCTTCCTAGAAGTTTGGAGAGAAGGGAAGCAATGCTCACAAATGTTGTCCTAGTTTCCAAAAATACAGAAAAAAACACAATCCAACAAATAACCCTAAACTAAAGTTTCAGCAGTTGCAAGGTTAAAATCAAGCTGCAGGCCAACTGAAAAAAATATGATATGGTATGACAATAGGCATCCATTCCTTGTCCTTTTTCGAAATGCTTTGTCTTACTTTCTATAGTATGCTCTCTTTATTTCTTTTTTCACCTGCTTTGATATGCTTTCTCTTGAGTCGATGGTCTATCGGAAACAACCTCTCTACCTCCCAAGGTAGAGGTAAGGTATGTGTACACTCTACCCTCTCCAGACCCTACTTGTGGGATTACACTGGATATGTTGTTGTTGTATGACAATAGGCATCCAGATAAAGATTTGCTGACAACTCTTAACAAATTCCGCATGAAAAAAATTCACTCTCATAGAATCTAATTTAAGTTTTTAATAAAAACATCCCCAAGAATCAATTTTTTATGACTATATCTACATTTGGACACTAAACGTGATTATCATCTAGGAATTATGAAGTTCTAACATGTCACAAAGAAGAAAATTCTACAAACTCTAGAAAACTAGTACTAAATTATCGATTTTCATGTGCGTCAGTGTGCATGTCGTATGCATGCCACATTTGCCTGGCTTTGTTTTGGCAAGGAGCCAGTCTTTCATTAGATTTTACCGTTTCGTCCAACTTCTTCCAATGAAGTTTTCACTTATATCACACAAGAGACGACTAAAAAGTGCAAACCTAAAAGTATGCAGGTAAAACCATAATAAGGTGCTTTTCCCCTAATTCAAAATTTACATGCATAAATAGACACCATTAAATTTTCAAGCAGCACAACGCTCAAAAAGTAATAATAATCTAGAAAATAGGCAATATATAAAGGGCAGATCAGAGAAAAAAAAGGCTAAAAGAAGGTGGACAACCTTTAAGGACAGGGTAAAAAGGAAAGCGGGCTAATATATAACTTACACCAGCTTCTTATCTCACAGAGAACAACTACAGCTGTAATGACAAGCAAAAATTGGATGGACCTAATTTTTTTTTTGATAAGGACCTAAAATTCACTGATCTTACAACCTTATTATCTATATCATCTTATTGCTGTATTCTTCCATCAACTCATTATGAAAAGAGAAAGATCCTTCTACTTGATAGACTCTTTGCATATTGGAGTTTAAACTTAAAAAAGAACTTCAAGTTGAAAATTCATATGTATCCCTAAGAATGACAGCTACATGGCCCATTCAATAGGTCAAATGCTAACTTTCTCTTCAACGTTTCATCAGAAGCTCAATTCTCAATACTACCTGAAGTCCAGTTTCTTATGATGTCCAACCTGTTAGACAACAGCTAAATAACCACACATAGTTGGCTCCTATAAAACCAATTACCCAATGATAAGAAAACTTTGACAAAGACGATTCAGATATGCAGTGTTTGTAAGAAGATGAATACTTCTAAATATAGAGTACACTGTGGCAAGATTACCTGGCTCGGGAATCAGAAGTATCAACATCATCAACTATAAAAGGACAGGAAAAATCGCAGTCATCCAAGTCATCCTGAAAAGATAATCTGCTGCTAGAACTTCTAGAAAATCCAGCACGTGGTGAATCACTTGAAGAAAGCAGACCTGAGAACCGCCCCGAATCGTCTCTAGCATCTGTAGACACCTGAAAAAGAAGCTCAACAAACAAAAGTTAGCAGCTGGATGGAAGAGGGTTCGGGCAGATACCATTTTGAAAATATTAACCAGAAAATGCACATTTAGTAAGAAATAGAAACTGCACACCTTTTGTCCAGGATTAGTAGTCCCAGTATCTGACTCTGGAGCCCTTAGCAAATCCATTTTCCTTGAAGAATCATGCTTTGTGCTTCTAGGTGACATAGGTGGGAGAGAATGCCTGTTTGTATCAGACAAATTAGGAGATAGGTGTCTGGAAGTTCTGCCTATCAATGGATGAGGGATACTGACAGGACCAGTTTCTGAACGCAAACGAGTCTGCACAAGATTTGCACCTGAGAGATATGTGGGTGGAGAAGGAGATGGAGATGGTGATGGTGAAAATGGAGGGGAAAGCTGATCATCACCAAAACTAGTTGCTTTCTGATGAGTGGGAAATTTGTAGTTAGGTGGAACCCTCTGTCCATACACATCACTGACTGAAGTTGAAAGCTCATACGGTGCATGGTACAAAGGTGGAGATCCTACATATGGCTGAGGTAAAGAAGGTGCCCTGAAGAGACCACTTGTCCAACTCTGTGGGCACTGAACAGGTGCTGAAGAAGATGACTGTATCCTTCTCAATGGAAATGAAGTATGATGAACACCCTTATCCATTGAGTTCAAAGGGAATGACCTCACAGGATCAGTGAGTGGACTAACAACATAATCTGTAATGATCTCAGGCGGAAAGGATGCAGAAGTCTCCAGGTTAAAGTCCACCAGATTTTCACGATATGTCACAGATAAAGAAAGGCGGCCTTGCTGGGCATCAACTGGAATAAAAGTATATTGCTTCATCATCTCCTCCTCTGCCCTTGAGAATGGCTCACTAAATGAAGATACCTTAAAAGTAATATCAAAATAACAACTATGACTCGACGAAGATAGTTTCTTGAAGGCCTTGAATGCAGGCAGGAGCCTCATTATTGAATAAAGGGAACGGAGGAGTATAATAGATTTCTTGTATGTTTTCTTGAAAGAGGAATCACCCATATGAGGAACCATTGACCTCCGATTCTCACATTGCACAACCCATCTCTCTATAACAGTATCTATATATGGTCCTGCAAATGTTGTACCTGAATTGTGCTCCAACAAAGTACTACTAGGTTTATCTTGAACAAGTATTATATCTATTATCATAGGTTCCACCAAATTTCTGTGCAACAAATTCAGGTTATCAAGAACAGCAGGACGATCTCCCAACACCAAATTGAACCACCTGTCACTCTTCTTCACTTCTTCAATCCCACCATAAGGTCGTATCGAAGGAACCCTAGAGTCCAAAATAATATGCAAGCTTTTAAGAAGAAATTGAGCAAGTATTTGCTCAAATCTTCCATGTTCACCCTGTGGGTTACTCTGAAAATCCATTTTCTGTCTTTCAAACAGATACCACTTATCTTTGGTCCTCAGCCATGTACAACTTGGTCCAGTACATTATAACTTCCAAATAATGCATAGACAAAACAGATAACCGACTAACCATTTGATCCTTCATGTGGGGCACTATATAAGTGCATATACACCTGAAAAATATATAAAAATCAAAGAACTACTATGTACAAGTTCCCCAAAGAAATCTAACAGTGACCTAAGTCGTTTCGGATTGAGGCATAGTAGTAGTTGATGATATTCACCAGGTAGAAACAATTGCGTAAAAAAAGGGTGTATTTTAAAAAATATACAGACTTAGCCTAATATACAATATAATAATGCATCAATCTCGTATAAAGTATATAAAAGGTGTTCATACATAAATATGTTGAAAGATAAACACAAAGTATGGACTACGTGGCGAAAATATTTTCAAAAATAAACCTAGAGGGAATTTTCACTAGAAAGAAACACTCAAATGATCCAAAAAGACAGCAACTTGACAGATTTTATCCATTTTTAAAAAAAAAATCGACAACCTCGACAAATATCTATAGATGTCAAGTATATTAATATGGGAATTGACACGTAACAAAAGAAAAAAAAAGCGATAAACAATAAAATATGGAAATTAAAACTGTTAGAATTTACATGATTAGACTTAATCGAGTATACAATAAATTTAACAAAAATATGGACTTACTTGAGAGAAAAAAAAGTTGGAGAGCAGCAAGGATTGGAGGAAGAGAGAAAACAGATAGTCGGAGATAATAACAAGCAGACGAAAGAGTGACCCTACTTGGGAGAGTACAAAGAGACCACATATATATATATATGGGCGTACTAATATTTCCATTTTCATAATTGAAACAATATTCAAACAAAAATTCCTCCCAATTTATTTGACACTTATGCTGATTGATGAAAGTTAATTTGAATTTTTTTTCCCAGTTAAATTAGATTAATTTAATATTTAAAAATTATATTTTTTTATTAATATAACAAAAAATAAAATTTTAAAATATTAATCAAAATTTATATAATTTAAATTTTGGGAAATAAAAATATCATATGAAACGAAAAAAAGTACTAATACAGTAGTAGTAAAATTGAAGGAAAACCACAAGTCCAGGTTTTGTTGTAGTTTCAAGGCGCAGGTCTTGGTTACAATTTAAATCCTCATACTATAAATTCAAATCCCAAAAAGTCTGTTTGTTATTCTTATATTAGTGTCAGAGAGAAGTTTCTATTGGATGAATTTGATTCAATTTGGTTAAATATCAATCAATTTTTGGGGAAATATTTCATTGGATATAGTTATAATAGGATAATCTTGAGGCTTTAAATAGGAAATTTGGCTTTATTCGTATACTTTTTAAAAGAAATGAATTTACAAAATACAGCCGGGGAAGTTCACAAATTCTATTTAAATAATAACCAAAATTAATATATTTTTTAAAGTTTAGCGGTCTCAAAATCAACTTCAAATATATCGATATGAAGTTGAAATCAAAGGTATGAAGTTTCTAACTTTTAGACCTTTTAGGCTATGTCAAAGTGAAAGTTTAAATGCAAATCAAATTTAGACTTAAGATTTGAAGTTTAATTGGATATATATATCGATTTTTTATTGATTGTGATTGAGCTTATTCTACCAGAATCAGTAAAACAACCTACCTTCCTTTTTAAAAGCTTGTGAAGTTTGAAAATATATAACGTCTGGTTTATCCCTTCCTTTTGCTTTGTCTTTTGAATTATCGAAAGATTCGAATGAAGATAAAATAGGTGAATAGATACTTCAACCACCACGATGAAGTTTATGAAACTTGGATCCGAGCCTGATCAATTTCAGACAGAAGGAGATAATATGAGGTTATCAGTTCATTTATCTTTGTGAATTAAGTTGATAAATACATTCTCCTAATAAAATGAGAGATTTATGCTTGGTGATTAGTGCAAGAATATGACAGGATACTCAACCTTTGAGATGGAAGGAAATTATGCGTGAAGTTGCAAACAAGAAACGGTGGAAGAGCAATAATAACGCAAGTCTAAAGTTTGCCGATATTGGTTAAACATTAAATAATTTTTAAAAATCAACTAGAGTATGTTTTAAACGGTGCCATTCCAAGTGACTACCAGTGTCATTCTACGTTACAAGTTACAGTATATGGGCCTGCCAGACTTAATTCAGCCAAACAAAGAAGGCCCATAAGTGAGAATATCACTCACCTAATATGGCTATAGAGGACTATCTCAAGTGTCCAAGTCCAGGAGAAATCCATAGTTGTTCTAGATGGGCACAAAAGGAGAATTTCTCCATGCGCAACATAATCATCCATCCGAATCAAAATTAATTCGTTACAAGTTACTTCAATATATCCTGCGTGACATTTTGATATCCTGCATTTTAATATGTTAACTATCTAGAATTACCAAATGTTATCACCAAAATGAAAAAAGAAAGGGAAATATTATTAAAATTACCATAACACACGAATTTTGATGTTTTCTCCTTCAAGTTACTTCAATATATCCTGCGTGACATCTTGATATCCTGCATTTCAATATGTTAACTATCTAGAATTACCAAATGTTATCACCAAAACGAAAAAAGAAAGGGAAAGATTATCAAAATTACCATAACACACGAATTTTGATGTTTTCTCCTTCAAGTTACTTCAATATATCCTGCGTGACACCTTGATATCCTGCATTTTAATATGTTAACTATCTAGAATTACCAAATGTTATCACCAAAACGAAAAAAGAAAGGGAAAGATTATCAAAATTACCATAACACACGAATTTTGATGTTTTCTCCTTCAAGTTACTTCAATATATCCTGCGTGACACCTTGATATCCTGCATTTTAATATGTTAAATATCTAGAATTACCAAATGTTATCACCAAAACGAAAAAAGAAAGGGAAAGATTATCAAAATTACCATAACACACGAATTTTGATGTTTTCTCCTTCAAGTTACTTCAATATATCCACAATAAATGTTAAATGAGTAGGTAGCACAGAAAAGACAGTAATTAATATGTTGGACTGGTAAGATCACCCAGCATGTAAGAGTATTTTAAGATGGATAAAATTTAAATTCGTATTTCTCGTTAATATAGTGGCTAATAATTTATTTTAACTGCAAATATGACTGGCTAGTGGTTAGTGTAGTACGCAGTTGGATATGGGTATCCCGGCCTAAGGGCCAACCCAATCTTTGGACATGTTAGTTTTAGCCCATAGCATTTATGTTCGGGCAATTCTCACGATTGACCCTATTTTGGGGGTGGTCTTTAATTTTTGTTCCTCAAATTGGTGGTCTTCAATTTTTTCCGTTCTTCTAAAAAAGTGATAAAAATATCATTGAGGTTCTGGGTTCGAACTCCAATAGAGCTAAAAAAAGAAATCGTAAGACAAGGTTTCATAGCAAACTATGTTTATTTGGGAAAAAGTTATGTCTCCAGACATAACTTAGAACTACATAGTTAAGGCATAACTTTTGAGAAATATTTGTCTTACAATTTTTTTTTATTGAGCTGGGGTTCGAACTCAACTACAAAAGTTATGTCTTAACTTTTGCAAAACATTTGCCTTGCATTTTTTTTAATGAGCTGGGGTTCGAACCCGAATCTCTGATTTCATAGGCGTGCGAATAAGGATATTTTGGTCCACAAATTTAAATGAGAAGTAGGGACAAAAATTAAAGACCACCGATCGGACAAAAATTAAAGACCACCGACCACCGATTTGAGGGACAAAAATTAAAGACCAGTCCATATGAATAGCAATCCGCCCAAAAAAATGTTTATGTTCATGATTAGTAAGAAGGCCCACTAATCTGCCGACTAGATGCCCATCACCGGGGTTCAAATTCAGTTGCATGCAACAATTGAATTTGTTTCAGTTTGAATTGTGAAAATCATCCATTACATTCTCAGTAAGAAAAGTAAAATGGAAAACAGCAAGAACTAGTTCTGGGAAAATCTTTTTTCTTCCTATGTACTTCGTTCCCCATTTACAAACGTATGAATATTGAATATTCATACAAATTTAAATTTTGAGTCCCAAACTAATTGGAAGCGGAATAACCAAAAACAATTTCTATTTCTGAATATTTAGAGAATTAGTCAGCAAATAAAGAAGCAACTAATAAATTTGAAATATTAATCAAAACTGAAAAGAAATAATGGTTTTCATATTTAAAAAGGAATAAAAATCATATTTTCGGAAGGAAATAAAAATACTCAAACGTGATAGAAGAAATATTTTCCTTGATGTATTCTTCCATAAAGGGGAAAATATATACACAATATACAATTCAATGAGAAGAGAAAATCAAGCCTCTAATCTTCCTAATCAATATCAATCCGTAATAATCTTCCTAATCAATAGTCCCTAATAATCTTCCTAATCAATAATCTTAATTATCATTTTACTACTTACCATACATAAAATGCTACTACATTAATAATAATATAATAATATTCTAACGCTCCCCCGCAGTCGAAGCTAGAGGGCGGCGAATGCTGAGACTGTCCCTAAAATCTTCAAATAGTATAAGCGGAAGTCCTTTTGTGAAACTATCTGCGATTTGATGACGTGTCGGGACATGTAACACTCGCACTTGTCCGCGAGCCACCTTCTCACGAACAAAATGAATATCTAACTCAATATGTTTAGTGCATTGATGATTGATTGAGTTTCCTGAAAGATAGATTGCACTAACATTATCACAGTATACTAGTGTTGCTGTTGGAATTGGGCAATGAAGCTCAAGTAACAGATTTCTAATCCAACATGATTCAGACACAACATTGGCAACATCACGGTATTCTGCTTCAGCAGTTGAGCGTGATACAGTGGCTTGTCTTTTTGAGGACCATGAGATTAGATTGTCACCGAGGAAGACACAATAACAGGAGGCGGATCGTCTGGTGTCCGGACAGCCTGCCCAGTCTGCATCCGTGTAAGTGACAAGTTTGGAAATGAAGGATGGGTATAGATGTAATCCATACTCCGGAGTGCCCTAAATAAATCGCACAATGCATTTTAGAGCATGCATATGTTCTTCCATCGGATTATGCATGAATAAACACACTTGTTGCACTGCATTAGTAATATCCGGCCTGGTGAACGTGAGATACTGCAAAGCTCCTGCTAGGATGTTGTATAATGTTGGATCGACAAATGGTTTGCTTGAGGTGGCACTCAATTTAGACTTGTGTCTACCGGAGTTGCCGAAGATTTGCAAAAAGACATTCCAGCTCGTTCCACAATCTCAGATGCATACTTCTTCTGGGAGAGAAATAATCCACCTGCATGTCGTGTCACATCAATTCATAGAAAGTAGTGTAGTGGACCAAGATCTTTCATAGCAAATTCAGAACTAAGTTGTGACATGATACTCTTGCGAAAAGAGTTTGATGATGCTGTTAGGATAATATCATCCACATATAAAAGAATATAAGCAATTTTATTACCCTGACGATAAATAAACAGAGAATTATCGAAACGGATATGAGAAAAACCAATGTGTGACACAAAGTCTGCAAACCGCTTATACCATGCCTTGAGGCCTGCTTTAGTCCATATAATGATTTGCTGAGCAAACACACATGATTGGGATATTTGGGATCTCTGCATCCCAACGGTTGGTTCATGTATACAGTTTCATTGAGGTGTCCATGGAGGAAGGCATTTTTGACATCCAATTGATGAAGAGGCCATCCTTTTGAGAGAGACATGCTTAGAACTGTTCTGATAGTTGCCGGTTTGACCACTGGACTGAACGTCTCCCCGCAATCTACACCAAGACGGGCCTTATGCCGCTCAAAAGTTCCATCAGATTTTTCCTTATGGCTAAAAATCTACATAAACCGAATTATATTAGCATTAAATGGATGAGGTACTAAATCCCACGTCTTATTTTTAATTAGAGCATGATATTCATCATCCATGACCATTTTCCAATTTGGGTCCTTTAGAGCAGACACTAGGTTACGAGGCAAATGTGATTTCGAGACTTGGGTGTAAGCTATATTTGGTATTAGGTTTGACAATTCCATGTTGACTACGGGTGACCGAACGATTTGTATGGCCAGTGGACTGGACGCCACTTGCCGAGAGTGGGGGATTCGGGATTGGGCCTGGAGCCAAGAGGTGGCCCAAGTTAGTGGACTGAGCGCTACTGGCCAAAAGAGGGGAATTTAGGATTGGGCCTTGAGCCGAGAGTTGGCCCAAGTTTCCCGTGGGTTGTGGCATTGAGTGTTAGTGATCGGGCCCAAGAACCGAAGGCCCAGGCTGCTGTGCTGAATTATCACGTGGCTGGGCCATCGTTCTTTGGTCTAGTGGGTCCAAACTCAAATTTTCGGCACTACCCGTGGATACCGAGCTGTGAAAAAAATGTGTTACATACGAAAGCTTATCATCATCCAAAAAATCATAGGTATGACTCCCGGTTTCATGTATCTTAGCAAAGGGAAAAACCGTTTCATCAAAAATTACGTAACGACTTATAATTATTCTTTTTGAAGAAATGTCGTAGCATTTGTAACCACGATGATTAGTAGGATATCCCAAGAAGACACATGGAGTAGACCGGGGTTGGAGTTTTGTGATTGTGGTGGATGGAAAGAGGGGGTAGCAAAGGCAACCAAACACTCTTAAATGAAGATAGGAGGGCTCTCGTAAATAATGCACTTTTAGTGGAACTTGGTAGGACATGTTTTATGAGGAAGTATATTCAACATGTAAGTGGCCATTTGGTGTGCATGATGCCAAAATATGGGTGGTAGGGAAGCATGAGCAAAAGATATTCTAACAATATTATTTATGGTTCTAATTTTGCGTTTCGCCTTCCCATTTTGTGATGAAGTGTGAGGACAAGACATACGAAAATTTAGACCATTTGTTTTGAAAAATTCACGGAACTGATTATTGTCAAATTCTCTCCCATTGTCACATTGAATACTTTTAATCTCTCGTTCAAATTGAGTTCGGATGAATGCTCTAAATGTGAGAAAAGTGGAAAACACTTGTGATTTTCTTGACAAAGGGAATGTCCACAAGTAATTAGAGTAATCATCAAGTATGAGTAAATAATATCTATGACCAGAAGAACTCAACACAGGTGATGTCCAAATATCACAATGTAAAATATCAAATGGCATAAGAGTGCACGAAGTAGAAGAAATAAATGGTAATTTAACATGTTTACCAAGTGCACAAGCATGACACTTATTTAGAGTTCGTGTTTGAGTACAAGAAATAAATTTATTTTGTTTAAAAGAGGCCAAAACAGACTCTCCTGGGTGTCCCAAACGTTCGTGCCATAAAGATGGTGCCAAGGTTGCAAAAGTATATGGAAACTTGGACTGTTGATTTGGTAAACTAATCGGATAGAGCTCCCCCTTGCTATCACATCTCATGAGAAGCTTCCTCGTTTGAAAGTCATGCACAGAAAATCCAAAAGGGTCAAAACGAATAAATACCCAATTATCAGTGGTAAACTTTCTAATAGAGACCAAGTTTTTGATTAATTTAGGAGCATGAAGAACATTCTTTAAAATTAGTGGTGGGCTTGGTGGTGACAATTTGCTAAAACCATACAATTTTATTGGAATTGAATGACCATTTCCGATAATTATACCATTATCATTGCTCAAATTAAAATAGGATGAGAGATTACCTTGGGAGGACGTCATATGGGACGTCGCTCCGGAGTCCATATACCAATTTAAATTCGGTGGATTGAGTTCGAGGGTGTGCATGGCAGACTCAATGTCCGTGGGTTAGGCCACTACCGAGTGGGCCTCCTGACACTGGGTCGGCAGTGGCCCATTAGCCATTGAATTGCCCCTGGAATTTCCTGTCTGTCTTGGCCCAAAACTGGGAGGCCCAGAATGCTGAGATTGGTGCTGGCCCATCCCAAAACTGAAATTGTTGGGGTTGTATCCACTGGGCTGGCCAGTGGGCCTGTAGGCTCGTCTGGCCCAGTTTCCCATTGGGAATGGACTGGGTGGCACAGCCCACGGCCACTACCAAGCCCAGTGGCCTGTCCCGCCATTGTGCTGCCCCTGTTGTCCCCCGGAGTTGGTTCTGCCGCCATGTCCACCGCCACCACCAGAATTTTTATGTCCACCATTTTTGTTATTTTGGTTATTACCATTCTGGTTTTTATTACCATTTCATCCTTTTTGTCCTCTATTTTGTTGTTCAAAATTCATGGAATTATTATTGGTGGCAACAAAACTCGAATTCGGAACCGTGGCAGCCTTTTTCGCAAACCCCGCCTCCTCAAGAATTAACATAGAACGTGTTTGATAGAAAAGAGGTAGTGGATTGCTTTGATGGATGAGCGTTCCTACACCACTATAGGCATCGGTAAGCCCCACAACCAATTATAGAACTAATCGGTTGTTGGTGACGGGTGAACCAACATTTTTAAGTTGGTCTGACAAAATCTTCAAGCGTTGACAATATGTTGACGCATTTGGGAAATCCGCCATATCTATGGTGGAGAATTCTTGTTCCATAGTCTTTTAATAGAAGAAATATTAACATGACCTAGTCTACCATGCCATAAATTAATAGACTCAACAATATAAGCAGAACTGAAAACATTATTATTGATAGTCTATTGAACAATGTTCAGTACAAACTAAGGCTGGCCAGTGGGCCGGGACGGCCCGAGGCCATCCCGAGCCCGACCCGACCCCGATTAGTATTAAAAAAATTGGTAGCGGGACTCGAACCAGGAAGGGACAATGTCTCGTCCCGACCCGTCCCGAGCCTGCCCCAGGCCCGCCAATCCCGAGCCCGCCCCGATCCCGCCCGATCCCGCCCGAAAGCCCCCCTTTGCAAATATAGTCGTTGCACCAATGACCATTTTAGATTTTGGTCGTTGGGCAACGGCCATTTTGGCCTCCCCCTTCCCCCAACCCCCCCTACCCCCTTAATATTTATTTTTAACCCATAAGTTATTATATTTACACTTTAACCCAATTTTCAACTATAAATAACTCATTTTCTCTTCATCTTTCTCAAAATCTTCCTACAATCTCTCTAATCTCTCAATATATCTCTCTACAAGTCTACATTGTTTACTAAATATTCAATTTTATTTATTCATTTGGGAATTGGGAGTGAAGTTGGCAACTAGCTTGAGGATCTTCCATCGAGCAAAGTTTCAATTTTCAACCTCTCGATTACACGTCGACGTTACGTCGACGTTTGGTACATTCGTTCCTTCATTAAATTATTATTGTCTGTTTATTTTATTTAGCGCACTTAATTTTATTATCTTTAATTATTTATTATCATAATTAAAATGGAAGGATTAAGAGGTATGTTTAAAGGTAAGGGTAATGGTGCTTCTTCTAGTAGGGGCAACCAGGGCAAGGGTACTTCTTCTAGTCATCCTATTCCTACACAGGATGATTTTGTTGATACTCAACATTTTCCTACAATACCATTAGATTTAGACGAGGAGATATTTTCTGAAACTCAAGAAGACTTTAATTTAGACGATGATCTAGATGATACACCCACTAATGTTGATGACAACACACCCACTAATGCACCTTCAACTGAAATGTCTCATATTCCCCCTAGTATGAGACGAGGTCCAGCAAAACAACCATTAAAATCAGACGCATGAGTATTTTTTGATAGGGGCGTAGACAATCAAGTAGCTAGATGTAAAATTTGTAAAAATGTTTTAAAATTTAAAACTAAAAAAGGTCATGGTGGGACAGGGGGTTTAATTAGACACGTAGTAAGTGCTCATCCAGCTAGGTATGCCCAATAATAGGCTTCAAAACCGGGTGCGCAAATGTCCGCTCCATTGGAACAAGGTTCACATATTGTCCCGGACCAAGTACAGGGTCAAATTAACCCCACGACAGGGGGGAATTGTAGGCCCTAAATACAATAAACATAGAGATAGGGAAGCAATATCAAAATTAGTTGTTGTGGAGGGTTTGCCTTTTTCATTTCTTTCATCTCCCGATTTTATTCATTACATTAGAGATATATATAATCCTGCTTTTAACGATTTTCCTAGATCAACTGTTAAGAGAGGTGTATGTAAATTCGCACATGAATATCAACAATATTTACGTTATTCATTATATCATTTTAATGGCAAAGTATCTATCACGTATGATATAGGTCGTAGTACTAACGGCCATGATTATTTAACGGTAACTTGTCATTGGATAGATTATAAATGGTCTATGCAAAAATGTATCATAGCGTATAGATATATAGATGATAGGCACACTGGTACTTTTATTGCAGAAAATATTTATCAAGTGTGCCATTATTATGGAATAACCGATAAAATTATGACTATTACATTAGATAACGCTTCTTCTAACAATTACGCTATTACAATTTTTAAAAATAGTTTAACTCCATCTTTTTCAGATCATTTTCATATAAAATGCGCGTGCCATATATATAACTTAATTGTAAAGGATGGTCTATCACTTTTTGAAGACATTCTTAGTAAAATACAATTTGCTATAAATTTTATTTTTAAAAGTAATAGAGTACAACGAAGAAAAGAATATAAAAAAACTTGTCACGATTGTGGACTATCTTATAGAAAAATTCCAGAAGAAGTATCCACTAGGTGGAATTCTTTATACGAGCAACTACCTGTTGCTTATGACTATAGAAAACCTATAACTTTATTTTTAACTCTCATAATCAAAATCTAGCTGATATGATTGTAGATAGTGATTGGGTTAAAATTTCCGAACTTATTGTATTTTTAGAGAAATTTTTTCAAGCAACAAAAGAATTTTCCGGTATATATTATCCTACTATTTCAACTATGTTGTTTTATATAACTCTAATATTTTTATTACTTAGTGAATATATGGAAAAATCAGCTTATATGGCAGCTATTAAAAAATGTTTATAAAAATAAAAAATATTTTATTCTTATTCCCACTATTTATATTATTGGTGCTGTATTAAATCCGATTATTAAAATAGACGGTATTAAATCACTTATTGAAACTATTTACGATTGTATAAAAGTACTACCACCCTCAAGTCCAAAAAATCTAAATCACCCACCATCTATTGAACAAACTAAAGAAGAAGTGTTGTCTAGCGTAGAAGACCAATGCAAAAAAATATATAGGTTTTATCAACAAGAAAATGCTAGTAACTTATCGGCTTCCATACCATCTTCTTCATCTTCAACACAACCTCACAAAAGACATGTTGTTTCTGCGGCTAATATTGAAAGCCTCAGAAATAAAATGTGTGGCCGTACCGCTACTAACCAAATTAGCGAGTTGGATATTTTTATTTTGCAGGGTTCTGTGCCGTACCAAGAAGTTATCAATGAAGATGGACATGAAGACTTGATGAAATACTGGAGGTGGAATGAGAAGACCTTTCTGACACTTTCAATGATGGCCCGAGATGTTTTGAACATTCAAGCGTCATCAACTGCGTCTGAAAGCGTTTTTTCTGCCGGTAGATATCAAATAGGAGACCACATACACTCATTAGCCGGAGATAGCTTGGAAATTGCAGTATTATTCAGAGATTGGATACGAGCGGAGCGGAGAAGGTGCGGTCAACCGGAGATCAACGAAGAAGAAGACGAAAACTACAACGAAATCTTATCCGAATGTGGTGGAAGCGACATGGATCAATTTGACCAACAAATATCAATTCCAACCGAAGAACCACAGGAAATTATCAAGCAATTAGAACAGGTTTTTTTGAGAATGTAATTTTTTAAATTGTAATTTTATTATGTAATTTGCAACTTTTGGACAACACCACAAAGTTGCAATTTAGACAATTGTATTTGTATTACAAAAAAATTATATGTCTATTAAATAATATAAGAGGCACAAAAATAGCCTTTGGATGTTTTTATTACACTATCTTGTCTTGTTTATTGAGTTTTTTTATACATATGTTATTAAAAAAAAATGAAAACCTGCCGGAACCCGCCCCGATCCCGACCCCGCCCCGACCCGATTCCGACAGGATCGGGACTGGACTGGAGCAAGTCCCGACAAACCCGACCCCGCCCCCTTCGCCCGTCCCGCCCCGACCCTGACCCCACCAGACCCGAGCCCGGCCCACTGGCCAGCTATAGTACAAACAGACCTCCACTAAGATATCCACTCCCAACAAAGTCTCCTCCACGAGAAATAATTATTTTATGATCTTCAAAAATAAGTTTAAGGCTGGATTTCTCGAGAAGTGATCCAGAAACTAAGTTTCTACAAGGGAGGGTACATACAGAATATTGTTCAAGGCTAAAGTTTTTCCAGAAGTTAACTTAAGATGGACTTTTCCTTAACTTATAAATCCAGTAATAGTGAAGTTACCCATGTAGACACACTCGCCATCAGTAGACTCCTTAAAGGTATGGAACAACTCTTTGTTAGCACAGAGATGCCTCGAAACGCCTGTGTCCAGCACCCAATCTTCATTATTTGCCACCATATTTGCCTCTACGATCACCACAATAATTATTTCATTTCTGGTAGCAAGATTAGCTTGGGCAATACCTTATCCTCCTTTCTTTGAGTCTTGCCCTTGTCTTTGATAGCACTGGGCAGCCCGGTGATCGTGTTTCCCACAAATGAAGCAAGGTCCCTTTGACTTCTGAATTTGTCTCTCCGGCTTATTGAAGTGGTTCATCTTCTTTCCACTTCTCTTTTTCGGGACTGTCTTCTGTTTATCTTTAAACCTGTCTTTCACAACAGTACCGAAAGTTTCCACATGGTTAGCTTTAGAAGAAATAAGGAAAAGAGCTTCCATCTTATCTTTGAGACCATTTGCCTCCTCAGTCTTCATGTGAGTGATCAGTTCCTGAAGAGTCAAGTTCTTCTTCTGATGCTTCAGTTGATTCCAATAATGACTCCAAGACGGTAGAAATTTTTCACGTAGAACATTGGCCTGAAAAATCTCACACATCTTCATGCATTCAGTAAGAACATTAGCAGTCAAGTTTTCGTACTTGTGAACTTGTTCTACGATTGGCTTATTGTCAACCATTTGGAACTTAATCCACTGGCCAACAACATATTTTATATTCCTTGCATCATCGATACCATATTTCTTTTCCAAACTGTCCCAAATTTTCTTAGCAGATTTATTAGTAACAAATAAATCAAACAGAGGGTTAGTTATATGGATCAGCAAATGACCTCTAACGGTTTTGTTATCATTTTTAAATTTCTTTTTACCAACAGCATCAAAAACCACGGTAGCAGTAGTACTACCGATAACAAAAGTACTACCAATAGCAGTAGAATTGTCGGTGGTGTTAGAAACATTATTAGCAATAGTTGGTTCGTCAAACAAAACATAATCAACATCTAATTGTTTAAAGAAAATCAAAATCTTTTGAGACCAACGTTTAAAATTATTTCCATTCAAAGACTCAAGTTTTGATAAATCTGAAGTGATGAGCTTTGACCGGTAACAACTGACTCCGGAGGTAGGAGAGCTACGTCCGGATATGAGAGCTATGTTCAGACTTTAATCCGGAAGCATGAATTTAGATAATTTTGGATAAGCTCAAAAATAGCAAAATAATATTTTTACAAATCAGAATTGAATTAGGCCTCACATATACCTCGCGCGGGGGTGGGGGGGAGGCAAATCGACATGTTTTGCCATTCGAAGCTCAACTCTCATGTGCGCGAGACCCCTCTCTTGTTCTAGCTCATTTACATACCCAATAGAGCATACTTTAATATAAAAAGGAATTAAGGACTTTTCACCACCAATATGGTACAAAGAATATTTCACAAGAGACAAGAATGGGGACAAGAAAAAAACCCATAAAAATTCTTTGGCTTTGCATTATTTGAAATAAAAGAGTAATAGAAAAAGGTGTATAACTATAATAGTGTGATGGCCTAATATGCCAAACAAGTTCTCTTCCTCTTTTTTATATTAATGTGATATCGTATTGTTCAATTATGCGCTTACCAAACATTAATAAGACATAGACACCCGATGAGGGAAAAACTAAATTCTACTATCATATTTGCTGAAATTAGAATCAGAGTTTTAAGTAGGAATGAGGAAAGGAAGTTGGGATCACACAATCTAATTGCTCCTTTCTTTCTTCGGGCATCTTGTTTGAATCCGATGACTGTAATTGCTATTGATCTGCTTCTCGCTTCTGAGGAACCGTCACTGCCAACACATCTTCCAACTGGGATCTACTGTTACTTACTCTAATTTCTCCGATCCCTCAAGGTGTTGGAAACTTGACCTTCTGGTGATAAGTTAAAGGAATTTCCTGCATTGCATGCAATCAGGGCCTCGCGAGTATTGCGTTGTACGTCATATCTCCGAAAACGACATCGAAGATCGTGACTTATTTTACGCCATTGGTGCAAACCATTAGTTCACTGGAAATATTGAATCCTGTCAGCACCTTTGTCACGGGGGTGATTGATTCATCCATTTGCATTTCTTTCAAGACCCTCAACTGGATGGTGTTCGCTGAACTTCCTAGATCAACCAAAACATGCTTAGTAAAAGATTAATTAATTTTCAAAGATATTACCAGGGCCTCATTGTGAGGTGGAGTGAAGCTTTCGTAGTCGCTGTTAGAAAATGCTATGTCATGACTCTCCACGAATTTATGCCCATGGCTCGTGGTCCTGACCGAGATCTTGGACTTTCTCATTGATATATATGTGATCTTATTGACCACCTCTATATCGAAAATCATATCAATAGTGTGAATAGGCGAGGGCGCTTGGCTCAGTCTTTTTCTATCATTCTTGCTTAAGTTGAGCTTCACCCAGTCACTGATGTACTTCCTTAAATGCCTTGCGCGTAGCACTTGCGCTACTTCTTTCCTCAGGTTACCGCAATCCTTCGTGGTGTGATAGTGTGTGCTATAAAAATGGCACCATAGTTTGTGTTCCTTTTCTCCGGGTTGGTGCGTAGTCGTCCGGGAACCTGTCTTCTTTCATAGTTTTCATCACCGTCAGTAACTTTGTCGCGTTTATGCTAAAATTATAGTAAGATAGATTCGGGGGGCCAGCCCCTTTTAACGTGGACCTTTCTGTGCACCGGGGGCCTCGTTCAATGAGACCTTGATGATTTCTGGTGCTGCCCCAGCTCATCCTCGCCCTTGAGAACCTCCTGGCATCATACGGTTCAAATCGTCCATCGTTTGCTGCGCCAATGTTGTATCCTTGGCCTGACCTCCTTGAGGGGCGGCTGCCCGTGTATATCGACATTGCCACTTAGTAGTCTTCCTAAATTCGCATCTTAGATGTGTACCTAAGATTTATTTCACTCCATGTTTTCACTGGGAATTCCTTTAGACTTTTCTTCAGCTTTCTGGAGGCGTTTGAACTTTCCGAGTTCAACCTGTCTGCGAATGCGGCTGCCGCCCAATCTTCTGAGCTAGATGGCAACAACATTCTTTCCTTCTGGAACCTGCCCATGAAATCTTGCAACAACTCATCCCCTTACTTATTTATTGTGAATATGTCCTATTTGTGTGTTTCCACCCTTTGGGCCCCTGCGTGAGTCTTGACAAAAATATATGCAAGAGAAGCAAAGCAATCAATAGAATTTTAAGGTAAATGAGTATACTAGGGGAGTGCTCCCTTTATAAGCGCTTGGACAAATTTCTTTAGCATAACAAATTCGATTTTGTGTTGTTTGAGGTCGTGCCTAGTGACGATTGCCTCGAAGGTCACGATGTGCTCTTGAGAAGCTCAGAAAGACACCCATATACGAAGCTTCCACCGGTTCATCACAGACAAATATAAAGGAGGACAGACAGATGGGCATTTAATTACTTGACATGTTTTGCTAGATCTAGCAGTTAAGCAACAACTTCGTTAGAGTGCATATGACCTAAAAGGCTAAAATATCAGATCAGGTCTAGAGTCCATTTGGAAGTTACATCCTACGAAATTTCAATATAATTACAGGTTAAGTTTTGTGTACCTCTACCTCAATATATTGGTAGAATTAATGTGACATATATAAGACTACAAATTGTTATTGTATTGGTAGAATTAATGTGACATATATAAGACTACAAATTGTTATTGTAAATTTCAATTTTAGTCCTTCTAATATTTAATTAAGCACATATAATTTTAATTAAATGATATGTGTATTTTTGATCTCTTTACAAAGGAAATAAGTTACTCTATATTGAAATTATTTTTAGAACTATATTACCGTTGTATTGGGCAAAATTCGTACAATACAGCTGGTCGAATCATGTTGTGACACGTGGCAGATGACGTTGAGTCATGTCCATATTAGCTTATGGCGCTACCGGTAAAGCTTAAGCAGATCCGGAGGCATCGTGCGTAAGTGGAGTACCGGTAATTCCAAAGATCAGGGGAGCCGTTTCAATCTCAATGGGCAGCTGTTACCGGCCCGACCTCACATCTTCTACCGGAGCATTAATAATGACATTTATGGAGACACTAATTGTCTAATTATTACAATATTCATTCTCTTGTATTAATAAGGGCATATATCGTGGGGTGTGTACCCGGGAGTTCATGTATAAATAGGACACATTGTTCCATTGTAAATGATCATATACAAGTTATCACAATATTCTGTTAAGATTACTCTTGATTCTTACGCTTTCATACTAGTCACGAAGGCTTTGCCAAGAAGTTAACATAAAGCTCAGACTAATTATTTCCTTACTTTATCTTAATATTATTTACTAGCGATATATTCTGTCTAATATTATAGCCAAATCAGTCACTTGAGATCAACGTGTCCTTAACCACGTAGACAAATTCAACTACCGTTTTACGGGTAAACAATAGTCAAACATGGAAAAATAATATAAACTTAACATAATATATGATTAATTAAATGGTGAAACAATTGATAACCATGATAAATTTATGAATACTAACAATAAATGTACATTTCAATTATTTGAAGGTCAAATAGACTTAATCAGATATTAAAGTAACTAACTAACAAAAGCAATAAAAATTATTTTTTTATTTTTTTATTTTTTTTATTTTTTTTTATATCTAATCAAATACCCTCCTATAAAACTCTAACAGAGAGAGGATCTGAATGGGAGTATCACAGTTCTAGAATTTGAGGTGAGGGCATGGGCTGCATTTTCTCCCTATTTTCGTGTCCAATGACGCACGCATTATGGAGAAATAGTCATGAATCGCGCTGGGTGATTCTCAACGTGGAGACTGACCTGCGCTGCTTGTATTTTACATTATTATTATCAATGGACAAGACCAGATTTTCTTCTCAATAATTATTGCCATTTAAATATTTCCAAACAACAGGCAGAGCAGAGTCACCAATAATATTGCAATTAAAAAATGGGTTTAAGTTAGGCCTATTATCAGTAATTATATTTTTTACACTATCAAAAATTATATTATAAACCAGTTAATTGCCTATTTGAATTTTTAATTCATTAATGAGAATTCAACTTTCCGCCTCTTTTTATCGGTGAAAGACTTATCTACCTTCGATATTTACACTATCAAATCAATAATAATATGACATGTATACACTTTTATCACCTAGTTATGCTTAATTAATATATACTGTAGTATATTTTACTTCATTTATTACTTAATCAACACGATAAAATACACTAATTTAATATAAAATTTGATGTGAACAATTTTTTTTACTTTAATCCATATAAAATAAAATAAAATAAATATGCGAGTAAACCTTCTTAAAATGTGAATCTAACCGAAGGCAAAGCAGAGTATTTGACCTGAAGAGGTGCCAGATACATTGAACCTGGACATACTCACTATAGGTTTATAAAACCTCCTCCAACTCCACCGTTTTTTTTATATCATTCCAAACCACAAAACAAAGCTACCTTCGTTCCTACTAAACCCGACATTTTTGGGCACCAAATTTCATTCAATAATATTTCAAAAATGGCTCCGACTATAGCACTGCCCTTCTCCGCCAAAACAAAACCCCACCACCACCACCGCGGCGAAGTCTCCACCGCACCAGAATCCGAGGTGCTTAGAAAAAGAAACAAAGAGCTAGAGAAGGAATTGAAGAAGAGCGTAGAAAGGGAGGAGAAAATGCGAGAGGAGCTGCAAAAAACATGGAAAAGGCTGAAGGTGGCGGAAGAAGCGGAGGAGCGACTTTGTTCTCAGCTAGGAGAACTTGAAGCTGAGGCTGTGGGCCAAGCACGGGCTTACAGGGCCCGTTTAATCAATTTAATGAAACAACTTTCAGAGGCACAAAAACTTCTTCAATCATCGTCGAAAAATATTGGCTTTGAAATAAAAGAGTAAAATTAATCGCGTGTGAAAAATTACTGTACTATATATGCATGCACCTAGCCTAGGTATTTTTTTTCATTTTCCGGGTGTTGGTGTTTTTTTTTCCACATGATTTTCAAATTTTATTTTCCCCCTCCGAGGTGTAATCGAGTTTTTTCCTGTATATTAGATTAATGGTCTTCTCCTTAATGATATTGTGCGGGAGGTTTACTTCCTCCGTCTCATTCCTTATCTCAATTTATGTGACATTTTTTTCTTTTTCTATTAGATCCAAATATTATTTGAACTTTGATCAGTAATTTAAAATATTTATTTCATCCTATTGACACAAGAAAAATTGCATCATATATTTTTCGTACAATTTTTGAATATCTAAATTTATGTAATAAAATATTGGATTGACTTAATTTAATTTAGCTTTGAAAATTATCAAATTGATTCTCAATAAACAAAATATATCATATAAATTGAACAGAAAAAATATTATTTCCAGTACATAATTTGATGATAATGATATAAAATATCATATAAATTAGGACATAGAAAATATAATTTCCAAGTGCATGATTTGATGGTAATTGTATAAAATATTGTATAAATTAGAAGAAAGAAAGTATTATTTTCAGTGCATGATTTGATGCTGATTGTATAAAATATTATATAAATTGGGCGGTGCATGGTTTGATGGTGATCGTATATTTCTGTAGAAAGATCTTCTCTGGTTGATTTTTCTTTTGATATGCAGAGAAATAGTCACATGTACGCAAGGAATATTGAGCATCAGCAAGAAGATGGCAGGACAAAGTTAGGAATAATATATGTTACGTGAAGTTATCATATGCTAAATGTCAACATGACAGGGGAAAAAACTTCCCACTCCCTCGGTCCCTCCCGCCCAAAATAGGTGTCATCTTAGAAAAAACGATTTATATGAAGATAAGTGTTATTTAAAAAATTCTGAATTCAAGACAAAAATTGTCAAACGTGATTCCAATTATGTCCTTAGCATTAAAAAAGTAGTCCTATTTAATATTTTTCAATTTATAAATATCTTTTTATAAATAGAAGAAGTGTAGCAAGCTTCACATGGTATTTATTGATTTTTCAAAATAAGTAATTTTTGCTAAGTTAATACTTATTTTGAGACGGATGAAGTATTATATATACACGCAAATCCCTGTATACTTCACTTCGTCTAAATTAAAGAACCTCCTGACGTTCAAATGTCATGTGGTAGGATTTACTCCCTCCCTTCCATTTTATGTGATAGTACTAGTTTCTTATTAGACTTCCTCTCCAGGACTTACAAGTTTTAAAACTTTTATATCCACACAAATGTTATGTTATATTTAAGATATAGGTTTCAAAAGTGTTCATCTCTTTTTAAAATTTTATACCCAGTCAAATATTTCACATAAATTGAAACAAAAGAAGTAAATTATATGCATTGACAATATAATATTTTTTCCTATAAAAGTTAGTAGTTGCTTCTTTTTACATATAATTACTTCTTACATAACCACATAATGAAAAAATATTAAAGGTGAGTTAAAAGGGTATTGAAAGAAATAATCCCTCGATTATTCTCATTAATGAAAGAGTATATTTACAATTTACAATTTCCATAATAGGAAAATCTTATTCCTATTCTACTCCCAAAACTTTATTCTACTTATACTATAATTATATAATTATATAAGTGTATAATTCTAATTTAATACAAAATCTATGTTACTAATATACACCAAACCGTGATATACAAAACTTGTATATCACGGACTGCTACTATTTATCACACCCCCGCAGTCATAGCGGGCGGTCTTCGTCACTGATACTGTTCTTAAAATCTTCAAAAAGGACCGAGGGAAGACCTTTGATAAAGATGTATGCAATTTGATACCTAGAAGGGACATGACAGACGCGTACTTATCAACGAGCTACCTTTTCGCGAACAAAGTGGATATCCATCTCTATGTGCTTAGTGCGCTGGTGTTGAACCGGATTATCAGAAAAGTAGATGGCACTAATATTATAACAGTAAACCAATGTAGCTTTCTGAATAGGCCAATGAAGCTCTAAAAGAAGATTACGTAACCAACAGGATTCAGAGATCACATTGGCTACCCCTCGATACTCGGCCTCTGCACTAGAAGGTCATAATGTAGACTGACGCTTCGCAGACCATGAGACCAAGTTATTATCAAGAAACATACAATAGGCAGGCGTGGAACATTTGGTGTCTGGACAACCACCCAAATCAGCATCTGTATACGAGACAAGTGTAGACGTCGGTGAAGGATATAAATGAAAGTCATAGTCAAGTGTCCCCTGGATGTATCGAATAATGCGTTTGAGCGCATTCATGTGTTCAACCCTGGGATCATGCATAAACAAGAACACATGCTGTACGACATACATAATATCTGGTCTCGTGAAAGTAAGATACTAAAGGGCCCCTACAAGACTGCGATATCGGGTCGGATCCTCATAAGGTGAGCCAGCCGCAACACCCAGCTTGGGTTTAGTATCAACTGGAGTGGAAGTAGACATGCATGAGGACATACCAGCTCGCTCAATGATCTCAACTGCATACTTCCGTTGTGATAAGAATAACCCACATGCATAACGAGTGACAACAATCCCTAAAAAGTAACTCAAGGCCCCCAAGTCTTTCATAGCAAACTCAGAGTTGAGTATGGTTATGATAGACTGGCGCAAAGCATCACAAAATGCAATCAAGATAATATCATCCACATATAATAGTATATAAGACAGTGAAGTACCACGACAATATATGAACAATAAGTTATCAGACCTGCTATGAGAAAACCCAATAGTCGAAACATAGTCTGCAAATCTCTTATACCATGCCCGCGGGGCCTGCTTAAGCCCATACAAGGACTTCTTCAATAAACAGACATGATGAGGATATCTGGGATCTCGAAAACCCAAAGGCTGATGCATGTAAACTGTCTCCTTAAGATTACCATGTAAGAAAACATTCTTCACATCTAACTGATGAATCGGCCATGTCTTCGAAAGAGCCAAGCTGAACACAGTGCGAATGGTAGCCGACTTGACCACCTGACTAAATGTCTCACCACAATCTACACCAACCTGTTGAGTCTTACCATCACCTACAAGACGAGTCTTATGCCTCGCAAAAGAACAGTCAGAATTTTCTTTATGAGTAAAAATTTACATAGACCGAATAATATTAACACAAGAGAGACGGGGTACCAACTCCCACGTCTTATTATCAATAAGAGCATTATATTCGTCGATCATAGCAATTTTCCAATTCGGGTCATTTAAAGCAGACACATGATTACAAGGTAGGAGGGATTTAGAGACATTAGAATGGAGATTAAAATGTCTTTTCGGTTTAAAAATACCCTGCTGACTACGAGTAACATGTGTATGACTCGGGGAAGAATTGAGTGAATTTTGGGAAACACGGGACTGGGTGACAGACTGGCCAGCATGCCCAAAACTGGAAGCGATGAATCGGTGGTGGACCGAGAAGCTGGAATCGGCCCGGAAGCCGAAATCGGCCCAAGCGAGGGACCAAATCGGGCGAGTATTCGGCCCGATTCTTTGGACCAATGGCTGGTGGGCTGGGTAGAGGCGTAGGGACCATAGAACCATCGGGCAGTGGGCCCGCTGACGGATTATGGGTGCGGGACAAGTCCGATAAATGGTGGATAATATATGGGGATACATCGTCATCCAAAAAATTATACGAACTAGGCACGGGACTACTCACTTTAGCAAACGAAAATTGAGTTTCATAAAAAATAACATGGCGACTAATGATGATTTTATTAGATGATAAATCAAAATATTTGTAACCACAATGATTAGACGGAAAACTCAAAAACACACAAGGGGTAAAACGGGCCTGAAGTTTGTTAATTGTGGTTGATGGAAAGAGTGGATAACACAAGCACCAAATACCATAAGATAGGAATACGATGGAGTCTTATTATATAAGATTTGAAAAGGAGATGAATATGTCAAACCTTTGATAGAAGTATGTTAAGAAGATAAGTAGTCATTTGTAGAGCGTGATGCCAAAAGGAAGGGGGTACAGAAGCATGGACCATTAAAGTTCGGACAATATTATTAATGGTACGATTTTTTCGTTCAGTTTTCCCATTTTGTGAGGAAGTATGAGGACAAGAGAAATGAAAAATTATGCCATTAGTGTCACAGAAATCCCGAAATAACCCATTATCAAATTCTTTGCCATTATTACAATGTATAGTTTTGATTTTCCGATCGAACTGGGTACGGATGAATGCGCTAAATTTTAAGAATGTGGAAAAAACTTGTGATTTTTCCGCTAACGGAAAATTCCATAAAATTAGAATAATTATCCAAAAATAGTACATAATAATGATGGCCCATAGAACTTAAAACGGGGGACGTCCATAAATTGATATGAATAATATCAAATGGCATGAACGTACAAGAAGTAGAGGCTACAAATAGTAACCTAACATGTTTCCCTAAAGAGCAGGATTAACAAATTGGAGTACTACGCATACCCTTACAAGAAATAAAATTGATTTTATCTAAGGAAGACAAAATGGAAGATCCCGGATGACCTAGACGTGCATGCCACAAAGAAGGAGCAAGAGCAAAAAAAATAGATGACAAGGCTTGACTCGAGAGACTGGACGTTGGCGTGATAGGATAAAGATCCCCCTACTTTCACATCTCATGAGAGGAATCCCCATCTTGAAATCCTTCACAGAAAACCCAAAAGGATCAAAATCAACAGAAACCCAATTATCAGTGGTGAATTTACGGACATACACCAAATTTTTAATTAAGTTAGGGGGATGGAGGACATTTTTCAAGACAAGAGGTGGATGGGGAGGAGACAAAATTTTATGACCATAACCACAAATTGGAATTGAGTTGCAATTACCAACAATTATGCCACGAGTATAGGTCAAATTGGAATAAGACGAGAGAGTACCTTGGTCAGACATCATGTGAGAGGTTGCACCGGTGTCCATGTACCAATTTGCGTCTGGCGGATTTAATCCAAGAGTGTGCATTGCGGCTTCAATATTAGTCAGGGTGGGGCCCGCTGCATGATGGGCCTGTGGAGGCCGGGGCCCAAGCACACCGGCTTGCTGCCCCCTCCCAGAATTATTGCGGAATCCACTGGGCCGAGAAAATTGCTGGGCAGCCCAATTTCTAGGGGCTGGAAACGCTGTAGCATAGGGGTTGTTGGGCCACTGCTCACTGGCCCAGGCCCACTGCTAAGGAGCCCATGGCTGGGACTAGTGGAACGGTGGCCCACTACTGCCTGGACGGGGCCCACTGTTATTATTCTGGCTACCGCCACCACTGACGGAACCTCTGCTTTTTCCCCCGCGGTTTTTGCCATTATTTTTCCGAGTATTCTTGCCGCCATTGTGAGCACGGTGTTGGACCGAATGATCAACAAAACCTGGAGAATTAGTGAAGGACGTCATCATGATCACGGGACTAGCGCCGGTAGCCGCCTTTTTGGCCAAGCCAGCTTCTTCGAGCGTAAGCATGGAACGAGCCTGATAAAATTGAGGAAGATGATTGCTTTGTCGAAGAAACGTGCCAATACCACTATAGGCCTGCAACCATTTGTAAGACCAAACGATCATTTGTAACCGGCATGCCAACGTTGCGGAGTTGGTCCGCTAATTCTTTCAATCTTTTGCAATAAACTGAAACGTTCAGGAAATCTTCCATGTTGATATGGGAAAATTCTTGCTCAAGAGTAACAACCCTATAATTTTGATTTTCTTGGAATATATCACATATTTTATCCCAAGTAGCCTTCGCCGTAGCGTCATGCTCAATAATCGTTTGCAATAGGTCGGTAGATATAGTGGAGTAAATTCAGTGAAGAACGGTAGCATCAAGGGTTGTCCATAATTTAGGATCATCCTCGGGTTTAGGCATCTCCGTATCAGCAGGAGCCGCGGGGATAATGTGATGGAGGACTTGATGCGAGCATGCGTGAACTTTGAACAGTTCGGCCCACGTCGCGTATTGGACGTTTTCTATTTCAAGAACGATAGAGATGTGGTTCTTGATGTTAGAAACAGTAAGGTGGGGGAGGGGGGTGAAACGTGTTCTTAGCCATATTAGCAACGCAAAACGTGGTGGTGGGATTTGGAAAGAAATTTGGGAAGGGAATTTGCACGGAAACTGAGAGTAGTGGCTCAGATTTTGATGCACGAAGAGGAGAAATTTTTGACCTAAACTTCTGATACCATAAAAGAAATAATCCCTCGATTATCCTCATAGAATAAATCCTTGCTTACTGCTCTCCTTTAATATGATATAATATAACATTTAAATACCTAAGCCTGCTATTCTCATTTTATTTAATATAGATTTTTTATTATTCAGTTGTTTTTGGTTTTTAGCTTTAAATTTAATTTTTTTTTTACTTCATTCAAATATTAAACTTATGTGAATAGGTAAATTATTTACCTTAACTTTTAGTTGAACTAATACTTCCTTTAAAGTAATCTTGTTTTGATATAGGATGAAGTATTCGGTCTAAATTGCCTCTAACCGATTATAGCAATTTTACATCGCCACTGCAATAACTTGCTTCTCTAAACTCTAGAATTCTCCTTCTTTATCTGATCAATTTCGAAAAATTAGTTTAATCAGTCCAGCGATATCAAAAGAAAAAAAGACCGGGGGGGGGGGGAGTATTATGTCGAGAAGAACAGACTCATATGAAAGTTCCCCAGAAAAAAATGGTTGTTGTTGAATCAGTTGTGAAATACGCTCTTGTTCACGAATCTGCTGTTCTAGCTCAGACCAGGCTATCTCCGAGAATAGCCGGAGACAAAAGATTCATACGAAAAAATATTCTATTTTAAAAGAAAGAAGATTTATATTTTTTTAGCATCACCATACAAAAGGATATTGTATTAATTAAGAAGGTCAAATAAAAATACAAAAACATAGTACTTTTAATTGAATTGATTTAGTTAACTAAACACTTCATCCGTTATGTTCATTGGCTCAAAAAGATCACGCTCCTATTCATCATCATTCATTGTGCTGTGCAAAACAGATTAGAATAATTATTGAACCAAAAAATAAATAAGATTTCAAATAATGGGGTTTTAAATCCGATTATATTATGATTTATCTCATAATCTACTATATCCACTGGTACTTACAAATAACAAATATTGCAGTAATAATATTTACGGATAGTAAGATACGACAAGCTTTAATATAATACTGCATCCACTTAGGCTTAAAAAACTTACAACATTACTTGCAATAATAAGATATAAAATATAAAAAGTATAATTGACCCCGAAAAATTGAAAGTAATTCTGAATTAATGTTAATTACCTGATAATCACTAAATACTCCACACGATGAATTTTGAACATTTTAACAGGGAAAACATTTGTAGAACAACGTCTCCAAGGCGATGGCCTTGAAAATTTGGAATCTTATATTAATTCAAGATCTTTCTCACCATATATAACTTTTGATATTATCAATACTATGAGGAAAATAAAGATTAATATTGTTGAATATATGTATGAAAAAAATAAACACCTCAGCATTTTAATAGAGCTATAGTGAAAAACATACCCTTGTTTAACCTCCTTTTCTAGAATGCTACAGACGTCAATTAATTTTCCTGTAATGCTATAATCACATATGCAAAATGCAACGCACTCCAAAATTCTTATATATATATATATATATATTACCACATCCACTAATAATAATTTTTCTTTTGTTTCAACTTTCGTGAAGAAAAGAAAAAAAATGAAAACTACATGGATCTACCTGCAAATGGGATCAACATAACATTAACTACCAAAACTTGAGAGTACTATATTAACGCAAAAAATATACATACGTGACTAACGTATACGTCGGAGAAATTTTATCTTTATCGTGTTTTCTTCTCCTCCAGATACGATCCAACAGCGAATTGGTGTGAACCTAATGGAATTGACGGCTTAGTAACTATACTAAGTTTGTTATCCATGTGCATCTGAATATGCTCAGTCCCAGCCTCCCTAAAACTTACTGTCCAGTGTGGCTGCGTCATTTATATAAAAGTGAAGCAAGAACATTAGAAGCTGAGATTGGATTTTTGTTGTTATATTTTTCTGGAAAAAAACATTTGCAAAATTCATTTCAAGATAAACTTTGTGTCTTCATAATGAATTTTAAAACAGTTGCATTTTAAAAAATTCATTTCAAGATAAACAGTTGCATTTTAAAAAATTCTTTTACTCCTCTAAACTTCTCGCCCCCCCCCCCCTCTCGGAAAACCACCCCCAAACCCTAAACCCATTCGGCTACCCTAATTAGTTTTTTGTTATATTCCTAAACCTAGCCTAAACCACCTCCCCTTTACCACAAAACAACCCACCCCTCGGGTTCCTATTCCAATTTTTAGGGTTTCCTTCTACATATTTCTTTCTAGTTTTCTTGTAACTTTTTGGGGTAGCCATGGCCGACCAAAAACAATTCCATTCTGCACTTGCCGTCAATAACGTCAAGAATTTTATTCCAGTAATTCTGGAGATGAAAAAAGGACAATACTCCTCTTGGGTGGAGTTATTTAAAATACAATGCTGGGCATACGAGGTTATCGACCATATTATTCATGAGTCTTCACCGGACACGACCGTTGTTGACAAAAAATTATGGTCTCGCCTCGATGCTATAGTCTTTCAATGGATTTATGGCATCATTTCCAACAACCTTTTGCATACCATTTTGTAACCAGGCTCTACGACTCAACAACCATGGGAACGTTTAGAAAACATTTTTCAAGATAATAAACTTTCTAGGGTTGTATATCTTGAAAACCAATTCACCAATGTCAAATTGGATGATTTCTCAAACATATCCACTTATTGTCAAGAGTTAAAGATGTTTGCCGACCAACTTTCCAACGTTGGTGGGCCGGTGGAAAATCAAAGGTTGGTTCTCAAATTGATTGCAGGGTTGAATGAAAACTATGATGTGGTGGCTATATTCATTCAACAGAGTAATCCGTTGCCTCCATTTTATGAGACTCTTTCGAGATCGATTCTCAAAGAAACACGCAAGGCAAAACAAACAGCCTCCGGGGCAGCCACTGCCGACACGACACTCGTCTCCACCTCTACACAAATGGTCAAAATCGAGGGTCCAAGCGAAATAACAACAAAGGAAAAAATAATAGCGGAAAGGGACGCGGAAGGGGTGGCGGTCAACCCACCGGCGGTAGCGGTAACCACCAGCTGCAAGGGCAGTGGCGGCAGTCACTAGTCCAATCCGGCGGGACCCACTGGAGGCAGTACCTGGCGTGGGTTGTCCCTCCATGTCCCTACGATATCTCTTCATGGGCCAGGCCATCATCTTCAATCCGACAGTCCGGACTTCTAGGTTCTCGTCCGCAACAAGCGTTTGCAGCCCAAGCACTATCATCCGTCGGTTATGCTCCAACCGATATCGAACAGGCAATGAACAATATGAATCTGAATGTTCAAGATGATTCGTGGTACATGGACACGAGGGCTACGTCGCACATGCTGACATCTCCAGGTAATCTCTTCTCTTATTTTAATATGAGCAGTAATAAAAATATTGTTGTCAATAATGGGGAGAAAATTCCAATTCGTGGTATTGGTCAGGTAGAACTTCCCCCTCCACACCCACCAATATATTTGAAAAACGTCTTACATGCACCAAAACTGATTAAAAACTTGGTATATGTACGGCGTTTTACAACTGACAACAATGTTTCTATCAATTTTGATTCGTTTGGGTTTTCTGTAAAGGATTTTCATATGGGGATGCCACTAATGAGATGTAATAGCACGGGGGACTTGTATTCCGTCACTACCGGTTCGAACAATCATGTGACCAAATTATCAATCTTTGCAACTATTTCCCCTATATATGGCACAATCGGTTGGGACACCCGGGAGCACCATTTTTCAATAATCTTAGGAAGAATAATTTTGTTGCTTGTAATAAACTGTTGGACTCTTCTGTTTTCCAAACGTGTGTGTTTGGGAAGCATGTTAAACTTTTCTCTTCATCATCTACTTCACATACACGTATGCCATTTGATTTTATGCATTGTGATTTGTGGACATCACCCATTTTGAGTTCTGTAAGTCATAATTATTATATGCTCATTTTGAATGATTATTTGAATTTTCTATGGACATTTCCCTTAAGAAAAAAATCGCAAGCCTACACCATTTTAAAATAATTTAGTATTTTTATCAAAACTCAATTTGACAAATTCATTAAATTTTTTCAATGTGACAACGGGAGGGAATTCATAAATACTCAATCTAATGATTTTTGTCACCAAAATGGGATGTCGTTGCGTCTTTCATGTCCACATACATCACCTCAAAATAGGAAAGCAGAAAGGAAAATTCGAACAATTAACAATATGATTCGCAAATTTCTTGTGCATTCATCCACACCACCAACTTTTTGGCATAATGCACTTCAAATGGAAACATATATTTTAAATATTCTTCCTAGAAAAATACTCCAATGTGTCACCTACACAATTGTACCACCACATCTCATTTTTTTCACATTTGAGGGTTTTTGGGTGTTTGTGTTATCCCTTGTTTTCGTGCACTACCATTAACAAACTCCAGGCCCGTTCCACAGCTTGTGTGTTTTTTGGATATCCACAAAATCATAGGGGATATAAATGTTATGATATGATGAACGAGAAGATCATTATCTTTCGTCACGTAGTTTTTGATGAGTCTACATTCCCGTTTGCTAATTCTCATGTGACATCTCCCCTTCATATGATTTCTTGGACAGCGGAATACATTCAATCTTACAACACCATCTTAACACTCAAATTCTGATGGGACCGGCCGAACCACGAAATGGGACTGGACCAGTCCGCGGTCTGGAGGCTACTGCCTCTTTACCGTCGGTCTCGGTCCAGTCCACTTTAAGTGGCTGCCAGACCCAATTGAGGGGGCCCACTGCTTCCTGACCCGTAAACCAAGCCCAATAACCTGGCGAAAACCCAACTCCAACTTAATTCAACCTTGGCCCAAAATACCACCCCCTCTCGGTCCACTACATTGGTCGAGGCCCCTAATCCCAGACAATGGAGTTAGCCCAATATCGGACCATTGAAACCCGTGCCATGCATGGGATCTTTCGGACCAAATGCCATTTTAACCTAACATCTTCAGTTCAACCATCACCTCTACCAAAAAATCCCAAAGAAGCCTTATCCGACCCGAATTGAAAAGCTGTCGTGTTAGACGAAATTGATGCTCTTATTAAAAATAAGACGTGGGAGTTAGTGCCCCATCCATCTAATATCAACATTGTTCGGTCCATATGGTTTTTTGTCATAAAAAGAATTCTGATGGCTCCTTTCCGAGATACAAATCTCGTCTTATTGGTGATGACAGGTCTCATCAGGTTGGCGTGGATTGTGGTGAAATATTCAGTCCGGTTGTTAAACCAGCAACTATCATGACAATTCTTATCCTGGCACTACTAAAATCCTGGTCCATTCATCAGTTGGATGTCAAAAATGCATTCTTAAATGGCAATTTGCAGGAGACAGTTTACATGCACCAGCCATTGGGTTTCCGAGACTCTACACATCCGGATTATGTTTACCTATTGAAAAAGTACTTATATGGTTTGAAATAGGCTCCACGGGCAATTCTGACATTAGAAGATGTCATGTAAATGAAAATTATCTCAGCCTATATGGCTTACGTGACAAAATTTATATGAAATTTTTTGAAGGATTCAAAATGCATGAAGCATATACAAGTTATTGAAAAACTTGCTTGTTATCCATAAACGGATTAAATGAACTAAGGTTGATGTACTGAAATCACCTTAATGAATATTTATTGATGAGGGTACAAATATGACTCTGTTTACCCTTATCCCTTCATGATATTCAGAATCTTCCATAATGTTGTGCAAATTGCTGACTTGAATATTATTGGAGCTTTTCAAAAAGCAGTAGACTACCTGCTAAAAGAAGTTGAAATGAGAAAATTAGATTGATCCTGAAGTACCATATATTTGTTCAATTGATGCATTTATTTATCTTGCTATAACTATGAGCATGATATAATTTATTTCTTACACAGAGATACTGAAATAAGATCAATTGCATATTGTCGATTTGATGAGAGAATTTTTCCAAAATTAGGGGGAGAGAATAATGAAATAAAAAGGAAATTTTTGTGGAAAAATCCATCATGGTCTCATCTTGATCTACATGCTTATATTAGTGAGCAAGAGGTCCAAAAGATTATTCACTTACAGAAAATAGCAAATCAAATGCTAGACGCATTTACAGATTTGAAAAGGATTACCGAATCACATATCGCTGCCGAGAATGTCCCAATTCTGATTAATGTCTTTGTAGGACCATCTACCAGTGTCATAGAAAATGAGTCCAAAAGCATGATAGACCATTGGGTTCTAAGGAACGAAATCCTTGAAAAAGAAAAATAAATGGTCAAGATGACACTAAGAAAGAATCTCATAAAGAAATACAAGATTTGATCAATCTTGATATTCTTGAAGAAATCAATGAGCCGCAAACTCAAGAAAATGAAGAAATATCAATAAATCCAATTGATCTTATGACTATTTGAATCGCTTGGAAGTAAATGTGGTTTGAAATACCCACAACCTTATATGAAGATAATGCAGCATGCATTGCTCAATTAAAGGGAGGATTCAGAAAAGGAGATAGGACAAAAGCACATTTCACCAAAGTTGTTCTTCACACACGAGCTCCAAAAGAATGGTGATATCAACGTGCAACAGATTCATTCAAGTGATAATATGACTGATTTGTTCACTAAGTCTCTACCAACTGCAACTTTCGAGAAGATGATGCACAAGATTGGAATACAAAGACTCAAGCATTTGGACTGAAATTCTCATCAGGGGGAGTTAATATATGTTGTACTCTTTTTTTCATATAAGGTTTTGTCCCACTGGGTTTTGCTTGTAAGATTTTTAATGAGGCAACCAAAATATGTATTATTAGAAATGTGTACTCTTTTTCTTTCCCAAGATTTTTTCCCACCGGGTTTTTTCTAGTAATGTTTTAACGAGACACATTATCTATGGACATTCAAGGGGGAGTGTTATGAAATACATATCCTTTGTATGGATGTCCATATACATTCACTAACATTTTGTATGTTACATATACCTATTGATTTTGACACTTAATATTTGTAACATTTATTGGGTGGTTTCATCCTATAAATTGAGATGTTATTCACATTTGAAGGAAGATGAACATACACTTGAAATAAGATGAAAGTCTTGTCCTCTTCTCTACTTATTTGTCTACATCTCTTGTCTTATATTGCTATTGCTATCATTTTATAACACATAAAATTGATAGACCTTTATTTCCTTAAAAATTAACGCCATTTCTTAAGTTTCAAAGTAGCAAAATTAAAATAGGCTCTATTCTCTTCATTACTTCCAAAAGTTGAAAAGTTTGAGGAGTTAATTACGTTTGATGATTTAGTAGGTGATTCACTACCACCGAAGCAAAAAAAAGTGTGGATCAATCAAAGGGACCACATTCATCTTGATAACCGTACAAATACGTTGAAGATCTTGTCCATAGTAATTAATAGTAATAATCACTATAATAATATAATTGAGTATCTTTCATTAATTACCTGTTATTATTATATTCCTTTTTAAATTCATATATATACATATTGAGCAATCATAAATAAACATTTTTACAAATGAGCTGAATTTTATAAATTATTATCATATAGTAATTATATATGTCAAGCTTTTTACATTTCTTCTTCAGTATAATCACGTAACTTTCCCTCATTAAATACATTTACCTCTTCGTAGTATCACTATAGAATTTGAATAGTTGCACTATGTCATTAATTGTAGGCAAATTAAATCAATAAAAATGTAAGCTATTTCAATTGATTAATACTCCAATGTGAAAGGGAAGCCCAAAGAACACTAACTAAGAGACTAAGAACTATATAAAGATGATATTCTGATCCATTTTCCTCGAGAAATCTTTTGGAGCAACAGAATTTTCTCATTCATTTCCGTCCGAATTCTCTTGTTTTCTTGTTTGGTGTGCTTTGCTCATCACAAGGTAAATCTGTTCTTTTTCATGTTAGACAAAGTTTAACTTCTGCTTACTGCTTGCTATTCAGGGGATCGTATATTTATGTGATAAGTTATAAATATAATAATCGTTTGGTTCAAAACAAGGTTATTTCTATAAATTTTATCCTGATTTTAGCTAATATCTACAATCAAATATTGAATAAATTTAATCTCAAATTTTATACTGCGATATTTCCATCCTCAAATTTACTATACATCGAGCCATCTGTTGAAGATTATTAATAATTCATTTTCCTCTAACCAAACGTTATTTTGACCCTTTTAAAGACCATCGTTTTATGTCTCTTTTGTGCTCCTTTTTTGTTCATTTGCAGGGATAGTAGAAGCAAGCGTAATGAAGACTGCGTTTGCACCAACATTGTTTCAATAGCATCGATATTAAAATTTGGTCGTATCTCATTTTTTTTAAAACCATTACAACTATATACTGTATTTGGATATACTTAATTCATAATTAGATTTAGTTGTTCAATTTTGCAGATTCAGATGATATCTAATTACAACGTGCATTTAAGAATTAAGTCATTCGGATAGGCCGATTGTTCATTAATGTGTATTTTCCCCTTCAGATTTTCAATTGTTCATTTCTACAGATGTTTTAATATTATACAAAAAATTATTTTAATTTTTTTTTACTAATTGACATGAGACATACCAGAAACTAGTAGATCAATAGATGGTTAGTATTATTTTCTCTTTCCTTTTCATTGTAAGGATTCAGTGTACAGAGTAAACGTTAAAAACAGAACTTAACATTTAAAGAAAATAAGAGGCAGTGTGCCTAGAAGAGAGTAACTTATGTATTTTTTCATAGAAATAGTGGCCTGGTATTGTTTGGCTCTAAACTTTTCAATGGATGCACAACTTTTTCTTGAGGTTCCATTCTTCTCTGCTCTTCTTATCATGCATCCAATTGAATTTCTGAATGTGTCCTCTTATTGTTCTGCTGAACCATTCAAGCGGCCGTGCCATTAATCTGATTGATGTTTAGAGATATAAGAGGGAAATTAGCAGCACAATCAGCATTGGCAAAGGCAGGAAAATATTTGAAGATGAAGCCACCCCTGCAAATTTTCTAGTTTTACTCTCTTCAGTTGGCCTAGTTGCCGGAGTTGTTGATGCTTCATTTGGCCTCTTTACCCTGTTTCAAAATTCAATCCACTAAAATACTTTTTACGTAGTTTCTAAATATATAAAGTTTAATTCAAAAAATTTAAAAATTCTATATTTTGACTCTCAGAATTCGAACTATGAAATATAAATTGGGATAGAAGGAGTACATATCATGATGAAAGTTCTGAGAGATTACCCATTCATGGGACAAAAGATGATTGCATAGTCATTAGCCTTGCAGGTAAAAGTGCTGGTGCCATCATCAAATGCATAGCTATAAGCCCTTGGACAAGCATTCTTAAAGATGGTTGAATAGAAAGATGGTTGGCAAGTTGTAGGATTTGCAAACTGTCCTGCACAGCAATACTGGTCTAAACCAAAGGCCTCACATGCACTCTTGCAAGCCACCACATTCCCTTCTCCTCCATCTCCACCCACCACTTGAAGTTCTTTTGGACAACCTGTTCCATTATTAGAAATGAATTGTTATTTCTTATGTGTAAATTAATGCTTGTAAAGTAAATCTTGTCATAACACTTTAATCCAAAAATAGTTAGGTTCAGCTAGATGAAACTCAGATTGTTTATTATGTTTAGATTACATTTATATTGGCGGTCAATCTATAGTGTCCCTCTTCCTTATCTGCTATCAACCTCACCATCATTTACTTGAACTAATTCATAGGCACTTTTCTTTAGTTCGACTTTAGACACTATATAAGTACTACTCATAAATAGCAGAACAAGCGATAGAAAGCAGAAAAACGAATTGATTGACTATTGCAAGCCCGTAAACACACAATTATGGGTAGTTCAGATCATTGTCTAGTTCTTTAGGGATCAAGAGCGTTAGTACTGCAAAGGCCCTCGCACTACATTCAGAGAGCAAAGTTTAAAAGAGATGGAAAAACCTAGCTACTGTTAGTCGGGACAGGCAGGCAGAGTTTATTTTTTATGCTAATTCAGAGCAACTAATTTGAGAACATACCCATGTTAAGATTGGAGAGGCAGCCAGTGGCATTACATCCTCCATTGACTCCTTGAGGGACTGCAACCATTGGCAGATTGTAACCATCAACAATGCTAACATCATAGAAATCTTTGTTGTCTCCCGTGCCTAAAGTTATCTCAAAGAGGGAGGCAGGTGGTGTGGCACCAAGCCCACTACACTCGAGCTTCCCACCACAATCGCCTGTTTGACACGAGCCAATTCCTGATGGATCAAAAGTGCATCCAGTTCTTGCCCAAATGCGGCCTGACCATCCAGCCACACTTGGAATGGTGATGCTTTGCCCTGCATCTAATCGAAAGCCAGTCGTGGGAAGTGGAGGGGTTCCCGCGCCAGCCAGTGCACCAGGCCATATTGTAAAAGGACAGTTGTTACTAATAATGAAATTGTAAGCAAAAGAGTACGAAAAGAACATGCACAAAAGCAATGAAATTGAAAGTTTTTTACAAGAAATTATGTTCATGAGCATATTATTGTGGTCTTTTTTAGTGTTTCACTATGTCCTGTCTTTCTCGAAATTATAGAATAGGGGCAGGGAGAGAATCCAGATTAGGAAAAAATGAACCATCCTATCGATATTTTTATATCGAAGGATTCAACGAGAAAGGAATTTGAACATATTGGATACAAAATCTAAAGTGTGAAGTTGCTTTAATTTGCAAAATTCATTAGCCGCAAAATCACACATTCGGGTTTAGCATATCTTTCTATCTTGGATAGCCTAAATAAGAAGCAATGCCTTTCTTTGGAAACTTTAAGGATGCATGTCAACATATAGAATCATCGGACTGCCCCAATAACCTACGCTTTAAATATCTTGGAAGTGAATCAATTTCGTTTAGTGTGTAAAAAGGTACGACCATATGAAAAGGCTACCTAGATTCCCCTGAAATTGTATAACCGACAACATTGAAGGGCAAGTTACAATAGAATTTTTCTACAGCTTTTTTCCAAGTGGAATAGATAATAGCTTTGTACATCTTCTTTTCTCGGCGTGGAACAAAGAGAAAATTGGCAATTTATTCGCCTTGCCCGCCACTTATGCAGATACTAGTATTTCTAGAACTTTATTAGTGTTGGTCCAGCAGAGTGCTTTCTTTATTGGTGATTCTCCAATCTATAGGCATTTCATTGCTCCGCGATAGAACGTCTAATCCTTGCATTTTTTGAAATTATTTAAGTGAAATAGCTTTTATCATTCAATGTGCATCTTGTACGAAAGGGAATATTGCATGGTAAAGATAACATGTCGTATCAAGGAGAAAGTTCTGATAATTTCTTAGAAATTTCTTTCCTGAGACAACTGCCTTAGCTTCCAAATTACAGTCCTCCTTGCGTTGATCAACTTACTCTTTCTTTTTCTTAAAATTCTTTTTTGCTGAGAAAACAAGAACTGAAAAAACACACCTTGTTTTCTCAGGGTGGCGTTGAAGAAACACATTATTAAAGCATTCAGTTCTACAAGCATACGATCCATAAGCGTAAGAAAGCTTGAGATATTCATCCTCGTGCTAAAGCAATATATGGTAGTTTTTCAACAACACTATGAACTGGTTGAACACTTTGAAAGACTCATGAAAAATGATTACTACTATCCTAATGGAGGTTACCTTTTCTTTCCACTTCACACAACTTCAGCTGCCTATCCTAATGGAGGTGGTTATTGGAACCATAGCCTGTATACATGCACAAAATTCTCAGAATTTGTAGAGGTTCCATCAAGTAAGCCAATCAACATTATGTATTTCAACAATACGGTTTAGTCTTGAAAAAGAGATCAGTATGCTATACACAAGGATAAGATCCGTCTTCATTGCTTTCTGAAATGAAACTATAATTCAAGTGTCCATTTATAAGTTGTGCAATAGGACACAAATGAGACAAACCAGCAAGTTAACATCAATCCTGGCTACCTTTGCCAACTGATGATTAAGCAGGCAAGAACTAAATTAACACAATGCCTTCGACCTACATGACATTTCAAGTTACCAATTTGCCTCTTTTTTTTCAGGCAGGTAGTTTATCGGCCTTCAAGAACTGTAAACACTATATTCCGAAGAAGTACCTACTACCTACAATCAAGGACAATTACCTGAACAAAAGTGAAATAAAGTATGTTTGCAGTGCCTGATTTGCTATAAGCTAAATCCAGGGAAGCAAATGTGGGTATTCAGATAATAACAATAGAGAATTACAAGGAAAATTAACAAATTATCATCGGATTCCGTCTAATACCTCAAATGACATAAATCTTTCACCTTTTCTGTCGTTCATTCCTGGAGTATGATACCATTATCTGTTCTCTAAGTGGAATACCAAATATTACAGAATATTTACGATCAGCACGGATTGGTAATTTAGCATATCTTTCCTCAAGTAACACTTATTGAATCCATTTGATACTCATAACAAGTACTACTGGGAGTACTGTTATATTGATTTGAGTATAGTAACTGTGACAATGAGCACCGCGTGTGCAAATATAATTAAATCCATAGCAATAACATCAAAAAGGCGAACAAGAATTGTTTTTTACTAGTGTTGTTTAATTAAGTACACGAGCCTCAACAAATCAATCAATTAGCTAAACATATGATTGATGAAAATAAATCTCAAGCCCATTATTTATTTATACATTGATTAACAAAGGGATGAACACTTTTAAGAATTATTTACTGAGCAACAGTTTCAGCCTCTTTTGTTTTTTCTGCAACCTCTTTCTTTTCTTCAGCTGGCTGTTGCTCCTTGGGCTCTTCTTTGACAGCCTCAACTTTGACTTCCTCTGTTGGTTTGACTGTCTCCTCCTTTTCGACACTTTCTGCTTCAACGACAGCCTTTGTCTCTGTGGTTACTTCCTCAATCTTTGGAGCCTCTGCTGCTGCTGCTGCTGCTGTCTCACCCTTGGGGGAAGCAGGGTCCTCAGTGGGAACAGGGGCAGGGGCCAAGTCCCCGTCCAAATCCTTAGGTCTGCTCGCACAGGCGCCCATGGTTGTCTGAGGCGAGCGGGTTAAAAGATGGACAAGAAAAAGGATTGAGACAGTACTATTATGAGGAATCAAAGGGAGGCTTGTTAACTTTGTTTGAGGCTGATTTCAGAAAGATGATAAAATTCAGGTTTTATAGATAGGCCTCCTGATTTGTTGCTGTGGACAGAATAGAAGAAAGACTTTTAATTTCTATCGTAGAAACATGCGGACATGTTTGTGGAGATCCTGTAAGATTTGAAGGTTATTTGTTGGAGTGATGGCTGATTGTTAGGCAAAGTGGAGGCCTCGTTTTAAGAGTTCGTTATGACGGTTGGTAGACATCTCATTTTCTTTTAGAGTATGATAAAAATGGTCTTAAATGTTTTTCTCAGCAGTTTTTGATCTTTTCTTTTGATTACTTTTGGTTTTCATCAAATGTTTGAATAAATTTAGTTTGACCAGGAACAACAGAAAACTCCTATCAAATTCTAGGTATCACGATATAAAAAACTGTACTAGCTAGCTAGACATCAAAAGAAGACAAAATATAGTAGAATTTGTATCTATAAAAAATGAGCAAATGATAGTTGAGTTGTATTTTGATAACTAATTGATAATAGTTTTAGGTAGGACAACATTATAAAAAGACAGATTATAAAGCTGATTTACTATGCCGTCATTGCCTTTTTCTTACTTTTAAATTTCATGTTATTATCCTCTAGCTAAACTTTCTAATTAGGAAAAATACAAAATTTTAATATTGCCTTTTTTTATAACAAAGGAGTTTGTGGGATCCATAAATCCACTTGTCAAGTAATAAACTGTCTCGTATATAAAAATGACTCGCAGAAGAAGTGTCAAATATATTAGAAAATAAAGAAGAATCAAGAAGCAAAAAAGGAGAAAGAAGAAGAGAAAAACTAATAAAGGCTAGAAACAGCAACACACCAACAAAAAGAAATTGTAAAGCATGTAATGTCAGAATTCCATTGTCAAAACTCAAAACTCACAACTCACGTGGCAAGGCCATTGTTCCATGGAAAATACCAGCCTAGACAAGTCTGTTCATGCTTAAATTAAAATTTAAAACTAGATTAATTCAAATGCACCAAAGCTAGCGTAAAAGAAATTGATTTTTTTTCCACGTGGGGTGGTGCCCACCTAAATAATTTCACCAATAATTCCTAACTATTTAGGATAATAGCCTTATTGGTCCCTAAATAATTGACAAAATCTTAATTTAGTCCTTGTAATATCAGACTAAACATATTTAATTGACAAATGATTCAAATATAACATACGTATTTCTTACATAAAGAGGGACCTACACATGGTGTTTATTGACTTGGAGAAGGCATATGATAAAGTCTCTATGGAGGTCTTTTGGAGATTCTTAGAGTCTAGAGGTGTGTTTGTGACCTACATCAGGGCAATTAAGGACATATATAAGTGTACCAAGACTCGGGTTAGGACAGTGGGAGGTAATTTTGAATACTTTTCGATCGTGATGGGGTTGCACCAGGGATCAGCCCTTAGCCAGTATCTATTTGCCTTGGTGATGGATGAATTGACGCGATATATTCAGGATGAGGTACTGTGGTGTATGTTATTTGCGGACGACATAGTTTTGATTGACGAGACGCGTAGTGGTGTTAACGATAGACTGGAAGTTTAGAGAATGACCTTATAATCTTAAGGTTTCAGGTTAAGTAGGATTAAGACAGAGTACATGGAATGCAAGTTTAGTGACGTGACGCAATAGACGGATATGGAAGTGAAGATCGAGGAACAAGTTATAGCCAAAAGAGGGAGTTTCAAGTATCTTGGGTCATTATACAAGGGAACGAGGAGATCGACGATGATGTCGTTTATCGTATTGGAGCAGGGTGGATGAAATGAAGGTTTGTCTTAGGGGTGCTTTGCGATAAGAAGGTGTCGTGAAAGGTATGTTTTACAGAGTGGTGGTTAGGCCAACATTGTTGTGGGGCAGAATGCTGGCCAGTCAAGAACGTCCACGTTCAAAAGATGAAAATAGTGGAGATGCGGATGCTCAGATGGATGTGTGGTCATAGTAGGAGAGATATGATTAGGAATGAAGATATACGGGACAAGGTCGGAGTGGCCTCCGTGGAGGACAAAATGAGAGAAGCGAGACTGAGATGATTCGGTCATGTGAAGCGGAGGTAAATGTAGGTCGATGAAGAGCTAGAGGGGTGATTAGACGGGTTATGCCCCAGCTCCAATTGACTGAGGACATGACCTTAGATAAGAAGATTTGACGGTCGAGGATTAGGGTAGAAAGGTAGTAGATATTTGAGTTTTGTCGTGCTGTGTGTGAGAGAGGTGGAGGGCTAGCCTTTCCACATCTTCTCCTTTTCTAAGTTGTATTATTCTGGTATCGCGTCGATCATTATTTTTATGTGTGTATTTCTATGTTGTATCATTTATTTTGTCTTTTGATATTTTGATGTCTTATTTTTCTTGAAACCATGCATTGATTACGTTTCTTTTGAGCTGAGGGTCTATCGGAAACAACTTCTCTACCCCGCAAAGGTAGAAGTAAGGTCTACGTACATCTTACTCTCTCCATACTCCACTTGTGGAATTACACTGGGTATATTGTTGTTGTATTTCTTACATAAGGGGACTGATAATAACGACACACTCAGTGTAATTTCATAAGCGGTGTTTGTGAAGGGTGGTGTGCAACCTTATTCCTACATGAAGGTAGAAAGATTGTTTTAGATAGACTATTGGCTTATATATTTAGTAATTGACGGTTAAATGAATTAAGTCATATATTACAAGGACGACAATTAAAATTTTCAATATTTGAAGGACCAAAAGTGCTATTCTCTCTACCATTTAATTTTCTAAAGTTTAGAAATAAAAAATTTAATTTTCTAAAATGCAACAATGTTTTGAAATATCAGCAGCCTTCAAAGATTAGTTCTACAGTTGGACAAAGTCATAAGAAGAAAGATAAAAGAAGAAATTTCTCTCCCCTTTTAGCCAGCATAAAACCCATAATTTCAATCCATTCTAGGGTTTACAAATTTCCTCAATTAGGGTTTCTTTGTTATCATCAATTTTGGGAAGCTTAACCATGAAATCAGAGTTGAGAATATCCCAATTTCTATTTGCAGTCATCATTTTGTCCATTACTGTCTTTTCACATGCTCTAAATCCACTACCATCCCATCAAGACGACGAAGATAAATGCCCTAGAACACCATATCCAACGGATTCTTGCCCCATCAATTGCTTCCGACCCGACCCGGTTTGCGGTGTTGATGGAGTTACCTACTGGTGTGGTTGCCCCGATGCACACTGTGCTGGTGTTCGTGTTGCTAAGTTAGGACCTTGCAGTGTTGGAAATTCCGGGTCCGGTGCGGTTCCGGGTCAAGCTCTCCTTTTGCTTCATATTGTTTGGTTGATATTTCTTGGCATTTATTTACTATTTGGACTGCTTTAGTTGATAAAGTCTTTTTTTTTTTTTTTTGCTTTCTGTCAAGTTGATTTGTTCATTATGTGAAGAGATCAGATTTGATAGTATGTTTTTTTTTACATCCATTTTTATTGGGTATACGTTTGTATTTGCTGTATATATGAATGTAATTCACGATTGGTTTCAGATTTGTAATTTTGTTGTTGCGGTCAATATTATTGTTGGAGATTCAGATATTTTGCTTCTTTGTCTTGTTTAATTCTTTTAATTTCTAGCTTAAATATCTTTATTTCATGAGCCTTAATGGATGTATTGTGTTTATAAGTAATTAAACTACTTTATTTTGCTGAAAGCAAGAGTAAACCTTGTTAACTAGGAAGATTTTGATTACTTGAGAAATTTGATAACAATAACATACCCAGTGCAATCCCATGAGTGGGGTCTGGGGAAGGTAAAGTACACACAGACCTCATCCCTACATTAGAAGAAATTTGATAAATCAGAGATTTTTTTGTTGTAAGATTTTCGATCTAATATTTCAGTAGCAGCATTATATCCGCTTTTAGCTTTTTATGAGCTAGTTCTTACTACAACTTCAGAGGAAAACAACTAATGCTCCCTTGTTAGACTTTCAAGAAATCATGTCGGGAGGAATTCCCATGAATTATAATCTTCTGGAGGTGTCTAATGGCCACGTTGATGAAGTATGGGCAGGCTAAAATGGGTCGAGTTTATGCAAGAGTCATGACTCAACACGTCCAAAGTATGCTTAGGCCAAGATTGGTTGAGAAACGGAACAAACGCAACATAAAAGCATTTTTACAATTCTTTTCAGCTTGCATTGAATTATTCTTTTTTTTCTTTTTGGATGAAGCAATCTCTGTTTTATGTGCGTCGCGGCTAGAGAAATAGTTGATCAGATATTTTGTGCTCTGTAGTTATTGCTTGTTGAGAAGAAAAGTTAAACAATGATTAACTGTTGCAGCTATACATACCAAGGCCACTGTTACAGAAGATTAAGTTCTACAAATGCAACTTCTTTTCCTTGCTGGAGGATAGGAGTCAGGAGTCTGGTGCCCTTAGTGCGTTTCTTTCTTCTTTTGGTTGGTGGGATGTTTTGTTCTTAAGCTACTAAATGATAAACCTCTCATGTCGACCAACTCAACTGAAAATGATGCAAGTATTTTCTACTTAATCATGATCCTAATTCCTAAGAGGAGGTACACTTGAAAGATTAATCAGATGATTCTTTCATTTTCATAGGTATAAATTGAGAACATTGGTTTTCTTCTTATGTTTTCTACGGTGATACTTTGCTTAGTATATTTTCTGAAAGTATAAAATACAGAAATGAGATGTCAAAAGCTTATCAGAAAGAGCTGACACAAAGTTACTCGGAAGTTCTCAAAACCACGTAAATTTGCATCCATTCTCAATAACACAATCACCGGAACATTGGTGGAAGCAAGTCCAGCCATGTGAAAAGAATAGGCATCCTATCATTGAACAGCGCTACTCAGATTATAGATGTATGTGAAGCTAAATAATCCAGAATGGCTAATTAAAAAGTTAATCTACTCTATAGATGGATCTGACAAAACACTCAATCATCTTTCTTGTAATCTTCAGCAGTAATAAAGTGGTCATTGTTGTTTACTGCAGATGAATCACTCTGCTTTAACTCAGCTTGACTGGCTGCCTGCATTCTTGCTGTAGCTTGTGCTCTATAGAGAATGGCTTCAGCTTCACCTGAATCATCAGAGATGAGAATCAATAAAACAAGTTTGATGATCTCAGAAATAAAACTGGCTTAAGAGATGTGCTCCCTGTTACAAATGTTAATACATTTGAAACTTCTTGGAACCTGATTAAGGAATCAACAATGATGTTCTAGTCCATTTTGAGTCTTTTAAAACATGGTTTCACTAGGCAAAGACTTTACTAACCTTGTGCTCTGTTGACCTGGTCCATCTTTGCAGCTTCTGAGGCAAGGATCACTGAACTCTTCCTTCCATCAGCGATGTTTATATTTGTCTGTCTCTCTCCTGTTGTACAGGACAATGATACATCACATCAATTTTACTCTGGAAAAATGTCGTACATATGGCACATTGATTTGATATTCTTCAGGAAGCTATGATTTACATGTGCATAACTCATCATTTCACTCATAGAAGGCCTCATTATCTTACCAACCAAAATAACTTACAGTTATAAGCTAAGCATAAAGTTAGGACAGAATGAATGCAGTATATTAACCGTTCAATATATGACATCGAAAAGCATGTTTCTCCTCCTCATTGCCTGCACAATCTACCTCACATTGCTCAAATCAGGGAGAGGACTATTACCTTCTAACTCCAAAACTTGAGCCCTTTTTTTACGTTCCGCTTCTGCTTGCATCTCCATAGCTGTCCTAACTCCAGGAGGAGGAGATATATCCCCTGAAGAGGAAACATACATGGTCAGTTACAAAAAAACATAAATGCTTTTGTAATAATGAAGAAATCAGCAGAACAGGCCACAAACTTATTTCATAACGAAGACATTTCAATCCCCAGTCTTTTGCAGTATCATTAGTGGCCATCTGCAAAAAAAGTGCAGAACTAAACAATCAATATCATGAAGTGAACGAACAAATAACAAAAGGAGAACAAAATGGAACGAGGCTATGATTTTCTGATCATAAAATCCTACTAAAAACTTACCAGTACCTTGTCCTTCAAAGTGTCCCTCTTCAAAGGTCTTATAGAGTGTGATCTTACCAAGCTCATTGCGCATAGTTGTCTGTGCTAGTTGATCACCGCAAACAACGGATTCTCAACTCCATATGACGCCAATTTAGGGTCCACAGTTTACAATTTACACAACAAAACAATCACATTACCCCAATTCACACATAAATACCTCAATAGTAAGTAAGGCTGGCCAGTGGGCCGGAACAATCCGATCTTGCCCCGGTCCAGCCCGATCACGCCCCGTTCCATCCCGATTTTGCCGGATAAATTAGGGGATAGGGATTGACTCTAGTCGGGTTCGAAATCGGGATGGGACAAGTGCATGTCCCACCCCGTCCTGATGCGGCCCCGTCCCATTTCTACCAGAAAGTAACCGTTGCACAAACGACCATTTGCAATTTTAGCTGTTGGCAACGGCTACAAACCGCCATTTTGGCCCCCAACACCCCATAAACCCTCATACCCCCTTAATATTTATTTTTAACCCCTAAGTTAGTATATTTACACATTAACCATATTTCTCAACTACAAAATACCTCATTTTCCTCTTCTTTTTTCTCACAAATCTTCCTACCATCTCTCTAATCTCTCTCTCTCTACAAGTCTAAATTGCACACTAAATATTATATTTTATTTGCTAATTTCTATCATAGTTCAAAAATTGGGAGTGAAGTTGGCAACTAGCTTGAGGATCATCGAGCAAAGTTTTAATTTTCAACCTCGATTACACGTCGACGTTTGGTACACTCGTTCCTTCTTTTATTTAAATTATTATTATTTAATTTTAATTATCGTACTTAATTTTCTTAACTTTAACTCTTTATTTGCATAATTATAATGGAACGATGTGAACGTTTTTCTGGTAGAGGTAGTAGGGGTAAGGGTGCATTTTCTAGTAATCCTAATTATGATAATTTCACTCATGTAGATGAAGCTAAACTTTTTAATGTTGATATTAATGCAAATGTGCAATCATTAGATCATGGGGTATATTCTGCATGTCCAACTGCTGAACCAGACTATGATTTAGAAAATGAATTAGAAGATAATTTAGATAACACACCCACTAGTGCAGCTCCACCTCAGGCTCAGACTGAGTCTCAGGCTGAAACTGGAATCCATCCTATTCCCCCTAGTATGAGAAGAGGCCAAAAACAACGAAAATTAAAATCACATGCATAAGATTTTTTTTGAAAGGAACATTCCTAATCAACTAGCTATTTGTAAAATTTGTCGCGAAGCTTATAAATTTAAAACTAGAAAAGATCAAGGTGGGACAGGAGGTTTAATGAGACATGTGGAAAAGGATCACAAAGCAAGGTATAACCAATACTTGACTGAAAAAGCAGGTGTGCAAATGTCTTCTGAGTCGGGACAAGGTTCACATAGTGTCCCCGACCAAGTATATGGTCAAATTAATCCGATGACGGGAGTTATAGCTCCGAAATATGATAAATACAAAGATCGGGAAAATTTAGCAAAATTAGTTGATGTGGAGGGTTTGCTTTTTTCATTCCCTTCCTCTCCTGGTTTTATTCATTACATTCAGAAAACATATAATCCTGCTTTTAACGGTTTTCCTAGATCAGCTATTAGAAGAGATATTTTTAAACTTGCGCATGAATATGAACAATATTTACGTTATGCATTGTATCATTTTAAGGGCAATATGTAGCTATCACTTCTTACATAGGCTGTAGTACTAATGATAACGATTATTTAATTGTTACATGTCATTGGATAGATCACAATTGGTCTATGCAAAAATGTATAATAACATATAGATATATTGATGAAAGGCACACTGAAATTTTTATTTCAAGAAATATTCATGAAATTAGTGAATATTATAAAATTAATGATAAAATTATGACTATTTCATTAGATAATGCTTCTTGTAATTATTATGTTGTAAACATTTTAAAAACTCGATAGACTCCATCTTTTTTCCCGATAATTTTCATGTTAGATGTGCATGTCATATTTATAACTTAGTTGTAAAGGATGACCTAAAACTTTTTAGCTCTATTCTTGATAAAGTACAATTTGCTATCAACTTTATTTTTAAAGGTAATAAAATATAAAGGCACAAAGAGTTTAAAAAACCATGTCATGATTGTGAATTACCTTATAGAAAAATTGCAAAAGAAGCTGCAACAAGGTGGAATTCTTTGTATGAACAATTAGTTGTTGCTCATGAGTATAGAAGACCTTTAACTTTAGTATTTAACGCCAATAATCAAAATCCTTCGAATATACTTGTAGATGATGATTGTGATAAAATTTGGGAACTTATTGTATTCTTAGAGAGATATTTTCTAGCTACTAAGAAATTTTCTAGTATTTATTATCATACTATTTCATCTATGTTATTTTATATAGCTCTAATATTTTTGTTATTTAATGAATATAACAAAAAACCAACTTACGCTCCAACTATTACAAAAATGATTGTAAATTTTTTAATTTTTTTTCCTATTCCCACTATTTATTTCATTGGTGATGTATTAAATCCTACTATTTAAGTAGACAGTTGTAATGCCTTTATTGAAACGATTTATGAATGCCTAGAAATATTTGAAACAGAACCAACTAAAGAACATGTTATCTCTAGCATACAAACACAATGCAAAACTATATATATGTATTACCAAGAGAAAAGTGCAAATAATCAACCGGCTTCTGTACTTCTTCTACTTCACTTCAACCTTATAAAAAACATGTGGTTTCTGCTTCAAGTATTCAAGGCCTTCGAAATAGAATGTATAGTGGTTCAAGTGCTTCACAAATTAGCGAGTTTGATGTTTATGTTTTGCAGGGTGTTGTACCGTTCGAATTGATTGCTAATGAAAATGGACGTAAAGACTTGTTGAAATACTGGAGAGAGAATCAAATGACATTTCCGACTATATCAAAAATGGTCTGAGATGTGTTGAATATTCAAGCGTCATCTAAAACTTCTGAAAGCGCTTTTTGTGCTGGAAGGTTTCAAATAGGAGAGCACAGACACTCATTGGCGGGAGACAGTTTGGAGATTGCAGTTTTATTTAGAGATTGGATTAGAGCGGAGCGTAGAAGGTGCGGTCAACCAGAGATCAATGAAGAAGACCACTACAATTACAACGAAATCTTATCCGAGGTAGCATGAAGCGACGTTGAACAATTTGACCAACAACTTTCAATTCCAACAGAAGATCCTCAAGAGATTGTGTGAATTAGAAAAAGTTGGTTGAATATGTAATATTTTTAATGACAATTTTACTATGTGATTTGCAACTTTTGAAATACGAAACAAAGATGCAATTTTGAAATAGTATTAGAAAAAAAATCATATTTCTATTAAATAATATAAGAGACAATTAGCCTTGGGATGTTTTTTCACCATCTTGATCAATTATTTAAGTGTTTAAATGTATTTTTTTAAATTAAGTGTCTAGAAAAAACTTTTAAAAAGTCCCCAAATCCCCCTTCCCATTCCATCCCGTCCCCCAAATCTCGTTCCCTCTGATAGCGGGATATGGTACGGGATGGGACTACTTCCTATCCCCCTAATCACGTCTCCTTCCGTCCCCCTAATCACGATTCCGACCCACTCCACCATCCCCAAATCCCCATCCTCCTAATCCCGTCCCGTTTCATCTCGTCCCATTTATCAGCCCTAATACTAAGTAGTAATAAAAAAGCAAAACAATAAGAAGCTGAGATCAACCTTGACATAGAAAACACCATCAATCGAAATGCTGACATTGTCCTTAGTAATGGTCAGGTATCGGAATAGCCTCTTCCTTGAGTGAATGCGCATATGCAATTTGATCAACGAAAGGGAGCAAAAGGTGAATTCTAGGAGTCAATGTTTTCACATATTTGCCCAACCGCTCAACAACATACGCCTTCTTCTCAGGTACTATACGAATCCCCCAATTTACCGGCACCTGAACATGATACCTTCATCACACAGATAGGGGCGGATCCATGTAGAAGGATGGGGATGCCATGGCACCCGGACGTTTCGGTTGAACTTGAAACTTCGTTATGTATATATATATGTATAGAAAATATGATAAATATGAGTCTTGCCACCCGTAATAACAAAAGAATGGAAAGTGCTGCTGGCGAAGGCGTGTCATACCAGCCAATTAATGCGAGATCGAATCATGCGTGCAGCATTTTTTTGTCTTACTCTTTTCCTGCTGCACGCTTCAGCCCTCTTCTTTTCCATTTTTTTCTCTCTTTAATATTTCTTTACTTGCTAGTCTTTATTAATCCAAACTAACTCTTTTTAGCATTAATTAATTCTTGATTTTTTTTACTTCCTATTAAAGATTAATCTCTTATACACGTGTTACGTGCGTATCCTATATCAATGACTACTAAATTTTTAAACGTCACATAAATATTAACAAAAATATATCTAAATAGTAAATTTTACATTTTTTAAAAAGTAATTCTTGGGTTTTTTACTTCCTCTTAAAGATTAATCTCTTTATACGCACGTTGCGTGCGTATCTTGTATCAGTGACTACTAAATTTTTAAACGTCACATAAATATTAACAAAAATGTATCTAAATAGTAAATTTTACATTTTTTAAAAAGTTTTAAGTTTTAAAATGATAAATATTAGTATTATATTAAGAGTGCTTAAAACTTAAAGGTTTCTTTGGTCTTTTACTAACGGTCGCCGCTAAGTGAAGAGTGGGTTGAAACTAAACTTCTTGATTCTTTCTTAGCTATATATCTGCAAGAACATACAAGGGCAATACAATATGAATATATCGAGCTAACGGTATTCAATGTTTATATATGTTGGGATTTTTAACATGGAATTTTTTTTTCTTTCTCAAAGTTTTAAAGAATAAGGTATCTCATTCCTACAAAAAAATATTTTGGACCGTTTAGATATCTTTAATCTCAGAATATCTAAAAGAGAATGTTACTAAATAAATTTGCATATTCGTTCGATTTGATTATATAAATCGGGAAAAAAATTATCCGAACCATAACCCAAATTTGAAAAAACCATCCTGTTTACCCTATTTTGATGGCATGGCATCCGGAACCTCCAAATTCTGGATCCACCTCTATACACAGACAAAAAAGCTCAAAATCACAAAATAAAATCAAATATTTACTATAATGGAAAAAAAATCACTCAAATAAGTACTATAATGGAAAATTCTCCCTTGTCGTGAGTACATTCCATGCTATAGAGCTACTTCCTATTATGTGATATTTTGTTGATTGATATTCCAAAGTCCATAATGATCCTTGTTTCGTTCAAAAGTAAAAGAGCCATTTCGAAGTAAAGGAGTAAGTAAATGAACTCTCGAGTCCAGAGTATTATACAGATATATGGAAAATTTGTTGGAAATTTGCCTTTGGCGAGAGTTGCGACCGACCAACTTTAACGGCTTAAACACTAGTGTAACGTATGTTGGAGAATCCGGTTCTTCACACATGCATGATCTACTAAGTACGTAGATAACCGTAGGGCCAAGAATCGTCAAATTTCATTGAGAAATGAAAGAGATATTGGTTCACGAAGTAAGGTGTTTGAAGCATGGAAAGTGTGGTATTGTGTGTAATTCTCCCTCATCGGTAGAGGAAGAAAGAAGTGTTGTGTATATAAGATTCGAAATTGGTTTGGGGTTTGGGACCCCAAGGGGTATCCCATGTGTTTAAAGGAGGGAGGACCTAGATGTGCTTCGGTTCGAGGAAAGACCACACGCGCGCCGCCGCCCGCCCGTCCCGTCCGGTCCGGTTCTCGGGCCACGGGCCACGGGCTGTGGGTCTTCTGATATTATCTTTTTGGGCCAGAAAACTTTTCCAGAAGTACAGTTTGATCCCGGCGAGCTTTCGGATATACGATTTGGACCGAAATTATTTCGGATGTACGCTTTGGTCCCCGAAGTTCGAATTTCGACGGTCAAGACGAAAAGCCAAGCACTCAATTCGGCCATTTATTTTGGTGAATTACTCCTCCTATAATGGCCAAATCCGTTGGTCTTTCTCCCATTTATGTTGGTGACTTTACTACCTCCATAATGGCCATTATTTGGCTATTATGGAGGCGATAATCGATCCATTCCTCACCTATATAAACACCCCCTTACACCATTGTTGAGGACACTTGATATGCACGAAAATACACAACCTTAAAAAATCTTCTTCCTACAACTTCCAAGCATCATTTCGTTACTCAATATTCTTCACGGTAGCTCTTGAGTTTCCTTTGCTCAAGGGTTTCATTGCTGTTTTATCTTGGGAGACAAATTGTCCATGACGTATAAAGGATACATACGGGGCAATATTGTCTTAAGGACAGAGTGCTACACTCGACTCAAAAAAAAACAATTTACATTTTTCAGTCTTCTACAAAACTGGAATTTCCAGTTTTTACTTATGTAACAATTGTAATTTTCAGATTTCATGTTGAATTATTGAATATCTGTTTATCCTTTCGAATACTTGTAATAGTTAAATACTTCCCGTACTGCTTTATAAAGTACCATAAAGAGAAAAATCTCCCAACAAAATTCACTAAAAAAAAACTCAAAATCACAAAAAAAAAAATAAAATAATTACTATAATGGAAAATTTATTTGCATATGGATCAGGAGAACTGAAAAAATTGCGGACGGGAGTGGAAGTGATGGAAGGGGATAGTTGACGTGGCGGAAGCTGATTGGAGGGTTGTTTTTAGTAATTGGAGATGAAGTTGCTGTGGATATTGCTCTGTAAGTGATATTGGGTTAATTGAGAACAAGACACTCGTTTAGATGAATAACTTTTAAAAAAACTCGTTTCAAATTTCAATACTGAAAAGAAAAAAAATTAAATATACGGTTCTTTATTCTGATTGGTTCTAATAGAATTTACAAATTCGCAACGATGCACATGAACTGGAATTAGAGTTTGAAGTTTCTACGATAATTGATCTTCAACTAATTATCCGTTTGTAGTTTTTCAGTATATTTTCAAAACATTGTATACTAGTCACTAGACCTCGATAATATAATTGGTTATAGTAGGTCTTCTTATAAATTTATGTTGATCAAAAACTCAAATCATTCGACTCAAATTTGATTACAAACTCGATAAGTTTCCTAACAAAGTTGCTAATATACATTCCAAATATACCACACTGCTTCTGCCCGTGATGGGCTGAAGCCACTGTCCGAGATGGGCTGAAGCCCACTGTCTAGATCATTTGCCTGTGATATACACTTCGGTATATTGGGTGTATATCACGGATATATTGCTATATTTAGCAAAAGTTTATCATATTAAAGAAGCTACATATTTTAAAATATCCGTCAATTATTACAATCTCCTATAAAACCCAACGAAATTCATTACTTTATGCACCAATATCTTTAGTTGAAAAGTTTATTTTAATCATCTGGTGTCTAAAATTAATTAATCGATTAATTCAAATTCACGCCAGATAAAGCTCATTAAAGAGAGAAGTGTTATATGTCAAAATCAAATTTGTTCTAGGACTTAAATTTAAAATCTCTGATTAAAAGTGAAGTAATTTCATCCATCCACTACATTCTCTAGTGATTTAAATGGAAAAGTTTTAAGGCATCATTTTGCAACCCTTCCTTCGTAGCTTACGTTTGATGTACAACAATACTTTTGTCTTCTTGTTACTATTCAACTTTTAGAAAAGAAAACGTAAAATAAAAGATGATAGTTTAAAATCTAGGAGTATTTGAACGCGCCAAAAATGAGTCGACTAACCCGATCAAAGGATACTTAAGTTGAAATAGATTAAGCCAAGATGAACTAAATAACATAAAACTGTTAAAATGAGGAGCACATACAATAAGCTTCATACTTGGTTTATGCATTTTTCGTCCCCTAAACTGAAAAAAGGCTCACTATGCACCTCTTCAGAGTTAAGAACAATGTAACAATACACCAATTCCTCCATCTCCTTCCAGTCTTTAACGCCAACATTTATCACCATCTCTCTTATGGATTCTCTTATATCTGACAGTGGATCCACGGAGTACTTCACAACACAAATACTATTGGTGATCGCCCCGCGAACATCGTCGGGCAAGTTAGCCGAAAAACTAATCCTGTTCCTCTGGCTCTGCAGCATTTTTTTGCTCTTGTAATTCACCATTCTAACAATCTTAGCTTTGTTGGAGTGTGTCATTGAAAAGGTCACAATATAAGACGGTGCTATAAATAATTGTGTGCGTTGGTGCAAACATAAGGACTCAGGGCAGGTGCTTTGAATGTGGTGTGGATATGGAAATTAAATTTTGAGAGATAAATATTAATTGTGGGATAAGATGATCAGGAGAACATGCATGTGAGGGAGGGTATTTATGGGTTTGTCATGTTGTATACTTGTGGACCACTTGTTGTTCAAGACAGGAAAACAAATTGAATGAATATAGCAACTACAAGCATGGTTGGGAGCCTAAAAAACAAAACCTGAATCTTGTGATGAATTATTGAAACTATGGTGGGACTTGGTCCTGTATTCTCTTGAATGGATGCCGTAAAGCATTGAAGTTGGAGGACAAGTTAGAATAGATTAAAACTTTTGGTGGCATTAGAATGTCACAGCTCTCATGGAAAACCAGGTTCAAATACTAGCAAAACACCTTGTACTTTATCTCCGTGTGATCTATAGATCACGAGTTCGAGCCATGAAAGCAGTCACAAATGCTTGTATTAGGGTAGGTTTTCTACATGAAAGGGCGCGACCCTTTCCCGTATCATGCGTTGATATTTTGTACACCAGACTGCCTTTTTGCTTAAGTCTTGATGGGCAGAAATATTTGGTAGAAAAGTGTATTTATATGTGAAACACTACTAAAATCAAAACAAATATCAAATTTTGAACCCATAATTTTAAATGTGCAATGACTCTAATTAGGGCTAAAATGTTTAAGGTCGGATCCACCAAGTTTAAATTCTGAACCCACAGGTGGGTAACTATTCTGGTGAGAGGTAACAAATGTAATAGTTAAGGTTAGAGCAAACTATTCGGACACCACCATTAATTGATACATGAAATTAGGAATTAAGAATTAATTGAAAAATAAAAATGATAGCTGGAAATTAGTTAGTTATCTATAGAAACTGAAAGTTAGTTGAATGAGTTTTGGAGGGAAAATCAGTTACAAGTTGTTACAAGTAGTGGAGCTTCCATTGTACACTTTAGCTATAAGTAGTTAGATTTTCCATTCATTGTAATAATTGATTACACATTACTTGATTCTCAACATACAATTCTTATCTTATTCTATTTCTATCTTTCCACATGATTAAGCTTTGTACTCGAGTTTATTCCATTAAATACCTATCAAGCTACTGTAGTTACTCAAATTCTCAGAGAATTCCCGTGAATTCTGCCAATATTGGTATCAGAGCCGTGTGATTCTCGACAACAATGGCAACGGGAACTAGGGCAAATGGAGAACAGTCGAATGAATCCACCATGGATGGTGGAGATGTGCGCGAATTGTTACAGAAATTGATAGCCGACATTGGAGAATTCAATGGAGAAGTAGCTTCATTAAAGGGATTGGATCAAACAATAGCATAGTTTAAGAAGCACATTGAAGGCAATAGAAGTGAAGGATCTCCTGATGTACAAGTTACTGGAACTTCAAGGGAGAGAGGATCAAAAGAAAGGCAAAACATTGAGGGGGAAATTAGGAACAAGGTTGATGCAAATATGCAGAATCATCAAGGGAACCAGAACAATGTTGTTTAAAGTGAAGCAATTCTTTGACTTTGATAACATTGCTATGGATAAGAGAGTAAGCTTGGCTGCTATACATTTTGAAGGGGAAGCAATACAATGGCATCAATCTTTCATGAGGTATAGGCAGTATACTTACCCTCCTACTTGGAATCAGTACATAATGTCCTTGGTTGAAATATTTGGGGTTGATTATGCTGACTCAATGAAAGAAATTAAGAAGATTAAGCAGACTGGATCTGTGAAGGATTACCAGACTATGTTTGAGAGTAAACTAACTAGGGTTAATCTCTCACAAGAAAATGCAATAGTTGCTTTATTGGGGGTCTAAAGAATGAATTGAATAGGGCAATTAAGTTGGCAAACCTCAACACATTGTCTCAACTGTATAGAAGTGCTACAATGCAGGAATCTTTCTTAGAGGCCCAGGCTAAATCTTACAAACAGCCTACAGTAGTAAGTGGTTCTAGTTATGGATATAAGAAGGGAAATGATCAAAGGGTCCAGAATAACCCTTATTACCTACTCGTGGGGGTGATAAGTCAACTGACAATAGAGGGATTATCAGAAGAAGATTGAGCATGAAAGAAATGAATGAAAAAAAGGGCTAAAGGATTGTGTTACTTTTGTCCAGAAAAGTATGTACTGGTCATAAGTGCAAGAATTTGAAACAACTATACTTGCCAGAAGTAGAGGAACTCATTCATGGGGGTGAAGAATAGGTGGAGGGTACAAGAATGGAGATGATAGAACTGACTCAACCATTGAAACAAATGGAAATTTATGTGCATGCTTTGAATGGATCTCTTAGTTTTAGAACCTTGAGAGTCACATGTAACAGTTTCAAAAAATCATTACACATATTGATTGATACATGCAGTTCTTATAATTTCATAGACCCTATGCTAGTACAGCAGTTGGGCTGTAGTACAAGATCCATTACTCCACAGATGGTTGCTGCAGCTAAAGGCAATAACATGAGAGTAGATCAAGTATGCAAGATCACCTGGTTATTACTAGGTGCTGAGTTTTTAGCAAAATTTTTGCTACTTCCATTGGGGTCATGTGGCATGGTTCTAAGGTACCATGGTTACTCACATTGGGAGATATTAAGATGAATTTCAGTAAGCTGACAATAGAGTTCTGGTATAAGGGAAAGAAATATTTACTCAAGGGTCTGGTAAGCAGATTCTCACTTCTGGTGCTGGAAAACTAGAGAAGATTTCAGGTAATCAGTCTCAACTTTGTATGACATAAGTAGTTTCTTCTATGTGCAACAAACTACAGTGGGATGCACTAGAAACTAAGAATAATACTGAAAAAAATCCTGAGTTGTTAAATCTTTTAAATGAGTTTGCTGAACTTTTTGCTGAACCTACAAAATTATCACCTTCTAGAGGAATTTTTTACCACAGAATTGTTTTACAACAAGGAACTGAGCCTATAAATAAGAGACCATACAAATATCCTTCTGTTAAGAAGGACATTATTGAAGAATTAGTTAAACAAATGTTAGATCAAGGAATTGACCAACCTAGCTGCAGTCCATTTGCTTCACCAGTGGTGTTAGTTGGAAAAAAATATGGATCTTGGAGATTATGTATACATTACAGGGATCTTAACAAACACACTGCCCCGAATGGTTTTCGACGGGCGGGGCAGCCCACTATTGGGCCCATGCCCACGGTGGGTACTGCCTCCACTGGTTTCCGACGGGGGCAGGCGGGTGGCCACCGCCCCGACCGGTTCTTCGCCGCCGGCCGGGCCGCCGCCGCCGCCTCCCCCCGTCCCTTTCCACCATTATTTTTTTCTGTTATTATTACGGTTTGACCCCCATTTCTGGCCATTATTGGTTCGGTTTTCACTACCACTCGAATAAGAATTTTGTGGCTGAGAATATGCAGAAAATGAATTGGTGAAGACGAGGGCAATTCCGGCGTTGATCGCCCCGAAAGATGCCTGTTTTGCTTTCCGTATTTCTTCGAGAATCAACCTCGAACGGTCCTCATAGAAAGGAGGCAACGGATTGCTTTGCTGAATGAAGTTGGCAACTCCATCATACTGTTCATTGAGCCCTGCAATCATTGAAGGACCAACTTTTGATTTGTTACAGGCGAACCAACGTTGGATAGTTGGTCCGCAAGCACCTTCAATTCCTGACAATAAGCGGAAACGTTGGAGAAATCATCCAATTTAACATTAGTAAATTGGTGTTCAAGATAGACTGCCCGAGAAAGTTTGTTATCCTGAAATATGTTTTGTAAACGTTCGCATGCCTGTTGAGCCATAGCATTCGGCTCTAATATGGTATGTGAAGATCGTTTGATATAGTGCCATAAATCCATTGAAGGACTATAACATCCAAATGGAACCATAGCTTTTTGTCCACTGTAGTGGTGTCCGATGATGACTCGGAATGTATGATATGACTGATTACCTCATAAGCGCGGCAATGAATTTTGAACAATTTCGCCCAAGAGGTATATTGCCCAAAAGGTATGCAGTGTCATTACCTCGATGAAAAATAAAAAGTGAGTTATCACTTTTGTTGCACATGAACCCAATCTGCAAGATGTAAGTGGCAAAATGGACATACCAAGCCTTGGGGCTTGTTTCAAGCCATAAAGTGACCTTCGAAGCCGACATACATAGTGAGGAGACGAAGAATGCACAAAGCAAGGTGGTTGATGTATGTAAGAATGCGTTTTTCATATCTAACTGGCGAATTGGCCAATTCTTTCCCATAGCTATGCTCAAAACAGTGCGAATGGTGGCTGGTTTAACCACTAGACTGAATGTCTTACCACAATCAACTCCCTCTTATTGCCCCGCGTCATTAGCCACAAGTCTCGCCTTATGGCGTTCAAGCTCACCACTATATCTGAATTTATGACGATATAGCCACATGCAATGAATCACATTCACCCCTCTGATCTCAGGACAAGATCCCAAGTGCGATGTGTAGTAAGCGTATTATATTCCTCACGCATGGCTGCATTCCAATTCGGGTCAAGCTTGCCTAATTTTGAGTTTTTAGGTATAGGTGAGATGGTCTGAGTAGATAGGTTAAAGTGGACTTTTGGTTTAAAAATTTTGTGTTGAGCACGGGTTTCCATATGATAGGTCGGAAGCGGGGCTTTTAGGCTGACGGAAGTGGGGGCATTGGGGATGGGGCAGGGGTTTTGGGGCCGTTGGGGGCAGAGAGGTGGTTGACGGGTGCTGCTAGGATTTCGGTGGGGGTTGAGGAAGTAAGGAAGAGGACTGGTCGACGGAGGTAGGGGGTTGGGGCAGTGAGGCACAGGACTGGTCGACGGAGACAGGGGACTGGTCGACGGAGGCGGGGGGTTGGGGTAGTGAGGCAGGGGACTGGTCTATGGAGACATGGAGGCCGTGACTGGAGAAGTAGGTGGAGGGGTGTTTTACGGGACTTGGGGCAGTGACGGGACAGCGGGGGGAACCATGATGGAACAACCAGAATATTAGCACTATGTATGGCGTTTCGCAGAAGAGGGGAAGTGTTTGGGTCATTAAAGAAGTCGTAAACAGTGACTTGAAGTTGTTGGACGTTTGCAAATGGGAAAACGTTTTCCTCGAATGTGACATGACGAGAGACTAGGATTTTATGCGTGGACAAATTATAGCATAAGTACCCCCTTATGGTTTGACGGGAAACCTAAGAAGACGCAAGGAGGGGTGTGAGGTGCTAATTTGTGAGGGGCCGTGGAGGTAAGATTTGGGTAGCATAGACAACTGAAAATCCGAAGGTGATCATATGAAGGGATCCGACGGAATAGAATTTCGGTAGGGGTTTTATTTTGAAGGGTACGGGGAGGTAATATAATAAGAAAGTATTCTACCATTTTTAACACGTATACCCAAAAGGGAGGGAAAAAGAGGCATGAAAGAGCATTGTACGAATAATATTGTTAATGGTGCGGAGTATTCTTTCGGCTTTACCATTTTGAGGTGAGGTATGGGGGCACGAGAATCGAAATACTATGCCATTATCCACACAAAATTTATGAAAGGGGGAATTGTCGAACTCACGACTATTGAAATATTTTGATGTTCTTCTCAAACTGGGTTTTAACATACGCCTGAAATTTTAGAAAAGTGGAGTAAACTTGGGACTTATATTTTAGAGGATAAACTCAAAGAAAATGAGAGAAGTCTTCCAAAAGCACCAAATAATATTTGTGACCCAGATTGCTAGTAATAGAGGATGTCCATAAATCTGCATGAATGATATCAAAAGGAGAAAAAATTACACTTAATGAGGACGTAAAAGGTAGTCTAACATGCTTACCTAGAGGACAAGAGTAGCAGTTGAGGGTATAGTTCCCTTTATTACATTGAATTAAATTTTGACTTCTAAGAAATTTAAAAACGGGTGCCCCTGGGTGCCCAAGTCTACTGTGTCAAGTTGATGGAGAGATTGTGGCTAGAGAGGTTTGTTGATTGACACTTGCAGCGGAAGTAGATGAGAAAGGATAGAGGTCCCCCACACTATTACATCTCGTAAGAGTTGTCCCCGTACGTAGGTCCTTTACAGAAAAACCAAAAGGGTCAAACTCAATAGATACGAAATTGTCACTAGCAAATTTTCTAACATAGATTGAGTTTTTAATGATATTAGGAGCATATATGACGTTTTTTAGGGAAAAGGGAGGGTGAGGTGGTAGAGTTTGAGTGGTGTCATAGCCTTGAATTGGAATGTGATTGTCATTTCCGACCAGAATAGATTGATGATTATTCAAGTTGAATAGTTGCGGAAGATTACATGAGTTACGAGTGAGGTGGGAAGTGGTGCCCGTATTCATGTACCAAGCATCGTCGGGAGAAGCCATGTGGTCTCCTGAAGTGAGTAGAAAGAGGAGGTTGTAGAGGCTACAAAATTTTGAGGAAGAGAAATTGGCTTTTGATGTAGGTGAAGGAATGACGGAGCTTAAAGTTAAGAAACATACAAAGAATATTCTTTTAGGGATTAGTCACATTCACCAGGAATCATCCACTGTGATATCAAGCCTTGCAATATTCTCCTTGTGTGAACCGATGAGATTGCAAAGATCGCTCATTTATGCACAAATTGCTTATTGTACGGTATAAGGGATTTGAGAGAAGGCTAGGGTTTGGCTTCTGATACCATGTAGAATAGTGTAATTCTCCTCGGTTGGAGGCTTCTCATTAATGCAATATATATATATATATGTTTACAATTACAAAACATAATTGGAGAAGGATCTCTGCTTTACATAATTACACTAGAATAATAATTACATAATATATGGAGAATATTAATATATTCTCTATCAGCCTCCAACCTAATTGGAGAAGGATCTCTACTTTACATAATTACACTAGAATAATAATACAGAATATATGGAGAATATTAATATATTCTCTATCAATTATCTTTATTTTTGGCTGAAATGAAGATTGCATAAATTTAAAAAAGCGGGAAAGTAAATTATTTTTACAATACTGCTAATGGATAGAAAACCTCTAATGTGGTTATACATACTACTGAGCGGTTAATATTGGCGAAGATAAATTATGCCTTATTTTTTCATTGCTAATTGGTATACATAAGTAAATGAATAATTAAAAGTTGATTTTTCTTCCTATTACAGCTGAAATTAATTTTGACTTTTTTTTAAGTTTATTATGCTTAAGTACTCTTACCTATTTGTAATAAATAAAAGAAAAATCATTTGGTGATTATTTTTTTTGTATGTTTAAAACTCAATTTAAATTAGTCTTACTTACATGTTTTTTTACCTATCGACACAACGAAAAACTTTTTTCTAATAAATGGAGAATTTATGTGTCCAATGTGAAAGCTGGTGACCCTCCATTAATAATAATTCTTCTTGAATCATCTTCAAGTCTCATAGTAAATTTGTTTTGTTAGGACTTTTCTTTCCCCTTTTAATTTTTTTATAATCTTCTGCAGTAATAGAAAGGGCAAAAAATAGTGTACAAAACTAAAGAATGTGGAGGGATTTTTGTAAAGAAGCAATTCTTTTAGAAATTATGCAATGCGTTAATACACCAAACCAAACAGTGGATAAAAAATAATGCAACATAACTAATGTTAGCATAACTAATATCATCATTACTAATATCAACATTACTAATACACTTTATTCAGCATTATTCTTATACACCCTACCAAACGACCCCTTACTGTATGCGCGCGGGACCAAACATACCCTTCGTATAGCGATGAATAAGTCTAGGTCTCTTAGGATTGTGACATATGTCGATCTGATGCTAATTTACTAATTAATCTCATAATTAGGTTAAGGCATCATTTATTTGCACTTAATAGAGGTCTGAATCTTAATTATTCAGATTCGATCCATTAAGTGTATTTGTTTTTAAGGTCTGAATCTTAATTATTCAGATTCAGCAGATTAAGTGTATTTGTTTTGTTACCCTATAAAGCATCTTAATGAGTCTGAATAGATCTGAATGAATTAGATCTGTATCAGGGTCTTAACACCATTCAGACTCATTAAAATAATATTAATAAAACATGCCTTTGCGTGTCTCTTCTCGACAAAATTTTCACGCCTCTTGCTCTTCTTTCTCAACCAAATATCATTTTTTCCCTCTTGAACTGGTAAGTTTTCATAATATTTACAAGTATTTTACATAGTATTTTGATATTCACAATATTTTTGGGTGTGTTGATGTTTATCAAAAACTCTTATTACTGCAAATATCAATTGATTAACTGTAACAACAAAATTCTTTCTTGAAGCGGTCAATTATTTTTTCAAATTCTATATATTCTTACTCAGTTCATAATTTATTTTACGCCAGAAAAATCAAATATCATTATTCATGTGTAATAAAAGTACAAGTACTATTTTTTATCATTAATCCATTGTGAGTGTAATTAATCCTCCATGTTGTGATTGAAACATGCCCAATCTTATTTTAGCCGTAATCGTTTTTTTCAATTTTGCTAGTTCATTTTTTGCTACCCCGTTTATTTGGAAAAAAAATAGAAACTTTACCTTCTGGGATTGTGGTCTTTTGCAGATATAGCATTGTTGAGCGGTTGAAGCGGAACAATATTTTATTTGGCTGGATTTTTTTAAATTAAAAGATTAACTTATGTTGAATTCTTAAAAACAATCATGGTACCTTGTTACAATAATTTTTGTATTGATATATAAATTTTATTTGTATTTTAGATAGTTTAAATTTTTTATCAAATATAAATATTCAAAATATTTTTTTATCAAAAAAGTTATTTTGCTGAATGAGATTTTTTATAATATTTTATTGATACAGTGTAATTCCACATGGACATGCAGATGTTGAAAACAAAACGTCTTAATTATTCAGTGTTCAGAGGTAGAGATTGCATCTTAATATTTCAGATGTGCATTCAGATTCAAATATCTAGATTTTAATGCAAATCTTAATATTCAAATGAGTATTCAGATTTAGACGTCTTAATTTTAATAAAAACAAATGAGGCCAATGTATAGAATCATTTTTAAAAAAAACACATATCTGAACCAAGTATTTAACAGTAAGGATATAAGTGAGCTAAACTATTAACGGAACACAAATACTCAACCTCATATAGTACCAGGATACATTGGAACATTTTCCGCATAAAAAGAAATTTTTGAGATAAAAAGTAATTACTAATGAAATTCTTTAAAAATCCACCAATAATTGAATACAAATGGAATATTTCCGGAACAAATTTGAACCTTTTTTTCCTTTATCTTAATTCGATAAACATAACATAAAACGCCATCGAGTACAAGACATTATCATCCGACATGTATAACTACCATTGGTGACTTGCATTAAACTTGTTCGTTACGTTTCTCATTTTCTGTTACTTCCAAATAGAGATGTCCATTGGGCCTCGGCCTGATCCCGACCCGGTCCGTCGCGCTTACCCCTGGCCCCGCCCCGATCTCCCTTTAAAAAATGGTAGCGAGGTTCGAACTCGGGATGGGACTAGGACTCGTCCGGCCCATCTCGATCCCGCCCGTCTTGCCCCCCATCCCGACCCGCCCCCCGTCCCGACCCCCCTCCCTTTGTAAAAATAACCGTTGCACAACGGTCAAATTTAGATTTTGGCCGTTGTGCAACGTCTATAACAACCATTTTGCCCCACCCCACCTACCCCTTAATATTTATTTTTAACCCCTAAGTTAGTATATTTACACTTTAACCTATTTCTCAACTATAAATACCTCATTTTTCTCACAAATTTTCCTACACATCTCTCTAATCTCTCTAACTATCTTTCTACAAGTCTACATTGCCTACTAAATATTTTATTTTATTTGCTTATTTATATCAAAGTTCAAAAATTGGGAGTGAAGTTGTCAACTAGCTTGAAGATCATCCATCAAGCAAAGTTTTAATTTTCAACTTCGATTACACGTCGATGTTACGTCGGCGTTTGGTACCTTCGTTCCTTCTTTGAATTATTATTGTTACTTAATTTTAATTATAATACTTAATATCATTATCTTTAATTATTTATTTGCATAATTATAATGGAACGAATTGGACGTTTTATTTCTGGTAGAGGTACTAGGGGTAACAGGGGTAAGGGTGCATCTTCTAGTAATCCTAATTATGATTATTTCACTCATGTAGATGAAACTTATTTTTTTATGTTAATATTAATATACCATTAGATCATGAGGTGTATTTTGCATCTGAACCAGACTTTAATTTAGAAAATGAATTAGAAGATAATTTAGATAACACACCCACTAGTGCACTTCCACCTCAGGCTCAAAGTGAGTCTCAGCCTGAAACTCAAACTGGAATGACTCATATTCCCCCTAGTATGAGTCGAGGCCCAAGTCAACGAAAATTAAAATCACATGCATGAGATTTTTTTGATAGGGACATTGATAATCAACTAGCTAGATGTAAAATTTGCCAAGAAGTTTATAAATTTAAAACCGGAAAAGGTCAAGGTGGACGGAAGGTTTAATGAGACATGTAGAAAACTCTCACAAAGCAAGGTATAACCAATATCTGGCTGAAAATCGGGTGTGCCAACACCTTCTGAGCCGGGACAAGGTTCACATAGTGTCCCCGACCAAGTACATGGTCGAATTAACCCGATGATAGGGGAACTTATAGGTCCTAAATATGATAAACACAAAGATAGGAAAAATATAGCAAAATTAGTTGCGGTGGAGGGTTTGCTTTTTTCATTTCATTCATCTCTTGGTTTTATTCATTACATTAGATAAACGTATAATCCTACTTTTAACGGTTTTCCTAGATCAACTGTTAGAAGAAACATTTTTAAATTTACACATGAATATCAACAATATTTACATTATGCATTATATCATTTTAATGACAAATTAGCTATCACTTCTGATATAGGTCGTAGTACTAACGGTAATGATTATTTAACTGTAACATGTCATTGGATAGATCAGAATTGGTTTATGCAAAAACGTATTTTAGCATATAGATATATTGATGATAGACACACTTGAGCTTTTATTGCAAGAAATATTCATGAATTTTTTGAATATTATGTAATAACTAATAAAATTATGAATGTTACATTAGATAATGTTACTTCTAATGATTATGGTGTAAACCTTTTAAAAACACGATTAACTCCATCTTATTCCGATAATTTTCATATAAGATGTGCATGTCATATTTATAACTTAGTTGTAAAGGATGGCCTAAAACTTTTTGAAAACATTCCTGATAAAATATAATTTGCTATAAACTTTATTTTTAAAGTTAATAAAATACAAAGACGCAAAGAGTAAAAAAATTTGTCATGATTGTGGATTACCTTATAGAAAAATTTCAGAAGAAATAGCGACTATGCGGAATTCTCTGTATGAACAACTATTTGTTGCTCACGAGTATAGAAGACCTATAACTTTATTATTTAACGATCATAATCAAAATCCAAGGGATATGCTTGTAGATAATGATTGAGATTTTTTTTTAGAAATTATTGAAATTTTAGAGTAATTTTTATAGCTACTAAAGAATTTTCTGGTATTATCCTACTATTTCAATTATGTTATTTTATATAGATCTAATATTTTTATTACTTAGTGAATATATGCAAAAACCATCTTACACTCTATCTATTAAAAAATGTTTATAAAATTTAAAAAATACTTTTTTTCTATTCCCACTATTTATATTATTGATGTTGTATTAAATCCGACTATTAAAGTAGACGGTTGTAAAGCATTTGTTGAAACGATTTATAAAAGTATAGAAATACTTCCACCTACAAGTCCAACAGACCCAAATAAAGAACCAACTCACGAACCAACTAGAGAAGAAGTTACGTCTAGCATACACACTGAATGCATATATATATATTACCAAGAACAAAGTGTAAATAATCAACCGGCTTTTGTACCATCTTCTTCTACTTCGTTGCAAACTTTATAAAAGGCATGTTGTTTCTGCCTCAAGTATTCAAGGCCTTAGAAATAGAATGTTTAGTGGTTCAACTTCTTCACAAAATAGTGAGTTTGATGTTTATGTCTTGCAGGGTGTTGTACCGTACGAAACAATTGTCAATGAAGGTGAACGTGAAGACTTGTTGAGTTACTGGAGGGAGAATGAGAAGACATTTCTGACACTAACAAAGATGGCTCGAGATGTGTTGAATATTCAAGCGTCATCAACAATTTCGAAAATTCCTTTTCTGCTGGAAGGTTTCAAATAGGAGAGCATAGACACTTATTGGCGGGAGACAACTTGGACATTGCAGTTTTATCCAGAGATTGAATTAGAGTGGAGCGTATAAGGTGCGGTCAACCAGAGATCAACGAAGAAGACGACTACAACTACAAATCCGATGGAGCAGGAAGCGACGTAGAAAAATTTGACCAACAACTTCCAATTCCGACAGAAGATCCTCAAGAGATTATGAGGAAATTAGAAAGAGTATGGTTGACTATATAATTTTTTTAATGACAATTTTACTATGTGATTTGCAACTTTTGAACTACGAAACAAAGTTGCAATTTTGAAATTGTATTAAAAAAATTATATTTCTATTAAATAATATTAGAGGCACAAAACAACATTGACATGTTTTTATTCACTATCTTATTTAATTATTTAAATGTTTAAATATTTTTTTTTAAAATTAAGTGTCTAAAGAAAAATCTCCAAATCTCGCAACCCGACCAGTCCCCCCAAATCTCGGCCCCCCTTACGGCGTGATGTGGGATGGGACGAGACCTCTTCCCGTCCCGCCTATCCTGCCCCACCAGCCCGCCGGATCCCAATCCAGGCCACCCCGTCCCGCTAGAGCCGTGCCCCGAATCCCGTCCCGCTCCGATCCGGCCCACTGACGACCCCTACTTCCAAATATACCATCCACGATGATACTCGTGCTAATCAAAATAATATTCCACGCGGTTTATGCAGGGTTTTATGTATTAAAAAACGCGGTCTTTTTTAACTTTCATTTCTCCTGTTTCTTGTTTGGGTTTCGTTACATCACTTTCTATGATGTTTCCTGTTTAGGATCTTTATTTATTCCTCTATGAATCTTCACATCACCCTTTCAATACCCTTTTATTCATTCATTAAATCCCTTGTCTTTTTCTTTTCATCTAATATATTAAGAGACAAATTCTATATACCAGCTCTTTTTCTTCTTCTTAAGTTTGAGTCTTGTTAATGGCTGTACTTGCTGGGGATAATCAGTTGAGTGTTCCACCATTGAATACTTTACCGATTGGATACCGATTTCGTCCCACAGATGAGGAGCTTATCAATCATTATTTGCGATTGAAGATTAATGGTTTTGATGAGAAAGTGAGTGTTATTCCAGAAGTTGAGATCTGCAAATTCGAGCCCTCGGACTTGCCTGGTTAGTTGAAATCAACATTTTTGCCCTTGTTAAATCATTTTTTTGGTTATTTTAGGGCGTGTGTGTGTGCTGGTGTTCATATCAAAATTCGAACCAATATTCACTAATTAGTCAGATAAGTGGTTTGAATTATGATTCTTATTGGTAGATAGTCAACCCTTACAACAATAATGTACCCAGTATAATCCCACCAGGTGGGGGTCATATGATATGAAGGTAGGGTGGCTGTTTCCGATAGATCCTCAGCTCAAGAGAAAAAAATAATTAGACGGGCAAAGGGGCAATTTCAATTGGCCAAGAAGTTGGATATAACTCACTTTTCAAGATGAATCTGAGGACTTTGTCGATTAGTTAATCCTGAATGTAAGAAGAAAAAATGTTGTGATTTAGTTAGTCATGTTGATTAACAAGCTTTCAGGCACTTGATCATCTTACTTTTGATTTTGCTGCAATTTTTTTTTAAAATATCCTTCCCCTTTTTAGGTTGGAAGAGGTGAGTTCCTTTATTTTTTTTGGTTATGGTGTTTAGGGAAGAGGGGTGGGGTGGGAGTGAAGGGAGACAGTTCTCTTGAAAAACCTAACAGTTGAAATAACTGTGTTTAGCTTTGTTTCTAGGTGCTTGTGACCAACTTTTAGTAGGAAGTGTTGAAATGAATGGATGAAGCTAGATAGAGTAAAATAATCTAGGTTTCCGTTCCACTGATTATCATTTGTAGCAATGTGCTTCCATATGGTACACTCCCAAGGTAGGGGGTAAGGTATGTGTACACCCACCTTCCCGAGACCCCACTTATGGGATCACACTGGGTGTGTTGTTGTTGTTGTGCTTCCATATGGTATACTCTGTGAATGTTTATCGCCATATTATTTTTGGCTTTAAGAAGTTATGGGTGCAGCTTTCCCCACGCCGACACTTTTGTCCTAGCTCTCAGAAGCTCCAAACTAACAAAGCCCTTTTGTATTTGTGACTTGAAGTTCATATTTGAAAAAAATATAATGGTATGAATTGTATCAAATGATTGCAGATTTGTCTGTGGTAGAGTCAATTGACAATGAGTGGTTCTACTTCTGTCCAATAGATAGGAAGTACCAAAATGGGCAGCGATTGAACAGAGCAACAGAACGAGGATACTGGAAAGCTACTGGTAAAGATAGAAACATAGCTACTAGAAAGGGGGCGAAGATTGGGATGAAGAAGACTTTGGTATACTACATTGGACGAGCTCCTGATGGGAAGAGGACTAATTGGGTGATTCATGAATATCGTGCAACTGGCAAGTCATTGGATGGTTCACACCCTGGACAGGTAGGGACTGAAATCTCTCTCCGCTCTTCAATTTAAACGTCTTTTTCATGTACCTTGGTTTTGAGATTTCTTTTAGTTGTAGTTTGAAAAAGGTTGGTTTTTCCGTATGTGAAATTATAGGTTTAATCTAATCTACTTGAAGGTATAGTGTTATATCTGGCTGTCTCTTAGCTCAGAGAAATGACATCTTAAGGTGACATTTAATCAATAGCGTTTACTTAAATGGAGTGACATTTGACTGGCCAGTTTAGTTATAGTTAGTCCTCTTATCTTCTGTTAGGAACCACAAAGTATTGGGTGGACCAACTTTTGCATTCCATTCGCATGGGCACAGTTCCTACAGAAGGCAAAGTTATTTTATAATCCATAATCTTATCCAATCTTGCTTATTTGACTTATTGGACCTATCAGTAAGATTATTCCTGTCCTATGTATCCTCTTGCACTTAGATTTTTGCCTTATGAAGATGTAATTTTATGGGGATAAAGCTATATTTGTCCTCTGCTAATTGTATGCTATCTATGACAATCAAATATCACTTAATGAGTGAAAAGGGGGATCATGGAGTTCCAAATTTACTATATCCTGTCTTTTTTTCCAAGTTATCTTCAGTATCAAGTTGATGACGTTTTAAATTACCAAATTTATCATCATCAGCAAGTGCGTTGAAGGACAACCAGATCAGAAATATGGGATCTTGTACAAAATGGAAAGATTATTTATGATATATGATTGTGATAGGGTTTTGTGAAGCCTTAGATCATGTATGAATTAGAAGTTTTGAATTGCTGGAATAATCTATGATACATTAGGGGCATAATTCATGGTTCAATAAATGGATTTTCTTGAGTGTCTAACTCCACTGTGTATTGAAGTGTCACATATGTACCATACCAGGAGTAGCTCTGCTAGATATTGGCTTCTCTTCTGTATATGGTTGAATGTTTTTGCACTAGATTGTCTGTTGATGATGTTTGATTTTGACATGGTGAATCCTATTAGTAGGTCACATATGAATCACAGTTTTTGAATTGCTAGTTTTTTTTTTTTTTTGGATAAATCGGATTACTTGAATTGATAGCACACCAAGATAGTGTCAGAAGCATATCCTAATTGGATGTTTGGCTCTACCACAATTATCTATCTAGCTCCCAACTATCTAGCTACCATATTTGGTGCATCAAGTTGATAGATGTAAAACTAGATCCTTTGTTACAACTGCAAAAAAGAAAAGGAACTTCTTGAGAATCTAAGTCCATTACTGCATATGATTGTATGTCTTTTTGTGTAATAAGAGCTTCATTAGATGTTCGATTGGCATTTCTTGTTTGAAAAGTTACACTTCTAGATTCTTTTCTGAAAAGAACCGTTTCTAATGCCATTGATTTAATTACACAATTTCCGGTTGTCTGCAAGTACACAAACTAGTAACAACCAAACACTTAACTTGAGATGTCCCAGTCAACAACTGCTAATTAGATCACCAATGTTAGTTTAATGATTAATAGCTTATGTTTCTACTCTTTTGTGATGTAGCCATGTAACTTGGAACATATTGCTTAACATTTTCCTGGTGCAGGGAGCCTTTGTGCTTTGTCGTCTCTTTAAGAAGACTGAATTGAAGCAAGATGAAAATGTTGAAAGCTCATACTTGGATGAAGTTGAACAGCTTGTTTCTTCTCCTGCTGTTGGAAAATCACCTACTGATGATGGATTATCAGAGGCAGTGGCCCAATTTCCAATCATGGAAAGTGATAGTAATAAAAGCAATCCACCAAAAACCTCTGGCGGCGAAACTCATGGCACAAGATTACCTATTGATAGTCATGGCAATAGTTGCACTGCTGATAATACTGAAGATCAAATGTTGGAGATAACATCAGTACCAGTAAGTAGAGCAATTGCAGTTTCTATCCTTTTCGTAAATATTGAGTTATTCATTGCAGACAATTGGTTAAACTAATATTCTAATTATTTCTTTGCTTCATATTTTAGCCAGATGCCGAGTTAGAGAAATTGTTGGAAATCTTTTGTGACCCTTCACCAGAGCCTCTTGATTGGAATATCTTCTCCCAAGTGGAGTTTGGATCTTCTTACTTAGATGCTCCCATGATCAATGAGATCAGCTGTGATCAAAAGGATGTCCAGTTTCAGAACGGAATAAATGCTCTAGATACTAATGAGTTTTTTAATTCAGTTCCTGTCAGCTCTGACGAGCTTTCCTATGAAGATTCTGGACTGGAATTGAGGTCCGTCCGGTTTGCCTCAAACAGTAATAACACTATAACAAGGGCATCAGTCAAGGACTCTGGATGGTTTAGTGAGTCGAAGGAACAAGTTACACAAGAGCCAGTAAGTGGAACTCAAGACATCAGTTACTTGAAATTTATCTGTTTTTTTCCCCAGAAAACTGATCTTCTGTTGCTATTCTTTTTGACCCAGGTTGGGACAGATTTATTTGAATCCGAGCTGCTGTTGGGAAATTGTGGAGAGACTGCAGTAATGGGAGAGGTTAATTCTTTGGCAACCACAGTGGAAGAGGCGTTTGCAACACCTTATGTGAGCCATGATCACTCAATGGGGAATCTGGATTTCCTTAACAATGGTTACCCTGGAGAGGTTATTTTGTCTGCTGGTTCTGGTGGAATGCAGATCCACAGCTCACTAAACTTTGATGAATTGAGCGGTTATAGCAATATAGGCACTGATTCTGGTTTTGGACCCGGAATAACACTAAGGACTCGGCAGATGCAGAATCAACCTGATTCTGGAACGCAAGGAACTACTGTTAGAAGAATACGTTACCAAGTGAAACTTCAAGCTGGAAGAGTCGAGTGTCGCATGCCTGCTGATTCTGCTCACAGTGGAGCAAATCATAAAGAACTGTTGACTGTGTCTGAGGTAAGTCTCCCTAATCCCTCACGAAAAAAGGCTAAAAGGTAACACATTGACATATATTTAATAATTGGCATGTGCAGATTGAAAAATTCTCCAGTGAAAATAGTTCTACTCCCGGTGCTGCTACTTCTGGTGATGAGACACAAGATACCACGTGCAAAGAGTTTAAAGAGGATGGTCGAGTTGCTCAATACTTGAGTGCAAATGCGAAGGATACAGATCATTTTCCAGTTGATGGAGATTCAAAGAGAGCAGCATTGTGTCCGTTTTCATTAAGTTTCTACATATCCAAGGTGCTCGTGGTTGTAAGTGTACTCGTAGTCTTCTTAGGTCTTTGGGGATGCTTTAAGCTGAGATAGTCTGCATCCAAATGTAGTTTTGTAAATAAGGTCTCGATGGATAATATAGGTGGCTTATATGTTTTGTTGATTTTCAATCTGCTTTTTTATTATAGCAGAGGAGCTCGAGTTGAGGCAACTTGGAAGTTACTAGATTATATTTTACCATTGGCTTGTGATGTCATAGTGTGTCTGGAGATCCAGTTGATTTAGACTTTATCCGAAGATTTAAATTTGGCATTTTGACTTCAGTTTCTTGATCTACCCTCCCTCAAGAATATGACCTCTCCTTTGGCTGGCTCTAGTCAAGAAATGACCATAAGTTGGAGCTAATGAAACCGTTATAGTCCTGTTTTGTCCTCAAACGGCTCTGAGAATGGTATACTTAGTTTATTTTTTATATTTCATTTGAAGTTTTGGGTTGATGTCACTGTTTACTCTTTTAACTTTCCAAGTATGAATTGTGTTGTAGTCGCATAGCTTAAATGAGAATGGTATCCGTGGTGGAGCCAGGATTTTCAAGAGGATTCTAAATATGAAATGATAAATATAATTAAAAGTTAAGAGATTTGACATCTAATATATACTTCCTCTGTTCTCATTCTCACGACATGTTTTCACTCACTTTTACCTCATTCTTACAATATTTTGCCCTCATCTATTGCACACCTCTCTCATGCTCACTTCTTTCAATTACTAACATATTTTTACTTGTCTATTATATTGAAAATAGATGTTCATTTTTACTTGTTCAATTTGAAAAATTAAGAGATAATTTATTATTTTATACTTGTTTAGCCTTATTAATAATACTATTAATTTTCTATCTAACATTTAGATGACTTATAATAATTAAGAGTGATATTATAAAATTATTATTTATTTATTACTTCTTAAGAAGTGTGTCAAATCAAACATAAACAAGTAAACATGGACAAAGAGAGTATATAAAAGTTTGACCTTCTATATTCAATACTCCTTCCGTTCACTTCTACTTGTCCTCTATTTACTTTACTTAGAAATAATAAATGAAGTATATAATTTACCATGATACCCATATTAATTGGTGCATAATTTTAATGAACTTGAAAAATTATTTGAAACGAGTAATTAATACTATGAGTAAAACAGGAAAAAAGGGATTGTCTTATCTTGATATGCTAAAAGTAACAAGTAAAAGTGAAAATCTATTTTTAGTATAGTAGACAAGTAAAAGTGAACGGAGAGGGAATAATTTTTTGACCAAGGGGTTTGAATGAACCCCGCACCTAGCTCCGCACATTAATGGTCTCTAATACAATCAAACATCTCTAAGCGTTTGTCCGAGAATTTCATAGCCGCTATAGTGAGGTGTTGCTATATATGTATACTGACATTTCATGTTTAGATCTCATTTAGCCGTTATAAACAAAAGTATGCCAGGAATTATTTTTCTGTACTTTTTATGCTATAAACGAAAATAATATACTTGTTAATTTTAAAATTTTAATTGATTTTCATATCTCATTAATAAAAAATTAAGACTAATAAATTATAAATAAATCCATGTCTAGTTGTACCATACCGATAAAGAATTGAAATCTAAGGAATATATGCATTTAAAATTAATTGAGAATTTAAATACAATTTCAAGTTTGACGTAAGAATTCTACAATTGTAGGTTGTTTCGTAAATTTCAGTCTCTTAGCGATAATATAATGCTTGAATTGACGAAGAATTCCAAACTTTCAGCAAAAGAGAATTCAATAGTTTTCCCTTGAAGGTTGTCTAAGAATTTAACACTCTTTTATCTCACCTCAAATAGCAATAGGTTGAAGCTCATCATCAACACTTTTGTTGTCACCTTATGTATCCGTTGTCTCTTGTCCTTCTACTCTAATCACTTGTGCAATAATCTCTTCATCAGTGTAAATTTCAAGAATTGGAAGAGTTGCGTCAAACTCCGTATAAGTGGTAGCATCCATTGCTTGATTGGTGTTATGAGATGAGATTTGGGCTATAAGTGATGACACAACATCCTCAACAAGTTCTAAATTTTTACTATTAATATTGGGGTTTTCATCTGTAGGTAGAATTCCCGTATTTCTCCAACAATGAAGAATGGATTTCTACAATTGTAGGTTATTTAGTAAATTCCAGTCTCTTAGTGATAATACAACACTTGAATTGACGAAAATTTTTGTCCAAACTTTCAGCAAAAAGGAATTCAATTTCTCCTTTGATGATTGTCATAAATATTTTGATATCTTATTTTTTTTATACATAATATACTTCTTATAAATATTATTACACAATATTTGAGTATGGTTGTGATAGAGATGTAATTTTGTAAAGAGTGTATCGCTATAATGAATTTAATTGCTTTTATAGGTAGAATGATGTTATAGAGAAGTAAAATATAACATGAAAAATCGATTTCAAAGAAAATCAGACCATTATAGTAAAATGTTATTACAGTGAAATGACAATTATGAAGAAGTTTCACGGTATGTTGAACTTTCCCTCTCATACGGGTAACATATGCCAAGTTCACCAACTGGAGAATTGCATCACATTTTCCCTCTTATTACAAATGTTTTAGCCCGGAGAAGATTTGGCAAAAAAGCTACTCTCAAACTTAAATTGGCCAACACGCCTTTCTTTTTTATTTATTTTTGTAAATTAGAGTTTTGGATATGTGAGCCCGGAGTTACTTTACAATTTTTAAAAGTTTGAAGTTTTAAACTTCTACACTTAAGTTTATTTGACTTGTATTAAAATATACAAAAGTTCACTCTCTTTTCTCATAAAGTATGAATAAGTCTTCCTCTCTCTCTTCTTCGTTTCTATCAAAATCTCAATTTATCCATTCGATTTGTCTTCTCTCCAGAGCTCGGAAGCTCTCCAATCGTCGTTTTCGAGCATGTTAATGAATTTTGCATCAGTTCCGGAGTATTTTTAGCTCCATATTGCATATATAAAAGTTCCTATTTATTTTGAACCTGATAAATCCTAGTGTTCATAAAGTTCTGATTTTTTTCAAATTTTTGAAACTTTAGCCGTTTGTTTATTGAAATATGTGTTATTTTTACTTATTTTGCTTGTTTCGATCGTGTTTTTTTTTTCCTGTTTTTGTTTTTGCAAATTCATCTTGGTCTATTAGTAGACTTGAAACTTTAGCCTTTTTTGTTGGTCAAAATATGTGTTATTTTTATTTATTTTGCTTGTTTCGGTATTATTTTTTATATTTCTTCAAATTTATCACGGTCAATTAATAGACTTATTATCAATTATTATTATTTTTATATTGTGATTGGTTAACATCACTCTATTGCTTGGATGTACATCATATACAACAGATGAAAATGCACATTCTCTATATGTAATCTTTGAAAGGCTTGGGAAAAGAGCTGACGATCTGACCAATATCTTCCTACCCCCTAATAAACTATTATTTTTATATAACTTTTTGTAAAACTTTTATTTATGAAAAGAGAATGGATGAGTTTGATCAAGAAAAGAGACAATGAAAGAGTTCGATTAAGAATTTTTTTTGTAAACTATTGCTATTTTCTATGACTGTAATCGACGTCATAATATGTTGTTCAGATTGATTTTCCAATGAAAAGTCAAAATTTTCGCCGGAAACGGAATCTAAAAAGTGAACAAATCGAAAACTTTTGAAGGAAAATATTTATTTTTTAATTATTTTTCGGAATAATTAAATGGAGGGAAATATTAAATTTTCTATTTTTGTAAGTAATTAAAATTTGGAGGTTGGGGGCTAAAATATATTTTTTAAAACTTTAGGGCTAGATTTGAACATAATAAAAACTGACATTGCTGACCTAATAATAGGTGACCTTTTAACCAATACTTTGAGACTGATGACTTTTTTACCAATATAAGTGATCAAAATGAATTTTTGGCAAAGAGCCCCTGAATATTTTATTTATAAAAATTATAACTTTTAGTTTACTATTTTTATAGTTTTTAATTATTCCGACTTTTTATAAAAAACTGGCAAAAATGTTCTTATTTCCCCACTTTTTACCCATATCGCTTTTATGCTTCAGCCTACTGTATTCAGTTCAAGGAAGCTACTTTGATCAAGAATTTGCCAAACAAGTACTGAGCTCAGCAAGGGAAGATAAAGATTGGTTAGTATCCATAAGAAGGAAAATTCATGAATACCCAGAACTCAGATTTCAAGAATATAATACAAGTGCGCTCATTCGTAGTGAACTGGATAAGCTTGGAGTTTATTATGAATACCCTTTTGCTAAAACTGGTATTGTTGCTCAAATTGGCAATGGTTCTCTACCTGTTGTTGCTTTGCGAGCTGATATGGATGCCCTTCCTATGCAGGTTTGTCCTATATCCTTAGCAATGTTTTGCAGACACAAATATTGTTTTACTATCAACCAACCAACCAACTATATTCCAATCTCTGATTAGTTGGATCAGTTGTACTCCCTCCATCCCAAATTAGTTATGTTTTGTTTCTCCATGTAAACTTTGACCAATATTTTAAAATCTAGTTTTTGCATCAAATTGACATGAGAAAAGTTGCAACCTAACGTGCAGTACTTTTTGTATTAGTTTTGAATATCTGAAGTTTAATTGTAAAATATTGAACTGATCTAATTTAATTTTAGCTTTAAAGATTAGTCAAATTGACTCTCGAGAAACGAAACATGATAACGACTCCCTCTGTTTTAATTTGTTTGTCTTATTTTTCTTTTTAATCTGTTTCAAAAAGAATGTCTTTCTCCTAGTTTGGCAACTATTTAATTCCAACATCCACATGACATGTTAATCCACAAGATTAAAGGGAATTTTGGTACATTATACATATATATTTAGTTTAAGACTATAAGATTCAAAAATCTTTTTTTTATTTCTTAAACTTCATGTCAAGTCAAACTAAGACAACAAATTCAAACATAGGGAGCCTCTGCCCCTGGTTGGGTCCATTGTATGAATCTTCTGTATCAAATCCAAAGGATTCCATATATTGTTTTTACAGTGGTCGTCAACATATTACAGTCCTCCAACTATATTTGGATTTGTGACCGGCTATGCTTTGTGAAGCTTATATAGATGGAGTTGGAAAGAAAGATTCTTAGTACTATGCATATTTAAGTGTGAAGTGTCTCTGATATTGATCTCAAGTGAATATTATAACCAATAGGAACTCGTAGAATGGGAACATAAAAGCAAAGTCAATGGCAAAATGCATGGATGTGGACACGATGCTCATACGGCAATGCTTCTTGGCGCTGCTAAGTTGCTGAATGAACGGAAGGAAAAACTTAATGTGAGTGTTTAGATGTTTGGTTTAAAGTAACTTTTCCCTCTTCACTAGTACTGATTCGTTTGGAATGTAACTTGTGCTTGTGTGATTCTGCAACAAAAGATTCTTTGTCCAATGTTGACTAGTAACCAGATTGACTTGTTCTCAGAAGTAATACTATTAGGTTTCAATATAGTGATTATGTTGATCATCATCTCCGTTGTGCTTCGACTTCTTATCTATGTTTGCATGTAAGCTGGGCCTTTGGAGCTTATTACAAAAGGAGGCATTTCTTACACAAAGATGACTGTAGACGATAAAATTCCTTGATGGAGGGGATATTATGTGTACTTTGTCGAGCTAGTGAAAGTATAGACTCAATATGAATAGACCAACAAGATATTTTTTTAGATTGTTAACAAGATAACTTATTATTTTCTTACAGATTTTGTTCATTAGTTCTACTTCTCTTGTTTGATAAAATAATATAGAACATTTACCGAGAGCTTCTTATATGTTCATCTAGGACAGGTCAAAAAAATTAAATACTGCTTATATGATCTTGGCAGTCGATAAAACTTACAGTTTTCTGAGCTATCTCAATGTCTGTGCAAGATAACTTACAACGCTGGGTGAACTGCTCAGTCCTTCCCTACACAATTGTCTCTGCACTCTGAAGCAGTGTTTGATCTTCACATAAATTTATCCCGAAATAGCATATATTTAATAGGCGAAGTTAAAGAAATACAGACGCTAGCTATTGTTTAGGGTGAAAGACTGGAAATTTTCCATCTACATACTATGGTATACCATTTGGGCCCAATTATAAGAATCCTGCCGGCTATTCTGTTGGACAGAGACTATGCTAAACTTAGAGATTTTCTCTTCTTTGAAAATATCCTTGAATCTGCTGGCATTCCAAATCAGGAATTTGAAAAACAGCTAGTTGTTTCCAGACACGGCTGAGAGCAGAATAATACTTTGTTACTGACATATCACCTTGGGGGACTATGAAGAGCACATCTAGTCAAAAAAGGTTAAGACAGCATATTTATTGTCTTAATATGTCTCCTTTGGAACAGTCCATACTTCATAGCAGTGCTATAAGAAAACGACGTGACCATATTCTTCTTTGATCCTCAAGATCTGACATTTGGATCATCCTTCTGTAGAGGATTAGTAGTGCCCACCTAATCATCTTTTACAAGTGCCATTTTGACCATTTCTTGGATTTCTTTATGTATAGCTGCATATGTTTCATCTTGCCATATATCCATCGGAACATTCAGTTTTAAGCCACACTCATTGTTTACTTGTCAGTCTGCAGTTGTCTGAATGATACTATTATGTTTTTCTTTTCAACTTCATAAGAATGCATTTGTCACGTGACACTCATAAAGAAAATTCACCTAATCTGCTTTGTCTCTTGTGTGGAATCATTCATATCTCATTTTTGCTAAAGTTGATGTTATTGTAATTTTGTTTGTAAACCACCAAGGGAACCGTGAGACTTGTTTTCCAACCTGCGGAGGAAGGAGGAGCTGGTGCATATCATATGATAAGGGAAGGAGCAGTAGGTGGTGCAGAAGCTATATTTGGTATGCATGTTGATTTTAAAAGACCTACAGGGAGCGTGGGTACTAGTTCAGGACCCATTTTAGCTGCTGTTTCCTTCTTTGAAGCAAAAATAGAAGGAAAAGGTGGGCATGCTGCACAACCCCACGAAACTGTGGATCCAGTACTTGCTGCATCATTTGCAGTTGTGGCATTGCAACAGCTCATTTCAAGAGAAGTAGATCCCCTTCATAGTCAAGTACGTACCCTAATCTCAATTTCCATCCAATCATTTTGTCTTCTATTTTGCTTCAAGATGTTTACCTCATAAGAAGTATACATTTTGGTACATGTATTCTCTTTAAGAACAATTCTTGTTTTAGACAGCTCATTTATTTTGAGGTGGAAGCAGTATATTTTTTGAGACCTCAAGCCTCATTAATTGTTAAGCTGACTGTGAATGAATTGCTCGCTTCTGCCTGAAGGTTCTTTCTGTTACTTATGTCAGAGGTGGATCAGCATCAAATGTAATTCCACCTTATGTTGAATTTGGGGGAACTCTGAGAAGTCTTACAACTGAAGGCTTGCTTCAACTTCAAACGAGGGTAAAAGAGGTACTACATGAACCTTGACTTTTGTCACTACCAACATCTGCAAATTAGATTAGCTGGCTGTTTCCTTTAACATGTAGTTTGTATTACAAAATTTAGTGATTTTTTGAGTGATGTTTAATTGTGCCTTAAACTGATGGCCTTCTTAGCCATTGGGTATGGGTTACGTGAACCTATGTAATGAACTAACAAGATTAAGGTTGATTCTTGAACACGTATCAAAACCCTTTTTCCTTGATGAACATGTAAGTGTCAGCTGAATGGATGACATAACTAGTTAGTGTTCTTGCAGTTTGCCCATGAAGATTCCATTTGATGTAACTCTAGCATTCATAAGATCACCTTTCCCTGCTTTGCTTCTCTTTCTTTTTCATAATCAATTTTGTTCCTCTCCTCAGAAGGTTATTATTTTTACTATTGAATCCTGTATTTCTCGATATATTGTCGCAGTAGATGCTAATTATCTTCAGTGTCAAGTGTCAACCAATTTGCTACAGGTTCTTTCCGATGAGAACAGAACCTAGATTTCTCGTAGTAATTTTGTGCATTTGTAACACACATTTATGTGGAGCCTGCAGGTAATTGAAGGACAGGCAGCTGTGCATAGGTGTAAGGCGTACATTGACATGAAAGAGGAGGATTTCCCAGCATATCCAGCTTGCACAAATGATGAGCGTTTACATCAACATGTAGAGAGGGTTTGCAAACTCGTGCTTGGTCCTGAGAACATCGGGGAAATTGAAAAGGTTATGGCAGGTGAGGACTTTGCCTTCTACCAACAAGTGATTCCTGGAGCTATCTTTCAAATAGGGATCAGAAATGAAAAAGTGGGCTCTACCCACGCCCCACACTCCCCTCATTTCTTTCTCGATGAGGATGTCCTGCCAATTGGAGCAGCATTGCACACAGCCATAGCAGAGATGTATCTGAACGATTACCAACATTCTACTGCAGTTTAGATGGTATATTGTTGTTGTTGGTCTCTCGAGTTGCATTAACGTTCGAATCACTTGTATATAATACGACATAAATAAGCAAATCTAATACGGTGATGACCATCTGCTCATGTGGCCTATCTCCATATTCTTGATTGCCATGGTAGCTCTTGTGCTCTTTAAAATTTCTCTTATGCAACAAGGCATCAAGCAAGTAGCTAACTATGCAGACCCAAACGCACTTGCAAAAAATAATGACAATAGTCTGAACACTATTTATGCAATATCTAGTGTCATTACTTTCTTTTGTGGCAATTTGGTAAGATAGGTGTGGTGAAATGTCTCTATGTTATCAACTCATGCAAACACCACCCTTTGTGAATTTCAACCAAGGTACTAGTAGGCAGAAGTGGATCCTTCAAGTTCTAATAACTGGGTTCAAAATTTTATACTTTTGAATTTCTTGAGGCATATACAAAATTCGGGTCAAAGCTACTATGTTTGGCCGAACACGTATATATTCTCTACATCTGCCCTGTAACTAGGCAAAAGAATTTTCTCTATTCTTTTCTGTTGCTGTTTTTTTTCTTTTGACCCTAGAGAGGGGGCAGGGGTTTGAATTTGGAATTGGAAGAGCCCATGTGAGACCAACTTTGGAGCATATTAAAATCTTTACACTCAAATGATTAGCACTTTAGCATCCCTAAAGTTTGATATAACCCATTTTTGTTCAACTTACGAAGTTGTATTGCAAACAGTTACGTATAAATGCTTTTCTTTGCTGACTCATCAGCACAGGATCCTTCAAATCATATGACAAGATACCAATAAAATTGAAGATACGACTGAATTTAAGACTCTTTGAGGTTGTTTATACATGAAACCTGACAGTGTGAAGATTTTTCTACAAATTATGTTATCAGTCAATTTAACTTCTGATAATATGTTAGTTTATATTTACCAAATAACCAATTTATACTTATCAATAATTACTTAATTCATTACCTGATTATGTTGATATTTTTTTTACACCATAAGTGGCACAAAACTTGAACTCTTTCATTTATACTGATATACAAGCCAATTTGTGCGCCTCGACCAATTTTACAAGACCAGTTAATTCTGTCCATCATTACTAGAACAAATGAGAAAAAATCACCTAGTAATTTTGCTTCCGCCTAGATTTGAACCTAAAAAGTCACGATTCTATACCTACTTCATTGAGCATAGAACTTAAAGTCTTCCTATAAGATTATTCTCTCTACTTTCTCTTTGCTATTAATATTCTTTATGTCCATAAATTTGGGTATCCCCTGCTTTGTGGAATCCCCTTTCTCCTTTCCCTCCTCGCTGAATACAGTTCAACTAATGTACAAAAAGGAGGAATTAAATAAGATTATACTTATGAGGTACCCTTTATTCAGTTAGTTCCCCTGCATGTGCTCTGCCATCTCACAGAGCTACCTTTTTTTGTGTGTGTAATAATCGTAGCGCCCACAATTTTGCAAACTCATATTGTCCTATGATTGTAGTTTGATTCTCCTCGTTTTTTCAGAATATAAATGCTTGGTAGTTAGTTTCTCCTGACTACTCATAAGCAGAGCTCATCAACAAAGACAATGGGTGCAGAAGCCAAACAAGTTATTCATATTTTCCTTTCTTGAATTTCTTGAATTTGGTGAACTGAAATATTGAACGGAATAGAGTATGAGGAAATATTCACATAAGGATATTATGTTTTGTTAGGAGCTCGCTAAGGAAGAACCGAAAACAGAGGAAAAGCAGGACGATAACACAGAGGAGAATGATAGAATAATAATTATTAATATTGTATATAGACTTGCATTGTATAGGATGTGCCAAGAAGATTGAGAGGACCATTTCAAAGATTAGAGGTTTTTATTCTACTCCATTCACTTTGCTTGTGATGTCTAGTATGTTTGCATGCACCTTGACTATTCCATTGTGTTTTTGCGTCTTTTTCTTCTAACGTTATACATATTAGAAAAGCATCAAATTTATATTCAAATGGAGCAGGGGTTGAGAGAGTGATGATAGATATGACGCAAAACCAAGTGACAACAAAAGGAGTAATAGAACCACAAGTAGTGTGCGCCAGGATTGTTAAGAAAACAAACAGACTAGCAAAAGTACAAACTGAGGGTGAACCTCTTCCTGAATTTGTTGCTTCACGGGTAATCTTTATCCTCCTACAGTATAATTTCTTGCTGAAGAATATACTCCACAAAAGACCATAAATGTAAATGTTTGATCCTTGTTTTAATACCTTTACAGGTTAGCAGGTTGACGACAGTTGAGCTTATTGTCAACATGCATTGTGAGGCATGTGCCAAACAACTTAAAAGAATGATTCTAAAAATGAGAGGTATACAAACGAGTTATTTAATATCAGTTAGCCAGATTTTAAGTACACGGATCCAGAATTTTAAGTTAGTAGATGTGAAATGTCACGATAAGTATAACCTGGTTTTGCACTTAATTAAGTGATCAACAAATTAGTAAGGATCATGGTAAGTGCTATACTTTATTTACATGCTCATAATAGTTTAACCAACTCCCTATAAGATTAAACACTTTCTTCCTCAATTTATCAAATCATACCATGCATGAAAATATAATAGGAGACCAACTGTTATTAACTAAAGGATATATAGTACTACTAATAATCTTCTTTGTGATTAATTTAGGGGTGAGAACGGCGGAAACATATCTGAGCTTAGGGAAAGTAATAGTAACAGGAAGCATGGATGCCAACAAGCTCATCGACTATGTCTACAGGCCAACCAAAAAGCAAGCCAAAATTGTCCTTCAACCTGAACCGCGGAAGCATACGGAAGAACCAATGAGTGAAGATCCAAATCCAAATCAAGATGAAGAAGCTAAGAAACCAGAAGAGGAAGAAAAGAAAGAAGGTGGCGAAGACAGTAATGAGGCTTGGGAAGGAGAAGAAATCATCCAAGCCAGAGATGAACAAACCATCAATAAGATGATGTTGTTGGAAATTTGCCTTTGGCGGGGAGATGCGTCCACCCATCTTTGATGAATTAAACACTAGTGTTCCGCATGTTGGAGGCTTTGTCTCTTCACACATGCATGATCTACGAAGTGAGTAGGTGATCGTAGGGCCAAGAATCGTCAAATTTCGTTGAGAAATGAAAGAGATATTGGTCCACGAAGTAAGGTGTTTGAGGCATGGAAATATGGTGTGGGACAAATCTACCACATCGGTGGGAATAGAAAGAATTGTTCTCTATATAAGTCTCTAATGTGGTAAAGGGTTTGGGACCCCAAGGGGTATCCCATGTGTTTAAAGGAGGGAGGACCTAGATGTGCTTGGGTTCAAGGCTAAGCCCACACGCGCGCCGCCGCCGCCCGCCCGTCCGGTCGTGGGCTGTGGAGACTTTCTGATATTATCTTTTTGGACCCCAAATTGCTTAATATTTACAGTTTGGTCCCCAGAGTTTCTAGAAAGTTGATTTTGGGGTGACGGAACTTTCTGCCTACCGTTGGAACTGTTTTTTTGAGGCATTAATCAGCCATTACTTGGCTGATTAACTCCTCCATTATCAGCCCTTCTTCAATGGCCATGAACAGCCCATAAACCACCCATTAATCAGCCTCCTAATGGCCATTAACAGCCCTCACTAATGGCTATTAACAACCTTGTTTGTGGCTGTTGGGCAGCCCTCCTCCATGCTATATATTGATGCCTTTTGGCTCAATTATGTTACAGATTTTTCAGTCACGAAAACAGTGCACTAACAGCTACACTTTCATCACGAAATACAGTGCATTTTCAGTGAGAAAAACAGCACGAAACAGTGATGAAATAGCAGCACAAAACAGTGTTGAAAATCAGTGAGCAAACACACACATATACACAAGATATACACAACAGAGACATACTATATACACAGAGACAAAACAGAAGAGAAGATAGAAACTCTTCCTTCCTTTTTCATATCTTCAGCAAGTCGATTCATATTTGTTTTCTTCGTCAGGCTCAACCTATTGGCTTTGTAGCGTTGAGATTAAAGTGTTGTTTTATCTTGGGAGACTATTGCCCGCTAACGTAAAAGCATATATACGGGGCAATCTTGTCTTAAGGACAAGAGGGCAATCACTCGACTCAACACACAACGTTGTAACCATCCAGATTTAGTTGTTTCTTGACTTCAGGTTATCAAGATTCAAGACACAACAAGTTTGCGGCAGCAAAGAAGATTGGCCTATTTGTTCAACATGATTCAATTTCTGAATATTGAATATTTGTTTATCCTTTCGAACACTTGTAATAGTTATTTACTTCCCGTACTGCTTTATAAAGTACAATAGAGTACCAACAGATGTATTTTTGCGAGCCACTTTATGTCATTGAAAGAATCCCACCTCCTCAGCTCTTCTCTAATGAAAACCCTAATGCGTGTTGCATAACGTAACTGTTGAACTGTGTGACCATTTCATTTAAAAAGCTTAAGCGGTTAGAGATACCACATTTTTATTTTCTTAACTATTTTCTCAACAGTTGGGGCCCTCTGAATTTTGTGATATCGTGGGATGAGACTAACTCATAAGATATTTGGTGGATGACCAACTCCTATGTTCCTTGCATTTTATATCAGGCAAACAATTCCATCTTCCCAATTTGATTTTGCGGAACAGGGGTTCAACAGATGATGATGCCAGAGGAAAAGATCAACGGAATTTATATATAACCTTTCAGTAACATCTACATGTACTTCAATGATAGCATAAGGGGAAAACATTTCAATGTTAAATCTTGTTCGTTTGCAATCGTTGTATCAGTTTTCTGGATTTAAAAGCAAACAGCTGTTACCTTAAAGGGTGTCAATGGTCAAAAGAAAATGAAATTTAAATGATTGTGTTCATTTTATGCGAATCTTGATTATTTTGTACATACTATAATCAGCTAGAAAATGAAGTCATAACTTCAGCTGGAAACTACAACAAAAAGTATAAGAGAAGAGGAAATTTTTGCAAAGGCAGATTATGTTGCAAATTTCCGAACACATTTATTACGATGGCCCGCTCAATCGATAGCTGTGTGACAAAATCACAGATAGGCAGATATAAAATTTCCTTATACTAACAGTGTACAATTTCCTAACACATTTATTACATGGCCCGATCGATCGTTGGCTGTGTGACAAAACCACACTTAGGTCGATGTAAAAGTTCTTTATGGTGACGGTATATCTAACTTGAACTCACATATAAATACTAGTATTAGCTTCGTTTCTTGAAAAGTTCCAAACAGTGTTCCTGGTCTAAATTCCGGCTCCAAAATTTGTTGTAATATTCTGGATACGTGAAATCCCGATAAATAGTTGGAGATCCATCTTCGGTTAAGGTTTTTGGAGCGCTAATTATGGAATTATCACAGGGACAGAGGAAAGAAGCCACGGACATCCTTGCTTTGTCTGAATTTACAATAGCTCTATGCCATACACTTTTGTATTTTCCATTACTCAATGACTGTGTGCAATGGCGGATTCAACATTTTCACTCATGGGATCGAAAAAAACAACAAAAGCTAAACATAAAAAATAATATTTTCTCTAAGAATTGAACCTAAGATGTTTGAGACAATTTTAAACACCCTGGACCACTTGAACTAACCTTTTGCATTTGTTCAGCATGTTTAAATGTTAATATATATACATAAATACAAAATCTATCCTATATAATACAATGTAATTTTTTTGCCGAGGGTGTTCGGCACCTATTAAATCCGCCCCTGCCTGTGTGAAGGATAAACACAAGTCTATCAAACATCACTGTATAGCTCGCAAGAGTTTACTAGGAGTAATATTACTTTATGTTTATAAGTTCTGAACGCTAATTTTTTTACATTGTCAAGTTTAGTTGATCGGTGAAGTGTGTGATTGTGTAATCTGAAAGTTTAATATGTTAGAGAGAGTATAGTTTATTTATTTAATTGTATCTTTAAGAGTTAAGACGGCTCGCAAGCCTGATACTTTTCTCATAGGCCAACCACGTGAAATTCTGACTGCTCTAATACCATATTGAATTGTGTGTGACAATTAAGCTGCTAAAGAATTGATTTTATTTACTTAGTTATATCTTTAATATTGACCAACGGCTAAAGGTAACTAATTGTAACGTCTCATGTGACAACATGAAAAATAGAGTAGTAACATGCTATAGCACGTTAAGTTACGGTAATGTAAATATCTTAAATCTTATTATGAAATAGAAGAGATGTTTTACCTCCAATTGATCACCAAGATTGATGACAAAGGCATTTGGCTGAGGTTTAACAGCTAACCATTTTCCATCCTTGAGTACTTGAAGGCCTGCTACTTGCAAGTCTTGAAGAAGAATCGTAAGGGCATTTGGATCTGTATGGGCTGGTAGCCCATAAGTGAGTTCAGGTTGTGGGCACTGAGGGTAAAAATTGATAGCCATATGTTGACCTTGTTCGCCCAACACATTTTTTATACAATCTTTCTCAAGGCCTAGGCTCTCTGATATTGCTTCTTCCAATCTGTATCCTAGTTGTCGGACTTCCATGCAGTATCTGCTCACGATTTCCCTGGACCATTGAATAAATTAAAGGGAATACTTAGATTCTTCTTCCAATTTAAATGAGTAAAAACACAAGGAAAAATGGAATAGGATGAAAAACCGACACAATACACAAGTTGAAAGACCACAGCACGAAACCACTACAATCAAATTTCTCTATAATAATATATTTTTTCCCAATATTTCTTTACTAATATTATATAATATAACATGAAAGATCTAATCTTAGAAAACATGGCAGTTATTATGAAATTGTTGAAGTATTGGGAAAATGCACTCTAGTGCCTTAACTAATTGAGGAGAATCAAGATGGTTGAAGAGGTAGTTAGTTGGTATAGTTAGTTACAAAGTTGGTTATGGGGCTAATTAAGTTGTTAGAAGTAGTTAACATAATTAGATAGTTAGATGATTCTAGAATGGTAGAAGTGTATAAATACACATGCTTGTAGAGATATTTTCTGCTAAACAAGAAAATAATAGAGAAGACATTTTCTCAAACACTTGTAGTACATTGAAGTCTACATTTTATCTCTTGCTCTATCTCCTCATTCAACCTTCGATAATGCAGCAGCGGTAGAGACAACCATAACACCTCTCCAATTCACCAAATCAACATGGTATCAAAGCATTTGGTTATGCGATTGAACAACAATTTGCAGAAAATACTTTCTGCTTCATCTACTGTTTTCCAGAATTAAAGTTATGCATACAGAATTTAATGATTCATGCATGCAATAGTCTCTAGAAGTATTATTGTTGATGATCATGGAGATGGAGATACATGCAAGTTAAAATAGGAAGATAAATGCAGATCTGTGAAAACAGATCAATAACAATTGATTGCTGAGAGTTTCCAGAATCGAAGATTGTGTGTACAACTTGAAGATCCATTGAAGATCATTGAAGATACATGCATGCAATAGATTTCTGGGAAGGCTGTTGTTGATATTCACAGAAATACAGACACATGCAGATTGAAATCCGAAGATAAAACATGAGAATCGATTGAACCAGTCACTAAGGTTCAACCTCATAAAAAAAAATTCTGCTTACTGATATTGATTGTTGTTATCACAGCTTCACACGAGTTACATAGACAAACTCTGTGTATTATGAATTATTATTGATATAGCACTTAACAATAATGGAGAACAATGAAGGAAGACCAGTGGATGAAATTCCGACAGTGATTAAAATAGATCACAATCATCCACTGTATCTGTTTCCTTCTGATGCACCTGGTTCACTGTCTGTGGGCATTATCCTTACTGGAATGGACAATTATACATTGTGGAGTAGAGCTATGAAGTTGGCACTCCTAGGGAAGAATAAGATAGGATTTATTGATGGAAGTGTAAAGAGAGAAACATTCTATGGAGATTTGGCCAATCTGTGGGACAGATGCAATGCAATTGTAGTGTCTTGGTTAATGGGAATGGAAGTAAGAGCTTGCTTACTGGAATGCTTTATAACTCTGATTCATGCAACATATGGAAAGAACTACAAGAAAGATTTGACAAGATAAATAGTTCAAGGGCCTTCCAACTACACAAAGAAATATTCTCAATGAGGCAAGGAGCTCTATCTGTGTCAGCATATTACTCCAGGCTCAAGGATATGTGGGATGAATATGATTCTATCATACCAATCCCATCTTGTTGCCCCAAGTCAAGGGACTTTGTGGATCATCTACAATATCAAAGACTCTTACAATTTCTCATGGGGCTGGATGATAGTTACAGTCCAATAAGGAGTCAAATCCTTATGATACAACAAATACCTTCACTAAACCAAGTGTATGCTATAATAAATCAGGAAGAAAGTCAGAGAATGGTAGCAGGAACTGCCAGAGTCTTTGAGATTGTGGAGTCATCAGCTCTGTTCACATCTAGAAATGGAAATTTCAGAAGTGGAAATGGAGCTCAAAAATAGAAGAAACAATACAATCCCAATGCATATTGTGACCACTGTCATCTTAAAGGACACACAAGATTGGAATGTTACAAACTAATGAAGTGTGATTATTGTCACAAAACAAGACATGTACAAGAAGGTTGTTATAAGCTCATTGGATATCCAGAAAATTTTACCAATAAAGGGAAGAAAGCTTATGCAGTCACAGGGGGGAATATTTTATCTGAAGACACTGGACAAGAAGGAGCACACCGTCATTCATCAAAGCTTCTGCAACATGCACATCCTTTCACAAGCCAGAAAAACAATGCTGAAGGAGTGCTACTACACAGCCAGTTTACTCCTAGCCAACATCAACAACTACTTGATCTACTGAACAGAAATACAAATGTAAATGCCAACATGGCAGGTAAGCACATTACTGATTCAGGGAAGTTGGTTCACTGGATAGTAGATACAGGTGCAACTAATCATATGATTGCTGACCAGAAGCATTTACATAATAATATGTTAACAGAAGGAACAGGAAAAGTGCAACTGCCAACAGGAGATTCAGCTAGAATCTCACATGTTGGGGAGTACTACTTAGGAGGAGGTGATGTTCTTAGAAGTGTCTTATGTGTACCAACCTTCAAGTTCAATTTGTTGTCTGTTTCAAAAATGACTAGAGAACTGAACTGTAGTGTTACCTTCTTCCCAATATGTTGTGTATTTCAGGATCTCTCATCTGGGAAGGTGAGGGGGATTGGTAATGAGGAAGGAAGATTATACATACTGTCACTGGATCCTTAAAACAAAGATGGAGAGTTGAGTAAATGCATGTCTGCAACTCAACACATTGATGCAGCTATTTGGCATCAGAGACTGTGCCATGTGCCAATGAATGTCCTGAAGAAAATTGCATATTTAAAAAATAACATTGATTTTGTCTTGAATAAATGTGAAGTATGCCCTTTGGCTAGGCAAACTAGACTGCCTTTCATTTCTAGCACAAGTAGAGCATCAAAGTCTTTTCAACTAATACATATGGATGTATGGGGACCTTACAAAACTGAAACATATAATGGAATGAGATATTTTCTAACCATTGTGGATTATCATACTAGATGGACTTGTATTTTTTTGATGAGACTGAAATCTGATGTTTATACACTAATCAGAAATTTTCTTGTTGAGGTTAACACTCAATTTGGGACTAAAATTCAGAGAGTAAGATCAAATGATGGAACTGAGTTTTTTAATCAAAACTGCAGTGAGCTATTTCTGGAAAATGGCATCATTCATGAAAGTTCTTGTCCATACACACCACAACAAAATGGTGTGGTGGAGAGAAAACATAGACACATCTTAGAAACTGCTAGAGCCATTAAGATTCAGGGAGGATTCCCAAACAAGTTCTGGGGACTGTGTAGAAAATGCAGTATATATTATAAACAGAATCCCCTCCACTGTTATACATAACAGATCTCCATTTGAAATGTTATATAACAAGGTACCAAAACTTGATCACTTGAGAGTATTGGGTTGTCTATGTTTTGCTACTATAAATAACAGGGATGACAAATTTGGTCCAAGGGCTGTAAGATCTATATTCTTGGGATATGGATCTGCTCAGAAAGGATACAAGCTCTATGATTTGGAAAATAGAAAAATATTCATGAGCAGGGATGTGTTGTTCATGGAGACAAATTTTCCTTTCAAAAGAGGCATAAATGAAAACACTAACCATATTAAGACCCATGAATTTCCTTCCTATGAAGACTTATTGTATCTACAGGATCGTGACAATTCAGAAACACATATCAGACAACATATCAGACAACATGGAGATGAGCCACACATACAAGACAACATACAGAATGTACACACGCCTGATACAGTCCAGCATCATGGCATTGATATTATAAATTCAGCATCACCAGGTATTGACATAGCTACAGGATCAGATCATGAAGTCAGGAGATCCACAAGGAGTAGCAAACCACCCATATGGCACAAAGACTACATTACTACACATGGTTCTTCTAGTTGTTTATACTCTATAGTTGACAATGTTGACTATGCTGGTCTTTCAACAGGGTATCAGGAGTTTGTAGCCAAGGTCTCTCTTGACACAGAACCACAGAACTACCTTACAGCAGCAAAGGATCCCAGATGGATTGAGGCAATGAAGGCAGAAATCAAAGCATTAGAGGACAATGGAACCTGGAAGCTGGTCATTCCACCAGAGGGAAAGAAAGCCATAGGATGCAAATGGGTATACAAGATAAAGTACAAAGCAACAGGAGAAGTGGAGAGATTTAAAGCCAGATTGGTGGCAAAAGGATATAATCAAAAGGAGGGACTTGATTATCAAGAGACTTTTTCACCTTCTGTTAAAATGACAACAGTAAGAACTGTGATTTCCATTGCAGCAGCACAACACTGGAAAATACACCAGATGGATGTATATAATGCATTCTTGCAAGGAGACTTGGATGAAGAAGTATACATGGAAGTCCAGAAGGATTCAATGTCAAGAAAAGGAATGGACAGGTATGCAGATTGCTGAAATCTCTCTATGGGCTAAAACAGGCATCAAGACAATGGAATATCAAGTTGACTACAACACTTGTCTCCTCTGGTTTTCAGCAGAGTCATAGAGACTATTCTCTCTTCACCAAGAAGGAAAGCAGTAGTATTGTGATAGTGCTGATATATGTTGATGACTTATTGATAACTGGAAATGATCCAGTGATGATTCAAACCACAAAAGAGACATTACAATCTGCTTTTAAGATAAAGGATTTGGGGGAGCTCAGGTACTTCCTTGGAATTGAGTTTGCCAGAAACTCACAGGGCATTCTCATGCACCAAAGGAAGTATGCTTTGGAGATGATATCAGACATGGGGCTTGCAGGGGCAAAACCTGCACCTTCTCCTATGGATGTGAATCAAAAGCTTACAACATGTGAGTTTGACAGACACATGGATGATGCCTCACATTCAGGGCCTATATCAGGAGTAAATTCGATTCTGAGCTGTCAGATCCTAGTGGTTACAGAAGGCTGATTGGAAGGCTACTATATTTGACAACTACTAGACCAGACATTACATTTGTTGTGCACTGTCTGAGCCAATTCATGCATGCACCCAAGAAGTCACACATGGAAGCTGGTCTCAGAATTGTTAGATATATCAAGCAGGCACCAGGACTGGGAATTCTAATGTCCAGTACAAGTACTCCTCAACTCAAGGTATTTTGTGATGCAGATTGGAGGGCTTGTGTTAATTCTAGAAGGTCAGTCACTGGTTATTTGGTAATGCATGGCTTATCACCAATCTCTTGGAAGTCAAAGAAGCAGGACATTGTCTCTAGGAGTTCTGCAGAGGCAGAATATAGAGCAATGGCAGCCTCAGTAGCAGATGTGGTATGGATCACAGGTTTACTTCAGGAACTTGGTATGAAGATTCAAACTCCAATATCAGTACACACAGACAACAAATCAGCCATTCAGATTGCAGCAAATCCAGTGTTCCATGAAAGAACAAAGCACATTGACATTGATTGTCATTTCATTAGAGAGAAGATACAAGCAGGACTGATCAACACTGTCTTTCTGCCATATATGGCACAACCAACTGATTTACTTACAAAGGCTCTTAGTGGACAACAACATAATGTTCTACTCTTCAAGCTAGGAATGAAGAACATCTTCATTTCTTCTAGCTTGAGGGAGGGTGTTGAAGTATTGGGAAAATGCACTCTAGTGCTTAACTAATTGAGGAGAATCAAGATGGTTGGAGAGGTAGTTAGTTGGTATAGTTAGTTACAAAGTTGGTTATGGAGCTAATTAAGTTGTTAGAAGTAGTTAACATAATTAGATAGTTAGATGATTCTAGAATGGTAGAAGTGTATAAATACACATGCTTGTAGAGATATTTTCTGCTAAACAAGAAAATAATAGAGAAGACATTTTCTCAAACACTTGTAGTATATTGAAGTCTACATTTTATCTCTTGCTCTATCTCCTCATTCAACCTTCGATAATGCAGCAGCAGTAGAGACAACCATAACACCTCTCCAATTCACCAAATCAACAGAAATGTTATAGTAATAGATGATGACGGTTATAGAGAGATATAACTATATCAATATAATTTAAATTGAGAAACATCGAAGTAGTTTTAAGAAATTAAATAAAGTACTACTCTTTAAAAGGCAGAAAAATGTTCTCGAAATACGACCAGATTGATAAAATTACATTATTTATCTTTAATAATATCTTTCATAGACCAAATCGAGATCAAATCCTAAAGTCGTTGTCTACTAGTGTGGTAATACTAACTGACAAAGGGAATCAATCATCCATCACATGATTTAATCTTCTGCTAACACAATGTCTATCTATCATCTATGTCACTATGATGCTGTCATGCCGAGGACCAGTTGAAAACTTTTTATGTGTGTCACAAAATTGATAGAGCGGTACGTAATGTTTGAGACTTTTTTTTTTATGTCAAAAAAGATGGATTCAAATACTACGTTATTGCGTCCACAAGCTTTGAGTCCATTTTTTTATGAGATAAAAAAAAGTTTTATACTATTAATATTAGTTGTGTGAGTCATAAAATATATTTTTTTTATAAAAAAATATATCTTATCAAACTTCATTTTGTAAGGCTTCTTTTCATTTCACAAATAGATGAATTTGAAGTTTGCAAATTCAAAAGTGTCAGATTGGGATTCACCAAGAAAAAATCTTCATATGATTTTGTAAGTTGTGTGAGGTCAAAAGTAGTTTTTTTCATTTGTACAAGAATAAATATATTATTAAAACTAAAATAAAAGTATTACTAATTGGAAAAAAATCTTATATACTCCTATATGGAAAGCTATGAGGAGATTGCATCATCATCCTATGTCACCACTCACCCCCAACGTCATGGATATAATTTTATTAACAGCTGAGCAGCGGGTACTGGGTAGAGACTAGAGAGTAGATACAAAGACTGAGGCACAACAATCAAAAACAATTTGACAAAATATTCTACATATGGAATATTAGTAGAAATTTTTTCAACAGGTTAATTCTCTATGAGATGAGCAAATTAAAGTGTCATAACCAACTCATAGAAGCAAAATCCAATGAAATAGGGAAACATCTAATGTTTGTGTGATCAATGCTTTAAGTTTTAGCTCTGTCTGTTTTGGATTCTCTTACTAATAACATGAGAGTCCTAAATTAAATGGATGGACTAAAATTGGTAGATTAACAAGACCTAGCTATAACCTCTTAATAAAAAGGTCGGCACAGCCGTGTAGAATTGTATTCATCATTACCTTTATGAATGAATTGAAAGGTCATTGGAGTAGAGATGACAACGGATCAGATTTGGACCGGATCCTACTAGATTCAGATTCGTTTTTCATACCTGGATCCAGATCCGGATCCAGATCCATCGAATCCATAAAAATCAGATTCAAATCCGGATCAATCGAATCCACCGGGTCCACGGATCGGATCTGAATCCACATGTAAAATTTTTTGCCTTGAATAATATTCCCACCTGTTGAAACTTTTTTGACAAAATGAAACCCAATACATAAATAAATATATCTATTATCAATACATAAATAATATCCATGAATATATCAATCGGCAATTGCATAGTTAGGACCGGTGAGTCTATGAATTATAAGGTCTTTCAGAACAATTTTAATTGTGTTTATGCTAAGTACATGTATTGATGAATCGTGATGCACTTCAGTTTTTTTATTTGATTCGGATCAAATATCTTCTGGCAACATGACTCAATGATGTGTGTCTATCAGGAAGTTGCATAATCAAGGAGTGAGATTAAGCATCAATACCTCTAATTGTTAATGACTGTCAAGAGTTAGATTTGGATTTCATTTGTTTGAACTGCTCGGGATTATCTTTCTGTGAACTGTATTCTGAAGAGATTTTCTTACTGTGATTTGATAGTTCTTTAAACCAATATAACATACACAACAAATATATTTACTATGTTTAGCAAGTAGACTAGAATAATATTCCATATATTAAATATATGTATTATCAATACATAAATAATAGATATATTTAATAAAAAAATGGATCCACGATCAGATCTGGATCGGATACGGATCTTAAATACAAGATCCAGATCCGATCCGTCAGAAATGGATTCGGGTCCGATCCGGATCCGTCGGGTCTAAAATTTAAAGATTTATATCCTATAAACCGGATTCGAATCGGATCTAGGATCCACGACCATCTCTACACCGGAGATACAAATAGTTTTCTAAAAATTGACACAATCTAATTAGTGCTCTTACACCATCAAATTAGAGTTTAACTTTTAAATTCATTGTTGGTGAGAAGTTCTCTTGGGACCATGACTATAGCTAGATATTTTGTCCTCTCCTAGAATTACTGACACATGACAGCTAAAATCAAGGTGTACTTTACTGTATATATTACATCTTCCGGACATACTAAACAATAGTAGTAATAATTCATACATGTAAAAACAACTTAAATACATAAACAAATAATTTACCCAGATACATGACATAATATTTGCATAAAAACAACTTAGATACAAGACAAACAAAAATACAGCTATTTAGATACGTGACAAACAAAAATACCACTAGGAAGATACGTCATATGTGACAAAAAAAATACGTTTAAACAATTTAGATATGTGACAAATAAAAATACGATTAGTTAAATATATCATAGGTGACAAAAACAATTACGTTAAAACAACTTATGTATGTGACAAACACGTTTCATAAAGCATGACTGTGAACGATAAATAAACAACAAAAAACTGATTTGGCACATGTAAGGACAAAAAGAGTCCCAGTCAAGTCTTTAAAAAAAATTGGAATGAGCTACTGACTTTGTGTAGCTAATAAACTTTTGCAATAAGATATTGTTACTCCGTCACTAAATAAGATTATCGAGGAAGTTTGTTGTTTAGCTATAGAATTAGTATGTCATTAGTTCATGTTTTTTAATAGTAATGGTATTTACACATGAAATCCTGATGAATGAACTATTTAATTACACTGGATTGAAATATAAAATTGATTAGCGTGAGGAATTTAATGGTGTTTACCTGAAAGAAGAGGGATTAGAAGGCCATTCAGGTGCGTATTTCTCCAAAGGATAACAGTGCAGCCTAAGATAATCTCTCCAATTATGAACAGTTTCCTTCTTCACATTAAAACTAGTGGATAATCTCATGGTCTTTGATGGATCATCTGAATACAACTTCATCTTCTCTTCCACAGGAAGCCTGAAAAACTCATGAGCTACCCCTAGCATTTCCTCTATTACCTTCTTTGGTACACCATGGTTTATTACCTGATCATAAACAAGTTATATTAGAAAAAATGATGAAAAAGCCAAAACAAAAGGACTACTCCTACTACCTCCGTCCGAGGATATGTGACAAGCTGGTTCAGAGTACGAGGGTCGGTCAAATTAAATTACTTAATTTTTGGTGTGAATTCTGACATAGATTTTTTAAGTTCTTTTAAAATAAAATTTTATATATTTAAAAACTGCATAAAAGGAAATATTATAAATCATACTCCCTCCGTCCCATTTTAAGTGTCTTAATTTGACTTGGCATGAAGTTTAAGAAATAAAAGAATTGTTTTAAATTTTGAAGTCTTAAATTAAAAATGTGTGTAGTCCTTTAAATTTTGTGGTCTTAAATTTGTCAGGTAAGATGTTGGAATTGGAAAACTTACTAAATATAGAAAGATACACTCTTTTTGGGACAGACCAAAAAGAAAAGTAAGACACTAAAATTGGTACGGAAAGAGTATAATATTAAATAATTCAAAATATTTGAATTGTTTTTAACAAAAGTGTGGTTAAAGAAAACCTCTTTGACTAGTTCAACACATAAATTGGGACTGTTAAGAGTCTCACATCGGACATAGGATATGGAATGAAAACATGAACTCCTTATATGCACTTGGACAATTCTCACCCTATAAGCTAATTTTTGGGGTTGAGTTAGGCCCAAGATCCATTCTTTACATGATATTAAAGTCAGACTCATTCCAATTCTTTGTTCACCGATGTTGGGCCCCCAAATTATATTATCCACGCTCTAGTTAACAAGGTCTGGGAGTGCGAGGAGTGTTACGAGTCCCACATCGGATATGAAATGAGAACATGGACTCCTTATATGGACTTGGACAATCCTCACCCTACAAGCTAGCTTTTGGGGCTTGGGCCTAACTCAATCCCAACAACTAGCTTGTAAGATGAGGATTGTTCAAGTCCATGTAAGGAGTTCATGTTCTCATTCCATATTCAATGTGGGACTCTTAACAGGAGCGAAAACATTATTTTATTAGCTTTATACATTTGCTAGTGAAATGAAAAAAGGGAACCTGAAAAAACCCATAAAGACGACAGGCTTCGCCAATTTGATGAATGATAATGTTTCTGTCGCTGCAAGACATATCAATAACTGGAACAAAATCTTCGCAGTCGACAACTTCAGACAGACGAGGCCTTTGGGATTCAGGTCGAACATAGATTTCAGGGAGGGTTGAGTAGTTGGTTCCATTGGAAAGAACATTTGTTCTTTTCATTATGTGAAGAACATAGCAAAAGAACTGTAGTTGAGAGCTAGAATGTGCTCGAGATGTCCGTGTAGTTTCGGGGAAACTCAAGTTGTATATAACTATATATAGGGGTCCTTGATTCTTCACATTTAATACTCCTTTTAAATAAATAGTCTACATCTGCTTTTCATATTTACCGACTTGATTAAATTATTGTAAAACTGATGGAGGAACATATGCATGCTCTGAAACACATTGTGCGATATATTCAGGGCATTCTGGAGTATGAATTACATTTATACCCGTCCTCTGTTTCCAAACTTGTTATTTACACTGATGCAAATTGGGCAGGATGTCCGGATACAAGACGATCCACCTCCGGGTATTGCGTCTTCCTTAGTGACAATTTAATCTCATGGTCCTCAAAAAGGCAGGCCACGGTATCACGATCAAGTGTTGAAGCAGAATATCGTGATGTGGTCAATGTTGTATCTGACTCATGTTGGATTCGGAACCTGTTACTTGAACTTCATTGCCCTATTCCGACAACAACAATAACATACTGTGATAATGTTAGTGCAATCTATCTCTCAGGAAATTCCATCCACCATCAACGCACTAAACATATTGAGTTGGATATTTATTTTGTACGCGAGAAGGTGGCTCGCGGACAAGTGTGGGTGCTGCATGTCCCAACGCATCATCAAATCGCAGATATCTTCACAAAAGGACTTCCGCAGATATTATTTGAAGATTTTAGGGACAGTCTCAACATTCACCGCCCTCCAGCTTCGACTGCGGGGGAGTGTTAGAATATTATGTAAATCATATTATTATTATGTATTGATGTAGTATCATTTTATATATGGTAGGTAGTAAAATATTAATTAGGAATATTATGTTAATTAGGTAGAAGATTATTAGGGATTGATTAGGAAGATTAGGCATGATTTACTCTTCCTAATTACATGTATATGGTGTATATATTGTTCCCTTTAAGGATGAATACATTGAGGAAAATACTTTCAAAGTCTTACATGGTATCAAGAGCTTAAGGAAAGATCCAAAATTAGTTTATTTTCTTCCAAATTTTTGGTCATCTTCCTCCCTAGAACACCCTAGTTGGCCGAAAATTTCTTCAACTTTTTTTCTCTCTTACTCCATTATTGATTATCCTTCATCACAACCAATTATGTCTGAAACCAAATCATCCTTTCACCCTGCCCTTGCTGTCTCAAACATCAAAACACATGTTTCCATCAAACTAGAAATGGAAATCGTTCATTATGCGACTTGGACGGAATTATTCAAAATATGTTGTCGTGCTCACAAAGTTTTTCATCATATAATTTTTCCAAAAGATGGTAAAGGGAAAGACATAACAAACGATGCAGAAAAGGAATTGTGGGATACACTTGATGCCACAGTCCTTGGTTGGATTTATGCAACAATCTCCACTGATTTGTTGCATACGATAATGGAACCGGATTCAACAGCCATGGCGGCTTGGGAACGCTTGCGAGATATTTTTCAAGATAACCAAAACTCTCGCGCTGTTACATTGGAACAGGAGTTCTCAACCATTGATATGGCGAATTTCCCTAATGTTTCTACATATTGTCAACGACTCAAAGTGTTGGCCGATCAATTAAGAAATGTTGGTTCACCGGTTACTAATAACCGGTTAGTCTTGCAATTGGTCGCCGGTCTCACCGATGCGTATAGCGGCGTGGGAACTCTAATCCGTCAAAGTAATCCTCTACCATAATTTTATCAAGCAATGTACATGCTTGTACTTGAAGACTCGGGCTTGGTGAAAAAGCCTCAACTACTTCAAATTCCACCATGATTGCCACTCCTTCAAATGATGGTAATTTTTTTGACCATTCTCAACAAAATAAGGGACAAAAAGGACGTCATAACAATAAAAATAATGGTGGAAATCGCGGAAATCACAAAGGTGGAGGCCATCGAAATTCCAATGGCGGTGGTAATGGCGGTTATACCAACTCCGGTGGTGGACAGTGGCAACAGCACGACGACAGGGGTGGCGAATAGTGGCAGCAGCCCGGCGGCAGGGGTGGCGGACAGTGGCAGCAGCCCAACGGCAGGGGTGGCGGACAGTGGCAGCAGCCCCAACGGCTGGCAGTGGCCTTGGGCTATACCACCCAGCCCAGCCCCAACAGGCAATTGGGCCAGGCAGCCACAAAGGCCCACTAGCCAGCCTCAGCAAAACAGTGGATATTTTCCACCAATTTGGCAGCAGCAGCAACAAGCCCAGCAGGCCCATTTCGTTGAGTCTGGTAACACATGCAATGGCATTGGGCCTTAGTCGACCCAGTGGCATGAGGCCCGTTCAACAGGGGCCCACCCCACAGAAATTGAGTCCACCATGCACACTCTTGGACTTAATCCACCGGATTCAAATTAGTATATGGACTCCGGAGCGACGTCCCATATGACGTCCTCCCAAGGTAATCTCTCGTCCTATTTTAATTTGAGCAATGATAATGGAATAATTGTCGGAAATGGCCATTCAATTCCAATAAAAGGTTATGGTTCTAGCAAATTGTCAACCCACCCATAATTTTAAAGAATGTCCTTCATGCTCCCAAATTAATCAAAAACTTGGTTTCTATTAGAAAGTTTACAACTGATAATTGGGTATCTGTCCGTTTTGACCCCTTTGGCTTTTCCGTGCATGATTTTCAGACGGGGAAGCTTCTCATGAGATGTGATAGCAAGGGGGAGCTCTATTCAATAAATCCGTCAACACAACAATCCAAGTTTCCTTCTGTTTTTGCAGCCTTGGCACCATCTTTATGGCACCAACGTTTGGGACATCCGGGACATGTTGTTTTGGCTTCTCTTAAACAAAATAATTTTATTTCTTGTACCCAAACATGGACTCTAAATAAGTGTCATTCTTGCACACTTGGTAAACATGTTAAGTTGCCATTTATTTCCTCTACTTCATGCACCCTTTTGCCATTTGATATTTTACATTGTGATATTTGGACATCACCCGTTTTGAGTTCTTCTGGTCATAAATATTATCTGCTTATACTTGATGACTACTCTAATTATTTGTGGACATTTCCTTTATCGAAAAAATCACAAGTGTTTTCCATTTTTCTCACTTTTAGAGCATTCATCCAAACTCAATTTGAACGTGATATAAAAAATATTCAATGTGACAATTGGAGGGAGTTTGACAATAAACAATTTTGGGATTTTTTCAAAATAAATGGTCTTCAGTTTCATCTGTCTTGTCCTCATACTTCATCACAAAATGGGAATGCGGAATGCAAAATTAGAACCATAAACAATATTGTTAGAACATCTCTTTCTCATGATTCACTTCCCCCTGTATTTTTGCATCATGCACTCCAAATGGCCACTTACCTGTTGAATATCCTTCCTCATTAAAAACTATCATACCAAGCTCCCCTAAAAATGTTTTATTTACGAGAGCCCTCATATCATCACTTAAGAGTGTTTGGTTGCCTTTGCTACCCCCTCTTTCCATCCACCACAATCACAAAACTCCAACCCCGGTATACCCCATGTGTTTTCTTGGGACATCCTACTCTTCATCGCGGTTACCAACGTTATGACATTTTTTCCAAAAGAATATTTATAAGTCGTCATGTAATCTTTGATGAAATAATTTTTCCATTTGCTAAGATACATGCCATCGAGACTTATACCTATGATTTTTTGGATGATGATAACCTTTCGTATCTAACACATTTTTTCACAACTCGGTACCTATTGCTAGTGTTGAAAACCGTAATCCAGGCCCATTGGGCCAACGATCGATGGCCCAACTAACTGACATTTCAATGCAGCAGCTTGGCCTTCAGTTCCGAGGCCTAGTCCCACTATCGCACAATCTACCCGGTCCAGCAGTTTGGGCTAGTCCACCACTACGGGCCCAATTTCAGCGCAAGCAATACAGCCCACTGGACCCTTGGTTTCTCACTCCTCGGTCAGTGGCGTCCAGTCCACTGGCCCAACAAATCATCCAGTTACCCGTAGTCAACATGGAATTGTCAAACCCAATACCAAATATAGTCTTCACACCCAGGTCTCAAAATCACCTTTACCTCGTAATCCAGTGTCTGCTCTAAAAGACCCGAATTGGAAAATAGCGATGGATGATGAATATCATGCTCTAATTATAAATAGGACATGGGATTTAGTACCTCGTCCATCTAATGCTAATATAATTCGATCTATGTGAATTTTCAGCCATAAAGAAAAGTCTTATGGAACTTTTGAGGGACATAAAATCCGTCTTGTAGGTGATGGGAAGACACATCAGGTTTGTGTAGATTGCGGGAAGACATTCAGTCCAGTGGTCAAAACAGCAACTATCAGAACAGTTCTCAGCCTGTCTCTCTCAAAAGGATGACCACTTCATCAATTGGATGTCAAAAATGCCTTCCTACATGGACACCTCAATGAAAATGTATACATGCACCAACCGTTGGGATAAAAAGATCCTAAATATCCCAACCGTGTGTGTTTGCTCAACAAATCATTATATGGCCTGAAGCAGGCCCTAGGGCTTGGTATAAGCGGTTTGCAGATTTTGTGTCACAGATGGGTTTTTCGCACAGCCGTTCATATAATTCCCTGTTTATTTATCGTCAGGGTAATCATACTGCTTATCTTCTTCTATATGTGTATGATATTATTCTAACAACATCTTTAGACTCTCTTCGCAAGAATATCATGTCACAGCTTAGTTCTGAATTTGCTATGAAAGATCTTGGCCCACTACACTACTTTCTAGGAATTGTTGTGACACGACATATAGGTGGATTATTTCTCTCCCAGAAGAAGTATGCATCAGAAATCGTGGAACGAGTTGGAATGTCTTTATGCAAACCTTCGGCAACTCCGATCGACACAAAGTCAAAATTGAGTGCCATCTCTAGCAAGCCTTTTGTTGATCCGACGTTATACCGCAGCCTAGTTGGAGCTTTACAGTATCTCACATTCACCAGGCCAGATATTACCTATGCAGTGCAACAAGTGTGTATATTCATGCATAATCTAATGGAGGAACATATGTATGCTCTGAAACGCATTGTGCGATATATTCAGGGCACTCTGGAGTATGGATTACATCTATACCCGTCCTCTATTTTCAAACTTGTTACTTACACTGATGCAAATTGGGCAAGATGTCCGGATACAAGATGATCCACCTCCGGGTATTGCGTCTTCCTTGGTGACAATTTAATCTCATGGTCCTAAAAAAGGCAGGCCACGATATCACGCTCAAGTGCTGAAGCAGAATATCATGTTGTGGCCAATGTTGTATCTGACTCATGTTGGATTCGGAACCAGTTACTTGAACTTCATTGCCCTATTCCGACAACAACAATAGTATACTGTGATAATGTTAGTGCAATCTATCTCTCAGGGAATCCCATCCATTATCAACGCACTAAACATATTGAGTTGAATATTCATTTTGTACGCGAGAAGGTGGCTCGCAGATAAATGCGGGTTCTACATGTCCCAACGCGTCATCAAATCGCAGATATCTTCACAAAAGGACTTCCGCTGATATTATTTAAAGATTCTAGGGACAGTCTCAGCATTCACCGCCTTCCAATTTCGACTGTGGGGGAGTGTTAGAATATTATGTAAATCATATTATTATTATGTATTGATGTAGTATAATTTTATATATGGTAGGTAGTAAAATATTAATTAGGAATATTATGTTAATTAGGTAGAAAATTATTAGGGATTGATTAGGAAGATTAGGCATGATTTACTCTTCCTAATTACATGTATATGGTGTATATATTGTTCCCTTTAAGGATGAATACATTGAGGAAAATACTTTCAAAGTCTTACAAAAATCTTATTTTTTTTCTTAAATATCATATCGAGTCAACTGATGTTTGTGATAAAGATATAGATATTCGATCTAACTCAACCCCAATAGCTAGCTTATTGTGATGATTGATCACTATATAAAGAGATAAATATCACCTTAACCTACCGATGTCCAACACCTTTTGAACGCCCACGATTAGACATCTTGAGCGTGGAAATTTAAGACGGGCCCACCATTGAGTAAACAATGAATTGGGATTTGACTTTAATACCATGTGACTTTATAAGTTTATATGATCTTGACGATCCTTAATGAGCTATCTTTTGGGGTTGAATTAGACTCAAAATTTATATTTTTCACAATGCCTTATAAATTGGGTCGAATTAGATATTCGATCCCCACCACCCTCACCATCATCTCCATCCCCCTTTCTCCTCTTAATAATAGGATGCTCTAAGTCATGATCATCCCATCTTTCCTTCCTTGCGCCCTTGGCCATTATGTGTTTTTTCTTAGGATTATGTGCGCTTTGTATGATCAGAATTTCATTAGTACAGTCAGGAGACGTGTCCACAGGGGCAGAAGGATGAACCTGAAATAATATATAAACAATTAGTATTAATTTTAATTTTAATTTAACACATTATCTTTTAATAAAAAATCAAACATGTGTGTCGACGGGCTCATGAGAGGGCTCCTGAGCGGTCTCCTGAGAGGGGTCTGGTGTAGGATCCAAAATAATATCATAAATGGGATCCTGAATGGCTAGAGCTGTAGCTGGAGCCGAAACCGGAGATGGAGCCTGAGATGTAGCTGGAGCCGGAGATTGAGATGGAAATAGAGCTGGAGCCGGAGTTGGAGATGGAGCTGTAGCTGAATCCTAAGAAATGAAAAATTATGAAATAATCAGTATAGGTATTTTAATTTGTTGAAATAAGTATTTTAAACACTTACTCCTGAGCAAAGAAAAATGTCAAAGTCCATGAATGAGAAATCGTACTCCAACTCCTTGCCACTATGTAGATCACGAATTGGCCGCTCACTCTGTATATCATGAACTTGTAACACCTCGTACCTTCTGGCTATAGTTTGAACCATACAATGGGAATATAATAGAACTACGATGAGGTTGGATGAAGTGTTTTGAAAACTAATCAAGACATAAGAAGGGTCTTAGAAAAAATTGGAGTCGGAAGCTACTCTACGGAGCATGTTTTAAAGTGAATTTGCAGCATGCCTCACTTCAACCGAGTTTACTGATAAATCTATAAGGAATTTGGGAAAACGTCCTTCATGAAAGTTGTAGCCCTTGACAATACCTTTCCATACATACAAGGCCTGTGTCAAACAAAATTTTGTCCTCAAAAGGTTATGGCCGATTTGTTCAGGATATGTAAAATGGAAATCCTGATTCTTGCATGATTATGTTTTAAAGCCCAAGCCTTTATGATAAGCTATAAATACAACCCTAAAACATTTTATGTAAGGATTTTTTACCAGATCTTCTACCGAACACCAAAGGTGAGTTCTTATTCAAATCCCTATATCAATTATATTAAGTTAACACTAGATTAATACCGAATCATTATTTGGAATCACTAGATTTTAGAAAAATCCATTCAAGGTCGAATTTGGAATGAAGCTTTGGGATTTCTTCAAAATGGTAAGCCCCTAAATCATTAATGAATTAAATGGAGTTATTATTATGTTTTATACATTTAATGGTTGGTATAATTATGAAATAGGATTGATTTAGATGCACTCCATCAAATGCAAAACCCTAGTAATTTTGCTGTAGATTTTCCCTCCGAGCAACCAGCTTCCTTTGGCATTTTTCAATAATTTAACCGTTGGATTGAGCCTAAATTTTAACGGAGTGGTAACAACATATAGATCTTAAATTTGAATGATGGAGCTCAGATTTGGTGGTCCAAAGCAGTGTGGTTTGAGCTATGAACAGTAGCAACGAAAATCGCTGAAAATTCTTCTCAAGGTTTCAAGTTTAGAAGTTTGGGTTTCTTACTGAATAGTTCAGACCTTTTTTCAAGTTTTAAAGCGACTAAGTTATGTAGAGCTTCTATCCACGTGTGGGAATATCCATGTTCTTCCCCACGCCTCATTTTCCATGAAGTTATGAAAACTCCATAACTTAGGGTTTGTACTCTCTTATCATGAAACCCTAATTACATGAAATACTATATATATATATATATATATATATATATATATATATATATATATATATATATATATATACATGTATATATATATATACATGTATATATATATATATTGTTTCTATTATGGTTCGTTATTGTATTTGTGATATGTCTTTATGATTTTCATGAATCTGTCTATAATCCATGAACGCATGCTTTGAATTTCATGAGTTCATAAATTACAAGTTATGATCATTGTTACTCAATACATGAAATTATACATGTTTTTTCATGATTTATACAAGTTATATGATATATCTATTTCACATGCTAAATTATGATTTCAAACTATGTTTTACAAGTTGCTTTCATGAAACTCATGGGCTTACAAGCCACTATTTTCAAGTACATGTTTTGGGAGTTGCATAGTTACCGAGAAGGCTCAGATAGCCTGAAACTACGTATGACACCGTAGGATAAGGGTCGCTCCACCAGAGGACGATACCTTCAGATTGCAGATTGGATCCTTTCATGCCATGTTCATGTCTCATACCCCAGCAAGGTATGAGAGCGCTTTGCTGGTTGGGCTAGGTACCAGACTTCACGTACTCACATGGTGACTCATGTTGTCGGTTATACTATTATTCTCCCCACAGATATACAGATATACAGTTTTACAGATTTTATATATGTTTTTATATACATGTCATATCATGTTCATATTCATGTTCAATTTCAGTTTCAGTTTCATGTTCTTATTATTCCATGTGCCAACTTATTCCTTTGGTTGTTTTACATACAGTACAATTCAAATGTACAAACGTCCCTTTGCATGAGACCTGCACTTCACGGTGCAGGTGCTGAGTTTCAGGATGACAGCTCTGCTCATTAGGATTGCTTCAGTACCAGCTATTTGGTGAGCCCTATCTCATTCGAGGTGTCAGTATATTTATGTTTATGATTATGTATTACAGTAAAGGTATGTCAAGGCCTTGTTCTGATAAATAGTTTTGCAGTTACACTCATGTTCAGAGGTTTCATAGACTAGTTTAGTATGTCATGTCAGCATTGGTTTTTAGACTTAACATGTTTTCAGATACTTTCACAAAATATATATTTTCAAATTATATTAAGTATTCAGTTTGCATGTATTATTATCATTTTTAGTGCATGCTTTGGATGACCATGTTAATTCAATAGCCATGTGGTTCGCTCGGTCACATGCAGACAGTCACCGAGTGTCGTGTTTCACTCATGCCATAGTTCGGAGGGTTATAAAAATGGCCATTGCGTAGGCACTGATGCGTCATATGAATCCCAATCTATGTCATTACCCTGAGATAAAACTCGAGTACATCTAAAAATAGTTGTGTCAGTGTATATAGAGGTGTTAACGGTCGGTAAAAACTCGATAGGTGGGCTGAAGTCGACGGGCGGATTGCAGTCAATAGGACGTCTGGAGTCGACGGGTGCTGCTACACTAGAGTGGGATCAGAAGCATGCTCGTCAGGCTTATCTACTAGACGGGGGCCTCTGTCGGCACATATTTTGCCACCACCTTGGCTTCTATCTCCTCGGCCACGATCCCCTCGGCCTCTATCTCCTCGGCCACGATCCCCTCTGCCACCCCTTTCTGCCACCCATCCTTCTGTCAATATTTCCTATATCACCATCGCCTCTACGAACATGACCACGACTGTGACCGCGATCATGACCACGACCATCTATTGGCTAATACGGGCCCTCTAGAACATGCTCATACATATGTCCGACCTCTAGTGATTGTTGGATACCCGACTTGGCTACCTGAATAATTTGGGCAGCAAATCCCGCTGTCTCGAGGATATGTATATATTGTAAGCCCAACCGTCGCATCGTCTGTACAGTCCGTAGCTACATTTTTTTTACAAATATTAATAGTTGAATAAATTTGTAACGTAATAATTAAGATGATTAATTAATTTGAAGTGCGGTAAACGTACCAACACCTCATATTGTCCCGCGAGTACTGCATATCCTCGACCATCTGGATCACATCGCTAGGGGTTGCCAATAAATTTGCGTGTGATATGCCGGTACCACTCTATGTAAATCTCGATGGAAGTCGTATGTACGACCACCGCTGTGCTCTACAGCCTCTAAGCCCAACAATCGAGTTGGGTGTGCATAAAGGCCCGGTATGTAGTAGTGGAGGTCGAACGCTTATACCGTGTATGGTGGCAGTGCTCCCGAAAAATTGGGTTAGATATATTCTGCACATGCCCAAACTGTCGTAAGACGTGGTGGGGTGCGTAATCCTCAACGATCTCCATGTGTATCAACGGACATCGCGACATCCACATGGGCTCACTAGCCCTGCAAAATGCCGATAACCAATCCAAAAACAGAAAATACGACCTCCATATAAAAACCTGTAAAAAATATGACCCCAAATTATTAAAAAATAAAGATAAAATTAGTAAAACAAATAAGATAACAAGGTAAAATCAAATAAATTTACCCTATCCTCCATCATATGATCAAGCTGGTCCCTGAAAGGAAGAATAATGTGGTGCGTATCTACATCTTAGGATTTGCCTCCTGTTCATTTCCACGCGTAGGACATGTCATCAGCAATGAAGTCAGACTGAGGGTGCGCAGCTACGGGCCGAAAAGGCAACATCCTATCTCACACCCATAACTGAAAGGGTCATTAAAATGATTTATTAGTCATTTTTAAAAGCTATATTTAGAATAAAACTACACACATTTAAATATATAACCTGAAGGAGCGCGTGAAATCCACTGACATCACTCATATCGCCAATAGACTCTCGACATAGTGATCGATACATGTAAGCTAGAATAGCACCGCCCCAGCTGTAATCTCCCAATCGATGATAAATAACAAATATTTTAAGCTCACATGGGAACCAAATATGTTTGGGAATATGATGCCCTCGAATATGATAAGTAAATATAGATGGGCACGACGATTGACATCCTCATGAGCGTAAGTGAGCACAGAGGGAATACATCGACCTTCGACTCTGTCCATGGATATCACCATGTTGAGGCACGTATCCAGTGAGCCTAGTAAACTCATGCCGTAATGGCTGCTCCTGCTGAACATCCTCAGTGTATAATGAGAATTCATCTACTCGTACTCCATACATGACCTCCATATCTTGAAGCGTAATAGTGGCCTCACCAGTGCGGAGATGAAAGTTGTTGGTCTTTGGTCGCCATCGCTCAACCATGACCGTCACAAGAGCCCGATCATGTTGTACCGGACCAGAAGCTATGCAGCGGTATATACCACCCCGATACAGTATCTCTAAGATGCGAGGATGTGGGGGACTAGTCGCAAAAAGATCCCAGGCATATTCCACCCTACAGGGATGGAACAACGTAATCATATGTATATTGACAGTCTATAATAGCTCAGACCTATGATTATCATGTAGATAAAGTACTGCTCTATCGATGGGCCCCGAATGAAGGTTGGGATCCATGGAGGTGTCGTATCTGTATTAGCTATGTTTAAATTATTCATTAACATTTAATACTACTAACTAATCCTTTATCGAAAAATTATATTAACTATCTAAATTTGTGAATTAGAATAATTATGTTGTTCAATCCTAAACTAAGGATTAACTTTTTTTAATTAATAATTGTTAATTAATTATTATACTAACTACAATTAACTAACTAATATTATATTAATAATATTTTTAATCCTAAACTAATGATGTTCAATCTTAAACTAAGGATTAACTATTTCTAATTGATAATTATTAATTAATTGTTATATTAACTACAATTAACTAACTAATATTATATTTTAATGATATTTTTAATCCTAAACTAAGGATTAACTATTTATAATTAATAACTATTATACTAACTACAATTAACTAACTAATATAATATTAATGATATTTTTAATCCTAAACTAAGGATTAACTATTTATAATTAATAATTAATTATTATACTAACTACAATTAATGAAATATTATATTAATGATATTTTTAATCCTAAACTAATGATGTTCAATCCTTAACTAAGGATTAAAGTAATGACGAACTAATTTATTTAACGGGAAATTATATTAAGTAATTAATTAATAATTAACACATAAAATTAGATAAATAATTAGCACATTAATAATTAACATGGATAAAATAATTTTACTTATAAATAAATTAACAAATAAAAATATTATTAGGAGATTAGTATATTTTTTTATAATCAAACAATTAACAAATAATTAACAACTAGGAGATTAATATATTTTTCTAATTAAATAATTAACAAACAATTAACAAATAAAAATTCTGAAAAAAAGGGGTTGGGCAGTGCACGGACAGCCCTATTGCGCAAAAAACAATTGCGAAAAAACACTTTTTCAAAATTCGAGACTATGAAACATTAATCATGCTTAGGATTATAATGTATTTAATAATATAATAAGAAAATTCGTAGTAAAATAGCTAGATTAAAAGTTGTTTTTGAGTTTTGAAATTGAGTTCTAAGACGCTTTATTCCGAAATCTAAGTTTCAAAACTTATTTCCTTGACTTGAATATATTGAGAATATTGACTTTCGGGTTGAAATTTAACGCGAAAATGACATTTTTAGGTGGTGGGATCTTATGTTTTTTGGATGTTAATGGCAGAATTTTAAAAAATATTGTGGGGATCGATGGTGGGGAAGAAAGCGACCGGTCGTTTATCAAATCCCTATTGCACAATAATTTTTTGTGCATTAGGACTTAACGGTGTCGTTACAGTTAAGTCATATTGTGCAACAAAATTATTGCGCAAAAGTTACTTTTGTACCATTTTTTTTGGAGATATTTTTGTTAAGTTCCTCAGTTTTTGGGTCATTTAAGTTCCGAACTCCATCTTTTATTGAGAAAAGAAAAGAAAAAAAAAAGGAACGAATTGAGATCCCAGGGGAAACAGAAGAAGAATGACTAGGTCATAGCTAGCCCCATTTTCTGATTCAAATCAATTTATGTACCGACTATATGTCTTCCATAATGACTAGGTCATAGCTAGCCCCATTTTCTGATTCAAATAAATTTATGTACCTACTATATGTCTTCCATTCAATTGTCTGGTATTTGTTGTTATATCTCACGTTCTGTGGCGGTAATTAAGTAGGGATAGAATGTTAGCTTACCTATCCCGAAAGATAATACGACAGAATTGTTGGGCTAAACGGTTCAAGAATACTCTTAATACATTGTGATATTGTTCACTTTGAGCCATGTATGTATGATTTTCTTCAAATGGCCCCACACCATTAAGAGTATCCAACACCGCTGTCATGATTCATAGGTCATGAGCAAAGGCACTAAGCCAAGCCCACGTTACACTCCGGCATATTTTCATACTCGTCTCGCTAAATTATTGGGATTGATACCAGTTGTTGGGCTAAACCATCCAAGAATACTCTTAATACAGTGTGATATTGCTCGCATTGGGCCAAGTCTGTACGGGTTTCTCCAAAAAGCTCACACCATTAAGAGTATCCAACACCTTATAAGTAGCTTCTTTTTCTTTTCAGTTATCAATGCTATCAATGCCCTTTGTTCGCACAACCAACAAGAATTTGACCTATCAAATAAAAAATTTGAATTTGCTATATATATATATATATATCAAAATTCACACTCTATAAATGTTTGATTCGTCATTGATCCACGCAAGTAAAACATAGCTCGAAACAAAAGAAATTTATTAAAGAAGCAAGAATTAGCCCACTGGCAAAGGATGTACAACTAATTTGAATGTATAGACGAGACTTATCATCAGTAACTTTTTATAAACATAGGAATTGGTATTTTCTTTTTTTTCCACTTGATCAGAGGTTAATATTACTGAATATTACAATATATTCACCAAATATTTTGTAATTAATAGTAATGTATAATTATGGTAAAAATAGAATTCTTATTCAATTAGGATTCAATATTGTACATGCTATATATATATTTGTATTAATGATAAAGACTCTCTAATGGAGATTAATACAATCTTACATGCATCAAGAGCCAAAAATCCCTCCCTACCCTAAACCCTACTTTGGTCGGCGTACCCTTCCCCTCCGCCTCCCTCTTCCGGCGGAAAAACAGCAGTATACCGCCCTGTTACCACTGCTCCTTCGTGATATACAGTCTGCATACCTTGCTCCTCGGTGATATACTGCCTCTCCTTCTCCTCTACCTACAAACATGTATACTCCAGATATATCGTGATATACAGCCCCCCATCTCTCCCCTTCTTCTCAAAACCAATATGTATACCGCTGATATAAAGTTATATACTCAGTACCCAGCCCCCATATTCCTTATTTTATAGCCCGTATACATTAAGTATACATGCAGTAACATCGCCCAATACACTTATCACATAAGCAGCCCGGTATATACGGCATCTTCTCAACCGATATTCTTCCACAAATTTTCGTTAACCCTCATGGATTCTCCCGCTTCCGCTTCCTCAATTCCCGACGTCACAAATCCTTCTCGTGGAAATTGGGCCAACAGGACGTACAGTTCATAACGGGCCCAGCTAGGGATGGCAACGGATAGGATCTGGACTGGATCATACTAGATCCAGATCTAGATCCATTTTTCATACCTGAATCCAGATCCGGATCCATATCCTTCAGGTTCATAAAAATCATATCCAAATCCGGATCCATCGGATCCACCGGGTCCACGGATCGGATCTGGATCCACATGTAAAAAAATTTGTCTTGCTAAGAAATTTTTTTTGAACTGACAAATGATTTTTACTTAGCTAACAATTTACTGTGTTTCAATTTTGAAATGTTCATATGAGATATTTTGTTCGTTGTCTCGTTTTGATTGTAAACTATTAATTGAAAATGTTAGACAATGACAATAGTTATGGAAAATGCATACTAGTATTTCCACAATACTGAACTTGCATGTGCTTGTGAATATAATTTTAACTACTTGTTTATGGAGATGTTAGTCATTCACTAATATAACATTGATTTTATTATCGAAGTTACCTCTTTATTTTTTGGTTTTTGAGTTAACGCAGGGATAAATTAAACTTGTTTTGAGAATAAAAATTGCAAGGATGTGCTTAGCAATTTTAAGAAAATACTTATAAAATTACATTCTAGGTTATGAATATATTTAATAAAAAATGGATCCACGGGTCGGATCTGGACCGGATACGGATCTCAAATACAAGATCCAGATCCAGATCCGAGCCGTCAAAAATGGATCCGGGTCCGATCCGGATCCGTCGGGTCCAAATTTTGAAGATCCATATCCTATAAAACGGATCCGGATCCACCGGATCCGGACCGGGTCCAGGATCCACTGCCATCTCTAGGCCCAGCAGCCCAGCAACAGTGGGCCAATTCGAACTGGGCATATCCTTCCATCAACACTCCAGTGGCCCAAAAACAGCAGCCCAGCTGCGTTCCGGTAGCATTCCAACAACAGTGGGCCAATTCAAATTGGGCCTGCCCTTCCAGCAGCACTTTAGTGGCCCAAAAATAGCACTCTCAGTGGGCTAAACCGAGGCCCAATATCCTGGCAGCCTATCCAGCGGCTCGTCATGCAGGCCCAAGCCATCAAGCCCACTACACAGTGGCCCAGCAGCAGCCGTCCAGCCTCAATCCAACGAATTTGGGCCGTACTTTCGGTACTTTAAAATTGCAGTGGCCCACTGATACGTGGTATATGGATACGGGCGCCACGTCTCACCTCACCAATAATTTTGGTAATCTTCCACAACTACGCAATTTAAATACTCCTCAATCTATTGTGGTCGGAAATGGTCATCGCATTCTAATACAAGGATTTGGCCACATACTAACCCCACCAACGCATCCCCAATTCTCCCTTAAAACATCCTATATGCCCATAATATTATCAAGAACCTAATCTCTATTAGAAAATTTGCCACCAATAATTTTGTATCCATCAATTTCGACCCATTTGATTTTTCTATAACGGACCTACGTACGGGGAAACTTCTTACAAGATGCAATAGTGAGGGGGACCTCTATCCTTTCCTATCCACGCCCACTTCCCATGTCACTCCTCCCACCGCTTTAGCTGCAATATCTCCATCAACGTGGCATAGTAGACCTGGTCATCCGGGAGCTCATGTTTTTGATTCCCTTAGAAACCAAAATTTAATCCAATGTAATAAAGGGAAACTTTCCCATAGTTGCTCCTCTTGTCATCTAGGGAAACATGTTAGACTTTCATTTACGTCTTCTCTAAGTATTACTTTCTCTCCCTTTGATATTATTCATGTGGATTTATGAACATCCCCTATAACTAGCAACCTATGTCATAAATATTATTTGGTATTTTTGGATGACTTCTCCCACTTCCTTTGGGTATATCCGCTTAAACTCAAGTCTCAAGTGTTCTCTAAATTTCTTGAATTTCGTACATTGGTTAAAACACAATTTGAAAAAGACATCAAAACGTTTCAATGTGATAATGGTCGTGAGTTTAATAACTCTCCTTTTCATAATTTTTGTGCGGCTAATAGCATGATTTTTCGTTTCTCCTGCCCCATACCTCCCCTCAAAATGGTAAAGCCGAAAGAATTATCCGCACCATTAATAATATGATTCGTACCCTTCTTTTTCATGCGTCTCCCCCCTACCTTTTGGGAATATGCATTAAAAATGGTATAACACATTATTAACATCTTACCTACCCATGCGATTCAAAATAGGACACCCACCGAAATTCTCTACTGTCGGATCCCTATCTATGATCACCTTCAAATTTTAGGTTATCTTTATTACCCAAATCTGGAATCCACGGTCCCTCACAAATTAGCACCTCGCTCCACTCCAAGCGCCTTCCTAGGTTTCCCGTCGAACCATAGGGGGTACTTGTTCTATGAGTTATCCACAGACAAAATCATAGTCTCACGCCATGCCACGTTTGTTAAGTAAGTTTTCCCATTTGACAACATCCGAAAATTCTGAGTCACTGATTACATATTCCTTGATGATTCAGACACCTCACCTCAAGTCCAAAATGCACTACAAAACCCACTGCGTACCTCCCCTTCCCCCCTCCCGCACACTCACCCGTCCTGCAAACTTCTGACTCCCTACCTCCGATCCCGAAACAACTCGCTACCCAACCAGTGCCAACACCACCACACTACACAACCTGCCATCGTCTGCCTCCCCACGCCACTGTCTACACCCCCTAAGTACACCCAACCACCCTGCTATATACCGACACCCCACCCTCTGACACGCATTCCCCGAAACATCCCGCCACCCACTGCCCAGCCCCACACCACACTGCCAAATCTCGATGAACCCATCCCTACCTACTGCTAGTGCCTCACGATCCGAGACCCACTGCCCCATCCCCGTACCCACACACCAAATGGAAACTCATGCCAAACACGGGATTTTCAAACCCGAAGCCCACTTTAACCTATCCACATAATCCATATCACCAATACCTAAAAACCCAAAACTAGCCAAACTTGACTCGAATTGGAATGCGGCCATGCGTAAGGAGTTTTATGTGCTTACCACTTAGCGCACGTGGGATATTGTTCCAAGGCCAGAGGAGTGAATGTGATTCGTTGTATGTGGCTCTTTCATTATAAGTTTAGATATAGTGGTGATCTTGAACGCCACAAGGCCAGACTTATGGCAAATGGCACAAAGCAGTAGGAGGGTATTGATTGTGGTGAGACTTTCAGTCCGGTGGTCAAATCGGCTACTATTCGCACTGTTCTAGGCATAGTTATGGGTAAGAACTAGCTGATTCATCAGCTTGATGTGAAAAATGTGTTCTTACATGGGGATTTGAAAAAAATAGGTTACATGCACCAACCGCCAGGCTTTGTACATCCAGAGGCTCCTCATCATGTCTGTCATCTCCGTAAGTCCCTGTATGGTTTGAAACATGTCCCCGGGCTTAGTATGAGCGTTTCGCTACTTACATTATGCAGATTGGGTTCGTATCCAGCAAATGTGACCATTCATTATTCATTTTTCATCGAGGTAGTGACATTTCATGTTTATTATTATATGTGGATGATTTTGTTCTGGCTGCCTCTTCTGAAGTGTTGAAAAATGAGATCATTCGGCTGCTTAAATTCGAAGTTGCTATGACTGACTTAGGGAAGCTGAGTTACTTCTTGGGAATTTCTGTGACTAGATCTGCAGATAACATGTTCCTATGCCAGCGTAAGTATGCGGAATAAATTGTGTACAGGGCTAAAATGGCGAATTGTAAAATTATGCCTACTCCGGTCGACTCGAAGTTGAAACTCAGTGCTGCTGACGATGATCCGGTGTCCGATCTCACTCTCTATAGGAGTCTTGCAGGTGCACTTCAGTATCTTACGTTCACCAGGCCTGACATTGCATATGTTGTTCAATGGTTTTGTTTATTCATGCATGCCCCATGGAGCCTCACTTTACAGCTCTTAAACGTATTATTCGATACGTTAAGGGAACTCTTAATTGTGGATTACATCACTACCGCTTTGCATCGACCAGGATGATATCATACACAGACGCTGATTGGGAAGGTTGTCCAGACACGCGGTGTTCCACCTTCAGCTAATGTGTGTTCTTAGGTGACAATCTTATCTCGTGGTCTGCCAAGAGGCAAGCCACACTCTCCCGATCAAGTGCAGAAGCAAAGTATAAAGGCGTTGCAAACGTTGTAGCTGAGATCTGCTGGCTCTGAAACCTCCTCCTAGAGCTTCAGAGTCCCTTTCGTAAGGATTCTATGGTTTACTGTGATAACATATTTGCGGTATACTTATCTCATAATCTAGTTCAGCATCAGAAAACCAAGCACATTGAGATGGATATACATTTTGTTCGTGAGAAGGTTGTTATAGGTCATGTTAAGGTTTTGCATGTGCCTTCTTCGTATCAATATGCAGATATTTTCACAAAGGGACTTCCTCGACATCTGTTCAACGACTTCAAATCCAGTCTCAGCGTCCGGCCTCCTCCCGCTCCGACTGAGGGGGTGTATTAGTGAATATTACAATATATTCACCATATATTTTGTAATTAATAGTAGTGTATAATTATGGTAAAAATAGGATCCTCATTCAATTAGGATTCAACATTGTACACACTATATATATTTGTATTAATGAGAAAGACTCCCCAAAAGAGATTAATACAATCTTACAGTTAAAGATCACCGAATTTACTGCAAGCAAAATGTGAAGCGTGCAACTCCATGCATGTTGAAAATATGCAAAAGCTTTTTGCCATTTTAGATACATTGTAATCAAGCTGTGTGTATGATTGTAGACTTTGGGCAGCATGTCGACTGATGAGACATTAGTATAGAAATTAAAGGACTGATTAATGTTAAGATAATTATGGGGCAATCCCATAATTATCTCAAATCATCATTACTCATGATTATTGTAATGTCTTTGTAATCAATTGTAATCACATTAATTAGGATGATTGTAAATTAGTATCATCTAATTTAGGCTAATTAGATAGGTTTACCTTTATTCTATTAGGATACCTTTGTATATAAATTTTACAATTGGAATGAAATCACTCAAGGAATCAATTTACCTCATGGTATTAAGAGCAAAAAATATTTTGCCCTAAATATTTTTCCCTCTCCTCCCTTAGCCGATTTTTCCTTGTTTTCTCGGCCACCTTTAACAAAACCACAGGGTTTTCTAAAACCCTAATATTAAACCACTTCAACACAAACCCTAAAGTACACCACCCCCACCCGTCGGCCCTCTCTCTTTTTCCATTTTCATAAACCCTAGCCGATACTTAGGGTTCTCCAAATTAATTCCACCAAACACAAAACACTATTCTCGTCTTCTTTTTGGTCTTGCTTTGTTTGTAGCGTGAAGAAACTATGGCCAAAAAACAAAACTTCCATCCTGCTCTTACCGTCAATAAAGTCAAGAACTTTATTTCCATAACACTTGAAATGGAAAAAGGGCAATACACCTCTTGGGCGAAATTGTTCAAAATTCAGTGTCGTGCTTATGAGGTAATAGACCATATCATCCCTTCCGAGTCATCATCGGACACTCCTACGGTGAACAAAAAGCTATGGTACCATATAGATGCTATAGTCCTTCAATGGATTTATAGCACTATATCAAACGATCTTTTACATACCATACTAGAGCTGAACTCTACGGCTCAACAGGAATGGGAACGTTTACAAAACATATTTCAAAATAACAAAATTTCTAGGGTTGTATATCTTGAACACCAATTTACTAATGTTAAATTGGATGATTTCTCCGACGTTTCCGCCTATTGTCAAGAATTGAAGGTGCTTGCAGACCAACTATCAAACATTGGTTCGCCGATAACAAATCAATGGTTGGTTCTTCAGTTGATTGCAAGGTTAAATGAACAGTATGATGGAGTATTCATTCAACAGAGTAATTTGTTGCCTCCTTTCTATGAGGATCGTTTGAGGTTGATTCTCGAAGAAATACGGAAAGCAAAACAGGTATCATCTGGAGCAGCCACCACCGGAACTGCTCTCGTCTCCACTAACTCATTTTTCGCGAATTTGCAGCCACAGATTTCTGGTTTGGGGGCCAATGGAAATCGCAACAATAATGGTAAAAAAATGGGGTTCAAACCGTAAAAATAACAAAGGAAAAAATAATGGTAGAAAGGGATGAGGTAGAGGAGGCGGACAACCAGCCGGCGGAAGCAACCAATCCGAGCAGTGGCGGCCAATTGGAAACCAGTGGGGGAAGTACCCACCATGGGCCTGGGCCCCACAATGGGTTGCCCTGCCATGCCCATATCCAACTTCATCATGGGACAGACCCTCATCTTCAAACCGACAGCCCGGTATTTTAGATTCTCGTCCACAACATGCATTTGCAGCCCATACACCATCTTCTATAGGCTATGCTCCCACTGATATTGAACAATCCATGAACCACATGAATCTGAATGTTCCAGATGAGTCGTGGTATATGGACACAAGGCCAACATATCACATGACGACATCTCAAGGTAATCTCTCATCTTATTTTAATATGAGCAGTAATAAAAATATTATTGTCGGCAGTGGCCAGGAAATTCCAATTCTGGTATTGGTCAGGTACAACTACCCCCTCCACACCCACCATTATATTTGAAAAATGTCTTACATGCACCAAAACTGATTAAAAACTTGATATATGTTCGACATTTTACAATTGACAACAATGTTTCTGTGAATTTTGATATGTTTGGCTTTTCTGTGAAGGATTTTCAGATGGGGATGCCACTAATGAGATGTAATAGGACGGGGGACTTGTATCCCATCACCACTGTTTCCAACAATCGCATGACCAAACCATCAACCTTTGCAGCCATTTCTCCTATTATATGGCACAATCGGTTGGGACACCCAGGAACACCAGTTTTTAATAATCTTAGGAAGAATAAATTGTTTTCTTGTAACAAACTTTTGGACTCTTCAGTTTACCAAACTTGTGTGTTTGGCAAACATGTTAAGCTTCCTTTTGCATCATCTACTTCTCATACTCTTATGCCATTTGATCTTTTGCATTGTGATTTGTGGACATCGCTAGTTTTAAGTTCTGCAGGTCATAAATACTATATGCTCATTTTAGATGATTAATCAAATTTTCTGTGCAAACCTACACTATTTAAAAATAATTTAGTGTTTTTATCAAAATTCAATTTGAAAAATTCATTAAATATTTTCAATGTGACAATAGGAGGGGGGCGGGAATTCATATATGCCCAATTTAATGATTTTTGTCACCAAAATGGGATGTCTTTGCGTCTTTCGTGTCCACATACATCACCACAAAATGGGAAAGCCGGAAGAAAAATTTGAACATTTAACAATATGGTTCGCACTCTCGTTGTGCATTCGTCCACACCACTAAATTTTTGGCACCATGCACTTCAAATGGCCATGTATCTTTTAAATATTCTTCCTAGTAAACTGCTCTCCAATGTGTCCCCAACACAAATATTGTATCATCGTCTCTCATCTTTTACACATTTGAGGGTGTTTATGTTATCCTTTGTTTTCGTCCACAATCATTAACAAATTGCAGGCTCGTTAAACTCCTTGTGTGTTTTTGGGATACCCACAAAATCATAGGGGATATAAATGTTATGATATGACGAACGGGAAAATCATTATCTCTAGTCATGTAGTTTTTTATGAGTCTACATTTCCATTTGCTAAATCTCATGTGGCATCCTCACCTTCATATGATTTTTTGGAAAACGGAATACATCCAATTTTACACCACCATCTCAATGCCCAATATCAGGTGGTACCTACCCCCAAAAAAACCCCAAAATGTCCCGACCCAACCACAAAATGGGACTGGACCAATCCACAGTTCGGAGGTCACAACATTTTTACTGATGGTCTCGGCCCAGTCCATTTTCAGTGGTAGCTAGACCCAAGTGAGGGAGCCCACTGCACCCTCACCCGTAAACCAATCCAGCCTAATACCCAGTGCATCAAACCAACCCAATAACCCTACGACAACCCCATTTTAACTACTTTCTGACTTTGGCCAAAACACCACCTCTTGGCCCAATGCCATACCCGAGACCCCCTAATACCCAACCGATGACATCACAAACTCGAACCATTGAAACTCATGCCATGCATGGGATTTTTCAGCCCAAACATCATTTTAACTTACTATCTTCGGTCCAACCATCGCCTCTACCAAAAAATCCCAAAGCAGCCCTATCATACCCGAATTAGAAAGCTGCCATGTTAGATGAAATTAATGTTCTTATTAAAAATAAAACGTGAGAATTAGTGCCCCGTCCATCTAATGTGAACATAATTAGGTCTATGTGGGTTTTCTGCCATAAAAAGAATTCTTATGGCTCATTTGCGAGAAACAAAGCTCGTCTTGTTGGTGATGGCAGGTCTCAGCAGGTTGGAGTAGATTGTGGTAAAACTTTCAGTTAGGTGGTTAAGCCAGAAACTGTCTAGATTGTTCTTAGCCTGGCACTGTCAAAATCCTGGACCATTCATAAGTTAGATGTCAAAAATGCATTCTTACATGGCCATCTACAGGAGACAGTTTACATGCATCAGTCGTTGGGTTTCCGAGACTATACACATTCGGATTATGTTTGCCTGCTGAAAAAGTCCTTATATGGTTTGAAACATGCTCCACGAGCATGGTATAACATGTTTGCAGGTTTTGTATCCACATTTGGTTTCTCACACAGCAAGTCTGATCAGTCATTATTCATTTATAAGAAGGGAAGTGACATGACGTATATCCTTCTATATGTAGATGACATCATTCTCACTGTTTTGTCTACATCACTTCGCCTGTCTATTATGTCCCTTCTCGCAATAGAATTTGCGATGAAAGATTTGGGTCCTTTAAATTATTTTTGGGCATTGTTGTAACTCAATATGCAGGTGGTATGTTTCTAAGTCAAAATAAATAAGCTGAAGAGATCATTGAAAAAGCCAGTATGTCCTCATGCAAACCATCACACACTCCGGTGGATACAAAAGCCAAATTGAGTACCGCTGCAGGGACTCCATATAGTGATTCGACACACTACCGCAGTCTAGCAGGGGCCTTGCAGTACCTCACTTTCACAAGGCCTGATATCTCATATGCAGTTCAGCAAGTGTGTTTACACATACATGATCCGAAAGAAGAACATATAGGGGCTCTCAAGAGGATTCTGCGGTACATCAAGGGTACTATTAATTTTGGACTGTATTTGTATAAGTCCTCCATCTCAACTCTCTCATATTATATAGATGCGGATTGGGGTGGCTGCCCGGACACATGACATTCCACCTCTGATTATTGTGTGTTTTTGGGAGATAATCTGATTTCATGGTCATCCAAATGCCAGCCAACATTGTCTCGGTCGAGCGCTGAGGCAGAATACTGAGGGGTAGCCAATGTGGTTGCTGAATCATGTTGGCTCCGAAATCTTCTCTTAGAGCTCCATTGTCCGATTAAAAAGGCAACCGTGGATTATTGTGCTAATGTGAGTGCGATATACTTATCCGGAAATCCTGTTCAACATCAACGCACAAAACACATCAAAATGGATATATTATTTGTCCGAGAAAAGGTTGCACGTGGACAAGTCTGTGTTCTCCATGTACTGTCCCGTTATCAGATTGGCGACATTTTCGCCAAATGTCTTCCGCGCGTACTATTTGATGATTTTCGGGACAATTTCAACATACTAGACCCTTTAAGACTGTGGGGGGACTGTTAAGATAATTATCTCAAATCATTATTACTCATGATTATTGTAATATCTTTGTAATCAATTGTAATCACGTTAATTAGGATGATTGTAAATTAGTATCATCTAATTTAGGCTAATTAGATAGGTCTTCTTTTATTCTATTAGGATACATTTGTATATATATTTTACCATTGGAATGAAATCACTCAAGAAATCAATTTCCCTCAATTAATGCTTTAATAAATTATCTGATGTTCGAAATATATTAATATGATTAACTCCTAATTAAGCTACCTAGGATCATTAAAAGAGAAAGTGTTCTCTATCACGAATCTATACATAATCTAAAGTTAGAAATAGACAATCTTATGTGATACATCTCTATGACCACCATTGATATTTATCTTTTTTCTCTTCTTTTTTTGGCATATATCTCTCTTATTTGGTTTATTTTCTCTTCCAAATCAATATTTATTTAATGTGGAATTAGAGGGTAAATATAGGGTGAACATAAATGATAACTTTATTGTTGGAATAGAAAAAGACAATGTAAAGTTTGTTGAAATGAAATACTCTTTTTGTATGATTTCTTTAGCTTTTCGTTTTTGGGTTCTTTAGCGGATTAGTTTTGGAGTAATTTACTGTACGTTTGTTGCGTGTCATTTATTTTTGTTTAACCTTCTTTTAATTATTTCATCCAAGTAAGTTGTTGGCCTTTCATTTTCTCTTATTTTTTAATTATTTGTTGCAATTATTTTGATTTTTAAGAATAACCTATAAAATTAGAAGGGCTAATCATTCCAGTGTGCTGCTTCACTTGAGAGAAGGTAATTTTGTACCAACAATTTTTTTCTATTTTTTCCTCAAAATTTCGTGTTCTGCATTTATTTTTAACTGATATACAACAATGTCCGACAAATTTAAAGGAGATTCAGATGAAAAGAACCTCTTCATTGTTCCTCGGAAATCAACTTTTTTTGTTTTAGTATCTATTTCGGTTAAATAATCCTCCATTTTTATCTATTCATATTTGTGAATTAACTTGCATTGATAACATATTAACCTGAAGTTTGAGCACTTGAAAGTTGGAACAAAGGAGAATTAAAGACCAGTGGAAACACACTTTGAATTTATTAGTTACCCCATTTATTTATGGACTGAGAAAAAAATAATTGAAATATATTGCTCTTGGAATGTTCATAAATGAAAAAGACAAGAACGAATTTCTATTTACTAGAAGTGCACATAGAAATAAGTTTTATCCTTCTCTTTTTTAGAACCCTTTGCTTATCAAATCCTTGAAAGGTTATTTTTTTCTATTTTAATGAGTTAATTATTTTTCTCAATTTATATGATTGGGTGTGATGAAGAGAAATGGGAATTTTGCAAAGAATTAGGAGAAGAATAAATAATGGAAGTCATGAAGAGACACCACAACTTACAATGTCACTTATTTCTCTCCTTTTTTTTTTTTTTTTTTTTCTATTTATAGTTTCTACACTTTTCATTTCATGTTTCTTTTTTATTTTAATGGAAGGCAATCTTTTAAAGATCAAAAGGTTTACTATTTAGTGTACCAACAATAATTTATACCAACAATAAACAACTTATCAAAGGGAAATTTAAGAGAAATTTTGGGTGCCATGTATATTTGATATAAGTATGTAACCGTTGTGATAATTTTGATAGTAATGAACCTTAGAAATAGGTAATACTAATAGGCAATCAAAGGTAAAAACTGAAACTTTATAGTAGCCATTTATGGGTTATTTAAGACAACATCTTGAATTGGATGCATTGATTGTGGATGCACAATAAAGAGTTTTGATTTAAGCTTTTCAATGTGTGTTACTATTTCTTTTTTTATATATATACTTTTTTGGTTAGTACAAATTTATAGGTCATGTTTCGATTTTACTTTTTGTTTAGTTTTGTAAAATTTATTTTTTTTGGCAAAATTCCTTTGGTTTGAATAAATTTGTATGTTAAGATTAGGTTGTGCAAGAAAAATTAATGATATCTTTAGTATATGAAAAAAAAACTACTCTTTTCTTATACATGAAAAATTATGTTTTTTCTAACTCAACAAAAGTTGAAAACTATTACTCCATCCATTTCAAGTTATATGTTTTCCTGTCTTTTTTAGTTTGGTTAAACAAATGTCACTTTATATATTTAATAATAATTCTTTAAATCATACATTTGGTACATTACAACATTTTAAATTTAAATCACACGTGATATACTTAAATAACTTGATTCGAAAGATTCGAATCTATACATATTTAAATTATACATTTTGTCTTACATCATACGTGATATACTTAAATCACTAGACTAGAAAGATATTTTGATACATTACAATATTTTTAATTTAAGATCTTAAAATTTAAAAAAATATTATCTAGATAATTTGGCGCACGTTCTCCTTGGGTTGTTTTGTTGGTAACCATTAGGTTTCCTTTTTGAGATATTAGAACATACAGTTCATTGTGTTACATATGACCATTTTTATTTTTATTAATCGTAGACCAAATTCTACTACTTTTCGAAAAATGATCGGTTGAGGACCTTGTGTTATGTTATCTATTGGTAGATGTTACTTAGCAACACGGTATTCCTGTTCACATACCTTATATTCAAATTATCTAAAATGATTGGTTTCTTGAAAGTTTAGTATAAGGTATCTTTTTCTCTCTGGAAAAAAGAAGAAGATGGAATTGAAGAACATAGAGAATATAATATTGACGGAAGAGTAATAATTGAACTTTTTTTTTAAATTATTTTTTTAATAATCGCGCGAAGCACTGGCAAATTTTTCCTTAAAGACCTTGAAAAGAGAAGTCAATGTTAGATTGTATTAATCTCTCTTTGTGAGTCTTTCTCATTAATACAGATATATATAGTGTGTACAATGTGAAATACTAATATAATAAGGATCCTAAATCTACCATAATTATACAACACTAAATATTACAAAATATATGGGGGAATATTTAATAATATTCACTAATACACTCCCTCAGTCGGAGCGGGAAGAGGCCGGACGCTAAGACTGGATCTGAAGTCAAGGAATAGCTGTCTAGGAAGACCTTTCGTGAAGATATCAGGATATTGATACGAAGAAGGCACATGCAATACCTTAACATGACCAATAGCACCTTCTCACGAACAAAGTGTATATCCATCTCAATATGCTTGGTTCGTTGATGTTGAACCGGATTGTGAGATAGATATATGGCAGATATGTTATCACAATAGACTATAGACGGCTTACGCAAAGGACACTGGAGCTCCAAAAAGAGATTTCGGAGCCAACAGATCTCAGTAGTGAGGGATGTGGGAGGGTTGACACGGGCAGCGGGCATGGATAGGAAAGGATAGAGGTCCCCCTCACTATTGCATCTCGTAAGGAGTTTCCCGATACGTAGGTCCGTTACAGAAAACCCAAATGGGTCAAAGTTGATTGATACAGAATTATCCGTGATAAATTTTCTAACAGAGATTAGGTTTTTAATAATATTTGGAGCATAGAGGACGTTATTTAGGGAGAACTGAGGATGTGGTGGTGGTGGGGTTAGTGTGTGGCCAAACCCTTGAATTGGAATGTGATGACCACTTCCAACCATAATAGATTGTGGAGTATTTAAATTTCGCAGTTGAGGAAGATTACCAGAATTATTGGTGAGGTGAGACGTGGCGCCCGTATCTATATACTACGCATTATCAAGCTGTCGAGGAGTCAATGTGACGAAAGTCTAGCCCAAATTGGATTGGGGAGGGCCTGGAGCAGATTGTTGGGCCGGAAAAATGTGGCCCATCAACTAATCTGGGGAGAACTGTTGTGCTGCCTGAGGTTGGGCCCGAAATTGGATGCCAGAAAGTTGGTTGTGTGGATGCCAGGAGATGGGCCGCAGCTATTGGAATCGTGGCACTGGATGCTGGGCTCTTGCTGGAGGCCCAGTGTCCATCCAGCTAGCCATTGCCTTGTAAATTCTTTACTACCATTAAATTTACGAAGAGTTGTAACGTAAAAGAAAAGAAAAAAATTAGGGGACCAGGAATTATGTGGCTATGTTCTGCTTTTCTCGAGGGAAAAAAGAAAAAAAAACAATTATGTGGCTTTGTTCTGCTGTTCACGAGGAAAAAACAAAGCAGCAACAGCGGTAATTCTTGTGAAGAGAGGGGGGAATGCCGAGAAAAAGTTCTGAAAGAAAGAGGAAAATTCGAGTTTTTCGGTAGAAGAAAAGCAAAAATTCTCGGGAAAGGAAGAACAAAAAAATAGGGTTTAGGTTTTAGCCTCTGATACCATATTAGATTGTATTAATCTTCCTTGAGAAATCTTTCTCATTAATACAAATATATATAGTGTGTACAATGTGGAATCAAAATACAATAAATATCATAAATCTACCATAATTATATAACACTTAATATTACAAAATATATGGAGAAATATTTAATAATATTTGCTAATAGTCAGCCGCCTTACAAATCATTGTTCAATCAGTACGTGAGCTCTTTTCGTACACGTAGGGTTGAGCAAAGATATTTTAAATCGACATATGTGTGGTTTCTACTTCTCCTTGGTTGATGTTTTCCTATGTGATGATTTACCTCACCAATGACATGAGGTTATCTACCATAACGTCATCTGCATGACGTCCAACTTTTACAGCGGTGGACCAATTCAAACTGTAGTATACTGCCGAATGTTACGCCCATAATTGAATACAAAATACATACCGTCTCATTTATATGATATAATATTTTTTTAATTCGTTTAAAAAAGAATGACATATTTTCTTATTTAGCAATAATTTAACTTTAAACTTTACATTTTACACTTAATGAGATGACGTATAACCACACAAATATTTTTGGCTTGTTTTAGACCACAAAATTCAAAAAGTCTTCTTTTATTTTTTAAATTCCGTGACCAGTCAAACTACATCATATAAATTGGGATGGAAGAATTATATATTTTTCATATACATATTTATCACTTAACCACAATTAAATGATTTATACTCTTACGTGATTAGTTAACAAAGTTAAATGATTGATTAAGTATAAACACTCAGATATATATAAGTATTATCAATGTTTGCGAGCAGTTTAAGTTCTTTTAATTATAAAACATAGGCCTATCTCTACAGTTAATATTTAAATCTTGCAAATATAGTTAACTACTCCATATGAAATTAACTGTTACTTATTAACTTATTATCAGTATGATCAGTAACATAAAATGTAAGGTAAGTGACCATCCATAATCACTTAAGAGATAGTATGAGAATTTTTTGTACTGTCAATATATACAATAATTTTAAGAATGCGGAAATAACCCATAAATCCGGTCCACACATCTAGTTTGCAGTCAATGTAGTCCACTGTATCATTGGTGTATAGATAACATACATATTTTGTATAGCTATATATAAATATCACATATACTCTCTATATATAATCTATATGCTTTGTATAATCATGTATAAACATACGAAATCAACTCAAATTATAGTATATAGATAATGTATTTATTATGTATAGCTATAATATAAGTTGCTCAACTTCTTTGTAACTTTTGCACCAGATTGCATGATGCCTTTTTAATGAAACTACTCCTTTAAATTTATGAGTTTTCACCCTTAATAATCACCAAACTCATCTCAATCGAGTTCCAATCGAACCCACACTTCATAATCAACTTCCTTTAGATATTACCGCCGAAATGAGACAACATATATTTGAGATTTTACAAACAAAATTTTAAATCTAGACAAATCCAAATTCTTCGAGTGATGCAACCTGGTAGGTCAAGCATTGGTTGGGTATTGGGGGTGATGGTAAATGAGAGTAATTGAGAGATATGTATAATCTTGTTATTGAGAATGAAATGAGCAAATCAGTTTACAAATGCAGCCTTCTCAATATATATATATAGCTACAACTAATGATAGCTTAACCAACTAACTCCTCTCATAACTAACTAATGGACTAATTAATTATAACTAACAACTAACAACTAACAGTATAGTTACTGAAATACCCTCACTTAGCTTGTATATTAGCTCTTAATGCTTCTACACTGGGTGGGGGAATGTTTAATACTCCAAACTTTGACAGTAGATGCTCATGTTGCAGTCTACTAAGACCCTTGGTTAACAGATCTGCAGGCTGGTTCTATGTTGGTATGTCGTTCATTGTAATAATGCCTTGTTGTAGTCTTTCCCTCACAAAGTGACAGTCAATTTCAATGTGTTTAGTTCTTTCATGGTACACAGGATTAGTAGCAATTTGAATAGCTGCCTTGCTGTCACTAAACACTTGAATAGGTAACTTGATCTCTGCATCAACTTCCTTTGGAATGCCCAGTAACCATACCAATTATGACATTGTTGTAGCTAAGCTCCTATATTCTGCTTCTACTGACCTTTTGGAGACTGTTGTTTGCTTCTTCACCTTCCAAGAAACCAAAGACTCACCTAGCTTGACTATAAATCCTGTAACAGATCTTCTGGTGATTGGGCAAGCAGCCTAATCTGCATCACAGTATGCAATCACCAGTTGATTACTACTACTTGATAATAAAATTCCTTGACCTGGTTGTCCTTTGAGGTATTTGACCACTCTAAGTGCTGCATCCATGTGGGACTTCTTTGGTTGCTGCAAAAATTAGCTCAAAGTTTGTACAGTCACCTGATCTACCAAAGGATCTTCATTCTTTGTATTCAACTTCAAATGCTTTTCATACTGTCTTGTAGTAAGTTTGACATTAAGATCAATAGGTGTTTTAGCTGGTTTTGCATCAGTTAACCCAACCTATGATATGAGCTCCAATGTATACTTCATTTGGTGCATAGTAATCCCACTTTCTGACCTTGCAAACTCTATTCCAAGAAAGTACTTTAATTCACCTAACTCTTTCATCTTGAATGCCTTCTGCAATTGTACTGTTGTTCCTTGAATCAACTCTAAAGAACTTTCAGTGATGAGCATGTCATCCACATACACCAATATCACAACTGTGTCTTCAGTAGTTTTCTTTACAAACAGTGAAAAATCAAACTGACTTTGTTTGAACCCCATATGTATTAGAGCTTGTGTTAATTTGGCATTCCACTGCCTTGGGACCTGTTTCAATCCATAAAGTGATTTCACTAGCCTACATACTTTCTCCCCCAGGCTAGTGAATCCCTGAGGCAGTGTCATATATATCTCATCAAAGAGATCACCTTATAAGAAGGCATTGTATATATCCATTTGATGTATATGCATTTTCTTGAAGCAGCCACAACCAAAATTGACCTCACAGTCCCTATCTTCACTACAGGAGAAAAAGTTTCCTTGTAGTCAATGTCTTCCTTTTGACTATAACTTTTAGCTACTAATCTAGCTTTATATCTTTCCACCTCTCCTGAAGCCTTATACTTGCCATTTACAGCCAATGGGAATCTTCACTGTTGGTAAGTCTAAAACTTTCCAAGTATTGTTTCTTTCCAGAGCCTGTATCTCAGAGTTCATGGCCTCTACCCATCTAGGATCTTTAACTGCTTTAGCATAACAACTTGGCTCTTTGACATGTGAAACTGTAGCAATATAAGATTGATAAGTAGGTGAAATCTTATAATAACTAATATAATTACAAAGAGGATAGGTTACTCCTTCATTCACATTTAAGGACACAAAGTCCTTCATCCAAATAGGTGGATGTTTGCCCCCTGTTTGACTTTCTTGTATTCATTGATGGTTGGCTTGACTAAGTAGTAGATATGGGATTGAGGGGCTTTTTTCGCTTCTTCGTCAAGCTTTCGCCACTATTCTTGAACAACTTGGAGCCGGGCCTTTTTTTCGCACTATTATGGATATGAAAATAATGGTCAAAATCGGATTCAATTGTCAACTGCCCTATCGGAAATAGGATTGACTACCGACTCCGAAGGAACTGGAGTTACATCTCTTTTCCATTCAAGAGTTCTTATGCGTTTCTACACCCCTTTGAGACCCTGTGACATTGAATTCCCTCTTCTGCTTTTAATATGAATTGACTCCGATTTCTCCTCTTGAATGTAGTTTGTCCTACAGCTTTTCCTCTTACATAACAACGATGGAGGAGATAGTAAGCACGACTTCATCTTCTTCTGGGGAATAGGTATCTTAGAGGTGTCTTGGAATTAGAAAAGCCTCGTCTCCGACCCCTAACCAAAGACCGAGTAAGGGGTGAGTTGTTCGAGCTCGAGTCAGGACTATCGCACTTTCAGTGGTACTGAGACTGTCCCTACCACTACCCTTTATCATTTATGCCAGACCAGAGCATTCTTCTCAAGAATCTTTTTTTTTTAGCCTTTTTTCGTTTGTGTGAACCAAAGCGCTAATCTCTTCTAAAGCCAACTGGAGGAATATGTTGATCAGGTGACACAACATTATGAGCAACTTTAGGTTGTACTTGAGGCTGTTCCACAGTATGTTAATTAGGTACATTATTAGTTTGTACTAGATCTTGTGAACCACTGTCATCCATTGAACTGTCTCATTGTTCTAACATTCCATCCTCCCTTTGAAAACACCTTGAAGATTCTTCTTGATCTGATCCAGCAGTACCTAACTCATGTAGCACTTGAACCCTGTCATCCATAATTGGACTAGGTGTACTATATGTAGATGGTGGATCACGTGTGTAGGCATTTTCATTTGATGCATGTAACTCACACCATGACCCTACTCCCTGCAAACTATCAACAAAGATAGAACTTTTTTGTATTGTGTGTTAGCAAATAAAAACATGTTTTCCTTGAATATCACATATATGTTTACAAGAAATATTTTGGTTGTTAAATCAAATAAAATGTAACATTTTTGAGTTTCTGAGTATCCCATGAGAACAGACATCTTAGACTTTGGCATAAGTTTATCATTCTCAGACAGTATTTTGAAAAAATATAAACAACTCAAGACTCTTAAGTGAGTAACCATAGGTTTCTTCTTATACAATCTTTCATAAGGTGACTGGTTATCAATCACACTATTGGAATTCTATTTATAAGATAAATAGCTACTAAAATACAGTGTCTCTGAAATCTAATAGGAATATGAGCCTGTAATCTTATGGCTCTTGTCATTTTCAATATATATCTATGCTTTCTCTCAGCAACTCCATTTTGCTGAGGGGTATAAGCACAAGATTTTTGATGCAAAATATTCAAATTTTTGAATAATTCAGTACAAACACTATTAAAAAATTTAGTGCCATTATCAGTCCTAATAATTTTAACAACCTTATCAAACTTTGTATGAACAAACTTAAGAAAACACTATAAAGATACACACACATCTGTTTTATTCTTTGATAAAAATATCCAAGTCATTCTAAAAAAATCATCAATTATAGTAATGAAGTATTTATTGCCATCATAAGTTGCATGGTTATAAGGACCCCATAGGTCTACATGGATCAAATCAAAGCAACTCACAACATTTATACTACTCATAGGAAAGCTACTTCTAGTCTGTTTAGCTAATGTACACACTACACACTTATCAATTTCTTGACTTACATTCATCTTAGTAGTTCTTAACAGTTTATTCAACACAACAGAAAAAATATGTCCTAGTCTCATATGCCACAACATAATGTTTATACTACTGTGTCCATCAGTAATCTCTGAGGTGTCTTTAACATCAAATGAACTTGGCTTTTCAAAGTCTGCAGTCAAGTGTCTTAGTAGCATATACAACCCTCCTTGTTTACCAATCTCCCTCACCTTGCCACTGTAAAGTTCCTAAAAATACAGAAGTGGGGGAAGAATGTGACTGAGCACCCTAATTCTTTGGTAATTTTACTAACATGTATTAAATTATATCTAAATTGTGGTACATGAAAGACATTTGTTATAACACTTCTTGTTGAAATAGAACTAGAACCACTATGTGTAACTTGTGCAATATCACCATTAGGCAGTGACACTTTCTTAGGGCTATCTAGCTTAACTATTGACCCTTCAGACAACATACCCATCTTAGGCACCATATGATCAGTTGCACCTGTGTCTATAATTCATATCTCGCTATTTTTAGTAACAGTAAAGCCTTACCTGCTGCAATTGTAAGAGTTATGTCCTACTCCTGAATTGGATTCTTGCAACATATGCAGGATCTGATTGTATTGCTCTTTGGTGAAGTGTACCCCTGTAGTTGCCTAGCAAAAGTATCAAGACCTTGTTCCTCGCTGCTACTGCTAGAACCACCAGCTATCTTTATCATATTGTTCCTTGTAGTACTTGTCACATTTGTATTCATCCCATAGTTAAAGTTTGCGACCTGCTTACCCTTTTTAGTACTGTTATACCCTCAAACTTAGCTTTCACACATCACATTATAAGTTGCTCCATTAGGATTAAGGAGGCTTTTTTTTAGATTTGAAATCCGGAGAGTATCCTATCAATTTGTAACAAGTTTCTTTGGTATGTCCGCTACACTTGCAAAACTCACAAACTACATTGATTTTTTTTTTGAACTTTGAAGTACCAACTGCCTTTGAATACATGGCTATAGACTTCGTGTGTTCATTAGTAAACATTGAATTCATTCCCAGTACATTACTACTCATATCATAATTTGAACCTGCAGATTTTTATCCTTCATCACCATCTATCAAAGCATAGGCTTGATTAATATTTGGAAAAGGATTCATCATCAAGATATGATTTCTTGCTTGCAAATATGGGTCATTAAGACTCATTAGAAATTGATATAATTTTTGTCTTTGTAAAAACAACACAACTTTTTAAAAAATTTCACACTTACAATCTGGTGAAGGTACCAAACCTTAAACTCAACCCATATATTCATTAGCCTAGTGAAATACACAGCCACAATACAAGACCTTGATTCAAGATTGCAATTTCCTTATGTAAATTGAATGTTCTTGAACCATCTATTATATCAAACTTATCACTTAAATCTTCCCAGATTTCATAGGCACTAGAACCAAACACAACCCCTCATAAAAAAGATTATGAAACTGAATTCATCAAGCAAGAAAGGACTATAGCATTAACCATTTTCCACTAGTACCACAAATCTTCACCAAAACTTTCTTTAGGGCAAGAACCATCTACAATCCCCATTTTATTCCTACCCAACAGTGCAATCTTCATAGAACGATACCAAACATTGTAGTTTTCAGTTCCAGTTAATTGAAACGGGATTATACTAGACCCACTCACGTCTGTTGGACTAAGAAATAAAGGGTGATTGTAATCGATATCTTGAATCCCAGAATTTGCATGTGTCCTGATTCCACTATTGTTCTGATTTTGTGGATGAACACCATTGATTTGATTTGCTCCAAAATTCATATTTTCTTGATTCAAATTACTTGCATTGTTGTTAAGATTTTGTTGAAGATCTGCTCTTGCTTGTTCATCCGAAGTACTCATTTCAGATATCTGAAATTGTGAATGAATTTTTGTGGTAGATCAACTGTTTTTGCTTTGCAGAGGAAAAAAGAATTGAACTAGCCTTAGCAATCGATGCTAAGAAGCTCTGATACCATGATGGTAAATGAGAGTAATTGAGAGATTTATAATCTTGTTATTGAGAATGAAATGAGTAGATAAGTTTACAAACAGAGCTTTCTTAATATATATAGCTACAACTAATGATAGCTTAACCAACTAACTCCTCTCATAACTAACTAATGGACTAATTAGTTATAACTAACAACTAGCAGTGTAATTACTGAAATGCCCTCACTTAGCTTATACATTAGCTCTTAATTCTTCTAGGGGGGGGGGGGGGGGGGGATAATCTAGAACATGAAAAGAGTTGGCAATTGAGATATAATTATTGTTTAAGATTGTAGTTTGGTGGGTCTAACGTTTGCAAATAGGATGAGAGAATTAAGAAAATATGGCCTACATGATGTGTGTGTATTGTGTATATATAAAGTATTTAAATAGATAAAGTTATTATTTGTTGTTAAGCTCAGTTGGTTGGTAGGCAAAGTAAATTAAGAAATTACTAATCACTTTTGGTAGATAAAATGTAGTTATGGCCTATGAGTAGAAAGAAAAAGACAGAATGAGACGACCGACATAAAGAGGATCGAAGGGCTACACAAGTAATAAATTAATAGTTGGGTTAAAAATTATTAGAAAGACGTCTGTATGGTATTTATAAGTAATTATAAGGGAAATGAATATCCAGCAAAAAAAATATCAAAAAGTCAAATTTAAATAAATGACCTCAAATAACACTTAGGCCAAAAATAAAGACATATTTTAGCCCACCAATATAAAAAACCAGATAAAAGATGAATTAAAAAATTGACGAACTTGGGCTATCACTCCTCTCTCTCTTCTTCCTTTCTCTACATTAACGATCATTGAAACAAACAAACCACAAAATCATATTGTTTCCACTAAAAAAAAAAGGGTACTCTTTTTCTCTTTCTCTCTCTCTCTTTCATTTTATACTACAAAAGAAAAGACAGAGTGAATTCAAAGAGATGAAGTAATCTTGGTTCTAAAAAATAAGATGCAGGATATAGACCCATCAGTCGAGGGCTCATATCCATATAACAGGAAAAAAATAACATTGTTCCCTTTTTATAGTGAAGTGTAGATTGAAAATTGGGATATTGATTTTTAACATCCTTCTATTTTCTTCAAAAAAGAACTTATAAGTAGTAACTCATAAGTCACAAGTGGTTGTGGAAGCACTTAGGCTTTGATGTGTATTTGAGGTTATGTAAAACCAATTTCTTCAAACTAAGACATAAATGGGCTGGTAAAACAAGCCCAAATTCATTTGACCCGCTCAAGTTTTAATGGGTTTGGACTAGAGTAATTTTGAAGATGAACTGATTTGGGCTAGTCCAACTTGACCTATCACAAGTTATCAGCCCAGACCTCACGTTGTGGGATTTCACTGAGTATGTTGTTGTAAATAATTTTTTCTTAATAATTTTTCATTTTAAATTTTTATTGTTTTAATTTATATATTTTAATAATTTTTCATTTTAAATTGTTTTTCATTTTCTTCTTCCCCCAACCTCTATCCTCAAATTTCTATTATTTTTACTTTTATAAAAAAGAATTTTTTTCTTACGAACCCCACCCCTCTCATCCCCACCCCCAGAATTTTTTACTCTATATATTTTATTTTACTTTTATAAAAAAGTGAGAAAAAATTTCTTATCCCCCCCTACCCCTATCCTCAAATTTCTATTTTTTTTACTTTTATAATTTTTTTATAAAATATGAAATTTTTTCTTACCAACCCCAACCCACCCTCCACCGTCCCTCCAGAATTTTCTACTTTATATAATTTATTTTACTTTTAAAAAAAATTATAAAAAATGAGAAAAAATTTCTTACTCCACCACCCACCCCCCCCCCCCCCCAAGAGAACTCTTCTAATATTTATCTGATGAAGTTTGGCCTCCTATTATATGCAATTGCTAATTATATAAATTAATAGTTACATATTGATTTTATAAAAATAAAGAAATATAAGGTAAAGTAATAATTAAATCTTATCTATCTTGAAAGTTGCACTAAAAATAATAAGAGAAAGTTTAAATATATAAAGCAATTATCAAATCCAATTCACAACTACAAAAAATAAAACAATACCAGATATCAAATAATATTCTTATTTTAAAAATAAATATATGTAAAAAAATTAAATATCAGACAAAATAAAATAACATAATAGAATGTAAGTTTGAAATTTATAAAAGTAATGGGTCAAGTTGGGCAAGTTGGGTTATGACCCATCATTTAGCACATCTTGACCCACTCATCTTAGCCAAAGCAAGCTTTGGACAGGGTTGGGTATTGGCCCATTTATTACTTCAGTCCATCTTGACCCGTCCAACTTCAGCCTAAACGGCTCATTTGCCACGATAGAGCACTTTTACTTCTTCCTTTACTAATATATATACAGGGTGATGACGTCATTGTGGATTATTACAAAGTAGTGCAGGTGTGACTATGAAATTATTTTCAAGAATGAAGAACCGAAGAAATATTCTCAGAACATGTATAATATGTGTATAATAATTGTAATGTGTATATAATTAGTGAGTATACGTCAATTATATATTTATTATACAACAATAACACAAAAATTATGCAACAATGATATATTTTCTATACATAAAATGTAAGGATACATATTTTATATAATAATAATACAATTTCTATACATATGCTGAAATTGGTTGAAAAAAAGCTACGAAATGAAATTATTTTGAAAAGGCTAAAAATGTCTTTTAAGCTTCTTGAGTATTGAGCGTAAATAATTTTACCTGAATGGTCGTTTATGTCTTTGTCCCTAATTATAACATAACTATGTTCATTCACGTTTGGGCCCTAGAAGAGGTCATAAAACCAAGTGAGAAAGGTTATTGGGTCATCTATTTGCATACAGATACTTAGGAATAATTACGGCTCAATACCCATAAGTGATCTAGTTTATCAAAAGTAGCCCAACAATCAACTAATTACCCAATTAGGCCCTTCGACACTCTAGTTTGGATGGGGTTCAAAAGTAAGCGCGCACTGTTATGAGAGCTTACATTAAACTAAAGAGAAGAAAAGACAAGTTTTTCTTTAGCTGGTTGACACCTTTTAACTTTGTATGATTTTTTTTTGTTTCAATAATTTTTATTTTTTCATTTAATTTAATTTATGCCTTTTAAGAATTTTCTGGAAAAGCAAGTAAGTGTCCTCAATTCTCCACTAAGTTATAAACGACATCCATTGCACAAATCTTTGCTATTCTCTTTGCTTGTAAAGGCACAAAACAACTAGTGTCAAAACAAATATAAACATATGTGTTGATACATTATTTATACATGGATACAAAATATATATATTATTCATACACTGTTTATGTACTGTATATGTAATGTATATATATATATATATATAGTATATATGTATTGTATAATAATGTATAAAAGTGTATATACATTGTTATATATATATATATATATATCGCTTACATACTGTATAATTGTGCTGGTGATTTAGTGGTCAGATGGAGTACATACACATTGTTTTATAACAATGTAATAATTTAATTTTGATTTAGTCATTTGGGACTTCTTGTTTTCATTTTATTTTAGAATAGCCAATTAAGTAGTACTCCTTCCGTCCAATTTAAGTGTCTTATTTTTCTTTTTGGTTTGTCCAAAAAGAGTGCATCTTTCTATATTTAGTAAGTTTTTCAATTGCAATATTTTACATGACAAATTTAAGACCACAAGATTTAAAGTACTATACACAACCCACCCTCAGACAGTCGGGCCCAACTACTCTGTCTTGGTCCTACTCAACTTGAACCTTTTAAACTCCAAAGTTTGTCTCCAATCCTCCAGCTTAGCGTTAGCTCCGCTGCAAGTTTCATCGATCAAACCTATGTCAGCCTAGAATTTCCCTTCAAATGCACTTGTCTTTATTTTTTGCCTCTCATATATGTGCTCTTTAAAATTTTGTTTTTGCCGCTCATTTAATGAAAATATCCAAACTTACTTCGCTCGGCATAAGTTTTGTAATATTTATCTTCAGAAACTAAACTTTTGCCTCACTCAGCATAAGTTATGTAGGAATTAAGTTACAACATAAGTTGTTTAGTTTTTTCAAATTTGTTGAAGTGTTCAGAATCTGAAATTATACCTTTTTGGGCATATGTTATTTATCTTTTTTCGTGCATGTTTTTGTGGAATTTGATGTGTTTTTAGCTATTTTTATGTTGAGTTTTCATAACTTATGGGAATGAAATATAATTTTTTCGAGCAAAACATCTTAACTTGTGCCACACAAAAAGTGTTGAATAGCAAAAATTAAAGACCACAAAGTTGAAGGCCAAAAATGAAAAAATCACCCAAAATAGGGACGTTTGTGCGAGTGACCCATTTGTTATCCCAAACTCCCAATCCCACAGCCCATAGGTAATAAACAAAATAGGCCCAAACATAAATTAGCAAATTTACACGCTTGCTACCGCTGGTCTATTGAAACTAGGGTTCTTCAACTATCGTCATTGATACGGTTGGTGCTCCAACAGTTAATTGTCGTTGGATTGCTCGTCCTATCCAGGTAAGCTTTTTCTATTTTAAATATTTCCCTCATTTTTTTTCTTCTAGAGATATGGTTTTGGACTTCACTCTTCAGTTGTTCTAGTTTGCCTTTGAATTTTGATTTTGCTTATGATTTATTTCTGATCTTAATATTCTTCATTTTCTTTCATTTTGCATTATTGTTGATGTTCATTAACTCTTAATTGGCTGAGGTTGGTTAATTATGTGTAGGATGGCAAAACTGACCCGACCTGTACTCAATCCGGTCAACACGGGTAATTACCCGCTTTGACCGACCCATGAGTCGGGTAGGGTATTAACTCGATTGTCTGAGAGTGGGTTAGGGGCGGGTAAGGATATGGCTGAACCGTACTCGTACCCGACCTGTTACCCGATGGGTAGGATACCCGACCCTACCCGATTTTAAATAACTCCACCTAAACTACATAGTTTAGAACAAAACTACTTAATTTTAATGTGTTAAGAAAATAAGAACCCTAAATACATCACTTCTTCATTCTGCAAATCGTCTCCTCATTCCTCACCCTCCTTGCCGACCACCTCATCCCTCGCCGGTAGTCGACCGACGCGCTCCTCCCCGCCACCGAATCGTCTCCTCGCCGGTAGTCGCCGGTAGCTTCTGCTCGCCTCGCCGCTAGTCCTATCCTCGGGTGACGAATTAAGGGTTTCTTCGCCCCCCCCCCCCTTCTCTCTGTGCAATCAGATTCGAAAGGTGAGCTTTTCTTTCGTTTTCATATCTGATAATGCTTTTGTGTTTCAATTCGACTCAGATTAGGTCCTTATTTCATTTCGATTGTCAATATTCAGCTTAAGAATGGCTGAGGCTGAAGAAAGCTCATGTTTGATGTAATTGCATTTTGTTTTTGAGATGACATCAGTGTTTGGATAATTTTTTTCATAGAACTTTGATTGTATTTGGTAATTATGAAACTTATTTGATAATATATTTTATGAAGTTTGTAGAATTTGTGTTAAAAGTACTAAAATTAAAAAAAGCAGTGGTGGTTGTGGGGGGTTAGATAGACTAGACAAAGATGAAAGATTGTATCTTTGTGTTAAGTGCGGTCTTCTTTGGAGTTTTTGGATTGTATGTGTTGACTCTTGACAAATATTAGCTCTGTCATCTTTCCTAACGCATTCAAGAAAGTATCCGACCAACTTCCACGTCCCTGCTTCTATCTACAACATAATCATCATACATTCATGTTACTGTTCCTAAGGTTGTCTCTTTAATGTTGGTCTTTCAAAAGCAAATAATTAAGATTATGATGATGATATTCCAATCTTGAGGAGAAAGAATTGGGTTCTTTTTTGGTAGAAAAGAAGGATGGGAAAGAAAAGAAAGTTTCTCTGCACTGGGTAAGGATACTCTCCATTTATTTGTTTAGTTTCTGGTGCTATGGATAATAACAATTTTTTTCCAGAATTTTAAATATCAATTTATTAAAGGAAGTGTATAACCCACGGGTACCCAATACCCGAAAGGGGCAAATAAGGGTATGGAAATTATATGTCCAGTGGGTAATGGGTAGGATATGGGTGGCACATTTGGGAGGATGGGTAGGGTACGGGAATCCCAAAACCCGCCCAAACCCGACCCACTGCCATCCCTATTTATGTGCTCTTTTCTATTATTTTTTCTCCTAGTCTAATCTTCTCTTCTTTGACCAATTTATTTTTGTCTCCTGGTTTAATTAATTGTTTGATCTTCAATAGCATCCCTTTAATTTCTGCTACTATTTGTTGTTTTGTGTTCTTTGACTATCGTAATACTTTGTGGTTGTTATTGCTCTTTTTTGTGGTCGTTACTCCTCTATCATGCTTTTATAGTAGTTTATTCGTTTATGTTATTTCTTTTTCATACTTCTTTGAATTGCTTTTTCGTTATGCCGAGGGTCTTCTGCAAACAATAAGGTCTGGGTACACTCTACGCTCCCTAGACTTGTGAGATTTCACTGGGTATGTTGTCGTTGTTGTTGCTCTTCAATAACTATAATTTCCCAGTTCTCTATTGTCTTTCACACGATTAAACGATTGGATTGATGTTAACTGCGTTTTTGTTGCATTTCTTTATCGGAGTTGCTTTTTTATGAAAGGTTACCCAGTTTCGTTTTGCTCTGCACATCTATGTATGTATTTCTGTTAGATGTTTGAATATTCAAATTGTATCTACAAAGTAGAAAGGACTATATGTCTGCCTAAAAAACTGATTCTTTATTTGCCTTTTTGCATTTAGCGTTATTGTATTAGTAAAATTAGTAAGATGAGTGCTAGACCTTTTTGCTGTTAATGCCTATTTGGGGTTATGTTTAGACTATTAAAAGAAGGGCAGCTCTGGCTTTTCAATATTCTTTTTGAAAATCTACGTTTTGCTCATTTTAGATGAGTACTACTCCCTAAGTAGTGAGGCGTAGGATTAATAATAGGGATGGCAATGGGGTGGGGCGGGGCGGGGGCGGGGGCAAGTTTTGACCTGCCTTGCCCTGCCCCATTTAGCATTTTTCTAGAATTTTGCCCTGCCCCGTCAAGCCCTGCCCTACCCTGCCTTGCCCCATTTGAATGTCTTTTTTTTCCAGTGATATGTTTAATCTCTTTAACCAGATACTTGTTTAAACTTCTAAAACATGAAGGATTAGTATTCATAAATGGTACTGGATTTTCTTATTATTAAAACATAAAAGGTGGGTATTATTATTTTATATTATTGAAAAAAAATTATTGGAAGACTAAAGCAGATTATATATGCCAAGTTAAATCAAAATAGCTCTTAAATGTCAAGTAATATAAGATACAACTTTGCTTGAATGGTGAACCTACAAGATCACCATATTAGTGGCAGATTCATGACCTGTGATATGAAATAATTTGCATGTCCTTTAGTGAAAGAAATAATTTGAAGCATCTTTAAATCTGCCAACATAGCAAATTAATTAACTTTTAAAAAAAAAATGAAACTATAAAATATTTTACTTATTATTTATCCAATCATTAATGATAGAGAAGGTAGCTAGAGATGTGTTAGGGGTCTCGCAGGGTAGCCGTGGTAGGCATCGAGGGGACTTGTGGTGGAATGATAAAGTTCAAGGGAAGGTGAAAGTGAAAAAAACGGCGTATGCGAAATTGGTAGAAAGTAAAGATGAGGTGGAGAAGTGGACGAATAGAGAATTGTATAAGATGGCGAGAAAAGACGCAAAACTAGCGGTTACGGTGGTGAAAACGGCGGCTTTTGAACGTTTGTATGTGGAATTAGAGGAAAAAGGCGGAGATAAAAAATTGTACGAACTAGCCAAGGTGAGAGAGAAGGGCCCGTGACTTGAATCACGTGAGGTGCATCAAGGATGAGGACGACAAAGTACTGGTGGAGGACGCGCATATTAGGCGGATGTGACAGTCTTACTTCAATAAACTCTTGAACGAAGAAGGAAATAGAGATATTGTGCTGAGAGATCAGGAGCAATTTGGTAGGTACTGGGATTTTGGGTATTGCAGAAGCATTAAGGTTGAGGAGGTTAAGGGTGTTGTTCGCATGATGTGCACGGGACGAGCGATCAGGCCCAATGAGATCCCAGTTGAATTTTGGAAGAGCGCAGGCATGGCAGGTTTGGAGTGGCTGACTGAGATGTTTAACGTCATTTTTAAGACGGCGAGAATGCCCGAAGAATGGAGGTGGAGTACAATGATTCCTTTGTGCAAGAACAAATGTGATATCCAGAGTTTCAACAACTATAGGTGTATTAAGCTGCTAAGCTACACTATGAAAGTTTGGGAAATGATCGTGGAGATGAGGGTGAGAAAAGGCGTGTCTATTTTCAAGAATCAATTTGGATTCATGCCGGAGCGTTCGACGACATAAGCCATTCATCTTATTAGGAGGTTAGTGGAGCAGTATAGGGAGAGGAAGATAGACTCACATATGGTTTTCATTGACCACGAGAAGGCATACGACCAAGTCACTATGTAGGTTCTACGGAGATGTTTGGAGGTTAGAGGTGTACCTGTAGCGTATACTAGGACGATCAAGGATATGTATGATGGAGCCAAGACCATGGTACGGCCAATAGGAGGGGATTCAGAGCAATTCCCAGTGACGATGGGGTTGCACCAGGGATCAGCTCTTAGTCCATTCTTATTTGCCTTGCTGATGGATGATCTGACGCGACAAATCTAAGGACCATGATGTATGTTATTCGCAAACGACATAGTCCTGATTGATGAGACTCGCAGCGGAGTGAACGCTAAGCTGGAGGTTTGGAGACAGACTCTAGAGTCTAAAGGGTTTAGGTTGAGTAGGATCAAGACAGAATACTTGGAGTGCAAGTTCTGTAATGGGAGCGACCTTGAGATGCGTGGAGATGCGTGGAGGTGAGACTTGGTACTCGGGTCATTTCGAAGAAAGGTAGCTTCAAGTACCTCGGGTCATTTCGAAGAAAGGTAGCTTCAAGTACCTCGGGTCTATTATCAAAGGGATTTGAGAGATTGATCACACATCATATTAGGGCAGAGTGGATGAAATTGAGGCTCGCATCTGGAGTCTTGTGTGATAAAAAAAGTGCCACCAAAATTTAAAGTCAAGTACTATAGGATGGTGGTTAGACCTACTATGTTGTATGGGGCGGAGTGTTGGCCAGTCAAGACTCCGCACATACAAAAGTTGAAAGTTGCGGAGATAAGGATGCTGAGATAGATTTGTGGGCATACAAGGAGGGATAAGATTAGAAATGATGATATCCGTGACAGAGTGTGAGTGGCCTCGTTTGAGGATAAAATGCGGGAAGCGAGGTTGACATGATACGGGCAAGTGCAGAGGAGAGACACAAATACTCAAGTGCGGAGGTGTGAGAGGTTGGCTATGGACGGATTCAGGAGTGGTAGAGGTAGGCCGAAGAAGTATTGGGGAGAGGTGATTAGATGAGATATGACACATGTGCAACTTAATGAGTAGGGCTGGCAATTTCACCCTAACCCGATGGATATTCATCCACCTGACCCGATTATATGGATGAAAAACTGACAAAACATGGATTTTAATCGGGTGACGGATCGAGTCGGATTCGGGTGGACATACATCCAACCCACCACCCGACCCATCCATCAACCTGTTTATAAATTAGTTTTTTTTTGTGTAGTTCAGTGATAACATACCCCTGACTCATGTCGTTACTTGTACTTGGTTTTATTTTCAATAGTTGTCTTTATTTTTCTAAAGTGAATGGAAATTCTTTTTCAATTTCAACATGACAATAACGATGATTCGTATTATCAAAAATGTTATTTTTGTACTACGTTATACATAATTGACATTTTCTATGTTGAACATCACTCTATGACTATAACTGTTAGCAATATAATAGGTTGAAGAATATTACAATGGGATCAAAATCAAATTATAATGGTAAAGCAAGATAGTATGAAAACTGAAAAATAAACCAAAAGTACCAAATTGATTGTGCTATAATTTTCATCTGCGAAGAACCCGATCCACCCGATTCACCTGTGGATGATGGGTGGATCGGATGTAGATGAAGAAAAAATAGGGTGATGGATGGGTCGGGTGGTGGATGAATGGTTGGCGGGGGGAGGCGGATTGAGCCCCGCCCGATCCACCTCCGATCCATTGCCAACCCTATTAATAAGGACATGACCTTAGATAGGGGGTTGTAAAGGACACAGATTAGGGTAGTAGGTAGTCGAGCGTAGTCCTACTTACGCTTACAAAATGGTAGTGTAGTGTTATTATTGTAGGCCCGCTTATTCTATCATACTAGTAGGCGCAGTATTGCTTTATAGTAGCGTTTGATTTCTACTGCTATGTGTTCTTTAATGTACTTTGTTTAACTTATGTACCTGCATTAGTTACTGCTTCTTTTTCAAAATGCGCTAGCATGGTACCAACATTTTCATACTGCTTTAAATTTGTTGTCCGGGTCTGACCGTTTCTCTTGCTTTGCTTGTGCTTATGCTTTGTCTTGAACCGATGATCTCTCGGAAACAACCGCTCTACTTACGAAGGTAGAGGTAAGTTATGCGTACTCTCTACCTTCCCCAGACCCCACGTTGTGAGACTTCACTGATTATGTTGTTGTTGTCATTAATGATAGAAGAATGATTAAGAAAAATGTTGTTCCATCTTTGATCCTTTACTCATGTAGTCATGTTATCAGTAGAAAAAATTAAAAAATTCAGTTAAAAAAAATGAAAGAAAAGAACTAACCTTACCCAATTTTAGGAAGAGAGAGAGATGACACATGATTAAGAACGTAGTATGGGATTTTGCTTATAGGTGAATGACAAAATAGAAATGCACAACTGAGATTCAAAAGGCAGAAAAGGCTAAAGCAGTTTACATACTCTGTGACCCGCTATCTGCCCTGCCCCGTTTAAAATTTGCAAAAATCAACTGTTGTCCCGCCCTGTTTAAGTGTTGCCCTGCCCTATTAAGGGTCTGCCCCGCCCCGCCCTGCCCTGCCTCAATTGCCATCCCTAATTAATAACAAGGAGATGTCAAAAGCACATCCTAGTTACAAGTGACAGCACTCTGGTGGTAGACTTAGGTTTGGCATTGTGCTTGGTGGATTAGTCGAGTTGACAAGGTGTCTTGTGAGCTTGACCGAGAACCATCTTCATCAAAGAAGAAACTACTTGACTTAAACTTTAGTGTTTACTTGCATTTTAGTCCTGCTAATTTGGCAATGGCTTATTTTGTATGCCGGCATAGTACATATTCTTCTGTTTTAACTATTGGTTTGTGTTATATACTACTATCATTGAGGTTTTCCCTTACCCCTCTCAATCTTTGTACAGCAAAGTTCTCTGAGTTCTGTTTCTCTAGCGAAATCAAATTGTTGAGATGAGAAAAGACATGCCAGCTGTTGCAAGTTCAAGTAAAATCAAATTTGAAGACTATGATGAACATGAATCTTTGTCTGAAGATGAGGAGGCAAAGGAGATAGAGGATGAGCTTGCTGATGTGACCTTTGAGGAATTGCAGAGAGCACGGTCTGATGGGTCGGATACAATGTATAGGAAGTTTAATTCGGAAGAAAAAAGTGGCCGAGCTAACAAGAATAGGCCAATGGAGATGAGTAGCAAGAAGCCAGTGAGCAGATTTAGGGAAATTATCCAAGTTCCTAAAAAGGCTACGCGTGACCCCCGCTTTGAGTCTTTAACTGGCGAGCTCGACGTAGAACGGTTCAAAAAGAGATACAATTTTCTTTACGAGGATAATCTTCCAGCAGAAAAAGAGGAGCTGAAGAAACAGATGAGGAAATCCAATGACCCAGAAGAGGTAAATGAACTGAAAAGTCGTCTTTCTTGGATTGACAAAAAATTGAAATCAGCAGGAATGAAGCACACTGAGAAAGAGATTCTGCAAGAGCACAAGAAGAAAGAGAGAGAAGCTGCTAAGCAAGGGAAACAACCTTATTATCTCAAAAAATCTGAAATCCAGAAGCGCAAACTTATTGATAAATACAAGGAACTCAAATCATCTGGCAAACTGGAAGCATATATTGAGAAGAAAAGGCGCAAGAATGCTGCAAAAGACCACAGATTCTTGCCATATCGGCGTCCTGGTGAGCAAGAAAACTAGTGAAATGGCAAGAATGTCTAGTTCCTGGTGTTGTTTCAACAATGTCTAGTTCAGGGTAAGGGAGAGGGTAATCCCTTTCGTTGCACAGCTCAAAGACACTACAATTCTCTCAATAGCAAATCAGGGATGAAAGTTGGTTCACTGCTTGAGTAAAGAAGGATTTATCTTGGGTTGGGCTCCGATAATTTGACGGCCCACTATTGCAATATGAGACACACAATGGGCTGGGCCTTTATCCAATACCGTAAAGATGGCTAAGAGTGAGGAGTAGGCATCTCAGTTTAGCATTTCGTAAAATGAAATTTAAAATGAGAATAAATTCAAAATTGTGGTTTTTGGATGGGGGTTAACTGATATATTGCAAACATTTGTGCATCTTAAAAGTTAAATCTACCTTTTAGTTAAGAGTTTAAGCTTTTATACACCTGTAGTGTTAAATGGTATTTACACACATCATTTATAACGTATATGATCACATATAAAATTTTAATAAGTATTACTAGTATTGATGCGCGGTCGATATTTAAAATAAGAACCATGTGAAATTGTTATCTTGTTTTGTTGAGAACATTAACCTAATTGTTCTCATAAAATTAAAGTTGTAATTTTGCTTTCTATGCATGTAAAAATATAAAAAAAAGCAAATGGTAAAAGTTTACCCTGCTATAAGTACTTGACATATATATATATATATATATATATATATATATATATATATAACAAGGGCTTTCGTTACGAACTAGCAATCCCAAAAAAGAGAAAAGGGATAATTGGTACATGTTTTCTTATATATATATATATATATATATATATATATTCTTATCACCAAATATCAATTAATTACCCATTTTCTTTTTAATTAATAACTTAACCAAAATAAACTAGTATAATTTAGTGTAAACATCAAGTATGGATAAATTTTTACCATCATAGCCTACCTTAACAACTACACTAAGTTATATATAGTTTTAGAATACTTTAATCTACTTGACAATTGATTTCTTTTTTGAGATCATATTTTTAGTTCTAAAATATATTAGATTATAATATTCTAACAAAGTACTTAATTTTTGTTTTATTTAAAGGAAATAAATATATCATAAAGTCATTCAATAATTTTTGTTCCTTCCCCATATTTCTTTATTACCTTTTCACTGCTTAATACTATTGTATTTTCAATCTAACTTTATATTAGTTTGTCACTTGACTTAATAATTATTTCTATTGCACTCTCTTAATATTGACTTTTAATTAGCTTGCAAATTGACTTATGTTTTGTTTGGCCAAGCTTTAGGGATGCTAAAGCGCTTTTTGAAAGAAAATATAATCAAACACAAATTATTTTTTTAATACTAATAAAAATAATTCTCAAATAATCTGGACCAAAACAAAAACAATAGAACTTTAAAGTACCTTTTAGAATAAAATAAATTTTCTGCAGATAAACAGAATCTATAAATTTGAGCTTTTTTGTGGTTTTCCACCCGGTGTCTGATATCCGCATTGGAGTACGACTATATTTGAATTCGCACCGCATAGGGTCCCATTCGGAGGAAAGCGCTCTCTACCAAAAAAATTTCATACCTAGGGCTTGAACCCGAGACCTCTGATTAAGGAAGGAGCAACACATCCATTGCACCACATCCTTTGGTGTACAAATTTTAACTTTATTCTAATAACAAAAAAATGACTTTAGCTGCATTTAAAAGCACTTTCTCTTTTGATCAAACACCTCTTTCTTATTCTTAAGTGGAGAAAAGTAAAGTCATTTGCTATCATTTTAATTTTGAAAGAAAAAGATAAAAGAAACTTATGCATTCAAAATTCTAGAACACATTTGCTTCAGTTGTATCCAATCTATCTTTTCTATTATTATTTATTACATTAAGCTCATTGATATAACTTTTTGATAATGCTATTCTATATATCAATATTTATAAAAGTGAAAAGAGATGCATGTAATCATAACAGACATAAGTTACTATTCAAAGAGAAAAATAAAAGCAAACAGAATAACATTATACAAAATAAACTTTTTTTGCGTAGTGCTTTTAAAATACTGAATAATGCCAAAAAAATAATTGTACATTCATAATATATTCAACATTTCTTCCCCGAATGATTTGGTAAAACATCTTTATATATTTCGATTATCTGTCGTACTTGTTCATTAATTCAAATATTCATTTTGCATTTGTAAGATATTTATATACATCATATCTATGAAAAGTTCAGGCTCCTTAGTTACATCTGTGACAAAAGATAAATGTTTAATGTTAATTATAATAAAAATAAAATAATAAGAATAATATTAAATCAAGCATGAAAATATACCTTGACAATTTGGTAAAATTTCTTTTTATATTTCGATTCTCCATTATGCTTGTTTATTTTTAAAATATTTATTTCGTATTTGTGAGATATTTGAATATATCATATCTACGGAAACTTCTGATTTCGTAGTTACATCTGTAACAAAAGAAAAATGTAATATTCATCGTAAATAAAAAATAAAATAATAATAATAATAATAACAATAACAATAACAATAATAATATTAAATCAAGCAGACCTTGATGATTCTTTGGAGAATTTGGATGTGCATACCCAATAATTTCTTTATCCATTGTAGAAAACATATACGACCAAAAAAGTATTATATAAAATATAAGCATACGAAAACCATAATCCCATACTCATAACATTATTTAAGTAGACACGTACATATGAAGTGATAATAACTAATTAAAATTTTAATATACATTTTGAAAATATTGGATCCTAAGATCTATTTTGAGTAAACTGAAAATTGTATGAGAAAAATGTTAGACCATAGTCTTGAGTCTTGTAAGTTATTCATACACTAGATGACGATCTAATCTCTAATGTTATCTGGTAAGGTAATTTATAAGGGTTATATTTGCACAACTTTTAAAAATAGGGACAAAATTTAAATAGTAACCTAAAAAAAGAGATATTTGTGTAAATCAACCGAACTCTTTTTACATATAGAGAGATTGAAAATATTCAAATTTTAAAATGTATTTGTCGAAAATGTTTGCTTAATTTCAATTTTATACGAGCTAAATCATAAAAATTACATCTCTGACTTTTCAAAGACAACTACAAATTTGATAAGTATTATGAGATCACAAATTTTTGGATTACATAAAATTTATTTCATTTGAAATATAAAATTAATCACATTTATTTATAAATATTATATTTAAATTTGTATTAAATAAATATACATAACATAATAATGGATTATGTTGAACCACTGACTATCAGTTATTTTAATTCTTTTGTTAAGAAAGCAATAAACTATTGATGATTTTTAAGCTTTTCCGCCTATATTATAAATTTCTTAATGTTAAAGTCCTACAATCTATATTATTTTTATCTCTCATCTTTTTCGTTTTCTTTTCCAATCAACATCTATCAATATAGGTGAATGCATATAAGTCTTAACTTTCAAAATTCTCAATTTATCCCTCATATTTCTCTAATCTTCTCCAAAATCTATATTCTCAAGTGATGATTATTTTATCTTGACACATATGTAGAGAGATTAAACAATTTTTATCAAATATGTTTGATTCACTTGATTATTAATTTTATCCTTTTTACTATTAAATTAATCATAAGCTATGTTTATTAGTATATTCTTAATCGGTTGTTATACTTTGAGATTTTACAGTTATTGCATCCGACCAACTTTAACGGCTTAAACACTAGTGTTACGCATGTTGGAGAATCCGGTTCTTCACACGTGCATAATCTACTAAGTAAGTTGATAACCGTAGGGCCAATGATCGTCAAATTTCATTGAGAAATGAAAGAGATATTGGTCCACGAAGTGAGGTGTTTGAAGCATGAAAAAGTGTGGTATTGAGATCAATTCTCCCTCATCGGTGGAGGAAGAAAGAATTGTTTTGTTTATAAGTCTCAAAGTTGGCTTGGGGTTTGGGACCCCAAGGGGTATCCCATGTGTTTAAAGGAGGGAGGACCTAGATGTGCTTCGGTTTGAGGAAAGCCCACACGCGCGCCGCCGCCGCCCGCCAGTCTGGTTCTCGGGCCACGGGCTGTGGGATGTGCTTCTTCTGATATTATCTTTTTGGACAAGAGAACTTTGCCATATGTACAGTTTGATCCCTGAAGTTTCATATGTACAGTTTGGACCAAAATTCTTTCATATGTACAATTTGGTCCCTGAAGTTTCAAGATGTACAATTTGGTCCCTGAAGTTTCAAGAAAGTCAGAATTGGGCAGAGAGCAGAAACGTCCACCAACACTCAATTCAGCCATTTATTTTGGCTGAATTACTCCTACTAAATGGTCAATCCGTTGCACATCTTCACCATTTATTTTGGAGGAATTACTACCTCCATAATTGACATTACTTGGCCATTAATGGCACTTATGGAGGCAGTTCATCAGCCTCTCCTTCAACTATTTAAGAACCCCTTTGTCACCATTGTTGAGCTACACTTTACACTTAACAAAAACAGAAACGAATTAAGTCTTTCTACAATCTTCCAAGCATTATTTCATTACTCAAAATTCTTCACGGTAGCACTTGAGTTTCCTTTGCTCAATTGTTCATTTGCTGTTTTTATCTTGGGAGACAATTGTCCAAGACGTAGAAAGGATACATACGGGGCAATATTGTCTTAAAGACAGAGTGCAAACACTCGACTCGGCATACCATAAACAGTTCCAGTTTATTCTGCAAGTTCTTTGTAATTTTAGTTTTGTTGTTGAATTGTAATTTCAGTTCTTGTAAGACTTTGCAGTTACTTGTAATTTCCATTTCCTGCACCTTTGTAACCAACAAGTTTAAGACAATATCCGCTTACTGTAACTACTGCAACATGGCTGGAAATATGACCGATTCTGCTGCTACTGCTGCTGCCACTCAAGGCAACGTTGCTGCCTTCCCTGCTACTGCCGCTATCGGCCAAGCGCAACTCTGCTCCTTCGCCTTCTTTCACTTGCTTGCCCATCGTTCAAGGCAGCAACTCCGCTGCCTTCCCGACTGCTGCTGCTCCACCTTCTGCCGCCCACCATGATCGCCCTGAAAAATTCATGGGCTCAAACTTTAAGAGATGGCAGCAAAAGATGTTGTTCTATTTGACAGTTATAGGCATGGCCCGGTTCCTAACGGAAAATCCTCCACAAGCTGGAGATGAAATGGACTCTTCGCCTAATGAAATGGGTGAAGGGGGCCTTGGTATCCATGTCGTTAACGGTATGAAGATGGTTCTTGATGCGTGGAATCATAGAGATTTCATGTGTAAGAATTACATACTGAACTGCTTGCCAGACCCTCTCTACACGGTCTATTGCACCATTGGCACTGCCAAAGATCTGTGGGAAAAATTGCAAAATAAGTACAACGCACAAAATGCGGGTACTAAGAAGTTCATCGTTGGGAAATTTCTAAAATTCCAAATGGTGGATAGTAAGACAGTGATGTCCCAAGTCCAGGAATTCCAAATGATTTTACATCACCTGGATTTGGAAGGAATGAAACCAAATGAGCAATTTTTGGTTGCATCGCTGATTGAAAAGTTACCTCCTTCATGGAATGAGTTTATGAGTTACTTGAAACTCAAGACAAATGAGATGACCTTTGAAGAACTTGTTATCAAACTCCAAATCCAGGAAGATAACAAGAAGGCCTTGCCTAGGGGTAAACAACCTGCTGAGGCAAAGGTAAATCTGGCTGAGGCCAAAGGCAACTCAAGCAAGAAACGGAAGTTCCAGAAAGACGGCAAGGCCCACGCAACAGAGATGTTCAGAGGTAACTGTCACCACTGTGGGAAACCTGGTCATAAGATCAAGGAATGCCGCAAGCTCAAGACTGAGCAACAACAGAAAGCCAAGGCTAAAGGCAAGGCGCATGCTAACGTCGTCAAGGACACGCTCCTGGATGACATGATTGAGGAGTTCTCAGCAGTGGTGCTAGAAGCCAACCTGGTTGAGAATTCGATGCAGTGGTGGATGGACGCAGGTGCTACAAGACACATCTGTTCCAACAGAGATGCCTTCTCCACGTACACACCAGTCACCGACAAGAAGCTGTTCATGGGCAACAACGCTTCGTCCGACGTGCTGGGGGTAGGAAAGGTGGTCCTGAAGATGACTTCCGGTAAGGAGCTCACTCTTAAGGAAGTGATGCACGTCCCAGTGATTAGAAGAAATTTAATTTCTGGACCTTTATTGGTTAATGCTGGTTTTAGACTAGTGTTTGAATCCAATAAGTTTGTACTCACTAAGAATGGCACATTTGTGGGGAGAGGCTTCGTCTGTGAATGCCTCTTCAAAGTGAATGCCATGTCTGTAATGCATCCAAGTAATAAAGTTGAACCTTCTTCTTATTTGCTTGAGTCTTCTAATTTATGGCATCATAGATTAGGACACGTTAACTACAAGTCTATCCAAAGGCTGGTAAAGATGGAGTTGTTGCCGTCTATCGACGTAAACCCTCAACATAAGTGTGAGGTTTGTGTAGAGGCAAAACTCACCAAGCTTTCTTTTCTATCCGTCGAAAGGAATACCGCTCCTCTAGAACTTATTCACGCAGATATATGTGATTTGAAGTTCGCACAAACTAGAGGGGGGAACAAGTACTTTGTGCTATTCATTGATGATAGCACAAGGTATTGTTACCTTTACTTGTTGAATAGTAAGGATGAAGCCTTTGAAGAGTTCCGACGTTACAAAGCAGAAGTTGAGAATCAACTGAGCCTACGGATTAAATCCATTCGTAGCGATAGAGGGGGAGAATATGTAGCGCCATTTGAGGAATACTGTGCCCAAGAAGGCATTATTCATCAAACGACGGCTCCATACTCACCTCAATCAAACGGTGTGGCGGAACGTAAGAACCGCATATTGAAGGAAATGATGAATGCCTTGCTCATAATTCTGGTCTTCCCCAAAACATGTGGGGAGAAGCCGTCCTTACCGCTAATACAATTCTTAACAGAGTCCCACATAAGGGTAAGGACAAAACTCCATATGAATCATGGAAGGGAAAGAAACCCACCTACAAATATTTTAAGGTGTGGGGTTGTTTGACAAAGGTTGAAGTACCCAAGCCAAAGCAAGTCAAGATTGGGCCTAAGACTGTAGATTGCATATTCATCAGATATGCAAATAACAGTAGTGCTTATCGCTTCTTAGTGCATAAGTCAGATATTCTAGATATCCACCAGGGTACAATCATGGAATCAATGAATGCTCTATTCTTTGAAGGCACCTTTCCTAGAAAGGAAAAAGACATAACCTCTCGCAAACGAAGTTATGAACAAAGCTCTCACTAATCGGGAGTCATCGACGGCCCGAATCTAGATGATTCAGATCTAGCGGATCTCGAGGTGGCTGAACATCCAGAATCTAGTGTTCCAGATTTTCAGAACTTGGAGACTCCAGAGATGGATCTAAGGCGAAGTAAAAGGGCCAGGAAGGATAAATCCTTCGGTCTTGACTCTGTATCTTATATGGTTAATGATGAACCAATGACAATTGCTAAGGCGTTGTCAACTCCAGAAGCACCGCTCTGGAAAGAAGCTATTGAGAGTGAAATAGGCTCCATTCTGCATAACCATACTTGGGGGTTGGTTGATCTTCCTCCGGGAAATAAACTGTTGGGTTGTAAATGGATACTCAAACGGAAATACAAAGCAGATGGGTCTATAGACAAGTACAAGGCCAGGTTGGTAGTCAAGGGCTATCGACAAACAGAAGGTTTTGACTACTTTGACACATACTCCCCGGTATCCCGGATGACATCCATACGGGTATTCATTGCGATCGCAGCTTTGCGTGACCTTGAGATACATCAAATGGATGTCAAGACAGCCTTCCTAAACGGTGATTTGGAAGAAGAAATTTATATGGACCAACCCGAGGGGTATGTGGTTCAAGGGCAAGAGAAGAAAGTTTGTCGACTTGTCAAATCTATGTACGGGCTGAAACAAGCCCCGAAGCAATGACACAAAAAATTTGATAGAACTCTACTATCGAAGGGTTTCGCCATTAATGAGTGTGATAAATGTGTCTACAAGAAAGGTAACTCTGACTCATTTGTTATGATATGCATGTATGTAGACGACATGTTGATCATAGGAAGCAGTCCTAGGGTAATCCTAGAGACTAAGAACATGTTGAAACAATGCTTCGACATGAAGGATATGGGTATCACAGATGTCATCTTAGGGATAAAAATCTGTAAGACCTCTGACGGACTGGTCTTATCTCAGTCTCACTACATCGAGGATGTTTTGAGAAAGTTCGAGATGTTAGACAGTTCACCGATAAAGTCACCAATGGATACAAATCAAAAGCTTGATAAAAATCTTGGTGCACTTGTATACCAGGAGCGATATGCACATGTGATCGGTAGTTTGTTGTATATAACAAACTGCACCCGACCTGATATTGCTTATGCAGTCAATAAGTTGGCTAGGTTCACCCGTAATCCGAGTGATGATCTGAATCGGGTATTACAATACCTGAAATACACATTAACTTTCGGGTTACACTATTCGAGATATCCAGCTGTACTAGAGGGGTACAATGATGCAAACTGGATATCTGATATAGAGAACACCAAGTCCACCAGTGGGTATGTATTTACAATTGATGGTGGGGCTGTGTCTTGGAAATCCTCTAAGCAAACTTGCATCGCCCGATCCACAATGGAATCAGAGTTTATCGCTTTAGACAAAGCAGGAGAAGAAGCTGAGTGGCTTCATGACTTCTTAGAGGATGTTTCATGTTGGAACAAACTCGTACATTCGGTAATGATCCACTGCGACAGTCAGTCGGCTCTAAGAAGGGCACGGAATGTTATGTACAATGGTAAGTCTCGTCATATTCGACGGAGGCATAAGACCGTTAGGCAGCTGATCACCATGGGTATAATATCTATTTATTACATTAAATCAAATGATAATATAGCAGACCCATTGACAAAGGGCTTACCTAAGGATCAGATAGTTTGCCTGTCTAGGGGAATGGGTTTAAAACCCAAAATATAAGGACCAATATAGTGGTAACCTAACCTTACTAACTGGAGATCCCAGTAATTCGGTTCAATGGGAAAACTAAGCTGTAAAGGTTCAGTTGATCGCTTCAGTGGAAGCATGAGCACTTCGGATAGTGATTTCTGTAAAGAAACACCAAATCCAAAGCCGTTTCTGTGATAGACGTTAAGTGCTATCTGCAGTATGGGTATAGGTTAAGTTTTCAAAACCTTTAATGATCCTCAACAGTTGAGGTTAGGTTTTTGGAAACTTTTAATGGTTTCTAACACTTGTGAAGTGGGGTATAGCAGGATACCTTGTAGGAGACCACCTATTTAAGTGCGAGGACGGGCCACCTCAAATGAACACACTTAAGAATCCAAGAAGTTGTCCATGGCCACAACAGACAAAACATTACGAAGAAGAGAGTAAGGGAATTTGTTGTGTTGGTACTATTGATTTGGCTTACACTAAACACTGACGGTTCAAGACATCACGTTCACTGCGCAGTAAGTAAGTCCGATGGTATTTAACTATGGAAGGTTCAAAGTCGAAGCTACCTCTCCTTATGCAACATCGGTCCGCTGAAATATTGCTGGAAATGAAAAAGGCACCATGTGAGTGCGCCAAAATCTCTTTCAAGAGGTGATTGTTGGAAATTTGCCTTTGGCGGGAGTTGCGTCCGACCAACTTTAACGGCTTAAACACTAGTTTTACGCATGTTGGAGAATCCGGTTCTTCACACGTGCATAATCTACTAAGTAAGTAGAAAACCGTAGGGCCAAGGATCGTCAAATTTCATTGAGAAATGAAAGAGATATTGGTCCACGAAGTGAGGTGTTTGAAACATGGAAAAGTGTGGTATTGAGATCAATTCTCCCTCATCGGTGGAGGAAGAAAGAATTGTTTTGTTTATAAGTCTCAAAGTTGGCTTGGGGTTTAGGACCCCAAGGGGTATCCCATGTGTTTAAAGGATGGAGGACCTAGATGTGCTTCGGTTAGAGGAAAGCCCACACGCGCGCCGCCGCCGCCCGCCCATCCGGTCCGGTTTCGGGTTCCGGGTTCTCCGATTCTCGGGTCACGTGTCACGGGTCGTGGGCTGTGGTCTGTGGGCTGTGCTTTTTCTAATATTATATTTTTAGACCAGAGAACTTTGCCATATGTACAGTTTGATCCCTGAAGTTTTATATGTGCAGTTTGGACCAGAATTCTTTCATATATACAGTTTGGTCCCTGAAGTTTCAAGATGTACAATTTGGTCCCTGAAGTTTCAAGTAAGTCAGAATTGGGCAGAGAGCAGAACGCCCACCAGCACTCAATTCAGCCATTTATTTTTGGCTGAATTACTCTTACTAAATGGCCAATCCGTTGCACATCTTCACCATTTATTTTGGAGGAATTACTACCTCCATAATTGCCATTACTTGGCCAGTAATGGCACTTATGGAGGCAGTTCATCAGCCTCTCCTTCAACTATTTAAGAACCCCTTTGTCACCATTGTTGAGCTACACTTTACACTTAACAAAAACAGAAACGAATTCAGTCTTCCTACAATCTTCCAAGCATCATTTCATTACTCAAAATTCTTCACGGTAGCACTTGAGTTTCCTTTGCTCAGTTGTTCATTTGCTATTTTATCTTGGGAGACAATTGTCCAGGACGTAGAAAGGATACATACAGGGCAATATTGTCTTAAATACAGAGTGCAAACACTCGACTCAGCATACCACAAACAGTTCCAGTTTATTCTGCAAGTTCTTTGTAATTTCAGTTTTGTTGTTGAATTGTAACTTCGGTTCTTGTAATTTCCGTTTCCTGCACCTTTGTAACCAACAATAGTATGATGGAACAAATTATTTGTTTATAGTTCTGAAAATTTTATTCTCTTCATATTCGGGATAAATATTAATATTATATAAATTGTTATATTGTTATGTTTTTAACAAATATCTGCACAATCTAATTAGATGATTATGAACATAGCTTAAACATTCAAAATTACTAAAATCATGCATCACTTGTAATTTAGCAAAATATGGACAAATCTAATGTGAAGTACAACACTCAATATGATGCACCCATACCTTATTTTAGAAAATTGTAAATATTGATCACGTGAACACTAACAGAAGATACCCTGTCAAATTCCTTCAAAAATAAAGAATAATTCAATAACGACTGAATAGACTAACATATATAATTTCAATATCATGAAGGGAGCTATAATTTTTAGAATATCATTCCAAAAGCAAAAGGTAAAGACATTTAAAGACATAAAACTAACCGTTGAATGATCGAGAGCTTTTAGCATAGATGTCTATTAAGGATTAAAGTTGAAGAAACTTTCCCCTTCCGTAACACCTGAAAAAATACAACACATATTCTATAAATAAAATGAACTTTCTTATAGAAAATCTTAATTGAGATTGACAAAAATACTAAAAGAATATGCCAAAAGAACTCATATACAAAAACTTGTGAAGTGAGAAACCGGATGAAAAAATACTGATAAAATATTAAGACATTTTGCTTATGTTAAGCTCCTTTTATACCCTTTTGCTCCTTATTAATAGCAACTAAATTTTTAATAATTAAAATAATATTTTTTTTAATGAAATAAGAACTCTTTATATGAAAAATAATAATATAGAGCACAAGTCTATGGAGCAAATGGTACGGCTCCTTTTATAGTCTTTTTCTCCTTATTTATAGCAACAAAATTTATTAATCATTGTAATAATATTTTTAGTTGAAATAAGAATTCTTTATTTGAAAAGTAAATAATATTAGAGCACACGTCTATGGAGCCAATGGTTCGCTCCTTTAATGGTCTTTTGCTCCTTATTTATAGCAACTAATTTTTTTAATTATTACAATTATATTTTTAAGTTGAAATAAGAATTCTTTATTTGAAAAATAAATTTTATAAAGCACACGTGTTCTACTTAGGGTTGACTTCTTTTATAGTTTTTGCTCCATATTTGTAGCTACTGAATTTCTTAACCATTCTAATAATATATTTTAACCATGATTTTTTGGAACTAAATTATCTTTCAAATCAAATTTAGATATTAATAGATAACTTCTTTTCTAGAATATGATAAAATAATCAATATTATTCACCATATATATCGATAATCACTCCCTTTAAACGTGGAATTTTATTTATTTCTCCAATAAGTTTATACCCTTATACACTGATAATTATAATAGTGATAATCCATATTAAAAAGTTTGTCATAATTCTTATTCAAACTCAATTTTTGCTTGTTTCAGTTTTAATTTAAATTAAATTTGATCATTGATTAATAAATAACTCATTTTGAAAAAGTTATTATTGAGTTTGAAATGTCCTTTAATTACGGTATTGCTAAGGTACAAAAAGCACCCTAAGTGCTAAATATGAATAAGTACGATTAGTTTTAAAGTCAAAATTTAACCTTTTATTTTCAGTTAAAGATTAATGTATTACCTATAGAATCTGATAAAAAATAATCAATATTATTTGTCATATATATCGATAATCACTTTCTTTAGATGTGGATTTTTTTTATTTCTCCAATCAAATTACCAAAATAGGTAAGTACATATTATCTTTAATATTTATAGATATAAACCATTTTCTATATTTCAATTAAAATGTGACTTTTCGTTAATAAATAACTCTTTCTTAGAAGATATCATTGAGTTTTTAAATCCCTATAACTATAATAGTGAAATTCAAATTGACTTTTAACCATGATATTTTGTAAACTAAAATGAGTGGGTACAACTTTTTATCGAATTCCAATTTTGGTTAAATATTAATAATTTTATTTTTTACTTTGAATTAAATGTGATAATTGGTTAAATATTAATAAGATATCTTTGAAATTCCAATAATTTATTTGTTTAAATTTGTTCAATAACGTGACTGTTTTGCATATTTCGTTGATATAAAATTGATTGATTGATTGACTTTTTCCATATATGTTGATTGATTGTTGATTGATCAATTTCCAACTCATTTTATACCATTTCATTATTATTATTATTATTATTATTATTATTATTATTATTATTATTATTATTATTATTATTATTATTATTATTAGTCACATTTGAATGGTCAAATATTAATAAAATATTTTAAAAATTCCAATAAGTTATTTGTTCAAATTTATTCAATAACGTGATTGTCTTGCATAATTTAGATTATATAAAATTGATTGATTGCATTGACTAATTTTTATCATATATGTTAGATTGATTGATAACTGATCAATTTCCAAATCATTTTATACTATATTATTATTGTTATTATTATTGTTAGTATTATAATTGTTATTATTATTAGTCCTTATATGGTAACATTTGAACTTCAATTAATAATTTATTTTTCAAACTAATACAAATAGAAATTATTGTCAAGTGACTTGTTCATATTACATCACTCGGCTTAACCTCATGCTAGACTACCCTCCTTTTAATATAATATATATATATATATATATATATATAGATTATTATTATTATTATTATTATTATTATTATTATTAGTCCTTATATGGTAACATTTGAATAGTTAAATATTAATAAAATATTTTTAAAATTCCAATAAGTTATTTGTTCAAATTTGTTCAATAACGTGATTGTCTTGCATAATTTGGATGATATATAATTGATTGATTGCTAATTGATTAATTTTTTACCATATATGTTGATTGATTGCTAATTGATCAATTTTCAACTCATTTTATACCATATTATTATTATTATTATTATTATTATTATTATTATTATTATTATTATTATTATTATTATTATTATTAGTAGTAGTAGTAGTAGTAGTAGTAGTAGTAGTAGTCCTTATATGGTAACATTTGAACTTCAATTAATAATTTATTTTTTAAACTAATACAAATAGAGTTTGTTGTCAAGTGGCTTGTTCATATTATGCCACTTGGTTTAATATTAGGTAGGCTACCCTCCTTTAATATAATATAGATATGGTAACATTTGAACTTTAATTAATAAATTATTTTTTTAACTGATACAAATAAAATTTGTTGCAAAGTGGCTTGTTTATATTATGTCATTTGACTTAATATTAGGCTAGACTATCCACCTTTTAATATAATATAGATTTAATAACCAATGGTAAATGGCATGTTATAGCAAGTTAAACTATTTAAAAGTATAGAAATACTTTAGACTATTAAAATATATAACTTTAATCCTTTACTAAATTACTGGGACCTATATTTAGCTCTTGAAATTTCATTCCCCCTGATGTCCCTACTACGTATTGGATAATCATTAAAGAAACATAGCACGTGGAATGCCAATATAAACGAGTCCTAAATAGTTTTTCTACTATTATCAAAGGTGACAACAGGGATCACTCGGAGCACTTCCCAGTGATGATGGAGCTGCACCAAGGATCAACTCTTAGCCTATTCCTATTTGTCGTGGTGATGGATGGACTGACGCGACAAATACAATGAGAGGTGCCATGGTGTATGTTACTCGTAGACGACATAGTCCTGATTGATGAAACACGCAGCGGAGTGAACGCCAAGTTGGAGGTTTGGATATAGACTCTGGCTTGTCAAGGGTTCAGGTTGAGTAGGACCAAGACATAATATTTGGAGTGCAAGTTCAGCAACGAGAGCAACCCTGAGACAAGCGTGGATGTGAGGCTTGGTACTCAGGTCATTTCAAAGAAAGGAAGTTTCAAGTACCTAGGGTCAATTATCCAAGGGAATTGAGAGATTGATGATGATGTCACACATCATATTGGGGCAGGGTGGATGAAATGAAGGCTCGTATCTGGAGTTTTGTGCGACAAAAAGATGCCACAAAAACTTAAAGGCAAGTTCTATAAGGTGGTGGTTAGACCGACTAATGGCCTTCAATAGCCATGTAATGACACTTATTGAGGGGTTACATTCAGCCAAATAATGGCTGAATTCGTGTGCCAAATAATGGAGATTCAATGCTCCAAAACCAACCCAAAAGTCAGAACTTTCCATCTTCCCGTCGCAGCATTCTGCCTTCGAAGTACCGCGGCTCTGTGAATTAGCGTCATGACTCCAGTGGCTGAACACCCAATTAGCGTCGCGGCACTCCGGTGCCTCGGCTCCGACGGGGCTGCGCCGCGACCCTTCGCGGCGATTTCTGACTCGTTTCATCTTACACTTTGTACACTTCTTCCTTCGTTTACCAACGTGAAATACTTGTCATTTGGCCAATAACCGTCCATCATTCTATATCTCAAATGTTTCACTTACGTACCAATATCTCTTTCACTAATGAAATTTGCGATACTTGGCACTACGTGTGCACGTGTGTGAAAACGACGTTTCCGACGTGCAGGGCCCCAATTGTTGCGGAGATGAGGATGCTGAGATGGATGTGTGGGCATACAAGGAGAGATATGATTAGAAATGATGATATCCAGGACAAAGTGGGATTGGCCTTGATGAGGGATAATATGTGGGAAGCAAGGTTGAGTTGGTTTGGGAATGTGCAGAGAAGAGACACAGATGCCCCAATGCGGAGGGATGAGAGGTTGGGTATAGACGGGTTTAAGAGGGGTAGAGGTAGGCCAAAGAAGTATTGGGGAGAGGTGATTAGATGGAATATGACGCAGGTGCAACTCACTGAAGACATGACCTTAGATAGGGCGTTATGAAGGACACAGATTAGGGTAGAAGGGTAGTAAGTAGTCCAGCGTAGTCCTACCTACACTTACAAACTGGTAGTTGTAGTGTTATTATTGTAGGCTCGCTTAGACTATCATACTAGTAGGCACAATATTTCTTTATAGTCCACTATTGTTTGATTTATGCTCCTATGTGTATTTTGTTTGTCTTATTTACCTGTATTAGTTATTGCTTCTTTTTCAGAAGTCGCTATCATGGCTTAGTCACTTTGTTTGTCTTACTTTGCTCGTGCTTGTGATTTTTCTTGAGTTGAAGGTATATCGGAAACAACTGCTCTACCTACCAAGGTAGAGGTAATGTCTGCGTACACTAAGGCTGGCTAGTGGGCCGGGTAGGCCTGATCTCGCCCCGACACCGCTCTGGTCCCGCCCCGACCCAGACTTTATTTAATTTTTTTTTGCGGTATCGGGACTCAAATCGGGATGGGACATGCTATCGTCCTGACCCGTCCCTGCCCACCCCAGTCCCGCCAGGCCCGACCCGATCCCGGTCCCGCCCCCGATCCCGCCCGAAACCCCCCTTTGCACAAATAACCGTTGCACCAATGACCATTTTATATTTTGGCCGTTGTGCAACGACCATTTTTGGCCTCCCCCTCCCCCTACCCCCTACCCCCTTAATATTTATTTTAACCCATAAGTTATTATATTTACACTTTAACCCAATTTTCCAACTATAAATACCTCATTTTCTCTTCATCTTTCTCACAAATCTTCCTACAATCTCTCTAAATATCTCAATCTATCTCTCTACAAGTCTACATTGTCTACTAAATATTGAATTTTATTTATTCATTTGGGAGTGAAGTTGGCAACTAGCTTGAGGATCTTCCATCGAGCAAAATTTCAATTTTCAACCTCTCGATTACACGTCGACGTTACGCCGGCGTTTGGTACATTTGTTCCTTCATTAAATTGTTATTGTCTGTTTATTTTATTTAGCGCACTTAATTTCATTTAATTTAATTATTTATTAGTATAATTATAAATTTATAATGGAAGGATTTAAACGTATGCTTACGGGTAGGGGTCATGCTTCTTCTAGTAAGGGCAACAAGGGCAAATGTACTTCTTCTAGTCATCCTATTTCTAGACAGAATCCTATTCCTACATATGATGATTTTGTTGATACTAAACATTTTCCTACAATACCATTAGATTTAGACGAGGAGCTATTTTCTGAAACTCAAGAAGACTTTAATTTAGACGATGATCTAGATGATACACCCACTAATGTAGATGACAACACACCCACTAGTGCACCTTCAACTGAAATGCCTCCTATTCCCCTTAGTATGAGACGAGGTCCAGGAAAACGACCATTAAAATCAGATGCATGGACATTTTTTGGTAGAGACGTAGAGAATCAAGTAGCTAGATGTAAAATTTGTAAAGATGTTTTAAAATTTAAAACTGAAAAAGGTCACAGTGGGACGGGGGGTGGGGGGGTTTAATGAGACACGTAGCAATGTCTCATCTTGCTAGGTATGCCCAATACGAAGCTTCAAAACCGGGTGCGCAAACGCCCGCTATATCGGGACAAGGTTCACATACTGTCCCGGACCAAGTATATGGTTAAATTAACCCCACGACGGGGGGAATTGTAGGCCCTAATTACAATAATTGAGACACAATTATCGGTGGTAAATTTTCTAACAGAAATTAGATTTTTGATGATGTTTGAGGCATACAAGACGTTTTTTAGAGAGAAATGGGGATGCGGTGGTGGGGTAAGGGTGTGGCCAAATCCTTGAATTGGAATGTGATGACGATTACCGACCATAATAGACTGTGGAGTATTTAAATCTCGCAGTTGAGTGAGATTACCAGAATTGTTGGTGAGGTGAGATGTGGCGCCTGTATCCATATACCACGCGTTATCGGGTTGCCGAAAAGTTAATGTGGCGAATGTCTGGCCCAAATTGGATTGGATAGGGCCAGGAGCGGACTGTTGGCCTCCAATTAATTAGGCCTGAGGACGCTGGACTCCCTGTTGGGCCTGAGGAAGCTGGACCGTCTGCTGGAGGCCCATCGACTGGGCTGGTCCATTCTGCTTGGCGGCCTGAGGGTGGGCCTACTGGATGTAGCCCATCTTCAGTGTGTCCAAGCAATGGACTGTTTCCTGAGACCTTCTGCCACCACTGTCGCGATGGTTGTTGCACGACCAAGGTCGTTCTCTGCCATGGTGTCTGCCAAAGAGGAGGCGAGAGAAAGGACAAAAAATTTGGGGGGTCGAGACCTATAGATTAGGGGTAGTATCGGTCGTATACGAGGTGTATAGCGGCTTAAGATAGATGTATACGGGTAGTATACATTGGCTGGAGAAGTATATCAGTCGTATACAGGTGTATATCAGCGTGTATTGGTTGTATACGAGTGGTATACGACCTATTGAAGAGATATGGAGGGAAAATATATCGGGTGTATACAAGGTTGTTTGTAGAATATAAGGGCTGGACAGTAGTATATCAACGTATATTAGATGTATACCGGTTGTATACGGGCAGTTTGGTGCCGGAAAAAAATGGGAATGGCGGCCAAATATTAGGTTTTAGGTTGGGAAGGATTATTGGCTCTTGATACCATGTAGAATTGTATTAATCTCCCTTGGGGAGCCTTTCTCATTAATACAATATATATATAGGGTATAAAATGTGAAATCCTTATACAATAGGGATCCTATATTTATCATAATTACATAAGACTAAATATGGCTAAATAATATTGTACACATTCTAATACTAATAGTGATTTGAACATAATTTTGATATTTGCCTCCCAATAAACTAAGTAAATGTTGACAACATTTTAAAAAGTATGCTCACTATTTTGATACGACGAAAGTTGCTACTTACCGTACTTTCACGTATTTTCTGAATGTCCTATTTTAACTTGGAAAAAGGTAAATTAATGTAGTTCTAAAAAGGTAAATTAATCTAGTTCTATTAACTCTAAAAGCTGGTCAATTTGATTCTTGAGTCACGACAAACAAACAAAAAATACACATGTGGGATGTATAGAATCATTTCATCTTTAACCAAATATATGACATTCAAGTATTGAGAATGATTTTTTTTAGGAACATTTTTACTTTTATGGGCCATAAACGACATGAATCTAGATTAGCTTAGGCTCAATACTGATATCAAACACAGTGTGAAAAAAAATATCGCCCCAAAAGAAAGATGCAAAAATACGGTAAATTGCCTTTATGAATCCCCAAAAGTAGTCTTCATGCCTCTATATTCTAACAAGCGTAATACTCGTACTTAAACTAGGTAATCGCTTATGCCCTATAGTATGGTAGCTTCAATCATTTTCACGATCTTATATTTCAATTACTTCCCTTTTCTTGTCATCTAATGTTTTTTTCCCAATATACAAATAGAACTAAAAAAAAATGAAGAATTCAAATAGAGAGATTCCTTACAAAGGCATTCGAAATAAAATTGAAACGAGAGCAAAAGAGTTGACTTGGGCCTTGGGGGAATCAAATATCTAAGCTATCAGCAAGAAATCCAAGTAGTAAATTCATAGGGCCACAAAAAATGACTTGCTTATATCAATATAAAGTTTGAAAGCAGCCAATCATCCCTCATTTATTGGAGTATAATTGAAGAAGTACTCTTTTTTAATCGACATTTTTTTTAAAGCCGCACAAAGCACTTTTTGTGTGAGTAAAATAAATACTGATATTATTAATACTAAGTTATAGTACATTGCTTGGTTTATCTAGGATATACGGTATCTAGATAATCGTTTTCAAAAGAAGAAAATACGTAACTACTAACTAGAAGACACAAATCACTTGAATTAGGTTTTCACGTTGTTTATTGACACTCCTCCAAATATTTACGTCTAGCACGATTCATCTAAATCTAGTATTTTCAATGCTAAGCATAGACATATATGTGAAAATATACTAAAAAATCAGTAAATATAATTATATCTAAAGTCATAATTTTAATAGCATAATGAATTTAGTGCTAAGAACTTTAAAGATTGAACTCGTCAAATTTAAACTTTGAATCCACCTCTATCTCTAGCTAGCTGATATAGTTTACTTCAACCAATCAAAAAGGTATAATCGATGCAAAATATTTTACATCCAAGTAGATGGAGGCTAAGGTAATACAAATCAAGCACATGGCTAAAATGCATTGAATCACCATGGCTAACTCTAGTACTATGGGGGACATAACTTAGTGAATGCCAAACGTGAATGATCACTTCAAGAAGGGGAATTGGCCTGATGTTGATGGTTCATTTTAGGTTCATCTTATAAATTCATATTTCTCTAGTGATTGAGATTGATGACCTTTCTTGGACACTATTGGACAGAGACTTCTATGAATGAGAATGAAGTTTTAGCTTGTGGGGTTTCCTAAGCGAACGTATTACATTTTGCATCAAAAAAAATAATCCAAAAGTATCACTATCTCAATATACCAAAATGATTTTCTCTTCCTATGGTCGAAACAACAGTAAATGTCTCAAAGTCAAGTATAATTTGACACATTCAAGAAACAATTTTACCAGAATAATTTTTGAATGCTGAAATGAATTAATATTCTGAACCGTTTTCTCAATTGTTAAAATATTATTTTAATCGTTATTTACTAGAGAAATTAGCATTCCACTTTTGGACACAAATTGTCACCTTTGATACAATAACAACGACATCATACCCAGTGAAATCTCACAACATGGGGTCTGGGGAGGGTAGAGTGTACGCTAGGGTTGGCCAGTGGGACGGGTTCGGAACGATCGGGGCGGGTTTGGCGGGATTCGTCGAAGTCCTGTCACGATCCCGATCCCGTCGGAATCGGGTCATGGCAGGTTTTTTTTCCACTTAATTTAAAAAATAACATATATAAATAACTCAATAATTGAACAAGATAGTGTAATAAAAACATCCCAATGATGCTTTTTGTGCTTCTTATATTATTTAATAGACATATAATTTTTTTTGTAATACAAATACAATTGTCAAAATTGCAACTTTGTGGTGTTGTTCAAAAGTTGCAAATTACATAGTAAAATTGCAATTAAAAAAATTACAGTTTGAAAAAAACATGTTCTAGTTTTTTGATAATTTCCGGTGGTTCTTCGGTTGGAATTAGTATTTGTTGGTCAAATTGCTCCATGTCGCTTCCACCACCTTCGGATAAGATTTCGTTGTAGTTTTCTTCTTCTTCTTCATTGATCTCCGGTTGACCGCACCTTCTCCGCTCCACTCGTATCTAATCTCTGAATAATTCTATAATCTCCAAGCTGTCTCCGGTTAATGAGTGTATGTGCTCTCCTATTTGATATCTGCCGGCAGAAAAAGCGCTTTCAGACGCCGTTGATGACGCTTGAATGTTCAAAACATCTCGGGCCATCATTGAAAGTGTCGGAAAGGTCTTCTCATTCCCTCTCCAGTATTTCAGCAAGCCTTCACGTCCTTCTTCATTGAGAACTGCTTGGTACGGTACAGAACCCTGCAAAACAAAAATATCAAACTCACTAATTTGGTTAGTAGCGTTACGGCCACACATTCTATTTCTGAGGCTTTCAATACTAGCCGCGGAAACAACATGTCTTTTGTGAGGTTGTGTTGAAGAAGAAGAAGATGGTATGGAAGCCGGTAGGTTGCTAGCACTTTCTTGTTGGTAAAACGTATATACTTTTTTGCATTTGTCTTCTACGCTAGACAACACTTCTTCTTTAGTTTGTTCAATACGTGGTGGGTGATTTGGATTTTTGGGACTTGGAGGTGGTAGTACTGCTATACAATCATAAATAGTTTCAATAAGTGATTTAGTACTGTCTATTTTAATAGTCGGATTTAATACAACACCAATAATATAAATAGTGGGAATAGGAATAAATATTTTTTATTTTGATAAACATTTTTTAATAGCTACCTTATAAGTTGGTTTATCCATATATTCACTAAGCAGTAAAAATATTAGAGCTATATAAAATAACATAGTTGAAATAGTAGGATAATATATACCGGAAAATTCTTTTGTTTCTTGAAAAAATTTCTCTAGAAATACAATAAGTTCGGAAAATTTTCCCCAATCGCTATCTACAACCATATCAGCTGAATTTTGATTATGAGAGTTAAAAAATAAAGTTATAGGTTTTCTATAGTCATAAGCAACAAGTAGTTGCTCGTATAAAGAATTCCACCTAGTGGGTACTTCTTTTGGAATTTTTCTAAAAGGTAGTTGGCAATCGTGACAAGTTTTTTTATATTCTTTTTTTCGTTGTATTCTATTATTTTTAAAAATAAAGTTTATAGCAAATTGTATTTTACTAAGAATGTCTTTAAAAAGCGATAGATTGTCCTTTACAACTAAGTTATATATGGCACACACATTTTATATGAAAATGATCTGGAAAAGATGGAGTTAAACTATTTTTTAAAATTGTAATAGCATAATTTTTAGAAGAAGCGTTATTTAATGTAATAGTCATAATTTTATCAGTTATTCCGTAATAATCGCACACTTGATAAATATTTTCAGCAATAAAAGTACCAGTGTGCCTATCATCTATATATCTATACGCTAAGATACGTTTTTGCATAGACCATTTATAATCTATCCAACGACAGATTACCGTTAAATAATCATGGCCGTTAGTACTACGGCCTATATCAGAAGTGATAGCCACTTTGCCATTAAAATATATACTGAATAATGTAAATACTGTTGATATTCATGTGCAAATTTAAATACATCCCTTTTAACAATTGATCTAGGAAAACCGTTAAAAGCAAGATTATATATTTCTCTAATGTAATAAATAAAATCAGGAGATGAAGGAAATGAAAAAGGCAAACCCTCCACAACAACTAATTTTAAATCGAAATTTAATCTTGTGTAACAAAGGGAACCTCTCTCATAGTTGCTCCTCTTGTCAATTAGGAAAACACGTTAGACTACCATTTACGACTTCTATGAGTACTACTTTCTCTCCTTTTGATATTATTCCCGCTGATTTATGGACATCTCCCATAACTAGCAACCTAGGTCACAAATATTATCTGGTGTTTTTGAATGATTTTTCTCACTTTATTTGGGTCTATCCACTCAAACTTAAATCTCAAGTTTTCTCCAAATTTGTTGAGTTTCGTACACTGGTCAAAACGCAATTTGAAAAAGACATAAAATCATTTCAATGCGATAATGGTCGTGAGTTTAATAATTTCCTATTTCATAAATTTTGTGCGGATAATGGCATGATCTTTCATTTTTCGTGCCCCCACACCTTCCCTCAAAATGGAAAAGCTGAAAGTATTCCCTGAACCATCAATAATATGATTCGTACTCACCTTTTTCATGCGTCTCTCCCCCTACGATTTGGGTATATGCACTAAAAACGGTAGAACACATTCTCAACATTTTACCTACCCGTGCGATTCAAAATAGGACACCCACCGAAATTCTCTACCGTCGAATTCCTACCTATGACCATCTTCGAATTTTCGGTTATCTGTATTACCCTAATCTGACATCCACGGCACCCCACAAATTGGCACCCAGATCTACCCCGTGCACCTTCCTAGGCTTCCTGTCAAACCATATGGGGTATTTGTGCTATGACCTCTCCACCGACAAAATCATAATCTCTCGCCACGTCACCTTTGTTGAGTATGTTTTCCCGTTTGACAACATTTTCTACAATTAGAACTACCGGAGTTGTTAGTGGTCCATAGATAAAATGACTATTTTGTCCTTGTCCATTTACTAGTTTTATAGAGTTGCATGGTTTGAGTTTGTTCCAACTTCTAACCATGAAAAGAAAAACATCCTTTAATTTCTGGAATAATTATTCATCTTCACTATAACTAATCTTTTTTTGATCATTGAAAGAAATAATCCCTTGATTATTTTCATTAATGAATGGGGTATATATACAAGTTACAATCTCCAAAATGGAAATCCTATTCATACTATACTTCTAAATCCTAATCATACTTGTACAAGAATTCTACAACTATAATAAGTTTGTACACTAGTTTAATTACAATCATAATCCTATTTGAGCACGGTACCGTGCTATATTCTATCACACCCCCGCAGTCATAGCGGGCGGTTGCCGTACGCTGAGACTGTCCCTAAAATCTTCAAATAGAACTGAGGGAAGACCCTTCGTAAATATGTCAGCAATTTGGTATCTGGAGGACACGTGTAAAACACGTACTTTTCCACGAGCTACCTTTTCGAGAACAAAGTGAATATCCATCTCGATATGTTTAGTGCGTTGATGTTGGACCGTATTGCCAGAAAGATAGAGCACTAACATTATCACAATAGACCAAGGTAGATTTCTGAATAGGAAAGTGTAATTCTAATAGAAGATTGCGCAGCCAACATGATTCAGATACCACATTAGCTACGCCTTGATACTCAGCCTCTGCACTGGTTCGCAATAATGAAGCCTGGCATTTCGCAGACCACGAAACCAAGTTATCCCCAAGAAACATACAATAACCAGATGTCGAGCATCTGGTATCAGGATAGCCACCCCAATTAACATTTGTATATGACACAAGAGTAGAGACGAAAAAATGATATAAATGCAATTCATAATCAAGTGTGCCCTGGATGTACCGTATAATGTGTTTGAGCGCATGCAAGTGCTCAATATGTGGGTCATGCATGAATAAACACACATGCTGAACTGCATAAGTAATATCATGTCTCGTGAAAGTAAGATATTGAAGTGCCCCTGCAAGACTGCGATAATGGGTAGGATCCTCGTATGGTGTGCCTAACGTAGTACTCAGCTTCGGTTTGGTATCAACCGGAGTGGAAGTAGACTTACAAGATGACATACCAACTCTCTTAATAATCTCTACATCATACTTCCTTTGAGATAAAAATAGACCACCTGAATGACGCCTGACAGCAATACCCAAGAAATAACTCAAGGGTCCCAAGTCTTTCATTGCAAATTCAGAACTGAGAAGTGACATGATAGACTTGAGCAGATTATCAGATGAAGCAGTCAATATAATATCATCTTCGTACAATAAAATGTATGCCAGAGAAGTACCACGATATAAATAGAGAATGATCAGACCGACTGTGAGAAAACCCAATAGTAGATACATAATCTGCAAACCTCTTATACCAAGCCCGCAGGGCCTACTTAAGCACATACAAGGACTTCTTCAGCAAACAGACATGATGAGGATGATTGGGAACTCGAAAACCCAAGGGCTGATGCATATAGATTGTCTCCTTAAGATCACCGTGTAAGAAAGCATTCTTTACATCCAACTGATGAATAGGCCATGCTTTTGAGAGAGCCAAACTAAGAACAGTGCGAATGGTAGCCAGTTTGACCATCGGACTAAACGTCTCACCACAATCCACGCCAACCTGTTGAATTTTACCATCACCTACAAGGCGAGCCTTATGCCTGTCAAAAGAACCGTCAAAATTTTCTTTATGAGTAAAAATCCACATAGACCGAATAATATTAACACCAGATGGACGAGGTACTAACTCCCATGTCTTATTTTCAATAAGTGCATTATATTCGTCAGTAATAGATAATTTCCAATTTGGGTCATGTAGTGCATACACATGGTTACGTGGTAGTGGGGATTTAAAGACATTAGAATTGAGATTAAAATGCTGTTTTGGTTTTAAAATACCCCTTTGACTACGAGTAACGTGCCCTTGACTCGAGGTAAAGTTAGGTGGATTTAGGGCAATGTGCGGGACAGAGCAAAGAAGGGACAGAGACTTGTTCTAGGCCTTCTAGCTTGTATGGTTGAGAATGAACCATGGACAATTAACAGAGAATTGTCATATCCAGAAGCGCTGCTTTGGAAAGAAGCTACAAAGAGAGAAATAGACTCCATCAGATAAAACCATACTTGTGTAATGGTTGACCATCCTTCGGGAAAATAACCTTTGGGTTGTAAAAGTGGATACTCAAAATTGAGTACAAAGTAGCTGGATCTACTAACGAGTATAAGGCCTCAACTACTTGGACATGTGCTCCCCTGTGAATAGCTTAACATCCAGGGCCATTGTAGTCTTGCGTGACATGGATATTGAAACAACCTTCCTAACCAGAGAGTTAGAAGGGGAGGATCAGAGTTAGTTTGTTGGACTGTTGGGTTCTTCCTGAACTTTCATTTTGGTCCCTAAAATGTTAACATTTTTGGTCCTGGAAGTTTCAGATAAAACATAAATAATAAATATGACAACAGAAACATTGACTCTGAAGTAAGAAAGCCAACAGTTGGAAAACCAACAGTCTGAATGTTGAAGTCATATTGAAACAAAAGTCTCGATATGAAAGATATGGGTATCACAGATGACATCTTAGGAATTGGGATTTCTAATACATCTAACGGACTGGTCTAACTCCAAACTCAGTTGTGAGATAGTTGACAGTCTCGTTGAAGACACCAATGGATATGAATCATAGAACTGATTGGAATCATGGTGCACCCATATACAAGGAGCGATATGCGCAGGTCACATGTAGTTCAATGTATCGTACACACTACAACTGACCTGGTATCGGCCTACAAAGTAGATCAGTAGAACTAAGGTTTACTCGTGATTCTAAAAATTGATTGATAGAAGGCGTTAAATTGGATATGACGATCTTTGAAAATGATCGCTTATGTATGGATTACGGTATTCTGGATGTCCAGCGGTTGTGGGAGAACATAGTGATGCAAACTGGACATCAAGTTTAAAGAACACCAATGCCACAAATAAATGTGTATGGTGGGTCTTGGAAAATCCTCTAAGAAAACTTATATCGGCCGATTCATGATGGAATCGGAGTTTATCGCTTTAAACAAAGCATGAAAGAAGTTGAGTAACTTCACGACTCCTTAGAGGACGTCCCTTATTGGGAGAAACCCGTGCCTTCAACAGTTATACAATGTAGCTAGCCAGTCGACTTCAGGAAGGGCACGAATGATGGCGTCTGGACATATCTGTCGGATCTGTCGGAGACATAAGACCGTATCATAATTGATCATCACGGGTGTCACTTCCTTGATTACTAAACAAATGATATAGTGGACCCTTTAACTAAGGCACTACCCAAAGATCAAGAGTTTTGCCTGTCTAGGGGAATGGGCTTAAAACCCAAACAATATGAACCTTTGCGGTGGTAACCCAACCATACTGATTGGAGATTCTAAGAATTTGGTTCAATGGGAAAACTAAGCTGCAAGAGGTTCAGTTGAGCGCTTCGGTGGAAGCAAGAGCACTTCGAATTATGATTTCTGTAAAGAAACGTAAATCCAAAGTCATTCCCGCGATAGACATTAAAGTTCTACATGCATGGTGGGTAAAGGTTAAGCTTCCAAACCTTTAACGATCCTCAAACGATTGAGATTAAGGTTGGGGAAACTTTTAATGATTTCTAACACTTGTGAAGTGGGATATAGCAAGATACCTTATAGGAGATCACCTATTTAAGTGCGAGGACAGGCCACCTCAAGTGAACGTACTTAAGAATCCAAGTGTGTCCATGGCCATAACGGACAGAACAATAAGAAGAAATGAATAAATGGGAGGTATTGTGTTGGTACCGTTATCTTGGCTTACATTAAACACTGATGGTTCAAGACATCACGTTCACCGTGCAGTAAGTAAGTCCGATGATATTCAACTACGGAAGGTTCAAAGCGGAAGCTACCTCTCCTAATGCAATATCTTTTCGCTGAACGATTGCTAAAAGTAAGCACTATGTGTGTACCAAAATCTCTTTCAAGAGGGAATTGTTGGAAATTTACTAATGTGGAATTAAGTTTATCCCATTATTTATGACTCGAACAATTAGGGCCCCGCACGTCAAAAATGTTATTTCCACACACGTGCAATTTTAGTGCCAAGTACCGTAAATTTTGTTAATGAAAGAGATATTGGTACGTAAGTGAAATGTTTGAGACATAGAATGTTGGACAGTTATTGACTAAATAACAAGTGTTCTACGTTGGTAAACGAAGGAAGGATTGTGCGAAGTGCAAGATGGTACGGATCGAAAAAGGGTCGCGCCGCCTCCCGAACTAGGCCGCGGCGCACCATTGCAGCGCGTGATTGGCAGTGAGCATCATGAGTTTTTGGCTGAATTAGCGCCTCGGCGCTAATATGGCAGAGCCGCGGTGCTTCATTGGCAGTGACTGCTCGACGAAATCCCAAATGTTTGGCTGTTGAGGTGGTTTCAATGGCATTGAATCCACCCAATAATGGCCATTACTTGGACCATTATGTTGTTGCATTACTTGGGGGTTAAATGCCATCAATTACGTGGCAATTGAATGCCATTATGAGGCATTTGAAAGGCCATCTTGTACACCTATAAATTGAGGCCTTTGGCTCAATTCTATAGATGAACAAAAAAAAGAAGAAGAACATACTTATAAGTTAACAACACCACAAAGAGATCAGTTTTTCTGATAAGCAATCATTCTCTTAGCAGTCTTCATTATTCGTGTTTTTCGCTGGGATTATTTGTGTAGGCTTTGCACATTTGATAGTTTGTTGTTTCATCTTGGGAGACTATTGTCCACAATTGATAAAATTGTTTTCAAGAAGAAAACCACAGCCATATTTGGGACCATATCTATTGGCAAACATCTTTCGAGCACTAATACAATATTGTCCTAAAACTATTGGATATGTAAAGCACGTACGGGAATAGTAAATAACTATTACAGTGATCGAAAGGATAAACAACAAAGATTACAACAACAAGTTATCAATATCTTGATCTTGAATTGGAACTTCAAATATGGATCTTGTATTCAGAAATATAAGAACATGAACTGCTACACTTGTGGCTTGTAGAACCACTGAAAATCCGAACGGTTAGATTCCATTGAGAATCAAGTTCACACTTGAAACACTTATCAACCAATTAGATAATCACAACACCACCGGCTGAGTCGAGAGATGGCTCTCTGTCTTTAAAACAAGATTGTCCCCGTGTATAGGCTTTAAGTTTTTAGACATTGTCATATCCTATTTAACGCCTTCTATGGATCAGTTTTTATAATCACGAGTGAACCTTAGTTCTACTGATCTACTTTGTAGGCCGATACCAGGTCGGTTGTAGCGTGTACAATACATTGAACTACATGTGACCTGCGCATATCGCTCCTTGTATACGGGTGCACCATGATTCTAATCAACTCTATGATTCATATCCATTGGAGGTTTCAACGAGACTGTCAACTATCTCACAACTGAGTTTGGAGTTAGACCAGTCCGTTAGATGTCTTAGAAACCCCAATTACTAAGATGTCATATGTGATACCCATATATTTCATATCGAGACTTTTATTTCAATATGACTTCCACTTTCAGACTGTTGGTTTTCCAACTGTTGGCTTTCTAACTTCAGAGTCAATGTTTCTGTTGTCAGATTCTTACATTAAACACTGACGGTTCAATACATCACGTTTACCGCGCAGTAAGTAAGTCCGATGGTATTCAACTAGGAAAGGTTCAAATCGGAAGCTACCTCTCCTGATGCAATATCTTTTTGCTATAAGATTGCTGAAAGTAAGCACCTTGTGTGTGCGCCAAAATATCTTTCAAGAGGGGATTGTTGGAAACTTACTAATGTGGAATTAAGTTTATCCCATTATTTATGACTCGAACAATTGGGACCCCACACATCGGAAATATCATTTCCTCACACGCGCAATCTTAGTGCCAAGTATCGTAAATTTTATTAATGAAAGAGATATTGATACGTAAGTGAAATGTTTGAGACAAAGAATGACGGACGGTTACTTAGTGTTCGAAAGATGTTGGTCGACAAGTGTGTGACCAAATCTGGCAATGGTTTTGGATTTCTGGTTGAAGACAGTTCTGTTAACAGTGCAAAAATTGTCTCTAACAACGATCGTGATGTTGACGGTCAATGAGTTTATTGTGTAACCGCTCCCGATAGTGGTGGAAACAAGAGCCAACGAGAGGTTGAGGATGTCAACTGGGACAAGAGGAGAAGGCTGAAGATATTGTTCTATCTTGTAGCAGAGGGCCTATATTTGTCCCAGACAAAGGATCTGAATTATGGTAAGGAAGATGTGGACATTCAGTCTAACTGAAATGGGCCAAAATCCAAAAGGTCTAAGGTAATTTATCATTCCTTATCTATAATGTGTGTAGTTAATATCTGAATAAAAGTGTGTAAAGAAAGGCCGGGAATATGAAAGTGGTTTCATTAAAAACTCATATTCCCTACACTCTAAAATTAGATATTGAATCTTCTTCCTTCCCGTATAAAATTGGACTATTGTAAACAAAACATAAAAGATCCATTCTTTTGAGTGTAATTATTACAAGTGTGTAAAGTATGTTTGCACATATGAAGGATAGAGATCTATTGACTGTGTGAAAACTGTTACCACTCTTAAGCAAGCACCAGGAATTGTCTGGGTACCAATCTCAAAGGAAGAAGACTAAAAGATAATGTCTTATCTTAAGACGTTGAACCTATCACATTGTCTGACAGAAGATCCTTTATTTGATAGGATGATATTGGACACTCAGTCGTACAAAGCCTACGGGCAACTGGAATGGACCAGAGTTTCCAAGTCTTAAATGATCTGAAGGCCAAAAGAAAGGCAGAAAATTAATGGACACCAAGTGAGGTGGCCAGAGTTTCCAGGTCTTAAATGATCTGAAGGCTAAAAGAAAGGCAGAAAAGTAATGGACACCTAGTGAGGTGGGCCAGAGTTTCTAGGTCTTAAATGATCTGAAGGCCAAAAGAAAGGCAGAAAAGTAATGGACACCTAGTGAGGTGGGCCAGAGTTTCCATGTCTTAAATGATCTGAAGGCCAAAAGAAAGGCAGAAAAGTAATGGACACCTAGTGAGGTGGGCCAGAGTTTCCATGTCTTAAATGATCTGAAGGCCAAAAGAAAGGCAGAAAAGTAATGGACACCTAGTGAGGTGGGCCAGAGTTTCCAGGTCTTAAATGATCTGAAGGCCAAAAGAAAAATAGAAAAAGAATTGGACACTCAGCCTGCCAAAACAACTGGAGTGGGCCAGTGTATCCAGATCACATATGATCCGGTTACGCCCTAACCACGGGAAAGAGGTTGTTCATGTGAAACAACGCCACCTCTAAAGTAGAAGGGGTTGGAGAGGTTGTCCTCAAAAGGACATCAGGGAATGTGATCACTCTAAAAGGAGGTGATACATGTCCGAAACTTGGTTTAAGGGACGTTATTGGTCAACCTGGTTTGAGACTAGTCCAACAGGTCTGTAATAACTAAGAATGGTACAATATGTTTGTAGCTAAATGAATGATATATTTGTAATCCATGCATCTATGCCATCATAGATTACGATACGTTAAATAGAAAGTCATTCAAAAGCTAACAAAGTTGAGATTGTTGCCTTTTGTCGACATAAACCCTCAAAATGAATGTGAGGTAGGCGAAGAGGCAAAATCACCTTTCCATTCCATCAAAGGAATAGCAAAATAAGCACCGCTCCTCTAGAACTTAGTCACACCTACAAGGGCGATTTGCAGTTTGTACAAAATAAAGGGGGGAAACAAGTACTTTGTGACCTTTATTGACTATGGTATAACGTATTGCATCATTTTGTTTGTTGAAAAGCAAAGATGAAGCGCTATAAAGCAGAAGTTTAAAATCAACTAAGCCTACGGATTGAGTAATTCGTAGTGATAGAGGGGGAAATGAAAAGCATCGTTCATCAAATGACTGCTTATTACTCACCTCAGTCTAACGGTTTTAGCCAAGCGCAAAGCCGTACGCCCAAAATATGTGGGGCAAGGCGATCCTTACCGCTAATGCGATTCTCAACAGAAATCCACATAAGGATAAGGATAACCCTCCATGTGAAACATGAAAAAGATCTCACCTACAAATGTTGTGATGTGGGGTGGCTTGGTAGAGGTTGGAATACCGAAACAGGTCAAGTTGGACCTAAGACTGTAAATTGCATATCCAGTAGATCTACAAATAACAGTAGTGCTTATCGCCTCTTGGTGTCAAAGAATGCTGAATTCTTTGAAGATAACTTTTCTTGAGAAGGAAAAAGAAGTAATTGCTCGAGGTTAACAAGAACCCGCGAGTGCCTGACTTTTCGGAACTAGACGTTCTGTATCTACAGGAATCGGAAGTTGCTACCTATCCGAAACTTAACATTCCAGATCTACAGAACTCAAACATTCTAGATGTTGAACCGAGACGGATCAAAGAGGGGACAAAGACTTGTTCTAGGCCTTATACCTTGTATGGTTGAGAATGAACTATGGATAATTAACAGAGAATTGTCATCTCCAAAAGCGTTGTTTTGGAAAGAAGCTACACAGAGAAATAGATTTCATCAGATAGAACCATACTTGTGTAATGGTTGACCTTCCTCCGGGAAAAGTCTTTGGGTTGTAAAAGTGGATACTCAAAAGTGAGTACAAAGTAGATGGATTTACTGATGAGTATAAGGCCTCGGCTACTTGGACATGTGCTTCCCTGTGAATAGTTTAACATCTAGGGCAATTGCAGTCTTGCGTGATATAGATGTTGAGACAACCTTTCTAACCGGAGATTGTTGGAAATTTACTAATGTGGAATTAATTTTATCCCATTATTTATGACTCGAACAATTGGGGCCCCGCACGTCAGAAATGTCATTTTTACGCACGTTCAATCTTAGTGCCAAGTATCATAAATTTCGTTAATGAAAGAGATATTGGTACGTAAGTGAAATGTTTGAGACATAGAATGATGGACGGTTATTGGCTAAATAACAAGTGTTCCATGTTGGTAAATGAAGAAATGATTGTGCGAAATGTAAGATGGTATGGGTCGGAAAAGGGTCGTGGAGCCGAGAAGGGTCGCGACGCCTGATTGGCAGTGAGCATCATAAGTTTCTGGCTGAATTAGCATCGCGGCGCTAATGTGGTAGAGCCGCGGCGCTTCATTGGCAGTGACTGCTCGACAGAATTCCAAAGGTTTGGCTTAGGAGGTGGTTTCAATGACATTGAATCCACCCAATAATAGCAATTACTTGGACCATTATGTTGCTGCATTACTTGGGGGTTAAATGTCATCCATTACATGGCAATTGAATACCATTATGGGGCATTTGAAAGGTCATCTTGCACACCTATAAATTGAGGCGTTTGGCTCAATTCTATAGATGAACAGAAATGAACAAGTGAACATACGTACAAGTTAACAACACCACAAAGAGATCAATTTTTTTGATAAACAATCCTTCTCTTAGCAATCTTCATTATTCATGTTCTTCGATGGGATCATTTGTGTAGGCTTTGCACATTTGATAGTTTGTTGTTTCATCTTGGGAGACTATTGTCCACACTTTTGTAAAGCCTATACACGGGGGCAATCTTGTCTTAAATACAGAGAGCCATCTCTCGACTCAGCCGGTGGTGTTGTGATTATCTAATTGGTTGCTAAGTGTTTCAAGTGTGAACTTGATTCTCAAAGGACTCTAACCGTTCAGATTCTCAGCGGTTCTACAAGCCACAAGTGTAGCAGATCATGTTCTTGTATTTGTGAATACAAGATCCAGAATTGGAGTTCTAATTCAAAATCAAGAGATTGGCAACTTGTTGTTTATCCTTTCGATCACTGTAATAGATATTTACTATTCCCGTACGTGCTTTACATATCCAACAATTTTAAGACAAGATCGTATTAGTGCTCTAAGATGTTTGCCAGCAGATATAGTCCCAAATATGGTTATGGTTTTCTTCTTGAAAACAGTTCTGTTGATAGTTCTGTTAACAATTCAAACATTGTCTCTGTCAATAACCGTGCGTTCAAAATTGGTCCTAGTTTTAGTTCTCTCTTTGATGACAGTTACAAATCTGTTTTTGTCAAATGGTGGATCTCTGGATCTGATGCTGAACTTCAAGATACTGCTGATAGTCATGCTAGTACGGCTAAAGATCAAGGGTGAGTTGGTGTCACCGCTCCCGAGGGTGGTGGAAACAAGCACCCACGAGAGGCTGAGGATGTCAACTGGGACAAGAGGAGAAGGCTGAAGATGATGTTCTATCATGTAGTAGAGTGCTTATATCTGTCCCAAACAAAGGATCCAAGTTATGGTAAGGAGGATATGAACACTCACTCTAACTGAAGTGGGCCAAAATCCAAAAGGTCTAAGTTAATTATCCTTCCTTATCTATAATGTGTTTAGTTAATATCTGAATAAAAGTGTGTAAAGCAAGGCTGGGAATATGAAAGTGTTTTCATCAAAAACTTATATTCCCTACGCTCTAAAATCAGATATTGAATCTTCTTCCTTCCCGTATAAAGATTGAACTATTGTAAACAAAAGTTAAAAGATCCATTCTTTTGAGTGTAATTTTTACAAGTGTGTAAAGTATGTTCGCACATACGAAGGATAGAGATCCACTGACTGTGCAAAAACTGTTACCACTCTTAAGCAAGCGCCAGGAATTGTCTGGGCACCAATCTCAAAGGAAGAAGACTAAAAGATAATGGCTTATCTTAAGACGTTGATCCTATCACACTGTCTGACAGAAGATCCTTTATTTGATAGGATGCTTTTGGAAACTCAGTCGTACAAAGCCTATGGGCGACTGGAGTGGACCAGAGTTTCCAGGTCTTAAATGATCTGAAGGCCAGAAGAAAGGCAGAAAACTAATGGACACCTAGTGAGGTGGGCCAGGGTTTCCAGGTCTTAAATGATCCGAAGGCCAAAATAAAGGCAGAAAAGAAATTGGACACTCAGTCTGCCAAAATAATTGGAGTGGGCTAGAGTATCCAGATCACATCTTATCCGGTTATGCCCTAACCACGGGCAAAAGGTTCTTCATGTGAAGCAACACCACTCTAAAGTAGAAGGGGTTGGAGAGGTTGTCCTCAATAGGACTTCAGGGAATGAGATCACTCTAAAATGAGGTGATACATGTCCCAAACTTTATTTAAGGGACGATGTTGGTCAAGCTGGTTTGAGATTAGTCCAACATGTCTGTAATAACTAAGAATGGTACACTATGTCAGTAGCTAAATGAATGATATATTTGTAATATGTGTATTTATGCCATCATAGATTATGACACGTTAAGTAGAAAGTCTTTTCAAAAGATAACGAAGTTGAGATTGTTGCCTTATGTCGACATAAACCCTCAAAATGAATGTGAGGTAGGCGAAGAGGCAAAATCACCTTTCATTTCCGTCAAAGGAATAGTGAAAGAAGCATCGCTCCTCTAGAACTTAGTCACACCTACGTGGGTGATTTGAATTTTGTACAAAATAGAGAGTGGGGAGACAAGTACTTTGTGACCTTCATTGACGATAGTACAACGTATTGCATCCTTTGTTTGTTGAAAAGCAAAGATGAAGTTGTTGAAGCGGATAAACGCTACAAAGCAGAAGTTTAAAATCAACTGAGCCTACGGATTGAGGAATTAATAGTGATAGAGGGGAAAATGTGAGCATCGTTTATCAAATGACTGCTTATTACTCACCTCAGTCTAACGGTTTTAGCCAAGCGCAAAGCCGTACACCCAAAATATGTGGGGCAATGCGATCCTTACCACTAATGCGATTCTCAATAGAACTCCGTATAAGGAAAATGATAACCCTACATGTGAAACATGAAAAGGATCCCACCTACAAATATTATGATGTGGGGTGGCTTGGTAGAGGTTGGAATACCGAAACAGGTCAAGTTGGACCTAAGACTGTAAATTGCATATCCAGTGGATCTGCAAATAACGGTAGTGCTTATCGCCTCTTGGTGTCAAAGAATGCTAATTCTTTGAAGATAACTTTCCTTGAGAAGGAAAAAGAAGTAATTGCTCGAGGTTAACAAGAACCCACGAGTGCCTGATTGTCCTGAACCAGACGTTCCAGAGCTACATGACTCAGAAGTTGCTGACTATCCGGAACTAAATGTTCCAGATCTACAGAACTCAAGGATTCTAGAGGTTGAACCGAGACGGAACAAAGACTTAATACAGGCCTTCTAGCTTGTATGGTTGAGAATGAACCATGGACAATTAACAAAGAATTGTCATCTCCTGAAGCGTTGCTTTGGAAAGAAGCTATAGAGAGAGAAATAGATTCCATCATATAGAACCATACTTGTGTAATGGTTGACCTTCCTCCGGGAAAAGAACCTTTGGGTTGTGAAAGTGGATACTCAAAAGTGAGTACAAAGTAGATGGATCTACTGACGAGTATAAGGCCTCGGCTACTTGTACATGTGCTCCCATGTGAATAGCTTAACATCCAAGGCCATTGGAGTCTTGCGTGACATGGATGTTGAAACAACCTTCCTAACCGGAGAGTTAGAAGGGGAGGATCAGAGTTGGTTTGTTAGACTGTTGGGCTTCTTCCTGAACTTTCATTTTGGTCCCTAAAATGTTTACATTTTTTGTCCTGTAAGTTTCAGATAAAACAGAAATAATGAATATGACAACAGAAACATTGACTTTGAAGTTAGAAAGCCAACAGTTGAAAAACCAACAGTCTAAAAGTGGAAGTCATATTGAAACAAAAGTTTCGATATGAAAGATATGGGTATAACAGATGACATTTTAGGAATTGGGATTTCTAAGACATCTAACGGACTGGTCTAACTCCAAACTCAGTTGTGAGATAGTTGACAGTCTCGTTGAAGCCACCAATGGATATGAATCATAGAACTGATTGGAGTCATGGTGCACCCATATACAAGGAGCGATATACGCAGGTCACATGTAGTTCAATGTATTGTACACATTACAACCGACCTGGTATCGGCCTACAAAATAGATTAGTAGAACTAAGGTTCATTCGTGATTCTAAAAACTGATCGATAGAAGGCGTTAAATCGGATATGACGATGTATGAAAATGATCGCTTATCTACGTATTACGATATTCTGGATGTCCAGCGGTTCTGGGAGAACATAGAGATGCAAACTGGACATCAGACTTGAAGAACACCTATGCCACAAGTAAATGTGTATGGTAGGTCTTGGAAAATCCTCTAAGCAAACTTGCATCGGCTGATTCATGATGGAATCAGAGTTTATCACTTTAAACAAAGCATGAAAGAAGTTGAGTAACTTCACGACTACTTAGAAAATGTCCCTTATTGAGAGAAACCCGTGCCTTCAACAGTTATACACTGTGGCTAGCAGGTCGGCTTCAGGAAGGGCACGGGTGACGACATCTGGACATATATGTATCGGAGACACAAGAACGTATGACAGTTGATCACCACGGGTGTCACTTTCTTGATTACTAATCAAAGGATATAACAGATCCTTTAACTAAGGGACTATCCAAATATCAAGAGTTTTGCCTGTCTAGGGGAATGGGCTTAAAACCCAAACAATACGAACCTTTGCGGTGGTAACCCAACTATCACCTATTTAAGTGCGAGGACAAGCCGCCTCAACTGAATGCACTTTAAGAATCTAAATGTGTCCACGGCCACAACGGACAGAACAATAAAAAGAAACAAATAAAGGGGAGGTATTGTGTTGGTACCGTTGTCTTGGATGACATTAAACACTGACGGTTCAAGACATCACGTTCACCGCGGAGTAAGTCCGATGGTATTCAACTAGGGAAGGTTTAAAGCGGAAGCTACCTTTGCTGATGCAATATCTTTTCGCTGAACGATTGCTGAAAGTAGGCACCTTGTGGGTGCGCCAAAATCTCTTTCAAGAGAGGATTGTTGGAAATTTACTAACGTGGAATTAAGTTTATCTCATTATTTATGACTCGAACAATTGGGGTCCGCACGTCGGAAATGTCATTTCCACACACGTGCAATCTTAGTGCCAAGTATCGTAAATTTAGTTAATGAAAGAGATATTGGTACGTAAGTGAAATGTTTGAGACATGGAATGATGGACGGTTATTGGCTAAATAACAAATGTTCCACGTTGGTAAACGAAGGAAGAATTGTGCGAAGTGTAATATGGTACGGGTCGGAAAAGGGTCGCGGAGCCGAGAAGGGCTGCGACGCTTCCCGGACTGGGTCGCGGTGCCGGAGAGCCGCGACGTCCCCTTGAAGCGCCGCGGCGCCTAATTGACAGTGAGCATTGTGAGTTTTCTGGCTGAATTAGCGCCGCTGGGCTAATGTGGCAGAGCCGCAGCGCTTCATTGGCAGTGACTGCTCGACGGAATCCCGAAGGTTTGGCTGTTGAGGTGGTTTCAATGGCATTGAATCTACCCAATAATGACCATTACTTGGACCATTATGTTGCTGCATTACTTGGGGGTTAAATGTCATCCATTACATGACAATTGAATGTCACTATGGGGCATTTGAAAGGCTATCTTGCACACCTATAAATTGAGGCATTTGGTTCAATTCTATAGATGAACAAAAATGAACAAGTGAACATACTTGCAAGTTAACAACACCACAAAGAGATCAGTTTTTCTGATATATTTTCCAACATATTTTTCATGAAAAATATTTTTCTAGAAAATAAATAGTTTTCGCACTCTCTTTTGGTATTTGGTAAGTAAAAATATTATTAGTAATATCTATGTAGTTTAGGCAAATACTATGCAGGAGATACTATGTAATATTGGAGAGAGGATGGAGTGGTTAGAAGAGGTTGTTGGGGGTGGGGGCCAAGGGAGAGAGGGGCATGGGGTGAGGGGGTAGGGGAGGGAAGAGCATGGGTCGGGTGGTGCGGGAGTAGAGAAGACAATCAACATGGAACGTCACTCATAAAACTTGTTTTCCTTACTCTATCAAAAAAGTCAGTATTATCCTAAATTTTTGGAAATTTCTTTTCCTAGAAAAAAAATTGAAAATATTTTTATCCCTACCAAACACACCCGTAGGATTAATGAAATTAAAATCATTTTTAATGATGTAATAAGTAAACTCACACCAAAAGTTGAGGTGAGTTTAAAAGAGACAACTATTCTTTATATACAAAATTTAAATTCTATGCACTAACATTATAAAAGAAGGTATATAATTAGGTCATGTATAAAGTAGTTACATATAAATTTCTTTGATAAAAATAATACTTACGAATAAATTTAAACTACACTGGTCGAGTAAAACTTTTTCAAACAAAATGTATACAGCAGATATTACTCCGTTTACCGTCTAATTAGCATTTGAACACGAAAGTAGAGTTACAATACTTTATTAGTTACTCTCTCCTTTTCTAAATAAATGGTATTTTAAACTTTTCATTTAACTTCAAAATAAGTGCTGCTTTAGGATTTTAAGAAAAAATTAATTTTAAAATTACCATTATTTACATAATCAAGAATCATTAAGTAACTTTTTTTTTCTAAACATTAATTAGGAGCAGGTTTGTAAAAATACTCATAATTTTCTAAAAGTGAGCGATCTTTTATAAGGTGTGCATAAACTAAAAATACTACTACTTTTTATGAAATGGCGTGAATACAGTTTAAACTACTAAAGTAATTCTTTTATTAAAATGAAACCACGTCGTTAACATGAATAAGATTCTCGCTTTACTTAATTGCTTACCGAATATATTGACGTTAGCTTTTTAGCCTTGAGAGGGGGTGTCAAAATTATTTCAAAAACTGAACCAATCGAATCTAATCGAACTGATTTTCAGTTTTTTTTTTAAAAAAAGATCAAGGTTCCTAATATTAACTTATATATGTACCGAATAATTAGGTTAATTTTTTTTATGTTATAAAAAAATACCAAAAAAATACCAAATCGAACCGAATATATATATAATATTTCATACGTTAAGTTTAAAATTATAATTTACGAAGCATTGAATTTTCTAATTTGGGCCTTGGGCTTTTGTGTGGATTACAAGTAATATGAAAACATACACTACCACTCTAAAGCAAAGAAATTACACGTTATTTGTGTTTATTGCTCAGAATTTGAGATTATGCATTTCATCTTAAATCTCAACTATATTTGTTTATTTTTTCTTCTCAACATATTTGTTATGTGTTCAACAAACTAGAAGGTAACTATAGGAAGATAAATTTTTATTGTTCTTCCTTTTCTTCCCTTTTACGTTTTGTGATATTTTGTCAAATCTAATCTTATACTCTTCCTCCTATATAATTATATTGCGAACCATATTTGTTTGCAATCACACTGTTTGATTTTTCGTTAATTAATTTTCTTTATATAAAAAATGGCAACTTCATTTTTTTGTTCTTTAAATGGGTAGAATTATAAGTGCCGTTTTCATAATTTCATGACGTAATGTATGATTATTGTTGATTTGTCATTTGCTTTTATGCAGCCTTGCTACCTTCTAGTTGCTAGTTACATTTTTATTCAATTAATTTATATAGCTTTTAATAACTTTATGCTAAGAATATTTTTTTGGAAGATACAAAAAGGATTACGTAAAGCTTAAGGACCGAGATCTGAGGCCAAAAGTTAAATTACTCGTTCTATTATATATGAATCAACAAATTTTTACAAATATTATAAAAGTTGACGTTTTAAAAATAAATTATCGAAAATTAATCGAACCGTACCGACACCGAAGAGAAACCAAGATGATTGATACGGTTTTGAAAAGTTCAATATTGATTATATTCGTAAATTAACCAAAAAATTGGTATGGTATAATTTTTATAAAAAAACTCGACCGAACCGTACCATTGACACCCCTACTCCTAGTAATAACAATTAGTAAAGGCAAGAAAAAGTAGAAGCTTCATGCTTAATCTTAACTAACTTTAGGCTAATCATTGCTACAACCACATTTTAGATTTAATTGTAATTATTTCACTAAGTACTTTATTCTTTATTCTGCCTAAAAACTAATTATGGGTTAAGACATCTTTTAAAGCAGGTAAAATATCATTAGGTTACGAGTCACCAACTACACCTGCCCGCTTTAAGCTAATGACTTTTAATCCCTTGGTCCACCATAATTAGGTGAACTTAAAAAAAAAATAGTTCACATAAAGGGACTCACATTTAGTAACTATCTATATTCTGCAGCAGATCGAGATATTTTAAACTCTTTTCTTAATAAGCATAAAGGACTATGTGTTTTTTGCTTCTTCGTTTTTTCTCACTCAAGGGATATATATGAATTACCAAATTTTGCTTATGTTTAGTCCTTATCTACATTTTTGTGGAGCACTATATAATTAAATAATCGTAAACTCAATTTTTTTAACATTACTTGTGAATACAGAAAAGTTATTAGTCCAATAGTTTAGATTTTAGAATATGGTTCTAATGAGAAAACATTGATGCAACCATAATATGTCCCTCATCCCCTACTAACCTGTGCATGTGGATTATTGTTTATATATGTATATATTGATGAGAAATTACAAGTTTGCTCTTATGTTTGTTCACATGATTATAACAATTACAAATTAAGTCCAAGCGAATTCGGTCCAGCTATATCGAAGGCAGATTCATGATTTAAACTTTATGAGTTTAATCTTCAAAATTTATAATTATTATGTCTTTGAAGTTATGGTTCAATTCATACCGACTAGTTATTGCAATTTTAATAGTTATTTACACATAAAATTATGCTGTGTCAAACATATTGCATTCAAATCAATCTGATAATAACTTACAGTTGCATTCGCACATGTACTATATATATGAATTATCACGGTCTATAATGCTCCATTTAAACCCATCGATTTTGGTCCAATATCATAAAAAGATTAATTAGTTTCTCAATCACATGATTATCATGTAATTTTTCTAGTTAATAAACGATATTCCAATTAATAATTGTAATCACAAAATATAGATACAGACAAGTTATCCACCAAAGCTAAATGTTAAAAGTTAGTAATTGGTAATTGCTTTCTTGAATATAATCAGGGGCTCAATCAGTATATTGAAACTTTAATTATTTTTTTTGGAGATACATGAGAGACAAAATATATTCTATCGATCTTTACATAACGATTTAAGTATCTATTATGTGGCCTTAATGTACATCTTGGTCAATATCCTTTGAATGTAACAGAGTAACAACGTCTGATTTGACAACAAGAAATTGTAAGCTTTGATAAGGTTCTATCAATATCATTATTCATGTTGAAGTTTAAGCTTGATCTATCAAGCAATAAAGAAATGCAACTTTTTTAAAAACTTACCAGATCTTTCTAATTTTATTGCAACTACGTCTTTATTATGATTTATGGCATCATCAATCTCAGAGTTCATTACCTAACCCACACAATTAATGTATGATTTTAGTTACAATTCAACAACCTATTAATTCTAGCAGGTAATGTTTAAAGAAAAATATTACTTGTATCGGAAATTTATACTACAGAAATAAATAATGTCATCACTTAATCATGATTAATTAATTTACTTTAAATTGTACTAATATTTATAATCAAATTATTTAGTTTAGTGTAAAACTGAGTGCAAACAAATATTTTTCAGCTTTAGGATCCATCCATAGCGTGCGATGTACTTAATACTTATCATAAATACTTAAGACAAAATTTATAATGTAGTTTTAAATACATAAAACAACATATGGTCCCAATCCCATAGTAAGGAGTGAATAACTTTTATTGATGATGCAAAAACTTTTGCTACACGGCAGCCTATTTGGCATTCTTTCCAGCCATTAATTAAGCTGGCGGCAGTGAAAAAAGTCAAAAGTGCATGTGATCATTATTAATTCATGTAATTAAGAATTACAGTAGACTGCGGAGCCACAAACGTCTTCCATTATCAACATACAAAATTTGTTCTTTCATCAAACGGTTAATGACTTGATGCATGCAGTATCTAATTCCTCATTCAAGATCTTTCTTGGGTTTTATATTGGAATTTGTTTAACTCATTAATCATTATTATGGAATCAAACAAAAGCTTGACTATATAGATGAAGTTAGAATAAGTAGAAATAATATATGCACCAAAAAATTTAGCTCACACAAGAAGAAAGAACTTGAAATAAGATTAGATGAGATTTGTAGTGCTCGCAAGAAGTGTCACCTTAGCCCAGGGTAAGTTGGAAACAACCTCTCTACCTCTCTCTAAAATCTGCGTACAACCTACCATCTCCAGACTCCACTTATGGAATTATACTAAGTATATTGTTGTTGTTCACATAAACACTAAAATAAATAGCTAACATATCTGAGAAGATTATGCAGTAGCTTTAGTAGATAATAAAATGAGAAAATATTATCTGAAAGATTTGATTGTTTTTAACATTGACCTTCAAATACACCGGTCCGTGTGTGTTGAAAGAGAACGAGATAGACATAAAAATAAATAATGTGAAATCGCCTTAAAAAATCTACAATCTCTCAATATCTAGGTAGATTGTGTTAAGAACATAATAAAAATATAACAACAACAACATACCCAGTGAAATACCACACCGTGAAATCTGGGAGGGTAGAGTGTACACAGACTTTACCTCCGCCTTGGTAGGTAGACCTTACCTACAAACTAGTTTAGACTTTAGATTAATGTTTAGTCCGTATTAGTACACTTATATTAGGTTTGGTGTTAGTTTAGGAGTTTTTTTTAAAAAAATTATCGAATTTAATTTTAGTCATATGATTACATGACCAAAGTCTGTGTAACCTAAGTGACAGAATTTACGTATTTATTAATTTGATCTATCTATTTATCTATCTATCTATCTATAGCGCGCAAGTTGTTTCTCAAAATTAATTTCCTTATTTGGTTAAGAAGCAAATAAGTTATTAAATAGAAGTTTTATGAAAATATATCATAATATACATACATAATATACACGGTATACATATAATATACACGGTATACTATCTTGTGTATACCATGTATATCACGGAAACCCAAGGCAATTGGGAGACCGTGATATACACGGTATAAACACCGTGTATATTATGATTTTTGGTAATAGATTTTTGTATATAATTAGCATTGTACACTTACCATAATTATAGAATTCTTATACAAATAGAATATGGTTTTGGAAGTAGAATAGGAATAGGATTTTCCATATTATGGAAATTGCAAATTGTATATATACTCATTCATTAATGAAAATAATCAAGGGATTATTTCATTCATGGTATCAGAAGTCTAGGTGCTTCTATCGATTTTTCTCTCTTTTGCTGCCTCGATTTTCGTGTCAAATTCTCGGCAACTGTGCATCTTACCTCATCTCTTCCCAAAATTTCTTCCTAATCCCTCATTCACCTATTGTTCTTTCGTTATATCTACGTCAAAGAACATGTTTCATCCTGCCCTTATTGTTTCCAACATCAAGAACCACATCCCTATTGTTCTTGAGATGAAAAACGTCCAATATGCGACGTGACCAGAATTGTTCAAAATTCACGCAATCTTACATCAAGTCCTCCATCACATAATTCCTCATGCAGTCCCTCCACCTACGGGGGATCATCGGTTATGGATCACTCTTGATGCTACCGTCATTCAATGGATTTACTCCACTATTTCTACCGACCTTTTACAGACGATCATTGAATCAGACACTACGACCATGGTTACCTGGAATAGGTTGCGTGATATATTCCAGGACAACCAACATTCCCGAGTTGTCACCCTTGAGCAAGAATTTTCACAAGTGAGCATGAAAAAATTTCCGAATGTTTCGGCCTATTGTAAACTGCTCAAGGAATTGGCAGACCAATTCCGTAACGTTGGAGCGCCTATTACCAATAATCATCTTGTTCTACAAATGGTTGCAGGCCTATATGAGGCCTATAATCGCGTTGGAACTCTCCTTCGTCAAAGTAATCCGCCTCCCCCTTTTAATCAAGCTCGTTCGATGCTCACGTTAGAAGAAGTCGGCTTGGCAAAAGAGGCAATTACCGGCGCCAGTTCCATGGCGATGATGACTTCATCCAATACCTCTCACGGTTTTGTTGACAATTCGGGCCAAAACTGCAACAACGATGGCGGCAAGAAGGGTCACAACCGTAAAAATAATGACAAAAATCGCAGCAGCGGCCGAAATAGTGGTGGAAACGGCGGTGGGCAGCAACCCACTTGATCTCAGTAGTGGGCCCCCTGGCAGTGGAACTAGGCCAGTGGCCCAACAATGGATATTTTCCTCCCAGCCCTTACCCGGTAACTGTGCCCAGTTCCCAGCAACAGGCCAGGCCCAGTTTCTCGGCTCCAACTTCAGGCAACAGCTATCCTTCTGGGCCATGGTCGCAGGCGGGTTTGCTTGGGCCTCGGACTCCGCAAGCATTCCAGGCAGTGGGCCCCACACCAACTTCGACATATATTGAGACCGCGATGCATACGCTTGGATTAAATCCTCCAGACCCAAATTGGTACATGGACATCGATGCCACTTCTCACATGACGTCCAACCAAGGTACTCTCTCGTCTTATTCCAATTTGGGCAAAATCGTGGCATTATTGTTTGTAATGGCAATACAATTCTAATTTGTGGTTACAGTAATACAACTTTGTCTCCCCCACATCCACCTCTTGTCTTGAAAAATACCCTTCATGCCCCGAACTTAATTAAAAATTTGGTGTATGTCCGAAAATTCACCACTGATAATTGGGTTTCTGTTAATTTTGATCCTTTTGGATTTTCTGTGAAGGGTTTCAAAACGAGGATACCTCTCATGAGATGCAATAGTAGGGGAGATCTTTATCTAATCACGCCCGCCTCAAGTTTCTCGAGTCAAGTCATGCCATCGACATTTGCAGCTCTAGCTCATTCTTTGTGGCATAGACGTTTGGGTCACCCTGGGTCGTCTATTGTTTCTTCTTTGCATAAAAATAATTTTATTTCGTGTAAGGGTACGCGTAGTACTCCCAATTGTCATTCTTGTCCTTTAGGAAAATATGTTAGATTACTATTTGTAGTCTCCACGTCTCGTACTTTGATGCCTTTTGATATTATTCATAGCGATTTATGGACTTCTCCCATTCTCAGTCTATTTTTGGATGATTATTCTAATTTTTTAATGACCTTTCCGTTAGCGAAAAAATCACAAGTTTTTTCCACATTCTTAAAATTTAGAGCATTCATCCGTACCAAATTCGAACGGGAAATAAAAAATATTCAGTGTGATAATGACAAAGAATATGATAATGGATTGTTTCGGGATTTTTGTAATACTAATGACATAGTTTTTCGTTTCTCTTGTCCTCATACGTCCTCACAAAATGGGAAAGCCGAATGAAAAATTGGTACCATTAATAATATTGTTCGAACTTTATTGGTCCATGATTTCGTACCCCCTTCCTTTTGGCATCATGCTCTACAAATGGCTACTTATCTCCTTAACATACTTCCTACCAAAGGATTGGCCTATTCATCCCCTCTTAAAATCCTCTTTAATAAGAATCATTCGTATTCACATCTCAGGGTCTTTGGGTGCTTATGTTATCCACTATTTCCGTCAACTACAATTAACAAACTTCAAGCTTGTTCTACTGCTTGTGTGTTTTTTGGTTATCCATCTAATCATCGTGGTTACAAATGTTTTGACTTATCATCTAATAAAATCATTATTAGTCGACATGTTATTTTTTATGAAACCCAATTTCCGTTTGCTAAAATAAGTAGTCCCGGGCCTAGTTTGTATAATTTTTTAGATGACGCGGTCTCCTCGTATATTATCCACCATTTATCGGACTTGTCCCGCACCCAAAATCCACCAGCGGGCCCACTGCCCGCTGGACCTACTATTCCGCCGCATCTGCCCAGTGGGCCAGACACTCGACCCAGTACCGATCTCGATACTGTTCCAGTGATCCAACCCACTATCCCAGTTTCCGTTCAAGAGAATATTTCTTTCATTATAGAACACGCTCTCATCCATATCTCTGCATTTAAGCTCCTCTAAAATTAGTTATACGTTAGCTAGAAGCAAAGAACATATAGAGTATACACTTATCATTAGGTGTTGTTTGGTTTGAAAAAGTAGTTAAAACTTGTTTGGATATCCTAGTCAGAACAGAAGCATGCTTTACTCCAATCCCTTAAATGTTTGTGCTCCTTGGCCCGTGTCTTTACTAGCCACACGTATTCAATACTATCTATAACATTTCTTAAGCAAATCAAAAAGTGTGATTTAACCGTTAATGAAGTAGGTGAAAATTATTAGAAATTAATGTAATGACCTGGTGACGTGACATACCAAGATAGTGAGCAAGCTTTTAAGCCGCACGTTGCGCTTAGTTTTAAGAGTAAGGACGTGACACTAAAATTTAGTTTCGATAAAGACAGAAATCTTATATGCTTAAATTTAAATTTCGATAAAGACAGAAATCTTATATGCTTAAATTTTAGTGGATTGTGCTAATGAAAGTTATTGTGTATCTTGCTCGAAAACAGACTAGACACCACTTTTATATTAAAAAGGCATTTCTTGTAACTCCTATAACTAACCTTGGTTTGTTTACATTTTCTCCACAAGCAGGTAATTAAATATTACAATATAATTCATTTTTTTTGTTGATGTAACAGATTATATACCTACCTTATAGAAGAATAGCTAACTAACACATGGCTAAATAATTAGGGTAGATTTGTAGAGAAATATTGCCCATGCCATTCAAGAAGTACAAAAGATATGAACTTTAAAATTTGATTTATAACCCCGCGAAGGCATGATGCTCTTTTTTTAAATCTACTTGACTAGTGAGAGTGACTTGTGTAATTTTTAAGTGATATTTGCTTGTTTGGATTTTTGAAAGCTGTGGGTTACAATAATTGCAGTAAACGGAAAGTAAGTAAATATTACAAATTGCTAGAAAGGATAAACTAAAGATTACAACAAACTGAAATCAAGAACGAAACAAACTCCTTGTGTGATTTGCTGAGTCGAGTGACGGCACTCTGTCTTTAAGACAAGATTGCTCCGTATATATCTTTTTACGTTGTCAGGAAATAGTCTCTCAAGATACAACAATAACTTAACAAATGAGCAAAGAAAACTCAAGTGTTACTCTTGAAGAACTTTGAATATAGTAAACTTGCTAGAGAGGAAGAAGAAGATATCAGAAAATTCTGTGAGTGTTTCTAAGTGTTGAACAATTGCGCCAAAGGCTTCAATTTATAGTGTAATGAGATGACCCCTCAACTGGCCATCTAATGGCCTTCAATAGCCATGTAATGCCACTTATTGAGGGTTACATTCAGCCAAATAATGGCTGAATTCATGTGCCAAATAATGGAGATTCAATGCTCCAAAACCAGCCCAAAAGTCAGAACTTTCCATCTTCCCATCGCAGCATTCTGCCTTCGAAGCGCCGCGGCTCTGCGAATTAGCGCCGCGACTCCAATGGTTGAACACCCAATTAGCGTCGCGGCACTCCGGTGCCTCGGCTCCGATGGGGCTGCGCCGCGGCCATTCGCGGCGATTTCTGACTCGTTTCATCTTACACTTCGTACACTTCTTCCTTCGTTTACCAACGTGAAATACTTGTCATTTGGCAAATAACCGTCCATCATTCTATATCTCAAATGTTTCACTTACGTACCAATATCTCTTTCACTAATGAAATTTGCGATACTTGGCACTACGTGTGCACGTGTGTGGAAACGACGTTTCCGACATGCGGCCCCAATTGTTGCGGAGATGAGGATGCTGAGATGGATGTGTGGGCATACAAGGAGAGATATGATTAGAAATGATGATATCCAGGACAAAGTGGGATTGGCCTTGATGAGGGATAAGATGCGGGAAGCAAGGTTGAGTTGGTTTGGGAATGTGCAGAGAAGAGACACAGATACCCCAATGCGGAGGGATGAGAGGTTGGGTATAGACGGGTTTAAGAGGGGTAGAGGTAGGCCGAAGAATTATTGGGGAGAGGTGATTGGATGGGATATGACGCAGGTGCAACTCACTGAAGACATGACCTTAGATAGGGCGTTATAAAGGACACGTATTAGGGTAGTAGGTAGTCCAGCGTAGTCCTACCTACACTTACAAACTGGTAGTTGTAGTGTTATTATTGTAGGCTCGCTTAGCCTATCGTACTAGTAGGCACAATATTGTTTTATAGTCCACTATCGTTAGATTTATGCTGCTATGTGTATTTTGTTTGTCTTATTTACCTGTATTAGTTATTGCTTCTTTTTCAGAAGTCACTATCATGACTTAGTCGCTTTGTTTGTCTTACTTTGCTTGTGCTTGTGATTTTTCTTGAGCCGAGGGTCTATCGAAAATAGCTGCTCTACCTACAAAGGTAGAGGTAAGGTCTGCGTACACTCTACCCTCCCCAGACCCCATGTTGTGAGATTTCACTGGGTATGATGTCGTTGTTATTGTATCAAAGGTGACAATTTGTGTCCAAAAGTGGAATGCTAATTTCTCTAGTAAATAACGATTAAAATAATACTTTAACAATTGAGAAAACGGTTCAGAATATTAATTCATTTCAGCATTCAAAAATTATTCTGGTAAAATTGTTTCTTGAATGTGTCAAATTATACTTGACTTTGAGACATTTACTGTTGTTTCGACCATAGGAAGAGAAAATCATTTTGGTATATTGAGATAGTGATACTTTTGGATTTTTTTTTTATGCAAAATGTAATACGTTCGCTTAGGAAACCCCACAAGCTAAAACTTCATTCTCATTCATAGAAGTCTCTGTCCAATAGTGTCCAAGAAAGGCCATCAATCTCAATCACTAGAGAAATATGAATTTATCAGATGAACCTAAAATGAACCATCAACATCAGGCCAATTCCCCTTCTTGAAGTGATCATTCACGTTTGGCATTCACTAAGTTATGTCCCACGTAGTACTAGAGTTAGCCATGGTGATTCAATGCATTTTAGCCATGTGCTTGATTTGTATTACCTTAGCCTCCATCTACTTGGATGTAAAATATTTTGCATCGATTATACCTTTTTGATTGGTTGAAGTAAACTATATGAGTAGTATGTGACACCAAGTGGAGCAACCTTGAGATAGAGGCGGATTCAAAATTTAAATTTTACGAGTTCAATCTTTAAAGTTCTTAGCACTAAATTCATTATGCTATTAAAATTTTGACTTTAGATATAATTATATTTACTGAATTTTTAGTATATTTTCACATATATGTCTATGCTTAGCATTGAAAATACTAGATTTAGATGAATCGTGCTAGACGTAAATATTTGGAGGAGTGTCAATAAACAACGTGAAAACCTAATTCAAGTGATTTGTGTCTTCTAGTTAGTAGTTACGTATTTTCGGTGGGTTACAACAATTGCAGGAAATGGGAAGTAAGTAAATATTACAAATTGCTAGAAAGGATAAACTAAGATTACAACAAACTGGAATCAAGAACGAAACAAACTCCTTGTGTGATTTGCTAAGTTGAGTGATGTCACTCTGTCTTTAAGACAAGATTGCCCCGTATATATCCTTTTACGTTGTCGGACAATAGTCTCTTAAGATACAACAACAACTTAACAAATGAGCAAAGGAAACTCAAGTGTTACTCTTGAAAAACTTTGAATATAGTAAACTTGCTAGAGAGGAAGAAGAAGATATTAGAAAATTTGGTGAGTGTTTCTAAGTGTTGAAAAATTGAGTCAAATGCCTCAATTTATAGTGTAATGAGATGACCCCTCAACTAGCCAACTAATAGCCTTCAATAGCCATGTAATGTCACTTATTTAGGGGTTACATTCAACCAAATAATGGCTGAATTCGTGTACCAAATAATGGAGATTCAATGCTCCAAAACCAGCCCAAAAGTCAGAACTTTCCATCTCCCCGTCGCAACATTCTGCCTCTGAAGTGCCGCGACTCTGCGAATTAGCGCCTCGGCTCCAGTGGCTAAACACCCAATTAGCGCCGCGGCACTTCCTGGGAGGGGTCGCGGCACTCCGGTGCCTCGGCTCAGACGGGGCTGCGTCGCGGCCCTTCGCGGCGATTTCTGACTCGTTTCATCTTACACTTCGTACACTTCTTCCTTCGGTTACCAACGTGAAATACTTGTCATTTGGCCAATAACCGTCCATCATTCTGTGTCTCAAACGTTTCATTTACGTACCAATATCTCTTTCACTAATGAAATTTGCGATACTTGGCACTACGTGTGCACGTGTGTGGAAACGATGCTTCCGACGTGCGGGGCCCCAATTGTTCGAGTCATAAATAATGGGATAAACTTAATTCCACATTAGTAAATTTCCAACAATCCCCTCTTGAAAGAGATTTTGGCGCACTCACATGGTGTCTTTTCCAGCAATCTATCAGTGGACCGATGTTGCATCAGGAGAGGTAGCTTCAGCTTTGAACCTTCCATAATTGAATACCATCAGACTTACTTACTGCGCGGTGAATGTGATGTCTTGAACCGTCAGTGTTTAGTATAAGCCAAGTCAACGGTACCAACACAACAACTTCCCTTACTCTGTTCTTCATAATGTTTTGTCCGTTGTGGCCGTGGACACTTCTTGGATTCTTAAGTGCGTTCATTTGAGATGGCCTGTCCTCGCACTTAAATAGGTGGTATCCTACAAGGTATCCTGCTATACCCCACTTTGCAAGTGTTAGGAACCATTAAAAGTTTCTCCAAACCTAACCTCAACCGTTGATGATCATTAAAAGTTTTTGAAACTTAACATTTGCCCACACTGCAGATAACACTTAACGCATATCGTGGGAATGGCTTTGGATTTGGTATTTCTTTACAGAAATCACTATCCGAAGTGCTCATGTTTCCACCGAAGCGTTCAACTGAACCTTTACAGCTTAGTTTTTCCATTGAACCTAATTCCTGGGATCTCCAGTCAGTAAGGTTTGGTTACCACCATATTGGTCCTTATAGCTTTGGATTTTAAGCCCATTCCCCTAGACAGACAGAACATCTGATCTTTGGGTAAGCCCTTTGTCAGTGGGTCCGCTATGTTATCCTTTGATTTTATGAAATCGATTGATATTATACTCGTGGTGATCAGCTGCCTAAGGGTCTTATGACTCCATCGAATATGACGAGACTTGCTGTTGAACATCAAATTCCGTTCCCTTCCTAGAGCCGACTGACTGTCGGAGTGGATCATTACAGAAGGTATGAGTTTGTCCCAACAAGAGATATCCTCTAAGAAGTCGTGAAGCCACTCAACTTCTTCTCCTGCTTTGTCTAAAGCGATAAACTCTGATTCCATCGTGGATCGGGATATGCAAGTTTGCTTAGAGGATTTCCAAGACACAACCCCACTACCAATTGTAAATACATACCCACTGGTAGACTTGGTGTTCTCTATATCAGATATCCAGTTTGCATCACTGTACCCCTCTAGTATAGGTGGATATCTCGAATAATGCATCCCGTAAATTAGTATGTATTTCAGGTATCGTAGTACCCGATTCAACGCCTTCCAATGATCATTACTTGGATTATGGGTAAACCTAGCCAACTTGTTGACTGCAAAAGCAATATCAGGTCAGGTGCAGTTTGTTATGTACATCAAACTCCCAATCACCTCTGCATATTGCTCCTAGCATACGGGTGCACCACGATTTTTATCAAGCTTTTGATTTCTATCCAGTGGTGACTTCATAGGCGAGCTGCCAAACATCTCGAACTTTCTCAACACATCCTCGATGTAGTGAGACTGAGATAAGACCACTCCATCAGACGTCTTAGAGATTTTTATCCCTAAGATGACATGTGATACTTATATGCTTCATGTCAAAGCATTGTTTCAACATGTTCTTAGTCTCTAGGATCAAGATAGGACTGCTCCTTGTGATCAACATGTCATCTACGTACATGCATATCATGACGAACGAGTCAGAGTTACCTTTCGTGTAGACACATTTGTCGCACTCATTAATGGAGAAACCATTCGATAGTAGAGTACTATTAATTTTTTCGTGACATTGCTTCGGGGCCTATTTCAGCCCGTACAGAGATTTGATAAGTCGATAGACTTTTTTCTCTTGCCCTAGAATCACATACCTCTCGGGTTGTTCCATATAAATTTCTTCTTCCAAATCTCCATTTAGGAAGGATGTCTTGACATCCATTTGATGTATCTCAAGGTCATGCAACGCTGCGATCGCAATGAATACTCGTATGGACGTCATCCTAGACACCGGGGAGTACGTGTCAAAATTGTCAAGTCTTTCCTTCTGTCGATAGCCCTTGACTACCAACCTGTCCTTGTACTTATCTATAGACCCATCTGCTTTATACTCCCATTTGAGTATCCATTTACAACTCAATGGTTTATTTCCCGGAAGAAGATCAACCAACTCCCAAGTATGGTTATGCAAGATGGAGTCTATTTCACTCTTAATAGCTTCTTTCCAAAGCGGTGCCTCTGGAGTTGACAATGTTTCAGCAATTGTCCTTGGTTCGTCATCAACCATATAAGCTACAAAGTCAGGACCGAAGGATTTATCCTTCCTGACCCTTTTACTTCGCCTTGGTTCCATCTCTGGAGTCTCCAAGTTCTGAGAATCTGGAACACTAGATTTCGAATTTAATCTGCAAGCTTAGTTGGTTTTCAACTTCTGCTTTGTAACGTCAGAACGCTTCAAAGGATTCATCTTTACTTTTCAACAAGTAAAGGTAACAATACCTTGTGCTATCATCAATGAATGTCACAAAGTACTTGTTCTCCCCCTCTAGTTTGTGCAAATTTCAAATCACATATATCTGTGTGAATAAGTTCTAGAGGAGCGGTATTCCTTTCGACGAATCGAAAAGGAATCTTTGTGAGTTTTGCCTCTCGCACACCTCACACTTATGTTGAGGGTTTACGTCGATAGACGGCAACAACTCCAACTTCACCAACCTTTGGATGGACTTATAGTTAACATGTCCTAATCTATGATTCCATAAATTAGAAGACTCAAGCAAGTAATAAGAAGCTTCAATTTTATTGCTTTGACGTATTACAGACATGTCATTAACTTTGAAGAGGCCTTTACAGACGAAGCATCTTCCCACAAAAGTTCCATTTTTGGTGATTACAAATTTATTAGACTCAAATACTAGCCTAAAACCAACATTAACCAATAAATGAACTGAAATTAAATTCCTCCTAATCTCAGGGACATGCATCTCCTCCTTCAGAGTGAGCTCTTTTCCATAAGTCATCTTCAGGACTACCTTTCCTACCCCCAACACGCCAGAGGAAGCGTTGTTACCCATGAACAACTTCTTGTCTGTAACTGGTGTATATGTGGAGAAGGCATCTCTATTAGAACAGATGTGTCTAGTAGCACCCGTGTCCATCCACCATTGCATGGGATTCTCAACAAGGTTTTCCTCAAGCACCACCGCCGAGAACTCCTCAATCATGTCGTCAAGAAGCATGTCTTTGACGACGTTAGCATGTGCCTTGCCTTTGGCCTTGGCCTTCTCTTGTTGCTTAGTCTTGAGCTTGCGACAATCCTTGATCATGTGACCAGATTTCCCACAGTGGTGACAGTTCCCCTTGAACTTCTCTGCCGCCTGGGTCTTGCCGTCTTTCTGGAACTTGAGCTTCTTGCTTGGGTTCCCTTTGGCCTCAGCCAGATTTGCCTTTGCCTCAGCGGGTTGTTTTTCCCTAGGCAAGACCTTCTTATTATCTTCCTGAATCTGGAGTTTGATAATAAGTTCCTCAAAGGTCATTTCATTTGTCTTGAGTTTTAAGTAACTTATAAACTCATTCCACGGAGGTAGCTTTTCAATTAGTAATGCAACCAAAAACTGCTCATTTGGTTTCATACCTTCCAAATCCAGGTGATGTAGAATCATTTGGAATTCCTGGACTTGGGACATCACAGTTTTGCTATCCACCATTTGAAATTTCAGGAATTTCCCAACGATGAATTTCTTCGTACCAACATCTTGTGTGTTGTACTTCTTCTGCAGTTTTTCCCATAACTCTTTGGCGGTGCCTACGGTGTAATACCGTGTAGAGTGGGTCTGACATACAATTCAAAATATAGTTCTTACATATGAAGTCACTATGACTCTATGCATCAAGAACCATCTTTATGCCATTAACGACATGGATACCTTGGCCCCCTTCAGCCATTTCATTAGGCTAAGGGTCCACTTCATCTCCAGCTTGTGGAGGATCTTCTGTTAGGAAATGAGTCATTCCCATAACAGTCAGATAAAACAACATCTTCTGTTGCCATCTCTTGAAGTTGGAGCCTATAAACTTCTCTGGTCGTTCATTGTAGAAACCGGAGGGTGGAGGAACAGTAACATTCCCTTGAACAACCGAAAAGGCATAGGATGTGCCTTGAGCAGCAGGAATGACATTGGGGTTGCCTTGAGCAGTGGGGCAGGCAGAGGGGTTGCCTTAAGTAGCAGCAACAGCAGGATCAGAAGCGAGTTGTTCTCTTCCAGTCATCTTTCTAAGCACTTACAACAATCTTGTCTTAAAATTATGGGTTACAACAATTGCAGGAAATGGGAAGTAAGTAAATATTACAAATTGCTAGAAAGGATAAACTAAAGATTATAACAAACTGGAATCAAGAACAAAACAAACTCCTTGTGTGATTTGCTGAGTCGAGTGATGACACTCTGTCTTTAAGACAAGATTGCCCCGTATATATCCTTTTACGTTGTCAGGAAATAGTCTTCCAAGATACAACAACAACTTAACAAATGAGCAAAGGAAACTCAAGTGTTACTCTTGAAGAACTTTGAATATAGTAAACTTGCTAGAGAGGAAGAAGAAGATATCAGAAAATTTTGTGAGTGTTTCTAAGTGTTGAACAATTGAGCCAAATGCCTCAATTTATAATGTAATGAGATGACCCCTCAACTAGCCAACTAATGACCTTCAATAGCCATGTAATGACACTTATTGAGGGGTTACATTCAGCCAAATAATGGTTGAATTTGTGTGCCAAATAATGTAGATTCAATGCTCCAAAACCAGTCTAAAAGTCAGAACTTTCCATTTTGCCGTCGCAACATTCTGCCTCCGAAGCGCCGCGGCTCCAGTGGCTGAACACCCAATTAGCGTCGCGGCGCTCCGCCGCCTCGGCTCCGATGGGGCTGCGCCGCGGCCCTTCGCGGCTCCGCGGCGATTTCCGACTCGTTTCATCTTACACTTCGTACACTTCTTCCTTCGTTTACCAACGTGGAATACTTGTCATTTGGCCAATAACCGTCCATCATTCTATGTCTCAAACATTTCACTTACGTACCAATATCTTTTTCACTAATGAAATTTATGATACTTGCACTACGTGTACACGTGTGTGGAAACGACGTTTCCGACGTGTGGGCCCCCAATTGTTCGAGTCATAAATAATGGGATAAACTTAATTCCACATTAGTAAATTTCCAACAAAAGCCAACAGAGTTTTAATCAGATCTTATCTGATGTGATTTAATTTAATTTAATGTGAAGGAGCTAATTCCTAATCCAATAAACGACGCGAAGAACGAACAAGTAGTTAGCAACGTGACTCGAAGGTTCTTGAGTTTAATTTTCTTTCTTTTCCGCTAATAATAATAAATTGAGTGCTTCAGTTCTTTTTTTTGGTTATACAAACATAAAGTTCTTTTGTTCTAAATTGATTATATTGAGTTATATGCACCGTTAATGTAAATATTCTTCTATATATTTGCATCATCTAAATAATATTTATAAATACAGTAAAACCTCTATAAATTAATATTGTTGGGACCATGATATTTTATTATTTTATAGAGATATTAATTAACCGATAAATTAATATTTATTAATTTAAAGAGAGTTTTGTAATTTATTGAAGTTAAATTTTGATTACATCAAAAATCATTGTATCTTAGAAAAATTCATATATCATATTACGTAATTGAATTACATAGATTCATTGTACATAATATTAATGAAAACTAATAAATAATATTCATTGTTTCTTAATAATTAAGTATTATTCATTGTATTTTTACTAAAAACATTCAATGTATGATGGTGACAGAAAATACTATATAAACAAGATAGAAAATTTCTTGAAATCACACCCAACAATGACTCCTTATCTAAAAGGTGTCACAAAATCAACAATGACGGATCAAATACGCAAAGAATTATGTGAGTACAAGAGAGATCATTCGATATGCACTCAAAAAGATTTGCAGTTGTGGCTTGAAGAAAAGTTTCATTTGAAAGTTAGTCAAGGTACAATCTCAAACGATCAACTGAGTATCTTTCAGCCAACCTAGAAAGAGGAAGGGATATCAAGCGGCACGAACCATCAAAATTTTCAGATATGGAGAAGGTTGTTTATGAGTGGTTTCTCCAGTACCGAGGTCGTGTGAATATGACCGGAGAACTAATTTTGGAGAAGGCAAGAGATACAACGAAACTTGTTACAAGTGATGAAGTTGGAGACGATACAGTACCTTTGGAACCAGTTACGCGTAAGGAAGCACTTATCGCGTCTAGAACTCTTCACATTTTTTTGGTGCGGTTTGAGAACACAACACCAGAAAATTTGGATGCAATAAGAAAAGTTAGAGATGAGCTCCAACTAGACTTCAATTTTAAGAAAAGCAAACAACACTAGAATCATATTTCAGTAAATTGTCTTAATTATGTTTGTGTAAGTTTATATAATTATTAATTTATGATATTTATGGGACCCTATATTTACATAGGGGTTTTTTGAAAATATATTATCTTATCGAAATTTGTTAATTTATCAACTGGCCCAAGTCGGGACCGGAGAAAAATATTATCTTAGAGAATTTATTAATTTACCGAGTATCAATTTATAGAGGTTTTACTGTAAATCTCTTTAAAATATAAATTTTGTAATACCTATCACAACATCTAAAATAACATTAAGAAATTATACTAACACCATATATAACTTAAATTCAATTTTTACTACTCATTTTTGTGGCTCCACAAAATTTAAGTCCTGATAAAAAGTCTAAAATATCTTTTCTTTTCCATGTTCCTCTCGCCTATTTTTTTTTAATATCCAGTTGCCGGCTTACGCCAGACTATTCCTGGAGATAGTAGTCCCGATCCATCAGTACTACTACCAGTAAATCACGGGATGTGCTTGAATGACTAGCGTTTGAGAACAAATCAATTGATATCACCTACAAGGTCCTACCCCAGAAGAGAGCAAATTGCTTCAACCAGGATTCAAACCCACGCTGCACGCCTCCAACTGAATTGGTGTAATTTTTAATGTACTAATTAAATATATTTATAATAGTTCTAAGAAAAACTTAAAGATATCTCTATTTTACTTAGCTAGTTCGATAAGTGGACATTTAAAGACAATAAACCATATTAAGTAGGAGTGGATGTAGTTTGTGTTACCGGATTCATTTTAATCCTATACTTTAGATACAATAATTATTACTCTTCATTCACAAATAAATTGAAGTCAGCTATATAAATTTTCATTTCCTCATTAAGCTTATATAATATCATCATCATAATAAATAAAATAAAAGTGAAAAATACATTAATATATATATAATAATAATAGTAGTAATAATAATAATAATAATAATAAAAAAAAAAAGTTTCATATGAGTCTAAACCTATTACCAATACGGATCTTTTTCTTTTCGTGTGTCCTATTTTTAGCTAAATTTGTATTGATATCAAGTATTTGCAGGTCTTTTGAGACCATTTCATGCCAATGCTTTACAAATGGAGATAATTCTATGTGTAAAAAATATTAAAATTGTAATAAATATTATAAAAACTTATAACTTTAAAAATATAATAAATTTAATGCTAAAAATCTTAAAGATTGAAGTTATAGAATTTAAATTTTTGGTAACATTATTGATAGCTTTGTAAACTATGAAGCAGTATGGTGCAAACAATGGTTTTGATATATATATATATATATATATTATGTGTGTGTGGATGCTGTGAATTTACCCCAAAAAAATTAAATTTTGAATTCGCTTTTAAATTTAGATGGTAAGGAAATTAATGCTATTCTTAAGTTCTTTTTTTTCAGCCTAAAAAAGAAATTAATTAGAGAAAGATAATAATTTAATATTTTAAAAAAAAAAAAAAAATGAAGAGAGAGGGTCCACCTGAGAAGCCAACTAAGGCCAGTGGTTCATATAGTTGCAAAGAATCTCCAACTATTGAAAGAGTTCTATAAACAGACAATACCATAACCTTTGCACATGCATCCATTTGCCATACAATCACACAATGCTCTGTGACCTACCCTACAACAACAACATACCCGATAAAATCTCACAACGTGGATCTGAAGAAGACAAAGTGTACGTAGACCTTACCTCTACCTTGCTAGATAGAGCAGTTGTTTCCGAGAGACTCTCGGCTCAAGACAGAGCACAAGCACAAGCACAAGCACAAGCAAAGCAAGAGCAAATCAAGAGAAACAATTAGACCTGGTCAGAAAAAAATTTAAAGCAGTATGAAAATGCTAGTATCAAAAGCGAATAAGCCATGATAGCGCATTTCGAAAAAGTAAGCAGTAACTAGCGCAGGTAAATAAGCTAAACAAAGTACACTAAATAACACATAACAACAGAAATTAAACTACATGGGACTATAAAATAATATTGCGCCATTAGTATGATAGGCTAAGCGGGCCTACAATACTAACATTACAACTACCATTTTGTAAGCATAAGTAGGACTACGCTCGACTACCTACTACCCTTCTACCCTAATCTGTGTCCTCCACAACCCCCTATCTAAGGTCATGTCCTCATTAAGTTGCACATGTGCCATATTTCGTCTAATCATCTCTCCCTAATACTTCTTTAGCCTACCTCTACCCCTCTTGAATCAATACATGGCCAACCTCTCACACCTCCGCACTGTGGCATTTGTGTCTCTCCTCTGTACATGCCCAAACCATCTCAACCTCGTTTCCCGCATCTTATCATCCACCAAGGCCACTCTCACTCTGTCCCGGATATCATCATTTCTAATCATATCCCTCCTTGTATGCCCGCACATCCATCTTAGCATCCCCATCTCCGTAATTTTTATCTTTTAGATGTGCGAAGTCTTGACTGACCAACACTCCGTCCCGTACAACATAGTCGACCTAACCACCGCCCTATAGAACTTTCTTTTAAGTTTTGGTGGCACCTTTTTATCGCATAAGACTCTAGATGTGAGCTTCCATTTCATCCTTCCTGGCCCAATACGATGTGTGACATCGTCATCAATCTCTCCATCCCCTTGGATAATAGACCCGAGGTACTTAAAGCTTCCTTTCTTTGGAATGACCTGAGTACCAAGCCTCACATCGACGCATGTCTCAAGGTCGCTCCCGTTACTACACTTGCACTCTAAGTATTCTGTCTTGGTCCTACTCAGCCTGAACCCTATAGATTCTAGAGTTTGTCTCCAACCTCCAGCTTAACATTCACTCCGCTGCGAGTCTCATCAATTAAGACTATGTCATCTGCGAATAACATACACCATGGCACCTCCCCTTGGATTTGTCACGGCAGTCCATCCATCACCAAGGCAAATAAGAATAGGCTAAAAGCTAATCCCTGGTGCAGACTCATTATCATTGAAAAGTGCTCCGAGTCTCCTACCACTGTACGTACCCTGGTATTGACTCCATCATACATATCCTTGATCGCCCTAGTATACGCTACACGTACACCTCTAACCTCCAAACATCTCCATAGAACCTCCTTAGAAACTTTGTCGTATGCCTTCTCGAGGTCGATGAACACCATATGTAAGTCTCTCTTCCTCTCCCTATACTTCTCCACCAACCTCCTAATAAGATGAATGACTTATGTGGTTGAACGCCCCGACATGAATCCAAATTGGTTCGCGGAAATAGACACGCCTCTTCTCACCCTTATCTCCACGACCCTTTCCCAAATTTTCATTGTGTGGCTTAGCAACTTGATACCCCTATAGTTGTTGCAACTCCGGATATGACCTTTGTTCTTGTACAAAGGGATCATTGTACTCCACCTCCATTATTCAAGAATTCTCGCCGTCTTAAAAATGACGTTAAATAACTCACTCAGCCACTTCAAACCTGCCTTGTCTGCGCTCTTCCAAAATTCAACTGGGATCTCATAAAGCTCGATCGCTTGTCCCCTGCGCATCCTGCGAACAACACCCTTAACCTCCTCACCCTTAATGCTTCTACAATATCCAAAATCCTAGTACATACCGGATTGCTCCAGATCTCCCAGCACAATGTCTCTATCTTCTTTTTCGTTCAATAGTTCATGGAAATAAGACGGCCACCTCCGCCTAATATACGCGTCCTCTACCAGTACTTTTTTGTCCTTATCTTTGATGCACCTCACGTGATCCAAGTCACGGGCCCTCCTCTCCCTCGCCTTAGCTAGTCTGTACAACTTCATATCCCCGTCTTTCTCCTCTAATTCCACATACAGGCATTCAAAAGCCGTCGTTATCACCGCCTTAACCACAAGTTTTGCCTCATTCCTCGTCATCTTATACAGTTTCATATTCGTTCACTTCTCCACTTCATCCTTGCTTTCTACCAATTTCGCATACGTCGCTTTCTTCGCTTCCACATTCGCTTGAACTTTACCATTCAACCACTAATCCACTTTGATGCCCACCACGGCTACCCCTCGAGACCCCAAGCACTTCTCTAGCTACCTCTCGAATGCAACTGGCCGTCCTGTCCCACATACCGGTCGCATCCCCACTACTCCCCCAAGCCCCATTGGCCATCAACCTCTCCCCCATCTCCTTTACACTACCCATGTCAAACTCCCCCATTTGATTCTTAACCTGTCATCCACAACCCTCATTTTATTCTCCATCTTGATCTCCAAATCCATTACCAAAAGCTTATGTCAGGTCGTAAGATACTCTATCGGAATAACCTTACAGTCTTTACAAAGATTGTTGTCAACCTTCCTAAGGAGCAAAAAGTCTATTCTAGTCTTAACTACCGAACTATAGAAAGTCACCAAGTGCTCTTCCTTCTTCAGGAACCTCGAATTGGCTATCACCATCCCAGAAGCTCTAGCGAACTCCAAAAGTAAGACGCCTCCCCCATTCTTGTCCCCGAGTCCAAAGCCTCTATGCACGCCGTCATAACCCCGGAAGTGACCCAATATGTCCATTGAAATCCCCTCTTACAAATAACTTCTCAGTGGATGGTATACCACCAACCACCTCATCCAAATCCTCCCAAAAGCACATCTTCTCCTCCTCGTCCAAGCCCGTTTGTGGCGCGTAAGCACTAATAATGTTCATAGTGAACCCTCCAACTACCAGTTTAATCGACATCATCCTGTCATTGATCCTCCTAATCTCTACCACTTGATCCCTTAACTCGTTGTCTACTAAAATACCTACCCCATTCCTATACCTCGACCTACCCGAGAACCATAACTTATACACGTCCACATTCTTAGCCTTAGGTCCTACCCATTTGATCTCCTTGACACATGCTATATTAATCCTCATCTTCTTAAGAATCCTAACTAGCTCTATGGACTTCCCCGTTAAAGTATCAATGTTCCAAGACCCTATTCTCAGCCTAGTATCTCCCTTACCCCCTAACCCTCGCCCCCGTCCCTGACCGAGAACATGACCCTAGTATACCATCAGTTACCAAAGCCACTAAAGCAACTATAAAATAATAAACTACTCAAATGTTTACCCTAAAACAGGAAAGGATCAAAGTGAAAGCACAAGTTAACAAGAATCTAGAGGCAAGTAAAACCACTACACCAAGAATGCTATAACTAAAGACAAGAATGTTAAATGCAAGAACGTAAAGTCACGAATCAATACAGTGAAGCGGCAAAATTTAACAACAAGGATAAGGACAAATAATGGATACGAGCAACCGGAGGTACCAACTCTAGTTGAATCGAACCTGTTTGCCGGCGAAAATTACTATTCACCGGTCCTGTTCACAGGCACCGGAAGTACTGTTCACTTAAAGCTGATGAAAATGGACCTGGAGACAATCGCCAACACCGAAACTGGAAAGCCGACAATGTTGGAGCGAGGATATTGGAACAAATATATTCACCAATTTTCAATGATAGGTCGAATAAACCTAGGGTTTGGTGTGAAAGATTTGCGTTCTAACCCCAAATGACCAAAATCAAGAAAGGTTGAATCTTTTTATTAAAAAAAAAAAAAACTTAACCCCAAACGACCAAAAACAAGAAGGATTCAATCTTTCTTCAAAATAACTTAACCCCAGATAACCAAAAATAAGAAAGATTCAATCTTTCTTCAAAATAACTTAACCCCAGATAACCAAAAAAAGAAAGATTTAAAAATCAAAACACAAAAAAGGATTCAATTTTTTAAGGTTATGCCCGATTCTTGAAATATATATGGTTTATTATGGTGATCAGTGGAGGTGAAGGTGTCTGGCAAGGGAGAAGGTTTGTGGAGGTGTTTGGCGGTGGAGGTTTGGTGGCGGTGGTTGAGACTTCACTCTATGATCTACCCTATACATATAATAAGAAAAATTGTATGAAACATCTGCTTCTAATAATTTTTCTTCTTTTTTTAATGAATGAAAGTGATGTCCGGATAGAATTAATTGTGTATATTTTTTTACTATTTTATAGGTATAGAACTGTATATTACCACCAATGCAAGTATAGAGTAATTTTACTCGCACATTCTTAGTATCACCGCTATCTGCGTTGAGAAATATTGAGTGTCAATTCTTACTTGCTGAATATTTTGACTATTTTATTAGTACTGTATTTTACGACTAAAGCAAGTATGGACTAATGTTACTTGCACATTCTATTACCATTACGTGCGTTGAGTAGTATTGGCTATCAATACTTACATTTCATTTCATTTTATTAAGATATTCAAATTTAGACGTCTAAGTCTAACTATATTTATTTTGATAGTACGTAAAATGTTGTATCAAGATTTATATATTAAATAAATTAAGTTAGCGGTAGACAAATGCTAAATAAATTAAGTTAGCGGTAGACTATGGCCAGTGCCTTATCTAGCATTTCGATTACGAGTACGGCATAACTCATTAATTTGGACGCCGACTCATATTTATGTTAAAAATTTCACTTAATATATACTATAAATAATTTATAAAGAAGCAATAACTTTTTTTAGGTATATAGAATCTAAACTTAAAATCTTAGATTCGTTTCTAGTGACGAAGTTACCAATGAAAAGTAAATGGAATAGTGATGAAAGATTATACTCCTTATCTTTACTAAAATCTTTAAATGAATTCATCTGACATTAAACCTTTATTATGAATCTTAATCATTTAAATTTATTTAAACCCATTATGTGATTATGGACTAATGTTTTGCCTCATCATGAATTACACGACGGTGTGGTCGTAATCGTATTGACAAATGGAGCTCTTCGCCTTTTCTATTCCGTCCAGGAAAAAAACAGAAAGAAAAAACAAAATAAAATTATTATTCAACTATAAGCATCTTACTTCAGAATTTTCCATATGGTAAATTTGAGAGAAAATTTTTTATAAAAACAATGTTTTTCTTGTTAGATTCCCATAAGCTCCCATTTTTCGGGCTCTGGCATATTCTCTGAAAAACAAAACTATCCCAACAGAAAGCATTATAAATGGATAAAACTTACAAAGTGCTTCTAATAATTTTTGTTTTATTTTATGAAATTGGTGTCAGCAACTGTTAGAAGACCAATTTCAATAGCTGGAATGAATCAATCATGTGATGAATGATTTGTTCATCTCTGACATCAATTTTGTAATGTTCCCCTTATATTACTCTACAAAATAAACACTCTTCTCTGCCCATTTTGAGGACCTCCTAGTTCAGATTTAGAAGCAACTTTCAATTTGGACACAGGACACTTCTCAAGTTTTCTCCTTTTCTCTCTCTTCTTATTTTTTTTTATTAGAATTCGATTATATTTGAATTTGTGTCCGATATAATCTATTTCTATAAAAATCGCTTTTATCAAAAAAAAATTATATCCAAGACTCGAACCCAAAGGATAGAATCTATTTTTATAAAAAGCGCTTTTATCAAAAAAAAAATTATATCCGAGACTAACCCAAAAAAATTGGAAGAGTCCTCCACTACACGACATGCCTCTTTGCTGGTCTCTCCTTTTCTTTCACACTTAACTAATCATATAATTGCCCTTCAAAAAGTTGCCTTTTTACTCATATGACTATTTTGTACTACCGAGCAATCAATGCTAATAACCCTTCACCCTTTTCCTCAGCTATACTCTTTCTACACAAGATTACAGCAAAATATTTATACTTTTTCCTATATGGGTTTTGCAAATAATGGAGTACTATTTTATCACTTTCTTTTATATACATTTTTGCTCTTAAATATATAAATGCCAAACCCCAGTTTCTACCCTTCCTCTTTCTTGATTCATTTTGGGTACTCTCTTTTGACCATTAATGGCACCAAGTTCTTGAATGACTTAAAGTTGGATTCTTTCTTGGATTAAGCCATTAAAGAACTGAACGTTTTGTAGTAAATCTCAATAGGGTTACATTGACCCTATTCTCTCTATTTTATTAACTATTATAGTAGTAAAGATTTGATTTTTTGATCTGTTTGAGTTGTTTTTTCGGGATTTTTCTTTATATTATACTTGTACGATTGAACCCTTCTTGGGAAATTAGGGGAAAATGTCTTTCTGCCACCCCTTTTGCTAGATTTTCTTTGTGAAGTCTTGAGTTCTTGAATTTGGTGTCTTGTTTGGTAATGCTTATTGAAGATTTGGGGTATGGCTACTTTAGTACCTGGGGTTCTGTTAAAGCTTCTACAACATATGAACACAGATGTGAAAGTTGCTGGTGAGCACAGGTCATCTTTGTTACAAGTGGTTAGCATTGTGCCAGCATTAGCAGGTGGTGAGCTCTTTCCAAATCAAGGGTTTTACTTAAAGGTATCAGATTCTTCTCATGCCACTTATGTATCTTTGCCTGATGAACATGACGATCTTATTTTAAGTGATAAGATTCAATTAGGTCAATTTATTCATGTTGAAAGGCTTGAAGCTGCCTCACCTGTGCCTATACTTAGGGGTGTTAGGCCGGTCCCCGGTCGACACCCTTGTGTTGGCACTCCTGAAGATATAGTAGCAACTCATTCTTTAGGGTTCCTTAATAACAATGGAGATAAAACTAAGTCTCCCTCAAAAGCATTAGCCAAAGACAATAAATCTGTAGTTTCTAGATCAAATGGTGGTAGTACCAAGGAGGAAAAAGTGGAAAAGAAGAAGCCTACTTTGACTTGGTCGAAGTCTCACTTGTCGAAGTTAGTAGTGGAGAAGAAGGATTCTCTAATGAGAGTGAAATCTTCTAGTAGCTCGAGATCAATACCGACATCTCCTACGAGTTGTTATTCATTACCAACTTCTTTTGAGAAGTTTTCGAATGGGGTTAAGCAACAAGCAAAGGTTAAGGGCTTGGAACGATTGGAAAAAGCGACAGGTAAACCTGGATTGGAGAAGTCAAGTTCTGTTCGTGGGGCGAGCCCCACACCGAAGAGAGTGATGGGTGGGAGTCCATTGAAGAATTATCTTCAAGGGCTTGAATTGGAGCCTAAAGCCTTGAGGAAGAGCTGGGAAGGGAATATGGATTTGAAGAGTAGAGAGAGTCCCAGATTGAGGGTCAACAAGCACGATTTGAAGCCTGAACCGAGGAGTACTTCTGTAAGTATTTTGTTTATGTTGGGTTTTTAACAATTTGAGGTGAAATTTGATCAATATTATTGCAGGGTAGTTACTTGCAAGCAGCACGCCACCTTAAATTGTCATTTAAAAAATTGACTCTGTTGCCTTTAATAGATTTTGGCACTCTTTATCTGAATGGTTCGAGTGTTGCAGGTTTCAAGAAAATCAATTAGTGAAAAATCGACAAGTAAAGAAGATAACCAGGGAATACTTGCAAAATCATCCAAAGAGGAAAATAAGGTTCATACATCCTTAAAGAAGACTTGCACAAATGGAGAGCCTGTTGATGCTGATAAATCAAGTAAACAGAAAACATCCAAGGGAAAAATGCTACCTGGGGAGGTCAATAATGGCTTACAAGACTTGGTCAAAGTTGCTGTGAGTAATAGAATTTTAGCAGATGGAAATGTTGCCTGGTCTTCACTCCCATCTTCTCTCTCAAAGATCGGAAAGGTATGCCATTCTGAAGTGCTTGCTTTCTTTACAGCTTAATGGCTTTCAGTCCTTAAGCTTTATTCTTTTATATTGTAATTTGTATCTACAACAAATTCTCACCCAGAGGTTTCTGTAGCATGAAAGACAGTTCTAACCATGTTAATGCAGTTTTTGTCACGTTTATATGCTATGGTCTCAGAGTTGAAGTTTTCATAGTATCTATACTCTTTAGTTACAGATTTCTGAAAGGCATTTTCTATTTCCACTTTTTCTAGTCACCTGATGGTCCTGTAGTATAAAGGTTTTTTATTTTGAGTATGTATGGGCAGCCGATATATTTGCTTATTGGATCATTAAAGTGCATTATCGGAGATTGGATTATTTATTTAATCTCTGAATTATATCATTTCATGTTATAGGAAGTCATGAGGCACAGAGATGCTGCACAGATAGCAGCCATTGAGGCTATGCAGGTGGCTTCGGCTACTGAAAGCTTACTCAGATGTGTAAGGTATTCCTGCTTCTTTTTTTCTTTTTTCTTTGGTAAGTTGGAATTTAGGTATTTCTTCATTTTGAGTGGCATATAAAACGTGAATTTTAAGTGCTGAAATCAGTTTATTCGCTTCAAGTTAAGACCCTTGAGCTAGGCTGTGTGCGTGTGTGTGTATCAATAAGGTAATATTTTATTGATGTTGTGGGGGAGAAAACCCGTATACAAGTTGTATAAAACCTAAAATTGGTTCTCTAGAAAAGACAATCTACACAAACAGGGACCTCGTGGGTGCACCAAAAAGCTAATCAAAAGAGTTAGGCTGTATATCACTATATCTAGGAGTAGCATTTTGTTATGTTGGAGTCAACTGAGAAAGATTCAGGTTATATCATATATGATCACGCACGTGGCTATGTTCTGTGTAATCAGTTGCCAAAAATTAGAGTGTATGCCAATGTTTGGCTGGCCACTTCAAACTCTTTTAATTTTTCTTTGGACGAGCTTGGCATGGATGAAAAGTACCACTATATTCAACATTTCTTTTCTCATCAATTTAATGCTATCTTGAATGGCCCAAGAGAAGTTATAGAAAGGGTCAAATCTTATTGGAGCAACTGAACGGAAAAAAAGTTATTTGGGGGGGTTACTTCCATGATGTTGGATAAGTTTGCAATTTTGTAAATCATACTCTCTGAATGACTATACAATGAGTAACTGAAAGAATCTTGAGCCTGACAGTCATATGATATGGATATGGATATGCCATTTTGATGTAGCATTTGCTCCAGGAGTTAAGTTGAATGGGACTATGTGCGTTAAAATCTTGATCATCTCATTATCATTATGCTGTTTTTAGTTGCCTGTTCTGGGTAATGTTTGTGGGTGGTAAACTCGATAACAGAATTGTTAAGATCACAGCTTCAGTTACCTGAATATACCCTCTTTCAGGTCAATTTCTCTTTTTTTATTTCTTGCCTAAAATACAAAAAATGAACAATTTTGTCACATACCATATAGGTGCGGGACTAGTTGCCGAAAGGGACTGTAGGGTGTCTATTTATGGTTAGGCGACTACAACTGCGAATTCCTCAATTAGCTTGTTTTCATCTATTCAGCAACCTTACTCATTTCGGAATAGGTCATAGCTTCAGTTTATATGCATGATTTTGGTCCTCCAGTTTCGGATATCGACTCTAAGCACGACGGTGGGCATGCAATTGGATGAGCCAGATTATATTTGCAGATAAGACTCTCCACGTACCTATTGAAAATGATAGGAGGATTGATTAGGTTAGGTGAATGAAATTCTGCCTTAGAGTTGATTCTTTCATACTTGCTGTTTTGATCTCAGTTTTCCTCTTACCTATCAGAAAAGAAAAGTCAATGTTCCAATGTTTCCTTCACTTTTCAGTACTTAGCTTAAGAATAAGGAAAAAATTGCCCGATCAAGAAAATAGGGGAAAATCGCCTTAACATGATATCAAAAGCCAGAGTGGTTCATGACACCTCTGGATGTGATAAATTTTGACGAAAACAGTATAGTTTTCTAATGGCTCATCTGTGAGATCTTGAGATTTTCAGTAGTGTTTTCTGGTTTGATCTTCGTGGCTTCGATTTCCATTTTACATGTTAGTCCTGTAAAAACTGGAGTTGATACCTATAGGTTTCTTGTTTCATGCTAGCAATTGCATTTTCTCAATCAGGGTGCTTGAGATCTGACATGAATAGATTTTAAACAAAGACGATATGGGATAAATATTATTTGATTTTCATGCCCTTAAATGTTTTTTATCATTAGTGTAAATGTCTGTTTTCCAAAATTAGAAGGAATCCACCATTACTTAAGATTGCTGTGGGTTTCTTAACTGAGTCAGCTTGGACTTTTTGTGATAACCATGTTGAGAAAGTTTTATTTCCAACCGGAGTTACTGAAAAGAGGTAAAAAAGGGAGGGAAGAATGCAGCGACCCGCCTGGTCCCTGTTTCCACCTACAAATTACAGACCATACCATTTCAAGTTACTACTCTTTAACAAAAAGGAAGGAATACTCCCTACTACCAACCAATGGGCCCTTCCAGCCAATAATGCTCGTTTGGTTTTCCAACAGAAGTCCCAGGAAGGGATAGGTTTCAGCTGGGTGTGGGGAAACATGTTGGAGGAAGGAATTGTTCTGGTTGCTCTGCATCTTCTTGATGCTTTTGAATGAAATTTCTTTACTTCATCAAAAAAATATGAAGGAATTGTTCTGGAGAATATTCTAGTTATTCTTCTAATTATTCATGGCAGACTGATTAGCAAGTTAAATCAAATTGTGTGGGGTTAATAAGGATTACTTTGCCATCCTATGCAAATAGTGGACCATGGTTCTCTTTTTTTAAGAGAATTTCATTATATGGCATCAGATGCATAGCAAAAATATACAACAAAAGAGTCTGCTCATACAAAAACTTACTGAACAACTAAGGACCATACACAATCCCCAAAAAATATTCAATACTAGTTATAGGGGCCTGATTGAACCAACTAAATAAATTGATTAGACATTTAGCTTTAACGACGTGGAGTCTCTATTGCTGACTAGTAAAAATAAACTTGGATATTCATCTTTCAGAATCTCTGGACCATGGTTCTGTTTAGGGTTTATTTTAAATTTTCAAACAGTGGTATCTCTACAGTTTGGTAATTCATCAGAGCATCAACTGAGGTTATTCTTTTATTACGCAAACTAACAACTGCTGATTGTTTAATTTCAATTGTTCAGCACATATTCTGAGTTGAGCTCCTCGGCAAAGGAAGATAACGCACAGCCTGCTGTTGAGCAATTCTTGGCGCTGCATGCGAGTTTGAAGAATGTTCACCTTGTTGGTGATGCTTTATACAAGACCATATCAGCTGCTGGTTCAGAATCGGATCATGAAGAAAACCCATCTGAAGAAGCACTCAAGGTTGTTTCAGAAAAACAGAAACAAGCAACTCTATGGGTCAATGCTGCGTTGGCTACCAATCTGTCATCATTCTCAGTGTATAGAAAAAAAGCAACTTCAAGTCCAAATGGCCCTTCAGCTCCCTTGCCAAGCCCAAAGACTATCGCGTTAAATCAACCTATGCTAGTCCTTGACAACTCAACCAAAAACACACTTGCAAAAACTCAACCCAAACCCCGGTCGACAGTCGGTTCTAAGATTCAGTCATCACTATCTCAAAGGCGCTTAACAGATGGGGTATCTGCTAATCAGAAGCCCAAATCCCCCCCTCCAGCAGATTGGGTCAAAGGAGATGGTCTTGAAGAGGCCGTTGACTTAGCCGAGATGTTACGAGTGGCGTCTCAAGATTGGTTCTTAGGATTCGTAGAAAGGTTCTTGGATGCTGATGTGGATGCCTCAGCTTTATCAGATAATGGTCAAATAGCCGGCATGTTGTCTCAGCTGAAGAGTGTGAACGACTGGTTAGATGAGATTGGATCTAGCAAGGATGATGAAAGTCCCCAAATCGATTCTGAGACCATTGATAGGATAAGAAAGAAGATCTATGAATATCTTCTCACTCATGTGGAATCTGCTGCAGCAGCTCTTGGTGGTGGCGGTGGGTCACAGGTGTCGCCTACAGTAGAAACCAAAACAAGAAAATGAGTTTGATTGCATAATGCATACTACTAGCAACTCACCTTTCATATGTGAAGCATGCTCCAATAGCCCTTCAACCGCCTAGTGGTTAAAAGAGCTGAAAGTTTTAGGATGTGTATAGATTCTAAAATTGGTTGAGGTAGAGTAGTTTAGTATATATATTGTGCAGACAGGGTGTTACATGAAGTTCAAGATTTCCGTTCTTCTTTACCTGGAAACCTTTTTCTTATAAATTATGAAAAGCTCAAAGGCTTGAGTATATACTGATGTGTTCTGGAGAAAAGGGAAGATGTCCTTTCTCCTTGCCTTGAACGAGTGACTGTGAACTTGTTACTGAAATTAACCTTATAGTTCATTACAACATTATGCATCCCTATTGAATCAGTTGAAGTCGAAAGCTGTGGACTTGTTGACCTTTCGAAAGTCAACTTTTGTTTGCAAGCTTCTTTTATAATTATAATCTGGTAAGAAGTGACTAAGCGAGCAAAGAGGATGAACAGTTCTCCATTTTGAGGAAAACTTGAAAATGCTGTTGGATTCTTATGGAGTATCACATTTGTTATTTAAAAAATTAGTTTTATGGTCTACTTATTATGCCAAAATTCTCAACATATGGTGTACTTGGGTTGGTTGAATTAGCAATTAGGTGTTTGACTTTTTAGTTGTTTAATTTCATTACAGCTTATACGCTTGAGATTGAGGCATAACAGTTGTTGTAGTACTAATAAAAGGTTAAAATTCAGATCATGGTCCATGTTCTCATTTTTCTTTTAACAACCATAGACAAGTGAGATAATGGAGTAGCAGATAACATATTAAAGTGATCATACATTAAAGATGAGATTGAGAAGTTCCTAATGGTTTCTCAGTGGTAGACAAATATAATATATGGCAGTAATATTCTTGGAAACTGCAGAATGATTGGCCGGACCAAAAGCACATCTTTGTTAAACTCTGGTGGATTAGTGACTGCAAGATTGTTCAATGGGAACTGGAGGATCTGAGAAAGAGCCATTGAGAATAGATTTGGCTAACCAGACATTTGCAGCATATGTGTAGTGTATTCCATCCCAGCTAATGTACTTTGTGGGATCCCTACATGCCTTCCCATACACCGTGCCATTCACTACGGCTGTCTGCCCACATGCAACTACATAGTCCTTGTAGTACCATCCACAACATAATTTCAATGGGTCTCCAAAACCTGCTTGCCCATTTGAAATATCTACTTTAATAACCAGCTGTACATATTTTTTCGGAGTTTTTTTATGTACTGACAATGCAAAAGATATTACACAATCAGCTTGCTCATAAGCTAGCTAAAGGTAAATGTCTATGATAAATATTACTAACTGGTAACCTGATAAAAATGGTTACTAACTAATATAATAGGTTTAAGTCACATTGATCATGTAAAAAGAATTTTTAATGTTAGTATATATATAACGTAAATCTTTTTTTAACATTGCCACTTGTAGAAGGGGAACCTTGGAGCAATGGTAAAGTTGTATGTGTGACATATAGATCAGTAGGCTACCTACATTAGACCTCCTTGGGGCCCGACCCTTCCCCGGACCCTGCGTGAACCAGGATGCCCCCGACATTGAACTTCTAGGAAGAAATTAAAATAGGTTAACAGTTTGGTTCATTTTTTAACCATTCAAGAGTAGTAGAGTTATTAACAAAGCAACAGAAAAACATACTAGTAGTGACTATCTTGGCAAGGAATTACCTTGTTTCTTGGCAGAGCTAATTAGTTGATACTTCGCTGAATACATATCAACATAAGTAAATGTAGCATGAGGGAGCTCTGCTTTTAAGTGTGATATCCTGTCCTTGAGTTGCTTGTTGAACTCACGAGCCACCTTGTTTTGGTTCCCTATGCACCCAATGGCATCCAAGCCCTGAGGCTTCAATGGGTAATCTATGACACTAATGGGCAAACATCCAATGGGTCCAGTATTGTGGATCCAGAAATTCAGAGCTCCTTCATCGTAAAGTTGCTGCACAAATTATGTATATACATAGATATTAAGAAAAACAAAAGAACCAACAGTCAACAACAATAACTACGCATCAATCCTAAATAAGTTGGAGTCGGCTATATGAATCATCATTGCTCATGTAAGCTCAGTTTATGTTATCATAAAAAGACGTTAGCAAAAAAAATGTTTGTCTCCCAGATGTGTAACATTTAAGTCAAATACCCCATAGATCAAACACAAAAAGATGTTAGGTAAATATGGAAGCAAGCCTTAGGTCCTAGTAATGCATTTTAAGGATGTCGAGGATTGCAAGATCAAAGCAGATAGTATCACTAGGGGGAGAGTCGTCCCACAATAATAGGGCTCTCCCGTTTCAATCCAATAATCTTCCAGAAAGGGTCAGAGCTACAAGTTTGGCAGAATCTAGTAATATATATACATATATTATCCAGAACCCAATATACTGTCTTTTCCAGAATTCAGAATGCATAAACTCAAAATCCTACTTCCGTCTCTGCTTTCTGCATTATTAATGAGATTGTAAGAATGATTCAGAAGAAGAAAAAAAGAACATACATGAATGGCTTGAGTAAAGTTCTTTAAGATTTGTGGAATAGATGCTAAGACTTGTGCTTCGTGGGAATGTTGAAAACCATAGGAAAGGTCATTTTGTCCAATGTCAAATGTGTAAAGTGCCTTTGAGAAATCTTCTGGCTTTGGAATGTTGACTTTGGAGGAAGACCACTTTGAATTTGTATCTGCATGAATAATATCAACAATGTATACACTCATCCTGAGTACATGTGAATGTTAAAAATAAAGAAAAAGAAAATTAAGGCAAGGAGAAAGTAACTCACTTGGTAAATCACTGAGCAGAGTATTACGTTTCTTGAATTGCAAAAACTGAGAAATCTGGAGACCAAGGTAAAAGGGACTGTAACCACCAGGGAGTATGGATGAACCTGCCGTTGCAAAATTTGCTCCATTCCTAAACCTGCACTAATCGAATCTAAATACGCACTCAAATACTGCAAATCCAATCTGTCCGCTGCACACCAGAAAAAAAAAAAGTTTTCTTGTTAAGAGTTCATTCAAGATATGTAGTACTCTACTATTGTATGTTCTTTGGATTCAAGCTATATGTGTGCTATAGTGTAAAGATTAATTCTTACATTATTATTGTACTTTCAGTTGGTATAGTAGGTAACTTAGCAATTCATACTATAAAGGGTAAGCAGCTTTTCAAGTGACCTAATTATATAAACATTTTACTAACAATTTAAAAAAAAGGCATCCAATGCACTAATCTCTGGCTATGTGCGAGGTCCCAGATGGAGCCATACCACATCGATCTACCTTGCCACACCTTGTAATTCCGAGAGGATGTTTCAGCGACTTGAACCTGTGACCGCCAGCTGTAACTTCTATTTGCGCCACGGTCCCCTTCTTATGTTGCATGATAGTATAATATTTTTTAAGCGATTGTATAAATATTTTACTACTAGTTAAAAAGGCCAACTGGTTCATTAGTCAAGGAAAAAAGACTTGAACACATGACCTCTGGATCAAATTGCGGTACTTCTTTATCGCCATGCCAAGGCTCCTAAGAAACTAAGGGGAAGCGGGTGGAAATAGTACCTATGAGGTCAATGATGAGGCGACCATCGCACACTCTCCCAAAGGTCTACCGAATAAAGTCTGACCATTGGGTGGCTGCACCTCATGGAAAGCTGCTGATTTTCTACCTGTGTCCGAATTCGAGTCACCAAAATTATATATTGCTGGAAATCCACAGTTCTTCTCCTTTTTGCCTGCATCAATATTAGTGCTAATAATATTTTCTCCAAAGACTAATCCCAAGTATAATACTAACAATATTACTAATTTCCTCATGTTCTCCATTGTACACTTAGCTTTAGGATTTTGGAAGAAACTCCTTTCTTTTCAAGTTTATATAAGAGACTTGCTGACTAATTTCTAATACACTACTTAATTACAGAAGGGGAGCCTTGAAATAACTGGTAAAATTGATGCCGTGGAAACAATCTCTTGCAGAAATGCAAGGTAAGACTGCATACAATAGACCCTTGTGGTCCGGTCCTTCCCCGGACCCCACGCATAGCGAGAGCTTAGTGCACCGATCTGCCTTTTTTACTTAATTACAGAAAGCACAAGGCAATTTGGGTTATTATGATGAAGTGAATACAATGTCTAGGCTCTTTGTATCATTTAAATATGGACTCTTGCCTCTCTAGACAGACATGTATCACATTTATAATTTTAACATAATGTCCACAAGCAGTCGTCGGCATAATTATCAATCATTAATATAAATGGCCTTAAAATGCATTGTGAATTTATATTAAGTACTAACATTTTATGTGTTGGGTGCATTTACGTTGTACATTTAAACGTTTTCTTTTTTTGACTATGGTGATTAACTACGATAATGAAGCTTATGCATAACTACTCATCTGTTTTTGACAATAAAAATAGAATACAGTAATGGAGAGAATAAAGCACCTGATAGATGAGATTATCCAGTCAACATTCTGTCGTGTATAATTCCGTGAACCCCATTAAACATCCAATTAATGATTCTCAAATATGATGAACTACGTTCAATTCATAAGGATGTTTCTGGACCTTTTCTTTTTTGGCTTGTGATTAGTTAAACGATTTTAACCTGAAATATCTACTATTCCAAAATGGGAAAGAAAAAAATTGCACATTTTCCAGATGTGTCCTGCCATAGTAAATATGGTCGATTAACCCTTTGTTCAACAAATAGGAAGGAAAAGGAAGAGTGAATGATACAGTTTTCTCTTTCTTTGCAACCAAAAATTATGACCACCTTCATCATAAGCAATACCAAGAGTAAATTACGTAGTTTCTACGTATCTAAATTGACTTACTAAGAAATTGATATGTAGAACCTTTATAAGCTGCAAGCATATAAGTGTTGTAGCTCCTTACCACCAGAGCACAATGAGCAAAGATCCAAGAAAACACATACTAGAATGTAAAATTCAGTGCGCTGACATACATTTTCCCCTTTTCTTTTCAAGTTATAATTACAATTTTTACAGAAATCATAAAGGTTGAAACATCTACATTCCATGTAGTAAGTTGCAGATGATAGCTGCAAAAACATCCTCGTATACAGTATACACCAAAGCAGTAAACTGTTTCTCTTTTGAATCTTGAAGAGTGAACATAATGCTAAGTAAATGTACCGAGTGACTAACTAATAACACTCTTTTACCAAATCAATTTATTCTGCTATCGACGGTTCTTTCTCTGGTTCAACCTCCACGGGCTCTAACGTCCCTGCTTCACCATCTTCATTTGGAATAATAATTCCATAACCCCCTTCTTTTCGTCTGTAAAGAATGTTAATCTCACCTGCAGCAAGGCATATAATCATAAACCAAATAAAACAGAAAATTACCATTGAAGCAGTCGTAAAATTGTTTATGAAGATTTCAAGTCATTTGTTAGTACCAGTTTCCTCATTCCGGAAACCATACAAGTCATGTCGACATTTTCCAGCTGTTCAATTGCTTCAGTGACACTTAAAGGTGGCATGTCAAAGAACTTCTTACAAACGATCTGAAATAAAATATGAACGGAAGTGAGTCGATAGTAAAATTCTAGAATCATTAGGCAAAGACCCAACAAACCTATATCTATGACACTATTAACCATTAGAATGGTTGTTTACACTCATTTAAGAGAGTTCAATAGATCTTGACAATCAGACATATCAAGCTAGGATTTCAAGGGTGATGACTGTTAATGACTTGGTGCATCATTTAGTATCGAGTCTGGAGAACAGGCAGTTAAAATCATAGAAGGGAAGAGTCAAAAGTGAGCGAGGAAGCCACCGAGGCATTTATATCAAGCAGAGATTAAGAATATCTGGCTACAGCATAGGCTACTCAGTTTGCGTTGAATAAAGACACAGGCATTTTATAGGCAGTGGGAGGATTTCAACTTTCAAGTACTATGGGGCAGCTAGAGCTCTAACTTCATTGTAAAAAATTGCATAACGGCTAATGGACTTTTAAGCCTTGTAGAAAGTTTTAAATCAATCCCAAAAGATTTTGGTAGACATAAATTGCATGGAAAAGTTAAGTAGAATTTGATATAAAAAAAAAAAGGACAGCCCGGTGCACTAAGCTCCCGCTATACGCAGGATCCGGGGAAGGACCGGACCACAAGGGTATGTTGTACGCAGCCTTACCTTGCATTTCTGCCAGAGACTGTTTACACGATTTGAATCCATGACCTCCTGGTCACACGGCATCAACTTTACCAGTTACTCCAAGGCTCCCCTTAAAAAAAAGTCAGTTTTGGAGAGCAGGCCACTGCAGCTAGCGAGTGGCCGATTCTAGCCGAAATGATCAGGTCCCTCGAATAAGGTTCAATTCAGTTGCTAATGACTTTGGGAAGTTTGAAACTTAAGAAAAATAAAACAAATGGAAAAAATTTAGATCGGAGAATTTCCTATAATGCGGTTGTTGGTAATTATCAACAAATCATAGGAAAGATGAGCCTAATGCACATGCCTCAGTGTGTAAATGGAACAAATGAAAAGGGGAGTCCTTGGGAGACAAATGGATAGGTGCATCTGTTATCACATCCCTTAAGGCCTCCAAATCTTAATTCCTAAATGTTATATCACATGATTGTTGAAACTTATATGGAATTAAGAAGAAATAAAGTGATCAACGGACAGAAAATTTGAATCAAAGGTTGCAACTTTTCAGAACAATTACAACCTTTGGTATGAATGGTTGTATATGTTACTCTATATAAAGAAGGTTGATCACTTGGTTGGACATAGATACATAACAAGACAGAAAAAACTACAATCAATCAGTTTTTTCACAATTAATGATTTAAGATTGTGGCTTCTACTTCTTCTTCTTCAAAACAAATTTCTGAAGAACACATATAGTAAATTCGCCAGAAGTGAACTTCTTGTGCTAGAACTCTCACTTAGATAGTTGTATCCTCTAGACAGACGTCCGTAAAACTGCAGCACAAGTGGGGGCGAATTTTTGTCTTAGGACACTGCATCAAGCAGGCCTCTATCGACACCAAGTTAGTATGTGTTTTCAATTTGTTGAATTCATTGTTGTTGATTTCAAGTTATTTTGATTTATTATTATATTATTGTGCTCAATTCATTTCATCATTGATGATACTAGATTGTCACTAACAATCTAAGACAAAAATTACTATTCAAAAAAAAAATCAGAATCTGATTTGTTGAGGTTGCAAAATTTTTCAAAGAATTCAATTTCCTGATTTGCAAAGATGGATCAATCTGGATCGTCAATGGTGAAAAACCATGTTGAGAAACCTGAGAAATTCAAAGGTTCTGATTTCAAACGCTGGCAACAGAAGATGTTGTTCTACTTGACAACTCTTCACGTGGCAAACATATTGATTGATGAGGCTCCTATGGCTTTTCCAGAAGGAGAAGAGGAGAATACTCCGACTGATGCAGAGAAGGTTGAAAGACATTCAAACTTGGGAAATTCAGGAGTTTCTTTGTAGAAACAATATTCTCAATGCCTTGGATGATTCTCTCTATGACATCTACTCCACGTTCAGAACGGCACGGATGTTGTGGCAATCGTTGGAGAACAAGTACAAAACTGAGGTTGCTTGTTCCAAGAAGTTCGTCATCGGAAAGTTTCTGAACTTTAAGATGAGTGATGCCAAGGCAGTTGTCAAGCAAGTGGAGGAACTCCAAATCATTGTTCATGAGTTAGAGGTTGAAGGTATGGGCCTTAACCCGAATTTTCTTGTTGGTGCTATTATTGAGAAATTACCTCCCTCATGAAAGGATTTTAAGGTTTATCTTAAGCATCTAGCAGAGGAAATGAATTTTGAGCAATTGGTTCTGAAAATTCGAGTTGAAGAGGATAACCTGAAGAATGAAAAGGCAGATGTTGTTTCATTGGAGCCTAATGCCAACATGGTTGAAGGCAATGCTTCTAAGGCCAAGTTTCAGAAAGGCAAGGGCAAATTTAATGGTGCCAAGCCATCTTTTGCAACCGGGAGGAATGCATTCGCCCCACAATGGACCAATGCATTCAAGAAACCACAACCAAGACTCTGTTGGGTATGTGGCAAACCTGGACACAGAGCAAAAGATTGTCGCCTTCGCAAGAATCAAGGTGGTGGTGTTGGAGGTTCGAGTAATGTCAACCAATCCAACCGGGCTGAAACTAAAGACCAATTCATTAGGGTAGTGGCGGCTCAAGCAAATCTGGTTACAAATTCAACCGATTGGTGGATGGACACGGGTGCTACAATGCACGTATGTTCTGAAAAGGATATGTTTTCATCCTACCAGGCCATCAAGGATGGAGAACCATTGTTCGTAGGGAATGCTGCTTCTGTGAAAGTAGAAGGGAAAGGGAAGGTGACTTTACAACTCACTTCCGGGAATGATCTTGTGCTCACTAATGTGTTGCACGTGCTTGAAATTTGTAAGAATTTGATTTCTGGGCCTGTTCTTAGTAACAAGGGCTTCAAAATTGTATTTGAATCTGACAAATTTGTACTCACCAAAGGTGGGTTGTATGTAGGGAAGGGTTACCTCAGTGAGGGACTCTTCAAACTATCTGTTGTACCTACTAAGGTAATTGCCATTATTAATGAAAATGCAGGCACTAGCACTACTTCTATGTATATGGTTGATTCCCCTTCTTTATGGCATTCACGATCAGGCCATGTTAATTATCGCTCTTTACAAAGAATGGTGAAGTTAGGCATATTGCCAAATTGCTCTATGAACAAAATGACTAAGTGTGGAGTTTGCATAGAATCAAAATATGCAAGTCATCCTCATAAATCTGTAGTGAAATCAAATGAAGTGCTTGGTTTAATTCATAGTGATTTATGTGATTACCAAGCAACCCCATCTCGTGGAGGAAATAATTACTATATATCATTCATAGATGATTGCAGTAAATTTTGTTATGTATACTTAATACATACCAAAGATGAGGCTTTGAACATGTTTAAAACATACAAAGCAGAAGTGGAAAACCAACTTGACAAAAGAATTAAGATTCTAAGGTCAGACAGAGGTGGTGAATATCAATCAAATGAGTTCAAAGAATTCTGTTCTACTCATGGTATAGTTCATCAAACCACTGCGCCATATACTCCAAAACAAAAAGGAGTTGCCGAACGTAAAAATAGAACATTGATGAATATGATGAATTCAATGTTGATTAGTTCGGGTGCACCCCTTAGTCTATGGGGTGAGGCGTTAATTACTGCAAATATGATATTGAACAAAATTCCTCAAAATAAAAATGACCAATCTCCCTATGAGTTATGGAGAGGAAGATCGCCTACTTTCAAACGGATGAAAATGTGGGGTTGCCTAGCGAAAGTTCAAGTTCCCTTACCAAAGAGAACTAAACTTGGACCAAAAACGGTGGATTGCATATATATTGGTCATGCCACTAATAGTGCAACATATAAGTTTTTGGTGTATCATTCCGATGTTGAAGGTATTCACAAAAACACACTTATGGAATCTGCTGAAGCATAATTTTTTGAGGATATTTTTCCTTACAAAGACAAGGATAAAAGTGTTCCTAATCATAAGAAAAGGACACTGCCTCAAGATGAGTCAAACCAAAACACTAATAATGATGAAATCCTTACTTCATCTGTTCAAGAAAAAATCTCTGAACCAAGGAGGAGTAAACGTGGGAAAATTTCCAAAGATTTTGGACCGGACTTCATGACCTTTTCCGTTGAAGGAGAACCTCAAACATATAGGGCTGCTATGGAATCATCCGAAGCACCTTATTGGAAAGAGGCTATTCAAAGTGAGGTAGAATCCATTGTGCAAAATAATACATGGATATTGGTTGATCTCCCTCCGGGACAAAAACCACTGCATAGATGGATTTTCAAACGGAAATTAAGGCATGATGGTACTATAGAAAAATACAAAGCTCGTATAGTAGCCAAAGGGTTTCGACAAAAAGACGGTGTAGATTTCTTTAATACCTACTCACCAGTAACGAGAATTACGTCTATAAGAACGTTAATTGCTATAGCGGCGATTCACAATTTGGAAATACACCAAATGGATGTGAAGACCGCATTCTTGAATGGTGAATTAGATGAAGAAATTTACATGGAACAACCTGAAGGGTTTGTTGTTAAAGGTCAAGAACGAAAGGTTTGTAAATTGATTAAGTCTTTATACGGACTTAAACAAGCTCCAAAGCAATGGCATGAAAATTTTGATAATACGTTATTATCAAATGATTTTCAAATAAATGAATGTGATAAATGTGTCTACATTAAACAATGTAAAGATGCATGTGTCATTATATGCTTATATGTTGATGATATGCTAATTATGGGAACGGATAAATATGTAATTAACCAAACTAAGAAGATGTTGCATGCCGATTTTGATATGAAAGATATGGGAATAGCGGATGTCATTCTTGGTATTAGAATTCAAAAGAATTCTGATGGTTACATCTTAACACAATCCCATTATGTTGAAAATGTCGTCAGAAAATTTGGACACTATGATGATCGACCGGTTGTTACACCATTTGATCCCGCTAGTCACCTTAAGAAGAATGAAGGTGAAAGTGTGTCTCAATTGGAGTATACACAAGTTCTTGGAAGCTTGATGTACATAATGAATTGTACGATACCGGATTTAACATATACAGTGAGTCGACTAAGTCGATACTCACATAATCCTGGAAAGGATCATTGGTTTGCACTAAGACGAGCACTCCGATATCTACAGCATACAATGAACTATGGATTGCATTATACAAAATATCCTTCTGTGTTAGAAGGATATTGTGATGCTAATTGGATGTCCAACCAGTCGAAAAGTAAGTCCACAAGTGGTTATGTAATTACATTTGGTGGAGCGTCGGTATCTTGGAAATCATCAAAGCAAACGGTAAATACGCGATCAACTATGGAAGCAGAGTTTGTAGCCTTAGACAAAGCTGCCAAAGAGGCGAATGGCTCGTAAACTTCCTAGAAGGTATTCCGTCGTGGACAAAGCTCGTGACACCATTTGCATACATTGTGATAGTATGGTCGCCCCGACGAGGGCAAAGAATCAGATATACAATGGCAAATCGAGACATATAAGGCGACGTCATAATACAATACGAAGCTTGCTGAAGAATGGAATTATTTCCATTGATTATGTGAGATCAAATAACAATATAGCGGATCCTTTGACAAAAGGCCTTAACAGAGAGCAAGTCGTATTTACATCAAGGGGAATGGGCTTAAAGCCAACACAATGAGTCGTTAACTGGCGGAAACCTGACCTATCATAATTGGAGATCCCATGGTTTAGGTTCAATAGGAAAACTAGTTGGGGAAGACTCAAGGAGCATAAAACACACATATGCGCATTCCTATGGTGTACTAAGTGTGTTACTCCGTTGATGTTTTAAGGGCTGAATCTTATTCTTAATAATACTAAAAGCCTATGGTGGGATAGTACGGACTATTCTTGTTTGGTATTACCTATATGAGATTGATGTGGGGTCGCATCTGGGAGAACCGATATGGCTACGTTCTCTAGAAAATCTCACGAAGAAGGAGTTGTTCACAACCGAAATGAACACAACCGTAAGAATTGAAATATGTTGATATGATCCGTGTGATACTTGTTGTCTTGATTTACTACATAATGTGAATAGTTCAAGACATTTCATCCACTATTTCACAAAGTAGATCCGATAGGTATTCACTTCGAACAGTTCAAGTCCACCAGACACCTTTTCCGATGCATGTCATGTTGTTCAGAAATAACGAAAAGTTCCTTATTATCTTATTTTCTATCCAAATGTGGGGTATTGTTGATGTTTGAATAGAAAATGTGGGGTATTGTTGGAACTTGTATGGAATTAAGAAGAAATAAAGTGATCAACGGACAGAAAATTCGAATCAAAGGTTGCAACTTTTCAGAACAATTACAACATTTGGTATGAATGGTTGTAACTGTTCATATGCTACTCTATATAAAGAAGGTTGATCACTTGGTTGGACATAGATACATAACAAGACAGAAAAAACTACAATCAATCAGTTTTTTCACAATTAATTATTTAAGATTGTGGCTTCTACTTCTTCTTCTTCAAAACAAGTTTCTGAAGAACACATATAATAAATTCGCCAGAAGTGAACTTCTTGTGCTAGAACTCTCACTTAGATAGTTGTATTCTCTAGACAGACGTCCGTAAAACTGCAGCACAAGTGGGGGCGAATTTTTGTCTTAGGACACTGCATCAAGCAGGCCTCTATCGACACCAAGTTAGTATGTGTTTTCAATTTGCTGAATTCATTGTTGTTGATTTCAAGTTATTTTGAGTTATTATTATATTATTGTGCTCAATTCATTTCATCATTGATGATACTAGATTGTCAGTAACAATGATTTCTAAGTGAACCATTTTACCATAAAATTTTACACATTTTTCCCACAACACCTATCGGTCCTTTCCCTTCAAGATCCTCACTAATTTAAAGACTTGAATTAAAATTAAGCAAATTGAGTCACATGAAATGAACTTTTTATTGACATCCTAGAGTGTGATACACTCATACACAAATGTTATTCCACCCTTCAATTTTAACTGTAGTCCACCATCAAAAGATCAAACAAAAAGATGATAACCATCTTATATATCATCGTATAATCAGATGTCTTTTTCGGGTCCCTTCTATGGTACTCTAAACGTATTCATGGAACAAGAGTATGGCATCCAACACGTGACACAAAAATGGAATACACACAGACAAAACACATTAAGATATTCTACTCATTTGAAAGCTATTAATTGGGCAAGATATCAATTGCCAGCACTAGTAAGGCCCTTTAGTCACAGTGACAAACACGTATATTCGCTGTTAATCAAGTCTAAGCTAAAAGGCCATGTCTTCAAACTAGCATTAACCAATATTGAGTACAAGAAGCATATTACCTCAGTAACAAGGCCCTCGCCTTTGTCATCTTCAACTTCTTCCTCTTGGGGAATTGTTTCCAGATCCTCTTGAACTACCAGCATTTCTGGGTCCCTCACTTTCAGCCTATCGAAGCCCTTCATGTGCCTACCATGGTCTGAATCCTTCTCTTTAATTTTCCGCAGTTTTCGCTGTATAATTGATGATACCATATCTATACTTCCATAGACCGACTCCGCATCTTCCTCTGCACGAATTACTCCATGCTTTTTTCGTAAATAAAGTAACATATAGTTCAGGAACACCAGTCAAGTACAATTTGAACAATAAGAACAATAATGAAAACCTAACATAATGAATTCTCAAGTTTTTGGTGCATACTTCACATCGTCGAATTTTGGGCCTTTTCCAAGCTCTCCACCTCGAACAGACAGCCTAACATCCACTTCCCTGACTAGATGGCTATGCTTTTGAACTGCCTTACCCAACTTCTCTTCCACATAGCTTTTCACACCAGGTGTTAACTGGACTTGCACCACAACAATAAGTCACCACTTAAGCAATGAGAAAAAATCTCATTTGAACAATCAATCTTCCAAGACTTGTTGTTTGCGAACTAGCTATTGTACTTCCTAACAGGTTCCGATTCAAACAAGCTAACTCTTTCTTTAATCTCAATTTAGACAACAAATTTTGTACAACAACTGCTACGTTTCAAATTGAAGCAAGTAGAGTCAGCTATACAAATCCTTACTGACCCTATGGTTCCATTGAAGCTCATCTCAGCCAATACTATACAAAACAAAACAAAAAACTTGTCTATATTTTCTACTGGCATTTAAATATCGGATGTGACTACAAAGCTTCTAGAAAACAAAGGAACTAAAGTTAACATACTAACATGACTAAAATATCATCTCAACTAATTGCCATCGCCCATATAAATTGTGATAGTGAATATATTTCATATATATTCATAATATATTTTGTACTCATTACTTTAGTGTAATTAATGTAATTAAGGTAAAATAAATATTCTAATTCTATTAGGACTATAATTGTATACTCTATATATATTACATTAATAAGAGAACTCAATCAAGAATATTATATTATTCTACATGGTATTAAGAGCCAAAAAACACTCCTTACCCTAACCCTAAATCGGCCGCCGTATACCTCTACCCAGCCACGAGCTAGCCAGACCACTTAAGCTTTGAACTAACTGGCTGCTTTGTCAAGCAGTGTCATGTAATAGTATATGTACGTATTCATTTATTTTTTTATTGATATTTACCCATATTTTAGTGATTTGTTTTTACGAAACGGTGTCGGATGACACCCTTGCAACAAGGTAAACATGCCCCTGCACAAACGAAAATGTAATAGTGGAAGAAGCAGGAGAATGACATAGTTAATATTGATCGTATGAACAGACGTACATGTTCTTAGAAACTAGTATATATATATATTTTGTGAAAAATATCTTTCTTCATATTACCAAACACTCCCAAAGAAAGAAAAAATAAATCTCTCATAAAGATCTTTTAGTAATACTCCATTCGTATCAAAATAAGTGGTTCTTTAAGATTTTAAGAAGAAATTGATCTTAATTTTTTAAAATTATTTTATCTACATAATTAAAAGTCATTTTTCTTTTTTTTAAAAGATAGAAAATTTTGATTATCAATAAGTTAATAAAATACTCTTAATTTTTCTAAAATTAAGCAATTTCTTAAGATATGCTCAAGCTAAAAACATTATTTATATCTTAAAACGGAGGGAGTAATTGTTTTGTTAAGTAAAAGCAAATTAAAGACAGCGCACATAGAGAAGGGTGCAGGTCATTTCCAGTAGATACTCGCAACGTGTCCAGCGCCGCAACGAACTTTCCTCCTTTCACATGCCTCGCCGATTCAAAACTCTTTCGCCAGCTGTCTCCTTCACGCGTTCCTCACTCCCTATAAATTCACACACCCCATTGGCCTTCAATTTCCCATCATCAAATCAAAACACTAGTTGTCTCTATCTCTCTCTCTACATCTCAAGCAAAAACAACAGTCTCTATTTTTCTCCTCAAATCTAAGCAGCAATGACACAAATCAGCAAGGCATTTTTGGTTGCATTGATTGTTGTTGTTTTCTCTGTGGCAGCATCGGCTCAGGAGATTGGAATGGCACCGGCACCGGCACCTGACGCCGGAGCGGCGTTCTCTCTGGCTCAATCCGGTGCTTTGGTGGCTACTTCTCTACTTGTCTCTGCTGTTGCTTTGTTAAGGCACTAAAGTATTTGATTATTATGTTCGAGATCGGTTTATACAGAGAGACTCGAGTGATTGATTCGTTAAGGATTTAGGAAGTTTGGTTATTATTATTGGTTTGATACTCTTATGTAGTACTATTATTATTATTCTTTTTGCAGTATATATGAGAAATAAATCTACAGTTTTGTTATATTAAAATTGGATATTTCCTATTTCTGTAACGTTTATGGTTCTACCAGTGTTTGGTGAATGTTCTCTCCACGTCTAATCTCTCTACCTTCAACTATTTAATCCCTGCTCTACAAAATCTAACAGCAATTGCACAAATCAGCATTTTTAAGGCAATTTTGGTGTATTGATTATTATGTTCGTCGATTTTGCGAGATCTATTATACAGAGGTTGATTTGTTAGCGATTTATATGAGAAATAAATTTACATTTTATAATTAAAGTTTGGATTCCTTATTATCATATTCCCTATTTCTTCTTCACTTTGTGCTCTGGTGCTAATTCTGTAGCGTTATGGTTATGTTGAGTTATGGTGAATGTTCTCTTAACAAATTGGTTGTACTCGAAAATTACAATTAGTATAATCCAATATGAAACAATCCTGGAGAAACAAATAACACGAGAATTTTGAGCTGGAGAACAAAAATGAAGCTAAAGCTCATCGGTGAAAGTTTAAGCGTTGGGAAGTTACTTTTTGAAATTTTGCTTTTGGACGGTTATAAGCCTTTAACTTATTGAAGTGTTTGTCAAATTAGAAAATTACTTAAAATAAGTTAAAAAGTGCTTAAAATAATTCAAAATGGAGAAGTTGGTTAGCTCCAACTTTTTTTTTTTGAGTTTAAAAGTCATTTTGATTTGACCAGTAATTTTACTCTTTTATTCTTATATTTTTTTTCTAATTCCAACATTATCATCATATCTAAAAAAAAAAACCTAAATATTTTCCACGTTTTAAAATTATTTTTTTAGAATCTGGAAATCTAATTTTAAAAAAAAAAACAGGAAAAAATATTTTTTAAAACCTGCTTTTGTAAGAACAAATCTGGAAAATTGTAATTTTTATATATAAAAAAATTAAATCTGTATAACTGAATTTTAAAAAAAAAAAGTGTCCTAAAAAGTCCAGATTTCTCAAAAATTAATTTTTAATTAAAAAAATCTGGAAAATATTTTTTTAAAATCTAGAAAATAATAATATGTTTTCTTGATTTTTAAAAAGTTTAGCTTTTCCATATTTATTTTTTTAAGAAAAATGGGATTTTCACTTTTTAATTAAAATAAATCAGTTTTTTTCTGATTTAAGAAAAGAAATCAGTTTTTTATATTGTTAACTTTAAAGGTATTTCGATCATTTTGACAGAAAAAAAAATGCATAACTATTTATTTATAAAATAAATTTAACACTTGAAAGTTCTAAAAGTCACTTTTTTAAGCTAATCCAAACGGGCTCTTAGTGTTGGTAAAAATTTCCACTTTATGGTAATTTTAGTATTGTAGTAGATTGGTTCCGTAACTTTTAAGTATTTCTATGGTTCAGATTTTCTTGGTTCAAATTTTTTAGAGTAAGTTGCCAGAATAGTACTCTCTAAAAAAGTAATTCCCAGAATACTACTCTTTCAATATTAATTCCCATTTTACTATCATCTTACCACATGGATTGCCAAGTGGATAATAACATATTAATTAGTATTTAATCAATATTCCACATGTCATATATTGTAGGAATGTAAATTTATAAGTTTATATTGTACATTTATTCTATTAGAAAAGTTAAAATATATATTTTTTCATTGATCATATTCTTCTTATACAAGTCAATTAAACTAGACAAAGTTCTATATAATCGAACTATCTATCCATTGTCAATTCAAGAATAAATTTAACGTTATTCTTAAATTATACCTAATCTCATTGTGATCGTCTCATGCAATACTCAAAACTTTAATGTACAGTCAATAAATAAAACAAGAATACAAAGAATCATCACTATAAAAGTGGAAACATTCTAACATCTATTAGGGGGACATCTCATATATGCAATCATAAGCCCCTTAATCAATAGAATGAGACAATATCAAAAGAACAGAACAAATTAATTGAAATGATCAAATCAATATAGTTTCATTATGAAAAATCTCAACAAATATAATGTGATTTCAACAAAAGATATTGTGACTCAAACTTGAATAAACAGTGCATTCATTCATCCAGTATCTAAAAACACCACAAAAAGAATCACTTTCTCACTTCTTTGTTCTCCTTCTTGGTATATGACATCTGGATCCTAAATTTGGAGACCTATAAAGTAATCAACATCAAAAAGTATGATTTAATGAAAAGAAAAAAAAAGTGAAATAAAGCATGTTACCTATGAAGCTCCCTTATTGGGACATGTTTTTTTGTTGTGACCTTCGTTCTTGCAAATACTGCACTGCACCGTTGTTCGGCCTTCTCTAACATCCATCTCATTATGCAAACGCGTGGATTTGGGACGACCTTTAATAGTCCTTCTCATGGAATCAGACGGTAAAAGTATCATGCCTCTCACGGGAGGCCAATATGCTTGGTCAGGAATAGGATGCAGCGAAGGTGCCCAAGTCATTGTGTACGTATTAATTGAATACCAATTTTGAATGTAAGTTGTATAATCCAAACTACATTTTTGGCATGCAGCCAAAACATGGGAGCAAGGAAATCCAAATATTTGTCACTTTTGACAAGAACAGAACTTCTCATTAAGTTTCACAACCTGTACATTACCACCTCTTCCTCTACTTGTCATGGATCTACCCGTCTTTATGCTAAAAATACTAGTTAACCTGTTGAACAATTCAACTTCATGTCTACTTGGCTTTACTCCGTTAGAGCTGATTTTCGCATCTACAAAAGGAGCGGAATTTTGCCCACTAGCAACTATGTTTGCTCCTAGTTGACACCTAATAGCAAAATAGTTATTTACTCTATAAAAAGTTAGTTGGACAAGAGCTGTGATAGGTAAGCAACGAGCACCTTTTAGCACACTATTGAAAACTTCAGATAAGTTTGTCGTCATTATGCCATATCGACGACCACCATCATGTGCTAATGCCCACTTCTCCAAAGGTATTTCTTCTAACCACTTTCGAGCTTCAGGATTGATTCTTTGAATTGTTTCCATCCTTCTATTGAATTTGCGAACTTGATTCTCATTAGCAGCCAACCACACAAGATTTTTGAGTGTTTCTCATGAAATTTGTTGTTGAAGTTGCTCGCTAAATGACGGATACAAAAACGATGATAAGCATGTGGCTCGGTCCATCCTAATCCGTATGTGTTCATTGCATTTAGAATACCATTATGTTATCAGATATTACACATCTTTGGGTCACATAGCTTCTAATGCTAGCCATAAATCAACCCCAACTATCATTATTCTCGCCTTCCATAATTGCAAATTCAATCTGAAACAATTGATTATTCGCATCACAAGACATAGCGATAAGCATGGTTCCCATGTATTTTCCATAAAGATGTGTTCCTTCAATACTAATTACAGGACGACAATGTTTGAACCCTTCAATTGAAGCGGAAAATGACCAAAACACATGATTAAATATTTCATGCCCCGGGTTCCGTTCTACAAGTTCTTTATCCCATTGTACAACAGTACCCGAATTTTCTAGTGACTTTATTTGACCAGCAACAAATCTCGAATCCAATTGCATGTGATCTCTATTAATAATTGGGTTAACACATGTATGAGGCCCACTGTACTTTTTAATTTCAAAAAAGGATGCTCCGCGAGGTATAGAAGCCTGTAGTCTCCAAGGACAAGTTGGGGCTTTCTTACATTTGAGAACCTAAAGACTAGGTGTTGAATTTGCAACTTGGTACTGTTGGTGTACATTTAATTAGTATAGTTTCACAACTCTTTGCAACTCATCTTTTGTGGTAAATCTCTGACCAGCAAATAATTCCTCTCCATCCTTTTGTTGAGTATATTCTTGTTCAGGCACCAAAACATCCACAACAACATCATTAATTCGATCAATGGTAGTGAATTCAGGGGTTGGAACGTTTTCATAAACCATTTCATCCACCTCGTTCATCCCTTCCTCTGCATCATCTAAACAATCATCCAGTAGATCATTATTGATATGAGTTTCATGAGCAACAAATTGATGTCTTTCATTTGCAACAATTTCTTCTATGACACACGTGCTAGCATTGTTAAAAAGTCATAATCTCCCATAATATTCAAATCAAAATGGAAATCCGATACTGCAGTTTCTTGGGTCAGTAGCCTAGTAAAGGGGACACTGGTTATCACGTTCGGCGCTTCTATTTGTTCATCAATTACTCGAGGAATCGCTTCAACAATTACTGTCCTTGCTTGTCCTTCCTCCTCCTCTTTTTCCTCTTTAAAGCCAAAACCTATTTTTTCCTTTGAAAATACCTTTTTGCCCTTGTGAAAATTGAGTTCTCATAATCTATACGGACACAAGCATCGTGGCTCATTTGCAAATTTCCTTAAGCGTCGCGGCTTAGTCCAGAGAGCGCCGCAGCTCTTCTGCTTCCAGAAACGTGGTCTCTCTATAACCTCAGTGTCGCGGCTCATTTGTCATTTTTTCCATCCGAGACACCTTCAACTGCCTCACGAGCTTCCCAGGACTTCTTTGAATCGTTTCTTTGACTAAACCGGAATATTTATTGTTGACACCCAATTTTGTCCCATCTTTTTGGATTTTTATTCGCAATTTTTAATATTTTTGACACTTTAAAACAATTTTAAAATATAGACATATATGTGTATATATATTATTATTATTATTATTATTTGCATTTTTGTTTGTCATTTGCAATTTTATATCATAATCATACTTTTATCCTAATATTATATGTTATTTTTATTTTCGCAAAACGGCATTGCATTTTATATTTTTTATTTTTTAAGTATCAAGCATTTCACAAATATTATATTTTATCATATTATCATCTTTACAATTTATAAATTTTGCAAAGCTTTCTTTTTATGTAATAAAACCTCCTTTTTATATTTTAAACCCATAACCCACTTCATTTCCCCCAAAACAATTTCTACTCAACCCATTACAATAAAAACGACCCATTTTCGAACCCCATCCAAGGCCCAACTAATCACCCCACTTATCCCCTACCCGTGGCCCAATTCGGCCAGCCCAAAAACCGCAAGCCCACCCGGATCGAACCAATACCCAATTTCCTTTCCCTTTATTTCCCCCCCTTTTAATCCAAAACCCTACAAACATTTTCATTTTCATCTCACTACATCTCTCTCCCAAAAAAAAAAAACCAAAGACACCCTTTTCTCTCCCATTCGCCGCACACCCCCCGACCCCACGGCCCCATACCGGCGACCCCCACGTCGCCGGTCACAACGACGACCCTACACCCACATCACCACCACAACGCCGACATCGTCGCCCAACACCACCAACCAACCCGTCAACCCCATACCCTATCCCCCCAAAATCCGAAACCCATCCATAAAATACCCCCTTTTGTTCACTGTTTTGGGGGTCGATTTGTGTGGATTTTTGTCTGAAAAGAGGGAGTTCTTGGTCGGAATTTAGGTCGGATTTTGCATGGATTTTGCCCCTTTTGCTCATTGTCGGGTCGGGTCGGGTCAACCCGATTTAGGTAAGTTTTTCCATATTTTTAATGCTTTTATACCTTCTCGTTGGTTATCTGAAGATTTGGAAAAATCGTTGTTCAGGGTCGGGTCACTGTTCCGGGTCGGGTCACTGGTCCGGGTCGGGTCACTGACCCGAGTCGGGTCGACCCGGTTTGAATGAATTTCCAAATTTTTATGTTTATATTGTGCTGTTGGATACCTGAAATTTGGAGAAAATCGATTCGGGTTGAAAAACATCTGATTCGGGTCGGGTCACTGACCCGGGTCGGGTCGACCCGGTTCGGTTAAATTTCAGATTTTGTGTTTTAATATTTTTGTTGTTGGTTATCTGAAAATTTGGAAAGAAATCGATCCGGGTTGAAATATCCGATTCGGGTCGGGTCACTGATCCGGGTCTGGTTGACCCGGTTCGAATAAATTTCCAGATTTTGTGATTTAATATTTTTGTTGTTGGCTATCTGGAAAAAAAAATGTTTGATTCCGGGTCGGGTCGACCCGAAATCCGAGCCTGATCACTGTTCAGGATCCGGGCCGGAACAAATTTCAGAATTCGGGTCGGACATTTTTAATTGCGAACTGCTGCTGTTTTTTTGGCATTTTAAATATCCATGCAATGGATATCTTGTTGTTTACTATTTTATTGTTTTTAACAAATACCATAACTGGCCGATGAAATTAAATTCGAGGCCTCACTTTTTTTGCTGTTTTATTGTTTTACTGTTTTTACTGTTTGAATTAAATACGCATTTTAGGCCGATGAAATTAAATTCGAGGCCGCGCTTTTCTTTTTCGTTTCTCTGTTTTTATTTACCGTTTTAAACATCCGTGCATGGATAGTCTTACTTGTTTTCTTGTTTTGAATTAAATACGCATTTAGGCCAATGAAATTGAATTCGAGGCCGCGTCCCTTCGGATATCATTTCTCAATTTCTGTTTTCTTTTACTTGCTTTCGACACCATTTTACTTGCTTTGAATATTATACTACACCGGCCGATGAAAAAATATCCGTCGATTTTTGAGGCCTCCACGGTTGTAAAGACGGAAAATAAAACTTCGGGCAAGGATGAAACTTAAATCTTTTTCACCCGAGAGACCAACATGTTCGGTAGGCAAGGCAACTAAAATGACCAACGAGTCATGTGTTCGCAGCCACGACGTGATTGGAATGATCTTTTCAAAATTTAAGTCTGAGCCCTCCGTAATCAGGACATTTATTGTTTTGGATACGGATCCGAAGTTATGTATATTCAATTGTTTCTAACCGTTTATTCTTGACAGCTTGCAAAGATAAAGTCAAAGAAGGCAAATACCCCTCGGAGATTACTTATTTTTGTTGTTGTCTTTTACTTTCTTTAATTCAGCTTTATTTCATTTTGTATTGTAATATTATTGTACTCGTGAAATTATTGAAATATTTAGAATAGGTAGACATATAATCAATTAATAGGGTAGTCTAAAATTGGAAACCCATCGCTAGTTTATTTATTTTTAGGCTCGGTTAGTTTTAAAATTGAAAATCGCTAGTTTATTTATTTTTATGCCCGTCGCCCCATAAAAAATCATCTTGCATACATTTTTATCAATTTTCATACCAATGCATACTTTTACCAGCTTTACATGTATATTAATGCCATACAAATGCATACTTGTACAAATGTATCATTTCATTAAATACTTGCAACATTATTTTTATACTTGTAAAAACATGCACTTTTTCTTAGCATAACAATTAACCTGAATTTGATCGGATAATCGCAAGTTAGCGGATCTTAAAGGATGCCTAACCCCTTCCCTTTAGGATAATAAAGAACCCTTACCCAGAATTTCATTAGTTTCGCAGACCACAAAATTGGAGTTATTTTGCAGCATTTAGTTAACATTCAGGTGCCCTAATTCACCTTAGAATAATTAGGTGGCGACTCCTCAAAGCAAGCATTTTTAACAGAACCAGAGGCGATTGACGCCATCGCGTCGCGAAGCCCGCAGGTCAAAATCGGGCGCGACATTTATCCTCAATATCCGCTTATTCTCTATAAATCCGCCTCACTTCCATTCTGTATCGCTTTATCCTAAAAACAAAATAAAAACAAGTATAACACGGTACAAAACAACTTAAACACCAACACAAGACTCCCTAAAACGCACTCTAAAACAGTACTTAAACAGACTTAACACCAATGAGCTAACACCCTCACTAGTGCATACAACTCTTTGTCATAGGTAGAGTAGTTCAAAGAAGCCCATTTTAACTTTTCACTAAAGTAGGTGAATGGCTTCCCTTCTTGCATCAAGACTCCACCAATGCCAATACCCGAAGCGTCACATTCAATCTCAAATGTCTTCTTAAAATCTGACAATTGCAATAATGGAGAAGTACTCAATTTCGCCTTCAACTTTTGAAATGTCTTCTCTTGCTCATCTCCCCATACAAAAGGTATATCTTTCTTGATCAATTCGGTTAAAGGAGTGGCAATGGTACTAAATCCCTTCACAAATCTCCTATAGAAACTTGCCAACCTATGGAAACTCCTTACGTCGGTTGCATTTTTAGGAGTGGGACAAGTTCTAATGGATTTTACCTTCTCTTCATCAACCTCCACGCCATTCACACTTACTACAAACCCCAAAAATATCACCCGGTCAACACAAAATGAGCACTTCTTGAGATTAGCATACAATCTCTGACACAATAAGACATCAAAAACTTACCTCAAATAGCACACATGATCCTCAATAGTCTTGCTATAGACAAGAATGTCATCAAAATAAACGATGACAAACTTATTGATGAAAGGCTTCAACACATGGTTCATCAATCTTATGAAAGTGCTAGGCGCATTGGTGAGACCAAATGGCATGACAAGCCACTCATGTAGCCCAAACTTGGTTTTGAAGGTCGTCTTCCACTCATCACCGGGGTGCATGCGAATTTGGTGGTATCCACTTCTAAGATCAATTTTAGAGAACACACTTGAGCCACATAGCTCATCCAACATATCATCAAGTCTCGGGATAGGATGTCGATACTTCACTGTTATTTTGTTAATGGCTCTACAATCGATACACATCCTCCAAATGCCATCTTTCTTGGGAACAAGTATCACGAGCACGGCACATGGTCTAAGGCTCTCTTTCACTAGCCCTTTGTTAAGTAACTCTTCGACTTGCCTTTGAAATTCTTTAGTTTCTTCCGGATTGATCGTATATGCCAGTTTGTTTGAGATTTGGGAACCCGGTACAAAATCGATTTGATGTTCAATACCCCTCAATGGAGGCAATCCTTTGGACATCTCCTCCGGAAATAAGTCATCATATTCCTGCAAAAGAGAAGAAACAATACTAGGAAAAGTGCTAGTATCTTGGTTAGCATGTAACAAAAGATCTTTGTTGACAAGGCATACCATAAAACGCCCATCATCAACTCCTTTCAAACAATTGTTTGGTCTGGCAAGTGTACACATCTTAACTTTTCCCTTTGTTACCCCTTGTCCCTCTTGGCTAAGTAAAGACTCTTTCTCAACCTCCTTCTTTTGAACCCTATCCCGAAGCTCTTTCATGATTCTATAGTCCTCACTTACTTGGTAGGGTGTCAATGGGGTGAGAATATGTTTTCTTCCCTCAAAGACAAAGGAATACTTATTAGATCTCCCACTATGTTGCGCATCCCTATAAAATTGACATGGCCTCCCGAGCAACATATGACTGGCTTGCATTGGCACTACATCACATAGGACTTCATCTTGGTACTTGCCAATGCTAAATTTCACTACAACCCGCTTGGTGACCCTAACTTCTCCACAATCATTGAACCATTGAAGCTTGTAGGGGCTAGGATGTTTCCTTGTGGGAAACTTCATATGGTCAACCAATGTTGTGCTCACCACATTTGTGCAACTACCGCAATCAATGATCAAGGAGCACACCTTATCTAGGCTTTTGCATAGAGTATGGAATAGGTTTTCCCGTTGATCAAGCTCCTCCCTATTCATTGCACCCATGATCCTTCGCAACACATATGTCAAATTAATATTCTTCTCTAGATGTCACTCATCATCCTTCTCTTCAAATCCTCACTCATGCTCACCTTTAGGTTCACCATCACCACCCTCCTCACCATCTTTCTCCTTTTTATCGGTTCAATAACCATCAAGCATGGCCACAATTGATCTCCTATTAGGACATTCACTTGTAATTTGGCCTCTACCTTGGCATTTAAAACATTGAATGGTAGAAGGATGAGCAAAGTTAGTTTTACATTATTACCTCCTCTAGCCTTGTCTTCACTCTTAGGTTTGTAGTCAAACTTGGCTTGGGAAGTTGAAGTAGTGGTCTTGGGCTTCTCCCACTTATCTTTGCCTTTGCTCCATGATGAGGATGAAATATTCTTAGCCTTGTAAGATTTCTTCGCTTTCAATTCCATTTCAACCTTAGTTGCGTCATGAAATACTTCTTCAAGAGTGCTATAGGATTGAAGCCTCATAGGTTTGGAGATTTCATGATTCAAATTGGCCACAAATCGGATCACCGTGTAGTTCAAGTGCTCTTCAATTTTGGATTTCAACCTTAAGTTCTCAAACTCATCGAAGTACTCTTCTACACTCTTAATACCTTGTCTCAACATGTACACCCTCTTAAGAACGCCTTGATAATAGTCGGGTGTCACATACCTTGCTCCATGAGTTCAATCAACTCTTGCCAAGTTGGAATATCAAATAGGTACCGTTGAGCTCGTTCACGCCTCTTGGATTCCCACCAAGTGGATGCATATCCCTCAAATTGAGTGAGGGCATACTTCGCCTTCAAAGCATCCGATATGTTGATTGAATTTTTTGCCCTTTATTAAAAGATTCTACAATAGATAAAATTGTCATTTACTATTTTCCTCATTAAAAATATGTGTAATTATAGCAAACACTAATAGTATTTATATTTTTGGAAAAGTAATGTTAAGTATTGTATACTTTTCTAACGCATTCAAATTAAAATCACGAAGGGTTTTAGAAATGTTGTTTGAACTTTTTGTCCTTAATTAAAAGATTATACAATAGATACAATTGTCATTTACTATTTTACTCATTAAATATATGTGTAATTATAATAAACACTAATATTTTTGGAAAAGTAAAAAAACCATTATTTTGGGGGAGAAAATAAAAAGAAGGCCGTATATAGCCATTTGTTTAGGTATAGGATTCTATTTTTGGAGTTTTTGGGGATTAAATGGCAAGAATGTCGTATATAGCCATTTGTTTAGGTATAGGATTCCTTAGGTGCCACATATGGCTTTGTTTAGGTTTAGGATTCTTTAGCTTTTCTTTGTTTAGGACTAGAATTCTTTACTTTCATGTGGCTGTCTTTTAAGTTTAGGCCTCTTTAGTTTTTTCTTGTATAAAATTTATTATTGGTGTAGGTGTAGATTTTTTTTTATTGCCATAGTTAATGTTAAGTATTGTATACTTTTCTAACGCATTCAAATTTATACGGACATATTTGTAATTCAAAAATTCTCTAAGTCTTTATCTTTTTTTATCCCTCAGGTAGCTATCAAAAAAAATCTTTCGAATTTAGTGTTATTCAAGTTAGGCTATTGTGGAGATCGTAGCATCTTTTTTCCATGAAACCTGGTGTGATAAATTGAGACTATCGTTCGCTTTCATTCCATATTATGAGATATGAGTAAATGATTATGATTTTACGTTTGTCAATTGTTTATCGTGGAATTTATTCGTCCTAAGTTCTTTGACCTTTACCCTTTTAATTCTCCGCATCTTAATATTAATGTATGATAAGCTATATTTGTTTGTTTGATTATTAAAATTTGATAAGTGATTCTACTTTTTTACATCTATTAGATTTTTAGATCAGTGTTGTTTTGTTGTGAGTTTCCCATTTTACTTTATAAAAATTGTAGAATACCCTCACGATAATAACTTGTGACACAAAATTATCATTTACTATTTATCTTAAATTATTATTTGACTATCTTTATAATATTTCAAGTATCCCACATTGGCCGACATAAATAAAAATTAGGAGCTGAATGCCTATTTAATCACCTAAAGGAGCAACATATGTTTGACAGTGTCAATAGGCGGAGTCTGCTTTCGCGACTCCTACCAAAGTTTTTTTAAAAGGTAAAGTAGTGCAATAGTTCTGATAGAAGAGATTTGGGAACTGAGTAGCTTAAAGAAAACAACTTCCGAGTCACTACGAAAATAGCAGAATCGCTTGGTTCAATTCTAACTACGATGACCGGAAGTTGGTAAGTTATAAAGTCTAACCATCTATTGACTAAGGGGCATCTATAAAGAAAAAGATCCTTGTAGGGGAGGCGACTAAGCCACCCGAAGCGGGAAGGAAAGACAAAGGCAAGTTTTTGTTGACAAAGAAAAGGCTCGCCGAAGGCTGATCTCTTTTCTACTAATCTTCTCTAGGTACAATGCATGCACCACCCTAGGCTACGAAAAGCTCGGTATCATTGAATTCCCACCTCACAATTTTTTTGTTTGTTTGCTGAAAGCCACAACCTTTAAACATGTAAATTTGCAACCAGTACTGGAAAGCCTCAGTATATATGATTCCCATAACACACAATTTCATTCTAAATAAAACAAATTACGGTTACCAAAGTTGTCAACCAAACTTTATTATTCAATGAGCTCTATAAAAGCACCCCTTAATATGACGAAAAGAAATCTTCCCTAAATTGAATTAATAGGAAGTCCTAATATTTATAATTTTAAAATCAATTCAGATTTGACGTTATATTAATTATTTCCCTTTTTGAGGTGTGTAACTTAAGAATTATCACTGGAGAAGGACCCCTAAAACATTCTTTGAATGAAACTAGGAAACTAGAAATAAAGGATGCGGCCATTGTTGATGTGGGTTTAGGAGACCTTATTGTGTGTTATGGAATTATACGTATTTTGGTCATTTTTCGTTTCGATATAACCCTACAAATAAATTGATTGAAAAAGGTGACATTCATTTCATTGTGTAATTCAATAACGTGTTTGAAAACTTTTGTGAGGTACCTAATTTTTCCCTTTGTTGAGTTTGCAAAATATTATGAATCTGCATTAGTTTCAAATATTAAAAAAAACTTTTAATTGTATTATACAACTAAATATATTATTCAATATATTCATGTGATTTGATGGAATTCTACTCACTGAGAAGGGTACACACGCAATTATTAATGTATGAAACTCCAACGTGATATGTTACATTGATAAATAAGTATGTAAATATGTGTGTTCACTTTCAAAAAGACTATCAACCATTGACGACAACAATAATTTTTGTCATAATAAAATAGTCAAATGACGGAAGAGAGCGTAAACCAACTACTTCATTTGTAAAAAGTTATCATATTGTTAACACTCAAAAAATACTTTTTAAGTGTTTAGCCGAATCAAGTGACAGCCGAAGGTGAAAACCTCAAAATGAGCAGGCAACAGAATTCTAAGTCGATAATCGAACTGACTCGTACCTGAATCTATTAGTCCTAGCCCTCGGCTAGAAAATCTTCATCGGCTATTACGGTAGCCTGACCGAGTCATAATTCCGAGGAACGACTGAGACCTACACATATTTGGACGCATCGAAGACCAAGTCAAAGAATCTTCTAGACCCCAAGAAACGGTAACAACCAGCAACAACTAGAAGGAAGTTCCATTAATCGTGCAAGAGGAAAACAATGAGTAAAAATCGACACCACCTCCTCATAGTTGGCTAGTGGATTTAGTGGGTAATTTAATGGCTAACATAGGGGGATCACATTTTATTTTTCTTGTACTATAAATATAGGATCATTTGTACAGAATAAGAAAGAAACCAATCAATCAAACAACTGATTTTACATATCTTCATTTTATCTTTATCACATTTACTGCGCTCTAGCTGTACTTATGTTTCTTACCACTTAGTTTACTCAATCACCGTCCTAACGCTTTCTGAAGTAGTTGGGGAACCCATTGCGAGGGTGGTAAGGCATTACGTTGTGATTGATTCAGTAACCGGTGCTAGAGAATCCGTTCTTCTCTCTTTCTTTTCCCACGGAGCGCTAAGAAGCAAGGGCGTAGCGAGACTGGAGATCTTAGTCTCAATCCTAACCTCATAGCTTTTAGAAGCTGAGCACTTAGACAATTCACTTTGAGTACAGGGAAGTCTGCTGGTAGGAATTCCTCAAGGCGTATTACGATTTTTCACCGAGGGGGTGGCTGGAAGTTAGAGTTTCGCTTCCAGCCGAAATCGCTTAGTTAAGAAATCAATTTGTCATTCGATTTCGTCAGCCGATAGACGACAAACATTTCGGACAGGAACAAATTTGGTATGCCCAGTGGGACCATAGGTGACTCCATAGCGAAGTTTGATTCTCCAGGTCAGGATCACGCTTGGCGTATGCACCTAAGGTCTGGTAAGAAAATGAACTCAGAGTCCAGTCCACATCCTAAACAGAATCCTCCCAGAAGGAACAATGAGCTACCATTTTCCTCGAGTATGCCTACATCGGTTGATACCCCTCCACTTCCTCCATCAACCCAAGCTATGGGTGAACTTAGCCAACCTGAAGGTCCAACTGTCATGACCACATCATTCATTAGACAACAGATTGACTTAGGCATCCACGACATTATGTACCAGATTTCCAAACAGTTGGCTGACATTGTCAAGCCAATGGTTCATAATGAGGTTCAGCGGGCGAGGGAACTGGAAACCAATCAACTGCATCCAGGAGAATGTTCGACTAGTTCTGCCATCCCTCTGACGAGTGGCATTGTGCAGTATGCAACTGTGACTCCAGGTGTTGTTCCTCAGCCGAATGTGTATCAGTCAGCACCTACTCAGGTACAGCCGATAACACACCTAGGAGCACAAGGCCAGTCACTTAGTAACCGGTCTACTGTATAGTTGCCACTAAAAGCTGGGAGCAACCTATGCCACTCGACCATGCGAGTCTGCAGTATGGACAGATCAATATGGCTCGGAGACCAGTTCAGGCATCCGGACACCTTGGGTTGCCGCCCGTTATGCCGTACACTCCTGCAAACGGCCCTACGGTATAGGCGACCAATGTTAGCCAGCCGGTGGCCCCTGGCTATGACCCTGCTCGGCTATTTGGTGACGCTGTCTACAGCGGGACACCATTCCAGCAGTCACATCCGGTACCCAATCCTTACCATCCAGGAAGCGCAAACTTTCCAAGAACGGCTGATGTCCAGGGAGAGCAGACATGGAACACTGTTCCACCTTATCCTCAGGCTCCGTCGGCTGTTCCATGAGCTCAGGTTGCAGACTTTGGTGGCTATGCCCAAAAACAGCAATAGGGATATACCCCACCACCTATTGGTAATGGCCAGCAAAATACCTACAACGTTCAAAACCCTGCTCAACAAGGTACAGAATGGAGGCCTCCGGTTCAGAATGCCTACCATCCGATTTCAGCTGAGAATTGGCAAGGAACTTCACAGCTGATGAACCCTGAAACTATCGCGAATACCATGAAGAGGTACTTTTGGCATCCAACTGAAACCCTTGGACATGCCTGTTTACAGAAAGCCCTACCCCGATTGGGTAGATCGGATAGCACCATTGCCAAGAGGCTTCAAAACGCCTGAAGGTAGAGGTAAGGTCTGCGTACACTCTACCCTCCCTAGACCCACGTTGTGGGATTTCACTAGGTATGTTGTTGTTGTTTGTTAAGTCACCCTTTTGGAAATGTATGAACATGTTTACGAAATATCAACTCATCCAAAAGTATTACTTATATAAACGGGATTTTATATTGGATTTCAAAAATTGAAGAAAAGAAAAACTTGTAATAAACTTGGATAAATGTTTCCCTTAAGCTTCTTGGTTTATAGGCGTGCACAGAGATCTAGTAATAGATATGAAGTGAAGAAAAGGGATTGCTTAATTAATTAATTTACTCAAAGTATGACAAACAACTCTTTAGTTAGTTTTGTGTTTCATCCAATCTAAAGTCTAAAGTCATCATCGTTTTAAATGACTACTCCTTGCTTAAAGAGATTTGTCGATTGTCACCCAAGAAATTTCTCTTTCTTGGTGATTGTCACCCCAAAGAATAGATCAAACAACAGAGTTTTGGGACTAAGAAAAGAGATTAACTTTTAAGTACCATGCAAAGATAAGGTTCAAAATGAAATTATGTGCAAAGTTTGAGGGTGATGAATAGAATACTTAGGATACAGCCTAAATATAAGAAACAACAGAGTGATGAATAGAATATTTAGAATAAAAAACGTGTCAAATATTAATAACAGTTTATAAAATTAGCCCAACTTTTTCCCAAAACTCGAATGTTGTACAAACTTTTGAACTTAAAGATTGCCAATTGCAAAACCTACCTTGTACATATGTACAAGGAGATTGGTACGTAAATATTCATAGTTATGTTTCCAGTACTCGAATACACAAACTTTGGAAATACAAAAGCAATATAGTTTACTACAGAAAGAAAAGAAGTCTCATACGAATTTATCTCATATTCCATGCCCATGTATCTGAAGATTTCTCTATAATAAGTGGATTTTTGTGACGCAATTAATCCTCCATAAAGTCTATTAAAATTAGCGTGAAACAATTTTATAAAAAGTCATAAACACCATTCTATAACATGGCTAATATGATATATATTCTGGTACATTGAAAGTGAAGATATCCAATCATACAATTAATCATTTAACAAGTAAGTGTCAAGCACTGGAATAATATATATCTTCCGATCAACATTGGTCTTGTCTACAAAAAGAAAAAGAATAAGGAAAACAAATTGAGCACATAAAAAGGAAAACTCAGAATTCTGGTTTTGAAATTTGGAAAAAACAAATGAAAACATGCTACTTCTACTACCCACTGGATCCTGGTATTTTTAGATTTCATTTTGTACTAGTCAACATATAGAAGACACGGGAACCCAATTAATTAAGGTGTTATCAAAGCTCGTTGAGGCATGATTTGGTTAATACACAGTTCTTATGTTGAGCTCAATCTAGCTCTTTTTACCCTAGGCTAAAGAGAACTCGAACTAAAAAAAAATTAATGTCAAATTCATAAAAAGTTTGAAGCAGAAATGACAGTTCATGATTTACTGTGATCTCTTAGAGCCGGGATTTTTTCTTAGAAGAACCAAACCAATCATGTCAAAATACTAAACTTTATTTAACAAGGAAAAGAACTAGCAGGCAAAATCTTCCATAACGTTAAACAGAAAAGAACTGCATCATTCTCGTTTGGATAGTTCAAAAGATGTTCAACGTCCATCACGTTTCTATAGCGTAAATTAGAAATGACATCAGTTAATATTTGGATATCTTCTTCTAATTGACCAACTTCTACTTCAGGAACATCAATTTCTTCAGACCGAATTTTGCAATGCCAGAAACAATTTGCAATTGTTTTTGTCGTCACATCAAATCTCCAAGCCATGGTAGAAAAATTAATAGCATCCAAAATGTTAATCTTTTCAAGATTTGGTGAGCTAACTTCAAGGCTCTGCAAGATGCCAGAATAAAAACGACGATGATAATGAACTTTGAATGCTCGAATAATTCCAGCATCACATGATTGAATTTTAGTCGTTGTGTTAAAGGGGCAAGAAAAATAATTGTACATTTCTCAAGCCTTCAACAACCTTTTGATGAGCTGGACAATTGTCTACTAACAAGAAAACTTTTCTGTCATTCATTCTCTTGTCAAACCAACGATAAAATTCTTGAAAAAGCAAACCAGTCATCCAAGCTTTCTTGTTGAATCGATACTCGCAACTAAGATTGGTCATGTTCACATTTTTAAAGCATCTAGGTTTTGCATACTTACCAATAACCCAAAGGGATACTTTGTCGGATCCATCACCATTACAGTAAACAACAACAATGATTCTCTCCTTGTCTTTCTTCCGTCCTTCAAGCTTCTTCGTGGCAAGTGAATGGTCAGCTTTCAACCGGTAAAATAATTCAGTTTCATCCATATTGTAAATATCTTTCAACTGAAATGGTCTAATTTTGACTGTATTCCAAGTAAAGCATTTTCAATGTCCTTCATGTTAACGGAACCACTTTCACCGAATCGTCGGCAAGGCTTGATTGAATATATTGCCTTGAAACGCTCTAACCATCCACTATGGTGAAACAAATCCAGAATTCAGGTTGAAGTTGGCTCACCAAATCTTGAAAAGATTAACATTTTGGATGCTATTAATTTTTCTACCATGGCTTGGAGATTTGATGTGACGGCAAAAATAATTGCAAATTGTTTCCGACATTGTAAGATTCGGTCTGAAGAAATTGATGTTCCTGAAGTAGAAGTTGGTCAATTAGAAAAAGATATTCAAGGATTAACTGATGTCATTTCTAATTTACGCTATAGAAATGTGATGGACGTCGAACATCTTTTGAACTATCCTAACGAGAATGATGCAGTTATGGAGTTGCCTACAGACGAAGAAATTATTGAGTCCGTACTAAATGATGAGAATGATCCTGAACCAGATGATAGTAGCGTCATACCAAATGTGTCATCAAAAGAGGTCTTTCAAGCAGTAGTTACCATACAAAATTACTTGCTACAACACGAGGAAAATAGGCCAGAAGTTGTGCATGCATTACAAAAATTAAGGATGGGATGCATTTTGGTGGAAGGAAAAAACAAACAACTTTAGATGCATTTATGAGAAGAAATGACTTCTTATATGAACATTGTTGATTGGATGAAATATTTTCGTTTATTATATATACATATTTTTTTATGGAATTTAGTGATTATTCATTTATGTTTACATGGGGCCTTTAAGGACTCAAAAAAATTTATTCGTTAATGCATTTAGCGAAGTTATTCATTTATCCCCTTTGCCCAAGTCGGGATCGGAAAAAATTATTCATTTGGCGAGGTTATTCATTTATAGAGGTTATACTGTAACCTTTTGAGATCATGTGTGATACTAGTGATATTGATGTGGGAGCTGTTTTAGGCCAGATGAAGGATAAAATTTCCCGTTCTATTTACTACGCTAGTAGAACATTGAATGAGACTCAGTTGAATTATGCCACAACTGAAAAAGAATTACTGGTTGTGGTGTTTTCCTTTGATAAATTTCGTTCCTATTTGATTGGAACCAAGGTCGTTGTTTTTACTGATCATGGAGCTTTAAAATACCTCTTAGCAAAGAAAGATGCCCAGACTTAGATTGTTAGGATGAATTTTACTTATTCAAGAGTTTGATTTTGAGATAAAGGATAAAAAAGGAACGGGAAATCAGGTAGCCGATCATTTGTCAAGATTAGAGAATCCCTCTCTTGAATCTTTTGATATAAAAGAAGAGTTTTCCGATGAACGTATTTTTTTGTCAATTCAATTGTGACTCAACCCTCATGATCCGCAGATATTGCATGCAAATTACCTGGTTGGAAAATCGACACCTAAGGATCTCTCTTACCAACAAAGAAAAAAATGTATATGTTACGGTTCACTTTTACACGGGGCGTAAAAGCTACTAGATAACCCGTGGACTTTATTTTATTTTTTAGAGTCGTCACCTACTTTATAAGAAAAAATAGGAAAATCATATTTAAAAGGGTTTTTCAAAATAAGAGAAAAAATCAATATTTAACCAGAGTTCGGGTAAGGATTCAAATGATCCCCGAGAAAGGTGTTAGGCACCCTGATATTAAGGATTCATAAAATACGATTTACCTGGGTCTTGTATAATAAAAACTGCTTTAAAACTGTTTGTGTTTAAAATATAGCAAAATAATATCATTTTCGGCCAAAATTTACACACATTTTTTAAGCACAGAAATCTCCTTTGTAAAAATCCTAACCTTTTAGTTAAAATACTTCCTTTGTTTTCTTTTCCACCAAAAGATAATAAAGTGCTTATTATTTCTTATGTAAAAATAGGAAAAAAGATACTTTAATAAAACGATTTTAAAGAGATCAACCATTAAGGGAGTTTGTTTCCCTACCCGAACTATAATTTAAAGAGGAAATTTCTATTTTTATTTAAAGGCAATTAATACTAATAAAATGCATTTATTTGAGACATTGATCTATTTAAACCGATTTCATATTTCTTTAAAGCATCTCTTGAACTGGGTTTTTAAACTCATCGAATTGTAGAAAGAAAGACTTTCCTTGGCAATCTCAAACTAAGTTATTTTTCCTTTTTTTTATTAGCAAAGTATGAACTTTATATATAAAAAATGAGATTTGATTAATCATAAAAATGGAAAATTTATTTTAAAAGTATAAAGGCGACTCTTATGTAATTAAGTTCTAATTTTAAGGTTTCAATAATAATATTAAGGGTTTTTACACATAATTCAAATAATTTAACAAGTATAGAAATGTAAACGGGCTAGTGGGTATACATGCCCACTAGTTACCGTGTACAAAAAATAAAATCTATTGTTTATGTCATTTTTACCCATGGCTGGGGCTAAAATTCGATGTAAAAGTATGTTAATGTTAATGATATACAATAATAGAGCCTTGAAGTTGGCTCACCAAATCTTGAAAATATTAACATTTTGGATGCTATTAATTTTTCTACCACGGCTTGGAGATTTGATGTGACGGCAAAAACAATTACAAATTGTTTCCGGCATTGCAAGATTCAGTCTGAAGAAATTGATGTCCATGAAGTAGAAGTTAGTCAATTAGAAGAAGATATCCACGAAGTTGGTACCTGGAGATTATTACTTCAAATCCAGCAACAATACCAATTGCATCAACGGCCAGAATCTTCATGTAAACGTAACAGCTCTAAATTAAGATGATGAGAAGATGACAACCAGGGTTAGATGGAGGTGGAATGTTAGATAAGAATAAGGATCACTGGCTTAGCTTATTTCAGAATTAGACAATAACCAAAGGCTAATCTAGAATTCAGAATGAATGTGATCTTATTATATGCATACGTTTTATTTATTTATTTATTTTTGCATAGTTTGAGTCAAATGCAATAAGTTTGGTTGAACTCATATAACCTGCCCTTGTAAATAATTATTGCCTGTGAAAGATCGAGTATCTACATATTTCTTGGATAAAATTAAATGTAATGCCGATATATCTTACTATGTATTACCAGAAAAATCATTTTCTGGTTTATCCAAAAAGAATGTTAACAAATAAAAGAAATAAAGAAGCAGCAACTAAAAACAAATACATATACATATCTGGGTTTAAAAAGAAAAAAGAAGACTAGGCTCTCTACTCTTGTGGCCAAAATTTCGCATTCTTCCGTCACTCAACATTAACACCATTTTCATCAGACTGTATCTCCAGCACGAATCATAGTATGTCTTTTCCGAAGCCTGAGAGACCAAATAGAACAAAAGTCGTAAAATAACAAACATAAACATGACCTCACTCTATTAAGTTTCAAACCTATACTTACATGTAAGCTTATCATACACATGAAATGAATCTCTTTCCAACGACGATGAAATCGTGGTCCTTGCTAGATATCATCCCCGACTAAATCTAGCGAGGCTTCTGTGTAGTTGAGACCTTGAGCTATGCTCCAATGAATGCCTTTGAGGCTTCAGAAGCTACTACACACCCAACAACTCCTTCAGTTGCTCTTTACCACTGTATGTAGAACCCAGCAAACAACTAAACATCAGTAACAATAACAAGTACATGCCGTAACACAGAAATCTATATTCTATAAGGTGACTTGAGTTACTTTTTTTAGTTCATAATGCAAGAATCCAAGAAAAGACATTGCTTCCCTTTTACTAAATCACAGGCAGACGGGAGCAGCTTTACTCAGACAAATTGAGTGAGCTCACCTTCTTAAATATAAATACTTGGTCCTCGCTCACATTGGCTATTAATTTCGCAAGAGAGGGAGTTTACACAATACTATGTTATAACTTGCTAAGACCAAAAAATGTAAAGTAGACGATCCTTTTCTTTTGGATCATAAATAGAGGATTAGTTTAATAATAAGCTTCTCTGAGTCAAGCACCTTCCGTCCTCATGATATTTTACCTTCCATGTCAAAATAAATAACACTAGATAATGTGTAGAGGTAATGTTAATTTATAAAGATATCAGCAGACTCAGAAGTACCTGTTTGAAAATGAAGGAATTATCTCTTCAAGAACATGGAGCACAATGGAGTTAGTGGTCACATCACAAGAGTTTCGCCTGTCCTTGAGAACTGTAAATGAATTAAAATAGCCAGTCAATCACCACCCTTAAAATACAAAATTTCAAAAAGGATTGGAAAACAAGAGAAAGGGCACATATATTTGTAGAGGTGACATTTCAAAGACTACCAGCGGATTTTGAATTATGCCAAAGTGATAGCAAAATCGCATTAAGTCTGACACTTCCCTGACAATCACTCAAGCTATCTCGAATCAATCATAACTTCGATGTTTAGGGACTCAATGATAACAAAGTAACTTGGACAAATTTACAAGCACTTTCCTTTTAGAGATTACGAATGTTAGAATCCAGCAACGTCGATGTACCATATCACTGTATCAGTTTCTTACTCACTTAAGCATATTATCTTTAGATAATAAACAACCATTCTAGAACCTGCCTGTTCACAAATGAACCACTCATCGTACATAGATCATAGGCCTAAGATTCTTGGTTTTCATTTCTGCCATTTTTTATTGTAAATCTCAGTTTACTGTGTGTGCTGATGATTCTTTTTCCTTTTTAAAGAGTCTCCTTTGAGTCTATGTTCATGTTCTCTTATTTATTATATTCAGGTGGAATATAAAAAATGAAACGCACATTTCAACAGTTTATTTGACATTCCCATACAACAAAATTTTAACACCCACAAAGTGATGTATAAACATGGAAAATATGAAAACACTACGGCAGGAGCGGAGAATCTTCTAAAACAATAAAAAAGATATATTGTTTTCAGTGACTACCCAATTGGTTAGACTCAGAAGCAGCACGAGAGTTCAGTGTTCAAGTACCTTCATTTTTGGGATCTGAAATATTGCCTTGGAGATATGATACATCATCCTCATATAACTGTAACCCATCCAACTCAGCAAACTTATTCAACATACAGCCGACAAGACTATAAGCAACCATACTTGTCTCATCAGAACCTTCCTGGACAAGAAGATACTGATTTCTACTCAAGTTTTGTCTGTGAAGCGATACATCTTTTTCTTCTGAACAATCTGCCGATGTAAATTTTGGTGGTCTGCATCCCAAGTCCCCTGCAGTTCCTTTTTCCTCCATAGCATTCCTGCCTGATCCTTTATTAGGCGAGAAATGTGTAGAAAATCTATTTTGATCTCTAGTTGACATAGATGGGCATGAGTCCCTACCTTCGTGTTGGCCTATGATTCTTAAATGGTAATCCATTCCACTCATACTCTTTGCGTCTTCAGAAGCTTTTGATTCTAAGAATGACGAGGAATTGTCAAACCAATTGGAATGAACTGAATCTGTTTCATCCATATACATTGTCTCAAGTTTGACACTCGACTTGAGTTTCGGTGAAAGCATAGAGGATAAACCATCATCTCGAGTAGCAGTGATTGGTGAGTGGGAATTACTTTGATTTACCTCGCCGACACTTTCTGCTTGGCTGTATGAGACATTAGGATCAGACCTGCAATTTTGAGGAAGATCAGAAAGATGCTCATCTTCATCACTACCTTCATAATAACTTTCCTCTACATTCTCCATGTAAGCATTTGCAAAATCTTCACTGACATCACATTCAGTGAATATATCCCAAACAATTTGTTTTATCTGAGCACTAATAGTCAGCACACATTCTACTTCTTCTTCTACCTCCTTGTTTGAGTAGGTTTTCCTAGATGCATGCCTAGATGTTTTGTTAATAATAGCTAGACTTTCTAGTAAACTTTCAGGGATAGACTGCAAGTCACTGCACTCAAGAAGATATTCAGTCAACAGTTTCTTCACTTTCACACGCAAACGAACACTTTTTTTGACAGCTTTAGCATTAGAATCCAGCACAAGAGGCAAATTTCCCAGCTCCGCAAAACTTACTTTATTTCTATCACCTAGAATCCTGATTGCTTTTACTATATCATTCTGCAATGCTTCTGCATCTGTCGAAAGTTTTCGGAAAACCATCTGAGAGGGACAATAATCAAGTTTTAGTTTTAGCATTAAGGCTGCTACACACAAAGCCTTGGCCAGGGGTTCTGGTGGTTCATCCCCTTCTTCATAGTCAGATAACATTTCCAATGATGTTTTCCTGATTCGTTTAACCACACTTTCAATGCTCCAACCTATTCTTTTATGCTGCATCTCAGGGATGTAACCCGTGACATCCCTCAGATTCCTATGCATTTTAGTCAAAGTTAGAAGAGACAGCTTCTCAAGTCTATCCAGAACATAAATAGCAGAACTGCGAAAGGATTCTGAGGTAGAACAAGAAGGCCCATGATTAACACAAAAGTTTTGAGGATCTTTGAGGAGTTGAGAAATTTGCTTAATTCGAGTTTGACTGGAACTATCATGCTTATGGAGAATTTTGGGAAGAAATTGCTTGATTATCCTTCTCAATTGCCAATTGGTTTTCTCAAAAGTAATTGAGCCGTCAGTTACAGTCTCTGCAATATAGCATAACCCCTTGTTGTTCATCTTATCAAGCATGGAATAAATGCCTCTCAAATTCTCAGCTGAACTGGAGAGCAATGTGGCTGGCGCGCCATGATATGTCCTTTCACCCTTATGCACTCCAAATGCCTTTGCAACAGAAATTCGAATGTTCTCATAATGTAACTGTAATTAGGGCACAAAGAAAATATAGCAGCTTAATGAGGGAAAACACTTTGAGATTTAGTTTAGAAACAACAGATAATGTTCTATACAAACAAAGAAACAGGTTTTTTCTGAAATAGGGAGTGCATGATAACTCTTTTGCTTTAAAAGTTACATGTGAGCAGTATCATTTGGATTTTTTTTTTTTAAAAGTGAGAGAGATACAGTCGGGATGGTTTATCAACTTTGAGTTGCAGCATGTCATTACATCAGCAAACAGTAGAAAGAATACTTACATCATCTTCTCTAAGCAATGATTCAGGTAAACTCCTGCAAATACAGACAAAAGAGTAGAGGTTTAGTTTGAAGTGCAAAACATTACTTGAAAAACAACATGCAACCTATGGTAATGCATTATGAATCCAGATAACACTATGCATAATCAAGTTGTAAGCTATAAGAGCAACCCATGTACAATGGTACTGTACACTTTTAATAAGTATATAGAAAGAGTATCAGAAAGAAACTTTTGTCAAGAAAGCACAATGCTTTAAAAGAGCCAAGTCAAGGAAATAAATTTGCTGCTTCATCAGCAATTATAATAGAGAGCACTGCTGTAGTCAGTGCTTTTCATAATTCTGTATATCCAACTTAAAAAAGAAGTTCCAACTGCACCATCTCTACAATATTTAACACCGTATGAGCCTTAATAGATGTGTGCATTAAGTCTAGTACTTTCCATGTCCTTCATTTTATTCCCCTTCTAAACATTCTCCCTGGCTGGCTAATAAAGGGGTTCATAACACTTATCTTGTCAGCTCAGAACAGATTTACCATCTTTCTTTTTTTCTGGTGAAGTTATGATTTTACGTGATGGGAATACTCCAGCATACGAATTGTACGCCAGAAGGTAGAGATGTATTAAGTTTTGCATTGAAACGCAACTCACTTCACTTCTATCAAAACCTGGTCTAGGAAACATCTTTTATGTGGAATAACAAGTGATTGTAAAATTCTGTTATTGTGTATTATTGCACAGTTTATCCTTGGTGTTGGCTTTTTCTGTAATTTCCTTTTGTTCTTAGACTTGCTGAGGTGTCACATTTTAATATAATACTAGCCTAAGAAAAATCCAGACCCCACTTGTGGGATTATACTGGGTATGTTGTTGTTGTTGTAGCCTAAGAAAAATGCAATCCACATTTGTAGAAGCTGATTTTTTTTATGACAAGGGAACCCGCAGCCGCTACCCTTCAGGAGCGCACAGGGTAGAAGCTGAATTTAAGGACCACAAACACATGTCATCATTCATATCATTTCCAAATATCAGATTCAGAATTCCTTGAGCTACATAGACCATCATTAAAATATAATTCATTACATTATGGTCTGCAAACCAATCGACGGAAGAATCTCAACAATAAGTATATGTAAAATAGAACTTTTACTTAATGATCCTTAATATGAGTTCCCTAACTTAGTCAAAGCTAACAAAAGAAGGAAGTGTCAGAGGGAGAGTCCAGAAAACTATAATGAAATTGACAGACATCGCACTCCAGTGCCCTTGCAGTCAAATGAAACAGTCACTTTTGCAAATATTCAACAATACGAAAGCTGTGCAACTGCTAAAATGCATTTTCTAGGGAGAGATATTTTTATTCACCAGGACAATTATACAAGAGGCCAAAGGAAGAGCTTTTTTATAATAAAAATATACAGAAAAGTTAAAAGAGAAAGAAAGTTCTCACATATCACCGGGAGGTTTAAGTCTTTCCATCTTCTTTTGCTCTCTTTCGGATAAATGCAAGTCCATTAACCACCTGCAAAATTAATATTCATATGCCTAAAATAATAGTACTCAATAATGATTATTCCCGCAAACACTTTGTACTGCATTACTGATACACCGAAAATTGCACCCTCGTTCCAATTTTATATGACACTCAACCCACTTTAGAACATCCTAAAATGTTTGACAATATTCTCTCTCTACGCAATTTTCATGAATCCAAACAAATTTACCAAAATTAAAATTCATTAAATTATTATTCTTCTTTTTTGCCAGGTAAATTTTATTCAGTGAAGAACTGCACTAAAGTTTGTGTAAGTACCAGTGAAGAACTGCACTAAAGTTTGTGCACGTACTTACACAAATTACACTTTATATATTTTGATCTTTTGTCTATCAAAATAGTTTTTCAGCTCTTACTTTCATATTTTCTCCACTGCCACTAATATAATATGCAAGTCAATTTCAACTCAAACGGGCTAGAGATTCGGTCTAGTGGTAAGAGCGCAGCCCGGATGTGTGGGTTAGCATGTCAAGAATTCGAACCTTGTCACAAACAAAAAAATGGTATTTAAGTGGAGAAGGGTAGAGGGGTCGAACTACTGTCCCTCAGGGATTTCTCGGTTATTAAAAAAAGTCAATTTCATTTCTAACTTCATATCCAATCAAACACCATCAAAACAAAAAACAAATTATAAAACCAGTCACAAACAATCATATAAAATGAGACCGAGAGAGTATTAAACAAAGAAAGGTACAATCAAATTGGAGAGGATCATCAATGTAGTGCTAACACTAAATGATAAAAATTCAACTGTAGCATACTTCCAATGAAGAGTTAAAACTGATGCTCGAAAAAAAAAAAGGCTTACCTTCTCTTGAGCCTGAGTTCCTTCTCTTGCTGCTTCAATTGAGATGCTAATACTTTACAATCATCCGTGTAGACCTCCATATTATCCTATTTTTAAGAACACAAAAAATAGATTTAATCTTTAATTCAATTCTTCAACTAAATGTGAACCTGAATGACTTAAAAAAGGCTTTCTTTAGTCATTTAGATTTTCAGGAAACTTATCCCAACTACTCAAATACAAATTAGGATGAGTTAATGGTCAAAAACACACCTAAACAGTCAATTTTTCGCGAGATTCATACCTCAACTATCAATTTTTCCCTTTACCTACCTAAACTGTCACTCCCTTTGCATTAAAACACACCCATGCTGAGTTGGCCAAATATTTAAAATCAATCGACATATGGCGCGTGAAGGCCAAAAATTCAATATGCAAGAAAATTGAAGCAAAAACACACAAGAAAAAGGGTCTTTCTAACAGTCAGAATTCACAAAAGATCAACACAATTCAGAGCTTAGCAAAAACATGAAAAATCTCATACACATTCAGAAAATTACTTACTTCTTCACTGGAATTAAGCAAAAATAAAACCTAAATTAAGCACTTTATTTCATCAACAGAAACCCTTATCAAGCACTAAGTAAAAGAAATACAGAAATAAGATCATATTATCGTGAGTTGTGACAATTCTGATCTAAGAGAGTTAAGAGTTACTTCAGAGCTCCATAAAATCCAAAAGTTATCACTTTTTCCCTTTCTTTCTCCTACTTTAACTAAACTCCAAGCCAAATAAACCAAAACCCACCAAGACACAATTATGTAATGTACCTTTTCTAGCACTATTTTGGATAATAAGAATTTATATATATATATATGAGCAGCCCGGTGCATGAAGCATCCCGCGTTAGCAGGGTCCGGGGAAGGACCGCACCCCAAGGAGTGTGATGTAGACAGTCTAACCGAATGCAAGCATTAGTGGCTGCTTACACGGCTCGAACGCGTGACCTATAGGTCACCCAGAAACAACTTTACCGTCGCTCCAAGGCTCCCCTTCAATAATAAGAAATGTTATTCACCATAAATGGAAAATTTTGCAAGAAAAGGAAGGGACAAGTTTTTTTCCCAACAGAACTCCACCCACCAAGCCTATATATATATATACACAACAACATACCCAGTATAATCACCAGGTGTGGTCTGGAGAGGTTAGAGTGTACGCAGACCTTACCCCTACCTTGTGAAGGTCGGGAGTATGTTTCCGATAAGCCTATATATATATATATATATATAATTTAGATTTTTTTCTTGAACTGTTTAGGATAATAAGGAAAAGAGGAACAATATGCAAGAAAATTGAACCTTTTCGTTTTGCACATAAGTCCAAGTAACTGTGTTGGGAAAAAAATAGAACAGAAGATGAAAGCAAAATACGGACGTATACTTAAGATTAATAGAATAAAATCCGCGAAAAGGTGATATTTTAAGTGTGTTTTTGACAATTAACTCAATTAGGATATACTCACAATTTTGAGGCATTATCACAGGAAAGCAAAATACGAACGTATACTTATTTGTAAACATCATAAGGAATTATCATATCAGATGTGAAGCTTTAGCAAACACAATAGTATAATCCATAAATTCACTAAAATTATTGTGAAAAAAATCCATAAAAAGAGAAACTTACAATTTGATTCCTTCGCGGCAGAGAAAGGCAACGAGGAGGACAACGGCGCGAAAAGTTGAGAAGAATTACAGAGTGGGTTGAGTTCGAATTTGGGTCTTTCTGTTCATCCAGCCCGCTAGAAATAACTTGGGCTTGGGGTAACATCCTTCCAAGGTTCCAAAATATACTTTGGATCTAAATGTTGAGCCCAGTCCAATTATTTATTTTTTTCAAAAGAAGGGGAGCGAAGTGGACATATAGCACCTTTAGGACCACTATACACGGCCAACCTTTACAAAGTAGTATTGAAGTTTAGGCGCCTCAGATCTGAAGTTTCAAACTTTAAACTACATGACATTGTTTTCTGAAATTTGTACAGTGATCACTGTCTCTCAAGGTTTCTGAACTAATATGCGTTTAATTATATATTCTTCAAAGTTTATCTCTTGTTCTTATGATTTCTTGAAGTAGATCTTCTTAGATTATAATATTATTCTGTTAGGATTATAGACTGATATAAGGTTTAGCTAGACATGATTTTTGATTGATATGAAGCTATTAAATTTCTGAATTTTATAGAGAGAGTATTTTAGAGAGAGATATATCAAAGATTGAATTTGTATTTCGTAAAAACCTGTTCGTAACTGATACAAAGAGGCTCTTTATATAGATAACCTCGGGGTGCTACAGTATTATGACCTTTACTGTGCTACTTTTACTATGCGACCTTTACTGTGCGACCTTTACTGTGGTGCTACAGTGTTTGGCGGCTTTACTATTTCTGCTACTATTCATGCTATAGTACAAGCTAATACATTTTGTAAAGAAAAAACTTCCTTCTGCTGACATCCGTTGATCTTTTCTGAGAATTTCTCTTGTCTTCTTGTTATTATTTCAGAGGCTGATATGTTCGGCATCTTTCATCTGATTCGTTGCTGTCACCTTTATTGTCTCCTCTTTTTTCTGATATTTTCTCTTGTCTTCTTGTTATTATTTCAGAGGTTGATATGTTCGGCATCTTTCATCTGCTTCGTTGTTGTCACCTTTATTGTCTCCTCCTTTTAAGGCTGATATATTTGGCATCTTTCTTTTGTTGATGTTATGCTAATATCATTTTGGGCTTATGTGATAAATCACATTGGGCCATATTGTTATGCTATTATGCTGATATATCACGTAGTTGAACTACATGATCCTTGATGAACTGATATGATGGGTTTTATTGTAGTAAAACTACATTATTCCCCACCTAGGCTATTATTCTATTAAGAGAACGGATCACTGGATCCTTCTTCTTTTATGCTCATAACTTGTTTCATACTCATATCTCGTAGGGCTATTGGCTTTCTTTTCTGTTTGGTTATGGTTTGGTATTGTTCTATTGTTTCTTTGGCATGCTTATGTTTTAAATTTATTATTCTGTTCATCATATTTGTAAGTTCTACTGTGTCCTAAATTATTATATCGTGATTATAATATATAGTAACTAGTTCTTCTACTTCTCCTCCTTTGGTAGTCCCGATGATGCTTGCTTTTCCTGCTTTTATCATATCTTCTAGTCTTCCTGCGAGGGTTGCTAGTCCAATGGCTCTTTTGTTGCTTAGTCATCCTTGAAACTGATTTATTTTGCATGGCATTTCTTTTTTGGAATCTGTATTATCTCCGGTAATGCTAGTATTCCTTCCTGCTTTAAACAGTTGACATAAAACAATGGGCTTTCCTGTCAAGTCTGTAGAAGCATCAAATATTTGTATTCCATATATTCCTGGTCCGAATGTTTCTTTCATGGATTGGACTAATTGGTATATGGTATTTGGTAATTTTGATATGTTGTTGAGGGTGTCATCTACCATAATCTTGTCTAGAAATCCATATTTAAAAAGCTTATAGGCAATATTTGGGTCTGTTTTCTCAAGACATAAATATCTTGGATACTTACTGAATCTTGAGGCTCGTAATATGTTGGGGTTAGATTTGTAAGTGTAATATTTGGTAATGGCTTCATAAGTGGTAATGATTTCTGGCGAAAATGTTAATTTTTCAGCCATGGATAGTATTTGTGATGTTGGTATTTGGGATGTTGATGGTATGTGTGCTAGTCTTGAACTGAGGGTAAGAAAGCTTGTAGTCTCCATGGTATCTCTTGGAGAGCTTCTTAGATTTTTGTATGTCTGGTAGTCTGACAGGCATTCCTTCAGTTGACCAATAAGGCTGTTATTTTGTTTGAGTGTTTCTTCCAACTCTTGTATTTTGGTTGCTGATGATAACTTCATTTATTATAGTGCTGATATAGTCTTCGAAGCTATCACTGTTAACTGACGTCCTGATATCTGCTTAAAAAATCAGCTAGAAGATTCTTATTTCCAGATATATTTTTTACTATAAAATCATAACGAACGATTGCCATTTCCTTCTTTTATTCAATTCTGGTAATGGGTCTATTTTATTAGTAATAAATGCTCTTACACGCAGTGTTCTGACAACAAATTTTACTAGTAGTAAATGATAATGAAATCGTTTTATTCCGAATTTTACGGCTAATAATTCTTTTTCATTGATATGATAATTCTTTTCATTAGGCTTCCAAGTTCCACCTCCATATCCGCATATCAATGGTCTTTCTTTGTCTATATCTTCTTTGTCATAAGCTATGAGGACTGCTCCCCAACCTATGTCACTGGCATCTGTAAATAGTTCTAATTGGTCTTTATCCGTTGGTATTCTATGTTTTGGTAAATCTGTTACTCTTTCTTTAATATCTTTTATTGCTTTATCCTGTTTCTCCGTCCATTCAAACGTTTTATTTTTTCCTTTGATCAAATCTTGTAATGGTTTTCTTAGGGCTGGTAAGTCTTTTATATGATCTGAGGCGTAGTTTACTATTCCTAGAAACTGTTGCACTTCTTTTTTATTTTCTAGTTTATCTTTAAAAATTTTAATCCTTGTTACTATGTGTTCTTGAAGTTGGAATCCATCCTTATCTATTATATATCCTAAATATTCTATATTATCTTTAAAAATTTCAGATTTCTTTTCCGACAACAAGATTCCATGTTGTTTTATGGTTTTTATAAATTCTTCTAGGTGCTTAATATGATCTCCTAGATTATCACTGTATATAAATACATCATCGACATATACTATACAATATTCTGTTAATTTTTTAAATACTTGATCCATTCTTCTTTGGAATATTTGGGGTGCGTTTTTTAATCCAAAGGGTAATACATTCCACTCATAATGTCCTTGAGGGGTACTAAAAGATGTTAAAGGTTTTGATTCTTTGGTTAATTTTATTTGCCAAAATCCACTCTTACAATCAAACTTACTAAACCATTTTTTATTTCCTAATCTATTAATAAGATTTCTTTTATATGGTAAAAAATATCCATCAAATATTGTCTTCTTATTTAATTCTCTATAGTCTACGACTATTCTAGCTTTACCTCTTTTTTGTTCACTATGTTTTCTTACTAGGAAAGCTGGACTGCTATGTGAACTTTTACTTTCTTGTATTAGTTTTAAATCTAGTAGTTCCTTTAGTTGAGTCTCGAATTCCTTTTGATCTGTTGGGCTATATCTAATAGGTTTGCATCTGATAATGTCATTAGGAGTTATTAACTTTATTTTGGCATATATTTTTTCTTTTTCCCATAACTGTATTGGATTTTCTCCAAAGTTTACTTTTAACATCCCAAGGTATTTTTCTTTTAATAGCTGCAAATTATTGTTTCGATTTATCCTATTACATAATTTTAGTGTTTGTACGGGTAATATTCTTTTCAATATAATCCATTTGTTACAAGGTGTTTGCAAGCTTAAGGTGTTATTATTTATAACTTGGGTTTTAAAGTAATCTAAAAAGTTATTTCCTAATAATACATGTTGACTCATATTATTATCTTGATAGATTATTGGTAATCTAAATATAGTCTTATTTAGCACTATCCTTACATTCTCTGCTATTGTGTCTAGTTCTTTAGTTTGTTCATTAAATCCTGTCACCCTTATTCTATATGTCCTAGATCTTTTCCACTTATGTGACTCTAAAACTTCTTTGCGTGCCAGACACATGTCTGCTCCGCTATCAATAAATAATTTTTGTTTTATCATTTTATTGGGTTTGTGTTCTACATGAGCTTCTACGTAAATTGCTACCATTTATTATGAATCATTTTCACTATCTGAATAGATATAATTAATCGTCCCTGTTTCTATGTCACTTTCATCTTCAGTTTGACTAATATAAAATTCTTCATCGCTATACCATTTATTGTTCTCCTCTTATTTGTTCTAAACTCATAATAAATTGTGTAGTATTAATTTACTTTACTCCTTGTTTCTTTTTAACTTAGGGCATTTATTAGCATAATGTCCTTTTTCATTACAATTCCAACATTTACACTCCTTGGGTGCTTCTTTCGTTTCCAATGGTTTTACATATCTTTTTCTTCTAAATTTTCGTTTATTTCTAAACCTTTTTCTAGTATCGCGGGTATTATTATATTTTCTAAACCTCTTATATCTCCTTCTTCTATAAGGTTTGTAATATGATTTATTATAATTTTTCCTGTAATTTTTGTCTTTATTGAACGTTTTATTCTTATATTTTCTAAATGTCTTTTTACGTTTTTTATATTTGTGTTCCTTTTCTTGGTTATCACATCCAAATACTAATCTCTTCTCTGTAAATCCACATATTTCTCTTAGTCCTAATTTTTTATCTTTTTTAACCTTCTGTTGTAACCTGTATTCTTCGCATTTTCTCATTAAATAAGCCCTTAATACTCTTATTTTTTCTCCTAACGTATTTTCTTTTGGTTCTAATTGTTTATATTCCTTAGTTATTTCTGTATTATATGGGGTTGGTAGATGATCATAATAAAGTTGTTGGTATATTATTCCTTCATCTGGTAAGAATCTTGCTTCATAATAGAATTTAGTAAAACTTATTGTATATTCTGGTAATTTATTGATCTTACAACATTTCATATTGTTTAAATTCATTATTATTTCACATTTTCTTTCTGCTAATACATTTTCTCTGGCTACTAGCCATCTTTCTCCTAGAAATTCTCTTTTTAATACCATATCGAATAACATTAATATTCTTTTCCAATCTTTAACATGATGAAATATTTCTCCTTTCATTTGATAAGCTGTGGTTTCAAACCAAAATGCTACTTTTCCAATCATTGTTTTAGATATTAATTCGTACATATAGTCTAAATCACTAGTATGTGCTGAACTCATTAATGCTAAAGACATTCCTCCATTCCAATCATTTATTCTTCTGCTTAGTTCTTGTTCATCATAAACATTGTCTAAGTCGAGAAAATATCCATTCATATTTATTCCTTGTGCCATTGATCCTACAAATTCGCTAAATTCTGCTCGGTGTCCTACTGGTATATGTGGTGGTAATTTGGTAGGTTTTCTTGTTATGACTTCTAAAGCTGGATCTACCATTTCTTCTTCAGGGTAGTCGTTGGTGTCTTCATTTATTATGTTATCTGATTCTATTTCTGTTTCAAAAGGTTCATTGTATTCATCTTCTATATCGCTTTCAGGTTCCTCTTCTATAATTGCATTTACTCTTTGCATCTTTTGTAGTGCTTCTAGTATTTGATTATTTTCTTGTACTATTTCAGAATTATTTTCATCTTCTATTTCTTCCGTAATTTTTGCTACTTGTACTTCATTACCTATTACATTTTCTTTGTCCGTGCTACTGCTATCATTAATATTGCTATTTCTTTCATTTTCATCACTGGTGTTGTGTATTCTTCTTACCTTCTTTTTTCCTTTTAACCTTGCTATCTGTTGTTTCATAATGTGTAATTCTTCTTTTAATTCACTCATTTCTTGCTTTACTAGTTCTAATTCCTTCTTTGTTTCTTTTATTTCTACCTTTGCCTTATTTAGGTTGTATTTAGTGTCTTTATACTTAGTCTTGTATTTTTTATACTTCGTTAACCATTCTTCATTGGAAACAAAAGAAGCACCCAAGGAGTGTAAATGTTGGAATTGTAATGAAAAAGGACATTATGCTAATAAATGCCCTAAGTTAAAGAAACAAGGAGTAAAGTATATTAATACTATACAATTATCTATTCGTCCACTTTTCCACTTCATCCTTACTTTCTACCAATTTCGCATACGCCGCTTTTTTCGCTTCCACCTTCTCTTGAACTTTACCATTCCACCACCAATCCCCTCGATGCCTACCACGACTATCCCGCGAGACCCCTAGCACATCTCTAGCTACCTTCTCTATCATTAATGATTGGATAAATAATAAGTAAAATATTTTAGAGTTTCATTTTTTTTTAAAAAAAGTTAATTAATTTGCTAAGTTGGCAGATTTAAAGATGCTTCAAATTATTTCTTTCACTAAAGGACATGCAAATTATTTCATATCACATGTCATGAATCTGCCACTAATATGGTGATCTTGTAGGTTCACCATTCAAGCAAAGTTGTATCTTATATTACTTGACATTTAAGAGCTATTTTGATTTAACTTGGCATATATAATCTGCTTTAGTCTTCCAGTAATTTCTTTTCAATAATAATACCCACCTTTTATGTTTTAATAATAAGAAAATCCAGTACCATTTATGAATACTAATCCTTCATGTTTCCTTCATGTTTTAATAGCTTAAACAAGTATCTGGTTAAAGAGATTAAACATATCACTGGAAAAAAAAGACATTCAAATGGGGAAGGGCAGGGCTTGACGGGGAGGGAAAAATTCTAGAAAAATGGTAAATGGGGCAGGGCGGGTCAAAATATTAGCGGGTCAAGACTTGCCCTGCCCCACCCCGCCCCATTGCCATCCCTATTATTAATCCTACGCCTTACTACTTAGGGAGTAGTACACATCTAAAAGGAGCAAAACGTAGATTTTCAAAAAGAATATTGAAAAGCCAGAGCTGCCCTTTTTTTAATAGTCTAAACATAACCCCAAATAGGCGTAACAGCAAAAAGGTCTAGCACTCATCTTACTAATTTTACTAATACAATAACGCTAAACGCAAAAGGGCAAATGAAGAATCAGTTTTTTAGGCAAACTTATAGTCCTTTCTACTTTGTAGATACAATTTGATTATTCAAACATCTAACAGAAATACATACATAGATGTGCAGAGCAAAACAAAACTGGGTAACCTTTCATAAAAAAACAACTCCGATAAAGAAATGCAACAAAAACGCAGTTAACATCAATCCAATCGTTTAATCGTGCGAAAGACAATAGAGAACTGGGAAATTATAGCTATTGAAGAGCAACAACAACGACAACATACCCAGTGAAATCTCACAAAGTTGGGTATAGGGAGCGTAGAGTGTACCCAGACCTTACTGTTAGCAGAAGACCCTCGGCATAGTGACAAAGCAATTCAAAGAAGTATGAAAAAAGAAACAACATAAACGAATAAACTACTATAAAAGCATGATAGAGGAGTAACGACCACAAAATAGAGCAATAACAACCACAAAGTAGTACGATAGTCAAAGAACACGAAACAACAAATAGTAGCAGAAATTAAAGGGATGCTATTGAAGATCAAACAGTTAATTAAACCAGGAGACAAAAATAAATTGTTCAAATAAGAGAAGATTAGACTAGGAGAAAAAATTATAGAAACGAGCACATAATTAACCAACCTCAGCCAATTAAGAGTTAATAAACATCAACAATAATGCAAAATAAAAGAAAATGAAGCATATTAAGATCAGAAATAAATCATAAGCAAAATCAAAATTCAAAGGCAAATTAGAACAACTGAAGAGTGAAGTCCAAAACCATATCTCTAGAAAAAAAATGAGGGAAATATTTAAAATAGAAAAAGCTTACCTGGATAGGACGAGCAATCCAACGACAATTAACTGTTGGAGCACCAACCGTATCAATGACGATAGTTGAAGAACCCTAGTTTCAATAGACCAGCGGTAGCAAGCGTGTAAATTTGTTAATTTATGTTTGGGCCTATTTTGTTTATTACCTATGGGCTGTGGGATTGGGAGTTTGGGATAACAAATGGGTCACTCGCACAAACGTCCCTATTTTGGGTGGTTTTTAATTTTTGGCCTTCAACTTTGTGGTCTTTAATTTTTGCCATTCAACACTTTTTGTGTGGCACAAGTTAAGATATTTTGCTCCAAATAATTTATATTTCATTCCAATAAGTTATGAAAACTCTCAACATAAAAATGGCTAAAAACACATCAAACTTCACAAAAACATGCACGAAAAAAGATAAAGAACATATGCCTAAAAAGGTATAATTTCAGATTCTGAACTCTACAACAACAAAAAATAAACAACTTATGCCGTAACTTAATTCCTACAGAACTTATGCCGAGCAAGGTAAAAGTTCAATTTCTGAAGATAAATATTACAAAACTTATGCCGAGCAAAGTAAGTCTGGATATTTTCATTAAATGAGCAGCAAAGACAAAATTTTAAAGAGCACATATACGAGAGGCAAAAAATAAAGACAAGTGCATTTGAAGGGAAATTCTAGGCTGACATAGTTTTGATCGATGAAACTCGCAGCGGAGTTAACGCTAAACTGGAGGGTAGGTGACAAACTCTGGAGGGTTGGAGACAAACTCTGTAGTCTAAAGGGTTCAAGTTGAGTAGGATTAAGACAGAGTAATTGGAGTGCAAGTTCAGTGACGCACCACCTGATTATATATTTATATTATTAGTCGTTTTGTTAATATCACGGAAGCATAATGTAGGGAGAGAAAGTAGTTGTAAATTGGTGAAACTTTAAATGGTCATAACTCTGCGCTCGGATGTCCGTTTTACTCGATTTTTTTTTATTTTGCATATTTTTTCGAGACAGGGTCGGTCAAACTGCCGCAAGGCGGTTTGGCACAGCCAATTTTTAGAAAAACGTCTGTTTTCCCAATCAATTTGTGTTTTTCCCCAAATCGATTTCTAATTTTCTTTTTCTTTAGTCAAGATCTCACAATATACAATACATTTCAACATCGAAATTTCGTGGTAATGTAAGGGTGAATGCCAATTTCAGTTTTGGAAATTCAGTTTTTTTTTAAAAAAAAAATCCTCGACCCGGCCCGGCCCTGGCCCGCCAAAAAAATCGACGGGTCAGGGCCGACCCGTTACCCGTAGGGTCCCCGAAGGGTCAGGGCCAAGGTCGGAATTTTTAAAAAAATATAGGGTCAGGGTCGAACAAGCAGGAAAAAAAAAGCCACTCGACCCGACCTTTGAATAGGGCTACTCATCATGGACTATGCATGAAGCATATTGCTGATAACCTTCGAAAAAAATAGCAATGTGGAGACTCTCTTCATTATTTTTATGATGCAAGAAAGACATTTGGTTACCATGAGTTCGATGAGCATTTTCAGCAATTTAGGGCTAGATGCACCGAAGCAAGTGATTGCCCCGCTCAACCTCGCTTCTCCTTGGTATCAAGTAGGGCTGGCCAGTGGGCCGGGACGGCCCGAACCCGACCCGACCCCGTCCCGAGCCCACCCCAGTCCCGCCACGACCCCGCTAAAAAAAACGGTGGCGGGACTCGAACTCGGGACGGGACAATGTCTCGTCCCGCCAGACCCGAGCCCGCCCCAGGCCCGACCCCGACCCCGCCCTTTTCCCCCCTTTGCAAATATGACCGTTGCACCAACGACCATTTTAGATTATGGCCGTTGGCCAACGGCCATTTTAGGCCTCCCCCCCCTCCCCCAACCCCCCCCCCTACCCCTTAATATTTATTTTTAACCCATAAGTTATTATATTTACACTTTAACCCAATTTTCCAACTATAAATAACTCATTTTCTCTTCATCTTTCTCACAAATCTTCCTACAATCTCTCTAATTTCTCAATATATCTCTCTACAAATCTACACTGTTTGCTAAATATTCAATTTTATTTATTCATTTGGGAATTGGGAGTGAAGTTGGCAACTAGCTTGAGGGTCTTTCATCGAGCAAAGTTTCAATTTTCAACCTCTCGATTACACGTCGACGTTACGTCGGCGTTTGGTACATTCATTCCTTCATTAAATTATTATTGTCTGTTTATTTTATATTTTTATTTAGCGCACTTAATTTTATTGTCTTTAATTATTTATTATCATAATTAAAATGGAAGGATTAAAAGGTATGTTTAAGGGTAAGGGTAAGGGTAAGGGTGCTTCTTCTAGTAGGGGCAACCAGGGCAATGGTACTTCTTCTAGTCATCTTATTCCTACACAGGATGATTTTGTTGATACTCAACATTTTCCTACAATACCATTAGATTTAGACCAGGAGCTATTTTCTGGAACTCAAGAAGACTTTAATTTAGACGATGATCTAGATGATATACCCACTAATGTTGATGACAACACACCCACTAGTGCACCTTCAACTGAAATACCTCTTATTCCCCCTAGTATGAGACGAGGTCCAGTAAAACGACCATTAAAATTAGATGCATGGACATTTTTTGATAGGGACGTAGAGAATCAAGTAGTCATATGTAAAATTTGTAAAAATGTTTTAAAATTTAAAACTGGAAAAGGTCACGGTGGGATGGGGGGTTTAATTAGACACGTAGTAAGTGCTCATCCAAACTAGGTATGCCCAATACCAGGCTTCAAAACCGGGTGCGCAAACGCCCGCTCCATCGGGACAAGGTTCACATACTGATACTGTCCCGGACCAAGTACATGGTCAAAATAACCCTATGACTGGGGGAATTGTAGGCTCTAAATACAATAAACATAGAGATAGGGAAGCAATATCAAAATTAGTTGCTGTGGAGGGTTTGTCTTTTTCATTTCCTTCATCTTCCGGTTTTATTCATTACATTAGAGATATATATAATCCTGCTTTTAACGATTTTCCTAGATCAACTGTTAAGAGAGATGTATTTAAATTCGCGCATGAATATCAACAATATTTACGTTTTTCATTATATCATTTTAATGGCAAAGTATCTATCACGTCTGATATAGGTCGTAGTACTAATGGCCATGATTATTTAACCGTAACTTGTCATTGGATAGATTATAAATGGTCTATGCAAAAACGTATTTTAGCGTATAGATATATAGATGATAGGCACACTGGTACTTTTATTGCAAAAAATATTTATCAAGTGTGCGTTTATTACGGAATTACCGATAAAATTATGACTATTACATTAGATAACGCTTCTAATAACAATTACGCAATTACAATTTTAAAAAATAGTTTAACTCCATCTTTTCCAGACCATTTTCATATAAAATGCGCGTGCCATATATATAACTTAATTGTAAAGGATGGTCTATCACTTTTTGAAGACATTCTTAGTAAAATACAATTTGCTATAAACTTTATTTTTAAAAGTAATAAAGTACAACGTAGAAAAGAATATAAAAAAAACTTGTCACGATTGTGGGCTACCTTATAGAAAAATTCCACAAGAAGTATCCACTAGGTGGAATTCTTTATACGAGCAACTACTTGTTGCTTATGACTATAAATTACCTATAACTTTATTTTTTAACTCTCATAATAAAAAGCCAGCTGATATGATTTTAGATAGTGATTGGGTAAAAAATTTCGAACTTATTGTATTTTTAGAGAAATTTTTTCAAGCAACAAAAGAATTTTCCGGTATATATTATCCTACTATTTCAACTATGTTATTTTATATAACTCTAATATTTTTATTACTTAGTGAATATATGGAAAAACCAAATTTATAAGGCAAACTATTAAAAAAATGTTTGTCAAAATAAAAAAATATTTTATTCCTATTCCCTCTATTTATATTATTGGTTTTGTATTAAATCCTACTATTAAAATAGACGGTACTAAATCACTAATTGAAACTATTTACGATTGTATAGAAGTACTACCACCTCCAAGTCCCAAAAATCTAAATCACCCACCACCTATTGAACAAACTAAAGAAGAAGTGGTGTCTAGCGTAGAACACCAATGCAAAAATATATATAGATTTTATCAACAAGAAAATGCTAGTAATTTACCGGCTTCCATACCATCTTCTTCATCTTCAACACAACCTCACAAAAGACATGCTGTTTCTGCGGCTAGTATTGAAAGCCTCAGAAATAGAATGTGCGGCCGTACCTCTACTACTAACCAAATTAGCGAGTTGGATATTTTGGTTTTGTAGGGTTCTGTACCGTATCAAGAAGTTATCAATGAAGATGGACATGAAGACTTGCTGAAATACTGGAGGGGGAATGAGAAGACCTTTTCGACACTTTCATTGATGGCTCGAGATGTTTTGAACATTCAAGCGTCATCAACTGCGTCTGAAAGCGCTTTTTCTGCAAGCAGATATCAAATAGGAGACCACAGACACTCATTAGCCGGAAACTTGACTTGGAAATTGCGTATTATTCAGAGATTGGATACGAGCGGAGCGGAGAAGGTGCGGTCAACCGGAGATCAACGAAGAAGATGATGAAAATTACAACGAAATCTTAACCGAAGGTAGTGGAAGCGACGTGGATCAATTGACCAACAAATACCAATTCCAACCGAAGAACCACAGGAAATCATCAAGCAATTAGAACAGGTTTTTTTGAGAATGTAATTTTTTTAATTGCAATTTTATTATGTAATTTGCAACTTTTGAACAACACCACAAAATTGCAATTTTGACAATTGTATTTGTATTACAAAAAAATCATGTCTATTAAATAATATAAGAGACACAAAAACAGCCTTGGGATGTTTTTATTACACTATCTTGTTTTGTTTATTGAGTTTTTTTATACATATGTTATTTAAAAAAAAAAAAAAAAGGAAAACCCGCCGTACCCCGCCCCAAGCCCGACCCCGCCCCGACCCAATACCGACGGGATCGGGACGGGACTGGAGCAAGTCCCGCCAGACCCGACCCCGCCAGACCCCGCCGGACCCGACCCCGACCCCGACCCCGCCAGACCCAGCCCGCCAGACCCGAGCCCGACCCACTGGCCACCCCTAGTATCAAGTGAGTTCAGTTTAATATACATATCAATTTTCCTTATGAATTTATACATGTACCCAGTAAATTTTTTGGACGGAGTGGATTCAGTTGAACCCTCTTGGTACTACATAGGTCCGCTCCTGCCACTCCACCCTCAACCCATGCTCCAGTCCTAATAATTTTTCTTTTTTAAGATTTGATGTCCAAGATTTAATCAAGCTAAAATAATTGGGTCATTTTACATTGTTAGTAACCTTATACATGTAAAAGAAAGTGTTGGTTTGTGAATTTAGTACTTGCTTTCATCTTAATTCATTATATTAGTCTCATCATTTGTAAGTTATCATAAAGTATGATTACTAATTCTTTCTAGTTCTTATTTTTTAACATCTTTGTTTAGGGATGATAACTACACCTTATCCTAGTAAAGGAAAGATTAGTCCTACTTGTATTTTTCCACTTATTTTTAAAGTTCACACAAGATCAGATAGTATTAGTGTAGAAAATAATCTCACCGTACCTTATGTCTAAAACTAATAAGGTAAAGTCTAACCGTCTTTACGGTTACTATTCCATTTGAGGTTCTATTAGTATAGTCCACACAAATTTAACTTATCTAAGTGATAGTATTAGCTTTAAAAACCTTACTGTGAGCCTAACTAATTATAACTTGCGCCGTAAAAATTCCATTTCGGGGTTTTAGTGCTCTTTGTCAAAGAGCAATTTTTCGAATTGATGTCGAATCCATGTGCATAATTATTTAATTTTATTATTTTTATTTTTTATCCTTAATAACATGCGTGTACAGCCATTAACAGGAGCGGACATGCATAATAAAGACTAAACGATGATGAATTCAATACTCCTCCATATCATTTTATAAGAAGGTGGTTGATTCGACACAAAGTTTAAATTTTTTTTGTAGACTTTTGAAATTTATAATTTAAAATAAGATATTAAAAAATGTATGATTATAAATTATTTTATTAAGAATAAAATAAAAAATAAAAAATTATATTATTACTAAATATAAAAATATATCAATCTTTTTTAAAATAATTTTTAAAAAAAGAGTTTCGTATAAATTGAGAGTGAAACCCACTTCAAATTTTATGTCAGCGTCTAATAATAAAAATATCATGATATAATTGAAGAAAGATGTAAGAATTGCAATTTTTCCCAAATAAAAAAGGGGGTACGTTGAATCTCGAATTCAATATTCACCAACCAATACTTTGGTAGATGGAGGGAATTAAATAAGGCCCAAATATTTGTGGCCACTAACCACATAAAGGTAGGAAGTGGGACCCCACTAATGCTGTGTTGTCTTAACAGTTGTCAAATATTTTATACGCAAATCCAATTCCCTTATCCACACAACTCCTCTTCAAATTTCCTCCAGTCATTTCACTGTCTACAAGTTGCATGCCTTTCTTAGTTTCTTTGTTATTCTTTCTCCCATTTTCCCTTCTCTCTATACAGACTTGTTGACTAATAATCTGCCTTGAGTTCTTGATTTTTGCAGACACAAAGTTTGGTTTTTGTCTTGACCCTTTTCACATACCAGAACTTGTGTATTTTTTAAATTCTTGAAAATTTCTCCAAAAGCTTCAAGACACAAATTTTCCTCTTTTTCTTGAGCTAAACTCAAAAGGGTATGTCCTGAAAAAGTCTTAGGAATCAAGATTTGAGATATATTGGAGTAATAAAGATGAAGATTCAGTGTGATGTATGTGAGAAAGCTCAGGCTACTGTGATTTGCTGTGCTGATGAGGCAGCTTTGTGTGCAAAATGTGATATTGAAATTCATGCTGCTAATAAACTGGCTAGTAAGCACCAAAGGCTTCATCTTCAGTGCCTCTCTAACAAGCTTCCTCCTTGTGATATTTGCCAAGTAAGGGAACTTTTTTTGTACTACTACTTTATATGTAGTTCTGTTCATGGAATAATTTGTTCTAGTCTAGATTGTGTTAATATTCCAATATTACTGCTAAGTTGGTTCTCGACTATTGAAAAATTACTTTATATGTTCCTTGATTAGACTTCTGCTTAGTTTATTAGAGGTTAAGGAACTGGAGATTTTGTTAATAACTATTCTCATTTCACATACTGTTAATTTTTGCACTTGTATGTATAGTATTTGCTGCTCCATCTATTTCGATTTATTTGTCTTACCTCATTTTTTAGATTTTTTTTTTAGTTTATTTAAGAAATAATGTTGCCATATATATTTAGTAACTCTTTAGTTCCATTATCCTACCTGATTAAGACACCTACCAAGGTAGATCCCTGTGATTTCGCTGCGTATGTTGTTTTATCCTACTTGATTAAGACCATAAGATTCAAAGGGCGTATTTGGTACATCACACAAATCTTTAGTTTAAGACCATTTGATTCAAAAGTCTCCTTTTAATTCCTTAAACTTCTTGTTCAGTCGAACTAAGACACAAAATGAAACAGAGGGAGTATGATAATGAAGTTCTTGCTTTCCTAGCGAAAGAAAAAGGAGGGAGTGGGAGAGACAGAGGCTTCCCTAACCCCACATCTTAAACCTTATGCCATAAGTATCACAAACAATAGAAGAGTTATAGGAGTAGAATGGGCAAAGTGAAATGGTTTTATGGCTATGGGATAGTTTATGTTTACAATTGTCAGTGGGCTTTGGTTGAACATCAAAGATAGTACAGCACAGAATGTATGGTAGGCGCATGTTACAAGTTTGTACCTCGCTGGGAAACTAAGTCTAGTGTTTAAGTGGAGAAAAGTAGAGGAGCGGATTGTTGTATTTTCTGAAAGAAAGAGCGAATTGAAACATAAAAATCTGTTGGCAGGGTGACCTATGATGGTGTCGACCCTTTTAAGGACCGGAAACCTCAAATGAAATTCCGTGTCTTATCTTATTGCAGGTGCCTAGTTATACCTTTAGAGATCTTAAAATAGGAATATGCATATGCAAGTCAAGTGATAATTCTCATTTGGAAATCATTGAGAAGCAAGAACTATAAGTGATTTTTTCTGAACATGGTTATACCTGAAAAAATTATGTAGACAATACATACCGGGAAAAATCAGCTTCTGTGTTGAACTATCATGTATGCAGGATAAAGCAGCCTTCATCTTCTGTGTTGAGGATAGAGCTCTCTTTTGCAAGGACTGTGACGAAGCAATTCATTCAGCCAGCAGCCTCGCTAAGAACCACCAGCGCTTCCTAGCTACTGGAATTCGTGTAGCCTTGAGCTCAAGCTGCAATAAGGATGCAGTAAAAACCCAACTGGAGCCACAACCACCTCAGCAGAATAATCAACAAGTTGGCTTGAAAATGCCTCCACAGCAATTGTCCGGTATCACATCACCCCCTTGGCCTATTGATGATTTAATAGGATTTCCAGATTATGAGTCGAGTGACAAGGTAAAACAAACTTATTCCTTTTACATTTTGCAAGTACCGTATATTTTCTACCACTTGGGTGGCTGGAGGATTGATGTGTAGGGGACTTCTCTAAATGAAAAGCTATCAATTCTCTTGGTAAAGCAGCTTATGCATTGTACTTGAATTTGAAACACTCAAATATGTAAGACTTCCTTACATTTCTCCATACATAGGAGCCATTTTATAACCATCACATGTATATATGAAGTTGGCCTATAGTTCAGTCCAGGGGTGGCAAAATTAACCCATGAAAACATTTGCCGCCCAACCCGATAAAGTTTAGGCAGGTCATTGACCCGCTTTTCAGCCCATTTCAGCCCAAGTAACTTTTGACTCAGGCCGTTTATCAGTTTAGCCCATTTTGACCCACCCAAATCCAGTCCAACCCGCCCATTTGATACCCCTAGTTCAATCTAATCTATGAAATTATGGTGACCCTTGTTTCGATGTTACTGCATCATTGTCTTTTCATCTAATATGTAATGAATTAACTTATATTGATTGTTTCAACCTATGCAGAAGGAGTTACTTGAGCTTGGTGAATTTGGGTGGTTGGGAGACATTGATCTCTTTGGTGAACAAACAGCAGCTGAAGTACCCGAGCTATCCGTACCTCAGTCGAGCAACACAAATATTTACAGGCCAACCAAATATAACATGCAGCCTTACAAGAAGCCCAGAATTGAAATCCCAGATGAAGATGAGTATTTTACAGTCCCAGATCTTGGTTGAATTTCAACTTCAAGAAGTTCCTAGTTGAAAGTATATGTGTGCTTGGGTGTAGGTACTTAATCAGTGCACTCACATAATCAACAGATATGTTCAGTAAGTAGAAGAAATATTGTTCTGCTTAAGATATTCTTTATCTTGCTTACTTTTGTAGTGCACTCATATTGTCAACAGATATTTTCAGTAAGCAGAAGAAACATTGTTCTGCTTAAGATGTTCTTTGTCTTGCTTTCTTCCGCTCTTAGGTGGGGTTGCATCAGTTTCTTATTCTTATGTCTACAATAAAGTCACCTTAAAAAATATTGAGGCATTCTTGGACATGTTATGCCTATTGCTAGAGCTGAATGATTGGAACACGTGTTTTCCAATTTGGGAAAACTAATGCCAAGAAGACATTTGACATTTCTGAACTTGAATTCTTGAGCTAGTAAAACCTTCTTTTGTTGTGAGAACTACCACATCTTTTAAGTTCCAAACTGCAAATCTGATACTCAGGTTCTACAGGCCATCGAGTTGTTATTGATCCAATTTCAATCTCCTCCCATTCATTACTCAACTGTTATGATTTTACCTTATACCCTCAAACCACGGACAAATTTTCTTGGCATTCTATGCACAACAACTACTTCCCTATCTCTAGTTGTGTAGTAGCATTGAGTTAGAACTTTTGAGCCTGTTACACAAAAATTTACGCAAATTACATGCTTCAAGTGCATGTACCAGATACTACTAAATTTGAGGCAACTCACCAGTTTTTCTGACTAATTGATGGTATCAAAGCGCCTAGGAAGCTTGGGTGCTAATGATCTATCAAATTATTTTTTTATGATCCTTCCATCAGTTACTGCACTTTGCAGCTTTAGTAAGCTAGCCTACCTAACTATCACCTCTTGGGCAGAACTCCCAATCTTACTATGTTGTGCAGCTCACCTTATTAGATTTTTCTAGTAGAATCTAGGGCTGTCCAGTGGGCCGCGATGTCCCGATCCCGCCCCGTCCCGTCCCGGTCCTGCCGGGTAAATTACGGGATGGGTATTGTCGGTAATCAGGTTCGAAATCGAGACGTGACTAGGGCTAGTCCCGCCCATTCCGGCCCCGCCCACGACCCGTCCCATCCCGCCTGCAAAATCTAGCCGTTGAACAACCGGCCATTTTCAATTTTAACCGTTGGCAACGGCTAGAAACGGCCATTTTGGCCCCCACCACCCCATAAACCCCTTACCCCCTTATTATTTATTTTTAACCCCTAAGTTAGTATAGTTACATATTAACCATATTACTCAACTATAAATACTTTATTTTTCTCACAAATCTTGTTACCATTTCTCTAATCTCTCTCTCTAAGTCTAAATTGCACATTAAATATTATATTATATTTTATTTGGTAATTTCTATCAAAGTTTAAAAATTGAGAGTGAAGTTGGCAACTAGCTTGAGGATCATCAAACAAAGTTTTAATTTTCAATCTCGATTACACGTCGACGTTAAGTCGGCGTTTGGTACATTCGTTCCTTCTTTTATTTAAATTATTATTATTTAATTTTAATTATCGTACTTAATTTTTTTAACTTTAATTATTTGTTTGCATAATTATAATGGAATGAATTGGACGTTTTTTTGGTAGAGGTAGTAGGGGTAACAAGGATAAGGGTGCATCTTCTAATAATCCTAATTATGATAATTTCACTCGTATAGATAAAACTGAACTTTTTAATGTTGATATTAATATACCATTAGATCTTGAAGTATATTCTGCATGTGAACAAGACTATGATTTAGAAAATAAATTAGAAGATTATTTAAATAACTCACCCACTAGTGCAACTCCACCTCAGACTGAAATTGAAATCGGAATTCCTCTTATTCCCCCTAGTATGAGAAGAGGCCAAAAACAACGAAAATAAAAATTACCTACATGAGATTTTTTTGAAAGGGACATTCCTAATCAACTAGCTATTTGTAAAATTTGTTGCGAAGTTTATAAATTTAAAACTAAAAAAGGTCAAGGTGGGACATGAGGTTTAATGAGACATGTGGAAAAGAATCACAAAGCAAGGTATAACCAATACTTGGCTGAAAAAGTGGGTGTGCAAATATCTTCTGAGTCGGGACAAGGTTCACATAGTGTCCCCGATCAAGTACAAAGTCGAATTAACCCAATAACGGGGGAAGTTATAGGTCCGAAATATGATAAACACAAAGATCGGGAAAATTTAGCAAAATTAGTTGTTGTGGAGGGTTTGCCTTTTTCATTTCCTTCCTCTCATAGTTTTATTCATTACTTAATCAGTGCATTGTATCATAGATATATTGATGAAAGGCACATTGGATTTTTTATTTCAAGAAATATTTATGAAATTAGTGAATATTATGGAATTACTGATAAAATTATGACTATTACATTAAATAATGTTTCTTCTAATGAATATGCTGTAAATATTTTTAAAATTCGATGTACTCCATCTTTTCCCAATATTTTTCATGTTAGATGTGCATGTCATATTTATAACTTAGTTGTAAATGATGATCTAAAACTTTTTAGCTCTATTCTTGGTAAAGTACAATTTGCTATCAACTTTATTTTTAAAGGTAATAAAATACAAAGATGCAAAGAGTTTAAAAAACATGTAATGATTGTGAATTACCTTATAGGAAAACTTCGGAAGAAGTTGCAACTAGGTGAAATTCTTTGTATGAACAATTAGTTGTTGCTCACGAGTATAAAAGACCTTTAACTTTTAGTATTTAACGCCCATAATCAAAATCCTTCGGATATGCTTGTAGATGATGATTGAGATAAAATTTGGGAACTTTTTGTATTCTTAGAGAAATTTTTCTAGCTACTAAGAAATTTTCTGGTATTTATTATCCTACTATTTCATCTATGTTATTTTATATAAATCTAGTATTTTTGTTATTTAATGAATATAAGAAAAACCAACTTACGCTCCAGCTATTACAAAAATGATTGTAAAATTTTAATTTTTTTCCCTATTCTCACTATTTATTTTATTGGTGATGTATTAAATCATACTATTAAAGTAGACGGTTGTAATGCCCTTATTAAAACGATTTATGAATGCCTAGAAATACGAAACAGAATCAACTAACGAACATGTTATCTCTAGCATACAAACACAATGTAAAACTATGTATATGTATTACCAAGAGTAAAGTGCAAATAATCAACCGGCTTATGTACCATCTTCTTCTACTTCACTTCAACCTTATAAAAACATGCAATTTCGGCATCAAGTATTCAAGGCCTTCGAAATAGAATGTATAGTGGTTCAAGTGCTTCACAAATTAGCAAGTTTGATGTTTATGTTTTGCAGGGTGTACCATTCGAATCAATTGCTAATGAAAATGGACGTGAAGACTTGCTGAAATACTTGAGGGAGAATCAAAAGACATTTCCGACTATCAAAGATGGCCTGAGATGTGTTGAATATCCAAGCGTCATCTACAACTTCTGAAGGCATTTTTTTTGTGCTGGAAGGTTTTAAATAGGAGAGCACAGACACTCATTGGCAGGGAGACAATTTGGAGATCACATTTTTATTTAGAGATTGGATTAGAGCGGAGTGTAGAAGGTGCAATCAATCAGAGATCAATGAAGAAGACGACTACAATTACAACGAAATCTTATCCGAGGGAGCAGGAAGCGACGTTGAATAATTTGACCAACAATTTCCAATTCCAACAGAAGATCCTCAAGAGATTGTGAGGAAATTAGAAAAAAATATGGTTGAATATGTAATATTTTTAATGACAATTTTACTATGTGATTTGCAACTTTTGAAATACGACAAAGTTGCAATTTTGAAATTGTATTACAAAAAAATTATATTTCTATTAAATAATATAAGAAGCAATTAGCCTTGAGATATTTTTTCACTATCTTGTTCAATTGTTTAAGTGTTTAAATATATTATTTTTTTAAAAAAAAAGTTTTCAAAAGTCTCCCAAATCTAGAGATGACAGTGGATCCTAGACCCGGTGGATCCAGATCCGTTTTATAGGATATGTATCTTCAAAATTTGGACCCGACGGATCCGGATCGGACCCGGATCCGTTTCTGACGGATCGGATCTGGATCTTGTATTTGAGATCCGTATCCGGTTCAGACCCGACCCGTGGATCCATTTTTTATTAAATATATTCATAACCTAGAATGTAATTTTATAAGTATTTTCTTAAAATTGCTAAGCACATCATTGCAAGTTTAATTCTCAAAACAAGTTTAATTTATCCCCACGTTAACTCAAAGACCAAAAAATAAAAAGGTAACTTCGATAATAAAATCAATGTTATATTAGTGAATGACTAACATCTCCATAGACAAGTAGTTAAAATTATATTCACTTCATTTGTGAAATTCCAAGCACATGCAAGTTCTGGATTGTGAAAATACTAGTCAGCATTTTCCACAACTATTGTCATTGTCCAACATTTTCAATTAATAACTCACAATCAAAACGAGACAACGAACAAAATATCTCATATGAACATTTCAAAATTGAAACACAGTAAATTGTTAGCTAAGTAAAAATCGTTTGTCAGTTCAAAAAAAAATTCTTAACAAGGTTACATTCTTAGCAAGACAATTTTTTTTACATGTGGATCCAGATCCGATCCGTGGACCCGGTGGATCCGATGGATCTGGATTTGAATCTGATTTTTATGGACCCGATGGATCTAGATCCAGGTATGAAAAACGGATCTGGATCTGGATATAGTAGGATCCGGTACAGATCCGATCCGTTGCCATCCCTACCCAAATCCCCCTTCCCGTCCCCTCTGATAGCGGGATGTGGGCCAGGACGGGACCACTTCCCGTCCCCCTAATCACCACTCCCTCCAAATCCCGTCCCGTCCCACGGCCACCCTTAGTAGAATCTGCCACATTTCCCGTTTGAATATACAACCTACTTACAGAATGCTACATTTTAAGTGATTTTTCAATTTATTATGTCTTGCTTTTGCTTCAAAAAGAATAATTGAAACTTCCCAAATTTCTCAAGTAAACCCCACCTAATCAGTCACATACCCAAAAGGAAAATAACCTTGACCTAAACCTATCTTCTGGTGTTTATTTTCTTTCTTCTTTCATTGCAAACCAAACAGGGGAAATCTGAAAAAGGAACAGGGAGGGGCCCTGGGATTGATGAAAGAAAGTTGCTGAATACCATTTCTCTCCTATAATATAATTTTGGAATGAAAATAACTCGATTAGAATGATGAAATGTATAATCAATGACGAAAAAAAGAACTTAAAAGTAGGAAAAGAAAGCGTACAGGTAAAAGGAAAAATTGCACCTACAGATCAATAGGAAGAAAGCTTAGTTTATGAAGTGCCTTTATGCAGTCTTTGATCATCACAAGAAGACATTAAAATCCGGAACCCCAAAACTAAAAAGGGTGCTACTAGCTTGATTAATTGAAAGCAAAAACTCATAAAGGGGCGATGAGAAAAGGGTAACATCATCATCATTCTATGCTCCTCCCTTAAGCAAAGTGAGGGCTTCAGCTTCAGTAGGCAGAGCTGGGATTGCTCCTTTCTTGGTGGTTGTGATGGCTCCACATGCACATGAAAACCTTAGTACTTCCTTCAACCTTGCTTCATCCTATGTTTTTTACATAAATTAGATCTCTACTTGTTTATAACAAGCTTAATTAGGGGTAAGAAATCATAAAGGTACTTATTATATTACCTCGAGAATGGCTTGGTCATCAACAATCTTTGTTAGAAGGGCACCAACAAAAGAATCACCAGCTCCAGTGGTGTCAACAGTCTTCACATGGAATGTCTCAACGCTTCCATGGAATTTCTACACCCAAAAAAACAAGTCAGATCAGACCAAATTATACAACACATTTTATTAGAGAATTTTTACCAAGGTTCAAGTCACTAAGCTGTCCTTCAAAGAATTTTCAGAAATCAATCAACTCTACTTTCATTTTTATTATTCCAATTTTTGTTTCAATTTCAAGTTCAGGCCCAATAAATTACTTAATATTCGTTCAGGAATTAATTCGTAGACAAATTCCAAAGTATGGCCTACTTCAAAATTTATCAATTAAATAATGAGTAACTACATAGAGTAATAACTATTCAACCTTGTCAGTATATTGAAACCACAGATTCTATTTAAGAAGACAATAAAAAGATATGCGACCTTATTGGACATGAGGGGACACTCAGCTTAATTACTAATTAGCAGTACGGCGAAAAGTAAAGAATACTTTAAATTATGTCATAACCTTTCGGCTAAAGATCAAGTGGAAGAAATAAAATTAGGCACGCCAATTATGTACTAAGGTGCTGCAGGTTTAGCCAACTTGGTACCACTTTAATTACAAATTTAAACAGTGGTTCTCAAAATTCTTCAAGTTCTCACCTACTACCCCCATTACCACTTTACAGCTATGCACTAGAGAAAACAGTAACAAGCAAATAAAAGGACATTATTTTAACATGTAATAGACAACTATCTTATCTTTTTGTTTACTATTCCCACATTTTTATGGATGATTAAGTTTAAGACAGAGTAAATATTCTTTTTCCGGATAAAGACATAAAAGAGTAGAAGGAAATGTGCCTTGGTGTAATAATTGCAACCCTTCTCACCAAGGGTGACCCCAAAAGGAGCTTCAAGTTGGGATGCCATAAAGACATGGCGGACTCATCATCAATCTTGTCATTTTCAGTGAGGAATTCGAGCTTGACATCGCTCACCTTGATCACATCAGCTTTGTCCCAGATGCTCTTAATTTGCTTCCTTGCCTCCTCTGCCGACGGCCACAGTGGCAAACGGAGGTTTGGGTCATTGAGAGCAATGCCCCTGCCTCCTTTGCCACTTCCATTGCCTTCAAATGTGCTGTGCTCTGCATGGCTCCCCGATCAAACTAATTGATCCGTAGTGGAATACCTTAGCCTTAACACAGTCACAAATATAAAAATCAGATAAACAGTAAGCTATAGTAAAAAATCACAGCAAGATATTAAAAATGAACATATTATCTTCTGAACTGAAAACTGAAATTATATTTCACTATCATCCATGAAACTGCCTCATCTAATTTTAATAAGTATGGATTAAGGATTACAGTATACGGAACATGAGGGGTCAATGGTAATCAAGGCAAATTAGTTTGATTAATTATATGTGGGGCTGATCTAAATAGGTGACATTTAATGACTATATGAATCCATGATAATGACATCTGACATGCATTTAACTGTACTACCCCCACCTACCCCATTGAAGTAAAGATTGGTGCACTCTTTGCTAGTGACAGTGCCTCTTAAAGTCTCGGTTGATATATTCCTAGTATATATCGTCACTATACACTTTCTGACTTTCATGAGTTTTTTTGGCGTGATGTACTCTATGATTCTTCTGTCACATTTTACATGACAGTAGCTTCTGATTCCTTTAACACGTATCAGATGTGATATGAAAGTAATTTCAGTCCCAAAGCAATTTTTCCTTGCAATAATAGTAGAGCAAGTTGTTTTGTTGCAAATATTTTGTGAACTAAGAAGATACTTTTTTATTATTATTCATAAGAGGATAGAAACAAAATAGGCGCGTGGAAACAAAAGTGATAATGATATGAAGGAAGGAGACAAAGTAGAGCTCTTTCAGATTTCAACACCTGAAATGCAGGAAGTTGGCTAGGCTAACGTACAACACCCACTCTCAAGAAAAACTTGCATGCGTTGCAAGTTTGCAACAGGACATAAACTAGCTTTAAGGTTTTTCTCAAATAATCCACTCTACCACCAGGTAAAAAAAAATTAATATTTTATCCAATAATGATATATAGTGTCCTTTTCTTATTAATTAGCAAAACTACAGTAAAGTAAAAAAAAGACACCAAACCAACCCCCACCTAAAAATAATGTTTTGCATGGTTGTTACATAGATGCAGAGTAGTCTCTTTATATTGGTGTATACTCTTTATATACAAGAATGTAAGCTAAAGTTATGACTGAAATCAGGAAAACTTAATCTCTAAAATCAAGCTAAATCAAATCATAATCACTGATTTTGTGTTGGTTATGATTACTAAAATCAAGCTAAGGCTATCTTAATTTATCAGAAGAATATACATCAGATATACAACAGAATCTATTCTAATATACCATTTTAGTCAAAACGGGAGGTTTACGTACGTTGAGACTATCTCGAAAGTCATTAAAGAGTTGCAGTGGGAGTCATTTGGTGAAAATATCGGCAATTTTAATAGCGTGATGGAACCTCGAGCGACTTTCTCACGTACGAAGTGTATATCCATTTCAATATGTTTAGTGCGTTGATGTTGAACTGGGTTGCCGAAAATATAAACCGCACTAACATTGTCACAATAGACCTATGTGGCTTTCGTCACTGGATATTGAAGTTCCAGGAGTAGGTTTCGAATCTAGCAGGATTCTGATACGACATTAGCTACCCCGCGGTATTCTGCTACAGCGTTGGATCGGGATAAGGTAGTAAGCCGTTTCGCAGACCAGGATATCAAGTTATCTTCAAGGTAAACACAGTAACCAGAGGTTGGCCGTCTAGTATCCGGACATCCACTCTAATCAGCGTCAGTGTATGAGATGAGTTTATTTATTGAAGAGGGGTAAATGTGAAGTCCGAATTCAAGTGTACCCTGAATGTAGCGAATGATACGCTTCAATGCAGACATGTGTTGGGTTCTTGGATTATGCATAAATAAACATACTTGTTGAACTGCATAGAAAATATCGGGTCTTATGAAAGTCAGATATTGCAATGCGCCGACAAGACTACAATATTCAGTCGGATCATGATAGGAATTACCTGAAGTGATGCTTAGTTTTGCTTTTGTGTCCACCGGTGTAGGGGAAGTGATGCTTAGTTTTGCTTTTGTGTCCACCGGTGTAGGGGATGGTTTGCAGGAAGACATGCCGACCCGCTCAATAATCTCCTCGGCATACTTCTTTTGTGAAAGAAATAATCCTCATGAATGTCGGGTGACAGATATACCCAAAAAATAGCTTAGTGGACCCAAATCTTCCATAGCAAATTCAGAGCCCAGTTTAGACATAATGGATTGTCGAAGAGCATCTGATGAAGTGGCTAGGATGATATCATCTACATAAAGAAGAATATATGTCATATAATCTGCAAAACGCTGATACCAAGCGTGAGGGACCTGTTTAAGCCCATATAGAGATTTCTTGAGCAAGCACACATAATCAGGGTGTTGAGGGTCACGAAAACCCGGTGGTTGGTACATATACAGTTTCATTGAGATGTCCATGTAAGAATGCATTTTTGATATCTAGCTTAGTGAGACACCAAGATTTTGATAGTGCAATGCCAAGTATTGTCCGAATAGTAGCCGGTTTGACCACCGGACTGAATGTTTCTTCGCAATCTACACCAGTTTGTTGTCCTGCACCATCACTTACAAGTCTGGCTTTGTGATTTTCAAAAGACACGTCAGATTTCTTCTTATGCCTGAAAATCCACAAACTTCGAATAATATTAGCATTCGATGGTCGTGGCACCAAGTCCCACATCTTATTTTGAATAAGAGCATCGTATTCATCTTTCATGGCCATTTTTCAGTTATGATCGTTTAATGCATTAATGGGATTTGTGGGCAAAGGAGAAATGGAACTTTTAGTAGTTGTATGAAGATTGAAGAGTCTTCTGGGTTGAAAAATTCCATGTTGGGATCTTGTTTTTATTTGTGGGGATGGGGAGGATTTATTTGTGGACTTGCTTGGGTAGGTTGTTGAGTTATTATACGCTGAGGTAGTACATATTCATTGCCGCCACTACCTGTTGGTGATTGGATGGGAGTAGGTTGGGTGGACTCGGCTTGAGTAGGAATTGGATTTTCTTGTTGTTGTTGGACCGATTCATTAGAAGGGGAATGAGTCGATAGCTGATGCACCTGTGGGGGAGGATGTAGGTTGTAGCAGATGTGAAGAGGAATGAGTCGGTAGCTGATGCACCTGTAGGGGGAGGATGTAGGTTGTAGCAGATGTGGGGGAGTTAGAAAACCTGTATCCAAAAACTCATAGGTGGATGGATTAGAGGTGTGTAGTTTGGAGAAAGGAAAGTTATTTTCATCAAAACTGACATGCCTTGAAATAATTATTTTTCGACTCGATAAATCATAACACTTGTAACCTCTATGATTTGATGGGTATCCAAAAAAAAATACAAGGTGTTGATCTAGCTTGCAATTTATGTCGAGAGGTTGAAGGAATTAAGGTAGCAAAGACATCCAAAAACCCGGAGATGGGAATACGATGAATCTTTCTGGTAGAGAACTTTTATGGGTGTTTGATATGCAAGCCTTTTGTTGGGAATTATATTTAGCAAATAGGTAGCCATTTGTAATGCATGATTCCAGAATGTAGGAGGTAGAGAGAGGCATGAGTGAGGAGAGTTCGGGTGATATTGTTTATGGTTCGAATTTTCCTTTCGTCTTTTTCATTTTGGGGAGATGTATGAGGACATGAAAAACGAAATCTCATTCCATGTGATTCACAAAATTTATGAAAGAACGCAGTTGTATTCCCTCCCATTGTCGGATTGAAAACATTTAATTTTCCTTTCAAATTGTGTTTTAATGTATTTATAAAATGTTATGAACATGGAGTAGACTTGAGATTTATTGACAATTGAAAAAACCATAGGAAATTGGTAAAGTCATCAAGGAATAACACATAATAACGATGACTACCTGAACTCAAGATAGGTGATGACCAAAGGTCGCTATGCACAATATCAAATGGCGAAGAGGTTAGTGATGACGAGTCATAAAAAGGCAGTGATGACGAGTCATAAAAAGGCAGTTTGACTTGTTTCCCAAAGGAACAAGATTGACAAAAAAAATTATCCCGAAGTTTATTACAAGCAATAAAATTATTCTGGTGAAGAGAGCTTAGAACATGAGCTCCCGGATGTCCTAAACGACTATGCCATAATTTGGGAGATAAAGCTGCAAATGTAGAAGGTGTTAGATATTCCAAAATGAGGGCTGGTGTCACGCCTCACTAAATGCATCCATGTCTGAAAATCCTTCACATCAAATCCGAAAGGATCAAATTCAACAGATACATAATTATTAATGGTAATCCAAACGGAAACAATATTTTTAATTAATTGTGGGGCATGTAAAACATTTTGCAATTTTAAAGGTAACGGAAACAATATTTTTAATTAATTGTGGGGCATGTAAAACATTTTGCAATTTTAAAGGTGGATAGGGTTTAGGTAACGATGTATTTCCATAACCAATAATTGGAATTGTATGGCCACTACCAACGGTAATATTATGATTTTTGCTCTTATTTGAATAAGACGTAAGATTACCTCTGTTTGCAGTCATGTGAGATGTAGCTCCGGTATTCATGTACCATTGATCATTCGGAGGGGCAATCGAGAGAGTATGCATGGCTTGTTGGATATCGATTGGAGCGTAGATGGAGGGGGCCGACTGGGCTGCTGCTACGTGGGCTTGAGGGGGTCTGGGCCCTAAAATGGATGGTTGACGCGACCCAACTTCCAAGGCCCATACCCTTGCGAACCGGCCTAGTTTTGCTAATTAAAATTGGGTTGGTGCATCTGTTGCCCTAATTGTGCTCCCATTCCATTCGACGGTCCTCCAGTTCTAGTTGGCGGTTGGCTTCCACGGCCACCGCTGTTTCCATTCTTCCATTTTCCGCCACGATTGTTGCCTCCGGCACCTCTACTGTCGCGGTTGTTATTTCGATTGTTTTGCTTTCTATTCCCGGCTTGATTTCCACCGAAATCATCGTGAGTGACATGCAAGGCAGAGTTGTCGGTGGTTATTTCGGTGACCTTTTTCGCCCTTGCGGTTTCTTCCAAAACAAGCATAGATCGAGCTTTATAAAATGGGGGAAGTGTGTCGCCATGGCGAATCTGAGATCCGACGGTTGAGTATTCATTTGTCAGATCCGAAACCAGTTGAAGCACCAGTCTTTCGTTCGACACGGTGGCACTAATATTAGATAATTGGTCTGCTAGGGTTTTGAGATGTTGATAGTAGGAAGAGGCATCCGAGAAGTTTTCCATCTGGACTGCTGAGAATTCTTGTTCGAGATAGAGGGCTCGAGAATTCTTGTTGTCTGAAAAAATGTCCTTTAGTCGGTTCCATGCGATTTTGGCCGTGGAATTTCGTTCAAGGATGGTGTTGAGAAAATCTTCTGAAATAGAACAATGGCGTCAAGACATCACATGGTCGGAATTATTCACCATTCATGCTAGAGCCTACAAAGTTCTAGACCACATAATCCCTCCATCGATGAAGTCGAGTTCACCCCCATCTCTTAGCTGTGGATACGGCCAGAGCAGGGTGGGAAGTAAGAACAGAAGAAGAAGGCGTGACTGGCATGGTGACAGTATTTAGTTCGGATGTTGGGTCAATAGACATGGTTGATTATTGTCGGAGCAAGGGAGTGTTTTGACGAAGACGAGGAGGCAGGACTTGTCGACAACAGAGAAGAGTTGGTCGACTGGATAACCTAGACTCTTGATACCATAATAGAAATAGAAGATGTTTTGAAATGTTTTGCCTGATTGTTACATTGATGTAGAGTCTCTTTATATACAAGAATGTAAGCTAGAGTTATGGCCGAAATCAGGAAAACCTAATCTCTAAAATCAAGCTAAATCAATCTCTAAGATTAAGCTAAATCAAATCATAATCATAATCATAATCACTGATTTTGTGCTGATTATGATTACTAAAATCAAGCTAAGACTCTTAATTTATCACAAAAATATACAACAGATTCTATTCTAATAGTAACTAAACTACAGTAAAAAACAGACAACAAACTCACCAGCTTCATCCATATAAGATCACAGACACGTGAGAAACACGCACAAATCATAAAATCCAATGCGAGTTGGCTTGAATTAAAAAAAAATTGATGACGATGATACTTACAGATCTAATAAGATCAAGAGTCAACTCATCGGGTGTGAGCAACATATCGGCACTAGGATTCCTATAAAACATGAACTCACGCTCTCCATCAGCGCGTAGAGTCACGAACGCCAAAATGCCGTTCTCGCTCCCTTATCAAAGTTGATCCCGTCGGCTTGTACGCCGTTCTGTTTGAGAATTCCGGCGAGCATGTGTCCAAACTCATCATCACCGAGTTTTCCGATGAACGCCGACTTACCGCCAAGCCTTGTCACCGCGATAGTGACGTTTGCCGGTGCACCGCCGGGAGCTTTCAAAAATCCGGGAGCCTCGACGAGGGATACGCCGGAAACTGTTGGAACGAAATCGATCAACATCTCGCCGAAGCTTACGATCAAACTTGAAACACTACCGTTAACTGCCACGGGTACGATGAATATAGATATAGAGAGAATATATGTATATATGTATGTATATGTTTATTATAGAGAGATATAGAGAGGAGAGGATTGAAGTGAAGGTTGAAGGAGCTTTATATAGAAGGTAGTTGAGTCTTGAGAAGGAGAGGAAAACTAGTTAATTACGGACTATATTTTATTAACCTTTTAAAAAAATAGTACTTTTTATTTGTTAGAAAAAAGAGTATTATTCAATAATAAAATGCAATTCCTTAATTTTAGGGTAATGATTTTATTAACCTTGAATGGCACGTCACTTTTATGTGGATGTCGGGGCCTTTATTTACTTGATTGAAGAAAAGAAAAATATCATACAAAAATAATGAAGATTTTAGAAAAGTAGAGAAATGTTTCGTACTAACATTCTCAGGTGATGACGTCTGATTATTTTAGAAAAGTAGAAAAATACATGAAAAACGCCTGATTTCGCCACCTTCTCAGGTGATGACGTCAAATCTACCATTGAGCACATCGGTAGATTTACCGCTCAATGTGGCGAGGTTGGCCAGAACGAGTATCACAAGCTGCAGTTGTTCCCCGTTTATCTAACCTGAACATCAGTTGCAAGGTACTCATCCTTGACCCTCGACTCCGTACAGAGCTGGGCTGACATGGAGCGTTGCTTCCATCATAGATTTTATTGGCCCCAACCTCAGGTCACTGTAATTGATTTAACGAATCTCAAGCAACAGATCGATGAATCGGCTATCGATTATATCGAGAGATTCAAAAAGAAAGTTGGGAAATGCATTGTACACTTCCCTGAATTGTTATGCGCCCACATGATAATCAACAACATGCATCCTCAACTAAAAGAGAAATTAGTGGGGCAATCTTGCTCTGACTTGAGCCAGTTAGCCGAGAAGGCTAGCCAAATAGAGCAGTATATCCAGGAGAAAGAGAAAAGAAGAGCTAACCTGAACCGAGGCTCCTATTTGGTATCCATTATTGAGGCAAATGAGTCTGACTCAGAGTCAGCCGATTACACGGCAGACGCAATGGTAGCCGAGATTGTCAGGGGTAAGGTTTATTCTTGTCCAACCTTGAAAGCTACGAAGGGCAAGGAGATGAGTTCAACTGATGACAGGGTCGGTTACTCGTTTGGCATTACAAAGGCAGATCAGATCAGATCTTTGATCATCTGCTTAAAGATAAACATATTTGGCTGCTTGATGGCCATAGGATTCCGTCTGCCGAAGAACTCAGGGATAAGAAGTATTATAAGTGGCACAATTCATATAGCCACACTACTTCTAATTGTGTGGTCTTCAGAAAGGCAATTCAAAAGGGCATCAAGGAGGACATGTTCAAGCTAGCCGATAAAAGCATAGCTGAAATGTCTGTTGATACTGACCCCTTTCCCACAGTACCGATATCTATGGTATCCTTTGCCAAGCCAGATCAATCAAAGGATGTCAAAGGGAAACAGCCGATGAGAAATATATGGGTTCCAAAGAAGCCTACTGGCAGGGAGGAGGCTACAAGGACCGCTGTGTTTGATCGGCTAGGCAGCTTACGTGACATCTATGAGGACACGGACAGGCAGCCAACTAGAAACAATTTTCGTGGCCGCCCTTATAAACCAGAGCACATTGCTCGGGAACCTCACAAACAGTACCCGAAGTTTAGAAGGGACCCAGCAGACCCCAGACGCAAGCTTGGGTGGCAAGCATGGTAACCAGTCGATGAGAAGCCGAGCGTACCCCAGATAGATGAGGAACCATTCCCCATAGCTAAATAGAGGGTGGCTGAGTTCAACGTAAAAGAATGTGTTTCTTCCTTGCGTATCACAGTGAGGGATGAAGGTCAGCTGAGACCCCGGAGTATGATTAAGCCAACCGCCAATATAGAGGAAGAAAAGTGGTTCATCAATCAGGCTTCTAGAAAGAAAGAGGCACCACCAGATATCGTATCCAGGACTCAGAAAAGAAAGATGCAGCACGCCAAAGCCTTGCGCAAGATGAAGCTAACATTGTACATGATATCCAGCGTTGAGGCAACCGATAAGTAGGAAATTCTTGAGTCTAACGTGGCTGAGGCTATAGAGCGGGCATTCGGCTCAACCTCTTCAAAGACGATGCCGCATGAAAGATAAGCTTTGGACCAACCAGAGCTGAATATACAGCCGGGTGATGACCCGATAGAGGAACCTCGGCGGGAGACTACGGTCCTGAAGGAATCCCTAGCCGAGACGGTTACACAGAGCGCGCAAAGGATCCAGGCATTAGAACCCCAGCCGGCTCCTATATGCCTCCAGGAGATGGAAGATATTAACTTCTCGTCAACCGAATTAGACGAGGTAGGAGACTCCATCCTTGATTTATTTAAACATGATTCAGGCGATGAGATTTGGGCAGCTATTGAAATGGTCAGCCTGATTCCATGTGAGTTATGGGCCGACCGCTCTAAGCTGGATAACCTACAAGGTGATGTGTGTGTGGAAGACACTGAATGGGCTACATTGGCCGATACCACGGCTAGGGACGCTTTGAGCAATGTATTTGGTGCACCTACGGAAGAGATGGTTAAACACCTCAAACCCCTATATGTTAAGGCTTACATTAACGGCAAAGCTTTCAGCCGAGTGTTCGTCGACAATGGGGTTGTGCTGAATGTGATGCCGTTTCTTACTTTGAAATGGCTCAACAAAATCAGGGAGGATCTCATCCCAACTAACATGAAAATGGCTAACTTTATGGGAGAGGCCTCTGAAGCTTTGGGGATCTTAGTAGCAGTAATCACCGTACTCTGGCATGCGAAAATGTGGATCTTAGTAGCATGAAAATGGCTAGCTTTATGGAAGAGGCCTCTGAAGCTTTGGGGATCTTGTACGACTTTGGTATGATGTTCTTCGATTGTGGATTCACGTAGAACATCATGACACCATGCGAAAATGGTAAGACAAATTTGGATCATTTGCAAAGTTCAAAGGCATATTATTTACTTCTCTCCTAATTATATGCAAATAATATTTGGTTGATTTAACAAGAAGATTTCCTACAAATTGACATAGCAATTATTCCAAATTTGGTTTGGATAAATCAAGTAATGTACGTCGAAATATAATTAAAAAACATAATTAAGTTAGGATTAAAGAAAAATAGTTCACACGTTTTAATTAAATTGATGTACTCTGGCATGTATTTCTCCTCTTTGAAAGGTTATTCATAGATAGTGACTTCTTAATTACCTTTCGTTGGATTTAAAAAATTGTTTAGGGTGAGGGGTTTAAATGAATTTGCCTTACTTTGCGAATGATCTGAATTGGTCCTTGAACTTTATGAATTATTATAATTTGCCTTTTATATATATGTTACTGTCATTAGCCCATTAGGGCAAAATTAAGCCATTTTGATAACAATAACGGTAAAAACGAGACATTTTTTTTGGAAGGTAAATTTACTCTAAATTGTATAGCTCAGGAGAAAAATTGAATATTTGCCCGAAAACGTCTCTATCTCTTCGAGGTAAGGATAAAATCTGCGTACACTTTATCCTCCCCAAACCCCATCTGTCCAATTATATTGGGCATGTTGTTGTTGTTGTTGCCCTGTAAATAATGATGAATACTTTAAAAAAAAATTAGATTTACAACATTAGGTGTAAAAATCGGCAACTAGCGACTAATTATATGACATTTGTACAATATTCATAATATATTCGACATTTGTATCAAATATCACTGTTTTAACGAGATTTTCGCCAAATATTATAAAAAAACATGACATCTTGCAACAAATGTCATTCTTTTAATGATATTTTCGCCAAATATCGTTAAAACAATGACATCTTGCAACAAATTTCGTTATTTTAGCAACATTTTCACCAAATGTCGTTTTTACAATAGCTGGCATCAAATGTCATTCTTTTCATGACACTTGTTCATAAATGTAAAAAAAAAAATCGACATTTATTTCAAATGTCACCAAATAAATATCGTCGTATCTCTACTTTCTTGTAGTGCCAAACTTTAATGGTGGCGCGACTTGTTAAGAAGAAGTTACTCATCTAAATGAAAAGAAAAAGGTTCAATAAAATGGCGTGACATGGAGCACTTTAATCATATTTGTAATATGTATAACAAAAAATAATCAACCAACGAAAACCAGAAACTTTGAAAAAGTGACCGTTGTTAACGGATCTTAAAAAGAAAGTCCAAGGTGACAATAATTATGTGATATGTCCCTACTTAAATGAAAATGGATCCAAGCTAAACAAATGAACACTCCAACTTGTGGGGCAATTTTTATTTTATTCGGTATATATTTTGAAACTCGATTAATTTATATTCATATTGGAAATTTCGTTGTGGAGATAGAACACTCCCACGGAAGACTAATTTATCCCCAAGTTCAAATTCAAAGAATTTGATTGAAAACAAAAAGATATGTACCACGTTATATTAACTTTTAACGGCGGGCAACTTGTTAAAAAGGTACTCATCAAGACGAAAAGAGAAGGAAATCCATAAAATGACGTGGCTTTCAACACTTTATTATTCAAGTAATAATTTATATCTATCATGTATTTACATCAAATAATAGATGTATGATAAATAATATTTGCATATACACTTACATTACTTAACTGTGATTAATTAATACTTACTTTTATTAAATTAATTACTTAATCATGATAAGTTAAGAGTAATTTGGTATAAATATTTGGGGCAAGATAACATTTACCTTTTAAATATCACAATGATATATTTGTATAACAGAAAGTAATCGAACCAAAAACTTTGGGGAAAATGGCCGTTGTTAACGGATATAAAAAATAAAAAGTCAAAAAGGAGACAATGAATGATTAGTGTTATATATACGTTGGGGAATGAAATAGGCCGAGGAAAAGAGCCGGCTAAAACCCGTTATAATTAGGTACACCTAGCGGCCACCAACTATGTTATATAACATTTATTTTATGTTTACATTAAATCGATATGAAAAATAATTGTTTATTAAAAGGCGAAAAAATATAAAGTGTACGTGCTACGCTCTTGCCCTTTTTATATCGGCACCCGTTTGACCATAGTATTCACTGAGCTAAATCTCCTCCAAACTTACGCGCATTTAGCATTTATTGATATCGAACAGCTAAAATTGAACTATTTAATTGATATGTATAATATTACTTTAATTCTAATAGATAAAGTTGAATTGCTTACAATTTGATTGCGAGTAAGTATTTACCGGTGTTGGCTCCTAAAATAGATACTATTTCTTTAGATTTTAAAAATTATCTAATCCATTACTCAAGTAGGAATACGCTAATTTTTTTTTGTTTTTTTAATCGGTCTCTGAAGGGGCATATGTTAATATTTTACTAATCAATAAAAATTGGGATTGAAGGAAAAAAGCTAAGGTAATCTTATGTTTAAAGTTTTTATAAATTATTAGATACAAATCAAACATTTTTTAGTTCGAGTTGAAATCTTAGTCAAGTCCCCATTATATGATTTATGTTTCTTCTGTGTAGCTGCTCATAAATAATATCATAATAATATTTTATTTTCCCATTGTTTTTCCAACATTAAAAGCTTTTTCCCTTGGCAAAATATATTACTATTTCAATAAGATTCCCAGTCATTTTTCAATCATTTTCTTGAAGTCATTGCTAGTGCTTTATCTTTGTGAATGAGAAAGTCCCGAAGGCAAAATCCCCCACATGTACTAGAGGCCCCTTGGACAGGTGGGATGTAAATGAAGGGATATGCGCGAGTGACAGCCCTGTAAGGGAGAGGACCAATGGGACACGAACCCAACAACAGCCCTTGCAATATTTCAGCAAAGACTGTCACCACACGGATTCGAACCCGCGACGTCGGAGTGATTGTACCCCAATCACCTTTATCTGATTTGCTCCTTTAGTGACCTGTAAGACCTTCCACCTAGTCAAATTCTGGTTTCCACCCTAGCAGAGCCTTTGCCTTTTCGATCGATGTAAAGAAATGCTGCATTCATATTTTGAATTCGACGTTAACACCAATGTAGATAGACTAATGTTGGACCAAAATCCAAAATGAAACAGACTACTAACAACTTCAACCGAGGAAAAAACCCTACTCTATCATTTATGAATATCATATTTCTTGTGGTATTTTATTTGGACTACGAGATGTGTGTTTTATTCGCAAATATTTACATAAACTCATGTAAAAAGTAGAGGTTTTTGCTGATGATGTGTATTTTAGGTATTGGATCCATAGGGGATTAGACCTTGTTCGAATTCTGCTAACCAAAAAGCAATATCCCAACGTAAAAATTTAAGATAAAGATGCGCGAGAATTATTAGACAAATAGATCTTGCCATTTTTAGGATGTCTCTTAAGGAAACATTTACTGGTGAATTTTAGTGTGGTCATATCATTATTATCAATTTGATTCTTTGATCATGAATGACTCAAACCTCAATATGAATGGTAAAAACTGAAATCAGCACACTACTCCCTCAGGTTCATTTTACTTGTCATGTTTGTCATTTGCAAGCCCCACTAAAAAGATAATTTGGCTATATTACCCTTATTTATTCTTTAATTTCAATTTAATACTACTCTTCTTTTAACCACATTTATTAGAGTAAGGGCAAGGTGGAAAAAAATAATTAGATCTTGATTTTTCTAAAATGATAAGTATTTTGGACCAACTATTTACAGTAACCATGACAAGTAAAATGGACCTGATGGAGTAATATTTACCTGGTCACGGAATGGGAATGCTTTCTTCTTGCCAAAATCGAACTCCTTAGGGTTGTAATGAACAATCTCGGGTTCAGGGAAACCACCAGCCTGGATGACGAACATTGACAGTCAATTGTCTATCATTCAAAGCTTTTCCAAGCAATATAAGCTAAAATTGACCCAAAAAATTACCTTGGCGCAAGCCCTAGCTAATCCATCAAATGTGACATATTTCTCTCCAGATATGTTAAATACTTGCTTGCTTGCTTTCTCATTTCCAAGAACCTGAACAAAAGACTTTGCAAGATCCTGCCAATGTCCAACCAAAATAAAAAAAATATTACTCTCATAGACACACAGGGTTGTGATCCTTATTTGAGACAATTTTGCAGCAAGGGTTTGATTAATAAGCTCGTTATGTCAAAATGCGGTTTAACTCAAGTACTGCCTGAAAGTGGACCAAGAGTATGTTGATCCTACTTGAAAAAGCCTCTTCTTTATCGATAGGATTCCCATCATTTTCAGTCTACGGCGAAGGAGGAGGTGTGCCACAAATCAAGAAAAAGGAGTATCAGGAAAAGTACATATTTCCTGGTCTTTACTAAATGGAGGCCACTTGTGAATATCGAATACTTAGGGGTCGTTTGGTTGCTGATTAGGAAGTTAATTATTCATGTATGAAAACCAGTATTACTAGTACCATGTTTGGTAGCATTTTAGTTGCTATGTATAAAATTCATCATATCAAGTACGGTGTTTGGTTATCAGTTTACAATCCCGCATAACTAATACATGTATAAGTTATGAGGAAATCTATATACTATTATTTTATACAGGGTAAAAAATGGAATAACTAATACATGAATAACTAAATCATGCATAACAAATCTCTGCATTATTAATACCTGCATAACTCTAACTAACAACCAAATGACCCCAGGAAATCTATATATTATTATTTTATACAAGGTAAAAAATGGAATAACTAATACATGAATAACTAAATCATGCATAACAAATCTCTGCATTATTAATACCTGCATAACTCTAACCAACAACCAAATGACCCCTTATAGGACCTAAGCAAACACGTCACTGTAGAACTTCTAAGGTGATAGCATTGTCTAAAGCTTACAGTAGAAATTGACATAATTTCAAGTTTAAAGGATGTGAACTACTCTTCCAATATGTGCTGACTAACCTTCACATGTCCAAGTTGAGTTATTTGCAGCCCTGAGTTAGGAATTGGAATAGGACGACCAGCTTTCAATCGGTGGAAGAACCACTCTTCAACTGGATTATAGCTAAGTGGCCCATAAATATAAACAGGCCTCAGAGAAGTCCAATTAACATCTTGTGATACTAGCAAGCTTTCTGTCTCAAGCTTTCCTTTATGCCTGATCTTCGGGTCACCTGCATCAGCCTGTTGACATTGGACAAGAAGATGCTGTTAGCCTGGAGAGAGAAAAAAAAGGTAACTACAGAAAGAAACAAAGGGTCAAGGTTAGAACAAAAATTGGGGAAAAGGTCGAAGCAAGGTGCAAATGGGATGGAGCAGATAAGCTACTATTTGTTACATCTCAGAGAGGAAAAATACGTGGAGTCTAAATCTCTCTTCTAGGAGACATAGTTCAATAATACGAATTCTGTAAGTGCCTCCAGTCTAACATTTTTTGTAAGTAGGAACCTGGAATTGAAATTTTGACAATAATTTCCTGAGTAAAACTCCTACTTGTTTGAGCACAAAAGTTGTTTTAAGTGGGTCTATACTAACCAAAATGACAGTCATGTGTTGTTGTCTATTCTTCTTAACTATCTAGTATCACAAGTAGACTGAAAATAAGCTCAAAAAATAACCATATGCTACTATACTAACCTCAAAATGTGGTAAATAATCAGTTTTGAGGTATACACCAGCTGAAGAGCAGTAATGCAGTATATGTACCTGAGGTATAGCGAAATTAAAATGATCGGATAAAAAGAAACACTACAATCCAGTCATTCAAATAACATTTATCTAGTCACGAGCGACTATGCCACATGAATGCTATCAATTCATGAGCAAATTTTTGTAACAAAATCAAGAAATCCATTCTCAAGGCAAATAGTTCATGATACGTATTAAGAAGATTCACGGCTTACTGTTCTAGATTAGGTAATGCATCCAATATTGGTGCCACTTCGGCTGCTTCACGTCCTGAATAACAAAGAACGATTCATGAACAAGAAACCAAAAAAGGAAGATAAAAAATAGAAAAACATACTTCTACTAGAAAATATTGTTTGCAACGACAAGAAAATAGGGAATACATTGAGGTATAGAAGAAAACACCCATAATACCATTTATGTCATACACAACATCAAAGCCCTCTGCAGAAAGACTACTCTTCACAAAATCGAAATCCATTCTGTCACCCTTCAAGTGCAATAACTGCAGTTGGAACAAAATATATCATCACTTAGATTAACTCGAATCATGAAATCAACAGAAATAAAAAATGTAAAACAGGAAAAAGAAAACCACAGAGCTTCAAAGCTCACTCGATATCCAACATACCTAGGAGGAAAAATCAGCATAATCCTGGTCTGATTCACCTGGTAATTGTTGAGAGATTGGAGCTTTTCCTCTTGTGAACAGAGTAACCTGCATTTGTGAATCATTAGAACATTGTGAATTTTCAACGCAACTTCAAACATCAAATGTTATAATCTTCGGTCCAAAGGTTAAAATCTTTGCTTGGTAACAATTTGGATGACACTGTAGAAGTCGAAAAATGATTTGAACTTTAAACAGCACTTAGGTTGGGTTGATGATTACCTGGTGGCCCTCTTTTACAAGAAGTCTGGATAGAAAGACACCAATAAATCAAGTGCCTCCCATTATAAGGATCTTCTTGGCGCTTGATGCTGTAACACGCAATGCTCCTTTTGGCTGGCATGGTCTCCTCTTATACTACAACCATCATATAAAAGTAAACCACAATAACCTATCAGCTCATTATGCAGCAAAGAAAAAGCAGCAGATTCTTGATATATGTAGATTATGAATATCAATTGCCAACATCATCACAATTAATACTCACTCTTCTAATCTTGCTAAAGCCAAAGATCACTTTAAACAGGCAAAGAAAACATTATAACACTAGCACCCAAGGGTTTGGCCTGGTGGTCAATAAACTGGATTGAGAACAATCAGGTATCAGGTTCAAATACCAACAGAGGCAAAACACTTGGGTGATTTCTAGCCTTGTTGGATAGAGTTATCTTACTTGTGATGGTGGGAGGTAGTAGGTACCCGTGGAACTAATCAAGGCATGTGCAAGTTGGCCCGGACAACACGATTATAACAAAAGGCATTATCACACTATAGACAGATATTATAAGCCTAATGTCTAGTAAAAATTACATTTTTATAATCTTCTTGAAATCATAGCAGATAAAGGTAGCATCTTTATGCAAATTATGAAATATTAGCTAAACCCAAGTCATGGGTTTGGCAACTGAACTCATTCACAGTACTCATACAGAGTGATAAAAAAAATTCTACCCAACCCCACAAAAAGTCCAACATTTCCTTTCTGGTAAAGTGGGAATTAGTACCTGAATTGAGGAGATTAATCTGGCACCATTGAAGTCAGAGTGGGAAGAAGGGAGGGCAGAGAAAGAAGGCTGTTTGGGTTGAACAGCAACCAAACTAGCCATGTTGTTCTTGATTTGGTGCCTCCTTCCTTAGTGAAGGAAAACTTGGGCAGAGACTAGAAAATAAAGGCTATGATGTTTCTTCTTCTTGTTGTCCATTTCTTCTTCTTCTAGTGATTATGATTTGTTCTGGGTTACTCTCATTCTTACAGTTGAGATAAGACAGAGACCCCACTTGGAGTCCCTCCACAATTTTCAGTTATATCCACACTTGCCACAGCCTTTAGTTCACAGAAAAAAGCATAGCCTCTCAATTTACCCATTCTTGATTGGCGCAGAACGACAATAAAAGCACTTTTTAGTTTTTGGTTTCTACTGTGGGGTAGTTCGTTTGATGATAAAGCAAAATTAATGTCTATATATAATACTGTTGAGTTTCTGATATAATTTTTTGTATCATTAATATGATCACGGCATAACTAGTGCAGGTTTGATTTTTAGTACTAAACTCTATGCAACTTGGGCAAATTGTGTTTGCTAATACTGGTATTCTATCTGTCGTCTATTTAATTGCTAGCATACACTTTTTGTTTTTAAGAGTCAATTTTATGTCATAGTAGCAGTTTCCTTTTGTTTTCATGTCATTCTTTCAGATTCTGTGGTTCATTATTTGATAATAATTATAATCACAACCTAGTTCACTCAATTATACTTGACTTAGTCAAGATCACCTAATTTTTAAAATCAAGACGTGGGAGGTACCCTCCTTTAAATCTCTTCAAGTTTGTGTATACTGTAAAGAAACTACCTTATAAGATCATAAAACTTGAAGAGAAAGGTAAAAAAGAAGAAAACGAATAATGAATAAGAACAGAGCAAATCAATGGAACCTCTCCCCCATACCCCTTGTTGCACTTGCTGCAGAACTTGAATGGCAAATTTCAGATACATTTAGCCCATATATGTATTCAACAGCAACGCGTGGTGATAAAAAAAATACAATGAAGCAATTGGTCTCGTGAAAACTGAAAGGAACAAAAATGTTTTTTCCAGTCCGTTCATGTTCTGCATGTACAAATCATGTCAAAATCTCCTAATCATCCTTCCGGTATGTGCTACCATAATTCCACAGCGTATACAGCACCATTATATTATAAATACATGATTGTTCATAGTGGTGGACACTAACGAGCAGTTTCCTTCCAAGACTGGCTTGCTGTGTATAAATTGTTCAAACAACACTAAATGCCGACTGTAGAGTAGAGGAGAATCGAGAAGTGAGAGTCTGGGTTGCAAATGCTTGAAGCTGCTTCTTAGCATCTGGATTTTAGAAAGAAAAAAAAAATCTATGAAGATTAACCAGTAAAGGCGTATTGGACAGCAAAAGATGAAAGAGAATAGTACATAAGACATCTGATAATGAGTACCAAAAACAAAAATGAAAACTGAAACAAGCAGAGCAAGACAAAAACGAACCCAAGAATACACAAACCAATGAGGGAATCTAACAAAATCTAGTCATATTATGCTCTTGCATGAAAACTGGAACACCCAAAAAAGGCAGCCCGGTGCACTAAGCTCCCACTATGCGCGGGATCCGGGGAAGGGCCGGACCACAACAAAGTAAAACTCCAGAGGTCATGATACTGTGAGGCGCAGAATCTATAGAAGTTAGAGTAAGTACACACCTTTGCGACATCTAGTAAAACCAACAATATTTGCGACGCTGAGAGTCAAGCAAACTCCAACAACGAGAAGATAATCAGCTTGGAACCTAATGAGGGAGAATACCGCGAGAAAGAACCAAGCAACAGCCTACAACAAAGTACACGTATCAGGCGCAACACATCAACAGGTAAGTATTTCACTTTATAAGGTACAGATAGAAACAAAAGAAGCCCTGGAGCATATGCTAGACTATTCTTTGAATCCTGAAAAAGTAAAAGCTGAAACAGAAAACGAGAAGCCAAGGTGTGAAGGACCATTGTTCTTATCCACACATATTTTTGTTGTTTGTTGCCGATTTTTCTTGAACTCTTCTGATTATACAATACATGTGCACAATTTGCTTATGTTGAACTTTCGAATAAGCAGTCAGTGTGATAAGAGTCTTCACTTACTGTTAGGTACAATGTCCACCAAAACAGCCAGGAATCCTTCTTGTTCATGCGAGCCATTGACTGAAAGGAAAAAGGTTTGTAAGCCAACAAAGTTAATCATTAGCACCAAATGGGCCAGCACTTCTAAAAATAAACCGATGGTTTGAAGGTAAAGATGTATGCTAAGGAACCTGAAACCAGATTACCCACCTCTTGATCAAGGCACTCAAATCTCCAGACACTCTCGCCATTGTCATCTATTTCATTCCACCACCTTAAACCCACAAGGATACGCCCACTGACGTTCTTAACCACCCAAAAGTCAAGAGCAGCTAAAAGAACAGTTACCACAAAGATGATAACAAAACTATCAACAAATAAAGCTGATAGAATATAAAATGCTAATGCTGCTGCCTGTCAATGCAAAGAAAATGTGTTAAGTAAACACTATTCCAACATAAGACAAAAGAAATAAGAAGACTGTAATAAGCTGGACCTTGAAGAGCACATGGAAAAAACATATCTGTGGGTGTGCATAGTCCTCTCCTGCAGGCTGAGAAAGAATGTGACAGCTTCATTAACTTTATGACAGGATGAATCAACATTTTCTATGTGCTCCCTCCTTTCCTTGCGGCGGAGAGTGGTTAGGCGTGTAAGGGAAAGGGAGCAGCAAGGGTAGTAAAAGAGAGAAAACAAGAAGGGAAGATTATCTAAAATAAGTAACAGAGATAAGTAAAATAACCGGAAGGGTCAGAAACTCCTCTAAGCTATGAGTATTATGTATTAAAGTTAACTATTTTTTTAATTGAAAAAAAAATACCTTCAGGAACATCCGATAAAACCCCTTCCCCATCCAGATGATGATCTAAAAGGAATGAACTTAAAGAATACGACAATAACAACACAACTACAATTCAATCCCAGCTAGTTGAGATTGTCTATATGGATCTGTTTTCCCTACATTCAGACCAATTTCATTCCAATATTCAATAATTCGGGATTATCTAACATTACAACAACAACAGTAACATACCTAGTGTAATCCCATAAAGTAGTGTCTGGAGAGGGTAGGATGTACACAGACCTTAACTCTACCTTTGTGGGGCAGAGAAGGATTATCTAACAATAGAGTTCTCTAAATTTTCTACTAAGACACGAATCTCTAAACAAAGTAAAAAGAGCTAAAAAAACTACTACAAACTTGGAGCTAATGTATGCGTACCAATAAAAGGGCAGCCCGATGCACAAAGCATCCCGTGTTAGCAGGGACCGGGGAAGAGCAGCACCCTAAGGGGTGTGATGTAGACAGTCTACCCTAATGCAAGCATTAGTGGCTGCTTCCACGGCTCGAACCCGTGATGTATAGGTCACACAGAGTCAACTTTACCGTATGCACACCAATATAACTAAGTTTTAATTATGATATAATCATAAGAAGCTCATGGGCAATTATGAGTGCTAAGATTGGTGATGGAGCATCAAGCGGGTATTGTCATGCCACATGTTCCTTGACAATGGAGATAGAGCCTTTGGAGGCCCTTGAAGGTCCACATAAGAGGGCATACGACATTTGGATGATCGCTTGGGAAGTAGACTCCAAGATAACCACAATCAAGATGTGGAAGATAGCTTGGTGGAAGAGGTTATTTATGTAAAGAGGTCATTTTCGCAATATGCTTCCATCATCCCTAAGAAGACTACCAAACAAGGTCTTTACTTCATTAAGGGTATTTTTGTAATAGTCATTAGTCTTCTTAGCCTATCTAATATAAATACTATTATTATTTCATTATGTAGCTTTTGATGAGTATTGAATGAGAGTGATTCTCTAGTTTCTAGATTGTAGTTTAGGGTTAGTGAAAGAATTAGTCCTTAATCTCTTCAATTGGACCTCTCTTGAATGTATCCAAGTTGGTAATTCAAGCATGAGTTCAAGTCTCTTCTCCCTTGATTTGTGATCAATTACTTGATTTCAATCCTTTCTTCCTTCTATTCTCCCCTCTAATTCTTCTATCAAATCTATCTTACTTTGTGTTCTTTAATTCCACATTTATTCCAAGTCGAATCGTATCAAATTCCAACTAGTTAGTATCTTCTATGTGAATCTTTTGCTTCCATCATTTTGTCTTTCTAAAGTCTACATGGATTTTGAGAAATTATAAGCCTTTTGAAACAACTTCCATCCATGAGATTTTATCCTCAAAGGTAAGCATGCTAGTCGTACCTTTTACTACACTATCCTAATACTTAATCACACCGATCTCCTAACTGACATTGTATAGTGGAAGGTGGCACTTACCTGACATCAAAATTAATAGCACATCTGTTTATTTATTTTGAAGAGGTAAGGTAATAAAAATTAATGGCACATCTAAATGTTTAAATTTCAGAGTTGCATCAATATATACACACAACAATCCATTTTACACAAAACAATCACCAAGTTTCATTCTCAAGCTACTATGATTGGCTAGACAAGTTTTCTACATCTATTTAACAATATTTGGGTCCATTTCAAATAATAAATCTGTTTGTTGAAGCAAATTAGCATTTCAACATTTAGAAGATTTATCATATTATGATTTTTTAAGCTAGACATAACCTACTGCACCCTCAACCTACTGCACCCTCCCTCCTTTGTCTGGATGTGAAACCCGTGTGAAGCTCAATGAATTTGAGAACAGAATAAAGCAGGAAGACTAAGCCATCTCTCAAAGAGATGCACTGCAACTATATTAAATAGGCAATCGACGTTAGAACTTAAAAAGCCATCTAGAGATGTTTTATGCCCAATCATTTTGAATAACTCATACATCATCCATGCATAATGAATTGATGTGGAATATTCATATCAACAGTAGGACCTTCTTATTGAAACTTGAAACATAGGAAACAAAAAGGATTTATGGGTGGAACCAAATACACAGTACATATGGAAACCAAAAACAGCTTATTAAAAATTATCAGTAGGATTGCAAAATTAGCACCCCGCAATTTCCTATCTGTTCAAATATATAAATAAATAATTATCATAAACGATCCAAGTAGCAAAACTCAAAGTTGCACCAACAAACTAACAGTTCTGCACGAATCAAATTAACCAAAACTCTTTATTGGGAGACTTCAGCCCTATAGACAATGAAGTATATACAAACAAATCTAGCTTAAGAGTTAACCCAACCAACATTCTTACTTTTCATCTCATTTTTTATCTTTCTTTCACTGCAGCCGAACAAAAGTTTCTTTCTTCTATTATTATACAGTCATATATTCGTGCCAGTCTAACTTGTCCATAGCTCACAAAACATGCATCTCATCCTAAAACATTTTCAAAGATGAGATATAACAAAAGGATACACTTCCCAAAGACACAAACATCTCTGAAAATAAACTGAAACATCACAAATTGCATTAATGTTGCAGATACTGACACTTACATTTAATAGGAAAAACATTTAGTTATCTTTTCAGCACTTTAGCCATATTGTGAACTGAACATGTTGAAGATCATTACTATGACATGCTTATTTAATTCCATATGGACCTAAAATATCTTTTTCAACCAGAATTATATAGGAGAAAAAAGAAACCTGTAGATCAATGAAGGGGATATCTTGAAATAGACCAATAGCCCTGACTTTTCATGACATCTTAGACCAATACAATAGGTTAAACTCATTATGCCTGCTCGTTGTATTCACTAAGACCTAGAACATAAAAGAGTAATAGGATAGCTTACTGCACTACGATAATATTTGGAAAGGAAATAATGAAATGGTATCCTTTTATATTTTATTAGTCCATCTATTTTTGTTACCACCCGTTATGGGAATCTGTACTTTTAGCGCACCTTCTTTCACAAGGACAATTTTTTTGGAGATTATAAGCAGCCTATGATATGCAGGAGTAAAACGCTTTCACACAATGAGCTTAGATGCTCAAAGAGAAATAAAGATCAGACAATGTTCTAGCAAGAATCTCCTTGTGTTATTTAGTACTAAATCCATTAAACAAAAAAAAGGGTTAAATTCCTGGCAACATCACAGCAAGAGCCAAAAGTAACAAAATGTGCTCAGGGATGCATTTCTTAAGTAGAGAAGCTCAAGTTTGGAGTTAGTTGAAAGGTGGAATTGATGTAGGGCCTAGATAATGTAAATCAATGTTAAAAACCAATATCATAAGGCAACTAGACAGATGGTTTCAGCTTCACAGTAGCTAATTTGCACAACCTGTAAGTATGCTTGTAGCACTGGCTTAGTGCAATTGTTTTATAAAATATATTTTTAGCTATCAAACAAAAAAAAAGGAAACACTACCACAATAATTGACCTTACAACAATAAAGCTGCCCTGGGCAAAAAGTTCAGTGTTAATTGCACTATAAGAAGAACGCACCATTTCAATTTTTTTGGTAATAGGTAAATTAAAAATGAGAGTGATATGTACTAGGTTTATTCACCTTGATTGGTTCTCAAACTAAATACGATCTCATGATGGTTTCATCTCCTAAAATAGTTTAACTCAAAACTGGTTCAAATTTCAGAGAGAAAAAAGCAAAACTCAAGGAAACTCAATGCAGCCATCATATTAAAGTCGGATTCTTCTATTTCCCAGAGCTCCCTATCAATGTGCATTCCTCCTAAAAAGGGTCAGCAAAAAACCGCATAACTACCTTGACATCTAGAAGTCTGAAGTTTAACATTGGTTATACAACTACGACATATTGAAAAACAAGATCTATTTCTTTTTCGTAAGAGAGATCAGAGACCCATTACCTATAAAGATTCCACTTATCTTAATATACTAAAGTCTCTCCCAGCTTTCTCATAGAATTCCAGCATTCCTTCCATGTGAATTATAGACTCATGGTCCCTATCTATTCCACATTTTGAGCCCTAATTGAAATCCACTATCCTTTGGACTCTATATACAACAACAACAACAAACCCAGTGTAATCCAACAAGTAGGGTCTGGGGAGGGTACGTAGACCTTACCCCTACCTTGTGAAAGTAGAGAGTTTGTTTCTGATAGACCCTCGCATCAAGGAATCCTTTGGATATATACATACACACACTTCTTGCTTGGTAAATAAGGGGATCAACCTGAGGGAGTACTCATCGCATACTGAAGTCATCAAATTGTGACTATAACTCCATAATATCCTTGATGCTAGCATCAACAAAACTAGCACACCAACACTTTTTACTAATTCGATTATTTCACCTAGATTTGCAGTAATAATTCATCCAACTAAAACAAATTTAACACCTTTCGGATCATACAATTCAAGGATGCAATTCACTAAAATGAAAATTTTCAATTTCCAAACAGATCCGTAACACATGATATGCAGTAGAAAAGTAATGGAAACGCAAAATACAGAAGAAAGAGTAAATCAACAGATCAATTAATCGCCATTAACGAACTACGAGCTTAAGCAAAACCCTAGGACCAATGCAACTCTGCGACAAAAAACGACAATTTTGAGATTTCAAGTATTATTTAATAACGATTTGATTGTACATTAAGTGAAAATGGGAATCAAATAATCAAAACTATGATACTTACTGGGTTAAGATCCATATCGAATATTCAGATCAAATGCCCTTAGGATTTCGCCTGATCTCTGTAATGGTTTTCGTTTTGTATCTCTAAAATTGTTTCCTAATTTAGAAGATGTACCCGAAACTTCTGCTATTTAGGAAATGCTCCACCAATATTTGTGTTCTTCCATTCTAGTCCCTTGTAGAGTTTTGAATTATCCTCTTTTTAATACCTTAATCCTTAACTATAATGTAGTTTGTACTAGCTGCTTTAGTTGGAGGCATTTTTGAAATAGATAGTTTTAACTTTTATAATGCCAAACTTTTTTTTTGCTGGAATATAATGCCAAACTTAGTGTATTAATATGAAACTATTATCAAGTACTACAGAGCAATATTTTATGGGTAATGTCAATCTTATAGAAATAAGCAAAATCAGAAATTAATTTTGGAAAAAGAGATGAGCACAATTTAAGTCATTGACATGGTGGTAAGTGTTACATTATTTTTCATTTAGTTGTTGTTCACTCACCAACAAGTGAGTTCTTAAAAATAGTTTCATCTCCAATTAGAATTAATTTGTGTTTTATTTATCTTTGTGTGTTTATTTTATTTCTTTTAAACCTGCTATGAAAACTATGATATATGCATGTTTGATAGAGAGATAAACCCTTCACATTTAATAAAAAAGACAATAATTTAAATCATACCCTTAAACAACTAAAAATATTTGAACATGTCATTGAATAATTTATAAGATCTAAATATATATCTACATGACTTTCATCGTGTCAGCTAAATCATATCATTTTTTTCATGATGAAGATATATAATACCTAGTGACCTACCATAAACATTGAGGCTATATTTGAACATCCCTCCTATAGAAGTTTCAGTTAACTTTTATTCTATTAATATTATAAACGAAACTATACAGATCATATATCTAATAATTTTTCATGAATATATAAAAAATATAACTGAGATAAAATATAATCAAAAGGGCTAGAAGGGGATAGAAGTTCTGACCGGTAACAAAACTAAAGTATGTGTATGATAGGGCCTATAAAAGTCAAAGATCAATGATGTTGTTATGATAAGTTCAATATAAGTCCTTTATTGGGATTGAGAAAATAAATGGGATGATTAAGCCATAGTGGTTGGTACAATAACATTCATTTATCTTCACAAGGGGGCAACAAGATTTTGCCAACTGAGCTCGCGAGCTCTTACGTTTTTTTTTGTTGGAACCACCAGATTGATGGAAGCCTCATGCATGCTTTGTCACCTCTGCACTATCTCGATTAATCACCTTTTGCGCATGCATAAAGATGTCTTCTTGTTTTATATGTCACTCAATGTGTGAAGTCGTAATTTTTTTTTTTTTTTGCTTCCATCGCGAAGTTTGACTTCGCGGAGTAAAAATTGTGTAAAGAGATATATCCAAATCAAAGAAAAAAAAATGAATAAAAGGATTATTGAAAATGGAACACACCAATTATGTATCAAATGCCCACCGACATTAAACTTTGGTGGCAACTGGCAACAAAGGTAAATATTTTCTCTCTTTGCAATTGAAAAGGATGAAACATCCAAAAAGAAAAAAAATGCCCTCACGCAGGATCGAACTGCGGACCTTCAGTTTACAAGACTGACGCTCTACCACTGAGCTATAAGGGCTCTGATCGGTGATGTGTTTGGCGGCATTGTTTTGTTTGTGGATAATACAGATGACCTCGATTGTAAAACAGAAGATTTGTTATAAAATAATAAAAGAATATTTGTAGAGAAAGGCAAAAGGGAAGAGAATTCTTTTATTTCTTTTGAGGGATGAAAATATAATGAAGAGAATCCTCTATTTAAAAGGAAAACTTATTTGGTCCCAATGTTACTAACCCTTACTTTTCTCTTAAAGATAAACATTCATAATAAATAATATTTATAACACTCCCCCTTGGATTTGTATTTTATAGATAATGTGTCTCGTTAAAATCTTACTAGAAAAAATCCAGTGAAAAAAATCTAGTTAAGGAAAACGTGTACACATATCTATTAATACACATTTTGGGTGCCTCATTAAAAACCTTACAATGAAACCCAGTGGGATAAAAATCTTGAAAGGGAAAAAAGAGCACAACGCGTATTCACTCCCCTTGATGAGAACTTCAATCCAAAAACTTGAATCTTTCATATTTCAATCTTGTGCACCATCTTCTCGAAAGTTGCAGTTGGTAGAGACGCGGTGAACAAATCAACCATATTATCACTTGAACGAATCTGTTGCACGTTGATATCATAAATCTTTTGGAGATCGTGTGTGAAGAACAACTTTGGTGAAATATGCTTTATGAATCCCCATTTTAGTTGGATTGTATATGTTGCATCTCCACTCTTTAGACAGAGTTGCATCATCGACATATAATATTATTTAAATCACTCCAAGTGTATTCCTGACTTGCTTTATAAACAAATGTTATCTTTATAAGATTTGATTTTCATGTAGAACAACATCACTGTAATCCCTCATAGGAATAGCAAATATATAAATGCATCAATTGCATAAAGATATGACACTTCAGGACCAAAGAGTTCTGCAAATTTTTCAATTCAACTTCTTTCCGTAGATAATCTATTGCTTTTGGAAACTTTTCAAGAGTTCGAATAATATTCAAGTAATCAATTTACACTCATAAATATATAAGAATAATAGAGACATGTGTATCCTTAGTCAATGAATACTCATTATGATAAAATCGCATTCACCTTGTTTGATTTAATTCATATAATGAACATATTTTTTGAATCTGCATATGCTTCAGGCATTTAAAAATCTTCAACAATTTTCATATAAATTTTGTCAAGTGACAATATCCATTAATATGTAAATGTGTGACATTTTCTGTTGTCTGGGCTACAGGTCCAATAAACTTGAAGCTTACCAAAATGCGTCATTTTACCTGGCAACAATGTCTATGCTAGCATGCTTTATAGACGTAGAATTCATATCCTCGCTTTTTTTTTTAATAATATTGCGCTATATTGTACCAAAGATATCATCAACAATATATCATCTGTATCGGTTCGCAATGTGACATAAGTTATTGAGATCTCATCACTTTCATTATTTTAGGTACCTAAACCTCTCATAAGATTTTATGAAGTGATTTCGTGTGCTCTTCAAGAGCACCGCTACAAGAAAAATGTCCATTAGCGAAGAAAAAACTGGTCCTTAAAAGTATATTTCTGGTTCCTAAAAATCAATAGGCTCCGCCGCTAAATATCAATAGCGACGAGATTTAGTTATTGGTCCTTAAAAGGAATGGCGATAGGAAAATTTTGGTCCCTAAAATAAATATGCCCCTAAGCCAAGATCAATTGGTCCCTGTAATATTTTAGTATCTAGTTTTCGTTGGTCCTAAAAAGTTCTAGTCCTTGAAAAGTCTTTTCAAGTCATGTATTATGTGATTTATGCAATTATCAACACAAATAATCACATACACATCATCAAAATTATCAATAAAGTCATGCTTTCATGAACAAATATGCATTTACAAATCTAAAATTGATGGAAAGGACTGTATAATTTAATATCTGGCTGGTATTTATTAATGTAGAAAAAAAAAGATTTCTGGATGGTCAATGATAAACATAGTTGTTATATTATTATAATCCATAGTTTTAAACTAGTTCCATTGGTTTCTATGGTGAATATATTCATTGAGACCTAGATGGAAATCATGAGTTACACATAATGCAGACATCAGTCAAAATCATGAAGAGATTTGCATTGGTATGACACCTTATCATTTCTAGGGGCATAAGAAAACAGACTCCAAAGACAAGAAGCTAATAGTTCGTTATCCTTATTGGCCTGACTTTAGCATGAAGGAAAATCATGTTCAAACTGACCTTTCTCATCTTGGAGTAAACTGATAAATCATACAGTAAAAGGTGCCAATGAAGAATTAAAAAATAGAACTAACTTGAATCAGAATTACAGGCAGGTCAAGCACAAATATCAAGTCCTCGTGCAAAATAGCAATAGCTTCAGTTCATCTATGAATAGGAAAGAAGAATCAGCTTTCTTCCCGTGGTGCTACATCGAATATTTTCATGATGTGCTTTGTAGCTAAATATAATTTAAAAAGAAATACTATTAACCAAACTTCAAGGTTATTGTAAGATGTGAAAAATAGTATAACTTAGCACATTTTTGAAACAGCCATAAGTTATACTCTCGAACCAATCGTTCTGGTCAGGGCCAATAAGTCTTCCGAGTCTATTCAACAACACATTGATTGTCCTATTGCAAATATCAACAAAAGTAAAATAGTAACAAACAACAATTACTATCCAAACTATTTGGTTTTCACTTTTTAGACATGTTTTCATTCAAAGTTTTAGGGTGCTGTTGATTATTTTTTAAAGATTAACCTTTTCAGTAAGAAAAGAAAGCAACAGACACCTACACAACTCTCCTACCAAGACATCCAACATGTAGCATGTTAAGAAATAATGTAATCAAGCTACATCGCAAATAAAATTGAAGAGTAGTGTGTCAAAACGAAGCCAACAGGCGTGACCTAAAACAAATTCTAGTTTACCAACCAGCAATCACAGAAGGGATGGATTAATACCATTGCTCCATGCAATGAAAATGAAAGCACATCAGCCATACAGTTATAAGCTGAAGATTCAAGGAAAACACCGACAATGTAATATAGGATTGTCACTTGTTCGGAAATAGATTAACTTAAATACAATAGACTGGGCTAGAGTTTAAGAAAGAACGGAAGACTTTTGAAACTTGTGCGCATGTCTTAACACCAATAAGATAGCAAATTTTGGAGTGTCTGACACGCACCATCAATATTTTTGAAGAATCCGAGCAAGATAGTCGGGATGATAGTTTAACCATGTTAAAATAGCAAACACACATCACAGCCAGACAGCAGCTCAGCACCAACAAACAGTACTAAACACAATAATCATAGTCTCATGATAACTTAGCTGAACTCAAATAATTAAACTGGAAAAATTAAAATCAACTCACCTACACTACATTCAATCAAAAGATTCAGCATCTAGGGCAACACGAACATCTGGGGGCAGCATTTCTTTAATAATTTTTGTCATAGTTGCTGAGAAGAGATACAATGGTCAGTATAGCCAAGGAAAGCAAACCATATCAGGAAACTGTCATGTAAATCAAATGGCAAATTTGCTAAAATAAAATCAGCTTCATAGTTAAAAAAAGAAGAACAAAAAAAGAAATAACCGGCCAAAGTTTCAGTATCATTGTTCATCAAGCTCGTCATTCCAACACAATTTTAAAGATATTTTCTCAAAGGGTTACATAATGTAGATAAAGAATGTGAAACAGGAGTTAAAACTTTTTACCATTATTATTATTTTTTATCAGGTAAAGTACAATTTCATTAAAATTGCATTCAATAGACGCTGAAAATTACAATTAGAAATGTATTTACAGACCATACGTATCGATATGCCTTCCAAAGCTTGAAAATAAAGAAAGACGTCATGAGAGTTCATTGGTTCACTATCCATCTCAGGATCATAATAGAAAAACTATCAAACTGAACACGGGTTGGGCAAAAACTAAGTTACAGGCTTACAGCCAGAATAATGACTCTAGAACTTCAAAGTATTTCAAATTGCAATTTTGTGCAATAAACATGAAAAAAATCACATTTATCATGGACATAGCAATTTTAAAAAAAGGTTAAGCTGCTCCACTTACACCTGATAAGGATATGACAACTTCATCTTATTGAAAAAGAATAAGAGGAGAAACTCCATCTCATCATAGATATAATATCCTTTTATGAATTGAAGCCAGAAATTTCAAGTTATCATCTTGTCATTACAAGAATGGGATTGTTTGTGACTTTTTGGGTATAATGCTCTGTTCTATTCAATATACCAGTCAAAAGTTCAGCAAACAACGCCAAGTATCTACCACAGATATGTTGGATATTGTAAAGCAATACGGGAAGTAAATAAATATTACAAATGTTCGAAAGGATAAACAAATAGGCAATTCAGAACTACCGCAAACTTGTTGAGTCTTGAATCTTGATAACCTGAAATCAAGAAACACACTAAATCTGGATTGTTACAACTGTGGCTGAGTCGAGAGATGACTCTCTGTCTTTAAGACAAGATTGCCCCGTATATATGCTTTTACGTTAACAGGCAATAGTCTCCCAAGATAAAACAACAACTAATCAACACTATAAAGCAAATAGGTTGATTCTGACGAAGAAAACAAACACGAAACGACTTGCTGAAGAATGGAAAAGGAAGGAAGAGTTTCTGTTTTAGTCCCAACGTTTCTGCTCACGTTATGGACTGAATTTCAGTTTCTCTTCTGTTTGTCTCTGTGTATATATGTTGTCTTGTTTTTCTGTGTCTTTCTATGTGTCACAATTGAGCCAAAATGCATCAATATATAGCATAAGGGAGGCTGCTCAACTGCCCAAGACATGACTGTTAATGGCCATTGAAGGAGAGGGAATTAAACAGCCAAGTAATGGTTGTTTATGGCCATTGAAGCAGAGTGTAATTCAGCCAAGTAATGACTGTTAATGAAGGGAGTTAATCGGCACGACCCGTGACATGTGACCCGAGACCCGAGCCCGGACGGGCGGGCGGCGGCGGCGCGCGTGTGGGCTTAGCCTTGAACCCAAGCACATCTAGGTCCTCCCTCCTTTAAACACATGGGTTACCCCTTGGGGTCCCAAACCCTTAGCCAATTTTGAGACTTATAAAGAGAGCAATTTTTCCTTTTCCCACCGATGTGGTAGATTTGTCCCACACCATATTTCCATGCCTCAAACACCTTACTTCGTGGACCAATATCTCTTTCATTTTTCAATGAAATTTGACGATTCTTGGCCCTACGGTCATCTACTCACTTAGTAGATTATGCACGTGTGAAGAGACATAGCCTCCAGCATGTGGAACCCTAGTGTTTAATTCATTAAATATGGGTGAACGCACCTCCCACCAAAGACAAATTTCCGACAAGATAACGACACAAATATTAAAAAGACTCAATCTTTAGAAAACTACTTATTGGGTATTTCTTTATGCAAGAGGCATGATTCTTGATAACATATGAGCTTAAAAATAAGGTCCAAAAGCACCAGGGTAATGTGTATAGTGTAGGATTTTGTTGGGTTCAAAACACATAAGTAAGGCACAACGGAAGTTTAAAATTTTGTTCTTACTTACCCCAACAATTTCTTCTGGTATGGTTATATGACAATAAAAAACCTGTAACATAAAATATGAACACTTACAGGTTGTATTATCTGGAGTCTTTACTAAATGGTGGACACACGATTCCCTTTTCGACTGCAAGCACAATGCTACGGTGTATTCTTCTATCAAGAAAAGCCAGGAAATCTTGGCAGAGGTTTGAGAGAGTTTCATCCTAGACTCTAAGTATAGAATTAGTTTATAGAATTGGTGGTTTAATTAACAATGGGAGTGTTGTATTTATAGTTAAAATTAGGTCACAAATCAGATTAGGGTTGGGCTCTAAGCGTGGCCTAAAAACCGAGGTGCAATGGGCCAGTCTGACTGGGCCCACTGTCGGGTCGGCGCCGCGGCGCCTTACGTAAAATTCCGTTTTCCATTTTCATTTAATATATATATTCAGCACATTAAATCCAAAATTTAATTTTAATTTAATTAAATAATTTCCATCTAATAGAAATTATCCCATAGTTATTATCAATTTAAATATTTCGATCCCAAATCGAATATTTAATACTTTTTGTCAATACACCCTTAGATCGAAGAGACAATCGAAATAGTGTGACCCTATATGCCTTCATATATCGACACCAATCCAATTAAGGTCCATACAGAACTCCTAGACTGCGTCGTACGACGAACTCAATATAAGAAGTACGTTTACATGAATCCAGCAAACATAACCTTTATGTGAGATGATAAATTCCTTTCATTCGTGACACACTCGATCAAGCTTAGGATTTGCCATGTGTCTATCCAAATGGCTTGATCACTTTATCTCATCTATATTAGTCAACAACTAGACCATATTCTAAATATGTCTCTTGCATTGGCCAATGACTTGGTCGACCTAATATCACTGAGAAGTTGAGTGCTCTCTCGAATATCCAATCGAGGAATGACTCATATTCTTGGCTCAATTACCACCTTAATTTACATCATAATGTACCCAACACAAGCCGTGTCTTATCCTATAAGGAGTTTAAGCTTAGGACAGGGTCAAAGTACATTACTCTGTAAACAAGGTGCGTATTGACCTCAAGTCAAAGGACCTTTATATCCCACACGCTGATAACACTCTAGACATGTCTAACAAATAGTTTATCAGCAGGGTATACCAATACTTTCCAAAAGTATCCATGTGTCCATCACTTGTAACCATTACTAGTAGTAGATGAGACATAAATCTTAATGACTTATAAAACTAGTCCATAACCTCTTTGGGGACATACAACTATTATTATTAATCCCTATCGTCACACTTATTAAGTCCTAAATTATTTCAGGACCACATCTTTATATATGCTAAGCTCTTTATTTGCATACGTTCAGCTTTTTAAAACATCGCCAGTAAGTACGGGGTGTTACACATACTCGACCCACGCCCCCAACCGGCCTACACACCATACCCTCCATCCCACCTCCCCACCATCAACTTATGCACCGATTGACATTGAGGCAGCTATGAACATAATGTCACTCAACGCTCTAGACGAAAATTGGTATATGGACACAGGCGCCACATCTCACATGACGGCATCACAAGGTACTCTCTCGTCTTATTCCAATTTGAGTAATTTAAATCAGAATATTATTGTTGGTAGTGGGCAAGGCATTCCCATTAGCGATTTTGGTAATTCATCCTTATACCCACTACATCCATCGCTAATCTTAAAAAATGTCCTCCATGCCCCTAAACTCATTAAGAATATAATCTCTGTGCGACATTTCACAACTGATAATAATGTTTCCCTTGACTTTGATCCTTTTGGTTTTTCTGTGAAGAATTTTACGACAGGAAGACGAATAATGAGATATGACAGCACCAGAGATCTCTACCCTATTTCAAACATCGTCAACAATCCAACCTCAGTTCCATCAACCTTTGCTGCTCTTTCGTCTTCCTTATGACACTCTAGATTAGGACATCCGGGAGATGATATTTTACGCTCCCTTAGGAAAAATAATTTTATTAATTGCAACCGTATTTCTAAGACTACTATATGTGAATCCTGCATTTTTGGAAAACATGTTAAATTACCATTTTCTGCATCCACAAATTGTACTTTACTACCTTTCGATATCATACATAGTGATTTGGGGACGTCCCCTATTTTAAGTACGGTTGTCCATCGATATTATGTGTTGTTTTTGGACGATTATTCCAACTTTATATGAACTTTTTCAATTGACAATAAATCCTAGGTCTACCCCATTTTTTCCTCATTTAGTGCTCTCGTAAAAACATAATTTGAAAAGAGCATTAAATGTTTTCAATGTGACAATGGCAGAGAATTCAATAATAATCAATCCAAACAGTTTTGCTCCAATAACGGTCTTACCTTTTGTTTTTCCCGCCCTCACACCTCCTCCCAAAATGGTAAAACCGAAATGAAAATCCGAACCATAAACAACCTAATTCCTACCCTACTTGCTCACACCTCAATTCCCCCTCAATTATGTCATTACGCACTCTCCATGACCATCTATCTCCTAAACATAATTCCAAACAAGTCTCTAGCTCAACGGTCGCCCACTCAAGTCTGTTTTATAGGAACCCCTCATACCAATACTTGCGTATCTTTGGATGTCTCTGTTATCCTCCCCATCCGACCACTCACAAACTCCAACCGTGGTCTTCCCCGTGTGTGTTTCTAGGTTACCCCGTCAATCATCATGGTTACTCGTGCTATGACTTGTCAAGCCGTAAAATTATTATTTCACGCCATGTCCTATTTGATGAGTCTCAATTTCCCTTTGCCTCCCTAAACTCGCCACCTCAGCATTCCTACGACTTCCTAGATGATGGCCTGGACCCTCTTCTTATTCATCATTTGCATAGTCCGTCGTCCCAAACCCCGACACCCGCCCCCACCTCGGACAGTCCGGGACACACTGCCTACCCGATTCTACCGACGATGGCCCAGAACAGCCCGCCTCAGGGTGATTCCACAGCCACCTCTCGGTAAACTGAGCATCGGCCCGCCGGTCCCGCCACCCCTGCCCTTTCTCCTCTTCTCGATAGTCCCGCGACACCCCCTCCTACCCCCCCCCCCCCCCCCGAGACACGCTCTCAAAACATAGAAACCCGTGCCATGCACAGAATTCATAAACCTGAATGACTGTTTAATCTATCCGTTTCAGTTGTCCCTTCCCCTGTCCCTCGAAATCCAAAGGATGCCTTGTCCGACCCTAATTGGAAAGCCTCAATGATTGACGAATATAATGCTCTTATTGATAATAAGACGTGAGACCTAGTACCCCGTCCACCTGATGCTAACATTATTCGTTCTATGTGAATTTTTAGACATAAAAAGAAATCTGATGGTTCTTTTGACAGGTACAAGGCTCGTCTCTTCATCCATAGGATGACAACCATGAGCCAAAGTGTCTTTCCAGTAAAAGAACTCCTCGTTAGAGAGTTGTTCTCCTTCAATATATAGCTTTGCTTTCTGCTCGAGAGGAAGTTCAAATTTAGCTGGCTGAAGCTTTTCTTTCTCCTCAGCAGGCAGTGCAAAAAATTCTTTGCACACTTTCATTGTCTCCGCCATTAGCTTTTTAGGAAATCCATGGTTAATCACCTGTTTCAAGAGTTAAATTTAATTTATATGCACCAATAGTTAGTGGTGAATTCACTAAGAGGAGTCAAATATAAAAAGAAATATATATATATACACATTGTAAGGGGATTCAATGTATAGTTTATACACAAAAAATTGACCTATCCCTACAATGCAATTTTTTCTAGAAGGGGTGTCAATTCACTATCCTTGGACGGGTAGCTCCACTTCTAAGTGACAACTATAACTATCATGTTACCAAGAAGATATCTACAAATAACAATTAATAATAAATAGAAGTAAAAATAATAATAATAAGACATATATATATATATATATATATATATATATATATATATATGTCTTATATATATATATATATATATATATATATAGCCCGACGTTGATAGAATAAAAAAACTATTTTATATTATTAGTATATATAAAAGTCAAATTCTTAACGAAATTTCTAACTACGCCACTATATATCTGTCACATGCATATTAAACTCTAAACACAAAAAATCCTAAAATGAATGAGTTCGGAAAAAGGAGAATTAGGGAACCTGAAAGAGACCAAAATCTTGTTGGAGATCAATGATAGGGACATCATTTCCTACAAGAACATCCTTTTCTGCCCTTTTCTCTAATGGTGTTATAAAGCTTTCAGAAACATTGTTAGTAGACCAATTTGAGACAAGAGTAGCCATTTGTGATTTTTTGCTTTTTCAGGGAACAAAAGTCTCAAATAAGAAAGAAGTTACCTTGTGGATATATTTTACTAAATTTGGTAGTGTACTATGAAAGAGCTAAAGGCCTATTTGCAGTGTTATATGAAAGAGCTAAATTTTGTGGATATACTTTACTTTACTAATATTTAGAAGCGAGAGTTGAAGACGACGATCACTGCTCTAATTTTCTGTACAAATAGTTATTTCAATTGTACCCCAATATGTTGTGCCTATTTCTTTGGCTTTTTGTCATTTGTGGACCTAATTCATTGGCCATTTATTAACACGTGTAGGCTTCGTTCTCTAGCAAGTTACGTGTCATTTTATTCAGCTTCAAACCTCAGTTCTTTGAAGCGTTAGCAATTCGATCATGCATGTGTGAAGAACCGGATTCTCCAACATACGTAACACTAGTGTTTAAGCCGTTAAAGTTGGTCGGTCGCAACTCCCGTCAAAGGCTAATTTCCAACAGTAATTTCATTTACCTTATATATATTTTCATTAAGGAATTTGGTGATTTGACCTAGGGTCTGACCTTGCGCTATTGAGCATTCAATCCAATTTTCACCCAAGAGTTGGACCAAACAATCAAAATGCCAATTTCAATTCCATAGCTGGAGATGATTATTCCTGATATTTTGATTTTGTCCGATGGTGACGATGCCGCAGAGATTCCCTGAAATAAAAGTGCAAGCTAAGGTGAGACTTTTTAACATCACTGAGGATTATAGATCATGTTATTTGGTTTGCACAGACTCCCTGAAACAGAATAAACTTTAGGTGTAATTTAGCACATTGAAGTGGAGTGCAAAATACTACAACTTGCACCTTCGTTAAATATTTATAAGAAGATAGTGGTGCTCAAGTGCCATCGTGGTCTTTATTTTCATGGTTAATGCAACTGTTACTAAGAATAATAAAAGGTCTCACCTTACTTTGAGTCTTTCGATATGGCGAACTAATTTCTACTGTAACATATGGGTCTTTAATTCTTACCGTGTTTGATTTGGTGATTAGATATTAATTGAAGGTAGATGTTGGCTTCATGGAGCTCAGACCTTGTGAAATTGCAGCAGCATTGACAATGTCTCTTTCAGCATTAACCTTACATCTTCATACGATTACAAGTGCTATTTGAAGGAAGTTATTTCAAATAGCATGAATCTCCTTTACTCCTTTCAGGTGAAAAAAGAATTCATATAAGAAGAGGTCCAGTGATGAATTTCCACTTTTAACTTCTACCAAGTCGGCTTGCCCCCATACTCAATTTTTTTTTGAAGTGGTCCACGAGCATTGAACCTTAACATAAAGTGTGTGTTATCGATGAAATTAAAGTGGAAAACAAACTTTCATCCAATTGACATGCTTTCTTCATTTATGAATTCTATGTGAGATTCAGTTAATGTGAAGTGTGATCCTAGCTCAGAAGGAAGAGCTTTATGCTCAACACATAGAGTTTTATATAGGCAAGGATGTGTTGTTTCTTTGTTAGTCTCATACTTATGTGCATATTATATGACACATTGACGACATGCACTTGCATCCACCTTGTATTGAGTTCAACACGTCCAATTCGCATATAATTGCTAAGGAGGTTCGGTTTTAGGTCCTCTTCCTTTATGTGTTTACTTAAAGGATATTAATATACGAAGTAGGGGTCAATGTCAAACTCCCGCCACCACAAGACGACTTTAACAAAAAAAAGAAGGTTAATAGTTAATTATTTTGACTGATCCACTTGTAAATTAAAAATGAGTAATATGAACTAAAAAGTTGAAAGTCTAATAGGAGTGCTTGGACACTTGAGACTAGTATTTGAAAGGAGTAATATTTTTCATATGCAATACAAATGGGAAAAAGCTAGATCAATGAGAAAAAGAGACTTTGATATATATGTCAGCTCAAGATAATTGATGTCAAGGTTGAAATGTTGTCGATTCTCGTTCATTTGAAACTAGAATTAATTAACAAAAGAACTAACACACAGAAACAAGACATTATATTTCACAATAAGGTTACAAATACAAGTAGACCAGATAATACCACACGGAAACCTCATACATATTACTTGAGGTTTGAACTTATTTAATAGACAGTAATTCAACATGCCATAATTCACAAACAATCATATTTTTGTACTTTAGCATAATTGCTCTGACAATATATTAACTTATTTGCTTAGGCATTGATTTTATATGGCTTAACACCAGCATCATAGCTTGATTTGTCACTTAGGTAAATCTCAGCAAACTCAGCATATGGATAAGGTTTGTAGAGTGGGGGGTTGTCTTGGCTGAGTAGTTCTTTAGCAGGTTCAATGGTACAAGAATAATCAGGACCAATCAAAGTGGCAATTGAAACCCTGTCTCTTGTTGGATCTGTCACCACCCTATGGATAGAACCTTCAAACTTTTCATTGGTAATAACCTGCATATAGTCAAGAAAAAAATTAAACAAAATTAGTGAAAATTTAAAATAGAGAAATTAATTATACTTTATAAACCCAATCCCAACGTGCTAGACATTCAACAGAGACATATACTCCATCTTTTCACTTTTACTTGTCCATAGTACTAAAAATAAATTTTTATTTTTACTTGTCAAATTTACCATATCAAGAGAAAAATAATTTTTTTTTCTTTTTTACCCATAACATTAATTACTCAATTCAAATCATTTTTCAAGTCCATTAAAACTATGCACCAATTAATATGAGTATCATGGTAAATTATATACTTTATTTATTATTTCTTAAATGGTGTGCAAAATTTATAGTAAACAAGTAAAAGTGAACGGAACGAGTATGATAGATAGGTAGATAGGTTAACACGGGGGTACTTTTTGACTTATCTACCCATTTGATAAATACCAAAAGTAACTACTCGTATGAGTCTAAAGTGTTGGTCGATTAACAAAATCAGCCAAAAAATCATAAGTTATTCGTCCCCAAGTACTTCTGTCTTTTGAATGTATAAGTAATTCCCAAATTACTCCTCTCGAAAATAAAACCCTAACTCGCTCCCTTTTTCATTTGAAGATACTTTTAATTTTTCTTTTTTTGTAAATACTAGGGTCTTCATGATTCCTTTTAACAGAAAGGTACATCCTAACTACTTATTAACATTACCAAAAAATCGCTAATTTTCAACAGATTGCATTAAGAATTGGCTCGTCAGATAACATTTCCGGCGACTTCTCCGTCGGCCAACCCTTATTGACAAGTGAAATTCCGACAAGACATCCATAAAAAAACTAACAATTTTCTAATAGTGATTATTATTGATTTCAGTATTTATACGAAACAAGTACCTACTTATAAAATTAAGTTCAGTGTTAAGAGTCCCACATCGGATATGGAATGGGAACATGAACTCCTTATATGGACTTGGATAATCCTCAACCTACAAGCTATCTTTTGGAGTTGAGTTAGGCTCAAGATCCATTATTTACATGGTATCAGAGTCAGACTCATTCCAATTTTTTGTTCACTGATGTTCGACCCCCAAATTATATTATACAAGCTCTAGTTAGCAAGGCCTGAGTGTGCAAGGAGTGTTAAGAGTCCCACATTGGATATGGAATGGGAACATGGACTCCTTATATGGACTTGGACAATCCTCACCCTACAAACTAGCTTTTGGGGTTGAGTTAGACCCAAGATCCATTCTTTACATTCAGCACTAAAAAATACTATTAACACTGAAACTTATTAACTACTTTTAATCAGTTAAACCAAACGGAATCTTACAAGCAATTATTATACCTTTAAAGTCAATCCCAAATTGACCACAAAAGCAGTAGGGATAGGTTCAACAACAATCCAGTTGTCATCCTTAACAATAAGTTGTTGCAAACCAGGCAAGTCTTGTTGAAGCAAAGTTATAACGTTACCATCATAGTGTGCTCCTGAACCCAATGTTGAACTTGGGTCTGGACATGGTGGGTAATAGTTAGCCAGCATCATCTGAATTTGGCTAAGCTCATTATCAAAGTAACCCAATTTAAGCCCAAGTCCTTCACAGATATAGTCGAGCATCCTCATGGTCAACTTCCTCACTTCCACTGAATATTTAGCCACCACCTCTCTGCAAAAATAATAATTCTTTAAAGTTAAAAAAGAAAACTAACCATATACTAGTAATATTTATGCAATTTTAGGGACTGATTTGCCTTTTTTTTTGGTTTATCAGCTATAGAGATATGTTGTTTCTAAGACATCCCAGGTCAAAATGATTTAACTTATTTATAGATGTAAAGATTTTTTACACAATCAGGTCATGTATAAGATACTTACAAGTTGTAAATTTATATGATAATATTAATTGATAAATAGTGACGAATTTGCTATAATAAGTTAAACTACTATTGATAGTGCAAAAACCAGTCTACACTGTCAATCAATGATAAAACCGATTATTTTAATAAGGGAATTCAAACAAATGAAAAATTTCGCACCTAAATTATGTTAAGGCTATTCATCTGTTTACATTGGTGAAGTCAGAAATTTTGGTGAGAGTGTTTTCTATATATAGTATAATTTTTCAACAAAGGTGTTCAACTAATCATCCTTCAATATATGTAACTACATATATTGACAAAAAATACATTTACCCTATTTGCACAGTGTAATATCCGGACGAAGGTAATTCAGTTGAACCACTTTCCTTACCTTTAGTTAATTCTATCATTACTGTTAGTGTACATATATAGCTTAAATTCATTTTTATCATTTCGTTGACCTAATAGTATAAAAGTTATTTAATATGTTAATGTATAAAAGTTAAATCCTTCTTAGAAATAGTAGTTCTAGAGAGATTATTATTTATTAGTGTTCACCTATATGTTGCTGGCTTTTCAGGCCAGGAGTTGACTAACTCTTCATCCAGAGGATGACAACCATGAGCCAAAGTGTCTTTCCAGTAAAAGAGCTCCCCGTTAGAGAGTTGTTCTCCTTCAATATATAGCTTTGCTTTCTGCTCGAGAGGAAGTTCAAATTTAGCTGGCTTTCCTTTTGGCTGAAGCTTTTCTTTCTCCTCAGCAGGCAGTGCAAAAAACTCTTTGCACACTTTCATTGTCTCTGCCATTAGCTTTTCTGGAAATCCATGATTGATCACCTGTTTAAAGAGTTAAATTTAATTTATGTGCACTGATAATTAGTGATGGACTCACTAAGGGGAGTGAAATATAAAAAGAAATATATATACACACATTGTCAAGAGGATTCAGTGTATAATATACATAAAAAAAATTGACCTATCTCTACCATGTATTTTTTTCTAGAAAGGGTGTCAATTCACTATCCTTGGACGGGTAGCTCCACTTCTACAGTGACAACTGTAACTATCCTGTTAGCGAGAAGATATCTACAATGTGTAAAAAAGAAGAAGATATCTACAATGTGTAAAAAAGAAGATATCTACCGGTAACAATTCATAATAAATGAAAGTAGTAACCATAATAATAAGACGTATATATAACCTGACGTTGATTGAATGAAAAAACTCTTTATACTATGAGTATATATAAAAATAAAATTCTTAAAGAAATTTCCTACTACGCCACTATATATCTGCCACATGCATATCTTAAACTCTATACACAAAAAATCCTAAAATAATAGAGTTCGGAAAAAGGAGAATTAGGGAACCTGAAAGAGACCAAAATCTTGACAAGCTTTGGTGATTTGTTGAACAACAAGATGGTGATCTTGTTGGAGATCAATGATAGGGACATCATTTCCTAAAGGAACGTCCTTTTCTGCCCTTTTCTCTAATGGTGCTTTAAAGCTTTCAGAAACATTGTTAGTAGACCAATTTGAGACAAGAGTAGCCATTTGTGATTTTTCTGCTTTTTCAGGGAACAAAAGTCTTAAATAAGAAAGAAGTTACGTTGTGGATATATTCTACTAAATTTAGAAGCGAGAGTTGAAGAGGGAGAACACTGCTCTAATTTGCTGTACAAATACCAGATCAATCCGACATTTAAATAGAGAAAAGAGAGAGTTTCTAACTCACAAGAAAGAGAGAGACACTTGGAGCAAAGAGCTGAGGTGTGAAGCTGAATAAATTGAAACCTAACTTGCTAGAGAAAGAAGCCGTGTTAAATGACCAATGAATTAAGTCCACAAACGACAAAAGTTAAAGAAATAGACACAACATATTGGATTACAATTGAAATAACTATTTGTACAGCAAATTAAAGTGCTAGTCCTCTTCAACTCTCGCTTCTAAATTTAGTAAAAAGTTGCTAATGAAATTTCTAATGGTATGTAATTTCATTTACCTTAAATATTTTCATTAAGGAATTTGGTGAATTGACCTTGGGCCTGACCTTGCGCTTTTGAGCATTCAATCCAATTTTCACCTAAGAGTTGGACGAGTCCGGAACTTAAATGACCCAAGAAGGACAAAGACAACTAAAAAACGTAACTTGCTAGAGAAAGAAGCCGTGTTAAATGACCAATGAATTAGGTCCACATATGACAAAAGTCAAAGAAATAGGCACAACATATTGGATTACAATTGAAATAACTATTTGTACAGCAAATTAGAGCAATGTTCGTCCTCTTCAACTCTCGCTTCTAAATTTAGTAAAAAGTTGCTAATGAAAATTCTAATGGTATGTAATTTTATTTACCTTAAATATTTTCATTAAGGAATTTAGTGAATTGACCTTGGGTCTGACCTTGGGCTTTTGAGCCTTCAATCCAATTTTCACCTAAGAGTTGGACGAGTCCTGAACTTAAATGATCCAAAGAAGAATGAAGACAACAAAAACATCCCCAAAAAAGTGACAAAAGTATCTTTTGTGCATGAATCTCTTGCACAAAGGGACTTAATCGTAATGGCATGGTTAAGTCCTTTTGCACAAGAAATTCCTGCACAATAGGGTGTATTATAATTAGGGCAGCATCTCCATTTTTCATCTTCACTCTTCACATTCACCATATTCACTCTTTTACCATACTTTAGCCCCCGAAAAATAATGTCTCAAAGCTTTGAAACGTCAAAAGTTGCTATAGAACCCCATTTGTTGTTGCGGCCATTATTGTCAGCTAAGAATATCAAGGACCCAAGATAATTCGGGTCGTCATTTTTTTGTGTTGTAAAATGTTTTTACAAGTTTTTATAGATTTGTTTTTTCACATTATCTACATATTTTACTTTCAAAAACTATTTTTTTTGTAATTTATAGGATATGGATGATTGCAAATATTTTCGATGGGAAGATGAAATTTCCGTGGATAAAACAGTGGCGACAAATTTTAAAAAGCCTCAGGTTGATAGAGATACTGCGACTTCACGTATTACTACAGATACTGTGAAGTTTAACTTGTAGTTTAAACTTATGGAAGCTCAATAAAAAATTATCCTTCTTGAGGTCTTTCTAAAAGAATTCGAAGATAAAAAAAGTTTTTCAAGGATAACCTTAGAAACATTCAACACGAGAAAAATGCTTTGAAAGAGAAATTGAAATTTTGAAAGATGATTTGTGCTCTCTTGTTGTTGTTTCTAATCTTGAAATGTTGCATTGTTAGTTAAATTTTTATGTATTTTGTTTTAATTTTTACTAGTTGCACATTTTATGTATTATGTATTTTCTATCGATTTCTTAATGTATTATGTAATCGGCACATTTTATGTACTAATTTATTTGTGTTTTCATTAAAAATTATGAATTATTAAACTATGTATGTATTATTAACTCTAAGACGCTTAAATAAATTAATAATAGACTATAACAATCAAAGTAAAATTAAACATACCAAGTTTTTTCAAATTGATGACTTCATCATAAATTTAAAATACAAATAAAATCATAGTACCATTAATCATCATCAGAATAGAAGTCCTCAATATCGTCCTCAGAATAATATTTTGGGTTTCTTTAGACATATCTTCTTTCTGTAGATGTTAGTTCTCTGGCAGTTGATGATGCTTGTTCTTCGGTCAACTTTAGCATGTAAAAGCTACGTCTTGCTAGCATTCTGTTGTTTTATTTTCTAATCTTCCGTACCGCAACCTCGCAAGAATGTTGATCAGTTCGAGACATGGTCATTGATAACCTTGTTGGAATTGGAGCGTTGAGATTCTTCAAGTTACAAACAAAACATTCTGATTTGGCATACTGATGTCCATTCTCTCTGTAAACCTGTAACACCCCATACTTTCGGGCGATGGTTTAAGCATCTAGACATATGCAAATGAAGAGCTTAGTATATAAAAGGACGAAGTCCCGAAATAATTTAAGAATTAACAAAGGGTGTGGTAACGATAACTGGTATTAATATTTGGTGTGTACCGAAAGAGGCAACGGAGTAGTATTATATCACTTGACCATGATAATGAGTATATGAAGTATACCAAAGTGATTACTATTTAAGTGAATTGAGATGGAGAAATTAATTATGTGTGTAATTGGATGTATGTTGAATTAATGGAATACATGGAGAATTAATTAGGATTATATGGATATGTCTTGTATGGGTAGGTAATGAGGTGGATAGACTCCACTTAGACACATGGAAATTCAAAAGGTTTTGGCTAAAAGGGAGGACCCTCCACGTGTAAGAAAAGAAAAAGGGTGGCAATGACCTCTTGAGTCTTTTTTTTTTTTTTTTTTTTTTTTTTTGATAATCCAGGTTTCCAGGCTTGCGCCTGACTACTTCACTGGTATTACCCAGACGTCCTGGAGGTAATAGCACCGGTCCTTCAACAACTATCACCAGGTAAATCGCGGGATGTGCTCCGGTGGCCAGTTTTCTGAGAGCGTACAACTGATCAATGAGACAAGGTCAAATTCCCCAACATGCAGAATTTCTTCGTGCTTGCGGGGAATCGAACCCACGCTGTCCCATGCCAGAGCGCCTTATAGCGCCCAGGCTTTGCCACTGGACTATGCCCCGGAGGACAAACTGTGGTAGGGTAAACTTTTTTTAAAGTGACTGGTCCCACCGCATTACGGCCCCATACCCCAGAAAATCCCACCTCCGCCCGGCCCTACGGATTAGTATACACCGCTTGGCCCTACGCGTATGGAGGGATTTTTTTGGGGAACACGCTTCCACTCTCGCCGATCGGAGGACTCGAACACGGAACCTCGACAAAGAATACCCTAATGTATTGGCCACCGGGCCAAACACTTTGGATAAAACTGTGGTAGGGTAAACTTTTTAAAGTGATCGGTCCCACCGCATTACGGCCCCATACCCCGAAAACCCCACCTCCGGCCGGCCCTACGGATTAGTATACACCGCTTGGCCCTACGCGTATGGAGGGATTTTTTTGGGGGAACACAGTTCCACTCTCGCTGATCAGAGGACTCGAACACGGAACCTCAGACAACAATACCCTAATGTATTGGCCTCTTGAGTCATTTTTAATTCATAAAGAAGGAGGTGCAGCATTTATATTTAGAAAGGTAGTAGCATAATTCCATTTGGTTACTAGCAGCAGCATGGTGCTTTCTTTTTACAATTTTTACAAACAAGCAACAACGTGATAGCAGTATTCTTGAGATCTCAATTCTCATATTATAGATAAACCTTTTAGAAACAAATAGGCAGCAACAAGATCGGGGGCAGCAATATTTACCCAATTAGCCGCAGCAATCAAAACACGGTCCCTAAGTCATATTGAATTCCATTTTTCAAGCTGGTTCATTCGTGCTTAAGGTTATGTGTTATACGAACTACTTGGGTTGTATTATCAACAGATCGACGAAGGTATGTTCAGGCAAATTAATTCTTTCTTTTGGCATGTTTCATGGAATGAAACGTAAACGTGATATTATTCCATAAATTATTCTGCTCTTAGTAGTCGAGGATGTTCCTGTTATTGATTCCTATGTTGAAAGCATATCTAAATATGTTCCTAAATCCTTATTGAGGTATATGTGAAGGATGTTAATGTTCTCAATGTTAGCCGAAGGTACAAGGCCCAATGTTAGCCGAAAGTACAAGGCCCAATGTTAGCCGAAGGTACACGGCCCAATGTTAGACGAAGGTACAAGGATATTATTTCACCCGATAAGTTCAAAATGTTTTATTGTCATTCATGCATTTGCATTATAATCATGTATTACCCTGGATCCACATGTGTTATATACACTACTATATGGTACACATTATATATATGTAGGGGATGGAAAAAGAGAATGTCGTTATATATGCAACACCATCTGCAGCTGGTACAGACTATCACGAAAAGGAAGATGCCCAATGAGGCCAATATGATATGATGCCCACAGAGGCCGATATGATATGATGCCCACAGAGGATGTATGGGAAGGAAGATGCCCATGTGTGGCCAATATTTATATGTATACCGCATTTGCATTGTGCATGACATTTAAGGATATGTATTAGGGCCCTCAGAGACATTCACTACTGTCAGTTGTTGATGTCGACTGTTGCTATCGATTGTTGTTGTCAGATGTTTCTGTCAGCTATTTGTGTCGTCTGTTTCTGTTTCAGATTACTTTTGTATCTCTGTTATATTATTCTTCATGATTGATGTACTCAGTACATCAGTCGTACTGACGTTCCTTTTGTCGGGGGACGCTGCGTTTCATGCTCGCAGGCTTAGGAAAACAACGGGACGGTTCGCACTAGTAGGTTGATAGTTCAGCTGATATTGGAGCACCCTACTTGTTTCAGAGTTGTAGTTTGATCGTGGTATGATGTTTTGTATATGCATATGGGTATGGCGGGGCCCTGTCCCGACCTTGTGATGTCATGTACTCTTTAGAGGCTTGTAGACAATTGTCCTATGTATAGTAGTCGTGTATGGCCATGTCGACCTTGATATGTGTGTCGGCAGGTTATTTGGTGATGGTCCTTGTGGCCATGATTGATTACGATTAGCTGGTAGTTATGTGAAGAGGGGTACTCGGCAGGTAGGGTTCGGGTGCCCGTCGCAGCCCTCCAGTTTGGTCGTGACAAACTTGGTATCAGAGCAGGTCTGTCCTATGGAGTCTGCAAGCCGTGTCTAGTAGAGTCCTGTTTATGGGTGTGTTGTGCGCCACACTTATAAACAGGAGGCTGCAAGGCATTTAGGGATGGTTTCCATTCTTTCATATCATAGATCGTGCAGTGGAACTAGGTCTTAAGAATTCGAGTTTAACTCATTCCTTATGTTGTTTCAGTGGCGACGGTTACTAAAAAGACTTCAGTTAGTTCATATTCGCCGCCAGTAAATGAGTGACTTCTACCAGACGATTGATACGCCAGAAGGCCAGTGTCATGTTCAAAATTTAAGATTGTAAGGATTCTCTCTGTAGACCTTATCGTGTACATCAATGCCTTCCTCCAGTAGGGGTATGATTAGCAGGGAGATTGAAGTTAGATTGTGTGTAAATACGAGTAGCATGCTCTCTAGTGAGACAGATCCGTCAGAGGATATGAGTAAGTTACTTTCCCATGCATGACTTCATTCTAGAGCATTGGACAGAGATAGGCCTTTGAGGGGTCAGAGAGTTTATTAGTCAGGGCTCGCCGATAGTTAGAAGGGTCAAAGATGCTAATATCTCAGGGTCAAAGTTGTAAAGGTCGAGTGAGATTGCCCGACCATCTTGTAGTCAGTGTGGTTGAGTGTATGCCGCAAAGGTACAGGGGGTTGCTTTAGGGTGGTAGCCATGGCCACAACATTCCGAAGTATCCCAAGTTGATGCGCAAAAAGTAAGGATAAGATGATTATGAGTTGTACAGATGAAAAGCAGAAGATATAATTGGAAGGTTATGAAAATCTACATGTGTTACAGTGATTTTTGCTGATTAAAATGTGGAAATGTGTTATGTACGTGCGACCTAAATTGTAATGTCTTACCGAGAATAGATTGGGAGTTGTCCAAGGGTATCATTAACGAGAATGGATTGCCACAATCGAATCTTCTGAAGGGTGACCATCAGTAAATTTAAGAAGATCACATAAAGTGACGTACCCGAAATAGTGAGCCAAGTCATATATAAGGATCGAGTTATCCACAGTAGTGGAAAGGGACATAAGCCTATCGTCCTTACGTAAAGGGCCAGATCGCGTATCATTGAGAATTACATGTATCAGTGTTAGTGAGCTAAGGCATGATATAAGTATTGGACTGGTAAGGTCTTCGGCTTCATTGTGCAACATGTTATAATTCTAAATAACCTCTGGATAACAATAGCTTGTTAGGGGCAATTGAGGAGGAGAACTATGGAACAATCGAAAAATGGGTGTAAGAAATATGAAAATAGTTAATAAGTATGAATGAAATAGTATGATCAAGGATTAAGGCAGAAACGTTTTTCGTTTAATGACGAGTAGAAGGAAGGATTACGACATGAAGGATGAATGTGAATAAGATTATAGTTATGCAGGTTTCACAAAGGTATGATTACTCCAGAGCAGCGTAAGGACCAACGGTAGATGAGGGACAATAAGAACTCTTCGGCCAAGAGTGACGAACATCTGATGTTCAGGAAGAGAGTATGAGAAATACTCTGAGATAAGAGACCCCCCAAGGCAATTTGAAATGGAAATGTAAAGGTAAGACGAATGAGCACTCGGTCGTTGGGAGATCTAATAATGATAAGACAAGAAAGCTTGACAAGTCCTTGGATCATGCAACACCGTGAATTGGATCTAAACATATGAAGCATCGGTTCCACAACATATGCAATCATACATCTCAGGAAGTATGCAAACAGAAGTAACGGTGAGTAAAGCTCGAGATTAACGCCTATACAGGTGGAAATAAGCCAATGACGCCTATGGATATAAGGTAGACATTAAAGATATATGTCAAAGAGATAACAACATTATAATAAGGATAAAATGTCAGACAAATACAGGTGTCTATGAGCATTTATGAACTGACCAAAGGTTCTACGAGATAGATAAAGTAATGGATTTACAGCTTAACAGGATCGAGAGAATTTTTTCCCAAGCGCCATTGACAAAGAGTCTTAGCCATGAGGCAAGTGAAGGAATTTGAATATAAGTATAATGACCAGGTTTGGATATGGTAGGCCAATGTCAAGTAATGTAAATTCTCCAGAATCTTCCACGTACTGAATGAGGGAATAAGTTAATAACTCATCTTTTAAGGGGTAGTAACGCCAAGGATTGGAATCAGGAGCAATGTTTGAGATTGAGTACATGTACCTGGATATTTTGGAATTAAGAAGAGTACAACAAGTAAGAAAATGAGTGAACAAGTGTCAAAAGAAGGAAAGAAAGGAAGTTGTTTATAATTACGAGTAGTGAGAAAGTACGAAAACAAGAAAAAGAGAGATTTCTTTCAGACCATGAGTGAGAGTTATCTGTGATGATACGCACACTTCAGATTTGAATGACATTGTTCTAAAGTGTTCACGATTGAGATACTACAAATGTAATAACTTTTAGCACACCAATTAGAAATAAATCTAAGTTGACAATAGAATCATTTACCTACAAGCGGCTTGACTAACGTGAGGACTAAGGAGAGAAGTTGATCTGAAGGAACACATCAGTTAGCTAAGTGAGAGTGATATTGGAGGATTTGGATAGTGATAGCCCTATGTTTTAGAATACAGCAGGGTCATCCCTCATATTGGAAGAAAATGAATGTCATAATGAAAATCCTATTTTAGGGAAGATCGGGAGGAATATTTAACAAAAAGAGAACTGCAACCTTCGAGTATAATGGGAGAGGTATCCCCCAGGTGGAAGATCTATTCATGTACTCCAGTGAAACAAGATTACAAAATAAGATTTTGACGGAGGTCCACTGCTCACGATATTCCATTCACCCTGGATCTACGAAGATGTGTTATGATCTCAAGGGTATGTATTGGTGGAACGACAAGAAGAAGAACATTGCGGAGTTTGTAGCTTAGTGTCTTAATTGCCAGCAAGTAACCGTGGAGTACCAAAAGTCCGGGAGCTGACTCAGAACATTGTGATTCCGATGTAGAAATGGTTAAAACATGTTAATCTAACATAACCCAATCCTAATTCATGATATTAATACTATTTGATCCATAAATCCTCATTAAAATCTACAATATAACTCTCTTAATCTCTTAATATGCATAACTCATCTTCTCCAACTCACATAATATGTTAAACTACCATTAAAAGAACTCATAATCATAACTTAAGTCATAAGAGAGAAAGAATCTATTACCTTAAGGTTGGAAATGCTCCTAAAGCTCTGCAAATACCCTTATGCGGCGCTGGTTTCGAGGGTTTGTTATTTGGAGAAAAGAAATCTGATCTAAAATATTTTCAGGACACCTGAACAGTGATCCGCTCCAGTAGAACTAATTCCATTGGGGCGGACTCGTTATGGCGGAAAATACCTCGCTGGGTGAGAGTCGCTTGACATCTCACCCCTCTCCACGGCGGACACGACTCTGCTGCGGCAGACTTCCCCCGACTCCTAGATTTTGCTTCAGCGAGCCAACCCCTCACCGACGCAGATCCGTCGGAGTGGATGCTAGTTCCACCGTGGCGGACACCAGACATCAGCTGATGGAAAACAACTCTGTTGAACACCAGAAATACTCCTGGAACCCCTCGAATACAAACCAAACATGCTCGTCTATGATAAACAGTGCTACGAACTTGCTCGTACCCTCAAATTTCACAAATAACCAAGCCAAGACATACTTTTCTAAAGAATCATCTGAGACAAACCAAAAATCCAAACTTACCAATAAGGCCACAAAATACATCTGATTGCCTCGAGAAATGAATCAATGACTCAACTAAGTCATAAATGACCCTCTGGAGCTACCGAAAGTGATGGGACCCGGAAACAAACTCATCTAGCCAAAAGTCAACTCTGAGTCTAACTAACCAACTCTAAGTTCTCAAACTTAGGCTTTTCATCCGAAACTCATACAAATGGACCTCGGGATTCGTGCCATCCATTCTCGTGCATCACAAAACCCACATAAAGATCAGGGGAAGGGTAAAATAGTTAAATAAGGATCTTTAGCTAAAAACGACCGGACGGTTAGTTACATTATGTATGCACCAAAACAATCTCACCTGGATGTTGCACTTCATGTAATCAGATATTTGAAATGCAATCCTTACTTGGGACTCTTGTTGAGCAGTGATAAGGATGATATAATCACAGCCTTCTGTGATTCGGATTGAGTTTCATGTGCAGTGACTAGAAAATCAGTGAGATGCTACTGCATGGGGTTAGGGAAATCTTTGGTATCATGGAAGTCAAAGAAGCAGGAAACGGTTTCAAGAAGCACAGCTGAAGTAGAGTATAACAGTATGGCATCAGCTGTGTCTGAGATAATTTGGCTTGTGGGGTTGTTGGATGAAATGAAATTGAAGGTGAAGCTGCCAGTGAACTTGTTTTGTGACAATAAAGCAGCTTTACAGATAGCAGTAAACTCAGTCTTTCATGAGAGAACAAAGCATATAGAAATAGATTGTCATTTCTTGAGAGAAAATATAAAGGGAATGATACGTGCAGATCATGTTGCTGGTACTGAACAAGAAGCAGATATATTGACAAAGGCATTAGGAGGGAAACAACACAATTACCTACTAAGAAAGTTGAGGCTATTAGATGTTTTTCAACCCTCAACTTGAGGGGGAGTGTTGAAGATAGGCAATTGTGCCTAATGGTTGTAGTACATCCGTCAAATTAGTGAAGCTAAGTTAAAAGTTGTTAGAGTTAGTTATGAGTTTGTTAGGAAGTTAAGAAGTAGTTATAGTTTGTTAAAGTAGTATAAATATAGGGATTGTACAGATATTTCATTTCTTAGTTCAGTTGAATGAAGATATTTACTCAAATTCTCTCTCTGCTTTCATTTCACATTCTCGACTGATTCACTCTAAAATTGTTGGTATCGGTTTGATCAGATAGAACCGCCTCCGATAGTATTTGAAGGTCAAACTGCAAACAGAATAAACTTTAGGTGTAATTTAGCACATCGAAGTGGAGTGCAAATTTCTACAACTTGCACCTTCGTTAAATATTTATAAGAAGATAGTGGTGCTCAAGTGCCATCGTGGTCTTTATTTTCATGGTTAATGCAACTGTTACTAAGAATAATAAAAGGTCTCACCTTACTTTGAGTCTTTCGATATGGCGAACTAATTTCTACTGTAACATATGGGTCTTTAATTCTTACCGTGTTTGATTTGGTGATTGGATATTAATTGAAGGTAGATGTTGGCTTCATGGAGCTCAGACCTTGTGAAATTGCAGCAGCATTGACAATGTCTCTTTCAGTCTTTCCGGGAAAAGCGAGGTCAATGCATTAACCTTACATCTTCATACGATTACAAGTGCTATTTGAAGGAAGTTATTTCAAATAGCATGAATCTCCTTTACCCCTTTCAGGTGAAAAAAGAATTCATATAAGAAGAGGTCCAGTGATGAATTTCCACTTTTTAACTTCTAGCAAGTCGGCTTGCCCCCATACTCAAAAAAAATTTGAAGTGGTCCACGAGCATTGAACCTTAACATAAAGTGTGTGTTATCGATGAAATTAAAGTGGAAAACAAACTTTCATCCAATTGACATGCTTTCTTCATTTATGAATTCTATGTGAGATTCAGTTAATGTGAAGTGTGATCCTAGCTCAGAAGGAAGAGCTTTATGCTCAACACATAGAGTTTTATATAGGCAAGGATATGTTGTTTCTTTGTTAGTCTCATACTTATGTGCATATTATATGACACATTGACGACATGAACTTGCATCCACCTTGTACTGAGTTCGACACGTCCAATTCGCATATAATTGCTAAGGAGGTTCGGTTTTAGGTCCTCTTCCTTTATGTGTTTAGTTAAAGGATATTAATATACAAAGTAGGGGTCAATGTCAAACTCCCGCCACCACAAGACGACTTTAACAAAAAAAGAAGAAGGCTAATAGTTAATTATTTTGACTGATCCACTTGTAAATTAAAAATGAGTAATAAGAACTAAAAAGTTGAAAGTTTAATAGGATTGCTTCGACACTTGCGACTAGTATTTGAAAGGAGTAATATTTTTCATATGCAATACAAATATGAAAAAGCTAGATCAATAAGAAAAAGAGACCTTGATATATATATGTCAGCTCAAGATAATTGGTGTGAAGGTTGAAGTGTTGTCGATTCTCGTTCATTTGAAACTAGAATTAATTAACAAAAGAATTAACACAAACCAACAATAAGACATGTTATATTTCACAATAAGGTTACTAATACAAGTAGACCAGATAATAACACACAGAAACCTCATACATATCACTTGAGGTTTGAACTTATTTAATAGACAGTAACTCAACATACCATAATTCACAAACCATCATATTTTTGTACTTTAGCATAATTGCTCTGACAATTTATTAACTTATTTGCTTAGGCATTGATTTTATAAGGCTTAACACCAGCGTCATAGCCTGATTTGTCACTTAGGTAAATTCTCAGCAAACTCAGCATATCTATTTTTAGTATAGTGTTCAAGTAAAAGTGAACGGAGTGAGTATATGTCTCTGTTGTTGAATGTCTAGAACGCTGGGATTGGGTTTATAAAGTATAATTAATTTCTCCTTTTTAAACTTGTCAAATTTACTATATCAAGAGAAAAATATTTTTTTTTATCCATAGCATTAATTACTCAATTCAAATCATTTTTCAAGTTCATTAAACTATGCACCAATTAATATGAGTATCATAATAAATTATGCACTTTATTTATTATTTCTTAAGTGATGTGCAAAGTTCATAGTGGACAAGTAAAATTGAACCGAGAGAGTAGGATGGATAGATGGATAGATAGATAGGTAGATATGTTAACTCAGGGGTACTTTTTGACTTATCTACCCATTTGATAAATACCAAAAGTAATTACTCGTCTGAGTCTAAAGTGTTGGTCGATTAACAAAATCAGCCAAAGAATCATAAGTTATTCGTCCCCAAGTACTTCTGTCTTTTGAATGTATAAGTAATTCCCTAATTACTCTTCTCGGAAACAAAACCCTAACTCGCTCCCTTTTCCATTTAAAGATACTTTTAATTTTAATTTTAATTTTTTTTTGGTAAATACTAGGGTCTTCCATGATTCCTTTTAACAGAAAGGTACATCCTAACTACTTATTAACATAACCAGAAAATCATTAATTTTCAACAGACTCCATTGAGAATTGGCTCGGTAACATTTCCGGCTACTTTTCCGTCGGCTAACCCTTATTGAAAAGTTAAAATCCGACAAGACGTCCGTAAAAACTAATAATTTTTTAATAGTGATTATTATTAATTACAGTATTATACGAAACACTTACTTGTAAAATTAAGTTCAGCACTAAAAATACTTTTAATACATTTAGAGTCAATCCCAAATTGACCACAAAAGCAGTAGGGATAGATTCAACAGTAATCTAGTTGCCATCCTTAACAATAAGTTGTTGCAAGCCAGGCAAGTCTTGTTGAAGCAAAGTTATAAGGTTACCATCAGAGTGTCCTCCTGAACCCAATGTTGAACTTGGGTCTGGGCATGGTGGGTAATAGTTAGTCAGCATCATCTGAATTTTGCTAAGCTCATTATCAAAGTAGCCCAATTTAAGCCCAAGTCCTTCATAGATGTAGTCCAGCATCCTCATGGTCAACTTCCTCACTTCCACTGAATATTTAGCCACCACCCCTCTGCAAAAATAATAATTCTAAAAAGTTAAAAAAGAAAATTAACCATATACTAGTAATATATATGCAATTTTAGGGACTGATTTGTCTTGTTTTTTAGGTTCATCAGCTATAGAGATATGTTGTTTCTAAGACATCCCAGGCCAAAAGGATTTAACTTATTGATAGATATAAAGATTTTTTACACAATCAGGTCATGTATAAGATACTTATAAGCTGTAAATTTATATGACAATATTAATTGATAAATAGTGACGAATTTGTTATAATAAGTAAAACTATGATTGATAGTGCAAAAATGTCTTTACACTGTCAATCAATGATAAATCCAATTATTTGAATAAGGGATTCAAACAAATGAAAATTTTCGCACCTAAATTATGTTAAGGAGATTCATCTGTTTATATTGGTGAAGTCAGAAATTTTACTGAGAGCGTTTTTTATATACAGTATAATTTTTCAACAAATGATGTTCAACTGACTATCCTTTAATTTATCTTACTACATATATTGACAAAAAATATATTTACCCTATTTGCACAGTGAAATATCTGGACGAAAGGAATACAGTTGAACCACTTTCCTTACCTTTAGTTAATTCTATCATTACTATTAGTGTACGTATATAGCTTAAAGTCATTTCCAAAAAAGAGTTAACTCATATGTACTTACAATCTTTTTTACACAATAAAAATCTTTTAACTTGTTGCAATAGATAACTTATATTATTTAAGGGTTGTTAATTTCACTCTATGAACGGCCAGTCAGTCACATGTAATTATCATTTAATTAGATGACCTAATAATTGTTGGTACTCTATGGTACTTTATAAAGTAGTACGGGAAGTAAGTAACTATTACAAATGTTCGAAAGGATAGATAAATAGTCAATCTTCAAAACTGCCGCAAGCTTGTTGTGTCTTGAATCTTGATAACCTTGCAAGGCCAATGTTGAGAACTGCCGCAAGCTTGTTGTGTCTTGAATCTTGATATCCTGAAATCAAGAAACAACTAAATCTGGATGGTTACAACGTTGTGTGTTGAGTCGAGTGATAGCCCTCTGTCCTTAAGACAAGATTGCCCCGTATATATGCTTTTACGTTAGCGGGCAATAGTCTCCAAGATAAAACAACACTTTAATCTCAACGCTACAAAGCCAATAGGTTGAGCCTGGCGAAGAAAACAAATATGAATTGACTTGCTGAAGATATGGAATAGGAAGGAAGAGTTTCTCTTTACTCTTCTCTTTTGTCTCTGTGTATATAGTGTGTCTCTGTAGTGTATATCGTGTGTATATGTGAGGGTTTGGTCACTGTTTTTCCCACAGTTTTACTCACTGTTTTGTGCTATTTTCGTGACTGTTTTGCAATCTGTTTTTGGTGTTTTTCCAGTGTGTTTTCAGTCATCTGTTCCATCACGAATTGAGCTAACAACAACTCAATATATAGCATGGAAGAGGGGCTGTCCAACTGCCAAAAACAAGGCTGTAATGGCCATTAAGGGAGGCCATTAAAACAGCCAAGTAATGGTTGTTAATGGCCATTGAAAGAGGCTGCCCAACTGCCCAAGAATGGGCTGTTAATGGAGGAGTTAATCAGCCAAGTAATGGCTGATTAATGCCTTAAAAACAGCTCCAACAGAGGCAGAACCAACTTTCCAACAATAATATAAAAGTTATTTAATATGTCAGTGTATAAAAGTTAAACCCTTCTTAGAAATAGTAATTCTACAGAGAACACTTATTATTTATTAGTGCTCACCTATATGTTGCTGGTTTTTCAGGCCAGGAGTTGACTAACTCTTCATCCAGAGGATGACAACTATGAGCCAAAGTGTCTTTTCAGTAAAAGAACTCCTCGTTAGAGAGTTGTTCTCCTTCAATATATATCTTTGCTTTCTGCTCGAGAGGAAGTTCAAATTTAGCTGGCTTTCCTTTTGGCTGAAGCTTTTCCTTCTCCTCAGCAAGCAATGCAAAAAACTCTTTGCACACTTTCATTGTCTCTGCCATTAGCGTTTCTGGAAATCCATGGTTGATCACCTGTTTTAAGAGTTAAATTTAATTTATATGCACTGATAATTAGTGATGGATTCACTAAATGGAGTCGAATATAAAAAGAAATATATATACACACATTGTCAAGGGAATTCAGTGTATAATATACATAAAAATTTGACCCATCTCTATAATGTATTTTTTTTCTAGAAGGGGTGTCAATTCACTATCCTTGGACGGGGTAGCTCCACTTCTACAGTGACAACTGTAACTATCCTGTTAGCGAGAAGATATCTACAATGTGTAAAAAAAATATCTACAAGTAACAATCCATAATAAACGAAAGTAGTAACCATAATAATAAGACGTATATATAACCTGACGTTGATAGAATGAAAAAACTCTTTCCCAGTGTGATCCCATAAAGTGGGGTCTGGAGAGGGTAGGATGTACATAGACCTTACATCAACCTTTATGGGGTAAAGATGTTGTTTTCGATAGACCCTCGGCTCAAAAGGAAGCAGTAGATGCAGGATTGCAAGGAAAATAAGACAATAAAATATCCGGATATAAAGCAAATGGAGCAACACATAGTAATACACACACTAGAGCAATCCAGCATTGAAAGAGAGAAAAAAATGTTGAGTAACTCACAAGAAAGAGAGAGAGACACTTGGAGCAAAGAGCTGAGGTTTGAAGCTAGATAAAGTGACACGTAACTTGCTAGAGAAAGAAGCCTACACGTGTTAAATGGCCAATGAATTAGGTCTACAAGTGACAAAAGCCAAAGAGATAGGCACAACATATTGGAGTACAATTGAAATAACTATTTGGATGAGGTGGTGGGAGGTATACCATCCACTAAGAAGTTATTTGTAGGAGGGAATTTCAATGGACATATTGGGTCACTTTCGGAGGGCTATGACGACGTGAATAGAGGCTTTGGCCTCGGGGACAGGAGCATGGGAGGCGTCTCACTTTTGGAGTTTGCTAAAGCTTTTGGGATGGTGATAGAAAATTCGAGGTTCCTGAAGAAGGAGGAGCACTTGGTGACTTTCCGTAGTTCGATAGCTTAAACTTAGATAGACTTTTTGCTCCTTAGGAAGGTTGATAACGGTCTTTGTAAAGACTGCAAGGTTATTCCGAGTGAGTGTCTTACAATCCGACATAAGCTTTTGGTGATGGATTTGGAGATCAAGATAGAGAAGAAGAGGAGGGTTGTGGATGACAGGCTAAGAATCAAATGGGGGAGTTTGACCATGGCTAGTGCACATGAGATGGGGGAGATGTTGATGGCCATGGGGGCTTGGGGTAGTAGTGGGGATACGACCGGTATGTGGGATATGATGACCCGTTGCATTCAGGAGGTAGCTAGGAAAGTGCTAGAGGTCTCGCGGGGTAACCTTGGTGGGCATCGAGGGGACTAGTGGTGGAATGGTAAAGTTCAAGTAAAGGTGGAAGCAAATAAAGTGGAGTATGCGAAATTGGTAGAGAGCAAGAATGAGGTAGAGAAGTGGACGAATAGGAAATTATATAAGATGGCGAGGAAGGAGGCAAAGCTAGCGGTTACGGTAGCGAAAACAGTGGCGTTTGAACATCTGTATTTGGAATTAGAGAAAAAATCGGGGATAAGAAGTTGTACAGACTAGCCAAGGCGAGAGAGATTAGGACCCGTGACTTGGATCACGTGAGGTGCATTAAGGACGAGGATGACAAAGTACTGGTGGAAGACGCGCTTATTATACGGAGGTGGCTGTCTTACTTCTATAAACTCTTGAACGAAGAAGGAGATAAAGACATTTTTCTAGGAGATCTGGAGCAATTCAGAAGGTACCGGGATTTTGGATATTGTAGAAGTTAAGGTTGAGGAGGTTAAGGGTGTTGTTCGCATGATGCGCGGGGGACGAGCGACCATGCCTGACGAGATTCCAGTTGAATTTCAGAATAGCGCAAGCAGGGCAGGTTTAGAGTGGCTGATTGAGTTGTTTAATGTCATTTTTAAGATTTTAAGAATGGAGTACAATGATTCCTTTATACAAGAACAAATGTGACATCCAGAGTTGCAACAACTATAGGGGTATTAAGTTTCTAAGCCACGCTATGAAAGTTTGGAAAAGGGTCGTGGAGATGAAGGTGAGAAAAAACGTGTCTATTTCCAAGAACCAGTTTGGATTCATGCCGGGGAGTTCGACTACAGAAGTCATTCATCTTATTAGGAGGTTGGTGGAGCAGTATAGGGAGAGGAAGGGGGACGTACATATGGTTTTTATCGACCTCGAGAAGGCATACGACAAAGTCCCTATGAATGTTCTTTGGAGATATTTGGAGGTTAAAGGTGCACCTGTAGCGTACACTAGGCGATCAAGGATACGTATGATGGAGCCAAGACCAGAGTACAAACAGTATGAGGAGACTCAGAGCACTTTTCAGTGATGATGGAGTTGCACCAGGGATCAGCTCTAAGCCCATTCCTATTTGCCTTGGTGATAGATGGACTGATGCGATAAATTCAATGGGAGGTGTCATGGTGTATGTTATTCGCATATGACATAGTCCTGATTGATGAGACTCGCAGTAGAGTGAACGCTAAGTTGGAGGTTTGGAGACAGACTCTAGAGTCTAAAGGGTTCAGGTTGAGTAGGACCAAGACAGAATACTTGGAGTGTAAGTTCAGTAACGGGAGCGGCCATGAGACAGGCGTGGAGGTGAGGCTTAGTACTCAGGTCATTCCAAATAAAGGAAGTTTCAAGTATCTCGGGTCAATTATCTAAGGGAATGGAGAGATTGATGACGATGTCATATATCGTATTGGTGCAGGGTGGATGAAATGGAGGCTTGCATCTAGAGTCTTATGTGATAAAAAAGTTTCACTAAAACTTAAGGGCAAATTCTATAGGGTGGTGGTTAGACAGACTATGTTGTATGGGGCAGAGTGTTGGCCAGTCAAGACTTCGCACATCTAAAAGATGAAAGTTGCGGAGATGAAGATGCTGAGATGGATGTGTGGGCATACAAGGAGTGATAGGATTAGAAATGATGATATCCGGGACAAAGTGGGAGTGGCCCCGGTGGAGGATAAGATGCGGGAAGTGAGGTTGAGATGGTTCGGGCATGTGCAGATGAGAGGCACAAATGCCCCAGTGCGGAGGTGTAAGAGGTTGGCTATGGTCGGGTTTAGAAGGGATAGAGGTAGGCCGATGAAGTATTGGAAATAGGTGATTAGACGGGATATGGCGCAGGTGCAACTTAATGAGGACATGACCTTAGATAGGGGGTTGTGAAGGAAACGGATTAGGGTAGTAGGTAGTTGAGCGTAGTCCTACTTACGCTTATATACTGGTAGTTGTAGTGTTATTATTGTAGCCCTGCCTAGCCTATCATACTAGTAAGCGCAATATTGTTTTATAGTTCCCCGTCCTTTAATTTCTGATGTTGTATGCTCTTTTGTGTACTTTGTTTATCTTATTTACCTGCGGTAGTTACTGTTTTTTTTTTCAAAAATGTTTTATCATGGCATGTTCACTTTTGTTACTCTCATTTTTATACTGTTTTAAATTTCTTGTATGGATCTGACCGTTTCTCTTGCTTTTTCTTGAGCCGGGGATCTTTCGAAAACAACTTCTTTACTTACCAAGGTAGATGTAAGGTCTGCGTAAACTCTATCATTCTCATACCCCACATTGTGTGATTTCACTGGATATGTTATTGTTGTTGACTATTGTTTACTGTTTCATCCTAGGGTAAATTACCGATGATACCAATAAATTGGTAAATTCCGGACGGCGTCACATTCGTCGTGAATTACTGTTTTTGGGAGTGTAAACAAATTGTCAAAATTCTGTAGTAACTTGACAATTACTGGTTATCTAGACACATACCAATTTGAGTTCCTTTTCGCAAAGAGGAACTCACCGGTGGCTCATTCTGGGATTACGGGTCTTTCATCAATGCTGCAACACTTTACCAGCCTCTTGGTTTGGCACCACTGGTGGTAAGGAAATGCAGATGAAGGAAATTGTTGCTTTCTTTGGTCATGTTGGTAGCAAAACAACTTATAAGTTTCCCACATCCTTCGTAAATATTAATTTTACTTGGGGATTCTAGATTAGTTAAGACATCTCATGATTAAAGAATACAGTGTTGATGATTACAACTTAAAGTTTATTACTTTTAGCAGTCAATAGTTATCGAAATTGGTGAGTCAATTTATAAAAAAAATAGACTTTGTTATCTTTTCCCCTTATTAGATCTTTAGAATGAACGATTTTGATTGGGGATTTGATGCAATCAACTTGTGTTGAGCTAATTACCAAGAAAAACAGAGCAGTTTTAGTCAGACTAGTGAAAATATTACATTAATTGTATATCTCTTATTTTAGGTAGAATTATATTTCTTTTATAATTAGGTTGATTAGTTACCTAGTTTGTAGCAAGGTAAATATCTTCTGTAACACTCTATATTGTAAATCATCAATTAATAAAATCAAGAAACATATTCCTTTATGGTATCAGAAGCAAAACTCTAAACTATCCTACCCTAGTCGTCGACCCTCCCCCCCCCCCCCCGCTCTGCAGCCCCTCCCCCACCGACGGCAACCCCTCTCTCACGGCCAGCCCTCATTTCTCTCTCTCCCACATCCTCCTAAATTTCGTTTTCCATGGATGACCAAACAAAATTCCATCCTGCACTTGCAGTCAATAACATTAAAAATGTCATCCATGTTACTCTTGAGATGGAAAAGGGTCAGTTTCCTCGTGGGTGGAACTTTTCAAAATCCATTGTCGTGTCTACAACGTTATCGACCACATTATCCCTTCTGAATCAAAGTCCCTCGACCTACCCTCGACTTCTGATGATGGACTTTGGTCTCATTTGGATGCAGTTTTCCTCCAGTAGATATACAACACGATATCCAATGATCTGTTGCACACAATCATTGAGACCAATGCCACTGCCAGCCAGACGTAGGAACGTTTGGAGGATATCTTTCACGACAACAAAACTCAACGTGCCTTATACCTTGAAAATCAGTTTAAGGACGTTCATCGGGATGATTTTCCTAACGCGTCGGCCTATTGTCAAGAACTAAAGATATTTTCTGATCAAATCTCCACCGTTGGTGCACCAGTCACTAATCAGCGATTGGTAATGCAGCTTATTGCGGGCTTAAATAAATCATATGATGGAGTTTCTACCATCCTTCAATAATGCTCGTCGTTGCCACTGTTCTATGAGGCACATTCGAGGCTAATTCTTGAGGAAACCCGCAAAATTAAGCGCATCACCACTCAGGCCAGCATTACAGACGCCGCCCTCACCACCACCACCGGCCCCTCTACCGACGGTAGCGCCTCAAATTCCGGCAGCCATCACCACTGACCCGAGGACCCGCATCAGTAAATGTCAACCCGCAACAACCGTAAAGGGAGGCAGTCCAGCAGAGGCCGCGACGGACGGAATTCCGGCAGTAACGGTGGCTGCAAGGGACAGTCCCCGCCGGCAAGGAACAACCAGCAGCGTCCGCAACAGTGGCAGCAACCTCCACCGTGGGTTGCCTACCCTCTGTGGGCCGTGTGGGCCTTACCTACATGGGCTTCTCCCCATTGCCCGTATCCAACATCCTCGTGGACTCCACCTCCGGCCCGTTAGGCCCAACCTGGCATACTCGGTACACGTCCACAACAGGCTTACACAGCACAGGTCTCCCCGTCCTCCACCTATGCACCAACTGACATTGAAGCAGTTATGAACACGATGTCACTCAATGCTCCAGACAAAAATTGGTATATGGACACATGTGCCACCTCTCACATGACGGCATCACAAGGTACTCTCTCGTCTTATTCCAATTTGAGTAATTTAAATCGGAATATTATTATTATTTGTGGTTTTGGTCATTCATCCCTATCTCCACCACATCCACCACTGATTTTGAAAAATGTCCTCCACACCCCAAAACTCATTAAAAATCTAATCTATGTGCGACGTTTCACAACTGATAATAATGTTTCCTTTGACTTTGATCCTTTTGGCTTTTCTGTGAAGAATTTTATGACATGGAGGCGAATAATGAGATGTGACAGCACTAGAGATCTCTACCCTATTTCTAACACCGTCAACAAAATAGCCTCAGTTGCATCAACCTTTGTTGCTCTTTCGTCTTCCTTATGGCATTCTAGATTAGGACATCCGGGAGACACTGTTTTGCACTCCCTTAGAGTTAATAATTTTATTCAATGCAACTGTATCTCTAAGACTCCTATATGTGAATCTTGTGTGTTTGAAAAACATGTTAAAATACAATTTTATGCATCCACAAATTGTACTTTAATGCCTTTTGATATAATACATAGTGATTTGTGGACTTCTCCCATTTTAAGTATCGTCGGCCATCGATTTTATGTGTTGTTTTTGGATGATTATTCCAACTTTCTATGGACTTTTTCAATTGGTACTAAATCTCAGGTCTACCCCATTTTTTCCTCTTTTAGTGCTTTCGTAAAAACTCAATTTGAAAATAGCATTAAATGTTTTCAATGTGACAATGGCAGAGAATTCGATAACAACCAATTCAAACAGTTTTGCACCAAACATGGTCTTACCTTTCGTTTTTCCTGCCCTCACACCTCCTCCCAAATGGTAAAGCCGAATGGAAAATCTGCATCATAAGCAACTTAATTCATGATTTACTTGCCCACGCCTCAGTTCTCCCTAAATTCTGGCATTACGCACTCTTCATGGCCACCTACCTCCTAAACATAATCCAAAATAAGTCTCTAGCTCAACGGTCACCCACACAAGTTCTGTTTTGTAGGAACTACTCCTATCAACACTTGCGTATTTTCTAATGTCTATGTTATCCTCTCCATCCAACTACTCACAAACTCCTACCCCGGTATTCTCCGTGTGTGTTTCTGGGCTACCCCCTCAATCATTGTGGTTACTCTTGCTTTGACTTATCAAGCCGTAAAATAATCATTTCTCGCCATGTCCAATTTGATGAGTCTCAATTTCCTTTGGCTTCACTAAACTCGCCACCTCGGCATTCCTACGACTTCCTAAATGATGGTCTGAACCCTCTTCTAATTCATCATTTACATAATTTGATGTCCCAGTCAACGGCACCTAACCCTACCACGACCAGTCTGGGATAATCAGCCAACCCGATTCAGCCGACGATGGCTCAGACCAGCCCATCTCAAGGTGGTTCCATGGCCACCCCTAGGCAAATCTAGTCTCGGCATGCTGAACCCGCCACCCTGGCCCTTCCTCCTCTTCCCGACAGTCCCACGGCACCCTCTCCCCTCCTCCCGTCCAGCGTCCCGAGGCATACGGACAATGGAAACTCGTGCCATACATGACATTTCCAAACCCAAACGGTTGTTCAACCTATCCATTTCAGTTGTCCCTTCCTCTGTTCCTCGTAATCCAAAGGATGCCTTGTCTGATCCTAATTGGAAAGCTGCAATGATTGACGAATATAATGCTCTTATTGATAATAAGACGTGGGACCTAGTACCCTGGCTACCGTATGCTAACATTATTCATTCTATGTGGATTTTTAGACATAAAAAGAAATATGATTGTTCTTTTGAGAGACACAAGGTCCATCTTATAGGTGATGGAAGGTCTCAACAGGTGGGAGTGGACTGTGATGAAACGTTCAGCCCGGTCGTAAAGCTCGCAACCATTCGGACCGTCCTCAGCATTGCCCTTTCCAAGTCTTGGCTCATTCATCAGCTTGATGTCAAGAATGCCTTCTTACATGGGGATCTTCATGAAACAGTATATATGCGTCATCCTATGGGTTTCAGGGATCCTACATTTGGATTATGTCTGTCTGTTGCGGAAATTGCTCTATGGACTGAAATAGGCTCCTCGAGAATGGTACCAGTGGTTCGCCGATTATGTCTCCTCTATCAGTTTTTCACACAGTAAATCTGATCATTCCTTGTTCATCTACAGCAAAGGTACAGACATGGCTTATTGATGACATCATCCTCACCATATTATCTGATGTCCTCCGCCGGTCCATTATGTCACTCATTGCCTCCGAGTTTGCTATGAAGGATCTGGGGCCCTGAGTTATTTCTTGGGCATCTCTGTCACTCGCCATACTGGTAGCCTATTTATGTGTCAGAATAAATATACCGAAGAGATCATTGACCGTGCAGGCATGACATCTTGTAAACTGGTCCACATGCCAGTAGACACTAATTCTAAGATTAGCATTGATTCCGGCCCTCCATATTCAGACCCGACTCACTATCGTAGCTTGGTCGGGGCTCTGCAGTAACTCACATTCACGAGGCCAGACATATCATATGTCGTGCAATAAATCTATTTGCACATGCACAGTCCGACGGAAGCACACATAAATGCCCTCAAACGTATTTTACGATACGTCCAGGGTACACTTCACTTCGCCTTACACCTAGGGATGGCAACGGATCGGATCTGGACCAGATCCGTTTTTCGTACCTGAATCTAGATCCGGATCCAGATCCATCGGGGCCATAAAAATCAGATCCAAATCCGAATCCATCGGATCCACCGGGTCCACGGATCAGATCTGGATCCACATGTAAAAAAAATTGCTTTGCTAAGAATGTAACCTTGCTAAGCATTTTTTTTTTAACTGACAAACGATTTTTACTTAACTAACAATTTACTGTGTTTCAATTTTGAAATGTGCATATGAGATATTTTGTTCATTGTCTCGCTTTGATTGTGAGCTATTAGTTGAAAATGTTGGACAATGACAATAGTTGTGAAAAATGTTGACTAGTATTTTCACAATGCAGAACTTGCATGTGCTTGGAATCTTCACAAATGAAGTGAATATAATTTTAACTATTTGTCTATGGAGATGTTAGTCATTATCTAATATAACATTGATTTTATTATCGAAGTTACCTCTTTATTTTTTGGTTTTTGATTTAACGCGGGGATAAATTAAACTTGTTTTGAGAATTAAACTTACAAGGATGTGCTTAGCAATTTTAAGAAAATACTTATAAATTACATTCTAGGTTATGAATATAATTAATAAAAAATGGATCCACGGATCGGATCTGGACCGGATACGGATCTCAAATACAAGATCCAAATCCAGATCCGATCCGTCAGAAATGGATCTGGGTCCGATCCGGATCCGTCGGGTCTAAATTTTGAAGATCCATATCCTATAAAACGGATCTGGATCCGCCGGATCCGGACCGGGTCCAGGATCCACTGCCATCTCTACTTACACCTATATAGGTCCTCACTCACTGGTCTCGCTGCTTATTCTGATGTTGATTGGGGTGGATGTCCTGACACCCGACGCTCCACGTCTGGGTACTGCGTCTTCCTCGGAGATAACCTATTGTCTTGGTCTTCTATAAGGTAGCCTACACTATCTCGATCCAGTGCTGAAGCAGGATACAGAGGTGTAGCCAACGTCGTCTCTGAGTCCTGTTGGATCCGTAACCTTCTACTGGAGCTTCACTGCCCGATCCAAAAGGTCACACTGATCTACTGCGACAATGTTAGTGCGATATATCTTTCCGGCAGTCCCGTCCAACATCAGCGCACCAAACACATTGAAATGGACATTCTTTGTTCGCAAAAAAGTGGCTCGTGGTCAAGTTCGTGTCCTTCATGTTCCTTCCAGTTATCAGAATGCTGACATATTCACCAAAGGACTTCCGCGCATACTATTTGATGATTTTCGAGCCAGTCTTAGTGTTCGTGAACCTTCCGCTTCGACTGTGGGGGTGTAATAGAATATTTACCGAATCTCCTATTTTAGGTAGAATTATATTCCTTTTATAATTAGGCCGATTAGTTACCTAGTTTATAGCAAGGTAAATATTTTCTGTAACACTATATATTATAAATCATCAATTAATAAAATCAAGTAACATATTCCTTTAAAAATAACTCCATTCAATGGATGACTTAACCTATTCCTGGTATCCTATCTGTTTGTACCTGGCCATGCTTAACTTGTGGCAGTATTTGCACATAACTTGATAAGTGCAAAATGAATTTTTGTCTTGTTAACAAATGGTCGTTTAGACGTAATAGTTAGTCACTATTTATCTTCGTCAAAGTTCGGCATGATTTCTCCAAATGAGAGTGTCTTGTGTTATTTCATCAAATGATACAGGTATATCCTCAAAACAAAAGATTTTGGGATTTAACTGAATAGTTTTTTGTTCACTCCTTCGTCCTTAACCTCTGGAGATTCATGTTCAACTATAGTTGGAGTTTCTTCGACCACTTCTGATTTAACTTGGTAGCTTATTTTGCTGTGATATCTCTTGGTTCAATTGTCTTCTCTCTCTGCTAGCTTACAACTCTATGTTAACAGGTGGTTATGGAGTCGCCACTGGTGGACCATTGGCTTGGGGTTTGTACTATAACAAGGAAATGAGTCCGAGCCAATATTACTCTGAGCTCAATAGTATGGTTGTGGTGCCTTGCTTATCTACTGGTACATGTTCTTTTACTAATCTTTTGACAACATTTATAAATGGTTATTTGAATACACTCCTTTGTTGGTTTATCGCTTACTACATTTGGAACGAGATTGCATTTTCGGATTACAGAAATATCTTGATGGTTTACCGGAAGTTTAAAGGACAATTTCATAAAGGAGTAGGAAAAGAAAAATGCATTTTATTCCGCTTGATATGCTTGAAAAAGATTGCAGTAGTTCTAATCCAATTACTAATTCAAGTAAATGCACCTGCATAATGTCATTCTTGTCATGCCTGAGCTGCTTGCATGCTTTGATTGTACATTTGAATGGTGTTGTTTCATTCAGCTAGCATAGAGAGGTATTAAGAATTTGTTTTTTATTGGTATTTCTATCCTAGGAACTACAACTATGGAGCTATTGGTGAAACCCTCAAGCTAAATCTGTTAGACCATCCCGAATACATTGAACAAAATGCTACCATGGCTTTCCAGGCTGCAGTTTGGAGGTGGATGAACCCAACGAAAAAGGGTCAGCCTTCAGCTCATGATGCCTTTGTTGGCAATTGGAAGCCCACCAAGAATGATACCTTGTCTAAACGACTTCCTGGTTTTGGCACGACGAACATTCTCTATGGTGATAGTGTTTGTGGAAAAGGTGATGTTGACGCCATGAACAACATCATCTCTCATTTCCAGTATTACCTTGTCTTGATGGGTGTTGGTGGCGAGGAAGCAGGGTCTCACGAAGTACTCACCTGTGGGGACCAAAAAGCTTTTAACCCAACCGCTGCCCCTGCTGCTGCTTCTTGGGATTTATGAAGGATTGGTGAGCATTCCTTCCTACTTTAGCCCGAATGAAGCATACAATAAGTGGAGTGATATGGTGAAATTTATGGCACTGAAACAGATTGGGAATCTATTGTAAAATGTTGTCATTCTTTTTTTAGACTTCGTAGGTCCATATCATCCTCGTATGGAAAGTTTTTGTTTGTAGGTTTTTGTAGTCGAAGAATGAGTTAGCGCCGTTGGTACGCCAGATAAGGTGGAATATTCCAGGATCAAGTTTGAGATTACTTTTATACTATGTTTGGCAGAAGGTGTAAATTTATTCCAGAATATATTTATACCTTCTACCAAATAGGATATAATCCCACCTTATCCCAACAAACCTGATATTATTTTATCCCACCTCCTAGGTGGGATAAATTAGTCCAGGGATAATAATCCCAGATTAATTTAGTTCTTGGTAGGATAAACCTTCTACCAAACATAGCGCAGAACAGTTCCATTCATCATCATAAAAGAGGAACGAAGATTTCCGATTGGGTTCTTGTACTTTCGTTCTTATTCTCGTATCCGAAACCGGATCAAGCTTTTCTTTAGCAACCTCACTTTGTTAGCTTACCTCATCTCAACAAATTAAACCTTATATATTTTATCTCACTTCCTAGGTGGGATAAATTAGTCCAGGAATAATATTTCTAGAACTATAATCTCAAATTAATTTAATCTGCTTACCAAACAACAACAACATACCCAATGAAATCTCATAACGTGGGGTCTGGGGAGGGTAGAGTATACGCATATCTTACCTCTACCTTGGTAGGTAGAGCGCTTGTTACCGAGATACCCTCGGCTCAAAACAAAGCATAAGCACAAGCAAAGCAAAAGCAAAATCAAAGCAAGAGAAACGGTCAGACCCGGTCAAAAAAATTTAAAGCAGTATGAAAATGTTGGTATCAAAAGCGAATAAGTCATGATAGCGCATTCTGAAAAAGTAAGCAGTAACTAGTGCAGGTAAATAAGCTAAACAAAGTATACTAAAGGACATATAGCAGCAGAAATCAAACTGCATGGGACTATAAAGCAATATTGCGCCTATTAGTATGATAGGCTAAGCGAGCCTACAATAATAACACTACAACTATCAGTTTGCAAGCGTAAGTAGGACTACGCTCGCTACCTACTATATTTCTACCCTAATCTGTGTCCTACACAATCCCATATCTAAGGTCATGTCCTTAGTAAGTTCCACCTGTGCCATATCCCATCTAATTACCTCTCCAAAATACTTCTTCGGCCTACCTCTATCCCTCCTGAACCCGTCCATAGCCAACCTCTCACACCTCTGCACTGGGGCATTTGTGTCTCTCATCTTCACATGCCTAAACCATCTCAACCTCTCTTCCCACATATTATCCTCCACCGAGGCCACTCCCACTTTGTCCCGGATATCATCATTTCTAATCATATCCCTTCTTGTATGCCCGCACATCCATCTCAGCATCCTCATCTCCGCAACTTTCATCTTTTGGATGTGCGAAGTCTTGACTGGCCAACACTCCGCCACATACAACATAGTCGATCTAACCACCGCCCTATAGAACTTGTCTTTAAGTTTTCATGGAACCTTTTTGTCGCATAAGACTCCAGATGCGAGCCTCCATTTCATCCACTCTACCCCAATACGATGTGTGACATCGTCATCAATCTCTTCATCCCTTTGGATAATAGACCTAAGGTACTTGAAGCTTCCTTCCTTTGGAATGACCTGAGTACCAAGCCTCACATTCACGCCTGTCTCAAGGTCGCTCCCGTTACTGAACTTACACTCCAAGTATTCTATATGTAACATCCCGTACTTTCGGGTCATGGTTTGAATCACTAGGCGTATGTAAATAGACCCAAGCGTTGGAGGATTTATGTCATATTCACGTACGCGAATAAAGAAGCTTAGCATATAAAGGGATAAAGGCCCAAAATGATTTAGGACTTAAAATTATGACGCCGGTGATTGGAAATAATAATAGTTGTATGTCCCAAAAGATGTTATGGATTAGAGCTATATCACATGCTTGTGATAGTAAGTATATGAAGTGTGTTAAAGGTAATTTAATATTTAAGTTAATTGAGATCAGGAGTTAATTCTGCGGGTAATTAAGTAATATTAAATTATAGTGAGAGTAAGGAATTTACTACAGAGGTATTTGAATATATATTAAGGGACATCATTGTCTATGTGGCATTATGAGAAGAGTAGTAGTGACTAATAATTATTCAAAGTTAGTGGATAAGTTAAACATGGTCCACGTGTGACCTTGTTAATTATGCAGCTAGTGTTTTTTTAAGATGATGTGTGGCAATTAGTTAGGAGAAATGTTAAGGGTGGACCAAAGAAGGTCACGTGTAAAAGTAGAAGTTAGTATATGTTAGATAGATAGAAGTTTACAATTTTAGTGATCACTTAATTGGGTTTTACCTAGGGGTGAGCGGGTCCGGGTACCCTAACTTTTTTTAACTATTCGGACCCTACCTAGTAAACGACTGGTTCCTAAATCTACTACCCGGAACCTACTCATAGCAATCATTACCCGGAACCTACCCGGACCCTGCGGTTCCGGGTAGATTCCCGGGTACCCTGTAAATTATTTATGTCATAAATACTACTCTGCATAATCAGTGACTGGAATTGAGGAAATCAATGACTGGAATTGAGGAAATCAATGACTGAAATGGAGGAAATCAGTGACGGAAAATCTGAAATGTGTCTTCCGTGACTGAAATCAGTGACAAATGGAGGCACATGATACAACACAATCACTAAATGAAGAAAACATTGCAAAACTACTCTGCATAATCCAGTGACATTTAACAGAAATATATGAGTTGATTTCAGATCTGCATAATCCAGTGAATAAATGAAGAAAACATTGCAAAACTACTGAAATTGCAGATCTGCTTTTGAGCCAAAATTCCAGATCTGCTTTTGAGCCTAAAATGGAGGAAATCAGTGACTGAAATGGAGGAACAGGATACAACACAATCACTAAATGAAGAATACATTACAAAACTCCAAATATACATAAAACAAAAATACATCTTCTAAAGAAACAAGAGATGCCAAAAAAATTAAATAAACGCCCATAAATGCCACACATCCACTTGCATACTAATCCACCATTATGTCTTTCGTGACACAAGTAAGCTTTACAAAAATAAAATGAAACTATTGTGAGATTCCAAGACAAAAGATAATACACAAAAATAAAAATTCTAAATAACCCAAATCCATAAAACAAAAATAAAGAAAGACCTAGTGACTTACCTTCCTCATATTTTTCTGCATCTTCCTTATATTTCTCAACACTAATGGATTTTGAAGATGAGCGCAACCAATCTTGGCAATAAATCAAAGCTTCCACAAATTTAGGAGTTAGAGAGCTGCGAAATTGATCAAGCACTCGACCAGTTGTGCTAAAAGTCGATTCCGAGGCTACCGTGGATACGGGGATGGCTAAGATGTCTCTAGCCATCAAATTGAGAACCTTGTAAGTCGACTTAGAAGCATTCCACCACATCAATAAATCAAATATTTCATTTTTGGGCTCACGAGGACTACTAAGGTACCTTTCCAATTCAGATCTTAAATCCCCACCAAGTTCATCTTGGTCATCCTGGTACCAATCTTTGACAAGTGAAGCTGGATCAATAAAATCAAAATTTTCTCTATCAACACTGTCAATAGAGCCTTGAGACTCATCCAATGCACTAGAATCAACCATAGAAGAATGATTTTTGTCATAGAATGCAAAAAGACGTTCCAATACATTCATTACCTTACTAACCATCAGTTCTATTTTAGCATCATCAACACCAATCCTTCTATAACTCCAATTCAGAAATCTCAACTTATATCGAGGATCTAGTACTACGGCTATCAACACCATCATGTTTGTTCTCTCAATACTCCCATAATACTTGTCAAATTTGACTCTCATTTTTGTAGCCATCGCCTTAAGGTTTTCATTATTATTTTGGCTTTCAAATTCAGTTAATGTTGAAAACATGCTAATAACTTCATGAAAATAATGTTTAGTTGTCACATAGAGACTTCCTGACATCCTAATAGTAGCCTCATAGAAAATTTTCAGAAATAAAGACAACAAGGATGCATTTTTCCAATCCTCATCTTTCGGGACACCACAATCAAGCTCAGTCACAAAAGTCATATCATCATCTTCAAGTCTTACAAATGCTTGTTTGAACTTACTAGCACTTTCTAACATAAGATATGTAGAATTCCACCTCGTACTAATATCAAGACAAACAGAGCCCTTATAAGTTATGCCCTCTTCAGTTATACAACTTTGGAATTGTTGTGCTCTACTTGGGGAACTCCTAACATACTTAAATGCAGCTCGAATTCGACTAATTGATTCACGAACCTCGCTCAACCCATCTTTCACAATCAAATTCAATATATAAGCTGCACATCTCATATGAAAAAACTCACCCCCCCAAAACAAGGGTATTTCTTAACTTGTCCTTCAAATAAGCAATTGCCACATCATTAGAACTCGTATTATCAACTGTAATTGTTGATATATGATCTCTAATTCCCCACTCAATTATATATTTTTCTACCATCTTACCAATATCCCTACCTTTATGGCTAGGCATAACAACAAAGTTTAGCAATCTCTTATGCAAATTCCAATTTTCATCAATAAAGTGAGCGGTAAGACATAAGTAGCTCAAATTTTGAATGGAAGTCCAAATGTCAGTGGTGAGAGCAATCCTAGATTTAAGAGATGACAACTTATCTTTTAAGCATGAGTTTTCACAAACATAAAGTTTCATGCAATCCCTAGCAACTGTGAATCTTGAAATATGCTTAAGTAGAGGTTGTAATGCAGACACAAAACCCCTAAAACCTTCACGTTCAACCGTTCTAAATGGTTGCTCATCAATAATAATCATCCTAGCCAAGATGTGCCTACAAAAATCTTTATCATATTTCCAAGTGCTAAGCATATGCTCATTATCCCCATTTATACTACCTTTAAAATGAGCACCAAGCAATTTTTGCTTCTTGTCAATATTGTGAGGATACTTTTTGCAACTTCTCAAATGTTTCCACATGGATGAGGTACCATTGTTAACACTATAAGCTAAGCTTTCATTGCCATAATTACAGATAGAAACAACATTACCAGTTTTCTCATCTATTGCTTTAATAAAATGCTCCCAAGCCTCAGATTTTGTTGCATTCTTTTTTTTCGATGGTGCACGAGTTGTGGATGCCGTGCTAGCCTCAGCCATCTACCAAAAAAAGTATCAAAATAAAACATTGTCAGTAAACTATTCACACTCAAACTACTTCAGACTAAACTAAACTAACATAAATCAACTCAAACTACTTCAGACTAAACTAACAGAAATCAAGACAAACTAATTCAATCTAAACTAACAGAAATCAACCCAAATACTAGCTTTTTAATTTTCTAAATATCAAAATATTATGAGAGGAGAAAACAAAACAGCAACTCCAATATATTGAGCATAACAACAAACAATAAAAGGGAATCCTCATTTTCTGATGATTCAATTAGGACATAAAAATAGCAACTTGGAGACAAATCCACGACAAACCCACTTAGATTTCTGATGATTCAATAGAGAATCCTCATTTTTCACTCTTATTGTTTCTTGTTATGCTCAATTTAATTTGAGTCAAAACATTATGATAAAGAAAAAAACAGTAACTCCAATTAAATTGAGCATAACAAGAAACAATAAGAGTGAAAAAAATCAATTTTTAAAATGCAATATTACCATAAGAGCCTATCAAGCAAACCAGAGCACATCAAAAATAGCAACTTGGATACAAACCCATATCAAGATAGGCAATATTACCATAAGAGTCTATCAAGCAAATCAGACCATCAAAATAGCTCTTTTTACTTCTCGAAACATCAAAATATTATGATGAAGAAGAAAAACAGTAACATTATGATGAAGAAGAAATCAACCCAAACTACTTCAGACTAAACTAACAGAAATAAAGCCAAATTAATTCAATCTAAACAAACAAAAATCAAGCCAAACTACTTCAGACTAAACTAACAAAAATCAAGCCAAACTACTTCAGACTAAACTAATATAAATCAAGCCAAACTAATTCAATCTAAACTAACAGAAATCAACTCAAACTAATTCAGACTATTCTCTATTGAATCATCAGAAATCTGAACTATTTAACACATACAAGACCATATCTATCTCATCCAGTTTTGATAGTAAGTCAATACATGCAAAAACCTAATGTTCTTCACTATGCAACAACTTTAATGGTTATTCATTACCCTTAACAAGACCGAGAGGAATTCGAGCGCAACGCCGCAACCTTTGTCAAGCTTTTGGAGTGAGAAACAGTGACAACAAGATAGAGGAGAGGTTGCGAGTGCGAGGCTACTGCGACCTGCGTAATGGGTGTGAGCTGCGTAATGGCGACTGGCGAGGCTGCAAGCTACCGGCGACCTGTGAGTTGCGCCTGCGAGCTGCCTCTAAATGAAATGAGAAGTATGAAAATTAGGATTTAGGGCGACCTCACAGTGTGCGTAGTGTATTTTTGTTTTAGGCTTTTAGTTTAGACTTTAGAAAGAGAAATGGGCTTAGGGGTCGGACGTAATCAACCGGACTGGGCCAAAAAAATTAAACGCCCCAAAGCCCAAAACTAAATAATTTAAATGGGGGTGGGTTCATAGGGTCCGGGTATCGGTTCCGGGTCCGGGTACCCGGTCTCTATTTATCGAAATCGGAATCAGACCCGATATTGATCGATTCCTAATTTTAATACCCGGAACCTACCCGTTATTATAATATATCTACCCGGAACTTACCCGTTAGTATCAGTTCCGGTCAGGTATTTGGGTACCCTGTATCCGTGCTCACCCCTAGTTCTACCCAACTTTGTCCCTTGTGCTTAAATACTTTTATATATGTAGGATGATGACAAGGAAGTCATCTCTCCTATTAATTTGTCCTAGCTTGTTAACCTCTCCATATATTCTTATATAAGAAAACTAGTACAGAACGTTGGGAAATTAAGGGAAGCACATAGTTGTTGCTACAATTTTGGAATTCATTTATATTTGGGGGGAGAAACTCTCTTCTTCCCGTTCTTTTTCTAGGTTATAGTGAAGTGCAGCAATGTTTTTGGTTCTAAGACTTCTAAAGAAAATAGGAGGTTACTTCGTAGTAAAGCAAGGTGGAAGGAGAGTTGGTTCTTAACATCTAAGCTAACGTGGGTTGGACGGTTATTTGAGAGGTTGTTAAAGGGTCTACATCCAAGGTATGTTAAGGCAAATTATTTCTTTTTTTGGCATGTTCTATGTAACGAAACGTAACCGTGATATTGTTCCATAATTGATTCTACTCTTAGTAGTTAAGGATGTTCTTGTTATTGATTCCTATGTTAAAAGCATGTCTAAATATGTTTCTAAATCCTTATTGAGGTATATTAGAAAGATGTTAATATTCTTGATGTTAGCCGAAGGTACAAGGATATTATGTCATCCGATAAGTTCAGAATGTTTTATTGTCATTCATGCATTTGCATTATATTCATGTATTACTCTGGATCCACATGTGTTACATACAGTACTATATGGTATGAATTATATATATGTAGGGTATGGGGAAAAGGGAAAGGTGTTATATACGTGTCACCACCTGCAGCTGGTACAGATATCACGAAAAGGAAGATGCCCATGTGAGGCCAATATTGATTCCCTTGTGTGGCCAATATATATATATGTATACCGCATTTGCATCATGCATGACATTTAGGCATTCACTAAATGATATTATGCCCACAGAGGTTGTTATGGTAAGGAAGATGTCGGATGAGGCTGAAGTATATGTATACTGCATTGTGCATGACATTTATGCATTTACTGTTGGCAATTGTTTCTGTTGGTTGTTACTGTCGACTGTTTCTATTTTAGTTTACTGTCACAACCCTATTATGCTATTATTTTCCTGCTTGACATACTCAGTACATCAGTCGTACTGACGTCCCTTTTGTCTAGGGACGCTGCATTTCATGCCCGCGGGCTCAGGTAGACAGTGGGACGGTTCGCGCTAATAGGTTGTTGGTTCAGCTGATGTTGGAGCACTCTATTTGTTTCAGAGTTGCAATCTGGTCATGGTATGGTATTTTGCATATGCATATGGGTATGGCGGGGCCCTTTCCCATCCTTGTGATGTCACATACTCTTTATAGGCTTGTAGTCGATTGTCCTGTGTATAGTAGTCTTGTATGGCCCTGTCGGCTGTGATGTATGTGTCAGCCGAATATTTGGTAACGGCCCCTATGGCCATGGTTGATTTTGGTTAGCTGTTAATTATGATAAGAGCGGTGCCCGACAGGCAGAGTCCGGGTGCCCGTCGCGGCCCTTCGGTTTGGGTCGTGACACTATCTTGGTCCTATACTCAGCCTGAACCCTTTAGATTCCAGAGTCTATCTCCAAACCTCCATCTTAGCGTTTACTCCGCTGCGAGTCTCATCAATCAGGACTATAACATCTGCGAATAACATACACCATGGCACCTCCCCTTAGATTTGTCGCGTCAGTCCATCCATCACCAATGCAAATAAGAATGGGCTAAAAGCTGATCCCTGGTGCAGCCCCATCATCACTGAAAAGTGCTCCAAGTCTCCTCTTACTGTCCGTACCATGGTCTTGGATCCATCATACATATCCTTGATCTCCCTAGTGTACGCCACAGGTACACCTCTAACCTCCAAACCTCTTTATAGAACCTCCCTAGGAACTTTGTCGTATGCCTTCTTGAGGTCGATGAAAACCATATGTAAGTCTCTCTTCTTCTCCCTATACTGCTCCACCAACCTCCTAATAAAATGAATGGCTTCTGTGGTCGAACGCCCCGGCATGAATCCAAACTGGTTCTCGAATATAGACACGCCTCTTCTCACCCTCATCTCCATAATTTTTTTCCAAACTTTCATAGTGTGGCTTAGCAGCTTGATACCCCTATAGTTGTTGCAACTCTTGATATCACCTTTATTCTTGTATAAAGGGATCATTGTACTCCACCTCCATTCTTCGGGCATTCTCGCCATCTTAAAAATGACGTTAAACAACTAAGTCAACCACTTCAAACCGGTCTTACCTACGCTCTTCCAAAATTCAATTGGGATCTCATCAGGTCCGGTCGCTAGTCCCCTGTGTATCCTGCGAACAACACCCTTAACCTCCTCAACCTTAATGCTTCTACAATACCTAAAATCTCGGTACCTACCAGATTGCTCTAGATCTCCCAGCACAATGTCTATGTCTCATTTTTCGTTCAAGAGTTTATGGAAGTAAGACTGCCACCTCCGCCTATTATGTGCGCCATCCACCAGTACTTTGCCGTCCTTGTCCTTGATGCACCTCACGTGATCCAAGTCATGGGCCCTCCTCTCTCTCACCTTGGCTAGTCTATATAACTTCTTGTCCCTATCTTTTTCCTCTAATTCCACATACAAGCGTTCAAAAGCCGCCGTTTTCACCGCCGTAACCGCAAGCTTTGCCTCATTCCTCACCATCTTATACAGTTCCATATTCATCTACTTTTCCACATCATCTTTACTTTCTACCAATTTTGCATACGCCGATTTCTTCGCTTCCACCTTCTCTTAAACTTTACCATTCCACCACCAGTTCCTTCGATGCCCACCACGGCTACCCCTAGAGACCCCAAGCACTTATCTAGCTACCTATCGAATGCAACTGGCCGTCCTGTCCTACATATCAACCGCATCCCCACTACTCCCCCAAGCTCCCTTGGCCATCAACCTCTCCCCCATCTCCTTTGCACTAGCCATGGTCAAACTTCCCCATTTGATTCTTAACCTGTCATCCACAACTCTCCTCTTCTTCTCCAACTTGATCTCCAAATTCATCACCAAAAGCTTATGTCGGGTTTTAAGATACTCCCTCGGAATAACCTTATAGTCTTTACAAAGACCGTTGTCAACCTTCCAAAGGAGCAAAAAGTCTATCTGAGTCTTAGCCACCGAACTATGAAAAGTCACAAAGTGTTACTCCTTCTTCAAGAACCTCGAATTGGCTATCACCATCCCAAAAGCTTTAGTATACTCCAAAAGTGAGACGTCTCCCCCATTCCTGTCCCCGAGGACAAAGCCTCCATGCACGTCGTCATAACCCTCCGGAAGTGACCCGATATGTCCATTAAAATCCCCTCATACAAATAACTTCTCAGTGGGTGCACCCACCACCTTGTCCAAATCCTCCCAAAAGCACATTTTCTCCTCCTCGTCCAAGCCCGCCTACGGCGCGTAAGCACTAATAATGTTCATAGTGAACCCTCCAACTACCAACTTAATCGCCATCATCCTGTCATTGACCCTCCTAACATCTACCATCTGATATCTTAGCTCGTTGTCTACTAAAATACCTACCTCATTCATATATCTCGACCTATCCGTGAACCATAACTTATACCCGTTTGGTCTCCTGGACACAGGCTTTATTAATCCTCTTCTTAAGAATCTTAACTAGCTCTATGGACTTTTCCGTTAAAATCCCAATGTTCCAAGACCTTATTCTCATCCTAGCATATCCCTTACCCCCCTAACCCTCGCCCCCGTCCCCGACTGAGAACATGACCCTAGTCTACTATCAATTACCAAAGTCACTAAAGTAAATATAAAATAATAAACTAATCAAACGTTTATCCTAAAACAGGAAGGGATCAAAGTGAAAGCACAAGTTAACAAGAATCTAGAGGCAAGTAAAACCACTACTCCAAGAATGTTATAACTAAAGATAAGAAGGGTAAATGCAAGAAAGTAAAGTCATGAATCAATACAGCGAAGCGGCAAAATTTAATAACAAGTATAAGGACAACGAATGGATCCGGACAACCGGAGGTACCAACTCCAATTGAATCGAACCTGTTTGCCGGTAAAAGTCATTGTTCACCGGACCGGAAGTACTTTTCACTTGAGTTTTCACCAAAAAGTCGAGTACCTATGTAGATCGAGGAGAAAAAGAACAAAAAGAAGAAAGGTTTGATCTAGAACGTTGCCGGTCCTGTTACCAGTTCTATCACCGAGAAATCGAGTACCTGGTCGGAGCAGCGTCGTACAGTTGTCTGGTGGCGTTCACTACCGTAAGATATTGTTCACTGCCGGAGAATATTGTTCAGCGGAAAGTCAATGCTGGAGTATTGTTACATGCCGGAAAATCATTGTCCGCCGCCGGAGCCTGTCGGAACAATTGAGACTTGTGCAGATCTGACCGAAAACCTGGTCGGAACGCAGTGATGCTCATCGGCGAACGTGACCCTGGTCACCGATCACCGGCCGGAGTGACGCACCAAGATGAGATTTCCATCGGAGAGGGTGCGGGAGTGGAGGTGTGTGTGTGTTACCGTTGTGGGAAAGGGAAAGAGGAGAGAGAATGAGGAGTTGGCCCAACGCAAACAAGTTGGCCTCACTTCCTCCGATTGTTAGGACTTACACGAAACGAAGACATTCACTAAAGCATGAGATTTTTACTTAACGAAGATTCTCATTCTTCATTTTTCCCTTTCCTTTTAACGCAGCTTGTGTGTATCCGGAAATAAAGAACAAATTTGCAACAGGAATTTATTCCACAATAGACCCTTGAATAAATTGCTGATTTAGAAAAATAGAAACCGAAAAAAATTGAATTATTATTATATATTCCGAAGGTCGCGTGTTCAAGCCGTAAAAATAGCCTCTTACAGAAATGCAAGGTAAGACGGCATACAATAGACCTTTGTGGTGTGGCCCTTCTCCGGACTCCACGTATAGCGGAAGCTTAATGCACCGGGCTTGGACACGTATTAATATACTTTTAAATATTGTATTCTTAAAATTTGAAAATATATTTAAGAGATTTGACATTATTACTTCTCATTCTCTATAATATTTGTTATTTTTCGCCATTTTGATTATGTTAATTATTATATGACGCAACCGAATAACCAAATCGAAAAAGATCGAACCGAAAAGAGATAAACCGAATCAAACCAAACTTATTTTGATTCAGATTGAATTGTATTTTTTAGAAACAACATACCCAGTGAAATCCCACCACGTGGGGTCTGTGAAGGGTAAAATGTACGCAGACCTTACATCTACCTTAGTAAGTAGAAAGGTTGTTTCCGAAAAACCATCGGCTCAAGAAAAATCATAAGCACAAGCAAAACTAAGAGAAACGGTCAGACCCGGACAAGAAATTTAAAAACCCAAATTGAATAATATAAAACCAAACCGAAAAACAATGCACACCCCTACTCAGAAGTTGCACACATCAGGAAAGTTACTGAACTGTCATTTATCAATTCTCTCCTAGATCAGACCAATCAGCTGATGAGCTCAAATGTTATTTGATAACCCAAAAATTACTAGTAAGAACTATTGACGCACAGTTTGAAACTCGATAGACATTGAGTATGCCCTTCTTCCCCGCTTAAATACTAAATTTTTATCTATGATAGGATTTAAACTCGCAATTATATCCTAACCCATACATCACTTGTTGCACTCTTACCACTAGACCAAACCCAGGCGCTAATAAGCTCAAATATTAATAACTCTACAGAAAAGTTAATCGATCAAACAACACCCTTACAATCTTTATTTTTTTTTGGGGTGGGGGTGGGATGGGGGTGGGGGGAGCATCAAAAGCTTCCATTAAGAAGGTGCCCTTACCATTTTTGCCAAATGATGGAGAGAATATTTGAGTTCTACAGAGGAAACTGTCCTTCCCTCTCAACTTAATACAAGAATTTAGTGACATATAGATAATACGTTTATTCATAAGATCTGCTCCTAAACAGTAAGATTAAATTTAAAGTGAGTCCAAATCTCCAGCTCTTTGAGCAGTCTTAAATTTTTTACGGCGGGACCTGGGAAACAGAAGCTGCCGGATCTGTTTCTCAGCAGCAACCTCTGATGTTGCCTGCAGTGTATCATCAAAAGCCATAGTAAAAGTAAAAATCATGTTTTTTATGATATCCCAAGTCAATTGTCACTGAGCAATCCATATACCAGTTATAAACCTCAAGCCACGACAATAGGAGAGACACTGTCTTGGTCGTATAGAGAAAGACATCAGAAAAATAATATTTCTCACCAACAAATGCAACAATTGTCTCCAAAAGAAGAAAGGTCACTATTCATTTATCTTGATACATAGACGAGGGAGGAAAAATCATCACCAACTAAACGGCTCATATGGATACATATTTAAATAATAGACGTACAATTTCTCAAGTTAGCCAACCCCATGACTCAGATTATGTCTATTTCTTTGAGATGTTCACATAGAAAAAGCACTTTATCATGTGTCGTGTCCGTGTATTCCAAGTAACACACTTCATATTGGCAAGTACTCTCTCATCCTCTTTTAGATTATGCAATTTTTACATTGCCCACTTCCACAACACTGAAGCAACATTTACAAATTCTAATACATTAAACACTTCTATTTAAGTTAAAATGAGATACATCTCCCTACCACATAAACAATACCACTCACTTTATATTATTTTACCCTTACATATAAGTGAACTTTTAAAGTCAAAAGCAATTTCTATTGCTTACCCTAACTTTGAAGGGGAATCGATGAGTCCATACTTCTGCTCCAGAGAGAACTCTGACATCCATGCCAAGACTGTCAACTCCAATCAAATTTGCTCTCTGCAAAAAGGAGGATTTTATATTAGATGATCGCAAAGATTGATACGTAAAATATGAAAAATTCCAAATGGGCTATTACGTGAGCAAAATGTTGGATTTTAGCTATGAGTCTCACTTTTTATTTGAATTTTTCTAATGTAAGACATTAGCTATTAGATATTTAGAATGAAAAGTTAACGAAGCGCGGGAAAAGGACATGGAGATAACTGCCAACATTTACATCAGAAATACTAGTAGATTTCAATATCTAAATGGAATAAAGATATTTTGCGGATAAAAAACTTAATTGTCCAAACTAGTGTTACAGAAGAACCATCATTCAGAGCAATAGAAACAACTCTAGATCAACCTAATTCTTAATTCCTATTTTCTTATTTCCTAATTCTTTGGAACTTTTATGCATATCAAAGTCAAGCATCGCCATTCATTGACCAGTACCTCAACATGGAGTCCTTTCTTTCTGCAAAGAGCTTTAAGTGCATATTTGCACCTTATTCCTTGCTGCCTAAACCACTCTACAATTGCTGAAGCTGAGTGTACAAGACTATCGGGCTCAGCATCCTGGAAGTCATGCAAACTTACTGCTAACTGCACCAAAATAAGGATGAACGTCAAGCATGACATTATTGCTTATCGCAGTCCCAGAATAATTCAAAGAACATAATCTTTTGGCAGAATACCTAAAGACCCCCCTAATCTTGGCGCCTTTTATTCAAATCCCCCTTAAATATACTTGGTCCTAATTACCCCCCTATACTTGGATTTTCCATAATTGTTACCCCCTCAAACAATAACTGGTCCTAATTACCACCCTATACTTGATTTTTCTATAATCATTACCCCCTCAAAAGAAAAATGGTAAAAGAAGGAAACATTGGTAGCTGTATTTTAGAGGAGGAATAGAAAAGATATATGGACGGCCATGTATTTTATATATAGCCATTGGAATGGCTAAATATAAAAAGGAAATGGTATTTTAGATTTTTTTTACACATGAGAATTCAGATTAATATGATGTGGCTGTTATTTTACACTAACATGCACCAAACGTCATTTGAAATCACTTGGATTATAGAGTATACAACTATACATACCTGAGAACCATATATAGAAAATAACTCGATTCTGATGATTTCCAATCTGTAGATAGACGACAAATTGCAGCTCTTGTCATAGCTTGAACTAAAGCTCAAAGTTTCTCCATCTATAAAAATAAATGATCGAATCAATAGATAGATAAATAATCAAATAATACAATAAAAACCTTCAACTCAAAAAGGAACAAGATTCTTTGTGGCAAGAGCTCTTTCACTGTCATACACCGATCTGAGATCTAGACTAAGTGATCATTCTAAACTATGATCAACAACCATACAGCTAATAGCACAAACCGATACAGTTTTTAGCAGGCGAAATACATAATGGAAAGTGAAAGCAAAGCACCATGCAGTTGCAGTTATTACGGACTATAAGTGGAAAAAACACTCCAACTTCCTCAGCAGGAAAGGATATATTGCTGTAAACCAAAGAAAACAAAACAAAGTAAAATAAAATAGAACAGAAAAACTGTTGCTTTTTTCGCTCACAATCAGCCAAAGGGAAACGCCAATTCCAGCATCTAGACCTGAAGAATGACCTCTAAATATCTGAATGTCCTAAAAGACACTTCATATTACTAGAAAAGATCACTCAGCATAGCCAAACAGAGAACAAAGAAGGCCCAAATTGTAGCAAAATCTGGTTCACATCTTCAACCCATCACTTTCCTTTTATGTCAAAATCTGAAACATCTTTAGCCAAAAACTTCACTTTCAGGTTATCGCCGGTAAGTACAGCATCTCAGGCTGCATGCTTGAATGAAAAAAAAAAGGAAAAACCAAACATTCTTATATGGACCTTATTTGAACACATTGTGTCCAACGACATCCATCATAACTTTGAGAAATATCAAATGGGACATATTGACTGAAAACCTAATTAAGTTATGACTTACAGCTTATCCTTTAATTAGATCCACACAAGCCCTCTAGCTCCAAAATGTAAAGGAGTTCAAGAAATTCCTCAGTAGTCTCCATTTCCCAAACTGAACCCGTTTCTTAAATAATAAATAATAGAGGGGAGGAACGAAGGGCCCTACTTGACCTTCATCAATAAAACTTGACCTATCAAAAAAAATATGTTGCATCTATGGTCATCACAGACTGCAACTATGGAGCCTCCAGTTCCTTCCTTACTATATGATAACTTCCTATATACCTACTTTCTTCTTCAACACAATATTAACAATATCAGAAAGGTCTAACGTATTGCGTCTAGTTAATTTGAGATGTATGGCAGATACAGGGCGAATAAAAATTCTCACGCTCAAGATGTTATTTAGAAGGCACACTAACTCATTTAGATTGCTTTGTTTATAACTCTATTCACTGCCTTTCTCCATTTTTACAGTATCTTGATTACTTTCATTAGTTCCTCTTGTAGGCTCTGTACTAAGCTCTACTAGGCTTTTTTAATGTAGTAATACTTAATCAATCTTTAAATAAGCTAGACGTCTATCACACAAAGCAGGAACGACAAGGTTCGGCACAAGAAACTCAAAACTTGTGAGATAAACTTTGATTACATCAGCCGAGAAGATGTCGAAAACTGTATGAGAGAGTAGATGCTAAGGTTTGGATCGAAGTTCAATCCAAGGAAACCCCAGGACACCATAGAGAATGTAGGGGATAAAGGGGACATACTGAACATAACCACTCTTGATTTGGGGCAGTAACTCGTCAATTTTTCAATGTACTGATTCACACGTCTTATTTATTAAGTCTTATTTATTATCACTGTTGGAATAAATTTTAAATGACTTAGTTAGGGAAATTCATGATTTTTTTTCGATAACCGTGATGTCCGGACCAGCTTGCACGCAACTCGACTAATTTCACAGGACACCTGCCACCTCCCATCAACAACAGGTACCAAAGAACTCTGTTCACCATGGAAAAAAATCACCTAGTGCTTTTGACTCTGCTGGGATTTGAACCTGAGCATGGTTCTCAACCCACTTCATTGACCACTAGGCCACACCCTTGGGTGCTTTAATGCAATTCATGATTTCTTTGTTAAAGGTGTTGTTAATCCTTTATATGTATTCAAATTTAATCGCCCTTACTTCAAAAGTCTTTCAAATTTTCACCAACTTCCACATACCATTTTAATGGGATATTTAAAGGAGAGCTTTGTAACTTTTTCAATAAGGTTCTCTCTAGCTTGAAGGACTAGTATTATTCTCCTCAAAAATAGTTAAAGGGATAATGTGACTTTTTGTTAAAGTAATAAATATTGTAGAGAAAATCTCCCAAGGTGGATTTAAGTGAACGGAAATTTTAACTTAAAAGACTTAATAGGAGGGAGGGGTCAAAGAAAGTCAAGATATGATGCTTCAAGTTCATGTCTTTGCTTCATCCCAAGTTCAAGACTCACGTGTAGCTTTGTTATTTTCCACCAATATCTCCTAAAGAAGCACATTGCATACTTCTAAGTTCCAAGTTTCAGGAGCCAGGACAGCACATAAAGAAATAATTGAGAAATATCTTCTGGTCCGTTCTCCTCTCTTTTCCTTCAGATCATTCCTGCTCTTTTTCTACTCCTCGGTCCTTTTTGTTATGCTGTCCAGAACCTGAAACTAACCTTGGAAAAAATAACAAATCCATACTCTAAACAGCCCTCGAGAAGTTACTATACTTCAATATTAGTTACCAGAACATCCCTTTTCAGTTTCATCTTAGTTATAGCCTATTCTATAAGTTCATTTTAAGTGACTCCATTAAAGCATCCTACCTTAATCCCTACTTAAAATCACCATTTTTGTATTGCAATTAAAAGCTCCTGCATCTTAAGGTCATATATCAATTTAAAGGTATAGACATACATAATGCTTACGAGCAAACATCCCAGAGATGAAAGTATCAACAGAAGAAACCATGTGTCATTCACGATTTGAAGCTCAGTGGATAATGAGCCCGCCCCTCTACCCTTCTCCAGTTAAATACTCAAGACAACGAACTATGATACCAAAACAACTTAGATTTACATTTTCTAGCCTTGAGTTTTGAAAATTCCCTGCATCCCTCTTGGTGTGAAACTGATTAATTGTTTAACTTTACCTTTCCAATCCGAGGTGTAGCCATCACTAACTTCATCATCACTGAATAACCTTCGCACGTAATATTCTTCTTCCAGAAAGGCAGGCTTGAGGCGTCCCCAAATTGAAATGCCATTTGATGGATGATCCATCATCTCAGCATGTTTCATGTGAACAGCCTAAGAAATACACAAAATAGTTTGTGGTTTGAGCTGAACCAAATCGGACAATGTCTATTCGGAAAAATCAATTTTAGCAACGGAATAAGATGCAAATGTAGTGTAGCGTTTGAGCATGTTCCATATTAACACTTGACAATGCACATTTTGCTAAAGAAGCTTAAGTTTAATGCATCAATGTATGATCCAAAAGTTAGACAACGGTTATTTCTGAAAAGCCATACTTCGCAAGGCATCTCATGTATTGATGGGAAAGATCATTATCTAAAGAGAGAGGTAACAAGATTATTTACAGAAAGGTATACCTGGAACTTTAGTGCGCAGTATGCTAGAAGAATTTTATTGTATTTTCCTTGCATTTTAATTGGTTGGCACTTTTTGCAACTCAATGTCTTATTTCTTTTGTACCTCTTTTTTCTTATAATAGTGTTCGGGCCAGCTATTGCGCACCTCGACTATTCCACCAGAAACCTACTTCCTTTGTACTTCTCACCCTAACCTTGTAAGTCAGATAGCAATCACTCAATACCCTACTATCTTTTTTTTCATTTACCACGTGCATAATAGGAAAACACATATTTCTTATGACCTAATTTATTTCTTTGGGCTTTTTCTTTTTCCTTCATTTTTTTCCTTGTTTTCTTTTGAGGGGGGCATGGATGGTGGTATTCTGAAAATAAGAGTGTAATTGCTGAATAAGAGTGATGAAACAATGATAAGAGAAACTTGTCAGACACAAGTCTGCAGTATCTACGATTAATTGTTACCCCAGGTGATCATTTTTTAAAAAGATTAAAGAAGCCATTAGACCATTACAGCACACCAAGATTGGGGCTGAGAGTGATCCTCTACGGCTCCATGACTCGAAGGCTATGGCGCTGTTAATCAAGCTCTGGTCTAATGGATATGTTTCCTCAACCAGACTTGGTCCCTGTCTCCTTAGAAATCAAGGTTACACTGTAACGAGCCTACAGAACAGATCCTGTTCAAGTTAGGTTGAAAGGAGCATAATCTAACTATTCCCAAAGCCAATGAGGTCTAACTTAACTTACAACATTGAGGCCCCAAGAAACCACCAAACCTCTTCGCAACAAGGTAATTTAATTCTTCCTCTTGTGAAGGTTATCTTAATATTTCTATTCGTCATACAGTGTTATTGAGTGATTTACTTCGAGATACATCCTTAAAACAAGCATCGTCTGTCCTACAATGTTGAAACTTCATCAATTGAATAATTACTTTGCGAAAAATTAAGTTTAATAATGTTAATTCATTAAATATGTGATTTGGTCGCTCATAGGAAAAGCTCCTCTGTTTTATGCATGTATGTTTTCTTATAACATTTTAGAAACAGCTCCTGCCTCCTGTTTTAAAATTGGAGTTTATTTCTTAATTATTTGCCCAAAGAAATACATGAAACCCAACTTATCTATACAGAAACGGTTGTCAATCAAAAGTTGAAACTTTGCGTATTCTGCTTTAGAGCATAAAAAGATTGTGTTTATAATACTTGAATAAACCGACGATTGAGACGTAATTATTAAATGAAGTAAGATGTTATAGTGATATCATCCGCACTTTCTTATGTATATGCTCCTTCGATTATTTTCTTTCCTAATTGTTCAAAGAATAAGATTTGGGAATGAAAACATACGCAAACAAGTGACATTTACAGAATAGAGCTAAAATAAATTTTGGATCAAGTTCATGAACAAAAAAAATAGCTAGGAAGAGAGTTGCTAAAAGAATTAAAAACCACCTTAGTTAAGCACTTCGCAAAATAAACTGGGTGCAACGTGCTAGAACTATCTGGCATTCCCCAATCAACTTGATAGTTGGACATCTCAGTACCTTCAACCTGATAAAAAACAAATACAAGAACACATGTAAGCATAAGAATAAGCAAAGACAAATCGGCCGACTTATATAGTGAATTGCAGTGGTTGTTTACTAACCTCTAAGTAATTGTCAAGGAAATAAGTATCATCAATAGAATCACCTACTAAATTGATGTCGTCAGGAAACTCTGCCCTCCTCTTCTCGTATTGGGAGAAATCCATTCCAATCAATGCATTCTGAAGTAATCCAGTAAAAGAGATAGCACAAAATACAGCACTGACATAGTACACATAATTTTGGTGCACCGATTATCTTACACGGACTTCCAAATGCACCAATTTTCAGGTTCAACACTATAATCATTAATGGTGTTAAAAGTCATGGTACCCCAACCGTTTTGGTGCATATTGTATGTGTTAAGATTTTACATGTTCTCATGTGCATAACCGAAAGTATGTGTTGTAACAATATCTGTGTATTTTGTTGGATGTTAAATGATGTTTGGAACCTGTTAAACATGATTCAGATTCGTTGCAAGTTGGTCAGAGTAGGTCTGGGTAGAAAAAACACTTAAATATCTCTGGTGCAACGGGAATGGAAATTGTGATCCATGTGAGGTGCAATCGCAACTCAAGAGATAAGAGAGGAATGAGGGATACACATGAGATGAGATTATGACCGAGAAGGAGGCAACGGAAGTTAACTTAAGAGGAAAATTTTAACCTCAGAAATTATGAATTTGAGTTCTTTTCACGATGGATTGGCAAGACTATGGATTAGAATCAAGAATTTAGCTTAGCATTCATCAATAGGAAAATTTAGGTGATGGAAATTGACAGTTAATTGATAATTTACCAGAAAGAACTGATCACTAATTGTTACGAGTAACCTTAGAAATAAGTGATGATTAATATAAACAACCCAAGGTGTAGGTGTTAATTGTTAGCGATCTCATCAGTTCATGTATGATCCGTAAAATAACAAATAGAGATATGACAGCCAAATAAAACGCCAACAGATTATAACTGCTTTGTGCGAAAGAGCAGAACCAAGAACTAGGTGAATTCAGACGACATGCTTTTGAAGATACTAATCATATTTTTTTAATAGGTATATGAAGATACTAATCACAATGTCTAACGAGAAAACAGGAACCTCAACCATGATCTTGATATTAACCACGAAAGACAAAATATCCAACTGTGTAGAAATCTGTACCACGGGATTACTGGCATCACGATCTCGCAAGATATTCTTGTCATCATAAATTTCAAAGAATATGTCTGAACACATGAAAGCAAACCATCAAATATGAACATAATGAGGGAAAGGATCAAATTACAACATTGTGAGGCACACTACAACAGAAACAGCCAAACCTCCATATTCATCAATCACGTACTGAAATTCTCCCCATGACACTTGTTCGTGAGGTTCACAATGAACCATGCCAGGGAATATCAACACAGCATTGCTATTAGCCTGCAATAAGAAATAAAAGACACCCCATCTGAACCATCCAAAAGATATATACGAATACTTCTACCATACTTTTCTCCACCTGCACGTAGAATGAATATAAGATCTAATTTATATAGCATATGATAGGAAACCTCAACAGTTGTCCTTGCTGTTTCAGCAGCTGTGAGTTCAGTATCACGGACTCTTCTCTGGTCCCGCATTTCTTCAAGAGGGTGATAGCCACTATTGCCGACATAGTTAGAGGAATCGGGGTAATCTGCTGCAACTGAAAGTCTTGAAAGGCTAATCTCATGTCCTACAGGCAGCCAATGCAACTGTGCAGCTCCGAAGAAAGGATTCTCAGTCCTGAAACTATATAGGAGGAGCACATATATAAGGTAATTTGATCTGAAAAAAAACAAATTATGGTAGAAACAGGATTGCAAAAGCAAAATGATCACATGAGAAGTCCAATGAGGCCCTCAAAAACAACTTCTGCTAGCTCTCCAGCAAGGACCCCCACCCCCACCCCCGAAAATATCAAAGGACTATTTTGAATCTTCTTTTTGGCATAACAAACACCAATAAATAAATATGGAAGGGAAGTAGATTAACAAACAGCAGAAACCTAGAGGATCAGAAATACTAATCAAGTCAAGCACCCTCTATTTTCATGGGAAATAGATTCTCAAGTTATATACCTTATACCTGAATGGTCAGAGAATCTATGAACCTCATGTGATGGTTTGATCCAACTGCCTGTAGCTCCAAATGATGCTGAGCAACCAACTCCATCAGCATGACATACGAAACAATGCGAAGGACCTAGAACAGTAGCCAATATCTTTAGGAAAAAACCCAAACTAAAGACTACATAAAACCCAAAATTAAAAAGTAGTAACAGCCAGGGGTGGAGCTAGAGTGTCGGTTATGGGTTCGGCCGAACACAGTAGCTTCAATTCAAACCCTATTTATCTTAAAAATCAATTGCATATATAAATATTTTTAATTTAGAACCCAGTAACTTAAAGGATTAAAATCCAAAACTCATTATCCTAGATCCGCCACTGAATTAACACCTAGTAAAGACACATCTTCTCATTAAGATCATGTGAAAAAGTAAGTAAGCTTTCATCTAAATTTTATTTTGGTATCAGATCAAAATTCGATCAAATATGTCTAGAAGCAAAATCAAGAACACAGAGTGTTAACTTAGGCTGAGTGACTCCAAACAATTTGAATAGAGCACCCATTACGTGAACCTAATTCCACAACTCAATACATGTTTTTAATAAACATAAACAACTCAAAGTTCTTGATATCTTCAAAGCTCTTCTGTTTTTTTCTTTCAAGTGGTCCAAAGAGACACAACGGTACCACCTCCCAAACCATTTCCTCACCCTTCCCAATCAAGAATGTCAAAACTCTCTGTACGCATCATAAAACACCAAATAAAGAGATTGAAAATACGGTTACATTAGTGGCTACATCTGATGAAGCCGGGCTTACGAGGTATTTGGTATTCAGTTATCCATGACACTTTAAACAACTACTAACACGGAGCACTCTTCTCTTTTCTGGGTTTCAAGCAATGAAAAACAAGAAATGATGTACATAATTATTCATTTGCAGATAAATGTAGAAGGACAAAACACATAGTCTTTGGGAGAGTCTTTGGTTCTCCCAACTTCTTCTTAGCCCTCTCGCTTTATGAAGCAGAACTTATCATTTGGTGGAATTGTCATAATAACGACTCAAACTCTATGCGGACTTATAACCGGAGAATCCGCCAGAGGAACAACCCGAGTGTAGTTAAAGCTCAAGGAAAAAAATATTCCTTAAAAGCTAATCAGTAGGTTGTTCAAACATATGTTGCTCGGACTCTTCAAATATGTGTACGAGTGCATGTCGGATCCTCCAAGAGTAGTGCATTTTTGGAGGATCCGAGCAACATAGGACTTCAAACTGACTAATTTGAATTTCCCTGAAGTTAATGATGAATGACCATAGGAAAAAATATAACTAAAATCCATATTTTTACACCATAATAAATGCCACTAAGGCAATATAGTTAAGACAAACGACCACCAATACCATAGAAGTTAATGTCTAACATCACCCCCACCCACCCACTCACCTTTCCACATATATCTAAAAAATAAAACCTCCATGACAATACAGGAAACTTTCACATACTGGTGCAGTATACAAGAAACAAAATAAACCCAAGAAGATCTAATTTAATACTAATGGCTGCTAATTATCAAAAACTCAAGAAATAAACATAAAGTCAACCCAACAAAAAATTGAAGTCAAGAAAAAGAAATACAATTTACAACCCTTTTAACAGGCACAAAAAAAAATTGTGGGTCCTCTCTCTTTTGGATCAAAAGGTACTGAAATGGTAGGAGTAATAAGAAAAGAAACGTGATTTATGGAATTACCGATGGAGATTGATGATGAAGGCGCGGAGATGAACATCAAGAAATAGCCAGTGGAAGAAGAAGAAGAAGAAGAAGAGTAAAGTATAATGAATGAAACGCAAAACGTCAATTGTATGCAAGTTTTGTTTTGTCGTAGTGTAGTCTCAGATTCTCAGCTCAGTGAAAGAGTCTGATGGTGATGGAACAGGGTGTTTAGTTAGACACAGGTGTCGTTTTCCATATGACTTGCGTGTGTGTTGGCGGCTTACTTGTTTCCTCCTAACGTTGTTAGGAAACAGCATTTAATTTATTTAATTCATAAAAAGAGTTGGGTTAGGTTTTAGCTTATATCCCGTTATTGTCATTCCTATTGTATCACCCCAAGTGCCTAACATTTAGGGTGGGTTCGGTATGGAGTTTTTAAATTTTCTCATAGAATTTCACTAGTTGGAAGCAAAAGGAGGGCTTCGATTCATTGTGATTCGCTTTCTTGTTCATTTGGTCAAAAAATTTAGAAAATATTTTATTTAAAAAAATAAGTTCTCTAATAAAAATAGAGAAAATAAGTCAACTACTCCACCACCGCCCAACCATCCTAAAAATTATTTTTATTTTCTACACCATTCCATCCCCCGCTGCGAACCCCCACCCCCTGACCCTCCCCCACTACACCCCCTATTTTTTAATTTAAAAAAAGTTCTAAATTCTTCTTTTTAGTTTTCTACACCAACTCCACCCCCACCCCAGTTGCGGAACCCCATCCTCATCCCCCAATTTTTTTTAAGTTTTAAATACTTTTTGGGTTTTCTACACCAATGCCATCCCCCAAAAAAGTTTTTATTTTTATTTTATTTTCTACACCGCACTAGCTTGCAAACCCCCACCCCTTGCTAGGATCCCCCGCCCAAAAAAAAAGGATTTTTTATGTTTTAAATATTTTTTGGGGTTTTCTACACCCCCCGACCCCCCCCCCCCCCCAAAAGTTTTAATTTTTTTTCTAAATCACTCCACCCCACACCCCCTGATCCCTTCTCCCTCACCCGACCCCCACTGTAGAACCCCACCCCCCTGTCACAATCCAAAATCTCATTATGTCCTAAGGGCACCTACCCTAACCCTAGGCGAACCACTAACACCCGAACTCAATCTTATAAAGAAAATGCGCAAAAAGTAAGGAAAATAATATAAGACTTGACAAATATTAGGACTTAGTACATAAATCTTGAAAGAAATCCCAAAACTTAGTGGTCAGGAGTATAGAGCTACTAACTGAAATACAAGTCTGAGATGATATGCAAATCATTGTCTGAAATATGGGACAGAAAAGTAAGATAACAAGATGAAGAGTTCCAGTGCCAAGATGAAATCTACAGCTCACCTTGGACTCCCAAGATGAATCTCCGCTCTGCTTCAAGCTCCTCTGCTGGCGTCCGGTTCGGTACCTGCACATAGAGTACAACAAGTGTAGAGTGAGTATGGGAAGCACATGTACCCAGCAGCAGCATCGACCGACCCTAACTATAACGGTGTTGAGGGTTGGTACTCACAATACTTCTTTTCTTACTTGGTTAGTCAATTTATACAATTTCTAAGTAATTCAACCATTTCAAGTAAAGATTATACAATTGTAGCTAGTCATAAGTCCATTGCTCTTCAGAGAGTACCATAAGGTTACAAATTTTACCGCAACCAGGATAGATATAGTACTAAAATTCCAACCTTGGCCAAATCGACTTCTAAGTCCTCAAAGATTTCTTCTTTTCATTAATATAAGCTTACCGTTAAGGTTCAATCTTTTAGTTCTTATACTAAGGAACCCGTAAAGATCACATCTTTATATCGTTCCTAACATTCCAAGTCTTAAAGATCCTATCTTCATATCATTACCATACCGTCTCGTATTTCCGTCTTCCATCAAGGATAATCTACAAAGTGTTAGTAATACTCTCCTTAACAGTCATATGATCTTAAAGTCTAACTAGAAATCAACGAGTACACACAACATCAAATGTTTATCAGGAATATAGAATGCAGATGATATGTATGTATGTATACAGTGGTCATATGTACCCGGTATACACACGCTGCTTCAGTAGCTGTCACGTGACCCGTGGAGGACTCATGAGGTCCATATATCTATCCGATCCTATCGGGTCCCAGCTCTGTGGCTGTAATATTATAATCTATCATCATTTCTCGTATCATGTACCATATCCAATTACCGACTTCCCAAGCCTCTCTCAATAATATATCAATAGTTCAATGTCAAATATAATATGTATGAATGATATGGATATGTGTACACCATGCAATCGGCATAATCAATACAATCGGTATTTATCAATTTCTTTTCAAGTATTTAGACGAAATATGGAGTGGTGAATGCATGACAAGTTCAATCAAGATATAATAATCAAGCATGACTACAAGCTCAAATAATCAGCAAACATACCAACTTAAGTAGATTTATGCACCGGGCCCGTGGTCCGAAGGCTAAACACATAAACTCCTCCACATATATCAACTGATTCATTAATTACCCAGGTTAAGTTCACCGGTACCCGTATTAGTGATCGTCACCTCACTAATACAGGACCCCCAATTTTCCATTACTCGTATTAATTTTTAAAACAACACACAAACATTATATCAAGGTCTAGTAAGTCTCAACTTGCCTATTTTGGAGCCGAAGAATAACGCATCAGCTTTCCCCTTTCTTCAAGCTTCCTCGCGAGCCCACTCTATTCACGTACGTTAACTAGATGAGATTATGGTCCTAACAGTACCCATATCGATATATAAGACTAGAATTCCCGAGTTAAACTACAAGGGAACCCCGAACCCACATTAACAAAATCCAAACTTTATTACCCAATTAGTACCATAACATGCTAGATAATCAAATCCTTAGGTTAATTTAATAACTAAGCATGATTGGATCCTCAATTTCAAGTTTAGGTAAAAAGTCCCAATTCTAACCCTACAGTTTCCCCAATCCCCAAAAGGGTTTATAACATGAAATTGGTCACATAAACATCATCTACTAGGTAAATACAATACTAGATTACCTTAACAACAATAATAATCCAATAATCAATCCTAAATCCCCAATTAAAGCTTCCTTATTTTCAACAAGCATTTCTATTACTTTCCCCATTTAGGAATCATACTTAGGATGAAGATTAACTAAAACACATTAATAGAAGGGGAAAAAGTTACCTTACTGACGAAACTCCCTTGAATCTCTAAGAAAATATGTTATTCAAGCTCTAGGACCAAGAGGAATAAATTGGGGAATGAAATGGATTCTAGGTCATTAACTCTATTAAATAACACCACGTTCCCGCAGATTCGATTCCGCTGGGACAGACCCGCTACGGCATAAGCTTTATCCACTGGGGCGAAACCCACTTAATCTCCTGAACCTCCGCTGAGGTGGAAGCCACATCCGCTGAGACACACTGGACCCGGCGAGAAAATCATCCGCTTCGGCGGATCCTAGACAAATGGGAAAATGTCGCTTCAGCAAGCCATGCCTCCACTGAAGTGCGCTCGCCGAGGCAGATGGCTGGTCGCCGGCGGGGACACCAGTAACCCGCAGGAGCCCATGGATGGGAAATCCTCTGTCAACCACCCGAAACACTCCCGGGACCTCCCGGACACAAACCAACACATGCTACCTTATTAGAACACACATTCCAGACCTGTTCGCGCACTCTAATTTCCCAAAAAAAGGTCTCTAAAGCTCGGGTTTTACTAAAGTCAACTCTTAAGTTCTAATTTCACAATTTTACAAGTAAATCCCCAAAACACACTCAACTGCCTCGGGACCCGAGCCAAAAACTCGACTAAGTCATAAACGTCGTTCTGGAGCTATTGAAACCGATGAAACTACAAACCAAGCACGTTTACCCAAAAGTAAACTATGGGTCAAACTCTTCTATTCTCTTAACTTAGAATTTCTCAAACCTATCAAAATGGATCTGAAACCTACCCGATCACTTCGGGAATCAAACCACCCATCCCCGCAAGTCGCAAATACCGAGTTAAAGCTATGGAAAGAGTATTCTTGGGAAAATAAGTTCAAAATGATCAAACGGGTCGTTACAACTCCCCCCCCCCCCCCCCCCCCCCCCCCCAATTTTTTTTTAAGTTTTTTTTTTTTGATTTTCTACATCAACCCCTCACTCCCACACATCTCCTCCCAAAAGTTAACTTTTTAAAGAAAAGACTTTTAATTTTTTTGTTTCTACACCACCCACCAATCCACCACCCCACCCTCCCTTGTCCCGCAGCCCTATCCCTATCCCAATTTTCTATTTCATATATTTTATTTTATTTTATAAAAAATGAGAAATTATTCTTACCCCTCTCCCGTAAACCACAACCCACACACACCAAATTTAACCATTAAATTTTTTTATGTTTCATAAAAGTAAAATAAACATATGAACTAGAAAAATTGGAAGGGGTAGAGGTGGGGGACACGGGAACGAGGGGATGGGATGGTGGATTGGTGGGTGGTGTAGAACAATAAAAGTTAAAACTTTTTTTAAAAAATATATATTTTTGTAGGGGAGGCGGGGTCGGAGGGGTGGGGGTGTTTGGGGGGGGGGGGGTAAAACCAAAAAAATTAAAACTTTTTTTTAAAAAAAGTTTATTTTGGGGGGGGGGGGGGGGGGGGGTGGGTGGGGTGGGCGAGTTGGTGTAGAAAACCAAAAAAAGAATTTAATTTTGTTTAAAAAATTAAAATTAGGGGAGGGGCTCACAGCGGGGGGTGGGGTGGTGTAGAAAATACAAAAAATAAAATCTATTTTTTTTGGGGGATCGGGGTATGGGGTTCATAGTTCGTAGCGGGTGTGGGGGGAGTGATGTAAAAAAATCCAAAAAAATATTTTTTTGGAGGGGTGGGGGTGGGTGGCTGCGGGTGTGCAGAGAGTGGTTGGTTGGTTGCGCAGTGCGCTGGTGGTGGTGGGGTAGAGTTGGGTGTGGTGGTGTGGGGTAGGGGTGGGTGAAGAAGTAGTGCGTTCGAGGGTGGTTGGGTTGGGATTCAGTTGGGTGGTGGGGTGGGTGCGGGGTGGTGTGGTAGGTTGAATGAGGCTTGGGTGAGTATTTTCCCAAAATATTTTTTTACTAATCAACCGAACATAAAAAATAAGTAAGAAATTCACTTAATTTTCATTAACCAAACGAACATGAGAAAATATGTAAAATTTCATTTTCCTCCGTACCGTACACACCCTTAATTACATATTTGACTTGGTAACATCTCATAAGATGACGAAATCATATTATTGTACATATAGATATACAAAGTAATACAAATTTGAAGGTCATTGGTAATATGTAATAACATTTTCTTTTTGTTTTTCTTCTTTGATTATTTATGGGATGGATCAAAAGCGAGGATTCACTTAGAAATAGACACTAAACGAAAGCAATTGAAAAGGAGAACCTTTTGCTGAAATGGAGCTCGTATATTCGCATGAAATGACGATGTCCTAACTTGTTGATTTACATCCTTGACACAGAAAAGTAATAAAGCTCAAGTAATTCATCGAAATAATGAGACCTTAAAAGATACTTTTTAATCGAGCATTAATAGCAGAACATTTTGTAAAATACCAAAAATGGATGAGAAACTAAAGATCATATTCATATGTAATGTAATTCGAGATGTACTATAACTTTCTATAGCATATCTTGATTCCCTCTATAATTTCCTAATTTTAGTAGTTTAAATCGTTATGTCTTCCTTATATACGACTCAATTAGGCTTGTATATTTGTTTCCCCCTTACTTATTGCAACTGTTATCTTAGAAGAAGTTTATGATTTTATTTTGTCTTTCGATTACTAAACTATTTATCTAGTCGTTATTTATATTATGAGCATTATTAAATTCTAAATATTAACATGCAAAATATTAATAATTAGAATAATTGATTTAACCACCTTGTGTTTTTAATTTGGTCATTCATTTTAAATTTAAATGACCTCTGTCAGTACAATATATGGAAGTAAATATTATTAATTGATAATGTCGTACATTTGGCATTATTTTGATCTTTTTGTCTTAAATATTGATGAGTAAATACTTAAGAATTAAAAATTAGCAACACTTACCATTTGCACAATATAAAGAGTTTAATAGATTTTATGCTAATACTCAACCTTTACAACTTGTAGAATTAAAGGTGTTTTGAGAAGCTAAGCAAGGCAAGTCGTATGTGTTTTTATATATTTTGTTAATGTTTTTAAGGACGAATTGGTTGTTCATTGATGAGGTCACACCTTTAAGGCACTTTATTTTTATTGTTATCTTCAGCCCTTCAACATTAGTGAGGATTCAAAGGTTTGGTACAAATAGAACTTCAATGACGGAATTTGTTTGGAGAAGTCTAAATCTTGTTGATTAAGTTCACTTGTTAAAATATATCTTTGATGCACTAAATTTTGAATAGTGAAAACAATCATTAGTTTGTTAGAGATTATTAAAGTCATAGTAATATTTATGTAGCTTCTTATTTGAATAAGTTTGTCGTTTTGAATATCTATTGCAATAGCTTCCAGTTTCCTGTATGTTACTGTTAAGTTTGAAGCAAAATAGTTTGTCTTTACAATTTATGTCCAACGTTTTATAAGATGGCATAATTGTTGGGGAGAAAAAATAAAGTCTTTAAAGTCCAAAGTAAGTAAATCAAAGACTAATTTGTTTATGTATTTGTAATGTTGGAAGAGAACTTATTGGATTGCCGCAGTTGGTCAAATTTAGTATGGATTGCTACTTGAGCGGTAGTTGGAATCGGTAGGTCTTTCACAATTCCCTCATCCGAGATTTATGGGAAAAAGGATCAGGTTATCCATTGCGAACAACTTGATGCACTATTTCCTTCAATCCTTTGAGCGAAATGCAACAATAAAAAAGAAAGGAAAATCTATGGACCGACCCCATCATTCATGGGTCGCGGTTATCTGTTAACTAGTCATTTTATTAGAAATGAAAAGAGCATCTCTTAATACTAATTTCCTTCCATGGGAGCTTACCATTGTGTTACTTCACAATTTAAAACAATTTATTTTGAAAAGTATAATCTCACATTATTCAAGTTGTAGTTTAATAGATCATTCAAATTCAAAACATAGCTCATTGATTTGGTTAAAACTTAAAAGTATCAAAAGACTAGAGTATATCACAAAAAAAAAAAAAGTGTGGTCATATAGGAACAATGAGATGGGACTTAGGAGGGTATAGTTTAGAAGATTGAAAGAATTGGTGAGCAAAAGTAGTTATGTTAAAACAAGTCAAAATTGCGTAGTATTCTTATTTTCACAATTATTTTCTTAAGTAAAACAAGTCTTTTTCTCCAATATTTAAAATTAAAATGAATAAATTTAAAAAAAAAAGATTATTAACCATGTTATTTTCTCATGTTATATGATATAAACCGAGAACAAATTATTCGTAAGAAGCTGAGGTTCTGACATATTTTGAAGTAATATATTTCATTTTTATTTTATAGTAGGTTCATTGAATAAGGATTAAATTTTTATAATATAATAATTGATACGATTTAATATATTTATTTGATCAAAAATGTTATTTTTTAATCACAAGACACATAACAACTTCCGTCCAATTTTTCTAATCACAACTGATAATTTTAAAAGTAACAATCTATAAGGATGATCAAGAGTTCTTATTTGTTTAGTTCAAGTCCGTTAGTGTATTTTTTTTTTTATGTTATTAGGTTATTTCAAAAATATTTATAGATAAGTATCTTTAAAACATGTTATTCAAAGAGCTAGGTTGTTGAAAAGTAAAATAAACCCGAAAAAAAGAAGATTTTTTTTTTTGCTTAATTTATCCATATGTTTATCTTTTTATTTTTTCAACATATGTTAATCTACTTAATTACTAATTGGAGAAGTTTATTTGGGGCAAATCTAATACACTTTCATCCCTTTCAACATACACACAAAAAAAAATCACTTTCTTGATCGACGCAAGGTAACCCTTCTTCTGTTTCTCTCTTTTCTTCATACTATTATCACACCCTTTTTAACCCTTTTTTGTATACGATTAATCAGTATTAAGTCCATTAAACCTATATTTCCTCTTCATTTTCCGATGTAAATCGTTCACATAATAGGTTCTTGGTGCATTAGTTATTAATGGTCATGTGGGGTTTAAGCTATTTGCAAAATTTGTGGCCTTTTTCTGTATTAAACCCCAATGATTTAAGAATTTCAGATGGGTTAGTTAGAAAATTAGCAATACCCGAAAACACAAAACAGTTCGTTTATGCAATTCAAGAACCCGAATCGAAAGCTGTTATATACGTATTATGTGTTCAGAATTTATCTGAGCGATCTGCTTTAGATGCCCAATGTTTAATTAGGGAAGTTAAACCTGATGCTGTAGTTGTTCAAGTGGGTAATTCAGTAGATAATGATAATTCTCAAGAAGATGAGATTTTGTTGAGTAATAGTGATGATTTGGGGGAGGATACGGTACCTACTTCGTCGATTGAGGTGTTGAAGATGTGTTTTGTGCATAAACTTAGTAAGGAGAAGTATGAGAGTGTGGCGGGACGAGTTGTTTTGAGAGAGATATTTGGGGTTGGGTTTGATGGGCATTTTCCTGCTGCTAAGAAAGCTGCTGAAGAGGTTGGTTCGGTTTTCTTGTTGCTCGAGTCTCCGTTTGTTAAATGTAGCAAGCCTAGTGAGTGTTCGAATGTGGGGGATGAGGGGTTGGAGAATAAGTTTGGAGTACTGTTTGGTTTAGAGGCTGGTAATAGTTTGGTTCCTTTAAGAACGGGGTTGTTGGTGTCAGCGAATTCCCGTGGGTTTTGTGTTACGAATGATGTTCAGTCTAAGATGGTAAGGCTGTTGTCGACGCATTTGGTTAATTCGGGTTCTTTACAGAAGAATATTGGATCAGAGGATATTCAGCAACAGTTGAATTATCAAGTACCGCAGTTTGCACAGACAGTTTATCCGTTGCTTGTTGATCTATATGATATTTTTGTTGATATTCCTTCAATAGGAAGAGCTCTAGCTTGTGCTCAAAAGATGTTTCACGATGTTTGTAATGGAGATGCTGTTAATAGAGATCTCCTTTCTGAGGTTTATGTCTTCAAGATTGCAGTTGAAGGGTTAAGAGTAGCTTTGAACAATGCTGGTCGGGTCCCACTTAGCAAAATGGGGTATCATACAACTGAATTTTCCGAGCTTTCTATTGAGGACAAGTCGCATGCCCTTCTTGCACAGGCAATCCGAAGCCAGACCGAGAAGTTCAAATCGATAGTTGCAGTAGTAGATGCCAGTGGCTTAGCTGGTCTAAGGAAACACTGGAGTATTAATGTACCTGAGGAAGTTAAGGAAATTGTTGAGCAGCTGGTTACTGACTCTGAAGATGATGGGGACAATTTGAGCCAAAGTGAGAAAAAAGGGTTACTAGGTGTCAAGCCAGTGGTAGCTGTTGGGGCTGGTGCAACAGCAGTTTTAGGAGCTTCTTCGTTTTCTAAAGTTGTTCCTGCATCTACAATATTGAAAGTTGTTACCTTTAAAGTCCCTGCTTCTCTAAAAATCATGATGACTCAAACACAAAAGGCCCTCACTCTTGCATTTGGAAAGTCAAACGTAGTAGGCCCTGCTGGAATGGCGAGTTCTGGTGTCAAATCATCTGTCTTCAAGGCAATTGCTTCTGCAGAGAAAATCCGTGCTGTGGCTCACGGCGTTATAGCCTCTGCAGAGAAAACTAGCATCTCAGCTATGAGAACGTCGTTCTATGAAATTATGAGGAAACGCCGAGTACGACCCGTTGGCATTCTGCCATGGGCTACCTTTGGGTGCAGTGTGGTTACTTGTGCAAGCTTGCTTGCGTATGGAGATGGAATAGAATGTGCAGCTGAATCTCTTCCCGCAGCTCCTTCGATTGCCAGTTTGGGTCGTGGAATCCAAAGTTTGCATCAGGCTTCTAAGGCAGTGAAACAAACAGAAAACTCCAGGATACAAAAGTCAATAGAGTCTCTTGTGTACAGATTAAGAAGATAAGTATCTCATAAAGTGTTCAGTTCCTTGCTTAAATACATTAGTTCAAATTGGGCCCTAAATTTTTCATCCAAATAGATTTTAGCAAAGAGGTTGTGCAATTTATGATACCTTGGGTTTTGCCTGTATCACATGTTATGGCAAGAAATTCCAATAAGATGTGATTGAAGTTTGGAGGATTTTTCACCATGTTGATTATAATCCTTTCATGTTTCTTTCAACAGCTAGTGTAACAACTTTTACTTTGCCATCAAATTTAACAAATCCCTTATCATTTTGTTTGCAGTAATTTGTATCTAATGTGAATACTGAAATTCGACATCATTAGTTGATTCCAGAAGAGGTAGGGGTAGGCCGAAGAAGTATTGGGGAGATGTGATTAGACAGGACATAGCGCAGTTACAGCTTACCGAGGACATGACCTTAGATATGAGGTTATGGAGGACTCAGATTAGGGTAGAAGTCTAGTAGGTAGTCTCGCTTATCCTTTCATATTAGTAGTTGCAGTATTGCTCTATAGTTTCTTGTGCTTTGATTTCTGCTACTATCTGGTATTTCTTGTACTTCGATTTCTGCTACTATCTGGTATTTCTTGTACTTCGATTATCCTATTTTATCTATGGTAGCTATTGCCCCTTTTTCAAACTGCTTTATCAGGGCTTAGTTGCTCTCGTTATTTTCATTTCCATACTGCTTTGAATTTCTTGTCATCCTTATCTGACCTCTTTTTATGCTTTCTCTTGAGCCGAGGGCCTTTCGGAAACAACCTCCCTACCTTGGTAGGGGTAAGGTCTGCGTATACTCTACCCTCCCCAGACCCCACGTTGTAGGATTTCACTGGGTATGTTGTTGTTGACATCATTAGTTGATGCTACTGTTAAGTTCTTTTTACTTGTTCTAAAGTCCATTTGCTGCCTATCTTTTAGTAATACTTAAGCAAGTGGAATATATTTTTACCAAGTAATTCTTTTGTATCCAATTAAAAGGTTTTAAAATCTCTATGGAATATTACGACCAATTTTTCAAGGTGTAATACCTCTGTTGAAGGGTACTTAGGATCCAAAAGAACTGCACAAGGCTATCGTGTTAAGTTTACTGGAAACTTTGTGAACTGCGCGAGGATCCCTGCTCAATTATGAGGGGCGCTGAATGAGGACTCAGGCAAGAACCAAGTGAAAGGGTGAAAAAACAGTGGAGGACAAAACAATAGATTGAAGACCAATGGATTTATAAAAACCTAAAAAAGCTCTAAAAGTCTTAATGGCTGATAGAAAAAGCGTTCCTCGCGGGAATTACATGAATAAAGAATCATCCTTTTCGTATACATTTCATAGACCTCCCTATTAGCCTACTAATAAAGAGGTAACTCATAAAAAAAAGAAAAAGATACCAGCTTCTCGGTAACTCGTAAAAAAAAGAAAAAGATACCAGCTTCTCAGTAAGGTTGTCATTGCATACGTGATCCATCACATAAACGTTCACAGCCTTCTTCCTTTTGTGACTTCTTTCTGAGGTTCACACTCTCAGTCGCAGATCATGGATCATGAGTATATATATCTTTAGGTGGACGGAAACACTTGAAACACATCTAGAGAAGAAGTAGAAATGCTCCAACAGTTGTCGTTGGACTACTATCATTATGTGGGATCATTTTAAACAGTTTTACAGCTTGGTCTCTCGCCTTGGATAGCTTTGCAGTACTTATGTTTTCTGACACACCATTTTAAATGACCTAAAGCGAGATCCTGACGTCACTGCTGAAGCCCATCCCAAGGTTTTGAATAGCCTTTGGAATATTCTAGCTATCTTGTACATAAAGTTGCCCTTTTACTGAAGAGCAGGTTAACTTGTTTCTTTCCCCTCCAGTATTATTTTCTCTGGAGAAATCTAGCTAAGATAGTCTCAAAATCCTGGAACAACATCAAGCTGCTTCTCATGGCTGGAAAACTCGTTCTAAAAGCTGGTAAGGTGGTGCGTGTTCTTTATCAAGGGAAATCATGTGCTGTTTTAGTTATTATCAGAGGTTTATACCTTTGTTGCATAGGTTGAAAGTCAAATTGATTTTAGCTCTTGGTAAGTATCTTGATAAGTTAAGGGATCGTGAAGAACAACACCGTCCACAATGTCGAAACGAGGACGTGGAGGTGCCGCTGGGAACAAGTTCAGAATGTCACTGGGTTTGCCGGTGGCGGCGACGGTGAACTGTGCCGACAACAACCTTTACATCATTTCGGTGAAAGGTATTAAGGGAAGGCTTAACAGGTTTCCTTCAGCTTGTGTTGGAGATATGATGATGGCTACCGTTAAGAAAGGTAAGCCAGATCTAAGGAAGAAGGTTATGCCAGCTGTCATTGTTCGTCAACGTAAACCATGGCGCCGAAAGGACGGTGTTTTCATGTAATTCGAAGATAATGCTGGTGTGATTGTGAATCCCAAGGGTGAAATGAAAGGGTATGCTATCACTGGCCCAATTGGGAAAGAATGTGCTGATCTCTGGCCTAGGATTGCATCTGCTGCCAATGCTATTGTGTAGAAGAAAGACCCCCAAGTCGTCTACAATTCTTGTTTTTGTTGGTTGTCATTTAGTTTTTGGATATCCAAGGTTTCTCTTAGTAAGAATTATTTGCTCAGAATTTTGCAGTGTTAAAAGGGTTTCATCCATTAACAATATCAAATGTTTTCATTTCCATGGTGTGATGCTTTTATCACAAGTGGATACACAAGTATTTATATGTTTCTCTCTTTAGTTTGTGATAATTATTCATCTATCAAAAAAAAATTGTTAATATTATTGTCATTTTACCATCATCATCCTTTTTAAACTGTATTCTTGTTGTTCAAGGAGTTTGATCACCTCTATATTTTCTCTCATTTTATTTGCCAACTCATAGGAGAGGCATTGACTGCTTAAATGCAATTCAATTAACAGCGGCCGTTGGGGTTTTAACTTGAAATATAGACCTTCTAAGTGAGGCCTATTCAGGAGGCTGTCTATTTCTGCGGACAGTGTCATCTATTACCTGTTATTGTAATTAGTTCGCGACGAGATATGTGGTGAAGCAGTGTATCGTTTGAGAATGTTGAGAAACTACATATTTGACGTATGAACACCATAATGTTTTCTTCTTTTTTGGGTAAACAATGGCAGTAGCTGGGCCAACTTGGGAGGATCGTGACTCCACCAGATATTTCTATAGGTACTGGATAATTGCGCTCCACCGAAACTTAACTTTTTTTTCAGCTGAGATTCTAATCCTGTTCTCTTATGGTCTTCATTTCTGTTTTATCAACAGGTAAATCACATCCTTAGGTCCTTATGAACGCCAAAATATTTTGAAAAGTTTATGCTTGTCAATTCTAGTGATATAATTGTTCATACCAGAGGCTTGTCCGTTATAGGATGCCTTGAAATTTCGCAGGTGCAGCCAACCAAGTACCACTATTTATTAGAGCTGACCAGTGGGCCAGAACTTGAGTAGTTAAAAAAAATGCGGTATCGGGACTCGAACCGGGACGGGACAATGTCTCGTCCCGATCCGTCCGAGTCCCGCCAGTCCCGATCCCGATCCAGCCCGAAACCCCTTTTGCAAAAATAACCGTTGCACCAACGATCATTTTACATTTTGGCAGTTGTGCAACGACCATTTTTGGCCTCCCCCTCCCCCCACCCCCCTACTCCCTTAATATTTATTTTTAACCCATAAGTTATTATATTTACACTTTAACCCAAATTTTCAACTATAAATACCTCATTTTCTCTTCATCTTTCTCACAAATCTTTCTACAATCTCTCAATCTATCTCTCTACAAGTCTATATTGTCTACTAAATATTCAATTTTTATTTATTCATTTGGGAATTGAGAGTGAAGTTGGCAACTAGCTTGAGGATCTTCAATCGAGTAAAGTTTCAATTTTCAACCTTCCGATTATACGTCGGCGTTTGGTACATTCGTTCCTTCATTAAATTATTATTGTCTGTTTATTTTATTTAGCGCAATTAATTTCATTTACTTTAATTATTTATTAGTATAATTATAAATTTATAATGGAAGGATTTAAACGTATACTTACGGGTAGGGGTCAGGCTTCTTCTAGTAGGGGCAACAAGGGCAAGGGTACTTCTTCTAGTCATCATATTCCTACACAGGATGATTTTGTTGATACTGAACATTTTCCTATAATACCATTAGATTTAGACGATGAGCTATTTTCTGAAACTCAAGAAGACTTTAATTTAGACGATAATCTAGATGATACACCCACTAATGTTGATGACAACACACCCACTAGTGCACCTTCAACTGAAATGCCTCATATTCCCTCTAGTATGAGACAAGGTCCAGCAAAACGATCATTAAAATCAGATGCATGGACATTTTTTGATAGGGACGCAGAGAATCAAGTAGCTAGATGCAAAATTTGTAAAGATGTTTTAAAATTTAAAACTAGAAAAGATCACGGTGGGACGGGGGGGGGGGGGGGGGGTTAATGAGACACATAGCAAGGGCTCATCCAGCTAGGTATGCCCAATACGATGTTTCAAAATCGGGTGCGCAAATGCACGTTCCATCGGGACAAGGTTCACATACTGATATTGTCTCGGATCAAGTACATGGTCAAATTAACCCTATGACGGGGGGAATTGTAGGCCCTAAATACAATAAACATAGAGATAGGGAAGCAATATCAAAATTAGTTGTTGTGGAGGGTTTGCCTTTTTCATTTCCTTCATCTCCCGATTTTATTCATTACATTAGAGATATGTATAATCTTGTTTTTAACGATTTTTCTAGATCAACTGTTAAGAGAGATGTATTTAAATTCGCACATGAATATCAACAATATTTACGATATTCATTGTATCATTTTAATGGCAAAGTGGCTATCACTTCTGATATAGGCTGTAGTACTAACGACCATGATTATTTAACGGTAACTTGTCATTGGATAGATTATAAATGGTCTATGCAAAAACGTATCTTAGCGTATAGATATATAGATGATAGGCACACTGGTACTTTTATTGCAGAAAATATTTATCAAATGTGCGATTATTACGGAATAACCGATAAAATTATGACTATTACATTAGATAACGCTTCTTCTAACAATTATGCTATTACAATTTTAAAAAATAGTTTAACTCCATCTTTTCCAGATCATTTTCATATAAAATGCGCGTGTCATATATATAACTTAATTGTAAATGACGATCTATCACTTTTTGAAGACATTCTTAGTAAAATGCAATTTGCTATAAACTTTATTTTTAAAAATAATAGAATACAACGAAGAAAAGAATATAAAAAAAACTTATTACGATTGTCAACTACATTATAGAAAAATTTCAGAAGTAGTACCCACTAAGTGGAATTCTTTATACGGTTGCATATGACTATAGAAAACCTATAACTTTATTTTTTAACTCTCATAATCAAAATTCAGCTGATATGGTTGTAGATAGCGATTGGGTAAAAATTTCCGAACTTATTGTATTTTTAGAGAAACTTTTTCAAGCTACAAAAGAATTTTTCGGTATATATTATCCTACTATTTCAACTATGTTATTTTATATAGCTCTAATATTTTTATTACTTAATGAATATATGAAAAAATCAGCTTATATGACAGCTATTAAAAAAATATTTATCAAAATAAAAAAATATTTTATTCCTATTCCCACTATTTATATTATTGGTGTTGTATTAAATCCGACTATTAAAATAGACGATACTAAATCACTTATTGAAACTATTTACGATTGTATAGAAGTACTACCACCTCCAAGTCCCAAAAATCCAAATCACTCACCACCTATTGAACAAATTAAAGAAGAAGTGTTGTCTAGTGTGGAAGACCAATGCAAAAAAGTATATAGGTTTTAACAACAAGAAATTGCTAGTAACCTACCGGCTTCCATACCATCATCTTCTTTTTCTTCTTCAACACAACCTCACAAAAGACATGCTGTTTCTGCGGCTAGTATTGAAAGCCTTAGAAATAGAATGTGCGGCCGTACCGTTACTAATCAAATTAGCGAGTTTGATATTTTTATTTTGCAGGGTTCTGTACCGTACCAAGCAGTTCTCAATGAAGAAGGACGTGAAGACTTGCTGAAATACTGGAGGGGGAATGAGAAGACCTTTCCGACACTTTCAATGATGGCCCGAGATGTTTTGAACATTCAAGCGTCATCAACTGTGTCTGAAAGCGCTTTTTCTGCCGGCAGATATCAAATAGGAGACCACATCCACTCATTAGCCGGAGACAGCTTGGAGATTGTAGTATTATTCAGAGATTGGATACGAGCGGAGCGGAGAAGGTGCGGTCAACCGGAGATCAACGAAGAAGAAGACGAAAACTACAACGAAATCTTATCCGAAGGTGGTGGAAGCGACGTGGATCAATTTGACCAACAAATACCAATTCCAACCGAAGAACCAAAGGAAATTATCAAGAAACTAGAACAGGTTTTTTTCAGAATGTAATTTTTTTAATTGCAATTTTATTATGTAATTTGCAACTTTTGGACAACACCACAAAATTGCAATTTTGACAATTGTATTTGTATTACAAAAAAATCATGTCTATTAAATAATATAAGAGGCACAAAAACAACTTTGAGATGTTTTTATTACACTATCTTGTCTTGTTTAATTATTGAGTTTTTTATACATATGTTATTAAAAAAAAAAAAAAAAAAAAAAGGAAAAACCGCCCTGATTCCGATCCAGCCCCCGACCCGATTCCGACGGGATCGGGACGGGACTTTGGCAAATCCCGCCAAACCCGATCCCGCCTGACCCGACCCACCCGATCCCACATTCACCCATCCCGCCAACCCGGCCCGCCTGTCCCGAGCCCGGCCCACTGGCCAGCTCTACTATTTATGCATCACAATATATAAAAGTAATTTCCATGAAAGTTTCTATTGTGAGTTTCTGACTGATTTACTAATGAATTAGGAGCATTTTGATGGCGGACTCTGAAATCTTTCCCAACTGCAACGGTAATGTGGCCTTCTGCATATTATAATAAAGGTGTAGTTTGTAGTACAAAGTGTAAAGAAATTCTATCAATCTGTTGTCTGCTTGCATTAGAATTGATGCCACATGATGTCTACAGTTCTTTCCTTAATTTTGCATCAGTATAAATGCAGTCTTATACACTTAAGATGCCTTCTCGTCTTTCACCAACCAAACCTACGAATTGTAACATGTATCTAGATTGCTGATTTTTATACCTTATCAGGTTTAGTAATCTATTCAGTTCAGCATTTTTAATTGATAATCTGTATCATCCGATTTTCCAAATGCTGCAGGACAACAAATTACCAGCGCTGCCGATATATTATTAGGCTTTTTGCAGATATGTTAAACTTACCTTTGCAAGGGTGTTTGCGTTGCAGGAGATGGCCAGCCTGCTTCCTGCACGAAAGAACCGCTTACTAGCTAGCCTTCTGCCCATGTTCAATCAATGGAAGAGAAGAAAATGTTTGCGTAATAAGCGCCTAAGGGTGTGGTTTAGTGGTCAAGAAATGGGATGATAAGTTATCATAACCATGTGAAGCTAGAGTTCAAATACCAAAAGAGACAAAAAAGCTCTCATCTACCTTTTGATTTGTAGAGTTAATCGGTAGCTGTACTAGTGGGAGATAATACATAACTAGTGAAATAGTCGCGGTTCACTCAACCTGATTCGAACTCCACTGTTATAAAAAGAAGGTTTGCCGAGAAACAACTTGCATATTGGATTTGGAGTGGGTAGTGGCCAGTGCCCACCCTAAGTTTGATCAATCATAATGGTTTTTCCTTCCTATTTTGCCCCTACAAACATTGTGGTATGCTATTACTTTGTGAAGGGGAAAGTCCCGAAGGCGAAACCCCCCATCTATACCAGAGGCCCCTTGGCCAGGTGAGATGTAAATCGAGGGATATGCGAGGGTGGCAGCCCTGCAAGAGAGATGACCAACGAGATACGAACCCAGCAACAACCCTTGCAATATTTCAGCAAAGACTGTCATCACACGAATTTGAACTCGCGACGTCGGAGTAGTTGTACTCCAATCACTTTGCTACTTACCAACTCGCCTATGCCCTGGAGGCTTGTGGTATGCTATTACTGTTACTTCTTTTTTGTGTCCTTTCAGTTTAAAGTTCCCCTCTTAATCCAAGCTAAAAATTCTTTCCACCTCTATGTCTTGAAAAGAATATATACGTGGAGAAGTGAGAGGACTAGTACACTTTTGCAAATAAATAAATAAATTAAAATACTACCGTAGTTGATTGTCCTCAATTTTTTTTGTGAAACATCAAAGTTGATTAGTAGTATGATCTAAATAATAAAACATGTGAAAAATAATATGCCCAAGACACTTAATCTGTTATTATTGATTTGATATAAATTTGTGATGTGTATCCTTTCAAATCAATAAAGCAAAACGTGATTTAAGTTATAAAAAATATATATATATAAGAAATGAATTGTCTACAATAATACTAATAGACAAAAGAATGACTTTCTCAAATTTGGTTACTTTGAATATTTTGGGAAAACAGAAAAAGGAAACGACAGGAGAGAAAAAACAAAAAGCGGAAGGTACAAGAAAAGATTCACGATGTACAATACTTGTGAAACCTAAACCACTATTAAAATTAGCGGAACTTCCAAAGCAAATAGCAATTGATAGTGTGAATTCATAGAGAGAGAAAGAGATGATGTTGGTACGATCGATTCGACGGCCATTAACGTCGTTAGTTGTGGTGCAGTCGATTCGACGGCCGACTTATTCGTCATTCTCAGCTTCAGCTGCTGCAATAGAAGCGGAACGATGTATAAAGGAAGGGCCTAGAAACAAGTGGACTAGAGATGAAATCAAGTCTGTTTATGACTCACCACTCCTCGATCTCCTCTTTCACGGCGTCCGTATTTCTCTTTATATCTCCTTTCATGTGCACGATTTTCAGTAGAGATGATTGTTATGGATAGAGTCTTTGTTAAAGATCTTAACAATTAAGATTCAGACCTTCATTACACAATGTGAACCTTTGACTCAAAAATACTACACTATCCTTATACTCAAACTACTTCTGCCACAATTAACCTATGTCAATTTACCTTTTGTCCAACCAAACGGGGAAGTGATTTAGAAAATTATTTTCCTAGGAAAAAAGAATTTCATGCAACACGCAGTAACCTGAAATTTTTATAATTCATGCCAAAAAAAAATGTGTTTTCTTTTAGTTCTCGTTACTAATTACTTTGTAGCTTGCTCCTTAATTGTTTTCTGTTAGTTCTTATGAGACCCTCTAATTTTTTATTTATGGTATTTTCTCATCTTCATGAAACACAATATTATTTTACAGGCTCAAGTACATAGACAATGTCATAAATTTAGAGAAGTACAGCAGTGTACTTTACTGTCTATTAAGACAGGGGGATGCAGTGAAGATTGTTCATATTGTCCTCAATCATCTAGATACAACACAGGACTGAAAGCACAGAAACTTATGAATAAGGATGCCGTACTGGAAGCAGCAAGAAAGGTGCTCTCTTTCTGTTTCTCTTATTCTGATTTTGTGGAATATTTCATCCTTAAGCATAAGTAGATATTCTTTAACCCGTGGACTGAAATTGGAGGGTGACAGGAGTTCTTCCTGAAATAGGTTCCGTTTAAACAAATACTACTCATCCAAGGGAGTTATGTGTTCTCAAAACCTTTACCTAGATTCTTCCCCTTTTACCACTGTGGCCAGTAACACATTATTCTAGGCCAACCTCTAGATGTATAAATATGACAGATAAATTCAGTAAAGGTTAATTATCTCAACTAACTAGATTTCATTTGGTTGTGTTATACATTAACATACAATGAGGTTCAATCTCGTTTGTAATGCACTTTAGCTACTTTATGCATTGACAGGCAAAAGAGGGAGGTAGTACTCGTTTTTGTATGGGTGCTGCATGGAGGGATACAATAGGAAGGAAAACCAATATGAACCAGATCGTCGAGTATGTGAAGGAAATAAGGTAATGGGCTATACTTATATTTTTATTATTTTTTTCATTTTCCTATATCTTCACTGTTTCCGAGGTGCAAAAGGGGTATCTGACTAGCTGATCATAATACTAATTGAAATACCAACTCGCTGACCAGAAGTCGAAGTTACTAGTGTAGCTCTATTTGATAGCCTCTTATCTGGTAAAAGAAGGGCAAACAAAAAGGCCTGTTTCTGCCTGTTTTATGGGGGTTGGGTAAAGATTAAAATGATACACACAATCTAGAAATAAACCTCATGATTTTTTGTTAGTTTAACTAATTCAAACTGTTTGAGTATGAGATAACTGCAGGCTGGTTAGAGGTTGAGGACAGTATTGCAGAGCCTTGTTCTCTATTTTGTTACTATTTCTTTGAAGTTGTGAAGTTGAAAGGGTGAGGAAACTGGAGTTACAATGATATCTGAAATTGAGAAGCATTTCGTCAGCTTCTTAGAATGACTACAGAAGCAGGACTAGGTTTACTAATTAATTGGTTAAACCATCTGTTACCCATTCTAGAAGTACTCTTCCTCGTGAGAAGGTTTGATGGGTAATTTTGTGATTGTGCAACTTTTAAACCCAAAAGCACACAGCATTTTCTTCTTAGCTCCTTGTTTGTGGCAGTAATGGATACCGAAATCTTGTTTATTAGAGTTTACCAAAAATAACAGAAAACCCATAGACTGTCAATTTGTATCATATATACATGTACACACAACACACACATACATGTTAAAAGTATTTCACTATGACATGATAACAACTAAGGCATCCGTTGTTTTTTCCTCCCCAATTACTTAATGTTGTGCAAATTTTTTTCAACATGAAGGGACATGGGAATGGAGGTTTGCTGCACCTTGGGAATGCTTGAGAAGCAGCAAGCGTTAGAGCTCAAGAAAGCAGGTCTTACAGCATATAATCACAATCTTGACACCTCAAGAGAGTACTACCCAAATATTATAACCACAAGAACTTATGATGAGCGACTGGAAACACTGAAGCATGTACGCGAAGCAGGAATTAATGTGTGTTCAGGTATTCGTTTCTAGTATCAAACTTGTCATTCACCTTGGTTTTTGCAGTATTGATTTTATAGTAACTCTTGTGACTCATTGGAATAACAATATGTAGACGCATCTATCTTTATATTTGATGCATGTATGTTCATGTATATGCAAGTAATGTAGTATCACATTATTGGGTGCATACCACCACAAATAGTGAGTTGAAATGATTTGATTATAAGTAAAATATCATCAGCAGCTTAAGGTCTTTTGAGCAGTCTTAAAAGTTAAAAAGCCTCTTGATGTAATATAAAAACTCTACTTCAAGTATTTTGACATGAGTTCTAAATTGTCAAAAAAAGGTCTTTCAGATCTTTCAATTTGAACTTGTTACTGCTTTTCCTTTATGACTTCCTGTTCATGCACAGAAGAATCATTCATAATAGTCGGTAGGATATTCTTATTGTTATGTCATTATTGAAAGTTAAGGAAATGATTAAATTTTTTGTCAAATGTGTTTAGTTTTTTCGAACAGGAAGTGTGTTTAATTTGACACAATCTTTCACTTTCAGAGGTTGTGTGCATTTCTTTAGTGTGTACCAATCCTTGTCAAAATCTTGCCAACAACTTATTTTCTTATGACAGGTGGAATAATAGGGCTCGGTGAGGCTGAAGAGGATAGAATTGGGTTGTTGCATACCCTGGCAACTCTTCCGACTCACCCTGAGAGTGTGCCTATTAATGCACTTATTGCAGTGAAAGGCACGCCACTGGAAGACCAGAAGGTAATCCTCATTCTTTTAGGAATGAAACTTAAGTATTGTTGCAGTGCTTTCTGTTAACTTCTGATTTTAAAATGTTTTATGCTTCGTAGTACTCCTTTCAGCCAGCCAAAACAGGAAAAAAACATGGCCATCGGCTTGGCTTAACCATACTATAGTACCAACATAATACCTTGAGCCGTCTTAGAAGAGCTTTTGGTAGAGCATCACCACATTAAAGAACTTTATCTTTTTTAGTTTTAGCCTTGTTTGAGCTTTGATTCTTTAACTTTCAACGTTGGTAGTTTCACAAAACATAGTTTTTCTCTGCTAATTAGCACACACGGTTGTGGGAAGATGTCACCCACCGCAGAACATGACTGGAAACCCTATTTCTAGTTAAAGATTAAAGCAACTGCTCAAAATTGTGATATTCATAGACCACAGAATAATTGACACCCTGTCCACCCCCTGACGAAATTCAGTGCCTTCCTGAAAATAGATAAATTGAAAGGATAATATCTTAAAATTTATTTTGTCCAATGGAGACAGCTTTACGAAATGAATTCTAAAAGTGAATGTAATCACATGCTGAGTTTTTCATTATCTTTGCCTATCTTAAACTCATTTTTCATCTTCCAGCCAGTGGACATATGGGATATGATTCGGATGATTTCGACAGCCAGAATAACAATGCCAAGTGCAATGGTCAGGCTTTCTGCTGGAAGAGTTCGGTTTTCTATCCCTGAGCAGGCTCTTTGTTTCCTTGCTGGTGCAAATTCCATCTTTACTGGTGAGAAGTTGTTGACTACACCCAATAATGACTATGATGCCGATCAGAATATGTTCAAATTACTTGGACTTGTTCCTAAAGCTCCAAATTTCTCGGAGGATGAAAAAGATTCTGAAGATGAAAAGATGGAAGCATCTGTTTAGTTCAGTCTGAGATGTGTAGGTAATCCACTAGGGATCTTTTACCTAAAAGTATGATTTCTCTTTTACAAACCTAGTAATGAAATTTTACCATGAAACTAAGCTTTTAATGTACCATGTTGATGTTCTTTTATTAGCTTATTAGTCGCTGAAAAGGTTCTTTTAATTTTATTTTCTTAAGGATTATAACTTTTTTACTTTATTTGATCGTTTGAGATTGGATAAAACATATTGAAAATTCGTGAGTTAAAAAAGAGCAAGAAAACGAAAAGGCTTTCTGAATAAAAATTAATCGATCACAACTCAAATTGTTACGATGAAGAAATTTACCAACTAAAGTTATTTCTGTCGCAATCGAGCAAAAAGAGGTCAATTTTGATAGCTTGAAAAATGCTCACAAATATCCTCCTTCCGCCTTTTGATCAAAAAGTACTCTCAACTTTTGTTTGGACTTTGCTATTGCTTGTTTCTCTGATTTCTTTCCTTGTCTCTTCCAAATGATCAACAATAACTTGTTTCCGCTCTTGCCCGAGCTGCAAGACAGTTGTACTTGTATACATGAATTAAATCAAAGAAAACTTCATAATGTACAAAGTGAACAGTAAGATATCATGCCTCACGAGAAACGAATAAAAATGCTCCAAAGTTGAAAGGGTGTCTTGCTTCTATTACAAGTGCTTCTCAAATAAGTACTCCCTCCGTCGCAAAAAAGATTGTTCTAGTTTGACTTAGCATAAAGTTTAAAAAATAAAGAAAACTTTTAAAATGTATGGTCCAAAACAAGTCTTAGAATATTTGTATGGTTATAAATCATCTCATGAAGTTAAATTAAGTGTAAAAAATGAATTTTGGGCCTAACTCAATCTCAAAAGTTAGCTTGTAAGATGAGGATTGTCCAAGTCCATATAAGGAGTGGGCCTGACTCTGATACGATGTAAAAATGAATCTTGGGTCTAAGGTAAGGATTGTTCAAGTTTATATAAGGAGTTCATGTCCTCATTCCATTTCCGATGTGGAACTCTTAACATTAAGTACTTCTAAATATAAAAACATGTCAATCTTTTTTGGACAAACTAATAAAAAAGATAGGACAATTTTTTTGGGACATATGGAGTAGTTGGGAAGACACACTAAAATACTGCACTATGTTCCAAGATAATGGCTAGATAAGTAGTTGGGGAGACACACTAAAGTATACGGGTAAGTGGGTTTGAGTTTGAGTTTAATTTTTAAATCAAACAAGATATATGATCAATCATAATAAGTCAAGTGACTTTTTAAAATTGAAAAAAGTCATCTGATTTAGGGAGATAATTTGAGATGTATTCTTGAACCAAACAAAATAGGTTGGATGTATTTTTATACCAATAGGCGAATGAATGACATTTGTGAGCCATTTTTTTTTTATAGGTTAGGGTATTTTTAGCCCATTTTCAAAGTTTTTATTGTACAAGAATAGCATCGATGAAATGTTATATCATCAGTAAAACTAACTATTTGTCTTTATATTAAAAATAAAATATAAAAGCCATAAGCAACAACAACTAAACAAGTAATTTAGCGTGACGATGCTTTGATGTTAATGAGATTAATCGTTTCATTTCTCTAAGTTGATTCCTTGTATCAATTCAGAACGTCCTTTTTTGAAGCTAAATTCATGTGTCTATTTGGATGCTTCTCAATCTTTATTTCATCATGCGAATTAACTTAGATTTTGACCCAAACCTTTAAGTAATACACACTTGTACAATATGTCACAAAAAAGTTTTCTTCTATTACCATTATTAACTATAGAGATGTGAATAAAACTATTGCTTAATTAAAGGCACATGATTGGTGTTTTAATAGCCACCTAAACACCAACTATGGGAAAGGAAAATAAAGATTCTTGAAAGGAAATTTTGGTTCGAACTTAAAAAGATGTTTGGGAAAAGAATTAGGAGAATCCAAAAGGGGAAATATTTTAGAAACCTTTATTACATTGTCATCACTTACACCTTTTACTTTGGTTACCTCCTTTGTATTAGGTTAATAAAATCTCATAAAAAGTCATCGATCTTATGTTGTTATTGTAGAAAGCCATCAAACTAATTTTTCTAATCATAAATTTACTAATTTCCATTAATTTCAGAAAAAGAAATTTTGGTCATTTTCCAGTAAACACTGATTCTATCAGTTGATCACCATCCCTTCCTATAATAAATTAGATCCCATCAGCCAACTATAACTCAACTCTAACAATGACCTGATCCCGCTTGTGCACCCTCACATAAAAATACTTCAATAGTTAATTATTTATAGTATATTCAAACAATCAAATAATTTTAAAAAAAAAACTATAATCAAAACATAATTTTTGATCTTCAACCTCAATTTTAAAATTCCAAATAAAAAAATAATTTTTATGATCAAACTGAGCTTACCTATATTTTTAAGGCATGTACACATTTCAAATTTCACCAACCCAAAAAAAATCTTTTTATATTCACCTCTGCCTCACTAGTCAGCAAACAGTTCATAATTTCACATGGCAGAAGCAACTACCAAAATTAAGAGCTTATTTTCCATATCAAATCAACTGATTAGAGTAATAAATTTGGCTTTCTTTACTCAATATCTTATTGGATTTCCATCTTTGACTACCCCATAAAATATTCTTGGCTATATATGCATAGTTTAGGCATATAACAAGAAGATGAATTTGCAAAGTTTCACCAATTTGACAGCTCCCTTCTTCTTTGTTCTTGTTCTATAAATATCCATCTTTCTATTCTCCTAAAAAAACTATGGCTGAAGGATCCCCAAAGTCCATCTATGATTTCACTGTCAAGGTACACACTTGGGTTACTTAGTTCTTCAAGAAAGATTCAATTTTTATTGCATATTGCTTTTGAACTTTTGATTTTGGTGTTCTTTGGTTTCATAATCTGTAATACCCAGTTGTTATATTTTATCCTTTTCTCAAGATTTTGCAAATACTGATTCACTTTTTGTGTTTGTGTGAGGAGTGTGGTCTTGTTCACTTTGAAATACTGTTTGAAATATCTCTTTTTACTTCTCAATTTTGTGATCACACTTATCTTGAGTCTAATTACTACTATTTACTATCCTTTGTTATTTGCTTAGCATAGTATTTTATTGTAGTTACTGTTCTTTTTTCTTTTTAACCTGCTTTGTTTTTGCTTTCATCGGAAACAACCTTCTCTACTTCCCAAGTTAGGGTTAATCTCTGCGTACACTCTACCCTCTCAGACCCCACTTGTGGGATTATATTGGGTATGTTGTTGTTGTTGTACTTATCTTGAGTCTAATTTGGACTTGGTGAAGTTTCAAGTTTCCATATAGGAAGAATTTGGACAGGTAATTCAAGTTCCTGCTATTTGGTGCTATATATAACTTGGATCTTCAGTTACTTATTAGGAATTTGAGATGTGATGTTAAGCTAGTTCAGAGCTCAATCTAACCATTTGGTGTAATGATTGGATTACTAAAATTTTGAACTTTTCAGAAATTTTACTACTATTGGAATTCAAAAGATTTGAACTGTGTTTGACAAATTATGGGAGAATTAAGCAACTTTTGACTGAAAGTTGTCTTCTTTTTTTATATTGGAACATGATTTTTTAAGCTTGCTAATGAGTTGAAAGTGCAGGATATACTGGGAAATGAGGTACCTTTGAGCAATTATAGGGGGAAGGTTCTTCTTATTGTCAATGTTGCATCTAAATGGTTAGTGAAGTGATCTATTTTCTGTTGGGAGTTTTCATTGTGTCTTTGCTTGATCGCTGCAATCAGATGTTAACTTGGTACCATTTAGAAGTGTGTCAACTGCTTCACTAATTAGACTTATAAGTTATAACAAAGTGGATTTAGTTACTTGTGCTACTGGGAGCATATAAATTTATTGTACAATAATAATGTTAATCCACAACTTAGATGTACTCTTTTTGGGGTTTATTTCTGTTATTCTGATTAACATTGTTTTTGCTAGTTGGAAAATTCCTTAAAGATGTCTTGCTATTTTAATTTACGTTGATTTTCGTGCATCCTTTTCTTGGATTTTCTGACTAGAAAAGTTGCTAGCAGGTTCTTTAAACTTCTTGTAGTTATTTAGCTGATTTGCAAAAGAATGCAGAAACGAAAATTTGGGATTAGTATTCAGATAGTTTTTGACTGTCTTGGTTGTTCTTGCTGATTGGTGACGAGATATCGCAATATCTATAACCACATGCACAAGGATAGGTTAAATTGATGGGAACCAGCTGCATTATATTGTTGAATAATAGAATTATAGAACTTGTAAATTTCTCTGTGCTGAAATTTGTAGTGCCAGTATTTCTTTATTTTTGATAAATGATAAGTGTCTCTATTTCTTAGGTAAATGGTATACTTTATTCGATGCATGTGTTTTGAAATTTTAGAATAATAAGACATACAAATCTTAATTGACATGTGCTAGCTTTGTTGCTCCATTGAAGTTTAAAATTAGCTGTTAATTTATACCTAAATAGAGAATAAAGCATGAATATTTATTAAGGGCAATCACTCTGGTCTTCACCTATTTTGAGTCATCTTTTTTCCTCAGTGGTTTAACAGATTCAAACTACAAGGAGCTGAATGTTTTATATGAGAAGTACAAAGATCAAGGTTGGCAGTTATTTTTTACAATCTTATTTCTTCGATTTCAATCTGTGATGAATTTATCTGATATTAAACCATATTGCGTGGGCACAGAAATAATTATAAAAGTTCTATTTCAGGTTTTGAAATTTTAGCATTTCCTTGTAACCAGTTTCTGTGGCAAGAGCCCGGAACAAATGAGGAGATTCAGCAAACTGTATGCACTAGGTTCAAAGCTGAATTCCCTGTATTTGAAAAGGTAAAAGCTTCTTTATGATAACTCAAAGTGTATAACTCAAATCATTTTCTAGACCTCGGATATTTTTCTTGCATATTCTGCGATACTGCACATAAGAAATTCCTCTTTTCCCCCAAAATATTAACCTCTGAAGAGTCAACAATCAATTTTGTTTAAAGGTTGTCTTGGAACCTCTGAACTGTATTATAAGATTTATCAAGTTGTTATATCAGATAAAGTAATAATAAGATGCACATTACTTTTAAGTAGCTTAGTGAACAGTCCAAACTTTGGAGGCTTAATGCAATAGGTGGTTATATCATTCTGTTCGGCCCTGTTAGTAGATTAAATATGCATTTTCTTAGTAAGTGTCTCTATGAACTCATTATATGTCTTCATCCCATCTTTTTTTGTTTTTTCTCAAACAAGTAGATAAGTATTTATTTCATAACTGGAGTTACTGCACTAAGGTTGTGCCTTGCCTCTGTCTCTTATCTCCTCATTCTTCTATCGGACTTGCTCGGGGAATAAACCATGGAACACAACATGAAACTCCAAAACTATCCTAAGATGAAAATAAAGGCTATCTCCCTTTACATTCTCATAGACGCACACACACTCTTTTAACATGAATGAGGTATATATTTCCATAAACTTAACGTCGTTTAAGGAAGTTATTTCATTCCATAGATTGATGTGAACGGAGATAGTGCTGCACCACTTTACAAGTTCTTAAAATCAGAAAAAGCCGGTTTCCTTGGAAATGCTATCAAGTGGAACTTCACCAAATTCCTTGTGAACAAAGAAGGAAAGGTTGTGGAACGATATGCACCCAAGACACCACCTCTTCAGTTTGAGGTAAACTTTAACTATTTTTCTTTTGTTCATTCATATTCTACCTTGAAATAAAAGGAAAAACCTTTCTGGTCTCAAATGGAAGATTGCTCAAAGTTCCATCATGTTTACGATGATCTACTGCAGAAGGAACATATTGAAGACTACCAGTCTCTGAGTATTACGGTTCATTAGATTGGGAAAACAAATAAATGCAACAAGCAGATTGAGATAAATATTGGTGAAGCCTTTTTTTGTCTTACTAATTTTCCTCTTTCTTGTTCCTTTACAGAAAGACATACAAAATCTGTTGGGTTCCTCTTGAGCACCGAGGTCTGCACTTTTTCTCCTCTCCTTTTGTTTCTTATTATGTTCATTTATTCCTTCTCTTTATCTAATACTTCATCAAAAATGAGAAGGGTAAATGCATGACTTGGTGGTGGATACATAATGAATAGGCATCATAAACCTCTAAACAATGAGATGACAAACTAAACACCCTTCACACTTGTTGAATTAGATATGAGTAAATGCAGTGATAGAAGTAAATCCAATCTACTATTCTCATCATTATTTTCATACTATTCTCATCATTTTCCACCTAAGCTTTACAAATTTAGCAGAAGAAAAATGATTTTAATGATTTTTATTTTTCAGAGATTGGAACTTGATAACTGCTTTGAAATGTCCCTGGACTTCTCTGATCCCTCTCAAAGATTGCCTAGAAAATTATTTTAAGATGAACCAATTTTCATACCAGACACCTTTTATAATTACACATTAAAAAGGGCAGCCTGGTGCTCTAAGCTCCCGCTATGCGCGGGGTCCGGGGAAGAGCCGGACGACAAGGGTCTATTGCGTTATCAAAAATCTGCATTGCATTCTTCCAAAATGTTCAGTTTCATGCTTTGTAGTCCGAAATAATGTGTCTGCACTAAGTACCTTCGTAGCATGATGAAGAAGGAGACGATCTTCACTAGTACCGATCTTCATCTGCATTAAGTGCTACTGATTTTACCTAAGCTAACAATTATATTCTGTTTTTACATTTCAAGGCTATTGAAGAAGAATCTTTAAGGCAAGTGTGAGAGCCAGCATATGCATTGACCTTTAGTTGGAAGTGCTTTCATAGTTCTATCTTTCTTCTTCTTCCCTGCCTATGAAACAAGCGAGCTTGTACCCCACCCCCTTCTTTTTCCTCGTTGATGTACTTTGGTCGTGTAAACTCATTCATCGCAATAAATTTGTAAAAATAAAGTTGCACAAAGTAGTTGTTTCAAAGAGACATTACTAGAGTAGATATAGATATGAGCATGCTGTAATCTTAATAATAAACAAATTGTGTGCAACAGCTATGAGCAATGTCATACGTGATTCTATAAAAATATATACTTGTTTCAGATATACCCTCTTATGTTCATTATCATTCAAGGTTCATTTGCCACTCCAAGTTGGGAAATTTTGAGTTGTGGATACAAGACCCTTTATATGTAAAGACCAATTGTACTACACTTATCGCGCATGTATCTTTTTCAAAGGTTTATTAACTACTATTTAGGGGGAGGAGGAAGATGACATAATGGGATTCGATTAAATGTGGCTACCATCATACACAACTTGCACGATTTCATGGAATCGGAATATGCTTTTTTCCTTTGGAGTAAAGACTTTTTGCGTGTTCCTTTCGATTAGCTCAAAGGTGTCACCTTTACTTTCAAGTTGTAAATATTATTCGATTCAAACCTTCCATCTTTAGATTCCTCTTTCTTCAGGCTTAAAAAGGCATCGACATGTGTAGAACTGTTTGCCATAGGCATGTATAGTGTAATCAAATTGCATTTATAAAGAATCAATTGGAAAATGATGTTACTGAAATGTGTTGCACGTTTCAAGGATATTGTTAGAATAGTTACATAACAGAAGTTGAACTGACATGTAAGGATATTGATTGATTATTCTATCCATCAGGAAAAAATAAAAAAAAATCCAGAAATATGTTAAACAATTTTTGGTTAAGATCATTCAAACACAAGACAATTTCATAATCCGAATCTCCAGCCTCATCGTCATTACACCCAACACAATCAAAGAATAAGAGAACTACATTGATGATTGAACTATGAAGATTCAACAACTTACTCAGCTACATAACATGAGTAAGCAAAAAAAAGAAGGAATTTTTATCAACAAACTCAGCTAATGCAAAGTCTCCTAAGCTGTTCACAAAGATCCTATATGAGTTCTTGGTACTCAGGCTGGATCAAAATTTAGAGGTAGTAATGTATATCGTGTTTCTTTCACATACATATCGTTCAATCCCAAAGCACTGAGTTCTGGCAAACCCATAGACTTTACAGTTGGATCCGAAACTCGTACTCAAAAGGCATAGCAGGGAAAAAATAGATCTGTAATCTAACCAAGAACAATGTTGGATAAGCAATACATAAACAAAATTAAAACATGAAGAAGAATGAGATTGATTTTGATGTAAATGGTTTTACTTCAATCTTCCATTCACTGATACAACAATGATACACAACAGCATATCAGGTTTATGGGGGTCAGGTTTATTCCATGTGTTGGTTGGTTAATCTTAGACCTCATACATCTCCTTCCACTTCATGTACATTCTTCTTCTACTAGGGAAATATAGTTGGCTACCCATCATGGACAAGATACGTTTTGCATCTGTCTCTAGGTAAATCTTGAGGGGACTTCTAGTTCTTGGCCCTGTGGCAATGTCCTTTCAGGATCAGGCAGAGCAACAAGTGCTCTTCCATATGAAGGAAAACACCTCTCAATTTCCCTCTGATTTCACTGCTTTTTGCATAAGCTTTTCTTGGCTTTCCTTCATCTTCTCTTCTAATTACACAATTTTACGGTGCACGCAACAGCTTGAGCCCAGTATTTCAGTCTTGCTTTGACATCTTCAGGATCATCACCTGAGGTAGACAAAAAATGTTGAGGATTAGTACCATGAACAAGTAAAGGAGCTTAAGCAATATGTTCAAGAAACAATGACAATTGAACAACAAATTGAGTGACATTCATAGCTCTAAGCAGGCCACAAAATCTAGTACTCCTAAAAATTTGATGTCTTTAAGGATATTCCATTTGAAATATGAAGATGTTGATGATCTTCACCACCCCCACAAACAAAAAAAAGTAACACAAAACAAAAAGATGATTTTTTTTTCATTTTCTCCCTTTGGGTTCGTCTTTTGTTCCAGAAAGATGATGATCAGGCCACACAGAAAGCTAAAGTAAGGAACAAAGAGTTCAAGAATATGATTCCAAAAGACTGCACCTTTTCTTTACAAAAATGGATGTTTTCTACAAACTTTTCATCTTGTAATTCAAGTATACACATACCCTTTTCATGTTTCCACTGACAGATTAGATTCAACAGACAAATCAACAATAACTAGAAGACAATTCATTTCAAGATTTTCAAAAACCCTTGCCAAGTACTACTACTAGATTCTATAATTATGAACAGAATATCGAGATTCAAAGCCCTTAACAAGTTATCAAACTGAAAATTAAAGGTTTTTTTCAGAAATAACTCACCAGGACTTGAGATCTTCCAATTGGCAACAGGACCAGATCCTGAAGAACCAGTATCAGACATAGCATCAGGACATTTCTGTTGTTCATCAAGGTACTTTTGGCTCATGGAATAACAAAGTTCAAGAGCAGGCAAAGTATTACAAAGCTCAGGAATTTCCTCATAACTAAACCCAAAACCAAGATCAAAACACCCCTTAAGCTCTTCCAAATCATCATCAGTTAAGCTCTTTGTTCTTCCCAATTCATCCTCATCTGAATTTTCTACATACCCTTCAAGAAAGACTTGATTTTTCTTCTTTTGGGATCTACTATTAAGCCATGGCTCCTCAATATTCTTGAACCAACCATTTTGTGGGATGTTGGTATTATTCTCATCATCTTCTTGAATCCAAGAACTTTCTTCTTCCATTTGATCTTCTTCTACTTCTGGTATTGTCTCAACACAACCATCATGGTAGAAGAAGCTTTCATATGACCTAGATCTTGTTGATGATAATTGAGTGAAAGTTTCCATCTTTTTGTGTACAACTTTAGTTTTGAGTTTTCTCTCTGTATAGAGTAATGATTTGAGAAGGAAGACTGAGCTTATATATAAAGAAAAAGAAACCCCAATAATGGCCAGCTAGTGATGGGGTGGATGCATATAGGTCATCATGGAGATTATGTACATATACTGCACCAATATGAACACGCACATCACTTCAACACTATTGTGTCTAGAATATATAATTACTCCACCCGTTTCAATTTATTTGACATCAGTTTAACTAGTCACAAATTTAAGGAAAAAAAATATGTTGAAATTTATATTTTAAAATAAATTTTAGATATTTATGTGATTATAAAATATTTTATTAAAATCAAAAAAAAAATTAAAATTAAATTATTTTTAATTATAAAAAAATTACATTCTTTTTTTGAACAAATTAAACAAAAATATGCCCCACATAAATGGGAAGGGAAGGAGTAATTAATTAGTGAAATAAATCGACAACGCAATTAATTAATGAAATACACTAACAATCCTTCAAATTTATTGGTAATTTATTTAGACACTTAAACTATATATAGTCTATTACAATTGAGGTTGATATGTATAATAAAAGGAGATGATATAATGTATTTTATGTGGCTAACTTATCTACATAATAGGTACTTGAAAACACATGTCTGAGGTTCTCGACTTATTGAAACTAATGTATATAATTAAATGATACGACATATTTTAAGTAGTTAACTTTTTCATATGATGAGCACTTGAAAATTAGAGCAAAAAGTTTTTGAAAATTTGAGCTGAAAATATCTAATAGAAACATTTGTTACATGTTCAATCGAAACAAACTGTAATTTGAATGTTTAAATGAAATTTACCAAAAAAATTAATGTATTATGATACATTTCGTGGATTAATTAATTATTAATATTATTATTATTTGTTGTGTTAGACAACATCTATAATTATCTCTTGAACTTATTGTAATGCAATAATAGGGAGAAGGTGTCCTCCGGGGCATAGTCCAGTGGCAAAGCCTGGGCGCTATAAGGCGCTCTGGCATGGGACAGCGTGGGTTCGATTCCCCGCAAGCACGAAAAAACTCTGCATGTTGGGGAATTTGACCTTGTCTCATTGATCGCCTGTACGCTCCCGAGAAAAAGTGGCCACCGAGCACATCCCGCGATTTACCTGTAATAGTGTTGAAGGACCGGTCCTATTACCTCTAGGACGTCTGGGTAATACCAGTGAAGTAGTCAGGCGCAAGCCTGGAAACCTGGATTATCAAAAAATAATAATAATAATAATAGGGAGAAGGTTCTCGAATTTGTATAGCAAGTATCTTCCATTATTATAATTTTCTCATTTTTGCAGCATTCTAAATTAGATAATTAAATCTTGAATTGCTTGTATTAATTATAAACCCTGCATTTAATTCGTAATTATTGTATTAAATCAATCATCAAACATTTCCTAAAGGATTTAGAAATAATTGTTTAAACATAGCATGTGCTATCCCAAGATCCTTTTTTTTTTATATGTGAAAGTGTTTAAAATACGAGAATCAAGTTTACTTGAATTCAGACGTAATTGCTAAAATAATTTTTCATATTAAAAATCTCATAAAATATATCAATTTTCACCATAATATAACTTTCTCTAGAAAAAGTAGTAATCAACAAAATGAGAAAAAGCTGTCAAATAAAATAGTTTCTTGTACTTGACGAAAATGATTTGAGTTAGTTGAGAATTAAAAGATGGTTTTTCCTAATGTTAGGTTGAATTAGTCAAAACAATTTTTTTCAATATTTTTGACTGAGACGCCACCTAAGTAATAAATACCCTTCCTTCCTTGTTTAACACAAATCATCAAATAATGAGATTCCAAAATCTTTTCAGTTGGACATTAAGTTAATTTTCAGATTAAATATATGATTACTAAATAAGAGGTTATATGTGGTCCATAAGGAAATGGCCAGCTGTCAGTAACAAGAAAGTGACAGAAATTTAAAAAACAAACGAGGAAGCTGGTGCCTTACTTTTGATAATACTTTACTCACATAATATAATTATAGCGGATCGATAAGTACTTTTTTACTTTTAATTAATTTAAATTCAACTCGAAAGAATTCACTTATGACAGAAGCAATTTATCTTCAAAATCTAATTACTTTTTATGTACATTTAAATTAATCTAATCTTAAAGTGGATACTGAAAAATAGTAAAATGACACCCAGTTACACTAAATTTCCTCTATATACATGATAAAAAAATATCAAATCATAATAATCTATTATAAACAAACTTATATTATATTTCTATAAGAATTTATTTCACAATTCATATTCATGACATTCTGGTCATGTGATCACAACTTTATCGGCTCTAATGAGGAGATAAAAAAATTAAAATACTTTTTGTTACATAGGATATTGGTTGGATTGTGGGGCCCGAGAGAAAAAGTGACGGGACCCACCCACGTTATCGTGTTGCTGTTAGATTTGTCACCATCTGTTGTGATATGCAGACACCAATCAATTATGGTACCTGTTTTGATTCTTTGTTTTGTGGTAAATATTTGTTTCTCACTTTTTATTATTTAGCCTATTAGGTGGGGGTGGTAAATGCCCCAAAAGGAATTGACAGACTCCCAATTAGTCTGGAAAAGTATCACTCCTAATTCTACTTGTTTGGAAACTAGTTAGTGAATAGAGGAAGGAATTGAGAGAATTTTTGCACTTTTGTTTGGTCTTACTTGGGTCGGGCCGAATCAAGACCGGGTCAAGTGATTTTTTTTTCTGCTTGCCCGATCCTGGTCCTGACCCTTCGGGGATCCTACGGGTCACGAGTCGGTCCTGACCCGCTCTACAAAAAAAAAAGTAAGCAAACACTGCAATTCTACCCAATCCGTTATCCGATATAATTTGTCACCAATTAAAGATTACAACAAACAGAAGCATGAAATCATTAAAAATTACACCAAAAAGAACTGAAACAGATTCCACACTTTTAGCTGTAAATCCATAAACAAACAAGAGGCAAGTACAAACCAACATCACGATAATTCATCAACATCATCATCACTAGATTCTTCTTTGTTTGTCCCTTCACCTATATAAGTAAAAATAAATATTCATAAAATAAAAAATAATATAAATTATATTAAAAAAACACGCGGGTCGGGGTCAGGTCGGGCCGGGTCAAGTGGGTAAAAAATCCTGACCCTGGCCCGACCCTACATATGATCGGATCCCCGCTTTTTCGGGTAAGATGGCTCACGGGTTAGATATAAGCTGACCTTGACTCTGATTTTTTCGGATCGGGTAGGTCTCCGACCCTATGGACAGGTCTAGTCTTACAATAGGAAAGAGCAAAATAATTTTTTTGGGAGTAAAAACATATAGTCTATGGTGATATTGGAATTATTAAAATTTATTCGCACTCAATATTACAATAAATTTAATTATAAGATGTGTATTTTTTATACATATATTTGTGAGTTAAACATGGTTAAATGATGTGTTTTTTTAGTATATTTTTCAATAGCTAACGTTAAATTGATTGATTTAGTGTAAACATCATACGAAGTAAAAAAATTTGCTCATAGAATCTCCAAAACAATAACTGCGGATTCAATTTTCAATGTCCCAATCGCCCCTTCCTTAGTAAAAATTTATATGTACCTGTGTTTGCAATAAATTATTCTAATTTACTGTGATTATGTCATAAATAAAGGCGATGTGTATTAATTAATTGTATTTTAGTAAATATAGTATATGTAAAAATGTGTGTTATATATTTATTGAGTTGATACAAATACCAAGTGCCAGAAAGTTTTTACCCCTTCCATTTTCCTCTTCCACCAATAATTTTCCTTCAATTAAGGGGTGCATTTGGTTCAATTGTTTTTGCAAAAAAGTTCATCCAAAGACCAAGAATATCAAGAAGAAAAAAAGGAAATATTACTTGTATTTCGTGAATTTGGTTTAAAACAAAAAATTCTTAGCATTTGGTAAAATACGTATATTATTTGCAAAGCAAAGTTCAGTTTTTGCATATTTGAATCATGAGAGTTTTTAGTTTTCTTCCTTCTCTAATTTCCAAACAAGGGAATTTTTTTACTAAAAAGGCTTCTCTTGGACATACTATAATGAAGCAAATTGCACGTCAAAAACAGAAGAAAAAAATTGAAGGGGTTCAATTTCTATTTTAAAAAGAAACTAATTATTCCACTGCATTTTCTTTCTATCGTGAAAAATAATTTGTTTATCGCTTTATGACCTCTTGCTAAATTAATGAAAGGCATTAAATACTTTTTCGAGTAGAACATTTCGCATTTATGTCAGCATAATAAATTACATAGAATTTAAATTATTATGTTTTTCCGGAGCATTTATACTTTTAGGCTTCTCAACGGCTTATTCATTTACTATTTTTGAACGTTATATAAACATTAAAAACACCATCACATTATTCTCGCGGTTCTGACTGATATGGAGGTGCCGAAACACGAGGATGATCCTAAATTATGGACAACCGTTGATGTTACTGTGCTTTAGTGGATTTATGTCACTATTTCTATCGACCTGTTGCAAACGATTATTGAACCAGACGCTACGGCGATGGCGGCTTGGAATAGAGTGCGTGATATATTCCAAGATAATCAAAATTCTCGTGTTGTTACTCTTGAGCAGGAATTCTCCCACGTCAATATGGAAAAATTTCCTAACGTCTCAGCATATTGCAAACGGTTGAAGGAATTGGCGGACCAACTCTGCAACATTGGAGCGCCGGTTACAAACGATCGTCTTGTCCTTCAGATGGCCGCAGGCCTATCTGAGGCCTATAGTGGCGTCGGTACGCTTCTACGTCAAAGCAGTCCTCTACCGCAGTTTTATCAGGCCCATTCCATGCTCACGCTCGAAGAAGCCAGATTGGCTAAGAAAGCAGTCACTGGGGGCCTGCATGTCTTCATGATGACCGAGTCCAATTTTTCTCTATCCGTCTAAAACAATTCTGGCCAAAACCGCAACAACGGTGGCGGCAAAAAGTGTCAAAATCGCAAAAATAATGGCAAGAATCGAGACGGCAATGGTGGCGGCGGTGGTGGCCCTCGGGGCAGTCAGCAGCAACAACATCAAAATTGGGCCCAACAGTGGGCCTCTATGCCATAGAACTGGGCCAGTACAGTAACGCCATTCAATGGTTATTTTCCAGGCCCGGGAAATTGGGCCCAGTTTTCCCAATAGCCCAGGCCCCAGTTTTCGGGTCCAATCTCGGCAGCAAGGTAGTTTTCTGGGCAGCATGCCAGTGTTCTTGGGCCTCGGCCTCCACAGGCCCATCGTGCAGGGGGGCCCACACCTACCGACATTGAGGCAGCGATGCACACACTTGGAATAAATCCCGCTGACCCAAATTGGTACATGGACACCGGAGCCACTACTCACATGACGTCGGACCAAGTGATCGTCTTATTCCAATTTGAGCAACAATCGTGGCATAATTGTAGGTAATGGTAATTCAATTCCAATTCGTGGTTATGGTCATAAAACGTTGTCTCCCCCCATCCACCTCTTATCTTGAAAAATACCCTTCATGCTCCTAAATTGATTAAAAATTTGGTGTCTGTCCAAAAATTCACCACTAATAATTTTGTTTCTGTTGTTTTTGATCCGTTTGGGTTTTCTGTGAAGGATTTCAAGACGGGGAATCCTCTCATGAGGTGTGATAGTACGAGGGAATCTTTATCCTATCACGCCAAGTTGCGGTCTATCGCGTCAAGCCTTGCCATCAACTTTTGCAGCCCTTGCTCCTTCCTTGTGGCATGCTCGTCTAGGTCATCTGGGGTCATCTATTTTGTCTTCCTTAGATAAAAACAATTTTATTTCTTATAAGGGTACGAGTCGTACTCAGAATTGTCAGTCTTGTTCTTTAGGAAAAAATGTTAAATTGTCATTTGTAGACTCTAATTCTCAGTCTCGGTCTACCCCTTGTGTGTTTTTGGGTTATCCATCTAATTATCGTGATTACAAATGCTTTGATTTGTCATCAAATAAAATCATCATTAGTCGCCATGTTATTTTTTATGAGTCCCGATTTCCATTTTCTAAAGTAAGTAGTCATGTGCCTAGTTCGTATAATTTTTTGGACGACGGTATCTCCCCATATATTATCCACCATTTATCAGAACTGTCCCAGACCTAAAATCCGCTAGCGAGCCCACTGGCTGTTGGTCCTCCCGTAACGTCGTCATCTACAGTTCTAGGTCCAGAAACTGGGCCATCTATGCTGCCCCAGTTCTAGCCCATTTCCTATTTCTGTTACCGAGTCCAGTGTTGGCCCAATTCGTGTTTCCAGTTTCAGTTCCAGTTACCGTACTGGGCCAGCAGGCCCACTGCCTGCTAGCCAGTCCATCACCAGTCCCGATAATTCCCAAAATCCACCAAATTCTCCCCCGAGTCATAGATCGGTTACTCGTAGTCAACGGGATATTTTTAAACCAAAAAAATATTTTAATTTAAATTCTAATGTTCTTAAATCCCATCTTCCCTGTAACCATGTGTCTGCTTTAAATGACCCGAATAGAAAAATTACTATGACCGACAAATATAATGCTCTTATTGATAATAAGACGTGGGAGTTGGTGCCCCGTCCATCTGGTGTTAATATTATTCAGTGTATGTTGATTTTTGCTCATAAGGATAATTCTGACGGTTCTTTTGCGAGGCATAAGGCTCATCTTGTAGGTGATGGTAAGACTTAGCAGGTTGGAGTGGATTATGGTGAGACGTTTAGTCCGCTGGTCAAACCGGCTACCATTTGCATTGTGCTCAGCTTAGCTCTTTCGAAAGCATGACTCATTCATCAGTTAGATGTGAAGAATGCTTTCTTACATGTTGATCTCAAAGAGACAGTCTATATGCATCAACCCTTGGGATTTAGGGATCCCAAATATCCTTATCATGTTTGTTTGTTGAAGAAGTCCTTGTATGGGCTTAAGCAGTCCCCACGGGCTTGGTATAAGATGTTTGCAGACTATGTTTCGATGATTGGGTTCTCTCACAACAGGTCTGATAATTTATTGTTTATATATCGTCGTGGTTCTTCCTTGGCTTATATACTATTATATATGGATGATATTATCTTGACTGCCTCTTCGGATGCATTACACTAGTCTATCATGACAATGCTCACTTCTGAGTTTGCTATGAAAGATTTAGGGGCCTTGAGTTACTTTTTGGGGATTGTCGTTTCTCGTCATGCAGGTGGGTTGTTCTTATCTCAGCGCAAGTACGCAACTGAGATTATTAAGCGTGCTGGCATGTTCTCGTATAAATCTACTTCCACTCTCGTTGATACTAAGCCCAAGTTGGGTGCTGCGGCTAGCTCCCCTTACAAGGTTCCAACCCATTATCGCACTCTTGCAAGGGCTCTTCAGTATTTTACTTTCATGAGAACAGATATTACGTATACCGTCCAGCAGGTATGCTTGTTTATGCATGATCCCAAGGTTGAACACATGAATGCGCTCAAACACATTATCTGATACATCCAGGGGACACTTGACTAAGTCCTACATCTATATCCGTCTTCGACATCTACACTTGTCTCATATACAGATGTTGATTGGGGTGGTTTTCCGGATACTAGACATTCCACGTCCGGCTATTGCATGTTTCTTGGTAATAACTTGGTCTCCTGGTCTGCAAAGCGTCAGTCGACATTGTCCCGCTCTAGTGTAGAGGCCAAGTATCCAGGGGTAGCCAATGTGGTCTCTGAATCCTGTTGGCTACGTAATCTTCTTTTGGAGCTTCATTGTCTTATTCAGAAAGCTACCTTGGTTTATTATGATAATGTTAGTGCCATCTACCTTTCTGGTAATCCGGTTCAGCACCAGCGCACTAAACACATCGAGATGAACATTCACTTTGTTCGCGAAAAGGTAGCTCGTGGACAAGTACGCATCTGCCATGTCCCATCCAGGTATCAAATTGCAGACATTTTTACAAAAGGTCTTCCCTCGGTCCTTTTTGAAGATTTAGGGACAGTCTCAGCGTACGAAGACCGCCCGCTATGACTGCGGGGGGGGGGGTGTTAAGTATACATGTGATATACACTTACCATGTGTAGTGTATATCACGTGATTGGTCACGGAATTGTACATATTAGTTTAGGTAATATTGAGTTGTAATTAGTATTGTACACTTACCATAATTGTATTACCATAATTGTATAGCTAGTGTCCAAGTAGAATAAGGTTTTAGGAGTATAATAAGAATATGATTTTCCTATTATGAAAAGATGTAAATTGTATATATACTTTTTCAATTAATGAAAATAATCAAGAGATTATTTCTTTCGGTATTATTCGATTACCAGTTAATTGTGAAGTAAACACGCAAAAAAAGAAAAAACGTTTGAATTTTGATAAATGATTGTGCGTCTTGCATGTTCTTATTTAAGGTGTAGATCATTCAATTTTTTCGTATTTTATAATAACAAGCCAAAGTTATTATAATCTACATAGTTCAACGGAAAAAACTATAAATTCTAATACTCGTATTTAATGATATTTGTTTTCGAAATGTGTATTCGGCTAAAAGCTTTTAGTGTGATACTTTAATATTTTGAAATTTAAGGAAATCTCATTCAAATATATTTAATTTTAAAATTCAATTTGAACAAATGAAAATTATGTTAGGAATTTTAGCCAATATTAATATCTAAATTTACACCCTAAATATCGCTACTAACTTTTATTATATTGAATTGAAACAATCTTAAAAATAAGCGACATAAATAACACAACAATAACTACATATCCAATGTGATTCACAAGTAAGGTCTAGAAAGAATAAAGCGTACACAAATTTTATCCATATTTTGCTTTGAATCGGGAAGATTGTATAAGCAACATGAATAATGAGGGTTATTATAATCGTCCACAACTTAATGAAGATTGGAATTAGTTGTACGTGTTGTTGTTATCATAGTAGTATTATCAAGCTATATATTTTATAGCTATAAATTATCAAATTATACCTGAGAGGCCGATTTTGAGTACAATATATTTGTTCACTGAAATTCAATAGTTTTTATTGAGACAATATATATATATATATATATATATATATATATATATATATATATATATATATATATATATATATATATACTCCATTATATATTAACGTGAGGTTGGGGGCGGATCTCCTATCACGATACATAAAAATTGTGTAAAAGTTCAATAAAATTGCAAATATATGTGAACTCATAACTTTAAAAATATAATGAATTCAACGCGAAAATTTTAAAAGTTCAATCATGAAATTTAAATCTTAAATCTGTTTCTATTTGATGATAATGTAAATCATAAACTTTAAATTTTGAATATGTCTCGAAGAGTAATTAATGATCGGGAACAAGATAATCCTTTCTGGTTTCCATCACTATCCAAAAGAAAATTTAGGAGTCTATAGATAATGAGTTGAAACTTGAGAGTAAATGTGTGGTTCCTAAGAGGATAAAATAACCTATAAAATTTTCTATCTAACCTATAGCTGTAAATCGTTTTCTAAAAGTTAAGAGGATAAAAAGGCAAATAAACTTTTTCTATGATTTTTTCATGTGAAACATATCCAAATGTAAGGTTGTTGTCTTTGTGCCTCGAGAGATGCATGTGGGTCTTCTTAACTTTGGCAAGATTACATTTATTATAAGGGTATAATAAAAAAGAAATGAAAAGAACATAAAAGGTTAATATAATATAGATTTTTTAGTGGTTTAGAACGTAACAAGGGGTTTGGTTGGAAGTATTTGGTAAAGCAACATCTAAGTTTCATCATATATAGACTAATGACCACCATCAAGGGGTGTGAATGTGATTGAATGGGTGAGAGAGATTTATTAATTAAAGATAATGGTGGCGTGATAATTAAGTATTCTTTCATTTTTAATTGAATTCTCGAATTCCAGTCATAAAATCGAGTCGCCTTTTGTTGAAAGCATTTTAGTGCATGAATCCGGATAAGTTCGGGTCTAGAACACCAAGCAAAAAACTAAAAATACGGATATTAATATTCATTCACCCTTAATCAAAAGTTGGCGCCAAATTCATGAATTAATGAAGTCAGTAAATTTCGAATACCAGATGATTATACTAAAAAAAGCTAGTGACTGAGAAAACTTTCTAAAAGATTTTTTTTTTTTTTTTGGACATAAATTTGTAAGGTTTTTATTGAAATATATGAATGTAAATCTGTGTAAGTGAGCAGTTAGTTATGCATTGGTCAAGTCAACAAGTTGGTTAATAGTGGGACCAGTAGTTAATTACATTATACAGCTGGTTGTTAGCCTAACAATTTTGTAACTAGCTTTGTAGTTAGCTTTATAGTTAGCTTTGTAATTAGCTTTGGAGAGTAAGTCAGTTGATTGTATATATATATATATATATATCTCACACTTGTGATGCTAATGAGATCAGTTGAAAATTCCCAAAATATTTATTTCCTCTTCTGCAAAATATCTGCATTGCTTCATATCTTCATTTCTCAACCAACTCACATCAATAGAGAAAGGTCATAATATTGAACTGTGTAGCTAGAATTTTATTATGGTATCAGAGCGTATGATCCATATATGATCTATCGCGATAATTCTTTCAATTCCGCAACAATTTTTTTTATCAAAACCTTGAAATCTCACAATTCAAAGCTCGCAAAAATTGCAGAAATTGAGGAAAAAATTGAACTAATCGATCACAAACATCCATTATACCTTGAATCTTCATATACTTCTGGTTTCACAATGATCCCAATTCAGTTGACTGGAACTGAGAATTGCGATTTATGGAGCAGATCTATGAGGATTGCTCTACTTGAAAAAGAAAAATGGGAATTTGTTAATGGAACTTGCAAGCAAGAGAAGTATAAGGGAGATTTAGGTGATATTTGGGAGAAGTGTGACGCAATAGTGTATTCATGGATAATGAGTTCTGTGTCAAAGAACCTATTGAATGTAATTGTGTATGGATCTAGTGCTAATGTTGTTTGGGAGGATCTAAAGGGGAGGTTCAATAAGGTCAATCGAATCAGAATTTTTCAGTTGCACAGAGAGATTGCAAATCACACCCAAGGTACAAATTTAGTGTTAATTTACTACACACAAGTTAAAAGAGCTTTGAGATGAGTATAACAATATAATTCCAATTCCTGAATGTGATTGCCCTAAGTCAAAAGAGTATGTTGATCATCTTCAAGACCAAAACTTACTGTAGTTTCTAAATGGCTTGAATGATTCTTATGATCAAACTAGAAGACATATATTATTGAAAACAATTGCACCTACTGTGAGCCATGCATAAGTTATGATCACTGAGGATGAAAGTGAGATATCAGTAGTTAATTGTGCACAAGTAGCAGTTGACAGAGGTGGATTCAATGATCCTCCGACTGTTATGCAAGTAGGAAGAGGTCAAGGGTACGAAGGAAAGAATCATATTCCAAGATGAAGAGTTTGAAATAAGTTGGGACATGGAAATCAGTTTCAACAATTTGCCAATGCTAACAATGTATGTGCAAATAATGTGTATGGTACTGTCAGGGTTCTGGTTTTATCAATAGTACTAGTTTCAACAATCATGACAATCAAGGCATGGGAACTAGAAATGCTAATTATGGGAAAGGCCAGCAATACTTTGTTGAAGGACAGTACAAACAAATTTTGACCATGCTCAGCAAGTATGCAATAGATGGACAACAACCAATGAATTCAACATGCACAATCATTTGTTTTCACTCACAATTACCTCATAGTGAGTGGATAGTTGATTCAGGAGCCACTCATCACATTACAGCTAGTCTAAAACACATTTTGAACATTGAGAAGGTAGACAATGTACATAATGACAAGGCCTGATTTCAAGTTCAATCTACTATCAGTCTCAAAACTGACCAAGGAACTTTCTTGCTTTGTTAATTTTTTCCTGACTTCTTTGTGTTTCATGACCTATTCAATGGCAAAGTGAGGGCAATTGGTATAGAGAGAGAGTGAGGGGGTGGATTGTACACTTTTAGATCAGGTGGAGGAAATAAACAAGTCCATGCATGAGTAATGATAACTCAGAATAAGCAGAATAGGGAGCAACGTAAACAAATAAAGACTGCAGCTGCATCAGTCAGTGGAAAGGCAAACACATACAAGCTATGTCACATGAGGCTTGGGCATCCCTCCTTATCTTTAATGAAGAGTGTTGAAGTTGTTAAAGGTATTTGTGAAAGTGGTGTATCTGATAGATATGTCCTTTGGCAAAACAGGCTAGACTCAAATTTTCTGTTAGTAATTCAAAGAGTGAATTTCCTTTCCAACTTGTACATTTGAATCTTTGGGGACCTTATAAAACTGCAACTCTTGATAGAAAGTTCTATTTTCTAACAATTGTTGATGATAATACTAGATATACTTGGATGCATTTGTTAGAACTAAAATTAGAAGTTATAGTAGCCTTGAAAATACTCTTGCAAATGGTTAAAAATCAGTTCAATACTACGGCCAAAGTCTTGAGATCATACAATAGGAAAAAAAAATTCAATGGTCAATGTAATGACTTGATATAACAATATGAGATCATACACCAAAATAGTTGTGTGCATACACCACAACATAATGGTAGGGTGGAAAGAAAGCATAGACATATCTTAGATATAGCTAGGGCCTTGAGATTTCAAGCTAATATCCCTATCAGATTTTGGGGATTATGTATTAAGGGAGCAGTCTACATCATAAACATATTGACATATAGTGTTTTAAATGCCAAACACCTTATGACATGTTGTATAAGAGGAAAATGACATTGATCATCTGAGAGTTTTTGGATGTTTGTGTTATGCTACAAATGTGGTGAAAGGGGACAAGTTTGCAAAAAAAACCAATAAGAAACGGACAAAAAAGGGGAGACCAAAAGCAAAAAGGAAAAAGCACGGATAGCGATAGCCGAAGCCTGGGATAGAGGTTGTTTCTGATGGGATATTCAAAGACAAAGAAGGACTACTTGTTACTTGATATTCACACTAACATTTTTTTTGTTAGCATGGATATTACTTTTAGGGAACACATTTTCCCTTTCAAGGAAAACGATAACGCAGTTGAACTAGGTGTCTCACAAGATGTTGATTGCCATCCATTAGTAGATGATGAAGTACGACAATATCCAGCAATGAACAGAACTGATGCACCATCATTGGGTGTTAGTGATGATGCAAGTAGCACCAGGGAGAACTGAGAAGCATCTCATTCTTCAGATTCATAAGATATTGTGGTTGATGATCCACAAGAGGTTGCTACAGCTGATCATGATAATGGTGTGTTGAAAGGTCAACATGATGAGAAGATTTCCACTACTGATGATGAAGCTATTTCCTCTAGACAGAATGAGACTCCCGTTGAGAGATCTATTAGTGATTGGGCCACCCCACCTGGCAAAAAAAAGAAAGGCAAGTTCAGGCAATTGATCAAAAAAGATTTTCTTCCCTTTATTTATGACAAAGCAATTGAATGAAACGGCGCGGGACCTATAAGATTATGAATAAGTTATTCATTCTTCTTCTTTTTGAATAAAAAATCTTCGGAATGATGGTAGTAGAGTAGTCGATCTGATCTCGCGTGCGGGCGGATAGAAATGCCTATAGATGAGGTAGGCAAGGGTAGTTTGCCTACGGCGTGTATGGTAGTCTTTTATTTGATAATAACGGGAATGGCAATTGACTACAACCTTTTTCGGCCTATTGGCTATTGGGTGGGGGAACTGGAGGTCCCATTACTGATATCACTATTGATGCTACTATTGAGATTGGTGATTTGCAGAAAACCACACAAACACTAGTTGTTGTACCAAATTCTACTGATGCACCAGCTAGAAGATCACAGAGACAAACAAAATAGCCTATTTGGATGAAGGACTATGACATTGAGAAGAAGAAATAAAGTACTAGTTTGTATCCCATGACAAACTACATATCATATGCTAAGGCATCTCCTAAGTATCAAAGTTATCTGGCTAAATTTTCATCTTTAGTAGAACCACAACACTTCAGGGATGCAACAAAGGATCAGAGATAGATAGATGCCATGAAACAGGAAGTGCAAGCCTTGAAGGAGAACAAAATATAGGAAGTAATTGATCTGCCAATAGTGAAATAGAAAGGTTCAAGGCCAGGCTAGTAGCCAAGAGCTATAATCAGAGGGAAGGTCTATATTACCATGACACATTTTCTCCAGTAGCAAAGATGGTGACAATAAGATCTATCATAGCAGTAGCAGGTTCAAAAGGATAGAACATGTTCCAATTAGATGTATATAATGCCTTTCTTGAAGAAGATGTGTACATGAAAATGTATGAGGCGTTTAGAAGACAGGGGTAGACTAAGGTGTGCAAACTTCTAAATTTTTTGTATGGCCTAAAGCAAGTATCAAGGCAGTGAAACCTGAAGCTCAATGAAACATTGGTGGATGCAGATTTTTCACAAAGCAATCATGACTACTGTCTATTCACAATGAAGGAAGCTGATGACATTATGATTATATTGGTATATGTTGATAATGCTCATTACTGGGAGCAATATCAAACTGATTGAAAGGGCCAAACAAATTTTGCACAGTAAGTTCAAAGTGAAGGATTTGGGAGAATTGAAATATTTTCTTGGAATTGAGGTGTTGAGATCCAAGGATGGTGTGTTGCTGAATCAGAGAAAGTACATATTGGAACTGATATCTGAAATGAGCTTAAGTGGATCAAAACCTGCAGGAACATCTTTGGAGTTCAATCAGAAACTCACTACACCGGAGTATGATCAAGTTAATAGTATCACTGGGGATGAGGTGGTGGATGACATCAGTGATTATCAAAGGTTAATTGGAAAGTTGTTATATGTGACTATCACAAGACCTGATATTAGTTTTGCAGTACAAACTCTTAGTCAGTTTATGAAAATGCCAAAGAAGAGTCATTGGGATACTGTAATTAGGATTGTTATGTACCTCAAGAATGTGCCTGGGAAAAGCATACTACTAAAGTCAGGCCACACTACACAGATGGCATGTTGGTGTGATCCAGACTGGGCTGTTTGTCCCAATACAAGAAGATTAGTCACTAGTTTTGCAGTCAAGTTTGGAGAGTCATTGATATCTTGGAAATCCAAGAAACAACAAACAGTCTCCAGGAGTTCAGCAGAGGCTGAATATAGGAGCTTAGCAACAGTAGTAGCAGAATTAACTTGGTTGCAAGGGCTATTTCAAGAGCTAAATGTGCATGTTGAGTAGCCTCTCACTGTGTTTTGTGATAGCAAATTTGCAATTCAAATTGTAGTCAATCCTATATTGCATGAAAGAACTAAGCATATTGAGATTGATTGTCATTTTATTAGGGACAAAATTAAAGAAGGAGTTGTGAAGTCAGTTTATGTATGTACAAAGGAGCAACATGCTGACTTGTTAACCAAGAGCCTCACCAGATTACATTTGCTTACCAAGCTTGGAATGTGTTACATCCTCCAGCTTGAGGGGGATTATTGAAATATACGAATGTAAATCTGTGTAAGTGAGCAGTTAGTTATGCATTGGTCCTGTCAACAAGTTGGTTAGCAGTGGGATCAATAGTTAGTTACATTATACAACTGATTGTTAGCCTAACAGCTTTGTAATTAGCTTTGGAGAGTAAGTCGGTTGATTGTGTATATATATCACACTTGTGATACTAATGAAATCAGTTGAAATTTCCCAAAATATTTGTTTCCTCTTCTGCAAAATATATGCATTGCTTCATATCTTCATTTCTCAACCAACTCACATCAATGGAGTCTTAGGTCATAATATTGAACCGTGTAGCTAGAATTTTGTTAGTTTTGATTCTAAAATGGTCTCATTAATACATATTTCTTTAATTAAGAGTGATTTATTTGTCCAGAAGGCTTGTAATTCCATCGTTCTATATATCAGGAAAAGCAAGAATTTTTTTAAAGATATCCTAACATAATTAAGAAAACGGTTTCTTAGATATAGTCTGCTAAACGAATTTTGAAGTTGCGAATATCATAACCCTAAAAATATAAGGGATCATTTACTTTGCGAACAAGTTATATTGAAATATAATGTGTGGCTTATAATTATAGGAATTAATTAACCAATAACTTAGATTATTTTATGGATACACTTTTTGTGACTGATATATTCGGTTATTTGCATTATATTAAAATGAGATATATAAGATATAATATAAAATATGTACATCACTACAAGAAGAAAGATAATTGCCAACAACATTTTTTGTTGCAATATGTTGGATGTTGTTGCCAAAAGTATTTTTCGCAACAACAAAAGTTGTTACATGCCGTTGTAATAACCTCTGATGGGAAAAGTTTTCACAACAAGTTATTTTTTTGTTGCCATTTACGTTTTTAGCAACAATATATTAAATTTTTATTGCCATTTACATATTTTAGCAACAATATATTAAATTTTTATTGTCATTTACATATTTTAGCAACAATATATTAAATTTTTATTGTCCTAAAATTTTATTGTCAATTCTATACTTTCTTGTAGTGCGTGTTCAATTTACATTAGACAAACGTTTATAAATTTAACTTTAACGTTAGCTTTCTTAAAGGGCATTGAGAGTAGAACTTTAAAAAATAACATCTGTCATTTGGTTATTTTATTTAAGGATTAACTAATTTTGGAATTGTTACATTATGCCATATCGAGTGTGGTATCATTTCAATGTGACATAAATAATATTAAAATTGTACAATAAATAATCCTGAATTACTTATATATACCAGAACCAAAAAATTCAACCTTATCGTGATATCAAAGGACCTCTAAGGACTGAGTGATAACTCACGAAAATCCAAAAAGAAAAACAAATCAGATAAGTATGTCAAACGTGACTAATACATAGATAGGTCCATCCATATTTATTGAATAAAAAAAATGTGTATTATATAGATTATAGAAATTTGCCCTTTTGTGATGCCCTCTAAAGTAAGCAATTTAATTAAGGGAAAATAACGTTGTATGACAATTTGAAGAAAATATTTATTCGGATTAGTCCATGTTTATTTTTTTACCGCTCTAGTTGTTGTTTTTACATGTGAGAGGAGAAGCGAGCGCCATCGCCGTCGCCGGTTAGAAAACTATTGTCGTCGCCGTCGCCGGTTAGAAAACTATTGTCGTCGCCGTCGCCGTCGCCGGGTAGGAAACAATTATCGTCGCTGGTGGCTGCGCTGGCAAACCAGATCTAGAGTTTCGGTAAAGTTCCATTGTCACCGTACTTGCCGGTGGCTGCGCTGGCAAACCAGATCTAGAGTTTCGGTAAAGTTCCATTGTCACCGTACTTGCCGGTGGCTGAGCCTTTCTGAGGAACCTTGCCGTCGCCGGTTGTGCCAGCGAACCAGATCTAGAGTTTCGGTAAAGTGTTTATAAATACCTCTTATACACTATTATATGGTAGAAGTGTGTATAAACACCTCTTATACATTGTGTATAAACCTCCTCTTATGTATAAACACCTCTTATTTAAGTTTGTATCATATTTTATACTGGTCTTATACATTATTATACATTTTTATACACGGTTGATACATTGTCTATAATAGGTGTATAAAGTTGTATATTATTGAAAAATATTGTATACTGTGAAAAAGTGGCTATGCGAATGTAAATTAAAATATTGCTACGTAAATGTAATTTCTTATGTTGAATTGTACATTATTGAAATTTCCCCTTAATTAATGCTGATAAGCCGGTGTCTCTGGGATAAGACTTGGACTTTCAAAAATTAAAATAAATATTTACTCGTATTTATAATAATTTTTGTTTTCAAAATATAAGTATTCTGCACATTTTAGTTCACATAACTCATAGCATGGAGATTTGAGAATATACCCTCTTTCTCTAGGACAATATTTTTGCCGGTCTTTGAACTAGTCTCCCTCCACTTATCTTTTTAATTTCCTTCTCTGCGTTTATCAATAAAAAGGTTTAATCCCCTCTTGGTGGTTTTTGTTTAACACAAAATACCTATTTTTAAAAAAGAAAACATATATTATAAAATCAGTATTCTGGTTAGGAGGAAGACGTAGATTTGTAGACTCACAAACATACGGTAACGAAATCAAGATTATAACTAAGAGAACTCGAAATACAAATAAATATATGCACGGATTAGAAATCAAAGGAATTAAACATGTATTTTATATATCTTCAAAGGATGTGATGCAACGGATTGGACTAGTCCTCCCTTAATTAGAGGTCTTGGTTTCGAGCCCTGCATTTAAAAAAATCCTTGGTCGGGAGCATTTCTCCTGAATGGACCCTACGCGGCGTGAATCCTGATTAGTCGGACTCCAATGCGAGTACTGAACGGATAGAAAATCAAAAGAAAATCTTAAATATAAATTTGACCTATTTACAGAATATTATTTTCTAGCTAAGGAGAGTCGATTAACTTTCCTTGAACAAGGGTAGCTCCGACTTACCTGTATTCCAATGTAAACGCATGAAATAGATATTTTAACGCTTTACAATAATTGTGATATGCCCTTAAATGTTACTCCATCTAATATATTGGTAGAAAAATCTCATTGTTTAATCAGCCATTTTCCGAGTATCATGCAGAATCCATGGAAATATTCTTCAGTCACACTTCAACTTGCTAAGTTCTTTAGAAGATCTACTTATTTAATTCAGTTCACATTTCATGCAACAAACAAATATATCGTTCTTCCTATATATAACAACCATAAACTCATACGTACTCTACCAAGAATATAAAAAAATAAAAACCATAAACTCATACTAATTACTTGTGCTTAAAGAAAAAACATTCATACCCCAATCAAGCAAAATATAAATAAATAGACGTGTGGCAAATTGGTCTAAAATAATAAATAAATAATTGAAACAGGGAAAGGTTTTTGCTTATTTTTTGGATTTGCTTTTATTGTGCAGGTGACCAGCAATTAAAAGTAATAAATCATTTGAGGAAATTTGTTTACTGTATTAAGAACTTTGGGTGATGCTCAGCTTGATAATGAGCTTGAGTTCCGTATCATAGATCCATGTAGTTTTCAGTTTTGGTATTGTGGTAATCTCTTGAAAATGGATGTGAAAGAGACCTTTCGTGAAGAAAAAATTAAAAATAATCTTAATAAGCAGTTCTTGAATGGTTGTTTATGATTTTACTGTTTATTATTGGTTGTCTAAACTTTGTTACAAAGTATTCAGTATCGCCTATCTGCATACACGTTTTGAAAAGCAGTGATGCCCCTTACTGCTTTGCTCCTCTCCTTGGCTGTTCGTTTCTTTTGGTGAAAAAATAAACCTTATACAACAAATTGTGTTGATGGTGTAAAGTCATTAGATACTAATGCTGTTTTGCTAGATGTATGTTTGTAAGCTCTACTGCTACTGACACTTATCACTTATGAGGATTAATGCAATATTTTAAGGTACATTCTAATTATTAACGGTCTCACATCGGAAATGAAATAAGAATTTGGACTCCTTATATGGACTTGGACAATCATTCCCTCACGAGTTAGTTTTTGGAGTTGAGTTAGGTCCAAAATTCATTCTTTACATAGTATCAGAGCCAGACCCATTCCAATTTTTTGTCCACCGATGTTGGGCCCCCAAATTATATTATCCACGCTCTAGTTAACAAGGTCTGGACGTGCGGGGGAGTGTTAAGAGTCCCACATCGGATATGGAATGGGAATATGGATTCTTTATATGGACTTGAACAATCCTCACCCTACAAGCTAGCTTTTGGGTTGAGTTAGGCACATTCCAAGTCTATGTTCACCGATGTTGGGTCCCCAAATTATGTCATCCACGCTCCAGTTAACGGGGTCTAGGCGTGCCGGGAGTATTAACAGTCCCACATCGGAAATGAAATGAGAATTTGGACTCCTTACATGGACTTGGACAATCCTCCCCTCACAAGCTAGCTTTTGGGGTTGAGTTAGGCCCAATATTAATTCTTTACACTAATATTAGAGAAATTTTTGAATTTACCGAAGATCATAGATGTTTCATAGATCTTTGTTGATGATAATAGATAAGTAGCTCAAGCATTTTCTTTATACCAAGGCATCACTAATTACTTGGATAAAGACAACCTTCATGTAGTCTCTATGTCAACGCTAATTAAAAAATATTGATCTAACAATGAGCATTGTTAAATTGTTAAATTTTTTTCCTCATTATTTTTATGTACCTCTCATTTTTTTCCAAAGTGAGAATATTCTTCCCAAAGTTACTATGAATCTCGACTCCAAACATGTTCATGATGATAGTATTAGAGTGTTTACAAACATAATTTAGTCATATTTAGTCCTATGTAATTATTGTAGATATAAAATCCCTGTTGTGTAAGGATTTCATATTGTACACCATATATATATATATATTATATTAATGAAAAAGAATCCCCAAGAAAGATTAATACATTCTTACATGATATCGAGAGCCAAAACCTAAACTCTAACTTTTTCCCTCAACCGCAACCCCTCGATTTCTGCTTAACATAGTATGCGCTGTGTTTTCTTCCGTGTTGAGTGTTTCATTACCCAAGAATCAATAAAGCACAAAACTTTGTTTTATGTTTTTGCTTTCCACTGCCCGAGAAGATTACCAGAATAAGCTATTGTTTTATGTATTTTTTTTGCTTTCCACTGACCGAGAAGATTACAAGAATAGGCTACTGTTTACTGTTTTCTTTCGTTCTCCACTGCCCGAGAAACAAAACATATTGTCTGCTTTTTCTACGTTCTATTTTCTTGCTTTCTCTACCTTTCATCACCTGAGAACAATTAAGTTTTGTTATTTTTCATATCCACTATAAAGACTCCTTCCGCATCTTAAGCAGTCTACCAATTCGCTCCAGGCCTCTCCCAATCCAATTTAGGTTCGACTTTTGTCACATTAACTTCTCGACAGCTCGATAATGCGTAGTATATGGATACAGGTGCCACGTCTCACTTCACCAACAATCCTGCTAATCTTCCTCAATTGCGAAGTTTAAATACTCCACAATTCATTATGGTTGGAAGCGGTCATCGCATTCCAATTCAAGGGTTTGGCCACACACTAACCCCATTTCTCCCTAAATAGCGTCCTATATGCCCCAAATATTATCAAGAACCTAATCTTCATTAGAAAATTTATCACGGATAGTTCCGTATCAATCAACTTTGACCCGTTTGGGTTTTTCGCAACGAACCTACGTACTGAGAAACTCCTTACGAGATGTAATAGTGAGGGGGGACCTCTATCCTTTCCTATTCACGCCCGCTTCAAGTGTCACCCTCCCACTTCTCGAACTGTCCAGGTCTCTCATCCCACTGCTCTAGCAACAATCTTTTCGTCAACCTGGCACAATAGACTTGGACACCCAGGAGCTTCTGTTTTTTAATTTTCTTAGAAACAACAATTTAATTCGTTGTCATAATGGAAAATATGTCCAACAGTGTCTTTCTTGTCCCTTAGGTAAACACGTTCGCCTTCCGTTTTAGTCTTCTTTCAGTGTTACATATTCTCCCTTTGACATTGTTCATGCAGATTTATAGACATCTCTCATTACTAGCTCACTGGGTCATAAAATTTATCTAGTCTTATTCGATGATTTTTCTCACTTTGTCTGGGTCTATCCGCTTAAATTCAAGTCTGAAGTGTTTGCCAAGTTTCTTGCATCCCGTGTCTATGTCAAAACACAATTTGAAAAAGACATAAAATCACTCCAATGTGATAACGGTCGTGAGTTCAATAATTCAGTGTTTCACAATTTTTGCTCTACTAACGGCATGGTTTTCCAATTCTCGTGTCCCCACACCTCCTCCAAGAATGGCAAGGCTGAACAAATCATTCGCACTATCAATAACATGGTTCTCACGACTCTGTTTCATGCCTCTCCCCCCTCTTTTTAGGTCTATGCCGTTAAAATGACCGAATATATTCTAAATATTTTGCCCACCCAAACTCTTCAAAATAGAACACCCACCAAAATTCTATTCCGTAGGATCCCCACTTATGAGCACCTACAGATTTTCGGTTGCCTGTGCTACCTGAATCTTGCTTCCACAGCCCCGCATAAACTTGCACCCCCACCACTCCTTGTGTGTTCTTAGGTTTTCCGCCTAATCATAGGGGTTATATGTGCTATGATGTGTCTACTCGCAAAATTATTGTGTCTCGTCATGTCACGTTCAATGAAGCAATTTTCCCCTTTGCAAACATCCAGAAGTTTCGTAACACGAACTATACCTTTCTAGACGAGTCCGACACATCCCCACACTTCATGAACCGTGTCAGTCCAACACCACCACCCCCAATGTTATGTCAACTTCTGCCACTTCCCCGACTGTCATATCACCATCTGCCACCATTGGAAATCGCCCATCTGCATCCATGTCACCTTCCCGCTCTCTGTCATGACCGTCGTCGACTGCCACCACCACCGACAGCTGGCCCGTCGACTCGGTATCACCACCAAATATCTTCCTTACCGTTGTGTTGTCACCCCAGACCGAAATTGATCCACCGTCCCACATTCCATTAACTCCACCAGCTACCAGAAACCCACACTGCACCACCATTATCACACCACCGGACCACCCCTTCAATCCCATCCCGCCACTGACATCCTACCCTACAACATCCACCACTACCTGCCTCGTTCTACCTATACAAGTGCAACCACCGACACCACTGTCAACTCCAGATGTTCACCACTCCATCGTGCCCCCTTCCCAGAACCCGATTCCACCACCGCACCTAATCTCAGACCCAAACCTACAGTCTGAACCCAACCCGTAAACCAGACTGCCCCTGCCCCCTTACACCGTATGGAAACACGTGCCCAACATGGGATTTTCAAACCCAAAGTCCGATTTAACCTATACACACAAACCATCTCCTCAATTCCCGAAAACCCAAAATTAGCCAAACTAGATCTGAATTAGAATGCGGCCACGAGTGAGAAATTTAAGGCTTTAACGAACCAACACACTTGGGATTTGGTTCCTTGACCGGAGGGGGTGAATGTGATCTGATGCATGTGACTTATTCGTCACAAATACAGAGACAGTGGTGACTTAGAGAGATATAAGGCGAGACTTGTGGCTAATGGCACTAATCAGCAGGAGGGAGTTGGTTGTGGGGACATATTCAGTCCGGTTGTTAAACCGGCCACCATTCGCACAGTTCGGAGTATTGCTATGGGTAAGCATTGGCCTATTCATCAGCTTAATATGAAGAATGCATTTCTGCATGAGGATCTGAAAGAAATTGTTTATATGCACCAGCCGCCTGGTTTTTTACATCCTGCAGTCCCACACTATGTTTGTAGTCTTTGTAAGTCACTTTATGGTTTAAAATAGGCCCCTAGAGCGTGGTATGATCGCTTTGCACAATATATCATGCGGATTGAGTTTGTATGGAGCAAGTGTGATAATTTTCTATTTATTTTTCATAGAGGTGGTTGTATTGCATATTTATTGTTGTATGTGGATGATATTGTGCTTACTGTCTCCTCTGATTTGTTGAAAAATGAGATAATTACCTTGCTCAAAACTGAATTTGTTATGACTGGCTTGGGGAAGTTAAGCTATTTTTTTGGGATCTCAGTGACTCGATCTGCAGTTACTATGTTTCTTTGTCAGCGTAAGTATGCAGAGGAGATTGTGTACAAGGCTAAAATGACAAATTGCAAGATCATGTCTACTCAAGTTGACTATAAATCAAAGCTTAGCGTTGTTGATGGTGATCCAGTGTCAGATCCCACTCTCTACAGGAGTCTTCCAAGTGCACTACAGTACCTTACTTTCACCAGAACTGATATTGCTTATGTCGTTCAGCAGGTATGCTTATTCATGCATGCCCACATGAAGCCTCATTTCACTGCCCTTAATCGTATCATTCGATACGTTAAGGGCAAACTTGATTATAGATTGCATATATACCCCTCAGTACCGACTAGGTTGTTGTCATATACGGATGTTGATTGGGCAGACTGTCCGGACACGCGACACTCCACCTCAGGCTATTGTGTGTTCTTAGGAGATAATCTCATTTCTTGGTCTGCCAAGAGACAAGCCACATTATCCCGTTCGAGTGTAGAAGCAGAGTACAGAGGTGTTGCTAATGTTGTTGCTGAGATCTGTTGGCTCCGAAACCTTCTTTTGGAGCTTCAGTGTCCATTGCGTAAGGCGTCTTTGGTTTATTGTGATAGCATATCCGCCATATATCTATCTCACAATCCAGTTCAGCATCAGGAAACCAAACATATTGAGATGGACATCCACTTTGTTCGTGAGAAGGTTGCTCTCGGTCATGTCAAGGTATTGCATATACTTTCTTCTTATCAGTATGCGGATATATTCATTAAAGGCCTTCCTAGACAGCTCTTCCTTGACTTCAGATCCAGTCTTAGCGTCCGGCCTCCTTCCGCTCCGACTGAAGGGGTGTATTAGAGTGTGTACAAATATTATTTAGCCATATTTAGTCCTATGTAATTATGATAGATACAGGATCCCTGTTGTATAAGGATTACACATTGTACACCCTATATATATATTGTATTAATGAGAAAGGTCTCAAGGGAGATTAGTACATTCTTACATATAGCTCTTTTACTTCCATAATTTTAGTTGTCTCAGCTAGGATAGGAGGCATCTGCAGGGATTTGAATGGAGTAATATGGTAATGGCTTTCCATTACCCTGTTGGTAATATCAGCAACAACTTGGCAGAGGCAAATGCTGCCTTTTTTGGACTGAATTGGTGCAGGGACAATGGCTTAAGGCATATCATTCTAGAATGTGATTCTCTTTTGGTTGTAAATATGTTAATGGGAAAGAGCAATATTCCATGGCAGATGAAAGACAATATACAGGAGGCCAAGATACCAATTGAACATGGCGATTGCAAGATTCAACATTGATGCCGAGAAGCTAACCAGGTTGCTGATGCGTTGGCTAGATAGAGTATAGAAAGAGCTAACATAGTGATCTCTTCTTCTAACAGACTACCTTATTTGGCGAAACAAGCTTACAAATTGGACCTGGTTCATATGGTTGCTTTTAGTTTTAGACATATTCACAGAAGAAACCAGTTTTTGTAATTTTGAAAGCATATATTTCCCCTGTTTTATAGCAGCAACTTTTTTGCCCTATAGAAGATATGTTTTCTATTTTACCTAAGGAGTTAAGGATATTTAGTCCTACTTTATGTAATAATTTTTTTGGTATATATGTATATATATATAATGGGACACTATGCATTTAAAAAGAAGTTGCGCACCAGCAAAGGATTTAGGGTAAACTTATAATTATCAAATGCATGAGATTGAAGGAAAAGGGTAGAATTATGTTTGAAAATTGTGAAAATCTTGTAAGTGCTAATTATATTAGATTGAGCCTGAAAACTAATTACACGATCAGGTAATATGTTTTTATATATGCTTATACATATTTGAGGGCATCTAAATTTCGAGTTCACATTCAGATGTTAAACTTGGGTTATTAAGTATGTTATAGGTGTATTAATTATTTCTTAAAGGTTTACCGCAAGGAGAGTAGTAGTATTATAGGATATTCAAGAGTCTAAGTGGCGAGCTAATAAACATATTGACATTTACGGCAATATTTAGTAGCCAGTGTAATAAGAATGAGTTTGAATTGAGGGTCATTAATTTTTAGATTTGAAAAATATTTTTTTTTATTTGACAATGAATAAAAATATATTTTGAATTATAAAGATAAATATCATAACTATATGGTCATGGTATAACTATGTGGTTATGGTACTTTTGTGTTATTCAAAATCTATTCACTAACCGCATGTCGTTTTCTTTTATGTCATAAACTATTTGTTCACGGAAATAATATTGCTAAGCAAAATGATAGGTGAAATATTATTATACTAATTAGATTTAATGTGTTCAAACAGATAAGCAAATAATTATTACCACTAATTTTCTTTAACATTAACTGCGCATCGCACGAGTTCTAATACTAATATAAATAAATAGACGTGTGGCAAATTGGTCTAAAATAATAAACAAATAATTAAAACATGGAAAGAAGTTGAGTGTTTTTGCTTATTTTTTGGATTTACTTTTATTGTGTCAGGTGACCAGCAATTTAAAGTAATATACTTCCGATAGCTGAAAATTGATGTCAAGTTTAAGGGCCGTTTATATATTTAGCCTACAAAATATAACATTTTATATTTTTACTCCTTAAAGAAAGGGCAGTCGATGTACTAATCTCCCGCTATGCGCGGGTTTAAAAAAAAGCGATTGTTTTCATTACTCAAACTTGAAATTTATGATCATATTGCAATAACATTACCAATTACGTCAAGACTTCTCTTCCAAACATTTTACTCCCTACTTTTCTAAAAAGAAATAGTCGTCCATGCTTCTTTCATTTTTTTCTTTGTATTTCTTATTTAAATTATTATATAGATCTTTGATCCGTATTTTCAGGGGAAAATACTGGCGTTGCCTTATCAGTCCTCATGATATGTTGGGTATTATTATGTGTAGAAGAAGAAATTAATCAACTTGTCAATGATTGAGTAAGTAATACAAATTTTATTTTATCAATACTTAAATAAACTGACATCTACCATATATAATTCGGACATAATCAGATTCTTTCTCGATGTGTAAACCAATTCAATCATGCTTTTTAGGTAAATATTCTCTTTCCACCCTGTCAAAATTTATTTGTAAGCAATTGACCTTCCATTTTTAGTTATTTCTGTTGGAAATTAGCCTTTGACGGGGAGATGCGTCCACCCATCTTTGATGAATTAAACACTAGTGTTCAACATGTTGGAGACCTTGTCTCTTCGCACATGCATGATCTACGAAGTGAGTAGATGACCGTAGGGCCAAGAATCGTCTAATTTCGTTGAGAAATGAAAGAGATATTGGTCCACGAAGTAAGGTGTTTAAGGAATGAAAATGTGGTGTGGACAAATCTACCACATCGGTGGGAATAGGAAGAATTGCTCTCTATATATGTCTCAAATTGGTAAAGGATTTGGGACCCCAAGGGGTATCCCATGTGTTTAAAGGAGGGAAGACCTAGATGTGCATGGGTTCATGGCTAAGCCCACACGCGCGCCGCCGCCGCCGGCCCGTCCCGTCCGGTCACGGGCTGTGGGCTGTGGGCTGTGGGGACTTTCTGATATTATCTTTTTGGACCAGAGAACTCTGCCAGATGTACAGTTTGATCCCCGAAGTTTCATATTTACGCTTTGGTCCTCGAGTTTCGGGAAGGCGACGGAAGGCGAAAGCCTACCGTTGGGACTATTTTTGAGGCATTAATCAGCCATTACTTGGCCGATTAACTCCTCTATTAACACCCATTAGTTGGGCAATTGAGCACCTCATTCATGGCATTAAAACCTGCCATTACAAATTTCCTTTAAGGGCCATTACAGCCTTGTTTTTTAGCTGTTGGACAGCCCCTCCTCATGCTATAAATTGAGCTTCATATGGCTCAAAATAGGAGCAGAAAACAGGCAAAAAAATAGACGAAAAACAGCTGAAAACAGACGGGAATAACACGGAATACGACGAGCGTTTTCGGTCACAAAAAGAGCACAAAACGGTGAGCGTAAACGCTCCAAACAAAGGGCTGAAAATCGGTCAAAAACAAAGACCAAACCCTCACGTATACACAAGATATACACTACAGAGACACACTATATACACAGAGACAAAAGAGAAACTCTTCCTTCCTATTCCATATCTTCAGCAAGTCGAGTCATATTTGTTTTCTTCGACAGGCTCAACCTATCGGCTTTGTAGTGTTGAGATTATAGTGTTATTTTATCTTGGGAGACTATTGCCCGCTAACGTAAAAGCATATATACGGGGCAATCTTGTCTTAAGGATAGAGGGCTATCCTCGACTCAACACACAACGTTATAACCATCCAGATTTTAGTTGTTTCTTGATTTCAGGATATCAAGATTCAAGACACAACAAGCTTGCGGCAGTTCTCAACATTGGCTTTGCAAGGTGATCAAGATTCAAGACACAACACACTTGCGGCAGTTTTGAAGATTGACCATTTATTTATCCTTTCGAACATTTGTAATAGTTATTACTTCCCGTACTGCTTTATAAAGTACAATAGAGTACACCAACAATTTCTACAGCCATTTACAATTAATTTTCCTGACAAAAAAAGAATAAAATTGTCCTTCTCCAGAGAAGCTTTTGTTTTCTTAGTTTCCTATTTGGTTTAAGTTGGATTATGAGATAAAAAGTTCAGTTATTAATATAAATTAGATTAGATGCTCACTGGTGAATAATGAAATAATGAGATGGTGGTCTCCTTATATGGACTTGAACAATTCTCCCCTCATAAACTAGTTTTTGGGGTTGAGTTAAACCCGTGATCTATTTCTTATCATGATATCAGAGCAGGACCCATCTCACCCAATGTTGGCCCCCAAATTAATTGTTCACGCACCAGATGTATAGCCCTGGGCGTGAGGTGGGATGTTGAAGAATGGAAAAAAAAATCCTCATTAGTGGTTAATGAGATGAGTGGTCTCCTTTTATGGACTTGGGCAATCCTTCCCTCATAAGCTATCTTTTAAGGTTGAGTTAGACTCATGATCCATTTTTTATCATGGTATCAGAGCATGACCCATCTCACCCAATGTTGGACCACCAAATTAATTGCTCACGCACCAAATGTCCAGCCCTGGACGTGAGGTGGGTGTTTAAGAATGAAAAAAAAAGTCTCTCATTGATGGTTAATAAGATGAGTGATCTCCTTATATGCTAACTTGGTCAATTCTCCCCTCATAAGCTAACTTTTGAGGTTGAGTTATGTCCATAATCCATTTCTTTATCACTCACTATATATGTTTCTTTCTTATTGGTGCTATATCGCCTTCATAGTTATACTGCATCTTATTCACATGGAATTTCTAGTATGGAGCACTACAAAAAGAAAAAGAAAACTTTTTTTAATTGATGATATGTGTTTCACTATGATAGGTTCATTCTTACGACTTTTACATTCTCTCTAGGTCTAATACATTGACAGACTTTAAATTTATAAGCATTTTGATTTAGAGTACTGTCGAAGTTCGACTTGTTTTGATTGCATTTATATAAATAAATTATCATGTATTTATATAAATACTTAATTAAAACAATTCATAATTTGAATGTTTAAATAAAATTTACTGATAAATTTAAGAGATTGTCACTGAACCTTCTTTTTATGTTATTTTTGTTAAATGTAATATAAGAAACGTCATATTCATAGCAGCTCAAAATTCATCGAAAAGTAACTTCTTCTTTTTTTAATCTATGATACGTGTTTCATGTTATGGCTCTTGACAATTGAACCATTATCCTGAAAATATTATAAAAGAAAAAAGGGCGGTGACAATTTCTAATCCAAAGCTGATCTTTTTAATGAAGGTTCTATCGTCGTTATGAAAGGAAGGCGACATGTTTACATTTTTTCTTGACTACTAACAGCTCTTTTTTATTTTAAAAAATTGTATTATATAGAGCTTTATGATAAAATGACTTTTACGAAAGAGAAAGGAACACAATACTTTTATTGTCACTCTAAGTTATGGCTCTTGACAATTTCTAATCCAAAACTTATTTTTCTAATGAAGTTACAAAGAAATTCTATCGTTCAGGAAGACGGCAGGTCTTTTTTTTCTATTCGATGTCCACGTAAGACACATTTAAGGAGATTAGCGTTCTCTAACGGAATTTTGGGTCAAGACTCAAATTTAAAGTCTTTAATTAAGAGTGAAATGATCTTATCCGTCCTACTACCACCCTCATAGATAAGACAATGTTTTTTCATTTCTTCTTCATTACTAACTGCTCTTTTTTAATAAAATTGTATTTATATAGAGCTTTTTTGGTAAAATGACTTTTGCGAAAGGAAAGACACGTAATATTATTATAATTTGAGCCTTAAATAATTGCATAGTAGTTTATATTAAAATTTTGCTTTGATTATTTAGATCCAACTCCTAAGGAACAAAATAACAAAAATCAAAAAGGACAACCAATATAGCAACCAAGTTTGATCGAACCACAAAGTAAATTTAGTTTAAAAGGGAAAAAAAGATAATGTGGGTCAATCTCAAAGTCTTCTCAATCCATAATACCCACATATCACATCCATTATCATCATGCATGTTAATATGTTAATATAATGATGATGCATGTTAATAGCTATCAGGGGTGAGGTGACATCGCAGCATAAAATATAGGGCCCATATTGATGGCCACGTTGACAACAATAATTGGCAAATAGGGTGAAATTAGAAGACAAGTAGTATCCAACAACCCACGTGGCTAGTCTTAATCAGATCAATAATTCAGTAGAGAAACTTATACGACTCAGCAAACTGCCTCAAATCCACAAGTCCAATGGGCCCGGTCCTTTACAGGACATGTTTGGTGTATACTTTCTCCGTCCAAATTACGCCAACGTATTTGACTGAACACAAAATTAAAAAAAAATAGAATTCAAAATAAGTCATAAAATTATTTAGTTATAATTTATTACGTTAAAATAAAATAAAAATTAATTTAAATAGTTATTAAATAGAAAAATTATATAAATTGGAACGAAAGAATACTATATACTACCTAATTTGGGAAATAATAGAAAACGAATTGCATTAATAATACGAGAATTTGTTACATTATTATACCAAAAAGGAAGTATGCTTAAAGTGATATGAATTTTGTTTTCTTTTAGAGATAAAGCATAGAAGGTAGTCTAGAAAGTACTGCAAAAAGTTCATTTGTATTTCGTCTGTAATAAATATAATCATAACTTCTTATAAGGTGATATACTTTAAAGGGATAATTATACTTTTGATTCTTTAGTTATTGATTAAAATTTTATTTTGATCTCTATAATTTTAGTTGTCTTTTAATCTATTAATTAAAATATATATTTTTGGTCCCTTTATATTAAAAATATGTGATATTTAAACTATTTTAAGATAATATTACCTTCAAGTATGGAGTTACAATACAAACTTAGCAAAACACAATAATAATTAAATGATTTAACACTTAATAACTTGTTAAATTTGTGAAGTTACATAGTTAGAGAGATAGAGGTCAAAAGTGCACATGTACATAGAATGAAGATTAAGATGTGCTTAACTAGAAATTTCAATGATTAAATTAAAATTATCAATATTTGAGGAACTAACATTGCTAATTTACCTAAATATAAATTCTAATAGGAGTACATTTTACTTTGAACGCATAAACTTAAAAGAAGACTGAATTAACAAGAGGGGTTGCTCATATGGTAAGTGTCCTCCACTTTCAACTCAAAGGTTGCGAATTCAAGTCATCAAGAGAGCAAAGGGGAGCACTGAGGGTAAAAAAAAAAAAAAAGAATAAGACTGAACTGATGAAAGAAAGCTACCAAACACTTTAAAATGTTGGAAAAAATTAAGACATAGCTAATAATACAAACAACAATAACAAAATAGATCAAAGATCGTTCTATTTAATGACTAAAAATGAAAGAGTTAAAGGAAATATTAAGTAAATATATAAATTGTATTTTGGGTTTTAAAACAAAACAAAATAAAAAGAAATTCGCCCTATGAAACATGTGAAGTCACACATGAGATTGGTAGTAATATTAATTTCTGGAAAAGGACTCTTTTTTGGGTCTTAATTTCTCGAGAAGACATTTTTTTGGACTTAATTTGTGGAAAAGACATGTGATAAGTATTGGGAACAAATTGTGAACACAATCATCAATATCTATCTCCTGTGGTTCTGCTGTTTGCAACTATTTGATGAATTTGGTCCACATGACACATTGTAGTAATGTGAATCCAACCTCTTTCTCTCTCAATTGCCCTACATTCCACACCTTTGTGGTAAAGGGCATCTTTAGCTATAGGCGAAATTCGGAGAAGGTCTGGACCACAAGAATTTATTGTACGTAGTTTTACATTGTATTTTTATAAGAAGTTATTTTCACGGTTCGAATTCGTGACCTCTTGATTACTTGGCAGCAACTTTATCAGTTACGTCAAAACTACCCTTCCTTTGTCTAATACAGTAATACTCCTATTTCGAAGGACTGAGTTGGCATCCAACAAATTCGAATTGGAATAAATAGCATCCATGAGGGGTCGTTCCCGAACACATAAGATTTTCCTTAAATTTTCCTCCTTTTTCATCTATTTCCCGAACGCATAAGATTTTCCTTAAGGGTGTGTTTGGTATGAAAATATTTTCCAATTTTTTTATGTTTGGTTGGTCATAATGTCTTGAAAAATATTTTTCTTAGGAAAATTCCATCAAAATGAGAAAAATGACTTTCCTAATAGAAGTAGGGAAAACAAGTCCACAAGTGACATTCCAAGTTTATTTTCTCCTCACCACCCACCCAAAGCCCCCAACCCCTTCACCATCTCACCCCCCGCCACTCCCGAACATCCACTCCCCACCCATCTCACTCCCATAATATTTTGATAGATTGCATAAAAATGATCTTAAGATAATATGTTTTTGCTTACATACCAAACATTAGAAAATAAGTAAGAAACTCACTTGTTTTTCAAGAAAATATGAAAATATTTTCCTTCCTACCCAACACACCCTAAATTTTCCTCCTTTTCATTTGTTCTCTGAATGTGAGTTTACAAGTGAAATTAAGACTTCAAACTATGGTACTTTATTACGTTTGAGTTTGGTTTATTTAATCAATGAAAATCATCTTTTTATATTTGTTAGACAATATTCATCGAAATTCAGCCATTGTTGGGGTGACACAATATTGAGTGCGATGACAAGATGTGTATTTTTTGACATCAATCAACTTCAAGACATCTAGGATCACAAGTTGTGTTCGATTTTGCGGTTATTAAAAATAGACTATTATAATTGGGGTAGTGAAGATTCATTCCTAGTTTGATGCTATTGTCAAAAGTGAAACTATTTTGATCATCCAAGGAGAATTCACAAGTTAAAGTAAAGTGAATTAGAATAATATCAATCATTTTTTTTATAATCTTGATGTTTGGATTAACTTAAACGCACGTCAGACTAATTTTATAAGAATTTGCTACTTCTCATCAGTATAAATACTAAATAACTCTATCTATCAAAACTTTAAACAAATCTGAAAAAATCACTAATATTTACCCACATATATACATGATACAAATCTAAAGCACCGGGTCTAATCGAATTCACTACAAGTGGCTATAGCCCCTATCGGTCATAATTTTAGTTCCCTTAAAGGCCACAAAGAATCAAGTGAATGAACTTTTTGTTTTTTACATAGTCAGTGGATGAGTATGGACTATGGAGTGCTCAACTAGTCAGCAATATCCTCTTTGTAACAAGGGAATATTGTACAAGTTGAAAATAATCTCAAAACAAAAAGATGTGCATTCTTACTTCACCATTTTTATGATGTGCATTCTTACTTCACATTCTATGAGTACATCTATAAAATTTCATATAATTCAATACGGATATCATTTAATACCGCCAATCAAATCATGCATCAGTTACAAGTATATTATTTTTGCCTTACGCAACTAACAAAATATTACCTTGGTTGTACGGCAAATATTTTTTTCTTTACGCGAGCTGACCAAACATTGTGATACTCTATGCCTACTGAGATTAATTATAAGTTATAACTAATACAATCACCTAAACCATCCCTTTTTGAAACTTGTCTACTTGAATTGTTCAGAATATTCCTAAAGTATCTTGAATTGTTGTAGCCTTGTAGGTGATAGGTCAGGTGCTTGATCAATATATCATACAATTGTGTGATGGCAGCCTATCAGTAGTTAGCCTAATTTGGACCAGTTCTTAAGTCTGTCATATTTTCTTTGGTTGAGATATTTCTAAAAGAGTACTTCCGTGAGATCAATTATTTAGGGCAAATGGGCCAATTTTACTTTCTTTGCTATGCGGAAAGGATTAATTTATCTTTTATTGAACTTTATGTACAAAAATATCCTAACGTTATTCAAGTGATTCAAATATACCTCTCATCTGTACAGACCGTCCAAAATTAACGCTCGTGGGACTGATATTTTAGTGAGGTGAACACAGCGTGACATGCCAACCTCACCACCCCAAACCTATTTAGCCCCTTTCCTCTGCTTCTTCCACCACCTCCGCCACCATCAACATCACCATGAATATCACAATTTTCACCATCTATTGTACAAATTAAATGAACATTTCAACTTGCAAACAAAAGGACAATTGCCGCTCCATTTGACTGAAATTCTAACTATCAAACTTGTACATATTAAAAGGACATGACTAATCCTTCTCCAAGTACATAACATGGTGATTACCAAGAAAGTCTAGTTTTAGGTTTTTTTCAACAAGCTATGAAATTAAATGACATATTCAAGAATCCTGCAAAATAGAGTACTCAACTTTCCAAATTCAATGGATATATATACATAAAAACAAATTCAAGAATAAGTGAGAAATGCAGCAAAACAAAACAAAAAAAGAACACCCAAAAACCTATTATGAATAATGATTGCCAAATTGAAGACAAACACACAAGGAATTCAATGAAACTCCATGAATTGGACTATGACTATTAAATAGGGTTAGAGGCTGTTTGGACAATGATTAATAATAAAAAGATTGTTATGCAATTATTATGTGATAATTATTAGTTAAAAAATTGTTATGCAAGAATTATTTACTGTAGGAGCATTTTTTTTGTCTTTAAATAATATAAGTCCTCATATTTCTATTACATGCACTCTTATTCCACATACTATACTTACTGAGATCAAGTATAGTATACTAATACAATCAACCAAACCATCCCTTTTGCGATGTGTATACTTTTCTTTTTTTTCTACAATTCAGAATATTCCTAAAATATATATTTTTTTGGTAGGTATTATAGGTCAGGTGCTTGATAAAAAATATCTCATAATACAACTATGTGATGGCAACCTATCTGTAGTCGGAGACTCGGCCTAATTTGGATCAGTTAGAATTCAGGATTTTTAATCAATAAAGAGAATTCAGTATTTGAGTTTTCTGCATTCGAGTTAGAAATTTTATTATAATTAATTTAATTTACTGAGTTCGAAACTTATTACTTGTATTTCGTAAATTTTTTAGTCCATATATAAAATTTGAGTCAAAGCTACTAGATTTGGACGCCACTAGTGTGATGTTCGTTTTACATCTTTCTTTGGTTTTGGCCGGAGATATTTCTGAAGACTGATGTTGTTCATTTACCTAATGAAGTACCAAATGATTAAAACATGCATCATTAACTATTCTACAGGCAATCTTTCAGCATATTTTATGAAAATGAACAATGTATCGTTGAAAATTCTATTTTCGAGAACCTTCGAATTATTTGACAAAGATAAAATTGGAATCCTCTCAAGTCCGTGTCTACCAATTTATTAATATAAATTATTCATCATCTGTTTGTCGTATCTTATAATTATCATCGATATATTTTGACTCTTGAGGTGAAACTGTGATGAAAATCTAAAAGATGATTCTCCAATTGAAAAGGATATTGAAGAAACATCTATCATACACGAAGAGAAACGAGAAAAGAAATTGTGGAATGGCCAATGTAAAGAAATACCTATTGCTTGCGCCATTTTTGTTAAACTATACAAGATAAACGAATCCTTCTTTTCTTTATAGTGAGATGGTTATAAAAAGATCTCGTGTATCTTTCCAGCTTTATCTAATATGAGATTCCAAAAAAACAATTTCCATGATTAATAGGAAGAGATTGTCCGAGCTTCCTTGCATCCTTCCAATGATGTCTCTTGGATTTCATTTTGTTCATCTTCTATTTTCTCGTCACTTACATTTTTGTTGCAGCAGTATGTTCGTATCTAAGTATCGCAAAAGGGAGATGTTACGAGGACCATAACCAGGTCTTCTTGCCGCCTCCAAACAAATGCAAACAACTTAGCGTCTCAACTATATTTGTTTAAATTTGTAGTTTACATTTCAACTTCTTACTTGGTTCAGTTGCTGCAAATTTAATTTTGAGTGCACAAGCACATGGTGAGATAATACCACTCATCAAACATCACTCGTTCATTTAATGGAGATGCCAAACACTACTAACTACACCGGAATACACACAAAAAGGCTAATATACAGCAAGCCCCTTGTTTCTAGTAGCATAAAATTGAGTTACTTGTTGCAGTCCCAAGATCTTTGTCCTGAATTATGTGTTCCCTTCTTTGCTGGGTGCCCAATGCTAATATCTCCTATTACGAGTGATATTGAACCCCATAATCCTAGAAATTGTAAACTTCAATTTAGATAATAGGGTTGGGGGCACCCAGGAATCATATGTTCATCAGAGGTTAGTATTCAAAACAACAGGCTTTACCTCCCACATATTTCAGAGAAACATCATTGATATGACATAGAAATAAACATAAAAAGTTAAAAGTGTAAACAAAGATATAAAAATTGGAGAAGTATAAAAAAAGATTTTTAGATCAAAAGCTAGTCTTTAGGTTCACATAGTAGTTCACTTTCAGAAGCTAACATAAATCAAAATTATCCGATTACATCATTTAAATGAAGGGGAAATGAGAATCAAAAAGCTCCAACAGCAGATATCTACCAGCACCACTGAGAGGTCCTCGTAGAAACTCATGTTGGAGATTTAACGGTACTGCAATACAATTGAAGAGAAAAAATTATTAGCCTCTAAAAGATATTGAGATCAACAGAAAGCACCAAGACTCCAGAAAATCCAGACCAAAGCTACTAGCCAATTAAAAGAATATCAATCTAAAATAAATTAAGCATGTTTCCTATTCAAACAGCTACATGAACATACCAGCAAATCTGATAGAACTTCCAATACAGAATTCAGGTTTTTACCTTAATGAATCCGATTTCCTTAGCATTGCTGCGGAAGCACTGTCTGCAGCACATGAGTCCATACTTTCTAATAATTGCATGAGGATTGCCACAGACACGGCTGCAAAATATACAAAGAATTCAAGATCAACTACTATGCATGGCAAAGGCAAGTAAGGATACTCACTTTCCACATTTGTGCTACACACAGTACATAAAACTAAGCATAACAGAACATAGGGAGGCTTAAAGGAATTAAACAAAATCAACAATGTGCATCTTTCACATCAAATAATACAACTAATTATTTGTTGACGGGAAAAAGTTGAATACAAAAACTGAATGGTAGTAATAATCAAGAATTAGCAAATCCCATATCCAATCCATTTCAGTTGGGGTTATGAAGTTAGAGCAGATAATATATTTGAATGTAACATTTAACAGCAGACTATAAATATCCTAAATTCTCACTCACTCGCCTACAGTTCTTGAACTATATAAGACTGATCATTTGAGCAATGTTTAAGAGATAAACCAAAGACTCCTTGTAAGATTGACAAACAGAACAAATCAATCCTTTGCCAATTTATTCAAACATTTAAACACCCAATGAGGCAAAAACAACAAATCAATGAAGCACACAGCAATCCTAAATATTTAGGATCACCCATATAGATGATCTGTATTTAAGTCTTTGCACAAAACAACTTTGTGTGTCAAAGGCACTTACCTATAAAGTTCACATTCGAAAAGGAAACAACAACAATACTCACTTAAAAAACCTAGTCGCAGCCATATGCATGACGACAAGATAATCTCCATGGCAACCATAACATCCCCAAACGTAACAGTGAAAAACTAGGTTCTTTGAATCTTTACTCAATAGAAATGGAATCACAACCATGGACTCGAATCTATAACTTTATCCTCCATTTTTGTTGTCTTTATTTCCAGACACCATACAGTTCTTAGCACCTTAAGGAGAAAGGGGAGGAAGAATTATTTATACCATTACCTAAAACATTATGATTATAGTCACTTTCTGATAATTTTACCACAACCCATTTGTTTAAATTTTAAACCACATATAGGGGTTTGAGTACATCTTAAAATCATAACTTTCAATATCTTAACAACTATCCGCTCTACCACACACAAATAGTTGATGAATAAACAAGATTAAAATGAGGATACCAAGTGCGAGAGCCAGGGCCGTAGTTCTTAGGGTGAGCGTTCCAGATGTTTGAGTGTCCCATCTTCTTTCACAAAGCTTAAAAGCGAGGCTGCGATGCGAATCACTTGTTTGTAGGGCTCCTTCTGCATAGGAAAGAGAGATTATATAGGCATTCTCAAAACCCTAAGTTCTTGATGAAGCCACGTAAATATTTTCTGCATCTTCACCCTACAAGATGCCGAAATGCTGCAAATTAACTCGTAAAAAAACAAATTTGCACAAACACCCCATTTTGACTATAGAATATTTTATTTATTGGGGCATCTCACTTTTTTTTTTAATTAATGTGAAATTTGCCTCTCAACTATATTAAATAGGTCCACTAGAAGTTCGTAACAAAATAGTCTTCCCTCTTCAATACACATATACCTTTATTCTTTTTTTTAAAAAATAATTTTATTCTGAAACTCTTTAATTGTCACATAGAGAACACGTATTGTACACAAGTTAGAATAGTTACCCGCAAGGTAGCCAAGTTAGTGTAGCATTAGAGCGCGGGATCGCAAGGTCACAAGTCCAATACTCTGCATAAACTTTTTTGGTTGAGCCAGTCACACATGGCTTGTCAAGTATGATTAAGCGGCTAACGTGGTTTGCGGTATATTGCGTCAGTCCGGATTTACCTATGGGCAGTCGAGAGCAGCGGCTGCGGTCCTTCGAAAAAAAAAAAAGAATAGTTGTTATAACCACCTATTAATACTTGTAATTGTACACATTTTTCAGTTGAAGCTAGACATTTTGATATGGTATTAGAGCAGCGGTTCTGTAATCACGCAAATCGCTACTCGAAAAAAGCTTCATAAAGCTCAACAATGGTGGTCGAAGAAGTCGCGATTGAAAATGCTCAAAGAAATGAAATAACGCAGTTAGATCACAATCATCCAATGTATTTGCTGGATTCTTATACATCGGGAGTAGTTTTAATTCCGATGAAACTAACAGGACCAAATAATTATGCTTTGTGGAGTAAATCAATACGATTGGCACTCCTAGGTAAGAACAAACTAGGGTTTATGACGGAACTGTTGTTGTGCATGTGTTCAAAAAATCAGGAAAAACAGAAACCAAACGGAAAGACAAAAAACCAGAAAAAACAGAAACTGGAAAAATAATACAGAAGTAAGAAAATATCCGAGACCACGAATTCACTTTGTGTGTCCTTAAGGAATTTAATCCCCTCACTGTACCCGAGGTTATGGATTACTTCCTCCCAGGATAAAACGGATATACCGTCGCGCAGTAGCGGTACGTCAAACGCCTTCGACTTCGACGAACTCAAAGTTGGCAACGAAACACAAGAAGACTCGATAGTTTTATTTGTGAAAAAGAATGCGAGAATTTCGGATGCGAAATTTTTTGGTTTTGGTATCTTTAAAATGAGGCATTGCCTTAGTTTATATAGCCTTGAAGGTGCCTCTTCGGAATAGGTTGGTGACTGTTCGGAAAGGTTGCCTTCCATTTCTCATTCACACCAACTTGGCTAGTTTTATTCATTAACTAGCTTTAACAATCCCCCACATGAATGGGGAATGGCTATATGATGAAAAACATGCATGACAAAAAAGCGTGTGATTCGTAAGCAAGGATTAATCGCATCCGGATAAGTAGATTTCTCTTTGAACTTTCCGTAGTGAACATATGTCGGATATACTCGGTCAATCGGCGGATGTGATATCCTTGAACCGTCGAGCTTTGGTGTATACCTAGACAACCACATGTCACACAATTAACCCTTTAACCGTCTTTGGTTCTCATTGTTTTGTTCGTTTCGACCATGAACACCGCCCGGTTCATAAGTGCGTAGAGAATTGGCCTTACATAATTCTCCTTGAAGCGGCTTACACTTCACACTTACATAGGTGATTCCTAAATGTGTCATCCCGTAGTTACACTATTTGATATACCCCGTACCAAACTTAGGAACCATTAAAAAGCCGCAATGCTTTATCCTGATCGAACATTGTCTCATCACGAGAATGGACCAAAGAGTTATTGTTACAATGTTGAACCGTCATTAATGACTTTGTTTGATCTCTTTGAACCTAGATCTTGGGATCTCCGCCTTCTAGGTAGAGTTACCGTCACGATGACTTGTCCTCGGCCATAGTCCCATTCCCCTTGATGATCTTTCAACTACCTCTCTAGTTAGGCCTTTAGTTAGTGGATCCGACACATTATCTCTTGACTTAACATAGTCAATTGTGATAATTTCACTAGAGAGTAGTTGTCTAACGGTATTATGTCTTCGTCGTATGTGACGAGACTTTCCGTTGTACATAAGGCTCCGGCTCTTCCTATTGCCGCTTGGCTATCGCAATGTATGCATATAGGAGCCAACGGTTTGGGCCAAAATGGAATATCTTCTAAGAAATTCCGGAGCCATTCAAATTTTCTTCACCGGCTTTGTCTAAAGCTATGAACTCAGATTCCATTGTAGAGCGGGCGATACATGTCTGTTTGGATGACTTCCAAGACACTGCTCCTCCACCTATGGTAAAAACATATCCACTTGTGGATTTAGTTTCAGTTGAACCGGTGATCCAATTTGCATCATTTGTATCCTTCAATAACTCATAGGATACCCGTTATAATGCAAAGCAAAGTTTTGAGTATGTTTTAAATACCCCAAAACTCGTTTCATCGCCACCAATGTTTTTGGTCGGGATTACTAGTGTAGCGACTTAGTTTACTTATAGCACATGCAATATCGTGTCGCGTACAGCTTCATGATATACATCAAACTTCCCAACACTCGGCATAATCCAATTGAGAATGACTTTCACCTTTATTCTTTGCAAGAGCAAGGTTCATATCAATTGGCGTCTTTGCAACTTTAAAGTCCAAATACTTGAACTTTTCAAGTACCGTTTCAATATAATGAGATTGAGACAATGCTAGACCTTGAGGAGTCTTATGGATTTTAATTCCCGAATTAAATCGGCAACTCCTAAGTCTTTCATATCAAACTTACTAGCAAGCATGCGCTTAGTAGCATTTATGTTAGCAATGTCGTTACTCATTATCAACATATCATCCACGTACAAACAAACAATGACTACGTGGTTTGGAGTGTTCTTAATGTAGACACATTTATCACACTCATTTATCTTGAATCCATTTGACAAGACATTGTATGGTCAAATTTTGCATGCCATTTGTTTGGGTGCTTGTTTTAGTCCGTAAAGAGACTTAACAAGTCGACACACCTTCTTCTCTTTCCCCGGAACTACAAACCCCTCAAAGTTGTTCCATGTAAATTTCTTCCTCTAACTCTCCATTTAAGAAGGCTGTTTTCACATCCATTTGATGGATTTCAAGACCGTACACGGCGGCTAACGCTACTAACACCCGAATAGATGTAATCCTCGTTACCGGCGAGTATGTATCAAAGTAATCAAGACCTTCTCGTTGTCTAAACCCTTTAACAACTAGTCTTGCCTTATATTTATCAATAGTACCATCGACTTTCATTTTCTCGCTTGAAAATCCATTTGGAACCTAAAGGTTTATTCCCTGGAGGAAGGTCAACCAATTCCCAAGTATGGTTGTTTAAGATGGATTCTATCTCACTATTGATTGCCTCTTTCCAAAATTGAGCTTCCGATGAAGACATAGCTTCGTTGAAGGTTCGAGGCTCATTCTCCAACAAAAATGTTAGAAATTCTGGTCCAAATGAAGTAGACGTCCTTTGACGTTTGCTGCGTCTCGGTTTTTCCTCATCAGGAATATTTTCCTTTGTTTCTTCCCGAGGTCGTTTAGATTCTTTGCTAGACGACTCACATTCCTTTTTATACGGATATATGGTTTCAAAGAAGTCAGCATTATCTGATTCAATTACCGTATTTACTTGAATGTCGGGATTTTCTGATTTGTGAACCAGAAATCGATATGCCTTACTATTTGTGGCATATCCTATGAAAACACAATCAATGGTTTTAGGTCCTATTTTTACCCTTTTGGGTTTAGGAATTTGCACCTTGGCCAAACACCCCCACACTTTGAAGTATCCCAAATTGGGCTTCCTTCCTTTCCACTTTTCGTATGGAATAGATTTTGTTTTGCTATGGGGCACTCGATTGAGTATTCGGCTAGCTGTTAGAATGGCTTCCCCCCACAAGTTCTGGGGTAAACCAGAACTTATTAACAGGGCATTCATCATTTCTTTCATGGTTTTATTTTTCCTTTCCGCAATTCCGTTTGATTGTGGCGAGTAAGGGCGATTGTTTGATGAATAATGCCATATTCCAAACATATTTGTTCAAAAGGAGATTCATATTCACCGCCCCTATCACTCCTTATCATTTTAATCTTTTTGTTAAGTTGAGTCTCAACTTCACTTTTGTATTGCCCGAATGCTTCAATTGCTTCATCTTTACTATTAAGTAAACAAACGTAGCAATACCGCGTACTATCGTCAATAAAAGTTATGAAATACTTCTTCCCACCACGAGATGGGATTGACTTCATGTCACAAATATCTGTATGGATTAAGTCTAAAGGACTTGAATTCCTTTCAACCGACTTATAAGGATGTTTAACATACTTAGACTCAACACATATTTGACATTTTGATTGATTGCATTCAAACTTAGGCAATACTTCCAAACTAATCATTTTTCGCAAGGTTCTATAATTGACATGTCCTAAACGTGAATGCCATAAATTATCGAATCGAATCGCTTTTGACAAAGAACAATTATAATACACAACGGTGAAGATTTTATTTCTTCAAACCGAATCAAGGTTACACAAACAGATTTAAAATACTTGAAACGAAATGCGATGAAATTGTATGTTGTATACTTGATGAAGTTTTTATATCTTCAAATCAAGTACCCAAATGAGTAGAAAGTTATGAAACTTTAATCTCAACCGGAGTAGAAAATCCGAAGATTTTAGTCTCCAAACAACATATAAGTTCGTTACACCGAAACAACAAACACCTTTTTTTTTCCAGTAAATTGTATGTTGTATACTTGATGAAGTTTTTATATCTTCAAATCAAGTACCCAACGGAGTAGAAAGTTATGGAAACTTTAATCTCAACCGGAGTAGAAAATCCGAAGATTTTAGTCTCCAAACAACATACAAGTTCGTTACATCGAAACAACAAACATACACCTTTTTTTTCCCAGTAAATTGTATGTTGTATACTTGATGAAGTTTTTATATCTTCAAATCAAGTACCCAACGGAGTAGAAAGTTATGAAAACTTTAACCTCAACCGGAGTAGAAAATCCGAAGATTTTAGTCTCCAAACAACATACACTTTTTTTTTTTCGACAACGTTCTGTAATTGTTAAACAAGAACAAATGAACACAGAAATAATGATTAAATTCCTTAAGCTTGTTGTTGTGCATGTGTTCAAAAAATCAGAAAAACGAAACCAAACGGAAAGACAAAAAACCGAAAAAAACGAAACTGGAAAAATAATACGAAGTAAGAAAATATCCGAGACCACGAATTCACTCGTGTGTCCTTAAGGAATTTAATCCCCTCACCGTACCCGAGGTTATGGATTACTTCCTCCCAGGATAAAACGGATATACCTGTCGCAGGAGTAGCGGTACGTCAAACGCCTTCGACTTCGACGAACTCAAAGTTGGCAACGAAACACAGTAAGACTCGATAGTTTTATTTGTGAAAAAAGAATGCAGAATTTCAGATGCAGAAATTTTTTGGTTTTGGTATCTTTAAAATGAGGCATTGCCTTAGTTTATATAGCCTTGAAGGTGCCTCTTCGGAATAGGTTGGTGACTGTTCGGAAAGGTTGCCTTCCATTTCTCATTCACACCAACTTGGCTAGTTTTATTCATTAACTAGCTTTAACAGGAACATGTACAAAAACATGTACAAAGGGGATTTGGTATTGTAGTGAGAGAGATGCAATGCAATTGTGCTCTCATGGATAGGATGCACAGTAACCCCGGAGTTGATGACAGGAATCATGTTTGCGGTGAGTGCAAAGAAAGTCTGATGTGAATTCAAAGAGAGGTTTGATAGATTGATCTTGACTAGGATATATCAAATGTGGAGGATGATAGCTACTCTGACTCAAGGTATGGATCCTGTTACAACTTATTATACAAAATTGAAAGATTTGTGGGATGAATTAGATCTGTTTGTACCTTTTCCCTCATGTAATTGTGATGAATCTAGACCCTATGTTGAACATCTGACCTCACAAAGACTTTTACAATTCCTTATGGGACCTAATGAAACTATGGACATGTTAGAAGTGATATACTTTTTAGAACACGTGTGCTTACCATAAACCAAGCTTATGCAACAGTAATACAAGAAGAAATTCAAAGGATAATGGGAGTAGGAGGAATGAGTAAGGATTATTTAATTATGTTAGCAGGGAGATGTCAGAATCAGAACTTTTACTCATGACAAAATTCATACTATAAGAAGCTTGTTAGCAGTGTGTGAGTTTTGTAGACATAAGGGGCATGTAACAGATGATTGCTAAGGAAAGTTGGTTATCCTCCTGATTTCAAGAGCAAGAAGAAGCAACCGGAGAACAATAGGCAATATGCAGAGCAACAGTCTGGAAATAATAGATCATACAACAATAGATATGGACAACAGTCTAGAAGAAATAGATCATATGGTAATCCTGAACAATAAGCTAGAGGGAACAGGTCATATGCCAACAATGCAAATGTTCACAGTGGATTGAAAATATTAATCAGCTTATGCAAGGACAACACTTCTCATAGAGCCAGTATGAGGACATGGTGAATAGATTGAACACTCAAAATGCTGGTGAAAGCTCATCCAATGTAGCAGGCAACATGTCATGTACTATTTCTTTACTAGCTAGTATACCTGAATGTGATTGGATGGTGGACTCAGGTGCAACACATCATATCACACCATGTAGAGAGGTATTAGAAAATATGAAGGAGATTGGAAGTCAAAATAGTATTGGAGTACAAATACCTACAGGGAATAGGTCAAAAATAACTCATACTGGAGAGACTTGTATAAGAAATTTTGGTGATCAAGAGTGTCTTACATGTACCAGACTTTTAAGTTTAATCTATTGTCTTTGTCAAAATTCACCAAAGAGCTGAGATGTTTTGTGTTCTTTTATCCTGATTTTTGCCTTTTTCAGGCCCTTTATAGTGGCAAGATATTGGGGATTGGTAAGGAGAAAGAAGGCCTATACTTGGTAAGAAAAAACACACATGTGATAGCAGGTAATGTAATAAAGGAGAAAACGGATATGGTGATATGGCATATGAGGCTTGGTCATGCATCTTTGCAGGTTTTACAACACATCCCATAGTTGAAAAATAAAGTGCATCATGGAGATCACAATCACTGTGAAGTGTGTCCATTAGCTAAGCAAAGTAAAATAAAATTTCCTATTAGTATTTTTAGTACTACTGTTGTTTTTTAATTGTTGCATATAGATATTTGGGGTTCCTATAAAGTTACCACTCATGATAGTAAGACTTACTTTGTCATCATAGTTGATGACTATAGTAAATATACTTGGCTTTGTATGATACAATCAAAGTGTGAAGTTGTGGCAATAATGAAAGATTTCTTCTCCATGGTGAAAACTCAGTTTAATGTGTTTGTCAAGGTGTTAAGGTCTGACAATGGCACAGAATTCTGTAACTCTAAAATGGCAGAATTACTTGCTTCCCTTGGTGTGGTACATCATAGTAGTTTTCCTTATACCCCACAATAAAATGGATAGTGAAGAGAAAATACAAACATATACTTGAAGTTGGTAGAGCATTAAGGTTTCAAAGTAGAATTCTTATAAAATTTTAGGGTGAATGTACCAAAACATTTGTTTATTTAAAACAGACTTCCTACCTTAGTGTTGCATGAAAAATCACCCTATGAGCTCTTGTATGGGAAATTACCTAAGATATAACATATAAAAGTTTTTGAATGTTTGTGTTATGCTACTGTAGTGCCAAAGGGGGATAAATTTGCTGAGAGGGCCAGGAAGTGTGTACTTATAGGATATTCAGAGGTACAGAAAAGGTATAGGCTATATGATCTTTCTAGTAATTGTATGCTCATAAGTAGAGATGTAATATTCCATGAATGATGTTTCCCATTTAAAGATCAAGATGATGGCTCAGAGGACTTGTTGCTTGCTGATAGTCCATTTAGAGTCACCTCTGATTCATCCTGTTCACAAACTACTCCAAACACTTTATCCCCTACTCCACCTATCCACATACCAAACACAACATTACTTCCTTCAACACCTCCACTAGCACTCAGCCTACTAATACTACTCTTTCATCACCGCAATCAACTTCTTCATCACTATTTACCTCATTAGACATTGACATATTGTCTACTTCAGAACCTGTTACTCAAATTGAGACAACCATCACCTCTGATAATGTCTCACCTCTTGAACATACTATTGCTGATCCTATCCCACCATTACCAACTTGAACATCCACCAGATCATCCAAACCACCTAGTTGGCACCAAGACTATATCACACGTCTTAAACCTTTCAAACATCCCTATCTTATAGCTAATAGCATTACCTATGATCATCTCCCTGCACACTCCTAAGTCTTTATTACAACACTCACTGTCACTTATGAAACTCAATCCTTTAAAGAGGTATTCAAAGATCCTATATGAATAGAAACAATGCAAGTCAAGCTTTTGTAGAGGACAACAATACCTGGGAAGTTGTGGACTTACCTGTTGGAAAACCGTCATAGGCTCAAAATGGGTGTACAAGGTGAAATTTAAGGTTAATGTGGAGGTGAAAAGGTACAAGACAAGGCTTGTTGTAAAAGGGTACACACAATAAGAAGGGCTGGATTATCATGAAACATTTCCCCTGTTGCAAAGATTGTGACAGTTAGGACAATTATTGGTGTTGTTGTTTCCAAAGATTGGCATATTTGTCAAATGAATGTCCATAATGTCTTTCTTCAAGGTGATTTATTTGAAGATGTTTACATGAATATGCCTCAGTATTTTCAGAGCCAGGGGGAGTACAAAGTATGCAAGCTTTTAAACTCCTTATATGGGCTAAAACAAGCCTCTAGATAATGGAACATTAAGTTGACTAATGCTCTCTTAGAAGCTAGATATGTTCAAAGTCAATATGATCATTCATTACTCACTAAAAAATCAGGCTCAGATCTCACAATCATCTTAATCTATGTGGATGATCTGATGATCACTGGTACAAATATACATTTGATTGAGGAGGTCAAAGTTGTATTACATAAAAAGTTTAAAATGAAGGATGTTGGATCTCTGAAATTTTTCTTGGGTATTGAGGTGTTAAGATAAGACAAAGGAATACTTCTCAATCAAAGGAAGTATGCATTGAATTTGATATCAAGCATTGGGATGAGTGGAGCCAAACCTGTTGCTACACCACTAGAGGCTAATCTGAAGCTTACAGTAGTTGATTATGATAAACATATGGGAGTAAATGTAGATAAATTGTTACAAGATATTGGCGGTTATCAAAAACTGATAGGCAAGTTAATCTATTTGACTGTCACCTGACTTGACATTTGTTTTGCAATGCAAATTTTAAGTCAATTCATGCAACAATCAAAACAATCACACTTGGAAGCAACTATTGTGAGATATATCAAGAAGTCACCTGATCAAAGGTATATTGATGATAAGAGGCCAAGAAGACCAACTAGTAGGATTCTGTGATTCAGACTGGGCTTCCTGTCTAAATACAAGAAAATCGGTAACTGGTTATGTAGTGAAATTGAGGAATTCTTTATTGTCTTGGAAGTCAAAGAAGCAACAAACAGTAAGTAGAAGTTCTACATAAGCAGAGTACTGAATCATGGCAGCAGTATCAATTGATATTACATGGATGGTTGGTCTTTTAAGAGAGTTAAACATCACACTGACTGGACTTGGGAAACTGCATTGTGATAGCAAAGCTGCACTTCAAATTGCAGCAAATTTCATATTCCATTAAACGACTAATCACATAGAATTGGACTGTTACTTTGTGAGAGAAAAGATCGAGAGTGGTTTAATTGCACCTCGGTATATTTCCACCACTATGCAGCTAACTGATCTTATGACAAAAGGGCTAGGAACAACACAACATCAAAAATTATTGTCCAAGCTTAGTGTTTGATGCCTACCACCCTCCAGCTTGAGGGAGAGTATTAAAAGCCGTGAGTCTAAATGTTAATACTAGAAGTACAGGGACTATATTGTACACAAGTTAGGAAAGTTGTTATAACCGCCTATTAATACTTGTAATTGTACACATTTTTTAGTTGAAGCTCATATGATGAGATAATAAAATTCTCTCTCTAGATTTCTTTCTAATGCTTGAATCTTCCACTCCTAAATCTAATTGCATGTATTGATTTTGATCTTCCTTAGATATTTTGACAGAAACTATTAATTTACCTAGTCATTTGAATAAAAGCTTATTATACACAAAATACAAACGCATACAAGATAGAAATGTCAACAATTCAAAATTTTCGTCAAAAAAAAAAAAAAAAACTTGTTAAATGAAAATACCATGTGTATAATGGCGCCTAATTAAATTTCCACAAAAAGATATTGATTCACATCATAAAGTCTAGACCAAAGTCGTTCAATACTAGTCCTTTATCTGCTTTGATACAAAAAAAATGAAAACATTTTACTACGGATCTCTGGTCTGACAGAACTAACGGAACTTTTCTCCAAGTAAACTTGAAAGCCTCAATACATATACAAAGTATATGAAGTTCAAGAGTACTGGAGGACTCTCCTCCCTATCATTTAGGATGGAGCTTGCAACCAAAGCTTTAATAAACGCAGTTGCAGAACTCCCCTAGTCCACATTACATTTTTTTTCATCATTACCATATGTACATAATACACAAAGTGCCACTATGCACCAGCTGATTATGAAGATGCCAAAAGACTCATATAACTAGCTTCTTGCTTCAAGAAGTGGTTCTTTGCCGGAATCATTACCCCAAGCTTTCTCCTTCCAGATCCTCTCCATTTCCTCAAATGACAATCCTTTGGTCTCTGGCACGAACACGACGACAAAGACAAATGCCATCACCGCTATACCAGCTAGTATCAAGAAAGTAACACCCGTGCCCACTGCCTCGGCTAAGGATAGGAAACTCTGGGCCACTATGAGATTTGATATCCAGTTAACAGTAGCAGACATGCCTCCACACATTCCTCTGTAGGACTCTGGGTATATTTCGGAGTTCACTGTCCATGGCACAGGACCCATACCAGGTGCAAAGAAAGCAATATAGAGGGCCAAACCTATTACGGCAATCCAGCCATAGGCCCCGACATTGCCCGAAGTAAATGACTCTAAGATGAATGCTACAGCAAGGAGAATCAAGGATACAATTACACCGGATAAGCTTGACAATGCCAACTTTTTGCGTCCAAAGTGATCAATGAGGTAAATTCCCACTATAGTACCCATGGCATTCATTAAAGCGACAATGAGAGACAGAAGTAACGCCAGCTGATTTGATTTAAACCCAGCCATCTGCACAATTGTTGGACTGTAATACATAACCGTGTTGATGCCTGTGAACTGCTGAAATGCCTGCATATTCAAACAAGTGATGATTATAAAGTAGCAATTACCGCTCTTTCTGACCATCAACAGTGACTTCCCCATGCAATTGTGGAATCGGGAAATAATAGAAAATGTTTCCTTAAGTGAACAAAGAAAATAGTATACAAATTACATCAAGTTCTCTTGTTAGAAATCAATTAACTGCCACCAAAGGCTCCTACAAGTGTCATCAACATGCTCCCATGCCCTTTCAAATTCAAGTTAAAAGACAATATTTTATGTGCAGCATGCTTGAGCTAGCTGAAGCTCAAGGGAGATCCCCAAGTGGGAAAACTAAATTTATGCCTGAATGTAGCGTTACCAAAAATAAGAAGATAGTGCTGAGGAAGCAACTTCAACTAAAAGATCGGTACATACTATTGTAGCATCACAGAAGTCTAAACGGTACCTGTAGTCCAGCCCCAGCAAAGAACGCAAGTCTGATCTCTTTCTTCCTAAAAACATCCAGGTAACTGATAGCCTGCTTTCTCAAGCGTTCTTCCTCTAATGCAGTAGCAAGCTGATCAAGCTCCTCCTCCAACCGATAAGGATCATAAATCTTAGCTAGAACAGCAGCAGCTTCAGATTTATCCTTCTGCAGTGGTTCTTTAAATTAAATTTGTTTTTTTTATCGGTAAGAATTTTCCACGAAACTAAGAATTTGCACCTTCATGTAAAGCCATCGCGGAGACTCAGGTAAAAATAGCATGAGGACAAATTGAATAGCAGCAGGCACTCCCGCCACTCCAAGCATCCATCTCCAAGTCCCCGGTATCTGCTCAAGCATTCAAGCGGCAAATGAAATCAATACGAATGCTAATTTTTTTTTTAATATACACAGAACAGCATTCATGCACCATCAGTCAGATGTTAATCCAGTAATACCCACAAAATTGTGATTATTAAAACCAATCACTATGAATTTAGAGAACAAACCGGTTAAAGATATGGAAAGAAATACTCCGAACATACTTGACATGAACTAATTTAAAAGCAAGGTGTACCATCACTTAGAATATACAAAAAACTGTCAAAACCATCTTAGTTTCTTAGAACACAAAAAAGTCTATGTACTTCCAGGGCAGTATTAGTAGCATACCGGAGACGACCAGGTGACTTGAATCTAAAACCCTAGATTAGGTTAAAGGACAATGCAGCCGAACAAGGTGACTAACCAACCCGTGCTGTTTATCATACTAAAGCTTATACTAAAACCTAGGAGAAGCTGTAGTTAGCAAGTTGCAATGTATGCTCAAATCAGGAGTATCTCTAACCACTCACCTTCAGCGAGGTCTTCTAATTAAGAATAACTCCTCAGGCTCCGACAATTAAACTACTCTACCAAAATGTAAACTTTAGTTGTTATATGATTCACATTTCAATGCTCGTAAGTCAAAAATAGAAAGCAATTTTATGATGTTCCCACTGGAACTTCACAAAGACTACCAAAATCCAGGGGAAATTTTCCAAATTAACTTCCATGAATTAGTTGGCAGTGCAAAAATCAGTAATAGACGCCACTTTAGATGAAAACAGCTAGATGCCAATATCCACACAAAACACAAGAAACATAGGTGAGAAACCACTGCTGTTTACTCATTGCAGATATTGTAATGCAAGTCCCGTATTCTATCTCGATCAGCCTCTCCAAACTGCACAATGGGAAACCTTTCATGCCACGAAGAATTATAATTAACACAAAAAGAATACAACTAATTTTGCGTGCTGTGTAGGGGAAAGACTCATAGAACCAAAGAACCACAACAAATAGACTAATGCAATGCCTCCATTTGATCTAGCCATAGCTTATGACAGGAAAAAATTCTGCAAGTGAGGATATAGAAGCAAAAGTTTGATTTTCTCGGTAATGAATAGTCACTATCAATTTCAAGGAGAGAACCAAATGATAGAAGCAAACTAAATAATAGTACTCTTGTTTCAATCTCTGTGTCTTACTTTCCTTTTTAGTCTATTTCGAAAAGAATATTACTTTCTATATTTAGTACTTGCTCTTTAACTCTAACATCACGCATAGTATGTTCAAGGTTGCAAGATTCAAAGGGTATTTTCGTACTTTATACACGTCTTTAATTTAAGACCACAAAATTCAAAAATCTTCCTTACTTTCTTAAACTCCATTCCGATTCAAACTAAGGCACATAAAATTATACTTACCACAAACTCGACTAATTCCCTAAGTCCAGTTTTTTCTTTGAACATTTTAAGCTTTTGATTTTGTCAAGTAATCCCTCCTATCCGCATGCAACATAAGATTTTGCTCATTTAAGTTCTCAAAATATCCTTGTCAAAAAATGTGCTCAAATAATCAAAGTAATATAAAGTTAGAAAATGCAGGACATAGGAAGAAATATCTAACCTCTGTGAAAGCAAGATTCACAAGGTAGGAAAGAAATTGTCCACCCGTAATCATTAGTACATTTGTGCTCACAAGGCCCCCACGAATTTCTGATGGCGATGCTTCAGCGATGTAAACAGGAGCAGTGACAGAAGCAACACCAACTCCGAGACCTACTAAGAGTCGTCCAAGTATAAGAATGTATGGATCTGGAGCTGCAGCCATCACCACAGATCCCAGTATGAAAACAACATCAGCAGACAAAGTAGCTTTCTTCCGTCCAAAATAATCATTAATCCAGCCCCCAGCAGCAGCTCCAATGATTGCACCAACCAATGCCATACTGACAATAGTTTCCTGCAAAATCATGAAGCAAAACTTTTAGGGGAGAAAAAACAAATTGACCAGAAATAGGACCACCTATAAAGTGTTATTGGCTCTCTGCAGAAATGGGAAGGAGGTGGGCAAATTGAAAGTCCTATTTATTGTAAAATTAACAAAGGCAACATTGGTAATAAATTTGGAGAGTAACGAAGTAAATCACATCCCGTGTTTGCATCATCACAATAAATACAAGCAGCATTATGTCATTTTGCATCACATTTGTCTCTTCAAATAAGTTACCACATTTGCTCAACATATTAGATGAACCCATTTAATTATCAGAAATTCTTCGGATAAGATTAAAACAATCCCTGCAATGTAACTGACATGATGACTCAAATCAACATCCTTTTTCTCAGAAACTAAGATAACAATCTGTTGATCACATCATCTGTAGAGTAATACTTGAGCTCCAACCTCACCCGCCCCATCCCATTTATTGATTTTTTTATAATTCCAACAAGTCATATGATAATGTTGAACCAGCTTTTGTGCTCACGAGTTCCGTTGTTCCAATCACTTTTTGTTTAATGGTTAGGCCTGGATTCTACAACAGAGCTCAGAATGAAATTGGTTATTCAACTACCTGTAGGAAACTGCTTTCATTGACTTCAGGAAATTCATCCTTAATGTACAGAAGTGCACCAGATATTACTCCTGCAGCCAAGTCAATGATATGTGAGATAGTTTAATCATTCATAGTCAAGTTCCATAATTGATAATATAACATGAGAAAACATATGTATGTGAGTAAACAAATGCAAACAACTTCATAGCTTTTCCAAAAGAAATACAATTTACTTTGGTGTCAATTGTCATGAAGATTCTTGCAACTTATCTTATTCCCATGTCACAACAACAAACTTCCATGATCTCTCAGAAAAAGTAAGGAATCATTGTCAATTGGTCAGCATACACTACACTAACTTTTTTTTTTTTTTTTTTTTTTTGTAATTTAGTAATAATCCATCAAATCTGTAGGTGGTTAGTTCTGAGTTGTCTCAAAAATAATTAAATCCACAAGTTCTTATATACTAATGTGACAAGAAACTGTTCCAGTAAAAAACAATTCATGAATGACTAGAGCTCACGTACATTAAGCAAAACCAATCAAAATTAAAAAAAAAAAAAAGAACAACAGTTGTCATCAAAACAGAGCCTAATCCAAAATCAATCAGTAGATTAAGCAAAACCAATCAAAATAAAGGAAATACAAAATGTCATTTTTTTTACCTGTGTCGTAGCCGAAAAGGAGACCACCAATACCGGCAATGAAAGTCAAACCCAAGACATAGGGATTGCTGAAGTAAGATACTTTCCTATTATTATCATTCAAGTACCCTGAACTTCCCGGTAATGAAACTATCGTCATCTCTTCTACTCCAAGATTTTTGGGGCAGCGAATGAAGGAGCTTGTTTTGATTAATTAAATTTTCCAAGACTTGAAGGTCAAAAATGGAAAATACAATTGATTTTTCCCAGATTGTGGATAAGCTATCAAGCAGTGGGAAAATGAGCTAGGTCGAAATATGTCTAAATGGGATTTATAGGTCCAAAAAATGTTTAAAAGCTTTTAAATTTACTCAAACACCCCTCTTTAATCCAATATCAATATTTAACAGTTAACAAGGTTTGTTTTCTTTCTTAACTTTTTTATCTTTTTACCAAATTAATACACTCATCTAACACATTTCTTGAAAAATACTTTAATTAGGAGGTGTTTTGACTACTTTATTTTTATTTATGTCTAAATTATTATCTCTCTTAATTAAATATTCACTCTATTTATGTGTTATCTACATTAATGACATTATTTTGAATTATTCATAATTATACTAATGGTAATATGAGAAAAATAATTAATTTTACCTTATGAATAAATAATTTGAGACAATTATATTTACTAACAACAACATATAATTTGAAACGAATGGAGTAGTGAACCTAAACTTGCTCGAAGTCCATGCATAAGTTTAATGAGTAGAGCGTGAGAAATCTATGTCAAAGATAGAAGAAGCAAGACCAAGGATCGAATCCCGTCACCGGCAGTGTGAGAGTTTTTTTTTTAAATCAATTGAGTCACCATGATTTACCTACTTCACATACCTGTCGGATCGGAATGTGGGGCTTCTCGGGTGGGGAGATTCCACCTTTTGGAGCAAAGATAGAAGAAGCAAAAGGGAAAACGTTGCACTTGTTTTTCTTGAAAAAGTATTATATGAATGATTGGACATCTGGACCTATAACTATGAACATACCCCACGCATCTTCCATTTATTTTATCATCTTAATTGACACGGATAATTTTTGTATTCTAGCAATTGTTGAGGGGGATCTCAGAAAAAAATAAAAAAATTGGCATTTGAATAAAGATTTGATTGAAATTTAAAAACGAATTACAATTTACTATCATATTTTTTTTATCTTCATTTGAATTTGTTTTCTTTTATTTTTCTTTCCTTTGTTTCCCTTTTTCTTTTTGAGCCCTAAGGTCCATTTGGCCATAAATATTTTTTACTTTCTTTAAAAAAAAAAATTAATGTTTGGCCATGAAAATTTCAAATACAACTTTATTTAGAATATGAAAAACACTCAAACCTTATTTTTATAATTTTCACCTTTTGTTTTTGGTCATTGCTTTTATCTTTCGCTTTTCAAATTTTACCCTATATTTTTTATTTTTATAAATTTGACCCCATAGTAGATTCGACGACTTTCGTGAATTTGATTATATCATCGTATTAAAGAAAGTCTACATAAATCATATTTAATGTAATAGAAAATGATTGATGGGCGGTGTTTACGCACTCGTTATGTTTATTAATTGCTTTGGGTGGTTTTGCTAGTTTTTAAAAATTGAGAGTATAAATCATATTCATATTTGTTAGAAAAAGTACATTCCAACAACCAAATATTATTTGCAAAAACTATGACCAAACACAACTCCAACTCCAAAAATTTCACAAAAAGCGAAATTATTTTTTATTTACATGGCCAAACGCCTATCAAGTAAACAACCTCTCTGGCCATAAAAGTAGAGGTAAGATTTGCATACATTTACACTTTACAGACTTGTGGAACAATGTCTTTGTTATTTGATCTAATAGCGTTGAATACATTATTATTGTATTTGACATGATATTTTGTTAGAAAAAATTGAATTTTATTCATATTTAGCGGTGGTACCATCTAGCTGAAATTTCATTGAACGTGCTTTTCCTCTATCATAATCCAATCCCTTACTGTCCCTCTTCAACCTCCAACTCCTTTCTAACTGACAGTTAAATGAAACCAGCATATCAGTTTCAGCTACTAAGCCCCGCCTTTCCCTGCCTATCCTTAAAACAGAACTTCAATCCAATATAGAGAGTGCAACTAACAGCATCTTCAAGTTTCATACGGTCAGACATGTTCTCATGGTAATTTTGGAATCCTTTTTGATCTGTTTAACATCAGAAACCATAAAGATTATTTAGTTATTACCAAATTATTCTTAACTTGTCAATCAATTAGATCTAAAAGTTTGCATAAGTGGGGCATCAGTTATCAGCAAGTTCCTTCTTAGTTTCCATCTAAATACGCTGAGGTTTTGCCTGTTCAATTCCGTTTCCACTGGAGAAGATCAATTACTTAAGTGCAGAACTGTAAGACGGTTTAGAAGTTGAATGATACTATGGTATCTTATGTTAAGATATCAGCATTTCATTTTTAATGCTAAAATCTCAACATGTTCTGCAACAAAAAGGTACACCTCAATGGGCAGGCGAGCTGCTTCCACTTTTTTATTTTCCCTTATTGGGTGTGGTTAAGGGTAGGGGTTATCAGGTCATTGTGACAGGTCTTCTAGACTGATTTTGACTAGTCGACACCTTAGTGAGAAAAGAAAACTATAACCCATAAAATCCTAGGGAGATGGCAAAAGTATCAAAACTAAATAATAGAAACCAAAGATATGTAGCGAATATGTTTAGCATTTTTTTAGAATGAAATATGTTCAGCATTCTACCAAGAGCAATTTGCATCTTGTCCGTCATAAAGAGACGAGGTTTAGAGACTCTGTCAGCAAATGCGTCCAATATATCCTCCAGCTTCCTGACATAAGACAAATATGGAATACAAAATTAAGGGTAACTTCTACATATAGAGTAGGATAAAGGTACTGGAGGTCATGAAAACTCTTCCCCACAAATTATAACCAATTTTTTGAGGTCACAGTTATAACCAAGCAAAAGCAGCAAGAAGTTTTCAAATGAATAATATAAACCATGTCAAGCAATGATGTTTCAAGCTGAAACTAGAGAAATACAGGTATGTGACGAAGGGGAAACAAGGATTGGATCACTCACAGTATGGAATGAAGAAGAAAACATTGTTTCATAGGAAGCAGAAATAGTAGTTTTAAAGTCATTAGAATCAGGAGTTCAAGAATTAGCTAAAGCTAGAAGTGTGGTTAGACACACGTCACAAGTTCGAATCCCGACACTAACTAAAGCCTGATATATAACGACACTTTGATGACCTCTCTCACTGGAAATTATATTAGTTCAATACATATGCAAGTCCTTGACATTTTCATAGCATATCAATCATGTGTATACTTTTGGGAAAGAATCATGTGTATGAAACCCCAAATGTTTTTGGGAGATCTACAAGTAATTAAAACGGTATTAAGGCCAAGTTATCTTTCTTCTATTCTGCAGAGAAACTAATTGGTTATAGTGATATCTATATCACCTATGACTTCCAATCAGTTACAACTAGTTTGACCACTGCAGACAGAAAAGTGTACACAAGACATTACTTAAAGGCCGACTTACTTGTACACAAGACATTACTTATAGGCCGACTTACTTGTACACAAGACATTACTTATAGGCCGACTTACTTGTAAACTTTACAGAAGAGAATACGAAGCCCTTCTTGAAAACCAACAGAAGTGAGTATGAGGATTGTATACGGCCACCATGCTGCAGTTTTCAGTGGAAGGAAAGCCCTCCAGAGTGCTGACATTACTATCAGACTCATAAGCCATACCAATGTACTGCCAAAAATGAAAGAAAAACTTATTCACATAAGACAACCAGAAAATGGACAATTCTAGTATATGGAAATCTACTAACCACGCAAACCACAACACAAATTGACAAACAACAAACTGATTATAGCAGAAGAAAACATCATATATGGTGAAAATGCAACAACTTAAGTTCATGGAAGGCTTAGGTCCACGTGTCATGGAATATCAGCAGCAGCTGGAAAGGCATGAGCCATGGTTGGTGCATTCGGGTTCTTGTACGATGCTCAGTCTCAGGATCATATAGTCATCCTTAGTACTTACCCAAAAAGCAAAATGAAAAAGTGATTGAGCTACAAAGGGATTTCCTATTATAATGAGATAAACAAAGAATGACAACTATGGGTGTGTTCTGTATGGAGGACCAACTTTCCCACGTTCGGTTGGTCAAATTTTTTGCAAAATACTTTTCTTAAAGATAAGTTTTGTAAAAATGAGGAAAATGACTTTCCTCGTGGAAGTAGGGAAAACAAATTCCACAAGTAACATTCCATATTGATTGTCCTCCCCACCCTCCAACACACCTCATCTTCACCCACACCCCCGTAGCCCCCATCCCAACCACCACCCCTAACCCCTAACCCCACCCCAACTTCCCATAGTATTTATCTATATTATATACATACGCTTCGACGATAATATTTTTTGCTTACGGTCGTAGGAGTCAATTGGGGTAGAGGTAGGCCGAAAAAGAACTGTGGGAGGTGATTAGACGGGATATGGTCCAGCTCCAGTTGACTAAAGACATGACCTTGGATAGGAAGATTTGACGATCGAGGATTAGGGTAGAAGGGTATTAGATATTTGAGTTTCGTCGCGATATGTGTGGGAGAGGTGGAGGGCTAGCCTTTGCATATCATTTTCTTAGTTGTATTATTTTGGTATTGCATCGATCATTATGTGTATCACTATGATTGTACCATTTGTTTTGTACCTCGATTTTTTCTACTGTCTTATTTTACATGCATTCTGCATTGATTACGTTTATTTTGAGCCGAGGGTCTATCGGAAACAACCTCTCTACCTCGTAAAGGTAGAGGTAAGGTCTGTATCCATCCTCAGACCCTACTTTGTGGGATTACACCGGTTATGTTGTTGTTGTACCGAACACAAGAAAATAAGTAAGAAACAAGTCTACTTGTTTTCTTGGAAAACATTTTCCTTCCTACCGAACACACCCTATATGTTAGCATTTACCATAAACCAATCACATCCAGTCAGTAACCAAAAAAAATACAATCTTTAGGAATAAATGACCACAATATGTCTGCATTTACAATGACCAAGTCACACCCCATCAAAGAAAACCCACCAAATTTGCCACAAAGAAATGACAAATGACAAATATACGTCTGCATTTACACACCCAGAAGAAAAAAGATGAATAATATAGCACCCAATTTGTCAATAATATCATTACTATGATCAGAAGGATTACCTAGAAAGAAGGGTGAGGATCAAGAAGAGCTTTTTGGAGATAACACAGATGAAGAGGGGAAGAGAAGGGCCAAATGCTAACAAAGAAAGTGGAAAATAACTTACTATTTCCAAAGAAAGGGAATGGATACTTTGAAAAAGGAACTTTGGGGGAACAACATTTCGGAATTTCTAAAAGAAGAATGCTACTAATTGGTATTCACCGTGGTATGAATTCCAAAAGAAGTAAAACCTTTACATCTACCTAAACTTAGGGTCAGTGTTGAAATTAGAAATTTGGTAAGTGCGTTTATAGATTTTGAAATATATTACGTAGTGAAAGTAATAAATTTTGTTTATGTAATTTTAATATAATCTTTTAAATGCATAGTATGATTTTTTGGTAAACTGTGTTGAATTAATCACCCTTGATACCGCTTGGAGGGTGTAATAATAAAAATGAGCATGGTTTAGGCATCCACACAGCTGAAACCAAGAATAAGATTATGCTAACTGCTCTTGCTTAGAGAATGCTTAAGAAGCCAAATTCCTTGTGACACTTATAATAAAAACCATTTTAGGACCTGGATGAACAGCTTAGAGGACTATAAAATATGCAGGAAAGCAGCTCAATGAGTTATCAATAAAGGTAATCGCATTTTCTTTTGGAATGATAACCGGATTCTTAACAATCCTAGCCTTAGGGAATCCATTCAGGACCTCTAAATTTGGGAGAAGTGTTAGACAATGTATATTCCCGTGATATACATGGTGTATATCACAGGACTTTGGTCCGTTTGTAGTAGTGTAATTAACGTAAAATCCTTGTATTACTTAGCATTATACACTTACCATAATTATAGAAGTCTAGTACTACTAGAACAGGATTTTAGGAGTAGAATAGGAAAATAATTTTCCTATTATGAAAATATGTAAATTGTATATCAAGTGATTATTTCTTTTAAAAAGACAATCTTAGAATCAGTGACATCAGAAATAGACTTGAGGGTCTCTCCTTTTATTTTCCTCCTAGAATTCAATACCTTCAGCCCTCAAAGTTTTAACAGTGAGGATGACTATAATTATTGGAAGCTCACTGGTGATGGAAAATTCTCTTCTAATAATGCTTACCAATTTATCGATTCTGCTAATAAGAAAGAAGAATGATAGAGCTTTTAACTTTAATTGAATCTGGAAGCTTAGAGTCCCCAATAAAATAAAATAAAAATTCATATGGTTAGTGAGACATAATAGACTCCCAACTAGCTCTTACCTTCGTCTATGGATATAGGTACCAACCCTCAATGCAGGTTCTGTAACCATCCTATTGAGACTATTAGTCACCTCTTCTTTGAATGTAGTGCTACTAGCAACTTATAGGGAGAAGTGATCCAACATTGCACCACTAATCTTCAAATGTCCTCAGTCACATCATGTTCAACACCTCCCTAGCCTTCTCTAACACTTGGATTATTCTAAGAAATGAGAGTTATAACCACCTTCTGAATTGGGCTACCTTACTTTCCTTTTGCCTATAAAAAAAATGGCTAAACAGACATAACATCTTCAATGACAAAAATGATCAACCTTGTTTTAAGAATACTAATGGTAAAGCCATTAAGTTTAGCAGAGCAAACAGTCAAATCTGAACTGAACCTTGTTGTTCTTCTTTCTTTCCTCGCGAGCAGGAAGCACACCAGCAGCGTGCGTTGCGTGATTCTACTGTGTTTTTTGCACTTGACTGGGTGGACAGTTGACCGGAAGATAACTTCGATCAACCCATCATAAAATTGGCTAATAGAAAGATTAAGGTTGCCTTAAAATGGGAGCCTCCCAAAAGAGGACCATTTAAGCTTAACATTGATGGCTCAAGCTTTGGAAACCCTGGAATAGGTGGTATTGGGGGAGTCATTAGAAATAACAAGGGAGACTGGGTAGTAGATTTCAGTAAATGTTTGCTCAACACTACTAACACCTATGCAGAACTAACAACTATCATGCAGAGACTACTACAATACACTCGTGAGCACAACATGATGCCACCGGAGATCAATTGTGATTCAAATGAGGTAATTACAATGATCAAACAAGGTCATATATCTTATATGTCTATTATCTCTGAATACATGTTCTTGATGCACAAGTTGGTCCATCTGAAACTAAAACACATATACCGTGAGCAGAACATGGTGGCAAACGTACTAGCAAGGAAGGAAACTTTTGACGGTGCAATTTTTTTTGTAGTACCCCTTGCGTTGTAAATGTTTTTTGGAAAGATGTCATGGGTCACTCTTATGATCGCAATGTCAATTTCTTTTACATTAAAACAATGGTCAATGCGCCGAATTATGAAACAGACATAAGCCCGAACACCGGGCAACTTTATATATATATATATATATATATATATATATATATATATATATATATATATATATATATATATATATATACACACACGCACTAGTATCTGTTTTACAAAAAAAATGAGCATAAGTTAACCCTGTTATCTTTAGATATGTTTACTTGACCAAATTTAATATAACGATAACGTCTTTATATTTTCAAATTGAATACAAAATTAATAAATTTATTAGGTGAAACTTTTACATCTTTAAATTAAGTATAAAATAAGTAGAAAGTCACGAAGATTTTAATCTCAATAACGAAACAGAAATTTGAAGATTTTAGTCTTGTTTGGTAGTAAAAAATCACAAGAATTTTAGTCTTCCTAACGGAATGCAAGATGAACAGAAAACAAAAAATTTAAAGTTTGTTATCAAAGTGTGTTCGAAACACTAAATTAAAAAGTTAGAAAGAAACAAAAAATTATTCTGACCGCACAGTTTTATTGTGTGCGCATAAAGAATTTAATCCCTTTATTGTTGTTAAGTTATTTGGTAATCCCTCTCAATAGAACAAAAAAATTATTCTGCACCAACGACAATGCTAATTTCATAATTTTAACGGACTCAAACAGCTGAATAAATCACACTCTAACATTTATATTTTTCGACCGAAAAAAGTATAAACTTTAACATAAAAGTTAAAATATATTTACTAGATATACCAATAACTAATATATTTAACTAAATTTATCAATAATTAAGGTATTTAATTAAACTTACATAAGTGTGATTGTACTTTTTGTTTGGAGCAGGGTCCAAGAACCAAGAAGCGAAACTATGGTCTGATTTAAATCAAAATGTCTCTATGTCTTGTGAGAAACACTGCGCTTCTTCTTCCCTCAACCCCACTTCGAATTCAAACCATTTCCTCCGCCAAAATGCGAAGAACTCGAAGTTCCTTCAAGCAAGAAACCCCTTTTGAGAAAAACCCAGGTCAGCCAAAACAAAAAAGAATCGATTTTTTTCAAAGCATTCACAGTTTCAATAACTTTCTTGAATCACTTCTTTAAATATGCACTGAGTATGTTGTTGTTCTTTAAATATGAGGGATGGGAGAGATTTCAACTATTGTTGGAAATTTTCAGTAATAATGTAGTAAGTTTTATGTTCTCAGGTTCTGAAGGCTTAGGTGGAAGCTCCGTTCCTGAGCTTCGTGTTTTCGTCCGGAAAAAGAGAATTAAAAAGACTGTGGAAGAAGTCATAGCTAAAGAGGTCAAGGAAAAATCTTTTGGAAAAAAAGTATGATTTTTATTACTTTTTGGCTTGAAATGGTTTTAATTACTTCTACCCAGTACCCTACTTTTCTTTATAATGTTGTAAGTTTATTCTTCAGATTGCTAATTTGTGGTACTATGTAACGATCTTGTATTCATCAAAATAATACGATATGATGCATTATAAAAGGATATGTAACAACCATCCAAACAAGCTGTAAGTACATTAATAGAGGGAGTAGACTTTTCAGAACTTTTAGCATCTAAATTCATAGCGTCTGGCAGTGTGTCTAACAAACTGATTAAAACCTGAACCATCTCAAAGTACTTATTTGCTTTGATCATTTGAGCCTTTTAAGGTAATTTGAGCATTTGGCTTTTCAGTGACATAATGGAAAAAGAACTTTCTGATCCTTTTTTGGCTTTTGCAGTTTGTTAAATTGCCTGATATAGAGGATTTTGCCTATTCGAAGGACTATATACATTCCCAGTCAAGTAAGTCTCAAGTCTTCATTTTGATTCCATAGCTGTTCTTAACGCCAACAACACATTGAGAGTTATTTGCCTAGATGTCCCTAATCAGAAGAAGTAGATTATTTGCTTAGATGTCTGAATTTTCCCCCTTTTCAGCTTGTCTGCCAAGCGGAAATTTGATGCAATGACCAGACAAACCTTGTTGCTATTTTAGTAGCTTGCTAACCTTTCCAAATCTTGCTGCTTGTATCCATGTCCTGGAATTAGGTTTTTAATCTCCCTCTATTTAAAAAAACACATGTTACCTTGTTAAGCTTGATTACTGGACTTCATATTCTTGCCTACCCCATTCTATTGGGGTACTGGGACAACAAATTTAAAAATCGGTGCTATACTTTGTGATGAAATGAATGAATCCAATTGGATCAAAACTTTGCATGATTAGACAATGAAGTTTCTCATCATGATTAGACAATGAAGTTTCTTATCAAAATATTAGACAATGATTCTGTAAAAGTTTTTATCCAAGTCAAAAACACTAAAAACATAGTACAACTTTAGCAAGAATTTTAATTAGGTAAAGTGATTGTTGAAAAAATGGAAAAATTACTGAATGTCCTAGCTGGTCCTAAAAAAAATGTTAGAGTACATACATGTTTATTTACTCGAGATGAAAATTTCCTTTGAGATTGAGTTAATGAGACCCAAAAAATTGCATGATTTGACCTAAACTAACTCTTGGAATCGAAAGAAGGATCAGTTAGAAAAGATATCAATGGAAGAACAGCAAAAGTGATATGAGATGACTAATTGTAGTAGTATATGAGTCTTTATAACCCGTTGGATATCTTTTATTTTTTTTACGCAGAAGCATTAGTCACGAGGAACCTAACTAAGCATTTTTTTAAAACTTGGTACTGGTGTATTCCTCAGCATACCTTAATGCTGGAGACCTCCCAAAAATGGAAAACAAAATTAAAAGAGCAAAGAGAGAAAAACTTACAGAGATCCTAAGAAGACTACTAGATCCTCTACTACATCCTCTATACAATGTTCTTTACACAAAAAATATAAAGATACAATACAATTTCATTTCACTTTATGAGTGGAATTAGATGTATCTTCAAAGCATCTTCCATTTCTTTCCTTCCACACTGACCACCAAATAACTGCAGGGATTGCCCTCCACCATTTCTTCTGACTCTTGTTACCCCCTCTTCTTATCCAACAGCTCAATAAATCAGCAGTGTGTTCAGGCATTGTCCATTTGACTTCTGTGAGACTGAAGAACATTGTCCAGATTTGAGTTGTAAATCTACACTGAAGGAAGAGATGACTATTTTTATCTCTAGCCTCCATGCATAGGAAACATCTAGGCACAATTGTGCGGCCTTTTTTCTGGAGAACCTCCTGAGTTAGACATGCTCTTTTCACAACCAGCCAAGTAGAGCAGTTCACCTTGGATGGTGTGATACTCTCCCAAATGTTCTTCCATAAACCTGGTTTCCTTATACAAACAGTCCTGTTAACCTTTTTGTATATCCTGCTAACAGAGAAAACACCATCAATGTTGTGTTTCCATCTGATAGTATCAGCCCGATTTGTTGTTCCAGTGAAAACCTCAATATCCTTCAAAAGTTTTACCACTCTTTCCACCTCCCAGTCATTTAGGTTTCTCCTAAAAATAAGATCCCAGCCGTGAGGAGTCCAACATTCTCCCACTGTAGCATTCTGATTTGAGCATAAAGAAAAAAGGTCAGGGTATTCATCCTTTAGTGAGTTCCTGTTTAGCCATACATCTCTCCACCTACCTTGTTGCCTTGCCACAAGAAATCTCTTCTTAATTTGTCTAACCTCTGGATCAACTTAGAAGGAATGGGGAACAGGGACATTAGATAGGTAGGCAAAGAGTCTAGAACAGAATTAATTAAAGTGAGTCTGCCTCCCAAAGAAAGGTATTGTGCTTTCCATTTTGCTAATCTCTTCTCAGTCTTTTCTATGATACCATCCCATATTCCCAATGCCTTATGCTTGAAACCCTGAGGCATTCCAAGTAAGTTGGCAATGTCTCCACCTTACATCCCAGAATGTCAGCCAGAGTGTGAATTTGAGGCACCTCTTTTATGGAGAATAAACTGCTTTTACTCCAGTTAACACTTAATCCAGAGACAGCTGCAAAAACAATCAGAATCACTCTAATGTACCTGATCTGCTCAATCTCAGGCTCGCAAAAAATGATTGTGTCATCAGTATATAGCAAATGACAAATTTCCAAGCTCTCCTCAACCCTACTGTTCAACTTGAAACCTGTCACCCATCTGTTTTGGAGTGCAACTCTCATCATGCTATCGAAACCTTCCATCGCTAGGATAAAAAAAAGGGAGATAGAGGGTCCCCCTGTCTTAACCCCCTTTTTGAATTAAAAAAGCCCACTGGTTCACCATTTACCAACTCTGAAAACTTGACAGTCTTGATACAAGTACAAATCCAGTTCACCCATTTTCCCCAAACCCCATTTGCCTAAGGATGTTCAGAAGGAAATTTTAAATTACATGATCATAAGCCTTTTCTACATCAAGTTTGCACATTACTCCAGGTGCCTCTCCCCTCAATCTTGAGTCCACACACTCACTGGCAATAAGAGCAGCATCCATGATTTGTCTTCCTTTGATGAAAGTCATTTGGTGTTTATTAACCAAGCTGCTTATCACTCTCTTCAGTCTTTTTGTTAGAATCTTTGCTGTGATCTTGTACATTCCAGTTATCAAGTAATGGGTCTGAAATCCTTTAGCTCTGATGCCCCAACCTTCTTAGGAATGAGAGCCACAAAGGTGGCATTAAAGCTCCTTTCAAAAGCTTGCTGAGAATGAAAAGACTGTAAAGTATTTTTTATGTCTTCTTTCATCATCTCCCAGAAAACTTGGAAAAAATTCATAGTGTAACCATCTGGGCCAGGTGCCTTGTCAAAGGCACACAAATGCTTTCCAGAATTTCCTCTTCTTCAAATTGCCTTCCTAACTAAGCATTTTGACTTCCTTGTGTATTAACCAAGTTGATGGGAAAGGAAAAGAAAAGAATACCAGTAAGGCATGTAATAAGTTGTGTAGAAAAATGAGTTGAAATTGCAGTGTGGAAACTGAAAAGAACCAGGGTGTTGAAGAGAGATAAGAGAGGAAGTACACACCTACACGGCCTAGTATTTGCAAATCGTTTTATCGAAGGATTATTGAAGATCTATATCTGTGGCTTTTCAATGGCACATCTAATGTCATGAAATACTGATCATTTCTTGACTAATATACCTAGTTTCTAATATAGAAAGTATGTGCGTGCCTACTCAAAAAAGAAAAAATTAAGTGATGAAAGTATAAACACTTATTTTATGAACAAGTGAAAAAGGCCATCTTTTGGATATGATAGGGAGACAAAATTTGAAGGTATTTGATTGTCCTTTCTATTTGTCATGTTTTTATGATGCTTGAATGGTATAGAACTCTGTCACGGTTACAAGCTTTCAGTCACCTCTGCAGCTCTGCTATTTTACGTTCCTGCCCTTCAGCATTTGGACTTCCCAATTTCCTTGTTTTTCATCTGTTTTGCGAATCATTCTTTACTTTGTGCAGCACCTGGCATAACTGTGCATTTGACAGGAGAAAAAGCTCTATCCCAGTTGACACAATCAGGTAAATGAGGTTATCTGGAGGTTTCCATTATTGTTTATTAAGTTGGAAAAAAATTAGATACGTTTTTAGCTTGTCTTTTCCGATATGCATGATCGTTTATGCTGATGAGCTTTGGATGATGCTGGAAAAAGATGTCGATTTAACTGCTAAGAATTGTGAAAATGAGATTTCGGAGGTAATGCGAATATGCACTTGAGAAAAGGAACAAACTTGCCACCTAAGGAGTAAGTGTTAAACCTACAAAATATCCTTCTTCTACTTTTAGCCAATGGTTCAAAAGATTGTACAAGTCAATCTCAAATCTGAAAAGGAGAACCTCCTCAAATCTCCCTTCCCACTGCAGAGTGGTATTTTTTGGATGTAGCAAACCTCCATATCTAGGATCAAGTCTGGAAATTATCTACTTTTCTTGCAACAAAACTCACAGATCTATAAAACTTGAAAACCCAACTAAACATGTATTACAGATTCTCCAAATGGCTGTCTGGTTTACCAAAAGCTCAAGTCTGGATTGTTAAAACCGCGAAACTATTTCTCTGCCAACTAGCTTGACAAATCTGCTGGTCAATGGCTATAACTTTTAGTAGAAGAGTCCAATTCGTGGGACAAGCATTACAATGGCTATAACTTTTAGTAGAAGAGTTCAATTCGTGGGACAAGCATTATTATGTCGTTCATTGGTTTCAATCCTTTAATTATTAATAACTCAAGTCCTCAATTGACACGTTGAATAGAAAACTGTAGCATGAAGATGTAATTTTTTCTTTTATAATGTATGAAAATATAAATTTTGTACCACCAAAGTGAATGAAGAAGAAAAAGGGAAGAGTTATTTGCTTCAGTTCCTCTTTCTAGACACTCTTAGTTGACGGGAGAATTAGCCTTAGTCTAGAATTAATGAGTTTTATTTTGATGTTTTAATAGAATTCTGTTTATTATCTTGCTGCGGTTTGATAATACCGAGGTTTCTTTTTGGTTTATATCTTACCCTTTTGTGCAACTCTACATTTTGTTGAGCCAATGGCAGTTTGTGTTGTTTAACCATATCACTTGCCTATCGTCTATTGAAGGACAGAAGTCAAAGGCTTCAGTAAATCTGATCTAGTAAGACCACCTTCGAACTGGGAAAAGGCCCTTGAAGGAATCCGCAAGATGAGATCCTCAGAGGATGCACCTGTAGACTCCATGGGTTGTGAGAAAGCTGGGAGTTCACTTCCTCCCAAGGTGATAATTATTTTTGCACTAATTAAGCTCTAAAGCATATATATGATGGTGGGACGAATTTGAAGCAGGTTTATGATTCAAATCTGTGGGTTTGAGAGTGAAATGGGTAGATAATTTTTGGGTAAGAAAGCTTTTAATGACAGCAAGGGTTAAGTAATGATTTGAGGGGGAAAGAAGGAACAAATTTCAGGCTTAGGGAAGCTGTGAACACTATCAATTTTTTTTTAAAAAGGAAAACAAAATAAAAGGGCAGCCCGGTGCACTAAGCTCCCGCTATGCGTGGGGTCCGGGGAAGGGCTGGGCCCGGACCACAAGGGTCTATTTATGCAAGAGACTATTTCCACGGCAAAAAAAAAACATGATTACTATAGATTGATAAAGAAGGAAAACAAAATAGATTGATAATAAAGAAAGGAAGTTCTAGAATGACTCCTAGACCCTTGAACAACTCTCTTAGGGTAAGACATGATTACTATAGATCAAATTGATAACTCAAGCGAAGAAACTATGTGTTTATATATATATTGGCAGGTCATGAAATGGCTTTACAAAAAGATTACACCTCCAATGAGATAGAAACAATGTTACTCTCTAGAGATAAGGGTGAAAAGGACATGGAGAAGAGTAAAGAGGAAATTAATATCAAAAAGGGTATATTGGAGCCTTTTCCCCCCATAAGTTTGGAGCCTTTTTTCATGTGGCATTAGCAACCTCTGGCCTCCTTTTGACTAACAACTGATAGAACTTCAAGGGTCACGTATGCCATGGAACTAAATTTAAGGGGTGTAGTCAGTAGTGTAACTTTCTTAGCAGGGAGGTGCATAATTCCAGCAATCTAGAGGAGTATCCATGTATTTTACCCCAAAAAAGAACTCTTTAACTATTTTTCAGTTGAAGATGCTTAGATATTTTTGACAATTAATACTTCTAGTTGTTGATTGCGAATGGGTTTTACATCCATTGAAGTTTGACGGATTGTATCCCTTGCTGACCCATTAGTGGAGAACTCTTGAATTATTGGTGATTTCTGGATGCTTCATCTTGACTTTGTTGCTAATTTTGACTTTTATGTTTTATCAGGAAAGAAGATTTGCGGTCCTTGTATCATCACTCTTGTCAAGCCAGACCAAAGATCAAGTTAATCATGGCAAGTTCTAGAGTTGCTAATCTTCTAATTTGAAAGCTCTCTTACTAATTCTGTACTCACTTTTTAAGTAATTTTTTTTGCTTTTCAACTCTAATGTTGCTAATCCTAGTTTTATTGTGTCAACATTTCGATTTGATTCTGTCTAATATACTTCATTTTCTACTGATATCTTAAAACCAAAATTTGGTCGTTCTTGTCATTGTTTTTGTCCTTGTCTTCATCCTCTTAATCCATATTGCTCCAGCAGTCATAGTATAGCTTCTTCCTCTAAATTTCAGCATTCCTGCCTTACCTTTTCGTGTTTTTCAAGAATCTTGTTTCTCTCCTGGTTATAGCAAAAAAGCTCTGCTAATATCCCCACAACCTTGTGTGGTGAAGTTTCCCCTCAAATGCCTATTTGTAACTTGAAAACTTTCGGAACTCGTGGCAAATTGAGGCCTTTCCATTTTTTCAGGTTCTAAATAAGTAGCATTATAGCAAACATCAGGATGGAAAAACAGTTACTAAAAATGAAAAACATGATTTTTGAGATGAAAGTGCTAAATTATCATGTGTTCTCAATCTCATTACTACCTTATGTTTTGTTAGACCTAAAGCTCCGGTTCCAATAATCTGGAATGCATGCAGGGCATTGCGTTCTGTTATTTTACTTTTACTCATTGAGGACTTATTATCAACAGGAGCTATCCAGCGTCTCCTTCAAAATGGCTTGCTTGCTGCAGATACCATTGACACAGCAAATGAAGAAACAATCAAGAGTTTCATATATCCAGTATACCTTCTTTTATGCCAATTATTACTTGCATGCTATATAATGTTTCATTAGACCTGGATTAGCTAAAATGCAAGAAACAATAAAGAACAATAAATTCTGTCCTTTAATCAACATGTTTGAGAGTTTTCTGAACACTGTTTGGTGATGTATGCACACCTTTTCCCTTTCAGGTGGGGTTTTACATACGAAAGGCTAGCAACCTGAAAAAAGTAGCAAAAATTTGTCTTTCAAAATACGATGGCGACATCCCTAGTTCTCTGGAAGAATTGCTTCTGCTCCCAGGGATTGGTCCCAAAATGGCTCATCTAGTAAGGAAGTTATGTTTTTCTCTATTTCCTTGCCATGCTCACTTGTAAACTAGTTGGATGTATATTCCTTTAGGTTATGAATGTTGCATGGAACAACGTTCAAGGGATATGTGTAGATACTCATGTGCATCGTATTTCTAATCGGCTTGGATGGGTATCACGTCCCGGAACAAAGCAGGTACTCTTGATTTCCATCTGTGATCTGACAATGAGGCTACATATAATGTGTCAGGAGTGTGATTCTCATTCAATGGATGCTATTGTTTTCCAAGTTTAAAGTAAAAATTCATATTTGTTGAGGAAAGCATAAAATATATCGAAGTCCTTGGTAAAAAGGAAAATAGAAGAAACTCTTAACTTCTGCCTTACTTTAGCTATCAAATAATTATGGGTTACCTTTACAATAGCAAATTTATGTTGTGGGTTTTGAGCACTCCATTAACCATTCCGGATAATAGTATTTGTGGCACAATAACATTTTTTAGGGCTGGTGTAGGAATTCAATTTATTTGAGAACACAAGTTACTCAATAAAATCGTATCAGTTGCGGCATGATACTAGAAATTTGATTTGTTTGACTTGCAATTGCTTTAAGTAATGCAAAATAAGAAAGGTGGTGGTAGCACCCCAGAGTATGGCCTAGTGGTCAATGAAGTGGGAGGAGAACCATCAGGTCTTAGGTTCAAATCCTAGCGGAGGCAAAAACCACTAGGTGATTTCTTCCTTTCTGCCTAAGCCTTTGTGGGCCAGAGTTACCCGGTACCTATGCTGGTGTAAGGTAGCAGATACCCGGTGGAATAGGTAGGGTGCGCAAGCTAGCTCGGACACCACTATCACCCAAAAAGAAAAGGATGGCACTAATTCAAGGGATGATCTTACTCACAAAAAAAGTGGAAAATAATTGGACAAGAATACTGTTAAATTACCACATTGTCCCTTGGAGTATACCAACAAGCACGTGCTCCACCTGGACAAATTCTTTTTATTTACATGGCCATCCTCTTTTAAAACCAATATAACTAGGGCGAAATTGAATGCTTGTATTTTGAGTTAGAGAAAGGGATTTCAAACTGAAGGTACCTTATAAAATGATGCCTAAGGATCTATAAATTCTCTAATCATCACAATGCACTACGTTGTCTAATTTCTTACTTGCTTGCTCTTGTTAGAAAACTAGAACCCCTGAGGAGACTAGGGAGTCCTTGCAACTTTGGCTTCCGAAGGAAGAATGGGTGCCAATCAATCCTCTCTTGGTATGTCTCCGGTTTATTTTTTCTTCCATGCATAAATTATAGCTACTTGTATTCTTTTCTTTTCTTTTTTACTTTTGGGATTTTGAGCTACTTATATTCAATTATCCACATTTATACTGTAAAGCTACAAAAACTGATAGAGATTCATGGGTGGTTCCTTTTCATCTTATCTCAATGAGAGCCATCCATAATCTGCAAAAAGCATTATGCATAAAATCTGCAGTGTCTGATCGTCATGTGTAGTTCTTAGAATCCATCAATGTGGATGCACAGTATAAATTCTTTTGTAAAATTTCTAAGAAGCGCCATGTATAGACATTAACAAGGATGCTGCTCACAGAACATAGAACGAGGTATCTGACAATGGAACTTATCTTAATAGCTCGAAAGGCTAAACATGTTTGCTTGAATTGATTCCACAATGGTGGGAAGTTGAGGAACTGACAATCTCAACTCTATTATCTCTTCTTTGCTGAAACTTTTCAGCATCTGAATGAAGAAGAATATTTTACTGGTTGCACCAAATTAGACAAGTAGCTTTTGTATATTAAACTTTTTCTGTTTTTTGGTTCCCCTAGAAAGCGTTTTCTTTTTTTATTGCTCAGTTAACTTTAGTTCCGTTGATCTCAAAAACAGGTTGGGTTTGGTCAGACCATATGTACTCCTTTGAGACCACGTTGTGCAATCTGCACGGTAAGTGATCTCTGCCCATCCGCATTCAAAGAGGCGTCAAGCCCAGCTTCCACACCAAAAAAATGAGATTTGATGGAATTTCGACAAGTTTGGTGGTAAGGGTGCAGTTTTTTTGTGTCATTTCTCCCATAACATTGGCATTTTTCACTTGAGCGATAGAAGAATCTTGTGCTCATAGCTCATATTTTTTGTCGGCCTTGTAAACATCCATGCTTTTCTTTCTTTTTGATAGGCTGGAAAGGAAAAAGTTTTGGTTTTGTTTGTTGGGAGAATTTGGATAAGTTGAAAAACTGTTAAGTACATACTAATAACATTTAGATCCATTTTGTACAGTTCACACTATCATACACTCCATGGAGAGTGTAAGAACATTGATATTAAGAGAGTTCTTCCAAGGTATCAATATTTTGGATTATAGTATTTGCCTCTTCAAATTCTGGATGAGTAATATATTCCAAATGTACATCTTTTCAGCATTTCCTTTCTTTTTTTTTCTGTGTAGGGTGACTATCAAACTCAAGGGCTAAATTAGAGAACTTTGATGAGTCCTGTCATTCTCTAAAAGTCATAGTTAATATATAGCAAGCTGGATCATAGTATCTTCCAGACTTCAACCAATATTGTTTCTATCGACTATCCAGTTGATGCACCATGGTCTTTCTAACTTTGTATCTTGCACCTATAAATATTATAAAAGTTCTAGAAGCATTGCAAAAGGATCTAACGTCTGGTCAGGATATAGTAACTCCACTTAGTACTTTTAAATTTTGCATCTGTCACCTCATATACACGGTATCCCCCTATTCGTATAAAACAGTTCCAGTTTGAAGAGAAAAAAAACTCAGGTCAAAGTCTTAACTTACCTCGATACAGCACAAACTTCAATCTTCAAAATAGCTTTATTACGTCCAGGATTTGTCAAATAACTCCAATCTATTCAATGCATCCCCATCGCTCCACATACCTTATCTTGGTTTTGAAGTACTGATGAAGTTTGAAGGAGAGTTAAAGTTTTCAAAGACAAATTTTCTCCTCAAATGCCTAACGACCAATTAATAGTTAAAGAACTAAAAATGCGTGAGGAACTTAAATTCTCCAAGTTAATTGGGAACTCAACGTACTTGTTGCTCGTGAATCACACTGACTAATAACTACGTGAATGCAAACTAGTAAGAACTATTATGAAGGATGAAGATTATTCTTCTCTAATAATGTTCCCGTAGTAGGTTGAAAAATAATTTCCAACTTTCATAAATACTTCCTCCCCATCAAAGGGAGTGTCCATCTAGCTATTTACTCACCACTTAAGAAATTATTAATTTCTTCGACAATTTATCCGCCCCTTAAAAAATTACTAATTTTTTGGGAAAAATAGGTAATTTAATTAAAATATTTTTAATTAAATAGATATTGAAATTTGATCACCTAACACTTAAATAAGGTCAAATCTGAAAAGTAAGGTTATTTTTTTTTTTGATTTGGTAAGTATACACTTTTTTACTCAAAAAATAAAGGCTAGGTGAACACTTTTTTTTATCCGAAGGGAGTAGCTGTTTCAACTAGTTCGCATCCACGTTGTTATTAGTCGGTGGAGATACTATCCAGACATACAAAAGGACTTTGAAGTGCAATGAGTTGTATTCATCTTTTCAGGCTTTAAATTTTTTATAATGGCATTGTATTTAGCATAGCGTTAATGAGCTGTATTCTCCCCACTGTTCCGGCTTCAGATTTTCATATTTTTCCTTTTGATAAAGATGGAGAATACATTTCTATTGATAGCAACGGATCGGATCTAGACCGGATCCTACTAGATTCAGATCCAGATCCATTTTTCATACTTGGATCCAGATCCGGATCCAGATCCATCGGGTCCATAAAAATCAGATCCAAATCCGGATCCATCGGATCCACCGGGTCCACGGATAGGATCTGGATCTACGTGTAAATTTTTTTGGCTTGAATAATATTCCCACATGTTGAAACTTTTATGACAAAATGAAACGCAATCTGATTGAAAAAAATGATTGAGTTCATTCAATCAACCTACACAAACATGACACCATTCTTTCAAAATACTGAACAAAGTTTTAGCATCACAAGAAAATAAAGACGATTGATTTCATTAGTGATGCAAACAGGTTACAACTTTGAGCTAATTTTTGAAGGCTTTAGTGATGCTCCACTTGTAGTTCTACTGATTGACTTCATTAAACAACATAAAACAATGTCAGTCATATATCAAAAGTCCCAGTTTTTTTTGCTAATCAAACAAATGAGAGACAGATACTTAAAGCTTACCGCTAGCAGATTCAAGAAAGGGAACTTTAAAGAAGAGTGATAATTTTTTCTTTTTATAGAAATGAAAATATGAAAAACTACAGAGAGCATATAAGTAAAAGAAATGAAACTTCAAAGACAAATTGCATGGTTGTGTGACTTGCGCCTTATCCTGGTTCAACCCTTTACCCAATACATAAATTATGAAAAAAAAATTAAGAAAATACTTATAAAATTACATTATAGGACTAGGTTATGGATATATTTAATAAAATCGGATCCATGGATCGGATCTGGACCGGATACTGATCTCAAATACAAGATCCATATCCAGATCCGATCCGTCTGAAACGGATCCGGGTCCGATCCGGATCCGTCGGGTCCAAATTTTGAAGATCCATATCCTATAAAACGGATCTGGATCCGGACCGGGTCCAAGATCCATTGCCATCTCTACAGTCACATTAATGTATGCTTCATTACAGTAGAACTACTAAAACTTTCAAGATTTAACTCCACATGTAAAGGTGTAAATTGCACATGTTACCAGCCTTCCTCCAGAATATATATTTAACTCGCCAAAAGTAACAATAACCATGCATCCAAACTTACAAAATACATTAGGGCCAAACCTAAAGCCAGTACAAAAAGTCATCGAAAGTGACCTCTTTCGAGAAGCCAGATATTGCCTGAAGTTGGCAAATATCAGGCAATAAGAAATTTTCGGGGCACAGTTTTTCCAGTTCTTCGTGTCATTAAGTTATTTCCCAGCATATGTGCCTGAAGGGACTCCTTCAATGAATTTCTATAATTGCAACATGTATAATCGGTACAACATCATTGCAATATTCTTACAAGTCACTCATTCTTGCACATAAATCAGTCAACCTATCTGTATTCTGACATGTAGCTGATTGAGCAGGAACTGTGCTTTTGCGCCAATTCCAATATTTTACTCTCATTGGATCAGCAAGTTCCAAGATGGAACAAATTCTCTTAGCCGATGCTAAATCTGGTGAGCATGACTGTGGATTAAGAACATCTACTGCACTTTTCAATTCTTGGCTTGGTTCAAAACCATGGCACAGAAGATCCAACAACAAGCTCAGAGCATGCACATGGCTATTTTTGGAGGTTAAGACATCCAAAATTACTGATGCTACTTGAGAATCCTCAAGTAGAGATTGTGTATCATTCTTGTGAAGACCGCGAAGATACCTCCAAGGACTTTCATTCTCTGGACTAGCTCTGATGGCTTGAACTGTGTAATTCACTTCTGATTCCCGCATTGCCGCTAAGCCACCTAGTAGAGGTGATCGTGTCACGACAAAGTATCTCTACAAGAAACAAAGTAAAGTGAGGAGCTACACTATGTTCACAAAGGATTTTCACCCTTTTCAATTTTTCAAGCAAGAAGCATAAAACATTCGTTAGAAGTAAGCCCCTTAAAATATCAGTGAATGCTGAATATCATTTAGTAGATTTAAAATAATTAACAGAAAAGGAATGAAACTTTTGCAGCTAATTGTTGCTCGAGACTAAAATGAGAGAGAACACAGTCAAAAAGAAGCATCACTACTGCTAGTACAGTCCAACTAGTTAGAGATATTGAGCTTGTTGTGTATTTCTCCTAGCGGCTGTATAATAAGCAAATATGGTAAAGAGTCTCATGCACACTTGTTTATGCATTGTCCTTTAGAAAATGAACTTGGGGGAGGTTATTTGCAAATATGGAGACTTATGTGTCGACCCCAGAAATCCTTTCTCATTAAAATTTCAGGGGTTTGGGGCAAGTGAGAAGTCAAAGTATTGTGAAAGAGTATTAGGCATCCAGTTCTGTGCTCTATTTTGGCTTGTGGGTATCACAAGGATTCCAACACGGAAATCCGCATCCAGATTTCTTGGCATCCAAAGGGATTGGCAGACGCTTCTTGTTTGAAGATCTCTTTGTTTATACCTTTTGATTCTGTCAGCTGAGGACATCTTGTCCCCCTCTGTAATTTCCTTTACTATCAAAAGAATTATTTGTTCTCATTAAGAAAAAAAGTTCAATCATTACCTGATTCCAAGCAGAATTGTTGTAAATATCATCTTCAAGGAGTTGATGACAATAAGCAAGCTCATCTTCCCATCCGCCAAGTGCTTGAAGGACCCACTGCATAAATAGGAAGAAGAATCGGTATTCTGGTTTGCTAATGAGATAAGGAAGCAAATACTAGTCCAGTGGCATTAGTAGTTTGTCAATTCTATCTAGAATCTGGCTCAATTCCATGCACTTGAATAATCTAAAAACATGATTTAGTAACATGATGTACAATCATGCAAAAGAGCTTTTCTCAAACAGGTAATGGCATTACTTTTTCGTCCCCCAATAAAAAAGAATAAGGGATAGAAAGACAACCTGTCGATGGGACCAAGCATGATAATTTTTTGCATCCTGAGAGAATATTTTCTTGGTGAATTCTAGCTCATTTGTCACAGCAACAGCTCCCAGCTTCTCAGCAAGCCACCGTCTATGATGCCTGTAAATTTCTATAATGAAGAACTTCGACCATTGTGTGCATATTTACAATTACATAAAAATAAAGAATTCAACAGATCAAGAATAACTTGTGGAGGAAAAACGTCCCTTTTGTGTGAAGGAAATAATGGAGTCAACTATAATATGCAGATACATAGATACTGAAAGGGTAAAAGGAAGTCATACAAATCTCTAAATAGGATAGAACTCCTAGCAAATATTGAGACATGGACAACATGCAAGTGTATTAGGTCGCAATTCAAAATAGAAAAAGACAATTAACATGGGAGAATGTTGCTTTCCACAAATTAACCTAAAGAATATTTTTTTAGAAAAGATCAAATTTAAACTTAAGGTTTAGCATTGAAAAGGGAGAAATATGAGTCTCGGTTGGCTGACGGGCCAACCATATTAAGAGCCAGAGTAATAAGTCAAGGCCAAGCCAAGCATGATAGCTTAGAACATGTTCAGCTTGGCATCCAAGGTTGCCAAAGATCATGCTCATTTCATCCGAGCACAATGGAACAACAAGAAACTATCACTTTCTACGTATCTTTATATGATGCTGAGGGTGTTGGGGTAATTCCAAACACACACAGAAAAAACGATTGAGCATGGATGATGGGAAGGGGACAGGGGAAACTCGTATATGCATAATATTAAACGGCACACATTTTTATTGGGACTAACAACACACTTCTAGCTACCCCAAGTCAAAATCATGTATAGCCAAGAAATACAAAAAAAGGGAATATCATCTTTGCAGTACCTTAAAAACACCTTGTTAGAACCTTAATGTCATTAAGGAATATAGGTGAAGCAGTCTACTTTATAATACTTTACACCCTTAAAACCCTTTCTCTTGATTATATATACTGTAGATACGGAGCAAGAAAATTTTCAAGGAGCTTGGCATAGATCATATGTCCCTAGTGGAAAAGGAAGATGGCTTAATTGAACAAAAATCCTAGATCATAATTATACATGCCATCTCATTGAAAACCTGTCAAAATGATATAGCCAGGGCCCAGCTGTGAATGTTAACAACACACACCAAAAGAGTCCATACATTTACTCATAATCACTATCAGTAACGTTTTGAGTGATGCCAAGGCAGTGCTAACTCAAGGGTATATGCATCATTCAAGAACCTGAGATCCACTGCAAGATAAGTGAGTTTAATAATCTTTAATAACCAAGATTTCCCTCGTCATGTCCTAGTTCCAATTGTTATCTACAAAATTTGGATATCTATTAACCTTGGTTCGTGATATCAGTCACTTGTGTGGAATTTTCAACTTACCATATTTGATAATTTTTGGTGTTCTCCCCAGCAATGCAATCAACAAACTTCAATTCTTCATGTAAATCGACACCCACTGCCTCCAGAACAACACGCCTGAATTGCCATACCTAAACATGAAAAATTGACATTAACTAACAACTCTGTAGTACAATACAGTCTAAAAACAACATCCTAGCCCTCCTCCGACCTCAATGCCCCAAGACAACAAAACAAGCTAAGGGTTTATCCAAACAAGCTTCACAGTTAAACACACAAACGAAAATATAGGAGTTTAAATCAGTGGCAGGTCCACTGTGAGTTCTGCATAACCCACGGCTTCAGCCCCGAACCGTTATATGTATGTCGCTGAGTGTGCATCATACGTGTGTGTTTACACATACATGTGAAAAACTAATACTAGAAACAAAAAAACCACAGCTCCTGGCTCAAACAATATATACATGAGTGTCACTAAGTGTGTCCATATATAGTATGTGTTTTTGTGTGAAAGAAAAAGGTATAGATCGACACAGCGGCGGAGCCTCATCAGAAAATTACATTGTGTAGCTAGGTAAAAATGTTGTTTTTATGTATATATATATTACATATTGACACCCCTTGCTTCTTTGTGAATTTACTTCTTTATATCTTGACCCCCTTAGTGAAAATTCTGGCTCAACCACTAGATAGACATAGACATACACCTTAATCCTGGTTTAAACCCATATGAATTGTTAGCATTTGTTATTTGGGATAAAATGTCCCACATTGGAAAATCATCCTTATGTCTTATGTATTAGACCCTATATAAAGGGATGTAATTGCTTTTCTTTTACTCACCAATTCACTATCAGTAATATTCTTGTTCTCTTTTCTTTACTCTTGTTATTGCTTTGTAAGGATTCATGAATTATATGAATTCTAACATGGTATCAGAGAGAATAAAAAGAGCAGCCCGGTGCACTAAGCTCCTGCTATGCGCGGGGTCCGGGGGAGGGCCGGACCACAAGGGTCTATTGTACACAGTCTTAACTCACATTTCTGCAAGAGGTTGTTTTCACGGCTTTAACACATGACCTCCTGGTCACATGGCTTCATCAGAGAGAATAAAATAATATTAATTTTAAATTAATATTATTTTAAATTATTGGTCGATTCTAACGCCTATTACATAATTTCTTGCATTATGATATTAGTCGGTTCTACCGCCTATTACATATATTCTTGCATTATGATATTGGCCGGTTCTACTACCTATTACATAAATTCTTGCATTATAATATGGCCGGTTCTACCGCCTATCTTGTTAGCTTCGCTTTTCTGATTTCGCTATTTGTGTTCGTTCTTATTAATTTGGGTTCTTGTTCTGATCAGTTCCACCACTTCCGCATTTTGATTGGTGAGATCTGCCCTAACCCTGGATTTCTTTGTTGATGTTGCATAATTAGTTTTTTTTTGGACGCTCTCATCTGTTATTTGAAAATTGGGATTGTTGCTTGTTATTTGAGATTTTTCTGTTTAAGTTATTTTCAATGGCTGAAGGTGACGATTCATTACAATCTATCGGTGTTCGTTTAGATGGAAAAAATTATTCATATTGGAGCTATGTAATGATAAATTTTTTGAAGGGTAAGGGACTTTGGGACTATATTTCTGGAAAAGTCAAATGTCCTAAAACTGAAGATGAAAAATTTGATGAATTGTTTCGTATTTGGGAGACCAATAATTCAAAGATTATTACTTGGATCAATAACTCTGTTGAACAAAGAATTGGTGTCCAATTGGCTAAATTCAAAAATGCTAAAGAGATTTGGGATTAATTGTCAAGACTGTTTGTGCAGAATAATTTTGCTGCTAAATATCAATTACAATCTGAAATTCGTGCACTAATACAGAATGATTTGAGTATTCAAGATTTTCTCTGTGCAATGACTATTCTTTGGGATCAATTAGCTTTGACGGAATCTGTTGAATTACAAGCATGTGATGCTTATATTAAATGTAGAGATGAAGACCGTCGTGTTCAGATATTGATGGATCTTCACCAAGAATTTGAAAATTATCGTTCGGGCCTTTTGCACCGCAAACCCTTACCATCTGTTGAAGATGTAGTAAATGAACTCATGGCCGAAGAAACTTGTTTGAAGACTCTAGAGGGGGTGCATACTGCTTCTACTTCTGTCTTGACAGCTTCTTCGTCTGCACCAGTCTTTGCAGTCCCTACACACCAGTATAAAACATCTGTCATAGGTAATTGTAATTACTGCAAGGACCCAGGACACTGGAAGGATCAATGTCCTGAGCTACGAAAGGTGTCAGGTTGGAAGCCTCCATAGTCAGGACAAGGTTGGAAGTCTACACGGCAAGGTTGGAAGCATCCGCAATCAAGGTCACAAGGACGGAAGCCTCCGCAACAATATCATAGCGGGCAACAAAACTCATACTCTGGGTCAATCCCAGAACTCGTATCCACCTACTCAGGCTGCCTTTGTGCCCTCTATTGATCACTCAGCTTCAGGAACTCATGTGAGTCCCAGTATTGATTATGTAGCTGACCAATTTCAAAAGTTCCTCGCCTTCCAGCAGTTTCAAAGTAATCACCAGTCTAATGCTCTTTCAGCTCCTTCCGGTTCACCACCATCTATTGGTTCATGTATCAATTCATCTTCTTGGATTTTGGACTCTGGAGCTGGAAATCATGTCTCCTGATTCTTCTGCTTTTATATCTATGTCTTGTGACCCCCCCATCCACTTTTGTTGTGACTGTTGATGGCACATCTATGCCATTGACATGCATTAGTACCATTCATACATCCACTATATATTTACCTGATGTTTATTGCATTCCCAAATTACATATGAATCTTGCTTCTGCTTGTCAAATATGACTCTGGTTGCTTTGTTGGCCTTTTCCCCAATTCTTGTTATGTGCAGGATCTAAAATCCAAGAGAGTCATTGGGACAGGGCGTAGAAAGGGGAAAGGTCTCAATGTTTTGGATGAGCTGCATCTTCCTACTCATGTAGGAGCTATGCCTGTTAATTTGTCTTCTTTCCATTTGACATCTTCTTCATCGAAATTTTATTTGTGGCACTCTAGACTCGGTCATGTATCAGGCTCTCGCCTAAGTTTTATGTGTACTTCTGGTATTCTTGGTGATTTACAATCCGATGATATTTCTGATTGTAGTGGATGTAAACTTGAAAAAATTTCCGCTTTGCCTTTTAATCTCAGTACTTCTACTTCTTCTGCACCATTTGATCTAGTTCATTCTGATGTTTGGGGGTCAGCACCTATCCCTACTAAGGGGGCTCCAGATATTATGTTTCTTTTATTGATGACTATACTCGTTATTGTTGGGTTTATTTACAAACGGCGTTCTGATCTTGTTCATATTTATACTGAGTTTCAAGCCTATATGAAAACTCAACATTCTTCCACTATTAAATGTTTTCGGGCTGATTTAGGGGGTGAGTATACTAGTGGAGATCTTTCTGATATTTTCAAAGTTGATGGTACAATACATCAATCTTCTTGTACTGATACCCCACAACAAAATGGGATAGCCGAGAGAAAGCATAGGCATATTATTGAGACCGCTCGATCTATGCTTTTGTCTGCTAGTGTCCCTAGCGAATTTTGGGGGAAAGCTGTCCTTATATCTGTTTATTTTATTAATAGGATCCCTACCTCCCATAATTTTGGGATTTCTCCATATGCTAGACTATTTGGTCACACTCCACTGTATTCCCATTTGAGAGTTTTTTGCTCAACATGTTTTGTTCTGCGTCCACATGCAGAGCGTACTAAGTTATCATCTCGTGTCGCTATTTGTGTTTTTCTTGGATATAGGGTTGGGCAAAAGGTTATCGTTGTCATGATCAAATTTCTGGAAAATTGTATGTTTCTAGTAATGTTTCCTTTATTGAGCATGTTCCTTTCTTCTCCATCCCATCTACTTCACATAGCATATCAAAATCTGACCTTGTTGATATTGATCATTTCACTACTGATTGTCCATCTGATTCTACATATATATCGTCTGTTCCTTCTCAGTCTTCTGGCAGGTCCCGTGATATTGATACTCACCCCCCTCTTACGACTGTTCCAGAACCTCTTGTGATTGCAGATCCAAATTCACCTCGCTATCCTAAACGCACTACTCGATCTACCCAGGTATCCGATTATGATTATTCTTGCTATTCTCCATCATTCGCCTCTTTTTTAGTTTCTATTAATTCTCTTTGTGAGCCTATCTCTTACTCTAAGGCAGCTCGTGATCCTCTTTGGCAAAAGGCTATGAGTGAGGAATTGTATGTTTTGGACAAAACTGGTACTTGGGATTTGGTTTCTCTACCGTCTAGTAAGAAAACTATTGGTTCTCGATGGGTGTACAAGATTAAAACCAAGTCTGATGGTTCTATTGAGCGATATAAAACTCGTTTGGTTGCAAAGGGCTTTGCTCAGGAGTATGGTATGGATTATGAGGAGACTTTTGCACCTGTTGCAAAGATGACATTTGTCCGGGTCCTTATTGCAGTAGCCTCTGTTCATCATTGGCATATTTCACAAATGGATGTTAAAAATGTCTTTTTGAATGGGGATCTTCAAGAGGAAGTCTACATGATCCCTCCATCGGGTGTTTCACATAGTCCATGACAGGTGTGCAGGCTTAAGAAGGCCTTGTATGGTCTCAAACAAGCCCCAAGAGCTTGGTTCGACAAGTTTTCCACTGTAGTATCTTCTCTTGGGTTTATTTTCAGCTTTCATGATTCGGCGTTATTTGTTAGATCGTCCTGATAGGTCATATTTTGCTTTTGTTATATGTTGATGATATGATCATTACAGGTGATGATATTGATGGTATCACAAACCTAAAATCTACTTTGTCTCGTCGCTTTGAGATGAAATATTTAGGTCATCTACTTACTTTTTAGGCATTGAGGTAGCTTATTCTAAGAAGGGATATCTTCTCTCTCAGTCTAAGTACGCTACAAATATTCTTGAGCGGGCTCGTCTCATAGATACTCGTATTGTTGACTCTCCTCTTGAGGTCAGTGTTCGTTATACCCCTACTGATGAGGATCCTCTTCCTGATCCCACTTTATATCGTTCAGTTGTGGGTAGCCTGGTGCACCTCACCATTACTCGCCCTGACATTGCATATGTTGTACACATTGTCAGTCAGTTTGTTTGTTCTCCTACATCTGTACATTGGGCTGCGGTTATGCGTATTCTTCGCTATCTCCGAGGAATGATTTATCAGAGTCTCTTATTTCCATCAACCTCATCATTGGAGCTTCATGCATTTCTTATGCAAATTGGGCTAGTAACCCGACTGATCGGAAATACACTACTGGATATTGTGTATTTTTAGGAGATTCACTCATTTCATTTTAAAGTAAGAAACAAGATGTTGTTTCTCGCTCTTCAACCGAGGCAGAGTATCGAGCTATGGCTTCTACTACGTGTGAGATTGTATGGTTACGTTGGTTATTGTCTGATATGGGTGTCTCTTTCCTCACCGGCACCGATGTACTGCGATAATAAGAGTTCTATTCAGATTGCGCACAACATGGTCTTTCATGAACGTACCAAGCATATTGAGATTGATTGTCATATTATTTGATATCATTCAACAAGGCACTCTATCCTTGCCATTTGTCTCATCTTCGATGCAACTTGCAGATTTCTTCACAAAGGTGCATGCCTTACAACGTCACCGGTTCTTTCTTGGCAAACTCTCGATGTTTCTCTCTACACCATCACGAGCGTGAGAGGCGATGCTAGCATTTGTTATTTGGGATAAAATGTCCCACATTGGAAAATCATCCTTATGTTTTATGTATTAGACCCTATATAAAGGGATGTAATTGCTTTTCTTTTACTCACCAATTCACTATCAATAATATTCTTATTCACTTTTCTTTACTCTTGTTATTGCTTTATAAGGATTCATGAATTATATGAATTCTTACATGAATATGGTTTTAAAGCTTCCTAAAGCCTTAATGAAGTATATGAATTCCAATCCAATTATCTCACAGACTTCCATAGCATTTAAGTTCAAATTCATATACACCAACAGCGCAATTTTATCATTTTTTAGGCCAAATACCAATTACTACCAAAATAATCCCACCTAAATGAGAGAACTTTAAGAGGAACTTACAGTTTTGCAAAGTAAAATGAAGATGGAAACGCAGTTACAATCTTACAGTGTAATTTCCAGGGTTTAACTGAATAGCTTCAGCAGTAAGCTGGAGGGCACGTGGAGATCGCTCATCAGCTAAGTAGATTGCCCGGAAATAGTCCATTGTTTCCGAGAAGTCTTCCGTGTAGGCTATCGGAACTACCGGGCAAGGTCCGTCGTCTTGCGGAACGGGCTTTACATCAGCCCAATCGGGCCTTTCCTTGAAAGGAATTCGGGTTAGTTTTTCATCACCAGAGTCCATTTGATACTCGGCTCCGGGATCCGATCGGACTTATTTAGTGATTGCCGGCGGTAGTTCAATAATGAAACTGGCTGCCAGAGTTAGCAGGAAGAAGAGAATAGGGTGTTCCAATTAAAAGAGAATCAAAAAGGAATGTTTTGTATTAGTGTTGCAAAAAGCAGGGGAAAGGGTCATATTTAACATTTAATTTCGTAAAAAAAGTCATATTTGTCCTCCGTTAAAATTTAGAATAAAATATGTCTTCCTGGTTAGCAAAATTGTCACAAATTGGACGGAAATCCAATATGGATGACACATGCGATCCACGTGGATACCACATGCGATCCACGTGGAGGGTGGGACCCACCTTGTCTTCAACGGCCACCGCCACCTCCGTTAAAATACAAATATATACTTCCTATATGTTCGTATTTCCCCTTCTCCCACCGTCACGCTCACGGCTTTGAACTCCTAAAAGTCCACTATTTCAATACCATGTAAAACCAGCAAAGAATCTCTTAAAAAAAAATCCAATAAAAACTCAACCCCATCACCCATTTTTGAGCCCCAAGTTCAGTTCTTGAATTTTCTTTAGAAAAATAAAATGAAGGGGTTCTTGAAAATCCAATAAAAACTCAACCATATTTCAGTTCTTGAATTTTTCTTGAAAAAAAATGAAGGGGTTCTTGAAAATCCAGTAAAAACTCAAGCACATCACCCCAAAAGTTCAGTTTTTGAATTTTGTTGAAAAAAATTTGAAGGAGTCAACCCCATAACCCATGTGGTGGAGAAGAGGAGACGAAGGTGGCGTAAATCGACGGCGTTATGAGAAAAGAGGGTTGGTTAGCTGGTGGTGCTTTGAGTCTTGAACTCCGGCGGCGTGAATTCGCCGAAGAAGATGAAGAAAAGCAGAGGGGGTCGTGGAGCGGTGGTGATGACAGCAGATCTGGTAGTGTTGACCGGAGATGGCGTTTGTCGTCGCCGGCCATCGGGTGGTCAAATTCGGAGCGGCAAAATGGTGGGAAACAAAGGGAGAGACGAGAGAGCGGAGTGGGGTGAGGACTGGTGGTGTCCGACAGCCACAAACAACCACAACACCGTCTTCTTCCTCTCTTTCTCACTGCTCCATCCTTCTCACAACCGTCGTGAACCACTATCTCCGACCACCACTACCAAAATACCAAAACGTCACTGCCTCCCTCTGTTCTGCCACTGTTAGTGTCGATGAACCACCATTTTTGATCTGTTTTTGTCTCGTTTGAGGCCACTGATTAATCTATTGTGATTCTATAATTGCTTTATAATTGTTATTGTAGCATTGGTGTTGTATATCTCAATGTTCAATTTCATTTATTTTTCCAGTTTCATTCAAATTCTTGTTGGAGGTCGGAGTGGTTTACAGAGAGGTCGTTTGGCAGTGGTGGAAAAGAGGTGTGGCTAGTGTGGCGGTGGAGGTGGAGGCGGCGGTGATGGCTGTTGAAGACAAAGGTGGGAGCGGGGTCGCGGTTGTTTGTGGTTGTTGGGGTTGGTTTGGTTGGAGCTATTTCTGACGTCGCAATGGTGGTGTTCTACCGGAGATGGGGGTCGTGGTTGAAGAACATGGAAAAGGAGAGAGAAGGGGAGGCGAACAGTGGGTGAAGCGTGGTGGGGAAGACGAAGGTGGGTCCCACCCTCCACGTGGATGCAACATGCATCCACGTTGGATTTTCGTCCAACGGAGGGCATATGTGACAACTTTGCTAACGTGGAGGGCATATTTAACCTCAAACTTTAACGGAGGACAAATATAACCCTTTTCCGAAAGTTAGATGGCAAATATGACATTTTTCCCCAAAAAGTATTACTCCTATTATGTATTGCGTATAATACAATTATATATCATAAATAGCATATAATGTACTCCATCCGTCTCAAATTATTTGTCATTTCAGAAGTTTAACACATAGTTAATTATTTTTTATCCATTTTAACTTTAGTAGAATTTTGTTATATTAATAGATTAAAGATTTAATGAAAAGAAATTATAATTTAAACATAAATAAGATAAAAATAGTCAAATATCACTGTTAATTAATATTTCTTAAGGGACATATAAAATAAAATAAATGACAAATAATTTAAGACGGAGAAAATACTAGTATAAATATGCATCTTAATAATACTTCTAGGTATTGGAGCGCCTAAATCGACCCACAATCCCAGAGTATTATACTATGAAACACAAATTAAAACGAAAATTTATCTGTCACATCTAATTCTAAGAGATATTTATACATAATAACTACTTTTTAGTTATTTATATAGCTATAATAAATTTTCAATTTACTTATTATAGTTATACCAAATACATAGAGTTATTTCCACTATATCAATCTTTTCCCTCAACCCTTTCTCTTCTCCCTCAACTCTCTCTCCTTTTTCCCTCTCTCTTCACCGTCGGTCATCTTCTCCGTCGGAGCTCTACCAAAACACAACCAAACAGTTACCTTTCTCTCTTTTCCCTTCTATCATCTCCACTCATCACCGCTCTCCGTTGTGTCCGCAAATCACAACCGTCGAATCAGGCCCACTACACCTTCACCGTGAATCACCCTTAAACAACGTCGACACTAGGGTAGGCATGGTACGGTGTTGAAAAATTTGGTACGATAATTTCGGTTTTAAAAATACTATACTATTACCATACCAAATTAGTTCGATATTGTTTGGTATTTTTAAGTTTGATTATTGTATTTTTGCGGAACGGTAAATCGGTACATAGTTTGTTCGACCTCGACTTACATATACTCGTATAATAGAAAACTATGACTTCGGCTATTTAAAAAACGTCTCAATTATATGGTATTAACACCTTACAGATGTAAATATATTCAAAAGAAAGCACAAACAATCCCCTTCGTAAATCAATTACACAAAAGGGGTATTTCAATCCAGATAGATTAGTCAAAATTATAATGTGTAAATAATGAATATTGTACTAATATTTATTTTTATATTTATTAGTATTATAATACTAATATATATGAATTATATATGTTATATATTCGATCTTATATTCGATTTTTCTGTATATGTTTTATCAATACCGAATACAATATACCAAACTTTTAAAAAATGTATATCAAATACTGTACCAAAATATCATAATATCAAAACCACCATATAAAATATCTTGATTTCGGTATGGTAATCGGTGTATACCGTACCATGCCCACCCTTAGTCGCCACCCACCGTCGCCACCTTCTGGGTCATGGAGATCTCCTCTGTTAGATCAAGATCTAAAATCACGAAGTTGCGATCAATCCATCATCGAATTTGGAACTGGCGGATATGTCGAAATTCATGGCTTCTTCCGATTGGATCTGGTGTTTTTCGATTGGATTTGGAAAAGCGAGGGTGGTTCATGGGTGTGGTTTGGTCGGATGTGTAGAGTAGGATGGAGCTATAGTGGTTTCATAGTGCATTGGAACGGAAAAAGAGGAAGTGAATCCGCCCATGTACTGTGAAATTATTTTCCTCTCTACGTAATACAGTGTATTTTGTATTTCGCCAGAGATTTGATCGAATTTGATTGTATTTTCTAATTTTTAAATACAATGTATTATGTATTTTCACCAGAGATTTACCGGAATTCATGACTTCGTCTCATTCTTGTATCTCAGATATGAGTGTATTCGTTATTTTTTAGTGTATTTGTTATATTTGATCGGAGATTGAGCTCAAATACATTTAATTTATGCATTTTAGTATCTACGCAAGTATGTATATACGAATACAGTCAAATACACCAAGTTAGCTCATTAAAAAATTTAGATACAAGATAATAGTGTATTCGAATATACAGTCAAATACACATGAAATAGCTAAAAACTAGCTATGAAATGTAATTGACACAACTGTAGCTATAATTGGTTAGAAGCTCCTAAACTATAACTATTTAGGTGAGTTATCCAACAAAAAATTATTAGCAACATAAGTTTCTGGTTGAGTAATTAAGGCTATTTGAGAGATGTGCTTACTTTCTCAATATTGAAGGAACTTGATATATTCTCCTTCAGATAAAGAAAATATCTAATTATCTGCAGTGTCGATCTGAACAACACTAGTAGTAACTGATATCAACTTCTCGAATTTCTCCATAATTGCATGTACCTATCCCAATTAAATTGATATACTCAATTCATATTTCTTTAAGTTCGTCATTCGAGATATCACATTATAAAAACGAGATATATTATTAGGTGTAAAAAAATTGAGTATTTTTCCAAACTAAATAACATATCTTGAATGGATGAAATAGGAGCATCAACTTGAAATCATCCTAAGGAATGAGATCTCGAAGTTAACCGCCCAGTACGACCTATTCCCGAGATCAATTTGCCTGGACAATCATCAGAATAACATTAACCTTTTCCTAATATACTCGATTTTGTCATACGCCTCAACAGTCTTTTTGATTATTGATCGTGAATTCCTTGATCTTTGCACCACAACTCAATTGAAGATGCCAAACTAAACTCCTATTAAGCATTATGAAGTAATCATAAGATTTGAAAATTTAATTCCCGTTCTTTTGTCTGTTAGAGCCAGAAATATCAAACTCGAATGACACGTTGGATTGAAAAGAAGTCTAGCAAGAGTTGCAAAGTAATTCTGGCATATGAAAACCGAAAAGGGACAAAAAATGCTCTTATCCTATGGAAAATAATTCATAAATATCATTCATCCACCTTTTGGTCTAAAAATATCATTCATCCTTCTTTTTTGACTCAAAAATACCCCTCAAACTAATCGATGAATATTTACTATTTAATATATTCATGTGGCATATTATGATTCGCGGTATACGCTATTTAATTTAAAAATAAAACTCACCCAGATTTTAAACTCAAACCCGCCCCTAATAATGTGACCCGTTTCTTTTAACCTAAATCCACCCCTAATTACTTCAAAAGTTCTTGTTCTTTCTAACAGTCTGTTTGGATAAAGTGGGACTGAAAATCGGTCGAAAACGGATTCACAACTACACTAATGAGCCCCAAATTTTAGATTTAGGCTCGTCAAGATGTACATCTCATTTTCGGAAAACTCAATTTTTTGAGTGAATCAACCCAATTTTTTTTTATCACTTATATGAACTGATAGCAACATATTATAAGAACTTTTAGACCCATTTCATGAATTTTTGAATTTTATATTATTCTTTCTTCATTAATTTGTTTCATAAGAAATAAATGCTAAACTCTCATATGTATTCCTCAATTTCCTTGGTAGCTTCCTTCCGCACGATTTTAAATTCAACTCCGAAAATATGATTACGAATTGCGAGTACATAATATTTATATTTTACATAGTAAAATAAAATGCAATGCGAAGGAACATACATAACCTAATTTACAGGGAAAAAAAATTATATCAGTGACAGACTTCAAGGTTCATTAACTAAAGAATTCCCTTTGAATATATATAATTAAGAATGTAACCTTAAAAATTACCTCATTGCATGAGGGGAAAAACATTTTAAATTCTTTATTTCCTGTAATCATATTGCTAAAAATCAACAAATTGTTAATTAAAACATGCAAATGAGAATACAAATTAGTGTATACACAAGATTCACTTCTAATCTCTACATAGTACATAAAAATATTAAGATGCATAAGATTAAGAACTAATAATCAACTTAATTGTGAGGAATTAATATATATTAAATATTATTGAGTAGAGGTTACAAAAATTTAAAAATTATTACAAATATAATGATTTATTAGAGAAAACTACTACAAACACAAATATAATATCATAAGAAAATTTAAAAATAATAAAAACGGGTCTAAAATACCTTTGGTCGACAAAAAAGATACCAAAGTAATCAACTCTCCATTTTTCTTGAAATGAAGAGATTCCCACATCCTATGAACTCTAACTTTCACATAAAAGAGTATGCCATTCTTATAACCAACTAAAGCAAGTCACCTTTGCTCTCTCTCTATAGTGTAAATGTAAAAACACACCAATAAATATGAAGAGGCATGTGGATTAAAATACATTCATTATTCATAATTAGTATAATAAATCCGTAAGGAAGTGGAGAAACTAAATTACACCCAATTATAATTAGCATGATAAATTAAAGTAGGGAGTCATATAGTTTTCAGTTATTTTTTTCAACATTGCACGTTTAATTCTAAAGATCATGGGCTGAGTCAATAGGCAGTTACTTGGGCTTTATGGGAAAGAAACCTTATAAATCTACGAAATAGCATACATCTTACGAGTATCCTAATGCAAACTAGTGTTAGAAATTTGTCTTTGGTGGGGAGGTGCGTCCACCCATATTTAATGACTTAAACACTAGGGTTTGCATGTTGGAGGCTTTGTCTCTTCACACATGCATAATCTACTAAGTGAGTAGAGCATAATCTACTAAGTGAGTAGATGACCGTAGGGCCAAAGATCGTCAAATTTCGTTGAGAAATGAAAGAGATATTGATCAACGAAGTAAGGTGTCTGAGGCATGAAAATATGGTATGGGACAAATCTACCACATCGGTGGGAAAATGAAGAATTGTTATATTTATAAGTCTCAAAATTGGCTAAGGGTTTGGGACCCCAAGGGGTAACTCATGTGTTTGAAGGAGCGAGGACCTAGATGTGTTTGGGTTCAAGGCTAAGTCCACACGCGTGCCGCCCGTCCCGTTCGGGCTCGGGTCACGGGTCGTGGGCCTTAGACTTCTTCTGATATTATCTCTTTGGACCCCCAAATTGCTTAATATTTACAGTTTGGTCCCTAGAGTTTCTGAAAAGATGAAATTGGGAACGACGGAAGGCAGAAAGTTTCGGCCTGCCGTTTGAGTTGATTTTTGGAGCGTTAAAACTCCATTAATCTACACTTGATCTCCTCCCTAAAAGCTCATTTATGTTGCACATTAAATCAGCCATTACTTGACTGATTAACTCCCTCATTAATGACCATTACTTGGCCATAAACAACCATTACTTGGCAGTTGAGAAGTCCCTTCCCTTATACTATATATTGAAGCCTTTTGGCTCAATTGTTGAGACTACTATATACTACACAGAGACAAACAGAAGAGAGAAACAGATCAGTCCAAACGTGAGCACAAACAGTGGACAAAACAGAAAACTCTTCATTTCTTTTCCATTCTTCAGCAAGTCGTTTCATGTTTGTTTTCTTCGTCAGAATCAACCTATTTGCTTTGTAGTGTTGATTAGTTGCTGTTTTATCTTGGGAGACTATTGCCCGTTAACGTAAAAGCATATATACGGGGCAATCTTGTCTTAAAGACAGAGAGTCATCTCTCGACTCAGCCACAGTTGTAACAATTCAGATTTAGTGTTTCTTGATTTCAGGTTATCAAGATTCAGGACTCAACAAGCTTGCGGCAGTTCTGAATATTGGCTTGTTTGTTTATCCTTTCGAACACTTGTAATATTTATTTACTTCCCGTACTGCTTTACATATCCAACAACTAGTTCAAGACAAGGATCACAAATGAGAAGACACAACACACAAGCACTTAGAGAACTTCTCTTCAAGTTCATTGAAATAGCTCAATGAACAGAAAGCAACGTTACTACTAACAACTACATTGAGAAAGAGGCTATTATACACTATCATTTTTTACATGTGAATCAATATATTGTGCTTGCATAACATGATAACAACAGGTAATATACCATATTACGTGGCACCCATCGGATTTCGAGATTCAAACATGTCTTTCTTTAGTCGTAATTTTTTTCATATATCTTTTAAGTATTTTAAATTATCAATTATTGTGACTTATAGTAATTCTTTATAGTTTTCAAGTATGTAAATTTTATTTCAAAATATTTCACGGTCAAAATCTAAGCTGTTTGAATCTCGAAATTCGAAAGATGCCACATAAATTAGGACGGAAGGAGTATTAAATTTCAGATTGAACAACATCATTTGTCATGCCACAACTCTCTAGTTGTGCAGTTCTTAAGCAATTTCGATACATTTATATCGGGGCAGGTCAACGGGTAATTTTAAGTGAAATTGGTTTGATTTGGGGATTTTCATCCAACAGGGTATATGTGTAAACTTTGGTAATAACAAGGGTATTTTTGTTCACTATCGCTAACGGAGGGTAAAGTTAACTGATAAAAGAAAGTAGATGGGTATATTTGATCCTTTTCCCTTCATTATAAGAATAACAACAAAAGAAACGGGTCAGATATTAAGGGCGGTCGGGCGGGTCTATATTTAAAAAATGTGGATTTAATTTTTAAATTAAGTAATATATGTGACGAATCATAATATGCCATGTGACTATTTTAAATTATAAATAGTCATCAGTTAGTTTTAAGGGTATTTTTGAGACAAAAAAGATGGATACAAGATATTTTTACACCAAAAGGTGGATGTAGGTTATTTTCCATGGGATAAGGGTGTTTTTAGCCCTTTTCTGTATGAAAACTGGTTGAAAATAACAGAACTGAAATGATTGAAAAGTGAACATCGTACAAAAAATACTAACTGAAAATAGCCAAAAAGAAAAAAGATTCAAAACTACAAAATGAGTCTAGAAGGGTTGCACACTTTTCAAATGCTTGTTACAACTTTGAAAAAAATCAAAACTAATTTGGAACATAAAGAAGGCCAAGAAGATACTATTGTAATGCCGAAACAATATTATTTGGACGATTGCAAAATAACTAAATTTATATTGGTGGAGTCAAAATTACAAGGTGAATCATACGAAAATCATTGGAATAATCATACGTGGCCTGATGTATTTTCAGAGCTCCCACACTATTATCAACGCGTTGAGGAGCGATTGTTGGTTGGTTGAATGAGGTCAGCTCGTCGAACAGTGGGAAACTGTGTAGTGTATTAATTTTCGCACAACATGGAAATCACACGAAAATCATTGGAATAATTATTCACGTTCAATACGTGGCCTCATGCATATTCAGAGCTCCCGCACTATTATCAACGCGTTGAGGAGCGACTGTTGGTTGGTTGAATGGGGTCAGCTCGTGGAGGAGTGAGAAACTATATAGTTTATTATTTTTTGCACAACATGAAAAGACACATAATTAACACAAAACAACCATTAAAAATTGTTAGAATTTGATGTACGATTGAGTGTGTGATTAAATTTTTTTCTCAAATATTTCTCAATTCTCACTACTGCTTTGATACCATAGGAGAAGCAAAAAACACGTGAAGGAAATTATTAAGATGTGTCTTCATTATTACACCGAGTCATATTTTTAGTTATATTCTATACAATACATAATTATAAGTAATCCTTTTTCATATGAAGCGATATATATTAATATTTAACAGGCACATTTTTTAATTTAATTTTTTCTTTACACAAAAATTCTTACATATAAAAGAAGAAATTACTCAAAAGGATGATAAGTGTCATGTTATAACTGGTTAAATTAGAGATAAAAGTATTTTGCTATGTTAGTATATATTCTCCTCGCTTACTTTTATTTGTCCACTATATTAAAATATATTTTTATCTGTCACTTTTAGTATATTAAAAAAAAAAAAAATTTCATGTTTTACCTTTAACATTAATTACTTATTTTATAAATCATTTTTTTAGATCTAAGACTAAATATAAATTAATATGAGCATTGTGGTACAATATCTATATGAATTATTATTTTTTAAATGATGTCAGAGTTGAGTAAAATGAATAAGTAAAAGTGAAAAGAGAGATTATTCGTAATTAAATTTAATTTTTTGAGAAAAAGTAAAAAAACTAAAGAATGTGGCTCACGTGCCATCCACGTAGTCAAATCGATGCCTCGTTGTACACACGAAGAGACGCAACTTTTTCCTTTTCACGCATATTTTGACAAATACGAACCAATCAGGTCACATCCGTAATAGTGATATGAATAAGGGTTAAATTGGTATATTCACTTTCACTGACCCTTTCGTCTGAAAATCGAAGCTTCTTTTTCTTTAGTATTTCTATTTTGACTTTGGAAATTTATTTATGCTTAATGGTATATTCCCTGAAATTGCCCTCTTATTTTCTTTATTTAATTTGATAAGTATATTTTAACAGTCCTGTGATCCTTGATTTCACCATAAAAAGGTCAAATTCAGATCATTGTTGAATTCATTGGCTTTTTCTTCACTGTGGTATGTTCCATTTATCTCACTGTCATTACTTTTTTGTTAATTGATTTTGATTTTGGGTTTTGTAGTGCTTAAATTAATTTTGTTACAACAACATACCACTTGTAATACCAACAAGTGGAGTCTGGAGAGGATAAAGTGTACGCACACCGTACCACATACCTTAGAATTGAAATTTAAGAATTTTATTTGATGATAATTGTTTACCCTAAATTGGATTAAAACGATAGATTATAGGAATAGTATTGGAATGAATACTAGTTTAGGAGTTGGGAGTAGTTGATTTTTTTATATACACTATACTATATATTGATGCTTTATAGTATCCTGATATTATTTGGGTTTTCACATAGAAATTCAGTGTTATTGGATACGAATAGTATAATTGTGTAATCTTGCATTGGTGCCATTAGTAGAAATAAAAGAGAAAAAAGACTCACCTTTTTGGTTTTGACTTTGAACTTGTTATGCTCTTCCAGTTGCCTGTTTTTACCTTTTAATGTTGGAAGATTAAGGATCTGTATGTAGAAATTTTGTCTTATCTTGCATTGTGCAATTAGAAAGGTAGAAAAAAAGAGAGGATAATAATATGGTTACCTTTTCAGAATAAAAAGAAAGTGAAGAAAAAGATCCACACTTTTTTGGTTTTGCCTTTGAACTTGTTATGTTCTTCCAGTTGTTGCTTGGTGTTACATCTAAGTGTTGGAAACTTAAGGATTTGTATGTTGGAAATTTTGTCATTTGCCCTATTAATTGACTTTACTTCTGGGTCTCTTTTGGTTGTGATAACCATGGTGTCTGGGCCAAATCATGGAATATACAAGTATCGGGTAAATCTATCCACTAAGGCTTGGACAGATGGGAAGAATTTACCTAGTGTTTTGCTTCTACTAGGATTTGAACCTGAAACCTTATGGTTCTCAACCCACTTCATTGACTATTAGGACACACCTTAGGGTGCAACTTTACTTTCGTGTCTTTGGAATCCAAGAGAAGGGCTGAAATTAATTTGTTTATCACGATTACTTAAATATCTGCGCATGTACTATTACTGCAGAAGCGTCCGGATTCCCAACCGTTTCTCCTATTACACCTCTGTCTTTGTTTTTGTCCTATTATTACAATGAATTCGGAATCGGTATTTCTGATTGAATACAATATGGCTCATTTGGATAAAAATAATTGGAGTCCATACATCTGTACGCACAAATTTGGAAATATAATTAAGATGAATTGCAACTCTCATTGTTAATCTCTAAGCATTTCCTCAATAAATTTAAACGTATTTGTAATTATTTTATTTGTAATCCTTCAATTGAAGTGTCATTTGAAGTCCATACTATTGCAGTCATATGAAACCATACATGGATCTCAATTCTTATGGTCAAGTTTATAAACAAGAACAACATTGTTTCTAGTTAAAAGCTTTAAATCATCAACAGACCAAGGTTTCTTTTACCTTGATTTTATAATACTGTCTAGTATCCTTAGCAGAGACAAAAACTCATTTTCTTTTCATCCTTCACATTAAGATTGTGTTGTTTCTTTTTAAGGTAGGTATTACTGTCTAAAAAGTTTCTTAAAAAAATACAAACATCCCTAGTTTCAATGTACTAGTTTCACTCCACACCGTGTCATCTATGCATGGATTCAGGAGGAATTCTACCATAGGCCAGCAAATCCAAATTGAATGCTCTTTAGTTGGAAAAGAAAAAAGAATCTAAATTTAGAACTGTTATTTATTTTGATCGTGCCATTTACAGGTTCTCTCTTCAGCGAGCTTGATATACCTGAGTATAGGATATGGTGCGTACACGAGCACTTCTTGCTCAATGCTTACCTGGTTTCATATCTCAAGACCGAGGGTGTCACGTGTCAGTCATATCTGACAAAGATGTTCATCTTCCCTCACCGGCTGTAGAGATAGTTCCATCAAAGGTATACCTTCTTTAGCTGGTTTCAAAAAGTTTCCCTTGTTTTTCAGTTTTCTTGAGTCTCACATGTGCCGTAAATTGTGCAGACTGCTCATCCCTACAAATATGCTGGCGAGACTGTAGATTTGCTAGGAATTGATTTCTTCAAGGTACAAATAAATTCACTTATTTTTCTATTGATACAAATTGTTTCAAGTGAAGTTGCTGGTCATAACTTGAGAATGGGTGGCTACTCATAACTCTTCCCTTATTTGAATTCCGGGAGCTCTACTTAGTCTTCGGGGAGGTGGCTGACATAGTGACATGGCAGGAAATAACCTAGGACCGATATTTCTAGTTCTCAAAATTGTTACCTTCCTTTGAGAAGTCATTGGTACCTGTATTCTTCCTAAATATGCAAAATCTTGGTATAGAAAAGAATTAACGGTGTCCAAGAATTCCAAATGTAGTCAATTTGACCCTCATGTTACAAAATGGGCCATCTCTCTTGGAATTGAGAGAGTGTAGTTTTACAGCCGGATTTGTGTTTTTCACTTGAAAATCATGCATGCTCTATTGCACTATCCTGAGCTTAAATGGATTTGCGTAAAATCTCTTTTTTTTGGAGTGTTCAGCTGCTAAAAGATTTTAATATTTAACTTGAAACTGTACGTGTTTCTATAAATGCAGGGTAGAGTCAGTGTTGCTGATATAATTGGGTTCACTGGTTCAGAAACAATATCTTCAAAGTCAGATGGTAGGTACACTTTGTGGTTTCTGCTTAGGCCAAATGTAATAAACAATTCTTAACAGGTTTTTGGTGTCAGAAATTGTAAAAGGGCATCGAATAATCAGTTTTAAATCCAAAAGTCGATCTGTTGCACTACAGGACATCTTAAATCTTGGGACAGCTCAATTGATCTTGTTAATGTTCTCATCTGTTGCACTACAGGACATCTTAAATCTTGGGACAGCTCAATTGATCTTGTTAATGTTCTCAAGCATGAGATTCGGGATGGACAACTGAGCTTAAGAGGAAAAAGGGTACTTGAGGTACTTCATTTGAAATTATTCGGTGTGATTTACATGCATTTAGCCATTTGTTACCTCATCTTCACTATTGTTAAATAACAATGAATTAACATGCATATTTAGAAGAATCTACATCAATCTACACACAAATTATGAATTAACATGCATATTTAGAAGAATCTACATCAATCTACACACAAATTTCTACAATGATCTGTTCAAACGCCTGGTAGCTTTTTTGCTAAGCAGAGAAGTATGTGATAAATGTAATACCTGTTTAGCAGCACGCTTTTTTGGACTTGGTATCAACAGATCCTAAGAAGCATGTGTTAGAGGATAGAAGCAAGTTATGTTTATGATTCCTTTTGGACACCACCAACTTAAACTGTAATGCAAAACTTCTGTCAAAATGGACACTGCAAATATGGATCTTTTGCAACTTGGTGTAAGCGTTTTAAATTACCTTAGAGGACCTTGATGATGGGATAGGCTGACAGCAAGCAGAATATCTTAAAGCTTGGTTCAGGAGCAAACTTTTTGTGCCAATGGACAGCCTAAAGTATTTTTGGAAAGATAACTATTTGCATCCAAGATAATAAGGCCCTTAAGATGCATCATCAGTTGATGCCTTTTGTATTGTAGCTTATTTCATCAAAAGATTTATGCACATGATATACTGCACGTAGCCACCCACAATGTGTCTTACCATGCATAAGATTTTTGAAACTTTTCCATAAATAACTTGTGATTATTGTTGGTTGGTGGTGATAATGCTGGCACTGAATAGGGTCTTCGTCCGTCATATCTTTTGGTACTGTTATTAGTGTTGCTTCAATTCTTTATCTTTGATCTTGTGATACATCTCTGGGTGATTTGATGCTTAAATGACATGTTTGTGCCTTTAGCATTTACTTAAATTGCAGCTTTGCTTGGCATTCTGTCTATCATCATCTCTCTCATAGCTATAGGAGTTGAAGTAGCCATACCAAATTGTATTCGCAATATTCCTCTCTTTAAATAGTCGAAGTTAATTCTGTTTTCTTTCATGGGCTTTTTTCCTTTCAGCTTGGTTGCAGTTATGGGCTTCCTGGAATTTTCGCTTGTTTGAAGGTAATGTCTTTAGTGTAGTCTTTGTCCAGAAAACTATGACAAATATAACTTTGAATTTCATTGTTGTGAAGTCTTTAGGAAGTATTTCTAAAACTGAATCTAGGCACACAAAGGGTGTCGACTGATGGAAATAAATCAGTTAATTCTGAGAAGTCGTGTCTTGATTATCATATTTGTCACTAATCATCACCGAACTATGTGCATCGCTTCGAACCAAGATTTTTCAGAACTCAATAGAAGTCATTTAATCCCAATTTTGTAGTATCACGGGAACCTTCTTATTCCTTTCTTGGGCGAAATTTGGCTATACATTAAAAAACTAGCATATTGTAAGTCTCAATCTCAAGCTAGTTGGAGTCGGCTATAAGAATTTTCACTATCCATTGCACTCCATTTGTGCCCCCGTTTCATTCTAATATTCAATAATTTTGGTTCTCTTGGACCCAAGGGTGGGCCTAGTGGTCAATGAGGTGGGTTGAGCACCATGAGATCTCAAGTTCAATTACCAGCGGAGACAAAACACTAAACACTAGGTGATTTCTTCCCATATGTTCTAACCTTGGTGGACAGAGCTACCTAGTACCTATTGTTGGTGGGAGGTGGCAGTTATCCCGTGGAATTAGTCGAGGTGTGCGCAAGCTGGCTCGGACATCACGGTTATCAAAAAAATAAAAGAGAACCAAAGGTTCTCTTGACACTACAATTTCCACGTTCCTACTCGGATACAAATCTTTAACAAGATTAAAAGACTTGCAACAATTAATGGACCTAATGTATTTTAGCAATTAAAAGATACAACTCTCCTTCCACCTATATGTATTTTTTCCCCATTGTATTCTATCTTTTGCCAAGTCTTCATGGACTTTAAGAGACTTTAGGTCGTTTGACACAACTTTCTTAGTTGTGATATTAGGTCTGTTTCGTTCCCTTTTAACGTCTTTCAATCATCATGGTTACACTTGCACACCTATATGCCGGTGCATTTGAAGGTCTTGTAGGACTTGATCAATTCAAGTTTTCTCACATTTTATTCTCTATATGTGCTACTGCACTTTCTGCGGAATGTGTTTATCTTGAATAATTATTTACGGCTACACATCCATCTTAGCATTTTACATTTTTGCGACATCCATCTCATAGATATAATGGACCTTAGAGGAAAAGTTACCCCATATAATATTATTGACCTAACTACCATCTTATAGAACTTACCTTTCACTTTGGTAGGTATTCTTCTACAGCGTAACACACGATAGTATTTTCTATTTCAACCGTCCTATTTTGTGGGCCCAACAACCATTTTATAGAACTTACCTTTCACTTTGGTAGGTAATCTTTTACAGCGTAACACCCAATACCATTTTTCTATTTCAACCATCCTATTTTATTTTTATGTGTTACATTTTTGTCTACCGTATGATTCCTGGTGCATCGAGCTTAGATAATCTAAACTTCATGCATTTTAAACTTTTTTCTTGACCACACAAATTTGCAAACCCAACTTGTAGATAACTAAAGCTATCATTGGGAATTCTATGGTTTTCAAGGAAGAATTTAAGAGGCTCAAAATTTCAGTTTTTCTCAGAAGTATATCCTGGCCAAAATAGATGTGACCCTGTTAAATGAAGCACCTTTTTGGATATTGCCAGACTCTATATTTAGTGACAAGTTCTCCCTAAGCAATGAACACTAGATTGCACAGCTTTGAAAGGGTGCCTTGTGAACATGAAGAACCTACTCGACATGCAATGGAAACAACTGGTTGTGTGTAAGGTCCAAGACATAGAAATCAATAAATTAGTTTCAAGAGCTTGAATGGTGCAGGTCGACAGTTTGCATTCTTTGAGGATATATTGTAACCGTCATCACTTGGGGGGACTTAAATAATGAACTTGGAGTAACTGGTAAAGCTGCTGCCATGTGACCAGGAGGTCATGGGTTCAAGCCGTGAAAACAGCCTCTTGCAGAAATGTGAGTTAATGCTGCGTACAATAGACCATTGTGGTCCGGCTCTTCCCCGGACCCCGCGCATAGCGGGAGCTTAGTGCACCGGGCTGCCCTGCCCATCACTTAGGGGGACTTAAATAATGAAGGAGGTGGACATTAAGTCGAAAATTCAACTCCTGTCACAACTCGCAAGTGTGTGAATTCAAATGACGGAGTTACAAATTTATAGGAGTATGAACATGGTAGCCGAAGTCCAATTGTAGTGAACTTTGATGGGTATAGCTCCTTAAGTCCTTGTTTTCAAGTTACTTCAATAAACTGATGTAACATAAACTCTTGCAGGGAGCTTCAACAGTTCATTTTCAAGACCTCAGTGCAGAAACTATAAGATGCACGACCATCCCCAATGTTTTGGCGAACCTTGAGCAGGCCCGTGATAGGCAGACCCGCCAACCTGAGAGTCCTTTGACTCCTTCAAGACAGATTCTTGCTCCAGTAGTTCACTTCTATGCTGGGGAGTGGGAGGAACTCCATACAGTCTTATCTGTGGTGAGGAATGATATATCTGAGGTACCAACTGGAATGAGTCTTAGTTTGTCAGAGGAGGATTTCATGGATGGTTGTAGTAGCCAAGATGGGAGCATACTGGGGCTAGAGTCTTCCTTAAGGAGATCTAGGAAGCTCTCTGGAAGCAGAGCATGGGAGAGGGCTAATGATGCAGACAATGGCGAAGGTTATGATGTAATTTTAATGACTGAACTTCCCTACTCGGTGCCCTCCCTCAAGAAACTATATGGGCTTATAAAAAAGGTATACTTCAACTCTTTAACCATGCTGATGAGTTTCCCTTTGCACTCCGTATTTTAGCCTTTATGGGTGTGTTCGAATGAAAATGTTTTCCAAGAAAATAAGTGGGTTTCTTACTTATTTTTTCATGTGTTCGGTACGTAAACAAAAACTATTATCCTAAAAGCATTTGTATATAATCTAGACAAATACTATGGGAGGTGGGGGTGGGGTGGGTTGTAGGAGTGTTGGGTGGTGGAGACGCGGGGGTGAAGATGAGGTGTGGTGGACAGTGGGGGTGGGGCGGACACAATCAATGTAGAATGCCACTTGTGGAACTCATTTTCCCTACTTCCACCGGAAAATGTTTTCCTCTGTTCCGCGAAGTATTGGTTAATTTTCATTTTGCAAGTGCTGCTTCCTGTATTTTGTTCATTTAACTGGATAGAGCTGTGACCATTTTTCATCTTCTTTAACCTATCAGTGTCTGAGGCCTCCCTATGGAGTAATATATCTGGCCGCGAAAAGGAATTATGTGAGCTTTAACAGTGCAGCACGGCATCTGAGAGGTGTGGTCGACGAGGAAGGTGTTTTTGGTGCCCATTTAGTGAAAGAGCTGACAGATAGAGAGATTTGGAAGTTCTTTTTCAAATAAAGGACAGTCAACTTCACCACCAATGCATTTCTTCATCAGCCTAAATTTTATTCATCTAACGTCCGGCTTCTATATTTTTGCTTGTGGACCTTTCTTTTCTTCCTTATTTTCGAGATGTAAATTAATCGTACATTATCTTGGTTTATACATGATGTAATGATCCTGCATTTTGGCTTAGATTGAAATGTCACATTTATCAATAATTCCTTTGATTGGTTTGAAAGAAGCTCTTGCAATGCCTTTATTTATGGTGAAGTATGTACCTTTAGCTTCCTTCGAGTACTCTTGCAGTCATGATAATGAGTCAATAACTAGTTTCCTAGAATGACAAAATTGGATTAGTGTGGGACTAATTAATCCTTTGATAAAAATAATATACAGTGTTTTGTTGGCGAGGAAGAAGATAATTACCTGACAATATAATTAGTAGTTTTTAATCATAGCATGCATCCTCAAACACGTGATCAAACTAACTTACGGGAAGGCTAAAAAAAGAAAGAGGTAATTTTAAAAAATGAGACGAAAAAATATATCGCAGAATACATACACAATATATTTCGCGTAGTAAGAATGGCTAGTTAATAATTCCTCCACTAAAATAGGGGTCCGACGTTTTAGTTCATATACAGTTTCGACCCACCATATGCAATTCATTCTGATCCCCTTTTCTATTATAGAAGAAACACCAAAAGTAGTTTGCAATTTCTAGCTTTTTAAGGAAAATGATCTCCGACATTTTGACCAACCAAAATATAGAAAACATTTCCCAGAAGAAGAAAAAATCTCCATACGAAACACACTTTGCGTCCTCCAACGTGAATCTCTCACAAGAATTGGCATGGCCTGGAACTCCCCTGAATCTTTTACGTCTTCAGCTTCAACCTTTTCCTGACAATTCTTTTAATTCATATATTCTAGACATTTATTTATCACATTTCTCCTATACTTTCTTCATGTAGATATCCCCAGATTCACCTCTCCACATAAATTAAAGTACTAAATGAGTTCAAAATTTTCCACTACAATGCATACGATCACAAAATAACCAAGCAGATAGAAGAAAAATCCATATCAAACAAAAACAATAAAAGGTGCAGCGAATTGAACTTCATTCGTCACCAACAATATCACTCAAAATCCAATACATTCAACAAAACCATAAAGCTAAGTTCCATTCAAACTATCACTTGGTGCATACCAAAATGAAATAGCATAAAGCATGCAAAATTGGCTCAGGTGAAGGCAATTATCGCTTCTTGGAGACACCAACAGTCTTTCCTCGGCGACCAGTGGTCTTTGTATGCTGACCACGCACACGAAGACCCCAGTAGTGACGTAAACCACGATGATTCCTGCCATAATCAGATTGTGAAAGAAAGTTTTCCGATAACTTGTATTAAAGTCATTGATTGAGAATTTCAAATATAATATATGCCATGTTAGCAGCAAAAATAGAGAAGTAAGACCAACCTGATCTTCTTCAGGCGTTCCAAATCATCCCTAAGCTTCATGTCCAGAGCATTAGATGTAACTTGTGAAAACTTCCCATCCTTGTAATCCTTTTGCCTATTCAAAAACCAATCTGGGATTTTGAATTGACGAGGATTTGCCACAACGGTCATCAAGCTGTCGATTTCAGCAGCAGAAAGTTCACCAGCCCTAGAGAAAAGAGTAGGAAGAAATTTAGATAATTTTGCAAGAAGTAAACACCAAAGCAGGAAAAATTTGTGCAGCAGGAAAAGTTTTGAAAAGTAGGGTGCGAAAAATTCAAATTCAAATAATAAATGTAAAGACACTTTAGAATTGACAAGATAACTTACTGGTAAAAAATCTCTACTGCAGACCATGTATACTAGATCAGTAAAGCATGTACTACTGTAACCAGGTGTGTGCATCACTTGAGACTTCTGTTAATGTGAAAATCATTCACTTCTACCTCTACTAAAATATTGTTCTCATACAGAAAATCAGCACCTTTTATCCTTCCTCAATACTTGTAAAGTAACCGCCACATAGGCTAACTTTTTGTCCACTTATTTTGACAGAGTTATTCATGCCAGGCTATATTATAATAAAAACTCAGTAAATCCATCCCCCAAGTGAGAAAGAGGTCATTTTGTCATTCATTATTCTCATATTCTGGTTCCCACCACTAAATACATATTCAATAGATAGACAATCAGATACCTTCGTCATTCATCAAAATCTCAATCTCTGAACCATAGGCTAACTTCTTAACCCAACTAGTATTAGTTAATTCTCAAAAAAATGACAACAAGGCTTACAATTTGGGAAGTACACTCAATTATGCTTGGGGTTGTTTGGTTACCCGGATGGGATAGAGATAGACAAGGATATCCCAAGGGATTAGTTATCCCACCTTGTATATGGGATAGTACAAAATGTTTCCCCGGACTAAATTAATACCCATAACCAAACGTGGGATAAAATAATCCTTTTATCCCGCAAGATATCCCTAGATTATTTCTAGCTTATCTCACCAACCAAACAACACCTAAGTATCCATTTTCCTATTTATTTTAGGGGGGGGGGGATTCTCTATAATGAAAACAAAACCAAAATTTGGGATAAAGTTACAGACAAAAATAACAACATAGTAAACTCCAATATCACATAAACATTCCCAAACGATTAAAAGCTTAATATACAGAAAAACAATTTCATTACACAATCAAATGGGAAGTAGTTGATTAGTAAGGAGTAAAAATGGAGAAAAAAGTAGTAACCTTTTGCTCATGTCGATATCGGCTTTCTTGCAGGCAATGTTAGCGAAACGACGACCAATACCTTTGATTGATGTCATTGCGAACATGATCTTCTGTTTCCCATCAACATTTGTGTTTTGCACACGAAGAATGTGCTGAAAATCTTCATTTGCAACAAGCGACTGCACCCAAACAATTAGAAAGATTAAACACAATACACGCATTTATATAAATAATATATGTCTTACCATGGTTAGGGTTTCAAATCTGGTGAAGAGATGCACAAGTCTCAAAAACCCTAATACTTGTCCAGCAGTTTCACCTTATATATAGGCCGAAAAGGACAATATAGTAATTGAAATCTAATGAAATATTTTGGTGATTTGCACTTGAAGTGCATAAGTTTGGAATAATGACTGTTGAGTCTCTCAATTTTAAGGAATTTCATGTTTGCTCTATAAAAAGTCAAGTGGCATTAATAAATTGATCCTTTCCTCCGTCCCAAGTGATATTTTTCGCTTTTCGAGAGTCAATTTAACTAAATTTTGAAGTTAAATTAGATTAGATTAACTCAATATTTTAAAATTAAAATTTATATATTTGAAAACTATATAAAAAGTACTATAGATTGCAACTTTTCTCATATCAATTTGGTAAAAAAAGTAAAACCTCAAAATCATAAGACTAACAATGAGTAAAACAAATATATCAAATAGTAATTGCATAACAAGAATCGAATAATTTTCATTCGGCTTCATAGCTTTAGAAAACATAATAACGCAGAATAAAGTGTCTTATTAGTCCTTTGATTCTTCCGTCCTCCTCTAAAATGTTTCACCTTTGATTCTTCCGTCCTGCCATTAAGTGCTTTCTTGAGATATTCAATTCTTCTCTCCCTATATTTATGTTGCTTCTTGACATATGATTCTCTTATCATTTTTTGGTTGATTAAATGACCCACAAGGGACTTGTTCACATAGGTTAATCAATCAACATTTACGTTCTACCTTCTTTTTCACGTTTTCTGCTTCATTTTAGTTTTCCTTAAAAGTAGTATTATTATGTTACTTGATTGGGGACCAAAGAAGTAGCAGAACAGATTAATACATGAGGCAGTTGCCTTAGTGCATCCAAAAACCCACCGTAATTTTCTAGTGGTTTCGACATGCATCTACAAAGAACAAACTGTTGCAAATTTACTAATGTGGAATTAAGTTTATCCCATTATTTATGACTCGAACAATTGGGCCCCGCACGTCGGAAATATCGTTTTCACACACGTGCAATCTTAGTGCCAAGTATCGTAAATTTCGTTAATAAAAGAGATATTGGTACGTAAGTGAAATGTTTGAGACATAGAATGATGGATGGTTATTTGCTAAATGACAAGTGTTCCACGTTGGTAAACGAAGGAAGGATTGTGCGAGGTGTAAGATGGAACGGGTCGGAAAAGGGCCGCGGAGCCGAGAAGGGCCGCGGCGCCTCCCGGACTGGGCCGCGGCTCCCCCTAGCAGCGCGTGATCGCGATGGTAAGTTCCGTCGGCTTTCTGGAGCTGCGACGCTAAATGATGCAGCGCCGCGGCGCTTCCCAGGCAGTGTTTGCTCGACGGAATCCCAAAGGTTTGGCTGTTGAGGGGGCTTCAATGGCATTGAAATCACCCAATAATGGTCATTACTTGGACCATTATGTTGTTGCATTACTTGGGGGTTAAATGTCATCCATTACATGGCAATTGATTGCCATTGTGGGGCATTTGAAGAGGCCATCTTGCACACCTATAAATTGAAGCCTTGGATCAATTCTATAGATGAAGAGATGAACATATATGAACAGAAAAACAAGTTCACAACACCACAAAGAAATCAGATTTTCCTGATAGCAATCCTTCTCTTAGCAATATTCATTATTCGTGTTCTTCGCTGAGATCATTTGTGTAGGATTTACACACTTGATAGTTTGATGTTTCATCTTGGGATACTATTGTCCACACTTCCGTAAAACTTATATACGGGGGCAATCTTGTCTTAAAGACAGAGAACCGTCTCTCGACTCAGTCGGTGGTGTTGTGGTTTATCTAATCAGTTGCTAAGTGTTTCAGGTGTTAACTTAACAGACGAAGTACTCTAACCGTTCGTATTCTCAGCGGATCTACAAGCCACAAGAGTAGCAGTTCATGTTCTTGTATTTTCGAATACAAGTTCTATATTTGAAGCTTCATTCAAGATCAATATATTGACAACTTGTTGTTGTCCTCATTGTTGTTTATCCTTTTGATCACTGTAATAGTTATTTACTATTCCCGTTGTTGCTTTACATATTCCAACAATTTTAAGACAAGATTGTATTAGTGATTCGAAAGATGTTGGTCGACAAATGTGTGACCAAATCTGAATGTGGTTTTCTTCTTGACAACTGTGCTTTCAAATCTGGTCCTAGTTTTGGTTCTCTCTTTGACGATAATTACAAATCTGTTTTCAATAAAAGAGGGATCTCTGAATCTGATGTTGCGCTTCAAGATACTGTTGATAGTCATGCTAGTACGGCTAAAGATCAAGGACGAGTTGGTGTCACCGCTTCCGAGGGTGGTGGAAATAAGTGCCCACGAGAGGCTGAGGATGTCAACTTGGACAAGAGGAGAAGGCTGAAGATGATGTTCTATCATATAGCAAAAGTCTTATATCTGTCCCAGACAAAGAATCTGAATTATGGTAAGGAGGATATGGACACTCAGTCTAACTGAAGTGGGCCAGAATCCAAAAGGTCTAAGTTAGTCCTTCCTTATCAAAGAAAATGTTTAGTTAATGTCTGAATAAAAGTGTGTAAAGCAAGGCTGGGAATATGAAAGTGTTTTCATTAAAAACTTATATTCCCTACACTCTAAAATCAGATATTGAATCTCCTTCCTTCCCGGTCAAAGATTGGACTAATGTAAAAAAAACTTAAAAGATCTGTTCTTTTGGGCGTAATTATTAAAAGTGTGTAAAGTATGTTCGCATATACGAAGGAGAGAGATCCATTGACTGTGCGAAAACTGTTACCACTCTTAAGTAAGCACCAGGGATTTCCCTGGGCACCAATCACAAGGGAAGAAGACTAAAAGATAATGGCTTATCTTAAGACGTTGAACCTGTCACACTATCTGACAGAAGATCATTCATTTGATAGGATGACATTGGACACTCAGTCGTACAAAGCCTACGGGCAACTGGAGTGGGCCAGAATACATTTGATAAGATGATATTGGATACTCAGTCATACAAAGCCTACGGGCTACTGGAGTGGGCCAGAATTCAGTTGACAGAAAAGTAATGGACATCTAGTGAAGTGGGCTAGAGTTTTCCAGGTCTTAAATGGTCTGAAGGCCAAAAGAAAGGCAGAAAAGTAATTGGACACTTAGTCTGCCAAAGCAACTGGAGTAGGCCAGAGTATCCAGATCACATATGATCCGGTTACGCCCTAACCACGGGCAAGAGGTTGTTCATGTGAAGCAACGCCACCTCTAAAGTAGAAGGGGTTGGAGAGGTTGTCCTCAATAGGACTTCAAGGAATGAGATCACTCTAAAATGAGGTGATACATGTCTCAAACTTGGTTTAAGGGACGTTGTTGGTCAAGCTGGTTTGAGACTAGTCCAACATGTTTGTAATAACTAAGAATGGTACAAAATGTCTATAGCTAGATGACTGATATATTTGTAATCCGTGCATCTATGCCATCATAGATTAAGACACGTTAAATAGAAAGTCATTCAAAATCTAACGAAGTTGAGATTGTTGCCTTCTGTCGACATAAACCCTCAAAATGAATGTGAGGTAGGCGAAGAGGTAAACCTACATGGGTGATTTGAAGTTTATACAAAATAGAGGGGGGAGAAAAGTACTTTGTGACCTTCATTGATGATGGTACAATGTATGGCATCCTTTTGTTTGTAGAAAAGCAAAGATGAAGCTGTTGAAGCGGATAAGCGCTACAAAGCAGAAGTTGAAAAATCAACTAAGCCTACGGATTGAGGAATTCATAGTGATAGAGGGGGAGAATGTGAAGCATCGTTCATCAAACGACTGCTTATTACTCACCTTAGTCTGACGATATTTGCTAAGCGCAAAGCCGTACGCCCAAAATATATGGGGCAAGGCGATCCTTACCGCTAATGCGATTCTCAACAGAACTACGCATAAGGATAAGGATAACTCTCCGTGTGAAACATGGAAATGATCTCACATACAAATATTGTCATATGGGGTGGCTTGGTAGAAGTTGGAATACCGAAAGAGGTCTAGTTGAACCTAAGACTGTAAATTGCATATCCACTGGATCTGCAAATAATAGTAGTGCTTATCGCCTCTTGGCGTCAAAGAATGCTGATTTCTTTGAAGATAACTTTCCTTGAGAAGGGAAAAATAAGTAATTGCTCGATGTTAACAAGAACCCGCGAGTGCCTGACTGTCCGGAACCAGATGTTCTAGAGCTACAGGACTCAAAAGTTGTTGATTATCCGAAACTTAATATTCCAGATCTACAGAACTCAGGGATTCTAGATGTTGAACCAAGACGGAGCAAAGAGGGGACAAAGACTTGTTCCAGGTCTTCTAGCTTGTATGGTTGAGAACGAACCATGGACAATTAACAAATAATTGTCATCTCCAAAAGCGCTGCTTTGGAAAGAAGCTACAAAGAGAGAAATAGATTCCATCATATAAAACCATACTTGTGTAATGGTTGATCTTCCTCCGGGAAAAAAAACCTTTGGGTTGTAAAAGTGGATACTCAAAATTGAGTACAAAGTAAATGGATCTACTGATGAGTATAAGGCCTGTGAATAACTTAACATCCAGGGCCATTGCAGTCTTGCGTGGCATGGATGTTGAAACAACCTTCCTAACCAGAGAGTTGGAAGGGGAGGATCAGAGTTGGTGTGTTGGACTATTGGGCTTCTTCCTGACCTTTCATTTTGGTCCCTGGAAGTTTCAGATAAAACAGAAAAAATGAATCTGACAACAGAAACATTGACTCTGAAGTTAGAAAGCCAACAGTTGAAAAAACCAACAGTCTGAAAGTGGACTATCACAGTCTACATACATAGACAAAGTGTTAAGACATTTCTCAATGGAAAACTCCAAGAGATGAGGTCTTCCTATGGGTCAAGGCATCAAGTTATCTAAGAAGGATAGGCATTCTACTGTTACAGAACTTGAACGCATGAAGAGGATTCCATATGCTTCAACTATATGATCAATCATGTATGCCATGACCTGCACTAGGCCAGATGTGGCCTTTGCACTTAGCATGACTTGCAAATTCCAGCAGAATCCTGGGGAAGAACACTGGAAAGCAGTCAAGAATATTTCTTAGTCTATGGTGGGCAAGAGAATCCAGTCGCTAATGGACATACTGATGCTAGCTTCCAAACAGATCTTGATGACTTCAACTCACAGTTTGGATATGCCTTCATTTTCAATGGTGGAGCAGTAAGTTGAAAAAGTTCCAAGCAAGAAACCACTGCTGATTCGATGACTGAAGCCGAGTACATTGCTGGATCGGAAGCTGGTAAAGAAGATGTCTCGATATCTGAGTTATTAAAACTAGGGGTTGTTCCAAGTGCCAGTCATCCAATAACGATATATTGTGATAACACTGGTGCGATTGCGCAAGCTAAGGAACCAAGATCAACAAACAGAAACAAGCATGTACAGAGGAAATTCCACATACTCAGAGAGATGGTGGAATCTAAAGAAATAGATCTAGACTATATTCCCACAGATGATAATCTAGCTGACTCATTTACTAAACCATTAAGCTTAGCTAAGCATAATGGTCATTTCGAAAACATGGGTATTAGATACATTGGAGATTGGCTCTAGGCCAAGTGGGAGATTGAAAGTATGTATGTCCTAGAGACAATCTATATTAGGGACAAAATGTACTTGAACACATTCGTATTATTAATGAGATTAATATTTATGGCATTTACAATTATTGAATTATTGTTTGATTGTTTGCAATTATTCATATATGTGCATCCCTTGAGCTTACGTTGTCATTAATAGAGTGAGATATTAATGATAGAACGTAACTCTCAAAACAGCCTCGACTAATGATCATCGAGAATGCGATATCGATGATATGATATAAGTCAACATGTGGTCTGCATCACATTCTTGGAGAATGTAGTATGTCTCACAACTACGAGTAATGGTTACTCATGATGGACACATGGATACTTTGGAGAAGTATTGGTATACCCTGCCGATAAACTATTTGTTATACATGTCTATAGTGTTATCGGCGTGTGGGATATAAATGTCTCTTGACTTGAGGTTAATACACACCTTGTTTACAGAATGATGTACTTTGACCAAGTTCTAAGCTTAAACTCCTTCTGGATAAGATACAGCTTCTGTTGGGTGCATCAAGATATAAACCAATGTGGTAGTTGAGCCAAGAATAGGATTCATTCCTCGATTGGAAATTCGAGAGAGCACTCAAGTTCTCAATGTTATTAGGTTGACTAAAGTCACTAGCCAGTGCAAGAGACATATTTAGAATATGGTATAGTTGTCAACTAATAAATGTGAGATAAAGTAATTAAGCCATTTGGATGGACACTTGGCAAATCCTAAGCTTAATCGAGTGTGTCGCGAATGAAAGAAATTTATAGTTCCACATAAAGGTTAAGTTTGTTGGATTCACGTAAACGTACTTCACACACTGAGTTCGTCATACGACGCAGTCTAGGAGTTTCGTATGGACCTTAATTAGATTAATGTCGATATGTGAAGGCCTATAGGGTCACACTATATGCGATTGTTTCTTCGATCTAAGAGTATATTGAGAAAGTATTAAATATTCGATTGAGAATCGAGATATTTAATTTATAATAATTATGGAATATTTCTATGTGAAAGAAATTATTTAATTAAGTCGAATTGGATTTCTGATTTAATTAAATGTGTTGGATATATTATATGGGTACTCGGACAAATACATGGAAGCAATTGGGCCAGAAATTACTGGCCCAAAATGGGAGTCGTGGCCGTCCACTGGGGCGTGTGAGGTGGACCAGCTGGGATGGTCCACTGAATATTAACATGGGCCTAGTTTTCCTGTTTTATATCTGTTTAGGTTTTGTCCTGAACTCCTATATATACAACACATACCTCATAATTATAAAGTTACAGAAAATAACTTCTGAGTTCCTAAAGCAAGATTTTCTAGCTTTCTTGCAAAGGAAATACAGTGGAGTTGGAACTTGCAGTCGATGATTCAAATCGCATGGATACCTTAGTATTGAATCCCGCGCTCAAAAACTTGTAAGTTTTCTTTTGTTATATTTTGAACATAAACATGATTATCGTATAAGTCATGCCAGGATCATTGTTGGGTAAGAAAATTTTAAACTTCCGATGTGCTTACGAACCCAACAACTCCCTACATATATATGAAATGCACAACTAAAATCAGCAAGTGACTTAGATATCACATTCACCAAGGAGCTTAATTACATCATTGCATTACCAGTTATAAGATTACAGTTTGAGGGGGTTGTTAATCTATTGGTGTTTGGGATTCTCATTTGGTGACACATATAGTATATGTATTTAAAATGAAGACTGAACAAACTGTTTTTCAACTGAATTGTTTGAGAATTTTGATGGTTTTATTTGTGTAATGCCCAAGTAAGTGTAATTTACATGTGTGTTTGATTTATTTTGATACTAATGGTGATTTTTTAGATAGTTGGAATATTATTCATCTGCTGAGAGGCGCGTCTATTTCCGAGAATCGGTTTGGGTTCATGCCGGGGCGTTCGACTACTGAAGGCATTTATCTTATTAGGAGGTTGGTAGAGCAGTATAGGGAGAGGAAGAAAGACCTACATATGGTTTTCATCGACCTCGAGAAGGCATACGACAAAATCCCTAGGGAGGTTCTATGGAGATGTTTGGAGGTTAGAGGTGTACATGTGGCGTACACTAGGGCGATCAAGGATATGTATGATGGAGCCAAGACTAGGGTACGGACAGTAGGAGGAGATTCAGAGCTGCACCAGGGATCGACTCTTAGCACATTCCTATTTGCCTTGATGATAGACAAACTGACGCGACAAATCCAAGAGGAGGTACCATGGTGTATGTTATTTGCAGACGACATAGTCCTGATTGATGAGACTGGCAGCGGAGTGAACGCCAAGCTGGAGGTTTGGAGACAGACTCTGGAGTCTAAAGAGTTCAGGTTGAGTAGGACCAAGACAGAATATTTTGAGTGCAAGTTCAGCAACGGGAGCGACCCTAAGACATGCATGGAGGTGAGGCTTGGTACTCAGGTCATTCCAAAGAAAGGAATCTTCAAGTACCTAGGGTCTATTATCCAAGGGAATTGAGAGATTGATGACGATGTCACACATCGTATTAAGGCAGGGTGGATGAAATGGAGGCTCACATCTAGAGTCTTGTGCGACAAAAAGGTGCCACAAAAACTTAAAGGCGAGTTCTATAGCGTGGTGGTTAGACCGATTATGTTGTATGGGGCGAAGTGTTGGCCAGTCAAGACTTCGCACATACAAAAGATGAAAGTTGCGGAGATGAGGATGCTGAGATGGATGTGTGGGCATACAAGGAGAGATATGATTAGAAATGATGATATCCGGGACAAAGTGGGAGTGGCCTTCGTGGAGGATAAGATGCGGGAAGAGAGGTCGAGATGGTTCGGGCATGTGCAGAGGAGAGACACAGATGCCCAGTGCGAAGGTGTGAGAGGTTGGCTATGGACGGGTTCAAGAGGGGTAGAGATAGGCCGAAAAAGTATTGGGGAGAGATGATTAGACGGGATATGACGCAAGTGCAACTCACTGAGGACATGACCTTAGATAGGGGGTTGTGGAGGACACGGATTAGGATAGAAGAGTAGTAAGTAGTCGAGCGTAGTCCTACTTACGCTAATAAAATGATAATTATAGTGTTATAACTGTAGGCCCGATTAGTCTATCACACTTACAGGCGACGTATTGCTTTATAATCACATGTAGTTTGATTTCTGCTGCTATGTGTTCTTTAGTGCACCATGTTTATCTTATTTAGCTGTGTTAGCTACTGCTTCCTTTTGTTAGAATGTGCTACCATGGCGTATTCGATTTTATTATCAGCATGTTCATACTGCTTTAATTTCTTGTCTGAGTATGATTGTTTCTCTCGCTTTGCTTAGCTTTGCTTTGCTTGTGATTATGCTTTGTCTTGAGCCGAGTATCTCCCGAAAACAGCCGCTCTACCTACCAAGGTGGAGGTAAGGTCTGCGTACACTCTACCCTTCCCAGACCCCACGTTGTGGGATTTCACTGAGTATGTTGTTGTTATTGTTGTTAACCTGTCTATGTCCAGCTTTTTTTCGGTTAGTATGCTTGGATTTATAATGCTCTAGCTTCTTGAAGTCATCTTCTGCAGTTATCATTTTGCCATGTTAGTTGGTTGATGATCTCAGAGATCTTTCCCTTGCGCGTTAGAGGGCGAGGGTTGAGTATTTCAGTTCTTGTAAGTTTCAGGGCAAATCATTAATGACATTTGCATTTTCTCCTCTTCAGGTGCTGAAATTTATTGCAATTTTATAAATGATATTGTTTGGACTTGCTCGGTTATAGAATTCCCTTAAGAGGTGCATTTGAATTATTTTAGGCATAATCTTTTAAAACAGAAAGCAAAGATAAAAAGGATAGGGGGGGCCAAACCATCTATCTGGAACTGGTAGACTATTGGATTATATAGAATCCATCTAAGATACAATTAGGGTGTCTGTTTTGTCCGACATGCACAGTTTGAAAATATTTTGCTTCATCCTGAACATGTCGGGAATGTCATTAAGCTGTAATTCCATATCTTACCTCTATGGCAAATTGCTATGCCCATTTTAAATCAAAAGGGTTTGTGTTGCGGTCTGCAAAAAGTTTTAAGGTTTACCCTCTCCTACTTAACAAGCACAACCAGTTAAGATTATACTATATTTATTCATTACAATGATACCAATAATTAACATCTTAATAATGTGAGCAAAAATTAAACTGGTGGGCAGCTAAAGCAAGAATACAAAGTGATAAAATGAGACCAACAGACACTTTAAAAAATCAACAACAACCCAATGTAATCCCACAAGCGGGGGGTCTGGGGGTCTGAGAAGGGTGGTGTGTACACAACCTTACCACCTTATGAAGGTAGAGAAGTTGTTTTTTATAGACAAGACACCTTTAAAAATCAAATACTATAACTGGAACTGAACTCCTACCTAAAATAACTTTTCGTAATCTAAGTTGATATATGAAAAGCTCAATTATGTATGCTTATGTTGCCTTTGCTACATCAAAGAAACTCAATAAAGAACAGCAATAGCTTAATGCTTTTGGTCTTTGTTATTTCCTTCAAGAAAGCTGTTTTACTGTTACATTGCTCCTGATATATCGAAGATTCTAGAGTCATTATGAAATTGAGGGCTTTTGGCTTGATTAGACTAATTGATGATCTGGAAAATTAGTACTTAAAGTCGAGTACAAATGGCATGCACGTAAAATAGAATGAGCATGCACATAGATGAGCCATATTTCACTTTTCCGAAAATTCTCAGACTTGGTAAAACTATTGATGCTATAGAATGACTTGATTATATAATTAATTGAGTTATATATTTAGAAAAGACCATGATAGTACAATTTGTATGCTCCAGTACTATTATTGACAACCTGAGGAAAATGGCTTATGTTCTCCTCTTGGTCATGCTAATTTAATATTTATTTTATTTCATATGAGTATTAGCTGAAAGAAAATGATTTGAACTACCTTTTGTAGGAATGCACATTGCTAATGCCTTTTGTTTTTCCAAATTCAATATGTTGAGATTCATGAGAGTCCTTCCTCTTTATGCATTTGAATGTCGCTTCTTTTCTTCTACCTTGACAACTTCACTTTGGCGGATGTTTATTCTCTTGCTTCTTTGTTTACAGGTGCACTTTGTCAAAAAATGTTAAGAAAGCCAAGACCAAGACTATATATCTTATGGCAAACGCATTACCCTTAGTCAACATGAAAATAGCTGTCCGATTTTAATGTAAAGCCTGTAACAGTTTAAGCATCTACTAATGTAAGGATGTCATGTATGTAAAGAGTGTGTATTTAGTTTAAATGATAACAATATCCAAATAATTAGCATGCAGTATTGTCTATTGGGCCAGTGTCCATGCCTAGTCAAGGTGAGAAAATCTCATCAGGCATCACATAAATTTTAGAGCATTCAAACATAAAGTCCAAATAAAACCAAAATTTGCATGCAAAGTTCTTGGCATTGAGATGCAGTCTCAACTGTTTGGAACCACCTTATTTTGGTACCACCAACCCAAACAAAAGCTAAAACACTAGTTTCATGTACTTAGTATGAGATATTCATCCTTCATTATCCCATTCTCTCCATGTTTTCAAGAATAAAGGCAGTAAAGATATGCAAAAACAGAATGATCTGCCATTATGCGCTTCTTTCTGCCTTGTTCCTTGCTTCTTCCCGCATAACAGCTCTCACATATATCTCATAACAACATCCTGTAAATATAATTTAGGAAGATCAGAATGGGGTTTCAGAAGTATTAGCATTCAACAGAAAATGGTGAAACTTATAAACAGATCCATATCGATTGTTGCAAATTGCAGGCAAAATAAACCAGCAGGGTATAAGGATTACAAGACATCCCTCAGATGCGGGAATTGCCTTGCTCCAAAGAAACTAGTATTCAATAGAAAAGTAAGTACGACAGCTTTTTTTCAGGACTCAGAAGTTAGCAAATACCAGGCCAATAAACAGTAAAAAGATGCTGCAAGGAACATATTTAATAGCTTCTAAATAACACGAGTTGGATACGAATCAACAGCGCAGAAGCTTCTAATGTTTTTTCAATAGCTTCAAATATGAATGAGAAGCCAATACTTATGAAGGCTGGAAACTGATCATTGCAAATTATATTAAGAGCAGCATAGATCATGTAGCTCTACGAGCAGCAAAGGGAGGCTGATATCAGACGTTGCATAGACCATATAGCCTCTGAACAAGATCTGGATGTAACTCAACATAGCAGAAGGCTTTAACGATTTTCTTTATTTCCTTTGTTGGGGGATAATAGGTAATAGCAGAAGGTTCTCAAGTATTTTCAATGGCTTTGAAGTATATGACTGAGAAACCAATGACATGGAACTAACTATCATCGAAAACTAGAAACTAATGCAGCACTCAGACCAACTTGTTTTGAGACTGACATCTATAACAAGCCACAAGTAACAATAAGCAGAAACCATAGTGTTATCCTGACTGTTATGATCATTCTTATTTCCATTTCTAAAGTTGTAGAAAAGAGGGGCATAAGAAACCTTACTTCATCAGAAATATACAGGGAGATTCACAATCTTATTGAAAAGAATCATACTCAACTGACATGATAAATACATTGTCCCTTCAGAACAACTACGCATACCTTTCCAAGTTTCCCTCCTTCCTCCTCTCCACCCCAGAAAAAGATAAATAAACAATAGAATGCAAAACACTATATTCATATATACCAACCACCATATATGCCCAAAAATAGGAAGCTAGCTGGTGACAGAAAGCTGCACTGCTTTTTGAAATCCTACAGCAGTTATTCCATGGGACTGAAATGGAATTTTTTTTACTACCCTCTTCTTCTGCTTCTAAGACCTACATTGACTATTTCTTTACAATCCTTTTTCATATCTCGTCTATTCAGCGCCTTGAAATGTGTCCAAAGACCAAAGGCACTGACAAGTCAAAAATTAAATTGGATAGGACATGGTTGTCTTCCTAAAGACCAATGTCCTGTACTTCTCTTATATATGTCCCTATCAAGCACAAATTCATGTATAGGCCATCTGAGAGGGGCAAGTAGAAGACAGCAATCTTTCTATAATTATCTTACAAAAGAAGGGAGTCCAGCATATAGTGCAGGTCCTGCAGGAGGAGCATCCTTAATAAATGAAATAACTCTTAGGACTCGTTTGGTTCGAGGGATTGGATGAAATAACCATGGTATAAAATTTGAGTTCCATATTACCTAAATTTGCCACAGATGACAGATTTCTGCATGTGTAATGGTTCTGTGACATTAGTACAGATACTATGCTCCCAACCCCAAAAGAAATGGAATTATGAGCCAATGTTGGCCTGCGTGTCTCAATTTGAAGAACATGCTCAGCCAACGTGCTCACCAACTCTGTTGTATATACCCTTACTCCCTTACAGCTACATTCATAGAAAAATAAATAAAGTGAATCCAATGTGGTGAAGAGATTATCAAACCTGCTACTACAACAATAGTTAGAACATCTCCCACCCTTTTGAGGGTTCGCACACTCTGTTTATGTGATTTGAAGCGTTTCAAGGAGGGATCCGCTGCCAAGAGCTGCCAAAAACAAGAATTGACAAGGATAAAGCAGATGGGGAAAAACCTGAATAGAGCAAAAAGAAAAAGCTACTGATGGAAACAATTAAGCAAGTTCAAATAAAGGAGATCCTACTTGTAGAATAAATAGTTTACAGCATTTTGCCAAGGGAATTTAATTTCTTTGGATAAATATTGCCATGGAAAATTTAATGATTTTGCAATTGAGAGCAAGCCACTCAAATGTTAACTTAACTAAAGAATAAATCATGCACACGGAAATGTTAGAGCTCATGCTCATTCTACCGTTCGCACGCGCGTGCACACGTATATAGTTTTGATAAGTATGCTCATTCAAGCACACATATATTGGAGGCACTATTGGATTTGACAAAGCAACATATACAGGAGTAGACAAATTATAGATTGTCTCAAGACAAGTTTATTTATGAGAAAAGAGCCCCCCCTAAAAAAAATGTTGCAGACCAAGCTATAGGAAATATATCTGGTACTTCTTTAACATGCTGTTACATGGAAAATATTCTGTGTAATGTAATGTTGCACAAATTCTTTTTCTTGTTTAGCGCTCTACTACACTAAGAACGAATGTAGACTGTCCAATTACATTTCTGGATTTTGTCAGCTCATTCGCTCTAGCTTAGGCCTCTTTTTGATAGCTGACTCTATCCCCTCTTTTGTACTAATTGCATCTTCTTGATGCCCTTTCTATAAAGTCTATTACTTCGTCAGAAAAAGAAACTACTACACTAAGAAAGAATGAAATTGTAATTTTCACATTTGCTACGATTGTGATACCACCTGTGCCCTAAAAAATAGAGACTTTTATCTTCAAATGGTTCATAATGATATTTAAAATCCATAAGCATTTCAGCTTAGGTCACGGGTTCGAGCCATGTAAGCAGCCACTAATGCTTGCATTAGGGTAGGCTGTCCACATCACACCCCTTAGGGTGCAGGCCTTCCCTGGACCTGCTAACACGGGATGTTTTATGCACCGGGCTGCCCTTTTTTATAAGCATTTCAGCTTAGTAAACTATGCCATCCAATTAAAAGGAAAATATAGTGCAGAAACTACACCAAACGATTTTAACAAATCAGCTGTATTGAACTTGGATGATTATCGGCACAACGATAACTGGGATACAGTGTATCTATACCCCTCTATCAACCTTGAGGGTACAACAGAGTATCAATCAATCAGCTAGACTCCTTCTAGTTACACAAAGAATAATTTAAGACAGCTCCCAATATCTCTTTATAGTTCAAATTTTCTTCAGCTCTTTTATAAATATCTTCCAGCTTCTTTCTTAAAAAAAAAATCAGCTACCCCAGTGTCTTTTTTTCCCATAAAGTTAGATGTGATGGGAAATATTCTCAATACAAGTGGTACATAAACAATGGAGGACCTACACAAAAAACGAATCTCTTCAATAAGCATTCAGGGTGTGTTTGGCATGGAAATGTTTTCCAATTTTTCCATGTTTGGTTGACCAAAATTTGTGGAAAACATTGTTTCTTGGAAAAGAAGTTCCTCAAAAATGAGGAAAATGACTTCCTTAGTGGAAGCAGGGAAAACAAGTTACATAAGTGACATTTCAAGTTCACTGTCTCCACCCCACCCACCCAACATCCCCAACCCCCACCCCTGACCATCCCACCCCCGCCACCCCCGAACCCCCACTCGCCACCCTATAGTGTTTTGCTAGATTAAATACAAATGCCCATCGGATAATATTGTTTCGTGTGTTCCTGGGAGGAATTCGATCTCGGTATAACACTAAAAAATAAGTAAGAAATCCACTTATTTTCCAAGAAAACATTTTCCTTCATACCAAACACACCCCAAATTTAATTCAAAATTGGATCTTTGAAGTGAAAAAAATAACAACTCAAAAAACAAATAAAAAGCGAAAAATATTACTCACAGCCTTCTCACGAGCCCCGGGTTCGATATGGATCCCACGTCGTGATAGCATCAATGATTCATCAGTCTTCTGCAATATGATTAAAATATAGATTTCATTGGAACAAATCGTCGAACACTTGATATACGCAATCAATAAATGTAAAAGGGAAAAATCAAATGAAAAGTAAAATAAACCTGAGGACTGAGTCGAATTTTAGATAAGGCTATTTTGTTGAGCAAAAACACCATTTTCCCGCGAATTGAACTGAGACGGAGAGCAAATGATGAAGATTCGAGTCTTCCGAGAAAGCACAAATAAGGAAATTTGGTAGTCAAGTGTAATTTTGTGAAATGGGGTTTTTTTGGAGGACATGTGATTTACAGAAAACTCCCTAACTTCCAAAAGAAGGTCATTAAACCCCCTGATGTTTCAATTTGTTACAAAGAAATCCTGAAAGTAACTTTTGAAATTATTGGGAACCCCACACTTACATGACTGAACATTTGGAGTGTAAATAATATAAAATGGGGTTCAACATCAAATAAATCAAGAGAATTGAATGAACTAAACTCTTGATATCATGATAAAAAAATAAATATGATTGACCTAACCCAACCCCAAACTGGAACTCATGAGGTAGGTGTTCTCGCCCCGAATTCTGTTATCTGTTGTTTTATTAGCTGACCGTATCGGGAGACAAATTGATTCCTTAATTTAAGCGATTTGGGCTGAAACGGAACTCTAATTTTCAACAATAGGTTCCCCAACTACTCCAAAAAGCGTTAGGACGGTGGTATGAGTAGATTAAGAGATAAGAAACTTGAATGCAGCTGAGTACAGTAAAGTAAAGGATAAAGATAGATAAAATTTGAGTTGTTTGATTGATTGGTTGTTGTTTGTATATACAAAGAATGATCCTATTTATAATACAAAAAAGGAAAAAAATTGTACAACGTGATCCCCCATGTCAGCCATCAAGTAACCCACTAAGTTCAATGGCCGACTATGAGGGAGGTGGTGCCGATTTTCTCACCATCTACTACTTTTGCTCGGATAATGGCCCTTTATTTTAGCTGTTGTTTTCTGTTACCGCTTCTAGGAGTCCGAAAACCCTTTTGATTTGATCGTTGAGGCGTCTGCATTTGAGTGAGTCACAGTCGTACCTCTAACTAATAACTCCGCTAATATGTCTTAGTAGCCGATGAAGTTCTTGTAGTCGAAGGCTAGGAGTAAATTCGACTCTGGAACAGTTCGAATGTCACTGAATTCGGCTAAACACTTAAATTACTTTTGAAGTGTTAACAATTGCCCCCTACATTAACTCGAGTGTGACTGTTGAGTTGATGTATTCGAAAGTAACCGTTGTTTCAGTTTGACAGTCATTCATGTCACTTCAATTGTCTCGTCTCCAGTGCATGCAATGATGATCACTTCTTGAAATGTGTTTCCCATTTAACCAAGGCGCCTCGATCTCGGCTTTAATTTGAGGCATCATCTGAGGGTGATACCTTATGGGCGGCTGTTTTGGGGTTTGAAACCCTCATTGATTGACAATCTATGTTCTACCAAAGTACGTGCCAGCCCATGCATCTCATAATAATCCCATGCGAAGCAGTCTTTCTACTGCAGTAGAAGGGTCGTTATGCCTTGTTTGTCTTCTTCCTTCAGCAAACCACTAATATGTGTTAGCCAAGGGATTTCTTCAGTTCCCAAGTTGATATCTTCCAAAGGATCCTGAGACTCAAAACTAGGCATAACCCTTTTTATGGGCGATTCAAGTTCCATCCGCAGCTCAACTTCATCGGTTGCAAACGTTGGTTCATTGTCGTGATTCCCCATCTGCGATGTCTCGGCTATCCTTGCCTCAGAACTCAGGGCGGTCAGCCGATGCCACAGGTCACGTATGATTTGGACTTCATCAACCATTTAAATCCTCCAAGGTAAGTCGTGGTTCGGCCAATTATTTTATTTCAAACCCTCGCGAGGTAAGATTACAGGATTCCCAAGATTCTTCTTCATACTACTCTGTGATGGCTATGGGAGCCACATAGGGTGAATAGAGGATAATCTCTACATTTTGAACCCCTGGTCGGAACAGGTTATCATCCGCTGGGATGATTTCTATCTTGTCTCCTTCCCAAAATATGAGCTTTTGATGCATGGTAGAAGAAAGGCATCGGTTGGTGTGAATCCAGTCCATGCCCAGCATAATGGTGTAGGACGGCTTGCCATCTATTACAAATAAGGCAGACCTGACCGTCTTAGGACCTACAGTGATTTATGCTACTAGAATCCCCAATGCTTCAGAGGCTTCTCCCATAAAGCTAGTCATTTTCATGTTAGTTGGGATGAGATCCTCCTTTGTTTTGTTAAGATCCTTCAAGGTAAGCAGCGGCATCACATTCAGCACAAACCCATCGTCGACAAACACCCGACTAATAATTTTGTCGTTAATGTAAGCTTTGACGTAAAAGTGAAACCAAGGATTTTCAAACCGGGGCAGTTGGTGTTAACACGCACATTCCCGCACCAAGATGAAGCTAAAGGAAAATTCGCACCTAACTGGAAAGGGTCTTACATGGTTCACCGAATGCTAACTGGAGGGGCACTAATCCTAGCAGAAATGGACGGCGAAGTATGGCCAAAAGATATCAACACAGATGCAGTGAAAAGATACTACATTATGGAATTTTCTATGTTGTAAAAGTTATGCTCCCTTGGTGGGATACTCAAAGAACCCATGTCGGGTTTCGTCTTTTAAACACAAATTTCCCCAAAAATCTCATTTACTTGTAACATAGACTACGTTATGACCTGATTCCCTCGACGAAATACGTAGGCGGCCCACATCGGCTTCGGTCATATTTTTAGAAAACCTTACAATCCCCTTTTGCTTGTAACGAACTACGTTATGACCTGATTCCCTCGATGGGATACATAGACGGCCTATATCGACTTCGGTCACACCATTAGAAAATTTTCTCCCTTATCTTACATGTAATGAAATACGCCCATATGATCACCTTGATAGGACAGGCAAGCAACCCACACAAGACTCGGTCTCGCCCAATTGAAAGTTCAAGATCCTCACATACCAAAAACTGGGGCAAAATTTTAAGGGTTCACTGCAAAAAGACGCTGATAGACATGGAAAGTATTGGCCAACTAAGTCTTCCATCAAAAGAAGGATTTCAACCAAACCCGTCGCCCATACCCTTGCACCCCCAAAACCCGTCGACCACCTGGCGCCGGCCACCCTCCCCTGACACCACCAAACCCTACCCTATCACTTCACTGTTCACTCATACCCTATCCCCCAAAACCCGCGATTTCAATCCTTATAATCTGCCCAAAATCGTCACTTCTACGGTGGGATTTTTGAAATTCAAACTAATTCTTTTTTGGAGGAAATCCATCTATAAATACTCCCCACTTGTTCTTCATTAGGGGAGTCGGTTTTTGAGGTTTGGAAAACAAAGAAAACAGTCCAAAAATTGGGAGTTTCTTTTCGAGTCCGGTCCAAAAGAAATACAAAAGGGGTCTATTTTCGGCTCGATTCCAGGCCGACATCCGAAGCAAAATAAAAAAAAACGAGATTCGAAAAGGTCCAAAATAGAAATCGAAAATGGGTCAAAATTGTTCCTAATTATGGTTGTAAAAATACTCTTTCTTGTTCCTAATTTAACCCAAAAATCTCCTTTCGTTCTTCATGTTTCCCGGCTGTTTTTTGTTGTTCTTTATTTCCGGGTCGGGTTGAATCCGAGTCCGTAAACTCAAATTCCTCTCAACTTTAGTTTCTTTCTGTATTTCTGTGTGTTCTTTTGGTTAATCATGTGTCGGTTGCGCTTGTATATATTATTGTGTTCACTCATACCTTAATATGACTGTTTAACATGTTTTAGCTAATCTAGGTTCATTTTCTTTATTAAGTTAACTCTTAGGTTCATATTTAATGTAATATGCCAAGTATGTTGTTTAATATGGGCAGGATGTTGATTAGTTAAGCATGTCATGATATTTGCTACTGTAGTTGTTTGCCAATCCGTCTAGTTTGATCATTAATACTTAAACATGCTAGGTCAAGCTTATATTCAGCATTATATGATTTAATTAGTCTATTTTAAATTTGTATGTTAAGTTACTGCTTAATGGTTTATTCCTTAGTATAATTATGTTGCTTTAGTTCAGTAATCTCTTTTAAATTAACATGAGAATGAGTAAAAGAATGGCTAATGTTGATCCCTTTAAGTACTTCTAAAGCATGATAGTACTGATTTTTGTGTGACTCCTAGTTCGTTTTGAGCAATATTTCCCAGTCTTAAATAAATAAAATGGTTGACGTTAAATAAGCACTCCCTATCCTGTTTAAGAAATGGTCTCCTGTTTTGAGGAATAAATTTGATTTTCTGATAGTTAACTAGAGTACAAATGCACTTTTATTTCTGGTAGTTAACATTTTACGTGCGCGTCTACTTTAAGAATCTTGAACCTCGCCTAATATGTTAAAACCTGATTAAGTTGTGATGATCACTCGATGAATGAATGTCTTTTTTCTCATTTGTTACTTGACTGAAATTACTCTGTGACTCGCATACTCATTCTTTTCTCCCTATTTTCTTTGCATGATCTGGGGAATTTTAAAATTCCTAATGCCCTCGAGATGCTGCTAAAACTCAAGATGATTTGTTGTTGTACTTTGAAGCCATGGCTACTGTTTCATTATAAATTGGTTGCTTGCTTTCAAATCTGGTCCTAGTTTTGGTTCTCTCCTTGACGACAGTTACAAATCTATTTCCGTCAAAGGTGTGATCTCTGGATCTGATGCTGAGCTTCAAGATACTGCTGATAGTCATGCTAGTACGGCTAAAAATCAAGGACGAGTTGGTGTCACCGCTCCCGAGGATGGTGGAAACAAGCGCCCACGAGAGACTGAGGATGTCAACTGGGATAAGAGGAGGCTGAAGATGATGTTCTATTATGTACCTTTTCCACACGTGCAATCTTAGTGCCAAGTATCGTAAATTTCGTTAATGAAAGAGATATTGGTACGTAAGTGAAATGTTTGAGACATAGAATGATGGACGGTTATTGTCTAAATAACAAGTGTTCCACGTTGGTAAACGAAGGAAGTATTGTGCAAGGTGTAAGATGGAACGGGTCGGAAAGGGCCGCGGCGCCTCCCGGACTGGGCGCCCTTTTTATGAGAACATGTTGCTGCCTTTGAGTTTCCGTTACTATGCTTGGTACTTTTTGCGAGCTGCTACTGGTTTGGCATGTTTGTTGTTGCAACATGTGACTGGTACCATATTCGAGGTGCTGCTGAATTAAAAAGAACACTTGATAAAGCAAGTAGTTGTTGCTTTGTTGTTGTATTGATCTCCATGAGCTCTGCTGCTTTGGTGTTGTATTGGTTGCCATTAGCTGCTGCATATTGGCCGTTAACACTTCATTTTTTGTGTGACTTACTGCTGCATTTGAGCTGAACCATCGCTGCAAATTGAGTCGAGTTTTTGCTATATTTTGAGGCTAAGCTGCTATGTTTTGGCCCATGAACTGCTGCAAACTGAACAGATCACTACACTTGGCGAAAGATCATTGATGCGAATACAATACTACACCTGGGCCGATGAAAAATGATTTTGAGGCTATGTTCCTTTTGAAAGGTTGTCCCTCGGTTTGCTTTACTTCGGAATTGGCAATGATGAGACTTATAATAAAATCACATGCAAGAAACCAACATGCGTTAGTAAGGCAACTAGATTGACCGATGAGTCTCTAGTTCGCAACCACGACATGAATGTAATTTCTTTACTTAAAATATAAGTCTGAGTCTTTCGTAATCAAAACTTCTATTATTTTGATACGGATCCGAAGGTTTTACTCGCATTTATTTATTTATTTATTTATTTCTTACTGTCTTTTCTTTTACATCTTGCGAGGAATATCTAAACAATATGAGATAGCAAAGTGGGACTCTACATAGACGAAAGAGAACAAGATTGCCGGACTTGTGCCCAAGGCCCAAGAGATGACACTATCATCGCCTTAGCCATTATCGTTTCAATTTCTTTTAATTCCGCCTTCCTTTTATTTTGTATTGTAATTTAATTACTCTGCTTGTGTGATTGTTTGAATATTTAGAAAAATTATGCCTAGAACTGATAAACTACAAAGGGTTGTTTAAAATTGGAAATCCGCCCCTAGTTTATTTAGGTGCGTCATACATGTTTTAAAATTTTCAAAACTATTTGGTCACTCTTTACTCGTATTATTAAACATACAAACAAGGTTTTTTTTTCATCCGACTTGCAATTCAAAAACGATTTCTATAAAAATCACTTCTTTGCATTACAAACAACTTGGTTTTCTCTATAAACTATCAATTGCAAAAAATATGTATTTTATAAATAATGTCATACAAGTGCATGTTTTTACCCAAAAATTAATTTTACAAATTTTTCTATAAACAAATGCCATGCATACTTTTTTCGGATTTTATGTCTGAATTTTTTTTCTCAAAATCGCATTCACCTTTGCGAAACTCTTCAAAAGAATAAGTGGTGAAAATCTTCACATTGTCAAAAAATGCATCTTTTAAACTAATTACTTACAACATTATTTTTATATTTTTAAACATGCATTTTCCCTTTAGCATAATAATTAACCTGAGTTTGACATGATAACCGCAAGTTAACGGATCTTAAAGGATGCCTAACTCCTTCCCTTTATGATAATAGAGAACCCTTACCTACAATCTCATAGTTTTGCAAATTAGTAATCGAAGTTCACTTTGCAACATAGTTAACATTTAGGTCTAATTCACCGTAGAATAATTAGGTGACGACTTCTTAACAACTTATTAATTTAGGAAACGTCCATACGTCGCGATCGCGTCGGATCCCCTTTCCTCGCGGAACGGGGCGGTCAAAAGCGGGTGCGACAATTGTTCCCGTTAGAAAGAGGGAATAACTGCAACTTGTGATATTCATTCTAGCCAGCCTCGCCACATTGGGCAGTAAATCTACCGATGTGCTCGATAGTGGATTTATCGTCGTCGCTAGAGAAGATGACAAACTCTGGTGTTTTGAATCCCCTCGGCAAAGGTGTTATCCGATCTACCCAATCGGGGTAAGACTTCTTATAAAAAGGCATGTCCAAAGGTTTTAGTTGGATGTCGAAGTACCTCCGCATGGTATTAGCAATAATTTTTGGGTTTATCAGTTGTGACGTCCCCTGCCGATTCGGCGGGTAGGCGTTCTGCACTGGCGGCCTCCATTCTGGACTTTGTTGGACAGGGTTTTGAAGGTTGTATGGCCACCAAAGCCTGCAACCTGAGCTCCTGGAACGGCTAACGGAACATGAGGATAAAGTGGAACAGTATTCCATGGGTGCTCTCCGCGGACGTCGACCGTTCTTAAAAAATTTACGCTTCCTAGAAGGTATGAACTGGGTACTGGAAATGACTGTTGGAATGGTATTCCACTGTAAACAGCATCACCAGATAGCCGAGCTAAGTCATAGCCAGGGGCCATCGGCTGCCAATTCGGATGGCCAACATTGTTCGCCTGCATCGTAGGGTCATTCGTAGAAACGTACGTCATAAGGGGAGGCAATCCAAAGTGTCTTGGAGCCTGAAATGGTCTCCGAGCCATGTTAATCTGCCCATACTGCAAACTCACTTGGTCAAGTGACACATTTTGCCCCCCAAGGTTCGGCGGCGACCATGTAGTGTGTTGGTGTCCAGGCGATTAGGCTTGGTGTTCCTAGGTGGGCTACTGGCTGCACCTGAGTAGGCACTAGCTGATGCACATGCGACTGACGAACAACACCAGGAGTCACGGTCTCATGCTGAACAACACCGCTCGTCAGAGGGATGGCAGAACTAGCCGAACATTCTTCTGGGTGCATTCGATTGGTTTCCATCTCCCTCGCTTGCTGAACCTCATTATGTACCATCGACTTCACAATGTCAGCCAACTGTTTAGAAACTTGGTGCATAATATCGTGGATTTCCAAGTCGATCTGTTGTCTAATAAAAGACGTGGTCATTATGGTTGGACCTTCAAATTGGCTAGATTCTTCCACAGCTTGGGTTGATGGAGGAAGTGGGGGGGTATTAATCGATGTAGGAATACCCGAGGAGGATGCTGGTTCGTTGTTCCTTGTGGGAAGATTTTGTTTAGGATGTGGACTAGACTCGGGGTTCTTTTTCTTACCGGACCTTAGACGCATACGCCAAGAATGATCCTGACTTGGAGAATCCAACTTTGTTATTAATTCACCTATGGTCCCACTGGGCGTACCAAATTTGTTCTCGCCCCGAATTCTGTTCTATGTCATTTTATCGGCTGACCGTATCAGGAGATAAATTGATTCCTTAACTTAAGTGATTTAGGCTAGAAACGGAACTCTAATTTCCAGCAATGGGTTCCCAAACTACTCCAGAAAGCGTTAGGACGGTGGCATGAGTAGACTAAGAGTTAAGAAACATGAATGCAGCTGAGTACAGTAAAGTAAAGGATAAAAATAGATAAAAATTGAGTTGTTTGATTGATTGGTTGTTGTCTGTAAATACAAAGAATGATCCTATTTATAGTACAAAAAAAGGGGGGGGGGGAATTGTACAACGTGATCCCCCATGTCAGCCATCAAATAACCTACTAAGTTCAATGGCCGATTATGGGGGAGGTGGTGCCGATTTTCTCGCCCTCTACTACTCTTGCTCGGATAATGGCCATTTTTTTTAGCTGTTGTTGCCCGTTATCACTTCTATGAGTCCGGAAACCCTTTTGACTTAGTCGTTGAGGCGTCTGCATCTGAGTTTGTCCCAGTCGTACCTCTAACTAACAACTTGGCTAAGATGCCTTAGTAGCCGATGAAGTTCTTGTAGTCGAGGGCTAGGAGTAAATTCGGCTATGGAACAGTTCTCGCCCCGAATTTTGTTCTCTGTCGTTTTATCGGCTGACCGTATCGGGAGACAAATTGATTCCTTAACTTAAGCGATTTAGGCTGGAAATGAAACTCTAATTTCCAGCAATGGATTCCCCAACTACTCTAGAAAGCGTTAGGACGGTGGTATGAGTAGACTAAGATGTAAGAAACATGAATGCAACTGAGTATAGTAAAGTAAAGGATAAAGATAGATAAAAATTTGAGTTGTTTGATTGATTGGTTATGTGTGTATATACAAAGAATGATCCTATTTATAGTACAAAAAAAGAAGAAAAATTGTACAATCGTGATCCCCCCCCCCCCATGTCAGCCATCAAGTAACCCACTAAGTTCAATGGCCGACTATGGGGGAGGTGGTGCCGATTTTCTCGCCCTCTACTCCTCTTGCTCGGATAATGGCCATTTCTTTTAGCTATTGTTGCCCGTTATCGCTTCTATGAGTCCGGAAACCCTTTTGACTTAGTCGTTGAGGCGTCTGCATCTGAGTGTGTCCCAGTCGTACCTCTAACTAACAACTTGGCTAAGATGCCTTAGTAGCCGATGAAGTTCTTGTAGTCGAGTGCTAAGAGTAAATTCGGCTCTGGAACAGTTTGACTGTCACTGAACAGTTTGACTCACACTCTATAATTAACTCAACATCAGAATTAAGTACATGATACATATCTTTATCGAGCTATTGATATTACTTACTAATTAATTTACTACAATCATATATTCTCACATTAATTTTTACGGACTTCCATAAGATAGAGTAACATAATTTGATATAAACATCATATTTGAGTAAAAGAAAATTCTAAATCTACCTATAGTATTGCAATACTTATCCCTTCTTTGTAATTTTTAACCTCTTACTTCAAGCTTTTTCTGTAACAATTTCAATTAGTAACGGTGCAACTTGGTCCAATGGGATGAATTTGTCAATTCTCATTTTCTAGCTTTTGGATTATACAAAACGACTCGACTGGCCAATTAAATTAGAAAAACAGTTGATAAATGCTCCAAGTGATCTCCACTGTCGATATCAGAGAAGCATGCACATAAAAGGTTCACCAATTGTAACAAAAGAGATCATGCACATTGTGAAAGGCTTAGTTAGCTAGAGCCAAAGGGAAAAAAGTATACCTTCGTTAATTTAGATCACAAACTTAAAAAATATTTTATTTCCTTAATATATCCTTAACTAAACACCTTCGTATAAAATGAAATGAATGAGCATATATTCTCTACATTCGTATTGTTTTCTTTTTCCTCAGCATTTGTATGCCACAAGAGAAAATTGGTTAAAGGGACTGAGACAAAACGGGGGAAAACAACATAATTTTGACCAAAAAAACAACAACATAGTACATGAGCGTAAGACTTGATCAACTGCCTCCCCTAATAGTAGGATTTCCTAATTCTCTCCATCTTCCTTCCTCCTTCTCTCTTCTCTCTGATTGTTTTTCCTTCACTGCATTTCATGATCTTTTGATCTTTCGTTCCCTTTGGGATGTTCAAGCTAATAACCTAAATTATAACAAACAAAAAAACATATACACAAAAATAGAATCAAATTAACATCCCAAAAAAAATGGGAACCTGCATGTCTGTACAAAATGCAAGTTTCTTGAAAAGAACAAAAATGAGGCCTACTCCTCTAGATCAAGAAACATGTTCCAAGAGCAGCAGCCGGACATCCGTGCCTAAATCCCAGAAATTCTCAAGGCCAATAAATGTCGTGAAGTATCCATCGGGTGATGACATTTACAAGAGGTACTTACTGTTCGATAGTTTGTAATATATACTATAAAGTTATTCGATTTTTTGTCTCCCACATTAAAAGGCTGAAGAGTTTGAAGGCTTTATATATTAAAAGATACTTTTATTTAAAATATGAATTTACGTTTGAACATTTCATGAAATAGGCATCGCGTCTTCCTCATGCATTTTTGTGAGAAGTAGCTAATTTAATTTTCCCCTATACAACAACTTTCTTTCCTTGTATATTTTCCTAAACTGTATAAGGATAATATGATCTCTTTAAGGAAAGATGTTTGCAACTTTAAAGCTTGAATATAAATATAATTTTCAGTACACAATAGTTTACTTTTATTTTGAAGCAGTGGTGGAGCAATCCTTGTTCAAGAGTGTTCTTTAGTCGGAAGACGATCACACTGTGTAGATAGGTTATCTTTTTTGTATGTATACTATATGTCGAATCTCCTAGACTTCTTTGTGTGTTTAATTCTTTATGCATTGACCCCATTTAATGAAAATCTTGGATAGCTCCGCCACTATCCTAATGGAATTTGTCTGCACTTTTCCTATCATTATACGAACGAAAATAATAGTGATTTATTCATTTATTCACTTTTCAATATCTTTCACATGTCACTGGCCTTAAAGCCTTTTTTCTTACTTTTTGTTAATATATTTCCTAATTATAGGTATGAGTTTGGGAAGGAGTTAGGAAGAGGGGAGTTTGGGATAACATACCAATGTGTAGACAAGTTAAGTGGAGAGAATGTGGCATGTAAGACAATAGCAAAGAGCAAGTTGAGGACGGATATAGATGTGGAGGATGTGAGGAGGGAGGTGGTTATTATGAGGCATTTGCCTAAGCACCCCAATATTGTTAGCTATAAGGAAGTTTATGAAGATAAGGAAGCTGTTTATCTTGTGATGGAGCTTTGTGAAGGTGGTGAACTCTTTGATAGAATTGTTGCAAGAGGACATTATACTGAAAGAGCTGCTGCTCGTGTTACCAAGACTATTCTTGAAGTTGTCCAGGTAATTAATTAATATTCTTCCTTTTATTCGCCAGGTAAAGTATGTTTTACGCTATTAGATCATTCAAAAGATATTTCTAAGTAAGCTTTTTGAAAATACAAAAGTTATAATCTTGAAAATAAGACAATTTACCTGCTATAACAGGTTAAAAGAATTTAATGGTATACATATTTCTTATACTGACGATATATGTAACTTAAACTCTATAGGCACTTAATTACATTCTCGGTTAATTTGCAAATGCTAAACAAAATAATTTATGCTTGGTGATAGGTATGCCACAAGCATGGGGTAATTCATCGAGACCTCAAACCTGAAAACTTTTTATATGCCAACGCAAGTGAAAATGCTCAGTTAAAGGCCATTGATTTTGGCCTTTCAATTTTCTTTGAACCTGGTAAGGTTACCCGTTAATGCCTTATCGTGGAGATTTACCTGTTATTATCTTACAAGTGACCTAAATTATGTAACTATTTTATGTCGTCAATGCATAATACATCTATTTTTTTTCATGGTTAGGTCAGAGATTTGGTGAAATAGTAGGAAGCCCATATTACATGGCTCCAGAAGTTCTTCGACGAAATTATGGACCAGAAGTTGATGTGTGGAGTGCTGGGGTTATTCTTTACATTTTGTTATGTGGTGTTCCCCCTTTTTGGGCAGGTAACTTACAACTAAAAGTCCTTGTATTATTCTATATTCTATAAAAGCACCAATTAAACTTAATTTAAAATTACTTGACTTAATATGTGATGAATAGTCTAATTGTGTTTCCTTGATTATGGGGTGTGATTAGCACAGAAACCGAAGAAGGAATTGCACACGCAATAGTAAAGGGTACAATAGACTTTAACAGAGATCCATGGCCAATAGTATCTGAAGAAGCTAAGGACCTTGTTAAAGGAATGCTTGATGCTAATCCTTATAACAGGTTTACTGTTGAAGAAGTCCTTGGTAAGCACTTTTACTGTCGATAAAATGTGTGTAGCAGACAACCTACCTTATTAGCGTATAGTAATTGAACACATATAGCCTTAGTTATCTTATTATGTTTGATCCTGAAAGATTCAAACTAATTGATCAACTGTGTTGATGTCAAATTAGAACATCATTGGATACAGAATGCTGATAAGGTGTCTAATGTTTGCTTGGGAGAAGGCGTGAGATCCAAGATTAAGCAATTCACTTTGATGAATAAATTCAAGAAGAAAGTTCTAAGAGTGAGTAATTCACTTTATTTTTCTTGGATAACATGTGTAACAATGTCGAATTTTATTTCATAATTATACATACGTATTTACAGGTTGTAGCAAATAACTTACCACAAGATCAAGTACACGAAATAAAACAAAAGTTTTATATGATGGACACTGACAAAAATGGAAACCTAAGCTTCCAAGAGCTCAAAGATGGTCTACATATGATGGGCCAAACTGTTGCTGAACCTGAAGTCAAATTGCTAATGGATGCTGTAACTTTAATTTCTCCTAATCTTCCATCAATTAATTTTACAAATTTTCGTTTTCCCTTGTAATTAATTAAGAAATGTTGTTTTGTTAGGCTGATGTTGATGGAAATGGGATGCTGAATTGTGAGGAATTTTTGACAATGGCTGTGCATTTACAGAGGCTAAGCAATGATGATCATCTCCGCCATGCATTCCTCCATTTTGACAAGAATAAAAGTGGATTTATTGAATTTGAAGATTTGAAAGTCTCTTTGTTTGATGATCCTCTTGGTCCCAAAAATGATCAAGTTATTAATGACATCATATTTGATGCTGATTTGGATAAGGTAATCCATTAACCTTAATAATCTAACACACAATCCTGTCTTAATTTTTAGATTACTAGTTTCATCCTTTATGGACAGTTATATGTAGTAATTTATGTATAGCAGTTAGGAAAAGAAAACAGTAGTAAATTTTATTGCCTATTTCGTTTGGTATGAGGGATAGGATGGGATGGAATTATTAGTCTCGTGGGATTAGAATTATCTCATGTTTGGTTGGTGGAATAACTCCTTTGGTATCCACCCAATCTCATGTAGATGAGATAAAAGGGGGATAGGTTATCCTAAGTAGAGGGTGGGATATGTTACCCCATCCTGCCTCACCCAATCTCATCTATATGAAATAAATTATCCCTCCTACCAAATGACCCGAGATATAAGTTATATTCTATTCTATTTTGTTTTATTTGGTTGCTTCATTTTGCTAATACATGAATACAGGATGGAAGGATAAGTTACCAGGATTTCAAGGTGATGATGTCAACAGGAACGGATTGGAAGATGGGTTCACGTCAATACTCAAAAGCAATGCTGAATGCACTTAGCATGAGACTTTTCAAAGATAAATCCATGCAATTAAAAGATTAACACCTTGCAATGCCAATATTCTTTGAGCTTTTCTTATATCATTCACTTGACATGAAGATGAAAAACAAATGTAAAGAAAATGAAATGGCTAAGAAATATACAGGGTTTTGTTCCACGTCTTTGATTAAGCAAGGATATATATGCATATATCTTGTCTGCTTCAAATTTTTTTTTGTTTTACAATATAACGACAAAAAGATCATTTTGGTATGACTGATATTAATTGTAGTGCTTGATTGAGTAATGGAGAGATGGCGACCAGGAAGCATTTTTTTTCCCCTTAGTCTGAAATTCACTCTTAATAAAGGAATAGAAGAGAAAGGAAAAAGGTGAGTTAAACAAACATTTTTCATTATATACACACAAGTCACCGGTAAGAACAGTAGCACAGTTTTGTTTGCAGCTACTGCCCACTCCCCCCAAGAAAGAAGAGATGAGTTAAGTTGAATAGTTCTGCACCTTAACTCTATCAGACTATTTACAACAGAACCACAAATTTAATTGCCCCTTGAAGATGCAGAAGAGCAAACTTCATTTTTCAGGGGTTCTTTTTACCTATACTGTTCTCTGACATCACCATCTGAACATCATTTTATCCCCCAAAATCCCACAGTATCGTCATCCAAGTATTTGCTTGGCCATCATGTCCTAGTGGAGTTCTTACCCCTACCACCACCTTTGCCCTTGCTGCTCCCAGTTATGTTCTTTGAGCTGGGTGCCTTACTACAAGCACCTTGGGAATCCACATCAGCAAGACCATTCTCCAGTGCTCTAACCAGATTTTCAAAGTAGTTTCGGGTGACACTGTTGCAATTAGAGAAAAAACAGCTGTCATTAAAAATATTAATATACCAATATGAACACTATCAAACACAAAACATCTCATCTCTTCCACATATTTGAGAGGTGGACTTGCAGCTTAGGCAACAATTATCGCGTGACATTTACAATGTAAAATCCTAGTTCGTGTTTGGTAACCCCTCCAATTTACGCTATTCCCTGAACACACAGGCTTTCGTCCTTTTTCAATGGAAGTGGAGATGATGTTCATGGGGGGGGGGGGGGGGGGGGGCACATAAAAAAGAAGTGTTTTCCCATCAATTGAGGGTTTAAGTGCAAATAAAGGATGGTATTAGTGAAAACACAAACAAAGAATTTAAAATTTATGCATAACTCAAGATAAATAACTTTTAACATGAACAAATAGATAAACAAAAGAGTTGAAAGATTATAATTAAGTGAAACAGTTATCGTTTAGTGATGCTCTATTCAAAAAGGTGCTCATGGATGAAGAGAAACACACTTCAGTGATTTGATGCTTGAACTTGAACTAAAGCACTACCTGAGCAAGGCAAAGGACTCTGCGTATTTTCACATCAAGCTTGAGAACTACGGTGTAACTCTGAATAAATCTGGCTGAACAATTTTTCTCTCAAAAGTTAAATTGAAGCACCACTGCATATGGTCATCACAACCCACTGAGACTGACAAACTTCATTGGACTAGCCTAGACCCTACCTAATTGCTCTGCAGCCTAGGGATTCAAGTGCACAAATAAATTTGATAACCACACGGGCAAAAAACATTCCACTTCCAAAAGTAACAAATAAATTTGATAACCCGCCGATCTTCAATTTTTTTTACAAGGTGGAGATTTTATTAAATGGTACCAAGATGGTACGAAAAATGTGATCTTCAATGACAACCACATTTCAAGTAAAAAGGGTCAAACCAGAACTCTTGAATTAATTCTACAGATTGACTTTTAGCTGAAGAAACGTTCATATTTAATGCTTCTAGGCAATTGTGTGAGCCAAATTACCTTGTTAAACCAGCAAGCTTTGTACGGAAATCATTGAAATCCTTGGACGCTCTTGTAGCATAAAGGTAAGTTTGGAGTTCCTTTTCAGCACATCGATGAAGCCTCTCTAAACCAGCCTCTGCCTCACCTGTACAGATAAAATGTTGCATACAGAAAAGTAACAGAAGCATGAGACAAATTTACTGAAGATGATCCAAGAACAAGGCACACATGATGATGATAACTATAAATACCTTGTACGTACTCAAAAAACTGCCTTTTCGCGTGCTCATGTTCGGGTAGGTAGTATCCATATGCATAGGTCCATTTCAACACTCTCCTACATTCAACTACCTGCAAATTGTATAGTGGAGAACATCAATTGCTCCATATTACATGCCCCAATAGAAGAACACTTCCAAGTTCAGAAGAACTTAAGTGTATAAATAAACTATGTGCTTGCCAACATCAAAAGGTTTTTCTCAACCGAAGGAAAGATGTTTGTCTCAAAAAGCTTACAGAGACACAAACATAAAAACATCAGGGACAACTACGAGAAGAGCTAAAGTAATGTCTCAATGAAAAGGGATACAAATATGATTGGTAAATTCCTTTTTTTTTAATCAGCAAGCAAAATATTTTATAAAAATAATACTTATCGGTTCACAAGTTGTAACAACAGCAAATGATTCACAAGTTGGACATAGATAGCTCCCTCCATCTCCTTGAAATACTCCAAAATATTTAGAGTGGGTCCACTATGGTTCTCTATCAGAAGATTGAGAAGGAAATTAAACCTGTAAATCACTTCATTTTTATTAGGGATCATTTTGGAGAATCCCTTTAACAGCCTTTATGTAAGAGATACTTTTAGCCATTACCTAAAATTGTATACATATATATATATATATATATATGTGGATGCATATGTGATGTCTATGCGCACTACAATCTAAGAAACTCAGTAAGCTAATAAAGAATATCTTATGGGATGGATGCTAAGAAGGGAAAGAAGAGATAAATCTGGCAAAGAGGATCAGTCCCCTAAGTAGGTGCATTCACAAATTACTCATTCCCAAACAAATCCTTCTTATCGGGAAATAGCTATCAAGAACTGCATACAAACAGGAAGCGCCCCTATGGATGGAAAAATTGTTGCAAAATACGGATGTACACAGTAACAGTCTTCCGGTCTTCATCTGATTATGCAACCTCATGGGAGACTCACATGGAAAGGAATGTGATGGAAAGAAGGGATTTATTCAAAAGGGGCTGAATCCATATTTTGGTTTGATGTATGGTGCCGGAAATTAACCGTGAAAGACAAATCTCCAAACCCCGATGCATGGTTCCAAGACTTATCCTAGAACGACAACCCCCCCCCCCCCCCCAAAAAAAAAAAAAAAAAACAACTCCTCCTCCACTATCATGGATAAGAAGGCCAGAGTAGCCAAAGTTCATAGAAGCTTTGGATATCGAGTGTCCTCAACAAGTTTAAGAAACCAATTCAAAACTGGGAATGAAAGAGGCTGATGATTTCCTACAAAAGATACAGCTGTATGTACATCGAGGGTCACAAGTTGATGTGGACTAGGCCAACCACGAACTGATTCTCAATGATGTCATGTTATAACTGCTTATCATCACAGGAATGCCCTTTTGGACAACTAATGTTTTATATAATGTAAATATGAAGAAGATTGCAGTGTTCACCTGTTGCCAGGATTCTATAATGAACTTCAATTGTGACTCAGGTTGGCACTGTATTTCACTAAGCTTTTCGAGCTGCAGAGATGAACCAAAAATTACATTAAACACATATTCGAAAACATATCGAAAGGAAAAAAATTATGCCTCGAGAGATGTCAAAAGACCAAAGAAAAAAAAAGAACTCATTTCCAGAAAACAAAATCTTCAGCACTAACTTTTTCTTTTTTGATATCATTCTTTAGCCTGTGTATAGTAGGTGGAGCAAAATCACAACCAGGCATAAAATAAATCACTACATAAACCAAGGAGTACAACTGTAATACACACTGTCCAACAGCAATCCTAGATTAAATCAAGTAAAGCAGAGTAGCAGACACATTTGATCAAAGTTACAACTGCACCCTAGTTTCAAGTATCTTCACATAACTGGAAAAAACCATAGTAGCAAGAGTGACTGTTGTCTTTAAGCAAAAACAGATTATACTTACATGAACAGTTTGCATTTGATGCAGATCTGCCATAGCTTTTTGCCTCGACTGCCATTTAGGAAAACAAGGAATATTAGGTTTACAAAAAGTGCAAAATTTCAATTTCACAAATTTCTATTAATGCATGTTTCACCATTGTCGGTCAAATTAAAGTCAAGGGTAACTTTCAATTTCACGATTTAATGCACAGTTTACTATTTTCAAGATGTGGATAATCTGTTCCTAGAAAATAGTAGTAGGAGATAATTTTTGTACTCATTTGCATCCTCTGGATGATGAATGAATGAAACTACACATTTACCTGATCAAAAAATAGTAGAAGAAGAGAGAGCTCACAAGAGATGCAAATCAATGGCATCAATCAGTAAATCTTATTTTCTTTCAGGGCATCAATCATCGACAATTCAAAAAGGGAAGTGTACATATATTCAATTCCAGTACCTACAAAAGGAGAACCGGAAAGAAGCAGCAAACAGGGTAACATACGACATAACCGTAACCCCTCTCACTCCATAACGCTTCTACCCAATATTTGTGCAGCTTCAACAAGTACGACAAAATAAGTTCAAAGGAAACGAGATAGGGAGAGAAAGTGAGAAACAGAGACAGCTTTGCCTCCTTTAGATCTCCGGAGAACAAAGGATTGAAATTTGATTAAGCTGACTTTTGATAAAATCAAAGGAAAGGTGATTGGATTAAAACTGGGCTAGGCTAAGAAAAACATTATCTCATAGCTGGTAACAAAGCATTTGACATTGTAGAGACGGCCTCAGCCACTGACATTTGGTATGGACGGGTAGAGAGGAGAAGAAGCTTCATCAGGAGAATGATGATCAGCAAATGAGTGTTACTATGGGTGTGTGACTTATACCCCAGAAATGGACAAAGATAAACAAGAATCAAACTCCCATGGCATGCGCGAACAGGGAGCTCATGCGATTATAGGTGACGCATTTCATTTTGGTGTTCATTAACATTTACCAGGTGTCAAGCTCCAATTATAGCTTGCAGTGTTGATCCCATCGAGTATGAAAATGCTTTTAAGTGGCAATATCTATTACCTATGTGTACGTTATGGCAAAACCGATACACTCCCGTCGAACTCACTTGTCTCCTTCTCATTATACATGATTTCTGCTTTGATTCTATAGAGAAGCAAAAACCTTTACAGTTGGCAAACACCTCTCACAGGGTCTAATAACTACAAAAGATGCGGCACAAGAGTGGCGGAAGACCTCACATAATGTATTTTTATGTCCTACAACCCAAGATGGAACATTTGGGAAGTAAATTATAACTTTAGGCCAACATTAAGGACATTTGAAAGGGGAAAAAAAACATATCCCCTATTCTTACCTGTTTTCCTTTATCAATCGATCTCATAGATTTACAAAAAAAATATCCATGGATAGGGTGTGAAATTGATTCTAAGAGGAAAGGGGAGTACTAGCAAATAAAACCAATTAGTGAAATACCCCCTTACACATAAATAAGAACTGAAAATATTAGACAAACAGAGTTATCCATACCGATTGATTGGTTGCCCAACGCTCATAGTAATGTGTGTACCTCTCCAGAGAGTTTTTGGCCATCTCCCTCCGCCTCTCGGCTTCATCATACTATATGCAACAATGTATGCATAAGCATATAGGACATCAACAATTACATTCAGGATCAACAATTACAACCCAAATTCAAAGAACCGAGGTGTAAAAGAATAAAATGCAAGCCAAATATAGGCAAACTGGAAAACTCACCACGCCCTCTTGCTTTGCTGATTCATAGCGGTTACACGCATAAAATCCGCCGGTCCTTTCACCATGGTCTAACCATGCACCAAGACATAACCTATGAGATATAAAATAACACTACAAGTAAGGACCTTTTGGTAACCACATGAAATACTTCAAAATGAGTATATTCAGTATCATCTACTTAAGTGTGTATATGAATGCCCTAGAAATATCTTTGACAAGATAATGCCTAAAAGTTTATCATGTAGAACTTCAAGACATGCTCATTGATAAATATATATTTTTTTCCTTTGGGTCCCAAAAGAGTGCATGGAAGGTAGTGAACTTCAAGAATGAGCAGTCTAATGTACAGAAATAGATGTAGGTGCAAATTTCTTACCAGCAGAACTCAAATTTACATGGTGGCGTACAAGTCATGTGCATACACCCTTGGTTTTTCTCAATTGGTCGCTTGCACTTTGGACAGGGCTTGGAATTAGCCAAGATCCTGAAATCACCACAAAGGAAAGTTATATATCAGAAGAACGAGCTTGTTTTTATTTGGGATCTAATAAGTGTATGATCTGACCATATTAACTAAAAACTAGTTCAATCCCACACTGCATTGAGATAACAAGAAACACCAAACAAAAATGATACAGATGAGTATCAAACATTTTCCACTCCTTGACAAAACCATATGACCATTACTAAGTGTTGCAGAACATAAAATAAATAACCTAACAACTTAAGCTTTTGATTTATGTTGGATCAAATCTTTTGGGAAGCTTTTGGCCCTAGCAAAAAGGTCACTAAGCCTTCACGCAAGCAACCACGATAGAAGCGGAGCACGAAGCTACTACCTCCCCCTACCGACTAAAATACAACAATGGCGACCTACTTTGATTCAAAAGAAAGGCGAAGGGTCCGGCAACAAGCGAACGGCCTTCTATCATAGTTGCAAGGGTTCCAAACCTTAACTACTTAAGTACCAAAGGCTGCTTTTGGTTGGTTTCATAATGGGGTTGTTCACTACAAGCTATCAGCGCTCAGCACCATCTTAGATTGAACATTGACTTATCTTATTGTCGTTCAATCTCTAAGGCATGTTTCCTCTGAGAACGGAATAGCGTTCATGTCCAAAGGTGACACGGTTCATCTACTTCAGCACTGTAATAAACAACTGGTGTGAACTCGAGTCTCCTTGTGATCAATCAACAAAATCACCATGTGCTTGCCCCAAAAAAATGAGACCACACGTAGGGGTCATGCTGCCATAAAATAAATAAATGAATAAAAATGTCCCACTCTAACAACTTAAACATTTAAATAGAAGGTTCATACACTTCAACATCAAATGTTCCAAACATAATCATATTGTTTTTCTACTAATCATTTTGATGACCGAAAAATTCCCAAGGACTAGTAGCGCACGGTTAAGAACTCGGTAAATAATGGGCCTGCCCGTCTACTGTTCTACGCTTGAATACCAGGCTTTTGCCTATGACAGGGTTTGAACCCGAGACGTACGCCTAACCTACACATCATGTGTTGCGCTCTTATTAGACCAAAGACTTGGGGCTATTTTTTTCCCCAACTATTGTCTCAACAGGAAGGAAAAGCACGTTCATAATTGAAAGCCCAAATCTTTTTAATAATTGCCAGTACTCTGCAGCAGTAAGTGGTACACAAAAGGTCCTCCAAAAATGTAGAAGAGAGCCAAAAAAGTCCCACCAGTCTGCAGGAAAGAATGTTCAAGTCCTCCCGAAGCTTTTCTATTTCTATCCTTCCAAATGATCCTCATAAGCACCAAGGGAGACGTTTCTCATGTTATACTTCTCTTCCTCTTCTAAATTTTCAACCTGACATCACGTTTTCTACTCCCATCAGCAATATCCAATCAAGTCCAGACATGTTTCACATAACTTATATGCCTCCGGGAACTGAAGTAACAGATGATTGATGTTCTCTTATGTGTTTTAAAGATTACTCACCACTGACATAAACTTTCTACTTTTTGCTCGTACTCTCAACTGTTTAAAAGGATCCCAATTTTCTGCTCATGCACAGAGAGGGGCTTTCCTATTTATTGGGGATTTTTAAAAAATAATCATCACCTGACAATAACCAATCAGGCTTTTGTGCTACTTCATCAATGCTCTTCTGGTTCACAATGAGTGAGACAGTGAGGAAAATCATCACCCTCTCCCCTTAAAAGGCCGTTGCAGGGAAGACCTTAGCACACACATCCCGTACTCTCCAAGACACTGACCAAAACTTCTCTTCTTTATGTCCCTTTTATGATAAAAGTCTACTCTTCTTATTTCTTAAGCCATCATAATGGTCCATCACCCCACCTGTAGGATTGCATTGTGTATGTTGTTGTTGTAATGGTTCATCAGACAGAACAAGGGCTTCTTCATAGCTTCGATATTTCATGTTATAAGTTTATCTTATCAAAAACATTCATGTTATGAATCAATATAAGATAGAAGTCCACAGTTGCTTGTTCCAAGTATACAATTGAAATATTAATCATTCACCAAGCATCGTGTCTGGATGTTTACCTAGTCACCAGCTAAGTAAAATTACAAGGTTCAAACCCTTCCTGCAAAAATTGGTATTACGCTCCTCTATTTCACTTTATATGAACTCTTTCCATTTTGGTCCATTTCAAAAAGATTGTCTATATTTGGGTACTCTTTTATTTTAATATTCTCATTTTACCTTAATGACAAGCTCTTACGGGAATAAGAGACATGTTGAGGATTACAAGATTCTAGCGATACTTTTGGTATGTTATACACAGTTTGCTCAAGTGTCAAAGGTCAAAACAGAGAGAGTACTATTATTTACTAATATAAAACAGAAAAGATTAATCATTCAGGAGAGGGACAGGAGGCAAACCATCAAACACACCAGCTTTTTTTTAGAAGGATCGTCAAATACACAACAGCTTTAAACAGAAAAAATATATTCCCAACCAAAAACCCAAAAAACCAGAAAGCAGAATCATTCAAGGAACACTAACAGAGATATCAATATAAGATGAATACTTACCAATTCATGTTTTCTGACTCGGCACTGTTTTTCAAAATCCACTTGGACACAGTATCACAGTCCACGGGCCGATGAGCCTCTTCTGTACACTGAAAGGAAATAATAGTACAATAACGACGACGGCTTCATGAACTAAAAAGATGAAGCTAATAATAAGTTAAAGGAGTCTTACATTCCAACAAAAACTAAAGGAACAACAGCAAGTAACATCATAACTTCCACTTCCAAGATCATATTCTATTGCAGAATCACAACCTGGGGCAGGACACCATTTCGTCTACAGAAAACAAGAAAACAAACATATCACACCTGGTAGCAAATAATCATGGGTAGAGCAAAGAATCTGAACTGTACAAGTCCTCAATAACATGAACTAGTTGATTATGACATTGTTCGTAGTCGCGGTTTCCCCATTGCATGCTGAATAAGCAGATGCATTTGGAGTGAGCGAGCAAATAATCAAACAGAGGTTTCATGATATGACAGACAATCAAATTCTTGGATAACATATACACGCACGAATAATCCTTTTGCATCATGGTGCAATGTCGATCCTGATATGGATAGCGCAGTAAAACCATAATTTGAACCTCAGGTGAGAAGCACATGAGACCCTTCAAGTTGAGCTCAATGCAAGGCCTTGCCTTAATTTTCCTAGCAATAAGAACACATCAAACTGAAAGCACTTGGCACCTGCCTTTCTATTGTCCTCAATATAGGATCTAAGAAGGTAACGATAGTACTTGTCTTTATCTTCACCAGATGCCAGCGTATCAATCATATCTTGACCAATGGCAGCATCGCATGATGGGTCAGGACATTGCAGCATCAAGCATCCAGGGCCGTCATTGATGGATGTGGTAATGTAAGCTGCCAGAAAAGAACAAAAACCGTTAGACAAGAAAATAGAAGACATGACAGGTAAAAGACAACTGAAATTCTTCAGTAAAATTTGAACTGAATAATATATTCGATGGAGAGTTCTCCCTTCACGATGCTACACTAGAAGCCTCATCCGTTACCATTTAAGCGTCAGGATTCATAAAACAGTATCAAGGTTCTAGGATTTGCACATCCAATGGATTACACTTTTAAATAAAGAAGGATTTGGACCCTAAAACTTGTTAGCCACTTCTTTCAAATACAAAGAAAAGCAAAACCATATATGTGGCCAAAAGCTTCAAGAAGAAACAAACCTTTCCAGCAAGTGGCACAAAAAGGATGACCACACCCAACAGATATAATGCCATCAGGAGGGTAGTTCTCAAAGCAAATCCCACACACCACCTGCCAAGAGAATATCTTGGTTAAATAAGCAATGTAAATAGATTCAGGTCACCAGAAAGAGACAGCAGCCAAATCAATGTTATAATGGCTAAAAAGTGAATCAGTCTCCGGTAACAAAGTAAAGAACTTACTTCTTTAACTCTAGAAAGAGGGACAACAGGCTTCTCCAACAAGCCGGCAGACTTGCGCACTCTTTCTTCATCAGCAAACCACTCCTCGTGCACCTTGTTCACACTCCTACAATCATCATTGTTTTTGTCTTTTAGAAACAGGTCAAACGGGAGGAAGACCAAGTCCTTCATAACTCATATACAAGTGGAAAGCACAAAGACATAGTATGAATAACATTGCACAATTAACATTTCCAAAGATGCTCATCGAGTGAAAGCTACAACAACAACATAATACCCAGCTACAGAAGACAAATATTTCAATCCAAGTAATAGCACCCAACAGCACTCAGAATAACTATTAACTTCTTAGGTTAAAGGGGAGAAAAGATCAAGTTTACCAGTTATAACGCCGAAGTAATATACAGGCAGCTTCTCTTGGTATGGACAGAAGAGTAGAAATTGTCGTCATATCATCCTCCTGTCTTTGACGTATATCTTCTTCCTTCAAGACTGTATAATTTTTCTGCAAATTGCAAAGGCAGTGTGTGAATCCAAAACCAAATAGGAATTAATACAACAACAACAACAACATGCCCAATGAAATCCCACATCGTGGGGTCTGGGGATTGTAGAGTGTACGCAGACCTTACATCTACCTTGGTCGAATAGGAATTAATGATAAACCACAAGGCATTGAAAAAAACAGTTAAAATGGGAGTTCTCACAAAGGGGAGCTAAATTAAGAGAAGCCTACTTGTATCACATCAAAGTGTTTACTATCAGAGAAAATCAACTCTAGCTCAAGAGAAGCCCCTTTATGGCACATCGAAGTGATCACTACCTAAGAAAGTAGTTGTCCCACAAAACAAGAAAGTAAAGAATACAAACACAGTAATTCACTAATCATTATGATTCCGATAAAAGGTTCATTTTAACTACAACCCTACAAACCATATACTAATGGCTTTAAAAAGTTGACATAGCCCCAAAATACAATTACATAAGCCATAACATCAGGACTCATCAAAATCCGCAACCTCATCAATCATCTACTGGTTCGTCCGTGGTGCCTTTCCACAGTTTTGGAAAAGAAAAGTGAGTGAAGTTTGGAGTCACACGCGCAATTATACTATCCTTATATGTGAGGGATACAAAAAAGGCGCAAGCTTTATAGTGAAATTCACTTCGAAAAACACACCCAAATCAAAATCAAAGACTCCAATTTCGATGAACCACACCCCTGAATTTCACTGCTCAGCTTATACATATCAATTCTGAAGGTTACAACTTACAGCAAGTACTGATAAGAATTAAAATTATTCTATCCCTATATGTGAGGGATACAAAAAAGGTGCACGCTTTATAGTGAAATTCACTTCGAATTACACAACCAAATCAAAATCAAAGACCCCAATTCCAATGAACCACTCACCTAAATTTTACTGTTCAGGTATACATATCAAATTAAGAAGGTTACAACTTATAATATTCCTGTATGCGAGGGATACAAATAGACTCTTTCCTTTAATAAGAACAATCTAAATGTGACAGCCTTAGAAGAAATCGTGTCCGCCCCGGGCATCTGCAACGTCCTCCTTTGATATTCTAATCTGGGAGAACTAAAAGACTGACCCATTCGGTGACTTTCGCGGTCGCCCGAAAGTCCCCCAGAGATATTTGTTCAAATCCAATTCGGACAAGAAATAGATTATTGGTTTTCTTGCTCCCGCTTCCTCGTCTGCGCTCATCAAGCCAACTTTGCTCTTTGGGAGGTGAAAGAGCGTTTTTGGTCCCTTTTGTCCAGTGGTTAGGACATCGTCTTTTCATGTCGAAGACACGATTCCCGTAGCAGAGTAAGCTAGAAGATGACCAATCCCGCCCCATCATGATTAGTGTCGAGTCCGTTGTGAGGTACTTTAGATAACTATTCTGAAAAAGAAAAAGAAATCTCCTCCTTAAAGCGCTAGTCACCGCTTACTCTTCGTATTCTAAGAAGGCATTTAATGCCCAAAGATCAGCTGGTACCACTATAACGCCCGCTTAAGTAACCTCCTTCTAGATCGGACAGGTCTTTTACTTGACGGCCACGCCTATTTGTTCACCCGAGATGCAGAACAGAATTAGCCAGATCGTCTGAAGCATGAACAGAATCGCCTTTGTTCTGAGGCGCAAGCTTTATAGTGAAATTCACTTCGAAATAAACGCCCAAATCAAAATTCAAGGACCCCAATTCCAATGAACCCCTACAACAACATACCCAGTGTGATCCCACAAGTGGGGTTTGGTGAGGGTGGGGTATACCAATTCAATTACACAAAAAGAGAAACCTATGTCGATTAAGAACCGAAAGTTTGTTCGTCAGACAAGGCCCACGTGTTGTGCATCTCTGGTGTTGCAGACCTTACCCTACCTTGTGTAAGGTAGAGAGGACGTTCCTATAGACAATTCTAATGAATTATACTACTATTTCTGAAGGTTAAAGACTTGCAATAAGTATCCATAAGCAGTAAAAACGAAACAGACCCAAATAAACCAGGATGTACATAAAGTACTCACACAACCAACCCCCATTTAGTTCAAGATCAAGACATAGCAGTAGTTATTGTACAACAACAACATACCCCGTGTAATCCCATAAAGTGGAGTACAGAGGCGGTTTCCGATAGACCCTCGGCTCAAAAAACGTAGTCAATACAGGATTTCAAGAAAATAAGACAGAAAAATATCAAGATATAAAACAAATGAAGTAATACACATATGAATAATGATCTACGTGATATCTAAATACTACTACTAAGAACATAGCAGTAGCTATTGTGTACAATCAAAAACGAATTTGAGTACCTGGGTACGACTAACAGCTTGGTCATCAGAATTATCAGATTCATTACCCATAAAATCATAGTCAGCCACATCACCATCACTATCCATAGCATCGCCGCCGCCATACCCATCACCGTCACTATAGAAATCATCATCCACCGACTCCATGTCATTAGCATCATGCATATCATCCTCGGAATCCATCAAGATTCAATTGTTACAACTTACAAGAGACCCTAAAAGGACCAGATAATAAAAGGTGAAATTGGGAAGAAAAAAGAAAAGGGTAGGTTAATTATGGTGCGGGGAAAAGGGAATAATAAGAAATTGATTGTTCAAAGGGAACAGTTGTGTCCAAAAGACGCACAAAGGGCAAGTGAGAATGAGAATATGTGGTTGATTAAAAGGGTTTTTTTTTTAAAGAAAATGGGGTTTATAGTTTTTAGAGAGGTGAGGTACTTTGGTGGGGTAGATGGAGATGAACGTTACAGGTTCGGTATTTATATTGAAATTCAATTAAATTTGAATTCGCGCGAAAAATCTCATATCATGACTTAAATTTGAGACCTATAACTAAAAAAAATATTTTAGTTATTTTTCACTTGCAATAAAGTTTTCAAAAAAGACTAAAAGAAGGATGAAGAGTGGCTATAATTGTGTCTATTTACGTATTTAAAATTTGATGCATGAATTTCCTTGAGTATGGCGTTATAGTTTGTATTTTTTTAAGGTAAAAATTTGTTGTAAAGAAGGTTTTATTAAAGCAACTCAAATTATGATTATTAAGGAACAATAGAACATATTAAAGTCTTGTTTCTTGTTTCCGTCTAAAATAAGTTTAATGTGTTTTGTTCCTTTTCGAAGTTGGTTTAGTATTTATTTCTAAAAAGGGATATTTATTTATTTATTAGTGAAATTCTACTTTCTATTGCTTTTCTTGTCGGATAGGAATTTTATTTTCTTTTTTTATTGAAATAGTGATATAGTAGTTATAAATACTTAGTATGAAGTAGCATTTAGAAGCACATAGTAGAAGAAGAAAAGAAGGATTAAATGGACCGTTAAGTAGACTTGTTAAGAATTTTAAGTAGCATTAAGTAGAGTTAAGTAGCATAAAGCAACACGTGGTAGAAGAAGAAAAGTGGGATTAAGTAGTGTTAAGTAGCCGTATTTTAAGTTGCGTTAAGTAGCCTTATTAAGTATTTTTAAGTTGCCTTAAGCAGGGTTAAGTAGCATAAAGTAGCTGATAGTTCAAGAAGAAAGTGAGATTAAGTAGCATTAAATAGCGTTAAGTAAGGTTAAATAACATGAAGTAACACATAGTTTAAGAAGAAAGTGAGATTAAGTAGTGTTAAGTGGCCTTAAGTAGGGTTAAATAACATGAAGTAGCACATAGTAGAAGAATAAAAAAAAGAATTAAGTAGCCTTATTAAATATTTTTAAGTAGCCTTGAGTAGGGTTAAGTATCATAAAATAGTATATTATTGAAAACTAAAAGTGAAATTAAATAGGATTAAGTAGTCTTAAGTAGGGTTAAGTAGCATAAAGTATCAAATAGTAGAAAAATAAAATAAGAAATAACTAATGATTAAGAACGAAGTTATACAGGATAAGATGGGAGTGGTCTCAGTGGCGGACAAGATGAGGGAAACGAGTATGAGATGGTTTAGACATGTGAAAAGGAGGTGCGAGGATGCGCCAGTGAGGAGGTGTGAAAGGCTGGCTATAGCAGGAGTTAGGAGAGACAGAGGTAGGCCGAACAAGAACTACATGGAAGTGATTACACAGGACATGACACATCTCCAGTTGACTGGGGACATGATATTAGATAGAAAGTTATGGAGGTCGATAATTAGGGTAGATGGTTAGTTGGTAACTAGGGATGGTAACAGATCGGATCTGGATCGGATCCTAATAGATCCATATCCAGATCCATTTTTCATACTTGGATCCAAATCCATCGGGTCCATAAAAAGCAGATCCAAATCCAGATCCATCGGGTCCATAAAAAGCAGATCCATATCTGGATCCATCGGATCTGGATCTACATGTAAATTTTTTTGGCTTGAATAATATTCCCACATGTTGAAACTTTTATGACAAAATGAAACGCAATCTAATTGAAAAAAATGATTGAGTTCATTCAATCAACCTACACAAACATGACACCATTCTTTCAAAATACTGAACAAAGTTTTAGCATCACAAGAAAATAAAGACGATTGACTTCATTAGTGATACTGAACAAGTTGCAACTTTGAGCTAATTTTTGGAGGCTTTAGTGATGCTCCACTTGTAGTTCTACTGATTGACTTCATTAAATAACATAAAACAATGTCAGTCATATATCAAAAGTTCCAGTTTTTTTTTTTTGCTGATCAAACAAATGAGAGAAAGATATTTAAAGCTTACGGCTAGCAGATTCAAGAAAGGAAAAATTTAAAAAGAGTTATAATTTTTTCTTTTTATAGAAATGAAAATACGGGAAACTGCAGAGAGCATATAGGTAAAAGAAATGAAACTTCAATGACAAATTACATGGATGTGTGACTTGTGCCTTATCCTGGTTCAATCCTTTACCCAATACATAAAATATGGAAAAAAAAATAAGAAAATACTTATAAAATTACATTCTAGGTTATGGATATATTTAATAAAAAACAGATTCACGGATCGGATCTGGACCGGATACAGATCTCAAATACAAGATCCAGATCCAGATCTGATCCTTCAGAAATGGATCCAGGTCCGATCCGGATCCGTCGGGTCCAAATTTTGAAGATCCATATCCTATAAATGGATATGGATCCACCGGATCCGGACCGAGTCCAAGATCCATTGCCATCTCTATTGGTAACATAGGGTTACTGTACTTGTAGTCGTATGATTTAGGTAGTCACGTAGTTTCTTTTCGTCATTTGTGTATTGATATTTGTTTATTATATTTGTTTTGCACATTTATTATTTTTTGTATTCTCTATTTATTTTTCATAATCATCCATCAGGTACATTTTTTTCTTGAGTCAATGGTCTATCGGAAACATCTTTGTCATGTAAAGGTATAAGTAAGGTCTGTATACATCCTACCCTCCTCAGATCCACTTGTGGGATTACAGTAGGTATGTTATTGTTGTTTTTGTAAATAGTGTTAAGTAGTATTAAGTACTTTTAATTAGCATTAAGTAGTAGTAGAAAAGATGGATTAAGTGGGGTTAAGTAGCCTTATTGAGTATTTTTAAGTAGCCTTAAGTAGGATTAAGTAGCATAAAGTATCACATGGTAAAAGAAACAATAAAGATTAAGTAGGGTTAAGCAGCACATAGTAGAAGAAGAAAAATGAGATTAAGTAACGTAAAGTAGCCTTAAGTAGGGTTAAGTAGCCTAAAATAGCACATAGCATAAGAAGAAAATAAGGATTAAGTAGACTTAAATAGGGTTAAGTAGCATACAATAGCACATGGTAAAAGAACAAAAGTGAGATTAAATAGTGTTAAGTAACCTTAAGTAGGGTTAAGTAGCATAAAGTAGAAGAAGAAAAGACGAAATAAGTATTTTTAAGTAGCCTTAAATAGAGTTAAGTAGCATAAAGTTGCACATAGTAGAATAAGAAAAGTGAGATTAAATAACGTTAAGTAGTCTTAAGCAGGGTTAATTAGCATAAAGTATCACATAATAGAAAAATAAAAGAAGGGTTAAGTAAGGTTAAGTAGCATTAAGTATGTTTAAGTAGTATTAAATAGTAGAACTAAAAATGAATTAAGTAGGGTTAAGTAGCCTTATTAAGTATTTGGAAGTAGCCTTAAGTGGAGTTAAGTAGCATAAATATCATACCCCCATCTGGGGAGGTGTGACCGGCACCCGGTGCCTTACTAGGCCCAAGCGAACCCTGTTGCAAGTAGAATAATCTATGTCTCGATAGACATGCTAGATCAATAAGGCTGATATGTAAGCTTATCATCGCAACTTAGGCCGACAAGTCCATACGCTAAAGTATCTGCAAATAATAGTCAACTTGACTGAAACGAGATCATCTCGACATACATACTTGGATGGCCGACAAGGCCTACATATGTCTCTGCAAACAGCAAAATCCAAACACATGATATATATTATATACGAGGGCTGACAAGGCCGTCATGCTCACACTACTACAAATATTGGACAAGTCTACAAACCTCTAAAGAGTGATAAATGTATCATAGCCGGGACATGGCCCCAGCCTGCCCATAGTATGTATATACACAAAAATCTAGATCTGGCAACTCTGAATGACATGTAGCTTACCATACAAACTGGTACTCGACAAATCTACTGAGAAGGTCCTTAATGTTGTATATCAAGACTTGCATGCATGAAATGCAATGCCCCCGGCAAAGGGATGTCAGTACGATATAATGTACCGAATATGTCAGACAACTGAAATAATTGAAAATGAGCTGAAATATAAGGTATATTGAATATAAACGTATAAGTCAACAGAAGTCTGGAGGCATACTCACCTATCTCGGACTACTAAATTGTACAAACCATATCAAACTATCCAGCCTCGTGTAAGACGCCTAATTAGTGTGAATAGCCTCGAAGGCAACTGTGTAGCCCCAAAGGCAAACGAATAGCCCAGAAGACCCCTGAAGGTAATCAATATAGTCATGTAGGCAAGACGTGTGACTCTATTTGTTTTATAATCAAGTTATCTACCGTCTTAACTATATAGCTAATCATTATCAATTATTGCTCATTCTCGACAAGGGAGGACCTCTACAAGAGGGTCATGGTAACCCGAAGACACTTTATACGACTAGCACATCCTTTTGCGAGTGATTGTGAATACTTTAACGAGAAAATCATGTCAAAAATGAAAGGAAGGTATAGCCTCACATACATGTCTCTGGCTCGACAACTCAAGAGCTCAACTCGTATTCGCTTTCCGATCTCCGAACTTAAGAACAACTCCTAACCCGGGCTTACTTCACCATGAAAAATCCTCCAATTCGAGCACAAGAGAGAGGAAGATGATCCACCAAGCTTTACGACTTATTCGGCACTTGAATCACTTGCTAAGCTTTGATTTCACTCTAGAACCATATGATTACCTTGGGAGAATCCTTGGAGAGCTTTAGGACTTGTCTAGTAGCTGGTTTAATGAGAAATGAAATAAGAACCAAAAGAATATTATAGTTTATACTTTATTTGCTTTATTAAAATGTGTACACATGCTCAATTACACTTTCCGAATCACTTTTGGCTGTTGAATTTCACTAGAGGCGATTTGCTTTCTTCCTCTTAAAGTAAAATTTTCTCTAAAGGCAATTCAAATTGTTATTGGCGATTCTCAATTATTTTTGGTGATTTTAACTCTGTCAATGGCGATTTGAAATCACTTTTAGCACTTATGTATTTGTCATTGACGATTCTAAATTTTTTAAAGTTACTACTTTAGTTCATTATATTTTGCTTTATGTGTTTAGTTCGTTTCTTGTATTAGTATTTATTTATTTAGTTTTATGTACTTGTGATTTTTCTAAATAATGAATCATAGGCCCAACTCAATCCTCCAAAACTCTAAAAATGTACGTGAGTGAGTGACTAAGTGACCAAGAATCAGAAGCCCAACTCAAATCCTCCAAAACACTAAAAACATACACGAGTGACTGAGTGATCAAGAATTAGAGGCCCAACTCAATCTTTCAAAACTCTAAAAAAAAAAGGGTACACGAGTGACTACGTGACCAAGAATTAGAGCCCCTCTAATAATATACTCAACCCTAGATATCCATAAAGCTCTCTATAGAATCATCTGATACCATTCGGTCTCTATTTATGATATTAATCATAATTTACTTAAACTTAGGTTCTTAATAATGGGAACACCCTCGGGTACGACCGAGTCCTCATCGAGGTGTGTGTGTGTGTATATATATATATAAAAAAAAAATTGCCCCACAGAGTGGCATGATTTTTACATACATGCATACATATGTTTATGATTATGACAGAGTAACCAGTATCCCCTAGAGTCTGTTATGAGTTTCAGGTTGACCCTTATCTATTTATATCTCATGTTTACATATGTTACATGCCTTATATATTCAATACGTCTTTCATACTGATGTCCTTCTTAGTGGCATTACGTTCATACTCGCAGTTACATATAGATAGAGTGACGCCTTCTGAGTAGGTGATCTGCTCAGTTGTGATTGTCGCACTCATTTCTCTCTGAGTTGCATTTTGCATGAGTCTTTAGTACTGATGCATATGATACTAGTATTTTGGGATATGGCGGGGCCCTGTCCCGACCTGTTGGTATGTTTATATAACTCTTAGAAACTTGCAGGCCTGTGTACAGTAGATGTTGATATGTCGAGGCCTTGTCGGCCCAAGTTTCATGTTTCAGGACTCGAATACTAGCGGTACACTCAGGCCTTCGGGCATTGGGTGCCGGCTACTCACCCCAAAGATGGGGTGTGACAAACTTGGTATCAGAGCAGATCAGTCATAGAGAATCTGTGAGTCGTGTCTAGAAGAGTCTTGTTTATGGGTGTATTGTACACCACACTTATAAGCGAGAGATTGTCAGGCATTTAAGGATGGTTTATGTTCTTTCATCTCATAGATCGTGCGGAAGAGTTAAGTTGTATTCTAGTCTAACTCATGCTTCACCAGTTTCAGTTCTGATAATAACCATAAGGACCTTGGGTAACTCGTATTCAAAGCCAGCCCACGAAAGATTCTAATCAGATTATTGATACGCAGAGGTGAGAGTATGATATTAAAATTTCAGAGAATGAGCGGTTGCCTTCCCTTTACATATGAAGGAAGTGATGTAAGCCCAAAAATATGAAGCATTGACTTTAGAAATATATGAGGAATAAAGTGATGGAGGTACACAATGTCTGAAGTATAAAAGATCGTAACGAGACCGAAATCCAGATAACAATGAACAATGTAGTGTTGTTTAGTAAGAAGTAATTATTTCTGTTATTGATCTATTGACGTAGTCTCAAAAGAAGTGGGACCTCTGGATATAACAAGGATTTAGCATGATCCTCAACATGGATGGTACCAAAGAATAGTACGGTTAGGTAGTGATACCCCCATTTTGGGAACATATACATGATGTACCCGGGAATCGTTAGCCAAGTATGACCTTGAAATAATTCAAAGATTAGCGGGCCAGGCATGAAGCCCTTTGTGCGAAAGATAAATGTTTCCCTTAGTGAGAATCATGTTATGAACTAGAGGCGAGGAGGAAGTTAGACATAATAAATGTTATATTGTGAGGGTATAGACGAGGATAGAGGGTGAGATTGGTAGCAAGAGAATGACGCAAGGTAAAACACTAGAATAAAGGTTCGAAATGACTGAGAGTCATGAAATAAAGTATAGAAGGATGGCAAGTCATGGCCAATAAAGATAGAAAGTGATAAACTAGTGACAGTTGGGGCATCCAGAGAAAGGTGTTGTGAGACCGAATATCTACTACGAGAATCGCATAAGCCAGAAATCGATGGGATAAGCTGTGAAGGGGATTTAGCCATTAAATCAAGAAATATTAAGGTTGATTATATCATTCAGTTAAGATGCAATAAGAGTTGAAGACTCTCGAGATGACATAATAAAAAGATATTGTGGAATGTCAAATTAAGCAGGTAGGTAGTAAAGGAATAAACTGTAAGGAAAGACAATCCTTGAAGGTTAGCAGGAAATGAGTCCCTAAGATTAACGTTTTTGGTAATGAAATTAAGAGTGTCGGTCATGAACATGTGACACCTTACTTATGCGAACGATTTAGTGACCTACTAATGGATATTGCTTAAAAGAAAGTTGTAAGTTGTTAAAGGATCGCATATTTTGATAAACGTCGATTTAACGACCTGATAATCTAAGGAGAAATTTTGGGTGTGGGAAGAGCGACCTGTGGGAGATGATACAAGGAAGAACCAACACAGACTCGTGCAATAGTTTAGCAAGCAAATGTAAGGGCTACGAAGAGAGGTTTTGCAACGATTAAGGTTGTTTTACATAGAGTTGGTGAGGAGTGCCATAAATAACAATGGATATGTACGTACTAATATTAAGACCGGAATGGTAGTGACCTCAAATTTAGATAGGGTTAAAGCAACGACAAAGACCGCTAAACGTCTGAGATTTAGGAAAAAAATGTAAAGAGTAATCAATGAAAAAGACACATGGAGGCTCAGGAGGAGCCACTCGGAGTTCATCGAAAAATGGTAAGTCGAGTTACCTTGAAAAAAGGTGCATGTGAAGCCTAGAAGAAGACGGCTTAAACGGTAACATTTCTTGAGAAGTATTTAGAGCAAGAAGTAATGATGAGAAAGACTAATGTAATGTCATCGAACCAAGGAGTTATAGAGCCTAAAGGTAAAAAACACATGATTAAAGATGATATTTATGATGAACGAAATGAGATATAATGGTAAGGAGGGTAACCAGTAAAAGATTAAGTATATCCAAGATCCCGCAGGAATATACGACTACGAAATTGCTAAAAGCATATTGCCTGTAGATATCTAATAAGAACAATAGAATGATTTAGTCCGCATGCAAAAGAGAATGACTCATCGATAATGGTGATGGTTGAGTAAAGACCAAGATTTAATCCTAGAAAGGAGCGCATAATTAGTTATATAAGGGACTCTAGAATAGTAAAAGTTAAATTTTGTCGATGTATGCAATGTGAAGACCTAAGGTGAACAAGAAGATGAGGTTGTTTAAACTAAGGGAGCGGATGGAGAAGTTAAGCCCGTGACTTAGGATCGACTACAATAAGCTGCATTAAGCATGAAGTCACAAGGACTTTTGATATAAAAATTGAAGGGAGTTCTCTCACTTGTACATAAAGATGTCATCTCGGATGAACCGCTATGGCATAAAGGCTCAAGTGTCTTCTTAAAGGAAATAGAAATCCTTGGAAAATAGAAGAAATTATGTAGACAAAGGTGAACCCCGACGATGTATTCAACATGACTCTTTTTAGGAGAAAAGGGTTTCAAATAAATTCGACTTCAGCAAATGAGTAGCCACGAATAGGATGGAAAGACGAGCATGACATAGTTCTAGCCGATCGATTGAGAGTCCGATGAGGGGACTAAATCAATGATAGAGGTGTTATATAGAACTCAGTGGTATCCCTCATTTACGGGATGTAGTGGAAGATGATCGCATAAGAGTTCGATCTTACTACCTTTTAAGGCAGCTAAGTTTCAGTGGTCAGATGCGTGTGAGAGTAGTTTTCAAGAATTGAAGGACTGGTTAACATCCACACATGTGTTAAATCTTCCCGGATGTACCGAAGGATATGTGGTTTATTGTGATGCCTTCAGAGTTGGCCTAAGATGTATTTTGATGTAGCACAGGAAGGTCATAACATACACTTCGAGGCAATTAAGGAAACACAAGGTAAATTATCCGACTCACGATCTCGAGTTGGCAACGGTAATTGCTCTAAAGATATGGCGTCATTATTTATGCGGAGTCCACATTGACATATTCACAGATCACAAAAGTCTACAATATATATTTTGTCAAAATTAACCGAATTTAAGGCAAATGAGGTGGTTGGAATTATTAAAGGATTATGACATCTATATTTTATACCACCCCGGTAAGGCGAATGTCGTAGTTGATGCTTTAAATCGTAAGTATATAGGAAGTTTAGATGGTATTGAAGCCAATAAGCTAAAATGACCAAAGAACTATGTCGCTTAGCCAATTTAAATGTGCGTCTTTTGGATACAGATGATGGAGGAGCGATTGTGCAGAATACCATAGAATCGTCCTTAATAGTTGAGGTGAAAGCAAAACAATTTGAGGACCCCGTGTTGTTCCAAATGAAAAAAGAGATCTCCTTGCAGAAAAAGCTAATATTGGAACTTACGGGAGATGGAGTCCTTAGGTATCAATGTCGACTATAATGTAGGAGGACTTCGATAGCATATTATGGCCAAAATCCATCATTCCAGATATTTTATTCACCATGGATCGACAAAGATGTATCATGACCTTCGGCAGGTTTATTGGCGGAATGACATGAAGAAAGACATTGCAGTATTTGTGACTCAATGAACAAATTGTCAACAAGTTATGATCAAGTATCAGAAGCATGAGGTTTGCTACATCATATGGAAATTCCTACTTGGAAATGAGAAGCGATTAATATGGATTTCATTACCGGATTACTATGTTCTCATCAGAAGTTCAATTCCATTTGGTTTATCGTTGACAAACTTATGAAATCAGCTCGTTTCTTATCCGTGCATACTACCTTCTCAGTTGAGGACTGCGCCAAACTATATATCAAGGAAATAGTCCAGCTACGTGGTGTTCCAGTCTCTATTATATCAGACAGAGGTGTGCGGTTTATAGCTCATCTTTGGAGATTATTTTAGAAAGGGTTTAGGCACCCAAGTGAACCTTAGTACATCCTTCCATCCACAGATTGATAGTTAGTCCAAGTACACAATCCAGACACTCGCGGACATGATATGAGCTTGTGTACTGAATTTCAAAGGTAGTTGGGGTGATCATTTACCCCTCATCAAGTTGCTTACAATAACAACTATCATTCTAGTATCAAGATGGCCCCATATGAGGCATTGTATGGACAAAAATGTAGATCCACAATTGACTGGCTTGAAGTGGGTGGAGTCATATTATTAAGGCTCGATTTGGTCCAGCAAGCAGTAGAGAAAGTAAAGTTAATCTAAGAGCACTTCCGAAATCTTATTTAGATGTTCGACGCCATGACTTAGAGTTTACGGTTGGCGATTGGATATTCTCACAGGTTTCTCAAATGAAAGGAGCTATGAGATTTGGCAAGAGGGAAAAACTTAGCCCCAGATCATATAAGATCATCCACATGATAGGCCTAGTGGCTTAGAAATATGAACTACCCTCAAAGTTGGAAGCAGTTCACCCGGTGTTCCATGTGTCGATGTTGCGTAAATGCATAGGAGATCCCTCTCGTATTACTCTTGTAGATGATGTACAGATCACCAAAGATTTGACCTATGAAGAGACTCTAGTAGTTATTCTGGATCGGCAAGTTCAGAAGCTGAGGACTAAGAAAGTTGACTCCGTCAAGGTGTTAGGGAGAAATAACAATACATAAGAGATGACTTGGGAGGCCGAAGAAGATATGCGATTCAGATATCTTTATTTGTTTCAGTCCTCAAGTTTATACCAATACTCGTGCGATATGATTCTCTTGTTTCAATTCTATTCGACCGTCTTAAATCTTATACCTTAATTAGGTGCTAATGTTGAGGCAGATATGGAAGCTGCAGCTCATAATACGACAGAGGATAATGAGGTGAGTTATGACTAACTTTCTTGACTTTGGTATATATAGACGGTCGTGTGAGGCCTAGTTGATATTTTTTTACTATTATGTAGCCTTGTGTGGCATTGGATAAGTGTTTGGGTTGTTTAACATATTTTAGATAGTCCTGTTTACAAAGAAAACTCTGTTGAAATTTTTAGAACCCTCGAGAATTAAAGAATATCCTCAACATTCGAGGACGAGTGTTCCTAAGGGGGAAGGATGTTACACCCTCACAATTTCGCGTTTTATTGCGTCATTAATAAATATTGATGTCCTGGGAAGAGATACGACCTTATGAAAGGGTAATGAAAGTTTATGACTTATTTATGGAAGTTCCGGGGTGTTGAGAAGTCAAACAGATCGACGAAAGTACGTTTTGACAAAATCAAAAAATTTGGGCATTTGACGGCAGCATTGACGGACCATCAATTTTCCTCTCTGAGCCATCATTTTCCTTTGAAGTTTGACGAAAAGATTGATGGACCGTCGAAGTATTTGACGGTCCCGTTAATCCTATCATCAAAATCCGGTGGTGCAAATCTTTTTTTGGGTATAAAATATGGTCTTGACGATTTAACCTGCATTTCTTCCCAAAATCGGATTTTGAGACTATCTAAACTCTCTCAATCATACCATATTATTCCTAGATCAAATCAAAGTCGAATTATGCAAGATTTACGCGATAATCCCCGTAGTAATCGTAGAAATCATCATATTCGAATTGAAACAATTGTGGAAACCCTTAGAATTGGGACAAAGGGTTGTTTTGAGAAAGCTTGGATGTATCGAGGTAAAATTTATCCTCTTATAGCTATAATTATGGTTAATTGATGATTCAGAGTAAGTTATGAAAGTATTTTCATAATCGAAACTCATATACATGTGAAATCGTGAGAATATGATTTGTGGGTTGGATTATGAATTGATATTGATAAATAAATTGATTATTGGTATTGTGAAACCAAGAAGGGTTGTCTCGAAGAATCGGGGGATCAAACTACATAAGTGTCTTTGTTAAGAAATTTAAGAACCATTTATAGTAGGATTGTCGATACGATACATAAATGAAGTTTCACTATGGAATATGGATTCGATATTGAGATCAACTCTTTGTTGATATAGATAGCTATTCGTAAGGCGTGCGATGACGTTTAAGGCGATTGTAATATCAAGGATAAGGTATGTAAGACAACCCTTCTTTTTCGGCATGACTTGTTATGCTGTTTTTTTATAGAAATCTCGTTGGCGAAATAAAGTAGCGAACTGTCTTCTTTGACAATCGATCATAATTCTTGAATATTTTCTTGTTCATAGCATCTTTCGGGTTATATGAGTCCCACATGTTCATATCAAGGTTCTTGAACGTAGCGCCAATAACAATAGTCGGAGGATAATGACAATAGGTCACTCTGACTTTGCTTGTGGTATTTTATAGAGTTTGTCTTGCATTTCATTTATATATATGTATTTATTTTCTTACCGAGTCGCGCTATAGTCGGCCGGGTACGACACATATATGTGCACCTAACTGTAGTTGGTTTGATATCAGACATTACCGAGTCCCACATTTGGGTCGGGTACGATCGAGTCCTCATCGAGGTCGGGTACGATATATATAATTTTCCCCACAAAGTGGCATGATTTTTACAGACATGCATACATATGTTTATGATTATGACAGAGTAGCCCCTAGAGGCTGTTATGAGTTTCAGGTTGACCCTTATCTCTATATATCTCATGTTATATCTCATGTTTACATATGCTACATGCCTTACATATTCAATACATCTTTCATGTTGATGCTTTTCTTAGTGGCACTTAGTTCATGCTCGCAGGTACATAAAGACATAGTGACGCTCCTCCTATATAGATGATCTGCTCAGCTGTAATTGTCACACTCCTTTCTCTCGGAGTTGCATTTTGCAGGAGTCTTTGGTATTGATGCATATGATACTAGTGTTTTGGGGTATGGCGGGGCCGTGTCCCGACATGTTGATATGATTCTTAGAGGCTTGCAGACCTGTGTACAGTAGATGTCGGTATGTCGAGGCCTTGTCGGCCCAAGTTTCATGTTTTAGGACTCAGATACTAGTGGTACGCTCAGGCCTTCTGGCACTGGGTGTCGGCCACCCCCAAGACTGAGGTGTGACAGTTTGGTATGAGGGATAAGAGATAATTAATTCTGAGATTAAATTTGAGATGAGTTTATTCCATATTTGATTGGAATAAAATCATGGTATAATTAATCCTAGGATTAGTTATCCCAGGTCTGTTGTGTTAGTTTTATCCCTATATGAATAATTAATCCTGAAATAACTTGTTCCCAACAAAACGACCCCTCAAAGTATAAAGTAACAATTTATTTTCGTTTTCACACTACTTATAGGTCAATGATTATTTAATTTACTGTATGTTGTTTTAGTTAATCGTTATGTTTGGTTTCATTATTTTCTTCAAAGTATGAAAACTATTTTTTTCTCTTTTTTCATTTACTAAAGTGAAATGCATATTTGACTTACTATGTAAGCATCCAATTTCGTGACTTAATGGTTAATGAATTGGATTGAGCATTATGAGGTCTCATATTTGATTTCAGCAGAGACAAAATACTATGTAATTCTTTCAATCTATTCTAGCTTTGATAGACAAAGTTACTTGGTACACATTACTGGTGGGAGGTGACAGATATCCTATCAAATTAATCGAGGTACATGCAAGTTGTCCCGACCACCATAGTTATAAAAAATAGTGTAATGTTTTAGAAAATCGTTACGAGCATGTTTTGAAGGACGCATTGAAATTGGATTTGAGTGTAATTATATAGTTTGGTCGAGTAATTATTTGTTTAGGTGGGATTTGATGTAATTCGGAGGGTGTAATCACACTCTCCAATTTCAAATGGGGGAGTTAAGAACTGGGTGTAATTACATTACGGGGTCACATTTTAGTTTTTCTTTTATGTTTTTATTTTATTTTCTTTTATTTTAGTTTTTTTTAATTAAAATTTATTTTTATTTATATTTTATTTCTTTTCTTCTCATTTTCCCACCCTTTACTTCTTGTGATTCCATGTAATTGCTCGTATATTTTTTCCCCCTGTATTTTATCCATTTATCATAATGGCGTTATTATTCTAATTTTTGAAACTACACCTCCTAGTATTATAAAAACAAGTCATTAACAGACTTGACATATAGCGAATGATGTTATTAAAGTAGTTTTTTATTTTTTAGTGTGGCTATTAATACGAATCCGGCTTGTGGAAGACACGATTCAAACAACAAAATGCGGAAACTAAAGATAGAAAGAAATCAAAGATGAGAAATGAAGAAGTGGGGATGAGAATAGAAGCAAGACCCAATGAATAGTGAATTTATAGGCAAGTTTGGACTCTATCCAAACCCTCCCAATTGGATTCAACCCAAATAACCTATACTATTTGAAATTAAAGAAGAGAATCAATTGAATCCACAAATGAGCAACTCTCATATGAAATCAAAGGATAGAGGTTTCAACAGCCAATAATGCACGACGAACTATTTCTAACACTACACTATATAGCTACTAACTAAACAACTATTTCTCTCAAATGAGTATTTCAATTCTCAATCATCAAATCTAAAATATGAAATAACAAGTGTTGTATTTATAATACCTAGGCTAAGAAGACTAACCAACTATTACAAAAAAATAATAATTAATGAGGTAAGGACCTTGTTGGTAGTCTTCCAAGGGTCGATGCCTTGGATTTAATGTATAGCCTATCTGCGCTAATAACCACTCTATTCTATTTGCACATAAAGCACAAGTCAACTCATATCATTCATGCTATCTCCCATAACTTGATCCGTGAGTATTCGATAGTCTTCAAAGGCTTTCATGCTATGTCCCATAACTTGACAATTCTCACACATGGCTCTCCAATGACCTTCAAAGACTCACCCTTTGTCATAGGCTCACAATTGTCATCAACGAGTGTGTGGTGTGAAGATACCCACTTGAAGCGTGTTGAAGCACCTCAAATGGGATGATGGTGCTCTATGGATCATCATTGGTTTGAGGTCGAACTACTCCACGAATCCTAGTCCTCATAATCACCCCGAGCCATTCCGGATCATATGAGCTATATGCTTATATTTTCCATTTCTTTTGAATTATATTTACTTAAGTTATGTTGGAACTTACTTATGTATGTTGAAATTTGACATAAGAGTATTATGTTAATTTTTTTTTTGAATTTAGGTTATATTATTTTTTTTTTTAAATTATTTGCTTTAGTACTATTGACTTGTTATTTCACATTGCATGATTTTCATTTTTCACTTTCAGTTAATAGGATTTTTCTTTTAAATATTTAAATAATGTTATGACATTATATTTATAAATAATTTTTTTGTCAAACATCCAGTCCATAATATTCTTAAAAAGTGGGTTTTTATTTTTTATAATTAGTTATTTTAAAATATTATTAATTTGTAAAAACATATATTAATTATTTTTTATAATATTAGTTATAAATATATGATTATTAATTAATATATTTTCAAGAAATACTATGTATCTTAAATACATAATTTAATATTATTTATAAAGGCAAATATTTTTTAAATATCATTTTTTATTTTTTATTATTAAATTTTATTTTAAATTAAATTAATTATGTAATTACGTTATGACAGATAAACAAATCGTTATAATTACAATACCGTGTAATTAGGACGTAGCTTTCCAAACATAGCCTATATTGTTTTGGTTTCATAATTGACGTGAAATAGTATTACCTTTTGTATTGTTTTTATTTATTTATTACAAGACGTGCTGCCCAAGTACCTTTAAACCCTAGCCTCCATCTGCATTATCAGTTTCGCTATATCAATCATTTTCTGCTCCGGCGCCGTCACCTAGGATTTGGAGTCAAAATGGGGAAATCAGAAAACAAAGGCAAAACAGAAAACAAGGAGAAATCAGTAAACAAAGGGAAACCTGAAAACAAGCAAACCTCTCAGTCCCAAAAGAATGCTGCCACCGATGATGACATGGATCCAACGGTGATTCCCTTTTCCTCTTTCTAATTCGTAATATGCTGTGAAGGAAGATGTTTTTCACGGCAATTTTAGATTTTTTCGGTGTAAAAGTAGGTTTTATTTTCCAGTATAAATAGTTGTTAATCATGTTTAAGTGCTTTTGTGCCGAGTGTCTATCGGAAACAGCCTCTCTGCCCCCAACAAAAGTAGATTTAACCGTCCTACCCTTCCCAGACCCCACTTTGTCGGATTACACTAGATTTTTTGTTGTTGTAATCATGTTTAAGTCTTATATTGATAGAGAGTTGGAATAAAAGTAAAGAATTTTGGGATATTTCATAATTTAAGGTGAATACAACAACATACTAATCCCACTAAGTGGGGTCCGTTAGTGTAGGTTGTTCGCAGACCTTAACTATAACTTTATGGGTTAGATAAGCTGTTTTTGATAGACTCTTGGCTAAAAAAACGTAGTCAATGCAAGATCTCAAGAAAATAAGACAGTAAAAATATCAAGATACAGTACAAATAAAGTAATACACACATAGAAACAATGATCTACGCGATACCTAAATACTACTACTAAGAAAAGGAGATGGAAATGATAGTCCCTCTCCCTCCTCCCTCACACATCGCAACAAAACTCAACTACCTACTAACCTTCTATCCCATCCTCGACCTCCATATCTTCCTATCTACGGTCATGCATCTGAAGTTGTCAATCATGTTTAAGTGTTAGATTGATAGAGAGTTGGAAAATTTTCTTGTGGGGAAAATGTTTTAGTTTTTTTTGGGTGTAAAAGTAGGTTATATTTTTCCACTATAAAAAATTGTTAATCATGTTTAAGTGTTATACTGATGAAGAGTTTGGAGATCTGATATTTTTTCCAATTGTTGAAGAAGCAAAATACACACACACACACAAAAGTGCTACAGATGAAATAGAGAGAGAGAAGAGAACTAAGGTGGAATATGGAGAATTAAGAATTAATTTTATGTTTTACCTTTTATTATTATGGGTTGGAAAATTAATGTTTCAGTTAAAAGACTATTTTGGGGTTGGTGAGGTAGAGGAAAGACCAGATTATACTTGTGATTTGTAAGACTTCATCCATTTTTTTCATTAATTATTTTTTATTTCACAATGAACAGTTTTGTAATTTGTGTCGCCTATATAAAAGAATGTCTCGGCATAAATATTTAATGTTCAAGATAAAAGAAATGAGGAAACAAAACGATGAGACGAGTATTTCAGAAATTATATTATAATGAAAAAAACGTGATGAGAATTCTAAGCAAAAATTCGCCAGATTCACGATTCTCCCCATGCTTCAACCAGTTGCTTCGCGGGATAACTATATATTTTTTTTTTGTGTTTTTACTAGGTAGTATTTCAAGTCTCCTAGATTGACTTATCTGAATTTTAGGGATATTTTTATAATTTAAGGTGAGCATAGCATTGAAAATTTTCTTGTGGGGAGAATGTTTTTAGTTTTTTTCGGGTGTATAAGTAGGTTAGATTTTTCCACTATACAAAGTTGTTAATCACGTTTAATTGTTATACTGATGAAGAGTTGGGATAAAGTCTGTCTTTTTGGGGATATTTGTATAATTTAAGGTGAGCATAGCATTGAAACTTTTCTTGTGGGGAAAATGTTTTAGATTTTTTGGGTGTAAACATCGGTAATATATTTCGAGTATAAGAAGTTTTTGTTTATCATGTTTAAGTGTTAGATTGATTAAAAAATGAGATAAAGGTCAACGTTTTTGGGGTTTTTTATAATTTAAGGCGAGAATAGCATTGAAAATGACTTTATAAGTTCCGCATACCAAACTCATATTAGAGTTCTGAAATTCATTTATTTCGGGTTTGGTTTGTCTGGATTGCAGCAATACTTTGAAAATAGGCTGAAAGTACTTGCGGCTGAGAAGGCAAATGGGCAGAATCCTTACCCACACAAATTCAAAGGGGATAACCATTTGTCTGTCCCTGAATTTGTCAAGAAATACGAAGTCTTAGAGAGTGGAGTTCATTCTGAAGATGAAGTGTCCTTGACTGGTAAAATTTACAGCATGTTGAGCTTACTTTCTTGATCAATTCTTTTCTTACAGTATTTTTTTAAAACTTGCATCAATAATTGTTATTTTTTGTGTAGGAAGGATAATAAACAAACGTTCTTCTTCTGCAAAGCTACTTTTCTATGATTTACACGGTGAAGGTGCCAAAGTTCAAGTTATGACAAGTGCAAGGTGGTTATATTACTCTTTATCTTATTGTTTTCTGAGTTTAACTTATGCCAAGAATAGGTGGATGAGATGACCAAAAGGTTTCATATAGACGAGTCTTTAAGCTCCCAGCAGTTACAGTTAACAGTATATTAAGTTTCATATAGACTTGTGTTTTCTGAATTGCTTAAGTGATTAATTTACTTCTTATCACTGAGAAGTATTATGTCCTGATGTATGTGCAGAGATTCTGTGTTGAATGAAGAGGACTTCATTAAATTTCATTCTGGCGTGAAGCGTGGAGATATTGTTGGAATTACTGGATGTCCAGGTGTGGGATTCTTACTTCCTGTTAGTTTATGGCAGATGTTCTCTGTGGTAGTGTTGGTCTTGGTGGTAAAAACAAGTGCTGTTAGAAGAGAAACGTTACTCTCACTATCTCACATACTTAAAAACCATTGATTAATGTAGGGGAAAGGAACTGAAAACAAAATGTGTTGATGTGTATGTTTTATCGGATTGGTGTACTGTGGCAGATTGAATGGTTAAGATTTGCACGTGAAGTTATGGTCATATTTAAGACCATAACAACTACTCAGCTATCCAAATGAAAGATACAATTCTTTTTCATGTCTTTACTAGCAGTAAATTGCATTTACCTGACCCTTTCTCTTCACACCACTTACTGCATAGATGCTAATGAATCTGTCAAGTTGTTATGACGAACAGCATTGTAGAAGTTGCAATAAAATGATGTAAAACTTGGTGAATATGAAAAGATTCTGTGACCTTCACAATATTTATCTTGCACTGTAGGGGCTCAAGTTAGACTATGCAGATGTAGCAGCTTTGCTACAGCTGAAGATTATGGCTTTGTTCATTTTTTGGGGGGGATAAGTAGATCATCGCTACACAAATTATTTGAAAGAGGAGGTTGATTATGTGTTAGAGATGGGGTTGTTTTTTCATATTTGATTTTCAAAAAGTTTAATCTGGAGCATTATTTGATACAGAAGGAACATTAGTGACAAAGCAGAAAGTTTTCGGAAAAACGGACAACAAATAGAGTAACATAAGATTCTTACAGAAAACAAACAAGTTTCAAGCTTTAATAGAAAGGGAGAGGAATGATATAATGTTGAAAATTGGTAAAAATGGAGGTTGAGAGAATAGATGCATGCATTTGTAAGGAGAAAAGAAAACACGGGGTTTAGTTGGTAGGTGTGAGACAATAATATATACTTATCCCATTAATTTTATTAGACCATGAGTACCATCACTTACCTTTGCCAAGCTCTCTCCTAAAGGAGTAGTGGTATTCATGCTGAATATAAAACATTTTCTTGTGTTTGCGTGCATTTAGGTTTCTGGGTTTTGCCATAGTTTCACTTCAAATATTGTCTGCACTACAATTGCTAGGTGAATATCTTTCTTGACATGGTGTGGTTTATGCAAAGATCTTAGGAGATGATAATAATGATGTTTTGGTTTGGTAACATATTCTTCTAATTCTCCGTACCTCATTCATCAGGAAAGAGTAAAAGGGGAGAGCTGAGTATTTTTCCCAAATCATTCGTAGTGTTATCTCATTGTCTTCATATGATGCCACGGCAGAAAGGTGCCCAGACAGAGACAACTAAGGTTAGTGAATTTTGTTTTGCATTGTGTCTAAGACCAGTCCCAGTTTAATTGAACTATATCTAATTGTGCTGCAGAAACCTGAAGCATGGGTCCCTGGAAGTGGCCGCAATCCAGATACATATGTGTTAAAAGATCAGGTATCTTATGCCTCTCATTTTTTTCAGTTTTTTTTAAAATTTCCTTGCTTTTTTCCTATTTTCTTTCAAAAGATTTTATGCCTCTGACGTGTTCTTGTGGTTCATTTATTCTTTATGTCCAGGAAACACGATATAGACAACGTTATTTGGATTTGATGCTGAACGTAGAGGTTCGGCACATATTTAAGACCCGTGCAAAGATCATAAGTTATATTCGGAGCTTTCTTGATAATCGTAATTTCTTAGAGGTCCGTGTTTATGAAACTGTTTTACTTTGCATATGGTAATTTGAGATTATGTGCTTAGCTTGAGTAAAACTAGTAAAATATATAATCATATTTGTAACAGGTAGAGACACCCATGATGAACATGATTGCTGGTGGAGCAGCTGCACGTCCATTTGTGACCCACCACAATGATTTGAATATGAGGCTTTTTATGCGTATTGCTCCTGAACTATATCTTAAAGAGCTAGTTGTTGGTGGATTGGATCGTGTCTATGAGATTGGGAAACAATTCAGAAACGAGGGAATTGACTTGACACACAATCCTGAATTCACCACTTGCGAGTTTTATATGGCATATGCAGATTACAATGACTTGATGGATGTAACTGAAAAAATGTTAAGTGGTTAGTAATAAAAAATTGGGATCCAAATGTTGTAGTGGAAGCTTATGTATATTAAATCTTTTCATGCTATTTATTCTTTTATTTTATAGTTTATCTTACTGACTATACATGAACAGGGATGGTGAAGGAACTTACAGGCGGCTATATAATCAAGTATCATGCAAAGGGGCTGGAGAGTGACCCAATTGAGATTGACTTCACTCCTCCCTTCAGGTTTGGAAGCCCTTCTGGTGTGTCATGTTCTGCTTTTGTTTACAAGGCACTAAGATACTTATGCTGTTGCTTCTGCAGAAGGATTGATATGATAGAGGAATTGGAGAAGGTCGCAAACTTGAATATACCCAAGGATCTCTCAAGTGATGAAACCAACAAATATCTCATAGATGCTTGTGCAAAGTTTGAGATCAGATGTCCTCCACCTCAAACAACAGCTAGATTACTTGATAAAGTAAATTTTTTCTTTCAGATCTCTTCCCGATAGCCAGTTCTTACAGATCCAATCTAGAAACTCACTCTTCACTGCTGGCCCATTTTTCTTTTGTATTGTCTGTACTACTCTCTAGTGCGATATTGTAATGCTTGAGAATCTTTTTCAGTTTCTGGGCTTTGTGTTCAGATGAATGAACGAAAGGGGCTCTAATGGACGTGTACATCCACTTCTGTTCTCACCACGAGCACCCCTACACGAGGCAGCAAAACATTACTGTAAAGGAAGAGAGATGGGTGTGAAAAAAATTAGAGGCAAAAGGCAAATGTGAGAAAATAAAGAGGAAAGAAACCTATCATATTTTAAAGGAAAGAAATAGAGATGAAAAGGTTGCTAGCATTCTAGAGCTATATTAGTGTGAAATCCTGTAGTATCTGTGGCATTTGACCTGTAATATGCGTTACTGACAATAGATGTTATCATGAATCTCTAAATATGGTATCCAAGTTGGAGCGTCATTGTTAAATTGGTTTTGAATGAATTTGCTGTATGTCTGCTGTTTGGCATGTAACTTTGAGAAACATGTGATAGATTTGCTATGTCTGCTTTTCTGCATGTAACACTAGAGATGTTTAATCTTATGTCCCATTTCTGCATGTATTGGTGACACCTCTTTAAAAACATGTATTTATGGGAGTCGGTGTTCTCATTCTTTTGGCACTATTGGTGCTATTGTTACCATTTTCTTCACCTAAGAAGCTTTGTGATGTTGCTACTAATTCTCCCTTCATTTTTTTTTGTGAATTTAGCTTGTGGGGCACTTTCTGGAGGAGACATGTGTTAACCCTACTTTTATTATCAACCACCCAGAGATAATGAGTCCTTTGGCAAAGTGGCACAGATCGAAACCAGGCCTGACAGAACGTTTTGAATTGTTTATAAACAAGCATGAAGTATGTATTCTGTCAAGTCTTTCACACTGTTTTTACTACTCCCAATACAAGCTGTAATGTGCTTCTTCTCTGTTGAATAACTTGACAGCTTGCCAATGCATACACTGAGTTGAATGACCCTGTTGTCCAACGCCAGCGCTTTGCTGATCAACTCAAGGTATTTGTGGGAAGTGTGCATCCTGATTTGGTGGTTGTGTTTGTGTTCATCTTCTCGTAGCATTTCAATTCTGCGCAACTACTTATTTAAGCATAATTAATGTCAATTCAGGACCGACAATCAGGTGATGATGAAGCTATGGCACTGGATGAGAACTTCTGCACAGCTCTTGAATATGGATTACCTCCTACTGGTGGTTGGGGATTGGGTATTGACCGACTTGCAATGTTGTTGACAGATTCACAAAACATCAAGGTTTGTGCCTTCAGCTCTTCACTTGATCTCTTTGTTGGGAAGAAATGACCGCTTAGTTCCAATCTATTTAGGAATGTTGGAGGGAATGGGATGTTGTCTTCCTATATTAGATTCTTTATCAATACTTACCTCATTAGATAGTTTTGAAGTTAAGTTAAACCCAAGATCCATTCTCTTAACATTGTTTCAGAGCCAAAACTAATCCCATGTTCTTGGTTTATCCAATGTTAGCCCGTCATGTTATATTGTCCATGTTTTAGATGTCCAACTCTAGGCATGTGGGATGGTTGCAATATCCGACATTTTTTTTTAAAATGGATTGTCTTGTTATACAATTTTAGGCAATTCTCACCTCATGATCTAACTTTTAGGGTTAGTTAGGCTCAAGGTTCTTTTTATTTCAAGTACGATGAAATGACCATTCATTTCCAATTAATTTCTCTGTTCTGTTTCACATCCATTTCTGAATGGTGGATGGAGGAGGGCGTTCACAGAAGAGGCCACAAAGGCTGGTCTTTTACCAACTTAGTGTTGTTTCTTGCATTTTCCCTAACTCTCCGTTTCTTGTCGCTTCCTTTTGAGAAAGCTAGTGTTTCGCTCGTTTAAATTAGATACTGAATCTTTTTTTCTTTCCATTGTTATAATTGTTTCTACAGGAAGTGCTACTCTTTCCAGCCATGAAGCCACAGGATGAGCCATCTTCGAAGGACGGGTAAAGATTTCCTCCTTTCTTTCCTTAGAATGATATATGCTGGCGTTAGTGTTTGATATCAGATGGTTAGGATTAAGGTACGTCTTGCATTGTGCTGACAGCTAGCTGACTGGTTTAGCTGTCCCCAAAAGAAGGGAAAAACTATCTGACTGATTGATCTCCAATTCAATATCTCTAGTCTCGATGGGTAGAGTTATTTCGTACCTGTATTGATGGGAGGATGTTGTCTAGGAGCATGAAAGCTGCCCTGGACACCATTATCATAGAATAGTAAATAATGTTAATGAATATTGACTAAGCAGTGGCTTTGGCTGACCTACTTTTGAGGAATCTTTCCGAAAACAATTTACTAGATTGTTCTTGGGTGGGGCTAATCTTGGTTTCTGCGCAGCTGTATGAAACAAGTATATTTTCGCTTGTAAATTTAATTTATGATTTTATGTTTGAGCCAAGATTTAGCTGCCAACGTTTTTTGATACATTATGTGAATTTAAATCTTTATTTGGGCGAATAATATTGAGAAAATGAGAACAAGAGAAGCATGGGTGACGCTAGAAGTTCTTAAGATCCCTGGGTGACTCCGCTGAAGTTGCTTTGCGAGTTGAATTGTGAGGAAGTAGCACATGGTTTAAAAGAAGCTTGAGGATGTATCCTTAAAAGAGTGAGTTAAATGATATTGCATTGTTAAATGGCAAGGATTTGTGGGAGAATTTTTACGTCGGTTACATGGAATAAATTGAACAATCCCAGAACTGTGGTTGGGTGCTTGCTTGGCATGAAATGAGAGCTGTAGAAGAAAGCCCTATAAACATTTTTTCGATAACCGAGAAATCCTAGAGGGTCCGTGGTGCACAGTTCAAACTTGGTGGATAATGGGCCTGCTCCTCTATCCTTGTCAAAATACCAGGCTTTTGTTTGCGGCACAGTTCAAGCTATAAAAACCTTCATTTCCTTATATAATAGTGAATAATTAGGAAATAACAAAAATGGCGGTCTTAACTGCCTGTGTATTTTGTACTCTTGGTGGAAAGTAGAAAACATAGGAACTTTTGACGGATTTCACAGGGTTTTTGAGAAGTATGTTGCGTCTTTGTTGAAAAGGATATAGTGTCGTCGTTACTTGCTGCAAGAATTAAGTGTCCCATAAGGAGGCTTCTAGCATTTTTGAGATAGATTTTCATGTGCTTTTCCATTCAGCTATTTAAAACTTGCATCTCGACACTGGTCATTGAATTTTCTTTTCTCCATCCAGCTATTTAAAACTTACATCTCGACACTTGTCATTGAATTTTCTTTTCTCCATCCAGCAATAAAAAGCTTCAGGAGGAATCTGCCAAGCCTCGAGATGGCCAAGCCAAACCTCAGGATGGACTTACTACAATGCAAGGTAGATATGCCTGACTTCCTTTTATTCACTTCTACTGTCAAGTTCAGGGAAGAGCCTTGTCATTTTTGTCTCTGCAAGTAGATATAACCTAGTTTTCATAGATGTGCGTCTTCGGGAGAGAACTACCTACTAACTTGTTCGTGCTTTGTTACAGATGTTGAAAAGCAGATGTCCGACCTCACAACGAAGTGAAGATCATAAATATTGGACGCTGAGTTCCTGCTGCTCCTGGAGTAGCAGATTTTTGAGCTATCTTTTTGATGATTTGATAGTCTATTATTATGACAAATGCTATCCTTAATTTGTTAGTGTTGGAAACTTTACTCAAATACCAAAGGATATATGGTTGTATTAGTCAAATACTTCTAGATATATTCGTGTAGGCTCTATTCTTTCATGTCTAATTTTATTCCATTTGGGCTTTGCTTATACCAACACACGCACACACATTAGAGAAAGTCGAGCATCCTGGTAATTTCCGTTCTTAATTCTGTCTATGGCTTTTTATGTTTATATCCATATTGATCTGAATAAAACAATTAAAGCGTCAGAAAGGTTGTAATAATTATAAGTTGCCAAAAAAACCAATGAAGTTACTACGCTTAATATGTTTTTGGTGTCTCGGTTTATACTAGTGTAAATATAAGGCTTGGCCCTACTAAAGTGTATGTATGTGGTATGAAATATATTTTCTGAAGCATGATATATTATAGATTAAATATATCGTTACCACCCTGAACTTTGAATTATATTTTGAAAGACACTTAAATTTTATGGGTCCTATTAAAAACTCCGAACTTATGCTATATTACCTCCTTTCTCGGTCAATCCCAGTTTGGAGAAAGAAAGTAGCTTTAACGCACCAATTACTGAATGCCATGTGTCAAAGTGTAAAAATTATTTTAGAAAAAGAAGAAATGACTATTATATATAAATTAAAAAAAGAAACGGATTTCTTCCAAAAGATGGAATAATTTCACTTGGGGATTCCTTTCATTATTCACAATATATATAGTTGTACAAAGGTTGATTCCTAATATGGTACGAATCCTAACTTACCTTACAAAGGTTGATTCCTAATATAATTAGAATCCTAAGTTACCTTAAATATACATCTATCATAATTATAAAATATACATGGAATATTTGCTAATACTCCCCCTCAGAAGGAGTGGGAGGAGGCCGAATGCTAAGGCTGGATCGGAAGTCGGTGAAGAGCTGTCGCGGTAGTCCCTTTGTGAAGATGTCTGCATACTGATAAGAGGAAGGCACATGTAATATTTTGACCTGACCACGGGCAACCTTCTCTCGCACAAAGTGAATATCCATCTCAATATGTTTAGTCCGCTGATGTTGGACTGGATTATGAGACATATAGATGGCAAATATGTTGTCACAATAGACTATAGACGCCTTGCGGAGTGGACACTGGAGTTCCAAAAGAAGATTTCGGAGCCAACAGATCTCAGCAACTACGTTAGCAACACCGCGATATTCTGCTTTAGCACTCGAACGAGAAAGTGTTGTCTGTCGCTTGTCGGACCATGAGATAAGACTATCCCCAAGAAATACACAGTACCCTGAGGTGGTGCGACGTGTGTTGGGGCATCCTGCCCAATCTGCATCCGTGTAGGCAAGTAGCTTAGTTGGGGTAGAGGGGTATAGATGTAATCCGAAGTCTAGTGTACCCTTAACGTATCTGATAATACGTTTGATGGCGGCAAAATGGGACTCTCGGGGGGCGTGCATGAACAGACACACCTGCTGAACGACATATGCAATATCAGGCCTAGTGAATGTAAGATCCTGAAGAGCACCTCCTAAACTCCGATATAGAGTGGGATCAGAAACTGGCGCACCATCATTGGCACTAAGCTTGTATTTTGAGTCCACCGGAGTTGGCATAATTTTACAATTTGCCATCTTGGCCCTGTACACTATCTCTTCTGCATACTTAGGCTGACACAAGAACATAGTGGCTGCAGATCTTGTCACCGATATACCAAAAAAATAACATAGCTTGCCCAAGTCAGTCATAGCAAATTCAGTTTTGAGTAGAGCAATGATTTCATTCTTCAACCCGTCAGATGAGGCAGTAAGAACAATGTCATCGACATATAATAACAAATATGCAGTGCTGCTACCTCGGTGAAAAGTGAAGAGAGATGTATCACACCTGCTACATACAAAACCAATCTGCAGAAGATACCTGACGAACCGATCATACCAAGCGCGGGGTGCCTATTTCAATCCATACAATGACTTCCTGAGACGACACACAAACTGCGGAGCTGCCGGATGAACAAAGCCAGGAGGCTGATGCATGTACACAGTCTCTTTCAAATCCCCATGAAGAAACGCATTCTTGACATCAAGCTGATGAATCGGCCAATGCATGCCCATAGCAGTACATAACAGTTCAAATAGTGGTCGGTTTAACAACCGGACTGGATGTCTCACCACAATCAATACCCTCCTGTTGATTAATGCCATTGGCAATTAGTCTTGCCTTATACCTCTCTAAGTCACCACTGTCTCTGAACTTGTGACGAAATAGCCACATACATCGGAAAACATTCCCACTAGCTGGTCTAGGTACCAAATCCCAAGTGTTCTTCTTGGTTAAAGCGTTAAATTCCTCGCACATGGCTGCATTCTAATTTGGGTCAAGTTTTGCTAGTTTTGGATATTTTGGAATGGGTGATAAGGTTTGTGTGGAGAGATTGAATTGAACCTTGGGTTTGAAGATCCCGTGTTGTGCATGAGTCTCTATGCGATGTGAGGGCAGTGGTGGTGGGTCGGGGTTGTGAGGTTGCTGGTCCACTGGTTCTAGACCAGTGGGCAGCAGTTTAGATGGGCTATTTTCTCGTGTTCTGCCGGTTGGCACAGAAACTGCATCTTGGTTCTTTGGAGTGCGGGCGCGGTGTCGGCCGTGGTGCGGTGTGACTCGGCCCAGGGGCAGTAGGGGTGAGCGAGGGAGGGCGTGGGGTGGTGCGGACGGTGGCGAGACTGTCGGAACAGTGGGCTGCTGTTGGTATAGATTTTGGATGACCAGGGACAAACTTGGTTCATCGAGAAAGATGTAATCGGTGGTCTGAAATTTTCAGAGATTTGAAAAAGGAAAGGTTGTCTCGTCAAAGGTGACGTGATGGTAGACGATGATTTTGCGAGTAGCAATGTCATAGCACAAGTAGCCCCGATGATTAGGAGATAGACCAAGGAAGACACATGGAAGAGTGCGAGGGGCAAGTTTGTGGGGTGCAGTGGAGGCTATGTTGGGATAGCATAAGCATCCAAAAATACGTAGGTGATCATATGATGGCTGCCTACTGTATAAGATTTTTGTAGGGGTTTTGTTTTGGAGTGTGCTAGTTGGTAAAATATTTAGAAGGGATTCTACCATTTTGACAGCATAGACCCAAAAAGGCGGTGGTAGGCAGGCATGAAACAAAAGTGTGCGGACCATGTTATTGATGGTACGTATAATTCTTTCAACCTTTCCGTTTTGGGAAGAAGTATAGGGACAAGAAAAATGGAAAACCATACCTTGTTTAGAAATTTTGCAAAAACTTCAGATTTGAATTTCAGCGGGTAAATCCAGACAAAATGTGAAAAATCATCCAAGAATACTAGATAGAATTTATGACCCAAAGAGCTAGCAATCGGAGATGTCCACAAATCAGCATGAACAATATCAAAGGGAGAAAAAGTAACACTGTTTGATGACATAAAGGGAAGACGAGTATGTTTGCCTAGTGGACAAGAAAACAGTGTTGGGCAATTTTTCCATTATTACATTGAATACGCTTAGAAGTCCTAAGAAAAGTAAAAACTAGGTCTCCGGGGTCTGTTGTGCCAAGTTGAGGGAGAGATCGCCGCAAGGGATAGAGGTGCTTGCGGTGTGACAGCGGAAGATTGATTGAATGGGTAGAGGTCTCCCACACTATTGTAGCGTGTAAGAATTTTCCCCGTATTGAGTTCCTTCACAGAAAAACCAAAAGGGTCAAATTCGACAGACACAGAATTATTGCTAGTGAATTTTCTAACAGAAATTAAGTTTTTAATGATGTTAGGTGTGTATAGGATGTGATTTAGGGAGAAAGGTGGGTGTGGATGTTTGGTGTGTGTGTTACCGTAACCTTCAATTGGAATGCGATGACCATTGCCGACAGTAATAATTGAGGACACTTTAACCGACGTAGTTGAAATAGGTTACATGACAACCGAGTGAGGTGAGATGTGGCTCCGGTGTCCATGTACCAATTGTCGTCGGGCTATTGAAGGTTCACGGTGGTGTAGGCCTGGCCCAAAGCAGTCGGGGCCGGGGGCTGTCATCTTCTTCTTCTTCTGGCTATGCCGGTGGGGCTTCTCTGCTGCTCGCTGCTGTGGTTGGCTTTGCTTGGTGGGCCGGGCGAGGGCACAAGAGGCCGATCGACCATGACTAGCTGGAACCGGCCCCCGCATTCAGTACGGGCATGCGGCGAGGCCCGGTTCTGCTTGGTTGGGCCACCGCTGCTGCTGGTTGTGCCCCTGCTGCTGCTGGTTCCAGTTCTGCTAGCCTGGCTGCTGCTGGTTGCGTTGGCCCTTTCTGCGGCCCTTGCCTTTGTTGTTGCGACCTCTGCCGCCACGATCTCCGCACCGGCTTCTGCTTCTGCTGGACTCGCCGCAGCTTTTCTTTGGTTCTTCTTCGCCGCAGTGTTGTCATCCCGTCAACGGCTAAGGCCTTTTGATTGTGTTCCTCTTATTTAGCACGTCTAGTTTCTTTCAACAATAGTTGTGAACGTGCCTTGTTGAAACTTGGGAGAGGGTCGGCTTGTTGAATCATTGTTGCGAGTGTGTCATATTCACCTTTTGGTAAACCCGCAACAAGTTGAAGCGCTATCTTGGTTTCTGAAACAGAAGTCCCGACGTTGGATAGTTGATCGGTTATGAGTTTTATTTGCTTACAATATTCGGACATGTTAAAATTCTCGAGGCGGGTATTATTGAATTGCTCTTCCAAATATACGGCCTGAGTATTTTTTATTGTCCTGAAAGATTTCTTCTAGCCGGACCCAAAGTTCACATGCCGTAGCACCTGTTTTCATGATAGTGCACAACATGTCTTTGGAGATGGTGCCGTAGATCCATTGTTTGACGATGGCGTCAAGACGACGCCAGATTGAGTCCAAACATCGGTGGGACGAGGAACAGATTCGTCAATATGATCGAGCACGTTGTATGCACATGCATGAATGTTGAATAGTTCCATCCACATGGAATATTGACAATTTTCTTGGTCAAGAATTATAGGGATAAAATTCTTGATGTTGTTAACGGCGAATGCCGGATGAAAAGAAGATACTGAACGTTGAGAGGGGTTGTCAAGTGTGCCAGTGGATGAACCAGAATTTGTGGGGGAAGACATGGTTGCCACCTGCCGAGGGAAGGGAGTTTTCTGGTTTGGCCGAGAAAGGGAGGAAGAGATCAGATTTTTTTTTTTTTTTTTATTTTTTTCTGTGAAATCAGAAAAAAAATGCTGATTTCGGTCGAGAATGAGGAAGAGAAGGGATTTAGGTTTTAGGCTCTTGATACCATGAAAGATGGAATAATTTCCCTTGGGGATTCCTTTCATTATTCACAATATATATAGTTGAACAAAAGTTGATTCTTAATATGGTACGAATCCTAATTTACCTTACAAAGATTGATTCCTAATATAATTAAAATCCTAAGTTACCTTAAATATACATTTATCATAATTACAAAATATACAGGGAATATTCGAAGAATATTCGCTAATACCTTCTCCACTTTCCCGTAGCCTTCTTCACCAAATCCAAATTGAGGGGTAATTTACTCTATAATATATCATGCTTCAAAAAATATATTTCATACCATATTATAAGAAACAAAAACATGAATAATAGTTGTTAACTAAATAGGTGGTCTCATTTTGATTGTCCGTTGATATGCAATTTCAATGACATTGGCAAGGTCAGCATGGTAGTTTTCTCTATATTTGTAGTAGTATTATGTTTTTAGTTATACATTTGCATGTTTAAGATTCTACAATTTGTTATCCACTTAAGTATACGATTAGTTATCTTATATGGGAAACTGACATCTCTTTTTATTTAATCGGGAAAGAACAGGAAATTTAGGGCCGGGTAATTAACAAATTGTATGCTCGTATGTTCAAATTGGCACTTACAATTTTTGTTTTCGTGCTCCCAAACATAACCACATGTTAATTATCTAAACTCCCTCAAATTGGCACTTTCAATCTAGCGATTTCTAGTTTGTAATTGTTGACAACCTAATTCGTAGCATTGATTCCTTAATTCCATCAGTTTATATATGAGCAGAATAATACTTCAAACCACGAACTATTGCACCTATATTTCAGACCAATGACGCAATTCCCCAGTATTTGTACAAAACTTCAGATAAAAAAAAAAAATTAATTAAAGAACTACATTTGCAAAGGCTTGTAAAAACAAAGTACTATGAAATATAAACAATGGTTTTAAAAGAGACATACAGTTGAATTTTTACAATCTTATGTGTGCGTCAACCTCGACCCTTTGAAAGGCCTGGCATCCTAATTAAAAATGAAGTTGTCGGTCAAGTTAAAAATTGAAAGACCTACTTTGAAAATTCTTCAACTAAAGTACTTAGTAGCATACAAAGGGGAGTGCTAATAAGAGTGATATTGTATTTCCTGCTCAAATACATATACAAAGGCACTACCATCAATCAAGTGGAAGCAAAGCATACATCAGAAGCACAAAAGCTTGACAATAAATAGGGGAAATCCAACTTCCATTAGCAAATAATATTGTATTTAATTAAGGGAACATACATTGTACCCAAAGTCAAGTCACAGACCAACCCCACATTACATAAAACATCGAACATGGCTATACCAGAAAGCAATAATACACAAGGTTCAATTCAGAGAGGAACAGACCAAATTCATCAACACATTGAACAAGGCTTTGCCTTATTTAGGATAGTATTTCACAAGGGCAAGCCAGAGATAGAAACTCCCTCAATATTAATAAATACTTGAAATAATAAGACAGGACAAACACCAGAGCTCAGCCACGAAAACCCTAGACGTGAACCATGGTAGTGTGGTTGTTGAGACCGTCAATTTCCTCCATGGACTGAGGAGGTGTGACATCAAGATCCTCAGGAGAACCGTCAGTGGCATTCTCATTTTCTTTGACACTGAGACCAATGCCTTCAAAGACGAGAGCAGTTACTTCTTGGAACCTCGCTTCAGAGAGTGACACCTCAGCGAGAAGCCTCCAGGCATTTGCCTCGGTTGCACCCTCGTAATCCTCCTTCCTCTTCAAGACCATGTGTCCACTAATCTCCCAGACTGCAGGATTGACTTGGGTGTCTAGGAGTTCAGAGCTGACCTCTCCAAGAGCTTGTTTCTCAGCATAGCACTGTTCCGGTCCACCAAAATACATACGAGTTAGAATGGTGATCGATAAATCTCTAAAAGCAACAGAAAAAAATGAGCTCCCAGATAGTTAGGAACTGTTAACTAATCAAAGAATCCAAGAGTAGTAGGATCTCCATCCATTCGATTTATTCGTCTTCCTTTCCTTTTTAGTCCGTTTCAAAATGAATGTCACTATCTAAATTTAGCAACTCTTTACACCCGAAATCCTACTGGCAAATCTAATACCATAAGATTCAACGGACATTTTAGTACATTATACAAATATTTAGTTTAAGACCAAAAGATTCAAAAATATTCTTTATTTTTTTAAACTCCGCCGAGTCAAACTAATACAAATCAATTGAAACAGAGGGAGTAATGTGATAAATTATGGAGCAAATATGGTTGCAAGAGTTTTACCTGTGGGAGAAGGAATATTCTTTTTCCTGAATCAGTTATTAGAACATTGTAAGGAATGTTGTTCTCTTGCAGGCAAATGCAGGAATCTGAGACAACATTGGCTAAATCCTCCAAAGTGTTTCCACCCTCAAAGACTAGGCCGCGAACTGGGTAATTCAGCATCTCAGATATCTTCACTCCAGCATCAGTAAATGTTATCTTCCGAGTGGGGGCCTTCTCAATGGGGAATTCCACAGCCAAGTAATAAGCCTGTATAGAGCAAGAACAATGAAATTAAATTTCGTTCTTCATTATGAAGCTCTAAGCATGTCAATTATGGAAAAGTGTTGTAGACTCTACCTGAAAGTGAAGATGGTTGATGGTAGCAAATGCACCCAAGCTGTTGTAACCCAATCGGAAGTATGGGTTTGCTGCTTCGGCAGCCATGTGCAGTGCAAGCAAGAAGCTGTCCCTGTCGATCTTCTGGGGAAGGCATTCAAGGACCTTAGGGATCAAAAGCACGTGTCCGTACTCAATGGGACTGACCTGTGCATTGAGAACCAATATACTCATTAATCACTGTTTCTACTAACCAAAAAGGATACCAAAATATGTGCAAAACTAAGATAAGAACATACATTGATGGCAACGACACTTGGAGATTTCTCAGGATCAATGAGCGCATTTGGGTACAGCTGGACTTCATCGTCCTCGCTTGCTTCAAACTGAAAGAGCAACTCTTCCTGTCCAACCTTGGTGAAGTTAAACTTGCTTCCATCAAAAGGCTGCAGCACCTTATCAACTCGAAACTCAGTTGGCCTCTTCTTGAGGTGCCTTCCCTCATTCAGTTGAGCAATGAAACCATATTCTCCAGGAATCACCTACACCCATTTATTTTCAATTTAAATTTATGCCAATTCACAAACGAAGTATCCTTTATTCACATTAATCAAAATCAGTAAGACATTGAAGCGAGAACTTGATAAGCACTATGTGCTGACTGCTGAGTAATATCATAGCACTCACTTCCACTCACCGATAAAAAAAGCTAGTCCGATTTTCAAGACTTCATTTTGGGTTTTGAAAATTCAAGAGAACACAACATTGATATCAACAATTTACTGCAATATGTTATAGTAAGACATAATTACTACATCTTCCTTAACCATAGTGTGTAAAGTGTAAACCTTAGAATTGGCTGAACAAAAAGGTATTATGCATTTATAGCTTATAATCAATAACCATGTTAACCTCCAAAAGACGACAACAACAACATACCCAATGTAATCCCACGAGTGGGAAACCTCCAAAAGACATTGACCCAAATTCCCAGAATTACATTATCTTCTACTCTTTAAAATTTCCCAATTCATCTCCAGTTATTATCTTCCGAAAAAATCGGTAGAAATAACATTGAATAATCCCCTAGATAGATTTTGTCAAGCCAGCTTTTCTAAACCAAGTCTTATCTAACTGGAAATAACTGAAGTAGAACGTGTAGGCATCAACTAAAATTGAAAAAGAACTTATCAATAACAGTAAGCAAAAGACAAAAGAGTAAAGGGAAAATACCTTGGTTTCGCAAGCAGTGACATCATAGCGAAAGAGTCCTTTTTGCTGACGATCCTCCCACTACACACATCAAAATTGATCAAAAAGAGCTAATAATAACTACTCCTATAATAAAATCAAAATATCTAAATTTTGCAATTTAAAATAACCAATTAAAGAAGATTCACACTTACTTCACCAAGAACAAGGGATTCTAGGAAGTCAACTGGAGCCTCCTTGGTTTCATCAACAATAGACTTGCTGTTGCTCAAATTTTTGCAAGCATACAGCGGTAGCTTTGACCCTTTTACAACCCAAACACATAACAATAAAATCAATATTCTGCTTAATCAACTAAGACATTAAACCCCTAAAAACCCAATTACAAAGAGCCTCAATTTCCCTAAATTCAAACTTTAATCAGCTCTTCAACAGTAAGTAGGCATTCGGCCATAGATTCCAAAATATTTTTCACCTTATTTGGAATTTATAAAGTTAGAGTCGAAAATAAAGTTATATTTTGATTATACTTTTTGCAAGAAATATTTTAAAAAATGTTAATATTTAAATATAACTACCTTAAATTTAAACCTTTAGTAAACATTAAAAGTGAAAATTAAGTTATAAGTCACGTTATAAGTTGTTTTCAAATTTGAAATATAATCTCAAGTTGAATTCAAAATTTTTACGAACAAGAAATAATTTTCAAATAAAATAAAAAAAAGAAGTTTTTTAAAAAAGCAATAATCTCTGTCTCAATTTATTTACCCACTATCTTTTTTAATCCATTAAAAAGAATGATATATTTAATTATTTGATAATAATTTAATTTTAAATTTTATCTCAAATATATTTGACTGTTTTAGACCCAATATTTAAAAGTGCTACTTTATTTTTTAAATTTTTTGTCCAATCAAATTAATTCGACAATACTAATTTTTATGGCCAAATAGATCCTAAATTTTCGGAAAAAGTACCTGGAAGGCAGCAGTTCCTGAGGCAATTGCGGCCACATCCAGTACCACGAGCACCAATTTCTTCAACGTCATCCTTTTGGAAGTTAGAGACAAGTGTAGGAACTCTCTTAATCTTGAGCATCATCTTTTCTTCTTTTTTTTGTTTTTTTCGATAATTCAAGAGAATACTATGTAGTAGAAAGTATATACGAAATTATAAGCTAGGGATCTATTACGGTAATAACTATATCTAGCAGATGAGGATAATAGAACCGCCGCCGGCAAGGAAGAGGAGGTCGGAAGGACTACCACCTTCAGATGGCAAAGCGCCACGTCCACCGTGCGGGGCAGGATTAGTGGCTGTTACACAACCCTTACGTCGTACTGCCCGACGAACATGTAAGAGTGATCGGCGGTTTGCTTTGTGTATAGCCGTGATGTCTACAACTTGTTAACCTGGGCTTTACCCGTTCAAAAGTTTCTTCTAAATGGGGGGATATCTGGTTTCTATTAATAGAATGCTAAAAGAAATATTGGTAGTTGTGATTATTATAAGGGAAAAAGGGAGGAGGGAGATGTGGTTATTTATATGTAATTTGGAAAAAGGGGATAAGGAGGATGGGGTGGTTGTGGGTTTGCCAATGGGGTAAGAGTTAAGATAATGTTGTGTGAACCGATATAATTGGAGGTGTGGAGCCAAGGGTTATGGAAGATGTAAAATGAGGCTATTGTAATTGAATTATGAGATTAATGGTTGACCAGCGGATTAATATTTTATAGTTAACGGTTTATCGATATGCAGATAAATTAGTCTTTTATTGGATGAATAGTTAATTCGTTAAAAATTATCATATTTATAATTTTATCTCTAAATATATACAATAATAAAATATGTATTGTAATTTGTAAACCCTAAAGCAATAAAGCTAAAGTCCCAACAGTTTTACAGATGCCTATTTCTGTATTGCAACATGTTATGAGAGATTCGAAGCATCATTAGTAATAGTTGTTATACAATTTAGCTGATACACAACCCGATAACCATCCGATAATTACTAATCCGATACCGAACCAATCGATATCTTATCGGCTGGCTAGCGGATTAGTATATTTAAAAGCCAATAACCGATAAGCCAAATCGTTAAGCATAATTATCATCCGATCCGCCCAATAAGCAACCCTAATAGCTGATGTTTATATATGTATTTTTTATTTTTATATGATTGTTGCTCCCAAACGTACACACAAGTATACATGGTCGTACAAGTAATATAGTGATTTTAGAAATCGGATATCGAACCCACAAAGACTTGTGATTAACCGTCTACTAAATTAAACGATCCAAATTATCTATACAAGAGATGAAATTTGTAGGTTATAATTATAAACTAACTAAAATAAAAAAGAAAACAACAATGAACTTCAACCAAGAAAGTGCGAGTTTTTATATTATCAATGAGATGAAATCAATCTAGGTCTATGGACTATCTAACAATCACGTTGTATTCTTCAATTGACTCAATATCTTAATTTATCTAGTTTACTGATTGACAGGGTTGGTATTACGACTACGAACCTCTCGAGCCCTCTAGCCGCCTATTTGTATTACTTTCACGCCTATATCTCTATGGTTATGAACCTTAACACAGATGCATTTATATTTCATGTATATCAACCAAGCAGGGCGAACTAGGTATATCTCTATCCTAGACGCAAATCTGTTCCCCGATGCCCAGGTTGAGATCCTGCTCTATTTAACTATATTGATATCCTAGTATTCCTCTCTCGAATTCAATATAAGAATCAAAGATAGTATTCAATTGGTGATCAAGCAACCAAATAATAAGCTCAGGATTAAATAAACAAACCAATACGAGAAGTTAAATAATTGAAATTAATATTCGAAAAACAATGTTCATGAAAAAACCATAAACCTAGAACGAGAAGTTTAGCTCTACATAGACATGGAGGAAAAATAATAATTCATCCAAAGAAAATATAAAAATTAGTTGTATAGAGAAAAAAAGGTAAAACCAAATTTCTCCGGCCTCCATGGCGGCTCCAAGCTCTCCCTTGGTCCCTAGCTCTGTAAAAATCGTTCAAAGGGTCTTTTTATAGTGTTGGGAAATAACCATAAAAAACTAGTCCAAAACGGAGTTGAACTTTAAAACTCGCTGCCATTTGGACACTGGAGCTCGTTGGGCGAGCTCTGGAGCTAGGTAGGACCTCGCCCTAGGCTTCGCTTAGACAAAAAATTCTCAACTTGGCATTTTGGAACACCTTCCTCGCGGTGAGAGGTGCATGGTGAGGTACCTCCTCGCCCCAGACTTCGCTCAGCAAGGTTGGTTGTCCATTTTACACTCTTGTCATTTTTTCTATAACTTCTTTTGGTCCTTGTAGCTCGCTTGGCGAGCTTGTGGCTTGCTCCAACTTTGCTTGGCGAGGTTCATGGACCACTCACACTCGGACGAATGCTTCGTCTCATTTTAGCTCCAAATCGTCATATTTCTCACATTAAGTGTCTAGATGCGATAAGAACACACATATCAGTTCATAATGCAAAGATTTAGGTGTATTTAGTGCGATTAGTTCTCTAAACAAGGTAAAAATATGGGTAAACATCAATGATTATACAAGGGGCGAAATTATAGCTCAGAGTATGGATTCCGTGAGTGTAATAATTTTAGTTCAAATTTATATTTTTTAAAGAGATTATTTAATATGTATAAATGATTAATTTAAAATTTAATAACTTAGGAAGAGTAAAATCATAAATTCTACCACCTCTTTTGTACAAGAGAGAATATGAAAATTTAAATTTAATTTTTTCGTTTCTTATCTAGTATTCGATATCCACATTAGAGCACTCTTCTATAAAAAAAAAAATCATACTCAAAATTTAAATTCGAGACATTTAGTTAAGAGATAGAGCACCTCGACCGCACTTTTTAGAAACGGCTTATGATGGCACATGTATTTAGGGTCTTTATATTTTTCTTTCATAAATAAGCTCTTGGAACTCCCATAACGTGTTTCATCTTCCAAAGCTAATTTTTCACAATTTTCATAAACTTGACCTTTCAGATTTTTATGTGATATTTAGATGATTTTTAGATAGTAGTATATCATTTTTGGCATGTCAATACAGATTTTACAAAATTGTTCAATGTCAGCACTATCATCCAATGCATAATGCCATGTATCAAAGAATGCATGTTAGTATAGCTATGGGAGTTCAAACTTTGATACATGACATTATGCATTTTGTTAGTGAAAAAAAGTTACTACTAATGTATGTATCAATTTGATGTAAATAGTAAAAGTGTTTAACCAATTTTAATGCAAGAGTGGGAATTACTATCATTTTTAACATTGTTTCTACAACTTTTGGAAAACAATGTTAGTATGTAAAAAGAATGCAATCTGCATGTTTAGTATAGCTATAACTTTTAAATATGTGAGTTAAGAATAAATGTTTTCTTACATAAATTGTAAAATCGTTGTTAAATCCACTGCTTGAAAACATTCTTTACAATAAAACTTAAACAAGTATATTTAGAAGAAAAAAAGTTGCATGATTTAAAGAAACTTCCCATATATATACAAGTGGTTTCTTTATGCTTCTTATTTACCTCCATATTGTTTTAGGATTATCAATATTGTTGTTACTTATTCTTCACGTGACTAAAATACCTAACATGCTAATTGATGGCAGAGCAAAAGAAAGTTAATTCATCAACCCTTATTTTGAAAAATAAAAATTCATAATCGTGTGAGTTAAATTTAAGAGAACATGAAAATGTGGAAATTTAAATTTAGGGATAATGAAACTTAAAACCCTATATTCCTACTTTTTATTTCAATTTTCCCTAATTTTATGTGGCCAATGACTAAGGAGTACTAACAAATTGTGGTTGTGGTTTGTTGATGGTTAAAGGTTGAAGGACTACTGGTTCCAAATGTGGAGATACAATATTATATTGTGCGGTCCCTGTTTCTTTGAATACTTTTCTATAAATTAATTATATATTATCATTATCAAAAGGGTTTGACCTTTGAAAGGACGAAAGGATCTCTCCACCTCTCATTTTAAAGGTTCCGAATTCTAACTTTCAAAAAACCCTTACTCGTACCGAGCAAATATATAACATCTCTAAATATCATAGAATGACAAATGACAACCCAAGAAGAATGTAAAAAGTAGGGTGTAATTTTTTTTATCGCCTATACAATTTCTAGCCAAAATTAATGAATTTGCAAGAATCCCTAAGTAACTCCAAATCGGTCCGGGATCAGTGGTGGAACAAGAATTTCAGTAAGACGTTCAAAATATAAATAAATAAACACACAAAAAAGCCTGGGAGATTTAAAACCTACAATTAAGTAAGAAGTCACTATAATGTTAGTAAATAACAAATTCCAAAGTCATTATATCTATCTATCTATATTGTTTTTAAAATCATGAATATAAATATTGGTTGATCAAAATATTTTTTAAATATTAATCGACTTTTATACTCTTTTATGTTAAAATTTTCTCTAAAACATAATTTTATATTGTATAAAATTGTAATATTATATTTTTTTCTAATATCTAAGACTTTGAATTCAACTGAAAACAAAAATCATGGGCACTCAGACTCGAACGTCCAAAAAGTAGTGCTACGTCAATGTCTCGTGGTACACCACAAGATTGAATTTTGCTCTTAACCGTTTTCGCGAAGAGAACAATCAGATGAAAATACGTTGCCTCAGGGAAGAATATAGTCAACGTGATTACGTCATATCCAAGTGGGATTCAGACTGTGAGATGTCCGATGAAGATGATTTCCCATGATCCTATTAATATTTATTTTAAATAAAATAGGTAGGTAGTGCCATAATGACGACCCCAAGGGTACTTGGGGTTTGTAACTATATAAGTAGCTTTTCATTTGTTATTAAACTACAATATATTCAATGTCGAGTAGTAGAAATGTACATTGGTCGGTATTCCTTCCAAATTATCCGAATAGCAGTGGTGATGATAGCTCAAATCATAGAAGTTATTCCAGTGATTCATCAAGCGATAACAATGAATTCAAGATAGACGATTTGAAATCTCACCTTCTTATATAGCGTAATGATGATTTTTGCGATGTGAAATATTTAGATCCACGAGAATATTACTGTGGTTTACGCCGAGAATGGGCATATCGGTATGCCGAATCAGAACGTCTTGTTCGTGACTTGGAAAATCTCAACGCTCAAATCCCAACAAGGTTCTCAATGACCATGCCTCGAACTGATCAACATTCTTATGAGGTTGCCATACGGAGGATTAGAAAAGAAAACAACATAATGCTAGCAAGACGTAGATTTTACATGCTAAAGTTGGTCGAAGAACAAGCATCATCAACAGGTAAAGAACTAACATCTACAGAAAGAAGATATGTCTTAAGAAACTCAAATATTATTCTGAGGCCGATATTGAGGACTTCTATTCTGATGATGACTAGGGGCACTATGATTTTATTTGTATTTTTAATTTATGATGAAGTCATCAATTTGAAGAAAATTACTCCCTCCGTTCCAATTTAAGTGTCTTATTTTTCTTTTTGGTTTGTCCCAAAAAGAGTATATCTTTCTATATTTAGTAAGTTTTTCAATTCCAAGGCAAGTTTAAGACCACAAGATTTAAAAAACCCCACACATCTTTAGTTTAAGACGACAAGATTCAAAAGTCTCTCTTTATTTCTTAAACTTTGTATCAAGTCAAACTAAACCACTTAAATTGGAACGGAAGGAGTAGTATGTTTAATTTTTCTTTGATTGTTATATTCTATTATTAATTTATTTAGGCGTCTTATAGTTAATAATACATAAAAGTTCAACAATTCATAATTTTAATGAAAACATAAATATATTAGTACATAAAAGGTGTCGATTACATAATACATTAAAAATGAGATAGAAAATACATAATTTATGAAAACGTGCAACTAGTAAAAATAAAATACATAGAAATATTAAACTTAACCGACAATGCAACATTTCAAGATTAGAAACAACAACAAGAGAGCACAAAATCATCTTTCAAAATTTCAATTTCTCTTTCAAAGCATTTTTCTCCTGTTGAGCGTCTCTAAAAACTTTATTTTTCTTCAGATTCTTTTAGCAAGACCTCCAAAAGGTCAATTTTTCCTTGAACTTACATAAGTTTAAACTGCAAGTCAAACTCCACGGTATCTCTAGTGATACGTGAAGTCGCGGTATCTCTATCAACATGAGGCGTTGAACTTCGCCGCTACCGTTTTATCCACGGGAATTTCATCTTCCCATCGAAAATATTTGCAACCATCCATATCCTATAAACATTACAAAAATCAGTTTTTCAAAGTAAATTATGTAGATAATGTGAAAAAATTCTAAATCCTAAAAATTTGTAAAATACTTACGCCAAGCACTTTACAACGCCAAAAACGACGACCTGGATTATCTTGGGTCCTTGATGTTCTGACATGACAATAATAACCGCAACCACACACGTCGGGTTCTATAGCAAACTTTGACGTTTCAAAGCTTTGAGACACAATTTTTGGGAGGCTGAAATATGGTAAAAGAATGGAAATGAAGAAGGTGAATAGTGAAGATGAAATTGAGAAGTCTGCCCTAGGGTATATAATACCCCTATTGCACAGTAATTTACTGCATAAAAGATACTTCTGTCACAATATTTTTTTTAAGGTAGTTTGGTTCAGTTGATCACTTTTTGGATCATTTAAATTCCGAACTATGGTTAATTGGTCATGTTTTAGGACCATGCATTTGTTGTTTCTTGGTATAATTTTCATAGTAGTTATTATGCAGCAATTTTAATATATATGGCCCTAAAAACTAGACTTATATACTGTTTGTAAAAATGACAAAATATCTTTGATGATGATGTTCGGGAATAAATAAAAGTACTGTAGTTTTAATATAGTTTCAAACAAATTTAATTTATAAGATATTAATTAATCAACACTTGAAATTAGAGTATTCTGCCGTATTCGAATTCAAAATTTAAAGTTTATGAATTTTTATTGTGACACCAAATTAATACTATAATAATAATTAAATTTATAAATATTTAACAAACTTTTAATATTAGGGACTGGGAGCAAGGGGGTTCATCCTGTTGGAAATTTGCCTTTGGCGGGAGTTGCGTCCAATCATCTTTAATGACTTAAACACTAGTGTTCCGCATGTTGGAAATTTCGGTTCTTCACACGTGCATAATCTACTAAGTAGATGACCGTAGGGCCAAGGATCGTCAAATTTCGTTGAGAAATGAAAGAGATATTGGTCCACGAAGTAAGGTGTTTGAAGCATGGAAAAAGGTGGTAAAGACCAATCTTCCCTCATCGATGGGGGAAGAAAGTCTCAAATTGGCTTGGGGTTTGGGACCCCAAGGGTATCCCATGTGTTTAAAGGAGGGAGGACCTAGATGTGCTTCGGTTCAAGGATAAGCCCACACGCGCGCCGCCGACGTCCGCCCGTCCCGTCCGATCGTGGGTTGTGGGCTTCTTCTGTTATTATCTTTTTGGACCCAAATTGCTTCATATTTACATTTGGTCCCTGAAGTTTCTGATAAGTTAAATTGCGCAGAGAACTTGTGCTTTTTGCTGGCTGGTTTCTGGAACGTTAACCAACCTTAATATGCACTCAATTCAGCCATTTATTTTGGTTGAATAACTCTCCATAAAAGCTAATCCGTTGCACATCAATTCACCATTTATTTTGGCTGAATTACTACCTCCATAATTGCCATTACTTGGCCAGTAACAATAATTATATGGGCCGTTGGTAAGTCCTCTCCTACAACTATATAATGGAGCCTTTTCTATTGTTGAGAGAACATAGAACATACAAACGAAATCAGATTCTTCCTACAACTATCCAACATCATTTCATTACTCAAAATTCTTCAAAGTAACACTTGAGTTTCCTTTGCTCATTTGTTGAGTTGCTGTTTTATCTTGGGAGACTATTGTCCAGAACGTAGAAAGGATATATACGGGGCAATCTTGTCTTAAAGACAGAGTGCCATCACTCGACTCATCATATCAAAACTGTTCCAGTTTCTTGTTCCAGTTCATTGAAATTTCAGTTTGTTGTAATTTCATTGTGTTGTAATTCTTAGCAGTTACTTATTTCCGTTTCATGCACCATTGTAACCAACAAGTTTATGACAAGATTATCTTGTTGTAACTGCTTCGAAACATGGCTGAAAACATGAATGATTCTGCTGCTGCTGCTGTTGCCACTCAAGGCAACAATTCTGATAACGCTGCTGCTGCCGCTACTGTTCAAGGCAGTAACTCGTCTGCCTTTCCCACTGCTGCCCAAGGCACGACCGCTGCCTTTTCTTTCCACCCTCTGCATTCCACCATGAACGCCCTGAAAAATTCATGGGCTCAAACTTTAAGAGATGGCAGCAGAAGATGTTGTTCTACTTGACTGTTATGGGAATAACACGATTCCTAACAGAAGATCCTCCACAAGCTGAAGATGAAATGGACCCTTCGCCTTCTGAAACGGGTGAAGAGGGCCTAGGTATCCATGTCATTAATTGCATGAAGATGGTTTTTGATGCATGCAATCATAGTGATTTCATGTGTAAGAATTACATGTTGAATTACTTGGCAGACCCTATCTACAAGGTGTATTACACCATTGGCACCGCCAAAGAGCTGTGGGAAAAACTGCAAAAGATGTACAACGCACAAGATGCGGGTACTAAGAAATTCATCGTTGTGAAATTTCTAAAATTTCAAATGGTGGATAGTAAGACAGTGATGTCCCAAGTCCAGGAATTCCAAATGATTCTACATCACCTGGATTTGGAAGGAATGAAATCAAATGAGGAGTTTTTTATTGCATCGCTGATTGAAAAGTTAACTCCTTCGTGGAATGAGTTTATGAGCTACTTAAAGCTCAAGACAAAGGAGATGACCTTTGAAGAACTTATTATCAAACTCCAAATTCAGGAAGATAATAAGGCCTTGCCTAGGGGTTAACAACCTGCTGAGGCAAAGGTAAATCTGACTGAGGCCAAAGGGAACCCAAGCAAGAATCGGAAGTTCCAGAAAGACGGCAAGACCCACGCATCATAGATGTTCAAAGGTAACTGTCACCACTGTGGGAAACCTGGTCATAAGATCAAGGAATGTCGCAAGCTCAAGACTGAGCAACAACAGAAAGCCAAGGCTAAAGGCAAGGCGCATGCTAATGTCGTCAAGGACACGCTCCTGGATGACATGATTGAGGAGTTCTCAGCAGTGGTTCTTGAAGCAAACCTGGTTGAGAATCCCATGCAGTGGTGGATGGACACGGGTGCTACCAGACACATCTGTTCCAATAGAAATGCCTTCTCCATGTATACACCGGTCAACGACAAGAAGCTGTTCATGGGCAACAACGCTTCGTCTGACGTGCTGAGGGTAGGAAATGTGGTCCTGAAGATGACTTCTGGAAAGGAGCTCACTCTGAAGGAAGTGATGCATGTCCCTGAGATTAGGAGAAATTTAATTTCAGGACCTTTATTGGTTAATGCTGGTTTTAGGCTAGTGTTTGAATCTAATAAATTTGTACTCACTAAGAATGGCACTTTTGTGGGGAGTGGCTTCGTCTGTGAAGGCCTCTTCAAAGTTAATGTTATGTCTGTAATGCGCCCAAGTAATAAAGTTGAAGTTTCTTCTTATTTGCTTGAGTCTTCTAATTTATGGCATTATAGATTAGGACATGTTAACTACAAGTCCACCCAAAGGTTAGTAAAATTGGAGTTGTTGCCGTCTATCGACGTAAACCCTCAACATAAGTGTGAGCTGTGCGTAGAGGCAAAACTTACAAAGCTTCCTTTTCGATTCGTCGAAAGGAATACCGCTCCTCTAAAACTTATTCACACAGATATATGTGATTTGAAGTTTGCACAAACTAGAGGGGGGAGCAAGTACTTTGTGACATTCATTGATGATAGCACAAGGTATTGTTACATTTACTTGTTGAAAAGTAAGGATGAAGCCTTTGAAGCGTTCCGACGTTACAAAGCAGAAGATGAGAACCAACTAAGCATGCGAATTAAATCCATTCGTAGCGATAGAGGGGGAGAATATGTAGCGCCATTTGAGGAATATTGTGGCCAAGAAGGCATTGCTCATCAAACGACGGCTCCATACTCATCTCAATCAAAAGGTGTGGAGGAACGTAAGAACCGCACATTGAAGGAAATGATGAATGCCTTGCTCATCAATTCCGATCTTCCCCAAAACATGTGGGGAGAAGCCGTCCTTACCGCTAATACGATTCTTAACAGAGTCCCACATAAGGGTAAGGACAAAACTCCATATGAATCATGGAAGGGAAAGAAACCCACCTATAAATATTTAAAGGTATGGGGTTGCCTGGCAAAGGTTGAAGTACCCAAGCCAAAACAGGTCAAGATTGGGCCTAAGACTGTAGATTGCATATTCATCGGATATGCAAATAACATTAGTGCTTATCGCTTCTTAGTGCATAAGTCAGATATTCCAGATATCCACGGGGGTACAATCATGGAATCAAGGAATGCTCAATTCTTTGAAGGTACCTTTCCTAGAAAGGAAAAAGACATAACCTTTCGCAAACAAAGTTATGAACAAAACTCTCAAGAACCGGGAGTCGTTGACGGCCCGGATCTAGATGGTTCAGATCTAGCGGATCTCGAGGTGGCTGAATATCCAAAATCTAGTGTTCCAGATTCTCAGAACTTGGAGACTCCAAAGATGGAACTAAGGCGAAGTAAAAGGGCTAGGAAGGATAAATCCTTAGGTCCTGACTTTGTAACTTATATGGTTGATGATGAACCAAGGAAAATTGCGGAAGCATTGTCAACTCCAAAGGCACCGCTCTGGAAAGAAGATATTGAGAGTGAAATAGGCTCCATTCTGCATAACCATACTTGGGAGTTGGTTGATCTTCCTCCGAGAAATAAACCGTTGGGTTGTAAGTGGATACTCAAATAGAAATATAAAGCAGATGAGTCTATAGATAAGTACAAGGCTAGCTTGGTAGTCAAGGGCTATCGACAGAAAGAAGGTCTTGACTACTTTGACACGTACTCCCCGGTATCTCGGATGACATCCATACGGGTATTCATTGCGATCACAGCTTTGCGTGACATTGAGATACATCAAATGGATGTCAAGACAGTCTTCCTAAATGGTGATTTGGAAAAAGAAATTTATATGGACCAACCCGAGGGGTATGTGGTTCAAGGGCAAGAGAAGAAAGTCTGTCAGCTTGTCAAATCTCTATACGGGCTGAAACAAGCCCCGAAGCAATGGCACGAAAAGTTTGATAGTACTCTACTATCGAAGGGTTTTTCCATTAATGAGTGTGACAAATGTGTCTACATGAAAAGTAACTCTGACTCGTTTGTTATAATATGCCTGTATGTAGACGACATGTTGATCACATGGAGCAATCCTATTATAATTCTAGAGACTAAGAACATGTTGAAACAATGCTTCGACATGAATAATATGGGTATCACAGATGTCATCTTAGGGATAAAAATCTCTAAGACGCCTGACGGACTGGTCTTATCTCAGTCTCACTACATCGAGGATGTTTTGAGAAAGTTTGAGATGTTAGACATTCACCTATAAAGTCACCAATGGATAGAAATCAAAAGCTTGATAAAAATCGTGGTGCACCCATATTCCAGGAGCAATATGCACATGTGATCGGTAGTTTGATGTACATAACAAACTGCACCCGACCTGATATTGCTTATGCAGTCAACAAGTTGGCTAGGTTTACCCGTAATCCGAGTGATGATCACTGGAAGGCGTTAAATCGGGTATTACAATACCTGAAACACACGTTAACTTTCGGGTTACATTATTCGAGATATCCAGCTGTACTAGAGGGGTACAGTGATGCAAACTGGATATCTGATATAGAGAACACCAAGTCCACCAGTGGGTATGTATTTACAATTGGTGGTGAGGCTGTGTCTTGGAAATCCTCTAAGCAAACTTGCATCACCCGATCCACAATGGAATCAGAGTTTATCGCTTTAGACAAAGTAGGAGAAGAAGTTGAGTGGCTTCATGACTTCTTAGAGGATGTTCTGTGTTGGAACAAACCCGTACCTTCTGTAATGATCCACTGCGACAGCCAGTCGGCTCTAGGAGGGGCACAAAATACTATGTACAACGACAAGTCTCGTCATATTCGACGGAGGCATAAGACCGTTAGTCAGCTGATCACCACGGGTATAATATCCATTGATTACATAAAATCAAAGGATAATATAGCAGACCCGCTGACAAAGGGCTTACACAAGGATCAAATGTTCTGCCTGTCTACGGGAATGGGCTTAAAACCTAAAGTTTAAGGACCAATACGGTGGTAACCCAACCTTACTGACTGGAGATCTCAGGAATTTGGGTCAATGGGAAAACTAAGCTGTAATGGTTCAGTTGATCGCTTCAGTGGAAGCATGAGCACTTCGGATAGTGATTTTTGTAAAGAAACACCAAACCCAAAGCCGTTCCCGCAATAGACGTTAAGTGCTATCTGCAGTGTGGGTAAATGTTAAGTTTTCAAAACCTTTAATGATCCTCAACAGTTGAGGTTAGGTTTGGGAAAACTTTTAATGGTTCCTAACACTTTTGAAGTGGGGTATAGCAGGATACCTTGTAGGAGACCACCTATTTAAGTGCGAGGACATACCGCCTCAAATGAACGCACTTAAGAATCCAAGAAGTTGTCCACGGCCACAACAGACAAAATATTATGAAGAAGAGAGTAAGGGAATTTGTTGTGTTGGTACTATTGACTTGGCTTACATTAAACACTGACGGTTCAAGACATCACGTTCACCGCGCAGTAAGTAAGTCCGATGGTATTTAACTATGGAAGGTTCAAAGCTGAAGTTACCTCTCCTTATGCAACATTGGTCAGCTGAAATATTGTTGGGAAAAGGCACCATGTGAGTGCGCCAAAATCTCTTTCAAGAGGGGATTGTTGGAAATTTGCCTTTGGTGGGAGATGCGTCCAACCATCTTTAATGGATTAAACACTAGTGTTCTGCATGTTGGAAACTTCGTTTCTTCACACATGCATAATCTACTAAGTAAGTAGATGAACGTAGGACCAAGGATCGTCAAATTTCGTTGAGAAATGAAAGAGATATTGGTCTACGAAGTGAGGTGTTTGAAGCATGAAAAAGGGTGGTAAAGACCAATCCTCCCTCATCGGTGGGGGAAGAAAGATTTGTTTAGTTTATAAGTCTCAAAGTTGGCTTGGGGTTTGGGACCCCAAGGGGTATCCTATGTGTTTAAAGAAGGGAGGACCTAGATGTGCTTCGGTTCGAGGATAAGCCCACACGCGCCGCCGCCGCCCATCCGGTCCGGTCTCGGTTTCGGTTTCGGTTTCGGGTTGTAGGTTGTAGGCTTCTGATATTATCTTTTATCTTTTTGGATCAGAATTATTTCATATTTACAGTTTGGTCCCTGAAGTTTCAAGTAAGTCAAAATTGGGCAAAAAACTTTGTTGTTGGTTTTGGAACGTCAACCAGCCTTAATATGCACTCAATTCAGTCATTTATTTTGACTGAATAACTCTCCCTAAAGGCCAATCCGTTGCACATCAATTCACCAATTGGCTTGGGGTTTGGGACCCCAAGGGGTATCCCATGTGTTTAAAGGATGGAGGACCTAGATGTGCTTCGGTTCAAGGATAAGCCCACACGCGCGCCGCCGCCGCCGCCCGCCCGCCCGTCCGGTCCGGTCACGGGTCGTGGGATCCAAATTGCTTCATATTTACATTTGGTCCCTGAAGTTTCTGGTAAGTTAAATTGCGCAGAGAACTTGTGCTTTTTGCTGGCTGGTTTCTGGAACGTTAACCAACCTTAATATGCACTCAATTCAGCCATTTATTTTGGTTGAATAACTCTCCATAAAAGCTAATCCGTTGCACATCAATTCACCATTTATTTTGGCTGAATTACTACCTCCATAATTGCCATTACTTGGCCAGTAACAACAATTATATGGGCCGTTGGTAAGTCCTCTCCTACAACTATATAATGGAGCCTTTTCTATTGTTGAGAGAACATAGAACATACAAACGAAATCAGATTCTTCCTACAACTATCCAACATCATTTCATTACTCAAAATTCTTCAAAGTAACACTTGAGTTTCCTTTGCTCATTTGTTGAGTTGCTGTTTTATCTTGGGAGACTATTGTCCAGAACGTAGAAAGGATATATACGGGGCAATCTTGTCTTAAAGACAGAGTGCCATCACTCGACTCATCATATCAAAACTGTTCCAGTTTCTTGTTCCAGTTCATTGAAATTTCAGTTTGTTGTAATTTCATTGTATTGTAATTCTTAGCAGTTACTTATTTCCGTTTCCTGCACCATTGTAACCAACACATCCAAACCTTCTTAGTGGAAAAAATATATAACATATATAAGGTTAAAATTAATATTGATGTATATACAGTTTCTAAGTAAAAATCATAACAATACCGCCATTATTTAACATATATAAAAGATCTAAGCAAAAATTATTGAGTTAACGTAAACATGTAACAAGGCCTCTAGATCCACCCTTGCATATTTGTATTTTCAACTGAAAAGTAGAGTTGGTGGGATATTTTGGTAGGTGTGTTTGCAAACTAACGTATACGAGATGTGTGGAATCTTTTTCTTAATTTATTTCCTAATCTGCTCCTTCGTTCACCTTTACGTAATCTATCTATCTATTATCTTCTATTAATATAATGAAGCTAGGCATAGACAAGGAGATGTGACACCTATCTATGACTAGCATTTCTATTTATCTTTTTTTTTCTTTTTTCTTCATTTTTCTCTTATTTTCTAATTAAATAATTAACCACATTCTACCATATTTATTGAGTCTCATTAAATTTTGTAACAACCATATTAATTCATTGTATATGAGTTACTGACTAGTGTACTAATAAAGATGAATGAATTCGTAATGATCAGTTTTTGTAAAAGAATAGAACTTTCTTACTTCCTCACGTAGATCACTCCATTGATTATAGAAGCCCAAAAGTCGCATCAGATTTTGCTTTCTACTACAAATGTCAAAGGTTTCAATAATCAGGGAAAACGAAAAAGATTACGAAGCTCATTGAAATATAGCCAACAGAAGAAGGGTATACTAATATTTTGTTTTTTTCTATTATTTCACAATGAAACTCAAAAGTATGGTCTTGTTGTTACTCTTATCTTTGTATGCTCCAGTCCATCATCAGAATTCTTAGTTGATTATAAAAACTTGTATATATAATCTATTAAAAAATCATTACGATCAAGTGAGGAAAATGTACTCAAACCCTCTTCTCTTTTCATTCCATATTTAGGCTCTTTACCCAGATGACAACATACATCATCTTCTTATTTTGAATTTTAATGATAAATTTGGCACTGATTCATAATCTTCCGATTACAAAACTAACTACTATTGGTGAGTACTTCTTATTGTTTATTTGTGTGGTTGAATTTTACTTTGTTCATTCTCTTTCATCTTCCTCTACACAAGCATGAATTGCAATTGTAATTAATATTTAGTGTAACTAATGTAAAATAAAGATCATAATTCTATTAGAACTACAATTGTGATTAAGGTAAAATAGAGATCTTAATATATATATATATATATGACATTATTAAAAGAACTCCATCGAGGAGAATTACACTATTCAACATGGTATCAGAAGCCAAATTCTAGCCTCCTCTCAAACCCCCCTCCTGAATTTCAGTTCATCTTTCTCTCCGTCAAAGTCTTTCCTCAACGTAGTGGCAGCTTTTTCCAACAGATGAACCACTCCAACTTTTGAGAGAAGCTCTCAAGGATTTGACAAGCTTCTTGCACGGCATCGAGAGGAATTTTAACACAATAACAGAATTTCAATAACTTGTTATGATCTTTCCTAACAGCTTTCTGTTGCTGGTTTAACAACTTTCTTTTTATCTTCTTTATTAGACAACGAACGTGCAAGGTTTTCTCAGGAACCTGTTCAGGTCTCAGTTTGTTGGTTCCATCTCTCCGCATCTTGTTCTGGTCCTTCAAAGGAGCCAGTAGTTTTAAACTTTTTGGGTTCTTCAACAACCTCTTCTTTATATCTAACCTACCATCAATGAACATGGCACGATATTCCTCGTTGCAGCCCAGAATTTTGGGCCCACCTCTAAGCCCACGATACACGGGCCACCAGCACCATGCCCACTACACAGCGGCCCAGCAACAGCCACCCAGCCTCAATCCAACAGATTTGGGCCATGCTTTCGGTTCTTTAAAAATTCAGCAGCCCGATGATGCATGGTATATGGATACGGGCCAGACCTGAGAGGGTGAATGTAATTCGTTGTATGGGGCTATTTCGTCATAAGTTCATTGATAATGGTGCCTTTGAACGTACAAGACTAGACTTGTGGCAAATGGCATAGGACAACAGAAGGGTGTTGATTGTGGTGGGACTTTTAGCCCAGTTGTTAAACCAACTACCATCCGCACGGTTTTGAGCATTGCTATGGGGAAGAATTGGTCTATTCACCAGCTTGATGTAAAGAATGCTTTCTTCCATGGGATTTGAAAGAAACTGTCTATATGCATCAACCGCCAGGATTTGTGCATCCGGAGGCTCCTGATCATGTTTGTCGTCTTCGTAAGTCGCTATATGGACTGAAACAAGCCCCAGGGCTTGGTATGAGCGGTTTCCTACATACATCATACATATCGATTTCGTGTGCAGCAAGAGTGATCACTAATTATTCATTTTTCATCGAGGTACTGACACAACTTACCTTTTGTTATATATGGATGATATTGTTCTGACAGCTTCTTCAGATGGCCTGAAGCACGATATCATTGCTTTACTCAAATTCGAATTTGCTATGACTGACTTGGGTAAGTTGAGTTGTTTTTTGGGGATATCAGTGACCAGATACGCACATGCCATGTTCTTGTGTCAGCGTAAGTATGCAGAAGAGATCGTCTACAAGGCTAAAATGGTAAATTGTAAGATCATACTCACTCCCGTCGACTCCAAGTCCAAACTCAGTATAGATGATGGGGATTCAGTCAGTGATCCATCTCTTTATAGGAGTCTCACATGTGCTCTTCAGTATTTCACCTTCACTCGGCCAGATATTGCATATGCAGTTCAACAAGTGTACTTGTTCATGCACGCCCCTAGAGAGCCTCACTTTACAACGCTTAAGCATATCATTCGGTACGTTAGGGCACTCTTGACTATGGACTTCATTTATATCCCTCAGCATCGACTAGATTGCTCTCCTACACAGATGTAGATTGGGCAGGATGTCCAGAAACCCGTCGCTCTACGTCCGGTTATTGTGTGTTTTTGGAGGACAATATCATGGTCTGCCAAATGGCAAGCCACACTTTCCCGTTTGAGTGTAGAAGCAGAATATCGAGGCATTACGAATGTTATTGCTGAGCTATGTTGGTTCCAAAATCTCCTTCTTAAGCTTCATTGTCCCATACGTAAGGCATTTTTAGTTTACTATGATAACATATCTGATGTCTACTTGTCTCATAACCCAGTTCAGCATCAACAAACCGAACATATTGAGATGGATATTCACTTTGTTCGTGAGAAGGTTGCAATGGGTCACGTTAGGGTGTTGCATGTTCCTTCTTCATATCAGTACGCAGATATCTTCACAAAGGGGCTTCCTCGGCAATTGTTCCTTGACTTCAGATTTAGTCTCAGCGTCCGGTCTCCTCCCGCTCCGACTGAGGGGGTGTGATAGTGAATAAATTCCATATATATTCACAATATATTCTGTAATCAATATTTAGTGTAATTAAGGTAAAGTAGAGATCCTAATTCTATTAGGACTACAATTGTAATTAAGGTAAAATAGAGAACCTAATTCTATTAAGACTACAATTGTATACTCTCTATATATGACATTAATAAGAGAACTCCATCAATGAGAATTACACTATTCAACAGTATCCATTGAATTGAATTTTGTAGGAAGACAATAGACAATATTGTTATGGAGTCATGGAGAATATAACCCGACACTATGATAAAAATGCCAGTTATACTCTTTCTTATAATAACAATAACAACGATAAATTCTCAATTCCAACTAAATTAAAGTCGGCTATATAAATATTCGTTTATCATGTTATTCCATATTATTCAACTAAAAATTATATTTAATGTTTTAGATGTAATAACATTTGATGTTCCTTTTATATTGTCATTGATTTCCTATTGTTTGCTTCAACAACCAATAGAGAAACTGAAAGATAGAATAATTTCCCTTAGGGATTCCTTTCATTATTCACAATATATATAGTTGTACAAGGTTGATTCCTAATATGGTATGAATCCTAACTTACCTTACAAAGGTTGATTCCTAATACAATTAGAATCCTAAGTTACCTTAGATATACATCTATCATAATTACAAAATATACGGAGAATATTCGCTAATACTCCCCCTCAAACGGAGCGGGAGGAGGCCGAACGCTAAGGCTGGATCGGAAGTCGGTGAAGAGCTGTCGCGGTAGTCCCTTTGTGAAGATGTCTGCATACTGATACGAGGAAGGCACGTGTAATATTTTGACCTGACCACGGGCAACCTTCTCTCGCAAAAAGTGGATATCCATCCCAATATGCTTAGTCCGCTGATGTTGGACCGGATTATGAGACATATAGATGGCAGATATGTTGTCACAATAGACTATAGACGCCTTGCGGGGTGGACACTGGAGTTCCCAAAGAAGATTTTAGAGCCAACAGATCTCAACAACTACGTTAGCAACATCGCGATATTCTGCTTCAGCACTCGAACGAGAAAGTGTTGCCTGCCGGTTGTCGGACCATGAGATAAGATTATCCCCAAGAAATACACAGTACCCTGAGGTGGAGCGACGTGTGTTGGGGCATCCTGCCCAATCTGCATCCGTGTAGGCAAGTAGCTTGGTTGGGGCAAGAGGGGTATAGATGTAATCCGAAGTCTAGTGTGCCCTTAACGTATCTGATAATACGTTTGAGGGTGGCAAAATGGGACTCTCGGGGTCGTACATGAACAGACACACCCTGCTGAACGGCATATGCAATATCAGGCCTAGTGAATGTAAGATACTGAAGAGCGCCTGCTAGACTCCGATATAGAGTGGGATCAGAAACTGGCGCACCGTAATTGGCACTAAGCTTGGATTTTGAGTCCACCGGAGTTGGCATAATTTTACAATTTGCCATCTTGGCCCTGTACACTATCTCTTCTGCATACTTACACCGACACAGGAACATAGTGGCTACAGATCTTGTCACCGATATACCCAAAAAATAACTTAGCTTGCCCAAGTCATGTCATAGCAAATTCAGTTTTTAGTAGAGCAATGATTTCATTCTTCAACCCGTCAGATGAGGCAGTAAAAACATTGTCATCGACATATAATAGCAAATATGCAGTCCTGCTACCTCGGTGAAAAGTGAAGAGAGATGTATCACACCTGCTACATACAAAACCAATCTGCAGAAGATACCTAGCGAACCGATCATACCAAGCGTGGGGTGAATGTTTTAATCCATACAATGACTTCCTAAGATGACACATAAACTGTGGAGCTGCCGGATGAACAAAGCCATGAGGCTGATGCATGTACACAGTCTCTTTCAAATCCCAATGAAGAAATGCATTCTTGACATCAAGATGATGAATCGGCTAATGCATCCTATAACAATACTGAGAACTGTCCGAATAGTTGCCGGTTTAACAACCGGATTGAATGTCTCACCACAATCAATACCCTCCTGCTGATTAGTGACATTGGCAACCAGTCTTGCCTTATACCTCTCTAAGTCACCATTGTCTCTAAACTTGTGACGAAATAGCCATATACACCGGATAACATTCACACCGTCTGGTCTAGGTACCAAATCCCAAGTGTTCTGCTTGGTTAAAGCGTTAAACTCCTCGCACATGGTCGCATTCCAATTAGGGTCCAGTTTTGCTAGTTTTGGATTTTTTGAAATGGGTGATAATATTTGTGTGGAGAGGTTGAAGTGAACTTTGGGTTTGAAGATTCCGTGTTGTGCACGAGTCTCCATGTGGTGAGAGGGCAGTAGTGGGGGATCGAGACTGGGGGGGTTGCAGGGCTGCTGTGTTAGGATTGGGAGGCAGAAGTGCTGCTAGATTTGGAGACTGCATGGTCACTGTTTCAGGGCTAATAGGCAGCAGTGCTTTGCCGGACTGAGTGGCTGCAGGTTTCCGGCTGTTGGAAGCAGGGATGATGTGGTTGCAGGAGACACGGCAGGAGGCAGTGAGGGTGTTGGTGAGGTGTTGGACAGTGGCGGGGACAGGACATGGTGGTCTGTCAGAACAGTGGGCTGCTGTTGGTATAGATTTTGGATGACCGGGGACAGACTTGGTTCATCGAGAAAGAAGTAATCGGTGGTCTGAAATTTCCGGAGATTGGAAAAAGAAAAGGTTGTCTCGTCAAAAGTGACGTGACGGGAGACAATGATTTTGCGAGTAGCAATGTCATAGCACAAGTAACCCCGATGATTAGGAGATAGACCAAGGAAGACACATGGAAGAGTGTGAGGGGCAAGTTTGTGGGGTGCAGTGGAGGCTATGTTGGGATAGCATAAGCATCCAAAGATACGTAGGTGATCATATGATGGTAGCCTACGGTATAAGATTTCGGTAGGGGTCTTGTTTTGGAGTGTGCTAGTTGGTAAAATATTAAGAAGGGATTCTACCATTTTGATAGCATAGACCCAGAAGAGCGGTGGTAGACAGGCATGAAACAGAAGTGTGCGAGCCATGTTATTGATGGTACGTATAATTCGTTCAGCCTTTCCGTTTTGGGAAGAAGTATAAGAACAAGAAAAATGGAAAACCATGCCTTGTTTAGAACAGAAATTATGAAATGCCGAGTTATTAAATTCACGTCCATTATCACATTGGAATGATTTGATAGATTTTTCAAATTGTGTTTTAATGAATTTTTGAAACTCGAGGAATTTTGTAAAAATTTCAGATTTGAATTTCAATGGGTAAATCCAGACAAAGTGTGAAAAATCATCGAAGAATACTAGATAGAATTTATGACCCAAAGAGCTAACAATTGGAGATGTCCACAAATCAGCATGAACAATATCAAAGGGAGAAAAATAACATTGTTTGATGACATAAATGGAAGACGAGTATGTTTGCCTAGTGGACAAGAAAAATAGTGTTGGGTAATTTTTCCATTATTACATTGAATACGCTTAGAAGTCCTAAGAAAAGTAAAAACTGGTCTCCAAGGTGTCCGAGTCTGTTGTGCCAAGTTGAGGAAGAGATCGCCGCAAGGGATAGAGGTGCTTGCGGTCTGATAGCGGAATATTGAGTGAATGGGTAGAGATCTCCCACACTATTGCAGCGTGTAAGAATTTTTCCCATATTGAGTTCCTTCACAGAAAAACCAAAAGGGTCAAATTCGACAGACACAGAATTATTGCTAATGAATTTTCTAACGGAGATTAAGTTTTTAATGATGTTAGGTGTGTATAGGACGTGGTTTAGGGAGAAAGGTGGGTGTGGATGTTTGGTGTGTGTGTTACCGTAACCTTCAATTGGAATGAGATGACTATTGCCGACAATAATATATTGAGGACACTTTAACCGACGTAGTCGAGATAGGTTACATGACGACCGAGTGAGATGAGATATGGCTCCGGTGTCCATGTACCAATTGTCGTCAGACTGTTGAAGGTTCACGGTGGTGTAGGCCTGGCCCAAATCAGTCGGGGCCGTGTCGTTCGGCCGTCGCTTGCTCGCTGCAGCTTGTTGTTGTTGGCTTTGGACCGCAACCGATTGGTCCGTCGCTCGCTGCAAGTTGGCCTACCTAGTGGCTGGGGCAGGGCCCAAGAGGCCGGGCCGACCACGGCCGCTTGGGCCCGGGCCCCCGCATTCGGGTACGGGTATGCAGGCGAGGCCCAGTTCTACTGATTGGGCCACTGCTGCTGCTGGTTGTACCCCTGCTGTTGCTGGTTCTAGTTCTGCTGTCCAGTGTTATGGCATGGCTGCTATCCAGCCTACTGGTTGCGTTGACCCTTTCCGCGGCCCTTGCCCTTGTTGTTGCGACCTCTGCCGCCACGACCTCCGCCACTGGCCTGCTGCTGCTGCTGGTTGCTACTGGCCACAGGTGTTGCCATCCCGTCAACGACTAACTCCTTTTGATTATGTTCATCTTGTTTAGCATGTCTAGTTTCTTCCAACAATAGTTGTGAATGTGTCTTGTTGAAATTTGGGAGAGGGTCGGCTTGTTGAATCATTGTTGCGAGTGTGTCATATTCACCTTTCGGTAAACCCGCAACAAGTTGAAGCACCATCTTGCTTTCTGAAACAGAAGTCCCGACGTTGGATAGTTGATCGGTTATGAGTTTCAGTTGCTTACAATATTCGGACATGTTGTTAAAATTCTCGAGGCGGGTATTGTTGAATTGCTCTTCCAAATATACAACCCGAGTATTTTTATTATCCTGAAAGATTTCTTCTAGTTGGACCCAAAGTTCACGTGTCGTAGCACCTGTTTTCATGATAGTGCACAACAGGTCTTTGGAGATGGTGCCGTAGATCCATTGTTTGACGATGGCGTCAAGACGCCGCCAGATTGAGTCTGTAACATCGGTGGGACGAGGAACAAATTCGTCAATATGATCGAGCACGTTGTATGCACATGCATGAATGTAGAATAGTTCCATCCACATGGAATATTGACAGTCTTCTTGGTCAAGAATTATAGGATAAAATTCTTGATGTTGTTAACGGCGAATGTCGGATGAAAAGAAGATACTGAACGTTGAGAGGGGTTGTCAAAGGTGCCAGTGGATGAACCGGAATTTGTGGGGGAAGACATGGTTGCCGCCGGCCGAGGGAAGGGAATTTTCTGGCAGAAAATTTTCTGGTTTCTGGCCGAGAAAGGGAGGGGGAAACCAGGAAAAAAATCTGTGTTTGGCCGAGAATAGGGAGGAGAAGGGAGAATGTTTTAGGCTCTTGATACCATGAAAGATAGAATAATTTCCTTTAGGGATTCCTTTCATTATCCACAATATATATAGATGTACAAGGTTGATTCCTAATATGGTACGAATCCTAACTTACCTTACAAAGGTTGATTCCTAATACAATTAGAATCCTAACTTACCTTAAATATACATCTATCATAATTACAAAATATACGGAGAATATTCGCTTGGAGTATATTGATTCCTTTTGGATTATTTAATTGTTAACTCATTTTATTATTGTTGTTTCTCCTGCCATTCAAGATCTATCAATCTCAGGTATAATACAATCAAGAGTTCTCCCGAAGTAAACTCTACAGGTCAGAGTTTAAGTTTACCTCTCCTTTTCACCTTTTTTATTCATGTGATGTCTGATCAACTTGAATTAGGAATTTTAGGTGTAGATTGATGAAAAATAGAGAATTTGATTCCATCAACAGGATACATGCATAATTGAGTATTTTCTTCTTCGCTTTTCATTTATTATTTTATTTTTCATTTCTTTTCGTACTTCCTTTCCTTTTTAGTAACTTTTGTAATTGTTATAGGAGAGAAATGAAAAGATGTCATTGAGTAGTTAATCTGTAATGTTTCTTATGGATTGTTTGATAAACCATTGTACAACATCTCTTTTCTTTGATTAATTTGTTAATTATATTTTTTGGATAATTATTTTTGAGTAATCTATATAGTATATGTATTTACTCTTTTAAAGTTTTCAGAGTATCTTTTTAAAATTTCCATGCATATAGTAAGTATTCCAAATCTGAATTTATATTAACGTGAAATTGACGATATGATGAGGTCTGAGTTAAAGTGAGAAAATATTTATATTTGTGATTTTAACTATTTATACACACGAAAAGATAATTTTTATAACGACTATATTTATAAAAAGACATAAAAAATTTCACTATAAATTCTTACTTACCGCGCGAGCGCGATCAATATCACTAGTTAACAATAAAGTTGGTAGGTGTTTTTGCAAATAAACGTACGTATACTTACGATGTGTGCGGATACTTTTCTTAATTTATTCAGTAAATCCTTAATCTCCTCCTTCATTCACCTTTACGCAATTAACAATAAGTTTTTCCACATTTTAGTGTAATGATGACTTGAATCCTGACGAATAAGTTGGAGGGAGTACTTTAAAGTACCATGCACTTAAGAGACACATTTTAAATATATATGTATTAGGTGTTTAATAGATAATAACTTCAGTTGAAATGTTTAAATAAAAAAAGGCCTAAAAATGTGACCATTTTAAGGGGATAACTATGTAATTGGCCAACTTTTAAATATATTCTAAGAAATATTTAATTAATTTGGTCATAACTATTACCAAAAGTATTATAATCTACACATTTAATTGTTTGAATGGGATTACATTTTCCTATAAGATTTCCAAAAATCAAATCAACACCAAATCTAAACCCCACAAGGCAAAACAAAAACAAAAAGTTTGTTACACTCAGATATTTTTGTTGGATCAAGTTTTATAAAAAAACAAATCTATAACCAATAGATATTGAACAACTAATTCTTGCAGTAAATTGATAATTTTCCAATAAAACAAAAGATTCATCTGACATTATAGATAAAAGGTTTTCACATGAACATGTGCTTGAGCTAATTTATGTCCATCGCTGGGCTAACTCCAGACTAAATTTAATTTTCTTACAATTATTTTATTCTATCCGCAGGGAATCAAAATCTCTTTCTATGATTGTGCCCTTTACCTACCCCATGAATGATGAAACTTTTGATGAAGCCCCCCTCCACCCCCCTCCCCTCCAAAAAAAACATCATATGATATTCTGATAATACTTTGAAAATATTTTTCTCAATCTATTCATCCTAAAAGAGAACAATATATATATATATAATATACATTTAATTAGGAAGAGTAAATCATACCTAATCTTCTTAATCAATTCCTAATAATCTTCTACCTAATTAACATAATATTCCTAATTAATATTTTACTACTTACCATATATAAAATGATACTACATTAATACATAATAATATTATTTAACAATATTCTAACACTCCCCTGCAGTCGAAGCTGGAGGCGGTGAATGCTGAGACTATCCCTAAATTCTTCAAATAATATCAGCGGAAATCCTTTTGTGAAGATATATGCGATTTGATGATGCGTTGGGACATGTAGCACTCGCACTTGTCCGCGAGCCACCTTCTCATGTACAAAATGAATACCTAACTCAATATGTTTAGTGCGTTGATGGTGGATTGGATTCCCAACGAGATAGATTGCACTAACATTATCACAGTATACTATTGTTGCTGTCGGAATTGGGCAATGAAGTTCAAGTAACAGGTTCCGAATCCAACACGAGTCAGATACAACATTGGCCACAACACGATATTCTGCTTCGGCAATTGAGCGTGATACCATGACTTGCCTTTTTGAGAACCATGAGATTAAATTGTCACCAAGGAAGACGCAATACCCGGAGGTGGATCGTCTTGTATCCGGACATCCTGCCCAGTCTGCATCAGTGTAAGTGACAAGTTTGGAAACAGAGGACGGGTATAAATGTAATCCATACTCCAAAGTGCCTTGAATATATCGCACAATGCGCTTCAGAGCATGCATATGTTCCTCCATTGGATTATGCATGAATAGACACACTTGTCGCACTGCATATGTAATATCTGGCCTGGTGAGTGTGAGATACTGTAAAGCTCCTGCTAGGCTACGGTATAATGTTAGATCTGCAAAGGGTTTGCTAGAGATGACACTCAATTTAGACTTTGTGTCTACTAGAGTTGCCGAAGGTTTGCAGAAAGACATTCCAGCTCGTTCCACGATTTCTGATGCATACTTCTTCTGGGAGAGAAATAATCCATCTGTATGTCTTGTCACAACAATTCCTAGAAAGTAGTGTAGTGGGCCAAGATCTTTCATAGCAAATTCAGAGCTAAGCTGTGACATGATACTCTTGCGAAGAGAGTCTGAAGATGTTGTTAGGATAATATCATCCACATATAGAAGAAGATAAGCAGTATGATTACCCTGACGATAAATAAACAGAGAATTATCTGAACGGCTGTGCGAAAAACCCATGTATGACACAAAATTTGCAAACCACTTATACCAAGCCTTGGGGGCCTGCTTGAGGCCATATAATGATTTGTTGAGCAAACACACATGATTGGGATATTTAGAATCTTTATATCCTAGCGGTTGGTGCATACATACAGTTTCATTGAGGTGTCCATGTAGGAAAGCATTTTTGACATCCAATTAATGAAGTGACCATCTTTTTTAGAGAGATAGGCTGAGAACTATTCTGATAGTTGCTGGTTTGACCACTGGACTGAATGTCTCCCCGCAATCTACACCAACCTGATGTGTCTTCCCATCACCTACAAGACGGGCTTTATGCCGCTCAAAAGTTCCATCAGATTTTTCTTTATAGTTGAAAATCCACATAGATCGAATTATATTAGCATTAGATGGATGAGGTACTAAATCCCATGTCCTATTTGTAATTAGAGCATGATATTCATCATTCATGGTCATTTTCCAATTCAGGCCTTTTAGAGCAGACACTGGGTTACGAGGCAAATGTGATTTCGAGACCTGGGCGTGTAGACTATATTTGGTATTGGGTTTGACAATTCCATGTTGACTACGGGTGACCGGACAATTTGTTGGGTCAGTGGACTGGACGCCACTGACCGAGGGGTGAGAAACCGACGGTCCAGTGGGCTGGTAGTTTGTGGCACCTGGAATTGGGCCTGTAGCGGTAGCTTGGCCCAAGCTGCTGGACCGGGCAGATTGTGAGGCGTTGGGACTAGGCCTCAGAACCGAAGGCCCAAGTTGCTGCATTGAAATGTCAGTCAGTTGGGCCATCGATCTTTGGTCCAATGGGCCCAAGCTCGTATTTCCAACGCAAACAGTGGGTACCGAGCTGTGAAAAAATGTGTTAGATATGAAAGCTTAGCATCATCCAAAAAATCATAGATATGAGTTCCGGTGTCATGTATCTTAGCAAATGGAAAATTTGTTTCATCACAAATTACATGACGACTTATAAATATTCTTTTGGAAGAAATGTTGTAACATTGGTAACCGCGATAATTAGTAGGATATCCCAAGAAAACACATGGAGTAGACCGGGCTTGGAGTTTTGTGATTGTGGTGGATGAAAAGAGTGGGTAGCAAAGACAATCAAACACCCTTAAGTGATGATATGAGGGCTCTCGTAAATAAAACATTTTTAGAGGAGCTTGGTAAGATAGGTTTTTATGAGGGAGGATATTCAACATGTAAGTGATCATTTGGAGTGCATGATGCCAAAATATGGGGGGAAGTGAAGCATGAGAAAGAGATGTTCTAACAATATTGTTTATGGTTTTAATTTTGCGTTCCGTTTTTTCATTTTGTGACGAAGTATGAGGACAAGACAGACGAAAATTAAGCCCATTTGTTTTGAAAAAATCCCAAAACTGTTTATTGTCAAACTCCCTCCCATTGTCACATTGTATTTTTTATATCACGTTCAAATTGAGTTCGGATGAATGCTTTAAATGTGAGAAAAGTGGAAAACACTTGTGATTTTTTCGACAAAGGGAATGTCCACAAATAATTAGAGTAGTCATCAAGTATGAGCAAATAATATCTATGACCAGAAGAACTCAAAACGGGTGATGTCCAAATATCACAATGTAAAATATCAAATGAAAAATGGGTGCATGAAGTAGAGGAAATAAATGGCAATTTAACATGTTTACCAAGTGTGCAAGAATGACACTTATTTAGAGTCCGTATTTGGGTACAAGAAATAAAATTATTTTATTTGAGAGAGGCCAAAACAACCTCTCCCGGATGTCCCAAACGTTGGTGCCATAAAGATGGTGCCAAGGCTGCAAAAACAGATGAAAACTTGGATTGTTGTGTTGACGGATTTATTGGATAGAGCTCCCCCTTCCTATCACATCTCATGAGAAGCTTCCCCGTCTGAAAATCATGCACGAAAAAGCCAAAGGGGTAAAAACGAACATATACCCAATTATCAGTTGTAAACTTTCTAACATAAACCAAGTTTTTGATTAATTTGGGAGCATGAAGGACATTCTTTAAAATTAGTGGTCGGTTGGTGGTGACAATTTGCTAGAACCATAACCTTTTATTGGAATTGAATGGCCATTTCCGATAATTATTCCATTATCATTGCTCAAATTAAAATAGGATGAGAGATTACCTTGGGAGGGCGTCATACCGGACGTCGCTCCGGAGTCCATATACCAATTTGAATCCGGTGGATTAAGTCCAAGAGTGTGCATGACAGACTCAATATCCATGGGGTGGGCCCCTATTGAATGGGCCTCATGCCACTGGGTCAGCTGAGGCCCACTGCCACTGCATGTGTTAACATACCCAGCGAAATGGGCCTGTTGGGCCTGTTGCTGCTGCAGCCAATTGTTTGAAAAAAAATGGGGTAGGCTAAGGCTAGCCAGTGGGCCTTTGGGGCTGCCTGGCCCAATTGCCTGTTGGGGCTGGGTTGGGTGGTATAACCTAAGGCCACTGCCAGCCGTTGGCCTGCTGCCACTGTCCACCACCCCTGCCGCCGTGCTGCTGCCACTACCCGTCACCGGAGTTGGTGTTGCCGCCATTTCCGCCTCCACCGGAATTTTGGTGGCCTCCACCTTTGTGATTTCCTCGATTTCCACCCTTATTTTTATTATTATTACGTCCTTTTTGTCCCTTATTTTGTTGAGAAGGGTCAAAAAAATTACCATCATTTGAAGAAGTGGCAATCATGGCGGAATTTGAAGTAGTTGAGGCCTTTTTAAACCAAGCCAGACTCTTCAAGCACAAGCATGGACCTTGCTTGATAAAATTGTGGTAGAGGATTACTTTGATGGATTAGAGTTCCCACACCACTATACGCATCGGTGAGATCGGGGACCAATTGCAAGACTAACCGGTTATTAGTAACCGGTGAACCAACGTTTCTTAATTGATCTGCCAACACTTTGAGTCATTGACAATATGTAGAAACATTAGGAAAATTCGCCATGTCAATGGTTGAGAACTCCTGTTCCAATGTAACAGCGCGAGAGTTTTGGTTATCTTGAAAAATATCTCGCAAACGTTCCCAAGCCGCCATGGCTGTTGAATCTGGTTCCATTATCGTATGCAACAAGTCAGTGGAGATTGTTGCATAAATCCAACCAAGGACTGTGGCATCAAGTGTATCCCACAATTCCTTGTCTGCATCGGTTGCTACGTCTTTCCCCTTTCCATCTTTCGGAGGAATTATATTATGAAGAACTTTGTGAGCACGACAACATATTTTGAAGAATTCCGCCCAAGTCACATAATGAACGGTTTCCATTTCTAGTTTGATGGAAACATGTGTTTTGATGTTTGAGACAGCAAGGGCAGAGTGAAAGGATGATTTGGATTCAGACATAATTGGTTGTGATGAAGGATAATCAATAATGGAGTAAGAAAAAAAATAATTTTTTTTCGGCCAACTAGGGTTCTAGGGAAGAGGACCGAAAAATTGGAAGAAAATAAAACTATTTTGGATCTTTCCTTAGGCTCTTGATACCATGTAAAACTTTGAAAATATTTTCCTCAATCTATTCATCATAAAAGGGAACAATATATACACAATATACATTTAATTAGGAAGAGTAAATCATGCCTAATCAATCCCAAATAATCTTCTACATAATATTCATAATTAACATTTTATTATTTACTATATATAAAATGATACTATATTAATACATAATAATATTATTTAATAATATTCTAACAATTCTAACAAATACTTGGTACGTCAATTATTCATTTTTAAGCGACGTGATGAGATAACAACTCATTGTCACGGATAATTACAAATTCAAAATTTATTAAAAATCAATTAATGAACTCTCAAATGATAAAAAGTCAAACCCACATTCTGCGAGGAAGTTATCAAAAAAGTCACACCAAAAGTGATTGCTGTCTAAACTACTAGTATTATTTATATCATGTGCAAGATGCATGACGTTTTGAGTTAAAAAAATTAACAATGTTAAGAGTAACTAGTTCTATGTTCTGTTGGTAAAAATTGGTGTATCTGAAAGGTTAAGCAAAAGAAAGGTAGACTGAGTCGAGAGATGACTCTCTGTCTTTAAGACAAATTTGCTCTGTATAGATGCTTTTACGGTAGTGAAAAATAGTCTCCAAAGATAAAACAACAACAATCAACAATACAAAACAAATAATGTTGATTCTAGCGAAGAAAATAAACAAGAACAGATTGCTAAAGAAGGAGAACAAAAAACACTTTTTTGTTTCTGTATTCGAACAAAATAGTGTTTTCTATTTCTGAACAAAACGTAAGAGAAGGATTTTCGTTTTCTGTAAATTTTGTGTTTTCGAATACACAAAATTCTGTTGTATTTTTCTCCGTTTTTTCGATTGAACATTAATGTTCAATTTTATAGTTGAGGAGGTGGACCATTGCAACGTTTCTGGAATCTTCTGAACCATAGCAATGTTTCAGAAATCTTCAGGGATCAAAAAGAAAATATTCGGAAGACAGCACACAACCCGAACAGGATGGGCGGCGGCGCGCGTGGGGCTTAGCCCCGAATCCAAGCTCACCTAGGTCCTCTCCCTTCTAAACACATGATTTACCCCTTGGGATCCCAAACCCTTGCTCAAACATAGAGTTTATTTATTACATAAACTCTCCATCTTCTATCAATGCGGGAGATTTGTCATTTTTGGCCAAAAATATTTCATCTTTCCATGTATCAAACACCTTAGTTTGTGTACCAATATCTCTCATTTCTTAACGAAATTTGACGATACTCGACACTAACAACATCTACTTACTTAGTAGATTAGGCATGTGCGAAGAAACGATATTTCCGACATGTGGGATCCACGTGTTTAAGTAATTAAATGAGATGAATTCAATCTCACATTAGTAAATTTTCAAACATGTTTTACATTGTTTAGAAAGTTAGAAAATCATGTCCATATTTAAGAAAAAAATTAGATAAAAGTGCAAAAAGTCTAAACTCTAAAACAAACAGATAAACATTGTATCATGTGTCCTAAACATGGCTTTTTGTCGAAAATTTCAGTATAACAATTATATTGCTTTGATAATTTATTTATCATTACTTTGCTTATAAAATAGCTTTATTAAATTGTTGGAAGAATTTAGAATTTGTCGAACATGTTACACAATTAACTGATATAAGTCACATTTGCAGCAGGTACTCTACTTAATTCAGGATCACAAAATCTCATCTTTTATTGATGCATGATTTACTTATAAATATATGATTATAAAAAATTATTTATACGTACATAAATTAATTTCTTAATATACAATGATTACTATTATTGTCATGTCAATATGGGCGCTAGTAATGTCCTAGCAAATGTCGTTGTCGATGGTTTAATCTTTATCGCTGCAGTGTTACTCAAATTGCAAAATACATTAAACGTGGTGCCTTATAGTTTGCACAGTAACAATCATTTGGGGTTGATATAAAATTAGAAAATTATTCTTTGCATAGCTATGGTGAGCTTTTGTAATTAGTTAGATTTTACCCTCATTGTTTGAGATTAGTTAAGTTATAATCTGCAACTTTTCTGTTTTTGTTAAAAAGAAATGGAGAGTAACCATTTTAACCAGTGACAAAATCATAAATTTTGATAAAGACATAAAATAAATGCAAGTATGCCACATTTGAAATTCAAACTTGAGACCTAATATTTTTTAATCGCCTTTACAATGATGATAAACGCTAGTTTTCATTATGTCAAGATTTTTTTAGTGCTTTTTTATATATGAAAAAAATATTCTTACCCTATTTAAATTTTAAACAAATATAGTTTTTCAGTAAAGATATCGAAGATGTTGAACCTTTTCTTTCTTATATCACGTGAGAACTTAATTATTTATGGAAAATGTTGAATCTTTATTGAAGTGTGTGACCTTTTCTTTCTTATATCACGTGAGAACTTAATTATTTATGGAAAATGTTGAATCTTTATTCAAGTGTGTGACTTTTTCTTTCTTATATCACGTAAGAACTTAATTATTTATGGGAAATGTTGAATCTTTGTTGAAATGTGTAATTATCTCATCTAAAATACTAAGCTGATATAGAGAACATTAATTATACTCTCAACACGCTTTCTCACGTGCCGACATGATTTTTTTATGAACCAAGCATGTAAAAATTCTTAGAGAACACACCTTTAATATCTAATTATACTCTCAACAATCTTCCAAGAGAAATTAAACTCATCTGTTCATCTCTCTGTGTGTAACCACTGCATTTATAAATATGTTTCTTTTTCACATTAATTAGAATATTCAACAAAAAAGAAACAAAATCTACTAATAATAATTGAAGTCAAACTCTTTATGGAATACTGGAGGATAAACTAATGTAAAATTAGAAGGAGAAACGAACAAGCTGTATAGTAAGAATAAATGGACATATTTGACCCTTTTCTCTCTTTTTTTTTTTTTGTATGGAATTATGTATTATGAACCACTTGCACTAGATTTGTAACAGAAAATTGGACTGTATATATCATGAGAGAAGCTTTTATATATCCTCTGAAATCTATTGAATAGAATTGGTAATATCATAATTATACCACGATGTGAAATTTCTTGGATTTGGCTGAATTATTAATAATAGATAAATCCTATCCAATTTTTGGGAAATTTCTCAAACCAATAAACGACGAAAATATCATATCCTATGAAAACTTTTGCAGTTATAGGAAATTTCTCAGCCACACATTGAACTTAGAAAATTTATTTGTTAACCAAACCCATACAACAAAGGGTCCACTTTCCATGTGAACATTCATAGCTATTGAAATGGACTTAGCTCAAAAGACAAATGTGAATCTGCTAGATTTTGTCCACTTTCCATGTGAACATTCATAGATAGTATTAGTCTACACTCTAGAGTTTCAATTTCAATTTGATCTCTAACGTTCAAATCGTTTTTACCGCGATTGTGTTTGAACTTTGAGTGTGTACTTCGATTAATTTACTATTTCTTCCATATCATTTTAACTGTCATTTTTTTTATAAAATTCATAAAAATCTTTTATTTATAACATAAATTCTTACAAAGCATTAACAAGATAATAGAATAATACTATTCTTGAGAGCTAAAATCATAAGTAAAAGAAAAATAAGTAAATCCCTTTATATAGGGTCTATTACATGAGATACAAATGTGTTTTTTTCAATGTGGGACAAAAGCAATGTGAGAAAGAGTTAATGCTGATATCCCCTCTCAAACTCGCGATGGTGTAGACAGAAGCATCGAGAGTTTGCCAAGAAAGAACTGGTGACGCTTTAAGGTATGCGCCTTTGTGAAGAAATCTGCAAGTTGCATCGAAGATGAGACAAATGGCAAGGATAGAGTGCCCTACTGAAGATGATGTCGAATAATATGACAATCAATCTCAATATGCTTGGTACGTTCTTGAAAGACTGTGTTGTGCGCAATCTGAATAGAACTCTAATTATCACAGTGCATCTGTGTTGGTGAGGAAAGAGAGACACCCATATCAACCAATAACCGACGTAACCATACAATCTCACACGTAGTAGAAGCCATAGCATGGTACTCTGCCTCAGTTGAAGAGCGAGAAATAACATCTTGTTTCTTACTTTTTCATGAGATGAGTGAATCTCCTAAAAATACACAATAACCAGTAGTTGATTTTCGATCAGTTAGGGCACCAGCCCAATCTGCATCAGAAAATGCACGAAGCTCCAAGGATGAGGTCGATGGAAAGAAGAGACTCTGATTTCCTTGAAGATAGCGAAGAATATGCATAACTGTAGCCCAATGTACATATGTATGAGAGCAAACAAACTGAATGACAATGTGAACAACATATGCAATGTCAGGGCGAGTAATGGTGAGGTACACCAGACTCCCTACAACTGAACGATATAAAGTGGGATCAGGAAGAGGATCCTCGTCAGTAGGTGTATATCGAACATTAACCTCAAGAGGAGAGTCAACTATACGAGTATCTGTGAGATGGGCCCGCTCAAGAATATTTGCAGTGTACTTAGACTGAGAGAGAGGATATTCCTTCTCAGAATAAGCTACCTCAATGCTAAAAAGTAACGTAGATGACCTAAATCTTTCATCTTAAAACGGCGAGACAAAGTAGATTTTAGGTTTGCAATACCATTAATATCATCACCTGTAATGATCATGTCATCAACATACAACAACATCAAAGTACAACCTGCAGGGGATGATTTAACAAATAACGCCGAATCATGAAAGCGGGAAATAAACCCAAGAGATGATACTACAGTGGAGAACTTGTCGAACCAAGCTCTTGGAGCTTGTTTGAGACCATACAAAGCTTTCTTAAGCCTGCACACCTGTCCTGGACTATGTGAAACACCAGGTGGAGGGACCACGTAGACTTCTTCTTGAAGATCCCCATTCAAAAAAGCATTTTTAACATCTATTTGTGAAATATGCCAATGACGAACAGAGGCCAATGCAATAAGAACCCGGACATATGTCATCTTTGCAACAGGTGCAAAAGTCTCTTCATAATCCATACCATATTCTTGAGCAAAACCCTTTGCAACCAAACGAGCTTTATATCGCTCAATAGAACCATCAGACTTGGTCTTAATCTTGTACGCCCATCGAGAACCAATAGTTTTCTTACCAGTCGGTAGAGAAACCAAATCTCAAGTATCAGTTTTGTTCAAAGCAACCAGTTCCTCATTCATAGCCTCTTGCCAAAGAGGATCACGAGCTGCCTCAGAGTATGAGGTATGCTCACAGAGAGAATTAATAGAAACTAGAAAGGAAGCGAATTATGGAGCATAGTAAGAATAATCAAAATTGGATACATGAGTAGATCGCATAGTGCGTTTAGGATAGCGAGGTGGATCTGAATCTGCAACCACAAGAGGTTCTGAAATAGGCGTAGGAGGGGGCTGAGTATCAATATCATGGGACCTGCCAGAAGACTGAGAAATAACAGATGATATAGATGTAGAATCAGATGAGAAATCAACATCAAAGGGATAAATATCAATAAGGTCAGATTTTGTCATGTCATGTGAGGTAGGTGGGATGGAAAAGAAAGGAACATGCTCAATAAAGGAAACATTATGAGACACATACAATTTTCCAGAAACTGGATCATGACAACGATAACCTTTCTGCCCAAACCCCATATCCAAAAAAACACAAATAGCGACACGAGAAGATAACTTAGTACACTCTGCATGTGGACGTAGAACAAAACATGTAGAACCAAAAACTCTCAAATGGGAATATAGTGGGGTGTGACCAAATAGCCTATCATACGGAGAAATCCCAGAATTATGAGAAGTAGGGATCCTATTAATAAGATAAACAGATGTAAGGACAGCTTCTCCCCAAAATTCACCAGGTACACTAGCGGACAAAAGTATGGATCTAGCGGTCTCAATAATATGCCTATGCTTTCTCTCGGTTACCCCATTTTGTTGTGGTGTATCAGTACAAGAAGACTGATGTATTGTACCATCAGCTTTGAAAATACCAGAAATATCCCCACTAGTATATTCACCTCATAAATCAGCCTGAAAACATTTAATAATGACAGAATATTGAATTTTCACATAGGCTTGAAACTCAGCATAAGTATGAACAAAATCAGAACGTCTTTTCAACAAATAAACCCAAAAATGACGAGTATAATCATCAATAAAGGAAACATAATATCTGGAGCATCCCTTAGTAGGGATAGGTGCTAGCCCCAAAATATCTGAATGAACTAGATCAAATGGTGTAGAAGAAGTAGAAGTACTAAGATTAAAAGGCAAAACATAAATTTTTCCACGTTTACATCCACTACAATCAGAAATATCATCGGATTTTAAATCACCAAGAACACCAGTATTACACATAAAACGCATGTGAGATCCTGATACATGACCAAGTCTAGAGTGCCACAAATAAAACTTCGAAGAGAAAGGTGTTAAATGAAAAGAAGACAGATTAACAGGCATAACTGATGCATGAGTAGGAAGATGTAGCTCATCCAAAATATAGAGACATTTCCCCTTTCTACGCCATGTCCCAATCACTCTATTGGATTTTAGATCCTGCACATAACAAGAATTAGGGAAAAGTCCAATAAAACATCCAGAGTCACATATTTGACTATCTGAAGCAAGATTCATATGTAATTTTAGAATGCAATAAACATCAGGTAATGATATAGTGGATATATGAATGGTGCCAATGCCTGTCAATGGCATATGTGTGACATCAACAGTCACAACAGAAGTGGAATGGCGGGGTGGGGGGTGGGGGGGTTCAAAAGACATAGATACAAAGACGGAAGAATCAGGAGACATATGATTTCCAGCTCTAGAGTCCAAGATCCAAGAAGATGAAATGATACATGAACCAATAGATGGTGATGAGCCGGAAGGAGCAGAAAGAGCATAAGACTGAGGATTCTTTTGAAACTGTTGGAAGGCGAGGAACTTCTAAAATTGGTCAGCTTCAGAATCAGTCCTGTGACTCACAGAGGCTCCTGAATCGGTGGATACGAGTTCTGGAATTGACCCCCAGAATATGGCTTCTATTGAGAATGCTTATGTCCTTGTCCCGAATGTAGAGGCTTAGAACCTGACGTCTTCCGTAGCTCAAGCTATTGATTCTTCCAGTGTCCTGGTTTCTTGCAATAATTACAATTACCCATGATAGATGTTTTATACTTGTGTGTAGGGGCAGCAAGGACCGGTGCAGACGAAGGAGCTGCCAATACGGAAATAGAAGCCTTATGTACCCCTTCCGAGTCTTCAAACATGTTTTCTTTAGCCATAAGTTCATTTACCACATCTTCAACAGATGGCAAGGGTTTGCGGTGCAACAAGCCTGAACGACAATTCTCAAATTCTGACCGAAGACCCATCAATAGCTGAACAAGACGGTCTTCATCTTTGCATTTAATATAAGCATCACATGCTTGCAATTCAGTAGATTCCGTCATAGCTAACTGATCCCACAAAGTGGTCATTGCACAGAAATAATCCTGAATGCCCAAGTCATTATGTACTAGTGCACGAATTTCAGATTGTAACTGATATTTAACAGCAAAATTATTCTGCACAAACAATCTTGACAGATAATCCCAAATCTCTTTAGTAGTTTTGAACTTAGCCAATTGAACACCAATTCTTTGTTCAACATAGTTATTAATCCAAGTAATGATATTTGAATTATTGGTCTCTCAAGTCCTAAATAATTCATCAAATTTTTCATCTCCAACTTTAGGGCATTTGGCTTTTCCAGACACATAATCCCAAAGCCCCTTTCCCTTAAAATAATTTACCATAACATAGCTCCAATAAGAATATTTTTTTCCATCTAACCGAACACCAATAGTTTGCAAAGAATCATGACCTCCAGCCATTATGAATTTTAAACAGAAAAATTCCAAATAACAAGCAACAATCCCAAATAACAAGCAACAAAATAATAAAGGGCAGATCTCACCAATCAGATGCGGAAGCCAAGAACACGAAACTCAGATGCGGAAGCCAAGATCAGAATGAGCACGAGTAGCCAAAACAAGCCAAAACGAGCACGAGCTTCCAAAACAAGCCAAAAAAAAAATTAACTGATATCAGGGACGTGCTGCATGTGAACCCCCAACTAACTCACCGCGAAATTGGATCCACGATCGAGCTAAAAATATTAATTTGCGCTCTCGGATCTAATACCATGATAGAATTCATGAAAATCTTTTATTCATAGCATTTATTCTTACAAAGCAATAACAAGATAATAGAATAATACTATTTTTGAGAGCTAAAAGTGCAAGTCAAAGAAAAGCAAGTAAAACCCTTTATATAGAGTTTATTACATGAGATACAAATGTGTTTTTTCAATATGAGACAAAAGCAATGTGGAAAGAGTTAATGCTAATAGTTTTAACATTAAAATTGTATTCCAGAATAAGCCACTTTAAGAAATTCCATACTAAAGTTTATGATTATTTTCAATTATACACTAAACATTAAAGAAGTATGTAAAATATTTATAAGAAAAAGATAATCTATCTTTATTAAATAGGGGTAACTTAATAAATTACACCTTGTATCAATTACTTTCTTAATGGACGTAAAAAGAGTCAAAACAATAGCTAAAATGGGACCGAGGGAGTACTTCATTCAGTTCATTTTACTTGTTATGTACTAATTGTTTTCATTTTACACGTTTCTAAGAAAATATTAACTAAAAATAATTTGATTAAAATAACCTTATTTATTCTTTATTCTCAATTAAATATTACTCTCCTTTCACCATATTAATCTCTTTTCACATTTATTGAGAAAGGGTAAAATTAGAAAATGATCGACAAGTATTTTTAGTCAACATAACAAGTAAAATGGACCAAGGGATATTTAAAAATTCAAAATTTTAGTTAGTGATGTGGCATGTAACATCATCTTTCCTACACCGAAAAGTTTAAATTTCGATTGAAATTAATGATTCACTAGGAGGGTTGGATTAAGTTGAATATTTTTTACTGACATTATTCCCTCGTTAACTTTTAACTCAATCTTAAATGGTAAAAATGAATTAGGAGGGTTAGTTGGCGTAGGCACGAAGGATCACTAGCGTGGAGTCATTCCCTACATTGAGAGTTTTGACTTTTGAGAGAGACGAGTCAAGAAACTAATGGACACATGACAATGATGTTAGAAAAAGAAGATGAAGTGGACATATACAAAATAAAGAATAAAAAAGAGAGAATGATTTAAAAGGAAATAATTTGTCAAAATGAGAAGAAAAATATAGGAGGAAAATGTTTCTCACTTTTCTTTCCTTCATTTCCCTCCCCCAACTCCCAAGTTTTTCAATCAAGAGTTGGGAAAGTAAGACCAGCCATCTATTATATCAGGTTAGAATTTATTATTGTGATTTTTTTCACATTATTAATATACATAAATTAATTTTTATTAATAAATTGCGAAAGAAAATTAAGGTGCATTTCGATTTGGGTGGCACAGTATAACTTTTATTATAACTTTTATAGTTGTGTTATGTCAAATTTCCCAAGATATCCTTATTTTTATAAGTGTGAGATCAGAAAATTCTAGAACTTTGCAATGACATTTTTTCCATTGTATAAAAAGTTCATGTAGATTCGTTTCCTCCACATGTTAATTGCGGATTTTAAATGTTGAATATAAAATTTCCTCATATTTGTAAATTTGTAGTTTGTACCTAACTATTTATTTCATATGTCTTATACAACAAGTGGTATAGTCACACATCGGTATAACATCATCCTCATATAATATCATCTTTCTATAATAATTAAGTTTTTTCATAACTGATGTTTTATATAATATTTTACAATTTTATAACAATTTTTTTATATATAACATCAATAACCATATTTATAACATTACGCTCTTTATAAAATTATCCATCTATAATAACTATTTTTTTGATAATATAATGATTAATCATCTTTATATAAATAGAATCTCTAAAATAACTAATAATAGGTCTATGATCAAGTATTTTGATACTTTAATACACTATTTATGACAAAGAATATTATATGAATATATATTTTCATGATAAGATTTTTCTCGTTATACAAAGTGTGATTAAGCTTAAAATTTGATAATTAAAAATGAAAAATTAGATTTTATGTATTTATTTTATCTATAATAATGAAATATTATTTAAATGTCAATGTTAGGCGTATACCATTCATTTGTTATAACATTCAAAATTTTTTGAATCCAACGATATTATAGAGAGGTTTGAATGTACATGAAATAATGGAGAAAAAAAAGAAAGAAACTTGATACCTTAACTAGAATATTCCTCTAATCAACCTAGTGGCTCAATTAATTTTAAAAATTGTATAATGGGATTTGGTCAAATTCAGCTTTAAAATATTTAAAAGAAAAGCAGAATCTTCGGAGTAACAACATACATATTGATTCTCATTCGCCTAATAGTAGTATTGGTCTTTTAGCATGACCACGTTTCAACTTTTTCTCTCACTCTTCTCCACACAAAAAAAAAAAAAAAAAAAAAAAAAAAAACACTATCATATAGAGCTTTCACGTAATAAATGACAACATTTAATAAAGAGGCATGAACCACTCCTAGATTATAATTAATTTACAAGTCACTGTATATATTATCAAAAGTATTTAAATTGATCCCTTGTCCTTTTACAATCATTACTATAAAAAAATCAGTAATCTTTGGATGAGGTATTATTTCTCCGTCACTTTCCCAAATTTGTATTATATGACTAAAGTGAAAAACTTAGGAGGATTAGGAATACAATATATAATTCAACTCTCCTAAGCCGCCAACTCCCGTAGGGATTCGCCATTTCAAAAAAATGGATGCGCTATTACAAAAAGTTAAATCTAAAGTTTATTCTGTTGAATGTATAATTTTATATTATCAAATTCATTACACTTTTAAAATTATGAATTTAGTTATTCGCGCACATATGCTTAGTGTCAATAATGTTGCATTCAGTTGAACTCGTTAACAATATATTACATTCTTCACTAATACAACTTTTAATCAAAATATTTAGTTTAATTATATAAAGTTTTAAGATGATGAGAGGAGTATAAAAGATTTCAATCTTAAAGTTTTAAGATGAGGAGAGGAGTATATAGGATTTCAATCTTTTAAATTAACTTAATAATTCTGAAAGAATAAACCAATTTTTTTTTATTATACCTCATTTTTTAAAGAGTATACAATAACATGTGCACCATAAGACTATATATAGTTTGGATTCTCCCACATACATTAATACGTTTTAAATGTACCATAAAACCTCTCGGAAGTGGAACGGTTAGTCCGAAAATTTTATGGCTGTCATAGTGAGGTGTTGTTATATATGTTTACTGGTAATTCATATTTGGGTTTTATTTAGCTGTTATAAATCGAAAGTATGCAAAGAATTATTTTTTTGTACTTTTTATGATATAAATGAAATAATATACTTGTTAATTTTAAAATTTCAATTGATTGTCATATCTCATTAATTAAAAATTAAAAAAAGACTAGTAAATTATAAATAAATCCATGACTAGTTGTACCATACCGATAAAGAATTGAACTCTAAGGAACATACACATTTAAAATTAATTGAGAATTTAATTACAATTTCAAGTTTGACATAAGAATTCTATAATTGTAGGTTGTTTCGTAAATTTCAGTCTCTTAACGATAATGTAACGCTTGAATTGACGGAATGTTTTGTCCAAACTTTCATTAAAAGGAAATTCAATAGTTTTCCCTTAAAGTCTATCTAAGAGCTTAACAATTGACTCTTCTATTTCACCCCAAGTAGCAATAGGTTGAGGCTCTTCATCAACACTTTTTGTATATGGTGTCTCTTGTTCTTCCACTCTAATCACTTGTGAAATAATCTTTTCATCAGTGTAAGTTTCAAGGATTGAAAGAGTTGCGTCAAACTCTATATAAGTGGTAGCATCCGTTGGTGTTATGAGATGAGATTTAGGCTATAAGTGATTTACACACTACAAACATCCTCAACAAGTGCTAAATTTTCACTATTAATATTTGAAGTTTTCATCTGTAAGTAGAATTCCGATATTTCTCCAACAATGGAGAATTGTATTTCTACAATTGCAGATTGTTTCATAAATTTCAGTTTATTAGTGATAATATAACGCTTGAATAGACGAAGTTTTTCTTGCCAAACTTTCCAGTAAAAAGGAATTCAATCTTTCCGTTGATGATTGTCATAAATATTTTGATATATTTTTATGCATAATATACTTCTTACAAATATTATTACACGATATTTGAGTATGACTGTTATAGAGAGGTAATTTTATAAAGAGTGTTACCGCTATAATGAATGCCATTGCTGTTATAGGTAAAATGTTATCATAGAGAAGTAAAATATAACATGAAAAATTGGTTCTGGAGAAAATTAGGCTGTTATAGTGAAATGTTATTATAACGGATGACAATTATATAAATGTTTGACTATATATATATATATATATGATTTACGATGAAAAACATGAGTCCACGCCCTCCATATGAATCCGCCCAACCTGCCCTTAGACTTTATATCATGTAAAGTGAACATTTCATACTTTTGTGAAAAGTTTGAATTTTATATTCACTACTGTTTCAAGTAGTACAAATGTTCTTGTTCATGCAAGTCTGAAATTCACACAGTAAAGAAATGGATCATGGGCCTAATCAACCCCAAAAGCTAGCTTGTAGGGTGATGATTGTTCAAGTTCATATAAGGAGTTCATGTTTCCATTCCATATCCGATGTGTGGCTCTTAACACTCCCCACACGCCCAAACCTTGTTAACTGGAGCGTTGATAATATATTGGAATGGCCCTGGCTTTGATACCATGTAAAGAAATGGATCATGAGCCTAACTCAACCCCAAAAGCTAACTTGTAGGGTGAGGATTGTCCAAGTCCATATAAGTAGTCCATGTTCCCATCCATATCCGATGTGAGACTCTTAACACACATTTTTCTTATAGAGCACATTCAAGGCAACATTATGTAAAGTGAAACCTTAAAATTAGCTATCAGACTATAGCTCGAAACGAGCAATGAATCGTTTGATTTGAGTAATAAGGTGTTATAATATTGAAATTAAATTCAAGATTATTTTGTCTGACGTTTGGTAGGATCATTTTTTATTTCGGATTAGTACTTTCAAAATTATATATATCATAATTGTTGTATTATTTTTATGTCATACTCCATGTGGGATAACAATCCCGAAATTAAATATCAAAATGACACATTTGTCTGTCTTTAAAAGTTGACGATATCTTCAATTTGCATTGAGGTATTCGACATTTCGACAAAATAATGTATCGTTGAATAGTGAAACTCGACACATATTAGAGAACAAACTCATGGGCAAATTCGTTGCCACAGGCCACAGCTCATCACTTAGCAGTTCATGAGCCCATCTTCATGTTTGAGTTATCTTTTTATTAAACCTGTCATATTAGAACGATTCAGATGTACCTTATTTGGGCTACACTTTCGACTACTTGGTCGAGTCGATCTGTTGAAGATATTTGGGCCTAATTTTTCATGGCTACACACGTAGTTGCACAACGTTCTTGTAACAAGACATCTCGAAACATTCCCCAATATTTGTTTTTTAGTCTAAAACTTTTGTTCTTCAACTAATGTGAATATTACCATTTCTAGATAGCTATAAAACTGTTGGATTTGCCAAAAAATGAAAGTAAAATTTTATTTTTGAAGGACAAGTTAATGTGGAGGTCCATGAAATTGTTATAGGCTCAAGTTTTGATCAAAACATGTTGTTCCTGTAAGTGTTAGGTCCATTAAATTTGTTATAAACTCAAGTTTTGATCAAAACATGGGTTTGTAAGAAGTGGCGGATCCAAAATTTTTATTAAGGGTGTTCGAAAATAAAAATGTAGTGCATGAGATTTGAACTAAGAACATCACGGTGAATTTTGAACACACTAAACAATTAAACCAACCTCTAATCTTGTGTTTAAGATATTCAAAATCTATACATAATTTATTTTTATTTTTATATATATAGTGTAACTTTTTGTCACCCTCGACTCCTCCTAGATCCGCCCCTGCCTGTAAGTGTTAGGCCCATTAAATTTGTTATAGGCTCAAGTTTTTATCAAAACGTAATCCATAGGACCTAGCTTTTGGTTCAGGTCAATTAAAGATGATTACAGACTCAATGGGCTCAACAAACCATTGAGCCCATGGACTAAGTCATGTACTTGTAAAGGCCGGTAAGTGGACAGGATAAGCTTTTGTTTCTGCATAATCGTTTTGTTAACTTGTTGAAACATGTATGTCTAGTGGTTTTTTAACAATAATAAAAAACAAAACAAATATTCTCACAAACTCACAATAATTTGAAAATCAATCAGACACCAAATTCAAACATTTAAAAAGGACAAGACAAACCAAATAACAAACTGTTTTCAGGTCCTAATGGACAAATCAACCAAATTGCTGTCTTCTAAAATTAATTCATCTACACACACAAATTAGCTCACCTTGATTTGTGACAAATGCTCTTCCAAAATTGAGTTAGTATAAACACCGAATATATATAGAGGTAAGGTCTGTGTACACTCTACCCTTCCCAGACCACACATTATTGGATTTCACTGAATATGTTGTTGTTGTTGTATAACACAGAAGAAAATTCCTTTATGTTGTAGTTAATTTCGTACGAGAAAATACATTTATATTAGACTAAGTTGAAATGCTTCAAAAAATATGACTTTGTACAGCACCTATAATAAAATAAAATAAAAATAGAAAAGGAAAAATATGGCTTAACCAAAAATACACAATGGGCCGGTGAAAAAGTTGGGTACACGGGCCTAATAATTCGGCCCATCTCAACTAGGGTTTCAATAAGTAGCATAGTAGCATATTAGAACTTCACATCGCTGCTAGGGTTTTAGCGATCGTCATATTGACACACAGAGAGAAAGTGATCCAAGATGAAGACTATTCTGTCATCAGAAACCATGGATATCCCTGACGGCATCACCATCAAGGTGAAGGCAAAGCAAATCGAAGTGGAAGGACCAAGGGGCAAACTCGTCCGTAACTTCAAACATCTCAACCTTGATTTTCAGTTGATTAAGGATGAGGAAACTGGACAGAAGAAGTTGAAAGTTGATGCTTGGTTTGGATCTCGTAAGACTACTGCTGCTATCCGTACTGCTCTTAGCCATGTTGAGAATCTCATCACTGGTGTTACTAAGGGCTATAGGTACAAGATGCGTTTTGTCTATGCTCACTTTCCTATCAATGCTTCTATCACTGCTGCTAACAAGTCCATTGAGATCCGTAACTTCCTTGGCGAAAAAAGGGTAAATTTTTTCATATGTTATTTGTTTCTGAAGCTTTTTATATGAATGAAATTAAATGTGCTAGTTTGTTAATTGTATTAGCGTAAATAATGTGATCTAGGTTTATATATTTTATTTTCGTTTATCTTCTGTGTTTTTGTGTTGACTTAAATGATTCAGGTAGAGCTGATAGTCAATCCTGTTAAACTATATTAGATATAAATTAGAATGAGGCTTGCCTAGTGCGAGTTATCTCTCATGTGTGTGTTTGAGTGCTATTACACGAGCGGGTTTACTTGTGTCGCACCCTGCTGCGTGTCCCTCTATCATAAAAAAATTAGAGCCAACAAGGATGTCCATGCGATTGAAATGTATATACCAATCTTATGGATATGCATCAGTTTATTATTAATATAAGAGTATATTATGTGATCCATCTTAGTTTTTTTTAATTTAGTTTTAATTGGGCTTTTTTTAGTCTGAGTCTTGCTGTTATTTCTTATTAATGTCAAACGTGAGACAAGGAAATGAAAAATTAACTGGCTTTAGAATAAGCTAGGAAAGGGAAGCTGGTAAGTTGTTAAATTCCTACATCATGGTTATTTACGAAATAATTATCAATGTTGCAAAGTAATAAAGTGTTTATTTTTGGCTGAAAGTAATTAGGAAGTGTTTGAAAAATTAATTTTGCAATTAGTAATACTGGTATATTTAGATGTGTGACCGACATAAGTTTTATTCGGGTAGGTTTAGAACTTTGAGATGTTGGCTTAAATAGGTAGCAGCTACTGTAATGATGAAAAATAAGGTAGAAATGGTTATATATGAGATAATGCAATGTGATTGTCATAGCTTTGTTTATGTCCAAGGAATAATGATCAAGAATTAGTAAAAATGCAAGCTTTGAGTGAGGATCCTAACTGATTTCAACTGGAATTTTCTTTCATTTCTCTGTGATTCTAACTGATTTTATCTGGATTTTGAGACTGAAATTCCCTTAGACGGGAGAACATTGCTACATATGGCAATGGCCTTTGTATCCTTTACTGCACATCAGCTATCCCATTCGCTGAAGTGCCTTGATATTAACTGGTTTTATGACTGTATCAGGTAAGGAAAGTTGACATGCTTGATGGGGTAACAGTTGTTCGATCTGAGAAGGTTAAGGATGAGCTTGTGTTGGATGGAAATGACATTGAGCTCGTCTCTCGCTCTGCAGCTCTCATTAACCAAGTAATCTCTATGTTCTCTCTCCGACCTTGAACATTCATAGATTGCAGGCCTGTTTTGTTTAAAGCTGATTCACAATGTATATGAATGTAATGCATTTATTAACTCTGCTTTGTTGACTTTTGTTGGACAGAAATGCCATGTGAAGAACAAGGATATCCGAAAGTTTCTTGATGGTATCTACGTCAGTGAGAAGGGTAGAATTGTTGAAGAGGAATAGGGTAGAATTGTTGAAGAAGAATGAGTAATCTAGAAGTAGGCATATTTGTGATGATCCATATCCCAAATGCTCGTTTTACCTTATCTTTTAAGTTCATTCGGAGACTAGATATTACAGACTTGTTTGAAGTTCAGTTTTCTAGTTTTTGTTTTGAAATTTTGTTGACAAAGTGTTCTTGGTTCTTTCAGCTGTGCCAAATGTTTCAGTTCTTGTTATCTTTGAGTGAGAATTGTTTGATTCTAAATTTTAAGGGCATGATTATTGCAAGTTGCTACTGTGTTATATTTGATAGTTGTTGAGTTTTTCATAGTTTTTCAAGTTTTCGTAGCAAGGATTTGGCAAGTTATTCATGGATGCCATAGGATTCATTTGAGGGTCACAGTATTGATGGTACACTGACTGTGACCCTCTTGAATCTCTGAGGATTCTTGCTTAGTTCTTCAATGTCGCAGGAAATTAGACAATTAAACATTGAGTCCGATTGGATGGGTTTGTGTCTTTTGACTTATAAGGCAAAAGCCATAAGTTGGGAATTTTAGCTGTCTTTTGACTTAATTTTGTTATTTTGGCTTAAAACACTTATTTTATCCAAACACTACAAAGTGCTTATAAGCTATTTTGGTTTAATAAAAAAGGACAGTTTGGTGCATTAAGCTCCCGCTATGTGTGGGGTTAGGGGAAGGGCCGGACCACAAGGGTCTGTTGTACGCAACCTTGCAAAATAAGCATCAAAACAGGCTCATTGTCCAAATAACCCTATTCTATTGCCCTAGTAATTTTGTTAACTTTGTTTTGAAGGATAATTCACGACGCATGGGTGTTTATTGTGTCTTCAATTCGTCAGTGTTGCAAGTCCGATTATCTGAATATAAAGGCATAATTGATGAGCTTGTAATTTATGTATGAATATTTTTGACCTTTTCTTTTACAAAATATGTTCTCTATTGTGATAAAGGTCTGGAGACAAACGTTCAGGTAGTTCTCCATTTGCTCCTACCGCAGTTTTCCCAAGTCTTATCTATTTAAATATAACCATGCAATTGGAACTTCGTTGTGGATATTTCTCTATCAAAATCATAATGTCGTAATGTCAATAGCTATTTGATATTTTCTTTCCCGTCTATTAATATAAATTATAAAATGTAATATAATAGTAAAATAAACATATTAAACTTCTTTTCGATCACATCCGGTAGGAATCTTCAAATGTATGCTCCATACTAAGGCTGGCCAGTGGCCGGGACGACCCGACCCCGGCCCGACCCCGTCCCGGTCCCGCCCCGACCCCGCTCTAAAAAAAAAAAAAAAAAAAAAAAAAATTTAACGGGGGCGGGACTCGAACTCGGGACGGGACGATGTCTCGTCCCGCCAGACCCGAGCCCGCCCCAGGCCCGCCGGACCCGAGCCCGCCCCGACCCCGACCCCGACCCCGGACCCTTAAACCCCTTTGCAAAAATGGCCGTTGCACCAACGGCCATTTTAGATTATGGCCGTTGGCCAACGGCCATTTTAGGCCCCCCCCCCCCTCCCCCAACCCCCCCCCCCCCCCTACCCCTTAATATTTATTTTTAACCCATAAGTTATTATATTTACACTTTAACCCAATTTTTCAACTATAAATAACTTATTTTCTCTTCATCTTTCTCACAAATCTTCCTACAATCTCTCTAATTTCTCAATATCTCTCTCTACATTGTTTGCTAAATATTCAATTTTATTAATTCATTTGGGAATTGGGAGTGAAGTTGGCAACTAGCTTGAGGATCTTCCATCGAGCAAAGTTTCAATTTTCAACCTCTCGATTACACGTCGACGTTACGTCGGCGTTTGGTACATTCGTTCCTTCATTAAATTATTATTGTCTGTTTATTTTATTTAGCGCACTTAATTTTATTGCCTTTAATTATTTATTATCATAATTAAAATGGAAGGATTAAAAGGTATGTTTAAGGGTAAGGGTAAGGGTGCTTCTTCTAGTAGAGGCAACCGGGGCAAGGGTACTTCTTCTAGTCATCTTATTCCTACACGGGATGATTTTGTTGATACTCAACATTTTCCTACAATACCATTAGATTTAGACGAGGAGTTATTTTCTCGGAACTCAAGAAGACTTTAATTTAGACGATGATCTAGACGATACACCCACTAATATTGATGACAACACGCCCACTAGTGCACCTTCAACCGAAATACCTCCTATTCCTCCTAGTATGAGACGAGGTCCAAAGAAAACGACCATTAAAATCGATGCATGGACATTTTTTGATAGGGACGTAGAGAATCAAGTAGCCATATGTAAATTTTGTAAAAATGTTTTAAAATTTAAAACTGGAAAAGGTCACGGTGGGACGGGGGGTTTAATTAGACACGTAGTAAGTGCTCATCCAGCTAGGTATGCCCAATACCGGGCTTCAAAACCGGGTGCGCAAACGGCCGCTCCATCGGGACAAGGTTCACATCGATACTTGTCCCCGACCAAGTACGGGTCAAATTAACCCTATGACGGGGGGAATTGTAGGCTCTAAATACAACAAACATAGAGATAGGGAAGCAATATCAAAATTAGTTGCTGTGGAGGGTTTGCCTTTTTCATTTCCTTCATCTCCCGGTTTTATTCATTACATTAGAGATATATATAATCCTGCTTTTAACGGTTTTCCTAGGTCAACTGTTAAGAGAGATGTATTTAAATTTGCGCATGAATATCAACAATATTTACGTTTTTCATTATATCATTTTAATGGCAAAGTATCTATCACGTCGATATAGGTCGTAGTACTAACGGCCATGATTATTTAACTTGTAACTTGTCATTGGATAGATTATAAATGGTCTATGCAAAAACGTATTTTAGCGTATAGATATATAGATGATAGGCACACCGGTACTTTTATTGCGAAAAATATTTATCAAGTGTGCGATTATTACGGAATTACCGATAAAATTATGACTATTACATTAGATAACGCTTCTAATAACAATTACGCAATTACAATGTTAAAAAATAGTTTAGCTCCATCTTTCCAGACCATTTTCATATAAAATGCGCGTGCCATATATATAACTTAATTGTAAAGGATGGTCTATCACTTTTTGAAGACATTCTTAGTAAAATACAATTTGCTATAAACTTTATTTTTAAAAGTAATAAAGTACAACGTAGAAAATAATATAAAAAAATTTGTCACGATTGTGGACTACCTTATAGAAGAATTCCACAAGAAGTATCGACTAGGTGGAATTCTTTATACGAGCAACTACTTGTTGCTTATGACTATAAATTACCTATAACTTTATTTTTTAACTCTCATAATAAAAACCCAAATTGATATGATTTTAGATAGTGATTGGGTAAAAATTTCCGAACTTATTGTATTTTTAGAGAAATTTTTTCAAGCAACAAAAGAATTTTCCGGTATATATTATCCTACTATTTCAACTATGTTATTTTATATAACTCTAATACTTTTATTACTTAGTGAATATATGGAAAAACCAGTTTATAAGGCAGCTATTAAAAAAATGTTTGTCAAAATAAAAAAATATTTTATTCCTATTCCTTCTATTTATATTATTGGTTCTCAGTATTAAATCCTACTATTAAAATAGACGGTACTAAATCACTAATTGAAACTATTTACGATTGTATAGAAGTACTACCACCTCCAAGTCCCAAAAATCTAAATCACCCACCACCTATTGAACAAACTAAAGAAGAAGTGTTGAATAGCGTAGAACACCAATGCAAAAATATATATAGATTTTATCAACAAGAAAATGCTAGTAACGTACCGGCTACCATACCATCTTCTTCATCTTCAACACAACCTCACAAAAGACATGTTGTTTCTCGCGCTAGTATTGAAAGCCTCGAAATAGAATGTGCGGCCGTACCTCTACTAACCAAATTAGCGAGTTGGATATTTTTGTTTTGCGGGGTTACATCGTACCGTATCAAGAAGTTATCAATGAAGATGGACAAGAAGACTTGCTTGAAATACTTTGGAGGGGAATGAGAAGACCTTTCCGACACTTTCATTGATGGCTCGAGATGTTTTGAACATTCAAGCGTCATCAACTCGTCGGAAAGCGCTTTTTCTCGAGCGAGATATCAAATAGGAGACCACGAGACACTCATTGGCGGAGACGGCTTGGAAATTGCGTATTATTCGAGAGATTGGATACGAGCGGAGCGGAGAAGGTGCGGTCAACCGGAGATCAACGAAGAAGATGATGAAAACTACAACGAAATCTTAACCGAAGGTAGTGGAAGCGACGTGGATCAATTTGACCAACAAATACCTATTCCAACCGAAGAACCACATGAAATCATCAAGCAATTAGAACAGATTTTTTTGAAAATGTAATTTTTTTAATTGCAATTTTATTATGTAATTTGCAACTTTTGGACAACACCATAAAGTTGCAATTTAGATTTTAGACAATTGTATTTGTATTACAAAAAAATCATATGTCTATTAAATAATATAAGAGGCACAAAAACAGCCTTGGGATGTTTTTATTACACTATCTTGTTTTGTTTATTGAGTTTTTTTTATACATATGTTATTTAAAAAAAAAATAAAAGGAAAACCCGAGCCCGCCCCGCCCCGCCCCGAGCCCGCCCCGAGCCCGCCCCGAGCCCGCCCCGAGCCCGCCCCGCCCCGCCCCGCCCCGAGCCCGCCCCGAGCCCGCCCCGCCCGATACCGACGGGATCGGGATCGGGACGGGGGCCGGAGCAGTCCCGCCCGCACCCGACCCCGCTAGGCCCGCTAGTCCCGATCCCGACCCCCCGGATCGTCCCGCCCCGACCCCGACCCCGCCAGACCCGGCCCGCCAGACCCGAGCCCGGCCCACTGGCCACCCTTACTCCATACACACCAAACATCAATGGGATATAAAGAGCTAGAAATAGATCTATTTATTGTCAATGTCACCTTTATTTGCTGGGATAAAGTCACTATTAAACATGTCTAGTAGAAAGTAAATCACTATAATGACTTTTTGTCTAATGACATAGCAAAGATTTACTAATGCGTACAAGGAAATGAAATTTCTTTCCTCTCACAGATTTGAGCCATATGACTTGCATAGGATTTAATATACACGCACAAAACAGCACTTTGAGTGCGAACTCTGCCACTTCCCATTAGCCTCTGCTTTCCTGCTATCAATAGGTGGACAAGACATAAAGGGAAATCATAATCCAAAGTGTTTGGCCCAGTGGCCAATACATTAGGTTATTGCTGTCTGAGTTTTCATGTTCGAGTCTTCGGATCAGCGAGAGTGGAACTGTGTTCCCCCAAAAAAATCCCTCCATACGCGTAGGGCCAAGCGGTGTATACTAATCCGTAGGGCCAGGCCGGAGGTGAGGTTTTCGGGGTATGGGGCCGTAATGCGGTGGGACCCAGTCACTTTAAAAAGTTTACCCTACCACAGTTTTGGTCCGCTTGGGCAGCTCAATTGGTTATCAAGAGGATATTTGGAAAATGGCCAAGGATCGAATCCCGTCAGCGGCAGTGTGGGGGTTACTTCTTGAAATAAAGGAGGGCCCCTTGTGCGCAGCGTGGTACTGGTCTAACCTTTGAAATCAATTGAGTCACCATGATTTACCTCCTTCACAGACCTGTCGGACCGGGGTGTGGGGGCTCCTGGGGTGGGAGTTCCACCTTTTGGAAAATAAAGGGAAATCATAATAAGAAAATCTGAAAGTTGAAGCGAAAAACGCACTTTACAACAGATTATTATCGGTAATGTCACAATACATTTTATACTCTAATTTAATGTTTCATCTTGTCGTATATTATTCCAGATACAAATTATTAAAATTGTTTTTATGCTATCTTTTGACGTATATGTTCCTGAGAATAACTAAGGTTCTATCAACTATTTAACTAGATATAAAAACCCCGTGCTGTGCACGGGCCCAAATATAATGAAAAATATTAAAATTATTGGTTAACTTTCTCATGAATTTTGGATTGAAAATATAAAATAACTTTTATTAATGATTGTAATATTTTTACAACTTGCAATTGTATATATGTCACAATATTTATATGATTATAAAAATAATTTATTTTCTTTTTCTCTATTTTTCTCACTTAGTCAAATAAATAATAAGTTTGAAAAAAAAGCTTATAAAGCAATCATGACAATTTGATAATTAAAAAATATAATAATTGGATTACCTTATTAAGTGAAACTTAGGACAAAATTTTGGAAAAGTTTTGTATATGTGTTAAAAATTCATTAAATTATTTATATACAAATATATGATTGTGAACCCAATTATGCTTTTAGTTACTTTTTTTTATTCAGACTTATCTTTTTCCTTTAAAGAAAGTACATGTGTTAATTACTTTTGATATAATTATCATAATGCTACAAATTAATTTTTACAATTTCTGAGAAATAGTAGTCACAGTACAAATTATAAAATAAAAATAGAAGTCAAAAGATAATTTGAGAGAAGTGCATATCATGGTTTGGTGAAAAATAAAGATGCAAGAACCATGATTCACTTTTGGTGAAAGTTCTCTATCACAAACACTGCAATAGAAAATCTTGGAAGACCCCTTCCTCTAGAACTTGGAATTGCATCCTTAGAGGATGGAATATTTGCTCAAAGAATACCAAATGGATCATTCACAAATGAAATAAGTTGAATATGTTTACTGACAAATGAATTCATAACAATGAGCCAATCAGAAATCTCATCTGTGCCCATCTTAATATTATTGAACGTCACTCTAAAGTCAGTGATTTTCACACCAGTAATGTGTGGGATCTCAGCAAGCTCTCTTTTGAAATCCTTGATCACCTAAAGAGAACCATCACTATTATATTCATTCCTCACCAACCTAATGCAAAAGACACTCTTTTGTGAGAACTTTATTGATGATAATTTTACCATGAAACAAGTTTACCACTTCATATACCGGACACAAAGACCTCCTCAAACTTACCCTTCAAAAGCCTTCTTTTGAATTTGGAAGCTCAGCATCCCCAATAAAATAAAATTCTTTCTTTGGCTGCTCCATCATAAAAGACTTCCTACTAGCAGTTATCTCCACAACATTGGGTTGAACATGTTGGAAATTTGCCTTTGGCGGGAGTTGCGACCGACCAACTTTAACGGCTTAAACACTAGTGTAACGTATGTTGGAGAATCCGGTTCTTCACACATGCATGATCTACTAAGTACGTAGATAACCGTAGGGCCAAGAATCGTCAAATTTCATTGAGAAATGAAAGAGATATTGGTTCACGAAGTAAGGTGTTTGAAGCATGGAAAGTGTGGTATTGTGTGTAATTCTCCCTCATCGGTAGAGGAAGAAAGAATTGTTGTGTTTATAAGATTCGAAATTGGTTTGGGGTTTGGGACCCCAAGGGGTATCCCATGTGTTTAAAGGAGGGAGGACCTAGATGTGCTTCGGTTCGAGGAAAGACCACACGCGCGCCGCCGCCGCCCGCCCGTCCGGTCCCGAGTTCACGAGTTCACGAAAATCAGAATTTCGACGGTCTAAACAGAAATGCCAAGCACTCAATTCAGCCATTTATTTTGGCTGAATTACTCCTCCTATAATGGCCAAATCCGTTGGTCTTTCACCATTTATGTTGGTGACTTTACTACCTCCATAATGGCCATTATTTGGCTATTATGGAGGCGATTTTCAGCGATAGAAACAGCCCCTCCCTCTCCTATATAAACACCCCATTACACCATTGTTGAGTACAAAAGACATATGCACGAAAATACATAAACAGATGCAGCAAAACAGTGCACGAAAATACACAACCAAAATAGTTTTCTTCCTACAACTTCCAAGCATCATTTCGTTACTCAATATTCTTCACGGTAGCTCTTGAGTTTCCTTTGCTCAAGGGTTCCATTGCTGTTTTATCTTGGGAGACAAATTGTCCAGGACGTATAAAGGATACATACGGGGCAATATTGTCTTAAGGACAGAGTGCTACACTCGACTCAGCAAAAACAATTTACATTTTTCCGTTTTCTATAAAACTGGAATTCTCAGTTTTTCTTGTGTAACAATTGTAATTTTCAGATTTCATGTTGAATTATTGAATCTCTGTTTATCCTTTCGAATACTTATAATAGTTAAATACTTCCCGTACTGCTTTATAAAGTACCATAGAGCAAATCTCCCAACAACTTAAGACAATATTTGTATAGTATTACTATTAGTGTTCGAAAGATGTCGGTCAAAAGTTGTGTGACCAAATCTGGATATGGCAATGGTTTTCTGGTAGAAGAGAGTGATGATGATGAACGTGTTCATGGTGTCACCGCTACCAAGATCGGTGGAAACAAGCGCTCTCGAGAGCACGAGGATGTCAACGGGACAAGAGGAGAAGACGAAGATGCTATTCTATCTTGTAGCGAAGGCCTATATCTGTCCCCCCGACAAATGATCCGAATAATGGTGAGAAGGAAATGGACACTCGGTCGATGAAGTGACCGAAGTGAGCCGAATCCGAAATTGGGATAAGTAGTTTTTCTTACTTGTCAAGAATAAAGATTAAATTATGTCGATTAAAAATGGATTAAAGTAAGGAGGAATATGAAAATAATTTATATTCCTTATGCTTTAACAAATCGAAGTTTAATCTCATCTTCTTTTCCGTTTAAAGATTGGATTTTGTAAACGACTTAAGAAGATCCGTTCTTTTAAGTGTAATTACTAAAGTGTGTAAAGTATGTTCGCACATACGAGGGAGTAAAATCCACGGATCGTGCGAATCGTTACCACTCTTAAGTAAGCGCCAAGAATTATCTGGCACCAATCATAACGGAAGAAGTCTAAAAGTTAATGACGTTGAGCCTGTCATATTATTTGGCGAAGATCCTTCATAGGATGATATTGGACACTCAGTCATACAAAGCCTCCGGGCGACTGGAGTGGGCCAAAATTCCTTTGATAGGATGATATTGGACACTCAGTCATACAAAGCCTCCGGCGACTAGAGTGGGCTGAAATTCCTTTGATATGATGATATTGGACACTCGGTCATATAAGGCCTCCAGCGACGGAGTGGTGCCGAATTCATTTCATAGGAAAAGTGGTGGACACCTAGTAAGGTGGGCCGAGTTTCCGTGTCCTAAATGATCCGAAGGCCTAAATAAAGGCGAGAAGAAATTGGACACTCGGTCGCCAAAGCAACTAGAGTGGACCCGAGTATCGAGATCACATATGATCCGGTTACGCCCTAACCACGGGCAAAAGGTTGTTCATGTGAAGCAACGCCACCTCTAAAATCAAAGGGGCTGGAGAGGTTGTCCTCAATAGGACTTCAAGAAATGAGATCACTCTAAAAGAGGTGATACATGTTCATAACTTGGTTAAAGGACGTTGTTGGTCAAATCTGATTTGAGACTAGTCCAACATGTCTGTAATAACTAAGAATGGTACAGTATGTCTGTAGCCAAATGAATGATATATTTGTAATCCGTGCATCTATGCCATCATAGATTAAGACACGTTAAATAGCAAGTCATTCAAAAGCTAACGATGTTGAGATTGTTGCCTACCGTCGACATAAACCCTCAAAATAAATGTGAGGTAGATGAAGAGGCAAAATCACCTTTCCAAATTCCGTCAAGGGAATAGCGAAAGAAGCACCGCTCCTCTAGAACTTAGTCACACCTAATTGGGTGATTTGAAGTTTATACAAAATAGAGGGGGGAGACAAGTACGTTGTAATCTTCATTGATGATGGTACAACGTATGGAATCCTTTGTTTGTTGAAAAGCAAAGATGAAGTTGTTGAAGCGGATAAGCGCTACAAAGCTGAAGTTGAAAATCAACTATGCCTATGGATTGCAAAATTCGTAGCAATAGAGGGGAGAATGTGAATCATCGTTCATTAAACGATTGTTCATTTCTCACTTCAATCCAACGGTGTTAGCCAAGCGCAAAGTCGTACGCCCAAATTATGTGGGGTGGCTTGGTAAAAGTTGGAATACTTTTGAAACATGTCAAGTTGTACCTAAGATCGTAGATTGCATATCCACTGGATCTGCAAATAACAGTAGTGTTGATCGCCTCTTGGCGTCAAAGAATGCTGAATTCATTGAAGATAACTTTCCTTGAAATAGGAAAAATGAGTAATTGCTCAAGGTAAACAAGAACCCGCGAGGGCCTGACTGTCCGGAACTAGACGTTCCGTATCTACAGGACTCGAAAGTTGCTGGCTATCCGGAACTTAATACTCCAGATCTACAGAACTCAGAGATTCTAGATGTTGAACCGAGACGGAGCAAAGAAGGGGACAAATACTTGTTCGAGTCCTTCTAGCTTGTATGGTTAATAATGAACCATGAACAATTAACAAATAATTGTCATCTCCAAAAGCGCTGCTTTGGAAAGAAGCTAAAGAGAGAAATAGATTCCATATATAGAACCATACTCGTGTAATAGTTAATCTTCCTCCGGAAAAAGAACCTTTGGGTTGTAAAAAGTGCTCCCATGTGAGTAGCTTCACATCCGGGGCCATTGTAATCTTACATGGCATGGGTGTTGAAATGTACCTTCCCAACCGGAGAGTTGGAAGAAGAGGATCGAAATTGGTTTGCCGAACTGTTGGGCTTCTTCCCCGAACTTTCATTTTGGTCCCCGAAATGTTAACATTTTGGTCCCGAAAGTCTCGTATAAAACGAAACAATGAATCGATCACGAAACATTGACTCGAAGTTAGAAAGCCAACAGTTGGAAAACCAACGGTCTTAGAGTGAAAATCATATTGAAACAAAGTCTCGATATGAAAGATATGAGTATCACAGATGACATCTTAGGAATTGGATTTCTAAGACATCTAACGGATCGGTCGATAGTTGACAGTCTCGTTGAAGCCACCAATAGATATGAATCATAGAACTGATTGGAATCATGGTGCACCCATAGACAAGGAGCGATATGCTCGGTCACGTGTAGTTCAATGTATTGTACACACTACAACCGACCTCGGTATCGTCCAACAAACGAGATCGGTTGAACTAAGGTTCACCGATGATCTTAATACATGATCAATAGAAGGCGTTAAGTCGGATATGACGATATCCGAATTATTCGCTTATCTACGGATTATAGTATTCGGATGTCCAGCGGTTCGAGAGAACACAAGTGATGCAACCGGACATCGGATCCGAAGAACACCAAAGCCACAAGTAAATGTGTATGGTGGTTCTTGGAAAATCCTCTAAGCAAACTTGCATCGACCGATTCATGATGGTATCGGAGTTTATCGCTTTATACAAAGCATGAAAGAAGTTGAGTAACTTCACGACTCATTAGAGGACGTCCCTTATTGGGAGAAACCCATGCCTTCGGCGCTTATACACTGTTGGCTAGCCGATCGGCTTTAGGAAGGACACGGATGACGGCGTACGGACATATCTGTCACGATCCGTCGGAGACATAAGACCGTATGGCGCTTGATCATCACGGGTGTCACTTCCTTATTTACTAACTAAGGGACTACCCGGAGATTAAGTGTTCTGCTGTCTAGGGAATGGGCTTAAAACCCAAAATATACGGACCAATACGGTGGAAACCCAACCTTACGAACCCGGAGATCACAAGTAATTTGGTTCAATGGGAAAACTAAGTTGTAAAGGTTCGGTTGATCGCTTCGGTCGAAGCATGAGTACTTCGATAGTGATTTCGAAAAGAAACACCAAATCCAAAGCCGTTCCCGCGATAGACGTTAAGTGCTATCTGCAGGTATGGGTAAAGGTTAAGTTTTCAAAACTCGTAATGATCCTCAACAGTTGAGGTTAGGTCTTTGGGAAACTTTTAATGGTTCCTAACACTTGTGAAGTGGGGTATAGCAGGGATACCTTGTAGGAGACCACCTATTTAAGTGCGAGGACGGGCCGCCTCAAATTGAACGCACTTAAGAATCCAAGACGTTGTCCATGGCCAAAACGGACAAAACATTACGAAGAAGAGAGTAAGGGAATTTGTTGTGTTGGTACCGTTGTCTTGGCTTACACTAAACACCGACGGTTCAAGACATCACGTTCACCGCGCGGTAAGTAAGTCCGATGGTATTCAACTATGGAAGGTTCAAAGCCGAGGCTACCTCTCCTTATGCAACATCGGTCCGCCGAAATATTCTTTGGAAATGAAAAGACACCATGTGAGTGCGCCAAAATCTCTTTCAAGAGGGGATTGTTGGAAATTTGCCTTTGGCGGGAGTTGCGACCGACCAACTTTAACGGCTTAAACACTAGTGTAACGTATGTTGGAGAATCCGGTTCTTCACACATGTATGATCTACTAAGTACGTAGATAACCGTAGGGCCAAGAATCGTCAAATTTCATTGAGAAATGAAAGAGATATTGGTTCACGAAGTAAGGTGTTTGAAGCATGGAAAGTGTGGTATTGTGTGTAATTCTCCCTCATCGGTAGAGGAAGAAAGAATTGTTGTGTATATAAGATTCGAAATTGGTTTGGGGTTTGGGACCCCAAGGGGTATCCCATGTGTTTAAAGGAGGGAGGACCTAGATGTGCTTCGGTTCGAGGAAAGACCACACGCGCGCCGCCGCCGCCCGCCCGTCCCGTCCGGTCCGGTTCCAGCTCCGAGTTTCGGGTTCTCGGGTTCTCGGGTTCACGGGTCGTGGGCTGTGGGCTGTGGGTCTTCTGATATTATCTTTTTGGGCCAGAAAACTTTGCCGGAAGTACGCTTGATCCCGTGTTTCGATATACGCTTTTGGACCGAGAATTCTTTCGGATGTGCGGTTTGGTCCCCGAAGTTTCAAGATGTACGCTTTGGTCCCCGAAGTTTCCGGAAAATAAGAATTTCGACGGTCAAAAACAAAATGCCAAGCACTCAATTCAGCCATTTATTTTGGCTGAATTACTCCTCCTATAATGGCCAAATCCGTTGGTCTTTCACCATTTATGTTGGTGACTTTACTACCTCCATAATGGCCATTATTTGGCTATTATGGAGGCAGTTTTCAGGCAGTAAACAGCCCCTCCCTCACCTATATAAACACCCCCTTACACCATTGTTGAGCACTAAGACATATGCACGAAAATACAAAAAGAGATGCAGCAAAACAGTGCACGAAAATACACAACCAAAATAGTTTTCTTCCTACAACTTCCAAGCATCATTTCGTTACTCAATATTCTTCACGGTAGCTCTTGAGTTTCCTTTTCTCAAGGGTTCCATTGCTGTTTTATCTTGGGAGACAAATTGTCCAGGACGTATAAAGGATACATACGGGGCAATATTGTCTTAAGGACAGAGTGCTACACTCGACTCAGCAAAAACAATTTACATTTTTCCCTCTTCTACAAAACTGGAATTTTCAGTTTTTCTTGTGTAACAATTGTAATTTTCAGATTCCATGTTCAATTATTGAATCTTTGTTTATCCTTTCGAATACTTGTAATAGTAATATACCTCCCGTACTGCATTATAAAGTACCATAGAGCAAAAACTCCCAACAGAACATTGATCCAACTTGCCACTATCGTGGCACTCATATATAAACCATATCCCATATCTTCTTTGAGTGCTCAAATGCTATACAGTTTTGGACCACCATTAAGCAACACTATACAAATGATGCATGTCTTAGCAGCATGTCCTTTACCAATCTTGATTGGCCTGGCACTTGGATGGCCCTTCACAAGAAGAGCTTTAAAAGAAATCTAACTTGGGAAAACATGTTTCATTTTTGCTTTTGAAAAATCTAAAACACCAGAAATAATAATATCCTCGACTATAAAAAAGATCACATTCAAGTTGCCAAGCCTGTAAACTTTGCCACATAATCACTCTTTGTGATATGAGACACATCAGTAAGCCAACTAGGAATGAGGTCACTTTGAAATAGGAGTCTACTCTTCGAGGCACCTTAATGCTCAATACTGATGGCTCATTCGACATCAAAATTGGGAATGGAGGAATATGTGGGGTCATCAAGAACTCAAATGGGGATTGGGTGATGGTTTTCATGAAAACAATCACCAACACCACGAACTCCATAACTGAGATTTTGGCAGTAAAACAGGGGTTGGAAATGGCTTTAAACAATAGGCAAATCCCTATTCAAGTAAAAGTGAACTATATTGAGGTAATCAACATGATTAACCATGGGAATGATTTATTAAATCCTATTATTTTTTATTGCAGGTCATTGCTAATGAAACTAGAGAATTCGTCGGTCCATCACAGTTATCGTGAAAAAATAGAGTCGAGGTTGCACCAGCCAAAAAAGGAGCGAAGGAATAATTTTTCGCTAGAATTAATTGTTGGAAATTTGCCTTTGGCAGGAGTTGCGACCGACCAACTTTAACGGCTTAAACACTAGTGTTACGCATATTGGAGAATTCGGTTCTTCACACATGCATGATCTACTAAGTACGTAGATAACCGTAGGGCCAAGAATCGTCAAATTTCATTGAGAAATGAAAGAGATATTGGTTCACGAAGTAAGGTGTTTGAAGCATGGAAAGTGTGGTATTGTGTGTAATTCTCCCTCATCGGTAGAGGAAGAAAGAATTGTTGTGTATATAAGACTCGAAATTGGTTTGGGGTTTGGGAGCCCAAGGGGTATCCCATGTGTTTAAAGGAGGGAGGACCTAGATGTGCTTCGGTTCGAGGAAACACCACACGCGCGCCGCCGCCCGCCCGTCCGGTTCTCAGGTTCTCGTGGGCTGTGGGTCTTCTGATACTATCTTTTTGGGCCAGAAGTACAGTTTGATCCCAGAAGTTTCCAGATGTACAGTTTGGTCCATGAAGTTTCAAGATGTACAGTTTGGTCCATCAAGTTTCCAGAATCTGGACAGTCAAAGCAGTTGTCAAGCACTCAATTCAACCATTTATTTTGGCTGAATTACTCCTCCTATAATGGCCAAATCCGTTGGTCTTTTCTCCATTTATGTTGGTGGCTTTACTACCTTCATAATGGCCATTATTTGGTCATTATGGAGGGCAGTAATCAGCCCCTCCCTCACCTATATAAACACCCCCTTACACCATTGTTGAGCACCAAGGAGAACACCAAAAACAGTGCACGAAAATACACAACCGAAAACAGTTTTCTTCCTACAACTTTCAAGCATCATTTCGTTACTCAATATTCTTCACGGTAGCTCTTGAGTTTTCTTTGCTCAAGGGTTCCATTGCTGTTTTATCTTGGGAGACAAATTGTCCAGGACGTATAAAGGATACATACGGGGCAATATTGTCTTAAGGACAGTGCTACACTCGACTCAAAAAAAAACAATTTCCATTTTTCCATCTTCTACAAAACTGGAATTTCCAGTTTTCTTGTGTAACTATTGTAATTTTCAGATTTCTAGTTGAATTATTGAATCTTTGTTTATCCTTTCGAATACTTGTAATAGTTATATACTTCCCGTACTGCATTATAAAGTACCATAGAGCAAAAACTCCCAACATTAATTTCTTGGTAGTTCCTCCCGTGTTCGCAAATGATGTTTTTTGGGCATACATTCCAAGAACTATGTCTACTAGAAGAATTTCAAGTTGTAATTTATTAAGCAACTCTGTAAACTATGAAACTGCATCGTGCACTAACAAGGCAAACAATGTATATGATGCTCCTTAGCTTTTAATATATGAAGTTTCCTTGTTTACCAAAAAAAAAAGATGCCAGAAAGAACGGAGATGGAGTCCACGTGAGATAGTATAAATCTGGATGTGTTTGTCTTGCATCAATTTTGTTGCTTTTAGGAATATAAATGTCCTTCAACTTTCCAATATTTTTCAACACACAAATAGACAATAACATAATAAAAGAACAAATTAAGGGCAAAAATGAAACATCAAAAAAAGTATGGTGATGCAGATGATATAAACAAAGAATACTTTAGGCAAGTACACAAAAGTTTATTTAACAACTACAATGATTTTTATATTGAACCAATAAACTTATTTCATTTTACCTTAAATAATCAAAGTGCTCAACAAGTCCTAAGCATGTGTGTTGATATGGTGCTTGCGCTTAGGCCCCTATCTTTGCCGCCCGGGCTCTTGTCTCTGCATAATCCCCGATAGGAGCGTCGAAAAGAGTCTTTTTTATTTTTTTTGTGGTCCACCAGCTTATTCCCATTTATAAGGTAGTACAAAGCATAGCTATTAAGTCATATAGTCCATTGCTTTAGGAAGTGGTCAAAAGCGATTTCTTTCTCCCATTTCATTGCTAAAGCTTGAGAAATTGTATTTCTTTCTCTTCCACCTTTCTATTAAGTTAAAATACACTATAAATTCTCATGTTCTTTCTTGGGGTTAGAGAGATAAATAAAATTACCTTTAGTTGTTCCAGGAATACTCTCTCTAAGTGGGATCACACATTACATTTCTTTTGGAAGTGTAAAAACAGTGAAATTTTCACTGGTTATCCTTTTGGAACAGTTGTTTAGTAAATGATCATTTTTTCTAATTTTTTTTGCAAATTATAAACCTTATCACGGTCTAAAAATATTTTTTTAACTGAAAATCTTATGGGAAAATGTTAACCCACAATCAAATTTTTTATGTAAGTAATGTTAAACAATAATTTAATGATTTGTCTGTAAGGTTGAATACCATATGAACAAATATTAGCCCCGAGTTTAATATTGTCTGGAGGGATAATTTTTAGAGGACTATATTTATACAACTTTTAAAAATAGGGATAAAAACTAAACGGCGATCTAAAAGGGGATGTTTCCGTAAAAACAAGCCTTGGAGTTTTGGTTGAGAAGGTCCATTTTATCAAGCCCAAATCATTTTCCCGTCCAAGCCCAAATAGAATAATAATACATTGGGCGAAACCCATTCAGATCTAGGGCTTTGGTTTACATTCTGGCCGCTCCACCCTTCCTTTATAAACTCAAAACCTAGGGTTTTACAGAGAGAAGAAAGAGAGAGGATGGTGAAGTTTTTGAAGCCAAACAAAGCAGTTATCCTTCTTCAAGGCAAATATGCGGGTCGGAAAGCAGTAATCATCCGTGCATTTGATGAAGGAACAAGGGACAGACCATACGGTCATTGTCTGGTTGCAGGTATTTCCAAGTATCCGAAGAAGGTGATCCGTAAGGACTCAGCAAAGAAGCAGGCAAAGAAGTCACGTGTCAAGGCATTCATCAAGCTCGTGAATTACAACCACATCATGCCTACTCGTTACACACTGGATGTAGATCTGAAGGATGTTGTGAATGTGGATGTTCTTCAGGCACGTGATAAGAAGGTTACTGCTGCTAAGGAAACTAAGGCTAGGCTTGAGGAGAGGTTCAAGACTGGAAAAAATCGTTGGTTCTTCACTAAGCTTAGGTTCTAAGCTCAATATTTTGATGAAATGGTAATATTCCTAGTATTAAGTGTTGACGGATAATGTTTTTTATTGTTCAAGATACTATTCGTCTGTTGCACTGTTTTATTGATGGATAATTTCTAGACTTTGAGCTATCTACAATTTAATGCTGGTTTGTTTCTGATATTTGAGTAGTTTGATTTTTCTATATTCATGTGTCATTTTGTTTGATGGTGTTATTAATTAGATGCTGCTATATCTATTTTATTCCTCTGATGTCTATGTTGTGTGCTGCATTGTTTTACTAAGTGCACATATGCTGGTGGTCTAAGAATTATCTATTGTTAGTAAGCTTGTTGTGTTAAGGCCTGAATCATCACCTAAAGTGCAATAGATTATGTAAAACAATGGGACTGTTGTTTGCTTTGTTTACTCTTCTCCCTTAGTACACCCCGTCATGTTAAACTGCAGCGTAAGCTATTTGGAACATACTATTTTTTGTTTAGTAGAATTATTCAGCATACTTCTCTACAAGGTACTGCTGTCATTTGTTGCTGATCACAAGTTAAAAATAGTGCTTCTTTTTAGAGTTTTTGGTTATTTCATCATTGTCTGGCAGTCTACCTACCTTGTGTCTATGCTATACTAGCTGGGTTTGGCAATTTGGATATATGAATCCTTGTTCATTTTTTTCATCGAGTCAATTCCCGTCAAACACAAATCGATCTTCAATTAATTAGGGGTGTGCTAAATCTCACAAGTTGTTAGTATCACCAAGTAAGATTTACTTTCAATTAATTGCCATTATGTTTATGAATCCTTTGCTTCCACTTAGCTATGCCATTTGTTGATTTCAAAGCTGGCCATGTTGTAGAAGATTTTCCCAGGCGGGCTCTGGGGAAGGCAAATGTAGACAACCTTAACTCCTCATTGGTGAAGCTTATGCCAGTATTCAAACCCTATTCACAAATAGAAGTTCAGATCATTCATTTATTCCTCTATTTTTCCTGGCGCACCTTTGTCCTTCGTTTAGTTCCCACTAATATTTGAGCTAGTCATATAAATCATTCCAACTGCAACTCCATTCTTCTTATGTGAACTAAATTTGTAATTTTTCTACTTCAACAAATCATGTTTTTTCAACTCCTAATCACTTATATAATATACATACAGCAATGTATCATGAAACTCTATATTGTGTATATAGCTAATGCATTACTTGGGCTAAACAAGTTCATGATAAGGTTTCCTTGGTGTAATGTCACGACTCACGACTGTGAAACTCTTATGTGTCTCTTTACTTTTTTCATAACACTCGTTGGCACTCCTAGTCCATTTTTTATGTGCATCATTTTTCTCAGAATTCAGGAAGGACTGTTTTTACACTATCATATGATATTCCGTAGGCCTAGATCAAGTCAATTTTGTGGAGATCCCTTTTTCCTCTCCAAATTTATGTGAAGTTACTTTTTGAAAATCTGATCGGCAAGTCAAACTTTACCGGATTGCATTTTATTGGAATTAGAGATAATATCTCAGGGAAATTTTGACTTTACTTTTTTGTTTCCAAGAAATTTGAGATATTCTGTTGCTCCTCAGTGTTAGACCCAACTATCTGCAATTTTAAGGCCAGATCATATGCATAAACATCTGATCAATTACTGGCGCAATTGATATGACACTGTCAACTAGAGCTGGCCAGTGGGCCGGGTCGGCCCGGTCCTGCCCCGACACCGCGCCGAACCCGACAATTTTTTTTAAAAAAAATCGCGGTAACGGGACTTGAATCAGGACGGGACATGGTCTCGTCCCGACCCGTCTCGGCCCACCCCAAGCTCGCCTGTCCTGACCCGATCCCTCTTGTCCCGACCCGAAACCCCCCCCCCCGCAAAAATAATTGTTGCACCAACAATCATTTTACATTTTGGCCGTTGTGCAACAACCATTTTTGGCCTTCCCCCTCCCCCAACCCATCTATCCCTTAATATTTATTTTTAACTCATAAGTTATTATATTTACTCTTTAACCCAATTTTTCAACTATAAATACATCATTTTCTCTTTATCTTTCTCACAAATCTTCATTCAATCTCTCTAATAGTTTCTCAATACTCAATATATCTCTAATCTTCCTACAATCTCTCTAAGAATATAAAAAAAACTTGTCACGATTGTCAACTAACTTATAGAAAAATTTCAGAAGAAGTACTCACTAGTGAAATTCTTTATATGAGCAATTACTTGTTGCTTATGACTATAGAAAACCTATAATTTTATTTTTTAACTCATAATCAAAATACAGCTGATATAGTTGTAGATAGCGATTGGGTAAAATTTTTTGAACTTATTGTATTTTTGAAGAAATTTTTTCAAGCAACAAAAGAATTTTCCGGTATATATTATCCTACTATTTCAACTATGTTGTTTTATATAGCTCTGATATTTTTATTACTTAGTGAATATATGGAAAAACCAACTTATATGGCAGCTATTAAAAAATATTTATCAAAATAAAAAAATATTTTATTCTTATTCCCACTATTTATATTATTGTGTTGTATTAAATCCGACTATTAAATAGACGATACTAAATCACTTATTGAAACTATTTACGATGGTATAGAAGTACTACCACCTCCAAGTCCTAAAAATTCAAATCACCCACCACCTATTGAATAAACTAAAGAAGAAGTGTTGTCTAACGTAGAAGACCAATGCAAAAAAATATATAGATTTTACCAACAAGAAAGTACTAGTAACCTACCGGCTTCCATACCATCTTCTTCAACACAACCTCACAAAAGACATGTTTCTGCGGCTAGTATTGAAAGCCTCAGAACTAGAATGTGCGGCCGTACTGCTACTAACCAAATTAGCGAGTTTGATATTTTTGTTTTACAGGGTTCTGTACCGTACCAAACAGTTCTCAATGAAGAAGGACGTGAAGACTTGCTGAAATACTGGATGGGGAATGAGAAGACCTTTCCGACACTTTCAATGATGGCCCGAGATGTTTTGAACATTCAAGCGTCATCAACTGCGTCTAAAAGCGTTTTTTCTGCCGGCAGATATCAAATAGGAGACCACAGACACTTATTAGCCGGAGACAACTTGGAGATTGTAGTATTATTCAGAGATTGGATACGAGCGGAGCGGAGAAGGTGCGGTCAATCGGAGATCAACGAAGAAGAAGACGAAAACTACAACGAAATCTTATCCGAAGGTGGTGGAAGCGATGTGGATCAATTTGACCAACAAATACCAATTCCAATCGAAGAACCACATGAAATTATCAAGAAACTAGAACAAGTTTTTTTCAGAATGTAATTTTTTTAATTGCAATTTTACTATGTAATTTGCAACTTTTGAACAACACCACAAAGTTGCAATTTTGACAATTGTATTTGTATTACAAAAAAATCATATGTCTATTAAATAATATACGAGACACAAAAACAGCATTGAGATGTTTTTATTACACTATCTTGTTTAATTATTGAGTTTTTTATATATATGTTATTTTTAAAATTAAGTGCAAAAAAAAAAAACTTGCCGGATTCCGATGGAAACGGGATCGAGACGGGACTACGGCAAATCCCACATATCCCGATCCCGCCCTTTTCCCAGTCCCGCCTCGATCCCGTCAAACCCGCCCCGCCCCGATCCCGTCAAACCCGCCCCCCGCCCGTCCCGAGCCCGGCCCACTGACCACCCTTACTGTCAACTAACAGAAACTACAAGTATCTCAATTATTACCACATTGTTTATGCAGATAAATATCAACCAACATGTGGCTTCATACCTTAATACACACCTGACCTTTGTAAAGAATGGATTTGGGCTTAATTCAACCCCAAAAACTAGTTGGTAAGGTGAAGATTGTCTAAGTCCATATAAAGAGTACATATTTCTATTTCATTTCCGATGTGTAACTCTTAACACTCCCCGCACGCTCAGACCTCGTTAATTGGAGCGTGGATAATATAATTTGGAGGCCCAACATCGGTGAACAAATAATTGGAATGAGCCGACTCTAATACCATGAAAGAATGGATCTTGAGCCTAACTCAACCCCAAAAGCTAGCTTGTAAGGTGATGATTTTCCAATTCCATATAAGGAGTTCATGTTCCCACTCCATTTTCGATGTGAGACTCTTAACAATAAATATCAACCAACACGTGGCTTTATACCTTAATAGACACCTTCTGGCCTTTCTTGGCAGAGATGGACTCAATCCGACCAATATCTACGAGATTTTTTCGAATGCATATTGGAGTCCCGACCTATTCACATTAAGTTAACCACAATGAGGACTAGAACAAATAGCATTAAGAAAAGGAAAAGAAAAACAGATGTGAGTGAGAGAACAGTACGCATAATATTAGGAAAATACAAACCGTCAACTGCTGTAACTTGTTAAGTGCTAATGTAATCAAAGTCCCAGTTATCTTTTCGGAAGAAATACAGAGAAACCTTAATAAATGTACGCATGCAAGATCGCTTTTCCAACCCAATGGAAGTATCACAAATATAAATCGCTTACTCATTGTTCATAACCATATTTCATGGACAAGCTAATATTTTTCTAGTAAGATATTCAGAGATTCTCTGATTTTTTTCTTTGTGTTTGATGAACCAATCGTTAACACCTTGGCAATGCCCTCAAGAACTTCAACTTCTAAAACAATTGGATTCTTCTTGTCTTCCACGTCATCAACGGCCCCACCACAACATATAAACTAGTCCCAGCAATAATGTTATTAAGGTATTCGACTTAATACACCGTTTCATGTGTTAACTTTAACCTACTCCTTTCGTTGCTAATTGATTTTCTGATTGCAAATCTTAGAATTATAATACTACTGCAAGCGCTATCACCTCCCCAGATTATCCAAAATGAAAGAAACTTAGGCTCCAAAAAATATAGTATCATCCGATCCTAATTTCTGGAAACAACAACTTCAAGATGGTCACTTAATTATCATTTTTTTATTTATAAAAATCACTTAATTTTCTTTTCTAACACAAAAGTCACTAAAACTACTTTCATGTGTTATTAAACCACTTTTCCTTGAATAACTTCTTTTTTATTAAAATCTATTAAATAAAATTTTAATTAAAAAGGTCCAATCCGACCCCAAAACCCAAAATCCATATAAGGAAATCTATATTTATATTATTAAAAAGATGATAGTTTGACCTAGGATTGTGACAAGTGACAACGTAGGAGAATGACACTGGTTAGTTTTTAGGACAAAAATGAGTTAATTAGTTAATAATTAATTATAAGTTATTGTTTTTAAATTAAAAATAATTAAATAAAGAAATCTGAATTTGGTTGGTTTTATTTTACGGGTTTTATCCTACTTCTAAGCAATATAAGGTTTGATTTAAGGGATATATTCCTTATTTTCAGTTATATAAGTATCATAAAAAAATCTAAAAAGAGGATGATACAGTAGAGAATCAGTTTAAAATTAAAAAAAAAACCAAAATCCTTTAGTGCCAGTAACCCACGGTAACAGACATTAAATATAAGCGATTTGTTTGTATTTGAATTAATTTAAATAGGTTCTGGGTCGGGTCGGGTTGGACCTTTTTAATCAAAATTTTATTTATTAGATTTTAATAAATAAATAAAAAGTTATTCACAGAAAAGTGATTTAGTGACACCTAAGTGGTTTTGGTGACTTTTGTGTTAGTTGCTCAAAGTAAGTAACTTTTATGTTAGTTATTCAAAATTAAGTGACTTTTATATTAAAAAAGATAGTTAAATGACTTTTGTGGAAAAAAATAATAAACCATATGTGAGTGAAATTTACCCAATTTCAAGTTAGTGACATCATTTTTATGCAAAAAAGGTACAGTATCTTTTATCATGCTTGCCTCTGCACCAACTCTGTACCTAAATACCCGTTCCAAGCTATACATATGACAAAAATAAGCATACCTTAAAACAGAAAGAAACAAAGAACACACATTTACAAGCAAATGGCGTTACCTGAGCATTAATCTTTATCCCTTGTACAGCCTTGATTTCTTTATGATGCTCATATGATCCCTGAATAAGAATATTAGCAGAAAATAAAATCTTACATACTTCACACGGAAATTAAACATCAACAAGATGACTTCGTTCTTGAGAGTTTTTTAGTGTTCCATGCACTACAAAATTAAAGGTGCTGAAAAGTATATTAAGACATGAGCAAAGATACACCGTACAAAAAAAAAAAACATACAGACTTATATCCAAAGTTTAAATAGAATAAATGGATACTGGATCGAACATCTCTAACTTGAGCCAAACCATCTGCAATATAGTCAACTTTCTACATTTCATTTGCTACATTTAGCCGAATTATTATATATTGGAGAAAGGATTACATGAAACTTGTAGGACCTATTTGTAATTAGTAGAAGTTAGAGGAGTTTGTTTGTTATTTAATTAATGTGGGTAGTTAGTTTGTTAGAAGATATTTTTGTATATATGTTAAGCATATGAGCGGTACAGAATCAGTTAGTTCAATACAAGAAAATTCTCAAAACTTTTCTCTTATTCTCCATTGTTGATTGTTCTTAGATAAGATTCAATTCATTGCTATATTCAATATGGTATTAGAGCTACACAATCATTGAGAGTGATTAAAACTACAATCCTAATTTCTATCTTCAATAATAGAGTTAAGGTGTGTGTATATTCTATCCTCCCCAGACCCCATGTTGTGGGATTTCACTGGGTATGTTGTTGTTGTTGTTGTAATAACAGAGGTGAAACTTGAAGAACTAAACAATGGTGGTTGTCGATAATGAGTTGCCGGAAAAATTGAGTCACAATCATCCTCTATTTCTCAATGCTTCTAATAATTCAGGAGCGATATTGATTTCTCTTCAACTTACAGGAATCGAGAATTATTCCGCATGGAGTCGCGCAATGAGGATTGCAATCCTAGGGCGAAATAAGTTAAGGGTTTATAGACGACACATGCAAGAAGGAAGCATACAATCCTAATTTGGTTGATTTGTGGGAGAGATGCAACGAGAATAGTCCTATCATGGATAATGAACAACGTATCAAAAGAATTGTACAATAGAATCGTATATTCTACGAATGTGACATCCATATGGAGTGAATTGAAGGAACGATTTGACAAAATCGATGGATCGAGGATATTTCAACTCCACAAAGAGATTGCAACTATCAATCAAGGTACTAGATCAATCTTAGTATATTTCTCAAAGTTACGAGATTTCTGGGTTGAATTTGATAGTACAACTCCAATTCCTAGTTGTGATTGTGAAAAATCTAGGAATTTTGTTGCTTTTATGCACAATTTGAAACTATTATAGTTCCTAATGGGCCTTAATAAGTCGTTTGAACAAGCTAGAGGTCAAATCCTTATGATGATACCAATGTCATCCATAGATAAAGTATATTCTATGTTAATTTAGAGGGAAAGCCATATGAATATCAGTCAAAGTCACTTAGATGATACAACATGTCCACAAGATATGAGGCTAATGTCATGAATAGACAGAAAAGGGATAATAACTATAGATATGATCCAAATGCATTCTGTGACTTATGTAAAAAAGAAAGGTCACATAACTGAGATATGCTATAGAATTGTTGGATATCCACATGATTTCAAGCGAAGAAAGAAGAGAAATTATCAAGGTGATAGAGGCAACTATCAAAACAAAAGAAGAAACTATTAGAATAAATGAGGAGGTTATCAGAATGAGGGAGAAATAACTACTCTGAGAGAAGGAACTTTCATGCTCACAACGATGTTGATGATACTGTGAACTACTACACACAAGGACAAGAGACCTCTGAGAAGGTTAATCCATGTTCATTCAGTTATAAATGAGGTCATACAAATCAGGGCAGTTATGAAAGAACTAGTACTGGACAAGAGAGTAATCAAGGCAGAGGCAATATCATGGGATTCAGTAATGATCAATACAATTAGATAGTGCACATGCTTGGTAGAGCTAATATGCAGGGAAACAATAATATGGCTGCAAGTGTTCAAGTCAACAACAAAAGGAAGACATCTGTAGAAACTTGTTATAGCAACTCTGCAACTATCATACTGCCTTTACTGTAGGTGTCACTCAAAATGATTGGATTGTAGACTCAGGGGATACAAATCATATGACACATCACTCAAATATGTTAAGAAAGAAGGAACAACTATAACTAACCAGTGCTAGGAGAGTACATTTACCTAATGGAGATTCTACTACCATTACACATAAATGATGATGTCTTCTGAATAAGACAGAATGAATCAACAATGTTCTAGGAATATCATATTTTAAATTTAATTTGTTGTCAGTGTAAAAAATAACAAGGGAATTACAGTGTGCAACAAGCTTTCTTTATGATTTTTGTGTCTTTTATGACCTCTATAATGGATAGGTGAAGGGGATTGGTAAACAAGAGGATGGAATCTACCTTCTACCTGCATTCAGTTTCAATAACAACAATAACAATAAGGATCAATCCAATTCTGCACCAAGTAGAGTAAATTAAGCAATAACAACATCAACTGGTACTTCAGTTTCTTTGTGGCATAAAAGACTAGGTCACCCCTCTCCTAATGTGTTAGCTAATATACTTTCTCAGTATTCTAAAGTATGCTCAAATGAAATCTATGACTGTGCAATATGTCCTCTAGCTAAACAACACATGTTACCATTCACACATAATGATTTTAATTCTGATAGTCTATTTGCACTACTGCATATAGATGTATGGGGCCCCTTTAAAATGTCAACATGTAATGTTAATAAATTCTTTGTGACCATTGTGGATGATTATACCAGAATGTTGTGGGTTTTCTTGATAAAACTAAAGAGTGATGTCTATGTGATACTTTAGAATTTCTTTGTTTTAGTCAAAAATCAATTTCATTTGTCTATAAAGGCTATTAGAACAGATAATGACACTGAATTTGTACACACTCAGTGTCATAAATTGTTCACTAATCTTTGCATCATACATTAAAGAACTTGTATACATACTCCTCAACAAAATGATATTGCAGAAAGGAAACACAAACATATTCTAGAAGTAGCTAGGGCTATCATGTTTCAAGCACATATCCTATTACAATTCTGGGGATAATGTATTCTAGGAGCTGCTTATCTCGTTAATAGATTGCCTACTCCTTTGTTGAAAGGTAAATCACAATATGAGGTATTTCATAAAAAGAACCTAGTCTAGAACATATGAAGGTGTTGGATGTCTGTGTTTTGCCAAGAATATGCACATTGTGATAAGTTTCAGCCAAAAAGTATCTAGGTTGTCCTTATAGGGTATAATGCTCACACCAAAGGCAGGGTCGGCTCATGCACTAGGCCAATAAGGCCATTGCCTTAGGCCCCATAATTTTAAGAGCCCCATTTTTCTCTATGTATATATATTTAATTATTTTTAATTTTGAATACTATTATTTTTTGAGAAATACTATTTTTGTGCCCACTTTTTACTATATTTAAGGGTTTATTGGCACCAAAAAATGTATGACAACTTTCATTAATGATTCAATCAGTTATTGTGTGTAGATTTGATAGAGAATTTATTTTATTAAACGCAATAAGACTTATCTAAAAAAAATATTCTTATCATTAGTGAAATTTAGTCTTGCTTTTCTCCTTTCTCTTAGACTTTCACGGATCAAAGAACATCTCATATTGTTTTGAATTTTTCTTCTTCAAAAGTTCATCTTTAAATCTCAAGATCAAGTGATCAACTCATCAAATTTTTAGCATTACATTAACTACATCGGATGTTGATATCACGTTATCTACCACTTGTCAGAAATAGGAAAGAATGTTTTTTAGATGAACAAGTTCGTAATTTAATCGCGTTAGATAATAATAACAAATAACAACATATACAATTCTATTAGTAGAAAAGTGATCAAGTAGAATTACTGATATAGAATTTTCGAAAGATGCATTTTCTAAATATTTGTCTAATACACATTATATTAAAAATTAGCAAATGAGAAAAAATATGATTATGACTAATATACTCATTACTCAATATGTTGACTCAGTGGGAAGAAGTTTATCAAAATTAAAATTGATAAAATCTTATTTAAGATCAACGACGTCTCAGGAGAGATTAAGCGGATTAGTGATATTATCAATTTAAAAGATATTATTACAAGATATTGCTTATAAAAAAATATTAATAACTTTGCATCTCAAATTAGAAAGTTAGATTTAATATATATATATATATATACACACACACACACACACACACACACACATACACACACACTTTAGTTAAGTTAAAGCCTCACATTAGCGTTTCGCCTTAGGCCACTAATATTGTTGAGACGCCCCTGACCAAAGGATATATACTTTACAACATGAAAAGCAAACAATTCTTCATCAGCAGGGATGTTATCTTTAAGGAATCTATATTTCCTTTCAAGACTGCTGCTTCAGCTCAGAATAATTGGAGATTGTTTCCATCTAATGATATCACATATGAGGAAGAAACAGTACTTCCACCTATTGCAGAACCACCTGATGTTCCACCAGATGATGTCCCTACTCAAGAGGGTCCTTTATTTTCACATGATAAAGAATTCATGTCTCCTGCATCTCCTATAATTGCAGAACCTCATGGCTGCAAATCCTTAACCACACCTTGTGGAGGACAGACCAAGAAGAGCAAGTAAAAGGGCACCCATATGGATGAAAGACTATGTTGCAACTGCTAGTACTAGCTCACAGACTTCTAAACCATATTCTATGTCACAATTCATAGACTATGGTCATATTAATCCTGAATATCAAGCCTATGTAGCTGTTATTGGTGTTGTTCATGAACCAACAACATTTGAAGAAGTCTGCAAGAATTCTAGGTGGATTGAGGCTATGCATGCTGAAATCTCAGCCTTGGAGGCCAACAATACATAGCAGGTTATCTCTTTACCTCATGACAAGTCTGTAATTGAATGCAAGTGGAACTTCAAGGTTAAGTATCAAGCTACTGGTGAGATAGATAGGTTCAAAGTCAGGCTTGTAGCCAAAGGCTTTAATCAGAGAGAAGGTCTGGACTATCATGAGACCTTCTCTCATGTAGTGAAGATGGTAACTGTTAGGAGTGTCATGGCACTTGCTACAGCAAGTAATTGATATGTACAACAGATGTATGTGTACAATGCCTTCTTGCAAGTTGACCTCTATGATGAGGTCTATATGACTCTTCCTCAGCGCTTCTAAGTTCCTCAGGGATTTTCTAAGCAGGGGGGAAACTAGTATGTAGGCTCATTAAATTCATGTATGGCCTAAAACAAGCACCTAGGCAATGAAATGTGAAGCTCACAAAAGCACTTATTAGTCTGGGGTTCTTGCAGAGTCATATGTATTACTCTTTATTCACAAAGAAGGTTGGAGCTGCTTTGGTGATCATTCTTGTGTATGTAGATGATATGATGATCACTGGCAGTGATCTCAACCTTATACAAGAGACTAAACAGGTTTTACATGAAACTTTTAAAATCAAGGATCTGAGTGAACTCAAATACTTCATTGGGATTGAATTTGCTAGATCACATAGAGGGATTGTGATGCACCAGAGGAAGTACACTTTAGAGATCGTTGCTGAAGGTGGGCTTAGTGCAGCAAAATCCGCTTGTACACCACTTGATCCCAATGTTAAGTTGACTACCAGGGATTATGATGAAGCAGTGAGTGATACAAGCAATGATCATGTGTTGAAAGATGCAGGTGTCTATAGAAGGCTAATTGACAAACTATTGTACTTAACATTTACAAGACCAGATATTTCCTTTGCTACACAAACTCTGAGTCAATTTATGCATCAAACTAAATAGTATCACCTCAATGCAGCTCTCAAGGTAGTGAGGTATATCAAAGGTCAAGCAGGGCTAGGAATTCTACTATCCAGCGGTAAAGAAAATCAGTTAAATGTGTATTGTGACTCAGACTGGGCTTCATGTCCCCACTCAAGAAGGTTTGTTACTAATTTTCTAGTTAAATTGGGAGATTATTTACTTCAATGGAAATCAAAGAAATAAAGTACAGTGTTTAGGTGCTCAGCAGAAGTTGAGTACAAAAGTATGACAAGTTCTGTGGCTGAATTTGTATGGATCAGGGGTTAGTCAATGAGTTGGGAGCAGATTTGATCACACATGTGACCATACAATGTGATAGCAAATTAGGACATCCAAATTGTTGCCAATCAAGTGTTTCACGAGAGAACAAAACACATAGAATTAGACTATCATTTCATAAGGGAGAAAATTCAACAAGGGTTGATTGAAACTGAGTACTTGAACACAAAGGAGCAAATGACCTACATTCTTACTAAAGGACTTTGCAGAACACAACATGAGTATCTACTGATCAAGTTTGGAGTTTTGAATCTATTCACAACTTCCAATTTGAGGGGGAGTATTGGAGAAAGGATTACATGAAAATTGTAGGACCAATTTGTTATTTAATTAATGTAGGTAGTTAATTTGTTAGAAGATATTTTTGTATATATGTTAAGCATATGAGCTGTACATAATCAATTAGTTCAATAGAAGAAAATTGTCAAAACTCTTCTCTTCTTCTCCATTGTTGATTATTATTAGCTAAGATTCAATTAATTGCTATACCATGAGATTACCAAAATTTTACAATGATTAGGCATAAGTATGACATGATGTGTGAGGAAGTATTTAATTTATATATTATGGGACCCATTACTTTATGCTCCTCTCCTTTTCCTCCTCTTTAATCTTCTCTTTCCCCTCCTCCCTTTTACTACCACTTCAGTCTTCTCTCTCCTCTTTTTTTTTTCTTCTTCTCATTTTCTAGTTTTCATTTATTTTAAAACCAAACTTTATTATACTCGGCGGATTCTTTAAGATATTCTTTGGTTTCATTATTAAAATTTTCAGTTTCTTCTTAAAATTTTAGTTAAACTCTGAACAAACTTAAAAAAATTATTCACAGTTGAAAAAAAAGTTTTTAATATAAAAATTGATAAATAAAATAAATTTAGAATACTTCTGAAAGTAAAAACACCTTGAGAAATTTATTGGACTTCCTTGTTTTTTCTTTTGGTATATATTCAATTCAAAATTGCTACATTTTGTATCCGAAAAATTCAAAGTTCTAAGTGTCATCAAAGTAGACCCTGATCTAGGGGTGTGAAAAAATCAATTTAACCGATAAACCGATTTGTCTCTGAAAGTCTCATGTTTGTAACACGCTCTCTAACAAAGTTGAATTCATACCCGGTCTCGAACCTGAAACCCCTGATAAAGAATGAAGGAATTACATGTGCATATACAGTCAAATTCATGTAATAATAATAATAATAATAATAATAATAATAATAATAATAATAATAATAATAATAATAATAATAATAATAATAATAAAATAAAATAAAAAAAAATAAAAAAGATATTCCAATTTAGCATGGTGTCGAGTGTCAACAACTATGGAAGGAGCGACCTCACCATGGATCTCGAAAAATGAATTATCTGTTTAATTTTCAAATTTAATTGTTACATAAAATTGATAAAACTTTTATCGTGAACGAACTCAAATCAAACAAAACCTCAATAATTAAAAAGGCTAACTTAAATGTTAAATTTAACCAAAAAAACTTAAACGTTAAAAGAATAAGCCAAGTATGCTTAGATTTAGGACTCTATAGTTTAGTTGTACTCAACATCCAAATATTCAAGAAATTTTTTTATATATTCCATATTTATCGTATCTGTAATATGTTTATTTGAAGAAAATTTATGATGAGTATAAAAGTCGTTCAATATTTGAAGGATATTTTTGTCAATTAACATTTATATTCATACTTTTATAATAACTAGTCTCTACATTCGTGCGATGCACTAATATTTTCAGTGGCGCAGAAAAGTTGAAGATAGAACTATATATAAAGGAGATAACAAAAGAAAAGTGTAAAATTATGAAGGATAGTTATTAATTAGAGCACCAACGCCAGTAGAACATTGCATATGTTTGTACCTACCAGCAATAAATAAAATAAAAAATACATTCAAATTAACCCCTTAACCTTTAATTAGACCACTCGAGTAAGATCCGTCCTGCAAATAGATAGAAATTTTAATATTTTCAGGACAAAATTCTGAAAAGTATATTTACTATATTAAGAGATCCAAAAAAAGTTATTGTCGTCTGAAGTACATTCAATCGTGCTGATTGAGTACATTCAAAATAACATGTGTTACACCTCGTAAGTGTCGCGTTTTGTCGCGTAGTTATTGGATGTCGGTGTCCTGAGAAGAGGTACGACTTTACGAAAGGGTAATGAAGGTTTACGGTTTGTTTATGGAAGTTTCGGAGTGTTTGGGAAGTCAAACGGATCGAACAAAGTACGTTTCGACGAAACCGGAAAGTTGAACAATTTGACGGGAAGGTCGACGGACCATCAATTTTCCTACTCTGAGCCGTCAAATACCCTGGTAGTTTGACGGTAAGATTGACGGACCGTCGAGTATTTGACGGTACCGTCAATCCCATCATCGAATTACGGCGATGGAGAGTTTTTCCGGGTTAAACATGGGTTGTTCGATTTTCTCAGCCGTTTTTTCCAAAAACCAGATCCAAAACTCTCCTAAGATCCTCTCTAAAGTATCTCAACCTCCCAAGATCAAATCTAAGTCGAATTATGTAGGATTAACGCTACTAATTCTGTAATTATCATAATAATTACTTCCTCCGTGTTGAACCGAGTTTAGAAACCCTTGAATTTGGGGCAAAGTGTGTTTTGAGAAGGCTTGGATATATTAAGGTAAGATTTACCTTCCTTTAACTATGATTGTGGTTAATTGACGTTTCAGAGTAAGTTGTGAAAGAATTTTCATAATCGAAACCCGTAAATCTAAGAAATCATTGTATATGGACTTGTGGGCTGTTTTGATCCTGATATGAATTGGAATTGATTTGTATGTTGGTTGTTGGTGTTGTAAAACCTAAGGAACTATGTTTCAGAAAATCGTGGGGTCAAATTACATAAGTATCCTTTGTTAACAAGTTCAATGATTCTTTGTGTTTAAGATTCTCGATAAGGATGCCTAAATGAAGTTTTCTTTTTTGAAATATGGATTCGATATTGATATCGACCCTTGTTGTTAGAGATAACTGTTCGTAAGGCGTACGAGGGCCTGTAAAACGATTATAACTTCAAGGATAAGGTATGTAATGGCCATCCCTTCTTTCAATTGGCATGACGCAATAGAAAGCGTATTATCTAGCAGAGCTAGGAAACATAATTGTCATAGGTATTCTACTATATTAGTTGAAGTTAGTTTTATTATCGATTGTATGGCATATAGTCGGATTGAGAATGCAAGTTGTTCTTAAGCTCCATAATCTTTTATTTGATCTATTGGGCAAGTGTTCTTAGGAAAGAGTAGGTGAAGCGACTTGTAAGAAATGATGTTGCTTGTGTCTTGAAGTCTCAATAGTAAGCAATAATTGTTGGTAGTGATAAGAGTCAATAACCCGCAAGGATTCAATCTAAATGCTAGTTGATAGTTGCCCTCGTCGGTTACACTTGTAGCCTAGTCGAATACATATGTCTTCATATAGTTGCATGTAGTGACGACAGTAGTAGTTGCTACCCGTCTAGTTGGATACTCGTGTATTTGATTGAACGTAGAGGGAAAATGAGTTCTTAGTTGCATAAGCGAAAGGTAATTGTCGGTACAAATCCAATCTAGATACTTGTTGATAATTTTATATATTGAATTGGATCTATTTCAGTTTATTCAACTTCCATTAAATATTATGCCACTTGATGTGGTTGTATACGACAGTTGAAGTTATTAGTTGTCGTCCTGAAATGAAATTCCTTAGAGGTCGGGTGTGGTAGACGTCGGGTTGCGTACTTACTAGTTGTATAGGTGTCTCATGTCAGTTGCAATAGTAGTAGGGCTTCCCTAGTTAAATATCTATGCACTTACGTGGTTATCAACATTGGTTGCCTTAGTAGTTGTTACTCCTCCGGTTGGATGCTTGTGTACTTGGTTAAACTTCGAGGATAAGTGAGTCTTTAGTTGCATTTCTCAAAGATAATTGTGGATAACAGGATGTGTCTCCTCAGAAGGGAAACTGTAGTTGAGCGAGTTGATGTATAAAGAACTTAGTTGAGTTATGTGATAGGATTCATCGGCCCTTGTGGCCTATTTGCCAGCTTGCGTCTATTTGCTAGCCATTGAGTTTATTTGCTAGCTTTCGTGCTTATTTGCTAGCCATCGAGGCTTATTCGACGGCCACTAGGCCTATTTGACGGTCTAGAGGACCTATTTGTCACCCTAAGCAGAACATATTTGCGAAACAAAGATCGACTAAATAAGTAGACAACGCTTAGGCCTGTTGTGATGCGTTCACTGATATAATTGATACACGTTCTAGTAGAGTGTCACCTATAAGTAAGTGACAATCCTCATATACTTGTTGTTACTTGTTTTACTTTAAGTTTCAATGTTTGTCATTTGTTTTATCCGCCTTACATACTCGGTGCATTATTTGTACTGACGTCTCTTTTGCCGGGGACGCGGCATGTCATGCTGCAGGTCCAGGTTTGCAAGTGGCAGATTTGTGTGTAGATGCTCCAGCTGATCATCCGAGTTTTGGTGAGCTCCACTTCCTTTTAGAGTAGCCGAATCGAGTCATTTGTGGTATAGTTGTACATGCTAGTTGGGTAGGCCGGGGCCCTGTAGACAGATGGACACATGTGGTCAGTAGTGTTATGTGACGTTAGGTTGTACAGTTGAGGCCTTGTAGGCCCACATATTTATATTTTTTAGGCTCTTCTGATTGCAAATATTTGAACATAGTAAACTACTCATATTGTTAAGTACGCTATTTGTATAGAGGTGGCACTAGGTGCACGTCCACCCCACCAAAATTAGGGTGTGACAACATGAAAGTAGTAAATTGCTTAAACCGCCTTCGAGTACTACAGATGCAGTTGCACTTGCTGCTACTTTGATCATTGTATGGACTGGAGCTCCAGTTTACTCAATTATATATATGAACCAACAAATTGAATTTACGTAATAAAGCAATGTACTTTTTGTAGCCGTGTTTTTGGTGTATGTTGCCTTTTGATGTTTTGGCTGCTCCGTCATGATCATCTTTTGTTATTGACGCTAATATCTCTTTTAAAATTCATGAGAGTACTCCCCGTCTTGAAATCCTTCACAGAGAAATCAAATGGATAAAATTCAATAGATATGAAATTATCAGTGGTGAATTTACAGACAGACACTAAATTTTTAATAAATTTGGGGGCATGTAGGGTATTTTTCAAGATAAGGGGTGGATGGGATGGGGGGGGGAGAGAGACAAAGTTTTATGACCATAACCACGGATTGGAACAGAATTACCATTACCAACAATTATGCCACGAGGGTTGCTCAAATTGGATTAAGACGAGATAGTACCTGAATCGGATGTCATATGGGTAGTGACACCGGTGTCCATATACCAATTTGGGTCCGGAGGATTTATTCCAAGCGTGTGCATTGCAGCTTCGATGTCGGTTGAAGTGGGGGCCACTGCGTGATGGGCCTGAGGGGGCCTCGGCCCAAGTACCCCTGCTTGCTGCCTCGGCCCAGAAAGATAATCGTAAGTGGGCTACTGCCACTGCGGGGCCTAAAACTGTTGCTGCTGCTGACTGCCCCGAGGGGCACCACCGCCACCACCACTGTTTCGACTGCCGCCATTGTTGCCGCCGTGATTCTTGCCATTATTTTTCTTATTTCCTTCCTTTTTGCCGCCACAATTATTGCGGATTTGGCCCGAGTTGTTGGAACCGGTAGGATGAACAGTGGACTCGATCATCATGACCGCACCGGTAGCCGCCTTTTTAGCCATGCTTGCTTCTTCGAGTGTAAGCATAGAACGAGCATGATAAAATTGCGGAAGATGATTGCTTTGACGAAGAAGCGTGCCAACACCACTATAGGCCTCGGAGAGGCCTGAAACCATTTGGAGAACCAAACGATCATTCGAAACCGGCGCGCCAACGTTGCGGAGTTGGTCTGCCAATTCCTTCAATCTTTTGCAATAAGCTGAAACGTTAGGGAAATATTTCATATTGACGTGGGAGAAATCCTGCTCAAGAGTAACAGCTCTAGAATTTTGATTATCTTGGAATATATCACGTACTCTATCCCAAGTCGCTTGCGCCTAGCGTCGAGTTCAATAATCGTTTGCAAAAGGTCGGAAGAAATTGTGGAATATATCCACTGAAGGACTGTGGCATCAAGAGTCGTCCATAACTTAGGATCATCCTCGCGTCGTGGCACCTCCGTATCCTCAGGAGCTGTAGGGATTATGTGATGGATGACTTGATGCGAGCGTGCATGAATTTTGAACAGTTCCGCCCACGTCGCATATTGGACGTTTTCTATTTCAAGAACAAGAGGGATGTTATTCTTGATGTTAGAAAATGTAAGAGCGGGATGAAACTTGTTCCGTGATGTAGACATATTGATAGAATAATATGTGATTGAGGGATTTGGAAGAAAATTTTGGGGAAGAAAAAGAAACACCATCGGGCATGGAAACCGAGGGAAGGGAAGGCTCAGAAACCGAGAGAAGTTGGACGGAGTTTTGTGGAGAAAAATAGTAACCTAGACTTCTGATACCATGAAAGAAATAATCCCTTGATTATTTTCATTAATTGAAAGAGTGTATATACAATTTACATATTTTCATAATAGGAGAATCATATTCCTATTCTACTCCTAAAACCTTATTCTACTTGGACACTAACTATACAATTACGGTAATACAAATATTATGGTAAGTGTACAACACTAATTACACCACAACATTACCTAAACTAGGAGACTAAAACCTTACCTAAACTATATACCATATACACGGCAATTCAACCAAACCGAGAGCCAAATATACATAATATACACATGTATATTGTGTGTATATTATGTATATTTAGCATTGTTGAACAAATAGTTATTTTTCCATCAAAGAATGAAACAAATATAACTAATGTTAGGCTTCTTCTTCTTTTTGTATTCTTGATCATAAGCTATCTTCATGCTTATCAAGTTTTCTCCTAACTTGTGTGCTGTCTTAATTGCAGGTTTATTTGAAGTTCTTCCGTTACTCTTAGAAAGTAAACATGGTTGTATGCAATTTGATGAAAATTGATAAAGGGAAACCCTCATATAATGGTATGTTCCTTATCTCAATCTATTAGAAATCAATTCAGTGTTATAGAAACAATTTCAACGACCTTTATTGAAAAAGATATAATATCTAGACTTTGTAACTTTTTCTTACGCAACAGTAATAATAATGAGGGTAACATATTTATGTATGGGTGGGTAGCTGCTTGCACTTATTCTGTTTTTAGTTTACAATATATAGCCTTATTTGTAATTTTAATTTCTTATTGAACAAAAAATAACTTGATTAAGTTGAATGAATGTTAAGGAAATGTATTTATACTCAATAGAATATAAGAGTATTTTTTGTTTATATAAAAGAATCAAATTAACGTTTAAGTAACGAAAAAATAATGAATAAATAAGAAAGAATAAAAGCTCCAATAAAAAATGTCATTCTATTATTCGTAGGAGCAGAATAGAAATGGAAGCAGAAAACTATCTTTTCTAAAAAAGTATTTGAAGTTATACCTGGCTGTGCTTGGCCAAATCGTTTGAGAATTTTTTTTGCTAGAGCATTTCTACTTCAAACTAATAAGAAAGAAAAAAGTTCATTTGAGGGGATAATATTCTATATAGATTTAAAAAAAATAACATAAAATTTATTGTAAGTGAAATCAAAACAATGAAAGTATTCTTACCAATATAATAACGTTTATTTTAAGAGTAAGCAGATAATATATCTATATGTATTACATATTTGGAATACATTTTATTTTATGTTTGGCCATAAGGAAAAAGTGCATTTCGGTGGCAACAGAAATAATTTTTTCTGTTGTTTGTAGCTTCACCTCGAACGCGCAAGTAAAAAACTATTTTTTGTTTCCCGAAAAGGGGCTATGGAGTTGTACCAATTTCTATTTGATCAACTTAATGGAGGAGTTCTTTTGTTAGTATTAAAAAATGGTAATCAGAATAATTTTTATAAAAAATGGTAATAAAAATTATTCTAATTTAATTAATTAAAATAGCAGTTGTTATAGTCCTAAATTCCAAGTACAACCGCTAGCTAAATTTATGAGCTTTCTGTCTTTAAAAGTTGAAATGAAGGGTTTGAATGTTATTAATAGCGTTTTCTCTTATTCCTACATCTCTCCGGTTTTAATAAAAAAAAATAAAAAAATATATGAACTTATTATTATAATTGAATGTCCTAAACTATTTGTAATTGCCTCTTGTCTTTTACTTCTCCGTCTCAAATTATTTGTCATTTTTTTATTTACATGCTTCTTAAAAATATTAATTATGAGGTTGTTTGACTTATTGTACCTTTATTTATGTCTAAGTTATAATCTTTCTCCGTTAAATATTTACTCTATTTTTGTGTGTCATCTTCATTAACGACAAAGGGTAAAACGGAGAAAAATAATTAATTATACTTTGAATTTTTAAAATAATAAATAATTTAAGATAATTATTTTTAATAATCACGACAAATAATTTGAGATTGAGTAAGTATATGATTAGGGAATTGGTCTATCATAAATTACAAGTTAACTATATATTAATATGATTAAGTCCAATAGAATTCTTTTAATTAATGTGCACAATTCTCAAAAAGTATTCTTGTAATTGAAATATGGTTGTAATTCACTACTCCTTTCATTCCGAAATTTCTCATGTTTCAATTATCGAGAGTTAATTTGACTAATTTTTTTATTTAAATAGAATTAAATTATTTAATATTTTTAAATTAAAATTTAGATATTCAAAAACTACACGAAAAGTACTATAAGTTGTAATATTTCTCATGTCACTTTAGTGAAAAAATACATCTTAAAATTAATGTTAGTCAAAACGCATTTTAAATATTTCAATTATTGTGACTTATATTAATTTATAAATATTTAAATTTTATTAAAAAAAACATAAAGATTCTATGTCCAAATTTATAGTTAAAAATTAAAAATTTAACTCTCAAAATTAAAAAAAATGTCACATAAATTAAATTGGAGAGGTATATATTCCAGCATTAATGAAAGAATTGTTTGTAAAAAATGAAAGATCCTAGCTCTAATGGCCTAACATATATAGTAAAATAAACTCATTTGTTAATGGAAGAATAGTTTTGTGGGTCATTGTTACACCATTCAAGCTATACTTTGGGAAGGGGAAAGTCCCGAAGGCGAACTTTACCAGCTTTGTCTGCCTTATCAGTGCACACGTGGAATGAACAAAAGTAGAAAATAAACTCTCATCTACGGAAATTACCAAAATATCATTTAAAATCTAATAATGACACAAAACGCATGTCGATCCCACCGTCTAACTGACCCTTCTAATATAGTGGAATAAACATAATAAAATATAAATAATATATGTTTTTCATATTTTAATTTGAGAGAGTACTAAAGTTAAACATATTAAAATTTTCATATAAGATATGTTAAAGATTAAAATTGAAACTCATAACTGAACATGAAAAATAAAGAGACGAAAAACTTGATTGTTTATTGCAATATAAAAAAATTTATTAAGATTATTGCTAAATTTTATACAAGATAATAAAAGTACTTTTTGTACTTTATACGAACTCAAATAACAATTTTAAAATATGATATTTTTTTGGTTTTAGTAACAAAAGAAAAATGAAAAACCAATTAAAGTATCATAAAAGAAAATAAAATGTATAAAAAAGGTGATAGTGATACTTTCAAGATACTTATATGTTGAATTTAGTTTTAAAATAAAATAAAGTAAGTCGTTAATACTAAACATATTATTAATACATTTAGACATTTCAAGATCATGAATAATAGAATAAAATTTTAATTTTTTTTTATGAGCTATATATATATATATATATATAAATATATATCCACTAAAATGACAGTTTAAATATTGAAGCAGTTAAATTTGATGTGATATTATAAAGTAGATATCAATACTAATTTATTGTGATTAGTTTCTTTTATATCGATCGACCGCGCACCGCACGGTACGAATGTTAATTTTATATGAGAAAGACAATAGGGAAGATTGGATCCAAAAATGGAGTTGTTTATGTTTTGAAAATCCTGACATGTTAAACAAATAAGTGCAAATATTCCTAATAATGGTAATTAGACTTCCATTTTGTACTTAAAATGGACACGCCAGGTCCAGGTATACGGTAATCATTTAAATAAAACGGAAAGGAAGCTTGCATGACGAAAATAAAAACCTAAAGGTTGTATACATAGGCAACTCCTTAAAATCGTCCTCAAATTTTATTTAGACACCTCAACTAAGACTTTCACCTATTATACACCTAATATATCTCTATAATGTTCCTATGAAACACGAAAAACTCAATCCCAAAATAAAGTTAGCGTGTGAAGCTCAATAGCTCCTTATATGATAGTGTGACAAATAAAAAAAAGGTTAATACATAAATAACTCCTAAAACTTATCAGCAAATTTCATTTAGACATTCGAACTATAATTTGTTTAATACTCGAGCACATGATAAATTTTCTATTAGACATTTTCGGTTCAAAATTTAAAACTTTTGTTTGCGCGTATTCTCAAATGCCCATTACGTGGATAAGTTAACCACTTAAAATATGTCACCTCATTAATTATATGAATCAATCTCAATAAGCCGTAAAAACAGACATGTTTCAATTGAGGATAATCATGTGTATTGTTAAGAGTCCCACATCGAAAATGGAATGGGAACATGGACTCTTAACATGGACTTGGACAATCCTCACCTTATAAGCTAGCTTTTGGGGGTTAAGTTAGGCCCAAGATCCATTCTTTACATGGTATCAAAGCCAGACATATTCCAGTTCTTTGTCCATCGATGTTGGGCCTCCAAATTCTATTGTCCACGCTCCAGTTAACGAGGTCTGGGCGTGCAGAGGAGTGTTAAGAGTCCCACATCGGAAATGGAATGGGAACATGGACTCTTAACATGGACTTGGACAATCCTCACCTTATAAGCTAGCTTTTGGAGTTGAGTTAGGCCCAAGATCCATTCTTTACATGTATAATTAAATAAGATGATATATTTTAAGTGGTTAACTTATCTACATAATGGACATTTGAGATCACACACAAAAAGAAGGTTCAAAATTTGAACCGAAAGTGTCTAATAAGATCACTTTATCATGTGTTCAGATGCTCAATTGGAACAAATCATAATTCGAGTGTGTAAATGAAATTTACTCAGATGTTTGAGGGGTTATCGACCATTGCTACTGCTTTGCTTCATGTTGAATACGTTAGAGGAGAAGAGTAGCTTTTTCTTTCAATGGAGTTATTAGAATAGGTAAATATTCAATCAAGTAAATATGTATGCTAATAATAAATCAGATCTTCAATTATGCTAATCATATTAATCAGATCTTCAATCATGCTAATCTAATCATAAATATATTTACTTGATTGAATATTTACATTTTCTAATAGGAGTGAATGCATGAGTATTAGGAACAGAAGTGCTTGTTAAATTAGTAGAAGATGCATGTGTTAGATCATTTTTTTCTTATAGATTGGCATTTCATTCCTTCATTCGTTTTTGGGATGTCAGATTCTACCAAGACAAATTGATTGTTTACTTGTCGTTTTAAATTATTATAGAGGGAGAATGACTAATTTGTGGATGAAAAAACTTAGTTAAAAATGACTAAAAGTTATGAAAGTAAAAGTTGCTATTTGAACTTTCATATTACAGGAAAAAATAAAAAAAGATTTCGTATCTCTCACCGCGGTAAAGAGATGTGAAAAGTACTTGTGTTGACCATGTTATTAAGTATAGCATTTTTTTAATATAAAATAAAGGAAAAATGATCAAATATATTCCTCTACTTTTTTTTATTAGCTAAATTTACCGTCAATCTGGACCATTAAAATATTGACGGCCCACTCAAACCGTCAAACATTTGATGGACCATCAAAATTCCCCGGCAGCAAACAGTAAACATACGACACTTGATTCTAAAAATCAATTTTTCTTATTCTTCAAGCCCTAGCACGAATGTTTCTTCTCCCATCATTTCCATAACTCAAGGTATGCCCTTTTCATGCCATTTCACGTGATTCTAATCTAGCATAATCAATTCCTAAATATAATTCATTATTCCTAACCTATGGTTTTCAAGTTAAACCCAATTCAAGGTTCAAGGTGCAATCTTTGCGGTTCTTCTTCAAAGTTTGGATTTTTATTACAAGTCTTGGAGCGATTAAGGTATGTAGAGCTTCTATCCACGTGGGGACATCATTGTTCTTCCCCACGCCACATGTAATTCATGAAACATGAATTCTTCAAACCTAGAGTTTTGCTCAAGTTCATAATAACCCTATCTATGTTCAATTATATATATAAATATTATGTTGTCGTTATTATATTCATGATATGTCAATTGTGATTGTCATGAACCTGTCCGTAATCCATGAACTCATGCTTTGAATTCCATGAGTTCTTAATTATCAAGTCATGAATTATTATTACTTAACCTATGAAATTATGCATGTTTTCTCACAAGATATATGTTATCTATTTATGTTTATGTTAAACTATCTCAGATCATGTTTACAAGCTATTTCATGAAATACATGGGCTTTCAAGCCAGCTATTTTTAAGTACATGTTTTGGAGTTGCATAGATTACCGAGAAGGCTCAGATAGCTGAAACTACGTATTCCAACGTAGGATAAGGGTCGCTCCGCCAGAGGACGATACCTTCAGATTATTATTGGATCCATCATGTTCATGTCTCGTACTCCGGCAAAGTACGAGATGGTTTAGCTGATCGGGCAAAGATCAAACTCTTCGTTTATGTGTGGTGGTTCATGCCTGTTTGATTGTTGCTCTCCCCACATATATACAGATATATATACAGATATACAATCTACAGATTTTACATATGTTATATTATACTCATGTTCATGTTTCAGTTTCAGTTTCAGTTCATGTCCCTATTATTTCTTGTACCTGCTTATTTCTTTTAGTTGCTTTACATACAGTACAATTCAAATGTACTAACGTCCCTTTACATGGGGCCTGCATTTCATGGTGCAGGTGCTGAGTTTCAGAGAGACGCATCTGCTCAGTAGGATTCCTTCTGACTCAGCTGTTTGGTGAACCCCATTTCATTCGGGATGTCAGTCTAGTATTTTATGATGATGCATTATTAGTAGAGGTATGCCAGAGCCTTGTCCTGATAGATAGTTTTCATACTCATGTCAGAAGTTTCATAGACTAGTCCAGTATCATGGCATGTGAGTTATGTTAGCATTATATTTTCAGACTTAACATGTGTTTACCCAGATGATTCCGCACTTATATTTTCAGACTATTATATTCAGTATTATGATTTACATGTTTTCATTATCATGTTAGTGTATGTTGTGATGCCCATGTTGACAAGCAAGTCATGTGGTTCGCTCGGTCATATGCAGTCAGGCATCGAGTGTCGTATTTTTCTCAGACTGTGGTTCGGGGTGTGACATGGAAAACTTACTTATAGAAAGAGACACTCTTTTGGGACAGACTAAAAAGGAAAGTAAAACACTTAAATTGTGATGGATGGAGTATATTTTTGTATAAACACATTTTATATATTATTATACATTTTATACAAGGTTGATATATTATGTATATTGTTTTCCTAATGTTGTATAATATTATCTATTGGCTACGTGTATGGGTGGCAAAATTAGCCAAACCCAAATGACCCGCCCAATGTTTCATGGGTTTGGGCAAGAGTGATTTTGATGAAAAGTTGGTTTGGGCTAGCCCAAGTTGACCCATCATAAATCAGCAGTCCAAATGAACCCATGATGATGTCCAAACTTGACCCACAAAAATATTCAATCTTAACGATTAGAGCTCCACTCTAGATTAAGATTTTTGTTTATAAATAATTATTTAAAAATCTTTTATTATTTCATAACAATAAAAATACACCAATGCACCCTAACCACCCACCACACTATCCATCCACCCTACCCCCTCCCTTACACCAACCCCCACCCAAGCACTGAACCACCCTCACATCTCTGCCCCTACCTTACCTACTCCACCTCCCTACCACCTTTACCCCACCTACCCCATCTACCCGCCTACCCCTCCACCCCCATTGCCCTACCTCCATCCTCAAATTTCTATTTCATATTTTTTACTTTTATAAAAATATGATTTTTTTCTTACCTCCCCCCCTACCACCCTAACACCCACCTACCCCCTCCGCCCCCACCCCATCATCAAATTTCTATTTCATATTTTTTTTACTTTTATAAAATAATTATTAAAAATATGAAAAAAAATTCTTACCTACCCCCTACCCCTCCACCCCCACCCCATCCTCAAATTTCTATTTCATATTCTTTATACTTTTATAAAAAAATATGTTATTTTTTCTTACCTCCCCCCCCCCCCCCCATGCCTTACCCCATCCTCAAATTTTTATTTCATATTTTGTTACTTTTATAAAAAAAAATTATTAAAAATATGAATTTTTTTCTTACCCCCCCCCCCCCCACCCCCCTGCCCTCCCACACCACCCCCGAAGTTTTTATTTTATATATTTATTTTACTTATATATAAAAATTTATTAAAAATGAGAATTTTTTCGTACCCCATCACCCAACCCCCTCCCAAATTTTTTATTTTATATATTTATTTTACTTTTATAAAAAATGAGAAAAAATTGCTTACCCCATCACCACCCCCACCCCCACCCGAAGTTTTTACTTTATATGTTTATTTTACTTATACAATTTTTTTATAAAAAATGAGAAACTTTTCTTACCCCACTACCTAGCCCCCTACTACCCCTGTCCTTCCACCCATTATTTATATATTTATTTTGCTTTTATAAAAAATAAAAAAAATCATAAAAACATTATTCTTATTTGAAAAATAAAGATATGGAAAAATCAAATATCATACAAAATAAAATAACATCATATAAGGTAAGTTTGAAATTTGTAAAAGTAATGAGTAAAGTTGGCAAGTTGAGTTATAACCCATCATTTAACCCATCTTGACCCGCCCATCTTAGCCCATTTGAAATTTGTAAAAGTAATGAGTAAAGTTGGCAAGTTGAGTTATAACCCATCATTTAACCCATCTTGACCCGCCCATCTTAGCCCATGTAAACTTTGGGCTGGTTGGGCATTGACCCATCTATTAATTCAGTCCATTTTGATCCGCCAACTTCAGCCAAACAACTCATCTGGCACCCCTAGCTACGTGACATAATTTATAAAATACAAGGAAAGGGTAGCTACTTCACATTAATGGCCCCACCACCAATTTCCTTACTCGGCAACAATCAACCACCATAAAACACAATGAATAACTCGTAGAAAACTTTTTGATGCCACAAAATTAGAATTGAAAGAGAAAGAAGGGGCCAAAGTGTTAATAAAAAAAATAACTTTGTATTTTTTTTGGCCCATAGAGATGGAAGATAGTGATAGAGAGTATCCAAACTCACCCAAATCTAGCCAATCTCATTCAAGCACTATATTTCCTTTGATGACATCTTTCTTTCACTCTCACTCATTTCTTATCTCATCCACTCCCCTCTCTCCCCTCCTACTTCACCCCCCCCCCCCCCCTCCATATTCTTATATCTTAACCAAAATGTATCACAATTTTTTTTCAAGAATTCACTTTCTCCCTTGAAAAAAAAAACTATCTCACCCATAGCCAATGGCAACTAATTCATTCAAGTCCATTCATCAACACCACCACCATACACTAAGGAGGAGGCATTCTATAGATTGCCCTTTTTCTTCTTCTTCTTTTTTCCTCAAGCCAGCAACAATTACCAAAAACCCCTCCTCTTCAACTTCATTCTCCAATCACAGCCTCATAACTTTCTCTGTTTCCAATACTACCCCTACCCCCACCACATCCCCTACCCCAAACACCCCCAACCCCACCACCCCATTCGATGTCCTCGAGCAACACTTATCAGCTCAAAATTTCCGGGAAGCCGACGAGGAAACTCGCCGACTTCTCATAGTTCTAGCCGGGAAAGCAGCCACTAAACGAGGATATGTGTTCTTTTCCGAGGTTAAATTCATACCTATATCCGACCTCAAAGAAATAGATTCGTTATGGAGAAAATACAGTGACAACAAGTTCGGTTACAGTGTTCAGAAAAAGATATGGAACAAAGTGAACAGAGATTTCACTAAGTTCTTCATTAAAGTTGCGTGGATGAAGAAACTCGAAATTACTGAAGTTGATCAGTATAATTACAGAGCTTTTCCTAATGAGTTCATTTGGGAAATGAATGATGAAACACCTGAAGGGCATTTGCCATTAACGAATGCTTTAAGAGGGACACAGTTGCTTAGTAGCATTTTTACTCATCCAGCTTTTGTTGAAGAAGGTGAAGAAGATGAAGAGAAGGAAGAGAGTAGTAGTAATTCTGGAGAAGATAAAGGGAGTGTAAAGAAAAAGGGATTATTCGGGGATTTAAGGAGTAAATTATTTAGTAAACCAGATTATAGCTTTTGAATTTTGAAAAAAAAAGTTTGTCCATTTGTGATTTGAGTAATTAAGTACTTAATCAGTACACCAAAGTAAAAATTATGTGATAAAATTGAATGAATTAGAGTTCTTTTCTTGAATGTGTTTGTCTCACATTTGCTCCTTAACTGATAATCCCTCCGTTTCAATTTTTTTTTTTTATTTTTTTCGTCCATTTCAAAATGTTTGCCTTTTTTTTTTAACTCTTTAATTTTAATTTTTTGCATAACGTGTTTAAGACTACAAGATTAAAGAGCATTTTGGTATATTTTTTATATCTATAATTTAAAACCACAAGATTTAAAAGTCTTCATTACTTTCTTAAACCTCGTGTCAAGTCAAAATCTGACAAATATTTTAAAACGGAGAGAGTATATAATACCAGTCATTAAAAAAGAAAGACATAATATATAAATAGACCCTCAAACTTAGACTCATTTTTTAAGTATGCCCTCCAACTTTGGGTGTACATAAGTAGGCAATCCAACTTGTAAAAAGTTAAACACAAATATTGACATTTAAAAGTGTCTAGATGATCATTTTATAAATTAAAGTGTTCAATGAAAAAATGGAAATAAGTTGAGATGACTCCTTATGCACATCTAAAGTTAAAAGGGCATGCTTAAAAAATGAGATCAAGTTTGAAGATTTATTTATGTAATTTACCAAAAGAAAAAGGACGGCTGAATAAAGTTGAAAGGATGTGGGCTTTTTATACACACGGTATTAATGTTTCTTATCGAATTTGAACTGGAATAGCGTAATTTTGAAAGTTTACTCTCGAATATTGTACCAAATATCAAACTATCGAAATTTCCGGTTTGTTTTCGATTAGGTGATTCGATTTTCAATAATTTATGCCAAACCCTATTTGGTTGTATGTACTTTTATATGAAATGTTTTATGTTTTTATTCTCGTATGTTATTAGGCATGTAAACTACTGATGGCACGGCTTGTTTAAGAATCTTTAAGATTCGATTAGTTCATGCTGGTTAGGGGAATTATAATCCCTCAACTGTTTTATTAGGTGAATAATAATGAAAAAATTTAACACAATTAATGAAAAAGGTTCAAAATGGCCTTAAAGTATTTGAAATTAAGTAGATATGTCTTTTATTAATATTAATAGTCTAGCTCACACACATCCTTAATATTCAATAGTTGATCCAAATAATGTTTTTAATTTAATTGAACCTCAATTAACATAATTAACTGATTAATAAGCAAAAAATGATCAAATATACCATTACAGTAAGCTAAATTGAGTCTGTATGTCATTCACTATATATGAAAATGCCTTTTTCTTTAATTAAAAAAAGGATCTATAACAAACTAATTAAAAACAATATTACCCCATAAAGGACAAACTAGTTAAATTATGCATATTTATGTTAATAATAATTGGGTTAAAAGGAATTGTTACAAATAAAACTAAAATAATAGGTAAGTATAATATCATAACCACAAAAGTAGTAAGTGTTACGAAGCCAAACTTAAGGAGAGATTTATGTAATTAGCTCTTTAATTATTTTTCTTGGCTATAATAACTAATCTAACTTGAACGACTTTGTTGTGATAAAATAAATATAAATAATTAGTGAACAATTTTACCTGAATTATAATGGTTTAATTTTATATCTACTCCTTTTCCCTTATAATAGTAATTACACTCGCATTGTATCGACAATAAGTAAGCCCTTATAGCTCAGTGGTAGAGCGTCAGTCTTGTAAACTGAAGGTCCGTAGTTCGATCCTGCGTGAGGGCATTTTTTACTTATTGATAAATTTTTGGTGTCCAATAACATCATAATTCCTAGGCTTTCCCTACATTTTTTTTCCCGCACCTACTTCTACTTATTTGCTTTCCAAAACAAAAGTTTGGTTTGATGATTCTTTTATCGATACCCAAGTTGGCCTAATTATTTACCACTCATTGACCAACTTTATTTACTTCAAATTAATGGGTTATTGATATTCAAATTAATTTGTCATGCTAATATGATTAATTTTGAAAAAATGAACTACATGTTTGAAAGAGATGGAGGATCTAGACTGGACACTAGTGTTGGGCTAGCAGTAAAGTGGAAATGATGTTATTTTCCACTTCTTTCAGCAAAAAAACTTGTCAAGAATGGAAGAAGAGTTTAAGTTATATGGACGATCAATTTAAATAATTTTCACATTATTAATGTAATTTTATTGGTTATAAGATTATCACTTTATCATTCAAAGTTATCCTATCAAGCTTGATATGGAAGTTGTCGCTGTGTGTTACTATCAATGCATAGAACATAAACTCAATGAACAATGTTGTTGGTTTCATCTTTAACTGATTTACGTTCAAAGCTTACTATAATCACTCCCCATCCCTTATTTTGTACTTCTTCTATCTCAATTTATGTGATATAGTTTAACTAGGCATGAAGTTTAAAAAAGAAAACAAGACTTTTGAAACTTGTAGTCTAAAACAAGTCATTGATATTTATGTAACCCGTAAACTATTTCATTAAGAGTAAAAAGGAAAGTTTCAAGTTAAATTATTCTATCATTCTTTTTTATATAGACTAAAAATGAGAATATATCATATAAATTGGGACGGAGGGAGTAGCAAGTATTTCTTTAGCTGAAAGTTATTCAGAATCTAATATGAAAAGAGTTGCCATAGCAATGTGGTTTGTACTTTGTACCTATGCTCCGGCAGCATGAGGTTTGCTAAAAATTATCAATTTCAACACGTGAAAACCTGTATTTTGTTTTCAACTATTCCTTCCCTTTAAATTCATTTTTAGTGTCCATTATATGTATATATAAATCTAATCTTGATATTAAAGATATAACGAGGAACAAATCACTGGCAATCACAGAGTAACCTTTATCTTCCAAAACAAGAAATTCCATACAGGATCAAAATGTTGAGTACTCAAAGAAACAGCAACTCAATGAAGCCTCTGAAGGCAAGAAGTGCCGCGTGCATATTTTTTCAGACATGCAGGCGAACGAGTTACTTTACTTGTACAATTCCTTGAATCTTCTGCAAGCTTCTACGACATTCTCCCTGTGCCCAAAAGCACTCACTCTGACAAAACCTTCACCACCAGGTCCGAAACCACTGCCTGGAGTAGTAACAACACGAGTCTTTTCAAGTATCTCGCTGAAAACCTCCCACCAGCTTCGTCCAGGGAAGTGCACCCACACGTAGGGTGCATTTTTTCCTTCATACACCTTGTGTTGGAAATTTGCCTTTGGCGGGGAGATGCGTCCACCCATCTTTGATGAATTAAACACTAGTGTTCCGCATGTTGGAGACTTTGTCTCTTCGCACATGCATGATCTACGAAGTGAGTAGATGACCGTAGAGCCAAGAATCGTCAAATTTCGTTGAGAAATGAAAGAAATATTGGTCAACGAAGTAAGTTGTTTGAGGCATGGAAATGTGGTGTGGGACAAATCTACCACATCGGTGAGAATATGAAGAATTGCTCTCTATATAAGTCTCTAATGTGGTAAAGGGTTTGGGACCTCAAGGGGTATTCCATGTGTTTAAAGGAGGGAGGACCTAGATGTGTTTGGGTTCAAGGCTAAGCCCACACGCGCGCCGCCGCCCGCCCCTCGTGGGCCGTGGAGACTTTCTGATATTATTTTTTTGGACCAGAGAACTTTGTCAGTTATACAGTTTGATCCCTGAAGTTTCTTATGTACAATTTGGTCCCTAAAGTTTAATATTTTACAGTTTGGTCCCTAGAGTTTTTAAAAAGTTGATTTTGGGGTGACGGAAGGCTTTCTGCCTACCGTTGGACTGTTTTCAGGAGCTTTAACCAGCCATTATTTGGCTGATTAACTCCTCCATTATCACCCTCCTTCATGTCCATAATTCAGCCCCTCTTGATGGCCATTAACAACCATTACTTAGTTGTTTAATGCCCTCCTAATGGCCATTAACAGCCATGTTTTTGGCAGTTGTACAACCCCTCCTCCATGCTATATATTGAGCCTCCTTTGGCTCAATTCAGTCACTGAAAACACACGAAAATAGCAGCACATTTCAGTCACAAAAGAGCAAGAAACAGTGGCCAAAATATGTACAAAACAGTGGCGAAAACCAGTGCAAAACTGTGACGAAAAACAGTGAGCAAACACCCTCATATACACAAGATATACACTACAAAGACACACTATATACACAGAGACAAAAGAGAAGAGTAAAGAGAAACTCTTCCTTTCTATTTCATATCTTCAGCAAGTCGATTCATATTTGTTTTCTTCATCAGGCTCAACCTATTGGCTTTGTAGCGTTAAAATTAAGTGTTGTTTTATTTTGGGAGACTATTTCCCGCTAACGTAAAAGCATATATACGGGGCAATCTTGTCTTAAGGACAGAGGGCAATCACTCGACTCAACACACAATATTGTAACCATCCAGATTTAGTTATTTCTTGATTCCAGGTTATCAAGATTCAAGACACAACAAGCTTGCGGCAGTTTTGAAAATTGGCCTATTTGTTCAACAAGATTCAATTTCTGAAGATTGAATATTTGTTTATCCTTTCGAATACTTGTAATAGTTATTTACTTTTCGTACTGCTTTATAAAGTACCATAGAAGACCAACACCTTGTAACCTAGTGACTTAAATGTCTCCATTATGATTGTTGTGTTCTCTTTATAGTAACCAACCACGTCCATCATGCCCTGAAATGCAAAGTCAACATGTTCAAGTTGGGACCTTGAGCCTATTAAATGATGTTATTTATGGTTTAAGCAAAATGGGAGACGAGCGAATGATGAAACTGACCTTGAAACCATCAGGTGAAAGGCAAGCGAGTCCGCCAGCTTGAGCAATGTTGGATGCACCATTGAAGCTTGTACAAACAATGCGATTGAAGTCTTTCGCTACGGGAAATCCATCAGAATATAGTAGTGCTTTGGGGATTGCAGTCCATCCTAAACAAACTCCAGTGAACCCAGCATACTTTGAAAATGATGAAACCTCAATGGCAACCTGCAAGTTCAGTACAGTATGATGCGTCAGTTAGAAACAAACACTTATTAATGTACAGAATCATGCAATGAACTTTGTACACCAGAGGCGATAAGAAAAAATGGCACAACAAAAGTCAACTGAAAATCTCACAACTCTATAAGAAGCTCTGAAACTTCTGCAAAAAGACGATAATAAGTGTTTGTTTCTAACTGACGCAAGAAGGATCAGAAGAAGGTCCCTGCAATTAAACACGGGATAAAAAGCACTTGGATTGACTTAGACTTGATATAACCTTACTACATAGGTGCCATTGGAAGAGCAGGGGAAGAAGATGTATTAGACAAGCATTTACAAACTAGTCAACCATGGCAAAAGACAACTAAGGAGCAGGAGATGAATTAGAAGGGATTGTCCCAACGAATTGCATGAATGATAATAAACCAGGTATAAGCCTCAATAGAATGGACAGCCCATGGCATTTTGTCCACAGTACATATTAAAAAGAGCGTTTAGGAGAAGAGAAGTTCATATCAAATATAAAAATGTCATAAGAGGAAAATCCTTCTGATCCATGCAAATTTAGCGGGAAAATTGGATACAACATAAGCAAAAACATCCATATAGATAACACCAACTAGTTTCAAATAAGGTAAATGCTTAGTGACGAAGGTGAACTTACATTAGGCACATCGTCACTAGGAGTCTTTTTAGTTGTTTAGAGATTTTTGTACCCTTAGGAAATATAAAGAACTATTGTTTGAGATCCACAAATTATTGAATACTAGAATGAAATAGGTCCAAATAAAGTGAAATGAATAGCAAGGATGCATATGGAGACTCTAACTAGCTTGGGATTGAGGTATGTCGTAATGGGATTAAAAATAGCAATGGATAGATGGATCTTTGTAATAGCAAAGTACCGATAAGTAACTGCTAACAAAGTGATATAGGGACGTTATGAGTTTTAGACAACTATAACATATTGTTACATGCTACAGGGTTTGACCAAATGATAGCAGAAGTTTTCACTAGAAAACAAAGTAAAGCTTAATGTTGACCACATAACATGATCTGGACTTGCCTCTTTGGCTCCAGGAATCTCAAAGATGGACTTTGGACTGTCATCACATATATACATAGCATATGCAGAATCATAAATAAGGATTGAGCCATTGTCTTTAGCAAATTGCACCAATTTAGTCAGCTGCTCCCTTGATGCCGCTGAACCAGTTGGATTATTAGGCGAACAGAAAAATATAATGTCTGTCCGAGGAACAGTCGATAAATCAGGAAAGAACTCATTTTCTGGAGTACATCTCATGTATGCAATATTCCCATACTTCTCCACATCCTTCTGAAACTGACCAGTTTGGCCCATAATAACACTTGAATCCACATAAGCCTACAGTAGAAACAACAATCAAGGCTTACTTGAGAATCTTACACACATCATCACATATGAGTCTTTTTTCCAGGCCTGATAAGAAAACAAGGAGTAGTCCAACAGACAATAAAGAGACTACCAAATAAAAGGATAATGTGCAATGCAATAATGATCATAATATAAAAGTTCGTGCTAAGTTATAAAATAGTACCACTTCACTTAAATCACACAATGATATGATAAATCAAAAAAACAAAATAGACATGGCAAATCTATAATATGCATGTATCTTGGATGGGCATTTGTCTGTCCTCGAACTCCCTCTTTTTCAACTCTGTCATAGTAGGGAAGAATAGAGGTAAAAGCCTGAAACATTTACCGGATATGATGGATCTTGAACAGCCATAGTCACATTAGACCCAAAAAGAACCTAAGATACAGTCAAGAAATTCATAAACTGTTAGGGAAAGACAGTGGCAGTAATTGAAAAGACCACAAAATGCGGAGAAAACCAAACCTGAAATCGAGATATATCACTTTTCGCACCATCAGAAATGAAGATCTCATCTTCCTCTATTCCAACATTTGCATAATAGGTAGAAGCAATGGAGGCTCTAAGTTGCTGCTCATGCAGAAAAAATCAATGTTATTCTTACAGCTATTCTGACATCTGACTTTACACTTAAATCACAGATTAAATGCTACGAATGAAAAATATGGTGACCAAAGAGTAATTTTCTCTTATGCCTGTCTTAAATAAGGATCCAAGATAACCATACTTCATAATACCCAAATAAATTATGGAATAAAATGCTAATTACAGAGCAGTAATAGACATAATATACGGAAATGTTTTTAAATGCTTCAGAATTTTCAGAGGCGCATCCCTTTTTGACATTATGACAAAGGAGGAAGTTTTCACTTTTCTCGCATGGACCACTGGATAAAGAACATTGCAATGTATTTGAGGAAAGAAAAGGACAAAATGAACAAAGAAATTGGTATAAATAGAGCTAAGAAAAACTATCAGTGCATATGTCGAATACCATTTATTCTTAGAAAAAAAGAAGAGAAACAACAAATGGAAGATAAAGAATAGAACTAATATCATATTACAGAAATATGGAAGAGGGGGAGGGGGGGGGGGGGGGCACTACTTACATTTTCTCCTTGCTCAGCACCATAACCACTGTAACCCTTCAATGTTGACAGTTCATGTGCTCTCTGCCAAATAGTAGAGTAAGGGAAAACAAAATCAAGAACAGGATGTTTAAATACAAACTACTTGCCAAGTTAAATAGTAGTCTATGTATGGCATATGCAGAAATCTATCAACAGAAATGTTCAGAAACATGTTCATTATAAAACCAAAAGTAACTAGATACATGTTTTTTTTGCTAGTAATCCCATCGTTGGTCAAACAGAACAGGAGAACAAAAATACAGAAAAATTTGAAGTTTTGACTGATAATAAAAAACTACAGTGTGATACAGATGTCAAATGACCCCTGAACATCAGAAACTGTATCCTGTTCTTTACAAAATTCACAAACAAGTTAATCAGTATTACCTTTACCATGGCAGAAGTTATGAATGCAGGAATGGGCTCAGTAGTGTCACCAATTCCAAGGCTTATAATTTGAGCATCAGGGTGTTTCAACATGTGTGCAGATCTCCTTCTTGCGATCTAACTTCACCAAAGAGAGATTGCTTAGAACTTAAAATAAGAAAGCTCTTTTAGTGTATTATTATAAAGAATTGTCGTCTTTCCCTTATTTTTAGGATGGAAGCATAGAGAAGTAATGGCTGTATAAAATCAGCCATCCAACATTCAACTAAAAGAAACAAATAATTTTGCTTAAGGTTGTCTCATCATATTACTGCTATCTCATCTAAATTTCTTTTATTAGCATGATCCCAAAAGCAATGCCTTCAACTTATATCTTCTCTAATCACCTACAACTAATTCACTATAAGCAACATCTTCAATTTTAAAGTAGCTTAAAAACAGATAAGCAAAATTTAATGAAAAAGGACCAGATTGAAATACAGACCTCGGGAAATAGATAACCAGCTTGAAGTTTAGCTAAGTTCTCATTGCGAGAGACCTTTGTCTTGTAAGCTTCAAGCAAAACAGGAATTTCGTTAGCACAGTCAGATCTCAAGAAATTTACTAATATTTATTTGAATGGAAAGATAGAGGTGCGAGTTCTTTTCTTTTCTCAAAAAAAAAAAAAAAAGAAGAGATGGACAGTACTTTTTTTTTTTGGCACTGTCAAAAGACAAAAAATTTACAGTTCCTGCATTTCAGTAAACGTGCAAGTAGCATCTGTTTTGACTCCTCACTTTACTTTTCAGTGAGCTAAAAGCAATTCATACGCAATCACAAACATTGATTAGTTTAAAGTTCTCAAATAGTACCAATTTTCAAAAGCTCTAATTGATCTGTATTGCACAGGCTCGCAGTCTGCAATTTTCATTTAATGCAACTTGGCAATTCAACAGAAGAACATCAAAGAATGTGATATAATTTGCACTGAAGAACAACATTAACATAAAAACTTACTGTGGAAGGTGTTGCAACACATCTGACAATACGACCGATTTTGCCTTGCATTGACACATTCTGACTCCTGTAACAATGAATGCACACTTTTCACATTAGCAAACACTGCGTGCACCAGGAATAAAACTACTCAGAATTAGCAAAGTATCAATGGAATGAAATTAATCTTGAATATACGACCAATGCAAAGGAGAATCTCAGTCAGTTCATTCACTACTAAACTCATCCTGCCGTAAATGCTATAAATGCGGGATACTTTGTTTAATATGGAAAAGGAGAGTCCTTAGCTTCATGTTAGTCAAAATGAGAACACTAAGAAAAACAAAAAACAAACATTTTTAGATTAAACAATTAACAAAGAATCGAATTCAATGATCAGTACAAGGTCATACTTAAACAACAAAAAGGACACCTTTTTCCCATTTCTTTGGAAGAAGAAAAAAAAATTAAAAAAATCCAAGAATCAGTGAAAGTACATAGTTAAACCAGAAGAAAAAGACAATCCAAGAATCAGTGAAAGTACACAGTTAAACCAGAAGAAAAAGACAACTTTTTTCCATGTATTTGGAATAACAAATAGAAGTGGCTAATGCTGGGCGTTCCTTCTCTACTGCTTAAAGATTGAATTTTTACCAGCAACAGAGAGACCAATAATGTGGATAACTAAAGCAAGCAGATAATGAAGATTCAAATATAAAACTATCCCACCAAAAAATTAGCACGGGAACTGAAAACATGGGTACCTGACACTGAGTTTGTTCTGACCCAAGAAAGTTGAGATTGAAGTAGAAAGACTTTGCTGAATAGCTGCCATTTCTTTTCTGTTAGAACAAACCAAAAGCTGCTTTAAAAAGAAACCCTAATCTTCTGATTGCAGATGACCCCTTTGCACCGATAAGTATTAGGATTTATTCTGCCATAAACCTGATTTAGCCTCTATAAACGGACACATATTTTGGCTTTCAACTCGAAATATAAGGAAATAAATTTAGGTGAGAAGAATCTATGTAATAAATAGAATTATATTCATCCTGTTTATATAAACAATTCTTATTTCTTTCTATTTTATTTATAGTTACAGTTTATTTTTCACGTATTAAAAATTTATTGCAGACACTTGCATCCTCTTTAAACTTTATGAATTGAGCCACTTTTGTTAGCTAAAGTGAGACTCGCACCACATTCGAATGAGTCAAGACTCAAGGTGGTTTTACTTGTTTATGAGTAAAAAGCAAAAAATGTTTTTTTATAAATTAAAAAATATTTTTTCTGGTAAACACTTTTGAAATATTGATTAAACATAAATTACTGTTATAATATTGATAAAATTACTTTTGAAGTATATTAACCAAATATAAACGAACACTCTCTAAAAGTGTTTTTTTTTAAAAGAACTTCTGCTGAAAAATATTTTAACAAACAAATTTTAAAAGTTTAGCCTAATAGGCTAAAAAATAAAAATAAAAAGAACAACTAAAAAGGAAAGATAACACTTTCTGTTATTGATAATTTTTTATTTTGGTCCTGGTAATATACGAGCTAATACATTTAATTTTTAAATAGTTAAAATGTGTGATGTTTGTTCCTTTACGTGTGAAATATATTATATTTGGACTATTTTTAAAAGTGTATTGTCCTAAAAAATGAAATAGTAGTACAAAATTAATATAATACATGGGTATTGGAGTACTTAAAAGTGCATATTTCAAAAGTAATAGAAGGTTAAAAAAAATTAGCTAGATATCATAAGGAATAAATTAGAATTTGTCAATAGACGAGCCTAAAATGCTATTAACCTAATTGAAAATTCTCTTTTTTGTGTGGGTTGGTTCAAAAATATTTTTTATAAAATTTGCGAAACCTCTTCTTCAAAGTTTTCAAGCAAACACTTTCACACTGAAAGCTGCAAACTGAAAAATGAATAAAATTGTTTTTGAAATTTATAAGGTATCGTTTAATTTTAAAAATTTGGGAGAAGTACTTTAAGATTGATAACAAATTCTGCAAATGAAACTAGTAGGAAATTATGTAAATCTCATCAAAAGGAACAGAACACTTGCAAAGCGAACACATCTTTTTCTCATACACATAATTCACAAAAAAAAAATCAAGAAAAAGTTACATAAAAAGTGAAAGAAAATGTTAATCTTGTTATAAATATTATTTATTTATTATGAATGTTTATCTTTAGGAGAAAAGTTAGGTTAGTAATTTTGGGATCAAGTAATTATTCTCTTATAAATAAATGTTCTTTTTATTGTATTTTCATCCCTCAAGAGAAATAAAAGAATTCTCCTCTCTTTTGACTTTCTCTACAAATATTCTTATTCTAATTTTATTATTTTATAACACGTTATCAACATGAGTTTTTAATTTTCTATTGAAATTTAGCCTATATTAATACTCGTCTTTGAGTGTTTGATGGTACCACCCGTGGCTTACTGGATTCAAGGTATTACTTATCCATTATTTTATATTGGTTTCGTTATTTATGATGGTTGTTGCAGTGAAAAAAATATATGATGAACTCTTTTTGCGGAGGAGAACGGTTCAGTGTCTGTGATTAGGTATATCAATCCCTCATGAGTTATGTGGCTTTCTAATAAGTTAATGTAATAAATGTGGCAAAATATAGAGATCGATGGCCAATACAAAAGAATGTAATTTGAGCCTTTTGCTTACTCGAGATTTAATATTTTAATCAAGAAATTATCTAAGATGTAGAGTTGTGCTGTAAAGTTAAATTTATACTTTTATTGTAGAGAGTTTTTACAAAGAGTTAGAGAGAGTAGTTGGCGAAAGTCTGCCCTCTACCTTCAACCTCTGGATCCTTTTATAATGGATCCTTACGAATAAAGTCGTCTACTATGTGGCCAACAAACTCAAAAGTAAATAGTGGCCTAACAAATAGCCGACAAAGATAAAAGTAATAAAGTAGTAAATAGTGGCCTAACATGTGGCCGACAAAGATAAAAGTAATAAAGTAAAATAGGTCAAAACTTATGGGCCCTACTAAAGTACAATAATTATCTACTTTATTAAAGTAGATTTCATCTGTTCGGTGGCTTTTATGATGGGTCCACCGGCTGCTTTCCTGTGTATTACACTTTTTCTTTCCCTTTGTCTTTTCTTGTGTTGGAGGATGCCTCCATTTTATCTTGAAACTTCGAAACATATTCGTGGATATCAAAGTCTGCATCATAGGGGTCTTGGGAGTCATGAATATTTTCCTCCTCGGTATGAATGGATGTCATAGAAGTGTCTTAGGGGAATTCCTCATCCAGATTTTTCATTAAATCCTTTTTTACTTCTGCCATATAAGATGCTATAATTTATGCTTTTGATATTATCCCCTTTTTAAGCTTGAGTTTTCTGGCAATATGTTGAAACGGACTATTAACCCACTTCTACTGACCATCTCATGATCCATGGGATGGAAAATTCGATGAAGAAATGCATATTAGCAATGCCATTTATAATTGTATTGTGATTTTTCTAATTTTATGATTTCAGGAGAAACATCAATCCATTCGGTATATAAACCTTTGAATGTTTGTGGCAAGATATTAATAGATAGACCATATTTTATCTACCGATGCCAAAACCAATTAGGTATGTCGTGTTTATAAACATGGGAACATATTTTTATAAATCACGAATGCTTTTTGTTTGGATTTTCATATAGAAAGGTTATATATATATAGAGAGAGAGAGAGATAGATAGATGGATGGATGAATTCCCGTCTTTGTTGATTTTTAGTGTAAAATATTTTTGCACTATCAATATAGTTTAACTTATTACAACAGGGTTTGTTAACATTTATTAACTAATATTAAACTACAAATGCTCCAATTAGTATTAATGAAAACTTAATCCAAGTTTCCAACTCTCTCACTAAGATTGATCTTGCAAACAATGTTTATCATAGAGATTTACAACTTGTAATTACCTTATAAAATTGTGAAAAAATTGAAGTATTTTTATCGTCGGTATATATAAGCTAAATCATTTAGTATTTTTGAAAAACTAGTGAAGCAAAAAAAGAAAAGCAGATTCAGTCCCTAACATTGCATGATCAGCTAGCATACATACGTAGGAGTAGTATATATAGGGTTAATTTTTATTTTATATTTTTTGCTTTAAAGGGGTTATTTTGTTTTTGGGCAGAGAGGTGATCGCTAAATATTCAGTGGAAGCGAGGAAGTTGACCATGAGGATGCTGGACTACATCTGTGAAGGACTTGGGCTTAAATTGGGCTACTTTGATAATGAGCTTAGCCAAATTCAGATGATGCTGACTAACTATTACCCACCATGCCCAGACCCAAGTTCAACATTGGGTTCAGGAGGACACTATGATGGTAACCTTATAACTTTGCTTCAACAAGACTTGCCTGGCTTGCAACAACTTATTGTTAAGGATGGCAACTGGATTGCTGTTGAACCTATCCCTACTGCTTTTGTGATCAATTTGGGATTGACTTTAAAGGTATAATAATTGCTTGTAAGATTCCGTTTGGTTTAACGGATTAAAATAGTTAATAAGTTTAAGTATTAGAAATATTAAAAATTATTAATATAAATCTAATATAATTATAGTAAGTTACTAAGTGATATTAATTTGCAAATGGTAGTATTAAGACTTCAGCATCAAATAATCTTATAGTAATTATATTTTGAATCTTCATATTGATTAACTTCTAATCTTTTTAAAATAACTTAATCATGTACAATATGTTTAATTTTTGTTTCACTTGATGTATTTTTTTATATGTAAGAAAAGAATTTTGCATCATGTAAAGTATATAACTAGAATTTGTAGAAAATAACTAATACTGCATATGTTTCAATTTATGTGACCTATTTGATTGGGAATATAATTTTAAAAATAATGGAACACTTTTGAAAGAAAATACAAATATTATATGAAAGATAAATTAATCATTAAATAAATGATTGTAATTTGATCTACTGGTTATACTTGAAGAAAAAAATTAATTGTTGATGAAGATTTATTTGTGTAGAATTTCTATTATAGGAAGAGGTTGAAATATTTCTTAAAAATAGGAATAACATCTTTAAATTTAAAAGTTTTTGAAAGATAAAAATACTTTCCTAAATACCTAAATATTTTGTCATCTTATTAAGTAATTTGTGTTCGTTTCTTATTTAATAGTTTCAAAAATATATATTTTAAAAAATAATCCTTTTTTAATCAGAGTTACCCACGAAGGTATTTACATCGGATTTTTTCCCGTGTTCATTTATAATTCCCAAAACAATTCCCATCTAATTCACACTTTTCTAGTAGTGTTTTGGCCTGGGATGTCTTAGAAACAACATATCTCTATAGCTGATTAACCAAAAAAACAAGGCAAATCAGTCCCAAAAATTGCATAAATATTACTAGTATATGGTTAATATTCTTTTTTAACTTTAAAGAATTATTATTTTTGCAGAGGGGTGGCGGCTAAATATTCAGTGGAAGCGAGGAAGTTGACCATGAGGATGCTGGACTACATCTTTGAAGGACTTGGGCTTAAATTGGGCTACTTTGATAATGAGCTTAGCCAAATTCAGATGATGCTGACTAACTATTACGCACCATGTCCACACCCAAGTTCAACATTGGGTTCAGGAGGACACTATGATGGTAACCTTATAACTTTGCTTCAACAAGACTTGCCTGGCTTGCAACAACTTATTGTTAAGGATGACAACTGGATTGCTGTTGAACCTATCCCTACTGCTTTTGTGATCAATTTGGGATTGACTATAAAGATATAATAATTGCTTGTAAGATTCCGTTTGGTTTAACTGATTAAAATTAGTTAATAAGTTTAAGTATTAAAATTATTATTATAAATCTAATATAATTATAGTATTTTACTAAGCGATATTAATTTGCAAATGGTAGTATTAAGACTTCAGCATCAAATAATCTTATAGTAATTATATTTTGAATCTTCATATTGATTAACTTCTAATCTTTTTAAAATAACTTAATCATGTACGATATGTTTAATTTTTGTTTCACTTGATGTATTTTTTATATAAAAGAAAAGAATTTTGCATCATGTAAAGTATATAACTAGAATTTGTAGAAAATAACTAATACTCCATACGTTTCAATTTATGTGACCTATTTGATTGGATGTAGAATTTAAAAAATAATGGAACACTTTTGAAAGAAAATACAAATATTATATGAAAGATAAATTAATCATTAAAGAAATGATCGTAATTTGATCTACTGGTTATACTTGAAGAAAAAATTTAATTGTTGATGAAGATTTATTTGTGTAGAATTTCTATTATAGGAAGAGGTTTAAATATTTCTTAAAAATAGGACTAACATCTTTAAATTTAAAAGTTTTTGAAAGATAAAAATACTTTCCTAAATACCTAAATATTTTGTCATCTTATTAAGTAATTTGTGTTCGTTTCTTATTTAATAGTTTCAATTTTTTTTAAAAAAAAATATTTTTTAATCAGAGTTACCCACGTAGGTATTTTTATCGGATTTTTTTCCGTGTTCATTAATAATTCCCAAAACATTTCCCATCTAATTCACACTTTTCTAGTAGTGTTTTGGCTTGGGTTGTCTTAGAAACAACATATCGCTATAGCTGATTAACCAAAAAAACAAGGCAAATCAGTCCCAAAAATTGCATAAATATTACTAGTATATGGTTAATTTTCTTTTTTAACTTTAAAGAATTATTATTTTTGTAAAGAGGTCGTGGCTAAATATTCAGTGGAAGCGAGGAAGTTGACCATGAGGATGCTGGACTACATCTGTGAAGGACTTGGGCTTAAATTGGGCTACTTTGATAATGAGCTTAGCCAAATTCAGATGATGCTGACTAACTATTACCCACCATGCCCAGACCCAAGTTCAACATTGGGTTCAGGAGGACACTATGATGGTAACCTTATAACTTTGCTTCAACAAGACTTGCCTGGCTTGCAACAACTTATTGTTAAGGATGGCAACTGGATTGCTGTTGAACCTATCCCTACTGCTTTTGTGATCAATTTGGGATTGACTTTAAAGGTATAATAATTGCTTGTAAGATTCCGTTTGGTTTAACAGATTAAAATAGTTAATAAGTTTAATTATTAGAAATATTAAAAATTATTATTATAAATCTAATATAATTATAGTATGTTACTAAGTGATATTAATTTGCAAATGGTAGTATTAAGACTTCAGCATCAAATAATCTTATAGTAATTATATTTTGAATCTTCATATTGATTAACTTCTAATCTTTTTAAAATAACTTAATCATGTACAATATGTTTAATTTTTGTTTCACTTGATGTATTTTTTATATGTAAGAAAAGAATTTTGCATCATGTAAAGTATATAACTAGAATTTGTAGAAAATAACTAATACTCCATACGTTTCAATTTATGTGACCTATTTGATTGGGTATAGAATTTAAAAAATAATGGAACACTTTTGAAAGAAAATACAAATATTATATGAAAGATAAATTAATCATTAAAGAAATTATCGTAATTTGATCTACTGGTTATACTTGAAGAAAAAAATTAATGGTTGATGAAGATTTATTTGTGTAGAATTTCTATTATAGGAAGAGGTTGAAATATTTCTTAAAAATAGGAATAACATCTTTAAATTTAAAAGTTTTTGAAAGATAAAAATACTTTCCTAATTACCTAAATATTTTGTCATCTTATTAAGTAATTTGTGTTCATTTCTTATTTAATAGTTTCTAAAATATTTTTTTAAAATAATCCTTTTTAATCAGAGTTACCCACGAAGGCATTTTCATCGGATTTTTTTCCGTGTTCATTAATAATTCCCATCTAATTCACACTTTTCTAGTAGTGTTTTGGCCTTGGATGTCTTAGAAACAACATATCTCTATAGCTGATTAACCAAAAAAACAAGGCTAATCAGTCCCAAAAATTGCATAAATATTACTAGTATATGGTTAATTTTCTTTTTTAACTTTAAAGAATTATTATTTTTGCAGAGAGGTGGTGGCTAAATATTAAGTGGAAGCGAGGAAGTTGACCATGTGGATGCTGGACTACATCTGTGAAGGACTTGGGCTTAAATTGGGCTAATTTGATAATGAGCTTAGCCAAATTCAGATGATGCTAACTAACTATTACCCACCATGCCTAGACCCAAGTTCAACATTGGGTTCAGGAGGACACTATGATGGTAACCTTATAACTTTGCTTCAACAAGACTTGCCTGGCTTGCAACAACTTATTGTTAAGGATGACAACTGGATTGCTGTTAAACCTATCCCTGCTGCTTTTGTGGTCAATTTGGGATTGACTCTATGTTGGAAATTTGCCTTTGGCGGGAGTTGTGACCGACCAACTTTAACGGCTTAAACACTAGTGTAACGTATGTTGGAGAATCCGGTTCTTCACACATGCATGATCTACTAAGTACGTAGATAACCGTAGGGCCAAGAATCGTCAAATTTCATTGAGAAATGAAAGAGATATTGGTTCACAAAGTAAGGTGTTTAAAGCATGGAAAGTGTGGTATTGTGTGTAATTCTCCCACATCGGTAGAGGAAGAAAGAATTGTTGTGTATATAAGACTCGAAATTGGTTTGGGGTTTGGGACCCCAAGGGGTATCCCATGTGTTTAAAGGAGGGAGGACCTAGATGTGCTTCGGTTCGAGGAAAGACCACACGCGCGCCGCCGCCGCCCGCCCGTCCGGTCCGGTTCCGGTTCCGAGTTCCGGGTTCTCGGGTTCACGGGTTCACGGGTTCACGGGTTCACGGGTTCACGGTTCACGGGTCACGGGTCACGGGTCACGGTCACGGTCACGGGTCACGGGCCGTGGGCCGTCTGATATTATCTTTTTGGGCCAGAAAACTTTGCCAGAAGTACGCTTTGATCCCGAAGTTTCGGATGTGCGTTTGGACCGAATTCTTTCGATGTACAGTTTGGTCCCCGAAGTTTCAAGATGTACGCTTTGGTCCCCGAAGTTTTCGAAAAGTTGGAATTTCGACAATCAAAGCGAGAAACGTCCAAGCTCTCAATTCAGCCATTTATTTTGGCTGAATTACTCCTCCTATAATGGCCAAAACAGTTGGTCTTTCACCATTTATGTTGGTGACTTTACTACCTCCATAATGGCCATTATTTGGCTATTATGGAGGCGATTTTCAGCGTTTTCAGCCCCCTCCATCACCTATATAAACACCCCCTTACACCATTGTTGAACACACTTGATATGCACGAAAATACACAACCGAAAAAAATCTTCTTCCTACAACTTCCAAGCATCATTTCGTTATTCAATATTCTTCACGGTAGCTCTTGAGTTTCCTTTGCTCAAGGGTTCCATTGCTTTGTTTTATCTTGGGAGACAAATTGTCCAGGACGTATAAAGGATACATACGGGGCAATATTGTCTTAAGGACGAGTGCTACACTCGACTCAAAGATAAACCGCTTTCCATTTTTCGATCTTTCAACAAAATCGTAATTTCGCTTTTGTTGTTATATTGTAATTTTCAGATTTCTAGTTGAATTATTGAAATCTTTATTTATCCTTTCGAATACTTGTAATAGTTAAATACTTCCCGTACTGCTTTATAAAGTACCATAGAGCAAAATCTCCCTCACTCTAAAGGTATGTACCTGCTTGATTAGAACCCGTTTGGTTAAGTTGACTAAGATCCATTTTTTTTTTGTTAAGATTAAGATATCTGAACTTGTATACATATATAAATATTAAAATGAGTATTAATATTAAGACTTCTGAATCTGAATACACGTATGATTATGAAGAAGTTGCATTATTAAGATTTGAATGCTAAACAATTAAAACAGTTTATTTTCTCAACATCTAAATGTATAGAACCTGTTTTTTTAATTAATAATATAATATTTAAATAAATTATAATTAATTCAAAATTATATCAACAAAACATTTTTTAGAAAGTATATGATGGTTGGTGTTGGTGAAGGCTAACGACGATGGTTGTGCCTGCTGATTTGAGATGGTGATTGTTGTTGTGTTGGTTGATGGTGGTGGTTATAGGTAGTAGTTAGTGGTGATGGTGACTGACGGTAATGGTTAACATTGTGGTTGATGGTGGTAGCTTGGTGGTGGCAACTTATTATTGAATTAGATGATAATGATAGGTAATGGTGGTATTGGCTGATAGTGGTGGTTGCAAATATTAGTTAGTGGTGATGGTGACTGTCGATAGTGGTTAAGGATCATGGTATATGGTAGCAGTAGGTGATGGTGACTGATAATAGAAGTAGATGACAAATGATAGTTAGTGGTGGCAATAACTGATAGCGGTGGTTGGTTGAAGGTGGTTATTGTCTGTACTGGTTAATGGTTATTGTAGAATGGTGATTAATGATGATAATCGTAAATGGTAGCTAATAATGATGACAACAGATTGTGGTGATTTGTTTTCGGTTATTTTTTAAAAAAATTATATGCAGGTTATTACCAATGAAAAGTTTGAAGGTTCTATCCATAGGGTGGTGACAGATCCAACAAGAGACAGGGTTTCAATTGCCACTTTGATTGGTCCTGATTATTCTTGTACCATTGAACCTGCTAAAGAACTACTCAGCCAAGACAACCCCCCACTCTACAAACCTTATCCATATGCTGAATTTGTTGAGATTTACCTAAGTGACAAATCAGACTATGTTGCTGGTGTTAAGCCATATAAAATCAATGCCTAAGCAAATAATAAGATATTGTCAGAGAAATTCTGTTGTTATATACTGTATTCTAAAGTACAAAACTATTCCTATTGCAGTGATGGTTGGTGAATTATGGCATGTTGTATTACGTACTTTTTATTAAATAAGGTTAAACCTCAAGTCATATATATGAGGTTTCCGTGTGGTGTTATTTGGTCTACTTGTATTTGTAACCTTATTGTGAAATATAATCTTTCTTAATATATCGTTTCTGTGTGTTAGTTCTTCTGTTAATTATTTGATTTATTTCTAGTTTCAAATGAATGAGAACCGAAAACATTTGTATCCAACCTTAACATCAATTATTTTGAGCTGACATTATATATTAAAGTCTCTTTTTCTCATTGATCTAGCAATTTCACCTTTTTTTTAAATCGCATATGAGAACATTATTCCCATCAAATACTAGTCGAAAGTGTCTAAATTAAGTAATCCTATTAAGCTTTCAACTTCGTAGTTCTTATCACTCATTTTAAATTTATAAGTGGATCACTCAAAATACTAATTAACTATTAACGGTTTTTCTTAATTAAAGCCACTTGTGGTGGCGGGAGTTTGGCATTGAATCCTATTTTGTATATTAAGATCCATAAAGTAAACACATAAAGAAAGAGGACCTAAAACCGAACCTCCGTAGAAAATATATGTGAATTGGAGGTGTCCAACTCAATACAAGCTTGATGCAAGTGCATGTCGTCAATGTGTCATACAATATGCACTTAAGTATGGCACAAACAAAGAAACAACACATCCTTGCCTATATCGAACTCTATGTGTTAAGCATTATAGCTCTTCCTTCCGAGCCAGGATCACACTTCACTCTAACCGAATCTTGCATATAATTCATAAATGAAAAAAGCATCTCAATTGGGGAAAAGTTTGTTTTTTCCAGAAATATATTTGTCAACGAAATTCCACTCATAAACAGGTTCACATCGTGATCTAAGTTCCATTTCCGAGGTCATGAGCGGAGCCAGGGTGGCGGAAGAGGGTTTCGAACCCCCTTCGCCGGAAAATTACGTTGTATATAAGGTGAATTCAAAGTTATTTGTAAATATTTGTTGTATTGAATACCCTTGATAGAATTGAGAAGCTTAGTTCAGTGGTCAATTAGGTTCAAATGCGCTTCAGGGTCTTGGGTTCGATTCCCGACCATGGCTAATTTTTCATTTCTTTTAGCTTTGATCCACTTTCACACACAAGATGACAAAGAATAAAAGGCACATTAAATGGTCCCATTTCCAGACATTTAAAAGTATGGCTGGCCAACGAGACGGGTTCGGTTCGGGGCAGGGCGGGGCGGGTCCCGGCTGGAAGGGGGTAGGGCGGGATCGGTACCGGGGCGGGACTGGCGGGCCGGGATTGTCGGGTTCTGCCAGTGTCACGTCCCGTCCCGGTCCCGTCGGAAAAGGGGCCCGATATTTATCAGGTCGGGACGGGGCGGGGTCGGGGCAGGGTCTGGTTTCCTTTTTTTTTTGCACTTAATTTTAAAAAATAATATATATATATATATAAAGTATAAACACCTCAATAATTGAACAAGATAGTGTAATAAAAATATCCCAAGACTGTTTTTGTGCCTCTTATATTATTTAATAGATATATGATTTTTTTGTAATACAATTGTCAAAATTGCAACTTTGTGGTGTTGAAAACTTGAAAGTTGCAAATAACATAGTAAAATTGCAATTAAAAAATTACATTTAAAAAAATACCTTTTCTAGTTTCTTTATAATTTCTTGTAGTTATTCAGTTGAAATTGGTATTTGTTGGTCAAATTGCTCCACGTCGCTTCCACCTCCGTCGGATAAGATTTCGTTGTAGTTTTCGTCTTCTTCTTCGTTGATCTCCGGTTGACCGCACCTCCTCCGCTCCGCTCGTATCCAATCTCTGAATAATACTGCAATCTCCAAGCTGTCTCTCGCTAATGAGTGTCTATGCTCTCTTATTTGAAATCTGCAGGCAGAAAAAGCGCTTTTAGATGTTGTTGATGACGCTTGAATGTTCAACACATCTCGGGCCATCATTGAAAGTGTTGGAAAGGTCATCTCATTCTCCCTCCAGTATTTCAGCAAGTCTTCACTGTTAGGTAGATTTTAGTACTGTTTTAGAGTATGTTTTGGGGAGTCTTTTGTTTGTCTTTTAGTTATTTTGCGCAGTATTATGCGTGTTGTGTTGTGTTGTGTTTTCAGGTTCTCAGCGATTCAGAAAAGGATAAGGCGAATTCAAAGGAAATAGGCGGTCATAGAGGACAAAAATGCATAGATGGTCACAAGAAATAAGTCAAAGAAGCCATGGGAAGCTCGGAAAGCAATTTAAATGAATTCCGGACGAAGAAGGCTGAAGAGCCGCAACACAACAAGCTGAAGAGCCGCAGCGCCCAACACAAGGGCCGCGGCTCCCCTCTGACAGAGAGCAAATGATTTTTAGAAAGGAATTAGTTCCGCGACGCTCTAATAGCGGAGCCAACGACGTCAGGAACGCGAAAAACCTAAAATTAACAAGGGCAAAAAGGTCTATTCTAGGGATTTTCGTGATATATATTGAGGGAAACGAATTTGAGAGAGAGAACACTTTGGAGGCAAGAAACAAGAGAACAAGAAGCCATTAGAGACATCTATTGTTCAAGTTCTTTTCTTTTTCTTTACTTTATTCAGTTTATGTTGGATATTGAGTTAATTAGTTTTCTTAGCATGTCTAGGAGCTAATTACTTTATTAGGGTTTTCCGTTGAATCACTTGAAACTCTATTATGATTTAATGCATTGTTAATGTTCTTCTTCATCTATTAAAATCTATTCAACTTGCGTTTATTGAATGAGAATTAATTGGCCTTTAGTTTTCATTATCTATATGATTTCAAATCGAGATATGAAAAGAGAGATTTGAATATGCTATAGTTGATTAGACGTATGTTTAATCTTGAACGAAAGTATCACGATTGCCTGTGTAGCGTTTTAGGTTATTGATCTTAATCCTCCTATGTGGTCGAACTTATCATAGAAATATAAAAAGTTCTCACTTAGGTTGAGTTTTTATATGTCCTAACCGGAATATAGAACATCTTAGTTAACCTGCTATCTTAATAAGAAGAAGAATCGTTAGTCTTGCATTAATGAATGATAGAGTGGAAAATTGAGGAGATTGGAAACCCTAATTCCTTCATTACTGAATTAAACCTCGTGTGTTTTCATTGCTATTTTATTCTAGAAATTCATGTTAGTTTGTTAATTTTCTAGTTAGAAATCATCACTTATATTCGTTAGCCAAATAGAAACTAAAGATTAGTTAATTGGTACTTGATAAATCAGTCTCTGTGGACGATACTCGGTCTTACCGAAATTTATTACAAATTGCGATACGTACACTTGCGTAGCATCTAGAAATACTGCAATATTCACGTCCTTCTTCATTGAAAAAACTGCTTGGTACGGTACAATACCCTGTAAAACAAAAACGTCAAACTCGCTAACTTGGTTAGTAGTGTTACCACTATACATTCTATGTCTGAGGCTTTCAATACTAGCCGCAGACACATCATGTCTTTTTTGAGGTTGTGTTGAAGAAGAAGAAGAAGAAGAAGATGGTATGGAGGCCGGTTGGTTGCTAGCACTTTCTTGTTGGTAATGCCTATATACTTTTTTTGCATTCATCTTGTATGCTAGACAACACTTCTTCTTTAGTTTGTTCAATAGGTGGTGGGTCATTTGGATTTTTTGGAGTTGGAGGTGGAAGTACTGCTACACAATCATAAATAGTTTCAATAAATGTTTTTTGTTGTTACTTGTTAAATATAAGTTGTTAAGATTCAGGAAGCTCTCGGCACTTGTGGTATGTGCTTCTTGTTTAATTAAATTTCCAAACAAATGAGAATAATATATTAAAAATACTAACAAACTTCTCAAAATACGTTCAAGCAACAAAATGTAGGTAATCTAGGAAAATCTATTTTTGGGCATAGGTAATCAATCTATGTAATCATTATTATTAGTTTCATTAACTTACTAATATCAATTAGCGTTGAGGTTATATCTCTAGGTGAAAAGCGATTGCTCGCGAATTAAGTGGATTCAGCCCCGACAAATACGATGCACTGAAACAATGCGGATAATGTGACGGGTGATGTAAAAATATGTCGATATATAGATAGTGAGCGCCGCCTTTTGACGAATCATCTCCGTCTTTTAACGAGGTTAAGACGTGACGAGTATAAGGCCTCGGCTACTTGGACCTGTGCTCCCCTGTCAATAGCTTAACATCTAGGGCCATTGCAGTCTTGCGTGACATGGATGTTGAGATAGCCTTCCTAACCGGAGAGTTGGAAGGGGAGGATCAGAGTTGGTTTGTTGGATTGTTGGGCTTCTTCCGAAACTTTCTTTTTGGTCCTTGAAATGTTTACATTTTCGTCCTGGAAGTTTCAGATGAAACATAAATAATGAATCTGACAACAGAAACATTGACTCTGAAGTTAGAAAGCCAACAGTCTGAAAGTGAAAGTCATATTGTAACAAAAGTCTCGATATGAGAGATATGTGCATCACATATTAGGAATTGGGATTTCTAAGACATGTAACGGACTGGTCTAATTCCAAACTCATTTGTGAGGTATTTGACAGTCTCATTGAAGTCACTAATGGATACGAATCATAGAATTGATTGGAATCATGGTGCACCCGTATACTAGGAGCGATATGTGCATGTCACATGTAGTTCAATGTACTTTGCACACTACAACCGACCTGGTATCGGCTTACAAAGTAGATCATTTGAACTAAGGTTCACTCGTGATTCTGGAAATGATCAATATGAGGCGTTAAATCGGCTATGATGATATCTGAAATATTCGCTTATCTACGGATTATGGTATTCTAGATGTCCAGCAATTCTGGGAGAACACAGTGATGCAAACTGGACATCGGACATGAAGAACACCAAAGCCACAAGTGAATGTGTATGGTGTGTCTTTGAAAATCCTCTAAGCAAACTTGCATCGACTAATTCATCATAGAATCGGAGTTTATCGCTTTGAACAAAGCATGAAAAGAAGTTGAGTAACTTCATGACCTCTTAGAGGATGTCCCTTATAGGGAGAAACCCGTTCCTTCGTCAGTTATACACTGTGACTAGCCAGTCGGCTTCAGGGAGGGCACGAATGACGGCGTCTGGACATATTAGTCAGAGACATAAGACCGTTGGGCAGTTGATCATCACGGGTATCACTTCCTTGATTACTAATCAAAGAATATAGCGGACCCTTTAACTAAGGGACTACCCGAAGATCAAAAGTTCTGCCTGTCTAGGGGAATGAGCTTAAAACCTAAACAATACAAACCTTTACGGTGGTAACCCAACCATATTGACTGGAGATCCCAAGAATTTGGTTCAATGGAAAAACTAAGCTGTAAAAGGTTTAATTGAGCGCTTCGATGGAAGCAAGAGCACTTTCGATTATGATTTCTGTAAAGAAACGAAAATACAAAGCCGTTCCCGCGATAGACGTTAAGTGCTACCTATATGGTGGGTAAAGATTAAGTTTCAAAACCTTTAATGATCCTCAATAGCTGAGGTTAAGGTTTGGAAAACTTTTAATGATTCCTAACGCTTGTGAAGCGGGGTATAACAGGATATCTTGTAGGAGATCACCTATTTAAGTGTGAGGGAAGACCGCCTCAAATGAACGCACTTAAAAATCTAAGTGTGTCCACGACCACAACGGACAGAACAACAAGAAGAAACGAATAAAAGGGAGGTATTGTGTTGGTACCGTTGTCTTGGCTTACTTAAATACTGACGGTTCAAGACATCACATTCACCGCGCAGTAAGTAAGTCCGATGGTATTCAACTAGGGAAGGTTCAAAGCGGAAGCTACCTCTCCTGATGCAATATCTTTTCGCTGAAAGATTGCTGAAAGTAGGCACCTTGTGTGTGCGCCAAAATCTCTTTCAAGAGGGGATTGTTGGAAATTTACTAATGTGGAATTAAGTTTATCCCATTATTTATGACTCGAACAATTGGGGCCCCGCACGTCGGAAACGTCATTTCCACACACGTGCACTCGTAGTGCCAAGTATCGTAAATTTCGTTAATGAAAGAGATATTGGTACGTAAGTAAATGTTTGAGACATAGAATAATGGACGATTATTGGCTAAATAACAAGTGTTCCACGTCAGTAAATGAAGGAAGGATTGTGCAAAGTGTAAGATGGTGCGGCATCGAAAAGGGCCGCGGCACCACCCGAATGGAATTCCAAAAGTTTGGCTGATTATGGAGAGGTTTTAGAGCATTAAAATGACAGTTTTTCCTCCATAAATCAGCCATTATTTGGCTGCATTAATTGGTGAATTAAAGGGCCATTACATGGCATTTAAATTGCCATTACTTGTGTCATTACTTGGCTGGTCATCATGGGGATTCAATGGCCATTACTTGGCATTGAAGGGCCATTACATGGGCATATGAAGAGCCATATTGTACACCTATAAATTGAGGCCTTTGTCTCAATTCTATAGACTTACACACAAGTTAACAACACCACAAAGAGATCAGATTTTCCTGATAGCAATCTTCTTTATTCGTGTTCTTCGCTGGGGTCATTTGTGTAGGCTTTGCACATTTGATAGTTTGTTATTTTATCTTGGGAGACTATTGCCCACACTTTCGTAAAGCCTATATACGGGGGCAATCTTGTCTTAAAGACAGAGAGTCACCTCTCGACTCAGCCGGTGGTGTTGTGATTATCTAATTGGTTGTTAAGTGTTTTAGATGTACACTTGAAACTCAAAGGACTCTAACCGTTCAGATTCTCAGCGGTTCTACAAGCCACAAGTGTAGCAGTTCATGTTCTTGTATTTCTGAATACAAGATCCAGATTTGAAGTTCTAGTTCAAGATTAAAAGATTGACAACTTATTGTTGTAATCTTTGTTGTTTATCCTTTCGAAGCACTTGTAATAGTTATTTACTATTTCCATACTACTTTATCTCCAACAAATTTTTCTAATCTGGTATGCTAATAGTACTTTGGGCATAAAACATTCATGATAATACAAGTTAATTACATACGCTTGTAGATTTAATGTTGAATTCTAGTCCACAGGTTCAAATTCGCAATTCTGGGATTACAATTTCTTTTTCCAAAAGAACGAGTCTTAATTAAAACGATGTCGTTTCAGAAGTCATTTGTTAAATTAGAAATTCAATGCACACGTTCGAATATGTGATCTTGCTTAGAATAAATTAAGGGTGTGTTTGGTAAGGAAGAACATATTTTTTCAATTTTCTTGTTCGGTTGGATAAATGTTTTGGAAAATATTTATCTAAGAAAACAAATTCCTTAAAAATGAGAAAAATGACTTCTATAATGAAAGTAGGAAAAATAAGTCTATTAGTGACATTACATATTAATTGGATCCCTGTTAGGGGCCTGACTCTTTGACTCGGCAGATGACGACAAGGGGTTGGCATGAATGACCTTGTCATAGTCTATGTGTGGGTTGAATCAATCATGCGGGGCAACAGTTGGCATGAATGACCTTGTCATAGTCAATGTATATCATGCGGGGCAATGTTGACGATGACATCGCCAAATCAGGGATGTCGCGCCCGTTTTTTACCTTCGACCCGCGAGAGGTCAGAGCGGAGCACAGACTTATTCGGGTGATTACTGGGTCGGATTAAGGAGTCGCCACCTAATTATTTTTTACAGTGAATTAGGACACCTAAATATTAACTAAATGCTGCAATGTAAACTCCAATCCTAAGGTCTGCGAAACTAATGAGATTCTAGATAAGAATTCTTTATTATCCTAAAGGGAGGGGATTAGACATCCTTTAAGATCTGCTAACTTGCGGTTATCCGATCAAACTCAGGTTAATATTATACCAAGAAAAATGCATGTTTAAAGTATATAAAGTTAAACAAAAGTTTGCAAATATTTAGTAAATGATACATTTTGTACAAGTATGCATTCGCATAGTATTAAAGAAAAATACATGTAAATTTTTGGGACAATTAATAGCAAGGAAAAAAAAACGAGTTACTTATATGCCAAAGAAGTAATTTTTGAAAATCATTTTGAGTTGTACAATTAATAAAGTGAACAGAAGATGATCAAAGTTTGTTTTGAAAATTTTGAATATGCATGACGAACCTAAAAATAAATAAACTAGCGTAGGGTTTCTAAGTTCGAATTAACCAAGCCTACAAATGAATAAACTAGCGACGGTTTTTAAACTACCCTATTAATTATCCATTCATGGCCTAATTATTCTAAATATCCTAACAATCACACAAGCATTAAATAATTATTACAGACCCAAAATAGAAATAACAATAAAAGGGGAACTAAGGCGGATGACGATGTCATCTAGCCCTATTTATTTTGAAATCCCGAGGTTGGAGAATGCAAGGAATGTGGATGCTGGTCTTCATTTGGCGATGATCACGATGAGTCTCATAACGAAACTCTTCGTAGCTGCCGATGCATTTCATGTAAATAAAAGAAAAAGAAAAGGATTAGTAGACGGAACGAAAGATATAAACACATGAATATTCCTAATATATATATACACGAAATATACAACATTAAATGTACACAGGAATGAATACTCAAGGCCGTATATTTACATGTCCTCAAGACATTATTTTTTCAGATTTTAGCACATTAAAGTAGCCGAAGAAAGAATATATGCTAACACAACCGGCTCTAAATTTAAACAAGAATAAAAGAGGCAAGGAAGACCAATGTATAAATTATGTAAACATACATGATAAATTCCGTTGAACTCGTCTTAATCTTAAAGAAACATGACATTCATAGACTTAAACCCAACGCACATACTATTATATTAAACATGAATAATATACTCCTTTTAAAATTGCACATATTAATCTAGAATATAACATGTAAATATCGCCATTTAAATCAATTAAAGTATGCTTGTTGTTTGATTTATTAGGCAGCCACGAACCTAACAACCTACACAACATACAATAATTTGAATATCAACAATCCGCTAGGTGTCCTAAGAGTATTTAATCAAGCCATAGCTCTTCCAAACACGTATTAATCTTACATTATCCGTATTGCATTTAATAATGAACCCAAGATACCTTACTAAAGCTAATGACAATAATTAGTTAACCAAAACATCGAGGCAATATCATCTATCACATATCAGCTCCAAATCAGAAATATCCCAACGACATATATACAATTATATAAGCATAGCGTCTCATTATCATATTGATTAATCAAGACTACATTACTTAGCAAAATATCATACTAAATCAAGCATAAACACACAATCAAATAAACTTAAAGGAATATAGAAGAATTGGAACGAGTCTAACCTTTTCCGGGTAGCGAACCGAGGTGTTGTTTTGAATCGTCGAATCTGCTCGGAAATGTTAGAATTCTGATTTGTTGTAGATTTTTTTTTGAATTCTGATTTTTTTCTGAAATAGGATTCTGTTTTCTGATGTTCGACCCGACCCGGAATGACCCGGGTCGGACTGACGACCCGACCCGAATTGAAACAAAAGAAATCAGATATTTTGAGGGTGAAATTTAGGGAAAAGAAAAGTAGTATTTTTTCGGATTGTTGACCCAACCCGAAATGTGAAGAACAAAGGGATTTTCGGATTGAAATTAAGAACCAAAAGGAGTATTTTATAACAAGAAAATTAAGAACAAATCGACCCCCCTTTTTTTTTGTTCTTCTTTGGACCCGAAAAGAACTCCAAAAAATCCTCCAAAAATCCTCCCAAAAAAAATCCTCCATCAACAGTGAACCAAAGGGGGGTTTTATAGGTATCAAACCCAACGTTCAAAACGTCAAAAATCGAGTTTGAAATTTGAATTAAAGGCAAAGATTTCTGAATTTTGGAAGCGGATTTTGTGGGATAAGGGTATGGGTCGAAGTGACGGGAGGGGTGTGGTGGTGTCAGGATTTGGTGGTGGTGTCGGGTGAGGTGACCGACGAGGTAGGGCATGGGGGCAGGGGTGGCGTGCGGCCGATGAAGGGTTCGTTTGGTTTTTTTTTTGTTTTGTTTTTGGTTTAGGGTTTTGGGGTTTAAAGGGTTGGGAAGATGGGTGATGGGTCGGGTCGCGGGCTTGAGTTTTGGGTTGGGTTTGGCCGATTGGGCCTTGGGGGGAAATTAAAAGGAAAAAGGTTTGTTGGGCTTAGGAGTTGGGTTGTGGGAATTGGGGGGGAAATAAAGGGGAAGGGAGTAAGGGGAATGGGTTTGGGCTTGTGGGTCGGCCGGTTGGTGGGATTGGGCTGGCCGAATTGGGCTTGGGGAAATAAAGGGGAAGGGAATAAGGGAGTTTGGTTTGGGGAATTGTTTTGGGTTGGGAAAATAAAATGGGTTATGGATTTAAAAATATAAAAAGGGGCTTAATATTAAAACATATTTTGTTTTGTAAAAGATGTGAATTATTTAAAATAACATAACAATGTCATAATAAAAATATAATATTTGCGAAATGTTTAATGCTTAATAAAAAATGAATAAAAAGGATGTCGTTTTTGTTAAAAATAACATAATATAGAATGTTACAAATAGAAATTATGATCATGATTTAAAAAGACAAACGGTTGTAGAAAAAGAATACGAATAATAATAGTAGTAATAATATCGTAATATTGAGAATAAAAATATATGTGTACATATATGCCTATATGTATATATATATATATATATATAAAAGTATATTTTTTTAGGTGTCCAAAATATCCAAAATTGCAAATAAATAAAAAAGGATGGGACAAAATTGGGTGTCAACAGGGGACAAACAAGGCGGGCAGTGTGGTGCGCCATGGCATGGCATGGACGCCGGGCAGTGGCAAGACATTGGCACACTAGCGTGTGGCATGTGCCAAGTGCGGGCAAGGCAAGGCAAGACATGACAAAGCTAGGCAGAACAAAGTCAAGGTCATGACACGACAATGTGGGCTAGGCATTGTCAATGGAAAGCTGTGTGGGCGACAAAGGCTGGCATGGGTGCAAGACATGTCGTGCAAGGAAATGGCGCGAAGGCAAAGCTTGGCGGGAAATGTTGGCGCAAAATGGGGCGTTTGGCGCCAAAACTGGACAGGCTTGCCCATGTGCCACGCACATGGGGCAATTTCGTTTTGTAACTACTTGTGGGTTGTTTCCTTTATTCTTGCAGCACTTTGCTTAGCACGAAATTGTAATGCCTATGCAGTTGGGTATGTCAACTGCCCATTAGTTTTGATTGGCCTTGAGCTGGCCAAGTGTCGGCAAGTCATTGGTTGTAACCCAAAGGCTGACACATATGCTATAAATGTACATCCTTGGCCTTAAACGAATTCAGAGGGTGAAAGGCTGAAACGAGTGAGGGTCCTTTGTGTTATTTTCATATTAATACAAAGGTTGGGAGATTTTTCCCGTATATCATTGTCTCTTTACTTTGTTGTGCTAAAATATTCTAAGTCCCTAAAAATAAACTAAGTGTTGGACAGCTTGAGTCAAGCAGCGGACTTGACTGCCGCACGGTGGGCGAACCTCGGGTAGAAACTCGGTGGTGTAAAATCACCCCCGTGACACTCCCCACCCTCCAACCCAGCCCACATCCACCCTCTATAGACCCCTATACCCACACCCCGTACACCCCATATCATCCCCCATGTCGTGTTTGCATAGATTATATACAAATGCATAGTTTATACTTTTTACCAAACACAAAAAACATAAGTATGAAAACCACTTATTTTTTTAAAATATTTTTTTAATGAAAAACATTTTCCTTCGTACCAAACATACCCTAAATTATACGCCAGACTAAGCCTACCTAATTATATGTAATCCTTTTTCTTTCTTATGTTCCACAAATAAACAAAAAGCTTTTTGAAGCAATGTCGAATGACACGTTTCCTTCGAGGTGCATTCGCCTCAATATATAAGCGCTAATATTTTTGTTTCCAATATATGTTGGTGTAGGATAGGATAGCGCTCACAGCATCAAAAATAGAAAATGAGAAAGACAAAGTTAAGATGTTGAGGCTTGAGGAGAAAACGTTGCAAGATTAGTTGGATATCGTCACTGATAGATCCAAACTACGCACTGGTATATCATCTCCTACATAAAGAAGTTTTTTTCCCACCTTCTACGTATGCGGAAATTATTCTATATATAGACATTATTCATGTAGTAGTTAAATAATAATAATAATAATAATAATAATAATAATAATAGAATTGTTATACGCTGATAATTAATAATGAAAGAATTATTATGTGATGTAATTAATAATGATGAGATTATTAAGTAGCTAGAGATTACTTACTTTAAAAGCCTTTTTTTTCTTCTGTAAATGGTTTATTATCATAATATTGCTAGCTACCACATATTCTCATTTTAACTTTTTAGTTAGTTAATGTAAAATAGTACACAAATTTTCTCATAACCTAATGCAAAAATTACTTCATATCATAAACGAGATATTGCATTAGTTATGTTGGAATTTTTTTTGTGGCTTACGAACCAAATATTGCATTAATTATGCACTGGTCATCTTTCAAGTTTAAGTAATATACACTTTAGTGTAAATAAATTTTATATCTTGAGGTCATCTTTTTTTACCAATTGATAGGTAACATATCTAAGGCGACGCTGACTATCTATATATCGACATTTGTTTACATCACTGTTAGATTGTCCACATCGTTTCAGTGCATCGTATTTGTCAGGGCTGAATCCACTTAATTCACGAGCGATCACTCTTCGCTTGGAGATATAAGGTCAACGCTAATCGACATTAGTAAGTTAATGAAATAAATAATAAAGATTACATAGATTGATTACATATGCCCAAACATAAATTTTCCTAGATTACCCACATTTTGTTGCTTGAAAGTATATTGAGAAGTTTGTTAGTATTTTAATAATATTATTCTCATTTGTTTGGAAAATTATTTAAACAAGAAGCAAAGACCACAAGTGCCAAAAGCCCCTAGAATCTCAACATATTATCTTTAACAAGTAACAACAACATTTTATTTGAATTTAGCACACTCCCTCACACGAAAAACAGTAAAAGCAAGGTTGTTACAAACGAAAAACACGCAGATCGATTTGCAAAAAGAGCATTTAAAAGCAAGTAACTTTGGAAGCCTAATCATGATGACTCAATCAAATAATCTAGTGAATTGGCTACAACTTTTATTTTAATTTTATGTAACGTTTCTATCTATTGAACACTCTCATTACCGAGACATACTATTTGACTACCACAACTTATATGAATCGTTAATAAGTTTCGTTAACTATAGTAGAAGAATAGTGGATGTGCATTTTTAATTAGTTTTAAGACATTAAATATGATTTACATCGAAGTGAAAATTATCTTATGTCGAGATCAGTTCAATTGGATTGAGAGAATCTGAATCATCTTACTCATTAAGTCAAATGTCGGAAATATCTGACACCTATATAGGGGAAAAAGCTCAAATATGCCATCGAACTATCAGAAAAGGTTCATTTTTGCCACTCCTTAATAATTTGGCTCAAAAATGCTATCGCCGTTACAATTTTGGGTCATGCGTGTCATTAAACAAAAATAACGTCGACATTTTACCAGTACTAAATGGTAATATTACAAGATTTTCCGTATAACAAAGTACATAATTTATACAGCAAACCAATGTGAATGAGAGATGAATGACTTATAATCATTGACACACAAAGTGAGACTAGTTCCTCCAAAAATTTTATAACTAGAATTATTGAGATCCTCGGTAAAGAGGAAACCTCCAAAAATTGGCGTATGCCACTATTTGCGACGAACACACGATATTCTTTAGTAAAAGGCAAAAGAATAGTTCGCTATGTGTTCATCGCGTGGCAGCGTGAGTTTTGCCATAGGGAACGAGCTCCTTATATAGTCGCTCAACTGCTCTCTTCTTCACCTCCATTTCGGTGTGGGAGTTTCATAATTAAATACCACTTTGGGCCCTGTTAATCTGGGCTCTGTTGGGCCATGTTCGGAAGATTGAGGGGTCATTCACTTTGTCCCTGTTTTGTGTTGGTCTTTAATATTTTGCCTTTCATATGGGTTGGTCTTTATTTTTCTCTTCAAAATCGAATTTATCCTATAAGGACATAGGTTACGCACCATAATATCCACAAATTATATTAGCTCCTTAAAGAACTTATACCCTTATAGACATAAGTTCAATTATGAATGCAAAAATTAAAACCAATCCATTTGAAGGGGAAAAATTATAGACCAACCCATTTGAAGGACAAACTGTGCAGTTACTTGAAGATTGAGGACAATAATATTTACATGAGCTCATTCATTAATCATTAGTGAGTCAGAATTACTCACAAATATTTTTTTGTTTACAATGTTATTTTTTTGGCTTAGTACATAGCCAATCTCTCAAAATTGCAACAATATTTCATTTAGACGCTAGAATTATATAATGTTACAATTGAACACCTCAGCTTCTAATAAACTATACCAATTAGACATTTTCGATCCAAATTTTGAAGAATAAAATAAACATATTTTCATGTGTCTATTAGATATTTAAGTGAACCACATACAATATGTAGTTTCTTTTAATTATACACATCAATCTCAAGTAGAAATGTTCGAATTTTACGGTTTATTGAGGCGAATGTGTATAATTAATTATATCATCTGGTTATATTGAGCTACAACAACTAGTAATTAATTATTGATAGCAAATATTAGACGGTAACATTATGAATAAAAGTAATAACCTATTATAATTGGAATAATAATAATAATAGAATTGTTATACGCTGATAATTAATAATGAAAGAATTATTATGTGGTGTAATTAATAATGATGAGATTATTAAGTAGCTAGAGATTACTTACTTTAAAAGCCTTTTTTTCTTCTGTAAATGGTTTACTATCATAATATTGCTAGCTACCACATATTCTCAATTTTAACTTTTTAGTTAGTTAATATAAAATAGTACACAAATTTTCTCATAACCTAAAGTGTATATTACTTAAACGAGATATTGCATTAGTTATGTTGGATTTTTTTTTATGGCTTACATACCAAATATTGCATTAATTATGCACTGGTCATCTTTCAAGTTTAAGTAATATACACTTTAGTGTAAATAAATTTTATATCTTGAGGTCATCTTTTTACCAATTGATAGGTAACATATCTAATTATTTTAAGGAGACTGTTACTTGTACAGTCAAATCTCTCTATAACTGCCATTCGTTATAACAACAACCCCATTCAGAAAGTCTTTTCCGTCGGATGACTCGTAGGAGGTGAGAAGGGCCCTTACTCTGTCCCACACAGTGTATTACTATCGGCCCTTCATTATAACAGTCTAATTTTATTCGGAATCGATTTTTCATGTTATATTTTACTTATCTATAACAACATTCTACCTATAACATTAGTGACATTCATTATAATGGTATACTCTTTGTAAAATTACCTCTCTGTAACAACTATACTCAATATTGTGTAATAATATTTTGTAAGAAATATATTATGTATACAAATAAATTATTTAAATTCTCAATTAATTTTAATGCATATGTTCCTTAGATTTTAATTCTTTATCGATATGGTACAACTAGTTATAAATTTAGTAATAATTTAAGTCCTTTCAATTTTTAATTAATGATTTATGAAAATCAATTGAGATTTTTAAATTAACAAGTACATTATTTTCGTTTATAACATAAAAAGTACTAGAAAAATAATTATTTGCATACTTTTGTTTATAACAGCTAAATGATATCTAAACATAAAATGTCAGATGCATGCATAACAACACCTCGTTATAGCAACTATGAAATTTCGGACAAATGTTGCCGTTATTGAGAGGTTTCACTATAGTGTTATAGATACCATTTGAATAATATGATAGTCTAAAAAATTGTTAACACATATCATTGAGGCGTGTTGTTGCGGTGCAAATTAAAGAGAATAAACTTGAATTGAGGAGGCTTAAGGAACTTCAAAAGGCTCGGAAAAAAAAACATAATAGTTATTTGTTTGCTATTGAGAGACAAAGTTCCAACTCTTATGATGAGTCAGAATCAGCTGCTGGGATGGACATGGACCAAGGCATAGACCAGTATCTCAACTTGGATACCATGAACTTTTACCCACCCAAGTATCTCAACTTGGATACCATGAACTTTTACCCACCCAAGTATCTCAACTTGGATACCATGAACTTTTACCCACCCAAGAATGACTGAGATGTGATGAACCAATTATGAACAAATAATAATAATTTGTTACTTTGTGGGATTGTTGCTTTTCTTTTTTCTTTTATTTGTGGGGGTGTTGGGGGAGGGGGAGGGGGAGGGTGTTGAAGTTTATGAGGTTTTGTTATTGGAATATCGAAAGCTATGTTATGTCCTTTGTCTTTCTGGATCTTTTAATTCCTAGTACTATTTGAAAATGAGTTTAAGTTATGTATTTTTAATGCCTAGATTCTCTATATCATCTCGGTTATATTGAGCTACAACGAGTAATTAATTATTGATAGCAAATATTAGACGGTAACATTATGAATAAAAGTAATAACCTATTATAATTGGAATTGAACTTTAGCAATCAAACTTATGTCAAGGCGGGGCTATAACTTGTGGGATATTATGATGCGAAAATATAAATTTACGCATGCAAAAATGTTGTTTGTTATGTGGGACACAAATTAAATACCAGCACAAAATAGGGACATAACTGCCAATGATCTGTGGGTAATTTTGAGTCACTAATGAGCTCATGTTCATGGCCCAAATATCATTGTCCTCTATCTTCAGAAAGTCCTGAACTCGGCCCAATGGAGTCCATATCAGTAAGGCCCATAGTGGTAAGAAGAAGAAGTCCCACATCGGAAGAAAGGTGAAGAAGAGAGCGGCTTGAAGGAATATATAAGGAGCTCGTTCACACTACAGCAAAATTCACGCAGCCACGCGATGAACACATAGCGAACTATTCTTTCGCCTTTTACTAAAGAATACCGTGTGTGCGTTGCAAATAGTGGCATACGCCAATTTTTGGAGGGTTCTCTTTATTGAGGATCCCAACAATTCTAGTTGAAACTATTTTATTAATGGAATATCGAAAACTATAGCCTCCAATTATGTACTCTTTCTGTTTAAAATTTCGATGTTTTTTTTCCGTATGTTTTGATTAGTTAAATTATACGCATAAAATATATCAATTTTTTAATTATATATATTCGCCTGAGGTTTGATGTGTATAATTAAAAGAGATAATATATTGTTTGTGATTCACTTAAATTAGCTACTCTGCTTTGTATGACGAACAAGCATAGCTACTTCCGCCAGCTATCTCCCATACGGCACCACCAATAAGGGGAGGATGAAACAACAGAGGAAAGTCCATTCTTCAACTGAAGATAAATCAACCTCCTGCATTGCCTCCAAGGCCATATCACAGCTCATCTAAGGATCCATTTGAGTACTCATGACCTGCAACTCCGGAACTTCCATTTGGTAATCGATTTGTGCTGGTGGAATTTGAATAAGGGGAGTAGGTTGAAGCAGAACTGCCTCGTGTATACCGGTTCTGAGCAGTGGTACTTCTTGTTGGCTTAAGACGGGCCTTCCTCCCCTGCAGCCAAGTGCATAGAAGTATTAACAGAAAATAATTTGGATCTACCGGTATGGGGATAATTTGGGACTGGATAATGAAATAGGAAACAATTTACCTTTCCCATGCATTTCTCCAAGTGAGGAGCAAAGTGCCCAGCCATGATAGGTCGGCCACAATTCATACATTCAAATATTTCATTTGCAACAGGAGGATGGGTTTGCCCGTACAATGTATTTGCCATTTGTTTCACTACTGTTGCTAGGATCGGCTACCCTTGCCCGAGCTTGTGCAGACAACCGATGTTCTTCCCCCTCTTCTTCTAAATTACGATCAAGGCCTAGTTTCGCTACGCCGGTGACACTCAGATGCAACATCAATAATGATGGAATCAAGAAGCCCATCAAACACGTGAGAGGACAACTGCACATGGATCACAGAGCAGACTAACAGTTACATATTAACAAAGCCAAGTGGTCATTACACTAAGGGTATTGCTGCCTTGGGTCTCGAGTTCGATTCCCATGACCAGCGAGACTAGAGCCAAGCCTCATAAAAAATCCCTCCATACGCGTAGGGCCAAGCGGTGTATACTAATCCGTAGGGCCAGGCCGGAGGTGGGGTTTCTTGTGTGTGGAGCCGCAGTGATGCGGTGGGGATGGCTAGTATAAAAAGTTTACCCTCAAAGTTTTCAATCGAATGTGGTTGACTCCTTCCGTTTTGCTCTAGCTTCTCTCTAGTTTCTCACTCTAAAATCGTTCAACCTACAACAAAGTTACAAGAGTGCATCTCTTGGCTTGATCTTCTTCAAGTGCTTTGTTAAGGTCCTTAGATTTATAAGTGGGATACATCTTTCGAGTGAACTACTATGACCGAAACAAGCTTTAAGTAATTTAAAGGGGAAATCGAAGAACACCTCTTGAAGCATTCGGTTTTCACCCTAGTTGTATAAACTCGGAAGAAGGGCGAGAACCATACACTCACGCCTTCTCTCTCACTTGCTTTTATGAAAACAACACATTTATGAAGAGCTTTAAAGGAAGCTGGTGAAACTCTTATTAAAGGTTTCCTTCTTGGCAAGGACCGTATTATACCTTCCCTTTTCACTACTCTTGTGCTATATATTCCTGCTCCTAGAACTCTATAGACTAACTTCATCCCCCGTTTGGGGGCTGAGGCTTGCCCTTTGTGGTTCTCTCGTGTTCAACATCTTACCAAGCTCGAGTTCACCTTCGGAAGCACTTAGAGTGGAGGCGCGGTTTTGACAAGATAAGATTTTTCATCTCTAATCTTCTCCAGGTGACTTCCTTCCATTTTTACTCTACCTACAGCTTTTTCTAAACGTTGGTATCACCTGTTTTGCTGAATTATTTTCTAAACCACGCGTCTCGTCGTGCTTAGGATTCTTGCTCTTCTCGGTAAACTTGTTGTTCTTGCGGTTTGTGCCTAAGTTCGTGTTTTTCCCGTGATTATTTGCTCTTGTCCCCTTGTGTTCTTGGTTGTTTTTAGAGTACATGTTCTCCTGAAACTTAGGTCTACAGCCCTTAACTGACCGTGTACCCCGTTTGTACTAGATCGATAGTCTTGGTTCCTCGGGTGGTGTACATGTTCTTTAAATTTCGGGTGTATCTGTGTGCTTGTTGTGTGTACTCTTTATAATTTTAGCCCCTTTGTTTAGCTTCATCGTCTTTATGTGTTGGTACCCCCCCTCTGTTACCCCCATCTTGCTTAGACTGTTTAGTTGATTTTAGACTCTCTCGAGGTTGTGTGCTTCTTGTTTGGTGTCTTGGATTCCCTTGTTTGCTTTTTAATCTTTTAGTATTTGGCTTGAATTTCCCGTAGAATAAGTTAGTTTGTTCTTCCCTGGTCTTCCCTGCCTTATCGTATTCTATTCTACAGTTTATTAGGCTAACTTGTTGTCGTGAGATCTTCGTTAGTGTTCCCCGTGTTCCTCGTGTTCTTGGTGTTCTTAGGTGTTCTTCGTGTTCTTAGTGTTCCTGGGATTTTTGGCCTAGATCCATCTTGCTTCGCCTCGTTCTTTGGTTTGTGTTTCCCTAGGAATTTTTGAATTTCGGTTTGACCGCTTGATTGATAAGTTTTACCCTTCTTGTGTTAGCATTGACTGATTGGTGTGGCCGTGACCCTTGGGATTTCCTCTTTAAGCTTTGGCACATTGCTCCTAGCTCGCCTCGACTAGCGTAAGGAAGCATTGCCTCTTTTGTGCAAGCACAAGTTGACTTACGGAAAAGCAGCCTGTCCCCTTTGCCATTTTTGGCATTACGGACTGCCCTAGGACTGCCGCGGACTGCATTTTGCTATTCTCGGCTTCCTGCCTTGCTCCCTCGACAAGAGTGTGTGTCCCCTTCCCCTTTTTGAGCAAGCTTTAGTTGTATTACAGAAAGGCAAGTTGGGCATTGCCATATTTGGCACTTCGGGCTGACTGAGGCCATCCCCCCCCCCCCCTTTTTGGTGTTCCCCCCCCTTGTCTGCTTATATCTATATTCTATAAGACTTATATAATCTATATTTGTGTTCTGTACTTATATATATCTTAATTACTTCCCCGCATTAGACATACATATAGGAATTACCGTGACTTTGTATTTTTCCTTGGCTTCGGCCATATATTTACCGTCCGCTTATAATTATTTCTATAAGGTTTGTTATAATTTTTATATCCGTAGTAATACCTATATAAGTCTTATATCATCCCCATTCTAGATATACTCATAAGTCTATTGTGCTTGTGCTCTTATAATTGTGTTAACTGCTTGACTTATAGGTGCTCTTTAGCACGGTCTTTGCTTGATGGTTCCCCTAGCTAACTTATAATTATATGCTTCAAAGTTTATAATTTATTTACTAGTAGTGCTCTCCTATATATATCTTATACTACTTTCATAATATTATATTTATAAGTCTTCCACATCTTGAGAACTGTGGCTTTTTATCGTTGATCTTACCTTGTCTTGCCCGAGATGCAATCTTATGTAGGTACGCAAGAAGTCTACCCGGGATGGTGCGTACTCATTTGAACGGGGAATAATTATCCGGGATAGTCGTGTTTAATAATAGGACTATACATTGTTGGTACTAAGATACAAGTGTAATTTGTAAACCGGGCCTGTCCGGACCTCTTGGATTGTATAATTCTTTTTGATTTTAGAGTCTTTTAGGATTAAAGGGTCTTTAAACAAACACGACTATAAGCACGCAATAGTCCAGAGTCCTTAAAGTGTTCACGGGGCAACCCGTTCGAACCAAAGAGGCACGTACCAACAGGTAATCCTGAAATCCTGAACTTTAGATACGCTTTCCTTACGTATTTAACTACCTATACCTACTAGGCAAGCCTTAGGATTTCGGTAGGCAAATCTAAGATTGCGTTTGGTTAACTACTTGAGGATGCTTGATTAATTTGTGTATTTCTTTAACAAGCCCGCAATTAAACTCTGGGCCTGTCCGGACTTAGCTTCTTCTTTTTTGTTGTCCCTAGATAAATTGTATAATAAACTCTAAGCCCTGTATTTAAACACCGAGCCTGTCCGGTTATATATAGCGTACTTTCACTATCTTGTAATTGTAAAAGCTCGCACAAATTATATCCACCGGGCCTGTCCGGTTTAGGATCAGGCAATTCTATTTGTAATCTAGATCATGGGCAAAAGAAAAAAGAAAAAAGAGGTTTTTAAACCACTCAACATACGGGTGGGTCAAGCACCCATTGAGGTTGGGATAAATGACCCCGTCGTCTTCCCCCCAATTGCCCCCGGCCCCGCTTTACAACGGACCGCAGGCAATGGAATTCAAGCGGGGGGAGACAATACGGGTGTGAAGTTTACATTGGCAAAGGAGGGAGCTTCGGACTTCACTCCCTCCTCGGTCACGCTAGGCTCCAAAGACACTACCTCGGATTCAGGCAGTATCAATGGCGACACAGCAAAGAATGAGCCTACGCCGAAGGAAAACCAAGACAAAGGTACAAGCCAGAACAAGAAGGCTTACGCATCCGTGCTTAAAGGAAACGATGAACGTCTCCAATGGGAGACGTACGCATTTTGTGAAAGATAGGCACATGACGGGCCGGTGGAACTAGCCAGAGCAGACATTGACGACCTCACTGACACATGGGGCTATTTACTAATTGGTTACTTTGCAGGTACTTTCCCGGGGAACATAGCCCTTATGAAGCTATGTAGATCATGGGGAGTAACATACCGGTTCACTGTCCATGCCTCAGGTTGGATCATCTTTAAATTCAACAGTGAAGCAGACAAAGAAAAGGTTATGGCCAATGGGCCACATTTTGTCTACAGCACCCCCCTACTGCTAAAGGACATTCCGCACTGCTTCACTTTTGACAGGCAGGAGATATGTACTATACCTATATGGGTACGGCTACCGTCCCTACCACTGGAATTATGGAATGAAATGGCTTTAAGCCGAATCCTTTCGCGGATAGGGAGGCCAATTGGAACGGATAAACTCACGAACGACAAGGGTCAGGCTTCCTATGCTAGGGCTCTGGTGGAGATTGACCTCTCAAAGGAGGTAGTTCATTCTGTGGAACTAAAGCTTTGGGATGGTACTCATATTGACCAGGATCTCGTGTACGAGAAGCGACCAGGATACTGCAATAAGTGTAAACAGATCGGCCATTATGCGGAGGGATGTGAAAAACACAAGGCTGAGATTAAGAAACGCTTGCAAGGAAAAGGAGTGATCCACACCCCAAATGCTGCGGCAAAAGGGGTACATACCTACCTCGATGACGAAGGAAGGGCTCACAGCCAGGAGAATGGCACTACTTCGGTCGTGGGGGAGAAAGATGTTAGCATGGGTGGCCAACCCTCGGGGGTGCAAATCGGGGCTGGCAAGGGTCGGACTGGAACGCACAAAAATGATAGCCAAAGAGCGGGTAAAGCCCCCGTTGACTTGATTACTTCGGACAAGATTACGGGTGGCCAGCCCTCGGGGATACAAACCGGGACTGGCAAAGGTGGGACTGAGTTTCGAAAGATAGAGGGGAAGCTCGTGGGAAAAACCATGGCTGTCGGATTGACTAAAGGAGTGGAGGACGTGGCTAAGGGTGCGGAATTGAGAGGCCAGCCTATCGGGGACCAAACCGAGGCTGGCAAAGGTAGGAGATCAGGAGAGGCCACGGATGGCCAGCCTTCGGGAACACAGACCGAGGCTGGCAAAGGTGGGATATCAGGAGAGGCCACGGATGGCCAGCCTTCGGGGACACAGACCGAGGCTGGTAAAGGTGGGAACAGCCAGGACACGGCTAAGGAGCAGATCTTTGCCCCTCAAACCGTACGTCCTAAAGAAGCGGAAGGGAGCACCACATCGCAGGCCCATAGTGCTATTAGCCCGGCTGTGATACAGTCCGCCATATTCAGAAAACTTGCGGATATGCATGGCAATATTGAAGAGCAAAACAAAATAGATCATAAGGCAAAAACCGCTATAGAAATAGCTATGGCACAAGGTGGTGGGGAAGTCGGGAGCACATCAGGAGGCCAGCCTACGGGGGCACAAACCGTGGCTGGCAAAGGTCGGACAACTCTAGCAGCCCAACCCGTCGGCCCCTCGGCTAGGGATGGGAAAGGTGGGAACAATGATCGGGAAAGTAAGGTTACTCCGGATGAGGATGGATACATGGAGGTAAAAAGAAAGGGGAAGCCAAAAGGTAACCCCGTTAGCCAGAACCTAACATTCCCCTTAAGCAAAATGCCGACCCTTACTTCCAAAAAGAAGGGTCAGAGTAATGACCTTTTGCCAGCCAAGAACAATGAGGATAGCACGAAGGGGACTAACCCCTTTCGTTATCTAAATGATTATCGCTTCATGGAATATAAGGGGGCTGCACAAGTCCTCAAAGCAAAAGGAGATCAGCTCCATAGTGCATGAGGAGAACATTGATGTATTTGGCATCCTAGAATCCAAGTTAAATCACTCCTCCCTGCAAAGCTTTTGGACTTCCAAATTCAAGAATTGGAAGGTGTTGGACAACTTTGGGCATCATCCCATAGGGAGAATCTTTATTATTTATAACCCCGCTAAGGTCGGACTCCAAGTTCGGATATCAACCCTCAAGCTATACACTGCAAAGATCACCCTTGATCTCTTCAAGATTATTCTATGCCACTTTCGTCTATGGGCTCCACTCTACGGTGGCCCGCCGAGGCCTATAGGACAAGCTACGAGACTACGGGTCCGGTATCTCGCAGCGTGGATAGTCCTCGGGGATTTCAACGCGGTGATGAGTGAAGAGGAGAGATACAACATGGCCCCGATTAGTATCTATGAGATGAAAGATATTGTTGACTCGTCGTGACTTGGGACTCTCGGATATGAATTCCACCGGATGTGAATTCACCTTCAACCGGAAAACAAATTCAACAAGCTTGACAGGGGCTCTCACCAATGGAGTTTGGTTGCAAGAGGGATGGTATGGTAATGCACATTTCCGTCGGTCCGGCCCTTCTCGGACCATACGCCGTGCATTGTCTCTATTTTGGATCCCCCAAGGCCGAAGAACAAACCTTTTAAATTCCCGAATATGTGGGCGCACATGCGGAATTCGGAAATATTATAGCAAATACTTGGGAAAGGGACATTCGGGCAATCGCCCAATATACTTTGTGTCGTCACCGTATAGTCTCAAAAGACCCTTGAGGTACCTCAACGCAATGGAGTTCTCCCATATCTCAATGAGGGTCAAAAGAGCAAAAAAGGAGCTAGATATAGCGCAAAAAGAAGCTTTGGATAACCCGCACTGGATCATCTACATGTGAGGGTTACGGAGCTCAGGCACAGTTCCAATGCCCTTATTGAGGCGGAAATGAGTTATCTTCGACAAATTGCCAAATGTGAGCACCTTAAACTTAGTGACAGGTGCACCAAGTTCTTTCACGCCATGGTCAAGAGAAACTCAAAGAGAAACTTTATCGCGGCAACGGAAAAGAGGGATGGCTCACTCACGACATCTATTGACCAAGTCGCTGAGGAATTCATATTTCATTACAAAGGACTCCTTGGCACTAGGGAGTATTGTGAGCCTATTGATGTTGGGGTCATTGCTTCGAGCAAGTGCCTCTCGGCAGAACAGGGGGAGGTCCTTGTTCGAACTATCACAGATGCAGAGATTAAAGGGGTACTATTCGGTATTGGCGAAGACAAAGCACCAGGCCCGGATGGCTTCTCCTCGGGTTTCTTCAAAAAGGCCTGGAATATCGTGGGAAGGGATTTTTGTGATGCGGTAAAAGAATTCTTTCTATCTGGCAAGCTTCTAAAGCAGGTCAACCACACCACTATCGCTCTTGTCCCTAAAGCTCCGCACTGCCCTACAGTGGGGGACTTCAGGCCCATATCATGCTGCAATATTTTGTACAAGGTGATCACAAAGATAATTGCCTCAAGGTTGGAATCGGTACTGCCTAACATCATTGACCCGGCCCAATCAGCGTTTGTACAGGGACGGAGTATGTCTGATAATATTCACCTCGCTCAGGAGCTGCTCAGGAGTTATAACCACAAGAGAACTTCAAGTAGATGCATGCTTAAGGTGGACCTCCGGAAGGCGTTTGATTCAAAGAATTGGGAATTCCTTACGGCTATTTTAATTAGTTTAAACTTCCTAGAAGTTGGTAACTTGGATCATGGAGTGTGTTTCGACAAAGATCCTACTCCATCTCAATCAATGGGAGTTTATACGGGCATTTTAAAGGCCGCAAAGGATTGAGGCAAGGGGACCCTCTTTCCCCTACCCTTTTTGTTATTTGCTTGGAGTATCTATCAAGGTTGCTTAAAATGAACACCCGGCGGGAGATTTTTAATTTCCACCCGAAATGTGGCAGCATGATGATCACACACCTAGCCTTTGCGGATGACCTTCTCCTCATGTCGAGGGGGGACGCAAAATCGGTTCGGATCCTGATGAAATGTCTGAGAGACTTCCAGACTTGCTCGGGCCTTAACTCCAATGCGCTTAAATCCAGCATCTATATGGCGGGTATTGAGGACCACGTCTCAGAGGACATTAAACGGATAACAAACTTTGACACAGGAACCATGCCTTTCCGCTACCTTGGTATCCCGCTTGCGGCGGAAAAGTTAAAACTAGTGCATTATGATCCGTTCTTGAGCAAAATTTCGGGTTACACTACCGCTTGGATGGGTGCTACCCTTTCGTATGCTGGAAGACTAGAGCTTATCAAGTCGGTCCTGCAAGGGGTCGAGTGCTTTTGGCTCTCTATTCTTCCCGTTCCCGGCATGGTTTGCGAGAAAGTAACGGGCCTTTGCCGTTCTTTTCTTTGGCGGTCCAAGCACCCTATTGTGGCCTGGAAGGATTGTACTAAGCCCAAAGCCGAAGGAGGCCTGGGCATTAGAGATATCAAAGCTTGGAATCTGTCTCTTCTTTCTAAATGTTTGTGGAACATTCACCAGAAGAAAGATTCCCTCTGGATCAGGTGGATCAACCATAAATACCTGAGCAGTTCGGATAATATTTGGACCTGGAAGGCTAAGAAAGAAGACTCTCCTTTAATCAAGAGGTCGCTGGACATCCGTGACATCATCCTCTCCGAGAAGGATCTCCCGAGATAGCGGTCACTACTATGACTAAGTGGCATGCGGTCAGTCTCTTGTGGCACGCAGAGTGCATATGACTATTTCAGTAGAAAGGCCAACTAGTGCTATGGGCAAAGGACGTTTGGAATGCTTGTATTATCCCCAGGCAATCTTTCATCCTATGGCTATGTGCTAGGAAGAGACTACGCACCAAGGATAGAATGGCCCACATGGACATTGACAGACTATGCTCACTTTGTGGGCAAACAGATGAATCACTTGCGCATCTTTTCTTTACTTGCCCGGTAAGTAGACACATTTGGACAAGTATAAGGAGTTGGCTCGGGATCACTAGGGCCATGACTACCATTGACAGTGCGCTGAAATACATCAAGAAGGAAGGGCGTGGTACAGGATGGCAAGCAAAAGCCAAGCGCGTAGCGCTTGCCGCAACGGTCTACCACATCTGGAATGAGCGAAACAAGATTATTTTCGATGGGTCTAGATTAGATAAGGGGGCTCTCCTCTTCAAAATCAAGACTAATATCTACAAAATCCTTTTTGCTCTTTTCCCGCTTTTCTTGGAAGATTTTGTCTCCTTAGCAGGTGGTTAGCTAGCATAGATAAACATTAGCTAGGGTAAAACCTCTAGACTACCCGGTTTGTGGGACTAGCTAGAGTCTCCCGACCTCCCGGGGTGTGGGATCGGCGGGAGTAGGTTACGCTTTGTATCCCGCGTTAGCCCGGTTTGTGGGCTGCACGGGAATACCAGTGTTTAGGTTGCGTACCGAGACAAGCATCGCCCAAGAAGACACGTGACGAGGTTGGGGTTTTACCCATGACCGAATAGGTACTCTTCCCTTGACCGTGGGTTTATCCCGTTAGGGTTTACCACGACAAGGGTTTAAGGAGGCCCACGGCTGCAACCTTGTGCCTTGGCATGAGGGACTGTCTTTCGGATGTAGGGATGGGGTCTATACCCCTTCATTTTCTTCGCTTTGGTGCTCTCGACTACCCGGTATGTGGGAATAGCTTGAGCTTATGCTGCTGACGAGCCGAATCTGGGGTTGATCTGTCTGGCAGGGACGCCCTAGATTTACATCGTCACTATGATTGTGAGTACGCTCACAAACACTGTACATTTGATGATTTTTATACACATTTACCTTTCATCAAAAAAATAAAATAAAATAAGCCTGAAGGAAAATACAGTAAAATCACCCATCTACAAGATATCCTGACTATGAGCATACAACATAAGAAACTAAGCTTAAATAAGGAGTGACACCCCAACCCCAACCCCTTGATCACCAAAGGGAAGAAGGGCAGAAACAGGCTATATTTAAAAATCTAAGAGTAAAGTAAACATAAAAACAAAACTATATGCAGTCAATGGAAAAGCTGGGAAAGGCGAGAACTAACAATCAAGCTTGCCCACACGAAGAAGAAACAGTAGAGTCAAAGTATTAGCAAGTTTCTCCTAATTGCTTTCATAAACAACTGAAGCATACAATTCTCTATAGCAATTAAGCAAGATAACCAGTAAATATAAAGTTTTTTGTTTCATATAAGATGTGGATTACCTGCGGTTGAGAGATGTTATCCTCATTTGGTGCAGACATGAATCTTGCCTCAGAAATCCAATAAGCAGTAAAACCCACACCAAAGGTTCGGCAGAGGAACAAAACCTGCAAACAGGATAGATAACAACAGAACATGATCGAGCAGACTATAGAAGAAAAATATAAACAAATAACAAATGGAAGAAATAGAATACGTAGATTCCCAAATTGAGCTGGCTATATCATCTTCTTGATTTTATATATACATACTATATGAGAAATGAAAACACAATCTTGACGAACAAATGGATTCGTGATTGTCTCAAGTTACATGCTTAGATCATCATTATCATATGACCATACAAAAGAAATCAATACGACAAGTCTTACTCGTGAACAGCGAAGTTAGATCATTACAAAAGACTTATATGATCTTTGCAAGAGAAACCAACAACTAAATCTGCAAGAGATTTTAAAGATACCAATTTAAGTCAAAATGAAGTTTATGAGTTCCTCTAGCGATCTCAAGTTAATATACAACAATGACTAGTTCACATCCACATATTTGAGTTCCTTTCATTGACATGGAACAGGCCCACTTGTAGAGTTTGAAAGGAAAAAAGGGGGAAATTTCATAAATAGCGCCTATTTTAACAAAATATATAGCGAGCTTTTGCTATACAAAATGTAGCTGCATACAAAGTCTAATCCTAACTGAAATTGACACAATATCTGATTAGTACTCATCTCTAGGGATTTTGCAAACATTCTCTCTCTATTCTGCAACGCTCTCCTTCTCCTTCTCTATTTTGCACTTCTGATTCTGCTAATTTCTGGTGACATTAGGAGTATTGCAGTAAACTAACTTGATTGTCCAAACATTCTGGCTATCTTGTATCTTAGTTAGACATTTTGCCTTGTTTGGTGTGATTATTGTACCTTTTTTGCTTGGCCTTTCTGTTGTTGGATTTTTAGTGTAAAGTAGTCCTATTTGCTTTAGTGACGCTGGTGAATGATGGTAGACTAGGGTCATGTTCTTGGTTGGCGGCGGGAGCGGGGACGGGGAGGGGGGCGAGGGCCAGGAGTGGGAAGTGGGTTAAGCAAGGATAGGTCTTGGAACATTGGGACTTTAACGGGGAAGTCCACAGAGCTAGTTAAGATTCTTAAGATGAAGAGGATTAATATAGCCCGTGTGACACAAGAGACCAAATGGGTAGGACCTAAGGCTAAGGATGTGGACGGATATAAGTTATGGTTCTCGTGTAGGTGGAGCTATAGGAATGGGGTAGGCATTTGGTAGACATCGAGTTTAGGGATAAGGTGGTAGAGGTTAGGAGGGTCAATGACAGGTGATGGAGATTAAGTTGGTAGTTGGAAGGACCACTATTAACATTATTAGTGCTTATGCGCCGCAGGCGGACTTGGACGAGGATGAGAAGAGGCGCTTTTGGGAGGATTTGGACGATGTGATGAGAGGTATACCACCTACTGAGAAATTATTTGTAGGAGGAGATTTAAATAGACATATCGGGTCACTTTCGGGGGGTTATGACGACGTGCATGGAGGCTTTGGCCTCGGGGAAAGGAAAGGGGGAGGCGTCTCACTCTTGGAGTTCGCTAAAGCTTTTGGGATGGTGATAGCCAATTCAAGGTTCATGAAGAAGGAGGAGCACTTAGTGACTTTTCGTAGCTCGATGGCTAATACTTAGATAGATTTTTTGTTCCTTAAGAATGTTGATAACGGTCTTTGTAAAGACTGCAAGGTTATTTTGAGGGTGTATCTACACCCGACATAAGCTTTTGGTGATGGATTTGGAGATCAAGATGGAGAAAAAGAGGAGGGTTGTGGATGGCAAGGGGTCTTGGGGGAGTAGTGGGGATGCGACCGGTATACGGGACATGACGACTAGTTGTATTCGGGAGGTAGCAAGAGAAGTGTTAGGGGTCTCGCGGGGTAGCCGTGGTGGACATTGAGAGACTGATGGTGGAATGGTAAAGGTCAAAAGATAGTGGAAGCAAAGAAAGTGGCGTATGCGAAATTGGTAGAAAGCAAGGATGATGTGGAGAAGTAGACGAATAGGAAATTGTATAAGATGGCGAGCAAGGAGGAAAAGCTAGTGGTTACGACGGCGAAAACGACGGCGTTTGAACGCATGTATGTGGAATTAGAGGAAAAAGAGGGGATAAGAAGTTGTACAGACTATTCAAGGCGAGGGAGAGGAGGGCCCGTGACTTGGATATCGTGAGGTGCATCAAGGACGAGAACGACAAAGTACTGGCGGAGGACGTGCATATTAGACGTAGGTGGCATTCTTACTTCCATAAACTCTTGAATGAAGAAGTAGATAAAGACATTGTGTTGGGAGACCTGGAGCAGTTTGGAATGTACAGGGATTTTGTGTATTGTAAAAGCATTAAGGTTGAGGAGGTTAAGGGTGATGTTCGCAGGATGCGCAGGGGACGAGCGACCAGACCTGATGAAATCCCAGTTTAATTTTGGAAGAGGGAAGGCAGAGCAGGTTTGGAGTGGCTGACTGAGTTATTTAATGTCATTTTTAAGATGGCGAGAATGCCCAAATAATGGAGGTGGAGTACAATGATTCCTTTGTACAAGAATAAAGGTGACATTAAGAGTCGCAACAACTATAGGAGTATCAAGCTGCTAAGCCATACTATGAAAGTTTGGGAAAGGGTCGTGGAGATGAAAGTGAGAAGATGCGTGTCTATTTCTGAGAACCAATAAGGATTCATGTCGGGGTGCTCTACTACAGAAGTTATTCATCTTATTAGGAGGTTAATGGAATAGTATAGGGAGAGGAAGAGAGACTTACATATGGTTTTCATCAACCTCGAGAAGGCATATGAAAAAGTCCCTCGGGAGGTTCTATGGAAATGTTTGGAGGTTAGAGGTGTACCTGTGGCATACACTAGGGTGATCAATGATATATATGATGGAGCCAAGACCAGGGTATGGACAGTAGGAGGAGACTCGGAGCACTTCCCACTGATGATGGGGCTACACTAGGGATCAACTCTTAGCCCATTCTTATTTGCCTTGGTGATGGATGGATTGACGCGACAAATCCAAGGGGAGGTGCCATGGTGTATGTTATTCGCAGATGACATAGTCCTGATTGATGAGACTCGCATCGGAGTGAATGCTAAGCTGGAGGTTTGGAGACAAACTGTGGAGTCTAAAGGGTTCAGGCAGAGTAGGACCAAGACAGAATACTTGGAGTGCAAGTTCAGTAATGGGAGCGACCCTGAGACAGGCATGGACGTGAGGCTTAGTACTCAGGTCATTCCAATGAAATGAATCTTCAAATACCTCGAATCTATTATCCAAGGGAATGAAAAGATTGATGACGATGTCACACATCATATTGGGGTAGGGTGGATGAAATGGAGACTCGCATCTGGAGTCTAAAATACATTACTAGCTTACTTAAATTAGTAAGGATATTTCATTTAGACACTCAATTTGATCTTCTTTTTTGTGTGTGTCTATTGGGTAGTTAAGTTAAACACATAAAATATATCATTTCTTTTAATTATACACATTCGCCTCAATAAACCGTAAAATTCAAATATTTCTACTTGAGATTGATGTGTATAATTAAAAGAGACTACATATTGTATGTGGTTCACTTAAATATCTAATAGACGAATGAAAATATGTGGATTTTATATTCTTCAAAATTTGGATCGAAAATGTCTAATTGGTATATTTTATTAGAAGTTGAGGTGTTCAATTGTAACATTATATAGTTATATCGTCTAAATGAAATATTCTGGCAATTTTAAGAGATTGGCTATGTACTAAGCCAAAAAATAACATTGTAAACAAAAAAAATATTTGTGAGTAATTCTGACTCACTAATGATTAATGAATGAGCTCATGTTCATGGCCCAAATATTATTGTCCTCAATCTTCAAGTAACTGCACAATTTTCCCTTCAAATGGGCTGGTCTATAATTTTTTCCCTATAAATGGATTGGTTTTAATTTTTGCATTCATGATTGAACTTATGTCTATAAGGGTATAAGTTCTTTAAGGAGCTGACATAATTTGTGGATATTATGGTGCGTAACCTATGTCCTTATAGGATAAATTCGATTTTGAAGAGTAAAAAATAAAGACCAGCCCATATGAAAGGCAAAATATTAAAGACCAGCACAAAACAGGGACAAAGTGAATGACCCCTCAATCTTCAGAACATGGCCCAACAGAGCCCGGATTAACAGGGCCCAAAGTGGTATTTAATTATGAAACTCCCACATCGAAAGGGAGGTGAAGAAGAGAGCGGCTGAGCGACCATATAAAGAGCTCGTTCCCTATGGCAAAACTCACGCAGCCACGCGATGAACACATAGCGAATTATTCTTTCGCCTTTTACTAAAGAATACCGTGTGTTCGTCGCAAATAGTGGCATACGCCAATTTTTGGAGGTTTCCTCTTTACTGAGGATCCCAATAATTCTAGTTATAAATTTTTTGGAGGAACTAGTCTCGCTGTGTCAATTATTATAAGTCATTCATCTCTCATTCATATTGGTTTACTGTATAAATTATGTACTTTGTCATACGGAAAATCTTGTAATATTACCATATAGTATTGGTAAAATGTTGACTATTTTCGTTTAATGACACGCATGACCCAAAATTGTAACGGCGATAACATTTTTGAGCCAAACTATTAAGGAGTGGCATAAATGAACCTTTTCTAATAGTTCGATGACATATTTGAGCTTTTTCCCCTATATAGGTGTCAGATATTTCCGACATTTGACTTAATGAGTAAGACGATTCAGATTCTCTCAATCCAATTGAACAGATCTCGACATAAGATAATTTTCACTTCGATGTAAATATGTCTTAAAACTAATTAAAAATGCACATCCACTATTCTTCTACTATAATTAACGAAACTTATTAACGATTCATATAAGTTGTGGTAGTCAAATAGTATGTCCCGGTAATTAGAGTGTTCAATAGATAGAAACGTTACATAAAATTAAAATAAAACTTGTAGCCAATTCACTAGATTATTTGACTGAGTCACCATGATTAGGCTTCCAAAGTTACTTGCTTTTAAATGCTCTTTTTACAAATCGATCCGCGTGTTTCTCGTTTGTAACAACCTTGCTTTTACTGTTTTTCGTGTAAGGGAGTGTGCTAAATTCCAATAAAATGTTGTTGTTACTTGTTAAAGACAATCTGTTGAGATTCTAGGGGATTTTGACACTTGTGGTCTTTGCTTCTTGTTTAAATAATTTTCCAAACAAATGAGAATAATATTATTAAAATACTAACAAACTCCTCAAAATACTTTCAAGCAACAAAATGTAGGTAATCTAGGAAAATTTATTTTTGGGAATATGTAATCCATCTATGTAATATTTATTATTTATTTCATTAACTTACTAATGTCGATTAACGTTGACGTTATATCTCCAAGCGAAGAGTGATCGCTCGTGAATTAAGTGGATTCAGCCCTGACAAATACGATGCACTGAAACGATGTGGACAATCTAACGGTGATGTAAACAAATGTCGATATATAGATAGTCAGCGTTGCCTTTTAACGAGTCAGTGCCGCCTTTTAACAAGGTTAAGACGTGATGGAAAGACAAAATGTGGTTACTAGGAGAAATGTGTTTGTAATATTATGGATTATCAGCCTATTTTATTTATTTTATTACACCAAAGTTATTATTCAAGTGTCATGAAAGTCACTAAGTTTACATGAAAGTCACTAAATTTCGTTAACTATAAAAATTATTGAACTTTGTCTAATAATCGCATAAAGCCACTAGGAAAAAATAAAAGAGACAAGTTGATAGTGGACATAATATAATTTCTATGTTACTTAGGCGACTTTTTCGGTCATATTTAGACAATGTTGATCTACTTCTCCTTACGAAATAACTTAACAACTTTTGACTCAAAAAATAAAAGTTGAGGGATCGACATCCGTGAAATTACTCAAATATATGTTTGGACAATTTAGGTAAAAGGAAATTTAATTTTTTTTCTACATTCATTTTTCTTGAAACTTTCAAATATTTTTAGAGCAAATATTACTATTCACCTTGTTTAATTTTTTAAATACTTTTCTCCTATGATTTAAAGAACTATCTATAACAATCAAAGATTCTTATAATTTCATGATATAGTTATTTTGAACCCACGATCATGTCCTCACTTGTTTTATTTTTTGGACAATTAGTAAAAGATAATTATTTTTTATTTGTTTACCTTCTTATTCAAAATATGTAATTTATAAGAAATCTTGTTTACTGCATGACAGACTGCCCAAGTGAAAAGATCATGTTTCAGACTCTATATAAAGACAACACTATTACATTGTAACTTCACACAAAATCTAAAGAAACATTCATTAATTAGAGGTATTATTAGTTCATGCACTTCATAAATCACTTCCTTTATAAATTTTCTTTCTTTTTGTGCTATTTTTTTTAGGGGGGGGGGGGGGTATTAATTGTTCTTAGGTGATTCAAGAAAATTTATTTAAGAGAAAATGGATGACAAACTTAAAGGATCCGAGCCTGATTTGAATTTGTGCCTTAAAACTCCAGTTGATCAAGAGGAACCAAGTAGTAAGGTTCTAACTCTTGATGAAGCAATGGATTTTGAACTAAAGCATGTTAATGTAGACCCCAATGTGGATTTGAAGAAGCTCAGAAGGATATATATGATATATACAATTTACATATTTTCATAATAGGAGAATCCTATTCCTATTCTATTCCTAAAATCTTATTCTACTTGGACACTAACTATACAATTATGATAATACATATTATGGTAAGTGTACAGGACTAATTATATCACTAAAACACTATACATAAACTAAAGGTATTACATGGATTGATTGTGGACCAAATCCGTGATATACCATAAGTGTATATCACGGAATATGACATATATTTAACACACCCCCACAATCATAGCGGGCGATCTTCGAACGCTGAGACTGTCCCTAAAATCTTCAAAAAGGACTGAGGGAAGACCCTTCGTAAAGGTGTCGGCTATTTGATACCTGGACGGGACATGACATACGCTAACCTGACCACGAGCAACCTTTTCATGAACAAAATGAATGTCCATCTCGATATGTTTAGTGCGCTGGTGCTGAACCGGATTACCCGATAGATAGATGACACTAATATTATCACAATACACCAAGGTCGCTTTCTGGATAGGACAATGAAGCTCTAACAGCAAATTACGTAACCAACATGATTCCGAGACCACATTAGCTACCCCTCGATACTCGGCCTCGGCACTGGATCGGGACAAAGTCGACTGATGTTTTGCAGACCAGGAGACCAAGTTATTGCCAAGAAACATACAATAGCCAGACGTAGACCGTCTGGTGTCCGGATAGCCACCCCAATCAGCATCTATATACGAGACAAGTGTGGACGTCGAGGAAGGATATAAATGCAAGCCATAGTCAAGCATACCCTGAATATACCTAATGATACGTTTGAGCACATTCATGTGCTCAACCCTGGGATCATGTATAAACAAATACACCTTCTGTACGACATAATATCCGGTCTCGTGAATGTAAGATACTGAAGGGCCCCTGCAAGACTGCGATAGCGGGTCGGATCCTCGTATGGTGCGCCGACCGCAGTACCCAATTTGGGTTTAGTATCAACTGGAGTGGAAGTGGACTTACAGGATGACATCCCAGTCCTCTCAATGATCTCGGCCGCATACTTCCTCTGTGATAAGAACAATCCACCTGTATGACGGGTGACAGCAATCCCCAAAAAATTATTCAAAGGCCCCAAGTCTTTCATTGCAAACTCAGAACTGAGCATTGTCATGATAGACTAGCATAGGGCATCGGAAGAGGCAGTCAAGATAATATCATCCACATATAATAGTATATAAGCCAAGGACGAACCACGACGATATATGAATAAGGAATTATCTGACCTGCTGTGAGTGAACCCAATAGTCGAAACATAGTCAGCAAACCTCTTATACCAGGCCCGTGGAGACTGCTTAAGCCCATATAAGGACTTCTTCAATAAACATACATGATGAGGATACTTGGGGTCCATAAACCCCAAAGGCTGATGCATATACATTGTTTCCTTGAGATCACCATGTAAGAAAGCATTCTTCACATCTAACTGATGGATGGGCCATGCTTTCGAAAGAGCCAAGCTGAGTACAATGCGAATGGTAGTCGGTTTGACCACTGGACTAAACGTCTCCCCACAATCCACACCAACCTGCTGAGTCTTACCACACCCACAAGCCGAGCCTTATGCCGTGCAAATGAACCATCTGAATTGTCCTTATGAGCAAAAATCCACATAGACCTAATAATATTAATACCAGATGGACGGGGAACCAACTCCCACGTCTTATTATCAATAAGAGCATTATATTCATCGGTCATAGCAATTTTCCAATTTGGGTCATTTAATGCAGACACATGATTACGGGATAAGGGTGATTTAAGAGATTAGAATGTAAATTAAAATGCATTTTAGGTTTAAAAATCCCCTGTTGACTACGAGTGACTGGTCTATGACTCGGGGAAGAATTGGGCGGAATGTGGGAATTTTCTGGACTCGGTATGAATTGGCCAGCAGGCAGTGGGCCTGCTGGCCCATTTCGGGAAGCAGAAACGGTGGGGGATGCAGGAACTGGATCAGTTCTAGTATTGGGCTGGACCAATTGCTGAAACTGGCCCACTGACAAAACTGGGCTGAGAGAGCTGTGACGGACCAGTGGGACCAGCGGGCAGGGTCCACTGGAGAATTTTGGGTGCGGGATACGTCCGAAAAATGGTGAATAATATATGGGGATATACTATCATCCAAAAAATTATACGAACTAGGCACGGGAGTTTTAACCGTAGCAAATAGAAATTGGGATTCATAAAAAATTACATGGCGATTAATGATGATTTTATTAGAGGATAAATCAAAGCATTTGTAACCACGATGATTAACGGAAAACCCAAAAACACACACGGAGTCGACCGGGCATGTAGTTTGTTAATTGTGGTGGACGGGAATAACGAATAACACAAGCACCCAAAAACCCGAAGATGTGAATACGAATGAGTTTTATTATATAAAATTTGAAGGGGGGAAGAATATGTCAAACCTTTGGAAGGAATTATGTTGGAGATATGTAACCATTTGTAGAGCATGATGCCAAAAAGACGGGGGTACAGAAGCATGAATCAATAAAGTTCGGACAATGTTATTTATGGAACGAATTTTGCGTTCGACTTTCCCATTTTGTGAAGACGTATCAGGACAAGAAAAATGAAAATTGATCCTATTATTAGCACAGAATTCCCGAAACACCCTATTTGTCATATTCTTTGCCATTATCACATTGAATATTTTTTATTTCTCGTTCGAATTGGGTTCTAATGAATGCTCTAAATTTTAAGAAGACAGAAAAAACTTAAGATTTTTTCGCTATCGGAAAAGTCCATAAAAACTTAGAATAATCATCCAAAAAAGAACATAATACCGATGACCCAAAAAACTAAGAACATGAGACGTCCATAAGTCGCTATGAATAATATCAAATGGCATTAAAGTATGAGAATTTGAGTCTACAAATGGCAACCTAACAATTTTTTCTAAAGAACAAGATTGACAATTCAGAGTGCTACGCTCACCCTTACAAGAAATAAAATTGTTTTTCTCTAAGGAAGACAAAATAGACGATCCCGGATGACCTAAACGAGCATGCCACAAGGAAGGAGCAAGGGCTGCAAACGCTGACAGCAAGGTTTGACTCGATAGACCGGAACATGGTGTGATAGGATAAAGATCTCCCATACTATCACACCTCATGAGAGGAATCCCCATTTTGAAATCATTCACAGAGAACCCAAATGGATCAAATTCTATGGACACGGAATTATCAGTGGTGAATTTTCGGACATACACCAAATTTTTAATCAATTTTGGAGCGTGAAAGGTATTTTTCAAAATAAGGGGTGGATGAGGGGGGGGGGACACAATGTTTTATGACCATAACTACGAATTGGAATTGAATTACCATTACCAATAATTATACCACGATTGTTGCTCAAATTGGAATAAGATGAGAGAGTACCTGAATCGGATGTCATGTGAGTAGTGGCGCCGGTGTCCATGTATCAATTTGGGTCTGAAGGATTTATTCCAAGCGTGTGCATCGCGGCTTCGATGTCGGTAGAAGTGGGCCCCACTGCATGATGGGCCTGGTGGGGCCCAGGCCTGCCTCCCTACTGACCCGGTACCCTACTGGATCGCTGGACCGAGACTGGGCTGGAGTAGCTGGGCTGAAAAGAAGGTTGAAATTGGGCCCAATTACCATGGGCTGGAGGCGCTGGAAAGCCGAGATTGTTGGGCCACTGCCTACTGGTCCAAGCCCACGACCAGGGAGCCCAAGGCTGGGACCAGTGGGACTAAGGCCCATTGTTGATGGGGTGGGGCCTACTGTCGCCGTTACTGCTGACGTTACCACTGCGGTTTCTTCCATTATTTTTCCTAGCATGCTTGCCGCCACCGTGAGCACGATTTTGTCCCGAATTATCAACACACCCTGGAGAATTTGTGAATGATGTCATCATGACCATGGGACGTGCCCCGGTAGCCACCTTTTTAGCCAATCCGGCTTATTCCAAAGTAAGCATGGAGCGGGCTTGATAGAACGTTGGGAGCGGGTTACTTTGACGAAGTAGGGTCCCAACGCCACTAAATGCCTCGGAAAGGCCAGCAACCATCTGTAGAACCAGACGATCTTCACTAACGGGCGCACCAATGTTGCGGAGTTGGTCCGCCAATTCCTTCAACCTTTTGCAATACGCTGAAACATTCGGGAAATTTTCCATGTTGACGTGTGAAAAATCCTGCTCAAGTGTAACATCTCTGGAATTCTGATTATCTTGGAATATGTCACGCAGCCTATCCCAAGCAGCCATTGCCGTAGCGTCTGGCTCAATAATCGTATGCAACATGTCAGTAGAGATAGTGGAATAAATCCACTGAAGGACGGTGGCATCAAGCGTTGTCCATAACTTAGGATCATCCTCACGTTGAGGCACCTCTGTATCCTCAGGAGCCGCGGGGATTATGTGATGGATGACTTGATGCAAGCGAGCGTGAATTTTAAACAACTCGGCCCACGTCGCGTATTGGACGTTTTCTATTTTAAGAATGAGAGGTATGTGATTCTTGATGTTAGAAACAACACGGGCAGGATAAAGTGTTCTCTTTGTCGTCGACATAACGAAAGAACAATAGGTGATTTTGTAGAAAATTTGGGAAGATATGAGGTAAAATTTAACACGAAATTCGAGGAAGGGGCATAGAAATCGATGCAGTTTTTAGCCGAGAAGGGGCACGAAAAACCAAGAGAAATCTTGGAGAAGAGCGGAAGCAATTTAGTCCTAGACTTCTGATACCATGAAAGAAATAATCCCTTGATTGAAAGACTATATATACAATTTACATATTTCCATAATAGGAGAATCCTATCCCTAAAACCTTATTCTACTTGGACACTAACTATACAATTATGGTAATACACATATTATGGTAAGTGTACAAGACTAATTATTACACTAAAACACTATACATAAACTAAGGTATTACATGGACTGATTGTGGACCAAATCCGTGATATACCATAAGTGTATATCACGGAATATGACATGTATTTAACAATATATAATTCTTTTTTTCATTGATGCTATTTTAAAAATGTGAATTTCTGACTAAAGTTTGAAATTTTCGATGAAAAATCCATTGAAAACATTATTTTAAGAAGCCAATTATCAACGGATTCCATAATAAATTTCTATTTTTTCTAGTTGTGTGGTAAATAATATTTTCCTTTGTTCTTATAAGGTTGTTGTATATATTAAGACTATAATTATTTTTCATTGACACAACTTAAAAAATGTGAATTTCTGACTGACAATTTAAATTTCCGATGAAAAATCTTTCAAAAACGTTTCAACAAGCCAATTTCAAGAGATTCCATCAGGAATTCGTGCTTTTTCTAGTTGTGTGATAAATAATATTTCCTTTGTTTCTATAAGGTTGCATATGTTAAAACTTAAAAGTAGATAGTTCTTTATTCATTGACACTACTTTTAAAAAAAATGTGAATTTCTGACTGACGTTTGGAATGTCCGATCAAAAATTCGCTGGATCGAAAACATTTTCAACAAGCCAATTTAAAACAGATTTTCCAGAAAATTCCATCAAAAATTCCTCTTTTTTCTACTTGTGTGTGAAAGATATAATCCCTTGATTATTTTCATTAATGAAAGAGTATATATACAATTTACAATTTCCAGAATAGAAAAAATCATATTCCTATTCTACTCCTAAAACCTTATTCTACTTGGACACTAACTATACAATTATGGTAAGTGTACAATTCTAATAATGTAATATTTACACTAAAATATTACAACAAACAATACCAAATTAGTAGCCCAAACCGTGGGCATAATCGTGTATATATAACACACCCCCGCAGTCATAGCAGGCGGTCTTCGTATGTTGAGACTGTCCCTAAAATCGTCAAAAAGGACCGAGGGAAGAACCTTTTGTAAAGATGTCTGCAATTTGATACCTGGAAGGGACATGACAGACGCGTACTTGTCCACGAACGACCTTTTCGCGAATGCAGGAACTGGACCAGTTCCAGTATTGGGCTGGACTGGCCCAATTACTAAAACTGGCCTAGTGACGAGACTGAGGACAATGGCATGCGACAGACCAGTGGGACCAGCGGGCAGTGGGACCAGCGGGCAGTGGGCCCGCTGGAGGATTTGGGGTGCGGGATATCTTCGAAAATTGGTGAATAATATACGGGGATATACCATCATCCAAAAAAGTATACGAACTCAGCACGGGATTACGAACCTTACCAAACGAAAATTGGGATTCATAAAAAATCACATGGCGACTAATGATGATTTTATTAGAAGATAAATTAAAACATTTGTAACCACGATGATTTGACGGATAACCCAAGAACACACATCGGGTAGAACGGGCCTGAAGTTTGTTAATTGTGGTGGACGGAAAGAGTGGATAACACAAGCACCCAAAGACCCTAAGATGTGAATACGAATGAGTCTTATTATATAAAATTTGAAGGGGGGACGAATATGTCAAACCTTTGGAAGAAATAATGTTAAGAAGATATGTAGCCATTTGTAGAGCATGATGCCAAAAAGACGGGGGTATGGAAGCATGAATTAATAAAGTGCGGACAATATTATTAATGGAACGAGTTTTGCGTTTGGCTTTCCCATTTTGTGAAGACGTAAGAGGGCAAGAAAAAACTAAAATTGATCCCATTATTTGCACAAAATTCCCGAAACACCCCATTGTCATATTATTTGTCATTATCACATTGGATGTTTTTTATTTCACGTTCGAATTGGGTTCTAATGAATGCTCTAAATTTTAAGAAGATGGAAAAAACTTGAGATTTTTTCGCTATTGGAAAAAGTCCACAAAAAATTGGAATAATCATCCAAAAATAGAACATAATACCGATGACCCAAAGAACTAAGAATAGGAGACGTCCATAGATCACTATGAATAATATATAATGTCATTAAAGTATGAGAATTAGAGTCTACAAATAGCAACTTAACATTTTTTTCTAAAGAACAAGATTGACAATTCGGAGTACTACGCGTACCCTTACAGGAAATAAGATTGTTTTTTATCTAAGGAAGACAAAATAGATGACCCTGGATGACCTAGACGAGCATGCCATAAGGAAGGAGCCAGAGCTGCAAAAGTTGATGGCAATGCGTGACTCGAGACCCCGAAACTTGGCGTGATAGGATAAAGATCTCTCCTACTATCACACCTCATGAGATGACTCCCCGTCTTAAAATCCTTCACCGAAAACCCAAATGGATCAAATTCTATAGACACGGAATTATCAATGGTAAATTTTCGGACATACACTAAATTTTTAATCAATTTGGGGGCATGAATGATATTTTTCAAGATAAGTGGTGGATGAGGGGGGCGACAATGTTTTATGACCATAACCACGAATTGGAATTGAATTACCATTCCCAACAATTATGCCACGAGGGCAGCTCAAATTGGAATAAGACGAGAGATTACCTTGGTCGGACGTCATGTGGGTCGCGGGTCGTGGCTCCGGTGTCCATATACTAGTTCGGGTCTTATGGATTTAATCCAAGTGTGTGCATGACAGCTTCAATGTCAGTTGGTATGGGGCCCGCTGCATGATGGACCTGTGGGGGCCGAGGCCCAAGCACGCTGGCCTGCTGTCCCGGCCCATAAGATGGCCTGAAATCCAAGACTGGACCCTGAAAACTGGGCCTGGACTGTTGAAAATTTGGGCCCCAGTTTCCCGGGTAGGAAGTTGTTGGAAATCCGCCACTGTTAGGCCCAAAATGGCTGGCCCACTGCCACTGTCGGGCCCAAAACTGCTGTTGCTGACTGATCCGAGGGGCACCACTGCCACTGCCACTGTTCCGGCTGCCACCTGTGTTGCCGTCGTGATTTTTTCTATTATTTTTCCGATTCTGACCCTTTTTGCCACCACCATTGTTGCGTTTTGGCCTGAGTTGTTGGAAACGGACGGAGGAAAATTGGACTCAGTCATCATGACTATGGGACTAGCACCGGTAGCCGCCTTTTTGGCCAAGCTGGCTTCTTCGACTGTAAGCATAGAACGAGCCTGATAAAATTGCTGAAGAGGGCTACTCTGACGAAGAAGTGTGACAACACCATTATATTCCTCTGAAAGGCCTGCAACCATCTGAAGGACAAGACGGTCGTTGGTGACTGGGGCACCAACGTTGCGGAGTTGGTCTGCCAACTCCTTCAACCTTTTGCAATATGCTGAAACGTTGGGGAAATCTTCCATGTTGACGTGGGAGAACTCCTACTCCAAGGTAACAACACGAGAATTTTGATTATCTTGGAATATATTACGTACTCTATTCCAAGCCTTCATCACCGTGGCGTGTGTTTCGATAATCGTCTGCAAGAGGTCGATAGAAATAGTGGAGTAAATCCATTGAAGAACAGTAGCATCAAGTGTCGCCCATAACTTAGGATCATCCTTGGGTCTGGGCACCTCCGTATTCGTAGGAGCCGCAGGGATAATATGATGGAGAACTTGACGCGAGCATGCATAAACTTTGAACAATTCGGCCCACGTCGCATAATAGACGTTTTCTATCTCAAGAACGATAGGAATGTGATTCTTGATATTAGAAATAACAAGGACAGGGTGAAACATGTTCTTAGCCATAATAGCAACGCAAGACGTGATGTAGGGATTCAGAAGAAGAAATTTGAGAAGAAAAATAATTTCCGGGCACGGAACCCGAGGAAGGGAGGTCGGACTCCGGGCTGTTTGGACGGAAATTTTGGGAGAGAAAAATAAACCTAGACTCTTGATACCATGAAAGAAATAATCCCTTGATTATTCTCATTAATGAAAGAGTATATATACAATTTACAATTTCCATAATAGGAAAATCCTATTCCTATTCTACTCCTAAAACCTTATTCTACTTGGACACTAACTATACAATTATGGTAAGTGTACAATTATAATAATGTAATATATTTACACTAAAATATTACAACAAACATTACCAAATTAGTAGCCCAAACCGTGGGCATAACCGTGTATATTTAACAGTGTGCTAAATAATATTTTCCTTTGCTTTTATAAGGTTGTATGTGTTAAGACTAGATTTGTTTTTTGAATTGTGACTTTTATTAGGACTATATCAAATCGCTTGTCTGCGCAAAGAGCCAGGAATAAGAGGGTTGAATGCATCGCTGAATGGGAAAAGAAGGTGAAAAATTCAGAGGTAATACCCAGATGATTCTTTTTTATTCGAATGATTTTTTGATTCATCTTTTTTCTCGGTAGGTTTCGAAACAATAAATCTTCAGGTTAACAAATCTAATCATATAAACTGCTACTCTAATATATTCATATATAATTGTCCTTGATGAGTTTTTTAATCCAATTTTTCTAATCTGGTGTGCTGAATTGCTAACAGTACTTTTGGCAAAAATTCATTTACGATGACACAAGTTAATTACATACGCTTGCAGATCTAACACTTATTAATTCGAAGTTACTCGTTCAACTTTGCAACTCTAGAATTAAAATTTTTGTTTTCCCCGAAAGAACGAGTCTTAATTAAAACGTTGTCGTTTCAAACTCATTTGTTAAATTAAATATTCAATGCACGAACATGTGATCTTTCTTGGATATAAATTAAATTAACCGGTAGAATAAGCGTACCTAATTATATATAATCCTTTTTTTCTTTCTTATTTTTCACAAATAAAAAATTAAAATTATCAAAGTGGTGTTGAATAACATGTTTAATTTCATTCGCGGTGCATCCATTTGGGTGATTATTGACCGGCTGACCAAGTCAGCTCACATCCTGACACGCCTCAATTAGCGTTAAAATTTTATTTCATATATATATTGGTGCAGGATAGGATAGCTTTCGTGGCATCGGAAATAGAAAATGAAAAAGAAAAATGTAAGATTTTGAAGCTTGAGGAGAAAATGTTGCAAGAACATTTGTATATCGTCACTGACAGATCCAAACTACGCACTGATATATCCTCTCCCACAAACTCTTTTTTTCACCCTCTACTTATGCGGAAATTATAATATAGGAATTATTCATATGATAATTAAATAATAATACTAACATTGTTATATGATGATTAATAATGATGAGATTATTACATAGATATTACTTACTTTAAAACCTTTTTTTTCTTTAAAAGTAATTTTATTATCATATTGCTACCACTATATGTACTCTCATTTTACTTTCTAGTTATCCTGCACAAAATAATAGTAAAAAATAAAGACCAAATATTAAAGACCAGCACAAACAGGGACAAAGTACAAATGACCCCTCAATCTTCAGAACATGGCCCAACAGATCCCACATTAACAGGGCCCAAAATGGTGTTTAATTATGAAACTCCCACACAAAAAGGGAGGTGAAGAAGAGAGCAGGAGAGCGGCTGAAGCGACAATATAAGGAGCTCGTTCACAATGGCAAAACTCTCGCAGCCACTCGATGAACACATATCGAACTATTCTTTCGCCTTTTACTAAAGAATACCGTGTGTTCGTCGCAAATAGTGGCATACACCAATTTTTGGAGGGTTCCTCTTTACTGGGGATCCCAATAATTCTAGTTATAAATTTTTTGGAACTAGTCTCGCTTTGTGAGTCAAAGATTATAAGTCATTCATCTCTCATTCATATTGGTTTACTATATAAATTATGTACTTAGTTATATGCAGAATCTTGTAATATACATTTAAGTACTTGTACAATATCGATGTCATTTTTGTTTAATGCCTTCTTCCTTAATTTAATATGTAGCTCTTTCGTCATTAACTTAGAGCTTACAGTTCTTGAACTATCCATATGATATTCATAGCTAAATTTGACCTATTTTGAAGTTGGCAAAATTGATCGATTTTGTATGGATAATGAAAAAAAATGTTGATGTTATTTTCGTTTAATGACACACATGACCCAAAATGGTAACATCGATAGCATTTTTGAGCCAAATTATTATGGAGTGACATAAATGAACCTTTTCTGACAGTTCGATAACATATTTGAGCTTTTTTCCCTATATAGGTGTCAGATATTTCCGACATTTGACTTAATGAGTAAGATGATTCAGATTCTCTCAATCTAATTGAACTGATCCTGACATAAGATAATTTTCACTTCGATGTAAATCATATTTAATGTCTTAAAACTAATTAAAAATGCACATCCACTATTCTTCTACTATAGTTAACGTAACTTATTAACTTTCACATAAGTTGTGGCAATCAAATAGTATGTCCCGGTAATAGAGTGTTCAATAGATAGAAATGTTACATAAAATTAAAATAAAAGTTGTAGTCAATTCACTAGATTATTTGACTGAGTCATCATGATTAGGCTTCCAAAGTTACTTGCTTTTAAATGCTCTTTTTGCAAATCGATCTGCATGTTTCTCGTTTGTAACAACTTTGCTTTTACTATTTTTGGTGTGAGGGAGTGCTAAATTCCAATAAAATATTGTTGTTACTTGTTAAAGATAATCTGTTGAGATTCTATGGGCTCTTGGCACTCGTGGTCTTTGCTTCTTGTTTAATTAATTTTACAAACAAATAATAATAATATTTTAAAAATACTAGAGTACCAAACTTCTCAAAATACTTTCAAGCAACAAAATGTAGGTAATCTAGGAAAATATGTTTTTGGGCATAGGGAATCAATCTATGTAATCTTTATTATTAATTTCATTAACTTACTAATGTCGATTAGCGTTGACGTTATATATCAGAGCGAAGAGCGATTGCTCGTGAGTTATGTGGATTCAGTAGCAAAAAATATGATGCACTCAAAGATGCGGACAATATGGCGGGTGATGTTAAAAAAAAATTGATATATAGATAGCCAGTGCAACCTTTTAACGAAGTTAAGACGTGACGGAAAGACAAAATGGGGTTACTAGAAAAAATGTGTGCGTTAATATTGTGGATAATCATCCAAATGTTATTTTATTACACCAAAGTTAGTTTTTAAGTGTCGTGAACGTCATTTTTAAGTGTCATGAGGTTACTAGCACACATTTTAAAAAAATAATAATATATGTATATGTGCCCAACTGGATCTAATGTATGTATTTCCAAATTGTATGTGCACAACATTAGATCCAACACACATATTTTTTTCTTTGACGGATTTCTGCCAACTGAAATACCGACGAACTTTGGCGACGGCGAATGGGTGAGGTTGAGGGCAGTAGCAACTAGGGGTTTTAGATACACCGATAATTGTATAAGTATATAAATGCTATAAAAGTACATAATCTCGCTATGTTTTGTAATGTCTTAGGAGTATCACTATAAACAGGAGTGGAAGATAATGTAATTTTCCAAATACAAATCCCCAGATAACCTATTTTTAGAAGTACTATTTTAATGTTTAAATTTTTTCTAGTAAAACTACAATACACTGTATTAGAGAGCATTTTTTAATAAAGTGCATGAAGTCCATTCTATTTGAACTAGTCTCACTTTGTGTGACAATGATGATAAGTCATTCATCTCTCATTCATATTGATTTATTGTATAAATTATGTACTTAGTTATATGCAGAATCTTGTAATATACATTTAAGTACTTGTACAATATCGATGTCATTTTTGTTTAATGCCTTCTTCCTTAATTTAATATGTAGCTCTTTCGTCATTAACTTAGAGCTTACAAGTTCCTGAACTATCCATATGATATTCATAGCTAAATTTGACCTATTTTGAAGTTGGCAAAATTGATCGATTTTGTATGGATAATGAAAAAAAAGATTCCGGAGATTGAATTGTTCAGTTTAAAACTCCACAATAAAATATGGAGTTTCAATTGCCACAATTCAAACTTCATGTAAAATTCCTGGGGTTTGAAATCAGTCTCTATCATTTTCAAATGAAGAACGTAAAGCTAGTTGAAAGGTCATATTAACATAACTGTCTATTTGTAACTACATTTTAAACGTGGGATAAAAAATTGAATAGCGAACCAAAAATTGATCATCACGTGCCATTTTTACTATGTTTGGATAACTCGATGAGTTATCTATGACACGTACGAAATCTATATAGGTATCAAGTATTTCAAACATTTGACATAATGCGTAATATTGATTTAGGTTCTCTCAATTCAATTGAACTGATCTCGACAAAAGATAATTTTACTTCGATGTAAATAATATTTAATTGCTTAAAACTAATTAAAAACACACATTCACTACTCTCCTACTATATTAATGAAACTTATTAATGATTCACGTAAGTTGTTGTAATCGAATAGTATGTCCCGGTAATTAGAGTGTTCAACAGATACAAAGGTTAGATAAAATCAAAATAAAAGTTGATGTCAATTCACTGGATCATTTGACTGAGTCATCATGATTAGGCTTCTAAAATTACTTGCTTTTAAATGCTCTTTTTGCGGATTGACCTGCGTGTTTCTCGCTTGTGACAGCTTTGGCATTACATTTTTTTCGTGCGAGGGGATGCACTAAATTCCAATAAAATATTGTTGTTACTTGTTAAAGATAATCTGTTGAGATTCTATGGGCTCTTGGCACTCGTGGTCTTTGCTTCTTGTTTAATTAATTTTACAAACAAATAATAATAATATTTTAAAAATACTACAGTAACAAACTTCTCAAAATACTTTCAAGCAACAAAATGTAGGTAATCTAGGAAAATCTGTTTTTGGGCATTGGGAATCCATCTATGTAATCTTTATTATTAATTTCATTAACTTACTAATGTCGATTAGTGTTGACGTTATATATCATAGCGAAGAGCGATGGCTCTTGAATTATGTGGATTCAGCCGCAACAAATATGATGCACTCAAACTATGCGGATAATGTGGAGAGTGATGTAAAAAATGTCGATATATAGATAGTCAGCAACGTCTTTTAACGAGTCAGCTCCGCCTTTTAACGAGGTTAAAACGTAACAGAAAGACAAAATGCGTTTACTAAGAGAAATGTGTGTGTTAATATTGTGGATGATCAACAAAATTTTATTTTATTACACCAAAATAACTATATAAACAATGTTGATCGACTTCTCCTTACAAAATAACTCGGTGACTTTTGACATATAAAATAAAAATTGAGTGATCGGTTATCCATGAAATTACTCAAATATATGTTTGTTGAACAACTTAGGTAAAAAGAAATTTGATTTTTTCTCCGTTCATTTTTTTTCTTAAAACTTTCTAAAACTTTTAGAGTAAATATTACTATTCACATTGTTTAATTTTTTAAATACTTCCAACGTGAGGCCTATAATGGCGTTGGAACACTACTTCGTCAGAGTAATCTTTTACCACCATTTTATCAGGCCCGTTCCATGCTCACGTTGGAAGAGGCCGGCTTGGCTAAAAAGGCGGCTATCGTAGCAAATTCCGTCATGATGATGGCCATGTTAGACAATCCTCACTCATTCTCCGAATATTCTGGACAAACCCGTAATAATGGTGGCGGCAAAAGGGTCAAAATCGTAAAAATAATGGCAAGAACCGCGGTGGTACCGAAAATCAGAACAGTAGCGGCAGAAATAATGGTGGTCAGAACAGTGGGCCACAGACCAACTGGCAGCGGTCGTGGGCCTACTGGCCGTGGGGCTGGGCCAGTGGCCAATGGCCCAACTACCCTTACCCACCGTCACCAATTCCCGGGAACTGGGCCCAGTTCTAAAATGCTTCGAAGCCTAGTTTCCCGGTCCGGCATTCTAGTTCCAGTTCTCGCCCTGCTGGGCCGTGGCAGCAGGCTGGCCTGCTATGGCCTCAGCCTCCGCAGACCTTCACTACAGCGGGCCCAGCTTCGGTCCCAACACCTATGGATATTGAGCCCGCAATGCATACACTCGGATTAAATCCTTCGAACACAAATTGGTATATGGACACTGGTGCCACTTCTCACATAACATCCGCACCAAGTACTCTTTCGTCTTATTTCAATTTGAGCACCAATCGTGGTATAACTGTTGGTAATGGTTATTCAATTCCAATTCGTGGTTATGGTCACACAAATTTGTCTCCCCCACATCCACCTCTTGTCTTAAAAAAATGTTCTTCATGCCCCTCACTTAATTAAAAATTTGGTGTCTGTCCGAAAATTCACCATTGATAATTGGGTGTCAGTTAATTTTGACCCATTTGGATTCTCTGTGAAGGATTTCAAGACAGGGATACCTATAATGAGATGCAATAGTAGGGGAGAACTTTATCCACTCACCACCACAACCATTTCCACAAGTCAAGCCACACCTTCCACGTTTGACGCTCTTGTTCCTTTATTGTAGCATGCACGTTTGGGTCATCCGGGGTCATCTATTATTTCTTCTCTGCATAAAAATAATTTTATTGATTGTAAGGGTACGCGTAGTACTCCACTTTGTCCTTCTTGTCCATTAAGAAAACATGTTCGATTACCGTTTGTAGCCTCTACTTCTCGTACATTTATGTCATTTGACATTATTCATAGTGATTTGTGGACATCTCCCGTTTTAAGTTCTTTGGGTCATCGCTATTATGTCTTATTCTTGGATTATTATTCTAACTTTTTGTGGACCTTTCCTTTATCCAAAAGTCTCAAGTATTTTCCACTTTCTTAAACTTTAGAGTATTCATCCGTACCTAATTCGAACGGAAAATTAAAAACATTCAATGTGATAATAGCAGGGAATATGATAATGGGCCATTTCGGGATTTTTGTGACACTCATGGCATATCTTTTCGGTTTTCTTGTCCACATACGTCATATCAAAATGGGAAGGCCGAAAGAAAAATTCGTACCATTAATAATATTGTTCGAACCTTGCTAGCCCATGCTTCATTACCTCCTTTTTGCCATCATACTTTACAATTGGCTACATATCTACTTAACATCCTCCCTAACCAAGGCTTAACATATCAATCCCCACTTAAAATTCTTTACAATAAAGATCCTTCGTATTCTCATCTTAGGGTGTTTGGTTGTTTATGCTATCCACTTTCCCGTCTACTACAATTAACAAACTTCAAGCTCATTCAACCGTTTGTGTGTTTTTGGGTTATCCATCTAATTATCGTGGTAAAAAATATTTTGATTTATCATCTAACAAAATCATATTTAGTCATTATGTTATATTTTATGAAACCCAATTTCCGTTTGCTAAATTGCGTAGTTCGGTGTTTAGTTCATATAATTTCTTGGATGATGAGATTTCATCGCATATTCTCCACCATTTATCTGAGATGTCCCGTGACCCAAATTCGACCACCAGGCCTACTGCATGCTGGCCCACAAAATCCCATTCCAACGCCAACTCGGCCAGCAGGTCCACTGCCTGCTATCCCAACTCGTCTCGACCTTGGTCCCGGATCTCAACCTAGTACTTTTTTCGGTGATGATCCAGGATCACAACCCACTTCCAGAACTGTTCCATATTTAGTTTCTCAGTCAGTTATTAGGCCAGCAGGCCCACTGCCTGCTGGACAGTCTATTGCCACCCCGGTAATTCCCCTAATCCTGTCCAATTCAACATCGAGTCAAGGGCCAGTTACTCGTAGCCAATGGAGTATTTTTAAACCAAAAAGGCATTTTAATCTTAATTCTAATGTCACTAAATCTCCCCTACAACGTAACCCCGTGTTTGCCCTTCATGACCCTAATTGGAAATTAGCCATGGATGACGAATATGATGCTCTTGAAAATAAGACGTGAGAGTTGGTGCCCCGTCCACCTGGTGTTAATATTATTCGGTCTATGTGGATTTTTACTCATAAAGAAAATTCTGATGGTTCTTTTGAGAGGCATAAGGCCCGTCTTGTAAGTGATGGTAAAACACAACAGGTTGGCGTGGATTGTGGAGAGACATTTAGTCCAATAGTCATACCGGCTACCATTCGCACTGTGCTTAGTCTAGCTCTCTCGAAGGCATGGCCCATTCACCAGCTGGATGTGAAAAATGCTTTCTTACACGGTGATCTTAAGGAGACAGTATACATGCATCATCCCTTGGGTTTTAGGGACCCCAATTATCCTCATCATGTCTGTTTGATGAAAAAGTCCTTGTATGGGCTTAAGCAGGCCCCAAGGGCTTGGTATAAAAGGTTTGCAGATTATGTGTCTACTATTGGGTTTTCTCACAGCATGTCTGATCATTCTCTATTCATCTATCGGCGTGGTACTTCTCTGGTATACATTCTGTTATATGTTGATGATATTATATTGACTGCCTCATCGGAAATTCTACGCAAGTCTATCATGTCTCTTCTCAGTTCCAAATTTGCTATGAAAGACTTGGGGCCCTTGAACTATTTTTTGGGCATAGCAGTCACTCGTCATGCAGGTGGTATATTTTTATCACAGAAAAAGTATGCGGCAGAGATTATTGAGAGAGTTGACATGTCATCTTGTAAGTCTAGTTCTACCCCGGTTGATACAAAACCGAAGCTGAGGGCTACGCCTAGCACACCATACGAGGATCCCACCAATACCATAGTCTTGCAGGGGCTCTTCGGTATCTGACTTTCACGAGACCAAATATTACTTATGCAGTACATCAGGTGTGTTTATTTATGCATGATCCGTGGATTGAGCACATGCATGCGCTCAAATGCATTATATGATACATACATGGCACACTTGATTTTGGATTGCATTTATATCCGTCCTCCGTCTCTACTCATGTGTCATATACAGATGTTGATTGGGGTGACTTTCCAGATACCAGACGTTCGACATCTGGTTATTGTATGTTCCTTGGGGATAACTTGGTCTCTTGGTCGGCAAAACGCCAGACTACTTTATCACAATCCACTGAGGAGGCCGAGTATCAAGGGGTAGCCAATGTGGTGTCTGAGTCATGTTAGCTATATAATCTTCTACTAGAGCTACATTATCATATTCAGAAAGCTACCTTGGTCTACTGTGATAATGTGAGTGCAGTCTATCTTTCTGGAAATCCGGTCCAACATCAGCGCACTAAACATATCGAGATGGACATACACTTTGTTCGAGAAAAGGTAGCTCGTGGACAAGTATGCGTCCTCCATGTCCCTTCGCGATACCGGATTGCAGACATGTTTACTAAGGGTCTTCCCTTGGTTCTATTTATAGATTTTAGGGACAGTCTTAGTGTACGTCAACCGCCCGTTATGACTGCGGGGGTGTAGAGGACCGTGTGTATCATGGTCCGATTTGGACTCAACAAAATGTAATTCATGTATAATTATAATTATGGTATTAGTCTTGTACTAGGAAAATGTATTAGAATTAGAATACGAAAAGGTAGAATTATTTTCCTATATTGTCCATATTTAGGAATTGTATATTTGTATATATACCTCTCATTATCAATGAAAATAATCAAGGGATTATTTCTTTCAGAAGCATGTTAATGTAGATCCCAATGTGGATTTGAAGAAGCTCAGAAGGTTATATATCATTCTTTTTTCGTTGATGCTACTTTAAAAATGTGAATTTTCGACTGACGTTTGAATTTTTTGATGAAAAAGTCCATTGAAATGTTTTTTAACAAGCCAATTGTCAACGGATTCCATCAGAAATTTCTATTTTTTCTAGTTGTGTGGTAAATAATATTTTCCTTTGTTCTTATAAGGTTGTGGTATATATAAAGACTATATAATTATTTTTCATTGACACAACATAAAAAATGTGAATTTCGACTGAGGATTTAAATTTTGGATGAAAAGTCCTTCGAAAATGTTTCAACAAGCCAATTTTTAACATATTCCATCAAGAATTCGTGCTTTTTCTAGTTGTGTGATAAATAATATTTCCTTTGTTTCTATAAGGTTGCATATGTTAAAAGTAGATAGTTCTTTATTCATCGACACTACTTCTAAAAAAATATGAATTTCTTACTGACGTTTGGAATATCCGATAAAAAATCCATTGGATCGGAAACGTTTTATACAAGCCAATTTACAACAGTTTCGCTAGAAAATTCCATCACAAATTCCTCTTTGTTTTAGTTGTGTGGTAAATAATATTTTCCTTTTTCTTTTATAAGCTTGTATGTGTTTAAGACTAGATAATATTTATTTTTTGTTTTTGAATTGTGACTTTTATTAGGACTATATCAAATCGATTGTCTGCGCAAAGAGCCAGGAATAAGAGGGTTGGATACATCGATGAATTGGAAAAGAAGGTAAAAATCTAGAGGTAATACCTAAATAATTTTTTTTATTCGAATGAGCTTTCGATTCATTTTTTTTTCTTGGTTGGGTTGGAAACATTAAATATTCAGGTTTTAAATATTGAAATATTTTTTATAAGGCATGTTAGAACTGAATGGCGTGCGCAAATATTTTTAGACGATTCTAACATTTAATAAATTGAACAAATAAGCAGATCACAATAACAGATCTAATCATATAATTTTCTACTCAAATACATTCATATATTATTGTTCTTGATGAGTTTTTTTTAATCTAATTTTGTTGGAAATTTACTAATGTGGAATTAAGTTTATCCCATTATTTATGACTCGAACAATTGGGGCCCCGCTCATCGGAAACGTCGTTTCCACACACGTGCACTCGTAGTGCCAAGTATCGTAAATTTCGTTAGTGAAAGAGATATTGGTACGTAAGTAAATGTTTGAGACATAGAATAATGGACGGTTATTGGCTAAATAACAAGTGTTCCACGTCGGTAAACGAAGGAAGGATTGTGCAAAGTGTAAGATGGTGCGGCACCGGAAAGGGCCGCGGCACCACCCGGACGGAATTCCAAAAGTTTGGCTGATTATGGAGAGGTTTTAGAGCATTAAAATGACAGTTTTTCCTCCATAAATAAGCCATTATTTGGCTGCATTAATTGGTGAATTAAAGGGCCATTACATGACATTTAAATGGCCATTACTTGGTTGGTCATCATGGGGATTCAATGGCCATTACTTGGCATTGAAGGGCCATTACATGGGCATATGAAGAGCCATCTTGCACACCTATAAATTGAGGCCTTTGGCTCAATTCTATAGACTTACACACAAGTTAACAACACCACAAAGAGATCAGATTTTTCTGATAGCAATCATTCTCTTAGCAATCTTCTTTATTCGTGTTCTTCGCTGGGGCCATTTGTGCAGGCTTTGCACATTTGATAGTTTGCTGTTTTATCTTGGGAGACTATTGCCCACACTTCCGTAAAACCTATATACGGGGGCAATCTTGTCTTAAAGGCAGAGAATCATCTCTCGACTCAGCCGGTGGTGTTGTGATTATCTAATTGGTTGCTAAGTGTTTTAGGTGTGAACTTGTAACTCAAAGGACTCTAACCGTTCAAATTCTCAGCGGTTCTACAAGCCACAAGTGTAGCAGTTCATGTTCTTGTATTTCTGAATACAAGATCCAGATTTGAAGTTCTAGTTCAAGATTAAAAGATTGACAACTTCTTGTTGTAATCTTTGTTGTTTATCATTTTGAAGCACTTGTAATAGTTATTTACTATTCCCGTACTACTTTATCTCCAACAAATTTTTCTAATCTGGTATGCTAATAGTACTTTGGGCATAAAACATTTATGATAATACAAGTTAATTACATACGCTTGTAGATTTAATGCTGAATTCTAGTCCACAAGTTCAAATTCGCAATTCTGGATTACAATTTCTTTTTCCAAAAGAACGAGTCTTAATTAAAACAAGCTGAATTCTAGTCCACAAGTTCAAATTCGCAATTCTGGATTACAATTTCTTTTTCCAAAAGAAAAGTCTTAATTAAAACGATGTCGTTTCAGAACTCATTTGTTAAATTAGAAATTCAATGCACACGTTCGAATATGTGATCTTGCTTAGAATAAATTAAGGGTGTGTTTGGTAAGGAGGAACATATTTTTTCAATTTTCTTGTTCGGTTGGATAAAATTTTTGGAAAATATTTATCTAAGAAAACAAGTTCCTTAAAAATGAGAAAATGACTTCTCTAATGAAAGTAGGGAAAATAAGTCTATTAGTGACATTACGCATTAATTGGCTCCCTGTTAGGGGCATGACTCTTTGACTCGGCAGATGACACGGTGACGACAAGGGGTTGGCATGAATGACCTTGTCATAGTCTATGTGTGGGTTGAATCAATCATGCGGGGCAATAGTTGGCATGAATGACCTTGTCATAGTCTATGTGTGGGTTGAATCAATCATATGGGGCAATGTTGGCGATGGCATCGCCAAATCGGGGACAAACAAGGCGGGCAGTGTGGTGCGTCATGGCATGGCATGGGTGCCGGGCAGTGGCAAGACATTGGCACACTAGCGTGTGGCATGTGCCAAGTGCGGGCAACAAAAGTCAAGACATGACAAAGCTAGGCAGAACAAAGGCAAGGTCATGACACGACAATGTGGGCTAGGCATTGTCAATGAAAAGTTGTGTGGGCGACAAAGGCCGGCATGCGTGCAAGACATAACGTGCAAGGAAATGGTGCGAAGGCAAAGCTTGGCGGGAAATGTTGGCGCAAAATGGGGTGTTTGGCGCCAAAGTAGGGCAGGTTCCACGGTTTCGTTTTGTAACTACTTGTGGGTTGTTTCCTTTATTCTTGCAGCACTTTGCTTAGCATGAAATTGTAATGCCTATGCAGTTGGGGATGTCAACTGCCCATTAGTTTTGATTGGCCTTGAGCTGGCCAAGTGTCGGCAAGTCATTGGTTGTAAGCCAAAGTCTGACACATGTGCTATAAATGTACAGCCTTGGCCTTAGACGAATTCAGAGGGTGAAAGGCTGAAATGAATGAGGGTCATTTGTGTTGTTTTCATATTAATACAAAGGTTGGGAGATTTTTCCCGTATATCATTAACTCTTTACTTTGTTGTGCTAAAATATTCTAAGTCCCTAAAAATAAACTAAGTGTTGCACAGCTTGAGTCAAGCAGCGGACTTGACTGCCGCACGGTGGGCGAACCTCGGGCAGAAACTCGGTGGTGGAAAATCACCCCCGTGACACTCCCCACCCTCCAACATAGCCCGCATCCACCCTCTATAGACCCCCATACCCAACACCCCGTATGCCCCATATCATCCCTCATGTCGTGTTTGCGTAGATTATATACAAATGCATATTTTGTATTTATTACCAAACACAAAAAACATAAGTATGAAAACCACTTATTTTTAATTTTTTTTTTTTAAAGAAAATCATTTTCCTTCGTACCAAACATACCCTAAATTATACGCCAGACTAAGCCTACCTAATTATATGTAATCCTTTTTCTTTCTTATGTTTCACAAATAAACAAAAACCTTTTTGAAGCAATGTCGAATGGCACGTTTCCTTCGAGGTGCATTCGCCTCAATATATAAGCGCTAATATTTTTGTTTCCAATATATGTTGGTGCAGGATAGGATAGCTTTCACGGCATCAAAAATAGAAAATGAGAAAGACAAAAGTTAAGATGTTGAGGCTTGAGGGGAAAACGTTGCAAGATTAGTTGGATATCGTCACTGATAGATACAAACTAAAGTTAAGAATAATAATAATAATAATATGTAATAATAATAATAATAATATTAATAATAATAATAATAATAATAATATTAATAATAATAATAATAATAATATTAATAATAATAATGTAATAATATTTTGTAAGAAATATATTATGTATACAAATAAATTATTTAAATTCTCAATTAATTTTAATGCATATGTTCCTTAGATTTTAAAATCTTTATCGATATGGTACAATTAGTCATAAATTTAGTAATAATTTAAATCCTTTCAATTTTTAATTAATGATTTATGAAAATCAATTGAGATTTTTAAATTATCAAGTATATTATTTTCGTTTGTAACACAAAAAGTACTAGAAAAATAATTGTTTGCGTACTTTTGTTTATAACAGCTAAATGATATCTAAACATAAAATGTCAGATGCATACATAACAACACCTCGTTATAGCAACTATGAAATTTCGGACAAATATTGCCATTATTGAGAGGTTTCACTATAGTGTTATAGATACCATTTGAATAATATGATAGTCTAAAAAATTGTTAACTCATATCATTGAGGCTTGTTGTTGCAGTGCAAATTTAAGTGAATAAACTTGAATTGAGGAGGCTTAAGGAACTTCAAAAGGCTCTGAAAAAAGAGCATAATAGTTATTTGTTTGCTATTGAGAGACAAAGTTCCAACTCTTATGATGAGTCAGAATCAGCTGCAGGGATTGAACTTTAGCAATCGAACTTATGTCAAGGCGGGGCATAAGTTCTTTAAGGGCACAAATTATGTCAAGGCGGGGCTATAACTTGTGGGATATTATGATGCGAAAATATAAATTTACGCATGCAAAAATGTTGTTTGTTATGCGGGACACAAATTAAATACCAACACAAACTGCCAATGATCTGTGGGTAATTTTGAGTCACTAATGAGCTCATGTTCATGGCCCAAATATCATTGTCCTCTATCTTCAGAAGTCCTGAACTCGGCCCAATGGAGTCCATATCAGTAAGGCCCATGGTGGTAAGAAGAAAAAGTTCCATATCGGAACAAAGGTGAAGAAGAGAGCGGCTTGAAGGAATATATAAGGAGCTCGTTCACAACAGCAAAATTCAAGCTGCCACGCGATGAACACATAGCGCACTATTCTTTCATCTTTTACTAAAGAATACCGTGTGTGCGTTTCAAATAGTGGCATACGCCAATTTTTGGATGGTTCTCTTTACTGAGGATTTCAATAATTCTAGTTATAATTTTTTTATTAATGGAATATCGAAAACTATAGCCTTCCCAACACATGCTTGAAACATTAGTCTCAAATACATTACTAGCTTACTTAAGTTAGCAAGGATATTTCATTTATCGAAGTAAATGTTATCTTATGTCAAGATCAGTTCAATTAGATTGAGAGAACCTTACTCATTATGTCAAATGGCAGAAATATCTTATACCTATATAGATAATTTACGTGTCGTGATATCTCTATCAAGACATAGTAAAAATGGCATGTGTTGATCTTTGTTTGATTCGCTATTCAATTTTTGTCCCACGTTTAAAATATATTAAAAAATAGACGGTCCCGTTAATACGACATTTCATCTAGCTTTATGTTCTTTATTTGAAAATAATATAGACCATTTCAAACTCCAGGAATTTTACATGGAGTTTGAATTCTGGCAATTGAAACTTCGTATTTTCTTGTGGAGTTTTAAATAGCTACAAATATCATCTGGATAGTTTAGAAATTCGTAAGTTGTAAGTTAGTGATGAAAGAGCTACATATTAAATTATGGAAGAAGACATTAAACGAAAATAACGTCGACATTTTACCAGTACTTAAAGGTAATATTACAAGATTCTCCGTATAACAAAGTACATAATTTATACAGTAAACCAATATTAATGAGAGATGAATGACTTATAACCATTGACACACAAAGTGAGACTAGTTCCTCCAAAAAAATTATAACTAGAATTATTGGGATCCTCAGTAAAGAGGAACACTCCAAAAATTGGCGTATGCCACTATTTGCGACGAACACACGTTATTCTTTAGTAAAAGGCGAAAGAATAGTTCACTATGTGTTCATCGAGTGGCTGCGAGAGTTTTGCCATTGTGAACGAGCTCCTTATATAGTCGCTTCAGCCGCTCTCTTCTTCACCTCCCTTTCTGTGTGGGAGTTTCATAATTAAACACCATTTTGGGCCCTGTTAATGTGGGATCTGTTGAGCCATGTTCTGAAGATTGAGGGGTCATTTGTACTTTGTCCCTGTTTGTGCTGGTCTTTAATATTTGGTCTTTATGTTTTACTATTATTTTGTGCAGGATAACTAGAAAGTAGTAAAATGAGAGTACATATAGTGGTAGCAATATGATAATAAAATTACTTTTAAAGAAAAAAAGGTTTTAAAGTAAGTAATATCTATGTAATAATCTCATCATTATTAATCATCATATAACAATGTTAGTATTATTAATTAATTACCATATGAATAATTCCTATATTATAATTCTCGCATAAGTAGAGGGTGAAAAAAAGAGTTTGTGGGAGAGGATATATCAGTGCGTAGTTTGGATCTGTCAGTGACGATATCCAACTATTCTTGCAACATTTTCCCCTCAAGCTTCAACATCTTACATTTTTCTTTTTCATTTTCTATATCCGATGCCACGAAAGCTATCCTATCTTGCACCAATATATATTATGAAATAAAATTCGAAAAAAAGATGGTCGTGTGCGAGTTGGCTGGGAAAACACAAGCTTAACACGTCTTTCTTTATCTTTTTCATTTTAACGCTAATTGAGGCGTGGCAGGATGTGAGCATACTTGGTCAGCCGGTCAATAATCACCCAAATGGATGCACCGCGAAGGAAATTAAACATATTATTCAACACCACTTTGATAATTTTAATTTTTTATTTGTGAAAAATAAGAAAGAAAAAAAGGATTATATATAATTAGGTACGCTTAATCTACCGGTTAATTTAATTTATATCCAAGCAAGATCACATGTTCGTGCATTGAATATGTAATTTAACAATTGTCGGACCGAGGTGTGGGGGCTCCTGGGGTGGGAGTTCCACCTTTTTTTGGAAAATATTTAATTTAACAAATGAGTTTGAAACGACAACGTTTTAATTAAGACTCGTTCTTTCGGGGAAAACAAAAACTTTAATTCTAGAGTTGCAAAGTTGAACGAGTAACTTCGAATTAATAAGTGTTAGATCTGCAAGCGTATGTAATTAACTTGTGTCATCGTAAATGAATTTTTGCCAAAAGTACTGTTAGCAATTCAGCACACCAGATTAGAAAAATTGGATTAAAAAACTCATCAAGGACAATTATATATGAATATATTAGAGTAGCAGTTTATATGATTAGATTTGTTAACCTGAAGATTTATTGTTTCGAAACCTACCGAGAAAAAAGATGAATCAAAAAATCATTTGAATAAAAAAGAATCATCTGGGTATAACCTCTGAATTTTTCACCTTCTTTTCCCATTCAGCGATGCATTCAACCCTCTTATTCCTGGCTCTTTGCGCAGACAAGCGATTTGATATAGTCCTAATAAAACTCACAATTCAAAAAACAAATCTAGTCTTAACACATACAACCTTATAAAAGCAAAGGAAAATATTATTTAGCACAAAAAAAGAGGAAATTTTTTATGGAATTTTCTGGAAAAATCTGTTTTAAATTGGCTTGTTAAAAATGTTTTCAATCTGGCGAATTTTTGATCGGACATTCCAAACGTCAGTCATAAATTCACATTTTTTTAAAAGTAGTGTCGATGAATAAAGAACTATCTACTTTTAACATATGCAACCTTATAGAACAAATGAAATATTATTTATAACACAACTGGAAAAAGCACGAATTCCTTGATGGAATCTCTTGAAAATTGGCTTATTGAAACGTTTTCGAAAGACTTTTCATCGGAAATTTAAATTGTCAGTCAGAAATTCACATTTTTTAAGTTGTGTCAATGAAAAATAATTATATAGTCTTACTATATACCACAACCTTATAAGAACAAAGGAAAATATTATTTACCACAACTAGAAAAAATAGAAATTTCTAATGGAATCCGTTGATAATTGGCTTCTTAAAAAAATGTTTTTGATGGATTTTTCATTGAAAATTTCAAACCTTAGTCAGAAATTCACATTTTTTTAAGTAGCATCAATGAAAAAAAGAATAATATATATCCTTCTGAGCTTCTTCAAATCCACATTGGGGTCTACATTAACATGCTTTAGTTCAAAATCCATTGCTTCATCAAGAGTTATAACTGATAGAATTCATGAAAGTCTTTTATTCATAACATGAATTCTTACAAAGCAATAACAAGATAATAAAATAATATTATTCTTGAGAGCTAAAAGTGCAAGTAAAAGAAAAGCAAGTAAAGCCCTTTATATAGGGTCTATTACATGGGATACAAATATGTTTTTCCAATGTGGGACAAAAGCAAATGCTAATATCTCCTCTCAAACTCGCGATGGTGTAGACAGAAGCATCGAGAGTTTGCCAAGAAAGAACCGGTGACGCTTTAAGGTATGCGCCTTTGTGAAGAAATCTGCAAGTTGCATCGAAGATGAGACAAATGGCAAGGATAGAGTGCGCTGCTGAAGATGATATCGAATAATATGACAATCAATCTCAATATGCTTGGTACGTTCATGAAAGACGTGTTGTGCGCAATCTGAATAGAACTCTTATTATCACAATACATCGGTGTTGGTGAAGAAAGACAGACACCCATATCAACCAATAACCGACGTAACCATACAATCTCACACGTAGTAGAAGCCATAGCACGATACTCTGCCTCAATTGAAGAGCGAGAAACCACATCTTGTTTCTTACTTTTCCATGAGATGAGTGAATCTCCTAAAAATACACAATAACCAGTAGTTGATTTCCGATCAGTTAGGTCACCAGCCCAATCTGCATCAGAAAATGCACGAAGCTCCAAGGATGAGGTCGATGGAAACAAGAGACTCTGATAAATCGTTCCTCGAAGATAGCGAAGAATACGCATAACTGCAGCCCAATGTACAGATGTAGGAGAGCAAACAACCGATCGACAATGTGAACAAAGATATGCAATGTCGGGCGAGTAATGGTGAGGTACACCAGACTCCCTACAACTGAACGATATAAAGTGGGATCAGGAAGAGGATCCCCGTCAGTAGGTGTATATCGAACATTAACCTCAAGAGGAGAGTCAACTATACGAGTATCTGTGAGGCGGGCCCGCTCAAGAATATCTGCAGTGTACTTAGACTGAGAGAGAAGATATCCCTTCTCAGAATAAGCTACCTCAATGCCTAAAAAGTAACGTAGATGACCTAAATCTTTCATCTCAAAACGGCGAGATAAAGTAGATTTTAGGTTTGCAATACCATCAATATCATCACCTGTAATGATCATGTCATCAACATACAACAAAAGCAAAATACAACCTGCAGGGGATGATTTAACAAATAACGCCGAATCATGAAAGCTGGAAATAAACCCAAGAGATGATACTACAGTGGAGAACTTGTCAAACCAAGCTCTTGGAGCTTGTTTGAGACCATACAGAGCTTTCTTAAGCCTGCACACTTGTCCTGGACTATGTGAAACACCAGGTGGAGGGACCATGTAGATTTCTTCTTGAAGATCCCCATTTAAAAAAACATTTTTAACATCCATTTGTGAAATATGCCAATGACGAACAGAGGCCACTGTAATAAGAACCCGGACAGATGTCATCTTTGCAACGGGTGCAAAAGTCTCTTCATAATCCATACCATATTCTTGAGCAAAACCCTTTGCAACCAAACGAGCTTTATATCGCTCAATAGAACCATCAGACTTTGTCTTAATCTTGTACACCCATCGAGAACCAATAGTTTTCTTACCAGTCGGTAGAGAAACCAAATCTCAAGTACCAGTTTTGTTCAAAGCAACCAGTTCCTCATTCATAGCCTCTTGCCAAAGAGGATCACGAGCTTCCTCAGAGTAGGATGTAGGTTCATAGAGAGAATTAATAGAAACTAGAAAGGAAGCGAATGATGGAGCATAGCAAGAATAATCAAAATCGGATACCTGAGTAGATCGCAGAGTGCGTTTAGGATAGCGAGGTGGATCTGGATCCGCAACCACAAGAGGTTCTGAAATAGGCGTAGGAGGGGGCTGAGTATCAATATCATGGGACCTGCCAGAAGACTGAGAAGGAACAGATGATATAGATGTAGAATCAGATGGACAATCAGCATCAAAGGGATCAATATCAATAAGGTCAGATTTTGTCATACCATGTGAGGTAGGTGGGATGGAAAAGAAAGGAACATGCTCAATAAAGGAAACATAATATCTGGAGCCACCCTTAGTAGGGATAGGTGCTGGCCCCCAAACATCTGAATGAACTAGATCAAATGGTGCAAAAGAAGTAGAAGTACTAAGATTAAAAGGCAAAGCAGAAATTTTTCCAAGTTTACATCCACTACAATCAGAAATATCATCGGATTGTAAATCACCAAGAACACCAATATTACACATAAAACGCAGGCGAGAACCTGATACATGACCAAGTCTAGAGTGCCACAAATAAAACTTCGAAGAGGAATGTGTTAAATGAAAAGAAGACAGATTAACAGGCATAGTTGTTGCATGAGTAGGAAGATGCAGCTCATCCAAAACATATAGACCTCTCCCCTTTCTACGCCCTGTCCCAATCACTCTCTTAGATTTTAGATCCTGCACATAACAAGAATTAGGGAAGAGTCCAATAAAACATCCAGAGTCACATATTTGACCAAAGAAAGCAAGATTTATATGTAATTTTGGAATGCAATAAACATCAGGTAATGATATAGTGGATGTATGAATGGTGCCAATGGCATAGGTGTGCCATCAGCAGTCACAACAGAAGTGGAAGGGGAGTCAGAAGACATAGATACAAAGACGGAAGAATCAGGAGACATATGATTTCCAGCTCCAGAGTCCAAGATCCAAGAAGGCGAAATGATACCGAACCAATAGATGGTGATGAGCGGAAGGAACGGAAAGAGCATAAGACCGAGAATTCTGTTGAAACTGTTGGAAGGCGAGGAACTTCGAAATTGGTCGGCTACGAATCGCATCGTGACTCACGAGGGCTCCCGAAGGCCGGGTGATCAAGAGAGGGCACAAAGGCGCACCGAGTCGGTGGATACAAGTTCTGGAATTGACCCCCAGAATATGGCTTCTGTTGAGAAGGCTTCTATCCTTGTCCCGAATGTGGAGGCTTAGAACCTGACGTCTTCCGTAGCTCAGGACATTGATTCTTCCAGTGTCCCGGTTTCTTACAATAATTACAATTACCTACGATAGATGTTCTATACCGGGTGTGTAGGAGCAAGGACCGGTGTAGACGAAGGAGATGCCAGTACAAAAGTAGAAGCCTTATGTACCCCTTTTAGAGTCTTCAAACATGTTTCTTCACCATAAGTTCATTTACCACATCTTCAACAGATGGTAAGGGTTTGCGGTGCAATAAGCCTGAACGGCAATTCTCAAATTCTGACCGAAGACCCATCAATAGCTGAACAAGACGATCTTCATCTCTGCATTTTATATAAGCATCGCATGCTTGCAATTAAGTAGATTCTGTCATAGCTAACTGATCCCACAAAGTGGTCATTGCACAGAAATAATCTTGAATGCCCAAGTCATTTTGTACTAGTGGTCATTCCGCATCTGATTGGTGAGATCTGCCCTTTTTTTTATTTTGTTGCTTGGGATTGCTGCTTGTTATTTGGGATTGCTGCTTGTTATTTGGGATTTTCTGTTTAAAATTCATAATGGCTGGAGGTGATGATTCTTTGCAAACTATTGGTGTTAGGTTAGATGGAAAAAATTATTCCTATTGGAGCTATGTCATGGTAAATTTTCTGAAGGGAAAAGGGCTTTGGGATTATATGTCTGGAAAAACCAAATGTCCTAAAATTGGAGATGAAAATTTTGATGAATTATTTAGGACTTGGGAGACCAATAATTCAAAGATTATTACTTGGATTAATAACTCTGTTGAACAAAGAATTGGTGTTCAATTGGCTAAGTTCAAAACTCGCTAAAGAGATTTGGGATTATTTGTCAAGATTGTTTGTGCAGAATAATTTTGCTGTTAAATATCAGTTACAATATGAAATTCGTGCACTAGTACAAAATGACTTGGGCATTCAAGATTATTTTGTACTAGTGCACGAATTTCATATTGTAACTGATATTTAACAGCAAAATTATTCTGCACAAACAATCTTGACAAATAATCCCAAATCTCTTTAGCAGTTTTGAACTTAGCCAATTGAACACCAATTCTTTGTTAAACAGAGTTATTAATCCAAGTAATAATCTTTGAATTATTGGTCTCCCAAGTCCTAAATAATTCATCAAAATTTTCATCTCCAATTTTAGGACATTTGGTTTTTCCAGACATATAATCCCAAAGCCCTTTTCCCTTCAGAAAATTTACCATGACATAGCTCCAATAGGAATAATTTTTTCCATCTAACCTAACACTAATAGTTTGCAAAGAATCATCACCTCCAACCATTATGAATTTTAAACAGAAAATCCCAAATAACAAGCAGCAATCTCAAATAACAAGCAGCAATCCCAAGCAACAAAATAAAAAAAAAGGGCAGATCTCACCAATCAGATGCAGAAGCCAAAAAGACGAAACCCAGATGTGGAAGCCAAGATCAGAACGAGCACGAGCTTCCAAAACAAGCCAAAAAATATTTTAACTGATACCAGGGGCGTGCTGCATACGAACCCCCAACTAACTCACCGCGAAGTTGAATCCGCGATCGAGCTAAAAATATTAACTTGTGCTCTTGGCTCTGATACCATGATAGAATTCATGAAAGTCTTTTATTCATAACATGAATTCTTACAAAGCAATAACAAGATAATAAAATAATATTATTCTTGAGAGCTAAAAGTGCAAGTAAAACAAAAGCAAGTAAAGCCCTTTATATAGGGTCTATTACATGGGATACAAATATGTTTTTCCAATATGGGACAAAAGCAAATGCTAATAAGAACCTTACTGCCTGGTTCCTCTTGATCAACTGGAGTTTTAAGGCACAAATTCAAATCAGGCTCGGATCTTTAAAGTTTGTCATCCATTTTCTCTTAAATAAATTTTCTTGAACACAACTAGCATAAAAAGAAAGAAAATTTATAAAGAAAGTGATTTATGAAGTGCATGAACTAATAATACCTCTAATTAATGAATGTTTCTTTAGATTTTGTGTGAAGTTACAATGTAATAGTGTTGTCTTTATATAGAGTCTGAAACATGATCTTTTCACTTGGGCAGTCTGTCATGCAGTAAACAAAATTTCTTATAAATTACATCTTTTGAATAAAAAGGTAAAAAAATAAAAAATAATTCTTATCTTTTACTAATTGTCCAAAAAATAAAACAAGTTAGGACATGATCGTGGGTTCAAAATAACTATATCATGAAATTATAAGAATATTTGATTTTTATAGATAGTTCTTTAAATCATAGGAGAAAAGTATTTTTTAAAAAATTAAACAAGGTGAATAGTAATATTTACTCTAAAAATATTTGAAAGTTTCAAGAAAAATGAATGTAGAAAAAAAATTAAATTTCCTTTTACCTAAATTGTCCAAACATATATTTGAGTAATTTCACGGATGTCGCTCCCTCAACTTTTATTTTTTGAGTTAAAAGTTATTAAGTTATTTCGTAAGGAGAAGTAGATCAACATTGTCTAAATATGACCGAAAGAGTCGCCTAAGTAACATAGAAATTATATTTTGTCCACTATCAACTTGTCTCTTTTATTTTTTTCCTAGTGGCTTTATACGATTATTAGACAAAGTTTAATAATTTTTATAGTTAACGAAATTTAGTGACTTTCATGTAAACTTAGTGACTTTGGTGTAATAAAATAGGATGATAATCCATAATATTACGAACACATTTCTCCTAGTAACCACATTTTGTCTTTCCATCACGTCTTAACCTCGTTAAAAGGCGGCACTGACTCATTAAAAGGTGACACTGACTATCTATATATCGACATTTGTTTACATCACCGTTAGATTGTCCACATTGTTTCAGTGCATCGTATTTGTCAGGGCTGACTCCACTTAATTCACGAGCGATCACTCTTCGTTTGGAGATATAACGTCAACGCTAATCGACATTAGTAAGTTAATGAAATAAATAATAAAGATTACATAGATGGATTACATATGCCCAAAAATAATTTTTTCTAGATTACCTACATTTTGTTGCTTGAAAGTATTTTGAGAAGTTTGTTAGTATTTTAATAATATTATTCTCATTTGTTTGGAAAATTATTAAAACAAGAAGCAAAGAACACAAGTGCCAAAAGCCCCTAGAATCTCAACAGGTTATTTTTAACAAGTAACAACAACATGTCATGCGTGTCATTAAACGAAAATAGTCGACATTTTACCAATACTAAAAGGTAATATTACAAGATTCTCCGTATAACAAAGTACATAATTTATACAGTAAACCATTATGAATGAGACATGAATGACTTATAATCATTGACACACAAAGTGAGACTAGTTCCTCCAAAAAATTTATAACTATAATTATTGGGATCCTCAGTAAAGATGAAACCTCCAAAAATTGGCGTATGTCACTATTTGCGACGAACACACGGTATTCTTTAGTAAAAGGCGAAAGAATAATTCGCTATGTGTTCTTCGCGTGGCTGCGTGAGTTTTGCCATAGGGAACGAGCTCTTTACATGGTCGCTCAACCGCTCTCTTCTTCACCTCCCTTTCGGTGTGGGAGTTTCATAATTAAATACCACTTTGGGCCATGTTAATCTGGGCTCTGTTTGGCCATGTTCTGAAGATTGAGGGGTCGTTCACTTTGTCCATGTTTTGTGCTGGTCTTTAATATTTTGCCTTTCATATGGGCTGGTCTTTATTTTTTACTCTTCAAAATCGAATTTATCCTATAAGGACATAGGTTACGCACCATAATATCCACAAATTATGTCAGCTCCTTAAAGAACTTATACCCTTATAGACATAAGTTCAATTATGAATGCAAAAATTAAAACCAATCCATTTATAGGGAAAAAATTATAGACCAGCCCATTTGAAGGGAAAATTGTGCAGTTACTTGAAGATTGAGGACAATAATATTTGGGCCATGAACATGAGCTCATTCATTAATCATTAGTGAGTCAGAATTACTCACAAATATTTCTTTTGTTTACAGTGTTATTTTTTGGCTTAGTACATAGCCAATCTCTTAAAATTGCCAGAATATTTCATTTAGACGATATAACTATATAATGTTACAATTGAACACCTCAATTTCTAATAAAATATACCAATTAGACATTTTCGATCCAAATTTTGAAGAATATAAAATCCACATATTTTCATTCGTCTATTAGATATTTAAGTGAACCACATACAATATGTAGTCTCTTTTAATTATACACATCAATCTCAAGTAGAAATATTTGAATTTTACGGTTTATTGAGGCGTATGTGTATAATTAAAAGAAATGATATATTTTATGTGTTTAACTTAACAACCCAATAGACACACACAAAAAAGAAGATCAAATTGAGTGTCTAAATGAAATATCCTTACTAATTTAAGTAAGCTAGTAATGTATTTTAGACTCCAGATGCGAGTCTCCATTTCATCCACCCTACCCCAATATGATGTGTGACATCGTCATCAGTCTTTTCATTCCCTTGGATAATAGATTCGAGGTATTTGAAGCTTTCTTTCATTGGAATGACCTGAGTACTAAGCCTCACGTCCATGCCTGTCTCAGGGTCGCTCCCATTACTGAACTTGCACTCCAAGTATTCTGTCTTGGTCCTACTCAGCCTGAACCCTTTAGACTCCAGAGTTTGTCTCCAAACCTCCAGCTTAGCATTCACCCCGATGCGAGTCTCATCAATCAGGACTATGTCATCTGCGAATAACATACACCATGGCACCTCCCCTTGGATTTGTCGCGTCAATCCATCCATCACCAAGGCAAATAAGAATGGGCTAAGAGTTGATCCCTAGTGTAGCCCCATCATCAGTTGGAAGTGCTCCGAGTCTCCTCCTACTGTCCATACCCTGGTCTTGGCTCCATCATATATATCATTGATCACCCTAGTGTATGCCACAGGTACACCTCTAACCTCCAAACATTTCCATAGAACCTCCCGAGGGACTTTTTCATATGCCTTCTCAAGGTTGATGAAAACCATATGTAAGTCTCTCTTCCTCTCCCTATACTGTTCCATTAACCTCCTAATAAGATGAATAACTTCTGTAGTCGAGCGCCCCGACATGAATCCAAATTGGTTCTCAGAAATAGACACGCATCTTCTCACTTTCATCTCCACGACCCTTTCCCAAACTTTCATAGTATGGCTTAGCAGATTGATACTCCTATAGTTGTTGCGACTCTTAATGTCACATTTGTTCTTGTACAAAGGAATCATTGTACTCCACCTCCATTCTTTGGGCATTCTCGCCATCTTAAAAATGACATTAAATAACTCAGTCAGCCACTCCAAACCTGCCCTGCCTTCCCTCTTCCAAAATTAAACTGGGATTTCATCATGTCTAGTCGCTCGTCCCCTGCGCATCCTGCGAACATCACCCTTAACCTCCTCAATCTTAATGCTTTTACAATACCCAAAATCCCTGTACATTCCAGACTGCTCCAGGTCTCCCAACACAATGTCTTTATCTACTTCTTCATTCAAGAGTTTATGGAAGTAAGAATGCCACCTACGTCTAATATGCACGTCCTTCGCCAGTACTTTTCCGTTCTCGTCCTTGATGCACCTCACGGGATCCAAGTCACGGGCCCTCCTCTCCCTCGCCTTGAATAGTCTGTACAACTTCTTATCCCCTTTTTTTCCCTCTAATTCCACATACATGCGTTCAAACGCCGTCGTTTTCGCCGTCGTAACCACTAGCTTTTCCTCCTTGCTCGCCATCTTATACAATTTCCTATTCGTCCACTTCTCCACATCATCCTTGCTTTCTACCAATTTTGCATACGCCACTTTCTTTGCTTCCACTATCTTTTGACCTTTACCATTCCACCACCAGTCTCTCGATGTCCACCACGGCTACCCCGCGAGACCCCTAACACTTCTCTTGCTACCTCCCGAATACAACTAGTCGTCCTGTCCCGTATACCGGTCGCATCCCCACTACTCCCCCAATACCCCTTGGCCATCCACAACCCTCCTCTTTTTCTCCATCTTAATCTCCAAATCCATCACCAAAAGCTTATGTCGGGTGTAGATACACCCTCAAAATAACCTTGCAGTCTTTACAAAGACCGTTATCAACATTCTTAAGGAACAAAAAATCTATCTAAGTATTAGCCATCGAGCTACGAAAAGTCACTAAGTGCTCCTCCTTCTTCATGAACCTTGAATTGGCTATCACCATCCCAAAAGCTTTAGCGAACTCCAAGAGTGAGACGCCTCCCCCTTTCCTTTCCCCGAGGCCAAAGCCTCCATGCACGTCGTCATAACCCCCCCGAAAGTGACCCGATATGTCTATTTAAATCTCCTCCTACAAATAATTTCTCAGTAGGTGGTATACCTCTCATCACATCGTCCAAATCCTCCCAAAAGCGCCTCTTCTCATCCTCGTCCAAGTCCGCCTGCGGCGCATAAGCACTAATAATGTTAATAGTGGTCCTTCCAACTACCAACTTAATCTCCATCACCTGTCATTGACCCTCCTAACCTCTACCACCTTATCCCTAAACTCAATGTCTACCAAATGCCTACCCCATTCCTATAGCTCCACCTACACGAGAACCATAACTTATATCCGTCCACATCCTTAGCCTTAGGTCCTACCCATTTGGTCTCTTGTGTCACACGGGCTATATTAATCCTCTTCATCTTAAGAATCTTAACTAGCTCTGTGGACTTCCCCGTTAAAGTCCCAATGTTCCAAGACCTATCCTTGCTTAACCCACTTCCCACTCCTGGCCCTCGCCCCCCTCCCCGTCCCCGCTCCCGCCGCCAACCAAGAACATGACCCTAGTCTACCATCATTCACCAGCGTCACTAAAGCAAATAGGACTACTTTACACTAAAAATCCAACAACAGAAAGGCCAAGCAAAAAAGGTACAATAATCACACCAAACAAGGCAAAATGTCTAACTAAGGTACAAGATAGCCAGAATGTTTGGACAATCAAGTTAGTTTACTGCAATACTCCTAATGTCACCAGAAATTAGCAGAATCAGAAGTGCAAAATAGAGAAGGAGAAGGAGAGCGTTGCAGAATAGAGAGAGAATGTTTGCAAAATCCCTAGAGATGAGTACTAATCAGATATTGTGTCAATTTCAGTTAGGATTAGACTTTGTATGCAGCTACATTTTGTATAGCAAAAGCTCGCTATATATTTTGTTAAAATAGGCGCTATTTATGAAATTTCCCCCTTTTTTCCTTTCAAACTCTACAAGTGGGCCTGTTCCATGTCAATGAAAGGAACTCAAATATGTGGATGTGAACTAGTCATTGTTTTATATTAACTTGAGATCGCTAGAGGAACTCATAAACTTCATTTTGACTTAAATTGGTATCTTTAAAATCTCTTGCAGATTTAGTTGTTGGTTTCTCTTGCAAAGATCATATAAGTCTTTTGTAATGATCTAACTTCGCTGTTCACGAGTAAGACTTGTCGTATTGATTTCTTTTGTATGGTCATATGATAATGATGATCTAAGCATGTAACTTGAGACAATCACGAATCCATTTGTTCGTCAAGATTGTGTTTTCATTTCTCATATAGTATGTATATATAAAATCAAGAAGATGATATAGCCAGCTCAATTTGGGAATCTACGTATTCTATTTCTTCCATTTGTTATTTGTTTATATTTTTCTTCTATAGTCTGCTCGATCATGTTCTGTTGTTATCTATCCTGTTTGCAGGTTTTGTTCCTCTGCCGAACCTTTGGTGTGGGTTTTACTGCTTATTGGATTTCTGAGGCAAGATTCATGTCTGCACCAAATGAGGATAACATCTCTCAACCGCAGGTAATCCACATCTTATATGAAACAAAAAACTTTATATTTACTGGTTATCTTGCTTAATTGCTATAGAGAATTGTATGCTTCAGTTGTTTATGAAAGCAATTAGGAGAAACTTGCTAATACTTTGACTCTACTGTTTCTTCTTCGTGTGGGCAAGCTTGATTGTTAGTTCTCGCCTTTCCCAGCTTTTCCATTGACTGCATATAGTTTTGTTTTTATGTTTACTTTACTCTTAGATTTTTAAATATAGCCTGTTTCTGCCCTTCTTCCCTTTGGTGATCAAGGGGTTGGGGTTGGGGTGTCACTCCTTATTTAAGCTTAGTTTCTTATGTTGTATGCTCATAGTCAGGATATCTTGTAGATGGGTGATTTTACTGTATTTTCCTTCAGGCTTATTTTGTTAATATGTAACTGTTAGTCTGCTCTGTGATCCATGTGCAGTTGTCCTCTCACGTGTTTGATGGGCTTCTTGATTCCATCATTATTGATGTTGCATCTGAGTGTCACCGGCGTAGCGAAACTAGGCCTTGATCGTAATTTAGAAGAAGAGGGGGAAGAACATCGGTTGTCTGCACAAGCTCGGGCAAGGGTAGCCGATCCTAGCAACAGTAGTGAAACAAATGGCAAATACATTGTACGGGCAAACCCATCCTCCTGTTGCAAATGAAATATTTGAATGTATGAATTGTGGCCGACCTATCATGGCTGGGCACTTTGCTCCTCACTTGGAGAAATGCATGGGAAAGGTAAATTGTTTCCTATTTCATTATCCAGTCCCAAATTATCCCCATACCGGTAGATCCAAATTATTTTCTGTTAATACTTCTATGCACTTGGCTGCAGGGGAGGAAGGCCCGTCTTAAGCCAACAAGAAGTACCACTGCTCAGAACCGGTATACACGAGGCAGTTCTGCTTCAACCTACTCCCCTTATTCAAATTCCACCAGCACAAATCGATTACCAAATGGAAGTTCCGGAGTTGCAGGTCATGAGTACTCAAATGGATCCTTAGATGAGCTGTGATATGGCCTTGGAGGCAATGCAGGAGGTTGATTTATCTTCAGTTGAAGAATGGACTTTCTCTGTTGTTTCATCCTCCCCTTATTGGTGGTGCCGTATGGGAGATAGCTGGCGGAAGTAGCTATGCTTGTTCGTCATACAAAGCAGAGTAGCTAATTTAAGTGAATCACAAACAATATATTATCTCTTTTAATTATACACATCAAACCTCAGGCGAATATATATAATTAAAAAATTGATATATTTTATGCGTATAATTTAACTAATCAAAACATACGGAAAAAAAACATCGAAATTTTAAACAGAAAGAGTACATAATTGGAGGCTATAGTTTTCGATATTCCATTAATAAAATAGTTTCAACTAGAATTGTTGGGATCCTCAATAAAGAGAACCCTCCAAAAATTGGCGTATGCCACTATTTGCAACGCACACACGGTATTCTTTAGTAAAAGGCGAAAGAATAGTTCGCTATGTGTTCATCGCGTGGCTGCGTGAATTTTGCTGTAGTGTGAACGAGCTCCTTATATATTCCTTCAAGCCGCTCTCTTCTTCACCTCTTTCTTCCGATGTGGGACTTCTTCTTCTTACCACTATGGGCCTTACTGATATGGACTCCATTGGGCCGAGTTCAGGACTTTCTGAAGATAGAGGACAATGATATTTGGGCCATGAACATGAGCTCATTAGTGACTCAAAATTACCCACAGATCATTGGCAGTTATGTCCCTATTTTGTGCTGGTATTTAATTTGTGTCCCACATAACAAACAACATTTTTGCATGCGTAAATTTATATTTTCGCATCATAATATCCCACAAGTTATAGCCCCGCCTTGACATAAGTTTGATTGCTAAAGTTCAATTCCAATTATAATAGGTTATTACTTTTATTCATAATGTTACCGTCTAATATTTGCTATCAATAATTAATTACTCGTTGTAGCTCAATATAACCAGATGATATAGAGAATCTAGGCATTAAAAATACATAACTTAAACTCATTTTCAAATAGTACTAGGAATTAAAAGATCCAGAAAGACAAAGGACATAACATAGCTTTCGATATTCCAATAACAAAACCTCATAAACTTCAACACCCTCCCCCCTCCCCCCTCCCCCAACACCCCCACAAATAAAAGAAAAAAGAAAAGCAACAATCCCACAAAGTAACAAATTATTATTATTTGTTCATAATTGGTTCATCACATCTCAGTCATTCTTGGGTGGGTAAAAGTTCATGGTATCCAAGTTGAGATACTTGGGTGGGTAAAAGTTCATGGTATCCAAGTTGAGATACTTGGGTGGGTAAAAGTTCATGGTATCCAAGTTGAGATACTGGTCTATGCCTTGGTCCATGTCCATCCCAGCAGCTGATTCTGACTCATCATAAGAGTTGGAACTTTGTCTCTCAATAGCAAACAAATAACTATTATGTTTTTTTTTCCAGAGCCTTTTGAAGTTCCTTAAGCCTCCTCAATTCAAGTTTATTCTCTTTAATTTGCACCGCAACAACACGCCTCAATGATATGTGTTAACAATTTTTTAGACTATCATATTATTCAAATGGTATCTATAACACTATAGTGAAACCTCTCAATAACGGCAACATTTGTCCGAAATTTCATAGTTGCTATAACGAGGTGTTGTTATGCATGCATCTGACATTTTATGTTTAGATATCATTTAGCTGTTATAAACAAAAGTATGCAAATAATTATTTTTCTAGTACTTTTTATGTTATAAACGAAAATAATATACTTGTTAATTTAAAAATCTCAATTGATTTTCATAAATCATTAATTAAAAATTGAAAGGACTTAAATTATTACTAAATTTATAACTAGTTGTACCATATCGATAAAGAATTAAAATCTAAGGAACATATGCATTAAAATTAATTGAGAATTTAAATAATTTATTTGTATACATAATATATTTCTTACAAAATATTATTACACAATATTGAGTATAGTTGTTACAAAGAGGTAACTGTGTGGGACGGAGTAAGGGCCCTTCTCACCTCCTACGAGTCGTCCGGCGGAAAAGACTATCTGAATGGGGTTGTTGTTATAACGAATGACAGTTATAGAGAGATTTGATTGTACAAGTAACAGTCTCCTTAAAATATGAAATTTTATGTCTTAAAATAGTTAGATATGTTACCTATCAATTGGTAAAAAAAGATGACCTCAAGATATAAAATTTATTTACACTAAAGTGTATATTACTTAAACTTGAAAGATGACCAACGCATAATTAATGCAATATTTGGTACGTAAGCCATAAAAAAAATTCCAACATAACTAATGCAATATCTCGTTTATGATATGAAGTAATTTTTGCATTAGGTTATGAGAAAATTTGTGTACTATTTTATATTAACTAACTAAAAAGTTAAAATGAGAATATGTGGTAGCTAGCAATATTATGGTAGTAAACCAATTACAGAAGAAAAAAAAGGCTTTTAAAGTAAGTAATCTCTAGCTACTTAATAATCTCATCATTATTAATTACACCACATAATAATTCTTTCATTATTAATTATCAGCGTATAACAATTCTATTATTATTATTATTCCAATTATAATAGGTTATTACTTTTATTCATAATGTTACCGTCTAATATTTGCTATCAATAATTAATTACTAGTTGTTGTAGCTCAATATAACCAGATGATATAATTAATTATACACATTCGCCTCAATAAACCGTAAAATTCGAACATTTCTACTTGAGATTGATGTGTATAATTAAAAGAAACTACATATTGTATGTGGTTCACTTAAATATCTAATAGACGAATGAAAATATGTTTATTTTATTCTTCAAAATTTGGATCGAAAATGTCTAATTGGTATAGTTTATTAGAAGCTGAGGTGTTCAATTGTAACATTATATAATTCTAGCGTCTAAATGAAATATTGTTGCAATTTTGAGAGATTGGCTATGTACTAAGCCAAAAAAATAACATTGTAAACAAAAAAATATTTGTGAGTAATTCTGACTCACTCATGATTAATGAATGAGCTCATGTAAATATTATTGTCCTCAATCTTCAAGTAACTGCACAGTTTGGCCTTCAAATGGGCTGGTCTATAATTTTTTCCCTTCAAATGGATTGGTTTTAATTTTTGCATTCATAATTGAACTTATGTCTATAAGGGTATAAGTTCTTTAAGGAGCTGACATAATTTGTGGATATTATGGTGCGTAATCTATGTCCTTATAGGATAAATTCGATTTTGAAGAGAAAAATAAAGACCAGCCCATATGAAAGGCAAAATATTAAAGACCAGCACAAAACATGGACAAAGTGGATGACCCCTCAATCTTCAGAACATGACCCAACAGAGCCCAGATTAACATGGCCCAAAGTGGTATTTAATTATGAAACTCCCACACCGAAAGGGAGGTGAAGAAGAGAGCGGCTGAGCGACTATATAAGGAGCTCGTTCCCTATGGCAAAACTCACGCAGCCACGCGATGAACACATAGCGAATTATTCTTTCGCCTTTTACTAAAGAATACCGTGTGTTCGTCGCAAATAGTGGCATACGCCAATTTTTGGAGGTTTCCTCTTTACTGAGGATCCTAATAATTCTAGTTATAAATTTTTTGGAGGAACTAGTCTCGCTGTGTCAATTATTATAAGTCATTCATCTCTCATTCATATTGGTTTACTGTATAAATTATGTACTTTGTCATACGGAAAATCTTGTAATATTACCATATAGTATTGGTAAAATGTCGACTATTTTCGTTTAATGACACGCATGACCCAAAATTGTAACGGCGATAGCATTTTTGAGCCAAACTATTAAGGAGTGGCAAAAATGAACCTTTTCTGATAGTTCGATTGCATATTTGAGCTTTTTTCCCTATATAGGTGTCAGATATTTCCGACATTTGACTTAATGAGTAAACATGATTCAGATTCTCTCAATCCAATTGAACTGATCTCGACATAAGATAATTTTCACTTCGATGAAATCATATTTAATGTCTTAAAACTAATTAAAAATGCACATCCATTATTCTTCTACTATAGTTAACGAAACTTATTAACGATTCATATAAGTTGTGGTAGTCAAATAGTATGTCCCAGTAATTAGAGTGTTCAATAGATAGAAACGTTACATAAAATTAAAATAAAACTTGTAGCCAATTCACTAGATTATTTGATTGAGTCATCATGATTAGGCTTCCAAAGTTACTTGCTTTTAAATGCTCTTTTTGCAAATCGATCTGCGTGTTTCTCGTTTGTAACAACCTTGCTTTTACTGTTTTTCGTGTGAGGGAGTGTGCTAAATTCCAATAAAATGTTGTTGTTACTTGTTAAAGATAATATGTTGAGATTCTAGGGGCTTTTGGCACTTGTGGTCTTTGCTTCTTGTTTAAATAATTTTCCAAACAAATGAGAATAATATTATTAAAATACTAACAAACTTCTCAATATACTTTCAAGCAACAAAATGTGGGTAATCTAGGAAAATTTATTTTTGGGCATATGTAATCCATCTATGTAATCTTTATTATTTATTTCATTAACTTACTAATGTCGATTAGCGTTGACCTTATATCTCCAAGCGAAGAGTGATCGCTCGTGAATTAAGTGGATTTAGCCCTGACAAATACGATGCACTGAAACGATGTGGACAATCTAACAGTGATGTAAACAAATGTCGATATATAGATAGTCAGTGTCGCCTTTTAACGAGTCAGTGCCACCTTTTAACGAGGTTAAGACGTGATGGAAAGACAAAATGTGGTTACTAGGAGAAATGTGTGCGTAATATTATGGATTATCATCCTATTTTATTTTATTTTATTTTATTTTATTACACCAAAGTTATTATTCAAGTGTCATGAAAGTCACTAAGCTTACATGAAAGTCACTAAATTTCGTTAACTATAAAAATTATTAAACTTTGTCTAAAAATTGCATAATATAATTTCTATGTTACTTAGGCGACTTTTCATCATATTTAGACAATGTTGATCTACTTCTCCTTACGAAATAACTTAATAACTTTTTACTCAAAAAATAAAAGTTGAGGGATCGACATCCGTGAAATTACTCAAATATATGTTTGGACAATTTAGGTAAAAGGAAATTTAATTTTTTTTCTACATTCATTTTTCTTGAAACTTTCAAATATTTTTAGAGTAAATATTACTATTCACCTTGTTTAATTTTAAAAAAAAATACTTTTCTCCTATGATTTAAAGAACTATCTATAAAAATCAAATATTCCTATAATTTCATGATATAGTTATTTTGAACCCACGATCATGTCCTCACTTGTTTTATTTTTTGGACAATTAGTAAAAGATAAGAATTATTTTTTATTTGTTTACCTTTTTATTCAAAAGATGTAATTTATAAGAAATCTTGTTTACTGCATGACAGACTGCCCAAGTGAAAAGATCATGTTTCAGACTCTATATAAAGACAACACTATTACATTGTAACTTCACACAAAATCTAAAGAAACATTCATTAATTAGAGGTATTATAGTCGGATTTAATACAACACCAATAATATAAATAGTGGAAATAGGAATAAAATATTTTTTTATTTTGATAAATATTTTTTAATAGGTGCCTTATAAGCTGATTTTTCCATATATTCACTAAGCAGTAAAAATATTAGAGCTATATAAAACAACATAGTTGAAATAGTAGGATAATATATACCGGATAATATATATGGCATGCTCATTTTATATGAAAATGATTTCGAAAAGATGGAGTTAAAAGATTTTTTAAAATTGTAATAGCATAATTATTAGAAGAAACGTTATCTAATGTAATAGTCATAATTTTATCAGTTATTCCGTAATAATCGCAAACTTGATGAATATTTTCTACAATAAGAGTACCAATACGTTTTTGCATAAGACCATTTATAATCTATCCAATGACATGTTACCGTTAAATAATCATAGTCGTTAGTACTACAGCCTATATCAGACGTGATAGATACTTTAACAGGAAAATGATATAAGGAATAACGTAAATACTGTTGATATTCATGTGCAAATTTAAATACATCTCTCTTAACAGTTGATCTAGAAAAACCGTTAAAAGCAGGATTATACATATCTCTAATATAATGAATAAAATCGGGAGAAGAAGTAAATGAAAAAGGCAAACCCTCCACAACAACTAATTTTGCTATTGCTTCTCTATCTCTATGTTTATCATATTTAGGGTCTACAATTCCCCCGCCATAAGGTTAATTTGACCATGTGCTTGGTCCGGGATAGTATGTGAACCTTGTCCCGACTGAGAGAGCACTGACGCACCCGATTTTTCAGCCAGGTGTTGATTCCACCTAGCTTGGTGAATTTTTTTTACGTGTCTCAATTAACCTCTCCTACCACCTTGACATTTTCCCATTTTAAATTTAATAATATTTTTACAAATTTGATATCTAACTACTTGATTCTCTTCGTCCCTATCAAAAAAAATTCATGCATCTGATTTTAATGGTCGTTTTGTTGGGTCTCGTCTCATACTAGGGGAATAGGAAGCGTTTTAGCTGGAGGTGCACTAGTGGGTATGTCATCTACATTAGTGGGTGTGTCATCTAGATCGTCTTCTAAATTAAAGTCTTGTTGAGTCCCATAAAATATCTCCTCGTCTAAATCTAATGGTATTTCATGAAAAACTTCAATATCTACCAAATCATCATGTCTAGGAATAGGATGACTAGAAGAAGTACTCATGTCTTTGTTACCCCTACTAGAAGAAGTCTGACCCTTACCAGTAATCATACGTTTAAATCCTTCCATTTTAATTATAAAATAAATAATTAAAGTAAATGAAATTAAGTGTGATAAATAAAATTAAGTAACAATAATAATTTAATGAAGGAACAAATGTACCAAACGCCGACGTAATGTCGACGTGTAATCGAGAGGTTGAAAATTGAAATTTTGCTCGATTGATGATCCTCAAGCTAGTTGCCAACTTCACTCCCAAATAAATAAATAAAATTGAATATTTACTATTTAGTAGACAATGTAGACTTGCAGAGAGATAGATTGAGATATTAGAGACATTGTAGGAAGATTTGTGAGAAAGATGAAGAGAAAATGAGGTATTTATTGTTTTGAAATTGGGTTAAAATGTAAATATAATAACTTAGGGGTTAAAAATAAATATTACGAGGGTAGGGGGGTTGGGGGAGTGGGAGGCCAAAATGGTCGTTGCACAACGGTCAAAATATAAAATGACCGTTGGTGCAACGATTATTTTGTGCAAAGGGGAGGGGTTGGGCGGGATCGGGACGGGACCGGGGGTGGGACAGATCTGACGGGACTGGAGCGGGCCGGACCCCGGGCGGGACGAGCCCAGGTCCCGTCCCGATTCGAGTCCCGATACCGATTTATTTATTTATAGCGGGATAGGGCCGAGACAGGGGCGGGGTCGGGGCGGGACCGGGCCGCCCTGTTGACCAGCCTTATTTAAAAGTAAGGCCCAACTCCCTAGTATAATTTGTCATCTTTCCGTCAAAGTCAATTAGAGCAAGACCCAAGTACAATTTTTCATCTTCCCGTTCTTTTCAATCACTGTAGTCTGTAGGATATAAACTTGTTTTTCCAATCACTCAGGTTTTTATAATTTTGTTCTTCCATATAATATTAGGAAGTGATTAAGGCTTAGAAATCTATACATTCTACTTGTTTCTTGCATCTTCTTAATGTACAACTTTAAATGTTTCTTGTTATTTGCTTAGATTAATTTATTTTTTGATATTTTTGTTTATCAATGATATATATATTTTTCATATATCCTATAACGTTGTAGTTCAGGAAATGATCTAAATACATAGAAATAAGGAAAATATTCAAATTGTTGGGCTTTAGTCTACTAAGAAAATATTTATATTAATATCATTATTCTTGGAGTTTTTCAATAGCAGTAGATTTTATAACAGATGTAGCATATTTAAACAAAATAGTACTTCCTCCGTTTCAAAATGATTGTTTGGTTTTGATTTGGCACAAAGTTTAAGAAAGTACGAAAGACTTTTGAATTTTGTGGTCTTAAATTAAAGATGTGATGAATATACAAAAATGATATTTAATCTTGTGGTCTTAAACATGTCATGTGAAAAGTTAGAATGAAAGAATTGTCAAAAAGGGAAATAGACATTTGTTTTAAACAGACTAAAAAAAAGTAAGACAAATATTTTAAAGCGGAGGAAGTAGTAAATAGTATCACTTTTATTAGTATATTTTCTACCTTTTCCAAAAATTAGGGATTACATTTAGATTCTTATTATTTCGTTCCTATTACTCTCAAATGTCTAAATTACACCTCAACCTTTGTCCGGATTTGCTGTAACACACCTAACATTTACGGTGGTCCTATTAACCCCTCCCTAAATATATTTTTAAAGTATTTTTTTTGAAAAATTCGAATCAAAAACCAACACGACACAAGTCAAGACTCGATTATGAGAGAATATAGTGATTCACCAGATCAAATTTCAAAGGAATCAATTGTTTTCTCCATGAAAAGAATTAAAAGTGTAGGAGAGAATTCTAATTTTTATCTTTTTTGAAGAGTGAAATGACATGAAAATGACTGGACTCCTGTGTTTTTGGCCTTTTGTTCAACACGTGTTTGAATTGTTTTTCAGATCACTCTATAAATGCTAAAAAAATCCATAACAATATATTTAGGGGAATAATAGAGCCCTCGTAAAGGTTAGGTGTGTTAGAACATATCCGGACAAAGGTTGAGATGTATTTTAAGACATTTTCCTATTTCTTTTCTATTCAAGAACCTTGATGGTTTTAACGACATTATAGATTGAAGGGGCTCAAAGGAGCAGGACAAAAGTAGGAAGAAATGTTTAAGGGGATATGACTAGGCGAGTTAAAATTAGCGGGTTAAGATTAGTCTTACTCGACCCGACCCGTTTATCATTATTTAATTTTTCGCATGTTGACTTTTTCATATTTTGAACCCCTTGATGAAAATTCTGCCTCCGCCGCTGTCCGAGGTTACATAATAATTGAATAGCTCTGGACTCCTTTACTGTATTCCAAGGCAACACTACAACAAAGTATTAGAATTGGCAACAAAACTTAAGCAATAATAAATATATTGTTGTTAAAAACATAATGGCAACAAAAATTTAATATATTGTTGCTAAAAACGTAAATGGCCACAAAAATACTTATTGTTACGAAAACTTTTTACATCAGAAGTTATTTCAACGACATGCAACAACGGCAACAAAAAATATTGTTGGCAAATATCTCTCTTCTACTTCTTGTAGTGCAAGCTTCTCTAAATCCTATTAGATCTGTTATTTCTACTGGATTTGAGCAACTCGCATATGATAAATATATCGCTATGGCTGGCTCTTTGGTTTAGGATGGATCTGGATTAAGCTTGAAGATTTAATTATGGCTGAAGATTTGCTCCGCTGGACTCTTCTGGAATAGCTTAATGAGCAGAACCAGCAAAAGACATTACTTTCCAGATTCTCTTTCTACAGAGTTGACACATGCATTGTTTCAACAACTATAAGTGGTTTTGTTCTGTCTGATTCAGAAATTTGGAACTTAAAGAGACTAAGCTTTGGCATTGTCACTAGACAATTCTACCAATATATTCATTCATGCTGGTTCATAGATGAACACTCCCTTCTTTCTTTTCAAAACATGAAAAGAGGGAAGAAGGTACCTATTTGTATGCATTATAGCTTTAACTTGATGGGCATGTCTAAGGAATCATTGTACAAAAGGTTGTGTGGAGGCATGACAAGGTATAGCCAATTAATTTATCCGCAACTTGATTAGCCTCTCTAAAACTGTATTGCAAAACATTCCTAGGCATGCCATCCTATAATAATACCGACCATCTATATGGACAAATATACATGGTGAATACAGAAACCACCCTCCATGGTCACTCTGGCAACTACAACTTGGGACACTAAGCAAGCCAGCAAATGAAAGTCAATGAAAAATTAAAGACAATAAAATAGAATGTAAAACAACTCAGCTACCTTCAAGTTAAAACTCTAGTCTTTTTTTTCATTTTTTTATTTTTTTAATTTTTCATATTTATTTTTGGTTCGAAATTCTTCCTATATGTACACCTTACTAAGATGAAAGTACACAAAAAAGCCATAAGGAATCCCCTTCATGGGAAATTTTTCGCTCAACCTCGGAGGTAAGAATAACCTCACAGAAGCACTATATACAAAAATTGGCCTTGATCATCAAAGAAAGATAATTGAGCAACTTGAGCTCATTATATGGACTGTAAGGCTTCAAAATTTGCTGGCAGACGGTTCAATGAAGCTGGGAATAACACGTTGGCTAGTGACCCTCCTCCTTCATGCTTGCACTGGCCCCGCCTCTGGCATGTTTGAAGTCATCTAAACTTCGGAACTCTTCTCTGAGTAGATTATCCAGCTCTGGATGCTTCTTTAAAGGCGCTCTCTGACCTCGTTGCTGACGAAAATGGTGAAAGGCCCTTCCAGAATGATTGCAGTTGGATCGTGTTAGTAAGAACAGCATAAAATTACTGCCAATCGTAAGTTCAACAAATCTAGAAATCAAAAATAGCAATGTTAATGTACATAATATCTCCTAAAACTAACTCTAAATCAGCCCTTCCCACAACACCTCTCCAAACCCCGAGCTTTTCCCTTGAAAAAGGAAAAGGGTGGTCAGATGCATGAGGAGTTCCTCTTGGTCTACTGTATGCCCCATTCAGATATAGGGCACCCTCCCCACTTTTTGTTCGATAATCACATAGAATTTCAAGTCCACTATAAGGCCGTTTTACTTAGTCGAAAGTGTTCCTGGGTCCAATTGGTACAGACTTTGATCACAAGTTCATTATTAAGACATGTGATTGGTAGCGGTTACGATTGATCATAAATTTCTAGATCTGCAAAGCCATATATGTTATGCAGGTCTAACAATGATAAGTGGATAAAGGGGCAGTCCGGTGCACTAAGCTCCCGCTATGCGCGGGGTCCAGGGAAGGGCCGGACCACAAGGGTCTATTGTAATGAGATACTTTAATCAATTTAGAAGGAGGTCCCTTTTACTTCTGTGATAGATCAACAAGATCTTCACAGCCAGGAACCCCTCTTCAGAAGGCAGCAAAAATTGGTTATGGCATGCTACCAAGATGCTTTGCTAACATGCTTAGGCAGATGGACCTTGAAAGAATTCCAAAGCTGTGGGGGGTCCCAGGTGAGGAAGAATGAAAAGAAAAAGAAGATCAAAATGCAAAAAGAAGAAACAAGGCAAAATTAGAAGGGAAAAAAGAGAGCAAACAAAACCATGGAAGTCAGGAAGCAGGACGAAAAGAGGATGCAGAGTAGTCTTTCATTTCTGTGGTACATTCACTATAAGTAATGCTGTTATTCAGAAATCATTTTAAGGAAGCATTGCCTTTCCAAAAGTTAAGAGATAAAAGAACACAGAACATGGATCACACTGAATGAAGTGAATCTAAATTTTGAAGAGCAAGTAATCAGAGGCTTAAAAATGATTCAGAAAACATAGGTTCTCACTAGGGGCTTAAACAATTACTATCAAAAAGCATTCTATCTACATGGATACCTTGAATCCCAGTGCTTTGATCCTTCAATGTCAGCCAGTCTCATAGGCGTCACACAAAAAGAATGCAGGAGGAAAGGACAGCCGAAATGAGAATTTTCAAACAAAGTAAAGGTATATTACCAGTACTTCTCAAGGCCATAAAGGTTTCCCTTATTGTAAGTGTCAAGCGTCAATCTCTCGAAGTCTTCGTAAAGGTCCTCTCTAAATTCCTTTTCCAAACCATAACTGAAACAAAAATAAAGTATCATGAGTAGCTAAAATAAGTATGTCCGAAGGAAGGGCAACTGACTGCTGAAAAGAAAGGGTAACTATTGAAGTTGCATCACATGGAGGTTCTAGAAAAGTACCAGCTGTAAGACTTCAGAAGTAAAAGGGAAAAAAAGCTCGTCATTAAGAATGGCATGTAAATATTCCTTTTTTCCCCAGATAAGTAACAATGGCATATAAACACTACCTATAAAATCTAAATAGGCACTCCATCCCATAGTTATAGTTAGCAGCTGCATCTTCTTGAGCCATCTTTTGAAACTCGTTGTACATAGAACGTATAAACATGTTTCGCAGAAAATACGACCAAAACCTGTACAATGTATTCATTTCCTGCATGCCAAAAAGATAAGAACCTTTAGAAAAGATTAATTATGCAATTTAGGCACGTAAGTAGATGGACAATTAGATGCATCATACATGTGTATACACATAGAGGGAGAGATGAGTCAGAGACCACTCACTATGAGTTCAGCTCAGTAAGAATATTGCTCATTTCTAAAGTTTGTAAGCATTCATGTGATTCTCTTTCAACCAATATCAGGTTTGCAGATTCAAGAGAACAGTCCTTTTTGTACAGATTTATTTTAAAATTGGATTTATCAACAAACAGTACCTTTTAGGTAAAGAGAACAATACTACTTGTGAAGATTTGTCTTATAAGTGGATTATAAATAAAGAGTACCTTCTAGGTACTGGAATTTTTTTCTTTCTTCATGAGGGCACTGGAAATTTTCTATCTGTGTAAATAGTTGGATAGATTTCTCGGAGACTTAATGTTAGAACATTCTTGTAAATTTTTGGAACTATCTTGGTGCAACAATAATTAAGATGACTTTTGCCTTTTTGATGAAGAATAAGATGACTTTTAGCTTATTAAAACAAAAACCTGAAGTAACAAAGTCAATGAAATCATGAAACAAATTGCACATTATACATACAAGATAAGTTATTTTTATTTTCATATCCCACCCCCCAAATGAACTTGCAGAATTGAAGTGATATTCCTTGAATTTTAAACCCTTTCTAAGAGGCAATTCACTGTTATTAAATTTAATATAATTCCTCTTTGTTTCCTTTTTACCAACTCAAGGAGAGGGTGATGCTATTATGGAACTAGTAAATCAAACACAAGTAAATGCAGAACAAAAATTAAGTAGGCACCTCACTGCAACCAATTCCAAGTTTCTTGCGATCATTCAGACAACGCTTATGATACTTCTTGTACCTAAAAGGTGGAAAACCCAAAATCAACATTCAGGAGGAACAAGAAAATGCACGAGGAATATACGTATAAATCAGTGCACGGGCCGTGCAAGAACAGATGCATGAACAGAACACAGCTCCTTATAAAATTAAGTCTACTCACAGCTGTTGGGTAAAGCCATTTTCTTGTAGAAGCTTATGACTTGGGTGCTGGAAGGGTGGAAACGGTTTCGGCATGGAACCCACAGGCGGACTACTACTAGCAAGATTGCTATGCGGAGAGGCACTCAACTTTGAAGGCCTTGACCTGGAAACATAAGTTCAGGTATACTAAGTTTACTGGAAACAATCTCAAACATATAACAATACACAACTCCGTTAGGACACGTCCAGAGATCCAGAACATACACATGACTGTCAGGAGGTGTAGAACCAAAGAAAAATCCAACTGAATCGCTAGGTGGACTTTCATATATTGTTCCTACAGTGTTCCGAGAAACCCCATGATTCCGGTAATTTCCAGAAAACAGCCGCTGCTTATGTATTGGATGCGGTTTAGCAAATCCTTTGTTTTGCTTTCTCCGGGAGTTAGAATTTCCAGGTCCTTCACTGTTTTTTCCTCCAGAAGAATGATCAGCATTCTTTGACTTTGATAAAGCAGCAACAGTACCAGAAGATCTGGTAATCTCATCTCTAGAGTCATTACTCGAATTGTTATATCTGCGACTGGATCGCGTAGCTTTAAGCTCCTGAAAGATGAGAAATCAATATAGTACTATACAAATTGAATAGGACAAGAATGAACTAATTAAAGCAAACACCAACCTGCTCGTAGAAGTAGAGGCCATCATTTATTGCAGAAGCAAGCTCAGTAGATATTGGTTTTGATTCTTTTCCAGCAGTTCCAGATACCTGAGATGTCCGAGTGTTCTGTAGGCAATCCACACAGATGAGGTAATTAGCCTAATTATACAATTCTTCAGCCCCGTAGTGCAGAAGAAATAGAAGAAAGACAATAGAAGTCATGTGTAAAAACAAGAGTTCATTTTTCCACATGCTTCTCCTGAGCTGCATCAGTTGCAGTATCTTAGTTTTTTCATGAATTTGGCCAAAAATTTTGTCAATAAAGAAACTGGTTTTCAAATTTATTGATTCTTGCCAATACAAATTACCTACTCATGAAAATCAAAGACTCGGCAAATCAAAGACTTGTAAGAAACACATAAAGAGAGACATTAAGGAAAGCATCAGCTTCTACACACCAACCCCAGATATAGCTCACTAACACGGATGAAATACAATTGCCTTTCTAAAGAAACAAGGATAGAAAGTGGTGAAATCCAATTTACATCACCAGTCATATTGACTACAGAAGTGCAACTTTGGAAGCATAAGAATCCAAAACATCATCCCAAATATACACTCAAAAGAGAAGGGCTCATCAAAGAAAACCAGCTCAAAAAAAGCTTTTGAATTAAGCTATATCAAAATAAGGTCCGTGCCTTACTGAAGAGAAGTTGTGATGGTGATGGCAATCCATCCATACACTAGGAACATAGCCGCATTTCTAAGTCGTGATTACACGACCAAACACCAAGTAATTCATTTGTATATATGAATTGCACCACAAAGATGTGGTCTTACCTATCTGTCTCACTATATCATTGAAAACTTGGAAGGAGGAATAGGAAATCATGAGTAGCTGTAGTAATAGCAATAGATTCCCTCATCTCAATTCCCAACGGAATAACACTGACGCCATAACAATTAGTTTCCACAATAAGTTTTATTTGAATAAACTAAGATGAAGCTACTCTTGTAATTACTTACACCATTTAATAACTTCTTTTCTTAACGGTGGCATTCAAGTCAGCTTGCGCGCACCTCGATTAATCTGTGGGTACCTTCTACATCCCACCCGTACAAGTATTGTGTAACTCTACCCACCAATTCCTAAGAACCCACATAGTATAGTTCAATCGCATTCGTACATTGGCCGTCAAGGTTGTTACCCAACTTTTCGACCGCTAGACAACTTTTTGGGTCTTACACTATCTAATAGGAGTAACTAACAATGAATAAAAAAAATGTAGTTTGCCATATTTTGCTTATAGTTGCTTGTGGATCATATTTAGAAACAAATTTATACAACATGGCAGGCAATACATTTGTGTGCCGGTTATATAATAAAAGTGGCAACCTTAGGTTGTCCATTCACATCCTTTTAGAAACTTCCTCCTAGCTCTTTTATTTGGAATGCAAAGATTCCAGTAGAGGGAAAGCTTTTAGTTGATTGTTGGTCAACCATTTGCATAATATCACTTGCTAAACTTGACAATACCTTCACATCCTTAAGCCCTAATCATCAGATTGTGCGGAGAAAAGGCAACAATACATATTTCTTTTCATGTTGATTCAACATAGTATATGCGGTTAGCGTGCAATCTACAACCCAAAACTAATTTCTTTGGTACATCAAGTCTGCTAGAGCGATTTTCCCGTTCCTTCATGGTGTAATGCTGCAAGCCTCTTCCTAGGTATTCACTGGCAGATCTTCATCGAGACCAGGAGGTTCTATTTATTAAATAAATTTTCAACTGAATTTCATGTTTAGCTCAAGGGACACCTAGTCCTCTTTCTGATTCTCAAAACAAATACTAATTTTCTTATAATACGAATAAGTGGGTACGTCAGGCAACTTAATAACAAAGTCTTTATATAATTAACAATTAGGTCTACCGGAGACAGCCTCTCTACCTCCTAAGGTAGGGGGTAAGGTCTGCGTACACTCTACCCTCCCCAGACCCCACTATGTGGGATTTCACTGGATATGTTGTTAACTAATACTCCCTCCGTCCCAAAAAGATTGACTTACTTTCCTTATTAGTTTGTCCTAAAAAGATTGACACATTTCTATATTTAGTAGCAAGTTAACTTTATGAGATTATTTACAACCACACAAATATCTAATATCTAAGGCTTATGGACCACGCATTTCAAAAATCTTCCTTTATTTCTTAAACTCCGTGTCAAGTCAAACTAAGACAATCTTTTTGGGACGGAGGGAGCAATTAGCTATAATCTTTTCATCTCCCAAGACTTAATATGAAGGGAAGCCTTGGAGTAACTGGTAAAGTTGTTGCCATGTGACCAGGAGGTCACGGGTTCAAGCCGTGGAAACAACCTCTTGCAGGAATGCAAGGTAAGACTGCGTACAATAGACCCTTGTGGTTCGGCCCTTCCCCGGACCCCGCGCATAGCGGGAGCTTAGTGCACCGGGCAGCCCTCTCAAGACTTGATATAAATAGACAGTCAACTGCCGTTAATGCATGTCTACTACTTAGATGTGGTCAAGCACCTGAGGCCCCGGGTTGTCAAAGTACAAAATGAGGCATAAGCATTAATTAGAAAAGCACCTGAGGCCCAACATTGTCAAAGAACAAAACGAGGCAGACATTAATTAGGAAATGAACAAAACATTGAACTATGTAGTTCAAACCCCATGAGTTCTTTCACAACTACATTGGCACAAAATATTGAATAGGACCTCTATTGTAATTGCATACTCAGAATATCAGTTGGACCCAAAGGGGAAGACTACCAATAAGAACGCCCACATGTCTGTAAATTCTGCCCCAAAATGAAATACTTATTACTGGAACTATAAACCAAGAAAAAAAGATAATGGATTTTGTGATGTGTAATGAAAGTAATACAATGTAAATCCTATGTCAATCAGCCGAATGAACAAATGAATCAAAATTTTAAATCACCCGTTATATGCATCCAGAAACTAATCACCAGGAATATACAAGACCCGATAGTACCTGTAACATAAAATAGGAGTGTATCCTCCAGTTGTTTATCCAAGTAGTAAAACTTTTAGGAGTAAGTTTGACATGGAACTAAGTGAAGTTGAAACACATCACAAATTTAAAAAGTTGTCTTTGGAAACTGAAATAACCCACATAAAAGACCGGGAAAGCAATGTTCTTACCCGAGTTACAATAACAAGTTTCTCAATAGCCTCATCATTAACGTCCATCTCATCATCTTCATCATCAACTCTTCATGGAGCAACACCACCAAGACGTAAACAATATAGTCAACAATATCAAACCAGCAAGAGATATTTGCTCATACAAAAGTACGTCCACACAGTACGACTTGGTTATTCCATGTGGAGTTAACAGAGAAAATCAAGTAACAGTGATAGCAAGTACCATAAATTCTTTTTATTTTTGAGGAAAGGTAAGTATTATTGATAGCAAATCTAGTACTACGAAAGTGCAGTAGTTACATCCAAAAGAAGCAAAAAGAAAAAGAGTCAACCCCGGCTATCTACAAAAAAGATTCTATGTATTGTAACAGGGACCAAAATTCTTTTTCTTCCTTAGTCTCATCACACACAGACGCTCGGAATTATATGATCATTAGTTACATTTTTAACCTATTTTGGGCAAGCAGATGACTTCCTACCAGCTGTGGTAAAACGATTAACACACAAAAGCTATATACTTTTTCATTAAGCCCACAGGCATAACCAATCTCCTTCAGATACACACCAATTGCCAATTTATGGAAGCAAATCATATAAGTATCGCTATATGATTGTTTTTGGAGGGGACAACTGTTAAAAATGCATATAAAACAGGCTTTTCACCTTGAATTTGTACCAAACAAGAAGACATCTATAATATTGGTTAGATTCTGGGAGGATAGAGATGATAAAAATTGCAGCGCGCACAAGCAAATGAAGCATAATATGACCCAACTGCATTAGATATAAGCTGAACAAAGTAAACGGTAGTGTCAGTCATCAACATATCCTTGTGTCGAAACAAGCCAGCTATGAAGCAAACCAAGAGAACGGCTAAACCAATTCAGATAAGAAAATAAACAAAACCACATTAGAGAAATCATCTATACCTTCCACTCAAAGAGAGCTGGTCCTTGTTATGTTCAAGTTCCATCTCTTCATCAAGCATGAATGTGCTCGAGAAATCATTAGATAAGTCGTCTACATTCTGTTCTACAACATCTGATGCCATAACCTTTTTTGCATCACCACTTCCTTTGTCAACTCTGTGAGTTGAACCACGGAACCCAGATTTCTTCCTACTGGTTTCTGCTTTACTAAAAACTGATATTTTTTTAGCCTGTTTCTCTAATGATGCCAGCTCACCTACACGATTTTCTTGGGAAAACGTGATTTGAATTCCATCCTCTTTATTTTCATTGACCTCATCATTCATTATAACCTTCCCCACTGGGTGTTCTGACGGAGTCAAAAGGGATGATTTTTTATCAGCATTACCTGAAACCCACTTTGACCATTCATCACGTCTTCTCAACTTGTCTCCCTGCAGAAATTAAGAAAACTACACATTAAAAAATAAGGACAAAGGCACAGGAGTATTTAATGTAAAACACAAAGAAATACATAAAGGAACTATGTTAATTAGGGTGGTACTAATGCTACCAAAATTAACCCGCCTTTTTAAATCCTCCTCCTCTCTTTTCTTCTTCGCCGACGCTGCCGGTCGGCACCATTGGAAAGGACATAGAGAGACTTCGCCGGCCTTCTCTCTCCTCCTCCTCTCTCTCGCGCTCTCTCTCTACCACACCTCCTCTCTCTGCTGCACAACCCTCTCTTTCTCCGGCGACGGCGACTTTTCCGGTGACTCATATCTGGCTGCCTCCTCCGCTGTGGTGGTTCAAATCTGGCCGCCTCCTCCGCTGCGGTGGCTCATATCTGATGAGAAATTACCTAGATCTAGATCTATCGAAAAAACTCATCGAGGTGCTGGAGCGCAGGTGGCGGCGATGAAATTACCGGCGGTGGGGGTCGCCGGAGGTGGTTGAGGTTGGCGATGGATAAATCGGGAGGGGCAGGGGTAGTGGGGTGTATAATAGTGTATAATATTGTATATGGGGTGCAATGTTTTAAGAGGCAGGAGCGAGGGGCGAGGCATTTTACGCATCACGGGGCGAGGCATTTTACGCATCACGGGGCGAGGCACAAGCCCCGAGACACGGGGCGTAAGCCCCACGGATCTACAGAGCGTATGTCTCATATATGTTCAATTTTATAATTTTATTACTAAAAAATAAGCAAAAGTAAAATTTAAAATTCTTCAAATAAATTCAAATAAATCATCAATAATATAAAGAATTAGTATAATTATTATTTGAGAAAGGTAACAACACAAAAAATGATAATAGCCTAGATAATCTTTAACATGAAATCCTTATTCACTTCATCATCAATCTCCAGACCTATTGGACGTCCTTCCCACCCTCAATAATATTGGCACTGATTTTATTTATATATTCAAAGAAGGAGAAGGGGAAAAAGTGTAATAGCAAGACAAAAAATGAATAAAGTTGCTTCAGGAACATAGTGCTATGAAAAATCTCTATCATATCAATCATATCAGACATAATCATCTAAAAAAAACTATTTATGACAGTATTATTTTCTATGAGAGTTGCTTTATTTATTTATATATTTAAAAAAACACTGTAAAATGAAAACATGATAACATAAAGTATAAATATCATTACACCAATAATAAAAATCATAATCTATAGCAAAAATACTTTTAGAACAATAAAAATCAAAGTTAACGCCCAGGGCATACGCCTTTACAGCCGGGACTTAGGCTTTTACGCCCGGGGCATAATCTACGCCTTTCATTTGTGTCCCGGAGCATTTTTGGAACACCCCGCCCTGGGGCTTGCCCCGGAACTCACCCTGAAAATTCTTTTAAAAAACGGCGGCGGAGGGGTGTATATGGGTGTATATAGATGTATATTTGTGTATGGGTGTATAAAAAAGGGGCAGCCCGGTGCACTAAACTCCCGCTATGCGCGGGGTCCGGGGAAGGGCCGGACCACAAAGGTCTGTTGTACGCAACCTTTCCTCACATTTCTGCAAGAGGTTGTTTCCACGGCTTGAACTCATGACCTCCTGGTCACATGGAGGCAACTTTACCAGTGTATAAATATGTATACACCTTCAAACACCTATATACATAATGTACTTGTCTTTTGTATATGAGTGTATAATACTGTATAAAAGTGTTTGAGCTAGATCTTTGCAATGTAAATTTTGGGCTATTTTTTTTGCAATGTAAGTGAGAAAATTGTATATTTTTGAAATTTCCTCATACATAAATGTATTGATCGACTAACTCTAAAGCTCTCGGTACTAGCAAATTGCCAAATTAGTCTCAATACTTTTTCCCAATTTGCAAATTCATCTACGGCTGAATTTTGATTCTCATTGAAAAAGACGGCGTGAAGTGAGTGGCAAAGGAAAGACCAGGAAGGGGAGATTGGAGCAGCAAGTAAGAAGGAAAACCAAGGAGGGCAACTACAAGTTAAATTTTACCTTTCTGTTTCTTTTGTTTTTGGCTTCAACTTTGACATTTTCTTTTATTTTCTTCTTCTATTTATGATGTTCTGAGTTTCTTTACTTCACTTTTACCCGACAAAGGCAGTGGAGATCTTAGTCTGCCCAACCGTACACAAAGGGACCATTATGGAAGTAATAATAGATGTTTAGGACAAAATATGAACAACTTAGTATGAGGAAATTGGAACATAAATGCAAAAATAGGTTGGGAAATTCACTCTTTTTCATGCCACAGGGAAAGGAAAGAGACAATGGGGAATTCGAACAAAAGGGAAAGCCTTTTACCTTTACTTCAACAGTGCTTGAAGCCTGCAATGCATCAATAATAAACGCTGTATCTGTACTCATTCTTTTAACCTGAAGCAGAAATGGAAAAGAATATCTGCAATTAGAGCTTTTTCATTTCACAGAAAGGATAGATGCTTAAATGTGTCAGACAAAGTAAAAGAAGAGAATATAATGGGACCAAATCCAACTACAAGTTTAACACCATGAAAATTTTTGGAACAAAATTAGGACTTCAAGCACTGCAACCTATCAGTCACTCCAGCATAAATATTAGTGTATCTGAGAAGTTTTGAGATTGTACCCTTTTGAAGTCGGCGATAATAGAGATTGGAACCCAACCTTGATCATCCATTAAGGAAAGCAAGTACTGATCATTCTGCAAATTCTGATCACTGCCAAGGCAAAGGTACATATTCTTGATATCAATCTACAGTAGTCAAAAATTTGTAGGACATATTGCTGGCAAAGTAATTAACCCACAAGAGCTGAATCGACAATACTTTTGTGATTGGTCTATACAACAATATTTCTTGAATGTAAATCCACTAAAGAGTGGAATCGTCCTCATCATGAACTTCAAAATATTATTTAAAAGGAGTTTCCATGAAAAGGTCACCTACTATTATTCCTGCCATTCAAGCTTACAATTGTAAAACATGATATCTATGAAGATGTAGCCAATAACACAATCAGGGAATAATTACATTTATTCAAGAAAACATAGAGACAACCAACATAAATAGAACCTTTTCTTGATGTAGTCACCTGAAATAGTACTCAATTTGCTTCATTATGCTCTCTCTCAAAGGTAATGCAGGTGATGGTGGCGTAGAGGCTCCAGAACTGACAGGATGTGGGACAAGGAAAGGTGGGTAAGGCACTCTTACAGAGACAGGAGGGGGAGGAGGAAGAAAAAATATAGCTCCTGGAGGACCTGTAAAATAGACAGCTGTCATTCCCATTTAAAAACAAATTGAATACTAAGAATAACTTCACGAAAGAAGAAACAACTAATTACAGTGATAGAGATGACAGCACACAAGAGATGGAAATAGTAGCTGTTAAGGAGAGGGGCAATGAGGACGATATTAGTGTCATTATCAAAGCACCAGTATAAGGGAGGGAGAAATAGGAGCAATACAACTTTGATGGAAAAAGACCAGGGCTGTCAAGCTACATTTAATGGTAAAAACTGTATGCCATTTTTGTATTTTTAAGAATAATGATGTCACTTGTTCAGGAAATTAGTTATGTACAAATTACCAGGAAAATTTGCACCATCCATGTAGCCCGGAGCTGGAGGAAAAAACGGAGGCCTCATGAAAGGCCTTAGCCCCATACTTTGTTGTAACTGAATGTCATCTTTAGAACCTACATGCCGCTGATTAGGCAAGGCTGAACTGAACTGGCTACCACGCTCTTGTGTATTAGGTCTTCCTCTGTAGAATTTGGCATCATGGTCATTTGGATCCCCTCGTAATGAGGGGCGAAACCCACCATTTATAGGGGGTACAAAAGCTTGAGCTGCAGCATCACCATCGGACCTAGCAACGTGACCTTCAGCTCTTGGGAAAGACCCTCGAGGGGGCTGATATGCATACCCTGGAAGAGGAATATGTGGCATAGGTACCATACTTTGATAAAAAGGAGGGAATCCTGATTGGTGGTAAGCCAAGGGTACAGGAAATGATGGCACACCATTTTGGTTGTGCCTGGGGCCTGCTCTTTGTTGAACTGTGGATGATGACTTATTTGACGATTTCGCACTAGAAGATCCATGGAACTTTAGCTGCTCACCTCGGACCTACAAGACAATAGATCATCAAATATACTTCATGGAAATACATCCTAATTCATGGTAGTACGGAATAAATCCATCTACAGAGGCGTAATGGCGAGACAAAGTTGCAACATGATGAATCTATTTGAATCGTACCATTATGGTGCAGTATCTTGCAAAGTTATGTAACAAAAGACAACTTCGACACACAGTCAACAGACATAGAACAATGACTAATCAGTTTTGATATTTTAAGATGAAACAGATGAAAGAAAAGCACATTATAAGAACCCAAAACTTATGACAACTAGAAGAAATACACTTTATGGTCAAGCTACATGGGGTCAGCTATATGAATCCTCAATATCTAATCGGGTGACTGTTTCTGCGGCAGCATACCTCCTCTAGCAATTGTTCGGCAATACCGCACCTTTTTTGGCAACCATTTTGGTGACATCGCTCAGCTTTCTAGTGACTATTCCAGCGGCAATGAGCCTTTTCCGATAATCTTTTAGATAGCACCAGACCTATTGCGACCAGCATTCGGCCATTTTCTGGCAGCAATTTTTTTCCATGAGTGTAACAATGCCTCTTCTTATAGTAGACGCTCCAGTGACACTGCCTCTTCAGGTCATTCAGCCAGTGAATTTTTCAACTTTCCAAATAAATATTTAAAATGTTTACCACTTTGAACTTGGAGGGTGCATTAAAAATGTCAAGAGAATCATTCAGAAAATTGTATCTTCCGGAACTCATTAACATCCAGACATTCCCTTGTATAGACCAGCGTTACTGACATCAAAATGATGCAAATCTAATTCCTTATTTAGTTTTTTTTTCCTTCGGCAGTAAATTGAAATAGGTTAAAAATGTTAACTAGTGATCAAATTTAATTCCTTATTTAGTTTTCTTTTTCCTTGTAAAACGCGCTTAAGCCCTGAAGCGAGGCTCAAAACATGTTGAGCGATTCGCCTGGCTTAATGTGCGCTTTAGTGTTGTCATCCAGGCTCTAAGGCAAAATTATCCTTGTGAATGAGCGTTTCCTGAGATTGATATTTCATTCTATTGTAAAAAAAAAAGTCAATTTCTTTGTCGATATATTTGTTACTCATACTTATAATTATTAGTCTTGGACTAAACATGGATATTTGGACTAAACATGTATATTTGTATTTTTTTTTCCATTGCTCTTTTTTTCATCAAAACCCACGCTTTATTTGCGCTTTGCACTTAAAGCCCCAACGGATCTTAGAACTTTTTTGCGCTTTTCACATAGACCTACAAATCTTTTAAATCCATTAAGGAGTATTTACACGTGTTCACGACTGAATAAAGTTCACAACATTCCTAAATCAATATAGATGACAAATGGAAAAACAAAGAACAACAACATACCCAGTATAATCCCACACAGTGGGGTCTGGGAGGTTAAGATGTACGCAGAAATTACCCCTACATTTGTGGGGTAGAGAGTTCCGATAGATAGCTCGGCTCGAAAAAAGAAAGCGTTTGATTTATTTTAAAAAAAAACTCTAAGCGTTTGAAAAACAAAGAAACCAATTTAAAAAAAAAAAGTTTACTTTTATACAGGCACTGTTTAAAGATTCTATACTCTTATCAGTTCGAATAAGAAGCATGAAATAATAACACATAGAAAATGATAATTACCTATTCCAGCCCTTAAAACTTAATTAGTATAAAAAAAATCTTCTATTATTAATATATAACATTAAATGCAGTAATTAACCTTATCAGATGCAGCATTGCGGCTATCAGTCTCGGACGGCGGCGGCGGAAGTGACGGCGACTTAACACCTGAATTAGAATCACTAGCCTTAAGCATCTGCTGAGCATCGGAAAGTGCCGGCCAGGAATTAGAATCAGCATTCGCCGACGGCGGCGAAGGTTTATCGACCGGCGCCGGAGTTTTCCACGGCGACTTTGGAGGTTCAGTGACCTCTTTCTGATCATCTACACTACTCTCATTTTCCGTCATGGTTACAAACTTCAGCTACTATATATACACAAGTCTGTATATATACGTTTAAATAAAGTGATTGAAACTGATAGTGAAATTGAGAGAAATTGGTGGGTTTGTTTTGGGGGGAAATAACGGCGGAGATATACAGGGGTGTGTGGTGGCTGAGAGAGAGAGACACTAGGGTTGATAAGTATTTTCAGACGGAGACAAAATATTGAATGTTGTCAAACAGCGACTGCGGTCACTCAATGACTCAATGCTGTGTAAAATACTAAAATGTAAATACTTCAATTTTAGTACACTATTGAAAGTAGAAAATACTCCCTCGTAATAAAAAAGAGAGGTCCACTTGGCTATTTGAATAACTTAACAAAATATTAATTTTTAGCTAAAATTAAATAATTTAATTAAAATATTTTTAATTAAATAAATATTAATATTTTGTCACCAAATACTTAATAAGAATAAATTTAAAAAAATAAAATTAATTCTTTTATAATTTGATAAATAAATATTCTTTTTTAGTTAAAAAATAAAAACTAAGTCAACACTCTTTTTATCCAAAAGAAATAGTATGAATAGTAGTAATAAGTTAATTTGGTAAAAAGAAAAAAAAAATATTACAGTCACACAGATATAAGGCCATCCTCGTATAACGTTACTTTTCTGTCAATTTTTTCTGAAAACTAATTTTTTATATTATATTATATTCGTATCTTTTTATACTCCCCTTCGTTTCAAAACGATTTTTTTATTTTGACTTGGTACGAAGTTTAAGAAAGTAAAAAATACTTTTGAATCTTGTGATTGTTAACTAAAAATATGTGGAATGTATCAAAATATTTTTTAATCTTGTGATCTTAAACATATCATGTGCAAAGTTGGAATAAAAGAGTTGTTAAAAAAGGAAAGAGATATTATTTTTTAAACATACTAAAAAGGAAATTAAGAAAAACATTTTGAAAGGAGGGAGTAACAATTTTTTACTTATAACAATAACAATTTATCTTTATAACGGTACACTTTTTATAAAATTATCCCTCTAAAATAATTATCTTTTTTGATAATATAATAATTATTTATTTATTAATAAATAAAATGTGTAAGATTAATAGTAATTATCTTTTTTGATAATATAATAATTAATCATTTTTTAATAAATAAAATGTGTAAGATTAATAGTAATATTTCTAGAGATTTTGATATATTTTGATACTTTAATACACTATTATGATAAAGAGTAATATATGAATAATTATTTTCATTATTAAAAAAATTCTTTGTTATACAAAATATATTAAGCTTAGAATTTGACAATTAAAATGAAAAATTAGATTTTATACATCTTTTTTTGTATATAACATTGAAATATATTTAAATATCAACATTATTCTCAGTATATAATAGTCATTCACTATAAGAGTAAAAAAAATTCAAATCCAACAATATTGTTATAGAGAGATTTGACTGAATTATGTATTTCAATCTATCTATTATTAAAAGTCAGAAAAAAAGACACCACATTAAACGAAGTGGCAAGGTAATAATAAGCTACTTGGCATTATTAAGACAACACAAACTACCCTTCTAACTAATAAAACTTTTGCATTTGAATTAAAACTTGTGAAAAAAACTGTACATAATTTACCCCACGTCTCCCTATTCTCCTGAGTACGCCTATGTTTGCAGTTTCAGCATCTTAATGGTGTTTTGTTTGTAGGACATATAATGATGCTCTTTTTGACATCTCTTATTTCTTCGTTTATGCTTTACAGGAAATGCTTTTTATAATCATAATTAGGGGTGACAACGGATCGGATCTGGACCGGATCTTAAGTCCATAATCGACAGGTTTCTTCACTGCCTTACGTCAAGTGATAAATTAACAAAAAGCCACTTCATTTTAGGACAAAGTTACTAAGCATTATAATAAAATATTTGAGTTGATTTGAAAGATAAAGATTTTGTCCCTTTCTTTAAATCATAAAAACTATATCTTCTATTTTACTGATTCTATTTGAAATTGAGGATTATAATCTAGAAAATCACTAACCATTTAGCTGTAAACTTATTATGATAAAAAGGCTAAACAATTATTGGATATGTTTGGAACAAAGTAATTCAAATGTAAGAGTTTAGTACGTAGCAGTTTACTTCTAGATATGCTATTTTCAAATTAAATTGTAAAGTTCAAAATCAGTGGATGCACCTTATAAATATACAAATACATTTGAATTTTAGATTGAATTAAAATAAAAGCTTTAAAAAAAATTAAAAATAAAACTATTTGAATTATAATTTAAAAAACTGAAACTAAAGATCATCCTATAATTATGTTGAAACAAAACATAGGCATATATTATTTTTTGTGTATTAGTGGACTAAGAATATTTAACCTTTAATTAAATAAAGTGTTTAATTTTAGTCCTTTAAATAATTGTTTTAGCCTTCGTTAATATTGTTCATTCATTTTCAGATTTAAACATTGATATTACAGAATTCAAGTTTAAATTATATTTGCATTTTGACTTATAAATGTCTGTAATATTGTCAATTATATCTTTTGCTATTTATATAGATTTATTAAAAAGTGTACAAGTTGCATTTGGATTTTTTTTCTTTTTTTGGTTAAATATTTAATCCCTCTTTTGGATTTTTTTTCTCTTTGCCTATTTTTAATATATATTTCTGTATTGTTGAAAATTTGAATTTTTCTTTTCTTTGCAAAAAGTTGAATAAAAGTAAAAATATTATTAGTGGATGTATACGAAGAGTCATAAATGTCGTTAAGAGCATGAAAGAATTTGTACAACTGCTATTCGCATGCTTTTAAGATAGATATCAAGGTAAGTTGGTTTTATCAATTCAATTAAAAGAATGCCTTTATATTTCTTATTTGGCCTTAATTAATACAAAATTAGTATTTTTTGTATGGTTATTCTATAAAAAATATAATTTTTCTTATTTTTATAATAGTCTAGATAAATAGAAGAATTATTAATAAGATTGCAACCAAATATAAACTTTATTACCTCTTTTCACTTTTTTGTTTTGTTTATGGGATATGTAGGGTGCACGAGGAAGTTAGGGGTGTATCTAGATTTGATTGATTAATGAGAAAGACAAAAACTTAAATAGAAATAATGAGCTGAAATGTTATCTTACGTATCCTTTTTGCTCATCAAAAATACAAAAATAACAATTTAAAGAATCAAGATCAGCAAGTTATTATAGTTGCAATGTAAAAATTATAACAATTGGTTAGAGGCAATTTTGGGGCCATTACTTCACCCTCTAGTAATGCAAGATTACTCTAGAGGACGCAACAGTTCAACTAAAAGATGAAGTGACTAAATTATTTATTCACACATGTTTAATACTAAAATAGAGATAAAAATATTTGAATTTTAATTTAAACCTAAAAACCAAAAATCTATATTAATATCTCATAAGAAGATCAAATTTTAAACCTGCTATAATTTCAATATTTTGCACAGCTCTTTTATAATTTTTGAATATAAAAGTAGGTTATATTTGTTAAATTATAAGAATGATAAGGATATCTGGATCTTTTCTTTAGTGATACAAAATTAAAAATTGAGAACAATGTTTGTTAGTATTTTGATAAAGAGTAAGAGTTGGGATATTCTTTATGATTCTTTATCGAATTTGGGATATTTTTTATATTCTTTATCGAAGAAAATGTCATTGCAAGAAAATACATCTTAGAATTCTGATATTCATTGGGGGGGGGGGGGGGTTAATTTTTCTTATTATAGTAGTAGTATAAGAATAGGCGGAAGATACTAGCGATTGAGGCGGTCAAGTGTCTTTCTCTATCTCTGAATATGTCAAAAAAATATGATTTTTTACAGAGAGGAGCATCTTGATGAATATGTGATGTTGGCCGATAAATTTTACTAACATATTTTAAATTTTAACTTGCATCATTCTCTAATTATTAGTGTTGGAAGGATAATCAACAAATGTGTGTCTTCTGTAAAACTGCTTTTCTGTGGCTTTCATTTTGTTGTTATCTGTGTTTAATTATGCAAAAATTAGGCGGAGTCTCATGTCGGAAATAGAATGGAAACATGGACTACTTATATAGATTTGGACAATCTTCACCCTACAAGCTAACTTTTGAGGTTGAGTTAGATCCAATATCCATTCTTTACATGGTATCAGAGTCAGGCCCATTTCAACTCTTTGTTCGTCGATGTTGTGTCCCCAAATTATATTGTCCACACTCCAGTTAACGAAGTTTGGACGTGCGGGATAGTGTTAAGAGTCGCACGTCGGAAATAGAATGAGATCATTGACTCATTATATAGAATTGGACAATTCTTACCCTATAAGCTAGTTTTTAGGATTGAGATAGACCCAAGACCCATTCTTTACCGTAAGGTTTTAGGATAGACAAGTCTTGAAGCTCCATGCATTTTACATTTTAGTGTATACTAAATACTTTTGGCATGGTTAACTTTTTTTTTTTTGCCGTTGTCGTTATTAATTTAGTCGTACAATTAATACTTTGTTCATCCTGTTTTCTTTTTTAATTAAATGAATAGTGTTTCTCTAGCAAGTATTTATATATATTGCAGCAATAAGGTGCTGCAACAGTTTACAAGATTATAATTGTAATCAAATGCAAGTCATATTGGTTAATTGTAATTTGTTAACTGCTTTTTTCCTTTTCGATAAATAGTTATGCAAATTACTTTTTTTGAATCCTTAGAAGTATTGATAATACTTCGAACGTTAAATTAGAAGGCATTAAATTCTTCTTTATAATGTTCAAAATTTGGATGAATTCGCTCTTAATTTGAATATTTTCGTTTGGTTAATGTTTTGTTCCTCATACCTAACTAAGAAAAGAAATAATTATAGGCACATGTACATTGACAAAGACGACAAAGAGTCTTCTCTATCGGAATAGGAGATACAAAGTAAGGAGACGAGACGAGCAATAAGATGGTGTTTTTGTATATATCAACTAATTTGATTTATTTATTTAAGAATCTGAAAAAGATATATGTATGTGTGTAAATTATTATTTGTCAACACCGATGATGCTCATTTATTGCTGTTTAATTATCTTTTCTTCTGTCCTTTCTTGCTTTTTTACTTTTAAATTTTATATCTTTTTTTTTTTATAAAAAACTGAAATTTTGCATATAAGATTGTGGATTTTGGTATGAAAAAGCATAGTGTTGTGCGTAATTCTATTTGCCTATGTTTGTATGCATTGTATGGGTGCCTTAAAATGGCTGACATGGTTAATGGTATGTGAAACTATATAAGTGCAACACATTACTTAACTTAATATATATATATATATATATATATAGAGATAGATAGATAGATATATAGATAGATAAATAGTGTGTATGTTCAATATTTTTTGTATACGATTCTATAGATATCCATTTGAATTACACATATTCCTTTTCATGTTCTTCTGATTTGATTTCCGATGTTGTAATTTAATAATGCAATTGAAAGATCCCAAATATAATCAGTATGCTTTATATTAATCAAATTTCCTCCCAGTGTAGTTATTCTGTTTATGATGTATTGACTTATGAAAAATTTAAAGTTAAAGCTATTAGTGAACTGATTGAGTGTTCGTATACAAGTAAAGTTTCACTAATTTGACATTTAAAATATGTAATGATGTATAGCTAATATAATGCTGGATTATTTTTTTCACACACAGTAAAATATTTTACTAATGATTTGAAGAAGTTTTGTTGAAAATATTTAAATTATAATAAAAAAAAATATAGTAATTTATTATGATTAATTGTTTTTTGCTATCACCGCACATCGCACTGGTACTATATTAATTTTCTTAATTGTCCAAATTCCAAAGGAGATAAGATTAAAGATATTCTCATTGTTATTCTGGATAATTTTACGGATCGTTATTTAAGCTTTATTTTATTATGCTAAAGTTATTTTAAAAAATTAATAAAAAGGTCACTTGCATAAACTTCACAAAAATCATTAAATTATTTTTTTGTGACAACAAACTCACTAAACTTTATCTAAGTATTACAAAAAGTCAACTAAACTAAAATTGAACATTAAAAGTTATTTTATTTGCCTAACTATCATATAAAAATGATTTGTGTTGCCTCTTAATGAATCTGTGATACTTACACAAAGTTGAGTAATTTTTTATTACAAAAGTTAGTTTAGTGATTCTTATGATACTTAGATAAAGTTGGCTAAAGGAAGCTAAAAGATATTGGTGAATAAGTAATAATGAAATATCTAATAAGATTGACCGTCCAGTCAAGTTTTTATTCTTTTATTCTTAAATTTGGATTAAGTGAGTTTTCTATTATATAAAAAATATAATTAATGACTTTAGTGCAATAAAGTGAAACTGAGTAAGTATCAATGACATTGACCTCATTATTTTGTAGGACTAGAAATTACTTAGACAATATAGTAGTAATAGTTATAGTTTAAAAAAAATTGTTTAAATTTGACCCTTTCTATTTTTCACTTTAGTTTTCTTAGTGTATTTTAAATTAAACATTTAACTCCTCATAAAACGGAAATACTATAATACACACAATATACTCATCATATTGGGGTTAAGATTTTTTTTTTTTGAGAGGCTGGGAATACTATTCGAATAAAATCTAGTCAGGTTTAGTAGTAGTATATTCCATAGAAACATTACTTTCCCTAGTAATGCCTCTATTTGGCTAACATACTACAAACATTTTCTAATACAGATTTAACAAAAGAAACTTCCTTTGTCCACCAACATTCTGGTCATGACAAAAAGGGTGGGGCTAAGTGTTTGAAATGTAAAGATATTTGTAACTCTGTAAATAAGTACATCAGATCATTGGTGTTTTTGGTGTAATTTACTTGGTGAAGTTAATTTTTGTTTAGTTCCATTTGCACTAATTATTCATTGTAAAATTTAATTCTTGTTTTAAAGGTATAGATAAGTCAACCAAATTATTCCTTTTGGGATAATAGATACTATAGTTGATATTCTTGTAACCAATTTAATAGATATTTTCTTTTATATCGAATGAATTTTTTGTCTGACTCAAGGACACACTTATACTTCCTCCAATCTTTCATAATCCATCCAAGGATATTCCTTTGAGAATATAATCTTTTCTCGGAGGAATGTCTTGCGCCTATATATCCAATGGTATAGAATACGTCGATATAAATATGAAATTCCTTTTTACAGTCTGAAAAATGAAGAATTGTGGCCAATTAAATCAATCAATGACTTGTTTGGTGCTGAAATAAATCTTTTTATTTACCTTTCAAAATACTGTATATAAAATTAAAACAAATTAGACATTGCAAACAAACTTTCTGCAATTGATGCCGAAATGACGCAACTGCAAAATGATACTATCTAAGAAGAGTTTACCGACTGATTTTATTTTATTTTTAAACCCAAGTTAGGAATATATTCAACCCTATCCTGTTTATTTTTTTAATGGAGCCAGTCACATGTCAAACGCAAGTAGCTTACAGAAAAAAAACTGAACTAGCTTGGTACTATTTCTTAGGTGCTTTTAATGATAGTAAAATGAACCATGAAAATATAACCCATTTAACGCGTTTAAGTTTGGCGAGTTATTGATCCGTCCATTTATTAAATCAACCTATTTTAGCTCAAAAAATTAGGTTGATATATTGTCCGAATTGATTCATGAGAAATCTTATCGAAATATTTTCAAAAAAAATATTTTTTTATTTAATATGTTATATATAGTCATAATAAAGAAAAACAAGTAATAATTTTATAAGGTATTACAAAATTATAACATTTGAAATAAAATAATTAAAACTTAGTATGATTTGAGCTGGTTGAATCACGACCTGCATTTTAATTCATTTTAGCTCAAGTAACTTTTGAGCGGGTCAATAACTCATTCATTTATTAATTCAATCTATTTTCACTCGCCTAAATTCAACCCAACCCGTCCATTTGACACCTTTAGGTGCTTTACACACCAAATTACTAATTGAATCAAACTCTGCACCAAGGTTAATTAGTTGCTAATACAAAAAATATCTTCCAATTTGATATGATTACTTATGAACTTGCACCACCCAAGAGTTCATTAGTCAATTTTGAACATCAAGTATCTTAATTACTTATCAAGTATGATTACTAATTGAATCAAGATTCCAATAAAAGTAAAAAAGAGAACACTCACACAAAGTAAAAGAGTGTAAAAGCATCCAAATGACGAGCATAATTTTTAGACGCCTACCAAGATCGCAGCGTTACCATTTACATAAAAAGCAAATTTCCAGCATTGTCAGTGTCACAAACCAGGTTATCCCCATGCATTCACAAGTACATAGCAAAATTGTTCAAGAGAACCAAAGCGCGCAAACAAATGCATGTGGGACCTGAATAGGGCCACAGACCTAATAGTGTACCTAATAATTTAACCTAAGAGATGAGTTTTGGGAGGGTCACTGCACAAGGTTCAGACTCCATGTGCAGTTAAACTAGAGTTATTTACATAAACCGTTTGTCTAAGCATCCATTAACCATTAATAAACAAAGCAGGAGGCTCACATGCCTCAACAGTATTATCATTAATTCTTTCCCTTTTGTCCACATTGAAAAAACACATTTATATCTCATGTAATAGACCCTATATAAAGAGATTTACTTGCACTTTTAGCTCTCAAGAATAATATTATTCTATTATCTTGTTATTGCTTTGTAAGAATTCAGTTATGAATAAAAGACTTTCATGAATTCTATCATGGTATCAGATTCAAGAGCGCAAGTTAATATTTTTAGCTCGATCGCGGATCCAACTTCGCGATGAGTTAGTTGGGGCTTCGCATGCAGCACGCCCCTGGTATCAGTTAATTTTTTTTTGGCTTGTTCTTGTCTTGTTTTGGAAGCTCGTGCTCGTTTTGTCTTGTTTTGGCTGCTCGTGCTCATTCTGATCTTGGCTTCCGCATCTGGGTTTCGTCTTCTTGGCTTCCGCATCTGATAGGTGAGATCTGCCATTTATTATTTTGTTGCTTGTTATTTGGGATTGTTGCTTGTTATTTGAGATTTTTCTGTTTAAACTTTATAATGGCTGGAGGTGATGATTCTTTGCAAACTATTGGTGTTCGGTTAGATGGAAAAAAATATTTCTATTGGAGCTATGTTATGGTAAGTTTTTTGAAGGGAAAGGGACTTTGGATTTATATGTCTGGAAAAGCCAAATGCCCTAAAGTTGGAGATTAAAAATTTGATGAATTATTTAGGACTTGGGAGACCAGTAATTCAAAGATTATTACTTGGATTAATAACTCGGTTGAACAAAGAATTGATGTTCAATTGACTAAGTTCAAAACTGCTAAAGAGATTTGGGATTATCTGTCAAGATTGTTTGTGCATAATAATTTTGCTGTTAAATATCAGTTACAATCTGAAATTCGTGCATTAGTACAGAATGACTTGGGCATTCAAGATTATTTCTATGCAATGACCACTTTGTGAGATCAGTTAGCTATGACAGAATCTACTGAATTGTAAGCATGCGATGCTTATATTAAATGCAGAGATGAAGACCGTCTTGTTCAGCTATTGATGGGTCTTCGGTCAGAATTTAAGAATTGTCGTTCAGGCTTGTTGCACCGCAAACCCTTACCATATGTTGAAGATGTGGTAAATGAACTTATGGCTAAAGAAATATGTTTGAAGACTCTAAAAGGGGTACATAAGGCTTCTACATCCGTATTGGCAGCTCATTCGTCTGCACCGGTCCTTGCAGCCCCTACACACCAGTATAGAACATCTATCATGGATAATTGTAATTATTGCAAGAAACCAGGACACTGGAAGAATCAATGTCCTGAGCTACGGAAGACGTCAGGTTCTAAGCCTCCACATTCGGGACAAGGACAAAAGCCTTCTCGACAGAAACCATATTCTGGGGGTCAATTCCAGAACTCGTATCCACCGACTCAGGCTGCCTTTGTGCCCTCTCTTGATCACCCAGCTTCATGAGCCTCTGTGAGTCACAATACTGATTCTGTAGCTGACCAATTTCAGAAGTTCATCGCCTTCCAACAGTTTCAAAAGAATTCTCAATCTTATGCTCTTTCTACTCTTTCCGGCTCATCACCATCTATTGGTTTAGGTATCATTTCGTCTTTTTGGATCTTGGACTCTGGAGCTGGAAATCATACGTCTCCTGATTCTTCCGTCTTTGTATCTATGTCTTCTGACCCCCCCTTCCACTTCTGTTGTGACTGCTAATGGCACACCTATGACATTGACAGGCATTGGCACCATTCATACATCCACTATATCATTACTTGATGTTTATTGCATTCCAAAATTACATATGACTCTTGCTTCTACTGGTCAAATATGTGACTATGGATGTTTTATTGGACTTTTCCCTAATTCTTGTTATGTGCAGGATCTAAAATCCAAGAGAGTGATTGGGACAGAGTGTAGAAAGGGGAGAGGTCTCTATGTTTTGGATGACCTGCATCTTCCTACTCATGCAGCAGTTATGCCTGTTAATCCATCTTCTTTTCATTTAACACCTTCCTCTTCGAAGTTTTATTTGTGGCACTCTAGAATTGGTCATGTATCAGGCTCTCACCTGCGTTTTATGTGTAATACTGGTGTTCTTGATGATTTACAATCTGATGATATTTCTGATTGTAGTGGATGTAAACTTGGAAAATTTTATGCTTTGTCTTTTAATCTTGGTACTTCTACTTCTTCTGCACCATTTGATCTAGTTCATTCAGATGTTTGGGGCCCAATACCTATCCCTACTAAGGGAGGCTCCAGATATTATGTTTCCTTTATTGATGATTATACTCGTCATTGTTGGGTTTATTTGTTGAAAAGACGTTCTGATTTTATTCATACTTGTGCGGAGTTTCAAGCCTATGTGAAAACTCAACATTCTGTCATTATTAAATGTTTTCGGGCTGATTTAAGAGGTGAATATACTAGGGGGGATCTTTCTGGTATTTTCAAAGCTGATGGTACAATACATCAGTCTTCTTGTACTGATACACCACAACAAAATGGGGTAGACGAGAGAAAGCATAGGCATATTGTTGAGACCGCTAGATCCATGCTTTTGTCCGCTAGTGTACCTAGTGAATTTTGGGGAGAAGTCATCCTTACATCTGTTTATCTTATTAATAGGATCACTACTTCTCATAATTCTGGGATTTCTCCGTATGGTCACACCTCACTATATTCCCATTTAAGAGTTTTTGGTTCTACATGTTTTATTCTACGTCCACATGCAGAGCGTACTAAGTTATCTTCTCGTGTCACCATTTGTGTTTTTCTATGATATGGGGTTGGGCAGAAAGGTTATCATTGTCATGATCCAGTTTCTGGAAAATTGTATGTGTCTTGTAATGTTTCCTTTATTGAGCATGTTCCTTTCTTTTCCATCCCACCTACCTCACATGGCATGACAAAATCTGACCTTATTGGTATTAATCCATTTTATGTTGATTGCCCATCTGATTCTACATCTATATCATCTGTTCCTTCTCAGTCTTCTGGCAGGTCCCATGATATTGATACTCAGCCCCCATCTACGCCTATTTCAGAACCTCTTGTGGTTGCATATCCAGATCCACCTCGCTATCCTAAACGCACTATACGATCTACTTAGGTATCCGATTTTGATTATTCTTGTTATGCTCCATCATTCGCTTTCTTTCTAGTTTCTATTAATTCTCTTTGTGAGCCTACCTTCTACTCTGAGGCAGCTCGTGATCCTCTTTGGCAAGAGGCTATGAATGAAGAACTGACCGTTTTGAACAAAACTGGTACTCGGGATTTGATTTCTCTACCGACTGATAAGAAAACTATTGGTTCTCGATGGGCGTACAAGATTAAGACCAAGTCTAATGGTTCTATTGAGCGATATAAATCTCGTTTGGTTGCAAAGGATTTTGCTCAAGAATATGGTATGGATTATGAAGAGACTTTTGCACCTGTTGCAAAGATGACACCTATACGAGTTCTTATTGCATTGGACTCTGTTTGTCATTGGCATATTTCACAAATGGATGTTAAAAATACTTTTTTTGAATGGGGATCTTCAAGAAGAAGTCTACATGGTACCTCTACCTGGTGTTTCACATAGTCCAGGACATGTGTGCAGGCTTAATAAAGCTCTGTATGGTCTCAAACAAGCTCCAAGAGCTTGGTTCGACAAGTTCTCCACTGTAGTATCATCTCTTGGGTTTATTTCCATCTTTCATGATTCGGCGTTATTTGTTAAATCATCCCCTGCAGGTTGTATTTTGCTTTTGTTGTATGCTGATGACATGATCATTACAGGTGATGATATTGATGGTATTGCAAACCTAAAATCTACTTTGTCTCGCCATTTTGAGATGAAAGATTTAGGTCATCTACGTTACTTTTTAGGCATTGAGGTAGCTTATTCTGAGAATGGATATCTTCTCTCTCAATCTAAGTACACTGCAGATATTCTTGAGCGGGCCCATCTCACAGATACTCGTATAGTTGACTCTCCTCTTGAGGTTAATGTTCGATATACACCTACTAATGGGGATCCTCTTCCTGATCCCACTTTATATCGTTCAGTTATAGGGAGTCTGGTGTACCTCACCATTACTCGCCCTGACATTGCATATGCTGTTCACATTGTCAGTCAGTTTGTTTGCTCTCCTACATATGTACATTGGGCTGCAGTTATGCGTATTCTTCGCTATCTTCAAGGAACGATTTATCAGAGTCTCTTGTTTCAATCGACCTCATCCTTGGAGCTTCGTGTATTTTCTGATGCAGATTGGGCTGGTGACCTAACTGATCAGAAATCAACTACTGGTTATTATGTATTTTTAGGAGATTCACTCATCTCATGGAAAAGTAAGAAACAAGATGTGGTTTCTCGCTCTTCAACTGAGGCAGAGTATCGTGCTATGACTTCTACTACGTGTGAGATTGTATGATTACGTCGGTTATTGGTTGATATGGGTGTCTCTCTTTCCTCACTAACACCGATGTACTGTGATAATAAGAGTTCTATTTAGATTGCGCACAACACAGTCTTTCATGAACGTACCAAGCATATTGAGATTGATTGTCATATTATTCGACATCATCTTCAGCAGGGCACTCTATTCTTGCCATTTGCCTCATCTTCGATGCAACTTGCAGATTTCTTCACAAAGTTCTTAAGAATCAACCTCAATCCTCCCTTATCCCTCTCTGATAGACAAAGTTTTAACTACCCAAGGTCTTAAACCTAAGAAAGAGGACACATTAGGAAAGGCTCCTGAACTGTACATAGTAAACAAAACAGTTTTGAAGAGTAGAGACAGAGTCATCGATCTACCTTGGAAAATGGAAGGCAATAGTGCTGATGTTGACTGGAATATGACCAACATTCTTGGCTAGACAGTCTCCATTGTCTACTGCATGACTTGTGAATCAAATTGCAAAGATCAACCAACAAATCTCTGAGGTTGATGCTGCGAGGAATGCTCTGATTCAAGCCAAAGACCATTACATGTTATTGCTTTCTTCACAAAAGGGGGGAGAAAATGATGCTGCTGATGCCGAGGGAAGCAGAGGAAGTGTTGATGCAGGGGGAGCTGAGGAAGAAGGCTAGAAGTTGTTGTTCTGTTCAGAGAAATAATTATGTGGGAGTAGAAAGCTGTTGAAAGCTACTGCTGCTGTATGATGAGTTAGGAAGAGTTGTTGCTACTGGTTGATACTGTATGAGGGTCGTGAATGTTACTCAATCTGAGCAGTTAACTGTTCGACATAATGGATATTGATTTATGTGGACAATGGAATATTTTCTTTTATGGTCTGTTCAAATTAAAATACAAGAGAACAAACAACACATTACGAAAATCTTTTTTGCTTCTGATCGAAATATAGAGAAGAAACAGAGAAAACACATTACTCAAAAGTCAAAACCTTTCACAGAAACAGAAAATACACTTTTCTGTTTTTTTTTCCAGCAATCTGTTCTAATTTATTGTCTTCGCTAGAATCAACATTATTTGCTTTGTATTATTGATAGTTGTTTTATTTTGGGAGATTATTGTCCATCACCGTAAAAACATCTATACGGGGCAATTTTATCTTAAAGACAGAGAGTCATCTCTCGACTCAACCTTCTTCTTCTTTAACCTTTCGGATACACCAATTTTACCAACAACTACTATGCTACAATCCCAGGCTACTTTATAGTCAGCATATGAATTCAAAGCCAACATTATCATAAACGAGACTATGAGATGAACCCCATATGGGAGGAAGTGTTCAACTATACCTTATTATTAAAATTCCACCTGCCATTTCGTGAGAAAAGGTCATCTCAATTTCCTGCCTTCAACTGCCACATAACGAATATGTAACCTCAAACTCACTACATGAAGATTCAAAAACATAGGTAAAAAAGTTATAATAGATAACATACCTTAGGAGCAGGCAAAACACGCCCTTCAATCTGGGTAAAGTTGCTACTGATCGAGACACCGGAAGAACGAAGCAAAGGCTCAGCATCATAATTGTTGATTTTGAGAGCCTTACGCAATCCAGTAGGAAATTAGTCAAGTACAAGAGCATGCAAAAGTTTCTGTTAGGGTAGAAGAGACCTACATTGCTCAAAATTTGCATTCTCTCATGCGGTTTTTGCCTAGACTTCTCCGCCAAGGAAGCTCTCTGAAAGGTGGATAAGGCTTTTGTGTACCTTTGCAATGAGACCAAAGTGCAGAGCTGCAACATTCAACGAAAAAAATCAAATCTCATGAACAAAAGACAGTACATAAAATCTGTCAATTTTAACCTAGTGCTCTCACCTGGAAATATGTGGGACGTTTGGGCTTTCCCACATTAATGCACGGAAAATCAGCGGAATATCGCAAGTCTATGTTACGATGATTAACAAAGTAATCATAAATTGTCACTTCTGATGTTTGCACTTCACTGTTCTCAATTTGCTCTTCTGCTTTAGAGTAAATCTAAGAATGTCAAAATAAAGATAAGTTCTGCGCCATTACATTATAGCAAATCAATGTCGACCATCCTTCACAAGTGCATCTTAGTTTAGCCAAGGTTGAAGATAACAAGAAATAACTAGATCATGGCTCACATACATCTGCTCATGACATGGTTTTTCACTCAATCCAGTTATTTTGTACTCTTGGTTAGCGAGCGAGTCTTCACTTCCCCGCATTCTTCTTCAAAGACACGTTTTGCCTGATCAAGTGTAGAGAATTATTTGCTTAGAACATGATTATACAAGAAGATTAATAAATCACAAAAATAACAACGCACCTTAGCCCGATCAAGTGAAAAGGGATCTTTTGCTCCCTGGTTCGCTATCAAAAAGTCAACCACAGGCCCAGGTTGGATAATCATCGTGGTCGACACGTATGTGATCGAAGAAACCACAAGATATTGATCTCATTTTATTTTAGCTAAGTATGAAACATGAAACCTAGAATATTTACCATTGTTCAAAGACAATCCAGATTGGGTGGTTCGGAAACTCGAATGGAACCCTCCGCAGCCAAGAACACCACCCCCAACATCCGCAAAATTCTTCGAGTCATAATGGAAAAAGGATTGCCGAACAAGTAGACATCCCCTAATATTAGAATAGTCATTATTACGTACCTATCAAGAGAGGCACAAAAATACTTGTGCTGCAATCAACTCATCAAGATAAAATAAATAGATATATAACTTGTTGTTTTGCTGCATGCTGCCTTAAAATGATATCCAAAACTCTCAAGGCTTCTTGAGAGTTCTCAGACTCTTGACCCCGCAAAGCATTTGCAATTGCCTGCATCGGAATCTTGGCAGAAAAGCTAATCTCCACCTTATATGTTTTTGAATGGTACGGTCGCCTCAATCGTTTCCTATCAATTTCATTTGGACTTCCATTTCTGTCAGGACTGGTGTTGCCATTGCTCCCGTTGTTCCTGTAAATAAGGTGGTAGAGTGAAAAATAAAAATACGAACTTGGGAACACGTCAAACTGAGCCACTCTGAGAACCAACCAGTTAGATGTTATTGTAGGTTTTCATTTGGTTCGTGTACGCAACGAAATTTGAAAAGTTTGTGTTTCAAACCCAACAAGCGACGAACTGTAGGATGATTACGTAGTAATATAAAATACGTCAATACATAACATGTATATAACCGTAATACTTTGATAGAATACTCACGGTTTGGAAACTCTGGAGTTTTTTAGTAATCTCCGAGGGTGCGCACACAATTGATCCTCGACAGCAAGTTCCAAGAACTCTGATGTATACCTCCTTCGAACAGCTAGGAAATTCGGCAGAGGTTCAAGAGAGAGTTTTATTCTAGGTCTCTAAGACTTAGAATAATATATGAATAATGTGTCTAATAATGAATGAGGAGGTGCTCTATATATATAGGTGAAATTAGGGCAAAATTCAGATTTTGGGTTGGGCTCAAAGCCTGGCCCAAAACGAATTGCAGCAGATCAATCTGATTTGGCATGCTGCCCAATTAGCGTCGCGACGCCTCGCCCTTTTCACAAAATATTTTCAGCACATTTTAATTAAATCCAAAATCCAATCTTGACTTAATTAAATAATTTCTATCAAATAGAAATTATCCCATAGTTATTATTAATTTAAATATCTCGATTTCAAATCGAATATTTAACACTTTCTCAATACACCCTTAGATCGAAGAAATAATTGACATAGTGTTACCCTACAAGTCTTCACATATCGACATTAATCATATTAGGGTCTACACGGAACTCCTAGACGGCGCCGTAAGACGAACTCAATATGTGAAGTATATTTACACGAATCCAGTAAACTGAACCTCTATGTGGGAAGATAAAATTCTTTCATTCTCGACTCGATCAAGCTTGGATTTGCCAAGTGTCTATCCAAATGGCTTGATCATTATATCTCATCTATATTGGTTGACAACAAGACCATATTCTCGATATGTCTATTGCGTTGGCCAACGAATTAGTCAACCCAATATCACTGAGAAGCTGAGTATTCTCTCGAATATACACTCCAGGAATGAATCCTAATATTGGCTCAACTACCACCTTTAATCCACATCGTAATGTACCCAATACAAGATGTATCTCAACCTATAAGTTATTTGAGCCTAGGACAGGATCAAAGTATACTACTCTGTAGACAATGTGTGTATTGACCTCAAGTCTAAGGACTTCTATCTCCCACACGCTGATCATACTTTAGACATGTATAACAAACATTTTATCAGCAGGGTATACCAATACTTTCAAAGTATCCATGTGTCCATCACGAGTAGCCATTACTCGCAGCAGGTGAGATATGCTACATTATTCTTGATGCAGACCACATGTCGACTTATCACATATCATCGATATCCCATTCTCGATGATCATTAGTCAATGCTATTTTAAGAGTTACGTTATAATATTAATATCTTACACTATTAATAACAACGTAACCTCTAGGGATGCATATTATGGAATATTACAAACAATCAACTAATAATTCAATAATTGCAAATGTCAAAATATTAATCACCATTAATAATAATACGAATGTGTTTAAGGTACATTTGTTCTAATATAGACTGTCTCTAAGGTATACGTATACTTTCAGTAATGTCATCTAGGACAACCGTGAACTCTAATTTATTTCTCGGTAGCGAACAGATGGTGAACAAGCTTTTCTCCCCATCGTATGCAAAATCCTTCCCGGCCAATTCTGTATCATATGTTTCGTGTACTCTATCCAGAACTTTTCTACCAATTCCTTTTCCCTCGACAGGGCGACCATCCTCATAAAATAGGGCAACCTGTTAACAGACAGAGTTAACAATGGCATGATATTAATTGATTGTGTCGAGAAGAGAAAAGATAAGAAAATGTCAAGGAGAGGTATGTGAAATCATAAGCTGTAATGAAAGAAGTGTTGGAAATTTGCCTTTGGCGGGAGTTGCGACCGACCAACTTTAACGGCTTAAACACTAGTGTTACGCATATTGGAGAATTCGATTCTTCACACATGCATGATCTACTAAGTACGTAGATAACCGTAGGGCAAGAATCGTCAAATTTCATTGAGAAATGAAAGAGATATTGGTTCACGAAGTAAGGTGTTTGAAGCATGGAAAGTGTGGTATTGTGTGTAATTCTCCCACATCGGTAGAGGAAGAAAGAATTGTTATGTATATAAGACTCGAAATTGGTTTGGGGTTTGGGACCCCAAGGGGTATCCCATGTGTTTAAAGGAGGGAGGACCTAGATGTGCTTCGGTTCGAGGAAAGACCACATGCGCGCCACCGCCGCCCGCCCGCCCATCCGGTCTGGTTCCGGTTCCGAGTTCCGGGTTCCGGGTTCTCGGGTTCACGGGTCACGGGTCACGGGTCGTGGGCTGTGGGTCTTCTGATATTATCTTTTTGGGCCAGATGGTCCCTCAAGTTTCCATAATCTGGACAGTCAAAGCAGTTGCCAAGCACTCAATTCAGCCATTTATTTTGGCTGAATTACTCCTCCTATAATGGCCAAATCCGTTGGTCTTTTCTCCATTTATGTTGGTGGCTTTACTACCTTCATAATGGCCATTATTTGGCTGTTATGGAGGGCGGTAATCAGCCCCTCCCTCACCTATATAAACACCCCCTTACACCATTGTTGAGCACCAAGGAGAACACCAAAAACAGTGCACGAAAATACACAACCGAAAACAATTTTCTTCCTACAACTTCCAAGCATCATTTCGTTACTCAATATTCTTCACGGTAGCTCTTGAGTTTCCTTTGCTCAGGGGTTCCATTGTTGTTTTATCTTGGGAGACAAATTGCCCAGGACGTATAAAGGATACATACGGGGCAATATTGTCTTAAGGACAGAGTGCTACACTCGACTCAGCAAACACAATTTCCATTTTTCATCTTCTACAAAACTGGAATTTCCAGTTTTCGTGTGTAACTATTGTAATTTTCAGATTTCTAGTTGAATTATTGAATCTTTGTTTATCCTTTCGAATACTTGTAATAGTTATATACTTTCCGTACTGCATTATAAAGTACCATAGAGCAAAAACTTCCAACAACTTAAGACAATATTTGTATTGTATTACTATTAGTGTTTGAAAGATGTCGGTCAAAAATTGTGTGACCAAATCTGGATATATAAATGGTTTTCTAGTAGAAGAGAGTGATGATGATGAACGTGTTCATGGTGTCACCGCTACCAAGACTGGTGGAAACAAGCGCTCTCGAGAGCCTGAGGATGTCAATTGGGACAAGAGGAGAAGACTGAAGATGTTATTCTATCTTGCAGCAGAAGGCCTATATCTCGTCCCGGACAAAAGATCCGAATAATGGTAAAGAAGGAACTGGACACTCAGTTTGATGAAGTGACTGAAGTGAGCCAGAATCCGAAATTGGGATAAGTAGTTTTTCTTACTTGTCAAGAATAAAGATTAAATTATGTCTGATTAAAAATGGATTAAAGTAAGGAGGAATATGAAAATAATTTATATTCCTTACGCTTTAAAATCAGAAGTTTAATCTTATCTTCTTTCCCGTTTAAAGATTGGATTGTAAACGACTTTAAAAGATCCGTTCTTTTAAGTGTAATTGTTAAAGTGTGTAAAGTATGTTCGCACATACGATGGAGAAAGATCCACTAACTGTGCGAAAACTGTTACCACTTTTAAGTAAGCGCCAAGAATTATTTGGGCACCAATCTTAACGGAAGGAGTTTAAAAGCTAAAGACGTTGAACCTGTCATACTTGGCAGAAGATTCTTCATAGGATTATATTGGACACTCAGTCATAAAAAGCCTCCGGGCGACTGGAGTGGGCCAAAATTCCTTTGATATGATGATATTGGACACTCAGTCATACGAAGCCTCCGGCGACTGGAGTGGTGCCAGAATTCATTTCATAGGAAAAGTAATGGACACCTAGTAAGGTGGGCCAGAGTTTCCAGGTCTTAATGATCTGAAGGCCTAAAGAAAGGCAGTAAAGAAATTGGACACTCAGTCTGCCAAAGCAACTAGAGTGTACCCGAGTATCGAGATCACATATGATCCGGTTACGCCCTAACCACGGGCAAGAGGTTGTTCATGTGAAGCAACGCCACCTCTAAAATCAAAGGGGCTGGAGAGGTTGTCCTCAATAGGACTTCAAGGAATGAGATCACTCTAAAAAGAGGTGATACATGTTCCTAACTTGGTTTAAGGGACGCTGTTGGTCAAGCTGGTTTGAGACTAGTCCAACAGTTCTGAATAACTAAGAATGGTACAGTATGTCTGTAGCCATATGAATGATATATTTGTAATCCGTGCATCTATGCCATCATAGATTAAGACACGTTAAATAGCAAGTCATTCAAAAGCTAACGATGTTGAGATTGTTGCCTTCTTCGACATAAACCCTCAAAATAAATGTGAGGTAGATGAAGAGGCAAAATCACCTTTCCAAATTCCGTCAAGGGAATAGCGAAAGAAGCACTGCTCCTCTAGAACTTAGTCACACCTACTTGGGTGATTTGAAGTTTATACAAAATAGAGGAGGGGAGACAAGTACGTTGTGATCTTCATTGATGATGGTACAACATATGGAATCCATTGTTTGTTAAAAAGCAAAGATGAAGTTGTTGAAGCGGATGAGCGCTACAAAGCAGAAGTTGAAAATCAACTAAGCCTACGGATTGAGAAATTCGTAGTGATAGAGGGGGAGAATGTGAAGCATCGTTCATTAAACGACTTCTCATTACTCACCTCAGTCTAACGGTGTTAGCCAAGCGCAAACCCGTACGCCCAAATTATGTGGGGTAGCTTGGTAAAAGATGGACTACCAAAACAGGTCAAGTTCGACCTAAGACTGTAGATTGCATATCCACTGGATCTGCAAATAACAGTAGTGTTGATCTCCTCTTGGCGTCAAAGAATGCTGAATTCTTTGGAGATAACTTTCCTTGGAAAAGGAAAAATGAGTAATTGCTCAAGGTTAACAAGAACCCGCGAGGGCCTGACTGTCCGGAACTAGACGTTCCGTATCTACAGGACTCGAAAATTGCTGGATATCCGGAACTTAATATTCCGGATTTGCAGAACTCAGGGATTCTAGATGTTGAACCAAGGAGGAGCAAAGAGGGGACAAAGACTTGTTCCATACCTTCTAGCTTGTATAGTTGAGAACGAACCATGGACAATTAACAAATAATTGTTATCTCCAAAAGCGCTGCTTTGGAAAGAAGCTAAAGAGAGAAATAGATTCCATATATAGAACCATACTCGTGTAATAGTTAATCTTCCTCCGGGAAAAGAACCTTTGGGTTGTAAAAAGTGCTCCCCTGTGAGTAGCTTCACATCCAGGGCCATTGTAGTCTTACATGGCATGGGTGTTGAAATGACCTTCCCAACCGGAGAGTTGGAAGAAGAGGATCGAATTGGTTTGTTTGAACTGTTGGGCTTCTTCCCGAACTTTCATTTTGGTCCCCGAAATGTTAATATTTTGGTCCCGAAAGTCTCGGATAAAACAGAAACAATGAATCGATCACGAAACATTGACTCGAAGTTAGAAAGCCAACGGTTGGAAAACCAATGGTCTTAGAGTGAAAATCATATTGAAACAAAGTCTCGATATGAAAGATATGGGTATCACGAGATGACATCTTAGGAATTGGATTTCTAAGACATCTAACGGATCGGTCGATAGTTGACGGTCTCGTTGAAGCCACCAATGGATATGAATCATAGAACTGATTGGAATCATGGTGCACCCATAGACAAGGAGCGATATGCTCGGGTCACGTGTAGTTCAATGTATTGTACACACTACAACCGACCAGTATCGTCCAACAAACAGATCGGTTGAACTAAGGTTCACCGATGATCTTAATACATGATCAATAGAAGGCGTAAAGTCGGATATGACGATATCCGAATTATTCGCTTATCTACGGATTATAGTATTCGGATGTCCAGCGGCTCGAGAGAACACGATGATGCAAACCGGACATCGATCCGAAGAACACCAAAGCCACAAGTAAATGTGTATGGTGGTTCTTGGAAAATCCTCTAAGCAAACTTGCATCGACCGATTCATGATGGTATCGAAGTTTATCGCTTTATACAAAGCATGAAAGAAGTTGAGTAACTTCACGACTCATTAGAGGACGTCCCTTATTGGGATAAACCCGTGCCTTCGGCGGTTCTACACTTGTGGCTAGCCGGTCGGCTTTAGGAAGGACACGGATGACGGCGTCTGGACATATCTGTCGGGATCTGTCGGAGACATAAGACCGTATGGTAGTTGATCATCACGGGTGTCACTTCCTTGTTTACTAACTAAAGGACTACCCGAGATCAAGTGTTCTCTTGTCTAGGGGAATGGGCTTAAAACCCAAAATATACGGACCAATACAAAATGTGGAAACCCAACTTTATGAACTGGAGATCCCGTAATTTGGTTCAATGGGAAAACTAAGTTGTAAAGGTTCGCTTGATCGCTTCGGTGGAAGCATGAGCACTTCGGATAGTGATCTCGAAAAGAAACACCAAATCCAAAGCCGTTCCCGCGATAGACGTTAAGTGCTATCTCGCAGTATGGGTAAAGGTTAAGTTTTCAAAATCAGTAATGATCCTCAACAACGAGGTTAGGTCTTTGGGAAACTTTTAATGGTTCCTAACCCTTGTGAAGTGGGGTATAGCAGGATACCTTGTAGGAGACCACCTATTTAAGTGCGAGGACGGGCCGCCTCAAAATGAACGCGCTTAAGAATCCAAGACGTTGTCCATGGCCAAAACGGACAAAACATTACGAAGAAGAGAGTAAGGGAATTTGTTGTGTTGGTACCATTGACTTGGCTTACACTAAACACGACGGTTCAAGACATCACGTTTCACCGCGCAGTAAGTAAGTCCGATGGTATTCAACTATGGAAGGTTCAAAGCTGAGGCTACCTCTCCTTATGCAACATCGGTCCGTGAAATATTGTTTGGAAATGAAAAGACACCATGTGAGTGCGCCAAAATCTCTTTCAAGAGGGGATTGTTGGAAATTTGCCTTTGGCGGGAGTTGCGACCGACCAACTTTAACGGCTTAAACACTAGTGTTACGCATATTGGAGAATTCGGTTCTTCATACATGCATGATCTACTAAGTACGTAGATAACCGTAGGGCCAAAAATCATCAAATTTCATTGAGAAATGAAAGAGATATTGGTTCACGAAGTAAGGTGTTTGAAGCATGGAAAGTGTGGTATTGTGTGTAATTCTCCCTCATCGGTAGAGGAAGAAAGAATTGTTGTGTATATAAGACTCGAAATTGGTTTGGGGTTTGGGACCCCAAGGGGTATCCCATGTGTTTAAAGGAGGGAGGACCTAGATGTGCTTCGGTTCGAGGAAAGACCACACGTGCGCCGCCGCCGCCCGCCCGCCCGTCCGGTTCCGAGTTCCGGGTTCCGAGTTCTCGGGTTCACGGGTCGTGGGTCGTGGGTCGTGGGTCTTCTGATATTATCTTTTTGGGCCAGAGAACTTTGCCAGAAGTACAGTTTGATCCCAGAAGTTTCCAGATGTACGGTTCGGATCGAATTCTTTCGGATGTACGCTTTGGTCCCCGAAGTTTCAAGATGTACAGTTTGGTCCCTCAAGTTTCCGAATCGGACATCAAAGCGAGTTGCCAAGCACTCAATTCAGCCATTTATTTTGGCTGAATTACTCCTCCTATAATGGCCAAATCCGTTGGTCTTTTCTCCATTTATGTTGGTGGCTTTACTACCTTCATAATGGCCATTATTTGGTCATTATGGAGGGCGATAATCAGCCCCTCCCTCACCTATATAAACACCCCCTTACACCATTGTTGAGCACCAAGGAGAACACCAAAAACAAGTGCACGAAAATACACAACCGAAAACAGTTTTCTTCCTACAACTTCCAAGCATCATTTCGTTACTCAATATTCTTCACGGTAGCTCTTGAGTTTTCTTTGCTCGGGGTTCCATTGTTTGTTTTATCTTGGGAGACAAATTGTCCAGGGACGTATAAAGGATACATACGGGGCAATATTGTCTTAAGGACAGAGTGCTACACTCGACTCAACAAACACAATTTCCATTTTTCCATCTTCTACAAAACTGGAATTTCCAGTTTTCGTGTGTAACTATTGTAATTTTCAGATTTCTAGTTGAATTATTGAATCTTTGTTTATCCTTTCGAATACTTGTAATAGTTATATACTTCTTGTACTGCATTATAAAGTACCATAGAGCAAAAACTCCCAACAAGAAGTGCCCGTCAACATTAGACACGTTCACTTTAAAGTGATTTGTAAGGATCGGAATCTTTTGTCCCTTGCTTCCAAGACCACGCCTAGCTATGGGAACACGTAAAGCCTTTTTCTTCACCGGATCTGGTTCTGCTTTTGCTGGATGGAAATCAATTGGAACTTTGAGTGAATCCACCATTGTCCTCTTCAGCCATTACCACAATCTTCAATAAAAAGAATACAAGTTTCAGAAGATCCTCAGTAAAACTGGAAAAAATTATGCAGAGATCTTTTGTAGGCAAAAAGATGCTCGTAGGAGCAGTCAATAAAAGAAACTAAATGCAGACAACTACTAATCGTTAATTCCAGGCTTTGATCTCGTTTTACCTATGTAATAACACATGAGATGACAATTCAAAAGATAATAATGGATAATGAACGCAAGTAAATTAACTCTGAAAACATCTAGGAATGAAAAGATTCAAAATGCAGTAGCCAACAACCCAACACACCAGCCAACAATGAGGTCATACTAAGCAAGAAATCATAGCAAGTAATTCACTTTACAAATAAATGCAAATTGGTGAGTGTTATGCCATGTCATTTTGCAAATAGAATTGTTATCAAGTTGCACACAATCTAGAAGGTAACTGTGCAACTGAAAGTACAATTTTCAGAATGAAACATTAAAAACACCTTATCTTATCTGTCTCCATTCTCTTGGTTGGAATTACCAAGAGAAAAAAAAAGATAAGAGACTAGAATCCAAAAACATAACACTCATTTAATAGTTTTTAAAGAAAATGTTTCTGCGAGCCACTTAAAATGCAACATTATGCCTCAAAGTAGAGCCATGATAAGAAAACTGTCATTGCTAAAAAGCAGAGATTGCATGAATTAAAATAGTGCTCGTGTAAGTACCGCGCCAAATAATGTTTTTTTTTTTTTTTTTTGCAGAAATATAGTAGTACATTTTTAAGGTCAAATCTAAGCAGTAAACTACAACTTATTGCACCATTTAAACTAAAATCAGTAGGGCCAATAACACGTAAAAAATTTAACAGGTTGTGCAGGATATCTTTTTTTAATAACCATCCACCAAAATAAATATTTCTTTTTCAGGAAATTTTCCAAGGAAAACATTTTCCTTCTTAGCAAACACCTTCTACGCGGCAAATCTAGCGCATATCACTTAAGAAATGTAATAAAACTCCAAAAAGTAGAATACCCTTAACAGAGGCAAAAGCAGGGAATCCAAGGCAAAATAGCACAAGCATTACTACCAAATGGCCATAAACCAAACACCACACAACTCATAACTCACACATGCAAGAGGAAACAATTTTTTAAAAGAAAATATAGTACCAAGAAAAGTAAATTTCCGAAAATTTAAGCACAAAATAAATCTTCTTCAGCTTACTGGTTTTGAAAAAAAACATGTCAAGTTAAACAGCCTTCAACACCACATAGGCCCAAACTTTTCACTAGAAGCACAAAAAAGAGGGGAAAAGAGAAACACCAGATAGCATTTCAACCACATTCACTGATAACAAAATACCCACATGCTATACTTCAACAAAACACCAAATAGCACAAACGAAGTTTCCTTCAGCTTACTGGTTTTGAAAAAAACATGTCAAGTTAAACAGCCTTCAAGGCCACAAAGACACAGAACTTTTAACTACAAGCACAAAAAATAGGGGGGGGGGGGGTGGACAAACCCCAGATAGCATTTCAACCACATTTGCACTGATAACAAATGTGGTTATCTTGCTTTGCTTTTGCTTTTGCTTTTGCTTTTGCTTTTGCTTTTGCTTATGCTTTGTCTTGAGCCGAGGTTTCTCGGAAACAACCGCTCTACCTACTAAGGTAGAGGTAAGGTCTGCGTACACTCTAACCTCCCCAGGCCCACGTTGTGGGATTTCACTGGGTATGTTGTTGTTATTGTTGTTGCAGTGATAACAAAATAACCACATGCTATATACATCAAGAAACACCAAACCTAGCACAAACTAAGTCTTTTTTAGCTTACTAGCTTTGAAAAAAAACATGTCAAGTTAAACAGCCTTCAACACCACAAAACCTAGAACTTTTACTAGAAGCACAAAAAGAAGAGGAACAAAAAAACATATAGCATTTTTACCACATTCAAATAACTACACTGCAGTAGTAACAAAATACCTACATGCTATATTTCAAGAAAACACTAAAATAGCTTCTCAACCACCGCAAAGCTCAGAACTTCTCACTAGAAGCACAAAAAAAAGGTGAAAAAAACAAACCCCACATAGCATTTTAACCACATTTAAACAGCTATATTGCAACAACAAACAACAACATACCCAGTTAAACAGCTATAGTGCACTGATAATAAAATTTCCACATGCTATATTTCAAGAAAACACTAAAATAGCTTTCCAACCACCTCAAACCCCATAACTTTTCACTAGAAGTACAAAAAAGAGGTGAAAAAAACAAACCCCGCATAACATTTCAACCACATTACACAGATAACAAAATACCCACATGCTATACTTCAAGAAAACATGAAATATAGCTTAAAAACCATACCTTGAGCTCAAATGAGGCGGATGAAGAACCATAGTGGAGAGCAGAAACCCTAATGTAGGACAAAAGAGAAAGCAAATAGTGATGTACTAGTAGAGTGAGAGTGACATACAACAACAACATACCCAGTGAAATCACACAACGTGGGGTCTGGAGAGGGTAGAGTGTACGCACACCTTACCTCTATCTTGGTAGGTAGAGCGGATATTTCTGAGAGACCCTCGGCTCAAGACAAAATATAAACACAAGCAAAACAAGAGAAATAATCAAACCCGGACAAAAAAAATTTAAAGCATTATGATAATGCTGGTATCAAAAGCGAATAAGTCGATAGCGCATTCTGAAAAGGAAGCAGTAACTAACGCATGTAAATAAGATAAACAAAGTACACTAAAGAACACATAGCAACAGAAATCAAACTACAAGGGACTATAAAGCAATACTGCGTCTATTAGTATGATAGGTTAAGCAGGCCTACAACAATAACACTACAACTACCAGTTTGCAAGCGTAAGTAGGACTACGCTCGACTACCTACTACCTTTCTACCCTAATCATTGTTCTCCACAACTCCCTATCTAAGGTCATGTCCTCAGTAAGTTACACATGCGCCATATTCCGTCTAATCACCTCTCTCCAATACTTCTTCAGCCTACCTCTACCCCTCATGAACCCGTCCATAGACAACCTCTCACACCTCTGCACTGGGCATTTGTGTCTCTCCTCTGCACATGCCCAAACCATCTTAACCTCGCTTCCCGTATCTTATCTTCCACAGAGGCCACTCCCACTCTGTCCCGGATATCATCATTTCTAATCCTATCACTCCTTGTATGCCCACACATCCATCTCAACATACTCATATCCGCAACTTTCATCTTTTGGATGTGCGAAGTCTTGACTGGCCAACACTCCGCCTCATACAACATAGTCGGTCTAACAACCGCCCTATAGAACTTGCCGTTAAGTTTTGGTGGCACCTTTTTGTCGCATAAGACTCCAGATGCGATCCTCCATTTCATCCACCCTGTCCCAATACGATGTGTGACATCGTCATCAATCTCTCCATCCCCTTGGATAATAGACCCGAGGTACTTGAAGCTTTCTTATTTTAGAATGACCTGAGTACCAAGCCTCACCTCCACACCTGTCTCAAAGTCGCTCTCGTTACTGAACTTATACTCCAAGTATTCTGTCTTGGTCATACTCAGCCCGAACCCTTTAGACTCCAGTCTGTCTCCAAACCTCCAGCTTAGCATTCACTGCGCTGCAAATCTCATCAATCAAGACTATATCATCTGCGAATAACATACACCATGGTACCGATCCATGGATTTGTCGCGTCAGTCCATCCATCATCAAGGCAAATAAGAATGAGCTAAGAGTTGATCCCTGGTGCAACCCCGTCCTCACTGGAAAGTGCTTCGAGTCTCATCCTACTATCTGTACCCTGGTCTTAGCTCCATCATACATATCCTTAATCGCCCTAGTGTACGACACATGTACACCTCTAACCTCCAAACATCTCTATAGAACCTCCCTAGGGACTTTGTCATATGCCTTCTCGAGGTCGATGAAAACTATATGCAAGTTTCTCTTTCTCTCCCTATACAACTCCACCAACCTCCTAATAAGATGAATGACTTATGTAGTCGAACGCCCGACATGAATCCAAATCGATTCTCAAAAATAGACACATACTCTTTTTGGCCTCTACATGTTCCCTTCGTTATAATCTATGCTCTCTATTTTTAGTGGATAAGAGGAAAATCCATTAAAGGGTATAATGGTCTTTTTGAGATTGTTTAGTGGTCACTTTCTAATTTATATATCCAAGAGAAGATTGGATTCAAGATTTATTTATGTTATCATGGTAGAATTTTTAGCTAAAATTATCCCTTTATCTATGGTAGTAAATGTAGAATTGTATTAATTTTCATTGAGGAGTGTTTCTCATTAATACAAATATATATAGTGTGTACAATGTGAAATTGTAATACAATAGGGATCCTATTTCTACCATAATTATACATCACTAATAATTACATGAGATATGGTAAATATTTAAATAATATTCACTAATACACCCCTAAGTCGGAGCGGGAGTAGGCCGGACGCTTAGACTGGATCTGAAGTCGAGGAATAGCTGTCTAGGAAGACCTTTCATGAATATATCCACATACTGATACGAAGAATGCACATACAACACCTTAACATGACCGAGAGCAACCTTCTCACAAACAAAGTGTATATCCATCTCTATGTGCTTGGTTCGCTGATGCTGAACCGGATTATGAGATAAATATATGGCGGATATTTTATCACAGTAAACCAAAGATGCCTTTCGCAAGGGATACTGAAGCTCCAAAAGAAGGTTGCGGAGCCAGTATATCTCAGCAACAACATTTGCAACGCCTCTATACTCTGCTTCTACACTCGAACGGGATAATGTGGCTTGTCTCTTGGCAGACCAAGAAATGAGATTATTCCCTAAGAACACACCATAGCCGGAGGTGGAGCGTCGTATGTCAGGACAACCTGCCCAATCAACATCCGTATATGATAGCAACCTGGTCGGTGCTGAGGGGTATAAATGCAATCCATAATCAAGTGTGTCATTAACATATCGAATGATACGCTTAAGGGCAGTGAAATAAGGCTCACTAGGGGATGCATGAATAAGCATACCTGCTGAACAACATTAGCAATGTCAGGCCTGGTGAAATTAAGATATTGTAGTGCACCTGCAAGACTCCTGTAAAGGGTAGGATCAGACAATGGGTCACCATCAATGACACTAAGCTTTGATTTTGAGTCAATCGGAGTGGACATTATCTTGCAGTTTGCCATTTTAGCCCTGTATACTATCTCATCTGCATACTTGCGCTGACACAAAAATATAGTATCTGCAGATCTAGTCACGGATATTCCCAAAAAGTAACTCAACTTCCCCAAGTCAGTCATAGCAAATTCGGTTTTAAGCAATGCAATGATTTCATTTTTCAACAAATTTGAGGAGGCAGTAAGCATGATGTCATCCACATATAACAACAAATAAGCAATGTTACTACCTCTATGAAAAATAAATAAAGAGTTATTACACTTGCTGCATACAAACTCAATCCTCATGATGTACTGTGCAAAGCGATCATACCACGCTCTAGGGATCTGTTTCAAACCATAAAGTGACTTATGGAGACGACATACATACGGGGCTGCTGGATGAACAAAACCAGACGGCTGGTGCATGTAGACAGTTTCCTTCAAATCTCCATATAGAAATGCATTCTTCACATCAAGCTGATGAATCGACCAATGCTTACTCGTAGCAATACTCAAGACTGTGCAAATGGTAGCCGATTTAACAACCGGACTAAATGTCTCACCGCATTCAATACCCTCCTGCTGATTTATGTCATTAACCACAAGTTTTGCATTGTATCTCTTTAGATCACAACTGCCTCTGTATTTGTGATGAAAAAGCCACATGCAACTGATCACATTCATCCCCTCCGGTCTAGGTACCAAATCCAAAGTATGTTGTTTCGTTAAAACATTAAATTCCTCACGCATGGTTGTATTTCAATTAGGGTCTAGTTTGGCTAATTTAGGGCTTTGGGGAATTGAGGATATGATTTATGCGGATATGTTAAACTGAACTTTGGGTTTAAAAATTCCGTGTTGGGCATGAGTTTCCATATTTTTTGGGGGCATGGGGTAGTGGTGGGTCTGTTATGTGGGGATAATGTCGGGTCAGGGGTACCAGTGGCAGTAGTTGTATCAAGTGGGGGTTGGGTATGGTCGACAATGTATGAGGTAGAGCCGGTGGTAATGGGTTATCAGATCTGGTTGGTTGGGGTCAGGGATGTAGTCCGATCGGGTGGGTTTGGGCTACGACTTGACGGCGCGGGGATGGTGAATGGTGTTGGTCGATGGGGTTCTGTGTACATGTATTGGAGTTGAGTCAATTTACTGGAGCAGTGATGGGTACAATTGGGTTGGCTGGGATGGCGACACATGGTGGCGGTGACACTTGAGAAATCGGTGATGGTGGTCGGAAGGTGGATGTGATGGTGACCGGTCGTGATGGGGTGATGATGCGCTGATAGCCGGTGGTAGTAATGGCAGTCAGCGATGTCAGAGACGTGGTCGGAGATGGTAACAAGGAAGCTGAGACGCTGTTGGAAGTTGCAGCAGTAGGTGGCAGAGACAAGGACGTGGGGGTAATGGTGGAATTACAGGCTGGAGGGTTGCATGACAGACCGCCGGTAGTAGTAGTGGCGGGAGGTGGTGGTGACGGAGTGTTGACTGTTGCCGAAACAATGGTAGCATGATGGAGAGCTTGGTGGACAAGCGGTGATGTGTTTGAATCATCAAGAAATTTGTAATCAGTGACTCGAATTTTTTTGAATGTTGTCAAACGGGAAAACATACTCGACAAAGGTGACGTGTCGTGAGATTATGATTTTGTCGGTGGATAGTTCATAGCACAAGTAACCCCTATGGTATCGATGGGAAGCCTAGGAAGGCACACCGAGTAGATCTGTGTGCCAATTTGTGGGGGACCGTGGATGTCAGATTAGGGTAACACAGACAATCGAAAATTCTAAGATGGTCACAGGTAGGGGTTCGACGTTAGAGAATTTTGGTGGGTGTCCTATTTTAAATCGCACGGGTAGGTAAAATGTTGAGAATGTATTCTACCATTTTAATGCATATACCCAAAAAGTAGGGGGAGAGACACATGAAAAAGGAGGGTACGAATCATATTATTAACGGTATGGAGAATTCCTTCGGCTTTACCATTTTTAGGGGAGGTACAGAGGCACGAGAAATGAAAGATCATGCCATTAGCCGCACAAAATTTATGAAATAGGGAATTATTGAACTCACGACCATTATCACATTAAAATATTTTTATGTCTTTTCTAAATTGCGTTTAAACCAGTGTACGAAATTCAATGAATTTGGAGAACACTTGAGATTTGAGTTTGATGGGATAGACCCAAAAAAGTGAGAGAAATCGTCCAAGAATACTAAGGGTGAGCGGTTCCGGATACCCTAACCTTTTTGAACTACCCGGATCCTATCCAATAAAAGATCGGTTCCTAAATTTACTATCCGGAACCTACCTTGACCCTGCGGTTCCGAGTAGGTTCCCGGGTACCCTATAAAGTTTTGTGTTGCTTAAAGAGATATATCTGATTATCACGGGCAGTAGCCTCATCCGAAGTGTTAAGCAGATGCTCATTATCCCCATTTATAGTACCTTTAAAATGAGCACCAATCAATTTTTGCTTCTTGTCAATATTGTGAGGATACTTTTTGCAAGTTCTCAAATGTTTCCACATGGATGAAGTACCATTGTTAACACTATAAGCCAAGCTTTCATTGCAATAATTACAGATAGAAACAACATTACCAGTTTTCTCATCTTTTGCTTTAACAAAATGCTCCCAAGCCTCTGATTTTGTTGCCTTCTTTTTTTCCGATGGTGCACGAGTTGTGGATACCGTGCTAGACTCAGCCATGTACCAAAAAAAGTATCAAAACAAAACATTGTCAGTAACTATGGAATATCTAAGTAAACACAAATTCAATCAATTAGATGGCATTATATTTAATTCCATTTTAGAAAGCTACTATAAAAGATAGTCAGTTAGAAATTGAATGTTCACCAAAATCTTCTTTCACAAATTCAATCAATTAGATGGAATTATATTTAATTCCATTTTAGAAAGCTACTATAAAAAACTATCAATTTAGAAACTGAATGTTCACCAAGAATAGAGATGAGAAATAAGGATAAACCAAGTAGCCATAGAGACATATTAAGACGAGAGTGAATCGATAGTGATGATTCTTATGAAAGAGAGGAGAGAGTGAATCGAGAGAGGAAGAGTTGAAGAGGTAGAGGTGAGAGATGGAGAGATGCAAGAGGCTAGGGTGAAGAAGAAGAAGAAGAAGAGTGAGAGACGTGTTTAGTCTCAGATTAGGCGGGAGAGGCGTAAGTGGTATGACCTTTTTTTTCTTTTTTTTTATTAACTAAAAAATAATGGAATTTAAAAAGTAGAAATATTTAATATTTCATAGGTTTCAGGTATCGGTTATGGGTCCGGGTACCATGTCTCTATTTGCCAGAATCGACCCGATATTGATCGGTTCCTAATTTTACTACCCGAAACCTACCGGTTAGTGTCGGTTCCGGTCGGGTATCTGAGTACCCTATACCCGTGCTCACCCCTAAAGAATATCAGATAATATTTGTGGCTTAAGTTGCTTGTTATTGTAGAAGTCCATAAATTTGCATGAATAATATTAAAAGGAGAGAAAGTAATACTCATAGAAGGCTTAAATGGTAGTCTAACGTGTTTCCCTAGATGACACGAGGAGCAACTATGTGAAAGATTCCCTTTATTATATTAAATTTCAGTTTCTGAGGGAATAAAAAATGTGAGAACCCGGATGACCATGTCTACTATGCCACGTTGAGAGAGATATTGTTGTTAAAACGGTAGGAGGAGTGACGAGGGCAACTAGAGATGTGGGAGGGGTGACACTGGCACCAGGCGTGGATAGGAAATGATAGAGGTCCCCCTCGCCATTGCACCTCGTAAGAAGTTTCCCGGTACGGAGGTCTGTTACAGAAAACACAAATGGGTCAAAATTAATTCGAAATTATCGTTGGCAAATTTTATGACGGAGATTAGGTTCTTGATAATGTTCGGAGCATATAGGACATTTTAAGGGAGAAATGGAGATGCGGTGGTGGGGTTAGTGTGTGGCCAAATCCTTGAATTGGAATGCTATGACCGTTTCCGACAATAATAGATTGCGGAGTATTTAAATTACACATTTGAGAAAGATTACCAGAATTATTGGTGAGGTGATACGTGGCGCCCGTATCCATATACCACACATTATTGGGCTTTCGAAGAGTCAATGTGCCGAAAGCCTAACCCAAACTAGATTGGGGAAGGCTCGGAGTAGAGAAGTGGGCCCTAGGAAATTGGGCCTGGCTTCTGTGGGCCGTCGGATGGGAACCTAGACTGTTGGGCAGAAGGCTGGTGGGCCGGATGGCCTTGGCCCAACGGTCGAACTGCACAGTTGATGGGACTTGGGCTGCAGCTTCTAGATTCTGTCTGGGGCTGATGGGTTCAAGCTAGAAGCCCAGTTCCCAGCTCTCCCACTACTGCCAGCGCTGCACCTATATCCACAGCTATATCCATGGTGGCTGCGGAGATCGGGTAGGAGAGAGAAAACAATAAGGGGGAGAGGGATTTGGGATGTATACGAGGCGTATATGAGGCAGACACAGTCGTATACAAGACGTATAACGGCTTAGGAAGGTTGTATACATGTAGTATATAATAGAAGGGATCGTATATCAGCCGTATACATAGTGTATATCGGCGTGTATAAGCTGTATACAATGGGTATACAACATGTTGGAGAGATAGGAACGGAGGGAGGGTTGTATATCATAAGTATACCAGGGGTATACATGGCTGTTTAGCAGAATTGGAGGGCTATGCAACTGTATATCAGTGTATATCAAAGGTATACCGGCGGTATACGGTCGGTTCGGCGCCGGAAAAAGAGGGGAGTGGGCGGCCGAAATTACGTTTTAGGTTGGGAATGATTGTTGGATTTTGATACCATGTAGAATTGTATTAATCTCCCTTGAGGAGTGTTTCTCATTAATACAAATATATATAGTGTGTACAATGTGGAATCCTAATACAATAGGGATCCTATTTCTACCATAATTATACATCACTAATAATTACATGAGATATAGTAAATATTTAAATAATATTCACTAATAGTAAATATTGTGGTCCTTCAAATATAATTTTAAGTATTTGTAGTTCCTTAAATTTGTTAAAGTGGAATAACTTTGGTCCAATTAATAATATGGACTTAAAAATTAACCGTGACTATCAAAAAACACTACTAAAAACATACCAAAAAATCGACCGACTTGTCGTATTTTTTGGTAGCCGCATTAATTTTAAATTTTTTTCTCTTAGTTGGATTAAAGATTCTCTACTTTAGCAAATTTAAAAAATTAAAAATGCTTAATGTTATATTTAAAGGCCCAAATTACATTTTGCCTAAAAACTCGTTATTGTATACAGGAGGCGAAAATTGAAAAAGTGGGTTAGTGTTGGTTTTATTTATATAAATTAATAGGACATTTAGAGGGAATGTTCCCCACTTATATGGGTGGGATTTCCTTGTCGTTGTTTTCGTAATTATTCTTACTTGAAGAAAATAGAAAGTAAACTAGTACAGTATCTTTTACTCTTTGCATTATTAGATTACTGCACCTAAATGGTCCCTCGGGGCATAGCTGGATGACAAAGGAGGGGAACTTAAACTTGAGGCCTGCAATGTGGGTTCGAACCATGGTGGGAGCAATTTGCTCTATTTTGTGGTAGGACCTTGTAAGTGATATTAGTTGATCTGTTCTCAAACCCTGGTCATTCAGGCACATCCCGCGATTTACCAGTAGTAGTGCTGAGAGACCGGGACTACTATCTCAAGGAATAGTCTGGCGTAAACCTGGAAGCTAGATATAAAAAAAAAAGATTACTGCACCTAAATGTGTGGTCCAACGTAGACAGATAATGTTAGGTGATATTTTCGCATATGTTAAACTTTTAGTAGGTAAAACTATTCGATATTTAAGGACAAAATATAACAAGTGTTTGATGAAATTAGTTTTTAAAAACGTTTTTATATCCTACTAACCTAAATGGAATATCAATTCTATTTATACACAAAATAACTCAATCTAGCGTAAACATTGTGTAAATATTTACAAACACAAACAAAACACCTTAATCATTGAAAGAAGTCACTTCAAAATTAAATACTACGTTATCAATGCATTTAATTGTTCATAACAGATCGAGCTCATCATTGTACATTTATTTTTGCCATGATTTTTATTCAGTATTCAAATAGTTTGTAATTGATCGAAGGAGTGATTCTTCATGTAAAATAGCTCTTTCACATTTCTACCACTAAAGCAATTTAAATGTCTCTCTTTCAATGTGATTAATATAGTTTTTTTTGCATGTAATTGGATCATTTCTTAGGAATATTTGACACAGCTAGCATAAACTTTATTTAAATCGTAGGTGTTGGTGCAATACATAACATTAGTATCAAACAAAACCCTCATGTGGGTGTGCAACACCCGTCCTTATTACTCCAATTGCAATCATGGTTAGTTAGTGATACACTCGTGTAAGTGATATTTATGCAAGATATTTGAAGTATATGAATATTGTTTAATCTGTTTGTTTTTCTTGAACACATTAAAATTGAGTGGATGTGATGTGTCGTATATCTCCTTAAAATGAGGTTGACTGAAAAAATAGCTACATACCACTTCAAACAAGTTCAGGAATGTAATAGAATCTCATATAATTAAAGTCTAAGATCGAAAGGAGCGAAAGCAAACTATTTTGAAAGTTTTTATGTATTTTTTATTTTTATTATATAAAAAATATAAGTCTATCAAGAATATGACGTTTCAAGAAGTAAGCTTAGAACCCCGTCGTGATGAACAAATTCTCCTCCTAAATGTTACCAATGAATAATATTACTCATAAAACTAACTCTTTCAATTAATTAATTTTAAAATTAAACTGATTAAATTCGGTGCAAGTCTTTTTTTTTCTTCCATCCATATACTTCTTAGTTCTTTGGTATATTTGGAAGCATGGGAAAAGAAAAATATAAGTATATTACAAAAAAGTGAAAAATCTGTCAATATCTACTCCTTTCCTCATTTCATAACCTATTAAAATAAGGTCATTGCCCATTATATGCCCTTTTTACTTGCCTTTAAATTTAACCTAAGTGATAAATAGAACAGATATACACGGTATATAAGGAAACCGAGACCGTGTATATCACGGGAATATGGACAATATATTGTTGTAGTTACTTCACATTGTACACTTACCATAATTGTAGAATTCTTGTACAAATAGAATAGGGTTTTGGGAGTAGAATAGGAATATGATTTTCCATATTATAGAAATTATAAATTGTATATATACTCATTCATTAATGAAAATAATCAAGGGATTATTTCTTTCATGGTATTAGAAGTCTAGGTTTTTCATACCTCCTTCTCCCACAGCTTCCGCTCCTCTCGGCCAACGTGACGTCCAAGCCACCACCTCGGATTCTGTGACCGTCTTTTCTCTTCTCTTCCAAATATTTTCCAAATCCCTTCCTCATATATTGTTCTTTCGTCATGTCTAAGAACATGTATCATCTGACCCTTACTGTATCCAACATCAAGAACCACATCCCTATTGTTCTTGAGATGGAAAACGTCCAATACGCGACGTGGGCGGAGTTGTTCAAAATTCACGCAATCTCCCATCAAGTTCTCCATCACATAATTCCTCCCTCTACCCCTACTCCCGCGGAGGATCCTCAGTTATGGATTACTCTTGATGCTACTATCCTTCAGTGGATTTATTCCACTATTTCTACCGACCATTTACAAACGATTATTGAGCCGGACACTACGGCTATGGCTACATGGAATAGATTGCGTGATATATTCCAAGATAACCAACATTCCCGTGTTGTCACCCTTGAACATGAATTTACCCAAGTCCGCATGGAAGATTTCTCGAATATTTCAGCTTATTGTAAACGGCTCAAGGAATTGGCAGGCCAACTCCGTAACGTTGGAGCACCCATTACCAATAACCGTCTTGTTCTGCAAATGGTTGCAGGCCTATCTGAGGCCTATAATGGCGTGGGGACTCTCCTCCGTCAAAGTAATCCACTTCTACCTTTTTATCAAGCCCGTTCGATGCTCACGTTAGAAGAAGTCGGTTTGACCAAAAAGGCGGCTACCGATGCTAGTCCCGTGGTCATGATGACATCCTCCGCTAATTCTCAATGTTTTGTTAATAATTCGGGCCAAAACCGTGCTCACTGTGGAGGCAAGAAAAATCAGAAAAATAATGACAAAAATCGCAGTGGCAATCATGGTGGTTCCGGCGGTGGTGGGGGTGGCCAGAACAGTGGTGGCGGTGCTCGGCTATATGGCAGTGGGCCGCAGCCCCAGTGGTCCCAGTGATGGCCCCTTGGAAGTAGGGCTGGGCCAGTGGGCAGTGGCCCAACAACCCTTATTTTCTGGATCAACGTACCCCTGGCAGTGGGCCGGCCAGCAGCCCTCCAGGCCCAATTTTCCAGCTTCAGCTTCAAGGTTCAGGAACACTGTTTGGTCAGGGCAGCAAGGAAGCCTGCTTGGGCCTCGGCCTATGCAGGCATTATCGACAATGGGCCCCATACCGACTCCAACGGATATTGAGGCCGCAATGCATACGCTTGGATTAAATACTCCAGACCCAAATTGGTACATGGACACCAGCGCCACTTCTCACATGACGTCAGACCAAGATACTCTCTCGTCTTATTCCAGTTTGAGCAAAAATTGTGGCATAATTATTGGTAATGGCCACTTAATTCCAATTCGTGGTTACAGTCATACTGCTCTGTCTCCTCCCCATCCTCTTGCCTTGAAAAATACCCTTCATGCCCCTAACTTAATTAAAAATTTGGTGTCTGTCCGTAAATTCACCACTGATAATTGGGTTTCTGTTAATTTTGATCATTTTGGGTTTTTTGTGAAGGATTTCAAGACAGGGATACCTCTTATGAGATGTAATAGTAGGGGAGATCTTTATCCTATCGCCTGCTGCCAGTCTCTCAAGTCAAGCCTTGCCATCTACTTTTGCTGCTATAGCTCCTTCCTTGTGGCATGCACGTTTGGGTCACCCTGGGTCGTCCATTGTTTCTTCTTTACATAAAAATAATTTTATTTCTTGTAAGGGTACGCGTAGTACTCCAATTTGTCATTCATGTCCTCTAGAAAAACATGTTCGATTACCATTTGTAGCCTCTACTTCTCTCACATTGATGCCTTTTGATATTATTCATAGCAATTTATGTACTTCTCCCATTCTCAGTTTTGTGGGCCATCGTTATTATGTTCTATTTTTGGATGATTAACCGACGAGTTTGTTCAAACCCAGGAAAATTTAGGTACCCTTTCGATCTCACCAAACAAATTAATTATTATTTTCATAATATAGTGTTAAATCGTTAGGAATGCACCAAAATTATCCAAACCCATGGACTACAAAGAAAATATAGAACCTTGCCCGACAACATCAGCTGATTCAATAGCAGATGGTCTTGGAAAGTTTTTTGTGGACCTTTCCGTTAATGAAAAAATCACAATTTTTTCCACCTTCTTAAAATTTAGAGCATTCATTCGTACCCAATTCGAACGGAAAATAAAAAATATTCGATGTGATGCAAAGAATATGATAATGAGTTATTTTAGGAGTTTTATAATGCTAATGACATATTTTTTCGTTTCTCTTGTCCTCATACGTCCTCACAAAATGGGAAAGTCGAACGAAAGATTCGTATCATTAATAATATTATCCGAACTTTATTGGTCTATGCTTCCGTACCCCATTCCTTTTGGCATCATGCTCTACAAATGTCTACTTATCTTCTTAACATACTTCCTACCAAAGGATTGACTATTCCTCACCTCTTAAAGTCCTCTATAATAAGAATCCATCATATTCACATCTTAGAGTCTTTGAATGCTTATGTTAACCCCTCTTTCCGTCAACTACAATTAACAAACTTCAAGCCTGTTCTACCCCTTGTGTGTTTTTGTGTTATCAATCTAATCATCGTGGTTACAAATGTTTTGATTCATCGTCTAATAAAATCATAATTAGCTGCCATGTGATTTTTGATGAAACCTAATTTCCGTTTGCTAAGGTAAATAGTTCCGGGCTTCGTTTGTATAATTTTTTAGATGCCGAGATCTCCTTGTATATTATCCACCATTTATCGGACATGTCCCGCACCCAAAATCCACTAGCGGGCCCACTGCCTACTGGACCTCCAGTCCCGTCGCATTCTCCCTTCACGGGTCCAGCAACTGGGCCGCCTATCCAGCCCAGTTCTACCCGAGCTACTGTTTTCGACGTTAGTCCCGATTCCGATATTGGGCCAGCAGGCCCACTGCCTGCTGGCTCGTTCGTCACTAATCCGAATGTTTCCCAAAATCCACCAAATTCTCCCCCAAGTCACAGACCGATCACTCGTAGTCAACGGGGTATTTTTAAACCAAAGAGATATTTTAATCTACATTCTAATGTTCTTAAATCCCCCTACCCCATAACCCGGTGTCTACGTTGAATGACCCAAATTGGAAATTAGCCATGAACGACCAATATGATGCTCTTATTGAAAATAAGACGTGGGAGTTGGTGCCCCGTCCTTCTGGTTTTAATATTATTCAGTCTATGTGAATTTTTACTCATAAAGATAATTCTGATGGTTCTTTTGCGAGGCATAAGGCTCGTCTTGTAGGTGATAGTAGGACTCAACATGTTGACGTGGATTGTGGTGAGACGTTTAGTTCAGTGGTCAAACCGGCTACCATTCGCACTGTTCTCAGTCTGGCCCTTTCAAAGTCATGGCCCATTCATCAGTTAGACGTGAAGAATGCTTTCTTACATAGTGATCTTAAGGAAACCGTTTACATTCATCAGCCCTTGGGTTTTAGGGACCCCAAATATCCTCATCATATCTGTTTATTGAAGAAGTCCTTATATGGGCTTAAGCAGGCCTCACGGGCTTGGTATTCTATTGGGTTTTCTCACAGCAGATTTGATAATTCATTGTTCATATATCGTAGTGGTACTTCACTGGCTTATATTCTATTATATGTTGATGATATTATCTTGACTGCCTCTTCTAATGCGTTACGCAAGTCTATCATGACAATGCTTAGTTCTGAGTTTGCTATGAAAGACTTGGGGCCCTTAAGTTACTTTTTGAGGATTGCTGTCACTCGTCATGCAGGTGGGTTATTCTTATCACAACGAAAGTATGCCGCTGAGATCATTGAGTGAGCTGGTATGTCCTCGTACAAGTCTATTTCCACTCCAGTTGATACTAAATCCAAGCTGGGTGTTGCGGCTGAGTCATCTTACAAGGATCCGACCGGCTATCGCAGTCTTGCAGGAGCTCTTCAGTAACTTACGTTCACACGATCGGATATTACGTATGCCGTACACCGGGTGTGTTTGTTTATGCATGATCCCAGGGTTGAGCACATGAATGCACTTAAACGCATTATCCGATACATCTAGGGCACACTTGACTATGGCTTACATTTATATCCATCCTCGACGTCTACACTTGTCTCGTATACATATGCTGATTGGGGTGGCTGTCCAGATACCATACGCTCCACGTCTGGCTATTGTATGTTTCTTGGTAATAACTTGGTCTCATGGTCTGCGAAGCGACAATCTACATTATCACGCTCTAGTGTTGAGCCCGAATATCGAGGGGTAGCCAATGTGGTCTCTGAATCCTGTTGGTTACGTAATCTTCTCTTAGAACTTCATTCTCCCATTCAGAAAGCTACCTTGGTTTATTGTGATAATATTAGTGCAGTCTATCTTTCTGGTAATCCGGTTCAACATCAGCGCACTAAACACATCGAGATGGATATCCACTTTGTTCGTGAAAAGGTAGCTCGTGGACAAGTACGCGTCTGACATGTCCCTTCCATGTATCAAATTGCAGACATCTTTACTAAGGGTCTTCCCTCGGTTCTGTTTGAAGATTTTAGGGACAGTCTCAGCGTACGAAGACCGCCCACTATGACTGCGGGGGTGTGATAAATAGAACCGATATACACGGTATATAAGGAAACTGAGACCGTGTATATCACGGGAATATGGACAGTATATTGTTGTAGTTACTTCACATTGTACACTTACCATAATTGTAGAATTCTTGTACAAATAGAATAGGGTTTTGGGAGTAGAATAAGAATATGATTTTCCATATTATGAAAATTGTAAATTGTATATATATACTCATTCATTAATGAAAATAATGAAGAGATTATTTCTTTCCGTAAGCCTATGTGACACAGTAGACTCCACTTTATTATTCTTATTCATAGAATAAAAACGAGTGGTGCGCAGATAATTTGTTTGGATCAAACAAAGAAAAATAAATTACCTCAACTGTAAATGAGAAAGGCTTATGTGACACAGTAGACTCCACTTTATTATTATTTTTCATAGAATAAAAACGAGTGGTGCGCAGATAATTTGTTTGGATCAAACATAGAAAAATAAATTACCTTAACTGTAAATGAGAGAAAAAAAAATAACACCCCATTTTGTTGCTTACTTCTTTCTTTTCTTTTTTTGCCTTTTAATATCTGGTTATATTTGGTGGCAGGCCGAATAAAGAATGAAAAGGTTTTGTTCACATAAAGTTAAATTCCTTTGCTAATCACAACAAAGAGGTGTTTTCTGATATGACAACATATTCTACTCACAAGGGAATTGATTCCTTCTATTCCACCTTTTTTTTAGGCTGCTAGTATTATTAGATTAGAATTTAGAAGAAAACCTTAGTTGACAAAAACTATATTTTAGACTTCTAATTCGAAAGCTCTTAATCCTTTCAACACTTTATTAGTACTAATCAGGAACACAGGGAAAACTAAAGACCCCCTAAATTTAACACTTCTTTTTTTGGTATCAAAATTTAACACTTTATTAAAGTTTATTGTTTGTTTTACCTTGTGTACTTAACGTATAATCAACTCTAATATCTGCTTCAGTAAAAGTTTAGAATAAAGGGGTGACTATATATTATGCATTGTTGCTCTTTAATACCATATTCTAAAAGTGTATAGCTTGACGATTCCAGCCAGTGCTATAGAGTGAATTATGTGCTGTTAAAGCAGTGATTGAATCATAAAATGAAGAAAACAAATCTAGGGCAAGAGTCTGTTTAGAGAGGGAGAGAGGAGAAAGGAGAGAGGAGAGAAAATCTTTTTTTACGATCAGAAAAATAGGAAAATGAGCAAATCATTCAAAATATCTTGGGCTCGCTCTTTATATAGTGACCCAGAAGAATTAATTACATGTGGGCTGAGCCCAGTACAAATAAATGAAATTGTATGCAGAAATCCAAGTCCTAAGTAATACCCTTTGTATATATTCTAAGGCTGGCCAGTGGGTCGGGACGGCCCGGTCCCGCCCCGACACCGCCCCGAACCTGAGTAAAAATAAAAAAAATCAATAGCGGGACTCGAACCGAGACGGGACAATGTCTCGTCCCGACCGTCCCGGCCCGCCCCAGTCCCGCCAATCCCGATCCCGCCCGTTGTCCCCCCATTTGCAAAAATAATCGTTGCACCAAAGGGCAGTTTTTGCCTCCCCCCTCCCCCAACCCCCCTACCCCTTAATATTTATTTTTAACCCATAAGTTATTGTATTTACACTTTAACCCAATTTTTCAACTATAAATAACTCATTTTCTCTTCATCTTTCTTACAAATCTTCCTACAATCTCTCTAATCTCTCAATCTATCTCTCTACAAGTCTACATTGTTTACTAAATATTCAATTTTATTTATTCATTTGGGAATTGGGAGTGAAGTTGGCAACTAGCTTGAGGATCTTCATCGAGCAAAGTTTCAATTTTCAACCTCTCGATTACACATTGACGTGTCGGCGTTTGGTACACTCGTTCCTTCATTAAATTATTATTGTCTGTTTATTTTATTTAGCGCACTTAATTTTATTATCTTTATTTATTTATTATCATAATTAAAATGGAAGGATTAAGAGGTATGTTTAAGGGTAAAGGTGCTTCTTCTAGTAGGGGCAACAAGGGCAAGAGTACTTCTTCTAGTCATCTTATTCCTACACAAGATGATTTTGTTGATACTGAACATTTTCCTACAATACCATTAGATTTAGACGAGGAGCTATTTTCTGGAACTCAAGAAGACATTAATTTAGACGATGATCTAGATGATACACTCACTAATGTTGATGACAACACACCCACTAGTGCACCTTCAACTGAAATGCCTCATATTCCCCCTAGTATGAGACGAGGTCCAACAAAACGACCATTAAAATCAGATGCATGGATATTTTTTGATAGAGACGTAGAGAATCAAGTAGCTAGATGTAAAATTTGTAAAGATGTTTTAAAATTTAAAATTGGAAAAGGTCACGGTGGGACGGGGGGTTTAATGAGACACGTAGTAAGGGCTCATCCAGCTAGGTATGCCCAATACCAGACTTCAAAACCGGGTGCGCAAACGTCCGCTCCATCTGGATAAGGTTCACATACAGATCCTGTCCCGGACCAAGTACATGGTCAAATTAACCCTATGACGGGGGGAATTGTAGGCCCTAAATACAATAAACATAGAGATAGGGAAGCAATATCAAAACTAGTTGTTGTGGAGGGTTTGCCCTTTTCATTTCCTTCATCTCCCGATTTTATTCATTACATTAGAGATATATATAATCCTGCTTTTAACGGTTTTCCTAGATCAACTGTTAAGAGAGACGTATTTAAATTCGCACATGAATATCAACAATATTTACGTTATTCATTATATCATTTTAATGGCAAAGTATCTATCACGTCTGATATAGGTCGTAGTACTAACGACCATGATTATTTAACGGTAACTTGTCAGTGGATAGATTATAAATGATCTATGCAAAAACGTATTAGCGTATAAATATATAGATGATAGGCACACTGGTACTTTTATTGCAAAAAATATTTATCAAGTGTGTCATTAATACGGAATAACTGATAAAATTATAACTATCACATTAGATAACGCTTCTTCTAACAATTACGCTATTACAATTTTAAAAAATAGTTTAACTCCATCTTTTCCAGATCATTTTCATATAAAATGTGCGTGCCATATATATAACTTAATTGTAAAGGATGGTCTATCACTTTTTGAAGACATTCTTAGTAAAATACAATTTGCTATAAACTTTATTTTTAAAAGTAATAAAATACAACGAAGAAAAGAATATAAAAAAACTTGTCACGATTGTGGACTACCTTATAGAAAAATTCCAGAAGAAGTATCCACTAGGTGGAATTCTTTATACGAGCAACTACTTGTTGCTTATGACTATAGAAAACCTATAACTTTATTTTTTAACTCTCATAATCAATATCCAGCTGATATGGTTGTAGATATTGATTGAGTAAAATTTTTTGAACTTACTGTATTTTTAGAGAATTTTTTTCAAGCAACAAAAGAATTTTCCGGTATATATTATCCTACTATTTCAACTATGTTGTTTTATATAACTCTAATATTTTTATTACTTAGTGAATATATAGAAAAACCAGCTTATATTGCAACTATTAAAAAATGTTTATCAAAATAAAAAAATATTTTATTCCTATTCCCACTATTTATATTATTGGTGCTGTATTAAATCCGACTATTAAAATAGACGGTACTAAATCACTTATTGAAACTATTTACGATTGTATAGCAGTACTACCACCTCCAAGTCCAAATAATCCAAATCACCCACCACCTATTGAACAAACTAAAGAAGGAAGTGTTGTCTAGCGTAGAAGACCAATGCAAAAAAATATATAGGTTTTACCAACAAGAAAGTGCTAGTAACCTACCGGCTTCCATACCATCTTCTTCATCTTCAACACAACCTCACAAAAGACATGCTGTTTTTGCGGCTAGTATTGAAAGCCTCAGAAATAGAATATGTGGCCGTACCGCTACTAACCAAATTAGCGAGTTTGATATTTTTGTTTTGCAGGGTTCTGTACCGTACCAAGAAGTTATCAATGAAGATGGACATGAAGACTTGTCAAATATCGGGGGGGAATGAAAAGACCTTTCCGACACTTTCAATGATGACCAGAGATGTTTTGAACATTCAAGCGTCATCAACTGCGTCTGAAAGCACTTTTTCTGCCGGCAGATATCAAATAGGAGACCACAGACACTCATTAGCCGGAGAGAGCTTGGAAATTGCAGTATTATTCAGAGATTGGATACGAGCGGAGCGGAGAAGGTGCGGTCAACCAGAGATCAACGAAGAAGATGAAAACTACAATGAAATCTTTTTCGAAGGTGGTGGAAGCGACGTGGATTAATTTGACCAACAAATATCAATTTCAACCGAAGAACCACAGGAAATTATCAAGCAATTAGAACAAGTTTTTTTTAGAATGTAATTTTTTTAATTGCAATTTTATTATGTAATTTGCAACTTTTGGACAACACCACAAAGTTGCAATTTCGACAATTGTATTTGTATTACAAAAAAATCATATGTCTATTAAATAATAATTGAATAACATAATAATATGGGTTAAACATAAAATTGGATTAAAACAAGGCTTATTAAAATCCTACATATCTTGACCGAATGGTTAACCTTTTGATATCATCCTAAATTATCACCTACGCTAAATCGAGGAAGTCATTCTGTTCTAACTCGGACTAAGCCAAGTGCAGATAACCGGTTCATTGCGAACATGGTGCATGATGAAGAACGAGTATGAATGGATGATGGTCGATATGTGCGTTATTGATAATGGTAGGTGAGGATAAAGGATATGTGATTTGATCTCTAAATTGGATTTAGGGCTCGAACGATTTTAGAAAATCAACACAAAAACGTTTTGTCAGGACGTCGCCGCCGCGGCGCTTGCTAGAGTTTCAAGGCGGCGGCGCGGCCTTAATGCTTCATTTTTTAATTCTGGACTTACTGGACAGTAGGCGCCGCGGCTCCACGGTGGAGCGCCGCGGCCCTAATGAACTACGGAAGCCGAAAGGTCTCTGCCTTGCCAGCGCCACGGCTCCATAATAGAGCGTCGTGACGGCGCCGAGACTCCATGGTGGAGCGTCGCGACGCTAATGCATTGCAGAAGCGGAATTTCAGTTTCTGCCTCACTGGCACCGCGACTCTAATGATTAGCGTCGCGGCCCCATCGGTCCATTTTTTTCTAGAATGTTTAACCCGTAATTATTATTATACAGTATATTTGATAAGTATACTGTTTATGTGCTAAATGATTGTCATTTAGATTACTGGAATAGTGTCCACAAGTATTTGTCTGGTAGGCGGCTCCCATTATTTGTTAAGCCGCTTAATATCATGCTTAGGCAGACGGTACCCAATAAGTGCTTAATAGACTTTGCATTTAGATGTTATATTTGATATAGCATACTAGAGTTGATCTTGGTTAAAATCTTGAATTAAAATGTTCCCTAAAATTTTAATATAAGTCTCATTTAAAATGAATGCATCGTCCGTTATAATTGATTGTAGTGCAAAATCCTTTTCGACGAGATGAGTATTTATGCCACAACATTTGCTCTAAGTCTACGAGCTCAGACTCTTTCATAGATGCATGTTAAATGTAGAAGTGGATGATAAACCTTCATGAGTATTTACACCACAGTGTTTGCTCTATAAGGCAAAACTCACTTAGATACATAATTGCAGCCGCATAACGGGGTTGACTTGCTAGGCTGTCTTGGAGCCACAGTGTCGGATAAGCCGAGGGACACATATCGATTGTTTACAACATTCGGTCAAACATGAGTTACAAATTGTTTGTAATTAGTTTAGAGACCTACCAGGTTGTCTGTTGAAGTTATCAGCCACAGCAAACGCGAGATAGCATGAACCTGGATCATGGCCCATTATGACCATATTTGATATGAGTCTGTATTCTTCCATGGGGTCGAAGAGTATGTTAAAATAGCGGAAGCTAATTAAACTAAAGGCCATGTTAGTTAGTTAACGAATGTATTCAATAGAAATTATATTAGAGTTTAATTTCAAGTCTATCTACTTCTTCATACTATATAAAGAATGTCGAATCTATCACTGAAAATGTTGGTCGAAACAAACAAGTTGACTGGATCAAATTACCCTGACTGGTTAAGAAATCTGCGATTGGTGTTAAGACAAGAAAAAATTGAGTATGTGTTAGACACAATGTTCCCCACAGTCCCTGCTGAAGATTCTGCTGAGTATGCCCTATTTGACAAGGTGGCTTATCAGAAATATCTAGACGATGCTACCTCGGCACAATGTGTAATGCTGTCCTCTATGACCTTGGAGTTACAGAGGCAACATGAAAACATGGACCCCAATGAAATGCTAGAACACTTGAAGAGTCTCTATGACTCACAGTCTCAGACAATGGAGTATGAACTGTTGAGGGACCTTTTCAAGTGTAAGCTGAACGATGAGGGTCAAGTGTCAGCACATGTTCTGAAGATGATTAGGATGATAGAAAGGTTGGTTTCGATTGGAACGAAGCTGCCTATAAATGTCTCTGTCAATCTGATCCTGAATTTACCTACTGGTTCATTTGAGAATTTCATTGTGAACTTCAATATGAATGGGACCAAGGCAAGTCTTCCAGAGCTTCACAACATGTTGAAGACCTTTGAATCATCTACCTCTAAAGGTAAAGTCGTGCTCATGGTGGGCTCTTCTAGCAAGTTCAAACCCAAGGATAAGAACATGCAGAAGAAGAAGGGTAAGACAGTTGTTGCACCTACAGTTATGAAACCTAGAGGAGGTGTTCAGAAGAAGGCAAAGATAGCTTCGGATGTATGCCTCAACTGCAAGAAGAAGGGGCACTAGAAGAAGGAATGCATAGCTCCAGGAAGAGGCAAAGTACTAGGTGCTCTTGGTTCTACTGGACAAGGTATGTTTGTCATTGAGATAAATATGTCTATAAATAACTCTCACTGTTGGGTATTGGATACTGCATGTGGCTCACACATTTGTAATAATGTGCAGGGTCTGATTGACAACAGAAATGTTGGACCTTGGGAGGTGGACCTGCGTGTTGGAAATGGAGCACGAGTGGATGCTGAACGCGTGGGAACTTATAGACTAGATTTACCTTCAGGCTTTTGTTTAGAACTAAATAATTGTTATTTTGTTCCCTCATTGACGAAGAATAATATTTCTATCCAGTGTTAGAAATTAAGGAGTTTTCCTCATTTATTGCCAATGGCAGTTATGTACTGTCTTTTAATGGTTTTGTTTGTGGAAATGCTCTGCTTGTGGATGGTTTGTATGTTCTAAATTGTAGTCGTAAATTTTTTAATGTGGAAAACAAACGAGTTAAGATAAGTAATCCAAGAAACCCCACCTACTTATGGCACTGCAGACTTGGTCACATCAATGAATCAATGATGCAATATTAAGAAAGTTAGACTACCTGGAACCATTTGACTTGGAGTCCTATGGTAACTGTGAATCTTGCTTGAGAGGAAAGATGACCAACAAGCCACTTTCTGAGAAAGGGGTACGAGCCAAAGAGGTACTTGAGTTGGTCCATACTGGTGTCTTTAGGCCATTTTCAACTCAAGCTAAGAGAGGCTTCCCTTACTTCATCACTTTTACAAACGATTTCACAAGGGTTGGGCATGTGTATCTTATGAAACACAAGTCCGAAGCCTTTGAGAAATTCAAGGAGTACAAGTCTGAAGTAGAGAAGCAACTTGAAACAAATATCAAGACCCTTTGATCAGATCGAGGAGGTGAATACTTAAGTAAAGAATTTCTGGATTACTTGAAGCTTCATGGAGTCCAATCACAATGGACACCTCCTGGAATGCCACAGATGAATGGTGTTGCTGAAAAGAGAAATCAAACCTTATTAGATATGGTTAGATCCATGATGAGTTTCTCAGCTCTACCAACATACCTTTGGGGCTATGCATTGCAAAACTCAATTTATATTCTGAACATGCTTCCTTCAAAGTCAGTAGAGAAAACTCCATATGAGATATGGAATGGCAAGAAGCCAGCACTTAAACACATGCGACCCTGGGGGTGCCCTGCATATGTAAAGAAGATGCTTACTGACAAGTTGGAATCTAAAAGTGAGAAATATTATTTTGTGGGGTGGGGTGGGGTATCCAAAGGAAACTAAGAGATACTATTTCTATCTTCCTGGAGAACATAAGGTCATTGTTTCCAGAAATGCAACTTTCCTTGAAGAAGACTATGTCTACAAGGAACAGAACTGCAATAAGATAGAACTTGAAGAAATTCAAGAACCACAAGATAACACAGAAGTTAAACCCTTATCAAAAGACCTAGACAAGGATTCAATGGGAGTATTTCATAAAGATTGGGTACTTAGAGTACGCCCTTCAGCTAGTGGGAGTGCTGTGAGAGATAATGCAGAAATGCAAGGCTTTCATACAGAGCCAATGGAAAATGATACAATGGTTGTACATCATTCCATTCAGAAAATACATGAAAATGACATTTCTGAAAGCTATCAAGGTGATGGATTGTCCAGCACATAATGACATTCTCACAATCAGAATGCAACAAATACTGAAACGCAGAAGAATCAACTCCGTAGGACCACTAGGACTCATCGTCCGCCTGAAAGACTTAATCTCCTTGTTGAAACACACAATGAGATATATAATCATGATGACAATGAACCTACAACCTACAGCGAAGCTATGTTAGACATTGATTCACAGAGATGGAAAGAAGCCATGAAATATGATGAAACCTTTTCACCTGTTACGAAAATTAAGTCCATTCAGATTTTGCTTGCAATATCCGCATACTATGATTATGATATTTGGCAAATGGATGTTAAAACTGCTTTCCTCAATGGTAACCTAATTGAGGAGGTGTATATGATACAACCTGAGGGTTTTACATCCAAGACTAAGCCCAAAGCAGTATGCAAGCTACAGAAGTCCATTTATGGACTTAAGCAAGCCTCAAGGAGTTGGAATATTTGCTTTGACAAAATAGTCAAATCGTTTGACTTTGTTAGAAGCAAAGAAGATCCCTGCATTTATAGTAAGCACAAGGAAGGGAGTATTGTCTTCATTGTTATATATGTAGATGACATATTAATAATGAGAGATAATAATACTCTCATGCAATCAGTCAAGGAATGGTTGTCCAACACCTTCATAATGAAGGACTTGGGTGAAACCTGCTACATTTTTGGAATTAGGATCTATAGAGATAGACCTAATAGATTGTTGGGGCTGTCACAGTCCATATACATAGACAAAGTGCTAAGACGATTCTCTATGGAAAACTCCAAGAAGGAAAGTCTTCCTATGGGTCAAGGCATCAAGTTATCAAAGAAGGATAGTCCTTCTACTATTGCAGAACTTGAACGCATGAAAATAATCTCATATGCTTCAGCTATAGGATCTATCATGTATGACATGACTTGTACGAGGCCAGATGTGGCCTATGCACTTAGTATGACTTGCAAATTCCAGCAGAATCCTGGGGAAGAACACTGGAAAGCAGTCAAGAGTATTCTTAACTATCTTAGACGAACTAAATAATATTTCTTAGTCTATGGTGGACAAGAGAAGCTAGTGTGTACTGGGTACACTGATGCTAGCTTCCAGACAGATCTTGATGACTTCAAATCTCAATCTGGATATGCCTTCATTTTCAATGGCGGAATAGTGAATTGAAAAAGTTCCAAGCAAGCTACAACTGCTGATTCGACAACTGAAGCCGAGTACATTGCTGGGGATCGAAGTTGGTAAAGAAGTTGTCGCGATATCTGAGTTCCTGAAGGAACTAGGGGTTGTTCCAAGTGCCACTTGTCCAATAACGATTTATTGTGACAACACTGGTGTGATTGCGCAAGCTAATGAACCAAGATCAACAAACAGAAACAAGCATGTACCGAGTAAATACCACATACTCATGGAGATGGTGGAAACTGAAGAAATAAGATTAGACTATGTTCCCACATATGATAATCTAGCTGACCCGTTTACTAAACCATTAAGCTTAGTTAAGCATAATGGTTATTTTGAAAACATGGGTATTCGATACATCGGAGATTGGCTCTAGGCCAAGTGAGAGATTGAAAGTATGTATGTCCTAGAGACAATCATTATTAGGGACAAATGTACTTGAACACATTCGTATTATTAATAAGATTAATATTTATGGCATTTGCGATTATTGAATTATTATTTGATTGTTTGTAATTATTCATTAATGAGCATCCCTTGTTAATTAAATCACCAATTCTATAAACTAATTCTAGACTTAGAGTCTAGGACGAAACTCTCTCAAACCTCTGCCAAGATTTCCTGGCTTTCTTGACAGAGGAATACACCGTAGCATTGTGCTTGCAGTCGAAAAGGGAATCGCGTGTCTACCATTTAGTAAAGACTCCAGATAATACAACATGTAAGTGTTCATGTTTTATGTTACAGGTTTTTGATTGTCATATAACCATACCAGAAGAAATTGTTGGGGTAAGTAGAACAAAATTTTAAACTTCCGTTGTGCCTACTTATATGTTTTGAACCCAACAAAAACCCTACACTTAATAAACAAAAACCCTACACTTAATACCGAAAAAATAATTCAAAATACCCGGATCCTACCCTCCCCAGACCCACTTGTGGGATCACACTGGGTATGTTATTGTTGTATTTGGTCATTGTAATAAAAATGTTTACAACATTTTTTATCAAACACACTAAGTGCTTATTATCAGTTTAACTCTTTTATCCAAACATATAACTATGTATTTTCAGGTGTTTACAAGTTTTATGTCATAATACGTGTATATCTTGTTAGGGAGCAGTTGGTGAAAATGCAATTATAGTTAAAAAAAATAAAATATATTCAGCCTGAGGTGTGTATATCTCGCATTTTTTAAGGAGATTCGAGTCAGCTACAACAAATCATCATTGGTTCAATAATAATCTTTTTGATTTGTCTCCTTCAGAATACAACAACCTGACAACGCTGTGTAACCCAAATAAACTTTGGACAAATCGTTGAGTTAAAGGCTCCACAAAAAAATAAACACCTTCCTTCACCAAATAAAACTCTCCTTTGACAACACTAATATTACTTTTATCATGCACTCCACAATATTTTTCACTTACAATCATAGGATAAGAATGATTATTATTTATAGGTGTTGGAAGAACATAATGGGGTAATAAATTGTGAGAATACGTGAGAACATGGGTTGATGGTTACAAGAACTAATAATCACTTTCTAGATCATGAAAGATCACATAGTAGCTTGTAATAGGAGCTAATGTCATTTTCTCTGCTTAATAGCAATGATAAAAATAAGCTAATTTTTAAAATTAATTAAATTTAAAAATTATTTTCTATTGCCAATCATAATTTATTTAGTGGACAGTTTCCATGGACCCACCAAAATGATTACAAGATTGACTAATCACACCCGCAAGGGTAGCCAAGTTGATGTAGCAGTAGAGCGCGAAACCGCAAGGTCACGAGTTCGATCCCCTGTATAAACCTTCTTGGTTGAGCCTGTCACACATGGCTTGCCAAGTGTGGTTAATCGGCTGACGTGATTTGCAGGCTATTGCGTCAATCCGAATTTACCCTGTGCGCACTCGAGAGAGTAACGACTGCGGGTTCTTTCGTCAACAAAAAAAAAAAATCGACTAATCACTCCAGCCAGAAAACAATAGAGAAGTAACATAACATATAAATTAAAAGTACTATTAAAAAAATAAAATAATAAGCAATTAGTTGGTTGGTCAAATTGACACGGCGAGTAGTGAGTAACACAAAATGGGCGACAGTGACAAGGAATTTTGGGAACTCTTAACGGCCCTTGTTTTTTCTTTCTTTCTAAAGATTCGGCTTAAAGCTAATTCTAATTATATTCAATTTCATCATCATAAAAGTTATCAATCTCTATATATAATCTATAGAAAAACAAGAATATTTTTTATTAGAACAAACAGTGTGTGCAGTTTTTTCTGCATTCTCTGAGAATTTTTTCGAAGCTATAAACTGTACTGGGTAATTGCCATTATTTATATATTGAGGTTATAATATGGTGAACGTGAAGGGAATTCGGACGAAGCATACATTGATTAATCTTTTGTTGGGCCAATTTTTGTCCCTTCTGATTACTGCCACTGGTTTTTTATCGTCCGAACTCGCTAGAAAAGGTAAAATTGTTTTTTTTTTGAGTTTCTGTTTGATTTTGATCTTAAAATTCGATTGTGATCATAGCTGAAGGTTGAGTGGATTGGCTCTTTCTTGTACTGTGTTATACGAGCTTTTAGTTTTTTGTTCTGTATACTGTTCTATGTATTAATTAATTTATCATTGTCCTAAATAAAGACTATTGTCTTGGTACTCATTGTCCCAAATAAAGACTATTGTCGTGATACCTACATCAGGGATTTAACGTGGGTTCATCGTTATTTTTAAAATTATGGGTTTATAGATACTATTTGTTGCAACTTTAATGAATTTTTACACATTCATTTATGCTCTGCATCGAAAGTATACTCGGTTCGGATGAACTTGGTACCACAAGGCTACATTATCATTTTTGCTTAGGTAAAAAAAGATTCTATTATTCTTGTTTAATGCTACTGTTAACTTTTCCTTGATTATTCTTATTCTTTCTCCTTTTTTTTTCCTTTTTCGAGAAAAGAAAGGGTAAAGTGGGGAAAATGCAGGCCTGCATAATCCTTAACTTGGTTTGAGTAGGTGTTTTGGACATGAATTGAGTGATATTTAAATAAAAAATAGTATTTGAAGTTGAAGTTGAAAATGGTACTATTTGGAAGTTGAAGTTGTGTTTGAATATGCATTTTGACTTGAAAGTTGAAGTTTTGTGAATAGAAAACAAAATCGCTTGAAAAACTGGTGAAAACCTGATTTTCAAATTTGAAAAACTCACCTTTTAAAACTAACCAAAAAACCATTTTAATGTGTAACCGTACATTGTTTTGAGTATGCAGGTTTGACATGACATAATTTATAATTAACATGTCACAGAAATTAAGATTATGTGCTGTGTGAATTTTGGAGAAACATGTAGGTTCTGCTAAAATGAATAGAAGAGAGTAACTGTGGTGGTCCATACTCCACAGGGGGAACCATATGATATGTGATGGAAATTCTAATTTATTAACATCTCTGGAAATAATAAAATATGTAGTGTAATTTTTACTTTTTGGAAAGTGCACATAGTTTGAACTGATAAAAGGGGTAAGATTTACATGTCATTGATGATGGTGTATGTAGTAATATATTGATTTTGGGGCTTATACATGAAATTGGACACTCAATTTGGGATGTAGAAAGTTGGAAAACATACTTCCCTTCATAGTTTTGTTATCCAGACTATCTTTTTCCACAGACTTTGCGTTAGTATCTAGTCTATGGTCAAAGAACATCATCCCTATGGAGTAGATCCAGTACTATCTAGCAGATTGAGTTCTTGAGATGGCTAACTTACTCTGTGAATATAGTTATCTCTTTTAGTTAGTATTAATGGATGGTAAAATGTAACGGGAGGGCAGCGATGATATTTCTTGGGGCTCAGTACTGTTAATTTTAGTTCTTGTGATGGCTAACCTAATTTCTAAATTCTAAAAACTGACTTTCAGAAAAGTTCATACAAAGATAGCAATAGTTTGAGGGGTGATATAGAGGATATTGCCACCTAATATTCCGTCCTTGTCCTCCCCATTCCCTCTTCCTATAGACAAAATGTAATTTAATTTAAGGTCCTTTATCCCTGTCTCTTTTTTTGATAAGTAATTCTTTTCCTTGTTATAGGAATCAATGCACCGACGTCGCAGTCTTTTCTAAATTACGTGCTCTTGGCGTTATTTTATGGAGTCTTTATGGTTTGCAGGCAAGAGGGGATCAAGGTTTGCTTCTGGAAGTCTAATTTTTCATCATGTTCGCCATATGACTTTCTATTGTGCTTGCTGCAATTTAATTAACTGACAAATATATGAAGAATGGCAATACTTCTTAACAATTATATGAAAGCGAGCATTTCGTGGCAAAAGTTAGGTATTGGTGTTTTGAGGCATGTTGAATATCCTATGTTCAGGAAAAATATAGTAGATCAAAATATGTCCAAGATCTAAGCAATTCCTGCAAGAGTTATTAGGCCTAATTTGATTCTTCTCCATACAACATTTTCTTTTCTATTGGCCCTGCATATTCTCCCACTTGTACAATTACTATTTTCACTTCTCACCTAGGTAGTTATAAATATTGTGTTCAGGACATATAGAGTAACACTTTTGGGTGTAAGTTTAAGAGCTTTGATGTGTTGCTATTTTTTTTTGTAGAATCTGAACATCCAACTTAAACTTTTACGGTGATGGGTGGTGTAGCTCAAAACTTTTATATACCTTATCAAATACTCTTAAGACCAAAGGTTGGCTCTCATACCATATGGGCGAGTAGTCGACTTGAAACCTTGACACGATGGGTAGATTAGCCCAAGACATGTAAAAATCCTTTTGATGCCCTTATCCGATATTGGACATTTTTAGCTCAAAAGAATTCCTAAGACTTGTGTTATTTTTCTTTGTTTTAAATGACTTTATTTGCTGATGCTTGTTTAATTAAGCAAGTTCTTGTGTTTATGATTGGATGCTTTGCTTACCTCCTTTTTTCTTTTTTTCTGTTTGACCAGGCAAAATGGTATTATTACATTCTCCTTGGAATAGTTGACGTGGAGGCCAATTTTCTTGGTAATTGCCTCATGGACCTTCTCTTGTGGATGCAAGCAAACTAAACTATTTACCCTCATCTTTTTCCATCTCTTTCACCTACTCCATCTTGTATCTTCGTGCAGTGAATATGTTCTACCTGATGTTCTTACAATCGCTTCTCAATATTCACTGATCAAACCTTGGTGACTTGCTTTTTGCTAAACAGTGTACATGCAATGTTACTTCTATTTGGAAATCAATTTCATGCATGTCAGCTGAACTATGTGATTATTATGCATTATGGGAACATCATGATGTTGCACAATGGAACACAGAAAACTAGTATCAAAGTTCTTCCTCAATGTTCTAGTGTTTTATCTAGATTGTTTCTTGCCAGGATTGACCACAAAACCATATGAATGTAATGAAGAATTTTCTTTAGCATTACATTGTCTCTCAAAATACGTAGTTTCCTCTGTACTATCTCCTCTTCGGGATAGAGATTCTGAGGATTGGCAATGCATGTTTACTGAAATGGGAACTCCACATTTTGTCATTAAGCAAACTCTCAGTTCATTTTCTGTTGCCTTTGCTTTGCAGTTGTGAAGGCTTACCAGTATACATCCCTAACAAGCGTGATGTTGCTGGATTGCTGGGCAATTCCCTGTGTTCTGCTTTTTACGTGGTTTTTCTTGAAGACAAAATACAGACCCAGAAAATTAGTTGGTGTTGCCATCTGTATTGCTGGTCTTGTCCTGGTGATATTTTCAGATGTACATGCCGCAGATCGAACAAGTAATAGTGTTACATCCAGTTGTCATCCTACTTGTTCCCTTTATTGTTAATTATTCACGTGGCTTCACTGCATGCTCTTTCCCATTGCGTAAATTGCTCTCTATGTATGATCATGTATCATTTGCTACTTCTTAGAAAGGGGGTAAACATATGGTTCTTTATGAATCTAATCCAGCTGCTTCTCATCTTAGTGATTTTGCACATTAGTCATTTGCCGGCTCTATTCAACTTAAATTCAGCATATCTATTATCTGAAGAATAATACTTGAATTTCTCATTGCTGTAGGTGGTAGCAATCCTCTCAAAGGGGATATAATTGTAATTGCTGGAGCCACGTTGTATGCCGTGAGTAATGTCAGTGAGGTAAGCAATTGATAGCTGTCAATATTCACTAGCTTTTTGAGCCAAAAATGATATCTATGTGTAGTTAGAAAAACTTCTTTCTTCCCTGTGAGACATAGCGAGGTTGTTCCAGTTGAAACAGTATTTGCTTGTATTCCCTTTGGCTGATCCCTAAAATGTTATAAGTAGTGGCGATTCTCATATTAGTTTCTCCAATCAGCACTGTGCAAGAGATACTTTTTTTAGTATTTGACCTGAAGTCTGCAACTATCAAGTTAATTGCTCCTTTTCCCTATTTATATGACATCAGTCCATACATGTTTCTTTTCTCCTCAGGCAGAAATTATACAGTTTGTAGTGCTATTAAACTTTTCTTCCGAGGTTGTCTGAGGATATTGGATTGTTTCTGCTTTAAGTACATTAATGTGGTTCCGCAAACTATCTCAAGTAACAATTTCTGTTTAATATTTGTTAGAAAAGATTCATTGTTTAATGTTTGCTTCGTAAACAAATTTGATTAGATCTGCAACCTATACACTATATTGAACATTTCTTATGCAATTCACCTTATGGTAAAGGATGAAAGTTCTTCCATGAACTGTGAAGGCAAGAATAGACTGGGAGTTTTGTTCTCATATATTTTCTTTCTCTCAGGTAGTGTTGATTCCCTTGTACAATACAGTGCCCTTTTTACTATGAACTCTTTCTTGGTCTTATTTCTCAAGTTGGCTATTCTGTTTCACATTGTTAATACTTTTATTTCATGTTCTATGCAGGAGTTTTTTGTCAAAAGTGCTGATATGGTTGAACTCATGGCATTTCTGGGCCTTTTTGGTGCCATTGTTAGTGCTTGTCAAATGTATCCTTATTTGCTTGAAAACACTTCTCTTTAATGTTCAACACACAATTTACGCATTGGATGATACTTTGTTCAGTGTTTATAAGAGCTTACTGGGGTTAACCTTCTTTCTTGATAAATGCATAATCTTTAACTGCTGATGATGTTCTGTGATGTACGCGACTTCTTTAACCATGCTACAGAAGCATACTTGAGCGCAATGAGTTGAAGTCCATTCACTGGTCAGCTGGAGCAGTAAGTCTCTTTTGCCTTGATCTATTTCCTCGCAAATGAACATGGATATAGAAAATGAACAAACTTGTATAGTATTATTACCTTTAACCGCTGAACAAGTTCACTAGGGCAGTCCGGTGCACACGGGGAAGGGCCGCATCTCAAGGGGTGTGATGTAGACAGCCTACCGTAGTGCAAGTTTATCAGTGGAACCCAAACATGAAGCTGTAATTTAAAAAAGGTGGACTTAACACTACACAACCTACGTATTTCTAAGAAGAATGGGGTCAACATTTTCCTGATGTCCTATCCAGTCATCTGCCTTCCCAATAATGAAAAGGAAAGCAAGCTGAAAAAGGAAAGAAATCTGATGTGATTGAGAAAGCAACATCACACCAGTATAAAACAGCATCCAGCTTTCAGATCCTCTCCCTCCACTTTCAAAAACATTATGGGTGTATTTGGTATGGAGGAAAACATTTTCCAATTTTCCATGTTTGGTTGCTCAAAATGTTCTGGAAAACATATCTCTAGGAAAACAAGTTCCTTAAAAATGAGGAAAATGACTTTCCCACTGGAAGTAGGGAAAACAAGTTCCATAAGTGATATTTCAAGTTCATTGTCTCCTCCCCACCCACCCAATGCCCCCAACCCCACTACCCTTTCTCCCCACCCCATTCCACCCCTATATTGTTTTGTTAGATTACATATACAAAGAGGGCTGTTATTTTGGCAAGTGGGATGAAGGTGGTGGTCTATGGTGGGAGGGGTCAGATTAGGAGCATTTGGGCTAAGTCACTGGATTCTGTTAATTGAATCAACATAGAAATATGAGATATCTCAGTTTCTTTTATCTCAAGGAGCCTAACTCGCCTTTCCAAAAGTAAGTCTAATAATGTGAGTTGTGAAGTTCTTTAAGAGGGTAACTGGCTCGCCCTCAATTTTTTGTGTTTACATACATTGTTTCATTGTCCTTTTGCTGTCCATCTTTTTGTTTATTCTCACATCAAATTGTTTAAATATTTATTATCATGGGGAATTTCAGGCACTTCCCTTTGTTGGATTTGCATTGGCGATGTTTCTATTCTACTCATTTGTTCCCATTTTGCTGAAGGTATGCCCCTCTCTCGTCTCTCCATCTTTCTATTGGTTCATACACACATATATGTGAAATATACACTATGTTGACCTGTTAGAGAAAAATGATGTCTTCCTTGTTGTAGATATCATCACATTCCTGGTTCTTGAAAATTATTTTGTTTTGCGGCTCATCGTGTTTCGATAAAAAATTTGAAATGCCACCTTTTGGATGCAGAGGAGTGGTGCCACAATGCTAAACCTTGCCTTGCTTACCTCTGATATGTGGGCTGTTTTAATTCGCATCTTTGTATATCATCAGAAGGTTTGCAGAACAATCAGCTTCTTTACATTTTGAGGATTAAAATCTATTTAAACGTGGAACTACTACTTTTGCTGTGATTCACTAGAATTATTCTGAAATCAGTATCATTTTCTTCAGGTTGACTGGATATATTTTGTAGCTTTTGCTGCAGTTGCAGTGGGACTTCTTGTTTATTCTGGGTAAGTTACAATTTGGTTCCTGAATGGGGTTTATCTTTCTCTTGTATATTAGCACTTAGATTTTTATTTGTCCATGTTTTCATAGAACTAAGAGGATAATCTTAATTGCTGGTCTATTGCTTCACTAATATTGTAATTGTTGGTCAATCTCGATAATTAAACGCTCATTTGGAAGGACTAGCCAAATGCTTTTATACGGCTAGCAGAACATTTCATATTTGACTCCATTTCAGGCGTGATAAGGTGGATCAGAACACAGCTGATGTTGCTGATGAAGGCATTGTAAGAAGCAAGCGATTTGACGAGGAAACTGGCCTAGATAATCCTGCTCTAAAAGATGCCATTGAGAGCTCAAAAACTGAAGATTATAGGCAAAATTTTGCATCTACTAGCAATACAGAGGCTATTTTCACTAAAACAATGCCCAGAAAAGAAACAGAAGAAGCAAACAAAACTTTATTATAGTTTCAAGACTTCCTTTTCTATATTATTTCTCCCTCCATCCCCTGTAGGAGAATCTTATTCTATTTCTGCTAGAGTTAATTCTCAGGCCAGTGAACTTGCATTGATGTGAATGTAGCTGCCAATCAGTTTTAGTTCGTATCATTCAGTAACTCTAGCCACAGTTCGTTCTAGTATTTCTCTTTGGCTACACGAAAAATCATAAATTTTGATTTATGATTTATACACTATATATTTCGTATAGATTTACACTTTTATAATACCGACTAAACATAACTAAGGTAAAGCGCTCACTATCAAGAAAGGAAGTACTTGATTACAAATAATTTTGAGAAATGGGCAAGTTAATTAAGAGGTGCATGATCATGACCAAAATGCAAGCGAATATTGCAAGGATGCAACAACGACTACTGAGACAATTGTATAAATGCTATGAAGAATTGGTTTATATTTTTGAATCACTTTTCCTTTACTGGCACTACAAAAGAAACTTTAGGCTGCTCCACTAATACTGTGCTAACCCAAATGAAATTGGGCAACGGCCACTAGATCTGCAGACTGATGTCCATATCAAATTAATAGAAGTGACAATACTCTCGGTTGACAGAATGTATATAATGAAGAAATAAAAAACACTTCTTAATGTATGTAAAACTCCAGTTTCACTTGAAAGATTTACTACTCCCTCTATCTCAAAAAGATTGTCCTACTTTCCTTATTAGTTTGTCCAAAAAAAATTGACATCTTTGTATATTTAGAAATAATTTAACTTTATGAGATAATTTACAGTCACACAAATATCTAAGATTTGTTTTTAACCACACATTTCAAAAGTTTTCCCTTATTTCTTAAACTACGTGTCAAGTCAAAATAAGACAATCTTTTTGAAACGGAGAAAGTGTTGTTTACAATGGTGCAAGAAACGAAAATAAGTAACTGCTAAATATTACAACAAACTAAAATTACAATAAACTTGAACAAGAAACTGGAACAGTTTTGGTATGCTGAGTCGAGTGATTGCACTCTGTCTTTAAGACAAGATTGCCCCGTATGTATCCTTTCTACGTCCTGGACAATTGTCTCCCAAGATAAAACAACAAATGAACAGTTGAGCAAAGGAAACTCAAGTGCTACCTTGAAGAATTTTGAGTAATGAAATGATGCTGGAAGTAGTAGGAAGAAAACTGATTTCGTTTGTGTGTTATGTGTGTCTCAACAATTGTGCAAAGGCTCCTTTATATAGTTGAAGGAGAGGCTTACCAACTGCCCACATAATTGTTGTTACTGGCCAAGTAATGACAATTATGGAGGTAGTAATTCACCAAAATAAATGGTGAATTGATGTGCAACGGATTGGCCTTTAGGGAGAGTAATTCAGCCAAAATAAATGGCTGAATTGAGTGCAAATAAAGGCTGGTTGACGTTTCAATAACCAACAGAAAGTTCTCTGCCTAATTTTGACTTACTTGAAACTTCAGGGACCAAACTGTAAATCTGAAATAATTCTGGATCCAAAAAGATAATGTCAAAAGAAGCCATGACACGTGACCCGACGGGCGGGGGCGCGCGTGTGGGCTTATCCTCGAACCGAAGCACATCTAGGTCCTCCCTCCTTCAAACACATGGGATACCCCTTGGGGTCCTAAACCCCAAGCCAACCTTGAGACTTATTAACTAAACAAATCTTTCTTCCCTCACCGATGAGGGAGGATTGCTCTTTAACACCTTTTTTTCCATGCTTCAAACACCTCACTTCGTAGACCAATACCTCTTTCATTTCTCAACAAAATTTGACGATCCTTGGCCCTACGGTCATCTACTTACTTAGTAGATTATGCACGTGTGAAGAACCGAAGGTTCCAACATGCGGAATACTAGTGTTTAAGTCATTAAAGATGGTTGGACGCAACTCCCGCCAAAGACAAATTTTCAACAGAAAGTATATTTTAAGACATTCATCCGATTTTCTTTATTTTTTTTGAGTCGTACTCATAATGTTTGTTTCATTACTCCCAAAATAAGTGTCATTCTCCCTTTCGAGAACTTTACTAAGATTACATAACTTATAAATATTTCTCATGTCAATAAAAAAGAACAGCTCGACGTATAAAATATTCCGCGTTAACAAGTTCGGGGAAATGCCGCACAAGACTCATGTCTATAGTCCGTTGCTAAAATAATTCCCATTCAATGTCAATGCTGCCTTTTTTTTCCCACCACGTAGACAGTCAATCCCAATAAAAGCATTTGTGACTACTTTCACGACTCTAATCGTGACCGATCACACGATTAATTTCATGCTTGTCGTTAGTTGGAGTAAATTATGGTCAAATGAGCAAAGCATAAACTAGTATTGCCATTGGAGGTAGTATTGCCATTGGAGGACCTATGATGGAAGTTAGCTACAGCACAATAATCCAAGACCGACCCAATGGTCTAAAAAGAACTGAGGGTGAGTAACCCCATGAGTCCATGACCATAGTAAAGACCCGTAGTCAAAGTCAAGCAACTTATCATGGAAATTCAAAGCAGAATAAACGAACTTGAAATTCCTAATGATTTTATTCTTAAATTAAATGGTTTGATCTTTTCATATTTCTCATTAGTTCTTTTCACATTCTCTAATTTTAAAAAGTAATAAATGCGTATTAATATATATACATCATCATAGTCAACACTCAATAATAATTTTATGCACTATTTTTTAAATATTCTTTTCGTATATTATCTTTTGATTACTTATCTTTATTATTAGGATAACTGGTAAAGTTATTGCAATGTGACTAGGAGGTCAGATGTTCAAGCCGTGAAAATAACCTCCTACAGAAATTCAGATAAGCTGCATACAATAGATCCCTGTAGTCCAATCCTTTCCCGGATCCCGCGCATAGCGAAAACTTAATACATTGGATTGACTTTTTTTATTATTAGGAAGTTAATGAAAGAAAAACGGGATTCGACAATTCTTTTTAAAAGATAATGAACAGGTGGGGAAGTAAGAAAGGAAAAAAAATAGAAGAAAAAAATTTAGAAGAGGAAAGAAAAATAAGACAAAAATTATCGAAGAAATTCATCCAATTAAGTACTTATTTATATAGATACATCAAAAGTACAAAGAAATAACCATATTTTAAATTTGTTAACTATATGAAAATCTATCGATTTTTCTTGAAATTCTTTTCTTTATTTACATTCTAAGAAAAACAAAAATATTGTCTTTTTTTGGTACACGAAGTATTGTTTCACTTATATAAATTATACAAAAACATGCATTTCTAGAAGACTAAAAAGCTCTTATGTGATGAAAAATCATAGAATATAAAAAAAATAAGTGTTAATAATATATTATGATTAAAAATTACAAATATTTGACCGTGAAGACTAAAAAGGGATTTAATTTTTTTTTAATAATACAAGGATAAATTCACTAGTAATTTAGTTCTCCCTTAGTCCATTTTTATTTGTCCAGTATATTAAAAATAAATGTCCACTTTTACTAGTCCAATTTTAAAAATCAAGAGATAACTTACTATTTCGTACCTATTTTACTCTTATAAAGAAGTTATTTTTTGGTTTAATATTTAATTTATATATCTAGTAATTTTTTTGATGCACACTTCGGTATATATATTTCTGCCCATGGTCAAAATCCAAAAATGGCCATGATATATCTCCAATGATGTCCGAAAAGTTTGGTTGCTCAAGATGTTGGGACCTGGATATAGCTTGTGAAGATTAACAGGTCTAGATTAAGTTGTATTTCTACATATTTCTAAAAGTTTAATGTGATTGCTCATAATTTAGCTAAGTTTGCAATTCTTTGTTGCACTAATTTTTTTGGGAAGGAATATTCTCAAATTGGATTGTGAATGATGTTGTATACTTCTTTGGACATATCATCATGTCCTATATAAATTAATAGATGATGATTTCTGTTGTAAAACAAAAATTCTTTCTAAAACTTGATGATACTTTATTCGCCTCATTTTAAGTGTTGTTTAGACCAATAAAGATTAATATAACTCAAATAGTTTTTTTTTTTGGAATCTCATTCTTTCTAATGAAATCTTATTCATGCTCTACTCTTTATTTTAGTTGTATTATTTACTAAATATAAATAATTGAAAATACTTCTTCCGTTCACTTTTATATATTTACTATGCGAAAAAAGGGACATGCCAAGTCAAACATGAATAAGTCGAAATGAAGAGAATAGTTATCATAATAAAAAATTAAGATACAATTAATTATTAATTTTAATTTTTACCTTTACTCAATAAATATGAAGAGAATAATGTGATAAAAAAAGAAAATAGGAGTATTAAAATGAGATCATATAGTAAATAAGAATAATTTAATTAAATTATTTGTTTAATTAGTATTCATTTCGTCCCAATTTAAGTGTCTTACTTTTTTTGTCTGTTTCAAAAAGAGTATCTCTTTCTATATTTAGTAAATTGATAATTCAAACATACAAGTTTAAAATCACAAGATTCAAGGACATTTTAGTACATTACATACATATTTAATTTAGGATCATAATATTTAAAAGTCTTTTTTTACTTTTTAATTTTATGCCAAATTAAATTAAAATACTTAAAATGGGACAAAGTGATTAGTATTTTTTTTTAAAAAACGTGGACAATAAAACAAGATAAATAAAATGGATAGACACACTTAAATGGGACGAGAGTACCGAAAAGATATATCCATGACTTGAAAAAACAACTGGGAGCCAATAGCAGTGCTATCAAGTAGTAATAATGAATGCTACGTATGACCTTTGCTCTGCTCACTTTTCTTGGAGCTTGTAAAAAAGCCATAGTTAGAATCTCTCATAACCATTGCTTCACATTCCTCTAAAAAATTGCTAAGGTAATCCTCCCTTGTGAATGTTGGTTTGAAGTTTGAACCTTGAGGCAGCTATGTGGTACAGCAGGACCCTTGTTGATTTTATATTAATTAGTTGTTATTTGTTCTTCGCTTATTTACTATATTCTAATTAGATCGGATTTGCGACTCAAATTCTAACAGAGAAAATAGTAAGTACAAGTTTATGCAGCTTTACCGTTTGTTTGGTATATGGTTCTCAAGAACAAGTACTTTGTGTGCCTTAGTCTGTAGATGTTTTTTATCAAACCAATGATGCATTTATTGATTTTCAAAGTATAATATTGATGAATGGTGTTTGCCATTTCCTAATTTAAAGAAAAAAATTAGCTTTTTGCCTTTTTTTCCTTTTTATATACGAGTACAATTTTTGAGTAATCTCTGGAGTGTTCCTAGTTTAACTTTAACTACGAAAGCAATCAATTTTACCACCAAGGTTCTTAGTGTTGGGCTGTTGGCTACTGTTTTTGAATACTATGTGTATGAATTCCTATATTCGTGTTTTTGACAGTGTAAATCCTCTATTAGCAATTTCCCCATTCCAGCCCGTTACTAATCCTTACCTTGGTCTGCCTCTGGAAGCCGGAAGATGTGAATCGTGTGGTACTGCAGAGCCAGGGCAATGTGAAGGTACTATAACATTTCATCTTTTTCAGTTTATTATTTGTCAAAGACATAGAGGTAGTTCTAAGGTGCAAGTTGAGAACCAAAACCTACTCCTAAGAAGTTGCTGGATCGAAGTAGTACATTATACATCTGCCCGCCAACAGCGGAGGGGGTTGATTCCCCTAAAACAAGAATAGTCACACATTTTGATATGGTAAAGAGTACGTTAATAGACGGGCCAAATATTACCGATTTTGTCTTTGATTTTGTTGTGCAGCAACTGGATATTGATGGTGAGTTGCCCAAGAAGCTGTCCAACTATCAAGGACTATATACTACAACTACTTTAGCATATGTATGATGTCAAATAGATTACAGAAGCAATGTACTGTCATGTGCGTATTACTTGATCTACTTCTATCTTTGAATAGCCATGTAAATAAGCTACACCACTATCATTTAAGAGAACTTTTGAGATCTTACTCTATAAGATAGTCTATAATGCTTGATAGGGACATGTTCACTGATGTCTTCTTTCTATCTTAATCAATTAATACTGTTCAAATTGACACTACTACCTTTACTTTTTCGGTTTTATCTTGAGTTTACAAAATTCTGAATGAAAAACTATTGGCTTTCAATTTGATATGCAGGTTGCTTGCATTTAATGTAGTAATTAAGCAGCATAAAAAGGGATGATCTACATTGATGAAGTTGAAAAGATAATCAAGAAGGTATTTTTTTTTGCCTTTTGTTTGTTTTATTGTGACCAATTATAACTAACTTTAAGAAAACATTTGTACTTCCTATTAGTTAATTTGATTTAACATGTGATATTCATGCTTTGTCTTAGCCTAAACACGTTTGCTTTTCTTTAATGAAACATAAAAGAGTTATACAGACTTATTTCCACAAGTTTAAGGATCCAATAACTTCTTGAATGACCAGGCAGTTCATAACTTCATGGCCGGTACATCATTTTTCCAGAAGTCTAACCTTTGAATGTTGATCTACATTTGTAAGAAATGTTGCACAAAAAACTCAAAATAAAAATTGTTGAACTGTATAACCATCTCATTTAAAAACTTAAGCTGTTAGAGAGAGCACACTTTTAATAGTTAATTATATTCTCAACATGCCCCTCACGTGTTGGCCTGATTTTTTTACTGTCCAAGCAGTGGAAATTCTTTTTTGATAATGGGCGGCGGCAAGATTCGATCTGAGGATCTTTGCCTGCTCTGATACCATGTTGAAGTGTATGACTATCGTTTTTAGAAATAACACACTTTTAATACTTAATTATATTCTTAACATGTCCCTTCACGTGTTTGGCTTGATTTTTTTCATGGACCAAACACGTGAAAATTCTTTTTGTTAATGGATGGCGGTAAGATTTGATCTCAGAACCTTTGTTTAGCTCTGATACTATATTGAAGCCTGTGTCCATCTCATCTAAAAACTTAAGCTATTAGAGAACACACTTTTAATACTTGATTATATTCTCAACAAAAATAAATACTTTTAAGTTTAAAAATAAACTAGTATAATTAGTTTGTACCAATCCTATATGCAAGTACCATGATTTCAGGTCACATGTGTCATTGGGAACCAGGTAGCAGGGGCAAATGAGCACTACGTAGCAATTTTCATGAGCATCGGGTAATTCTCGAGCCAATAAATTCCACATCATTTAACCCTAATGTGTGTCAATTGTAAAGATACTCTTTATTTAATCTCTTGGTAATAAAAAGCCTTTTATATTTGCTAATTTTTTTTTATCTTTCTCGGTTTTTTCTTCTCTTTATATTAAAACAATAATTACTCCCTATGTCTCAAATTATCTGTCTCTTTTTTATTTTATACATCCCTTAAGAAATATTTATTAGAAGGGATATTTGACTACTTTACCCTTATTTATATCTAAGTTATAATATCTCTCTATTAAATGTTATTTATAAATGTTTATTCTATTTATGTGTTATCTCCAATAATGACAAAGTTCTAGCAAATGGTAAAATGAGAAAAAAATAATTAATTGTGCCTTGAACTTCTAAGATTATCTCTTTTCTTGTATTTATCAATAATACATGTGATTCTCTTTGGGTTCGCTTTGATTTCCAAAGAAGGTGAATTTGATCTTTGGTCTTTGTGATTTCAGCTGTACATATAAGTACACTTCTATCGAACTTAGTTTGCTGCCTCGAATCATAATTAATCAGTTAATTCAATCTTATCCTGTGGCTATTCTTAGCTGACATACTTTGAAAGTAAATAAGTTTGAATCACATAAAAAATCCTTCAGATTTGCTGCCACTCTTTGTAATTTTCTCGCTTCTCTGAGAGACTCAGGATAGATGTGGTGCTGCTTGCATATCTTTTGCATCAATATCAGATAGTATTTTTTGCACGCGCAAGTTTCTTAGGTAACTTCTCTTTTTTATGGTGCGCAAGTTCCTTCATTTTTTCTTTTGCTGCTTTATATGTAAATTTTATTTGAAGGCATGGAAATTGTAAAGTAACTCAGTTGGTAAATATAATAGTACTTTTTTGTCAACAGTCATCTAATTGGACTCGAATCTATTGTTGAAATGTATATATCCATCCTTAAAAAAAAGTGATATATATATATCCATCTACATCTACATCTCCTTTATGTGGCTAGTGTCAACTTGTACAAGCAGATGCACTTTAGATGAAGATTATTCCCTATATATATCCATCTACATCTCCTTTATGATACTATAGTTGCATAATGAAAAGGAGAGGAGGTTATGAAATTTCCACTGGCATTGTAATTTCTTAACTTGTGTACGCATTCATACATTCATTCCATACCGGTTAGCTGATGATTATTATGATATTTAGAGCCACGTGTCGATCGGATGATATTTCGGGCTCAATGTTGGCATGTACATGGATCTAGCTAATCCCCTGCATTATGACTAGTGGTAGCGAAAATCTCCGCCATAGCATGTGCGTACAGATTAGAGAGATTCTAAATCCTGACATTGCATTGCATTACATTCTTACCTTATATTATTGTCTGTATTGACTTAGTGATTTGAACTGAACTTGTGAATTTCTCTGCTCCTAAAATATATACGATGATCTATGATATATGGCTTCCTGATTGACTTATCTGCTCAATTTGTTTAGTTCTACTTCATGTATATGTTAACTAATTGTGGTCGGTCTATGATGCTTACTGAGTATTGTGGTTTTCTATTCATACTACTCTTGCTGCACTTTTTCTGAGTGCAGCGTTCGAGCACGGATCTAGTTCGGGGCCTGGTGAGTAGTCCGAGACTTGTTTGCTGAGATTCAGAGGGTGAGCTACTATCCAACCTGCAGTCCTGGATCCCTTCTTTCTATTGTCTATCATTCTATCTTAGACAATACTTTTATATTTCAGACCAAGTAGTATTTTTCAAACTTGTAATAGTTAGATGTTCTTGTACGGTGAATCCAGTTTCTGGGAAGGATTGTAATATGTATTGATTTCGTATTTTATTAATTATGGTTTAAGACTTATTATTGTTTTCTTGATTTAAACTTCCGCATGTTTTATAGAAATCTAAATGGTTGAAAGGTTAGTTAGGGAAACGGTTCACCCACCGAATGGATAGTGTGGGTGCCACCATGACCCGTGATTTGGGTCGTGACAAGTACTTCCACCACCAGAGGTACTTGCACCATGAGAGGTACTTCTACCACGTTCTTGTAGGGGACACTTACGTTTATCATGGCCAAATTCATTACACATCGAGCACTTCCAAGAGTATGTCCTATCGGAATATCCATTTGATTGGAAATCTGAGTCCGTGCGTTAACACGTAATTTACGGTTATACTTTTTGTTAGCAATCATTGAAAATGGCTTTGGTGGCTAATAAGACTCATCACCAAGTGGGTAGAATCGACCGACATATGCTTTTATATAACTTTTCACGTTGTATTCTGATGCCACATATTGTGATGCCCCCTTTCCAATTACCTCGAAACACTTGAAGGCATGAGAACATGGCATGTGGTATGATTGCCACTTACCACAAGTGCACGTTCTCGTATTCTCATAAATACTATGAATGTTGCCTCCCCGACCTTGGTAAACACCTGTCTTGATTTCAAATACATGTTCTGCATGGTTATACTCGGTCATCGAGTGTTGCTCACATTTTCTTCTGTGATTCTCAAATAACTTTTCTGGTTTTGGCATCCATTTGGCACCTTCTGCTAATATTCCTTTGCCCCTCTTTTGTTCTAGCAACAAACCGCTCCACAACTTGCTTGAAACTCATTCTCACCATTTCAGTAATAGGCAGCCCCTGCGCAGATTTCAGCAAGCCATTAAATGACTCAGAGTTATTTGTTATTACCATCCCCCATCTTCAGTCTTCGTCCGCATGTAATATCCATTTTTAGACAGGGATTTCCTTCAACCAGTGGTAGGCTTCCTCCTTCGTCTTCCTGATCAGCTCCATCCGCATAAGAAACTTTTTTTCTTGATGCTATGTTGTTGCTGCCCACATAAATTTTAGTGTGCCACTTTTAAAGGCCTTTGAAAATTTACCTTTATATGCCTTAAACAATAGCGATGGTAAGCAAAAGTAGGCTGCCACCCCTCCAAATTAAACATAGTGCTCAATATGCAGTGATTAAAGTCAGATAACACACATGTGCCCATTCGATCCTTAATAACGTGTCACCTCTGTCACACTTCGAACCATAGCCTGGGCGGAATACGACACTCGGTGTCTGACTGCATGTGACTGAGCGAACCACATGGCTTACTTATCAACATGGACATCAAAACATACACTAAATATGATAATGAAAACATGTAAATCATAATACTGAATTTATAGTATGAAAGTATAATATGGAAATAATCTGAAAATATAATAAGTCTGAAAATCCAATGCTGACATGACATACTAAACCAGTCTATGAAACCTCTGACATGAGTCTGCTAACCGTTTACCAGGACAAGGCCCTGAAATACCTCTACTAATAATGCATAATCATAAATAACTAAACTGACACCCCGAATGAGATGGCGCTCACCAAATAGCTGATACAGATGAAGTTCTAACAGATAGCTCCGTCGTCCTGAAACTCAGCACCTGCACCATGAAGCGCAAGCCCCATGCAAAGGGTCGTTAGTACATTTTGAATTGTACTGTATGTAAAGACATTGAAAGAAAGAAATAAGCATGCATATGAAATAATAGGAAATGAGACCGAAACATGCGCATGAACATGATCTGACATGATTATTAAAACATGTATAAAATCTTATATCTATAAACTTTTATATCTATCTGTATGTGGGGAGAAGAGTAGCATAACCGACTACATGAATCACCCTGTGGGTACGTAAAGTTTGGTACCTAGCTTGACCAGTAGAGCTTTCTCATACCTTGTTGGGGTATAAGACATGAACATGGCAAGAAAGGATCCAATCTGCAAATCTGAAGGTATCGTCCTCTGAGTAAAGCGACCCTTATCCTACGGTGACATATGTAGTTTCAGGCTACTAGAGCCTTCTCGGTAAACTATGTAACTCCCAAAATCATGTACTTGAAAATAATGGCTTATAAGCCTATAGATTTCATGAAATAACATGTAAACAAGGATGTCCCCATGTCGATAGAAGCTCTACATACCTCAATCGCACCAAAACTTGTCTTAAAAATCTGGACTTTGAAGAATAATCCCAACGCTTGAACCTTAATTTCCTGAGTTGGGTTTTCTTGAAAATCCTATGTTAGAAATAGTGAATTACTCTTAGGAATTGATTATACTATATTAGAATCACATGAAAATACATGGAAAGGACTTACCTTGGTGTAGGAGATAGTTGAGAAGAGAGAACCTTTGTTCTAGGGCTTGGGAATATGAAAAACTGATTTTCGAAACTAAGGGTCGTATTTATAATATTTGCTGTCGGCACAATATTGACGGTCTGAGTCTGGACCGACCAGGTTGACGGTCTGTATAATTGGATTGTACTGCTATTTTCTAATTTTTTTGAGAGAGTTGAAAAATCTAAAATTCTGTGACAGTGAATATTGACGGTTTGTCAATAATTTGACGGTCCGTATAATTGACAATCAGGCCGTCAATTTCAAAAAATGAAATTGACGACTGGCTTTGACGAGCCATAGAAATATTTATGGTCTGTACTTTTTGGCGTCAAATTTGACATGTAGAGCTGAAACTGGGTTTTCAACTTAAACTCCCATTTTGGTTTCCTACATTCCTGAATCGTAAACATGACTTAGTTTAGAGGTACGAGGTATTATAATATCTCCTCATTGAGATCATTCATCCTCGAATGATGGGTCATGGTTAAGAATGAGACTAGTCATAGCATGCGTATATGGACGTGAAGGAACATGACATGAAACATGGGAGTGAATGACATGATTACATGAAAACATGAACATGAGACATGAGTATTGATTACATGAATGTGAAACACGAGACATCAAACTGAAGGCATTTACCTTATTAGTTGTCTGCTTGCTCCTCGAATAAATGCGGATATCTGGACTTCATGTCTTCTTCGGCTTCTTAGGTAGCCTCCTTAACATTTTGACTTCCCCACAACATTTTCATTGAGCCAACTTCCTTAGTTCTCAACTTTCGAATTTGAAGATCCAAAATAGCCACATGGATCTCTTCATAGGTCAAACCATCCTTAACTGTAATGGAATCGATAGGGACAACCAACGACGGGTCTCCCACACACTTCCTCAACATGGACACATGGAATATTGGATGCACAACAACTAAATCTTGTGGAAATTCAAGTTCATAAGCTACTTGACCAATTCTCCTCAAAATACTGTAAGGTCCGATATATCTGGGACCGAGCTTCCATTTCTTCCCAAATCTCATGACACCTTTCATATGTGAAACTTTAAGGAATACCCAATCATCAACTTGAAACTCTAAGTCTCTACGCCTCACATCCGAATAAGATTTCTGACGACTCTGAGCTGTTCTTAACCGCTCCTGAATTAACTTGACTTTCTCCAAAGCCTGATAGACCAAGTCTGGTCCTAGCAACTCTGCTTCACAAACTTCGAACCAACCAATTGGCGATCTACATCTTCACCCATACTGAGCCTCAAACGGTGGCATCTGAATACTAGCATGATAATTGTTATTGCAAGCAAATTTAGTGAGAGGCAAATTATCATCCCAATTACCTTTAAAATCGAGAACACATGCCCTCAACATATCCTCAAGAGTCTGGATAGTACGTTCTACCTGGCCATCTGTCTGAGGGTAAAAAGCTGTGCTGAAATTTACCTTAGTACCCAATCCCTTCTGAAAAGAGCTCCAAAAGTGTGCTGTGAACTGAGCACTCCGATTTGAAATAATGGACACTGGGGTCCCATGGAGTCTGATGATTTCTCGAATATACAACTTAGCATAATCCTCTATTGAATCTGTGATTTTGACTAGCATGAAGTGAGATGATTTAGTAAGTCGATCCACAATCACCCAAATCGAATGCCTTTGGGCTGAGCGAGGTTGACCTGTTATGAAATCCTTATTTATCATCTCCTATTTTCAAACACGAATATCAATATTCTGAGTCAACCCACTAGGCCTCTAGTCTTTGGCATTCACCTGCTGGTAATTCGGACACTTGGCTACAAAATCTGCCACATTCCTCTTCATATCATTCTACCAATAAATCTCCTTCAGATCATGATACATTTTTGTAGAACCTGCGTGAATAAAATACCTGGAATGATACGCTTCTGCCATGATCTGCTCTCCGAGTCTGTCCACATTTGGAACACAACACTTGTCTCGGTACCTTAAAGTACTGTCATCTCCCCCTTATTCAAAAGTTGTAATCTTATGCTTGTGAATCTTCTCTTTCAACTGCAACAAGTAGGGATCACTAAACTGCTTCTCATTCACCTCGGAATCTAACGAGGATTCGAACATATATTCTGGACAACGACACCACTATCTTCGGAGTCCAAAAGTCAACTCCTAGACTGGCTAGTCAATGAATTTCCTTCATCATAGTTCTCTTATCTTCTTCAACATGAGCTAAACTTCCTATGGATCGCTGACTAAGAGCATCGACCACCACATTCGCTTTCCCTAGGCGGTAGAGAATATCTATATCATAATCCTTTATCAATTCGAGCCATCTCATCTGTTTAAGATTCAACTCTCACTACTTGAAAATATACTGAAGGCTCTTGTGATCTGTGAAAATATCAACGTGAACTCCATATAAATAATGACACCATATCTTGAGTGCAAAAATCACTGCTGCCAATTCTAAGTCATGAGTCGGATAATTCTTTTCATGGGTTTGAGCTTCCTGGATGCATAAGCTATAACTTTACCATGCTACATTAGAACACACCCAATACCAGTGCATGAAGCATCACAATAAACAACGAACCCCTTGATTCCCCCTGTCAATGTCAGCATTGGAGAAAAAGCCAGTCTTATTTTCAATTCATCGAAACTACGCTCACAAGCATCTGACCATTGAAACTTGACTTTCTTCTGAGTCAATCTGGTCAATGGAGTTGAGATAGAAGAAAACCCCTCTATGAATCGTCTGTAATAACCTGCCAGACTAAAGAAACTCCGAATATCTGAAGCAAAAGTGGGTCTGGGCCAATTCTTAACAATATCTATTTTATGAGAATCAACCTAGATGCCTTCGCTTGAAATCACATGGCCTAAGAATGCCACTGACTTAAGCTAAAATTCACACTTGAATTTTTTTGCATAAAGCTCACGGTCCAGAAGTGTCCGCAATACTATTCTGAGATGTTCTGCATGATCAGCCTCACTACGGGAATAAACTAAGATATCATTTATAAAGATAATGATGAATATATCAAGATAGGGCTTGAAAACCCTGTTCATAAGATCCATGAAAGCAGATGGGGAATTTGTCAATCCGAATAACATGACACAAAATTCGAAATGACCATAACGGGTTCTGAAGGCGGTTTTCAGAATTTCAACTTCCTTAACCTTATGCCGGTGGTACCTTGATCTAAGGTCAATCTTGGAATAACACTGAGCACCCTGAAGTTTATCAAATAAATCATTGATTCTGGGAAGGGGATACTTGTTCTTAATGGTAACCTTGTTCAACTGCCGGTAGTAAATGCACATACGCAAAGACCCATATTTCTTTCAAACAAACAAGACCGGTTCACCCCATGGCTAGACACTTGGTCTAATAAATCCCTTATCAAAGAGATCTTTCAACTAAGCTTTTAACTCTCTAAACTCTGTTGGATCCATTATGTATGGCGGAATGGATATTGGCTTAGTGCCGGGAAGTAGATCAATTCCGAACTCAATCTCCCTATCGGGAGGAACTCCGAGAAGATCTTCTGGAAACTCATTGACAACTGGCACAGATAGAAGAGTCGGGGTTTGGGTATCTGCATCCTTAACCCGAACTAAATGGTATATGTACCCCTTGGATATCATTTTTTTGGCTTTAAGATAGGAAATAAACCTAACCATGGGTGCTACTGCATCACCCTTCCATTTTATGACTAGTTCACCAGAAAAACTCGAATTTTACAATTTTAGTTCTACAATCTAATGTGGCATAACATGAAGATAACCAATCCATTACCCATGATTATATCGAAGTCTATCATTTATAACTCTACCAAAGTCAGCTACTGTAATAAAGTGATATACTTTAACTAGACAACCCATATATACCCACCTGGCTATGACTGACTCATCAACTGGAGTAGATACTTTAAAGGGTTATGCAATTTTCTGGTTCTATTCCAAATTTCTTAGCAACAAAAGGGGTTACTTATGATAGAGTGGATCCAAGATCCATAAAGGCATAAACGTCAAAAGTGAAAATTGTTAATATAGTTGTGACTACATCACTACGAGCCTTTATATCTTTACGACCTGATATTGCATACAAATAGCTTGGACCTCTGCCTATATTACCGGACTTAACTGGAACACATCCTAATTGGGCTTGAGAATTGCGAGCAACTATAGAATTCGTGGACTGAGCCATATTACCTCATGCACCTTGCCTCACTGATGGATAGTCCTTCTGAGAATGACCTTACTGACCACACCCATAATATATATTTATGCCAAATCGGCACTTCTCTGGATGCCTATTACCATACTTGACACAAACTGGGTGGCTGAAGGTGCTTTGACCCACACTAACCTATGTCTGGGAGTCTAATACACTGAAGTTCTGCCTTTTGTTATCATTTCTGAACTTTGGGGCTGGGGCACTGACTGAATATAAAGCAGGTCCTGATGACATGTTCTTGAAGAACTGCCTGCCTCCACCTCCCCCGTGACTGAAGTGACCTGAAGACTTATCTCTCTTATTAAATTCACTATCTTTCTCTTTCTGCAAGGCTTCATCTTCCTTCAACCTATTCTCATTACCTTGCACGAATGCAACCATATTCGTAATAGTCATCTCCTTATTCTAAGTTGTATTATTGGCTGCATCATACAAATGGGGATCAAGACCATACACGAAACGTCTAACTATGCACCTCATATCTGGGACCATATGAGGAGCATACTTTACGAAAGAGACAAACTAAAGATAGTATTCCTGAACACTTCTGCCATTCTGCTTAAGCTTTTCAAATTCCACAGCCTTTACCTCCCTGACCTCTATTGGCAGAAAGTGCTCGATAAAAGCATATAAAGCCTTCATATTATGAAATATGTAATACGCACGAGTTAGAAGGATGTCCTAAAGGTATAGCTGTAACTGCACGATCTACAGTATGAAAGAAGTGAGACAATATTTGATATCTTGGTGGTCAACTATTTATATCTGTGGGGCCCTCATACATATAAATATGACTCCACTAGACACGGTTTCATAAACTCCCAAGACACTTGAACCTAGTGCTATGATACCAAGCTTTGTCATGTCCCGAATCACGACCTAGGCAAAACACGACACTCGGTGCCTGACTACATGTGACTGAGCGAATCACATGGTTTGCTTGTCAATATGGGCATCAAAACATACACTAAATATGATAATAAAAACATGTAAATCATACTACTGAATTTATAGTTTGAAAGTATAATGCGGAAATATTCTGAAAATATAATAAGTCTAAAAATCCAATATTGACATGACATACTAAACCAGCCTATGAAACCTCTGACATGAGTCTGCTAACCGTTTACCAGGACAAGGCAATAATGCACAATCACAAATAACTAAACTGATACCCGAAGGGGTGGGGCTCAACAAATACCTGATACAGATGAAGTCCTAGCGGATAGCTCCGTCATCCTGAAACTCAGCACCTGCACCGTGAAGTGCAGGCCTCATGAAAAAGTGATATTAGTACATTTTGAATTGTACTGTATGTAAATCCACTGAAATAAATAAGCAGGCACATGAAATAATAGGACATGAGACTGAAACATGATCTGACATGATTATTAAAACATGTATAAAATCTTATATCTATAAACTTGTATATCAATATATATCTGTGGGGAGAGTAGTAGCATAACCGACAACATGAATCACCACGTGGGTACATGGAGTTTGGTACCTGGACCGACTAGCATAACTTTCCCATACCTTGTCGGGGTATGAGACATGAACATGGCAAGAAATGATCCAATATGCAAATCTGAAGGTATCATCCTCTGAGCGGAACGACCCTTATCCTACGGTGGCATACGTAGTTTCAAGGTTACTAGAGCCTTCTCGGTAAACTATGCAACTCCCAAAATCATGTACTTGAAAATAGTGGCTTGTAAGCCTATAGATTTCATGAAATAACTTGTAAACATAATCTTGTAAATTCACAGTTTAACATTTGAAGAAATACGTAATATAACTTATATAAATCATGAAAAACATATATGACTTCATGGAATCGAGTAGTAATGATCATAACTTGTATTTAAGAACTCATGATTCGTACCTTCTCCTTCCCGTTACGCTAAATAACTTGACCCAGGTTTAATGCCCGAAATTTGGAAATCAAGGCATGGGTTCATGGATTATAGACAGGTTCATGACAATCACAATAGACATATCATGAATGTAAATAAAGACAACACGATATATATATATATACATAAATTAACTTGAATATATGGTTATTATGAACTTGAACAAAATCCTAGGTTTGAGGAATTCATGTTTCATGGATTACATGTAGTGTGGGGAAGAACAATGATGTCCCCACGTGGATAGAAGCTTTACATACCTTAATCGCTCCAAAACTTGTCTTAAAAATCCAAACTTTGAAGAATAATCCCAACGCATGAACCTTAATTCCCTAAGTTGGATTTTCTTGAAAACCCTAGGTTAGAAATAGTGAATTACACTTCGGAATTAATTATACTATATTAAAATCACATGAAAATACATGGACAGGACTTACCTTGGTGTAGGAGATGGTTGAGAAGAGATAACCTTCGTTCTAGGGCTTGGGAATATGAAAAACTGATTTTTGAAACTAAGGGTCAAATTTATACTGTTTGTTGTCAGCACGATATTGACGGTCAGAGTCTGGGCCGTCAATATTTTGACGGTCTAGGTTGATGGTCCGTTAATGAAATTATGGTCAGTATAATTGGATCGTATAATTATTTTATGAAAATTTCCAGAGAGAAAAAATCTAAAATTCTTAGATGGTGAAGGTCGACGGTCCGTAGAATTAACAATCAGGTTGTCAATATGAAATTGACGGTTCACTTCGACGGGCCATAGAAATATATACGGTCCGTACTTCTTGACGTCAAATTTGACCTGTAAAGTGGTTTTTCTACTTAGACTCCCCATTTTGGTTTCCTACATCCCTGAATCGTAAACATGACTTAGCTTAGAGGTACGAGGTGTTACAACCTCAAATATGTCAAAAACATCCCTCATATCTCGTTGCTCTCATTAGCTGCAATGGCAAAAGCAAGAGGAAAGATTGACCCATTGTCATCCATTCCTACTGCAATCAGTAGCTTGATGTCGTATATTCCATACACATGTGTACCATCTATGGTTATTACTGGCCGACAATGAGCAAAATCATCAATGCACCATTTAAATGTCCAAAACCAAAATTGAAAATTTTACCAGGCACACCAGGTTGGGTGTTGATAATCCATTCTAAAGTGTTGTAGAGTTTCCATATACCTCGGCAACTTCTGGAAAGAGCCCTCCCAGTTACCTTAAACCATCTCAAAAGCGCGTCTACGCCCAAGATATCACTTTCTCATGCTTATTATTTTGTGATATACTCTCAAAACTGCTCTAATGCAGTATTTAATGGGGAACATGGACAAGTTTAAATAACAACATTTAGCAATGAGAAATTATATTAAAGTCAAAATTAAAATAAACTTGGGCGAATAGGGTACCTGGGGGTTCTGGCAATGTTGCCAACTATCACTTGAGCAATCATATTGGTATCTAAATTAAAATGATATGCTCGACAGTCCTCCATATCACAAGTGTGATATGAGTGGAATTTGGAGATAGTCCACAAACTGTCATGGGTCTCCTTACCATGAAGCATCCATCGACAACCTTGATAATCACGTCTGCAAACCAATCACCACCACTTTCGAGTAGAATCATCAAATCTAAACTCCCTCATTTATTTGATGCAATAAATTTTAACGGTCCTTTGCAGTGTCTTTTTGGAGGTGAAAATCATGCATTTTCAAGTAGAACTTGACCGTTTATAAGATTGCCCGGTTCTTTGTATATTGATTGGGGAATATGATCATTATCCCTAGTAAAGACAAAGGCATCAGGACGATCTTGAAGATTATCAAGATATGGAATCACGTCAGAATGCCACCGAATTGGGGATGCTTGCGGAATCGATTCTTATTGGTGAATTGAACTTTCTGCCATCAGTTCTTGATGATGTGGATGACTTTGTATAATCTCTAATAACTATTGTTCCTGCCTATGAGGATGAATATCAACCTATATCAACCTCATCATCCGAGAAATTTATTTGTTCGTTGGATACCTCCGCATTAGGTATATCATCGTTATCACTCGATGATATTTCTATATGATTTGGATAATCATCACCATCTAGTAAATGCTTCTTTCTACACCAAAAATAGGTAAAATATATTAAATACCAACATCATAATATATGGATTATTTAATATCAAGATGATGAACCTACCGATAAGAATCAATATTGCATGAGTTTCAAGAAGTATCAACTGCACCGAAATCAACACTTGGTACCACTGACGCATTTTGTGAGAAATTTTCACTACATAGAAAAGTCAAGTATTGTAAATACTAAATATCAAATCATTACATTATTTAATTATTAAAAAGTATACCTACCGATAATAATCAATTGCACCGAAACTTGATATTAGCGATGTTTTAGCATGATTCCTCCATCCGGACTGAGAGAATTGCCCAATATTACTCATATCAGGTGTATAACTCCTAAAAAGATACAAAAATATTACTATTACCATACGTATAATAAACATATTCTATTATACAAAATAATAATGAAAATAATGGATATTTACCAATTTCCCCTGTAGGTTTGATTAAATTGCTGACTTAAAGTTTTCAATGACATTTGACCACTCAAAATGTCTCCATAAGAACTCATGTCTGGATAAGTGTTAGCATGAGTAGGCTGGACTTCAGGTATTTCAGGACGAGGCGCAGACGACACTTCTGGGACTTCCTGATGAGTTCTAGTTAAGACTTCACGACGATTGATAAGTATCTTTCGACATATATTTCAAGCATATTCAGGGTGATTAGGTCCCTATATTCTTCCGGCGCCCTCAAATATTTACTCAACGACTCATCATCAATGATATTCCACTCTCCATAAAGCATTAAACCTTGCAGTGAAAAAATATTAGATATCTGTCTATTACAAATAATAAAAAATGACGCCTAAGTACTTTCGTTCTTTTATATATGGTAGTGAGTAATGTTGAGTAATCCAAGTTAATTGAAAACTTAACATGAAATTTAGGTGGAATACAATATGGAACAATATTAGAATCATGAAGAATCTCTCCTTTTCAAAATAATAAAACCTCAACAGTTGGAGGAGGAGACGTCATTTTTTAAGAACTTGGGAGTTGGATAATTTTTTCAAGAATTTGGAATTTGGATGACTTAAACTTTGGAAATGGATGAGTTTTTCCCTCATTCAAAATTCATTTTAAATAGATAACGGATGGGTTCTTGCAATAATTGTGATATTGTCATGTCAAATTAAATACAAATGGATAGATGAATAATTAATTGCAATTGCCTAATTGGACTAAAATGGACCTTTTAAAAAATGTGGGCTGCCCTAGTTAAAATACACCCTATTGCGCAGGAATTTTCTACGCAGAAGGACTTAACCCCGCCTTTACGATTAAGTCCTTTTGCGCAATAAATTTATGCGCAAAAGGTACTTCTGTCACATTTTTGGGGTATTTTTGTTGTCTTCCTGTTTCTTTGGGTCATTTAAGTTCCGGACTCAGTTGGACCAAACAATCAAAATGCCAATCAAAATGTCATTTCAATTTCATAGCTGGAGATGATTATTCCTGATATTTTGATTTTGCCCGATGGTGACGATGTCGCAGAGATTCCCTGAAATAAAAGTGCAAGGTGAGACTTTTAACATCACGGATGATTGTAGATGTTATTTGGTTTGCAGAGATTCCCTGAAATTTCATGCAAGTCAATTGTAGATATATGTTAAATTCTCTTTCAATTTGCAGCATTCTATCTTTAAACGTTGAATTTTGTTGTTTGTCTTCTTTAATTTGGAATTAATAGGGAGGTAGTAAAAATTGGAAACTGGCATGGTCCTTTTATTAGTTGCCATCAAAATGGAAGAGATTGATGCTCCTCTAAACAGAAGAGATTGATGTTCCTCTGGCTGATGATCAGGTGTGACTGAAATTTATCATTCAGAAATGATATATTCTGCCCTGAGGCAACGTATTTTCATCGATTGTTCTCTTCGCGAAAATGGTTAAGAGCATAATTGAACTCTTGTGGTGTACCACGAGGCATTGACGTAACACGACTTTTTGGACGTTTGAGTCTGAGTGCCCTCAAGTTTTGTTATAGCATTTCAGTCTCCCTAACACGCCAATTCCACTCAGCTCTCATTGTACTATTGTATTATTGATTGTATCCGTGGTTCGAGTTATTTCAGTATTTAAAATCATCATTTAGTTTTCATGTCCTACCCATTTCTTCGAATATGTCTACTGGGGTAAAACATGTAATAGAACCAATATCAGAAAATTGGTTCCAAATTGACATAATAACTCATTTTAATTTGAATGCTAGTTGTTCTTCATTCATGTTATATACTACTCCTTGATTTGATAATACTATGCTCGCTTTTGACCGCTTTATATGACACACTTATATTGCCCAACATTTACATGCGCAAAATATGATATTTCAGAATGACATCCTTGATTTGACAATACTATGAACGCTTTTGACCGCTTTATATGACACACTTATATTGCACAACTTTTACATGCGCAAAATATAATATTTCGGAATGACATCCTTGATCTGACAACACTATGCTCGCTTTTGACCGCTTTATATGACACTTATATCGCGCAACTTTTACATATGATTTTTCGGGATGACATCCTTGATTTGACAATACTATGCTCGTTTTTTACCGCTTTATATGACACATTTATATTGCGCAACTTTTACATGCGCAAAATTTGAGTTTTCAGAATGACATCCTTGATTTGACAACACTATGCTCGCTTTTGATCGCTTTATATGACACATTTATATTGCATAACTTTTACATGCTCAAAATATAACACACTTATATTACAGAACTTTTATATGACTCATTAGGTTAATAATTTTTATATAACTCATTCGGTTAAAAAAACTCGCATTTTAAAAATGTCTAGAAATATTACATTCAATAGTTGGTTCAAAAATAGACAAAAAGGCGAGGGTAGATCAAGAAGGCCTCATGGTAGGATAGAAACAAACACAAACACAAACACAATTCAATCATAATTAAAAAAAGAGTTATTAGGATGTTACACGAATTTATCTGATGAAAAATGGTATGGTGTTCTTCATCCCTTTGAAAATCAACCAATTTGTATCAATGTTAATTTAAAAGTTGCTGGACACATAATTGAGGGTGACACACACTCTTCAAAACCCGAAGTAGCTATAATTTGGGGTGAAAAGCTTCAATGAGTTAAATTATATTCGAAAAGGTGTGGTGATGAGGTTCAATTAAAAAGCAATGGGTTCAATTAAGTATTTTATTCGAGGAGCGGATGAAGAAGATCATTGAAAATTATTAGAAAATAAAAATCTTCATCGAGACTTTTCTTATCCAGTTGTGTCAACCAAATAAGTACTCCTAATGATGATAGTTGGGATCTAGACTACAACGAGGATGATGGGGAAAGAAATCAAGGGGAAGAAGATGAAGAAGAGAATGCAAGTAAGGAGGATGATGAAAATGAAGACGACGAGGAGGTGGTTCCAGAAAGCGACGAAGATTAAATTACTTTTCTAATTTTTGTATGTTATGAAATTTTTCAATAAAATTTTCTTGATGATAAAATGCCTAATTCAAGATGCTTCATTAAAATAAATAATACATCATTCATTATAAGAAGAAAAATATTTAAGATTCATAATTCAAGACAATTAGAATACATCAAGAAGAATTAAAATATATTCATAAAATCATGAGGTTCTTCAACCACGAGAGGTTCTAGCACCACGAGAGGTTCTTCCACCACCAAAGGTACTTGCACCACCACGGTCCCGTAGGTTACACAAACACTTATCATGACCAAACTCCTTACAGATCGAGCACTTTCGAGAGTATGTCCTATCCGAAACATTCATTTGATTGGGAATCTGAGTTTGTGCATTAACACACAATTTATGGATATACTCCTTGTTAGCAATTATTAAAAATGGCTCGTTTGGCCAATAAGCATGATCACTAAGTGGGTATAAACGACCGACATACGGTTTACGATAACTTTTGACGTTGTATTCCGATGCTACATAATTTGATACCATTTTTCCAATTACCTCGAAACACTTGATGGCATGAGAACACGGCATGTGGTATGATTGCCACTTAAACTACACATTTTCGTAATCTCATAAACTGTATGAACCACCTCCCCGGCCTTGGTAAGAACCTGTCTTGATTTCAAACACACGTTCAACATGGTTATACTCTACCATCGTGTGTTGCTCACATTTTTTCCTATGATGCTCGAACGTTTTTACAGAATTTGGAATTCATTTCCCACCATTTGCTAATATGGCTTTGGCCTATTTTATTCTAGCCACAAACTGCTCCACAACTTGCTTGTAAGCCATTCTCACCATTGCAGTAACAGTCAGTCCCCGTGCAGATTTTAACAAACCATTGAATGACTCCGAGATGTTTGTTGTTAGCATCCCCCATATCTTGCCTTCATCCGCATGTAATGTCCATTTTTCAACAGCGATTGCCTTCAACCAATCATATGCTTCCAGCTTTGCTGCCTTAATCATCTTCATCTGCAAAAGAAACTTTTTTTTCTTGATACTCTGTTGCAGCCGCCCACATCCATTTGTTTAGTGTGCTATTTCTAAAAGTCATTTGAAAATTTGCATTTATATGCCTTAAACAATAGCGATGGTAAGCAAAGGGAGACTGTCACCCCTCTAAATGAAACATATTGTTCAATATGCCGTGATTTCGATCAGATAGCACACATATGCCCATACGATCCTTAATAACATATCGTCTCAAATATGTCAAAAACATTCCCATGTCTCATTGCTCTCGTTAGCGGCAATGGCGAAAGCAAGAGGGAATATCGACCCATTAACATCCATTTCTATTGCGATCAGTAGCTTGATGTCATATATCCCATACACATGCGTGCCATCTATGGATATGACTGGCCGGCGATCAGCAAAACCATAAATGCATGATTTGATTGTCCAAAACACAAAAATGAAAATATTACCGGCCACACCAGGTTGGGTATTGAGCTTTCACTCTACAACAGTACCAGGATTGAAGTGTTGTAGAGCTTCCATATAGCTCGGAAACTATTGGAAAGAGCCCTCTCAGGTATCATAAATCATCTCAAAAGCGCGCCTATTCCCATAATATCCCTTTCTCCTACTTATCCTTTTATGATAAACTCTCAAAACTGTTCTAATACATTCTTTGATGGGGAACCTGGATAAGTTTAAACAAACAATATTTAGCAATGATAATTTAATTGATGTCAAAATGATAATAAACTTGATCGAATAGGGTACCTTGGGGTTTTTGCAATGTCAGCAAGTAACACTTGAGCAATCATATTTGTATCTAAATTAAAATGATTTGCTCGATTGTCATTCATATCGCAAGTGTGATGAGAGCAAAATTTTGAGATAGTCCACATACTATCACGAGTCTCAATACCCTGAAGCATCCATTGACAACCTTGATAGTCACGTCTGCAAACCAATCTCCACAACTTTATGGTTGAATCATCAACTCCAAATTCCCTAATTTCTTCGATGCTATAAATTTTGACGCCCATTTGCATTGCCTTTTTGGAAGAGAAAATCATGCTTATTGCAAGGTGAACATTACCTTTTACAAGATCATCCGATTCTTTCCACATTGTTTGGCGAATATAATCATCTTCTCTGGTCAAGACAAATGCATCAGGACGACCTTGAAGATTGTCAAGATATGGAATCACATCAGAATGCCACTGAATTGGGCTTTCTGCCATCGGTTCTTGCTGGTGAATTAGGCTTTCTACCATCGGTTCATGCTGGTGAATTGGGCTTTCCACCATCGGTTCGTGCTGGTGAATTGAGCTTTCTGCCAGCTGTTCTTGCTAGTGTGGACGACTTTACATCATTTTTACTAATTGTTTTTCTTGCCTATGAGGATGAATATCAACCTCACTATCTGATATATTTACGTCATCACCACCGGATACCCCTACATTCGGTATATCATCGCTATCACTCGATGATATTTCTATATGATTTGGATAATCTTCACCATCTAGTAAATGCCTTTTCTTACACGAAAAATAGGTAACATATTTTAAATATCAATATTAAAAAATATATATATATGGATTATTTAATATCAATGTGATGAACCTACCCATAATGATCAATATTGTCTAGGTTTGAAGAAAGATCAACTGCACCGAAATCAATGTTTGGTACCACTAGCGAGTTTCGTGAATAATTTTCACAACTGAAGCAGTTCAAGTATTGTAAATACTAAACATTAAAATACTTATATTATATAATTATTAAAAAGTATACCTACCGATAATAATCAACTGCACCGAACTGAGGGGATTGCCCAATATTACTCATATCAGGTGTATAACTCCTAAAATGATACAAAAAAATTACTATTACCACACATATAATAAACATGTCTACTACACAAAATAATAAAGAAAAAATGAATATTTACCAATTTTCTCCGTAATTTTGATTAAATTGCTGGCTTAGAATTTCCAACGGCGCTTGACCACTCAAAATGTCTCCATAAAAACTCATGTCCGTATAAGTGTTACCATGAGTAGGCTGAACTTGAGGGATTTGAGGACGAGGAATAGTCATCATTTCTGGGACTTCCTGACGAGTCCTGGCCAAGACTTCACTACGATTGATAGGTATCTTTTCAACATACATTTCAAGAACATTGAGGGTGATTAAGCCCCTATATTCTTCCGGCGCCCTCAAATATTCACTCAAAGACTAATCATCAATAATATTCCACTCGCCATAAAACACTAAACCTTGCGGTGCAATGGATATTGGATATCTGCCTATTACAGATAATGCAAACTCACACTTACTAACTTTCATTCTTTTGTGTATGACATTGAGTAATGTTGAGTAATCCAAGGTAATTGAAAACTTAACATGATATTGTGGTGGAATACTATAACGAACAATATTATTATCATGAAGAATCTCTCCATCCCAAAATAAAGAAACCTTAACAGTTGAAGGAGGAGATGCCATTTTTTATGAACTTTGAAGTTGGATAGTTTTTTCAAGAACTTGAAATTTTGATGACTTAACCTTATGAAATCGATGAGTCTTTACCTCATCCAAAATTCATGTTAAATAGAAAACGGATGGGTTGTCATAGTGTCATGTCCAATCAAGTACAAATGAGTAGATGAATAATTGATTGTAAAACGCAATAATTTATTGCGTAATTGGATTAAAAGTGAACATTTAAATAGCGTGGGCTGCCTAGGGTTTTAATAACCCCTTTTACCCAGGAATTTACTGTGCAAAAGGTACTTATGTCATCTTTTTTATGGGTTATGTTGGTTCAAAAGCCCACTTTGTGAGCTATTTAAGTTGCGGACTCATTAAAATCGTGGGCAGGGGCGGATGGAGCTTTGAGGTACGGGTTCATCTGAACCCAGTAATTTCAACAGATCATTTATGTGTAAAATTTCAAATTGTAATATATAGTAGATATGAATCCATAACTTTAAAAATGTAATAGTTCCAAGGCTAAGAACTTTAAAGGTTGAATTCATAGTTCTTAAATTCAAGAACCACCTCTGATAGTATTTGGAGGTCAAACTGGAAACAGAATAAACTTTAGGTGTAATTTAGCACATTGAAGTGGAGTGCAAAATACTACAACTTGCACCTTCGTTAAATATTTATAAGAAGATAGTGGTGCTCAAGTGCCATCGTGGTCTTTATTTTCATGGTTAATGCAACTGTTACTAAGAATAATAAAAGGTCTCACCTTACTTTGAGTCTTTCGATATGGCGAACTAATTTCTACTGTAACATATGGGTCTTTAATTCTTACCGTGTTTGATTTGGTGATTAGATATTAATTGAAGGTAGATGTTGGCTTCATGGAGCTCAGACCTTGTGAAATTGCAGCAGCATTGACAATGTCTCTTTCAGCATTAACCTTACATCTTCATACGATTACAAGTGCTATTTGAAGGAAGTTATTTCAAATAGCATGAATCTCCTTTACTCCTTTCAGGTGAAAAAAGAATTCATATAAGAAGAGGTCCAGTGATGAATTTCCACTTTTAACTTCTACCAAGTCGGCTTGCCCCCATACTCAATTTTTTTTTGAAGTGGTCCACGAGCATTGAACCTTAACATAAAGTGTGTGTTATCGATGAAATTAAAGTGGAAAACAAACTTTTATCCAATTGACATGCTTTCTTCATTTATGAATTCTATGTGAGATTCAGTTAGTGTGATCCTAGCTCAGAAGGAAGAGCTTTATGCTCAACACATAGAGTTCTATATAGGCAAGGATGTGTTGTTTCTTTGTTAGTCTCGTACTTATGTGCATATTATATGACAGATTGACGACATGCACTTGCATCCACCTTGTATTGAGTTCAACACGTCCAATTCGCATATAATTGCTAAGGAGGTTCGGTTTTGTTGGAAATTTGCCTTTGGCGGGAGTTGCGACCGACCAACTTTAACGGCTTAAACACTAGTGTAACATATGTTGGAGAATCCGGTTCTTCACACATGCATGATCTACTAAGTACGTAGATAACCGTAGGGCCAAGAATCGTCAAATTTCATTGAGAAATGAAAGAGATATTGGTTCACGAAGTAAGGTGTTTGAAGCATGGAAAGTGTGGTATTGTGTGTAATTCTCCCTCATCGGTAGAGGAAGAAAGAATTGTTGTGTATATAAGATTCGAAATTGGTTTGGGGTTTGGGACCCCAAGGGGTATCCCATGTGTTTAAAGGAGGGAGAACCTAGATGTGCTTCGGTTCGAGGAAAGACCACACGCGCGCCGCCCGCCGGTCCGGTCCGGTTCCGAGTTCCGGGTTCACGGGTCACGGGTCTTCTGATATTATCTTTTTGGGCCAGAAGTACAGTTTGGTCCCTGAAGTTTCAAGATGTACAGTTTGGTCCCTGAAGTTTCCAGAACATCGAAATTTCGACGGTCAAAAACAAATGTGCCAAGCACTCAATTCACCATTTATTTTGGCTGAATTACTCCTCCTATAATGGCCAAATCCGTTGGTCTTTCTCCCATTTATGTTGGTGACTTTACTACCTCCATAATGGCTATTATGGAGGCGGTTTTCAGGCAGTGAGTGATCAGCCCCCTCCCTCACCTATTTAAACACCCCCTTACATCATTGTTGAAAAACTAAGAATGAAAAAAAGAGATGCAAAGAAAACAAAGGTACACGAAAATACACAACCAAAATAGTTTTCTTCCTACAACTTCCAAGCATCATTTCGTTACTCAATATTCTTCACGGTAGCTCTTGAGTTTCCTTTGCTCAAGGGTTCCATTGTTGTTTTATCTTGGGAGACAAATTGTCCAGGACGTATAAAGGATACATACGGGGCAATATTGTCTTAAGGACAGAGTGCTACACTCGACTCAAAAAAAACAATTTACATTTTTCCGTTTTCTACAAAACTGGAATTTCCAGTTTTTACTTATGTAACGATTATAATTTCAGATTCCATGTTGAATTATTGAAATCTTTGTTTATCCTTTCGAATACTTGTAATAGTTAAATACTTCCCGCACTGCTTTATAAAGTACCATAGAGCAAAATCTCCCAACAACTTAAGACAATATTTGTATAGTATTACTATTAGTGTTCGAAAGATGTCGGTCAAAAGTTGTGTGACCAAATCTGGATATGGCAATGGTTTTCTGGTAGAAGAGAGTGATGATGATGAACGTGTTCATGGTGTCACCGCTACCAAGACTGGTGGAAACAAGCGCTCTCGAGAGCCCGAGGATGTCAACTGGGACAAGAGGAGAAGACTGAAGATGTACTTCTATCTTGCAGCGAAGGCCGCATCTATCCCAGACAAAAGATCCGAATAATGGTGAGAAGGAAATGGACACTCAGTCTGATGAAGGACCGAAGTGAGCCTTGAATCCGAAATTGGGATAAGTAGTTTTTCTTACTTGTCAAGAATAAAGATTAAATTATGTCTGATTAAAAATGGATTAAAGTAAGGAGGAATATGAAAATAATTTATATTCCTTATGCTTTAACAAATCAGAAGTTTAATCTCATCTTCTTTTCCGTTTAAAGATTGGATTTTGTAAACGACTTAAGAAGATCCGTTCTTTTAAGTGTAATTACTAAAGTGTGTAAAGTATGGTCGCACATACTATGGAGAAAGATCCACTAACGTGCGAAAACTTTTACCACTCTTAAGTAAGCGCCAAGAATTATCTCGGGCACCAATCATAACGGAAGAAGACTAAAAGCTAAAGACGTTGAGCCCGTCATACTATTTGACAGAAGATCCTTCATAGGATGATATTGGACACTCGCCATACAAAGCCTCCGGCGACTAGAGTGGGCCAAAATTCCTTTGATAGGATGATATTGGACACTCGTCATACAAAGCCTCCGGTGACCGGAGGGGGCCAAAATTCCTTTGATATGATGATATTGGACACTTAGTCATATAAAGCCTCCGGGCGACCGGAGTGGGGCCAAAATTCATTTCATATAGGAAAAGTAATGGACACCTAGTAAGGTGGGCCGAGTTTCCAGTCCCGAATGATCGAAGGCCTAAAGAAAGGCAAGAAAGAAATTGGACACTCGATCGCCAAAGCAACCGGAGTAGGCCGAGTATCTAGATCACAAATGATCCGGTTACGCCCTAACCACGGGCAAGAGGTTGTTCATGTGAAGCAACGCCACCTCTAAAGTATAAGGGGCTGGAGAGGTTGTCCTCAATAGGACTTCAAGGAATGAGATCACTCTAAAAGAGGTGATACATGTTCCTAACTTGGTTAAAGGACGTTGTTGGTCAAATCGATTTGAGACTAGTCCAACAGTCCGTAATAACTAAGAGTGGTACAATATGTCTATAGCCAAATGAATGATATATTGTAATCCGTGCATCTATGACATCATAGATTAAGACACGTTAAATAGCAAGTCATTCAAAAGCTAACGATGTTGAGATTGTTGCCTCATCGTCGACATAAACCCTCAAAATGAATGTGAGGTAGACGAAGAGGCAAAATCACCTTTCCAAATTCCGTCAAGGGAATAGCGAAAGAAGCACCGCTCCTCTAGAACTTAGTCACACCTACTTGGGTGATTTGAAGTTTATACAAAATAGAGGGGGAGACAAGTACGTTGTGATCTTCATTGATGATGGTACAACGTATGGAATCCTTTGTTTATTGAAAAGCAAAGATGAAGTTGTTGAAGCCTACAAAGCGAGAAGTTGAAAATCAACTAAGCCTACGGATTGAGAAATTCGTAGTGATAGAGGGGGAGAATGTGAAGCATCGTTCATTAAACGAATGTTCATTTCTCACCTCGCCTAACGGTGTTAGCCAAGCACGAAGTCGTACGCCCAAATTATGAGGGGTAACTTGGTAAAAATGGGCTACCGAAACAGTCAAGTTCGACCTAAGATCGCAGATTGCATATCCACCGGATCCGCAAATAAAGAGTGTTGATCGCCTCTTGGCGTCAAAGAATGCGAATTCTTTGGAGATAACTTTCCTTGGAAAAGGAAAAAGGAGTAATTGCTCAAGGTTAACAAGAACCCGCGAGGGCTCGACTGTCCGAACTAGACGTTCCGTATCTTCATGACTCGAAAGTTGCTTGTCTATCCGGAACTTAATATTCCGTATCTGCGTTAACTCGGGATTCTAGATGTTGAACCAAGACGGAGCAAAGAGGGGACAAAGACTTGTTCCAGTCCTTCTAGCTTGTATGGTTGAGAACGAACCATGGACAATTAACAAATAATTGTTATCTCCAAAAGCGCTCGCTTTGGAAAGAAGCTAAAGGGAGAAATAGATTCCATATATAGAACCATACGTGTGTAATAGTTAATCTTCCTCCGGAAAAGAACCTTTGGGTTGTAAAAAGTGCTCCCCCGTGAGTAGCTTCACATCCAGGGCCATTGTAATCTTACATGGCATGGGTGTTGAAAACGACCTTCCAAATCGGAGAGTTGGAAGAAGAGGATCGAATTGGTTTGTTTGAACTGTTGGGCTTCTTCCCCGAACTTTCATTTTGGTCCCCGAAATGTTAACATTTTGGTCCCGAAAGTCTCGGATAAAACAGAAACAATGAATCGATCACGAAACATTGACTATGAAGTTAGAAAGCCAACAGTTGGAAAACCAACGGTCTTAGAGTGAAAATCATATTGAAACAAAGTCTCGATATGAAAGATATGAGTATCACGAGATGACATCTTAGGAATTGGATTTCTAAGACATCTAACGGATCGGTCGATAGTTGACGATCTCGTTGAAGCCACCAATGGATATGAATCATAGAACTGATTGGAATCATGGTGCACCCATAGACAAGGAGCGATATGCTCGTGTCACGTGTAGTTCAATGTATTGTACACACTACAACCGACTTGGTATCGTCCAACAAACGGATCGGTTGAACTAAGGTTCACCGATGATCTTAATACATGATCAATAGAAGGCGTTAAGTCGGATATGACGATATCTCGAATTATTCGCTTATCTACGGATTATAGTATTCTCGGATGTCCAGCGGTTCGAGAGAACACAAGTGATGCAAACCGGACATCGTATCCGAAGAACACCAAAGCCACAAGTAAATGTGTATGGTGGTTCTTGGAAAATCCTCTAAGCAAACTTGCATCGACCGATTCATGATAGTATCGGAGTTTATCGCTTTATACAAAGCATGAAAGAAGTTGAGTAACTTCACGACTCATTAGAGTACGTCCCTTATTGGGAGAAACCCGTGCCTTCAAGCAGTTCTACACTCGTGGCTAGCCGGTCGGCTTTAGGAAGGACACGGATGACGGCGTCTGACATATCTGTCACGATCCGTCGGAGACATAAGACCGTATGGCGAGTTGATCATCACGGGTGTCACTTCCTTATTTACTAACTAAGGGACTACCCGGAGATCAAGTGTTCTGCCTGTCTAGGGAATGGGCTTAAAACCCAAAATATACGAACCAATACAAAGGAAACCCAACCTTACGAACCGGAGATCCCGGTAATTTGGTTCAATGGGAAAACTAAGTTGTAAAGGTTCGGTTGATCGCTTCGGTCGAAGCATGAGCACTACGGATAGTGATTTCGAAAAGAAACACCAAATCCAAAGCCGTTCCCGCGATAGACGTTAAGTGCTATCTCGCAGGTATGGGTAAAGGTTAAGTTTTCAAAACTTGTAATGATCCTCAACAGCCGCTGAGGTTAGGTCTTTGGGAAACTTTTAATGGTTCCTAACACTTGTGAAGTGGGGTATAGCAGGATACCTTGTAGGAGACCACCTATTTAAGTGCGAGGACGGGCCGCCTCAAATTGAACGCACTTAAGAATCCAAGACGTTGTCCATGGCCAAAACGGACAAAACATTACGAAGAAGAGAGTAAGGGAATTTGTTGTGTTGGTACCGTTGTCTTGGCTTACACTATACACCGACGGTTCAAGACATCACGTTCACCGCGCAAGCGAAGTAAGTCCGATGGTATTCAACTATGGAAGGTTCAAAGCGAGGCTACCTCTCCTTATGCAACATCGGTCCGCCGAAATATTGCTTTGAAATGAAAAGACACCATGTGAGTGCGCCAAAATCTCTTTCAAGAGAGGATTGTTGGAAATTTGCCTTTGGCGGGAGTTGCGACCGACCAACTTTAACGGCTTAAACACTAGTGTAACGTATGTTGGAGAATCCGGTTCTTCACACATGCATGATCTACTAAGTACGTAGATAACCGTAGGGCCAAGAATCGTCAAATTTCATTGAGAAATGAAAGAGATATTGGTTCACGAAGTAAGGTGTTTGAAGCATGGAAAGTGTGGTATTGTGTGTAATTCTCCCTCATCGGTAGAGGAAGAAAGAATTGTTGTGTATATAAGATTCGAAATTGGTTTGGGGTTTGGGACCCCAAGGGGTATCCCATGTGTTTAAAGGAGGGAGGACCTAGATGTGCTTCGGTTCGAGGAAAGACCACACGCGCGCCGCCGCCGCCCGCCCGTCCCGTCCGGTCCGGTCCGGTTCCGGTTTCTCGGGTTCACGGGTCACGGGTCGTGGGCTGTGGGCTGTGGGTCTTCTGATATTATCTTTTTGGGCCAGAAGTACAGTTTGATCCCAGAAGTTTCAGATATACAGTTTGGACCGGAATTCTTTCGGATGTACAGCTTTGGTCCCCGAAGTTTCAAGATGTACGCTTTGGTCCCTGAAGTTTCCAGAACATCAGAATTTCGACGGTCAAAAACAGAAATGCCAAGCACTCAATTCAACTCAACCATTTATTTTGGCTGAATTACTCCTCCTATAATGGCCAAATCCGTTGGTCTTTCTCCCATTTATGTTGGTGACTTTACTACCTCCATAATGGCTATTATGGAGGCAGTTTTCAGGCAGTGAGTGATCGGCCCCCTCCCTCACCTATTTAAACACCCCCTTACACCATTGTTGAAAAACTAAGAATGAAAAAAAGAGATGCGAAAAACAAAGGTACACGAAAATACACAACCAAAATAGTTTTCTTCCTACAACTTCCAAGCATCATTTCGTTACTCAATATTCTTCACGGTAGCTCTTGAGTTTCCTTTGCTCAAGGGTTCCATTCTTTTTTTATCTTGGGAGACAAATTGTCCAGGGACGTATAAAGGATACATACGGGGCAATATTGTCTTAAGGACAGAGTGCTACACTCGACTCAAAGAAAACAATTTACATTTTTCCGTCTTCTACAAAACTGGAATTTCCAGTTTTTACTTATGTAACGATTATAATTTCAGATTCCATGTTGAATTATTGAAATCTTTGTTTATCCTTTCGAATACTTGTAATAGTTAAATACTTCCCGCACTGCTTTATAAAGTACCATAGAGCAAAATCTCCCAACAGGTTTTAGGTCCTCTTCCTTTATGTGTTTACTTAAAGGATATTAATATACGAAGTAGGGGTCAATGTCAAACTCCCGCCACCACAAGACAACTTTAACAAAAAAAAGAAGGTTAATAGTTAATTATTTTGACTGATCCACTTGTAAATTAAAAATGAGTAATATGAACTAAAAAGTTGAAAGTTTAATAGGAGTGTTTGGACACTTGCGACTAGTATTTGAAAGGAGTAATATTTTTCATATGCAATACAAATGGGAAAAAGCTAGATCAATGAGAAAAAGAGACTTTGATATATATGTCAGCTCAAGATAATTGGTGTCAAGGTTGAAATATTGTCGATTCTCGTTCATTTGAAACTAGAATTAATTAACAAAATAACTAACACACAGAAACAAGACATATTATATTTCACAATAAGGTTACAAATACAAGTAGACCAGATAATACCACACGGAAACCTCATACATATTACTTGAGGTTTGAACTTATTTAATAGACAGTAATTCAACATGCCATAATTCACAAACCATCATATTTTTGTACTTTAGCATAATTGCACTGACAATTTATTAACTTATTTGCTTAGGCATTGATTTTATAAGGCTTAACACCAGCGTCATAGCCTGATTTGTCACTTAGGTAAATCTCAGCAAACTCAGCATATGGATAAGGTTTGTAGAGTGGGGGGTTGTCTTGGCTGAGTAGTTCTTTAGCAGGTTCAATGGTACAAGAATAATCAGGACCAATCAAAGTGGCAATTGAAACCCTGTCTCTTGTTGGATTTGTCACCACCCTATGGATAGAACCTTCAAACTTTTCATTGGTAATAACCTGCATATAGTTCAAGAAAATAATTAAACAAAATTAGTGAAAATTTTAAAAGGAGAAATTAATTATACTTTATAAACCCAATCCCAGTGTGCTAGACATTCAACAGAGACGTATACTCCCGCCGTTCACTTTTAATTGTCCACTATACTAAAAATATATTTTCACTTTTACTTGTCAAATTTATCATAGAAAAACAATTTTTTTTCTATTTTACCCATAACATGAATTACTCAATTCAAATCATTTTTCAAGTCCATTAAAACTATGCACCAATTAATATGAGTATCATGGTAAATTATACACTTCATTTATTATTTCTTTAAGTAGTGTGCAAAATCTATAGTGGACAAGTAAAAGTGAACGGAGCGAGTATGATATATAGATAGATATGTAGATAAGTTAAAACGGGGGTGTTTTTTGACTCAATTACCATTTGATAAATATAAAAAGTAATTACTCGTATGAGTCTAAAATGTTAGTCGATTAACAAAATAAGCCAATAATCATAAGTTATTCGTCCCCAAGTACTTCTGTCTTTTGAATGTATAAGTAATTCCCGAAAATAAAATCCTAACTTGCTCCCTTTTCCATTTAAAGTTACTTAATTTTTTTTTTTTGGTAAATACTAGGGTCTTCCATGATTCCTTTTAACAGAAAGGTACACCCTAATTACTTATTAACATTACCAGAAATTTGCTAAATTTCGACAGATTCCATTGAGAATTGGCTCACCGGTAACATTTCCGGTGACTTTTCCGTCGGTCAACCCTTATTGACAAGTTAAATTCCGATAAGATATCCGTAAAAAAACAATTTTTTAATAGTGATAATTATTGATTTCAGTATTTATACAAAACACGTACCTACTTATAAAATCAAGTTCAACACTAAAAAATACTTTTAATACTGAAACTTTTTAACTATTTTTAATAAGTTAAACCAAATGGAATCTTACAAGCAATTATTATACCTTTAGAGTCAATCCCAAATTGATCACAAAAGCAGTAGGGATAGGGTCAACAGCAATCCAGTTGCCATCCTTAACAATAAGTTGTTGCAAGCCAGGCAAGTCTTGTTGAAGCAAAGTTATAAGGTTACCATCATAGTGTCCTCCTGAACCCAATGTTGAACTTGGGTCTGGGCATGGTGGGTAATAGTTAGTCAGCATCATCTGAATTTGGCTAAGCTCATTATCAAAGTAGCCCAATTTAAGCCCAAGTCCTTCACAGATGTAGTCCAACATCCTCATGGTCAACTTCCTCGCTTCCACTGAATATTTAGCCGCCACCTCTCTGCAAAAATAATAATTCTTTAAAGTTAAAAAAGAAAATTAACCATATACTAATAATAGTTATGCAATTTTTTGGGACTGATTTGCCTTATTTTTTTGGTTAATCAACTATAGAGATATGTTGTTTCTAAGACATCCCAGGCCAAAACACTACTAGAAAAGTGTGAATTAGATGGGAATTGTTTTGGGAATTATAAATGAACACGGAAAAAAATCCGATGAAAATATCTTCGTGGGTAACTCTGATTAAAAAAGGATTTTTAAAAAAAAATATTTTTGAAACTATTAAATAAGAAATGAACACAAATTACTTAATAAGATGACAAAATATTTAGGTATTTAGGAAAGTATTTTTATCTTTCAAATTTTTTTAAATTTAAAGATGTTATTCCTATTTTTAAGAATTATTTAAACCTCTTCCTATAATAGAAATTCTACACAAATAAATCTTCATCAACAATTAAATTATTTCTTCAAGTATAACCAGTAGATCAAATTACGATCATTTCTTTAATGATTAATTTATCTTTCATATCTTTCATATAATATTTGTATTTTCTTTCAAAAGTGTTCCATTATTTTTTAAATTCTATACCCAATCAAATAGGTCACATAAATTGAAACGTAGGGAGTATTAGTTATTTTCTACAAATTCTAGTTATATACTTTACATGATGCAAAATTCTTTTCTTATATATAAAAAATACATCAAGTGAAACAAAGATTAAACATATTGTACATGATTAAGTTATTTTAAAAAGAATAGAAGTTAATCAATATGAAGATTCAAAATATAATTACTATAGATATTTGATGCTGAAGTCTTAATACTAACATTTGCAAATTAATATCACTTAGTAACATACTATAATTATATTAGATCTATAATAATAATTCTTTATTGAATAGTACTCGACTTATCATATTTAATTACTTGTAATATTCAATCCAAAAATATATCACTTTTACATGGAAGCAAAATTTTAACTATATGTATCAGTAAAAATCTTACAACAGAATCTCCAAGTAACTCCTTACGCAATAAAATTGTTAGTTACATCCCACGTAAATCCTTAGGTAATATAATTCTCAGGTAAATTCCTAAGAAATTATTTCCGGGTAAAATCGTAGCAACAAATCCCCAGATAATTTCCTAGTTAATATAATCCCAAGGTAATGAGAAAATCCTATGTAAAATCGCAATAACTAAATTTCTAAATAGATTCCTAGATAATATAATCCCGAGTAAATCCCCAAGAAATAATTCTTAGATAAATCCACAAGTATTGTTACCTGGGAAATTTTCTACGAATTCCCTAACAAAATAAAATTTTCATAATTTTATCGGTTAGCTGCGGAATTACCTATGGAAGTGATACATGAGGATTATTTTCCTCAAATAAATTTTCAGTTAATTTCTGGCGCCAAAATTACCTGCGAATTTACCTGAGAAATTATATCTGCAGGTAAATATTCCACAGTTTAGGAATTCTTAGATTTTCGCATGAAAATCCACAAAAATTATTTGCGGAAAATATTTCCATGTAATTCTAGTTTTTCTAGTTGTGAAAGAATTTAACTTATTTATAGATATAAAGATTTTTACACAATCAGATTATGTATAAGATACTTACAAGCTGTAAATTTATGTGATAATATTAATTGATAAATGGTAACGAATTTGCTATAATATGTTAAACTACGATTGAGAGTGCAAAAAAGTCTTTACAGGTCAATCAACGATAAAGCCGATTTTAATAAGGGGATTCAAATACATGAAAATTTTCAAACCTAAATCATGTTAAGGAGATTAATCTGTTTATATTGGTGAAGTCAAAATTTTTGAGTATTTTCTATATACAGTACAATTTTTCAACATAGGGTGTTCAACTGACCATCTTTCAATTTACGTAAATACATGTATTGACAAAAAATATATTTACCCTATTCGCACAGTATAATATCCTGACGAAGGCAATCCAGTTGAACCACTTTCTTTACCTTTAATCATTACTGTTAGTGTACATATATAGGTTAAATTCATTTCCAAAAAGAGTTAACTCATATGTACTTACAATGATTTTTACACAATAAAAATCTTTTAACTTGGTACAACAGATAACTTAGATTATTTTCGGGTTGTTAATTTCACTCTGTGAACGGTCAGTCGGTCACATATAATTATCATTTAATTTAGATGATCTAATAGTATAAAAGTTATTTAATATGTTAGTGTATAAAAGTTAAACCCTTCTTAGAAATAGTAGTTCTACAGAGATTACTTATTATTTATTAGTGTTCACCTATATGTTGCTGGTTTTTCAGGCCAGGAGTTGATTAACTCTTCATCCAGAGGATGACAACCATGAGCCAAAGTGTCTTTCCAGTAAAAGAACTCCTCGTTAGAGAGTTGTTCTCCTTCAATATATAACTTTGCTTTCTGCTCGAGAGGAAGTTCAAATTTAGCTGGCTTTCCTTTTGGCTGAAGCTTTTCATTCTCCTCAGCAGGCAGTGCAAAAAACTCTTTGCACACTTCCATTGTCTCTACCATTAGCTTTTCTGGAAATCCATGGTTGATCACCTGTTTCAAGAGTTAAATTTAATTTATATGCACTGATAATTAGTAATGGATTCGCTAAGGGAGTTAAATATAAAAGGAAATATATACACACACATTGTCAAGAAAATTCAGTGTATAATATAAATAAAAAATTGACGTATATCTATAATGTATTTTTTTCTACAAGGGGTGTCAATTCACTATCCTTTGACGGGGTAGCTCCACTTCTACAATGACAATTATAACTATCATGATAGCTAGAGGACATCTACGAGTAACAATCCATAATAAATGAAAGTAGTAACCAGAATAATAAGACATATAACCTGACGTTGATAGAATGAAAAAACTCTTTATACTATTCGTACATATAAAAATTAAATCCTCAATGAAATTTCTAACTACGTCACTTTATATCTGCCACATGCATATCTTAAACTCTATACACAAAAAGTCCTAAAATGAAAGAGTTTGGAAAAAGGAGAATTAGGGAACCTGAAAGAGACCAAAATCTTTACAAGCTTTGGTGATTTGTTGAACAACAAAATGGTGATCTTGTTGGAGATCAATGATAGGGACATCATTTCCTAAGGGAACTTCCTTTTCTGCCCTTTTATCTAATGGTGCTATAAAGCTTTCAGAAACATTGTTAGAAGACCAGTTGGAGACAAGAGTAGCCATCAAAAGTCTCAAATAAGAAAGAAATTATGTTGTGGATATATTTCCCTAAATTTGGTAGTGTACTATGAAAGAGCTAAATGCCTATTTATAGTGTTATATGGACTAGTACCTTGAGGTTAATATAATACATCGGTGATTAAATTGTTCTATCCTGGAGGATATATTCCACAACCTCGGATACATTGAGGGAAATAATTTTCTTAAGAACACACTGTGCATTTAGTGGACTCGATTTAATTCTTACATATTTTACTTACTGATTTTTGACATTTTTTCAGATTCAATTTTTCTGAATTATTTTTCAATTTGTGTTTAAAGATATTTTTCGAATACAAATTAATAACAATTTCTAATATAAGAAATTTCTAATTTATAATCTTCTAGAGCGTCAAATATATCACATCATTATGCACTAGCTAACTTAATTATGTGATATACTATATATGTCGTAAGATGGCATTTTAATTTACTCTCATCGAAAGATAATTAAAGCGACCAACCTTATTTTTCCTTCTATTGGAAAAAATGAGATTTCATTTAAGGGGTCACCATCATGACCAAACATTTCAATACTAGTGGTATTCAACTTTTATTTTTTTATTTACCGGTGATTCACTGAAAAAAGTAACACCATCAATAGACTACAATTTGGAAAAAAAAAAAAATCTTACAGAAGTGTCCCGTATTTTATTTACCACTTTCTAGTGTAATCTCTTGTAAAAAATTGTAAATATTAAAATTTACGATCATCTCATCTAAATATTTAAATTGTTAGAGCCCGGAGACAATAGAAGGTAGAAAACTTAGTTGACCTGTTAAATATACACAATATACACACAATATACATGTGTATATTGTGTATATTGAGTCTCGGATTTGCTCCATAATGACTCTCGGTTTTTGGCTGTTTTAGTCAATGTAATTTATGATAAATATTTAGTATCATAGTTTAGGTAAAATTGTAATATAATTAGTAGTGTATTACCATAATTAGTGTTATCATAAATGTATAGAATAAGGTTTTATGAATAGAATAGGAATAAGATTCTCTCCTATTATGTAACTTGTATATATAGCCTTTCAATTAATGAAAATAAGAAGGGGAATTATTTCTTTTATGGTATCAAGAGACTAGGTCTAACAAAATTTTTCTCTCCCAAATTTTTTGTTCCTCTCGGCCGAAACCTCCCCCCCTCGGATTTACCAAATTATTCTTCCGCTCTCAAAATCTCTCTTACTATTCCCAAATTTCCCCTCCTCTATCTTTGTTCTTTCAATATGTCTAAGAACAATTTTCATCATGCCCTCATGGTTTCTAACATCAAGAACAACATCCCTATTGTGCTTGAGATGGAAAACGTCCAATATGCGACGTGGGCAGAATTGTTTAAAATTCACGCTATCTCCCATCAAGTCATCCATCATATAATTCCTCCCACTGCACCTATTCCCGCGGAGGATCCTCAGTTATGGATTACTCTTGATGCTACCGTTCTCCAGTGGATTTATTCCACTATTTCGATTGACCTCTTACAAACGATTATTGAGCCGGATACCACGGCTATGACTACCTGGAATAGATTGCGTGACATATTTCAAGATAACCAATATTCACGTGTTGTCACACTCGAGCAGGAATTCTCTCAAGTTCGCATGGAAGAATTTCCAAACGTATCTGCATATTGCAAGAAAATCAAGGAGTTGGCGGACCAACTCCGTAACGTTGGCGCAACTGTAGCAAATAATCGTCTGGTTCTACAACTGGTTGCCGGTCTTTCTGAGGCCTATAATGGCGTTGGGACTCTCCTTCGTCAAAGCAACCCACTTCCCGCTTTTTATCAAGTTCGCTCCATGCTTACTTTGGAAGAAGCCGATTTGGATAAAAAGGCAACTACCGGAGCAAGCCCCGTCGTCCTAATGACGTCCTCCACAAATTCTTCATGTTTTGTTGATAATTCGGGCCAAAACCGTACTCATGGTGGCGGCAAAAATAATCGTAAGAATAATAACAAAAACCGCAGGGGCAAACGCGGCGGTTTCAGTGGTTAGCAGTCCGGCAGTGGGCCCCGTCCAGTCAACAGTGGGCCTCCTCCCTACTGGTCCCAGCCATGGGGCCATGGCAGTGAGGTTGGGGCAATGGGCCGTGGGCCAGCAACCCCTATTTTCCAGGCCCTTCAAGCAGCCAGTGGACTGGATAACCTAATTTCAGGCCCAACAATCAGCAGGCAGGTTCTCGGTTCAGCACTGGGCCGGGGTAGCAGGGTGGACTGCTTGGGCCTCAGCCCATACAAGCATTCTTGGTAGTGGGCCCCACATCTACTCACACCGATATTGAGGCCGCAATGCACACACTTAGGTTGACGTAACCGGATCCAAATTGGTACATGAACATCGGCGCAACGACACACATGACTTCCGATCAAGGTACTCTCTCGTCTATGCCAATTTGAGCAACCTTCGTGGTATAATTATCGGTAATGGTAACTCTATTCCAATTCTGGGTTATGGTCATAAAACTCTATCTCCCCCCAATCCTCCCCTTATCTTGAAAAATACTTTACATGCCCCCAAATTGATTAAAAACTTAGTGTGTGTCCGAAAATTCACCACTGACAATTTCGTTACTGTTGAATTTGATCCTTTTGGTTTCTCTGTGAAGGATTTAAAGATGGAGAGTCCTCTCATGATGTGTGATAGTAGGGGATATATTTATCCTTTCACGCCCGATTTCAGTCCATCGAGTCAAGCCTTGCCATCAGCCTTTGCAACCATTTCTCCTTCCGTGTGGCATGCTCGCCTTGGTCATCCGGGGTCCTCTATTTTGTCAGCTTTAGATAAAAATAGTTTTATTTCATGTAAGGGTACGAGTCGTACTCCAATTTGTCAATCTTGTTCTTTAGGAAAAATTGTTAAGTTGCCATTTGTAGACTCAAAATCTCATACTTTAATGCCATTTGATATTATTCATAGCGACTTATGGACGTTTCCTGTTCCTAGTTCAATGAGTCATCACTATTATGTTCTTTTTTTGGATGATTATTCTAAATTTCTATGGACGTTTCCAATAGCGAAGAAATCTCAAGTTTTTTCCATCTTCCTAAAATTTAGAGCATTCATTAGAACTCAATTCGACCGTGAAATAAAAAATATTCAGTGTGATAATGGAAAAGAGTATGACAATGGGGTGTTTCGGGAATTCTGTGCTACTAATGTGATAAATTTTCATTTCTCTTGTCCTCATACATCTTCACAAAATGAGAAAGCCGAACGTAAAATTCGTTCCATAAATAACATTCTCCGTACCCTATTGATACATGCTTCCGTACCCCATATTTTTGGCATCATGCTCTTCAAATGGCTACATATCTCCTTAACATAATTTCTTCCAAAGGTCTGACATATTCTTCTCCCCTTCAAATTTTATATAATAAAACTCCTTCTTATTCTCATCTTCGGTTTTTTTGGGTGTTTATGTTATCCGTTATTTCCATCCACCACAATTAACAAACTTCAGGCCCGGTCTACTCCGTGTGTGTTTTTGGATTTTCCATCTAATCATCGTGGATACAAATGCTTTGATTTATCCTCCAATAAAATCATCATTAATCGCCATGTCATTTTTGATGAATCCCAATTTCCGTTTGCTAAAAGTCATACTCCCGTGCCTAGTTCGTATAATTTTTTGGATGAACAAATATCCCCGTATATTATTCAGCATTTTTCAGACATCTCCCGCACCCAAAATTCTCCAATGGGCCCACTGGCCCGTCTCGGTCATCTCTGCCTAGTCTTCTCACTGGGCCAGTTTCAGTGATTGGGCCAGTCCAGCCTAACATTGGAACTGGTCCAGTTCCTGTTTCCGACGCAGTGTCTGCTTCCAGAATTGGGCCAATAGGCTCACTGTCTGTTGGCCAGTCCGTCCCAAGCCCAGCAAATTCCCAAAATCCACTCAATTCTTCCTTGAGTCATAGACCGGTCACTCGTAGTCAGCGGGGTATTTTTACACTTAAAAGACATTTTAATTTACATTCAAATGTCTCTAAATCCCCCATACCCCGTAATCCTGTGTCTGCCTTAAATGACCCGAATTGAAAAATTGTTATGACTGATGAATATAATGCTCTTATGGATAATAAGACGTGAGAGTTGGTGCCCCGTCTATCTGGTATTAATGTTATCAGGTCTATGTGGATTTTTGCTCATAAGAAGAATTCAGATGGTTCATTTGCTCGACATAAGGCGCGGCTTGTGGGTGATGGTAAGACTCAGCAGGTTGGTATAGATTGTGGGGAGACGTTCAATCCGGTGGTCAAGCATGCTACCCTTCGCACTGTGCTTAGCTTGGCTCTTTCAAAGGCACAGCCTATTCATCAGTTGGATGTCAAGAATGATTTCCTACATGGTGATCTCAAGGAAACAGTCTATATGCATCAGCTGTTGGGATTCAGGGATCCCAACCATCCTCATCATGTCTGTTTATTGAAGAAGTCCTTATATGGGCTTAAGCAGTCTCCACGGGCCTAGTATACAAGGTTTGCTAACTATGTTTCGACTATTGGGTTCACTCACAGCAGGTCAGATAATTCCTTGTTCATCTACCATCGTGGTTCGTCCTTGGCCTACATTCTGTTGTATGTGAATGATATCATTTTGACTGTCTCTTCCGATGCCTTACGCCGGTCTATCATGACCATGCTCAGCTCTGAGTTTGCTATGAAAGACTTAGGGCCCTTAAGTTACTTTTTAGGGATTGCCGTCAAGCGTCATTCCGATGGATTGTTCTTGTCTCAACGAAAGTATGCAGCTGAGATCATCGAGAGGGCTGAGATGTCATTCTGTAAGTCCACTTCTACTCCAGTTGATACTAAGCCCAAGCTTGGGGCCGCGACATGCATACCTTACGAGGATCCGACCCGCTATCGCAGTCTTGCAGGGGCTCTCCAATATCTTACCTTTACCAGACCCGATCTTACGTATGCTGTCCAGTAGGTGCGTTTATTCATGCATGATCCCAGAATTGAGCACACGAATGCCCTCAAACGCATCATTCGGTATATTCAGGGTACACTAGACTATGGTTTGCATTTGTACCCTTCATCGACATCCACACTTGTCTCATACATAGATGCTGATTGAGGTGGGTGTCCAGACACCAGACGGTCTACGTCTGGCTACTGTATGATCCTTGGCAACAACTTGGTCTCCTGGTCTGCAAAGCGTCAGACGACTCTATCCCGCTCAAGTGCCGAGGCTGAATATCGAGGGGTAGCCAATGTGGTTTCAGAATCATGTTGGTTACGTAATTTGCTTTTAGAGCTTCATTGTCCAATTCAAAAGGCAACCTTGGTTTATTGCGATAATATTAGTGTCATTTACCTTTCTGGTAATCCGGTTCAGCACCAACGCACTAAACATATCGAGATGGACATTCACTTTGTCCGTGAAAAGGTTGCTCGGGGTCAGGTACGTGTCTGTCATGTCCCGTCAAGATATCAGATTGCAGACATCTTTACAAAGGGTCTTCCCTCGGTCCTTTTTGAAGATTTTAGGGACAATCTCAGCGTTCGAAGACCGCCCGCTATGACTACGGAGGTGTGTTAAATATACACAATATACACATGTATATTGTGTGTATATTGTGTACATTGAATCTCGGATTTGCTCCATAATGACTCGGTTTTTGGCTGTTTTAGTCAATGTAATTTATGGTAAATATTTAGTATCCTAGTTTAGGTAAAGTGATAATATAATTAGTAGTGTATTACCATAATTAGTGTATTACCATAAATGTATAGAATAAGGTTTTAGGAATAGAATAAGAATAAGATTATCTCCTATTATATAACTTGTATATATAGTCTTTCAATTAATGAAAATAAGGAAAGAGATTCTTACAGAAGTGTCCCGTATTTTATTTACCACTTTCTAGTGTAATCTCTTGTAAAAAAATGTAAATATTAAAATTTACGATCATCTCATCTAAATATTCAAATTGTTAGATCCCGGAGACAATAGAAGGTATAAAACTTAGTTGACCAAATTACAGTGCTTTATTGAGATTTCACTATTCTGAATTTTAATTACTTGAACTAATTAAAATATGTATCGTACAAAAACCAAGAACTTGGTCTTTTGATTTGTTGGCAACAATATAAAGGGGCACAAAGAGAGGGAAGACCTGGCCAATATAAAATATACAACCAAGTAGTAATTAACATTTGAGAGTTTAGGCCTATAAGCTAAATTATGAAGTTGCATTTTCGATTACAAATGTTCTTTTGATTATATAATCTTTTCAGGAGATATGTAAAAGATAACATAGGAGTAGCCAGGTGAACGTCCTCTATAACGTCATTGTTGTTTATCACAAACTGTTCATCCTTCCTGTTTTCACCTCCTACCATTTCTTTCTTTTTTGCGTAAAACACAAATCCCACTTCACCTAACAACCTTTGTCTAATGCTATATCTCTCTATATACACAAAATTCTTGTAGGTAAAGTGCTACAAAATCGAGATTTTCAATTTATGTTTCCTGAAAAAAAGCTGAATGGATAAGATTTTAAATAAATTAAGATTTAAATGATCGAGTAACGGTAATTTCCGAGAATGATTTTCCGGGGAAAGGAGAAAATGGTGGATCGAGCAATGTGTGTGAGGAAAATGACAAGTAGATTTGGAGAATAAAGGTACATATGGGTAAAAAATGGTAAGTTGGGCTATATATGGTAAATTAGATTGCTGAGGTAAAGCGAAGTAAGCAAATAAGGAGTTTCCAAATGAACTCCCAATATAGGGGAAGTAAGGGCATTTTTTATTGGGCATTCAAGAAGAAATTAAATCGTGTATAAATCCTTAATTCTATTTTCTGATTATTGATTTTTAAAGAGCTCACGACCAATTACAAGTCTTCTGATTTCACTAGTGCCTACTGCAATTTCATACATTTTAGCATCTCGCAGAAGACGTCCTGTTGGATATTCATTTATGTATCCATTTCCACCTAGACACTGAATAGCCTGCAATTACTCAATTTAATTTTGACGTATTAAATTTTGAATTTTAAGTTAGATATACTGACAATTGTATATAAAGAAAGTTTTTTCACCTGAAGAGCAACTTGTAGGTATTGAACCGGATTGTAGGTAAAGAAACGGGGTTGAAATGTATTCGAAAGGTTAAATAAAGTAACGTTGAGTCGAGAGATGACTCTCTGTCTTTAAGACAAAATTGCCCCGTATAGATGCTTTTACGGTATTGGGCAATAGTCTCCCAAGATAAAACAACAACTAATCAACAGTACAAAGCAAATACTGTTGATTCTAGCGAAGAAAATAAGAACAAATTGCTATTACTTGTTTGAGTTTTCTGACTAACAGAGAGGAGGGTGTGTTGTTTGCATCTGCGTTTTGTTGTGTCTTTTTTTTTGTGTGTGTTTTTCCAATTGAACAGAGATGTTCAATTTATAGGAGCAGAAAGGGAGGCAACTGACCAGGTGTTTACAATGTTCGTATAAATTGAAAGGCCAACAGTTACATCTTGTAACTGTTATGTCTTTATTACCTTTGTAACGTTTTGAGCAATTAAACAGTCTGCAGTTACGTCTGTTGGTTTTGGAACTGTTGTAACGTTCCGAAACCTTCAGGGACCAAAATGTAAATTGTTAACATTTCAGGAAGAAAGACACATCCCACAGCCCAAAGCCCACAGCCCGAGACTGGACGGGCGGGCGGCGGCGCGCGTGTGGGGCTTAGCCCCTAACCCAAGCTCACCTAGGTCCTCTCCCTTCTAAACACATGGGTTACCCCTTGGGGCCCCAAACCCTTACTCAAACTTAGAGTTTATATATTGCATAAACTCTCCTTTCACCAATGAGGGAGATTTGTCATTTTGGCAAAAAACACTCCATCTTTTCATGTCTCAAACACCTTATTTTGTATACCAATACCTCCTTCATTTCTTAACGAAATTTGACGATACTTGGCACTAACATCATCTACTTAGTAGATTAAGCATGTGCAAAGAAACGACGTTTCCGACATGCGTGACCCACGTGTTTAAGTCATTAAAGACGGGATAAACTCAATCCCTCATTAGTAAAATTTCCAACACAACTTGAGTGGCTCTTTCAGCTGCAAGAAGTATGGCCCCAGAACAATCCTGACAGTATGATTTTGAAGTATTAATGATAAGTTATAAGAAGTTCTCTAAAACACACAGCACAAAATGAACCTTATGTACACAATTTTATTTTCAATTATATCTGCAATTGCTTGATTTCTCATTTGTCATTCAATAGATTCTACAGTCCATATAGTTCAATAAATGCCTCTAACTGCATGCTACACAAAGTGAAGAGAGAAATGCATTATCTTTTGCATGTAATGAGGACTCTGATTCTCTGATATAAATGGTAGTTGCTGTTCCTTTGATGACTTTATCATTTGATGACTTCTATTGCTTGTTGGCTGAAAGTATGAACTTATTTCCTAATTTTTTCAGCACGCACATGATTAAGGAGGCACTACGTCACCAATTGGACCAAGAAGATCCTCCGATAGAAGAAACAACGGAGATAGAGGGGGTGGCAATTAGTAATTATCATTAGGATCAAAACAATATTTTTTTGGATATTGTTGATGACCAACTTTGCAACTCTAACTTGAATCTGGATGTAATTTTGGAATACTTTTGTTTTAGATATTGAATATTTTGCTCATTTAATCCTTTAAAGTATTAAAATTATTATGGTGTTTGATTTTATAAAAGGTGAAATTATTATTAATGATGTTTGATTTCATAAAAGTGCAATTCTGAATGGTGTTTGATTCAGGTGCAAAAAAAAGATCTAAATCTGATAATACATAATTGTTAATTGCTTAGGGTGGTTTAAACTGCCAAAATATCGTTTTATACAATTATAAAGCCACTATAAAAGTGTATTTTACGGTGGTTTTAGCAGCCTTTATGATGGTTGAAACTGTCGTAATGTTCGCCTAAAATTAACAGTATTTTACGGCGATGTTAGCAGCATTTACGACGGTGGAAACCTCCACAATATCTAAAACCGTCGTAATAGTATTAATGGCGGAAGGGATTGTGGCGGTGTTGAAAACCGCCATTTCATGTGGTTATAGCGGTTTGAAACCGCCGTTATACCCATTTAAAACCGTCGCAATCGTTCCATTTTTTTGTAGTGATATACTCTCTGTATACGGTAAGTGAAAAGTAAAATTAAAAAAAAATAATAGCAGTGGGAAATAGTAAAGGACCTTTGGATCAATCTTTCCATTGTCAGTCCTTTGCAACAGCATAGACATATGATCTAAAAAAATCCTAGTAAAATAAACAAATTGATTTAATTCATTTCATAATTAATATTTTTTGCAAATTTGCATGAATCTGTTAGTTTCTACTAAAATATTCCACTTAGAAAGGAATTCTGACCTTGAAGATTGTAAAGCAGTGTACATATCAGCAAGTTTTCCCTGGGTGCACGGAAAATGTTGGAATTTTGTTTTAAGCATGCATGTATAAGTTGATATTCACCAATTGGTCGTCCAAATTGCTCCCTTTGTCTAACGTAAGGCATAACAATGTCCATACATGCCTGCATTATTCCAACAGGTCCTGCTGCTACAACAAGTCTTTCCAAATCTAGCTCAGACATAAGAACATACACTCCTGTACCAAAAATTGAGTAAACGATAACTGATACATACAAAATATTTGTTTAAATTCGAAATTAGTTGGACCAGTTTGGAGTTATAATTAAGGAAACACTTACCTTTTCCTTCCTGACCTAGAACATTTTCTTTAGGAACAAAGCAATTCTCAAATACAAGTTCACAACTGGAATTTTTGAGTTAGGCTACGATTGATCATATGAGATCCACTGCAATTTATCGAGCGAATTGCAAGTTCCTGCTAAAGAATATTTATTGTTTGCAATTCGCTCGATAATTATGAATTAACCAATTCAGACTTACGTATCACTTCCTCGCATCCCAAGTTTGTCCAACTTCTGTGCAGTTGAGAATCTGCATTTTCAACAAATAAGGAGATTAATAACGTTAGTTAAATACAATAACTTTATGTACGGCATTTATGGAGAGAGAACTTATTTAGACTCGAGGTTTGTGCAAATTCATGTAATGGAAAATTGTTCTTTCTTTTGTGTTCACTAATATTAGTATAAAATGATAGATTCAAGATTTGGATTTATGAATTCGAGTTAATTCTACTATAGCCTAGTCAATATACTGAGCTCCAAATTTATTATTTGTACTTAGATTTGATAATATAAATTGTATCAGTGAGAGGTATATTATATACCCTGACATTTCTTTTTCGATGATAAATGTTGTAATTCCTTTCAAACCAGCAGTTGTATCCGTTTTTGCATAAACAACCTGATTAAAAAAGTTGAACACATATATTGTACCATGAAATTGAACTTCACAATAATGAAGAAGATATACATGAATTTGTGCCAAAAGATCATGTTTGAAAAACAAAAAAAGTCTACTTAGCATGTTAATATGTATAAGTATTTACTGAAGCATTATTAAAGCAGAAAAGTAATTAAGAATAGATACCAAAGTGTTAGCGATAGGACCATTGGTGCACCACATTTTATTCCCATTTAAGTCATAGCCACCATCCACACGATCGGCTCGACACTTCATGCTAACATCTGACCCTGCTGAAAAGAAAAAATATACTATCACTTCAGTTTTTTTTCTTGAAAATTTTAGAACATAAAATAAGTGACGGAGCCCAAATTTATACAAAATGATTTAGGAAAAATACTAGAATGTCACATTTTAAATAGAACCCTATTACCTAAAGTAATTTTTGAACACCCTTGTCACAACACTAAAACCTTCCCTTAATTATGCCAAGAGATTAAACAATTTATATATGTATACTAAACAACTCATTTTTATCATATATATATATACACAATATAATTTTTCGATAAAGGGGATTCAATAAAACTCTTTTGGCTCTGCGTAGCTCCACCCCTGCATAAAATGTTGGAAATCATACGAAAAATACTCGATCACAAACACTGTAAGGAATTCTTTATAGCTTGAGGTTTGTTAATTAAGACATTGTCCTTAAGGATATTTCACCCGGTATAAGTATATCCCCCAAAATTCAATAAGCCCTTCTAGTATGAAACCAGGAGCCAAAATCTAACAAAGATTAACAAAAAAAATCCAGCATAATAGAATATAGGAGGAAGATTTGTTCTTAGTATTTCATCTCACCAAATGAAAGGACTACTTGAGAAATAAGAGAAGATTTTTTTTGAGGTAATCTCTTAGTTTCATCTTCTCCAAATGAGAGAATAGAATATATATAGGAAATAAGATGAATAGAGAGTAAGAATTGATAATTAGTCATCGTCACGAAACGTTGGTAAAAGCTATTCAAGGTTGAATTATGACCATTAACCATTAAGGTTACTCAATGCAATTCAGCTGTCTTAATAGATGAAATACGAATTAGAAATTAATTTGATAGGTTGCCAACAGTAAACACTCTATAAGTCATATAATGACTATTTATTTTTGTGTTAGCCGTTTTGAACAGTTGGTCATAAGTCAAATTTAAACAAAATAAATATGAAGAGAATAAATTAATATACTATTTTAGAAGAATAATTTTGGACACTTCCTTTTGAGATATCACATTTATTTTTTCAACAATCACCCACATATGTCAAAAGAAATATTGAAGAATAGAATGAAATAAGAAGTTTTGTTGGGTTTTCCACATAAGAGTACAATGCATCAGATCTGGTGTCTCATAGACTATGAACCAATCCTAGATAAAATAAGATTAAACTTACAGATTAATTGGTGAAGTTTAGAACTTCTATGAATCAAGAATTCTTTTGTAAGCTCAGAGTCTTATTCTATCACATTATACTCGTACAATCTTTGTCGTTATCGAGGTTTTGCGCTAAGAGGCCATGCGTGTGTCCTGATATTCATGGGTGCTCTTGAAATCTGTCACAATTTCATAGAAGCAGCACTACGCCACACTCATATAGGTCCACCCATCAAGTGTATTCTGCAGAGCAATACACCACCTATAAAGGATATCGTAATGGATTAAGAGTTTATAACTGTTGGAATATGTAAATCAACAACGGGAATAGTAAATAACTATTACAGTGATCGAAAGGATAAACAACAATTAGGAAAACAACAAGTTGTCAATATCTTGATCTTGAATGAAACTTCAAATATGAAACTTGTATTCGAAAATACAAGAACATGAACTGCTGCACTTGTGGCTTGTAGCAGCGCTGAGAATACGAACGGTTAGAGTCCTTCGTCTGTTAAGTTTACACCTGAAACACTTAGCAACCAATTAGATGAACCACAACACCACCGGCTGAATCGAGAGATGACTCTCTGTCTTTAAGACAAGATTTCCCCCGTATATAAGCTTTACGGAAGTGTGGACAATAGTCTCTCAAGATGAAACAACAAACTATCAAGTGTGCAAAGCCTACACAAAAGCGAAGAACACGAATAATGAAGATTGCTAAGAGAAGGATTGCTTATCAGGAAAATCTGATATCTTTGTGGTGTTGTATACTTGTTTTTCTGTTCATATGTGCATATATGTTCTCTATTCTTCTATAGAAATGAGCCAAGGCTTCAATTTATAGGTATGCAAGATGGCCTCTTCAAATGCCCCACAATGACAATCAATTGCCATGTAATGGATGACATTTAATCCACAAGTAATGCAGCAACATAATGGTCCAAGTAATGGCCATTATTGGGTGGATTCAAAGCCATTGAAACCCCCTCAACAGCCAAGACTTTTGGGATTCCGTCGAGCAGTCACTTCCCATGAAGCGCCGCGGCCCTTCTCGGCTCCGCAGCCCTTTTTTCGACCCGTTCCATCTTACACCTCGCACAATCCTTCCTTCGTTTACCAACGTGGAACACTTTGTCATTTAGCAAATAACCATCTATCATTCTATGTCTCAAACATTTCACTTACGTACCAATATCTCTTTCATTAACGAAATTTACGATACTTGGCACTAAGATTGCACGTGTGTGAAAATGATATTTTCCGACGTGCGGGGCCCAATTGTTCGAGTCATAAATATTAGGATAAACTTAATTCCACATTAGTAAATTTCCAAGAATAACTCAGCTTCACTTTACTTGCAAATGCACTATATGCACACCATAATAGATCTTGGAAGGGACAAACTTTATAGTGCACAAGATCAAACAATGACTTGTTATTACTCACATGAACTTACTTCATGGGATCTCCAATCACATAGGTTGGGTTACCATCATGTCCGATATACAACCTGACAAAAGTCTCATTCCCGTTGAAGCTTTATTTATTAATTTTCTTTTCAAAGGTTTAGTTAGAGGATTGGCCAAATTCACTTCTAACCTCACATAATTTATGGATATAATTTCATATCTTAACAGTTGTTCAATCACATTATATCTCAAACACATATGTTTTATTGCCATTGAAAATTTTATTTTTTCACTATAGCTAACGCTGCTTGACAACCACAATATATAGACGTGTTGATTTTATCTCAACCTCAATATTCATTAAGAAGTATCTTAGCTTCGTTACCAACCAACTTCAAACCACAAACACAATTCATTATGATCTATTTGGTTGATTTTCATATTATTACACCCTCACAAAGAATAAATACATAATCACTCTAATGGATTTTGAGATCCACTTAGCATCATAACACTTTATCATGGGTTGCGTGTTTTCAAAATAATTAGCCCACCACGAAAAGAAATAACATCATAATATATTATCACGAGATAAGCAAAAAAATTATCACCAAAATAGTATCGTTCTCTTGTTCTTTTGCTTCTTCTCAAATTCTCATTTTCAAAATCATTTTGAATAACAAGACTACATGAAATATTAACACTTTTTAAAAATTATCGACATAACTTCAGTAAAACATAGTTACCCCCACATTTTAAAAATTTAAGATAGAGGGATAACTTTTCCACTTCTACAATTTTTTTTTTTACATATCCACCAAAATAATAAAATTAGACATAGTAATCTTTAAACAACATGATATTCATAACAAAAAAAATGTTAGACTATAAGCAGTATACAATCTCATATAACTGTTTTTATATTATTAAATAAATAATCGACACACATAGAAATAGAATCAAAGACCCATAGAACCTTAAAGTACCTAATACCTCAGTTATATATAAATCATATAAATCGTACTAAGTTCATGAATATAATAACTGTAAGCAGACATATTAACATTTCTTCTATGCCTTTAAAAGTTAAGCACGGATAAATCATGGTTGTAATATTCATTGTCCACAAAAGATTAGTTTTGTTAACACCTTATCAAACTCAAATACAACCTTAATCATATTTTTTCTAATAATCACTAAATCAAATTGGTTCACATATTAGGAACATGTACCACCTCAATTAACGTCGAATTTGTTTTTCTTCCTCAAGAGCTTAAGTAGTTCTTGTACCAACAATATAAAAAAAATCTTCTTCATTATCAACTTTGATGTAAGATACAAAATTAATTTTGTTAGCACAAATATGTTTAATAGCATCACAATCTAACACTCAATATCTCACATTAATCTCAAGATTTGCTTGAGAAATGATCACAATAATTATATTATCCGCTTAGTCACACTTAATTTTGCTTAGCGGGATTATTATTTTCCGAATCTTCTGCTAATATAATGGCTTCATTTGCCCCACACAAATAATTAAGAAAAATAAATAATTCATAGTTACATGAAGAAAAATCAATCATCATTCAACATTCACCCAAATGACTGAGAGATATGCAAATATTATTTTCAGATCATAAAGTACTTTCACCAAAAATACAATATATCATGGTCTTCAAATATAATAAACACTTCGTTACTTCTAACTTCCACAATCATAAAGGTAACTATTTTCTCCTATATGACATTGTCTGCTAAAAGTGATTAATGAAAAAATTATTTTAATACATGTACACCAAATGCACATGATATGATACAACCAAAAAATAATTCATACCAAAAATATGAATCAGTAAAGATAAAAACCAAATTAAGATTCATAAATCTTTTAGATGTAGACAATGAATCATCCTGATAAGATTAAATTTAGAAACACCAAATTGATCACGCTTAATGTTCAAGCAACAGTAGCAAATTGTAATTTTGATTTATTAGGAACTTCAACCATTACTAAAACACTTAATATCATACTGCATTTTCAAAATATATGAGAGGAAATTTAAAGCTTTCAGGATCAAGAGATCTGCAAAAGTAGCTTTCAGAAAATTAGGGAGTTGAAGTTCAATTGCGCATACCTGGTACTGTTGATGTTACGTTGAAAAATAAGCGTATTAGAAATGTTATACCTTTAGTAATTGGTCGTATTCTCCGTAAGAACAAAGTGAAAACATCCTTAAAATTGTTGAAAATCTTACGGAAAATACTCGATCACAAACACAGTAAAGAATTCTTTATAGTTTGAGGCGTGTCAATTAAAACACTATCCTTTAGGATATTTCACCCGGTATAGATGTATTCCCCAAGATTCAACAAGCACTTCTAGTATAAAATTAGGAGCCAGAGTCTAACAAAGATTAACAAAAAAAATCCAGCATAATAGAATATAGGAGGAAGAGTTATTCTTAGTATTTCATCTCACCAAATGAAAGGACTACTTGAGAATTATATATATATATATATATATATATATATATATATATATATATATATATATAGGAAATAAGATGAATAGAGAGTAAGAATTGATAATTTGCCATCGTCATGAAACGTTAGTAAAAGCTATTCAATGTTGAATTATGACCATTAGCCATTAAGGTTAGTCAATGCAATTCAATGGTCTTAATAGATGAAATTAGAATTAGAAATTAATTTGATAGGCTGCCAACGTAAACATTCTATAAGTCATATAATGACTATTTATTTTGGTCTTAGCCATTTTGAACAGTTGGTCATAAGTCATAATTAAACAAAATAAATATGAAGAGAATAAATTAATATACTATTTTAGAAGAATAGTTTTGGACACTTCCTTTTGAGGTATCACATTTATTTTTTCAAACATAAAACTACCTATATAATTGTTCTAGTTATAACATATGTAGCTCACATAATTTTTTTTTTCCCAGAAGATTTGTTATTTACAAGAACTAAATAAGGAAATATCATGTCACGGTTCATTTTCAAACATTCTTGCTATACACCGGTCACTAGAGAGAAAAAGGGTAAGTGATTGAGTTTCTAAACTATAGAATTTTTAAGTACTTATTTTCTAACGAAATGGTTAATTTGCAAATCTTGAAAACCTCAAGGTAATTAACTTCTAGTCTAGAAATGAAAAACAATAAAGTGATAATGAAGGTAAATTAAGAACAAATTACCAGTTGGTTCACTTATGGCTAGAGCCCAATGTGATCCCCGCTTATACGCTTCACAAAATAAAATCGTGGAGAGATTTAATCAATACTCAAGCGTTATATATATACAAACACAATTTTTATTTATTTTTAAAAAAGGAACTAAGAGAAATGGAAACATCATGAATGAAATTAGTACAACCTTTGGCAAATACTTTTGCTTCTGCTCAGGGGTTTCATTTCTCACCAACAAATTGCCATCAAATCGTCCTGTCAGTGTATATAATATACAACTATTTGAACATGATGTACTATACCTATAAATCATATTAAATTGATTGAATGAAAATTCTCTTGACAATCTTATAAATAAAATTAATGGAAAAAATATTTTATATATTAACTTCAGAGTCATATAGTAGATATTACCAATTGGTTAATGCAAACGTTGGATTGGACACCATAGGAAACGGCAACAGCACCAGATGCACGACTAATTTCCTCCAAGGCAATGCAGTGATACAAATAACCAAGGTTGAGTCTATAGGTAATAGTATTGCCGAAAGATGAAATAGAAATAATGATTTGTTGAGTCGAGAGATGACTCTCTATCTTTAAGATAAAATTGTCCCGTATATATACTTTTACGGTAATGGACAATAGTCTCCCAAGATAAAACAACGACTATCAACAAAGCAAAGCAAAATGTGTTGATCCGAGCGAAGTAAATAAATATAGAATAAATTGTTGATTTCTGATTTCTGTATGTGTTATGTTTTTATATAGAACTGAACAGAAGAAAGGATTGTGTAAGGATACAACGAATATTTGACTTTCTGTGTATTGTTGTTGTGTGTTCTCTCTTTTCTTGAGTTTGAACATAAATGTTCAATTTATAAGAGCATAAAGGAAAGCAACGTTCTTTTCTGTTGAACAATCATGTTTGTTGGCTGGTGTCCGTTGGAGAAGATAGAACCGTCGGCACACGGCCCGTGACCCGAACCCAAGCCCGGACTGGACCAGATGGGCGGGCGACGGAGGCGCGCGTGTGGGGCATAGCCCTTAACCCAAGCTCACCTAGGTCATCTCCCTTCTAAACACATGGGGTACACCTTGAGGTCCTAAACCCTTACTCAAACTTAGAGTTTATATATTGCACAATCATTCCATCTTCTAACAATGAGGGAGATTTGTCATTTTTGGCCAAAACACTCCATCTTTTCATGTCTCAAACACCTTACTTTGTGTACTAATATCTCTTTCATTTCTTAACAAAATTTGACGATACTTGGCACTAACATCATCTACTCACTTAGTAGATTAGACATGTGCGAAGAAATGATATTTCCGACATGCGGGCCCACATGTTTAAGTTATTAAAGGCGGGATAAACTCAATCCCACATTAGTAAATTTCCAACAATCCCCCCTTGAAAGAGAATTGATGCACACGAAGTGCCAAAGTCCAGCAATCTTTCAGCGAAAAGATATTGCATCAGGAAAGGTAGCTTTCGGCTTTGAACCTTCCTTAGTTGATTACCATCGGATTTACTTACTGTGCGGTGAATGTGATGTCTTGAACCGTCAGTGTTTAGTGTAAACCAAGACAATGGTATCAACATAATAACTCTCTTTATTCATTTCTTCTTATCGTTTTGTCTGTTGTGGCCATGGACAACGCTGTGATTCTTAAGTGATAACATGTGAAGTGGACTATCTTCGCACTTAAATAGGTGATCTCCTATAAGGTATATTTCTCTACCCCACTCGCAAGTGTTATGAATCATTAAAAGTTTCAGAAACTTATCCTTTACCCATTATGCAGGTAGTACTCAATGACTATCGCGGGAAAAGCTTTGGAGTTATATTTCTGTAAAGAATGATAATCTGAAGTGCTCTTACTTCAAGTGAAGCGCTAAACTGAACCTTTATAGTTTAGTATTCCCATTTAACCAAATTCTTGGGATCTCCAGTCAATAAGGTTGGGTTACCACCATAAAGATTCTTATTGTTTGGGGTTTAAGCCCATTCCCCTAGACAAGCAAAATATTTGATCTTTAGGTAGACCTTTAGTTAATGGATCCACTAAGTTATCTTTTGATTTGACGTAATCAATGGAAATGGCACCCGTAGTGATCAACTGCCTAATGGTCTAATGCCTCCGACGAATATGTCTAAACTTGTCATTGTACATATTACTTCGTGTCCTTCCTAAAGCCGATTGCCTGTCACACTGAATCATAACTGAAGGTACGAGTTTATCCCAACAAGGGATATCCTCTAAGAAGTCGTGAAGCCACTCTGCTTCTTTTCCTGCTTTGTCCAAAGCGATAAACTCCGATTCCATCGTGGATCGGGTGATGCATATTTGCTTAGATGATTTCCAAGACACAGCCCCACCACCAATTGTAAAAACATACCCACTGGTGGATTTGGTGTTCTTTATTTTCGATATCCAGTTTGCATCACTGTATCCTTCCAGTACAGCTGGATATCTTGAATAATGTAATCTGTAAGTCAGCGAATATTTCATATATCGTAGTATCTGATTTAACGCCTTCCAATGATCATTTTCAGGGTTACGAGTAAACCTAGCCAACTTATTGACTGGATAAGCGATATCGGGTCGGGTGCAGTTAGTAATGTACATTAAGCTACCAATGACCTACACATATCGCTCGTGGGATACGGGTGCACCACGATTCTTATCATTTCTATGATTCATATCTATTGGTGACTTCATAGGAGGACTGTCAAATACATCAAATTTCCTCAAAACATCTTCAATGTAATGAGATTGAGATAAGACAAGCTCGTTAGTTGTCTTAGAAATATTAATTCCTAAGATTACATTTGCAATACCCATATCTTTCATGTTGAAGCATTGTTTCAACATATTCTTGGTTTCTAAGATCAATTTTAGACTATTTCCGGTGATGAGCATGTCATCTACGTAAAGACATATCATGACAAATGAGTCAGAGTTCCCTCTTATATAGATACATTTATCACATTCATTTATGGAGAAACCTTTTGATAATAAAGTATTATCAAACTTTTCATGCTATTGTTTCGGGGCTTGTTTGAGTCCGTACAGAGACTTAACAAGTCGACAGACTTTCTTTTTTTGTCCTGGAATCACATACCCCTCGGGTTGTTCCGTGTATATTTCCTCTTCCAACTCTCTATTTCGGAAGGCTGTCTTAACATCCATTTGATGTATCTCAAGGTCACGAAAAGTTGTTATGGCTATGAATACCCTTATGGACGTTAATGTAAACACATGTGAGTATGTGTCAAGGTAATTGAGGCCTTCCTTTTGTATGTAGCCTTTGACTACTAATATGGCCTTATACTTGTCAATAGTTCCATCTGCTTTGTACTTTCTTTTGAGTATCTACTTGCAACCCAAAGGTTTGCTTCCGGAGAAAGGTCAACCATTTCCTAAGTATGGTTCTGTATGATGAAATCTATTTCGCTTTCTATGCTTCTTTCCAAAGCGGTGCTTTTGGAGTTGACAATGATTCCTTAATTGTCCTTGGTTCATTTTCAACCATATAGGTTAGAAAGTCTGGACCAAAGATCTTGTCCTTTTTGGCCCGTTTGCTCAGTCTTGGTTCAACCTCTGGAACCCCTAAGTTCTGTAGGTCTGGAACATTAAGTTCTGTAGGTCTGGAACATTAAGTTCAAGATAGTCAGTAACTTCTGAGTCCTGTAGATATGGAACATCTAGTTTCGGATAATCAGAAACTCTCAAGTCTTGTTGATTTTGAGCATTTTGTTCATAACTTCGTTTGCACGAAATTATTTATTTTTCCTTTCTAAGAAAGATCTGTTCAAAGAATTCAACATTTCTAGATTCCATGATCGTACCCTCGTGGATATCAGGTATCTCCGACTTATATACTAAGAAGCGATAAGCACTACTGTTATTTGCACATCCGATGAATATGCAATCTACAGTCTTAGGTCCAATTTTGACTTGTTTTGATTTAGGTACTTTGACCTTTGCCAAACAGCCCCACACTTTCAAATATTTGTAAGTGAGTTTCTTTCCTTTCCATGATTCATAGGGATTTTTATCCTTACGCTTATGCGGAAATCTATTGAGAATTGTATTAGCGGTAATAATCGCTTCTCCCCACATGTTTAGTCCGAAATTAATAAGTAAAATATTCATTATTTCCTTTAACGTACGGTTTTTGTGCTCGGCAATACCATTAGACTGAGGCGAGTACGGAGCGGTCGTTTGATGAACAATGCCGAATTGAGCAAAATATTCTTCAAACGGTGCTACGTATTCTCCCCCTATCACTAAGAATTACCTTAATCCGTAGGTTTAGTTGATTTTTTCAAATTCTGCTTTGTATCGTTTAAATGATTCAAACACTTCATCTTTACTTTTCAACAAGTAAACATAACAATACCTTGTAATATCATCAATAAAAGTCACAAAGTACTTGTTCCCCCTAGTTTGCACAAACTTTAAATCACATATGTCAGTGTGAATAAGTTCTAGATGAGCGGTGTTTCTTTCGACTAAATGGAAAGACGATTTAGTTAATTTTGCTTCTACGCATACCTCACATTTATGTTGAGGGTTTATGTCGAAGGAAGACAACAATTCAAATTTTACTAACTTTTGAATGGATTTGTAGTTAATGTGTCCTAATCTATGATGCCATAAATTAGAGGACTCAAGAAAGTAGGTAGAAGGATTTATTTCATCTGATGAACAAATTACAGACATAACATTCATTTTGAAGAGGTCGTCACATGCGAAGCCCCTTCCTACAAAATTACCATTCTTAGTTATTACAAACTTGTTGGACTCAAAAATTAGTCTAAAACTAGCCTTGACCAACAGTGGCCCTGAAACCAAGTTCTTGCGGATGTCAGGGACGTGTATCACTTCCTTTAGAGTGATCTCTTTGCCTGAAGTCATTTTGAGGACAACCTTTCCAACCCCTTGCACTTTAGAGGTGGCGTTGTTGTCCATGAACAACTTCTTGCCCGTGATTGGAGCGTAAGAGGAGAATGCATTTTTGTGAGAGCAGATGTGATGGGTTGCACCCATGTCTATCCACCATTGCCTTGGGTTCTCCACCAGATTTTCCTCCAGCACCACTGCCGAGAAATCCACAATCTTGTCGTCAAGATCTGGAGGATTACCCTCGTCTTGTACAACGTTAGCCTCTACCTTGCGTTTGTTCTTGGCCTTCAGTTCATTTGTGACCTGTATAATTTGGCCCACTTCAGTCGTCGTGTTAGACTGAGTGTCCATTGCATCCCCACCAGAAAGAGAATGTTTTGTCTAAGACCGTGACAGGCTCAACGCAGTAAGATAGAACATCTTAGTCTCCTTATCTTGTTGTAATTATTATGTAGAACCGTTCCTGGGAGTTTGCTTTGGAAACTGTCAAGAGCAAGGACAACAACATTTCCTTGAGCAGTGACAGAGGCAGTGCCTTAAACAACAGCAGCAGAACTAGAAACAAAATGGTTGACAGGAGTAGATGTAGAACTACCAATGAAATTGTTAACAGAACTGTCAAAAGAACAATTGGCAGAAACATAGTCAAAACCAGAATTAGAACCAGCACTAAAAACACAACTGTTGACAGACATCTTTCGAACGCTCAGGAAATTTTATCTTAAAATGTAGGTAATAATGTTGCAGAAAGATGAAATAGAAATAATGATTTGCAGAGTCGAGAGATGACTCTCTGTCTTTAAGACAAAATTGCCCCGTATATATGCTTTTATAGTAATGGACAATAGTCTCTCAAGATAAAACAATGACTATCAACAAAGCAAAGCAAACAGTGTTGATCCGAACGAAGTAAATGAATATAGAATAGATTGTTGATTTCTGTATGTGTTCTATTTTTATATAGAACTGAACAGAAGAAAGGATTGAGTAAGGATACAACGGATATTAAACTTTTTGTGTATTGTTGTTGTGTGTTCTCTCTTTTCTTGAGTTTGAACAGAACTGTTCAATTTATAAGAGCAGAAAGAGAAACAATGTTCTGTTCAGTTGAACAATCATGTTTGTTGGCTGGTGTCCATTAGAGAAGATAGAGCCGTTGTAACGTTCCGAAAAACTTCAGGGACCAAAATATAAATAGTTAACAATCCAGGGACCAAAAAAGAAAGTTTCGAAACAAAGCAACATCCCACAACCCATGACCCGAACCCGAACCCGGACCGGACGGGCGGGTGACGGAAGCGCGCGTGTGGGGCTTAGCCTCGAACCCAAGCTCACCTAGGTCCTCTCCCTTCTAAACACATGGGTTACCCCTTGGGGTCCCAAACCCTTACTCAAACTTAGAGTTTATATATTGCACAATCCTTCCATCTTTTATCAATGAGGGAGATCTGTCATTTTTTGCCAAAAATACTCAATCTTTTCATGTCTCAAACACCTTACTTTGTGTACCAATATCTCTTTCATTTCTTAACGAAATTTGACGATACTTGGCACTAACATCATCTACTCACTTAGTAGATTAGGCATGTGCTAAGAAATGATGTTTCTGACATGCAGGGCTCACTTGTTTAAGTTATTAAAGATGGGATAAACTCAATCCACATTAGTAAATTTTCAACAATCCTCTCTTGAAAGAGAATTGGTACACACGAGGTGCCAAAGTCCAGAAATCTTTCAGCGAAAAGATATTGCATCAGGAAAAGTAGCTTTCGACTTTAAACCTTCCTTAGTCGATTACCATCGGATTTACTTACTGTGCGGTGAACGTGATGTCTTGAACCGTCAATGTTTAGTGTAAACCAAGACAATGGTATCAACACAATAACTCTCTTTATTCATTTCTTCTTATCGTTTTGTCTGTTGTGGCCATGAACAACGATGTGATTCTTAACTGAAGATATGTGATGAATTTTTTAGGTTGGTATAAACCGCCCCTGCCCCGTGCGAGTCAATATATACTGTAATTAAGTGCACGTGATCATTTTTAATTTCTGAGGGGATCTTTAACCCCACCATATCACTTAAGTAAATCTTTTTTTTCTCAAAAATATAATATTTTTGTCTCAATCTATGTGACACTTTTTTTTAATTAATCTAAAAAGGAAAGATATGTTTTTATATTTATTAGTAATTTAACTTTGAACTTCTTATTTCCTTTCTTAAATGATTTATAGTCATAATAGTTTGTTTTAGATCATAAATTTCAAAAGTTTTTTTTCCATTCTAAAACTTCATGCCTTAATTAAACACCTAATTTACATAAATTGGGACAAAAAATTATCTAGTTTATATCTTAATATGCATACGTGTAAAATGAATTGCTTAGCAAGAACTCATTGCTGTAGTTTTATTACAAATTGTAGTGTTTCTGTTGGATTTTTAAGGGGTTTAGATGAATGTAAAATGGAGGGGAAAATATGGAGAGAAAATAAAATTTTGAATTGTTATTTGTTGCTTTTTGGATAAAGCATTTCTCCCACATTGGTTATAGAAAGAAAAGTTCTTATGCTTAAATAAAGAAGCATTCCTTCTTGTTATTATAGGGTTGAAAAAAAGATAAGTCTCACGCTGTTGTCGTCGCTCGGTTCGGCTAATTTGGATTGGTCAAATGATGGATTGATTGATTAATTTTTTTGGACCAAATTTACTTAATTTTGAATTATTTAATTATTAATTAAAATTCAAATTGTAACCCAATTTTCGGATCCGTTTCGATCCGATGATCCATTTTCTTTCCCGGAATATTTTAAGCATTCCCACCCATCTCGTTAGAACACAACCTTTCGAAAAGATTGCACCTTTATGAACCAACACTCGCCATGGCTATATATAACCTTTTGATCCTTGGAAATTCCTTACAATTTTCTGAACCTATGCTCTCTTCTTCTTCTTGCACAATATTAAATTCTAGTGTGATTTACAATTTGTTGAGTGAATTTGTCTTTGTCACCGGAGTTTATTGTACCGCTACACCGGTGATTAAATCGTTCTATCCTGGAGGATATATTCCACAACCTCGAATACATTGAGGGGAATAATTTTCTTAAGGACACACTTTGTGCATTTAGTGGACTTGATTTAATTCTTACATATTTTACTTACTAATTTTTGACATTTTTTCTGATTCTATTTTTCTGAATTATTTTCCAATTTCTGTTTAAAGATATTTTTCGAATACGGATTAATAACAATTTTTAATATATAGACTTCTAGAGCGTCAAATATATCACATCATTATGCACTAGCTAACTTAATTATGTGATAATTATGTGATATACTATATATGTCGTAAGATGGCACTTTAATTTACTCTCATCGAATGATAATTAAAGCGGCCAACTTATTTTTTTCAAATTTAAGGGGTCACCATCATGACCAAACCATTTCAAGACTAGGTGTATTCAACTTATTTTTTTATTTAACAGTGATTCACTAAATAAAAGTAACACCATTAGTCATTCAACATCTTTGATCTACTTATGGTAGACTACAATTTGAAAAAAAAAAAAAGATCTTACAAAAGTGTCCCGTATTTTACTTACCACTTTCTAGTGTACTATTTTGTCGATCTCTTGTAAAAAATTGCAAATATTAAAATTTGCTATCATCTCATCTAAATATTTAAATTGTTAGAGCCCGGAGACAATAAAAGTAGAAAGCTTTGTTGACCAAATTACAATGCTTTATTGAGATTTCACTATTCTGAATTTTAATTACTTGAACTAATTAAAATATGCATCGTACAAAAACCAAGAACTTGGTCTTTTGATTTTTTCGCAACAATATAAAGGGGCACAAAGAGAGAGAAGACCTAGTCAATATAAAATATACAGCAACACCACCCAGTGAAAATCCCACAATGTGGGGTCTGGGGAGAGTAGTGTGTACGCAGACCTTACCTCTACTTTGAGAGGTAGTGCAGCTGTTTTCAAGAGACCCTCGGCTCAAGACAAAACCTAAGCACATATAGAGCATGAAAAACGGTCAGACCCAAGCATAAAATTTAAGGCAGTATGAAAATGCTGGTATCAAAAGCGAATGGGCCATGCCAGCACATTTTGAAAAGGAAAGGAACTAACATAGATACATAAGCTAAACACAGTACACTAATGAACACCTAGCAGCATAAATCGCACGCTACTATACAGCAATACTGCGCCTACTATTATGGTAAGCTAAGCGGACCCACAATAATCTCACTACACTACCAGTCTGTATGCGTAAGTAGTACTACACTTGACTACCTACTACCCTTCTACCATAATCTGTGTCCTCCACAACCCCCTATCTAAGGTCATGTCCTCAGTAAGTTGCACCTTCGCCATATCCCTTCTAATCACCTCTCTCAAATGCTTCTTCGGCGTTACCTCTACCTTTTCTAAATCCATCCATAGCCAACCTCTCACATCTCCGCATAGGGGCATTTGTATCTCTCCTCTGTACATGCCCGGACCATCTCAACCTCACTTCCCGCATCTTGTCCTCCACCGAGGCCACTCCTACTCGGCCCCGGATATCATCATTTCTTATACTTTTCCTCCTTGTATGCCCACACATCCAACTCAGCATCCTCATCTCCGCCTCTTTCATCCTTTGGATGTGCGAAGTCTTGACCGGCCAACACTCTGCCCCATACAACATCGTCGGTCTAACCACCACTTTGTAGAACTTGCCTTTAAGTTTTGGTGGCACCTTTTTATCGCACAAGACTCCAGATGCAAGCCTCTATTTCAGCCACCCCTCCCCAATACGATGTGTGACATTGTCATAAATCTCTTTGTTCCCTTGGATAATAGACCTTAGGTATTTGAAGCTTTCTTTCTTCGGAATAACCTGGGTATCAAGTCCCACCTCCACGCCTATCTCCAAGTCATTCCCGTTACTAAACTTGCACTCCAAGTATTCTGTCTTGGTCCTACTCAGCCTAAACCCCTTAGACTCCAAAGTCTGTCTCCCGGACCTCCAATTTCGCGTTCACCCCGCTGTGGGTCTCATCAATCAGGATTATATCATCCGCGAATAACATACACCATGACACCTCCCCTTGTATTTGTCGCGTTAGTCCATCCATCACCAACGCAAATAAGAATGGACTAAGAGCTGAACCTTGGTGAAACCCTATCGTCACTGGGAAATGCTCTGAATCCCCATCATACCGTCCGTACCACTGGTCTTGTCTCCATCATACATATCCTTAATCACCCTATTGTACGTCATAGGTACACCTCTAACCTCCAAACATCTCCAGAGAACCTCTCTAGGGACTTTGTCGTATGCCTTCTCGAGGTCGATGATAACCATATGTAAGTCTCTATTCCTCTCCCTATACTGCTCCATCAACCTCCTAATAAGATGAATGACTTATGTAGTCGAAAGCCCTGGTATGAATCCAAACTGGTTCTCGGACATAGACACACCTCTTCTCACCCTCATCTCTACGACCCTTTCCCAAACTTTCATAGTGTAGCTTAGTAGCTTGATACCCCTATAATTGTTGTAACTCTGGATATCACCTTTGTTCTTGTACAAAGGAATCATTATAGTCCACCTCCATTCGTCGGGCATTCTCATCGACTTAAAAATGACATTAAACAATTTAGTCAACCACTCCAAACCTGCGCTCTTCCAAAACTCAACTGGAATCTCATCATGCTCGATCGCTTGTCCCCTGCGCATCCTGCGTACAACACCCTTAACCTTCTCAACCTTAATTCTCCTACAATACCTAAAATTCCGGTACCTACCCGATTGCTCCAGGTCTCCCAGTATAAATTCTCTATCTTCTTCTTCATTCAAGAGTTTATGGAAGTAAGATTGCCACCTCCGCCTAATATGCGCGTCCTCCACCAGTACTTTTTCATCCTCGTCCTTGATGCACCTCACGTTATCCAAGTCACTAGCCCTCTTCTCCCTCACCTTGGATAGTCTGTACAACTTCTTATCCCCTCATTTTTCCTTTAACTCCACATACAGGCATTGAAAAGCCGTTGTTTTCACCGTCATAACAGCAATTTTATCCTATTTCCTCGCCATCTTATACAATTCCCTATTAATCCACTTCTCCACCTCATCATTGCTATCTACTAAGATTGTATACGCCACTTTTTCACTTTCACCTTCTCTTGAACTTCACCATTCATCCACCAGTCTCCTTGATGCCCACCACGGCGACCCCGTGAGACTCTTAGCACTTCTCTGGCAACCTACCGAATGCAACTGGCCATCCTATCCCACATACCGGTCGCATCCCCACTACTCCCCCAGACCCCCTTGGCCATCAGCTTCTCCTCCATCTCCTCTGCACTAGCCTCGTTCAAACTCCCTCATTTGATTCTTAACTTGTTATCCCTAACCCTCTTCTTCTTCTCCATCTTGATCTCCACATCCATCACCAAAAGCTTATGTCGGGTTTTAAGATACTCCTTTGGAATAACCTTGTAGTCTTTACAAAGACCGTTATCAACCTTCCTAAGGAGCAAAAAGTCTATCTAAGTCTTAGCCACCGAACTATGGAAAGTCACCAAGTGTTACTCCTTCTTCAGGAACCTCGAATTGGCTATCACCATTCCAAAAGCTCTAGCAAACTCCAACAGTGAGACGCCTCCCCGATTTCTGTCCCCGAGTCCATAGCCTCCATGCACGTCGTCATACCCCCCTAAAAATGATCCAATATGTTCGTTGAAATCCGCTCCTACAAATAACTTCTCCGTGGGTGGTATACCACCCACCACTTCATCCAAATTCTCCCAAAAACGCCTCTTCTCCTCCTCGTCCAAGCCCACCTGCGACGCGTAAACACTAATAATGTTCATAGTGGACCCTCCGACTACCAATTTATTCATTATCATCCTGTCATTGACCCTCCTAACCTCTACCACCTGATCCCTAAGTTCGTTGTCTACCAAAATGTAACACCCCGTACTTTCGGGATGTGATTTTAACAGCTAGACATATGCAAATAGACCTGAGACCGAGGAAACATTGTTATTATGAATACTTTCCACGTGTTGCCATAATATGGTGGTTATATAACTAATCATTTACACATAAGGTATGTGGCAATAGTTGGATTAAAGAAGGGTATTATGTGGCACTTATAGTGATGAGTAAAAAGAGAACCACTAGAAATTTTGACACCTAGAAAGAATTCATATTTATCATTGTAATTCTTGAACTTCCACACTAGCACATGTAACATGCACTCATATGAGGGAGACCCACTTGTTTCTTTCTTTGGCATCAAATATCCCTTCTCTAGTTAATCATGAAATACATATTTTAGGTGGCATTAAAGTGTATATATATAACCACTTTGTTATCCTATTTGGGGGGGGGGGGGGCGACAAGTATAAAGTGATAAAGTTTCCCTACTACTCCTTATTTCAGTTTCTTAAATTTTTAGTTTTAGGAAGAGTAGGCTGCATCACACTTTAAATGGATAATGTGACTTGAAGCAGCGTGACTTGGTATTTTAAGGAAGGAAAGTGTAACTTTTTCTCAAGAATAGCATTCGGGTTTTATTCACTACTTCGGTCTCGTTGTTCCATCTTGTCGTGATGTTGAATTTGGGCTTTCTTTGAACTAAAGTAAGATAAAAAATAGTTCTTGGCATCTAAGATTGAGGCATAGAGGAGTATTCACGACAGTAGTTGGAGGTTGGATTCAAAGGTATGTTAAGAAAAATTATTTCTTCTTTTAGCATGTTCTAAGTACGAAGCGTAAACGTAATATTGTCCCATAAATATTCTACTCTTAGTAGTTAAGAATGGTCATGTTATTGATTCCTATATTAAAAGCATGTCTAAATATGTTCCTAAATCCTTATTAAGGTATATAAGAAAGATGTTAATATTTCCAATGCTAGCCGAGGGTACAAAGGTATTATGTCATCCGATAGGTTCAGACTGTTTCATTGTCATTTATGCATTTGCATTATATTCATGTATTACCCTAGATCCACATGTGTTATATACACTACTATATGGTATGAATTATATATATGTAGGGTATGGGGAAATGGGAATGTCATTATATATGCATCACCACCTGTAGCTGGTACAGACTATCACGTAAAGGAAGATGCCCAATGAGGCCAATAAGATAATGATTATGCATGCCCACAGAGGCTGAAATGAAATGATGCCCACAGAGGCTGTCATGGGAAGGAATATGCCCTTGTGAGGCCAATATATATATATATATATATATATATATATTTCACCACATTTGCATTGTGCATGACAATTAGACATATTAGGGCCCTCAGAGGCATTCACTGATAATCGGCTGTTACTCTCAGTTGTTTCTGTCGGTTGTTTCTGTCGGCTAACTTTGTCAGCTGTTTCTATTTCAGTTTATTGTTATATCCCTGTTATGCTATTATTCATGCCTGACATACTCAGTACATCAGTCGTACGGACGTCCCTTTTGCCGGGGACACTGTGTTTTATGCCCGCAGGCTCAGGTAAATAGCGTGATGGTTCGCACTAGTAGGTTGCTGGTATTGTAGCACTCTACTTGTTTCAGGGTTGTAGTCTGTTCGTGGTATGATATTTTTGTCTATGCATATGGGTATGGCGGGGCCTAGTCCTAACCTTATAGTGTCATTTACTCTTTAGAGACTTGTAGACAGTTGTCCTATGTATAGTAGTCATGTATGACCCTGTCGGCTGTGATATATGTGTCAGCCAAATATTTGGTAATGGCCCTTGTGGTCATGATTGATTTTGGTTAGCTGGTAAGTATGTGAAGAGTGGTACCCGACAAGTAGGGTCCGAGTGCCCGTCATAACCCTCCGATTTGGGTCGTGACAAACTTGGTATCAGAGCATGTCTGTCCTAGGGAGATTACAAGCCGTGTCTAGTAGAGTCTTGTTTATGAGTGTGTCTCGCGCCACACTTATAAATAGGAGGCTGCAAGGCATTTAGGGATGATTAACATTCTTTCATATCTTAGATCGTGAAGTAGAGTTGAGTCTTAAGAATTCGAGTTTAACTCGTGCCTTATATCGTTTCAGTAATGACGGTCACCAAAAATACTCCGGTTAGTTCTTATTCGTAGCTGGTAAATGAGCGATTTCTACCAAGACGATTGATACGCCAGAAGGGCAGTATTATTGTTAAAATTAGAGATTGTGAGGAATTGTCTCACTCATATACGGAAGATGGAAGAGATAATGGAAGCTTGAAAAGCAAAATATTTAGTAAAGTAAAGGAAGTACTAAGCACCGAAACGCAGAAGATTGTAAGGATTCTCTCTGTAAACCTTATCGTGTTTACGATTACAGCAATGTCTTCTTCTAGTAGGATTATGATTAGCAGGGAGATTGAAGTTGTTCATGGGCAACAACGCTTCCTCTGATGTGATGGGGGTAGGAGAGGTAGTCCTGAAGATGACTTCTGGAAAGGAGCTCACTCTGAAGGAAGTGATGCATGTTCATGAGATTAGAAGAAATTTAATTTCAGGTCCTTTATTGGTTAATGCTGGTTTTAGGCTAGTGTTTGAGTCCAATACATTTGTAGTCACTAAGAATGGAACGTTTATGGGAAGAGGATTCGTCTGTGAAGGCCTCTTCAAAGTTAACACCATGTCTGTATTACGCACAAGAAATAATATTGAAGCATCTTCTTCTTACTTGCTTGAGTCCTCTAATTTATGGCATCATAGATTAGGACATGTCAACTACATGTCCATCCAAAGGTTGGTAAAATTAGAGTTGTTGCCGTCTATCGACGTAAACCCTCAACATAAGTGTGAGGTGTGCGTAGAGGCAAAACTCACAAAGCTTCATTTTCGATCCGTCGAAAGGAATACCGCTCCTCTAGAACTTATTCACACAGATATATGTGATTTGAAGTTTGCACAAACTAGGGGGAACAAGTACTTTGTGACATTCATTGACGACATCATAAGGTATTGTTACCTTTACTTGTTGAAAAGTAAGGATGAAGCCTTTGAAGCGTTTCGACGTTACAAAGAAGAAGTTGAGAACCAACTAAGCATACGGATTAAATCCATTCGTAGCGATAGAGGGGGAGAATATGTAGCGCTATTTGAGGAATATTGTGCCCAATCAAGCATTGTTCATCAAACGACGGCTCCATACTCACCTCAATCGAACGGTGTGGCAGAACGTAAGAACCAGGAGTCGTTGACGGCCCGGATCTAGATGGTTCAGATCTAGTGGATCTCGAAGTGGCTGAATATCCAGAATCTAGTGTTCTAGATTCTCAGAACTTGGAAACTCCAGAGATGGAACTAAGGCAAAGTAAAATGGCCAACAAGGATAAATCCTTCGGTCCTGACTTTGTAGCTTATATGGTTGATGATGAACCAAGGACAATTGCTGAACATTGTCAACTCCAGAGGCACCACTCTGGAAAGAAGCTATTGAGAGTGAAATAGGCTTTATTCTGCATAACCATACTTGGGAGTTGGTTGATCTTCTTCCGAGAAATAAATTGTTGGGTTGTAAGTGCATACTCAAAAAAAAGTATAAAGCAGATGGGTCTATAGATAAGTACAAGGCCAGGTTGGTAGTCAAGGGCTATCGGCAAAAGGAAGGCCTTGACTACTTTGACACATACTCCCCAGTGTCTAGGATGACGTCTATATGAGTATTTATTGCGATCACAACGTTGTGTGACCTTGAGATATATCAAATAGATGTCAAGACAGCCTTCCTAAATGGTGATTTGGAAGAAGAAATTTATATAGACCAACCCGAGGGGTATATGGTTCAAGGGCAAGAGAAGAAAGTCTGTCGGCTTGTCAAATCTCTGTACGGGCTGAAACAAGCCCCGAAGCAATGACACGAGAAAATTTGATAGTACTCTACTATCGAAGGGTTTCGCCATTAATGAGTGTGACAAATGTGTCTACATGAAAGGTAACTCTGACTCGTTTGTTATGATATGCTTGTATGTAGATGACATGTTGATCACAGGGAGCAGTCCTAGCATAATTCTAGAGACGAAGAACATGTTGAAAAAATGCTTCGACATGAAGAATATGGGTATCGCAGATGTCATCTTAGGGATAAAAATATCTAAGACGTCTAACGGACTGATCTTATCTCAGTCTCACTACATCGAGGATGTTTTGAAAAAGTTTGAGATGTATGACAGTTCACCTATAAAGTCACCAATGGATAGAAATCAAAAGCTTGATAAAAATCATGGTGCACCCATATGCCAGGAGCAATATGCACAGGTGATTGGTAGTTTGATGTACATAACAAACTGCACCCGACCTGATATTGCTTATGCAGTCAACAAGTTGGCTAGGTTTACCCGTAATCTAAGTAATGGTCACTGGAAGGCGTTAAATCGGGTACTACAATACATGAAATACACGCTAACGTATGTGTTGCATTATTCGAGATATCCAATTGTACTAGAGGGGTACAGTGATGCAAACTGGATATCTGACATAGAGAACACCAAGTCCACCAGTGGGTATGTATTTAGAATTGGTGGTGGGGCTGTGTCTTGGAAATTCTCTAAGCAAACTTGCATCGCCCGATCCACGATAAATCGGAGTTTATCGCTTTAGACAAAGCAGGAGAAGAAGTTGAGTGGCTTCACGACTTCTTAGAGGATGTTCCTTGCTGGAACAAACACGTACCTTCTGTAATTATCCACTGCGACAGCCAGTCGGCTCTAGGAAGGGCATGAAATACTATGTACAATGGCAGGTCTCGTCATATTCGACTGAGGCATAAGACCGTTAGGCAGCTAATCACCACGGGTATAATATCCATTGATTACATAAAATCAAAGGATAACATAGCAGACTCGCTGACAAAGGGATTACCCAAAGATCAGATGTTCTGCATGTCTAGGGGAATGGGCTTAAAACCCAAGGTATAATGACCAATACGGTGGTAACCCAACCTTACTGACTGGAGATTCCAGGAATTAGGTTCAATGGGAAAACTAAGCTATAAAGATTCAGTTGATAGCTTCAGTGGAAGCATGAGCACTTCGGATAGTGATTTCTGTAAAGAAACATCAAATCCAAAGTCGTTCTCGCGATAGACTATAAGTGTTATCTGCAAGTGTAGGTGAATGTTAAGTTTCCAAAACCTTTAATGCCTCACCAGTTGAGGTTAGGTTTGGGGAAATTTTTAATGGTTCCTAACACTTGTAAAGTGGGATATAGCAGGATACCTTGTAGGAGACCACCTATTTAAGTGCGAGGACAGGCCGCCTCAAATTGAACGTACTTAAGAATCCAAGAAGTGTCCACGGCCACAACGAATAAAACATTATGAAGAATTGAGTAGAGGAAGTTGTTGTGTTGGTACCATTGACTTGGCTTACACTAAACACTGACGGTTCAAGACATCACATTCACCGCGCAGTAAGTATGTCCGATGGTATTCAACTATGGAAGGTTCAAAGTGTATGCTACCTATTCAGATGCAACATCGGTCCGCTAAAAGATTATTGGAAAAGACACCAAGTGTGTACGCCAAAATCTCTTTCAAGAGGGGATTGTTGAAAATTTACTAAATGTGGAACTAAGTATATCCCATTAATTTATGACTCGAACAATTGAGGCCCGCAGTCGGAAATGTCTTTTCCACACACGTGCACACGTAGTGCCAAGTATCGTAAATTTCATTAGTGAAATAGATATTGGTACGTATGTAATACATTTGCGTATGGACGGTTATTGGCCTAATGACAAAGTCTTCCACGTTGGTAAACGAAGGAAGAAGTGTACAAAGTGTAAAATAAAACGAGTCGGAAATCGCCGCGGAGCCGTGAAGGGCGCGGTGCCACACCGCCGGAGCCGCGGCGCAAATTGGTTGTTCGATCACCGGAGCCGCGGCGCTAAGGAGGCGAAAGTCTGCGACAGGAAGTTGGAAAAATCGACCTTTGGGTTGGTTTTGGAGCATTGATTCTCCATTTCTTGGCACATGAATTCAGCCATTATTTGGCTGAATGTAACCCCTAAATCAAGTGCAATTACATGGCTATTGAAGGTCATTAGTTGGATAGTTGAGGGTTCTTCTACTTACACTATAAATTGAGGCCTTTGGCTCAATTGAACAACACTCAACACTTAGAAAATACTCCGCATTTTCTGAATTCATCTTCTTCCTCTCTAGCAAAGTTACTATACTTAAAGTTCTTCAAGAGTAACACTTGAGTTTCCTTTGCTCACTTGTTAAAGTTGTTGTTGTATCTTCGGAGACTATTGCTCAACACCGTAAAATGAGATATACGGGGCAATCTTGTCTTAAAGACAGAGTGTCATCACTCGACTCAGCAAATCACACAAGCAGTTTGATAAGTTCTTGATTTCCAGTTTTTATTGTAATTGTTTGTTTATCCTTTTAACCATTGTAATAGTTACTTACTTTCCGTTCCCTACCACAATTGTATCCCAACATATATAAGAAATAAGATGAATAGAGAGTAAGAATTGATAATTTGCCATCGTCATGAAACGTTAGTAAAAGCTATTCAATGTTGAATTATGACCATTAGCCATTAAGGTTAGTCAATGCAATTCAATGGTCTTAATAGATGAAATTAGAATTAGAAATTAATTTGATAGGCTGCCAACGTAAACATTCTATAAGTCATATAATGACTATTTATTTTGGTCTTAGCCATTTTGAACAGTTGGTCATAAGTCATAATTAAACAAAATAAATATGAAGAGAATAAATTAATATACTATTTTAGAAGAATAGTTTTGGACACTTCCTTTTGAGGTATCACATTTATTTTTTCAAACATAAAACTACCTATATAATTGTTCTAGTTATAACATATGTAGCTCACATAATTTTTTTTTTCCAGAAGATTTGTTATTTACAAGAACTAAATAAGGAAATATCATGTCACGGTTCATTTTCAAACATTCTTGCTATACACCGGTCACTAGAGAGAAAAAGGGTAAGTGATTGAGTTTCTAAACTATAGAATTTTTAAGTACTTATTTTCTAACGAAATGGTTAATTTGCAAATCTTGAAAACCTCAAGGTAATTAACTTCTAGTCTAGAAATGAAAAACAATAAAGTGATAATGAAGGTAAATTAAGAACAAATTACCAGTTGGTTCACTTATGGCTAGAGCCCAATGTGATCCCCGCTTATACGCTTCACAAAATAAAATCGTGGAGAGATTTAATCAATACTCAAGCGTTATATATATACAAACACAATTTTTATTTATTTTTAAAAAAGGAACTAAGAGAAATGGAAACATCATGAATGAAATTAGTACAACCTTTGGCAAATACTTTTGCTTCTGCTCAGGGGTTCCATTTCTCACCAACAAATTGCCATCAAATCGTCCTGTCAGTGTATATAATATACAACTATTTGAACATGATGTACTATACCTATAAATCATATTAAATTGATTGAATGAAAATTCTCTTGACAATCTTATAAATAAAATTAATGGAAAAAATATTTTATATATTAACTTCAGAGTCATATAGTAGATATTACCAATTGGTTAATGCAAACGTTGGATTGGACACCATAGGAAACGGCAACAGCACCAGATGCACGACTAATTTCCTCCAAGGCAATGCAGTGATACAAATAACCAAGGTTGAGTCTATAGGTAATAGTATTGCCGAAAGATGAAATAGAAATAATGATTTGCTGAGTCGAGAGATGACTCTCTATCTTTAAGATAAAATTGTCCCGTATATATACTTTTACGGTAATGGACAATAGTCTCCCAAGATAAAACAACGACTATCAACAAAGCAAAGCAAAATGTGTTGATCCGAGCGAAGTAAATAAATATAGAATAAATTGTTGATTTCTGATTTCTGTATGTGTTATGTTTTTATATAGAACTGAACAGAAGAAAGGATTGTGTAAGGATACAACGAATATTTGACTTTCTGTGTATTGTTGTTGTGTGTTCTCTCTTTTCTTGAGTTTGAACATAAATGTTCAATTTATAAGAGCATAAAGGAAAGCAACATTCTGTTCTGTTGAACAATCATGTTTGTTGGCTGGTGTCCGTTGGAGAAGATAGAGCTGTCGGCACACGGCCCGTGACCCGAACCCGAGCCCGGACTGGACCGGATGGGCGGGCAACGGAGGCGCGCGTGTGGGGCTTAGCCCTTAACCCAAGCTCACCTAGGTCATCTCCCTTCTAAACACATGGGGTACACCTTGAGGTCCCAAACCCTTACTCAAACTTAGAGTTTATATATTGCACAATCCTTCCATCTTCTAACAATGAGGGAGATTTGTCATTTTTGGCCAAAACACTCCATCTTTTCATGTCTCAAACACCTTACTTTGTGTACTAATATCTCTTTCATTTCTTAACGAAATTTGACGATACTTGGCACTAACATCATCTACTCACTTAGTAGATTAGACATGTGCGAAGAAATGATATTTCCGACATGCGGGCCCACATGTTTAAGTTATTAAAGGCGGGATAAACTCAATCCCACATTAGTAAATTTCCAACAATCCCCCCTTGAAAGAGAATTGGTGCACACGAAGTGCCAAAGTCCAGCAATCTTTCAGCGAAAAGATATTGCATCAGGAAAGGTAGCTTTCGGCTTTGAACCTTTCTTAGTTGATTACCATCGGATTTACTTACTGCGCGGTGAACGTGATGTCTTGAACTGTCAGTGTTTAGTGTAAACCAAGACAATGGTATCAACATAATAACTCTCTTTATTCATTTCTTCTTATCGTTTTGTCTGTTGTGGACATGGACAACGCTGTGATTCTTAAGTGATAACATGTGAAGTGGACTATCTTCGCACTTAAATAGGTGATCTCCTATAAGGTATATTTCTCTACCCCACTCGCAAGTGTTATGAATCATTAAAAGTTTCAGAAACTTATCCTTTACCCATTATGCAGGTAGTACTCAATGACTATCGCGGGAACAACTTTGGAGTTATATTTCTGTAAAGAATGATAATCTGAAGTGCTCTTACTTCAAGTGAAGCGCTAAACTGAACCTTTATAGTTTAGTATTCCCATTTAACCAAATTCTTGGGATCTCCAGTCAATAAGGTTGGGTTACCACCATAAAGATTCTTATTGTTTGGGGTTTAAGCCCATTCCCCTAGACAAGCAAAATATTTGATCTTTGGGTAGACCTTTAGTTAATGGATCCACTAAGTTATCTTTTGATTTGACGTAATCAATGGAAATGGCACCCGTAGTGATCAACTGCCTAATGGTCTAATGCCTCCGACGAATATGTCTAAACTTGTCATTGTACATATTACTTCGTGTCCTTCCTAAAGCCGATTGCTGTCACACCGAATCATAATCGAAGGTACGAGTTTATCCCAACAAGGGATATCCTCTAAGAAGTCGTGAAGCCACTCGCTTCTTTTCCCGCTTTGTCCAAAGCGATAAACTCCGATTCCATCGTGGATCGGGTGATGCATATTTGCTTAGATGATTTCCAAGACACGCCCCCACCACCAATTGTAAAAACATACCCACCGGTGGATTTGGTGTTCTTTATTTTCGATATCCAGTTTGCATCATCACCGTATCCTTCCGATCAAATGTTGGATATCTTGAATAATGTAATCTGTAAGTCGGCGAATATTTCATATATCGTAGTATCTCGATTTAACGCCTTCCAATGATCATTTTCGTGGTTACGAGTAAACCTAGCCAACTTATTGATTTGGATAAGCGATATCGGGTCGGGTGCAGTTAGTAATGTACATTAAGCTACCAATGACCTACACATATCGCTCGTGGGATACGGGTGCACCACGATTCTTATCATTTCTATGATTCATATCTATTGGTGACTTCATAGGAGGACTGTCAAATACATCAAATTTCCTCAAAACATCTTCAATGTAATGAGATTGAGATAAGACAAGCTCGTTAGTTGTCTTAGAAATATTAATTCCTAAGATTACATTTGCAATACCCATATCTTTCATGTTGAAGCATTGTTTCAACATATTCTTGGTTTCTAAGATCAATTTTAGACTATTTCCGGTGATGAGCATGTCATCTACGTAAAGACATATCATGACAAATGAGTCAGAGTTCCCTCTTATATAGATACATTTATCACATTCATTTATGGAGAAACCTTTTGATAATAAAGTATTATCAAATTTTTCATGCTATTGTTTCGGGGCTTGTTTGAGTCCGTACAGAGACTTAACAAGTCGACAGACTTTCTTTTTTTGTCCTGGAATCACATACCCCTCGGGTTGTTCCGTGTATATTTCCTCTTCCAACTCTCTATTTCGGAAGGCTGTCTTAACATCCATTTGATGTATCTCAAGGTCACGAAAAGTTGTTATGGCTATGAATACCCTTATGGACGTTAATCTAAACACATGTGAGTATGTGTCAAGGTAATTGAGGCCTTCCTTTTGTATGTAGCCTTTGACTACTAATATGGCCTTATACTTGTCAATAGTTCCATCTGCTTTGTACTTTCTTTTGAGTATCTACTTGCAACCCAAAGGTTTGCTTCCGGAGAAAGGTCAACCATTTCCTAAGTATGGTTCTGTATGATGAAATCTATTTCGCTTTCTATGCTTCTTTCCAAAGCGGTGCTTCTGGAGTTGACAATGATTCCTTAATTGTCCTTGGTTCATTTTCAACCATATAGGTTAGAAAGTCTGGACCAAAGATCTTGTCCTTTTTGGCCCGTTTGCTCAGTCTTGGTTCAACCTCTGGAACCCCTAAGTTCTGTAGGTCTGGAACATTAAGTTCTGTAGGTCTGGAACATTAAGTTCAAGATAGTCAGTAACTTCTGAGTCCTGTAGATATGGAACATCTAGTTTCGGATAATCAGAAACTCTCAAGTCTTGTTGATTTTGAGCATTTTGTTCATAACTTCGTTTGCACGAAATTATTTATTTTTTCTTTCTAAGAAAGATCTGTTCAAAGAATTCAACATTTCTAGATTCCATGATCGTACCCTCGTGGATATAAGGTATCTCCGACTTATATACTAAGAAGCGATAAGCACTACTGTTATTTGCACATCCGATGAATATGCAATCTACAGTCTTAGGTCCAATTTTGACTTGTTTTGATTTAGGTACTTTGACCTTTGCCAAACAGCCCCACACTTTCAAATATTTGTAAGTGAGTTTCTTTCCTTTCCATGATTCATAGGGATTTTTATCCTTACGCTTATGCGGAAATCTATTGAGAATTGTATTAGCGGTAATAATCGCTTCTCCCCACATGTTTAGTCCGAAATTAATAAGTAAAATATTCATTATTTCCTTTAACGTACGGTTTTTGTGCTCGGCAATACCATTAGACTGAGGCGAGTACGGAGCGGTCGTTTGATGAACAATGCCGAATTGAGCAAAATATTCTTCAAACGGTGCTACGTATTCTCCCCCTATCACTAAGAATTACCTTAATCCGTAGGTTTAGTTGATTTTTTCAAATTCGCTTTGTATCGTTTAAATGATTCAAACGCTTCATCTTTACTTTTCAACAAGTAAACATAACAATACCTTGTAATATCATCAATAAAAGTCACAAAGTACTTGTTCCCCCTAGTTTGCACAAACTTTAAATCACATATGTCAGTGTGAATAAGTTCTAGATGAGCGGTGTTTCTTTCGACTAAATTGAAAGACGATTTAGTTAATTTTGCTTCTACGCATACCTCACATTTATGTTGAGGGTTTATGTCGAAGGAAGACAACAATTCAAATTTTACTAACTTTTGAATGGATTTGTAGTTAATGTGTCCTAATCTATGATGCCATAAATTAGAGGACTCAAGAAAGTAGGTAGAAGGATTTATTTCATCTGATGAACAAATTACAGACATAACATTCATTTTGAAGAGGTCGTCACATGCGAAGCCCCTTCCTACAAAATTACCATTCTTAGTTATTACAAACTTGTTGGACTCAAAAATTAGTCTAAAACTAGCCTTGACCAACAAAGTGGCCCCGAAACCAAGTTCTTGCGGATGTCGTGGACGTGTATCACTTCCTTTAGAGTGATCTCTTTGCTCGAAGTCATTTTGAGGACAACCTTTCCAACCCCTTGCACTTTAGAGGTGGCGTTGTTGTCCATGAACAACTTCTTGCCCGTGATTGGAGCGTAAGAGGAGAATGCATTTTTGTGAGAGCAGATGTGATGGGTTGCACCCATGTCTATCCACCATTGCCTTGGGTTCTCCACCAGATTTTCCTCCAGCACCACTGCCGAGAAATCCACAATCTTGTCGTCAAGATCCGGAGGATTACCCTCGTCTTGTACAACGTTAGCCTCTACCTTGCGTTTGTTCTTGGCCTTCGCTTCATTTGTGACTGTATAATTTGGCCCACTTCAGTCGTCGTGTTAGACTGAGTGTCCATTGCATCCCCACCAGAAAGAGAATGTTTTGTCTAAGACCGTGACAGGCTCAACGCAGTAAGATAGAACATCTTAGTCTCCTTATCTTGTTGTAATTATTATGTAGAACCGTTCCCGGGAGTTTGCTTTGGAAACTCAAGAGCAAGGACAACAACATTTCCTTGAGCGGACAGAGGCGGTTGCCTTAAACAACAGCAGCAGAACTAGAAACAAAATGGTTGACAGGAGTAGATGTAGAACTACCAATGAAATTGTTAACAGAACTGTCAAAAGAACAATTGGCAGAAACATAGCCAAAACCAGAATTAGAACCAAAGACTAAAAACACAATCATTGTTGACGACATCTTTCGAACGCTCGGAAATTTTATCTTAAAATGTAGGTAATAATGTTGCAGAAAGATGAAATAGAAATAATGATTTGCAGAGTCGAGAGATGACTCTCTGTCTTTAAGACAAAATTGCCCCGTATATATGCTTTTACAGTAATGGACAATAGTCTCTCAAGATAAAACAATGACTATCAACAAAGCAAAGCAAACAGTGTTGATCCGAACGAAGTAAATGAATATAGAATAGATTGTTGATTTACGTATGTGTTCTATTTTTATATAGAACTGAACAGAAGAAAGGATTGAGTAAGGATACAACGGATATTAAACTTTCTGTGTATTGTTGTTGTGTGTTCTCTCTTTTCTTGAGTTTGAACAGAACTGTTCAATTTATAAGAGCAGAAAGAGAAACAATGTTCTGTTCTGTTGAACAATCATGTTTGTTGGCTGGTGTCCATTAGAGAAGATAGAGCCGTTGTAACGTTCCGAAAAACTTCAGGGACCAAAATATAAATAGTTAACAATCCAGGGACCAAAAAAGAAAGTTTCGAAACAAAGCAACATCCCACAACCCATGACCGAACCCGAACCCGGACCGGACGGGCGGGTGACGGAAGCGCGCGTGTGGGGCTTAGCCCCGAACCCAAGCTCACCTAGGTCCTCTCCCTTCTAAACACATGGGTTACCCCTTGGGGTCCCAAACCCTTACTCAAACTTAGAGTTTATATATTGCACAATCCTTCCATCTTTTATCAATGAGGGAGATCTGTCATTTTTTGCCAAAAATACTCAATCTTTTCATGTCTCAAACACCTTACTTTGTGTACCAATATCTCTTTCATTTCTTAACGAAATTTGACGATACTTGGCACTAACATCATCTACTCACTTAGTAGATTAGGCATGTGCTAAGAAATGATGTTTCTGACATGCAGGGCTCACTTGTTCAAGTTATTAAAGATAGGATAAACTGAATCCTACATTAGTAAATTTTCAACAATCCCCTCTTGAAAGAGAATTGGTACACACGAGGTGCCAAAGTCCAGAAATCTTTCAGCGAAAAGATATTGCATCAGGAAAAGTAGCTTTCGACTTTAAACCTTCCTTAATCGATTACCATCGGATTTACTTACTGTGCGGTGAACGTGATGTCTTGAACCGTCAATGTTTAGTGTAAACCAAGACAATGGTATCAACACAATAACTCTCTTTATTCATTTCTTCTTATCGTTTTGTCTGTTGTGGCCGTGAACAACATGTGATTCTTAAGTGAAGATATGTGATTATTTTTTTAGGTTGGTATAAACCGCCCCTGCCCCGTGCGAGTCAATATATACTGTAATTAAGTGCACGTGATCATTTTTAATTTCTGAGGGGATCTTTAACCCCACCATATCACTTAAGTAAATCTTTTTTTTCTCAAAAATATAATATTTTTGTCTCAATCTATGTGACACTTTTTTTTAATTAATCTAAAAAGGAAAGATATGTTTTTATATTTATTAGTAATTTAACTTTGAACTTCTTATTTCCTTTCTTAAATGATTTATAGTCATAATAGTTTGCTTTAGATCATAAATTTCAAAAGTTTTTTTTCCATTCTAAAACTTCATGCCTTAATTAAACACCTAATTTACATAAATTGGGACAAAAAATTATCTAGTTTATATCTTAATATGCATACGTGTAAAATGAATTGCTTAGCAAGAACTCATTGCTGTAGTTTTATTACAAATTGTAGTGTTTCTGTTGGATTTTTAAGGGGTTTAGATGAATGTAAAATGGAGGGGAAAATATGGAGAGAAAATAAAATTTTGAATTGTTATTTGTTGCTTTTTGGATAAAGCATTTCTCCCACATTGGTTATAGAAAGAAAAGTTCTTATGCTTAAATAAAGAAGCATTCCTTCTTGTTATTATAGGGTTGAAAAAAAGATAAGTCTCACGCTGTTGTCGTCGCTCGGCTCGGCTAATTTGGATTGGTCAAATGATGGATTGATTGATTAATTTTTTTGGACCAAATTTACTTAATTTTGAATTATTTAATTATTAATTAAAATTCAAATTGTAACCCAATTTTCTGGATCCGTTTCTGATCCGATGATCCATTTTCTTTCCCGGAATATTTTAAGCATTCCCACCCATCTGTTAGAACACAACCTTTCAGAAAAGATTGCACCTTTATGAACCAACACTGCCATGGCTATATATAACCTTTTGATCCTTGGAAATTCCTTACGAATTTTCTGAACCTATGCTCTCTTCTTCTTCTTGCACAATATTAAATTCTAGTGTGATTTACAGCTGTTGAGTGAATTTGCTGTCACCGGAGTTTATTGTACCGCTACACCGGTGATTAAATCGTTCTATCCTGGAGGATATATTCCACAACCTCGAATACATTGAGGGGAATAATTTTCTTAAGGACACACTGTGCATTTAGTGGACTTGATTTAATTCTTACATATTTTACTTACTAATTTTTGACATTTTTTCTGATTCTATTTTTCTGAATTATTTTCCAATTTCTGTTTAAAGATATTTTTCGAATACAGATTAATAACAATTTTTAATATATAGACTTCTAGAGCGTCAAATATATCACATCATTATGCACTAGCTAACTTAATTATGTGATAATTATGTGATATACTATATATGTCGTAAGATGGCACTTTAATTTACTCTCATCGAATGATAATTAAAGCGGCCAACTTATTTTTTTCAAATTTAAGGGGTCACCATCATGACCAAACCATTTCAAGACTAGGTGTATTCAACTTATTTTTTTATTTAACAGTGATTCACTAAATAAAAGTAACACCATTAGTCATTCAACATCTTTGATCTACTTATGGTAGACTACAATTTGAAAAAAAAAAAAGATCTTACAAAAGTGTCCCGTATTTTACTTACCACTTTCTAGTGTACTATTTTGTCGATCTCTTGTAAAAAATTGCAAATATTAAAATTTGCTATCATCTCATCTAAATATTTAAATTGTTAGAGCCCGGAGACAATAAAAGTAGAAAGCTTTGTTGACCAAATTACAATGCTTTATTGAGATTTCACTATTCTGAATTTTAATTACTTGAACTAATTAAAATATGCATCGTACAAAAACCAAGAACTTGGTCTTTTGATTTTTTCGCAACAATATAAAGGGGCACAAAGAGAGAGAAGACCTAGTCAATATAAAATATACAACAAACACCACCCAAAGGTGAAAATCCCACAATGTGGGGTCCGGGAGAGAGTAGTGTGTACGCAGACCTTACCTCTACTTTGAGAGGTAGTGCAGCTGTTTTCAAGAGACCCTCGGCTCAAGACAAAACCTAAGCACATATAGAGCATGAAAAACGGTCAGACCCAAGCATAAAATTTAAGGCAGTATGAAAATGCTGGTATCAAAAGCGAATGGGCCATGCCAGCACATTTTGAAAAGGAAAGGAACTAACATAGATACATAAGCTAAACACAGTACACTAATGAACACCTAGCAGCATAAATCGCACGCTACTATACAGCAATACTGCGCCTACTATTATGGTAAGCTAAGCGGACCCACAATAATCTCACTACACTACCAGTCTGTATGCGTAAGTAGTACTACACTTGACTACCTACTACCCTTCTACCATAATCTGTGTCCTCCACAACCCCCTATCTAAGGTCATGTCCTCAGTAAGTTGCACCTTCGCCATATCCCTTCTAATCACCTCTCTCAAATGCTTCTTCGGCGTTACCTCTACCTTTTCTAAATCCATCCATAGCCAACCTCTCACATCTCCGCATAGGGGCATTTGTATCTCTCCTCTGTACATGCCCGGACCATCTCAACCTCACTTCCCGCATCTTGTCCTCCACCGAGGCCACTCCTACTCTGCCCCAGATATCATCATTTCTAATACTTTTCCTCCTTGTATGCCCACACATCCAACTCAGCATCCTCATCTCCGCCTCTTTCATCCTTTGGATGTGCGAAGTCTTGACCGGCCAACACTCTGCCCCATACAACATCGTCGGTCTAACCACCACTTTGTAGAACTTGCCTTTAAGTTTTGGTGGCACCTTTTTATCGCACAAGACTCCAGATGCAAGCCTCTATTTCAGCCACCCCTCCCCAATACGATGTGTGACATTGTCATAAATCTCTTTGTTCCCTTGGATAATAGACCTTAGGTATTTGAAGCTTTCTTTCTTCGGAATAACCTGGGTATCAAGTCCCACCTCCACGCCTATCTCCAAGTCATTCCCGTTACTAAACTTGCACTCCAAGTATTCTGTCTTGGTCCTACTCAGCCTAAACCCCTTAGACTCCAAAGTCTGTCTCCAGACCTCCAATTTCGCGTTCACCCCGCTGTGGGTCTCATCAATCAGGATTATATCATCCGCGAATAACATACACCATGACACCTCCCCTTGTATTTGTCGCGTTAGTCCATCCATCACCAACGCAAATAAGAATGGACTAAGAGCTGAACCTTGGTGAAACCCTATCGTCACTGGGAAATGCTCTGAATCCCCTCATACTGTCTGTACCCTGGTCTTGTCTCCATCATACATATCCTTAATCACCCTATTGTACGTCATAGGTACACCTCTAACCTCCAAACATCTCCAGAGAACCTCTCTAGGGACTTTGTCGTATGCCTTCTCGAGGTCGATGATAACCATATGTAAGTCTCTATTCCTCTCCCTATACTGCTCCATCAACCTCCTAATAAGATGAATGACTTATGTAGTCGAAAGCCCTGGTATGAATCCAAACTGGTTCTCGGACATAGACACACCTCTTCTCACCCTCATCTCTACGACCCTTTCCCAAACTTTCATAGTGTAGCTTAGTAGCTTGATACCCCTATAATTGTTGTAACTCTGGATATCACCTTTGTTCTTGTACAAAGGAATCATTATAGTCCACCTCCATTCGTCGGGCATTCTCATCGACTTAAAAATGACATTAAACAATTTAGTCAAGCACTCCAATCCTGCGCTCTTCCAAAACTCAACTGGAATCTCATCATGCTCGATCGCTCGTCCCCTGCGCATCCTGCGTACAACACCCTTAACCTTCTCAACCTTAATTCTCCTACAATACCTAAAATTCCGGTACCTACCCGATTGCTCCAGGTCTCCCGGTATAAATTCTCTATCTTCTTCTTCATTCAAGAGTTTATGGAAGTAAGATTGCCACCTCCGCCTAATATGCGCGTCCTCCACCAGTACTTTTTCATCCTCGTCCTTGATGCACCTCACGTTATCCAAGTCACTAGCCCTCTTCTCCCTCACCTTGGATAGTCTGTACAACTTCTTATCCCCTCATTTTTCCTTTAACTCCACATACAGGCATTGAAAAGCCGTTGTTTTCACCGTCATAACAACAATTTTTTCCTATTTCCTCGCCATCTTATACAATTCCCTATTAATCCACTTCTCCGCCTCATCATTGCTATCTACTAAGATTGTATACGCCACTTTTTCACTTTCACCTTCTCTTGAACTTCACCATTCATCCACCGCCTCTCCTTGATGCCCACCACGGCGACCCCGTGAGACTCTTAGCACTTCTCCGGCAACCTACCGAATGCAACCGGCCATCCTATCCCACATACCGGTCGCATCCCCACTACTCCCCCACCCCCTTGGCCATCGCCTTCTCCTCCATCTCCTCTCGCACTAGCCTCGTTCAAACTCCCTCATTTGATTCTTAACTTGTTATCCCTAACCCTCTTCTTCTTCTCCATCTTGATCTCCATATCCATCACCAAAAGCTTATGTCGGGTTTTAAGATACTCCTTTGGAATAACCTTGTAGTCTTTACAAAGACCGTTATCAACCTTCCTAAGGAGCAAAAAGTCTATCTAAGTCTTAGCCACCGAACTATGGAAAGTCACCAAGTGTTACTCCTTCTTCAGGAACCTCGAATTGGCTATCACCATTCCAAAAGCTCTAGCAAACTCCAACAGTGAGACGCCTCCCCGATTTCTCGTCCCCGAGTCCATAGCCTCCATGCACGTCGTCATACCCCCTAAAAATGATCCAATATGTTCGTTGAAATCCGCTCCTACAAATAACTTCTCCGTGGGTGGTATACCACCCACCACTTCATCCAAATTCTCCCAAAAACGCCTCTTCTCCTCCTCGTCCAAGCCCACCTGCGACGCGTAAACACTAATAATGTTCATAGTGGACCCTCCGACTACCAATTTATTCATTATCATCCTGTCATTGACCCTCCTAACCTCTACCACCTGATCCCTAAGTTCGTTGTCTACCAAAATGTAACACCCCGTACTTTCGGGATGTGATTTTAACGACTAGACATATGCAAATAGACCTGAGACCGAGGAAACATTGTTATTATGAATACTTTCCACGTGTTGCCATAATATGGTGGTTATATAACTAATCATTTACACATAAGGTATGTGGCAATAGTTGGATTAAAGAAGGGTATTATGTGGCACTTATAGTGATGAGTAAAAAGAGAACCACTAGAAATTTTGACACCTAGAAAGAATTCATATTTATCATTGTAATTCTTGAACTTCCACACTAGCACATGTAACATGCACTCATATGAGGGAGACCCACTTGTTTCTTTCTTTGGCATCAAATATCCCTTCTCTAGTTAATCATGAAATACATATTTTAGGTGGCATTAAAGTGTATATATATAACCACTTTGTTATCCTATTTGGGGGGGGGGGGGGGGGGGGGGCGACAAGTATAAAGTGATAAAGTTTCCCTACTACTCCTTATTTCAGTTTCTTAAATTTTTAGTTTTAGGAAGAGTAGGTCTGCATCACACTTTAAATGGATAATGTGACTTGAAGCAGCGTGACTTGGTATTTTAAGGAAGGAAAGTGTAACTTTTTCTCAAGAATAGCATTCGGGTTTTATTCACTACTTCGGTCTCGTTGTTCCATCTTGTCGTGATGTTGAATTTGGGCTTTCTTTGAACTAAAGTAAGATAAAAAATAGTTCTTGGCATCTAAGATTGAGGCATATATTCACGACAGTAGTTGGAGGTTGGATTCAAAGGTATGTTAAGAAAAATTATTTCTTCTTTTAGCATGTTCTAAGTACGAAGCGTAAACGTAATATTGTCCCATAAATATTCTACTCTTAGTAGTTAAGAATGGTCATGTTATTGATTCCTATATTAAAAGCATGTCTAAATATGTTCCTAAATCCTTATTAAGGTATATAAGAAAGATGTTAATATTTCCAATGCTAGCCGAGGGTACAAAGGTATTATGTCATCCGATAGGTTCAGACTGTTTCATTGTCATTTATGCATTTGCATTATATTCATGTATTACCCTAGATCCACATGTGTTATATACACTACTATATGGTATGAATTATATATATGTAGGGTATGGGGAAATGGGAATGTCATTATATATGCATCACCACCTGTAGCTGGTACAGACTATCACGTAAAGGAAGATGCCCAATGAGGCCAATAAGATAATGATTATGCATGCCCACAGAGGCTGAAATGAAATGATGCCCACAGAGGCTGTCATGGGAAGGAATATGCCCTTGTGAGGCCAATATATATATATATATATATATATATATATATATATATATATATATATATATATATATATATATATATATATATATATATATATGTTCACCACATTTGCATTGTGCATGACAATTAGACATATTAGGGCCCTCAGAGGCATTCACTGATAATCGGCTGTTACTCTCAGTTGTTTCTGTCGGTTGTTTGTGTCGGCTAACTTTGTCAGCTGTTTCTATTTCAGTTTATTGTTATATCCCTGTTATGCTATTATTCATGCCTGACATACTCAGTACATCAGTCGTACGGACGTCCCTTTTGCCGGGGACACTGTGTTTTATGCCCGCAGGCTCAGGTAAATAGCGTGATGGTTCGCACTAGTAGGTTGCTGGTATTGTAGCACTCTACTTGTTTCAGGGTTGTAGTCTGTTCGTGGTATGATATTTTTGTATATGCATATGGGTATGGCGGGGCCTAGTCCTAACCTTATAGTGTCATTTACTCTTTAGAGACTTGTAGACAGTTGTCCTATGTATAGTAGTCATGTATGACCCTGTCGGCTGTGATATATGTGTCAGCCAAATATTTGGTAATGGCCCTTGTGGTCATGATTGATTTTGGTTAGCTGGTAAGTATGTGAAGAGTGGTACCCGACAAGTAGGGTCCGAGTGCCCGTCATAACCCTCCGATTTGGGTCGTGACAAACTTGGTATCAGAGCATGTCTGTCCTAGGGAGATTACAAGCCGTGTCTAGTAGAGTCTTGTTTATGAGTGTGTCTCGCGCCACACTTATAAATAGGAGGCTGCAAGGCATTTAGGGATGATTTCCATTCTTTCATATCTTAGATCGTGAAGTAGAGTTGAGTCTTAAGAATTCGAGTTTAACTCGTGCCTTATATCGTTTCAGTAATGACGGTCACCAAAAATACTCCGGTTAGTTCTTATTCGTAGCTGGTAAATGAGCGATTTCTACCAAGACGATTGATACGCCAGAAGGGCAGTATTATTGTTAAAATTAGAGATTGTGAGGAATTGTCTCACTCATATACGGAAGATGGAAGAGATAATGCAAGCTTGAAAAGCAAAATATTTAGTAAAGTAAAGGAAGTACTAAGCACCGAAACGCAGAAGATTGTAAGGATTCTCTCTGTAAACCTTATCGTGTTTACGATTACAGCAATGTCTTCTTCTAGTAGGATTATGATTAGCAGGGAGATTAAAGTTGTTCATGGGTAACAACGCTTCCTCTGATGTGATGGGGGTAGGAGAGGTAGTCCTGAAGATGACTTCTGGAAAGGAGCTCACTCTGAAGGAAGTGATGCATGTTCATGAGATTAGAAGAAATTTAATTTCAGGTCCTTTATTGGTTAATGCTGGTTTTAGGCTAGTGTTTGAGTCCAATACATTTGTAGTCACTAAGAATGGAACGTTTATGGGAAGAGGATTCGTCTGTGAAGGCCTCTTCAAAGTTAACACCATGTCTGTATTACGCACAAGAAATAATATTGAAGCATCTTCTTCTTACTTGCTTGAGTCCTCTAATTTATGGCATCATAGATTAGGACATGTCAACTACATGTCCATCCAAAGGTTGGTAAAATTAGAGTTGTTGCCGTCTATCGACGTAAACCCTCAACATAAGTGTGAGGTGTGCGTAGAGGCAAAACTCACAAAGCTTCATTTTCGATCCGTCGAAAGGAATACCGCTCCTCTAGAACTTATTCACACAGATATATGTGATTTGAAGTTTGCACAAACTAGGGGGAACAAGTACTTTGTGACATTCATTGACGACAGCATAAGGTATTGTTACCTTTACTTGTTGAAAAGTAAGGATGAAGCCTTTGAAGCGTTTCGACGTTACAAAGAAGAAGTTGAGAACCAACTAAGCATACGGATTAAATCCATTCGTAGCGATAGAGGGGGAGAATATGTAGCGCTATTTGAGGAATATTGTGCCCAATCAAGCATTGTTCATCAAACGACGGCTCCATACTCACCTCAATCGAACGGTGTGGCAGAACGTAAGAACCAGGAGTCGTTGACGGCCCGGATCTAGATGGTTCAGATCTAGTGGATCTCGAAGTGGCTGAATATCCAGAATCTAGTGTTCTAGATTCTCAGAACTTGGAAACTCCAGAGATGGAACTAAGGCAAAGTAAAATGGCCAACAAGGATAAATCCTTCGGTCCTGACTTTGTAGCTTATATGGTTGATGATGAACCAAGGACAATTGCTGAAGCATTGTCAACTCCAGAGGCACCACTCTGGAAAGAAGCTATTGAGAGTGAAATAGGCTTTATTCTGCATAACCATACTTGGGAGTTGGTTGATCTTCTTCCGAGAAATAAATTGTTGGGTTGTAAGTGCATACTCAAAAAAAAGTATAAAGCAGATGGGTCTATAGATAAGTACAAGGCCAGGTTGGTAGTCAAGGGCTATCGGCAAAAGGAAGGCCTTGACTACTTTGACACATACTCCCCGAAGGTCTAGGATGACGTCTATATGAGTATTTATTGCGATCACAACGTTGTGTGACCTTGAGATATATCAAATAGATGTCAAGACAAACCTTCCTAAATGGTGATTTGGAAGAAGAAATTTATATAGACCAACCCGAGGGGTATATGGTTCAAGGGCAAGAGAAGAAAGTCTGTCGGCTTGTCAAATCTCTGTACGGGCTGAAACAAGCCCCGAAGCAATGACACGAAAAATTTGATAGTACTCTACTATCGAAGGGTTTCGCCATTAATGAGTGTGACAAATGTGTCTACATGAAAGGTAACTCTGACTCGTTTGTTATGATATGCTTGTATGTAGATGACATGTTGATCACAGGGAGCAGTCCTAGCATAATTCTAGAGACGAAGAACATGTTGAAAAAATGCTTCGACATGAAGAATATGGGTATCGCAGATGTCATCTTAGGGATAAAAATATCTAAGACGTCTAACGGACTGATCTTATCTCAGTCTCACTACATCGAGGATGTTTTGAAAAAGTTTGAGATGTATGACAGTTCACCTATAAAGTCACCAATGGATAGAAATCAAAAGCTTGATAAAAATCATGGTGCACCCATATGCCAGGAGCAATATGCACAGGTGATTGGTAGTTTGATGTACATAACAAACTGCACCCGACCTGATATTGCTTATGCAGTCAACAAGTTGGCTAGGTTTACCCGTAATCTAAGTAATGGTCACTGGAAGGCGTTAAATCGGGTACTACAATACATGAAATACACGCTAACGTATGTGTTGCATTATTCGAGATATCCAATTGTACTAGAGGGGTACAGTGATGCAAACTGGATATCTGACATAGAGAACACCAAGTCCACCAGTGGGTATGTATTTAGAATTGGTGGTGGGGCTGTGTCTTGGAAATTCTCTAAGCAAACTTGCATCGCCCGATCCACGATAAATCGGAGTTTATCGCTTTAGACAAAGCAGGAGAAGAAGTTGAGTGGCTTCACGACTTCTTAGAGGATGTTCCTTGCTGGAACAAACACGTACCTTCTGTAATTATCCACTGCGACAGCCAGTCGGCTCTAGGAAGGGCATGAAATACTATGTACAATGGCAGGTCTCGTCATATTCGACTGAGGCATAAGACCGTTAGGCAGCTGATCACCACGGGTATAATATCCATTGATTACATAAAATCAAAGGATAACATAGCAGACTCGCTGACAAAGGGATTACCCAAAGATCAGATGTTCTGCATGTCTAGGGGAATGGGCTTAAAACCCAAGGTATAATGACCAATACGGTGGTAACCCAACCTTACTGACTGGAGATTCCAGGAATTAGGTTCAATGGGAAAACTAAGCTATAAAGATTCAGTTGATAGCTTCAGTGGAAGCATGAGCACTTCGGATAGTGATTTCTGTAAAGAAACATCAAATCCAAAGTCGTTCTCGCGATAGACTATAAGTGTTATCTGCAAGTGTAGGTGAATGTTAAGTTTCCAAAACCTTTAATGCCTCACCAGTTGAGGTTAGGTTTGGGGAAATTTTTAATGGTTCCTAACACTTGTAAAGTGGGATATAGCAGGATACCTTGTAGGAGACCACCTATTTAAGTGCGAGGACAGGCCGCCTCAAATTGAACGTACTTAAGAATCCAAGAAGTGTCCACGGCCACAACGAATAAAACATTATGAAGAATTGAGTAGAGGAAGTTGTTGTGTTGGTACCATTGACTTGGCTTACACTAAACACTGACGGTTCAAGACATCACATTCACCGCGCAGTAAGTATGTCCGATGGTATTCAACTATGGAAGGTTCAAAGTGTATGCTACCTATTCAGATGCAACATCGGTCCGCTAAAAGATTATTGGAAAAGACACCAAGTGTGTACGCCAAAATCTCTTTCAAGAGGGGATTGTTGAAAATTTACTAAATGTGGAACTAAGTATATCCCATTAATTTATGACTCGAACAATTGAGGCCCGCAGTCGGAAATGTCTTTTCCACACACGTGCACACGTAGTGCCAAGTATCGTAAATTTCATTAGTGAAATAGATATTGGTACGTATGTAATACATTTGCGTATGGACGGTTATTGGCCTAATGACAAAGTCTTCCACGTTGGTAAACGAAGGAAGAAGTGTACAAAGTGTAAAATAAAACGAGTCGGAAATCGCCGCGGAGCCGTGAAGGGCCGCGGTGCCACACCGTCGGAGCCGCGGCGCAAATTGGTTGTTCAGTCACTGGAGCCGCGGCGCTAAGGAGGCAGAAAGCTGCGACAGGAAGTTGGAAAAATCTGACCTTTGGGTTGGTTTTGGAGCATTGATTCTCCATTTCTTGGCACATGAATTCAGCCATTATTTGGCTGAATGTAACCCCTAAATCAAGTGCAATTACATGGCTATTGAAGGTCATTAGTTGGATAGTTGAGGGTTCTTCTACTTACACTATAAATTGAGGCCTTTGGCTCAATTGAACAACACTCAACACTTAGAAAATACTCCAGATTTTCTGAATTCATCTTCTTCCTCTCTAGCAAAGTTACTATACTTAAAGTTCTTCAAGAGTAACACTTGAGTTTCCTTTGCTCACTTGTTAAAGTTGTTGTTGTATCTTCGGAGACTATTGCTCAACACCGTAAAATGAGATATACGGGGCAATCTTGTCTTAAAGACAGAGTGCCATCACTCGACTCAGCAAATCACACAAGCAGTTTGATAAGTTCTTGATTTCCAGTTTTTATTGTAATTGTTTGTTTATCCTTTTAACCATTGTAATAGTTACTTACTTTCCGTTCCCTACCACAATTGTATCCCAACATATATAAGAAATAAGATGAATAGAGAGTAAGAATTGATAATTTGCCATCGTCATGAAACGTTAGTAAAAGCTATTCAATGTTGAATTATGACCATTAGCCATTAAGGTTAGTCAATGCAATTCAATGGTCTTAATAGATGAAATTAGAATTAGAAATTAATTTGATAGGCTGCCAACGTAAACATTCTATAAGTCATATAATGACTATTTATTTTGGTCTTAGCCATTTTGAACAGTTGGTCATAAGTCATAATTAAACAAAATAAATATGAAGAGAATAAATTAATATACTATTTTAGAAGAATAGTTTTGGACACTTCCTTTTGAGGTATCACATTTATTTTTTCAAACATAAAACTACCTATATAATTGTTCTAGTTATAACATATGTAGCTCACATAATTTTTTTTTTCCAGAAGATTTGTTATTTACAAGAACTAAATAAGGAAATATCATGTCACGGTTCATTTTCAAACATTCTTGCTATACACCGGTCACTAGAGAGAAAAAGGGTAAGTGATTGAGTTTCTAAACTATAGAATTTTTAAGTACTTATTTTCTAACGAAATGGTTAATTTGCAAATCTTGAAAACCTCAAGGTAATTAACTTCTAGTCTAGAAATGAAAAACAATAAAGTGATAATGAAGGTAAATTAAGAACAAATTACCAGTTGGTTCACTTATGGCTAGAGCCCAATGTGATCCCCGCTTATACGCTTCACAAAATAAAATCGTGGAGAGATTTAATCAATACTCAAGCGTTATATATATACAAACACAATTTTTATTTATTTTTAAAAAAGGAACTAAGAGAAATGGAAACATCATGAATGAAATTAGTACAACCTTTGGCAAATACTTTTGCTTCTGCTCAGGGGTTCCATTTCTCACCAACAAATTGCCATCAAATCGTCCTGTCAGTGTATATAATATACAACTATTTGAACATGATGTACTATACCTATAAATCATATTAAATTGATTGAATGAAAATTCTCTTGACAATCTTATAAATAAAATTAATGGAAAAAATATTTTATATATTAACTTCAGAGTCATATAGTAGAGATTACCAATTGGTTAATGCAAACGTTGGATTGGACACCATAGGAAACGGCAACAGCACCAGATGCACGACTAATTTCCTCCAAGGCAATGCAGTGATACAAATAACCAAGGTTGAGTCTATAGGTAATAGTATTGCCGAAAGATGAAATAGAAATAATGATTTGCTGAGTCGAGAGATGACTCTCTATCTTTAAGATAAAATTGTCCCGTATATATACTTTTACGGTAATGGACAATAGTCTCCCAAGATAAAACAACGACTATCAACAAAGCAAAGCAAAATGTGTTGATCCGAGCGAAGTAAATAAATATAGAATAAATTGTTGATTTATGATTTCTGTATGTGTTATGTTTTTATATAGAACTGAACAGAAGAAAGGATTGTGTAAGGATACAACGAATATTTGACTTTCTGTGTATTGTTGTTGTGTGTTCTCTCTTTTCTTGAGTTTGAACATAAATGTTCAATTTATAAGAGCATAAAGGAAAGCAACGTTCTGTTCTGTTGAACAATCATGTTTGTTGGCTGGTGTCCGTTGGAGAAGATAGAGCCGTCGGCACACGGCCCGTGACCCGAACCCGAGCCCGGACTGGACCGGATGGGCGGGCGACGGAGGCGCGCGTGTGGGACTTAGCCCTTAACCCAAGCTCACCTAGGTCATCTCCCTTCTAAACACATGGGGTACACCTTGAGGTCCCAAACCCTTACTCAAACTTAGAGTTTATATATTGCACAATCCTTCCATCTTCTAACAATGAGGGAGATTTGTCATTTTTGGCCAAAACACTCCATCTTTTCATGTCTCAAACACCTTACTTTGTGTACTAATATCTCTTTCATTTCTTAACGAAATTTGACGATACTTGGCACTAACATCATCTACTCACTTAGTAGATTAGACATGTGCGAAGAAATGATATTTCTGACATGCGGGCCCACATGTTTAAGTTATTAAAGGCGGGATAAACTCAATCCCACATTAGTAAATTTCCAACAATCCCCCCTTGAAAGAGAATTGGTGCACACGAAGTGCCAAAGTCCAGCAATCTTTCAGCGAAAAGATATTGCATCAGGAAAGGTAGCTTTCGGCTTTGAACCTTTCTTAGTTGATTACCATCGGATTTACTTACTGCGCGGTGAACGTGATGTCTTGAACTCGTCGTGTTTAGTGTAAACCAAGACAATGGTATCAACATAATAACTCTCTTTATTCATTTCTTCTTATCGTTTTGTCTGTTGTGGACATGGACAACGCTGTGATTCTTAAGTGATAACATGTGAAGTGGACTATCTTCGCACTTAAATAGGTGATCTCCTATAAGGTATATTTCTCTACCCCACTCGCAAGTGTTATGAATCATTAAAAGTTTCAGAAACTTATCCTTTACCCATTATGCGTAGTACTCAATGACTATCGCGGGAACAACTTTGGAGTTATATTTCTGTAAAGAATGATAATCTGAAGTGCTCTTACTTCAAGTGAAGCGCTAAACTGAACCTTTATAGTTTAGTATTCCCATTTAACCAAATTCTTGGGATCTCCAAATAAGGTTGGGTTACCACCATAAAGATTCTTATTGTTTGGGGTTTAAGCCCATTCCCCTAGACAAGCAAAATATTTGATCTTTGGGTAGACCTTTAGTTAATGGATCCACTAAGTTATCTTTTGATTTGACGTAATCAATGGAAATGGCACCCGTAGTGATCAACTGCCTAATGGTCTAATGCCTCCGACGAATATGTCTAAACTTGTCATTGTACATATTACTTCGTGTCCTTCCTAAAGCCGATTGCCTGTCACACTGAATCATAACTGAAGGTACGAGTTTATCCCAACAAGGGATATCCTCTAAGAAGTCGTGAAGCCACTCTGCTTCTTTTCCTGCTTTGTCCAAAGCGATAAACTCCGATTCCATCGTGGATCGGGTGATGCATATTTGCTTAGATGATTTCCAAGACACGGCCCCCACCACCAATTGTAAAAACATACCCACCGGTGGATTTGGTGTTCTTTATTTTCGATATCCGGTTGCATCATCGTATCCTTCCAAAGACAAATGGGATATCTTGAATAATGTAATCTGTAAGTCAGCGAATATTTCATATATCGTAGTATCTGATTTAACGCCTTCCAATGATCATTTTCAGGGTTACGAGTAAACCTAGCCAACTTATTGACTGGATAAGCGATATCGGGTCGGGTGCAGTTAGTAATGTACATTAAGCTACCAATGACCTACACATATCGCTCGTGGGATACGGTGCACCACGATTCTTATCATTTCTATGATTCATATCTATTGGTGACTTCATAGGAGGACTGTCAAATACATCAAATTTCCTCAAAACATCTTCAATGTAATGAGATTGAGATAAGACAAGCTCGTTAGTTGTCTTAGAAATATTAATTCCTAAGATTACATTTGCAATACCCATATCTTTCATGTTGAAGCATTGTTTCAACATATTCTTGGTTTCTAAGATCAATTTTAGACTATTTCCGGTGATGAGCATGTCATCTACGTAAAGACATATCATGACAAATGAGTCAGAGTTCCCTCTTATATAGATACATTTATCACATTCATTTATGGAGAAACCTTTTGATAATAAAGTATTATCAAATTTTTCATGCTATTGTTTCGGGGCTTGTTTGAGTCCGTACAGAGACTTAACAAGTCGACGACTTTCTTTTTTTGTCCTGGAATCACATACCCCTCGGGTTGTTCCGTGTATATTTCCTCTTCCAACTCTCTATTTCGGAAGGCTGTCTTAACATCCATTTGATGTATCTCAAGGTCACGAAAAGTTGTTATGGCTATGAATACCCTTATGGACGTTAATCTAAACACATGTGAGTATGTGTCAAGGTAATTGAGGCCTTCCTTTTGTATGTAGCCTTTGACTACTAATATGGCCTTATACTTGTCAATAGTTCCATCTGCTTTGTACTTTCTTTTGAGTATCTACTTGCAACCCAAAGGTTTGCTTCCTGAGAAAGGTCAACCATTTCCTAAGTATGGTTCTGTATGATGAAATCTATTTCGCTTTCTATGCTTCTTTCCAAAGCGGTGCTTCTGGAGTTGACAATGATTCCTTAATTGTCCTTGGTTCATTTTCAACCATATAGGTTAGAAAGTCTGGACCAAAGATCTTGTCCTTTTTGGCCCGTTTGCTCAGTCTTGGTTCAACCTCTGGAACCCCTAAGTTCTGTAGGTCTGGAACATTAAGTTCTGTAGGTCTGGAACATTAAGTTCAAGATAGTCAGTAACTTCTGAGTCCTTTAGATATGGAACATCTAGTTTCGGATAATCAGAAACTCTCAAGTCTTGTTGATTTTGAGCATTTTGTTCATAACTTCGTTTGCACGAAATTATTTATTTTTTCTTTCTAAGAAAGATCTGTTCAAAGAATTCAACATTTCTAGATTCCATGATCGTACCCTCGTGGATATAAGGTATCTCCGACTTATATACTAAGAAGCGATAAGCACTACTGTTATTTGCACATCCGATGAATATGCAATCTACAGTCTTAGGTCCAATTTTGACTTGTTTTGATTTAGGTACTTTGACCTTTGCCAAATGTACCCCCACACTTTCAAATATTTGTAAGTGAGTTTCTTTCCTTTCCATGATTCATAGGGATTTTTATCCTTACGCTTATGCGGAAATCTATTGAGAATTGTATTAGCGGTAATAATCGCTTCTCCCCACATGTTTAGTCCGAAATTAATAAGTAAAATATTCATTATTTCCTTTAACGTACGGTTTTTGTGCTCGGCAATACCATTAGACTGAGGCGAGTACGGAGCGGTCGTTTGATGAACAATGCCGAATTGAGCAAAATATTCTTCAAACGGTGCTACGTATTCTCCCCCTATCACTAAGAATTACCTTAATCCGTAGGTTTAGTTGATTTTTTCAAATTCTGCTTTGTATCGTTTAAATGATTCAAACGCTTCATCTTTACTTTTCAACAAGTAAACATAACAATACCTTGTAATATCATCAATAAAAGTCACAAAGTACTTGTTCCCCCTAGTTTGCACAAACTTTAAATCACATATGTCAGTGTGAATAAGTTCTAGATGAGCGGTGTTTCTTTCGACTAAATGGAAAGACGATTTAGTTAATTTTGCTTCTACGCATACCTCACATTTATGTTGAGGGTTTATGTCGAAGGAAGACAACAATTCAAATTTTACTAACTTTTGAATGGATTTGTAGTTAATGTGTCCTAATCTATGATGCCATAAATTAGAGGACTCAAGAAAGTAGGTAGAAGGATTTATTTCATCTGATGAACAAATTACGTACATAACATTCATTTTGAAGAGGTCGTCACATGCGAAGCCCCTTCCTACAAAATTACCATTCTTAGTTATTACAAACTTGTTGGACTCAAAAATTAGTCTAAAACTAGCCTTGACCAACAAAGGGCCGAAACCAAGTTCTTGCGGATGTCGTGACGTGTATCACTTCCTTTAGAGTGATCTCTTTGCCTGAAGTCATTTTGAGGACAACCTTTCCAACCCCTTGCACTTTAGAGGTGGCGTTGTTGTCCATGAACAACTTCTTGCCCGTGATTGGAGCGTAAGAGGAGAATGCATTTTTGTGAGAGCAGATGTGATGGGTTGCACCCATGTCTATCCACCATTGCCTTGGGTTCTCCACCAGATTTTCCTCCAGCACCACTGCCGAGAAATCCACAATCTTGTCGTCAAGATCTGGAGGATTACCCTCGTCTTGTACAACGTTAGCCTCTACCTTGCGTTTGTTCTTGGCCTTCAGTTCATTTGTGACCTGTATAATTTGGCCCACTTCAGTCGTCGTGTTAGACTGAGTGTCCATTGCATCCCCACCAGAAAGAGAATGTTTTGTCTAAGGCCATGACAGGCTCAACGCAGTAAGATAGAACATCTTAGTCTCCTTATCTTGTTGTAATTATTATGTAGAACCGTTCCTGGGAGTTTGCTTTGGAAACTGTCAAGAGCAAGGACAACAACATTTCCTTGAGCAGTGACAGAGGCAGTGCCTTAAACAACAGCAGCAGAACTCGAGAGATGACTCTCTGTCTTTAAGACAAAATTGCTCCGTATATATGCTTTTACAGTAATGGACAATAGTGTCTCAAGATAAAACAATGACTATCAACAAAGCAAAGCAAACAGTGTTGATCCGAACGAAGTAAATGAATATAGAATAGATTGTTGATTTCTGTATGTGTTCTATTTTTATATAGAACTGAACAGAAGAAAGGATTGAGTAAGGATACACTGTGCATAGCCAACCTCTCACATCTCCGCATAGGGGCATTTGTATCTCTCCTCTGTACATGCCCGGACCATCTCAACCTCACTTCCCGCATCTTGTCCTCCACCGAGGCCACTCCTACTCTGCCCCAGATATCATCATTTCTAATACTTTTCCTCCTTGTATGCCCACACATCCAACTCAGCATTCTCATCTCCGCCTCTTTCATCCTTTGGATGTGCGAAGTCTTGACCGGCCAACACTCCGCCCCATACAACATCGTCGGTCTAACCACCACTTTGTAGAACTTGCCTTTAAGTTTTGGTGGCACCTTTTTATCGCACAAGACTCCAGATGCAAGCCTCTATTTCAGCCACCCCTCCCCAATACGATGTGTGACATTGTCATAAATCTCTTTGTTCCCTTGGATAATAGACCTTAGGTATTTGAAGCTTTCTTTCTTCGGAATAACCTGGGTAACAAGTCCCACCTCCACGCCTATCTCCAAGTCATTCCCGTTACTAAACTTGCACTCTAAGTATTCTGTCTTGGTCCTACTCAGCCTAAACCCCTTAGACTCCAAAGTCTGTCTCCAGACCTCCAATTTCGCGTTCACCCCGCTGTGGGTCTCATCAATCAGGATTATATCATCCGCGAATAACATACACCATGACACCTCCCCTTGTATTTGTCGCGTTAGTCCATCCATCACCAACGCAAATAAGAATGGACTAAGAGCTGAACCTTGGTGAAACCCCATCGTCACTGGGAAATGCTCTGAATCCCCTCCTACTGTCTGTACCCTGGTCTTGTCTCCATCATACATATCCTTAATCACCCTATTGTACGTCATAGGTATACCTCTAACCTCCAAACATCTGCAGAGAACCTCTCTAGGGACTTTGTCGTATGCCTTCTCGAGGTCGATGATAACCATATGTAAGTCTCTATTCCTCTCCCTATACTGCTCCATCAACCTCCTAATAAGATGAATGACTTATGTAGTCGAAAGCCCTGGTATGAATCCAAACTGGTTCTCGGACATAGACACACCTCTTCTCACCCTCATCTCTACGACCCTTTCCCAAACTTTCATAGTGTAGCTTAGTAGCTTGATACCCCTATAATTGTTGTAACTCTGGATATCACCTTTGTTCTTGTACAAAGGAATCATTATAGTCCACCTCCATTCGTCGGGCATTCTCACCGTCTTAAAAATGACATTAAACAATTTAGTCAACCACTCCAAACCTGCGCTCTTCCAAAACTCAACTGGAATCTCATCATGCTCGATCGCTCGTCCCCTGCGCATCCTGCGTACAACACCCTTAACCTCCTCAACCTTAATTCTCCTACAATACCTAAAATTCCGGTACCTACCCAATTGCTCCAGGTCTCCCAGTATAAATTCTCTATCTTCTTCTTCATTCAAGAGTTTATGGAAGTAAGATTGCCACCTCCGCCTAATATGCACGTCCTCCACCAGTACTTTTTCATCCTCGTCCTTGATGCACCTCATGTTATCCAAGTCACTAGCCCTCCTCTCCCTCACCTTGGATAGTCTGTACAACTTCTTATCCCCTCATTTTTCCTTTAACTCCACATACATGCATTGAAAAGCCGCTGTTTTCACCGTCATAACAACAATTTTTTCCTCTTTCCTCGCCATCTTATACAATTCCCTATTAATCCACTTCTCCACCTCATCATTGCTATCTACTAAGATTGTATACGCCACTTTTTCACTTTCACCTTCTCTTGAACTTCACCATTCATCCACCAGTCTCCTTGATGCCCACCACGGCGACCCCGTGAGACTCCTAGCACTTCTCTGGCAACCTACCGAATGCAACTGGCCATCCTATCCCACATACCGGTCGCATCCCCACTACTCCCCCAGACCCCCTTGGCCATCAGCTTCTCCTCCATCTCCTCTGCACTAGCCTCGTTCAAACTCCCTCATTTGATTCTTAACTTGTTATCCCTAACCCTCTTCTTCTTCTCCATCTTGATCTCCACATCCATCACCAAAAGCTTATGTCGGGTTTTAAGATACTCATTTGGAATAACCTTGTAGTCTTTACAAAGACCGTTATCAACCTTCCTAAGGAGAAAAAAGTCTATCTAAGTCTTAGCCACCGAACTATGGAAAGTCACCAAGTGTTACTCCTTCTTCAGGAACCTCGAATTGGCTATCACCATTCCAAAAGCTCTAGCAAACTCCAACAGTGAGACGCCTCCCCGATTTCTGTCCCCGAGTCCATAGCCTCCATGCACGTCGTCATACCTCCCTAAAAAATGACCCAATATGTTCGTTGAAATCCGCTCCTACAAATAACTTCTCCGTGGGTGGTATACCACCCACCACTTCATCCAAATTCTCCCAAAAGCGCCTCTTCTCCTCCTCGTCCAAGCCCACCTGCGACGCGTAAACACTAATAATGTTCATAGTGGACCCTCCGACTACCAATTTATTCGTTATCATCCTGTCATTGACCCTCCTAACCTCTACCACCTGATCCCTAAGTTCGTTGTCTACCAAAATGTAACACCCCGTACTTTCGGGATGTGGTTTTAACAGCTAGACATATGCAAATAGACCTGAGACCGAGGAAACATTGTTATTATGAATACTTTCCACGTGTCCCAATTCAGATTGATGTCCCTGTAGGACCATCTACTAGTGTCATAGCAAATGAGTCGAAAAGCACGCCTGGAGCGTGATAGACCATTGAGTTCTAAGGATCGGAATCCTAGAAAAAGAAAAATAAATGGTCAAGATGACACTAAGAAAGAATCTCATAAAGAAATGCAACATTTGATCAATCCTGATATTCTTGAAGAAATCAATGAGCCGCAAACTCAAGAAAATAAAGAAATATCAATAAATCCAATTGATGTTATGACTATTGAATCACTTGGAAGTAAATGTGGTTTGAAATACCCATAACCTTATATGCAGATAATGCATCATGCATTGCTCAATTGAAGGGAGGATTCATAAAAGGAGATAGGACAAAGCACATTTCACCAAAGTTATTCTTCACACACGAGCTCCAAAAGAATGGTGATATCAACATACAACAGATTCATTCAAGTGATAATATGACTGATTTGTTCAATAAGTCTATACCAACTGTAACTTTCGAGAAGATGGTGCACAAGATTGGAATACGAAGAGTCAAACATTTGGACTGAAGTTCTCATCAGGCGGAGTTAATACATGTTGTACTCTTTTTTTCATATAAGGTTTTGTCCCACTGGGTTTCCCTTGTAAGTTTTTTAATGAGGCAACCAAAATATATATTATTAGAAATGTGTACTCTTTTTCCTTCACTAGAATTTTTTCCCACTGAGTTTTTTTTAGTAAGGTTTTAACGAGGCACATTATCTATGGACATCCAAGGGGGAGTGTTATGAAATACATATCCTTTGTATGGATGTACATACACATTCACTAACCTTTTGTATGTTACATGTACCTATTGTTGGATATGTAAAGCGGTATATGAAGTAAATAAATATTACAAGTGTTCAAAAGGATAAACAATCAACCAAATTGAGAACTGCCACAAGCTTGTTGAGTCTTGAATCTTGATAACCTTAAATCAAGAAACACTAAACAACTTGTCGATTTAGAGGGGAAATGAAGGAATAGTTTCTGTTGCTCAGTTTTTGACTTTTTTTTCGTCCTCTCTCTTCTATATATTTCTTCCTCAAATCTGTTGGCTTTCTGAAACTCCAGGGACCAAACTCCAGAAGCCCAAAGATTTTGACCCGCGACCCGAGCCCGGACGGGCGGCAGCGGCGCGCGTGTGGGCTTAGCCTCGAACCCAAGCACACCTAGGTCCTCCCTCCTTCAAACACATGGGTTACTCCTTGGGGTCCCAAACCCTTATCAATTTTTAGGCTTATAAAGAGAACAATTCTTCCTTTTCCTACCGATGTGGTAGATTTGTCCCACACCATATTTCCATGTCTCAAACACCTTACTTCGTGGACCAATATCTCTTTCATTTCTTAACGAAATTTGACGATCCTTGGCCCTACGGTCATCTACTCACTTAGTAGATTATGCACGTGTGAAGAGACAAAGCCTCCAACATGCGGAACCCTAGTGTTTAAGTCATTAAACATGGGTGGACGCAACCTCCCCACCAAAGGCAAATTTCCAACACCTATTAATTTGGTCACTTAATATTTGTAACCTCCGTTGAGTGGTTATATATACCTATTGATTTGGGCACTTAATGTTTGTAACCTCCATTGGGTGGTTTCATCATATATATTGGAATGTTATTCACCTTTGAAGAATGATGAACATACACTTGAAATAAGAAGAAACTCTCATTCTCCTCTCTACTTCTTTGTCTACATCTCTTATCTTATATCGATATTGCTATCATTTTATAACAATCATAATATTGTAAGAAAATAGTGTAGGTATCCAAAAGATACATACAACCATGTTCCACGACAAATGGTGATGTACTTTATTTTTGTAATGTGACGTATATCACAGTTTTTCTCCAAGTGCAACATTTTTTTTTAATTTGGTGGGTCCAAAATTCACTAAAATCGTTTTCCTTTTTGAGAGAAAAAACTTTCCCAAAGAAAAAGAATCAACAATTTAGATTTTTGGAGAGTAATGAGTAACTTTTTATGACTTATTTTAGATTATAAATTTAACTTTCTTAAAAAAAAAGTTATGTCTAATTAAATGTCATCACATGATATATGACAGAGGAAGTAATTATTTCTTTCGACTAAAATAATATACGGAGGATCGGAGAGGAACTCTAATACTATATGACCCCAGATTTTCATTATAATTTGACAAATTTTTGTTATTTATATGACCCGCCATAAATAGCTGCATCTATGTTTCTCCTCTCGCCTGTCTAGTCCATTTACTTCTTTTAACAACTCTCCGGTCGCACAAGAAGAATATCTAAGTTTTTCGTTTTCTTCAACTACTACTACAGAAGACTATTAAACTATATTATCCTTTCAATTGTATAGGTATTATCCTGTATTGGTATTATCCATCCTCTGACCCTAATACGATCAGGTAAAATTTATTCATACCCCATATTAATATCAAATCAATAGTGAATGCATACAAATATGTTACATATAAACTATTACTCCCTCTGTCCCATATTACTTGGCCATAATGAAGTTTTTTTTACTTTGCCCTTGACATTAATTATTTTTCTAAAATAACTAATATTGATTAGAGTGTAATTAATTGAAGAGAGATAAAAGTAATGTAGTAAAAATATACTTTTTATTTATGATTTCTTAAAGGATGTGTAAAAAAGAAAGTTGACAAGTAATATGTGACATATGAATTAACGTAACCATGGCTAAATGATATATATTCTTACCTATTTTTTTTATATCCAGCTTCCCGGCTTACGTCAGACCATTCCTGGAGATAGTAGTCCCGATCCCTCAGCACTACTATCGGTAAATCGCGGGATGTGCCTGAATGACCATGGTTTGAGAACAGAGCAACTGATATCACCTACAAGGTCCTACCCCAGAAGAGAGCAAATTGCTCTCATCAGGGTTCGAACCACCACGCTATAGGCCTCCAGCTGCATTTTAAGATTCCTTCATTTGTCATCCAGCTATGTCCCGGATGACGATATATATTCTTACCTTCATTTGATGGGAACATAGTGAATAGGTAGTTTTTTTACTTTATTTCATTGCTTTTTAACTTGTAGCAAAACCTATCTTATTTTCAAAATTATAAACTCTACATTTTAGAAAGCTTACGTGTAATGTAATTATTTTTAGATGATTTGAAGTGTAAAAATTTTGTGCACTAATTAATGATGCATATGACTTAAATTCTTTGGTTTAATCATGCGATGAATAGTTTACCTGGCGCTGTAATTCCATGCAAATTAAAATCCCCCATTAATTCCCATAAGTTAACTGAAAGAAATAATTTCTTGATTATTTTTATTAATGAACGAGTATATATACAATTTACAATATCCATAATATGGAAAATCCTATTCATATTCTACTCACAAAACCATATTCTATTTGTACAAGAATTCTACAATTATAGTAAGAGTACAATGCTAATTATATACAAATAATATGTTACCAAAATAGGGATATACACGGCTGTGTATACCGTGTATATCACGGTTTCCCACTTGTCATGGGTTTCCGTGATATACATTGTATACACAAGGTATTGTATACTGTGTATATCCTTGTATATTTTCACACCACCGCAGTCATAGCGGGCAGTCGTCTTACGCTGAGACTATCCCTAAATTCTTTAAAGAGAACCGAGGAAAGACCCTTAGTGAAGATGTCTGCGATTTGGTACCTAAAAGGGACATGGCAGACGCGTACTTATCCACGAGCTACCTTTTCACGAACAAAGTGGATATCTATCTCGATATGTTTAGTGCGCTGATGTTGAACCGGATTACCAGAAAGATAGACCGCACTAATATTATCACAATAAATCAAGGTAGCTTTCTGAATGGGACAATGGAGTTCTAAGAGAAGATTACGCCAACACGACTCAGACACCACATTGGCTACCCCTCGATACTCGGCCTCTGCACTGGAGCGTGATAATGTAGATTGTCGCTTGGCAGACCACGAGACCAAGTTATTACAAAGAAACATACAATAACCAGACGCGAATACAATAACCAGACGCTCCACGTCTGGTATCTGGACAGCCCCCCAAATCATCATTTATATACGAGACAAGTGTAGAAGTCGACGATGGATATAGATGCAAGCCATAGTCAAGTGTTCCCTGGATGTATCGAATAATTCGTTTGAGCGCATTCATGTTCTCAACCCTAGGATCATGCATAAACAAACACACCTGTTGTACGACATACGTAATATCCGGTCTCGTGAAAGTAAGATACTGAAGAGCCCCTGCAAGATGCGATAGTGGGTGGGATCCTCGTAAGGTGAGCCAACCGCAGTACCCAGCTTGGGTTTAGTATCAACTGGAGTGGAAGTAGACTTACATGAGGACATACCAGCTCACTCAATTATCTCAGCGGCATACTTCCTTTGTGATAATAATAACCCACCTGCATGACGAGTGACAACAATCCCCAATAAATAACTCAAGGGCCCCAAGTCTTTCATAGCAAACTCAGAGTTGAGTAGTGTCATGATAGACTTGCGTAAATCATCAGAAGAAGCGGTCAAGATAATGTCATCCACATATAAGAGAATATAAGCCAGGGAAGTACCACGATGATATATGAACAGAGAATTATCAGACCTGATGTGAGAAAACCCAATAGTAGATACATAGTCTGCAAATCGCTTATACCAAGCTCGTGGAGCCTGTTTGAGCCCATATAAGGACTTCTTCAAAAAACAGACATGGTTAGGGTATGTGGGGTATCGAAAACCAAAGGGCTGATGCATGTAGACTATCTCCTTAAGATCACCATGTAAGAAAGCATTATTCACATCTAGCTGATGAATGGGCCATGACTTGGAAAGAGCCAGACTGAGAACAGTGTGAATGGTAGCCGGTTTGACCACTAGACTAAATGTTTCACCACAATCCATGACAATCTGCTGAGTCTTACCATTACCTACAAAACGAGTCTTATGTCTCACAAAAGAACCATCAGAATTATCTTTATGAGTAAAATTCCACATAGACCGAATAATATTAACACCAGAAGGACGGGGCACCAACTCCCACGTCTTATTTTCAATAAGAGCATCATATTCGTCGTTCATAGCCAATTTCCAATTCGGGTCATTTAATGGAGACACTGGGTTACGGGGTAGTGGGGATTTAAGAACATTAGAATGTAGATTAAAATGTCTTTTTGGTTTAAAAATACCGCATTGACTACGAGTGACAGGTCGGTGACTCGGGGGAGAATTGGATGGATTTTGGAAAAAATTTGGATGGGTGACGGACTGACCAGCAAGCAGTGTCCTGCTGGCCCAAAACTGAAACAGTAGGCTGGACCGGAGCGGAAACTGGGCCAAAAAAATCTGTCTAGGTAGTGGGCTGGATAATCGGCCCACTAGCAGAAACAGGGGCAGAGATAGTGGACTATGGCGGGCCAGCAGGCAGTGGGCCAGGCGGTGCGTGGTCACTGGATTGGCCCATTATGTGTTGCATAATGTACGGTGAGACTTCGTCATCTAAAAAATTATACGAACTAGGCACGAGACTTCTCACTTTCGCAAATGGAAATTGGGTTTCATCAAAAATAATATGGCGACTAATTATGATTTTTTTAGACGACAAATCAAAATATTTGTAACCACGGTGATTAGACGAAAAATCCAAAAACACACAAGCGGTAGAACGAGCTTGAAGTTTGTTAATTGTAGTTGACGGAAATAGTGGATAGCATAAACACCCAAAGACCCTAAGATGTGAATACGAAAGATTCTTATTATAGAGGATTTTAAGAGGAGATGCATATGCCAACCCTTTGGTAGAAAGTATGTTAAGGAGATAAGTAGTCATTTGTAGAGCATGATGCCAAAAGGAAAGGGGGTACAGAAGCATGAACCAATAAAGTTCGGACAATATTATTAATAGTACGAATTTTTCGTTCGACTTTCCCATTTTGTGAGGACGTATGAGGACAAGAGAAATGAAAAACTATACCATTAGCATCACAAAAATCCCGAAACAGGCCATTATCATATTCTTTGCCATTATCACATTGAATATTTTTTATTTCCCATTCGAAATGGGTACGGATGAATGCTCTAAATTTTAAGAATGTGGAAAGAACTTGTAATTTTGTCGCTAACGAAAAGGTTCATAAAAAATTAGAATAATCATCCAAAAAGAGAACGTAATAACGATGGCCCACAGAACTGAGAACGGGAGAAGTCCATAAATCGCTATGAATCATATCAAAAGTCATCAAAGTACGAGACGTAGAGGCTACAAAGATAATCTAACATATTTTCCTAAAGGACAGGAATGACAACTTGGAGTACTACGCGTACCCTTACAAGAAATAAAATTGTTTTTTGCAAAGAAGAAATAATAGACGACCCAATGTGACCCAAATGTGAATGCCACAAGAAAGGAGCTAGAGCTACAAATGTCGATGGCATGGCTTGACTCGAGAAACTTAAGGCGGACGTGATTGGATAAAGATCTCCCCTACTATTGCATCTCATGAGAGGTATCCCCGTTTTGAAATCCTTCACAGAAAACCCAAAATGATCAAAATTAACAGAACCCCAATTAACAGTGGTGAATTTTTGGACAGACAACAAATTATTAATTACATTTGGGGCATGAAAGGTATTTTTCAAGATAAGAGGTGGATGTGGGGGAGACAAAGTTGTATTACCGTAACCACAAATTGGAATTGTATTGTCAGTACCAACAATAATGCCACGATTTTTGCTCAAATTGGAATAAGATGAGAGAGTACCTTGGTCTGACGTCATGTGAGTAGTGGCGCCGGTGTCCATGTACTAATTCGGGTCTGGAGGATTTAATCCAAGCGTATGCATTGCGGCCTCAATATTTATCGGAGTCGGTGTGGGGTCCACTATCTGAAATGCCTACGGTGGTCGAGGCTCAAGCAAACCGGCATGCGGCCCCGGCCGAGAAGGAAAACTACTGCCTGAAGCTAGACCCGAGAAACTGGGCTTGGCTTGTTGCTGGAACTGGGCTCAGTTACCCGGGTAAGGGCTGGGAGGGAAATAACCACTGTTGGGCCACTGACCCAGTTCCATTGTCAGGGGGCCCACTACTGAGATCAATTGGGTTGTTGCCCACTGCCCCGAGGCCCATTGCCACCACTGTTTCGGCCACCGTTGTTGCCGCCGCCGCGATTTTTGCCATTATTTTTACGGTTTTGACCCTTCTTGCCGCTACCGTTGTTGTGGTTTTGGCCCAATTTGTCAACAAAACCGTGAGAGTTATTGGATGAAGTTATCATAGCCACGGAACTGGCGTCGGTAGCCGCCTTTTTTGTCAAGCCGGCTTCTTCTAACGTGAGCATCGAACGGGCTTGATAAAAAGGGGGAAGCGGATTACTTTGACGAAGGAGAGTCCCAACGCCATTATGGGCCTTAGATAGGCCTGCAACCATTTGTAGAACAAGACGATTATTGGTAACAGGCGCGCCAACGTTATGGAGTTGGTCCGCAATTCCTTAAGTCGTTTACAATAGGCCGAAATATTCGGTAAATCTTCCATGCTTACTTGTGAAAATTCTTGCTCAAGGGTGACAAATCAGGAATGTTGATTGTCCTGGAATATATCACGCAATTTATTCCAGGTAGTCATAGCCGTAGTGTCTGGTTTAATAATCGTCTGTAAAAGGTCAGTAGAAATAATGGAGTAAATCCACTGAAGGACGGTAGCATCAAGAGTGATCCATAACGGAGGATCCCCCGCGGGTGGAGGGTCTGCGGGAGGAATTATGTGATGGAGGACTTGATGTGAGATTGCGTGAATTTTGAACAATTCTGCCCACGTCGGATATTGGACGTTTTCCATCTCAAGTATAATAGGGATTTGGTTCTTGATGTTGGAAACAGTAAGGGTAGGATCAAACATGTTCTTTGACGTAGACATAACGAAAGAACAATAGGTGAATGAGGGATTTGGAAGAAAATTTGGGAAGAGAGGAGGTAAGATGTATTGTTGCCGAGAATTTGACACGAAAACCAAGGCAGTGGAAGAGAGGAAAATCGGTAGAAGCACCTAGACTTCCGATACCATGAAAGAAATAATATTTTGATTGTTTTTATTAATGAATGAGTATATATACAATTTACAATATCCATAATATGGAAAATTCTATTCCTATTCTACTCTCAAAACTCTATTCTATTTGTACAAGAATTCTACAATTATGATAAGTGTACAATGCTAATTATATACAAATAATATGTTAAATAGGGATATACACGGCTGTGTATACCGTGTATATCACGGTTTCCCACTTGTCATGGGTTTCCGTGATATACACGGTATACACAAGGTATTGTATACCGTGTATATCCTTGTATATTTTCATTAACCTCCTGAAGGAAAAACAAGAAAATAAATAGACAAATAATTAATCTCCATAACCATATTTTGATTACATTCTTTTATTCAATCATGAAGACATAGTGTTTAACCTCTGGGAAACTGTTTGTTCTGTCTATCTTTTCTGCAAATGGGGCTATATTCTCTTGAGCAAACTTTGCTACACTTTCTTTAAACTGTAAAATTATGCAAAAAAAAAAAAGCATATGAAAAGTCTAAGATAACTCAATCTTGTAAAACTTACCCCCCCCCCCCCCCCCCAAAGTTAACTTATTGGTTCTTCAATTTCTAAATTGAAATTAAAGATTGGGTACTTAATTTACCTGTTTCTGAGTATCATCCAATAGTAAGGAAGTAGAAAAAGCAGCTTGTTGATTTTGCTGGTATTTGAAGTTTTTGTCTATGGCAGAGCTTAAGGACCTGACTGTAAATAATTTATGCATCTTCTCTATAGCTTTTTGGTACTCGAGAGGAAGAGACACTTCTGTCTGTGATGATTTTATATTTAATTTTAAATGAGGTTGAGGATGATATATATGTGAGCTCTATTCAAAGACGCAACCCACAATATTTTCGTGGTTTCAATTTATGTAAATTATTTGATAGAATAAAAATTTTAAAAAGAAAACGATATTTTTGAAACTCGTGTGTAAATATATCATAACATGAACAATAAAATTTATGAAACTTGAAATCTTAAATATGTTAAAATATATGTGTAGCTATAAAAATTTCTCATTAAAAATAAAATGAAAAGTTTAAATTAACTTATTTAAAAAAAAGTTAAAATACTATACTTTTTAAATATTTTAAGAAAACAGGTTCACATAGATTAAAATGAATAGTGTAAATAAACTCTCAGAATTAATCTTCATTTGCCATTGTATACTAGGCAGAACAATATTTATAGGCCAACTTACAGCCAGGCAAAATTAAATAACTTTAGTACCAATTACTAATACATAAGTTAACTTATTATTATTATTATTATTATTATTATTATTATTATTATTATTATTATTATTATTATTATTATTATTATTGTTGTTGTTGTTGTTGTTGTTGTTGTTGTTGTTGTTATTGTTGTGGCATAAGTTAAAAATTTTAACTTCGTAACCAACTAGCATGTTTAACCAAGTTGTCAAAAATAATTTATTTTGAAAAGCATTTTAGAATCAAGTCATCAACTTTCTTGAATCAAACTTTATTATTCTAACTTTCAAGTGTTATTTCTATCTCACATTTGTTATTTATGTTATTTTTACTTGACAAGAGAGGTTGCTCAAATGGTAATCGTCATTCACTTTCAACCCAAAGATTGCGAGTTTGAGTCACCGAGGAAGTAAAGGGGACCTCCTGGGGAGGAGGGGTTAAAAAAACAAAAGAAAAAGTTATTCTGCTTACTTCATAGTTATATAGGAGTATTATCTTTTTAATCATTTGTAAGTTATATGTCAATTAAATTAAAATGACCCAATTTTTCCTTTGCTTATGCTGTGTACATATTCTCCCCTTTTTGGTAAATAAAATGAATTGTTTACCAAAAAATGTCATTTAGAAAATACGAATTCAGTTATTCAAATATAATTTTGTTTAACTATAATACAATCCCAAAAAAATATTAAAAGAAATTATTATAAAAATTTATTTATAATTCTCCATCTCAAAATGTTAAAAAAAATAGACTTCAAATATTCAAACACTTGTAAAGGAATTTCATCAATATTGACTTTAGACCATAAATATTGTTGAACAGCTGTGTCTGAATTCAGCCAAACAAATGTTGATTTTCAACCTCTAAAATATTTCATCCTTTCATTTTTACTTGTTACATATTGATTTGGTATACTCATTAAGAAGTAATAAATAAAATGATAATTTTATTAATCACCCCTAATTATCACTAAGTCATCTAATGATTAAAAATTAGATTTCAAATATAGAAGTAATTATTTTCTAACGAAATGGTTAATTTGCAAAGCTTGAAAACCTCAAGTTAATAAACTTCTAGTCTAGAAATGAAAAACAATAAAGTGATAATGAAAGTAAATTAAGAACAAATTACCATTTGGTTCACTCATGGCTAGAGCCCCAATGTGATCCCCGCTTATAAGCTTCACAAAATAAAATCGTAGAGAGATTTAATCAATACTCAAGCGTTATATATATACAAACACAATTTTTATTTATTTTTAAAAAAGGAACTAAGAGAAATGGAAACATCAAGAATGAAATTAGTACAACCTTTGGCAAATACTTTTGCTTCTGCTCAGGGGTTCCATTTCTCACCTACAAATTGTCATCAAATCTTCATGTCAGTGTATATAATATACAACTATTTGAACATGATGTACTATACCTATAAATCATATTAAATTGATTGAATGAAGATTCTCTTGACAATCTTGTAAATAAAATTAATGGAAAAAATATTTTATATATTAACTCCAAAGTCATATAGTAGTTATTACCAATTGGTTAATGCAAACGTTGGATTGGACACCATAGGAAACGGCAACAGCACCAGATGCACGACTAATTTCCTCCAAGGCAATGCAGTGATACAAATAACCAAGGTTGAGTCCACCGTAGTCCTCTATAAAAAAAAGATTCATAAGCTTGTGACACGTTCACTAAGAAAGTTCATTTATAGCCAATCGTTTATCTATTTTTTTTTATGAAGTATAGGCGAACTACGATGAACTCACAATCCATAGAGTTGATCCACTTGGTCTATATCCACCCGCTCGCCTACTGATATTCCACTTTTATATTATTTAAATTAGAAAATAAAAAGTTTAAGTTAGAATATTTCTCTTTTTCCCCTTGTTATTTCAATGTTATGGGGCTTAGAGTTTATTCTTTGGTGACAAATGTCTTAGGGACATTTCAGTGAGGGAGAGAATGATGATTAAGATGTATTACGGCCTTCTCATGTGAATCAGCCGAACCCCACCCTTTTGAATAATGCCCCACATATTTTTATTTATTTATTTTTAGATCATAAGCCATTTTATACTTCTTGGATCGACATAATATAATAAGATGATATATATATAAGCATCAGTTGTCTAACATCAATAGTAACAATCACTTAAAACTTTTAATAACCACAATCGACGTTATTTTTGTTATTAATCTGTATTCCAAAAAATCAGTAAATAATAAACACTGAAAATAAATAGAATCAGTGTTGAAAAATAAGAATAATTTTTCAGAATATAATCGAGCTCACTTAGTTCAAAGTGTGTCCTTAAAGAAATTATTCCCCTCACAGTACTCGAGGTTGATGGAATATCCCCTCCCAGGATAGAACGATTATCTTACCAGAATAGTAGTACTCCAAATTCAGGTATCGGCGAACCACTCAACGGCAGTATATCACACAGAATTTATTTGTGCAGAAGAAGAAGAAGTTTGTATTGTTCAGAAAATTCGTAAGTAAAATTCTGAGGAATCAAACGAATTTATAGCCATGGAAGTACTGTTTCTGAAGGTTTGCAACCTTTCTGAACAGCCACTGAAACTGGTGGGAAATTTAAATATGGAAAAGAAATCGGGTCGCAGGTCAGACACGCGGAACCGGCCGGGTCGCGGGTCAGACACGCGGAACCGGCCGGGTCGCGGGTCAGACACGCGGAACCGGCCGGGTCGCGGGTCAGGGTCACTAATGGGTAGGATTGGATAAGTTAATTAATTTAATTAAATAATAATTAAAAATTAAAGAAAATTTGGTCCAAAAAGATTATCAATCAATCAGACCATTTGACCGGAGCCGAGCGACGACGGCGCGAGGGGTCCTTGCCCCCTCAACCCTTTTACTGACAAGAAGGAGTAATTCTACTTATAAGTAGAAGAACTTTTTTTTCCACTACCAATGTGGGACAAATGCTTATTTTATAAAGCAAGAGGGAACTGCCACTTTTCTTTCCACTACCGATGTGGGACAACTCCCACTTTTCTTTCCAATCATTTCTCATTCACCAATATCAATACCCAACAATTTTAGTAGGCCCCGTGTAGGTGATATTATCGAAAATGTGTATTCACTTTGACCCAATATAATTGCCCCCTTGTTTTTTAAGCGTTATATATATATGTGGAAATAATGCATCATAATATTATAAGAAAATAGTGTAGGTATCGAAAAGATACATACAACCATGTTGCACGACAGAAACTTCTAGCAAGGCGGCTTTCCCCCATACTCAAAAAAAAATTGAAGAGGTCCACGAGCATTGAGCCTTAACATAAAGTATGTGTTATTGATGAAATTAAAATGGAAAACAAATTCCGGGAAAAACAAACTTTTTTTCCAATTGACATGCTTTCTTCATTTATGAATTCTATGCGAGATTCAGTTAGTGTGAAGTGTGATCCTAGCTCAGAAGGAAGAGCTTTATGCTCAACACAGAGTTCTATATAGGCAAGGATGTGTTGTTTCTTTGTTAGTTTCATACTTATGTGCATATTAAATGACACATTGACGACATGCACTTGCATCCAACTTGTATTGAGTTGGACACGTCCAATCCTCATATAATTGCTAAGGAGGTTCGGTTTTAGGTCCTCTTCCTTTATGTGTTTATTTAAAGGATCTTAATATACAAAGTAGGGATTAATGTCAAAATCCAGCCACCATAAGGCGACTTTAACAAAAAAGAAGAAGGTTAATAGTTAATTATTTTGACTGATCCACTTGTAAATTAAAAATGAGTAATAAGAACTAAATAATTGAAAGTTTAATAGGATTGCTTGGACACTTGCGACTAGTATTTGAAAGGAGTAATATTTTTCATATGCAATACAAATGTGAAAAAACTAGATCAATGAGAAAAAAAGACCTTGATATATATGTCAACTCAAGATAACTGGTGTCAAGGTTGAAATGATGTCGATTCTCATTCATTTAAAACTAGAATTAATTAACAAAAGAACTAACTCAAAGAAATAATAAGACATTATATTTCACAATAAGGTTACAAATACAAGTAGACCAGATAATACCACACGGAAATTGTAGGGTTTTGTTGGGTTCAAAACACATAAGTAGGCACATCGGAAGTTTTAAAAGTTTGTTCTACTTACCCAACAATTCCTTCTGGCATGATTATATGACAATCAAAACCTGTAAAGAAAACTTGAACAAGAACTTACAAGTTATAAAATCTGGAGTCTTTACTTTAGGGTGAACACGCGATTCTCCCTTCTATTGCAAGCGCCTTGCTACGGTGTATTCCTCTGTCAAGAAAGCTAGGAAATTTTGGCAGAGGTTTGAGAGAGTTTTGTTCTAGACTCTAAGTCTAGAATTAGTTTTAGGATTGGTGTATAATAAACAATGGGGAGTGCTGTATTTATAGTTGAAAATTAGGTCAGAAAAATGTTTTAGGGTTAGGCTTAAGCCTGGCCCAAAACCCGAGGTGCAGTGGGCCAGTCTGACTGGGCTCACTGTCGGGTCGGCGTCGCGATGCCTTACGTAAAATTTCGTTTCCCGTTTTCATTTAATATATATATTCAGCACATTAAATCCAAAATCTAATTTTGATTTAATTAAATAATTTCCATCTAATAGAAATTATACCATAGTTATTATCAATTTAAATATCTCGATTTCAAATCAAATATTTAATACTTTCTCAATACACCCTTAGATCGAAGAGGCAATCGACATAGTGTGACCCTATAAGCCTTCATATATCGACACTAATCCAATTAATGTGCATATGGAACTCCTAGACTGTGCCGTATGACGAACTCAATATATGAAGTACGTTTACATGAATCCAGCAAACATAACCTTTATGTGAGATGATAAATTTCTTTCATTCGCGACACACTCGATCAAGCTTAGGATCTGCCATGTGTCTATCCAAATGGGTTAATCACTTTATCTCATCTATATTAGTCGACAACTAGATCATATTCTAAATATGTCACTTGCATTGGCCAATGATTTGGTCGACCTAATATCACTGAGAAGTTGAGTGCTCTCTCGAATATCCAATCGAGGAATGAATCCTATTTTTGACTCAACTACCACCTTAATTTACATCATAATGCACCCAACACAAGTTGTATCTTATCCTATAAGGAGTTTAAGCTTAGGATAGTGTCAAAGTACATTACTTTGTAAACAAGGTGTGTATTGACCTAAAATCAAAGGACCTTCATCTCCCACACGCTGATAACACTTTAGACATGTATAACAAATATTTATCAGCAAGGTATACCAATACTTTCCAAAAGTATCCATGTGTCTATCATTAGTAACCATTACTAGTAGCAGGTGAGATATACTACATTCTCTAAGAATGTGACGCAGACCACATGTCGACTTATAACATATCATCGATATCTCATTCTCGATGATCATTAGTCCAGGCTATTTTAGAGTTACGTTCTATCATCAATATCTCACTCTATTAATGACAACATAAGATCAAGGGATGCACATTAATGAATAGTTACAAATAATTAAATAATAATTCAATAATTGGAAATGCCATAAATATTAATCTTATTAATAATACAAATGTGTTCAAGTACATTTGTCCCTAATAATGATTGTCTCTAGGACATACATACTTTCAATCTCCCACTTGGTCAAGAGCCAATCTCCGATGTATCTAATACCCATATTTTCAAAATAATCATTATACTTAACTAAGCTTAATGGTTTAGTAAATGGGTCAGCTAGATTATCATCTGTGAGAACATTGTCTAATCTTATTTCTTCAATTTCCACCATCTCCCTGAGTATGTGGTATTTCCTCGGTACATGCTTGTTTCTGTTTGTTGATCTTGGTTCCTTAGCTTGCGCAATTGCACCAGTTTTGTCACAATAAATCATTATTGAACAAGTGGCACTTGGAACAACCCCTAGTTCCTTCAGGAACTCAGATATTGCGACAGCTTCTTTACAAGCTTCCAATCCAGCAATGTACTCGGCTTCAGTTGTCAAATCAGCAGTTGTAGCTCTCATGGAACTTTTTCAACTCACTACTCCGCCATTGAAAATGAAGGCATATCCAGATTGAGATTTGAAGTTCTCAAGATCTGTCTGGAAGCTAGCATCAGTGTACCCAATACACACTAGCTTCTCTTGTCCACCATAGACTAAGAAATATTCTTTAGTTCGTCTAAGATACTTAAGAATACTCTTGACTGCTTTCCAGTGTTCTTCCCCGGGATTCTGCTAAAATTTGCAAGTCATACTAAGTGCATAGGCTACATCTGGCCTCGTACAGGTCATGGCATACATGATAAATCCTATAGCTGAAGCAGATGAGATTCTTTTCATGCGTTCAAGTTCTGCAACAGTAGAAAGACTATCCTTCTTTGATAACTTGATGCCTTGACCCATATGAAGACTTCCTTTCTTGGAGTTTTCCATAGAGAATCGTCTTAGCACTTCGTCTATGTATATGGACTGTGACAACCCCAACAATCTATTAGGTCTATCTCTATAGATCCTAATTCCAAGAATGTAGCAGGCTTCACTCAAGTCCTTCATCATAAAGGTGCTGGATAACCATTCCTTGACTGATTGTATGAGAGTCTTATTATCTCCCATTATTAATATGTCATCTACATATATAACAATGAAGACAATACTCTCTTCCTTGTGCTTACTATAAATGCAGGGATCTTTTTTGCTTCTAACAAAGTCAAATGATTTGACTGCTTTGTCAAAGTAAATATTCCAACTCTTTGAGGCTTGCTTAAGTCCATAAATGGACTTCTGTAGCTTGCATACTGCTTTGGGCTTAGTTTTGGATGTAAAACCCTCCGGTTGTATCATATACACCTCCTCAATTAGGTTACCATTGAGGAAAGCAGTTTTAACATCCATTTTCCAAATGTCATAATCATAGTATGCGGCTATTGCAAGCAAAATCCGAATGGACTTAATTTTTACAATGGGTGAAAATGTTTCATCATAATCGACCCCAGACCATTGATTATAACCTTTAGCCACCAATCTTTCCTTATAAGTTTGTACTTTGCCATATGCATCAATCTTCTTCTTGAAGACCCATTTACATCCTATGGGTCTAACCCTTGTCGGATTTCATGGCTTCTTGCCATCTCTATGAATAAATGTCTAACATAGCTTCATTATAGGTTGTAGGTTCATCGTCATCTGGAATATCTATTTCATTGTGTGTTTCAACAAGGAGATTAAATCTTTCAGGCGAACGATGAGTCCTAATGGTCCTACGGAGTTAATTATTTTGCGTTTCAGTGTTTGTTGTATTCTGATTGTGAGAAGGTCTTTGTGTGCTGGACAATCCATCACCTTGAGAGCTTTCAGGAATGTCATTTTCATGTATTTCCTGAATGGAATGATGTACAACTATTGTATCATCTTCCATTGGTTGTGTATGAGAGCCTTGCATTTCTGCACTATCTCTCACAACACTCCCACTGGCTGAAGGGCGTATTCTAAGTACCCAATCTTCACCAAATACTCCCACTGAATCTTTGTCTAGGTATTTTGACAAGGGTTCAACTTTTGTGTTATCTTGTGGTTCTTGTATTTTTTTCAAGTTCTATCTTATTGCAGTTCTGTTCCTTGTAGACATAGTCTTCTTCAAGGAAAGTTGCATTTCTGGAAACAATGACCTTATGTTCTCCAGGAAGATAGAAATAATATCCCTTAGTTTCCTTTGGATACCCCACAAAATAATATTTCTCACTTTTAGATTCCAACTTGTCAGTAAGCATCTTCTTTACATATGCAGGGCACCCCCAGGGTCGCATGTGTTTAAGTGCTGGCTTCTTACCATTCCATATCTCATATGAAGTTTTCTCTATTGACTTTGAAGGAACCCTGTTCAGAATATAAATTGAGCTTTGTAATGCATAGCCCCAAAGGTATGTTGGTAGAGCTGAGAAACTCATCATGGATCTAACCATATCTAATAGGGTTCGATTTCTCCTTTCAGCAACACCATTCATCTGTGGCGTTCTAGGAGGTGTTCATTGTGATTGGACTCCATGAAGCTTCAAGTAATCCAAAAATTCTTTACTTAAGTATTCACCTCCTCGATCAGATCGAAGGGTCTTGATACTTGTTTCAAGTTGCTTCTCTACTTCTGACTTGTACTCCTTGAATTTCTCAAAGACTTCGGACTTGTGTTTCATAAGATACACATGCCCAAACCTTGTGAAATCATTTGTAAAAGTGATGAAGTAAGGGAAGTCTCTCTTAGCTTGAGTTAAAAATGGCCCACATACATCAGTATGGACCAACTCAAGTACCTCTTTGGCTTGCACCCCTTTCCCAAAAATTGGCTTGTTGGTCATCTTTCCTCTCAAGCAAGATTCACAGTTACCATATAACTCCAAGTCAAATGGTTCCAGGTAGTCTAACTTTCTTAATCTTGATATCCTTGATTCATTGATGTGACCAAGTCTACAATGCCATAAGTAGGTGGGGTTTCTTGGATTACTTATCTTAGCTCATTTATTTTGCACATTGAAAATTTTACGACTACAGTTTAGAACATATAAACCATCCACAAGCGGAGCATTTCCACAAACAAAACCATTAAAAGATAATACATAACTGTCATTGGCAATAAATGAAGAAAACCCTCAATGTCTAACATTGGGATAAAATGATATTCCTCATTAATGAGGGAACAAAATAACAATTATTTAGTTCTAAACAAAAGCCTAAATGTAAATCTAGTCTATAAGTTTCCACGGATTCAACATCCACTCGTGCTCCATTTCCAACGCGCATGTCTACCTCCCAAGGTCCAACCTTTCTGCTGTCAATCAGACCCTGCACATTATTACAAATGTGTGAGCCACATGCGGTATCCAATACCCAGTATTGAGAGTTATTTATAGATATATTTATCTCAATCACAAACATACCTTGTCCAGTAGAGCTATGAGTACCTAGTGTTTTGCCTCCTCCTGGAGCTGTGCAATCCTTCTTCTAGTGTCCCTTCTTCTTGCAGTTGAGGCACAAATTTGAAGCTATATTTTCCTTCTTCTGAACACCTCCTCTAGGTTTCATAACTATAGGTGCAGCAACTGTCTTACCCTTCTTCTTCTGCATGTTCTTACCCTTGGGTTTGAACTTGCTAGAAGAGCCCACCATGGGCACGCCTCTACCTTTAGAGGTAGATGATTCAAAGGTCTTCAACATGTTGTGAAGCTCTGGAATACTTGCCTTGGTCCCATTCATATTGAAGTTCACAATGAAATTCTCAAATGAACCAGAAAGTGAATTTAGGATCAGGTTGACAGAGACATTTATAGGCAGCTTCGTTCCAATCGAAGCCAACCTTTCTATCAGCCCAATCATCTTCATAACATGCGCTAACACTTGACCCCTTTCGTTCAGCTTACTCTTGAAAAGGTCTCTCAACAGTTCATACTCCATTGTTTTAGACTATGAGTCATAGAGACTCTTCAAGTGTTCTAGCATTTCGTTGGGGCCCATATTTTCATGTTGCCTATGTAACTCCACAGTCATAGAGGATAACATTACACACTGTGCCGAGGTAGCATCGTCTAGATGTTTCTGATAAGCCACCTTGTCAAACAGGGCATACTCAGCAGAGTTTTCAGCAGGGACTGTGGGGAACATTATGTCTAACACATACTCAATTCTTTCTTGTCTTAACACCAATCGCAGATTTCTTAACCAGTCAGAGTAATTTGCTCCAGTCAGCTTTTTTGTCTCGACCAACATTTTCAGTGATAGACTCGACATTTTGTATAAACTGAAGATATAGATAGACTTGAAATTAAACTCTAATATAATTTCTATTGAACACATTCGTTAACTAATTAACATGGCCTTTAGTTTAATTAGCTCCCACTATTTTAAATACTCTTAGACCCCATGGAAGAATACAAACTTATATCAAATATGGTCATAATGGGCCAAGATCCAGGTTCATGCTATCTCCGCATTTGTTGTGGCTGATAACTTTAATAGCACAATCTGGTAGGTCTCCAAACCAATTACAAACAATTTGTAACTCTTGTTTAACCGAATGTTCTAAAAAATCGATCTGCATCCCTCGGCTTGTCCGACACTGTGGCACCAAGATAGCCTAGCAAGTCAACCCCGTTATGCGACTGCAATTAGGTATCTAAGTGAGTTTTGCCTTATAGAGCAAACACTGTGGTGTAAATACTCATAAAGGTTTATCACCCACTTCTACATTTAACATACATCTATGAAAGAGTCTGAGTCCTCGTAGACTTAGAGAAAATGATGTGGCATAAATACTCATCTCGCCGAAAAGGATTTTGCAGTACAATCAATTATAACTGACGACGCGTTCATATTAAATGAGAATTGTATTAAATTTTGGGGAACATTTTAATTTAGGATTTTAACCAAGATCAACTCTAGCATGTTATTCCCAACAAAGAATTTTAATTTTCATGCAAATGACTAAGCATATATTGGGTACCACCTACCCAAGCATGATTAAGCGGTTTAACAAATACTGGAGACCGCCTACCCTGATAATTATTTGCGGACACTTTATAGTAATTTAAATGACAATCATTTAGCACATAAACAGTATACTTATCAAATATACTGTATAATAAAAATCATGGGTTAAACATTCTGAATAATTTTTTTTTTACAGGGTGGGGGTCGCGGCGCCACCGAGGCAGAATGCTTTAGAGCCGCAGTGCTCGCAAGGCAGAAGCATTTCGGCTTATGTAATTCATTTAGGGCCGCGACGCCTACTGTCACGTAAGTCCAGAATTAAAAAATAAAGCATTAGGGTCGCGGCTCTCCATCATGGAGCCGCGGCGCCACCTTGAACCCTTAGCAAGCACTGCGGTGCCCTACCATAGGGCCGCGACGCCGACGTCCTGACAAAACATTTTTGTGTTGATTTTCTAAAATCGTTCGAGCCCTAAATCCAATTTAGGGATCAAATCACAGATCCTTTATCCTCACCCACCATTATCAATAACGCACATATCGACTATTATCCATTCATACTCGTTCTTTGCCGTGCACCATGTTCGCAATGAACCGGTTATCTGCACTTGACTTAGTCCAAGTTATAACGGAATGACTTCCTCGATTTAGAGTAAGTGATAATTTAGGGTGATATCAAAAGGTTAACCATTCGGTCAAGATATATAGGATTTCAAGAAGTCTTGTTTTAATCCAATTTTATGTTTAACCCATATTATTATGTTATTCAATTTGTTATATAACCATTGAACCAGCTTGGGCTCTGGTACTACTGTAGGGTTTTGTTGGGTTCAAAACACATAAGTAGGCACATCGAAAGTTTCAAAAGTTTGTTCTACTTACCCAACAATTCCTTCTGGCATGATTATATGACAATCAAAACCTATAAAGAAAACTTGAACAAGAACTTACAGGTTATAAAATCTGGAGTCTTTACTTTAGGGTGAACACGTAATTGTCCCTTTGATTGCAAGCGCCTTGCTACGGTGTATTCCTCTATCAAGAAAGCCAGGAAATCTTGGCAGATGTTTGAGAGAGTTTTGTCCTAAACTCTAGGTCTAGAATTAGTTTTAGGATTGGTGTATAATAAACAATGGGGAGTGCTGTATTTATAGTTGAAAATTAGGTCAGAAAAATGTTTTAGGGTTAGCTTAAGCCTGGCCCAAAACCCGAGGTGCAGTGGGCCAGTCTGACTGGGCTCACTGTCGGGTCGGCGCCACGGCGCCTTATGTAAAACTCTGTTTCCCATTTTCATTTAATATATATATTCAGCATATTAAATCCAAGATCCAATTTTGATTTAATTAAATAATTTCCATCTAATAGAAATTATCCCACAGTTATTATCAATTTAAATATCTCGAATCCAAATTGAATATTTAATGCTTTCTCAATACACCCTTAGATCGAAGAGACGATCGACATAGTGTGACCCTATAGGCCTTTATATATCGACACTAATCAAATTAAGGTCCGTACGGAACTCCTAGACTGCGTTGTACGACGAACTCAATATATGAAGTACGTTTACATGAATCCAGCAAATATAACCTTTATGTGAGATGATAAATTTCTTTCATTCGCGACACACTCGATCAAGCTTAGGATTTGCCATGTGTCTATCCAAATGGCTTGATCACTTTATCTCATCTATATTAGTCGACATCTAGATCATATTCTAAATATGGCTCTTGCATTAGCCAATGACTTGGTCGACCTAATATCACTGAGAAGTTGAGTGCTCTCTCGAATATCCAATCGAGGAATGAATCCTATTCTTGGCTCAACTACCACCTTAATTTACATCATAATGCACCCAACACAAGTTGTATCTTATCCTATAAGGAGTTTAAGCTTAGGATAGTGTCAAAGTACATTACTTTGTAAACAAGGTGTGTATTGACCTAAAATCAAAGGACCTTCATCTCCCACACGCTGATAACACTTTAGACATGTATAACAAATATTTATCAGCAAGGTATACCAATACTTTCCAAAAGTATCCATGTGTCTATCATTAGTAACCATTACTAGTAGCAGGTGAGACATACTACATTCTCTAAGAATGTGACGCAGACCACATGTCGACTTATAACATGTCATCGATATCTCATTCTCGATGATCATTAGTCCAGGCTATTTTAGAGTTACGTTATATCATCAATATCTCACTCTATTAATGACAACATAAGATCAAGGGATGCACATTAATGAATAGTTACAAATAATTAAATAATAATTCAATAATTGGAAATGCCATAAATATTAATCTTATTAATAATACGAATGTGTTCAAATACATTTTTCCCTAATAATGCTTGTCTCTAGGACATACATACTTTCAGAAACCTCATACATATCACTTGAGGATTGAACTTATTTTCATATTATTGTACTTTAGCATAATTGCTCTGACAATTTATTAACTTATTTGCTTAGACATTGATTTTATATGGCTTAACACCAGCTTCATAGTCTGATTTGTCACTTAGGTAAATCTCAGCAAACTCAGCATATGGATAAGGTTTGTAGAGTGGGGGTTGTCTTGGCTGAGTAGTTCTTTAGCAGGTTCAATGGTACAAGAATAATCAGGACCAATCGAAGTGACAATTGAAACCCTGTCTCTTGTTGGATCTGTCACCACCCTATGGATAGAACCTTCAAACTTTTCATTGGTAATAACCTGCATATAGTTCAAGAAAAAAATTAAACAAAATTAGTGACAATTTAAAAAGGAGAAATTAATTATACTTTATAAACCCAATCCCAGCGTGCTAGACATTCAACAGAGACATATATTCCCTCCGTTCACTTTTAGTTGTCCACTATACTAAAAATATATTTCACTTTTGCTTGTAAAATTTATCATATCAAGAAAATAATAATTTTTTCCTTTTTTTACCCATTGCATTAATTACTCAATTCAAATCATTTTTCAAGTCCATTAAAACTATGTACTAATTAATATGAATATCGTGATAAATTATGCACTTCATTTATTATTTATTAAGTAATGTACAAAATCCACTGTGGACAAATAAAAGTGAATAGATAGATAGGTAGATAGGTTAACACGGGGTACTTTTTGACTTATCTATCCATTTAATAAATACCAAATGGAATTACTCGTATGTGTCTAAAGTGTTGGTCGATTAACAAAATCAGCCAAAAAATCATTAGTTATTCGTCCCCACGTACTTCTATCTTTTGAATGTATAAGTAATTCCCGAATTACTCTTCTCAAAAATAAAACCCTAACTCGCTCCCTTTCCATTTAAAGATACTTTTAATTATTATTTTTTGTAAATACTAGGGTTTTCCATGATTTCTTTTAGCAGAAAGGTACATCCTAACTACTTATTAACATTACCAGAAAATCGCTAATTTTCAAAAGACTCCATTGAGAATTGGCTCGTCGGTAACATTTCCGGCAACTTCTCCGCCGGCCAACCCTTATTGACAAGTGAAATTCCGACAAAACATCCATAAAAAACTAACAATTTTCTAATATTGATTATTATTGATATCAATATTTATACTAAACACGTACCTACTTATAAAATCAAGTTCAACACTAAAAAATACTTTTAATACTTAAACTTATTAACGGTTTTTAATCAGTTAAACCAAACGGAATCTTACAAGCAATTATTATACCTTTAGAGTCAATCCCAAATTGATCACAAAAGCAGTAGGGATAGGTTCAACAGCAATCCAGTTGCCATCCTTAACAATAAGTAGTTGCAAACCAGACAAGTCTTGTTGAAGAAAAGTTATAAGGTTACCATCATAGTGTCCTCCTGAACCCAATGTTGAACTTGGGTCTGGGCATGGTGGGTAATAGTTAGTCAGCATCATCTGAATTAATCATATACTTGTAATATTTATGCAATTTTAGCGACTGATTTGCCTTTTTTTTTTGTTCATCAGCTATAGGATATCTTGTTTCTAAGACGTCCCATGCCAAAATGATTTAACTTATTTATAGATGTAAAGATATTTTACACAATCAGGTCATGTATAAGATATTTACAAGCTGTAAATTTATATGATAATATTAATTGATAAGTAGTGATGAATTTGCTATAATAAGTTAAACTGCTATTGATAGTGCAAAAAACGCCTTTACACTGTCAATCAATGATAAAGAGAATTATTTTAATAAGGGGATTCAAACAAATGAAAAATTTCGCACCTAAATTATGTTAAGGAGATTCATCTGTTTACATTGGTGAAATCAGAAATTTTGCTAAGTGTTTGTTATATACAGTATAATTTTTCAACAAAGGGTATTCAACTTATTATCCTTCAATTTATGTAACTACATATATTGACAAAAAATACATTTACCCTATTTGCATAGTGTAATATCCGAACGAAGGAAAATCAGTTGAACCACTTTCCTTACCTTTAGTTAATTCTATCATTATTGTTAGTGTACATATATAGCTTAAATTCATTTCAAAAAGAGTTAAACTCATATGTACTTACAATCTCTTACACAATGAAAATCTTTTAACTTGTTGCAGTAGATAACTTACATTATTTAAGAGTTGTTAATTTCACTCTATGAATGGTCAGTCGGTCACATGTAATTATCATTTAATTAGATGACCTAATAGTATAAAAGTTAAAACCCTTCTTAGAAATAGTAGTTCTACAGAGATTACTTATTATTTATTAGTGTTCACCTATATGTTGCTGGTTTTTCAGGCCAGGAGTTGACTAACTCTTCATCCATAGGATGACAACCATGAGCCAAAGTGTCTTTCCAGTAAAAGCACTCATCGTTAGAGAGTTGTTCTCCTTCAATATATAGCTTTGCTTTCTGCTCGAGAGGAAGTTCAAATTTAGCTGGCTTTCCTTTTAGCTGAAGCTTTTCTTTCTCCTCAGCAGGCAGTGCAAAAAACTCTTTGCACACTTTCATTGTCTCTGCCATTAGAAATTCATGGTTGATCACCTGTTTTAAGAGTTAAATTTAATTTATATGCATTGATAATTAGTGATGGATTCACTAAGGGGAATCAAATATAAAAAGAAATATATATACACAAATTATCAAGGGGATTTAATGTATAATATATATAAAAATTGACCTATCTCTACAATGTATTTTTTCTAGAAGGAGTGTCAGTTCACTATCCTTGGACAGGGTAACTCCACTTGTACAGTGACAACTGTAACTATCATGTTAGCGAGAAGATATCTACAATGTAACAATCCATAATAAATGAAAGTAGTAACCATAATAATAAGACGTATATATAACCTGACGTTGATTGAATGAAAAAACTCTTATACTATGAGTATATATAAAAATTAATTTTTTAACGAAATTTCCTACTACGCCACTATATATCTGCCACATGCATATCTTAAACTCTATATACAAAAAATCCTAAAATAAAAGAGTTCGGAAAAAGGAGAATTAGGGAACCTGAAAGAGACCAAAATCTTGACAAGCTTTGGTGATTTGTTGAACAACAAGATGGTGATCTTGTTGGAGATCAATGATAGAGACATCATTTCCTAAAGGAACATCCTTTTCTCCCCTTTTCTCTAATGGTGTTATAAAGCTTTCAGAAACATTGTTAGTAGACCAATTTGAGACAAGAGTAGCCATTTGTGATTTTTTGCTTTTTCAGAGAACACAAGTCTTCAATAAGAAAGAAGTTACGGTGGTTTCCAGCAAATTTCAACTCTTCTTTGAGACAAGAGTAGCCTGAAAGTTGCTTTTTCAGGGAACAAAAGGCATCTCCTGTATTTACTAAATTTAGAAGCGAGAGTTGAAGAGGGAGAACAGTGCTCTAATTTGATGTACAGGTCTCTCAACAAGGCTTTGGCTGAAATGGCATGGTTATATAGGTTACTTTGTGATTTTGTTTTTCCAGTTTCAGTTCCCATTCCTGTTTACTGTGACAATCAGGCTGCCATCCACATAGCCAAGAATCTAGTGTTCCATGAGCGCACTAAACACATTGAATTGGACTGTCATTTTGTGCGGGACAAGCTGAATGATGGGCTGATTACCTTGCATCATACTCCTACAGCTACTCAACTTGCTGATATCTTAATCAAAGGACTACCTGGTGCTCCTCATTATCTCCACCTTGGCAAGTTTGGAGTTGTTTCACCCTTCAACTTGAGGGGATGTTAGAGTTGATGATATACATATACATAGTGGCATAGGCTGATTTCATGTATTTGGACCTTCGTATATATTTATTTTCAGACGTAGTCTTTTGTTTTAAGGAAGTTGGGCCGACCTAGTCTCAGGGTTATATAAATAGAGAGCCTGTTTCTTTTCACAGTTTTTTGGACAGATATTTTCCTCATTCATCATGAAATAAAATCCTCTCTTCTTTTCTTCTCTCTATACGCCGACCTTAATATCTTCCGCAATTTCATCATTTTACAAATGTTAACAACACTTTTAAAATAATTAGTAATTTATAAATAAAATTATCCTCAACATTAATCACATATAATTATTCATTATTAATCATCGCATGTACTCCTTACAAATATAATCCATGCATAACCATCACGCAATGCAATACATAAATCAAACTTGAAGTAATATATGTTGAAGTCCCTGAATACACGGGTCAATATAATTATCCATTATTTACACCAAATTGTACGAATTTGTTTAATTAAGTAATAAATTGATGTGGGAAATAAAATCATAAAAGTGTACGTAAAAGTAGTAGATTAGTATAAATTTATTAATTCCAGTGAACAAAATAAAATTTACTTACAGTATTACTAGCTTTAATTTCTTTTTTCTGGATACGGAGTTGAATCTTCCACGTGGTGCCGCCCTTTTTGTTTTTCGGTTGGCAACTCTGCACTGCTTATAAATAGAGAGGGGTTGGGGCAAAGTAGTCTCACCAAAAACTAAAAAGAACTCTCTCTGAAATTTCGATATACTCTATCCCAGACGTAAATTAATCGAATCATTATAATCAATTTTGAAAATATCTGTAATCATGTTATCCAACTACTTTTCCGGCGATGTCGATGGATTTTCCGGCGAAATGTCTGAAACTGATGTCCAAATTGTGACCTCCGGCGGCCTCCGTATTCCGACACATTCCTCCGTTCTGGTACGAACACCTAAACTAATCACATAAAGTTTTAAATTTCCGTCAAATCTATCAATTACCTATCAATCTAAACTAAAACTATATTAGTCCATTACATGAATCATTTATAATCATTCCTCTCCATTTGGAACTCTTTTGCTTTTTTAAAAATAAAATCTAATAGTTGTTTGATTAAGCTGCTTAGCAAAATGATACAACTCCTCTGTTACAAAATATATCCGTTTAAAAAGAATAATTTTTATTTTTTTAGTAATTTTTTAATTTTAATTTTTCACTCGACATATATAAAGCTACAAAATTAAAGGTAGTTTGATACATTCCACGTATTAAACTTTGTGACAACCAGATCTTTACTTTATTAAACCTCGTGCTAAGTAAAAAAAGAAATAATAAAAACAAGGGACTAGTACTTAAAATCCTGAAAATCGGAAAACTTCTCAGCTAACATTAGAATGACCGTTAACTCCACTATTAAAACTCCGGATTGGCCTTTGAAAAATAAATACCAGTTGCAAATTGTGTTACCAAAAGCCCTATTATTCAATTTGATAAGGTACTGATCTCTGAGAAACGCAATTGTAGGCTGGTGCTTCGACGGTTCTGGAGAACATTCTAGTTCGGCCCGAAAAGCGGCGGAGCTCCGAGAGGACGATTCGGATTCTTGGCGTGCCGTGCGACGCCGTTTCCGTGTTCATCCGGTTTCTCTATTCATCCAAGTATGTTACCAAGATACATGCAAATCCTTTTGTTTTCTTCATTTATTATTCTGATTTTTTAAAACTAGTTAATCGTGTTTAAACTTCGAATCTGATTGGCTCCATCCAAGTTAGAATTGAATATACTGAATTTGACCACAAGGAATAGATTATTTTAGGCTTAAGTATCGGTTCCTTGTTTGATTAGAGAATAGGTAGTTGGTATTCAAAAGTTAATGTGCCTGTCCATTTCTTAATTGCTTAAGTCTGGCTCATTCATTGATTCGTCGATTCCTTAATCAATACTACTAGTATTTGTTTTGCTTCATAATCTGTTGGCCGCCAGATAGACGCCTCGACCGACGTCTCCGTTGTCATTTGAATGAATTGCGAAAGGATTTACGTTACTTAGGATCAATATAGTTGAACAATTCGTAATAGAACACACTTTTAATATTTGATTGTATTCTCAACACGCCCCCTCACATGCAGACCTGAACTTTTTCATGGTCCAAGCACGTGGAAATTCTTTTTGAGAATGGGTGGCGGTGAGGTTCGATCCCAAGACCTTTGACCTGCTCTGATACCATATTAAAGTGTGTGACCGTCTGATCTAAAAGCTTAAGCTGGTAGATAGAACACACTTTTAATATTTGATTATATTCTCAACAACAACATTTATGTGGCTATCTCACAAATATATAAAGGTGCAACTTTTTTGCTAATAGTCCAAAAAAAAAAAAGAGTGTCACGTAAAGTGAGATAAAGGAAGAAAATTTCCATTATCAATGTAATAAAAGTTAGTAATAATTTAAGTTGTATAACTAATGTAAAATATTTTTTACACTATTTACTTAGCTTAACCAATTGTACAAGTTTGTTTTATTATTTTCTAGGTAGCCATATTACCGACAATTGCCTTTTAAGTAATTAATATGGTGGCGTAAAAGTTATTAAACTATCAGGAACTTAAAACCAAAAATTAAAGTTAAACCCTTACAAAAAAGAAGGTAGCCTTGGAGTAACTGGTAAAGTTGCTGCCATGTGACCAAGAGGTCACGGGTTCAAGTCGTGGAAACAACCTCTTGTAGAAATGCAAGGTAAGGCTGCGTACAATTAACAATAAACCCTTGTGCTCCGGCCTTTCCCGGACCCCGCGCATAGCTGGAGCTTAGTGCACCGGGCTGGCCTGCCTCTTACAAAAAAGCATAGAGTGTAATATGACCAAGTTGTCCTTGTATTTAGGTGCACTGAAGAGCAGATGGAGAGACATGGGATTCATCTGCTAGCACTTTCTCATGTGTACTTGGTGCCCCAGCTGAAGCAGAGATGCACAAAGGGGTTGGCTGAGCGATTGACGATTGAAAATGCAGTGGATGTGCTTCAACTTGCGAGGCTATGTGATGCACCAGATCTATACCTAAAGTGCATGAAATTTTTGTCTAGCAATTCCAAGAAAGTTGAGGAGACTGAGGGCTGGAAGTTCCTTCAACATTATGATCCGTGGCTTGAACTTGAAATTCTACAGTTCATGGATGAGGCTGAGTTGGTACGTAATTACTATAATGTAATTGGCATACATTCCTTATATAATTATTTAATCTTGGAATTCATAGTACAATTTTGAATGTTGTCAATTGATCATGAAAGATATGAAGTTTGCCATGAAATCATTATATGGCATTGTTTGCATCTCTTATATCAGTCAAATGGCTGTGATTAGTGATTTTGGATTGTAAATTTGTAATTATAGCGCAAGAAGAGGACAAGGAGACACAGACGGGAGCTGAGCTTGTATTTACAGCTAAGTGAAGCGATGGGTTGTTTGGAGCATATTTGCACAGAAGGATGTACTAGCGTGGGGCCATTTGATAAGGAACCTTCCCACAAGAGGCAGCCATGTAGCAAGTTTGATACCTGCCAAGGGCTTCAGCTTCTGATTCGACATTTCGCTACTTGTAAGAGAAGGACCAATGGAGGTTGTTTGCGATGCAAGCGCATGTGGCAGATCCTAAGGTTACACGCATCCATTTGTGACCAACCAGATGATTGCCGGGTTCCCCTTTGCAGGTAACCACCACTCATGACTACCGAGTAACTAGTTTATAATCAATTCATGTATTGATCACTTAAGGTGAATCTCATTGATCATAGTAATTAGAATATGTGAATATTTACATCATTTTAATTAGAAGGGTCATTGATCGAGGCAGGCCTATCTTGCTTGATTTCGAATGATGGGTCCCTGGTCCATATACCATATGGTCTGCCATGTTCAACCTAGAAAACTTTTTTAGGTAACATGTCAGAGCTCCGATGTTATTAGCTGATTTGTCTCTACGGAAAAAAGTAACGAATCTACTGTCATTGATTTGTCCATTTCTTCTCTAATTCATTATAAGCCATTTACTATCACTTTTTTAGATATTTCTTTCATATGGGTCTTTTACTTGTGATGTAGACAGTCGCAAGGAGGGTATCGATCCCATAATGTCTTATGAGCTAATCATGATAAATCCACACTCAGTTGCGGCTTAACACAAAATTGTTGGCTGGCATGTGATTTTGTTCAATTTCACATGATGATGAGTCTAATCATGAAGATATTTTCCCAAAATTTTACTGTTGATTCTAAATGCCAACATGGTTGAGGTTGTTCTTGATGTGAACACGACCCATCCAAGTAGTGATAATTGATTCACCCAGGTGCACCTATTGTAAAAAAGAGCATCCCGGTGTACTAAGCTCCCACTATGCGCGGGGTCCGGGGAAGGGTCAGACCACAAGGGTCTATTGTACGCAGCCTTACCTCACATTTCTGCAAGAGGCTGTTTCCACGGCTTGAACCCATGACCTCCTGATCACATGGCAACAACTTTACCATTTACTCCAAGGCTCCCCTTCAGGTGCACCTACTGTAGACGGTACAAAATCTTAGACCGCACCAGTATATGACCTTTTGTGATGCATTCGTTTGGATCCTATCTAGTTGAAATCTGTCCATTTGTCCTGTTCCTCAAGAAAATATCTTCTAAGAGTTCTATAATTTTTTAGCACGTTGGATCGGTTAAGATCAAAAGGTCCACATAAGTATCAGCTTTAAATAATGTAGTTTGCCTTCTTTATCAGTAGGGTCAATTTGATACTGTAATCATCCGTTTTTCTTGTTAATGTACTTGGCAAATGTTGACTGTTTAGTATCTTACAGCTCCATTATTTACATTTCAGACAATTCAAATTGAAGGTACAACAAAGGGGTGATGATGAGCTGTGGAAATCACTTGTTAGAAAGGTGGTGTCAGCCACGGCCATGTCTTCTTTATCTTTACCCAAAAGGAAGAGAGAGGAGGAACCAAGAATGGACTTGAGCAATCATCAAATAATGAACTTTAGATTGGAAGCTTAGTGTCAGTGATTAGGAAGTTCATTAGTTTCATTCTCAGAACAGAGAAGTTATCGTTAGGCAAAATCAATCTTTGTAAATGGACCATCAATGGTATCGCAGTTTTTACCATTTCATATGTCCTACTGTAAAGACCTATTTTTTTGTTCTGAGTCGGCCCTTAGAAGACAACTCCTTTAGTAGATGAGGAGTATCAGCAGAAGAGTTGTATACAGAAAGAATAATTGTACAACTAATGGGTGGTACTCAGTGTATATTTTCATTTTGCTTAATGAATTAAGCAGTAAGTCATTATTCATATGCTTCAAATACGAGTTTTTAATGTATTTCTAGCATTTTATGTACGTTGTAAAGGAATCCTAAAAACCACATGTTGTTGGCTTTGTATGCACTTATAAATGTATAACAGAAAAAAAAGTTAGTCATTATTCATATGCTTCAAATACGAGTTTTTAATGTATTTCTAGCATTTTCTGTACGTTGTAAAGGAATCCTAAAAACCACATGTTGTTGGCTTTGTATGCACTTATAAATGTATAACAGAAAAAGAGGCTACAAAATGTGGTCGATCCCTAAATTTGCAGGTTGTCTTTCTATTTGTAATGTGTGACATTATGAAAGGAAGGTAAACGATACTATTTATCCATATATCGTATTTCATCAAACAATACAGTACAATACAATATAATATATCACATTGGTGACAGACGAGAACACTGGGCTCCTTATAAGGCTTGGTCAATCTTCCTCCCTTTGAGCTAGCTTTTGGGTGTCAGTTAGGTCTAATATCTAATTTCTGATGATATCAGAGTCAGACTCATCCGATGTGGGGCCCCGGATGAGGGGGGTGAAAATGCCCCGGACCAATTGAAGGAGGTGTAAATATCCTGGGTCCATGAATATGCACGCTCTATATAACACCATCAAAAGAAGCTGTTATTGTTAGAGGGTGTTGATTTAATTTCCGATTAATACTGTTTTAGTATTATTGTAAATATCGCTTTACTTCTTAGTGGAAAACTTGGAGCATGGTAAGGGTCGAGAGATATTTGATGTCGAAACCTTATCACAATTGAGAAGAGAGTTTTTGATTCCGAATAGAGACAAGCTGCAGAAAAGGCCCCAAAAGTATAGTTGAGATTCCGTGGGGGACATACACAGTTTTAATTTATGTCCACTTATGCATGTTTTCTTTACCAGCTCTAAGATTGGCAAAAGGACCACATTTGGTCACGCTAATTAGACACTGTAAGCCACTATCACAATTCACACACATCGTCCGTTTGATGCATTTCTTCTTCACCCCTCTAATTTTGGGATCGAAATAATAGAGGTGTCACACGAAAACTAATAATTGCAAACCTTTAATAATAAATCGGAACCAAAAGAGACTATACTAAACTATGCATAATAAATTTAATATGGTTTGACCAATTGGCCTATTTATGAGAAAACTACAAAAAAACATAAAAATTATTGAGAGAAATCTCCCCCGAACAAAACTCTTTAAACGACTACATTATTTATGAGAAGAAAGATTTTCTATTTATAGAAGTACAAAACTTCTTCCCAAAAAAATATGATAGTATCTTTTTTCACAAAGAATTTTTTTTTTCACCAAGAAAACCTTTTTAGTAAAATACAATTATTATAGAATCCAAATAAAATTGAAAATTGAGGGCATACCCTAACATAATTAACTTGTACTAGAATAGTGGGGGAGAAAACGATATGCAAACAAGAGACCATCATCTGCATGATTACCTATGTCTAAATAATGCAAACTGAAGTATCAACGATATCAAAAGTCTAAGGTTTCCCTTTTCAAAATTTCTCTTCTCCTGCTAAAAGTAACCATTATTAAGGAAGCGCTGCTACTTGTTCATGAGGAGAAAAACTTACTCAGATTTGGGGCATACATCAAATCATGTACTCCTTCCATTCTAAAAAGATTGTACTAGTTTGACTTGACACAAAGTTTAAGAAATAAATTAAGATTTTAAAAATGTATATTCCAAAACAAGTCTCAGATATTTGTGTAGTTATAAATCATCTCATAATTAAATTATTTCTAAATATAGAAATGTGTCAATTTATTTAGAACAAACTAATAAGGAAAATAAAATAATTTTATTGGGACAGAGAGTGTAACTTTTCCATGGTTAAATAATAAATTGATGCAAGAATACATATTAAGTACTTAATAAATCTCATGTATGTAAAAGACACATGTTATGTACTTGTTGCTTTGATATATGCATCCAGTGTTGGTAAGTAAGTATTTTCCGTATTGAAGTTATTCGTGCTTAATTATCTTTTAATAACTTATACATGTTATTATGTATAGTAGAGTGGAGGCTTGATTTGCACTCTAGATTTTTTATTTGATCTTAATGATTTTTGTTAATTAGCTAGATATTTTTTATCCTCCAATTCTTCTTTCCAATGTATATGGAGTAGCTTTCTCTAAATGCATGCACCATTCGCCACCATAGTTGAACACATCCAATTTTCTTTTACATCTCTCTATCAACTGATGGTAAAGTTGACAACCCTTTGATATTTTTTCTATATAATCCTAAGTGGGACACTTGGTACTCAACTACCCAATTAAATTAAGTGCACTAGTGGTACACTAGCTAATTCCTTCATTTCTGTACATACATTTTATTGTTGTGTCACTCAATTTCTTTGTGTCTACTTCTCCCACCCGCACTTCAACGGAAGATATTTCTTAAAAAAGAAGTCATTTTTGGCAACCAAATACTAAAACCTAAAAAAACCTTTCCATTAAACTATCTTCTTTCACGTATATTTTCCTCCGATAGTCCATTTAAAATAGCTTCTAACTTTTAGGAATGTTGTTATAGTGAGACAGATATTTTTTTTTAAAAAAATATTCTGTCATACCAAGCACCCCCTATATCGTCCCCACTCGTTACAAGTTGTGGGATACTAGAGTTGGCTCCAAGTCTAGTTTAATATAACCCTTATTTTTTCCTTTGTATTTCTTTTTCTGGAAGGGGCTTACAATTTATGGATCAATGGGAGATCTAAACCCTGAATTAAACCGAGGATGACTAGTGATTATCCAAGCAGCAAGTATGACAATTCTTTTCTGGAAGAAATGAACCCTTGATAGTTGAATTAAACTGAACTAATAATAAATATTTGTGTGATGATAAATTATCTCATTAAGAATAACATAAAAATTCAAGTTAAATTATTTTCTAAATAAGAAAACATGTATACTTTTTGAGACAAAACAAAAAAAATATATGAGACACACGAAAGTAATAAAGTTTTTCAAGGGTAAGTCCCAACTTTTTCATAGCACATGGGATTTGGAATTTAGATACAAAAGACTTGGACAACAAGAAAATTCCTTAGTGATTTTAAACTAGTTTGGTGTAGTGATGGACTTGCAGTCAAGTAAACTAATTGGTCAACCCTCTTTGGGTAAAGCTAAATTAATGTTAACCCAAATATTGTAACCTGATTGAGGTTTCAAATCTCAAGAAGTACAAAAATAAGTTAAGATTTGTGGATGATGAACTAACTACTCCCTTGAGGAAAAAACAGGTCATCCTCAATCCCCAAGTATCTTTCTCTCATTTTCCCTGAAGTTAAAAACTATTAGTACAAATAACGGTTTCTTATAATCAGACATCACTTGTTAAATCATGTGTGTTATACCTTTAATCAAAGCTCACTTGAATCATACTGGATATACCTTTATTGAAGATGTTGGGGATCACACTGGATTTGTCGTTGGTGTTGTGATTTTCTTTAACATATTGTTTGGTTGCACGTGTTTAACTACACAGTTAAATTAGTTTTAAAATAAAAATTAATACTTGACAAATATGTATCTTTATAAATGATATATTATTAGGTATTTAAGATACATATTATTTCTTGAAAGTATATTAATTAATAATCACATATTTATAAATAATATTATAAAAGTAATAGTATATTTTCAAATTAATAATGTTTTAATTCAATTAATTATAAAAATTAAAAGAACACGTTTTCTAAGAACATAATTATATGTTTTCAATTACACATAATTATATGTTGATCATGTAATTACTTGATCTGCTAAACATGTCAAATTGTGTAATTACATTCAAATACGCTCAATTCTAATTACATTGGTGGCTTTCCAAACCGGACCTAAAGCCATTGATGAAACTTGTAAGTTTTGAGGATTCTATAATAGTACCAAAAGTTCTGAATGATGACATTGAAAACCTAGCGTTCTCTTATGGTTGGTTTAGTTTTCAAACTTTGAACTTCATATAAGGATTGCAGAGATACAAATCGAGCGAAATAATTTATTATTTGATTAATTTCAGATAGAAGCTTTATATTGTTAGTTGGACGATTTTCAAGAGTTAAAACTTAAAAGTAAATAAACGGAAAACAAAAGGTATTTGACTGGGTTTTTGTTATAATACTAATAACAAAAAAAAAGTGGATTCACAAGAAGTGTCCCCTCACGCAGGATCGAACAACAGAGCTTCAGTTTACAAGACTGACACTCTACCACTGAGCTATAAAGGCTTCTGCTGCTGATATTTCCTCTTTATAACTTATTTGATATTATTAGCTTTCCTGGAGAAGGGGACTCAATTTCACATGTTTTACGCTTACGAAATGTGAGATACTCCCGCACACACTGTGAATTACGTTCAAAGATATGTAATTTCAGAAACATAATGAAGAGCTTTGGGAAAAATGAATTATCTAAGTCTAAATCCTTTCTTTTTCCAAATTTCATCATTGTGAGGTTCTTTCTTATTTGCGGTTAAAAATAATAGAACATTTCTGTTTTTTATATCAGTAATTCTGTTCTGTTTCAATTTTGGAACTTTCTATTGAGTCAGCAATTAGTTAGCTCTGTAAGTTCTCAAATTTGTAAGCCAAATTGTGATTTCAATTATAAGAATATGGTTATGCATATTCATCAATGCACTACCACACTAACATATTCTAATACATGAGTCATCTTAACATTTCAGTAATTCCACAGGGGTTCAACGTACTTTTGAACTAAAATGCAATAGAGAGAAATCAAAGAGAAGGATGAATTAGTTTATTTGGGAGCATCATGAAGCAAACCAACTATCTTCGCACTGTCTCTTGGGCTCATTATCCACCGAGTTTTGACTGTGCAGCATTGTCCATAGGTAATTTTGCGGTTAGAAAATACTTTATTTGATTATTTTGACCTTTTTTTAAGCATGTTATCTCATAACGTGCAACTTCCAAATTTTAGCTCTGAGCTCAGAGTATATAGGGGTCTGACTCCCCAGTGTTAATTGTCATAAAATGATTACCAGGTGAAGTAATCATTTTTATATGTGGAAACACCAGAAATGTGAGGTAAGTCTGTGTACAATAGACCCTTGTAGTCCGTCCCTTCCCTGGATCCCGCATATAGCGGGAGCTTAGTGCACCGAGTTGTCCTTTTTTTTTTATTGATGCACCATGCACAAGGTATTTTCTCAGACATATCTATAGAGCTTAATGCTATGTGCTAACACACGTATTACATTACTTTCATCATTTTGATTGCACCTTTTAAGTTATGTTACAGTTTCTGTATTTCCACATATCATGTTGGTTTGAATTTTTTCCTGCTTTCTTTTATGGAGTTCGATGTAGATGTTGTATCCCTTTAGCAGAAAAAAGATTTGAAGACACCTTATTTTGCTGAACTAGCACCAATAACCTGAAGTTTGGTCATCTTCTTCAAGTTCCCTGGTTAGTGTTTGCTTTTAGTTAAAATTACATCTGCAGGCACTAGATACAGAAAACAAGTCTTGTGGCCCTTTATGATCATCATGAATTCAAGGAACCAAACAATTATTTTGCAGGAACTGCTCTATCATCTAACGATCTTATGTTAGCTAGGGGCAGTACGTGTTGCAGATCTATTAACCAGTGGCTATCTTGATTGTCATTACAGGTGTATTTGCCAATAGCTGTACTATCGACTAGGGAGCTTTCTTTCCTTTTACTAAGCAGATTCAGGTTGTTTAAAGCTTGATAGACTCCGATACTCGTGTTAAGGACTTGATCATACACATTGGGATATGTTTAGTTTAAAAGGAAGCAGAATTAGTGGACCCCTTCAAACTAAAGTGACAATTGCATTTGGAGTTTTAGTAATTTAAGCAGCAAAGTGGAAAGAGTACCATTAAGACTGCACTAAACAGCTTGGATTGACATGTATAACACAATTACAGCAAAAAATCAACTTGCAAAGTCTCCATCTTGGAGATGGTAACTTAAATACAGAACATATTCTTAGTTACATAACCAACTTATTCAGTATGACTTATCATGTGCGTACTTAATGCTTGATCTGGGTTAACATGCACCTAACATCCTTACTGTTAGGCCTTTCCTTTGGATTGTCCAGAGTACAAAAGCAAGCTATCTTGAGAACCAAAAGCATTTGCTCCTCATATCCATTTCCTGTCAGCTTTGGATCAATTGCGCTTTTTGGCTCATCAGAAGTCATTACATTTCTCAGCCACTTCACTAAACTCATCTCAGATGTGTGCTGGAAAAATTCATCTGATGGAAGCTTTCCGATAACCAGCACGGCTAGCACCACACCGAAGCTGTATATATCACACTTATCTGTAAACTTCAGTGTCTGATGATATTCTGGTGCAATATAACCCACAGTTCCTGCCACATTTGAAGTCGTAACATGTGTATGGGCGTCTGGAACTGCCTTTGCAAGGCCAAAATCAGCAATTCGAGCTTCCATATCATCATCAAGAAGGACGTTTGCTGGCTTTAGATCTCTGTGAATTATACGTTGAGTATGGTTTATATGGAGATACTCAAGCCCAGCAGCTATTCCTGATGCAATTCGGTGTCGTCCCAACCAATCTAATTCCCTTGTCCCTTCTGTGACTTGCTGGAGGATGTCCTGTAAGCTCCCATTTTTCATATATTCATAGACCAAGTAATGACAGTCTGGCCTTGGCATATGTGCTAGTAGCGGAAGCAGATTCCGGTGTCTGATTTGACCCACAATTTGAATTTCCGATTTTACTTGGCGCATTTTCTTGTTCAAAGCCTTGGTATCTTCCTCAGTGAGCTCTGCAGCATCCATTGGGGGTTGTATAATCTTCTTTATAGCTATAATCTTCCCATTACTTCCTGGTAATTCAGCTCTATAAACTTCTCCACAACCACCTTTTCCAATCATTTCAAGTGATGCCACTCCATCTTCCTTCTCTAAGAAGGCCAAGTCCTCGGCTTTCTTGATCAATGGACTGTATATTGTTAAACTTCGATCATTCTTTCCCCTTCTGACAAAGAACATTGTAAGCTTGTAGAGCACCGAAAAGAGCACAGCAGATATACACCCTACGAAAGATCCACCCAGGAAACCAAGAAACCACGCTCTTAGCTTCCTTTTCTTCTTGTTACGTTTATGTTTATTCACACGCACAACATGATTGGGTGCTGGAGCTGGAGCATTTACTAAATTGGAAGGAGCAGGTGCCATTGCAGATATCTGCTTAGACCTTGTTGAATTTTCAGCAAGAATGTAACGTTTGGGAACGATGTTGTTGCTTGTCAAATCTGCTGACAAGTGCTCAACTTGACTCATGACAGGTACCGGACCTTCAAGGAAACTGTTTCCTGAAATGTTGAGGAAACGGAGATTCCTGAAAGATTTCAAAGATGGAGGTATTTTTCCAGTGAACATGTTATCAGCCAAGGAGAGTTTTTCTAAATTTGGGAAGTATTTCAAGAAGTTGAGATTCCCAGAGAACTCATTTGAGGAAAAGTCAACGACCCGAAGGCGGATTAAAGATGATAATTCAGATGGAACTTTCCCCGAAAACCGGTTCTTTTGAAGGTCAAGAATCTCCAGTTTCCAACAGTTAAGAATCTGAACTGGGATTTGGTTGAAAAGTTGATTGTCTGAAAGAGAGAGCTCTTTGAGCTCAGAAAGTTTGCCAATTGCAAGAGACAGAGTTCCACTCAATTCATTGGATCTGAAGACAATACGGGTGATTCTCAACACTTGTGTTTTGTTAGCCGGTCGGCGTTCGCACGATATTCCTGAAGAGGTGCAGGGGTTGTGAAGAGCAATGCTTTGACTATGGATGCCCAAGTCTTTTTGGATAAGCAAAAGTGCAGCATGATCTGGTGGATAAAGATCCAGTCTTGCTTGAACAATAAGGAAAAGGGTGAGAAGGGACAAGAGAAAGAAGTGAAAATATGGACTGAAGGCCATTGAGGTTCTTGTTTTTCCGGCAGGCCGGAGGGAGGAGAAAGGTGGATGAGACACCAGTATATGGTGGATGTGTTTTTGAAATGTTGATTTGGTGTTTTTTTTATGAAGCAAAATGGCTGGCGGCATTGTATGAAAAACGAGTGTAGACTTTACAAGTCAAGTTGAGACCGTGTGGAAAAAACTTGCAAATGCATGCCCCACATTGTTTTTTTTAAAATTATTTATTCGTATTATTGTTAAATGTTTCCATGTATTGACGGTTGACGTTCCAACTTTGCCATTTCCACACATCAATAATCTCTTCAGAGCAGTTTAGTCGTTTAAAACTCACAATTCTAATTACAGTATGCGAGTCTTGGGATGTTTCTTTTTCTTCCCTTTAACTCTAGAGGAAGATTAAAGGGGTGAAGTTACTTGGATGATTTTTTTTTATATTTTTATCATATAGGAAAAAAGAAAAGTTTACTTCCTATGGTTTAAGGTTCAAATTAAGATTTACATATTTTTAGTTGCAATATTGATATGTTATCATGTGCTTATTGGTACCGGTTGATGCATTGTCATCATCTCTTTACTTTACTTTCTTCAAATCGTATCTAACTTTTTTTGTCATATTTTCTCTTGAGCCGAGGGCTTTCGGAAACAGCCTCCCTAACTGTAGGAGAATTAATCCCTTGAGTATTTCACTCCAATGATAGCAAATATATACAATATTACAATGTAGTACTAATCTAAGTTTACCTAAAATATAAGATGTTAATTTACCTAATTGATGACTAATTAATTTACAATGATAATTACAAGATTACATCTTAATTAGTAGTGATTGGAAATAATTATGGGATTGTCCCGTAATTATTCTTACAGTCTCCCGCAGTCTTAGCGGAAAGTTCTCGAATGCTGAGACTGTCTCTGAAATCATCAAAGAGTACACGCGGAAGACCTTTCATGAAGATGTCTGCAATCTGATAACGGGACGGTACATGGAGAACCCGGACTTGTCCACAGGCAACCTTTTCTCGAACGAATAAGATATCCATTTCGATATGCTTTGTGCGTTGATGCTGAACTAGATTACCGGATGCGTTGATGCTAAACTGGATTACTGGATAAGTATATCGCACTCACATTCTCACAATAAACAACGGTTGCCTTCTCAATCGGACAATGAAGCTCTAAGAGAATATTACGGAGCCAACACGATTCAGCAACCACATTAGCTACCCCTCGGTATTTTGCCTCAACGCTTGAGCGAGACAAAGTTGACTGGTGTTTGGATGACCATGAAATCAGATTATCCCCCAAAAACACACAATAACCCGAGGTTGAACGTCGTGTGTCCGGGCAGCCACCCCAATCCGTATCAGTATAAGAGGATAGAGTCGAGATGGAGGATTTATACAAATGTAATCCAAACTAAATAATACCCTGGATGTACCGCAGAATTGTTTGAGAGCCACCATATGTTCTTCTTTCGGATCATGCATATCCAAATACACCTGCTGAACAGCATAGGAGATATCAGGTCTCGTGAAAGTGAGGTACTGCAAGGCCACTGCGAGATTGCAGTAGTGTGTAGGATCACTGTATGAAGCGGTATTACTCAATTTGGCTTTTGTATCCACTGGAGTATGCGATGGCTTGCAGGATGACATACCGTCTTTTTCAAGTATCTCCTCGGCGTATTTCTTCTAACTTAGAAACAGACCACCTACATAATTTGAGTGACAACAATGCCCAAAAAATAATTTAAAGGACCCAAATTCTTCATCGTAAATGTTGTTGCGAGAAGGAACATAATAGACTGATGAAGGGAGGTAGATGATGCAGTGAGAATGATGTCATCTACATATAGCAGGATATACGCCATGTCATTGCCCTTCTTATAAATGAATAAAGATTGATCGGACTTGTTGTGGGAGAAACCAATAGTGAATTCAAAACCTGCAAACATGTTATATTAAGCCCGTAGAGCTTGTTTCAAACCATAGAGGGACTTTTTCAGCAGGCACACATAATCTGGATGTGTAGGGTCTCAGAAACCCAGCAACTGGTGCATGTAAACTATTTCCTGTAGATGGCCATGCAAAAATGCATTTTTGACATCTAACTGATGAATATTCCAGGATTTGGACAGTGCCAGGCTAAGAACCGTCTGGATAGTTGTTGGCTTCACCACCGGACTAAAAGTTTCTCCTCAATCTACTCCAACCTGCTGAGACCTGCCATCACCAACAAGACGAGCTTTGTATCTCGCAAAAGAGCCATCAGAACTCTTTTTGTGACAGAAAAGCCACATAGACCTAATAATGTTCACAATAGATGGACGGAGCACTAATTCCCACATCTTATTTTCAATAAGAGCATTAATTTCGTCTAATATGACAGCTTTCCAATTCGGGTCTGATAAGGCTGTTTTGGGATTTTTTTAGTATGGGTGATGGTTGAACCGAAGATAGTAAGTCAAACTGACGTTTGCGCCAAAAAATCCTGTGCATAGCACGGGTTTCAATGGTCCGAGGCTGTACTGTCATCGGTTGGGTGGTAGGGATCTCAGGGGGTGTAGTGAAGTCCAAGTTTGAAAGTGTATGGGGTGATTTATCGAGTGGTTATTGGGCTGGGGTAATGGGCTGGCTCGGTTTATCGGTGAGGGAGCAGTGGGCTCCCCCACATGGGCCTGGTTGTTACGGGGTGGCGGGTCAACTGGTGGTTTATTATTGAGATGGTGGTGTAAAATGGGATGTATTCCATTGTCCAAAAAATCATATGAAGTGAGGATGCCATATGAGACTTAGAAAACGGGAATTTAGACTCATCAAAAACTACGTGACGAGAGATAATAACTTTCCCCGTCGCTATATCAGAACATTTACATCCCCTATGATTTAATGAATATCCCAAAAATACGCAAGGAGTCGACCTAGCCTACAACTTGTGAATGGAAGTACAAGGAAACAAAGGATAACACAAACACCCAAACACCAGCAAATGTGTAAAAGATGGAAGATGATGATACAACATTTGTATAGGGGACACATTGGAGAGCAGTTTACTAGGAAGAATATTTAAAAGATAGGTTTCCATTTGAAGTGCATGGTGCCAAAAAATTCAGTGGTGTGGAAGAGTGCACAAGGATGGTGCGAATCATATTATTAATTGTTCGAATTTTTCTTTCAGCTTTTCCATTTTGTGGTGATGTATGTGGACATGAAATATGCAAAGACATCCCATTTTGGTGACAAAAATCTTTAAAATGGGTATTTATGAATTCCCCCCCCCCCCCCCCCATTGTCACACTGAAAACATTTAATGAATTTGTCAAATTGAGTTTTGATAATAACACTAAATTGTTTTAAAATGGTATAGGTTTGTGATTTATGTCCTAAGGAAAAGTCCACAAAAAATTCGAATAATCATCTACAATTAGCATATAGTACTTATGACCAGCAGAACTCAAAACAGGTGATGTCCACATATTACAATGTAAAATATCAAACGACATAAAAGTATGAAAGGAGAGGATGCAAAAGGGAGCTTAGCATGTTTACCAATCACACAAGATTGACAAACAGAAGTGTCCAAAGTTCGTTTACAAGCAAACACATTATTCATCCTAAGAGAATTAAAAACTGGTGCTCCTGGGTGACCCAACCGATTGTGCCAGACAATATGAGAAATGACAGCAAAGGTGGATGGTTTGGTTATGTGGTTGTTGGAAACATAAGTGATGGGATACAGGTCCCCCGTGCTATTACATCCCATGAGTGGCATCCCCGTCTGAAAATCCTTCACAGAAAAGCCAAACGGATCAAAATTCACAGAAATATTGTTGTCAATTGTAAAACGTCTAACAAATATCAAGTTCTTAATTAATTTTGGTGCATGTATGATGTTTTTCAATTATAATGGAGGATGTGGATAGGGTAGTGTTACCTGACCAACACCACGAATTGGAATTTCCTGACCATTGTCGACAATAATATTTTTATTATTGCTCATATTGAAATAAGATGATGCCGTCATGTGTGACGTAGCCCCTATGTCCATGTACCATGACTCGTCTGGAACATTTAGATTCATATGGTTCATGGCTTGTTCGATGTCAGTGGGCGCATAGCCTACCGACGATGGTGCCTGAGCCGCAAACGCATGTTGGGGAAGAGACCCTAGAATTTTGGGTTGGCGAGTTGAAGGTGGAGTCCTGGCCCACGAAGAAGTAGGGTACGGACATGGCGGGGCAGCCCACTGTGGGGCCCAGGCCCATGGTGGGTACTGCCCACGGTGGGTACTGCCCACGGTGGGTACTGCCCACGGTGGGTACTGCCCACGGTGGGTACTGCCCACGGTGGGTACGGCCCCCACTGATTACCGCCACTGCTACATGAACGCGTCGACTGCCGTCAGCAAGTTGGCCACCGCCATAGCCTCGTCCATTTCCACCATTATTTTTTCCTTTATTATTGTTACGATTTGAACCCCATTTTTGGCAATTATTTTGACGATTATTATTGCCCCATGAACCAGAATTTTAGGGCTCTGAATCCGTGGAAAATGAGTTGGTGGAGACGAGAGCGATGCCGGCGGTGGATGCTCCAGAAGATGCTTGTTTTTCTTTCCTTGTTTCCTCGAGAATTAACCTCGAACGGGCCTCATAGAAAGGAGGCAATGAATTACTTTGTTGAATAAACGTAGCAACCCATCATATTGTTCATTCATTCCGGCAATCAACTGAAGGACTAATTGTTGATTTGTCACGGGCGAACCAACGTTGAACAATTGGTCCGCAAGCATCTTTAATTCTTGACAATAAGCTGAGATGTTGGAAAAGTCATCCAGTTTAATATTTGTAAATTGGTGTTCAAGATAAACGGCCCTAGAAATTTTGTTATCTTGAAAAATGTTTTGCAACCGTTCACATGCATGTTGAGCCGTAGAATTGGGTTCCACTATGGTATGGAGAAGATCATTTGAAATTGTGCCATAAATCCATTGAAGGACTATATCATCTAATCGAGACCATAATTTCTTGTCCACCGTAGTGGTATCCGACGGTGATTCGGATGGAAGGATATGGTCAATCACCTCATAAGCACGGCAGTGAATTTAGAATAGTTCTGCCTATGAGGTATACTACCCTTTCTCCATTTCAAGAGTTATGGAGATAAATCTCTTGACGTTATTAACGGCAAGAACGCGATGAAAGGTTTATTTTTCGGCCATAGGTTCCACTTAGAATCAAAGGAAGAGGATAAGGAAGTATTTTGATGGAAGTGGATGAAAGAAACCTAAACTTTGGGGAAGTGTAGCCAATGAGGGAGGGTAGGGTTTGTAGTAATCGGCTAGGGTTTAGTTAAGTGTTTAGGTTTTGAGGAAGTATTTAGGGTTAGGGTTTAGGAGTACTAAACCTAGTAGTTGGCCGAAAATCAATAGAATAAAGAGAGGGAGAAATCGGCTAAGGAAGAAAAGAGATGAGTTTAGGAAAAATGATCTTTGGCTATTGATACCATGTAGGAGAATTAATCCCTTGAGTATTTCATTCCAATGATAGCAAATATATACAATATTACAATGTAGTACTAATCTAAATTTACCTAAAATTAAGATGCTTATCTACCTAATTGATGACTAATTGATTTACAATGATAATTACAAGATTACATCTTAATTACTAGTGATTGAAAATAATTATGGGATTGTCCCATAATTATTCTTACACTAACTCCTAAGGTAGGGATAAAATCTGCGTACACTCTACCCTTCACAAACTCACCGTGTGGAATTCCACTAAGTATGTTGTTGTATCATGTGCTTGTTGGATATAAAACTGAAAGGTCTAACTCATATAAATTAAACACTGTCAATCTACTTTTATTTGTTATAATAGTTAGAGTTATTATCTCAAAAAAACTAAAACTATTCATGTTTTGCACGTTTAATGCTTAAACTATCAGGTGTGGATGTTACTTCTTTAAACTATAGCATTTTATAATTCGAGGTAACAACTACTTGCTAAACGTACATAGTTTAGGGAGTTTATGTGTTAACATGTCTTAACTTTCAAACTAGTTAGACAAGTACTTGTAGTAATCTTTAAATCTCAATTTATATGATGTAGTTTGACAGGATACGGAGTTAAAAAAATAAAAGAAGACTTTTTTGAATCTTGTGGTCTAAAACAAATTAAAGATATTTGTGTGGTTATAAATCATCACGCTAAACATAAAATGTAAAATTTAAAGTTAAATTGTTGTCAATAAGTAAATGTGTCATTCTTTTTGGAATTGATTAAAAAAAAGTGTATCATATAAATTGGAACAGACAGTATCATTTATTGGTTTGAAGATTGGTGCAAGAAGTGAGAAAATTATCATCTTTGTCACAACCATTTTTTAATGTCAAGGACTAAATTTATCACTCTAGTTGATGAGACTGTGCCGTGCTGCTAGCGTAGTCAAACGTTAGTATTTCAGAAATTTGGTGCATAATGGATGGAACTTTCGTTCTTACTGATGAATAATACAAAAACATGTGGTTTATAATTTTAATAATGTGGTATATAATGATAGTATTCTTACTTGAATAGCACATAAATGCTTTTACAAGCTGGAAATTTTCTTTTACAATCTCCATTGACTTAAATGAATAATTGTGTAAAATTATTTACACCAATAAGTTATTTAATAACCAATTATAAGTAAATGTGTACGCCAAGAATTTATGTTGTCACACTATTAGTATATAAAATAATGCCGCCTTCGTTCCGAGAGTGACTGATTGGGTGGAAAGATTATTGGATGAGGAGATTTTACTGCCTATAGGGATAAGAGAGTAACACTTTGAGCAGTAAAAATTTACTCGCATTTTCACATCAATCAAATACTTTAATCTTAGCACTGACAAATTATAGTAAGAACACACAACAATTAATTATGATTAAAAGCGATATATATATATATATATATAGACCTTATGGGATGAGGAGGCCACGTATGACCATTAAACGTTGCAATTAAATTCGTATATTTTTCTTCCTAACAAACTAAACTAATCTTTCTGTGGAATTCTTTAGTCAATCCATCTAATAAACTAGGACGTTTGATCCAGTCAATTACTACAAAATAGTTCTACTCCTATTATCTTTTCAAATCCTCAGCAATTCTTTGCCGTTAGATCTGCATCCTTTCACATCATCTTTCTTTGACTGATCAAAGCTACTCTTTTATTATTATTATTATTATTATTATTATTATTATTATTATTATTATTATTATTATTATTATTATTATTATTATTATTATTATTTTGTTTTCTCTTGTTTCTATTTTTTGTGGGTCTTTCTTCCGCACTCTGCCGGCCAATCCATCTAATTGGTTAGTAAAAAAATATATAGGCCAGTTGATGTTTGGCCATTATATATAGTATTTTTTTTCTTCTCCATTTCCGGGTGAAAGGTGACTAAACCACAGACTTGACTATTTTAAAAAAAAATAAGATTTTACCATTTCAACTAAAATTGGAGGGAGTAAATACAAGTCTCACGAGTGAGAAAACATTATTTTCTCTGTCCCAATTTATGTGATACACTTTTCTATTTAGTCCGTTTAAAAATAAATGATACATTTTCATATTTTGTAATAATATAACTTTTACCTTTACATTTTATGTTTAACGAGATGATCTATAACCATATAAATATCTTTGATTTGTTTTAGACCACAAGATTAAAAAAACTTCCTTTATTTCTTTAAACTACATGCAGAGTCAAACTATATCACATAATTGAAACGGAGAGAGTACTTACTTCTTTATACTATGGATTATAGTTTCTAGTCTATATATAATAAGAATTTTCCAATTCAAAATTAACATTTTCGGTGGAAGTATACAATAATATACACGGTATACACGACATATCCAATGCCTTGTGTATACCGTGTATATCACGGAAACCCATGACAAGTGGGAGACCGTGATATACACGGTATACACAGCCGTGTGTATCTCTATTTTTGGTAACATATTAATTGTATATAATTAGCATTGTACACTTACCATAATTATAGAATTCTTGTACAAATAGAATAGGGTTTGGGAGTAGAATAAGAATAGGGTTTTGGGAGTAGAATAAGAATAGGATTTTCCATATTATGGATATTGTAAATTGTATATATACTCATTCATTAATGAAAATAATTAAGGGATTATTTCTTTCATTATATCATAAGTCTAGGTGCTTCGACCGATTTTCCTCTCTTCTGCTGCCTCGATTTTCGTGTCCATTCTCAGAATTCGTGCAATATTACCTCATCTCTTCCTAAATTTTCTTCCACATCCCTCATTCACCTATTGTTCTTTAGTTATGTCTATGTCAAAGAACATGTTTCATCCTGCCCTTACTGTTTCCAACATCAAGAACCATATCCCTATTGTTCTTGAGATGGAGAACGTCCAATATGCGACGTGAGCAGAATTGTTTAAAATTCACGCAATCTCACATCAAGTCCTCCATCACATAATTCCTCCCGCAGTCCCTACACCCGCGGAGGATCCTCAGTTATGGATCACTCTTGATGCTACCGTCCTTCAGTGGATTTACTCCACTATTTCTACTGACCTTTTACAGATGATCATTGAACCAGACACTACGGCTATGGATACCTAAAATATATTACGTGATATATTTCAGGATAACCAACATTCTCGAGTTGCCACCCTTGAGAAAGAATTTTCACAAGTCAGCATGGAAGATTTTCTGAATGTTTCAGCTTATTGTAAACAGCTCAAGGAATTGGCGGACCAACTCCGTAACGTTGGAGCGCCTGTTGACAATAATCGTCTTGTTCTACAAATGGTTGTAGACCTATCTAAGGCCTATAATGTCATTGGGACTCTCCTCCGTCAAAGTAATCTGCTTCCACCTTTTTATCAACCCCGTTCGATGCTCACGTTAGAAGAAGTCGGCTTAGCAAAAAATCCAGCTAGCAACACAAGTTCCGTAGCGATGATGACTTCATCCAATAACTCTCACGGTTTTATTGACAATTCAGGCCTAAACCGCAACAACGATGGCAGCAAGAAGGGTCAAAATCATAAAAATAATGACAAAAATTGTGGCGGCTGACGAAATAGTAGCAACACCGGCAGTAGGACTCGGGGTACTAGGCCCCAGCCAGCCTGGTCTCAGCCCTGGGCCCCTTAGCAGTGGGCCTGGACCAGTGGCTCGGCCCCACCTACTGCCCACCCAGTTATTTTTAGGGTAATTGGGCTCCAGTCCAGCCCAATTTGTCGAGTCCTTACTGCGCCAATCAGAAGCGTTCCAGGTCGGGTCAGTAGGCCTGTCTGCTTGGGCCTCGGTTCCCTCAGGCGTTCACTGTTGTGGGCCTGAATCCGATACCAATGCCCACCGATATTGAGACCATCATGCATACACTTGGATTGAATCCTCCAAACCCAAATTGGTACATGGACACCGGTGCCACTTCTCACATGACGTCCGACCAATGTACTCTCTCGTCTTATTTCAATTTGAGCAAAAATCGTGACATTATTATTGGTAATGACAACTCAATTCCTATTCGTGGTTACGGTCATACAACTTTGTCTCCCCCATATCCACCTTTTTGTCTTGAAAAATACCCTTCATGCCCCTAACTTAATTAAAAATTTAGTGTCTGTCCAAAAATTCACCACTGATAATTGTGTTTCTGTTAATTTTAATCCTTTTGGATTTTCTGTGAATGATTTCAAAATGGGGATACCTCTCATGAGATGCAATAGTAGGGGAGATCTTTATCCACTCATTAAGTAAATAAAAGTGTGTTTTCTCTAACGGTTTAAGCTTTTAGATGAGATTGTCACCCATATCAACATTGTTACACCCCGTAAGTTTCGCGTTCCGATGTGTCGTCAATGGATATCGAAGTCCCGGGAAGAGGTATGACCTTACGGAAGGATAATGAAGGTTTACATCTTATTTATGGAAGTACCGGAGTATTTGAAAGTTAAACGGATCGAGTGACGTACGTTTCGATGAAAACATGAAACTGGGCAACTTGACAGGAAGGTTGACGGACCATCAAATTTCCCACCCTGAGCCGTCAATTTTCCTGGCAGTTTGACGGGAAGATTGACGGACCATCAAAAGCTTGACGGTCCGTCAAATGAATCATCAATCTACGACGGTGCATAATTTTTGATGGGTTTAAATCGGGTCTCTTCATTTTGAGACTCATTTTTTTCTCCAAACCAGACCTATAACTCCCCCAAAATCCTCTCCAAGGTTTCATAACACCCCAAGGTTGAATCTAAGGCTAATCACGCAAGATTAACGTGATGATCCCTGTGGTAATCGCAAGAATCATCTTCGAAGTGAATCAATTTTTGGAAACCCTAAGTATGGGATAACTTGTTCTAAGGAGATTTGGATGCATAAAGGTAAGGATTTATTCTCCTCTACTTGTTATTATGATTAATTGTTGGTTTAGAACAAGTTATGAAAGGATTTTCATAATCAAAACTTCGTAAATTTGCAAAATCTTCGTAATATGAATTGTTGGGCTATTTTACACTTTGTATTAGTTCAATTAGGTGATGGAATTGATTGTGTATTATATGAATTGAGGAAAGTACGAATTGAGGGATTGTAAGGTTGAATCACATAAAAAAATTCATATAAGAAAAGCCTAAAGAATCATAGATGTTAAAATTGTCGAATAACACCTAAATGAGTTTCTATGAAAATTGTATTTTTTTATTGAACCTTGGGATTGAATTACATAAGCAACAACAACAACAACATACCCAGTGAAATCCCACAATGTGGGGTCTGGGAGGGTAGAGTATACATAGACCTTATCTCTACCTTGCTAGGTACATCGGTTGTTTGCGAGAGACCCTCGGCTTAAGACAAAGCACAAACCCAAGCAAAGTAAGACAAATAAAGTGCATAAGTCATGATAGCGAATTCTGAAATAGAAAAGAAGCAGAAAGAAGCAATAACTAATGCAAGTAAATAAGACAAACAAAATACACATAGCAGCATAAATCGAATGACAAGGGACTATAAGGCAATATTGTGCCTACTAGTATGATAGGCTAAGCGAGCCTACAATAATAATACTACAACAACTAGTTAAGCGTATGTAGGACTACGTTGGACTACCTACTACCCTTCTACTTTAATATGTGTCCTCCATAACCCTCTATCTAAGGTCATGTCCTCAGTGAGTTGCACTTGCGCCATATCCCGTCTAATCACCTCTCCCCAATACTTCCTCAGCCTACCTCTACCCCTCATGTACCCGTCCATAGTCAACCTCTCATACCTCCGCACTGGGGAATTTGTGTCTCTCATCTGCACGTGCCCGAACCATCTCAACCTAGCTTCCCGCATCTTATCCTCCACCGAAGCCACTCTCACTCTATCCTGGATATCATCATTTCTAATTATATCCCTCATTGTATGCCCACATCCATCATAGCATCCTCATCGCCGTAACTTTCATCTTTTGGGTATGAGAAGTCTTGACCGGCCAACACTCCGTCCCACACAACATAGTCGGTCTAACCATCACCCTATAGAACTTGTCTTTAAGTTTTTGTGGCACATTTTTATCGCACAAGACTCTAGATGCTAGTCTCTATTTCATCCACCCTGCCCCAACATAATATGTGACATCGTCACCAATCTCTCCATTCTCTTGGATAATAGACCCGAGGTACTTGAAGCTCCATTTCTTTGGAATGACCTGAGTACCAAGCCTCACCTCCACGCCTGTCTTAAGGTCATTCCCGTCACTGAACTTGCACTCCAAGTATTCTATCTTGGTTCTACTCGGCCTGAACCCATTAGACTCCAGATTCTGTCTCCAAACCTCCAGCTTAGCGTTCACTCCGTTGTGAGTCTCATCAATTAGGACTATGTCATCTGCGAATAACATACACCATGGCACTTCCCTTTAAATTTATCGCGTCAGTCCATCCATCACCAAGGAAAATAGAAATGGGCTAAAAGTTGATCCTTAGTGCAGCCTCATCATCACTAGGAAGTGATCCGAGTCTCCTCCTACTGTCCGTACCCTAGTCTTGGCTCCATCATACATATCCTTGATTTCCCCAGTGTATGCCACATGTACACATCTAACCTCCAAACATCTCCATAGAACCTCCCTATGTATTTTGTCATATGCTTTCTCGAGGTCAATGAAAACCATATGTAAGTCTCTCTTCCTCTCCCTATACTGCTCCACCAACCTCCTAATAAGATGAATATCTTTTGTAGTCAACCGCCCCGGCATGAATCCAAACTGATTCTCAGATATAGACATGCCTCTTCTCACCCTCATCTCCACGACGCTTTCCTAAACTTTCATAGTGTGGCTTAGCAGTTTCATACCCCTATAGTTGTTGCAACTCTGGTTATCACATTTGTTCTTGTACAAAGGAATCATTGTACTCCACCTCCATTCTTCGGGCATCCTCGTCGTCTTAAGAATGACTTTAAACAACTCTATCAGTCACTCCAAACCTTCTCTACCTATACTCTTCAAAAATTAAATTGGGATCTCATCAGGTCCGGTCGCTCGTCCTCTGCGCATCCTGCGCACATCACCCTGAACCTCCTCAACCTTAATGTTTCCATAACACCTAAAATCTCGATACCTACCAGAGTGCTCCAGATCTCCCAGCACAATGTCTCTATCTTCTTGTTCATTCAAGAGTTTATGGAAGTAAGACTGCCACCTCCACCTAATATGTGCGTCCTCCACTAGTACTTTGTCGTCGTTATCCTTGATGCACCTTACGTGATCCTAAGTCCCAGGCCCTTCTCTCCCTCGCCTTGGCTAGTCTATACAATTTCTTATCCCACTTTTTTCCTCTAATTCCACATATAGACGTTCAAAAGCTGTCGTTTTCACCGCCGTAACTGCTAGTTTTGCCTCTTTTCGCGACATCTTATATAATTTCCTATTTTTCCACTTCTCCACCTCATCCTTGCTTTCTACCAATTTCACATACGCCATTTTTTTGCTTCCACCTTCTCTTGAACTTTACCATTCCACCACCAGTCCCCTCGATGCCCACCATGGCTACCTCGCGAGACCCCTAGCACTTCTCTAGCAACCTCCCGAATGCAACTGGCCGTCTTGTCCCATATTCTGGTCTCATCCCCATTACTCCCCCAAGCCCCCTTGGCCATCAACCTCTCCCCCATCTCATTTGCACTAGTCATGCTCAAACTCCCCCATTTGATTCTTAACCTGTCATCAACAACCCTCTTCTTCTTCTCCATCTTGATCTCCAAATCCATCATCAAAAGCTTATGTAAGATCCTCCTACGGAATAACCTTGAAGTCTTTACAAAGACCTTTGTCAACCTTTCTAAGGAGAAAAAAAATTATCTGAGTCTTAGCCACCGAACTACGAAAAGTCACCAAATACTCATCCAGGCATTCTTTGTAAAGAAGTCTAAGAACCCGAGGTGTTCAAGACTATAGATAAGTTACTTAAGCAAAGTTTTCTATGGAATTTGGATTCGTTATTGATATTAATTCCTTGTGTGATAGAGATGATTATTCGTAAGAGGAGCGATGACTTGTGAAACGATTGTAGCAACAAGAACCAGGTATCTAAGGCTCACTACCTTCTTTGTGGCATGATCATATTGAAACGATTATTACGAAATGAAATTCGATAAGAACTTTATTATAAAGGCCTTTACGAAGGCACTAGTGATTTCCCTATCAGTGTATTGTTGCGTGTTATCATTCTTTGTCAAGATTACATTCTTGTACCCAAAGCATTCTTTTGACGTCTATAAAAGTTGACTCCTTATTGTTTCCTAAAAGTTAAGCTTACAATGTGATTCATGATTCCTATAGAGTCAGTAAAAGAATAACAAATAAATGTTAAGCCTCATAAGGGAGTCGGAGGTGCAACGACCTTATGTCACTCCAACGAGTTCAGAAAATATTTGGAGTCCTTAAGGAGGTCATTATATGCATGCATTATATATTTGTATTGTCCTCAGAGGCCTATGGCGTTATAAACGTGATTATACAGATATGTGATCCTATGTCGTTATTGTGCAGTTTATACAGATATGATAGCAATAGTACTGCCGACAGTGGCATATGGCATTATATACGCGATTATATTTCATTATGCATATTCTGGCCCACAGAGGCACTCAGAGCATATGTTGTATTTCAACAGTTATACATTCAGTTACAGTCTCAGCTTGTGCTTTATTTACATCATTATATTTATTTACTGTTTTAGCCTTACATATTCAGTACATCTTTCGTACTGATGTCCCTTTCCGGGGACACTGCGTTCATGCCCGTAGGTACAGATAGAGCAACAGATGGTTTCCTTACAGTAGGACTCGACTCATCTGGAGGTTGTCACACTCCTTTTTTCTAAAGTTGTGTAGTAAGCTGATAGGTATGACATATATGCATATGTATATAGTAGGGTATGATGGGGCCCTGTCCCGACCAGTTGTTGTCAGTATACTCATTAGAGGCTTGTAGACAGTGTGTTATGTGTGATAGTCGTGTGCGGCTTTGTCGGCCTCTCCAGTAGATTTGTTATGTTTATACGGGCCTTGATTTATATATATGTATGGTTTGGGCCTTTTCTGAGTGCAGGTGACTATATCCTTATTCAGTTGAGTATGTGTTAGAGGCCTCGTTGGCCCATGAATTAAGGTATGTCTCTCAGGTATCAGGATCGGTACGCTAGGGCCTTAGAACGTCGGGTGCCGCCCCCTCCCCCCCTAAGGTTGGGGTGTGACAAACATGGTTTTAGAGCAGACAAAGATTCTAGGATCGAATTTCATCGTCACCCATTATCAAAAAGAATTTTCACGTGCTTGACCCATAAAAAATGAATCATTCTCATTTCCCGTCGTGAGTGTGTGTAGGAAACATGATTAAGTAAATAGAAGTCTCTCTAATGGCTTAAACTTTTAGATGAAATGATCACACACTTCAACGTCTTGAATTAAGTGAATTCTAATTATATTAGACTTCCTAGTAGGTTCGAAAAAACTCATTATCCTTGTAATTAATAGCCAGAACTACTTGGATCTATATAAAGAGGTTTTAATTGGGAATTCTTTGTATTATTTTTCTCATTTATAATGGGAAATTCTCTCTGCTTTTGTCCCGAGGACATAGGCTTCGCCGAACCTTGTCAAATCCTTGTACTACTTCTTCTTCTCTATTTGCTTTGTGTTTGATTGTGTGCCAGTTAATCCAAGATCCTCTGCAACAAGTTACAACTACGGATTTTCTCTTTTACAGATACTTGAACTTAGAGCCACTAAAGCATGAATCTATGAAAACAATACTAAGGACTTTCTTATATGTGTTTCTAGAGAAATCCATTTTCACTTACCAAGATGATTGTTTTAACATTTTCCATTGTGATGGGTGCTACAAGATCTGTTTTCTTCTATATTTCAAGTAAAACATCCATAATGTCCTTGTGATCTTTCTCATTTCTAGATCTAATGTGGTCCTTCACAATCTCATCAAGAAGCTGATTGAAGCGCCTAAAGGTGTCTTCTAATCTCGATTTCAATCTTGTTAGTCTGTGTATAATGGATTCAATAGAAAGGAAGAAATCTCCAATGCTTAATCCGCCTAGAAGTTCTTGGAATTCTTCAAGCAACTTATGGAACCCCTGCCGTTCATATTCTCCACCTTCCATGAAAATCTTCTCAAAAGCAACGCGACAAATGACATCAATTGCATACAGAGCTAGCATTTTGCTGAAATTAGTGGTGCCAGGATATGATTCTGTAATCGGGTGTACAAGACGAGCAACTTCCTCTTGTCTAACGACAGTAAAGGATTGGACACACTTCATGCTTAGTAACTCGAGTATGCAAATTTTACGCGTATGTCTCCAGTAGGAACCATATGGTGCAAAGCCAATGTTAGTACAATTGTATAATAGTTTTTTGGCTGAATATATCTGAGGCCGACTTGCAAGTGCAAGATCATGAGTTTTGATTACTTCTTTTGCTATGCTTGCAGATGACAATACTACTGTTGGTATCTCGCCGAATTTTAGGTACATGATGGGGCCTAAATTCTTTGCAAGGCCGTGCAAGGACTTGTGAGGTGCAATTCCTAGTTGATGAAGGTTGCCAATGATGGGTAATATTGGAGGACTAGGGGAATTTTGGTGTATCTTTTGTTATTTTTGTTAAAGAGGAACCTCATAACAAGTGTCAGGAACATTGATGCAAAGAGTAATGGTTGAAAGTTTGCTTCAAGCTGTTGGAGGAAAGACATTTTTGGAACTTCAAACAAAGTTTGCAGTTGATTTCCATTTGTTCTACCGACACTTAAAGCCCGTTTGGCAAACTTTCAAAATCTTGAAAAGTATTTTTTGTTAAAAATACTTTACAAGAAGTACTTTTGAAGAGCAACGATTTGTGTTTGACTAATAAATTTGAAAAGTACTTTCGCCAATATTAATGCAACAATTCGTGCTTGATCAAGGTTCCAAAAGTGTTTCTTGGAACTTTCTTGTTTTTGTTACTATTCTAAACACTTAGCTTGAGTCCAACTTCGAAAACCTTCATTACTTTTTAGGAGGCATCTGTCGCAGATAAACTACCACCTCACAGTGTCCAGCCTCCCTTGGACAAGGTATATATTAGAAACTTTAACCCCTGAAATATATAAGTCCATGGTGTGTATTTAATCTGTACTTGTTTACTTATATTCTTCAGTTGCTATTCCTACCTCAAAAGAGGAGAAATGGAACATTTGTCGTCCAAACCAAACTATAATTTTGAAGGATTAGATATTTATTCTTTCAATAAAGTGCACTGTCACTCTTCTGATGTATCTGATTTTAATATAAATAAAGTGCACCTTTCTTCCATTACTTTGTGAAGGGAAAAGTCCCGAAGGCGAAACTCCCCACCTGTACCAGAGGCTTCTTGGTCAGGTGGAATGTAAATCGAGGGATATGCGCGAGTGGCAGCCATGCAAGGGAGAGGACCAACGGGACACGAACCCAGCAACAACCCTTGCAATATTTCAGTAAAGACTGTCACCACACGGATTTGAACCCGCGACGTCGGAGTGGTTGTACCCCAATCACCTTGCCACTTACCAACTCGCCTGTGACCTGGGGCACCTTTCTTCCATTACTGATTCTTCTGTATCTCATAGAAACAATGTAGATTTGATGTGGCATAACAGCCTTGGACATGTTCCTTTTGGTGAAATGAAGGGTATCTTTTCCATTCCTGTTGTACTTTCTACCAAATAACCTTTTATTTGTTCAATTTGTCCCATGTCCAGACAAACTAGATTACCTTTCCCAGAAAGAACCACCTTCAGTAAACATATTTTTGATTTACTGCACATTGCATATGGGGCCATATCATGTCCCTACACGTGATCATTATAAATACTTCCTCACTAGATGCACTTGGACTCACTTATTGTCCTGCAAAAGTAATGCTCTACATGTGATCAAAGCTTTTACATCCTTAGTTGAAAACCAATTTTAAACCACCATTAAAATCATCAGAACAGATAATGGTCTTGAATTTACTAACACAGAAGCAAATTAAGTTTTCCAATCCAAAGGCATCATTCACCAAAAAACTTGTCCTTACACACCACACAAAATGGAGTGGTAGAAAGAAAACACAAATATCTCTTAGAAATTTATTAATCGGACGAGAATAAAGATAGAGTCCCGTTCTACATGTCAATACCGGCAACAATGAAATTTATAGTAAGAGGAAAATCCGTCGACTTTAAAAATCGTGAGGGTTCAAGTCCCTCTATCCCCAAAAAGATTTAATCCATTGTCCACTAGGGAATTCCCAACATACTCTTCTATAATGTAGCCTGGGGATGTAGCTCGGGGTCCCTAATGTGATACCCTTCGTCCATTCATTCAGGATCAAAAACGGGCCTAATTGAATCATCTCATCGAGGATTGCATGTGAAAAGATTCAATATGAGTATCCTATATCGATAAAATAGTTATTTTGAAACCGCCTCTATATTAACATAGTGGTAGAAAGAGTACCATGCTGCGTCTAGACTTCAAACAATTCTTTATGAATCAAGTACCATTCAAACAAAGGGTGCATTGCCTGTCGCTATTCATATTATTTCTGCTTGACCGGTACCAAGAACTCCATTTGAACTGAATTCTGGGTCTGGGCGCTTAGCAGCCCCTACTTTCACATTTCTTCCTATGAAACTACTTGGTCTACTTCATAAACAGCCACATCACTCTTATTTCAATCTAAACTCCCAATCAAGTATTTGGGAGAATGCTTATTCACATCTACTTATATCATCAATGTACTTCCCACCACTTCTCTTAGAAACAAATGTCCTTTTGAAAGTATGTACAATCAGAAACCCAATTATTCCCACTTGAGGGTGTTTGGGTGCATGTATTACCCCACTATTCCTAAACATTTAAGACACAAGTTTAACCCAAAACAACCGCTCATGTTTTGTTGGATATCCCTTTGGTACTAAAAGTTACAAAGTTCTAAGTCTGACTACTAAAAGAATACTTGTTTCAAGAGATGTAATTTTTCATGAAAATGTTTTTCCCTTTCATCGTCCTAATTTTTCTGAGTCTTTTTTTTTTTTTTTTGGTAAATAAAGAATTTTATTAATGCCAAAAGTGATAGTTACATAACCAAACAGGGCAGACCACCTGTTTCTCAAAAAAAGAAAACAAGACTCAACTTACAAGGAGCCTAACTACAATACTAGCAAATTGAAAGCAAAAAAGAAACATCCCTATAGACTGAGCAGATACAGCATTTCCCAGTATCCTATACATCATCTAATTTCATTAGCATAACTAAACACATAGAGTAGCAGTTCAGCACACACAGTAGCAACAAGCTTCCTCATCAAGGCAATTTAATCAGTTGAAGCAGTTCTTGTTTCCACTTCTTGATGTCCCTAACTCTGATATGAATGTGAATAGCAATCTCCTTGCAGAGTCTATCAGGGTGGAAGATGCCATTTTGAAACCTCATTTGATTTCTTTCCCTCCAAGTGATAGCAATTAACATAGCAAAAACACAACTCAGTATAGCCCCTTTCCCAGTTTTCCTCTTTCCCCAAGTGCATACCCTTTGGATCTCTTCCTGCCAGCTTCCAACATTTATATAGAACCCCAGCCAATTTAACAGCCTGAGCCATAATCCTCTAACTATGTTGCAACTGAAGAAAAGAGGATCCAGTTTTTCAATAGCTGAATCACAAAAGGCACAAGATGAAGGGAATTGTACACCAAACTTCAGTCATTTGTCTACTGTGGCAAGTCTTCTCAAGATGGCTAGCCACAAGATAAACTTGTGTCTAGGATGGATACTTGGATGAAGGGTTAGACTTTTCCATGAGGCTTTTGGATGGAGTGGCAATTGTAACACCTCGTACCTTCAAACTAAGTCATGTTTATGATTAAGGAGTGTAGGAAACCAAGACGGGGAGTTAAAGTTAAAAAACCCAATTTAAGTTCTATAATCCCAGTTTTACGCTAGAGATATATGTACGGTACAAAATGTTACGGATCGTAGAATTGGGCTGTACAAATCACCGTCGAAATTGATGAAATACGGTAGGTTATACGGACTATATAAAAATATACGGACCATCCTTTTTGACCGTAGAGTCCCCCTCAGCTTCTGGAAGTCACTAGAAATTGGCACCTCAATGACGATCGTTTTATACAAACCATACTTCCCATTGAAAAACTTGTACGGACATTGTACCTCTGATGACCGGAACAGTATATAAACACAAAATTAGTTCTAAAAATCAGTTTTCATAATTTTCAAGCTCTAGAATGAAGGTTCTTTTTATGCCCTGAATCATAGGCTGGGCAAAACACGGCACTCGGTGCCTGACTACATGTGACCGAGCGAACCACATGGCTGCTGAATCTACATGAACATCAAAACATGCTATAGTAATGATTAAACACATGCAAACATGATACTGTATTATAGTCTGAAATAGTCATAGCGGAAATAGTCTGAACATATATTAGGTCTGAACAATTGAAAATCTGTCATGACATGATGAACTACTCTAGTCTATGAAACCTCTTACATGAGTCTGACTAAAAATGTCTACCAAGACAAGGCCCTAGCATACCTTTATCATAAAGATATAATCGTAAAATAATAAACTGACACCCCGGATGAGATGGGGTTCACCAAGCAGCTGATACTGAAGCAATCCTACTGAGTAGATCTGTCGTCTTGAAACTCAGCATCTGTACTGTGAAGTACAAGCCCCATGAGAAATGGCGTTAATATATTTTAATTATATTGTATGTAAAGCAACTGAAAGAATTAATAAATGTGGGGTGCTTGGGAAAGGAAAACCCAAATCAATAAACAGATATTGTACTGAATCTGAAACTGAACTAATAACTGAACAAGGAGGTAAAGAATATAATACTCCCTGTACTGAAATGGAGAGTCACCTATTTAACTGAAATAATAAATAATTGTGGCCTTAGGCCCAATATGTGTGCACAAATTTGTGGCCTCGAGCCCAAGTATACGTATACATAAATTGTGGTCTTAGGCCCAATATATATATATGTGGCCTTGGACCCAAAATACAGGTGCTCAACATGATACTGAAATATACTGCTATGAAATACTAAACATGAATTCATGAACTGATTATGATGACTAAAGTTTTAACAAATTTACAAACATGCTGAATATTCTAGATTGAGACTCGTGGGTATCAATCACAAGTCTATGTTGATTACGTACTAAGTTCACCATAATCAAAGTGATAATCATGAATACCTATGAAGTTATAATCTTAAGGATATACGTTTTAGTCTTTTCTTGAACTAGGGTATAATTTCAAAATTCTAAAGTAATTCGCAGTAATCTCGATGAACGAGGAGTGAGGATGATTAAAGACGTTTACACATGTAGATAGAAGCTCTACATACCTTATTTGCTCCAAACTTATATTTAAAAATCTGAACTTTGAAGAATAACTCCAAAGATTGAACTTACCTTGGATTGGGTTTATCTTGAAAACCCTTAGAATCACGTGGAATTACATGAAAAAGACTTACATTGAGTTATGGTGATGATGGGAGAAGAGAGCTTCGTTCTAGGGCTTGAAAGAATGAGAAATATGATTTTTTTTAACTAAGTTGCATATTTTTACTATTCCTGTCAGAGGGACTTTTATGGTGGCTTTTACGCTCCGTAAAATAATTTACGGTGGAAGTTATGGCCTGTAAAAATTTTACAGTCCGTTACTCCTACTATAATCCTTAGGCATTGACTTGGATTTTTGGGAAAATTCCACGACAACTTTTACGGCCCGTAAAACTTTTTGTGATCTGTATTTCTGGGCGTAAAACTGAAGAACGTTGATTTCGTCAAACTTCTAATTCTAACATTTCCTACTTGGCCTATAACCCATGAATCATGAACATAGCTTAGTTTAGAGGTACAAGGTGTTACAGTTCTCTCTTTCCAGCCTTCTCTTACATCAAGATAAGCCTTTTCCATGTATTTTCACGCGATTTTAATCAAGTATACTCAATTTCTAAGTGAAATTCATTGTTTCTAACTTAGGATTTCTAAGAAAACCCAACCCAAGAGGTTAAAGTCCATGCTTTGGGTTGCATCTTCAAAGTTCAGATTTTTATTACAAGTTTTGGAGCGATAAAGGTATGCATAGATTTTATCCACGTGTGGGAATACCATTGTTCTTCCCCACTCCATGCTTATCCACAAAACACGAATTTCCATAAGTTTAGGATTTTATTCTACTATCATGATAATATTAACTACATTTAATATTATATGTCAGGTCTTTATTACAATTTGTCATTTGAATTCATGATATGTCATTATGATTGTCATGAACCTATCTGTAATTCATGAACACATGTTTTAAATTCCATGAGTTCTTGAATACAAGTTATGAATCATTGTTACTCATTCCATGAAATTATATAGGTTTTTCATGTTTTATACAAGTAATATTATATATCTATTCACATGCTAAATTATGATTACAAACCATGTATTATAAGTTATTTTCATGAAATTCACGGGCTTACAAGCCAAATATATTCATGTTCATGTGTTTGGGAGTTGCACAAATTATCGAGAAGGCTCAGACAGCCTAAAACTATGTTGTCAGCGTAGGATAAGGATCGCTAGGATGGTACCTTAATGTTACCCATTGCGGGTTACTGGATCCATCATTGCATGTTCACATCTCGTACCCGGAAAGGTACGAGATGGCTTAGCTGATCGGACTTAGCTCATCATTCTAATTTCTCTCTCAGTGCTTTGTTTTCTTTAAATCAACATATCACACCTAACTTTTTGGTCCATGATAGTTAAAAACTTGTTGAGTTAGGGGCTCTCTATGCCAATAACACTTGGGATTTAGTCCCATTACCAGCTAATAAATAGGTCATTGAAAGCAAGTGAGTTTATAAGGTGAAACATAAAGCAGATGGTAGTATTGAGAGATTTAAAGTAAGGTTGATAGTAAAGGGGTACACTCAATATTTTGGGATTGATTACACAAAAAAAATTCCCTGTGATCAAAATGACTATTGTTAGATAATTAGTAGCCACTGCTGTGAAGAAAGGTTGGGACGTCTATTAGTTAGATGTCAACAATGTCTTCCTACATGGAGACTTGCATTAGGAGGTATTCATGCATACTCCACACGGGCAAGCAGACAATCGTATGCTAAACTCACACATGCTCTATGTTCAAAAGGGTATAGTCACTCTCTTAATGATGTTCCATAAGAAGACAAATTCCTCAGTAATCTTCATAGCAGTGTATGTGGATGATGTTCTTATCACTAGCACTAATTTAAATGAGATTCAATAGCTCAAGCCATTGCTACATGAGCAGTTTAAGATAAAGGATCTTGGGAAGTTGCATTATTTTCTAGGACTGGAGATTCTATATAAAATTGACGGTGTTATCATTTCCCAAAGGAAATTTGTCCTGGATCTCCTAAAAGAATATAATTGTCTCAACTACAATAATTTCTCTTCTCCTCTTGATCCTAATGTGAAACTTAAAGCTAAGGAATGGACCTTGTTGACAGATCCCACCTATTATAGGAAACTAATTGGGAAGTTAAACTTTCTTACAAACACCAGACTTGATATAACTTATGGTGTCCAACATCTCAGTCAGTTTATGCAAGAGCATAGAGAACCACATTTGAAAGTTGTTTTCCATCTCCTAAGATACTTGAAGGGTGATCCTACTTTGGGGATATTCATTTCCATGGACTTTAATTACAAAATCAGAGCCTTTTGTGACTCTGATTGAGCATCATGTCCAAATTCAAGGAAGTTTATTACTGGATATTTGGTGTTTTGGGTGATAATCCTATCAGCTAGAAATTAAAGAAGCAAAAGATTATATCTTTGTCCTCAGCAGAGGCTGAATATAGGTCCTTGAGGAAAGTTGTTGGTGAACTGGTATGGCTTGATATGTTACTCAAAGAACTGTTTGTTCCCTTCTCAACACCTATATCAGTATACTGTGATAGTCAGTTTGATTTACATATTGTAAAGAATTCAGTGTTTTATGAAAGGACCAAACACATTGAGGTTGATTGCTACTTTGTGCGAGACTAACTATAAGAAGGTCTCATTTCACTTCTAATCGTTTCAATGAGCATTTTATTTATGTTTTCCCCAACACCTTTTATTGTGAAATATTAGAACAGTCAACTTATTAACAATTTCACTGTCACGCCCCAAATAATGACCTGAGCGGAACACAACACTCGATGCCTGGCTGCGTGTGACCGAGCGAACCACATCGCTTGCTTATCAACATGAACATCAAAATATACTAAAATAATGATTTAAAATATGTAAAACATAATGCTGAAAGTAGTATGAAATAATCATAGAGGAAATAATCTAAGTAAGACATGATAAGTCTAAAAATATAATGCTGACATGACTTACATGACATGATACTAGGGGTGGCCAACGGGCCGGGCCGGGACGAGTCGGGGCGGGTTTGACGGGATCGGGTTGAGGCGGGACGGGGGGAGGGGCAGGATCGGGTCGGGGCGGGACAAGCGGGATTCGCCGAAGTCCTGTCCCGATCCCGATCCCGTCGGAACTGAGTCGGGGCGGGATCGGGTCAGGGCGGGATTTTTTTTTTGCACTTAATTTAGAAAATAACATATATAAACAACTCAATAATTGAACAAGATAGTGTAATAAAAACATCCCAAGGCTATTTTTGTGCCTCTTATATTATTTAATAGACATATGATTTTTTTTGTAATACAAATATAATTGTCAAAATTGCAACTTTGTAGTGTTGTTCAAAAGTTGCAAATTACATAGTAAAATTGCAATTAAAAAAATTACATTTTGAAAAAAGCATGTTCTAGTTTCTTGATAATTTCCTGTGGTTCTTCGGTTGGAATTGATATTTGTTGGTCAAATTGCTCCACGTCGCTTCCACCACCTTTAGATAAGATTTCGTTGTAGTTTTCATCTTCTTCTTCGTTGATCTCTGGTTGACCGCACCTTCTCCGCTCCGCTCGTATCCAATCTCAGAATAATACTGCAATCTCCAAGATCTCTCCGGCTAATGAGTGTATGTGCTCTCCTATTTGATATCTGCCGGCAGAAAAAGCACTTTCAGACGCCGTTGATGACGCTTAAATGTTCAAAACATCTCAGGCCATCATTGAAAGTGTCGAAAAGGTCTTCTCATTCCCCCTCCAGTATTTCAGTAAGTCTTTACATCATTCTTCATTAAGAACTGCTTGGTACGGTACAGAACCCTGCAAAACAAAAATATCAAACTCGCTAATTTGGTTAGTAGCGTTACGACCGCACATTCTATTTCTGAGGCTTTCAATACTAGCCGTAAAAACAGCATGTCTTTTGTGAGGTTGTGTTGAAGAAGAAGAAGATGGTATGGAAGCCGATAGGTTGCTAGCACTTTCTTGTTTGTAAAACCTATATACTTTTTTGCATTTGTCTTCTACGCTAGAAAACACTTCTTCTTTAGTTTGTTCAATAGGTGGTGGGTGATTTGGATTTTTGGGACTTGGAGGTGGTAGTACTGCTATACAATCATAAATAGTTTCAATAAGTGATTTAGTACCATCTATTTTAATAGTCGGATTTAATACAACACCAATAATCTAAATAGTGGGAATAGGAATAAAATATTTTTTTATTTTGGTAAATATTTTTTTAATAGCTGCCTTATAAACTGGTTTATCCATATATTCATTAAGCAGTAAAAATATTAGAGCTATATTAAACAACATAGTTGAAATAGTATGATAATATATACCGGAAAATTATTTTGTTGCTTGAATAAATTTCTCTAGAAATACAATAAGTTCGGAAATTTTTCCCCAATCGTTATCTACAACCATATCAGCTGGATTTTGATTATGAGAGTTAAAAAATAAAGTTATAGGTTTTCTATAGTCATAAGCAACAAGTAGTTGCTTGTATAAAGAATTCCACCTAGTGGGTACTTCTTGTGGAATTTTCTATTAGTTAGTTGTCAATCGTGATAAGTTTTTTTATATTCTTTTTTTCGTTGTATTCTATTATTTTTTAAAATAAAGTTTATAGCAAATTGTATTTTACTAAGAATGTCTTCAAAAAGTGATAGACCATCCTTTACAACTAAGTTATATATATGACACGCACATTTTATATGAAAATGATCTGGAAAAGATGGAGTTAAACTATTTTTTAAAATTGTAATAGCGTAATTGTTAGAAGAAGCGTTATCTAATGTGATAGTTATAATTTTATCAGTTATTCCGTATTAATGACACACTTGATAAATATTTTCTGCAATAAAAGTACCAGTGTGCCTATCATCTATATATGTATACGCTAAGATACGTTTTTGCATAGACCATTTATAATCTATCCAGTGACAGGTTACCGTTAAATAATTATGGTCGTTAGTACTACGGCTTATATCAGAAGTGATAGTCACTTTGCCATTAAAATGATATAATGAATAACATAAATATTGTTGATATTCATGTGCAAATTTAAATATATCTCTCTTAACAGTTGATCTAGGAAAACCGTTAAAAGCAAGATTATACATTTCTCTAATGTAATGAATAAAACCAGGAGACGAAGAAAATGAAAAAGGCAAACCCTCCACAACAACTAATTTTGCTATTGCTTCACTATCTCTATGTTTATTGTAATTAGGGCCTACAATTCCCCCCGTCGTTGGGTTAATTTGACCATGTACTTGGTCCGGAACAGTAGCTGAACCTTGTCCCGATGGAACGGGCGTTTGCGCACCCGATTTTGAAGCCTCGTATTGGGCATACCTAGCTGGATGAGTCCTTGCTACGTGTCTCATTAAACCCCCCGTCCCACCGTGGCCTTTTCCGATTTTAAATTTTAAAACATCTTTACAATTTTTACATCTAGCTACTTGATTCTCTACGTCCCTATCAAAAAATGTCCATGCATCTGATTTTAATGGTCGTTTTGCTGAACCTCGTCTCATACTAGGGGGAATATGAGACATTTCAGTTAAAGGTGCACTAGTGGGTGTGTTGTCATCTACATTAGTGGGTGTATCATCTAGATCATCGTCTAAATTAAAGTCTTCTTGAGTTTCAGAAAATAGCTCCTCATCTAAATCTAATGGTATTGTAGAAAAATGTTCAGTATCAACAAAATCATCATGTGTAGGAATAGGATTCTGTCTAGAAATAGGATGACTAGAAGAAGTATCATTGCCCTTGTTGCCCCTACTAGAAGAAACCTGACCATTACCCTTAAGCATACGTTTAAATCCTTCCATTATAATTAAACTAATAAATAATTAAAGTAAATGAAATTAAGTGCGCTAAATAAAATAAACAGACAATAATAATTTAATGAAGGAACGAATGTACCAAACGTCGACGTGTAATCGAGAGGTTGAAAATTGAAACTTTGCTCGATGGAAGATCCTCAAGCTAGTTGCCAACTTCACTCCCAATTCCCAAATGAATAAATAAAATTCAATATTTAGTAGACAATGTAGACTTGTAGAGAGATAGATTGAGAGATTTAGAGAGATTGTAGGAAGATTTGTGAGAAAGATGAAGAGAAAATTAGGTATTTATAGTTGGAAAATTGGATTAAAGTGTAAATATAATAACTTATGGGTTAAAAATAAATATTAAGGGGTAGGGGAAGGCCAAAAATGGCCGTTGAACAACGACCAAAATATAAAACGGTCGTTGGTGCAACGGTTATTTGTGCAAAGAGGGGTTTAGGGCGGGACCAAGGCAGGACCGAGACCGGGGCGGGATTGGGACCGGGGCGGGACCAGGATCGGGGCGGGACCGGGACCGGGGCGGGACCAGGATCGGGGCGGGACCGGGGCGGGACCAGGATCGGGGCGGGACCGGGACCGGGGCGGGACCAGGATCGGGGCGGGGTGGGCCGGGACGGGTTGGGATGAGACCATGTCCCATCCCAGTTCAAGTCCCTATACCGCAAAATAATTTTTTTTAAAAAGTCGGGGTCGGGGTGGGATCGAGGCTGTGTCGGGACGGGACCGGGCCGACCCTGCCCACTGGCCAGCCTTACATGATACTAGACTAGTCTATGAAACCTCTGAACATGAGTCTGTAAAACTGCCTACCAGGACAAGACTCTGGCATACCTCTACTAATAATGCATAACCATAGATAATTAAACTAACACCCCAAATGAGATGGGGCTCACCAGATAGCTGATACTGAAGCAATCATACTGAGTAGATCCGTCTTCCTAAAACTCATCACCTGCACCATGAAGTGCAGGCCCCATGTAAAAGGATGTTAGTACATTTAAATTGTATTATATGTAAAGCAACTAAAGGAAATAAGTAGGCACATGAACTAATACTGAAACATAAACATGATCATGAGTATAATAACATAAGTAAAGTCTGAAAATTATATATTTATGTGTGTGTGTGTGTGTGTGTATATAAACTGACATGAACCACCATACGTGAACGTGGAGTCTGATCTCTGCTCAATCAGCTAAGCCATCTCGTATTTTGCCGGAGTACGAGACATGAACATGAACATGATGGATCCAATAATAATATGAAGGTATCATCCTCTAGCGGAGCTATCCTTATCATACGTTGGCATACGTAGTTTCATGCTATCTGAGCCTTCTCGGTAATCTGTGCAACTCCCAAAACATGCACTTAAAAAAAGTTGGCTTGAAAGCCTATGTAAATCATAAAATAGCTTGTAAACATCATCTAAGATAATTTAACATGAACATAAATACATAACATATATGTTGCGAGAAAACATGCATAATTTTATACTTTCAGTAATAATAATTCATGACTTGATAATTAAGAACTCATGGAATTCAAAGCATGGGTTCATCGATTACAGACAGGTTCATGACAATCACGATTGACATATCATGAATATAATAACGATAACATGATATTTATATATATAAATGAACACATATAGGGTTATTATGAACTTGAGCAACACCCTAGGTTTGAAGAATTCTTGTTTCATGGATTACATGTGATGTGAGGAAGAACAATGATGTCCCCACTTGTATAGAAGCTCTACATACCCGACTTGCTTCTAAACTAGTATTAAAAATTCTGACTTTGAAAAAGAACTCCAAAATTGCACCTTGAAACCTTAAATTGGGTTTATCTTGAAAACCCTAGGTTAAGAGTAATGGAATTCACTTAGGAATTGATTATACTATGTTAGAATCGCAAGGAAATACATGAAAAGGACTTACCTTGGTGTAGGAGATGGTTGGGAAGAGAGAACCTTCGTTCTAGGACTTGGAAATATGGGAATATGAAAAATTGATTCTAAAACAAAGTCTGTGTATTTATATTGTTTGATGTCGGAGGTGTTTGACAGTCAATTCGATGGTCCGTCGAATCTTTGACGGTCTGAGTCTGGGCCGTCAATATTTTGACGATCCGTCAACTTTTTAACGGTCCATATAATCGGACCATCATGAACTTGTACAATTCCAGTGACTTCAAACCTTAAGTATTTAGATACGGTGAAGATAGACGGGCCGTCAATAATTTGACGGTCCGTACAATTGATAAATAGGCCATCAATTTTAAAGGTGAAATTGACAGTTAGCTTTGACGGACCGTAAAACATTTTACGGTCTGTACAATGTAGCATCAATTTTCATCTACAGTGCTGGATCTGATTTTTCAACTTTAAAACTCCTCGTTTTGGTTTCCTACATCTGTGGATCATGAACAAGACTTAGTTTGAAGGTACGAGGTTTTACATTCACTTTCATCATCAAAAACTCACTTAATGGGGCCAAGACGTATTCATGGCCTCGATCAACTGGTTCTCAATACTTTTATTGATTTGTCCAATTGATTTCAATCTTTTTCACATACTTCTTAAAACAATTTGTTACCTTAGAGTATGTGACATCAAATGGAAATCACCAAAATGAGTAATTTTACCAATTAATATAATGAAATTAGAAGCTCTTTACCACATTTTCACATTCATAGAAATACAACTTTAGAATGAATCTATGCAATGAAAAATCAGTCTTGGTGGTGTTCTTAAATGATTTTCTATTAGCTTTTTGAACTAGATAATATTTACAAGTGGACTTATCCACATGTCACATGCCCATATGATCAAGTCTAGCACGTCAAATTTCACATCATCCTTGTGATTATGTGATAAGGCAATTAGAGAAGCTAACAATTGGATTAAGGAACTAATATCCAAAATCTATAAATAAATCATTTTTATAAAAGCATAACCAAAATAAGTTGTTCATATATCTTAATGTCATGAAAATTCCAATTGAAATCTAAATATAATAAACCAACAGAAAGCAATATCCTTAAAAGTTTAAGGAGTAATTAAGGTATTATATAGGATAAAGTCTCGATTTTCACTTAAAATTAATTCACATGATGTGATCCTTTTAACAATCTTAATATTGTTTCTTACATATATCCACATTACACATATGGGACCCATTGGAAGTTCACAAAGACTTCATTTCTCTCACAATGTGGTACATGGATCCTAAGTCAATTACGATAAAAGATTAATCTTAGAAAGAAAGAGGAAAAAAACAGCTACCAATACATATATTACTAGTGTAAGGAACACGAAATACCTTTTTAGACTCATTATGAAGTGCTTTATTAGGCTTAGTGCAATCACTAGCATGGTGACCCTTTTGTTCACAATTGAAGCATTTCACTTTAGTCACTATTTGTTTTTCACTTTCTATCGCCGAGTTGGTTATGATTCTTATTTGGTTGAGCCTTAACTTTCCAGTTTCCTCTGATTTTACGTTTAAAATCATTTCTTGAGCTAGAAATTATTTTGTGCACCTTTGCACCTTGTTTGGCAGCCTCATGTCGCTACTCTTCTAGCTCTATGTGTTGTCTCACATCATAAAATGTACTATTACATTTATTATGAGCCAGGGACATCTTCATATGCTCATAAATTTGAGGAATGAAATAGATAATCGCTTGAACTTGGTGATCAATAGTCAACTTATGACCTTAAGTATGGTTACTGTAGTGCTACCACACTTACATTCGAGTGATTGGGAGTAAAATTCCCTGTGAAATCTTCACAGCTCAGCAACATAGAGTTAGAAATTTTTTCAAGCATCATAGGCTTTATCCATGACATTATTTTAAAAAAACAATCTTTCAACACATATTACAGTTTAGTAATTTTATAATTGTCACCGTTGAGTTTTTCACTTTTGATAAGCTCTACAATAATATTCTTTAAAGCGGTAGACATGATATTTATGAAACACAAAAATTCTACATATTTGTAAACACACAACGTTTCACAATTAGCATAAAAGCATGCATTTTAATGTTTGTGCATACACATAAAAATATAACTTTTGCAAATTGACAGGGCTATTAAATATAAACATAAATTCTAGAGTCGAAAGTTTACTATGTTCTCAATCATCGTCTAAGGATAGATGTTAAATGTAAAATAATCATATTAACTCAAGCTAAGTCACCAAATATTTTAATAAATATTTTTATTTCTTGATTAAACAAGTGGTATATACTCATAAATATATACATTAAATAGAAGAAATCAGATCTTATTCTAGATACACTTCTATATCAATAGAATAATTTAATTAAATCTGAAAATTTAATTTTCATACTTTTTTAAGAACAAATCGAGAAGACAATCAATATTTATACCTAATTTCACTTAGAAATAGGATTTTTTTTTTTTTTTATAACGCTTTAGGGAGAGTGAGTTATATAGACATGTTCTCTGGATCAAATGAATATTTTTCATATTTTTTTATTTTCCAAAAATACCACAAAAAATAATTAATATGGAATTAATATTGTTAGAACGTATTAATTACGGGAAACTATTTTCTAGTGGCTAAAAAATATTTTAAAATATGGAAAAATCAGAAATTAAATTTCGAGCAAACCAAAAAAAGAATCATCGAAATCGGAGTTGGGGGTGGCACATACTTGCCGACGCAGTCTGGGCTAAGTAAGGCTGGCAATGGATCGGAGGTGGATCGGGTGGAGCTCAATCCGCCTCCACCCGCCAACGATCATCCACCACCCGACTCATCCATCACCCTATTGTTTTTAATCCACATCCGATCCACCCATCATCCACGGGTGAATCGAGTGGATCGGGTGCTTCGCGGATGGAAGCGACGAAGACTTATGAAAATTGATCGATACTCAAGTCTTGTAGGTAATTTATGACAGTTAATAAATATGTCAGTTCAAATTTCACAAAAATGAACTTTACTTTGTTCATTTTATTGGAAGTAGAGAATTGTACGGATTAATTCGAGAATGGCAGGGTCTGGTAAACCCACAAAGTTGCATTTGATTATATCAACTGTTAAGATAAAATAAATATCATCAATCCTCCTAGTACCGTGACTTCATATTTTTATGTGAAAACGATCAACATTTGTTTTTTCCCTTTCTTATGTTGTTCAATGTACGTTTTACTTGATCAAACTTAAAGTGGTATAATTAGCGGATAAAAATATAATTTGTTCAATCTGTTTAAATTTGGACGAGTTAGCGACCCACATATTTCTTAACTCAAGTTATTTTGATTAGCCTGATTCAGTCAAATTAAAAATAGCATTTATTAAGCGTTTGGACATGCAATTTCATCTCATGAGATGAAATTCCAAATCATCCAAAAAGGCATGATTTGAGATTTCAAATTTTAAATGTAAAAGTTAACCACAAGTTTATATTTTGTAAAAATAGATCCATAAATTGATAGATATAATTAGCAATCATGTTTATCTATTATTTATATCAAATATTAAAACATCTACAAAAGGGGTGGATTGAAACTAATTAATTTATAACAGGTGGATGGGTGGGTCGGGTTTATATCCACCCGAATCCGACCCGATTCATCCGTCACCCGATTACATCCATGTTTTGTCGGATTTTCATCCATATAATCGGGTCGAGTGGATCGGATATCCATCGGGTTAGGGTGAAATTGTCAGCCCTAGGGCTAAGAGTGGGCTTCGCAAAAAAAAAAAAACATTGTTCAGCCTTCTTCCCCAATTCAGCCGCGATCCGGGACTGAAAACGGGTATTTCGGCCACCCGACTCAACTTTCTCCATTTTAAAGCTTTTTTGGTCCAATCAAAACACTAAATTTTACTTAAAACATATTTTAGAATTGATTTAACGCACCAATTGCTCAAAATATCATCAAAAATCGTGAAAACAATTGCGGTTTTTCTTAATTCGGGTTCATTAGCGTTCCGGCTAAAGAACATGATTTTCAACAAACAAAGCTTCAATCAAACACTTTTTACGGTCCTAAACGTGTTTTAGGACCAATTTGAATAATTAATTGCATGAAAAAACGTTTAAAATTGATTCATATGATCAAAGTTAATGTTTTTAATTTTAAAAAAAAATCCTAAATCAATTTTAAATTGAAAACCCGATTAATTTTTCGATGAAAAACACAATTGATGAATTAGTTTTGCTCCATAAACTTGTTGTAACAGAATAAATAATATATTTCACAAATAAATAGCATGTAACATGAATAATTGAATTTTCTAGGATTAAATTCGTATTAATAAAATTCTAAAATTTAAAAGTTCAATTTATCACAAACTACAAGGCCAAATTTTATGATCCACCTATCATCGGAAAGCTCTCGACGAGATCTTTAAATGCCCTAAGGTTTCATGCAAAAATTAGGCATTTACATATATGAAATAATGCAATCAAGTTTCGGGTTTAACATTAAAAACCCTAAAAACTATGTTTGCATACTAATCATGTCAAATTCGAAACACGTGTCTATGACTCTGATACTAATGTAATATTTGAAGCATAAATACTAGTTAGGAGACTTACGAGTTTCTTCATAGGGAAGCGGATCTGCAGTAACTACGATTAGTGTCACCGATCGTCGGGAATTCTCACAAAGCAGATGAATCCCCAAGTTTCCACAGCCTAGATATCCCTCTAACTAATGCATAGATATATTTTATGTGTGAACCCTAGCTATCTCTAAATGATGAATTAACTCCTCTTGAACACTCATAATTATATTTATATAGGCTAGCTCTAGGATTTAATGTGGAGGAGTAATTAATGGACTCATTAGTCATCTAGCACCCCTTATGGGTGGACCCGACCCAATAATACTTTCCAACAAATATAAATACTGAATATGAATAAATATTTTTTTCTCTGTTTCTTGTCTCTTTCTCAAATAAATACATCTAAAATATCAAGCTATCTACTGTTCCATATTAATCACAATAATAGGAAAATATGTTTAAATATATCTTGTACGCTATACATGATTAAAAATACAAGGATCAAAATATTTACTCCGCCATTCTTCTTTACTTCAACTCAAGAAAAAATTACCTATCTCGAAACTGCTTAAAAGTACTAGACTTTACGATTCAAAAGATACAAAAAGCATTTGACAAGAATCCTAGTATCATTTAAGGCCGAGGCGGAACCAAAATTTGACGTTTATGTGTTCGGAATTTTATTTTTTAAAAGTTACTGGGTTCTAAATTAATAATTTGTACATATTCAACGAACTTTTTAGTACAAATATAAGATTTGAACCAAAGGTACATGGTTCGGCCGAACCCGTACCCGATGAGCTAGCTCCGGCCCTGATTTAAGGAAATAATGATTTGACTCTTTAAATAGTACAATAATACTATTTTATGTAATATTATTATTTTTATTTAAGAAGTCAAATATTTATTTGTGTCGATGCCTTTTAGATATTGTGACAAACAGTGCTACTAGATTTTTCAATTAAAAATATTAAAATAATTTGTCCAAATTTATCTTTTAATTAAACTGATTTGTGTCTCGTGTTCCCTGGATCCAGATGCGTTCCAAATTTTTATGTCGGGCTTGAGTTCGCATGCGCAGCATAGTAAACACACACACATTTTGCCCTTTGCACGCCTTCATTTCTTTTATACGTTTCTCCTTGGCCTTTTTCTCCCAAACATCACTCATCCTTATATGCTTACATAACATGTTAACTACTTGTTTGGTGGAACAGAGTCTCCTTAAACTACTTGTATCCGAATTGTTATTTTGTCAATAGTTAATTACGCAATTTCAGATTCATCTTAATTGAATTGTGCTAGTTTTCGGATTTTTATTTTTCTTCTATGGGCTATTGCAAAGGAGCATGTTTTAGCTGTACGCACCCGAAAGTGTAGCGGATGCGGTTCCCTCGTAATAAAAAAAAATATATAGTGTGAAAAAATGATTGAAAAGTTAGTTTGATAAGGAAAAACTTCATCATATTGAAGTTAAATTTAATGAATGAGAAAGCGTGAAAGTATTGAAAATTTAACAGAAATGGAATTGTGTGAAACGTTTTTGGAAGTCTCAAATGGAAAGAAAATCGTACAGTTTGGGACAAAAGGAGTATATTTTTCGCGTTTTTCTATTCTTTCTGACTGCTTTGCTATTACTGTCATCACATATCTGGCTAATTTTTTGTTTGGTTGGTGTTTATTTTGATTAGTTATTACATGTATTTGATTCTGCATTGTAACTATGGAGTTGATAGTCTTGTTATGTGCAGTAAAAGAGGTTTTGGGAAAAGGAGCTTTCAAGAAAGTGTATCCTTTATTGAATGCCTTCATGTGCATGATGCTCCGCCGCGGTGTCATTTCATTGTCGTGTTTGACGGGATAAGGAATATAAGATGTTAATTTGAATGGTACTCCCTCGGTTTCAATTTATGTGCCGGTCGGGCATGGATTTTGAGGGGGAAAAAGGAACTTAGAACTTGTGTTTTTAAATGTTTCATGAGATTTATGTGGGTATAAAAAAAGAAAAAATGAGAAGTGTACATTAAATTGTTTTCAAGTATGGAAATGTGCTCTTTTTTCTGAAACACACTGATATCGAGTTAGTGACACATAAAATGAAACAAAGGGAGTATATTATATTAGTAGTAAAAGAAGAAAATATCATAGTAATAGTTGAAAAGTTAGATTAATTGAGAGAACATTACATAAAGGTATTAAATTTGAATATTTATATGACTTTACAACAACATCAACAATATTTATATGACTTTGAATTCTTAATATTTGTGAAAGTTGTATAATAACATTATAATGGGATACTGTCAGATATTCAGGAAAAATTCAAAATGGAATGATTGTCATATAAACTGACATGAAGGGAATATTGTGTTACTGCTTTTTCCCCTCATTAATGAATGTTTTGTCCATTCTTGACTTACTATCGGTAATATAGTTACCGAGCATTTGATGAATTGGAGGGGATTGAACTCATTAATGAATGTTGTCAAGTGCGACTTTTGTCCATTCTTGACTTACTATCGGTAATATAGTTACAGAGCATTTGATGAATTGGAGGGGATTGAAGTAGCTTGGAACCAGGTTAAACTGGCTGATCTCTTGAGGAATGCTGTGGACTTGGAGCGTCCATATTCTGAAGTTCATTTGCTTAAAACCCTCAATTAGAAGAATATCATAAAATTCTATCACTCGTGGGTTGACTCCAAGAATGAGAATATCATCATTACTGAAATTTTCACTTCTGGGACTTTAAGACAGTATGGCAATAAAAGGACTTCACGGTGCACTAAGCTCCCTCTATGCACGGGGTTCGGGAAATGGCCGAACCACAAGGATCTGTTGTACGCAGTCTTACCTTGCATTTCTGCCAGAGGCTGTTTTCAAGCTTAAACCCATGACCTCCTGGTCACATGACAGCAACTTTATCGGTTACTCCAAGGCCCTACAAAGACAGTATGGCAATGTGTATCTTTTATTTTCTCCCACTACCCATATTTTTGAAGTATTGAATTATGGACTACTCTTTCTTTATGCTCGTGAAGGTACCGTAAAAAAACATAAGAAGTTTGATGTGAGAGCACTTAAGAATTGGTCTAGGCAGATATTGGAGGGTCTCTCATATCTACATGGTCATGACCCTCCAATTATTCATCGCCATCTTAAGTGTGATAACATTTTTATCAATGGTAACCAAGGGGAGGTTAAGATTGGTGACTTGGGACTCGCTGCAATTCTTTGCAAGGCCCGTGCTGCTCATAGTGTCATTGGTGAGGTCCTGCTCTGCTTTTCTAATTTTTGCGACTGTCCTCAAGGTTTCAGTTGGCTGTTCATTGGCGGTTTAGATGGTTCTGAAAAATGCAATTCTGTGTTTGACCTCAGGTACACCAGAATTCATGGCGCCAGAACTTTATGAAGAGGAATACAATGAGCTAGTAGATATCTATGCCTTTGGCATGTGCCTGCCGGAGCTCGTGACTTTTGAGTATCCTTGTGTTGAGTGTGCCAATGCTGCTCAAATATATAAGAAAGTGACAGCAGTAAGAATTTATGTCTTTCTTCCCAGTTTCTCTTTTTTTTTGTCTTTCAAGCTATGTAACATGTTATTGTATGTTCACGATTGTTGATAGAGATATCATTTCTTGGGATCAAGGCTGTGAAACAGCAAAAGTGATGGAAAGTGTTCTAATTGAGAGTTGTAATTAGGTTAAAAATTGTAACTATCTTTGCATTGCATAGCTTAGGCTTCAACCCTTTTGGAACCATGACATTTTATGGTTTTACATGACTGTTCCTTTACTAAGCTCTAGGTAATTATCCGTCTGTATCTCCATGCACAAAGAGTATCATATAAATTGGGATAACAAAATAATATAAAAATAATAAGCATTTTAGAGAAATAAAAGCCAATAAGTTTTAACTTTATTTCCGTATCTAATAGAAGAATACTGCTCAATTTCTATATTCAGTAATAACACTCAAACACTGCTAACTTAAAATGATAGTTAAATTATGTAACTTTGGTTATTCAGCATTTGGATTTTAGTTTAAAGAATCCCAGTCATTTACTTGAAAGTTGCCAATTAGGATTCTTCATGTTGTCTAGTTTTTTTAAAAAAAATGGTAAAGGTAAGGATTCTTCATGTTGTCTAGTTTAAGGCTTGTATGCAGCAAAATGTGGTTATCTTGCTTTGAAGGATGTTCTTTCCTGGGGGTTGATGACTTTCGTCTCTCTCTCCTTTTCCCTTTTGGGTGGGGAGGATGGAGACTCAGCCTTCAGTTTGTATTCCCAGGGTGCACCACCCTCATAACAAATTTGTTAAAATAACACATTTAGGTGATGCTGCATTTGCATTTAAACATTTGAATGCAGTGCACTAAGCTGGTTATCAGAACAAATACAAAAAAGTCAGGTTTCTGTACTTTGTTGTGGTTTTATGGTAGTGTCAAGTTCATTGGCCTGCTGAAAGTGACACAACTTCAAGGTTAAGGCATTTCGTAGGGACACAATTGTGCTGCAATCGAAGCTATTTCTAGGCAAAGGTTGAAAACTGCATGCCAACCTTTATATGGCAGTGTTTATAAGTGATAGAAAGGTACCAAGAAGGTACCAGAGAAGTTTACAAAAGAGAAGGACTTGATAGAAGCTACACAAAAACACAGAATCTGTCAAGTCCATAAAGTCATAAATACTGATCAAGCATCTCCTCTAAGGCACCAAAACAAATTCTGAAGACATCTAAACTTTAAAACAGCAATCAACTCCTTGGTTCCATCAAAGGATCTTCTCTTCCTCTCAAGGCATATTGTCCAGCTAATACATAATGGAATCAATCTCCATGTCTTCTTCATCTTTCTCTTCATTCTCTGACATTGCCAGCACATACGTAAATCCTTAATGCGTTGTGGCATCACCCATCGAACACCAAAAATATTCAGAAAAAGGACCTTATCAACTGTGTGTTGTTGCAATGCATCAGCAGATGATTTTACTGTTTCAGCAGCACTTTCACAGATGAAACATCTATTACACAAGGGAAAGCCTCTTTTTTGTAGATTATCCTGAGTTAACCATAAGCAGTTATCCACCAAAAACAAGCAACTTTGGTTGGGGCATTTATTTTGCAATGACTTCCATGGCCAATATGTCACAGATTATAGCAAGACTTCACAGTAAAGCACCAAAGCTCCGCTTCTGTTATCTTTATTTCACCGACCTCAGAATTTACTGTTAGCAAAAGGACAAGGAATACTCCATTTGTACCATACTGATTCTGCTTGTTTCTTTTTTGTGAGAAAAAAAATAAAGATATTTCGTTAACAAAGCTTGTAGAGGGTGTTCGTTATTAAAAGAAATACAGCTTTCTATTGTAAATAGCTTGAGTCTTTGAGATCATAAAATAGAAGTTGAAAGGGTATGTCCCATGGAGTTCTTAAAACTGAGTTCTCTCTCTCCTTGAATATAAAAGTAAGTTTATTCCCAATACATTTTCTTTTATTAAGAAGGGTGTTCGTCCTCACTTCAATAACCAATCTTCGTAAAGCAGGACGTTCAATTTGCAAAGGAAGTGAACAATAACATGACCTTCCTTTAAACAAATAGTAGACATTCTAAGAAATCAACATTGTTTACGACTTCTGTTGAATGAATGTCCTTGACTTGGTGGGCTCAGTAGCTCACAATAATTTTACCATAGGAATGAGATTTTGTTGACCACATAAAAACAGTTTGACCATGCATAATCAGAATCAAGTGCTGATTGGAACTTCAGGTTTTATTTTCTTAGCTCGTTTGGTAAGATGGATAAGAGATATTTAATCTCATGACTAAATTTAAGAAGAGTTTATCTCATGTTTGGTTGGGAAAAAATCATGGTATAATTAATCTCGGGATTAGTTATCTTGGGATTATAGTGTTATTCTTATCCCTGTGGGAGGGTGTAATAACTATCACTGGATAAGTTATCCTGGGATAACTTGTTTCCAACCAAATGATCCCTTAGTCTTGTATCCAGATAGTTCCACGCTTACCTGCTGTTTGTGATGGAAAATATCCTTTGGTCCTAATTTTCTTTATCCAAATGAGCCTGCTGAAATGTTGGATTTGCAATTCATTTCATATAATGCCGTTAAGCTCTTCATCATAAAACCAAAAAGGGGTCCGGTGAACTTATGCATTCCTTGAGTAACTACTTGTGTTATTAATAGCTAATATTTATTTTTTTGAGTATACGACCTATTGTATACCCAGTTGCCTGCAGTTTGTCGTGTTTGTTTTCATTAGTCATCCAATTGTTCTAGTAAAACATTGTCATGACCTGCTTGCATAAATGGCCGTATTCATTGCGTTATAGGGATTAAGAAATGTGGGTTCTATCCCTGATGGAATGCATTCCAGTTGAGCAATAAAAATTCCAAAGATTATGCCTATCCGTATCTTGGTTTATTTGTCTAGAGTGCTTTGTCAACATCGAGTAGAATTGTTAAGAGTCCACATCGGAAATGGAATGGGAACATGGACTCCTTATATGGACTTGGATAATCCTCACCCTACAAGCTAGCTTTTGAGGTTGAGTTAGGCCCAAGATCCATTCTTTACATGATATTAGAGTCAGGCTCATTCCAATTCTTTGTTCGTCGATGTTGGGCCCCCAAATTATATTGTCCACGCTCCAGTTAACGAGGTTTGGGCGTGCGGGGGAGTGTTAAGAGTCCCACAATATTGTTCTTACTGCCTCCTCTGATGTTTTGAAAAATAAGATTATTACACTGCTCAAAACCGAATTTGCTATGACTGATTTGGGGAAGTTGAGCTATTTTTTGGGGATTTCAGTGACTAGATCTGCAGATACTATGTTTCTTTGTCAGCGTAAGTATGCAGAGGAGATTGTGTACAGGGCTAAAATGGCAAATTGCAAGATCAATGTCTACTCCAGTTGACTCTAAATTAAAGCTTAGTGCTTTGGATGGTGATCCAGTGTCAGATCCCACTCTCTACAGGAGTCTTGCAGATGCACTACAGTACATCACTTTCACCAGGTGTGATATTGCTTATGTTGTTCAGCATATATACTTATTCATACAGCCCCCAGGGAGCCTTATTTTACTGCACTTAAACATATCATCCAATATGTTAAGGGCACACTTGATTATGGTTTACATCTATACCCTCAACACCGACCATGTTGTTGTCCTATACGGATGCTGATTGGGCAGGTTGCCCGGACACGCGACGCCCCACCTCAGGCTACTGTGTGTTCTTAGGGGATAACCTTATTTCTTGGTCTGCCAAGAGACAAACCACATTATCATGTTCGAGTGCAGAAGCAGAATACAGAGGTGTTGCTAATGTTGTTGCTGAGATATGTTGGCTTCGAAAACTTCTTTTGGAGCTTCAGTGTCCATTACGTAAGGCGTCGTTGGTTTATTGTGATAACATATCCTCCATATATCTATCTCATAATCCGGTTCAGCATCGTCGAACCAAGCACATTGAGATTGACATCCACTTTGTTCGTGAGAAGGTTGCTCTCGGTCATGTCAAGGTGTTGCATGTGTTTTCTTCATATCAGTATGCAGATATATTCACAAAGGGCCTTCCTAGACAGCTCTTTCTCGACTTTAGATCCAGTCTTAGCGTCCGGCCTCCTCCCGCTCCGACTGAAGGGGTGTATTAGCACGTGTACATTGTATTATATTTAACCATATTTAGTCTTGTGTAATTATGGTAGATATAGGATCCCTATTGTATGAGGATTCCACATTATACACCCTACATATATTTTGTAAAATGTATTTTGGGCCTAACTCAACCCCAAAAGTTAGCTTGTAGGGTGAAGATTGTCCAAGTTCATAAGAAATTCATGTTTCCATTCCATTTCCGATGTGTGACTCTTAACAAGAATCACTGGCCCCGCCTCTTCCTAGGGATAATTTTCATAGGACTTTCAATACTTTCCAATTATCAGTTTACCTCCAAATACCATCCTCACCTTGGGGTTTTTGTATCTGAATGTCAATTTCTCTTTTTAGCATTGCTCAAGTTAGCCACTTCATTTAGACTTTACTCCAACTGAAATCATAATCGTACACACTCTCTTTCTCTCTCCCTCTCCCTCCCCCTGTCTAGTAAGTAAATTCCTCTTACTCTCTTATAAGTGCTAATTCAGAATTACTGTTTGCTAATCCGATCTTCTGTTTTGAATAATGTGGTATGTATCTTGATGTATCACAAAGATGTTGTATTTTTAGGTTATTTTAGTGAGATGAACAAGATAATTGAGTCCAATCATCTGTTGACTTGATTAATTAACTACATGGTTCCTATTGTTTGTTCTTTTTTTTTTTTTTGATCAAGTCCTATTGTTTGTTCATTTATCAGAATTATGTGTCGTTGACAAGAAATAGATATGAAATGACTCATAGCTAAAGTGGAAGGAGCAAGGCTGATCAAATGGGCGCTTGATTGTTTGACATGCACTTAACTTAAATCATGCTAATGATGTGGTCAAGCGAACCACTGTGAAAGATACTTTTTCTGGATCAATTATTCCAACAGTGTAATGGGGATCTTAATCTAGATCCGCTGGCTCACATGGTGTTAAAAAATGAGTTTCAACAACACAGTATTTTAAGTGGTAATAAGAATAGTGGTTGTTTGGCTGAAAAATAGCAACGGAGATGCGCAAGTAGGATCATGAGGGGGTAGTGAGGGTACTACTGTGACAGGAAAATGAGCTCTTTGCTGTTGAAGGTGTTAAATAACTTCCAACACTTAGGTGGTATTGTAAGTAGTAATTGTCTTGTTGACAGATTAGTGAGAGAGTTATAAAGGTGGCAGTGAAACGAGGGAAGAAAAGGTTGTGCTTGGATATAGAGGGTACTAGTGTTTGGAGAATAATGTACAGCTATCTTCTCTCTCGGAGGAGCATGGGGTAGTCAAAGTAGTAGCACTAAGCACATCAGTCACCCCCATTCCGAAATGTGTTCTTTTTGCGTCATGGCATGTTGTACACTTTCTTTCAGGGGGAAATCTTCCCTTCACTACCTGCTGCATTTTGAGGACTCTATTATTTCACTCCTTGTCTAATCTCAAACTTATCACTATCAAACATTAGTCTCTACTTGCGGGGCTTACTTTTTAGTTGACATGCTGTTTAATTTCAACTCTTTTTTTAATGTTGTAGGTCAAGATGAGACTATTTACGGGATTGAGGGAGTGCCTTATTCTATTATATTAGATCATTACTCAAACAAATTATGAGCCTTAATACAAAGTGGGCATAAACCCTTTTTTTTTCCGTGTGTGTGTGTGTGGGGGGGGGGGGGGGGGGGGGGGGTTCTTTTGAGTGGAAAGAGGAAGGAGGAGCTTGGTATATCCTTTATGTTGTGGGATGATCTTTAACTTTTTGCAACTCTATTTTTCTATTAGCAGATCAATTTAATGAGATAGTTGGCTCTACATTTCTTGGTATTTTAATTTCATCTTAGAGTGTTAAGAGTCTCACATCGGATATGAAATGGGAACATGGACTCCTTATATGGACTTGAACAATACTCACCCTAGTACTACATTGCTAAGATTCTGATTTTACCAATTGCACCTATGAAGGGAATTAAGCCTGCCTCATTGGCAAAAATGAAGGATCCAAGAGTTAAAACCTTCATAGAAAAATGTATCGCGGAAGCTTCTGAGCGGTTGCCTGCTAAGGAACTATTGATGGACCCCTTTCTCCTTTCAGATGAGGATTCTGGAAACGTAGGTCGATCTTTGAGCTTCAATTCCAGACATGCAGGTAACTATGTGATCGCACCTTTTTTAGAATGTCCCTTAATTATTGACTTCTGTGGGATCTCTACAGATATGAGTGATGATCACTCTGATAGTGGAAAAAGTACAAAGGACCCTTTGCCCAAGGGAGGCAGAGATTTCACGGTGCAGGGCCAAAGGAAGGACCTAATACAATATTTCTTAAACTTCAAATAACTGATTCAGCAGGTTACTGTTTGCTCCTTATTTCTTTGTCAAGCTTAAGATGCATCTCTTAATTAGCTGTATAACAGTTGCGCCGTGGTATCAGGTCATATTAAGAACATTCACTTCCCCTTTGATATTGAAGTTGATACGTCGAATGCCGTTGCTAGTGAAATGGTCGAAATGATTCAGCAATAGCAGAAATGATTGATTCTGAAATTCGGTCATATATCCCAGATTGGGCACCAAGAGAAAACTCTAGCAATCACATTACTGATGACATTGCTCCCGATAGTTGTACTTCTGGAGTCCGAGATGATGGTCCCCCCTTAACAATTGATCCCGCTCATTCCGGGAGTCTTGTGTTGGAAAGACTTGCTTCAGGTCGAAAATACTGGTCTGATTCACCGAAAACAGCCAGTAATGCCAACTCTCCACTCAGACCGGGGCCTTCAAACACGTCACAGACCGATTTACCAACTCGTGAAGGTAGCTGGACGGAAGAAAATGAAGAATCACCTGTTAAACTGAGAGAGGGACACGAAGATTATGAAACTGAGACTTACATGGATGATGATGCCGGTGTTGACCATGATTCGGACTTTGGTGACAATGATCATTCTGCGGATTTTAGTTATGCAAGCGGGCCTCATTCATCAGAGGAAAGAAATAACATGATCAGCAACAACTACTCAGCTGATATCAGACAAATCTCCAAGGAACTCGAGAAGCTGTGTGATCAGCAGCAAAAGGAGCTAAATGATCTCAAGAAGAAACATGACTTGGCTATCTCAGATCTTCTAAGAAAGCTTCCTCCTGAGATTCGTGGCATCTATGGTCACAAAATATCTTCCCATAATTTGCATTGCGGAAGTGGCTGCTGCTCTACTTATCCTGAAGACCCATGTTCCTCTGTAAAGATGTAAGTTGCTGCTTTGTCTTTTGCCACTCAACTGTGAGTAATTCTTTGATTGTACCAATGACCTGACTGGCTCTGAAAGGTTTCAGAGATATTCTGGAATGCTGCTGACAATGGTCACATGCAAAATTGAGAAGCTAGAGGGGATAAGCATGGACCTATTTTTAGATACAGATTCAGCTATGTCAATGTCAATGTCAAAATCAGTTCAGGGTCAGGAATTGAGGTACTATTGAAAGAGGAGCCAGGGAAGTGATTCGTCGGAGATTGGTGGCTCCATTTGCTTTGTTAGTTATGCGTCTGCAAGTCATGTTGCAGCTAAAAATAGGTCCTTGAATTTCATGGAGTGTGTTAACTCAATGATGAATGGAGTGCTGATAATCTCTGTTTATTTGAATATTGGATATACTGACATTTGGAATATAACATCCATCCAACATCAACAGAGTGTATACTTGTACATATTTACCTGAGTATTTAGTGTTGATATTATGCCAATTAATATACCTTTGTAAATTTCTTTAATTTTATTATTGGTGTTCGTTAAATCTGTAAAGAAACAACATTATTTGAATGATTCTACTGTTTGCCGTTGTCTGAGTTCAAATATCTATAAATTATTCCCATTTAGATACCAGAATTTTGTCTAATCTCATTTTTATCTTTATTCTTCTTTGAGAGCTAAACATGTAGCATATAATTCCTTTACTTCTACATTTCTACATATCCTAAAGCTTTTACTATGTAGAGTATTTATATATGGTTCTAACTTCTGATTGATTCTCTCCATAATTTTCTTCAATTAACATAATATCATGGACAAATAACATATACCACATAACCTTTATCCTATTAGCTCGATATAGACCATTGGTGTAAACTCACAATTTTGATAAATTTCTACTATGTGTTCCTTCTATTGCTCTCACACTTGTAGCCACTTATACATAGTTCGGTGTTATATATTTGAAATGAACTCTTTGTTTTTCTTTTTCTGAAGCATACATTACCATATTTTTCTTGGCACCATATTGACTATTGTGTACTTCCTTTAAGTCGATAAATATCATGCAAAAATTTCTTTTCCTCTCCGTACAAATTTCTAATTTATTACCAATCTTTACCGCAAGATATAACTATGGACGGAGTTAGAGCTTTGGTTATAGGTTCGGTGAAACCTAGTTACTTTGATCCGGATTCTGTATAATGTTTTAAAATATTCATTGAATATGCATAAATTATTAATTTAGAACTCAATAACTTAGAAGGACTAGAATCTTGAACTCATAAACTTCAAATCTTGACACTGGATATAACTATTATTGTAGATTTATCATATATCTCTTCTTCTCAGAATACTTGTCTCACTTCACTTGTCAAAAAGTAATTTCAAATTATTTAAACTTTAATTAATATTTTAAAATTTAGTATATATTTATCATATTAATATAAAAATACAATTTATAATATTTATCATATAATTTTTAATTTAACTTTAAAAATTAATTAAATTAATCTAGGAAAACATGACTAACTATTTTGGTAACATATTCACAGAAATCCCATACCCCTAATCTTGCAAGTTGCAGCCCACTATTGTGTCAGTATATCAACCAAGAGAGGCACCCCCCCCCCCCACCCCCAAATGGCTAATATGTGAGAGGCCCTCTTTCTTCCTCCCCAAATAGATAACATCATTATCCTTCTCCTCCTTCCTTGTTCTACCACAATTTATTTCATTTCACTCTCTTCTCCAAATCCCTCTATCCCATTTTCAGGCAAAGCTTCCATGGCTTCAATTTCAGCAGCTTCAACAAAGCTTTATTCCCCTTCCTCAACTAGCACTACTACTACCAGTGGTCCTATACTTCCTTTAAACTCCATAAAATCCCCCAAACTTATCCTTTCATCTTCTTTTACCCCTACTCTTTTCCTCCACTCACCAACCACCACCACTACTCCCTCCTACACCTGCCCCCTCCGCTTCACTGTCCGTGCAGCACGTGGCAAATTCGAAAGAAAGAAACCCCATGTCAACATTGGTACAATTGGCCATGTTGACCATGGTAAAACCACTCTAACTGCTGCTCTAACCATGGCACTTGCCTCTTTAGGTAACTCTGCACCCAAGAAATACGATGAAATTGATGCTGCCCCTGAAGAAAGAGCCCGTGGTATCACCATTAACACTGCTACTGTCGAATATGAGACCGAAAACCGCCATTACGCCCATGTGGACTGTCCAGGTCATGCTGATTATGTCAAGAATATGATTACTGGTGCTGCTCAAATGGATGGTGCTATACTCGTTGTTTCAGGTGCTGATGGCCCAATGCCGCAAACTAAAGAACATATTTTGCTTGCTAAGCAAGTGGGGGTACCTAATATGGTTGTGTTCTTGAATAAACAAGATCAAGTTGATGATGAGGAGTTGCTTCAACTTGTTGAGTTGGAGGTAAGAGAGTTATTGTCTAGTTATGAGTTTCCTGGTGATGATATTCCGATACATTCGGGGTCTGCATTATTAGCTTTAGAGGCTTTAATGGCTAATCCTAGTATTAAAAGGGGTGAAAATGAATGGGTTGATAAGATTTATGGTTTAATGGACTCTGTTGATGAGTATATTCCTATCCCACAAAGACAAACTGAATTGCCTTTCTTGATGGCTATTGAAGATGTGTTTTCAATTACTGGTAGAGGTACAGTTGCTACTGGGAGAGTCGAGAGAGGGACTGTTAAGACTGGAGAAGTCGTCGATATAGTTGGGTTAAAGGACACTAGGCAAACTACAGTAACAGGGGTTGAGATGTTCCAGAAGATTCTGGATGAAGCAATGGCGGGAGATAACGTTGGGTTGTTGTTGAGAGGTATTCAGAAGATTGATATTCAAAGAGGAATGGTGTTGGCTAAGCCTGGAACAATTACTCCGCATACAAAGTTTGAAGCTTTGGTTTACGTGTTGAAGAAGGAAGAGGGTGGAAGGCATTCACCTTTCTTTGCAGGTTATAGGCCTCAGTTTTACATGAGGACAACCGATGTGACCGGAAAGGTTACCGCGATTATGACTGATAAAGGAGAGGAATCTAAGATGGTTATGCCTGGTGATCGTGTAAACATAGTGGTTGAGATGATTATGCCAGTTGCTTGTGAGCAGGGTATGAGGTTTGCTATTAGGGAAGGAGGAAAGACTGTTGGAGCTGGTGTTATTCAGAAAATCTTAGAATGATGAACTTGCAGCTGAGCATCTCTTTACATTGAAGTTTTTTTTAATCCATTGTCATATATTGCGACTTTTTGGTTACTTTTATTATGTCTTAGAATCTTACTTTAGTTGAAATATCCTGTTTTATCACTCAATCCTACTGAAATTTTGTGATTTTTCCCCAGCCTCGTGTTTCAATTTTTCTTTGCTTGAAAGGAATGATATCATTTGCTCTCCTGCACACTTTATGCATCCCTAGATATATGCACTTCGATTATTTGTTTCAACAAATTGATTGCTGATTGAACACAAATGAAAAAAGTAATATGCTTCCTTAACCACTGCATTCTGTTGGATAACTACAAGTAAGACATCAATTGGCGAATAACTGAACTTCTGTATGGCAGATATGAATTTATTTGCATTGCTTTGAATTGGTATTATGAGCAGAACATTGACAGTTGGTTCATCTTGGCTTGGAGGACTCGCTGGCTTTAGAATACAAAAGCAGTGAAAAATACGCCAGAATGTGATGTTAACGTGATGAGGAATGTTGGTCTTTATTGGCTAACATGAACATCTTAGATATTACATTATGATAGTCACATACACTTTGCTTTGGTATCTTCAGAATGGTATGGTCCATTTTCTCATCTTTCAGGCTTGTTCCTCCTATAATGCACTCTTTGACTTCAGTTGTTTTCTTCTTTTTTTCGCGAGAGAATGTGGCATGGGTAGCAAACTGGTCAATTTTGATTTCTACGGTTAGGAAGTATGTCGTCCTAAGCTAAGACTATTGATCTTTCTGGATTTGATGCTCTGATTTGTCCTTTCTTCACAATTATTGTTCTGTGAAGTGAGTTCGCCTTTGACTGGACAATTTGTAATACCGCAAAGCATTGGTTGCTACCAATGATAGAGCAAGTTTACTTGAATACACTTAGTTTGACGATCTTCAATGATAATAAGTCTTGTTAAGTCCGATTTTACTTTTCCATAGGTCTTCTTAAGTCCAACGACCTTTATTTTCCCAACTGCACCATTTGTATGTCATTAGTGAATTGTGCATTTCTAGAGTATATCTGTCTATTCCTTGTGCTTGGCTGAGTGAAGTTGGGATCCCTATCAGAAATGTTACTTTTAACGTGAGCTCATCACCTGCTTTTCTCTAAACCTCAGAACTGTTATTTGCAATGACCATTATCGAAATTTATTACAATACCCAGACTAAAAGGAAAAAAGAAAATAGGACCTACAAGACCTTTGTCTTTCCACATGCTCTAATGAGCTTGAATGAAACTGCAACCTTGTTTGTTATCCTTTTATTTGCCCACCTGGAGTTAGTATTAAGTTTACAATGAAGTGATACTGCTTGAGTTAATGAAAGAGGAATAAAAAGGGTCATGTTGTTTGTAATAGGAGTATTCGAGTAAAACATTTATGTCAATGAAAGACCTATATATGTGGTGTCAGTTACTCATGCAATTACTTGTGGGCTCCTAATGAGGTATCAAGTTGATACATGGCCTGTTGTGAACTAGGTTTGTTGGAGTGTTACTACACTTCTCTTCTGTCCACTATTCCTGGTGAAAGTAGGGTTTAGGTCTGCGTACATCGTACCCTCCCCAGACCCTACTTGTGGGAATATACTGGGTATGTTGTTGTATTCCTGGTGAAAGTGTCTGATTTGTTGTGTTTCTTATTGTTATTCATGCTTGTTACTCTTGTAATAACACCCAAAGAAATATGCATATGCAATAAAAGATTGTGATTAAATAGAACTTCATTGTAGCTTATTGATGTATGGGACTTTGGTACTTTAATTAAGTGACTTGCCGATGATCATTGCCAGTGAAATTTTGCAGTCAAGTGAAGTGTCCTAAGTTCTTGTGCTTCACATGATTAGGATTTTTCCTCCAGTGATCAAATTCACTCTATCATCCTCTGGGAATTATTTAACAATCTCGTCTTTACATGATACAAAAGACAAACTAGCAAACAGTAACATATGATGAGAAGAAGGGGAGGTGACCGAGGGCTTGCGTGGAGGCGGCATTATGCAAACGAGACGGCATTAACATACTTCAAAATGTAACACTAATTCATTTCTATTAGAAGTGCCTATGTAGTCTCATACAAGTAGTTTGAGATGTTATATGGTATTACATTACTTTTGCTAGTATTTGGAACGTCATGATTCTATGAAGCATTATCCACACATGGAGTCGCAATGAGATAATCTTCAAGTTCATGGGGTCGGACTTTTGGCATCCAAAAATTGGTTGATTTCCTAGAAAATAGTTGAAGCAACCAGCTCTTGAAGAAATGCAGCTCTATGCCTTTTCTCTTCAAAATCCTCTTCCAGTTCTGGATCTGATACATGCAACTTGCTGCTGCACAAGACAACATATTTCTGTCAAGGCCACAGTTAAATAGTACCGGTTCCATCATTAACACTACTATTTAAGTTGTATTTACTAATGTAGTACCTAATGAAATAACCTACAATTATAATATATTTAGGTTGTATATATATATGTGTGTCTATATGTATATATATTAAAACTGCAAATAAATCAGAAAAGACGGGATAAATTGAGTGTCAACAATATGTACAATGCCTTCATACATAAAAGATTAAAACTCTACGCAAATTCCAAGCAGAAGCAAATTCAAATATGTTATGGTTATTTGCTAAAAGAAACTTATTTTATTTCACTGTAGCAATCTCTCAAAAATAAAAAGAAACCAACAACTTCAAATTACAGAAAGAAAACAGCAACACCAAGACAACTATAAAAGTGAGGGAGAGAGGAAGAGAAGCATCGCAAGCCCTAGTTTCATATGAGAATTGAGAGTCAAGGGAATAAGAGTGTATGCGTTAAGAATTTAAAAATAGAATTTGTATTTAAAAATTAAAATTTGAAGCCACTATTATATATAATTAGGAATAAAAAATAATTTATAATATAAGCTTATTGGGTTATCGATTTAACTATTAAGTAAATTCTTAAAATCGAAAACCGAACCGATAATCTAATAAAATACTTTATAAAATTATTTACAAACGGTTAACCCAATAACCCGATACTGATAAATCAATAGCATTTTTATTAATTCGGTTTATCAGTTGGATCAATTTTTTCACACCCCTAATTGACATGTGACCCTATGGCTATAGTAAAATAGAGTTCCTTCCTTTCACGGACAAAATTGAATTCTATGGCAATGACAGTTTCCTCTCCAGTTAAGTATTCTATTATTCCTTCGATTACAATGTGACTTTATTTTTTCTTTAATTTATTTTTGAAATTATGATATTATATTTGTACATAATTAAATTTTACTAATTATTTTATTTTATCCTTAATGATTAGTTTATATAGTTAAATAAATATTATGCGATAGTTTATGATTACAAGTTCTAAAAAATTTACAGTGACAAATCTTATGACATATTTAAGATTCTAAGTTGCAAAAAATATATATGTCTTTCTTACACTCTATGCTCAATCTAATAGGTTCACATAATCTAAGACTGAGAGAGTACTTATTTCGTTTATTATAAAAGTTGATCCAGTTGTAGTTATATTAGAAAATGGTTCTGAGAAAATAGTTTTAGTTTTAAAAAAGAAATTAAGGTATGTTTTTTAATTAATTTTGCTACAAGTGGTTTTTGATTTGTTTTAAAAGAATCATATCACTAAAATATCAAAGAATTTTAAAGGTTTTATTTATGAGTTAAAATTATAATATCTAAATTCGACTGAACATTTTTATTGTTAGTGAACAAACTTTAAAGTTTTGCTTAAAACTAAGAAAAATCTATTACTCCACTAAAAATACATTATGATATTATTTCAAAGGAAAATAAAAACTAAAGAATAAGGGGAGATTGAGTTATGAGTTATGACTCAACTAAATTTAGGACTTGTTTATTGATTTGATCTGTTTTGTCAATTTTTCTGTAACCTGTCTGTTTGATGACACCTAGACAACACAACAACACTCATTTTCTTTCTTTTGCTTTTGCCGAAAGGTTGGGGAAAGAGTGGTACTTCTGTAAATTGTTGTATTGTGGCCAATCCTGATGAAATCACTCTCGTTCCAAAAACAGACAAGGTAAAGGGACACATCGCTATGAACAACTTTGTACTATTTGCACCCATTTAGTCTATGTTTGATGTGCATGTGTTCACTTTTTCGATATACTGCAGAACGTTATCATAATTGTGTGATTCTTATATATGATCTGATGTAACGGATGTGGTTTCTGAATGACAAACTTGAGATACAATTAAAGAGACTCAATGAAAGCAGTCATTGCTTATTGAAGAAACACGGAAGACGAAAACACAAATTGAGGATTCAAAAGGCACAATTAATGTCCCGAGATTTACACACAAGCTAAAGCTCATTACCTCTCAATTTGGAGATTAAACTAAGTGTCGAAAGTCCTCAACATGAGATGGTGGTTATGTAATAAAATTAAAATCATGGCCCATAGAAAACTGACTAGAAAGCATAACACTAGGACAGACAATGAAGCAATGGCAGGAACTTCAAGATGAAGGGGACCTTGAAACTCACAAGGCTGTAGCACAACCATTCAAATATGGTCACTCCAGCAGCCGTAGGAACACTGCAGAATTCGACACTCACTGCCATAATTTGAAGAGCATGCCATCAAGATTAGCAAGGTGTCCACCAGAAAAATTTAGGGTGCAGGCAACTGGGACTTTAGGCTTGTAATCCTCATGAGCATGTTAGCGTTTTCAGAAAGTTAGAGATGGAACTAATGCTTGATCATGCACTTACTGCAGTGGACGAGCCAATTGAGAATAATGGTATGAAGCGTGAGATCAGACAGATCAAATTGGTCAGCCCATTAGTATGAGTGAGTTCTACATCCAATATAAATGTATGGTCAGGTCTATGCACCAAGTACGCAAAATCTAAAGGATACACATGACCTTATTCCAAATCAGGTTTTACCTTCTCTACACTATTTTTCAGTATGGGGTCAATTTCTGTTGCATGAATTTCAAACAGGAAGCACATAAAAATTCATAAAAACTGGCATCACGGAGTTTTATCGCACGAGGAGGCCACTGTTATCATAAAATGCTGCAAGTTCAGTATGATTTTAAGAATCAGTGCATGTATCAATGTGCAAAACCACTGAAAGAAACAAAAGTCACCGAAAGCACCATATATTGCGACATGTACTACTTAACTAGCTCCTAATTCTCTCCTGTAATAAGATCCATCACAACACGCTTGATGCTGCCATTATTCTTCTTGAGCAACTTCTTGTTCATCTCTTTGTTGCAGAAACCCTGCATTGACAAAAATATATAATGGCCAAAAGCTGTAAGCTGTTGCTTGCTCAAGCAATCAATGCGGAAAAGGAAGGTAGACATTTCAACGCTAACTGCATTGTTTTTTAATGACCTAGGCGTTAACCTACCATCTCCTCCAGCTCTTCAAAGATAGGATCCCACTCGGATACACCACAAAGATCATCTACGGATTGTTCCAAGTCATACTCGTTCATCCTCAAGATCTCTTTGTTTAAGTCTACCTGTTTGAAACCCATCTGCTCCAGTTCCTTGAGGAGGGTCAGCTCGACATCACTGTTTTCTCTGCCATCCTGTGAAGATGCCTGCACCTCTGCGACAAAGGGTGGTACAACAGAAGTAACAGCTGGTGCCGCCTCGGATAAGTCAATGGGATATGAAATTGATGAACCAGCTGCAGAAGGAGAAATGCACGACTTGGACTCCTGCTCCTTGTTTCGGTTTCCATCAACAACCGGCTCAACCAATTCCATGGTGGGGTTTGAGATTTTAGGCTCATGAATGAAATCCTCCATTGTCATGTCTGCATTCGCATGAATAGTTTCATAACCAGCTATAGCAGAGCTGGCCGGAGGAAAATTCAAGTTCAGGTCCTGAGAAGCTTCATAAAGAAACTCCTCTTTACCATTGCTGGCCGGAGGAAAATTCAAGTTCAGGTCCTGAGAAGCTTCATAAATAAACTCCTTTTTCGGCACCATTGAAGCACCAACCTGCATATAAGTTACAAATATTCAAATCAGCATCCAAGCTACCTCTTATTATCAAGGAATAGTGTTGCACGCAAACAAGTCTGACCTGGATAAGCACCCATACACGCTGCCCAAACTTCTGACCTGAAGGCAAGGCCATCCTCCAGTAGGAGATGTACCTACCAGGTAGCTCAGGAGCAGTAAAATCAACTGCCACATCAAGCTCATGGTCAACAGCCAAGCCAACTGAAGTAATCTGCAGCTCAAGGGACACTGTATAATCACATCTTTCCAGATATATAAACTAAAACTGTTAACAGGGCCAGAAGCGTGGATGTTCACCAACGGGGAATCAAAAAAAAAAAAAAAAAAAAGAGGAAAGGAACAAAATACTAGCATATAAACTCTGACCTGTAATTCAACAGAGAACGCATCACTAAATTTATCTCCCCCAATCCAAACAAGTTGTGTTCCTTGTGGCCAGACAATATTACCATTGTTCCTCATTCTCCAGACCTTGGTAAATGGAGTCAATGGAGCCATGATAGTACCATCAAATACATTGACATCCTGTGTGAAGCGGCTGTCCAGCTTATTAGGCGATTTCACCCCACAGCCTCGAACGTTGTCACACTACATACAGAAAAGAGTTGACAGAGTTGATCAAAGACAGAGAATACTTACAGAAAATTGAAAGGAAAAGGTAAACTCCTTATACAGGATCATGTAAGCCCTTGAAAGCTACTGGATGATGGTAAGTAACAGGACGATCCATTCTGATGTAATCAGCATCATTTCCCATCTGTGCAAAGCATAAGCTGCAGAGATCAGAGTCCACCTTTCTGCATGAGAATAGGAGGATGAGTCCTTAGCGTCAACTAGACAAATACTACAAATACAAAAGCTTCACATTTCTTACACTTTAGATTTGAACCTAGAGCCAGTTATTGGATGAACCCCACAACCATCACAGCGAACACCTCGGTGGAAAATAGCCGCTGTCCCATCACTGCGATTATGGCTCCCTTTAAATGGGATCCCGAAAGGAGAGTATTGAGGTTGGACGGTGTTTTTTACCACAGGCACCGCAGTCATGGAATATGAACTTGGAAATCTAAAACCATCAGAAATCACCCCGGATAAACCAACTGCGCCAACAGGCTCAACACCAGGGTGATTCTCACTTGGCTGTTTATCATCTCTCTTTTCTGGGCCAGTGGTTGAGGCACTAGAATATGAAATACCAAGAGCCTTCCCGACAAGATGGGAATTACCAAATTTCTTACCCTCTCCCTTCTTACCATCTGCCAGAGATGAGTTAGGCTTAGGACTTTTGGATAATGATTTACATTGAGTTCCATTTTGATCTGGTTGGAAAGACGACTTCAACTTTGAGGCATCTATATATCCAGTGTGATTTTTGGGTCCTGCAGTTTTAAAGGTCCGCTCCTCAGCATTCGCTGCTGGGGATGGCTCTCCACTTTTAATGCTAGGAAATGCTTGTGAGGTTGTTTCATGTAAGAAACGACCAGTTGAGTCTACTGGACAAGCCTGCTTTAAGTAGGATATGCCGGTCTTGGAGAGAGATTTGGTAATCTCAGCCATTTCTCGGGCAGCTGATGAGGCTTTAGACGCCATGTCTGCAGAGTGCTTTAAAAATTTTCCGCTTTTTGATTCTGGCAAAGACTTGAGAAAATCTGAAACACTCAAACTTATGTTAGGAAATGTAGGCTGGACCAGTGGGGATCTGAAGGGAGTAGAATGTCCACTAGATGTACCTGAAGATCTACTAATTTTTTCAGTGTTCAATCGTACAGATATCCGCAGGGGATCCAGCTCCTGCCTCACGATATCCTGTAGATCTTCATCATCAACAATTGTTACAACATCACCGTCCTCATCAATGTATGTCAGCGTAAGCTCACTGTCGGGAGGGAAGTTGAAAAGTTGAAAGATCTTTTCTCTTAATCCATCCATGTTAAGACCAAGTTTATCATCAGCAACACAGACATTGAATCGTCTAAGTGTCTCTCCATACTTGACCTACACAGTATACAGGGCCAGCAGAAAACCTGTTAGTACTGACTAAAAGTCCTCCATCGGAGGCTACATAAGACATATATCCATGGTCATAAGAAAATTAACCAAAAAGACAAACAGAAACAGAACCTCTGCTATCGCTCCTCAACAGATATTCGTTTCAAGAGTCAAAGAGTTTATGTTATCATGAAAACAGAAAACTACATATTTATTCGAGTATTTATACATGGAAAAGATGATATAGCATGCGGAACGCCCTAAGGTGTATAGGATCGTAGGAAAATGAAGACTATCTAGCGAAAAAACATGTTAGAGCAATTATACCAATCAAGTAATCAACTATATCCCAATCAGCTCACCAATCCCTTAGTTCTAATCTAAACTAACCTACTGGAACATAAAAACAAACATGAATTTCAAATCGCCAACGAGAAGGCGAAAAAAAGAAAAATTCCACAAAGCAGAACACTAGGGAGCATCTATAGTCTAAATTACTGTACATCTTGCAGTAAAGGAAGTATCTTTATAGTGCAAAACAATTGCTTGATTTTGGTATTAACACATCTCAACACAGATTAAGTAAAAAAGAACCCTGATCACATACAGGGGCGGATTTAGGGGGTGTGGAGGGTGTTTGTATATACAGGCAGTGGCGGAGCCAGGATTTTTACTTAGGGGGTTCAAAAATATAAATAAGTAAACATACGAAGAAACCAAGGGCTGTTCAACGTCTACTAATTTACATAAAAAAATAATTTAAACTTTATATATGCAGTGTAATTTTTCACCGAAGAGGTTCCCCTCGGCCCTTACTAGCTCTGCCACTGTATATAGGAGGAGAATTCACAAAATTCTGTTTCCATCGAGAATTGAATTGACCTTTCCCTTATTTCGACCGGAGAATCTAACAGAGACATCATCTATTAACTTTTGAATACCCTAAAAAATTCAAAAGGTTAGCTTAAGTGGTCCATGGTGTTCAAAATTGTCTCCAGCATCCTGGGTTCGATTCTCAGAGACAACAATATTTTTTATGTTCTTTTGTTGTTGTTTTCGAAACTCCCCGTGAAAATACTGGATCCACGCCACTGTTCGCATACGAACTGAAAAACTAATACCCCCACCCAAACCCCAACTTAAAAAAAAACACCCAATTCATGCATGCATGAATTGTAACAAAGCTTAGATACGTGATCGGTGATCGGTGATCGGTGCTACTCTTAACAAATTATTTCACAATTCATTCGTATCTAAGATTAAAGAAACCAAAAATTCCATTAAAACACAGTATTATTCAACATTCCAAAGTAAAATAACAACATGCAATTTAATTGAACAAAAAACAAATGAAAGACTGAAAGATCAAACCTTGATCACAATAGAAGACTCCATGGCGGGTCCAGGTAAGCTGCAAAAACGTTGATACACAAAACCAGTATGTATACGATTACGATAAATTAAAACCCTAACCCTAGAATTTCATGAGAGAAATCGAACAGATGGAGCGATATAAACGCTGAAATAGAAGAGAAGGAAAGGTGTATCGTTTGTCAAGTATATCGCATTTATTTATATAAAAAGTTTGGCGTTTATATACGTGGAAGATATACTGGGCTATATTTTGAGTTTTCTTTTAGGGGCCTAAGGAAACCAAAAAGTCATTTAAGAGCCAAGATTTTCAAAAGTTGTATATTGTGGTCACTTTAATTTACTACTTAGTATAAGAGGCTAGAAGCATTAGCATAGGCCTGTTCGTCGACATGCTTGCTTGCCCAGGCAGGGGCATATACGGAATATCGAAAAATTATGTTCCTTCTAACAGTTGTACTTAACTGTTTCAGTGCTTGTATTGTTTCTCCTTTTGGACAAAAAAAACAAGCTACCTTTTGTTTATTCTACTTCGTATCCCTCGAACTGTCTAATTTTTGTTTCTGGAGAAAGGAGGCGCACAATTAGGGATCCATCTGGAAACGTTATCATTACTTTACGCGCTTCTATTGCAATCATTTTAGCACATTCAGTTTTCTAAACAGGAACTGTTCATTTCACATTTATCTATGACATCATCAGCATAGTACAATATTTTCTTGCCCCATCACAAATTTTGATTGATTATAAATGTGTTGTTACTCTTAATAATATTTTTATCAGCTGTTAATATTTAATCATAAATATTATTTCACTCATCCTAATTTATGTGATAGTATTTAATTGAATATATAATTTAAAATTGAAAAGAAAATCGTTGAAATTTATGATCTAAAATAAGTTATAAATATATGTGTTGCTATAAATTATTAATATATTTTATTAATGATAAAATAAGAAGTTTAAAGTTAAATGAAGTTTTAAATATAGAAAGGTCTTTTTTGAGAGTGATTAAAAAAAGTATCACCGTTGAAATTGAGAAAATAATAACTAAAAGGAATAAAGAAATTTATTTTACGTGTTGGGGGGGGGGGGTAAATTGAAGGATTATTATTAGAAATAATATAAATTGTAAAAGAGAATTGAGCCAAATGTACTTTGTAGGTAATTCTATGGAGTGTCATATGAGGAAAGAAAACAAATTTGCTTCTGCCTTCCCTATTTTCGATTTATTTAGTAATATCAAACTTTCTAACTTTTTCATTTTTATTTTAAACGGTCCTTTATGTATGAATAAAACTTCATTAGTTTCATATACCAATAATAATAATAATAATATGTATAATAGAGGGTATTCAATAATAATAAATTTATTTATTGATGTTGAGCTCGTGCATCGCACGGGCTAAGACCCTCTAGTCTAATTTAAGGGAGCATTTAGTATGACTTCCTGATAATTTTGTTTCATTGCTTGATCAGGAATTGTGAAAATTATTATTTCTAATTTTGGCGAAGAAGAAAAAGATGATTTATGTCACTTAGATAGATCAGAAAGTCAATTTTCGTTTTGCAAATATTTCAATTGTTATTCTACGTTAATTATTTCAATCAAAACTTATCATATTAATCCCCAACTTCAAAGGGAGCTCACCAATGAGTTATGAGGTAACCCTCAACTCCCGCCTTATTCCCTATTTTTCTAAATGAATTACTACGACAAAAAAAGAATTAGGTAGCTAAATAGCTCATGGCTAACATAATTTTAATAATATATCGCTAAATAAAATTAGCAATGAATTTTATTATTTAATTATAAAATTTATCCGTTGCTAATTTTTCTTTTTAGTAGTAGCATAAGTCACATTTATTTATGCCTAACCAATTATTGGATAAAAAATGATTTGAAAAATAATCTTCTAAAGTAAATCAATTTCATTGTTTTTTAGTATATGAATACTTTTTCCTCCATACCCTTGCGTTTGTTTTGCAAATTTTTTTCTTGCAAAATTCTCAAACTTGTATTTAATTCACGAATTAGTTAGAAGGTGACTTTTTTTCTTTTATGCAAAAAAATGAAGCATATCCTCACCTTCAAAATAATGAGTTAATTTTTTTTCCACAGTTTTCCAAACATATATATATATGTGTGTTTCTCTCTCTATATATATATGTTATCTCTTTCTTTTTTCTTACTTAATATTTGTTTTCCTAGTTAGTCAATAAAAAGAAAAAATAACCAGTGTTCAAGAACACAATGAACTGTACTTTTATTCATATGTAATTAAAACACATAAGAATAATTTGAGATTAGCAAGTATTTTTGTTTGGTTTGATTGGGTATTTTTGATAGTTTTTAAAATGTATGGGTCTAAGTCATTTTGCATGTTCTTTTTAAAAAAAAGTGAAATATATTTTGAAAAACTATGGGCAAACACATTTTTAAAATTTTAAAAACTTCACCTAAATCAAGTTTTTAAATATTTTTTTTTTTTTTTGAGAATTTATGGCCAAATACTAGCTTATTTGTAGAGTGTTGAGGACTTGAAATGTTTGACCAAGCTTTTAGGAAAAACATAAGTGTTTTTAAGTGACAGAAACATATCCGTGTGTATACCACGGGAAACCAAAACCAAATTGCACCCAATTTTGTTGTACAAAATTATCATAGTTGTAGGATTCTTGTACAATTATAATTAAGATTTATTGTTATAGTAGGAATAGGATTTTCCATAATTAGGGATTGTAAATTATATATAAATACCTCTTCATCAATGAGAATAATCAAGGGATTATTTCTTTCATGGTATCAGAAGTCTAGTGCTAAAATACCTTCTTACAAAGATAATTCTGTTGCCCTTTCTCAGTCTCGATTTCCATTCAATTTCTCGGTTACCGTGCAATTTCTTCCTCTCTTCTCAAATTTTCTTTCAAATCCCTAATTCACTTATTGTTCTTTCGTTATGTCTACGTCAAAGAACATGTTTCATCCTGCCCTGACAGTCTCCAACATCAAGAACCACATCCCTATTGTTCTTGAGATGGAAAACGTTCAATACACGACGTGGGCGGAATTATTCAAGGTCCACACACGCTCGCATCAAGTCCTCCATCACATCATCCTCTCAGTAACCGGCAATGAGAAGGTGCTTACCCCCGAGGATGATCCTACGTTATGGACAACCCTTGATGCTACCGTTCTCCAGTGGATTTATTCCACTATCTCTATTGACCTCTTGCAGACGATTATTGAACTTGACGCTACGGCGATGATAATTTGGAATAGGGTGCATAATATATTTCAAGATAACAAAAATTCATTTGCTCTCACTCTTGAGCAGGAATTTTTCCATGTGAAGGATTTCAAAACGGGGATACCTCTAATGAGATGCAATAGTAGAGGAGAGCTTTATCCAATCACCACCATTTCCACGAGTCAAGCCACACCTTTTACCTTTGCCGCTCTTGCTCCTTCCTTGTGGCATGCACGTTTGGGTCATCTAGGGTCATCTGTTATGTCTTCTTTGCATAAAAATAATTTTATTGCTTATAAGGGTACGCATAGTACTCCACTTTATCCTTCTTGTCCATTAGAAAAACATGTTAGATTACCATTTGTAGCCTCTACTTCTCGTACTTTGATGCCTTGTGACATTATTCAAAGTGATTTATGGACATCTCTCGTTTTAAGTTCTTTGGGCCATCGTTATTACGTCTTATTTTTGGATGATTATTCTAATAATTTTTTGTGGACCTTTCCTTTATCTAAAAAGTCTCAAGTCTTTTCCACATTCTTAAAATTTAGAGCATTCATCTGTACCCAATTCGAATGGAAAATTAAAAATATTCAATGTGATAATGGCAGGGAATATGATAATGGCCCGTTTCGAGAGTTTCGTGACACTAATGGCATATCTCTTTTTCAGGTTTTCTTGTCCACACACGTCCTCACAAAATGGAAAGGCCGAGAGAAAATTTCGTTCCATAAATAATATTGTATGTGCCTTGCTAGCTCACGCGTCATTACCACCTTCTTTTTGGCATCATGCATTGCAAATGACTACATATCTACTTAACATCACCCCTCTTAAAGGCTTAGCATATCAATCCCCACTTAAAATTCTTTACAATAAAGATCCTTCGTATTCTCATCTTAGGGTGTTTGGGTGTTTATGCTATCCAACTTTTCCGTCTACTACAATTAACAAACTTCAAGCCCGTTCTACCATGTGTGTGTGTTTTTGGGTTATCCATCTAATCATCGTGGTTACAAATGTTATGATTTATCCTCTAATAAAATCATAATTAGTCGTCGTGTTATTTTTTATAAGTCCAAATTTCCGTTTGCTAAATTGAGTAGTCCCGTGTCTAGTTCATATAATTTTTTGGATGATGGGATCTCACCGTATATTATCCACCATTTATCCGAAATATCCCGTAAACCAAATCCGCCAGCGTCCACTTCCTGTTGGCCCACTTGTCCTGGTCCAGAGTCGTCTGGACCACATGGTCTCAGCAGTGGAACGATGTCTCGGCCCAGTATCGATATCGGTACTGACCTAGCTTCTCGGTCCACTGCCAGTTCTAATGCAGTTCTAATTTCTCGTCCCTTTGTTGGGCCAGCAGGCTGGCCTGCTGGCCAGTCCGCTGCCAACCAAATAATTTCTCCAATCCCGTCCACTTCTACCTCGAGTCAAGGGCCCGTTACTCGTAGCCAAAAGGGAATTTTTAAACCTAAACGACATTTTAATCCTAATTCTAATGTCACTAAATCTCCCCTACCCCGTAACCCGATGTATGCCCTTCATGACTCGAATTAGAAATTGGTCATGGATGACGAATATAGTGCTCTTATTGAAAATAAGATGTGAGAGTTAGTGCCCTATCCACCTGGTATTAATATTATTCGCTCCATGTAGATTTTTTCTCATAAAAAAATTATGACAGTTCTTTCGAGAGACATAAGGTCTGTCTTGTAGGTGATGGTAAAACGCAACAGGTTGTCGTGGATTGTGGAGAGACATTTAGTCTGGTGGTCAAACCGGCAACCATTCGCACTGTGCTCAGTCTAGCTCTCTCGAAAGCATGGCTCATTCACCAGATGGATGTAAAAAACCGCTTTCTTACACGGTGATCTTAAGGAGACAGTTTACATGCATCAACCCTTGGGTTTTAGGGACCCCAATTATCCTCATCATGTCTGTTTGCTGAAAAAAGTCCTTGTATGGGCTTAAGCAGGCCCACGGGCTTGGTATAAAAGGTTCGCAGATTATGTGTCTACTATTGGGTTTTCTCACGGCAAATCTGACCATTCTTTGTTCATATATCATCGTGGTACTTTTTTGGCATACATATTGTTATATGTTGATGATACAATATTGACTGCCTCGTCTGATAATCTACGCAAGTCTATCATGTCCCTTCTCAGTTCAGAATTTACTATAAAGGACTTGGGGGCCTTGAGCTATTTTTTTGGCATTGCAATCACTCATCATGCATGTGGTTTATTTTTATCACAGGAAAAGTATGCGGTAGAGATTATTGAGAGAGTTGGCATGTCATCGTGTAAGTCTACTTCTACTCCGGTTGATACCAAGCCCAAGCTGAGTGGTACGTCTAGCACACCATACGAGGATCTCACCCAGTATGGTAGTCTCGCAGGGGCTCTTTAGTATTTGACTTTCACAAGACCAAATATTACGTATGCAGTACATCAGGTGTGTTTATTTATGCATGATCCGCGGATTGAGCACATGTATGCGCTCAAACGTATTATCTGATACATACAGGCACGTTTGATTTTGGATTGCATTTATATCCGTCCTCGGTCTCTACTCTTGTTTCATATACATATGTTGATTGGGGTGACTATCTAGATACCAGACGTTCGACATCTGGTTATTGTATGTTCCTTGGTGATAACTTGGTCTCTTGGTCGGCAAAACGCCAGGCTACTTTATCACGATCCAGTGCGGAAGCCAAGTATCGAGGGGTAGCCAATGTGTTAGCTGAGTCATGTTGGCTATGTAATCTTCTACTAGAGTTACATTTTCCTATTCAGAAGGCTACCTTGGTATACTGTGATAATGTGAGTGCAATCTATCTTTATGGAAATCCGGTCCAACATCAGCGCACAAAACATATCGAGATGGACATACCCTTTGTTCGAGAAAAGGTAGCTCATGGACAAGTACGCGTCCTCCATGTCCCTTTGCGGTACCAGATTGCAGACATATTTACTAAGGCTCTTCCCTTGGTTTTATTTGAAGATTTTAGGAACAATTTGAGCGTACCACAATCGCCCATTATGACTACGGGGGTGTGACAGAAATATACATGTGTGTATACCACGGAAAACTGAAACCAAATTACACCTAACTTTGTTGTACAAATTTACCATAGTTGTAGGATTTTTGTACAAGTATAATTAGGATTTATTGTTATAGTAGGAATAAGATTTTCCATCATTAGAGATTGTAAATTGTATATAAATACCTCTTCATCAATGTGAATAATCAAGGAATTACTTCTTTCATTAAGTAATAACAAAAGCTGTTTTTCATGTCACAAAGATACTTTTGGAACCTTGACCAATCACAAATTACTATTCAATATCGGCAAAGTGTGTTTTCTAATTGATTAGCCAAATGCAAACTATTACTTTTTAAAAAGTACTTTTTTGAAAAATATTTACAAATAATATTTTTTTTAAATAAGCAAATTTTGAAAGTTTGTCTATCCGAGACCGGACAATGAAGCATAATATAATCATAATTTGTATGTGAGATTATTGGTAAGCAACACAAGAATGTCATTGTCACGGAGTTCTTCCTATTGGGTGGTTTTCTATTAAAATTAATTCTTTTCGCCCTAAAACAATTTATTCTTGTATAAAGAATCAAAAACAGTAAATACGCTCCATATTTTCAATAATCTAACACGAATCTTATTGCTTTTATTTCACTTGAGGTTTGGAGATTGCGTATTAGTCAGCGAAGCTGCGTCACGAGTCCAGAATGAAAGTCTTGTCTCTAGCATTTTGTAGTAACAAAGATCACAACGTTTGTTACTTGCACATAAGTTGTTGGACTGATGTTCATAAAGGATGTTAAGAGAGTGATATCTAAGGAGTAGAAGCTGAACAATGGTTTATGTTCTTGTCTGCCTATTATCTAGCATTTTCCGTTACTAATTTATCGGTTTAGGAGAATAAACATCTTAAATTGAAAATTTGGCCTTGCTCCAAAATGAAATTTTATGTTCATTAATCTGTCCTGTTTGTTCATGTTGAATGTGTTTCTTTTCCTTGCTTTTTTCCCTCAGATAATGTTGGATTCCTTTTCTTAGCTTCTTTCATCACCAATTGGTAGCCACCAAACTGCTGGATACTACCCGCCTGTGTGGAAGAGCATATTAGAAGATAGCAGATTATTGAAGAGGCAGTTCTCAAATTCAGCCGACAATTCGTTAGGCCGGAGGATAAAATGATTGATGGCTGGCCCTCCATTGCTAGTTTTCAAGGCATTATGCTGCGTATCTCGAAAACTTGTTGCCAAAATGAAGGTTTGCACTTGACTGACCTAAACTAGCACTTCACTAAGGGGTCTATTGGACTGGTGGTCCTGTGTGACAAACACTTTGAATTCTGCATGATTAATACTTGCAATATCTAGACGTTTTGCGTACACTACATTTTGATCCTTTAAGCATGGAAAGTGACAATTTCCGAAAAACAGATCATCAGAAAAGGAATGAGAAAGAAAAATCAAATGGTTGCAACCATTAGAAATTGACTTGCAGTATGAGAACTGTTGGAAATTTGTCTTTGGCGGGGAGGTGCGTCCACTCATGTTTAATGAATTAAACACTAGTGTTCCGCATGTTGGAGGCTTTGTCTCTTCACACATGCATAATCTACGAAGTGAGTAGATGACCGTAGGGCCAAGAATCGTCAAATTTCGTTGAGAAATGAAAGAGATATTGGTCCACGAAGTAAGGTGTTTGAGACATAAAAATATGGTGTGGGACAAATCTACCACATTGGTGGGAATAGGAAGAATTGCTCTCTATATAAGTCTCTAATGTGGTAAAGGGTTTGGGACCCCAAGGGGTATCCCATGTGTTTAAAGGAGGGAGGACCTAAATGTGCTTGGGTTCAAGGCTAAGCCCACACGCTCGCCGCCCTCCCGTCCCGTCCGGTCTCGGGCTCGATATTATCTTTTTGGACCCCAAATCACTGCCAAACAGTGACGAAAAACAGTGAGCATATGCACAAGATATACACAACAGAGACACACTATATACACAGAGACAAATCAGAAGAGAAAACAGAAACTCTTCCTTCCTTTTCCATATCTTCAGCAAGTCGATTCATATTTGTTTTCTTCGTCAGGCTCAACCTATTGGTTTTGTAGCGTTGAGATTAAAGTGTTGTTTTATCTTGGGAGACTATTGCCCGCTAACGTAAAAGCATATATACGGGGCAATTTTATCTTAAGGACAGAGGGAAATCACTCGACTCAACACACAACGTTGTAACCATCCAGATTTAGTTGTTTCTTGATTTCAGGTTATCAAGATTCAAGACACAACAAGCTTGCGGTAGTTATCAACATTGGCCTATTTGTTCAACAAGATTCAATTTCTGAATTTTGAATATGTTGGATATTACAAAGGTTGCAGAAAACGGGAATTACAAGTAACTGCTAATGTAAGAATTGAAATTACAATTCAACTAGAAATCTGAAAATTACAAAGATGAACAAGAAAAACTGAAAAACTATTTTTGTTGAGTCGAGTGTGGCACTCTGTCCTTAAGACAATATTGCCCCGTATGTATCCTTTATACGTCCTGGACAATTTGTCTCCCAAGATAAAACAAAGAATGGGAACACTTGAGCAAAGAAAACTCAAATGCTACCGTGAAGAATATTGAGCAATGAAATGATGCTAGGAAGATGTAGGAAGAAACTGTTTTGCTTGTGTATTTTTCGTGTATATTGCAAGTATGTTAAGTGTGCCTCAACAATGGTGTAAGGGGTGTTTATATAGGTGAGGGAGGGCTGTTTAATCGCCTCCATAACAAACCCATTATTGGCCAAATAATGGCCATTATGGAGGTAGTAAAGCCATCAAAATAAATGGTGAAAGACCAACGGATTTGGCCATTATAGGAGAAGTAATTCAGCCAAAATAAATGGCTGAATTGAGTGCTTGGCGTTTCTGTTCTGACCGTCGAAATTCGACTTTCGAAAACTTCGGGGACCAAACTGTACATCTTGAAACTTCGGGGACCAAACTGTACATCCGAAAGAATTCGGTCCAAATCGTATTTCGAAACTTCGGGATCAAACTGTACTTCTAGCAAAGTTCTCTGACCCAGAAAGATAATATCAGAAGGCCCACAGCCCACGACCCGTGACCCGGAACTCGGAACCGGACCGGACGGGCAGGCGGCGGCTGCACGCGTGTGGTCTTTCCTCGAACCGAAGCACATCTAGGTCCTCCCTCCTTTAAACACATGGGATACCCCTTGGGGTCCCAAACCCCAAACCAATTTTGAGTCTTATATACACAACAATTCTTTCTTCCTCTACCGATGAGGGAGAATTGATCACACACCACACTTTTCCATGCTTCAAACACCTTACTTCGTGAACCAATATCTCTTTCATTTCTCAATGAAATTTGACGATTCTTGGCCCTACGGTTATCTACGTACTTAGTAGATCATGCATGTGTAAAGAACCGGATTCTCCAACATACGTAACACTAGTGTTTAAGCCGTTAAAGTTGGTCGGTCGCAACTCCCGCCAAAGGCAAATTTCCAACAGAATATTTGTTTATCCTTTCGAATACTTGTAATATTTATTTACTTCTCGTACTGCTTTATAAAGTACAATATAGCAACCAAAATTATGATATGGTCCAAGAAAACTTTCCCACATGAAAAAAGGTTTATGTCCAACTTGAAGTCACTCCAAGAGGAGAATACGAGGGCAGATTGCTAATAAGGAGAGAAAAAAGGTTTCTTTTACATTAAAGGAACGTCCTGAGCCGAGTGTCTCTCGGAAACAGCCGCTCTACCTACCAAGGTAGATGTAAGGTCTACGTATATTCTATTCTCCCCAGACCCCACGTTGTGTGATTTCACTGCGTATGTTGTTGTTGTTGTTATTGTTGTTATTGTTTTACATTAAAGGTACAGTTGTTACTTAAAATATGACATGTCCAAGAACCCTGTAGATGTTGACAAAAAATTATGAAACTTTTCATTTTCTTGGTGTGTCTTTGATAGCAACGACCATTATTCTTTTCTTCATAATCAACTAATTCGTAAGCATTTACTCTTGTTTCCTTTCTCTTTAAGGCCACAATTTCTACTGTTCTCCCCATTTTGGACTATTGGAAGAAATGATAGTTGAAAACTGAGATGAGGGGCAAGAACTGAGAACTACTAGCATCATTATTACTGGCTATATTCAAGATTTAGAGAAAGAGATGTCTGGGGAAATCGAAGAGATCGGAGAAGATATCAAAAGTACAATAAGCAGTAAAGATGCAGAAATTAATGATGTTTATGTAGCTGTTGGAAAAAATGACTTGCATGTTCTTCAATGGGCACTTGATCATGTTATTTGCCCCGGATTTCGCATCAGCCTCGTGCACATTTTTCCTCCCATTAAGTACATCCCTACACCAGGTAACTATTACTCTTGCACTCCATACTCTATCTAAACAAAATTAACAGAAGTATACATATATAGGAGATGAGTCATTGCTATCTGTTTCTCCACTCAATGTCCTTTTTCTTTTTTGTTCTTCCAGTTTTTGGTTCATCTATCTTATCTAAACACAAACAAGACGGTATATTTTAAATATCACATCAGGGGAGTGTCGATTTATTCATAAAATCAGGGAATTCAAGAACATGAAGAGTATATTGAATATACTGGTTCAATTTTCTTGTCTGCTGCTGTGACAGATGCAGATGAAGAATAGTAAATCTCAATTCTCAAAGTTACTTATGAATATGTCTATTCTCTAGAGATAAGTTACTCCATGCTCAATTCTCCAGAGTGGTGCTTCTGAACTTTGTAGCAGCCAAAGACAAAACTGAAAGCTGCCTTTCCTTGACAAGAATCCTAGGATTTTTCACCATGTATCTTGTCCTTATCCAGTTTACAGTTAGTTCAGAGGTGAATAAGTTCCCTGTAGATTGCCCCAAGTGCAATTTTCTGAATACTGTTAGAAATTTACTAATGTCGAATTAAGCTTATCCCATTATTTATGACTCGAACAATTGGGGCCCCGCGCGTCGGAAACGTCGTTTACACACACGGGCACTCGTAGTGTCAAGTATCGTAAATTTCGTTAGTGAAAGAGATATTGGTACGTAAGTAAATGTTTGAGACATAGAATAATAGACGGTTATTGACTAAATAACAAGTGTTCCACATCGGTAAACGAAGGAAGGATTGTGCAAAGTGTAAGATGGTGCGGCACCGGAAAGGGCCGCGGCACCACCCGAACGGAATTCCAAAAGTTTGGCTGATTATGGAGAGGTTTTGGAGCATTAAAATGACAGTTTTTCCTCCATAAATCAGCCATTATTTGGCTGCATTAATTGGTGAATTAAAGGGCCATTACATGGCATTTAAATGGCCATTACTTGTGCCATTACTTGGTTGGTCATCATGGGGATTCAATGGCCATTACTTGGCATTGAAGGACCATTACATAGGCATATGAAGAGCCATCTTGCACACCTATAAATTGAGGCATTTTGGCTCAATTCTAGAGACTTACACACAAGTTAACAACACCACAAAGAGATCAGATTTTCCTGATAGCAATCCTTCTCTTAGCAATCTTCTTTAATTGTGTTCTTCGCTGGGGTCATTTGTGTAGGCTTTGCACAGTTGATAGTTTGCTGTTTTATCTTGGGAGACTATTACCCACACTTTCGTAAAACCTATATACGGGGGCAATCTTGTCTTAAAGACATAGAGACATCTCTCGACTTAGCCGGTGGTGTTGTGATTATCTAATTGATTGCTAAGTGTTTTAAGTATGAACTTGAAACTCAAAGGACTCTAACCGTTCGAATTCTCAGCGGTTCTACAAGCCACAAGTGTAGCAGTTCATGTTCTTGTATTTCTGAATACAAGATCCAGATTTGTTCAAGATTAAAAGATTGACAACTTCTTGTTGTAATCTTTGTTGTTTATCCTTTCGAAGCACTTGTAATAGTTATTTACTATTCCCGTACTACTTTATCTCTAACAAATACTATCTAGGAACAAAGGGAAGGGGGCCTTGGATCACCAGTAAAGTTGGCTCGAACCCTTGACCTATAGATTATGGGTTTGTGTTGTGGAATCAGCCACCGACAAGTGTGACAGGAGAGGGTGCTTGTATTACACCCTCTTTGAGTGTGTCCCTTCCACAAACCTTATATGAATGGGGATGCTATGCCCCCGACTTCCCTTTTTTGTAGGAACAAAGGGAAATTTGATAGGAAAAATAAATAAAATGAAACTGATACTTGCATCAGGACACTACCTCCTTTGGATGTGACGCTTCCCTCGATCTTGCATGAACATGGATGCTTTGTGCACCGATATACCATTTCTTCTAGGAAGTAAGGAAAATTTGATGAAATAAAAACAAAATGAAATGACTTGCTAATAGGGGTGTCCAACGGGGCGGGATCGGGGTTTCCATTTTTTTTTCCACTTAATTTTAAAAAATAACATATATAAACACCTCAATAATTGAACAAGATGGTGTAATAAAAACATCCCAAGATTGTTTTTGTACCTCTTATATTATTTAATAGAAATATGATTTTTTTGTAATACAATTTCAAAATTGCAACTTTCTGGTGTTGAAAGTTGCAAATAACATAGTAAAATTGTAATTAAAAAAATCACATATTTATAAACACATTTTTTAGTTTCTTCACAATGTCTTGTCGTTCTTCAGTTGGAATTGGAATTTGTTGGTCAAATTGCTCGACGTCACTTCCACCTCTGTCGGATAAGATTTCGTTGTAGTTTTCGTCGTCTTCTTCGTTGATCTCCGGTTGACCACACCTTCTACGCTTTGCTCGTATCCAATCTCTGAATAAAACTGCAATCTCCAAGCTATCTCCCGCTAATGAGTGTTTGTGTTCTCTTATTTGAAATCTTCCGGCAGAAAAAGCACTTTCAGACGTTGTTGATGACGCTTGAATGTTCAACACATCTCGGGCCATCTTTGATAGTGTCGGAAATGTCTTCTCATTCTCCCTCTAGTATTTCGGCAAGTCTTCACGTCCTTCTTCATTGAGAACTGCTTGGTACGGTACAACACCCTGCAAAACAAAAACATCAAACTCGCTAACTTGATTAGTAGTGGTACCACTAAACATTCTATATCTAAGGATTTCAATACTAGTCGCAGAAACAACATGTCTTTTTTGAGGTTGTATTGATGATGAAGAAGAAGAATAATAATAATAAGAAGAAGAAGATGGTATGGAAGCCGGTTGGTTGCTAGCAATTTCTTGTTGTTAATGCGTATATACTTTTTTGCATTCATCTTGTATGCTAGACAAAACTTCTTCTTTAGTTGGTTCCTTAGGTGGTTGTTCATTTGGATTTTTTGGAGTTGGAGGTGGAAGTACTTCTATACAATCATAAATAGTTTCAATAAGTGCTTTACAACCGTCTATTTTAATAGTCGGATTTAATACAACACCAATAATATAAATAGTGGGAATAGAAAAAAATATCTTTTTAATTTGATAAACATTTTTTAATAGGTGTCTTATAAGATGGTTTTTCCATATATTCACTAAGTAACAAAAATATTAGAGCTATATAAAATAACATAGTTGAAATAGTAGGATAATATATACTAAAAAATCTGTTAGTTGCTTGAAAAGATTTCTCAAAAAATACAATAAATTCTGAATTTTTTTTCAATCGTTATCTACAACCATATCAATTGAATTTCGATTATGGGCGTTAAAAAAATAAAGTTTTAGGTCTTCTATAATCATAAGAAACAAGTAGTTGTTCAAATAAAGAATTTCACCTAGTCGCTACTTCTTCGGGAATTTTTCTATAAGCTAGTCCACAATCGTGACAAGTTTTTTTATATTCTTTTTTTTTTTTTGTATTCTATTACTTCTAAAAATAAAGTTTATAGCAAATTGTAATTTATTAAGAATGTCTTCAAAAAGTGATAGATCGTCATTTAAAACTAAGTTATAAATATGATACATATATTTTATATGAAAATGATTAGGAAAAGATGGAGTTAATAGATCTTTTAAAAGTCTAATAGCATAATTATTAGAATAATCATTATCTAACGTAACAGTCATTATTTTGTCAGTTATACCATAATAATCGCAAACTTGATGAATATTTTCTGCAATAAAATTTTCGGTGTGCCTATCATCAATATAACTATGTGCTAAAATATGTTTTTGCATAGACCATTTATAATCTATCCAATGACATGTTACAGTTAAATAATCATGGTCGTTAGTACTACGGCGTATATCAGACGTGATAGATACTTTGCCAGGAAAATGATATAATGAATAATGTAAATATTGTTGATATTCATGTGCAACTTTAAAAACCTCTCTCCTAACAGTTGATCTAGAAAAATCGTTAAAAACAAGATTATACATATCTCTAATGTAATGAATAAAACTAGGAGATGAAGGAAATGAAAAGGGCAAACCCTCCATTGCAACTAATTTTACTATTGCTTCCCTATCATTGTGTTTATCGTATTTAGGGCCTACAATTCTTCATGTCATCTGGTTAATTTGACCATGTACTTGGTCCGGACACTATGTGAACCTTGTCCCGACTGAAAACGCATTGGCGTACCCGACTTTGTAGCCTCGTATTCATCCCACCTAGCTTTGTGAAAACTTTGTGCATGTCTCAATAAACCTCTCGTCCCACCATGACCCTTTCCCATTTTAAATTTATAAACATTTTTACAAATTTGGCATCTAACTATTTGATTCTCTTTGTCCCTATAAAAAAAATCCCATCAACAGATTTTAATTTTCGTTGTGTGGGGCCTCGTCTTATGCTAGGGGGGAATATGAGGCGTTCCAGTTCCGTTTGAGGTGCACTAGTGGGTGTGTCATCTAGATTAGTGAGTGTGTCATCTAGATTATCTTCTAAACTAAAGTCTGGTTGAGTTGCAGAATATATCTCATCGTCTAATGGTATATCATTAAAAAAATCAGTTTCATCTATATGAGTATAATAAATCAAATCATCCTGTTTAGAAATAGGATAACTAGAAGAAGTACTTCTGCCCTTGTTACCCCTACTAGAAGAAGCACCCTATCCTTAAACATACCTCTTAATCCTTTTATTTTAATTATGCAAATATATAATTAACGATAATGAAATTAAGTGCGATAATTAAAATAAAGTAACAATACTAATTTAAAGAAGGAACGAAGGTATCAAACGCCGTCATAATGTCGACGTGTAATCGAGGTTGAAAATTAAGACTTTGCTCGATGGATGATCCTCAAGCTAGTTGCCAACTTCACTCCAAATTTTTGAACTTTGATATAGTTATACAAATGAACAAATAAAATATAATATTTAGTAGGCAATGTAGACTTGTAGAGAGATAGATTGAGAGATTGTAGGAAGATTTGTGAGAAAGATGAAGAGAAAATGAGGTATTTATAGTTGGAAAATTGGGTTAAAGTGTAAATATATTAACTTAGGGTTAAAAATAAATATTAAGGGGGTAGGGGGAGGCCAAAAATGATCGTTGCACAACGGACAAAATATAAAATGGTCGTTGTGCAACGGTCATTTTTACAAAGGGGAGGGGGGCGGGCAGGACCGGGGCGGGTGGGATCGGGCCTGGGGCGGGACGAGCCCAGATCCCGTCCCGGGTTCGAGTCCGGTGCCCATTTTTTTTAGGGGGGATTGGGGCGGGTCGGGACGGGCCAACCCGGCCCACTGGTCAACCCTACTTGCAAATGAACATTGCTAAGTCAATTTTTGTATGATAGTTGGGAACTTATCAAGAAGCCAATTGAGCAAAATGCAAGTGCAAGTCTACATCAATGAAGAGAGTAACAGGAGGAAGAATCTCTTGGAGAAATACATCCACCTATGCAACGATGCGAAAGTAGGTGCAACTCTATCAATCGGAAACTTCACTTCCAAATTTCCAAAACTTTGTTACATTGACAGTTATGGATTTTACTTTGGCTGATAGGTACCAGTTGATACTATGCTTGTGGAGAGCAATTCACCAGCTAAAGCATTACTTGACCTTATTCCTATTGTCAACATCACCAGCCTTGTCATTGGAACTAGGCCATCGCATTCCGCAAGGTAAACTTAGTTAAATTATGCAACGTGAAATTTATCAAAGTTCAAGGATGCTATACTGCAAGTGTTTATCCATTTCAGGCGAGCGAAGAAGGGACGAGATATCGGAGAATATGTTAAAATGAATGCACCAAAATTCTGCGAGGTAAAAGTGGTTGGCCAAGTGCAGCAGCCAAAACATAGTTTTAATCGAAGGCAGCCTGAGATTGCAAGAAATTCTGAAAGAAATTTCCTTGAATGCATATGCTTTTCTGGCAAGTTCTATTGAAATGTTGGAAGCAAGAATGTGACAAAGTTCTTAAACATGTAGAAACTTGTGCCATCTACTAGAAAGTTGTGCTATATATGCAACTGAATTTGTTATAATTTGCACAAATGACTGATATTTCAGTGACAGATGCTACACTAAACTAGAATTCAAATCAAGTTAAGAAACAAACTCCTGTAACAATGAAATCCTTACCAATGTGGCAGTTATATTTGGTGGTTGATTATCAAAAATATTTTTCAACAAAAAGGAGCAAAAAAATTGGAAAATTTATCTGCGCTTTAAATGTATTTTCCTTTTCCCAAAAATATCTCAAGAATTTTCTAAGTTTCAATTAAACTGGAACATTGTATGTACCCATCCTTCATCAATTTAATATTTTACTTCTTATGGCTCAAATTGGATATCTACTTTTTCTTGATTGTACTATAATGTTGATCCCTATTATGAAAGAAAAATAATGATCGTATATAGCACAATACTAATTATCATAAAATTCATTATTAAGCACTAACTGGAAACGTATATTACCACAATTAAAGGTTAAAACAATTACTACATCAACAAACTAAGTATTTTATTCAACTATATCCTCAATAGACGCTTGACACAACATATCAAAATCTTTATCGGCATACATTCTTCAATATGACATAATGAGAATGATAAAGTGACATTCATATTACACTACAGTAAATCAACAATTTCTTGAAACCAGAATCAGTATAAGTCAAAAATCCTTCCTTGTCTTAGAAGAAATATCCACTTGCCATTAGACCATTCTTGATGAAATCTCAACATCTCAGGAGGATATGCAATTTTATCACCAGTCGTAGGAAAATAAACATCGTACTCCTGTCCAATTTTTCCAGTGATAAGACCAAACCACCAGCCATCGTTGTCAAACACATCAACCATATCGTACAGACGAAATCCGTTTTCTAGCAATGTTTCACGTTGATCAGGTGGCACAGGGCGGACCTCGGAGACAGTAACAATCTCTTCCAGTGGCGCGGATTTATCATCAGTCAACAGAGTCTTGTACTTGACTTTGTAATGATAAGCGCCAAATGAAGAAACAATAGCTGCAGTGTAGTAAGAACCTATGAAGCCATATACTTGACTTGCCACTTCAACTTCATCACCCTTTTGGAATACTTTTGTTATTTGTTGTCTCTTGAATGCTATTGATTTTATTGCCTTTGATATCTTATCAATTCTTGATTGATGGAATTTCTCTAAATTATTTGTTGCCATTGCGACTCCACTAGAAACTGATTCAATTGAATGAGAAAAGTTAGGGACTTTGTGTGTTTTGCTAGTGAATTTATAGGAACAGAATTTTGTTTCCGTAAGTGACTGCGAATGGGATTATGGTAATTGTTGTCCTGTTTTCTTTTGGATTCCTTAAATGACTGTTTTTTTTTTGTTTCCTTAAATGACTGGTAATTGGAATTTCCAATTTTTATGTTCCTGAATGGCTTATTTAACTTTCCTAATTTATTAGGGACTTGAACTAGCAAGGGGGGGAATCTCATATCCTGCTTGTACATGAGACCACGGGTCATGAGATGGACCATTACTCTACTCCCATAGTCCAAAATAATGTTTTGCTTCTCTAAATTCAAATTAGTTTTTCTTTTACAAAGTTAAATGTAAAACATTTTTCAAAATTTTAAAAAAAATCACGAACGAGTATTTTAGTTTATTATTTTACATATGGATTTTTGTGATTTATTTCATATGAAAAACGCGCCGTAATTACTAAATTGACTTCTTTTATGGAATCGTGAACTCTTTAAAACTTTATTTATTCCAATGCTAGTCATTCTTTTTTTAGCCGAGTGTCTCTCGGAAACAGCCGCTCTACCTATCAAGGTAGAGGTAAGGTCTTTGTATACTCTACCCTCCCCAGACCCCACGTTGTGGATTTCACTGGGTATGTTGTTGTTGCTAGTCATTCTTTTGGAGCCAACATTGTAGGAAATATTCTTCCTTGCCTTTATTCATTAATGATGTACAATATATATAGTGTTACAGAAATATTTACTTTGCTACAAACTAAGTAACTAATCAATTCTAATTACAAGAGAAATATAATTTTACCTAATATAGGAGATGTATAATTATCAATGCAATCTAATTCTATTACACCACCGCAGTCGAAGCGGGAGGTCGGCGTATGCTGAGACGGTCCCGAAAGTCTTCAAATAAAACCAGAGGAAGACCTTTTGTAAAAATGTCGGCAATTTGATAACGTGACAGGACATGTAAGACACGTACTTGTCCACGAGCAATCTTTTCTCGAACAAAGTGAATATCTAGCTTAATATGTTTAGTGTGTTGGTGGTGAACTGGAATCCATGAGAGATAAATTGCACTAACATTATCACAATAAACCAATGTCGCTTTCGAAACCGGACAGTGGAGCTCTAAAAGAAGGTTCCGTAGCCAAAAGATTCAGACACCACATTAGCAACTCCTCGGTAGTCTGCTTCGGCACTGGATCTAGACAAGGTTTCTTGCCGTTTTGAGGACCAAGCGACCAAATTACCACCAAGAAATACACAATAACAAGATGTGGAGCGTCTGGTATCCGGATAACTACCTCAATCGGCATCTGTGTATGAAATAAGAGTGGTTGTCGAAGACGGATATAAATGCAAGCCATGATCGAGAGTACCCTGAATAAAATGCACAATGCGTTTGAGAGCATGTATGTGATCCTCCATCGGGTTATGCATAAATAGACAAACCTGTTGCACAACATAAGAGATGTCGGGCCTCATGAATGTGAGATACTTCAGGGCCACTACAAGGCTGCGGTAATGCAATGGATCGATATATGGCTTGCTGGACGAAGCACTCAACTTCGGTTTAGTATCAATCGGAGTGGCGGACGGTCTACACGATGACATGACAACTCGTTCAACAATCTCTGCTGCATACTTCTTTTGGGATAAAAATAAACCACTTGCATGACGTGTCACAACTATCCCCAAGAAGTAACTCAATGGCCCTAGATCCTTCATTGCAAACTCAGAGCCAAGCAGTGACATGATAGACTTGCGAAGAGCATCAGATGAGGCAGTTATTATAATATCATCCACATACAAAAGAATGTAAGTGATATAATTACCCTGACATTAGATGAATAAAGAATGATCAAACTTGCTGTTAGAAAACCCAATATGTGAAACATAATCTGCAAACCTCTTGTACCAGGCCCAAATAGCTTATTTGAGCCCATATAATGATTTCTTCAGCAGACACACATGATGAGGATAAGTAGGGTCTCTATATCCCATGGGCTGATACGTGTACACTGTTTCATTGATGACTCCATGCAGGAAAGCAATTTTGTCATCAAGTTGATGAAGCAACCATGCCTTTGAAAGAGCCAGACGGGCTTTGTGCCTCTCAAATATACTATCAGATTTTTATTTATGACTAAAAATTCACATAGACCGAATCACATTAACATCATGGGGACGGGGCACCAAATTTCATGTCCTATTATTAATAAGAGCATTAAATTCATCATCCATAGCCATTTTCAATTCGGGTCATTAAGGGTAGACATAGGATTATGATGCAATAGTGACTTGGAAATATGGGTGTGAAGACCGTATTTTTTATTTGGCTTAAAAATCCCGTGTTGACTACGAGTGACAGACCATTGGGCCAGAATTAGAGTTGGGCCAGGCGGGAAGGACGGACTACCCGATAGTGGGCTGGCAGTGACTGGAATGTCGGGCAGTGGGCTTACGAGCAGTGGGTTGCTTGATCCGGAAGCTGGGCCGAGACTTAGCAGACTGCCAGCTATTGGGACTCGCGGCAGTGGGGCCAGCGAGAGACTCAGCTGGGCCGGCATCTACTAGGCTCGGTGATTGGGTCGAGACACCGAGAAACATGGGGCCTATTTGGGAGGCTAATTTATGGATCAAATACGGGGGTATGCTATCGTCAAGAAATTCATAGGTAGGAGGCCCGGAACAATGTAATTTGGAAAAAGGGAAATTTGTTTCATCAAAAATTACGTGACGACTTACGATGATTTTATTAGAGGATAAGTCAAAATATTTGTAACCACGATGATTTGATGGATATCCCAAAAAAACACAGAGTTGATTAGGGTTGAAGTTTATTATTGGTAGTAGAAGGAAAGAGATGATAGCATAAGCACCCAAAAACTCGTAAATGAGAATATGATGGGTCCCTTAGGTATAAACTTTTGAGTGAGTATTGATAGGCTACTTGTTTGTTCGAAAATATGTTCAACAGATAGGTTGTCATTTGTAACGCATGATGCCAAAATGATGGTGGTAGAGAGGCATGGGCAAGTAAGGTTCTAACTATATTGTTAATGGTTCGAATTTTTTCCTTCTGCTTTTCCATTTTGAGATGATGTATGTGGACACGAGAGACGAAACGACAAACCATTAGTTTTGCAAAAATCCCAAAAAGGCCCATTATCAAATTCTCTACCACTATCACAACTGAATATTTTTAATGTCCCGTTCAAATTGAGTGTGGATATATGCTCTAAAGGATAGAAATATGGAAAAAAACTTGCAACTTTTAGACAAAGGAAAGGTCCACAAAAATTAGAGTAATCATCCAACAACAGGAGATAATATCGATGGTCCGAAGAGCTCAAAATGGGAGATGTCCAAATATTACTATGAATAATATCAAAGGGCATAACAGTACGAAAATTAGACGCAACAAAAGGCAGCTTAACATATTTTCCAAGAAAACAAGAGCGACAAAATGAGAACTACGAGGTTTAGTACACTCAATAAATTTATTTTATTTAAGGGAAGCAAAAACAAGTGCTCTCGGATGACCCAAACGTTCATGCCATAAAGAAGGAGCAAAAGCTACAAAAGTGGATGGTAATTTGGCTTGATGTGTGGTTGTGGTGATTAGATAAAGCTCGCTCCATCTATCACACCTCATTAGACGCATCTCTGTCTGAAAATCATTCACTGAAAACCCAAAAGGATCAAATTCAATAGAAACCCAATTATCAATGGTAAATTTTCTAACTGAAATCAAGTTCTTAATTACTTTAGGTACGTGAAGAACATTTTTCAAAATTATTGGTGGGTTAAGAGGAGACAAGTTTGTAATACCATAACCACGAATTGGAATTGAATGACCATTTCCGACAATTATACCATGATTATTGCTCAAATTAAAATAGAACGTGAGATTACCTTGTGGGGACGTCATATGAGACGTTGCACCGGTGTCCATATACTAATTGCGTCGGCCGAAGTAAGCCCAAGAGTGTGAATCTCTACCTGAATATCTGTCACGGTCGACACTGCCGAGTGGGCCTGCTGCCATTGGCTCGGCAGTGGCCCAAGAATTATAGCCCCTGGTTGTTGGGCCTGCTGGCTGCTGGTCCGTTGTGCCTGGGTTGTTGGCCTGGGGTTGGGCCTGGCCCAATTTCTCGCGGGGAATGAGCAGGGAGGCACGGCCCAGGGCCACTGATAGGCCCACGGTACCGGCCCACTGCCTTACGGGGCTGGTTGTCGCCACTTCCTTTGCGACGGTTGCAGCCACCTTTTCCACCACTTCGGCCACCGCCGCGGTTTTTACTCCCGTTACCGCCGTTTTTTGCCCTTCTGGCCACGATTTGGCGGCAAATTTTCAAATTTTGACGAACTCTCGTCGGACAGAGCAACAACCAAGGCGGAATTTGACATGGGGCTGTCTTTTTGGCAATACCCGCTTCTTCAAGGATGAGCATCAAACGAGTTTGGTAGAATGGCGGAAGAAGATTGCTTTGGCAGATGAGCATACCTACTCCACTATATGCGTCAATAAGGCCGACAACCATTTGTTACACGAGCCGATTGTTAGTTACCGACACCTGGACGTTCTTGAGTTGGTCTGAAAGAACCTTGAGCCGTTGACAGTATGCGGACACATTGGGAAAATCCGCCATACTAGTGGTGGAAAATTCATGCTTATGTGTGATGGCCCTGAAATTTTTATTATCTTGGAATATGTCATGTAAAAGTTCCCAGACTTCCATAGCCGTGGAATCAGGCTCAAGAATAGTATGTAATAAATCACTCGAGATTGTGGTGTAGATCCACTAGAGGACCATTGCATCTAGGGTCAACCATAATTCCTTCTCATCATCGGTCTTCGCCACCTTCTCCTTGCCTTTTTCCGACGGAATTATGTGATGGATAACCCGGTGTGAGCGACAATGGATTTTAAAGAGTTTCGCCCATGTCGCATAATAGACGTTCTCCATCTCAAGAGTGATGGAGATATGAGATTTGGTGTTGGAGACAACTAGGGCTGGGTGAAAATTGGATTTCGAATCAGGCATGGCTGTCGGACGGAGAAGGGAAGTCGGCGGTGCAAGGAAGAAAGGGGGGGGGGGGGGCGATAGGTTTGAGATAGAAAATTTTAGGGTTTAGGATCTTTCCCTAGAATCTGATACCACGTAGGAAATATTCTTCCTTGACTTTATTCATTAATGATGTACAATATATATAGTGTTACAGAAATATTTACTTTGCTACAAACTAGACAACTAAGTAGTCCTAATTACAAGAGAAATCTAATTCTACATAATATAGGAGATGTACAATTATTAATTCAATCTAATTCTATTAAACATAACCAACCCTTTTTCGTACGATTGAGAAATGTTAATATGCATTGGGATGAAGTGAATGAAATTAATTCTAAAACTTTTGCTTTTTAATCTTATAATTGCAGTCAAATAGGTGAAAAAAGTGTGTAATTTATACCTTTGAACTACTGTACATTTTGTCTAAATTTTTTATCCTCCTACAAAATTCAACGAAACTTTATTGAGTCATTCAGTCTTAATAATATATGTTGAACTTACTTTTTTAATAATAAAATGATTGTATAATAGGGGGGAAAACACAAATTACCCCTAAATATAAAATATATACCTGTTTATGCCCTCTCCTAAATTAATTTTACTTTTCGGTCAGAAATATTGACCAGAATAGCCCCTTCCCCAAAACCCTATATATCATGATGATATTATAGAGGACTAAGAGAAGGACTGAAGCAATCCTCAATGACACCATTTTCGTATATTTATATACCACTATGGTATCACAGAGGACTAGGAGAGTGTCTCACTGAAGGACTGAATCAAATCTCCATGATATCATCTCAATATATGGTATATACTATGATGGTATCATGAAAAAATGAGGAATGTCTCATTGGAAGATTGAAGCAGTCCTCTATAATTAATCTCGGTATATGTTTAAAAAATGACGATATCATTGAGGTTTTTCGAGGAAAGTGTATTTTTTGAATAAATGAACATGATTCTTTATGATACTCTATCGGTACAACAACAACAACATATCTAGTGAAATTCCACAAAGTAGAGTTTGAGGAGGGTAGAGTGTATGCAAATCTTACCCCTACCTTGGGAGGTAGGGAGGTTGTTTCCGGTAGACCCTCGGTATATTATATTATATACTATATGTTTTCATAGAGGGCTGATGAGTATTTTTGAAAAAAATGAAAGAAGTACTCTGTAATACCATCGTGGTATATAAGAAATAGGGTGATATCATATTGGTATCATAATTTTAGGCGTATGGACAGGTAATTAGTTTAGAAAAGGATATGAACGTCCTCCGGGGCATAGTCCAGTGGCAAAGCCTGGGCGCTATAAGGCGCTCTGGCATGGACAGCGTGGGTTCGATTCCCCGCAAGCACGAGGGATACCTGTTTGTTGGGGAATTTGACCTTGTCTCATTGTTCAGTTGTACGCTCCCAGAAACTGGCCACCGGAGCACATCCCGCGATTTACCTGGTGATAGTTGCTGAAGGACCGGTGCTATTACCTCCAGGACGTCTGGGTAATACCAGTGAAGTAGTCAGGCGCAAGCCTGGAAACCTGGATCATCACGTGTAATTATTTTGGTTTGAGGGTCATGGACTTTCTTCCAAAAAAAAAAAAAAAGAAGAAAGAGAAGCAATGGGTCATCTGCTGGATAAATGCCCAAGCCCATATCTAACTACTAACAAATGTATCAAAATCCCAATGTCTTCAACTGCAGCCAGGCCCAATCCATCAATCTCCCCTATATAAATGTCTATAAACCCTAACCACACTCTTCCCTTACCGCGGCCAAAATGACAACCAGATTCAAGAAGAACAGGAAGAAGCGTGGCCACGTTAGTGCAGGACATGGTCGTATAGGAAAACACAGAAAACATCCAGGTGGACGAGGTAACGCTGGTGGTATGCACCATCATCGTATCCTTTTCGACAAGTACCATCCAGGTTACTTTGGTAAAGTAGGTATGCGTTATTTCCACAAGCTACGTAACAAATTTTACTGCCCAACTGTCAATATCGACAAGTTATGGTCACTTTTACCACAAGAAGTGAAAGATAAAGTTGAAGCTAATAAAGGTGGTGCTGCTCCTTTGATTGATGTTACTCAGTTTGGGTATTTTAAGGTTTTGGGTAAAGGTGTTTTGCCTAATGGACAACCTGTTGTTGTGAAGACTAAGTTGGTTAGTAAGAATGCTGAGAAGAAGATTAAAGAAGCTGGTGGTGCTGTTGTGCTTACTGCTTAGGTTTTCAGGTTATTTAGTTGTTTTTTAAATGTTGAAGTTAATGTCTTTTCTTAGTTAAATGGAGATTTGAACTTGGGGTTTTACTTGTTTTGAAATACCTTTGAGATGTTTCTATTTAATGAGATTTTGCCTGTTAAAGCACTCATTGATAGAAATTGGCATATTATTTTACTTGACTTTTGAATGCTCTTGGATATCGTTAGGTTCATGATCTGTTTTGTCCCTTTTTATATTCTATTTGAAATTTTGTCAAATTTTGTGTTAATGATATTGCTTGTGCTAGTTTTTACGTCACGTAACTATATCTCAAATAGAATTTATCTTGTACCAGGTTTTTCTTTTGGTTTGTTTTTGTGAGTTGAACTGTGAGTAACCTTTCCAAATGTGATGCTTTTGCTGTTGTGTTTTTTTTATCAAATAGAGATTCACTGACTTATGTCTGTATTTTGGTTGATATTATGAGATAGGACCTTTGGTATAGTTTATAGAACTACTTTATTAACATGGTATCTGAGTGGTGTTGATTCGAAGGAGCCGTAAATGAGGCTTTAAGTAGTTCTCTCGTGTAGTTTGAGTTGTAGGAATGTGTTATCCATTTTAGGACACATGTGCTTGCTGAATAAAATAGCCATTTTCCCCTTCTCATTTCTAGCAACATGTGGAATTGGTTTTGTAGTTTAGGAATTTTCATATGCAAATGTGTTCAACTTATAGGGTGTGGCCACGTATAGTGGAACGAATCAAACAAAGGGAGTAATGTTTGGTTGAGAGGGATGCGTTCTTTTTTCTGGTTCTTTGTTTGATAAGAACAGGTTTTGCATCTATAGTGTTAAAATGACGAGGATGTTGAAAGATCAAAATACAAAGCAGGCTGACAATTTTGAAATTTTACTCTAGATAAGAACTTTTTGCAAAGAGTAGAGATTGTTTCCTAGCCATATGGTGTAGTTGGAGTTAATGATGCCTTTTGGATTTAAAGGAAGAGAGATTGACCCATGTAGAAGAGAAGGAAATAACATGAAGTTATCTTTGTTTTTAAATGATTAGGAAAAGAAATGAAGTTAAAACCTACAAGAGCCTCTTTTGACAGAGAAAGTTCCCTCCACTCCGTTCACTTGTGGATAAAGTTAAAGTTTTTATTCATGAGCTGATGTGTTCGATCTTCCTAATCTCGCCATAAGAATCAATTAGAGCAAAGAGTTTATCTTGCTCTTCTTTCGGAAACAACCTCTCTACTCTGCAAAAGGGTTGGGATAAGGTTTGCATACATCGCACCCTCCCCAGACGTCACTTGTGGTTGCACTTGGTATGTTGTTATTGTAGTTAATCTCACTCTTTTCTCTCATTTCTTGCTCACGCTTGTCTCCAATCTATTCTAAAAGGTATAGTAGGCTTTCAGATTAAGGTGTATTTGCTTTCACAGGATATTAGTATGTTTACAGTTTTTTGCTGCAAGTCAGCATGTTCATTGTTCACTAAAACATCTAATTTGTTAGGCTAGCCCATAGAACTAAATATGGATGAGCCGAGTGTGTCATTTTGCATATTCTCCTAATTTAGCTATGGGAGCACTAGGTGTACTGTGGACTTGTTACGTTATTACCTCTGTATTATATGGTATTGTTTGTATGTCTTGGTTGTCTCAAAATAGTAGCCAATGGTTTTTTTTTGTGTGCATGATAAAGATGTGATTTTTGTCAAAGTATCTCAAACTGTATACTGTGATCCAATTTTATCTTCAGTTTCTACGGGATGGTAGATTTTCTGATTTTAGTAAATTTTTTGCTTAAAACAATTGGACCTCAAATAAATAACTTCCGTTATTTTAATTGCATTACATAGACAGTGTCACTATATTGTAAGCTTAGATGTTTCTATATTGTATCTTCTTCACTTTGTCAATTACGGAGTATTTTTTAACTTAACCTCTTCTCTTTGATCTTCCAATGTTATATTGCTGGTTTTAATTCTACGCACTATTGGGAGCTGTGTAGTTACTTGCAATTGTCTACTATTTACCTGTTCATATCAGAAACTATTGGGAAACACTTGAATATTTTTTTTGGGGAAAAGGACATAATTGTCCATCTGGCCTAAATTAACGACAGCCAGATGACCCAATAATGTTGTAAATCCATTTGCTAGCCCCAAATTAAATCCAACAGGTGCCCATTTCCGAAATATAAGCCCAACAGGTCTTTGGCCCTTCGTATCAACCTAAAATATTGGATATTGGTTAGTACTACTTCAAAAATCATGAACCTAATTCTTTCAAGCTAGGAGTTACTTTTGAAAAAATCTGTTTTAGCTAGTTCTTCTAATTTTGTATTCATGTATTATTGTATATAATATTATTTTGTTGGGGAAATGCTAGCTTTGGTCCATCGTTGAATTATTGGACGTAGCGCATTTAATTGAAGGGTGTGATTTTGATCAAATTAAGGGCATTCTGGGTTTTATATAATAACCACCGTCTTTCCGGTGCCGAAGAAAAACTAGTACGTACTTTCTTAAATTAAATATAGAGTAGAAATATGGACATATACATTAGAGGGAGATGATGGCAACAGAGAAGCTAATGACAAGAAGACGAAAATCGGAAAAGATCAAAAAATCGATCCATTGTCATCTTCAACGTTGAATGGAAAGTAGTCTCTGACTTGTTCTTTCCATGTTTTCAATTCAACAACAATATCACTAACTCACGTTGATGAGAAATGCGGGTTTGAGACGGTGAAAAACGAGAGCTAACAGTCGATGATGCTCATTATAAAGAGTGATGGTTAGTTAAGGTGGAAGGAGACAATTTTATACGTTGTTCTTTTACTCGTCTATCAAGGATGGAGAATTGTGATCCAAAGAGCTCCAGCTTGCTGGTGAAAGGTTCTTGCCTGTACCCTAGGGCGTCGCAGGTTCGAATCCCCTCAATGGATATCGTCCTTCGGGGCATATACCTTGTGGTAAAGCCTGGGCGCTAAAAGCCGCGCGGGCAATGTTGCGATCAATGTGGGTTCGATCCCCGCTGCCGAAAGAGGGGTCAACCTTGTAGCATTGATCCGTTGGACGCAAACATTGACACCGACCACGGGGTGCACATTCCGCGATTTACCTGGTGGTGGGGTGTTATTGAAGGACCAATTATCCCATCATCCCCAAGAAACAGGAGTCTAGTACCCTTATAGCTTTACTTGTGCAGTACTTAGCGATATGGAGGAGACACAAGTCGTCGATGCTCGAGATCCATGGTTAAACAAAAAAAAAAAGGATGGAGAATTGTGATTCCAAAAAGCATAATCTTGGCATGCTTTGATTCGTTGCTTTGGGTTGATTTGGTGAGCAACGAATTTTGGCTAACTGTGAGTTGCAAAAGAGAGACACGCCAATGGTGGAACGGCGCCGATGAGCCAATTCCAGGCATTTATGTTGGTGGGCTATAATTTATCTTTATTTTGTGTCTAAGGATTATTTCAGGTCATTTGATTAGAATTGAGCCTTTTTTTGTTGGTGGCTATGAATGTCCTTTTCCCTTTTTTTTTGTTTGTGCAAATTTGTTGGATTCGTATATATCCTATATAATCTCGAGAATATGGGCCCATCCGGATGGATTTATTGTTTTTACTTATAAGTCAAAAAGTATAAGTTATAAATTTTAGCTTATGATTTTTAGTTTATTTTTAATATTTTGACTTAAAAATAAGTGCTTAAAAACACTTTTTTTATTTTATCCCTACACCACAAAAGTGCTTATAAGCTATTTTGACATTAAAGCACTTATAATAGGAAAATTTTCATAAATGGCTATATTTAGGGTTTTTTCGTTAGGCATAGCTACACTTTTGCTAATTGCATTTCGTAGCTATAGTAACATGTATTCAAATTCGGTTATATTCTAATTCGATGTATTCATTCGTTCGTAGCAACTACTTTTACACTTTATTCAACTTATTGTATTTAAATTCGATTGTATTCAAACAACATAAATACAAAAAATACATGAATATTCATCTGTATTTAAAATTTATTGTATTCATTTGTATACAAAAAAATCTCCTTCGAAATACAGACGAAAAATACATAAAAACACTCTATTTTACACTAAAAATAATGAAAACACTCAAATACACTTAGATCTGAGATACACCGAATGAAGAAGGGTTTCGTCGGAGCTGGTTTTGAACATCGCCGTAGGGGGTGCGATCAATGATGACTACTATAATTAGTATAGCAGAATAAGATTTGAGAAGAGGAGCAGTGGGTTTCACCGGCACAACGACGACAGGTGGCTCTACCAATCGCAAAACCATTAATATCTCCCAAACAAGAGCCTTGTGGCATGGCGGAGAGACCACCCATTATCAACACTACCCACTTCAACACCAAGGACATCAATATCACCACCACCGCATACCAGGATTGCTTCTATAAGGGATCGACATACTAAGGTTGACGGAAGAGGGCGGAGGATAAGATGCTGGCAACATGCGCCGTTGGTGTTGACGAGGTGCAAGTCCGAGCCGATTAGGAGAACGACGGCGGCGGCGGCTAAGGTTTCGCCGAAGAGTTGTTTCATAGTGGCCGACGGCGACGGAGGGAGAAGAATCGTCCCAAGGCCTAGCCCTACGATTCTCAGTCAATAATGAAAATAATAAAGAATAGAGAAATCTACTTTAATTATCTAGTATAGCTATGATAGGTAATTCAAATACACATTATCATAGAATAGGCAAATAATATTTAGTCATAATTAGCCATAATTATGTATATGGTAGATGCATTTTAGTTATTACTTACCGTAATTGTAGCCTAGTGATGATGCTTGTATTTTAGTATATGTACTATGACTTTTGGAAGAAAATAATCAAGGAAGAATATTTCTTACATAGTATCAGATTCTAGGAAAGTTCCTAAACCCGAACTTTTCTTTCTCTCAAACCGTCGCCCCCCTTCCTTGCGCGCCGCCTGGCCTTCCTTCTCGTCCGACAACCATGTTTGACTCGAAATCCAATTTTCACCTAGCCCTCGCTGTCTCCAACATCAAATCTCATATCTCCATCACCCTTGAGATGGAAAACATCCATTATGCGACATGGGCATAACTTTTTAAAATCCATTATCGTTCACACGGGTTATCCATTACATAATTTCGTCGAAAACATGCAAGGAGAAAGCGCCAAAACCGAGATTAGAAGGAATTATGGTTGACCATTTATGTGACGGTCCTCCAGTGGATCTACCCCACAATTTTGGGTGATTTACTACATACTATTCTTGAGCCTGACTCTACGGCTATAAAAGCTTGGAAACGTTTACGTGACATATTTCAAGACAATAAAAATTTCCGGGTTGTTACACTTGAGCAGGAATTCTCCACCACGAATATGACAGATTTTCCCAATGCGTCTGCATACTGTCAACGACTCAAGGTTATGTCCGACCAACTCAAGAACTTTGGGGCGCCGTAACTAACAATCGACTCGTGTAACAAATGGTTGTCGGCCTCATAGACGCATATAGTGGAATAGGTATGCTCATCCAAAAGCAATCCTCTTCCATCATTCTACCAAGCATGTTCTATGCTCATCCTCAAAGAAGCGGGCTTTGCCAAGAAGATAACCACCGTGTCAAATTTCGTCATAGTTGTCGCTCTGTCCGGTGATAGTTCGTCACAATTTGAAAATTTGTCGCCAAATCATGGCCAAAAGGGACGAAACGGTGGTAATGGAAGCAAAAATTATGGCAGTGGCCGTGGTGGAGGAAAAGGTGACGGCAATCGCCGAAGAGGAGGTGGTGGCAGGGGCGACGGCCAACAGCAACAACTAGCCCAATGACAGCCACCAGCCCAGTGGGCAGTGGGCCGGCACCATGGCCCTAGAAGTGGCCCTGGGCCGTGCCTCTTTGCCCATTTCCCGCTGGAAATTGGGCCAGGCCCACACCCATACCAGCAGGTCCAATCAGCGCCTGGAATCTTTGGCCCACTGCCGAACCAATGGCAGCAGGCCCACACGACAGTGGCCTCCCCGACGGACATCGAGGCCGCGATGCACACTCTTGGGCTCAATCCGTCAGACGCCAATTGGTACATGGACACCGGAGAAACGTCTCATATGACGTCATCACAAGGTAATCTCTCATCCTATTTTAATTTGAGCAATAATCGTGGTATAATTATCGAAAATGGCCATTCAATTCCAATTCGTGGTTATGGTAATACAAACTTATCTCCCCCGAACCCACCATTAGCGTTACAGAAGGTCCTTCATGCTCTTCAATTAATTAAAAACCTGATTTCAGTTAGAAAATGTACCACTGACAATTTGGTTTATGTTGAATTTGATCCTTTTGGGTTTTCTGTGAAGGATTTTCAGACGGGGATGCGTCTAATGAGATGTGATACTCAGGACGAGCTATATCCAATCACCACAACCACACATCCAGCCATGTTACCATCCACTTTTGCAGCTTTAGCTCATTCTTTATGTCATGAACGTTTGGGTCATTCGGGAGCGCATGTTTTTGCCTCCCTTAAACAAAATAAATTTATTGAGTGTACTAAAACTCGTAATTCTTCTATTTGCTTAGTCGTGTTTGCTTGGAAAACATGTTAAGTTGCCTTTTGTTACTTTTAATTCTTATACTGTTATGCCTTTTGATATTATCCATAGTGATATTTGAACATCTCTCGTTTTGAGCTCCTTGGACCATAGACATTATCTTCTTTTGTTGGATGATTACTCTAATTTTTTGTGGACGTTCCCTTTGTCTAAAAAATCACATGTTTTTCCACATTTCTCTCCTTTAGAGCATACATCCGCACTCAATTTGAACGGGACATTAAAAATATTCAATGTGATAATGGTAGAGAATTTAATAATGTGCCATTTTGGGATTTTTGCAAAACTAATGGTTTGTCCTATCGTCTCTCGTGTCCACATACATCATCTCAAAATGGAAAAGCAGAAAGAAAAATTCAAACTATTAACAACATTGTTAGAACATTACTTGCCCATGCCTCTCTACCACCATCATTTTGGCATCATGCATTATAAATGACAACATATCTTATGAACATACTTCTGAGCAAACAATTAGGCTACCAATCCCCTCTGCTATCCTCTCTTTCCTTCTACTACAATCAATAAACTTCAACTCCGGTCTACTTTGTGTATTTTTTTTAAAGATATTCATCAAATCATCGTAGTTACAAATGTTACGATTTATCCTTTAATAAAATCATCGTGAGTCACATAGTTTTTTATGAAACAAATTTCCCGTTTTCAAAATTGCATTGTTCCGTGTCTCATACCTACGAATTTCTTGACGATAGTATATTCCCGTATTTGGTCCATAAATTGGCCTCCCAAACTGGCCCACTTATTTTCGGAACCTTAGCCAGCACTTGGGCCCAATTCCCAAGCTCAATGGCTGCTAGCCCAGCCCCTCATTGGCAACCAACTACTGAGAGGCCCAATGGCTGACAGTCCACTGGGTCACGACCCAATGACTGGCACGGACGCCCATCGACTGCCAGCCCACTCTCGGGCAGTCCAACCCCTTCACCCCTAGACCATTCTCCAATTCCAGCCCAACACCAATTCCAACTCAATAGCTAGTCACTCATAGTCAACACGAGATTTTCAATCCAAACAAAAAATATGATCTTTACACCTAGGTTACCAAATCACCATTGCCCCATAATCCTATGTCTGGTCTTAGTGACTCGAATTGAAAAATGGTTATGAATGATGAATATAATGCTCTTATTAATAATAGGACGTGGATTTGATACCCCGTCCTCCTGATGTTAATGCGATTCGGTCTATATGGATTTTTAGTCATAAAGAAAAATCTGATGGTACATTTGAGAGGCATAAAGCCCGTCTTGTAGGTGATGGAAAGACTCAACAGGTGGGTGTGGACTGCGGTGAGACTTTCAGTATGGTAGTTAAACCAACCACTATTCGCACGGTACTAAGTCTAGCTCTTTTGAAGGCATGACCACTAGTGGTGGGCAAAAAATTCAGAGAATCGAAAAAACCGAACCGAATCGAAATTCGGTTCGGTTTTTTCTCTTTTTTTTTTTTTAAAAAACGATTTTTTGAAAAACCGAATCAGGATTTGGTGATTCGGTTCGGTTTTTTAATTTTGGATACGAACCGAACCGAAAAAACCAAATTAAATATATAATTATTCTTATTTTTTATTTTAGGCTACTACTATCTCTTGAATTATAGCCATTGAAGCCAATTTATGAAACTTTTATGGAAGTCGAATGCGGCATGAACTTGATTAACATATCACGGAAGCATTGACATAAAATGCAGGGAGAGAAAGTAGTTGTAAATTGGTGAAACTTTAAATGGTCATAACTCTGCGCTCGAATGTCCGTTTACCCGATGTTTTTTTTTTGCGTATTTTTTCGAGACGGAGCCTGTCGAACGCGCAACCAATTTTTAGAAAAACGTTCGTTTTCTCAAAAAATTTGTGTTTCCCCCCAAATCAATTTCTAATTTTGTTTTTCTTTAGTCAATATCTCATGATATACAATACATTTCAACGTCGAAATTTCGTGGTAATGTAGGGGTGAATGCCAATTTCAATTTTGGAAATTCTATTTTTTTTAAAAATAAAAAATTCCTCGACCCGACCCGCCCCACTAGAAAAAAACCGATATAATCCGATACGTTCGGCGATATAAACCGAACATATCAATTTTTTTAAGTTGGATTTAGTTTTGTTTTTAAAAAACCCAATTTTTATTCGGTTCATATTTTTCGGATACAAAATCGATATACTCCCACCCCTAATGACCACTTCATCCGCTTGATGTAAAAAATGCATTCCTGCATGAAAAACTCAATGAAACGGTGTACATGTATCAGCCAATGGGGTAGAGGGACCCCACTTATCCTAATCATGTGTGCCTACTAAAGAAATCATTATATGTGCTTAAACAAGCTCCTCGGGCCTGGTACAAGAGGTTTGCAGATTATGTTTCTAATATTGGGTTCTCTAACAGCAGGTCTGATCATTCTCTATTCATATATTGTCAGGGTTGTGATATATCTTATATTATTATGTATATGGATGATATTATCTTAACTGCCTTATCTGATGCTATTCGCAAGTCTATCATGTCTATTCTTGGCTCAGAGTTTGCAATGAAAGATCTAGGGCCACTAAGTTACTTCTTGGGGACAGCTGTAACACGTCATGCAAGTGGTTTATTTTTGTCTCAAAAGAAGTATGCATAAGAGATCATTGAACGAGCTGGCATGTCCTCGTGTAAACTGACTTCAACTCCGGTTGAACCAAAGTTGAGTGTTTCTTCCAGCAAGCCATATGTCGATCCATCACAGTACCGCAGCCTTGCAGGTGCCCTCAATATCTTACTTTCACGAGGCCTGATATCACTTATGCTCTCAAACGCATTGTGCGTTATATTCAGGGCACTCTCGATCATGGCTTACATTTATATCCGTCTTTGACAACCACTAGTATTTCTTACACAAATGCTGATTGGGGTGGATGTCCGGATACCAGATGCTCCACGTCTGATTATTGTATCTTTCTCGGTGATAATTTGGTATCTTGGCCCTCAAAAAGGCAAGCTACCTTATCCGGATTCAGTGCTGAAGCAGAATACCGAGGAGTTGCCAATGTGGTGTCTGAATTTTGTTGGCTACGAAATCTTCTTTTGGAGCTCCAATGTCCGGTTCCGAAGGCAACATTGGTTTATTGTGATAATGTTAGTGCAATTTATCTCTTAGGGAATCCGGTTCCACATCAACGCACTAAACATATTGAGCTGGATATTCACTTTGTTCGCGAAAAGGTTGCTCGTGGACAAGTATGTGTCTTACATGTCCCGTCACGCTATCAGATTGCCGATATCTTTACAAAATAGACATCAAGTGATAAATGCAGTGTTCTTCTCCATCCATAATTTTTGGGGGGCAGTATTTATATTGCCACAAAGTATATTCAAGAAAGTAGACAGGAAGTGCAGAGAATACCAATGGGGAGCCTAAGAGATAAAGAAGAAGGTGTCACTAGTCTCTTGGGATAGTGTGTTATCCAAAGAAACTTGGTGGGCTTAACATTAAAGGCCGTAGAACTTGGAACATAGCCTTAGTGGGCTTCACAAAAAATAACTATTATAATGAAATTAAATAGACGATGAAAAAATCTTACATGTACTAAATAAAGATGAGTAGCGCAAAAACCAAAGTCTTGAAGAAGATTACAAGAAAAGAACCGGAAGAACTGAAGAAGAATCACCAATTTCTAAGTTGGTCTCGAGCGTGAAACCCTGAAGAAAACAAAGTGTTTTTTTTTTTTTAATAGAGAAATGCAGCGCTATTTTTTAATTAGCACATACGCTGACTTTGTTGTGTATTAATAGACAAGTACTTTTTTTCTTTTATTTGGCTTATGAATTTCATTTTGCAAATTTATTGGGCTTGGATAATTTAAGAGTAACAAAAGGTTGGGGGCTAATATTTTTTATGGGTGGGGCCTTTTTGTCAATTGTTAATATAGTAATAGTAAAAAAAAAATCTGTTGAGGTCTATAGCCCCTAGTGGGGTATGTGAGGCTTCGTCCCTGAATACAAATACTCATATGTCTCAAATTATTTGTCATTTTTTAGTTTACACGCAAACATTAATTAGAAGGATTATTTTACTTACTTTATCTTTATTTATTCTAAGTTATTATCTTTTTTCATTAAATATTTACTTTATTTATGTGTCATCTTCATTAGTGACAAAGATAAAATGGATAAAAATAATTAATTTGTGTTGAACTTTAAAACGAAAAATAATTTAAGATAACTAATTTTAGTAATCATGACAAATAATTTGAGACGGATGGAGTATTAAGCCATATATATTCAGTGAACAAAAATGCTACATCCGCCATAAATTCGATCAACTTCGAGAAACTGCATGTTCCATACGAACAACAATTTATTTTAAATTGCAATTGCAATTTGCAACATCAACAATTATAATGTCATTAATTCTTAGTTATCACTTAAGGCTCAAATTTCACTAATTTTTTTTGTCCCTTTTCATCAAATAATCCCCCTTTTTTCAAGAAGTAAAGATATTATAGAATTCAAAGACCAAAAAAGCAAACAAAAACAGCTGGCAATTATATCCAGCAATTCTTATTTCTTCCCTTGTTCACTGTCCGTCGTGTATCACCCTTATTCCATTTAACAAGTATATATGTAATATACAATGTATAATTGTCTAAAAGTATAGTTTCCGAATCCAGTAATAAATATTATACCTTTTTAATTAGTGCAAGTTAATCCAATTAATTAAATAATATTTTCTATATTTCGTCTTTTGTTTTAGAATTTATGTTTTCCTCATTTAGTTTGATAATCTTATTACTACTAGTATAATATTATCTATTGGGATTGAGCGAGTTGTGTAGATTATAAGTTGTCAGTCTATGAATCAGTGCCAATTCCTAAAAGAATAAAACAATTAAAAAGATACTCCATCAGGATAAAAAAAATGTCCACCTAATTTTTTGATTAAAAAAAAATGTTTACTTATCAAATAAAGAAATAATTAATCTTACTTTTCAAAATTTGTCTTTATTAAGTGTTAGATGACCAAATATCAATACTTATTTAATTAGAGATATTTTAATCAAATGATCTAATATTATTTAGGAGTTATTATTTTTTTAAAAGAGTGCAAATGGATAATAAGATTTTTTTTTGTCCGGAGGGAGTAATATGCAATACTTTTGGCCTTATCAAGTTTACAAGAATGTTTGGTCAAGCCACCACCCAGTTTATCATCCACCAAAAAATTTACTCCGTAATTGATTTAATTCACGGATAAAAAAATTATTAAATTAAACAACGATCTATAATAAACATGTTTTGGTTAATATCTAAAACAAATAAATAACCAACCGAATATACCAGCTATGTGTAACAATTAAAGTGTGAAATAGGCGTCCACAAACTTTCTTAATTAGAAAAGGTGTAATTATTATCATCGCTCTTTTCAATTGCTATTTGATACCTTATGCGCTTTTTTGATGGGAGGGATTAAACGGGTTATTTCAATATAAAATTTAAGACTAAATTAGTGTTTGGTTGAGGATATTAACTTAAATCATAGTGTAATAAATAATGTAATTTTCTATCCCTTTATAGGTAGGGGTGTGCAAAAATTGATTTAACCGATAAACTAAACTAATAAAAACGCTATTGATTTAACGATATCGAGTTATTGAGTTAACGGTTTGTAAATGGTTTTGTCAAAAATATTATTGGGTTATCAGTTCGGTTTTCGATTTTAAGATTTTAAGATTAAATCGATAATTCAATAAGCTTATATTAAAATTATCTTTTTATCCCTAATTATATAATAGCACCTTTAAATTTTAATTATTAAATATAAACCATATGTCTAAATTATTACCGTATACACGCTTATTCTCTCAATTCTCAATTCGCTTATCATTTGTACATTCATTGTTTAAAATGCATTAAACAATTTGAAACTTTATTATTATTTGATAATTTGATGCTTCATTGCTACCGTACATTTTATAATTTTTGTCTTGTAATTTGTGTAGACTTTTATGTGTGAAGGCAGTGTATATATGAACAAATGAAAATAAGAGAAAGCAAAAAATTAGCGGAGCACTGGTTAAACCGAAAACCGAACCGTTAAGAATCAAAACCGATAAATTGAAAACCGATAATTAATATCCTATTGGTTTGGTTATTGATTTAGCATATTTACAAATCGAAAACCAATAAACCGAACCGATAATACACAAAATCGAACCAAACCGATCAATAAGCATCCCTATTTATAGGTGAGGTAATTATCATTAATAAAACCAGACTTTTTACTGATTCGATTTGGCCCTACTAATGAAGCTACTAATTATATAAAAATCTTTTACAATATCATTATACTCCTCTGTTTCAAAATATTTGTCTTACTTTTTTTTGATCTATTTTAAAATGTTTGTCTCTTTCCCTTTTTTGATAACTTTTTTATTTCAATTTTCTATATGACATGTGTAAGATCATAAAATTAAAGAATATGTTGATATATTCTTTATATCTTTAATTTACGAGCACATGAAATTCAAAAGTGTTTTTTTTTTTTTTTACACTCGTGTGAAGTCAAAATTTTGAAACCGAGGGAGTAGAATACAAGTAAATGCTATGAATAGTATATATCACATATATGACTTAAATAAAAAAGAAATTATTGGCTCTATCCGAAGTGCCATTTTCGCCACTCTCTATATACGTCTCACTAGGCCTAGTGCCAATATCTCAGCACATACGTTTTAACAACAACGGTGAACAACTACTGAGCAGGCATAGTGGCGAGCGAGAAACGCACCCATATTAATTGCTGTATGTCAGTAGACTGTGATCACAGTAGTACCAGTACGAACCGCAATGGCCGCAACCTCACATAAGCTTTCTTTCTGCCATCCGTCTTCCGCCGTGAGAGTCCGCCGTGGCTCAGTCTGTGGTGGACGATCAGCCGAAACAAACGCCGGTGCTGACGTCATTGGTTAACTCTCAGATATCTTCTTCCAACTCATCTAGCAAAGGTATATCCCTATCGAGTGTGTTTTTGTGTGTGTATTTTAAGTTTTGGCCATATATCGGACTTCAGAGTATATATATATGCATGATATTGTCTCTGTTTGTAATTTGACGGTTTGCATGCTTGAATTTCGTGCGGTTTACGGATAAATATGACGGCTCGGATGCATTAGTTTCATCTTTTCTATAGCCACCTCCTGGGGCGGATTTAGGTGTCGGTGAGGGTTAATTTGACGGTTTGCATGCTTGAATTTCGTGCGGATATATATGAAGGCTCGGATGCATTAGTTTCATCTTTTCTATAGCCACCTCCCGGGGCGGATTTAGGTGTTGGTGAGGGTATATTTAGAGTATATTTTCTGCGTTTACATATTATATATATATATATATATATTAACTTTTGAACATTCTAAACAAATACAAAAAATTATCTCAAGTGGTTCAGAATGTTCAAAATTGTCTCGAACATCCTAGGTTTCTCACGGACAACATTATTTTTTTTTTTTTTTTTTGTTTTTTTTTCCAACACCGAGTGAAAATAATGGATTCGCCACTGAGTGCCTCACTGAGTTGGAGTTGGTGAGCTGCATTAATAAATTATTTCTAAAAGCTCTAGACAAATTTCATGTGATTTCTATCGGAAACAATCTCTCTACCCACAAAGATAGACATGTAAAATCTACGTACATCCTATCCTCTCCATACCATACTTGTGAAATTACATCGGATATATTATTGTTGTTGTTCTATACCCACTGGTTTTAATTTTGGTACTATTACAGAAGGAAGTTGGTAAGGCGAGTTGGTAAGTGGCAAGGTGATTGGGGTACAACCACTCCGACGTCGCGGGTTCGAATCCGTGTGATGACAATCTTTGCTTTGCAATATTGCAAGGGTTGTTCTTTGTGTTCGTGTTCCGTTGGTCCTCTCCCTTGCGTGGCTGCACTCGTGCGCATATCCCTCGATTTACATCTCACCTGGCCAAGGACTTCTGGTACATCTCACCTGGCCAAGGGCCTCTGGTACAGGTGGGGGTTTTGCCTTCGTGACTTTCCCCTTCACAGAGTGAAGGAAGTTGTATTGAATAGGCTACAGTAGAATTGCTGATCTAAGCCTTTGTTTAGTCAACAGTCAGGTTTACTTTTTAACTTTCACGTGGTCCAAAATCATTTAGATCTCTATAATATATGTATTTTACCCCTGCAATTATTAACGTAGAGTTCTATCATTTTGAATTTGAATTGAAAATCAATTGATCTACTATGCCTAAATTTCAAATGAGACCAGTTAGATGAATCATTTGTATATCCATTTTGCTCTATTCTGGTGTATTTAATTCCACTTTAGAGGATTTATTATAGTTAAATTATCTTTACATTGATTGTCAACCTACCCTATCCTTACTCTTTTCTATGGAGATGGGACGGGTTTTTTTCTTTTTGTTGCTAAACTCACATAGATGAAGTTCCTTTTGAAAAGAATATGAACAGATAAAAAGAAAATGTTTATTGGGGGAGCTTGTTATTGGCGTAGTTGGTAAGATGTTCAATGTTTGATGATTCCATGTTTATGCAGGGATCGAAATCATGCCAAGAGCTCAAACTTGTCATCCTTTGGACCCTTTATCTGCTGCTGAGATCTCTGTGGCTGTGTCAACCGTTAGAGCTGCCGGTGACACACCTGAGGTTCTTAATCACTATCTCTTTTTCATCCACTTGCTCTGTAGAACAATGAAGGGACTGCCGTAACTGGTAAAATTGTTGCCATGTGATCGGTCATGCGTTCGAGTCGTGGAAAGATAAGTATGTACAATAGACCTTGTTATGCGGTACTTCCCGGACTCCACGCATAGCGGGAGCTTAGTGCACTAGAACAAGTATTAGTTGAATAACAGGACATTTTTTGCTCTCAATTTCCACTAACTCTTTTTTTCTTTAACTTTTTGCAAAAATATTTTAGGTCAGAGATGGCATGCGGTTTATTGAGGTGGTTCTGTTGGAACCAGATAAAACTTTTGTTGCACTTGCAGACGCCTATTTCTTCCCACCTTTTCAATCATCATTGATGCCCAGAACCAAAGGAGGGCTACTTGTTCCTTCTAGACTTCCGACAAGGCGAGCTAGACTTATTGTTTTTATAAGAAAACAAATGAGACAAGCATGTGGATCGTTCAGCTAACTGAAGAACATGCTATTGCTCGAGGTGGACAACACAGGGGAAAAGTGATTTCATCCAAAGTTGTTCCAGATGCTCAGCCACCTATAGTATGCACTTAACTCATGTTTAGAACTTCAAAAGATTAGAAGTACAAGAAAAGTAGATGCAATTAAGTTACCAAAGAAATGAAGTGGGAGCACTAAGTAAGAGCAATACAAAGTTCTTATTACATTTTAAACTAATTGCTTTCACCCTACGATCTAATAATTATTCATGAATTTCAACTGTATTTGCAATGACATCATTGGTCATCTTTTGGTATGCTTTAAATTTTCATTTGGCTAGATTCACAGATTAATATAAGAACATTTTTAATGTAGTGAATACCTCCATCCTAATGGAACATTAATTGAATTTCCTAGTGGTTAGGTTTGTTTCTTTAGTTTCTATCAAGTGTCTTGTAATACCGGTGTCCTAGAGATTCTAAACACTATATGAAACACAAGGTTCGGTAGAATCTATCTTTTCTTGTACTGGCATACAGTGTTTGAGGCAACTTGGAGAAAGTATATGAGCCAAATTGAACATTCTATTCTGATTCCAGAAGCTGATCAAGTGTACCTATACATGCAAGTTTGAGCAGTTGATTCAAGCCATATATAACTGGGGCTAACCGTATCTTTTTCCTTTCGTAATGCATCTACCTATTTTTGTTTTTGCCCATTCTATATATACTCTTATTACTTATATAAATTCACTTATTCTCTCTTCTTAATGAACTGTGTTTTCTTTCCTGTCATATGGAACATAGAGCATACTTATATACCAAAAGGAGAAGAAATTTTGCATAGAAAGTTCTGCTTTAAGTCAACCCAAAAGAATGTTAAAGCTTACAAATTTTAAGTTCTTTGGCTTAAGTGAGTTGTAATATATGCGATCTCTTTATATCTCGGTTATCCTTGTAGGGAGATTAATTCCTTAGAGTATTTCATTCCAATGATAGCAAATATATACAATATTACAATGTAGTACTAATCTAAGTTTATCTAAAATATAAGATGCTAATCTACCTAATTGATGACAAATTGATTTACAATGATAATTACAATATTACATCTTAATTAGTAGTGATTGGAAATAATTATGGGATTGCCCCATAATTATTCTTACCATCCTCAGTTTTTACAAATGATCTCAACTTTGTTCTGATTGTAGGATGCACAAGAGTATGCTGACTGTGAATCCGTGGTTAAAAATTATCCTTCTTTTATAGAAGCAATGAAGAGAAGAGGTATTGATGACATGGACCTTGTGATGGTTGACCCCTGGTTAGTTGAAATATTGTTGAATTTTCCCATTCATTCTCTTTTAAGAACTGTTTTCTTATCCAATTGCATTTTTACCTGAATATGCTTTCCTACAGGTGCGTTGGTTATCACAGTGAAGCTGATGCTCCTAGCCGCAGGCTTGCCAAACCACTGGTGTTCTGCAGAACAGAGAGCGACTGCCCAATGGAAAATGGATATGCAAGACCAGTTGAAGGAATACATGTGCTTGTTGATGTGCAAAAACATGCAGGTGATAGAGTTCGAAGACCGCAAAGTTGTACCTTTACCTCCAGCTGATCCACTGAGGAATTACACTGCTGGTGAGACAAGAGGAGGGGTTGATCGAAGTGATGTGAAACCCCTACAAATTATTCAGCCAGATGACACAAGCTTTCGCGTCGATGGGAACTATGTACAATGGAAAAGGTAAATTATTTTCCACTTTGATATGCAATGAAGGATTATTTGCCTATATAAAGGGATGCCAACGGATCGGATCTGGACCGGATCCTACTAGATCCAAATCCAAATCCATTTTTTATACCTGGATCCAGATCCATTGGGTCCATAAAAATTAGATCCAAATCCGGATCCACCGGTTCATGGATCGGATCTGGATCTATATGTAAATTTTTTGGCTTGAATAATATTCCCACATGTTGAAACTTTTATGACAAAATGAAACGCAATCTGATTGAAAAAAATGATTGAGTTCATTCAATCAACCTACACAAACATGACACCATTCTTCCAAAATACTGAACAAAGTTTTAGCATCACAAGAAAATAAAGACGATTGATTTCATTAGTGATGCAAACAGGTTGCAACTTTGAGCTAATTTTTGAAGGCTTTAGTGATGCTCCACTTGTAGTTCTACTAATTGACTTCATTAAACAACATAAAACGATGTCAGTCATATATCAAAAGTCCCAGTTTTTTTTTTCTGATCAAACAAATGAGAGACAGATACTTAAAGTTTACCGCTAGCAGATTCAAGAAAAAGAAATTTAAAGAAGAGTGATAATTTTTTCTTTTTATGGAAATGAAAATATGAAAAAACTGCAGAGATCATGTAGGTAAAAGAAATGAAACTTCAAAGACAAATTATATGGCTCTGTGACTTGTGCCTTATCCTGGTTCAACCATTTACCCAATACATAAATTATGAAAAAAATTTAAGAAAATACTTATAAAATTACATTCTAGGTTATGGATATATTTAATAAAATCGAATCCACTGATCGGATCTGGACCGGATACGGATCTCAAATACAAGATTCATATCCAGATCCGATCCGTCAGAAACGGATCCGGATCCGTCGTGTCCAAATTTTGAAGATCCATATCCTATAAAACGGATCTGAATCTACCAGATCCGGACCGGGTCCAAGATCCATTGCCATCTCTACCTATATATCTAACGTGGCCATTCTTTCACTTTCTGTATGACAGTGGAACTTCCGAGTAGGTTTCACCCCTAGGGAGGGTTTGGTTATACACTCAGTGGCATATCTTGACGGTAGCAGGGATCGAAGATCCATAGCCCATAGGTTGAGTTTTGTGGAGATGGTTGTCCCCTATGGAGATCCAAATGACCCACATTACAGAAAGGACGCATTTGATGCAGGAGAAGATGGCCTTGGAAAGAATGCTCATTCACTTAAGAGGTAGGTGATAATTCTATGGTTTAATTATGCATTTGGATTTTGAACTGTAAATGCTAATATAACTAAAATACCACTGCAGGGATGCGATTGTTTAGGATACATAAAGTACTTTGATGCCAATTTTACAAATTTCACCGGAGTAGAAACCATAGAAAATTGTGTATGTTTGCATGAAGAAGATCACGGGATGCTTTGGAAGCATCAAGATTGGAGAACTGGCCTTGCTGAAGTTAGACTGTCTAGACGACTGACAGTTTCTTTTATTTGCACTGTGGCCAATTATGAATATGGATTCTACTGGCACTTTTACCAGGCAAGACTAAGAAAAATCATTATCAGGAATTCTTGATGTGCTTATGAGTTCTAAAGAAATCAGGGGACATTGACGTGTTATCACAAGTTCACATTTATTTGTAACATTTCAAAGAAAAGAAGGCAAGTAGAAGTAAGATCAGAATTTCTTGCAACTCCGGTCTTCTTTATGATTCTATTACAAAACTAATTTTCAGTAAAATGTGAACCAATGTTATCATTTTGTTTAATTGAGTTGAGTTGAATAAAAATAATGGCTCTGTTACTTGGGCTACTTGCTTATGCTTCTATTTCTTAGCTAAAGACAAGCGAGTAGCAGAAGCTTGCAACCATCCCCAAGAACTTTCTTGATTTGTTCGCATCTATTTTGCATATATTTCTTTTCTGATCGTAAATATGTGTAGCTTCTGTGACCATTTTGAAATGATATGTATACTTTGTGGCTGCAGGATGGGAAAATTGAAGCAGAAGTCAAACTCACAGGAATTCTCAGTTTGGGAGCATTACAACCTGGAGAATCTCGTAAATATGGCACCACAATAACACCAGGATTGTATGCGCCTGTTCATCAGCACTTCTTTGTTGCTCGTATGAATATGTCAGTTGATTGTAAGCCAGGAGAAGCACACAATCAGGTATTTTGTTGAACAAGTTTGCTTGTGCATCTGAAAGTTAAGTAATTTCATACCTCCAGTTTCCAGTTCGTAACCTTTTTATTCTGAGTTTTCTCCAGATTGTTGAAGTAAATGTCAAAGTTGAAGAACCTGGGAAGGAAAATGTTCAGAATAATGCATTCTATGCTGAAGAAACACTGCTTAGGTCTGAATTGCCAGCAATGCGTGACTGATCCTTTATCTGCTCGTCATTGGATTGTAAGAAGCTTTACCTGACTGTATTTGATGTTGCTTTCCTAGCAAAGTATCTTCTCAGATATGTACTCATAGTAAGCATGTGATCCTTAAATGTGACCACTGACTGTTGAGGAAGCTCCAGTCCTTGGTCATATGACCAATCCTTATGGCTGTAAATTTTAGCTTTTGAACCGAAATTGATCACCTTATTTCTCCAGTCTTATCATCAAAGCTGATCTTAAGACCTTTTTGTGTCTTGTATGGCCGTATGGATTTGGCAGAAGAGTACATAAGTTACATTCATCTGAAACTCATATCTTTTGTTGAGTTTTTCGCTCTTTGGTTAGACCTGTTTGGTGATCTTAAGATTGCCCATGAAAATTTCAACGGCAAATTCATTTAGATGCAGGGTTAGACTTCATTTATTTCAGCATGTGGTTTTGTGGAGTCAATTTTAAGATTCAAAATTTTCTAGCTCAAAACACCAAGGGAAGCGGTGGAAAAAATCAATTACAAGCATTCTCTACCCTAATGCTGGAGCCATCAATTTAACTGTGAACATCTGACTTTATAGGTTAGGAACACAAGAACAGCCAACAGAACAGGAAAGCTAACAGGTTATAAGCTGGTACCTGGTCCAAACTGTTTGCCATTGTCTGGTCCTGAGGCTAAGTTCTTGAGAAGAGCGGCATTTTTGAAGCACAATCTATGGGTTACACAATATGCACCTGGAGAAGATTTTCCCGGGGGAGAGTTCCCTAATCAAAATCCACGTGTTGGTGAGGGATTAGCTTCTTGGGTTAAGCAAGAGCGTTCTCTGGAAGAAAGTGATATTGTTCTCTGGTTAGTTTCTTGGCAACCCTCAAATTATGTTGTTACATTGGAAGTGCAGGCTTCAATTGTTTTACAGAACATCCACGTTTAATTTTCGTAACTTTCCAGATTTGGAACTTCAAGTTCCTAGGATAAACCTTTGTTAAATACATGTTTGAGAAGTTACCTATTCCTTGAGGTTCTGATCTACACATTTTATCACAGGTATGTTTTTGGAATCACCCATGTCCCTCGGTTGGAAGACTGGCCTGTTATGCCTGTTGAACATATCGGCTTTATGCTTCAGGTATTCTGGAGTCACAGATGTTTTGTGTTTCTGTTATCTCCACTGGTTTTGCACCTTATGTTCGTCATCATCTAACTTCTGGTTATATATTGTGTTACCTAATACTTAATCTGCCAAAGATCTGATTATGTATTATATTGCCAGTTCGAGTGCAATTACTCATTCATATATTGGCTGTGGTTATGATAGAATAATTAGTCAAACATAGCTGAATATTGAAATAATTAGCACTAGGGTTAAAGGATCATGAAATAACTAAAGAGATCTTGAAAGTCAAAGCAATTGGAAAGCTGGTACTAGAAAGTAGAAACGAAAACGTGACATCTTTTTGAAGTTGTGTTTCTTGTCATTAACCTATTATATAGTAGGCTGGAAGTCTAAATCTGTTGAACAATGAAGAGTGGTTGGGGTTATCAGAGTTATTAATAGCATGTAGTTGCTGGAAAAGTACCTCAACATTCTCTTTTTGTACCATATCCTATACTGCCAGCCAACAACTGAAGTCTAAATCAGGTATACCAGTGTGTTAGTGATAAAACTTTCCATCCTTTTCCGTTTAATTGAAATCTCGTAATCTTTTTTGAAACGGCTGGGTAAACTAGAAAAATTTATCTCTTCCTGAAATAATTTGCTTAGCTTGATTCTCCAAGTTCAGCAATTGACTGTATTATCCAACTCCTGAAACCCTTTGCAGTAAAACATCAGTTGTGAAAACTACTGATCCAAACAAAAAAAGCCATTCGTTGTGAGAACTATTTTAAGTTCCAGCTGTATACTGGTTTGGAAGATTCATGTTTCTGGAAATAAAATGCGTTAGTATGATTTTTGATCAATGTAACGTGGAAAACTTAACTTCGTTTCGATTTAGGTTCTATTTGTCCTTAACCTCTTCAGTTTAAGTTAATGCTTATTTCTGTTTTGTGCAGCCACACAGATTCTTTAACTGCTCTCCTGCTGTAGATGTACCTCCACCTCGGGGATGTGACTTAGAAAGCAAAGATAGTGATGTTTCAGAAAATGGTGTAGGGAAGCACACTGCCACTGGTTTGATGGCCAAGCTTTGAAGAGTTTCTGAGTAGAAAATAGTCCTCATATTATCTGCACATACACACAAGTCACAACAGCAATTTTCAATTTCTTTTTCCTTTCAAGAGTCCTGAAAGTTGGTGCTGCCACATGGATATTGCTATTGTAAATGACATGTTTGAGCAAAGCATGTCCTGTTTTTCATTGATCTTGAACATTCTTATTTGGGAAAACTAATAATTCTCGCTCTCTTTGTATTTTATTCTGTATGGTGTAAGCGCTTTCACAAGTCCATACTAAACTTAGCACCTTCAACACTCAAACGTGATGATCTTCAGTTCCTCTATCGTACATCTTATTAGACACAAACCCTTTTTGCTCCTTGTTTTGCATCAAAGTTCTAAAATTCATGCACATTCTCTGTATCATCCCTGTTATGATAATTACTCTATACAACTACAGAAAGGGCTCTGTCAAGGGGCAAGACTTTAAGCTCTTCAAGCTCTACAGGCTTGGGGTTCAATTTTTGTGATAGTAGGATGGTTTTACATGTATTAGTTATTGATTGCAGGTAAATTCGTACTTCATTATATTTCATTAAATTGATTGATAACTCACACTTCAACACTCCTTTATTTGCTATCTGGTGATGGTACCTCAAAAAAAAGAAAAAAAATGGCTTGGACCAAGTCGGATGTATGAATTTACATTCTACGGATTCAAATGCATAACCAACTTATTAATCATTAAAAGATGTAACAAAAAACATTTTAATCTAAACTCCAGAGACAATGCAATAGTAAAGAATTGCACTTTTGATCAGAACTTTACAAAGGAGGAGGAGAACAGATGAAGAAGAGAAGATTCTCACCTCAAAGTCTTATTGAGTACAGTTTTGTATATTTGTATGTACATAAGAAGAAGTAAATACGAAAAAAATGAAAAGAGAAATCCAATTTACATTTTAGATATGGTGGACACATCACGATTTTTCCCACTTAAGTAATGTCCGGTGAACACATTCGTAATGAGTATGGGTCTTGAGATAAGGAACTCAATGGATTATTAGTACTGAAATCTTCTTCATTCTTGATCCCATCATAAGGATACTGAAACAAAGAATCTATTTTGTTATCAGCATCCCATGTCAATTCTTGAGCATTTTCCAACATTTGATTCATCTGAATTCCAGCAGAACTATGATGGCTAATCATATTTGAACTGTTGCTTGTACTCATTCTTGAAGTTGAGCTGTCAGAAAAATCACTTTCTGTCATGTGTCCATGTTCAAAATTTGTTAAGCGTGGCATTGAGCAAAACCCAAAATTTGTATTCCCCTCAATTTGGTTCTGATGATCATAAGGCCCAATTGGATTCACATTTGCTTGGAATTCATACAGAAAAAGAGGATCAAAGACTTGTTGTTTACTCACAAGTTGGTTTCTTGAAACTTCTGTTAACTGTCTAGTAATTGCTTCACTGTTGAAAATTCTTTTATTAAAGTGAAATGGTTGCTCTATTTCAGCTGAATTTGACACATTTGGGAGCTGTGGTATCAGCATTGAGGCCTTATCTGTACAATTTGTTTCATTTCTTACTTGATTCTCACTTAGTGGCTTGTGGGTATTTGGATCAATCCCTTTCTTTATTAGTTTCTTCTTCAAATATGAATTCCAGTAATTCTTTATCTCATTATCTGTTCTCCCTGGTAATTTTGCTGCAATTTGTGCCCATCTAGCACCAAAACAATAACAAATAAACACTTGTCAAAACAACCCAAAAGATAAGGAAATTAACTAAGCAAAAAAAAAAAGAAAGGTCATATGACTATGTTTTCTAATAGAAAATAACAAAACTTTCACCACTAACATAAAAGTCGCAATTACCGGAAAACCCTACTCTACATTTTAACACTTTTTTTTTAATTTTTAATCTAATAAATACAGACCTAATTAAAAAAGGATCGACCTGACCCAATTTTTTAACCTTCCGATGAGTGTAATCCGTTAACTTTTTTACCATCTTCAAATGTATCCAAATGGTCTATTCTACCCATCCTTTTTGGTGTATCCTACACCTTTCAAACCATCTTCAGTTCAAAATTATTTTTGGTGTTATAAGGAACATGAATTAATAACCTGTTTCCAAGAACTTCATGGAGAGTAATGATCATTTCCTCTTCTTGTTGTGAAAACATTCCTCTTTTAAGATCAGGCCTTAAGTAATTTATCCATCTCAATCTGCAACTCTTTCCGCATCTTTGTAAACCTGCAAAAAAATTCTCACACGAGAAAAATGTCATCATTCCAATTCAATTCTATGCCAAGAATTTTCAGAAGAATGAAATTAATGAAATGGCAAAAAGTAAAATATACCAGCTAACTTAGGGACTGAACTCCAGCAGCCAACACCAAATCTAGTGATATAATTGTACAATTTTTCATCTTCTTCTGGTGACCATAATCCTTTCCTTAACTTCTCTTTAACAGAGTGCCGCCCCATTGATTATGTGCAGCCTATGGTTTTCCAAAGGTTTAATGGTCGAGTAAGAAATAAGAGTAGCAGATCATATTCGATGAAAGAAAAAATAGAATAATTGGCATCCAAATTACAAGGTTTATAACTTTCATGACCATTGTTTGAGAATAAAATATCAAGGCTAATATATAACTTCAAGAAGTCTAGAGAGATGTCATAGATGGAATTTAAGGTTCAGCTAGAGAGAAGGCGAAGAAGCTAGGTGAGACAATTAAGTGGTTTTTACGCAAATTTGGTGATGGCTTTATGGATTGGAACTTAAGATATCTCTGGGCTCTATATAATTATTCTTACTTTCTAGGGAAAAAGAGGAAGAATAAGCAAAAGCATAAGAAAAGTGAGTACACGACTACACGTACTCCTTATACTTGTAGTTAATTAAAAGTAGTATGTATCCATCTTTCACAATAACATCACTATACATTTTTTTGTAAATTTGGTGTGCGGACCAATTTTAACACATTTAGGAGCCGTATGGACATAATTTGAAATTATGAGATGAAATCATGATGATTTGAAGTTGAAATTGAAGTTTTGTTTGGACATGCAATTTGAAAATTTTAACTTGTATTTTTTTATAAACATAAAATCCCCACAAATTGTGAAAATCATCAAAATTTTTCCAATTCTTATACAATCTTACCAAATGAGTAAGTCATAGTTCATAACAAAATTAATACGCTACTAAAAGACCTTTCTAAAAAATACAACATCAATTGATCAAACTTTAGTTCAATAAAATGAAAAATTTAACATGAATTGTAGTGTAGCTACTCTTTAATATAATTCTCTCACATGATTGGTAAGAGTAAATTCGTTATAAATATATTACCAACTTGTAGATCTTTTAATATTTGATATAAATGGTTGGTAAATATATCTACCAACTTATGGATCTTTTTTTACAAAATATAAAGTTATGGGTCAATTTTTACATTTAAATTTGGAATTCAAGTCATGCCTTTTTGGATGATTCGTGATTTCATCTCGATGAGATGAAACCACATGTCCAAACGCTTATTTTATCTCATGAGATGAAATTATGAGATGAAATTGCATGTCCAAACGCCTACTTAGGCTATTTTAAGGTACCTTTCACATTCTATCAATATAGGTGCGGTGTTGTAACTCTATTCACCAAGATTAAGGCTAATATTATCATGGACGAGCTAGCATTGAAAGTATGAGTTTGTCGGAACTCAATAATTTTGGTCTAAATCCTATATATTTGTGTGGTAACAGGGACGGAGCTAAAAGGTTACCTATGGTTTCTACTTAACTCAGTACATAGTTTTAGTCCAATTCTGTATTGTATTAAAAATCATACAAATATTCATTAAATATGTAAGAAAAATCAAAACTCAGTTACTAATATCAAATGTCACAATCCTAGAACTTAACTCCTATATAAAATTCAAATTCTAACTCCGTTTCTAATAAAAAAAATTACTCAATCTGTACATATAATAAATTTCAGTATTATTAAATTTTGAAATCAAAATCTATAAATTTTGAATTTTGAATTTGGCCGTATCATACATTATGAATGAGTTTTGTGAGTGTTACTAGATTAGGATCAGTTTTCCTTCACAAACACAGTAGTATAGGACATGAGGTGTGGATAGTACGAGGATAGGGACCTTTTCATTTACAATTCTATTAAGCAACAGTTTGTATTAAGCGGACCTATCCTGTAACCTCAAATTCAGCACTGTGGTCAAGTGAGATTGGACCATTTCTTGTTTTTGTTCGACAGTCATTTTCTTATAAAGATTCAATAGTACATTCTTAATTTCAAAAGAATCTGACAAGTTTGAATAAAAAGGAAGAATTACTTTAACTATTTTCTGCATGAGTGTTTCCATCTTCAGGACCATTTTTTTTATAGAAAAATAATAAGTTTTTTAATCTTGAAGGAAGACGTACGCAAGGTGAAAGAAAAGGAAATTTAGTGCATTTGGACGACTTTAGTCATTTATCTATCTACGTTTAGTATGATCTCAGTAACACATTAGTCCGAGTAATTTCAATTTCGCTAAGGAAACGGCTCCCTATTAAGAATTTTATGAGAATTTTTAAGAATATATAATATAATATAAAATCAATCCAAATCTTCACGAGATGACTTTGAATTTTGTAGACGACCTCCTCATACTTTTCAATAAGTCTAAGCAATACCCACTCCAAATTTCTTACAAAAATTATATCTGAAATTCAAACTCATTGCTTCAAGCTTGTTCAATAATAATAAGTCACCTTTCTAATATAAACCACCCAAATTTCCAAATCAGTACTCTAACCATGATTTAACTTCCAAATACAATAACAAACCAAGTCTGTCAACTAACAATCTAAAGGCTGCTCACGCAATTAAAGAAGAGAAGTAGGGAAGTGACATAACTTTTAAATTATACGGTAGTATATAATATGAGGAAGGGGAGTCTTGGATTAACTTGTAAAGTTGCTGTCATGTGATCAGGAGGTCATGAATTTAAGCCGTGAAAACAACCTCTTACAAAAATATGACGTAAGGCTGCGTACAATAGACCCTTGTGGTCCAGTCCTTTCCCGACTCCGCGCATAGCGAGAGCTTAGTACACTGAGCTGCCTTTTTTAAGTATACAATATGAGCACCAATTTGGAATAGGTTGGAAATGTGGTCCATCTTAATTGTAATCTTGGACCTAAAGACCGAAAATATAAAAATCATGTTCTTCATTCTTGAGGCCTTTAATTAAAAAAAAGAAAAAAAAGAAGATATTATACATCTCATCGCACCTCTTGGTGATGCTTATAAATATATTTGTGGATGAAAATGAAAAGGAATAATTTAAAGATCGACCGACACGGAGATTTAAAAGAAGTCTAGGGTCTGCATAATAATATAACCAAGAAAAACTCATAAAGGGCAGCAACGAAAAGGATTTGTTTTTGTGCTGATGTAATTTGGTTTTGTATAGTACTTATAAATTGACATTCTATTGGTGGGGTAGAGGGAACAGGAACCTACGTATAGGAAATTTAATTGGAAATATTCCAAGCGTATTGCTTGCATGCAAAGGAATAATTTGAAAGATCGTATGAATCATTGGTAACTTTTTTTTTTTTACCTAGAAAGGATCACTATTAATCACTTAACTTTACCATTTTTTTAGGAGATTGAATCATGCAGTACTCCATCTGTTCTCCTTTAAATGATTTTTAGCCTTTTAATTTTATTTTGAAAATAAGAAATTTTGTAAGTAATCAAGAAAGTATTAATTTCTTTTTCACAATTTGTTTTGTCTAGTTAGTGTTGAACAAATCTCTAAAAATCTTCTAAAACTACTTTACTTTACTTGATTAATTTTATTAATTGATATTTTTATTAATGGGTGGTGATTACTGAAAGATGGAATAATTTTCTTTGGGGATTCCTTTCATTATTCACAATATATATAGCTGTACAAATGTTGATTCCTAATATGGTATGAATCCTAACTTACCTTACAAAGGTTGATTCCTAATATAATTAGAATCCTAAGTTACCTTAAATATACATCTATCATAATTACAAAATATACGGAGAATATTCGCTAATACTCCCCCTCAGACGGAGCGGGAGGAGGCCGAACGCTAAGGCTGGATCGGAAGTCGGTGAAGAGCTGTCGCGGTAGTCCCTTTGTGAAGATGTCTGCATACTGATAAGAGGAAGGCACATGTAATATTTTGACCTGATCACGGGCAACCTTCTCTCGCACAAAGTGGATATCCATCTCAATATGCTTAGTCCGTTGATGTTGGACCGGATTATGAGACATATAGATGGCAGATATGTTGTCACAATAGACTATAGACGCCTTGCGGAGTGGTCACTGGAGTTCCAAAAGAAGATTTCGGAGCCAAAAGATCTCGGCAACTACGTTAGCAACACCGCGATATTCTGCTTCAGCACTCGAACGGGAGAGTGTGGCCTGCCGCTTGGCGGACCATGAGATAAGATTATCCCCAAGAAATACACAGTACCCTGAGGTGGAGCAACGTGTGTCGGGGCATCCTGCCCAATATGTATCCGTGTAGGATAGTAACTTGGTTGGGGCAGAGGGGTAGAGATGTAATCCAAAGTCCAGTGTCCCATTAACGTATTTGATAATACGTTTGAGGGCGGCAAAATGGGACTCTCGGGAGTCGTGCATAAACAGACACACCTGCTGAACGACATATGCAATATCAGGCCTAGTAAATGTAAGATACTGAAGGGCACCTGCAAGACTCCGATATAGAGTGGGGTCAGAAATTAGCGCACCGTCATTGACACTGAGCTTGGATTTCGAGTCAACTGGAGTTGGCATAATTTTACAATTTGTCATCTTAGCCCTGTATACTATCTCTTCTGCATATTTACGCTAACACAAGAACATGTTTCCTGCAGATCTGGTCATTGATATACCCAAAAAATAACTCAGCTTGCCCAAGTCATTCATATCAAATTCAGTTTTGAGTAGAGCAATGATTTCATTATTCAAACCGTCAGATGAGGCAGTAAGAACAATGTCATCCACATATAATATAAAATAAGCAGTGCTGCTACCTCGATGAAAAGTGAATAGATAGTTATCACGCATGCTACATATAAAACCAATATGCATAAGATACCTGGCAAAGCGATCATACCAAGCGCGGGGTGCCTGTTTCAATCCATACATTGACTTCATGAGACGACACACAAACTGCGGAGCTACCGGATGAACAAAGCCAGGAGGTTGATGCATGTACACAGTCTCTTTCAAATCCCCATGAAGAAACACATTCTTGACATCAAGCTGATGAATCGGCCAATGCATGCCCATAGCAATACTGAGAACAGTCTGAATAGTGGCCGGTTTAACAACCGGACTGAATGTCTTACCACAATCAATACCCTCTGCTGATTAGTGCCATTTGCAACTAGTCTTGCCTTATACCTCTCTAAGTCACCATTGTCTTTTGAACTTGTGACGAAATAGCCACATACACCGGATAACATTCACACCAGCTGGTCTAGGTACTAAATCCTAAGTGTTCTGCTTGGTTAAAGCATTAAACTCCTCGCACATGGTCGCATTCCAATTAGGGTCCAGTTTAGCTAGTTTTGGATTATTTGGAATGGGTGATAAGGTTTGTGTAGAGAGATTGAAGTGAACCTTGGGTTTGAAGATCATGTGTTGTGCACGAGTCTCCATACTGTGAGAGGGTAGTAGTGAGAGGTCGGGACTGATTGCTGGACTGGGAGGCAGCAGGGATGCGAGACTAGTTGCTTTGGACCGATGGGCGGCGGTGTTCTTGCGAGCGGGGAGACTCGGCCCGGTTCGGTTTGGACCGGGAGGTAGTGTGGGTGGTGTAATAGACTCGACAGGGTGCAGCATGGGTGGTGTTTGGGACAGAGAGCAGGGAGCTGGGCTTGGTGGCAACATTGCTGCTGGAGGGTCAGACGACACTGTTGAAGACAGCAGTGGTGTTATCGACCGAGAGCAGTTGGTTGGAGGCATCAGTGGTGTCAGAACAGTGAGCTGCTGTTGGTATAGATTTTGGATGACCGGGGACAAACTTGGTTCATCGAGAAAGGAGTAATCGGTGGTCTGAAATTTCCGGAGATTGGAAAAAGGAAAGGTTGTCTCGTCAAAGGTGACGTGACGGGAGACGATGATTTTGCGAGTAGCAATGTCATAGCACAAGTAGCCCCGATGATTAGGAGATAGACCAAAGAAGACACATGGCAGAGTGCGAGGGGCAAGAGAGATGGAATAATTTCCCTTGGGGATTCCTTTCATTATTCACAATATATATAGATGTACAAAGGTTGATTCCTAATATGGTACGAATCCTAACTTACCTTACAAAGGTTGATTCCTAATATAATTAGAATCCTAAGTTATCTTAAATATACATCTATCATAATTACAAAATATACAGAGAATATTCGCTAATAATTACTAATACTCCCTCCCTTTCTTTTATGCATTGTATTTGTTTTGGACACGAAAATTTAAAAAAGAATGAACGAATGATCACCTTTGAAACTTTAATCCCTAAAATATTACTAACTATAAGTTTTTCTGATATGATGATTTCTTCTCTATTAATTTATACACCATACTACTTCTCCATAATTTTTTGGTCAAGAAAAGTTTTCAAGAGGTTACAAATATACAACTTGACATCATCCAACCTCACATGAAAATATTTTTTCATAAATATTATTGACTATTTCCTTCCCCTCTCTACTCCTCTTCTGGGCATTTGGATAGAATTATTTTCTCTATACCCTAATGCTTTTTGTAGGAAGTTAAAGTAGACTTCCATTTGACAATTACCACTCACATCCATATACCTTTTTGCAGAAGCTACATGGATTTGAATCCTCAAGAATAAAGAGAAAAGGCAGATCTAATTTAAAGTAATTAAGGCCAGCGTGGTGGACTATATTTGTATTAATTAAAGTTGTGTCAAATCATAACTGAATTGGTATTGATGATGGAGAATATATATGGAACTTTAGTAAACGATCAATCAATTACTAAATTGGAGGATTAGTGAAAGATGGAGGGATTTTTCTTCTTAAGGCGCTTTAATATAACGACTTTGGACTTGAAGCAAGTGAATTATTATGAAAGATGGAATATAATGGATGAAAATTAGGACGCTTTTGGAGTTTGGGACCAAGGAATCTTGAAAGTACTCAAACATCTAATAATAAGGATAATAACCTTTGTTTGAAGTTAAGAATGTAATTATTTGACCAGACATATCTTATTACTGACTAAAGGATGAAGCATCATTATGTCAACTACTTACTGCAGACAATCTATAATTTTTTTTGTTTTTTGACGCTCATGAAAATTGTGTTTTCATTCATGCACACAATTTTTTTTCAAGTGTGGTTTGCTGGCAACTAACATATTTTGTCCCAAATTAGTCATGATTATATAGATTGTTATGCGAGACTTTAATTACGTATAATTATACTCAATTAGCATGTGGAATATTATCAAATGTTTCATTAGAGCTAGAGTTGATGATTCATAAAAGTTTTGTATAAGGTCTTGTAGGTAGGGGTGTGCAAAAGCCGATTTAACCGATAAACCGAATCAATAAAAATGTTATTATTTTATCGGTATCGGGTTATTGAGTTAACAGTTTGTAAACGGTTTTGTAAAAAATTTTATTGGGTTATCGGTTCGGTTTTTGGTTCTAAGGATTTAGTTAATGTTTAAACCGATAACCCAATCGCTTATATTAAAATATTTTTTATGCCTAATTATATAATAATGACTTTATGTTTAAATTTTGAAATACAGATCCTATTTCTAAATTTCTATGATAGCCACGCTTATTCTCTTGTTGCTACTGTTTTCTTTCTGAAGAAGTTCGCTACAATGTATATTAGGGTTATGCAAACATACTAGCATTTGATTTTCAATTATATATCTTGAAATTCCTGATACTTTTTCTTTTCAGAATCGCATGAAATTTTAGAATGACCTCGTCTTTAAGTCCCAAGTAACAGGGTGTCATACAACAATTTTAATACAAGTGTTGATCTATACTAGCAATTCAAAAAATGATTGAGAAAGCAAAAAACATTAGGGGAGTATTCTTATTGGTTAAACCGAAAATCAAATCGTTAAAGATCAAAAACCGAAAATCAAATCGTTAAAGATCAAAAACCGATAAACCGAAAATCGATAATGAATATCTTATCAGTTTGATTATTGATTTAGCATATTTACAAACCGAACTAGTAATACACAAAACCAAATCGAATCGACCTATAAACGCCCTACGTACCCTAAATCTTATCCACGGAAAATAACTCTTTTATTGATGAACTAGAAAGAATTTTCTCTTAATGCTCCAAAATGTTTGAAGTAATTAGTAGTTTCTTACTCCCAATTCATGTCCACACAGGAGGGGAAAAGAGCAAATATAGCTTCATTTGGTTTTCTACGTGGCAAATTTATGACGACTACTTGTAAATAGAACACTAGAACAGTACACTCCGATGGTATTATATATTATCTAAGGTCTCTCAGAACTTAGTTCGTCGGTCAAACCAACGAATCTCTTCTCAAAGTAATAGGAAAAATCTTTTTCTAGTTAAACTTCTATCAATGAAATGAAAGAACCATCCCTTTCTATTTCTTTGTTTGTTCGTTATACCAATATTTTCATTTTAAGGTTTTAAAGAATAAGATAACGAAATCTCGATATGATCTCTTATTGTTGTTAGGACAGGCTGATAATTTATTGGTCTATTTTCCCACTTACATGCAAATAGAAATATTCACTAGCAAAAATTCATCAAGTCCCTTTAACACGGAGGGCCAAAAGTATGGGAGGCATGTCAAAGCACCATATTATTTGGGAAATGATAAAAAAAAAAAGAAAAAGAGGTGGGTTGGGGGAAGGAAGAGGGATCAAACTCTCTCTTTACAGTATGACACACATTGTATGTGGTAGCCTATGAAAATATATTTATGTTCTAGGGATAATCTGTATTAGGACAAATGTACTTTATACACATTTGTATTATTATTAATGAAGATTAATATTTTGGCATTTGCAAATTATTGAATTATTAATTGATTGTTTGTAATATTCTATAATATGCATCCATGGAGGTTACGATGTTATTAATAGTGTGAGATATTAATATTATAACATAACTCTTAAAATAGCTTCGACTAATGATCATCGAGAATGGGATATCGATGATATGTGATAAGCCGACATGTGGTTTGCATCACATCCTTAGTGGATGTAGTATGTCTCACCTGCTACGAGTAATGGCTACTCGTGATGGACACATGGATACTTTGGAAGTATTGGTATACCCTGCTGATATACTGTTTATTATACTTGTCTAAAGTATGATCAGCGTGTGGGATATAGAAGTCCTTAGACTTGAGGTCAATACGCGTCTTGTCTACAAAGTAATGTACTTTGATCCCTTCCTAATCTCAAATGCCTTATAGGTTGAGATACGACTTGTATTGGGTACATTACGATGTGAATTAAAGGTGGTAGTTGAGCCAAGATTATGATTCATTCCTCGAATGTATATTCAAGAGAACACTCGGATTCTCAGTGATATTAGGTTGACTAAGTCGTTGGCCAATGCAATAGACATATTTAGAATATGGTCTAGTTGTCAACTAATATAGATGAGATACAATGATTAAGCCATTTGGATAGACACTTGACAAATTCTAAGCTTGATCGGGTGTGTCGTGAATGAAAGATTTTATTTTACCACATAAAGGTTAAGTTTAATGGATTCGCGTAAACGTACTTCACATATTGAGTTCGTCTTGCGGCGTCGTTTAGGAGTTCCGCGTAGATCTTAATTTGATTAATGTCGATATGAGAAGGCATGTAGGGTCACACTATGTCGATTGTCCTTTCGATCTAAGGATGTATTGAGAGAGTAATTAAATGTTCGGTTTAGAATTGAGATATTTAAATGATAATGATTATTTTAATTAAGTTAAATTGGATTTTGGATTTAATTAAGAATGTGCAAAAAATAAATCGAGACAGTGCAGGAGCACGTCGGGCGCGGCGGCGCCCATACCCTAGGGCTGCGGCGCCCATACCCTAGGGCCGCGGCGCCTCTGCCTCAAATTTTGGGTCATGCCCAAGGTCAAATCCTAATCCGGTTTTGACCTAGTTTTCAACTATAAATAGAGACATTCTTTTCGTTATTCACACACCAATTTCAAGTTATCATTCTAAGTCTTAGAGACTTAGAATTAAAACTCGCTCGAACCTCTGCCGGATTTTCTAGCTTTCCGAAGAGAAATACATTGAAGCTTGAAGCTTGCAATCGAAAGGGCAACCGCGTGTCCACCTTATAGTAGATAAAGACTCCAGATATTCTAACCTATAAGTTTATGCTTTATGTTACAGGTTTGATTGTTGTATAACCATACCAGAAATGTTGTTGGGGTAAGTAAGAAACAAAATTTTAAACTTCCGATGTGCCTTACTTATACGCTTTGAACCCAATAAAATCCTACAGTGGTATCAGAGCTCAGGCTGGTTCAATGGTTATATAATAATTGAATAAAATAATAATATGGGTTAAACATAAAATTGGATTAAAACGAAGTTTCTTGAAATCCTACATGTCTTGAACGAATGTTGACCTTTTGATATCACCCTAAATTATCTCCTACGCTAACTCGAAGAAGTCATTCCGCTCTACCTCGAACTAAGCCAAAAGTGCGTTGTCCGGCTTATTGCACGGTGCACGGGTAAGAACGAGTAAGAATAGAGATGATGGTCGATATGGGCGTTATTGATAATGGTGGGTGATGATAAAGGACCTGTGAATTGATCCCTAAATCGGATTTATGGGTTGAACGATTTTGAAAACCAACACACCACGACCCTATAGTAAGGCGCCGCGGCGCTTGCTAGGGTTTCAGGGAGGCACCGCGGCGCTAATGCTTCGTTTCAAAACTTGGACTCATTGGACTATAAGCGTCGCGGCTCCATGGTGGAGCGTCACGACGCTAAAGCAATTGTAGAAGCATAAATATTTATGCCCTTGTGGCGCCACGGCTCCATGGTGGAGCGTCGCTACGCTAATGCATTTTGCAGAGGCTGAAAAGGTTTCCGCCTCAGTGGCGTCGCGACCCCACCCGTCCAAAAAAAATAATCCAAAGTTCAGAATGTTTAACCCAAGATTATTATTATACAGTATAATTCATAAATATACTGTTTATGTGCTAAATGTCAAAATGTTTGTCATTTATATTTCTAGAATAACGTCCGCTATAACTGTCCGGCCAGGCGGCGCCTAGTATTTGATTAAACCATCTTATATCATGCATATTGGGTTGACGGTTCCCAACTATATGTGTCATTAGTTTGCATGATATTAAGATGTCATATTGGATATGGCGTAAAAGAGTTGATCTTGGTTAAAACCCTGAATTAAAATGTTCCCCATTTTTTTTTTAAATACAAGTCTAAATTAAAACGCGTCATCCATTATAATTGTTAGAGTGCAAAATCCTTTTCAGCGATACGAGTATTTATGCCAAAGCAATTGCTCTAAGTCTACGAGGACCTAGACTCTTTCATAGATGTGTTTTAATGTAAAGGTAAATGATAAACTTTTGTGGGTATTTACACCAAAGTGTTAGCTCACAAAGGCCAAATTTGCTTAGATACATAAACGCAGTCATGTAATGGGGTTGACTTGCTTAGACAATTCTTGGCGCCAAAGTGTCGGACTAATCTAAGGACGCAAGATTAAATGTAATATTTGATCAACCAAGAGTTGCAAATAAGTTTTGCAATTGGTTTAGAACCTACCAAGATGTGTTATTGAATTTATCAGCCAAAGCGAACGCGGAGATATCATAGGCTTGGATCTTGGCCCATTATGACCTCAATTAAAATAGGTATGTATTCTACCATGGGGTCGTAGAAGTATGTTAAAATAGTGGAAGCTAATTAAACAAAAGCCATTGTTGATTAGTCTAAATGAATGTGTATAATAGAAAATAGATTTTGAGTTTCGGTCTATCTAATTCTTCAGATTATAAAAGATGTCGAGCTTATCATTGAAAATGTTGATTGAGATGAACAAACTTACTGGACCAAACTACCTTGACTGACTAAGGAATTTGCGAATAGTACTGAGACAAGAGAAAATAGAATACGTGTTGGACACGGTGTTCCCAACAGTCTCTGCGACAGACTCTGCTGAATATGCCTAATTTGAAAAGGATGCTTACTAGAAACACCTAGATAATGCCACTTCAGCGCAGTGCGTGATGTTGTCTTCCATGTCTATGGAACTTCAGAGTCAACATGAGAACATGGGGCCCAGTGCGATTCTCGAACACTTGAAAAGTCTCTATGACTCACAATCCCAGACTATGGAATATGAGTTGCTAATAGAACTCTTTAAGTGTAAGTTCAATGAAGGGGGCTAGGTCTTGCAACATCTGTTGAAGATGATAGGGCTGATAGAGAGGCTTGCTTCAATTGGAACGAAGCTTGAAAAGAATGTCGCTACCACCCTCATCTTGAACTCTCTCCCTCGTTCTATTGAGAACTTCGTAGTGAACTTCAATATGAATGGAACGAACGCGACTCTGCCGGAGCTGCACAACATGCTCAAAACCTTTGAGTCTTCCACTTCCAATAGCAAAGTTGTGCTCATGGTGAGCTCTTCTAGTCGACCCAAGCCGAAAGGCAAGGAATTGTAGAAGAAGAAGGGCAAGGCAATCGTTGCGCCCTCAGCTATGAAGCCTAAGGGAGGTGTGAAGAAGAAGGTGAATCCGACTAAGGATGAATGCCTCAACTGCCACATGAAGGGGCATTGGAAAAAGGACTGCACGGCACTAGGAGGAGGAAAAGCACCAGGTGCTCATGCCTTTAGTGGACAAGGTATGTACGTCATTGAAATAAGTATGTCTATAAATAACTCTCATTCTTGGGTATTAGATACCGCTTGTGGCTCACACATTTGTACAAATGTGCAGGGGCTAACTGATAGCAGGAATGTTGGACCAAGAGAGGTAGACCTACGCATTGGAAATGGAGCACGAGTAGATGCTGAGCACGTAGGGACTTATAGATTGAATTTACCTTTCGGCTATTGTTTAGTGTTGAATGATTGCTTTTATGTACCCTCGTTAACGAGGAATATCATTTCTATCCTAGTTTTGGACTTTGAGGGGTTTTCCTCGTATATTTATAATGGCAGTCAAGTGCTGTCTTTTGATAATATTATATATGGAATTGCTCCTCTTGTGGATGGATTATATACAGTAAACTGTACTCGAGAGATATTCAATGTACAAAATAAATGAGCCAAGACAAGTAATAAAACTCTACCTACCTATGGCACTGCAGACTTAGTCATATCAACGAATCAAGGATAGCAAGGTTGAGGAAGTTAGACTCCCTCGAACCATTTGACTTGGAGTCTTATGGTAACTGTAAATCTTGCTTGAGAGGAAAGATGACTAATAAACCCCACTTTCTGGGAAAGGTGTGTGAGCCAAGGAGGTGCTTGAGTTGGTCCATACTGATGTATATGGGTCATTCTCGACTCAAGCTAAATGAGGCTTCCCATACTTCATCATTTTTACTGACGACTTCACAAGGTATGGATATGTGTATCTTATGAGGCACAAATCCGAGGCTTTTGAGAAGTTCAAGGAGTACAAGTCAGAAGTAGAGAAACAACTTGCAACAAGTATCAAGACCCTTCGATCGGATCGAGGAGGTGAGTACTTGAGCAAGGATGTTACACCTCTTAAGATTAAGACGATAATTAAGAACGTCATTAAGAAAGCAAGATTCGGATATTGAATATAAGGAACGCTTACATATGTTAATACGGGAAATTAGTGTATAAGCGGATGTTATCCCGGAATAATTTTTCTTTAGTGCTATACACGTGACGACGAGAATTAATCCTAGAAGTTGAATTTATTCCAATGGAGTTATGGAATAGTTTTGTATTAAAAAAATTATGGCATTGAGGATACGAGGCTTATGGAATTCTCGGGAATTAAAAGAAGTGGGTTTGAGTTTTACTAATTGAAGAACATGGGGGCCAAAGTGTAAAAAAAGGAGGAAAAAAATCAGATTTTTTTTTATATAACCTACACTTACCTCTTCATCTTCTTCCAAACTTAACCAAAAAAAAAATACTCTCCTCTCATTCTCTCCTCTACACTAATCCGAAAATCACCCTCCACCCATAACCAAAATTAAGGTTGTTATCTTCTCTTCCTAGACTACATTCTTCACCAAAAATTAGAAGCAAAACAACACCAAAAGCGATGGCGAAAACAGGTGGCAAAACAAATGCCACTTTGCTTGGGCCGAAAACTGCCAGAAAATTGGGATTTTTGGGATGAAATTTTGGAAGAAAAACGTGTAGGGATGATGGCTTAACATGGTAGAACACTTGCATGTCAATTGGAGTTGAAGAAGTGAACAAAAAGGAGGAGAAAAATTACAAAACAGTGGGGAATTTTTGGACAAACAGTGGCAGAAATTTGCGGACTGTTTTGACGAATGTGAGGTATAAAAATTCTTCTTTCTATGATATAATTGGAATGCATGTTGTTAGAATTAAGGTAATGAATTTGTGTTAAGGAAGAATTGAAATTTGAGCATTGCATGTGACCATTTTTGGCTAGTTGCCAATTTGGGACAGATTTTGGTGTTGTTGGATTCGTTGGTTATTGTGGTTATTATTATCACTAATTGCATGATGGAATTGAAAGGAAATATGGAGATTTAGTTGGAATTAGTTATATGGAAGTATTAAAATCCGAAATTTGGATTATAGGAATTAAGATAAGAGTTATGGAATTATGACATGTTGTGGCCAAGAACTTGCATGAAATTGTTGGACATGTTGTGATATATATGGACTGTTCTAGGGGCTGTTTTGTGGTGTTATAATTCTGAAAATTTAGTCACCATTATGCATGTTTAAGTGTGGTAATTTCTAAGGTAAGTCCTAAAGGAATAAGGGTGTGGAAAGGCATAGAAAGGCTTCACATTCTACCCTCGTTGTTGTTGAAACATGGGCTGTTTTGTGGGCTGTTTTTAAGGTGGATTAAGAGGCTAAATTTACATGAGAAGTGGGTGTGTAAATTCCCTTTATTGTTGTCTTGGTTGTGCCCTTAATTGGTGCTTGTTTATTGATGTTATTAGCCTCGTTTGAAAGTTGTGGAAACATGTATAAACAGGGGAAGTGCTGCCCGAATTTTTATAAAATAAGAAGTCGTTATTCGATATAAAGTATGCTAGCGATCATAGAATTGACGAACGTATTACCATTATTATAGGTTGAAGTTCTAAATCGAGACGTACTTTAATATAGAGTTGATTAGTTCATCTGAGAGGTATGTGAAACTCTTACTTCTTTCTTTTTGGCATGATTTAATGAAAGTACGGCGGACGTATTTAATTCCTAATGAGGATTGTTATGAGAAGTGCCTATGATTTTTCAGCAAAGAGTTTTATTATGACATTATTACAATGATTTTATTGAGAGTCAGATGATAATTTTTACTTGCATATGGTTACTCACGATATCTACTCGTGCTAAGTGTTACTACTTCACCTCACCGAGTCCCGGCCGGTTACGACTCGTGCACGCCTTGCATTGTTCACCGAGACCCTCACTAGAGGGCCGGGTTACGTAGGATGGATCCATAGATGAGAGATGATTTACCGAGTCCCGCATGGGCCGGGTTATGATATGATTCCACCGAGTCCCGCACTAGTGGGCCGGGTTACGTTACGGTATATATATGTATATGGACAGGCATTCATGTTTTCTTGCCTTGACTCTCATTTTTATAAGGCACAACCGACTTTTATGGTTTATGGCACGGTTGGATTTGGATCCCGATTTTTATACTCGATCTTCTGTTTCGTTGGCTAATTATGATCTCTTTTACGACTTCATGTTTTACATACTCGGTACATTATTTCGTGCGACCCCCCTTCCTCGGGGGGCGCGTTTCATGCCCGCGGTATATGCTCTCGGTTGGTGAACCTCGTGCCTAGGTTCCTACTCGGCAGAGTTGGAAAGCTCCTTTGATCCAGGGCTTTGTCATTTTAGTACCGAACCTCCAAGGATTTTCTAGATTACTTAATGCTACATGGAGTCCAATCAGAATGGACACCTCCTGGAACGCCACATATGAATGGTGTTGCTGAAAGGAGAAACCGAACCCCATTGGATATGGTTGGATCCATGATGAGCTCCTCAACTCTACCTACATACCTTTGGAGACATGCTATACAAACCTCTATATATATTCTGAACATGGTTCCTTCCAAGTCAGTAGAAAAGACACCCTATGAGATATGGTGTGGCAAGAAGCCAGCTCTTAAATATATGAGACCCTGGGGGTGCCCTGCATATGTTAAGAAGATGTTCACTAACAAGTTGGAATCTAAAAGTGAGAAATGTTACTTCGTGGGGTATCCAAAGGAAACTAAGGGATACTACTTCTATCTTCCTGGAGAACATAAGGTCATTATTTCCAGGAACACAACTTTCCTTGAAGAAGAATATATCTACAAGGAACATAGCTGCATAGAGATAGAACTTGAAGAAATTCAAGAACCACAAGATAACACAGAAGTTGAACCCTTGTCGAATGACCTAAATAAGGATTCAGTGGGAGTATCTGGTGAAGATTGGGTACTTAGAGTACGCCCTTCAGCCAGTGGGAGTGTTGTGAGAGATAGTGTAAAAATGCAAGACTCTCATACATAACCAATGGAAGATGATACAATGGTTGTACATCATTCCATTCAGGAAATACATGAAAATGACATTCCTGAAAGCTCTCAATGTGATGGATTGTCCAACACACAAAGACCTTCTCACAATCAGAATGCAACAAACACTGAAATGCAGAATAATCAACTTTGTAGGACCACTAGGTCTCATCGTCCACCTAAAAGACTTAATCTCTTTGTTGAAACACACAATGAGATATATATTCCTGATGACGATGAACCTACAACCTACATCGAAGCTATGTTAGACATTGATTCGCAGAGATGGCAAGAAGCCATGAAATCTGAGATGGACTCGATGTACATAAATCAAGTTTGGAATGTGGTTGATTTGCCAATAGGGGTTAGACCCATAGGATGCAAATGGGTCTCAAGAAGAAGATTGATGCATATGGCAATGTACAGACTTATAAATCAAGATTGGTGGCTAAAGGTTATAATCAATGGCCTGGGGTCGATTATGATGAAACCTTTTCACTTATTGCTAAGATTAAGTCCATTCGAATTTTGCTTGCAATAGCTGCATATTATGACTATGACATTTGGCAGATAGACGTCAAAACTACTTTCCTCAATGGTAATCTAGTTGAGGAGGTGTATATGAAACAACCTGAGGGTTTTTCACTTGAGTCCAAACCAAATGTTGTATACAAGCTATAGAAGTCCATTTATGGGCTTAAGCAAGCCTCGGGGAGTTGGAACATTTTCTTCGACAAGGCTATCAAGTCATTTGATTTCGTCAGAAGCAATGGGGATCCATATGTTTATAGTAAACGCAACAATGGGAGTATTGCCTTCATTATCATATATGTAGATGACATATTAATAATGGGAGACAATAGAACTCTCCTGCAATCAGTCAAGGAGTGGTTGTCCAGTACCTTCGTGATGAAGGATTTAGGTGAAGTCTGCTACATTCTGGGGATTAGGATCTATAGAGATAGACCTAATAGATTGTTGGGGATGTGACAGTTAGTCTACATAGACAAAATGCTTAGACATTTTTCTATGGAAAATTCCAAGAAAGGCGGTCTACCTATGGGACAAGGCATCAAGTTATCTAAGAAGGATAGTCCTTCTAATACTATAGAACTTGAATGCATGAAAAAGATCTCATATGCTTCGGCTATAGGATCGATCATGTATGCCATGACCTGTACTAGGCCAGATGTGGCCTTTGCACTTAGTATGACTTGCAAATTCCAGCAGAGTCCTGGGGAAGAACACTGGAAGGCAGTCAAGAGTATTCTTAAGTATCTTAGATGAACTAAAGATTACTTCTTAGTCTATGGTGGGGAAGAAAAGCTAGCTGCTACTGGTTACACTGATGCTAGCTTCCAGATATATATTGATGACTACAAATCTCAATCTGGGTACACGTTCATTTTCAATGGTAGAGCAATAAGCTGGAAAGTTTCAAACAAGCTACAACTGCTGATTCGACTATAGAAGCTGAGTACATTGCTGGTAAAGAAGCTGTCGCGATATCTGAGTTCCTGAAGGAACTAAGGGTTGTTCCAAGTGCCACTTGTCCAATAACCGTTTATTGTGACAACACTGATGCGATTGCGCAAGCTAAGGAACTATGATCAACCAACAGAAACAAGCATGTATCAAAGAAGTACCACATACTCAGGGAGATGGTGGAGACTGAAGAGATTATATTAGACTACGTTCTCACATACGATAATCTAGCTGACCCATTCACTAAACCATTAAGCTTAGTCAAGCATAATGGTCATTTTGAGAATATGGGCATTAGATATGTTGGAGATTGGCTCTAGGCCAAGTGGGAGATTGAAAGTATATTTATGTCCTAGAGACAATCTGTATTAGGATAAATGTACTTTATACACATTCGTATTATTATTAATGGATATTATATTTTGACATTTGCAAATTATTGAATTATTAACAGATTATTTGTAATATTCTATAATATGCATCCCTGGAGGTTACATTTTTATTAATAGTGTGAGATATTAATATTATAACGTAACTCTTAAAATAGCCTCGACTAATGATCATCGAGAATGGGATATCGATGATATGTGATAAGTTGACATGTGGTCTGCATCACATCCTTAGAGGATGTAGTATGTCTCACCTGCTATGAGTAATGGCTACTCGTGATGGATACATGGATACTTTGGAAGTATTGATATACCCTGCTAATATACTATTTGTTATACTTGTCTAAAGTATGATCAGCGTGTGGGAGATAGAAGTCCTTAGACTTGAGGTCAATACGCGCCTTGTCTACAAAGTAATGTACTTTGATCCCGTCCTAAGCTCAAATGCCTTATAGGTTGAGATACAGCTTGTATTGGGTACATTACGATGTGAATTAAATGTGGTAGTTGAGCCAAGATTAGGATTCATTCCTCGAATGTATATTCGAGAGAACACTCGAATTCTCAGTGATATTAGCTTGACTAAGTCGTTGGCCAACGCAATAGACATATTTAGAATATGGTCTAATTGTCAACTAATATAGATGAGATACAATGATTAAGCCATTTGGATAGACACTTGAAAAATCCTAAGCTTGATTGGGTATGTCGTGAATGAAATGACTTTATCTTACCACATAAAGGTTAAGTTTACCGGATTCGCATAAACGTACTTCACATATTGAGTTCGTCTTGCGGCGGCGTCTAGGAGTTTCGCGTAGACCTTAATTTGATTAATGTCGATATAAGAAGGCCTATAGGGTCACACTATGTCGATTGTCCTTTCGATCTAAGGATGTATTGAGAGAGTAATTAAATGTTCGGTTTAGAATCGAGATATTTAAATGATAATGATTATTTTAATTAAGTTAAAATTGGATTTTGGATTTAATTAAGAATGCGCAGAACATAAATCGAGACAGTGCAGGAGCACGTCGAGCGCCGCGACGCCCATACCCTAGGGCCGCGACGCCTCTGCCTCAAATTTTGGGTCAAGCCCAAAGTCAAACCCTAATCCAGTTTTGACCTAGTTTTCAACTATAAATAGAGACATTCTTTTCATTATTCACACACCAATTTCAGATTATCATTCTAAGCCTTAGAGACTTAGAATTAAAACTCTCTCGAACCTCTGTCGGATTTCCTAGCTTTCCGAAAGAGAAATACAATGAAGCTTGGAGCTTGTAATCGGAAGGGCAACCGCGTGTCCACCTTATAGTAGATAAAGACATCAAATATTCTAACATGTAAGTTTATGCTTGATGTTATAGGTTTTATTGTTGTATAACCATACTAGAAATGTTGTTGGGGTAAGTAAGAAACAAAATTTTAAACTTCCGTTGTGCCTTACTTATACGCTTTGAACCCAACAAAATCCTACAGCCTACACTATCCATAATTCCAAATCTTGGCTATTTGTAAAGATTTGTAATTAGGGGTTGAGCTAGAATACCAATTATGAGTTTGATCGAATTCAATAATTGTGATTCAAATTTTGTAGTATTTATTTCAAAAAATTCATTAAATACGTATGAATTATTAATTTAGAATCCAATGACTTACATGGACTTAAATCATGAATTCATAAACTTTAAACTCTAGTTCTGCCCTTAACTATAATAATTATACGTGTATTTTTAAGAATGTTTTGCATTGAAATGAAGAGAGATTGACCTTGTTGAAGAGAAGGGAGAGCATGTTTTCTTTGTTTTTTGATGGATTCGGGAAAAAATGAATCGGGTTCATTTGATGTTAAAACCTACACGGCCCTCTTGGGAGTTGGGACTTATTTGAATTTGGTTGAAACTTTTCGTTCATGGCCTGATTTGTGACTTCCGTTTCATGTTTGAATTGTTAGCACACATTAGCAAGTTAATTTTCCCTATAAGCCAGGAGCCCCGAACATTTAATAAGTTATAGCTAGGGAAAATAGTATATTATGTTATTTATTGAGTAAGAGTTCCAGTTGTATTTGAAAGAAATAATCCCTTGATTATTTTCATTAATTGAAAGAGTATATATACAAGTTACATATTTCCATAATAGGAGAATCATATTCCTATTCTATTCCTAAAACCTTATTCTATTTGGAGACTAACTATACAATTATGGTAAGTGTACAATACTAATTACACTGCAATATTACATTACATAATTGTACAAAGTAGAGGAGAAGGGGAGACTGCCCACGAGTGGGCAGTGTTCTTTGGCAATTTGATACCTGGATGGGACATGGCAAACGCGAACGTGCCCACGAGCAACCTTTTCACGAACAAAGTGAATGTCAATCTCGATATGTTTAGTGCGCTGGTGCTGAACCGGATTACCAGAAAGGTAGATGACACTAATATTGTCACAATAAACCAAGGTCGCTTTCTGAATAGGACAATGCAACTCTAACAGTAAATTACGTAACCAACATGATTCAGAGACCACATTAGCTACCCCTCGATATTCGGCCTCTGCACTGGAATGGGATAAAGTCGACTGACGCTTCGCAGACCATGAGACCAAGTTATTACCAAGAAACATACAATAGCCAGACGTAGACCGTCTGGTGTCCAGACAGCCACCCCAATCAACATTTGTATATGAGACAAGTGTTGTCATTGATGAAGGATATAGATGCAAGCCATAGTCAAGTGTATCCTGAATATACCAAAGGATGCGTTTGATCGCATTCATGTGCTCAACTCTGTGATCATGCATAAACAAACACACCTGCTGTACGGCATACGTAATATCGGGTCTCGTGAATGTAAGATACTGAAGGCCCCCTGCAAGACTGCGATAGCGGGTCAGATCCTCGTATGGTGTACCGGCCACAACCCCAAGTTTGGGCTTAGTATCAACAAGGGAGTGGAAGTGGACTTACAGAATGACATCCCAGCCCTCTCAATGATCTCAGCTGCATACTTCTGCTGGGATAAGAACAACCCACTTGCATGACGAGTGACAATAATCCCTAAAAAATAACTCAAGGGCCCCAAGTCTGTCATAGCAAACTTAGAGCTGAGCATTGTCATGATAGACTGGCGTAAGGCATCGGAAGAGGCAGTCAGAATAATATCATCCACATATAACAGAATATAGGCCAATGACGAACCACGACGATAGATGAACAAATAATTATCCGACCTGCTGTGAGTGAACCCAATAGTCGAAACATAGTCGGCAAACCGCTTATACCAAGACTGTGGAGACTGCTTAAGCCCATATAAGGACTTTTTCAACAAACAAACATGATGAGGATGTTTGGGATCCCTAAATTCCAAAGCCTGATGCATATAGACTGTTTTCTTGAGATCACCATGTACGAAAGCATTCTTTACATCTAACTGATGAATAGGTCATGCTTTCGAAAGTGCCAAGCTAAGCACAGTGTGAATGGTAGCCGGCTTGACCACCGGACTAAACGTCTTACCACAATCCACACCAACCTACTGAGTCTTACCATCACCCACAAGCCGCGCCTTATGTCGGGCAAATGAACTATCTGAATTTTCCTTATGAGCAAAAATCCACATAGACCTAATAATATTAATACCAGATGGATGGGGCACCAACTCCCACGTCTTATTATCAATAAGAGCATTATATTCATCGGTCATAGCAATTTTCCAATTCGGGTCATTTAATGCAGACACAGGATTACGGGGTAAGGGTGATTTAAAAACATTAGAATATAAATTAAAATGTCTTTTTGGTTTAAAAATTTCTCGTTGACTACGAGTGACTGGTCTATGACTCGGGGCAGAGGCGGGTGGATTTTGGGAATTTTCAAGACTTGGGACGGACTAGCCAGCAGGCAGTGGGCCTGCTGGTCTAAATCGGGAACTGAAACCGGAGCTGGACACGGGAACTAGGCCAACACTGGACCCAGAAACAGTACCCGGGCCAAAATTGATGGCCCAATTGCTGGACCCAGATGTGTAGACGACGCTGTTTGGGGAGGACCACCGGGCAGTGGGCCCGCTGGCGGAGTTGGGGTGCGGGACACGTCCGAAAATAGTGAATAAGTTTCGGGAATACCATCATCCAAAAAATTATACGAACTCGGCCCGGGATTACTAACCTTAGCAAACAGAAACTGGGATTCATAAAAAATGACATGGCGATTAATGATGATTTTATTAGAAGATAAATCAAAACATTTAGAACTACGATGGTTAGACGGAAAACCCAAAAACACACACGGAGTAGACCGGGCCTGAAGTTTGTTAATTGTGGTGGACGGAAATAACGGATAACACAAGCACCCAAAGACCCTAAGATGAGAATATGAAAGTGTTTTATTATATAAAATTTGTAGGGGGGAAGAATACGTCAAACCTCTGGAAGGAAGAATGTTAAGAAGATATGTAGTCATTTGTAGAGCATGATGCCAAAACGATGGGGGTACGGAAGCATGAATCAATAAAGTGCGAATAATGTTATTGATGGTACCAATTTTTCGTTCGGCTTTCCCATTTTGTGAAGATGTGTGAGGGCAAGAAAAATGAAAATTGATCTCATTATTTGCACAAAATTTCCGAAATCCCCCATTATCATATTCTTTGCCATTGTCACATTGAATATTTTTTATTTCTCGTTCGAATTGGGTTCTAATGAAAGCTCTAAATTTTAAGAAGATGGAAAAAACTTGAGATTTTTTCGCTATCGGAAAAGTCCATAAAAATTTAGAATAATCATCTAAAAAGAGAACATAATACCGATGACCCAAAGAACTAAGAACATGAGATGTCCATAAGTCGGTATGAATAATATCAAATGACATTAAAGTATGAGAAGTAGAGTCTACAAACGACAACCGAACAATTTTCCTAAAGAACAAGAATGACAAGTCGAAGTACTGCGCGTACCCTTGCATGAAATAAAATTATTTTTATCTAAGGAAGACAAAATAGACGACCCCGGATGACCAAGACGAGCATGCCACAAGGAAGGGACAAGGGGTGCAAACGCCGACGACAAGGCTTGACTCGATGGACCGGAACTGGGTGTGATAGGATAAAGATCTCCCCTACTATCACACCTCATGAGAGGACTCCCCGTCTTGAAATCCTTCACAGAGAAACCAAATGGATCAAATTCAATAGACACGGAATTGTCAGTGGTGAATTTATGGATAGACACTAAATTTTTAATCAATTTGGGGGCATGAAGGGTATTTTTCAAGATAAGGGGTAGATGGGGGGAAGACAAAGTTTTATGACCATAACCACGAATTGGAATAGAATTACCATTACCATCGATTATGCCACGAGGGTTGCCCAAATTGGAATAAGACGAGAGAGTACCTGAATCAGATGTCATGTGGGTAGTGGCACCGGTGTCCATATACCAATTCGGGTTCGGTGGAGTCAAACCAAGTGTGTGCATCGCAGCCTTAATATTGGTATGAGTGGGGCCTGCTGCATGGTGGGCTTGCGGAGACCGGGAACCAAGAACTCCTGTGTGCTGCCCTGGACCACTGTCCACTGGCCACGCCCACGGCCTAGAGGCCCAAGGAGACCAGTGGGTCAGTGGCCCACTATAACCGGAATGGGGTCCACCACCACTGTTTTGGCCGCCGCGACTGCTGCCGGAACCGCTGCGTTTGCCTCCGCGATGTTTTCCATTATTTTTCGGCTATTTTTCCCGCCCCCGTGAGATCGGTTTTGGTTCGAATTATTACAAAAAATTTGAGGATTCATGGAGGATGTCATCATGACCACGGGACTAGCATTAGTAGCCGCCTTTTTAGCAAAATCGGCTTCTTCCAAGGTAAGCATGGATCGGACCTGATAGAACCTCGGAAGAAGATTACTTTGACGAAGGAGAATTCCAACGCCACTATAGGCCTCGGATAGGCCAGCAACTATCTGTAAAACAAGACGATCTTCACTAACTAGCGCACCAACGTAGTGGAGTTGGTCCGCCAATTCTTTCAACCTTTTGCAATATGCTGAAACGTTCCTGAAATTTTCCATGTTGACGTGAAAATATCCTGTTCAAGGGTAACATCTCTTAAATTTTGATTATCCTGGAATATGTCACGCAGCCTATCCCACGCAGCCATCGTCGTAGCGTCTGGCTCAATAATCGTCTGCAATAGGTCGGTAGAGATAGTAGAATAAATCCACTGAAGGACGGTGACATCAAGTGTTGTCCATAACTTAGGATCATCCTCGCGTGTAGGCACCTCCGTATCACCAGGAGCCGCGGGGATTATGTGATGGATGACTTGATGCGAACGAGCGTGAATTTTGAACAACTCGGCCCATGTCGCGTATTGGACGTTTTCTATTTCAAGAATTAGAGGGATATGATTCTTGATGTTAAAAACAACAAGGGCAGGGTGAAACATGTTCTTTGACGTAGACATAACGAAAGAACATTATGTGATAGAGGGATTTGGAAGAGAGATTTTGAGAGCGGAAAAAGGTGTCAAAAACCGAGGAGGGAGGCTCGGTTTATGCTTGGCCCAAGAACAAGAATTTTTGGGAGAGAAATTGTTATTTGACCTAGACTTCTGATACCATGAAAGAAATAATCCCCTGATTATTTTCATTAATTGAAAGAGTATGTATACAAGTTACATATTTCCATAATAGGAGAATCTTATTCCTATTCTATTCCTAAAACCTTATTCTATTTGGAGACTAACTATACAATTATGGTAAGTGTACAATACTAATTACACTACAATATTACATTACATAATTGTACAAAGTAGAGGCGAAGGAGAGACTGCCCACGGGTGGGCAATGTTCTTTGGCAATTTCGGGATACATGATATACACAATATACATAGAGTATATTGTGTATATTATGTATATCTAACAGTATTGACTATCTTATATTTTTTTAAAACAAAAATTATTGATTATTTAATCATTGATCAAATTTAATGGTCATTCTGTCCCAATTTATATAGCATCATTTGACTAGGCACATATCTAAGAAAGAACAAAAGATTTTTAAAATTTGTGATCTAAAATAAATTTTATATATTTATGTGGCTATAATTCATTTCATAAAGGATAAAAAGTGAATTTTAAAGTTAAGTTATTTTTAATTATAAAAAGGTGTCATTTTTTGGGACGGATTAAAAAGAAAAATATGTCACGTAAATTTGAATGGAAGGAGTAGTATTTTTCAATAATTGGTTATCAACATATATTTTCAATTAAAAGATGCACCATATTATTTTGTGAATTTCAAAAATTATTCTTTATAAAGTGGAGGAAGAAATTGTGGACAATTGGCCCCCGGGGCACATGCGAGTTGGTAAGTGACAAGGTGATTGGGGTACAATCACTCCGACGTGCGGGTTCGAATCCGTGTGGTGACAGTCTTTGCTGAAATATTGCAAGGGTTGTTGCTGGGTTCGTGTCCCGTTGGTCCTCTCTCTTGCAGGACTGCCACTCGCGCATATCCATCAATTTATATCCCACCTGACCAAGGAGCCTCAGTTACACGTGGGGGTTTCGCCTTCGGACTTTCCCCTTCCCAAAAATTGTGGACAATTGAATAATACAACTATTGAGGGGTAAAAATTAAAGAATAGTGAAGGTCAATCCGCGTATATCGCCTGGACTCAATAGACTAGCGAGTCTCAGAGAAATCAGAGAGCCAAGACTAAACCCAATTTCATTCATCAGTCCGAGCCCAAAAACGAGCGGCCCATGGACTCATCCACCGTAGACGGCGGCGCGTCACTTCCATCAACCGGCACCGACGCAAAGAAACGCCGCGTCTCTTACTTCTACGAGCCCACAATCGGCGACTACTACTATGGTCAAGGTCATCCAATGAAGCCTCACCGTATCCGTATGGCCCACAATCTCATCGTACACTATTACCTCCACCGTCGTATGGAAATCAATCGGCCTTTTCCAGCCGTACCTGAAGACATTCGTCGTTTCCACGCGCCGGATTATGTTGACTTCCTTGCTTCCGTTTCACCGGAGACTCTACATGACCATACACACGCGCGTCATCTCAAACGCTTTAATGTTGGTGAGGATTGTCCTGTTTTTGATGGGCTTTTCGGGTTTTGTCAAGCTAGTGCTGGTGGATCTATTGGGGCAGCTGTTAAGCTTAATAGACAAGATGCTGATATAACTATTAATTGGGCTGGTGGGCTTCACCATGCTAAGAAAAGTGAAGCTTCTGGATTTTGCTATGTTAATGATATTGTTTTGGGTATTCTTGAGCTTCTCAAAGTCCATAGGGTATAAACTTTTACTTTATAATACTATTCTTTTTTTTATTTTTATTTTGTACATGTTGAACTTTGTGCGTAAGTTGTTGAAATTGCATTTGATTACAGTGCTATAACTCTATGTTTCTGATGCTTAACTCTTTAATTACTATGATTTTTTTAAAAATAATATGTGCATGAATACATTGTCTTCAATGCAAACTACCTTTAGGTTGTGTTTGGTGTGAACGACAATGTTTTCTAGGAAAACAAGTGGGTTTCTTACTTATTTTCTGGTGTTCCGTAAGTAAGCAAAAAATGTTATTCCAAGAGCATTTATATGTAATCTAGCAAAACACTATGGGGGCGGGTGGTGGGGGTAGGATGATCAAGAGGTGGGGGTTGGGGGAATTGGGTGGGTGGGGAGGAGATAATGAACTTGGAGTATCACTTATCAAACTTGTTTTCCCTCTTTTCCTCATTTTTAAGGAACGTGTTTTTTTCCAAAACATTTTGACCAACCAAACATGGGAAAATTGGAAAGCATTTTCTGAAAAATGTTTTCCTCCATACCAAACACACCCTTAAAGGTTTGATTTTGTGTTTAATCTGGTTTTCATATATCATTCCCATTTTGTTTTCTTGTGGTAATATGTATTTCCTGATGGCATTCAGAATGGAGTACATGAATGTAATCCACAATATTGTTTTAGGTGAGACGAGAGACCATCTTGTACAACCTTTTTAGGGAGGAGGGGGAGGGTGAGCGGGATAGGACGTCTTCTTGAACTACGGAATAGAAGTGATGATACCATCACGTACTTAGTAAAGGGTGCTTTGGACTTTTGGTAATAAAAATTTCGGTGTCAATAGGGCATGTGGCCCTGCCCTTGTGTGTAAGTTATGGTAAACCATTTTGAGGAGGAGGATGAAGCCAACTAAAGGTAAGCATGATGCCCATGATTCATATCCTTGTGGATTGGCTGGTTCAGATTGTAGCATATGGTGTAACTTCAGAGAAGTGTGCTGTGAAGGGAGTAAATGGTAGGGATGGTCTTTAAGATTAATTGAAGGTATGGAAGCTTACAGATAAACTTCAATTTGATTTTGCCAAATCTATTCTGAAGAAATATGAAGAACCTGCCTGTTATCCTTTTATTAGCTTGGACAGATATCCGTCTCTATTGAACCATTTAGCAAATCAAAAGAAATATTGGCACTTTACAACCTCAAGTTGCAATCTAGTTCCAAGCATATGTGCACATTATTTTTTAAGAACTCTCGTTTTAGTACATCTGTAAGATTTCTAGGAAGTGGAACTTAGTTAACCTTGATCACTTGTTATTTCTCTTCTTATCAAATATATTAAAAATAGAATCTGGATAATTGTAGTGTGAACAACGCCGGTGCACATAATTATAAGCTATAGCTTTGTAGCATCTTTTCCTTTGATTCACTCTTTTGCCTTGATTAGAGCTTGTTCTGAGTTGCTCTTCCTCTGAAATGTTGAATGTTGCTCTGCAGCGTGTATTGTATATAGACATTGATATTCACCATGGAGATGGTGTTGAGGAGGCTTTTTTCACCACAGATAGAGTCATGACAGTGTCTTTCCATAAGTTTGGGGACTTCTTTCCTGGTACAGGGCACATCAAAGACATTGGTGCAAATCAAGGGAAGTACTATGCCCTAAATGTCCCATTAAATGATGGGATGGACGACGAAAGTTTCGGTAGACTATTTCGTCCAACAATACAAAAAGTCATGGAGGTCTACCAACCTGATGCTGTTGTTCTCCAATGTGGGGCTGATTCACTGGCTGGAGACAGGTTGGGTTGCTTCAACTTGTCTGTCAAGGGCCATGCCGCCTGCCTTAGATTCCTCAGATCCTTCAATGTCCCTCTGATGGTATTGGGTGGTGGAGGTTATACTATAAGAAATGTCGCTAGGTGCTGGTGCTATGAGGTCTCTCTCTCATCTTCCCATCTTGTTCTTTTGCTCCTGCTTTTCAGATTCTCTACTATTACTATTCTTTGTTTCAGAATATGTGCTAAGTTTCAACTGTTTCCTTTGTTGCAGACAGCAGTTGCAGTTGGGGTAGAGCCTGAAAATAAATTGCCCTACAATGAATATTATGAGTATTTTGGCCCAGATTATACTCTTCATGTTGAACCACACCCCATGGAGAATCAAAATTCACCTAGGGATCTGGAGAAGATCAGGTAACTTGACCATTGTACTACTTCCTGTAGTTTGAGGGGATTCCCATCAGCAGCTGTTACAAATGCTAACCTGATGTGTTAGTTAAACGTTCTTTTCCTAGTGCATTTTATGCATTCTTCTGGCGCTGTACAAAATTATGTTGATTTTCTTTACTTTTTGACAGGTGACATAAGTTGATAGTAGATTATCCATAATACTGGTCCATCAAGTTGATGCCTCAGTGGTGTTAATGAGACAACTTCTGTTATTCTATCTGTAACTAGATTATACTAGTATAATTCATTCCTAATTAGAGCAAGAATATCCGTTGATTCTGTTTATTTTTTGTTAATGATGGGCGTGTATTCACTCTTTATGCATTTGTTTCAAATAATATGCGGAGAAATAGATTCTCTCTATCCATAAGTTCCTCATGTCTTCTTCAAGCAACTGCTAAACTCGAACAATTTTTTCCCTTTCCTTTTTTCTTCTATAGAGTAAATTGACAATTGTTTAGACGTTACTTGACATAAATACTTGGTCTGCAGGAACTTATTGCTTGAGCAACTCTCACAATTACCTCATGCACCTAGTGTGCCATTTCAAACTACTCCTTCCACGACAGAAGTTCCAGAGGAGGTTAGTGGCGCCTTCATAATTAAATTACACATGTTTAGCCCCCTCTTATTCTAGAATTTTGGATTGCAGAAAGAGCAAGATATGGATCGAAGGCCAAAACCACGGATATGGAATGGTGAGGGTTATGAGTCTGATGCTGATGAAGACGAGAAGCCTAGACAACAAAGTTCAAATAGTGATCTTACTCCAGTATCATCATCTGACATGCGGTATGGCTTCAAGTTGCATTAAGTTCATTTGTGAAGTTTGAACACTTGTGTCTTTACAGTTTTTGGGAAGTCCTTACTTTGTAAGACTCTGGTATTTGGCTGAATGTTTACTGGTTTGCGCCTTTACTTGTAATGTGCAAAGGGATGTTGTGAGACCAGCCTCAATCAACCGTGGCTTTAGAGAAGATTTTGATTAAATAACACAAATTTTATAGGCAAGATTTAGTTCTTTTATGAAATGAATATTCCCTTCCTTAAAAAGCTAAAGTGCTGTGGCTTATGATGCAGGGATGTTGGCGACCAAGCCAATGTAGAAGACGACATGGTTGATGATCGTCCCTAGTTCAAAGCTCTTCTACATCTTCCCAGATGCAATGACTGATAATTTTCTGGGTTGAAAGTACAAGCCAAGATCGTTTGACCTTCCCTTCTCATTAGCAATTGTTCTTCTGTCTTGTGCTGAAAATTTTAACTAGGAAAATGAGTTCTCAGACATGGGAAAATACGTACTTGAAAATTGCAATGGAGTATTGTGCTGAGTTCCAGTTTTGTGTTTGTTAAGAGATTAACAGTGTAGATTGTAGTTGGTTTTAGATTAGTGATTGATTAGTTAAATGCGCGAGAAGTGAGCGCTATGCTGTCTGTCCTAAATGGACATGTGCACCACAAAGTAGACAGTGCACTGTTTGTTCTTACGGATACACCTGCTGATAAGATGCAATTATCTGTGTTCTGTGAGAGTTATCCATGTAGTATCTGGATTTATCCATGTACTTTTGAGATAATCATAGTTTCATTTCTTGTTTAAACAAGATTATGTCAATCATTTTGGTTCCTTAAATGGAGGGTGGTGATTTTTTATCAATCACTCTTCTAAGTATCATTTAGCCGTTATTAATATCACCTTACTGCTTAAATGTTCAGATAACGAGGCTCTTTGAAACTTTATCAATATACATTACGGGGTCATTTGGTTGTTGATTAGTTGGGTAGAGTTGTGAAGGTATTAGTAATGTAGGATTTAGAGGATTTATTTATTTTATTTTAGATGTCACTCTTTACTTTTTAATCAGTTTCAAAAGGGATAGATATAATTATATATTTAGAAATAATTTAACTTTATGAGATTGATTTATAATCACAAAAATGTTCAAGGTTTGCTTTGGACCATAAATTTCAAAAGTTTTTTTTTTAACTCTGTGTCTAGTCAATACAATAAAATGGGACGGAGGGAATATTAATTATTTTATCTTCTACCTTACATAAAATAATGTATAAATTTTTTCATAGCTTAGCCTTATACATATATAGTTATGTAGGGATTGTAAATTGGTAACCACACTCCAAACATGATAGAATTACTAATTATGTTAGTTTTAGTACATGAATAATTTACTTCTTAACCAACAACCTCCTTGCAACAACAATAATAACATACCAGTGTAATCTCACGAGTAGGGTCTGGGGAGGGTAGGTTGTACGCAGATCTTACATCTACCTTGAAAGGTAGAGAGATTGTTTCGATAGACCATCGGTTAAGAATAAAGTAATAAATCAATAACAAAGCAGGTCAAATAGGCAAAAGAACAGTAACTATAACAAAATAGTATGCTACGCGAAGAATGAAAGACATTAGATACTAACAAAAATCGAAGGACACGAAACTACAAAGGAAATACTACGACAACAAGTATGAAAGTATACGCTTGGCAACGTTCTAATACCTACTAACCGACTACCCTAATTTTAGGCATTCACACCTCCTATTTAAGGTCATGTCCTCAGTGAGCTGCAATTGCGCCATGTTTTGTCTAATCACCTTTCCTCAATACTTCTTCGCCCTACCTCTACCCCTCTTGAAGCCACCCATAGCCAACCTCTCAAACCTCCGTACTGGAGAATCAACACCTCTCATCTTTACATGCCCGAATCATCTCAATCTCGCTTCCCGCATGTTGTCCTCCATCGAGGCCACACCCACTTTGTCTCGGATATCTTCATTTCTAATCCTATCTCTCTTAGTATGCCCACATATCCACCGTAACATCCTCATTTCTGCAACTTTAATCTTCTGAATGTGAGATTTCTTGGCTGGCCCAACACTCCGCCCCATACAAACATGGTTGATCTTACCATGACTCTGTAGAATTTGCCTTTGAGTTTTGGTGGCACATTCTTATCACATAAGACTCCGGATGCGAGCCTCCATTTCATCCACCCTGCATCAATACAATGTGCGACATCATCATCAATCTCTACATTACCTTGAATAATAGACTCATATACTTGAAATTTTCTTTCTTTGGGATGATATGTGTGTCAAGCCTTACTTACACGTCTGCCTCCTGCGTCACGACACTGAACTGACACTCTAAGTACTCTGTCTTGATCCTGTTCAACCTGAAAACTTTAGATTCCTTGATTGTTTGAAAACTTGTATTTGTCTTTCCTTAACGTGAACCAATTAAACAATTTACGAGTAGATTTGAAAATAATTTACAAAAAAATGTAATTTTCCAATGATATTCCTTGTAAATTTATTCTCAAAAAGTTTGCCGAGAACAAAATGCTAAGACCAACATCCTTCTTAGCAGGGTGGGCAAAAAACCCGGAGAATCGAAAAAACCGAATCGAAATTCGATTCGTTTTTTTTTAAAAAAAAAATCAATTTTTTGAAAAACCGAACCGAATCAGGATTTAGTGATTCGGTTCGGTTTTTTAATTTTGGATACGAACCGAACCGAAAAACTGAATTAATTTTTATTTTTTATTTTAGGCTACTACTATCTCTTTAATCATAGTCATTGAAGCCAATCTATGAAGCTTTTATGGAAGTCGCATGCGACATGAAATTGATTAACATATCACGGAAGCATGGACATAAAATGTAGGGAGAGAAAGTAGTTGTAAATTGGTAAAACTTTAAATAGTCATAACTCTGCGCTCGGATGTCCGTTTTACCTGATTTATTTTTTGATTTTGCGTATTTTTTCGAGACGGCGCCGGTCAGTGCAGCCAATTTTTTAAAATACGTCCGTTTTCCCAATCAATTTGTGTTTTCCCCCAAATCGATTTCTAATTTTCTTTTTTCTTTTTTCTTTAGTAAACATCTCACGATACACAATAGATTTCAACGTCGAATTTTCATGATAGTGTAGGTGTGAATGTCAATTTCAGTTTTGAAAATTCAATTTTTTTAAAAAAAAAAAAAATTCCCATACCCGACCCGGCCCGGCATACTAGAAAAAATCGATATAATCCGATACGTTCGGCGATATAAATCGAACATATCGGTTTTTTTAAAAAAAAATCATATTCGATTTTTTTTTAAAAAAAACTAATTTTTATTCGATTCATATTTTTTGGATACAAACCGAACCGATATAAGCCCGACCTACTTCTTAGTTTGGGTTAAAAGGGGCATCTTTTTTTTCCTTCTGCAAACAACATTTTGGGAGGTACCATGAATTCACTAGCAGCACAAAACTTCAAAACCTCCTTACAAATCCAACCACCTCTTCAATGCCATTTCCTTCCTTCTTTCCCACCACCCACAATCTTCAAAATCCACCACAAAACTCAAAACCCCATATCCCACAAAACCCAAGCTTCAAATCACGAAAATATCACTCCCACAACCCAACAACAACAAGAAGATGATGGCATCCCAATTGAACATGTCAAAACCCTAGTCAAATTCAAGTCAAGACACAACTACATCCGAGTTCTAGAAGTCTCTAGAAAAGCCGACCACCCATTAGCTGGTTTCCGCCTTCTTCTTCTAGATGCACCTGGTAACATCCACAGCATATCTTTCCTCTTCAAATCAATCACCAACGCCTATTACGATATCCTAGCAACTCTTCCTCCAATATTACCACCTGGGCCATTAGGAATTCTCGGGTTCGGAGCCGGGTCGGCTGCAAAATTGATTCTTGAAATGTACCCACATGGTGTTATCCATGGATATGAGCTAGACCCATCTGTAGTTACTGTTGGAAGAGAATATTTTGGGCTTTTAAAGGTTGAAAAAAAATACCCAGATAGACTTTTTATCTATATAAGCAATGCACTTAATGCTAGTGTGAAAGATGGGTATTCTGGGCTTATAGTGGATTTGTTTAGTAAAGGGTGTTTGATTCCTGAGCTTCAGGACCCACTAACATGGGAGAAATTGAAAGGGAAGTTGAAGAAAGGTGGAAAGATAATGGTGAATGTTGGAGGGAGTTGTGTAGAGCCTGAGGATATTAGAAAAGATGGGAAAGTTATAATGGAAGAGACATTAATGGCAATGAACAAGGTTTTTGAAGGAGAGGTTTATGTGTTGAATCTTGGAAATAGAAAGCAGGAAGATAGTAGTGTTGCTATTGCTGGTGGATTGCCTGATTTGGAGAAATGGAGGATGTCTTTGCCTAAGCCTTTGAGGTTTTATGTTGATATGTGGAACAAGTATGATGGATGATGATAAGTTAATAAAAAATTCTGCTAGCCATATTGTTTTTGTTTGATTTATTGTGTTGAAAATCAAAGAAATTCTTACATTGGTCAATCATTTGTACTCAAAGTTATTCCTAGTGTTTTTTCACAAGTTCATCTTTCCTCTTTATCAAGTCCTTATGAGATTAGGATTTGCTTTTTTTCTTTCCCTTTTCTTATTTAGCCATTAGAAAGAGAAGAGTTATCCTTTTTCTAAAAAAAATTATAAATACTCGAGTGCATTTTTCCTCTTTACTAATTCCCTGAAAGAAAGTTAGTAGTGCTCTTAACTTGCATTTGATCATAGATTTAGATAAGATTCAAATATCAGTTTGGTCATAGATTTGGAGCAGATTTAGAAAATCTGGTTTTAAAAAAATTTCAAAGTTACAAAAATTGGTCCAGACTAGTTTTTGGATTTTAGGGACTTCCATTCACAAAAACTTTAATTTTTTTCAAAATAAAATGCATATCCAAACATAACTTCAAGTTTCAAAAATAGCAACTTTAAAAACTCAAACTTTCAAGTTTAAGTTTCAACTTCAAAATATATGGCCAAACTGAAGATTAGTTTCCTTTTTGGGCTATTAGGTAAGATGGAGAATGCTATTTCTACTCTTGCACTTTTAGAAGTTTGGATAGAGATGCTATCTTTTCTGAAGATATGGGCTTTAAACTCCTGCCTAAAGGACCGATGGCAGTACAAAAGAAGAACAAAACGAAATGAGAAGCGGGTTGATAATCGAAATAAGCAAAACCAAATCAAGATGAAACCATAACTAGATTGTAGTAACTTCTAATTTCCCCAAGCCTTCGAGGGTGAAATATATTTTCATCCGAAAAGGGTAATATATACTAGGAGTGGCCAGTGGGCCGGGCTCGGGTCTGGCGGTGTCGGGGTCGGGTGGGACGGGAGAAGGGGCGGGGTCGGGTCTGGCGGGCTCGGCGGGGTCGGGTTTGGCGGGACTGGAGCAAGTCCCGTCCCGATCCCGATCCCGTCGGGCTCGGGTCGGGGCGGGTCGGGCTCGGGTCGGGATACGACGGGTTTTTTTTTTTTTTTTTTAAAATAACATATGTATAAAAAAAACTCAATAAATAAAACAAGATAGTGTAATAAAAACATCCCAAGGCTGTTTTTGTGCCTCTTATATTATTTAATAGACATATGATTTTTTTGTAATACAAATACAATTGTCTAAAATCTAAATTGCAATTTTGTGGTGTTGTCCAAAAGTTACAAATTACATAATAAAATTACAATTAAAAAAATTACATTCTCAAAAAAACTTTCTAATTGCTTGATGATTTCATGTGGTTCTTCGGTTGGAATTGATATTTGTTGGTCAAATTGATCCACGTCGCTTCCACTACATTCGGTTAAGATTTCGTTGTAGTTTTCATCATCTTCTTCGTTGATCTTCGGTTGACCGCACTTTCTCCGCTCCGCTCGTATCCAATCTCTCGAATAATACCGCAATTTCCAAGTCGTCTCCGCTAATGAGTGTCCGTGGTCTCCTATTTGATATCTCGCTCGCAGAAAAGCGCTTTCGTACGCAGCTGACGACGCTTGAATGTTCAAAACATCTCGAGCCATCATTGAAAGTGTCGGAAAGGTCTTCTCATTCCCCTCCGATTTCAAAGCAAGTCTTCATGTCCATCTTCATTGATAACTTCTTGATACGGTACAGAACACCGCAAAACAAAAATATCGAACTCGCTAATTTGGTTAGTAGAGGTACGGCCGCACATTCTATTTCTGAGGCTTTCAATACTTGCCGCAGAAACAGCATGTCTTTTGTGAGGTTGTATTGAAGAAGATGAAGAAGATGGTATGGAAGCCGGTAAGTTACTAGCATTTTCTTGTTGATAAAATATATATATATTTTTGCATTGGTGTTCTACGCTAGACACCGCTTCTTCTTTAGTTTGTTCAATAGGTGGTGGGTGATTTAGATTTTGGGACTTGGAGGTGGTAGTACTTCTATACAATCGTAAATAGTTTCAATTAGTGATTTAGTACCGTCTATTTTAATAGTAGGATTTAATATAGAACCAATAATATAAATAGAGGGAATAGGAATAAAATATTTTTTAATTTTGACAAACATTTTTTTAATAGTTTGCCTTATAAGTTTGGTTTTTCCATATATTCACTAAGTAATAAAAATATTAGAGTTATATAAAATAACATAGTTGAAATAGTAGGATAATATATACCGGAAAATTCTTTTGTTGCTTGAAAAAATTTCTCTAAAAATACAATAAGTTCGGAAATTTTTCCCAATCACTATCTAAAATCATATCACCGGTGGCTTTTTATTATGAGAGTTAAAAAATAAAGTTATAGGTAATTTATAGTCATAAGCAACAAGTAATTGCTCGTATAAAGAATTCCACCTAGTGGATACTTCTTGTGGAATTTTTCTAAAAGGTAGTCCACAATCATGACAAATTTTTTTATATTCTTTTCTACGTTGTACTTTATTACTTTTAAAAATAAAGTTTATAGCAAATTGTATTTTACTAAGAATGTCTTCAAAAAGTGATAGATCATCCTTTACAATTAAGTTATATATATGGCACGCGCATTTTATATGAAAATGGTCCGGAAAAGACGGAGTTAAATTATTTTTTAAAATTGTAATTGCGTAATTGTTACTAGAAGCGTTATCTAATGTAATAGTCATAATTTTATCGGTAATTCCATAATAATCGCACACTTGATAAATATTTTCTGCAATAAAAGTACCAGTGTGCCTATCATCTATATATCTATACGCTAAAATACGTTTTTGCATAGACCATTTATAATCTATCCAATGACAAGTTACAGTTAAATAATCATGGCCGTTAGTACTACGACCTATATCAGACGTGATGGATACTTTGCCATTAAAATGATATAATGAAAAACGTAAATATTGTTGATATTCATGCGCGAATTTAAATACATCTCTCTTAACGGTTGATCTAGGAAAATCGTTAAAAGCGGGATTATATATATCTCTAATGTAATGAATAAAATCGGGAGATGCAGAAATGAAAAAGGCAAACCCTCCACAACAACTAATTTTGATATTGCTTCCCTATCTCTATGTTTATTGTATTTAGGGCCTACAATTCCCCCCGTCATAGGGTTAATTTGACCTTGTACTTGGTCCGGGACAATATTAGTATGTGAACCTTGTCCTGATGGAGCGGGCGTTTGCGCACCCGGTTTTGAAGCATGGTATTGGGCATACCTAGTCGGATGAGCACTTACTACGTGTCTAATTAAACCCCCCGTCCCACCGTGACCTTTTCCAGTTTTAAATTTTAAAACATTTTTACAAATTTTACATATGGCTACTTGATTCTCTACGTCCCTATCAAAAAATGTCCATGCATCTGATTTTAATGGTCGTTTTGCTTTGGACCTCGTCTCATACTAGGGGGAATAGGAGGTATTTCGGTTGAAGGTGCACTAGTGGGTGTGTTGTCATCAACATTAGTGGGTATATCATCTAGATCATCGTCTAAATTAAAGTCTTCTTGAGTTCCGGAAAATAGCTCCTGGTCTAAATCTAATGGTATTGTAGGAAAATGTTGAGTATCAACAAAATCATCCTGTGTAGGAATAAGATGACTAGAAGAAGTACCCTTGCCCTGGTTGCCCCTACTAGAAGAAGCACCCTTACCTTTACCCTTAAACATACCTTTTAATCCTTCCATTTTAATTATGATAATAAATAAATAATTAAAGACAATAAAATTAAGTGATCTAAACTAAATAAACAGACAATAATAATTTAATGAAGGAACGAATGTACCAAACGCCGACGTAACGTCGACGTGTAATCGAGAGGTTGAAAATTGAAACTTTGCTCGATGGAAGATCCTCAAGCTAGTTGCCAACTTCACTACCAATTCCCAAATGAATAAATAAAATTGAATATTTAGCAAACAATGTAGAATTGTAGAGAGATATATTGAGAAATTAGAGAGATTGTAGGAAGATTTGTGAGAAAGATGAAGAGAAAATGAGTTATTTATAGTTGAAAAATGGGTTAAAGTGTAAATATAATAACTTATGGGTTAAAAATAAATATTAAGGGGTAGGGGTTGGGGGAGGGGGGGGGGGGGGCTAAAATGGCCGTTGGCCAACGGCCATAATCTAAAATGGCCGTTGGTGCAACGGTCATTTTTGCAAAGGCGGGGTCGGGGTCGGGGCGGGCTCGGGCGGGCTCGGGTCTCGCGGGCTGGGCGGGCTCGGGTCTCGCGGGCACAGGGCGGGCTCGGGTCTCGCGGGACGAGACCTCGTCCCGTCCCGAGTTCGAGTCCCGCCCCGTAATTTTTTTTTTTTTTTTTTTTTTTTGGTCGGGGCGGGACCGGGGCGGGCTCGGGTCGGGGTCGGGCTGTCCCGGCCCACTGGCCAGCTTTAATATATACCTCCGTTTTATAATTCGATGTTAATTGCCCTCGCTGTTACCCTTTACTATTTATACTGTCATGTCTAACGGCGAGGGCAATTAACATAGAGTATAAGGAGAATAGGTACAACTATTTTTGGATAGTACATGGCTATATATGACCCTTTTCCGTAAAACTTACACAAATGATTATATTTTGTTTTTTTAGGTATAGCTACACTTTTGATAATTACATTTCGTAGATACAGTAAAATATATTCAAAATTCGATTGTATTTCAATTTTTGCTGTATTCAAGTCAGATTTCGTTGTATTCAAGCCAGATTTCGTTGTATTCAAATCAGATATTCAACCCACATGTATTTAAGTCAGATGTATTCATCACAACTGTATTCAAGTCAGATGTATTTGACTCAGTTGTATTCATTTGTAGCTACTTTTACACTGTATTCAATTTATTATATTTGGAATCAGATGTATTCAAAAACCATGAATACAACAAAATATAGGAAATATTCAGTTGTATTTAAATTCACTTTATTTATTTGTATACAAAAAAAATCTCCTTCAAAATACAAGCAAAAAATACATTAAGAAATATTGAATTTATCACTAAAAAAATAACGAATACACTCAAATACTGAATACAAGAAATAAAATACACCCCTAAACACTGAATTTTACACTAAAAATTAGCGAATACACTCAAATATTGAATACAAGAAATAAAATACACTCCCATATGAGATACAAGAAAATAAAATACACTCCGATTTAAAATACAAAAAAATAAATAAGCTCGGATCTGAGCGAAAAATGACAAATTGCGTGCAACAGAGTCATCTGCACAACTGTCAGTAGGTATTAAAGAGGGAAAAGAAGACACTCGTGAAATTGTAGTCATGGGAGAAGCAGAAAGCTATATTTCATGATGAACTTGTAGTTGAAAAACGACCGGATCTGACTGGAAAACTCCGGCGAGCAGTGGTGTCTGGCGAAAAATGATCGAAAAACCTCCGTGAACTGCGGCTCAATTCCCAGCACCGTCGTAGATATCTCAAATGATAATTCCCCTTCTTCTTCATCTTCTACGTCATCATCAATTATGATTGTTATCATCATTGTTGCCTCCACCATCACTCTCTATTTCCATTTACCTCCTCATTCATCTGCTCTCCCACTGATTTCGTCGCTCCTCCCCAACCTACTCCACCGCCGAACCAAATCTGGAGGGAGGCGCCAACGGTTTGTGGTGGCCGACGGCGACGGTGACAGTAGCAGATCGATTTGGGATTGTATTTTCTGGCGTGCAGTGGTGTCCGACGGATTAGGGATCGTATTTGCCTCAGTCAAGAATAAAAATAATAAAAAATAGAGTATTCTACTTTAAATATATAATGTAGCTATGATAGAGAGTTTAAATACGCATTTTAGTTATGCTATGTAATTTATTTAAACAATAGTTACTAAAAGTTAAAATATCTTAGAAATAGCTATGTGATGTAATTATTCATAGTTTTATTGGTACACATTATCATGCCCTCAGTGTAGTGACTTGTGTTGGTTCGGTCCAAACTCCAAAGGAGGCCGTTGCCCCTCTTTAGTCGAATGGGGCCTCAAGGGAAGCCTAGGTCAGTCCTCATTCATAACTATACTATGGGCCATAAAGCGGACTAAACCAGAGTTAGGCCTGTATAAAGTTAAAATTATGGTATACTATACTAATGAATGTGTAACACGTGTTTTTGTACACACAAATCTCACTTAATCATACGTAGTTAAATGATTTATATTCTCGCTTTATTTTTTAACTACTATGGTTAAATTATTTGATTAAACCGCGAGTGTGTTAAATATTTACCCCTATCCTACTAAATTTCATAAGTGACATGCTACTGTCAAGTTTTATCCCTTTTTCCGGTTTCTGCAGAAGAATAAGTGGCTATTCAATTCCTTGTGATAACGTTGAGAAAATTGTTGATACTTCCCAGTTCCCATTCTTGTATGAGTGGCTTATCTCCCCATTATAGGGTCATTTTACGATCAAAGATGTCGAAATTAACTTTACTAACATCATGTGTTGGTGTTCTCTAGTCTATATATATTTGATTATTTGCTCCAATGTTCCTGGTGACATACTTTTAAATGTTACATTAATTTGTTACTCCGCCGTCTCAATATGATGTAGTTTGACTAGACACTGAGTTTAAGAAATAAATGAAGACTTTTGAATCTTGTGGTCTAAAACAAGTCAAAGATATTTGTGTGGTTATAGATCATCTCGTTAAGCGTAAAATGTAAAGTTCAAAGTCAAATAAGGAAATATATCATTCTTTTTGAACTGACTAAAAAGGAAAGTGTGTTATATAAATTAGGACAGAGGGAGTATTTCTTTGTATTCGGAGTTTAACGTGTGCATTAATTAATTATACAACAACAACAACAACAACAACATACCTAGTGAAATCCCACAACGTGGGGTCTGGAAAGGGTCGAGTGTATGAAGACCTTACCTCTACCTTGGTAGGTAGAGCGGTTGTTTCCGAGAGACTCTCGGCTTAAGACAGAGCATAAACACAAGCAAAGCAAAAGCAAAGCAAGAGTAAAGAGAAACGGTCAGGAAAAATTTAAAGTAATATGAAAATGCTGGTATCAAAAGCGAATAAGCCATGATAGCACATTCCAAAAAAGTAAGCAGTAACTAGCGCATGTAAATAAGCTAAACAAAGTACACTAAATGACACATATCAGCAGAAGACAAGCTACAGGGGACTATAAAGCAATAATGTGCCTATTAGTATGATAGACTAAGCATGCCTACAATAATAACACTACCACTACCAGTTTGCAAGCGTAAGTAGGACTACGCTCGACTACCCACTACCCTTCTACCCTAATCTGTGTCCTCCACAACCTCCTATCTAAGGTCATTTCCTCAGTAAGTTGCACATGCGCCATATTTCGTCTAATCACCTCTCTCACATACTTCTTCGACCTACCTCTACCCCTCCTGAACCCGTCCATAGCCAACCTCCCACACCTCCGCACTGGGGTATTTGTGTCTCTCCTCTGCACATGCCCAAACCATCTCAACCTCACTTCCCGCATCTTATCATCTATCGAGTCCACTCCCACTCTGTCCCGGATATCATCATTTCTAATCATATCCCTCCTTGTTTGCCCGCACATCCATCTCAGCATCCTCATCTCCACAACTTTTGTCTTTTGGATGTGCGAAGTCTTGACTGGCCAACACTCCGCCCCATACAACATAGTCGGTCTAACCACTGCCCTATAGAACTTGCCTTTAAGTTTTGGTGGCACTTTTTGTCGCATAAGACTCCAGATGCGAGCCTCCATTTCATCCACCATGTCCCAATACGATGTGTGACGTCATCATCAATCTCTCAATCCCCTTGTTTAATAGACCCAAGGTACTTGAAGATTCATTTCTTTGGAATGACATGAGTACCAAGCCTCATCTCTACGTCTGTCTCAAGGTCGCTCCCGTTACTGAACTTGCACTCCAAGTATTCTGTCTTGGTCCTATTTAGCCTGAACCCTTTAGATTCCAGAGTCTGTCCCCAAACCTCCAGTTTAGCATTCACTCCGCTGCGAGTCTCATCAATCAGGATTATGTCGTCTGCAAATAACATACACCATGTCACCTCCCTTTGAATTTGTTACGTCAGTCCATCCATCACCAAGACAAATAAGAATGGGCTAAGAGATGATCCCTGGTGAAACCCCATCATTGGAAAGTGCTCTGTGTCTCCTCCTACTGTCCGTACCCTGGTTTTGGCTCCATCATACATATCCTTGATCGCCCTAGTGTACGCCACATGTACATCTCTAACCTCCAAACATCTCCATAGAACATTCCTAAGAACTTTGTCATATGCCTTCTCGAGGTAGGTAAAAACCATATGTAAGTCTCTCTTCCTCCCCCTATACTGCTCCACCAACCTCCTAATAAGATGAATGACTTATGTGATCGAACGCCCCAACATTAATTAATTATGAATGGGTAAAAATAATTTGGAAAGGCTAGCTTGCATGATTGTTTGAATGTAGGGAGATTCTTTTTGCTATAGGAATTAGAGCCTCTCTGGTGCTAGCTAGAGTTCTATGACCTTGAAAACAACCTATGAGGCTTGTGAAATACTCCATTTAAATGTAAAAGCCTAGAGAGAACATGCAGGCATGATATTAAGAGCGAATTTAGAACTAAGTAACCTAATAGGCAAACTGAAGGTCCTAGAAAAGGAAATGATCAGCTAGAGAGAAATATATAGTCATAGATCACTAGGCAATTAAATTGTCAATTGTAACATGTTTACATCTCTGGACGTAGACTTTTTGATGTACATCCCTTTTCTTTTTCTAGTACTTTGAGCTGTAAAGAGGTTTGGGAAGAGGTACCACGTTATGATCTTGTATAGGAGCTTTATGTGAATAGGATTTTAGACTACTATCGCCAACAACTGTGGTCCTTAATCAGATAAAGTCTTAGAGTTCGAGTTATGAAATAAAAAAAAAATCATTATAAGGAGCTTCTTTTTTAATGAATCTTACGTAAATATATCAAACTTAGTAAGGAAAATATGATTCGTCCAACCTATTTAGGCAAGTTAGTGATCAGTCTATTTATTAATTTAATCACTTTGATCTGTCAATTCAGCTCATCTAAAAATTAATATATAATATAAAGTTAGAAATAGACAATTCTATGTTATATTTCTCTATGGCTAAAAATCTTATTTATCTTTTTTATATATATTTTTTGTATTTTCCCTTCTATTTTTTTTTATGTATCTTTCTAATAATGGCTCAATAATTAATACTCCACTTCTTCCTATACATTCTCCCAACCTTTTCAATTCTCAAATGCAGTTTCGGTTGTGCATGAAGGAATATGTTCCTGCTTTTCATTTCATTGATGATTATATACAATATATATAGTGTTATATAATTATCTATTCATTTACAAATTAGGTAATTAATCTTTCTAATTACAATTGAACTACACTTCCTAATTACAATTGAACTACAATTTTACCTGATATAATGAAGGAATATGTTCCCTGCTTTTTCTTAATCATTATGTATAATATATATATATTCTTACATAATTATCTACCCCTTTACAAATAAGATAACTAATCTTCCTAATTACAATTGGACTACACTACAATTTTACATATGTACGATATTCTATCAGTGCATTAAGTAATACAATAAAGGGAGATTTTTGCGCGCGAACGAATAGTAACTCATTTTCATGCTGCAAAATTAAAACGGCCTTTTGGTTATTTTAGGAGTAATTTTTTATTTATTAGCTATATATCATATTTAATAAGAATGTAACAAAGTATACAAAATGAAAAGTTTTCTATGCGACAGTTAATACCATTAATTATGAGAAGTTATGAGCCAATTATTAATACTCTTGCCTCCCTATTCCTTCTTCTACAAATTATATTAACTTCTCCTCAATATTTCATGTAATTGACAAATTGTAAGATAAAGGAAGGTGAATCTGATCCTGTAATAGTTGTGGAAAATAGAGCTGATGCAACGAAAGATGTTGCTTTGTTTATGAGAAGCTGAACGTGCTTTTATTTAATCAAAACAAAATAAATGTGGCAAATTAAGGTGAAAATTGGTAGTCAAAGATTTCAGACGGTATGCTTCATCCTTTCATTTATTTTAGATTCCATGAAATGCCCATATTGTAGATGGCTTAGATACATAAATGAGTTACAAATAAATAAAAATGTAGAAATATTAACACAATGTTTTTCTTGCAAAAGAAAAATAAAAAGACGTTCCTTTATTTTTCTCCCAAAAAACTTGTATAAAATTAGATACAATATATATATGTATCTCTTTCTTCACTATTTCTATCATCTCTTTTTTCATTATCTTCCTTTTTTTCTCCTTATGTTCCGCCTAAAATAGGCGTAGATATTAAAGAACATCAACCTTACCTTATGTTTTATTTATTAGGATTCAAAAGGAACTCAATACTAATTCTGCAAATGAAATAAAGAGGCGGTATATCAGAAAAATTATAAGACAATACTTATTTGAGTTTTCCCGCATATGTTTACTACTCATGTTCTTTCTTTAAAATATATATTTAATATTCTGCCCTATTGTTTGGTTCTTTACGCCTTCTACTCGATAATTGCGTATTATTAAAATCTAATATAATTTCCATATTTTAAATATATTTTGCATTAATTTATTTGAAGTAAACACAGTGTCTATTCTTACCTTTATAGGATGAACCATAAAAACTTAAGTCTCTACTTAAAGAAAAAAATAGATATTTAAAATAGTCATGCTTATCGAGTATACAATCTGAGGACCAGAACTATACAAGAGTCTCTAAAATTTATTTTTGATGATTTTTCTGATCTTATAGGAAATACAACTGAAAATAACACTATAGTTTCAGTGGAAAATGTGCAGACTGCTGAAGAATCGATGTTGCTCCAAATGTTGCCACACCCGAAACAACATCTGAACCTGAAATAAAGATCACAGAGGCCAGGGATGAGGAGTCAAATGCTGAATTGCTAGATCAAGTTCGAAGGTACCCCTCATCAAGGATTAAGAAGAATCATCCAATAGGCCAGGTGATAGAGGGAGTTTTTGAAAGAATTAAAACAAGAGGGAAAGAACCACTCAACTACAAAGATATGATAAGGTATGTGTGTATGACTACCATATACCAAGAGGTTAGTCTTTCTTGTTTTATATCTACATTAGAACCAAAAAATATTTTAGAAGCACTCAAAGATAATTTTTGGATTCAAGCAATGCAAGAAGAGCTTGAACAATTCTCTCGAAATGAAGTTTGGGACTTAGTTCCACATCCAAACAATACAAATGTAATTGGAACTAAGTGGATTTTCAAAAATAAATCAGACGAATCGGGAACAGTTGTCAGAAACAAAGCTCATCTAGTTGCACAAGGATATACTCAGGTTGAAGGAATCGATTATGACGAAACCTTCGCAAATGTGGCTAGAATTGAGTCCATTAGACTTTTACTTGCTATTGCTTGCTGTCTGAAAATTACTCTACACCAAATGGATGTAAAAAGTGCGTTCTTAAATGGTTATCTAGATAAGGAAGTCTATGTTGAACAACCAAAAGGATTTGAAGATCCTTACCATCCACACTATGTATACAAGCTCAAAAAGGATTGTATGGGTTGAAACAAGCTCCTCGTGCATGTTATGGTCATTTAACTAACTTTTTTCTTGAATTTGATTTTAACCGTGGCAAAATTGATCGTACTTTATTTATTAAACGACACGGTGTAGATATTATAATTGCTCAAATCTACGTAGATGACATAGTTTTTGGGTCGACCTCACAATCGTACCTAAATTCATTTGTTGAAGCTATGTCATCAACATTTGAAATGAGCATGATTGGGGAACTAACTTTTTTTCTTAGGCCTGCAGCTAAAGCAAAGTAATGATGGAATTTTCATCTTACAGAGTAAATATGCCAAGAATCTAGTCAAGAGATTTGGTTTGGAGAACGCTAAACAAATGAAGACGTCAATGGGTTCGTCACATAAGGTATGTAAGAATAATGTTGGTGAGAATGTCGACACAACATTATATCGACAGATGATAGGTAGCCTTCTTTACCTTACTGCTAGTCGCCCAAATATTAAACAATGTTTGTGTGTGTGCCCATTTTCAAGCCTGTCCCAAAATATCCCACTTAAATGTCGTGAAACGTATTATTCGATATATTGCTGGCACATGTGAGTTGGGAATTTGGCATTCCAAAGACACTAATCCTAACTTAATAGGATTCAGTGACTCGGATTGGGCTGAAGATGTGGATGATAGAAAAAGTACAAGTGGATGATGTTTTTATCTTGGCAATAATCTTATTTCATGGTATAGTCGTAAATAAAATTGTGTCTCGCTTTCAAATGCTAAATCTGAATATGTAGCAGCTGGAAGTTGTTGCTCTCAACTAATATGGCTCAGACACATGTTAGACAACTATGGTTTTTCTAGCAACGTTTTGATTTTGTATTAAGATAATTTGAGTGCTATAAATATTTCCAAAAATTCAGTTCAGCACTCACGTACCAAATATATTGATATTAGACATAACTTTTTAAAAGATTTAGTTGAAAAACAGCTAGTTAAAATTAAACATGTGACACTCTTCATCAACTAGCTGACATTTTTACAAAAGCTTTGGACCATGAGAGATTTTCTAGTTTGAAGAAATCTCTTGGTCTGTGTAATCTCTAAAAAGAAGGCATTTTTGGTGAATGTCGGCTGAAACGTTATCTAACATTTCGGGTGACATTTACCTATGTAATATCACTGATGATTTTTGTTGTTGTATGGTGCATAACTTTTGGTCACTCAAGCATGATCCTTCATTAAGAATGTGAATCCAACGTGATACTGTTCTCTACGATGATATATAAATAAATAAATAAATATATATCATAAAAGGGGAGTATCAAAATAAGCAAAGCCTATACAAATATTTGGCAACTGTGAAAAATGGGAAAACCCTTGAAAAGATATCGTTCCTATTCTATAGGAGTATCAAATGCTTAAAAAGAATTTTAAGAATACTAAATAAGTATTCTTATTTTTTTTGACACGAGAAAAAAATATTCTTTTTATGTGTTTTATGATTAGATCAAGAACACGATGGGAAAATTTTACATTGGTCTAGTGGTTAAACTCATAAAAATACGTATACAACGTGTCTTGGTTTGTTGCCAAAATTAAAAATCTTGAGGGATCAAAATACTTGTGTCGTTCAAAATGTTGTCAACATTGCTATTGACATTTTCATATTGTGATATTTGCTGGGATGTTGTTCTTAACTGATTTCGGAAAAATCAGATTTCCCCCTATTTTTATGTCTTGTTTTAATAAGAATTTCAAACTTTAAAATGATAAGACTAAATTAAATTCCTACCGTGATGTTTATCTTTTTATCCCAAAATATTAGGTGTAAGTTATTGTGTAAAATTGAAAAACCTAAAACTAAGGGATTTTTGTTGCCTATAAAAATTTGCCATGTATATAAATATTCCTCTCATTTGCAATTTTTTTTCATTTCCGATTTTTCCCTAAAAAAAAAAAAAAAGGGGGGGGGGGGGGATCACACCTCGGGTATGGGTATAACCCTTCCTACCCAATGGAAACACCAAATCAAACTCCAATCACTTTCACAAATCCTAATTCCTCAAAACCCTCTCCTCAATTCTCACCAATAGAAACTTCTCCACTGTCAGAACCCATGTCAGCCAACATTTCATCCAACACTCATATGAGCATCAACCCTCCTTCGAACACACCTCAGCAACTGGGCCAATCCTCTTCCTCATATCTCCATGAGGATCTTTCTAAAGCATTATTGTTTAAAGGTTTTGATGAACCTTAGATATCAGCTATCCTGGAGATAACAACAACCCCATAGATGTCGATGAAACTGTAGATTTTACATTTTTGGGTAAGAGGCCCAGGTCATCTGCCTTTCCTACTCACCGATTGAGTAGAGTGTTCGAGAAAACAATCCAAGAAGATTCGAGTAGCAAAAGGACTAAATGTGAAACATCTAAACCCACCTACTCGAGCAGTGATAGTGAAAGTACGGACTTAGTTTTCTCTACTAATGAAGAACCATCTTCTTCGATACAACAAAGTGTGTCTCAAGAAGAGGAAATCCCTGATGAAACCCCATTGAAACGATTCCTTCCGAATGGAGTTCCCAGATCTGCAAAGTTGAGTGCTGCTCCAAATGTTGCCCCAGATGCCACAACATCTCAGGAAATATTTCAGTCGACATCAGAAGAGACACAAATACCTTCATCCTCCAGCAGTACAGAATCAGAGAGTGCAACTATGTCTGATTCAGATGCAGAGGTATCTGCTTTCTCCGATAAAATCTATTTTAAAGCTAAACATGATAAGTGAGACTTTTATAAGAATAGAGTAGTTAGGCCTGAGAAAGTGTTAGATATTGATTCACGTGTTGAATATGGCTTGGTAGAATTCTTAAAAGACAGATAGCTTCTTGGTTTTGTTACTGAAAAAGAACCATATGTTGATGAGATAATAAGGTTTTTTTATGCTAACTTAAACTCTGCTATAGAGGATACCTCCTCAAAGAAATTTGGAAAGGTATATCTCTATAACAAGATGTATCAATTTACACACTTAATTATAAATGAATGTATGAGACTTGATACTGATGAGAGAATGAGAGATGGAGAACGAGTAACAGAATTTAGGGATACAATGATTGAATACCTCACTGGAGGTATAATGAAGAAATGAATCCCTAGATGTCCAGCCTCCAAACTAACAACTCTATTTTCCACCCTTCACAAAATTGCTATTCACAATTGGCTTCCCTCCTTAAATGGGTCAGTTGTGACATCTGAACAAGCCTCACTGTTGTTTCAAATTGGGAAAGGATTCAAAGTTGATTTAGGGAAAATGATCTTTTATCAAGCGGCCAACTTGGCTGAAAATAATTCAACTTTAATCCTTCATTTTCCCTCTCTGATATATAAAGTATTAACTATCCAAGGCTTTGAGCCCAAGAGAGAAGACACTTTAGGGAAGACTCCTAAGCTTTACATTGTAAATAAAGCAATTTTGAAGAGCAAGAAAAGATTTATCAACTTACCCTAGAAGAAGAAAGCTGGAAGTGAAAATGTTGCCAGAAGTGTCACCAACATTCTGGGCAACACTAGTCCAAGACAGTCTACACTGTATACAAATTAGCTTGTGGAGCAAATTGTGAAAATCAACTAACAAATTGCTGAGGTTGATGTTGCCAGAGATGCATTGGTATAAGCCAGAGACTATTTTCTGCTTTTGCTTTCTTCACAAAAAGGGGGAGAAACTTCTGTGCAGGGGGAGCAGGGGGAAGAAACTGAAGCTGTACAAGATCGTGAAGTTGTTGTTTCTGCTGAAAAGTTGTTGATATTGCGGTGCAAAGAGAAGAAGTTGTTGGAAGGAAAGTGTTGCTGAAGAGGCTGAGGCTGAGAGTTGAAGCGGAAGCCGTTATGCAGAAGTAGATAGCTGCTGGAAGCTGCTGATGCTGTGTGATGGTCAAGGAGGAAGCTGAAGGATGTTGCTAAAACTTAGCTATAAATGGTTGTTAAATGTTTTGATGGATTGATGTGGATATTTGTTGACAATGATTTATTTCTATCTTGGCTTTGTATATAGTGGATGATGTGGGTATATATATGCTTATTTTTTCTAATCTTATAGAATGGTATACATATGTTTTCTTATATGCTAACACAGGTTAAGGGGGAGCTTGTCAGTAATCACATGTGTTGGACAACTTCTGTGATAATGGACTAAGTTGTTTGTATAGTGTCTAATGTGTTTTGTGAAGAAACGCAAAAAGGGAGAGATTGTTAATGTTGGATTTGGTGTTGTGACATTTGACCCAACATATCTTCTAAATGACTGATTTGAATGTATAAAAATGTTGGAACAAATGTCAAAACATTCAGACCAACATTGTTTTATAACAGTTTTGTCTTACTTCACGTTAAGCAGTAATATTTTACTATGGGGTAAAAATGACTTCGGCTTGGTGAAATGGAGCTGTGTAAAACGTGGGAGAAAGAGTCAAAGCTTGGGGAAGAAGTCGAGTGAAGAACAAGTCAAAGATGTTGAGATTTCGACTCCCTGATCTTCTCCAACAAACACACCAGCTGCTCACCTTTCCCTCAACTTCCTCAACTGATTGATGAGCTTTTCAAGGAAGACTCTCTACTATAAATAGAGAGGCCACAACAGTGAATCGATCATCCAGAATTAGACTGCAAAATTACCAAGAGAGCTCTCGGGATTTCAACCCAGAAATCTGGATCACAAGTGTTGCCTGAGCGTGTCGACAACATTTTGTCCAACATTACAATTGTTGTTTAGATTCTAGATTAGTTTTGTATGGAGCGATTGTAATGAGAGGTTGTCTATGTCTATGTAGTTAGATTTTTCAGGCAGAAGTCATCTACGGCTTCAACTTTTAATTCTTTTCCATTTTATATTGTAAATCTGTAAAGAAAGGAATTTGTAATTTTGTATATAATATACATATACAATACTTCTGGTCATTGATCATCGTAAGTTATATCAACATATAACTTATGAAAATATAAACTTTTGTGTTCTTTATTTTCCGCTGCATTTTACTCTTAAAGGTTTTATGTTTTATCGAAGTGTTGTCACGTGTGTTAGACGACATTATCGCTGACATTCGAAAACAGAATTGACATTCGATTTAATTCATCTCTTGTTTCTACTTTCAATAGCTTTTAACACCCTTCAAGAAGTCCTGCCATTTTTTTGTTTGCTATATTATATATGGCCATAATAAATAAATAAAAATTATATTAGGTAATGAACAAAATTATAAAAAAACAAAGAAAGAAATTAAAAATTGGTAAGAGTTATGCATATTGGGTTATGCTAGTTGTTGAACCCATTTTGACTCTGCCAAAGTAATATTTGTGCGGATTAATAACTCGCTCATTTATTATTTTAACTTATTTAAATTCAACTCAACCATTTCATTTAATATTTTTAACTTTCGCGGTGGAAAAGGCAAAGTGGAGCCCCAAAGCAGACATCCGACACTGAATGATGCGAACAAATCTGATTTTAGGCTCCTCCTCAATCCCTCAATTAGCTGCGGAGTCAACTTAAAATTAATAGATTAACTTTTGTGCATCTGTGTTTAATTGGAGACAACTAACTGATTCATCCCATTTTAACACTAGTACATTTGTACATGGGGCACAATTACCTTTTTGTTTTGGCCTTTGTTTAATCTGTTTTATTTTAACCAGCAGGTCTAGAAGCTAGTGTGATACTGTTTCTGTAGCTCTCACATGTGAATCACTATCACACAACATAAGTGAAGGTTGTGGACCTCAAATATGTAACAATTGTTCTCTTTTTTTCTTTTTTTTTTATTATCCAGATCCAGGACTATTTTTGGAGATAGTAGTCTCGGTTCCTCATCACTACTACCAGTAAATTGCGGGATGTGCCTGAGTGACCAGGGTTTGAGAACAGAGCAATTGATATCACCTACAAGGTCTTACCCCATAAGAGAGCAAATTGCTCTCACCAGGGTTCGAACCCACGTTGTAGGCCTCTAACTGGATTTTAAGTTCCCTTCCTTTGCCATCCAGCTATGCCCTGGGGGACTATTGTTCTCTTTACTGTTTGGTCATACGATGAAAACACGTTTCTAAACAAATGGGAGACTGAACTGATCAGTTGATTTTTGAGAGGGTTACTCGAGCTGAGATTGGTGGGTAAAACTCACAAATAGCACTTTCCAACCCCGCTTAATTGAATAATAATTATTATGAAATTTCAAATTTCACAGGTGAACGTCTACGGCATAATCATGAAATTTCACCGGTGAGATTTTGAATCCTATGACAATGGTTGTTTCTTAGTTACAAGGTTAAATAGTGGCTAGTCGGGCTATTACTACGAGATTAGTTGGGTCAAGATGGCTAAACATTAAAATCATAGCCTAATTCGTCCAATTTCTTACTAAAATGTGATTTTTTAATTTAATAATTTAGAATTTATTTAATTATCTAATAGAACCTCTTGCTCTTTGTTATAGCCTGTAGCTATATGTCATGTAACACATCAAGCAATTTTTTCTTTAAATATTTTAACAAGATTTTTCATTGATCAATTTAGATTACATATTTGGCTCAAATTAGCCAAACTTAAAAGTGGACGAAAGTGAGCGGGGTCAAAATCGATTAAATTAATAAATAGTGGATAATTAATATATTCAAATATATAATTATTTTTATGAATTAATTTTGTCACCCTAAGCTCATCTATGAGAGACAAAATGCAAGAAACTATTGGAAACAAATAATGTACTGCACATTGTACATATAAAATGTATAAAATATGAAGCACATCTATCAATCAATCTTTGTTTCGGTTGTCAACATAAATGTAAGAATTATATTCTTTGATTATTTTATATCAAAAAGGGGAGGGCTCACTGTCTAGATTGTATTTCGGGAGTTTGAACACCATCCCATTTCAACACTAAATATACACCTACTATATACAAAATATACTTAAAGATTATGTAATATTAACAAATCATCAATATTATATCAAATATTCTATCACACCCCCGCAATCGAAGCGGGAGGTCATCGTATGCTGAGACTGTCCCGAAAATCTTCAAATAGAACCAACAGAAGACCTTTTGTAAAAATATCGACGATTTGATAGCGTGACAGGACATGTAAGACACGTACTTGTTCACGAGAAACCTTTTCGCGAACAAAGTGAATATTAATCTCAATATGTTTAGTGCATTGATGTTGAACCAGATTCCCTGAGAGATAAACCTAACTAACATTATCACAATAAACCAATGTCGCCTTCGGAACAGGACAGTGGAGCTCCAGAAGAAAGTTTCGTAGCCAACAAGATTCAGAAACCATATTGGCAACTCCCCGGTATTCGACTTCTACACTAGACCTAGACAAGGTAGCTTGTTGTTTGGAGGACTATGAGATTAAATTGTCAACAAGAAAGACACAATAACCAGACGTAGAACGTCTGGTATCCGGACATCCACCCCAATCTGTATATGTGTAAGAAATGAGAGTGGTTGTCGAAACGAATATAGATGCAAGCCATGATCGAGAGTGCCCTGAATATATCGCACAATGCGCTTGAGAGCATGCATGTGATCCACCATCAAGTTATGCATGAATAGACAAATATGTTGCACATCATAACATATGTCGGGCCTCGTGAAAGTAAGATATTGCAGGGCTCCTACAATGCTGTGGTAATGTGATGGATCAGCATATGACGTGCTGAAAGTAGCATTCAACTTTGATTTAGTATCAACCGGAGTGGACGGCTTACATGAGGACATGCCAACTCGTTCAATGATCTCTTCTGCATACTTCTTTTGAGACAAAAATAAACCACCCGCATGACGTGTTACAGCTATTCCCAAGAAATAACTCAATGGCCCTAGATCTTTCATAGAAAATTCTGAGCTAAGAAGAAACATGATAAACTTGCGAAGAGCATCAAATGAAGCAGTTACGATTAGGGGTGGCCAACGGGGCGGGTACGGGACGGGCGGGTCCGACGGGACGGGGGTAGGGCGGAACCGGTCCTCTGACGGGACTGGCGGGATCCGCCGATGTCCCGTCCAGTTCCCGATCCCGTCGGAAAAGATGACCGATATTATCGGGTTGGGGCGGGACGGGGTCGGATTTTTCCGATTTTTTTGCACTTAATTTTAAAAAATAACATATATATAAACACCTCAATAATTGAACAAGATAATGTAAAAAAACATCCCAAGGATGTTTTTATGCCTCTTATATTGTTTAATAGAAATATAATTTTTTTTTGTAATACAATTGTCAAAATTGCAACTTTGTGGTGTTGAAAGTTACAAATAACATAGTAAAATTACAAAAAAAATTACATATTTAAAAACATATTTTCTAGTTTCTTTATAATTTCTTGTGGTTCTTCGGTTGGAATTGATATTTGTTGGTCAAATTACTCGATGTCGCTTCCACCTCCGTCAGATAAGATTTCGTTGTAGTTTTCGTCTTCTTCATCGTTGATCTCCGGTTGACCGCACCTTCTCCGCTCGTTATCTAATCTCTGAATAATACTGTAATTTCCAAGCTGTCTCCTGCTAATGAGTATATGTGCTCTCTTATTTGAAATCTGCCGGTAGAAAAAGTGATTTCAGATGCTATTGATGACGCTTGAATGTTCAACACATCTCGGGCCATCTTTGACAGTGTCGGAAATGTCTTCTCATTCTCCCTCCAATATTTCAGCAAGTCTTCACGTCCTTCTTCATTGAGAAATATTTAGTACGGTACAACACCCTATAAAACAAAAAGATCAAATGCGCTAACTTGGTTAGTAATGTTACCAATATACATTCTATGTCTAAGACTTTCAATACTAGCTGCAGAAACGACATGACTTTTTTGAGGTTGTGTTGAAGAAGAAGAAGAAGATGGTATGGAAGCCGATTGGTTGCTAGCACTTTCTTGTTGGTAATGCCTAAATACTTTTTTGCATTCATCTTGTATGCTAGACAATACTTCGTCTTTAGTTTGTTCAATAGGTGGTGGGTCATTTGGATTTTTTGGAGTTGGAGGTGGAAGTATTGTTATACAATTATAAATAGTTTGAATTAGTGCTTTACAACCGTCTATTTTAATAGTCGGATTTAATACAATACCAATAATATAAATAGTGGGAATAGGAATAATTTTTTTTTTAATTTGATAAATATTTTTTTAATAGGTGCATTATAAGCTGAGTTTTTCATATATTCACTAAATAATGAAACTATTAGAGCTATATAAAACAACATAGTTGAAATAGTAGGATAATATATACCGAAAAAATCTTTTATTGCTTGAAAAAAATTCTCTAGAAATACAATAAGTTCTGAATTTTCCCCAATCGTTATCTATAACCATATCAGTTGGATTTCAATTATAGGTCTTCTATAATCATAAGCAACAAGAAGTTGTTCGTATAAAGAATTCCACCTAGTCGCTACTTTTTCAGGAATTTTTCTATAAGATAGTCCACAATCGTGACAAGTTTTTTTATATTTTTTTTAGGTTGTATTCTATTACTTCTAAAAATAAAGTTTATAGCAAATTGTATTTTATTAAGAATGTTTTCAAAAAGTGATAGATCATCCTTTACAACTAAGTTATAAAAATGACACGCACATTTTATATGAAAAAGATTAGGAAAAGATGGAGTTAAAAGATCTTTTAAAAGTCTAATAGCATAATTATTAGAAGAAGCATTATCTAACGTAACAATAATTATTTTGTCAGTTATACCATAATAATCGCAAACTTGATGAATATTTTTTGCAATAAAATTTCCGGTGTGCTCATCATCAATATATATGTACGCTAAAATACGTTTTTGTATAGACCATTATAATCTATCCAATGACATGTTACCGTTAAATAATCATGGCCATTAGTACTACAACCTATATCAGTCGTGATAGATACTTTACTAGGAAAATGATATAAGGAATAACGTAAATACTGTTGATATTCATGTACAAATTTAAATACATCTCTCGTAACAGTTGATCTAGAAAATCGTTAAAAGCAGGATTATACATATCTTTAATGTAATGAATAAAATCATGAGAGGAAGGAAATGAAAAAGGCAAACCCTCCACCGCAACTAATTTTGTTATTGCTTCCCTATCTCTATGTTTATCGTATTTAGGCCTACAATTCCCCCGTCATAGGGCTAATTTGACTTTGTACTTGGTCCGGGATAGTATGTGAATCTTGTCCCGACTGAGAGGGCATTGACGCACCCGATTTTTTAGCTAGGTATTGGTCCCACCTAGCTTTGTGAAAGTTTTGTACGTGTCTCAGTAAACCTCCCGTCCCACCTTAACCTTTTGCCATTTTAAATTTATAAACATTTTTACAAATTTGACATCTAACTACTTGATTATCTTCGTCCCTATCTAAAAAAATCCATGCATCTGATTTTAATTTTCATTTTATTGGGCCTCGTCTCATACTAGGGGGAATATGAGGCGTTTCAGTTGGAGGTGCACTAGTGGGTGTGTCATCTAGATTATCTTCTAAATTAAAGTCTGATTGAGTTGCAGAAAATATTTTGTCGTCTAAATCTAATGGTATTTCAGGAAAAACTTCAGTTTCGTGATCTATATGTGTGTAATCAATCAAATCATCCTGTCTAGGAATAGGATGACTAGAAGAAGTACCCATGCCCTTGTTACCCCTACCAGAAGAAGCACCCTTACCCTTAAACATACCTCTTAATCCTTCCATTTTAATTATGGTAATAAATAGTTAAAGATAATGAAATTAAGTGCGCTAATTAAATAAAGTAACAATAATAATTTAAAGAAAGAACAATTGTACCAAACGTCGACGTGTAATCGAGGTTGAAAATTGAAACTTTGCTCGATGGATAATCATCAAGCTAGTTGCCAACTTCACTCCCATTTTTTGAACTTTGATGTAGTTATACAAATTACAAATGAATAAATAATATTTAATATTTAGTAGGCAATGTAGACTTGTAGAGAGATAGATTGAGAGATTGGAGAGATTGTAGGAAGATTTGTGAGAAAGATGAAGAGAAAATGAAGTATTTATAGTTGGAAAATTGGGTTAAAGTGTAAATATATTAACTTAGGGGTTAAAAATAAATATTAATAGGGTAGGGGGGTTAGGGGGAGGCCAAAAATGGTCGTTGCACAACAGCCAAAATATAAAATGGTCGTTGTGCAATGACCATTTTTTGCAAAGAGGAGGGATCGGGCGGGACTGGAGCGGGTCAGGCGTAGCGGGACTGGGGAGGGATGGGTCCTGGCGGGACGAGCCCAGGTCCCGTTCTGGTTCGAGTCCCGTTACCGATTATTATTATTTCTTTTATAGCGGGGTAGGGGCGGGGGCGGGTCGAGACTGGGCCGACCCGCCCCATTGGCCAGCCCTAGTTAAGATAATATCATCCACATACAAAATGATGTAAGCTATATCATTACCGTGACGGTATATGAAGAGAGAATGATCAAACGTGTTGTTAGAAAACCTAATAGTAGAAACATAATTTTCAAACCTCTTGTACCAGGCCCGAGGAGCTTGTTTGAGCCATACAATGATTTCTTCAGTAAGCATACATAATTAGGAAAAGTGGGGTCTCTGTAACCCATGTGATAGTACATGTACACCGTTGCATTGAGTTCTTCGTGCAAGAATGCATTTTTCACATCAAGCTGATGTAGATGCTGTTAAAGCTAGTTAATGAATAAAGCTAGCTAAGTTGGTGTGAATGAGAAATGGAGGGAAAATGAATTTTTTCTTTTCTTTTCTTGGAAAAAGGCAAAGGCCTTTCCGAACAGTCACCAACCTATTCCGAAGAGGCACCTTCGAGGTTATATAAACTGAGGCAATGCCTCATTTTTAAAACACTGAAATTTTTTCCATGCATCTGAAAATTCTGCATTCTTTTCACAAATAAAACTATCGAGTCTTATTGTGTTTCGTTGCCAACTTTGAGTTCGTCGAAGTCGAAGGCGTTTGATGTACCGCTACCCCTGCGACAGGTATATCCGTTTTATCCTGGGAGGAAGTAATCCATAACCTCGGGTACAGTGAGAGGATTAAATTCCTTAAGGACACACAGTGAATTCTGTGGTCTCGGATATTTTCTTACTTCTGCATTATTTTTCCAGTTTCTGTTTTTCTGGTTTTGGTTGTTTTTTTTTTTTGATTTTTTGAACACATGCCAAATAACAAACTTAAGGAATTTAATAATTATTTTTGTGTTCATTTGTTCTTGTTTAACAATTACAGAACGTTGTCACAAAAAAAACGTGTATGTTTGTTGTTTCGGTGTAACGAACTTGTATGTTGTTTGGAGACTAAAATCTTCGGATTTTCTACTCCGGTTGAGATTAAAGTTTTCATAACTTTCTACTCATTTGGGTACTTGATTTGAAGATATAAAAACTTCATCAAGTATACAACATACAATTTACTGCATTTCGTTTCAAATATTTTAAATCTGTTTGTGTAACCTTGATTCGGTTTGAAGAAATAAAATCTTCACCGTTGTGTATTATATTTGTTGCTGTCAAAACTGATTCGGTTCGAAGTCTTCACCGTTTATTAAATTTTTCTGTTGTTTCTCGACGAAATGGGAGACATGACTCCAAATTTGAATGCTACTCATGCATCGCCACACCAAATTTCATGGTTGGTTCTACGAGCAATGATGCGTCCTCCAGTCGTACTGCACCAGCACCGGCAAAATTCACCGGAATTGATTTCAAACGATGGCAACAAAAGATGTTCTTCTATTTAACTACTTTAAACCTCCAAAAGTTTATTAAGGAGGTCGTTTCAGTTTTGCCGGAATCAACACATGAGAATGAACGTTTTGTTGTAACCGAGGCATGGAAGCACTCGTATTTTTTGTGCAAGAATTATATTCTTAGCGGACTGGAGGATGATCTTTACAACGTCTATAGTAATGTGGAAACATCAAAAGAACTATGGGATGCGTTGGAAAAGAAATATAAAACAGAAGATGTTGGATTAAAGAAGTTTATCGCTGCCAAGTTCCTGGACTACAAAATGGTAGATGGTAAGTCCGTTGTTACTCAAGTTCAAGAATTGCGGGTTATCATCCACGATCTACTCGCTCGAAGGTTTGGTGATTAGTAGGGCGTTCCAAGTTGCGGCAACAATAGAGAAGCTGCCTCCTTCATGGAAGGACTTCAAAAATTACTTGAAACACAAGCGAAAGGAGATGACACTGGAAGATCTCATCGTCCGATTGAGAATCGAGGAAGATAACAAGGCAGCGGAGAAGAAGGCAAATGGGAGATCAACCATAGGGGGAGCACATATTGTTGAAACTGCCCCAACTAATCTGAAAAAGAGGAAAAATGCATCGGGACCAAGGAGTTATCCCAACAAGAAGAAATTCAAGGGAAACTGCCACAATTGTGGAAAAATCAGACACAAAGTTGCAGACTGTCGTGCTCCGAAAAAGGAAAAGAAGAAGGGTCAGGCTAATATGGTTGAAACAAACGAGGAGGTTGATGACTTGTGCGCTATGTTGTCTGAATGCAACCTAATGGGAAATCCGAAAGAGTGGTGGATTGACTCTGGCGCCACTCGCCACATTTGTGCTGTTAGAGAAGCCTTTGCTTCATATGTTCCCGCCGGGCCCGACGAGACCATATATATGGGAAATTCTGCAACGGCCAAAATTGAAGGTTATGGAAAGATACTGCTGAAGATGAAATCTGGCAAGGTGGTGACTCTCAACAACGTCTGTCATGTTCATGAAATTAGGAAAAATCTAGTATCTATCGGACTTCTAGTAAAGAATGGTTTTAAGTGTGTTTTTGTTTCTGACAAGGTTGTAATAAGTAAGAACGAGATGTACATAGGAAAAGGTTACCTCACAGAGGGCCTTTTCAAACTGAATGTAATGGTCGTTGCCAATAATAATAAAGTTTCTGCTTCGTCTTACTTACTTGAGTCAAATAATTTATGGCATTCACGTTTAGGACATGTCAATTATAGAACCTTGCGAAAAATGATTAGTTTGGAAGTATTGCCTAAGTTTGAATGCAATCAATCAAAATGTCAAATCTGTGTTGAGTCTAAGTATGTTAAACATCCTTATAAGTCAGTTGAAAGGAATTCAAGTCCTTTAGACTTAATCCATACAAATATTTGTGACATGAAGTCAATCCCATCTCGCGGTGGAAAGAAGTATTTCATAACTTTTATTGACGATAGTACGCGGTATTGCTACGTTTATTTACTTAATAGTAAAGATGAAGCATTCAGTCAATACAAAACTGAAGTTGAGACTCAACTTAACAAAAAGATTAAAATGATAAGGAGTGATAGGGGCGGTGAATATGAATCTCCTTTTGAACAAATATGTTTGGAATATGGCATTATTCATCAAACAACTGCCCCTTACTCGCCACAATCAAACGGAATTGCGGAAAGGAAAAATAGAACCTTGAAAGAAATGATGAATGCCCTGTTAATAAGTTCTAGTTTACCCCAGAACTTGTGGGGGGAAGCCATTCTAACAGCTAGCCGAATACTCAATCGAGTGCCCCATAGCAAAACAAAATCTATTCCATACGAAAAATGGAAAGGAAGGAAGCCCAATTTGGGATACTTCAAAGTGTGGGGGTGTTTCGCCAAGGTGCAAGTTCCTAAACCCAAAAGGGTAAAAATAGGACCTAAAACCATTGATTGTGTTTTCATAGGATGTGCCACAAATAGTAAGGCATATCGATTTCTCGGTTCACAAATCGAAAAAATCCCGACATTCGGTGAATATGGTAATTGAATCGATAATGCTGACTTCTTTGAAACCATATATCCGTATAAAAAGGAATGTGAGTCGTCTATCAAAGAATCTAAACGACCCCGGGAAGAAACAAATGAAAATATTCCTGATGAGGAAAATCCAAGAGGCAGCAAACGTCAAAGGACGTGTACTTCCTTTGGACCAGAATTTCTAACATTTTTGTTGGAGAATGAGCCTCGAACCTTCAACGAAGCTATGTCTTCATCGGAAGCTCAATTTTGGAAAGAGGCAATCAATAGTGAGATAGAATCCATATTAAACAACCATACTTGGGAATTGGTTGACCTTCCTCCAGGGAATAAACCTTTAGGTTCCAAATGAATTTTCAAGCGGAAAATGAAAGCTGATGGTACTATTGATAAATATAAGGCAAGACTAGTTATTGAAGGGTTTAGACAACGAGAAGGTCTTGATTACTTTGATACATACTCGCCGGTAACGAGGATTACATCCATTCGGGTGTTAGTAGCGTTAGCCGCCGTATACGGTCTTGAAATCCATCAAATGGATGTGAAAACAACCTTCTTAAATGGAGAGTTAGAGGAAAAAATTTACATGGAACAACCTTAGGGGTTTGTAGTTCCATGGAAAGAGAAGAAGGTGTGTCGACTTGTTAAGTCTCTTTACGGACTAAAACAAGCACCCAAACAATGGCATGCAAAATTTGACCATACAATGCTGTCAAATGGATTCAAGATAAATGAGTGTGATAAACGTGTCTACATTAAGAACACTCCGAACCACGTAGTCATTGTTTGTTTGTACGTGGATGATATGTTGATAATGAGTAACGAAATTGCTAACATAAATGCTACTAAGCGCATGCTTGCTAGTAAGTTTGATATGAAAGACTTAGGAGTTGCCGATTTAATTCTGGAATTAAAATCCATAAGACTCCTCAAGGTCTAGCATTGTCTCAAACTCATTATATTGAAAATGTACTTGAAAATTTCAAGTATTTGGACTTTATAGTTGCAAAGACGCCAATTGATATGAACCTTGCTCTTGCAAAGAATAAAGGTGAAAGTCATTCTCAATTGGATTATGCCAGAGTGTTGGGAAGTTTGAAATATATCATGAACTGTACGCGACCTGATATTGCGTGTGCTATAAGTAAACTAAGTCGCTACACTAGTAATCCCGACCAAAAACATTGGCTGGCAATGAAACGAGTTTTGGGGTATTTAAAACATACTCAAAACTTTGCTTTGCATTATAACAGGTATCCTGCAGTTATTGAAGGATATAGTGATGCAAATTGGATCACCGGTTCAACTGAAACTAAATCCACAAGTGGATATGTTTTTACCATAGATGGAGGAGCAGTGTCTTGGAAGTCATCCAAACAGACATGTATCGCCCGCTCTACAATGGAATCTGAGTTCATAGCTTTAGACAAAGCCGGTGAAGAAGTTGAATGGCTCCGGAATTTCTTAGAAGATATTCTATTTTGGCCCAAACCGTTGGCTCCTATATGCATACATTGCGATAGCCAAGCGACAATAGGAAGAGCCGGGAGCCTTATGTAAAACGGAAAGTCTCGTCACATACGACGAAGACATAATACCGTTAGACAACTACTCTCTAGTGGAATTATCACAATTGACTATGTTAAGTCAAGAGATAATGTGTCGGATCCACTAACGAAAAGCCTAACTATAGAGGTAGTTGAAAGATCATCAAGGGGAATGGGACTATGGCCGAGGACAAGTCATCGTGACGGTAACTCTACCAAGAAGACTGGAGATCCCAAGATTTAGGTTCAAAGAGATCAAACAAAGTTATTAATGACGGTTCAACATTGTCACAATAACTCTTTGGTCCATTCTCGTGATGAGACAATGTTCAGTACCAGGATAAAGCATTACAGCTTTTTAATGGTTCCTAAGTTTGGTACGGGGTATATCAAATAGTGTATCTACGGGATGACACATTTAGGAATCACCTATGTAAGTGCGAAGTGTAAGTCGCTTCAAGGAGAATTCTGTAAGGCCAATTCTCTACGCACTTATGAACCAGGAAGTGTTCATGGCTGAAACGAACAAAACAATGAGAACCAAAGACGGTTAAAGGGTTAATTGTGTGACATGTGGTTGTCTAGGTATACACCAAAGCTCGACGGTTCAAGGATATCAAATCTACCGATTGACCGAGTATATCCGACATATGTTCACTACGGAAAGTTCAAAGAGAAATCTACTTATCCAGATGCGATTAATCCTTGCTTACGAATCACACAGTTTTTTGTCATGCATGTTTTTCATCATATAACCATTCCCCATTCATGTGGGGGATTGTTAAAGCTAGTTAATGAATAAAGCTAGCTAAGTTGGTGTGAATGAGAAATGGAGGGAAAATGAATTTTTTCTTTTCTTTTTCTGGAAAAAAGGCAAAGGCCTGTCCGAACAGTCACCAACCTATTCCGAAGAGGCACCTTCGAGGCTATATAAACTGAGGCAATGCCTCATTTTTAAAACACTGAAAATTTTTCCCTGCATTTGAAAATTCTGCATTCTTTTCACAAATAAAACTATCGAGTCTTACTGTGTTTCGTTGACAACTTTGAGTTCGTCGAAGTCGAAGGCGTTTGATGTACCGCTACTCCTGCGACAGGTATATCGTTTTATCCTGGGAGGAAGTAATCCATAACCTCGGGTACAGTGAGGGGATTAAATTCCTTAAGGACACACAGTGAATTCTGTGGTCTCGGATATTTTCTTACTTCTGCATTATTTTTCCAGTTTTTGTTTTTCTGGTTTTGGTTGTTTTTTTTTTTTTTTTTTGAGATTTTTTGAACATAGGCGAGATAACAGATGCCATGTCTTAGAAAGTGCCAGACTTAGCACAGTGCAGATAGTTGCTGGTTTGAGCACCGGACTGAAAGTCTCACCGCAGTCCACACCAACCTGTTGAGTCTTTCAATCACCTACAAGACGGGCTTTATACCTTTCAAATGTACCATCAATTTTTTCTTTATGACAAAATCTACATAGACCGGAATGACATTAACATCAAGAGGACGAGTCACTAAATCCCAAGTCTTATTATTAATAAGAGCATTATATTCATCATCTACAACCATTTTTCAATTCGGGTCATTAAAGACAGTCACATGATTACGAGGTAGAGGTGATTTGGTAACATGAGTGTGAAGACCGTATTTTTTGTTTGGTTTGAAAATCTCATGTTGACTATGAGTGACTGACCGTTGGGCCGGAATATTCACAAATATTCTTTCTGAATGGCTGACTTGTGATGTAATATTCACAAATATAGTATGGAAATTTTCCATACCATATTCAACCACTATGTAATATTCACAAATCACCAATATTATATGAAATATTCTATCAATAAAGTTAGACGTGGAAAAGAAGCAAATAGGGCAGGTGAATATTATATGGCAGAGATGTTTGAGAATTCACATCAAGAAAAATGGGGATACGGATGAGTGGGGAGGTTCTATTCATGCCCCTACCACCAACTTCAATTCTGATGTTCCCTTGTTTCTTTATGGATTATTAATCAGTTGAACTGACTGATTCTTTGTTTCTTTTTGTTTGGATATTTATGATGGACTGAATGCTATGTATTGCTTTTCATTTCCCATTTGTTTTTTTTGTTGTTACTGCTATCATTTTTATATTCTTTTTTTCCCAGACTGTTTTGAACAGCTTTACTCTGCTCCCATAAGAGTGCACATTAATCTAAGAAAATCCAAAAATAAGGAGCAAGGACTTGATTTGATCAAGCAACTCAGTATACTGGTATAGAATGTTTGAAAATTTATTAAATGTGGAATTAAGTATATCTCATTATTTATGACTCAAACAATTGGAGCCCCGCAGGTCGGAAACGTCGTTTCCACACACATGCACACGTAGTGTCAAGTATCGCAAATTTCATTAGTGAAAAAGATATTGATACGTATGTAATACGTTTGAGACATAGAATTCTGGATGATTATTGGCCAAATAGTAAAGTATTCCACGTTGGTAAACAAAAAAAGAAGTGTAAGATGAAACGAGTCGGATTTCGCCGCGGAACCGTGGAGGGCCGCGACGCCACACCGTCGGAGCCGCGGTGATAATTGGTTGGCCAGTCATTGGAGCCGCAGCGCTAATTCACAGAGCCGCGGCACTTCGGAGGCAGAATGCTGCGACGGAAAGTTGGAAAGATCTGACCTTTGAGCTGGTTTTGGAGCATTGATTCTCCATTACTTGACACATGAATTCAGCCATTATTTGGCTGAATGTAACCCCTCAATCAAGTGCAATTACATGGCTATTGAAGGCCATTAGTTGGCTAGTTGAGGGGTTTTCTCCTTACACTATAAATTGAGGCCTTTGGCTCAATTGAAGAACACTACACTCAACACTTCGAAAATACTCCAGATTTTCTGAATTCATCTTCTTCCTCTCTAGCAAAGTTACTATACTCAAAGTTCTTCAAGAGTAACACTTGAGTTTTCTTTGCTCATTTGTTAAGTTGCTGTTGTATTTTGGGAGACTATTGCCCAACACCGTAAAAGGAGATATACAGGGCAATCTTATCTTAAAGACAGAGTGTCATCACTCGACTCAGCAAATCACACAAGTAGTTTGTTAAGTTCTTGATTTCCAGTTTATTGTAATATTTAGTTTATCCTTTCATACTATTATAATAGTTACTTACTTCTCGTTTCATGCAACAATTGTATCCAACATAGAATGGTGTGCTCTCGGATAGATTGGTTTAGAAAGTTCATATCGAAATCGCATTTTCTCAATCTAGTAAGAGTGGTTGACATACTCAGACAGGCTGACTCCACGCCCTATAGTCAGAAGCCCTTATAGCAAGTGCTAGCTCTATTTATCCTATTGGGATTGGAGCAAGGTTAAAAGAGATGGATTCCTTCCTTCAATGCATGATTCCACCAGGGCGACTAGGATACCCTTAGAGTCGAGAATCTTTCGGAAACTTCTCTATTTATATGAGGCAGGAGTAAGGTCTGCATACACTCTACCCTCCCCAGTTGTATCCTCTCTCGCATATTACTGTAGTCCAGACATAATATCAGAATATGAATTGACAAGGTGATCAAAACCTTAAACTCTTTCAACATGCCACTTATCATGGATGAATATTGGGATAATATGTATTGCAGCAACCACCACTAAAAGGAGAGGATAACGACGTTTTGTGGAGTATTTGCGTCATCGGTTTACTAGCCATTCCAATTTGAGCATAAATAGCCGCCGTTTTGCTAATTAAATATTTCTGAAGGAAATATAAAAATAATTTTAAGAACAAAACTTATGAAAATATTAAGAGAAATCTCAAGATTTTTTTGTTCATTTAAAGAATTAGATTTATATAAAAACTAGATAATTTGATAATTGTATGCAAATTAATTGTTAAGAGTCCCACATCGGAAAATGAAATGGGAACATTGACTCCTTATATGGACTTGGACAATCCTCATCCTACAAGTTAGCTGTTGGAGTTGAGTTAGGCTCAAAATTCATTCTTTACATGATATCAGAGCCAGACTCATTCTAATTCTTTGTTCGCCGATGGTGGCCCCCAAATTATATTATCCACGCTCCAGTTAACGAGGTATGGGCGTGCGGGGTAGTGTTAAGAGTCCATATCAAAAATGGAATGGAAACATGAACTTCTTATATAGACTTATTCATCCTTAAATAATAAACATCAAAATGCAAAATCACAAATTTTGACTTTTTGTTGAATTTCTGGACACCGGAAGGGGAGAAAGAACAAATGTGTGGTTGAATTTCCTATCATCTAATTACTCATAATTTCATACATTACAAACTTGAGAAAAAAATCTTAAATGGCACTAAAACGTCAACTTTTAAAAATAAAAAAGAACAAATGGGTAAAAGTAAATTTAAAATTGTATTTGTTGTGAGAGAGCTGCTATTTTCATTTTTTTTTTCTTCTTTACTTCTCTTTGTCAAAACTATTACAGGAAGTGATAATATTTTATTTGTACTATGAATGAACAAATTAGATGGGATGGATGTAATAAATAATAATCAGTCCATCCTTAATTAGATATTTTGATTTTGCGTTTCAAGACTTTTAATTTTTATAGCGTCTATTTGGACATCACTAATTAACATGTATTCAATTTTTAGTTTTTTTTGCACGTCTAACCACTTTAGAAACTTTAAACATGCAATATTTTTATGTAAAAATGACTGAACTTCAGGAGAAAATACTTAAACTTCAAGGAATAAATGGCTGAATTAGACAGAATTTCAACCACATATTACTGAAGTACAACCAAAAATGCATGAAATTTAGGTAGAAATTAATGAGTTTTAGCTGTATGAAACTTCAAACATTTTGTTTGAGGTTTGTCGGGACTAATTTCAAACACCATCGGGAGTGGAGCTAAAGTATAATTTACGGGTTTGGCTGAATTCAGTAACGACTTTGGTGCAAACCCTATATTTATTTTAAGAAATTCATTGACTATTAGACCTGTCCAAAGCTCGGGTCGGACCTGGACAAGTGGCTTTTTTTTCTGCTTGCCCAACCATGACCCTGTTTTATTTTTTAATTTTCAGACCGTGGCCCTGACCCTTCCGGGACCCTACGGGTCGGCCCTGACCCGCTCTACAAAACAAAATAAAACAGTAAGTAAACACTGCAATTCTAGCCAATCCATTATCTGATATAATTTGTCACTAATTAAAAATTACAACAAACAAAAACATGAAATCATTAAAAATTACACCAAAAAGAACTGAAGCAAATTCCACATTTTTAGCTGTAAATTCATAAACAAACAAGAGGCAAGTACAAACCAACATCACGATAATTCATCAACATCATCATAAGCATCATCATCGTCATCATCATCATCACTAGATTATTCTTCGTTTGTCACTTCACCTATATAAGTAAAAAATAATATTCATAAAATAAAAAATAATAAAAATTATATTAAAAAGACACGCGGGTCGGGGTCGAGTCGGTAATCGAATCGGGTCAAGTGGGTAAAAAATTCTAACCCTGGGCCGATCCTACATAGGATCGGTTCCCGCTTTTTTGGGTCAGGTGGCTCGTGAGTCAGATATAAGCTGACCATGACCCTGGTTTTTTCGAGTCGGGTTGGGCGGGTCCCCGACCCGATGGACAAGTCTATTGAATATATATAAATTACTAATTTAGAACACAGTAACTTAAAAGAACTCAAATTTCAAATTCATAAACTTTAAATTCTGACTCTATTTTTGAACACCGCATCTCTAAAGTTATTACGAAATGAGTTACAAGCATATATAACTTAAACATTGGGTATCTATCCGCTGCTCCCTCCTCCCCCCCTCCCCTTGTCCCCCTCTCCCCGGGAATGGAGAACCAATGGTAGAAGGTGTTTTTCCTTAATGGGAAAAGGCTCAAATTTGCCCTCCAACGGTTCCTTATGGAATAACATTGCCCTTCGTCAAACTTTGAGATCAAATATACCAAACTTGTTAAATTTGCCCTCGAATGGACGGATATGTGAACTGGACGCCACGATCGGATCCACGTAGACGCCACGTCGGATCTAGCATCGCCGCAACCGCCCTCTCCTCTCCATCTTCTCCACACCCCCTCCCCCCACCCCGATTCATCGGACCACCGCCACCCCACTGCTTTCAGCTACTTCTTTCTCCGGCCATCTCTATCGACGTCTACCATAATCACCACCTCCTCTAGCTTCTTCTTTTTCTTAAGATCCGACACTGCCGCCTTCTCCGTCAAATCCGACCACTAGCTTCACCACTGCCTCCTTCCCTTTCTTGATCCGGTCGGACACCATAAATACTATCAAGTTCTTCCTCAAATTCGTCCTTTACATATTTTTCCATTTAGCTACCAATTTTCCGAATAAATTCCAGACATTAACAGGATACAAAATTTAAATTACATATAAATCTAAATTTTCAAATTTGTTGTAGTTTTTTCAAAAGAGTTGAGAGTTGAACCTGCAATGGATAAATTTCATCTTGGTATTAATTGGAAGGAGCAAGCAAAGCAGTAAACAACAAGATCTGAAAGAGTATTATTTTATTATCTATGGCAACTAATTTTATTTTGTGTGTTTTCCATGTCAATTTTTCTCACTGAAAGCATCGGCTACCACTTCCACGGCTACACGGCCTCCGGCCATGGTGGCGGTGGTACGATGGATGGGGGTGGAGAAGATGGAGAGGAGAGGATGGTTGTGGCGGTGCTGGATCCGACGTGGCATCCAACTCACATATCCGTCCATCCGAGGACAATTTTAACAAGTTTGCAAACGTTTATATTTGATATCAAAGTTTGACGCAGGGCAATGTTGTTTCATAAGGGCAAATTTGACCCTTTCCCTTCCTTAATTAATGGGCTGACCACATTCAACACACCCTAACTTTAAGTTTTGATTTGAAACTAATATTTGTCTATGAAATCCGCACAAATCTTCAATTTCTATTTCAAATCTCAAATTCTTGAAGAAGTATGTTCAAACTTCAAATTGTGATTTCAATTTTTTTTAAATCTAAAACTTGATCCATAAGTTTGTATTTTATAACAAAGACTCATGTTTGACTTGAGATTTTTTTTTATACCATATTGAAGTATTATATTAAAGAATATCTAATTACGGCTATTGTTGATTTTTCAGACTAGTGGATCTTTGTAAAATTATATGTATTTGAAAGTTTGTAATATCATTTGATTGAAAGCATTTATTTATAAAAGGAAGACAGGATATTCCGATACTTTAATATTTATGAACTATATTTTACTCACGTGGTAAGATTATACAAGAGTTGGGAAATTTTGATGGTTTTCACAAATGTAAGATTTTCATGTTTATGAGAGAAAAATACAACATAAGAAATCTAAATTACATGTCGATTTTTTTTTTTTCAAACTTCAAATTAACTTGAATTTGAAATTATGTCCAATCGGGCCTTAGATTAGCAGGCCATGATTCCAAGCAAAGAAGCTAATTAGATTAATTACCTTGTCATGTGATGGACACACTGATAGATCAAAGGTTCAATGAGGATGGTTAAATTCCGAGTAGTTATCACTTAAGACTTTAGAGCAAAGATTTAAATTAATAAGAAGAGTAAAAAGTGACAGTTCTGATATAAAGAATCTATGTTTCCATTTCATATTCAACTCAAAATTAATGATAACGTAAGTATTTGGTAGTAGCATAGGCTGCCGCTGCTGGGGAGTACACTCAAACCCAAAGGTGATTCTTTGATTATATCGAGATGACAATGAATTTACAGATATGATAGAGTTGATGTAAACACTGCTGATTCAGATTATTTTTTTTAAAAAAAGACCTTGTGAGTGTTTGACTTATATCAACTGGGGTTGAAAAAATGAACCAAATATCTTTTTATTTTTATTTTTATTTTTATATATATCCAGCTTTCCGATTACGTCAAATTAAGTGAGCAAATTGTTAGAGGTTCGAACACACGCTACAGGCCTCCAGCTGAATTTTAAATTCTCCTCCTTTGCCATCTAACTATGTCCCACGGGACAACCAAATATCTTTCTAGTAGCAACAACATGCTATGGATTTAACCATGTATCCTACTTTTGGTTTATCTAAGTGGGCGTTTGGATATAAAAATTGTGAAATTTGAAAAAAAGTTGAAAATGATATTTGGAACTCGGAGTTGTTTTTGGACATGAACACAAATTGAAGTTGTTTTTGAATTCAATGAGTGTTAAATATACACAATATACACACAATATACATGTCAGAGTTGTTTTTGGACATGAACACAATTGAAGTTGTTTTTGAATTCAATGAGTGTTAAATACACACAATATACATGTGTATATTGTGTATATTAGTCTCAGCTTGGCTCTCGGGTTTGGCACCTTTGTACCGTGTAATTTATGGTATATATTTAGTATCCTAGTTTAGGTAATGTTGTAATATAATTAGTATTGTACACTTACCATAATTATTATATTACCATAAATGTATAGTTAGTATCCAAGTAGAATAAGGTTTTAGGAATAGAATAGGAACATGATTCTCCTATTATGAAAATATGTAACTTGTATATATAGTCTTTCAATTAATGAAAATAATCAAGAGATTATTTCTTTCATGGTATCAGAAGTCTAGGTTTTAAAATCCTCTCCCCCTTTTTCTTCATCTTGGCCGTCGACCACCAGTGCACAAAGCTGAGACCAAAGTTTTTCTGCAACTTGTTCTCGGATTGGTTGATTCCGACGGTAACCTCTACTTCCCAATTTTTTTCTCCCAAAATCCCTCAATTACATATTGTTCTATCAATATGTATACATCCCAGAACACGTTTCATCATGCCCTTACAATTTCTAACATCAAGAATAACATCCCTCTTGTTCTTGAAATAGAAAACGTCCAATATGCGACGTGGGCCGAACTGTTCAAAATTCACGCATGATCGCATCAAGTCATCCATCACATAATCCCCGCGGCTCCTGAGGATACGGAGGTGCCAAAACGCGAGGATGGTCCTAAGTTGTGGATGACTCTTGATGCTACCGTCCTTCAGTGGATATATTCTACAATTTCTACCGATCTTTTGCAAACAATTATTGAGCCTGACGCTACAGTGGGCCCCTATACTTTGGCAGTGGACCCCATAGCAGCAGTTTGGGCCCATCCAGTTTTCCCTACAGCAGCAGTTTCGGCCCAGCCAATTCTCGCCCAACTGGTAGTGGGCGGCCCAACAACAGTCCAGGCCCAATTTGTCCTGGTCCACATACAGTCAGCAGTCTGGGCGAGACCACAAGCAAGGGTGCTTGGGCCTCGGCCCCCGCAGGCCCATCACGCAACAGCACCCACGTCTACAGACATCGAAGCCACCATGCACACGCTTGGTTTAACTACTCCGGACCCAAATTGGTATATGGATACTGATGCCACTACCCACATGACATCCGATTCAGGTACGCTCTCGTCTTATTCCAATTTGAGCAACCCTCGGGGCATAATTGTTGGTAATGGTAATTCTATTCCAATTCGTGGTTATGGTCATAAAACTTTGTCCCCCCTCATCCACCTCTTATCTTGAAAAACACCCTACACACCCCCAATTTAATTAAAAACTCAGTCTTTGTCCGTAAATTCACTACTGACAATTCCGTTTCTATTGAATTTGATCCATTTGGTTTCTCTGTGAAGGATTTCAAGACGGGGAGTCATCTTATGAGGTGTGATAGTAGGGGTGATCTTTATCATATCACACCCGGTTCCGGTCCATCGAGTCAAGCCCTGCCATCCGCCTTTGCAACCATTTCTTCTTCCTTATGACATGCTCGTCTTGGTCATCCGGGGTCCTCTATTTTGTCGTCATTAGATAAAATAGTTTTATTTCATGTAAGGGTACGCGTAGTACTTCAAATTGTCAATCTTGTTCTTTAGAAAAAATTGTTAAGTTGCCATTTGTAGACTCAAATTCTCATACTTTAATGTCATTTGATATTATTCATAGCGACTTATGGACGTCTCCTGTTGTTAGTTTTGTGGGTCATCGGTATTATGTTCTCTTTTTAGATGATTATTCTAAGTTTTTATGGATGTTTCCGATAGCGAAAAAATCTCAAGTTTTTTTGGCTTCCTAAAATTTAGAGCATTCATCAGAACCCAATTCGACCGAGAAATCAAAAATATTCAGTGTGATAATGGCAAAGAATATGACAATGGGGTGTTTCGGGAATTCTGTGCTAATAATGAGATCAATTTTCATTTTTGTTGTCCTCATACGTTTTCATAAAATGGGAAAGACGAACGCAAAATTCATTCCATAAATAACATTGTCCGAACTTTATTGATTCATGTTTCCGTACCCCCGTCTTTTTGGCATCATGCTCTCCAAATGGCTAACTATCTCCTTAACATAATTCCTTCCAAAGGTTTGACATATTCTTTCCCACTTCAAATTTTATATAATAAAATTCCTTCATATTCACATCTTCGGGTTTTTGGATGTTTGTGTTATCCGTTATTCCCGTCCACCACAATTAACAAACTTCAGGCCCGGTCTACTCCGTGTGTATTTTTGGGTTTTCCGTTTAATCATCATGACTACAAATGCTTTGATTTATCCTCTAATAAAATCATCATTAATCGCCATGTCATTTTTTATGAATCCCAATTTCCATTTGCTAAAGTTAATACTCCCGTGCCTAGTTCGTATAATTTTTTTGGATGATAGTATATCCCCGTATATTATTCAGCATTTTTCGGACGTCTCCCGCACCTAAATTTCTCCAGCGGGCCCACTGCCCGCTGGCCCCACTAGACCGTCACCCATTTCCGGTCCCAGTCCAGTTCCTGCGATTGGGCCAGTCCAACCCAATTCTGGAACTGGTCCAGTTCCATCTCTAGTTTACCGATTTGGGCCAGCAGGCCCACTGCCTGCTGGCGAGTCCGTCCCGAGTCCCAAAAATTCCCAAAATCCACTCGCCTCTGCCCTGAGTCATGGACCAGTCACCCGTAGTCAACAGGGGATTTTTACCAAAAAGACATTTTAATTTATATTCTAATGTTCTTAAATCACTCTTACCCCGAAATTCTATGTCTGCATTAAATGACCCGAATTGGAAAATTGCTATGACCGATGAATATAATGCTCTTATTGATAATAAGACGTGGGAGTTGGTACCCCATCCATCTGGTATTAATATTATTAGGTCTATGTGGATTTTTGCTCATAAAGAAAATTCAGATGGTTCATTTGCCCGACATAAGGCGCGACTTGTGGGTGATGGTAAGACTCAACAGGTTGGTGTTGATTGTGGTGAGACGTTTAGTCCGGTGGTCAAGCCGGCTACCATTCACACTGTGCTTAGCTTGGCTCTTTCGAAGGCATGGCATATTCATCAATTAGATGTAAATAATGCTTTCCTACATGGTGATCTCAAGGAAAAGTCAATATGCATCAGCCGTTGGGATTCAGGGATCCCAAACATCCTCATCATGTCTGTTTGTTAAAGAAGTCCTTATACGGGCTTAAGCAGTCTCTACGACCCTGGTATACGCGGTTTGCAGACTATGTTTCGACTATTGGGTTCACTCACAGCAGGTCGGATAATTCATTGTTCATCTACTGTCGTGGTTCATCCGTGGCCTATATTCTGTTATATGTGGATGATATTATTTTAACTGCCTCTTCCGATGTCTTACGCTAGTCTATCATGACAATGCTCAGCTCTGAGTTTGCTATGAAAGACTTAGGGCCATTGAGTTACTTTTTGGGGATTGTTGTCACTCGTCATTCCGATGAGTTGTTCTTATCTCAACGGAAGTATGCAGCTGAGATCATCGAGAGGGCTGGGATGTCATCCTGTAAGTCCACTTCCACTCGTGTTGATACTAAGCCCAAGCTTAGTGTCGCGGCCGACGTACCCTACGAGGTTCCGATCCGCTAATGCAGTCTTGCAGGGGCCCTTCAGTATCTTACCTTTACGAGATCGAATATTACATATGTTGTCCAACAGGTGTGTTTGTTCATGCATGATCCCAGAATTGAGCACATGAATGCACTCAAACACATCATTCGGTATATTCAAGGTACACTTGACTATGGTTTGCATTTATATCCTTCCTCGACGTCCACACTTTTCTCGTATACGGATGCTGATTGGGGTTGTTGTCCCGATACCAGACGGTGTACGTCGGGCTATTGTATGTTTCTTGGCAACAACTTGGTCTCCTGGTCTGCGAAGCGTCAGTCGACTCTATTCCGCTCAAGTGCCGAGGCTGAATATCGAGGGGTAGCTAATGTGGTCCCAGAATCATGTTGGTTACGTAATTTGCTTTTGGAGCTTCATTATCCCATTCAGAAGGCAACCTTGGTTTATTGCGATAATATTAGTGCCATCTACCTTTCTGGTAATCCGGTTCAGCACCAACGCACTAAGAATATCGAGATGGACATTCACTTTGTCCACGAAAAGGTTGCTCGTGGTCAGGTACACATCTGTCATGTCCCGTCAAGATATCAAATTGCTGACATCTTTACAAAGGGTCTTCCCTCGGTCCTTTTTAAAGATTTTAGGGACAGTCTCAGCGTTCGAAGACCGCCCGCTATGACTGCGGGTGTGTGTTAAATATATACAATATACACACAATATACATGTGTATATTAGTCTCGGCTTGGCTCTCGGGTTTAGCACCTTTGTACCGTGTAATTTATGGTATATATTTAGTATCCTAGTTTATGTAATGTTGTAATATAATTAGTATTGTACACTTACCATAATTATTGTATTACCATAAATGTATAGTTAGTATCCAAGTAGAATAAGGTTTTAGGAATAGAATAAGAATATGATTCTCCTATTATGGAAATATGTAACTTGTATTTATAGTCTTTCAATTAATGAAAATAATTAAGGGATTATTTCTTTCAATGAGTGATTTAATTTTGAGTAGAAATTGTGAAAACAATTATTCTTTGGAGTTTTTCAAATTCTGGAAACTTCAAATTAAAATCCGAAAAATTATAATAATTTTATGCCCAAATAATTTTGCGGAATAATATTCTGAAAAAAAGTAAAAAATATCCATGACCAAACCGACATAACTACTGCAAACTCAATACCATACTCTCTCTCTCTATGTGTGTGCATGCACTGGGATAGGGCAGCCAATATAGTTTCAGGTTCTGCAAAACCCAGCTTTTATTTAGACTTTATATTTATATTAAAAATTTATGTTTAATAGGTAAATAACCTATCGAGAATTCAACAAACAAAAATAATTATCCTCCAAAGTTCATAAACTAAAACTACTATTCGTCTATGGGACAAAAGAAAGCTATTATCCTCGTGAAAAAATAGTTTTTTGACTTATAAGTAGTATGTGATTTTTCTTCTTGTTGTTTGGCCAAGCGCATCTTCAATATTTTCTGCACTCTCAACTCCAGCAATCCCTAATATTGAATAAATATTTTGCAATAGGTTTCTTTGTGCTAAATAAGACCTTTTAGGGGGGGGGGGAGAAGGTATGATCCTTCAAGAGGTTGAAGAAGTGAAACTAACCCTTGTGGATTTCCAAATTTCTAGCAATAATGATAACCTAGTAAAAATGATAGGAGTAACTAACTTATAGCTATACTAAAGGTTAAAAAATATTGAGTGTAGAAAAATATTTACTCTAGCAGTGCATATATTAGTAACTTAAATCTTACTGAAAACCCTATGCATGAGATTATAAGAATACCTCTATATATTGGATTCAAAGGTTATTATGAACTCTTCCTGATATTTTACATAAGATATTTGGTTACAGGACTATAAAAAAAAATAATTTCCAAATCCTATACTCATCAAGTTGCTTTATTAAATGTACAGATTAAATAAGCTGATGAGAATCAGCGGTGTCTTTCAGCTAGAAATTTACATAAGGAGCTACTTGAAATCCAATTCTAAAAGTAAAAGATTTAATTAATTCTTATTTCTATTTATTTTCTTTTTTATTGAATTTTATTTTACAGAATAAACCTAAACTAAAACTAAACTGAACTAAATGAAGCTTATCAATATCAATTGCTTTCTAGATCGTTCTGCAACACGTTTTGAACAAAATAAAATTTGAAATTCCATTGGACTCGACTGGAGTAATGTATTATAGGACAAACCCTTGCAACATATTAGGTAAAAAGAAAAGCTGTCCATATGAACAAAAGCTGAAATGAGACATAAACAAGAAATTAAATACATGCTCTAATATAGGATCCACTTACCTACATACTCAGTGCTGGTGAGAATCTCCTTTTTACAATGACATGAAATAATTTATTAGCACTTATATAGTAACCATAAACAAATCCAACAAAATAGGACACTTCATATTCTTAAGGTCAATAATAGTTACATAAAGAGAAGATATAGCAGCCATAGAGTTGCCTCCATTTCTTAGGTCATCTCTGAATATGACAATATAGCCATAAAATACTTTTTCCTAGCAGCACAACTACTAAAAGCCTAAAATTCCCCAAATTTTAGTCATACTTAATGGCCTAGCTAGGAAATTTCATGTGAGGAGGGCTAGCTAGAAAACCATAGCACTACTACTACTGCTAACTAGTAGTAGTAGTAGTAGTAGTAGTATTTAAAAAGCACACAATATTATTTGAAAGGTCCAAGAAACATGAACCCTCCATAAATTAGGCTCAAATATTTCCTCCTCCTCCAGAATGGTTTTGATCATTCCATGATGAAGGAGGATAAGAGAATGGATAACCTCCTCCATGATCATACCCCATTCTCCTACTAAGTGCCATGTTATGAAGTGATGATCCAATTTCTTGAGGGCCACTTAATGGTGCTGACACGTCATTGCAAGAAGCATAGCGAATCAAATCGGCGTTAGCCGCGTCGAGCTCCTTCTGGAGGCGCTCCACTTGCCTATGGAGGAAGGTGATCTCGCTAACACACCCATAAACGGGATCTCTCACTCTGGCCTCGGCTTCATAGGCCAGAGTGTTCACGGCATCCTCCCTCTGATGAGGAAGGAGCTCGTTCAGAAGCTTGGTCACATTGCTGGCCCCAAAGATCTTGTGGACATTGGCGAATTTGTGTGGCTCCTCAGGTGGGAAATAAGGTGCAAAGATGCAACCAGGCAGACACTTTCTCCTAAGGAATTTGCAGGCAGCACAAGGGGAACTGTAGCAGCTGGATGAAGCCATATTTGCTAGCTAAGCTGCACCAAGTAAACATCAAGTAATTAATTTAAACCCTTCTTTCAATTGTTTTTAATAAACATCTTAATTTAAGCTATGTATTCTTTTAACAATTGATCCACTTATTATGCTTTTTACTATAAATTCAAATTATAGTCACTTCCCCTTAATTATTTCTAACCTAATTTTAAAACTTTCTCCAACTCTGGATTTTCCTGAAATTCTTTTGTGTGTTGAATTAATATGTAACCATCAGAAAATCTGTACACACCTAAAATTAAGAAAACAAAGGAGGAGAAAATATCTAGAGTTATATATGCCTTCTAATTCTAGTTTCATCAAGAGTAAAGGACAAAAAGGAGGAGAAGATATATTGAGCAAATTATTTTTCTTGTTCTATCTTCTCCCCGGAAAATTCTTTGACTTCTTTTTCTTGATCTTCTAATTTCTTTTTCTTTTTAATGGCTGAGAAGAAAGAAGGTGAATGTTGGAGAAACGGTAAAATTATCTCTGTGTAACTTATAGGCCACGAGTTCGAGCCATGAAATCAACCACGGACGCTTGCAGCAAGGTAAGCCGCCTACATTATACCCCTCGGGGTATGACTTTTTCCCTAATCATGTGTGAACGGCGGATGATTAATACACCGAGCTACATTCTTAATGGCTAAGAAGGAATTCTGCATGGTTTTTTTCATTTACTTTCAAAAATTTGTCTTCTCTAATATCATCCAGCTAGCGAACAACCACTAGAATAATCGGACTTGTTGAATTTTTTGAGTTCAGTTATATATAGTGTGTTAAATTAAACATAAGATCTGAAAAATACAGTTCAAGGAATATATACATTTTCTAAATGTAAATGAAAGAACAAGGAAACCCTAGATCAAGTACTATGTCACATATGAGTTGTATAGAAAGGGAGTATTAATTTAGTGGACTTTGTCAAAAACTTTCAAAAAAGAAAAGTTAAGTCTCGCAAAAGGAATTAATTTTAGGGTACAAAAATTACACACAACAAATTCAAACGTTTGTGACTTTACCTGTTTGTGTGATCTAGGTTTCTCTGATGAGAAGAATGAAAAAGGGAAGTACCTTTTTTTCCTGAGAAAACTGGTTACTCTCTGGTTACAAAGTAGTAACAAAAAGAAAGTTCTTTACCACTACTATTGATGAAGCCACTCAAAAGGGAAACCCTAATTGCAGAAGGGGAACTTATGAAGCTTTGTCCTTAGCAAATCCAATATAGGAAAAGTTGTGGATAACAAATACTGATAGAGAGGAGGCGGCAAAGAGCATAATTTACTGATGGAGAAGGAGTGAAGGCAAGAGACAAAAAGGCAATAATAAATGGGAGGTACATAAACATTATGATAAAAAAGATGACTATGGCCCTCTTTCGAATATTAATAGTAGTAATAATTTCAAAGAGCTGTGAGGTTGTTTCCCATTTTTACTTCTACGCTTTCATTTCCTCCTGCTCATGCACTACTCAGTGTCAGTGACAACCAAAAAATTCTAAATATATACGTATGTATATTTCATGAAAGTATGTATGTCCTAGAGATAATCATTATTAGAGATAAAACATACTTGAACACATTCGTATTATTAATAAGATTAATATTTATGACATTTTCAATTATTGAATTATTATTTGATTGTTTGTAATTATTCACTAATGTGCATCCCTTGAGCTTACGTTGTCATTAATAGAGTGAGATATTAATGATAGAGCGTAACTCTTAAAAGGCCTCGACTAATGATCATCGAGAATGGGATATCGATGATATATTATAAGTCGACATGTGGTCTGCATCACATTCTTAGAGAATGTAGTATGTCTCACCTGCTACTAGTAATGGTTACTAGTGATAGACACATGGATGCTTTTGGAAAGTATTGGTATACCCTGCTGATAAACTATTTGTTATACATATCTAAAGTGTTATCAGCGTGTGGGAGATAAAAAATCCTTTGACTTGAGGTCAATACGCACTTTGTTTACAGAGTAATGTACTTTGACCCTGTCCTAAGCTTAAACTCCTTATAGGATAAGACGTGGCTTGCGTTGGGTGCATTATGATGTAAACTAAGGTGGTAGTTGAGCCAAGAATAGAATTCATTCCTCGATTAGATATTCGAGAGAGCACTCAACTTCTCAGTGATATTAGGTCGACCAAGTCATTGGCCAATGCAAGAGACATATTTAAAATATGGTCTAGTTGTCGACTAATATAGATGAGATAAAGTGATCAAGCCATTTGGATAGACACATGACAAATCCTAAGCTTGATCGAGTGTGTCGCGAATGAAAGAAATTTATTATCTCACATAAAAGTTATGTTTGTTGGATTCATGTAAACGTACTTCATATATTGAGTTCGTCGTACGACGCAGTCTAGGAGTTCCGTATGGACCTTAATTGGATTAGTGTCGATATATGAAGGCCTATAGGATCACACTATGTCGATTGTCTCTTCGATCTAAGGGTATACTGAGAAAGTATAAATATTCGATTTGAAATCGAGATATTTAAATTGATAATAACTATGGGATAATTTCTATTAGATGAAAATTATTTAATTAAGTCAAAATTAGATTTTGGATTTAATCAAATGTGTTAAATATATATTAACGAAACAGGAACGAAAAAGACGTAAGGCGCCGCGACGCCTGCTAGGCTGAGTCACGGCGCCGACCCAGCAGTGGGCCCAGTCAGACTGGCCCACTGCACCTCGGTTATTGGGACAATCTTAGAGCCCAACCCTAATTCATTTCTGACCTAATTGTAACTATAAATACATCACTAAACCATTGTTATTATACATTAATTCCCATAAGCAAATTCTAGACTTAGATTCTAGGATAAAACTCTCTCAAACCTCTGCCAAGATTTCATGGCTTGAGGAATACACCGTAGCAAGGCTTGCAATCGAAGGGTACATTCGCGTGTCCACCATTTAGTAAAGACTCCAGTTATTACAACCTGTAAGTGTTCTTGTTTTATGTTACAAGTTTTGATTGTCATATAACCATACCAGAAGAAATTGTTGGGTAAGTAAAACAAAATTTTAAACTTCCGTTGTGCCTACTTATGTATTTTGAACCCAACAAAACGCTACAGTGGTATCAGAGCACAAGCTGGTTCAATGGTTATATAATAATTGAATAACATAATACTATGGGTTAAACATAAAATTGGATTAAAATAAGACTTCTTGAAATCCTACATATCTTGACTGAACAGTTAACCTTTTGATGTCACCCTAAATTATCACTTACGCTAAATGGAGAAAGTCATTCCGTTCTAACTCGGACTAAGCCAAGTGCAGATAATCGGTTCATTGCGAACATGGTGCACGACGAAGAACGGGTAGGAATGGATGATGGTTGATATGTGCGTTATTGATAATGGTATGTGATGATAAAAGATCTGTGATCTAATCCATAAGTTGGATTTAGGATTTAGGATTTGGATGATTTTTAGAAAATCAACACGGAAACGTTCTACCAAGACGTCGGCGTGGTGGCCCTATGGTAGGGCACCGCAGCGCCTTCTAGGATTTTGAGGCGGTGCCGCGACGCCAGTCATGGTGACAGGCAGGGGTTGCGGCTCCTGTCCGAGATCTGCGATTAAAAACTTCATTTTAAAATTTTGGACAGGAGGCGTCGTGGCCCTAATACATTACAGAAGTCGAAAGCCTTCTGCCTTGCCAGCACTGCGGCGCTAATGCATTGCAGAAACAGAATTTCATCTTCTGCCTCACTGGCGCCGCGACTAATGATTAGCGCCGCGGCCCCCACCTATCTAATTTTTTTTGTTTTCAGAGTTCAGAATGTTTAAACCATGATTATTATTAAACAATGTTTATTTGATAAGTATAATGTTTGTGTGCTAAATGATTGTCATTTAAATTACCAACCTCGTCCGCAAGTAATTATCTGGGAAGGCGGTGCCCAATATGTGTTTAAACCGCAAAATATCATTCTTGGGAAGGCGGTACCCAATGTGCGCTTAGTTTTGCATGATAGTTAAGATGTTATATTTGATATAGCATGCTAGAGTTGATCTTGGTTAAATTCTAAATTAAAATGTTCCCCAAAATTTAATACAAGTCTCATTTAAAATAAACGCGTCATCCGTTATAATTGATTGTAGTGCAAAATTCTTTTCGGCGAGATGAGTATTTATGCCACAATATTTGCTCTAAGTCTACGGGGACTCAGACTCTTTCACAGATACATGTTAAATGTAGAAATGAGTGATAAACCTTCATGAATATTTACACCACAATATTTGCTCTATAAGGCAAAGCTCACTTAGATACATAATTGCAGTCGCATAACGGTGTTGACTTGCTAGGCTGTCTTGGCGCCACAGTGTCGGACAAGCCGAGGGACGCATATCGATTGTTTAGAACATTCGGTCAAACAAGAGTTACAAATTGTTTGTAATTGGTTTGGAGACCTACCGGTTATGCTATTGAAGTTATCAGCCACAACAAACGCGAGATAGCATGAACCTGGATCTTGGCCCATTATGACCGTATTTGATATGAGTCTGTATTCTTCTATAGGGTCGAAAAGTATGTTAAAATAGTGGAAGATAATTAAACTAAAGGCCATGTTAATTGGTTAACCAATGTGTTCAATAGAAATTAAAATTAGATTTTAAATTTCAAGTTTATCCATTTCTTCAGACTATATAAAATGTCGAATCTATCACTGAAAATGTTGGTCGAGATAAACAAGTTGACTTGAGCAAATTACCTTGATTGGTTGAGAAATCTACAATTGGTGTTAAGACTAGAAAGAATTGAGTATGTGTTAGACACAATGTTCCCCACAGTCCCTGCTGAAGATTCTGCTGAGTATGCCCTGTTTGACAAGGTGGCTTATCAAAAACATCTAGAGGATGCTATCTCGGCACAATGTGTAATGTTTCCTCCATGACTGTGGAGTTATAGAGGCAACATGAAAACATGGGCCGCAACAAAATGCTAGAACACTTGAAGAGTCTCTATGACTCACAGTCTCAGACAATGGAGTATGAATTGAGAGACCTTTTCAAGTGTAAGCTGAACGATAGAGGTCAAGTGTCAGCACATGTTCTGAAGATGATTGGGTTGATAGAAAAGTTGGCTTCGATTGGAACGAAGGTGCCTATAAATGTCTCTGTCAATTTGATCCTGAATTCGCATCCTGTTTCATTTGAGAATTTCATTGTGAACTTCAATATGAATGGGACCAAGGTGAGTCTTCCAGAGCTTCACAACATATTGAAGACTTTTTAATTATCTACCTCTAAAGGCAAAGCTGTGCTCATGGTGGGCTCATTTGGCAAGTTCAAACCTAAGGGTAAGAACATGCAGAAGATAAAGGGTAAGGCAATTGCTGCACCCACAGTTTTAAAACTTAGAGGAGGTGTTCAAAAGAAGGAAAAAATAGTTGTGGATGTATGCCTCAACTGCAAGAAGAAGGGGCACTGGAAGAAGAACTGCACAACTCCAGGAGGAGGCAAAGCACTAGGTGCTTCTAACTCTACTGGACAATGTATGTTTGCCATTGAGATAAATATGTCTATAAGTAACTCTCACTGTTGGGTATTGGATACCTCTTATGGCTCACACATTTGTAATATGTGCAGGGTCTGATTGACAGCAGAAAGGTTGGACCTTGGGATGTAGACCTGCGCGTTGGAAATGGATCACGAGTGGATGCTGAACGCGTGGGAACTTATAGACTAGATTTACCTTCAGACTTTTGTTTAGAAATAAATAATTGTTATTGTGTTCCCTCATTGATGAGGAATATTATTTCTTTCCCAGTGTTAGACATTGAGGGGTTTTCCTCTTTTATTGCCAATGGCAGTTATGCACTGTCTTTTTAATGGGTTTATTTGTGGAAATGCTCCGCTTGTGGATGGTTTGTATGATCTAAACTGTAGTCATGAAATTTTCAATGTGCAAAATAAATTAGTTAAGATAAGTAATCTAAGAAACCCCACCTACTTATGGCATTGTAGACTTGGTCACATCAATGAATCAAGAATAGCAAGATTAAAAAAGTTAAACTACCTGGAACCATTTGACTTGGAGTCCTATGGTAACTGTGAATCTTGTTTTAGAGGAAAGATGACCATCAAATCACTTTCTGGGAAAGGTGTGCGAGCCAAAGAAATGCTTGAGTTGGTCTATACTGATATATGTGGACCATTTTTCAACTTAAGCTAAGGGAGGCTTCCCTTACTTCATCATTTTTACAGACGATTTCACAAGGTTTTGGCATGTGTATCTTATGAAATACAAGTCCGAGCCTTTGAGAAATTCAAGGAGTATGAGTCAGAAATAGAGAAGCAACTTGAAACAAGTATCAAGACCCTTCGATCATATCGATGAGATGAATACTAAAGTAAAGAATTTCTGGATTACTTGAAGCTTCATGAAGTCCAATCCCAATGGACACGTCCTGGAACGCCACAAATGAATGGTGTTGCTGAAAGGAGAAATCAAACCCTATTAGATATGGTTAGATCCATGATGAGTTTCTCAGCTCTACCAACATACCTTTGAGGTTATGCATTGCAAAGCTCAATTTATATTTCGAACAAGGTTTCTTCAAAGTCAGTACAGAAAACTCCATATGAGATATGGAATGGAAAGAAGCCAGCACTTAAACACATGCGACAATGGGGTGTCCTACATATGTAAAGAAGATGCTTACTGATAAGTTGGAATCCAAAAGTGAGAAATATTATTTTGTGGGGTATCCAAAGGAAACTAAGGGATACTATTTCTATCTTCCTGGAGAACATAAGGTCATTGTTTCCAGAAATGCAACTTTTCTTGAAGAAGACTATGTCTACAAGGAACAGAGCTGCAATAAGATAGAACTTGAAGAAATTCAAGATACCACAGAAGTCGAACCCTTGTCAAATGACCTAGACAAGAATTCAGTGGGAGTATTTGATGAAGATTGGGTACTTAGAGTACACCCTTCAGGCAATGAGAGTGTTGTGAGAGATAGTACAGAAATGCAAGGCTCTCATACACAACCAATGGAAGATGATACGATGGTTGTACATCATTCCATCCAGTAAATACATGAAAATGACATTCCTGAAAGCTCTCAAGGTGGTGGATTGTCCAGCACACAAATACCTTCTCACAATCAGAATACAACAAACATTGAAATACAGAATAATCAACTTCGTAGGACCACTAGGACTCATCATCCGCCTGAAAGACTTAATATCTTTGTTGAAACACACAATGAGATAGATATTCCTGATGACGATGAACCTACAACCTACATCGAAGCTATGTTAGACATAGATTCGCAGAGATGGCAAGAATCCATGAAATTTGAGATGGAATCGATGTACATCAATCAAGTTTGGAACTTGGTTGATTTGTCAACAAGAGTTAGACCTATATAATGCAAATGGGTCTTCAAGAAGAAGATTGATGCATTTGGCAAGGTACAGACTTATAAGGCAATATTGGTGGCTAAAGGTTATAGGGGTCGATTATGATGAAACCTTTTCACCTGTTGTGAAAATTAAGTCCATTCGGATTTTGCTTGCAATAGTCGCATACTATGATTATGACATTTGGAAAATGGATGTTGAAACTGCCTTCCTCAATGGTAATCTAATTGAGGAGGTGTATATGATACAACCTGAGGGTTTTACATCCAAGAATAAGCCCAAAGCGGTATGCATGCTACAGAAGTCCATTTATGGACTTAAGCAAGCCTTAAAGAGTTGGAATATTTATTTTGGCAAAGCAATCAAATCGTTTGACTTTGTTAAAAGCAAAGAAGGTCCCTGCGTTTATAGTAAACGCAAGGAAGGAAGTATTGTCTTCATTGTTATATATGTAGATGACATATTAATAATGAGAGATAATAAGACTCTCATGCAATCAGTCAAGGAATGGTTATCCAACACCTTCATGATGAATGACTTGGGTAAAGCCTGCTACATTCTTGGAATTAGGATCTATAGAGTTAGACCTAATAAATTGTTAGGGCTGTCACAGTCTGGATATGCATTCATTTTCAATGGTAGAGCAGTGAGTTGGAAAAGGTTCCAAGCAAGAAACCACTGCTGATTCGATGACTGAATCTGAGTACATTGCTAGATCGGAAGCTTGTAAAGAAACTGTCTCGATATCTGAGTCCTTAAAAGAACTAAGGGTTGTTCCAAGTGCCACTTATCCAATAATGATTTATTGTGACAATACTGGTGCGATTGCGTAAGCTAAGGAACCAAGATCAACAAACAGAAACAAGCATGTACCAAGAAAATACCACATACTCAGGGAGATGGTGGAGACTGGAGAAATAAGATTAGACTATATTCCCACAGATGATAATCTAGCTGATCCACTTACTAAACCATTAAGCTTAGTTAAGCATAATGGTCATTTTGAAAACACGGCTATTAGATACATTAGAGATTCGCTCTAGGCCAAGTGGGAGATTGAAAGTATGTATGTCCTAGAGACAAACATTATTAGGGATAAAACATACTTGAACACATTCGTATTATTAATAAGATTAATATTTATGACATTTTCAATTATTGAATTATTATTTGATTGTTTGTAATTATTCATTAATGTGCATCCCTTGAGCTTACGTTGTCATTAATAGAGTGAGATATTAATGATAGAGCGTAACTCTTAAAAGGCATCGACTAATGATCATCGAGAATGGGATATCGATGATATATAATAAGTCGACATGTGATATGCATCACATTCTTAGAGAATGTAGTATATCTCACCTGCTACTAGTAATTGGTATTAGTAATGGACACATGGATGCTTTTGGAAAGTATTGGTATACCCTGTTGATAAACTATTTGTTATACATGTTTAAAGTATAATCAACGTATGGGAGATAAAGGTCATTTGACTTGAGGTCAATACGTACCTTGTTTACTAAGTAATGTACTTTGACCATGTCCTAAGCTTAAACTCCTTATAGGATAAGACGCGACTTGTGTTGGGTGCATTATTATGTAAACTAAGGTGGTAGTTGAGATAAGAATATGATTCATTCCTCGATTGGATATTCGAGAGAGCACTCAATTTTCAAAGCCGTATTATGGTGGTGAAATTGACCGCGAACTCCGGCAGCCTCGACGTCCTTATTATTGATCGGGGTTGATAGGTCAGATCATATTCGCTTATTATGACTGTCCATTTTGATAGTTGACTCGTAAGATTCTCCCTCTGCAATAATACTTACAGCGGGGTGTCGGTCACGATAATTGCCGAATGACATTATAAATATGGTCACAGCTTTTGTGTGGCAGTGATGAAGGCCATGGCCAGCTTTTCCATGCTCGGATATTGTAACTCAGTCTCGATCAGCATCTTACTGGCATAATATATGGGAGCTGCTCTTCCCTTTCTTCTCGTATGAGGGCAACACTGGTTGACACAACTGAGATAGTCACATATGTGAGTAGTATTTTTTTTAGGCTTGGCCATTACATGAGGGCTAGTTAAGTAAGCTTTTAGGTCTCACATGCTTTGATTACACTCTTGCATCCACAGGAAGCGATGATCCTTTTTCATAAGTTTGAAAAATTCATGACACTAATTTTCAATCATGATATGAATCTTCCCAGGGTTGCAACATTTCCGATCAGCCTTTGTACCATTTTGATGTTATCCAACGCATCTGGCATTGACTGGATATCTTTCACTTTATCAGGGGTCATCTCAATACCGCGGCCGGAGATGAGAAAGCCCAAAAACTTCCCAGACCTAACTCCAAAAACGCACTTTTCTGAATTTAGCTTCATGACATCCAAGACATCGAAGGTTTTGGCCAAGGAATCCAAGTGAGTTTCAGCCTCTCGGGACTTGACCAACATGTCATCGACATAAACTTCCATAGTACGGCTAATTTGCTTTTCAAATATTTTGTTCACCAACCTCTGGTAAGTGGCCCCTGCATTCTTAAGACCAAAATGCATTACATTGTAACAAAAGTTACCGTGATTAGTCATGAAATAGGTCTTTTCTTGATCATCTGAGTGCAGGCTGATCTGATTGTACCCGAAGTACGCATCCAAGAAGTTGAGCAACTCATGTCCGACCGTAGTGTCTATCCTTTGATCAATATGTGGCAAGGGAAATGAATCCTGAGGGCATGCCTCATTCAAGTCTTTGAAATCCAAGCATATTATGAATTTGTTGAGTTTTTTAGGGACCACCACCTGAGGAAGTGAGAAATACAAAATATAGGATATTACAATACGAAGACATGGGAAGTAGGTCAGAAAGGAGGAAAAAAGTATACATGTGTGGCTGCATGAGCTCCGGCATTAAGCAAACAGTCATTAGAAACCCTCCCCATTTTCTCTTTATCCCTCTCACTCGCCAAAGGCCGCAAGTAGTTGGCCATCCCTACTAGCCTCGAAAAAAGGTTGCATTCCCGAGGTACGATCAAATGACTTTTTGGTAAAATGTTGGATTGCGGACCGGGGTAAGATAAGTATCCACTAGCCATGACCCATGAGAGATCCGCGGGCCCTCGCTACGTGCTCCCACATTTTGACCCTCAGTACGACCCCTAGGCATGGTACCTTGACGGGTGGGGACTCGTCTCTGAGAAGCTGAAGTAAGGAGAGCCGTGATGATGATAAAACGCAGGGGATATGAGTCGAGCCCGGAGCCATACTATCAATCCGGGTAGGAGCAAGGGAAAAAAGAGTGCGGGAGTTCATCTTATCAAACAGATCAATTTCCATAAAAAGGCCGGTAGCAACGGCATCAGACATGTTAGCCCTTCGATGGGTAGGCTCCAAGGCAGTATCCTCTTCTCTGCTAGCATCAGACGTCAAATCAATGGCTACTAGAGGAGTAGCTTGCGTAGCTGGGGGCGGCTCCAGGGCGTCTCGCTCTCCAACATCCAGTCTGATCTTTTTAACCGGGAGAGGAAAAGAAGGAGACAATGATCTTTTGGTTTTGGCAAAATTTGCAGCCTTTGGGCCCCGGCCCAACTGTGAAACAACTCTTTTAATTTGCTGAAGGGTCGCATCCAAATACTCAGTTCACACTATGACTAACGGAAGAAGAAGGAAGATAGTCAGATACGCTGATTAAGGAAGGTAAAACAATAAAGGCAAGCCTAAGCAAAGTACTTACAATTAAAATTCCATCACTATGGGATAGGCGTCTCTGGAGGCTTGACCAGATCGTCCATCACAACGATGACGTATCTCTCCATCCACCCACGATCGGAGTCATCAGTAGTACTGCCAATCAATACGTTTTGGCCACGACGGGATAGCTGAATAATCCCCGCTCTAAAAATATTTGGGGAATATATGTGAATTAAGTGGGCAAGGGTAAAATCCTCTTTCACCTGAGAAGAAAGGTATCTGAGACAAGAAAACGTCCTCTAAAAAACTGAACCAACTTGCGCCAGGCACACATCGTATTTTCAGCAGAATTCTAAAATCACAGGATCGAGAAGCTTGCCCAGTTGCAAGGAAAATGGATACGTATTCACGAAGGAGTATCCATGCTGATAGGAAGTAATGTTCTCCTCTTCCCTTGGGAGAAATACTTCTATATTACTCCAGCCATAGTCTACCTATACCTGACTCAGATAACGGGCAATCACTATGGATTTATATGAGCTTGCCGACCGAGACCGTTCTGATTCTATAGAAACCGGGCGCTTCCAGAGATCCTTTAAAGAAGACCAGTTACTAGGAATATAGGCATCGGTCTGTTGAACGGAAGAAAAAGCCCTTGATTTCCTCTTCCTCGACATCCCAATTGTTGTTGGAAAAACGTCTAAGATAGGAACCTTGTGGATGGGGACGTCTGAATCACCCCTAGCCAGGCTCCGAGCCCGTGTGGTGGCATCATCGACAACTGAAAAATCCGAAGACATGGTAATAAAAAATAGGTTAAGGAAGATAAAGGAACAACGAATAGTTGTTTGAAATTTTTTGAAGAGTGAAGCATCAGAGGAGCAAAAGGAATGAGCGGAATCCTTATGGGAAAGGCAGTACTTAGAAAAGATAAATAAGGGGTATTGATTGAAAAGAAAATCAAGCCATCATTACGACGTCCCTTCCCTAGAAAGAGTATCAACGGATGTCTTACATATGTAAGGTTGATAATACACGGGTAGAAGAGCATTAAATGCTATGGGAGGTATGTAAAAGGAAGATGGACAACTGAACCGATGCACTATTCCCAAAGGACACCGTGTTACAAGCGAAGATTGGCGGTTGACATGCTCTTCCACTTCCCGGTCCCTCGAAGCTTGAAAAGCCCGGAAAGTCGGGGACTATCTGTATTGGGTAAAAATGCATCCGGAGGCATTAAGCGTATACAAGAAGATTAATGACTTCAAAAATCCCAACGGATCTCCACATCTGTCTTCCACTCCCAACAACTCCATCAACCTACCTAGATCAGAGTGTCGTCAGTATGCTCACGTCGCCACAACTCTTTACGGTCATAATAGTCTAAGTTTTATCTTATACATGCGAGACTTAGAAGAGAAGAAAGACACATTGTATTCTCTCTAAGCTCACACTTGTAATTCAAATCTCTCTCAAGCTAATACACCATTCTCAGCTTCGGCTCTTGTTCGATACATAGCTTATTTTCAGATCTAACCTATCAGTTTTCTTTATTTGCTTATCATTATACTTTTACTTGTGTTTTAAATCTCACATATCCATAATCTAGATATCAGTCCCTGACTCATTCAAAAGGCTCTCCAGATCGGATACAACCTACTTGTCTTTAAACTCTTGAATACAAATCTCTAACTGTATTTTTGGTTAGAATTATTTTCACCGAAAAATAAAATAAATAATCTTAGTTATTTAGTATTCAAATCTTAATACGTTATCTTAACATTCTTATGTGTATTAAGATTTGGACATCTTAATTTAAATCCAAAAAATGGGATAGTCCCTCGAGCTCGACATTTATGAACACAAGCTAGTTGGAGAATAATTAATCATCTTGCAATTTGAAGGCTAATTTATACGTTCTGCATCATTGGTATTCTGTTAAAAGCAAATCATTATCGTATATTGATTCATCTTGCTATTTGAAGGCCAATTTATACGTTCTGCATCATTGGCATTCTGTTAAAAGCAAATCACTATCGTATATTGTTGAACAATTATTTGCTGACAAATGAACTTTTACCTTTTACGAACGAAACTGTGCAGTACTAGTCAATGATGTCACTTACCGTGTGATAGCCGTAATCGAACTTCATGACATGTTCTTGGATCGGTAACAAACGACACTTTTTAATAGTGTTGCATAGTAGAGTTACATTGGAACACCACTTTAGTTAGCTTGACATAATAGAAAAAAAGGGAAATTTTATAAAAGTATAATTCGCTGATTTACATTGCAAAAATATAGTCCATAATTTATATTGTAAAGTTTTAGTCCAAAAATATTTTTATACAATATTATATATTTGTATATAAAGATTGATACATTATGTATACATGTGTATGAAAGTACATAATGTGTAGGTATATACACTAAAAAAAAATATAAATATACAATATACTCTAAAAGACGCACTTATAAATATTTACACATATTTATACACAATTATATAAATGGGTATAAACATAGATCTGATCCAAAGAAGGTTTGGAGGGACAAATGAACTGAGTTTCGCTGTAATCTTCTTCGTCGGCGGCGAAACTAGGTAGGCTTTTCGTTTTTTGGTTTGGTGGCAGTGGCGGGGGTTGTAGGTTTAGTGATGGTGCCATTAGTGGTCTTAGTGGCGGTTTCATCTTCGTCGCCGTCGTCTCCGCCACGACGGCAGAAGTTTCGAGATTTGCCGGACATGACTTGGTGCCGGCGATGGTTCCACGGTGGGGCGAACATGAAAAATAAGAACGGGGTAGAGAGAGAGGAGGGAGTAATTCCAGTGAGCTTCACTGAACGACAATGTGTGTTAGTTTTTGTAAGATTTAAAATTGTGGGTCAATTTTGGTAGCATTGTTATCCTAATTAATATACAACGTAATTAATCCTAAAAAAGATCATTAAAAAAATTAAATTTTGGATAATTAATGGATTTGAAAATGTATAATATTTGCATGAAATAACTAATTGTGTTATCTTTAACATACGTTTAAAATAAAAGGAGTGTCACGTAATAATAATGTCACTAAGACAGATACATGTTACAATGTAAATCCAAATTGGAGTTTTAAGTTCTATATATGCTCACAATGTAAAAGTATCTAATCACTTAAATAATTAGAGATGAATATCATCTTTAATAAATACGGAGTATTAGTAAGTGTTAACTGACAAAAATGTTAACTTATGTAATTTATTATACTCCTAATTTATTAAATTACAGTGATCAAGTTTATATAAGTTAGAGAAATTTACGCTTTTTTAGTCCCTCAAATATCATCAAATTTCAATTTTGGTCCTTATAATATAGTATATCTAAACACATTTAATATCCAATTAAGTAATATGTACACTTGTGAATCTTCTAAAATTTGAGGAACTATTAACTTTTGATTAAACCATTTAACAAGTCATGTATTATGTTAGATTTATAGTGTTACTTCATATTATGTTAATATTGTTATAAAAATAGTCTAAATATCCAATATGAATGGACCGAAAACACATATCTCATTCACTTAAAATTTAAATAAAGTTAGTGAAGTAAAATTAGCTTTACCAATATATGAAAGATCAAATGTGCTAAGTATTAGTATGTATTATCCCTATAAGTTAAATACGAATTGAGTACCGTGTAACAGTAAGATGATAATCGAAAACACGTGCTCTACCGCCCGGTTCCATCTCAAAACCTCGTTAGTCGTTACAAAAATGAAACAGCATCACCACATATCAATCTTTTGTCATTCTCGACATCTGGGGAAAGCAACTATGAATTAATTAACCCATAGGTAAATTAACTTTGTGTTTTTTTTTCTTCACGACAATTCTACATTTGCATGATTCATCAGTGTACAATATTACGTTGTATTTTTGGGTCATCATCAGGTGGAGATCAATGGCGGGTGCCACATCCGCGCTATTTCTTCTTGATATGAAAGGCCGATGCCTTATAAGTCGCGACTATAGAGGCGACGTTACTGCTCAACAAGTCGATAAATTCTTTACTAAGCTCCTCGAGAAAGAGGTACGTTGTACATGACCAGGTCATGTCAATCTTTTCTGTATCGTTTTAATTTTATTGTTCCAATTGTCTTGACCTTTCATTTTCCTGTTTATTTTCTCTCTGTTCTTACTAGCTAGCAATGATTTAGTAATTATGCATTTGTCATGTACATTTGGTGTAGTACTTGTGAATTACTATCATATGATTGACATTATTGTACTAGGTAGCTTCTGATGACTACTTTTAAATTAATCAGACTGTATCAATTACGATTAAATTGGTTTATTTTGAAAATCCACCGAGTGTGAGAATTTTAAATGATGTTTCACAATTTGTCTGACTTTACCACATACTATTACAATTTCCCCCTTTTTTTCTTTCTTATTAAATTAGCTTACTCTTCCTTTAAGCATAACATGCCTTGGTTAATTTCTTAGGTACAATAAGTTGATGAAGAATGAGAAGTCTTTTGGTCTAGTTTGTTTGGCTTAATCATTAGTTCTTCCTTTTCACTGTTGCTGGAGCATGAATTTGGTAAAAATGACAAATAATTAGCTCATAATTTGCATGACGGGATTTTGTGGTTCATAGCAAGAAATGTTGAGAATAAAGTAGTTATGATGCACAAAATAAATACTAGTAGCATGGTGAGTAGTGAGTTTGAGTCAAATTGATATCTCTGTGTTCTCGCCCCGAATTCTGTTCTCTGCCGTTTCATCGGCGGATGAAATCGGAAGACAAATTGATTCCTTAACTTAAGCAATTTGGGCTGGAAACGGAACTCTAATTTTCAGCAATGGGTTCCCCAACTACTTCAGAAAGCGTTAGGACGGTGGTATGAGTAAACTAAGAGGTAAGAAACATGAATGCAGCTGAGTACAGTAAAGTAAAGGATTAATTTCTTTATTTCAAAACCTCGTGAGGTTAGATTGCAGTATTCCCAAGATCCTTCTTCGTACTGCTCTGCAACAGCTATGGGAGCAACATAGGGTGAATATAAAATAGCCTCCAAGTTTTTCACCCCTACTTGAAATGGGTTATCGTCGGCTGGGACGATTTCAATCTTGTCTCCTTCCCAGAAAATGCGCTTTTGATGCATGATGGAAGGAAGGCATCGACTGGTGTGAATCCAGTCTCTACCCAACAGGATGGCGTAGGACGGCTTGCCATCTATCACAAAGAATGCAGATCCGTCTTGGGACCCACAGTGATTTCTGCCACTAAAATCCCCAAAGCTTCAGAAGCCTCTCCCATAAAGCTAGCCATTTTCATGTTAGTTGGGATGAGATCTTCTCTGGTTTTGTTGAGGCTTTTCAAAGTAAGTAGAGGCATCACATTCCGCACAGCCCCATTGTCGACGAACACTTGGCTAATGGTTTTGCCGTTGATGTAAGCCTTCACATAGAGGGGCTTGAGGTGTTTAACCATCTTTTCTGTATGTGCACTAAACACAGTACTCAAAGCGTCCCTAGCCGTGGTATCGGCTATAGTCGCCCATTCAATGTCTTCCACGCACACATCACCTTCTAGGCTATCCAGCGTAAAACGGTTGGCCCAGAACTCACATGGAATCAGGCTAACCATTTCAATAGCTGCCCAGATCTCATCGACCGAATCCTGCTTAAATAAATCAAGGATGGAGTCTCCACCTCGTCGAATTCGATTGAAGAGAAATCAATACATTCCATCTCCTTGAGACATCTAGGAGCCAGTTAAGGTTCTAATGCTTGGATTCTTTGCACGATTTGTGGAACCGTTTCAGCTAGATATTCCTTCAGGACTGGAGTCTCCTGCTGAAATCCCTCTTTCGGGCCCTCACCCGGCTGTATGCTCAGCTCTGGCTGGTCCAAAGTTTCTCCTTCATGCGGCTCTGTCTCTGAGGAGGTTGAGCCGAATGCCCGCTCTATGGCCTCAGCCACGGCAGACTCAGGAATTTCCTGCCCATCGGCCGCCTTGGTGTTGGAAATTAGATGCAATGTCTGTTGCATCTTATGCAAGGCCTTGGCACGTTGCATCCTTCTTTTCTGAGTCCTGGATGCGACTCTCAGTGGTCCCTCTTTCTTTCCGGGAGCCTGATTGACAGACTACTTCCCCTTTTCTGTGTTAGCGGCTGATTTAATCATTCTCTGGGGTCTCGTCTGGTCCTCATTTCTTGCCGTGATACGTAAGGACGAAACACCCTCGTTTGCGTTAAACTCGACCACCCTCTATTTGGTTTTAGGGAGTGGTTCTTCATCTATTTGAAGCATGCTCGACTGCCGGTTGGTTGGCGGATGTACTTGCCCCCAGGCCTATGCCTGGCGCCGATAGGGACCCTTCTGAACCTCATGGTTTGTTTATGAAGTTCTCGTTCAACGTCCCTCGAGTATTTAGGACAGCCATGAAAACTGCTCCTAGTTGGCTGCCTGTCATTACGAATGTCATGTAGGCTGCCTAACCAGCTGAACACAGAGGTCCTTGTAGCCTTCTCCCCTTCGGTAGGTTTCTTTGGGACCCACACTTTTTTCATCGGTTGTCTCCCTTTGGTGTCCCTCGACTCATCGGGCCTAGCAAAAGATACCATAGATATTGGTCCCGTAGGAAAGGGGTCGGTATCAATTGACATTTTAGCCATACTCTTGTTGGCTAGCTTGAACCTCCCCTCTTTGATGCCCTTTTGGATCGCCTTTCGGAAGATCACACAATTAGAAGTAAAGTGATTGTATGAATTATGCCACTTGCAGTACTTCTTATCTTTGAGTTCGTCGGCGGGAGGACTCCTATGACCATCAAGCAGCCGAATCTGCTTATCTTTGAGCAGATGATCAAAGATTTGATCTGCCTTAGTGATGTCAAACGAGTAACCGACCCTGTCATCGGATGAACTCGTCTCCTTGCCTTTTACGGCTTTCAAGGCTGGATAAGAGTAAACCTTACCCCTAACAATCTCGACCACCATTGCGTTTGCCGTGCAGTCGGCTGACTCTGAGTCGGACTCATCCACTTCAATGATGGATACCAAGTGGGAGCCTCGATTTCGGTTGGCTCTTCTCCGCTCCTTCTCTTGGACGTACTGTTCTATTTGGCTAGCCTTTTCGGCTAACTGCCTCAGGTTAGAGCACGATTGTCCCACCAACTTTTCCTTTAACTGAGGGTGCATGTTGTTGATTATCATGTGGGCACACTCAGACTCGGGGAAGTGTACGGTGCATTTCCCAACCTTCTTTTTGAATCTCTCGATAAAATTGGCAGCCGATTCATCGACCTGCTGCTTGAGATTCATTAGATCAGTCACGGTAACCTGAGGTTGGGGCCAATAGAACCTATCATGGAAGCAACCCTCCATGTCAGCCCAGCTCTGTACGGAATCCGAAGCCAAAGAGGAGTACCATGCGAAAGATGTTCCCGATAGAGAGAGAGGGAATAACTACAACTTGTGATACTCATTCTGGCCAGCCTCACCGTATTGGGCTGTAAATCTACCGATGTGCTCGATAGTGGATTTGCCAGAAAATGGCAAACTCTGGTGTTTTGAACCCCCTTGGCAAATGTGCTATCCGATCTACCCAATCGAGGTAAGGCTTCTTATAAACAGGTCTATCCAAAGGTTTCAGTTGGATGCCGAAGTACCTCCGCATGGTATTAGCAATAATTTCCAAGTTTATCAGTTGTGACATCTCCGATTCTCAACTGGATTCGGCTGGTAGGCGTTCTACACTGACGGCCTCCATTCTGCACTTTGTTGGACAGGGTTTTGAAGTTTGTAGGTGGTCTGCTGGCCATTACCAATAGGTGGGGTAATGCCCCATTACTGCTGTTGGGTATGGACACCAAAGCCTACAACCTAAGCTCCTGGAACGGCTAACGGAGCCTGAGTATAAGATGGAACAGTATTCCATGGCTGCTCTCCTTGGACGTCGGTCGTTCTTAGAAAGTTTATGCTTCCTGGAAGGTATGGATTGGGTACTGGCAATGACTGCTGGAATGGTATTCCACTGTAAACAGCATCACCATATAGCCGAGCTAAGTCATAGCCAGGGCCGTTCGTGGAAACGTACGGCATAACGGGCGGCAATCCAAAGTGTCCTAGAGCCTGAACTGGTCTCTAAGCCATGTTGATCTTCATATACTGCAGACTCGCTTGGTCAAGTGGCACATTTTCCCCCCAAGGTTCGGCGGCGACCATGCAGTGTGCTGGTTGCCAGGCGATTGGTCTTGTGTTCCTAGGTGCGCTACCGGCTGCACCTGGTAGGCACTGGCTGATGCACATACTGTTGAGGAACAACACCGGGAGTCACGATCTCATGCTGAACAGCACCACTCATCAGAGGGATGGCAGAACTAGCCGAACATTCTCCTGGGTACATTCGATTGGTTTCCATCTCCCTCATAATATCGTGGATGCCCAAGTCGATTCATTATCTAATAAAAGACGTGGTCATTATGGTTGGACCTTCATATTGGCTAGATTCTTCCACAGCTTGGGTTGATGGAGGAAGTGGAGGGGTATCAACCGATGTAGACATACCCGATGAAGATGCTGGTTCGTTGTTCCTTCTAGGAGGATTTTGTTTAGGATGTGGACTGGACTCGGGGTTCATTTTCTTACCGGACCTTAGGCGCATACGCGAAGAATGATCCTGACCTGGAGAATCAAACTTTGTTATTAATTCACCTATGGTCCCACTGGGCGTGCCAAATTTGTTCTCGCCTCGAATTCTGTTCTCTGCCGTTTTATCGGTTGATGAAATCGGGAGACAAATTGATTCCTTAACTTAAGCGATTTGGGCTGAAAACGGAACTCTAATTTCCAGCAATGGGTTCCCCAACTACTCCAGAAAGCGTTAGGACGGTGGTATGAGTAAACTAAGAGGTAAGAAACATGAATGCAGCTGAGTACAGTAAAGTAAAGTAAAGGATAAAATGAAGTAAAAGGATAAAGATAGAAAAAATTGAGTTGTTTGATTGATTGGTTGTGTCTTATTTACAAAGAATGATCCTATTTATAGTACAAAAAAGGAAAAAAACTCTACAACGTGGTTCCTCCCATGCAACCCACTAAGTTCAATGGCCGACTATGGGGGAGGTGGTGCCGATTTTCTCGCCCTCTACTCCTCTTGCTCGGATAATGGCCCTTTCTTTTAGTTGTTGTTGGCCGTTACCGCTTCTAGGGGTTCGGAAACCCTTTTGACTTGGTTGTTGAGGCGTCTACATAGAGTGGGTCCCAGTCGTACCTCTAACTAACAACTCGGCTAAGATGCCTTAGTAGCCGATGAAGTTCTTGTAGTCGAGGACTAGGAGTAAATTCGGCTCTGGAATAGTTCGGTTGTCACTGAATTCGGCTAAACACTTAAATTACTTTTGAGTGTTAACCCTCTGAAAGCGTAGTTTACTTCATATTTGTTTTTTCATCATATCATTATAAATGAATTCCAACTCCTAACTTATTCTTTTCAAGAAGGCAAAGTAAATGGACTGTGAGATTAAATTCTCAAGCTATTAATTTTGTTCAATCTACTTACAATAGGGTGACTTAGAATCTCATGGACCAGTATGCTACGAAAATGGCGTGAACTACATGTTTATACAGCACAAGAACATTTACCTGTTGGCAGCATCGAGGCAGAACTCTAATGCTGCTAGCCTCCTTTTCTTTCTACATCGTGTAGTTGATGTAAGTTGGTCCAACCAATTACTTTAAAGAGTGACTGAAGTGAGAGGTTTTCTTACTATCCGTATTTCCTTTTGGAGGTTTTTAAGCATTATTTTGAAGAACTGGAAGAGGAGTCTCTACGAGATAACTTTGTTGTTGTGGTGAGTTTAAGGAACACGTTCTAATGATTTAAGGTTTTAGATATGGTATAGATTAACTTACAGACTCATCCGATAACTATATGTCAGTATGAATTGCTCGATGAAATGATGGATTTTGGTTACCCTCAATATACCGAAGCTAAGATTCTCAGTGAGTTTATAAAGACGGATGCATACAGAATGGAAGTCACCCAGCACCCTCCAATGGCAGTGACAAATGCCGTTTCCTGGCGTAGCGAGGGTGTATATTATAAGAATAATGAAGTATGGCCTTAATCTTTTTGCTTTACTCTTTCTACTTCTGCTGTTAGTTTCACTCATGGTTTGAATATCACACTTTTTTACTTTGTCTTCTCAGGTTTATTTAGATGTGGTTGAACATGTTAACCTCCTTGTCAACAGCAACGGCCAATTAATACGATCTGAAGTTAATGGAGCGTTAAAGATGAGAGCTTATTTGAGGTACTTGGTTACAAATGATGCAATTTTAATAAATACTGAAGACTTGTTTCAAGATCTGTGATGAGGATAGGAGGAGAGTAGTGCTTGCTTGTCTGTTCTGTTTCGGTGATCAACAGATGAGAGCTTTCCTATAGTTGATCTTATTTCATGAAACTTCCAATTTTTTCTTCTTGTTATTTCTTTACACTGATAATGTAGTTCGTGCCGTTGGATTAATCTTTGCCACAGCGTAAAAGTTATTTTGTTCCCCCACGATTATACAGGAAATGTACTTACTGAAATGCAAAAGAATGTGTATACTCTTGCAATGATCTGTTTTACTATGATAAAACATTGTTTTTTTATCTCTTGCAGTGGCATGCCCGAGTGCAAGCTTGGGCTTAACGACAGAGTACTATTGGAGGCTCAAGGTCGACCTACCAAAGGCAAATCCATTGATTTGGATGATATCAAATTTCACCAGTAAGCATATCTACTAAATATGTCATTAGTTAGTCTGCTAAGTGACTGCTTCTTCAATATGCTGTCTAACTCGGTAAATGAATTGCTCACACCACCATTGACCCGAGCTTACTTTACTTCCAAATAGTAAACGTCTTCTGTCTAAACCATTTAACGTGCATATTCAGGTGTGTGCGTCTGGCTCGGTTTGAAAATGACCGCACAATATCTTTTATACCTCCTGATGGATCATTTGATCTGATGACGTATAGACTCAGTACTCAGGTTCAGTTCATCTTCTCTGTTACAATGTTCTCATTGTAGTGTCAAGTGTGCCTATGGTTATCCTTCTTTGTTAGTTGAGTCGGACTAAAAAGTTCATAACTTTACTAGTAATGGATTCAGGTGAAGCCACTGATTTGGGTGGAAGCTCAAGTTGAAAGGCATTCAAGAAGCCGGGTTGAGATGTCTGTCAAGGCCAGAAGCCAGTTTAAGGAGCGTAGGTAGCATTCTTCTCTTTTCTCACACAGGGAAGTTTAACTTGTAGAAGTCATCTGTTTCAATTTTCTATCTCTTCATTTATATTCCAGCTATCCATTTTGTGTTTAATTGTTATACTAGTCTTTAAGCTTTCTCAAGTTGGTGAACAAATTGGTGTTTTGGAAATGTTTCAACTGTAATGGCTATTATATATGGCAGCACTGCTACGAATGTTGAAATCGAGTTGCCTGTGCCATCTGATGCAATGAATCCCAACATACGAACATCAATGGGATATGCTACATATGCTCCTGAGAGGGATGCAGTGGTATGGAAAATCAAGTCATTCCCGGGTAATAAGGTACAGATTGAGCAAAATGATATGTCTGTAATGTATCCATTTGATTGTCTACTGGTTTATTAGTCAAATTTTCATTATTGCACAGGATTATATGCTGAGGGCAGAATTTGGACTTCCAAGTGTAATATCTGAAGATACACTGCCTGATAGAAAAGCTCCAATCCGAGTTAAGTTTGAGATACCATATTTTACAGTCTCAGGAATTCAGGTAATTTTATCTTAAACTTGCGGAGCAAAAGTTCCACTTTCCCCCTTGATGTTGTGTTCTGAATTAGAATTTCATGATTCAGCATATGACCATATTAGGTTTTTTGCTGGTATGTTAAAAGTCACTATTGCTACTTTATACTCCTATAATAGAGTTTCCTTATACCATTGAACTTGCTGTTTCAACTACTATATAAAGTACATGTTGACGTTTTGGGATTGAGCAGGTTCGTTATCTCAAAATCATTGAAAAAAGCGGATATCAAGCTCTTCCATGGGTGAGGTACATAACAATGGCTGGCGAATACGAACTAAGGCTTATATGAGCAGGACTATCTTTGTGGCACTACACCATCAACTGCTGAAATCTAAGCTATTTTGGTAATATCCACTCGTGTAGCTTCTTATATTTTCATCTAGGAAAAAGAAATATGAACTTCCTAGAAATCCTTTCCCTTTTTTATAAATTGGTGTACATGTTTTCGAGCAATCTTTATTTGGGTTCAAACACATTGAGGATGTATTTGCATTAGTGGTTACACTGAACTAGTGCAATGTCACAGATTTGAGTCAATAAGTTCACAAATACAGATATATACATTTTTGCGTACAGCACTCTGCACCACTTAAGTCTTACAGAATATCTATGCCTACAAAAAAGACTCAACTCTATTCATGGAGTGTCCATAGAGCTGATAAGGGACAACCTTTGAATAAATTCGTCATACTCTTCCTTATGGCTTATCAAACTGATCCTCACGTATTTTTTGCTTGAACCAAAATGCGTCCCACTTCTGGTCAAAATCTTGTGTTTCCGCAGGAAGCTTTCACAGTCGTTTACGGCCTTTTCACATTTTAACCATGCAAAAGCTGAAACGAGGGGAAGGAAATTTGATTAGTATCATAGTAAAACCAAAAAAATAGTAGAAAAACCAGATATCGCTCAAACAGTAAAACTGAAATTACCAGGTTGTGTTCCAAATGTCTGACCACTAAAGTTGCATTTTTCAACAGGAAAGTCGGGTAAACTAAATGTTTGGCCTTTGCTGACTGCTGATATCAATTGTCTCCATCGCTCTGCCATTTCATTGTAGCCATAATGGAAGAAAGGTGTAGCCTTGCCAAATTTCTCAATGTCCTCGTAGGTATCAGCAATAACATCAAGGATTTTAGCAGCTCGGAGCTGTGAATCTTTAGAGACACCAATGCTACTGATCTCTATAAATTTAGTCATCTTCTTGGCAACTTCTTTATCTTTCACTAGTGCCCACCTACAGTTTTGATGAATTGTTGTTACTCACATACCATTATAATCATAGTTAATTAATGCAACCAAACATGAGGAGGTCTTTATTTTTGGGTCACTGGTATATAATCCAATGAGAAAAGTAAAAACAAGATGTGCATCAATTCATTCAGACTATGAAATTTTTCTTTTAATTTGGTTAAATTCTTACTTGAGAAACAAAGATTCTAGAGTCTTGTGAAAGTAGTTTAGATGGAATGGACAAACTAAAGTTGCTAAAATTATTTCCCCTGTATCATTTGAATATGACAGTGTTTGACTAGATACGGAGTTTAAGAAAGAAAGACTTTTGACATATACCAAAGTACTCTTGAACTTGTGGTTTTAAGCATGTCATAATATTTATATGGCCATAAGAGCATGTTGTTAAGAGTAAAATGAGAAGTATAAAGTAAAGTGTTTCCAAATATAGAAAGATGTTACTCCATTCTTTTTGGAATAGAGTAAATAAGAGACCGTGTAAGTCAGTAACATACCCTATACGTATCCCAGCATGTCCAGTGCATTTGGAGAGTGTGAACAACATAATGTCACCGTCTGCCTGAAATGAGATCGGAGTATACTGGGGCCAATAGTAAGCTAGGTCATGCACCAGTATTCCTCCACTGCCGTTAACTACAGCTTGCCTGATTGATCCGTCAGGATTATTTGGAGAAGTCACAAGCTCAATATAAGGCTCATCTTCGTTAAATTTAGAGGTATCGCCTTTCCACTTGTAGAGCCCAGATTTCAAGCAATCAATGATCAGTGGATACGACTGCAAGAAGTTGAAATATTAGAACTTCTGTCAGATGTGTTAATACTGCTGGAACTAGTCAAGTTCCTACTCTTTTTGGTATTAGCAAAGTTAACACTAGTGGCTTGAACAAATTATATAAATTCAGTTGACTGAACTGGAAGTGTTTTTTTTTTATGTTCAGGCATCCTGACTTGAATGCTAAGTTCCTTTATCCTGTCGACTACCAAATTGAGAGTGGGAATCCATTAGAACATAATTAGAGAAAATGAGGGAATGATTTAGTTGTATATAATTGTGCAACCAATACACATAATTCTCCAAATTGCAACATCTTAATTAACATGAGATATGCTTTAAATGGGAAGGCATGAGTCAATGCTTTAATTTGTTTAGGAAAATCTTGTTGAAGCATATGATTGTAATTAAAGATAATGGATGCAAAGGGAACAGTGACAGCATGGATTATGACTTAGAGATCCCAATATGTCAACTTGTAGGAGAAACATTAAATACAAGAAACTAAAATTTTAAAAGATTTGTTTGATTAGTTCTAGGAGCAAATGAGTAGATAAAGCAAGGTAATAATCTTAAGAAATATGTTCTGAACAATGTTGCTTCTGCAGGAAGCTATTACTGACAGAGGAGAAATTAATTAGAAACATGAACCTCTGTAAATCTGAAATAAAATATAATTCTAACAGTGAAAAAGAGGTTGACTTGGTGTGGATTCTAGTATTTACAAATATATCCAGGACTCTGTCAAATGCTGCCAGTCCTGCTATTATTAAAGCACAACCTGAAATTTTGTTATTTGCTTAATCAGCTGTCAGAGTTGGATCCTGGATTTGAAGTTTATGATTTCTATAGAGACCTCAAGTTAATCTATAATCATAATTGAGTTCATAGTAAATAAATTATAGATATTTAGTAGATTTCTTAATATAGAGAGAGAGTGTTTGGGCAGAAGTTACTGAGTGCACATGAACCTGTATCCAAACCTCTAGATCCGCCCCTGTAAGCTGTATACAAAGCCAGTACGCAATGCTTTCCATGTCATGAAACCCACTGGAAAAAAACCATAATCTGCATTACTCACCGAATAAAATGGGGCAGCAGATACAATACTCATTGGCTCTGATGCATTGGATGGACAGAGAGCATATAACACAGCCTGAAACAGTTGTGTAGATCCGGTTCCAACTACAATGTGATGGTTTCCGGTCTGAGCATTACCGACTAGATTGTGCAGTCTAGTTACTGCATTTGCAAAGCCTGGCTCCAGAAACCAGCAATGGTTCTTGGTATCCGAAAAATAACTAATGGATTGCCAACCTGATAAAACAAGTGTCGTTTTGTCTCCCATTTGCTTCCAGTAGATCTCGTACATGGTCGGATCACCACTGCAGAGAGTGTAATAAGACATTCAAGCTTCATACCGTAATTCATATTAATAAAACACCACTTGCTTTCTTAAATGGACCGAAAGATCCCTCTTTTCCCTTATGAATACAGTATCATATGTAGATTTATCATTTCAGCATAGATTTCAGAAATCACATTTACATGAAGGATTTCAGAAATGTAACATAATGTACCATTACAAGGTGGTGCAATCTAGACAATAGTACTTTCTGCAACATCACTTAATATAAGATTAGGTGAGGCGGAGTTATGAGTCTTTTCCATTATAGGAAGGAATAGGAAATTTACGTTGGATCAATGGGTCAAAATACGGAGTTTTCTGCCTCACGAGCATCGCGGCAGAACTGCCTAAAATATAAGTGTGTCATTAAGGATATCTAGTTTAGGTAGTAACATAAAAATGGCTCCAAAGACTTGGTAAATGCAGACATATGACTTGGGGTGGCAAAATGGGTAAAAAATATAGATATCCGCCCGACTCAACTCATTTAAAATGGGTTGGATGTCCAATTCATTTAAAATAGGTTCAACATGGGTCAACTCATATTATTCATTTAAAATATGGGTAATTTAATAGGTGAAATGGATAAAACTCACAACTTTAGTAAAACGAGTTTTTTAAAAATAAAAAAAAATGACTTTCTTAATAACATTAGAGAAAACAAGTCCACAAATGTCATTTCATCAATCACCCCACCACCCAACTCACCACCTATATCCCCTCCAAAAAAAAGTTTTTAAAATTTTTTAATTTTTTTTTTTTTGTTTTCTACACCACTCACCCCACCCCCACCCTCCAAAAAAACTTATTTTTCCTTTAAAAAAAAATTTAATTTTTTTTATTTGATTTTTACACCTCCCTCCTCCACCACCCCTTCCAAAAAATTTATTTTGGTTTTCTACACCATCCATCCACCCCCGTGTATCCCTACCCTTTCCGATTTTTTTACTTCATATATTTTATTTTACTTTTATAAAAATTTATAAATAATGAGAATTTTGCATGGTTAAATTTGGTGTGGACGGGTGGTGGGTTGTGGTTTGGAGGGGGGAAGGGGCGGGGTTAAGAATAAAATATATGAAGTAGAATTTTGGGAGAGGGGAGGGGGGTTGAGAGGGGCGGTAAGGTTGGGGTGGGTGGTGGTGTGGGATAGGATGAGTGAAGATGAAGTGCATTCGAAGGTGGTGGGGTGGGATTTGGTTGGGGAGTGGGTGGGGTGGGTGCAATGGGGTGGGAATGGTGGGGTTTGAGTGGATATTTTTTGAAAAATGTTTTCTTGGAGGTCATGTCATTGAAAAACTTCAAAATTCTACTTTTCCCTCAAATGTTGAGGTGCAACTATGTACTAGGGATTGAATTTGTGGACAAGAAGGTAAATTAATTTTCTTCATATTAGCTATGTGAAACCAACATCTTTAAACTAACTTTAGATAATACGGATAAATATGGATATCCATATTATCCGTCGGGTTAATTCATTTTTATGTTTAACCCATATTCGACCAGCCCCGCCCCGTTTGCCACCGCTACATATGACCCACAATACATTCAGGATAAAGTAGTGCATCCACCTTTCCCAAGTAGTGCACTTCCAAATTTTACGGTTCCCAAACTTTAGTCTTTTAGATATTCTCAAAGACAATAGGGGTTCTGTATGTAGACCCACAAGAATCTAAATTATACTCCTAGTAACTAGTCTAAAAGTAATTTCCAGCCAAAATGATAGCATTGGAATCCAAAATGACTACCAAATAAAGATTGGTACACTATACAAGCAATACTAATAAAAAGTATTGGGAAAGTGTTTTTTGAGTAGTTTGAGAGTCATGCTGCAAGTATAAAACACAAGAATAATGATGATGTCTGGTCAATGAGAGAATCAAGGACCACCATCTATGGCGGTGTGCGAGGTTCGTGCATAGCAGCAGAACTTGGTGCATTATATACAGCCATTTCCAAGCCTCCATCACTCCCTACAGATAGAATCCACCCCCACTAGGATGAAATAAACAAACAAAAAACAGAATAAACGCCGAATGCCTTCTGTACATCAGGAAAGTATATCATCCCATCCCTCTCTCACCACTGATGACCTTCATCACCGGCAAGAACACAGAGATCGCCAATTTTTTTTGTCTTGGCTTGACAACAATTATCTTTTGAAAAAGAAAAATACTAGGCTGGAGAAGCATGCTTGGAAAATTGCCTGATTATCATTTATAAAAATATGCATTAAATGGCTTAATGTAAACATGAACTGCAAACAGTTTTACATTGTACTAAGTTCAATATAAGAAATTTTCACAGCATTAGTTCACATTTAACTATTATAGCGGTTAACTATCTTTCTTTTGGATGACATGATAGTGTAGAAAGTCAGGCGTATATAACTTGAGAAAAAGAGAGGTTGGAACTTACTGGTCCAGATTGATGTACTGATCTTGCAAATCAATTGAGTGACTCGAATTCTGCACACTATTTGCAGGCTTAGTAGTAGCATCAGGAAGCATATTCTTGACCACCCTCACCTCATTGGGGCCAGACCCTCCAGTCCGTTCATGTCCATCATGCAGAAGCTTCAACACCAACCCAGCATTGATAGCTATAGAGATGATAAGCAAGTGTTTTATTGCTGGCATGAACTTCTGGTTCCTCATAAGGCTGAAGCCCGTATTCTTGTGCAAAGAGTATAGTGAAGTCAGAGAGAGTGAAGACTCTCTGTATGCTCTCTTCTTTGTGAAATGAAGATGGTTCAATGGTTCGTATTTATAGTGGTTAAAGGTGGTTATTTTTAAATAACCATGGTGGTGTCAATTTGGCGCACTATCACAGATACCTCGATTAAATACACAAAAGTAATATCATAGGTATCAAATAACACCATCCCCTAAGGATTGAACCCTTAATTTTCAATCCAAAAAGATTGTACACTTTTCATATTAGTTAATCTAAAAAAGATTGACATATTTATATATTTATAAATAATTTAACTTTATGAAATAATTTATAATTATATAAATATCTGCTTATTTTGGGTCATACATTTCAAAAAAATTATTTTATTTTTTATCTTTTACACTTTGTGTCAAGTTAAATTAAGATAATTTTTTTGAGAGGGAGGGAGTATTAGTTTGACTTCCATTCCACTGGTAAAAGAGCATAGTGAGAAGCTGAAATGTAACTCAAGCTAAACTACCCACTTCCAGAGTCGACCCTTAATTTAAGTAGGTGGATTCACCACTATCATTATCTTAATTTTTTTTTTCTTTTCAAATTTGCCACATGGATACTGACTTGATTTTCAACCAAGACTAATTAGTCTTTAAACACCGATTAATAAACACGTTGTTCTTGTTTAATGTCAAGCAATGATGAAGATTTGATTTTTGATTTTATTCCGTACTTCAAGAATAGAGTACTTATTTCCTAAAGCACATCACCTACATTTCTGCAATTAAAGCTAGCTGGTGACTTTCTTCTGTTTAATTTGCCCAACATTGATTGGAATATCAATATTATGATAGCCCAGAATTAGAATTAAGTTGTCACAGGGTCACAGGCGAGTTGTTAAGTGACAAGGTGATTGGGTACAACCACTTCGACATTGCGGGTTCGAATCCTTGTGGTGAAGCCACTACCCAATCCAGCGATTCACTCTAGCATATAAACCAGAGATTAGCTGGTGTTCCCCTTTAGTTTAGGAGGAAGCGAGAAAGCTTCAAAAGGCTAGTCCGAAATGGCCAGCGGGGGATTCGGTATAGCAGCTCAGGTTCGTTTGCGCTGCGCGTTCCCAGTCTTTGCTGAAATATTGCAAGGGTTATTGCTGGGTTCGTGTTCCGTTGGTCCTCTCCCTTGCAGGGCTGTCACTCGCGCATATCCTCGATTTACCTCTCACCTGGCCAAGAAACCTCTGGTACAGATATGGGGTTTCGCCTTCGGGACTTTCCCCTTCACAAAGAATTAGAATTAAGTTGTCCTATCAGGAGTAAAGGCCTAGTACTGCTGTAGGCCTCGACTCTTGAGGATGATTAGCGGCTAGCCATTAATGAGATGTTCCTTCTCATCAGCGTGCCAATTGCATAGTGCCATAGCCACTGTTATTGAAGTTCCCTACAGTCAATAATTTGACGAATTTTCCCTACTGGGCTCTTGCCACGGCTGCAAAAGCTTTTTTCTTCTTCATGAATTCACTGCTAGTTAACAACCAGGGGTCGTTTGGTAGGTAGGAAGATGTTTTGTTATGTTAGAGAGCTTTTTTTATACTGTTTCGTGGTGTATTAAAAATAATATTCATGGCATAATTTTTTTTAAAATTATTTATTTTCAAAAATCCTGTTACATTCTTTAGCTTTGAGCATTTATTAATAATCTTGAATCTTGATATTGTAATACTATGGTTCGCTATGTATTAGTTAAACATAAGATAATATCAAATAAGATGTACTTCCTCCGTCCTAAAAAAATTGTCCTAGTTTGATTTGCACGGAGTTTAAGAAATAAAAAATGACTTTTAAAATCTATGTCCAAAACGAACCTTAGGTATTTGTGTGGTTATAAATGATCTCATAAAGTTAAATTATTTTTAAATATAGAAAGATGTCAATCTTTTTTAGACAAACTAATAAGGAAAGTAGGTCAATCTTTTTGGGACAAAGGAAGTATTAAATACATAAATTTAAAAAGTGTACAACACAAAAAATTAGTAATAACAAAATTAGTACATATATTATTTTATCTAATACGACCCCTTATTGTATTATTTTAGTATTGAGTATTTGATCCCTTTTTTATTGGGCCACTTCCTAAATGGGAATAAGTGCACAGATAGTCGATTATGGGACTATATTAAGCCATAGCCGTAATATATAAAAGTTTGCAAGTTTAACTATTTAGCAACCAACTTCATAAATTACTATCGAACTTTGAAAGATTACGTCTAAAGTTTGGCAATCAACATTTTAACGTAAAATTTAAATTGTCAAAGACCAAACTTCAAATATGTATAGAGTTTTATCTATATATATATATATATAAATTGAAAATAGTTTTTCAAAAATTTGAACAAAAATCTTCATTTCCGTTAATATTTTTAAACTTTTCAGTAGTGTCTACTTGATTTAAATTTATTTTTTATATTCAAAATTTAAGATCACTTTTTCAAATTTGCAACAATGGTGATTTTAATGTTGAATTCTCAAATAGTTACGGATGTAAATTTTAAAAAAAAGGTAACTACGCCTTAAATGAAATCATGCAAATAGGCTAGGGTTGTAATTACTCCCAAAAATGAGAAACAAAAGGTTAAAAGAGGAGCAAAACGGCGGGAATTTGCCGAACATACACAATCTCCATTACCCTAAGTTTGTTTCTGCAAAAAATTGAGTTTAAGGTGATTAATTAATACTCCATAAATGGCCTTAAAGCTTATTGAAAGAGGAACCCATGAAGCTGAAAACCCAATTGAAGTATCTCTTAAAGAAGCTTTTGAGTTTCTTAAACCCAATTTAAACCCCCCATTTACCTTAAAAGTCCTAACACAAGAGGAATATTCAAACCTAAATAAAGCTATAATCTTTGGCATTTTAACCCAACCCCATTTGGCTAATCTCCATATTAAGCACCTACATGCAATTATTATTGATGGGTATGGTTTCTCTACATGTATGCTTATCAAGATTGTTGATGAATTGTATGTAAAAATGCTTGACTCAGTGAAAATTCAGGTTATATGGGTTACTAAAGAGATGTCGAATGTATTAGCTATAGGATTTGATAAGTTGGTTGTGGCTCTTTTAAGGCAAATTGTAGGTGGGGATTTTAGTGAGGGCAATTTGTGGTTGTGTTTGGAGATGGTTACATTGTTTTTAGCCAATTGGGATTGTTTATTAGAGGAAGAACCGTTGGTTTTGAATAAGGGGTTGTATGTATTCCTTCGGTTATTGACCGATCATTATAGAGTACAAAGTAATCCGATGATTGATGCATTGAAGAGAATGGAGGTTCAATTCTGTGTTCGACTTTTGAGGGAACAATTTACCTTGTGTTTGAAGATAGGGAGGGACTTAATTAGGCTTTTGCAGGACTTGGTTCATATACTTGAGTTTAAAATGATTTGGATAGACTTGTTATTGAATCCAAGATGGTTTAGAGTGGATGGATTTGAAGATATCTCACAAATTTATCGTACGAAAACTCCAAATTCGTACTTTTTGCTTCGAGTAACTCCTGAAATGGAAACCAAATTGAGGTTTTTGCTTACACATGTTAAGTTTGGTAGTCAAAAGAGGTACCAGGTTTGGTTCGCTAAGAAGTTCCTTGGAGTATCCGAGAGAGAAACCGTTTTAACTGACATTGTTAGGTTTATATGTTGTTCGGTTCATCCATCCAGTGATCCAAACATATTACCCAGATGGGCCGTGATTGGTTGGCTATTGAAGTCGTGCAGGAAGAGTCATGTCGAAGCAAACTTAAAGCTTGCGTTGTTTTATGATTGGCTTTTCTTTGATGAAACCACTGATAATGTAATCAACATTGAACCTGCAATTCTTTTGATGGTAAACTCTATACCAAAGTATATTGAAGTCGCCCATACTCTTCTCGAGTTCCTACTAATTGTGGTTGACAACTATGATATTGAGAGGAAGGAACTAATCTCCAACGGGGTGTCAACAGCTCTTTCTACACTTGTTAAAAAAGGAATTGTTGGTTCACTTGATGTTTTGACTCGATGTGACATGATATCACCAGTACTTAGGGAAATGCTTGGAAAATTGGTATTGGTCATGCAAGGTACCCATTCCAAAAATTTAAGATATATGTCACCACCACCTATCCATTTGCTCTCATCAAGCTTGGGACCCCAACACCCTAACAGGGTAAGCTGAATTTAACTGTGTGTCATCAGAGGCATATTCAGGGCAGATCTGTTCATGCTTCTCTTTCGCCTCCCGAAGCATTGCTTGTGATCTTTTGCTCCAATAGGCTAAAGTTGCACTCAAGTGGATGGAAGTTTCATGGAAAAGTTTATAAGTAAGGTGATAGGAAGTTTCTCTGGGTAATACTTGATACCTGAAGATACATATTCCCCACCATGTTGCTATAAGTTTCTTTAGGCCTTGAGTAATGCACATTCCTCTCAGTATTATGTTTTTATCCGGTATTCTCTATTTTCAGAGTAGCTCATTCTTTTCAATAGTTCTGCATTCTGTAGTTGTCAAATTACTTACACGGGGATAACCATCTTCAACAACTCTTTGTTCGTATACAATTTTAAGTTGTGATGAGATTTGGTTACTTCATCCGTGTGAGAGGTGATCACAAATTTTGAGTTGTACAATCTATGCCTCTGTACCTTTAATATTTAACCCTTATATATACACTCTCCACAAACTCTTTTTCCCCATTTTTTTTCCAGGGAAGTCCTTTAATCTTGTCGACACTCTATTTTTACCTGCCTCAGCAATGAGAACTTGAGTTTAAGAAAAGTACATTTCTTGGTTTGTTCTTTATTTGCAAGTGACAAGGCCATTAGACGAGGATGAAAATGGAACGCCCTTAGATGAACTTGTTCTCTCAAGTCTCAACCTCTTCTATAGTTAGTGATGTTGTGGAGAATGGGTAGTGGAGATGGCCAGATAGAAAAAGAATAGAGGTTAAGCTACATTTCTTGGTAATATAACTAATTCAAGCATAATGAATTAGAAGGTGTATTGATAATTCCTATGGTTTAAGAACATAACTTGTCTAAATATAGTCATGGAAAACTTATTAGAACTGCTTTTATAAAATTTTAAGGGCTTGTCAAAAATTTAAAAAGGCTTGAAAATGAAATTAACAACGATGTCAATCACAAGTTGTCCAATGGAAGGAACACTAACATGGATGCCAATCACAACTTCAAATTTTCCCAGTATTACATTCAAAATAGATGTTCTCCCCACCCCCACCCCCAACCCCCTCTTCCCCTTTTTATAATTCTGTAAAGCTATGGAATCAAAATGGATAAGTGTTTCAGAGTAGTTAGCAGTATAGTTGATAATCTTTGCTAATATAGTGGATCACTAAGTCAATTCCTTGCTATATAAATTAGGAGGACAACAATTGTAGGAAACGGGAAGTAAATAAATATTACAAATACTAGAAAGGATAAACTACTCAAGATTACAACAAACTGGAAATAAGAACGATTACAAACTCCTTGTGATTTGCTGAGTCGAGTGATGACACTCTGTCTTTAAGACAAGATTGCCACATATATATCCTTTTACGTTCGTAGGCAATAGTCTCCCAAGATACAACAACAACTAACAAATGAGCAAAGGAAACTCAAGTGTTACTCTTGAAGAACTTTGAATATAAAAAAACTTGCTAGAGAAGAAGAAGATTTCAGAAAATTTCTAAGTGTTGAACAATTGAGCCAAAGGCCTCAATTTATAGTGTAAGGAAATGACCCCTCAACTATCCAACTAATGGTCTTCAATAGCCATGTAATGACACTTATTAAGGGTTACATTTAGCCAAATAATGGCTGAATTCATGTGCCAAATAATGGAGATTCAATGCTCCAAAATCAACCCAAAAGTCAGAACTTTCCATCTTCCCGTCGCAGCATTCTGCCTCCGAAGCGCCGCAGCTCTGCGAATTAGCGTCTCAGCTCCAGTAGCCCAAGCCACCATTTAGCGTCGCGGCGCCGGAGCGTTGTGACTCCGACGGTGTTGCGCCGCGGCGCCGGAGCGTTGTGACTCCGACGGTGTTGCACCGCGACCCTTCACGGCTCCGCGGCGATTTTTGACTCGTTTTATCTTACACTTCTTCATTCGTTTACCAACGTGGAATACTTGTCATTTGGTCAATAACCGTCCATCATTCTATGTCTGAAACGTATTACTTACGTACCAATATCTCTATCACTAATGAAATTTGCGATACTTGGCACTACGTGTGCACGTGTGTGGAAACGACGTTTCCGACGTGCGGGGCCCCAATTGTTCGAGTCATAAATAATGGGATAAACTTAATTCCACATTAGTAAATTTTTAACAATCCCCTCTTGAAGGAGATTTTGGCGCACTCACATGGTCCTTTTCCAACAATCTTTCAGCGGACCGATGTTGCATCAGGAGAGGTAACTTCAGCTTTGAACCTTCCATAGTTGAATACCATCGGACTTACTTACTGCGCGATGAACGTGATGTCTTGAACCGTCAGTGTTTAGTGTAAGCCAAGTCAACGGTACCAATACAACAACTTTCCTTACTCTATTCTTCGTAATGTTTTGTCCGTTGTGGCCGTGGACAGTTTTTGGATTCTTAAGTGCGTTCATTTGAGGCGGCCTGTCATCGCACTTAAATAAGTAGTCTCCTACAAGGTATCCTGTTATACCCCACTTTACAAGTGTTAGGAATCATTAAAAGTTTCTCCAAACCTAACCTCAACCGTTGAGGATCATTAAAGGTTTTGGAAATTTAACTTTTACCCACACTGCAGATAGCACTTAATGTCTATCGCGGGAACGGTTTTGGATTAATGTTTCTTTACTGAAATCACTATCCGAAGTGCTCATGCTTCCACAGAAGCGCTCAACTGAACCTTTACAGCTTAGTTTTCCCATCGAACCTAATTCCTGGATCTCCGATCAGTAAGGTTGGGTTACTACCGTATTGGTCCTTATAGCTTGGATTTTAAGCTCATTCCCTTAGACAGGCAGACCATCTGATTTTTGGGTAAGCCCTTTGTCAGTGGGTCCGCTATGTTATCCTTTGATTTTATGTAATCAATAGATATTATACCCTGCTTTGTCTAAAGCGATAAACTCCGATTCCATCGTGGATCGGGCGATGCAAGTTTGCTTAGAGGATTTCCAAGACACAACCCCACCACTAATTGTAAATATATACCCACTGGTGGACTTGGTGTTCTCTATATCAGATATCCAGTTTGTATCACTGTACCCCTCTAGTACAGATGGATATCTCGAATAATGCAACCCGTAAGTTAGCGTGCATTTCAGGTATCGTAGTACCCGATTCAACGCCTTCCAATGATCATTACTCGGATTACGGATAAACCTAGCCAATTTGTTGACTGCATAAGCAATATAAGGTCAGGTGCAGTTTGTTATGTACATCAAACTCCCAATCACATGTGCATATTGCTCCTGGCATACGGGTGCACCACGAGTTTTATCAAGCTGTTGATTTCTATCAATTGGTGACTTCATAGGCGAATTGTCAAACATCTCGAACTTTCTCAACACATCCTTGATGTAGTGAGACTGAGATAAGACCAGTCCGTCAGACGTCTTAGAGATCTTTATCCCTAAGATGACATCTGTGATACCCATATCCTTCATGTCGAAGCATTGTTTCAACATGTTCTTAGTCTTTAGGATCAAGTTAGGACTGCTCCCTGCGATCAACATGTCATCTACGTATAGGCATATCATGACGAACGAGTCAGAGTTACCTTTCGTGTAGACACATTTGTCACATTCATTAATGGAGAAACCCTTCAATAGTAGAGTACTATCAAATTTTTCGTGTCATTGCTTCGGGTTTTGTTTCAGCCCGTACAGAAATTTGACAAGTCGACAGACTTTCTTCTTTTGCCTTTGAACCACATACCCCTCGGGTTGTTCCATATAAATTTCTTCTTCCAAATCACCATTTAGAAAGGCTGTCTTGACATCCATTTGATGTATCTCAAGGTCACGCAACGCTGCTATTACAATAAATACTCGTATGGACGTCATCCTAGACACCGTGGAGTACGTGTCAAAATAGTCAAGGCCTTCCTTCTGCCGATAGCCTTTGACTACCAACCTGGCCTTGTACTTATCTATAGACCCATCTGCTTTATACTTCCGTTTGAGTATCCATTTACAACCCAACGGTTTGTTTCCTGGAGTAATATCAACCAACTCCCAAGTATGGTTTAGCAGGATGGAGTCTATTTCGCTCTCAATAGCTTCTTTCCAGAATGGTGCCTCTGGAGTTGACAATGCTTCAGCAATTGTCCTTGGTTCATCATCAACCATATAAGCTACAAAGTCAGGACCGAAGGATTTATCCTTCCTGGCCCTTTTACTTCGCATCGGTTCCATCTTTGGAGTCTCCAAGTTCTGAGAATCTGGAACACTAGATTCCGGATATTCAGCCACTTCAAGGTCCACTAGACCTGAACCATCTAGGTCCGGGCAGTCAACGACTCCTGGTTCCTGAGAGCTTTGTTCATAACTTCGTTTGTGAGAGGTTATGTCTTTTTCCTTTCTAGGAAAAGTATCCTCAAAGAATTGAGCATTCTTTGATTCCATGATTGTACCCCATGGATATCTGAAATATCTGACTTATGTACTAAGAAGCGATAAGCACTACTGTTATTTGCATATCCGATGAAAATGCAATCTACAGTCTTAGGCCCAATCTTGACCTGCTTTGGCTTGGGCACTTCGACCTTTGCCAAGCAACCCCACACCTTTAAATATTTATAGTGATTCATATGGAGTTTTGTTCTTACCCTTATGTGGGACTCTATTAAGAATCGTATTAGGGGTAAGGACGGCTTCTCCCCACATGTTTTGGGGAAGACCGGAATTGATGAGCAAGGCATTTATCATTTTCTTCAATGTGCGGTTCTTGCGTCCAGCAACACTGTTCGACTGAGGTGAGTATGGAGCCGTCGTTTGATGAACAATGCCCGATTCAGCACAATATTCCTAAAATGACGCTACGTATTCTCCCCCTCTATCGCTACGAATGGATTTAATCTGCATGCTTAGTTGGTTTTCAACTTCTGTTTTGTAGCGTCGGAACGCTTTAAAGGCTTCATCTTTACTTTTCAACAAGTAAAGGTAACAATACCTTGTGCTATCAGGGACATGCATCACCTCCTTCAGAGTGAGCTCCTTTCAGAAGTCATCTTCAGGACTACCTTTTCTACCCCCAGCACGTCAGAGGAAGCGTTGTTACCCATGAACAGCTTCTTGTCTGTATCTGGTGTATATGTGGAGAAGGCATCTCTATTGGAACAAATGTGTCTGGTAGCACCCGTGTCTATCCACCATTGCATGGGATTCTCAACAAGGTTTGCTTCAAGCACCACCGCCGAGAACTCCTCAATCATGTCGTCAAGAAGCGTGGCTTGGACGACGTTAGCCTGTGCCTTGCCTTTGGCCTTGACCTTCTCTTGTTGCTCAGTCTTGAGCTTGCGGCAGTCCTTGATCATGTGACCAGGTTTCCCATAGTGGTGACAGTTCCCCTTGAACATCTCCGCCGCCTGGGTCTTGCCGTCTTTCTGAAACTTGCGCTTCTTGCTTGGGTTTCCTTTGGCCTCAGCTAGATTTGCCTTTGCCTCAGCGGGTTGTTTTCCCCTAGGCAAGGCCTTCTTATTATCTTCCTGAATCTGGAGCTTGATAATAAGTTCCTCAAAGGTCATTTCCTTTGTCTTGAGTTTTAAGTAACTCATAAACTCATTCCACGAGGTAGGTAACTTCTCAATTAGTGATGCAACAAAAAACGGCTCATTTGGTTTCATACCTTTCAAATTCAGGTGATGTAGAATCATTTGGAATTCTTGGACTTGGAACATGACAGTTTTGCTATCCACCATTTGAAATTTCAGGAATTTCCTAACGATGAATTTCTTCGTACCAGCATCTTGTGCGTTGTACTTCTTCTGTAGTTTTTCCCATAACTCTTTGGCGGTGCCTACGGTGCAATACACCGTGTAAAGTGAGTCTGACAGACAGTTCAAAATATAGTTCTTACACATGAAGTCACTATGACTCCATGCATCAAGAACCATCTTCATGTCATTCATTTCATTAAGCTGAGGGTTCACTTCATCTTCAGCTTGTGGAGGATCTTTTGTTAGAAACGAACCATTCCCATAACAGTCAGATAAAACATCTTCTGCTGCCATCTCTTGAAGTTGGAGCCCATGAACTTTTATGGGTGTTCATGGTAGAATCCAGAAGGTGGAGGAACTGTAACGTTCCCTTGAGCAGCAGGAAAGGCGTTGGATGTGCCTTGAGCGGCAGTAGCAGTATCAGAAGCGAGTTGTTCTCTTCCAGTCATCTTTCTAAGCACTTACAACAATCTTGTCTTAAATTTGTGGGTACAACAATTGTAGGAAACGGGAAGTAAATAAATATTACAAATGCTAGAAAGGATAAACTACTCAAGATTACAACAAACTGGAAATAAAAATGATTACAAACTCCTTGTGATTTGCTGAGTCGAGTGATGACACTCTGTCTTTAAGACAAGATTGCCCCGTATATATCCTTTTACGTTCGTGGGCAATAATCTCCCAAGATACAACAACAACTAACAAATGAGCAAAGGAAACTCAAGTGTTACTCTTTAAGAACTTTGAATATAGAAAACTTGCTAGAGAGGAAGAAGAAAAAGATTTCAGAAAATTTCTAAGTTTTGAACAATTTAGCCAAATGACTCAATTATAGTGTAAGGAAATGACCCCTCAACTAGCCAACTAATAGTCTTCAATAGCCATGTAATGACACTTACTGAGAGGTTACATTCAGCCAAATAATGGCTGAATTCATATGCCAAATAATGGAGATTCAATGCTCCAAAACCAGCGCAAAAGTCAGAACTTTCCATCTTCCCGTCGCAGCATTCTGTCTCCGAAGCGCCGCAGCTCTGCGAATTAGCGCCTCGGCTCCAGTAGCCCAAGCTACCATTTAGCGTCGCGGCCCTTCACGGCTCCGCGGTGATTTCCGACTCGTTTCATCTTACACTTCGTACACTTCTTCCTTCGTTTACCAACGTGGAATACTTGTCATTGACCAATAACCGTCCATCATTCTATGTCTCAAACATATTACTTACATACCAATATATCTTTCACTAATGAAATTTGCGATACTTGGCACTACGTGTTCACGTGTGTTCACGTGTGTTCCGATGTGTGGGGCCCCAATTGTTCGAGTCATAAATAATGGGATAAACTTAATTCCACATTAGTAAATTTCCAACCGAATATCTTGTGCAGCATTTAAGCCAAAGCCATTTGCTCCTGATGAGAAGCTTGTGTACATCTCCTCCCTTCCATAGTGGGCACAACCAGCTTTCACTGGGATGATCATATTGAACAGGGTGCAGAGTAAAGTATATGAAACTGCCTTATTTACCCCTGAGAATATCTTACTGTGTGCTCCTACGGGCGCTGGCAAGACTAATGTAGTTATGCTCACTATACTTCACCAAATTGGATTGAACCGTAAGGAGGATGGATCTTTCAATCATTGCGATTACAAGAAAGCGCTTGTTGCACCCATGAAAGCGCTTGTTTCTGAAGTTGTTGGCAATCTCTCCAGACGTTTGGAACACTATGGTGTCACTGTAAAAGAATTGAGTGGAGATCAATCACTAACTCGTCAACAGATTGAAGAAACTCAAGTTATTGTGACAACCCCGGAGAAGTGGGATTTCATAACCAGAAAGTCGGGTGATCACACATATACACAGCTTGTTAAGCTTCTTATTTTTTATGAGATTCATCTCCTGCATGACAACAGAGGTCCTGTTTTGGAAAGTATAATTGCAAGAACTATCAGACAAATTGAGACCACGAAAGCGCATATCCGGCTGGTTGGGTTGTCAGCAACTCTTCCAAATGTTGAGGATGTGGCAGAGTTTTTGAGAGTTGACCTGAACAAAGGCCTCTTCCATTTTGACAATAGTTACAGACCTGTCCCATTGGCTCAACAGTATATTGGAATTGCTGTAAAGAAGCCCTTGCAGAGATTCCAGCTGATGAATGATGTTTGCTATGAGAAGGTAATCGGTATATCTCAAAGATCTTTTATCACATGGTTTCTCAATTCATCATGCGGGCTTGGTCAGGACTGATAGTCAACTTGTGGAGGAACTTTTTGCTGATGGCCATGTGCAAGTTTTGGTTTCAACAGCAACCTTAGCTTGGGGTGTCAATTTACCTGCACATACTGTCATTATTAAAGGCACCCAGATATACAATCCTGAAAAAGGAGCCTGGACTGAACTCAGTCCCCTTGATGTTATGCAGATGCTTGGCTGTGCTGGAAGGCCTCAATACACGACACTTATGGTGAAGGAATCATCATAACTGGATACAGTGAACTGCAATATTATCTTTCTTTAATGAATCAGCAGGTTCCTATTGAAAATCAGTTTATATCTAAGTTGCCTGATCAGTTGAATGCGGAGATTGTATTGGGACGGTGCAGAATGTCAAAGAGGCATGCAAGTGGCTCCTCTATACTTACCTCTATGTTCGAATGGTACGAAATCCCAGTCTTTATGGTCTCGCTGCTGATGGTCTCAAAACTGAAGATGCTTTGGAGGAAAGATGTGCTGACTTGGTTCACTCTGCAGCTACATTACTGGACCAAAACAACCTGATTAAGTATGACAGAAAGTGCGGATACTTCCAGGTGACTGACTTGGGACGCATTGCTAGCTATTACTACGTAACTCATGGGACAATTTCCACATACAATGAGCACTTGAAACCGACAATGGGTGATATTGAGCTTTTTAGACTCTTCTCTCTCAGTGAGGAGTTTAAATATGTAACAGTAAGACAGGATGAGAAAATGGAATTGGCAAAGCTTCTGGATCCTGTTCCCATTCCGATCAAAGAGAGTCTTGAGGAGCCTAGTGCCAAGATTAATGTTCTACTGCAGGCATATATTTCACAGCTGAAGCTTGAAGGGTTGTCTTTGTCATCGGACATGGTCTATATCACTCAGAGTGCTGCACGTCTAATGCGAGCCCTTTTTGAGATTGTTCTGAAAAGAGGATGGGCTCTGTTAGCTGAGAAGGCCTTGAAATGGTGCAAGATGATAAGTAAGAGGATGTGGAGTGTACGGACACCACTTCGCCAACTCCATGGCATAAAAAATGAAATCTTGAAGAGACTGGAGAAGAAAGATTTGGCTTGGGAGCGTTATTATGATCTTTCATCGCAAGAGTTAGGGGAGCTTATTCGTTTCCCAAAGGAGGGAACAAGTTAATTCATCAGTTCCCAAAGCTCAACCTTGCAGCACATGTTCAACCAATTACCCGCTCGGTCCTGGAGGTAGAATTGACTATCACACCAGATTTCCAGAGGGAGGACAAGGTCCATGGTTATGTAGAACCTTTCTGGGTTATTGTAGAAGATAACGATAGGGGACCATATTCTTCATCATGAATATTTCATGCTGAAGAAGCAGTATATTGATGAGGACCATACTTTGAACTTCACTGTCCCAATTTATGAACCATTTCCGCCTCAATACTTCATCCGCGTTGTGTCTGACAGATGGCTAGGGTCCCAGACTGTTTTACCAGTTTCTTTCCTGCACCTGATTTTACCGGAGAAGTTTCCTCCTCCTACCGAGTTACTAGACTTGCAACCTCTGCCAGTTACTGCATTGAGGAATCCAACTTATGAAGTGCTTTATCAAGATTTTAAGCATTTCAATCCAGTTCAGACTCAGGTTTTTACAGTCTTGTACAACTCAGATGACAACGTGTTGGTTGCAGCTCCAACTGGTAGTGGGAAGACCATTTGTGCTGAATTTTCCATTTTGAGGAATCATCAGAAAGGACCTGATAGTATCTTACGTGCAGTGTATATAGCTCCCATTGAGGCTCTTGCTAAGGAGCGGTACAGTGATTGGAAGAATAAATTTGGAGACACTCTTGGAATGAGTGGTTGAATTAACTGGGGAAACAGCGACTTATTTGAAAATGTTAGAGGAAGGTCAGTTAATTATTAGCACGCCTGAGAAATGGGATGCTTTATCTTGCCGCTGGAAACAGCGAAAGCATGTTCAGCAAGTAAGTTTTTCTATTGTTGACGAACTGCACCTTATTGGTGACAAAGGCGGTTCAGTACTGGAGGTGATTGTTTCTCGGATGCGATATATCTCAAGCCGGGTTGAGAACAAGATTCGTATTGTTGCTTTGTCAACTTCTCTGGCTAATGCCAAGGATTTGGGTGAATGAATTGGGGCTACATCTCATGGACTCTTCAACTTTCCTCTTTGTGTCAGGCCTGTGACCCTGGAAATACATATTCAGGGTGTTGATATTGCTAACTTTGAAGCTAGGATTTAAGCCATGACAAAACCCATGTACACTGCAATAGTACAGCATGCAAGGGAAGGAAAACCAGCAATAGTGTTTGTTCCCATGAGGAAGCATGCACGCCTTGCTGCAGTGGATCTGATGACTTACTCAAGCATGGATAGAAAAGACACACCTGTGTTTTTGCTGAAATCAGGAACATAGCTGGAGTCTTTTATGGAGAGGATCAATGAGCCTGTGCTAAAAGAGACACTAACGTGTGGTGTGGGCTACTTGCACGAAGGCTTGTCTGGCACAGATCAGGATATAGTGAAGACATTGTTTGAAACTGGATGGATTCAAGTATGTGTAATAAGCAGTAAAATGTGTTGGGGAGTGCCCCTCTCTGTCCATCTGGTGGTGGTTATGGGAACTCAGTGCCATAATGGTAAGAAAAATGTGCAGAGTGAATATCCAGTGAGTGATTTATTGCAGATGATGGGTCATGCCAGTCGACCTCTTGTAGATAGCTCGGGCAAGTGTGTCATCCTCTGCCATGCACCGCGCAAGGACTACTAGAAGAAGTTCTTGTATGAAGCATTTCCAGTTGAGAGCCATTTGCAGCACAATCTCCATGACAATTTCAACGCGGAGGTGGTTGTTGGAGTTATTCAGAACAAGCAGGGTGCTGCAGAATACCTTACATGGACATTTATGTACAGAAGGCTCACTCAGAATCCAAACTACTATAATCTGCAGGGTGTTAGTCACAGGCATATTTCAGATCACCTCTCAGAGCTGGTGGAGTATACAATCAGTGAGTTGGAGTCAAGTAAATGCATTACTGTGGTAGATGAAGTCTTGCTTTCACCCCTGAATCTTGGCAGGATTGCATCTTATTATTACGTCAGTTACACAACTATAGAACTTTTTAGCTCTTCTTTGACCTCCAAAACGAAGTTGAAGGGCTTGCTTGAAATTTTGGCTTCAGCATCGGAGTATGAACAGCTGCCAATAAGATCCGGTGAAGAGGAGTTGATAAAAAGGTTAGTTAATCATCAGCGCTTCACTTTTGGGAATCCAAGATACACAGACCCTTATGTCAAGGCTAATGTTCTATTACAAGCCCACTTCTCTAGGCAAATGGTCGGGGGAAATCTTGCTTCTGACCAGCAAGAGGTATTTCTTTCTCCTAGTAGGGTGCTTCAAGCAATGGTCGATGTAATATCTAGTAATGGATGGCTGAATCTAGCACTTCTTGCAATGGAAGTGACCCAGATGCTCACTCAGGGAATGTGGGAGCGTGATTCTAGGCTTCTCCAACTCCCACACATCACAAAGGAATTGGCTAAGAAGTGCCAAGAGAATCCAGGAAAGAGTATAGAGAGTGTGTTTGATTTGCTGGAGATGGAAGAAGATGAGAGGCATGAGCTCTTGCAAATGTCAGAAGCACAGCTTATGGACATTGCCCGTTTCTGTAGCTGGTTTCCAGACATTGGTTTGACATATGATGTGCTGGACGGTAGCAATGTGAGAGCAGGAAATGATGTGACTTTACAGGCAACTCTTGAGCGAAATCTTGAGGGTAGAACGGAGGTTGGACCTGTGTTTGCGCCTAGATATCCTAAAGACAAGGAAGAAGGATGGTGGCTTGTTGTTGGCGATATTAAAAGCAACCAATTAGTAGCTATTAAGAGGGTTAATCTTCAGAGGAAGTCAAGGATCAATCTTGATTTCACCGCCCCTGCTGAAGCTGGAACGAGGACATTCAAACTCTTTCATGTCTGATTCTTATCTAGGTTGTGATCAGGAATTCACTTTTGCACTTGACGTAAAAGAGGCAATGGCTGAAGACGACAGTTGAAGAGAGTGACTCAGCTTTTACTTTTGGTAATTTTCCCAGCTGCTTGATGTACTTCTTATAGACAATCTTCTGAAACTAGGTTTCCTTTCATCCACAAATTGACTCCAGTTTTTTACATTGGTTTCGTTGCAAAATACTGTGTTGCTTTATCCTATTTTATATTGTTTCATTTAGTTTTTTCACAATATTATGCAGTTTATTTTTAGCTTTAAGAATGTGATCTGACATGCTGCTCGGTAGGGGGGTGGCAATTACTTGTTTATTTGGGATTATTGGCGATCACTTGCCTCATATCCTATAGTTTTATGCTTTTTCTTCTACTCATTTGAAGGCATTATATTTGTTTCAATGAATAGAAGCTAGTCATGTTAATATGCTTTCATTAGGATTCGCCTGTTTATGTTATGCCTAAGCCAGTTGTATGGATTCACATTCAGTATAGGTATTACCTTTATTTTTCTTCTTCCCCCTTTTCATAATTCTGTTGAGATAGGGAATCAACATAGATAGTGCTTTGAACAGTTAACAGTATATAGATGATCTTTCCACCACAGTTGACCACTAACTCATCAATCCTGCTATATAAGTAGGAGAAATTGTATAATATGCCCTGAATTTGATCAGTGAAAAAATATTTGATTTAACAGCTTGTGCATATAGCAGCAGAACCATTTCTACCAAAAATTGAGGTAAACTTATTATGATCAAGACATGCACTGCATATTTTACAACACCTTAATGCCAACAATTTATCACAAATCAAATCAGCTATTACGTACACTAACCTTTTCATGCATATTTCAAATTTTCATTAGTTTATCAAGCACCTGTTTCTGCTGTAACATTTTGTACAATTCAGGCAACCTAATTCCATTTCCTGCATCACTTGGTTCACCATCCCATGTGGAAATCTGTCAGGAAACTCGATGAATGGCCTAACTGAGACGGGGTATTGTCTGTTGGCTGAAGACCACAGAGGAATGTTGCATCTGATAGCCACCATCCATTTTTTCCAAGGTTGGCAAACCTGAGATCTGTTTCTGTTATTTCCTGTGTATCATTTTGCATGCTGCACACTTCCCGGAACCTGCACAAATAAGACCATTTACATTCCTTCTCAACTTTTAAGAAAGTTCACATAGACCTCTGAGATATGGGCTCATAGATCCTCATTTTAGAGCATTAAGTCAATTGTCAATCTAAGTAAGCAGTTTAAACTAGGAGTGGCCAGTGGGCCGGGCTCGGGTCTGGCGGTGTCGGGGTCGGGGCGGGACGGGAGAAGGGGCGGGGTCGGGTCTGGCGGGCTCTGGCGGGGTCGGGTCTGGCGGGCTCGCGGGGTCGGGGACTGGAGCAAGTCCCGTCCCGATCCCGATCCCGTCGGGCTCGGGTCGGGGCGGGGTCGGGCTCGGGTCGGGATACGGCGGGTTTTTTTTTGTTTTTTTTTTTTTAAAAAAAAAAACATATGTATAAAAAAAACTCAATAAACAAAACAAGATAGTGTAATAAAAACATCCCAAGGCTGTTTTTGTGCCTTTTATATTATTTAATAGACATGATTTTTTTGTAATACAAATACAATTGTCTAAAATCTAAATTGCAACTTTGTGGTGTTGTCCAAAAGTTACAAATTACATAATAAAATTACAATTGAAAAAATTACATTCTCAAAAAAACCTGTTCTAATTGCTTGATGATTTCATGTGGTTCTTCGGTTGGAATTGGTATTTGTTGGTCAAATTGATCCACGTCGCTTCCACTACCTTCGGTTAAGATTTCGTTGTAGTTTTCATCATCTTCTTCGTTGATCTCCGGTTGACCGCACCTTCTTCGCTCCGCTCGTATCCAATCTCTCGAATAATACCGCAATTTCCAAGTCGTCTCCGGCTAATGAGTGTCTCGTGGTCTCCTATTTGATATCTCGCTGCGAAAAAAGCGCTTTCGACGCGATTGACGACGCTTGAATGTTCAAAACATCTCGAGCCATCATTGAAAGTGTCGGAAAGGTCTTCTCATTCCCCCTCCAATATTTCAACAAGTCTTCATGTCCATCTTCATTGATAACTTCTTGATACGGTACGAACCCCGCAAAACAAAAATATCCAACTCGCTAATTTGGTTAGTAGTAGAGGTACGACCGCACATTCTATTTCGAGGCTTTCAATACTAGCCGCGAAACAAAGATGTCTTTTGTGAGGTTGTATTGAAGATGAAGAAGATGGTATGGAAGTTTTGGTAAGTTACTAGCATTTTCTTGTTGATAAAATCTATATATATTTTTGCGGTGGTGTTCTACGCTAGACAATACTTCTTCTTTAGTTTGTTCAATAGGTGGTGGGTGATTTAGATTTTTGGGACTTGGAGGTGGTAGTACTTCTATACAATCGTAAATAGTTTCAATTAGTGATTTAGTACCGTCTATTTTAATAGTATGATTTAATACGAACCAATAATATAAATAGAGGGAATAGGAATAATTTTTTTTTTTTTTTTTTTTTGACAAACATTTTTTTAATAGGCTTGCCTTATAAGTTTGGTTTTTTCATATATTCACTAAGTAATAAAAATATTAGAGTTATATAAAATTACATAGTTGAAATAGTAGGATAATATATACTTAGGAAAATTCTTTTGTTGCTTGAAAAAATTTCTCTAAAAATACAATAAGTTCGGAAATTTTTTCCCAATCACTATCTAAAATCATATCAATTTGGCTTTTTATTATGAGAGTTAGAAAATAAAGTTATAGGTAATTTATAGTCATAAGCAACAAGTAGTTGCTCGTATAAAGAATTCCACCTAGTGGATACTTCTTGTGGAATTTTTCTAAAAGGTAGTCCACAATCATGACAAATTTTTTTATATTCTTTTCTACGTTGTACTTTATTACTTTTAAAAATAAAGTTTATAGCAAATTGTATTTTACTAAGAATGTCTTCAAAAAGTGATAGACCATCCTTTACAATTAAGTTATATATATGGCGCGCGCATTTTATATGAAAATGGTCTGGAAAAGACGGAGTTAAACTATTTTTTAAAATTGTAATTGCGTAATTGTTACTAGAAGCGTTATCTAATGTAATAGTCATAATTTTATCGGTAATTCAGTAATAATCGCACACTTGATAAATATTTTCTGCAATAAAAGTATCAGTGTGCCTATCATCTATATATCTATACGCTAAAATACGTTTTTGCATAGACCATTTATAATCTATCCAATGACAAGTTACAGTTAAATAATCATGGCCGTTAGTACTACGACCTATATCAGACGTGATGGATACTTTGCCATTAAAATGATATAATGAAAAACGTAAATATTGTTGATATTCATGCGCGAATTTAAATATATCTCTCTTAACAGTTGATCTAGGAAAACCGTTAAAAGAAGGATTATATATATCTCTAATGTAATGAATAAAATCGGGAGATGAAGGAAATGAAAAAGGCAAACCCTCCACAGCAACTAATTTTGATATTGCTTCCCTATCTCTATGTTTATTGTATTTAGGGCCTACAATTCCCCCGTCATAGGGTTAATTTGACCTTGTACTTGGTCCGGGACAATATTAGTATGTGAACCTTGTCTGATGGAGCGGGCGTTTGCGCACCCGGTTTTGAAGCCTGGTATTGGGCATACCTAGGCGGGATGAGCACTTACTACGTGTCTAATTAAACCCCCCGTCCCACCGTGACCTTTTCCGCTTTTAAATTTTAAAACATTTTTACAAATTTTACATATGGCTACTTGATTCTCTACGTTCCTATCAAAAAATGTCCATGCATCTCGATTTTAATGGTCGTTTTGCCGGACCTCGTCTCATACTAGGGGGAATAGGAGGTATTTCGGTTGAAGGTGCACTAGTGGGTGTGTTGTCATCAACATTAGTGGGTATATCATCTAGATCATCGTCTAAATTAAAGTCTTCTTGAGTTCCGTAAAAATAGCTCCTGGTCTAAATCTAATGGTATTGTAGGAAAATGTTGAGTATCAACAAAATCATCTGTGTAGGAATAAGATGACTAGAAGAAGTACCCTTGCCCAGTTGCCCCTACTAGAAGAAGCACCCTTACCTTTACCCTTAAACATACCTTTTAATCCTTCCATTTTAATTATGATGTAAATAAATAATTAAAGACAATAAAATTAAGTGATCTAAACTAAATAAACAGACAATAATAATTTAATGAAGGAACGAATGTACCAAACGCCGACGTAACGTCGACGTGTAATCGAGAGGTTGAAAATTGAAACTTTGCTCGATGGAAGATCCTCAAGCTAGTTGCCAACTTCACTACCAATTCCCAAATGAATAAATAAAATTGAATATTTAGCAAACAATGTAGAATTGTAGAGAGATATATTGAGAAATTAGAGAGATTGTAGGAAGATTTATGAGAAAGATGAAGAGAAAATGAGTTATTTATAGTTGAAAAATTGGGTTAAAGTGTAAATATAATAACTTATGGGTTAAAAATAAATATTAAGGGGTAGGGGGTTGGGGGAGGGGGGCTAAAATGGCCGTTGGCCAACGGCCATAATCTAAAATGGCCGTTGGTGCAACGGTCATTTTTGCAAAGGGTGGGGTCGGGGTCGGGGCGGGCTCGGGTCTCGCGGGCCTGGGGCGGGCTCGGGTCTCGCGGGACGAGACCTCGTCCCGTCCCGAGTTCGAGTCCCGCCCCCGTAATTTTTTTTTTTTTTTTTGGCGGGGTCGGGGCGGGACCGGGGCGGGCTCGGGACGGGCTCGGGATGGGCTCGGGTCGGGGTCGGGCTGTCCCGGCCCACTGGCCAGCTTTAGTTTAAACTGCCAATCATGTTTTTAGTTTTAAAAAAACTACCCTGTGGAGACTGTAATGCTGGCAGATCTATTTCTTCCTTTAGTTTCTACTTCCCTTCCTCAACTAAAAGGAAATTCTAACCTGCTAGCTCATATTACAAAGCTAAAATGTTTCCTTTTTGATAAGTTTCAAAAAGGTAAAGTACTAGAGTAAAATCTTGACAATATTTAGCTATTTGGTCACATTAGAATGAGTATATTAACATAGAAATGTACAAAAGATACCTCTTGCGGAACATTTTCCTGTTGCCTCAGCTTTCTATCTGTTTTCTTATGATCGTATTCAGTTGAGACCCTTAAATCACTTTAATAATTGAACAAGATAGTGAAAAACCCATCCCAAGGCATTGCCTCTTATATTATTTAATAGAAATATGATTTTTTTTTGTAATACAATTTCAAAATTGCAACTTTGTTTCGTAGTTCAAAAGTTGCAAATCACATAGTAAAATTGTCATTAAAAAATTACATATTCAACCATACTTTTTCTAATTTTCTCACAATCTCTTTTAGATCTTCTGTTGGAATTGAAAGTTGTTGGTCAAATTGTTCGATGTCGCTTCCCGCTCCTTCGGATAAGATTTCGTCATAGTTGTAGTCGTCTTCTTCGTTGATCTCTGGTTGACCGCACCTTCTACGCTCCACTCTAATCCAATCTCTGAATAAAACTGCAATTTCCAAGTTGTCTCCCGCCAATGAGTGGCTGTGCTCTCCTATTTGAAACCTTCCAGCAGAAAAAGCGCTTTCAGAAGTTGTTGATGACACTTGAATATTTAACACATCTCGGGCCATCTTTGATAGTGTCGGAAATGTCTTCTCATTCTCCCTCCGGTATTTCAGCAAATCTTCACGTCCATTTTCATTGGCAATTTATTCGAACGTTACAACATCCTGCAAAACATAAACATCAAACTCTTTGTGAAGAACTTGAACCACTATACATTTTATTTCTAAGGCCTTAAATACTTAAAGCAGAAATCACATGTTTTTATAAGGTTGCATTGAAGTAGAAGAAGACGGTACAGAAGTCGTTTGATTATTAACACTTTGTTGTTGGTAATACATATACATATTTTTACATTCTGTTTGTATACTAGACATAACTTCTTCTTTAGTTGGTTCGTAAGTTGGTTCTTCAGTTGGGTCTGTTGGAAGTATTTCTAAGCGTTCATAAATCGTTTCAATAAGGGTAGTACAACCATCTACTTTAATAGTAGGATTTAATACAACACCAATAAAATAAATAGTGGGAATAGAAAAAAAAATATTTTTTAAATTTTACAAATATTTTTGCAATAGCTGGAGCGTAAGTTGGTTTTTTCATATATTCATTAAATAACAAAAATATTAGGGTTATATAAAATAACATAGATGAAATAGTAGGATAATAAATACAAGAAAAATCCCTTAGTAGCTAGAAAAAAATTCTCTAAAAATACAATAAGTTCTAAAAATTTATCTCAATCATCATCTACAAGCATATCCGTTGGATTTTGATTATGGGCGTTAAATAATAAAGTTATAGGTCTTCTATACTCGTGAGCAACAAGTAATTTTTCATACAAAGAATTTTACCTAGCCGCAACTTCTTCTGGATTTTTCTATAAGGTAATCCACAATCATGACTAAGTTTTTTTATACTCTTTGTGTCTTTGTATTTTATTACCTTTAAAAATAAAGTTGATAGCGAAGTGTTCTTTATCAAGGATGTTTTTAAAAAGTTTTAGGTCATCCTTTACAACTAAGTTACAAATATGACATGCACATCTAACATGAAAAATATGGGAAAAGATGGAGTAAATCGAGTTTTTAAAATGTTTACAGCATAATCAATAGAAGAAGCATTATCTAATGTAATAGTCATAATTTTATTAGTAATTTCATAATATTCACTAATTTCATGAATATTTTTTGAAATAAAAACTCCAGTGGGCCTTTTATCAATATATCTATATGCTAATATACGTTTTTGCATAGACCAAGTGTGATATATCCAATGACATGTAACAATTAAATAATCATTGTCATTAGTACTACGACTTATGTCAGAAGTGATAGTCACTTTGTCCTTGAAATGATACAATGCATAACATAAATATTGTTGATATTCATGCGCAAATTTAAAAACATTTTTTCTAATAGTTACTGAATTGGTCCTAGTTACTCTTCAGAACGAAGTGGAAGAAGGGAAGAGGTTCTCGAACGAGGAAAAAGATCCAATGACTTCAAAAGAATTGAACGGATCTAGGAAAACCGTTAAAAATAAGATTATATATTTCTCGAATGTAATGAATAAAACCAGGAGATGAAGGAAATGAAAAAGACAAACCCTCCACAGCAACTAATTTTGCTAAGTTTTTTTTATCTTTGTGTTTATCATATTTAGGACCTATAACTTCCCTGTCATCGGGTTAATTCGACCATGTACTTGATCGGGGACACTATGTGAACCTTGTCCTGACTCAGAAGGCATTTGCACACCCGTTTTGTCAGCCAAGTATTGGTTATAACTTTCTTTGTGAGAGTTTTCTACACGTCTCATTAAACCTCATGTCTCACCTTGACCTTTTTCAGTTTTAAATTTATAAACTTCGCGGTAAATTTTACAAATAGCTAGTTGATTAAGAACGTCCCTTTCAAAAAAATCTCATGCAGGTGATTTTAATTTTTGTTGTTTTTGTCCTCAACTCATATTAGGGGGAATATGAGGCATTCTAATTTCAGTTTCAGCCTGATGTGGAGGTGCACTAGTGGATGTGTTAGCTAAACTATCTTCTAATTCATTTTTTAAATTAAAGTCTGTTTCAGATGCAGAATATACCTCATGATCTAATGGTATATTAATATTAACATTAAAAAGATCAATTTTATCTACATGAGTGAAATCATCGTAATTAGGATTACTAGAAGATGCACCCTTACCCCTAGTACCTCTACCAGAAAAACGTCCACTTCGTTCCATTATAATTATGCAAATAAATAATTAAAGTTAATAAAATTAAATACGATAATTAAAATTAAGTAACAATAATAATTTAAATAAAAGAAGGAACGAAGGTACCAAACGTCGACGTGTAATCGAGGTTGAAAATTAAAATTTTGCTCGATGATCCTCAAGCTAGTTGCCAACTTCACTCCCAATTTTTGAACTTTGATAGAAATTAGCAAATAAAATATAATATTTAGTGTGTAATTTAGACTTGTAGAGAGATTAGAGAGATAGTATGAAGATTTGTGAGAAAAATGAAGAAGAAAATGAGGCATTTATAGTTGAAAATTAGGGTTAATGTGTAAACATACCAACTTAGGGGTTAAAAATAAATATTAAGGGGGTAGGAGGGTTTATGGGGGGGGGGGGGGAATGGTCGTTACTAGTCGTTGCCAACGGCTTAAATCGAAAGTGGCCCGTTGTGCAATGGATGGTTCTGCAAATGGAGGGGGGGTCGTTGGCGGGATGGGAAGGGATCGGGATGTCCTGAGTTCAAATCCTATTACCGACATTGTACATCCCGAATTTTTTTTTGCGGGTCGGGCGGTAACCGTGACAGACCCACTGGATAGCCTTAGTTATAACCTGCTTATTTATTGTGATAATATCAGTGCATTGTAACTGACTGTGAATCCTCTCTACCATTCATGGACAAAACATTTAGCTGTAGGCATTCATTTCGTCCGTGAATGGGTTACCAACCGATCAACTTCTTGCTTCCCGTAGGTTTAAACGTCTTAGAGACGATCTCCATATGCATTTATGTGTTGATTGAGGGGGAATGTCAGAAAAGTAGTAGTAGTAGTATTGTACTCTTACGCTTGTATATATGTTCAATGTCATAGGGAGTTGTACATTATACTTCTACACTTGTACAGTGGATAACCTATAAATACAAAATCTTACCTTGATTTAGGGCTAAGCAGTAAGCACAAGGTTTACCAAATATTGCAAAAAGTATATGAACTGTAAAGAATGGATCTTGGGCCTAACTCAACCTCAAAAGCTAGCTTGTAGGGTGAGGATTGTCCAAGTCCATATAAGGAGTCCATGTTCTATTCCATATTCGATGTGGGACTTTTAACACTCCCCCGCACGCCCAGACCTTGTTAACTAGAGCGTGGATAATATAATTTGGGGGCCCAACATCGGTGAACAAATAATTGGAATGAGTTTGGCTCTGATACCATGTAAATAATGGATTTTGGGCCTAACTCAACCCCAAAAGTTAGCTTGTAGGGTGAGGATTGTCCAAGTCCATATAAGGAGTCCATGTTCTATTCCAACAACAACATACCCAATGAAGTCCCACAACGTGGGGTCTGTGGAGGGTAGAGTGTACGCAGACCTTACCTCTACCTTGGTAGGTAGAGAGGATGTTTCCGAAAGACTCGGCTCAAGACAGAACTATATGAACTTTATCAATTTATTGGTTAAAACTCCGGTATCCGCATATTGTTAACCTTGGTCAGTAATTGTGTCTTTGGAACTTCTATTTATTCCATTGATTGATGTAGTAATTGCATGATGTACCGCTCCTCGTGGAATAAATCCTGAATGCAACTAAGTCTTTGACCAAGGAACGGACAAATTCACATTATCACATGCAGGATAGCTGGGTTGTGAGCGCGGTGAAACGGGCTTCCCGAGAAGCCAGCTTGAGCCGGGGTCGGCATAGAATGAAAATGATGACTCTAGTCTTGTATTGACTTTGCTAACTTATTGGGTTGCAGGTGGAGAAAGTGGACATGAGACTCAGGTCGGGGCGCAACGTAACTAAGAATGACATTCCATTTAGGGCAAAACAAAATGGGCGGGCATGAGTGGTCTGGAGTCTGAACCGATCGGTTGGACTACTATTTACTACTATAAATTTGATGCGCTTTGTCGGATTAATGAGTGTAGGACCTAATTAGGGGTGATTGGCACCAATGTATCACTTGAATCGTTGTTTGGTTTCCGACTTCTTGATCTTTTTTTTTCTTTTTTAAATTTGTCATTTCCCGACTTTCTTAACATATTCCGAAGAATTTATTATCATACCACAGAACTTCAGGGAAGTCTCGTTTTCTTTGATTCAAGAACTCAAAAGGACTAGAGGTAATTACTCTACCATCTAAATTATCTTTTATAGCGAGTGTGTTCCATTGTCAAATCACCAAAGAAAAATGATAGTAAAAGTTTAGAGCATATATGTTGATTAGTATTAAAAGTGTCCGAAGAATATCATTTTTTTGTCAAACGCACTGGTCTTTAATTTTTGCCCTTCATATCTGTGGTCTTTAATTTTTGTCATGTTATTTGTTTTATGAAAATATCTAGGTTTACTTCGCAAGATATAGTCTCTATAATATTATTTTTTTCGAAAACTGAACTTTTACCTCGCGCGGCATAAATGATGTATGAATTAAGTTATGCGGCATAGTTTTATAGTAATTTTTTAAATTATGTTGAGTGTTGAAAATTATGCCTTATCCGGCATAGTTTGTGTGGATGTTATGATACATATGTTGAAATTAAAATCTAACTATGCCCGCCGAAATTTGAAATTATGGTTTTTTTCATATTATGTTGAGTGGTGACAGTTATGCCTTATTCAGCATAATCTATGAGTTGTGTATGATACATATGTCGAAGATAAACACTAATTATGCCGAGCGAAATTCTAATTATGCTGCGTTAAAAATAATAAAGGATAAAAATTAAAGAACTCAAATTTGAAGGACAAAAATTAAAGACGACCCCAAAATAGGACCTTTGTGCGAATGACCCGAACAATACTGGAAAAAGAAATGATTGGGCTTTGAAATTTTATAGTGTGGATGATTAATTTCCACTAACTTTACATCTGATCATACAAATTGTCTTTTCCTCCGCCAATTAAAGGAATTATGTCTATAGCTTACAGAGTACTTAAGGAATTTTGAGATGGGACTTGCATACCTTTCCTTATTTTTTACTCACTAATTTCTCGGCACGTGCAACGCGAGTGATGTGATACATGTTTTTGTAAAATAATATTTATATTATTAAAATATAATTTTTAATAAATAATTATTTTGGAAAAATAAAGAAGAAATTTCTTTGAAAGATCATAATGGATCGTCGTAAGATAACTTGTTTGTCGAGGTCCAATGATTGAATATAGTCTGAAACTACGAAAGTGAACTATCAAAAGGCTAATTAGATACATGTATTTGTTCCAATTAAACACCATTATTTAAAAGTTTCTTAATGTGACGCAGTAGCTAAACACGTGAAATATAAGTTCATGACAAATGTATCCATTAAAGTAAATGTACGAAACAAAATCAATTAGATTAGTAATTTTATGTTGAACATAAGTTTTGGACTCCTTATATGAACTTGGATAATCTTCACCCTACGAGCTAGCTTTTGGGGTTGAGTTAGGCCCAAGATCCATAATTTACATATACAAATGAGATCCTTCCGAATAAAATATGTTATATTATTCTCTCAACTCAAAAGTAAATTTTATACATATGACCATAACATATGTCAAATAATTAATTTTTATTTAGCAATGGAATAAAAGAGTTACTCATTACTAATAATTAATTCCTAAACACGATTAAGCATACATTTCAAGATCATCACGTAGACATTAATCGTGTCATATATGAATGGCACTAAAATCACAAAGGATAAATATAATTATTAATTATAAATAAATAAAGTTTTAAAAGTAAAAATCATTTTATGGTCAATTTTTCCTTAGTTAATCGTTTTAATATTGTCAAACCGTACAAAACTATCAAAGCGAAAGAATGTGAATTCTGCCAAATGATGTATTTTTAAATCTTTTTATGAACTGTTCTTAATTATTCTTCTTCGAATCAAAATTCAAGAAATATTTTTCAATAACTTTCTCTAATTTCTATAGATATGTAACACTTTTTCATGCCAAGAAATAACGGTTATTACCGCTTGATTCTGAGGTGTGACCATTTATAATCGAAAGGAATAGTTGTCATGCTTGCATGTGCACCTTATCTTTGTGGACTTCATTTTTCTTCTTTTTCCTTTTTTTTTTTTTTGATATCCAGCTTCCCGGCTTACGTCAGACTATTCGTGGAGCTAGTAGTCTCGGTCCCTCAGCACTACTACCAGTAAATCGCGGGATGTGCATGAATGACCAGGGTTTGAGAATAGAGCAACTGATATCACCTATAAGGTTCTACCCCAGAAGAGAGCAATTATTCTTCTTTTTCCTTTGTTGTACAACTTTGTATTCTTCATTTTTGTCTACTTTCTAGCAATTTGAGGAGAAGAACCAAAGTAGAGTCCTTGCAAATATTACAATTGTTAGGTCCGGGTATGCTATGGAACAATAAAAAAAAAAACTGGAAATAAACTAACTCGAATGTCAATTCAGTTTCCGAATGTCGGCGACAATGTCATCCGACACTAGTGACAACACTTCGATAAAACATAAAGAGTAAATGCAGCGGAAATTTAAAAAATACAAAGGTTTAAAATTTACATAGGATATATATATTATATAACATATGACGGTCAATGACCGAAAGTATTGTATATATTTTATATACAAAATTACAAATTCCTTTCTTTACAGATTTATAATATAAAATGAAAGGAATTAAAAGTTGAAGTCGCAGATGACTTCTGCCTGAAAAATCTACCTAAAAGACATAGACAACTTCTCATTACAATTGCTCAATACAAAGCTAATCTAGAATCTAAAATGCAATTGTAATGTTGGACAGAATGTTGTCAACACGCTCAGGCAACACTTATGATCCAGTTTTCTGAGATGAATTCTCGAGAGCTCTCTTGATATTTTTACAATCTGATTCTGGATATCGATTCACTCTTGTAGCCTCTTTATTTATAGTAGAGAGTCTTCCTTGAAGAGCTCATTGATTGGTTGTGGAAGTTGAGAGAAAGGTGGGCAGCTGGTAGGGTTTGTTGGAGAAGATCATGTAGCAAAATCCTCTAACTTCTTGGACTTGTTCCTCAAGCATAGCAACGACTTTGACTTGTTCTTACCACATTTTTCATTAGCTCCTATTTACCTTGCCAAGTCACTTTTATTTCGTACTAATATTTCCACGAATATTGTTTCATTCCGTGAAGTAAGGCAAAACTGTTTTCCATAAAAATGTTGGTCCGAATGTTGTGACATTTTTTCCAACATTTCTTAAATTCAAATTAGTATTTAAAACGATATGTTGGGTAGAATGTCACAACATCAAACCCAACATTAACAACAATTATCCCTTTTGTTCTCACTTTATCGTTTCAGCTCTACTTTGAGAAGGTCTAAGAATAGAAATAATTTAAAAAAATTAAAAAATATGTATATCTAACAGAGTAATTTCAGAGACCTTCTTCCAATTTTAGTTTCATACCACTAACATCTTTTGTAGTTTACGATATAAAGCTTACCTTCCTTATTTTATTTTTTTGTAACAATTATTTTAATCGATTTATGTTAATACAAATTAATTATAATATGACTAAGTTGCCCCTTTTTACCATTATGCTCTTCTAATTAACTAATGTTATTAATAACTTCTAAAAAATCCTTTTCTTTTATTCTAAAAAAAATTCCAATCATGTCAATTTATCTTGTTCCTATTTCTATGTTTCGGTGAAACCCGTAAGGATCTACTGTCAAAAGATGATTAGTATTTCTCTAGATTTATTTAAGGGTTATCTAAACAGTGTTTGGCTTGTTTCCTTTGTCAAATATAAATTAATGAATTAATAATATTTTTAGTATTTAATTTTACACTCTTCACGTTATTCATTTGAAATGAGTTTCTAAGAAAAATTCAAAATTTCATAAAATTCATTAATAAAAAGAGTGTAACTTAAGCAAGGGAAAATTGGTAAGGTTATAATTATTTTGCATTAATAATAAAGAGATAAAAATAATCGTTACAAAGAAATTAAAATTAGGGAGGTAAACATAATATTGCAAATTAAGGGATATTAGTGTTACGAAATTAAATTTGACGGGAGATCTCTGACCCCCTTCTCTGTTTTATTGCCGTACGATATAGAAAATTAATTGTCTTAAGATAGATGGTTAAGTGTCTTCTGTACAACAACTACTGTTCAGAAACTGTATTGAAGGGTTCTAATTATCACTATATTCTTCCTTTTTCTCTTCTCCACTTTCATCCAGTGATGCTTCGTCAATAAATTGGTGTTGGAAGTTCTGTGTGTATCACAATTGCATACGTTTGGTTCCTTAATAAATCAAAAGGACACAACTTATTAGTTATTACGAAATGACGCTTTACATATATTAGCTTTCTCTTATTTATTACTTTAAAAATAAAATATTTGGAAGGGTATTTTAGTCATTTAACTTTTAAGCTTTGGAGTTCCTATTTTCAATATAATATAGATTATTTTCTTGGTTCGTTATTTCACACGATTACATTATTACCTAAAAGTATTTCAAAATCCTTTTAGACGAGTTGTTTCCTTTTTTATAAAGCTGGCCAGTGGGCCGGGACAGCCCGAGCCCGTCCCGAGCCCGCCCCGGTCCCGCCCCGACCCCGCCAAAAAAATAAAAAAAAATTACGGGGGCGGGACTCGAACTCGGGACGGGACGAGGTCTCGTCCCGCGAGACCCGAGCCCGCCCTGTGCCCGCGAGACCCGAGCCCGCCCCGACCCCCCCTTTGCAAAAATGGCCGTTGCACCAACGGCCATTTTAGATTATGGCCGTTGGCCAACGGCCATTTTAGCCCCCCCCCCCCCCCCCTCTCCCAACCCCCTACCCCTTAATATTTATTTTTAACCCATAAGTTATTATATTTACACTTTAACCCAATTTTTCAACTATAAATAACTCATTTTCTCTTCATCTTTCTCACAAATCTTCCTACAATCTCTCTAATTTCTCAATATATCTCTCTACAATTCTACATTGTTTGCTAAATATTCAATTTTATTTATTCATTTGGGAATTGGTAGTGAAGTTGGCAACTAGCTTGAGGATCTTCCATCGAGCAAAGTTTCAATTTTCAACCTCTCGATTACACGTCGACGTTACGTCGGCGTTTGGTACATTCGTTCCTTCATTAAATTATTATTGTCTGTTTATTTAGTTTAGATCACTTAATTTTATTGTCTTTAATTATTTATTTATTATCATAATTAAAATGGAAGGATTAAAAGGTATGTTTAAGGGTAAAGGTAAGGGTGCTTCTTCTAGTAAGGGCAACCGGGGCAATGGTACTTCTTCTAGTCATCTTATTCCTACACAGATGATTTTGTTGATACTCAACATTTTCCTACAATACCATTAGATTTAGACCAGGAGCTATTTTCCGGAACTCAAGAAGACTTTAATTTAGACGATGATCTAGATGATATACCCACTAATGTTGATGACAACACACCCACTAGTGCACCTTCAACCGAAATACCTCCTATTCCCCCTAGTATGAGACGAGGTCCAAAAAACGACCATTAAAATCGATGCATGGACATTTTTTGATAGGGACGTAGAGAATCAAGTAGCCATATGTAAAATTTGTAAAAATGTTTTAAAATTTAAAACTGGAAAAGGTCACGGTGGGACGGGGGGTTTAATTAGACACGTAGTAAGTGCTCATCCAAATCTAGGTATGCCCAATACCAGGCTTCAAAACCGGGTGCGCAAACGCCCGCTCCATCGGACAAGGTTCACATACTAATATTGTCCCGGACCAAGTACAAGGTCAAATTAACCCTATGTCGGGGGAATTGTAGGCCCTAAATACAATAAACATAGAGATAGGGAAGCAATATCAAAATTAGTTGTTTGTGGAGGGTTTGTCTTTTTCATTTCCTTCATCTCCCGGTTTTATTCATTACATTAGAGATATATATAATCCTGCTTTTAACGGTTTTCCTAGATCAACTGTTAAGAGAGATGTATTTAAATTCGCGCATGAATATCAACAATATTTACGTTTTTCATTATATCATTTTAATGGCAAAGTATCCATCACGTCGATATAGGTCGTAGTACTAACGGTCATGATTATTTAACTCGTAACTTGTCATTGGATAGATTATAAATGGTCTATGCAAAAACGTATTTTAGCGTATAGATATATAGATGATAGGCACACCGGTACTTTTATTGCGAAAATATTTATCAAGTGTGCGATTATTACGGAATTACCGATAAAATTATGACTATTACATTAGATAACGCTTCTAGTAACAATTACGCAATTACAATTTTAAAAAATAGTTTAACTCCGTCTTTTTCAGACCATTTTCATATAAAATGCGCGCGTCATATATATAACTTAATTGTAAAGGATGGTCTATCACTTTTTGAAGACATTCTTAGTAAAATACAATTTGCTATAAACTTTATTTTTAAAAGTAATAAAGTACAACGTAGAAAAGAATATAAAAAAATTTGTCATGATTGTGGACTACCTTTTAGAAAAATTCCACAAGAAGTATCCACTAGGTGGAATTCTTTATACGAGCAACTACTTGTTGCTTATGACTATAAATTACCTATAACTTTATTTTTTTAACTCTCATAATAAAAAGCCAGCTGATATGATTTTAGATAGTGATTGGGAAAAAATTTCCGAACTTATTGTATTTTTAGAGAAATTTTTTCAAGCAACAAAAGAATTTTCCGGTATATATTATCCTACTATTTCAACTATGTTATTTTATATAACTCTAATATTTTTATTACTTAGTGAATATATGGAAAAACCAGCTTATAAGGCAGCTATTAAAAAAATATTTGTCAAAATAAAAAAAATATTTTATTCCTATTCCCTCTATTTATATTATTGGTTCTGTATTAAATCTTACTATTAAAATAGACGGTACTAAATCACTAATTGAAACTATTTACGATTGTATAGAAGTACTACCACCTCCAAGTCCCAAAAATCTAAATCACCCACCACCTATTGAACAAACTAAAGAAGAAGTATTGTCTAGCGTAGAACACCAATGCAAAAATATATATACATTTTATCAACAAGAAAATGCTAGTAACTTACCAACTTCCATACCATCTTCTTCATCTTCAATACAACCTCACAAAAGACATGTTGTTTCGCGGCTAGTATTGAAAGCCTCGTAAATAGAATGTGCGGTCGTACCTCTACTACTAACCAAATTAGCGAGTTGGATATTTTTGTTTTGCGGGGTTCTGTACCGTATCAAGAAGTTATCAATGAAGATGGACATGAAGACTTGCTTTGAAATACTTGGAGGGGAATGAGAAGACCTTTCCGACACTTTCAATGATGGCTCGAGATGTTTTGAACATTCAAGCGTCGTCAATCGCGTCTCGAAAGCGCTTTTTCTGCAGAGCGAGATATCAAATAGGAGACCACAGACACTCATTAGCCGGAGACGGCTTGGAAATTGCAGTATTATTCAGAGATTGGATACGAGCGGAGCGGAGAAAGTGCGGTCAACCGGAGATCAACGAAGAAGATGATGAAAACTACAACGAAATCTTAACCGAAGGTAGTGGAAGCGACGTGGATCAATTTGACCAACTAATACCAATTCCAACCGAAGAACCACATGAAATCATCAAGCAATTAGAACAGGTTTTTTTGAGAATGTAATTTTTTTAATTGTAATTTTATTATGTAATTTGTAACTTTTGGACAACACCACAAAGTTGCAATTTAGATTTTAGACAATTGTATTTGTATTACAAAAAAATCATGTCTATTAAATAATATAAGAGGCACAAAAACAGCCTTGAGATGTTTTTATTACACTATCTTGTTTTGTTTATTGAGTTTTTTTTATACATATGTTATTTTATTTTTTTTAAAAAAAAAAAAAAAAAAAAAACCCGCCGTATCCCGACCCCGCCCCGACCCGAGCCCGACGGGATCGGGATCGGGACGGGACTTGCTCCAGTCCCGCCAGACCCGACCCCGCCAGAGCCCGCCAGACCCGACCCCGCCCCTTCTCCCGTCCCGCCCGACCCCGACACCGCGGACCCGGCCCGCCAGACCCGAGCCCGGCCCACTGGCCACTCCTACTTTTTTATGTTTATCCAAAGAATAATTAGTTAATTAGGTTTCATGATAAGGATATATAATTCACCTTTTGTGCCCAATAGTAATTCCTGTCAAATCAAACAGATAAGCACTTTGGTAATTAATCCTACCCTTTACCCTTTATTTTCCATCTCTATGGGGATATCAACAAGTGAGAGAAGAAGACCACCAAGGAATGGGGTTAATAACACATATGATATTCAATTTTATTGAATCAAAGTTACTAAATAATTTCTTTTAGCCAAAAAGTTACTTAACTTTGCATAATATTATAGTAGTTACTAATCTACCTTTATAACAAAAAAGCCATCCAATTATGTCCAAGTATGATAATTGATAAAAAAATCACTAAACTATTTGATTTTACGGTTACGAAGTATAGACGTTGTGGGTTCAATGATCTAGTAATTTTATGTAATATTAGATAAAATTAAGTGGTTTTTACTCAAAAAATGGTTTAGTGGTTGTATGTGATACTTAGGTAAAGTTGTGATTTTTTTATTGCAAAAACAATTTAGTGACTTTGGAGCAATAAAATAAAAGTTGAGTGACTTCCATGAAATTTACCCCTAAGGAATGTGGTGGATGACATCTCTTCATCCGTATTGAGAGACCTCGTGTTAGAACCTTGAGAATGAAAAAAAAATCCAGTAGAGTGTGTTGCCCCCTTAAACGGATTCTACTAAAGCAAATCTAGACTAGTCAGACCAGTAAATTTCATATTAATATTAGTATTAAAAAAAAATGAAAGAAGGGGGAAAATCACATGTGAAAATTACAAAGATCAATGTCTCCAACATAGGGGTGTCAATTGGGTGGGGCGGGTGCGGGTACCTCTCTCCCGCACCCGTATCTGCCAGAAAATTTTATATTTGTCACCTACCCGTTACCCATGGCGGGTACATTTTTAACATTCATATCAGCCTAGGCGGGTATATTCTTAAATTCACACCCGTTCCACCACCCAAGTGGATATCCGCCATCCGCCACCCGCCAATATCTGTCTGTCTCAGGGAGGGTTTCGCCTCAAAATTCATTATTATTGGGCTTATGAGCTGCTAAAATTATGTGTGCCAAATTATTTGGGCTTTAGTTAAATATGAAGTTGTACAAATAAAATTATAGTTGGTAGGTATAAAGCGGGCGGGTGAATTTAGGGTGGGCGGTTGGATGCGGGGTGGGGCAAGGGGATATGAGGCGCGTATAACTACAAGTCCACCACCTACCCATATCCGCCTACTACCCGCCAAAGTTATACCATACTCGCCTACTACCCGCCAAAGTTATACCCATATCAGCTCCAACTAGGGCGGGTGCGGTGCTGAATCCACAAAATTGCAATCCACACGCCATCCCTACTCCAACACTTTAGGCAAGTGAATGAGAGTTGTTTACCAATTAGGGTCCTCATGGAACCAAAATGTATAGCCAGTTCACAAATCCATTTGGAGGAGTCAGCCTCAATGTTCTTTTCTAGTCTTTCTATTCTCCAGCATTTGCCATCATTTCTCATAGTGAAAAATGAAACTAAGTAAACCTATTTGCCAAAAATGGGGCCTCTTAAAGACAGCTGATATATGTGAATGGCACGCTTTGCGCTTTTGTCCCAGAAGTTAAAAAAAGATTCCATGTTTTTTTGTCTTCTACTATTTCTCATCATCAGAATTTGTGTTTTTTCTTACTTATCAACAGACACAAAGTGTAATTATTGTTCATAATATTTCTTGGTTCATCGGCAATCAGTTATCGTAATTAATTCATCTAGATGTCCACGTGTGAGATGCATTCATGTCATACTTGATAACAAATCCCATTTCTTCGAGATTTATTTCATGTTAGAGACAAACTTACTTGAGCATATTTATGGTGTAATATCTGTCGGAAATTTGCCTTTGGCGGGAGTTGCGATCGACCAACTTTAACGGATTAAACACTAGTGTTACGTATGTTGGAGAATCCGGTTCTTCACACATGCATGATCTACTAAGTACGTAGATAACCGTAGGGCCAAGAATCGTCAAATTTCATTGAGAAATGAAAGAGATATTGGTTCACGAAGTGAGGTGTTTGAAGCATGGAAAAGTGTGGTATTGTGTGTAATTCTTCCTCATCGGTAGAGGAAGAAAGAATTGTTGTGTATATAAGATTCGAAATTGGTTTGGGGTTTGGGACCCCAAGGGGTATCCCATGTGTTTAAAGGAGGGAGGACCTAGATGTGCTTCGGTTCGAGGAAATACCACACGCGCGCCGCCGCCCGCCCGTCCCGTTCCGGTTCTCGGGCCACGGGCCACGGGCCTTCTGATATTATCTTTTTGGGGCCAGAAGTACAGTTTGGACCAGAATTCTTTCAGATGTACAGTTTGGTCCTTGAAGTTTCAAGATGTACAGTTTGGTCCCTGAAGTTCAGAATTTCGACGGTCAAGACAGAAACGCCAAGCACTCAATTCAGCCATTTATTTTGGCTGAATTACTCCTCCTATAATGGCCAAATCCGTTGGTCTTTCACCATTTATGTTGGTGACTTTACTACCTCCATAATGGCCAAATAATGGCCATTATGGAGGCAGTTTTCAGGCAGTAAAACAGTCCATCCCTTTCCTATATAAACACCCCCTTACACCATTGTTGAGCACTAGAGTTAACAGTAAGAGATGCAGCAAAACAGTGCACGAAAATACACAACCAAAATAGTTTTCTTCCTACAACTTCCAAGCATCATTTCGTTACTCAATATTCTTCACGGTAGCTCTTGAGTTTCCTTTGCTCAAGGGTTCCATTGCTGTTTTATCTTGGGAGACAAATTGTCCAGGACGTATAAAGGATACATACGGGGCAATATTGTCTTAAGGACAGAGTGCTACACTCGACTCAGCAAAAACAATTTCCATTTTTCCATCTTCTACAAAACTGGAATTTCCAGTTTTCTTGTGTAACTATTGTAATTTTCAGATTTCTAGTTGAATTATTGAATCTTTGTTTATCCTTTCGAATACTTGTAATAGTTATATACTTCCCGTACTGCTTTATAAAGTACCATAGAGCAAAAACTCCCAACATCTTAAGACAATATTTGTATTGTATTACTATTAGTGTTCGAAAGATGTCGGTCAAAAATTGTGTGACCAAATCTGGATATGAAATGGTTTTCGGTAGAAGAGAGTGATGATGATGAACGTGTTCATGGTGTCACCGCTACCAAGACTGGTGGAAATAAGCGCTCTCGAGAGCCGAGGATGTCAACTCGGGACAAGAGGAGAAGATCGAAGATGTTATTCTATCTTGCGTGAAGGCCTATATCTCGTCCCGGACAAAAGATCCGAATAATGGTAAAGAAGAACTGGACACTCGGTTTGATGAAGTGACCGAAGTGAGCGAGAATCCGAAATTGGGATAAGTAGTTTTTCTTACTTGTCAAGAATAAAGATTAAATTATGTCGATTAAAAATGAATTAAAGTAAGGAGGAATATGAAAATAATTTATATTCCTTATGCTTTAACAAATCAGAAGTTTAATCTCATCTTCTTTTCCGTTTAAAGATTGGATTTTGTAAACGACTTAAGAAGATCCGTTCTTTTAAGTGTAATTATTAAAGTGTGTAAAGTATGTTTGCACATACGAGGGAGTAAGATCCACGATCGTGCGAAAAATCGTTACCACTCTTAAGTAAGCGCCAGAATTATCTCGGGCACCAATCTTAACGGAAGGAGTCTAAAAGCTAAAGACGTTGAACTGTCATACTATTTGGCGAAGATCCTTCATAGGATGATATTGGACACTCAGTCACATAAAGCCTCCGGGCGGCGGGTGGGCCAAAATTCCTTTGATAGGATGATATTGGACACTCGATCATACAAAGCCTCCGGCGGCCGGGAGTGGGCCAAAATTTCTTTGATATGATGATATTGGACACTCGGTCATATAAAGCCTCCGGGACGGCGGAGTGGGGCCAAAATTCATTTCATAGGAAAAATAATGGACACCTAGTAAGGTGGGCCACAATTTCCAGGTCTTAAATGATCTGAAGGCCTAAAGAAAAGGCAGAAAAGAAATTAGACACTCGATCGCAAAGCAACCGGAGTGGGCCGGAGTATCTGGATCACATATGATCCGGTTACGCCCAACCACGGGTAAGAGGTTGTTCATGTGAAGCAACACCACCTCTAAAGTAGAAGGGGTTGGAGAGGTTGTCCTCAATAGGACTTCAGGGAATGAGATCACTCTAAGATGATGTGATACATGTCTCTAACTTGGTTTAAGGGACGTTGTTGGTCAAGCTGGTTTGAGACTAGTCCAACAGTGCAGCCGTAATAACTAAGAATGGTACGGTATGTCCGTAGCCAAATGAATGATATATTTGTAATCCGTGCGTCTATGCCATCATAGATTAAGACACGTTAAATAGCAAGTCATTCAAAAGCTAACGATGTTGAGATTGTTGCCTTCTTCGACATAAACCCTCAAAATAAATGTGAGGTAGATGAAGAGGCAAAATCACCTTTCCAAATTCCGTCAAGGGAATAGCGAAAGAAAGATCACGCTCCTCTAGAACTTAGTCACACCTACTTGGGTGATTTGAAGTTTATACAAAATAGAGGGGGAGACAAGTACGTTGTGATCTTCATTGATGATGGTACAACGTATGGAATCCTTTGTTTGTTAAAAAGCAAAGATGAAGTTGTTGAAGCGGATAAGCGCTACAAAGCGAAAGTTGAAAATCAACTAAGCCTACGGATTGAAAAATTCGTAGTGATAGAGGGGGAGAATGTGAAGCATCATTTATTAAACGAACTGCTCATTACTTACCTCAGTCTAACGGTGTTAGCCAAGCGCAAACCCGTACGCCCAAATTATGTGGGGCAAGGCGATCCTTACCGCTAATGTGATTCTCAACAGAACTCCGCATAAGGATAAGGATAACCCTCCGTGTGAGACATGGAAAGGATCTCACATACAAATGTTGTGATGTGAGGTGGTTTCGTACCTAAAGCTGTAGATTGCATATCCACTGGATCTGCAAATAACAGTAGTGTTGATCGCCTCTTGGCGTAAAAGAATGTTGAATTCCTTGAAGATAACTTTCCTTGAAATAGGAAAAATGAGTAATTGCTCAAGGTTAACAAGAACCCGCGAGGGCCTGACTGTCCGGAACTAAACGTTCGTATCTTCGAGACTCGAAAGTTCTTCGGCTATCCCGGAACTTAATATTCCAGATCTGCAGAACTCAGGGATTCTAGATGTTGAACCGAGAAGGAGCAAAGAAGGGGACAAAGACTTGTTCCAATCCTTCTAGCTTGTATGGTTAATAATGAACCATGGACAATTAACAAATAATTGTCATCTCCAAAAGCATTTTTTTGGAAAGAAGCTAAAGAGAGAAATATATTCCATCATATAGAACCATACTTGTGTAATGGTTGATCTTCCTCCGGGAAAAGAACCTTTGGGTTGTAAAATGTACTCCCCTGTGAGTAACTTAACATCTAGGGCCATTGCATCTTGCGTGGCATGGATGTTGAAATAGCCTTCCCAACCGGAGAGTTGGAAGAAGAGAATCAGAGTTGGTTTGCTGGACTGTTGGGCTTCTTCCTGAACTTTCATTTTGGTCCCTGAAATGTTTACATTTTGGTCGTGAAAGTCTCGGATAAAACGAAACAATGAATCGACCATAGAAACATTGGCTCTGAAGTTAGAAAGCCAACAGTTGGAAAACCAACGGTCTGAGAGTGAAAATCATATTGAAACAAAGTCTCGATATGAAAGATATGGGTATCACAGATGACTTCTTAGTAATTGGATTTCTAAGACATCTAATGGATCGGTCAATAGTTGACGAGTCTCGTTGAAGCCACCAATGGATATGAATCATAGAACTGATTGGAATCATGGTGCACCTATAGACAAGGAGCGATATGCTCGGGTCACGTGTAGTTCAATGTATTGTACACACTACAACCGACCCGGTATCGTCCAACAAACAGATCGATTGATCTAAGGTTCACCGATGATCTTAATACATGATCAATAGAAGGCGTTAAGTTGGATATGACGATATCCGAATTATTCGCTTATCTACGGATTATAGTATTCTGGATGTCCAATGGTTCTAGGAGAACACAAGTAATGCAAACCGGACATCGGATCGAAGAACACCAAAGTCACAAGTAAATGTGTATGGTGGGTCTTGGAAAATCCTCTAAGCAAACTTGCATCGACCGATTCATGATGGTATCGGAGTTTATCGCTTTATACAAAGCATGAAAGAAGTTGAGTAACTTCACGACTCATTAGAGGACGTCCCTTATTGGGAGAAACTCGTGCCTTCGCGGTTACACTCGTGGCTAGCCGGTCGGCTTCGGGAAGGACACGGATGATGGCGTCTGGACATATCTCGTCGGGATCGACGGAGACATAAGACCGTATGGCGGTTGATCATCACGGGTGTCACTTCCTTGTTTACTAACTAAGGGACTACCCGGAGATCAAGTGTTACGCCTGTCTAGGGGAATGAGCTTAAAACCCAAAATATACGGACCAATACGGTGGAAACCCAACCTTACGAACCGGAGATCCCGGTAATTTGGTTCAATGGGAAAACTAAGTTGTAAAGGTTCGGTTGATCGCTTCGGTGGAAGCATGAGCACTTCGGATAGTGATTTCGAAAAGAAACACCAAATCCAAAGCCGTTCCCGCGATAGACGTTAAGTGCTACCTGCAGTATGGGTAAAGGTTAAGTTTTCAAAACCTGTAATGCTCCTCAACAGTTGAGGTTAGGTCTTTGGGAAACTTTTAATGGTTCCTAACACTTATGAAGTGGGGTATAGCAGGATACCTTGTAGGAGACCACCTATTTAAGTGCGAGGACATACCGCCTCAAATTGAACGCACTTAAGAATCCAAGACGTTGTCCATGGCCAAAACGGACATAAACATTACGAAGAAGAGAGTAAGGGAATTTGTTGTGTTGGTACCATTGACTTGGCTTACACAAAACAACGACGGTTCAAGACATCACGTTCACCGCGCAAAGTAAGTCCGATGGTATTTAACTATGGAAGGTTCAAAGCCGAGGCTACCTCTCCTTATGCAACATCGGTCCGTTTGAAATATTGCTTTGAAATGAAAAGACACCATGTGAGTGCGCCAAAATCTCTTTCAAGAGGGGATTGTTGGAAATTTGCCTTTGGCGGGAGTTGCGACCGACCAACTTTAACGGCTTAAACACTAGTGTTACGTATGTTGGAGAATCCGGTTCTTCACACATGCATGATCTACTAAGTACGTAGATAACCGTAGGGCCAAGAATCGTCAAATTTCATTGAGAAATGAAAGAGATATTGGTTCACGAAGTGAGGTGTTTGAAGCATGGAAAAGTGTGGTATTGTGTGTAATTCTCCCTCATCGGTAGAGGAAGAAAGAATTGTTGTGTATATAAGATTCGAAATTGGTTTGGGGTTTGGGACCCCAAGGGGTATCCCATGTGTTTAGAGGAGGGAGGACCTAGATGTGCTTCGGTTCGAGGAAAGACCACACGCGCGCCGCCGCCGCCCGCCCGTTCCGGTTCTCGGGTCACGGGTCACGGGCCACGGGCCACGGGCTGTGGGTCTTCTGATATTATCTTTTTGGGCCAGAAAACTTTACCGAAGTACGGTTTGATCCCGAAGTTTCGATATACGATTTGGACCGAATTCTTTCGGATGTACGCTTTGGTCCTTGAAGTTTCAAGATGTACGCTTTGGTCCCCGAAGTTCGAATTTCGACGGTCAAGACAAGAAACGCTTAAGCTCAATTCACCCATTTATTTTGGCTGAATTACTCCTCCTATAATGGCCAAATCCGTTGGTCTTTCACCATTTATGTTGGTGACTTTACTACCTCTATAATGGCCAAATAATGGCCATTATGGAGGCAGTTTTCAGGCAGTAAAACAGTCCATCCCTCTCCTATATAAACACCCCTTACACCATTGTTGAGCACTAGAGTTAACAAGAAGAGATGCAAAAAACAAAGGCACGAAAATACACAACCAAAATAGTTTTCTTCCTACAACTTCCAAGCATCATTTCGTTACTCAATATTCTTCACGGTAGCTCTTGAGTTTCCTTTGCTCAAGGGTTCCATTGTTGTTTTATCTTGGGAGACAAATTGTCCAGACGTATAAAGGATACATACGGGGCAATATTGTCTTAAAGGACAGAGTGCTACACTCGACTCAGCAAAAACAATTTCCATTTTTCCATCTTCTACAAAACTGGAATTTCCAGTTTTCTTGTGTAACTATTGTAATTTTCAGATTTCTAGTTGAATTATTGAATCTTTGTTTATCCTTTCGAATACTTGTAATAGTTATATACTTCCCGTACTGCTTTATAAAGTACCATAGAGCAAAAACTCCCAACAATATCTACTATTTTACTTGAATTATAAGATGTTTAATTAAAATTTAATTAGGAAATTAATCATATTTACTTCATTCTTAATTCACGAGATATTTTAAAAGGAAGAACTATACGATAATTCCAAGAACTAATGAAAAATATCTCCATAGACAGACACTCACTACCATATGCCTAATTAATTGGATTCGGACTAATCAATGAATAGTAAACATCAACTTGAATTAGACCCGACAAAATTGTGCGACATTTTTTTGAAATTTGTTTCCATGACAAAGATGTCAATTTTTTCTCCATGTTGTGACCATCGAAGGTTCAACAAATGAAGAAATGTCAAAATATAAGCCGGATCCTATTAATTCTTTACTCTTCCTCTTCTTTTTTCCCCCTCTTTTTTTTTGAGTTTATTTACTTCAGTCAATTTTACATGTCATGTTTTTATTTTACACGTCCCTTATAAAATATTAACTATAACAAATTTGACTAAATTTTTCTTTTATTTCTTTGATCTTAATTTAATACCACTCTTTTTTTTACCATATTAATAGACATTATGTCTAACTCAACTTCAAAAAAGTTAGTTTATGAGGTTACCTGATAGTAAAAAGGTATTTAGTTGATTAGGTCATCTTTACATGTTATAGCAGTTAATCTGTCTTATTTTCAAGAATACACTACAAGTTCATACCATTTTTTTGTGTCATAGCGGGATTGACTTTTCTATACAGTCGCACTGGCATGGCCCATTGATTTGTTTTCAATTGGAGCATCAAGTAGCGCAGCCCGATTCTACTTGACTAGGCTTGTGCTCCTCCCATAAGAGAGTTTGTTTTACCCAAATTCTCTTTAACAAGGCAGAATACTTGTTAGTTTCGAATGAAGAATTGCCCTGCCCTATATTCCACAGGTTTAGAAGATTTACTTATAAATATTATTTGAGTGACTTGAGCATATAAAAACTAACTAAACTGAGAGTATATATATCTTAAAACTCAACAAAGAAAACAGCAAAGAAGAGAAAAACATTGTTGGAAACAGCAGATAAAGTATGTGCCCTGAATTCTGAAACAACAAATTTTTTAACCTTTTCCCAAAGCAGAACAAACATAGCACTGTAGAAAAGGAAAAAGTAAGGTAAGCTAATAAGGGCAGACATCAATTATTCGAAGCAAGAAAGTAAAATTTTCACATAATTGCGTGCGTGTGCTACTATATGACATATCATCAGCTAATAGTCAAATTAAAACACCACAACTTTTTATTTTGGTCTTAACCGAAATATTCTGACATTATACGCTACCATGATATAGGGATCTGTTATTTTCTTGTGCATGGAGTTCCATAAGGTTTACAGGGCATTTATATATACGTGGTTTTCAATATTGCAGTTCAAAATTCCAAGTTGTGACCTCATGAAGGCTACACTTAAGTATTTGGTAGGCATTGCTGGTCCAAGTGGTTATGGTTCTAAAACCACTGCAGAGCAAGTCACTCAACATTGTTCTGTTTCCTTTACTTCTCAGCTTACTGCAATTATCACTGGTTAGTCTTCAAAATCCCTCATGTTACTATATGCCATTGTATCGTGAAAAGTTATGGAAATAAACTGTTTAAATTTTCTTTTATCATTCGATATATCACTAGTGGTGGAGCCAGAATTTTCTAAGAGGATCCAAAATATAAAGAAAGGGAATAACTTTGACCTTATATATACTAATTCTCCAGACGAATGGGGTCCGAATGAGCCCCCTACACCTTCTAGCTCTGCCCCTGGATGCCATAGTTGCTACTCCATAAAGTCGAGCATTATCCGTTCATTTTGTTTTCCGAAACCTGATATTGAGAAATCGTTATCTTCAGCAAGTTTTATTTCTTTCTATCTATCTATGCAGAAGAATTTCAGTTCCTTCCACAAGATGGAAGAGAAATTAAAGTCTTGTTTATCTAATCCCTTTTACTGAGTATTTCTCTTGTTAGTCATGACAGTACCTTGTTTTAAGCCATTTGAAAACTGGCTCCATTGATCTTTGGTTGGATCATTTTGAAGAAATTTAAAAAGGGCAGTCTAGTGCACGAAGAATTTCCTTAATATGCATATCTTTAGTTTCTCTTACAAATTTGTTTAGTGGCCATGGCCCATGTTTTCAATGGTGTTCCTGGGTTTTTCAGCTGTAGGGTACTATGAAAGTTTTATGTCTTCACTCATCATTTGGTTTCCTGAATCCTGATAACAGTTATACTCTGTAACACATTTCAAGAAAACTATTCAAATTATAGCTCTCTTCCTGTCCCTCTTCCAACTAGTGGCATACGTAAAATTTTGCACAAATTGTGTATGCCGACCTACTATATATATATATATATATATATATATATTATTTCTTAAAAATATTATAATTAGAAAAAGATCAGCGAAGCAGTGTTGAATGACACCAGTTGGTTCATTCTGCCTCCAAGAAAAGAGGAAAACAGGGTCTAAGTGGTTCTTTTAATTATTTTTTTTAAGGAAGATATAGTTTTGTCTCTACTGAGTAATACTCTCATAGATTAATGTTTTTATTTATATAGTATATGAGTAGTTTCCATCTGGACAGTGCTGAGAACTAATCAAGCTATCTTTAACAACAAAAAGTTCAATATCTAAATATTTAAATCACAGTCCACACTTTTCATAGATTACAATTTTAATCACCATGCATTAGTGCTCTATCCATAGATTCAATTTGTCATGTAAAGTTTAGACAAAGCATGATATACCTTTTCTTCCTTGTTTATACAATTTAACTTATATACACATGCAATTAAAAAGATTATGCAACAAAAAAATTTAGTTATCAATTTTACCGGGTTACAAATAATACTTACTACCTTATAAGTGACCAGATTGTATAAATATTTTTTGAGATAATATCTCAGATGGTCACTCAACTATAGCTAGTTCACTCAGAAAGTCACTCAACTAGGGTTAGTTCACTCACAAAGTCACTCAACTATGACTAGTTCACTCAAAAAGTCACTTAACTTTGTTTTTTAAAAAGTCACTCAACTATTGATGTTTCACCTACAAAGTCACCCAACCTATTTAAGTGATTTTTAATTAAATTTTATTGACATAAATTTTAACCATTCCTTTTGTTAAATGGTGCTACTTATTAAGTGACATTATAACCATTCCTCTTTCCTGCTTATATAATCATTTGTAATTATTAGTTTTGGGTAATCATAATTGTGAGATTTAAAGATTTTCTCGAATTTTATTTGCTTTAAATTTTCAAATTATTTACCCTTAGTTGATATTGGAAAATTGGAATTTTGATTGAAGTGATACATAAATGGGTGTTTGGTATAGGGTCTATTGTTGATCTGGGGGATGATTCACCTGTAAAAATATATTTTTGCTTAGTATTTTGCAGTAATTGTTACTCTCTCTGTCTCAATTTATATGATATAGTTTGATTTGACACGAAATTTAAGAAATAAAAGAAGACTTTTGAATCTTGTGGTCTAAAATAAGCTAAATATATTTGTGTGATTATAAATCATCTCGTTAAGCGTAAAAGGTAAAGTTCAAAGTAAAATTATTATCAAATATGAAAATATGTCATTCTTTTTGGAATTGACTAAAAAAGAAAGTGAGTTATATAAATTGGGACAAAGGGAGTAGTTTAATTTCTGAGTAAAATAGGAGAATGTAATTGTATAAGAAGAAATAAGTGTTAAATGTTTCAAGATTAGTTCAACTACCAAATGCCACTAAATAAGCAGCACCATTTAACAAAAGGAATGGCTAAAAGGAGTATTTTTTTTTATTTCTTACAATCTTGACTTTAAATTAAAATTTTATGTCAATAAATTTTAATTAAAAAATTACTTAAATAGGGTAGATGATTTTGTGAGTGAAACAACAATAGTTGAGTGACTTTTTGGTTAGAAAATAAAGTTGAGTGTTTTTTGATTGAACTAGCCATAGTTGAGTGACTTTCTTGTTAGAAAACAAAATTGAGTAACTTTCTGAGTGAACTAGTCATAGTTGAGTGACCTGAGATATTATCTCAATATTTTTCATAGACAGTGATCACTACAAGAAAATATAGATTTGGCAACAATAAATATATTGTTGCTAAAAAACGTAAATGGCAACAAAAAACAATAACTTGTTGTTGCAAAAACTTTTCGAACCGGAGGTTATTGCAATGACATTTGGCGACAACATCCAACATATTACAATAAATATGTTGTTGGCAAATGTCTTTTTTCTTGTAGTGAATAGAACATAAAGGATCTTTTCGATTTCCGTTTTGGATTTTGATGACCGAAAAATGACAGGTGCAACATCAGGGATTGGAGCAGAAACAGCAAGAGTGCTGGCAAAGAGGGGTGTAAGATTAGTTATTCCTGCAAGGGACTTGAAGAAGGCAGCCATACTAAAGGAAGCCATACAAAAGCAGAGTCCTTGGGCTGAGATAATTTTATTTGAGATAGAGTTGAGTTCATTTGCTTCTATTCAAAGATTTTGTGCCCAGTTCTTGTCTTTAGGATTGCCTCTTCACATTCTCATGTATGTCTCTACTTTGTAGTTGTACTTCTTCTTTTGTATTTTCTTCTGGGTGACTGCTTTTTAATTTACAACTGGTTGTTGTGAGAGAAATAAGGGTGAGACACTAACTGATGGTATTTGGTCTCTAATTTTGTCATGCAGAAATAACGCAGGGAAATTTTCACAGAAGTTTGAGTTTTCTGATGACAAAATTGAGCTCACGTTTGCCACAAACTATTTAGGTATCTCCTGTTCAGGACTACTTTCACACGATTAGTAATAAGAGAAATAATAAGTTCATAGTAACATTAATATCACGAGTCTAAAGTTCAATTGCAGGTAACTATAATGATTGAGTGGATTAGTAACTTAAATAATAAGACAAGTGACCATTTTATAGCAGATTAAATTATATTGATAATATAAACTACTCCGTCCGTCTCCAAAAAATTGTCTTAGTTTGACTTGGCTCGGAGTTTTAGAAATAAAGTAAGACTTTTGAAATGTGTGGTCAAAAACAAGTCTTAGATATTTGTGTGGTTGTAAATAATTTCATAAGTTAAATTATTTTTAAATATAAAAATATGTCAATCTTTTTGTGATAAGCTAATAAGAAAAGTAAAACAATCTTTTTAGAACGGAGGGAGTATTATTATAGTCTATGAGTACTAGTTAAAATCCAATTGGATATTGTATTTGGACAGGTCATTTTTTATTGACAGAAATGCTACTAGATAATATGGTAGAGACAGCAGAGCAGGCAGGGATTGAAGGAAGGATTGTAAATGTTAGTTCTGTAGTTCACAACTGGGTTAAAAGAGATCATTTTTGCTTCAGCCAAATGCTCAATCCTAAAAGGTATATTACAGTCCTTATACTTGTTAGTAATACATGTATTATCAAAGATTTCATTACTTGTATATAAGTATCAATGCAATTTATTTTGAATTGTACAGTTATAATGGTACTCGTGCATATGCACAGTCAAAATTGGCCAACATTTTACATGCCAAGGAACTGTCAAGACAACTAAAGGTGAATACATGCATATTTATTTTCCTTTTACCCTAGAGGTCGCACTACAAATAGTTTCAGCCATGAGATTATCCTTTAGGTCGCCACAAAAGTCTTTTGTACTGACTTCCACTTTTTGCGACACTTTAGTCGCCACAAATGTCTCATTTCTTGTGGAGTAAAAACAATACACAAATATATTGGCAAATTATAGTGCCAATTCTGTAGTTGTTTTGTCCAATAGCTCCGTGGCTTTGTATTTTTGGACTGGTTGGATACTGAAAAATTTATCTCTTGAACTCTAAACAGGCAAGAAATGCAAATGTAGCTATCAATGTTGTCCATCCAGGCATTGTGAAAACTGGAATAACAAGGGATCACAAGGGCTTTATCACAGGCATGCATTTCCCTTTTTGTCCTTTTGAGCTTTTCTTTTTTCACAATTTGCTGCAGAAAGAAGTAAAGACAACTAAAGAAACTAACTTTCCTCATAAATTGGAACAGATTCCCTCTATTTTATGGCATCAAAGCTTCTAAAGTCAACATCACAGGTTTGTTATTATATGCCTCTTTGTTATAACACTTGTATACTTTCTTTTGCTAAAAGAATATGGGAAAAAAAAACTCATGTGACAAACATTTGAGGTTAATTTTTGGAATGGCAGGGTTCAGCAAGTACATGTTATGTAGCACTAAACCCACAAACAAAGGGAGTAAGTGGGAAATACTTTGCAGATTGCAATGTATGTCACTGCTCAGCTTTAGCAAATGACGAAATTGAAGCTCATATAATTTGGAAGCACACTCGTGCCCTAATTCATAGGAGATTGTTTTCACCTTTGAAATGATAATCCTTAAAAAAAAGTTAAAAAGGAATTGGGAGTGGTAGACGTGTAAATAAATAGATATACAGTTTGTATATCCATGATGTCAGAAAAGAGGATCACACTATAAAATCATAGGGTGAGATTTTTTCATTTGATCAATAAATAAGACTTTTCTTTTCATCTTTTTGGGTGGTCCTAAACAATTATTATGTACTATATCACGCTTTCCCTTTTCTCTTTGCACTTTGAATATTCAATGGAGTAATTTGTTACATCTCAAAAACACCATTAATACTCCTTTACCACCTATGTTTCCACGTAGAAATAACTTTCAGATTATACAAATACCTGTAAAATGGATGCCTATCAGCTTTTTCAGGCATTACATAACTATAGTAATTTTTTTACTATTTCCTTTTGAGATTGCCTTTGAATCAACATTGCAATTAACTTTAATCCCAAAAGAAACAATATTGGAATCGATTTACATGAAAAGCACAATAGAAAGAAAAGTTTGGTTGTGCACCTAATATCAACTGCTGCATTGTAAGCAATCAATAAACCAAGCTTCAATCCCGAACAAATAGGGGCAGCAATAAGACCACTTTTTTCCTCAATCTGTGTGCTCTTTTCTTTCTTGCTATTACAATGTTAAACCGTTATGACACAGATCGAGTAATTATACCCCAACCAGAAATGAGATAAAGATTAGAAGCAGAACAGAAAATATAACTGCAGCAATCACTGTTCTATAATAAGATACTACAAGATTAAAATGTATAGAAGTACAAATGATAAGTCCTTGCACAGACCACCAACCAAAATATAAATATAAGGAGAATGGAATGGATAATTTGAAAACTGTGGCAATATATATCAAAATAAACAAGTTTTTTGACCTAGGAAACAAATCAGCTAAGTCAAACCTTAATTTGACTGAATCATGAAGCATGTAAAGAAGACTTAGATCTTAGGTCTTAAACTAAAGGTGTATATATAACATACTAAAAGTATCCTTTGAATCTTGTTGTCTTACACATGTCATGTCATCATATAAGGGAGTGTCATTAAGGGTAAAACAAGAGTGTTGGAATTAAAAATTTAATAAATATAGACAGGTCATATTCTTTTCTAAATAGACTAAAAAGGAAAGTAATACAAATAAATTAAAGAGGGAATATTTGCTAGTCAATGCTGGCAAACTGAGAGTATATGATGGCGGATCAGATTCAGATGAAAAAAGGCTGATTATTATCATTTCTTGACCTGCCAAAGAAGAAAATTTGTTCATTAGAGTCTCATGTTGTATGAAGTGCTTAATCAAATTCAACTTAATTGACTTTATTGGCGTTATGAGATGATTCTTTAAGCAACGTGTTGCACAGTAGATATTTTTGGTAAAAAACTATTCACGAGAAGGCATAATCAATAAGATTGTTTGATATTAATTCACTTCTTTAATCATCCATCTAATGCTGTAAAATTAGTTGTTCATTATCACTGTAATCCTTCAGATAATGTTATCAAATTACTAAAGCTTTCGTATTTGGTATAAAGTTGATGAATTTAAATGGTGAACATTGTCAGTGAGGATTCATATAGCCATACGTGGTCTCTTTTTTCAGATCAGTTTTCTAGCCATAGGTGGTTTCACATCAGTGTTAATGAACACAAACAACAATAAATGGATGACTTATTTGGTATCTATTCAACATTATCCAAGAATTCACAGGATAACACAAACACTTAAATTGATTTGAGCAAATTGTCAAAATATGTTCGAAGTTAACAGAAAGATACCTTAAAACGAGGAGAACGGCGAAAAGATGATGCAGATACAAGAGAGAGAACGTCTGATCTGTCCCTTTTACAACGGGCAAGCTTCCGGGAATTTCTCTTATATTCACCAGGTTGAGGCAAGCTTTCTGCTGCTATGTGTTCTTTAGTATACTTTTTTTTATCTTATTTACCTGCGTTAGTTACTGTTTCCTTTTTCAGAATGCGCTATCATGGCTTATTCGCTTTTGCTACCATCATTTTCATACTGCTCTAAATTTTTTGTCCGGGTCTGACCGTTTCTCTTGCTTTGCTTGTGCTTATGCTTTGTCTTGAGCCGAGGGTCTTTCGAAAACAACCTCTCTACCTATCAAGGCAGAGGTAAGGTCTGCGTACACTCTACCCTCCCCAAACCCCACGTTGTGTGATTTCACTGGGTATGTTGTTGTTGTTTGTTGTATTCATCAGGTTGAGGCTCCGCTTTCTGGGGTGAAGATTCATCTCTACTACTAGTTGAAATGCACGAAATCAGGGGAAGCATAGAGACCGTATAAATATCTTGACCTTGTGATGTTAATCCTGGAAGGAACCACATATAAACATTCCCTTAGAGTAGCTTATCAAATATATCCAAATTCAGAAACAATAACAGCATTTGCATGAAAAGTGAAAACACTCCTATCATACTTGTGAATCTGCAAACTATATCAATTACTCTTGAATGTCTTGCACAACTAGCAATATATTTCATGATTATTATTTTTTTCAAAAGAAAAAAAAAACTCGCAATGGGGAGAAGAAGTGAAGAACAAAGAAACAGGAAAGGGCATACCACGTGCTACAGCTTCTAGAAATTTCTCTCATAGTCCTGACAAACTTGAATAGTCCATTGCTTTTATTTAACTCAATGAGCAGTTCTTTTGCGCCATTCAGCTGCGGATCACAATCAATCACTAATAATCCAAGCAAAGGAAAGAATTATAATTCAGCACTACCTTTCAATTTATTAAAGTTGATTAAGAATCCAGACTTACAAGTATGTACATCATTCTCATGACGGACAGTAAAAGAGTACTCATCATCTGGATTGTTGGCATCTATATTGGTAAAGATGAATTTTATTCCTGCAGAGAATGTTGGCCATGAATGTTTTCAAATGAGTGTATCTCTATTTAGAGTTTAGAATCTGAATAGAAATCTGTGCTTTATTATTAAACATGTTCGGCAAGAAAAGATTTGCTCTTCTGGTATGCTAAAATGTGTCTAGCAGAGAAGATTTGACATAGCTTGGCCACATTCAATACGTAAACCAAGCACCTTATTGTACCACACAGTAGCCTCCTGTATTGCATCTCTATCTTCAGTGTTCTGGTTAAGCTTTTCTTCAAGTGCTTTCAGAGCTTTCACCCCAACAGGAAAGAAATGCACAGCTCAATTATCATACATTATCAAGTAATTAATGGAAACAGCACAAATTGATAAGACCTATGCGACATGATTGGTCAATGAAGTAGACTGAGAATCATGAGGTCTTAGGTTCAATTCCCAGCGGAGGCAAAAAGCACCAGGTGATTTCTTCTTATTTGTCCAAGCCTTGGTGGATAGAATTACCCAATACTTATACTGGTGGGAGGTAGCAGGTACCCGTGGAATTAGTCGAGGCGCGGACAAGCTGGCCTGGACACCACGATTATTAAAAAAAAAAAGCGCCGACGTGATCCACGCAGAAATAACTTCAATAAAAGGAGCATTCTGGAAGGAGAAGATAAAAGGAATGAATACATTTTGATGTCCAATATTATTTTGAAGCTTGAGATATCACAAAGGAACAAGAGACAACTATTGTATTTCTTCATACTCCTTCCCACCAAATCATATACCTTTATTCGACCAGGCACAAGCATTTAGAGAGAAGTTCAGACTTCATTGCATTTAACCAGAAGTCGATTTAGAAGCATAGATAAAATTAACTTTTGACGAACTATATATAAAAGAGGGTCTCTTCTAACTTCTGATGATATAACATTTCGAATGCTTTTGAATGCTCCAAGGAAGTATCTTTTTAGGAGAGGTGGCATGATTTTGTGACAGTACTTGAGACAAAGAGATCAAGTGATAAGATTACACATGCAACTATATTTGGATAAGAATCAACTTGCAGAACGGATATACTAGAAAACTGGATCCTTCTTTACCCAAGCAGTATTAGTTAACAATAATACAGAAAATTCTGAAACTAGGGACTTAGGATGTCTCAAACTAGTTATGCCTGACAGAACAAATTACGAAAGTACTGTCTGAAAAATAATTAATGGGTTGGAGAAGAAAACACTAATTAACTTATTAGGACAACGCTAAAAAATTCCTCAATGCAAGGTAAATTTGTTGGAAATTTGTCTTTGGTGGGGAGGTGCGTCCACCCATATTTAATGAATTAAACACTAGGGTTTCGCATGTTGGAGGTTTTGTCTCTTCACACGTGCATAATCTACTAAGTGAGTAGATGACCGTAGGGCCAAGAATCGTCAAATTTCGTTGAGAAATGAAAGAGATATTGGTCCACGAAGTAAGGTGTTTGAGACATGGAAATATGACGTGGGACAAATCTACCACATCGGTGGGAAAAGGAAGAATTGCTCTCTTTATAAGTTTCAAAATTGGCTAAGGGTTTGGGACCCAAGGGTAACCCATGTGTTTGAAGGAGGGAGGACCTAGATGTGCTTTGGTTCGAGGCTAAGCCCACACGCACGTCGTCGGTTCGGTCCGGTCCGGGCTCGGGTCACGGGTCTTGGGCTTGGGTCTTGGGCTTCTTCTGATAGACCCCCCAAATTGCTTAATATTTACAGTTTGGTCCCTGGAGTTTCTGAAAAGATGAAATTGGAAACGACGGAAGGCAGAAAGTTTCTACCTACCGTTTGAGTTGATTTTTGGGGCGTTATTGCACATTAACCAGCCATTACTTGGCTGATTAACTCCCTCATTCAATGTCCATAAACAGCCATTTCTTGGCAGCTGGAGTCCCTCCCCTTATGTTATATATTGGAGTCTTTTGGCTCAATTGTGGGTGGCCAGAAAAAACGAGACAACAACATATAAACACAGAGACAAACAGAAGAGAGAAACAACACACATTCTGTCCAAAAACGTGAGCAGAAACAGTGTCAAAAACAGAAACTCTTCCTTCCTTTTCCATTCTTCAGCAAGTCGTTTCGTGTTTGTTTTTTCTTCGTCAGAATCAACCTATTTGCTTTGTAGTGTTGATTAGTTGTTGTTTTATCTTGGGAGACTATTGCCCGTTAACGTAAAAGCATATATATGGGGCAATCTTGTCTTAAAGACAGAGAGTCATCTCTCGACTCATCCACAGTTGTAACAATCCAGATTCAGTGTTTCTTGATTTCAGGTTATCAAGATTCAAGACTCAACAACCTTGCGGCAGTTCTGAATATTGGCTTGTTTGTTTATCCTTTCGAACACTTGTAATATTTATTTACTTCCCGTACTGCTTTACATATCTAACAAAATTGACCAAGTAATAGGCCAGTACCTTCAAGAAAATGAAAAGAAGAGGAAATAAACCTATAAATGTACAACAATGACGGGTGCGATATATTAGCTAGGCTTTCTTTTAATAACAATTCTGTTTTGGACCAGCTTGCGCAAACTTCAACTAATCCACTCGTACCTACTACCTCCTGTCAATACAAGTTAAGGGTAATTCAAAGTATTTGACAAAAATATGGTCAAAGAAAATATCCTTTGACTTTCCAAATAGTAACTAAGACACAAAAATTGAAACATAGAATATTTAGTTCAAGGGAAATTCTCTGTCATAAACATATTTATTCAACAACAGCTCACAGAACCAATGGATACTGCAATGGGGTTAATGACGTTGAAGTAGGTATTTGTATGGAAAGAAAGCATTCATATTGTCACCTCGTGTCATCATAATTAGTAACAAAAAAGCATAACTGAGAAGAGATACTTCATCGAAACATTGCCACTTCCTATTTGTGTAATTAAAAGACTCGAAACATGACTCCCGGATTCTAAATGGAATGAGAGAAGAATAACTTTTTACAAGGATGAAATTTACCATCCGCTTGTAAAGATAGTAGGGCAGAATATTCATCTTCCACGACCCCTCTAAGTTCTTCCACTCAAGCATTGGTACCAGATAATAAGTCTGCTATTTCTATCCCCCAACCCCCCTACCCCTTAATATTTATTTTTAACCCATAAGTTATTATATTTACACTTTAACCCAATTTTTCAACTATAAATAACTCATTTTCTCTTCATCTTTCTCACAAATCTTCCTACAATCTCTCTAATTTCTCAATATATCTCTCTACATTGTTTGCTAAATATTCAATTTTATTAATTCATTTGGGAATTGGGAGTGAAGTTGGCAACTAGCTTGAGGATCTTCCATCGAGCAAAGTTTCAATTTTCAACCTCTCGATTACACGTCGACGTTACGTCGGCGTTTGGTACATTCGTTCCTTCATTAAATTATTATTGTCTGTTTATTTTATTTAGCGCACTTAATTTTATTGTCTTTAATTATTTATTATCATAATTAAAATGGAAGGATTAAAAGGTATGTTTAAGGGTAAGGGTAAGGGTGCTTCTTCTAGTAGAGGCAACCAGGGCAAGGGTACTTCTTCTAGTCATCTTATTCCTACACAGGATGATTTTGTTGATACTCAACATTTTCCTACAATACCATTAGATTTAGACGAGGAGTTATTTTCTGAACTCAAGAAGACTTTAATTTAGACGATGATCTAGACGATACACCCACTAATATTGATGACAACACGCCCACTAGTGCACCTTCAACCGAAATACCTCCTATTCCCCCTAGTATGAGACGAGGTCCAAGGCAAAACGACCATTAAAATCGATGCATGGACATTTTTTGATAGGGACGTAGAGAATCAAGTAGCCATATGTAAAATTTGTAAAAATGTTTTAAAATTTAAAACTGGAAAAGGTCACGGTGGGACGGAGGGTTTAATTAGACACGTAGTAAGTGCTCATCCAACTAGGTATGCCCAATACCAGGCTTCAAAACCGGGTGCGCAAACGGCGCTCCATCGGGACAAGGTTCACATACGATATCGTCCCGGATCAAGTACGGTCAAATTAACCCTATGACGGAGGGAATTGTAGGCTCTAAATACAACAAACATAGAGATAGGGAAGCAATATCAAAATTAGTTGCTTTGTGGAGGGTTTGCCTTTTTCATTTCCTTCATCTCCGGTTTTATTCATTACATTAGAGATATATATAATCCTGCTTTTAACGGTTTTCCTAGGTCAACCGTTAAGAGAGATGTATTTAAATTTGCGCATGAATATCAACAATATTTACATTTTTCATTATATCATTTTAATGGCAAAGTATCTATCACGTCGATATAGGTCGTAGTACTAACGGCCATGATTATTTAACTGTAACTTGTCATTGGATAGATTATAAATGGTCTATGCAAAAACGTATTTTAGCGTATAGATATATAGATGATAGGCACACCGGTACTTTTATTGCAGAAAATATTTATCAAGTGTGCGATTATTACGGAATTACCGATAAAATTATGACTATTACATTAGATAACGCTTCTAATAACAATTACGCAATTACAATGTTAAAAAATAGTTTAGCTCCATCTTTTCCGGACCATTTTCATATAAAATGCGCGTGCCATATATATAACTTAATTGTAAAGGATGGTCTATCACTTTTTGAAGACATTCTTAGTAAAATACAATTTGCTATAAACTTTATTTTTAAAAGTAATAAAGTACAACGTAGAAAAGAATATAAAAAAATTTGTCATGATTGTGGACTACCTTTTAGAAAAATTCCACAAGAAGTATCCACTAGGTGGAATTCTTTATACGAGCAACTACTTGTTGCTTATGACTATAAATTACCTATAACTTTATTTTTTAACTCTCATAATAAAAAGCCAGCTGATATAATTTTAGATAGTGATTGGGAAAAAATTTCCGAACTTATTGTATTTTTAGAGAAATTTTTTCAAGCAACAAAAGAATTTTCCGGTATATATTATCCTACTATTTCAACTATGTTATTTTATATAACTCTAATATTTTTATTACTTAGTGAATATATGGAAAAACCAGCTTATAAGGCAGCTATTAAAAAAATGTTTGTCAAAATAAAAAAATATTTTATTCCTATTCCTTCTATTTATATTATTGGTTATGTATTAAATCCTACTATTAAAATAGACGGTACTAAATCACTAATTGAAACTATTTACGATTGTATAGAAGTACTACCACCTCCAAGTCCCAAAAATCTAAATCACCCACCACCTATTGAACAAACTAAAGAAGAAGTGTTGAATAGCGTAGAACACCACTTTGCAAAAATATATATAGATTTTATCAACAAGAAAATGCTAGTAACGTACCGGCTACCATACCATCTTCTTCATCTTCAACACAACCTCACAAAAGACATGCTGTTTCTGCGGCTAGTATTGAAAGCCTCGAAAATAGAATGTGCGGCCGTACCTCTACTAACCAAATTAGCGAGTTGGATATTTTTGTTTTGCGGCGTTACGTACCGTATCAAGAAGTTATCAATGAAGATGGACAAGAAGACTTGCTCGAAATACTTTGGAGGGGAATGAGAAGACCTTTCCGACACTTTCATTGATGGCTCGAGATGTTTTGAACATTCAAGCGTCATCAACTGCGTCGGAAAGCGCTTTTCTCGAGCGCAGATATCAAATAGGAGACCACGACACTCATTGGCGGAGACGACTTGGAAATTGCGGTATTATTCGAGAGATTGGATACGAGCGGAGCGGAGAAGGTGCGGTCAACCGGAGATCAACGAAGAAGATGATGAAAACTACAACGAAATCTTAACCGAAGGTAGTGGAAGCGACGTGGATCAATTTGACCAACAAATACCTATTCCAACCGAAGAACCACATGAAATCATCAAGCAATTAGAACGATTTTTTTGAAAATGTAATTTTTTTAATTGCAATTTTATTATGTAATTTGCAACTTTTGGACAACACCATAAAGTTGCAATTTAGATTTTAGACAATTGTATTTGTATTACAAAAAAATCATATGTCTATTAAATAATATAAGAGGCACAAAAACGACCTTGGGATGTTTTTATTACACTATCTTGGCTATTTCTATCCTCTTTGCATCTTCTCGGGTCTTTACTGAAAATGAGATAACTAGATAAAGTTACTAACAGAAAAAAGGAATGGAAAGAAGACAATATTAGAATATAAAATTTTAATAAACTTCGACAATGAACATTGAGTATCCAACTTTCCTGCTAAAGATGCATATATGTGTTGATTAATTCATTCACCTCCTAAATTATTCAAATTTTTATTTTGAAATTAGAACTCAAATTTTGTAAGGGGTATGTGGGGTGAACGTTGGGGTACCATCTATAAAACACCCCTCTTGTTCTTCATTTTGGGGGTCGATTTTTAGGTCTGAAAATTTAGGTTTAAGTTTTGAAAATTCGAAATCTTCTTAAAGGTTGTATTGTATTTTTTTTGTGTTGTTCTTCACTATTGAGAAGTCCGGATTTCAAAAATCCGAAATCTTTTTAAGGGTATTTATTCTTTCTTTTTTTTTGCATGTGTTCTTCATCTTTAAGATTCCGAAATATAAGTTAAAATTATTGGGTTTTGGTGTTGAAGAATATGAATTTTTTGCTATTCTTCACTGTTTTTTGGGCCGGGTTCAAAGACTACAAATTCAAGTTTGTTTGTTCTTAATTTTTGGTTACAAATTACCTCTCTTGTTTCTTAATTCCAATCCGAAAATGCCCCTTTTTGTTCTTAGATTTCCGAATCTGAAAATACTACTTTTAGTCTTTAATTTTGTAATCTGAAAATTCCATTTCATTCCTCACATTTTTCGCTCAATTTGGGTCTGATTTGATTCCGGGTCGGGTCGGGTCATTGTCGGGTCGGGTTATTGTCGGGTCGGGTTAGTTCAGGTTCCGGGTCGGATTTTCAGAAACAAAATTCAATTCTGTTTTTCCGGTAAATCCAAAAAATGAGAATTCTAAACATTTTCGAGCGGATTCGACGATTCGAAACAACGCCTCGGTTCGCTACCCAGAAAAGGTTAGACTCGTTTCAATTCTTCTATATTTCTTTAAGCCTATTTGATTGTGTGTTTTGCGCTTGATTTAGTATGATATTTTTCTAAGTAGTGTAGTCTTGATTAATTAATATGATAATAAAATGCTTTGTTTGCATAATTGTATATATGTCGTTGGGGTATTTCTGATTTGGAGTTGATATGCGATAGATGATATTGCTTCGATGTTTTTGTTAACTAATTACTGTTATTTGTTCTAGTAAGGTATCTTGGATTCATTATTAAGTGCAATACGGATAATGTAAGATTACGTGTTTGGAAGGAACTATGGCTTAATTAAATAATCTTAGGATACTTAGCGGATTATTGATATTCAAATTATTTTATGTTGTGTATGTTGTTAGCTTGGTTGCTTCCTATTAAATCAAACAATGATAGCATACTTTAATTGATTTAAATGACGATATTTACATGTTATATTCTAGATTAATATATGCAAATTTTGAAAGAGTCTGTTTATCCATGTTTATATAATAGTATGTGTGTTTGGTTTAAGTTTATGAATGTCATGTTTCTTTGAGATTAGGATGGGTTCAACTGAATTTGTCATGTCTGTGTACATAACTTATACATTGGTCTTCCTTGCCTATTTTATTCCTGTTTGAATTTGGAACCGGATGTGTTAACACATGCTCTTTCTTCTGCTACTTTAACGTGCCAAATCTGAAAAAAATGATATGTCTTAAGGATATATAAAATATACGGATACGCGTATGCATTCCTATGTACATTTAAGTTGTATATTTTATATATATATATATTGGAATATTCATGTGTTTATATTTTCGTTCTGTCTACTAATCCTTCTTTTCTTTTCTTTTATTTACATGAAATGCATCGGGAGTAACGAAGAGTCTCGTTATGAGACTCATCATGACTTTGTCCAAAACGAAAAACCACATCCGCGTTCATTGCATTCTCCGGCCTCGGAACTTCAAAACAAATAGGGTGCGATGATATCGTCATCCGCCCTAGTCGCTGCCTTTATTTATTGTCTAATCTGTCTTTCATTATTATTCGGGTTGTAATAATTATTTAATTTTGTACTGTCATAGAATGCTTAGAATAATTAGGCCGCAAATAGATGAATGAATAGGATAGTTTAACTGTCGTTAGTTTATTTCTTAGGCTCGTTTGAATTGGAAACCCATCGCTAGCTTTATTTGTTTAGGGCCGTCTTGTATGTTCCAAACTTAGCCGCTAGTTACTTTATTCTATTTTTAGGCTCGTTAGGCATGTTTTAATCTCTTTCAAAAAAGTAATTTGGCTCTCTTATTCACTTTTTTTTTAATCCTAAAAAGAAGGTTTGCGTTTTATCCGATTTGTAAACTTGAAAGATTTCCATATAAAAAAATCATCTCTTCACATTACAAATAAAAATTTACTTTTCTCCTTACTATCAAATTGCATAAAAATATGTATCTTATAAAGAATGCTATACAAATGCATGCCTTTATCCAAAAATAACTTTATATGTATTTTATAAATAATGTTATGCCAATGCATGCTTTTTTTAAAAAAATCCACTTCACATATATTTTATACAAATGTATACTTTACGTGTATTTTATACGAATACATGCCTTTTTATCCAAAATCAGTTTTTGCATATATTTTACCAACTTTCCTTACAAAATGCATGCTTTGTCAAAAATTAAGTTTATATGTATTTTAAAATTAGTCTTACAAATGCATGTTTTATCCAAAAAATCAATTTTTACAAGTATTTTATAAAAGATACCATGCATACTTTTCGAAAAGAATAAATCTATTACGTTGTCAAAAATGCATCTTTTAAATCAACTACTTTGCAACATCTTTTTCTTAATTCTATTCTTTAAATATGAATTTTTCTTAGCATAATAATTAACCTAGGTTTGATCGGATAACCGCAAGTTAGCGGATCATAAAGGATGTCTAACCACTTCCCTTTAGGATAATAGAGAACCCTTACCTAGAGTTTCATAGTTTCCCAGACCAGTAATCGGAGTTCACATTGTAGCATTTAGTTAACATTTAAGTGTTCTAATTCACCTTAGAATAATTAGGTGGCGACTCCTCAACAACATTGAATCAACACCAGGGGATTCGACCGGTGCCGACGCCGGGTTAAAAACGGCGCGCACATGGTGGTTTAGAAGAAGAAATATATATGGAACAACCTGAAGGTTTCATAGTACCAGGCCAAGAGAAGAAAGTTTGCAAGTTAGTGAAATCCCTCTACGGTTTGAAGCAAGCTCCCATGCAATGGCATGAGAAGTTTGACAAAGTAGCTTTGGAATATGGTTTTGTTGTTAATGATGCTGATAAATGTATCTATAGTAAGAATGATAAATCTGGATGTGTAATTCTCTGTTTATATGTTGATGATATGCTTATTTTTGGGTCTGACATATCTTGTGTGGAAGAGACTAAGAATTTTCTCGGTTCTAACTTTGATATGAAAGATCTAGGAGAGGCTGATGTGATCTTAGGAATTAAAATCCTAAGAAAGGGAGATGAGTTGGCTTTAACCTAATCTCATTATATTGAGAAATTTCTCAAAAAGTATAGTCATTTCAATGACAAACCAGCCCCAACTCCTTTAGATCCTAGTATTAAATTAATGAAGAATACTGGAAGGACTCATAGACAACTTGAGTATTCTAGTATTATCGAAAGTCTTATGTATGCTATGCATTGCACGATACCATATATAGCCCAAGCGGTGGGAGTACTATGTCGTTTCTCAAGTAACCTATGAGTTGAACATTGGAAAGCAATTTCAAGAGTGTTGGCTTACTTGAAAGGAACCATAGATTATTGCTTACATTTCCAGGGTTATCCTGTTGTATTGGAATGATACATCGATGCAAACTAGAACAATGTAGAATCCAAGTCCAAGTCTACTACTGAATGGATATTTACATTAGGTGGTGGTGTTGTGTCTTGGGGTTCCAAGAAGCAGACTTGTATATCTGATTCAACAATGTTGTCAGAATTAATTGCACTGACAGATGCATGTAAGGAGGCAGAATGGCTTAGAAACTTACTTATAGAGATCCCATTATGGAAGAAGCCAACTCCAGCAATCTTGATTAACTGTGATAATCAGACTGCGATCTATAATGTCTCAAACAAGACTTATAATGAAAAGTCAAGACATGCAAGTCTTAGACATCAAATAGTAAGACAATTACTCAAGAGATAAGTAGTTGCAGTTAACTATATTGAAACAAAGAAGAGCTTGGCAGACACATTTACTAAGAGTCTACCAAAAGCAGTGGTTTCAATAAAGTGTAAGAAAATGGGACTAAGGTCTGTGAAAGAAGGTTATCATCGGTTAACAGAAACCCAACCTATGTTTTGAAAAAGATAAACAAGGTTCAATGGGTACCAACAAGTTACGAGAGTGATTATGGTACACTAAGTCAAAACTTCCCATTTCTGTATTAGTGTTGAAAGAAATAATCTCCTTGATTATTTTCATTAATTGAAAGAGTATATATACAATTTACATATTTCCATAATAGGAGAATCATATTCCTATTCTACTCATAAAACCTTATTCTACTTGGATACTAACTATACAATTATGGTAAGTGTATAAGACTAATTAAGGTAACTTTTACACTACAATATTACACCAATATACACAAATACTATACTGCCTGTGATGGGCCAGCTCGAGATGGGCTAGTCTGCCTGATCTCGTGTTGGGCTTCATCCTAAAGGACCTGTGATATACACCATGTATAACAAGTGTATATCACGGCTATATACCTTGCTTAAGACACCCTCGCAGTCATAGCGGGCGGTCTTTGAACGCTAAGACTGTCCCTAAAATCTTCAAAAAGGACCGAGGGAAGACCCTTTGTAAAGACGTCGCAATTTGATATCTTGGCGGGACATGACAGACGCGTACCTGACCACGAGCAACCTTTTTATGGACAAAATGAATGTTCATCTCGATATGCTTAGTGTGTTGGTGCTGAATCGGATTACCAAAAAGGTAGATGACACTAATATTATCGCAATAAATCAAGGTTACTTTCTTAATGGGACAATGAAGCTCCAAAAGTAAATTATGTAACCAACATGATTCCGAGACCACATTAGCTACCCCCCAATATTCGGCCTCGACACTGGATTTGGGACAATATCGACTGACGTTTTGCCGACCATGAGACCAGGTTATTCCCAAGAAACATACAATAGCCAGACGTAGACCGTCTGGTTTCCGGACAGCCACCCCAATCAACATCCGTATACGAGACAAGTGTGGACGTTGAGGAAGGATATTAATGCAAACCATAGTAAAGTGTATCCTGAATATACCGAATGATGCGTTTGAGAGAATTCATGTGCTCAACTCTGGGATCATGCATAAATAAACACACCTGCTGGACCGCATACGTAATATTGGTCTCGTGAATGTAAGATACTGAAGGGCCCCTACAAGACTGAGATAGCGGGTTGGGTCCTCGTACGGTGCGTCAGTCGCGACACTAAGCTTGGGCTTAGTATCAACTGGAGTAGAAGTGGACTTACGTGATGACATCCCTGCCCTCTCAATGATCTCAGCAGCATACTTTATTTGAGATAGGAACAACCCACCTGTATGACGAGTGACAACAATCCCCAAAAAATAACTCAAGGGCCCCAAGTCTTTCATAGCAAACTCAGAGCTGAGCATAGTCATGATAGACTGGCGTAAGGCATCGGAAGAGGCAGTCAGAATAATATCATCCACATATAACCGAATATTGGAAGGAATGAATCTTGGGCCTAACTCAACCCCAAAAGCTAGCTTGTAGGGTGAGGATTGTCCAAGTCCATATAAGGAGTCCATGTTCCCATTCCATATCCGATGTGGGACTCTTAACACTCCCCCGCATGCCTAGACCTTGTTAACTGGAGCGTGGATAGTATAATTTGGGGGCCCAACATCGGTGAACAAAGAATTGGAATGGGTCTGGCTTTGATACCATGAAAGAAATAATCCCCTTGATTATTTTCATTAATTGAAAGAGTATATATACAATTTACATATTTTCATAATAGGAGAATCATATTCCTATTCTACTCCTAAAACCTTAATCTACTTGGATACTAGCTATACAATTATGGTAAGTGTACAAAACTAATTAAGATAACATTTACACTACAATATTACACTAATATACACAAATACTATACTGCCCGTGATGGGCCAACCCGAGATGGGTTGGTCTTCCTGATCTCGTGTTGGGCTTCTTCCTAAAGGACCCGTGATATACAACATGTATAACAAGTGTATATCACGGGTATATACCTTGCTTAACAAGTGTAGTGATTCTGCATAATTGAGGATGGATGGAAATCCTTAATAAGTCTATGTTTGTTTACAGGTGTATCGCGAAACACCTTAGAGACTTACCTATATGAATATGGAAATCAGTTCGTTTCCTATGAGAATAAGACCGTTCTCTAAAGAATATTCATGAATCCAGGATATAAGCACATAGTCATTAACGTGCTAAGCTACAGAACACACAATTCTCTGAAGTCAATATGTGTGGAGATTCCGGTTTTATCACAAGGGTTAATTGGTTCAAGACTAGTTCACCATAGAACCTCGATAAGGCTTTGAATTTCTTACACTAAGTGAAGGTTCGAATCCAAAAATACCTATCATTTATGTATTGATTTCTACGATGATGCTTTGTCTCAACTTAGTTTGAACTATCTTGTTTTGATCCCACTCGGGTATGTAGGCAATCACTTGAGTGATGCAACCATTCCTATTCTGAAAGATTTTACTCTATTTTATGTTTTTTTTATTTTGAAAATAGGGGGAGAATGTTGGATATTTTCAGTATTATCAAAAACCATCATTGATGTGATGCCCCTTTAAGTTGGAGGGGGGAAGCTCGTTAATATAATTCATATTTATTTTGAATTTGAACAGATGCAATATTTCTCAATAGCCACCATTGATGCCTCTTGGAGGTGTCTGTTGGTGATGAAAATGCATCACCAATAGATGTGAAATCTGTATAAGTAGTAAAAATGTTTTCTCATCCAATAACAGATATGTAAAAGAATTAAAACTTTATATGAAAAAGAATCAAAACTTCTGATGAAAAAGAATCAAAATTTCTGATGAAAAAGAATCGAAACTTCTGTTTTTCTTTTCTTCTCTAAGCATCATCAGAAACTTCATATTGTGTATTTCTTGGTTGGATCAGGGGAGTACAAACTTTGAATTCAACATCGCTATTAGGGCTTCATTGTATCTTGAAGATAATATTTCTGTGACCTATTGTACTCGCCAATTTATTGGAAAGGGTCGAAATAATTATCTAAAAGAATCTGCATAAGAACCTTAAAGTCAGAGAACAACAATTCGATGTCTGTGTTTTATCATGTTAGTACCAAATTTACAACACCATGTACTTTGAATACTTAAATAGTAGACTTAAGATGTATATGAATCAACTAACCCCTTTCACTTTTTTTAGTTGGCACTAGGCGAATTCAAAATTTCAAAAAGATAGGTATACAATTACTTTTAAAGGCGGCTTCAGAATTATTCTTTTTTAGAAAGACACACAAAAGCATAACTATTTGGATTAAGTCCAATATTTAACCAGTGTAACACTCAATTTCGTTTGATCATGAATTTCTTCAGTTAATATTAGATATTATATTTTAAAAATTATACACATAATATACCGAATTTAATTGAATGACCATGAGTTCATGTGTTCATTTTTTTACATAAATTTGTCCCGATCATACTTATAAGGTGTATGATAATGCACTATGAATATATGATAGTTTTTCATGTTAGTAATATTTAAGTGCCGAGTAAAGTGAATAATATAGAGCCCACGGTTTAGATATTTGCAAAGAAAATTAACATTTGTCTAGGAAGTTCCTTCTTTTAATACTAGTAATAGATTATTCTTTTGAGAAAGCAATTTCACAATTCAAGGTAACCAAATATTAAATACGTTTCTTAAGAAAACCTTATTCCTGAAAAGTCAAAAAATGTATTCTTGGACTAGAATCAATTTGTTTTTTGTGCTTTTTCTTTTGGAAGAACTGGATTTGAAATAATTGTTTGAGAATTTAATAATTCTTATTTTTCTCCTTAATATTAGTAGTGTTAATTGTGTTCGGAATACATAACACCTTAATTACTCAAATACCACATCCCATATAATCTTTCCCATTTGAATATTTGAGTAATTTATCTTACTATGAAAGAGAAGTGATTTGTAAGAAGTGGCATTTTATATATTTATATCTGGGTAATACGCTTGAAAATATTCACAGTTAGAGAAAAAAATAACATCTTTCTATCTACAAAAAATATTTAACTTTTAAATCTTTTTCATTTAACCAAATTTTTTAGATAAATCTTTTTTTCTTTAATTAACTCTGCCAAATCAACATGGCATTGCCGAGTTCATCTAAGCCTTAAACTCTAAACTCAACAAAGTTAATGCGGAGTATAAATTTCTGTAAGGATCCACCAAATACAATAAATAGTAAATCTAAATCCATCCTCAAAAATAAAATTCATAAAATTTAAATTCTGAAATTTTAAAACTGCGTTACATAAATGAAAACAAAGGAAGTAAAATGTCTGCTCGATGAATCTAGGAAAGGTTAAACATATTGTTAAACCTTTAAGATCCAGAAGTAAAGCACACCTCACTTTTATAAGAGCATTTTTGTCACTTTGCGCAAAAGATGGCCGCTGTTGCCCATTAATTATTTTGCAAGCGGATGGAAGATTTTGCACATTATCAAATCTATAAATACAAATCCAACTTAGTAATAATGTTTTCTACTTTTGCTAAAAGGGTAGATACCAAAAACTAGAATAGTGCAGTTAAAAAATTGAAAGTTCTACTAGAGTTATAAATGTAATAATCGAATAGGTCTGTATACACATGGCCTATCCCCATCACTATCAGGATAATAGATAACGAATTAGTTTTTGTACATATAGCCTATTACCTTCGGGATAACAGATAACTCTATCCACGAATACTTACTTAGCATTTTCTATCATTGGAATCTTAAACTCTAGTTTTTATCCAATATCATCATGGGGGAAGGAAAAAGATGTGATTTTATACTATTAAAAGTTATGATTATGAGAAATATGGACCTGCAAAGACAACTTTGAAGTGAAACCCAAATTATTCGACATAGAAAATAAAAAGAAGGGAAGGAGGCAAACAATGAAAAGATGTGTCTCATTTGGGTTTACTATGATGCCTTTTATAGAATAGTCCAAGTTGTTAGAATATGCTGTATCCTCGGTGTCAAGGGCAACTTGGGCAGGCAAGTGGATCTGCCCATCATTAATTGCTGGATTCATGCATTTTCGTTGCAACGGAACTAAATTAAAGGTGCAGAAAAGAAAAATGAAAAAAAGAGCAAATTTTGACACTACTTAAACTCTTCTTTTTCAAATTTAATGTGGTGAAGTTTGGAAGGTAACAAAGTTTAAGAAAAATATCTTTTAAAACTGGTGGGCATATCCATGATATAGTATTGGTGTAGCTATAAAACTCTTAGGAGTCGTTTGGACATGATTTGAAATTAATGATGATTTAAAGTTTTGTTTAGATATGTAATTTGAATTTCTTAAGTTTTTTTTTTCTATTGACATAAAAACCCACAAGTTGTGAAAATCATCAAAATTTTCCTAATTCTTTTGCAATCGTATCAAATGAGCAAGTCATAGTTCATAACAAAATTGATACGCGATTAGAAGACCTTTCTAAAACATACAACATCGATTGATCGAACTTTAGTTCTATAAAAAGAAAATCGAATATGAAGTTGAAGTTGAAATTATGTCCAAATTGCATAAATAACTGATGATGTGAAATCAAATTATGAAATCGTGATTTGAAAACGTATAGCAAAACGCCTACTTAAAACATTGAGTCATTTAATTGGTGGGATGGAGATTGACAAGATATTCTAATTTTTATAGGGATGGTTTAATCCCATCATTTTAGTTCAAATGATGAGACAAAATAATCCTAAAACTAATTAATACCCACAACCAAAGACAAGATAAAATAATCCCACATTTTAATCCAGATTTTATTATTTTTATTCCATCAAACAAAACAACCCTAGCGTTAAACATTCCATAACATTTATTTAGATATAAAACTTCTTATTAAGGATAAAATAAAAGACTATAGTTAAATTATATTCAAATTTAGAAAATTATCACTAACATGCTACCACATCAAGTTAAATTGAGAAATCGAGGAGAAAATAACAAAAATGATCCCTTGTGTTTGAAGGTATCTTTTGAAATAGTATCTTTAGAAATAGTATCTTAAGCATACGCTAAAAACTATGGTTCTTTAAACTTTGTCAACAGTTAACACTTTTAATTTATGTCAAATATATAATAATTTATGTTGTTAGATTAGACGGAAACAATGAAAAAAAGATGTAACAATAAATATCAAAAAAGTCCCATCATATTTAAAATATGAAACACAAAAAGTTGTACTAGACACTTGAGTGATAAAAAACACCAAAAATTATGCCTCAAAAAGGTGAAGAACTACAAAATTGTTCCTCTAAATGTGAGTTCCCGCTAATTTTTTCTTTTCATCGTTCACGTTAAATCTATCTCCCAAAGTAAGGGTAAGGTTTGCGTACACTCTATCATTTTCAGACCCCGCTTATAAAATTACACCGAATATATTGTTGATATTGTTGTTAAGTCTAACTAAGTAACAGACATAGTTCGATAAACATTTAACGAAAATTAAAAGTGTTTAACTTTTTGGCGAATGTAGAAAATAAGAATTGTTTAGGGCGTACTTAAAACTTAAAAGACTATTTTGAACCTACCCTCACACCGAAGGGCTCTCATTTTCTCAGAGATCGAGTACTAAAAAGTACTTATCTCATTTCGCTTGCCCAATTAAGCAAACCACAAACCTTGGGTATTAAACTTGAACCATCACAAGAAAACACCATAGTATGAAATTCGAACTACAACAATTGAACTTCAAATCAATGGTACCAAATTGCCTAGGACTTCTACTTGGAATCAATCTGCTAATTGTGTTTGCTACCGCAGATGACTTTTTTTGTGTGGTTACAATATCTTTTTCTTAATCATGTTAATTTTCTCATTCCATATTCGATGTATTAAAATTCTATTTATTCCTCCTTTGACTTTGATGACAAATTTAATACTTTGCAACGAAATCCAAATCAAATCATATTTACTGAATGAATAATAGTAATAAAATATTTCACTTGCCAGATAAAGTTATATAGCTTACCATATAACTTCTAAGATCACAAACTTCATTGAGCAACCATTGAAGTTAACGCAGGAAGAAGAAGAAGCGCAATAGCGCAATGACTAAAGCTTAAATACATTACAATTGTGTCTCTGTTTTAAATAGAACTAAAAACGTTGAGATGAGAATTTGTTAGTTATGAAAACCCTGCTGTTTTAGCCGTCACAACTGCTTAATTTTTGGGTAAATAGCCATGGGAAATGACGACGGCTTCCCATCAATTACTTTTTACTCAGGTAGTTTGGTTTCTGTTTTTGCTCTAACACATAAACACATCAACTAAAGAGTTGTCTGGTGTACTAAACTCTCGCTATACACGGAATCAGAGAAGAGCCAAATCATATTGAGCGTCCTAATGTTCACGACTTCACCTTACATTTATATAAAAAGGTTGTTTCTATGGTTTGGAGTTTGAACCATGACTCGTTGATCACATGGCTACAACTTTACTGTTGCACTAAGACTTCCCTTCAAGACAACATTGTCCTAATCCCATTCTGATCATCAAAACAGAAATACTTTCCCCAGCAGTAGTTAAAAGGGGCAACAAGGGAAGAGCATTAGCTCCCTATTCTAACAAGCACATATAATGGATTTTTTTAACCAAAAGTACAAATTTACAGAAAATATTACAAGCACTATAGCAAGCTTATCTATAAAATTATAATGGTATTTTCCTTCTTGGGGTTCTCCAGCAAGCCTGATTGAACTAGCAACCGCCGGTATTCGCGTTGCGCTTCCTTTAGTTCCTTCCTAAGCAAAGTCACCTGGCATAGGTTGCATAAAAAATACATGTTTGCCCAACTGATCTTTCATAATATTCTAGAGCAAAAACTTGAAACTAGATGCTGCTGTTCAACTGCTATCAATGATATAGCAGTTTATGTGTCACCTAAACATCAAAACATGACAGGTTAAGCTAATTCCATTAAAATTACCTTGGCATTATATTTCTCTTTTTCCTCCTCAATTTCCAGGCATCTGATACACAGAAAAAGCACATGAAAGGGAACTTCAGGAAAGAGAATCTAAAAAGGCTATTATGTAACAAGTTACAACTCCACGAGGTTCTTCACATGGGAGAATGCAAACTGCTGGAAATTATGAACTCAAGTACATTTACCTTTCCTAACATGAACTTTCCTGAAGTCCGGCTGCAATTGGAATGGCTACTCCTTTCATGACATTTTATATATATATTCCCTTTGTTCAGTTTATGTACCTTAGTTCCCTTTTTGCTCTGTTTAAAAAGCACGTCACTGTTTATAATTTATCAACTCTCTAATTCCAACATCTCATATGATATGTTTAAGACCACAAGATTCTAAGGGCATTTTGGTATATTATCCATCTTAGTTTAAGACCACAAAATTCAAAAAATTACCTTCTTAAGTTCCGTGCCAAAGTTAAACTATGAACACATAAAATGAAACAAAGGGAGTAACATTATTCATTTTCACGACACCTTTCATGTTTGAAAAGTCTTACGTTAACATTCTAATTTTCAACTTACTGACATGACATGTTAAAAACCAGACTGCATGTAATTAAACTCCTTGTCCAACACCGTCATGGTGGTAGTAATTATGATAGAGAAGAAGCCAATTGACACATTTTGAACTTACCTTGCATGGAGCCTTTTATTCTCTTTAAGCAGGAGGACCATCTCTTGATCGTCCAAGTCACTTGTGGTAGTGGTCGCAGGCTATGTTCATTTAGACACGAAAAAGAGATTAAAACAGTAGCAGAAAATGTGACATCAAATTCATCATAGGACAACAAAAACGGTGGACAAACATACTGCTAAGTTTGACAGCCAATTAATGAAATCAAAGTAGGAGGAAAGTTCATAGAAACAAACCGGATTTTGAATGGATTCAGGGTCAGGTAGATTTACCCTCAATCCCGCCTTTTGTTTCAGAATTTCAGGATCTATTTCATGATCATAGTCTTTCCTTTTTGCGGTTGCTGTGAATCACAAAAGATAGTACATGAGATATACTAAGGACAAAAGTGTTTAGAGCTAGTAAAGACATTTAACATCACTTACAAGGAAAAACGAAAAAAAACTGACAAAGCTAGCATGTATAGTCCAAACTCAAGGATCTGATTGTAAACTGGCCAAGTGCTAGACCTATTATGATAGCAAATGGAGGTAACATGCAAGTTGAACAGACCTCGAGGAATCACATTGAAATACATATATATATATATATATATATATATATATATATATATATATATATATATATATATATAATATTATGTCTCCGACAGATACAATCACACAAGTACATGAAAATGGGATCTCAAGAACAATGCAAGACAGGAGATAGCATCAAGTTCCTAAACATACATCTAATATTTTCAAACTTATATCTTTTGTGAGCTGTGCTTTTGTTTGATACGGTGTTTGCAAATTAAGAGAGTCCGCTCCTGGGCCAAGTTACTAACCAGAAGACATATCCAGGTTACAGTCATATCAGATTCTCTGACAGTTCACCTACTTCTATTTGTTTCCACAAATTGCTATAAAATTTCCCCCGAAATGAGGTGTCATCCAAACCCCACGAAATAAGCAGATAATCACAACTGATTCTATTCATGTGCTCCATCACAGGAAGGATGGTGCCGAGGTTCCCAGACCAGTAGCAGCCATATTTTTCTCAATGGAATGGGATGTGACACGTACCATGTTTCTTTCTTGATTCTGATGAAGCTTGAGAAGGTGCACGAATCCGTTTAGTTGCAGAATAACCAATTAGTGCACAGTGATAGTCCCTGTCAAAATCAAAATAAATATATAGAAGCATTCAAGAATCAGATAAAAACTCAATTACCAAGAATCACACAAAAAAAAAAAAACAAGCGAAGAGGGCATCCAGAATGGCAAGCAACAGTAATCGATTTGAGAAGCTAAATGGACAGTTCCCATTTCCTTTTTGAAAACAGAAATTCATGCATAGAATATGAAATGTTGTCCAAGAACAGTAGGAAATCAGCTCAGTGCTTAAGCAGCAGTTTATAGGTGTATAATCCATGTGCAGAAGTTAGATAAACTAGCTCTCCAATAATAGGAGCGATTCAGCTCAGTGCTAAACAGAAATTTGCAGGTGTAGATTTCTTTCAACTAATAGCCTACCAATACTCCCGTGTCATCTCCTTTAATCGGTGCTCAAGCTTTTGAAAGAGGGGAGTTTTCTCAAAGTCCTGTTTATTATGAGTTGGCTGAATAAAGTTGGCTTCTAGAACACCTAAAAAGGCAAGTAAATTAGTTGGCACCTTTTCCAGCCAGTATTAGACCAAAAGATAAAACACCATATGAATAGAAAAGAAATGTCCAAAAGAAATACTCCATAGGCTTCTTACCTACAACCCCTCTGCCTCTAGTGCCAAAAGAGTACGTCACATGCCAAAATGGCTGCAAAGAAATGAATGGAAAATTTAAAGAGAAAAGACATAGGCCCTAAAGACCATTAATCTGAATAGTCTGTTCTGGTAGAGGATAATTAATCAAAGGGATATAAACACAGTGCATAAACCGTACACTCCCAAGACCAGGTTAAGTGCAGAATAAACATTTAAATTAGTTGATAAGGATAAGACATCAAAAAAGGGAGGAGAAAAGAGATGGAAGGAAAATTTGAGGGTTACAAAAAGGCGTGTTGAAGGAAAGCTCAGGTATACAGAGGATACATAAGTAAGAGCGTAATAGAACTAACACTGAGAAAACATATTTTTAACCCGCATCAAACAGTTTATCTTCAGAAATCTTTTTCCTTTTATCCTGCATATCCATTAGGTCCAAATGAAGAAATTGTGTCATCCTCATCCATTTTCCTTCTTTTCCTTTTTATCTTTTAACTTTTTTATGAAATTATTTTGGTTCCTAATAGGCGGTGAAGGTCTGAACATCTAGCTTTACAAATATGCAAAATAATTCTGTGGAACACAAGTGGAACTTTACAATTTACAGTTTTACTCATTCATTTCAGTCATTATCAAGTCCTAGAGTCAACCTTAAAAGCTATGTCTTTAAATAGTGTGAACCACCTTGGAAAGAAGTGTGGAAATTTCTGAAGGTGATAGATAAGTCAAAGCACCATTTACAAAATCAAAACAATGGATAGAGCAACTCACCAGTATCAAACGATTCTTGTGGTAAACATTGAAACCGTGAATATTCACCAGTGGAGCCTCCTTTAGGAAACCAATGGAAGTAATGACAGAACCCTGACAAGAACAAAGAAAAATGACTGTTGATAATCTTAAAAGGGAGGGAGGGGAAGCAGCTGAGTGTTACTGAAGCTTTATAGCAAAAAAACTGCACTATGCAGCTCTTCAAATATACCATTTCTACGGTATTATTACGTCCTCCATTAGTCCATTTAGTAAGTTTGACTCAAACTACCTTTTTTATCCTTTATATGAATGGAAAGGTTTCAACAACAACATACCCAGTGTAGTCCCACAAGTGGGGTTTGGGGAGGGTAGAGTGTACGCAGACCTTACCCCTACCTTGGGGAGGTAGAGATGTTGTTTCCAATAGACCCTCGGCTCAGGATAAAGCAAAAACAAAGCAGATCAACAAGGAAAAGGAACAATAACTACAACAAAACAATATGCTAAGTGAATAACAAGCGACAGTAGATAATAACAAAAATCTAAGGATAAGAAACTACATGAAAATTACTACGGCTACTAGTAAGGAAGAAAAAGCGAGACAACACTCTACTACCTACTAACCCTCTATCCTAATCCTTGTCCTCCACAACCCCCTATCTAAGATCATGTCCTCGATAAGCTGCAACTGCGTCATGTCCTGTTTAATCACCTATCCCCAATACTTCTTCGGTCTACCTCTACCCAATACTTCTTTGGTCTACCTCTACCATTCCTGAAGCCATCCATCGCCAATCATTCACACCTCCGCACTGGGACATCCGCGTACCTCCTCTTCACATGCCCGAACCATCTAAGTCTCACTTCCTGCATCTTGTCCTCCATTGAGGCCAATCCCACTTTATTTCAAATATCTTCATTCCTAATCCTATCTCTCCTAGTATGCCCACACATCCACCGCAGCATCCTTATCTCCGCAACTTTCATTTTATAAACGTAGGAATTCTTGACTGGCCAACACTTCGCCCCATACAACATAGTTGGTCTCACCACCATTCTGTAAAACTTATCTTTGAGTTTTGGTGGCACCTTCTTATCACACAACACTCCAGATGCGAGCCTTCATTTCATCCATCCCGCACCAATACGATGTGTGACATCCTCGTCAATATCTCTATTTCCTTGGATAATAGACCCACGATATTGAAACTTCCTTTCTTTTGGATGACATGTGTATCAAGACGCACTTCCACGTTAGCCTCATGCATCACGTCACTGAACTAGCACTCCAGTATTTTGTCTTGGTCCTAATCAACTTGAACCCTTTAGACTCCAGGGTTTGTCTCTAACCTCCAGCTTAGCGTTAACTCCCCCACGGGTCTCGTCAATCAACACTATATCATCCGCGAATAACAAACACCATGGTACCTCTCCTTGGATATGCCGCGTCAAAACAATGAATGGAAAAGTTTCACTAATGTTTTAACTCAAACTACCCCTCCTTTACACATATTTCTACATTTTGTTTCAACTCTTTTATATATATATATATACCTCTTTTCAATTATAGGCAGATTAAAAGAAGAAATGAACATATACTGTTCCTTTTTGAAAAAGAAAACCGAGAAATGCCCGATGGCCAGCCGGTGCATGGTTCTGACAAATAAAATAGAGGAGAAGAGCATACACTGTTCTGACAAATAAAATAGAGGAGAAGAGCATACACTGTTCTGACAAATAAATAGAGGAAAAGAGCAGACTCTAATGTTATCAATAATATGCCTTACAGTATGATTGACTGAGTTCTCTCATATCAAAGACAACCTAGTGGATACCTCTTCGCATCCACCATTCTGAGGTTTGTACACGATAAATTCTGGATACTTGAGATCATTAGCAATGTTATGATACTCTACAATCCGCCCGCGCAGCCATATGCAAAAGTTTTCTGGGATTTGCAAGTACAAGATAGATAAATATTCCTGTTAGAAGAGAATACAACATAGTTAGAAATTAGGGATCTCCTTGAATGAAGAAACTTCAGTGCATCTTGGTCATTAAAAAACTTACTCGGAGTGAATAACGAAGAGTGTTGGCAAGATGCAGGTCACTTACTGACATGCGGAGGCAACTTTTATCACTTTCTGCATCCCAAGAGATACGGATGTCCTGCTTTTTGTAATAGAGGTAGTCATATTATGGTAAGAAACAGAGCAAGAAATTCCAAATGGAAAAATTAAATTGGAAAAAAGAAATCAAACCTCAGGATCTGACTGAAAGTTGAGCTCCATTTGGCCTTCATCATTTAGCCACAAATTATAGATTATGATCTTCGTGCCATGATCACCAATGTCATTAAACTGTTATGGGAAAAGAATAGTTGGTTGAAAAAGGTTATATCAACATTAATAATGCAAAGAAAAAGAATCAGATAGACTTAATTCAGAAAATTAAGGATACTACACGCCTTTTGCCACAAATTTTAAAGGATCGCCGAGTTATGCATGAGAGGTTCTATGATCAGATGCCCTTCCAGTACAACCCCCCCCCCCCCTTCCCTTTTCCAGTTGAGCTCTCACGTGTCAAACTCCAACGTTATGCATTTCACTTACCTCCTTTTGAGCGCATTTCATGTTTCTATTAATGATCACAAAGCACTAATGTAGGAAATTAACTTCTTAAAATTTGATAGAGATGTGCACGAAATATAAGCTTTTATAAAACAGTAACGCCCAAGTCACCTATAATATTAAGACTGGTAAAGCAAACTAATATATAAAAGGAGAAAAACTATTAGCAAACTAGGTATTAAGAAACCAACTGAAGACAATTCTGGGTGTGTATGCCTTGAAACGACTGTAAGTGAAGTTGATCTACCACCAGAAACAAAATTCAACACATGATCGAGCCTAACGTGGAATTGTGGATCACTATCATAGAGGAAATGATTCTGGATGGGCAGCAACATTAAGCATCATCCAAAACATAATTTTTCTTGTTTTTTTTTTGGGGGAGAAGAGGTGTATTTGATGCAGGTTTAGACTCACTTGCTTAAGAAGATCTTCCTCTGTTGAAAATGGAGACCATTGCAACAACAATGAGAGATTATTCACAAAATGCTGTTCACTGCAGATTGACGTCCATTTGCTAGTTGTTGACATGAACTCATATTCAATCTGTATCATATGAATAAAGAAGTTAAATACTAAAATAATTAAGAACAAGAGAGGGAGGAAGTGTTGGATGGTTAGAATCATTAGCCCCTAGAACTTTGAAAATTAACAATTTCTTTCCCCACACAAATATTGGCTGGCACTTGACTAGCCACTAAAAAGTTCTTCAACTTCCAACATTCTAAAATCATTTTCCACCTCAATTTTCATCAAAATCTCAAATTAACCATAATAAATTTTGGCTTCACCCAGTTTGATTTTAAATACTGATCTGATCTAATTGTTTGAACTTTTATTTTTGTGTTATTTTTGTTTATCAAACTCTACTGTTATACCAAACTTTCTATTGATTCCCATCAACATCAATTCCATCTCCCTCGTGAACATATCATCACTTATATCAGGCAACTAATATAAGAACAGTGCAAAACTCAAAAACCCATTCAACATTATTTGATATTAGTTGCATGTAAACAATTATTTTTTAATTTGGTGATGCAAATTGCATGTAAATAAAATAATACATGAAATAGAAATTAAAGTAGGAAGCAAATTAATTACCTGTTTTAACCTAGAATTTTGTTTAAAATTTCGTAACATTGTCATATTTGTACTACACAAAAGTTCGTCATGTATCTAGTGTACAAAATTATGAGTACAAATCTTCATTTATAAATAAAAAGGTAAAGTAATAGTAAGAGGTAACTAGCCTTTTCTAACTTTTTTTTTCCGTAAGTTCCTTTTAAAAAATTTATTTGCTGTACGGAAAACAGAAAATCTGACAGGGGGAGTATCTATTTCATGAAAATGATTTTTATCCAACTCAATTAGTACTAGTTAAAATTCATGGAAATTAGCTGTAAAGTAGAAAGGAATTCACATATGAAAACTGGAATGACAATGGAAAATTACAAGTGCACAAACAACTCTCTGTACTCTCGGAAATATGCGTCAGATAAGGCTTAAGGTTTTGAACCGCGTGCTCACTGACACAGATTGCACGGCAGCTCAACAGAATTTCTGGCCTAGAGTTAAATCATATTTAAGAGGCCCTTAAACTTATTAAAAAAAAAGGGCAGCCGGTGCACTAAGCTCCCACTATGCGCGGGGTCCGGGGAAGGGCCGGACCACAAGGGTCTATTGTACGCAGCCTTACCTCATTTCATAAAATTCATATACTAATGAGACACAAAAGGACTTATTTCTGATTTATGGATCAATCAAATGAGACAAAGAAATAGCTAATTCAGAAAAAAATATTCAAAATTTAAACTATCATAAACAAGAAAAAGAAATGAATGTACATAATATAAAGGATGATATCAGAATAAAAGAGAAGTAAATGTATTCGTTAATGAGAAAGAAATTTACCATAATTTACGGACTTACAGGCACAACCTCCACTAAATTAAAGAAAAATAAAAACAATTGAACCTTTTACTAATGATTATCATATAAATTACATTTTCTGTATATAATAGGGTGTATGATCTTTTTGGGGCCTTTTAACTTTTGGACCATAAGGCAATGGCTTCACTTGCCTTGCCCTTGAGCCACCTCTATTGGCAAGGGTAGTCTATGAGAAATAACATCCCAAACAAATTAAAAGGATATAGACAAGATAAAACTTGCATCTACATTCTAAAGGTAAGCTTTACATATTCAACCGAACCACAGATACACAAATACCAATTCTCATGTAGTCAAAGGCATACTAAAAACCTCAAAAAGAAAGGGATTGTCTTGAAAGAAAAAAGGGACTGAAAAGGGATTGTCAGAACAAATAAATGAAAGCCACAATTACCACTTAGCCAGACAGAAATCCAGCCTGATAACTGCTTGTAGATCAAATAACCAATCCAACTACTTGTAGATTACACTGAATGCTTAGAAAGGCAAATGAAAAGCTCACCATAGGAACCACTATTCTGTCAAGGCCTGCTCGTGTCAAAAATGTAAAAGAGAGAAGACCGACACTTTGCGTCAAATTCCTGCTCACAGTAGCAATGCAAAGAGACCAAAGGATTAACGACCAATAGAGCAACTATAGTCAGCAAATTGTTGGATAGATAAAAAATGCTACTTTCATTCACCATAAGAATGATTATTTGTAGTATCTTCTTTAAACTGACCATTCCGGAAATAAAAAAGAAAACAACGTGTTGGTGTTCCAAAGGAGAAATAGCCTAAAGTAGAGTGGTATCCCCTAGATCTTCAAAGGAAAAGAAGAAAGAGATCCTTTCTGCTTTTTACATGCTACTAGTCGCAAGATATTACTCCCTCCACCTCAAAGTTTTTTTTTTTCAAAATGAAAAACTTTGAGATGGAGGGAATAATATCTCTCCTTGGGACTATTTCATCTCCAAGTGAACATTCACCTTGTTTAATAAGGAAATTTCTTTCCGATGTTGAATTATCCTAAAGTAAAACAAACTTCAATTTGACAGTGAAACTCTTTCCCTCTTCTACTCCATAAAGTGCAAAACGAAAAAAAAAACAGGTAATATAGTCTTTTTCTACAACAAGCGATTATGATCTCCCCCAATTGTCTTTAGATAATACTCTTTTCGTTTCAATTTAAGTGTCTTACTTCCCTTTTTAGTTTGTTTAAAAAATAATGTCTATTTTTATATTGGGTAACTCTCTAATTCCAACATTCTACATGGCTTGTTTAAAACCACAAGATTCAAAGGGCCTTTTGGATGATACACATCTTTAAGACCACAAGATTCAAAAGTCTCCCTTATTTTCTTGAACTTTGTGCCTAGTCAAACTAAGACACTTCTCCACCCCAACCAAGCTCATAGCCTCACCATCACATTCTAGCCATCACCCTAACAAAGAACACTACCACCATCACATATTCACCAAAATAAACATATCCACTGCAGGGATGGAGAGGGAGGGGGATGAAAATTGGGGGGGGGGGGGGGGGGGGGGGGGGTTGATTTTGGAAGAAGAAGAGGGGGCGGGGAGGAGGAGCACCAGGGAGAGGGCTATCTTGGGAGAAGAAGACGAGGGGGACAAGCAGTGGCGGGAAGAGAGGGCTAATCTTGGAAGAAGAAGAAGAGAGGGGACAGGGTGGGTAGTTATTTCTGTTTTTTTTTTAATTGCTCTAATAATTTTTTTTAAAATTACTAATAAAAGTTACAATTACTTTTTTTAATTATGTGTCATTCACTGATATGTCTGTTGACACGTCAGCGGTGTTTTCACTTCCGCATACAGTGCCGATTTCGGGTGTTTTAAGATATACTCTTCTTCCAAGAAATGATGTCTATCTGGACCTTGACAAAACTAAGGTATCTAACTAAATCTTGGTGTCAACTTTGAGAGACTATCTATGTATTTTGCCGAACGAATATAAAAAATAGTTGGTTTTCGTACTATAATAATCAAATTGCAATTAAGATAACTATAATTTAAGAATGGAACGCCTTCTCGTAAGGATCATTTGTGCCTCATTATTTGAAGTGCACATTTCTTTGAAGCGCATGGGTTCATCCAAGAAGCGATAACTCCTCGCTTCACATTACTTCATCACTTTAAGCGACAAAGCAGTGGCTTTAACAACAATACTTAAATCCGTAATGGATCAAACAAAATTAACAAGCAGTTGCAAGAAAAATATTACCCCAAAATTTCAATTGCTTCAAGGTATATATTGGTAGGAAGCTTCTTCCTTCACTTCAACAAGTCAGAAATCAAGTACTATGTCAAAATACAAAACTATAAACCCCTATTATACAAAGTTGTAATCCTGTAGAGATACATCTAGGGATGGCAATAGGGCAGGTTAGGGTAGGGTAAGCTTTGACCTGCTAAGATTTTGACCCGCCCTGCCCTGGCCCGTTTAGTATTTTTCAAAATAATTTCCCCGCCCCGCCCCGCCCCGCCCCGCCCTGTTTATGTTATCTTTCATTTCTTCTCTTTATTTTTCACTTTGCAACATAGATTTTTTTTTACTTCTTTTGATATACTTTTTAACACTAATACTGCAATTGCGTTTACAAATTTGCTTAAAAGTAAATTGGACGACTTTCCAGCTGTCTCGAAGAAAGAATTCAGTTGTGTGATTTTAATGGTGTAAGGTTTTTTGGATGTTTAGTATCTGATTTAGGCAAACAAATACAGTCAATAATTTTTTAAAACAATATTTTTTGCATATAATCTTAAGCAGCAAAAATAAACAAGTTATCTTAACGTTAACCAGTAGTCAAAGGTTAACATATTCATTATATTACATAAGCAGTAGCTAATCTTTCATGTCATAGTATAAATCTTTTTAGGATGAACTTTAGCAATCTAGCTAGTACTACTTTTACCTTTGGTGAAATAAAAGAGAAATAGTTACTAGGAGTAATATAATATCTTGAAATGATAAATATGAAACTCTTATCACAAATTAGCAAATGACAAAAACAAACACAATGCACAAGTGCATATATAGCAGCAGAGTACATACAGGCCCTGTTAAGCACCGCAAACTGCAATTACACTTGACCCGTTACCTGCCCTGCCCCGTTATGTATTTTCAAGAAATAAGATTTGCCCTGCCCCGCCCCGCCCTGCCCCAATAGACATCCCTAGATACATCAGCATCTCTCCAACGAAGTGCATATCCCAAGAGAAAGACCCCACTTTGACTGCTCAATAGTGTAAAGTTCTCTCAGGGCAAAAGAAAGGAAAAAGTAAACAGCATGTGCAACTATAATCCACTGGTATCAAACCTGTTCTTCATACAGCGGCTGAAGACAACAACGTCAGCCCCAAGTCTCATCGAACTTGTCTTGAAACCGTTTCCGTCTGAAAAGGAGGTATAATTACTTACATAAAAAGAAATGGGAGAACACGAAAGGACAGGAAAGGAACAATAATTACTTAATATCCATACACTTTCCAAGAGCTGATTCGAACTTCTTATCTGAGAATCCAAAACTTAGACAGCGACACATGGCTTCTTGGTCCATTCCACCACCATTATCTAGTAAAATTTAAGAAACTGTCAGTCTCGTACTAACACTTGTTAAACCAGAAGAACAACAAACTTCAATCAGATTTAAAACAAACCCAGAAAGAAGTGGAATACCTTGAATTAATAAAGCTGAAGTTCCATCCTTCGGATTTACTGTTTTATCTACAATGACGTAGGTGGCACCATTTTGTACCTGTCAAATTAATGAAACATAGAATGCAAAAAATAAAAAAGTAAGTACATTACCCAACTGCATGAGATGGAGGAGTTACAGTTTTATCACATATTTGACTGATTATAGACCTTTAGATTGTCATATGTGAAAAGATAAAAAAGAGAAAACTCTTATTGAATTGAGAGGTGAAAACATACAAGAGTGTATATTTTTTATTTTAAGACCATTTAATGGGTCTAAATAGACCTAAATGATTAAGACTTGTAATAAAGTCTTAATATCATTTATACGTTATCCATTCAGGTATTTCTACAAAGATGTTATTTCATCACAACTCCATCCACTTTCACCTCTAACCACCACCACCATGTCGCCACCCACCATTATCAATTACAACCGTAGCCCCAACCGCAGCCGCCTCCCACCATTATCAACTGCCACCCTCACCATCCTTGACCACAACCACCACTACCTCCAATCACCACATCTAGCCAACATTTACAATAATTATCACAACAACCATCAATCACTACAGACAATCACCACCATCGGCCAACATTATATATCACTAACCATCGCAATCAGTCACAACCACAATTAGTTATCACTATCATCACCGTAATTATCAGCCACCACCATCAACCACCATTGAAAACCACCATTACCGACCACTATCGCCACTATCTACTATCCACAACCACCATCATCCAACACCACCACCAACCACCACTGTTAGCCATCGCCACCACCAACCACCATATAATTTTTTGAAAATATTAATACAACTCCTCAATGTTAAGATTCAAAGTGTTGATTGCTTTGACGTCATTATTTGAAGCGCATGCTTCTCTAAAGCGTATGCTTTCCTTGATGAAGCGATAACTTTTCACTTTGCATCAATTTATCGCTTTAACTGAAAAATCAATGACTTTTGAAGACATTATCAAGGACCATATAAGGAGACAAGAGGTCATTCCTTAACAACGTAGGACGTTTAACAACCACCCTGCATGTCTACGGCTAAATATGTGGTGCGTGGATAATATAGCGTTGGACCGCAATATTGGGTAAACCAAGAATAACGATGTCTAGGCTCCGATACCATGTTAAAAGTTGGACTTTGGACCTAACACAATCTCAAAAACTAGCTCATAAAGTGAGAATTGTCCAAGACCATATAAGGTGTGTCCGAAGAACTTGTTAAAATCTAACTTCTGCCTAGCGTTGACGGTGTGTGAGGACAACTTTTACAGCATGTACCACTAGTTGAGATATTTTCACTGAACTTTCCGGACTTGGTGGTGGTGTTGGTTGATAGACAAAACTCCAGAACTAAGAATAACTCGGACAACACTCCTCGCGGGAAAAGTTGCATATGATAAGACGTCACTGATTAATGCATAGTGAGTCACTTTTCAACCAAATCCTCATACCATGTGAGAAAAAAGAATTAAGAGCAATGCACAAAAACTATTGTCCTACACTAGCACTCTTTTAGATGCACAACTTACAATGTATAAACTATATCTATCCAATGTGAGAAACTATTATATACCACATATCTAACACTCTTCAACCACAATTCAAAAACATAAGCACAAGTGGAGAGGAAAGGATAGATAAAGAGAGAAAGACACGGACAGAAACAGAGAAAAGCATGAAACGACAGAAGAATTAGTGGGGTGACGGGTTAAGGAGCAAAAGGTATTTTGAGAGTTCAAACAACAAGCTCTCTCATACATGACACTTTCTCCGTCAAATTTCTCATTTGAGTCTTTACCAATTGGGCATCAATGGCAGAACCTACAACTAAGATGTGGTGATGTTGAATGGCAAGGTTGAATTCATTGGTGACAACGGCAATGAGTGGGTGACAACTTCTCAGCACGTCAATGGCAGCAATGACAACGGGTTTTGAAGGAGGAAGAGAGGAATGGAATGAGAAGACTTCTGATGGCGTCGTGGATGCCATTAAGGGGTGAGTTTCTTATCTAGGAAAGGAGGAAATGATAAAGAGAATGAAAGGTTACGTCGCCATGAGCGGTGGTGGGTCGGGAAGTAAGGTTAGAGGAACATGAAGTAAAGAGACTGGAAAAAGAGAGGTTTAAGGAGAGAAATTAATACTGAGTTTATACATGGCAAGAGAATTCTTCTTTTTTGCTAACGTAAAATATTCTTTTCTTTTTTTTCCCACACAAATTAATACTCCCTCATATCTTTTTTATATGATGTGTTTGACTGGGAGCGGAATTTAAGAAATTTTGTTTTTGACACACACCAAAAGTACATTTAGAACTAAACATACCATGACATTTATATACCAAATATAGCATGTCAGTATAGGTGTAGAGACTTGAAGAATTTTCAAATACTGAAATGTATCATTCCTTTTAGAACAGACTAAAATGTAAATAAGTGTCATATAAAATGAAACAAATGGAGTGAGGGGCTTCACACGCTCTATACAATTGTGGGACGTGAGAATCACACACTTCGTCCAACTCAGTCAAACCAACGCCACATAAGCATAGTCCAAAATGTGTTTAAAACAATAATTCCAACCAACTTGAGATGTTTAGTTAGAAAATTTGAAGTGAAGGGGTTGACTGTGCAAAATCGTACAGATGGGAAGTATCAATTTGCGTATTAAGCCTAAATAAAAAATTTCCTTTCAAACACCTTAAATATTTAAATGAGTTATTCATATAAACATCTCACACAGATAAAGATCATGCATCTAATTTCTACCACCCATATCCAAAAGAGGTCTTCACGTCCTTGGCACAAGGAAAAACGAATGGTCCGTACATGAAGGGCGTGTTGAAACAAATAAAACAATATAATTTCTCTAACTTTTAGATGAGAAAGTCATACACTTCTGTAATACCTCGTACCTTCGGGCTAAGGTTTGACCCGTACGATGGAATCATAATGGACCAAGATGAGGAGTGTAAGAAGTGTTTTGAAAACTAATCAAGGTATAAGAAGAGTCTTTGGGCAAAATATAGTCGGAAGCTACCCTACGAAGCATGTTTTCAAGTGAGTTTTCACAAGGCCTCACTTCAAGTGAGCATAACACCATTATAAGTTATGAGTTTGGGAAAACTCAAAACATGAAAGTTGTAGATCTTTGAAATAACTTTCCAACGATATATGGTGGAGGCCGGACGGAGATCTATACAAAAAGTTATACACGTTATACTAAAGAATTGTCGGTGGTGCTCGTCCACGGGCTCGCGACGCGAGCAAGTTGACGTCCCCAGGCCATGTTGCGTTTTTCCAGGCAGTGATGTAGGGCCATCGCGTGCATGACTATGTGTGTGCTCCGGCAGCGCACGCTGCTGGCACGCAACACATCCGTCTTGACGTGCGACCCTCTAACCAAATGCGTTTTTCCTATTTTTCATTCTGTTCTCCACTTTTTCAAACCCTAGCACGAATTTTCTCTCCTCCCCTTATCCTCAATAGCTCAAGGTAAGTCATTCTCATGTATTTTAACACGTTCATTAACGATTATATACAGATTCTAAGTGAAATCCTTTGTCTCTAACCTAGGGTTATCAAGAAAATCCATCTCAAGGTTTAAGGTTCAAGATTTTGGATTTCTCCTTCAAAATTCAGACTTTACTACAAGTTTAGGAGTGCTTTGCTAAAGGTATGTAGAGCTTCTATCCACGTGTGGGAACATCATTGTTCTTCCCCTCGCTACGTTCATCAATGAAACACGAAATTCCACAAGCTTAGAGTTTTTATTATAATTCATGATGACCCTAAATTACATGTATTATGATATACCATGTTTGTATTACTAATTCATTATTGTATTCTTGATATTTCACTATGACTATCTTATGGATTTTACATGTTTTCATGCTTCATATGAATTATATTACGTATCTATTAACATGCTATATTTTATACTTACAAATCATGTTTACAAGTCATGTTTATGAAATTCATGAGCTTCTAAGCCAACTATATCCATGTTCATATTTGGGGAGTTGCACAGATTACCGAGAAGGATTAATACCTGAAACTACGTATGCCAATATAGGATAAGGATCGTTCCGCCCTGTTAGGACGATTCCTTCATGTTACCCATTGCGGATTATTGATCCATTCATGCCATGTTCATGTCTCGTACCCAACAAGGTACGAGATGGCTTAGCTGATCGGGCAGAGATCAGACACCATGTTCTCACGTGGTGGTTACATGTCGGTTATACTAAAGCTCTCACATTCAAAATGATTTATCACATTTTACTATATTCATATCAGATATTATACATGCTCAGGTTATAGTTTTAGTTTCAGTTTCACGATTCTATTAAAAAATGTGTTTGCTTATTCATTCAGTTGCTTTACATATAGTACAATTCAAATGTATTTACGTCCCTTTTGCCCGAGGCCTGCACTTCATGGTGCAGCCACGGAATTTCAGGACGACAGATCAGTTTGCTAGGTTCTCCCGTATCAGCTATTTGGTGAGCCCCATATCATTCGGGGTGTTAGTATATTTATTTTTCATGTCATGCTTTACAGTAAAGGTATGTCAGGATCTTGTCCTAGTAAACAGTTCAGTCAGGCTCATGGTCAAAGGTTTCATAGATTAGTTTAGCATGTCATGTCAGTTATTGATATTTAGACTAATTATGTCTTTCATACTATTTTCGCAATTATATTTTTGGACTATATCTTCAGTTTTAAGAATTTACACATTTTATATTATTATTGCATGCTTTTGATGCCCATGTTGACTCGGCAAATCATGTGGTTCGCTCGGTCACATTCAGTCAGGCACCGAGTGCGGTGTTTTGCCCAGACCATGGTTCGGGGCGTGACAACTTCAACGTGTTATTAAAGCAGTAGACTTGCATATGAATCTTGTTGCCACCAATTGTGGAAAAGAACATCTATGTGTTAGGCTCAATAAAAAAATTTAGACGCACACGTGACAAAATTACTTCTCTAAAAGCTTAAACTTTTAGATGAAACGATCACACTATACAACACCAACTAAGTTTAATAAAAGACAATCTTTTTCCCCTTTCCTCTCTTTTTTACATATACCTACTGAAGAAATACTGCAACATGTTGATGTATGAAATTATCTATTAGCTACTCCCTCTGTCCCAAAAGAATGACTCACTTTCCTTTTTAGTCCGTCCCAAAAAGAATGACATATTTCCTTATTTGGCAACAATTTAACTTTAAACTTTACCTTTTACGCAAAATGAGATGATCTATAACCACACAAATATCTTTGGCTTATTTTAGACCATAAGATTCAAAAGTCTTTCTTTATTTCTTAAAGTGTGTGCCAAATGAAAGTACATCACATAAATTGGGACGGAGAGAGTACTATTTTTGTCACAAATTATAGGACTAAAATAACCTTTCTTTTTTCTTTTTCTTCATCTAATACAACACACACTTCACCAAAATGAAGGTTTAACCACATACTATACTCCACAAAAAGTCATGTAATTTTTATACTTCCACCCACTTCTCCGATTGAATTCTCAAATATCTAATGCTAAGAAATGGCCTTTATCTCCCCTCTCTTAACACTAAACAATCCACATGTTGAAAAGTAACATTGCTACTCATGTCAACGACTAGAATGCCCGCATTGTTGAGTTGAATGGGTTATTGTCTCCTCTGATATGATCATGAGCAAACCTCACTTCATTAGATAGTTTTGGGGGGCTAAGTTAGACCCTAGATTCATTTTCTTTTATATGGTTTCAAATCTAGACTCATCCCTATTCTTAGTTTAGGGAATGTTTGGGCCACATATTATATTGTCCACAACAACATACCCAGTATGATCCCACATGGTGGGATCTGAGGAGAGTGGAGTATACACAAACCTTACTCATACATTGTGAGGTGGAGAGGTGGTTTCTGATAGACCCTCAGCTCAAGAAAAGCATTTTTAACAAAAATAGATTTGGCAAATGCAAAAGTAAAAGTTATGGTGAAAATACTGTAGAAAAGAAAAGTATCGACAACAATAATCACAATGATAACCCAAGTAAAAGAAACAACAGTAGTAATACAATTTGAAGAATAAGATAGTAATAGAATAATAGTAACAATGATATTGGTTGGTGCTTTATGTGTAAGAGTACATATGAAAATGTTGATCATCTTCTTTTGCACTGTAAGGTGGCCAATCGATTATGGAGGGTGGCCTTCAAGTTGTTTCGCGTGCAATGAGTGATGTCGGGTACAGTGAATGAGGCCTTGCAAAGTTGAACTCATGGGAAGGGAAAGAGAAGCCCAAGAGCATGGGGTTTTTCCCACTTAGCAATCACGTGAGTCATTTGGAAAGAAAGAAATAAAAAGGCATTTGACGGGGTAGAACAAGATTTTGTAAAATTGCATTGGATTGTTCTGTCTCTAGTTACTTTTTGGTGTACTCACGAGGTCCCTATTTGTATAGAGGATTGGATATCTTTTGTTGAGAACCATATTTTGATGTAGGTTCTCTTCTTTTGGTTATTATGCTTGTATACGAAGTTTTCCCAATTGTTTAATAAAATTATTTACCTTATCAAAATTGATACTCATATGTAGAAGAGGGAGCAGACAAGTTTTTCCACAGGAAAGAGAAAATCGCTCGACTATCTAATAACTCTCAACCTCCATACTTTTCCATCTAGGGTCATGTCCTCGGTGAACTGAAGATGAATCATGTCATGTCTAATCACCTCACTCTAATTCTTACTCGGTCTACCCCTACCTCTCATTAGATCAATCATTGTCAACCTCTCGCACCTCCTAAGTGGGGCATCTGTGCTCCTCCCATTTACATGAACTATCAGTCTCGCTTCTCACATCTTGTCCACCACTGAGGCCAGTCCCACCTTACCCAGTATATCTTCATTCCTAATCCTTTCTCTCTTAGTGTGCCCACATATCCACCTAAGCATCCTCATCTCTGCTACACTCATCTTTTGAACATGTGAATTCTTGATTGGCTAATACCCTACCTCATACACAATTTTGGTCTAATAACCACTCTATAGAACTTAACTTTGAGTCTCAGTGGCACATTCTTATCACATAGTACACCGAATGTGAGCCTCTATTTTACCCACTCCGCTCTAATACGATGTATAACATCCTCGTCAATCTCCCTATTTTCTTGGATTATTGACTCAAAATACTTGAAACTTCCTCTCCTGGGGATGACATGTGTATCAATCCTCACTTCCACATCCGTCTCTTATGATGCATCACTGAACTCCACTCCATGTTCTCAGTCTTAGTCTTGCTTAACCTGAAACCATTAGACTCATTCGACTCTAGGGTATATCTCTAAGCCTCCAGTCTATCGTTAACTCCACTGCATGTCTCGCCAATCAATATAATGTCATCTGCAAATAACATATACCATGGTACCTCCCCTTGAATATGTCCTGCTAGTTCATCCATCGCCAGGGTAAATAAGGACAGGCTAAGAGTTGATCCTTGGTGCAACCCCATCTCAACTGAAAAGTGTTCCGAGTCTCCGCCCATTATTATCACACGAGTCTTAGCTCCATCGTACATGTTCTTAATCGCTCTAATGCATGCCACAAGTACGCTTGTAAACTCCAAGTATCTCCATAAAACTTTCCTAGTGACTTTATCATATACCCTTTCTAAGTCAATGAACACCTCTTCATGTTCATCTCCACTATCCTCTCCCAAACTTTCATACTGTGGCTTAATAGTTTAATACCTCTATAGTTGTCGCAATTTTGAACATCACTCTTGTTCTTGTACAACGGAATCATTATACTCCGCCTCTACTCTTCAGGCATTTTGGTCTTCCTTTTTTCTTTGATCAGGTAAAGGTATTTTCATTTATAAACATGGCCATAAAACAGACCGTAAAGAATCTACAAAAATGATTCTCTACAAAATCCACATACAACTAGGAGCTTTATGAGTGCACCAAATGCAAATAAGAGACCGGAGGCTACACCTCAATTGACTAAAACTCGACTCTACCCCGTCGAAAGCTCACCTATTTCTCTCTCTCCAAACCACTCACATCATCGCAAGAGGAACCACATTCCATGCCTTACGTCTTCTCCTCCTCCTCCCGCTCCTCCAACAAAACATCAAATCTTTCACAATTCTTGGCATAGCCCAAGAAGTTCCAAACCACCGAAGCATATCCCACCATAACCTCATGATAACACCACAATGTAGAAGAAGATTATTCACGTCCTCGCCCGTCTCCTTGGACATGTAACACCAGCTGACACAAAGAACATTCCGCTTCCTAAGATTTTCCATCGTCAAGATCACTCCTCTAGTAGCTAGCCAAGAAAAAAAACACATTCCTAGGTACCTGTGGTATCCATATTGCATCACATGGAAACACATCATCCTCCCTAACCAAAACATTCTCATAGAAAGATTTTATAGAGAAAACTCCATTATTCCTGTAAATAATGGATCTTAAGCTTAACTCAACCTCAAAAGCTAGCTTGTAGAGTGAGGATTGTCCAAGTCCATATAAGTAATCCATGTTCCATTTCATTTTCGATGTGGAACTCTTAACACTCCCAGCACGCCCAGACCTCGTTAACCGGAGCGTGGATACTATAATTTGGGGGTCCAACAACGATGAATAAAGAATTGGAATGGCTTGACTCTAATACCTTGTAAAGACTGAATCTTGGGTCTAACTCAACCTCAAAAGCTACCTTGTAAAGACTGAATCTTTGGTCTAACTCAACCTCAAAAGCTAGCTTTTGAGGGAGGATTGCTCAAGTCCATATAAGGAGACCACTTATCTTATTAACCACTGATGTGAGATATTTTCCATTCTTCAACACCCCACCTCACGCCCAGGGTCGAACATCTGGTGCGTGGGCAATTTAATTTGAGGGCCTAACATCGGGTGAGATGGGTCATGCTCTGATATCATGTAAAGAATGGCTATTGAGACTAACTCAACCCCAAAAGTTAGCTTGTAAGTTGGGGATTGTCCAAGTTCATATAAGGAGTCCATATTCTCATTCCATTTTTTATGCAGGACTCTTAATAATTCCCCAAACCTCACCACAAAGCATCAGGGTTATCAACTGGATTGACTTGCCTATATAGAAAGGCCAACAATCTTTGAAATTCAATCACCTCCCAATCGTGGAAGTCATTTCTAAATCTCAAATCCCAAAATTTCTCTCCATCTTGTATCCCCTTGATTTGTTGGACCGACAAGTTTTCCTGATATGATATTCTGAACAAGCTCTGATTATCAATTTTCAGTAAGTTATCCCCACACCACTTATGACCCCAAAGATTCACTCCCCTTCCATTTCCTACCTTGAATGAAATAAGCAAATTTTTTAGTCTTCCTAAAAATGACATTAAACAACCCAGTTAGGCACTCAATACGTACTTTGCCTACGTTCTTCCAAAATCCACAAGTGGTTCGTCTAGCCCTGTTGCTCTTCCCCCTCTCATCTTACGAATTGCCCCCTTGAACTCCTCAAACTTTATACACCTACAATACCCAAAATTCTAACAGCTCTCTGAGTGTTCTAAATCACCGAGCACAATACTTTTGTCCTCCTCTTCATTTAAGAGTTTATGTAAGTATATTTGCCATCTTCGCTTAATGTGTGCCTCTCCCACCAATACTATCATCCTCGTCTTTAATGCACATCATTTGGTATATAATGCACCTCGTATTCTAAATATCCAGATTTTGGCGTGTGGTGGCAATGTTAGCATAGCCCACATTGGTTGAGAGGATAGGCAATTGTCTCCTTATATAATATTGGGCAATTCTCACCTCATGAGCTAGCTTTTAGGGTTCAATGATGGCCTTATGTCTATTTTCTCTACATCAACAAACTTTAAATTCCTGACAAATGGAGTTACAATATAGTTTAAATATAGATGTTTCACCATGTCACTTACTTTTAGGGGATTTCCAATAAAAGAGTAGGTCAAAGACATCATAATTAGGACTTTAAACAAAAAACAGCGTTCAGTAGATTGAGCATGAAGACTTCACAACAAGAATAGCATCCATAAACTAACTATATTGGCAATTTTTTCCTAGTGCGGCAGAAAATAGGAAACGAATTCTATGATTTCCTCACCAAAAAGAAAACAAAACAGAGAAAAAATAAGAAACTTGATCAGAAATTCACCTCATCAACAGCGTTGTCAAGCAGTTCAGCTATGGCTACACAACAGATCACAAGGAAAGCAAGTGAAAGTCAGACATTTCGCTAGGTGGCTACTTGTGATATGTATAAGCTTTTCGAGCAATGTAGGATAAGACATTGACAAGAATACATACCACCAAATGCCCATTTATGTGAAGTGGCATTTGAGTGAAGGAACTTCGGGTGAACACGCAGGAAACTGGCCCCATCTTCCAAAAGAGACCACAAGTCAGATAACAGATAGTGGAGATATAAATACATACTTGACCAGGAATCAGCTGGTGAGTTAAAGGACATGAAGCCTCACATACATATTTTAACTGGCAGGAAAAAGGAAGAAAATAGGTGAAAGTATCACTTCAAATAGTTTAAAAGTATAGGCAATCACTGCCTGACTCGTCATTAATAGAATCTTTAAAGTCATCAAAGCATCGAATTTATTTGGGACAAAGACTGGGAACGAGTATTTGAATTGAAAGAAGAATACTTTTAGAGCACGACTTGGAAATAAGCCCCGAATCATGGTTTCCAGCTTTCCAAAACTGGCGGCAAAGAGGTGCTGGACATATTGGCGACATAGAGTACAAGCTTGAGGCATCAATTGGAGAGTGTTCTTTATCCAATACAATGGTTCCACTATGTTCAGTACTTTCAGCGCCTTGCCTTCGACTACTGGCTTGGTATTCTGGTTGCATGATAGTTCAGTTTCTTGGTGTTCCTTCAGTTGCGTGACCTTCGAAACCAACTGCTAAAATTTAATAGCTTTCACATCCACCCTACAGAATCATTGCTGAACTAGTCAATAATGTTTGTCTAACTCACCTTAAGGATTGGAAAGGAATTAAATATCTGAAAATAAATATGTTCAACAAATGAAACTCAGGAATAAGGATTTTAAAGCTAGAAGGCCTAGCTGGTATAGGACTTTTAAAGACCAGATTATAGCGAACAAGGATTTCAGAATGGTCAAAAACAAAGACAGACAAAAGGAGCATGGGGTTTCAAGAGAGCATGTTAGACGAAACTATTCACACATGCATATACTATTCTTACTCAAAAAGTCCTCTAGTTAAATCCTAACTGCCTATACTAGACCAGGGACTACTCTGTGTATTTCCAGCTCCATGCCTCTAATATACCTGAATGCAGAAATTATGTCATGCATACAAAACCTACACTTGTTTAATGTTTAAGCAGGGTACAAAGAAACAAGATGGGAGTTACAATTTGTATCTAGAATTTCATTCGGAGAGACAAGATGAACTAAATACCATATTGTCAACTGGTAATGAGCATTATATAGGGTCTAAAGCAGGGGAAAACAACAATAACCAGTTCAGCTAACCAATTGGTGGATCCAGGAATCCTAACAAAGGGATTCAAGAAAATGAAAAATAAATTACCTAGAAGCTTCTTTTATGTTAAGACATTCACAGTTTATAAGGAAAGCGTACCATATAATATATCGAAGGGAGGGAGTATTTAAGGATAGAGTTCTAGTATTTCTAAGTGTTCTAACTTGTTCAGAACTCATCCTATTATAAATAACACCTTCATATAATGCAAAGTACTTGTATAACACTTTATGCAAAAATGCTTTAATTTGATTTATCCCCTTTTTTTTGTTCCCATTGTGGTAGACAACACGCTCCAAAATCCGAATCCCCCCTTAGGGCCAACAGATTTCTTCACTTCCTTCCTCCCTTAGTGACTTGAACTTTCAACCTCTTAGTTGGACGCAAAGCTCTCAAAGGAACCTCCTCTTGGCGGGAAGTAGAGCACACAAAGCAAACCTCCTTTATTCTTCTTTGTTATTCTTCATTTTTTTCTATGTTCTTCTCCCTTTCTTCTATTTCTATTTTGAATATCACCAGTGCGGAGCCACATGCATCCAAGGGGTGTTTCACGGAAAAATTACACTGTGTAGCCGGGTAAAAAAATATATTTTATGTTTGTATACTATATATTGACTCCCTTGACTTCTTTGTGGGTTTTATGTTTTATGTTTTATGTTTGTATACTATAAATTACACTGTAAGCATGTATTAATATAAGGAAATGATCTTTACGTGGAAATGAAAGGATCTGGAGTAATTAATGAAGAAAATATTGCAGAATCAAAAGTGGTCCTAGTTTGTGATCAGATGAATGAACCGTCGGGAACTCGTATGAGAGTTGATTTGACTGCCCTAACTAGCGAAATATTTCTGAGATGTTAATGAGCAAGATGTACTTCTATTTATTGACCATATCTTTTGTTTCGTCCAAGCAGGATCCGAAGTATCGACCTTATTAGGTAGGATGCCTTCGGCAATATCTATTACTCCCTCTGTCCCAATTTATGTGATACACTTTCCTTTTTAGTCCGTCCCAAAAAAAATGATACATTTTCTTATTTTGCAACAATTTAACTTTAACTTTTATCGTTTACACTTAACGAGATGATCTATAACCACACAAATATGATTTGTTTTAGACCACAAGATTCAAAAGTCTTTCTTTATTTCTTAAACTCCATACCGAGTCAAACTATATCACATAAATTGGAACGGACAGAGTAATTGATAAGAAAAGAAAAAATGATTTCACCTCTTTTGCAATATATACACACACATACAAAAGAAAACCCTAAATGTTAGCAACTATAGACCTTCCAAGCGACTATACTTCTTCTCCGTCACTTCCTTTCACCTACTCATTAGGCTTCGTGAATTTATAATGATCGTCGTGTTCTGCATGCTGAATCTTCTACTATTCTATGTTCTTCCTAAAAGTGTGTTAATCCCTATGTTGTATGGCCTCGTCTGTCACCTTGTCGACGGAAAAATCAAACCGTTTAACATAGGTGTCGACTATAGGCGTATTTTTCCAAGTGTCAACTATGGGCGTACTTTTCCAGGTAGGCTCCCATGACATTCCTTTTTCCAAGCTCACATAATAACCTACTTTTTCCTTGATTAGGGTTAGATTATAAGCCAATTTAAGTGACTTGCATTGAATACTTGTTAACTTTCATCAACATAAGTATCGAGTTACTCTTTATCAAGTAGATCAACAAAAGCATACTTCTCAATTAAATGTGAAGTTGGGGCAAATTTAACATCCAAAAATCTAAAGTGGAAACAAACATGGAAAAAAGAAATAAGGAAAATCACATTTACCTCTTGGACAGTGATCAATCTTCAATACATACCTTCCTAGTTTTGCCCAATCACCAAGAGAGTTGAGAAGATTGGGCAAAATTCAAGCCCTAATTTGACATTATGGGATTTGGGAAAAAAGTAATTTGAGTAAATTAGGCCAACAGGGGCAAAAGGGGGAAATAAAGTTGGGTGGATGATCCAATGCAAATGGGTATGTGTGGCTTGAGAGAGAAGCAAACTAAGTTTGTGAAAGTACAGTTTTACCCACATTTCAAATAAGACTTTTATTATTCATTTGACTTAACATAAAATTTAAAAAAGAATAAAATATTTTAAAAATTTATGATTTAAAATAAAATTTAAATATAAAAAGGTAAATTATTTCAGAAAGGTATTTCCTTTCGGACAACTAAAAAAAGTGTGTTTTCTCGTGAAAATAGCTATTTTCTTATAGTAAAGGCGAGTGGCTTAACACTCCTTTCTTTCTACTAGTTCTTACATAAGTAATTTTGAGGAAGTAAACAAAGTCTTTTCTTCTAAAATTCACTCCTGAAATCGCGTCTTTCCGTACTGAGTAAAAAATATCAAGGAGGATCCTATCCTTAAGGGAAGGAGGAGTAGAACAACGAAGTACAATACTGAACGGAACAGGTAATGAGCCGTGAGCGCCTATCCAGTGTACATAGCTTCACGGCGACGGCGAGTGCGGCGCGTAGCTTTTGAATTCCCACTATCCAATACATCCTGCTTCTCTTATTAGAGTATGTTTGGAACGTGATTTGTACAATTTGATAAATTTATTTAGTCAATAATTTTTTCTACCTTAATTTATGTGGCACACTTTTTTTTTAATTTACTCTAAAAAAAAATGTAATCTTTCTATAAATAGGAGTAAATTAATTTTTTAAATTTTACTTTTACACTTAATGAAGTGAGTTATAACCGTATAAATATTAAAATTTGTTTTAGATCACAAATTTTAAAATTCTTTTTTTTTTTTTAAGTGTGCCTAGTCAAATAGTCACATAAATTAACACATAAAAATAGTTATTTTTTCTATAGTCAATATAAAATTGGAGTATTGAAAAAAGCAATTATACTATTCAAACTTTGAGAAGGGAGAAAGATTTATGGTGATATAATTACTAGATACAACAACAACATACACAGTGTAATCTTATAAGTGGAGTTCGTGAAAAATATAATGTACGCAAACTTTACCTCTATCTTTATTTGTGGATAGATATATTATTTTCGATAGGCTCACGACTCAAATCAAATGTAAGAGACTCATGTAATGGTGTTCATGGTTCGGTTTGATTGTGTTTTTGGTTAAAAGCAAACCAAATCAATTAAGTCGGTTCTTTTTAATATTCAAATCAAACCATTATAGTATAAATTCTATCATTTTTTGTTTTATCAATTTTATCGGTTTGATTCAGTTTTTGTGAGTTTTAAAGATGTATTTTATAATGTAAAATCATTGAATGAAAAGGTAATTAAACACGGCTTAATCCATTCAAATCTAAGAATCTTGAAAATTAATTCATTAACTTTATTCAAGTAAAGGTCTATGGCTAGGGGTGGGCAAAAAATCCGGAGAACCGAAAAAACCGAACCGAACAGGCTGTTCGATTCAGTTTTTATTTGGTTTTTAAAAAAAATCAATTTTTTGAAAAACCAAACCGAATCAGGATTTAGTGATTCGGTTCGATTTTTTTATTTCGGATATGAACCGAAAAAACTGAATTAAATATATAATTATTCTTATTTTTTATCTACTATCTCTTGAATCATAGTCATTGAAGCCAATCTATGAAGCTTTTATTGAAGTCGAATGCGACATGAACTTGAATAACACAGAAGCATTGGCATAAAATGTAATGAGAGAAAGTAGTTGTAAATTGGTGAAACTTTAAATGGTCATAACTCTGCGCTCGAATGTCTTTTTTACCCGATTTTTTTTATTTTGCGTATTTGTTTGAGACGGGGCCGGTCAAACTGCCATAAGGCGGTTTGGCGTAACTAATTTTTAGAAAAACGTCTGTTTTCCCAATTAATTTGTGTTTTTCTCCAAATCGATTTCTAATTTTCTTTTTCTTTAATCAAGATCTCACGATATACAATACATTTCAACGTCGAAATTTTGTGGTAATGTAGGGGTGAATGCCAATTTCAGTTTTGAAAATTCAATTTTAAAAATAAAATAAAAAATTCCTCGACCCAACCCACTAGAAAAAATCGATATAATCCGATACGTTCGGCGATATAAACCGAACATATCGGTTTTTTTTTTTAAAAAAAAAGTTGGATTCGGTTTTTTAAAAAATAATTTTTATTCGGTTCATATTTTTCGGATACAAAACCGATATAAACTGATATACGCTCACCCCTATCTATGGCTTTGGATATAGGAATACAAAAACATAACATCTAATTTTCATGATTTCAATCAATGGAGAAAATCAAAAATATATAGAAAAAAAGATTTAAAAAGAACAAAGAAAACATACAAGGTGAAAGAAAGACCTAGATTCGACTAAAATTTTAAAAAACTTCAATTTGATTGTTGATTGTGCGAGAGTAAATGAGGAGGATGGGTGAATTCTTTTTTACCTTCAGGCTTTAGTAACGAGAGTAAAGGATTTGGAAATTCGGAGAATACAATGAGGGAACCAGAAAAACTAAATGAGGGAATATTTTTTTACTTTTAACATTTTTTTAATTTTACCTTAAACTTAAATGGGCTAGGCAACGAGCAAAGTTTTCTTTCTAATTATTTGAATATGTATTAGACTTGAACAAAATTATGAATCAGATATATATATAATACATATATATATATATATATATATATATATATATATATATATATATATATATATATATATATATATATATATATATATATATATATCAGTTTGGTTCCTTTTTTTAGTTTAACACCAAATCAAACCAAATGTTATCGGTTTCTTAAAATTTTAAACCAAATCAAATCAAATCAAGCAGATTTTCCGTTTATAAAGTCTGTTTGACTAGGTTTATCGATTCAGATCAATAAAATTTTCGGTCTCATATGAACACCCCTAGACGCAAGATCGTAGGAAAAATGAGACAACAAAATAGCAATTTACAAAACAAGTGCAGCAACAAATATTAATATACTTTGGAGAAAAAGTTACTACGTGATATTAGCATACTACGAAAAATACGAAAATATTCAGCTACCTACAACCTTTTACCCTAATCCTCAATATCTTTTTATCTAAGGTCATGTCCTCAATCAGCTGAAGTTGTATCATTTCCTGTCTAATCACCTCCTTCCAGTTATTCTTCGGCCTACCTCTAGCTCTTCTAACTCTTGGTACATCAAACCTCTTACACTTTCTAAATGGCGCATTCTCGCACCTCCTCTTCACATGCCCGAATCATTTTAGTCTCACTTCCATAATCTTATCCACCACGGAAGTCACTTCCACTTACCTCATATAACTTCATTCTTAATCATATCTCTGCTCGTATGCCCACATATTCATCTGAACATCTTCATCCCCGCTACCTTCATCTTCTGAACGTTGACATTCTTGACTTGCCAACACTATGCCCCACATAATAGTGTTGGTCTAACCACCACTCTATAAAACTAAACTTTAAGCTTTGGTGTCACATTCTTATCGCACACTACCCCAAAGATGAGCCTTCATTTCACTTCCCTCTCCAAATACTGTTTGTGACATTTCAATTTTCTTTTTAAATATTTCTTATATATACACATATTTATCACACATTGAAAACTATCGAATTGATTTTATGGTCCTTTGCAGATTTGTTTTTAGTTTTATATTCTTTTTATATGAAAATTTTCTTTTTATATATAGCGATCTGAAAAAATTATTTCTTTTACTCAAAATTATATTATTTAATTTTTATAAATTAAGTTTTATTTAAATAAAAAATCAAATTATATAAGTATACTTGTACAACCAAATATATCATTAATGAAATTGCAAAACTTAGGTGGTAAAAGTTTAGTCGAATTGAGAAGGAAATATAAGAGAATAAAAGGAAGGAAATCCGCCATGGATGAAAAACAAAGCGAAGAGACATTAAGTTTGATTGTTTGAACTTAAAGGAAAGAATTGTGATTTTGGGAAGAGTGTTAGTGTGTAAACAAAATTCCACATGAAAAGATAGAAGAAAAAGAAGCTATTTATTTAGTGTTGAATATTGTGAGACATTTTTGGAAAAAATTGTGTGAACTTCATCTAAAACGTACAATATCACACCATGATAAGAGTATGTTTGAGTTGTTTTATCCCGGTAACAAAGCTAAAGGTTAGGCGAGACGAGTATGGAGATGACAAAGTAATGGCGTGAGGCTCGACTTATTGTCTTTGCCCGTCCATTGACCAGTTTGCTATCTTTACATGTAGGTTTGTAGACACGGACACAAAAAAGAAAAGTGAGTTTCGATAACCATAAATATGAGCTTTGGGGACCATAAATGCTCCGTTATTATGGGTGACACACAATTAATCTCCAAAATAACTCGTAAATGGTGAAGAGTCGTGAGAAACTATATTCCAGGGGAGATTGTTGATAGAAGTCCCAAAAGTCATACCAAACAGTATTGCAATCCTTTAAATCGTCGTCGCCTAGTCTCTGGTACTCATCACATTCAAGGAAAGAATAATAAAGTAAGAGTCTGAAGCAAAATTCGTCACCTTTCTCCTCCAGATGTGCACAGAATATATTTATGCAAGTATCAACTTTCTGTATATGCTATCTTATAATGATCGTTAGTTTTGACTGCCAAGGTGAGACTAGATCAAGCTAACTACCCAACCTCAAATGTGCTATATATTGACAGGGACAAAATATCTTTTTTACAGGAAGGTTACGACTCTCAGTCCTTTCATAGCACATTATGCATGGTACATGAACAAGCTGCTTCCAACAGAGCAAGCGATCAAATTTTGCGTTGGATGCCAAGCCAGATGCAGCAACTTGGACTTCAGGTTACATGAAATCTCATTTTCTGAGCTGAGATCTTGTCCTGAAATCTCCAACAAAAAGCAACGTAATGAGATGAAAACTAAGTCTGGAGCCATTTGATGAATTACGGGTCCTGCAACAAGCATATGCATATTTGTTACTAACTACCTTGGCGATAAAATCCTCGTGCCAAGTTGCTCAATGATGACCTTCGAGGCCTTGAAGTAGCTTGAGAGGCCGGTTTTCTACAAATCAGGGTGTAATGAAGTGTCAATTATTCAACAACTAAAGAAAGACAACAGAAGATCATCTTAGTACAATGGTTACCTATTTGGATCTCTTTTGACTTCCAGGGTGATGCCATCTTCATTCCCAGCTCTACACGAAAATACACGAAGATGATTGTTAAATCAACAAAAGATTACCCGAATTCATCATATGTACAGAAGATACAACAAAATGGAAGTACACAATTGACAACAATCCGTAGAACTATTCATATGTTGGCATAGTTAGAAGTGTCATTGAAGGATAAACCTGTAAAATCCAGTTGCAAATTGAAGTCAGTCTCCATCCAGATCAAACTTATCGAAAATGGCATCATTTGTATACAACTTAGGAAGCTGCCATACAACATGTATTAGGTCAACTATACTGCAGTACAAAATCAGAAAATGCTATCAATCTATTTGAATATATAGCATAGCATATTCACAGGTTACATCAATATCACCAACTGTTTATATCTCAGTAAACCTCTGAAAAGTATTTGTCGCGAAGACCCTCATACCTTAGGGCGGAGGTGATCGTGAATCTTATATGTTGCAACTGGGGAAGTCTCCATGTGAGTGTCCCATAGCTATCAAATAGTAGTAAACAAATAAGACATAAGCCCATGTTAATACTAACTCTATCCTGTAAATCACTAGGTTTAGTTCTTGAGTACTAAATTGAAAATTTTATACTCGGAATTCATTTCTTTGATGAATGTAATTGGAGACCAATAAAATGCAAAAGGAAATATAGTTAACGAACTAAAGTTCAGTGTACATATACAGTAAAAGGACTATTGAAATCAGAGAAGACCTTCAGAGTCATGTAATCGCGAGTTAAAATATGCCTTCCATCCATTGCATACTTCGTCAGATATAGAAGCAATGATCTCACTGAAAAATGTTTTAGAGCCATGGCTCCCCTTATCTTGCAATCTGTAAAAAGTAGTACCATAAGCTGAGGCTCGTTAGAAGAAGTACTGTAAGCCACGTCAGAGAAGCAGATTAGAAGCCTTGCTGCGTCATACAAATGAGAGAGAAAAATGGAGATGGGAATAAAACTCACATTTTCACATTGTGATCACATAGTGCAGACTTTCTCATGTCAACAAGTCGGATGAATCCCCGCGAACTACTATAAGCCAACAAATTGCAGTGAAATGGATGGAATTCTGCTGATGTAATCACCTCTACATAGGAAATGGTGCAATGGTCATGCTCATCCTTTATCAGGTGGCAGTCTGGTCAAACTTTTGATGCAGAATAGAAGCATATGGTGATGAAACTAAATTAACCTAATGGCATTTTTCGATCCATGTCATAAAGTAGATCACCACTTCAAATTAACAAGTCAAGTCCTTTTCAGGGGGAGGAGTAAGGACTGCTTCTTATTCCTTACAAACATTTATAGAACTTCTTTCTTTCTTTTCTTCTATTCTATTTTCTTTTTTTTTTTGCTTGGAGATGATAGGAGCCATTCTCCTTATATCGGAGGAGAACAAGATGTCAGAATGAATGCACTTGGAAAAGAAAAAAAAAGTCTTCAATAAATTCTTGAAGTGCTCTGGCATCATATCATTAGCAGGTAATATTTATAGATTAGACCTCCATACTTTAAGAGAACATAAGCTGGAAACTTCAAATAATGGTTAACAGAGAGTAGCACCGATGCATGAGATAAGATCCAGTAGGTTACAGCATATGAAATGCTTTGAGAAGAGATCCAGAATTACCTGTAAGATCTTCCATATCTTTTGGCTTCATGTCAATGATATTGAAACACTGATCTCTGACCTCAAGGTTCCATACGTTTATCCTAAGGTCATCCCCAGAGAGGAATGTCTCACCATCGCTGTAAAAGTATTAAAACATGAGTATTATCTACTGCCTGACACTTCTTCAACTGGTAAACAATTTTCATACTGTTGAGTTTTTCTTGTACTGATACTTAAAGAAGGATATTCTGGTCTGATCAGTCGTGTTCAATCAGAAACACAAACAACAGGTGCTGGTCAAATTTCATTCCACTTAAAATTATAATATTTGCAAGAACAGAAGAATACCTATTGTTTGAGATGGAATTAATGTTGAAATCATGAGCATTTGCATAAACTCTTCGGGATCTTGTAGAAGCCACATCTGTGATATCTGCAAGCTAGTTACAACATAAGCTGGAATTACAAGTTATGAAAGCATGTCAAATGCATGTAATTTGGGGAGAATGAATGTAATAAAGAATGCGAGAATATTTCAGGTAATAAGTAGAATGATTGACACTCTTCCATGTCATACATGTGATGGCAATTTGTCGTTTTTATTAGTCCATTCCAGACTGCGACCATTAGCATGAGACAGTTCACCTTGTCCACTCATGTAACTTCTATCAGCTAAAAGAGAATTCTCTGAAGTCACAGATGAATCGATATCCATTTGTTTAACTTTCTTTACTTTCTGTTCCTTAATCTGCAAAAGAAACAAATGAAGAAAAACAGTAAATTGACATGTATGACTTAGTAAGCTTACAGTAAATAGGAACCTACAAGTGTATCTAAGTTCATCCAGAAAGAATACCCATCCAGCTTTTTTTTTTCTTAATGCACAGACAAAAGTTCCATCTTGACAGACTCAAACAGGCAACAACTAATACTTAAATTTCACCACAGAGAAACCTCCTTTATTTTCCCCCTGTTTTTAGTTTTCGTGTTGGGTGTACGTCAGAAATAGATGAACATTTTAGAAACAATTCTTAGTTCAGAAAGCTGCATCTAACCAAGCTAAGTATCTTAGTAGTAAATACCATAGAAGATAAAAATGATAGTACAAAGTTTGAGGTTATTCCATAAAACAAAGTTCTTTTATTTTTCCACAGGATTTCTGCAGACACAGTTATGTACAGAGGAACCATGTAAAGGCAAACAACTGATTTTCACGGTACATTTTTGGTATCAAGTCACATACCATAACAGATTGATAACTTAATCCCCTAAAAGGCCTTATCCAAATTCCAGAAACTTATAAGCCAGAAACCTTTCTTTCTTCGAATTGAACATGTCTGAAGATTCACAGATACAGAAATTTCATACCTTCCAAAGTTTTATCGTCCTGTCATTTGCTGTAAGAAGAAATAATGATCTGTTGAGTTCCGTACACCATCTGATTTTATTAATCTTCTCTTCAATTTCCACACTCTTCAAATAATCAAACTGAAGAAGATGTAACATGATCAGCATCCATAGTTCATAAAGATCACCTATATGCAGAAATTTAAGTAGAAGGTAGGTAGAATGAATATCTAATCATACCTCGGGTTCATGACTCTGGAATTCCGTCTTATATTGAAATTCAGGATGCTGCCTTTGTGGAACGTTGAACTGACCAGAGTCACTTCGAGAACTGCACTCGAAGAGATCCTAGAAGACCATAAAGGTGAAGAGATTACATGTGAAGTTTGAATATGACACTGAAGAAAGTACAGAATTGTTTCAGGCTGAAATCATATTTACACAAATGATATTTCCGAAAATTTTGTCCGCACTTCTTTACCAGCATACCGCTTAAAAATCATGACACGTCCGCCTTGATCTCCAACAGCAAGATGATCACCATTCTTGTCAAATTCCATTGCATATAAGATATCACCTAACATAAAATGCTTATTATGTGTAGGTCATTGAGAAATATAAAGGCAGAAATTAAAGTGAAACCAATTTCCTTCTTGTTCCTTGTATTTCTTTGGTTCATAATTCCTCTTCTTCTTTTTTTCAGGTGAGAGGGTAAATAAAGAAAAGAAGAACTACACATGTCTTTGCTGTTTCAATTCTATATAACTGAAACGCAAAAAATGTTATAGAAATATAAGTTGTGCACCAGCAGTCACGTGAAAGGTACCAAAAGTTCATAGGCAACCCAATTTGTTTCCCCATGCGAACTTTCTGTTGTTTAACAATCTTCATATCCCACACCGGCGCACTACCCCTTCTCGTTCAAAGGATGCAAAAGTCCGTGCCAGTTCTTCCCCTTGAGTTGATATTAATGGATTGGTTTTTGACTCTATGCTAGTTATTCTGCTCACATTCTCTCTGCCATCTCATATAACCAACATGGCAAACCGAAAAGAGTAAACCATAATATCCCTCCTATTCTGAGAGTCCCATAACTTTATTTCCAAAGCAACACCTTACTCAAGATTGATCTATACATAATAAAGGAATAAGAACCGGCTTCTCCTATTACTTAATCATAGGGAATTGTATAATACTGAAGAATCAGATGGAAAATCCTAAAGGATTCATTCTGCTACCATCATCAAGTTTCTCAACTGAATATTGGACGTTCCAAATTCACGCAGTATCCTTTATTCCCCGATTAAAATAACAACTACTACTACGATACAATACAATACAATAACAATAACAATAACAACAACAATAGCTACTACTACTACGGAACCTCAATCTCAAACTAGTTCAGATCAGCTAAAATGTCACCTTCTAGAATTGAAGTATTGAACCCGCATACCAAATTTCTAACTTATCCCTTGTATTATCTTTTGTTAATTAACAAGTGTCATTTTCTGTGGAGTGAAATCAAACAAGTTTACCCTATTAGGCGTCAAGATTCAATGTATAAATCTACATCATCCAATTAAGGGCAGAGCAAAATTCCTTCTAGCCCCAGACTTGCTTTCCAATTTTTCTTAAATAGAAAGGATAGTTCAAATAAGAATATTCACATTCACCACTCATATTCTTTTACTTTTTCCAAGCCGCTCATATTTCTGAGATTTTATAACAAATTTTAGTTACGCATTTCATTCCAAAGCAAATTGATACATAAAATAGGTGGGGTGGGGGGTCTCTCCATCAGGTCCAGAAGAAATGGAAAACCAAAACCAAACAACCCCAAAATTAGAAAATTACAAATATTAGGGTGTGTTTGGTATGAAGGAAAGTTGATTCAATTAATTTTTTTCATGTTTAGTTGACCAAAATATTTTTAAAAATTTTTATCTAAAAAAAACAAGTTGCCAAAAAAATGAGAAAAATGACTTATACACCGGCAACGCCTTTGTAAATGCTCTCTTAAGGGGCGTGTAAATGAAAAATGCGATAAGTATTTTGGAACGGATAGAGTGTTTAGAAACAATTTAACTTTATGAGATGATTTAAAAACACAAATATCTAAGACTTATTTTGAACCACACATTTCAAAAGTCTTTCTTTATTTCTTAAACTCCGTGTCAAGTCAAACTAAGACAATCTTTTTTAGACAGAGGGAGTAGAATTTATGATTTTTTTTCTTACTCTTTCACTTTTCTTCCGAAATTCGGCTCTCTCCCAATTACGATTTGGACCTTTCACCTGCTTAGAAGTGAACCACTGACATAAAAAAAAAATCAGTGCTTTGTTGTAATAAGCTGATTTACCTGAACCACTTTTCTAAAACTATTTTTTTCATCGAATAGCGGCCTACCTTACCACTTGACTAGTTAGGAAAAAACCCTTTACTAAACTAAAAAAGAAATAGAATAAATAGGTTTTTTCGCTTCTTCGTCAAGCTTTCGAGCAGCTCCTTCAACTGGCGCCTAATCCCCAACATGCTCAACAAGTTAGAAGTTGGAATTGTGTTTCCAAAAAAAAAAGAGCACTTTATTTAAAATTTACGAAGATGGAGTTGAAAACTGATTGGGAGCACTTCTCCAAATTTGACATCCAATTTCAAATTGAATTTGAAATTTTAATAATCAAACGGTAGTTTTGAAATAAACTGAAAAATTATTTTTTTAAAAAGTGAATAATTCTCGTGGCTAAACAACTCCTTAGCCACTTTGTTCATGTATTTAAGAAATTTATGTAACACATAATTGGGACATAGGAGTAGTCATTATTTGAAATTTCAACTTTCACGTGTGAAAATTAGAGGAATTGCAACTATATTATTAATAATTACAAAATTAATTAGTACATGGTAACCCACTCTGGTCGATGACCAGGTAACGCCGTAGGATTACTACGTCGGCGACTTGTCCGACATCCTCCCTTTTTACCTCTACTTCTCTTCCCTTTTCCTCTTCTTCTACTCTTCTTTGTTTCTCTTTTTACTAAGCTGATCCATCGCCGACGAGAACAACAATATTGTCGGTGAACCGTGTCGTCTGGACCCCAGGTTCTATCGCTGTTGCTGTGCTATTTATCTGGTATTTGTCATTTTTGTGTAGTAATTCTAGCTATCTTGTTTGGATATTCCTAGTTACTATTAGGTTGAAATAATTTAATTTCTTAGGTATATGATTTGCTAGGTCTTGCTTTGTTGTTTCCTACTTTGATATTTGTTACTTTTTCATTTTTCATTTAGTATATTATGCTCCTACATTTACTATTTTTTGCCTTTAGTTATAACATTCTTGGCGGTCCTGTTTTAGGTGTAAACTTTTGATTAGCCTAGTAGTTTATATCCGTTGTAGTGGCTTTGGTGACTGATGGTAGACTAGGGTCATGTTCTCGATCGGAAACGAGAGCGAGGGTTAGGGGGGAGGGGTAAATGGGGTAAGAGAGATGCTAGGCTGAGAATAGGGTCTTGAAACATTGTGACTTTAACGGGGAAGTCCATAGAGCTAGTTGAGATTCTTAAGAAGAGGAGGATTAATATAGCATATGTCCAGGAGACCAAATGGTTAGGACCTAAGGCTAAGGATGTAGACGGGTATAAGTTATGGTTCTCGGGTAGGTCGAAGTATAGGAATGAGGTAGGCATTTTGGTAGACAGTGAGCTAAGGGATCAGGTGGTAGATGTGAGGAGGTTCAATGACAAGATGATAGGGATTAAGTTGATAGTTGGAGGGTTAACTATGGACATTATTAGCTCTTATGCGCCGCAAGAGGAGAAGATACGCTTTTGGGAGGATTTTGACGAAGTAGTGGGAGGTGTACCACCCACTGAGAAGTTATTTGTAGGAGGGGATTTCAATGGACATATCGGGTCACTTCCGGGGTGTTATAAGCGACGTGCATGAAGGCTTTGGACTCAGGGACAAGAACGGGGAAGACGTCTCACTTTTGGAGTTCGCTAGAGCTTGTGGGATGGTAATAGTCAATTCGAGGTTCCTGAAGAAGGAGGAACACTTGGTGACTTTCCATAGTTCGGTGGCTAAGAATTAGATAGATTTCTTGCTCCTTAGGAAGGATGACAAAGGTTTTTGTAAAGACTGCAAGGCTATTCTGAGGGAGGATCTTACAACCCGACATTAGCTTTTAGTGATAGATCTGGAGATCAAGATGGAGAAGAAGAAGAGGGTTGTGGATGACAGGTTAATCAAATGGGGGAGTTTGACCATGGCTAATGCAAAAGATATGGGAGAGATGTTGATGGCCAAGGAGGCTTGGGGGAGTAGTGGGGATGTGACCGGTATGTGGGACAAGACGGTTAGTTGCATTCAGGAGGTAGCTAGAGAAGTGCTAGGGGCCTCACGGGGTAATCGTGGTGGACATCGAGGGTACTGGTGATGGAATGGTAAAGTTCAAGAGAAGGTAGAAGCAAAGAAAGCGGTGTATGCGAAATTGGTAGAAAGCAAGGATGAGGTGGAGAAGTTGACGAATGAGGAACTGTATAAGATGGCGAGGAAGGAGGCAAAGCTAGCGGTTACGGCGACGAAAATTACGACTTTTGAACGCCTGTATGTGGAATTATAGGAGAAAGACGGGGCTAAGAAGTTGTACAGACTATCCAAGGCAAGGAAAAGGAGGGCTCGTAACTTGGATCACGTGAGGTGCATCAAGTACGATTACAAAAAAGTACTGGTGGAGGACGCGCATATTAGGCGGAGGTAGTAGTCTTACTTTCATAAACTCTTGAACGAAAAAGGAGATGAAGATATTGTGCTGAGAGATCTAGAGCATTCTGGTAGGTACCGGGATTTTGGGTATTGTAGAAGCATTAATGTTGAGGAGGTTAAGGGTGATGTTCGCAGGATGCGCAGGGGACGAACGACCGGGCCTGATGAGATCCCAGTTGAATTTTCGAAAAGCGCAGGCAGGGTAGGTTTTGAGTGGCTGACTGAGTTGTTTAACGTCATTTTTAAGACGACAAGAATGCCCGAAGAATGGAAATGGATTACAATGATTCCCTTGTACAAAAACAAAGGTGATATCCAGAATTGCAACAATTATAGGGGTATCAAGCTGCTGAGCCACACTATGAAAGTTTGGGAAAGGGTCGTGGAGATGAGGGTGAGGAGAGACGTGTCTATTTTTGAGAACCAGTTTGGATTCATGCCGGGGCGTTCGACTACTGAAGCCTTTTATCTTATTAGGAGGTTGGTTGAGCAGTATAGGGAGAGGAAGATAGACTTACATATAGTTTTCATCTACCTCGAGAAGGCATACGGTAAAGTCCCTAGGGAGGTTCTATGGAGATGTTTCGAGGTTAGAGATGTACATGTGGCGTACACTAGGGCGATCAAGGATATGTATGATGGAGCCAAGACTAAGGTACGGACAATAGGAGGAGACTCGAAGCACTTCTCAGTGATGATGAGGCTGCACCAGCGATCAACTCTTAGACCATTCCTATTTGACTTGGTGATGGACGGACTGATGCGACAAAGCCAAAGAGAGGTGTCATGATGTATGTTATTCGCAAACGACATAGTCTTGATTGATGAAACTCATAGCGGAGTGAACGCCAAGCTGGAGGTTTGGAAACAGACTCTGGAGTCTAAAGGGTTCAGGTTGAGTAGGACCAAGATAGAATATTTGGAGTGCAAGTTCAGCAACGGGGGCGACCCTGAGACAGGCGTGGAGGTGAGGCTTGGTACTCAAGTCATTCTAAAGAAAGGAAACATCAAGTACCTTGGGTCTATTATCCAAGGGAATTGAGAGATTGATGACGATGTCACACATCATATTGGGGCAAGGTGGATGAAATTGAGGCTTACATCTAGAGTCTTATGCGACAAAAAGGTGCCACAAAAACTTAAAGGCAAGTTCTATAGGGTGGTGATTAGACCGATTATGTTGTATGGGGTGGAGTGTTGGCTAGTCAAGACTTCGCACATCCAAAAGATGAAAGTTGCGGAGATGAGGATGCTGAGATGGATGTGTGGGCATACAAGGAGAGATATGATTAGAAATGATGATATCCGGGATAGAGTGGGAGTGGCCTCGGTAGAGGATAAGATGTGGGAAGCCAGGTTGAGATGGTTCGGGCATATGCAGAGGAGAGACACAGATGCCCTAGTGTGGAGGTGTGATAGGTTGGCTATGGACGGGTTCAAGAGGGGTAGAGGTAGGCCGAAGAAGTATTGGGGAGAGGTGATTAGACAGGATATGACACAGGTGCAACTTACTGAGGACTTGACCTTAGATAGGGTTTTTTGGAGGACACGAATTAGGGTAGAAGGGTAGTAGGTAGTCGAGCGTAGTCATACTTACGCTTACAAAATGATAGTTGTAGTGTTATTATTGTAGGTCCGATTAGTCTATCACACTTATAGGCGCAATATTATTTTATAGTCTCATGTAGTTTGATTTCTGATGCTATGTGTTCTTTAGTGTACTTTGTTTATCTTATTTATATGCGTTAGCTACTACCTCATTTTGTTAAAATGCGTTACCATGGTGTATTCGATTTTGTTATCAGCATGTTCATACTGCTTTAATTTCTTGTCGGAGTCCGACCGTTTCTCTTGTTTTGCTTGTGATTATGCTTTGTCTTGAGCCAAGGGTCTCCCGAAAACAGCCGCTCTACCTACCAAGATAGAGGTAAGATCTGCGTACACTCTACCCTCCCCAGACTCCACGTTGTGAAATTTCACTGGATATGTTGTTGTAAGAAATATAAAAATGAAACCAAAATCAGTTTGATCTTTTAAATGTTTTATCCATGCAAGGAAAAACCAACCATCTATGCTCAAACCTACTTAGAGGAGTGACAGAAAATGGGTGTTATATAGTTTTTTTTTTTCCTCTCAAAGAGAAATTTAATGGCCAGCAAGGAACCATTTCCTATGCTTGGTTATTGTCACTAGACTAGAGTAAGTATTACAAACAATGATTTCCACAAAAATCTACAGTTGCCTTACAAATTTCACAACCCAACGTTACATTTATTTCTGTTCTCTTTTTAATCCCTTTCTTCTGATCCTTCTCAAAGACAAAATTGCAAGTTGAGTAGTGTCTTCCATTCTTTCTTTTATTTTGAATCTTTTAATGATTACTCAGCAGGGAAAACTGTTGAGCCCTGAGAAAATTCTCAATCTGGCTAACTGTACTTAACATGGTCAGTTCATGCATTAACTGGAGTGACCTGAGGTACTGCTTCCTTCACCTTCAGTTTGTAAGCAAGACATAGCATGAGTTCAAGTGATCAAATGTTTATCCGAAAATTGCTGAGAAATTCTCCTTGCATTGGAAACTTCTATCCATAGATCAAGTGTCTTCACCGCTTTGCCAGAGAGTAGTGTCTCACGAGCTAATGCCACTCCTTCAGCCAGATTATTAACACGTCCACTTACCAGGAGAGCAGCTGATGCATTTAGTGCCTGTGAATTTATTTGACAAATAATGTAAGAACTTTCAAGGTGAAAGGAAGTTATTAAAACGGAGACGAGCTCTGTCTATTTCTTTAATGAGGATTCACACATTTGGCAACAAGCAATTGAAGAAACTTACAAATGCATCAGCAATTGACCCTTTTTCTCCTGACAGCACACGTCTGAGCATCTCGGCATTGTACTCTGGACCTCCACCTCGCAGGCTTTCAAGAGTGCAGCAAGGGATGCCGAAGTCCACTAGTGAAGGATAATCTTGTCAGATTTATTTTTCAAAAAGACCGATGTTAAATAACTAGTGAAAAACACATTTCATAATGCATCATTCTTTACTGCAGAGTTCTGCAATGCACTTGTTGCACCAAAAAAGGATTTAAAAGAAGAAGATAAGTTTTAATGGATCCTGATACTAACAGGTTACTTACACGGATCAAAGGAGAACTTCTCAATATTGTTTAGTGTTACGTCAAGGACTAATCCAGGGCCTGTGCAATGAATCGTTATACATAATAAGATGGAAATGTCCAGATCTAATTACTCAAAAAACAGACGAGCAAAGAAAAAAATGAAAAAAGACCATAAAATTACCAAACAAAACAGATTTACTAGTGTCATGAAGGGGACCATACCAAGAGGACTCATCTCATCTAGGCCTTCTGAGTGAACAACTAATGCTCTTTTCATGCCAAATCTCTGCACTGCTTTAGCCATTTTATGGACCTATAACAACAGATGGTTCATTCACCAAATGAATATAGACAACACTAAAAAGAAAATTGAAACGGGAGACCACAAAAATTAGCACCTCAGTTCACATAACTTATGTCTACAAGATTCTTAAAGCCACATTCATAGAACAAGTGGTATTAGTGTAATCGAAGTCGAAAATATACCAGGTCTTCTTTATAAACTCCTACTACAGCAAACGGAACTCTTGCTGGGTTCAACATAGGTCCCAAGATGTTGAACACTGTCTTTACTTTCAGCTTTTTCCTGATAGGTCCAACAATCTTCATTGCTGGATGGTAGATTGGAGACATCATGAAACCAATTCCAGCTTGATTTACACACTCTTTCACCCCCTGATGCCAGTAACAATGAGATACACCAAGCATCAGCCAAGTTGAAATCATAAATAATGCCAGTTATCCCTAAAGTATCATGCATTTTTTTAACACTTAACAAAAAGTAAGAGAACTACATATAGTATATCTTTGTTGCCTCTTGGTGACAGTTACCAAGAGCAAATAAAATGAGCACATGATGCAGGCAGTAACTAGAAAATAATCCCCAGATAAAAGTAAACATGTATTGCTATTGCCATCATACTACTTGGAAAGTTCTCACAGTGGACAAGTTATTGTAAAGAAAAGGACAGCAGTAGCTTTAGGGGTTATCATCAAGTACTGGATTTACCTCACACTATTCTAAAGGGTGATTTTCATTAATAATTACTTCTCATTACATGCTTGGTCCCTTGATGGCTCATTAAATTAGTTTGATAATTGATTTGGTGAATGCCACACTAATCTTTCTCATAATCAACTAACTAAAACAATAAAAGCAAAAACTTCATTTTTAAACTCTTGATGGCTCATTAAATTAGTTTGATAATTGATATGGTGAATTTCACACTAATCTTTCTCATAAAGCAACCAACTAAAACAATAAAAGCAAAAACTTCATTTTTAAACATTCGAGTTACTCCTACCACATGATGTTAAATGTACGTAAGTCTAAAATTACTTTTCAGCTAATAACAGCAATCTAACCAACCTCAGGGTCCAGCTCAATGGCAACGCCAAGTGCTTCCAATACATCTGCGCTCCCACAAGCAGATGAACTCGACCTGTTCCCTTGCTACAATTCAATTCCGCGAACTTTAAGCCCCAAATGTTAAGAACTTTTAATGAAATGAACTATGCAGTGACAAGGAAGAACTCTGTCAACCTTGGCAACTTTTGCACCACAAGCTGCAGCAAGTATTGAAGCACCTGTTGAGATATTCACAGTGTTTGCTCCATCCCCTCCTGTTCCAACAATATCAACTGCGTCGCCTAAGCCTTCCACTTGTCTGCAATGCTTTATCATTGCCCTTGCCAATCCCACTACCTAACAATCATTATTAGCTCAATGAGGTTAACAGATCAGACAGTAGAGACAAAATTCATGGTTGATTTCCAGGTCTCAATAATGTTAAATAAGGCAATATACACACAATATACATGTATATATTGCCTTATTCAATGTCTCGGATTCTGCCCATATTGGTGGTCTCGGTTTTGGTTAATATTGGACATAAGAATATTGTATATTTGGAAAATATATGTGTAGTATATTGTAATGTATTTGTTACCTAAATTAGGATTATACACTACCATAATTGTAGAGTTAGAATTATGGTAGAATAAGATTTTAGGAATAGGATTCTCCTATTTTGTAACTTGTATATATACCTATTCAATTAATGAAAATAATCAAGGGGATTATTTCTTTCATGGTATCAAGAGACTAGGTTTTACAAAAAAATTCTCTCCCAAAAGTTTTGACCATTCTCGGCCGAATACCCCCCCCCCCCGGATTTCTCTTCCGAAATTAGTCATCCGCTCTCAAAATCTCTCTTACTTTTCCCAAATTTCCCCTCCTTCTTTGTTCTTTCAATATGTCTAAGAACAATTATCATCCTGCCCTCATGGTTTCCAACGTCAAGAACAGTATCCCGATTGTGCTTGAGATGGAAAACGTCCAATATGCGACGTGGGCAGAGTTGTTTAAGATTCACGCTGTCACCCATCAAGTTATCCATCACATAATTCCTCCCCTACACCTCTTCTCGCGGAGGATCCTCAGCTATGGATTACCCATGATGCAACCGTTCTCCAGTGGATCTATTCCACTATTTCGGTTGACCTCTTACAAACGATTATTGAGTCGGATACCATGGCTATGGCTACTTGGAATAGATTGCGTGACATATTCCAAGATAATCAACATTCACGTTCCGTCACACTTGAGCAGGAATTCTCCCTCGTTCGCATGGAAGAATTTCCAAACGTATCTGCCTATTGCAAGAAACTTAAGGAGTTGGCAGATCAACTCTGTAATGTGGGCGCACCTGTCACAAATAATCGTCGGGTTCTACAATTGGTTGTCGGCCTTTCGGAGGCCTACAATGGCTTTGGAACTCTCCTACGTCAAAGCAACCCTCTTCCCGCCTTTTATCAAGCCCGCTCCATCATTACTTTGGAAGAAGCCGGTTTGGCTAAAAAGGCGGCTACCGGAGCAAGCCCCATCGTCATGGTGGCGTCCTCCCCAAGTTCTTTGGGTTTTGTTAATAATTCGGGCCAAAACCATAGTCATGGTGGCGGCAAAAATAATCGTAAGAATAATAACAAAAACCGCGGCGGCAAACGCGGCGGTTCCGATGGTCAGCAAGCAGGCGGTGGGGCCCATCCAGGGAACAGTGGCCCACCACCCCCCTGGTCCCAGCAGTGGGGCTGGGGTAGTGGGCCGTGGGCCAGCAGCCCTTATACTCCGGCGAAGAATTCCGGCCGCCGGTGGGTTGGCCGGCAATTTAGGCCCAAAGAACCGGCGGTAGCGGCCCACGCGGCGATGGCCCGGCGGCGCCGGTTCCGGCGGCTACGGCCCAACTCAGTCACGTTCGGGAATACTTAGGCCCCGACCTCCGCAAGCCCATCACGCAACAGGCCCCACTCAAACCGATATCGAGGCCGCGATGCACACATTGGGGTTGACTCAACCGGACCCAAATTGGTACATGGACACCGGGGCCACTACTCACATGACTTCCGATTCAGGTACTTTCTCATCTTATTCCAATTTGAGCACCCCTCGGGGTATAATTGTTGGTAATGGCAACTCTATTCCAATTCAGGGTTATGGTCAGAAAACGTTGTCTCCCCCCAATCCACCCCTTATCTTGAAGAATACTTTACATGCTCCCAAATTGATTAAAAATTTAGTGTCTGTCCGAAAGTTCACCACTGACAATTCCGTTTCCGTTGAATTTGATCCTTTTGGTTTCTCTGTGAAGGATTTCAAGACGGGGAGTCATCTCATGAGGTGTGATAGTAGGGGGGATTTGTATCCTAACATGCCCGGTTTTAGTCCATCGAGTCAAGCCTTGCCGTCAGTGTTTGCAGCCATTTCTCCTTCCGTGTGGCATGCTCGCCTTGGTCATCCGGGATCTTCTATTTTATCAGTTTTAGATAAAAATAGCTTTATTTCTTGTAAGGGTACGAGTCGTACTCATATTTGTCAATCTTGTTCATTAAGAAAAATTGTTAAGTTGTCATTTGTGGACTCAAATTCTCATACTTCACAGCCATTTGATATTATTCATAGCGACCTATGGATGTCTCCTGTTCTAAGTTCGTTAGGTCATCGATATTATGTTCTGTTTCTGGATGATTATTCTAAATTTTTGTGGACGTTTCCAATTGCCAATAAATCTCAAGTGTTTTCTGTCTTCATAAAATTTAGAGCATTCATTAGAACACAATTCGAAAGAGAAATAAAGAATATTCAATGTGATAATGAGAAAGAGTATGACAATAGGGTGTTTCGGGAGTTCTGTGATAATTATGGGATAGATTTTCGTTTTTCGTGCCCTCATACATCTTCTCAAAATGGAAAAGCAGAACGCAAAATTCGTTCCATAAATAACATTGTCCGCACTATCTTACTTCATGCTTCCGTACCCCGTATTTTTGGCATCATGCTCTGCAAATGGCAACATATCTCCTTAACATAATTCCGTCCAAAGGTCTGACATATTCTTCTCCCCTCCAAATCCTATATAATAAGAACCCTTCTTAATCTCATCTTAGGATTTTTGGGTGCTTGTGTTATCTGTTATTCCCATCCATCACAATTAACAAACTTCAGGCTCGGTCTACTCCGTGTGTATTTTTGGGTTATCCGTCTAATCATCGTGGTTATAAATGCTTTGATTTATCCTCCAAGAAAATCATAATTAATCGTCATGTCATTTTTTATGAAACCCAGTTTCCTTTTACGAAAGTTCATACTCCCGAGCCTAGGTCGTATAATTTTTTGGATGACCAAATATCCCCGTATATTACTCACCATTTTTCGGACATATCCCGCACCCAATATTCTCCAGCGGCCCACCGCCCGCTGGCACCACTGTCCCGAGCCCAGTTTCGACCCACGGAACAGTTCCAAAGAATTGGGCCGGTCCAGCCCAATTCTGGAGTTGGTCCAGTTCCCGCCATAGATTCCCGATTTGGGCCAGCAGGCCCACTGCCTGCTGGCCAGTTCGTCCCGAGCCCAGCAAATTCCCAAAATTCACTCAATATTCTTCCTCGAGTAATAGACCGGTCACTCGTAGTCAGCGGAGTATTTTTACACCTAAAAGACATTTTAATTTACATTATGATGTCTCTAAATCCCCCTTGCCCCGTAATCCTGTGTCCGCCTTAAATGACCCTAATTGGAAAATTGCTATGACTGATGAATATAATGCTTTTATTGATAATAAGACGTGGGAGTTGGTGCCCCGTCCATATGGTATTAATGTTATCAGGTCTATGTGGATTTTTGCTCATAAGGAGAATTCAGATGGTTCGTTTGCTCGACATAAGGCGCGGCAGGTGGGTGATGGTAAAACTCAGCAGGTTGGGGTAGATTGTGGGGAGACGTTTAGTCCGGTGGTCAAGCCGGCTACTATTCGCACTGTGCTTAGCTTGGTTCTCTCAAAGACTTGGCCTATTCATCAGTTGGATGTCAAGAATGCTTTCCAACATGGTGACCTCAAAGAACCAGTCTCTATGCATCACCCGTTGGGTTTCAGGGATCCCAACCGTCCTCATCATGTCTGTTTGTTGAAGAAGTCCTTATATGGGCTTAAGCAGTCTCCACAGGCCTGGTATACGAGGTTTGCTGACTTTGTTTCGACTATTGGGTTCACTCACAGCAGGTCAGATAATTCCTTGTTCATCTACCGTCGTGGTTCGTCCTTGGCCTACATTCAGTTGTATGTGGATGATATCATTTTGACTGCTTCTTCCGATGCCTTGCATCATTCTATCATGTCCATGCTCAGTTCTGAGTTTGCTATGAAAGACTTAGGGCCCTTGAGTTACTTTTTGGGGATTGCCGTCAAACGTCATTCAGGAGGTTTGTTTTTGTCCCAAAGAAAGTATGCGGCTGAGATCATCGAGAGGGCTGAGATGTCATCCTGTAAGTCCACTTCCACTCCAGTTGATGCAAAACCCAAGCTTAGTGCCGCGGCAGGTGCACCATACGAGGACCCGACCCGCTATCGCAGTCTTGCAGGGGCCCTCCAGTATCTTACCTTTACCAGACCGGATATTACGTATGCTGTTCAGCAGGTGTGTTTATTCATGCATGATCCCCGAATTGAGCACATGAATGCAATCAAACGCATCATTCGTTATATTCATGAGACACTGGACTATGGTTTGCACTTGTATCCGTCATCTACATCCACACTTGTCTCGTACACAGATGCGGATTGGGGTGGTTGTCCGGACACCAGACGGTATACGTCAGGATATTGTATGTTCCTTGGCAACAACTTGGTCTCCTGGTCTGCGAAGCGTCAAGCGACTCTATCCCACTCAAGTGCAGAGGCAGAATATCGAGGGGTAGCTAATGTGGTCTCAGAATCATGTTGGTTACGTAACTTGCTTTTAGAGCTTCATTGCCCCATTCAGAAGGCAACCTTAGTATATTGTGATAATGTTAGTGCCATCTACCTCTCAGGTAATCCGGTTCGGCACCAACGCACTAAGCATATCGAAATGGACATTCACTTTGTCCGTGAAAAGGTTGCTCGGGGGCAGGTACGCGTATGTCCTGTTCCGTCAAGATATCAAGTTGCAGACATCTTTACAAAGGGACTTCCCTCGGTACTCTTTGAAGATTTTAGGGACAGTCTCAGCGTTCGAAGATCGTCCGCTATGATTGCGGGGGTGTGTTAAATAAGGCAATATACACACAATATACAGGTATATATTGCCTTATTCAATGTCTCGAATTCTGCCCATATTGGTGGTCTCGGTTTTGGTTAATATTGAACATAAGAATATTGTATATTTGGAAAATATATGTGTAGTATATTGTAATGTATTTGTTACCTAAATTAGGATTATACACTACCATAATTGTAGAGTTAGAATTATGGTAGAATAAGATTTTAGGAATAGAATAGGAATAGGATTCTCCTATTTTGTAACTTGTATATATACCTATTCAATTAATGAAAATAATCAAGGGGATTATTTCTTTCAAATAATGAAGGAGAGAATTGTTGGAAATCTTACGGAAAATACTTGATCACGAACACTTGTAGGAAATTCTTCAAAGCTTGAGGCGTGTCAAAGACACTGTCGTTAAGGATATTTCACTCGGTAGGGATGTATCCCCAGGATTCAACAAGCTCTTCTAGTATAAAACTAGGAGCCATAATCTAACAAAGATTTTATCTTATACAAAACCCAGCAATATAAAACGAGGAGAAAGATTTTTCTTTGTGTCTCACTAACTCGTTTCAAAGTGAAAACAAAAGAGGCTTTATAAGCAAAGATGTATTTCTATCTGTCTGTATCTCCCAAAGAAAATGACTAGAGCATATTAATATAGTTCGAGAGAGGGGACATGATATTATTTATATAATAAAGACCATTGAAGGCCATTCAAGAGGTCAAAAACGTTTTCTGTAAGAGAAGAAGAATCAATATTTGAAATGTAATAAAATATAGTAAAAGCCAATTATGGCTATTCAAGAGATCAAAAACGTTTGGCAATTGAATTCACTAATTCTCAAATTATCTGTTAGAAATCTCAAACAATTTGCCAACGTTTAAAACTTGCATTAAAGAAAGTATTAATAACCATAACATAATATTAATATAATGAATCTAGACATCTTTTTGAGATATTAAAACTATTTTTTTAACAAGTATTAACACATTCTGGTTCTGTGAAATCATATTCCTAGTCAGATGATCATACATCGAAATGGAAGCTTTACATAGGGCTGGCAAAATGGTTAAAAAAACAAGTAACCGTTCAATCCAACCCATTAAATATGGGTTTGATAACTGACCATTTAAAAATGGATCAAATATGGATATTATTCATTAAAAATGCATATTAGATGGATAATATGGATAACCACATTATCAATACCCATTTGTCTGCTTGTTATGTTTCATGAGTTCTTGCTTTCTAGGAATCTAACCTTATTTTGACTTTTAGCTTGTATCCTTACCTGACTATTCTTGAAACCATGGTCCATATTATCTGATGATTAACCCATTTTTGTTTAAGCCATTTTGACCCGCCCATATCTGATCCGACCCGCCCGTTTGCCACTCCTATCTTTACATTATATTTTGAATTAGGAGCTCTGGCTTCAAAAAGCATAGATTTTCCCTCAGAAAGGAAATGCAAAAAGAGGCAAAATATAATGATAGATGAATCAAATTTCATTCAACTTCTTCTTTCAATTGAAATTGAGATTTTTGCCTATGGCTTTTCGATGATTTCGATCAGACAGAAGTTGAAAGTGGTGCTCTAGCTCCCACTGAGCTCTCCTGTCCAACTGATTTCTTGAGTGTCCGAGTTTATTTATGGCATGAAACAACTCGCAGTATGAGTCTAGCTTATTGATACCACAAACCTTAACTTACATTACATGTCAATAGTTGAGGAGGAAGAAACTTACTTCTTGAAAGGTTTCACCTTTAGCTCTCAAAAGAACAAGAAATGCACTAATTAAAGCTTCATCAGCACCATCCAACAAAAAATCAAGTGAATCTTCTGCTTCAGATTCTGTCAAGTCTTTCCCACTAATTAAAGCCTCAATCAACTGAACCAATCAACAAATAAAACAAATTTCAATGAAAATAACAAAAACCCAATTCACAATTTTATTCAACGAGCTATTTCTTTACTTTTTTCTTTATTTATAAAAACGTCAAAGCTTTATTACCTCACTAAAGGTGGATATGGATGAATGGTTATTATTGGAATTGTTCAAAGAAAAATGAAGAGATGGAAACTTCTTTTGGGTGGTTTTAGAAAGTGGGTTAGTGCCAAGAAACAGTTTTGAAAGGTCAATTCTTGAAGAAAGAGATGGAGATGGTGGCAGTGATACTGCTGAAAATGGAATGTGGCACTGAAACAGAGCCATCTTTTTTACACTTTGCCAGATGAAAGAAAAGCTGATTCAATTTAATGAAACTTGGGATGTAGTAAGTAATAAATATGGGGAAGGAAATGGTACAAGGAATATCAATCATATCAAATTATTAAAGAATGGTGGATATGATGGAGTACTAGTACACGTTTCTTTTTTAAGTCAACCGACATATTTTTTTATTTTGTAATAAATTAATTTTTTAATTTATAACTATATAAACTATCTTTAATTTATTTTAAATTATAAAATTCAAAAGTCACTTTTATTTTTAAATTTCGTAGTCAAATTACATAGGATCGATTGATTATTATTTTAAGGGATCTTTTTCTATATTATTACAATAAAAAATGACAAGGGCCCAGATTCATAAATTAGGGTTTCTGACCCGCAAATTCAAGACTTATTATTGGACAAAATATGATCAAGCAAGGAACATGTGATAAAAACAATTTGATTTCTGGTAAGGGTACGCGTAGTACTCCAATTTGTCAATCTTGTTCTCTAGAAAAATTTGTTAAATTACCTTTGTAGATTTTATTTCTCGTACTTTAATGTCATTTGATAGTATTCATAAAGATTTATGGATATCTCTTGTTCTCAGTTCTTTGTGTCATCGTTATTATGTTCTATTTTTGGATGATTATTCTAATTTTTTATGGATTTTTCCGTTAGCGAAAAAATCTCAAGTGTTTTCCACTTTCTTAAAATTTAGAGCCTTCATCCATACCAAGTTCGAACGGAAAATAAAAAATATTCAATGTGATAATGGCAAAGAATGTGATAATGGGTTGTTTCGAGAATTTTGTGGTAATCATGGAATAAATTTTCGTTTCTCTTGTTCTCATACGTCCTCACAATGGGAAGCCGAACTCAAAATTCGTACCATTAATAATATTGTCCGAACTTTATTAGTCCATGCTTCCGTTCCATATTTCTTTTGCCATCATGCTCTACAAATGACTACATATCTTCTTAACATACTTGCTACCAAAGGTTTGGCATTCATCCCCTCTTCAAGTCTTATATAATAAGACTCATTCGTAATATCTTAAGGTCTTTGGGTGCTTATGTTATCCACTATTTCCGTCCACCACAATTAACAAACTTCAGGCTCGTTCTACCCCTTATGTGTTTTTGAGTTATCCGACTAATCATCGTGGTTACAAATATTTTGATTTATCATCTAATAAAATCATCATTAGTCGTCATGTTATTTTTTATGAAACCCAATTTCCGTTTGCTAATGTGAGTAGTCCCGTGCCTAGTTCGTATAATTTTTTGGACGATGTCGTCTCTCCGTATATTATCCACCAATTTTTGGACTTATCCCGCACCCAAAATCCGTCAGCGGGCCCACTGGACCTCCCGCCACTATTTCAGGTCCAGCACCTGCAAATTTTCCTATCACTGTTTCGGGTCATCAGCCCAGTTTTGCCGATACGGGTCCAGCAATTGGGCCACATATTGGGACCAGTTCTGCCTCTGTTGGTGCTATCGGCCCAGCTTCTGTTTCTGAATCCAGTGTTGGGCCAGCATACCTACTTCCTGCTGGCCGATCCGTCACCCTTCCGCCTTTGTCCCAAAATCCACCCAATTCTCCCACAAGTCATAGACCGGTCACTCGTAGTCAACATGATATTTTTAAACCGAAAAGACATTTTAATTTAAATTCCAATGTTCTTAAATCCCCCTTACCCCGTAACCAGTGTCCCATTAAATGATCCGAATTGGAAATTAGTTATGACCGACGAATATGATGCGCTTATTGCAAATAAGATGTGGAGTTGGTACCCCGTCCTTTTGGTGTTAATATTATTCGATCTATGTGGATTTTTACTCATAAGGATAATTGTGATGATTTTTTTGCGAGGCATAAGACTCGTCTTGTAGGTGATGGTAAGACTCAGCAGGTTAGCGTGAATTGTGGTGAGACGTTTAGTCCGGTAGTCAAACCAGCTACCATTCACACTATTCTCAGTCTGGCTCTTTCCAAAGCATGGCTCATTCATCAGTTAGATGTGAATGATGCTTTCTTACATGGTGGTTTTAAGGAGATAGTTTATATGCATCAGCCCTTGGGTTTTCGAGACCACAAATATCTTCATCAAGTCTGTTTATTGAAGAAGTCCTTGTATGGGCTTAAGCAGGCCCCACGGGCTTGGTATAAGAGATTTGCAGACTATGTTTCATCTATTGGATTTTCACACAACAGGTCTGATAATTCATTGTTCATATATCGTCGTGGTTCATCCTTGGCTTATATTCTATTATATGTGGATGATATTATCTTGACTGCCTCTACTGATGCTTTGCGTAAGTCTATCATGACCATGCTCAGTTCTTAGTTTGTTATGAAAGACTTGGGGCCCTTGAGTTACTTTTTGGGGATTGGTATTCCTCGTCATACATGTGAGTTGTTCTTATCACAACAGAAGTATGTGGTTGAGATTATTGAGCGCGATGGCATGTCCTCGTTCAAGTTTACTTCCACTCCCGTCGATACTAAACCCAAGCTGGGTGCTGCGGATGGCTCCCTTACGAGGATTCGACCCGCTATCGCAATCTTGCACGGGCTCTTCAGTATCTTACTTTCACGAGACCAGATATTACGTATATTGTACAACATGTGTGTTTGTTTATGCATGATCACAGGGTTGAGCACATGAATGCGCTCAAACGCATTATTCGATACATCCATATAACGCTTGATTATGGCTTACATTTATATCCTTCATCGACGTCTACACTTGTCTCGTATACAAATGTTGATTGGGGGTGGTTGCCCAGATACCAGACGTTCCACGTCCGGATATTGTATGTTTCTTGGTAATAACTTAGTCTCATGGTCTGCAAAGCGTCAGTCTACATTATCACGCTCTAGTGCAGAGGCCGAGTATCGAGGGGTGGCCAATGTGGTCTCTGAATCATGTTGGTTACGTAATATTCTTTTAGAGCTTCATTGTCCTATTCAGAAAGCTACATTAGTTTAATGTGATAATATTAGTGTCATCTACCTTTCTGGTAATCCTGTTTAACACCAGCGCACTAAACACATCGAGATGGATATTTACTTTGTTCGTGAAAAGGTAGCTCGTGGACAAGTACGTGTCTGCCATGTTCCTTCCAGGTATCAAATTGCCGACATCTTTACAAATGGTCTTCCCTCTGTCCTTTTGAAGATTTTAAGGACAGTCTCAGCGTACGAAGACCGCCCGCTATGACTGCGGGGGTGTGTTAGTTATACCTGTGATATACATGGGTTTGTATACCATGTATATCACGGTTTCACAAGGCATATTACCAAGTGTGAAACCGTGGTATACACGGTATACAAGCCCGTGTAAATCACAGTTTTGGAGTCAAATTTAAGTGTAAATATTGTATTAAATTAGGCTTGTACACTTACCATAATTATAGGATTCTTGTACAACTAGAATAGGGTTTTGGAAATAGAGTAGGAATAGGATTTTACTATTATGAAAAATTATAAATTGTATATAATCTTTCATTAATGAAAATAATCAAGGGGGGCACCGTTGCTTAGAGAAACTCTAGGATTTTGGCTCTGATACCATGTAAAGAATGAATCTTGGCCTAGCTCAACCCCAAAAGCTAGCTTGTAGGGTGAGGATTGTCCAAATCCATATAAGGAGTCCATGTTTCCATTTCATATCCGATGTGGACTCTTAACACTTGTGTCAGATGATCCGACACACACCTACTCAATATTTTTGAAGAATTCGAACAAAATAGCTTTTTGTATAGTTTAGGAAATGATATAGAGTACATACCATAAAGGTGAAAATGCAGATGATAGATCAAGGAATGGATAAGGCCACCTGTTCCAAAAATAACATCGGTACTAGTTAATTGATTAAACAAGTTTGAAAAATGTCACACAGAGGAATATAGCATTATCATTACCAGATTGAGATATAGGCATAAGCAGCCCACTGGAAAATAACATAAATCCCTGTCCACAGAAAGAAGTATCCAATCTGAAACCAAGGGAACCGCTGAAATAACATGTCAATAGAAAACGATAAATATCTCAAAATGTCACTCAACTATGAAGAATTATGTAGCAATCATTTAATTTTGTTTTGTATCAAAAAGGTCAATGAATTTAGGGCTAATCTCTTATAAAATCACTCAACCAAATTTGTCATAAAAATGCTCACTTTACCCCCTTAACATTTTGGGTTTAGAAAACAATATCCCCTTCGCATTTTGAATGGGATAATAAACCCCCTTAATTTTAAATTGATGGCTAAAAATTAGTTGAATTATTACATTTTTTTAACTGAATGTTTATTACCAAAGTGACCATTAGTTCATTACAAGCTCAAGAGAAAACCTAAGAGCATGGCTTTGTCTCAGTTAACTGTTGTCTACTTTACTATCTGCCTCATCTACCACCTCTCCTATACAATTTGCTAAGGATAAAAATTTAACAAACTAAGATATTTATACAATCATATGTTCCTATTGACTCTGTTAAGAGTCCCACATCGGAAATGGAATGGGAATATGAACTCCTTATATGGATTTGGACAATCCTCACCCTACAAGCTAGCTTTTGGGATTGAGTTAGGCCTAACATCCATTTCTTCATGGTATCAGAGCCAGCCCCTTCCAATTCTTTGTTCACCGATGTTGGGCCCCCAAATTATATTGTTCACGCTTCAGTTAACGAGGTCTGGGCGTGCAGGAGAGTGTTAAGAGTCCCACATCGGAAATGGAATGGAAACATGAACTCCTTATATGAACTTGAACAATCCTCACCCTATAAGTTAACTTTTGGGGTTGAGTCAGACCCAAAATTCATTTCTTCGGCCCCTATGATGAATCTCTTGAATAATGAATCATTATCTTGCATACTTGCTCAGGTCTCCTTGACTTCTTCTGAAACATACATAAATTTCTTTCTTGCATATATTTTTAAAATGTTAAAAATGATCTTTAGATAATATGAATTATAACATTTACCTTTTTAAATAATTAAAAATTTTAAGCAATAGTATTGTTTAAAAATTAAATTCCATACCCTTTCTTTTATTTTAATCTTTTTCTTTTGATATTTTATGTCTCATTTTTATGCTTGAACTTTTTTCGCAGAGCTTCAAATTATCTTGATCCATTTTATTTAGTATTACTAGTATTGAAAACTTTTTTTCATTGGGTCAAAAAGAGAAACTTTATTTCATTTATTCAATTTTGTGTAAAAAGATATTCTATTTCCATATCATTTTTACATATCATAAGCTTATAGTTTCCAAAAAATAAAATATCAAAAATAACTTTCAGTTTAATGATAGTATTTTATACTCTTTCCAGATCAAGAATGAAAAATTACAAAAATAAATATTTTACAATATTGAATATAAGTGAGTAAATTTTATTTAACAATTTTAAAATTTTGAGATTAGTAAATAATATCTTGTTCATCTCTTGTAGTATTATTTAACACGAGAATGGTTTTTGACATTTAAAAATACATGTAATTATCCAATTCATTTTTAGCCATTGATTTAAGGGGGGTTATTGTCTTATTTCAAATCGTGAAGGGGTAAAGTGAGTTTTTTATGACAAATTTAGTCGAGTGATTTTATAACAGAAAAGTCCTTATTAATACAAAAAAAAAAGTTATATGAATTTGCTACATATTTCTCATAGTTGAGTAATCTTTTGAGATATATACTCAATAGGAAACTGATGATCCGTTATTAAATCTATGAACAATTGAAAATCACATTTGGTATAAATGGAAGTATACAACTTACCGAGCAATTCAGAGCAGTGTCACCAAGTAGAAATATAACATTGACCGAATGCATATTGATAATCCACTGCAAGATAGATAAACATTTAAAAACAACGACGAACAGTAATGTGGAGAACTTTACTGAGGTAGTGTAGCATGCTTACAAAATTTAACTTGTAGCCTTTAATGGTCAGATATGGAACAAGTATGAACCAGAAAACACAGTCGGTAAGCGTTACAGCCCCTGCATTCATCTATAACAATAAAAAGGAACAAACTTTATTAAAAAAACAGTCAAAAGTTGTTTACTTTGCATCTCAAATTTCACTGAAGCAAAATCGTGATATATATTATCATGCCCTTACCTGGAAGATTATTTCAAAAGTTTGGCGAGTAGGCTGTTCTGCATTTTCCACCATATGTTTTGCAGCAATTGAACATTGTGGACCATACTCAGTATCTAACCTCTAAATATCAGTTCCATGAATACCAACTTTATGTTGGAAATTAGCCTTTGGCGGGGAGATGCGTCCACCCATCTTTGATGAATTAAACACTAGTGTTTCGCATGTTGGAGACCTTGTCTCTTCGCACATGCATGATCTACGAAGTGAGTAGATGACCGTAGGGCCAAGAATCGTCTAATTTCGTTGAGAAATGAAAGAGATATTGGTCCACGAAGTAAGGTGTTTGAGACATGGAAATGTGGTGTGGGACAAATCTACCACATCGGTGGGAATAGGAAGAATTGCTCTCTATATAAGTCTCTAATGTGGTAAAGGGTTTGGATCCCCAAGGGGTATCCCATGTGTTTAAAGGAGGGAAGACCTAGATGTGCTTGGGTTCAAGGCTAAGCCCACACGCGCGCCGCCGCCGCCCGCCCGTCCGGTCTCGGGCGGTCTCGGTCTCGGGCTCGGGTCGTGGGTCGTGGGTCGTGGGTCGTGGGTCGTGGGTCGTGGGTCGTGGGTCGTGGGTCGTGGGTCGTGGGTCGTGGGTCGTGGGTCGTGGGTCGTGGGTCGTGGGTCGTGGGTCGTGGGTCGTGGGTCGTGGGTCGGGGTCGGGGTCGTGGGTCGTGGGTCGGGGTCGTGGGTCGGGGGTCGTGGGTCGTGGGTCGTGGGTCGTGGGTCGTGGGTCGTGGGTCGGGGTCGGGGTCGGGGTCGTGGGTCGTGGGTCGGGTCGTCGGGTCGTGGGTCGCGGGTCGGGGTCGTGGGTCGTGGGTCGGGGTCGGGGTCGTGGGTCGTCTAATATTATCTTTTTGGACCGAGAACTCGCCGGATGTACGCTTTGATCCCCGAAGTTTCATATGTACAGCTTGGACCGAATTCTTTTATATGTACAGCTTGGTCCCCGAAGTTTCAATATTTACGGTTTAGTCCCCATACTTTCGGGAAGGTGACGGAAGGCCGTTGGACTGCATTTTTGGAGCATTAATCAGCCATTACTTGGCTGATTAATTCTCCATTAACACCATTACTTGGGGCATTTGGGCGCCTTCTTCAAGGCCTTAATAGCCATTACTTGGTCGTTTTAATGACCTCCTTTAAGGGCCATTACAGCCTTGTTTGTGGCTGTTGGACAGCCCCTCCTCATGCTATATATTGAGCTTCATTTGGCTGAAAACAAGACTAGAAAACGGGAAGAAAATTGAGCAGCAAACAGTGCGAAAATAGCACCGGAAAGATACGGAAAAATAGCTTATTTCGGTCACGAAATTATGCAAACCAAATGGTCAGTAATTTTGCAAAAACAAAGTGGCGGAAAAACAAAGACCAAACCCTCACGTATACACAATATATACACTACCGAGACACACTATATACACAGAGACAAAAGAGAAGAGTAAAGAGAAACTCTTCCTTCCTATTCCATATCTTCAAAGAAGTCGAGTCATATTTGTTTTCTTCGACAGCTCAACCTATTGGCTTTGTAGTGTTGAGATTATAGTGTTGTTTTATCTTGGGAGACTATTGCCCGCTAACGTAAAAGCATATATACGGGGCAATCTTGTCTTAAGGATAGAGGGCTATCCTCGACTCAACACACAACGTTGTAACCGTCCGATTTAGTTGTTTCTTGATTTCGGGTTATCAAGATTCAAGGCACAACAAACTTGCGGCGCTCTCAAGATTGGCTTTGCAAGGTGATTAAGATTCAAGACACAACACATATGCGGCTGTTTTGAAGATTGACAATTTATTTATCCTTTCGAACATTTGTAATAGTTATTACTTCCCGTACTGCTCTATAAAGTACCATAGAAATACCAACAGCTTAAGACAAGATCTGTATAGTATTACTATTAGTGTTTGAAAGATGTCGGTCAAAAGTTGTGTGACCAAATCTGGATATGGCAATGGTTTTCTGGTAGAAGAGAGTGATGATGATGAACATGTTCATGGTGTCACCGCTACCAAGACTAGTGGGAACAAGCGCTCTCGAGAGCCTGAGGATGTCAACGGGACAAGAGGAGAAGACCGAAGATGTTATTCTATCTTGCAGGCAGAAGGCCTATATCTGTCCCCGGACAAAAGATCCGAATAATGGTAAGAAGGAAATGGACACTCGGTATGATGAAGTGACCGAAGTGAGCCGAATCGAAAAAGAGGATAAGTAGTTTTTCTTACTTGTCAAGAATAAAGATTAAATGATGTCTGATTAAAAATTGATTAAAGTAGGAGGAATATGAAAATAATTTATATTCCTTACGCTTTAAAGAAAAAAAAATCAGAAGTTTAATCTCATCTTCTTTCCCGTTTAAAGATTGGATTTTGTAAACGACTTAAAAAGATCCGTTCTTTTAAGTGTAATGATTAAAAGTGTGTAAAGTATGTTCGCACATACGATGGAGAGAGATCCACTGACTGTGCGAAAATTGTTACCACTCTTAAGTAAGCGCCAAGAATTATCTGGGCACCAATCATAACGGAAGAAGTCTAAAAGTTAATGACGTTGAGCCCGTCATATTATTTGGCGAGAAGATCCTTCATCGGATGATATTGGACACTCAAATACAAAGCCTCCGGCGACGGAGTGGGCCAAAATTCCTTTGATATGATGATATTGGACACTCGGTCATATAAAGCCTCCGGCGACCGGAGTGATGCCGAATTCATTTCATAGGAAAAGTAATGGACACCTAGTAAGGTGGGCCGCAGTTTCCGGTGTCCTAGATGATCCGAAGGCCTAAAGAAAGGCAAGAAAGAAATTGGACACTCGATCCGCCAAAACAACTAGAGTGGGCCCGAGTATCGAGATCACATATGATCCGATTACGCCCTAACCACGGGCAAGAGGTTGTTCATGTGAAGCAACGCCACCTCTAAAGTAAAAGGGGTCGAGAGGTTGTCCTCAATAGGACTTCGGGAATGGGATCACTCTAAGATGAGGTGATACATGTCCCAAACTTGGTTAAAGGGACGACGCCGTTGGTCAAGTCCGGTTTGAGACTAGTCCAACAGTCCGTAATAACTAAGAATGGTACAATATGTCTATAGCCAAATGAATGATATATTTGTAACCCGTGCATCTATGCCATCATAGATTAAGACACGTTAAATAGCAAGTCATTCAAAAGCTAACGATGTTGAGATTGTTGCCTTCTCGCTTCAACATAAACCCTCAAAATAAATGTGAGGTAGGCGAAAAGGCAAAATCACCTTTCCAAATTCCGTCAAGGGAATAGCGAAAGAAGCACCGCTCCTCTAGAGCTTAGTCACACCTTTATGGGTGATTTGAAGTTTATACAAAATAGAGGGGGGGAGACAAGTACGTTGTGATCTTCATTGATGATGGGAACAACGTATATAATCCTTTGTTTGTTGAAAAGCAAAGATGAAGTTGTTGAAGCGGATAAACGCTACAAAGCGAAGTTGGAAATCAACTAAGCCTATGGATTGCGAAATTCATAGCGATAGAGGGGAGAATTTGAAGCATTGTTTATTAAACGACCGCTCACTACTCACCTCGCCTAACGGTGTTAGCCAAGCGCAAAGCCGTACTCCCAAATTATGTGGGGCAAGGCGATCCTTACCGCTAATGCGATTCTCAACGAACTCCGCATAAGGATAAGGATAACCCTCCGTGTGAGACATGGAAAGGATCTCACATACAAATGTTGTGATGTGGGGTGGTTTCATACCTAAGATCGTAGATTGCATATCCACTGGATCTGCAAATAACAGTAGTTTTTATCGCATCTTGGCGTCAAAGAATACTGAATTCTTTGAAGATCGCTTTCCTTGAAAAAGGAAAAAGGGAGTAATTGCTCAAGGTTAACAAGAACCCGTGAGGGCTCGATCGTCCGGAATCGGACGTTCCGTATCTACAGGACTCGAAAGTTGCCGGCTATCCGAACTTAATATTCCGATCTGCGAGAACTCGGGGATTCTAGATGTTGAACCGAGAAGGAGCAAAGAGGGGACAAAGACTTGTTCCATACCTTCTAGCTTGTATGGTTGAGAACGAACCATGGACAATTAATAAATAATTGTCATCTCCAAAAGCGCCGCTTTGGAAAAAAGCTACAAAGAGAGAAATAGACTCTATCATATAGAACCATACTTGCGTAATGGTTGATCTTCCTCCGGAAAAGAACCTTTGGGTTGTAAGATGTGCTCCCCTGTGAGTAGCTTCACATCCAGGGCCATTGCGGCTCTTGCGTGGCATGAATGTTGAATTAGCCTTCCCAACCGTAGAGTTGGAAGAAGAGAATCGACTTGGTTTGCCGGATCGTGTTGGGCTTCTTCCCGAACTTTCATTTTGGTCCCCGAAATATTTACATTTTGGTCCCGAAAGTTTCGTATAAAACAGAACAATGAATCGACCACGAAACATTGACTCGAAGTTAGAATGCCAACTGTTGGAGAATCAACGATCTAAAAGTAAAAGTCATATTGAAACAAAGTCTCGATATGAAAGATATGGGTATCACAGATGACATCTTTGGAATTGGATTTCTAAGACATCTAACGGATCGGTCGATAGTGGACGGTCCTCGTTGAAGCCACCAATGGATATGAATCATAGAACCGATTGGAATCATGGTGCACCCATAGACAAGGAGCGATATGCTCGTGTCACGTGTAGTTCAATGTATTGTACACACTACAACCGACCAGTATCGTCTTCCAAAGCGGATCACGTTGAACTAAGGTTCACCGATGATTTCAATACATGATCAATAGAAAGGCGTTAAGTCGGATATGACGATATCCGAATTATTCACTTATCTACGGATTATAGTATTCTAGATGTCCAAATGTTCTCGAGAGAACACCGTGATGCAAAGCGGACATCGTATATGAAGAACACCAAAGCCACAAGTAAATGTGTATGGTGGTTCTTGGAAAATCCTCTAAGCAAACTTGCATCGGCCGATTCATGATGGAATCGGGGTTTATCGCTTTATACAAAGCATGAAAGAAGTTGAGTAACTTCACGACTCTTTAGAGGACGTCCCTTATTGGGAGAAACCCGTGCCTTCGCAGCGGTTATACATCGTGGCTAGCCGGTCGGCTTCGGAAGGACACGGATGACGGCGTCCGGACATATCTTTTAGGATCCGTCGGAGACATAAGACCGTATGGCGCTTGATCATCACGGGTGTCACATCCTTGTTTACTAACTAAGGGGCTACCCGGAGATCAAGTGTTCTCGCCTGTCTAGGGGGAATTGGCTTAAAACCCAAACAATACGAACCTTTGCGGTGGAAACCCAACCATACCGATTGGAGATCCCAAGAATGTGGTTCAATGGGAAAACTAAGCGGCAAAAGGTTCGGTTGAGCGCTTCGGTGGAAGCAAGAAGCACTTCGGATGATGATTTCGTACGGAAACATGAATCCAAAGTCGTTCCCGCGATAGACATTAAAGTGTCGCTGCATGGTGGGTAAAGGTTAAGTTTCCAAACCTTTAAAAGATCCTCAAACGGTTGAGGTTAAGGTTGGGGGAACTTTTAATGATTCCTAACACTTGTGAAGTGGGGTATAGCAGGATACCTTGTAGGAGATCACCTACTTAAGTGCGAGGATGGCCGACTCAAATGAACGCACTTAAGAATCCAAGTGTGTCCATGGCCACAACGGACGAAACGTAAGAAGGAAAATGAATAAGAAGAGTTATTGTGTTGATATCGTTGTCTTGGCTTACACTAAACACCGACGGTTCAAGACATCACGTTCACCGCGCGATAAGTAAGTCCGATGGTTTCAACTAGGGAAGGTTCAAAGCGAAAGCTACCTCTCCCCGATGCAATATCGTTTCGCCGAAAGATTGCTGAAATGTAGGCACCTTGTGCGTGCGCCACAATCTCTCTTTCATAGAGGGGATTGTTGGAAATTAGCCTTTGGCGGGGAGATGCGTCCACCCATCTTTGATGAATTAAACACTAGTGTTTCGCATGTTGGAGACCTTGTCTCTTCGCACATGCGCATGATCTACGAAGTGAGTAGATGACCGTAGGGCCAAGAATCGTCTAATTTCGTTGAGAAATGAAAGAGATATTGGTCCACGAAGTAAGGTGTTTGAGACATGGAAATGTGGTGTGGGACAAATCTACCACATCGGTGGGAATAGGAAGAATTGCTCTCTATATAAGTCTCTAATGTGGTAAAGGGTTTGGATCCCCAAGGGGTATCCCATGTGTTTAAAGGAGGGAAGACCTAGATGTGCTTGGGTTCAAGGCTAAGCCCACACGCGCGCCCGCCGCGCCCGCCCGTCCCGTCCGTCCGGTCTCGGGCTCGGGCTCGGGTCACGGTCACGGGTCGTGGGCCCGTGGGCTGTGGGCTGTGGGCTGTCTAATATTATCTTTTTGGACCGAGAGAACTCGCGCGGATGTACGCTTTGATCCCCGAAGTTTCATATGTACAGCTTGGACCGAATTCTTTTATATGTACGCTTTGGTCCCCGAAGTTTCAATATTTACGCTTTAGTCCCCATACTTTCCGGGAAGGTGACGGAAGGCCGTTGGACTGCATTTTTGGAGCATTAATCAGCCATTACTTGGCTGATTAATTCTCCATTAACAGCCATTACTTGGGGCATTTGGGCGCCTTCTTCAAGGCCTTAATAGCCATTACTTGGCGTCGTTTTAATGACCTCCTTTAAGGGCCATTACAGCCTTGTTTGTGGCTGTTGGACAGCCCCTCCTCATGCTATATATTGAGCTTCATTTGGCTGAAAACAAGTACTAGAAAACGGGAAGAAAATTGAGCGACAAACAGGCGAGAAAAATAGCACTTTGGAAAGATACGGAAAAATAGCTTATTTCGGTCACGAAATTATGCAAACCAAAGGTTGTAATTACGCAAAAACAAGTGGCGGAAAAACAAAGACCAAACCCTCACGTATACACAATATATACACTACGAGACACACTATATACACAGAGACAAAAGAGAAGAGTAAAGAGAAACTCTTCCTTCCTATTCCATATCTTCGACAAGTCGAGTCATATTTGTTTTCTTCGACGGGCTCAACCTATTGGCTTTGTAGTGTTGAGATTATAGTGTTGTTTTATCTTGGGAGACTATTGCCCGCTAACGTAAAAGCATATATACGGGGCAATCTTGTCTTAAGGATAGAGGGCTATCCTCGACTCAACACACAACGTTGTAACCGTCCGTATTTAGTTGTTTCTTGATTTCGAGTTATCAAGATTCAAGGCACAACAAACTTGCGGCGAGCTTCTCAAGATTGGCTTTGCAAGGTGATTAAGATTCAAGACACAACACATATGCGGCTGTTTTGAAGATTGACAATTTATTTATCCTTTCGAACATTTGTAATAGTTATTACTTCCCGTACTGCTCTATAAAGTACCATAGAAATACCAACACTTTATTGTGATACTTGTAACATCCATACATTGACAGAACAGATCCAATCTACATAAATAAATAACACAATAACATAAGCAACACAACATAACAGATGAAAATGTACCTATTGACCATGAATTTTTCGCTTTCACTTACCGCGAAATAAATAGTAATCAGCGTAAATGTCCACCTGTTCCACAGCAAATATCAAATGTTAAAATTGTTTAAAGGCATGAGTTTAGTTAAGAAATTGAACTATAGTCAGACCGTTTTATAACAGTAATTCTATATAACAACATTTCACTATGACAATTAAGTTTTCTTTGAAATCAATTTTTCATATTATGAAACTATATTATAAAAGGGTAGCTCGGTGCACAAAGCATTCCACGTTAGCAGGGTCCTGGGAAGGGCCGCACCCAAAAGGTGATATAGACAACCTAACCTAATGTTATTATATTATATGTTCTCTATTATAACATTTTGCTACAACAACAAAAAAATATCCAGACAAAACGACACAGTTATAGTGAGGTTTGACGGTACTTACTGAGTGTAATAGTAAAAAATTTCCTCTCCATCAACAGTAACATTTAGGATTAGCAACAAGAGAAGAATCAAGAAAGCAAAGACTCTGAATGCAAGAAGCCAAGCAGGGTGTATAGTTTTGAGACATGGCCTCCAAACTTCATCTTGATACAATAATCCAGGGGACTCTTCTTTAGTTTCACTCCTTCCATTTTTTCGAATTCGAGGACCTTCATACTTAATTATAAGGACTAATGCAAACACCATTGATGTTAAAACCCAAATGCAACACAGCAAGAACCTCCAATTAAGTCAGTAACTATGAATTGTTGTATTAGCAGTCATTACTGGCTGCCAAGAATTCTTTGGAGCTCTTGTTAAAATACTCATTATAACATTAGAGTGAAAATTTTGATTTTTTTACAAAGAAATGAAACCCCAAAAGCCTGAAATTAACAAGGTGAAAAAGAATTGAGAATAGAGAGAGTGGAGGTTGTGATATGATCTGTAAATGTGCTAGGGAATATGTTAGTACTGTAAAAGCAGTAGTAATAAAAAGATAAAGGAAGCTAAGGCCAAAGCTGAAATGTATAAAGCAAGTTTGTCATGCAAATACCAAGAATGTATATATAAGAGAGAGAGAGGGGAATTGTAGACAATGTATATAACAGGAATATATTGTACAGTTATTGGGGTGGTCAGAAAATGCAAAACAGGTGGTAAGAAATTGACCAACATTGATGTTTGAAACTTGAAAGTAAGCAGAGATTCCAAACTTTTCAGTATATATTTGCACAGTAGATATATATAAGAGTTCAATAGTTTAATGGAAAAGAACGAGAATAAAAGATGGTAAGTTCTTAATTAATTGTAAGCAAAGAAGGACAAGGCGGTGGTGTGTAAGAGATGCTTTGCTTCTTTGCTTTTAAGAATTAAAATATTTCCTCCACCTCATATTACTTAGTCACTTTCTCTTTTACACTATCTTTTAAAAAATTATAAATAAAAATAATATTTTTACTACATTATTATTATCTCTCTTCAATTAATTACGTTCTAATCAATATTGGTTATTAAAAAATAATTAATATTAAAGGCAAAGTAGAAAAGATTTATTTATTTTATTTTGTATTTAAAAAGTGATCAAGTAATTTGAAACGGATATTTTTGATAATATAACTAAATAATATGAGAAAAAAAAGTATAAAAAAAGAGAGAAAATAAAAAAGGATGATGTTGTTTGAGGACAAGGTTCTTTATTTATTATCCCAGTAAGATCTGCTAATAGGGTATAGTCTACAGTGTAGTCACAATCTCTATATGCTCATGCAAATATAAAATTCCGTCTTAATTTACGTGAAAAATATTTAAATGGACATGAAATTTTAAGAATAATGAATACTATACTTTTAAAAATGAATCATATTATCTTTTTATAGTAATAAATCATCTCATTAAAAATAAATAAAAATTTAAAACTAAATTATTACTTAGACAGATGTCATTTTATTAGAATAATTAAAACAAAAATAATATTACATAAATTGAGATAGGAAAAAGCTATGTACACAAAAATTACAACATAGCTGGAGTATTGCTGCTTGCCCTTTGTAGTTTAGTAATCGTCTATACCAGATTAGTATTACAAATCAAACTACGTTGTCCATAAGTGATTCTTAAAATGTCTTAAATAGGTGGTTCAAAATAGTTATCATTTTAAAAAATTAAGATATAATAATTTATTATTATTAGATTTCATCTTTATCATACTTAATAAATGTGGAGAAAGATTAAAGAAGAAAGTAATATTAAATTGAGATCAATCAATAAATAAAATAATCTAATCAAATTATCTTTTTAATAAATGTTTTTTTAAGAACGTGCAAAATAACAAATAAAATGGATTGGAGGAAATAGCAAAAATCGGAGGAAGTATCAAAAGGCTTTAACTTATCAAAAAAGACACAACATGCATTACCTTTTTCTTGCATAGTTTTGTTAGTCTTTTGAATTTTCAAATGGCAGAGAGGTGACAAGAGACGGGACCCAACACCTCTGTGTGTGTGGATTTTGTGTTGGACTGCTTGTCGAGTTATCTTGATAAACACAATATGTATGTTACTCATATTCCGTAATAAATAGTATTTTTAGCTTATGCATATCTATTAAGTAATTATCCATTTTTAGAAAATTAGTCGGGGGTCTATCGAAAACAGTCTATCTACCCGTCAAAAGACAGAGGTAAGATTTGTGTACACTCTATACTCCCTAGATCTCACCCGGTGGGACTATACTTGGTATGTTGTTGTTGTCACTTCTAAAAAAATTATACTGTAGTATTTTTACTAATTTATCCATAATTATTGCCTAGAAAAAAAAGTTACTTAATAAATCACGATTAGGTAAATATAGATAATTTTGGAAGAATAAAATCAATTATTTTTAAAAATCCTAAAACACCACTTATTTTAAAATAAAATAAAAAATCTAAAATATCACTTATTAGGAAACTAAAGGAAAATGCAAAGCTTTGTGAGTTACCGAAAAAGAAACATTGCACTTTGCAAAGATTTAGGTAATTGAAAGTCTTCGAGATATATCATTACCTCAACGAAGATTGTATTGACTCAAGAATAGTTTTTTCTTTTATTAGTTTCTTGTTACGTGTGATCATTATTATATTGACAAACAAAACTTTTTGATCTTTATTAATTTATATATTCATCATCATCCCGCTGTTTCTACAAACACTAGGCTCGAATGCTAATGGGATGGTTTTCTTTCAATGAGAGTACTGGGGAGCAAGGGTTCGGGCAGAGCCGAACACAACATTTTTAGGTTGGGAAGAAAAACAAAAAGAACAAAAATGAAGAGTGTAATTTGATATTTCAATTACGAAAAATTAAAAGGTGGTGTCATGAATTTAAATTAGTTGATATGTAATATACGCCCATGAGCGAGTTAAAAAGAAGAGATAATCAGGTGTTTGAGCTGTAAAGTTTTTAAAGAAAGGTGCACTTGGGCGAATCAAAGATTAGAATAGAAGTTCGTTTTCACCAAGCTGGTCGCTTGAGTCTATAGGCTATCTTTTCTATCTGCTTTTCAATCATAATGTAGCTCAAAGAATAAATGTGTGAAGCATATTCAATCAAATCAGTCTTTGCACCCTTTGTTTAAGTTGGGGACTCTTGTCGGTGAAGGGTACACATCCTCACACCCTTATCTATAGCCCACAAACTCCCTCTAGGCTAGCTCTAGCTTCGTCCCCTTTCTGGGCTGAAAAGGATGGTCAAGCTTGATTCACAAGCAACACAATATCCTTCCCACCTCTTTTCCTCTTTTCCTCTTTTTTAAGGTTTTGGTTTCCCCAATTAATTTGGAGGTAAAATGAAAACTACTACTCCTATTATTAGGATCAGATATAAAAATTAAAACCATTACTAAGATAGAGATATAAAGGTGTCCTTATCTTAGATATTTTTGTTGTTGTTATAACGAAATGATGTTATAAAAAATATATACGAGTATAACATAACATGAAAAGCTGATTGAAAACAAATTTGATCGTTACAGTGGAAATGTTAATATAGAATGACTATTATAAAAAGGTTTGATTGTATCACAAGACTGTCCAGTTAAACATCCCATTACTTGTTCTTATCTCCATGCAGTGAAAGGATCGTTGATACAGACTTCCCGTGGTAACCTACGGATCGTTGAGAATAGTATTACAGTTGAAAAAAGTGATTAATCACGACATGTCCAAGAGATTGCATTGCAAGCACTAAAGAAGAGTACAAAGTGCGCTTCTACATATTGGAGCAGCTGTCCCACTTGAGAATCAGAGATACATTATTTTGAAAGATTTTTCGTAAAAACATCCTGCTTCCAATCAAGAGCATAAAGAGTAGAGTAACAAATGATACATATCAAGCATTACATACTCTGCTCGATGAACGAGGAAGTATATAAGCAATATGAGATTTAATGACACAAAAATGCTAGCTAGATCCATTTCGATAATTAGTTGACCTAACATTGGACTCCCATGTTATATGTACACACACAACACATGTCCGAACTTGAACGTGCATTGGAAATGAGGTAGCCTCCGTTCTTGCACAATACTCGCCTCATGAATTAACTTTTGAAGTTGAATACCATTTTCTTGCAAAAGGAAATGTTTCAATATAAAGTCTACTTTGAAAGAAGCATGACTATAATATAACCCCAACATACGAATTGATGCAGCCAAGGACGGTAGAGCAGTAGAACTTTCTTACCATAGCTTAAGCACCAACAACACTATCAAAAATGCTAAATCAAAAACTTCAAATATTCATTTCATCTCCTGAAAAGATTAACACTGACAGAGCACATAATTAATCATGCGATAACAGAAACTCCTGAACTACATTCAATATAACAAAAATATCTGAACAGTGTAACAGAACAGAATAGAAAAAAACACATTCTGCTTCACAAGCAATCTAGAAAAGAGAGGTTCCTTTTCCTTTCTTGTCCCCGCCAATCTCAAAATGCTTGCACCTCTGCACAACACCAAGGACAATGAATATATTTTTATACTAAAGAAAAATATATTCATTGAGTAGAGATCAATCAGTTAACTGACCTTGATTGGGTGCTGTGACACATGTTTGCAACCTTGGCATTGCAATCTCAAGACAATCTTCTTCGTGGTTTTTGCCTGTTTTAAATAGCGAATGAAAGATCACACAAATCAGTGATAAAATAAACTGGCCTTGAATGTCAAAACACCTATCTCCCCACATAGGGATTATGGAACTTAATCATGAAAAACTTTATTAAGTGTGTCACACAATTGACACTAGTTGTGTGAGACTTCTTTTTATCTCACAAAAAAGTGGACCCAAATTTTACACTTATCCACAAGCTTTGGGTCCACTTTTTTTGTGAGACAAAAAGAATTCTCACACAACTAGCGTCAGTTGTGTGAGGCAGGAAATAAAATTTTCCCTAAATGCTGAAGTTGATTAATTTATGAATAAGATGTTACGTGTTTGGATAGAAGTGCTAAAACTAAAGCTTGCTATTAAAATATTTGGCAAAAAGGTGTTGATAAGCACCTCTTTTGTTAAGCTAACATAAAATATTTTTACAGCTGTTAACACTAAAAGTGAGCTGATTATTTCAAGATCTTGTAATTTTAAATTAATTCTATTACAAATTTATTCGCCTCAATTCAGTTTAAATTTTAAACCAATTAGATATGATTATTTTGAGACTATTCTCAAATACGAGATAGAGCCTCAAAATACATATCTTTCGGTAGTCTTTCACTTCAAAATCTCAAACATCGAACGATTATTTTTGCATGTATACATGAGCAATATAACAAAGCATACATTGAAATAGAGGAACACCTAAATGGCAAGTCCCTGAAAACACTAAAAATAGAAGCAAGTTTCTAAAGTTCTGGCCATCCGTTTTAGAGGCACAATTTCGACCAAACTAATAAGTTTACTAAAATGATACCTTATGTATTAACATAAGATTAATTTTCCTAACGCTATTGTGTCGAAGTTACATCAAAGCTTTACTGAAATAGATTTTATTAGTTTATTTTTGCTTTCAACTCCTGAAATTTGTCCCTTCAGCTATATCTTAGGGTATGTTTGTCCAATCATATTAGTCAACTTTTTACAACCACAATTCGACCACACAAATAAGTGTAGTAAAGGTATGATGGAAATTATAAGAAAGTATGATGGATAACAAAGTAAAATTCTGGGTCAAACCTAAAAAGCTTTTAAGCCAAAAGGCAATAAGTTGTTTGACTTGTTTTGACTTAAAAGCACTTGGCTTGAAAGCAATTTTGATCTTTACCAAAGACCCAAATAAGCCAAAAGGGCTTAAAAGCTAGTTTGACAAGCTTGTAGAAAATTGCCAAATAACCTCTTATTTTTGGTGTTTGGTAGGGATTTAAATCAAGTGCTTTTAAGCCAAAACACATAAGTTGGTTACTTTTTAGCTTAAAAGCTATTTTGGTTTGACCAATCATTTTACTTTATTATCTTTCACATTTTTTATAATCCCTTAAATACCCTTTTCTTATGTTTCTAATGACTACCAATATGCGACATCTTATGACAAAAATACACTTATTTTAGATTTCGTGCAACAACCATTTATTTCATGGGATAACCTTATGGTCCTGAATCAATAAAACCCTATTTTATGTATTAGTATTCTGCGATTCTAAAATGCATTCTTTGTATCATCAGTAAGTTTATTCTTTTTTTCCAGTCCCTTGCAAAATACAAATTGTCACTAATAAATCTGAACCTACAACTCTGGAAAAGTTTCTGTTTTTTTCTTAATATTTCTAGGTTCTTTCAGGCATATATGCAAACTCCATTTTAATGGATGATCTATGTCCATAGAACAGTTGGTGTGAGATTCTTATTTATTGTGTTTATGTTCTTTAATTTTGGTATAATTAGCCGTGTATGGTTAAATTGATACTTGATATTCCATATTCTTTTTCTTATGTACCTGGAATTTCCAGGGATTTACTGTCATTAGATCAACAATTCTTTTTGTCAACTATTCAAATTTTAGCAAATTTACTAGAATATAAAAAACATACTATAGTTATGCAATTTTTTATTAAGAGTATCAAAATTCTTTATTGAATTTCTTAAAAACATCATCCGCTGTAATGAATATCATATTTCTCTAAACTAATATCTATAAACTTATATTTATTAGAAGAAGATCTTATCTAATCAGTTAAGGACTCAAAGTAAATTGAGATGTAAATTGTATCTGAATCAATTTAGAACTAAAAACCTTGTAATAATCAGCTTTATTTAGTCATAACAAATATAAGGGCACTTAAGTTACTTCAACAGCAAAAAATTCTTGCTAAACACATCAAAAGCTTAGTTTCAGCTTCACCAAACAGGTAACTGCTTATTCATTGAATTAGTACAACGCTTAAAAATGTCTTGTCAACACTTGCTTTTTAAAAGCTACTTTTATTAAACTAAGTCAAATGCCAATGACAGTAGAAAATATAGAAAACTTTGAACAGCGAATACAGACTAGCTCAAAATTGAAGCATATAAGTAGTAGTCTGCAGGGAAAGGTTCTCACCTTTTTGTGGAAGACAGGCTTTGTTTGTCCACCATAACCAGACTGCTTGCGATCATAACGACGCTTTCCTTGAGCAGCTAAGCTATCTTTTCCCTTCTTGTACTGTGTGACCTTATGCAAGGTGTGCTTCTTGCACTCCTTGGACTTGCAGTAAGTCTTCTTTGTCTTAGGTACGTTCACCTTCAACATATACATAATTAAACTAGCAGCATGCTTCAGTACAAAATGCTACTACTCACTTTTTCCAAACATTTTCACCAACCAAACACACCCTTAAGGTAATTGACAATATTAGATATGAAAAGATACAAGTATTACCATTGTAGCCGGCGGAGAATGAGTGAGAATTGGCAGAGAGCAGTGTAGTCGTTGAATTATGAAGAGATTGGATTTTGTATTGCAGCTTAGGGTTTAGTAAGAATAGTGGCCTATTAGTGGACTTGGGCTATATGCTTTTGGGCCACACCTGACTGTCGGGTCAGAATTATTTTTGTGATGCAGATTTAATTTGGACTTTATTTGGTTGATGAAACAATTTTTTAAAATACAAAGCTACAGTTTGACCATAAATTTTGAGAGCATATTTTCAAATCTCCTTTTGGCCAAACAAATTTTCAAATCTCAAATTTTTTTCTCAAACCTATTTTTGGCCAAGATTTATCAATTGACCTTTTTAATTTTTTAAAATATTACTCCAAACTTTTATATTTTGTAAAAAAAGAAAAAGGACATGGTGTGGCCATTTCCAATTAAAATAACCACATTTATACTCAAATGTCCCAAAATAGACATTTAACACAAAATAACCCAGGCCCAATATGCACTCGCCCAACCGACCCGAAGGAAACCCAATACGGCCCTAAAGCTTTGAGTGTAGTTTCCTTGTTCGATTTTTCTTTTCCAAAAGTGGTTTCTTCTCTGATTTCGGTTCTTCTCTGCCCTAATTTTCCTCTATGATTTTGCATTATTTTTTTTCTTCTCCATTGTAAGGTCGACGCGTACTAATGACAAAGTCAAAAGCAAAGTTAGCAGGTAGAGGTTTGAATTTCGATCCTAAATTTGTTGTTGACGATGGTGATCGATTGAAGAATTAAAAGGTGAAAGGTGTTACTCCCATTCTTAAAGAAAATGGGAAGGGTGTTATTGTTGATTACAACGGTGCATGAAACAGAAATAAGTAACTGCTAATTATTATAACAAACTGAAATTACAACAAACTGAATTTCAGTAAACTGGAATAATAGAAACTGGAATTACAAACAGTTTGATATGTTGGGTAGAGTGATGTCACTCTGTCTTTAAGACAAGATTGTCCCGTATATATCCTTTCTACGTTCTAACAATAGTCTCCCAAGATAAAACAACAACTCAACAAATGAGCAAAGGAAATTCAAATGTTACTTTGAAGAACTTTGAGTAAGAAATGATGCTGGAAAGTTGTAGGAAGAATCTGATTTCGTTTGTGTGTTATGTGTAGTCTCAACAGCTGAGCAAATGCTTCATTATATAGTGTAAGGAGAGGACTTACCAATTGTCCACATAATTGCTGTTACTGACCAAGTAATGACAATTATGGAGTTAGTAATTCAGCCAACATAAATGACCAATTGATGTGCAACGGATTAGAGCTTTTAGGGAGAGTAATTCAGCCAAAATAAATTATTGAATTGATGTGCATAATAATGTTGATTAACGTTCCAAAAATCAACAGCAAAAGCACAAGTTCTCTGCCCAATTTAACTTACCTGAAACTTCATGGACCAAACTGTAAATATGAAGCAATTTGGCGGCGGCGGCGCGCGTGTGGACTTAGACTCGAACCAAAGCACATCTAGGTCCTCCCTCCTTTAAATACATGGGATACCCCTTGGGGTCCCAAACCCCAAGCCAACTTTGAGACTTATAAACTAAATAAATCTTCATTCCCCCGCCGATGAGGGATGATTGGTCTTTACCACTTTTTTTCCATGCTTCAAACACCTCACTTCGTGGATCAATATCTCTTTCATTTCTCAACGAAATTTGACGATCCTTGGCCCTACGGTCATCTACTTACTTAGTAGATTATGCACGTGTGAAGAATCAAATTCTCCAACATGCGAAACCCTAGAGTTTAAGTCATTAAAGATTGTTGGATGCAACTCATGCCAAAGGCGAATTTCCAACAATCCCCTCTTGAAAGAGATTTTGGCGCAGTCACATGGTGCCTTTTCCCAATAATAGTTCAGCGGACCGATGTTGCATAAGGAGACGTAGCTTCAGCTTTGAACCTTCCATAGTTAAATACCATCGGACTTACTTATTGCGCTGTGAACGTGATGTATTTAACCGTCAGTGTTTAGTGTAAGCCAAGTCAATAGTACCAACACAACAAATTCCCTTACTCTTTTCTTCGTAATGTTTTGTCCATTGTGGCCGTGGACACTTCTTGGATTCTTAAGTGCGTTCATTTGAGGGGGTCTGTCCTCGCACTTAAATAGGTGGTCTCCTACAAGGTATCCTGTCATACCCCACTTCACAAGTGTTAGGAACCATTAAAAGTTTCTCCAAACCTAACCTCAACCTGTGAGGATCGTTAAAGGTTTTAGAAACTTAACCTTTACCCATACTGCAGATAACACTTAACGTCTATTGCAGGAACGACTTTGGATTTGGTGTTTCTTTATAGAAATCACTATCCGAAGTGCTCATGCTCCCACCGAAGTGATCAACTGAACCTTTACATCTTAGTTTTCCCATTGAACCAAATTCCTTGGATCTCCAGTCAGTAAGGTTGGGTTACCACCGTATTGGTCCTTATACTTTGGGTTTTAAGCCCATTCCCCTAGACAGGCAGAACATCTGATCATTGGGTAAGCCCTTTGTCAGCGGGTCTGCTATATTATCCTTTGACTTTATGTAATCAATAGATATTATACCCGTGGTGATCAGCTGTCTAACAGTATTATGCCTCCGTCGAATATGACGAGACTTGCCGTCGTACATAGCATTATGTGCCCTTCCTAGAGCCGACTGACTATCGCAGTGGATCATTACAGAAGGTACGGGTTTGTCCCAACAAGGAACATCCTCTAAGAAGTCGTGAAGCCACTCAGCTTTTTCTCCTGCTTTGTCTAAATCGATAAACTCTGATTCCATCGTGGATCGGGCGATGCAAGTTTGCTTAGAGGATTTCCAAGACACAGCCCTACCACTAATTGTAAATACATACCCACTAGTGGACTTGGTGTTCTCTATATCAGATATCCAGTTTGCATCACTGTACCCCTATAGTACAGCTGGATATCTCGAATAATGTAACCCGTAAGTTAGCGTGTATTTCAGGTATTGAAGTACCCGATTCAACGCCTTCCAGTGATCATCACTCGGATTACGGGTAAACCTAGCCAACTTGTTGACTGCATAAGCAATATCAGGTCGGGTGCAGTTTGTTATGTACATCAAACTTCCGATCACCTGTGCATATCGCTCCTGGCATATAGGTGCACCATGATTTTTATCAATCTTTTGATTTCTATCCATTGGTGACTTTATAGGCGAACTGTCAAGCATCTCGAACTTTCTCAAAACATCCTCGATGTAGTGAGACTGAGATAAGACCAGTCCGTCAGACGTCTTAGAGATTTTTATCCCTAAGATGACATCTGCGATACCCATATCCTTCATGTCGAAGCATTATTTCAACATGTTCTTAGTCTCTAGTATTACCCTAGGACTGCTTCCTGTGATCAACATGGCATCTACATACAGGCATATCACGACGAACGAGTCAGAGTTACCTTTCGTGTAGACACATTTGCCACACTTGTTAATAGAGAAACCCTTTGATAGTAGAGTACTATCAAACTTTTCGTGCCATTGCATCGGGGCTTGTTTCAGCCCGTACAGAGATTTGACAAGCCGATAGACTTTCTTCTCTTGCCCTGAAACCATATACCCTTCGGGTTGGTCCATATAAATTTCTTCTTCCAAATCACCATTTATGAAGGCTATCTTGACATCCATTTGATGTATCTCAAGGTCATGCAAAGCTGCGATCGCAATGAATACCCGTATGGACGTCATTCGAGAAACCGGGGAGTACGTGTCAAAGTAGTCAAGACCTTCTTTATGCCGATAGCCCTTGACTACCAACCTGGCCTTGTACTTATCTATAGACCCATCTGCTTTATATTTCCATTTGAGTATCCACTTACAACCCAACGGTTTGTTTCCCGGATGAAGATCAACCAACTCCCAAGTATGGTTATGCAGAATGGAGCTTATTTCACTCTCAATAGCTTCTTTCCAGAGCGGTGCCTCTAGAGTTGACAATGCTTCAGTAGTTGCCCTTGGTTCATCATCAACCATATAAGCTACAAAGTCAGGACCAAAGGATTTATCCTTCCTGGCCCTTTTACTTCTCCTTAGTTCCATCTCTGGAGTCTCCAAGTTCTGAGAATCTGGAACACTAGATTCCGGATATTCAGCCACCTCAAGATCCACTAGATCTGAACCATCTAGATCCGGTCCCTCAACGACTCCCAGTTCCTGAGATCTTTGTTCATAACTTCGTTTACGAGAGGTTAAGTCTTTTTCCTTTCTAGGAAAGGTACCTTCAAAGAATTGAGCATTCATTGATTCCATGATTCCATGATTGTACCCCCGTGGATATCTGGAGTATCTGACTTATGCACTAAGAAGCGATAAGCACTACTGTTATTTGCATATCCGATGAATATGCAATCTACAGTCTTATGCCCAATCTTGACATGCTTTGGCTTGGGTACTTCAACCTTTGCCAGACAACCCCATACCTTTAAATATTTAGAGGTGGGTTTTTTTCCCTTCCATGATTCATATGGAGTTTTATCCTTACCCTTATGTGGGACTCTGTTAAGAATCGTATTAGCGGTAAGGACGGCTTCTCCCCACATATTTTGGGGAAGACCGAAATTGATGAGCAAGGCATTCATCATTTCCTTCAATGTGCGATTCTTGCGTTCCGCCACACCGTTCGACTGAGGTGAGTATGGAGCCGTCATTTGATGAACAATGCCTGCTTGGGCACAATATTCCTCAAATGGCGCTACATATTCTCCCCCTCTATCGCTACGAATGGATTTAATTCACATGCTTAGTTGGTTCTCAACTTCTGCTTTGTAACGTCGGAACGCTTCAAAGGCTTCATCCTTACTTTTCAACAAGTAAAGGTAACAATACCTTGTGCTATCATCAATGAATGTCACAAAGTACTTGTTCTCCCCTCTAGTTTGTGCGAACTTCAAATCATATATATATATGTGTGAATAAGTTCTAGAGGAGCGGTATTCCTTTCGACGAATCGAAAAGGAAGCTTTGTGAGTTTTGCCTCTACGCACACCTCACACTTATGTTGAGGGTTTACGTCGATAGACGGCAACAACTCCAACTTTACCAACCTTTGGATGGATTTGTAGTTAACGTGTCCTAATCTATGATGCCATAAATTAGAAGACTCAAGCAAATAAGAAGAAGCTTCAACTTTATTACTTGGACGCATTACAAACATAGCGTTAACTTTGAAGAGGCCTTCACAGACGAAGCCTCTCCCCACAAAAGTGCCATTCTTAGTGAGTACAAATTTATTGGATTCAAACAATAGCCTAAAACCAACATTAACCAATAAAGGTCCTGAAATTAAATTTCTCCTAATCTCAGGGACATGCATCACTTACTTCAGAGTGAGCTCCTTTCCAGAAGTCATCTTTAGGACCACCTTTTCTACCCCCAACACGTCAGAGGAAGTGTTGTTTCCCATGAACAACTTATTGTCGGTGACCGGTGTATACGTGGAGAAGGCATTTCTGTTGGAACAGATGTGTCTGGTAGCACCTGTGTCCATCCACTACTGCATGGGATTCTCAACCAGGTTTTCTTCAAGCACCACCGCCGAGAACTCCTCAATCATGTCATCCAGGAGCGTGTCCTTGACGACGTTAGCATGAGTCTTGCCTTTAGCCTTGGCTTTCTGTTGTTGCTCAGTCTTGAGCTTGTGATATTCCTTGATCATATGACTAGGTTTCCCACAGTGGTGACAATTACCTTTGAACTTCTCCGTTGCTTGGGTCTTGCCGTCTTTCTGGAACTTCCGCTTCTTACTTGGGTTCCCTTTGGCCTCAGCCAGATTTGCCTTTGCCTCAGCAAGTTGTTTACCCCTAGGCAAGGCCTTCTTATTATCTTCCTGAATTTGGAGTTTGATAATAAGTTCTTCAAATGTCATCTCCTTTGTCTTGAGCTTTAAGTAGCTCATAAACTCATTCCACGAAGGAGGTAACTTTTCAATCAGCGATGCAACCAAAAACTGGCTCATTTGGTTTCATTCCTTCCAAATCCAGGTGATGTAGAATCATTTGGAATTCCTGGACTTGGGACATCACTGTCTTACTATTCACCATTTGAAATATCAGAAATTTTCCAACGATGAATTTCTTTGTACCTGCATCTTGTGCGTTGTACTTCTTTTGCAGTTTTCCCCACAACTCTTTGGTAGTGCCAACGGTGCAATAGACCGTGTAGAGAGGGTCTGCTAAGCAATTCAATAAGTAATTCTTACACATGAAATCACTATGATTCCATGCATCAAGAACCATCTTCATGCCATTAATGACATGGATACCAAGGCCCCCTTCAGCCGTTTCAGTAGGCGAAGGGGGATTTTATCTCTAGATTTTGGAGGATCTCCCGTTAGGAACCGGGCCATGTCCATAACAGTCAAGTCAAACATCATTTTCTGCTGCCATCTCTTAAAGTTGGAGTTCATGAATTTTCAAGGCGTTCGTGGTGGAAGGCAGAAGGTGGAGCAGTAAAGGCACTGGACGTGCCTTGGGCAGTAGTGGGGAAGGCAAAGGAGTTGCCTTGAACAGTAGCGGCAACAGGAGGGATGGCAGAATTGTTGCCTTGAGTGGCAGCAGCAGCAGCAGCAGAATCATGCATGTTTCCAGTCATGTTTCGAAGTAGTTACAACAAACTAATCTTGTCTTAAAATTGTTGATTACAATGGTACATGAAACGAAAATAAGTAACTGCTAAGTATTACAACAAACTGAATTTCAGTAAACTGGAATAATAAAAACTGGAATTACAAACAGTTTGATATGTTGGGTCGAGTGATGACACTATGTCTTTAAGACAAGATTGCCCCGTATATATCCTTTCTACGTTCTGGACAATAGTCTCCCAAGATAAAACAACAACTCAACAAATGAGCAAAGAAAACTCAAGTGTTACTTTGAAGAACTTTGAGTAAGAAATGATGCTGGAAAGTTGTAGGAAGAATGTGATTTCGTTTGTGTGTTATGTGTAGTCTCAACAGTTGAGCAAAGACTTCATTATATAGTGTAAGGAGAGGACTTACCAACTGCCCACATAATTACAGTTACTGGCCAAGTAATGACAATTATGAAAAATGTATTTATTTTTCATATTTTATTGCCTTCGACTTGTCATTTACTTTTTCAAATTGGGAGGTAGTAATTCAGCCAACATAAATGATCAATTGATATGCAACGAATTAGAGCTTTTAGGGAGAGTAATTCAGCCAAAATAAATTATTGAATTGATGTGCATAATAATGTTGATTAACGTTCCAAAAACCAACAGCAAAAGCACAAGTTCTCTGCCCAATTTAACTTACCTGAAACTTCAAGGGGACCAAACTGTAAATATGAAGCAATTTGGCGGCGGCGGCGCGCGTGTGGGCTTAGCCTCGAACCAAAGCACATCTAGGTCCTCCCTCCTTTAAATACATGGGATACTCCTTGGGGTCCTAAACCCCAAGCCAACTTTGAGACTTATAAACTAAATAAATCTTCCTTCCCCCACCGATGAGGGAGGATTGGTCTTTACCACCTTTTTTTCATACTTCAAACACCTCACTTCGTGGACTAATATCTCTTTCATTTCTCAACGAAATTTGACGATCCTTGGCCCTACGACTATCTACTTACTTAGTAGATTATGCACGTGTGAAGAATCAAATTCTCCAACATGCGAAACCCTAGTATTTAAGTCATTAAAGATGGTTGAACGCAACTCCCGCCAAAGACAAATTTCCAACAGTTATTCCCACTGTTGTTGTTGATACTCCCTCTACTAAAAATACTAGGTCACATAGCCTAGTATTAGTTGATTCTCCTACCAAGAGAATCACTAGGTCACAAAGTAAAATGCAAGTCGATGGGGTTGAGAATGCTTCTGTACAAAAGCAATCGATGCGTCAAAAAGGTTAAGGTTCAAAATGAAAGCGAAAAATAGGTTGCAAAGGTTTAAATATTGCAAATCCTGATGATGAGGCTGATGTTGGTCCTTACAAAAAGAGAAAGAAATCGATTTCTCGTAGTAATGATGAGAATGATGCTGGCTCACAAAAAAAAATCATGTTTGTCAGAAGAATAAATTGCATAGTCAGTCTGATTTGAAGGTACTTTCTCATTTGTTATATGCATTGTTTTCTGTATATTTAGTGTATATTAGTTGTATTTTTCCTTTTTAAGTAAATTATAGTAGTATGTATAGTACGTAGAGTGTATAATACTTGTATATATAATGTATATGAAACGTATAAGTACATATTGTATTTTTTAGTAACGTGTCGTGTAGCTTTTTGTGGATACATGTAGCTTTTGAGTTATTTAAAAATACAGTTATTTTTTAATTGACATGCAGTTTTGGGATTTCTATGTCCGTCCAAGTGATCGTTACTCAACTCGAATCAGTGTGCACACAAACTGCTTAATTGTACATAAATTGAAAGCTAAATTGGATGACCGGCATGTTCATATATTTAGAGATACATATTTTGGTTATTTTTTAGATTTGCCGAAAGTTTTCATACAAAATTAATTTGTACATGCATTGTTGCTTAGGAAAGTTGTGTCGGATAGAGATGACGAGATATGAATTAAAGTGAATAGGACTATGTTACGCTTTGGACTTGCAGAGTTTTCTCTAATTATAGGTTTAAAGTGCAATAGAGAGTATAATAATAAAGATTATGCACTTGACCGTTCAAGTCGGTTGATGGATACGTACTTTCCCGGCCAATCGAAGGTTACGAAGGTACAATTGGTTGAATGGTTCATGGAAAAGAATTGGCAATCTCATAAGGATATGTTAGATATTTTTATGAAATTGTTTTGCTTTCTATGGATTCCCATCTTGTAGTTCATTTACACTTTCAATTTTTCTATTACAAATGATGATTTCATATCAATGTATGAATTCTTGGTGGTTGAGTGTGGTGATTACCAAACATTTTCTTGGGGAAAATTATGTTTTAAGAAAATGATGTCTTCAATGAAAGACAAGGTTTGTAGGAATACTATGTACCGTTGTGGTGGTTTACCTTTTCAGTATTGGTTTTATGAGTGTACTAAACTGGACTGTGAAGAACAGGTTGACATACAAATGTTTGAAAATTGGATTTTTTAGTAGTCTAATAGGGTTCAGGTAAAAAGTTTTTTTTTAACTTACTGTTGATCACTTGATGCAATGCTTATATTAACATGTGTTTTTATAAATATGTTATTGTTATGCAGTTGGTGTTGAGTAATATTGAACCATCGTGTGTTGAGAAAACAGTTTTACAGTTGCCTGCTTTTGAACTTGTTATTGAAGAAGAGGACAATTGTATGGATGACAGTACTCCACATGCTCAAAATACCAAGCAACAGTGCAAAATTGACTCTGCTGATGAGTTGACACTTCTGAGAAGAGATTTCAATGTGATTAGAGATGGCAGTGGATCTTGGATCCGGTGGATCTAGCCTTTTTATAAGATACGGATTTTCAAAATTTGGACCCGACGGATCCGGATTGGACCCGGATTCGTTTCTGTCGGATCGGATCTGGATCTTGTATTTGAGATCCGTATCCGGTCCAGATCCGACCCGTGGATCCGTTTTTTATTAAATATATTCATAACATAGAATGTAATTTTATAAGTATTTTCTTAAAATTGCTAAGCACATCCTTGCAAGTTTAATTCTCAAAACAAGTTTAATTTATCCCCGTGTTAACTCAAAAACCAAAAAAATAAAGAGATAACTTCGATAATAAAATCAATGTTATATTAGTGAATGACTAACATCTCCATAAACAAGTAGTTAAAATTATATTCACTTCATTCGTGAAGATTCCAAGCACATGCAAGTTCTGCATTGTGGAAATACTAGTCAGCATTTTCCACAACTATTGTCATTGTCCAACATTTTCAATTAATAGCTCACAATCAAAACGAGACAACGAACAAAATATCTCATATGAACATTTCAAAATTGAAACACAGTAAACTGTTAGCTAAGTAAAAAACGTTTGTCAATTAAAAAAATAATTCTTAGCAAGGCAAATTTTTTTACATGTGGATCCAGATCCGATCCGATGGATCCGAATTTGAATATGATTTTTATGGACCCGAGGATCTGGATTCGGATATGGATCTAGGTATGAAAAATGGATCTGGATCTGGATCTAGTAGGATCCGGTCCAAATCCGATTCGTTGCCATTCCTAAATGTGATATGTATATTTCATTTCATTTTATTTTCAATCACAATACTTTTTTTTTTTTCTTAATTGATGTTTTGATTTTTCCTTTTTCTTGTTGGATATGTAAAGCGGTACGAGAAGTAAATAAATATTACAAGTGTTCGAAAGGATAAACAAAGAAGCCAATATTCAGAACTGCCGCAAGGTTGTTGAGTCTTGTATCTTGATAACTTGAAATCAAGAAACACTAAATCTGGATTGTTACAACTGTGGCTGAGTCGAGAGATGACTCTCTGTCTTTAAGACAAGATTGCCCCGTATATATGTTTTTACGTTAACGGGCAATAGTCTCCTAAGATAAAACAACAACTAATCAACACTACAAAGCAAATAGGTTGATTCTGACGAAGAAAACAAACACGAAACAACTTGCTGAAGAATAGAAAAGGAAGGAAGAGTTTTCTGTTTGTCCACACATTTCTGCTGCTCACGTTTTTGGACAGAATTTCAGTTGTTCTCTTTCTGTTTGTCTCTGTGTATATATCTTGTTGTCTCATTTTTGTCACACACAATTGAGCCAAAAGGCTCCAATATATAGCATAAGGGGAGAGACTCCTCAACTGCCAAGTAATGGCAGTTTATGGCCATTAGTGAGGGAGTTAATCATCCAAGTAATGGCTGATTTAATGAGCAATATAAAGGAGTTGTTAGGGAGGAGTTAAGGTGCAGATTAATGGAGTTTTAACGCTCTAAAAATCAACTCAAACGGCAGGCAGAAACTTTATGCCTCCGTCGTTCCCAATTCCAAGGACCAAACTGTAAATATTAAGCAATTTGGAGTCCAAAGAGATAATATCAGAAGAAGCCCGTGACCGTGACCCGTGACCCGAGCCCGGACCGGCGGGTGGCGGCGGCGTGCGTGTGGGCTTAGCCTCGAACCCAAGCACACCTAGGTCCTCCCTCCTTCAAACACATGGGTTACCCCTTGGGGTCCCAAACCTTTAGCCAATTTTGAGACTTATAAAGAGAACAATTCTTCCTTTTCCCACCGATGTGGTAGATTTGTCCCACACCATATTTCCATGCCTCAAACACCTTACTTCGTGGACCAATATCTCTTTCATTTCTCAACGAAATTTGACAATCCTTGGCCCTACGGTCATCTACTCACTTAGTAGATTATGCACGTGTGAAGAGATAAAGCCTCCAACATGCGGAACCCTAGTGTTTAAGTCATTAATTATGGGTGGACGCACCTCCCCACCAAAGGCAAATTTCCAACATTTCTTTTAGCTACAAAATGAGGCTGTCTCAATGAAAGAGTTAATGGCATCCTCATTTGATAAGATTTTTAAAGCTCTACATATAAAGAAAGATTCTGAGGTATTTTTGTTGAATGTCTTTTTTTGTTTAAAAGTGACACTATAGTTGATATACGCTTTGTGAAATCAGACTTTTTAAATATTTTTTTGAGTTTATGAACAACGTGATAGAACAGATAAGGACCACCACAGTGGTCAGAGGGTAGATGATGATGTGGTTGTAAGAAATGATCAAACAATGAAGGGGATCACATATGTGATGATGTGATTGAAAGAAATGATCATACAGTGTAATCGTGTAGTTGATCATGTGATGGATAAGGGTAAAAATATTGGAGAGAGTGAGTTGTCTGATTTCCCTGATAACTATAATAAAGAGTATGGAGGAGGGTGATCGTGTGGTGGAGGATAATTTAGGTGATCATGTGACGGATGAGGTTAAAAGTAGCTGTGGATTTAGACTGATTTGTTATTTGAACTCTCCATGAGATTCATAGTTGCATTACTTATAGTTTCCTTGTTCGTAGACAAAGCAGATTCGGAATTGTCTTTCATTCCAAGGCATGACTTGTTTCCATATTCGCCCGGAGTTGCTCCCAGAAATATAAAAATGATAAAATTATGAACGACATTGATCATGTTGTGAATGCTGTTGTGAAGGGTGTGTCCACTGATCATATTGTTGAGGATGATAAAATTAGCTAGGGGGACAGTGGCGATTCATTTGGTTTCTCCAAAATCACTCAAAGTTTGAGTGATAAATCACAGGCTTTAGGAGTTGATAAAAACAGTAGGGATGAGTTAAGACTGATCTTCTGCCCCTAATACTGAGTTCTCCAAATTCACTCAACTCTATAGCTATAAAAGTGTTGTGGTAGCTGTGGAGGAAAACAGGATGCAGATGCAAATGTAGTTGATGATGTTGCAGCAGTAGAGAGAAATGTGATGGATAAAAATGTTGTTGATGTTATTGCAAAGGTGAAGATAATTTTTTTATTTCTTTTATTTTCATTTTCCCTTTTGTGTCATAAATCATTTGCGAGATAATTTTTGGAGCTCTACGCTTATTGTGTCACCACAATTTTTTGCCCTAAATTTGCGATACACATAAAATTTTCAGAAGCGATTGAAGGGGGAGAAAAAACGTGTAGGAGGAAGAAGCATTTTTTCGCGGGGTATTTATTTTTCAAAAGCTGGGTTTAATGTTTTTGGCCTCCGGATGGAAATACTTTAAGTTTAAGGGCTACAAAATGGGTTTGAAAGTTGTTGGGACATCCGGTTGGGAATACTTTGTGCCGGTTGACCACTTTTGTCCTTTAGCTCATTTATTTATGATCCAACTAATTCGTATCTACCTTATTTTCTCATTAATCAAGAATACTTCAAAACGTAAGAATTATTGAAAGCTTCACGCTATCTCCTAAGCTGTCACTATTATTTTAATCTAAAAAATTATATCACTGCTTGTAATATCCAATAATTAATTATTGAGTCTCCATATCCAAAGAAGTTTCACATTTGCACAAATTGAAATGCAGAAAACAGTATGATTCAACAACAAAATTACACAAATTGAGATGCATTTAACAAGAAAATTACAAAATTAGTAAAATAAGAGTACTGAAACAAAATTCAACAGCAAAATTAAAACACATAGAAATAATTTGGGATTAGCAAATATGTTTGTTTGATATAGTTGGGTATTCTTGATAGTTTTTTTAGACTTATGGGTATAAGTCATGTTTCATGTTTTTATTTTAAAAAGGATGTAAAATATGTTTTGAAAAACTATGATCAAACTCGTTTTCAAAATTTGAAAAGCTTAACCCAAATAAAAAAAATCAATTTATATTTTGTTGATAAATGTTTAGAACGTAAGCATAAACAGATCCAGATGCGTTCTTTCTTCTTATTCACTGGAATCGAGCATTTGAAAGGAGTATTTATGAACGGTTTGGATCACTTCACTCACTATCTTAATGTTTTAAATTAGACGTTCACATTTTTTACATTAATGGTAAGTTCATTTTTACACTAGTAATTCCGCATTAAAATCCAAGCGTAAAAAACTTACATATTAGCCTTAAGATTTTAAATTAGATACTCGATTTCTTTCACAACATTTGTTAGATAATTTGCCGCATTCTTATACCCGTTAGTTAATTTTAAAGTAACACAAAATTAAATTACAAAAGGGTGTTGGTTTATAAAATATCTCAAACTGCATATAAAAAAGTGCATTTAAAGAGGTTTATTGAAGATTTTAAGTAGATATAATTTATTGAAAATAACTTGCTTTGCATACTAATTCTAGTGTCGTGCAGACATATTATCACTAGTATTAATTCGACAACATTTTAATAAAAAAATAAAGTCATAAAATTTGCGTATATCTTTTTGTGTTTTTGGGTGGACGATCAACTAAGGACTAAGGTGGTACATATTTATTTTCCAGATTTGCAATCTTAGAATCAGATAATATAATTGGGTGCACAAGCCATAACAAGCTCGGTTCCATGGTCTAGTGGTCAGGACATTGGACTCTGAATCCAGTAACCCGAGTTCAAATCTCGGTGGAACCTCATCTATTTTTAGTTTCTTTTAACAGATTATTTTACTCTTTCTTAAGTTACTAGATTGTGCTTCTTTTAAACATTTACATTTTATTTTAGATAACGTAATCTTATTAGCACAAAAAATTAATACACAAAACTTGTGTGCAAAGACTCCCTCCAATCTTTTTTATATGGAACTGTAGAGATGGAAGCCACATATATATATATACACAAATACACGCAGATTTATCTATACTTAGAATAAAAGGTCTAAGCCAAGAAATTCACCACATTAAGTTGGTACAACTAGCATAAAACAACTTCAAGAAACACAAATATTTAACTATACTTATTTTGTCATACTTAATATTTCAACTGGACCACATGTTTCTTGGGGAAAAAACACCTATAAAATGTATCTATATATATATTTCTTGATCATGACTATACTTATTCAAGTGTTCCAAAAAACTACAATATATCTATGGGTTGACTCTAGAAATCATCTCCATCAAGTCCATCTCCTTATTGACTTCACCTTGCATCAATGTAGTCACTTCAAAGTTATAAGGCATAATCTCCAAACCCATGCATTTCTCATAATTCTGATCCATATTGGAAGGACCAACATGAGGATTAATGTCTTGCATAAAAGAATCCATTGATCCATTTTCATCAAAAAACTTATCATCCAATGCAAATTCTGGGACTTCACTGAAATGATAATCACCAAAATTATTGCCTTGGAAAAATTCAATGGCTTCTGGCTTAGGTGATACCTTCACACTGGCAATATTAGTGTGGAGCTTAGGTCCGTTGGCCAAATTTTCATTTTTGTTTTCAGGGACTAGAGCTGTGCAGCCCGAGCCTCGTCGATTTGTGTCGTTGCTAGTTTGGGAATTTTTTTTGGTGCTAATTCCCTTTTCGAAGTTCAAACTTTTTATATAATTTTGGAGGAGAGAACTAGGTCTTGGCCATTTGGTACGACATTTTCTTCTTGAAAATTGCCTTCTTTTTGTTGCATTCCAATGGTTCTTGATGGAATTCTCAGTTCTTCCGGGAAGTCTCTTTGCAATTTCTACCCATTTATTTCCAACTTCACCATGAGCTTGGATTAAGATCCTGTCTTCCTCCTCCGTCCACAAATTCTTCTGGACAACACAAATTCGGAAAAATATTTAAGTTTTATGCATTATTGGTCTAGAGAATCAGGTCATTTGTAAGGTAATAAGGTTACTTTACTTGTAAAGTAATACATATAAATTAATCTCTACAATAAACATTAGTGATCGGTAACCTGATTAAAAGGGTAACTAACCTGCTATATAGGTATAGTGACAGTGTGAAAAATCTCTATATTTGTCTATGGGTTGATATATGCAATGTCCTTTTTTAGACCACCATTTAGATTTTGTCCGTATTTTTACTTGGAAAATTTCATTCCGGAGAACGTTAAACTCTGGTCTAATGTGTTCTCAAATCTTATAGATAAAACATTAGACTATCGTTTAACATTTACAATAGTTACATCAACGTACCCAGTATAGTCCCAAGAGAAGGGTTTGGGGAGGGTCATGAGTTGTACGCATACCGTAACCCTACCTTTGTGGGGTAGAAAAGTTGTTTTCGGTAGATCCCCGGCTCAAACATTTACAATAATTAACTTGCAAAATTTCAGATTGTCGTCTAACATTTCAAATAAGATTTACAATTTGTTCAAAAAAGACATGTAAATCGTGGTCTAAAAGATCCACAAGTTATAAGAGAAATTTAAAAAAAAGTCATTTATTAAATAACTATCCCAAAAAGGGATAACACGCGAAAATTTCCGTGTATATATACCTTGAATCAATAATGAAATTGTTAACAAGATTCACCACAGGCACAGATATAGAAAGAACAATCACAAAGAAAGAAAAAAAACTATTTACATGGGGTGTGATAAACTTGCATTTACAAAAACATGATACAATATTAAGGGAAGATCCTAAACAGATAAGCAAAGATTAATATTATTTGCAAGGAATGAAATTAATAAGAAAAGAAAAAACATAAAGTACTTACTTTTATATCAGGTCTGAGATGGTTGTGCCACCTCTCCCTACATTGCTTGCCTATCCTCCCTTTGAAAATTTGAGCAATTTGAGACCATTTTCTTATTCCAAACCTCTCTACCAATTGGATCAAAAGCCTGCACATATAAGGTATTACTATTTGATAAGAATTAATAACAAGCTTCTTAATAAGAAATTAACCTAATCCAAATCTTTAAGCCAAAACAAAACAAACATGAAACAACCAAAGAAGTCACTAATAAAAACAATGGATTAGCGATGAAAAAATTATGTAGCTAACAACAAATTAAAGTTTGTCGCTAATCCTATTTAGCTATGAATTAGCGACAGATTATTAAAAGAAATTGTTAGCTATGAGCATTTAGCGACAACTTAATGACAAAGGTCCTAGCTAATTTCAGGTTTTTATAATGAATTCATAGCTAGATAACAATTGTATGACATAATTAAGCAATTAAAAATATCATATATGATGAGATGTTCATATACTTCAACAAACGACATAGTTACATACCTGTCTTCTTCAATCGTCCATTGTCCTTTGGCGGATTTAGACTTCTTCCTCGCTCTACCACCTTGCTTTATTTTCATAGACGAAGATAAGTTGTTATCATTTCTATTCACCTTATTCTTTCTTCCACCAATTTCTAATTTGCAAGAATAACCATTATGATCACCAGTGACACATGAACTTTGATCATCAGGCACAACAAAGTTCAAAAGCTTCACAAATTCATCACCTTCAACAACATGAAAATTATTCTTCATGACTTTGCTACTATCACTCTCTCCATTTTCCTCAAATGGATTAAGCTCATAACTAAAGTTAAAATCCCCTAATGAAGAAAAATTATCCTCAATATTGAAGAATGGATCAAAGGGGTCATAATAACCATTGGTTTCAATAGTAAAATTTTCAGGGTTGTTGAAGGTATTATAAGAAAAATTAAGATCAAGGTGCTGAAAATCTTGAAGATAATCTTTAGAGTGTATGGAAAAATCATCACCTATATCTGGTTTCAACATGTTGTTGGACATAAATAATGACTGAATTGAAAGGTTTTGGTTGTTACTTTGATCAAGTTCCATTGAGAGAAAATTGGATTGAGGCAAAATAGAGGAATTAGTTAAGGGGAAAAAATGGAGTTTTCTATTTATCATTCTCTCATCTTTAATATTACCTTCTCTCTTTGTTATCTTAATGGTAGTAGTAAAGGAGTGTGATTTATTGCAGTGTGAAATGTGAATGTATCTGGACTTTTGGAGTTTAATTTTTATAATTTGATATTATGAAAGAAAAAAAAAAGAATTTTTAATTAGAATTTACGTAAAGACATTTTTATGCTATCAGTGAATTCTAACTTGTGGTAGTAGGTCGATTATTATTTTTACCAAGTTATCAATTAATATTTATATTTAGCGAGAGATTTATGTGTAATTGACCAAATTATGTAAAAAAAAAATTATGATGTCAGTGCATATAAAGGAACTCTTTTAACTATTAGGTAATTTATAAGGTAATTGCAGATTTGCAAGTAATTAAAAGTAAATTAGTAATCTGAAAAAATTACAAGGCATATAACCTGCTGACACGCAATATTGTGTTAATAGTGTAAAAATTGATAGTTAAAATTATATTGGCGATGTATATAAGTTAAATTCGACATTTTTGTATCATGGGTTATCTAATGATAAATATTCCAAAAGATCAGGCTTGTTTTGGTTAGCACTTAAGCAAAGTAATTACCAAATTGAGGTAATTTTTTAATGATTGAATTTCACATGTAGATATATTTTTTTGTTGAATTTTACAGATTGACTACAAAATCTGATTTCTCTCTGATTTTTTATTTTTGCCAAATTTTCCTCTACTTTTCTTGGGTATGTATTGTTAAGTAGTATATTACATTTCCATGGATGGATATACATAGAAGAAAGAAAAATTGTATGTATCTAATATTAGATCCAACCTTATTGTCACAAATAATTAGTAGGTGGAATGATATAAATATATTTTTTTCCATCCATATATAACTGTAAAAGAAAAGTCTACTTATTTGTTTAATTGACATAGTAAATGTACCATTAAATATTTGTTCCAATTGGTAAATTCACATATTATGAAATTTATCGTTCTTAGATTACCCTTTTTTGACTTAATTTAAATTGCTTTGTACAAAGATTACGGAAGAATAAGTCAATAGCATTTCTTCAATTAAAGCAGTAGTCAATAGTAGCAATTCCTTGTTAAATTTAGTGTAAATGAATGTAATAAAAAGACTGCCATTTAATAAAATTTTGACTCTGCATTATAAAGTTTATTTTGCGATAAGTCTTCATTAAACATCAATTCTCCTAGCTATATTTTCAAATTCACAATTTTAGTTTTGACCCTTTGCATTGATTAAATATGACCAGTTTTTTTTTTTTTTATCTTAAAGGGAGTAATATGATAAATGTTTCAAAAATGGATATTTTTTTTTTGTCAAAATATTTATGTAGTGATATGTGAGAGTTTATGTTGAAACCCAGCTTTAGTTTTTGGAAAGGATAACTTACCATAGGTAAACAAAAACATGTTTCGTGTTTTAGTTCAGTATTATACTCTAGTCTTTAAATGTCATAAATATTTTTTACCATTATAGTCCACCAATAAATTCTTTGACCATGTAAATTGGACAAACTAGAATGTTCGTCTTCGTACCTTTGTAAAGGCTTTTTGTCCCAAAATATAATTATATCCTACATATAGTACTCCGTAGTACCTTAGTATATAGTACAGTAGATGAATTATTCGATTTGTTAAATGAAGAGCTCTCTCTCTTTCCATTGTGACATTAAATTCTGGAATTACCACTTCTCATTAAAGTGGTATTAATAGTAAGTTAATTATCACAAATGACATAGTAAAACTTAATAAACGTAATGTTGAATCGATTATAATGGATTAATTTAGCAGCTACCTATAGTATTTATTCTCATTCTTTAAAGAAATAATAATTTAAAGGCTTATTAGTCTAATTTTACTAGTAGATGAAATAAGTAAATAATACGAGGTATAACTCTCACATCACTAAGTAAAATATATCGGAAACAAGGGTGAGGTTGACGAGCTTTTTTTTGAAATATGTGACTGTCTTTCTTTTTAGTTTGTTTTAAATTATTAGAACTTTTATGTATTTAAAAGCTATTTAGCCTTATCCTCCCATTTTACCCTGTCACAATTTGTTGCACTCACTTGATATTAAGGATGATATCTTATCATAGAAAAGATAAAAGAGACTGGACAAGTGCAACTCTTAGCATCTTTCACCTCATTTTTGGCAGTAAAAGCAATTTTGGTACTACAAAACATTAGTACTCTGTTGCATTTCAAGATACTATTGAAGGCATAACATTTCAGACCACAATGTTGAAGACGTTGTGTACACAATCCAGAACATCACAAAGTTTATGTTCGTCAAGGCAAATTTAATTTTCTGTATATAAATCAATTCTAATAAGCAATTCTTTTATAGATATTCAACTGTCATTTCTCTTTAAACAATTGCTAATGAAAGCGTCTCGATATACCCCTGAAACCTAGGGGACTTGAAATCAATTGCCACTCTTGAACTTGATGGTGGAGTCAGGCAAGACAATACCCTACCAAGGCCACATCCTTAAGCTGGAAGTTGCTGATCGTTAATTATTGAATGCTGGTTTCTCATTGATATATAAAGGACAGAATATAGGGTTAGATAGCAGGGCATTGTAGCTTGAAGGCCTTCTCGGGGTTTTGTCCATCGATTTCTGAATGGTGAGGGACATCAGAAGGCATCTTTTGGGCACAAAGTCTTGTTTCATTGAACACTTTAACGACTTCTTGGTAAACAATGGCATTGCCTTCTTGTGTGAGATGTAAGCCATCACTATAGAAAAATAAAACAAAAATAAATAAGAATTTCACATTTCACCACAAAAAATATATATAGGCATGATCATTCCTCTAAACACCATATAGCACCATGAATTTCAACTATCAATGAGACTATGCAATATTTATAAAAGCGTGTGCAGCATTTGTCACTTACCTGAGGAATTTTCTTTGCCAACCCTCTGTTTCCTGCATTTTAGTCCACAGATTGATGGAAGGGACACCTAGTTCCCCTGCCAACTCAACACACTGTTTTGCATACTCTCCAGCCACTTCGTTTGTCCTTTCTGGTAATTGCATTGCCTTGTCTCCATACATAGACCTGTTTTTTAAATTTAAAAATAACAGATCCCAGCGCAGTAACATTTGATTCAGTTGACTGTGACACGCTTATGTTTAAACACATGCTATATACCAAAAGCTGAATATATGAAACAAAAATAAAGTTGAAAAAACAAACTTGGTTTCACTGATAGAGTTGACCACTAGCAACTGTTTAAAACTGAACTGTTTTGCTTTTAGAGTTAAAAAGAAAAAAAAAGGCTAGAAGGAAAATGACCAAAGAACAATGCAAAGAATATGACATGATGTCCATGGAGTACATGATAAAGGCACAGGTCATTCTGCTAAAAGGCAATGGGGTCCTGAAACATTGATCAGTATTTAGAAAGGTCATCTGCTTTACTGTTGATGCAAAAGTTACAGAAAGGAATACTCTGATGAGGAACACTAGTGGTGGATTGGTCTCTTGCGTAGTTGTGTGACAACTACACATTGGGCTGCTACATTGGGTACTGTTCGATAGCCATGATCAAGGGACAATGTCAAATAGGCACTGCACACAAAAAACCAATCTGCTTATTCCCCTTTTTTGTTTTACAATGAATATTTTATTCCACTTTCTTTTTGCCTTCTCTTTTTTGGGTTTTTTCTGAGAAGTCTACTTAATATCTCCAGCTCCCATTGCTAAAAGGAGCTCCGGACTGTGTCAAGAAGGTTCTCGAACATCTCAGACACCATAGAGTTAAGAAAAAGAGAGGAGCAATTGGTTGCTTCATTATTTCTATTTTATCAATAGAAAGTGGACTGTACCTTGCATGTTCAAACCGTCCTGCTTCATCAACTGGCGGTGGAGTTATCAGCAATAGTAGCATTGACGGGGAGCTTTTCTGTGTCGTAAATAAGATGAATGAGATATACAAAAGAGAGCAAAGCTCAACCCAGAGTTATAAACATATATATAGCATAACAGAAGACAAGGGTGCAGTGTATCCTGTTGTACTCTAAACAACTCAGGAATTGGATGAGATGGATTTCATTTGTAATAATTTAACATATTAGTACTAGAAGAGTGAGCATCAAACTAAATTCAATTTGTCAGCAGGTGGACTCAAGTATCTCTATACACTTGGGAGATCAATACACTGGAAATTTACATCTTTTATGTCTTCTCAACAAGCATGTGTAAAACTGGAATAGAGCTCTTGAAAAGAAAAGCAGGAAAATACTCAATCTGCTTATGCCAAAAATTGGACAGAATCTGCACGTCTTTAAACTAGCATAGCAACTAGGCTTTCTTGAGAGGTTGCACACTAAGTGGACTACCATTATACAATTAGCATAGCGGCTTCCAAAGCTTTGTTTAATAGATATTTGATTCTTTCTGATGCCACAGACAAATATGTATTCCTCTATGTTTTTTTTATAAAGTCAGGATAATGGGCCCGCTCCTCTACCCTTCTCCACTTAAATACAAGACTTTTGTCTAGAGTAGGGTTCATGTATTCCTCTATGTTACACCGACTCTTAACTCTTTCTGATGTTACTGACAAATATCTGTTCCTCTATGCTACACTGACTCTTATCTTTGCCAAGACGTAATCGTGTCAAACAGATTTGACATGTATATCTGTATTTTGTATTAGCCTTGAGATTAAAATACAAACATGCTAAAATTGCACATACCCTGCTAAATTCATATCTGAATCCTAAACTCTTACCTAACTCCATGTAATATCGGCGTTCTTCTAAAGGGGGCAAGGAGAAGAAGAAGGGTACGACTAAGAGGCAGATGACCCCATAAACCTTCAAGAATATATTAGCCTATAATAAAGTATTTGATATTCACAGGATATTCACCATCAGTTATTCCACAAAGTACAAAATCGAGGGACACAGTAGTCCACGAGATAGAAAAGATTACTAACCTGACCTCGAAAATATTATTCACAAGATGTTAAATAATAGCTCAGTGTCGGAGGCTCAATTTTGATTATTCAGTACCCTGGTCATACGACAGAAAATTACTGCAATCCTTCTATATATAATTATGTGGCATAACTAGCTATAAATTTTACAATTTTTCTTTTTACGGTGGGATTGAGTAACTCTGTGTTTTACTTATTCGTCATAGCATATAGTAACACTTATTGCTTTGCTGCATAGGCTTAACACTACTAATTTTTGTCCATTGCCCCTATTAACTATCGTTTTATGCTTCTAAATCATGCGATTCTTATTATTTGATAAGTCTTTCACAGACAAACATATATAGGAGGAAAATTTTAGCACATTTGAAAGTCAGCATTTAGCAACAAACAAGCATGATTGAGTTGGGAAAATTATAAACCTTTAAATATTGTATAATTCTTCTTAGGTTTTCCTTATATTCCTCGAGTGGGACATGTTGTCTTTCACTGGTTCTTCCCAAAAGAGCAGCATCATTGGCTCCAAAAAATATAGTGGCAGCAACAGGAGGTGTTGGAGCATCCTGCAATATTAACCAAAGATACACTAATAAGAAGATTTGTCAATAAGTAACATTGCAGCTCATGACCAAGACAGGCGTTTGTATATATCAAAACTTCCAAAATATGTGTCACTGTATTCTACTAATAACCTCAAATCTGAGGCAGCTGAATCGAACAATAACCTTATAATTTAGCTTGATTAAATAGGATCCTCAACAAAATTCTCACTTGGAAATTGGAGAGAACTAGGTTGAAAAGGAACAACTTTTTTGCAGCATAAACAGTTAAGACTGACAGTACAGTTCTTATACTAGTAAACCACCAAATCAAGCAACAAAAACTCAGCTTCTTGATGTGGCTGGTCACAGAAGTCTGTTGTTCCGTGACCAATGTCATCTTTTGTTCTTTATAAAATTTTGAATTACTTGAAGTTTCCAGCAAGAAACTAACTCGTTTTTGGTCTGTCATGAAACTGACCTTAGGAAAATTTATATTTTCTTCATTCCTTGTACCCTCCATTACATACAACATCACAGATGTCTACCTTCTGAAACAAAATTTGTGAGAGGAAAACTGGGTGTTCACTGCTGTACCATTGCCCAATCCCACTAAAGGACAACAAGTCTCTCCTCTTATCACTTACTCTTAACCCTTGTTGATCGCACTCAATTGTTATTTTTCTCATAGGCCTTTCTTGAACCCATTGTTCCATGAACACTCAAATTAAGCATAAAGCAATAGACTCCATAAAAGGTTCAAATTTCAAAAACAAAATAAAGAATAGTCGAGTGAGCTACAAGAAAGTCACACCAAAACCCACTTCACGAGTATCAAGACTCATGCCTATAGACTTGAAACCATTCCTCCCAAATTGTAATATAAGTTTCGTTCCAATTAGAGATTACAAAAAAGGGCAGCCCGGTGCACTAGGCTAACGCTATGCGCGGGGTCCGGGAAATTAGAGATTACAGATAACAAAATATCTCCTTTCCTTCATCCCTAATGATTTTGCAAATTCATAAAACTCTTGATCTTACCCTTTACCTAACTATGCAATATAGCAATGAAACTCCAACCTAATTCCCAAACGAGAAATAAAATCAGCACACTTATAAATCATTACAACACTCAAATGTCCTCTCCTCAACTATAATCAACAAGGCAGAGTAGGCTATATGAATCCTCAGTATTCACCCTGCTCTATCCAAGCCCATTTCATTAAAGCACAAATCAACGAATTCAGTAGATTTCCAACTACAGATTACAAAAAAAAAAATATCATAAATCACTACAACCCATCAAATATCATACCTCCAATTATAATCTTGAGGTAATAAGATACAAAAGAATAAGTTTTTAAAAATGTGCCAAAAAAGGAAAATGCTAAGAGGATGGTGTTACGTACCAATGGAAATAGGTGGTGGAGCAAGAACAATGCCCATCTGGTGTTGTATCCACCGTACCCACGATTCAATATATCAGCCTTTACAATTAATAGATCAAATCCAATTACTTTATATATTAATAGATGTTTATAATCGTTCAAAAGTTTTTTCAACTTGATGAAACAAAAAGAAGGGGGAAAAACCTTGCGAGAATAAGTATCAGCAAGAGCAGCACCCCAACCACCTAATCTGAAGGATTGTTCAGTTATTGAGTCCCCAAATAATACTATTTCAGGCCTCATTTTCTATGCAATTTCTCCCTTCAATCTTTCTAACCCAATTTATTATTTATATGCCTATGTATTTCAGCTATATTGTATATGCACAGAAATAAGAACTAACAGATGTTTGAACTAAAACAATCTTGCAATTTCTTTTTTCTTTACTACTGTTACACACGAGAAGAAGAAGATGTTTGCAACAAATTTTAAATATGTACAAACAAACAAGGCCAAAACATGTGTGCCACACATCAACCTACTAGCAAGATTATGACATGTACAAGTTGCTCTCTTTGTTAATTTAATGACTTTTATTATGTGTCTATTCTGGTTCCTGTCAATCGGCAATTTGGGGAAGGCTTACAGGCCACAAATTTAAGTAACGTTATAAGTTCGAAGCCTGTGACCTCAACTCAATGTCATTGTTGTCAAATTGGGTTGTCATTCTTTCTTGTTAACATAAAAAAAACTTATATGTAGTTAGTGTTTATATCAAATTATATTAACTTATCATTGTTAATGATTAAATGAGATGAGAATGTATGTTAAATAATTTTGATTCAGAGTACGTGATTAATATATGTATATATATTATTTATCTATTGATTTGATATAAACACGTGTGTTGATGCTATTTTCTCTCATTAACTACGTGAACAATTTTTTTTGTGAGGTTGCTAATAATGATTGGTGAATGGGCAAGAAAAGGAGGAGAAGCTTAATATTGCATGCAAATATTACACAATCAACTGACTTTTCTTTATCAATAGCCTCTGCATAAGTATTTGATATTTGTGCATGGAGGGTAATATATATCTCGTATAATTAATCATATATGCATAGTGGAAGGTAGTATATATCTTGTAGAATTAATCATATACGCATAAGTTGACCAGACACCAGGTTTTTTAGAAAAATAGTCTCATAGTAAGTGTATAGGGCAAAATTTGTATAAGACACATGTACAAATTATAATATGACATGTGGAATACGGTGCTGAGTTAGGACCACGTCAGCTTGAGGCACTACCGATTAGGTACGCGTGACACCGGGAGCGACACAAGCATAACCGATACCGGTAATACATGAGGCTGAAAGCCATTTAAATTGTAACGAGCGACCGTTACCAAACTGGTCATATGTCTTTCAATGGAGCTTTAATGACATTTATTGAGATATTGATTATCCAATTATTACAACATTTATTCTACTATATTAATGAGGGTATGTTTCGTGGGTTGTGTACCCCTGTAACTCATGTATAAATAGGACATGTTATTCCATTGTAACACATCATATTCAAGTTATTACGAGATACTAGCTGATATTCTCTTGATTTTTGTGTTTTCATACAAGTTATCAAAGCTCTGCCCAGAAGTTGTCTCAAGGCTCAGGATAATCATTACTTTACTTTGTTTTATTGTTACTTATTTTCAGTATAATTCATCTCGAATTCTTGTCTAACGTGTCACTTGAGATCCACATGTCCTTGACCACATATACAAATTCAATTGTATTGCTTTACGGGTAAATAATTCGGCACCCATCGTGAGGTCTGGACAATTGTGGTGTCACAAATGACCCCTTTACTAATCTAATTTTTTCTTTAAGTCTTATTTTTTGTTCAGATCAGACATATGACAGGATTAGGAGAAAACAGTCGCAACACTAGGGATAACACAAACAATCTTGGACCATATGTTTTGCCAATAGGAACCACAGTGCCCGAAGACCCGATGCAAATAGACGGAGTCACTTTCGGGGACAATCAGACTCAACATGGAATGTTCCCACTGGCGAAACACCTGAAGAAGCCATACAAAATTTTTGGGCTCAAAATGATGCGATGTGTGAGCAGTTGGAGCGTCTGAAGTGATTTTAAGAGGATTTCAGGTCCAAAAAATATCGGCAATACTCCAACAGAAGAACCGGTGCCTCCACCGAATGCATATGAAGAAACCAATAATGATCAAGGCAGATCAGGAAACGATGGTCCAGAGAGCGAAGTTGTCTTTGAAAACTCGTTCCAGGAAAAGGTCTTGAAGTTCATAAAGGACATGACAAGAAAAGTTGATACCAATGTAGAAAAGGCGAAAAACACCGCCCAGGAGTTTCGGCGCCAGTTCAACCAAATACCGGGGGCTCCTCCGGTGATTGATGGTTCGGATGCAAATAATACATTCAATTGGCGTATAAGCCAGAGGCTGCGCCCGAATTGATCCCTAAGAGGTTCAAAATGCCTTTTGTAGCCAAATATAATGGAACTACTAATCCACAAGAGCATATAATGCCTATACTATGGTCGTGAAAGAAATGATCTAAGAGAACACGAGATAGAATCAGTTCTGATCTAAAAGTTTGCTGAAACACTTGCTAAAGGGGATTTGACATGGTATTCACAACTCCTTGAGCATTCAATAGGTTTTTTCGTCCAGCTCGACAACATATTCATAGAAGCTCATGCGGGATCTCGAAAAGTTCAGACACGCAAGACAGATATATTCAGCATTGCACAAGGAGAAACATAACTTTTTAGGGACTTCGTTACACGGTTCCAGAAGGAACGGATGCAACTACCCGCAGTCCTGGATGAATGGGCTGCAGAAATTTTCACAAAGGGTTTGAACCTTTCAAGTTCAGACTTCAGACTTCAGATGCTTTACGAAAGCTTAAGGAACATCTCTTGAAATTTCAGGCTATAACTTGGGAAGACGTGAACAATCGTTATGAGTCCAAGATCTGGATTGAGGATGATATGCTTGGATCTAAAGCCGGGAGTATCTTTGCAAAGTCTGATAAAGGAATCGATCGAAATTCCTCGAAGAATCGGTGCCAACCTTATCCTACCCCTGGAAAGTAGGGAGGTGGACATGGTTTTCACTCATTTGAAAAATCAAATAACAATGGAGGTTCCGGATGAAACAATAAAAAACTGGTGAATTCCGATAAAGGTAACTTATCTAAGGGTACCAGGTACCCAAAATTATTCGAGTACAACTTTAACATTGATGAAGAGCAAATGGTGGCGGTGTTGAGAACTCATCCGACATCCCGACCACCAAAATCGTTGCAGTCAGATCCTAATAAAAGAGATCAGTATGTCTGGAGTGATTTCCATGACACTCTCAGGCACAAAACTGCAAATTGCAGACACCTACGAGAAGAGGTGGCAGGAATGCTAAGCAGGGGCCACCTCCGGAAATAGTTGAGTGAGAGAGCGCGAAATAATTATGAGCGGGGACCACCCGCAGAAGATAAGTCAAATCCATCTGCATCACCTCATGTTATAAACATGATATATGTCGGATCAATGATTGATGCTGCATCTTTCACTGCGGCTAAAAATACGAAAATCTTTGTGATCCGGGAAAAGAGGTTCCGGGAGATACCTGACGAACATACCATCACGTTAACTGAAGAAGATGCAGCTGGTGTAATTTTCTCTCACAATGATGCACTGGTGGTCACGGTGCCTATCGACTGCCATCGGGTGAAAAAAGTTTTAATTGATCCCGGGAGCTCAACTAATATAATTAGGCTGAAGTTGGTACAAGAAATAAATATGACATACAAGATAGTTTTGACTGCCAAAATCCTTTCAGATTTCAACATGTCAAGCGAGACCATAAAAGGGAAAGTGGATCTACCGGTGGACGCGATGGAAGTTATTAAATTAACAAAATTCTATGTCCTCAGTTATGGTTCACTTTTACACGGACATAAAAGCTACTAGATAACTTGTGGACTCTTGAGATTATATTTATTTTAGAGTCACCACCTACTTTATAAGAAAGAAAAATAGGAAAAACGTATTAAAAAGGATTTTTCAAAACAAGAGAAAAATTCAATATCAACCAAAGTTCGAGTAAGAATTCAAATGATTCCTGGGGAAGGTGTTAGGTATCCCAGTATTAAGGATCCATATAATACAGTTGATTTCGGGTCTTATATAATAAAAATTGCTTTAAAATGCTTATGTATTTAAAATATTGTAAATATATAGTCATTCATATCATTCTTCCGCCAAAGTTTTTACACACGCACACACTTTAAAAAATTGAGCACAAATTTCTTTAGAACCCTTGAAAATATATTTAAAAAAATCTTTTACGAAAGCATAAAAAAAGTGACTTATTTCTTTCCAAAATCTCTTTACGTTAAGAGTAAGTAGTAAACTAAACATATAAGTATATTTATCTGTTTTTAGGAGGTCAACCCTTTAGGAATTTGTTTCCTTACCCAAACTAAGACTTAATAGCCGATCTTCTCAAGTTTTATTAAAACAATTACAACTTAGCTTGAAAACATTAACTTATGCCAAGTTGGAGAGAAATAATTATCTTTTCTTTAGAAATTCCAACCAAGTTATTCTCATTTTTTATTAGCCAAGTGTTAATTAAGAGAAAAGCCGAGAATTGATTAAAGGCTAAGAAAATCTGAATTTTTACTAAAACTTTACTCAAAACTCATTTATTTCTTAAGGCATGAAAATGCTAGCAACTCTATTATAATCAAGTTCTAATTTAAAGGTTCCAATAATTAATTAACGTTTTACACATAGCAAATAACAAATATAAATACAAAGCGAACGGGTTGACGGGTATACCGTCCCACCAAACACTGTTCAAAAAAAATACAAAAAGAAAAATTATATTGTGTAGGTCATTTTTATTTATGGCTGAACTTCTACCATTTACATCCATGGTTGGACCTTCCACTCTTTGTCGGACTCGATGAAACAATAGGTTGTTGAGCCCTCAGACCCAACCACTCAAATAGTGCGCGCAAGTCAACGAAATATGGGTTAAAGGCCCACGGGACATGCAAAGTAGAGGAGAAGCAACGGTTATATTTGCAAAGGGAGAGCTCTCGGGCGGGCTCGGGCTCGGGGCCGGCGGGCCTGGGGCGGGCTCGGGTCTGGCGGGACGAGACATTGTCCCGTCCCGAGTTCGAGTCCCGCTGCCGGTTTTTTTTTTTTTACGCGGGGTCGGGCGTCCCGGCCAACTGGCCAGCCCTAAATTATATCAATAATATGAAATAAATAAACATATCCGTGAGATCAAGCATATATGTACACGACAGTACATAATTCACTGTTACTGTTATCATATGTACATTTACCCCAAAAGTAAAAACAGAAGCAGTTGAAGAATCAAACAGGGACAAGTTTGCATTGTAGACACACAATAGCATAAACCAGGCTAAGTGCATTTGGTTCCACAGAGGTAAATGCATTGCCATCTATACAGAATTCAAAAAAACCCGGTGGGGGGTGCGAAGGACCGTCCCATCACCTCCGGGAGCCTAGTACCGGTACTTGTGCAGGTACTAGCGATATGGGGGTACTAAGGCCACCCCGAGACCTGGATTATCAAAAAAAAAAAAAAAAAAAAAAAAAAGGAGAAGAAGACAGACATGCTGATGAATGTTCAGGTTAATATACTTTCCCATTATTTTCAGACCATATAAAAATGCAAGAACAGGCCAACACATAGGTTCTATTTCATAGAGCATCTGAAACTCCAGTATCATTCAACACTATTTAACCATACATATCAAACCTTCCTGTCTCAATAATCAATATGTCACATGACTTTGGATATACACCTAACACAAGCATGCAGATATCCAGCCAAACCAATACATTTCAGGAGATAGTTCAAGTGTGGAGTTCAAATTTTAACAAAACAAAGCTCTGGACTTGACATATATGCTAAACCTTCCTAACAATTTTCATGCCAAATTATTCCCATTCATGTCTATCATATGATTGTGGTAGTAAATTCAACAAGCAATGCAGACAAACAGTCATCAAAAAGGAGAGCAAATATACACAACTCAATAATCAAAATAGGTCATACTCATCAACAAGTCCATATGTAAGGCTAAGACAGGAACAAAGAAAGCATGTATCTTAATTCATACAGGATTAGGACATTGCGCTTAGCAAAACAAGATTAGAGTTATTTCAAACATAGCTGTGCACACACTTGCTAGAAAATCAGACTAACAGATCAAACATAGGCAAATCTCATCCACAACCAACGTGGGAGATTGGTTTTTGATTTTTGATTTAATTTCGAAAGAGAAGACGGATTGACCAATGAAAATCGATGTTTTTGGTTCGTAATGGGACAAAAAGCATTAATCCCCATCTGGGCACGCATGGCCTTGCAGAGCTCGCATAGTACTCTGCATCGTTGCCAAAAATGGCAAGATGACGCAGTGAGAGAGAAAGCATCGACGATCAGCTAGGGTTTCAAAGGGAGTTTGGGCCGGGTCAGGTCCATATTGGACCGGGCTCAATCGTGGCCTAAATCGGTCAATTAAAACAATTAAGGTTAAACATTAAAATACAAGCTAAATAAAATAAAATCTTTCGTAGTTAAATCAAATTAGAGAATAAAAATAAGATGCTTTTTGACACTATATCTAATTACTCAAATTTCCTTAATTTAACGGAGTGAAATATTTATCCAATTAATATAATTAACTTAGACAATTAAGTAGATAATTGTCCTCTTTAAATCATAGCAATTGATATACATTTCTTAAAAATATGCTAATGATATACAATAATATATTCGATAATATTTTGTCAAATAACATGGCGAAATGTTACCAGAATAATTTTGTAAAATCATTTTCGTTATGTAAAAGTCCATATTTCACTCCGTTCATAACTCAGGAACTCTGAATAATTAAATAAAGTATTGGACAGTAAAAATTAGATGTCAACATCCTCGATGGGACATGAGGTATAATGCAATATTTAGAAGACAATGAGTTCATGATATGAAGGCGTTCCCGTCAACATTATACATGTTGGTTAAATTCACTACATTAGAATGAATTCAACAAATTCGAGGTGAACAACCCGCAACCAAAAAATGTACGTCATAGAGGAATCAAAGGTGGTGAAAGACCCCAAATAACAATTACAAGAAGTGGAGCCGATACTAGAGGATGTTCACTAGGTTCCACCAATAACATCAGTAGTAGCCTATCCGGAGGAGGAGTTTTCGGACTGGTATCAAGTACCCAGATATTTTCAGGTACCGGATGAATCAGATGCCACCAAGTACACTATAGAGGAATTGGAGCAGATTGCCCTACATCCGGAAATCCAAGAAAGAAAGGTATACATGGGCACCGAGTTATCCCCGGGGCTCAGAGATTTAATTTTTGAATATCTTATATATAACATTGATTGCTTTGGATGGTCTCATGATGATATGACAGGCATTCCTCCAGAAGTCACAACTCATACGTTGGGCCTGGATCTCAGTTTTTCTCCGGTACGACAAAAAAATGGCCGATAGTCGAACTTCGTAATAGGTTTGTTAAAGAAGAGGTAGCTCGACTACTCAATATATAGTCAATTAGGGAGGTTAAATACCCAGATTGGTTAGCAAATGTAGTAATACCTAAAAAGGGAAAAAATTTAGAATGTCCATTGATTACAAGGATTTAAGTAAAGCATGTCCTAAAGACTCGTTCCCACTATCGAACATAGATCAGATGATGGATGCTACAGCCGGGCACGAGTTAATGAGTTTTCTCAATGCGTATTTCGAGTATAACCAAATAAAGATATACCCGAAAGACCAAGAAAAAACATCTTTCTTAACTAATTTTGGTACTTACTATTATAACGTTATGCCTTTTGGTCTAAAAATGTCGGGGCTACCTATCAAAAGGTTAGTAATTAAAATATTTAAGAAACAAAGTGGAAAAACAATGGAAGTATATATAGATGATATGTTTGTTAAGAGTCTTCGAGCAGAAGACCATTTAAGTGATTTGTAGGAAACCTTTGAGGTGTTGAGGAAATATAATATGAAGTTAAACCCCGAGAAATGTACTTTCGGGGTTGGCTCCGATAAATTTTTGGGTTTCTTGGTTTCCCAGAGAGGGATCGATGTGAACTCTGACAAAATAAAGGCTATCGAAGATATACCGGACGTGCTGGAAGACGTGAAAGCAATGCAACGGTTGATCGGGCGTGTGGCAGTCCTAAGTAGGTTTACATCTCGGTCCTTAGAAAAATGTCACACGTTCTTCTCACTTTTAAAAAAGAAGACCAATTTTATTTGGGCACCCGAATGCCAACAAGCCTTACGGGACCTGAAAGTTTACCTATCCAGTCCTCCGCTCATGTCAAATCCTAAGAACGGAGAACAACTATTGATATATTTGGTGGTCACAGAGGTAGCGTTAAGTGTAGTGCTGGTACGGGTGGATAAAAGTACACAATTTCTTGTCTATTACATAAGTAGAGTAATGTCACAAGCCAAAATCCGGTACCCGTTACTAGAAAGACTGGTTTTTGCCTTAGTAATGTCGCCGCGAAAGCTTCGACCATATTTTCAATACCACCCAATTGCCGTAGTTACTATATTTCCTCTTAAAAATGTGTTGCATAAGTCTGAACTTTCCAGGCGCCTGGCTAAATGGGCGGTGGAATTAAGTGAATTTGACATTGAATACAGACCCGGACCGTAATAAAGTCGCAATCCCTTGAAGACTTTGTGGCTTATTTTAGTTTGGGAGTAAACCCCCATGTGAAAAAGGAGGCTATCCTAGTATCAGAGACTGTCCCCGGGATCTGAACGCTTTATACAGATGGTGCCTCAAATGTCAAGGGGACCGGTTTGAGGCTTGTACTGCGAACTCCCACCGGTGAAGTTTTAAGGCAAGTAATACATAACACTTCGTTGACTAACAATGAAGCAAAGTATGAGGTTTTGGTTGCAGGTATGGAACTGGCCCGAGGTTTAGGCTCGCAAATCATTAAAGTCAAGTTTGACTTGTTGTTGGTGGTGAACCAAATCCACGAAGTGTTCGAATCCAAAGAGGAACGCATGTCAAGATACCTTAAAAAGTCTTTGAAGCTTTTATCTCATTTTCAAAAGTAGATGGTGGTATATATACCCGGGAAGAAAACATAGAGGTAGATGCACTCACAAACTTAGGCTCCAGCACGGAGGTCGAAGGTTCTAAGACCGAGTCCGTTGTTCAGTTCCTACATTCGGCATTAGATCCCGTCGGATACGATGAGGTAGACTCAACCAGCCTAACGTGGGACTGTAGAAATATTCTTAGATTATCTCATAAAAGGAAAGTTCCCGCAGGACCCAAAATAATACATAACTATAAGGACTAAAGATGCTTGGTACTGTGTCGTGGACGAAAAAATTTACTGTAGGTGTTTTTATGGTCCCCTAGCCCGGTGCATAGACCCCAATGAGGCAGAATACGTAATGAGGAAAGTCCATGAAGGCATTTGTAGAAATCATTCGGGAGCGGAATCCTTAATGAGAAAGCTCATGAGGGCAAGTTATTATTGGCTCCAGATCGAAGAAGATACAAAAATATTTGTGAAGAAGTGTGATAAGTGTCAGCGTCATGCACACCTGTTACACCGATCGGGAGAAGAATTACATCCGTAGTGTCCCCGTGGCTGTTCATGACGTGGGGGGTGGATATTGTAGGACCCTTGCCAGCGATATCAGGACATGTATGCCAAATTATTTTTATGACTGACTATTTTTCTAAATGGGTTGAAGTTGTAGCTTACGTATAGATATGAGAGAAAGAGGTGAATGACTTCATTTGGCAACATATTATTTGTCATTTTGGCATCTCTAAGGAGATAAATTATGACAATGGCCGGAATGTTATCGGAGCCAAGGTTACAGAGTTCCTAGATGGCTTAAATATCAAACGGATCACATTTAATCCCTATCACCCTTATGGAAATGGACAAGCGGAGTCAACAAACCATAATATAATCCAGAACTTGAAGAAGAAATTGAAAGTTGCAAAAGGGAACTAGTCGTCTAAGCTACCGAAAATATTGTGGGCATATAGAACCACAACAAAAACGAGTACCAGAGAAACTCATTTTTCCCTTGTCTACGGTGCAGAGGCTTTGATCTCGGTAGAAGTAGGAACTCCCAACCTGAGATACCTCCGGGCTGAGAAAGAATCAAATGATGAATCAATGTCTGTGCACTTGGATTTACTCGAGGAACGTCGAGATTTAGTGTATGTTCGGATGGTAGCCCAAAAGTAAAGAATTGAACGTTATTACAACCGGTGCACAAATCTCTGATACTTCAAAGTCGGGGACTTGGTGCTTCGAGAGTCACTCAAAGTACCCAAGAGCGTAATGCTAGAAAGTTAGGATCAAATTAGGAAGGACCATATACGGTCATCGGTATTGCCGGTAAAGGAGCTTATCGGCTAGCAGATCTACAAGGAAATACACTTCGACCGATTTTTGTCCCAATTGGGTTTTTCCGGCAAGGCTTTTAATAAGGCAGCATCACAACATAAACATGGTAAGGATCTTACTACCGAAGAGAGCTATCCAGTATTCGAGTCTTCATAGCATGAACTATCGGATACCGAGGGGGCCATATACACTCGAAATGGAGTGAAGAAATTTTTTCAAATTTTTAGTGTTTCAAGCAAGCACCCGATACTGGGGACTTCCCGCATAAAAGTTCAAAGTATATGTAATGGCACTGACCACACTAGATAGAAACCAAATTATTCTTGAAATGGTCTTCACATTTGTAAGTCAAAGTAATCAATAAAAAAATTCTTTTAGGATTAATAAATCTTTGCCATCACAAGCATAAAACGTATGTTGTTATCTTAAGCATATCAAACATCCCATGCCATAATGAACAGGAGACGTCCTCTTCTACAACACCATTAAAAATAAGAGCCCTCTCTTATTAAAATCTTAACAAAAAGGTTAAGGCTCCGGATACAAGAAGTACCGGGGGTTTAAAGTTAACCGAAACTAAGTTAAGTGCGGAATTAACTTTGGAGGCCATGAGAAGCCCCGATGTAAAGATAAAAATAAAAATACATCTTTGGAACTAAATTAAGGTTATTGGAAAGTTTTTAAACTTTTAAAGTTTAGCCAATTATGGTAAAGTGAACCTCATAACTAGTTTCTGGTTCATAAAGCAAAATGATAAAATTTGCTTATGGAAATAAATAAAGAATGAAAACCTGACATAGAATTACAAAGAAAAAAGTTAATTCATTTGTATATTTTTCGGATTGAAACTAGCATGGATACAAAATATACTAACCGGGCCCAAAAGTGACCCGGTAATAAAATAAAAGCCAACAAGTTATAAGTGATGGGGGCTGAAAGAGGTTGTTCTAAGGCTGATGCTCCGAGTATGTTATCTGAGAAAGAAGGTACATTTTCTTGGGAATGAGAAGACTCGATCTCCGGGAGGACTTCATCATCTACGACCCCACCAGACAAAGCATTATCTTCTTTTATGGGTAAGGAGCCATCGTGACTATTAGCAGAGGCTAATTCCAATTACCGGGCCTTAATTATTTCCTCTTCAATATCGACAAGCCCAGACTTTACTGCTTCTAACGCCTTATGGCGCATTATGTAGTCATTCCTAATCATAGACATAGTATAACTGTCGATGGTGCCATGAACTTCTTCTTATGCAGCTTGAACGACCTGAGTGAGCTCGATTCTGCTAGCACGAAGGAGTTCATTGGCTCAGGTTAACTCAACAATCTTTTCCCGTTGTCTCTCATTATGAGCAACTGAAGCAGAAAGACGAGACCTCAAGGACTCGATTTCTTTATTCAGGGCTTCTATCTCTGCTTAATTAATTTAGAGATGTTCGGAGAAGGAACCCACATCAACCTCAAGACCGGAGAGGTGCATCGTCAGATCAGACATAGTATCCGATGCTTCATTCCACTTTCTTCTGCCAATTCCCGGCCCGATCCTCATGCAAAGTAGCATGTTGCCTATAGGCCGTTTTCTATTCCTCCGATTGCTTAAGTTTTCCGCTCAGTTCATCGACCTTGGAAAGCTTCACCTTTGCAACTGACATGCGGTGAACGATGTTGTCTATTTCAGTCTTGAAGACATTTTTTTCTTTAATCATTCGTTGGAGCCCTTCGTGGCACATGAAGTTGGCCTGGATAATAATCATGATTATTAAAAGAGAATGTGAAGAAATAACAAAGTATGAGCAAATCAGAAAAGGGGTAATACCTTGGTTGCATCATGTCTATCTTCATTAATGATGCATTCGGATGACACCATGCGAGACTTCCGCATATCCTTGTCTGAAGCCACATGTTTTATATAGTTAGCCACTCCAACGGGCTTAGAACAAAGGTGGCAGTCAGCAGGGAGTTGGAAGGTTATGATCCTAAATTCTGCAGGCTGAGCTACCGGGGCCAGGTATTCTTTTACCAACTCATCCTTACGCGAAGAAGAAACTCGGTCCGGGGAAAAAGAAACTTCATAATCCTCTTCTTGGGCGATGATAAACATAACCGGGGACCCGGGATCCTCAGCAACTAGTGGTAGAGTGGTGACGATTGGTGCATACAGAGATTGCCGTGAAACAATGCTTACCGGGACAAAAGAGGTGTTAGTGTGACCGACTCTATGACTGGCAACTTCCATCTCTGCAAAAAGCAAGGGGATTTCAATTCTCCTTCTCTCTAAAGGTTGTTCTTCCTCGAAACCTTTATCATTCAGGTCCACCATGGGGAAAGAACCAACAGCTAAACCGACATTGCCAGAAGCGTTGGAAGGAGTTCGATCATAGTGATCAGGAAATTTCTTCTTCAAATATTTTTGTCCCGTGCGGAAGCTGGCGAAGATTCATTTCATAGCCTTTTCCGTTCATAGGCCTGTTGAATAATGAGGGTGGCCGCCTCAGGATCTGTAATTTCCTCTTCAGGAGGAGTAGTGTTTGTTGCCTTGGAAAGACCTAGCAAAAAGGAGAACAAATTTGTTGACACATTGAGGAACGAGTGGAAGAATATGAGATTAAAATCATGATATATACCGTGTTGGAGGGGTACCTAGTTTTTCTGAAAAGTAAGTTTTTTCCACGTCCGGAGTTTCGGGGTGGATACATCAAGGATCTTCTGAACCCAAGTCTCAAGGTCATCTATATCCGCAGGCTCCTATATGGTGACTAAATTGAAGAATAAAATCCGGTCAAAAGTAGAACGAATCGCTTAGAAAAGCGGCGTTAGAACGAATATAGCATAGGAATGAACTTACGGTGGTAGTTCCATCGCTCCGGGATAGGACGACTGTCACGGGGAAGGAGATCGGCAATAGAAACAATGACGTATCTTTCCATCCAACCGTGGTCACAGTCATCATCGAGACTGACAAGAATGGTTTTGCTTCCCTGGTTGTGCAGATTGATGACTCCGTCACGTAAAGTGCGCGAAGAGTAAAGGCGAATCAGGTGGTTTAGAGTAAAGCTAACGCCGACCTCTCGAGCAAAGTGTCGGAGGCACGCAATTGCCCTCTAAATCTGAGGGCCCACCTAAGTTATGCAGACTTTGTACCGATGACAAAATTCTAGAATGACATCATCAATAACTTTCTAGAGTTTCATGAAAAAAGATAAAATATCGGCAATCGGGTTTTGTAACCACCGGCGGGGGTGTCCCTACCGCCGGGTAAAATTTTTAAAATTGTGTTTTCTCGAAGGTCATGAGTAAAACACCATGTCTTCGGCAAGTAGGAAGAATCCAAAGGGTTTTGGCTAGTAGGAGCCCCACCTTGGGGGTTGGTTTTATTTTTGCTTGAAGGGGCATTGTTGCAAGATGAATGGTTGGTCATTCTTGCTATGAAAAAAGGAAGATGATGATCGGAGGTTTAATACGAGATGTCTTTACACAAATGGAAGGTGAATGGCAAACCCTCGATTTAGTAGAGCATTTATGAGGAAAGAAATGATGATGTCGCTTGAAGGAAATATGTGATGAATGTCAATCGGCGATAGCACATACGTGTTAGAGCAGAAGTGATTGGATGGCACGCCTCATCATTACTCTGCAGTCTTCCGTTAATCGAGGGAAGTTGGAAAGTTGTTGTCATTTCATCAAGATGACGATTGGAGTATTGAAATATATGAATGGTATTCTTAGAAATTTCCTGCCAAAGCACAAGGTGTCGATTGGTTGGTTATTTCAAATCCACTTCTTGGTTGCACAAGAGTCACGCCCGAAAAGTGCGGGGACTATCTATATAGGGCAAAATTTGTATAAGACAGTTGTACAAATTATAATATGACACGTGAAGTACGGTGTTGAGTCAGGACCACGTCAGCTTGAGCCACTACCGATTAGCTACACGTGGCACCGGGTGCGACACAAGCATAATCGGTACTAGTAATTTAGGAGGTTGAAAGTTGTTTAAATTGTAACGAGCGACTGTTACCAAACTGATCACATGTCTTGCAATGGAGCTTTAATGACATTTATTGGGATATTGATTATCCAATTATTACAACATTCATTCTCATGTATTAATTAGGGTATATTTCGTGGGTTGTGTACCCCTGTAGCTCATGTATAAATAGGACATGTTATTCCATTGTGACCCATCATATCTAGTTATTACGAGATACTGGTTGATATTCTCTTGATTTTTGTGTTTTCATACAAGTTATCAAAGCTCTGCCCAAAAGTTGTCTCAATGCTCAGGCTAATCATTACTTTACTTTGCTTTATTATTACTTATTTTCAGTATAATTCATCTCGAATTCTTGTCTAACGTGTCACTTGAGGTCCATGTGTCCTTGACCACGTATACAAATTCAATTGTATTGCTTTACGGGTAAACAGTAAGTTAACCTAATATAATCTCCATATCAAAGCCAACAAGAGCATTAGGGTGCTAAAAATAGATATAGAGCGGGTAGCGGGAATCGAACCCGCATCGTTAGCTTGGAAGGCTAGGGGTTATAGTCGACGTCGATTCATTATTTTTAACGTCTCTAATTCAAAACCGAACATGAAATTTTGGCTTCATTTGGCTCCTTTATGGAGATGAGTCAATTTATAGATCTAAGATGTGAACACAATTCGAAAAAGAAAAAAAAATTCTACCCATAACATCTATGTGAGCTTTTGGTCTGAATACAGATAAAACGAATAGCTTTGTAGATGATCCTTCTAGAAGAGGGGGATTCTAACAACCTTTCTAGTTATTTCGTTCTCTATTTCTATTTAATAGGATCCTGAGGAAAAGGATTTTATTTCCACCGAGCTAAAACAATATGTTGATGTCTCTAGTAAACCAAAGTCATCGTTTAATAGCTATTTTGCTTCACTTTCTTCTTTACAAATAAGAAATTGAAGATTTAGTTACGATTAGAAATCAACTATGTAAATGAACAGATTTCAGAAATCTCCAAAAGTGAAATGATGAAACAGCTTGGCGAATCGCATCCCCGCACAACGACATTCTTTGTTTGTGCGCCCCTTACCGTTCTCGCTCAGTCTTTCAACAGCTGGGAAGGCAATCGTAGAAACGAAGCCTATCGCCATGTCGACCATCAAATACGAGATTGGGCCCTTCTCAAAGATTTGATGGAATGACCCACCCCACCCAAGATCACTTATGTCATAGGGGAACTCATGGCTGAAAACAGTCCTTATGGTTTGTTTTGATATCCGATAAAAAAAAAGTCCAGGTTGGTTTGTGAGCCTACATATACTCGGGGGTGGGTGTAGGCAGATGATTTCCTATGCATTTCTTAGGGCTTTCGGGTATGCCACGTCGCATTCCAGATTATCTGGATGCTTACGCTGGATGGAAATTGAAATGACTTTAGGAAGTGCCTAACCTTTCTCCTTCAATCCGATCCTTTCTATGACCCATGTTCTGCCTCTCTCGGGGTTAGAGATAAGAGTACCCATGGTTATCTAAATCATGCGCTCTCTCTCGGGGTTAGAGATAAGAGTACACCGGTCCGTGTGGTTATCTAAATCATGCGCATGCTGATTTTGACATCAAATTTGAATGCTCAGTATCTTGACTGTAGAAACATCATCATTGAATTTTAAGCATATTATTTTATATTCGGGGAGTTTAAAAATCCTGTAATTGCTCTAATTGACAGAGATATAAAGAGAAGAATAAATTATCAATGTAGACCAGTCTCCAGATTGCTTTTTTGACACTTAGACTCAAAAGCTCAGGTAATGAAAAAGACTAATTACAAAATCAGTTACAAGATATCTTTTCTAAGACCAAAGGATCCAGAAGTGGTCATAAAATCTTTTATCTCCCCCAAAGTGTTAAATGGAGCTGGGTAGGCAAGATACTTTGATGCTCTTTTCTTATTGTTTTTTATAACGGGATGTTCAAGTAATAGATGCGTATTCCGAATTTGAATTTTATAGCTTCTGTTAACTTATTGCTTGTCATTGAACCCACAACTCATTTATGCTATTGGATTTGCAATTTATTAAATGTACATATTTGACATAAAGTTTCTCCGATTATCCCTTTTTGGGATGATTTGTTTAGTAAACAATTTTTTTTTTATTTCTCTTGCAACTTATAGACCTTTTAGACCATGATCTAAATACTCATTTTGATCAAACTGAAAATCTTATGAGAAAATATTAAACTATGATATAAAATTTTGTAAACGTTAAACACCAGTCTAATATTTTATCGATCCCAAAGGTTTTATTTGCATAACATTCAAAAATAGGAATAAAACTCTCTATATAAGTCTCTAATGTGGTAAAGGGTTTGGATCCCCAAGGGGTATCCCATGTGTTTAAAGGAGGAAGACCTAGATGTGCTTGGGTTCATGGCTAAGCCCACGCGCGCGCCGCGCGCGCCGCCGCCCGTCCGGGCCGGTCTCGGGCTCGGGCTCGGGCTCGGGCTCGGGTCATGGGGCGTGGGGCTTTCGATATTATCTTTTGGACCAGAGATGTACGGTTTGGACCAGAATTCTTTCATATGTACAGTGTGGTCCCTAAAGTTTCAATATTTACAGTTTGGTCCCCAAAGTTTCTAGGAAGGTGACGGAAGGCAGAAAGCCTACCGTTGGGACTGTTTTTGAGGCATTAATCAGCCATTACTTGGCGGTTAACTCCTCCGTTAACGACCCGATTACTTGGGCGATTGGGCGATCTTTCAATGGCCGTTAACAGCCATTACTTGGGTACATTTTAATGCCCTCCTAATGGCCATTAACAGCCATGTTTTGGCGGTTAGACGACCCCTTCTCCTTGCTATATATTGAGCTTCATTTGGCTCAATTCGGTGCGAGAAAACGGACGGAAAAGACACACAAAAAGCGGCTAAAAACTTGATCACGAAAGCGCTCAAAACGGTGAGCAAAGCGTGACACCCTTATATACACAAGATATACACTACGAGAGACACACCTATATACACGAGAGACAAAAGAGAAGAGTAGGCAGAAACTCTTCCTTCCTTTTCCATATCTTCAGCAAGTCGAGTCATATTTGTTTTCTTCGACAGGCTCAACCTATTGGCTTTGTAGTGTTGAGATTAAAGTGTTGTTTTATCTTGGGAGACTATTGCCCGCTAACGTAAAAGCATATATACGGGGCAATCTTGTCTTAAGGATAGAGGGCTATCCTCGACTCAACACACAACGTTGTAACCATCCAGATTTAGTTGTTTCTTGATTTCAGGATATCAACATTCAAGACACAACAAACTTGCGACAGTTCTCAAGATTGGCTTTGCAAGGTGATCTAGATTCAAGACACAACACATATGCGGCAGTTTTGAAGATTGACCAAATATTCATCCTTTCGAACATTTGTAATAGTTATTTACTTCCCGTACTGCTTTATAAAGTACATAGAGTACCAACAAATTAAGACAAGAGTTGTATTGTAATACTATTAGTGTTCGAAAGATGTCGGTCAAAAGTTGTGTGACCAAATCTGGATATGGCAATGGTTTTCTGGTAGAAGAGAGTGATGATGATGAACGTGTTCATGGTGTCATGCTGCTACCGGTGAGGATGTCAGCGGGACAAGAGGAGAAAGGCGAAGATGTTCTTCTATCTTGCGACAAAAGGCCAGCTATATCGTCGGACAAAAGATCTGAATTATGGTAAGAAGGAAATGGACACTCAGTCTGATGAAGTGACTAAAGTGAGCCAGAATACGAAATAGGGATAAGTATTTTTTCTTACTTGTCAAGAGTAAAGATTAAATGATGCCTGATTAAAAATTGATTAAAGTAAGGAGGAATATGAAAATAATTTATATTCCTTACGCTTTAAAAATCGGAAGTTTAATCTCATCTTCTTTCTGGATTTAAAGATTGGATTTTGTAAACGACTTAAAAAAATCCGTTCTTTTAAGTGTAATTATTAAAAGTGTGTAAAGTATGTCGCACATACGATGGAGAAAGATCCACTAGCTGTGCGAAAACTCTTACACACTCTTAAATGTAAGCGCCAAGAATGTCACAGGCACCAATCATAACGGAAGAAGACTAAAGCTAAAGACATTGAGCACTGTCATACTATTTGGCGAACATCCTTCATAGGATGATATTGGACACTCGGTCATAAAAAGCCTGCGGGCGGCGGGTGGGCCAAAAATTCCTTTGATATGATGATATTGGACACTCGATCATATAAAGCCTCACGGCGGCCGGAGTGGGGCCGATTCATTTCATAGGAAAAGTAATGGACACCTAGTAAGGTGGGCCGGAGTTTTCAGGTCTTAAATAATGCGAAGGCCTAAAGAAAGGCGGGGAAAGGAAATTGGACACTCGATCACAAAGCAAGCTGCCGTGGGCCGAGTATCCGGATCACATATGATCGGTTACGCCACTAACCACGGGCAAGAGGTTGTTCATATGAAGCAACGCCACCTCTAAAGTAGAAGGGGTTGGAGAGGTTGTCCTCAATAGGACTTCGGGGAATGGGATCACTCCAAAATGGGGTGATACATGTTCCTAACTTGGTTTAAGGAATGACAGTTGGTCAAGTTGGTTTGAGACTAGTCCAACGAATTGTGGTGTAATAACTAAGAATGGTACGGTATGTACGTAGTCAAATGAATGATATATTTGTAATCCGTGCATCTATGACATCATAGATTAAGACACGTTAAATAACAAGTCATTCAAAAGCTAACGATGTTGAGATTGTTGCTATGCAATAGACATAAACCCTCAAAAATGAATGTGAGGTAGGCGAAGAGGCAAAATCACCTTTCCAAATTCCGTCAAAGGAATAGCGAAAAAGCACAAGCTCCTATAGAACTTAGTCACACCTTTATATATTTTATCGATCCCAAAGGTTTTATTTGCATAACATTCAAAAATAGGAATAAAATTTAAATGGTAGCCTAAAAGATGGACATTTAGTGGGTTTTTCAATACATATACTGAGTTTTGGCCAAAGCCGAACCCGTGCCATATATGGTACATCCGCCTCTGCGGGGAACCAACTTGCATTGCATGCACTTGAATTAATCGATCAAGTACATGTTATCTCTCACTAGCATATATACCGAAATTATTTTGTCCACCAAAATTTAGGCAAATGAAAGACATCACCAAGTATTTTATATTTTTTGTCTTTGTTGAGATATTTGAAAAGATACTTGGATGCTTTTAACAGATTAGATTAGAGTAATAAATCAGGTACAAGCTGCAGATATAGTGGAAGGACTAGTATGCATTCCACTAGGTTGTGCACCCCATAGCTAGTCTAGTTGGTCAAGTTGCATAAAGTGATGCCTAGCCTGTCCTTAGAATACTTATCTGATAAACCTTTATGTCTTATCCTCCTGGGGTTCAAGCAGCTAGCTCTAGGCATATTCAAGACATAAGGGCTATTTATGTTGGTGATACATGCAAAAAAGTGACATGATAAACCTCCCTGTTGTGTGAAGGACAAGCATAAGCAAATGTTGAGTGTTAATTTTGTTATGCACTATTTCAGTGCTTTCTTATACATTAATGCAGATGAAACACAATGCAGTAACAGAAGCACTGTTAAAAGCTAGTAGCTGATAAGCTTTGACAAGCAGCTGTACTTTAGAAAATTCACTCTTTTATTTCTTGATATAACTTGTCCTCTGCCCAGAGTAGTTGGATTTGCATACAAGAATAACACAATAGAACAGTATACATTGTTAAAGACCAGTAAGACACACAAACAAGAAAACAGATGCCTAAGTGATGGTTAATCACATACTTAGACTACCTCTCAAGCACCGTAAACAATATAAAAAGACCTCTCGAGAACCACTATAGACTCTAATTTCACCACAATATTTGTTAATACTAGGTAGAAGACGGACCACAACCATTTTGACCAAGTTTAGATGGCTGAGGGCTGGGAGTTTGCTTCGTTTCAAGTCCCTTGCCATTGAATCTGGGGCTCCTTTCTCCTCTTAGTATATTGACTCTTGGACTATAAGCCCTTTGACCTAGCTGTGGGCTGTGCATTGACTTCATTTCCTCAAGTGAGGTGGGTGTTGAGCTAGTTACTCTTGGGCTGCATGAACGCCGGATCTCCCCACGGCTTCTTGTGATTATATCATCAAGAATTTCACTACTATCCATGCAGGCAGGTCTTCCCTGAGGATCTTGATCCTGCAAGTGCATAGATCATTGGATTAAGCATCTAAAACCTTCTCATTCACCACTTTTCTAGGGAAATTCTATTATTATGATGCATGCATACTACTGATAATAAATGCTTTCAGTCCAGAAACCACTATTAAACTCATTTGGGAAAGTATAATGATTAGCGGTAAGTTATTTTAAGACTAGTGAGGATAATATGAGAATTTCTTTTTTAAAAGCTGAAAGATGTAGAAAGCTTTTGACAACTTACTCCATAGGACATGTTGTATGTTATTGCAGGGGCTTCTTCGTATTCTGCTGCGTCTAGATCTTGTAAATGTGCTCCTTTGAAAAACTTGGGAAGCAAATATTGGCGTACTGGGACTAGAAGCATGATCAATAATGGAAAAAGAACGCCAGCTATTGGTATCCATGTTATGCCGAAACATAGGAGCAAATAAACTGTCTGAAACAAGGTGAACCAGGCAATTGTCTTGAAAGGTACTGTCTCGACAAATGTTGCATGATTATCTTCCAATACCCTGATAAATGTGCAGATTAGGAAAGGTATACCAGAAGCAATATAAGAACAGAAAAGATAGTGGGAGGTACAGGTAGGGACTGAGATATGATCCGAGCATGGGGGCATTGACTCACTTGTATCTTCTACCTGGTGCAGTGAAAAGCAATAATATCCTCTCCCAAAACTGATTTCCAGGCAAGCTCTCTATTGCCATGAAAGCAAAGTATCCCCAAAGAACAGAAGAAGGAATCCTTTTCAAGATAGGCATAGCAGCCACACAAGCACCAACCATTAACGCCTGAAGGAGATTACTTAGGCGCTGTTCTTTGACTTCTACAGGTAAGAGCTCATCAATATCCTTATCCACATCAAAGACTGTCTCATCGACTGGTGCATCTATGTACCCGGTACTCGATGCCCGTTGAACTGTGGTCTCTTTTAGCTCTTTCAACCCCTGTTTGAAGGAACACTGTAACGATAAGAATTTTAACCTTAATTGCACCCATTTGGAAATGAATTCAACTATTTACCAGGCCAGAAGGAGTTTGATAAACAAGGGGAGTCTGCATCTCATTGTAAGCCTCCTGCATGCTCCTATATAATTGGCCGAGATTTGCATTTTTATCAATGCTTTTTCTCGCTGTTGATGCAAGCTTATTCCGTAAAAGCTGTTTCAATTAGAAATATGAAAATTAGAATAATCTCATCCTAAATTTACCCCTAATCAGGAAATGGTTTCAGTATCTGTTAAAATGGTTTCAGTATATGTTAAAATGATCTGAAACCATTGGAAAACCAAGAAAGCAGGAGAAAACAAGTACTTATGAACTATTAAGTTCTAATTCCATTCTGGGCCCATCATGTGGTTTTGATTACATGATCCTTATTTTCCTGCTATTCAATAAAATATAGGAATAATTAAGATTTCACACGTGCCTAGGAAGAAGGGGAACCTTGGAGCAACGGTAAAGTTGTCTCCCTGTGACCTATAGGTCACGGGTTCGAGCCGTGGAAGCAGCCACTAATGCTTGCATTAGGTTAGGCTGTCTACATCACACTCCTTGGGGTGCGGCCCTTCCCCTTAGCAGGATGCTTTGTGCACCGGGCTGCCCTTTATGTGGCTAGGAAGCTGGTGTTTGGACTTGCATTATTCAACAAAAGAGTAGCAGTGTACACATGAAAGATAATGTAGGTTCGCAATAAATATTGATATTCAAGGTTAGAAATTTCTATAGTAAGAGATAATTTTAGTACCTGATGTTTCAGAGTGGCCAAGCTTTTTGTATGCATTGGAGATTGTGGAATGACTCCATTTGAAGGAGGAATGCCAAGAAGACCACATATTATGACCTAGTGGATACAGAAGTACTAAAATGAGAGGGGAAAAGTTGCATCAACTAATATGTGACAATTAATGTGCTGTTACAACATAAAATTGATGTTAAACACAAGAAATCCAGAGCCAACAGCATACCAAGAAGCCCAAAAGAAGGAGGTCATAATGATACGAGGAAGGTTTCTTTAGATTGAATTCTTTTTGTTGGGAAAGTTGAGATGCAACACTGTGATCGAAATAGTAAAGGACCGCAATCATTGTAGCTGGGATAAACGCTCCGACGATATATAGAGGAGGAACATCCATCATTTCCTGTAAAACCCATCACCTTGAGCTTTTAAAATTTGCACAGACTGAACGGACATCAAATATCTCAAATATTAAATCCATGATCTTGAGATTGATCAAATACTATGGAAAAACAATATAGGAAAGCACCTCGATAACTGTCCAATTTGAGTAAGCTCCGGGTGACCATGGATTGGGGCTGAAAAGCCTCCGTGGTATCCCTCGTGGAACATCACGGGCTGGTATGTATGATACAGCCGTCCAAACAAGCACCATTAGTGGGACACCATAGTCAGCAATAAATCCTCGAAGCCAGCCTTTGAACAACATTGAAGTGTCAGCAGATTAACAAATTACCTTTTTAGTTCAACAGGAATTGATCATTCTAAATTGACGACTATTAGCAACTAGCAAGTGGCTGACCTACACACTATATTAGATTTTAACAATAACAATATTATCTTTTAAAAACAAGAAAATTTCATTATGTTATCAGTAAATATTCATGTAGTTATACAAAAATTATAAACCTGTTCCGTAGCGCCAGGATCTAGCTTTACGGCTCCTCAATGCGGTAAGAAAAAGGCCGAAAGATAAAACTAGTGCAAACATTCCATTTCCAAAGCGCCAAGAAGGTGAGAATGCAGCCTGACGAGGATTTTCTCTCTCGGGTATGCCAAACTCCTCCACCAAACCCTGTGTTTTTGCAATGAGCATTGAAATTTAGAAAAGCATTATACTTATTCTAGTATTTTGTACCAATGTGTTATGACAATTGTACAAATTGGTGAAAAATCCTGTCTTTTGGTGCAAATCAGCTAATTGTCAAAAAACTCAAGAAATGTGTCATAATAGGCTTTGTTGACGGGAAAACGGAATTGGTCTTCCAAACCTCACCAAATAATGAAAATAGTTTGAAAAAGACGCAATTTCATAAGATATTTGCTTATTTAGCTAAGAGCTTCACAAAGATAAAGCTTGCATAATTTCTCAATGAAGCCGGCTGCTACTTTCTGAGAAAAAACAGTAGCAGAACTAGATTCTGTTGTTTATGTTCTTCATGATGATGCGCTATGTTCTGTTTTCAATTTGGTCTTTCTGATCAGGAGATTGACAAAAAACTAGGATCATACAACATATTTAAGATTGATTACCTTAATGGCCTCCTGCATAAAGAGCATTGCGATGAGCATGCCAAATAATTCACCAGCCAGACGTGTAAATCTGTTTATTATGGAGCATGCGCCCAGAACTGCTAGCAAGAAAAGCAGAAAGGCGGTCCAAACACAAACCCTGAAGATAACCGTGTTAGAAAGGGTGATAATGATGAAGCTAGGAAGTGTTTGAGAGTGCTCAGAAATTACCATCCTGTCCAGGCTAGAAAAAGATTTGGGCCCAAATCCTTCCGATCTTTTGCAAAGTTGAACATGAAAGTGTACATCAAGACAGTTGGCTCAGCTACTCCTAGTATAAGGAGTGGCTGTCCACCCAAAATGGAATGGATCACACCACAAAGTGCTGTTGAAGCAAGAGTTTGCACCGCAGTTATACTTCCATCTGAAATAACATTTGACAGAAACAGCATCTCAGTAACTACACCATCAATAAAAGGTAACTGATACAGGAGGAAAAGATCATATCTAACCGGTGCTTCTTTCAAGCTGCTCCCCAAAAGAAATAACCGGAATTGCTGATGCAAAGAAAATGTAGGTCGTTGGAGCTAGGATCCTGCAATAGAACATGAAATACAATCGTCATACATCCATAAAAAGGTATAAGAGAATATAATTTACTACAAAAGTGCAAACCATTGATAATCAATTTGCAGTTCAGCTTACCTGATACCAGCACGGAGACCACCAGTCCAGTCTTGCTTGTAGCATAACAGTCTTCCCTTGAGATCATTCTTGATTCCACGGAGTGGAACAAATGTTTCTTCCATGATCACTCAAAATTTGTCCAAAATGAAGAATGGGATTTTTGTTCTTTTTTTTGTTTTGTTTTGTTTGACTGATAAGAAAACTTGAAGGACAACAAACTAGCACAGAATTGAAGGGACTCGAGAGGCCAATACCAAATTCAACTATACTTGCATAGGCAAAGGAAAAAAACTTTGGGCAGGAAGACAACACCTACTTGATCATGACTAGTAGAGTATTTAGGATAAAAATGAAACTTGGCTGATTCATTTCTGTTAACTGTATACTGACCTTTATTAAGGTCCATAAAATAAGATGCTATATATCTAACTCTACATATTAACAGATTTACAAAGAATGATTCTTGGATATTACAAGTTAGGAAGAACAAAAGAATCAGTTAGCAATGAATACTATATATATAGGACTTGCAAATAATTGTCTGCCTATTTGAATTCCATAGGACCACAAGTCAAATAATTAACGGAGTAAAGCCATAAGTGATACAAAAATCAAGACTTTAATGGAAGGAAGAGCAGTACTCCATCTACTGAGATCTCAATTAACGGTTGACTCCAAAAAGCTCTAGATCCATTACACCAAAATGCAGTAAACAAAGAACAAAGGTAGACAGGGATCTAATTTCCAGTTACATGTCAAAACTTTATTACTATCTGACAAAGCTGTGTTTATCTGAGCAAAAAGAGACAAAAGTACCAAGAATCAAGAATTTAGCGACACCCCATTTTTAGATAAGTGATTCTTAGTGCTTTAAAGCAAGTTAAACCAAATGGTACAACAAGAAAGCAAGAATGAGAGACTTAACGAGAACCCACTATCAAGAACTTGGATAGGAATGCTTATGACAATAGAGATAAAATGAGCATGAATTAAGCAAAGGTAGGTATGAGGAAAGTAGCTTTTCACTCTTACATTACTTAGAGTTAGAACCCTTGCAGTACAATAAGGCAAGAAAGTAACTGTTTGAGCAGAGCAGCCTGTTTACATCAGTCAAGAGAACAAAGTAGTACTAAGAAGTTGAATACGAAGCTTACAAAATGTACCTAGAAAACTGAATGCAGATATGGAAAAGGAATGCAGCACAATGAGAGAGAAAAAGAGGGGAGGAGTTGCTGATGGAAGTTCTCACAGAAGTAAGCTCTTCGGTCGAGGGATTATTGGTTTGAAGAACGGAAGTGAGAGATGAGTCACTATAAATAACTCTCGCATCTACCTCCCCACAATAACAATACCCCGTATAATCTATACAAAGTGTCGTTTGGCTACACCTTACCCAGGGGCAAATTTAGCGTTTATATATATATATATATATTAACTTTTAAACACCTTAAATAAATATAAAATATGATCTCAAATAATTCAGGTTGTTCAAAATTGTCTCACGGCCACTGTCTTACCCCAAGATAAGGTAAATAGGTTGTTTGCATTCGAAAAATAAATAGTAATTGATTGAAAATAAGTGGATTTCACATAATCAGTAAGATTATTACTAGTAACTATTTTCTCCCAAATTGCTCCTATTTAGATAAATGAAATTTTATGTAACCAAAAAAATAAAGTAAATAGGTAAAAATACTTCTTTTTTTTTAAGAATGAGTTGATTTATTAAGGATATGCTCAAATTAAACGCACCACTTGATATGGATCCGGAGAAGTAGTCAATAATTTGGTGAGTGAAGCTGTTAGTGTGCTCTTAATAATACCTAACACATGCTTCCTCCGTCTCAATTTATTTATTATTTTTTTGATTTACACACTCCTCAAGAAATATTAATTAGGAGAGTTATTTGATTTACTTTACGTTTATTTATATCTAAGTTATAATCTATCTCCATTAAATATTTACTCTATTTAGGTGTCATCTTCATTAATGACAAATGATAAAATGAAAAAAATATAAAAACTTATGTCTTAAACTTCTAAAACAATAAATAATTTAAGTAAATTATTTATAGTAATCCTCACAAATAATTTGAGTAGGATGAAATATGATTTAAGCTCTGTACACGAATATATAGTGTAACTGTTCTTTACATTATCATGTTAGTAACCATTTTTAAGAGATTACCAAGTAGTACTATTATTTATCATAGATATTTTCTTGTAATACATTATAAGTGTTAAAACTTTGTAAATATTTTGTCAACCCCTGATGCATAGAACCTTAAACTCCAAGTATGAATGCACAACTACATAAAAATGAGTTTAAGTTCTATACATTAAGTGTATAATTTTTTTAGGTTAGTTGACATATAATAACGAGGTTAAGTACTTTGTTGTATATTGCGTGTTTACACCAAACTAATTCAATCAATTATAATTAAGTGATTTATTGACGTGAAAATATGTATTAATTAAATATAATTAAGTGATAGAAGTATATGTGTAAATATATGTTATTCATCTTATTAATTTTGTGTAAACATCAAAGCGAGTAAGTTTTTACCCAACAACAAGTAACTTTAAACAGCAAGCTTGGTTTTGGTAACCTGAAAAATAAAGTCATAATATGATATTATCAGTTAATTGAATTACACTGATAGTGTTAAAGATGTTTATATTGTTAGCTTAGGAGTACAAGTTAAACCGAAAATAAAAAACCTAATGCTTATGTAATTGATACTTTAATTCTCCGTATGTCCTATTTATGTGACATAGTATATATACATAGTTTAAGATAATAATTAACTTGTATATTATAAGAAAGTATAGTCAAGATGATTCGAGAAAGAAAATATCACATAAATCATGATTAGTAAAATATATATGAATTTTCTGAAATTTGCAAAAGTTAAAAAATGACAGCTCGGTGCATTAAGCTCCCGTATGTGCGGGATCCGGAAAAGGGTCGGACCACAAAGATCTATTGTACGCACCTTACCTTACATTTCTGCAAGAGACTATTTTCACGGCTTGAACCCGTGACCTTCAGGTAACATGACATCAATTTTACCAGTTACTCCAAGACTCTCCTTTGGTTAAGAGTAAGAAAAAAAAGTTGTAAGGAAAAAAAGGTACTACTACTAGTAGTAAAATAGTGTCAAATATTTTACAGTTCTTTCTCAAAAAGGGGAAAGGAAATAATAGTGTAGTTTGGAGATTCTGGTGCAGAGAGATGCTAGGGGAGACAAAAACAGTGATTCAACTGAAAAGCTTCTTTCATGACTAGGAAAGGGATGCTACAAAAAAGAAACATAAAAGTGAGCAATTTTGCTGTGGATAAAAGACAACCACAAATTGACCTTTAAACAACACTCGTACTGATCAAACCTCCTTTAAAGTTCCTCTTACATTAGTTAATCTTGTTTAATTTAATGTAAAAATAGGAAAGTAAGAATATGAAAAAGAAAAAAGACTATCTTGGCTGTTAATACCCTTATTCATGTAATTCAAGACATCCATACTAGTTGTACAGTATATTTTGGCTGTTATTGCCTTACTACGAACTATGTAGACTTTACATCATACTAAATAACACAAATGAAATTGAAGATATCATTTTGCCATTTAGAAGAACAATAATTTGTATTCTACGTAACAAATACTTCTACACTTATTTCCCTTTACTAAGGACAAGTGATGGCGCTTTATAGCCAGCTAATTGACGTACGCTTTAGTTAGCGAAAAGTGCAAGTTAGTTCTTAGGAAAACTCATTAATATGCCCACCTTCTTTACATCTACAAAAAAACCCGGAGAATAAAAAAATAAAAGCACAAAGCACAGACGGGCACTACTAGTATAGAAAAACATCACCTAGGTTGTCAACAACATTTAGGAGTCAATATTATTGCAACCAAGCTTTAAAATGCAGATCTTCCCAAAGAAATACAAGTAAGTAATCACTAATAAAAAAATAAAAATTAGTGATGAATAAATTTTATAATTAAATAGCAAAACGTGTTGTTAATCCTATTTAGCGATGAATGAGTAAAAGATTTAAAAAAAATGTTAGCTATGAGTTTTTTAACAATACATTAATGATAAACTCATAACTCATTCCATCGCTAGAGATATAGTTAATGGGCCTCCTTAGTGATTTGTGTCTTCTAGGCCATATTTGTAATTATGACCTGATCCATTTATTTTATTTAGTCGGTGTAATTTTTATAAATATCTGGGACAATTGTAATAAGTACACTTTTTCCATTTCGAATACACAGATGAAATTTCTCACTTTCTCTCTCTAGAAGCTTCTTAAGAACTAGGGTTTCTCTTTGTTTTCCATTGGATTTTACGCACTTAGATATGTTTTCATGGTATCAGAGCATAGATCCTAAGTGATCTCGTTATTCTCTATCAAACGGTATTATCCTCGAAGTGTTTTGTTGAGTTTCCTTTTGGTTCGATTGGGCCGATACTGGTTGTAAGAAGGTTTTGAACGGAGATTCAAGTAGATCTCGTCATTTCTAGTTGATCAGTGTTACTCAGGGTGGTTTCCAGTGAGGTTTGTTTATCTTTCTCGCTAATTTTTGGCTTGGTTGTTGCTCGTGACCTTTGAGAAGTGATTTGTTGTTGTATTTTGTTGGTCATCGTTGCTGCTGTGTTTTGTTGAACAATGATTTAATTCATTCGAGCTTTGAAGAAGGACGGTAACATATCATCTATTTCCTCTAAGATTTAAGGTTTCTTTTGCATTCTCCTATATTTGTATTGTCAAATATGAGTGGTGATAGTTCGACTTCGACTACACAAATCTCTAACACTCATCCCCTATACCTTCATCCCTTTGACTACCCCGACATAACCTTGGTTACCATGTCATTTCAACGGGACTGGATATGATAGTTGGAGGAGTGGCATGTTGATTTCTTATCTGCTAAAAGATAGTTAGGGTTCATAAATGGGAAGGTAGTTAAACCAACCTCCATTGACCATACGTTTGAATTTTGGGTCATGTGCAATGATATGGTTATTGCATGGATCCTTAATAGCTTGGAAAAGGAGATTGCAAAAAATGCTATTCACACTGAAACTGATGAATATATATGAAAAGAAATTGAAAAAAAAGATATGGTAAGGCTAGTGTAACTAAAATGTTTCAATTACGCAATGATATCTCTTCTGTTTCTCAAGGATCTTCTAGAATAGCCTCTTATTTTAACATAATTAAAAAGTTGTGGGATGAACTAACTACCTCTATCACATACTCTCCTTGCACATGTGATTGTAAGGAGGAATGAGTTAAACTAGAAGAAGAACAAAGAGTTCATCAATTCCTTGCTGGTCTGAATGAGTCCTATAGTGGGATTAGGATAAATATTTTGATGATAAAACCTTTGCCAAACTTGGAAAGTGTGTACTCCATGCTCATCCATGATTCAGACTTCTTACCTTCATTTGCTTCTGCTTAGTCTGCTTCTTTCTCTATTGGGGCACAAAGGTATCCTCAGGTAGTTAACATTGATTCCAAACGCCCAAATTTCCCCAACAACAATATTCCCAATAACAACAATTCTACTCTCTATTGTGAATATTGTAAGAGAACATGGCATATTATGAAGAAATGTTATAGACTTCATGGATATTCTCCTAATTTCCAGTTCACTAAAGGAAAGAAGGGTTATGTTGCTTCTGTTCAAAATATAGGACCTTCTTCTCCTCCTGATGAATAGTCTTCCAGTTCTGATTCTCATTCCTCTACTCCAAAATCAGAGGGTTCCTTCCATAGATTCATCAAGGAGCAACATGATCATATTATCACTCTTCTCAATCGGAATAAGCTGTAGAAGATTGGTTTTTATGCCTCGCTAATTTTGTAGGTGTGACCACAGTAACTACTCATGTTGCTTATATTAAAAATTATTTCTTTGCATGTCATATCTCTCAAATGTATGACAACCCCTAGATTTTAGACTCTGGAGCAACTAATAATATGACACCTCCACAGAAATCTTTTTGTTAATGCTAAGCCTCTCACTGTTCCTTACCTTATTTCCTTACCTAATGGGTACAAAGTTAAGGTTACATGTACAAGTTCTTTGCCTTTGTACTCTGATATGGTACTTCATCATGTTCTTCTTGTTCTTATTTTTAGTATAATCTCATCCCATTGCACAAATTACTCCTTCAGTTTGATTGCACTACTTACATCAATGCCACTTCTTATGTTTTGCAGGGCCATTCTCTGAAGAGGCCACTGAAAGTTGGTAAACTCTCTAATGAACTCTATGTTCTTTAATTGAATGGTTCTTCTTACAATGCCACCATCACCTCCACTCCTACTGATGACATTGTATTTGTTGCCAAAAGGATCAAAATTGTCTCTCTTGTTTCTACCTCCTACTCCTTGTAATATAGGCAACTCTATTTCTTCAACTACTACTTATGTTTCTTGTAATATACTAGATTCTCCTGTTATTTCTTCTACTATTGATTGTAATAATGCATCAAATGGCATTACCACTGTGCCACTGCTAATAAAACTATTTTGGATTCGATTGCTTGAATATGAATGTTGGCTTTTCTACTCTACCTACTTCATTTACTTCTACTGGGCCCATCAGTTCACACTTGTCTTGGCACCAGAGGCTTGGTCATATGCCTTTTGCCAAGATGAAGTCTATACATGCACTTAAAATTGTTTTACCTCTTAAATAATCTTTTAATGTAATTTTTGCCCCATGGCTAGGCAATAAAAATTGTCCTTTCCTGATAGTACTATCCATTCTACTAAACTTTTTTAGCTTATACATATTTACCTTTGGGGTCCTTATCATACACAAATATATAATGACTTCAAATACTTCTTGACTATTGTTGATGAGTATACTATATGTACTTGGAATCATCTGTTGTCCACTAAATCTAATGTGTTCACTCTCATTCAAACAATTTTCTTCTTTGTTCAAACACAATTTCATGTATCAATACAATCCATTAGATCAGATAATGCATTTGAGTTAGGTTCTAGTAACGAGGTTATTAAGTTTTTCTCTACTCATGGCATTTTTCATCAGACTTCTTATCCTCACACCCCTTCAACAAAATGGGGTGGTGAAAAGAAAACACAAACACTTGCTTGAAACTGCAAGGACACTTCTTTTTCAGTCCAAACTCCCTGTTAGTATTGGGGTGAATGTGTGCTTACTGCCACCTATCTCATTAATAGGTTTCCTTCTCCACTCTTCACAATGAAACTCATTATGAATTACTTCATGGATCTGTTCCTTCCTATAAACACCTTAAAGTTTTGGTTGTTTGTGTTTTGCCACTGTACTCATTCCACAAAGATATAAATTTCAGTCAAGATTTTTACCTTCTGTTTTCATTGGGTATTGCATTGGAAAGAAAGCCTACACGTCCTCTCTCTTTCAACTCATAGAGTATTCTTATTTAGGGATGTTGTGTTTAATGAAGCTATCTTTGCTTATGCTATTCCTCTCAAATCTGCTTTTTTTCCTCCTACTCCTCTCATTCCTGCCTCTATAGACTCTTCTCCTCCTTCCACTTCTACTACTTCTCCTTCTGTTCCTCCTGACCCTTCTCATTTATCTTTTGTTCCACCTAGGAAATCTGCTAGAGCTATTGTCACTCCTACCTACCTTCATGATTATGTATGCTCTTCTGTCTCTCATCCTAAGGTTGGTTCTACTTCTACTGAGGTTGCCATATTAGAACCTCAGTACTATCACCAGGTTGCTGCACATCCTGACTAGCAGACTACTATGTTGAAGGAATTTCAGGCTTTAAAAGACAACCAAACCTGGAATATTGTGCCTTTACCACCTGTAAGAGAGCAATTCTTTCTAAATAGGTATATAAAATAAAATAGAGGGCAGATGGTTCTAGAGAGATATAAGGCTAAGTTGGTCATAATGGGGGACAACCAACATGAGGGGTGGATTATAATGAGACCTTCTCTTATGTTGTCAAGATGAAAACCATTAAATGGTTGTTGGCTGTAGCTGTTAAGAAGAATTGGAAAGTTTTTCAACTTGATGTCAATAGTGCCTTCCTCCATGGTGATCTCCAGGAGAAAGTGTGTATGAAAATTCCTCAGGGGTTGGAAGTAGATTAATTTGATTCAGATTCACTTGTATGAAAATTAAGGAAGTCCCTATATAGTCTCAAATAGGCTTCTAGGCAGTGGTATGCCAAATTATCTGAAGCCTTATTATTTAGAGACTATCATCCCAGTTTAAATAATTATTCCTTATTCATAAAGGTTTTTGGGTCTTTTATTACCATTGTAGTTGTATATGTTGATGATCATGTTGGTTGGTGATGATATTTCAGAGATTTCCTCACTCAAACAATTTTTGATGTTGCTTTCAAAATAAAGGATCTGGGTGAGGCTCATTATTTCCTTGGCCTTGAAATTATTAGGCATCCTGCAGGTTTTCTTGTTACTCATCACAAGTTTGCATATGACCTTCTCTCAGAATTTAATTTTTCAAATGTGACCCATGTTGTCAATCCTTTAGAATTATTTGGAAAGTTTTCTGTAGATTCTTGTGAACCTTGTCCTGATCCTAGTTTGTATAGAAAGCTTGTGGGAAAACTTAATTTTCTACAGCATACTCGATCTGATATTTCCTTTGATGTACAACATCTTAGTCAGTTCCTACACTTCCCTCATTTTCCCTTATCTGGAAATAGGTTTACACGTACTTCGATATTTAGTTGGTTCCTCTAGACTTGGTTTATTTCTCAACAATTCTGTAGATTAATCTTTGGTTGGTTTCTGTGATTCTGACTAGGCTGGTTGTGTTCAGACTCGGTGTTCCATTAGTGGGTTTTACTTGTTGTTGGGTGGTTCTCCTATTTCATGTAAATGCAAAAAGCAGTCCACTATTGCTCTTTGTTCAGCGGAAGCTGAGTATAGAGCACCCCGAAAATAGTGGCTGAGGTTTCTTGGTTAGTTAGGTTGCTTGTTGAATTTGGTTTGTCTAATTTGTCTCATGTTCAAGTATGTTGTGTCAACCGGGCTGCTTTGCACATTGCCAAGAACCCCGTGTTTCATGAGTGTATCAAACACATCGAAATAGACTGTCATTTTGTCCGAAAAAAATTATCGAGGGTTGATCTCTTTGCATCATGTTCCCATTGCTTTACAGTTGGCTGACATATTGACAAAACCTTTGACTGGTGTTCAACACAAGACTTTGCTTTCCTAGATGGGTCTGGCGTCCATCTTGCGGGGGATGTTAGAGATATAGTTAATGGGCTTCAGAAGCCTCCTTAGTGATTTGTGTCTTATGGGTCATATTTGTAATTACGACCCGACCCATTTGTTTTATTTAGTCGGTGTAATACTCTCTGACGGATTCGCTCTATTATTGCCTCCTATTCTTGAGGGAGTGATCGGGATTAAGCCGCGTGGCGAAAAAGCACTGTTCGCTCTTTGGGGTGGGCCTTTCGTAAAATCCGTACACTATTCGCTCTTTGGGGTGGGCCTTTCGTACTAGCAAATGAAGACCAGTATTGGTAAAGAACCTTATAAATATCTCGGGGAAAGGACAATTATTTCTCACTTTCTCTCTCACTAAAATCTAGTGAATAAATAACATATTTCTGGTATAAATAAACTGTTACGAGCTTCAATTAACTGCTAATTGTTGTTGTAGGTTATTTTAATTTAATATTAATATGTGAAAATATTTTTCACTATGGATACACGAAAATTGAACTCTTAGCTTGTACAAAGGCCTAATTTACAACTCAACCTTCAATAATTCACAAAGAGGCTAGGCTGTGCCTGCAGCAAAGGCAGCATTTAAAGCCAATAAAACATACTTAATATATTAGGTCAACTAATCATTTCACGTCTCATTCTTTCTTTCTCCTCCAACCCTCCCCCCAACCAACCAACCACCCCGGAGGGGCAAAAAGAAGAAAACGAAAAAACAATACTTTAGTTATGATCAACCAAAATATCATTTCTAATCTCCATGTAATTTGTCCCTTTTTCATATAAATACACAAAATAATCATGATTAGATCTTAATTATCATGCAAGTTCTGTGAGAGAATAAACCTAGGATTGCATGATGGAGTTTTATCAAGACCTTTCAAATGCATGTAAAAGAAAAAGGCCCTCATATAACTTTTAAGTGGAAAGTGGCATTACCTAATTAGAGATTCCCCTTTTTTGCTACAATTTAAAGGCACCTAACTCGTTTCGTTAGTGCCAGCATGTACTGAAGCTTAATTTATTCCATTTAATATGTTCTTTCGTTTTCTAGTGGGAGATCAATATAAATAATTCATATTAATTTAGGTGTATAAAGAGATTTGCCTATCATGCTATCTTCCTAAAGCCACTACCACACCACTTCCATTAGCTACAGTTCAATTATCTCGTTCTTTACCCTCATGGTGTTGACCATTAATTTGTTACTCCATTCGAATTTATATTGTCAATCTTTTAAAGTTCTTGCACCCCTAATTAAAAGATAATTAATTATTAAGTATTTGTCTATATTAATCTCTTCGTAAATACCTTAGTTAATTAATACTTCGCTAATTAAAATAATAAATATAGTAGATTGAGAAAAAAAAAGGAACAAATGATTTCTCGTTTTTCTAAATTGTCAAATGATTTGGATCTGAGAGGGTAGTGATTAGATAACAATTGTTTTTTGTTTGTAAAGTTTGAGTTTCTGAGAAAAATGATTCCAGCTACTTTTTTGTTTTGTTTTGTCGTATAAGTCATTTCGGGACAATATGGTCGTTAGCATTAATTGTTTGAATATGATGCACTCGATAATGTAGATAGTACTTAAAGAGGAATACCACCCTCTACGTAACTGAGGATTTTTCTTTTTCATTACTTAAGAGTTATGACAATTACTGATGTTGAGCTCATTAATAACATGACAAAAACTTAATGGTAAACCTAGTTGATTTTTGTTTCACCACGAGTAATTGTAAAACTTCATGACGGAGTTGTAGAAAAAAGTTGACAAATTTAGGTGCTTTTGGTATAAATAAAAACGCTTTTCATAAAAAATATTTTTTCGAAAGAAAGAGTGATTTCTCGTGTGCAAGAGCTACTTATTAAAATTTAATTTGGGATCTCAAACAATTAACCCAATTTTTTTCTAGTACGACTTCTGTAGAAGGAACTTCAGACTTCTGTATAAACCTGAAAAAGCCTAGACCAAATGTGTTTAATAGCCTAGCCAAACTCATCGGCTAGGGTTTGGTTGATGAATGAAAAAAAAATATTTAATAAATATTTATTAAAATTGATGATAATAATTGTCAGCAAATTATATATATAGTTCTTTCATGAATTTTTGAGTAATTAAACCAAAGATTGATAATAATGTCTAAATGTTAGTTGAAGCAAGTAATATAATATGCAGTAAAAATTGAGATATTTCTAACTGAAAATAACTCCGCTCATAAGTGAAGGAGCTCAATTCTCAGTTTTTATGAAGATTATTTTCCATCATACCACTAGTTTACCTTAAATTTAAAGCATAAGAATTACTAATTATTAGAAAGGAATATTTAAGATCATGCTCTTAATATTTGCACCATTAGTATTTCATTTGTCTTGGTTTATTTACATTGGTCAAGTACAATAGTTAACAAACAGTCGGTTCTTAATTCTTTGGTCCTACAATTTTTTTAATTGAGATCTACTACATCTCCATGATGGAAATATAATGGGAGATAACTCTAGGGTTTATCTCTTATGCAAGTAATTTAACCTGTCTTTATATAGCCTCCCTTAGCAAATCAATTATCAATCCCTGTTTTGCTTTCGGTGAACAAGTCTTTGTCTATACATTTTCCATCGACCTTAATCTTGTTCCTAAAAGATATATTTCACAAAAATCCAAGGTTCTTATTGTCAATTGGGTTATACTCTAATAATATCACTCAAAACCTAGAGAAGTGTCTGCGTCAATGCATAACTTTAACTTATTCAAAAAGTTAATGTGTTAGCGATAACGCTATGCACCTCTATATAACTTCAAATAATCATGCGTATTAAGCATCGACGAGATGTGTACAAACTCATGACACTCACACAATTACCATACATCAGTGTGAAACTACATTATTAGGTATATATTTAGATTCAACCGAACTCAGTAACTTTTACTTATACTATGTACTGATATTAAGAAATTTATTAGATATATATAAATATTTAATTGCAACCCAATTTTTAAAACAACAACGGGTTAGGTGACAAGTTTGAAACCATTAAACTATAAATTTGGGTTCCGTCTCTACCGTATATCTTTTGTATATAATGATCTTTTGTTACATTGAGCTAAATAGAAAACCATTAAATAATTAAGGTCTTATCAAACTTTGAACTACGCAAAGAGTTGATCAATTCCGATCAAATGGGACATATATACATCTCCGGTCATGACGATGCCATGTGGTTCCTTGAATTGATAATCGCAATTCTCAACCAATATGTGCAAAGAAGTAATAACAATCTTCTTACTTGCTAATATTATAATATAAAGTGTTCGTTATTGATTATAATTTATAACCAGTTAGAGTCAGCGGGCGGTTCTCAGTCCTCCATTGTTTATATAGTGATAATGATAACAGATATTGCAGGCTGATGATATCTTCTATTGTCAATACCTCAGCAATTTGATTTTAAATGCCTATTTAGTTCATCGTTTGACTTTGCATTATCCTTCCATACGCATATAGAAGAAGAAATAATATTAGTCCATATGCATGAATGCTAGCTGTTCGTTTGACTTTGCACTATCCTTCCATACGCATATAAAGAAATAATATTAGTCCATATGCATGAATGCTAGTTGTTCCTATTCTCTTAGTCCGTATTCTCTAAAATTAGTTTCTAAGTACAAATTAAATGCGAAATAAATGGACGAGGTAGGAATCTAAGCCAAACCCCCAACACCTTAGGTGAAAGTAACCTGGGTGATTGGCTTAATTGGGGGGGGGGGGGGGGGTATAAGTTGCATAAATTGCCTTTTAGCTTTTGCAGCCTTGCAAATAATAAAATGAAAGAGCTAGTTTATAATAGGGGTCTATCTTGGCTCGAAGGAAAAGTTACACCGTACCCAAAAGAATATGAATTCAGATTAGTTAGTGTTTGACAACAAACCTAACGAAATTTAACGAGCAGCAACTAGAATATAATCACAAGTTTTAAAAATGGTGTCAACCGATAATAGAACGTAGCTAGATAACTTATACCTACGCAACATCCAAAATACATGGAATGAAGTTCATAGTACACTAATTAACTTAACCTTCAAGATCAGATAGCATCTATCCATTATATGTAGCTCAAAATTAACCTCACAAACGTACAACTAACATTATTATTCGTGTAACCTTTTTTTGTGATATTTCATCATAGATTAGGGGCGTCATCACCTTAAAAAGCAATGACATAATGAGATTTTTTATGTGTCTGCTATGGGCTTGTTTGCCTCTTTCACTGACATAATTTTAATGCTAAGAAAAGGAAAAAGATAAGCATTCTAATCCTTGTTCCTTTCATACCTAATCCTCAATATAATTAATTGGACAGTACTAAAGTTTTAAAGTATGATGCATGAAACCTAACATTCTTGATTAGATGATTTGGTTTCTTTTGGTTATTTTGTGCCTTATAGGATAAGTGAGTATGAGAAGATCACAAAAGGGATAAAAATTAATTCACTCTAATTTGGTGTATGTGAAAATTGGGTCTCTCTTTTAAGGAATCTGCTTATGTCAGATTTTGTATTTTTTAGTTATAGCAAATTGTAAAATAATTATTGGTTAGATATTGCTAGGAAATAAAAGGGTCCACATAAGTTGAAGAAAAATTAAAGACATGAAAATTCATCTGATGTAACATGTGCAAGCTGTCAAAAATGGGTCGTACCAAAGAATTGATTATATAAAAACTTATATAGTGTTATAAAATGATAGCAATAGCAATATAAGATAAGAGATGTAGACAAAGAAGTAGAGAGGGAGAGGAGACTTTATTCTTATTTCAAGTGGATGTCCATAGATAATGTGTCTCGTTAAAACCTTACTAGAAAAAAATTCAGTGGAAAAAAATTCTAGTGAAGGAAAAAAAATACACATTTCTAATAATACATATTTTGGTTGCCTCATTAAAAATCTTACAAGGAAAATCTAGTGGGACAAAACCTTATACGGAAAAAAAGAGTACAACATGTATTAACTCCCCCTGATGAGAACTTCAGGCCAAAAGCTTGAGTCTTCGCATTCCAATCTTGTGTACCATCTTCTCGAAAGTTGCCATTGGCAGAGACTTAGTGAACAAATCAGTCATATTATCACTTGAATGAATCTGTTGCACGTTGATATCACCATTCTTTTGGAGCTCGTGTGTGAAGAACAACTTTGGTGAAATATGCTTTTGTCCTATCTCCTTTTCTGAATCCTCCTTTCAACTGAGCAATGCATGCTGCATTATCTTTATATAAGGTTGTGCGTATTTCAAACCACATTTACTTTCAAGTGATTCAAATAGTCATAACATCAATTGGATTTATTGATATTTCTTCATTTTCTTGAGTTTGCGGCTCATTGATTTCTTCAAGAATATCAGGATTGATCAAATCTAGCATTTCTTTATGAGATTCTTTCTTAGTGTCATCTTGACCATTTATTTTTCTTTTTCTAGGATTCCGATCCTTAGAACCCAATGGTCTATCACGCTTCATGCGTGCTTTTGGACTCATTTGCTATGACACTAGTAGATGGTCCTACAGGGACATCAATCCGAATTGGGACATTCTCTGCAGGGATATGTGATTCAGTAATCCTTTTCAAATCTGTAATTGCGTCTGACATTTGATTTGCTATTTTATGCAAATGGGTAATCTTTTGGACCTCTTGCTCACTAATTGAAGCACGTAGATCAAGATGAGACGATGATAGATTTTCCACAAAATTTCCCTTTTTATTTCATTATTCTCTTCCCCTAATTTTGGAAAAATTCTCTCATCAAATCAACAATACGAAATTGATCTTATTTCAATATCTCTGTGTAAGGAAGAAATTATATCATGCTCATAGTTATAGCAAGATAAATAAATACATCAATTGAACAAATTTATGGTACTTAAGGACCAATCTAAATTTCTCATTTCAATTTATTTTAGCAGGTAGTCTACTGCTTTTCGAAATCTCTTCAAATCTCCAATCACATTCAAGTCAGCAACTTGCACAACCTTATGAAAGATTTCGAATATCATAAAGGGAAGAGGTTAAACATAGTCATCTTTGTACCCTTCATCAATAAATATTTATTAAGGTGGTTTTAGTTCATCAATACTAATTCATTTAATCCATTTATGGATTTCAAGCAAGTTTTTCAACAACTTGTATATGCTTCAGGCATTTTGAATCCTTTAAAAAATTTCATATAAATTTTGTCATGTAAGCCATATAGGCTGAGACAATTTTCATTTACATGATATCTTCTAATGTCAGGACTGCAGGTCTAGTAAATTTACCCTTACCAAGATACATCTACTTGATAATTATTTCTACATCGGCATGCTTTAAGAGACGTAGAATTTAGATCCTCATAACATTATACAATATTGTGCACTATATTGTATCAAATATATCGCCGACAAGATATAATTTTGTATTGGTTTGTAATTAGATATAACTTATAAAGATATTATCACTTCATTATTTTTCAGGTACCTGAACCTCGTACGAGGTTTTATGAAGTGTTATGTCGTAGGCTCTTCAAGAGCACATTGCCTCCTTATTATGATCATTTGTTCCTTTCCTTTTTCAATGATTCCTGCGTTTGAAACCGATTTGTCTACCATGCTTCACGCATGTTGTAAATCATGCCCTTCAGGGATATTTAGGAGCATATTGCAGATGAAATATGGAATAGTTGGGTCAGCAAATGATTTTAGCACGTGACTTAAATTATCGTTTGAATGAGGATCATACTGGTGATAATTCACAATATATTTCTTAGCTGTTTATTCTCTCTACCCTTATGTAGAAAAACTAACATACATTTTCACCTTCTTTGGGAAATCAATCTGTGTTCATTGTGGTGGATTCATTAATCATATACCGCATAACAAAACTATTAGATGAAAACATTTGGTTCCTGGCCTTGAATCAATTATAAGGGGAAATTTTATCATAATTTATTAGTCTGAAGCATACAAATGTCGTTGTATGCAATATATCATATTTCAGGTCAACACATGAAGTTTTGTTCTCATTCACAATGGTTTAGCTATTTATCGGAGGCATTCAACACTAAACCAACTTGAATATAAACTAGTATTAACAAGATGGATTATCTTGATTACATAATATGAAAATTATTCTCTCAACTCAATTATTTTGAGCAAGCAATTTTGCATATGTCAAACTGTGGGTTGACAATAAACGCACATGTGACCATCTTATCGATGCATCTATTTAAGACATCACATATCAGGTGAACGGGCCCTTATTCACCTTTTATATTTTTCAGAATCTAGGAAATTCAATCCCAACATTAGTTATAATCAACTTATTATGAGAACAAGCAAATTAATTCTTGAAGAATCTTCTAGTTCTTCAATATATTCTGAATACAAACTTAGCACATCAGATTTAAATCAGGACAATCAAAATTGTCACGTCAATTGATAAAATTATTTATACTAGTAAACTTCAGGTTTACCATGTCATGTGCTTATTTACTATAACATGAATTATGTACAATAAATTTTTGGTTTATCGTGACATGTGATTTCATAATGCTTATATTTGTGCAATAAAATTTGGAGAATAAAGAGGGTAACATTTCAAATACATATTTCTTACCCACTATGATTTTGTCATCCAATCATTTATAGCTTCAATATGATATCCATTTACTTTAGTAAACTTCGGGTTTACTATAACTTGTGCTTCGTTCATAACAACTTTGTATATTACAATCTAGAACGAATGACATAATAGTATATAAGCTCTTCATGAGCATTTAATCTATTCTCCATAATCACATATTGCTTGAATACTACTTATGACATGATCTTCTTGATAAATAGTTAACTCTTCTAGAGCCCTTAATTGGTTTTGTACTATCAAATATTTCTTAGCCATTGTTGGTCTCATGAAGAAAATTTAATTAGACACTTCTGATGTCATGAAAGGAAACGGTAAACGAATGAATATTTAGAAATAATAAATGCATAATTCAATTCTAATTCTAACTTGCTTTGAAAGTTATTCATATCTTATCCATATATTCAAATGAAATGACATGCACAAAATAAAATAAGTAGATTGTTAGAAAATACAAAGTGAAGACTAAATATATAACAAATTGTGTTATATATTTAAAACTGATAAGTTTGGACAAGTCCTATTAAAATATAACAACTCTTTGTATCCATCTTAAAGAAATTTTGACACATCATGATAAGTCCTATTAGGATACAACAATTTACTTATATGATCAATATAATAATTTAGTAATATATTTTAATGACTATCCATAAATATCTCCTTATATCTGAAAAACAAAAAAGGACTCAAACTAATAATTATTGTCAAAAGGGTTGTTGTAGTTGTAATCAATTGTCATAATCATTATCAACTGTTCATTAATTTTTAATCTACTAAGAAGTACATTATTTCCACAAATATGTTATCACATCATAGATGATAATTAGTCGGTACTTTATCACTTATCAGTACGACATGCATCTTAAAATATTATAACTTCACTTTGAACAGATATGGTGCTTATCAGATTGAGGTAATAATTACCCAACATAAATATATCTTAGACATAACAATATCTGCTAGAACATCTTAAATGATTTCATGAAAAATAATTGCTATGTGACTAGTCATTCTTTTGAGTATAGATCCTCTGACTATTTCATATGCATCAAGTTATAGCAGTAGCATAATCGTTTGACTTGGTACGCACAATTGCCTCTGAATGAAAAAAAAAGTAAAAGTAAGCATGCCAGATTTTGATAACCAACCAAATCATTGTTATAACCTACAAAGCTACAAAGTTATTCAAGAATAAAGTTCAAAGTTTTACCACTTTGGGAGTAAATTTCATATTTACTACTTCGAGAGTAAACTTCAGAGTTACTACTTCAAGAGTAAATTTCAGAGTCTTACTACTCAAGGAGTAGATTTCAAGGTCTTACTATTTCAGGAGTAAACTTAAAAAATTTCTACTTCGAGAGTAGAGTTCAATATTCTACTACTTCGGGAGTAGAGTTCAAAGTTCTATTACTTTGAAGTAAAGTTCCAAGTTCTACTACTTCGGGAGTAGAGTTCAAAATTTACTACTTCAGGAGCAGATTTATGAGTTTACTACTTCGGGAGCAGAATTATGAGTTTACTACTTCAGGAGTAAAGCATAAAATATTTAGAATATTTTTCTCAACTATTCTACCTCTTCTGGAGGTGAGTCATGATAACGTCACAACCAAACGCACGTCCGTATATATAAGCTTTACTTCATATTGTCACATTCACTTCAGGGAATGGATCCGTACTTATAACATTTATCAAAAGTTCTCATTCTTCAGGAATGGAACACATCTCAATGTGTCTTAAACATATCAAATAATGATAAGTTAGAACTTCTTTAAGATCTTGCTACTTCATGAGCAAATCGAGGCATACATATGATGTAGAGATTTTTTCTCTAACAGATCTTTAATTGTAATCACAATAGATCTATAGAAATATTACCACTTCTGGTGATTATAGGCATAAATAAATTTAGCCATAACTAAACTTATGAGATAATGCCACTATTAGTGGCTATATACTGCTTTCAAATTCTATAGGAGTTTAATATATCTTCTAATGTGAGATTTCCGGTTTATAAGTTGTAGCATAAAATTTTCAAATATAATATATATAAGCAACATCCAAACAATATTATCTATATGAGGTATTAGGAGTTTCCAGCAAAACAATTCTTTGTGAAAATATTTGGCTATTGCATACTAATAAGTTATACATATAGCAACTTAACAAGTATTGATAAAAATATAAAATCAATAGTAAGCAAAAGACTTGAATTACATAACTTGTGTATTGGTCATCTCTATCACATACAATGAAGCATTCTCGTTGATTTCCAGTAAGCGACGGCTAGTACCATTAGGCATCCAAAGATGTTAGTATTAATTTGGAATAAACTCCAAAATAAAATTAGAGACTTGTGATGATAACATGTTATAAAATGATAGCAATAACAATATAAGACAAGAGATGTAGACAAAGAAGTAGAGAGGAGGAGGAGACTTTCTTTTTATTTCAAGTGTATGTTCCTCTTCCTTCAAAGGTGAATAACATCCCAATTTATAGGATGAAATCACCCAATGAAGGTTACAAATATTAAGTGTCCAAACTAATAGGTACATGTAACATACAAAAGGTTAGTGAATGTGTATGAATATCCCTACAATGGATATGTATTTCATAACATATAGGACACTTATAACGAAATAATTCTAGATGAATGATCATTTGACTTCTTAATTAATTAAGACATATATAATTGGAGGAGTTAGAAAATGTTTATGTTAATTAAGTATTTTATTTCGTCAAGCAACTAATTTGGATTCGGGTGATAATTAACGTGAAGGATTACTAAAGAGCCGAATTAGTAGTCTAATACTATCTATATTTAAACAAAAGGACAAACTAAAAACGACAAGGTGACCTGCATCTACCTATCGTAGCTTTTAATGAAATTGCAATATATTCCAATATATGGAAGTTAGACTAATTAAAATTGTAAAGAATGAATCTTGGACATAACTCAATCCCAAAAGTTAGCTCATGAGGGTAGAATTGTCCAAGTCCATATAAGGAGTCAAAATTCTCATTTCATTTCCATGTGGAACTCTTAACACTCCCCCGCACGTCCAGACCCCGTTAACTGAAGCGTAGATGACATAATTTGGGGACCCAACATCGGTGAACATAGATTTGGAATGAGTCTGACTCTGATACCATGTAAGGAATGAATCTTTGACTTAACTCAACCCCAAAAGTTAGCTTATAAGGGGATGATTATCTAAATCCATATAAGGAGTTCAAATTATCATTTTATTTTCGAGGTGAGACTCTTAATAAAAATGACATCTAACTGCATATATTTACGATATAAATAGAACAAAAAACAACACAGTAACGAAGTGACAAATGAATTTTGAAAATTTTAACGAATTGAAGAAATTTATCTTGTCCCAATCTTTGAGAACTTTTTGAGTCACCAATCCCTTGGTGGAGATGTGGTCCCTTTCTCTAGTTGCAAATGCTAAGAACTGTAGCTAAATTAGGTTTATGAGTTATTATTTTTGAAGAAAAAGAAATTTTATTAATAAATATTTGTGAGTACAATTTTGTTTCTCAGTTATTATAGGATTGTTAATAGCGTATTTCTCCAAGATAGGATGATTTGGACATCCTTGTGATATATTTATCGCTGGACATTATTTGATATTTTGATCTCTTTATATCCAAGGAGTTTATGAAATTGATATCCGAGATAGATTTATGCATTGATGAATAAATAATGAGTTTAGCTTCTAAATATTCAGGGTCATGCATTAAATTAATTAAGATATATGACATACAACAACATGCAACATTTCATATTAAGCCTAATATTTGGTGATATCAAGATAAGAATAAATTATTTGATACTATTGGTTAAATTTTCGTTGATAGTGTTAAAAACTAATTATGTACTTGCAGCAAAAGGTCAGTTTACTTTATCCAGTAATAAACACCTCTCCTAGGGTTGTACATGATAAATTTAAAGAGGAAATTACACGTGCAATAGCTTTATTGTAACTAAACAGTGTAGCTAGCTTTTGCGTAAGTTTGTAGTCACTTGAATTAAACGACAAAATATATTGCATTGTTTGATTAAACTAACATAAAAATAATACTTAATTAGCCTACCTTTTTTCCCAAAGTTGATCATTAATTTACACCTGCAATCTTCATAGAGTAAAATGAGGCGAATTTAAATTTTTTAAAATGTGGGTGTACCACTAAAAAAAAAAGAGAAAAAAATTATTAAATGGAAATTAAATTTCAATTATTTAATTAAATAACTTAGCATTCAATCAAGTGTATCATGCAATTCTTTTGGAGCATTGATGCCAAAAGATAATATTAGATCACTTCTAGAGAAAATGTACATAAATACTTAATTTTTCAAAATGACCGAGGAATCATGTGCCCCAATTTTCTTAAATTGTCCCCTTGAATAAAATCATGAAAAGAAATTATTTGAGAACCCTGCAATCTTGCATATTTACTTATTTGATAACTCATGGGACTTTGGATCTCTCCTGTTCGCTACTTGTTTTAGAAATTTTACGCGAATCAGCATTGATAAAAGAAAGTTTTACAATCGAGTCAAATTTATTGTCTAATCTTAATCAGTGGAATATGAAGGTATTTATAGTAGAACGATCTAATTTTGTCTTTGTTATTCCTTCACACCATAATAGTCATTTATTCAAGGGTGACTTTTGGGTAAAGCCTAGGCTTTAGTCCCTTTATTTTTTGGGGTCCTATTTTTCATCAATATATATAATTTATATTTTTATATTTTTTTTTTGGAAAATTATAAAGTACTTTGAATTTTTTGTCATTAAAAAGAAATAATTAACTCATTGATAAAAAAGAAGGCCCCTAAATCAGTAAGTAACATATATATAGTACAATATTGAATCTATTTTTAGTATAGTGACCAAAAAAGAAGGTTCAGTTAGAATAATAATTATGGAGAAATCCCATAATTATTATTATTCTTCATTAATCAAGATATCTTCTATGATTGTAATTAGAATTGTAATAAATTAGAATCAATTAGTACGATGATTGTAAGTAATTAGTATCTTATATTTTAGGTAAACAAAATTAGTATTACATCTTATTGTTGTATATATCTTCTATGATTGGAATGAAATCCTGAAGGAATCAAATTCTAATATGGTATCAAGAGCCTAAAATTATTTGCCCTATAAAAAATATTTTCTCTACCCCTCTCTCGGCTACTTCTCAAAGCCGAAACCAATTTTTCTTCCTACTCCATTTCTTGTGTTTTTTCGACCAAAGCCCTACCAAACCCTAATCCCAAAACCACTTCATAAAACCTACTCTTCTCTATTACAAACCCTAGCCGACACATATACTCCCCCCCCCCCCCATCTCGGCTACACATTCCCCTCTCCAAAAAAAAGTAGGGCTCTTTAATCTACTTCCATCAAACTCAAAACATTTTATCTCCGTCTTGTTTGATTCTAGTAGAAATGGTTGAAAAACAAAATTTTCATCTTGCTCTTGCCGTAAATAACGTCAAGAATTTCATCTCTATCACACTTGAAATGGAAAAGGGGCAATACACCTCTTGGGCAGAATTGTTCAAAATTCATTACCGCGCTTATGAGGTAATCAACCATATCATTCCATCAGAGTCATCGTCGGATATCACTACGGTGGATAAAAAACTATGGTCCCGATTAGATGCTATAGTCCTTCAGTGGATTTATGGCACAATATCAAATGATCTTCTACATACCATATTAGAGCCGAATTCTACGGCTCAACAGGCATGTGAATGGTTACAAAACATATTTCAAGATAACAAACTGTCTAGGGATGTATATCTTGAACACCAATTTATTAATGTTAAATTGGATAACTTTTCCAACGTTTCCGCCTATTTTCAGGAATGGAAGGTGCTTGCAGACCAACTATCCAACGTTGGTTCGTCGGTCACAAATCAAAGGTTGGTCCTTCAATTAATTGCTGGATTGAATGAGCAATATGATGAAGTCGCTACATTTATTCAACAGAGCAATCCATTACCTCCATTCTACGAGGCTCGGTCAAGGTTGATTCTTGAAGAAACACGGAAAGTAAAACAGGTATCCTCAAAAGCAGTCAACACCAGAACCGCTCTTATTTCCACAAATTTAGTTTCCACCGATTTTTAACAACAAAATTCTGGTTCAGGAAGCGGTGGAAACTGAAACAATAATGGTAAAAAAAACGTGGCTCAAACCGTAATAATAACAATGGAAAAAATAATAGTGGAAAGGGACGGGACAGGGATGGCAGGCAGTCAGCCGTCGGTAACAACCAAACCGGGCAGTGGCGGCCCAACCAATGGTAGCCCACTGCCCAGTCCATCGGAAGTCAGTGGGGGCAGTAGCCACCGTGGGCCTGGGCCCCACAATGGGCTGCCCCACAATTCCCAAACCCAACCTCAAATTGGGTCAGGCCCTCCTTTTCAAACCGCCAGTCCGATGTCTTCGGGCCTCGTTCACAACATGCATTTGTAGCCCAAGCATCATCATCTATTGTCTATGCTCCCACGGATCTTGAACATGCTATGAACAATATGAATCTAAACGTTCCAGATGAGTCGTGGTATATGGATACAGGAGCTACGTCTCACATGACGGCGTCTTAAGGTAATCTCTCGTCTTATTGTAATTTGAGGACTAATAAAAATATTGTTGTCGGCAGTGGGCAAAAAATTCCAATTCGTGGTATTGATCAGGTAAACCTACCACCTCCACACACCCCATTAAAATTGAAAAACGTCTTACACGCACCAAAACTAATATAAAATTTGATATATGTGCGACATTTTACAACTGACAACAATGTTTCTTTGAATTTTGATCTGTTTGGTTTTATTGAAGGATTTTTAGACGGGGATGCCACTAATGAGATGCAATAGCATGGGGGAATTTTATCCTCTCACGACTGTTTCCAATAATTATGTGACCAAACCATCTACTTTTATAGCCATTTCTCCTACTTTGTGGCACAACCGGTTGGAACACCCGGGAGCACCAGTTTTTGATAATCTTAGGAAGAATAAATTTATTTTTTGTAATAAACTTTTGGACTTTTCTGTTTGCCAAACGTGCATGTTTGGTAAACATGTTAAACTTCCTTTTACATCTTCTACCTCCAGTACTCTTATGCCATTTCATCTGTTGCATTGTGATTTGTGGACATCACCTATTTTGAGTTCTGCATTTCATTAATATTATCTATTGATTTGGATGATTATTCGAATTTTCTGTGGACATTTCCATTTGGGAATAAATCGCAAACCTATGTCATATTAAAAAATTTTAGTGTTTTTATCAAAATTCATTTTGAAAAATTCATTGAGTGTTATCAATGTGACAATGGGGGAATTCATAAATGCCCATTTTAAGGATTTTTTTACCAAACTGGGATATCTTTGCGTGTTTCATGTCCACGTACCTCTACACAAAATGGGAAAGCCGGAAGGAAAATTCGAATAATTAACAATATGATTCGTACTATCCTTGTGCATTCGTCTACACCATCAAATTTTTGGCACCATGCACTTCAAATAGCCACATATCTTTTAAATATTCTTCCTAGTAAACTACTCTCCAATGTGTCACCCACACAAATGTTGTACCACCGTCTTCCATCATTTACACATTTATGAATTTTTGGCTGTTTGTGTTATACTTTGTTTCCATCCACCACAATTAACAAACTTCAGGCTTGTTCCACTCCTTATTTGTTTTTGAGATACCCAAAAAATCATAGGGGATATAAGTGTTATGATATGGAAAATGGGAAAATCATAATTTCTCGTCATGTTATTTTTTATGAATCTACATTCCCGTTTGCAACATCTCGAGTGACATCCTCACCTTCATATGATTTTCTGGATGACGAATTACATCTAATTCTGAGGTCTCATCTACACACAACAATGTAGGACTTTTCCCAACCCAAACCCGAAATGAGAATGGGCCGGTCCGAGGGGCAGAGGTCACTCTTCCCTCGGCCTTGGCCCAATACATCGTGGGTATCGGGAATGATCCACCAAGGGAAAACCCTACAACCCCACCCTGACATAACCCGATACACAAGTCATTGAAACTCGTGCAAGTCCAACTATCCAACCTCGGACCATTGAAACCCGTGCAATGCACAAATTTTTTTTTTACCTAAGCACCGCTTTAACCTAACGACCTCTGTCCAACCATCACCCATACCAAAAAATCCCAAAGCTGCATTATCCGACCCGAATTGGAAAGATGTCATGTTAGATGAATTTAATGCTCTTATTACAAATAAGACGTGGGAATTAGTATCACGACCATCTAATGTGAACATCATTCAGTCAATGTGGGTTTTTTGTCATAAAAAGAATTATGATGGTTCTTTTGCGAGATACAAAGCTCGTCTTGTTGGTGATGGCAGGTCTCAACAAGTTGGAGTGAATTGTGGTGAAACATTCAGTCCGGTAGTTAAGCCAACAACTATCTGGACTGTTATCAGCATGACACTTTCCAAATCTTGGTTCATCCATCAGTTGGATGTTAAAAATGCATTCTTACATGGATACTTACAGGAAACAATGTACATGCATCAACCTCTGGGTTTCCAAGATTATACCCGTCCAGATCATGTTTGCATGTTGAAGAAATCCTTATATGGTTTGAAACAAGCTCCTCGGGGTGGTATAACAGGTTTGCAGGATTTGTTTCCAAGTTGAGTTTCTCTCACAGCAAGTCCGATCAGTCATTGTTGATTTATCGGAAGGACGTTGACATGACATATATACTCTTGTATGTCGATGACATTATTCTCACGACATCATCATCTTCACTTCGCCAGTCTATTATGTCCCTTCTGGATGCTGAATTTGCAATGAAGGATTTGGGTCCATTGAATTATTTTCTTGGCATTGTTGTGACCCAATATGTAGGTGGTCTGTTTCTCAGTTAAAAGAAATATGCCGAAGAAATAATTGAAAAAGTAGGGATGTTTTCCTGCAAATCATCACATACTCCAGTTGACACAAAGGCGAAATTGAGTAACACTTTTGGTACTCCATATAACGATCCTACACATTACCGCAGCCTATCTGGGGCCTTACAGTATATGACTTTCACGAGACTTGATATTTTCTATGCGGTTCAGCAAGTTTGTTTACATATGGGGGCTCTCAAAAGAATTATGCGGTATGTTAAGGGTACTCTTCATTCCGGTTTGCATCTATATATGTCCTCCATCTCGAGGCTATCATCCTACACAGATGCGGATTGGGATGGCTGCCCGGAAACACGTCGTTCCACTTCCGGCTATAACGTGTTCTTGGGGGACAATCTCATTTCATGGTCGTCAAAACGACAATCCACACTGTCTCGGTCAAGTGCTGAGGCAGAATACCGATGGGTAGCCAATGTGGTGACTGAATCATGTTAGCTTCGTAACCTACTGTTAGAGTTACATTGTCCGATTGAAAAGGCAACAGTGGTCTATTTTGACAATGTGAGTGCGATATACTTATCCGAAAATCATGTTCAACATTAGCGCATGAAACACATTGAAATGTATATCCTATTTGTCCGAGAAAAGGTTGCCCGTGGATAAGTTTGTGTTCTCCATGTACCGTCCCGCTATCAAATTACAAATATCTTCACAAAATGTCTTCCGCGCGTACTCTTTGATGATTTCAGAGACAATCTCAGCATACGAGAACCTCCCGCTAAGACTGCGGGGGACTGTTAGAATAATAATTATGGGGAAATCCCATAATTATTATTATTCTCCACTAATCAAGATATCTTCTATGATTGTAATTAGAATTGTAATAAATTAGAATCAATTAGTAGGATGATTGTAAGTAATTAGTATCTTATATTTTAGGTAAACTATATTAGTACTACATCCTATTATTGTAAATATCTTCTATGATTGGAATGAAATACTGAAGGAATCAAACTCCAATTGGCTCTTGATTGGCTTTTCTCTCTAAAATTTTAATATACTTCTATGATTTTATATTTCTTCATTATTTTTTTAAGAGAGTCTTTGACTAAATTGTTTAGAAAGAAAAGAGCTAAAGTATATGAATTTGTTATTTTTATTTTTTCTCGGGCACCAAATATTGCAAGAAGTATATTGAAGCACCAAATAAGTATTCTCATATCAAGTTATCAACTTCTTAAATCAAGTTATATTATTTCAACTCTTTAGTATTGTTTTCATCTAAATCTTGTTTGTTTTGATATTTTACTACGTAAAATATATTGTCATTGTAATTATTTATTAGAATATAAAATATGTCAATTAGAAAATATGAATCTGATATTCAGAATTAAGAAAAAAGAATTAAATCTTTGACACAATCTCAAAATGAGGAAGTTAATGAGTTATATCTTACATAGATCATCTAAACTTCAAATGAAAAATATATATGATTTTTTTCATTTTTGTGATAAAAAATAAGAAGTTAAGACCCCTCCTTGAATTTTGACTTTAGACCCCAACATTATTGAGCCGCCCCTGCATTTATTATCTTTCTTTGATTTCAGATGATAATCATAATTTTCATCTTTATTATAAATTAATTTCTATCTAGCTAGATTCTATCACTACAAGAACTGAAGAAAGTATAAAATTGACAACAAAATTTTAGAATGGCAATAAAAATTTAATATATTGTTACTATAAGCGTAAATGGCAACAAAAAACAACTAGTTGTTGCGAAAACGTTTTGCATCGGAAGTTATTACAACAGCATGCAACAAATTTTGTTGCGAAAAATACTTTTGACAGTAATATTACAACTTATGACAAATGTCTTTCTTCTTGTAGTGTATATTCATATAATAACTTCTACTCAAATAATACTATACAAGTGATAAGGTTTCTCACGGTTAGATGCCCAACTTTAATAGTTTTGTTGTTACCATAAAAAGTTATGGTGGAGTAGTAAATAATCTTTCATCCTTAATTAAGATCTCGAGTTCAAGGAGTATGAATTAATCTTTAGAAGAGAATATAATACCTCAAAAGTAAAATATTTCGATACGAATCCATATAGTCAAGCCAAAATCAAGTACCTGCATCGTGTGGGACAATCTACAATGTCCAAATTAAGCATGGCTAGTAATAGTTAGTATATGAATGTTGGTAACAGATTTAGACAAAGACATGAAGAGTTGAACGAATGAAAACAAACCGACAGTAAGGATAAATGACGTGTGTCATCACCCTCTACTTGCATTTTGCTTGCAACTTGCAAATCCTAGCTTCCATCTAGGTTGGCTGTTCTTTCTCAATCATGGACTAAATTTTTTTTTTTTCCATCTCTCATATTCATTATATTGTACTTATCATTCTACTTAATTTACTCTATTGCATATTATTGTTGTTTTTATTCTTTCTAAGGAACATTCTTTTAAAAATGGATTTAAGATATAAATAAATATATATATATATATATATTAGTATAAAAAGATTATGCTATTAGTAAATGTTGACCCGTAGTAGCTTGTTAATTATCATTTTTATCAGATTATAAATTAGTAATATTTATGACGAGATTTATTGTACCTGTAAAGAATGGATCTTGGGCCTAACTCAACCAAAAAGCTAGATTCTACGGTGAAGATTGTCCAAGTCCATATAAAGAGTTCATGTTCCCATTACATATTCGATGTGGCTTTTGGGGTTGAGTTAGGTCCAAGATTCATTCTTTACATGGTATCAGAGCCAGACTCATTCCAATTCTTTGTTCACTGATGTTGGGCCTCCAAATTATATTATCCACGCTTCAGTTAACAAGGTCTGGGCGTGCGGGGAGTGTTAAAAGTCTCACATCGGATATGAAATGAGAACATGAATTCCTTACATGAACTTGAACAATCATCGCCCTATAAGCTAATTTTTGAGATTAAATTAGGTCCAAGATCCATTCTTTACGGTAATGGTAAACTAAGTTTCTTAAATGCGAGAACAAACACAAAATGTAACCCCGCCACCACCACAAGCAAAAAGACAAAGAGAAGAAAAAAAACTAGGAGCAAAAAGAAGAGTTGATTTGACTGAGAATAAAGAAGGTTACGTTGAACACAACAGAAGTAAGAAATTCCTTCTTTCCATTAATTGGCAGAGATGATTTCCAATTGCATCATTATTAATTTTCACAGCCTTTTTGAATACATGCAGCGCATATGCATGCCTCTTTCTATCAACATGTAGGGAATAAAGAATTAAATTTTTTTGTAGAAAATAAAGTTGGTCTAATCCAATAACCCAATCTGCCTGTGAGCTCGTTCACATTGTTGGTTTCAAGCCCGGATAAAAGAGGAGGTTTGCCGATGATCAATCGGAAACAACATCTCTACCCATAAAAGTAGAGGTAAGGCGGCATACATCATATTTTTTTCAGACTCTACTTATGGGTTTACACTGAACTTGTTATTATTGAAATACAATAATTCCAAGTGTCTTTTTCTCAATAATGCAATGCAGAATGAAGTACATTTCCAAATTAGAAAAAAAATGTTCATCACATTGCGAAAACTTTTCCCACTTCTTTTACTTGCAAAGCTACAGCAAATTAAAGTTGCAGACAAATAGTCTGCTAACTTCTAATTTGGCATTTATATAGGGGAAGACTTCACATTATTATTATTGTTCCCACTAACTTTTCATTTTTCTTATCTTTCAACCAATTTACTATTTTTCTTTTGAAGTAATTCAAGTCGGCTCATCATTTAGTTCCCTTTAAGATTACCAATGTCTAATCACACAACTGATTAAGTTTGATTTTTTAAAAGCACTGACAATCAAATAGTCCCTTTGGTTAAATGATAAAAGTTTGAAGGAAATAACAATTCAGAATCACATCTAAATCATTAGACAGTAATAAAGAACAGCAAAAATATTAACCTTGATCCATTAGAAAAAACTTGATTGAGGTGAGTCTTCTTTGTCTTAGCCACGCTCCATTTTTGTTCTTCTCTTAGATGGGTAGAGAGGAAAGTAATGTTGAAGGGCACAATAACCACAATTGTATAAATAAGGCAAGATAACTCTTCAGAGATGACTTTTCATAGTAGATACATTTTCAGATATAGCATATCAATATAACTGAAAAGTGTACTGGGTTTCCACATAATTATTAATTGATATTTCTATAGCCCAAATAAATTAATACTTTATTAAATCATAAAATAGGCTCCTTTAAAGATAGCATATCTATGTATAAATATATAAATATGTGAGTCCATAAAAGAAGAAAATTACTAATAATCTTCCACTTGAACCATATATATTTCTGAATAATCATACATAGATTAAAACTTTATTGTGGACAAATTTTTGCTATCTTAATTGAAATATCTCAAAATGATTTGGTCCATCGGTAATACCTATACATGATCAAAGCGTTTTTCGTAATATATATTCGAAACTAAACCCATCAATGGTTGATCTCGCCCAAGTTACACCATGTTAAGACATAATGCGGCCGTTATAAAATATAATAACTCAACTAAGTTGGGGTCGAATCCCACAAGAAATACGATGTGAAATGAAATTCTACTTGTCTTGTATTACTTCTTTACTAATTCTTTACCTCTAAGGTAACTAAATTTATTTGTTTGAAGAATTATTTACTATTAATCCACATTTTATCTAATGATTAATTACCAAATTAATTAGAGGTTAGAATTGTGACTTGATTAATGGAAGTAGTGTTGGGTCTTTACTTAGTCTAGGTGTATTCAATATGGTAGGGGCAATGAGAACTATTAACTAAATGGGGAATTATCAATTGACCCACTTAATTGTTGGGTACAAAGGTGCAGGAAACGGAAATTACAAGTAATTGATAAGTAATACAAGAACTGAAATTACAATTCAACAACAAACTGAAAATTACACAGAAATTGAAGAATAAACTGGAACTGTTTGTGGTATGCTGAGTCGAGTGTTTGCACTCTGTCTTTAAGACAATATTGCCCCGTATGTATCATTTCTACGTCCTGGACAATTGTCTCCCAAGATAAAACAGCAAGTGAACAAATGAGCAAAGGAAACTCAAGTGTTACCGTGAAAAATTTTGAGTAATGAAATGATGCTGGAAGTTGTAGGAAGACTGAATTCGTTTCTGTTTGTGTGTTAAGTGTAAAGTGTAGCTCAACAATGGTGACAAATGGTCCTTTATATAGTTGAAGGAGAGGCTCATGAACTGCCCACATAAGTGTCATTACTGGCCAAGAAATGACAATTATGGATGTAGTAATTCACAAAATAAATGGTGAAGATGTGCAATGGATTGACCATTTAGTAAGAGTAATTCAGCCAAAATAAATGGCTGAATTGAGTGCTGATGGACGTTTATGCTCTCTGCCCAATTCTGACTTTCTTGAAATTTTAGGGACCAAAATGTACATCTTAAAACTTCAGGGATCAAACTGTACATATGAAAGAATTTTGGTCCAAACTGTACATATGACAAAGTTCTCTGGTCCAAAAAAATAATATCAATAATATCAGAAGAAGCACAGCCCACGACCCGTGAACCCGTGGACCCGGACCAGACGGGCGGGCGGGCGGCGCGCATGTGGGCTTTCCTTGAACCGAAGCACATCTAGGTCCTCCCTCCTTTAAATACATGGGATACCCCTTGGGGTCCCAAATCCCCAGCCAACTTTGAGACTTATAAACAAAACAATTCTTTCTTCCTCCACCGATGAGGGAGAATTGATCCCATACCACACTTTTCCATGCTTCAAACACCTCACTTCGTGGACCAATATCTCTTTCATTTCTCAACGAAATTTGACGATCATTGGCCCTACGGTTATCTAATTACTTGGTAGATCATGCACGTGTGAAGAACCGAATTCTCCAACATGCGTAACACTAGTGTTTAAGCCGTTAAAGTTGGTCGGACGCAACTCCCACCAAAGGCAAATTTCCAACATTAATTTCATAGTTAGGCTTTTTCAAGCCTAAAGTGTGGAATATGAGATTACTCATTTTTTATCCTTATTTGATTTCCTTCTAATTAAAGTTGGAAATTATTAAATGGGATTTAAAGCGCAAGTCCTAATTAACACACCACTTTCCTAGATTCTAGTCTCCATTCTCAAATATGACTAGGAACAATATGCTAGGGTTATTTGCAACCAACCCTCATTTATTCAAATGAGAGGTAGTTAGCCACTATATTTAATACACCCTTTTCATATTTAAGATCTAACCCAACAACCACATTCTATTTTATTAGTCACAACCCAACTTAGACTTCTAGCCACTCATTGAGTAATAAATGTAACACAACATAATAAATGAAAGTATAAAAGAAATCATAGAATGCTTATAAAGCTTTTTGTATTAATTAATGGAAAGATTCTTCACTTGTCTCTTAAAATGGAACACAAAGTAATGTAGTTTTTGACTTGACAACACAAGAGAATATTCTCTCAAGTGGAGATGAATAGTAAAATATGAGTAAAGTGATTGATTGATTGTTTGAATGATTGGTGTCTATCAAAAATCTGGATGCAAAATATATATAGGGACCCAAAATTTGGACTACATGTAATTACAAAAATGCCATCACCGATCACTCTGCGATCGCAAAATGAGAACGCAAAACTGATATGCGGTCTGCAGAAGTGACTTATGATTCGTAAAGTGTATTTAATCTTGGGTTGTCTCGAACTGCAGCTGGAAGTGCGGTCCGCATAATTGAACTATGGTCCGCATAAGTGATGTGAGGCTTCACAATCTGAACTGTGACTATGGAGGAGCAGTGGTTCGCAGATGGGACTGCGGATCGCAGATGCGGATCGCACTTTGGGGCTCCAAAGTCTTTTAGTCACTGTTCATTTCTACGATTCAGCTTATCATTTTGTGGTCCGCAGTCTGCGGTTCACATAAATGGTTTTCTCTGCACTTCTTCATTTTTTTAGCACTTTTATTCATGTTTATGCACTTTTCTTTATTTTTGGGGTCCTGAGCCAAAAATCCTATAAAAATCAAAATAACATAAGAAATACACAATATGAATGCATTAAGGACATCAATAATTCATGCAATTGGTATCAAATATATCGTAATTCCGTTGTACATCCAATGGACACATATATTAGCAAAACCAATGACATAGATCAAACAAGTAAATTACATGTAAAATAATCTAAATCATGTCTATTTTCAAATAGTCCAATTTTATGTCTTGAATAATCCAAAATCACTTTTTTATACCTTATGCAAAATCACAATAAAAAGTTAGTATCTTTATATTCAGAGTTATCAATAAACACACGAAATTCATAAATCTCATAAAACCTCAATCTGTACAAAAAATAAAGTTTAACATGTCAAAAGCATAAATAAAATAACAAACTCCCACTAAAGTTGCTCATTATCAATTATGAGAACACTCATATGAGCTACATGCGGATGAAACACTCTAGGTGGCAATCCCTTCATGAGCAGGTTCGCAATCATCGAGTTTGTACTAATATTCTCTATCGACATAAGACGACTCTAAAATCTTTCCTTCACAACCAGAAATTTAATGTCTATGTGCTTTAACTTTGACGAACTTCGATTATTTTTCAAATATAACTCAGCAGATTTACTATCACAAGAAAATTTCAATGGTCTTTATATTCCACTGACTATCTACAGCCCAGTGATAAAATTATGTAGCCATATTTCTCGATTTGATGCTTCATAGCAGGTTATAAATTCAGCTTTCAGGGTAGAAGAAACTATTAGTGTTTGTTTGACACTTTTTCAAGAAATAGCTCCTCCAACCATCATGAAGTTATAACCTGATGTGGATCTCCTACTACCAAGACATCCAGTAAAATCAGAATATCCCACGATCTCTAAGTGATCTGACATTCGATAAGTGAGCATGTAATTTTTAGTTCTTTGAAGATACCTTAGAACCCGTTTTGCTTTTTTCCAGTGATTCATTCCGGAGTTACTTAAATATATGCTCAACATTTCCACTATGTATGCTATATTTGGACGCGTACAAACTTGTTCATACATGAGACTTCCCACTACTGATACATATGGAATTTTGTCCATCTATTTCTTCTCTATGTTCAACTTTTGACATTGGCACAAATTAAATTTATCACCCTTTGCCACATGTGTATCTTTTGAGGCACAATTTTGCATTTCAAATCTACTAAGTACCTTATCAATATAAGTCTTTTGCGATAGTTTAAGAATACTTTTGGTACGATCTCTATGAATTTGTATACCTAGAAAAAAGGACTCCTCACCAAAATCTTTCATTTCAAATTTACTGGATAGAAATTTATTGGTTTCATGCAATAAACTTATATCAATGCTTGTCAGTAGAATGTCATCTACATACAACACAAGGATAATAAATTTGCTCCTACTGAACTTGAGATATATGCATTGATCAACAATGTTTTCCTTAAAACCAAAAGAAGTTATCATATGATCAAACTTCCAATACCATTGACGAGATGCATCTTTTAAATCGTAACTAGACTTGTTACCTTTTGAATCACGTTTGGTTTTTAAAATCTATTTACACCCAATCAGTTTCGATCTTTGCGGTAACTCGACAAGATCCCAAATGACATTGTCTTTCATAGACTTCGTCTCATCTTTCATGGCTTCGATACATTTAGTAGAGTTTCGACATGGTTTTTCTTGACCAACAATGATAGGATCATCTTTTAATCCCATATCAAAATCATGTTCTTGGAGATAAACAACATAGTCATCCAAAATTGCATTCCTCCTTTCTCTACTAGATCTTCTTTTTGGCATTTTTACTTGAGGTTGTTGCGATACATCAACTTGAACAGATGATGGTTCCTCAATCAAAGTGGGATTTGTCATAGGCAAAATTGTATTTTCTTCAAAATCCTGATTTACTGATTGAAAACTGTGAGGTAAATATAGTTGGCCACTTTCAACTGTAATTGTAGAAGGAATCTGAATAAATTATTTCTTAAACACAACTTGTCTATTTTGATTACTCCTACTATAATCAACATCCTTAATAAATTTGGCATCCCCAGTTTCAAAAAAGGATCTATTTGAGAGTCGTAAAACTTGAAACCTCTTGACCTTTTTGAGTATCCTACAAAGTAGCAACTAACAATTTTTGAATTCAGTTTCTTTTCATTAGTCTTGTAAGGTCTGTTGACACCTAATTTTTACCCTTTAATACTTTATTTAAGTATTCAAAGTTCATGAGTTATGAACGGAGTAAAATATGCATTTTACAAAGCGAAAATGATTTTATGAAATTATTCCGATAACATTTTTTGTGTTATTTGGCAAAATATTATCAAATATATTATTGTATATCATTAGCATTTTTTTTTATAATTTAAAGAAATATATATCAATTCTATGATTTAAAGAAGACAATTATCTACTTAATTGTCTAAATTAATTATATTAATTGGATAAATATTTTACTCCCTTAAATTAAGGAAATTTGAGTAATTAACTATAGTGTCAAATAGCGTCTTATTTTTATCCCTCAATTATTTTAAATTCTGAAAGATTTTGACTTTTATTTAAACTTGTTTTAATTTTAACCTCAATTGATTTCATTGGTTATTTTTTTGCCACAATTGAAATAAAAGTCGCCCTATTTTTATTTATTTCGTGACCATATTTGCACAAATAATTTCCATTACCCCAGTCCTTTAATTTATCAGATTTTGGGCTTTCTTCTTTTATTCTTGGCCGAGCCTAGTCCACGTTTGGATCAAGCCCAACTCAATTACCCTTTTAAATGACGGTCAAATGCAAAGGCCTTTCACTTTTGGTCCAAAATGGCCAGAAAGGGCAAACCCTAGCCGCATATCAACCGTTCTTCTCTCCTCTCTCTCGTCGATAATGGAAAAGTTATAGTCAACCTTGCTTTACCCAGTATGTGTTCGTCTTCTTTGGGCAGGGCTCTTAATGAGCCTTGTCTTGTTCCTCCGCCAGTATACCACCGTAAGGTAATACACCCCCTCCCCTTTTTGCTTTTTCTTCTCTTCATTTATGAAGCTTTGTCCGTTGCTATTTTGAATCGCTATATTCTCATTGGATTTGAGAAAGGGTTTCCCCCTACAATCATTTATCCCACATTGGATCCGATTTAAGTTTTAGGGTTCGACTTCGCCTATAAAAGGAGTCTCACTTCTCATAGTTTGGGAGTTCGAATTTTGGTCTATTTTGATCTGTCCTAAGTTCTTCGACACTTAGAGTTTCAAAGCCTTTGTAGAAATCCTAGACCTCGATAACTTTAGGAATGCCAAATATTAAATTCTTTTTCTTTGTTCGTGTGTGTGGCTTGAGTTCGTGGGCATTGGAGGAGAAGCTTTCCACACCGGATCTCGCCGGCTGCACATCGAACAGGTAAACTCAAATTCCTCTCGTATTTAATTTTTTATTTATGTGCTCGGTGTATTTACTGCTAATTTTAGTTGTCGTTAATTATCTTAGCCTGTTTAAATTATGTTAGGGTAATTAGATTCTTGATTGAAGCATATAAATTAAGTCTCAGCTTATAAAAATGGGATTTTGAGGTTGATTAGTTGAGTATCATATTTACTTGTTTAAATTGACTGTTATGCCTAAGTATATTGTATTGAAGCTGCATCTAGTCTTATGTGATATAAAAATCAGTCTAGTTCTTGTTCAAGCCTAATATGAATTTTGTAGTGTTCCTTGTTTAGCCCATTTGCTTGTGCTTCAGACCTGCTGTGTTGAGTATCTTGTGCAACATTATGTGATGGGTGTATTGTTTTGATATTTGCTTGACAAAGTTGTATTCATGTTCCCCTTCTATGTCTAAAATTTCTGAAAATAGGTGAAAGAACAGGACTGTGTCTAGTAAATCTGGGATATGTGGATTGCCTATGTTATGTACCTTTATTTGATGTTGGATGATAGGTTAGCTTCAGCTTTGAGCCTCTCTTAACATGTTAGCAAATCTGTAAGCATAAGTTTGAGCTAGACAAAAGAAGGAAACTTGTATGCCCTGCCACCACTATGATTAAATGTGCCATTTTTATGTTATAAGTACTACATCTAGTCAGATTTGTCCATCACTTTTGAGAATGCCATGTTTGATTGACTACCTGTCTACCTTCGTAACTGTGTGCCTACATTTGTCTGTATAAATGCTAGAGTAGTATCCAAATGGCATAAAATCTCTTCCGAGTCATTTAGCCATATCACTGGACACATGTAAGATCTAGGAGTTCATTCTTTGTATTAGTATGTTAGGATCATGCATGTCTAGCTTAATTTGGATAGCTCTATAAGGAAAGTATCATCTCAAAAAGGTCAGGTCTTATGCCTGTCAGTTTGTTTACAAGTTTATACAAGATCTTTATGCCTAACATGTCTAAGTATCACTATGACTAGCACCTAACTTGAGTGAGACTATGTATGATCTTGTACCATTGAAATGTTGTCCTTAAATGATATTCACCTCCATGCCTCAAATGTCTCCTGAATTGATTAGTCTATCTCCTTTTATTCTACCTAGGTGTTATTTTACATTCATGTAAGTTTAGAAATCTCTTATGCTAATCAATGTCATGGCTTATCTGATGAAGTGAGGGATATATGTTTGTATAGGACATTCTGCCTTCATGGTTAAATCTAGTTTAAAATATGTTAAGTTGTACTTCCTTTTAATGAACTCTGTTTCGTTTGTATAATTTAGACCATGTAGTAACATGTATAGGCTAACTAAGTGTTATAAGTGCCATAGTATAGTTTAGTTGAAGATGGTATGTATAAGCTTTTATGTGAACTAATAGCTTGCTTTCTACAAAGAAGTGGCACCAATTTGTGTTGCATGATTGTCAGTGTGCCTGTGCTTTATTAGTAGGCGTGGCCAGAGGGTCGGGTTCGGGGGACGGGACCCGATGTGACTGGGAGGGCGGGACCGGTCCTCGGCGTGACAGGCGGGCTAGGATTGGCGGGATCCGCCGATGTCCCGTCACGTTCCCGTTCCTGTCGAAAAAAGGGACAAGAAAAATGGATATGTCTTATCGGGGCGGGGTCAAGTCGGGATCGGGTTTATCGATTTTTGTTTTTTTTTGCACTTAATTTTAAAAAAATAACATATATAAACACCTCAATAATTGAACAAGATAGTGTAATAAAAATATCCCAAGACTTTTTTTGTGCCTTTTATATTATTTAATAGAAATATGACTTTTTGTAATACAATTTCAAAATTGCAATTTTGTGGTGTTGAAAGTTACAAATAACATAGTAAAATTGCAATTAAAAAATCACATATTTATAAACACTTTTTCTAGTTTTTTCACAATGTCTTGTGGTTCTTCGGCTGGAATTGAAATTTGTTGGTCAAATTGCTCGACGTCGCTTCCACCTCCGTCGGATAAGATTTCGTTGTAGTTTTCATCGTCTTCTTCGTTGATCTCCGGTTAACCACACTTTCTACGCTCCGTTCTTATCCAATCTCTGAATAAAACTATAATCTTCAAGCTATCTCCCGCTAATGAGTGTGTGCTCTCCTATTTGAAATATTCCGACAAGAAAAGCGCTTTCAGACACTGTTGATGACACTTAAATGTTCAACACATCTCGGGCCATCTTTGATAGTGTTGGAAATTTCTTCTCATTCTTCCTCCAGTATTTCAATAAGTCTTCACCTTCTTCATCGAGAACGACTTGGTACGGTACATCACCCTGCAAAATAAAAATATCAAACTCGCTAACTTGATTAGTAGTGGTACCACTAAACATTACTAGCCGCATAAACGTCATGTCTTTTTTTGAGATTGTATTGAAGAAGAAGAAGATGGTATGGAAGCCGGTTGGTTGCTAGCACTTTCTTGTTGGTAATGCGTATATACTTTTTTGCATTCATCGTGTATGCTAGACAAAATTTCTTCTTTACTTGGTTCCTTATGTGGTTGTTCATTTGATTTTATTTTTTTTGGAGTTGGAGGTGGAAGTACTGCTATACAATCATAAATAGTTTCAATAAGTGCTTTACAACCTTCTATTTTAATAGTCGGATTTAATACATCACCAATAATATAAATAGTGGGAATAGAAAAATATATTTTTTAATTTGATAAACATTTTTAATATGTTCCATATAAGATGTTTTTTATATATTATCACTAAGTAACAAAAATATTTGAGCTATATAAAATAACATAGTTGAAATAGTAGGATAATATATATCAGAAAATTCTTTAGTTGCTTGAGTTTTTTTCCTCTAAAAATACAAGTTCTGAATTTTTTTCTAATCGTTATCTACAACCACATCAATTGATTTAGATTATGAACGTTAAAAAATTAAAGTTATAGGTCTTCTATAATCATACGTAACAAGTATTTGTTCATATAAAGAATTTCACCTAGTCACTACTTCTTCGGTATTTTTCTATAAGGTAGTCCACAATTGTGACAATTTTTTATATATATATTTTTGTATTCTATTACTTCTAAAAATAAAATTTATAAAAATTTATATTTTATTAAGAATGTCTTCAAAAAGTGATAGACCATCCTTTACAACTAAGTTATAAATATGACACACACATTTTATATGAAAATGATTAGAAAAAGATGGAGTTAAAACATGTTTTAAAAGTGTAATAGCATAATTATTAGAAGAAGCGTTAACTAACGTAACATTCATTATTTTATCAGTTATACCATAATAATCGCAAACTTGATGAATATTTTCTGCAATAAAAGTTTCAATGTGCCTATCATCAATATATCTATATGCTAAAATACGTTTTTGCATAGATCATTTATAATCTATCCAATGAAATGTTACAGTTAAATAATCATGATTGTTAGTACTATGACCTATATCAGATGTGATAGATACTTTGTCAGAAAAATGTTATAATGAATAACGAAAATAATGTTGATATTCATATTCAAATTTAAAAATGTCTCTCCTAACAGTTGATCTTGGAAAATCGTTAAAAACATGATTATACATATCTCTAATGTAATGAATAAAATCATTAGAGGAAGGAAATGAAAAAGGCAAACCTCCATCGCAACTAATTTTGCTATTGCCTTCCTATCTCTATGTTTATCATATTTATGACCTACAATTTCCCCCGTCGTCGGGTTAATTTGACCCTGTACTTGATTCGGGTTCGGGTAGATTTTGGGTAATGATTGCTTACGGGTAGATTTCGAGTAGTAAATTTAGGAATCGATCTTTTACTAGGTAGGGTCCGGGTAGTTCAAAAAAGTTAGGGTATCCGACCGCTCACCCCTAATATTGTACATATCTCATGATTCTTGTTGTTTGTTTAGGGAATACTCCTTGAATTGATAGTACCTCAAAGCTTATACCTTCTTATGGCTTTATTGACTTGTAACTCATGGATCTAGACACAATACATAACGATAATCGGAGGGTAAAGACCTTGGGTCACTCCAATCAGGTTCAATAGGCCCTTCAGAGTCATTGCATGCATTATATATGTATGTATCTATTTTACAACTCCGCGACACACTATAGTCGATCGGGTAGGCACTTATATGTGCACACCACTGCAGTGGGAAGTTTATGATGATAATAGCCCCAAAGAGCGGTGTAATGATGATAAGATAGCCTCGATGTGTGGCATATATACTTATATACGTATACAAAGAGTTTTAAAGCAAAGTATGCATATCCTTTTCCCACAGAGGCACTCAGAGCACATGTTGATTCTCCATGACTCTATTTACAGTTTTGTACTTAGTTGCAGTTTCAGATTTATGCTTCATGTACGGTATTACACTTGGTTACAGTTTTAGCCTTACATATTCAGTACATCTTTCGTACGATCCATTCTTTGACGATGCCCGCATTTGTTCAAACGATACCTCGCGCGTTCATGCCCGCATGTACGGATAGAGGTTGCGACATAGTTGGGTATGACCATCTCGCATTAGGTGATCTAACTCAGTTGAAGGTTGTCAAGCTCCTTTCTTCGGGAATGTCTAGCGACCTTAGATATGTATATTGGTTGCATATATGTACATAGTTGGGTATGACGGGACCCTGTCTAGAGAAGATGTGGTTGATGTACTCTCTAGAGGCTTATATACAATCATCTTGTAAATAGTGGTTTTGTGTGGCAAATTCTTTTTAAGTCCTCCATATCCAAAGTGAGTGTCAGTAAGTTCCATATCCAAATTAGCTTCCGAATAAACAAAGTTGAGAAGTTTATCTTTCTTTTTAATCCAGACAGTGTACTTGGAACAATCTTTCTTTTTGTGACCAACTTTCTTACAAAAGTAACAATGGTCATGTTTCTTTTGATCCTTAGGTTGTGATGTTCCTTCGTTTACCCTTTTTTTATGCGTACTCCTTTTTTTGCTTAGGTGAGGCATTTTAAGTTCCAGAAGTAGATGCCAAATGAGCACTTTCAATCCTCTCGTTTCAACATATACTTTCTTGCACAGATTGAATCAACTCATTCAAAGTCCATTTTTTTTCTTTTGGTTATTGTGTAGAAACTCTATTAATTAATACTCGATTATTTAAGAAACTTTCTTACATTATATTTTTGGTCGGTCTCGACTCGGGGATAGCGTGCTAAATTAATAATTCGATAAATTTATAAGATAATACATTTTTGATTACTCATATATATCCCATGTAAAATATAAATTAATAATTTCTTATATACTACATAATACATGAGTGATTTATGAAGACTTCTTGAAAAATGACTCAATTGTCTTTTGTTTTTTATTGAAATCAATGTCACATTGAATTTCATCTCTACTTTTTCTTATCATTGTAAGAATTTCTGGTGTTGTTTTCTCATAGCTCAACAAGAAATTATTCAATGTGATTGCCGCTTTAAAAGCCTCGTTTCGCGAAGGAGGCTCTACTGTAGAACTTTCATCATCATTTTCATCACCTCTATCAGTTCTCATAACGCTCAATTATTTCTTCATCAATCAACAACTGTGCAACTACATTTTCTTCTGGGTAGTTCAGGACATGTTCGACATCCATTGTTCATCATCATTTTCATCACCTCTATCAGTTCTCATAACGCTCAATTATTTCTTCATCAATCAACAACTGTGCAACTACATTTTCTTCTGGGTAGTTCAGGACATGTTCGACATCCATTGTTTGTGTTAGCATGATTTGATCTTGTGTTTATATAGGAAATATTATTTAATATCCATAAAGTAGTACATTGAACACAAGAAGCATAATAAAATGGGAGATTGAAGGATGTTTCATTTGATATAGTACATTGAACAATAATGAAGTGGAAGATTGAAGGGTGTTTGTAAATTGGGTATTTCATTATAAATTTATCTATAAATTGATAAAGTATTAATTAATATATAAATTAATAATTACTAATTTATCGATTAATTAATATCTCTTTTAATTAATAAATTTTGATGGTCCAAAAAGCATTAATTTATATAGTTTCTATTGTATATGAAACTTTGAATTGACTAAATTGTGGAGGAAGAAAGATCAAAACTAGGTGCACAAGTATGCCATCAGACAATTCAAGCTTAAAGGCCCCGAGTTCTGTCAAAAGGTTAGACATTTTCATAATGTACTCCCTTATATTTCCTTGCCCTTATATCGCATTGAAATAGACTTATAAAGTATATTACTTGTTTCAACCTTCACGTTCGCATTGAATCGGTCTGCAATTTCCTTTAGGTAATTTTTGACATTTTATCCTCTGTTATACCGCCCTTTAAGGATTTCGAAATAGAGTGTTGCATCATCATCAAGCTCATGCGATTTGATCGCTCCCACTTTTCATATGCGGACTTTTGTTCATTAGTGCTAGTTTCGTTTAAATCCGCAAGGCGATCAAATATTAATGCATAATCGAGATCCATGCAACCAAGCATAATCATGATGTGCTCTTTCCATTTCTTAAAGTTTATGCCGTTAAGCACATGAATGTTGTTCATATTGGCAGATATAAAAGTAGGGTTGGCCAGTGGGCCGGGACGGCCCGACCCCGACCCGAGCCCGCCCCGGTCCCGCCAAAAATAATAAATAAATAAATAACGGGGGCGGGACTCGAACTCGGGACAGAACGATGTCTCATCCCGCGAGACCCGAGCCCGCCCCGACCCCGACCCCGACCCCGTCCCGAGCCCGACCCCGCCCTTTTCCCCCTTTGCAAAAATGACTGTTGCACCAACGACCATTTTAGATTATACCGTTGGCCAACGACCATTTTAGGCCCCCCTCCCCCAACCCCCCCTATCCCTTAATATTTATTTTTAATCCATAAGTTATTATATTTACACTTTAACCCAATTTTCCAACTATAAATAACTCATTTTCTCTTCATCTTTCTCACAAATCTTCCTACAATCTCTCTAATTTCTCAATATATCTCTCTACAAGTCTACATTGTTTGCTAAATATTCAATTTTATTTATTCATTTGGGAATTGGGAGTTAAGTTGGCAACTAGCTTGAGGATCTTCCATCGAGCAAAGTTTCAATTTTCAACCTCTCGATTACACGTCGACGTTACGTCGGCGTTTGGTACATTCGTTCCTTCATTAAATTATTATTGTCTTTTATTTTATTTAGCGCACTTAATTTTATTGTCTTTAATTATTTATTATCATAATTAAAATGGAAGGATTAAAAGGTATGTTTAAGGGTAAGGGTAAGGGTGCTTCTTCTAGTAGGGGTAACCAGGGCAAGGGTACTTCTTCTAGTCATCTTATTCCTACACAGATGATTTTGTTGATACTCAACATTTTCCTACAATACCATTAGATTTAGACCACGAGCTATTTTACGGAACTCAAGAAGACTTTAATTTAGACGATGATCTAGATGATATACCCACTAATGTTGATGACAACACACCCACTAGTGCACCTTCAACCGAAATACCTCCTATTCCCCCTAGTATGAGACGAGGTCCAAGCAAAACGATCATTAAAATCGGATGCATGGACATTTTTTGATAGGGACGTAGAGAATCAAGTAGCCATATGTAAAATTTGTAAAAATGTTTTAAAATTTAAAACTGGAAAAGGTCACGGTGGGACGGGGGGTTTAATTAGACACGTAGTAAGTGCTCATCCAACTAGGTATGCCAAATACCGTGCTTCAAAATCGGGTGCGCAAACGCCGCTCCATCGGGACAAGGTTCACATACGATATCGGCCGGATCAAGTATAGGGTCAAATTAACCCTATGGGGGAAATTGTAGGCTCTAAATACAATAAACATAGAGATAGGGAAGCAATATCAAAATTAGTTGTTTGTGGAGGGTTTGCCTTTTTCATTTCCTTCATCTCCCGATTTTATTCATTACATTAGAGATATATATAATCCTGCTTTTAATGGTTTTTCTAGATCAACTGTTAAGAGAGATGTATTTAAATTCGCGCATGAATATCAACAATATTTACGTTTTTCATTATATCATTTTAATGGCAAAGTATCTATCACGTCTGATATAGGTCATAGTACTAACGACCATGATTATTTAACTGTAACTTGTCATTGGATAGATTATAAATGGTCTATGCAAAAACGTATTTTAGCGTATAGATATATAGATGATAGGCACACTGGTACTTTTATTGCAGAAAATATTTATCAAGTGTGCGATTATTACGGAATAACTGATAAAATTATGACTATTACATTAGATAATGTTTCTTCTAACAATTACGCAATTACAATTTTAAAAAATAGTTTAACTCCATCTTTTTCAGACCATTTTCATATAAAATGTGTGTGCCATATATATAACTTAATTGTAAATGATGGTTTATCACTTTTTGAAGACATTCTTAGTAAAATACAATTTGCTATAAACTTTATTTTTAAAAGTAATAAAGTACAACGTAGAAAATAATATAAAAAAATTTGTCATGATTGCCAATTACCTTATAGAAAAATTTCACAAGAAGTATCCACTAGGTGGAATTCTTTATACGAGCAACTACTTGTTGCTTATGACTATAAATTACTTATAACTTTATTTTTTTTAACTCTCATAATAAAAAGCCAGCTGATATGATTTTAGATAGTGATTGGGAAAAAAATTCCGAACTTATTGTATTTTTAGAGAAATTTTTTCAAGCAACAAAAGAATTTTCCGGTATATATTATCCTACTATTTCAACTATGTTATTTTATATAACTCTAATATTTTTATTACTTAGTGAATATATGGAAAAATCGAAATTTATAAGGCAAATATTAAAAAAATGTTTGTCAAAATAAAAAAATATTTTATTCCTATTCCCTCTATTTATATTATTGGTTATGTATTAAATTCTACTATTAAAATAGACGGTACTAAATCACTAATTGAAACTATTTACGATTGTATAGAAGTACTACCACCTCCAAGTCCCAAAAATCTAAATCACCCACCACCTATTGAACAAACTAAAGAAGAAGTGTTGTCTAGCGTAGAACACCAATGCAAAAATATATATAGATTTTATCAACAAGAAAATGCTAGTAACTTACCTAGGCTTTCATACCATCTTCTTCATCTTCAACACAACTTCAAAAAAGACATGTTTTTTTACGCGGCTAGTATTGAAAGCCTTAGAAATAGAATGTGCGGCCGTACCTCTACTACTAACCAAATTAGCGAGTTGGATATTTTTGTTTTGCGGGGTTACATGCGTACCGTATCAAGAAGTTATCAATGAAGATGGACATGAAGACTTGTCTTTGAAATCTTTGGATGGGGAATGAGAAGACCTTTCGACACTTTCAATGATGACTCGAGATGTTTTGAACATTCGGGCGTCGTCAATTGCGTACGAAAGCGCTTTTTACGCAGCGGATATCAAATAGGAGACCACGAGACACTCATTAGCCGGAGACAGCTTGAAAATTGCAGTATTATTCAGAGATTGTATACGAGCGGAGCGGAGAAGGTGCGGTCAACCGGAGATCAACGAAGAAGATGATGAAAACTACAACGAAATCTTAACCGAAGGTAGTGGAAGCGACGTGGATCAATTTGACCAACAAATTCCAATTCCAACCGAAGAACCACATGAAATCATCAAGCAATTAGAACAAGTTTTTTTGAGAATGTAATTTTTTTAATTGTAATTTTATTATGTAATTTGCAACTTTTGGACAAAATTGCAATTTAGATTTTAGACAATTGTATTTGTATTACAAAAAAATCATATGTCTATTAAATAATATAAGAGACACAAAAACAGCCTTGGGATGTTTTTATTATACTATCTTGTTTTGTTTATTGAGTTTTTTTATACATATGTTATTTTTAAAAAAAGAAAAGAAAAGGAAAACCCGCCGTATCCCGACCCGAGCCCGCCCCGCCCCGATATCGACGGGATCGGGACGGGACTTGCTCCAGTCCCGCCAGACCCGACCCCGCCAGAGCCCGCCGACCCCGACCCCGACCCCTTCTCCCGTCCCGCCCCGACCTCGCCAGACCCGAGTCCGGCCCACTGGCCACCTTTATATAAAAGACACTATAAGATAAAATAAATAATGTTCACAATTAATCATTCAAATAAACCATGTGTATATGTGAAGATAATTATATCAACTAAAACTGACGTAACAATAATAAATAAATTTAAAATTGTACATTTATCGAACACATATACACAGAGGTGGGCCCATCTCAAGATACCTAGCACAACATTATCATTTAGTTTTTGGATAGAACTTGTAAGCGGTACGTATTCTTATACATAGTTCATGAATATTGAATACTAAAACGGCATAACAATATGCCTTTCTTTGACCGACGCATTATAAGCATGACATTACTAAATGTATCACATATCCATGATTATTCAAAATCTGACCAAAATATTTTTTCTTTGGGCTAATTATTTCGCATAGACAAAACATGCTTACATGATCAAATCAAATAAATTTCATTTAATAGATGTTATTTTAGCAACATATTAGTTTAATTTTCATTCACTTAAACATGAAGCACAATCAATAAATTAAAAATTAGAAGCAAGTTCTTGTGTTCTACTCACAGTAGAAGCAATTTTGGTTCCTATGTACTGAAGTGTGTGACCATCTGATCTAAAATCTTAAGATGTTAGATAGAACACACTTTTAATATTTGATTATATTCTCAACACGCCCCCTTACGTGCTGACCTGATTTTTTTCATGGTCCAAGCACGTGAAAATTCTTTTTGATAATGGGTGGTGGTGAGGTTCGATCCCAGGACCTTTGGTCTGCTCCGATATCATATTGAAGTGTGTGACCATCTAATCTTAAAGCTTAAGCTGTTAGATAGAACACACTTTTAATATTTGATTATATTCTCAACACCATGTTCCAAAATTTCATGGCTAAATTCACTATTTCATATCAAAAATGTTTCTCATATAAGTTTTTTATTTACTTAACCTCCCTTTGAAAACTTGATCTAGTAGCAAACAATTAATAAACTGTAGAAAATTACTGCCCAAAATTTTAAAATAACAGAGTTCATAAATTTGAGAAAATCCCAAATGTTGTTGAGAAAGAACACAATGATATTTTTCAATCCCTTTATAAAAAGAACAAGAAAAAAATGTAAAACAAAAGGGCAAACAGAACGACGCACTGCCGCAAACCTCAAGAAGCCACATCATAAAAGTCTTCTTTTAAACGGATGTATTTGGGCGTGATTGCTCTTTTTTATTAGTGAGGACAATCCGCTTTCATTTTCAACAATCTAATGCCACACCAACCCTTTAAAGAGTAGGTTCATAGATGACTTTTAAGTACCTTTTTAGATATTGGCCAATCAATATAATTGAAAAGTGTATTGTGTTTCTACATTATTAACTGATATTAATTCTATATTTCAAATAAATTAATACTTTATTAGATCATAAAAATAGGCTCATTTAATGATAGCATATCTATGTATAAATATATTAATACGTGAGTCCATAAAATAAGAAAATTGATAACACTACTTTATTCATGTTTACAATTCGATTATTTTCAAGGTGATTAATTGATTGGACAATGAAAAGGGAAAGTGATAAAAAAAGATAACAAGGAATCAGTGTTAAGGCTGCTACTCAAAATAAGGCAAACGTTTGTAAAGTAATTGAAAATTAGTCACAACTTTAAAATACCATATTTTTTAAGAAATTGTTTTCCTAAACTTCATGGAATATATTGCGTTAAACCCTTCTTTTATATATTTTTCTATTCTCTGTCTAGTTCTTATCTATCCAAAAAGGAATAGGAGGAGGCGGTGTCTGTCTTTTCTTATTTTTGCGACTGTAAAGCTAATAATATTCCAAACTTCGACTCTAAGGGTGTGTTTGATATGGAGAAAAATATTGTTTCCATATTTTCATGTTTGTTGGTTGAAATGTATATTTTAAAAAATTTTTTTTTAGAAAATAAGTTATTTAAAAAATAAGAAAAATGACTTCCCCGGTTGAAATAGCGAAAACAAGTTCTCTGTAAGTGACATTCAACACTGATACGATTCCTAAAGTGAAACTCTAAGAATCAAACCAAAAGATAAATGCGGAAAAAAAGGATAGAAGCAAGACCAAATTAGTAAAGAATTTATAGGCACACTTGGATTGGATACCAAATTCTCCCAATCGAATCCTACTAACGAACCTATACTATTCGAAATCAAAATAAGAGACTCAAATGAATTCACAAGTGAGCAATCTTTATATGAAATCGATGAAAAGGGTTCAATAACCAACAAAGGAATTCACCTTAATTAGCTATCAATCTACTAGTCACAAAGATTAATACAACTATCAACTAAGATAAACTAACACTCATATGAGTTTTCATCAATATTCAAGCTAACATATGAAAATAACACTACGGCAACTATATATATATACATATAGTTTTCCGTTACAACAAAGACCCAAAAGTGACTTTGCACAAATAACCCAACATGGGGCCTTCGTTAGATTTGCACTCCTAACCAATTTTCATGGCTTTCACTATGTGCCTTCATCTTCAACTTTCTCCCAAGCAATCATCCATCTAATCTACACCTTGTGGCTTGCTCTTCCATGACCTTCAAAGGCCCTCTCTTCATCATCAAGGGGCATATTCCAATGGCCTCCCAATGACCTATCTTCATCATTAAAGGGAATGTGACATGGAAATACACGTTCAATGTTTTACCAAGAATGTTAACCCTCATAAGCGCCCATGAAATTCCTAGGATCATATCATCCTCCCCTTCTTGAAATAGATTCGTTCTCGAATCGAACCTTACAAAAATCAAGAGAAGATATATGAAAACATGGTCCTCGTAACATGAGGGTTAACACAAAAGCAATAATCTCATTCTCATGTCAAGGATGTGTAAACTTGTGGTACAACCATGTATCAATGACCACGAAGAATAAATTTTCCACACATGAGGTATCAAGAAGTTGATTCCTCCAAATATCATGAAACAAGGACAAAGTAAAGAAATGAATGGATTTAAAATAAGGAACATGTGATGCTACATTGGTTTAAGATGATGTGAAGTACATTCGAACCTCATTTCTCAAATAAAAGTGACCCTCCTCATGGCTAGGTGCAAGGTTCAAAATAAGACCAACCAAAATCAAGACCCTATTTATTGCACTAGATCTACCTCAAAATGGGGTGACTACCCAATCATGACAAAAAATTATGATACTCGAGTCAAAGACTAGGATATCACTCAAATTAACATGCACACACATTTCACGTAAGCCCGAGTTAACACATGTAGCTACACAAGAAAAGAATCACATGATGATTCAAGAGTATTACTATCACTCAAGGAAAAAACACGAGACATAACATCATAGTTATCATATAGCATACAATTAGGTAATTTTAGAACTCTATCTACCACAACACAATATTGTCATGTTTTTTCCATGGCTTTTGGGATACCCCTAACAAAGCCTATAAAATTGCTCATTCGAGGACCCAAAGAGTTGGAAAGAGAGGTATGCAAACCTTGAGCACGAGGCATTCCCTCCGGCATCTCATCGAGAATCACATCATCATGTGCTTGAAAAAGAAAAGACACAATACTGAGCAAAGTACTAGTATCTTGGTTAGTATCAAATAGAAATGCTTCATTGACGGAGTGCACCAAGAAGTGTTCATTATAAACCCTTTTTAAACAAGTACTAGGTTTGACAATGATGCACATTTTAGCCCTCTCTTGGTTCAAACCTTGTCCTTCTTGAGCAACCAAGATCTTTTTTTCATGCCTTTTCATTCCTTCTCTTTAAACCCTCTCCGGAGTTCCTGCATGGCGCAATAATCTTCACTCACTTAATAGAGTGTCAATGATGCAAGAGCGTATTTTTGACCTCCAAATACAAATTAGTATTTGTTGGTTCTTCCACTATGTTGGACATCCTTAACAAATTTCCAAGATCTCCCAAGCAAATTATAACATGCTTGCATCAGGACAACATCACATAACATTTCATCATCATACCTCCCATATGCTAAATTTGATAATTGATTGCTTGGTCACCCTCACTTCACCACATTTATTAAATCATTGGAGTTTGCAAGGACTAGGGTGTTTTCGAGTGGGACAATTCATTTGTTCAACTAATGATTGGCTCACCGCGTTTGTACAACTCCCACTATCAATAATCAAGGAGCACATCTTGTCCATTATCTTGCACCTAGCATGGAACAAGTTTTCTCTTTGATCAAGTGCTTTCCTAGCTAGTGCACCCATGGCTCGCCTTACAACAAGTGCAAAATTTACCCCTCCTCCATCCGCTCTTCATCATTATCCATGAATTCTCTCTCATGCTCACTCTTTACACCCTCATCATCACTATTTACTCCTCTGTCATCTTCATCATCAGTTCGGTACATGTCTCGTAGACCATAATTTCCTCTCTGATTAGGACATTCACTAGAAATATGTCCTCTCTCTTGACATTTGAGACATCGAATAGTAGAAGGACGAGGAACATTAAGTTTAGCATTATTACCTCATTTCGGTTGGAAGTTAACTTTATTTTGAGGAGCTTGAGTAGTAGCTTTGGGATTCTCCCAAGTGGACGAATTCCACTTTTCCTATTTATTCCATGATGAGGACAACACCTTCTTGGCCTTATAAGATTTCTCCGCTTTCAAGTCCGCTTCAACCTTAGTGGTATCATGAAACACTTTTTCAAGTATGGTATAGGATTAAAGCCTCAAGGGTTTGGAGATACCATGGTTCAAATTGACCACAAATCGGATAATCGTGTAGTTCAAGTGCTCTTCGATCTTAGATTTCAATATCAAATTTTCAAACTCATAGAAGTACTTTTCAACACTCTTACTACTTTGCCTCAACATGTACACCCTCTTAAAAATACTTTGATAATAGTCGGGTGTCACATACCTTGCTTTCATGAGCTCAATCAACTCTTGCTACATTGGCATATAAAATATATATATATATATATATATATATATATATATATATATATATATATATATATATATATATATATATATATATATATATATATATATCGTCAATTTCTCTCACGCTTCTTGAATTTCCACCAAGTGGATGCATACCTCTCAATTGAGTAAGGGCATACTTTTCTTTTAAAGCATCCGAGATGTTGTTGGTAAGGAAGATCTTATCTCTTTGCAACTTTCATTCTAAGAATTCTTCCAGGTTACTTACACCTTTGAACTTGGAAAGTTCCACCTTAATAGTATGCAATTTGTGATCTTGGTTGCCTCTATCTTCACGACCTTGTCATCTCATCCGGTCATCATGACCTTGCCATCTATCCCTATCCTCGTGGACATAGGGCCTACCGTTACCTCTTTGTCTACCTCGTTCCCTATGGGCATCATACCCATGTCTCCCTTCATATCACGGCACCTTCCACTATCTCTACTGCTCAATCTTTTCAACTCCTTCAATGAAATAATGATTTTGGTAAGGGGTGAATGATTTCGGGAGAAAGTTTTCTAGTAGTGGGGCATGTAGGGGTGTGTGGGGAATATTTGGTTGTGTGACTCTCAGGGTCCTCTTGGGGTGATTGATAAAATCAGGGTTGGGTAAGAGGGTTGGTTTGCCTCACATATCTTGAAGCATTGGCATTTGGATTAGTAGAAGGGTGGGATAGATGAAGAAGGATTGTATTAGCTTGGGGATAGCATAACACATGCATTCGCCTTGAGATTATGGTTGGTGGGGTGTTGGGATTCCTACTTACGTCATCTCCGATATTTGCATCCCAAACATTCGATTGGGGAGTGCCCAACCTACTAATTTGCTCCACATTCGCCAACCTAACATTGATATTTTCCACATCCGCCCTCATTGCACTCATCTTTGTGGTCATCCTTGCAAACTCCCTAAGTAAGAGAGCCATTGAGTCCTCTCCATCATGAGATTGTCCTCCGAAATTAGCATGGTACCTACAAACTCAACAAACATGTTAGAATTAAAAATTCCTCACTCGTGTTTACACTCAATCCTTACCTCACTCTAGTGTTCTTTCAAAGTTGGTGACGAACCTCTAATCCAATCAAACTCACACGGTTGCTAAGTCTTGTAGAAGAATATATTCTTGTTGATTAGAAGGATTGACGACTCAAATTCTAGCGGAGGGAGTCAAGAACTTTCAACGAAATAAAATGAGAAAAGCTTGAAGATATTGGTACGAAATAAAATTCGGACTCAAAAACTAATTAACAAGCAAGTAAGATCGATTACTAGTTGTTAATTAATTAGGAGAATCAAAGAAATGAAATTAGAAAAGAAACAAACCTTGAAGAAGAACTTTTTTTTAGAATTTTGGTTGAATTCCGCTATGGAAAAACTGACCGGCGCGTTAGGGAGGCTATAGCGTTGAAAGCTGAAAAATGCCCCTCTCTAAAGTTGGCCCTCACATGCTGACAGGGTGCACGTGGGGCTCGGCTAGGACACGTGTAGTTCCTTTTTTCACAATTTTTTTTGTTTTGTTTGCTATTTCGCACCTTGCTAATTTGAGGTGTCCACCAAACTTAGTAATTTCCCTTTTTTTTTCCAACATTTACCTTTTCACTTTTATCCTAATAAATATTTGGATCAAACTCCTCCTTTCTTGATCTTCTTCTCTATGAAGATTTGAAGTTCTTCAAGAACACCAAGAACTTCAAATTTCCAATCACCTTTAAATCAACCCCAATCTTCTCAAATTTCGAATCTAGGCTTCCCTCCACTAGTAAACAAGATCCAATAATTTTCAAGCCCTAATTTCCTATTCTTCTTCAAGACTTCTTTCAAGTTATTCCACCTTCAAACTCTATTAATGGTGAATTACTCATAAATGATACAATTGACTAGAAACTTTAGATCTTGACTCAAATAACACTAGGGAACCAAAATTTAGTGTCAAATCAAAAAAATAAACACAAATTTTTGGGGTTTCAATTTTTTTTCAACCTTTTTTTAAAAAAAATATATGAAGAATCTATGATTAAGAATTGTAGAAACAACTCTTTAGCATAAGCTTTGATACTAAATGATACAATTCCTAAAGCAAAACTCAAAGAATCAAACTAAAAGATAAATGCGAAAAATAAAGGATCGAAGCAAGACCCAATAAATAAAGGATTTATGGTCAAACTTGGATTGGATACCAAATCCTACAAACGAACATATACTATTCGAAATCAAAATAAGCTACTCAAATGAATCCACAAATGAACAATCTTTATATAAAATTGATGAGAAAAGGTTCAATAACCAACAAAAGAATCCACCTTAATTAGCTATCAATCTACTAATAACTAAGATTAACACTACAACTATCAACTAAGATAAACCAACACTCATATGAATTTTCATTAATATTCAAGCTAAGGGATGAAAATAACACTAAGGCAACTATATATAGTGTTCCCTACTATAACAAAGGCTCAAAAGTGATCTTTGCACAAATAACCTAACATGTGACCTTCATTAGATTTGCACTCCTAACTACTTTTCATGGCTTTCACTCTTGTGCCTTCATCTTCAACTTCTTCCCAATCAATCATCCATATAATGTACACGCTTGTGGTTTGCTCTTCCATGGCCTTTAAAGGCCTTGTCTTCATCATAAAGGGTTTTTCAATGGCCTCCCAATGACCTATCTTCATTATTAAAGGACATATGATATGAAAATACACGTTCAAAGCTTTACCACGAATCTTAGCCCTCATAAGTGTCCATGAGCTTCCTAGGATCATATCACACACTAATTGTCTAATATCCACCTCTAATATAGTACACCCCACCCCATCAGGGACAACTCAACAAGAACGGTGGCCTAAAGCCATACCTTAATGAAAGGCCTTATTTTTTTTAAAAAATATATATTATATATATTTTCACTCAAAGTCTATTTTATAACTTTTTGAATTATAAAATTGTTAATAATTATTTTATAAACCATTTAATATGTGTTGAGACATTATTGATCATAGCTAATAGAAGTTGATTCAAGAAGCTGATAACCTGTATCGAAATAAGTTTTGATGTTTCAATATACTTATTGCAATGCTTTAAACTTGAAAATAGAAGAAGGAAATAAATAATGCGAAAATGTCTTTCCTTTTTATACAATAATTATTTTTCTACTTTGAAATACATAATATTGTTCTTTTTTTTAAAATCAACCTATAAATTTAATATTGGTAAAAGTTGGGGCCTCATTACAACAGATTGTGGTGGGATGAATAAGATTCCTCCTACATTAGTTAGAAGTATAGGGATCAAGCCCTGAAATGAAATTATTTTGTTAGGAGTGGTTTCCCCTTTAATGGAATTGAATTAATCAAATGCGAATACCGAATAAAATACTCGAAGAAAAAATGTGGCCCTAAAAAAATATGAAGATCCTAGGATTAAGAATTGTAAAAACAACTCTTTAGCCTAAGCTATGATACCAAATGATACAATTCCTAAAGCAAAACTCAAAGAATCAAACTAAAAGATAAATTCGAAAAATAAATGATAGAAGCAAGTCCCAATAAGTAAAGGATTTATGGGCAAACTTGAATTGGATATCAAATCCTCCCAATCGAATCCTACAAACAAACATATACTATTCGAAATCAAAATAAAAGACTCAAATGAATCCATAAGTGAGCAACATTTATATGAAATTGATGAGAAATGGTTCAATAACCAATAAAGGAATCCACCTTAATTAGCTATTAATCTACTAATCACTAAGATTAACACTACAACTATCAACTAAGATAAACTAACACTCATATGAGTTTTCATTAAAATTCAAGCTAAGGAATGAAAATAACACTAAGGCAATTATATATAGTGTTCCCTACTATAACAAAGGCCCAAAAGTGGCCTTTGCACAAATAAGCCAACATGAGACCTTTATTAGATTTGCACTCCTAACTACTTTTCATGGCTTTCACTCTTGTGCCTTCATCTTCAACTTCTTCCAAAGCAATCATTCATATAATGTACACGTTTGTGGCTTGCTCTTCCATGGCCTTTAAAGACACTCTCTTCATGGCGTGTTTCAATGGCCTCCCAATGACCTATCTTCATTATTAAAGGATATGTGGCATGGAAATACATGTTCAAAGCTTTACCATGAATCTTAGCCCTTATAAGTGCCCATGAGCTTCCTAAGATCATATCACACACTAATTGTTTAATACCCACCACCAATATAGTACACCCCACCCCGCCAGGGGCGGCTCAACAAGAACGGTGGTCTAAAGCCATACTTTAATGAAAGACCTTATTTTTAAAGAAAAAAAAATATTTTTTCATTTAAAGTCTATTTTCTAACTTTTTGAGTTGTAAAATTATTAATAATTATTTTATAAACCATTTAATATGTGTTGAGACATTATTGATCTTAGCTAATAGAATCTGATTCAAGAAGTCGATAAGTTGTATCGAAATAATTTTTGATGTTTCAATATACTTATTGCAATGCTTTAAACTTGAAAAAGAAAGAAGGAAATAAATAATGCGGAAATATCTTTCCTTTTTATATAATATTTATTTTGCTACTAACTATGAAATACACAATATTGTTCTTTTAAAAAACATTGACCTATAAATTTAGTATTGGTAAAAGTTGGGGCCTCATTACAACGGATTGTGGTGGGAAGAATAAGATCCTTCTTACCTTAGTCAGAAGTATAAGGATCGAGCCCTGAAATGAAATCATTTTGTTTGGGAGTGGTTTCCCCTTTAATGGAATTGGATTAATCAAATGCGAATACTGAACATCGAATAAAATACTCGGAGAGAACATAGGGCCCCAATTTTTTGGGGCATAAAGCCCTTGCTTTGGCCGCTTCACCCTATGGCCGGCCCTGCACCCCACCACTCCTAGGCCCCATGCCAACCCAATAGTGTTTGCTCCAATTATATATAAATACTTTTAAAATAATATTTTCAGCTTTTTTGCCAAATATCATAGAAAACTAACTTATTTTCTAAGAAAACATTTTCCTTCTTACCAAACATATCCGGAAAGTGGATATATGTGGAAATCTCCCAAAGAGATACAAATATATTGGCCAAGTTAAAATTTTAGTTATAGTATTGGGCCTTGTGTGTGTGGCTCCATTAAAAGTTTTGAAACTAGATGAAGTTATGAAATACTCGGCTTTTTATGTCGAATCAGTATATAGTATGTGTTCTTTGAGAGCTTAATGCACCATTCCGTAGATTTATTAATCTTTACAAGCCACAAAAGTCTAATCGAACTTCTAATCGAATTTTGTCTCTCTTACAATTGGTCTTTTTGTTTGATAACAACTAACAAGGTTGGTGTTTTAAGTTGGAAGTTCATAGTGATAGCAAGAGAACAGATTTGGTTCGAGTATTCAAAAGCGTAACTCAATAGTTGAAGAATGAAAACTTCCACTGAATAAAAGAAAAGGCATAATATACATAAATGGACACTTAAACTTAACTTTTAACGTCAGTTGAACACTCTAACTTACAAAATGATCATCTAGACACATCAACTGCTCTCCACTGTATCAATTAAACACTCCAACTTATAAAATAATCATCTAGACACATTCAAAATTTATGTGTCATGCTAGTGAGTAGTGTCAGGTAAGAGATACATTGGGGATGACTTGAGGTGTCTAGTTATATGCATTTTCAAAGTTGGAGTATTTAGTTAACATATTCCAAGGTCAAGTTAAGGTGTCTATCTATGTATTACGCCAAAAGAAAATGGTGCACCACCAGAAATTGACTGGCACAACAAAATAGAACAGAGCTGGGCATTTGGTCTAGTGGTATGATTCTCGCTTTGGGTGCGAGAGGTCCCGAGTTCGATTCTCGGAATGCCCCTATTTTTCCTAGACTCTTATTTTTCTTCTCTCCTTGAAGTCAAAATACTTTATCTTTCATTTCTTTCAGTGAAATAGGACTTCATGAGAGAAATGTCGAACCAGTCGTGACAAATAAATTTTCACAACGTTAAAATGGAATATGTCTTTTACATCTAACAACTGATTCTTTTTTCACCTTTATTGCATGGTGAGAATATTAAATCGATAATACAGAAATTTAATTAGGAGAAGAGTAGAGCAAAGGAAATCGTGAATTAACTTCTTCAAATGACAAAACATATAATTTAGGACGTGTTTGGTACGATGGAAATTATTTTTCTATTTTCTTTGATTGCACTTAAAATCTTGAAAAATGTTTTCCTTCAAATAAGTGAAAACATTTTCTATAAAAAGTTGAGGGAAAACATTTTTCTGATTAACAAAAACACACTAATGCATTCCCCAACTACCCCCACAATCCCCAACTCCACCCTCACACCAACAATCCCAACCCCACCTTCCTTAGCACCCCACTCCACCTCCAAAAATAAATTAATTTTCATTTTATAAAAAAAATATCTTTTTCTTGTTTTTTTACACACTTTCTGTCTAGTTAGTCGGAATTTCTTGCCGGCTAAGGGATTAGTCCAAGTTAGACCGAGAAATAAGAGTTTGTAATTGAAGTCGGAGGGGGGGGGGTAGAGAAATTCTCTTCTCACGTAGCGCTAAGAATCAAGTTCCAACAGCCTATGATGAAATAGCACAAAAAAAAGGCTACGCGAATACCCCCACCCCCACTACCCTAAAAAAAATATTTTAAAAAGGTTTTTAAATATTTTTCTTTTTTCTTGTTTTTTACCCCTCCCCTCCGCCCGGCGTCTCCACCCCCACCACCCTCCAAAAAAATCATTTTAAAAGTTCCTTTTTTTACACCACCCAACCCCCAGCCCCCAGCCCCACCCGCCTACCCCACCTCCCACCCCCAGCCCCCAGCCCCACCCGCCTACCCCACCTCCCAACCCGTACTACTCTTCACCACCAAAAGTTGCACTTATTAAAAAAATTCATAGTTGTTTTGTTTTGAATATATGCAAATACTCTTAAAATGACATTTTCTAATGTGTACCAAACACAAGAAAATGAGTAAGAAAATCACTTATTTTTTAGAAAATATTTTCCTTCATACCAAACACACCCTTAGCGTTGACGTTTTTCAATTTATATCACTAATAACTCTTATAGAACTCTACAATTGGGGAGTGAATATTTTTTTGTTCACCGAGACGCTTCTTTCACTCTATAAATCTATTTTTCATATGCATAGTGAATCTGATATCTCTTAATTTCTCTACTGTTTTACTCGCTAGTTAGAACTAATTTTCTGCTAGGGTGCTAAAGCTGTCTCTCAAATTATTACTACATGGAAATCATGAAAATAAGGAATTTCTGCATACTAGTAAAGGGTATTGGTCAGCCCCCGGCACAGGCATAGGCGAGTTGGTAAGTGGCAAGGTGATTGGGGTACAACCACTCCGACGTCGCGGGTTCGAATCGTGTGGTGACAGTCTTTGCTGAAATATTACAAGGGTTGTTCTTTGGGTTCGTGTCCCGTTGGTCTTCTCCCCTGCAGGGCTGCCACTCGCGCATATCACTCGATTTACATTTCACCTGGCCAAGAGGCCTCTGATACAGATGGGGGGGGGTTTTGCCTTCGGGACTTTCCCCTTCGCAAAATAAAGGGTATTGGTCATAGGAGAAGAAGACTGGTCCGAAAAGGTATGTCTACTAGGACTAAAGTCCAGCATCTATTTTAGCTGATGGGCTTAAAAAGCTTTATTACAACAAGTTGCACGGTTTGTCCTTCAAATGAGCTGGTCTTCAATTTTTTCCTTCAAAATCGATTTTTTTTTTTTTTTTTTTTTTTTTTTTTTTGCGCGGACTGTGCTTCAAAGGCGCTTGTTTTTAATTTTTGCTCCTCAAATTTAGAATCTATAATTTTTTCCCTTAGCTCAAAAATATTACAAGATTTCGAATTCGAACCCCTGTTCAGTCAAAAATAAAATAAAAATCGCAAAGTTGAATTTGTTTTATGCCTGAAGGCAAACTCTGTCTGTCTTAAGGTAGAGTTTGAAACTTAAGGTTCAGTCATAGTTTGCAGGTAAACTTTGCTTTGCGAACTCCAAACTATGTCTTGCGATTTTTTTTTAGTTTTTGCTTGAGCGGTGTACGAACATGGAACCCAAGAGTTTTATGCGAAGGGCAAAATTAAAGATTCTCAATTTGATGGGTAAAATTAAAAACCATCCAAAAATAAGGAATTCATGCGAATTGACCAAATTGATATGCCTAGCGGGGATAAGTTTTTTAAGTGCGCATGTATTATTTATGTGATATTACGATATGAAAATATAAACTTAAGCCCAACAAAAAAGTTAAATAGGGAAAAAGTGCAAATGACCCGCTTTATTATGAAACTACCATTGATATCATCTTGAATTTTTTTTTTACACTACACAACAGTTCAATAAAGTCTATAATAAAAAAATAATTTTAATTTGTTAATCATACATTTTACCTAGTATAATGTATAATCAGTGTATACACTTACAGTATATTAACTTATTGAGTATACACCAATAACAATTGCAAACTAGTACAACTAGACTGGTGAAAATTTCTTTAATCGGCTGGCTAAAAATGTTAAAATTTTCACTCTTGTTAGTGAATGTAATTCTTTAGACTGATTTGTTGGTTGTCTTCATATGGTTTTGGTCTTGTTATCGCTCATAATGGACGACCTCTAAGATGAAAAAGGAACTCAACAGAAGTAATTGAAAGACCTAAATGTTGGGAAAAATTACCTTACTTTTGATATTCATATCAAAACAATAAATATCTAATATGTGTTTTTATGTACACTATTATCACTTATCATAGTTAATTACTACTACATATTTTTACCAAAATTTACTTATTTAACCATTATATATTAATGTAATTGATGTAAATATCGAGCAAGAGTATTTCTTTTAAATCTTGATCGTGTAGGTGATACCCCATCAGTGCATTTCGCTACTTGTGAACTAGATAGCTTCATTGACAAAATGTAAAACAACTAAGAAGCACTATATAAAAGATATGTGTGGTTGTCCCAACACACACACACACACACAAAAAACGTAGTAGTAGATTTAGCAGATTAATTTAGAAGTTCCAATCAAAATGATCCAAGGAGTATCTCTTTTGCAAAAGAAAGGATATCCACATTAGTCTCATTATCTTACCAACAACAGCATCTCAATAAACTACTAGTAACTTGGTCTTTGCCTTTTCTTGTTTCAATTTTTTTTCTAGCGTGATTCTTATCCATTGCATGAACATTCAAGTGCTTAGTTACATAGTCAGATTAAGAATTTAAATTTATGAATCTTGATAATAATTTTAAATTAATATATAATTAAATATTTATATAAATTTAATGAATTTATTAGTATGTGTAAAATATCAATAAAATAATTAAGTTTATGTAAATTCACGTATTACATTATGGACCTGTATTAAAACCTTTTGATATTAATAAGAAAAAGTCCAATAAATTTCCCTATGCTTGTGCTTCCAAGTAGATACTAGATAATACATAGTATTAATCACAGAGGAAAAACTGTTCTTTCTTTATTTTATTTTTATTTCAACCCTCTGTTGATGGCTAGTCAGAAATTGAAAAGCAAGGGTTGTTTTTGTCTTGGATACTATTTTGACATATAGCTTTTATGTACATATGTTGAGGAAGCTAGGTACTAGTTCTATGGGGAGCATAAGGAGGCAAGTCATGAAAACATTTTTTAAGTAGATGTTAATAAAGGACTGTGTGTATCATGGTTCGATTTTGACTCAACAAATTATAATTCATTTATAATTGTAATTATGATATTAGTCTTGTACTAGGAAAATGTATTAGAATTAGAATAGGAAAAGATAGAATTATTTTCCTATATTGTCCATATTTAGGAATTGTATATTTGTATATATACATCTCATTATCAATGAAAATAATCAAGAGATTATTTCTCTCATGATATCAAAAGTCTAGGACTAAAATATATTCTCTCAACACTTCCGCTGCCCCCTTCTTTTCTCGGTTTCCGTGCCTCCTCTCGGATTCCATGCCTATCTTTTCTCCTCCTCAATTCCCAAATTTTCTTCCAAATCCTCATTCACCTATTGTTCTTTCGTTATGTTTACGTCAAAGAACATGTTTCATCCTGCCCTTATAGTTTCCAACATCAAGAACCACATCCCTATTGTTCTTGAAATGGAAAACTCCAATACGCGATGTGGGCGGAATTCTTTAAAGTTCACACACGCTCGCATCAAGTCCTCCATCACATCATCCCCTCGGTACCTGGCGTGGAGAAGGTGCCTACTTCCGAGGATAATCCTACGTTACGGACAACCCTTGATGCTAACGTTCTCCACTGGATTTATTCCACTATCTCTAGAGACCTTTTACAACGATTATTGAATCCGACGCTACATCGATGGACACTTGGAATAGGGTGTGTGATATATTCCAAGATAACAAGAATTCTCGTGTTGTTACTCTTGAGCAGAAATTTTCTCATGCTAACATGAAGATTTTCCTAACGTCACGACCTATTGTAAAAGGCTGAAAGAATTGGCGGACCAACTCCGCAACGTTGGTGCGCCCGTTAACAATGATCGTCTTGTTCTTCAAATGGTTGCGAGGCCTATAATGGTGTTGGAACACTACTTCGTCAAAGTAATCCTTTACCACCATTTTATCAGGCATGTTCCATGCTCACGTTGGAAGAGGTCGGTTTGGCTAAAAAGGTGGCTACCGGTTCAAATTCCGTCATGATGATTACCACATCAGACGACTCTCATTCATTCTCTGAAAATTCAGGCTAAAACTGCAACAACGGTGGCGGCAAAAAGGTCAAAATCATAAAAATAATGGCAAAACCCGCAGCGGCAATCGCAGTGGTAGCAGTGGCGGATGGAACAATGGCGGTAACATCAGTGGGCCTCGGGGCAATAGGCCGCAGGCCAACTAGTCCCAACCGTGGGCCCCCGGCCGTGGAACTGGGCCAGTGGTTATTGGCCCAACAACCCCTATTTTCCACCCTGCTAATTTCTGGGAAATTGGGCCTAGTTTCAACCTTAGTCCAGGCCCAGTCTCTCGGCCAGTGGCGGTAACATGTATAGTAATGGGTCGGGAAAGCAGGCAGGCCTACTTGGGCCCGGCCTACGCAAGCCTTCCATGATGTGGGCCCCAATCAGATCCCGACGCATACGCAGATATTGAGGCCGTAATGCATACACTTGGATTAACTCCTCCGGACGCAAATTAGTACATGGAACTCCGTGCCACTTCTCATATGACGTCCGATCAAGGTACTCTCTCGTCTTATTCAAATTTGAGCAAAAATCGTAGTATAATTGTTGGTAATGACAACTCAATTCCAATTCGCGGTTATGGACATACAACTTTGTCTCCCCCACATCTACCTATAGTTTTGAAAAATACCCTTCATGCCACATATATCACTGATGGATTTTTTGATATCCATGTCAGAAGTCAGAACCGAATTCGATTTTTATCTTCCTGGCTAGAATGAGGATCTTGCTTTGACTTCGACAGAGTATTCGCCGATATGAAATTTAAGATTAATTTCGAAATAAGTGTTATTGGGTTTTCTTAGATACATCATTGGGTGTTGCTTCAATTGATTGAAAATATCAAGAGGAGTTCAAAACTTAAATTTGAAGTGATTTGGAGTAAATTTGAGTTAAATTAAAATAAATTCCGAAAGATGCAAGGAAGAAGATAAAATTAATTTTTGTATAATAGTGTATAATATTATATAATAGTGTATATGAGTGTATATACACCTTTTATATACTATTATATATTTTTATACACCTATATATATAATGTAATGTATAAAAAATATAATTCTTATTTAAAATCAGTCCAAATCTATATTTACACCCACTTATACAATATTATATAATTGTGTATAAATGTATATAAATACATATTTTCATATATAATATTGTATAATTATATTTTTAGTGTATATATCTACACATTATATATTTTCATACACTATATACATAATTTAATTGTCTTTTGAATATAAATGTATAACAAATTATAATAAAAGGTTTTTGAGTTATATTTTTGTAATGTAAATTTTGGACTATATTGTTGTAAAAGTAAGTTGGTGAAATGTACTTTTCCGATATTTCCCAAAAAAACTATCTAAGCTTTAAAAGGAAGAATCCAATTCCGAATGCTAAATTGTCCTTTAGTTGAAATTACTGGTTTTGGTAATATCATGAATCACCAAATGTACTCCCCTCCTCGTTTATAACGTGAATACAGTTTTAAAATGATTTATCAATATTTCTAAAATATACATAATTCTTAGAGGTAAAATTTTACTTTAGTCTTTTAAAATTGATTGTCATTAGTTGTTAATAAGAGAATCCAAATAAAGAACAGTTACTAAAATATTATTGGATAAATAAAAGTCATCAAAGAAAAGAAAGAAAAAAAACTCATTACACGTCATAGAAAATATCCTCACTTTAAAGTAAGACTATCTAACGGAAAGGAACATGATACAGACTTAACGGGATAGAAGGAGGAGGTTGGCCTTGGGGGAGCGGGACGTTAGTGAGACGGGATAAAGGAGACCAAACAGTAGACCCGTCCCATCCCACTAAGCTTACGGATGGGATTGGGGCCTTAGTGAAATTTTCTTTAAATTTATGTTAATTAAAATATTTAAGCACTAAATTTTAAATTAAAAAAATGATAGTCATGTGATATAAGACTACATAAATTTAATAAATGAATATAAATTCAAAATATACTTCAAACTTTAAATTGCTAACATTACAAATTTAAATCTACAAACATGATTTTTTTAATATAAAATCTCAAGAGCTGGTAACTCATGATTCCAAATAAAATGAGACATCTCTCTTGCCGGCTTAGCCGAACTACTTGAAACGGGACAAGACGGGAGGGGATGGAGATGGACTTAAGGGGGTAGTGGGGATCGAGACATAAGTGGAACGAGATAGAGGGGACGAAACACTAGTCATGTCCCATCCCACTAAGCTGACGGGACGGAATACCCCATACATTGGACAACTTTAGATTGAAGTGGACAAAAATTATATTCGTTAGATATCAAATAAAAATAATTAGATACAGGGATCAAGAGAAAGAGTGGGAAAGGAAAATAGTGATTAACAAAAAAAATTGAACTCACACTTATTGTGTGAGAAAATTTTAATTACATCGTTAAGTTTTGATTAAAAGCCAAAAGTTAGTAATTTTAGAATAACTACAACATTAGAAGTTGTTTAATTTACAAATTCTTTAATAGGATTTTATAGATTTGTTGTATGGAGATAATAAGACAAGAATAAATATACGGAGATAAATAATACTACCATCAATTCCAGATATTAGTCCATTTGGTAGGTTGAATTTATTTCAAAATATCTAACATTTAAAAAGCAAGAATTCATTATTACCATTTTGTCGGATCTATCTTTATTTTTCTAATTAGAAAATATTAATAAAGTGAGATATTTTTAAAAAATAATTAAATAAATACTTAAAGCTATTGAATATCTTTATTAATAGCGCAAGAAATTTAAAACACAAATACTTATGTAGATAAGGAGGGAGTATCATACACTCCTCCCATTTCATTTAGGTGAAAATGTTTGATTGCTCACAAGTTTAAGCATGTGGTTTGAAACAAATCATAATATTTATATATAAAATAATAAAATTAATAAGTTTAAATTAAACTGTTCCTATGGACAAGAAAGTTTTTTAATTCTCTTTTAAAAAGAGTATTACCTAAAAATAGAAGATAATAATGTCACATCAAAATAAAATGGAACATGACTTATACATATTATAATGCAAACAAAACGACCCACGTGTACTTAGAGGAATCCAATTCCAAATGCAAAAATGTCCTTTATTACTGGAAATTCAAGAAGTGGCGGCACTTTAGTGAAGTAGTCACTTGTATAGAGTTGTAATACTTGTACCGCCGACTCACTGCTAAGGATCACTCAGATAGAACACAGTTGTACGCTGGTAGATTTAACCCAAAAAAACCCCAATTTGATACTACAACAAGAACAAGCAGCAACCATTCACACCCCCCACAAAATAAAGAACTTCCCTTTTGATAGTACTTGAAGAACAGAGAAAGAAGGTGAAAATAACATACCCCTTTTCCCCCCTTTACTTGCTTTGTTATGACCAGATCTCTTTAACCCTTTTCTAAGTTCTTTAAACTGCTGTTATTCTTTAATTTTTCTTGATATAAGTTATTCTTGCTGGTATGGTATCTTTGTTTGTTTATGGTAAAGTTCATATCTTTAGTTTGTTTTAAGAGTTTTCTCTATTCTGTTTTTGTGTTTTATTGTTTTCTGCCTATTTCTTTGTTATTTTTGGTGGAATCTGTGTATAAATGGATTTTTTTTGGTTCTGTGATTAATTCTTGTTGTTATCTATTTTAAACCAGATATGAACTGATGGGTAGCTGTTGATTTGAAGAAAAGTTGAGAACTTTAAGGTTCTTGAAATGGAAACCCAGAATATCTCAAAAACCCTAGTGGAGGGTTCTGTGGACTACAAGCCAGTTGTGAGTGAAAACCCAGCCCTAGAAGAGTTTCTTCTCTGTCTAGCTTAAGTGAGACTTATGCTGGTTCTGAGTTGGTAACAGAGGTTCCATTAAGTGAATGTTATGGTAGTGAAAGTGCTAATGTGCACGAGAATTTAGCAAATGGGGATGATAACGTTGAGTTAGACGGAGCGGGGTTTGAGCTGAAGTTAGTAGACGGATATGATGACATTGATTCGGAGGGAATTAAGAGTGAGAAGAAGTTAGCAAATGTGGATGACAATAATGATTTAGAGGGTGTTGAGAAGTTAGCAAATGTGGATGATATTAATGATTCAGAGGGTGTTGAGAAGTTAGCGAATGTGGATGATAATAATGATTTAGAGGGTGTTGAGAAGTTAGCAATCGTGGATGATAATAATGATGTAGAGGGTGTTGAGAAGTTAGCAAATGTGGATGGTAATAATGGTTTAGAGGGTGCTGAGAAGTTAGTAAATGTGGATGATAATAATGATTTAGAGGGTGTTGATACTGAGCAGAAGCTACTGGTGGATGGGCAGGGGACAGTTGAGGGTGAGAATAAGCTTGCAAGAATGGACGATTATAATGATTTAGAGGGAGTTGAAGTTGAAAACAAGTTTGGAGACGTGGATGATACTATCGACTTAGAGGCACTTGGCCTGGAGAATCTGATGGAAGGAGAGACTTTGAAACATGAAACTCAAGAGTTGGGGTCAATTATTCCAGAAACTAATGAAATAAATGATGGAGATGTACTGGTTGCGGAATTGGGTGCTGACTTTAATGAGTCTCAGGATAATGGGATTGAGAAAGTTGGTATTGTTGATGCTGTGGAGACGATTGACACGTCAAATGTGCACACAAATGATTCTAAGATAGAAGTTTCTGGAGATGGTATTTCTCTGACAGTGGATGTATTTGGGCCATTGGATGGAATGTACCCAGTCCATAATTTAAGCTATAAAGATGGGCATTTGTTGGGCAATACTGGTCCAGATTGCATGTTTTCCATGAAAAATGAAGCAGAAGATGTCAGTGATAATCAAGAACATAATTTTGCTGTTGGTGACTTGGTATGGGTAAAAATCAAGACTGACTTGTGGTGGCCGGGAATGATTTGTGATCTGCATGCATTGAAAGATGCTGAGAAATGTGATCAAAGGGATGGATTCTTTGTTAAGCATTTTGGTGCCACTAATTCTGTTTGGTGCCGGCCATTCCAGTTAAAGCCCTTTATAGAGCATTTTGAACTGATGTCTTGCCAGAATAAATCTAGAAGCTTTTATGTTGCAATTGAGAAGTCTTTGGGCGAGTTTGGTAGGCGTGTAAAACAGAAGATGACCTGTTCGTGTTTTTCAAAAGAAAATCAAGTTGCTGCTCAAAATTTCCCATCAAAGGAAGATGAGAGTGGGGGTAGTGTATTTTTGGCATCTCAATTTGAGCCTTCAAACTTACTTAAATTCATTAGATTATGTGCTCTGGATCTTCGTAGCCCAGGTAGTATTGAGTTTACAGTTAATGAGAGTTGCCTATTGGCCTTTTATAGTTCAATAGCCCATAAGCAATTGCCTCTGTATAAACTCAGGCCAACAAATAATGTCAAAGATGGTTCTGATGATTGTAAAGTGACCGAGATGGAGCTGTCTGGCTCATTGGAATCTCCGAGAGGAATGGGGAGCATGATATCCTGTTCACAGATTGGGAACGAAAGTGCCGGAGGAAAATCTGAAAAAGGTTTTGAGTCGAGAGAACGAAAGAAGAGCAAGTACCTGTCATATCCTTACGTAAACAGTTGGGGCCGTAAGAATTCACTTGGCCAGGGAGAAGATGAAACTGAAGATCCCGAGGAAGTTTCTCTTGGAGGAGTAAAGAGCCCCTCCAATCCATCTATGGTCCCCACTCCAATTAGTAACTGTGGTAAGAAGAACTCACTAAGGAAATCGAGGAAATCTGTTGTCGACAATGGCATTCGCAATAATGCAGATTTCACTGCTGCTTCTTCAGCAAAAATGCTCCAAGAACTCCATCTGACAGCTCTTGATTGCTTCTTTCCTAGTCAAAGCATGTGTTCCATTCCAATTCAGGATTTTTACTTGAGTTTTAGAACATTCAGAGATCCTGAAGTTAAGATGGATGAAGATAAGGAAGCTGCTTTAGGGTGTGAGGAAACTTTTGAGTCTGATAATATTGTGGCCTCTGGAGGATACGATCTGCAAGTAGAAGGACAGCCTCCTCCGAGTGTTCTTCCCAAGAAGAGAGGTAGAAAGAAAAGTGAAGACATGAATGCAACTGGTCCCAGTATGAATGGCTCTGCTCTTGTTGATTCTGTAGAGACAGGATCTGATGCACTCAAAAAAGGAATTGTTCGCAGAAAGAAAAAGAAGGCCGCAACTGCAGCTGATGTTCATAATGAGATTGGGGTATTGGGTGGACTACCAGACTTGAATGGAAATAACGCGGGTTTGTCAATTGAAAATATGCAGGTTATAGGCCCTGCCCCTACTCAAGGTAAACTCAAACCTAAGAGGAGGAGGAGGAAGAAGGAAGAGTTGGTTTCTGAGAATCTGGCAGATGTCAGAAAAAGCAACACAGAGTTTGTTCCACTGCTGAAAAGTGTGGAAGTCACCCGCTCATTTCCCTTGGAAGGTGGGGCCTCTTCCCTCCAGAATGCTGAACTTTTAGCTGGACAGCCAAATGCCAATGGAAGTCATGCTGCTTGTAGCTCATTACCAAATAATTCACAGATCACGTGTCTGGTTTCGTCTGCGAAAGCTGAAGGCAAGAAGAGGAAAAGGAGGAGAAAGTATCAAATATTCAGAACAATTCTTCAGCCCTACCAGATTTGAATGGACAGGTGACAGATCTGAACTCAAAGGGAAAGGAGTCCACAGGATTGAGTTCAGTCACAGGTCAAGATAAACCCAAGCGTAAAAGGAGGAGAAATTCTATATCTGCTGCTGTTGGGATACCCAGTCCTAATGGGGATCATAACACTCTTTTGCTATACTTTGCATTGGGTTCGCCGGTGCCTTCTAAAGAGTATATCGCTGCTTGCTTTTCCAGTTATGGTCCATTAGAGGAATCGAAAACTCAGTACCTAGATGATTCCACTGCCCAGGTCGTCTTTGTAAAGGATAGTGATGCTATCGAAGCCTTGAGGAATTTACAAAGCAGAAACCCATTTGGACCTGCCCTTGTCCGTTATTGCCTCCGTCACGTTTCAACTTCTAGTAACACACAGACGTCACATTCTTTCCAGCCCCCAGCTGTGCTTTCTGGAGCAGTACCTTCAAATGGTGAGGAACCTGATCTTGTCGTCATAAAACAGAATCTGGAGGCAATGACAACAATGCTTGAGAAGGCTGGTGATAATATTTCCCCTGAGATGAAAGCCAAGTTGGAAAGCGAGGTGAAAGGCTTCTTGAAAAAGGTAAGCTCCATGGTTGGTTCTTCTTTGTCATAGTCAGATAATAAATGTAGTAGTTTCTTAGTTGGACATTTTAACTGTGTATCAAATTAATTAGGATATTATGTGAGGCTACTGACTGTTGCTGAGAACCCCGTGTTTTTATCTCATCTCCTTCACTGTTTATTTTCAGTAGAACTACTGGACCTGTTCTCTTTACACTCTTGTAAAATGGAGTTGTGTGTACTTTCTAACTTTCAACCTTGTACTTTAACCAAGATGGATTATGGCACCGTTCTATACCCCTCAGGTGGCCTCTCCTAGGTTACTGTGCAATGTGTTGCTGAGCTGTTGCCATTCTTTATTAAATAGATGTTTTACAACCTTACTGCCTAATTTTCTTCAAATCTGCAAGGATTTAAAAGGTTTATACAGTATACACTAGTGAGAATGGATATATATCGATTAGTCAACTGTATCTTAATTCTCAAGATGGGAGTCGGTTATATGGATTGCCAATATCCATTCTGCTCTATGCAGGTTTTGTCTCATCGAGTTCAATGTTTAGAGGGTTCACCTTTTTTTTCCTAATGCTGGTTGTCAACGTATCCTTCATTCGTTTAAAACTATGTGATGCTCACACATTGGAAGATAGCAAGGGTAGATGTATAGAGTAGCGAATTCACTGTTATTTTTGTAAATATATGGAAGTAAGCTAGTTAATTGTCCGATGGTAATCACCTATCTTTTTAGGCTGTCTAAAACATGGTGGTCCTTTTAACAGTGAACATATGCTTATACAATTGTGGCTATCTGCCTCTTCTTTTGTGTGGGAGGTGTGATATATGATCTTTTGATCTTTTCTTCTCGCTCTACTGCTTTTCTTGGGGTCCTGCGGATACCATTGTTGGCAGTGTTCAGTGTCGATAGTATTCTTCAGTGGAGTGTATGTTTCAGCTAATGTTTTTGTTTTGAATTGAAGCGTTGCTGCTGCATTCGTTGAAGATCCTAAAAGCATGCACATTCATGTTTTCCGATGTGTCCTAATGGGATGTACAAGTACAATTATACTGCTAGATTTTTTGTGCTCTAACAGTTGACCACTCCCTGATACAGGGAGCAAATTTAAGTCTATAAAGTTGAGCGCTTAATAAAGGAATAATTACACTCTTATGTTAATTAGGGTAACAATGCTACCCAAGATTGACCCACCTTTTTAAATCTTACAAAAAAAATGACCCACTCCCTCCTCTCCTCCCTCTCTTGCGCGTTCCCTCTCTTTAGTTTCCGATTCGCTCTGTTGGAAAATAGAGAAAGAAAACGGAGTAGCACCGCTTGCCATTCCAACGGCAATTTGAAACCACCAAATGCCGAGTGCCGATGTAGTAGATTTGGTGGTGTGGAGAGTGCGCCGCCGTAGTAGATCTGGTGGTGGAGAGCGAGTGCCGCCGCCACTCCTTTCTCTCAGATCTGGTTTGGCTGGTGGTTGTCGGAGCTCCTCCGTTGTTGCTGTGCCGTCGTTAGTGGTGTTGGTGTTTGTCGGATAATGGGACTCCGACAATGGGCGGTGGCTGTTGTTGCTCCCTCGGTGGTGGTGTTGGTGTTTGTATAATAGTGTATGTGAGTGTATGCACACCTCTTATACACTATTATGCATTTTTATACACTCATATACATAATGTATAATATTAAATAATAGTGTATATTAGTGCACACCTCTTACACATTTTTATAAACCCATATATATAATGTATATGTCTTATATAATTTTGTATATAAGTGTAATCATTTATGTCTTGAATAGAGAAGTTGTCAATAAATATTTTTTTGAATAGAGAACTTGTTAGTTTTTGTCTAAGGGTATAGTTGGAAAAAAAAATAGTTAATTTATGTCTTAAATTTCTAAGATGACACTTATTTTGGGACAATTTTTTTTATTAAGGTGACACTTATTATTGGACGTGGAGTAATTACGAGACTAAAGGTGAGTATTTATGAATTTGACTCCTTTTACAGCGAAGTTTCAAATCAATAATTGATTCACCAAACACGTCGCACGTAAAGATGATACTAAATAATTGCTAGTACATTCTCCCGTATCCAAGTTGTAGGCACATTTTTTTTTTAGAGACAATAATAGACTACTGAGACCAATATAATATCTTCCTCGATATCTGATCAAATCCAACAAGCCTACAACTTTGAATTCCTCAAGCCTAGCATTAATTATATACTGCTAGCTAACCAAGATTTGCAAAATGACAAATGTGAATAACCAAAGACTTGTGAATATTTAAGAGCAAGTCATGGTCGAATTTGAACAGCTTCTACAATTCCCATTCACATTCAACATGCTAATTACTTTAATTAAACTAAGCAAAATCCTTCACAAAAGGAAATGTTGAGTACAAAACCAACGACTTTTTCATCAGAGGAATTTAGGTAAAAGTAGGGGATAATTCAGGCTTAATTATACCTGAGATAATCTCAACCACACTCATTATGCAACATGAGATTACAACGCAAATTGAAAGTGGTTACTAAAGCAAAAAGTGACTTAGCTTAGACTTAATGACAATTGAATTAACCAACATCTATTAATCTCTACCGCGTGGACAGACTTAGACGGTAAGCCTTGTTGATGTAATTCAAACTAACGGGTTCCTCGCAGATGATCCATAACCATTATTCATCAATCCAGTCCAAGATCCTAGTCCTCCATTTAAGTAGCCAAAAGATTCTTTATTCCCAATTCCAGCATTAGAGCAGCATTGGTCATGCCATTCAAGTGACAAAATCTTGGGATTTGGCTTCACATCCATTGCTATATTTTGTCCCTCATAATTTATGTTCCCATCCATAGGCAACCCAAATGTGGAGCAAAGTCCACCATGAAAATTTAGTGCATTAATTCCAGAATTATCCATCTCACCATATCCGTTAATCATGCCTGTCGTGTCAACATTCCCCGCAAAATCTTGATTTCTTGAAGTAGTCGCCATAAAAGCTTCATACTTGCTCTCCATAAAATCAATAGGTGCATGATTTTCATGTAGCATGAAACTAGGATTATTAATATTATTTCCCATAAAATTACCAAAGTGGGAAAATGCCATTTCAGGGTAATTAGAAATAGAAGATGAATTAGATGATCCAGCATCATGGTAATTAGGTGTTTGAGGATGAGGGTTAATAGTGTCATTAGACAATTTCTTGGAAGAAACTTTTTTGTTCTTCCTACATCCACCACCAACAGGGATATTCCTTAGAGTTCCCCCTTTAGTCCAATACCTTCTGCAAGATTTACAGAAATACCTGGGCTGAGAAAGGCTGTAATTGTTGTAGTAACAGAATTTTGTGTGCTCAGAGTCACAACGAGGGCATTTGAGAGGTTGGTCATGTTGGGGTCTTAGTTTTCTTTCTATTAAAGGCCCTGAACATGTGAAAATGTCATCAGATGGCGAAGAAGAAGAATCGAATTCAATTTCCTCGTTAATTGTATCCTGAAAATGGAAACAAGAGTAAATGTTAGTTAGTGGGAACTTGTCACTGAACTCATAGAATGATTAGCGTGAATTTCAAGAGACATTCCTTTGTCTTTTACGTACAACATTTGCGTAAATCATGCAATGAAAAGATGAAACATATTAATTGTATTTATGTTGAATTCTCCAAAATGTATTACTTTTAAATCATCTAACACGCATATAACGACATTCTTGAAAAGTCCGAACAACATAACTTGATTCATTTAAGTTCCAAACATGACTGACTACGAAAAAAGTAAGCATGAGGATGGAAAGAATATACATGCAGGTCCTTGTTCGCAACATTGGTAATTCTCTTATCAATTACTGCTTCTGCTTCAACTTATGTGAAAAGATTTGAATAGATATAAAATTTAATAAAGAAAAGAATACTTTTGAAATATATCTGTAAAGAATGGATCTTGGGCTTAACTCAATCCCAAAAGCTAACTTGTAGGGGAGAATTGTCCAAGTCCATCTAAAGAGTCCATGTTCCCATTCCATTTCCAATGTGGGACTCTTAACACTCCCCCGCACGCCCAGACCTCGTTAACTGGAGCGTGGACAGTATAATTTGGGGCCCAACATCGGTGTACAAAGAATTGAAATGAGTCTAACTCTGATACCATGTAAAGAATGGATCTTGGGCCTAACTCAACTCCAAAAGCTAGCTTGTAGGGTAAGGATTGTCCAAGTCCATATAAGGAGTACATGTTCCCATTCATTTCCGATGTGAGACTCTTAACAATATCGTCATAAGCGTATCATAACATTATGTAACTAAATATTTTTTGAAACTTGTATCTTAAACATTTTATACCATCTGTATGGCTATAAATATTTTTTGTTAAGGATAAAAGGGAAGGTTAAAATTAAATTATTTCCAAATTTTAAAAACTAATCCCTCCATTTCAATTTGTTTGAAACAAAGGGAGTAATATAGTACTAGGAAGAAAGTGCAAATCACATTATATGCCAGTAAGAATAGGAGACTAATGCCATAAGATTAACGAAAACGTGACCGCATTCGATCAATATACAAACCTGTAGCCAGTTGGATGAATCCATGCAAACTTGCAATGAAGTAATCCCCATTACTATACTCTTCTCAACTTGATAAAAAAGGAACAAACGTTCAGCAATATGTAACCAAATTCTTTCAAAGCTCCTTTACTGCTTCTTGTTTATGTAGTTATATATGTATATCCAAAGGGATAGTGAGAATGAAGGAACAATGAGTGCAATGGAATGAAAAAAATGGGGGCTGAGAACGTGAATATGAAGGAAGCAAAAAGGCCTATGCGGGGACAGGGACTTAGAGCTATGGCTTCCTGCTATTACTGTCGGTGACAACCTATGTGGGCCTGGCTACTGTCGGGCCACTGTCTGCTAATGAATAGGGCCCACACTGGTTAACCTTGACTATATAGCTAGAGAAGTGGACGGCTGCGATTTTGTCAACCGAAAATTTCATAAACAGTAGTAGTTTAGAGAGTAATTATAAAACGTAACTATATTTATTGTATTAGGCAGAAAAGTTGTATTAGGAGGATATCAATTATCAGACATCAGCTATCCACAGATGGTATCAGATGTATCAAATGCATACTGTATCAGTTAAAATTACGCAAAAAATTATATTAGCACCATATAATTATATGTGTGTGTTGCGTCTTTACTACAAAACTCAAAAAGTAGCTGCACTTCATAATTTGTTGGAACTATAATTTTATATCATAAATACAATTTAAATATTTGACACATCCCGAAATTTTTCCTTTTGTCAAACTTTGGATTTGGGAGGGGAAGAGGAGGATACATCTGAGGTGACAGGTAAATGAGAATATTTGGGTCCTCGATAAAGATGCTAGGGGAAGGGGCCAGGGTACTAACAAATGGGCTTGAAAACCGAAACGACACTCCAAATTGTGGACACGAATTAGAAATGGGGGCCTACATGGACAGCATGGACCCCTCTCTCCTTCTACTCTTACAAGCAAGGCATATATTTTCGTATGACGTGTCTCTTCTGATGACACAGTCGTAGTAAAGTCCAGTCTCGTTAGAGTTGCTAACGGCGTTTACCTAACATCACTAGTGAATTTTAATATGTATAACATGTTAATTATTATTTTTATTATACTATTACGCAGACCTATGCTTACATACTGGGTAGTTGTATTGTTATTATTATAGGCTCGCTTAGCCTATCATACTAACATTATTATTTTATAGTTAATTGTCGTTTGATTTATGCTGCTATGTGTATTTTATTTGTCTTATTTCCCTGCATTAGTTATTGATTTTTTTCAAAAGTCGCTATCATAACTTAGTCGCTTTGTTTGTCTTACTTTACTTGTGTTTGTGCTTTGTCTTGAACCGAGAGTCTCTCAGAAACAACCGCTCTACCTACCAAGATAGAGGTATATAATGTCTGCGTACACTCTACCCTCTTCAAACCCCACGTTGTGGGATTTCACTAGCTATGTTGTTGTAGTATTAAGTAGTAATATTTTATTTTTTTTATTTTATTTATAATCACATAACAAATATTTGCTTTGAGTGAAGGTGTTTTACATTGTCGATGCATATCTTCATTCCCCGATTGAAGAGTTGTTTTTCCTAAATAAAAAAAAGAAGTTTATGCTTTTGTTGCTTCAGTCTAGTTCCTAATAAACTTATGCTTGTCAAGGTATTCTCTGGATGTCATATTTCTAGCACGGTCAAAACGTATGACATAGATTGTTTTATATTCTCTGAAAAGTTGAATTTGAGTAACTAAAACTGAAGTGAGATACTGCGTGTTATATATGTTCAATTTGAATATTTATTAAGTAGGGTTCACTCTATAAGAACCTTAATTCTCTATATGGGGAAAACATTAGTTTATTATCATTAATTCTTTTCTAGCAGTAGCGCATTACATCCGAAGCTTTAAAGTTTTTCGTATTTTAGTATAGGGGGATGATCGTCGATCCAAGTGATGATATTTCTATATTACTGTAAAAGATTATATAAGGAGATTATATTAATCCGTTTATTCAACCAATGTGAGACTAGTTGACACTCTCCCACATGTTCAGGACTTTGATAAATTAAATGAAGCATGGATTACATAATACGGTGGTACTCTAAAAAATGACAGTCCGGTGCACTAAGCTCCCGTATATATGGGATCAGGGGAAGGGCTAGACCACAAGGGTCTATTGTACGCAGCTTTACCTCACATTTCTGCAAGAGACTGTTTCCACGGCTTAAACACATAACCTCCTGGTCACATGACAACAACTTTACCAGTTACTCCAAGGCTTCTCTTCACGATGATACTCTAATGAATTAAAATTAACATAATAACAAGGATCAATAAGTATGTTCAGTGGCGAGTCAAAATTTTCATTAAGGGATAACAATTACAAGAAAAACACACGAAGAAGTCAAGATAATTCAACGTAATAGTAAATATACATAAAATAAATTAACCTAGTGCAATTTCCCAGTGATGTGCTAATATTTGTTCAACTAGAGCATGCATTACATAACCCGAGGGTCTAATATTCTACAAGAGTAAGATATCACATGAAAGAATAAATATTAGGCTTGACTCAACTTCATGTTCTCACCGACGCGGGACTTAACAAACACTGTACCTAGCTAGTTACTCAATAATTCAAATGATCCACACATGAAATTTAGAGCGCGGCTAAGATAGAAGGCAAGTTTTAATAAAAACAGATCAAAAGTAACATGCATGGTGATAAGGATATCATTTCCTTTGTGCTTTCCAAAAAGATAAATAAATGGTTCCTAAGCCTTTCACCCTTTAGCCTGGATTTTAGAATCCCAAAATTGGGAGGAATGTGATTTGAAAAGCTATGGCTATAATTAGTTCATCTTTTCCATTTAATCTTAAATTACCGAAGCGCTGAAAAGAATTTTTCCATGTTAGTTTCTTTCTTCAACCAAATGACAAAAAGAGAGAACAATCATCTTTTTTCTCTCTCAATTTGGAGAAAAAGATCACTTCATCACATGTTAGTATTTTATCAGCAGGACCAATTTCCTCATTACATTGTCCCTTTTTTCTTCTTTGTAAATAAAAAAAGAAAATTCCCAAAGTAGGGTTCTCCAACTTTTGTGATCAAATTTCTGTTTGAAAATCGAGGAGGGAAAAGCAAAAGAAAATCCAGCATCGATCGTAAAATCCGCTAAAGTCCTAATAAGAAGAATACCAAAGGTAAAAAGAATAAAACACCAAAAGTTTTAGCTATCTTTAGATATATAGCGTGTGAGACACTCCTAGAATATTTAACAAAGTTGGAAGTACAAATGACATAATCATGAAGTTGCTCAAAAGAAAGTTACTTATTACTCCCACAATTTATATATGATACAATTTTTTTTTTCTATTTGTCCCAAAACGAATGATATATTTTTAGATTTAAAAATAATTTAATTTTAAATTTTTCCTTTTACCTTTAATTAAATGATTTATAACTATACAAATATTTATAACGCTTGTTTTAGACTATAAATTTTAAAATTTTTTATTTCTTTCTTAAACTTCGTGCATAGTCAAATTATATCATATAAATTGGGAGAATGAAGTACTTATCTAAGTAAGAAACTGGACATGGATTTTTACACCTGACAGATTTTGTTAAAGACAATGATTCATGTTTTACGATTAATCATAAGGCTTTTATTCCAGCTAGGAGTTACCCATGCACTTAGGGATAGTCAAAGACGAGAAGAAACAAATTAGAAGGAAAAATCATTTAATGTTACTTGTTGCGAATAGTAGGAATTACGTTACGTGTGTTTAAAATTAATAGAATATACACAATATATTCTTTTGATATCATTAGTGATCTTATATATCTATAGTTATGATAATAATCTTTTGTATTAGTTAAATGTATATTTGATTTCTGTAATTATAGTCTAGGATCACTATTGTATATCATGTATATAAACCAATTACATTAATGAAATCAACAAAAGATTATTCTCTTTCATAGTATCAGCAGTCTAGGGCGATATTTTTTTCTCCATTCTATTCTTCCGCCGCCCTACCTCCTTCTCGGCCTCCCTTCACCAATTTTTTTCCGCCACCCTAATTCTATTCGTGTTCCTCAATCATGTCTACCACAAAGAATACCTTTCATTATGCTCTTGCAGTCTACGACATCAAGAACAACATTTCTATTGTCCTTGAAATGGAGAACGTCCAATACACGACGTGGCGGAACTTTTTAAAATTCACGCAAGGTCTCATAGAGTCCTACATTACATCGTCAAACCGGAAAAAGGCAAGGAGAAAGTGACTTCCACCGATGATGAAATAGAGTTATGAGCGACTCTTGATGCTACGGTCCGTCAATGGATTTATTCCACCATCTCAACGGACCTCTTACACACAATTATCGAACCCGACATCATGGCTATGGAAGCTTGGAATAAGTTGCGTGATATATTCCAAGATAACAAAAATTCTCGTGCCGTAATCCTTGAGTAAGAATTCTCTCACACGACTATGGAGGATTTTCCGAATGCCTCCGCTAACTGTCAAAAGGCACAAGGAATTATCGGATCAACTCAAGAATGTCGGTGCGCGCCCGTCACAAATGATCGTCACGTTCTTCAGATGGTTGTGGGCCTCTCCGAGGCGTATAATGGGGTTGGAACTCTTCTTTTCCAAAGTAATCATATCCCACTGTTATACCAATCACGTTCCATGCTCACCCTAGAAGAAGCAGGGTTGGCTAAAAAGGCCATAACCGGAGCCCATTCCGCCATGATGGTGGCCACGTCCCGAGAAACCGATGACTCTCAATCATTCTCCAAAATTTATGGTCAAAACCGTAACAATGGGGGTGGCAAAAGGGTAAAAAATGTGGCAAAAACAGCGGCGGTGGCAAGGGTGGAGACCGCGATAGCGGCAGTGGCGACCAGCAGGGGGCTGGGCCACAACACCCCTGGAAGCAGGCTTGGGCCAGTGGGCAGTGGACATGGGGCCTGCCTTGGGCTAGTGGGTAGTGGTCCATGCCGCCCTACCCTTACCCTACACAAAACTGGGCCAGGCCTAGTGGACGGCAGCAACAATAATAAGCCCAGAATGGGCCTCAAAATCATTCGGCCTGGCAGCAGCCTGGCCTGCTTGGGCCTCGGCCACAGTAGGCTTTCGCTGCTGCGGGCCCAATAGTCTCTCCGACCCACACGGATATTGAGGCGGCAATTCATACACTTGGGCTAAATCCTTCGGATGCGAATTGGTACATGGACATCGATGCTACTTCTCATATGACATTCGCGCAAGGTAATCTCTCATCTTATTTCAATTTGAGCAAAAAATATGGTATAATTATTGGTAATGGTCATTCAATTCCAATTCGTGGTTATGATCACACAAATTTGTCTCCCCCAAACCCGGCTTTAGCCTTGAAAAATGTCCTTCATGCTCCTTAATTAATTAAAAATTTGGTGTTTGTTCGGAAATTTACAACTGATAACTCATTTTTTGTTGAATTTGATCCATTTGGATTTTCTGTGAAGGATTTCTGGACGGGGATACATCTAATGAGATGTGATAGTTGGGGCGAGCTTTATCACATCACCACCACCAAAACAAGCCACACCGTCAACGTTTGCCACTTTAGCACCTTCCTTATGGCATAAACGTTTGGGTCATCCGGGAGCGTATGTTTTTGCCTCCCTTAAAAACAATAAATTTATTGAGTGTAATAATGCTTGTAGTGCTAATGTTTGTTCATCCATTCCTCTTGGGAAATATGTTAAATTATCATTTGTTGCCTCAAATTCTAGTACAATATTGTCATTTGATATTATTTATTGTGATCTTTAGACGTCTCCCATTTTGAGCTCTTCGGGCCACCATTATTATATTTTGTTGTTGGATTATTATTCTAATTTTTGTGGACATTTCCGTTATCTAAAAAGTCTCAGGTTTATTCCACACTCCTATCATTTCGAACATTCATCTGTACTCAATTTGGACGGAAAATTAGGAACATTCAATGTGATAATGGAAGAGAATTTGAAAATGGGCCATTTAGAGAATTTTGTAAGGTTAATTGTATATCTTTTAGATTTTCATGTCCACATACGTCATCACAAAATGGGAAACCCGAGAGAAAAAACCGCACCATTAATAATAGTATTCGTACATTACTAGCCCATGCATCACTACCACCTTTATTTTGGCATCATGCATTACAAATGACAACTTACCTTCTTAACATACTCCTTAGAAAGGATTAGCATACCAATCCCCACTCAAAATTCTTTATTAAAAAGACCATTCATATTCTCATTTTAGGGTGTTTGGGTGTTTATGTTATCTTCTATTCTCCTGCACTACCCTTAATAACTTTGAGCCCGTTATATCGCTTGTGTGTTTTTGGGTTACCCATCTAATCATTGTGGTTATACATTCTATGATTTATCCTCTAATAAAATCATTATTAGTCACCATGTCATTTTTTGTGAAACCCAATTTACGTTTGCTAAGTTGCATAATTCTGCATCCAAGTCTTATGAATTTTTGGATGATAGGCTATCACCGTATGTGGTCCACCATTTGATCCAGCCCACACCTCGGATCCTGGACCAGCAAGCACAATCAGGCCCACTACATGTTAGCCCAACACTCTCTCGTCCATATTTTCTACCAGCAGGCCCACTGCATGTTGGCCCAAATGATTTCGGTCTGCAGCTTCTGCCAGCAGGCCCATTGCTTGCTGGCCAAACAATCCCATCCTTAAGATTCTGCCAGCAGGCACATTGCCTACTGGCCCAAATACTCTCGGTCCACGTTTCTGACAGCAGGCCCACGGCCTGCCGGCCTAAATAATTACAGCCACCAACCAGCCCAAGTCCTCCCAACTTAATCGCTTTCGACACCACTACACTAACCCAGATCCAGCCCACTTCTATTCTGGGACAAAGGCCCGTTACTCATAGCCAACGGGGTATTTTTAGACCAAAATAATAATTTAATCTTAACTCTAATGGCACTAAATTACATCTACCACGTAACTTCGTGTCTGCCCTTCGTGATTCGAATTGGAAAATGGCTATGAATGATGAATATAATGCTCTTATTGAAAATAAGATGTGGGAGTTGGTGCCCCATCCACATGTGTTAATGTGATTCATTCTATGTGGATTTTTACTCATAAGGAAAAATCTGATGGTTATTTTGAGAGGCATAAGGCCCAACTTGTAGGTGATGGCAAAACTCAATAGTTTGGCGTGAATTGTGGAGAGAAATTTAGTCTGGTGGTCAAACCGACAACTATTCACACTGTTCTCAATCTAGCTCTCTTAGAAGCATGGCCCATTCATCAGCTGGACGTGAAAATACGTTCTTACACGGCGAACTCAAGAAAACTGTATACATGCATCAGCCCTTGGGTTTCAGGGACCCCGCTCATACTAATCATGTGTGCTTGCTGAAGAAATCCTTTTATGGGCTAAAACAGGCTCCTTGGGCTTGGTACAAAAGATTTGCAAATTATGTGTCTACTCTTGGGTTTTCTCACAACAAGTCTGATCATTCTCTATTCATCTACCATCACGGTACTTCTATGGCCTACATTCTGTTATATGTGGATTATATTATATTGACTTCTTCCTCTGATAAACTGCGTAAGTCTATCATATCTCTTCTCAGCTTAGAATTTTCTATGAAAAACTTGGGACTATTGAGTTATTTTTTGGGTATAGCTATCACTCGTCATGCAGGTGGTCTATTTCTATCTCAGAGGAAGTATGCAGCAGAGATCATTGAACGGGCTGACATGTCAGCCTGTAAGTCATCTCTTACTCTGGTTGACACTAAACCGAAGCTGAGTGCTACTTCTAACACACCATACGAGAATCCCTCCCACTATTGTAGTCTTGCGGGGCTATTCAATATCTCACGTTTACGAGGCCCGATATTACTTATGCAGTGCAACATGTGTGTTTATTCATGTATGATCCGAGGAAAGAACACATGCACGCTCTCAAATGCATTGTGCGCTACATTCAGGGCGCTCTTGATTATGGTTTACACTTATATCCATCATCAGTATCTACTCCCATGTCGTATACATATGTTTGTTGGAGTGGATGTCCAGATACCAGGCGTTCGACATCTAGTTATTGTATGTTTGTTGGTGATAACTTGGTCTCTTGGTCGGCTAAATGTCAGGCTACTTTGTCACGCTTTAGCGCGGAGCCTGAATATCGAGGGGTCGCCAATGTATTGTCTGAGTCCTGTTGGTTGCGTAACCTCCTCTTAGAGCTTCATTTTCCTATTCGGAAAGCTACCCTGATCTACTGCAATAATATCTCTCGGGGAATCCTGTACAACATCAACGCACTAAATCTATCGAGATAGATATTCACTTTATTCGCGAAAAGGTAGCTCGTGGACAAGTACGTGTCTTGCATGTCCCTTCACGTTATCAAATTGCTGACATCTTTACTAAGGGTCTTCCCTTAGTTCTATTTGAAGATTTTAGGAACAATCTCAGCATACAACAACCGCCCATTATGACTGCGGGGGTGTGATAGAATATACACAATATATTCTTTTGATATCATTAGTGATCTTGTATATCTGTAGTTATGGCAGTAATCTTTTGTATTAGTTAAGTGTATATTTGATTTTCGTAATTATAACCTAGGTTAACTATTGTATATCATGTATATAAGCCAATTACATTAATGAAATCAACCTTTCAAAAATAATATATCTATATATATATATGTGTGTGTGTGTGTGTGTGTATACCTAAAGCGAATCTAGAATTTTTAGTTTATAGATTCTGAATAGCTTACTAGTTCTAATAAATTATTTATGCATATTAAGTAATTTCATAATACAAATATAATGAGTATATGTTGAAAATATTGATTGAGATTATATTCATATTCTTCATATATTCTGTAATTACTATTTTGATGTAATTATGTAAACTAGATATTCTCATACAGTTGTATATATATATTGCATTAATGAGAATCCTCCCAGGAAGGAGAATTACACAATTCTACATGGTATCAGAAGTCAAACCCTAATCCCATTCCTACCCTACACAAATCCGCCCCCCTCCCCTTTCTTTTTGCACCGCCAAAACAACCAATTTTCATGGCTTCTCCCCAGTGTTCCTCCTCCTCCTCTCATAACTCCTTTCATCCGGCCTTTGCCGTAACAAATATCAATAACTTTATCCCTTTGGTTCTTGAACAAGAGGATGGACAATACTCATCGTGGGTTGAACTATTTCAAATACATGCTTGTGCATACAACGTCCTTGATCACATTGATGCCACCATGCCTCGTCTACCCGACGTGATAGCGGCTAGATGCAATCGTTAAACAATGGATATATGGCACCATATCTAAGGATCTACTTCATACTATTATTAAGACACGTGCTTCGGCTCATGAATTATGGGCAAGGTTAGAAGAAATCTTTCAAAACAACAAATACAAGTGCCGTATATCTGGAGGAGCACTTTAATAACACCCGTCTTGAGAATTTTGCTAATATGTCAGCATATTGTAAACAAATGAAGTTAGTTGCAGACCAATTATATAATGTTGTCAATCCAATTTCAAAAACAAATATGGTTCTGCAACTAATTAATGGTTTGCCAAATGGTGAGTATGACACATTTGTGACGATGATCCAACAGGCTGATCCCTCCCTAGTTTCAACAAGGTCCGATCACAATTACTATTGGAGGATACTAGACGTTCCAAATAAGAGAAACATAATCAGAAGGCGTTGGTAGTTAATGCACCACCGACCACCACTGCACCCGCCGAACCACCGCAACACGCGGACTACCAAAATCAGCGTGGTGGCAGAGGCCGAGGCTGCGGTAATGGATGCAGCGGCAGAGGAAAGGGCCGAGGGGGACAATTCCAATTTTGGTGGACACCCACGGCAGGCCCAATCCCCATATCCGTGGCCCAACCCAATGTCGTGGCCAACCCCCGGAACTTGAGCCCCCCTTGCCCTTACCCAATTTCCCCTGCCCAGCACCCGAGTCCGACACCGAATATACTGGGCCCTACTCCTGGCCCACACCACAAAGGTCAGCCATACCAGGACCCACTTCTCTACGAACCAACAGCAACAATATGCATACGATCTTATGGCCCCTACCGAACTGAGTCAGGCCTACAACACTATGAATCTCCATCAGCCCGACAACGCATGGTATATGGATACATGTGCCACATCCCACCTCACTCATGACTCTGGTAATCTCCCTCAACTATTTAATTTGAACAATCCTCAATTTTTTTGGTCAGCAATGGCAATCGCATTCCAATTCAAGGCTATGGCACCACTCAAACACAATCACATCACCATCCCTTTACCTTAAAAATATCATATATGCTCCTAACACCATTAAAAACTTAATCTCTATTAGGAAATTTACTAGTGACAATTCCATATTTATTGAGTTTGACCCTTTTGGTTTTTCTGTGAAGGACCTACGTATGGGGACAACTCTTACGAGATGCAATAGTGTGGGGGACCTATATCCTTTCTCATACACTTCTGTTGCAAGTGTCAATCCACCAACCTCTCTAGCTGCAATCTCTCCATCAACTTGGCACAGTAGACTCGGGCACCCGGGAGCACCCTTTTTTAATTTTCTTAAAAGTCAAAATTTCATTCAATGTAATAAAGGAAAATTTACCCACGCTTGCTACTCTTGTCCTTTAGGAAATCATGTTAGACATCCTTTTTAATATTCATTGAGTGTAACTTTTTCTCCTTTTGATATTATTTATGCGAATTTATGGACATCTCTCCCATTACTAGCAAACTGGGTTACAAATATTATTTGGTACTTTTGGATGATTTCTCTCATTTTCTTTGGGTTTATCCTCTAAAATATAAGTCCCAAGTTTACTCAACTTTTCTTGCATTTCAAGCATATGTTAAAACTCAATTTGAGAAAACCATCAAAATGTTTCAATGTGATAACGGCCGTGAGTTTGACAACTTCACCTTTCATAAATTTTGTGTGAAAAATGACATGGTGTTTCGATTTTCTTTCCCCCATACCACACCTCAAAATGGTATAGCCGAAAGAATTCTGTGCACCATCAACAATAAGATCCGCACTATGCTTTTCCATGCTTCCATCCCCCTTCCTTTTGGGTCTACGCATTGCACATGGCATCTTATTTTCTTAATATATTACCAACACGAACTCTTCAAAATAAAACTCCAAACGAAATTCTATTTCGTATGATCCCTTCTTATGATCATCTTTGGATTTTTAGTTGTCTATGCTACCCGAATCTCGCCTCCACGACCCCTCACAAATTAGCACCTAGGACTACTCCTTGCATTTTCTTGGGTTTCTCATCGAATCATATGGGGGTACATATGCTATGATTTGTCCACAATAAAATCCTAGTCTCTTGCCATGTCACATTGAGGAGAACATTTTTCCATTTGCAAATGTCGAAAATCTCAAGTCAATGATTTCAGCTTTTTTGACGATCCGAACACTTCCCTTCTCATTAGAAACGCAATACATAGTGCTAGTATTCCAGATCAATGCTCACCGCCCCTGTGAACTACCCTGTTGACCAACCCCCTACCCCCGTCGACCACCCCCTGTCCACTGCCCTCACCACCAACGCCCTACCCCACAACCCCCTGAGCCCGTCGCCTAATCCACTTCCCACGTCGTCCACCCCCTTCCCTCATCATTGCCCCTACAGTACCCATCACTGCCCCCGTCACTGCTCCAACACCCCCTGGCTACTGCCCCGGCCCTTATTCCTACACACTGCATGGAAACCCGTGCCCAACATAGGATTTTCAAGATATTTCACCTCTACCTAAAAATCCAAAATTATCCAAGCTTGACCTAAATTGAAATACGGCCATGCGTGAGGAATTTGATGCGCTCACTACACAACACACTTGGGATCTTGTCCTAAAACTAGAGGGGGTGAATGTGATTCATTATATGTGGTTATATCGTCACAAATTCAGAGATAGTGGTGAGCTTGAACGCCATAAGGCGAGACTTGTGGCAAATGACACGGGGCAATAAGAGGGAGTTGATTGTGGTGATACCTTCAGTCCAGTGGTTAAACGTATCACCATTTGTATTATTTTGAGCATTGCTATGGGGAAGAACTTGTTGATTCATCAACTTGATGTGAAAAATGCGCTATTACATAGGGTTTGAAAGAAACCGTTTATATGCATCAACCATCTGACTTTGTGCATCCCTCGGATCCTCAGCATGTATGTCGTCATCGCAAGTCACTCTATGGCTTAAAATAAGCCCCGAGCTTGGTATGAGTGATTAGCCACCTACATCATGCAGATCGAGTTTGTGTGCAGCAAAAGTGATAATTCACTTTTTATTTTTCATTCAAGTAATGACACTGCATACCTTTTGCTCTATGTGGATGAAATTGTCCTGACTGACTCCTTTAATGTGCTGACAAATGAGATCATTACCTTACTCAAATTAGTATTTGTCATGACAAACTTGGGTAAGTTGAGTTATTTCTTGGGGGTTTTTATGACTAGATCCGCGAATGCAATGTTCCTGTGTCAGTGTAAGTATGCCGAAGAGATTATTTACAGGGCTAAAATGGCAAACTGCAAGATCATGCCTACTCTAGTCGACTTGAAGTCGAAGCTCAGCTCCAATAATAGGGATCCGGTGCGTGATCCTTCTCTTTATAGCAGTCTCGCTGGTGCACTTCAATATCTTACCTTCACTAGGCCCGATATTGTCTATGTTGTTCAACAAGTGTGCTTGTTCATGTATGCTTCCAGGTAGCCTCACTTTACAACTCTTAAACATATCATTCGATACGTTAAGAGTACCCTTGAGTTTGGATTACATCTTTATACATCTGCACCGACTAGGCTGGTATCATACACATATGTCGATTGGGGCAGCTGTCCTGACACATGTCGATCTACTTCCGACTATTGTGTATTTTTGGGTGATAACCTCATTTCATGGTCTGCAAAATGGCAAGCCACGCTTTCCCATTCGAGTGCAGAATCAGAATATAAAAGTGTTGCGAACGTTGTTGCCAAAACTTGTTGGCTCAGAAATCTCCTTCTAGAGCTTCATTGTCCCTTATGTAAGGCATCTATTATCTACTGTGATAACGTATCTGCTGTCTATTTATCTCATAACCTGTTTCAACATCAGAGAACCAAACATATTGAGATAGATATTTATTTTGTTCGTAAGAAGGTTGTCATGGGTCATGTTTGGGTGTTACATGTTCCTTCTGCCTATCAGTACGCAGATATATTTAGTAAGGGACTTCCTCGGCCGCTATTCGTTAACTTCAGATCCAGTCTCAGCGTCCGGCCTCCTCATGCTCCGACTGAGGGGTGTGATAGAGAATATATTAATATTCTCCATATTGTTAGGTAGATTTTAGTACTATTTTAGAGTGTGTTTTAGGGAGTCTTTTGTTTGTCTTTAAGTTATTTTGTGCAGTATTATGCGTGTGTTTTGTGTTTTCAGGTTTTAAGCGATTCAGAAAGGAAATAGGCGGTTATTGAGGATAAAAATGTATACCTGGCCACAAGAAATAAGTAAAATGTATACTTTAGTTTGTTAATTTTGTAGTTTAGAAATCATCACCTGTATTTGTTAGCCAAATAGAAACCAAAGATTAGTTAATTGGTACTTGATAAATCAGTCAATGTGGACGATACTCGGTCTTACCGAAATTTATTACAAATTGTGATACGTACACTTGCGTAGCATCTAAAAATAATGCAACAAGTTTTTGGCGCCGTTGTCGGGACTGAAGTATTATCAATATTAAAATAATTAATCTAATTTCTAATTTGGTTGTTCCTAGAAAACATTTTTTTACTTAATCTGTGTGCAATGTTTCTGATCAATTTTAGGTAGTTTTGGTATACACGAAGCAGGAGAGGAGCATACAATATTGTTCCTCTTAATCCGAAGATTGAAAAAGCGTGCAAGCAGAACCGAAAGAATAAAAGAATTGCTGATTCAACCGCTATGACTAATCAACATGATAATGATGGGTTGAATGGAGGGGTGTCCGAATTCGTGCAGGCACAAGCCCAGAATCCTGCGGCGAGGAGCTTACGGGACTACATATTGCCAACTGTTACAAGTGTGCAGACATGCATAAGGCCACCAGTTGTGGAGGCAAATAATTTTGAGATTAAGCCAGCAATCCTGCATATGGTCCAGAGCACAGTTCAGTTTGATGGATTGCCTTCAGAAGATCCACACATGCATTTGGCAAACTTTTTGGAGTTATGTGCTACATTTAAGTATAATGGTGTTACTGATGATGCCATTAGGTTGAGGCTCTTCCCATTCTCACTAAGGGACCGAGCCAAAAGCTGGTTTAACTCTCATCAGGCAAATTCTATTACTACTTGGCTAGATTTGGCTCAGAAATCTCTTGCCAAGTTCTTTCCTCTATCAAAGGCTGTGAAGTTAAGGAGAAAAATGAACATTTTTTATCAGCTTGATGGGGAGTCTTTGTATGATGCTTGGGAGAGGTTTAAGGAGTTGCAAATGAGATGTCCTCACCATGGAATTGAACAATGAATGTTGGTCCAAAATTTCTACAATGGGTTGTGTGGCACTACTTGTACCATAGTTGATGTTGCGGCTGGAGGAGCATTTATGAGTAAAAATGCTAATGAGGCGTATGAATTATTAGAAGATATGGCCACAAACAACCATCAATGGTCGGATGAGAGATCAACGAGCAGTAGAAAAGCAACAGGGGTTCATGAGTTGGATGCCATCACTGCATTAACTGCTCAAGTTACTTATTTAACAAAGCAATTACAACAGAATACAGTGGCTGCCAATGTTGTTCAGACACAGGCAAAATGTGAAATTTGTGGAGGACCACATACTTTTGATCATTGCACATCAGTGGATCCCAATAATGTACATATGGACCAAGCTCAGGTTCAAGCAGTTGGAAATATTCAGAGGCCTTACAACAATCCATTATCCAACACTTATAATCCTGGATGGAGGAATCACCCTAACTTTTCATATAGAAACGACCAAGGCCAACAATAATAGTTTCAAGGGCAATATCAGAACCAACAACCACAGTTCCAAGGGCAATATCAGCAGAACAGTCTACAACAACCAATGAATCAAGCTTCATTTTTCAGCAGCCTAGGCCACAAGTTCAACAAGCTAACCCCAATGAGTTGCAAACAGCCTTGTTGACTCTCACCAATTCCCAAATATAGTTCATGACAGAGACAAGATCCTCTATTCAGAATTTAGAGACACAAGTGGGGCAGTTAGCAAACACGTTGAATAACAGACCTCAAGGGAATCTGCCTAGCAATACCGTTGTGAACCCGAATGAGCAGTGTCAGGCCATCACCTTGACAAGTGGTAAGCAAGTGGAGCAGTCTATAACCCAACCACCTGTTGAAAAGAATGATGACTTAGGAGAGATATCAGGTTTAGAGAAAGAGGGGGTTACTGAAGATCACCCTAGTACAGAGAAGGCACCACCCGCAGGTATGGTTGACCCTCAAATCAGAATTCCATTCCCCAAAGACTTTGAAAAAATTCTCTTGATAAACAATTTTCCAAGTTTTTAGAGGTGTTCAAGAAATTGCACATAAATATTCCCTTTGCTGAGGCCCTAGAACAAATGCCCAGTTATGTGAAATTTATGAAGGAAATTAAGAAAGATGGGATATTATGAGACTGTGGCTTTAACTGAAGAGTGCAACGCCATTTTGGAAAAGAAGTTTCCTCAGAAATTACGAGATCTAGGGAGCTTTACTATTCTCTGCACTATCGAGAAATTTGAATGCCAACATGCGCTGTGTGATTTGGGGGCAAGTATCAACTTGATGCCCTCATCTGTGTTTCGTAGACTTGGTTTGGATGAAACTAGGCCTATAACTATTACTTTGCAGCTAGCAGATCGTTCGATCAAACATCCATGAGGTATCATTGAAGATGTACTAGTGAAAGTGGATAAGTTCATATTTCCCGCTGACTTCATCATTATGGATATGGAAGAAGATGAAAATGTGCCCATCATCCTGGGGAGACCATTCTTAGCTATAAGGCGAACACTTATAGATGTGGAGAATGGAGAATTAAAAACTCCGAGTCCAGGGAGAAGAAGTGATCTTTAATGTATTTAGGGCATCAACTTATCCAAGAGCAAGTGACGACTGCTTCTCCATTGATGTGATTTAAAAAACTATTTATGAGAAAGGCTTCAAGAGTACTGATGCTCTTGAAGTACCATTAACACATTGCGAGAAAGATAACAGTGAAGATACTGATCTCGTGGAATATGCCAAGTGTGTTAACCCCCATGAGGCCCTCTATAGGAGAACAAAAAGGAAAAAGAAAAAGAAAGGGATCCTGAAATGGCTTTGTTGCAAGGGTGATTTACCCCCATTGAATTCAAAATGAAGAAGAAATATGCGTCCGGCTAAATGACGTTAAATGACAGCGCTATTGGGAGGCAACCCAACATTTTAATTTTGTTATTTTATTTTGTTTTGTTTATCTTATTTTGAACAATCTCATTGTCTTGTTGTTTCTTGTTTTGTGTTGTTTATGATTAGGAAAATTGAGAGTTGTCCTTCACAGTACCAGCCCTAGTAGCCACCACCACCGCCACCACCATTCTGAATCGCTTAGCTGCAGTTTCGGTAAGTCTTCTTACTCTTGCTTTACTTATCACATTGGGGACAATGTGTCGAATAGGTTTGAGGGGGAGTCTTACTGTTTTGTGTTAATAATGTTAATTATTTGTGTTCAGTTGTTTGTTTATTGTTAGTGTCTTAGTTTTAGTGTCAATGTTTGAGTGTCTTGTGTCAATGAATCAAGTTAATAATAATAGCCCATGAGATTGAGTGAACACGTGTGATAGAGTTGAATGAAATTGATAGCCATGAAATGCATAAATCTGTGTGCTTAAGTTGGATAGGTCCTGAGTTGTTTTCAATTATTAATAAGTATGAAAACTTGATCATGATTGGTGAATTTCTTGTACTTGAATATTGGTTTATGCATGATTGAATTTTGGTTTGAGGAAAGATTGTGGAAAGTCCTAGAACTTGCTTGCTTGCTATTTGAGACGAAATCATAGATGATGCATACTTAGGAAGATAATTTAGGCCATCTTTGAAACGATTGGGCCTTTCAAGCCAACCTTGACTAATTTAATCCCTAGTTACCTTTTTCGAGCCTTAAGTAACCCTTCTTTGATTGACACATATTCTGAGCCTACTTGAAACCCTTTACAAATATTTTCCTTCCCTTGAATTCCATGAGCATATACGTATATGATTGGGGGATTGGCACTTTGTAATTGGTATTTTAAATTGAGTGCTATCAATAGAAAAAAAAATGAATACACTACACTTCCCTTGTACATACATTGAAAAACAAGTTTTGGGGTGTAGTTCGAAAAGAAAAGAAAAATTGGGTAAAGAAAAATTGGGGATTGCTTTTGGTTTATAACGTGAATATAGAGTCGGGTTGATTGGTTTATATGCTTATGGTAACTTTGAGCCTAAATGACATTTCATCTACCTGTGCCTAAGCCTGTCGTAATAACCTATAAAAGTCCTATTGATTCTTGAGCATGTGTTGTCTAAATTAGTGTAGCAAGTTAGCAAGCCTATAGAACTTGGACCCGATGGACTGTTTGTGAGAATTAGTTGTGCATGAACTAATATTGAATACTTGTTTAAGTCAATAATCATGGTTGAGTGGTCATATGCATTAATAAATTTAAGTAAATTTGAGGAATATCTGACTTGAAATTCTAGATAGCAAATTAGTGGCTAAAATGTTCCTGAAGATTATATTGCATGTTGTTCATGATTTTTGAGTCATGATATATTTTGTTGACCTGATTCAGTCTAGAGTCTGTGTGTTTTTCTTTTTAGGGTGTCTAGAGTTATTTACTCGAGAACGAGTAAAGTTTAAGTTTGGGGGTGTTTGTTAGGTAGATTTTAGTACTGTTTTAGAGTTTATTTTAGGGAGTCTTTTGTTTGTCTTTTAGTTGTTTTGTGTAGTATTAAGCGTGTGTTTTGTGTTTTCAGGTTTTAAGCGATTCAGAAAGGAAATAGGCGGTTATTGAGGATAAAAATGTATACCTGGCCACAAGAAATAAGTCAAAGAAGCCCTGGGAAGCTCGGAAAGCAATTTAAACGAATTCCGGATGAAGAAGGCTGAAGCGCCGCGGCGCCCAACACTAGCACTGCGGCACCCCTCTGGCAGTCAGCACACGATCTTCAAAGTGAATTAGAGCCGCGGCGCCGACGACATCAGGGAAGCGAGAAACCTAAATTTAACAAGGGCAAAAAGGTCCATTTTGGTTTTTTTTCGTGATATATATTGGGGAAACGTTTTTCTGAGAAGAAGAGAAGTTTTAGGTTTGGAGGACACTTTGGAGGCAAGAAACAAGAGAACAATAAGCCATTAGAAACATCTATTGTTCAAGTTCTTTTCCTTTTCTTTACTTTAATTCAGTTCATGTTGGATATTAAGTTGATTAGTTTTCTTAGCATGACTATGAGCTAATTACTTTTATTAGGGTTTTCCGTTGAATCACTTGAAACTCTATTATGAATTAATGCATTGTTAATGTTCTTCTTCATCTATTAAGATCTTTTCAATTTGCATTTATTGAAGGAGAATTAATTGGCCATTAGTTTTCATTACCTATATGATTTTAAATCAAGATATGAAAAGGGAGATTTGAATATGCTATAGTTGATTAGACTAAGTTTAATCTTGAACAAGAATATCACGATTGCTTGTGTAGTTGATTTGGTTATTGATCTTAATCCTCTTATGTGGTTGAACTTATCATAGAAATATAGAAAGTTCTCACTTAGGTTGAGTTTTTATATGCCCTAACCGGAATATAGAACATATCTGTTAACCTGCTATCTTAATAAGAAGAAGAATCGTTAGTCTTGCATTAATGAATGATAGAGCGAAAAGTTGAGGAGATTGGATACCCTAATTTCTTCATTACTAAATTTAACCTCGTGTATTTCCACTACTACCTTAGTTCTGCAATTTACTTTAGTTTGTTAATTTTGTAGTTTAGAAATCATCACCTATATTCGTTAGCCAAATAGAAACCAAATATTAGTTAATTAGTACTTGATAAATCAGTCTCTGTGGACGATACTCGGTCTTACCGAAATTTATTACAAATTGAGATACATACACTTGCGTAGCATCTAGAAATAACGCAACACATATATTCTGTAATTATTATTTTAATGTAATTATGTAAACTAGATATTCTCATACAATTAGGTTTGTAATTGTAAACACCTATATATATATTGCATTAATGAGAATCCTCTCAGGAAGGAGAATTACACAATTCTATAAATATAATTAAGCAATAAAAGTGTGCACTCTAGTAGCTTAAGTTTTTATATGAGATGATCACACCTTTCAATATGGTATTAGAGCAAGCAGAGGTCTTGGGCTCATGTCTCGCCGCCACCCATTATTAAAATGAATTTTTTACATGCTTGACTCATGAAAAAAAATCAGACCCGCATGTGAAAGGACGTGTTTAAAATATAATTACGTAAATAAAATTGTGTTCTTTCTAACTTAAATTTTTAGATGAGATGGATCATATCAGTATTTTGGGATTGAATTTAATATACCTATTGATAAAAAGGTAGGAGTATAAATAAAGTTAAATGTACATTTTAGATTTCACACTCTCATCTAAATTTTATTTTGCTTTATAAGTCTTAAATATGTTTTATCAAAATGTTGGAGGCATTGGATAAGGCTTCCAAGATCTGTAAATATTCTTTCTCTGTTTAAATTATGGTTGTCCAGTGGGTCGGGTCGGCCCGATCCCGGCCCGATTACCGCCCCTGTGCCTCCAAAAAAATTGAATGAAATTGTAGGTAGCGGGGTTCGATCTCGGGACGGGACTAGGGCTCGAGAATCTCGCCCGTCCCGATCCCGCCTCATCCCGACCCGGCCCCCCCCTGCAAAAATAGTCGTGCAACAATGGCCAAATTTTGATTCTGGCAGTTGTGCAATGGCTATAACGGTCATCCCCCCCCCCCCTTTAATATTTAGTTTTAACCCTAAGTTAGTATATTTATACTTTAACCCTATTTCTCAACTATAAATACCTCATTTTTCTCACAAATCTTCTTACCATCTCTTTAATCTCTACATTGCCTACTAAATATTTTATTTTATTTTCTTATTTGTATCAAAGTTTAAAAATTGGGAGTGAAGTTGACAATTAGCTTGAGGATCATCCATCGAGCTAACTTTCTATTTTCAACATCGATTACACGTCGACGTTACGTCGGCGTTTGGTACCTTCGTTCCTTCTTTAAATTATTATTGTTACTTAATTTTAATTATCGTACTTAATTTCATTATCTTTAATTATTTATTTACATAATTATAATGGAACGAATTGGACGTTTTATTTCTGGTAGATGTACTAGGGGTAACATGGGTAAGGGTGCATCTTCTAGTAATCATGTTCCTAGTCCCGATGATTTCACTCATATAGATGAAAATGATTTTTAATGATATTAATATATCATTAGATCATGAGGTATCTTCCGCAGCTGAACCAAACTTTAATTTTGAAAATGAATTAGATGATAATATAGATAACACGCCCACTAGTGCACCTCCACCTTAGGCTAAGTCTCAGCCTGAAACTGAAACTGGAATGCCTCCTATTCCCCTTAGTATGAGTCGAGGCCCCAAACAACGAAAATTAAAATCACTTGCATGAGATTTTTTTGATAGGGACAGTGAGAATCAACTAGTTAGATGTAAAATTTATCAAGAAGTTTATAAATTTAAAACCGAAAAAGATCACGATGGGACGAGAGATTTATTGAAACATGTACAAAACATGCACAAACTATAAATTAGGAAGAATACTTTTTGCCGCCCTCATTATTCAGTGAGTATCCGTTCTTCATTCCTGCCTTTACAGCAAAGGATATACATTGGATTGGAAAATAACCAAACTTTTTCTTCAATTACTAATTGTTAAATAATGCTTCCAGAATTTCCCTAAAGCAAGTATATAACATGAATCTTGACGCTTCTTATTATTCCATTGACAACAGTAATTTACCTTCAAACTTTAAGGAGTTTACCAATATTATACTATGTAGTATTACTGGAAAATCTTGATATTGAAGCCATTAAAGAGCTGTACTCTTTTCATATATAGTATCATAGCTTACTTTAATCTTTGAACATGTAAATCATATTTACCGGAGGCGAAACTAAGATTTCTAAAATATATATGGGTGCATCAATAAAAAAAAAAGAGAGGAAATAATGTGTTAAGTGAGAATTAAACCATATTTCTCTAGATAAATAACTCAATATTTAACCAAGTGCATCATTAACCTTCTTGGGGTATGGGTGTCAGGCTGCCAACAGATAATATTATACCAATTCTAGAGAATATATACATAAAATATCTAGATTTACGGAGAGATCATGGGTTCACGTGCACCATAATCTATCTAATAAATCCTCCCTTGATATCTACTGAAGTACCTTTAAAGGCGGACCTAGAGTTTTAGCTACATATTTGGCAAAATTCACTAGATTTGGCTAAAATCTTATATTTGTGTTAAGAAATTCATTGAATATATATAAATAATTTATCAAGAATCCATAAACGATCTTTTCTAAAATTCATAACCCATAAATTTAAAATTTTAGATCCGTCTATGATTACCACATATCTCCTGAATTACCCTCCTAGGAATAGATCTGGTGCAACTTTAAAATGAAATGATTTCATCTACCTTTCTTCTCATGCAAGATTGTCGTTGCATGGCAAGCAAGATAAAAGAGAATGAAAGAAAAGGGAAGGGAATATATTATCAAGAAGCAGATTGCAAGCTTGTCATGACTTGGAAGTGCATGTAAGGACCATATATGCATGTGAAATTAATACTACGTGCATGTCTCTTTAAATTTGAACTTATTTTGGCACTACGACTCTTAAAAAGAATGGACGTGGTTTAGTTTGGGACCATGTTCCTTTGCCAACACAGAGTCTAAGATTTTTTATTCTTATTCCTGGAATCTTTTGATAGATCAGGTTGCTTGCTTAAATTTCACCCTACTTTTCATACTCATCATTATTGTTATACATAATAGTAGGGTAAATACACCAAATCAAGCAATTTAATCATAATAATTATAGGTTAAAATGAAAATATATATCATTTATCCACGGTGGAGTAATTAATGAGTGTACTAAAGACATTTATAACTTATTTAGTGTAAACATTATATGCAAGTAAATTCTTTATATAAGGTAGCTAATAAATTCTTTAGGGATGAAGCCTTGGAGTAACTGGTAAAGTTGATGTCATGTGATCTGGAGGTCTTGGGTTCAAGCCGTGGAAACAGCTTCTTGCATAAATGCAAGGTAAAGGCTGCGTACAATAGACCCTTGTGATTCCGGCCCTTCTCTGGACCCCGCGCATAGCGGGAGCTTAGTGCGCCAGGCTACCATTTGCCCTTTTTAAGGTAGCTAGTACATACATTAACACTGTACAATTTCCAAGGGAGTTCAAAACCTTAGAAATCAGGACTGGATGTAAAGTTGCGATGCTGGGTTCATATGAAATCAGTAGTTTTGACGCAGAATATAAATTTATTAAAATTGTAATAAATTGTAGGTCTAAATCCATAATTTTAAAAATAGATAAGCTCAATGCTAAAAATCTTAAACATCTAACCATAAGTAATGTTTAAATTCTGAATTGGGTGATATTAGAAATCCCAAATTTCTTACAAATATGTGACAAAGAAACGATTGTTTTTGAAACATTACTAATTGTATCTCTCAAATTAGCAACACTTCCTGTTATTTGGACAACGCACAGCGCAGATGAAGAAAAGTAAAATGAGGGCACCTCGTAACAGGTGCAGTCAAAGTGACTAACTGACTATGCTGAGGAGTATATATTACATAGTCGGATCCCACTCTATGAATATAACATGTGGCCCAGATGACCTGGAAAGAGTGCTATTAGGATTTGGTGTTGAAGATAATAATATTATTATATAGATTTAGTTTATATTCATTTATAGTGTCACTAAATGTATACTTGCATTACTTTTTAGATTACTACTAATCATTATAGATAACTATCGATAATTACCTTTTAAATGAAGATCTTAAATGAATTGTCAATATAAAAAGATTAAGTTAAACTCTATATATTAATAATATATAGAGGGTATTACAATTTACAATGATGTAAGCATACAAAATATGATAATGTTGATAGAGAATACGTAAATATTCTCTATATATTATGTAATTATTATTTTAGTGTAATTATGTAAAGTAGATATTCTCATATGATTAGGATTACAATTATAAACACCTATATATATTGTATTAATGAGAAGACTCCAGATAAGGAGAATTACACTATTCTACATGGTATCAAGCGTCAAACCTTACCCTCCTCCAAAACCCTAAATCTGCCCCCCCTATTTTTCACGCCGTCGCCGATTACAAAACCCTAAATCCGACGCCTCTTTTTCACGCCGCCACCGGCAGCCCTTGCCCATGGATTCTCCCATCTCTTCCTCTTCCACCCACGACACACATCCTACTCATTCTCCCCCCCCCCCCCCTAACACCTTTCATCCGGCCTTTGCCGTGACGAACATCAAAAATTTTATCCCTTTGATTCTTGATCAAGAGGATGGTCAATACTTATCATGGGTTGAACTATTTCGAATACATGCTTGTGCTTACAGTGTCCTTGATCACATCAATGTCACCACCCCCCGCCCACCCGACGTCGACAACCCAACGTGGAAGCGCCTCGATGCAATCGTCAAACAATGGATATATGACACCATATCCAAAGATTTACTTCATATCATTATGAAGACAGGTGCTTTGGCTCACAAATTATCGACGAGACTAGAAGAAATCTTATAAGACAATAAACATACACGTGTTGTGTATCTGGAGGAACAATTTAACAACATCCGTCTTGAGAACTTTGCTAACATGTCAGACTATTGTAAACAACTAAAATTAGTTGATGATCAATTTTCTAATGTTGGAAATCCGATTTCTGAAACAAAGATGGTTTTGCAACTCATCAATGGGTTGTCGAAAGGTGAGTATGATACACTTGCGATGATGATCCAACAAGCTTATCCCCTCCCTAGCTTCAATAATGCCCGCTCATAATTGCTATTGGAAGAGACTAGACATGCCAAACAAGACGAACATAATCAGAAGGTGTTGGTAGTAGATGCACCGCCGACCACCCTTGCACCTCCCGGACAACCAAAATTAGCGCGGTGGCCGAGGACGAGCTTGAGGGAACGGCCGCGACGGAAAAGGAAGGGGACAAGGGGGCCGGTCCAATTTTGGTAGACAACCACGACATGCCCAGTCCCCATATCCGTGGGCCAACCCAATGTTGGCCTACCTCCGGCAATTAAGCCTCCCCCTTGCCCTTACCCAACTGCCCCGGCCCAGAACCCGAGTCTGACACCGAGTATATTGGGCCTTGATCTTGGTCCACGCCAACCATACCATACCAGGCCCACTTCTCCACAACCCAACAACAGAGGAAGACGACCCTATGTCCCTTACCGAACTAAGTCAGGCCTACAACACTATGAATCTCCAGTAGCCCGACGACGTATTTTACATGGATACAGGTGCCACATCCCACCTCACTCGTGACTCTGGTAATCACCCGCACCTATTTAGTTTGAACAATTCTCAATTTATTTTGGTCAGCGATGACAATCACATTCCAATTCAAGGCTATGGCACCACTCAAATAAAACCACCTCACCCACCCTTTACCCTAAAAATGTCCTATATGCTCCTAACATCATTAAAAACTTAATCTTTGTTTGAAAATTTGCTAGTGACAATTCCGTATCTATTGAGTTTGACCTTTTTGGTTTTTATGTGAAGGACCTACATATGGGGACACCTCTTATGAGATGCAATAGTGTGGGGAACCTATATCCTTTCTCATCCAATTTAGCTACAAGTGTCAATCCACCAACCTCTCTATCTGCAATCTCTCCATCAACTTGGCACAGTAGACTCGGGCACCCGGGAGCACCAGTTTTTAATTTTCTTAGAAGTCAAAATTTCATTCAATATAATGAAGGGAAATTTATCCACACTTGCTACTCTTGTCCTTTAGGAAAGCATGTTAGACTTCCTTTTCAATCTTCATTAAGTATTTTCTCCTTTTGATATTATCCATGTGGATTTATGAACATCTCCTATTACTAGCAAACTGGGCCACAAATATTATTTGGTGTTTTTGGATAATTTATCTCATTTTCTTTGGGTTTATCCTTTAAAATATAAGTCCCAAGTTTACACATTTTTTCTTGAATTTCAAACATATGTTAAAACCTAATTTGAGAAGACCATCAAAACATTTTAATGTGATAACGGCCATGAGTTTGACAACTTCCCCTTTCATAAATTTTGTGCGGACCACGACATGATGTTTTAATTTTTTTTCCCTCATACCTCACCTCAAAATGGTAAAGCCGAAAAAATCCTACGCACCGTCAACAATAAGATCCACACTATGCTCTTTCATGCTTCAATCCCCTTTCATTTTGGGTATACGCATTACACATGGCAACTTACCTCCTTAATATATCACCAACATGAACTCTTCAAAATAAAACTCCAACTTAAATTCTCTTCCGTCGGATTCCCTCTTATGATCACCTTCGAATTTTTGGTTGTCTATGCTACCCGAATATCTCCTCTATGGCCCCTCACAAATTAGCACCTAAGACTACTCCTTGCATTTTCTTAGGTTTCCCGTCGAACCATAGGGGGTACATATGCTATGATTTGTCCACAAATAAAATCCTAGTCTCTCGCCATGTCACATTCGAGGAGAACGTTTTTCCATTTGCAAACGTCCAAAAATTTCAAATCACTAATTACGACTTCCTTGATGATCCAAACACTTCCCCTCTCATTAGAAACACAATGCATAGTGCTAGTATTCAGGATCAACAATCAACGCCCCTGCCATCCATCCCGTCACTGCCCCAGAACCCGTCGACTACACCCCCAAACACATAGACTACCCCTTATCCATTGTTCCCATCTTGACCTCACCATTCCCGTCAAACAGCCCACTGCCACACCGCAAAAATTCCCCGACGACGTCCCCACAGCCCTTGTCGACCACCCTCCTGCCCCCGATAACCAAACTGCCCCAGTTCTCGTGACCCAAACAACCCCACTGTCCCCAGTTCCCGTCACCCAAATAGGCCCGATTCTAACCCACCGCATAGAAACCCGTGCCCATCACGAGATTTTCAAATCGAAAGTCCAGTTTAACCTATCCACTACTATCTCATCTCTACCTAAAAACCCAAAATTAACCAAGCTTGACCCGAATTGGAATGTTATCATGTGTGAAGAATTTGATGCGCTCACTACACAGTGCACTTGGGATCTTATCCCAAAACCAGAAGGGGTGAATGTGATTCATTGCATGTGGCTATATCGTCATAAAGTCATAGACAATGGTGAGCTTGAAAGCCATAAGGCGAGACTTGTGGCAAATGGCACGGGGCAATAAGAGGGAGTTGATTGTGGTGAGACCTTCAGTCCAGTGGTTAAACCAGCCAACATTCACATTGTTTTGAGCATATCTATGGGAAAGAACTGGCCGATTGATCAACTTGATGTGAAAAATACGTTCTTACATGGAGATTTGAAAAAAAACTGTATATATGCATCAACTGTCTGGATTTGTGAATCCATCGGCTCCTAAGTATATATGTCGTCTTCGAAAGTCACTCTATGGCTTGAAACAAGCCCCTAGAGCTTGGTATGAGCGCTTTGTCACTTACATCATACAGATCGGGTTCGTGTGTAGCAAAATGATAGATCAATTTTTATTTTTCATCCAGGTAATGGCGCTGCATACTTTTTGCTCTATGTGAATGAAATTGTCCTGACTGCCTCCTCTGATGTGCTGAAAAATGAGATCATTACCTTGCTCAAATCAGAATTTTCCATGACAGACTTGGGTAAGTTGAGTTATTTCTTGGGGGTTTTCGTGACTAGATCCGCGAATGCAATGTTCCTGTGTAAGCGTAAGTATGCCGAAGAGATTGTTTACAAAGCTAAAATAGCAAACTCCAAGATCATGCCTACTCCAATCGACTCGAAGTCGAAGCTCAGCACCAATGATGGGGATCCGATGTGTGATCCTTCTCTTTATAGGAGTCTCGCAGGTGCATTTCAGTATCTTACCTTCACTAGGCTCGATATTGTCTATGTTGTTCAACAAGTATGCTTGTTCATGTATGCTCCCAGGGAGCCTCACTTTACCGCTCTTAAACATATCATTCGATACGTTAAGAGTACTCTTGACTATGGATTACATGTTTATACATCTGCACTGACCAGGCTGGTATCATACACGTACGTCGATTGGGGCAGCTGTACTGACACACGTCGATCTACTTCCGGCTATTGTGTATTTTTGGGTGATAACCTCATTTCGTGGTCTGCAAAATGGCAAGCCACGCTTTCCCATTCGAGTGCAGAATCAGAATATAAAAGAGTTGCGAACGTTGTTGCCAAAACTTGTTGGCTCAGAAACCTCCTTCTAAAGCTTCATTGTCCCTTACGTAAGGCATTTATTATCTACTGTGATAACGTATCTGCTGTCTATTTATCTCATAACCCGGTTCAACATCAGAGAACCAAACATATTGAGATAGATATTCACTTTGTTCGTAAGAAGTTGTCATGGGTCATGTTCGGGTGTTACATGTTCCTTCTGTCTATCAGTACGCAAATATATTTACTAAGGGACTTCCTCGACATCTATTCCTTGACTTCAGATCCAGTCTTAGCGTTCGGCCTCCTCATGCTCCGACTGAGGGGGTGTGATAGAGAATATATTAATATTCTCCATATTGTTAGGTAAATTTTAGTACTGTTTTAGAGTGTGTTTTAGGGAGTTTTTTGTTTGTCTTTTAGTTATTTTGTGCAGTATTATGCATATGTTTTGTGTTTTCAGGTTTTAAGCGATTCAGAAAGGAAATAGGCGGTTATTGAGGATAAAAATGTATACCTGGCCACAAGAAATAAGTCAAAGAAGCCCTGGGAAGCTCGAAAAGCAATTTAAACGAATTCTGGACGAAGAAGGCTGAAGAGCCGCGGCCCCCAATACTAGCGCCGCGACGCCCCTCTGGCAGTGAGCACACGATCTTCAAAAGTGAATTAGAGCAGCAACGCCTGTTTGAAGAGTCGCGGCGCCGACGACGCCAGGGAAGCGAGAAACCTACATTTAACAAGGGTAAAATGGTCCATTTTGGGTTTTTTTTCGTGATATATATTGGGGGAAGCATTTTTTTTGAGAAGAAGAGAAGTTTTAGGTTGTGAGGACACTTTGGAGGCAAGAAACAAGAGAACAAGAAGCCATTAGAGACATCTATTGTTCAAGTTCTTTTTCTTTTCTTTACTTTAATTCAGTTCATGTTGGATATTAAGTTGATTAGCTTTCTTAGCATGACTATGAGCTAATTACTTTTATTAGGGTTTTCCGTTGAATCACATGAAACTCTATCATGAATTAATGCATTGTTAATGTTCTTCTTCATCTATTAAGATCTTTTCAACTTTCGTTTATTGAATGAGAATTAATTGGCCATTAGTTTTCATTACCTATATGATTTCAAATCAAGATCTGAAAAGGGAGATTTGAATATGCTATAGTTGATTAGACTAAGTTTAATCTTGAACAGGAGTATCACGATTGCTTGTGTAGTTGTTTTGGTTATTGATCTTAATCTTCCTATGTGGTTGAACTTATCATAGAAATATAAAAAGTTCTCACTTAGGTTGAGTTTTTATCTGTCCTAACCGGAATATAGAACATATCAGTTAACATGCTATCTTAATAAGAAGAAGAATTGTTAGTCTTGCATTAATGAATGATAGAGCGGAAAGTTGAGGAGATTGGAAACCCTAATTCCTTCATTACTGAATTAAACCTCGTGTATTTCCATTACTACCTTAGTTCTGCAATTTACTTTAGTTTGTTAATTCTGTAGTTTAGAAATCATCACCTATATTCGTTAGCCAAATAGAAACCAAATATTAGTTAATTAGTACTTGATAAATCAGTCTCTGTGGACGATACTCGGTCTTACCAAAATTTATTACAAATTGAGATACATACACTTGCGTAGCATCTAGAAATAACGCAACAAGTTTTTGGCGCCGTTGCCGGGGACTAAAGTATTATCAATATCAAAATAATTAATCTTATTTCTAATTTGGTTGTTCCTAGAAAACATTTTTTTTACTTAATATGCGTGCAGTGTTTCTGATCAATTTTATATAGTTTTGGTATATGCGAAACAGGAGAGGAGCAGACAACTTTGTTCCTCTTAATTCGGAGATTGAAAAAGCATGCAAGCACAACGAAAGCGTACGACGATATAGTGTCTTCTTAAAACAGAAAACAACAACAGCCTAAATTATTTTCCTTTTTTTCTTTTGGGGAGACAAAGTGAGTTTGATTGATGGACTAGTATGAATTGGACAATAATCTTAAACAAAGTTTGTGACAAATCTGAACATCAAATCTTCCACTATGAAAACACGAGTACATTTTACCTAAAGAAGTATACTTCCAAGCAATTATAACCCAATATGTCCACATATGCGGTCAACCCTTTATTGGCGTTGTTGTTTTACGCATGAAGGAGTGAGGGGTACCGTTAGAGGCGGATCATCATTGTGATATCGAATTTAGCTCAATTCTATACTTTTAACGCGTAATATATATTTAAAAATAAAATTTAATAAAAAAAATAGTAAATTAGACCTCTAATTTTAAAAATATAATAAATTCACTATTAGAAATATTAAATATTAAACTCATATAGCTTAAATCATATGGATCCGCATCTGAGTATCATCCATGAATATGGTGGGATCGATGTATCAGATCCTCTATCCTTAATTATATTAACGTTCTTGAGTTAGAATCCTGAAATGAAAATCCTTGTAAAGAACATTATGATTCTAAATTAGTAGGATCAATATTTTTTAATAGAAAATATTTTTTTAAAAAAAAACATTGTGGGGCTAGCCTTGGATTTAAGGAAATATATGCAGCCACTAGCAGCCAGAGTAGATACGCATGCGCAAGGGAAATTGAGCGATGACTACGGCCATAAAATGATTCTCATCTATCTGCTTAGCTTTCCTCCAAAAGAGATTGGCACATTATACTTGCCCAAACATTATTAATATAGACCAAATTTTCAAATAGTCGGTGGCAGGATCTTTTAGTGCACACACGTTATACACTTAAATATTGCGATTTTGTTCTATCTAACTCTTCACTAATAATTGAAAAATGCTTACTCGCATTCAATATTATATTAAATTAAATAGTTTAACTATACAAATCACAAATTAAAAAAAAATAAAAGTTTATATCTAAGACACGCGTATTTTGAACTTAATTATTAAATAAGTTTTTGTTGTGATTTAACTGTTTTTGCCTTAACTAATAATAAAACAGAAGCCAACATGAGTCATGAAACGTGAAGGTACAAGCCGACCGTGCGTCCATCAGCTTGTCGCGCGCCTTTGTTTGAATTTCTTAGTAGTGTAATTGGCTCTATTCTTTTGGTCATTATCTATCAATATGTTATCCTTTTTATTTTTGAGTTAACTTTGTTTGAATTTCTGTGCTTGATGACCTTACTTACCCACAAAGATAAGATTGCATTGACTACTGCTTTGCCCTTAGACTTGTGTCCATACTCTCAATTTTAACGTTCCAGCATTTGGCTAGCTACTTGTTGATGTTGGATGGATGTTGTGACAACATCTGTAAATGTTCAGGACAATATCTTAGGAAAATAAGAATGTTGCTTGCGATTGTGACAACATTCCTGACAACATCTCTGTAACGATTTTGCCTATTCTTCCGGCCAAAACATGTTGTGTTACTGTGAGTAAAAAATGACCTAGGCAAACTTATAATGATGCTGTGTTTAAAACGTGGTAAAAGAAACAATCAAAGCTTGGAGAGGAAGCAGCGTGAAGACCAAGTCCAGAACGTTGAGCTTTTTAAGGAGCAAGAACCAGTCCAAGCTGAAGCCTTCTTTTACTCAACCTCCGCAACCAATCAGTGAGAATTTCAAGGGAAGTTCCACACTATAAATAGAGGGAAGCTTCAGAGTATCGATATCCAGAATTGAACGAGAAGAATTAACAAGAGAGCTCTCGGATATTCACCTTAGAAATTGGATCAACACACTTAGCCTAAAGTAGTATAACAACATCTAGTCCCACATTACTATTGCTGCCCAGATTCTAGATCAAGCTTATATTTCAAGCAATTGTAATGAAGATGTTGTATTTGTCTTTTTAGATCTTTTAACTTTAGGCTGAAGTCATCTGCGACTTCACTTTTGTTTGTAATTTCTTTTTCGCATTTATTGTTCAAACTTGTAAAAAAAAAATCATTTGTAATTGTATATAATTTATACAATTCTTTGGTCATTGACCATCAAGGGATATATTAATATATACCCTTGAAAATATAAACTTTGTGTCTCTTAATCTATATTAATCTATAAAGGTTTAAAACTGTTTTATCACAATGTTGCCTCAGATGTTGACACAACATTGAAGGCAACATCCAGAAACTGTTTTAATTGTTCTAGTTGTTACGGTTTTATTCTTACATATTCTTGCTTATTCGTAACCTCGGACCCAACACTACTCATTTGTTATTCAAATATAGTAACAAAATTTATGCGCACGTCATACTTGCACCAGGACGGATGCACGTTGAACAAAGCGTCGAAAAGTTTAAATAGATATTACCTAACTTGAAAAAAATATAGTATTGTTGGGAGATTTGCTCTATGGTACTTTATAAAGCGGTACGGGAAGTATTTAACTATTACAAGTATTCGAAAGGATAAATAAAGATTTCAATAATTCAATAAAGCAGTACGGGAAGTATTTAACTATTACAAGTATTCGAAAGGATAAACAAAGATTCAATAATTCAACATGGAATCTGAAAATTACAATAGTTACACAAGTAAAAAACTGGAAATTCCAGTTTTGTAGAAGACGGAAAAATGTAAAATGTTTTTGCTGAGTCGAGTGTAGCTATTGTAATTTTCAGATTCCATGTTGAATTATTGAATCTTTGTTTATCCTTTCGAATACTTGTAATAGTTAAATACTTCCCGTACTGCTTTATAAAGTACCATAGAGCAAAACTCCCAACAACTTAAGACAATATTGCCCCGTATGTATCCTTTATACGTCCTGGACAATTTGTCTCCCAAGATAAAACAGCAATGGAACCCTTGAGCAAAGGAAACTCAAGAGCTACCGTGAAGAATATTGAGTAACGAAATGATGCTTGGAAGTTGTAGGAAGAAAACTATTTCGGTTATGTATTTTCGAGCACTGTTTTTCTGCATCCGTTTATGTATTTTCGTGCATATGTCTTAGTGCTCAACAATGGTGTAATGGGGTATTTATATAGGAGAGGGAGGGGTCACATTTCTGAAAAGCTGTCTCCATAATAGCCAAATAATGGCCATTATGGAGGTAGTAAAGTCACCAACATAAATGGGAGAAAGACCAACTGTTTTGGCATTTCGTTTTGACCGTCGAAATTCGATTTTCTCGGAAACTTCGGGGACCAAACGTACATCTTGAAACTTCGGGGACCAAACGCACATCCGAAAGAATTCGGTCCAAATCGTATATCTAAAACTTCGGGATCAAACGTACTTCGGCAAAGTTTTCGGCCCAAAAAGATAATATCGAAGACCCACGCCCACGACCACGACCCACGACCCGTGACCCGTGAACCCGAGAACCGGAACTCGGAACCGGAACCGGGCCGGACGGGACGGGCGGGCGGCGGCGCGCGTGTGGTCTTTCCTCGAACCGAAGCACATCTAGGTCCTCCCTCCTTTAAACACATGGGATACCCCTTGGGGTCCCAAACCCCAAACCAATTTCGAATCTTATATACACAACAATTCTTTCTTCCTCTACCGATGAGGGAGAATTACACACAATACCACACTTTCCATGCTTCAAACACCTTACTTCGTGAACCAATATCTCTTTCATTTCTCAATGAAATTTGACGATTCTTGACCCTACGGTTATCTACGTACTTAGTAGATCATGCATGTGTGAAGAACCGGATTCTCCAACATACGTTACACTAGTGTTTAAGCCGTTAAAGTTGGTCGGTCGCAACTCCCGCCAAAGGCAAATTTCCAACAATCCCCTCTTGAAAGAGATTTTGGCGCACTCACATGGTGTCTTTTCATTTCAAAGAATATTTCAAATGCGGACCGATGTTGCATAAGGAGAGGTAGCCTCGCTTTGAACCTTCCATAGTTGAATACCATCGGACTTACTTACTGCGCGGTGAACGTGATGTCTTGAACCGTCGGTGTTTAGTGTAAGCCAAGACAACGGTACCAACACAACAAATTCCCTTACTCTCTTCTTCGTAATGTTTTGTCCGTTTTGGCCATGGACAACGTCTTGGATTCTTAAGTGCGTTCAATTTGAGGCGGCCCGTCCTCGCACTTAAATAGGTGGTCTCCTACAAGGTATCCCGCTATACCCCACTTCACAAGTGTTAGGAACCATTAAAAGTTTCCCAAAGACCTAACCTCAACTGTTGAGGATCATTACAGTTTTGAAAACTTAACCTTTACCCATACTCTGCAGATAGCACTTAACGTCTATCGCGGGAACGGCTTTGGATTTGGTGTTTCTTTTCGAAATCACTATCCGAAGTGCTCATGCTTCGACCGAAGCGATCAACGAACCTTTACAACTTAGTTTTCCCATTGAACCAAATTACCGGGATCTCCGGTTCGTAAGGTTGGGTTTCCATTTGTATTGGTTCGTATATTTTGGGTTTTAAGCCCATTCCCTAGACAACAGTGAGAACACTTGATCTCCGGGTAGTCCCTTAGTTAGTAAATAAGGAAGTGACACCCGTGATGATCAACCGCCATACGGTCTTATGTCTCCGACGGATCGTGACAGAGATATGTCCAGACGCCGTCATCCGTGTCCTTCCTAAAGCCGACCGGCTAGCCACGATGTAGAACTGCGCCGAAGGCACGGGTTTCTCCCAATAAGGGACGTCCTCTAATGAGTCGTGAAGTTACTCAACTTCTTTCATGCTTTGTATAAAGCGATAAACTCCGATACCATCATGAATCGGTCGATGCAAGTTTCTTAGAGGATTTTCCAAGAACCACCATACACATTTACTTGTGGCTTTGGTGTTCTTCGATCCGATGTCCGCTTTGCATCACCGTGTTCTCTCGTAACCGTGGACATCCGAATACTATAATCCGTAGATAAGCGAATAATTCGGATATCGTCATATCCGACTTAACGCCTTCTATTGATCATGTATTAAGATCATCGGTGAACCTTAGTTCAACCGATCTGTTTGTTGGACGATACCAGTGTCGGTTGTAGTGTGTACAATACATTGAACTACACGTGACCCGAGCATATCGCTCCTTGTCTATGGGTGCACCATGATTCCAATCGCTTCTATGATTCATATCCATTGGTGGCTTCAACGAGACTCATCAACTATCGACCGGTCCGTTAGATGTCTTAGAAATCCAATTCCTAAGATGTCATCTCGTGATACTCATATCTTTCATATCGAGACTTTGTTTCAATATGATTTTCACTCTAAGACCGTTGGTTTTCCAACCGTTGGCTTTCTAACTTCGAGTCAATGTTTCGTGATCGATTCATTGTTTCTTTTTTATCCGAGACTTTCAGACCAAAATGTTAACATTTCGGGGACCAAAATGAAAGTCCAGGAAGAAGCCCAACAACAACAAACCAATTCGATCCTCTTCTTCCAACTCTCCGATTTGGAAGGTCGTTTCAACACCCATGCCATGTAAGATTACAATGGCCCCGGATGTGAAGCTACTCACAGGGGAGCACTTTTTACAACCCAAAGGTTCTTTTCCGGAGGAAGATTAACTATTACACACGTATGGTTCTATATATGGAATCTATTTCTCCCTTTAGCTTCTTTCCAAAGCGGCGCTTTTGGAGATAACAATTATTTGTTAATTGTCCATGGTTCGTTCTCAACCATACAAGCTAGAAGGACTCGGAACAAGTCTTTGTCCCCTCTTTGCTCCGTCTTGGTTCAATATCTAGAATCCCCGAGTTCGCGATCGGAATATTAAGTTCCTGATAGACAAAGCAACTTTCGAGTCATGAAGATACGGAACGTCTAGTTCCGGACAATCGACCTCGCGGGTTCTTGTTAACCTTGAGCAATTACTCCTTTTTCCTTTTCCAAGGAAAGTTATCTCCAAAGAATTCAAGATTCTTTGACGCCAAGAGCGATCAACACTATCGTTATTTGCAGATCCAGTGGATATGCAATCTACAGTCTTAGGTACAACTTGACATGTTTCAGTATTCCAACTTTTACCAAGCCACCCCACATAATTTGGGCGTACGACTTTGCGCTTGGCTAACGCCGTTGGACTGAAGTGAGAAATGAGCAGTCGTTTAATGAACGATGCTTCACATTCTCCCCTCTATCACTACGATTTCTCAATCCGTAGGCTTAGTTGATATTCAACTTCTGCTTTGTAGCGCTTATCCGCTTCAACAACTTCATCTTTGCTTTTCAACAAACAAAGGATTCCATACGTTGTACCATCATCAATGAAGATCACAACGTACTTGTCTCCCCCTCTATTTTGTATAAACTTCAAATCACCCAATTAGGTGTGACTAAGTTCTAGAGGAGCGGTGCTTCTTTCGCTATTCCCTTGACGGAATTTGGAAAGGTGATTTTGCCTCTTCATCTACCTCACATTTATTTAGAGGGTTTATGTCGACGTGAAGGCAACAATCTCAACATCGTTAGCTTTTGAATGACTTGCTATTTAACGTGTCTTAATCTATGATGGCATAGATGCACGAATTACAAATATATCATTCATTTGGCTACAAACGTACTGTACCATTCTTAGTTATTACAGACCTATTGGACTAGTCTCAAACTAGCTTGACCAACAGCGTCCCTTAAACCAAGTTAGGAATATGTATCACCTCATCTTAGAGTGATCACAATCCATGAAGTCCTATTGAGGACAACCTCTCCAACCCCTTCTACTTTAGAGGTGGCGTTGCTTCACATGAACAACCTCTTGCCCGTGGTTAGGGCATAACCGGATCATATGTGATCTAGATACTCTGGCCCACTCTAGTTTCTTTGGCAGACTGAGTGTCCAATTTCTTTACTGCCTTTATTTAGGCCTTCAGATCATTTAGGACCTGGAAACTCTGGCCCACCTTACTAGGTGTCCATTACTTTTCCTATGAAATGAATTCTGGCACCACTCCAGTCGCCCGGAGGCTTTCTATGACTGAGTGTCCAATATCATCATATCAAAGGAATTTTGGCCCACTCCAGTCGCCGGAGGCTTTGTATGACCGAGTGTCCAATATCATCCTATCAAAGGAATTTTGGCCCACTCCGGTCGGCGGAGGCTTTATGTGATCGAGTGTCCAATATCATCCTATGAAGGATCTTCTCGCCAAATAGTATGACAAAGCTCAACGTCATTAACTTTTAGACTTCTTCCGTTATGATTGGTGCCCAGATAATTCTTGGCGCTTACTTAAGAGTGGTAACAGTTTTCGCACAGTTAGTGGATCTTTCTCCATCGTATGTGCGAACATACTTTACACATTTTAACAATTACACTTAAAAGAACGGATCTTTTTAAGTCATTTACAAAATCCAATCTTTAAATGGAAAAGAAGATGAGATTAAACTTCTGATTTGTTAAAGCATAAGGAATATAGGTGAAGGAAGGGCTGAAAAACTGCATGAAAACTGCCTCCATAATAGCCAAATAATGGCCATTATGGAGGTAGTAAAGTCACCAACATAAATGGTGAAAGACCAACGGATTTGGCCATTATAGGAGGAGTAATTCAGCCAAAATAAATGGCTGAATTGAGTGCTTGGCTTTTCTGTCTTGACCGTCAAAATTCTGAACTTCAGGGACCAAACTGTACATCTTGAAACTTCAGGGACCAAACTGCACATCTGAAAGAATTCTGGTCCAAACTATATATCTGAAACTTCGGGATCAAACCGTACTTCACGGCAAAGTTTTCTTCGGCCCAAAAAGATAATATCGAGAAGACCCACGCCCACGCCCGTGACCCGTGACCCGAGAACCCGAACCGGAACTCGGAATCGAACCGGACCGGACGGGACGGGGGCGGCGGCGGCGCGCGTGTGGTCTTTCCTCGAACCGAAGCACATCTAGGTCCTCCATCCTTTAAACACATGGGATACCCCTTGGGGTCCCAAACCCCAAACCAATTTCGAATCTTATATACACAACAATTCTTTCTTCCTCTACCGATGAGGGAGAATTACACACAATACCACACTTTCCATGCTTCAAACACCTTACTTCGTGAACCAATATCTCTTTCATTTCTCAATGAAATTTGACGATTCTTGGCCCTACGGTTATCTACGTACTTAGTAGATCATGCATGTGTGAAGAACCGGATTCTCCAACATACGTTACACTAGTGTTTAAGCCGTTAAAGTTGGTCGGTCGCAACTCCCGCCAAAGGCAAATTTCCAACAATCCCCTCTTGAAAGAGATTTTGGCGCACTCACATGGTGTCTTTTCATTTCCAAAGAATATTTCAAATGGACCGATGTTGCATAAGGAGAGGTAGCCTCGGCTTTGAACCTTCCATAGTTGAATACCATCGGAATTACTTACCGCGCGGTGAACGTGATGTCTTGAACCGTCGTGTTTAGTGTAAGCCAAGACAACGTACCAACACAACAAATTCCCTTACTCTCTTCTTCGTAATGTTTTGTCCGTTTTGGCCATGGACAACGTCTTGGATTCTTAAGTGCGTTCAATTTGAGGCGGCCCGTCCTCGCACTTAAATAGGTGGTCTCCTACAAGGTATCCCGCTATACCCCACTTCACAAGTGTTAGGAACCATTAAAAGTTTCCTAAAGACCTAACCTCAACCTGTTGAGGATCATTACAGGTTTTGAAAACTTAACCTTTACCCATACCGCGATAGCACTTAACGTCTATCGCGGAACGGCTTTGGATTTGGTGTTTCTTTTCGAAATCACTATCCGAAGTGCTCATGCTTCGACCGAAGCGATCAACCGAACCTTTACAACTTAGTTTTCCCATTGAACCAAATTACCGGGATCTCCAGCCGTAAGGTTGGGTTTCCACCGTATTGGTTCGTATATTTTGGGTTTTAAGCCCATTCCCCTAGACAGCGTAACACTTGATCTCCGGGTAGTCCCTTAGTTAGTAAATAAGGAAGTGACACCCGTGATGATCAACCGCCATACGGTCTTATGTCTCCGACGGATCGTGACAGATATGTCCAGACGCCGTCATCCGTGTCCTTCCTAAAGCCGACCGGCTAGCCACGTGTGTAGAACTGCTGAAGGCACGGGTTTCTCCCAATAAGGGACGTCCTCTAATGAGTCGTGAAGTTACTCAACTTCTTTCATGCTTTGTATAAAGCGATAAACTCCGATACCATCATGAATCGGTCGATGCAAGTTTCTTATAGGATTTTCCAAGAACCACCATACACATTTACTTGTGGCTTTGGTGTTCATCGATCGATGTCCGGTTGCATCACCGTGTTCTCTCGTAACCGCCGGACATCCCGAATACTATAATCCGTAGATAAGCGAATAATTCGTATATCGTCATATCCGACTTAACGCCTTCTATTGATCATGTATTAAGATCATCGGTGAACCTTAGTTCAACCGATCTGTTTGTTGGACGATACCAGTCGGTTGTAGTGTGTACAATACATTGAACTACACGTGACCCGAGCATATCGCTCCTTGTCTATGGGTGCACCATGATTCCAATCGCTTCTATGATTCATATCCATTGGTGGCTTCAACGAGACTCGTCAACTATCGACCGATCCGTTAGATGTCTTAGAAATCCAATTCCTAAGATGTCATCTCGTGATACTCATATCTTTCATATCGAGACTTTGTTTCAATATGATTTTCACTCTAAGACCGTTGGTTTTCCAACCGTTGGCTTTCTAACTTCGTAGTCAATGTTTCGTGATCGATTCATTGTTTCGTTTTATCCGAGACTTTCAGGACCAAAATGTTAACATTTCGTGGACCAAAATGAAAGTCCGGGAAGAAGCCCAACCAACAACAAAAAACCAATTCGATCCTCTTCTTCCAACTCTCCTATTTGGAAGGTCGTTTCAACACCCATGCCATGTAAGATTACAATGGCCCCGGATGTGAAGCTACTCACGGGGAGCACTTTTTACAACCCAAAGGTTCTTTTCCTGAGGAAGATTAACTATTACACACGTATGGTTCTATATATGGAATCTATTTCTCCTTTAGCTTCTTTCCAAAGCGGCGCTTTTGGAGATAACAATTATTTGTTAATTGTCCATGGTTCGTTCTCAACCATACAAGCTAGAAGGACCGGAACAAGTCTTTGTCCCCTCTTTGCTCCGTCTTGGTTCAACATCTAGAATCCCGAGTTCTCATAGATCCGGAATATTAAGTTCCTGGATAGACAAGAACTTTCGAGTCATGAAGATACGGAACGTCTAGTTCCTGGACAAATCGACCCTCGCGGGTTCTTGTTAACCTTGAGCAATTACTCCTTTTTCCTTTTCCAAGGAAAGTTATCTCCAAAGAATTCAGCATTCTTTGACGCCAAGAGGCGATCAACACTATCGTTATTTGCGGATCCGGTGGATATGCAATCTACGATCTTAGGTCGAACTTGACCTGTTTCGGTAGCCCATCTTTTACCAAGTTACCCCTCATAATTTGGGCGTACGACTTCGTGCTTGCTAACACCGTTAGGCGAGGTGAGAAATGAACATTCGTTTAATGAGCGATGCTTCACATTCTCCCCTCTATCACTACGAATTTCTCAATCCGTAGGCTTAGTTGATTTTCAACTTCTCGTTTTGTAGGCTTCAACAACTTCATCTTTGCTTTTCAATAAACAAAGGATTCCATACGTTGTACCATCATCAATGAAGATCACAACGTACTTGTCTCCCCCTCTATTTTGTATAAACTTCAAATCACCCAAGTAGGTGTGACTAAGTTCTAGAGGAGCGGTGCTTCTTTCGCTATTCCCTTGACGGAATTTGGAAATGTGATTTTGCCTCTTCGTCTACCTCACATTCATTTTTTGGGTTTATGTCGACGGTAGGCAACAATCTCAACATCGTTAGCTTTTGAATGACTTGCTATTTAACGTGTCTTAATCTATGATGTCATAGATGCACGGATTACAATATATCATTCATTTGGCTATAGACATATTGTACCACTCTTAGTTATTACGGACTGTTGGACTAGTCTCAAATCGATTTGACCAACAACGTCCTTTAACCAAGTTAGTAACATGTATCACCTCTTTTAGAGTGATCTCATTCCTTGAAGTCCTATTGAGGACAACCTCTCCACCCCTTCTACTTTAGAGGTGGCGTTGCTTCACATGAACAACCTCTTGCCCGTGGTTAGGGCGTAACCGCAGATCATTTGTGATCTAGATACTCCGGCCTACTCCATTGCTTTGCGCATCGAGTGTCCAATTTCTTTCTTGCCTTTCTTTAGGCCTTCGATCATTCAGACTGAAACTCGGCCCACCTTACTAGGTGTCCATTACTTTTCCTATGAAATGAATTTTGGCCCCACTCCACTCGCCCGAGGCTTTATATGACTAAGTGTCCAATATCATCATATCAAAGGAATTTTGGCCCACTCCGATCACCCGGAGGCTTTGTATGACCGAGTGTCCAATATCATCCTATCAAAGGAATTTTGGCCCACTCTAGTCGCCCGGAGGCTTTGTATGACCGAGTGTCCAATATCATCCTATGAAGGATCTTCTCGTCAAATAGTATGACGGACTCAACGTCTTTAGCTTTTAGTCTTCTTCCGTTATGATTGGTGCCCGTGATAATTCTTGGCGCTTACTTAAGAGTGGTAAAAGTTTTCGCACGCTTAGTGGATCTTTCTCCATAGTATGTGCGACCATACTTTACACACTTTAGTAATTACACTTAAAAGAAACGGATTTTCTTAAGTCGTTTACAAAATCCAATCTTTAAACGGAAAAGAAGATGAGATTAAACTTCGATTTGTTAAAGCATAAGGAATATAAATTATTTTCATATTCCTCCTTACTTTAATCCATTTTTAATCGACATAATTTAATCTTTATTCTTGACAAGTAAGAAAAACTACTTATCATTTAATCCTTATTCTTGACAAGTGAGAAAAATACTTATCCCAATTTCGGATTCGGCTCACTTCGATCACTTCATCGACCGAGTGTCCATTTCCTTCTCACCATTATTCGGATCCTTTGTCCGGGACGATATAGGCCTTCCTGCTACAAGATAGAATAACATCTTCACTCTTCTCTTCTTGTCCCAGTTGACATCCTCGTGCTCTCGAGAGCGCTTGTTCCCACCAGTCTTGGTAGCGGTGACACCATGAACACATTCATCATCATCACTCTCTTCTACCGTAAAAAACCATTTCCATATCCAGATTTGGTCACACAACTTTTGACCGACATCTTTCGAACACTAATAGTAATACAATACAAATATTGTCTTAAGTTGTTGGGAGATTTGCTCTATGGTACTTTATAAAGCAGTACGAGAAGTATTTAACTATTACAAGTATTCGAAAGGATAAATAAAGATTTCAATAATTCAACATGGAATCTGAAATTACAATCGTTACACAAGTAAAAACTAGAAATTCCAGTTTTGTAGAAGATGGAAAAATGTAAAATGTTTTTGCTGAGTCGAGTGTAGCACTCTGTCCTTAAGACAATATTGCCCCGTATGTATCCTTTATACGTCTTGGACAATTTGTCTCCCAAGATAAAACAGCAATGGAACCCTTGAGCAAAGGAAACTCAAGAGCTACCGTGAAGAATATTGAGTAACGAAATGATGCTTGGAAGTTGTAGGAAGAAGAAATTTCTGCTTGTGTATTTTCGTGTGTTGCCTCTATCATTTCGTTAGCTTCTTGTTAGTGCTCAACAATGGTGTAAGGGGTGTTTATATAGGTGAAGGAGGGGCTGAAAAACTGCTCTGAAAACGCCTCCATAATAGCCAAATAATGGCCATTATGGAGGTAGTAAAGTCACCAACATAAATGGTGAAAGACCAAAGGATTTGGCCATTATAGGAGGAGTAATTCAGCCAAAATAAATGGCCGAATTGAGTGCTTGGCTTTTCTCGTCTGTGATGACCGTCGAAATTCGAACTTCGGGGACCAAACCGCACATCCGAAAGAATTCTGGTCCAAATCGTATATCCGAAACTTCGGGATCAAACTCGTACTTCCGGCAAAGTTTTCGGCCCAAAAAGATAATACCACGGCCGAACCGGACGGGCGGGCGGCGGCGCGCGCGTGTGGTCTTTCCTCGAACCGAAGCACATCTAGGTCCTCCCTCCTTTAAACACATGGGATACCCCTTGGGGTCCCAAACCCCAAACCAATTTCGAATCTTATATACACAACAATTCTTTCTTCCTCTACCGATGAGGGAGAATTACACACAATACCACACTTTCCATGCTTCAAACACCTTACTTCGTGAACCAATATCTCTTTCATTTCTCAATGAAATTTGACGATTCTTGGCCCTACGGTTATCTACGTACTTAGTAGATCATGCATGTGTGAAGAACCGGATTCTCCAACATACGTTACACTAGTGTTTAAGCCGTTAAAGTTGGTCGGTCGCAACTCCCGCCAAAGGCAAATTTCCAACAAGTATTACCTAAACAAAGAATGATTCATGGTTCACTGGTTAAGCGCCTAATTCAGTTGTGTTGAAGGGTCGAATACCTAGCTCTTTTGTTGTAAATTGAAGTTAAGCAGAAATGATTCCTTGCATCTCGTCTAGCATAAGATTCAACTGAAAGTAGAATTGAATCATGCACCTCGGTCGTGATTTAGAAGTTTAGTTGGTTGACTACTTGAACTTTCATATTATTGATGAAGGTTCGAATCCCCACGTAGTAATCTCCTCCCCATTTTTTATTCCTCTACCCCTATGTAATAAACAAAAAAATTTAAAAAAAAAAAGAAAGCATGCACCTCGTCTAGCATAAGACTCAGCTTAAGTAGAATTGAACTTAAAACTCGTCTAGCATAAGACTCAACTTAAGTAGAATTGAACTCTGCAACTCCTCTCGCATAAGACTCAACTTAAGTAGAATTGAACTCTGCCTCATCTAGCATAAGACTCAACTGAATTAGTGCGTCAAGGCTCTTTCATCATGTCTATGAAAGTGATACTAAATACCTTTTCTATTTTCTTACTTCTACAAGATGTCGTCATCACTAACGAAAAATCTTGCTCACACTAACTAATCAATCAAAATATACACTTCTAGTGCTGACTATTTCTGAAGTATAATTATATAAACACCTTCCCTAACTAAAGGGTATTATAATAAAAAAAATTGTGTGGATTGTTCTTTATACGGGCTGGTATTTAATTTTTGCCCCTCAATTCGTTGGTTTTTAATTTTTGTTCCTACTTCTCATTTAATGAAAATTTATGGATCAAAGTACCTTTCTTCGCGGGTCTACTAAATCAGAGATTCTGGATTCGAATTCCAACAGAGGCGAAAAAAGAAAAAAAAATTGCAAGGCAAAATTTTCATAAAAATTATGACTATTCGGCCAAAGTTATGTAGAGATTATGCCTTAAGAGGCATAGTTTCTATGTAACTAAACTTTGCCTTAAGACATAGTTACATATAGAAGTGTCAATTTCAACCCATATTTTAAAAATTAGCCCACTTAATCCATATTTTAGTGAATTGGGTCACTCATATTTATGTTAGGTAAATATGAGCTTCAATTCTCTTTTTAACCCATAAAATATGGATAAATATGGGTAAAATATGGGTACACATATATGTGACTCACTAGACCCAATAACAACTCAGTTTGCTTAAAATTGGAGAAAATATAAATTTGAGGGAAAATATTTTTCAAAATACATCAACGCACCCCCAACCCACTCTCAATCACCTATACCTACCCCCACCCCTGCCTCTACTCCCTACACCCCACCCACATATCCCCCTCCCGACTTCCCCCCACCCACACACACCAAGCCCCTCCCCCCCTCAATTTTCTATTTCATATATTTTATCTTACTTTAACAAAAACATTATAAAAGTGAAAAAAAAAGTTCTTACACCCCACTCCCTCCCCTCCCACCCGACACATTTTCTATTTCATATATTTAATCTTAGTTTTATAAAAAAAAAAATTAGAAAAGTGGTAAAAAATTCTTACCCCCACCACCCCCCATACATTTTCTATTTCATATATTTTATCTTAATTTTATTTAAAAATGAGAAAAAAATTCTTACCTCACACCCCATCCCACCCCCCCCCCACCCCCCCCACCCACACACATTTTCTATTTCATATATTTTATTTTATTTTCATAAAAAATTAAAAAAAATTAAAAAAAATTCTTACCCCCACCCCGCTTTGCCCGCCCCCCCTCAAACACACATTTTCTCCACCCCCACCCAGCTTTCCCCTACCCCTAACCTTCCCCCCCCCCCACATTTTCTATTTTCATATATTTAATTTTAATTTTATAAAATAATATATAAAAAGAGGTATTTTTCCTTATCCCCCCCCCCCCCACACACACACATTTTCTATTTCATATATTTTATGTTACTTTTATTAAAAAAATAACAAATGAGAAATTTTTTCTTACTTCACACCCCCACCCTACCCCGCACCACCACCCCACTTTGCTCCCCTCCTCCATCTCCCCCCACCCCCACATTTTCTATTTCATATATTTTATCTTATTTTTATAAAAAAGTAGAAATATTTCTTACCTCACACACCACCCTACCTTACCTCCCCCCCCCCCAAATATTTTTTATTTTATATATTTTACTCTGTAAGAAAATTATAAAAAATGGGAAATGTTTTCTTACCCCCCACCCCAGTGTGCTTTGCCCATCTCCCACCCCTTGCCGACACATTTTGTATTTAATATATTTTATTTTACTTTTATAAAAATGGAAAAATAATCATTTATAATTATAAATATATAAAAAAAATATTTTAATTTGACTAAAAAAAATTATAACATTACACTTGAAATAATATTAAAGGTAATTGAGCTGATCAATTGCGTTTCATTGATTTGTTTCTAAATATGGATATCATGCTAATATTCAAATGGCACCGTTCGAAGCTCTGTATAGGCGAAAGTATAGATCGTCAATTGGTTGGTTCGAAGTTGGTGAAACAGAATTGTTAGGGCTAGACTTGGTCTATCAGGCTTTGGAGAAAGTAAATTAATTCAGGAGCATTTGAAAATGGCTAAAAGTCACAACAGTCCTATGCGAATGTGCGGCTTAGAAATTTAGAGTTTCATGTTAACGATTGGGTATTTCTAAAAAAAATTACCTATGAAAGGCGTCATATGATTTGAGAAGAAAGAGAAGTTAGTCCCAAATATATTAGACCATACAGGATCCTACTGAATATCGTCAATTTCGCAAGTTAACTACCTCAAGTATTTAGACCTCATATCAGTTCAGTGTTCAGGTTCCATCTCCGCTAAGTATTCAGATCTCATGTTGTAACATTCATCTTTTTGGCAATAAAATATCATGCTATGATATCCATGTTTACACGTATTCATATCTCATGTCAGTAGCATTCATGTATCCATGTCAGCCAGTCTTCATGTATTCACGTCCCATGTCATGCTCCTCACGTTCATGTAATCATGTCATGTTCATGTCTATGTTCCAGTACTCATGTCATTCGTGCCTATAAAACTCTTTTTCAAATCCCATGTATAGTATTCATATATTCATTCAGTTAATTATTCATGTGTTCATGTCATACCGGTATTCATGATAGTTGGTATCCACGTATTCAAGCTAGTTCAGTATTCATGTTAGTCACATTCATGCTCCAGCTACCATGTAATGTCATGTCATGCGTGTTATAATGTCTTGTGAGGCTTGTGTTGTGCTTTGGTTAGCTTGCAGGTGTTAGAAAAATATTGGGATAGTCCTATTTATAGAGGAAGCTCTGTCAAAAGTTTTATAAAATTTCAGAGTTAGTCATACTCCTAACCATGAATCATCATTCGAGGACGAATGATCCCAAGGAGAGATATTGTAACACCTCGTAACTTTGAGTTATGGTTTGAATCGTATGATGGGAAAATGATGGAACTAAGATGAAGAGTGTAGGAAGTGTTTTGAAAACTAATCAAGGCATAAGAAGAGTCTTCGAAAAAATTAGAATCGGAAGCTACTCTACGGAGCTTGTTTTAAAGTGAGTTTGCAGCAAGCCTTACTAAACCGAGTGTACGGATAAATCTATACGAAATTTGAGAAAACTTCCTTCATGGAAGTTGTATCCCTTTGAAATACATTTCCATCCATATAAGACCTATGTCAAACAGAATTTTGTATAAAAGGTTATGGCTGATTTACTGAGGATGTGTAAAATAGAAATTCGATTCTTGTAGGATTAGGTTTTATAGCCCAATCCTTTATGATAACCTATAAATACAATCCTAAAATATTTTATGTAAACATTTTCGACCAGATCTGCTACCAAACACATAAGATGAGTTCTTATTCAAATCCCTATGTCAATTATGTTAAGTTAACACTAGAATAACACCGAATCATTATTTGAAATCGCTAGATTTTGGTAAATTCATTCAAGGTCGAATTTAGAATAAAGCTTTGGGATTTCTTCAAAAAGGTAAGTCCCTCAATTATTAATGGATTATATGGAGTTATTATTATATTTTAGACATTTAATGGTGGGTAGAATCATGAAATAGGATTGATTTATATGACTCCATCAAACAAAAAATCCTAGTAATTTGTTGTAGATTTTCCCTCCGACCATCCATATTTATTTGGCGTTTTCCGATAATGTAATCGTTGGATCGAGCCCAAATTTTAACTAAGTGGTCACCACATACAGGTATTAAATGTGAACGGTGAAGATCGGATTTGGAGGCCTAGAACAGTGTGGTTTGAGCTATGAACAGTAGCTATGAAAATCGATAAAAACTCTTCTCAAGGTTTCAAGTTCAAAGTTTTGGGTTTCTTCTTCAAAAGTTCATACCTTTTCTTTAAGTCTTGGAGTGACTAAGGTATGTAGAGATTCTATCCACATGTGGGAATATCCATGTTCTTTTCCACATCACGTTCTACCATGAAACAAGAATTCTTCAAACCTAGGGTTTTGCTCAAGTTCTTAATAACCCTATCTATGTTCAATTATTTATAAAAATATTATGTTGTCGTTATTATATTCATGATATGTCAATTGTGATTGTCATTAACCTGTCCGTAATCCATGAACACATGCTTTACTTCCCATGAGTTCTTAAATGCAAATTATGATCATATTTACTCAGTTCTATGAAGTCATATATGTTTTCATGATTTATACAAGTTATATTATGTATTTCTTTACATGTTAAATTTATGAAATTACAAGTTATATTTACAAGCTTTTTCATGGAATTCATGGGCTTTCAAGTCACTATTTTCAAGCACATGTTTTTTAGAGTTGCACAGATTACCGAAAAGGCTCAGATAGCCTGAAACTATGTATGCCAACGTAGGATAAGGGTCACTCCGTCAGAGGACGATACCTTCAAATTATTTATTGGATCCATCATGTTCATGTTCATGTCTCGTACTACGGCAAAGTACGAGATGACTTAGCTGATCGGGCAGAGATCAGACTCCACGTTCACGCGTGGTGGTTCATGTCGGTTTTGTTAATGCTCTCCCACAGATATACAGATATACAGTTTTTAAATTTTATACATGTTATTATACTCATGTTTATGTCTAGTTTCAGTTCAATATTCCAATTATATCATATGTCTGTTTATTTTCTCCAGTTGCTTTACATACGGTATAATTCAAAATGTACTAACGTCCCTTTGCACGGGGCATGCACTTCACGGTACAGATGCTGAGTTTGAGGAAGACGGATCTGCTCAGTAGAATTGCCTTAGTATCAGCTTTTGGTGAGCCCCTCTCATTCGGGGTGCTAGTCATTTATTGTCACGTGTCATTATTATTAGTAGAGGTATGCTAGGGCCTTGTCCTGGTAAACAGTTTGCAGACTCATGTTGTTAGAGGTTTCATAGACTAGTCTAATATCATGTCAGTTTTTCAGTTACTCAGACTTATTATATTTTCAGACTATTTTCGGAATATACCTTATGAATAAATTCAACAAATTAAATTACATATTTTTTTTAAATCATTACCTTAGCATATTTTGATGTCCATGTTGACAAGCAAGCCACGTGGTTCGCTCAGTCACATGCAGTCAGGCATCGAGTACTGTGTTTCACCCAGGTCATAGTTTGGGGCGTGACATTTATCACCAATTAAAATAGTCTAAAATTATCCCAAGCACTGAGTTATTATAGAGTAAGGTGGTTTATTTCTTGTTTGGCTTATTTTCTGGTTTGTTTCCTCCGCTGTCTCTTTCTTTTTATCAAACTCCTCCATTATCTTTATCAATCAAACTCTTCCATTCTCTTTTCATAAATAAAAGTTTTATAAAAAATTATATAAAAATAATAGTCTATTAGGGGTAGGTAGATGATAGTCCAATCTTCAGGCTTTTCCCGGACATTTTAAATATTACACGCAAATAATGTGCATTTTCAACCACTGTATGTCATCTCTGAGCCTCATGAAGATACACTCCATATCATTTCTCAAGAGGAGTACGTCAGGTGAAAGGCGTTGACGGCGGTGGTAGTGATTACGTCGTGGTCGAGCTTGAATCCTTCTCGTCATAACAGGAGATCAATATCTTCGTCAGAACCAGACTACTTTGAACCATCCTAAAAAACATAACTATCACCACGATCATCTAGATCTCCATCCACACTATGCTCATCCATGGTGTCTGAGTAAGCCTCACTATCAGCTTCTACAGATCTTTTTTCTTTTCCTTCTCATCTAACAATTTCTTCACCACTTTTTTTTCTTTAACAATCGCATTAGAACGGGTTTGAACCATATCAACAGAACGGGGGACTATTTTTCCTCCTCTTTCTCTACTCTAGGCATTCTTTATGATCTATATACAAACAATAGAGTGACGTTGATCAACCACGATATAGTAACAAGAATAATTGACCAAAAGTCTAGTATAGACCATAATCCATTTGCAAAAAGCAAAAACAGAAAAAGAAGATCAAAACAACCAGAAATACAAGCTAAACTTTCAAAATTTTGAATAAAAATTGAAATTTTGTGAACATCATGAATCGGAAAAAAATAAAAACTTTCAGGGCAATATGGAGCTCAAAATGCTCCGAAAGAATTGCCAAATTAAAGAAAATATCTGGGGAAGACGACTGAACAATATCGAAAGCTTGGGAGAGAGGAAAAATAGGTTGGAAGCTTGAGAGTTTTAATTTAAGGAAAGTGAAAGGGATTGAAGAGGGAAAGAGAGGGTTTTTTGTATATTAAAACACAAAAGAAATGAAATTAAGTGTATTATCTTAAAACTTCTAAAGTTTCAAAAATGATGAATTTTATCCCGGGACCACTCCTCTTTGCCCTAATCTAGAAAAATAAACCAAAAAAAATTAAGAGGCTTTTTTCCAAATTCAGTATCTCAATTTTGAAATTGGAAACTGGAAACTGAATGCATTGGATATGAATGTTGTTGTGTTTTGTTGATTCAGTATCTGAATGCACTGGAAATTGAATGCATTGGAACTTTCCAGTTTGCTAGTTACCGAAAACTGAATGCATTGGCTTTTATATTATATATGAATGTTGTTGTGTTTTGTTGATTCAGTATCGTACTACCCTGGAATGGTTGTATGTTGAATGTTGGAATATTATTCAAGTCAAAAAATTTTACGTGTGGATCCAGGTCCGATCCGTGGACCCGGTGGATCCGATGGATCTGAATTTGGATATGATTTTTTATGGACTCGATGGATCTGGATCTGGATATGGATACAGGTATGAAAAAAGAATCTGGATCTGGATCTAGTAGTATCCAGTCCAGATCCTATCCGTTGCCATCCCTAGATATGTATCTATTAAACACATAAGTAATATTATCTCTGTCTCAATTTATGTGATACATTTTTCTTTTTAGTTTGTTCGGAAAGAATGATACATTTTTTATTTGACAACAATTAAATTTTAACTTATTTTTAAAATTTCGTATCAAGTCAAATTATATCACATAAATTGAGACGGAAAGAATATTTAGTACTCATTTAACCATTGTTAGTTAATTACTAGTAGTATTTTTTTAAACGGAAAATGGCCAAATATACCCTTGTACTATGAGAAAAGGGCCAAATATACCCTCGTTATATTTTGGGGTCAAATATACCCCTGCCGTTATACTTTGAGGTCAATATATCTCTCATTCGTTAAAATTGTCCAAGATGGACATCCGATCCTACGTGGCTGCCACACATTTGATGAGGTGGATGTCACTTGGGCATGTCACCTCAACACCCCTATCCCATTTTACCCTTTCCCTTCTATTTATTCTTCCACCATTAAAATTTTCTTCCCCTCCATCACCATTGCCTCCATTACAGCCACAACGACCAACTGGTCTTCTGGGACACCGAAAACTCTCTAATTATAATTATGTTTTCTTGTTTGGGAAATGAAATGGGTTCAAATAGAGCTTAATAGTTAGATGATTAAGATCATAACTGACAACTAGTAAAGGATTAAAAGTAGTTGATTGAATAATTTAGATAATATTTCTTTTTTGTTTCTGTAAAACTAAATTTTACTTGTTTGGAAATGAAATGGGTTCAAATAGAGTGGAATAGTTAGATGATTTATATCACTAGTAATAACTAGTAAAAGATTATCATGTAGTTGATTGAATGGTTTAGCTAACATTTCTTTATTTGCTTTTAGGTTCAGTTCAAAATTTTAGTAAAAGAATGGGTTCTTGATGCATTTGATATCAAATAGTTTCTTGTTTTTCCATTTTTCTTTCTGAAACTAACATTTACTTGTTTGGAAATGAAATATAGCAGAATAGGTTAGATTATTCAAATAACATATTCTTGATTGAATGGTTGAATGGTTTAGATAATACTTATTTGTTTGCTTTTAGGTTCAGTTAAATATATTGTGGTGGTGATAATGGCGGCTATAATGGTGAAGTAAAAGGAAATTTTAGTAGTGATTGAGCAAATAGAAGGAAGTGATAAAATGGGTCATATATATATATATATATATATATATATATATATAAGGCAAAGTGTTGCAATTAATATCAGAAATATGCAAGCGAGTCCAATGGTGTCCCTGTCTTCGAGTTTCACTCGTTATTCTAACACTAATCTCACAGAAATTTCTGCTAGAGTTGTCGAAGAATTCAGGGTTGAAAATGAAACACAGTCCGAATATTTCTTGAATCATATATTTGAGAAAGAAACTGAAAAAAAAGGTAAGGATGAGAACCATGAAAATCAAGTAAACGAAGATGATGATTTTGAGTTTGCATTTGTTACCACAGGATCTGATCAATTTTCATCTATTTCTGCTGATGAAATCTTCTATAACGGTCAGATCCGTCCAATTAATACCGTGTTAAAGAAATGAACGGATCTAACGCAACTCCAAAAGCTACATCAAACAACAACCCTTCAGGTTTCGACTACGCCAAAGTCAATTCAAGTTCCGTTAAGGAAGCTTTTCATCGAGGATCGTGAAATTGCATCGTCGTCGGAAGGCGACGACTTAGACGGGATTCCTCCGGGAACATACTGTGTGTGGAAGCCGAGAGCGGCGGAAGAGTCTCCAACTGATCAGCGGTGTAAGAAGAGTAACTCCACTGGCTCCTCCTCTAAGCGGTGGAAGTTACGTGACTTTCTTCACCAGAGTAACAGCGACAGTAAAGAGACTTTCGTGTATTTGACGACTCCGTTCAAAAAGAGAGGAGAAAGCAGAGAAGATGAAGTCTGACTCTGCTAAGATCACCGGAAAAGTTACCGGAGTTCACGTCGGTGCGTTGTTCGAAGACCGGAGGTGATAAACGGAAGTCGTACTTGCCGTACAGGCAAGATTTGATAGGCTTTTTTAGTAATGTGAATGGGTTAAATCGGAAATTACAGCATTTCTGAGTTAATTACTGCGGATGGAATCTCTATTAAGTATGATAAACATTTAAGATTTTAAGTGGTTACTATGGTAGTAAACTGGTTATTAAACGTGTAAATATATAGGTATAAAGTTGTCTCTTTTTTATCTCTCTCTTTCTCACTATATATATATGAATAAAAAAAAGATAAGCTAATGTACTAAGCTCTCGTATGCACGGGGTTCGGGAAAGAGACAAACCGCAAGAATCTATTATACGCCGTCTTATACATGTATATATATTTATGAATGAATGATGAAATTATCCTCCACAGCTCCACTAATCTGTATTCTGTAACCCTTCAAGTAATTTTGTTGAGGTTGATTAATTAGAAGGTAGCAAATGGTGATGGAGCGTTGTATAAGAAAAACATAACATTTAGATTTAAAGTACTTAATTTTGTACTCTACTTCCCCTATTCACTTTTACTTGTCCTCTTTTAATTTTACATTTATAAATAAAAGTAAAAATTTATTTTTAATACCGTGGATAAATAAAAATGAATGGATGAAATATATATTGTTTTAGCTTATACTCCTAATTAGTTGATAATAGTATGTCTTTATGAAAGTGGTGGTGTGCTTCTATGGTGTTTTCTTCGAGTTCCTTTACTCTATCTCCCTATTCCATACTCAAAAAAGTGAATAACTTTGGTGGGACTTGGTGAAAGTATATTTATGTCCTAGAGACAATCTATATTATGATAAATGTACTTTACACACATTCGTATTATTATTAATGGAGATTAATATTTTAGTATTTGCAATTACTAAATTATTAATTGATTGTTTGTAATATTCTATAATATGCATCCCTGGAGGTTACGCTGTTATTGATAATGTGAGATAATTAATATTATAACGTAACTCTTAAAATAGTCCCGACTAATGATCATCGAGAATGGGATATCGATGATATGTGATAAGTCGACATGTGTCTGCATCACATCTTTAGAGGATGTAGTATATCTCACCTGCTACGAGTAATGGCTACTCGTGATGGACAAATGGATACTTTGGAAGTATTGATATACCCTACTGATATATTGTTTGTTATACTTGTCTAAAGTATGATCAGCGTGTGGGAAATAGAAGTCCTTAGACTTGAGGTCAATACGCACCTTGTCTACAAAATAATGTACTTTGATCCTGTCCTAAGCTCAAATGCCTTATAGGTTGAGATACAACATGTATTGGGTACATTACGATGTGGATTAAAGGTGGTAGTTGAGCTAAGATTAGGATTCATTCCTCGAATGTATGTTCGAGAGAACACTCAGATTCTCAGTGATATTAGGTTGACTAAGTCGTTGGCCAACGCAATAGACATATTTAGAATATGGTCTAGTTGTCAACTAATATAGATGAGATACAATGATTAAGTCATTTTGATAGACACTTGACAAATCCTAAGCTTGATCGGGTGTGTCGTGAATGAAATGATTTTATCTTACCACATAGAGGTTAAGTTTACTGGATTCGTGTAAACGTACTTCACATATTGAGTTAGTCTTGCGGCGCCGTCTAGGAGTTCCACGTAGACCTTAATTTGATTAATATCGATATGTGAAGGTCTGTAGGGTCACACTATGTCGATTGTCTTTTCGATCTAAGGATGTATTGAGAGAGTATTAAATATTCGATTTAGAATCGAGATATTTAAATGAATAATGATTGTTTTAATTAAGTCAAAATTGGATTTTGGATTTTGGATTTTGGATTTTGGATTTAATTAAGAATGTACGGAAAATCAATCGAGACGGGGTAGGGCCACGTCAAGCGTTGCGGCGCTTATGACCTAATTTGTTTTGATTTATGGGTCAGGCTAATTTTCACATATAAATACAGACATTCATTTCATTATTCAACACACTAATTTCAGATTATTATTCTAATTCTTAGAGACTTAGAATCAAAACACTCTCTCGAACCTCTGTCGGATTTCCTAGCTTTCCGAAGGAGAAATACATTGAAGTTAGAGCTTGCAATCGAAAGGGCTTTCGCATGCGAACCCACAATTGATAAAGATTTCAGATAATACAACATGTAAGTGTTCATGTTTGATGTTACAGGTTTTTTATTGTCATATAACCATACCAGAAGTAATTGTTGGGGTAAGTAAGAACAAAATTTTAAACTTTCGATGTGCCTTACTTATATGTTTTGAACCCAACAAAACCTACACTTGATCACAAATATCTGAACTGAAAGCAGCGTCAGCGCGCAATAGCAAATTTCCATATATAGAGGTGTCAATTTTGGAATGTACAATAGCATCTCCAAATCCAAATTTTATTTGCCAAATCACTATTAATTATTAATTGTTTGTATAAAGAGTTTAAGTTTTATATATTGTTAATGTAAATAATTTTTTACATCATGTCATACAGTAAATTTTTTAAAATGTGAGATTTAAAATCTTGAAATAAAATATACTATTATTTACTACAACAAATAAAAATGATCTAATGATGTAAAATTATTTAAACTACTGACGTGCATATTATTTAAAACTCTTAAAAGAAAAGAGTTACATGACTACATCAAATTAATCCGTAAAAAATGTACTGATATTTAATATATTTTGTCTTTTTTGTTTGTTATTTTCATAAGGGAAAAAATATTTTAAAATATTTACTTATGATTCGCAACTTAACACGTTGATCTGATTCAAATCACGCCTCACAAACTTTTGGTGGATTAAGCTCTATTAACTCAACTAGCGTATGCACGATTTGTGGATGATTTTCATATTATTTTTACACTGAAATATTTCTTATATAATAATTTTTATTTGTATATTCTATATATATATATATATTGATATTGTTACTTTGCCAAATAACGTAATATTAGCTTATCCTTTGACTTATGTTATTAGTCATTACTTCACTTTTACTAATATATGGATAGATAAATATAATTTTTCTTACTCCTGAAATTCTATGTGTTTGTACAATTTTATTCTATTTCTCAAAATTATATTATTTAGATTTTTCAATAATAATAATATTGAGTATTGTCACTTTCTTTTATCTTTTAAATTAAATCAAAGAATAAATATCTATGATATTTCCTTAATCCTCCCATTTATACATTATTTTTTCTAATATCATATTTTAATTAAATATTTTTATTTAGTATAAGCATAAGATCTCTTATTATTTTATCATAAAATCTATCAATATTTTAATAATTATTAATTTCGTATTACATGCAATAAGTAATAATTATAATTGCCTACTTGAGAAATTTAATAATAGTTTTAATCTTGTATTATATTACTTGAAACAATAGTTATTTAATTTCAATAATATTTGTTATCATCATAATATTGTTTAAATTTATTAATGATATTATTTATGAATAGTTCCAGAGACTCCCCTATGGCCTCATAACACTAACCTCACTTGTGGTTTACGATATTACGTTTATCACTTTTTTTTGTAATAAATCTTTTAATCTATTTATTACTAATAAAAAATCATAGTCTAATTAATATCCCTTCTAATGTAATTTTTATTTAATTAATTTTATTAATAAAGATATTGAAAGCTAAAGCTAATTATTCCTCAAATGGATTGAAAACAATAATTACATCATTATCTGTTGTAAATTTACATGGGTATAGTAGGCAAAAAATAAACTTGTGGCATCATTTTCTGAATTATCACCATCTGATAATATCTAATATCATTTTTGAAAGATATTAAATATAAATTCACGAAGGCTACGATTATATATAATATCTAATATCATGATAAAAAAGATAAAATTCAAATTCAAATATTATATCAATTTTTTAGAGATATTTTATGAGATCAATTAAAAAAAAATTATACCAAAAAGAAGGAGATTTTGTTACCATTTCATCTCCTTGCCTTTTTAGTTTTTCCTTACGTGTTTTTTTCTTTCTATATTGTAACTTTTACTTTCAACATAAAAAGGATAGGTTTTTGCTTCATCCTATTCCTACGTGAGAGATTACTATATTTTATTTAATCTTTGCTTGAAAAATTTTCATTCGTTCTTTTACATATTAATATATCTTTTATGATACCAGTCACAATTTTATTCACATGATGCTTTATCTTTTATTTTTTGTTGAAATATGGACATACAACAACAACATACCCAGTGCAATCCCATAACGTGGGGTTTGAAGAGGGTAGAGTGTACGCAGACCTTACCTCTAACTTGGTAGGTAGAGCGGCTGTTTTTGAGAGACCCTTGGCTCAGGACAATCAAAGCAAAAAAAACAGTCAGCCTCGGTCAAAAAAATTTTAAAAAAAATTAAAGCAGTATGAAAAATGCTGACAGCAAACGCGAATACGCCAAAATAGTGCATCCTGAAAAGGAAAAGAAAAGAAAAAAGAAGAAGCAGTAACTAACACAGATAAATGAGATAAACCAAGTCCATTAAAGAACGCAAACAATAGAAATAAAAACTACAGAAGGCTATAAAGCAATACTACGCCTATTCTTATGATATGCTATGCGGGCCTACAGTAATAACACTACAGCTACCCGTTTGTAGGCGTAAGTAGGACTACGCTCGACTATCTACTACCCCTCTACCCTAATATGTGTCCTCCACAACCCCCTATCTAAGGTCATGTCCTCGATAAGTTTCGTCTATTCCATATCCCGTCTAATTTACTATAATTAATGAGGTAATGATTATAATTTCTAATAATCATGACAATAATTTTAACTTCCGTATATCAGTAAACTTTTTTCAAAATATAAACTATGTTAAAACCCTACAATTACTCCCTTTGAGCATGAGATCTTGTTTCAAGACTAATTAATATCCCACTAAAATAGGTTAGTATATATTAATTTGAACTTTCAAATTTTTTATTTCTATCTCACATCTATTTCATATATTTCTCCAATCAATATCCACCAAAATAGGAAAGTGCGTATTAATTTTAAATAAACAACAACATACCCAGTGAAATCCCACAACGTGGGGTCTGGGGAGAGTAGAGTGTAAGTGTACGCAGACCTTACTGTAGAATTGTATTAATCTCTCTTAGAGAGTCGTTCTCATTAATACAAATATATATAGTGTGTACAATGTGGAGTCCTACTACAATTAGGATCCTATAACTACCATAATTATACATCACTAATAATTATAAAATATGTAATGAATATTATACTAATATTCATTAATACACCCCCTCGGTCGGAGCGGGAGGAGGTCAGACACTTAGACTGGATCTGAAGTCGAGAAATAGCTGTCTAGGTAGTCCTTTAGTGAAGATGTCCACATACTGATACGAAGAAGGCACATGCAACACCTTAACATGTTTGATAGCAACCTTCTCACGAACAAAATGTATATCCATCTAAATGTGTTTGGTTCGATGATGCTGAACCGAATTATGAGATAAGTATATTTTGGATATGTTATCACAGTACACCAAAGACGCCTTACGCAAGGGACACTGAAGCTCTAAAAGGAGGTTTCAGAGCCAACAGATCTCAGCAACAACATTGGCAAAGCCTCTATACTCTGCTTCTGCACTCGAACGGGATAGAGTGGCTTGCCTCTTGGCAGACCACGAAATGAGATTATCCCCTAAGAACACACAGTAGCCGGAAGTGGAGCGTCACGTGTCCAGACAGCCTGCCTAATCTGCATCCGTATATGATAACAACCTGGTCGGTGCAGAGGGGTAGAGATGCAATCCATAATCGAGTGTACCCTTAACGTATCGAATGATACGTTTAAGAGCAGTAAAATGAGGTTCCCTGGGGCATGTATAAACAAACACACCTGCTGAACAACATAAGCAATATCAGGCCTGGTGAAAGTAAGATACTGAAGTGCACCTACATAGGTCCTATAAAGAGTAGGATCGGATATTGGATCACTGTCAACAACACTGAGCTTTGACTTACAGTCAATCGGAGTGGCATGATCTTGCAGTTCGTCATTTTAGCACTGTACACAATCTCCTATGTATACTTACGCTGACACAATAACATAGTATTTGCAGATCTAGTCACTGATATCCTCAATAAATAACTAAACTTCCTCAATTCACTCATAGCAAATTCAGATTTAAGCAAAGCATTGATCTTATTTTTCAACACATCAGATGAGACAGTAAGCATAATTTCATTCACATATAACAACAAATAAGCAATGGTACTACCTCGATGAAAAATGCATAGAGAATCATCACACTTGCTGCATACAAACTCAATCTGCATAATGTATCGTGCAAAGCGTTCATACCACACTCTAGGGGCCTATTTCAAACCATAAAGTGACTTACGAAGACGACATACATAATGAGGGGTTGCTGGATGGACAAAACCATGGGGCTGGTACATGTAAACAATTTCTTTCAAATCCCCATGTAAAAATGCATTCTTCACATCAAGATGATGAATCGGCCAATGCTTACCCATATAAATGCTCAAAACTGTGCGAATAGTGGTCGGTTTAACAACCAGACTGAACGTCTCACCACAATCAATACCCTCTTGCTGATTAGTACCATTAGTCACAAGTCTCGCCTTGTAGCGCTCAAGGTCACCACTGTCTCTGAATTTGTGACGAAAAAGCCACATACATCGGATCACATTCACCCCATCCGATCGAGGAACCAAATCCCAAGTCTGCTGTTTTGTTAAAGTATTAAATTCAGCATACATGACCGCATTCCAATTAGAGTCAAGTTTGACTAGTTTTGGATTTTTGGGAATTGGGATATGGTTTGTGTGGAGAGGTTGAATTGGACTTTGGGCTTGAAAATCCCGTGTTGGGCACGGGTTTTCATTCGGTGTGTGGGGGCAGTGGCTGGTTGGGAATTTAGGTGGGTTGATGGCTGGTGAGTTGTCGGGTGTGGACTCAAACTTGGGTGAGGATCGGAAATCGGGTTGGTTACAGTGGAGAGGGGTCTGGACTGGTCTATAAGGTAGTGGTGAGGGTGGGTCAGGTTCAGCGACATGCACTGGCTGGGTGAGAACTGGTGTCGGGTCAAATCGTGGTTTTATGGGTGGGTTAGTGATGGTGACGGGGTTGGTGGTGGTGTCGGGGTTGGTAGTATTGACGTCGATAATGAGTGGTTCATACGGCGGTGGCTGGGTGGGAGTAGGGGAGGTCGCTGGGCAAGTTTGACCGACGGGAATTGGTGCGGTGTGGGACTACGACATCGGGTTCGGAAACAAAGAAGACCGGTGGGTGGGAGAGGCGATAATAGGACTGGTTTTCATTGCCAGTGTGAGATCCGACATATTATCGGTGGTGGTAGCTGGGACAGGAACATGATGCAGTAGATGACCAGAATAGTGGTCGACCGGAACAGTGGATGTATGTGGCACTGGCAGTGGTCGACCGGAACAATGGGTGTCGGTGGCTGCCAGAACAGGGGATGCAACAGTTGACTGTATTACCGTCGGTGATGGGAGACACGACGGGCCAGGGATGGTGGCTGCATAAACGGACAGTGCGGAGCAGTGGGTTCCGACCGAGATGGAATTATGATGTCACGGTGGGGTAACGCGCTTTAGATGGGCGAGACTGTGGACTCGTCTAAAACGCATAATTCATGTTTTGAAATTTTTGGATATTTGCAAAAGGGAAGATGGCTTCATTAAACGTGACATGACGAGACACAATGATTTTGCAGGAAGACACATCATAGCACAGATATCCCCTATGATTGGGCGGGAAACCTATGAACACATAGGGAGTGGTGCGAGGTGCGAGGTGCGAGTTTATGCGGAACCATGGAGGCAAGATTCGGGTAGCACAGACAGCTGAAAATCCGTAAGTGCTCATAGGTTGGGATCCGACGATAGAGAATTTCGGTGGGGGTTTTGTTGTGAAAGTACTAGTAGGTAAAATATTAAGGATGTATTCTACCATTTTGACTGCATAGACCCAAAACGATAGGGGGGAGGCATGGAAAAGAATGGTACACACCATGTTATTGATAGTACAGATGATTCGTTCGGCTTTTCCGTTTTGGGGTGAGGTGTGGGGATAGGATAAACGGAAGACCATGACATTATTGGTGCAAAAATTATAAAATGCAGAATTATTAAACTCACGATTGTTGTCACATTGGAATGATTTGATGGATTTTTCAAATTGTGTTTTGATAAAGTTACGAATCTCAAGAAATTTGGTAAAAACTTCAGACTTGAATTTTAGTTGGTATATCCAGATAAAGTGAGAAAAGTCATCTAATAACACAAGATAAAATTTATGACACAGTGAACTAATAACATGAGATGTCAATAAATCTGCATGAACAATATCAAACGAGAAAACGTAACACTTAAAAAAGACTGAAAAGGAAGGCGAACATGTTCTTCTAAAGGGCAAGAAAAATATTGTTGGGCAGGCTTCCTACTAGGACAACGAATTAAATTATTGTTCGAAGAAAATTAAAGACAGGAGCTCCTAGGTGTCCAAGTCTATTGTGCTAGGTTGACGGAGATATTATTGCTAAAGCGGAGGGATGATAGACTTGGAAGTGGAGATGTGGGAGGAGTGACACTGGCAGCGGACATGCATAGGAAATGATAGAGGTCCCCCTCACTATTGCATCTTGTAAGAAGTTTTCTGGTACGTAGGTCCGTTATAGAAAACCTAAAGGGGTCAAAATTAATTGATACGGAGTTATCTGTGGCAATTTTTCTAACGGAGATTAGGTTCTTGATAATATTTGGGGCATAGAGGACATTATTTAGAGAGTAGTGGGGATGCGGTGGTCGGGTTAGAGTGTGGCCAAAACCTTGAATTGGAATGCGATGACCATTTCAAAGCATAATAGATTGTAGAGTATTTAAATTTTGCATTTGAGGAAGATTACCAGAATTGTTGGTGAGGTGTGACGTGGCGCCCGTATCCATATACCACGCATTATCGGGCTTCCGAGGAGTCAATGTGCTGAAAGTTTGGCCCAAATTAAATTGGGGAAGGCCTAGAGCGGACTGTTGGGCTCCAGGACATTGGGCCTGATGGCTGTGGCTCGTCAGTGCTGATCCCAGACTGCTGGCCTGCAGGAGATTTGGCCTAATGACAGTGGCCCGTTGGTAACGATCATAGGCTGCTGGGCCACTACAGGTCTGCAGGAGCTTGGCCCTAGTGACAGAGGCCCGTCGGTAGGGCTCCCATGTTGCTAGGCTGCGGATGGTCTGGGTATTTGCTGAAGGCCCAGTCCCCCATTGTGCTCCTGCCGCGGCCAGAAAAACCAGTGTGGTTGTTCTTCACCATGAGGGTTGCTGGAAAAAAAAAATTGGGGTTCAGGGAGGTTGAAGAGGCTGTATATTAGAGGTATAACAGCGTATATCGGTGGTATACAACCTATTGGAGAAATAGGGAGGTTTAGGAGGTTGTATATTAGAGGCATATCAGCGTATACCAATGGTATACGGCAGGTTTTGGCGCCTGAAAAAGGTATGGAGGGCTGCCGATTTCAAGGTTTAGGGTAGGGAGGAAATTTTGGCTCTTGATACCATGTAGAATTGTATTAATCTCCCTTAGGGAGTCTTTCTCATTAATACAAATATATATAGTGTGTACAATGTGGAGTCCTACTACAATTAGGATCCTATAACTACCATAATTATACATCACTAATAATTACAAACTATGTAATAAATATTATACTAATATTCACTAATAAATAATTACAAAATATGTAATGAATATTATACTAATACTTACCTCTACCTTGGTAGGTAGAGCGGTTGTTTCCGAGAAACCGTCGACTCAAGACTGCGTATTATCTTTAAATAATATCAATTAATAATTAACAAATATTCTTAAAGTAGAAATAGAATCCAACTAATTTTGTCCTAAAAGTGCCAAGAAACTGTTCTGAAGTAAATTCATTTATTTTATTTTATTTTATATATTTATCTCAAGAGTATAAATAGTCATAAGTTATCTCAGTCTACGTCTTTTTACAATTTTATTTTTCTTTCTATAACTTTTTAATTAATTGTAATTGCCTACGTATAACTTTATTAATAGTTTTATAAATTTCATGGTCTATTTAATAGCTTACCACTTGGTTTAACCTTGATGCAATTACCTTTCTTTTATTTTTATTATTATTATTATTATTATATTGTTATTATTATTATTATTATTATTATTATAGTGTTTCTTATATGATAATATCTTGGGATTCCTTAAATGCTAATATTTGAATGATTTTCTTATAAGGAATAATATTGTAGGAGTATTTTTGTCGTATAATATTATTTATTATATGGTAATATTTGAACAGTAAATATTCTAATGTCCATATAAGAAATAATATTATATGAATATTTTTTAATTATATGACATTATTCTTTAATTGGTAATATTTTGAACTATAATTAATAATTTCTTTTTAAAACTAATACAAATAGAAGTTGTTGCCAAGTGACTTGTTCATATTACGTCACTTGACTTAACTTCATGCTAGACTACTCTTCTTTTAATAGTATAGATATGTTTTAAACCACTCAAAATCTATCCAATTTTTCCTTTAATACCCACATTAATTTTTTATCTCTACCTATGCTAGGCTTAATAATAAACTTAGCTTGCAGCCAATTCCAAACTTCCTTTTAGTCATTATCCCCAAGTCCACGACTCATTGAGTGAAAGAATAGTTTCCTCAATTGGATTCTTTTCCAAAATGTGGTAAATATACTACAATTACAAACATAATCTAAGGATATAATTAGATAGGATAACACTAAGATTAGGCTAATTTGTTGACTAGAATATCTATCTACCATATTTACATTATCCTATCATTATTTACATTATCATATTATTAATTACAATTACTACTAGATAATCATAATTAATATTCTAATAATTATATATTATTCTATCACACCCCCGTAGTCGAAGCGGGAGGTCGGTATATGCTGAGACTGTCTCAAAAATCTTCAAATAAAATCAGCGGAAGACCCTTTGTAAATAAATCTGCAATCTGATAGCGTGATGGGACATGTAAGACACGCATTTGTCCACTAGCTACCTTTTCGCGAACAAAGTGAATATCTAGCTCATTATGCTTAGTGCGTTGATGGTTACCAAGATTACCAGAAAGATAAATAGCACTAACATTATCACAATACACCAAAAACCCTTAGATGAGAGTAAGACAATTCCCATAGGTATAAGATTTTCAGAGGGGCTTGATAGGATAATTTTTTGTTTGGAAGTATGTTAAGCAGGTAGGTTGTCATTTGTAGTGCGTGATGCCAAAAGGAAAGTGGTAGAGCGGCATGGGCAAGGAATGTTCTAATAATGTTGTTGATGGTTAGAATTTTTCTTTCCGCCTTTCTATTTTGAGAGGATGTATGAGAACACGAAATACGAAAATTTAAACCATTTGCATTGCAAAAATTCCAAAAAGACCCATTGTCAATTCCCTCCCATTATCACATTGAATATTTTTAATATCCCATTCAAATTGATTTTGGATGAATGCTCTAAAATTGAGAAATGTGGAAAAAAAATTGTGATTTTTTAGATAATGGAAATGTCCACAAAAAATTAGAGTAGTCATCTAGCATGAGTAAATAATATTGATGGTCCGAAGAGCTCAAAACGGGAGAAGTTCAAATATCACAATGGATAATATCAAAAGGCATAAGAGTGCATGAAGTAGAAGAAACAAATGACAATTTAACATATTTTCCAAGTGGACATGAACGACACATATTTGAAGTACGTGTTTGAGTACATGAAATTAAATTATTTTGTTTAAGGGAGGCTATAACCGGTTCTCCCGGATGACCCAAACGTTCATGCCACACTGAAGGTGCTAAAGCTGCAAAGGTTTATGGTAACTTGGCTCGATGATTTTGTGTGGTGATTGGATAGAGCTCACCCTGACTATCATATCTCATTAGATGTATCCCCGTCTGAAAATTCTTCACGAAAATCCAAAAGGGTCAAAATCAACAGACACTCAATTATCAGTAGTAAACTTTCTAACCAAAACCAAATTTTAATCAATTGTGGAGCATGAAGGACATTCTTTAAAGTTAACGGTGGGTTTGGTGGAGATAAATTGGTAGAACCATAACCACGAATTGGAATAGAATGACCATTTCCGACAATTATACCATTATTTTTACTCAAACTAAAATAGGACGAGAGATTACCTTGGGAGGATGTCATATGAGACGTTGCTCCGGTGTCCATTTACCAATTTGCGTCGGGCATATTAAGTCCGAGAGTGTGCATGGCAGACTCAATATTGGTCGGGTTGGCCACTGCCGAATGGGCCTCCAACCACCGGTTCGGCAGTGGCCCATATGTTGAAAATCCTCGGTTGTTGGCATTGGGCCCAAATCTAGTGGGTTGCTGGCCAGTTTGCCTTGGATTGGGCCTGGCCCAATTTCTAGTTGGAAATGGGCATGGTGGCACAGCCCAAGGCCACTGACAGGCCTACTATGGTGGTACACTGCCCCACTGGGCTCGGGGCTACCACTGCTGGCCGGAGTTGGACTGCTGCCCGCCGCCTCTACCACCCGATCTCACCGCCGTCAGAATTCCAGCGGCCTCCACCCTTTCCACTACCGCGACCACCACCACGATTTTTACCACAATGTCATCATTTTTTCCCCGACTTGTTAGCGAAGGATAAAAATTTGTAGAAGTTTCATTGGACGAGGCGACAACCATGGCGGAATTTTATGCGGTTGCGATCTTTTTGGCTAAGACCACCTCTTCAAGAATAAGCATAGAGGGGCTTGATAAAATGGTGGTAGAGAATTACTTTGGCGAACGAGTGTACCATTCCACTATACACGTCGGTATGGTCGGGAACCAATTGTAAAACCAATCGATTGTTAGTAACCGGCGAACCAACGTTCTTGAGTTGATCTGATAAAACTTTGAGGCGTTGACAATAAGCAGATGCATTTGGAAAGTCCGTCATATCGGTGGTGGATAATTCTTGTTCAAGAGTGATGTCTCGGGAATTCTTATTATCTTGGAAGATATCATGTAAGCGATTCCAAGCCTCCATTGTCGTGTATGCAACAAATCACTTGAAATAGTTGCATAAATCCATGAAAGAACCGTCGCATCAAGAGTGCGCCACATTTCTTTTTCATCATCGATGTTTGGCACTTTTTCTTTGCCTTTTTCTGGTGGGATTATGTGATAAATAACCTGTTGGGAGAGACAACAAATTTTAAAAAGCTCTGCCCATGCTGCGTAGTGAACATTTTCCATCTCAAGATTGATGGATATATGAGTTTTGATATTGGAAACGGTAAGAGCGAGATGAAATGTGGACTTAGAGTCAAACATAGTTGTCGGAAAAAAATGGAAAAATTTGTCGGTCGGTTGACGGCGGGGGTGGCCAAATTGGTGGAGGTATTTTTGTGTTAGGATTTTTTCCCCCTAATCTCTTGATACCATGAAAGAATATTTTCCTCAATTGTATTCTTTCCCAAAATGTGGTAAATATACCACAATTACAAACATAATCTAAGGATATGATTAGATAGGATAATGATAAGATTAGGCTAATTTGTTGACTAGAATATCAATCTATCATTATTTACATTATCCTATCATTATTTACATTATCTTATTATTAATTACAATTATTATTAGATAATCATAATTAATATTCTAATAATTAAGAATTATTCTATCAAAACTTGGTAAAAAAAACTTTCCTTTCCTTCAATTTTCGTCGCTTCCTTATCTGCACAATGATAGACATATAAATTGGAGATAAATAGAAAAAATCTGAACTTTGATTTTTCCAATTTATAAATTACTTGAATATATGATTGGTAATTCATGTATACATACTCCTAGATATTGTCCGACTACCTTTGTTTGTCGGACAAACGAAGTGTTAGTCCAATTTCTTCCGTATTTTCACTCTTTTTTGTTTTTTCCTTTTAAGTATTTAGTATTATCTATTGATGATCCGACTAATTTAAATTAAAATCACTCACTATTAAGAGATTTTTCCATCTTCAAGATGTTCAAATTTTAGACTTTTAAATTAAAAGTGTTTTAATCATCCTATCGCACCCGATGGTGGTAGTTTATTCATATTGTCATCATAACTCATATGTAATGGCACACGTTATCTAACCATACCAAGTCATTAATTTCTTTTACTGATAAATTTTGCCGAAAGATTACATGTAATTATATTCAGAGAATCGCTTAAGTAAACAGAAAAACAAGACATAGACATGATCAACCACAACCATCTGAAAGCGACATATCCATTTTCATATATATCAAGTGGATGAACTCCACACAATTATTTATTCCTTGATCAAGACTTGTTCATAGTCATAAACTTTCTATTGTTTTTTCCTTCTCGTTCTAGAGGGCATAGATTTGTAGATCTTATGTATATGTCTATATCATATGAACAAATTAAATTGCTTACCGATTTTCGAAAGGAGTTGTAAAAAAAAAATAGAAGTGTAAGTTTTTTTTTTAGAAGTGTAAATTAAATAGCTTACATTTTCATACTGCTTTGAATTTTTTATCCTTATTTGACCTTTCTTTTATGCTTTCTCTTGAGTCGGAGGTCTCTCAGAATCAGTCTCTCTACCTCCCAAGGTAGAGGTACGATATGCGTACACTCTACTCTCTCCAAGACCTCACATTGTGATATTACACTTAATATGTTGTTGTTGTATAAATGCAAAAATTACGGTTCACTATAATCCTTTGTATACAAAAAAATCTCCTTCGAAATAGCGTCGTAAAATACATAAAGAAACTGTTGGAAGTTTGCCTTTGGCGGGGAGATGCGTCCACCCATCTTTGATGAATTAAACACTAGTGTTCTGCATGTTGGAGGCTTTGTCTCTTCGCACATGCATGATCTACGAAGTGAGTAGATGACCGTAGGGCCAAGAATCGTCAAATTTCATTGAGAAATGAAAGAAATATTGGTCCACGAAGTAAGGTGTTTGAGGCATGAAAATATGGTGTGGGACAAATCTACCACATCGGTGGGAGTAGGAAGAATTGCTCTCTATATAAGTCTCTAATGTGGTAAAGGGTTTGGGACCCCAAGGGGTATCCCATGTGTTTAAAGGAGGGATGACCTAGATGTGCTTGGGTTCAAGGCTAAGCCCACGCGCGCCGCCGCGCGCCCGTCCCGTCCGGTCTCGGGCCGTGTGTACATGTGGGGTCAGGTCGTGGGAACTTTCTGATCTTATCTTTTTGGACCAGAGGACTTTGCCAGATGTACAGTTTGATCCCTGAAGTTTCTTATGTATAGTTTGGTCCCTGAAGTTTAATATTTTACAGTTGGTCCCCAGAGTTTCTGAAAAGTTGGTTTTGGGGTGACGGAAGGCAGAAAACCATTGGACTGTGTTTTGGAGCATTAACCAGCCATTACTTGGCTGATTAACTCCTCCATTAACAGCCCATTACTTGGGCAGTTGAGCAGCCTCTTTCAATGGCCATAATCAGCCATTACTTGGTTGTTTAATGCCCTCCTAGTGGCCATTAACAGCCATATTTTGGTTTAATCCCCTCCTCCATGCTATATATTGAGCCTCCTTTGGCTCAATTCAGTCACTGGTAAGACAGCAACATAGCACAGAAAAACCAAAAAACACAGCACAAAACAGTTATCAAAACAGTGGCGAAAAAATAGCACAAACCAGTGGCGAAAATCAGTGCAATTCGTGACTAAAAAACAGTGAGCAAACCCTCACATATACACAAGATATACACAACAGAGACACTATATACACAAAGACAAAATAGAAGAGAAGATAGAAACTCTTCCTTCCTTTTCCATATCTTCAGCAAGTTGATTCATATTTTTTTTCTTCGTCAGGCTCAACCTATTAGCTTTGTCGCGTTGAGATTAAAGTGTTTTTTATATACGAGGCAATCTTGTCTTAAGGACAGAGGGCAATCACTCGACTCAACACACAACGTTGTAACCATCCAGATTTAGTTGTTTCTTGATTTCAGGTTATCAAGATTCAAGACACAACAAGCTTGCGGCAGTTTAGAAGATTGGCCTATTTGTTCAACAAGATTCAATTTCTGAATATTGAATATTTGTTTATCCTTTCGAATACTTGTAATAGTTATTTACTTTCCGTACTGCTTTATAAAGTACAATCGAGTACCATCAGAAACATTGTATTTTACACTAAGAAAATAATGAATACACTCAAATCTGAGATGCACCGTCCGATGATCAGCTCCGGCAACGACAAATAATAAAACAGGGAGAGAGACGAGAGGAATAAGAGAGAGCAGTGGGTATGTTGGGCGTGTAGGTGGTTGTCTTAAACCGAATGGGTTTCACCAGAACTGGTTTTGGACGAAGATGGCAGTGAGGGTTGGGATCGGAAATGAGGTGTTTTGGGGGAGAGAGGGGGACTAGTGGGTGGTGTTGGCAGATCTGGTGGTTCGTTGAGTTTTGGTTGTGTGGTGGTTGGGCAGCGCTAGGGGGGTGAATAGTGGAGGGCGTTGGTTGGAGGAGCAATGCAGGGACGGTGGGATTGGTGGTTTCGTGGTGCCTGGAGATAGAGGGTGTGGTGGCAGATCTGGTGGCTGCTTCGGAGTTTCGTCGATGGTGGTGGTTACCGAAAAATTGAGGGAGGAAAAAGGGGCAGTGGTGGAGATGGAAAAAGATGAGATAAGAAAAATTGAAAGATTTTAGGGAAGATAGGTTTTGAATTAGTTACCTTGTGTAATTGAAATACTACATTTAGCTATTAGATGTAATTAAAGTAAGGGAATATCTCTTATATATTCTCTACACTACATAAATTTCCCTTGTTTTTTTTAACATTATCTAGTCTCTAGTTTACTTATGAAAAATGCCATTATCAAAAAAAATACATGAAACATAGATTAGTAACCTGATATATAGGTTTTTTTTTGTTTTCCATCAGGTGTCTGGTACCCACATTGAAGCCCGATTATATCCGAATATGTGTCGCATAAGGCCCCATTTGGGAGGAAGCGCTCTCTACCAAGGATTTTTCTATATACAGGGCTCGAACCCAAGACCTCTGATTAAGGGAGGAGCAGTCTCATCCCCACACCACATCTTTTGATGGTAACTGATATATAGGTTAAAGTATACTGACGACGCTACAAATATTCTTTATATTACCAATTTCATTATCCATTTATAATTATTTAAATCCTTTTCAAAACATGAAGGACGTAGACGTTTGGTGATGGGGAAAAAAACAAAGTGTTGCATCTGTGTGTGTTTATATTCATGTTTCTAGGCACGTGTTAAGACTTTCTTGCATTACCAAATGAATGAGACAATTTCTTCCTATACAAGTTTTATTACATTAGTTATTCTTGTGAACAAAAATAGCAAATGAATATTAAAGAGATACATGCTGATTTATCAAGTGTTAGATAATGATCTGAATTTTCTTATCTCTTAGTCAATAGCCATGCAAGAAGCACACACACATATCCATAAACCGTTATTGCCAAATTAATTTAATTTGATTGTATGCACCATGCATGAAGGGGAGAAGCAAGGACTATTTATTATAATTTTAGTTGATTTTCACACATCAATATATGTTCCACATTGTAAGTACGGAATTTAGATAAACGTGATAACATCAAGCTAAGCTACATCCGCCCCTGGCCAGATGATACTTGTGTTAGCTATGGTTTACACGCTAATTTCAAGATCTAATCAACACTTTATTATTACGGTATTGTTGGAAATTTGTCTTTGGTGGGAGATGTGTCCAACCATCTTTAATGGCTTAAACACTAGTGTTCTGCATGTTGGAAACTTTGGTTCCTCACACATGCATGATTTACTAAGTAAGTAGATGATTGTAGGGCCAAGGATCGTCAAATTTCGTTGATAAATGAAAGAGATATTGGTCCACGAAGTGAGGTGTTTGAAGCATGGAAAAAGGTGGTAAAGACCAATCCTCCCTCATCGGTGAGAGAAGAAAGATTTGTTTAGTTTATAAGTCTCAAAGTTGGCTTGGGGTTTGGGACCCCAAGGGGTATCCCATGTGTTTAAAGGAGGGAGGACCTAGATGTGTTTCGGTTCGAGGATAAGCACACACACGCCGCCGCCGCCCGCCCGTGGGCTGTGGGCTGATATTATCTTTGTTTCCAGTAAGTCAAAATTGGGCAGAGAACTTTTCTGTTGGGTTTTGGAACGTCAACCAGCCTTAATATGCACTCAATTCAGTCATTTATTTTGGCTGAATAACTCTCCCTAAAAGCCAATCCGTTGCACATCAATTCACCATTTATTTTGGTGAATTACTACCTCCATAATTGTCATTATTTGGCCAGTAACAACAATTATGTGGGCAGTTGGTAAGTCCTCTCCTCCAACTATATAATGGAGTCTTTGCACAATTGTTGAGACACACATAACACACAAACGAAATCAATTTCTTCCTAATACTTCCAGCATCATTTCATTACTCAAAATTCTTCAAGGTAACATTTGAGTTTCCTTTGCTCATTTGTTCATTTGTTGATTTAACTTGGGAGACAATTATCCATAACGTAGAAAGGATACATATGGGGCAATCTTGTTTTAAAGACAGAGTGCGATCACTCGACTCATCATATCAAAACTGTTCCAGTTTCTTGTTCTAGTTCATTGAAATTCAATTTGTTGTAATTTCATTGTGTTGTAATACTTAGCAGTTACTTATTTCCGTTTCCTGCACCATTGTAACCAACAGGTATTACATAAATGTAAGATTTCTTGCAAGTAAGAGTAAGCTTTTTGTTGATGAATTTAATTTCTCTAAATTAGCATCAGGAGCGGTTCAAAGGCTAGGCCAATTTAGCATCAAATTAAAAGTTTACCATTAATTGTTGTATTCTCTGCTTGCTTTATTGATTATAAGATTCATACTTTTCTTATTTCTTGAAATTAGATATATTATAGTGTTCGTATCTAGTATTTGTGACTCTAGTGGCTTTGGTGAATGATGGTAGACTAGGGTCATGTTCTCGGTCGGGGACGGGGGCAAGGGGTAGGGGGTAAGTGGGGTAAGGGAGATGCTAGGCTGAGAATAGGGTCTTGGAATATTGAGACTTTAACGGGGAATGCCATAGAGCTAGTTAAGATTCTTAAGAAGAGGAAGATTAATATAGCATGTGTCCAGGAGACCAAATGGGTAGGACCTAAGGCTAAAGATGTAGACGGGTATAAGTTATGGTTCTCCGGTAGGTCGAAGTATAGGAATGGGTAGGCATTTTGGTAGACAGCGAACTAAGGGATCAGGTGGTAGAGGTGAGGAGGGTCAATGACAGGATGATGACGATTAAGTTGGAAGTTGGAGGCCTGGAGGGTTCGCTATGAACATTATTAGTGCTTATACGCCACAAGCGGGCTTGGATGAGGAGGAGGAGAAGAGACGTTTTTGAGAGGATTTAGACGAAATGGTGGGAGGTATACCACCCACTGAGAAGTTATTTGTAGGAGGGGATTTCAATGGACATATCGGGTCACTTCCATGAAGTTATGATGACGTGCATGGAGCATTTGGAATCGGGGTCAGGAATAGGGGAGGCGTCTCACTTTTGGAGTTCGCTAGAGCTTATGGGATGGTGATAGCCAATTCTAGATTCCTGAAGAAAGAGAAACACTTGGTGACTTTTCGTAGTTCAGTGGCTAAGACTCATATAGACTTTTTGCTCCTTAGGAAGGTTGACAAAGGTCTTTGTAAAAACTGTAAGGTTATTCCGAATGAGGATCTTACAACCCGACATAAGCTTTTGGTGATGGATTTGGAAATCAAGTTGGAGAAGAAGAAGAAGATGGTTGTGGATGATAGGTTAAGAATCAAATGGGGGAGTTTGACCATGTCTAATACAAAGGAGATGGAGGAGAGGTTGATGGCCAAGGGGGCTTGAGAGAGTAGTGGGGAGTAGCTGACTGAGTTATTTAACGTCATTTTTAAGACTGCAAGAATTCCCGAAGAATGGAGGTGGAGTACAATGATTCTCTTATACAAAAACAAAGGTGATATCCAGAGTTGCAATAACTATAGGGGTATCAAGCTGCTGAGCCACTCTATGAAAGTTTGGGAAAGAGTCGTGGAGACGAGGGTGAGGAGAGGCGTGTCTATTTCATAGAACCAATTTGGATTCATGCTGGGGCGTTCGACTACCGAAGACATTCATCTTATTAGGAGGTTCGTGGAGCAGCATAGAGAGAGGAAGGAAGACTTACATATGGTTTTCATCGACCTCGAGAAGGCATACGACAAAGTCCTTAGGGAGGTTCTATGGAGATGTTTGGAGGTTAGAGGCGTACATGTGGCGTACACTAGGGCGATCAAGGATATGTATGATGGAGACAAGACTAGAGTACAGACAGAAGGATGACACTCGGAGTACTTCCCAGTGATGATGGGGCTGCACCAGGGATCAGCTCTTAGCTCATTCCTATTTACCTTGGTGATGGATGGACTAACGCGACAAATCCAGTGGGAGATACTGTGGTGTATGTTATTCGCAGACGACATAGTCCTGATTAATGAGACTCACAGCGGAGTGAAAGCCAAGCTGGAGGTTTGGAAACAGACCTTGGAGTCTAAAGAGTTCAGGTTGAGTATGACAAAGACTGAATATTTTGAGTGCAAGTTCAGCAACGAGAGCGACCCTGAGATAGGCGTGGAGGTAAGGCTTGGTACTCAGGTCATTCCAAAGAAAGAAAGCTTCAAGTACCTAGGGTCTATTATCCAAAGGAATGGAGAGATTGATGACAATATCACATATCGTATTGGGGCAGGGTGGATGAAATGGAGGCTCACATCTAGAGTCTTGTGCGATAAAAAAGTGCCACAAAAACTTAAAGGCAAGTTCTATAGGGACCAGGTTAGACCGACTATGTTGTATGGGGCGGAGTGTTGGTCAGTCAAGACTTCGCACATACAAAAGATAAAAGTTGTGGAGATGAGAATGCTAAGATGGATGTGTGGGCATACAAGGAGAGATAGGATTAGAAATGATGATATCCGGGAGAAAGTGAGAGTGGCCTTGATGGATGATAAGATGCGGGAAGTGAGGTTGAGATGGTTCAGGCATGTGCAGATGAGAGACACAGATGCCCCAGTGCGGAGGTGCGAGAGGTTGGCTATGAGCGGGTTCATGAGGGGTAGAGGTAGGCCGGAAAAGTATTGGGGAGAGGTGATTAGACGGGATATGTCGCAGGTGCAATTTACTGAGGACGTGACCTTAGATAGGGGTTGTGGAGGACACGAATTAGGGTAGAAGAGTAGTAGGTACTCGAGCGTAGTCCTATTTATGCTTACAAATTGATAGTTGTAGTGTTATTACTGTAGGCCCGATTAGCCTATCACACCTATAGGCACATTATTGCTTTATATTCCACTGTAGTTTGATTTATGTTGCTATGTGTTTTTTAGTGTATTTTGTTTAGCTTATTTAGTTGTGTTAGCTATTGTTCCCTTTTGTTCGAATGCACTTTATACTGCTTTAATTCTTTATCAGAGTCTGATCGCTTCTCTTGCTTTACTCTTTACTCTTGCTTTGTTTTGATTGTCTTGCTTGTGATTATTCTTTGTCTTGCAACGAGGGTCTCCCGGAAACAGTCGCTCTACCTATCAAGGTGGAGGTAAGGTTCTGTATACACTCTACCCTCCCCAGACCTCGCGGTGTAGGATTTCACTAGATATGTTGTTGTTATTGTATTAGGCTTCTAGAAGTACTGCAAACGTCTATCAAGATTTAATTTCTGCTCAGTGCTCTTTACATCCTTTTCTTATAATTAATAATAGTAAGAGTTTATAAGAACGTCTAGAAAAAAGGAAAAAGAAATACTACTGAAGTAGGGTATAGTATCCATTTTCCAAAGGGAAATCTATCGAATTAATTGGATCATATATTGACTACTAGATTTTGGATAAATTATTTATACATTCTAAATAGATTTTTAATAGAAATATAGTATTTCGGCCAAAACTATTTCTGTCATCACAAAGGCATCTGTAGTCCCAAAAAGAAAAAGAAAGGAGTATTTAATTCTTGAGTTCTATAATTTGTTGTTGTTTCTACCTTTCTAGTAGTCATTATTGTAGCAAATAATTGTGATTTTTTTGGGGGCAAATGATAAGCATAGTGCCAAAAACTTTAGAACCTTACACTAGTTGGAGCCAACAGGACAATAACAGGGACAAGTTAAAAAGTTGAGAAAACTCTTTTTTCCGCCAGATATATTCATTCATCAGTGTCCTAATCATATGGGCAAAAGCTTCCACTATATTTTGGAAAAAGTGCAAAGTGCATGTCTTCATCATATTTTTGTACTAATAGATCCAAAGTGATCGGTAGAAACATACTTTTTATTTGTGAGGGGGAAAGTCCGAAGGCGAAACCCCCCACATGTATCAGAGGCTTCTTGGCCAGGTGGGATGTAAATCGAGGGATATGCGCGAGTGGCAGCCCTGCAAGGGAGAGGACCAACGGAACACGAATCCAGCAACAGCCCTTGCAATATTTCAGCAAAGACTGTCACCACACGGATTCGAACCCGCGACATCGGAGTGGTTGTACCTCAATCACCTTGCCACTTACCAAAAACGTTATATATACAGCACTATATTAGAAACATACTTTTTCTATATTACTGTTTCTTTAGAAACATACTTTTTCTATATTACTGTTTCTTTGTAATAGGTTGTTAAATATTTAAATTAATCAATAAATATATGTGTATATGTACACTATGTTCGTCGCTGTTTTACGCGGTTGGTTCCTTTTCTCCTTTTTCTTTTTGTCATTATGACAAAGGAAAAGAAAGTTTGCTTGGAATCGTTAGAATAAACGTACATCTACTCTTGGTAGTTAAATATATAATTCAACGTGAAGGAAAGACGACCCTCTAAGCTTTGAGGTACTAATTACCTAGCTAGTACTATGCCAATTGAAGAAAAATTGAAGCCTCACACACTTCATATTCATATATTTACACCAGATTAACGAATATATAGCATGTATATGTTAATGTATATTGAAAAAAAAACAATCTCCCAGTTGAGGTGCAATACAAATAATCTATAAAACTTCAAGACTTTGGCTTATAATTTTTAAAAATAATAGAATAAAAATGCACGAAAAAATTCTCAACGGGTAAAAAAAAATTTAACTTGATTATTCACAAAAGCGTTATATATACAGCATGGAGAGAAGAATTAAGAAAAAAGAAACATGATTAGCTATCACATTCCATATTCGGCATATATTATCCTTTTAAAAGAAAAATACAAGGAATCTAAGTATGTAGCAGCAAGGACATGTGAAATTTGGTTACGGGCTATTATCACATCTTTCCTTTTAGCTTCTTTTGTATTAGTCACTCCTCATCGTGGAAAAAGTTAAAATCCTACTAGGATCTTCTTGGAACCTTACCAAATTCAATATAGGAGAAATAGCGCCCACCAGGTCTTGTGTGACGCCTCTGACGGGGGCGGGTTAAGCAAGACTAATAGGTTGGCAAGCTTCTAAAAATGAATTGCACATGATATTTTAGGTGAATCCACGTTGGAATGGAAGAGAAAAGTGAAGAGCTTCATAAAGTATATCTCAAGTTTACATGGTATGTGCGTTTTTGAGACTTTGTGGCATAGCCCGAAAGACAAATCTGTGCAGGCCTAAGCCCAATGCAGACATTATGTGCCGTGGACTTGGGTCGTGACATCTTGTCTTTGGAAACTAGTCACTTTTCTTAGGTGAAATTCAATATCCTAAAATTTTATCTACCCTACTTTTGCAGTCATGAGCCACCCTACAAACTCATATATTATCGTCATGAGGGCTGCTTGAGTAAACAATCATTTTGAGGTTTCAGTTGTCGAAAAAAAAAAAACAGTAACACTAACTAAAAATCAAAAGAAAACGAAATTAAAGAAGTGGAAAACAGCATATATTGAATAGCTTTAACAACCACCTCACGTCTAATTATAAAATTCCAGATGAAAATGGAAAACCAAGTTTATGTGTAAGCTTATCTTATCTTTATCTTGTTATTTTTTTGGAGCCTTTGTTTGCAGATCTGAATTAGTAATAATGCCAAGTGAGAACAGATGATTATATATTATTCAGAGTTACAAATTAGCATCAACAAAAAGAAAGAAAAGAATAAAGGCTCTGTTTACTGATATAACATGTGAACTTCCCAGCTAGAAAGTGTAATGATTCTTCACGGAGATTATAAGCTGCCTAGTAGATAACTTTGATCTACTTTTAAACAATTGATACGTGTCTTTCACCAAAACATAAGGCCCCGTAACTGATATTATTGGAGCACTGTTTTATATTCACCAAATTACAAAACATAATCATGTTATTAGCTAATCTTTATTCAAACTGTAGAATATATAAGCGATTCTTAAGTTTTGCATCCAGTTTAGTGTCTATGAATAGACCAACAAGAAGAAACATAATGGCTTTGCTACATTTAGATGATTTTTTCCTATATACCAGAAAGTTGACAAATGTAACTGTTGATTTCACTTACGGGTAAAAACGAATCGAGGCTCGATTCTTCAAGAACATGTAGCTTGCTCTGCAAGAACGTGGTGAACCTCGATACTGGATGCCCATACTTTATATCAAGTACAATAAAGGGTCTTTCAGCTGCTGAAAGTTTGATCACCTTCTCCAATTAGTGTCGTCTCAGTCATCTGTAGCCCAGAACTCGAGCCATTAGCTTCAGGGGCACCACCAGATTCGGAGATTCTTGTAACCCTCTGCAGCTCATCCGTTATCTCTGATGAACGAGCCAACAACTGATCATCAGTCAATTGTTCATTCTGAAACGCGGACTTTTTAGGTTGGCGGATGGCTGCAGCTGCTTCGGCCATTGCAACTGGAGGTGGCTGGGGTGGGACCCAGGATCTCTGAATTGGTCGTTCCTGGACTGGTGCAGCTGGGGATCCAAAGTTTTGTTCATTTCCAGTTTCGATTTCAGTTATCCTGACGTTCTTGCGTTGCCACCACGATGCTGAACTGTCTCCATTCGTCGGATTATCTTGGTAACTGTAATTCAAGCCATCGCCACTCCCTTGAGATTGAAGCAAATTAGTTGAATTATTTTGACTCTGGCCAACTTCCCAAGGCTGTTCACAAGCAGAAATTAGTGAATGGTGATCATTGCCATATCGAGCAAATCTTAAGGTTGAACTGCATATTTTTCCCGTCTCAACCCCCACTTTTACTCCAAGACAATCCAAGAAAAAAAAGGAGAATGTACTGAATAGAAAGTTCTATTTAGAAAGATAATAGAAAACCCTAACTCTTGTATCCAAACCAAAGTAACAGGTTTGCATAGAACTTAATCCATACAATGGCATCTAGGATTTTGAATTTATGGGTTCTAGATTCTAAAAAAAAATTATTGGGTTCTAGATTCTAAAAGAAAAAATTATTGGGTTCTTCATAAATTATTTATCCATATTAAGTGAATTTTTTAACACAAATACAGGGACTGCGCTAAAGTTATGGGGTTCTGCCAAACCCATAATTGGCATGCTAGTTCCAGTGATTATTTCATCAGAAAGCAGCAATTCAGTAGGATCATAGATTCGATTAGTTAACCTTATTTTTCATGTCCTGCCGCCAGAATGTCCATGCATGATTCTTTTTAAAAGTCAAACATGCAGAGACTAACAGATAGGAAGAACATTAAATTGCAGAACCAAAAAAGGGCAGCCCGGTGCACTAAGCTTCCGCTATGCGCAGGGTCCGAGGAAGGGCCGGACCACAAGGGTATGTTGTACGCAGCCTTAAATTGCAGAACCAAAAGAACAATAAATTTGTAGCTACTATGTCCACACACTGCTAAATTGACCCAATTCCAACCTTCAAATTTGACCCAATTGCGACATTGTTAGAAGAAAGAAAAGGAAAAGACAAAACCTTAGGCCTTCCAGCAACACGGTCAGGTACAGGCTGGTTAGGATTTGGTGGCTGATCATTTATATCCTGCATCAAAAGATGGATGTATAAACATTCAAGAAAACTTTATTTTTCAAGATACAAGTATGTCAAAGTCAGCCACTGAAGAGAACCCTGGACTTACTCGGATGTTGGAAGGCTTCTCTCCTCTTTGAACCATAGCCATAATCTGCAAAATGATTATCAAGTTAGAAGAGCCAATTTTTCCTAGTTCTTCCAACAAGCATCTGGCACGTTTTACTAGCATCTTCATTGAAGAGAAAGAAAGTTCAACTGGTGCTACATTACGAGGTGGATTTGAAGAACTCTATGGGGAAACAAAAGGTAATCAAGAAAATGTTTAACTGCTCACACACAAGCCAGAAAGTTGCGTGATTTTCCTCCTTAGATTGGTAGAACGTAAGATGAAATTACTAACAGATGAGCTGATAGTTAGGAAAAAACACTAGCCAGAGCATGTAAGAGTTACCTCCATGTAAGACTTGGGATGGGGTGCACTAGATGGTTCCACAGATGCAGGTGGTGACAAAGATCTCACTGCACAAAACATTCCAACCACATCGCATTAGTAATTTAAAGAATTAATAAAAACTGATTTAAGGAAAATTTGCAGCTAGAAACAGAAATTAGAACCTGAACGTGCATCACCATCCACTTTTCCATTTGCATAAGATTGCTGGACCATAAAAGCAAATCGAAATTGAATCTTAAAAGTCGACAGAGATATCAACTACAAGATCCAGACTTTTTTGTTGTTATACAGCTTACCCTAGATTGAGTAACTGAAATTCTGCGATCATCTAGTTCTGTAACAGGTATTCTTCCATAAGTATTACTTTGCCCTGCAAAAAAAAGAGCAACTCCAATTAGGCACCACATCCTGTCTGAAGATCACTTAGATACCTTTTTTTCCCTTCCCCTTAAGAGGTGGGGGGCAGGGGGTGCATGGCATATGAACATTAAATTATTCATGACGAGATCTAAAGACCCTGACATTTACCTTATGATTGCTAGAATTCCAAGGCAATGACAACATTATAACGAGGAGAAAGCTTCTATATATAAAAGGAAGTGCTGATGGAGTGGAGAGAAAGAACTTACCAGAATTACGGGGACCAAGACTGAAACTTTGTAGGAAAGAACTCAAAAAAAAATCATTCTATAATGCATTTAATGGAGATTACAGGCCAATAGCCACCATGGTATGCGATGGTCACAAGCCAGGCAGATCCTCCATAAGGAAGCTACAAACAAGTTCACAAGTCTTGGTTTTGTGGCTTGAGAGTTAAATACTTTTACAGAAACCACCTAAGTAATAAGTATCTTAGCATATACTATAAAAAATTCCGCCGGTATAGGCACCACGAAAACCTCATACAAACAATGTGCAATGACATTCGAACATCAAGATTATCGAGCCAAAATGATCCAGAGCCGTAAAGTAATCCGCCTCAGCAGAAGGTGGAATCAGCAAACTTTTCAAAAATTACACAGGTTATGCAAACTTTTCTCCATTGCTCATTTTCATTTATGAACACCCAAGTTACTATTTACTTCTCAGTAGTGTTGCTAAAGTTTACCTCTTTTCTAGCCCCCTATTGTTTCATAACACATCCCTTTTAATTTACAAGACCCCAAAAAGCAAACAATGATCAAAACGCAAAAAGCCTATAGCTTAAGTAGAGACTTTCCACTTTAAGAGTGAACGGAAATGTAAAAGGGAAGAGGGTGGGTTCAGAAGTATGCGATGAAAAGCAACGGTATTACTACCTTCCAGTTTCTCTATAGCACTTGTCATTGATTTCATCTCACGTACTTGGTAGTTTAGCAGGCTTGTCAGATCCTCAAAATACCTTTTCTCTGTGGAGGAACACAAGTTAAATCACCATGATGATTATTAGTGGTAACAAGTTAAGCACTGGAGATGAAAGAGAATGAAAGATTTCAGTCACCAATGCTGAACAATTTAAGTTCATTTTATTTCATATACAGTTCTTAACTTGTCACTATTATAAGATTTTACATTAACCAACCTTCAGATTTTGATTTCAACATCTCCTGGCTTGCTCGGGCGACGTCAGCAGCAGCAGCTGCAGCAGCTTTTGCAGCAACGGCAGCTTCTTCTGCTAAACTTGGTTTTCCCTTCCCAATACTTTTTTCATCTTCTTCATCCATTACAACCTTGCGTATCCAAGACTTCAACCGGGGAATAAGAGATTTCTGCAAAAGGACGTGTTACTTAACAGTGGGTGATAAATATAATGATAAGTCCATGAGAAAAGTTTCCAATTAGATTGTGATAAGCACCAATCTAATAAGATGAGGCATCGGAGAAGCCCAAATAAATCTGGAGAAAATCTTCATAACAGGGTTACTAATCAAAAATAAAGAATGAAAACAAAAATCGAAACAGGGTTAACTAATGATCTTCAAATAATTCTTCAGTTTAAGGTACACACTATTCTGAAATGACCTGAATATGGAGTATATACGTGTGGCCGAATTTTCCTTTGCGAAGCAAAATTCACATATGAGATGCCAAAGTTACATCTATGAGATACCCATCATTAATCAAATACCACCTTTCGTATGAAATCATTAGGTTTTTTTTTTTTTGGGTTCAGTCTTATAAGAAACAACCGAATTAATCAAACTACTAAGAAATTGAACTACCACAAGTAAAAGTTTGAGATGTCTCACATATGAAAAAGAAATGACACCGAAGAAATGGGGAATTGAATTTTGGGTTTTGAAACCTAAACCAATAAATGCAATCAAAAAGTAACAAGTGTACCAAAAGGATTATGAGCTAAGGGAAACATACATAGAGAAATAATTAACCGTCAGTATCTCTTTGCACTTTTGTTAAAAACGAATATGTATGGGAAGTCTCCTTTTCTGGTGGAATTAAAGCACAAGAAGTCAAGTTGTCTGCAAATTACATTTGAAAGGAAGGAACACAAATGCCTCTTTCCAATCTCACTGAAGATACTACAAAACCGTTTCGTGGAATAAGTTGTTTTGACTTGCAGCATTGACAAGCTAAAAACACTCTTGGAAACAACAAAAAGTTGTGTTTGGCACTATGTTAATTACAAAGAAAATATAGAAGCTGCAACCTTGTTCAAAGGCAAAAACTTGAGTTGGCATAGAGCATCCCACATTTGATAAGGATCTTGTACTTTAATTGAAGGATCTCGGATTCTTTTTCTAAGGCCACTTAATTAAGTTGAAAGTGAGCGAAAAAAGGTAGTCATCTTCAAGTAAAGGTCCTTCCAAGAAATTCTAAAAAAGTTTGAATGTGGATCACATTAAATAGTAAGATTAAACAGTGAATGAGAGGATTCAGGCTCAATTCTCATTCAGAAAAGCCAATACATATTAAAATTGATCGACTGGCTTTCCAAGGTGTGATTCTACTAATAGACCACCAGCAAAACTTCTCCAGCTTTTCTTCTTTTTTTTCTTGTCTTACAAAGGGAAAAGAAAAGGCAAAGTAATCTAAATGGAAAATATATTGCATCATAACAATAGTCAGATGCATTACAAATGGCTGATATGGGATAGACAGTACAAACGTGGCAACTGACATGATAAATTGGAGGCTCTTTATTATGCAATACCTTGAAAAGTACAGCTGTTCCAGCTCCTGAAGCAGCGAGAAAACCTACAGCAATAACTGCATGAGTCCAATGGAAATGATAGAGATATCCCGTTTTTGTCATGCTATTGGTCGGAGCTGATCCAGGCTGCAGATTTTGTACTGCAGCCTGTGGTGGACTAGTTGATGAAGGCAGCTGCTTCCCATCTGTCATCAAAATATCGGAAGAACAACATGACAAGTATAGGCTCCGAACATTATCAGTCTCAAAAAATGAATAAAAGGCCAAACACTAATTTTATTTCGAGAACAATATGACTTACCTTCACTACCAGTAACTGGCTGTGTGCTAGTAACAGTTGGGGTAGGATCCTGTAATTTAGGCACAAGATCAATATACATGTTAAATTTCATGTAGATGTTTTAATTACATTTAAGTCAAGATCAAATGTAAAAAATCTAAAAGTGGCCTACCGGAACTCGACGAAAGGCTTCGTCTATTTCCTCCTTCGTGAGCCCTTTCCTCTCGAGAAAAGAACGTCTATACTGGACTGGAGATCCCCTAACTTTTGGATGTGAAAGAAATTTCATAGCATTCTGGACTTGGTCCTCCCGAATTGGTTCTGAGTTTACAAACACAGAAGTCGGAGAGCTCCCTCGAGTAGCATCTTGGGGATCTTCAGCTGCTGGTTGTGAAGCTGTTGCTTCAAATTGGAAATTAAAGTTCGGATTAGGATATAGCATGATTTTTATTTAACTCAAAATTATTAGCAAATCATTATAAAATATAACGCCGCGATGGATTTCATAGAACAAGTAGGAGAGTGCTGCATAGATAAACTTATGCCAAAGAGGAATACAACATTAGATCTCAACCATGACATAAATTCACTGGAAGCAGTTCAAGAAATTTAGAGCACATTTGGAGTTCCACATATTCTAATAATTTTCTTCGTACCTAACATATATGCACTTTCTTTTGATTGGTAACATATATGCACTTTCTTTTGATTGGTAACATATATGCACTCTCATAATGCATATTGATAATTGTTGTGAAGAAGTCCATTGTTGCATTCAGTGGTTGAAGCAGATATAACCCCATGAAACCCAACATGTTGAGATAATTAAAAGAGAATTTGACAACAAACTGTTAATTTTCAAATGGACATGCTCTGCGACTCAATTTACCTTCCACATGCTAGCAGCTCAAGTAATTAAGTATTTCGGTATACAGATACCTTCTCTCCAATCAAGAGTGGGTTTAGCTTTAAATGCAAAGATGGGCTAGAAAAAAAGAAGAAGATCACAAGGGAACCAAATTATTGAAATAACCTCTGAGTTCCACTAGCTCTGTTCGTTTGCTTGACCACGCGTATAGATATTACCTTAAATCTATTTTTTCTAATTAGTAAGGTTTATATTACCTAAAATCTTATTTATGTATATATAATATGCATAGTGGATGTGGTTGTTACTTGAGATAGTTTATACACTGATAATGAGATAATCTGCAACATGTTGCTCAAAATGCCATAGAGTCTTTGAGGTTAGCAAAACCTCATTCGAAAGTGGTCATGGATATTGCATGCTTTCCTTCTAACCTGAAGCTATTATTTGACCAAAACAAGATAGTCTTCTTGATTTTGATATGAAAAGAAAAACTACTGTCTTTTATAGCAACTCCAAGTATAAACACATGTGCCTGCAGATATGTAAATTCAGCTAGTTGTAGTTCACCCAGGTGAGAAGAAAATATTCTCAAGCAGCGTGTTATAACTTCGATTTGATGAGAAAGTTTTCACTTAACAGAGTCTATTGTCCTCGCCTCATATTTTTCTCTCCTAGTAAAAAAAAGGGTAGTCTGGTCCACTAAGCTCCTGCTATGCGCGGGGTCCGGGAAAGGGCCGGACCACAAGGGTTTATTGTACGTGACCTCATATTTTTTTCTCCTAGTAAGCAAGAAAATATTCCCGCAAATGACTCAGGAGGGGTTTTCATATGAGATTTCTTTTCTTCCGTTTTAAACTTAGAACTCCTACTACCCATACATTCTTGGGCCGCAGATTTATTTGGATATTTTATACCACTCCGTCTCTCTTGTTGAGAGGGTTTGCTGATGCAAGTCTACTCTATGATCGTGTGAAGCCTCATAATGAAAATTTTCTAGTTAATGAACCTATTATTGTCACATTATCTCGAGTTACTTAATATCAAATTTATCCATTTGTTTAAGAAATTAGGCTAATATCTGTTGGAAATTTGCCTTTGGCGGGAGTTGCGACCGACCAACTTTAACGGCTTAAACACTAGTGTAACGTATGTTGGAGAATCTGGTTCTTCACACATGCATGATCTACTAAGTACGTAGATAACCGTAGGGCCAAGAATCGTCAAATTTCATTGAGAAATGAAAGAGATATTGGTTCACGAAGTAAGGTGTTTGAAGCATGGAAAGTGTGGTATTGTGTGTAATTCTCCCTCATCGGTAGAGGAAGAAAGAAGTGTTGTGTATATAAGATTCGAAATTGGTTTGGGGTTTGGGACCCCGGGGTATCCCATGTGTTTAAAGGAGGGAGGACCTAGATGTGCTTCGGTTCGAGGAAAGACCACACGCGCGCCGCCGCCGCCCGCCCGTCCCGTCCGGTTCCGGTTCCGAGTTCCGGTTCCGGGTTCTCGGGTCACGGGTCGTGGGTCGTGGGCGTGGGCCGTGGGCGTGGGTTTCGTGGGTAATTTGTCGTGGGTGGGTGTGGGTCTTCGATATTATCTTTTTGGGCCGAAAACTTTGCCGGAAGTACGGTTTGATCCCGGAAGTTTCGGATATACGGTTTGGACCGAGAATTCTTTCGGATGTGCGGTTTGGTCCCCGAAGTTTCAAGATGTACGAGTTTGGTCCCCGAAGTTCGAGAATTTCGACGGTCAAGACGAAAAAAGCCAAGCACTCAATTCAGCCATTTATTTTGGCTGAATTACTCCTCCTATAATGGCCAAATCCGTTGGTCTTTCACCATTTATGTTGGTGACTTTACTACCTCCATAATGGCCATTATTTGGCTATTATGGAGGCGAGTTTTCAGGCAGTAAACAGCCCCTCCCTCTCCTATATAAACACCCCATTACACCATTGTTGAGCACTAAGACATATGCACGAAAATACATAAACGGATGCGAAAAAACGATTGCACGAAAATACACAACCGAAATAGTTTTCTTCCTACAACTTCCAAGCATCATTTCGTTACTCAATATTCTTCACGGTAGCTCTTGAGTTTCCTTTGCTCAAGGGTTCCATTGTTTTTATCTTGGGAGACAAATTGTCCGGGACGTATAAAGGATACATACGGGGCAATATTGTCTTAAGGACGAGTGCTACACTCGACTCGGCAAAAACATTTTACATTTTTCCGTCTTCTACAAAACTGGAATTTCCGGTTTTTACTTGTGTAACGATTGTAATTTCGATTCCATGTTGAATTATTGAAATCTTTATTTATCCTTTCGAATACTTGTAATAGTTAAATACTTCCCGTCTTGCTTTATAAAGTACCATAGAGCAAAACTCCCAACAACTTAAGACAATATTTGTATAGTATTACTATTAGTATTCGAAAGATGTCGGTCAAAAGTTGTGTCCTCATATTTTTTTCTCCTAGTAAGCAAGAAAATATTCCCGCAAATGAATTTGTTTAAGAAATTAGGCTAATATCTGTCATTAGTTGCTAAATCGATTGTTCAGGAACATACAAAAAGACCTGATTATTTCAGAGATTTTCCCTACCCCGAAAATTTGCAGCTTGTAACAACCTAAGTTCAAAGTCTTAGATTCAGTAAAAGGTTTATCAACAATTCCCAATTAAATAAATGATCATTAAATGTAATATTATCAAATTACCACTTTATTGCTTAACAAACCAAATGTAGCAACCACCCATAAAAGAAAAAGAAGCACAATCACATGTTCCTATCAAGTTAAAGACAAAAAGGCACAAACATCATAAAGTACAAAAAAGATTAGATTTTTATGAAAGATTCCTTTTTTCAGATAACAAAATAGCAGCAATGACTAAATTGCATGCTTATACTGAAAACAAAATTATCTAGTTGCTGAATATGCAGACTATATCCCCTTATCTAACATATCAAATGAATGCATTTATTTGAGAAAAATAGGTTAATATTTTATATCTGTCATTAATTGCTAAAGCAATTGTTCAAGAACACAGAAAAAAGATCCTATTATTTCACAGATTTACCCAACCCCGAAATCTTGCAGCTTCTAACAACAGAATCTCGAGTTTAACCCAGCAAAAGGTTCATCCAAAATTCCCATTAGAACAAATGTATCATTAAGTGAAATATCAAATACCCCTAACTATTTTATTGCATAACGAACCAAATGTACCCCAATTACATGTTCCTATCAAGTTAAAGACAAAAAGGCACAAACACCATAAAGTAGAAAAAGATTAGATTTTTATGGAAGAATCTTTGTTCTGGTGAATAACCAAAAAAACATAATCACCTCCATCCCAATTTGTATGATTGGACACAGAGTTTAAGAAATAAAGGAAAACTTTTGAATCTTATAGTCTAAAATAAAATAACGATCTCGTAAAAATTAAAATTTAAAGTTAAATTATTATCAAATAAGAAAATGTATCATTCTTTTTTTACTAACTAAAAAGAAATGTGTGTTATTTAAATTGGTACAGAGGGAAATAGTAATTAAATTGCACGCTCTATATCTCCCTGATATTCAAGAAACCAATGTTTGCATCCCCAGATCCCACTAATGGGGGTATTAAAGAAACCAATTTCAGTAAGAGTAGCAAATAAAAGGGTACCTGGACTCTGGGTATTATCATTTGCTGAGTTGGGTGGAGAATCTGATTGAGATGCCATGTTAAGCCAACCCCTTGTTGAACTGAATTTCAAGGGAAATAAAAGGAAAAGAACATGGAAAAATTAGAGGAGAAAAAAATTGAAGCTGTTTACATAGAATTGTAGTGATTACCTAATTATTGATGATAGGATGTGAGAAGATTTTGCTCATCTCGAAGCAAAGAAACAGTTTGATTGATATAGTAATAAAACTAGTACTACTACAAGACAAAATATCTTTGCAGATAACATGACCTTAAGAGGCAAGGTTTTCCTTTTTTTTCTTCTTATTTTAATTTTGATTTTTTTGGTTCTTTTAACAAGACTACAGTCGTAGGACAATTTCTTAATCATTTAAAAAAATATTTAGACTAGCTAATTTGGATTAGAATCTCAGAACGGATATTTGTATGATAATTTGGATTTGGTGTAACAATAATCAGTTACTCATAACAACATATTGATGGAAAGTTACAATCCCCTTTATGCAAAATATTTGATATTTTTTGGTTTTTGGTTTTCAAGACACATAAGTGAACTTGGACTAAAATGTGACATATTTTTCATTACTTTGATGCGAGGGAAATTGTACTCTCCAAAAAAGTTTTTGGATATCCAAATTTGATATTAACCGGGTCAATCAGAAACAGCATGTTCGGATTTGTGTACTCACTATCCTCCCCAGACCCACTTGTGGATTGCATCGGATATATTATTATTGTTGTAAATTTGATTTTTAATCAGTCTTAGTATTCAAATCTTGATTTAAAAAGATCTCAAATTATTTTAATCTGTGACTATCCTTTAATCTTAATTGATGCCTAACAACATCCTCTTTTTTTTTGTTATGTTAGTTATTGTTTTGGTCAAGCTTCCTCCATTCGTGAATTTAGAGCTCAAAGCATTAAACGCTTAATTGTCACTTTGAACTCAACCTTGACGAAAATTTAAAATCTTGATGTAGTATAGTGGAATTCAGACTCTAATGCATTCGGGCATGTTCATGTCAGATACTAGTGAGAAGGAAAAAATATATATGAATTTGCACGTAATAATAGCCAAAAGCTTTGCAATAGAGAAAAAATTCATCAACTATAAATGTCAAAAAGGATTTAAAGTTCATATTGATTCATCAAACATTTTCCAGCTCCCCTTACTCCGAGCTGCTGAGGGCAGGTACCCGGTAAACTAGGCAAGGAGCGCGCACATTGGCACAAAAATTACAAAGAAAAAAACATTGTTCCTCTGAAAAGTTCAAATCTGTTATATAATGGACAGAAGATTGGTGTATGAAGAATAAATACAACCATGGACAAAATGTTTACACAGATAATCCTCTGACAAAATTGAATTCTACTCATAATGCTACATCCTTTCACTATACTCTCACCAGAATCACATCAAAAGCAGGACAATTTCATGAGTGAAGATTCGATGAGCAACCTAAAAGTCCTTGAAGGAGAAGCTAGATTTACGTTTGTGTCACATATATGTTCCGCAGTCTGGTTACAAACACATTATCCTGACTTCATTTGGCTGCTCGAACCTATATGGTCAAAATGCTGGATCCAGTTCAATTTACTCTATCAAGCAGCCTCTCCACCATAATCTTTTGCTGCACCGGGGTTAAGGACTCAGAGTTCATTATTGCATTTGCAACAAGGATGATTGACGATTTGTGCTCAGCATTTACCTATTATAGTGGAACAAGTATCTAACTTGAGAATAGAAGCAAAAGTATTTGAGAATTTGAAAGAGGTGGAAGTCCAAATAAAGAATAAGCAGATTTCTATACCCAAACACCGCCGTTTAAACCAACAGCTATCTCAAAAGCTAGCTTCTTTCCAAGACCTTCAAGAACTGGACATGTTGGTGAGCTCAAAAGCCTAGGAATAAAATATAAAAAGATGAATGCATGCAACAAGACCTTCATTCTTTCTCTTGACTCTTTTCTGATTAGCAAGTTAAGGTTACTGTAAATTCTAAACCAAAGACCTAACTGTTGCAAGTTAAAGCCAAAACAGAATCTTACATCCGTGATAAACCAGTTGATGATTCAAACATATAACCATCTTTGAGGGGGCCAAACTCGCCAGCTTTTCCAGAAGCTGTATCGAATAAAGGTTGTAGTTATTTGAAAATTAAGAACAAAGCATACAGATTAGGAAATAGAAAACTTCTGTTGCAATTTAGAGAAGGCACCAACCATCCATGCACGATAACTCTGGGTTCATTCCAGTGTTGACCTTGACAACACGAGCATAAATTAGAGTACCTACCTGAAATAGCACGATAAGTTATCAGAAAATATGCCCTGATATACACATGATACGTTAGAAAAAATGATTAATTGGCGTTCCAGTAGGCTATAGTCCTTTTGTTTAATTAGTTGAATATCATTTTATTGCATAATAGCACTAAGATGGTGCTGGCATATTTACAAACAAATATTCTGTCTACCTATGAAACATGAAAAGCTCTGTATCAGGTGTGAGTACCTCATAAAGCTCTCTCCTAGTGAAAATGTAATTTGAGGATGGTTACTAAGAGGCACAACAGATTAATTTATGAATCAAGTAGTTGAGGATGGTTACAAAGCGCACCAATTCGTTTGCAACAAATTTTGATATGCGGAAAATAAATTGCAACCACAAACAAAATATGATGAAACATAGATTTTATCGATAAATATTGCGGGTACAATTCTATTTATTCTCTTGATTCTTCTCTCCTAAATTTTTTCCGCAATTCGAGGACCGTTAGTAACATATTTCTCGAACGTAGGATGATTTGGATATGGACTTTCTTGGGATGTATTTTATCTCCATGAAAAGATATTGTGGATCTTCTTGAAGTATTTCATTGTTAAGAAATATCCGGCCACATATTGATCTCTTAGTGAATATATCGAAAAGTTTATGAGATTATTATATGCCTTTTCAAGGGAATTTGTGTCCTTTTATACAGGTCTGAGCTAGGGTTTAGGGTAGAGTAGTCTCCAAGAAACACACACAGATCTTAGAGTTTGAAGATGTGTTGGATTCGTCTTGTAAGGTCCTACAAAATTTTGACGTCTACAAATGCCCCCTACTTCAAGATTTGTCGGAGTGTAGACTTGTTGAAACTCAAAGACAAGCTCGGGGAGACGTGTTCTGAAATGAGCCCAAACATGTGGTGTATAGAGCTTGCACTTGATGGTAGTAGTAGTGGCTGGGTTTGTTTTTGGGTGTAGTAGAATGAAGAAAGAAGAAGAGGGGCAAGACTTGAAGTATCTGTTAGAATAGGAATATGATTTCATATATAGTATCCTACTAGAAAAAGGATTGTAATGTAGAATAGAAATAGGATTTCATATATAAAGTATCCTACTAAGAAAATGATTGTAATAGAGTGTATATAAATAGAGCTCAGTGTCATCATGTAGATACACAACAATTCAATAATATATTTTCTCCCATAATTTTTCACATGGTATCAGAGCTTCTACGATCTTGGTAGAGGATCAAAGCGCTTCCGCTGCCGGCGAGCGGCACTAGAAATGTGTCACTCGTCTGGCCAAAGATAATGATAGAGTGAAAATTGTAGAGAACTTTCAGATATTAGAAATAAAATATTCTCTCAAAAAAGTAAGCCTGAACAGTGCCGCGTGAACAGTGTTTTCCCGATGTGAATAGTAATTTCAGAGTGAACAATTACCAGATTCCGATCGTCAAAACTAGAGTTCCGGCAAATCCACGTTGTTTGGGGACATTCTTTTAAGAATTGTTTTTACTCTCAGCATCGCGTAGGATTCCGAGCTGACCTATACCACTTTCTTTGAGGTTCGACAATTTTTTCGGCATATTCTTTTCCCGTAGGGTCATGCCATCATTGTGATCCTACCCACAAAATACCATCACAATCCCGTGCCTCAATTCCGAAAACTGTTTTGCATCCCGTAGGGCCATGCCATCATTCTAATCTTACGCATAAAATACCATCAGTCCCGTGCCTCAATTTCGGCGATTGTTATGTGTCGTTCTCTTCCAGAGCATTAGTAAGAAAGTATCCGTTGTGCAATATTCCAGCGAAGATTCGGAAAAAAAATATCACCGATGTGCATAATTTTTCTAGTGATTGCTAGCGTCACATCTCTGGAGCAACCACCTGATTTTGTTGCTTGGGGGGAGTCTAGCTCGGTCCGCCAATTGCGCCAAGCACTTTATGGTTTGAAACAATCTTCTCGAGCCTAGTTTGAAAAGTTTAGCACAAAAATTCAGGAGTTTGGCATGACTCATAGTGAAGCTGAGCACTCAGTGTTTTAATCGGCATTCCGCTCCAAATTTGGTATTTCATGAGGACTAAACACATTGAGATTAACTATCACTTTGTCAGAGAAAAGATACTCTCCGATGATATTGTTATAAAATTTGTGAAGTCGAGTGATCAGCTTGCTTGCAGATATTTTCACCAAGTCCCTCACTGATCCTCGTATTAATTACATATGTAATAAGCTCGGTACATATGACTTGTATGCACCAGCTTGAGGGGGAGTGTTAGAATAAGAATAAGATTTCATATATAGTATCCTACTAGGAAAAGTATTGTAATGTAGAATAGAAATAGGATTTCATACATAGTATCCTACTAGAAAAAGGATTGTAATGGAGTGTCTATAAATAGAGCTCAATGTAATCATATAGATACACAATAAGTCAATAATATATTTTCTCCCATAATTTTTCACAGTACCTATTAAAACGGAATTTCTATATTTGCAATTTTGTGACACCGATTTTGCAAATTTGATTTGTGAGAGAAGAGATGAAAGGCAGATTCGATCCCACTGGCGTGCCAATTTGTTTGCAATAAATTTTTTCAATATAAAAATAACTGTAATCACAAAATAAATATGAAGAAACATAATTTTATTGATAAACAATGCGGGTACAAATCTGTTTATTCCCTTTATTATTCTCTCCTAATGTTTCTTCGTGATTCAAGGGTCGTTAATAGTGTATTTCTCAAACGTAGAATGATTTGGATATGGACTTTCTTGGGATGTATTTGATCTCCGTGAAAGGATATTGTGGATCTTCTTGAAGTATTTCATTGTCAAGAAATATCTGACCATATATTGATCTCTTTGTGAATATCTCGGGAAGTTTATGAGATTTTTGAGATGCCTTTTCAAAGGAATGCATGTCCCTTTATATAGAAGTGAGCTAGGGTTTAGAGTAGAGTAGCCTACAAGAAACCCACACAGACCTTAGAGTTTGAAGATGGGCTGGACTCGTCTTGTATAGTCCTACAAAATTTCGATGTTTGTAATAGTATCTTCATCTGAAAATCAAATTCTTCTGGCATGAACAAATTCAAACTCATTTGAATGCAAAATTACCTCTCATTTTCAATAAATACACCTATAAAGCCACAATATCAACATAACTGCTACTCACTTAAAGGAAGAGGGGGGGGGGGGGATAAATTAAACTGCTATCGACTAACTAATGTGATATCTTCTAATTGAAGAGGCCACATCAAGCACCCATCAATTAAAAGAAGAAAAAAGAACAAAGAATATGAGCTCAAATATCATGGAACTTTAGATTGCACCTCAAATTTGGGAATGTTTCTCCTATTCCCTCCTTCAAATGCTAGCACTGGCAAGAATGCCACCATTGGCCCTTTTATGTCCACAAAAAAGCTCTGCCAGAAAACTCAAAAGTGAATTTGAAGTTCACAAAGAAAAAAAATAGATTTTAATGACATCACCCGCAATTTCACATAAGAATCAATGAACTTTCATAAGTTATGCGTGCTATACGTCCATCATTATATTTGTGACAAATCTTGATGAGTTCATGAAAATGAATGGAAAATAGACAAACGACATGAAACCTCTCATCATAAGTACTAGAAATAGAGGAGAGAAATTTTTTGGACCAACTTTTGTACATCAATTGATGTAATTTCATATGGTCGATCATCAACATATAGTCACCACCACAGTAATATGAATGTCATTCTCTATTGTCAATAACCAACACATACTCAAAAAAAATCCCAGCAGAATTGGATCACTACCCTTCCCTTTTTATGCAACTTCGGCTGATATGTCCTTACCAGAGAACGCTTGACTTCAACCAAACAGTACCAAATGAAACTAAGTATTCAACAGCACACATAAACCCCCTCAACTTTAGGAGCAAAAGTTGCTCATTATGGCTTATATAAGTGCACCACAGATCTGATTGATCAAAAACAGGAGGCAGAAGAAACACACTAAAACAAAAAATCCAGAGCAGCAGGGAGCTCCTAGTTAAAGCACCTATTATACTATTAGGGTTCGTTTGGTAGCTGGTTAGGAGCTAAGTTATTCATGTATTAAATCATGAATAAGTAGTAGCATTCTTTTGCTATATATAAAATTCAACACACCTCATACGGTGTTTGGTTTACAATTTAGAAACCCGCATAATTAATACATGTACAAGTTATGAGGGAATCTTACGTAGTATTTTATGCAGGACAGAAGATGGAATACCTAAACCCTGCATAAAATAATACATAGATTTTCTCATAACTAATCCCTGTATTACTAATACCTGCATAACTCTAGTCTAACCAGCTACCAAATGACCCCTTATTGTATAAGCATATAGAAGAGAGGTAGATTGTTTAACAGCATCAAAGGAAACTCATCAAAAAAATGATGACATTAATAAGTTGAGATTATTATATATAAAAAAGGAAAATCAGTATCTTGACTTTTCAACTCATTAAAAAGAAAAGGATAGTGGGATGCTGAAAATTTTTAGTTCTTAAATGCATATCGCACTCAACTACTTAGAAGTGTAGTTGTTACAGAGTTCACGCTGCAGCAAGTAGAATTAAGGACACCGCTAGGAGCAAAGTAAACATAACTATTCACAACTATTCACAACAACAACAACAACATACACAGTGAAATCCCACACCGTGGGGTCGGGGGAGGGTAGAGTGTACACAGACCTTAACTCCACCTTGGTAGGTAGAGGAGCAAAGTAAACATAACTATTCACAAGAAATTGAAAATAAGGAAGTAGTTACAATAAGCAGCAGTATTGCTTATAAATAATAAGAATAAGCAGCAGCTTTGAAATACTTAAAAAAACTTACTTCTGCTCTTTGGTCCACCACAATTCCAAGGATATTATCCCCCACGGTAGGTATATACTGTAAAGAGATTACAGTGGATCAGAAAATCAAGAAAATTCAACTCGACTATTCTTAAAATAAAATAAAAGGTTCAATTCGACTAGAAGAGATCCTTTTTTGTCCACCACATCCTAATCCCTTTATTCCCCAAACATGGTTATGTCTAACATAGTTGTATCGGACGGTTAAAGCTAGAAATCAAGTATTCACTGATGGAATCATTAGTACTATGGCTCCCTTTTCAATCCATATTTCAACACAATACGTTTAACTCTGTAATTTCATACTTTTTTCCTTTATAACGTTTTGCCCGAGTCAATGAGCACAAGAAAAAACATAAAGGCCTCATGCAATTCTGAATTGGATAATCTTGCTTTATCTCTCAAATATAGTAACATTAACTTACTTGAGCAATAGTTGATTTAAGAGACGTCTAAATTTTCCAGATCCACCATAATGCACAAAGGTTTATTTTCATTCTAGCAATAAAGCAACTTAGCTATTTAGACTATAGTATGATCTCACAGTTGACAAGTTACATCAATTTCCAAAGTTGAAAAACAGTGAATATGTGCTGTTTAATTAACTTAATACACGTTCCCTTAGTATTTCTCTGTAAGAAAATCCCGTCCCGAGTTTTCTATCTCTGTTTCAATCATGAGAAGAATGATGTAGTGAAAAGAAATAGTTTCAGGTTACTTTAAAGATAGCACTGCACTCACTCTCTTCTGTGAGCTTTCAATCCAGTACTTGTTTGGCTTTGAACATCTCAAAATACCTGCTTTGACGACAGTTATGGCGTCATGGTCCTGCCAAAACGGGAAAAATATGCATAGAAGATCAGATATATTTATATTGAAGGCACATAGAAAATCTAAAATATGCTGCATTATACTTTGAGCACAGTAAAGTAGGATAGAAATTTATCAAGTACCAATATTCAGACCATAATTCAAATAACACTGAATGAAATATTACCATCCACAGAGGAAAAAAACCATACACCGGGAAAGTCCAAGAACGGTGGAGGAAGCAACTTCAAGCTGGAGATTTCATAGGATCGATGAAAAAAGGCTAGCTTTGAATACGTCACTTTTTGGTACATATGGGAATGAAAGAAAAGGATTTTTTTTTCAAAATGGCAAGAACTATGTGTCTTCAAATGTTGAGTTCTTGGTTTATCAAGCAAGTAAAGTTGTAATGATCCAGAATCAGTGACAGAATTGATGGACTCCCTGAATGTGACAAGGAACTAAAGTATTGTACATGTACATAGTTTTTAGCACTTGCTTTGGTGCTATGAACAATGAAAATCCAACTCACTCACCAAAAACAAAAAAAAAACAAGACCAGTGTATAAGGCATCAAAAGATCCTTTTTTTCATTTATATTTTTGTGTAAGGAGATGAAGGGGAACCTTGGAGTAACCGGGTAAAGTTGTTGTCATGTGACCAGGAGGTCATGGGTTCAAGCCGTGGAAACAGCCTCTGACAGAAATGCAAGGTAAGGTTGCGTACTAGGGGTGAGCACGGGTACAAGGTACCCAGATACCCGACCGGAACCGATACTATCGGGTAGGTTCCGGATAGATATATTATAATAACGGGTAGGTTCCGGGTATTAAAATTAGGAACCGATCAATATCGGGTCCGATTCCGGTTCCGGTAAATAGAGAACGGGTACCTGGACCCGAAACCGATACCCGGACCCTATGAACCCACCCCCCATTTAAATTATTTAGTTTTGGGCTTTGGGGCGTTTAAGTTTTTGGTCCAGTCCGGTTATTAGGTTCCGACCAACCCCTAAGCCCATTTCTCATCTAAAGTGTAAACTAAAACACAAATACACTACGCAGGTCGCCCTAATTTTCTCATACTTTTCAATTGTCATTCAGTTTTCATTTAGAGGCAGGCAGCTCGCAGCTCGCAGGTTCGCCCTAATAAGCACTACTACGCAGCCGGCAGCTCGCAGCCTCGCCAGTCACCATTACGCAGCTCACAGTAGCCTCGCACTCGCAGCCTCTCCTCTCTCTTGTTGTCACTGTTTCTCACTCCAGAAGCTTGACAAAGGTTGCGGCGTTGCGCTCGAATTCCTCTCGGTCTTGTTAAAGGTAATGAATAACCCTTAAAGTTGTTGCATAGTGAAGAACATTAGGTTTTTGCATGTATTGGCTTAATATCAAAACTGCATGAGATAGATTTGGTCTTGTGTGTGTTAAATAGTTCAGATTTCTGATGATTCAATAGAGAATAGTCTGAATTAGTTTGGGTTGATTTTTGTTAGTTTAGATTGAATTAGTTTGGGTTGATTTCTGTTAGTTTAGATTGAATTAGTTTGGCTTGATTTCTATTAGTTTAGTCTGAAGTAGTTTGGGTTGATTTATGTTAGTTTAGATTGAATTAGTTTGGCTTGATTTCTGTTAGTTTAGTCTGAAGTAGTTTGGGTTGATTTCTTCTTCATCATAATGTTACTGTTTTGTATTGTTTGTTGTTATGCTCAATTTATTGGAGTTGATGTTTTGTTTTTTCCTCTCATAATATTTTGATATTTAGAAAATTAAAAAAACTAGTATTTGGGTTGATTTCTGTTAGAAAAAACTAGTATTTGGGTTGATATTTCCCTTTTATTGTTTGTTGTTATGCTCAATTTATTGGAGTTGCTGGTTTTTTTTCTCCTCATAATAATATTTTGATAATTAGAAAATTGAAAAAGCTAGTATTTGGGTTGATTTCTGTTAGAAAAAGCTAGTATTTGGGTTGATTTCTGTTAGAAAAAGCTAGTGTTTGGGTTGATATTTCCCTTTTATTGTTTGTTGTTATGCTCAATTTATTGGAGTTGATGTTTTGTTTTCTCCTCTCATAATATTTTGATATTTAGAAAATTGAAAAATCTAGTATTTGGGTTGATTTCTGTTAGAAAACGCTAGTATTTGGGTTGATATTTCCCTTTTATTGTTTGTTGTTATGCTCAATTTATTGGAGTTGCTGTTTTGTTTTCTCCTCTCATAATATTTTGATATTTAGAAAATTGAAAAAACTAGTATTTGGGTTGATTTCTGTTAGAAAAAACTAGTATTTGGGTTGATATTTCCCTTTAATTGTTTGTTGTTATGCTCAATTTATTGGAGTTGCTGGATTTTTTTCTCCTCTCATAATATTTTGATATTTAGAAAATTGAAAAAGCTAGTATTTGGGTTGATTTCTGTTAGAAAAAGCTAGTGTTTGGGTTGATATTTCCCTTTTATTGTTTGTTGTTATGCTCAATTTATTGGAGTTGATGTTTTGTTTTCTCCTCTCATAATATTTTGATATTTAGAAAATTGAAAAAGCTAGTATTTGGGTTGATTTCTGTTAGAAAATTGGAGTTATTGTTCTGTTTTGTTTTATATTGATACTTTTTTTGGTAGATGGCTGAGGCTAGCACGGCATCCACAACTCGTGCACCATCGAAAAAGAAGGTAACAAAATCTGAGGCTTGGGAGCATTTTGTTAAAGCAATAGATGAGAAAACTGGTAATGTTGTTTCTATCTGTAATTATTGCAATGAAGGCTTAGCTTATAGTGTTAACAATGGTACCTCATCCATGTGGAAACATTTGAGAAGTTGCAAAAAGTATCCTCACAATATTGACAAGAAGCAAAAATTGCTTGGTGCTCATTTTAAAGGTAGTATAAATGGGGATAATGAGCATATGCTTAGATCTTGGAAATATGATAAAGATTTTTGTAGGCACATGTTGGCTAGGATGATTATTATTGATGAGCAACCATTTAGAACGGTTGAACGTGAAGGTTTTAGGGGTTGTGTCTGCATTACAACCTTTATTTAAGCATATTTCAAGATTCACAGTTGCTAAAGATTGCATGAAACTTTATGTTTGTGAAAACTCATGCTTAAAAGATAAGTTGTCATCTCTTAAATCTAGGATTGCTCTCACCACTGACATTTGGACTTCCATTCAAAATTTGAGCTACTTATGTCTTACCGCTCACTTTATTGATGAAAATTGGAATTTGCATAAGAGATTGCTAAACTTTGTTGTTATGCCTAGCCATAAAGGCAGGGATATTGGTAAGATGGTAGAAAAATGTATAATTGAGTGGGGAATTAGAAATCGTATATCAACAATTACGATTGATAATGCGAGCTCTAATGATGTGGCGATTGCTTATTTGAAGGACAAGTTAAGAAATACCCTTGTTTTGGGGGGTGAGTTTTTTCATATGAGATGTGCGGCTCATATATTGAATTTGATTGTGAAAGATGGGTTGAGTGAGGTTCGTGAATCAATTAGTCGAATTCGAGCTGCAGTTAAGTATGTTAGGAGTTCCCCAAGTAGAGCACAACAATTCCAAAGTTGTATAACTTAAGAGGGCATAATTTATAAGGGCTCTGTTTGTCTTGATATTAGTACGAGGTGGAATTCTACATATCTTATGTTAGAAAGTGCTAGTAAGTTCAAACAAGCATTTGTAAGACTTGAAGATGATGATATGGCTTTTGTGGCTGAGCTTGATTGTGGTGTCACGAAAGATGAGGATTGGGAAAATGCATCCTTGTTGTCTTTATTTTTGAAAAATTTCTATAAGGCTACTATTAGGATGTCAGGAAGTCTCTATGTGACAACTAACCATTATTTTCATGAAGTTATTAGCATGTTTTCAACATTAAATGAATGTGAAAGCCAAATTAATAATGAAAACCTTAAGGCGATGGCTACGAAAATGAGAGCCAAATTTGACAAGTATTATGGGAGTATTGAGAGAACAAACAAGATGGTGTTTATAGCCGTAGTACTAGATCCTCGATATAAGTTGAGATTTCTGAATTGGAGTTGTCGAAGGATTGGTGTTGATGAAGCTAAAATAGAACTGATGGTTAGTAAGGTAATGAATGTATTGGAACGTCTTTTTGCATTCTATGACAAAAATCATTCTTCTATGGTTGATTCTAGTGCATTGGACGAGTCTCGAGGCTCTATTGACAGTGTTGGTGGAGAAAATTTTGATTTTGTTGATCCAGCTTCACTTGTCAAAGATTGGTACCAGGATGACCAAGATGAACTTGGTGGGGATTTAAGATCTGAATCGGAAAGGTACGTTAGTAGACCTCGTGAGCCCAAAAATGAAGCATTTGATTTATTGATGTGGTGGAATGCTACAAAGTCGACTTACAAGGTTCTCAGTTTGATGGCTAGAGACATCTTAGCCATCCCCGTATCCACGGTAGCCTCGGAATCGATTTTTAGCACATCTGGTCGAGTGCTTGATCAATTTTGCAGCTCTCTAACTCCTAATTTTGTGGAAGCTTTGATTTGTTGCCAAGATTGGTTGCGCTCATCTTCAAATCCCATTAGTGTTGAGCAATATATGGAAGATGCAGAAAAATATGAGGAATGTAAGTCACTAAGTCTTTCTTTATTTTTGTTTTATGGATTTGGGTTATTTAAAATTTTTATTTTTGTGTCTTCTTATCTTTTGTCTTGAAATCTCACAATAGTTTCATTTTATTTTTATAGAGCTTAGTTGTGTCACGGAAGACATAATGGCGGATTAGTATGCAAGCCGACGTGTGGCATTTATGGGCGTTTATTTAATTTTTTTTGGCATCTCTTGTTTCTTTAGAAGATGTGTTTTTGTTTTATGTTTATTTGGAGTTTTGTAATGTATTCTTCATTTGTGATGACGTGTTACACCAACTGCTTGGCTCTATTTTAAGTACTGTGGAGGCTGGAGAATATGTCAAGAAATGTAGAAGGGAGTCCTATAAGGATATTGGTTGCCAGATTAAACTCCCAACTGGATTTAATTGCTAAAAGAGAGGCATAACTCCCTTCCTCGTGTTGATTATCAGAAAGGTTGGTGGTGATATGTATTATGTCATGGTTCTTGAACCCATTATTGCTGCAACTGATAACATTTTCATCCATTGCTGCAACTGATAACATTTTCATGTTAGTTAAAATTATTTGAGTTGCTTGGACTGCAAATCTCTTAAGATATTAGTTGTAGTTGCTCACTATCACTAAATTTAGGTTCTTGGAGTTGAAACATTGAAGTATGAAATTGAAACTTTTCACCAGTCAGCATCAGTCACGATCACAGGTTTACAGGGTACACGGGTCCGGGTAGGTTCCGGGTAATGATTGTTATGGGTAGGTTCCGGGTAGTAGATTTAGGAACCGATCGTTTATTGGGTAGGGTCCGGTAGTTCAAAAAAATTAGGGTACCCGGACCCGCACACCCCTACTGCGTACAACAGACCCTTGTGGTCCGGTCCTTCAACGGACCCCACGCATAGCGGGAGCTTAGTGCACAGGGCTGCCCTTTTTTTGTGTAAGGAGATAATACCATGTTGTATAGATAGCTGGACACACTTGACAGATGACTCTGGTTGACACGAGTTGAGTCATGTACACAATTTGAACATATTCTTCACAAACTTGGCATTTAAAAAGGGAACCATACACAGGCAAAATTACTTCTTTTATTCATTGCTATCAAGTGTTGAACGAAAAAACAAAAAATTATGAAACCCATATGCCAACAACTACCAGAGTTCAGAAAGTAACACCATAATCAAGGAAAAACAAAACCCTACAAGAAAAGAACCTGATGGAGGCCGCCACCAAGCTTAATGGTTTGGTCAGTCATCTTGGAAAGATCCAAAATCACATCACCAGGTACCTATTTCAAACGAAAAACACAATCTTTTTAGCATTAAGAAAACATTCATTCATTATGAAATTGGCACATAGAAAACGATAAAGAAAAAGAAGTGGAGGTACTTACTACTGGTTTATCAATAAAGCCCGACAGAGTATTCGAGGGCTTTGTAGCCATTAACTCTCTTTGCAATGGAGGAGACGGCCGGCGTAACAGAAGAGTGTATCGATTACCCTTTTATTGTTTCACTAGCAAGAATTTTTTTCTAAAATAAACCTTTACTCCCCTTTTATAAAACAATATTCACATCCATATTTATCTTTTCGTTATAGTTAAAATAAAAAAAATATATATCCCTTTGTTTTATTTTATTATTAAACTTTATAACTTATTATACTTTTTGGTGTGATCGATCAAAATTCTAAATATATCCCTCCCACTGTTAAACAAACTAAAAAAAACTCGTATCTGAATTAAAATTCAAGACCCGACCGACCCATTTTCCCTCTTAATTTTTCATCACTTTTCTCCTTCTTTAGATTTTAGAAACCCATAAATTTCCTACCATGAAAAACAAAATCACCTAATTTCTTGTTTCTTCATATCTCAAAACCCAGAAAATGATTTTTCTTTCCTCATGCATAGCAAGGAATGAGTTCGTTGTATAGAAGAGGAACGAGATCAATGAATGACCTCATTGTTGCTCATGGAATCGAATAGGTAACAAAACAAAAAACTTGTGGTGAACTCTGATTAATGCTCAACTTTCAAAATTCAAAGTACCATCAATTCCAGATTCTCTTTTTTTTTTTAAATCCCATTCACTAAGAAATCCAATAGCTCTTTTACTTGGAAATCTTCTTTAACCAAGCTAAAATCAGTAGTTAAAATAAGTGGTAATCATCGACTTCAAGTCATGCGAGACCCTTTTAACATGCCACATTGCAGCCAACACTTGTGCAATTATAGTATCTCGTGGCGAAGGAGAAATCCACTACTTTTAGGAAATACAATTTTTATGAATGTGACAAATTACCTTAAATTTAGATTCCCCTTTTAACAATATTTTGCCCATACTTAGGCCAATGATGTCCACCTCATTTATAGTTTGCACCACAACTACATAGATTTTATGCAGTTTTCAGCTTCAAATATGCAGTAATTTCCAACTTAGTCTTAGTATTAAACTTTCGGACAATGTACTTTGACACAATTATAACATAACACAAAAGTTATAATGATACATTTTTCTAACCTGGGAAATCAAGTAATGTGTAATGGACAAAATCAAAAGCAGAGTACGAATTGGTGAGTAAACATTAGCTTGAATTGGTGATTGTTGGTCTTATATTTTAGTTTATTTTGACCAACAACAAAATTCTTCGTTCATTTATTTATGTCTGAAGCGGGTTCATAACAGATATTCCGATAGATGTCTAAATACAATCCCCTAGAAACAAATAATTATTTGTCAACATTGAGTTGATTTAAATTTACTAATACAAATAAATGAGATTATATATTACTATTATTATTATTATTATCTAGTGGATATTTTAGATAATAATTTTTTAAATAATTAGCTTTAAGTTCAAATTTAGTAAATATTTCCTTCAGTTATCATGGAAAGATAAAACATGTACCCAAAAGGTCTTTATATTAAATTTATTAAAAGGAAAATTTACTAAATTCTGTTATACACCAAATATTTTTCTCAATTTAATATCTAAAAAGTGCATGGTTTATCTATCATGATAAGCTTACTTTTGCATAAAAAAATATTAATGAAGCTACGGATAACATACCACAACCAAGAGATATCATGTTCAAATCTCATGGATATGGATTTTTCCTTTAGTTTAATTTAAATTTAAAAGATTTTATCTTCCAATTCAAATTTCAATTCTTCTAAATTTTAATTTTAATTCAACGTTAATACATAGCCAAATAAATTTTGTCTTAAAATCACCAAGTGGTTTGTTATTAGCTTGTCACTTGGCTTAACCACGTTGCTTACACCTCTCATGTTTTATATATATATAGTGAGAGAGAGAGAGAGAGAGATATAGATTTTTAATTAAAAAAATTGTGAAGCTTAAATAAATACTTTTTCCGTTCATTTTACTTGTCACGTCTCACTTCTCGAAAGTCAATTTAATTAATCTTCATAGCAAAATTCATAAATTTAATATTTTAAATATTTAAATTTAATTTTCTTAAAAATATATAAGTTGTAATTCTTCTCATATTAATATGATGGAAAATATGTCTTAAAATGTTGGTCAAAATTCATATATTTTGACTCTCAAAAAACGAAGTATAACTAGTAAAAATAATCGGAGAGTAGTTGTAAGTTGTAACTGTTGAGCGAAAAACAACTAATTAAGGAGGAGAACGGTTTAAGTGCAACTAGAGATGACAGTGGATCCTGGACCCGGTGGATCCAGATCTGTTTTATAGGATATTGATCTTCAAAATTTTGACCTGGCGGATCCGGGTCCAACCCGGATCCATTTCTGATGGATCTGGATCTTGTATTTGAAATCTGTATCCGGTCCAAATCCGACCCGTGGATCCATTTTTGTCCATAACCTAAAATGTAATTTTATAAGTATTTTCTTAAATTTTTTCATAATTTATGTATTTTACATTCGTATTTGGACTTTATTTTTTAAATGGTCCATACGTTTAAGCCCATAATTTTCAAAAGGTCCAATAAAAAACTAAGTGGAAACATATATCTAACAAAAGAAACCCTACAAGCTCCAAGCCTCCAATTCTCAAAATCAGAAACCCTCATTGCAATAACTACCAACATGTGGACGACTTCCAACCAAAAAAAGGGCTACATGGCCGTGACATCTCACTTCATTGATCTACAATGGGTTTTACGTAATTGAACCTTGAGGTAATAGCTTATTCTTATTTATAAATGTTGATTTTTTTTAATGGGTCAACAACGCTGATTTTTTTTTAATGTATCAACGGATCAACAATGCTTTTTTTTAATATATGTGTTTATTTGGGTTTTGTTTTGTGTCATGTCCACATACAAAGGGGGTTATTGCAAAGATTTTGATGGATTGTTTGTCTCAATATTCTTTGAAAAATAAAATCTCATCGGTTGTAGTTGATAATTGTACCACTAATGATAAAATGATGAATGTTTTGTTGGAGAAATTGGAAAGTAGGTATCTAATATTAGGTGGGGAGTTTTTGCATATGAGGTGTAGTGCTCATATTATAAACTTGATTGTGAAAGATGGTTTAGAAGTAATTGATCCCGCAATTGAAAAAGTTCGAGATTGCATTTTATTTTGGATGTCTACTCCTAAAAGGGTTGAAATTTTTGAGGAGGCTTGTCAGCTTTTGAAGTTGGAATTCTACTTACTTGATGCTTAATACCGCTTTGCCTCCTCAAAATTTTCAACCCTTTTAGGAGTAGACATCCAAAATAAAATGCAATCTCGAACTTTTTCAATTGCGGGATCTTGTAGGGTTCCACCTAGTTCGAGATTGCATTCTACAAGGCCACTAGAGTGTTTTCCGGTAGAAATTATCCTACTTCTAATTTGTTTTTTCGAAAAGTGTGTGAGATAAGACTTGCTTTGAGGCGTTGGGTGGAGAGTGATGTTGAGACCATTAGAATGATGGCTAAAAATATGATTGACAAGTTTGACAAATATTGGCACAATATTAACGAGATGTTGGCAGTTGCCTCAATTTTAGATCCAAGAAATAAAATGGATTATGTGGAGTACTATTTTCAGAGATTGTATAAAGATGATGCTGATAATGAAGTGGCAAAAGTTAGGAAAAATGTTGATAAACTTGTGGTTAGAGATGGCAGTGGATCCTGGACCCGGTCCGGATCCGGTGGATCCAGATCCGTTTTATAGGATATGGATCTTCAAAATTTGGACCCGATGGATCCGGATCGGACCCGGATCCGTTTCTGACTGATCGGATCTGGATCTGGATCTGGATCTTGTATTTGAGATCCGTATTCGATCCAAATCCGACCCGTGGATCCATTTTTTATTAAATATATTCATAACCTAGAATGTAATTTTATAAGTATTTTCTTAAAATTGCTAAGCACATCCTTGCAAGTTTAATTCTCAAAATAAGTTTAATTTATCCCTGCGTTAACTCAAAAACCAAAAAATAAAGAGGTAAATTCGATAATAAAATCAATGTTATATTAGTGAATGACTAACATCTCCATAGACAAGTAGTTAAAATTATATTCACTTCATTTGTGAAGATTCCAAGCACATGCAAATTCAGTATTGTGGAAATACTAGTCAGCATTTTCCACAACTATTGTCATTGTCCAATATTTTCAATTAATAGCTCACAATCAAAACGAGACAACGAACAAAATATCTCATATGAACATTTCAAAATTGAAACACATTAAATTGTTAGCTGAGTAAAAATCGTTTGTCAGTTCAAAAGAAAATTCTTAGCAAGGTTACATTCTTAGCAAGATAATTTTTTTACATGTTGATCCAGATCCGATCCGTGGACCCGGTGGATCCGATGGATTCGGATTTGGATATGATTTTTATGAACCCGATGGATATGGATCCGGATCTGGATTCAGGTATTAAAAATAGATCTGGATCTGGATCTATCTAGTAGGATCCGATCTAGATCCTATCCGTTGCCATCCCTACTTGTGGTTGAATATCAAATGAGAAGTGAGGGAAATAAAAGCCAAGAACCTTTTTCAAGAAATGTTGGAAAACGAGGAATTTCAGAGTCTTGTGATAATGATGCGGATGAATATGCTCAAGCTAAAAGAACAAAGAAATGAAAGATGAATGTGAGGGGTGAGGTGGAGCATTACTTGGAGGATGATCATATATCCGAGAATGATGATTTTGATGTACTTAGTTGATGGAAAAGGGAGCAAATGTATCCTACTTTACAGAAAATTACTAAGGACATCCTTGCAATTCCCGTCTCTTCCGTGGCTTCGGAAAGTGCCTTTAGCATGGGTGGAAGGGTGATTAGTTCTCATCGTTCTAGGCTTCACTCTAAAACGGTGGAGGCATTAATGTGCTTGCAAAATTGGATTATCAAAGACATTAAAGATATCTATTATTTATGTATTGATTATTCTCATATATGTTAATATCAAAAAAAATCTAACATGAACCTTCTATTTAGTTTTCAATTTCTTTCAAATAAAAGTACTTTGGAGGGCACACATGCTTGTTCGACAGTTACTGAAGATTCCAAAGAAGAAGGGGAAGTAGTTGACTGTATTGATACGGTAAATGATATGTTTAATCATAAATATTTATTGAGATGAATTTTTTAGTTATCTCTTTTTAATATGATTGTTTCTTTGTTATTTTAGGATGTTGGTGACATTGAAACTAATGACTTCGAAGACTAGTTTATCAAATTTGGCATAAGGTTATAGAAGATGTTGGTGGCATTTTAAAGAACATTGTTGTAAACTTTAATTTCAAGACCTTTGTAATCGCAACGTTTTCCATAATGTTGTTATGTACTTACTTTGCTTCATCGTCTTTATTTTCTTGTGATGCTAAAACTTTGTTCAGTATTTGGGAAGAATGGTGTCATGTTTGTGTAGGTTGATTGAATGAAAATCATTTTTTTCAATCAGATTGGGTTTCATTTTGTCAAAAAAAAAAAATCAACATGTGAGAATATTATTCAAGGCAATTTTTTTTACATGTGGATCCATATCTGATCCGTGGACCCGGTAGATCCGATGAATCCGGATTTGGATATGATTTTTATGAACTCAGTGGATCCGATGAATCCGAATTTGAATATGATTTTTATGAACCCGGTGGATCTGGATCCAGGTATGAAAAACAGATTTGGATCTGGATTTAGTACGACCCGGTCCAGAGGTCCAGATTTGATCCGTTGTCATCCCTGTGCAGCAGAGTGCACATCATGACAGACTAAGAACAAGGGCAGCTCAATCATATCGGGGCCTAACACCAAACTCTAATGAGGGACCTTAACTTAATATATATATATATATATATATATATGTGTGTGTGTGTGTGTGTGTGTGTGTGTGTGTGTGTGATTTGATATTTTTATTGTTAATTACAAATTTATCAAGAACACCTTTGTGATTGTATTAAAGTTTCAATTTTTTTTGGGAGTTTTAAATAACCAGATGCATATTTCCTAAAACAAATTAGGAGACACTTTAAACGGATGAAATATTAATATCAATAAAAAGTATGAAAACTAATAAAAGATAGAAATATAGAACTTGATTCAAGAGAGGGATAACTTGATTTTAAAATAATTTTCGCTCTTTCAAAATCTGTAACACTTGAAACTTGGAAAAAGAAATCCAAAGTATATATTCAGCTATTTTTCCTCTCAAAATAGTGTCGGATTAATTTATTTTTAGCATATGGAGAACAAAAATTGAAGAGTTTAGTTGGAGATTACAGAATAAAAAATCAAAGAGAACTTTTGTGTTTGATAAGTGATGAGTGTTTACTCGTAAAATGGTACAATTGAATTTGTATACCGGTTGTGCACGTCCTTCCAAGTTGTAGCCTAGAATTCCAAGAGATTTTTCTTGAGCTTCCGGGAGGTATATGAACTTGAAGGGTTCAAACCCTTGGTAAAAGCTTCTGTAGCCCATTCATCCGGAACTGCAGGTAACAACATTCACTCCTTCTAGAATCGAGTGATGAAGTCCCTAAGGAGTTCTCTTTGACCTTGAGCAATGCGGAAGACATCCGCCTTGCGTGTCTTCACTTTCCGAGCCCCGCATAAGCTTTTTATGAGCATGTCGACGAGCTAGGAGAAAGAATCGATTGAATGCTCAGGGAGTTGTGAATACCGTGTCAAACCTCTCTTAACAAGTGTTTCAACAAACTTTTGATCAGAACGATTCTATTTCTTATTCTCTCATATCATTTCCTTTCACGGTCGTAGTATAGGCCATAAAATGCTTTTGTGGATCAGTAATTCTGTCATATTTGGCTACAAAAGGCATTTTGAACATTTGGAGGATCAGTTCGAGCGCAACCGTTGGCTTATATACCAACTGAATGTATTTATTTGCGTCCGATGCATCAACCACGGGGAGGAGCACATGGTATTTGACTGAACTGGGCCCGAAACTCCTAAGCATTTTTTTTCGCCTTCTCTGCATTGGTATTAACTTTACTTATCATGTGCGTCATGAACTTCAAGACCTTTACATGGAACGAGTTTTCAGAGGCGGCTTCGCTCTCTGAACTATCGATTCTGATCTGCCTTGATCATTACCGGTTTCTCCATGTGCATTGGGTGGAGGCATTGGTTCCTATGTTGGAGTACTGCTGACATTTTTGGACATGAACTCCTCTTGAAACTGCTTCAGGCATTTCAACTACTCACTCATAGCAACGTTCTGCGCCCGAAGATTTTGTATGGCTTCTTTAGGTGTTTCGTCATTGGGAACATCCTTATGCCGAGTATGTCCGTCTCCGGAAGCGACTTCGTCTGTATACATTGGGTCTTCGAGTCTCGTGGTTCTTATCGGTAAACCATCCGGCCCAAGATTGTTTGTGTTTTCCCCGACGTTGCGACTGCTTTCTTCTAATCATGTCATTTATCCGATCTGAACAAAGAGTAAGACTTAAAAGAAAAAAATAGATTAGTAGAGGGATCGCTTGTGACACCACAATTGTCCAGGTCCCACGATGGGCACCAAACTGTTTACTCGTAAGATGGTACAATTGAATTTATATATGTGTTCAATGACACGTGGATCTCAAGTGACACGTTTGATAATAATTCTAGATAATATACACTGTAATTAAGCAATAATAATATAAGAGAAAGTAATGATTAGCCTGAGCCTTGTGATGACTTATGAGCAGAATTCTGACAATGTGTATGTAAGCACAAAGATTGAGAAAAAATGAATAAGTGTTTTGTATTAACTAAAATACGGTGGATTACGATGGAATAATGTGTTCTATTTATACATGAGCTACACGAGTACACAACCCACGAAATATGCTCTCATTAATACAAGAGAATGAATGTTGTACTAATTGGACAATCAATATCTCAATAAATGTCATTAAAGCTCCATTGGAAGACATATGACACGTTTCAGTAACGGTCGTCCGTTGCAATTCAAACGGTTACTTCCGCCCTTTCGAGCCACCGATGCCAAACATGCACGTGTTGCTCCCGGTAATGTCTCAAGCTTATCTGGACTCGACTCAACATCAATCTTCCAGTGTAGCACTATAATTCGTACAACTATCTCATACAAGTTTCGTCCTATACAATGAGTATTGAGGAAAAGTTTAAAAAATGTTTAGAAAAAGCTAAAAATTAAATATAAAGTAGAATAATTATTAAAGAAAAGATGTATGAGTTACATTCTTGACATGAAATCACTATGAATTATATTTTCCATCTTCCTCTCACCAACTTTTCTAATTTTGTTCCGATCTCCATCCCAAACGATCACTTTTCTTTCCCTTTTTATGCTTTTTTTTTTTTTGCTGATTCCCTTTTTATGGTAACAATCCACTACGTATTACTAGCAATTTAGATTTTTTTTTTATTGTAGTATGGATATATATTTTTAAAAATAGTACATAATAAAATAATGTGGGAACCCCATAGTTGAGGGCCTTAGTCAATTGGCTATGTGCACAGACTAACAATCATATTTAATCAAATCAGTAAAAATTATTGGCATGTCTTGTGTTTGAATAGGAAGTTGTTCTACTTCACTAAATCAACTACTCATGATAAATTGTATTGATATTAGTTATAAATTTTTACCAGGAAGAAATTAATAGTCTTTCATGAAGGTAATAAGATAATCAAAGATTGGGATTTTTTCACCAATGACATAGTGGTAGATGATGAGTTTGATGAAGCTCTCAAACGTCTGAGTTGCAATAGGCAAAATAATGCCCCCAAATTAATCACAAACTTTTAGGTTCTGAATCTTCTGATATGTAAAAGATGAAACAATGGCCAATTTGCGTTTAATTTTCTATATTCCAGTAAGCTCCTCCGGCGCCCATGACTCCGGTTTCATCCAGGCTTTACGCAGGTATGCAATAAATATATGCTAATGGACTAACTGAAAAAAAACTATACATGTGCATATAAATTATCATACTCATCAATTTGATCGCTTTTGGATAATTTCAGATGACGTGAGCCTATTAATGGTTCTGATCGATACAAACCCCTATTTCTGGAGCTCTTGTATTTTCTGTTTATTGTATTTTGATCCTGGCATTTATGAAAAAATGCAGGTTCTTGCTTTCCTGAATTCAATACTTTTACTGAATCAGATGAACCAAGTGGTTGTGATTGCAATTGGGTACAATTCATGTGATCGTCTACTTCTTCGATGCAAAGGGCCGAATGCTTGTTGGAGAAACTGGAGGATTTTGTGGATAAAGATGAGTCCTTGAGTCGAGAAGAGTCTGTTGATGGAGTTGGATTTTCACTGCTTTCTGGTTCACTTTCTATGGCTTTGTGCTGTATCCTCAATCACTTCATGTTTGTTGGCAGGGGGTGATCTAGTCATGAACACCTTGGGCAAAAAATTACAGTGTATATTTAGGGTAATTCTCCCTCAATAAACCCCAAGGGGTATCCCATGTTTCCTAGATGTGCTTCGGTTCGAGGAAAGACCACACGCGCGCCGCCGCCCGTCCGGTCCGGTTCCGAGTTCTTTCTCGGGTATATTATCTTTTTGGGCCGGAAGTACATTTGGCCCGAGAATTCTTTCGTATGTGCGTTTGGTCCCCGAAGTTTCCGTAAAATCGAATTTCGATGGTCAAAAACGAAATGCCAAGCACTCATTCGTATTACTCCTCCTATAATGGCCAAAACAATTGGTCTTTCTCCCATTTATGTTGGTGATATATTAACTTTTGAACACCCTGAACAAATGCAAAAGGCTACTCAAGTGGTCCAGTTGTTTTTTCGAACACAAAAATCTTGGATACGCCACTGGTTGTTGGTTATGTTTATTCTCATGGAATTGCAACAACAACAACATACCTTTTGAACACCCCGAACAAATGTACTCAAGTCCCGAACACAAAAATCTTGGATACGCCACTGGTTGTTGGTTATGTTTATTCTCATGGAATTGCAACAACAACAACATACCCAGTGTCGTCCCACAAGTGAGGTCTGGGGAAGGAGGATGTACTTTTGAAATTATGGGTTTAGAATATAATTTTTTGTTAAGATTTTAGTATTTTTCACTTACATATTCTCGTTTCGTATAAAAAATATTGAGTTTGCTTGAACCCATAGCTAATAAGCTACATCCACCACTGGTTTTTATCTGTTATGATGCATAACTTTGAATTCATGTCTGTTTAGAGGAAGTTCTTCTCTTGACCTGTGTGAATGATTAGATATTCAACGGGTATTCCGTTCAGGGCCTCTTCATCCACAGCCTCGGGTAAGTTCCTCATTTCAGAAGAAACTGAAAATGGGTTCTTCTTGGAATTTTAATTGGTGGAATTTGCTATGAGAATTTCTACCAGTATTTCTGTGGATTTTGTTTATCCAGTTCCACTTGTAGATTTTGTTCTTATGTGATATTTTCCTGGTCGATCAATTTGGGATAGTAAATTTTAGTACTTATTAGCATAAAACCTTGTTATGCCAAATACATTATCCATGGAAATATCTCTCGTCCAAGGGAAACAGGAACTTGTACGTTTTCTTGGTGACTTCTTTGGCCTTCTACTGTTTCATGTTACTTCTGAAAGAGTGTTTCTTAGCCTCAAAGGTGCATAACCAACTTAATGGGGTTTGGTGAGGTAATATTTTAATTTATTCTGATGTTTTATATCCCTTATACAAAACCATTAGTTAAATTTCAAAGTGTCCTGATCTACTTGTACTGTTAAACTTTTTTCCAATGGTATAGTGAAACTACCAGTCCCATCCTTGTCAAGAAAAAAAGAGAAGAAACTACCGTTCCCAGTGAAATGCCTACATTTTAACTGCCGTTTCCTGTCTCATTTCATGGGCAATTTCTTAATGTAATATAACCACATACTGCTACAAAATTGATGCTGTTTGTAGTATTGGCTAATTTGATCATTTAGTGTCCTTTAGCAGTAAGGTAATTGTTAGGAAAAAATCGAATCTTTTCTTGTTTTGTACTTCAAAATTTTATTCCTTTTCTGTTATATTGATTATGAATGTTGCTATTTGCTAAGAAATTGTGCTTGAAAATATGACAGATATTGTGTCTGCATGGATCTCCAGATGGGCCCGGACAGTATGTTGGATCTTAGCAGCACTAAAATCTTCTCATTGTTAGGTTCTCTGCTGAAACATGTTCTTTTTTGCTGATATGTTGCAGTCATGAATTCAATTTTCTCAGCTCAACGTTCAATGATATATAGAGATTTTAGCAATTCTTTCCTTCAATTTTGTAACCGTTTCATTTCCTTCTAGATTAATTAGAATCACACTGTCTTCATAAATGTAGAATTTATAAAGTTAGGGATCCGGACTCAGATTGTTATATTATGATTCTACTCTATGAAATGCAATGCATTTTTATTACAGGTACCCATTGATTTATGTGTAATCTCAGCATTGTGCTTTTCTTCAGCAGTTAGCATTTCTATACCTGCAAGTTTTGGTTTTAAATCTATTCCTTCCCAGCATGAGTTCTATTTGGCTCACTAATTTAATGGTGCATATCCGGGAACAGGCTTCTTACATCACTAGTGGTGTATATTTGAAACCCCAAGTATCAGATGGACTGTTTCAATGTCTCTCTGTAAGTGTTATTCAAATTGTTAATTCTAAGTTTTCTCTAGCTTACCATTTTAACTCGCAATAGCTTGTATCCAATATTGAACATTTACGGTTGTCTCCAATGCTGCCTTTAAACATTAATTCCTATCTGATTTGGAAGCATGTTGAACTAGCCACTATACGTTGATTTGTTTATCATATGTAATTTATTTTCCGAGGAGCTTACACTAAAAAGACCTGCCAAAAGTTTTCTCCATTGTAAATCTGATTTTTCTATCTTTTGGTATGTAATATTATCTGTTGCGGTTGGATATACAGTGATCAACCAAGTGGTGGTGATTTGTAATTCATGCCATTAAAAGGATAAGACTGAAAAGTACCAATGTACTCTTTGTGGACTTAGAAGCTCTTCTCCAAATGTCATCTGGACTACCACAGTTCAATGACTTTTCCGTTTGCCCTCTATAGTGAGCTGTTCATGCTTTGTCTCTGTGAGTAGGAGATGATAGTGTCATGAATGAAAGATGTAATTGTTGAATGATCTTGTTTTCAACATTTTGTTCACTTCGCATGGAAATGCAATGGTCCATCGCTACAATCACTTTCATGACTAGAATACATTATCTGCACCAGAAGTTATTTTGAAATTGATTGCTTATAAGAAAAGTTCTTTTTCATGAATATGATATCAAGTTGGCATGTTTGTGTCTGATCCAGTTGTAGCATGTGTTTTTATTCACTTGGTGTGATCTTTAAGATGGTTAAATGTCTTGTTTTATTTTGAGATGTTTTATTTATAGAATGTCTTGTGTTAGGAGATGTTTTCTAATTTTTCGTTTGAAAATATTGACGAGACTGTAATAAATACAGACAGTCTTTGCGACCGATTTACATTCTCAGGGCTTTTTGCAACTTCCCATACCTGTGGAAGTTGACTTCCGCACATCGTAAGTGATTCAGCGTGTATTAATAAAGTTATTTCTCATATGATGAGCTGGTAATTTTATAATTGGTTAGTATCCTCACTAATATTTTGAGTACTTTTTTTGGCAAGTGCTTTATCCATCTAGTTCAATGATCCGACTGTACTACCTTATCTATGGCTTTGTGCTGTATCTTCCACATGTTTTTAGTAAAGAGAAGTTCTCCTCAGATCTTTTTACTTGAAGCTGTTGTATCATCTGTTAAAATCGTCTAACCAGATATTTCCTAAATCCAGCAGTACAGGAATCCCTAAATCCCGCAGAAAAGAACTTTGAGTCGTTACAAGTGGTACGAACTTGCGACTTACTTTGAGATTGCAGCTTTTGCTAAGATACTTATCCAAAAAAAAAAAAAAAAAAAAAAAGACTGCAGTTTTTGCTAAGATATTCATGATATACATGAACCTAATATATTGCGTGAAAATACAAAAAATGCATGTATCCAAGTATACTTGTACCCTAACAGTTAATGTACTCAATTTTAGTGTAGAAGTGAGACAACCAAAGATACAAAAATAGACAGGACCTGAATAAATTTTCATGATCAGTTAAGAGTAACATTATAACATTGTTGGCATCAATGGTTGTTATTTGCTGGCTTCTCCTGTTTCCCATTTTAATATTCGACTGAAAATGCAATAAACTCTACACCTTTGCCATCCTATTTTTGGTTATTAGGTGATTGTGTACTGTAATTTGGATATCTGGAATCAATCTTTTGATAAAGTTGGATATCTGGACTCATTGTAATTCACTATGTCTGAGCTTTCATAATGGAAATATGCTATGCTGATGTGTACAACAAGCACATGTTTAGACAATGATGGACTATCTCTGGTTTTGCTTATCATTGTCCATCCCATGCTAATTGTGTTAGGGAAGTAGCCCTTAATGACTTTAAAGGACCTGTTGATAATATATAAGTATGTATTTTGTTTTGCATTTTTGTGGATTAGCTTCGCTATTGTTTGTAGTGGTCAATGATTTGATTTTAGCAGAGAACTTATAATCTTCTCTGTAAAGAACCTCTCTCATCTAAAAGTAAGAAATATAAACAGTTTAATATTCAAACCAGTGTATGCTAAGTAGTTGGAATCAAGAATCTGAGTGTTTGAATCTGAACCAGAACTTGAATTGCATAATATAGAAAGAGGGTGCCAAGAAACAACATATACCTTTTACTTTTAAAAGGTCTGGAACCCTTACTTAAAATAGGGCCCAGAAACACTTGCAATAATTGAAAGTAAGAAACTGATGAACTGGAATTTTCTGTCTGAGCCACTTTTAGATGGTGGTGACCACTTTCTCTTTCAATCACACTAGTTATGTTTGTAAATTGAAAAAATCCAATGGAATCCTTCTACAACAAAAAGGAAAGGAATGTTTATCAAGGAGACCTATCCTACTAATAGCAAAAGCAGAGTATTTATTGAATATCCTGCTATGTGGACTCAAATAAATCTGTCCTTCAATTTCCAGTCCATTCTGACACAAATTCTTGAATTTAGCCCCCAATTTGTATTGGGATTACTCTTCGCCCTCTTCATACTCAATTAAGTATTGCTGCTCATCTGATTAAGTTTGCTACTAACTTGCAGGTGCTTTTTCCATTGTATTAAGAATTGCGTTTCGTTTAAAGGTCCACATGATCATTTAAAGGTCCACATGATCATTTAAAGGTCCACATGATCATGTCCCATGTTACTGGGCAGTACTGGTTACTTTTTAATCTGTAAGGAGTTCTATTGCAACCAACATTAAGTGAACGTTGTGGTGTGTGCATTACAGAAAGCAAAAACTCTACCCCGTTACTGCACACATAAGGAGTTGACACTTCTTAATTCTATTAGGGAGAGTTGCCATGATTTACATGCCCTAGCTCCATTACATCAAGGTTTTCACACTAAAGCAACAACAACATGAACAACCTGCTGTAATCCCATCAAGTGGGGTCTGGGGAGGGTGGGGTGTACACAGATCTTACCCCTACCTTTGTGGGTTATAGAGGCTGTTTCCGATAGACCCTTGGCTCAATAAGGTTTTCAAACTAAGCTAAAGGATAAATACATCTGTACTTCAATCTATGTAACCGCCCACCAAATACGAGAAGGGAACTGGCCCAGTATTGGTTACTGTTCTGTATCAATCAACTGTTTCTCATTCCCTTTTTAGTTGGAATTAGCTATATAAATCCTTTGTATCTTCGGTTATAGTTTCATGTTATTTGCAAGGACAAGGGTGGCATGGACATAATAACGTGTATCTTAGTTATCTGATTTTTCATTTTGTTTTGCGACATGATATCTGCTAATTTCCTGGAAAGGTTGAGCTCTGAACAGAAATTATAGGAATAATATGAAGCGGAACCTTGGAGCAACGGTAAAGTTGTCTTTGTGTGACTTATAGGTCACGGGTTCGAGCTGTGGAAGCAGCCACTAATGCTTGCATTAGAGTAGACTGTCTACAGCACACCCTCTGGGTGCGGCCCTTTTCCGGACCCTGCTAACGTGGGATGCTTTGTGCACCGGGCTGCCCTTTGAATAGGTGCAGTTCAAAAGTCCTATTAAGAACCACTCGTGACTGGCTAGATATTTCCTTTAGAAGGTGAAAAAGATGGGGACCTATATATAACGAGAACATATAGTCACTATGCCCTACTCTGTTACAACAGTACCAATTTCAAAAAGAAACTATGCACTACTCTGTTATTTTAAAAAGGAAAAATTTATTTGTGGCAGTTTGGAACAGAGAACTAGTTCTCTTTCACTAGCGGTGTCTCTTACTGTTTCTGTATTTCTTTTCCCTTGGCTTTTTCTGAACTGAAGTATTGCATTGAAAAAAAATGTGCTCTACTTGTTGATTTATTGTTGACATTGTCTTGCTGACGGGAGAAAGATGTGTACATGCATATTTGCACTATAAGGAACTTAGGATCAGTAATCAGTGCAGATGAACACATCAAACCTAGAAGCCAAGGCAATGTTACCGACCTTGCACTTCCTTTAGATTAGGCTGGTAACCGTTTTTGCCTTCTGGTTTCTCACTAATGTTAGCTACCTGATTTCTTTTTAAAAGACACCTAAACTTCACTCACCTATTTAGTGCTAATGGATAACTTGTCATCTATATCTTAAGGATTCTTTTCCTGTTTCCCAAGAACATTCCAGACACAAAACAAAGGCACAGGAAAAAGGGTTGCTAGTTCCAATTCAATATATTGGTGTTTATCATGTAGTAGCATCCTAACTGTTCTACAACCATTCAACTGATAACTCAATTCATATAATGGATGCTTGAACTTGGAGTATTCTAATTTTTTGGTCATGCCATCAAATGCAGATCAACTTTTGGAGAGGCACAAAAGCAGGATCCCTCAGCCTCGGATCAGAGGAGAAAGACTCTAGATTTGAACAGATAATCCTGAGCCCATTCAACACCTCACAGGATTATGATATATAAGCTAGCAGATGATTATGTTAAGGATGAGTTTAGGCCTTCACGGGAACTTATATGATGCTAGACTATATTTCAATAGGAGGAGCGGAAATGAAACATGGAATGGAGTTGGAAGGGTGGCTATTTGTGTTCGAATCAATTTTGAGGAGAGGAAGGCAATGAGGAAAAGCTTACGACAAACTTCTCTTTCTGATGAAAGATGAAGTTTTCTTGTTGATGAACCTTTTCTATTTTTCTAGTACTAGTATCAAAGAGTCTCCTTTACTAGATGAAGGAAAACAGAGGGATGATTCTAAGTTCTAACGAACTGGTCTGGATTTAATCTTACAAGATATAAATGTTATTGCCAATGTGAAAAGTTGGAACAGAATTCCAAAGCAAGTTAGAAAGTAGTAGGATGAACAAGTTGCAGATTAAATGTGAAAGAAATGTTTGAATTTTTAAAAATAATAATTTTACCCGACTTGTCCTTTGTTCATATCATATTGAGTAAAGTTGCAGATTAGATATTATTGCCACATATTTGATCAAGTTAACTGTTTTTGTTTCCTTTTAACTTTTGATTAATCAATGTTAGAGTATAACACCACTTTTTATCGGTTTCCAGGTGAAAAAAGATCTTACTATGAAGTTCATTATACGGTAAAATTTGGTAGTTATTCATTTTTTAAATATTTGTTATGGATAAAGTACAAATTTGCTAATTATTCATTTTTAAGTACTTATATTTTGTGTAACTAACACTTTAATTTCTATAGTATCTTCCAAGAAAATCATCTATTAAGATACGAATGGACAAATATCTTTTTTTTGTCTTTCTGTTAATAGTCCAAAATTTTCGAATTCAAAGTAGACAAAAGATGTTACTTTACATGCTTTTATAAACCAACTGGTCTGGGATTCCGAGGAATGGCATATGGATTCTGTTTCTTGAAAACATTTTGGAGTAAAATACTGAACAAATAGAAGTTTGAGTAAAAGTTCAGAAGTTGGATCGTGATGAATTATTGATTGCCCATTTGAAGTGGTCATTCATCATAGGTTAACTATTTTCACGTTGGTCATCAAATCATCATAATCCTCTTCATTTACTCCAACTTAAGACTGATTATTTAATGTTTCTTCAAACAAGGGTTCACATTCACAGTCAAATACATCTAAGATTTAACATATACCATATCCAAAAGAATATATGCACATTTGACATTATTATTTTTACGTACTAAACTATACATTTTGCTTAACCGGATTTGGATACATTATTTCTCTGCAATAGGAGTGGAAAAAATTATACTGCTAAATCTATTAACTACCTCTGTACAACTTCTGAACCACTAGAAATAGAATTACATGCAGCAATTTCTCAAAATTAAGCGATGGATGAATAGTTGTATAGCTGATTACAAGATCATGAGGAACTACGGTTGCAGAGGCTATAACCAGATATAAGACAGCTGAAGGCAAAAGCAACGAAAGCCAGGAAAGACGGCGCGATTGATGCACTTGCCATTTCTGTGAATGAATCTTTTCCCCAATTTGATGCCCAGTCGTCTACCCTTGTTGCAGCAGAAGAGGATGCTGACATGAGAAGATATGCCAGTATCTGCACAGGTACATGCAATAATAACTACTATCTTCAGAGCATGTATACACAGAACAACATAAAGCCAGATATGATGATACATATTAGATAATAATGTGGTTGTAACAGGCACAATCACAATAAATTAAACTGATCAGAAGTTTTCAACTGGATAAATGGAAACTATACACTTAGAAGCTTAAGTAAATGTGATGTACACTGCAACGAACGAGGAGACCTTATGGTCCATAATCAGATGTATCTGGTCGTTTTTGAGTTAACATATCACATAAAGTATTATATTAGGTCAGCAAACCGTTGGTCGAATTATTATGTCCTACCAGTTATGGCCTTAAAGGGTCAAGGTGTGCTTTGAAATTTTTGGCAATTACAGTAAATTACGACCAATTTCATTTCTCAGACATCACTCACCTTCTTAGTTCCTCGAAAATCTATCTTGTTAAATAGCCCCGAATTCTTGCTCTCCAAGTGCTGAACCCTCTTTACTGGGATGGTCCCAAATATCTTTTGGAGGTTATGAACAACTAGCTGAGAGTCTACCGGAAACCTCTTTGCCTCCCAAGGCAGGGGTAAGATCTGCGTACACTCTACCCTCCCCAGACCCCATTTTGTGGGTTTTCACTGGGTATGTTGTTGGTTATGAATAACTAGTTATAATTGATTCTATTGGTCATCGTTATTGGGCTTGTCTTGAACACACAGTGGTTTGGATTACTAAACCAACCTCTAATTCTATCCTACCTAGTGCCAATCAAAAGCTTTGAATAAAGGCTGTCCCAAGCCTAGATAAGGCATTGAAAAGGTTTTCTTTCTCCAACACTAAGAGCTGGATGAAGTTATCTAATAGGAAGTTTTTCTTTTGCACAAATCCCAGCATAAGAATTCTGATGGATTCTGAACTAAAATCTTTTTTTGACCGGGCACGACTCTGAACTAAAATATACATAAGCATCTAAAACCTGGACTAAAAAAGCCAACGAAAATGCTATTTTTCCTCCAAACAAGCAGCCCAATTGACTATAGAGGGTGGAATCATCATGACTCTGCACCCTTCCCTGTTAGTAACATTATAAGAGCCTATACACCTAAGAGCAAAACCATTATCAATTACCAATTTCATCTCAAACTAGAAACACATATTTATGGGAGCACACCAGTTGAAACGGTTTTACTTGCCTGATCCACTGAGAAATCGAAATGATATTTCATACGGTGAGAGAGAAAGTGCTTCCCACTTGCCAAACTGTATGCTAGATCAAATGCTTGAAATCCAGAATATGCAAATCCAATAACATTAACAGCTACCAAATACCTGTGGCCAAAAATTAGGATTAACATTACTTAAAAAGCTAAGCAAAGCAATTCACAAGGAAATAGTAAAAGAGAAACAAGGAAAAACATGAAAGAAAGAAATCACCTGTGAACCCCTTGGATCACAACCAAAATAGAACTATTTGTTTCATATGAAAGAAAACTTCAAAGCAACAAAGAAAGTTCTTATCTACAGCTAAAAATTTAGCAGTTGAGGTGCACAAAGCTGATTCACACACTACTTCTATAATGAGAAAAAAGGTACTCCGCGTTTCAATTTATGTGACACTTTTTTTTAGTCAATTTCAGAAAAAATGAAATCTTTCTATATTTAGTAACAATTTAACTTTAAACTACCTATTTTACGCATAACGAGCTGATCTATAGCCAAACTTATTTTATACAACAAGTTTCAAAAGACTTTTCCTTTTCCCTTAAATTCCATATCCAGTCAAGACGAACTAATCCACCCAATATTAGAATATGCCTCGTTATAGAACTTCAACCTATAATAATGGTAATACGTTCGTCAATTCTATGATTACTAGCATACTTTATATCGAATAACGACTTCTTATTCTATAAAAATTCGGGCAGCACTTCCCCTGTTTATACATGTTTCCACAACTTCCAAACGAGGCTAATAACATCAATAACCAAGCACCAATTAAGGGCACAACCAAAGCAACAATAAAGGGAATTTACACACTCACTTCTCATGTAAATTTAGCCTCTTAATCCACATTAAAAACAGCCCACAAAACAGTCCATGTTCCAACAACAACGAGGGTAGAATGTGAATCATTTCTACGCCTTTCTACACCCTTATTCCTTTAGAACTTACATTAGTAATTACCACACCTAAACATGCATAATGGTAACTAAATTTTCAGCATTATAACACCACAAAACAGTCCCTACAACAGTATGGAGTACTGACCACACCGAGGGACAGGCCCTGAAGCGAAGGACGGGAACGAGCGGAATCAATGTGTTCCTATTTCTGGCCTTGCACCGACCATCCAATGGACCATGGACTAAACGGCCACTGCCTGAAAGGACTATGTCCAGGGGACCCCCCCCACCCCCCCACCCTATTTCTCAATTTCGCATTGATCAGGGCAGACGTTCCACCCCACCCCCACAAGGTACATCTCGCGCCTATGGGCCGCTATAACTATCCAAGAAGTCACTCGAAACTGGAGGGATAAACAAACCCACCCGGTGGACTGCCGAGCTACAAGTCCTACGACACAGGAGCGGGATTCTCTAAAAATCCAAGGTCGTGGGTGGCCAAGAGGGCCCACTTGGATACTTGGGATCTCAGCAGGAAATGCGAAGGTTGCAACAAGCCGGCCGACCAAAGAGAATCAACTAGTTTAGTTCTGATCTGAGTAGGCTCATAATAGGGAATACCCTAACCTTGGGAACCGGGGGCTGGCCATCCTTCGTTTGCGGTCGACGTTCCGGCTTTGTCCGTCGACAGCTGAATGTTTCGATCATTTTTGTTGTGATGTTCATGAATGGTTCAGAATATTACAAAGATTTTCATCTTTGGACCGTAGGAGATGGAATTACTTCGATGGTTTGTATAAGTCTTTTTATTTCACTAATTACTACTATTTCAGATACGTCATGGTACGGGATTATTTGGACTACAAGATCAAACCAAAGAGCACTCCTACTTACTTTTGGGAGAAATCCTAGACACCTTAGACACCGGATCCTCGGTAGGACTCTTATTTGATAGGCATTAGGGGATTTGAGGTTTTGTTTCACTCGCAGACCAAGCCTGCTCGTTGCTTCCATCGCCTCTCTATCCTAAGTTTCTTTCTCTGCATGAATCAAGTTCTTCGACAGACCATCCCGACCGAGGGCTAATCATAGATCTACTATGGTCTTTTTTTTTTTATTCTTTTATCTTATTTCCGATTAAAAGCCCTTTCGGAAGCATTATGTTGAGTCACTCCAAGAGTAGAATCGGCGGCGCACCCTCACCTTTTAGGAACCAAATGAGGAATCACACGTAGACGGACCCGAGCATTCTCCTGCTCTACGGAGCCCTCCGGAGCTAGAGTTGGGGGCTTGACGCTCTTCTCCTTTCGAGTGAATTGAATTACTTCGGCTCGGATGCCTTTGATCAAATGGAAGGATGGATGCCTCGCCTTTAGCGACTTCGTTTGGTCATTCCTTCTTTACTTGTTCGCTATGGCTTGAGAGTTAATCGCACGAGATAGTAAGTAAGAGATTGAAAAGAGGATCATTGGACCTCGCTCTCGGCCCGCAGGCGAGCAAAGAAAGCCTTAGATCTTTGCTTGTTTCGTGGTATGGACCAAAGCAAAGGTTCTGCTCGCTATCGACACCTACCCAATTAACCAAAAGTATAATCGATCGAGACCGAAGCTTATGCAATTGTGGAATTCCGTTCAAATAGAAAGCTTTTTGGCCGCTTCAAGGTCGGTCGTGAGTCAGTAGGAAAAGATAGTAGCGAACCGAAGAAATTCCCGTAGTTGTATAAGGGGGACGTTGAAAACATTCCAAAGCAGATAGTATTTAATACTCTTATCAAAACGAGCACTATACTCTTTCTTAGTTTAGGGCGAGAAACATACTCAAGGAATGCAAAGCTAACCCTCAAAATGGAATATTACCTCGGCTCAAAGGTTGTTTACTCGGATATTTCTTATCAAAGCGAGGGATTCGTTTCGAGCGAAATCAAATCGAAGCGATTTTCGCTCTACCATTAATTGTTGCTATTTCCGCACCCCCGTCCGGTGGTTTGAGAAAGAAAGTCGAGACATTCGAAAGAGAGTTATGGCATTTCGAGGATTATAATATGGTCCTATTGATTCAATCTTTATGCTTGGCACGGAACTCTTGTTTCGAGTGAAAGGGAGAGCAGTGGCCCGCACCGCATTCACCGGTACATTTCCCTCTACGGGGCGGGGTGTGGAAAGCACTATAAGTTAGTTGACTTCACGACCAAAGGTGGTCTAGCTCAACCTCCAAGTAGGAATAGATTCTATGAGTCGTGATCCAGTACGATGGACCGGGGGGGGAGAGCTTTTCCAAAGGAACCTTTTGGGGGCCGCTCTCTTCCTTATCATTGTGCTCAATATGTATTCAGGAGAGGCGCTTGATCGCCTCGTTGCCGCGTGCGACGCGGGAAGGGGTTCCTCGTCCGGCCCTCTTGATCTCTCTCTGCGAGAGAACCGAACCGCGCCTTCCCGAACCCGAGGTTGCGCCCATTCCACGCGCCGTTCGGTTCCGAATTAGAACAACCTCTCCTTACTAATATCCAAAGGAGGGCAAAGCTTCAACAAAGGTTGGCGTTCTATTTCATTGGAAAGAACGAGCGCGAGCACCTCCCACTCTTTTTGGGGATCCCGGAAAAGCGGTCCTCTTGGAAAAGAGGGTCGAGGCGGCATTGGTGCGGGATGGGTTCCCGCCCATATAGTTCGGGTTGGAGGTCACAAATCCGCGGCCTCCTCTTTAACCACCCTACTAGGGAGGGGCGCTTTCGAAAATACCTTAAATAGGTATTTGGGCCGTGTCGAAAGAGAGGGCACTCGTCGAGCCACCCCCTATCTTAGGCCGATTGACGCTATACGCAATCGGGAGGTTTTCTAAGTGGGTTCTCCCACTTAGAAAACCTTTCGAAGCGTGGCCCACACACGGCCGGTGGGAAGGGCGGGGGCCGGCCGCCCTTAGAATCGAATTCTAAACCGGCGTGGTCTTCTGGATACTTCGATCAATAGAACACGAAGAGGAGTCGGCCAAAAAGAAAGACCACCAAAAGTAACGACCACCAAGATAGGCATAGTAATTCGATCTTTTGATCACCCATTTTTTGAAAACCATTTTTGGGGGCTTCCGCCTTACACACGGAAGATTGGATTGCTCGAATCACGAGTCTTATATACTTGTGTTACGATCACCTCATATTGATAAAAAGCCCGAGAGAACATTTTTTTATGAAAATCAAGAAAGAATTTCCGGTCATAAAAACAGAAAAGGCATGAATTGCGCAAGAAGTTCTTTCGGTTAAAACGCCGTGCGACTCGGAGGACATAAGACTTCTTGGTCAAGCCAAAAAGATTGCCGACGGATGCTCCTACCCCACCATGCCCGGCCCTTTATCTTACCTTAAGAAGAAAGAGGAGGTATGAAGCGTGGGACGAATGCAAGAAGTGTATGATACAACGAGATAACCTTAAGGAGTGGCGGCAACCCTCTTGATTGATCAACGCGAGTGAACGTGCTTAGACGCTTCGTAAAACCGCACCGATCTACGAGAGGAGCGATAGATGAGTAGGCTTCCCCTTTCGATTCACGGAATATGATCCGGGACACGATGGGAGTTTGCGTGTCTCGGTAGGAAAGAGATCACCGAGTATAGCACAAGATCGCCTTTTCTTGCGCCATGGGGTCGACCTGTGAACAAGGTAAACCCAATGGGAACCAAAAAACGGGGGGATGAGGAAAGGCTAGACTTCAATCCCAGGTCACTATTATGCTGAGACTTTCTCTCAGGTGGCTTTCTCGACGCACTCCCTTTTTATTTATTGTTATTGTGAAAGCCGCTTCCTCGTGATAGTACACATGTGGGATTTGGTTATCGAGGGTCCTGAGGAGATGATTGTGGGAACGAGTCAAAGGTTCGCTACTAGGAAAAAAAGATTCAATCCACTTGTTGGCCTGCTTCTATGTCCCGTAGTTTATAAGGCATTTCCTTCAAAGGAAAGGGGCTTGTTGCCCCCCTTCAACGCTCTTGATGCCTCGCTTTAAGCTTCGTCGGAGATTTTATGGCCGTAGCTTACAACATCATCTTATGAGAAGGGCATGTAGCTCGATACAATCTAAGGCCGATTGTTTACTTGCGTACGAAGAAAAGTGCGTACTAATCAACAATAATGCGCACACGTGAAAATGACCCCGCGGTGACTCTTCCAATCCAACTCTATCGAAGGAGAAAAAAGGCTCGGGACTACGACTTGCTTAGTGCAAGGTCGCTTGTCGTGATTGGTTGGACACTCTCTTCGTCTAAGGTCTTAGCTTGGTCACTCTATGTTGCTTTCCCAGCAAGTCTATTGAATGGGGTACGAAAGATTGCTATTCAAAGCATCGTTAAGAGCTTAAGTAATATCTGGAGGCTTCTAGGGAGTAGTAAAGATAAGATGACTCGATCTTTCCTTCTACATGGAGTCGGATGTGAGCTTCTCGCCTCGATCTTACTCAAAAAGAGTCAATGGGAGCGGACACATCAATAGCAGCAGACGCAGAGGAAGAAATCCTTGTTCAACGCCCGCTTGACTAGCTCAAAAGGAAGCAGCTGGAGTGTGTAGATGGGCTTTGAATAAGAGTTGGGTGATTTATTTCCAATAATGCCAACGATGGATGATATTATTGATTAGTTGCCTGTCGGGAGCGTGTTACTTTTCAAAGCTTACCTTATATTATTAAAGAAAGGGGAAAGGGCTTTTTTTATAGAGAGAGAGTAAGGGGTTTTTTCTGGGGCGGCCACTTATATTGCAAAACTTTCAGAGACGGGATGGAAAGTCTTTCGTGAGAAGAGATGGTAGGCTTGATACGGATACAACTGCTTATCACCCACCTTAGAATCAAGCAGTTCAGTTCGACTATACCCGCCAACATTCCCTCATAGATGGAAGCAGGTTATGGATTTGTTCAAGTGGTCGATCAATCCCTCCTTTCTTTCCCCTGCCTCCGGACACCTTAGAATAGATTTGATTGGAAGGAGGGTGTTGGATCGAATGAACACTCAACCGCGTCATCACGGCAGCGATGGATGTCCAACCTTTAGATCTCTTCTTTCTCAATAAAGGCGGGTAAGGAAAGTCCGAAGGCTAATCCGGCAACTAAATTGTTGAAGTGTGTGACCAGTTCATCTAAAAGATTAAGCCCCTCGCGTGCTGGCCTGATTTTTTTCATGGTCCAAGCATGTGAAAATTCTTTTTGATAATTGGTGGCGATAAGATTCGATTTCGCTATGATACCATGTTGAAGTGTGTGACAATTTAATTTAAAAGCTTAAGCTGAGAACACACTTTTAGTATTTAATTATGTTATCAACATATATTGTAACAGAGTAAGTACTGTTTTCCAATTACAACTAGATAGTACAAGTTTTTATGCAAAAATAGTGTCTCCACCAAAGTCAATGATTTCTTTACAATTGAAGCAAAAATAACATAAACAAAGGGATAATAAATACTAAAAACAGAGATTAATTAAGCAAAGAAAAGCAATTAGTAACCTGTTTTCTTTGTAACGATCAAACGAATCACCAGTCCAACCTTGAGTTTTATCAGCAGCCATAACCGAAAACGAAATCAAACAAAAAACAACCTCACAAACCCTAAACCCTAGAGCCGCCCAGTTCATCACAACATCCTTTTTCGACCGTCCAAAAATCGACTCCACTGCCGCCCTCGACCGCCGCTCACCACCAACCTCTCCCCCTTCCACGTCAGCACCACCGCGAACCGACCCCACCTTCGCCACCGCAGTTTCCGTACTCTCTCTCATCGCCCTACTAAAATACACCACCGGCGACCTCCTTTCCGCCGGCGCCGATGGGGTCGCCGGAAAACTCAAATTTGGGGAGAAGTACTTTTCGACGGATACAATTGCCTTTGAAGGGGATTTGGGGTTGTCGGGTTCAGTAAACGGGTCCTCGGATCGGAGAGGTGAGTGGAAAGAATCGAGTTGCCTCACGTGTGACTCGGTGTCCGACATTGATATATGACTATCAGGGCCGTTCCTATAACAAGGTCGGTGCTAAAAATAAAAAGGGACAATTTTTTATTCGAAAAATTAAAATTAATTAATTAATTAATATTAAAAGAAATTATTGATAAAAATATCAAATAAATGTATAATAAATGTTATATTAGGCGTTTCAATTTCAGTTTGAGGTGCACTAGTGGGTGTGTCATCTGGATTAGTGAGTGTGTCATCTAGATTATCTTCTAAATTAAAGTCTGGTTCAGTTGCAGAATATATCTCATCATCTAATGGTATATCATTAAAAAATTCAGTTTCATCTATATGAGTGTAATCAATCAAATCATCATGTCTAGAAATAGGATGACTAGAAGAAGTACCCCTGCCCTTGTTACCCCTACTAAAAGAAACATCATTACCATTACCATTAAACATACCTATCATTCAATTTTAATTATACAAATAAATAATTAAAGATAATGAATTAAGTGCGATAATTAAAATAAAGTAACAATAATAATTTAAAGAATGAACGAAGGTACCAAACGCCGACGTAACGTCGACTTGTAATCGAGGTTGAAAATTGAAACTTTACTCGATAGATGATCCTCAAGCTAGTTGTCAACTTCAGTCCCAATTTTTAAACTTTGATACAATTATATAAATGAGCAAATAAAATAAAATATTTAGTAAGCAATGTAATTGTAGACTTGTAGAGAGATAGATTGAGAGATTGTAGGAAGATTTGTGAGATAAAATGAGGTATTTATAGTTGAAAAATTGGGTTAAAGTATAAATATAGTAACTTAGGGATTAAAAATAAATATTAAGGGGGTAGGGGGTTTATGGGGTGGGGAGGCCAAAAATGGTCGTTGCACAACGGCCAAAATATAAATTGGCCGTTGTGCAACCCGTCATTTTTGCAAGGGGGGGGGGGTCGGGGCGGGACGAGCCGAGGTCCCGTTCGGTTTTGAGTCGCGACACCATTTTTACCATTACTGGATCTGGAAACGTGGCTTTTTGACTACTTATTTTGATTAAAGTACATACAAGATGAAAATGGCTTCAGAAGGGGGGTCGGGTCGGATCGGGCCGACCCACTGGCCAGCCTTACTCCTAAGTTCTAACGAGAAGCTTTAAATTATAAAGATATTATTATTCTGTCTATTTGAGGGCCCAGAAAGTGTGTATCATTCCCAACATGCTTTAAATTATTTACCATTAGCAGTCCCTTTCTTCATTTGATTAAAAGCTTTTCAGTTAGATTTGATTGAAATCATTTAAGTAAAGACTATAACGTGGAAGAACAGATGTCCCGTTCTTATTTTAGTTAAGGAAAACGCTTAAACTTGTCAAGGCAGACTTTGAGTTAGAAAAAGAGCCAAAGCCCGGGCAGTAATAACTGATTCAATCAAACTATGCACAATAAAACTTTAATTAATCAAAGTTTGTCTTGCGTGTGGTCCACTAAATACTTCAAGTGTCTTCTCAGTTGACCTAACTTTGCCTATCTGAAAAGCATAACCTTATAGATTGATGATTATCGTAGAAATAGTCTCACTATGATAAATCTCAGAATTCATATAGCCAGCCGATCCAAACCAATTTGAATGTAATGCAGTAAACATCTAGCTTGTTACACTCTTGTTTTGTTAGCACTTCAGCAAGTGTCAGGTGGTGGAACGAGCAAGCAAAGGCAAATAAAGTTTTGTCGGAGGATATAGACATATACTTCAGGCTAGAGATTGCATCACATCTCAAAAAGGGCGTTAAGGTTTCTTTCAGGTTAGGCTTTGTGCAACAAAGACAGATTTTTGTGTTCTAAAAATATTTTCCTACTCCAAACGGAATCCTTCAAACAAACGTCACATAGCTCATACATACAGTGTCACGAGGAGGAAGCTTTATTAGAAAAGTTGAAGTGATTCCTGGGCCTGGGTAATCATGGCAGTTAAGCAAAGTATCACATTCTTTTTGCAATTCCATAACCACCAAAAAGAAAAAGAGAAAAAAGAAGCAGAAGAGAACAATTCAAAAGATTTCTTTCTATAGAGTGCAAGCACCAACCAACAAAACCACTTATTACAAATAAGATCTTGTTGCATTAGTCACGTTTTATTGATGAAATGGCTTGGATTGGTATTAGCCTGGATACGTTCCTGCGATCAAAGCCACCTATATTGCCTCGAACAAAAAGTAAGGCACAAAAAGGTGTGACATTCTGCCTTCCAGAAACATTGCCGTGTCACTTTCTTCGAAAGCTAAGATGAACAACTTTCATATTATCCAGATCATCTCTTGACAATATGAATTTCAACTCCGATATAATACTATTATCAACTCCGATACAATACGTACAGAAGAGGAACTCATCAATATGAATTTCAACTCCGATACAATACTATTATCCAGATCATCTCTTGACAAAAATATGCATTACATAATATGTGCTTGGTGTTTATGATGTAAACTGAAAGGATGTATCATTATTTGACAGCAAAACACTCACTATGCCAAAAAGGGAGGGGAATGAGTTGGCTTTTTCAGTCATATTGCAGGGTGATGCCTCTCTGATAAAAACATAAGTTATCTGGCAAAAGGGAAAAGCCTGTTGGAAAAGGAATATGCTCTTCTCCTAGCCTAACCGCACAACTGGGTTCAAAGTTGTATCCAACTTGTGTCTTTACTCTGGTAGTTTCAAGCGATTGAAGAGTACAAGAAAGCTGTGCTCCGGAATGACATAAAGAAAGCCAAGGTCTGCACCTTTGACGTGTGGCCCCATTCCCTAAGGAAAATTAACAAACATATGAATAAAAACCAGGACCTTTAACCTAAGCTTTTTAACTACCTGTAAGATAGAAAATCCAAGGGCAAAAAGACATAGGCAAGAATCCCAACAATTTTATTACCTTGCCATTGAGTTGTAGAAGTTCCCCCTCAACCCACCTTGGGTTTTTGAAACCGTATTCAGCTATTCTTCCTTGACCTTTGTAACCAGTAAGCTGGAAGAAACAAACACGATGAGTCACACCTGTAATCGCTGAAGCAATCTAAAATGGATCATTTGACTGTTATATTTCTCAACGCAATAGCTGATTTCCATATAGCCAAATTAGTTGATGCTGAGTCACGCTAAAACTAGGGTTCACCATGAAGAGTTGCATTCATCAGTGTAATATGGTATCATGGTTAACAACTAATGCTTTATGGGCACAAAACAAACAAACCGTGTGTATGATGTCCCAATTATTTTAGCCTTTTAAGTTATCCAGGCTCAAGCAACTTTAAATTCGTTAAATTTGAAGTAAATTAAATGTTGAGATGCTGGTATATATGAGACATTTTTCATATAATAATAGTAGTAGTTGTAATATTTGTCTCCACTATCCAAGCCACCTCGATTAATCCAAAATGAATCTGTGACATCATACCAGTAGAGGTAGAGGTCACCAAGGCTACCTCAGGTCGCCAAGGCTTAGACTGATGGGAAGAATTCTCTTACTATCATCTTTCTTGATTACTAAGGTTGTTACTCTTACTCCAGCTCTTTAACCGCTAGGCAACCCCTTTTAGGGCACCTACAATCAGTAATATTATTTATCGTATCTAAACTTCATATTGAAATGATATTCAATGACCAACTTGAAATTAATCACTTTGAACCTCAATAAATGAAGAGACTCGAGCAGTTATGCAAGGAGAGTAGAAGCATAACCATCAGGAATCTTCACCTAGAGGCACATATTGGATGGTTAGCTCTATCCGCCTATAGCAGAGATGTAATTTTGACATATTAAAATTTACATGGTATAAGCAATTTCTCAAACCAATGCTGAAGTCCATTCATGAGTCATCTTTTAGAATCATGATCACAGAAACTTACACATTTTCTTCTTTCAGAAAAAACAAAAATTCAACGTTTTCTATTAATAGCAACTATAAATTTCAGGAAATATCTCTTAACGGTTTAGTCAACCAGAGAATGGAACAAATAATAAATAGTATTAAAAGGGGGACGTTGAAGATACTTTTGGTAACTACGACATTGTTCAACCTGGGAAATACAAAAAGCAGACTCAAAATAGCAATTACCCACCAACTATTACTTACCACACCAAGTTCATCTGGATACATCCCTCTGTTGGACAAGCGACTTCCTTTACCTATTTTAGCTCGAAATGTCACCTGAAAATCAAAAGGTTTACAACTCATTAGGCTTTCATAAAAAGAAACAAAAAGCAGTTTTCAGAGTGAAAAATACGAACCTGGCCAGCAGGCACATTAATATCCCCTGTTAGCTTTACTGCCTCAACATACTCAAAGAACTCAACATCAGAGGATTTCTCAGCATCATTTACATTCCAGTTACCATATTTCCGCCTTAATTGCACTACCTCAGTTCCATAAGGTCCAAATGCACCAACATATAGACCTAGTATTAACAAAAAACTACATTACTGACAAAGTCCCACATCTCTAGCTCTCCCCACCCCATCCCTCTCTCCTGGTTTAGGAGTTGATGTCAAAGAGAGAAACAAAGTCAGGAACGCATACAAATGCATATTCACGTGGAGGTTTAGCAGGTACGGAGGGATGTATATTTTAGTGTCTGACATGAATGTATTTATAGTTGTGTTCACAAGAGAGAGAGAGAGAGAGAAGCGAGGACAGGTGAATGTCCTACCTTCAAAAGGATCTAAATCCCCAGGAGAGGTTGTAATTCTACTAAAACTTGTGTATTCAGATAATCTGTATCGCTTCTGTGCCTGACTAACTGCAAGCTTTAGCATCTCTTTCACATCTCTAGAAACCTACAGCAAGTGTACATTCAATGAATCAATAGAATAATACACCTAAAACTATCGAAGCCATAAAATATTGACAACGCTAAAGCTAAATCTTGAACTTGAAGGAGAAAAATAGAAAGGCAACCGTCTGAAAAAGGTGATGAGTATCATGACAACTTTTCTCACTTAGGACCCAGATACTCTCTTAATATGACGAGGTAGCTGGTTGACTTTCCATCATTTACTATGTGATGATGGAATGCAGACTACAAGTTACTTCTAATTGTAAAAACAACAAGAAAATTCCAAATGATAGAGTTCACTGTGACATGAGATGATATCCTCAGACCACAACTGCAAGCAGACTGTAACGATTATATTTAGAAATATGTTTGCATACTTTTGAAGAAACTTTATCAGAGCTCCAAAATGCCTTGGCCACATCAGGAGGCATTAGTTCAGAGATACTCTGAGCTGCAACAGCTGCCTCATTAGCGCTGGATGCAATATCTTCTTCAACATCAGGATCTCCAGGTCTCTTAGGAATGTGAAGCACAAAGGAATCCCTTGCCACATCTTTGATTTCAGCAGGTAAACGAACAAACTCGTCCTTTACTGGATTATCTTCTTTATTATGTAATACACCCCCTACAAAAAGCTTGGTATCTACAGTTTTTCCATCTTCACTTGTGCCGTTATCTCCTCCTATTGTAACTCGATCAGGATTCATGTTATCCAAATCACTAGTTGTTTCTTCAGTTTCCTCACTGGAAATAGAGTTCTCATCTTCTTCTTCCAGAAATTGCTTCACTGAATCACCATCATCTGTTATTTCTTCTGTAATATTGACTTTCATTACTTTTACTTTCAGATCAGGTATTTTATCTTTAAGAAAATTTATCACACTTCTTATTCCCTCTTCAGCAGCTCCCTCAAAATCTATGCTCTTCTCATTGTTTTTTTCTGCTTCAGCTTCATCTACTTTAACATCAATTACAGCTCTGTTCTCAATTTCAGCAGTTGAAGGACCCTTCATTGGCTTCGACTTGGATGATAGACTTGAACTTGCTGCACTTCCTTTGGCTCGCTGCAAGAATACCACCTGGCCGCGGTAACAGATAACACAGTCAAGTGGACAGTATAACATATTGAATCAACCCTGAACAGCAGCAACATGTAGATAACGTGCATGACACCGATAGTTATTAGAGTACACCTAAGTATGAATACTAACTGAAGGCAGTATTTTTCTGATTTGAGTTTAGGAAAAGGTAACAGTGAGTTAGCTCATCTTGGAAACATACGATGAAACTTTAAAGTACAATGTTCTGGTTATCATGGTGGATTGGTATAATGACACAAACAAGCTATCACTTGGTGTACATGTGGATATCTGCTCATTTTCCGCTTTATAACAAAAATACATTTGACAATCTGTGTCAGCATGATGATTTACATATCAAGAAATCTGAAAGGGAATTCTCATTTTAGTGGTGGCTTAGTGACAAACAAACAGTAGACACCAGCAGGGTCAAAAGATAACAATAAAAATGAATAACACAAAACTTCATAAAAGGGATCGGTCGCAGTTGCACGTCACCTGCATGTTGTAAGTGTTATTTCCATCTTTGACAACAAAAATCTCAAACAGTGGAGTTCCAGGAGAGGCTTTGACCAATTGTCTGAAATAACCAACTGAGTTCATCAAAAAACAAAAGGCAACTAGCAGCTTTGACTTCCATTTTTGTATTCTTACCTTGGACTATAACTTCTGCCGATAAATCTGCCCACACCTGGAGTAATACGTATTAGTCTACCAAATGGATCATCTGAATCTTTTGAATAGCCAACCCACCAACCAACCTGCAGTTTGAAGCAAAGAAGAGGTGAAGGAAGGTCAGTCATGAACTTTAACATGACTATATAGGTGGCTCTAAGGTGCAAAAGGTAATGTATCATATATAGACATACAAAGATACAAACACAGATTTGAAACAGGATGAATAATTAAATAAACAAATAAAATGTGTATGCATGGTTTTATGCCAGTAATATGGTTGTACAACAAGGCTCACTCAGGGGCCAACGGATTTAAGTGCTAGATCAAGTATTACCAGCCCACTTCCCGTACTTCGGGACAATCTTGAAGCATCGTGATAACGCTCTTCATCTATTGCATTCTGGCAGCGGAAGAAGAAAAGAAACCATTGTCAATATTCAGGCACAAACGAGGGCCAGAGGAGACAGTTCGAAACTCTGTTAATAATGGGAGCTTAATGCTATTTTAACTGCAATTAATACCTTCAACATGGACATAATTTCAGCAACAGAGTCCTTCGCTGTAGCTTCTGAAATAGATGCTTTCAATTTTGCAGCTTCTTCAAAGTCTTCTTTTTCTATTGCTTCTTCCAGTTGAAACTGTAAAACATACAACCAGTTTGAACTCATAGGAATCAGAGCTTCCTGGGATATACTTTTTAAATAGAAAAGATATAACCAACTGAATTTCATTTACATTGGAGCGACATGTTCCATAGAGAACCTTTTCAAGCATTTAAAAGAAGCATACTAAAATTGCTATTAGATAATAAAAAACCAGGAGCTGCTCATGCTAGTATGAGAGGAAGCATTTAGCGGTCACTTTATACGACAGAAAAGCAGCAGAAAAGAAAATCAAATATCAATTGAATATGATGACCTATCAGACAAAATCGTGTTTTATCATTTTCTTGGTTGCCTAGTGGAGTTTTTGGACGATTGCATGGTGGAGATGCCAGTGGAATAGACTAGAGTAATGAATCACAATATATCTAAATTCTTCACTAGGGAACTGAAGTGTGATGTTATTATGTAACAATCAACTCATAAGTTTCCCATTTACCCACCTATTTCTTGTAAATGCAAATTTAAATATGGAGACCATATATGTGTACCTGTCCAAGAAACAACTGAAAAACAAGTATTCTCTTCTTTTATAACAACTGAGAAATTTCATCTGGACAAGCAAATAATGAAGAAGTGGCATGCCAACGCTGATTTGTACCACTAAACTAGGTTTTAGAGAGTGGTAAAGCAAGCTATACATTCTTTAGGGCCATAAAAAGAGATCCACTGCATTGTGAATTTGCATGCACACCAACTCTGTCAACTCCCCATTAGTCTTTCTTATTTATTTTTGGTTCCAGTTTTCAAACACGACACTTTTACACACTTCTAGCAATTCTTCTGAATTGGATGGTCAAGCAGCTGCTTTGACTTGATAATTTGAATATCTTGAATATGGAATTGTGAAACCCTCTTTGAGAGTTGTTGATGCCATAGGACCTTTCCCCATGTACCACATTGAAAGGAGACTACAACCTTGGCCAGCTTATAATTTATGTCTCCTCTCTCAACTACTGAGCACCTTTTCAGGACACAAAACCCACATCTCTTGTGTAAAAGGCCTCGAAACTCACACAGTGAGTGTAGAGGGGACACCACCTCACAAGACTCGATGTTGAAGAATCCATTAGTCAACAGTTGCCATCCGCATCAAGATGGTTATGCCTCTTCCCAAGTCTTTCATCTAAAGAAAGTTAATTTATACAAGTGGACCTTGTCTTATGTCCCCCATTAGAAGAATATAACAGTCTTGGGTAATTATATGCTCTCCCCCTCTCTACTCCTTGAGGCACTTTTTTAGAACAACACTTCCTGCAATTCTTGCATGAAGTGTTGAGATACCAATACTACGTGTATAGAAGGGAGAATGCCTCACGGTACAAGAGAGAAGAGACTACCTCAGGTGTACTCTTGCATTGATAGATCAGTTAGTCAACAACAGTTATCAAACATAGGACACAGCTAACTGCCCAAATATACAAATTCTATACCAATCAGCTGTTGAGGTTTAATTTTGTCCTTGATGATATTCCGGTTTCAAATTATTAAATCTGAAAGTTTAGACATAGCTAACAAGTTCTTGATTCTTTGTTAACAACACAACTACCACTGGAAAGGATATAGTTTTCGAAAGCAAGATGATGAGGTGGGAATCAGATAGCTCAACTTTTTTAGCTGATAAAATAGGAAACAATAAAGACTTGTCTTCTTGCTTTCTGGTTTGCTTATTTATGATGGTTAGAAAGGATATACACACAAGTTACTAATCCAGTAATCTTTTACCTTATTCTTCCATCAACTGCGTGGGACATATACAATGGAGTGTTAAGTGAATCAGAAAGGTAGGATGAACCTTTAGCACACACATCTCCTATGCTATGAATAGAAAGCATAAACCTTTTCTAACACCTCCTTATCTTCCTATGAAGCATGCATGAAAATGTACATATAAACCCTTGTTAGAGAAAAGAAACTAAAACAATTAAACTAAAATTATGTAAAGACTGGACAAGTTACTTCATTTCTTTACGGTTATCAATCCTCTTATTTCTTTGTTTTATAAGCATGGCCAATTAGCAACCAGCAAGTGTAAAAGCCATCCCCATAAACTATGAACCACATAACTAATTAAAAACATAATTCTATGTGTATCAGAATTCAGAGCAACTACATCACACAATTCTCAGCTTCCTTTCTTATACTTGTATTAGATACAGTTTCTCAACTAATTGTCCTCTAAAGACAGCAACCAATTCAACAGCCAAAGGATAAGGTATTTAACATGGAATCAAGAAAATCAATTAGGGTCCACAAAGCACCTGATATTAAAAGCATTATAACAGATACCCTCCATCGAGAACCAGTTAGAATAAACTGTATGGTTCCCCTATAATCTATATCTATTCCACTCTAATTGAGCCCGCTTGATTCCAGTACTCAAGAAATTGTAGTTATTAGGACAAATTGGACCATCCCTTTTACAGATTCTCCAAATCTCACACTTTTTATACAAACTGCAGTGCTAACCAAACTAAAAAGTCTCCCGCCAAACAAGGCCTTAGTTAATAGTACTACCAAACAACAACTAATTAAGTCCACATTATTACCAATTTATCGAAATACATCAAACAAAAGAGATAGAGAGATTAGGACCTTTAACACATAGGCATAGCTCTCAGCTTGTTCAATTTCAGTAAAATAGCGAGTCCAGCGGTTCCAATCCCAATCTGAGGATGTAGAAGCGAAACAACTATTGTCATCAGCAGAGGGAGTTGTTAAGGTACTGTTTACATGGATGCATCGCCAACAAAGCCTCGACCTGTTCCTAATAAACCATTTATTTGGGAAATTAACAAAATAATTACAAGAAGATAGTGAAGGACGGATGGTGACGTGTCCCACTGCAGCCCAAGCGTTGGCTACAGCCATATCTGCTACTCTCTCTGTGCTCTATTATTCTATGGACTCAAGTCTTTGGACGTGGTGTTTGTGGATACAACAACAGAATACTCGGTCGATTCGAGCAACAGAGAGAGAGAGAGAGAGACTGCTCGGTACAAAATATCTTTTAGTTAATTATAATCAAGTAATATTCCCTCAATTTCATTTTAACTGTCATTTTAACTTAAAAAATTAACATTTTAAAGAGTTTTTATTCAATAAAATAAAGTTTCTGCTAGTTAAGAGATATAATAATATGTTGAACAAATCAATCATAAACTTAACGGTGTATTTCAATGAAATCGAAAAGTGATTAGTGAGACATTTTTGAGTGATTATAAGTAAGAAAGTTCTAGTTCAACTTGGATTGCCTCTTGCGATCTCCTTTAATTTATAGTTGTTAGATAAGTTTGCTTAATTCAATCGATAGTTTTGTAATGTTCTTCACTGATGATTCGAGGTTGAAGCATGATTGACGTTAAATATAAAGAATCTACTGAATAAATACTTTTGACTTATATGGTAAAATCAATCGACGGACTGGAAAGGCGATGGTCTCCTCTGCAACGAATATTAATTTATCTCTAACTCATGAATTTAGGCGATACAAAAATTTATGATGACATTCAATTTGTTTAACTAAATGGATGAAGGTTTGAGAATTGGATAGAGCCACGATGTAAGATATTAAGGACTGTTATGAATGTGTCACACGATATTTATTGAGTTTTAATTTGGTCTCAATAGGATCAGACGGTATACCAAAATCATAATGCACCAACAATGAAGAAAGCCACGATAGTAAGTATTTTTTGATAGGGAGAAGCACAAATAAGTTCATAGGATCCTTTGTAGGATATATCTAAAATGTCACTCTTGTGAAAAGTAGAGATCATTTTAACACTAGTTAAAATATGATTCAAAGAAGCCAATCTATGATGCACCTACTTCTCTCACGTTTACTAGGCATACAAAAAGAAGACAAGGCCAAAAGAAAGAAATAGAATAAATGTAAACCCATACATCCCCAAACCTGTCCTCACTGAACCAAGTTTTCTTTTGAGTAAAAAAAAAAAAAAAAGTAAGCTGCTTTGTTGTTTTCTATGAATGTAAAAGAAAACACTTATCCTTGAGCCTAACATTTCAGTTCATAGTGGATAGGCAGGGTGTAAGTCTAGAGTTTGTTCAAAAAACGACAGATGTGTCGTATATTTACAAGTGGTTCTTAAGATTTAACTTGCAACACATCATACTGAGTGGCTATAGTTATATTGAATGGAAACCATGGCTTTACTGGGACCATATGCTCAAAAGCATGTGGCAATTTACTTGCTGTCCATGGCCTTATCAAGAGAAATCACTCGAATCAATTTTAAGAATAGACAACAAAATATTCTTATAGCATTGAGCTGTTACACTTGACTATCAACATGCAGACAGCTGTTTTTCCGTAGAATTCATAAAATAGTACTTAGTAACAAGTGGTAGCAACCAGACTTCGACCTAAGAGTGGCCAGTGGGCCGGGCTCGGGTCTGGCGGGCCGGGTCTGTCGGGGTCGGGGCGGGACGGAAGAAGGGGCGGGGTCGGGTCTGGCGGGCTCTGGCGGGACTGGAGCAAGTCCCGTCCCGATCCCGTCGGGCTCGGGTCGGGGCGGGGTCGGGCTCGGGGCGGGATACGGCGGGTTTTCATTTTTTTTTTTTTTTTTTAAATAACATATGTATAAAAAAACTCAATAAACAAAATAAGATAGTGTAATAAAAACATCCCAAGGTTTGTTTTTGTGCCTCTTATATTATTTAATAGACATATGATTTTTTTGTAATACAAATACAATTGTCTAAAATCTAAATTGCAACTTTGTGGTGTTGTCCAAAAGTTACAAATTACATAATAAAATTACAATTAAAAAAATTACATTCTCAAAAAAACCTGTTCTAATTGCTTGATGATTTCATGTGGTTCTTCGGTTGGAATTGGTATTTGTTGGTCAAATTGATCCACGTCGCTTCCACTACCTTCGGTTAAGATTTCGTTGTAGTTTTCATCATCTTCTTTGTTGATCTCCGGTTGACCGCACCTTCTCCGCTCCGCTCGTATCCAATCTCTCGAATAATACCGCAATTTCCAAGTCGTCTCCGCTAATGAGTGTCTCGTGGTCTCCTATTTGATATCTCGCCTCGCAGAAAAAGCGCTTTCGTACGCATTGACGACGCTTGAATGTTCAAAACATCTCGAGCCATCAATGAAAGTGTCGGAAAGGTCTTCTCATTCCCCCTCCAAAGATTTCAAAGAAGTCTTCATGTCCATCTTCATTGATAACTTCTTGATACGGTATTTAACCCCGTAAAACAAAAATATCCAACTCGCTAATTTGGTTAGTAGTAGAGGTACGACCGCACATTCTATTTCTCGAGGCTTTCAATACTAGCCGCAAAACAACATGTCTTTTGTGAGGTTGTATTGAAGATGAAGAAGATGGTATGGAAGGTGTGGTAAGTTACTAGCATTTTCTTGTTGATAAAATCTATATATATTTTTGCATTGGTGTTCTACGCTAGACAATACTTCTTCTTTAGTTTGTTCAATAGGTGGTGGGTGATTTAGATTTTTGGGACTTGGAGGTGGTAGTACTTCTATACAATCGTAAATAGTTTCAATTAGTGATTTAGTACCATCTATTTTAATAGTAGGATTTAATACAGAACCAATAATATAAATAGAGGGAATAGGAATAAAATATTTTTTTATTTTGAGAAACATTTTTTTAATAGCGCCTTATAAGTTTGGTTTTTCCATATATTCACTAAGTAATAAAAATATTAGAGTTATATAAAATAACATAGTTGAAATAGTAGGATAATATATACCGGAAAATTCTTTTGTTGCTTGAAAAAATTTCTCTAAAAATACAATAAGTTCGGAAATTTTTTCCCAATCACTATCTAAAATCATATCAGCTGGCTTTTTATTATGAGAGTTAAAAAATAAAGTTATATGTAATTTATAGTCATAAGCAACAAGTAGTTGCTCGTATAAAGAATTCCACCTAGTGGATACTTCTTGTGGAATTTTTCTAAAAGGTAGTCCACAATCATGACAAATTTTTTTATATTCTTTTCTACGTTGTACTTTATTACTTTTAAAAATAAAGTTTATAGCAAATTGTATTTTACTAAGAATGTCTTCAAAAAGTGATAGACCATCCTTTACAATTAAGTTATATATATGGCACGCACATTTTATATGAAAATGGTCTGGAAAAGACGGAGTTAAACTATTTTTTAAAATTGTAATTGTTATTAGAAGCGTTATCTAATGTAATAGTCATAATTTTATCGGTAGTTCCGTAATAATCGCACACTTGATAAATATTTTCTGCAATAAAAGTACCAGTGTGCCTATCATCTATATATCTATAGGCTAAAATACGTTTTTGCATAGACCATTTATAATCTATCCAATGACAAGTTACAGTTAAATAATCATGGCCGTTAGTATTACGACCTATATCAGACGTGATGGATACTTTGTCATTAAAATGATATAATGAAAAACGTAAATATTGTTGATATTCATGCGCGAATTTAAATACATCTCTCTTAACAGTTGATCTAGGAAAACCGTTAAAAGCAAGATTATATATATCTCTAATGTAATGAATAAAACCGGAGATGAAGGAAATGAAAAAGGCAAACCCTCCACAAAGAACTAATTTTGATATTGCTTCCCTATCTCTATGTTTATTGTATTTAGAGCCTACAATCCCCCCCGTCATAGGGTTAATTTGACCCCAGATACTTGGTCCGGACAGTATCGGTATGTGAACCTTGTCCCGATGGAGCGGCGTTTGCGCACCCGGTTTTGAAGCCTGGTATTGGGCATACCTAGCCGGATGAGCACTTACTACGTGTCTAATTAAACCCCCGTCCCACCGTGACCTTTTCCGCTTTTTAAATTTTAAAACATTTTTACAAATTTTACATATGGCTACTTGATTCTCTACGTCCCTATCAAAAAATGTCCATGCATCGATTTTAATGGTCGTTTTGCTTTGGACCTCGTCTCATACTAGGGGGAATAAGAGGTATTTCGGTTGAAGGTGCACTAGTGGGTGTGTTGTCATCAACATTAGTGGGTCTATCATCTAGATCATCGTCTAAATTAAAGTCTTCTTGAGTTCCGTAAAATAGCTCCTGGTCTAAATCTAATGGTATTGTAGGAAAATGTTGAGTATCAACAAAATCATCCTGTGTAGGAATAAGATGACTAGAAGAAGTACCCTTGCCCTGGTTGCCCCTACTAGAAGAAGCACCCTTACCCTTAAACATACCTTTTAATCCTTCCATTTTAATTATGATAATAAATAAATAAATAAATAATTAAAGACAATAAAATTAAGTGATCTAAACTAAATAAACATACAATAATAATTTAATGAAGGAACGAATGTACCAAACGCCAACGTAACGTCGACGTGTAATCGAGAGGTTGAAAATTGAAACTTTGCTCGATGGAAGATCCTCAAGCTAGTTGCCAACTTCACTACCAATTTCCAAATGAATAAATAAAATTGAATATTTAGCAAACAATGTAGACTTGTAAAGAGATATATTGAGAAATTAGAGAGATTGTAGGAAGATTTGTGAGAAAGATGAAGAGAAAATGAGTTATTTATAGTTGAAAAATTGGGTTAAAGTGTAAATATAATAACTTATGGGTTAAAAATAAATATTAAGGGGTAGGGGGTTGGGGGAGGGGGGGGGGGGGGGGGGCTAAAATGGCCGTTGGCCAACGGCCATAATCTAAAATGGTCGTTGGTGCAACGGTCATTTTTGCAAAGGGGCGGGGTCGGGGTCGGGGCGGGCTCGGGTCTCGCGGGCCTGGGGCGGGCTCGGGTCTCGCGGGACGAGACATCGTCCCGTCCCGAGTTCGAGTCCCGCCCCCGTAATTTTTTTTTTTTTGGCGGGGTCGGGGCGGGCTCGGGACGGGCTCGGGTCGGGCTGTCCCGGCCCACTGGCCAGCCCTACTTCGACCTATTGGATTCTGAAAGGCAGATTGTGTCACTTTTAGTAATGGAAACTCAGTTTTGAAAGGTTCGTTTTACAGAAGTGCCAAAAAAACACAGAATAAGCAGTATGCAAGATTTCCTATGTGAATTGATGATGAAACTCGTGGTAAAACAAACAAATATGACAAAGACAGATTGTTCGGGAGATTAATGCCACAGTTAAACTAACTCACACCAGAACAAGCTGGCCATGAACATAAATCATTGCCACCACATTTCCATTCCATCAAATGCATGTTAGCTTTTTAATCGATGAATTTTGAATGCAATGAGAAACCACTACGAACACTCAATCAACAATGGCTAGAAGTTGTCAGGAATCGTCAAGTTAGACATTTCAACTAGTAAGGGTCCTCCCGAGAAGATATGGCTATTGCTCCCTTGGGGACTGTTCCACCACAACTTGTAAAGGTTCCATGTTTCCATGACTATGAGGTGTCAATGTTTGGTTACTGCTTTCAGCTGTTCCTGAAGCTGGATCTACCTCACTGCCCAGGCCAGTATCCTGTGTGCGCACTGGGCGGAGCAAACATTGCAATCTCAGCAGGTAGCTCTGGCTTGAGGGTTGAGATCTCACATACCGAGCTGCTGTCACAACATTGGTTGTTGACCCCTCTGAATCAGCTCGGATATTGGATAAAGCACTGAGATTAAGATTTGGAAAAACAGAAGAGCGGCATCAGGGCATTTCACGTTTAGCCGAAGCCACTCATCAATGCATTCCACGTGGAAGTTGTGAGCACAAGGCAGACCACGAACCTGCATATGATCTTGTAGTAAGAAAAACCAGTACTTGCACTTAAATTGAGCACGGATGTAAGATGCATATGCATCTGATACCATGATGATTTAGTGTTAAGACTTTTTATGGTATGGATTTGAACACCCTTGAGAATGATGTACAAAATGTTAATAATTTCTGTAAAAGTGATATGTTTAAGGGCATGATGAAAGTAAAAGGTGAACCATAAATTATATTTTAGGAAAGTACAATGAAGTATTTACACAAAAGAGACAATTACCTCGTTTCCCATGCGAAACTCTTCCAAACAGATAGGGCACTCACTACAGTCGGTAGGAACAGCCTTCAGCCTGAACTTTGGTAGTTCCTGAATGAGTGCTTCCACTGCTTCTGTCTGTGTGCCAAATAGAAAAATACCACCAGTTTAAGATGATACAAAAGGTGTTCAATTGACCAAGTGAAGCATGGATATTTATGACCACTGACCCCAGCTATTGATAGTTAACTGTTTGATTGTTACCTGAGCTTGGGTTAAGTAAAGTCCTGGATGGTATGCAGTAGCATCATGGCCCATTCCTCTCATCTCCTGGCCTGGTGCTGCAAAAGTCCAATCTGGCACTCTGATCATGTCAACCAACACCTGTATTGAGGCAAAGGTCACGCATGTCACTAGAAACAAATATCTAATTACTAAATCATTCTATGAGAAGCAAAATCAGACATCTATTACCGATGTCAAACTATGTGTTAAGAAAAATCGACCTTGCACCCGACTCAACTGCAAAAGATAATTCATAAGGTAAGAGTTGTCCAAAACCAATAAAGTGACTGCACTCCATATCCTCAACCAACGTGGGACTCTAACACCTCCTACACGCCTATGAATGGACGTCTAGAGCGTGGATTACATAACATAGAAACCCAACATTGGGTAATCCAACATTAAGGATGAGTCAGGGAGTGATACCATATTAAGATAAATGGGCCTTGAACTTAACTCAACTCTAAAAACTAGCTCACAAGGTGAAGATTATCTAAGACCATATAAAGATGCTACCGCTTATACCCTAACTGTGGAGTCAAACACTAAGAAAGTTCAAAACTCTAAAACCTAAAAAGTTAGATAGAGAGTCCAGTCGGACTCAGCCTCAAAAGAAGAAATAAAACCAATCTGAACAGCTTAAATTATTTGAGTTCATTCTTGACGTTGTTGTAAAGCTCTTACTTCCTAAAATTAGTTCACAAAACAAAACTATTAAAAGTGCTGATGAGTGAATAAACTTATTAGATTATATTGTGCCAAAACTCAGAATTGATTCATCTTAGTCATATGATGACTTGAATGGAAACAGACATCTGAAGTCTCAACCTTAAGTTCAAACCATTAGTTAAACTAGTATGTCTCATACTTATCAAGATCAATACTCTACAACAAGACCCACAAGACCATGACATCTAACCAAAACATTAGAAGATATAAAGTGATAACCACAGAGTACAGCCATTAATGTGTATAAGGAAAGGAAAGACAGTTGCAGTTACACTTCTTGTGGCACAAGTACTAGGAGCTTTCTGCTAAGCCTACTTTTTAATCACTCTGATTTCATGCCCAAGTCAGATATGACATGATAAAGTTTATGCATCAATATTCTCGAATCATTTGTGCACTAGAATTTTCTTTTGGAAGAGGCACCAATTTGCAGCTTTACACATTTTTTTACAAGATCAAGATTTGCATGTTAATAAGCTTAATTGAAACAAATATCAAAACACCAACAATTCTTCAATACCAAACTAGTTGAGTCGGCTTTATGAATCCAGTGACTAAGCAGCTCCTTTGAGACAGTAGCTAGCTTAAAACTTCAATTGAGCTCCTGGAAGGACCAAGCAAGATCGAAACTAAGATCGAGGTCATCTCTCCCGTATATTAGACAATGCCTAAATTTCACCAACCAAGGTCAATTCATAGACACGTAGCCTCAGAGCCTAGAAAAATTTGATATCATTGAAGTGCATTAAACCCAATGAGATATTAGAAAAATGTATACCACTTTGAGTTCCTTTTTCATTTCAAAAATTAGTACTTTTATGCAAGGGGGTTTAGGAAACTTCAACAACCAAAATTCTGAATCAAAAGAAAGCACCTTCACACAAGTCCAAAAGCAAGGCTATCAATGCAGGCTACAATCATTATTTTTCACATCTAAGCCAAGAAAATGGAATTTTGGGAACTTCAAAGGAAAAATCAATTTAACATCGAGAGATAGCACGGGTTACAACAAAATATAAGCAAATAATAAGAATATTAATGATGTTATAAACAGTTATTTGTATATGCATATGCATGTGAAAAATAATATTAATGATGTTATAAACAGTTTCTCGCACTAGTGAACCATAAAGTCCCGATAATGGTCCAAGCCCAGAGAAAGGGATACAGAAGCAGGGCAAGAATTGAAAGAACAACTATTCTTCCACGAAAGCGAGTATATCTCTGCTGCCAACCCAAATCCCTAAAATTTAATAACACCTAAACTTCAGTCCTTGTCATCTGAAACCACGACTCATATCAGGTGAAGAAATGGCCATAAGATCCACATGTTGACCAAAATAATTTAATGAAAACCACTAACTAATTTACTCCATGCATCACTCCTAGCTTTTGATTAAAAGGTGAGATGGTTGAACATCGAACATGATTCTAAAGGGTACTCCCAAATAAGTAACAACTCTGGACAGGGGCGGATGAAAAGTTATACTATGTAAAAAGGGCAAAAATGATTTTTTTTTTTTTTGCATATATATAAGTTGTTGAATCCCCTTGGTATAATTTTTTTCTTTCAACCCCCTTATTTGAATTCTGGTTCCGCCACTAACTTTGGGTGATATTCATACTACATGCACAAAAGAGGAGATTTCGAACCACCTAGGTAAGACTTATATCAAAATTAGAGGCCTCTTAGTGAGGGAAACCCCCCTAAAATTAGCTAGGAACAAAGGAGAAGACAAGTATTGACTTTTTCTAAGAAAATTTGAACATATACACTATAGTTCTAGAGAGGTGGCCTTACAATCCCATTCCAGTAGCAAGTCCATTATCAACAAACATCAAGAGCCGAAAAAGAAACACCGTTGTGTAGTCAGCCTGGATCATAAAAAAGGGAAAACAACTGAGTCTTCCTGGAAATACTACTACACCAATTTTCAGTAAATAAACCATTGCTTCACATTGTAATTAAATAAGATGGTACCGCTTCCAATTGATGGCCACAATGATTCTAATAAACAAACAGTTAAAGAAAAACAAAGACTCCAGATAATAAAACAATTCAACACAAGGAACACCAATTTAGAGAAATGGAAACTTAGTACTTACTAGTAATATTGAAAGGATACATGCTAGTGGCTAACATTGACATGAACAACCCGTCGTACCTGCAATACACGAAATTGAACACCAAACACACTCAATAAAGTTGCATATATTAAAGAAGACTATGATATTAGAGTGGAAAGGTAAAGGAAATTAAGAACTGACCATTTAAAATGTGCGGCAGATGTTTGAAATTGGGGCGATTAAACTGAGAAAATGTCGAATTATTGTTACAGTCCAAGCATCGATGAGTACGTATGTGTAATGGAAAATGCTGTACAGATTTGAAGGGTGTCGTGGAAAAGGGAAAGTAAGAATTGGTGCAGACTGTCCGATGTCAACCAAATTATATACTTGTTGACAATTTAAAGAAAAAAAAAAGAGGTTAAAGTTTAAAATGTTTTATTTTAAAATTTATTTATCTATTGCAAATTATAGGTGATGAGTGGAGTACTAAATTTATATAGAGTATAAAATATACTAAAAATAAGTTAAATGGATTTATTTATTAAAAATCTTAATTCATGTTAGGTAGGAAATATGTAGTTAGTTGCAACTAAGAGATAAAAATCTATTATATTGACACTGTAACACATGACGGTTTGTTAGAGGTAAACTGCAGATAATTTTTCGTTATGGTAATGCAATGGTGAAGACCTTCTTTGGAGGTATCTGAACAATTATTTTCATAAAGTAATATGATAAAAAATGGAATATATAATAGATCATTAAGCTTTTAAAAAATTCTAGGTTGCTTTCATTGTTCACGAATTTCTTATTTCACACAGCATGTGCTTAATTCTAGACTTCCCGCCTTAAGAATTAATCACCTACAATCATCAATATTGTGTTGAATAACATCAATGGAACAATTGAAAACACGAATATAAAGAAGAAAGAAGTTTGAGAGAATTCATTCAATCTATAAAATGATAATTGTTAGTGTACAAATGAGCTAGCTAATGTATCTATACATGTTAACTATTAACTAACATAATTAGTTACTAATTTAATTTAGTTACATTTTAGATATCTCAACTTTCCTAATTACACTTTAGTCCCACTAATTCTTTCAATACCTCAATAGCAACTCAACACCCCTTCTCAAGCTAATGCTTGGAAGAGGTCTTTCAACCCCAGCTTGGATAGTAAATACACGTGTTGGCCTTTGCTTAAGCTTTTAGTGAGTAAATCAGCTTGCTGCTCAATTGTTGAGATATATTGAGTCTTGATCATTCCTTGAACCATTTTTTCTCTCACAAAATGACAATCAATGTCAAAATGCTTAGTTCTTTCATGAAAAATTGGATTTGCATCAATTTGCATTGCTGCCTTGCTATCACAATACACATCCACATACAACATGAGCGTAACACCTAGCTCCTTGTATAGACCAATCAACCAAGTGATATCAACCATTGTTGAGGCCATACTAATGAATTCAGCTTCTGCAGAGCTTCTGGCAATTGTCTCTTGCTTTTTGGACTTCCAAGACATCATAACATTACCAAATAACCAGTTATAGATCTTTTAGTTTCTTGGAAAGTGCCCCAATCAGAATCACAATAGGTAGTTAGACAGTTTGAATTTTGTGAAGGCATCAATAACCCCAGACCTGGACAAGAACCACTGTTGAGGCCATACTAATGAATTCAGCTTTTGCAGAGCTTCTGGCAATTGTCTCTTGCTTTTTGGACTTCCAAGACACCATAGCATTACCAAATAACCAGTTATAGATCTTTTAGTTTCTTGGAAAGTGCCCCAATCAGAATCACAATAGGTAGTTAGACAATTTGAATTTTGTGAAGGCATCAATAACCCCAGACCTGGACAAGACTTGATATACCTGACCTCCCTTAATGTTGCTTTCTATGTGTGGCTCTTTTGGTGCATGCATATATTGGCTTAAAACTTGTACTACAAATGATATATCCACTTTGGTCATAGTAAGATACAACAACCTTCCTACCAATCTTTGATACTTACTAATATCCTCAAATGGTTTATCATTTAAATCACTGTTAGATCCTTCTTGACATAATTGTCATATTCTATAGAGGTCAGCCTGAGGTTAGCATCCAAAGGAGCCTATACAGGATTAGCACCACTCAATCCCATTTCAGAGATGAGTTCCAAAGCATACTTGTGTAGGTTTATCACAAATCTATCCCTTTATCTAGCAAATTCTATTTTGAGAAATAATTTAATTTACCTAGATCCTTCATTTTAAACTTCAACTTCAGGTCATTCTTTGTTCTGGTTATTAGATCACAACTACTGCCAGTTATCAACAAATCATCCACATACGCAAATACTGCTATAATATCAGTCCCTTCCTTCTTGGTAAAGAAAGAGTAGTTATAATGACTCTAAATAAATTTCAGTTGCATTAGAGACTCAGTTAACTTCAAAATCCATTTACTTGGGGCCTGCTTGAGGGCATACAATGATTTATGTAACTTGCAGACTTTACCAATTTCCCCTTATATGCAAAGTCATGAGGTATCACCATATACATATATTCCAATAATTCTCCATGCAGAAAAGTATTATGAACATCCATTTGAGCAATAGGCCACCCTTTAGAAGCAGCAATGGCAATAACAGATCTAATATTCACCATTTTTGCCACAGGGGAAATAAGTTTTTGAATAATCAAGCCCCTCTTTTTAGCAAAGCCTTTGGCAACCAGCCTAGTTTTGTATCTTTCAACATCTCCTGAAGCCAAGTTCTTTACTTTAAACACTCATTTGCACCCTATGGGATGTTTGCCAGCATGTAGATCCACAATACTCCAAGTATGATTTTCCTTTAAATCTGTTGTCTCAGCTTTCATAGCCTCAATCCACTTTGGATTATTAGTAGCCTCTTTGAAAGTTATTGGCTCACTAATTGCAGAATAGGAGGCTAGTGCAATATTATAAGAGGAAGACAAACTCTGATAGCTAACATAGTTAGAAACATGATAAGCACAAGTAGAAATAGTAGGCATGGTAATGTAATCTTGATGCCAAATAGGAGGTTTGCTTTGTCTAGTAGACCTTCTCACATCTGAAGGAACTACTGAACTAGAAGTAGGAATAGAGGAAGGAGCAAAACTAGTAGAAGGTATCGCAGTAAATGAGTCTAAAGAAGTGGAAGGAGAGTTGTCATGCAAGGAAGATGAAACACTAGGTTCTAAAATAGCAGAGGAAGAATGAGAACGAAGTGAAGCAGAATGTGTGGAAGTAGAAGTATGAGGAGTAACATAAAAGGGGGAAAATATGATTCTGACTAGTAAACTGAAGTAAAGAAAATAAAGAAGAAGAAGTCATATGTGAGAAGGGGAATACATCTTCTCTAAATACTACATCTCTAATGATCAAAACACTCTATTATGTAAGTCATATAGCCTATAGCCTTTTTGCTGAGAGGAGTAACTAAGAAACACAGATGGAATTGCTCTAGTGAAAATTTATCACACTTCTTAACTTGAGTAACATAAGTTAGACATCCAAACACTCGATATGATTTAGACAAAGAGGAGTGGAAAATAACACTTCAAAATAAATGTTACATTTAAGTGTAGAATAAGGAAGTCTGTTTATCAGATAAATAACAATCAGTATACATTCACTCCAAAACTTTAATGGTACACAGGCCTGGAACCTGAGTGATCTAGTTGTATTCAGTATATACATATGTCTCATTTCCACCACCCCATTTTGCTGGGGTGTATATACACAGAAACTCTGTTGGACAATCCCTAAGGACTGAACTAAATTCTGTTATCTGAGAATTAAAGAACTCACAATCATTATTAGTTCTAAACACTTTGACATTTGCACCAAACATATTTCTAATCATAGTAACAAAGTTTTTAAACACAACAACCACTTCAGACTTATAGTTTAACAAGAACAACCAAATGTATCTTGAAAAATCATCCACCATGGTTAAAAAGTACTTTTTTCCATAATATGTAGGCACTCTATATGGCCCCCAAACATCACCATGTAGAAGTTGAAAACATGTTGTAGAATTAGTAATACTAAAAGAAAAGGTCAATCTAGATTGCTTTGCCAAAGAACACACAATACAATGTTCAACAGACTTTGACACTATACATTTTTAAAGCAGCTCAACCTTTTCAAAGTTTGATAAGGAACATGACCTAACCTTCTATGCCAAAGTGTAAGATTTGGTCTAGTAGACTTTATTGTATTTACAGCACAAGACACTACAAATTTTCTAGTATTGGTAATCTGAGATCTTATGAATACACTTTGCAGTCAACATACAACACATATAGATCATTCTCCAGTCTTTCAATCCCCCTCATTTTCCCATTGAAGAGGTCATGAAAAATACATAAATTAGGGTAAAACATAGCACATCATTGTAATTTCCTTGTGAGCTTAAACATTGTAAGAGGATTATACTTGAACTCAAGGACATAGAGTACACTACTGATCTCACAATTTGTAACACTTCTGAATATCCTACATGACTAACTTTATCCAGATTTCCAGTTGGCAAATGTACTTTTCCTTTAGACTAATTTATATGTCTGTTTCTACTTAATATAGTCAAGTTCTTCACCATATATTTGGAAGCACCAGAATCAACTATCCACTTATTAGATTTAGTAAGATCGGGATATTGAATTATACATGTTGCTCTCACTTTAGGCTCGGTGTTGTGATCTTTGTCCAATAATTGTAAAATCTATTTGTACTGCTCATGAGTAAAGTGTGAGCATGTTACATTATTCAACTGATCACCTCCTGAGCTGCTAGCTCCCATTGTATTTTGATTGCACTGGTCATCAAATCTGTGTGAAAATATTATCTTTTCATTCTTCAGAGAAATTAGAGACATTTCTTGCATAATGAGCAACATTAGGTAAAATTGGTTCCTATTCTTCCCTTTAAAGTTAGTTGGGTATCCACGAAGCTTGTAGCAAGTCTCCCTTGTATGTCCCTTCCAGTTGCAAAAATCACAGTATAGGCTTCATTTCTTCTACTTTGAATTAGAATATGAACTATGATTCATGTGACATGGATTGGAAGCTATGTTTCTTTTCCCTCCATATACAGAAGATGTCATTCCACATTTCCTCCACCATAGTTCATCATATTAGTTTGTCCTCCAATGAAAATCACATTGCCTCTTACTCCAAAAGGTTCAGATGGCACATTATTCTGTCCACTACCGGAACCATCAAAATTCATGTTCCCTTTTCCTTCAAATAATGCCATCACTTCATTCATTCCATCATTGTCAATAAAGTTAGATTTTCCCAAAATTATTTGACATTCATCAACAATAACCAGAGAATAAGCTTTGTTCACACTAGGTGTAGGATACATCATCATAACATGACTTCTACACTGATTAAATGACTCATTCAATCCCATAAAAATTGCATTAGCCTTTGATACTCAAAGTTCTCAGAATATGTCTTAGACTTAGGGCAGGGACATCCAGGACAAGGCATTAGGGAGTCAAACAACTCCCACAATTCTTTCATTTTATAAAAGTAAGTTGACACAGAAAAAGTGCCTTGTGTCAATGTAGAAATTTCTTTGTGCAGATAAAAAATTCTAGATCCATCAACTTTATCAAATCTCTCCTTCAAATCATTCCACACCTTTTGTGCACTAGATGCATACACTATTCCATTAAGCAATTTCTTACTAACCAACACCATAATCCATGAGAGTACAATTGCATTGCACTTATCCCACATATCATGCAAAGATGCATCAAATCTTTCCTTAGCACATTTTCTATCTATGAACCCCAATTTACCCTTCCCTAACAACCCAATTCTTATATATCTACTCCATGAGGCATAATTTTTCAGCACCATTTAATTGAATGGACACAAGAGAACTACCTGGAGTATCACACGTTGTCAAAACAATGGATGATGATGATGATCGATCACAGTCGTACCTTCACCAGTTGCATTTGCATGTGTTCCAGTTGCTCCGCCATTAATTTTTAGGTTTTCAACCGCAATTGATAATGATCAACAACAATTAATAGAGTAATTTCACAAAACTTCCAGTAATCAGCTTACAATTTCAACTAATCTCCAATAATTTGAAAAAACTACTTCTATGGACGATGAACTAACAATACATTGCAAGTAGGTTTTCTCTACGAATCAATCAACAACATGAAGCTCAATTTGAGCTTAATCGATCAACAATGTTCACCTAAGCTCTGATACCATGTTGAATAACATCAATGGAACATTTAAAAACAATGATATGAAGAAGAGAGGAGTTTGAGAGAATTCATTCAATCTGTAAAATGACAATTGTTGGTGTACAAATGAGCTAGCTACTGTATATATACATGTTAACTACTAACTAACTAACTAACAGAATTAGTTACTAACTTAATTTAGTTACACTTTAGATATCCCAACTTTTTAAATTATACTTTAGTCCCACTAGTTCTTCCAATACTTCAATAGCAACTCATTATATTATTTGGAACAATGATTGCTACCATTTGAAAATATGTTAGTAATCTCTTTACAATTTTTAGGGGGGGAAATTATATTGAAGCAATCGTCACACTTTATCTCTCTTAGTGAGTCTTTTATTCAACTTAAATTAATCCATAACTATCATATTTCTTACTTAGTGAATATATGAAAAAACCAGCTTATAAGGCAGCTATTAAAAAAATGTTTGTCAAAATAAAAAAATAAATAAATCATATGACAATCTGGCTAACGCCATAAATTAGAGTAAAGTATCCATAATTTTCTCCCAAGCTTCTCCAAAGAGATCAAGGGGGCTAATACGTGGGGTGGGCTATCACTTAGAAAGAGTTTCTCAGATATACGCGGCCCAACTTTTGCAAGTAAAATACATGTTTCTAGCTTCTCAAAAATAATCGCCCCAGGTTCAGCAACTTATTGGTTAACCTTCTTGCCACCATCAAATCTGATTTGATTGGGTTACGTTGTTAGTCACGATATTAGATTTTGGCACGTATGACATAACTAGCATAGTTCTTAGAACTCTTCAATAATGTAGCAGATCTTATTACTTTTTAAATGTTCCCCTAAATCATAAATCCATATTTAAATGTATCCCACTAATCAAGGGATTAAGGCCTACTTTAGCCAACATTCAGTTTCATTAACGTTTTCACAAGCTCAACAAGTCAGATATTTATGGTAGTGAGAATCTCATTTATCTCTCCTGTAAGTTGTACTAACTAATTATACCAATAATATTATGAGTATAATTATAATAAGAGATGTATATTACTAATTATACTAGTAATTAGCTATTAATAATGAATATAACTAAATATACCAATAATATTATGAGTATAATTATGATAAGAGTTGTATATTACTAATTATACTACTCCCTCTAGATTTAAAAGAGCGTCCACTTAGCCTCTATTTTTTGGTTAAAAAAGAGAGTTCACTTATCAAATCAAGAAAGAATTAACTTTACTTTTCCAGATTTTTTCTTATTAAGTGTTAGGTGACCAGATTTTAATAACTATTTAATTATGGGTATTTTAGTCAAATTACTTATTTTTGCCTAGACGTTAGTATTTTCTTAAGGGGTGTGTAAATAGCTAAGTGGACACTCTTTTTGATCTGGAGGGAGTAATATATATTTGGTATAATCTATATATATATATATATATATATATATATATATATATATATATATATATATATATAAGGTATATTGAGAGAAATTACATTTATTAATAAATTAGTATTATTATGTATGGCAAAATCATACTTTGGAAGATAGATAAACGGTAATCCCTAAAATTTTTGAATTTCCAAAAATCTATTCCAACTGTTACGAAATGTTAATTAAGTAATACTGCTATAATTTTGTAAATATTTTTTTAAATATTATCTAATTATGTTTCCCCCCCATAATTCTACCTCTCTTTGCCACCATCAAAAGAAGAATAACTATATGTTAACTTATTTTTATTGATCTATTGTGAAAATTATGATAAAGCAAATGTGTTTATGTCACGACCCAAGCCTATGATACACATGGTATGTTTTGGCACAACAAATCTCACTGAATATGATTTAGGGTTATGCCATCATCGAGTTCAAAACCATGCATACCAAATAAATTTGTTTTATATTATATAAAATTCTTCATTTTTTCTTTCTCATTCTGATATGAGATTCGCGTAATGTATATGTCGTTTTGTTTAGAAATCTGCCAGCCCAGAAGTCTATTAATTCTTCTCTTTGACGCCTCCTCTCGGTCCACCTTATGAGCATCACAATTTAGAATCTCTTCTTTTTGTATTTAATCTATTTGCAAATCTTTTTCAAGATAGACTCATCGTTTAATCATTAATGTGACGTAACCACATCAGCACTTGTGTGAAAAATATTAAAATTGGCAGCACATTAATTAAAGAGTTATGAACTAGATATGGATAGGAAAAAAGAGGAACTACAAAGTAAGTCACGTTAGAGGACCAGAACTGATATTGTGCTTGTGAATTGTAAAAGTCAAAAAGAAGCTTCACATGCATATTTAATTTTCATCCCTTTTGTACATCTTAATGGTAGTTTCTGTAAGTTGTGACATCAATTGTCTAGTAGATGCACAGTGAAAAGGATGTTAATCAAATGGTTCGCCTTCTTCCATTTCTAAGAAGTACTGAGTTCATATTCATTGATATTAAAATTCTGAATCCATCTCCGTATAAAAACAGCAATCTACAGGCGAAAAATGGAAGGAACAATTTCCTTTCCTAATTAATAAGAATACATTTCTGACATAAGATAGTATACTTTGCAATGAATACTGCAAAAATAACGTTTCAAATTCTCTTGATTGGAAACAGTAAGTTCAATTAATGGCAAAGAATAGAGTTTGTTGAAGAAGAAGAAATATCCAAAAATGAACAGTTGAAAGGAAATAGTCATCCATGTTATTTGTGTATCTGTTGGCTACATCACATGATGGCTCAATAATATGAATGCTTTGCTATCTCGTGCCTCCTACACTTTTTAGCCGTCTCACCATCGACACAAATATTGAAAAAAGGGGGACAAAGAAAAATAATCAATTTATTTATCCACCACAAGAACTGAATGCACGTAATTTTTACACCTTCTAGGTGTGCAGTTAGATGATTGAAACCTCTTTATTCTTAGTCAGAGTTCCGAGCTCAAGTTCTTAAAACACAGAACTTTTTATCGATGAACGTGTTAGTCCATTTAGTGAATTTACCTCGCACAAATTCAAATTAGTCAAAAAATAGATTTCGAGTGCATACCGATTAAAACCCAAAAAAAATTTACATCACACGATATAAAAATATAACGATACAGAGCATTTTCAACATTCTTGACGAAAGAAATTGAATTTAGTTCACCCATGTGAAGTTGTGAACTCGGATCATTATCCAAATAATATTAATAAATAAAAAAAGAAAACCTACACAACTATTAGAACTCGATCTTCGTGAAAAGTTATATATCACTACATAAAAAGGTTTCTGTTAGAATAAAACAACTTTCTTCTTCTCTGTGAACTGATGTATAAACAGCTGTTGAAACAGTGTTTTGGACATGCAAAAAAACAAATCACTTGTTTGTTACTCATTAAGTCATGATTAAGGCATAGTAAAAACAAAGTTAATATAATAATCTCTCCCATAAAACTTTCCCACTTAACACCTAACATTTGTGAACAAACTTTAATGTAACTATTGAAGCATGTGATCATATTATCTAAAAGCTTAAGTTGTTAGATAGAACACATTTTTAATATTTGATTATATTCTCAATACGCCTCCTCACGTGCTGGCCTGATTTTTTTTTCATGGTCCAAGCACGTGAAAATCTTTTTGATAATGAGTGGCGTTGCGAGGTTCGACCCAGGACCTTTGGCCTACTCTGATACCATATTGTCTCTGAATTTATGGCGAAAAATCCACATGCAATGGATCACATTCACCCTCTCCGGTCTAGGAACCAAATCCCAAGTGTGTTATTTCGTTAAAGCATTAAATTTCTCACATATGACCGCATTCCAATTATGGTCATGTATGACTAATTTTGGGTTTTTGGAAATAGGTGACACAGTTTGGGTGGACAAGTTGAACTGGACTTTGGGTTTGAAAATACCGTGTTGAGCACGGGTTCCCATACGTGGATAGGTGCAGGTACTAGTTCGATATTTGGTGGCCTGGTTTGGGTCTAATCTGCAGGTGTTTGGTTAAGAGGGGAGGTGGATTAGTGGGGACGAGTTTCTAGAAGTCGAGATTTGGGCTAGACAGTAGTGGCGATTGTGGCATTGACCTGGAACGGTCCGACGTGGGTTGGATGTGGGGCTATGGGGTGCGATGTTGGACTCTTAACACTACCTCGCACACCCAAAATTAGAAAGGACAAAAAAGGTCAATCCTGAATTTTCTTATTACGGAGTTCAAGATTTTTTTAAAAAAATCTTATGCTATTAAATTAAAAATGTGTGTAAAAAAAGGCAGCCCATGACCGTGACCTCCTGGTCACATGATATCAGTTTTACCAGTTAATCAAAGGCTCCCATTCAAATTAAAAATGTGAGTAATGTACTAAAATACTCTTTAAATCTTGTAATCTTACACTTTTCAGGTAGGATATTAAATTTAAAAAGTTACTAAATATAGAAGGTGATATTATTGAATTTAAAGTTACAAAATATAGAATGTGATATTTTTTTTATAAACAGATTAAAAAGAAAAATAAGACACAGAAACTAAAACGGGAGAGTACATTCTTATTTCATAAGTAAATAAATATCCTTGCTCTTTTGAGCCGAGGGTCTATCAAAAATATTATTTCTATCCCACAAAAATAGAATAATATTTGTACATACTATCCTTCCAAAATTCCAAATCGTGAAATTACTCATAATTTGTTGTTTGTAAATAAATATCCGTGCTTTCATCTTTATACACGGTTTGAATTAGTCAAATTTGTCAATTCTTCAACCCAAGGCTTGTGGTTTTGTTAAAACAACAAAAGAACTAAAATACAAAAAATTACAGTATTAGCAGTAATAAACTTCTAACATGTTATTTTAATATTATTAATCTTACTTATTACTTATGAAAGATTACATGGAAATTTTTTTAAAGTAATTTGATAGTGTGAAAAAATCTTTTTACAATATAACTACATAAAAGTTAGAATTAGATTTATACATCTGCCTGTGTGAATTGGAATTTCTCCAAGAATAAATAAATAAATTTGAAGAAATAAAAGAAGAGGAGAGTGGTGGGTCTAGAGATGGCAATGGATCCTGGATCCGGTCCGGATCCGGTGTATCCAGATCCGTTTTATAGGATATGGATCTTCAAAATTTGGACCCGACGGATCCGGATCGGACCCGGATCCGTTTCTGACGGATCGGATCTGGATCTGGATCTTGTATTTGAGATCCGTATCCGGTCCAGATCCGACCCGTGGATCCATTTTTTATTAAATATATTCATAACCTAGAATGTAATTTTATAAGTATTTTCTTAAAATTGCTAAGCACATCCTTGCAAGTTTAATTCTCTAAACAAGTTTAATTTATCCCCGCGTTAACTCAAAAATAAAAAAATAATGAGGTAACTTCGATAATAAAATCAATGTTATATTAGTGAATGACTAACATCTTCATAGACAAGTAGTTCAAATTATATTCACTTCATTTATGAAGATTCCAAGCACATGCAAGTTATGCATTGTGGAAATACTAGTCATCATTTTCCACAACTATTGTCATTGTCCAACATTTTTAATTAATAGCTCACAATCAAAATGAGACAACGAACAAAATATCTCATATGAACATTTCAAAATTGAAAAACAGTAAACTGTTACTTAAGTAAAAATCGTTTGTCAGTTCAAAAAAAAATTCTTAGCAAGGTAAATTTTTTTACATGTGGATCCAGATCCGATCCGTGGATCCGGATTTGGATATGATTTTTATGAATCCGCTGGATCTGGATTCAGGTATGAAAAACGGATCTGGATCTGGATCTAATAGGATCCGGTCCAGATCCTATCCGTTGGCATCCTAGGTGGGTCAAAGAGCACACATTGTCTCGAGGCAATTCCATGTGGCCACATGGCATTGGTCTTCTCATAATACTCTCGACCTCTTCCCCTTCTTCTTCCATACACGAATCTCTCTACTTCTTCCCCTTCTTCTTCTTCCATACACGAATACTCCTATTACACCACAAACACTAAACTCCCCACCCCTCTAAGACTACTAAAAATCCAATCTTTACTACTTTAGAACATATAATTTGAAGCAAAATGGAGAAGGGAAGTGATGGGTTTGTGAGAGCAGATCAGATAGATTTGAAAAGCTTGGATGAGCAACTGGAAAGGCACCTTATAAGAGCAAGAACTATGAATAAGAACAAAATGAAACCTATGGATGATTCTTGCATTAACTACAACACTTCTAGTACTACTACTAAAGTGGCCAACCACCCCACCACCAACCTCTCTCTGTTTAGCTCATCTGTTCCTAGACAAAGATATGAATGGGAAATTGACCCTTCAAAACTCATCATCAAAACTGTCCTTGCTCGTGGCACCTTTGGTACTGTCCACCGTGGCATTTATGATGGCCTAGATGTTGCTGGTCAGTTCTTCTAGGTGTCTTATTGATCTTTTAAACTACACAATTTCGTCTATTTAGCTTTATTAGTACATAATAAATAGAACAGAATGGTAAAGAAATGGTTCTTGAAAAAAGCAAAGATTTCAAATTTAGGCAAAAAGATTTGATTTTTGGGAAGTTTTTTACTTGTGTGGTGGAAATTTTGTGCTGGGGTTCAATTTTAATGTTGTGGGTTCATCTGGGCTGCTGGCAATAATCAGGCGCGTAGGATTTGACCTGAGTTCGGGATTCTAGTTTCTTAAAGCTGGGTCTAGAACCCGCACCCCATAAGCTAGCTCCGCCCGTGGCTGGCATAATACAACAACAACAAACCAGTGTAGTCCACAAGTGGGGTTGCTGGCATAATGATACTACTATTTTATTTTGCTATTCTTTTTTTTTGAGGGGTTCCCTATGTTAATTTTTTTTTTGGTTACTTTTCTTTATTGGTGTTTGGGGGGGCGGAGGGGTTTGGATTTAGCAGAAAACTGGATCATTTTGAGCTTTTTGTTATGCAATCCGTGAATAGCGGCACAGGTTTGGGTTGAATTATTTTTGCAAGTTGCAGATGACGGCATTAACTTGGCTGTGTCTTGCATTTTTGTTGCTGTATTTCTGAACTTTCATGCGATCCAATCTGTTATTTATGTATTAAAGTAGTCCAAAAATTAATTCTGGATCTCATTTTCCTTTTAATGTTTTTTTTTAAATTTAATTCTTTCCACTACTCTTGTGCTGCTAGTTTTGTTGTCATTGTCGCTGCTACAGGGAATTAACATTGTCAGACTTGCTCTTTTTTCCCCTTTTACTGGTTCAATTTACAAAGTTTGGCACCATTTAAAAGAACAAAAAAAGAAAGCAACTTTCAGTTAACATGTGAATTATTTTGTGATAACTCAGTTAAACTGCTGGACTGGGGGGAAGAGGGCCACAGGACAGAAGCTGAAATAGCATCACTAAGGGCGGCGTTTACTCAAGAAGTTTCAGTGTGGCATAAGCTTGACCATCGTAACGTAACTAAGGTGACATTAAACCTCCTCAACTCATAATCTGTAGGAAGGGTTTAAAGCCTGTTGGATATTACTGCTTGTTCTTGAAACTTCAGAGATAAATGCATGGAGTATATGTCTAATTTTGTGTATCTCCTCATCTTAACACTTAAAACAATTGTACATGAGACATTTTTATTTTTGTATGTGTCTTCAAAGCCCCTCATGTGTGCATCTCGATTTCTTTTTTTGGTCCAAGCACTTGGCCATAGAACTATGGAGGGAATGTTCGACCAAATAAATTCAGTAAACGATTACACACTATTAGGATTCTTGAGTTACATAGTAAGTAGTAAGTACTACTATTGTTTAAGGTGAGCTTGGATGCAAGGTTAAATTTTAGCCTTAACAATCACCATACAATGTTGTCATTATGTTTCAATTCTGTCATTCCTTCTTAAATCCTGACAAATTTTGAGTTCTTATTCAAGTTGCAAACTTTGAAATTTGCTGCATTTGAGCTGTCAAATTGCACAGGGAGTGCAGAGTTCTTAATTCTTAAAGGTAATTTTTATTTTGAAACTGGTAATGTTAAATTCTTAGATATGATTAGGAATGAAGATATACGGGACAATTTCGGAGTGGCCTCTGTGGAGGACAAGTTGAGGGAAGCGAAACTGAGATGGTTCGGGCATGTGAAGAGGAGGGGTGAGGATGCGCCAGTTAGGAAGTGTGAGAGATTGACGGTCACATGAGTTATGAGAGGTAGAGGTAGGCCGAAAAAGAGCTGGGTGAGGTGATTAGACAGGATATGGCTCAGCTCCAGCTGACTGAGGACATGACCTTAGATAGGAAGACCTGGAGGTCGAGGATTAGGATTGAAGGTTAGTAGGTATTTGAGTTTGTCGCGTTGTGTGTGCGAGAGGTGGGGGGCTAGCCTTCCCATCTCCTCGTCTCCTTTTCTTAGTTGTACTAATTTGGTATCACGTAGATCTTTATCTTTATGTGGGTATTATTATGTTGCGCCATTTGTTTTGTCTCTTGATTTTTTTGCTATCTTATTTTTCCTGCATTGACTACGTTCCTCTTGAGCCGAGGGTCTATCGGAAACAACCTCTCTATCATGTAAAGCTAGAGTTAAGGTCTGCGTACATCTTACCCTCCCTAGACCCCACTTTTGGGATTACACTGGGTAGGTTGTTGTTGTTGTTTGGTAATGTTAAATTCTTAAAACATCATTGCCAAGGCTTGACAGCTCTTATACTAATCCTGGTTTACTTGACATAATTCATTCACGAATGTAATAGAACCTTTATAGTAAAGGATTAGTGTGCCTTCAGGGACACTAAGAGTTATGTGAACCTTTCTCATGCCTTTGTTGGTAGAGAAATAACTCAACTCGAAGTATGTGTTTATTCTATTTGACAGGCTACTATTTATCTTTATTCAATATGTTCTGGTGATTGGATGCATACTTTTATCTCGGGCATGATTAAAACCATGAGAAGTATAGAACTTCATTTGTCCAGGTTCTCATTTCATTTGAACTGCCAATCATTTGCAAGAGCACAACATCTAGAAAAGACCACATATGCACTGAGTGTTGCTTAGATGTAATTATAGCTTATTAACAAACTGTTTATTTACAGTTCATCGGGGCGACCATGGGGGCTTCTGGTCTAAATATACAAACAGAAAATGGTCATATTGGCATGCCAAATAATATATGTTGTGTTGTTGTGGAATATCTTCCGGGTGGTGCCTTAAAATCTTACCTTATCAAGAACAGAAGAAAGAAGCTAGCATTCAAAGTTGTAGTGCAGATGGCACTTGATTTGGCCAGAGGGTAAGTTGTACCTTATTTCTTCTCTACCTTTTCTATCTAGGATTTGTCATTTATCTGAACCAGGTCAATCAATTGAACTTTTAGGTTAAGTTACCTTCACACTCAGAAGATCGTGCATAGAGATGTCAAGACGGAGAATATGCTATTGGACAAGACACGTACTGTAAAGATTGCAGACTTTGGGGTTGCACGAGTTGAGGCTTCTAATCCTAATGACATGACAGGGGAGACAGGAACACTTGGCTATATGGCTCCTGAGGTACATATTTGAACTCGAGTAGGATTTACCTTTTGACAGATAGCTTTCACTTAATGAAACTGTAACATAAATTTACCACAACCGGAAGAGGAATTGTAAAAAATAGGTTGTATAGCCCCTAAAACCAAGTCAAGTAATGGAAGTGTAACATAAATTTTAAATAGGTTGGAAAGACAAGATGCAAGAATAAGGACACATTGTTGTTTATGGAATCGAGTATTCTTAATATGTATGCTTAAACTTCAGGTTCTCAATGGCAACCCATACAACAGAAAATGCGACGTGTACAGTTTTGGCATATGTTTGTGGGAGATATACTGCTGTGACATGCCATATCCTGATCTCAGTTTCTCAGAAGTGACTTCAGCCGTTGTTCGCCAGGTAAAATCTCTTAGTTTAGCACTTCATGGAGTTCCAAACGAAACACAAGTAGTGATGAAGACGTTTAATATCTCTTTTTTGTTTTGAGTTTCCTTTGTTTTTATGGTTTGTGCTGTGTCACAGAATTTGAGGCCAGAAATACCAAGATGTTGCCCAAGTTCCCTTGCTAATGTAATGAAACGATGCTGGGACGCTAATCCTGATAAGCGGCCTGAGATGGACGAGGTAGTATCCATGATAGAGGCTATTGACACATCCAAAGGCGGGGGAATGATCCCTGTTGATCAACAACAAGGCTGTTTATGTTTCCGGAAGCATCGTGGACCTTGAACGCTCAAAATCCGTGCAGATATACATATAAAGAAGTAGGTTAATTCTATCTCAACTACCAAATATTTTAGAGTATTGAACTTATACAGTGCCAGATTCTCCTGGTGGTTGTGGATATTGGCTGTTAAATTGAGCTGCATTTCTCAATTAGATGGTGTAAAGCTTATACCTTTCTTTTCATTTTCTTCATTTCACTTGTAGTTTGTTTGGTTTTACTTCTTTTAAATATAATCTTCCCCCCAATATTTGAGATTGGTGGGTTTGGATATCAAATGAACTACCACCTTCTTCTATGTAAGATTTACATTACATAAGGATAATGGTCAAAACAAATTGAGGGAATTTTCTTATTTATTTGTCCAAAGGACACACGTGTAGTCACATCGATGTGTGTCCTTTGTTGAGCTACTTTTTTGTTGGATAATGGTGGTATTCGGGTTAACTCATGATGTTATTTCATTTTGCACATATTAGGCTATTACCTCCCACCAACAAGTTCTCCATCTCATACATATGTTTTTGATAAATGAGCACAATGGGTGTTTATTTGATAAAGCATTTCCTGTACAATGAAATGAAGTGAAAAGGCTACACTTTTTTCCTGTGCTATTTAAATGGTAGACTTTTTTTCTTTCTCTCTCTTTATCACACCATATATATACACTTCAAAAATTTGTGTGGGGGTCTTTTGTCTCTGCCGTTTTGTTTATCAGACATCTGACTTGGAAGCACTGAGTTCAACTTCTTTTTCATCTTCGTTCCAATTGGTAGTGCGGTAAAATGCAGCAAAGAGGATCAGCTGCACTAATCCAGATAATGATCCCAGTCCATTGGGTATCTATTTTTTATTCACATAGACAACAACAACAAAAAAGGACAAGTTAGTGACTTAATTTTAGTACCTAAATATGTTAATAGTACAAGTATAATTAATTGTACGTACCAGGATATAGGGATCAAATTTGAGGAGTGCATAGGCTGACCAAACAATGCCATTAGCAAAGTTTGATAGTGACAAGTAAAATGGCATGTATTTCACACTTTTGGTTGTGATCACTGTCTTCTGCTCAACACAACATACATATGGTAATTATATTAGTATGGTTAATTAAATTTCTGTATATATTTTCAATTTGAAAACTTGATGAAATTAAGTGATGACACTTACCATGACTGTCAGTGGTGCGGTGTACATGATTACATTGAAGACTATAGCAACAATTCCTATAAGCATGGATCTATCCTTGGAGCCATGGAGGAATGTTAGTGTAACGAAAATGAGGATTGCCATGAAAATTGCTTCAATTATCAAAGCAATTATGATCTTGCGCTGGAAAAAAATCAATAACACAACTGTGTTAATTCAATACATATAAGAGTCTTAACTTATATATAATGACAAACGTATAATAATTTTTTTTATGTCATTTAAGAAAGAGTAACGTACGCGCTTATTCCAATCAGAGTAGATGAAGAAGATGGAGACATAGAACAACTCGATGGCGAGACCAAATCCGTTAATGGTGATGACCAAAAGGCTGTCAGGATGAACGAATGGCATACCATAAAATATCCACACTGCACAATTGAGCACAGTTGCTACATACGGGTCGGAATTGAATTCCATCACTGACTTTGCTTTCACAATTTTCAGAATTGTTGGCCTGCAAAACAACATGAGCAATATTATTGCAAATCTAGGAGAGTTCGATATGATCACTTATTTCAGAATGCTACACTCGTCCCATAATAATCGGTTGTGTAAGGCAATTTATAATGATCATGAGCTACTTCATTCATTGACTTAAGCCTTTCATATGATGTAAGACGCAATGTTACTCTTTGCTTCTCTTTCAACTCAACCTATGGAGCTCATGTTTTGTCTCCCTCCACCCCATCATTTCAAGCTATCGAGCAGACTAATATTGCTCGAAACTCAATCATCTCTACTTGAGAAAAAAGGACAACAAGAAAAAAGAAAATTAAATTCACATGTAATTCTAAAACTAGAGTTACACGTCCGGTGTTATAAGAGTAAGGATCCTAGATTACTTAGTAGAAAAGATTGCAAAATAATCACAAACCTCCCTAGAGTTACACGTCCGGTGTATTCTGCGATCTCCAATGGTTTTGTTACACTCATTGTCATAGAGAATTTGAATTGGATGCTCAAATTCGTGCATATATAATTAATGATGAAGTAAATAGAGATTAGAGAACTTACCCTGGGGACAGGAAGAGGAAGAAAGATATGACATTACCTGCATTGTTTAGTATGTACAACATGATCAGAGGTGTGAAATTAAATGGGAATATGTCTGTTGAAAACATATATAATTGGAAGAAAAAAAGTTAATTAGGAACGAACCAATAATTCCTACAACAGTCCTAATAGTGTTTGGATCCGCCATCTTTCTGTTTTTTTATATGAATTAATTAAATGCTAGAGATGGAAAAGAAAAGCAGTGATGATCATATACAAGTACTAAATATGATTATTATTATTAGTGAATATTGCAATTTGCATGGATGGAGGCTATCTTTATTTTTCTTTTAGACAGCCCTCCAATAATATTTCAAAATGTTTCAGCTAATTTTTCTTTTATAGGCCTTTCTTGAGGGGTAAAATGGGTAAATTAATCCTCAAAGGTTGATCCTTACTTGTCGCTTTTCCTCTCAGTTAAGTGATATGCCTCCTTTTGCGGGTATCTTCATCCATGCATCCACAAAATTAATTTACAAAATTAATGACAATATCTTTGTTTATACTTTTTTATCTGAAATCTTGGAGTGTGGTTAGTTATATTATAGATTTAAATACATCACATTACGTGGATGGCAATTTGTTTGTGTGTCCTTGTTATAGTTATTCACGGGTTCCATCGTATCAAATTATTTTTGTTTCAACTCTCTCCATTTGGAAACAAATAGGTAAAATGTTAATTTTCTAGAGTTAGACTGATAAATATTCGATTAATTTTGGATATTAATCTATGTATATATTTTCTTATTGAACACTAGAATTTCTAATTAATTAAGTGTATGTTTAGCAGTCAAAAAGTTGCAAACAATTACAGCTTTTGATTTTGAAGGAAACTAAAATAAATTGTACTTTAGAATTTAGTTTATATTTAAATAAACAAACTTTTAGGAATTAGTTATAAAATCTACCTCTATTTTATAATAGTAATAATATTTTATTGAATATATGTTCTCATTTTTATTTACATTTGTATAAATTGTTTTTTGTGTTATTAATAAAGTTATTGATAAAATTAAAAAAATTGTTATTCTGTTTCATTAATGACGATCAACACTTAAAAATTATATACATGACAGACACAGTCACGCAGAGAGAGATTCATAAATACATACTTAATGCACATATTAACATAACAAGGCTTAATGCATATGGGACCTTAAACTTGCGTGATTTTTTTCATTTTGACACCTCAACTAAGCGTTGTTCCTATTGACTCCTGAACCCGTCCTTAAGTGTGTCTATTAAACACAATCCGACTGACATGACATAAATTGGGAGTATCATTTTTTTAATCTTGCGCGTGAATGTCAAACGCATCGTACATGAAAAATTCTACCAATTAAAATAACCACTCCCTATATTTACATAGATCTTAAGCTCAACTCTTATGCATACTAATTCAAACAAAGAACCAAAGCAACTCATAATAGCAGAACATGAAGCAAGGTTAAAAAAAATGAAACTCCCGATTTATATCATGTCAGTCGGATTGTGTTTAATAGATACATTTGAGGACGGGTTCAGAGGTTCAATAGGAACAAGAGTTAGTTGAGGTGCAAAAATGAAAAACCGCACAAGTTTAAGAGTCCACATATGCATTAAGCAAAATAACAATCACAGAAATAGAGTTAATGTTAATAAACTTAAGTTAGAATATATAGTAAGATAACATAACATTAATTAAATTATAAAGTATCATATATTTTAATAAAATAAAAAAAGTATAGAATTGAAAATATCAAAGGTAAAATAGATATTGCACATGATAGGATGGGAAGAATATCTATTATTCAAAGTTGGAGGAGGACTTTATTTTTAAAGTAAAATTGAAGAGGTGTAAATATTTTTCACCCAATTCATAAAAGATACTCTAATACTACTAAGTGAAAACTAACGTTGAAGCTGCTAGACCAGCGCACCCATCTGTATATATATATATATACGGTAGGGTTTTTGTACGCAGCGGATATTGAAAACTTGTTTCAAATTCAACAAATGTAGAACTGTTTGACTATAGGGTAATTTAAAACCGTAAACATAAGACTTGAATGATACTTACATGTGTTACAATATCTTAAATCTTTATCAATTGTGGGTGCGCACGCGAATGCCCTTTCGATTGCAAGCTCCAAGCTTCAATGTATTCCTCCTTTGGAAAGCTAGGAAATCCGGCAGAGGTTCGAGAGAGTGTTTTGAATCTGAGTCTCTAAGACTTAGAATAATGATACGAAAATCAAGTGTAATGAATAATGAAGTGTAGGTCTGTATTTATAGGTGAAAAATTAAGTCAAATCGGATTAGGGTTTGACCCAAAAAATTTCAACACATTCTTAATTAAATCCAAAATCCAATTTTGACTTAATTAAAACAATCATCATTCATTTAAATATCTCGATTCTAAATCGAATATTTAATACTCTCTCAATACATCCTTAGATCGAAAGGGCAATCGACATAGTGTGACCCTACACTAATCAAATTAAGGTCTACGCGGAACTCCTAGACGGCGCCGCAAGACGAACTCAATATGTGAAGTACGTTTACATGAATCCAGTAAACTTAACCTCTATGTGGTAAGATAAAATCCTTTCATTCACGATACACTCGATCAAGCTTAGGATTTGCCAAGTGTCTATCCAAATGGCTTGATCATTATATCTCATCTATATTGGTTGACAACAAGACCATATTCTAGATATGTCTATTGCGTTGGCCAACGACTTAGTCAACCCAATATCAATGAGAAGCTGAGTGTTCTCTCGAATATACATTCGAGGAATGAATCCTAATCTTGGCTCAACTACCACCTTTAATCCACATCGTAATGTACCCAATACAAGCCGTATCTCAACCTATAAAGCATTTGAGCTTAGGACAGGAACAAAGTATATTACTATGTAGACAAGGTGTGTATTGTCCTCAAGTCTAAGGACTTCTATCTTCCACACGCTGATCATACTTTAGACATGTATAACGAAACAAGTATATCAGTAGGGTATACCAATACTTCCAAAGTATCCATGTGTCCATCACGAGTAGCCACTACTCGTAGCAGGTGAGACATACTACATCCTCTAAGGAAGTGATGCAGACCACATGTCGACTTATCACATATCACCGATATCCCATTCTTGATAATCATTAGTCGAGGCTATTTTAAGAGTTACGTTATAATATTAATATCTCACATTATTATTAACAATGTAACCTCTAGGGATGCATATTATAGAATATTACAAACAATCAACTAATAATTCAATAATTGCAAATGCCAAAATATTAATCTCCATTAATAATAATAATACGAATGTGTATAAAGTACATTTGTCCTAATACATATTATCTCTAGGACATAAATATACTTTCATATGCATTATATATAGCAAATATATCCTACTCCACATGTAGGGCCTTCTCTCCCTTGAGCCACCCCTGCCAAACTTTTCACAGAGATGGCCACATAATGTTGTTTCTACTAATATTATGACGTTTACTAAGGTAATAGTAAGGGATCAAGGTCTTGCTTGGGTCTTTCGGGTTCAGTATTGCAACGCCTTGACAGGGAAAGGGGACATCAGTAGTATACTGCAGAAAGTAGTATTTTTCGTCCCCAAGAAAAATGACTACGTAATATAAAATACGAGAATTAGTGCATCAAACTTTTCATGTGATTTCAAACATCATGTTGCTTAAAGGTGATGAAAGAACTTCTCAATTATGCAAACACTACCACCACGAGATGTGAATGGATGAATTTTTAGGCAGGAGAGTTTTCGCCTTTGATGGACCCTATACAGCTTATTTTGTGTTGCTATAACTGCCGGGGGTTCAATAGATAGATAGATAGTAGATTTTAGGTCCCTATTTAAGGCATAGCTTAGCTTATTAATTTTTGTAAGTTTAGTCCTTTCAGAATCAACATCAACTTTAAACATACCCGATTAAAGTTGAAAATTCATTTGAAGTTACATAATTTATCTGAAGTTTGACATATTACTTTGCAAGAAAATTTGTGACGTTTTTACCTGAACTTCAGACCCAATTGGATGAAAGACTACTCCTTTTTATTTTATTTAACTCTTTCTTATTCTTCTTGTGTATCCAATTTGCAGAGCCAGGGACTAGTGAGCTCGGGGAAGCGAGTTCTGAACCAGATCAGTTACTTCTGCTAACTCACCTTCCCTCTCTAGCAGGTAACTTGCTGATATTCTGTGTATATTTTTTTTATCCTTCTTTTTACCGTTTTCACTGCTTTACAACAACATAACCAATGTAATCTCAGTATCAGATGTTGACTGTAGCACTTCCCATATAAATTCTAGATTTCTTCATTCTTTCATACCAAACCATATCCCCCTATATCCTAGGCCTTTAAAGGGAAAAAAAACAAATTAAAGAACGAGTCTATACAAGTAATACACTACACACTGGGACAAAAGTCAATTGCACGCATGGTAAACATAAGACCAACCTCAACTTTTTTCTGCTCAAACTATGGTCATAGAGAACTGCATTACTGAACAAGTTAGAGCATCCAGCACAAAGACTTAAAGGTGAAACAAATAGTACTACATAACGGGAAACATCTGAACCGAACAAAAAATCTGTCGTCCAATCTTGAGAGAAACAAATTCTGTGCAGACTTGGTTATTTCTTCTCCGTGTTGCTTTCCAGTTCCCTTTTGAGCTGTAGAGAGAAGTCATCATTGACATCATCATCATCCCAATCATCTTCCCATTGCTGGGTAACTTCTTTCCCTTCCTCTTTCGCCTCCCACTCTGATATAGACGTCAATACCAGATGTTAATGAAGACGCAGAGTGGCAAACTAGCCAGAAAAAATCAAAGGCAAATGTAGCAAACTAACCAGAAAATCAAAGGGAAAATAGTCATAGAGTTTCCAATTTAGATATATATATATATATATATATATATAAAAGGATGAAAGAAGGAGGATAATATTTTAGTGTTTTAGGTAACAAAATCTAAGATGATTTAACGCTGCTCCAAAATTGACAAAACTGATGCAAAAATTCAATACCAACGCCGCTTGGACCCAAGTGAGAGAATCAGACACAGTGGTGGTTTTGTAAGTTACAGGAATACCGATCTAGTGCTTGCATGACTTTTCTTTTTAAATAACCTAGACATCCACGAAGGGGGGCTATGGCACACGGTAAAAACTAGATGGATAATGGGATCACCCCTCTACCCTTTTCTTAGTACCAGGCGCTGGGTTCGAACCAATGACATTCTTTTTTTTTGAAAAGGTAACATTTAAACAGACGAACCAATAACGCTCTCCTAACTCACATATCATATGTTGCGCTCTTACAACTAGACCAAAGCCCGGGGGATTAGTGCTTGCATGACTGAAGATGGGGAGATAAAGCAGTTAAGCCATGTATAAGGATGAGTCAACTGCTAATTGGCAAACTTTCCAATCTTCAAGAGTTTGGTCTTCCTTTGCATCTTGAACTGAGAGGTTTAAAACTAAACTTGCTAACTCCAAGAGACCTATTCGAAAACAAAACAAAGAATAGACCGCCCTTATTCGTGCACCATTTATCTCCTTACTAAATAAACTAGGCCAAGACATACAAGTACTCCCCCCACCCCCACTTCCATTTGACATAAAACCTCATGGTTTAAGAGAACACTTCAATTCAAGAGAAATAAGACAAACAAATTTCCTATTAATTTGATATGACTGGGTATTGACCCAGCTTAAGCTGTGAGGCAGCTTGAATCAACTAAACCATGAAGCTCAGGACCAGCAGCAAAAATATAACTTTGCAAGCAAACGACAAGGGATAAAATACCTATTCACCATTTATATATTCCTTCGTTATCAGAGCTTCAGCTGAGCTAGGACATCAAAGACATCTAGTATCATACTATACCAATTTGAAATCCTCTTTAGAAGTGACAGGATAACTTGCAAACAGTTCAAAGAAAAAACTTTCGGCAATTTCATTTATTGAGCGGTCTTTACTCCTTTTTTGTTTGTCCCGTTTAAAATCGATTTGGATTCTCCAGTCTGATCCAGTTATTAAGACAATTTAAAAGGTGTTTCCTTGTTCTGGGATATCTTTGTTTTATTTTAAATCATTGGGTTTAGACATTACTTCGGTACTTTTAAATCCTTTCAAAATGGCAGCAACATACCCTTTTTGCGATTTCTATGAAAGAATCCTCCAGACAATGAATTCCCACGGGAAACATTTTGGATAAAAAAAGTTTGATAAATTCCAAGAAATTTTTGAATTGGAAACTTGCTCGAATTGGATTCTTTCGATTTCCATACCGAAGATATATTTATACAAGAGGTACATCTAGCAAGATATCCTTTTTTTTTTTATAAGGTAAAGTTCTTCTAGCAAGAATCTAATAATTTATAGAATCAACAATATGTCAAAAAATCAAAGTATTGCAACAAACGGAGCAACCTGACATTCATAAGAAGAAACTCCTTTTGAACAGGATTTCATCACAAATAAACAGAGTTTGCACAACTATGATTCAAAAATCGTGGATCCCAAACTAGTTTGAGACAGCTATACAAATCCTCTTTATCCAGTCAGCTCAACTCACTATTCAAAGTATTCATCATAGTTTGACTATTTCAAAATTGGATGTCAACTTATTAAAACCATCCTCCTCTATACAGGTTCGGAACCGACTACACGACAGAGTTTGCATAGTTAGGATACTTGCTTATAAAAGTAATTATGATGCCATTATATGATTCTCAAATCACACGCTCAAAAAACATGCAAAACTAAAAAAACTTAAGGCATAATACATAGATAGACACCTTAACTTGGACACAACTGACAACTAAACGCTCTAACTTTGAGAATGCACATCTAAACACCTAAACTCATCCCCACTGTGTCTCTCGTGGACACCCAAGACTGACGTGGATTTGACACATTGGAGACGAGCTTAGGTGTCTAGACGATCATTTTGTAAGTTTGAGTGTTCAACTGAAAGTAGAGGCCAAATTTAAGAGTGTGTTTGGTATAACGGAAAATGCTTTCATATTTACTCTTTAAAAATGTTTTATTACCGAAAATGTTTTACTCAAAATAGGAGAAAGTGTTTTCCATAAAAATTTGAGCAAAACATTTTCCGGATTAATAAAAAACAACCCTTCAAATCTACCCCACCCCCACCCCCGCCACCACCCAAACCCACCCCCTCCATTTTTTTTTTTAAAGTTAAAGTCTCAAATTCAGATACGAAGATAATCAGAAAAATGAAAAGGCCTAATAATAACGAGTGTTAATCTTACCTTGATCAATTCCAAACTCTTCAAATTCGTCATCGTCTTCAAACGGATCCATTTTCACGTCTTCAGTTGCTGCCTTTGGTTGTTCTGTTGCCATTATGATTTACTAACAAAAACGGATAAAAAGGAAAATTCAGATGCTAAACCCTAGCTACTGTTAATGGAAAATGGGAATGCATAGAAATCGAAAGAGACCAAAAAAAAAAATCAATCTTACAGTATGTTGTGTAAATTGACGATTAATAGTTTTGTTACTGCTGCTAATTTTGTACTAATGAGTGTTGAAACAAGAAATTTTTGAGAGTGGAAGGAGAATAAACCTGAGGGTTTTCTTGTGAAGGAGGCAACTCTTGGAACGGCGTCGCTTTGTTGTGCGAAGTTTGGAAATAGCTCCTGCCGATTTAGTATTGGATTTTGGAACCTTTCGGAGGAAATAAGTTGCGCCTTTATTGGGTAAAAACACAAGCGTATACAAGAAGATTAGTGACTTTGAAAACGCCAACGTATCTCCACACTTGTCTTCCACTCCCAACAACTCTCGTCACATCAGCTTAGATCAGAGTGTCGTGACGCGCGTGGGTACAGTGAGATCAGTATGCTCACAACTCTCTAGGGTCATAATAGTCTAAGTTTTATCTTATATATGAAAAACTTAGAAGAAAAAAAAGACACATTGTATTCTCTTTAAGCTCACACTTGTAAATCAGATCTCTCTCAAACTAATACATCATTCTCAGCTTTGGATTGGATTCAATTGAATCCAATATTCAAAAGTTGCATACGCACCTGATGAAATGCATGATATGTGAATTTAACATGAGGTTTTGCATTTGATTATTATTAATTGAGATGTATATTTAAATAAAATTATCACTTAGCCATAGTAAATTAAGACAACTTAGTTACATATAACTGTTTAAGATTTTCTGACTTTGCCTCCTCTACGGACTCTAATTATTGCATTTCATTTGGGGTAAAGGAAAAAACTAACTTCATTTTCTTCGCAGGCATGATACCTAAAGAAGGGCTAAATGTACAGGAGTTGAAATTAAACAATCACTTCAAGAGGAGCTGATTCATGATTCATGATTCATGTAACATCTCCAAGTTCTTTATTTCAATGCACAATGAAGATGTAAATATGAACTATAAATTATTTGATCAACAAAAATTGCAACACCTATGTTTTTGGAATACTTTGCTAGGACCTATCATACAGTTTAACCTACCAATCAGGTAAGAAAGAATGCAGCTCCAAAATCACAAACTCTACACTTTAACTTTGTGGAGCCAGGAAAGCAAGGTAAATTTATGCCTCCAAAGAAACGGCGAAAATTGACTAGTTTAGCTCCTCCACAAAATGTTGCTAACAAGGGCTTCAATCAATTTTAGCCTTTGAGATTTTCTGTGTCACTAGTCACTATGATTTTCGTTTAGTCAGAGGGGCATAAGTTCTTGGGGATCTCTTGAGTTCATGGACAGAATGCACAGCCAATGAGGGAGGAAAAAATATATTCCCATAAACACAAGAACTCCAAGATCTGCCTCTTCACCAACTGCTGGCCGACGAGGACGAACCAAGTATACTTGGCTGGCACACCATAAGCAGTATAAGCTAGCAATTACCAACATCAGCTTTACAGAGTTAATAACTCGTAACTTGAGCAGTTTCAGTGGCTTCACTCTGCAACATAATTACAACCAAAAATATGACATGTCAACGACAGAGCAAGCAATTGAAAGTTGAAACCCTAAACAAAATCTCATTGAATAATCCAATCAGCAAAACACCTGTTGATGTAAATAAAGTCAGCGATCAAGCAGCAACATAAAATGCAAACCACAACAACAGCATCTGGATTGATTGGTGCGCGACCTTCCCACCAACCTGTGCTCAATATCCAAGTGTACATAGTAGACTTCCCATTTTCCTATTACAAGAGAGGAATAAGGAATTAAACAAAAGGTGCTATTGCTGATTTCAGGTAGAGAGAGAGTTTGCATTAAAAGCAAAAAAAATATGCACTTTGTTGTTCGGGAAATTTTTATCTGCATTTATGACTTACAGAGATAAAAGTGAAGGAAATATTTTCCGTGATCTTTTCATTCCTTGAATGTAATAATATAATGGTATTCTAAATCAGAATATTTACATTACAACAACAACAACAACAATATACCCAGTGAAATCCACAATATGGGGTCTGGGGAGGGTAGAGTGTACGCAGACCTTACCTCTACCTTGGTAGGTAGAGCGGCTGTTTCCGAGAGACCTTCGGCTCAAGACAGAGCATAAGCAAGAGCATAGCAAAAGCAGTCAGATCCGGTAAAAAACAAGCTAAACAAAGTACACTAAATGACACATAACATCATAAATCAAATTACAAGAAACTATAAAGCAATATTGCACCTATTAGTAAGATAGGCTAAGCGGGCCTACAACAATAACACTACAACTACCAGTTTGCAAGAGTAAGTAGGACTACGCTCGACTACCTACTACCCTTCTACCATAATCCGTGTCCTCCACAACTCTCTATCTAAGGTCATGTCCTCAGTAAGTTGCATCTGCGCCATATCCCGTCTAATCACCTCCCCAATACTTTTTCGGCCTACTTCTACCCCTCCTAAACCCGTCTATAGTCAACCTCTCACACCTCCACACTGGGTCATTTTATATTTACATTCTAAATATAAAATATATACAAAGATTATGTCCATAATCAAAAATTATTTTCATAATCTATCATTCCCCCGCAGTCTTAGCGAAAGGCTCTCGTACACTGAGATTGTCCCTAAAATCATCAAAGAGTATACGCGAATGGCCTTTTGTGAATATATTGAAAATTTGATAGCAGGACGGGACATGGAGAACATGAACTTGTCCACGTGCAACCTTCTCACGGACAAATAAAATATTCATCCAAATATGTTTAGTGCGTTGATGTTGCACGGGGTTCCCTGACAGATATATCGCACTCACATTATCACAATAAACAACAGTTGCCTTTTTGATCGGACAATGGAGCTCCAATAGAAGATTACGGAGCCAACATGATTCAGAGACAACATTCACAACCCCTCTATATTCGGCTTTAGCACTAGACCGAGATAACGTGGGTTGGCGCTTCGACGACCACAAGATCAAATTGTCTCTGAGAAATAAACACAATAACCAGAGGTGGAGCGTCTCATATCCGGGCATCCACCCCAATCAACATCGGTATAAGAAGTGAGACCAGAAATGACTGACTTATAAAGATGCAAGCCAAAATCAAGAGTACCCTGAATATACCGCAGAATCCGTTTGAGAGAACCCATATGTTCCTCCTTCGGGTCATGTATATGTAAACATACATGTTGAACAATATATGATATATCAGGTCTCGTAAAGGTGAGATATTGCAATGCCCCACTAAACTGTGGTAATGTGTCGGATCGCCGTATGGAGACCCCGAAAAGTTACTCAACTTAGTCTTCGTATCCACCGGTGTAGGTGACGGCTTACATGAGGACATGCCGGCTCTGTCAATTATCTCCTCGACATATTTTCTTTGACAAAGAAATAGACCACCTGCATGTTGAGTTACAACAATGTCCAAAAAATAGTTCAAGGGACCCAAATCCTTCATAGCAAATCCAGATGCAAGAAGAAACATAATAGACTGACGAAGAGAATCAGACGATGTTGTGAGGATGATGTCATCAACATAGAGAAGAATGTATGACATGTCAATTCCTTTCTGATAAATAAATAAAGACTGATCGGATTTGCTATGCGAGAAGCCAGTGTGGAAACAAAATTGGCAAACCTGTTATACCATGCTCGGGGGGCCTGTTTGAGACCATATAAAGACTTCTTCAACAAGCAAACATAATATGGATGAATAGGATCTCGAAATCCCAAAGTCTGGTGCATGTAAATTGTTTTCTGTAGGTGACCGTGGAGAAACACATTTTTTTTATATCCAACTGATGAATGGACCATATTTTGACAGAGCCAAATTGAGAACTGTCCGGACAGTCGCCGATTTAACAACTGGGCTAAAGGTTTCATCACAATCCACACCAACCTGTTGAGATCTGCCATCACCAACAAGACGGACTTTGTGCCGCTCAAAAGAACCATAAGATTTATTTTTATAACAAAAAATCCACATGGAACGAATTATGTTTACATTAGAAGGACGGGGCACCAACTCCACGTCTTATTTTTAATAAGAATATCAATTTAATCTAACATGACGGCTTTCCAATTCGGGTCTGATAGGGCAGCTTTCGGGTTACGGGGAATCGGGGATGATTGGACAGAGGATGTCATATTAAAATAATGCTTAGGCCGAAAAATCTCATGCATCTACGGGTTTCGATTGGACCGGATGGGGCTATACCCGAAAAAGGTAGTTGGGGCAGTGGGACTGTTGGGTTGGGGTGGGCTGAGTTTGTGGCCTTTTGGTTATTTGGCCCAGTCTCGGCCGGAGAGGAGCTCGGCCCAGCTGAAGGGGTTCGGAGATTTTTTGGATTAGGCCGCGGGTAAGAGTGTGAAGTCCACTGGTCCGAAGGAGAGAGCGCTGGGCTCCCTTGTTTGGGCTTGAGCAGCTGGGTTGTTTAACTGGACCGAGGGAGAGGGAGTAGTGGGCTCTCTCGTTTGGGCTTGAGTAGCTGGATTGTTTAACTGGACCGAGGGAGAGGGGGTAGTGAGCTCCCTCGTTTGGGCTTGAGCCGATGGGCTGCTTAAATGAAATTGCAAGAGGAGATGTAGCCTAGTGTCCAAAAAATCATACGAGGCCGGGGAAGAAGTGTGTATGTTGGCAAACGGGAATTGGGACTCATCGAAAATAACGTGACGAGAGATGAAAAAATTTCCACTAGATATATCATAACACTTATAGCCCTGATGATTTTGTGGGTACCCAAAAATACACATGGAGTGGAGAGCTTGAAGTTTGTTTATTGTTGTAAAAGAAAAGAGAGATAACATAAACACCCGAAAACCCTCAAATGTGTGTAGGAAGGATCCCGATGATAAAGAATGTGTGGGTGAGAAGTTTAAAAGTAGTTTGCTAGGGAGAATGTTTAATAGGTATATGGCCATTTGAAGAGCATGATGTCAAAATGATGGTGGTATGGACGAATGAGCAAGAAGTGTGCAAATTAAATTATTTATTGCTCGTATTTTTCGTTCGGCTTTCCTATTTTGAGAAGTGTGTGAACAAAAGAGACGAAATACCATACCATTTTTGTGACAATTTTAAATTGGTCATTTATGAATTCCCTCCTATTGTCACATTGGGAACACATAATAGACTTCTCAAATTGGGTTTGGATGAAAGCACTAAATTGCATGAAAATAGTGTGAACCTACAATTGTTTCCCAATGAGAAATGTCCATAGAAAATTAGAGTAATCATCCAAAATAAGCAAGTAATACTTATGACCGGCCAAACTTAAAATCGGAGAAGTCCATAAGTCACTATGCATGATATCAAATGGCATAATAGTGCTCGAAGTAGACAAAGAGAAAGGTAATTTAACATGTTTCCTAAAAACGCTAGACTGACAAACAGGAGAACACAAAGATTGTTTACATTCAATAAACTTATTTTTCCTAAGGGAGTTTAACACATGTGCTCCCGGGTGTCCCAAACGATTATGTCATAAAGTAGGAGAAAGAACAACAAAAGTTGATGGAGAGGTGGCTTGGTTTTTTATGGTGGTGGTGATGGGATACAAATCCCCACCGCTAGCACATCTCATTAGTGACATCCCCGTCCGAATGTCATTCACAGAAAACCTAAACGGATCAAACTCAACAGAAACATTGTTGTCAGTGGTGAAACGACGCACATATATCATGTTTTTAATAAGTTTGGGTGCATGTAGGACATTATTTAAATGTAAAGGTGGGTAGGGGGAATATTTGATTGCCCGATACCACAAATTGAAATTTCTTGTCCACTGTCAACCACAATATTTTTATTACTGCTTATATTAAAATAAGACGAGAGAGTACCTTGAGATGTCGTCATGTGAGAGGTAGCACCCGTGTCCATGTACCATGTGTCGTCAGAAACATTGAGAGTCAGTGTGCATGGCTTGCTCGATGTCCGTTGGAACATAAACTTGAAGAAGATGGTCCATGGGATGCATATGCTTGTTGTGGACAACTGCCAAGTACCCCGGGCTGTTGAGTGGGTGGTGGTGGTCTAGCCCACGACGTCGTGGGGTACGGGCAAGGAGGGGTTGCCCACTGTTGTGGTGTCCAGCCCCACGGTGGGTATTGCCCCCATTGCTGCTAGCTGTTGTGATGATGTTGCGGCTGCCATGAGGGCCTGTTCTGCCCCAGTTGCCAGTGGTTGCTGCCACCGCCGGACTGATTTCCGCCACCACGGCCTCGTCTCCTTCCACCATTATTTTTTCCTTTGTTATTGTTGCGATTTTGACCCCGTTTTTATCCATAATTGTTGTGATTTGTTGCATTACCCGAACCAGAATTTTGAGGCCCAAAATCATCGATATACGTGTTGGTGGAAAGGAGGGCGGTGCCGACATTGTTGGCCGCCGTCGCCGCATGTTTTAGTTTCCGGGTTTCTTTGAGAATCAATCTCGAATGAGCCTCATAAAATGGTGGCAACTGATTACTTTGTTGAATGAACGTAGCAACACCATCATATTGTTCGTTAATACCCGCAATTAATTGAAGAACTAACATTTGATTCGACACCGGTGCACCAACATTGGATAGTTGATCGACAAGCATTTTTAACTCTTGACAATAGGCAAAGACGTTTGGAAAATCATCCATCTTCACATTAGTGAATTGATTTTCTAGAAAAACCACACGAGAATTCTTGTTATCTTGAAAAATATTTTGCAAACACTCCCATGCTTGTTGACAGTCGAATCCGGTTCTAATATGATGTGCAAAAGATCGTTTGATATGGTACCGTAAATCCATTGAAGGACTATAACATCTAAGCAAGACCATAGAGCCATATCAGTCGGTGGACTTGTCTTTTTTCATGACACCCGATTAATGCTTTGGAGGAAGAATATGGTCAATGACTTAGTATGCGCGGCAATGAATTTTGAATAACTTCGCTCAAGATGAATATTGCCCCTTTTTCATCTCAAGAATCACCCGAATGAAGTTCTTGACGTTATTTACGACAAGAGCGGGATGAAATTTGTTTTGGTCGGCCATTGTTACCCAAGAGAAACAAGAAAAGAGGTAGGGTTTTTGAGAATGGGGTGGCGGCCGACGGTAGGGTTAGGGCTTAGGCGGCTAGGGTTAATTTTCGGCTCTTGATACCATGAAGGAAATATTTTCCGTGATCATTTCATTTCTTGAATGTAATAATATATACATGTTAGTTTAGGCTACAATTCTAAATCAGAATATTTATATTCTAAATATAAAATATACACCAAGATTATGTTCATAATCAAAAATTATTTCCATAATCTATCAAAAAAACATTTGATATATGGTCTCCAAACATGTGATTCTGAGATCAATAAGACGTTTCTTAGAGAGCTTTAAGGGTTAAACCATACGAACTATAACTTGGAAGGAGGTGAGTTCACTACATAAAATAACAATCCATGCTTCCAAATGGTAATAAAATTTTCTACGGTAGTACAAACAACTTCTAATTGACACCTCCCTTCTTTAGGCCTTGTGAGGTTTTTCAATAGCCTTCCTCGAGGATTTTAACCTATTGCCTTGAATACACACTACTGTAGTTTTTCCCTTTCAATTCATCTCACTGATCACATATCAATAAAAGATGATTAGAGGCTTCTAACTATGGTTATATTATATTCAGAATAACTCTTTTCTCTTCTAAGACAAGGATGCGTCTTCGAAAATAATTGGAACTTTTTAAGTTCTTACTATATAATTGTGTTAGTTTCTTTCTGGGGTGAAAGGGGAGGAGAGCGGAGCAACCAATCTCCCCGTGTATGGTCCCGATTTAGCTCATTCTCCTCATTCTATGTCTTGGAGGTTTACATGCATGAGGATAGTCATTTATATGCCTCCTCTCATAATACTTATATGCCTCCTCTCATAATACTTATATGCCTCCTCTCATAATACATCACCGAAGTTAATATACTCATATAAATATATCCCTAAACTTTTTTTGATAAGGATATCCCTAAACTATCTTTGCTACAGCAAAATTCTCTTTAGAGACTCGGTCACTTTAGAGTAGAGACTAGAGACTGATAGGCTACTCTTTATTCTTATCACACAATAATATTACACAATGTGGACAAAGTCTCTTCGAGCAACAATAATCAACTAGTTTGAGAACCACATTCAAGTCAGTATAAAGAATAACGACATACTATCAGCATTTGCAATCATATCATACAAATTCTAGTATGTGGCAAACTATTCAATAATCAACAAATACACAATTTTCAGACCTCTTCGCAATCTCCTTGTGCCATTTAGTTCCGTAAATCAGACCGATCAAACAAAAATAAATATAATTTCTCTTTCATGGAACTAGTAGGATCTTAAAGACTCCACATTAATCAAAAACCATTGCACAGCATTTTGCAGGCACGTTCAGAGCGCTAGTTCTGCTTAATGTTATTTGCAATTCTATACTACACTGATGTATGATTCAATAACTCAAATAGCTGACATCTCTCTCAGAAAATTCATAGGAGTACTATACATAGCACCAAGATTATAGCTCAAAAGAAACACAATCATATATGATCATCAAACTCGTTACCTCAAATAAATGGTCCAAGAAAAAATGTGATAAAGAGCCAGCAGCCGCCAGGTAAAGACACTGTTTCCTCGTAAGCGGCACCTGTTTGCATAGAAAACAACAATCAACTATCAAATGAGAAGAGAAAAAATGAATCAAAATCGTATCTTTCTGAAAGGTGATATAACACCAACACAATCATCCCCCCCCCCCCCCCCCCCCCCCCCACAAAATTCTATGAAAATAGAGTGACAGAGAGATTACCCCAGAAACGGAATCGAGCAATCCCTTGTTGAGGAGGAATTTGGAAGCCTCGCTATAAAGCATGGACATGGGGATACCAAGAATAAGGATATAGTAAAACGGGTCATGGATCCAAGGCTCAATTGCATAACCCAAAGCACTGCCTAATCCAAGGGTGGAGGTAAGCCACTCGGAGAAAGATCCAATGTCCGGCCCAAAGAAAGCGTTGATGGAATAGGTGAGGCAATGATGAGGACTGAACCGGCCATTAGATACACTCATCAACCCTAAACCGGATCCTAATGTGTACATCATGTGGGGTCCCGGACCTGGCATCTTTGTTTTTGTGAATTACAGTGAGACGATTTCTGCAAAGATTGTTTGTTTGAAAGGGGGGAAGAGAAAAAGGCCAGGTGGTGTTTAGCTGCAGAGTACAATGAAGACTCCTCGGGGAAAAGTCACATAAATTACCTACAGTATCGGAGTATGAAAGGGATTTTGGCCATTGGACGTGTTTTTCGGCCTTTGGTCCTAGTTCTTCAGGTTTAGTAATGGATGAACTTTAACTCAAGGGAAAAGAGTCAATGTTTTACGGAACAATTTTGTCCTCCGTTAAACTTTAGTATCAAATGTACTCTCATAATTTGCAAACTTATTAAATTTGTCCTAAATTGGACGGAGAGGTGTGTTGGACGCCACGTCGGATCCACGTGAACACCAATCAAACAGATGGCATGTGGGACCCACACCAAACCTCACCCACTTCTTCTACTCCCTCCGTTCTCCGTCTCCCGTTGCTCCGGCGAGGAGCTCCAGCTCCGGTGAACCGGAGCAGCCAACAACCGACCCCACCATCACTGCAACGTCGAACCACCAGCTCTGTCACACCCACCAACGACAAACAGCCAAACCATCATCCCGGACCACCAGCCAAAACACAATCCCAATATATGGATGTGGATAAATAACAATTGCTACTTTTTTCAACCAATTCTTTAATTGATACTACTATAACATCAAATGTTTCCCATTTCTTCCATAATTTCAAGAAAAATCATGACAAGTGTGTTGGATATCTAAAGCAGTACGAGAAGTAAATAAATATTACAAGTGTTTAAAAGGATAAACAAACAAGCCAATATTCAGAATTGTCGCAAGCTTATTGAGTCTTGAATCTTGATAACCTGAAATTAAGAAACACTAAATCTGAATTGTTACAACGGTGGCTGAGTCGAGAGATAGTTCTCTGTCTTTAAGACAAGATTGCCCCGTATATATGTTTTTACATTAACGGGTAATAGTCTCCCAAGATGAAACAACAACTAATCAACACTACAAAGCAAATAGGTTGATTCTGACGAAGAAAACAAACACGAAACGACTTGCTGAAGAATGGAAAATGAAGGAAGAGTTTTCTGTTTTTGTACCACTGTTTCTGCTCACGTTTTTGGCTGCTCACATTTTTGGACAGAACATGTGTTGTTTTCTCTTCTGTTTGTCTCTGTGTTGTTTTCTCTTCTGTTTGTCTCTGTGTTGTATATAGTGTAGTCTTTACAATTGTGCCAAAAGACATCAATATATAGCATAAGGGAGGGACTCCTCAACTGTCAAGTAATGACCATACCAAGTAATGACCATTAGTGAGGGGAGTAATCAGCCAAGTAATGGATGTTTATGGCCATCATGGCTGATTTAATGTGCAACGTTCCAAAAAACTAACCCAAATGGCCTTCCGTCGTTCCCAATTTCATCTTTCTAGGGACCAAACTGTAAATATTAAATAATTTGGGGGTCTATCAGAAGAAGCCCAAAGCCCATGACCCACGACCCGTGACCCGGACCGGACCGGACGGGCGGCGCACGTGTGGGCTTAGCCTTGAACCCAAGCACATCTAGGTCCTCCTTCCTTCAAACACATGGGTTACCCCTTGGGGTCCCAAACCCTTAGCCAATTTTGAGACTTAATAAAGAGAGCAATTCTTCCTTTTCCCACCGATATGGTAGATTTGTCCCACACCATATTTTCATGCCTCAAACACCTTACTTCGTAGATCAATATCTCTTTCATTTCTTAACGAAATTTGACGATCTTTGGCCCTACAGTCATCTACTCACTTAGTAGATTATGCACGTATGAAGAGACAAAGCCTCAAACATGCGAAACCCTAGTGTTTAAGTCATTAAATACGGGTGGACGCACCTCCCCACCAAAGGCAAATTTCCAACAATGTGTTACTGCCAAAGTTGTCGTCATCGATAGTGGAAGTAAGCCCTCCACCTCACACTAACTCCAACCCCCACTCCCAATCCCGCACCCCACACCCCCACAAAAAGAATGTGAATTTCTTATACTAAAAATTGATCAAAAGGGATTGTTTATTTTCAGTTTCAAGAGCTGTTTGTGCATCAACTTTGGCCAAGAATGGAATTTCAGTAACCTTTACGAGTCTGCAAGAGGCCCAGGTGGTGACTATTTCGCTCGTCTCCCTCTTTCCCATCACTGTTCTTGACGGAAAACACCCATTAAAATTGGTGACTGCGAGTAATCGGAGAAAACGAACATAGTCACCACACGGTGATGGGGAAGAGAGAGACGAGTGACGGGATTGTGGTTTGGTTGTTTGTCGTTGATGGGTGTGACGGAGCTAGTTCTCTGGCGTCGCAGTGATGGTGGTGAGGATGTTTGGTTGGTGAAAATAAAAGTGAGAGAGGGGAGAATGGAGAGGGAAACGTAGAGAGGGTGGTTTCGTAGTGGGGGGTCGGTTGTTGGCTGCTCCGGTTCACTGGAGCTGGAGCTCCTCGTCGGAGCAGCGGGAGACGGAGAACATAGGGAGTAGAAGAAGTGAGGTGAGGTTTGGTGTGGGTCCCATATGCCACGTGGATCCGACGTGGCGACCACGTGGATCCGACGTGGCGTCCAACACACTTTTCCGTCCAATTGAGGGCAAATTTAACAAGTTTGCAAATGGTGATGGTATATTTGATCTCAAAGTTTAACGGAAGTCAAAGTTATTCCATAAAACATAATTGGAGGGCAAAATTGACCTTTTTTCGTTAATTCAATGGGTGTGAAGCTTTTCTTAGTTTTTGAGCCAAGTGGTTCCTTAGTGTTCGTGAGTATGTCCATTTTCGTCCTTATAATCTCTCTTATTTTACTCCATGTAAGTATCTTTTTAAAAATTATTACTTGTAATTTAATAAATAACTCTTTAATTATATTCACTTCGTCTATTTTTACTTGTCTACTATATTAAAAATAGATGTCTATTTCATTTGTCCAACTTGGAAAACCAAGATAAAATTAATTACTTGATTCCTAATTTACCCTAAAATTAATTACTTGATTCCTAATTTACCCTAATTATTAACTATAATTATTTTTTAAAACATTGAATTTATTACATTCAAATGACGATATAGTAAACTATCATTTTATTAATTATTCCTTCAGTCGTAAAATAAGTGTCACCTTAGCAAAAATTACGTCCATTAAGAAATTAATAAATATCAAGTAGAGTTCACTAAATTACTCTTCTTTATTATATATTTTTTGAGAATTGAGCAATATTAAAAAAGACAACTATTTTAATACTAAGGACATAGTTGAAAATATTTGTCAATTTTTGTCTTGAATTTTTAAATAATACTTATTATGATATTTTTTTTAAGATGACACTTATTTTGAAATAGAAAGAATACTTTTTAAGAAGTGTACGAAATCAAATATAAATAAGCAAAAATGGACGGAGAAAGTAAAATCTGACTGACTTTAATTTCTTGCTCGCTATGAGTAGCGTCTTGGACATAATTCCATTCATTTATCTACTGTTCTCAGTTGTCTAGATAATTGTAGGAGCAGTTAGTTTTTTTATTTTATTTTATGAGAGGGTTATTTAGAGCTCAATCATCGAATCGATTGTGTCCAGTAACAAATTTAGAGTTTAAATCTTATGAGTATGATTGGATTCAAAATCTATTACTCCTACTTATTTTATTAAGTATAATTTTAACACGTGATTTAGTTGAAAATTACTTACGTATTTCACATGTATCTATAATTTATGTCCATACACGATTAGGGATTTAAAAATGGAACCATATTCTATCACAAGAATATATGATAAAGAAAAAGAAAAGAAGAAACGAAACAGAGGACAAGCATGAAAAGAACCGTTTTACCAGACAAAAGAAAATGATTAATCCTATGAGTGGGCTACCACAGTCATTTATAGCCAATGTGATTAATTAGTGGGGTTTTCAAGGGTTGGTTTAATTCAATTCATATTAAATACGTAAGTAAGTTTAAATAATAGTACTAAATTAATTATATTGGTGTTTTACCGTCTTTCCTGGTATTGTTGAATTTTTTTGTTTGCTTTCTTCTCACATAAAATACATCGCAATTTCTTCAAATTATGTGACTTATGGATAATTGTTTTCATAACTCAATATGTGTTTAGCCGTGTTTTAAAAGGCAGGAGCGTAAGGCGTGACATTTTACATATGTCTCAACGAGACGTAAGTCCCGAGGTACGGGGCGTAAGCCCCATGAGTATTTAATTTTTAGTACAACAACAACAACATACACAGTAAAATTCCACACCGTGGGGGTCTGGGGAGGGTAGAGTGTACACAGACCTAACTTACACATTGGTAGGTAGAACGACTGTTTCCGGGAGACCCTAGGGTATTTAGTTTTTATTATTTCATAAAATAATATAATTACAATAAATATTTTAAATAGGTAAAATTACATAAAAATAAAATAAAATCAATATATATATATATATATATATGTGTGTGCGTATGCTTGATCATCACAAAAAACTAATCGAAGCAATCCATTATACGGCACTTGCAACTTGTAATTATAAATAACATAATTTTACAAGTATAATCAATATAATGAAATAAAAGCTATTATGAAATGCAAATCAACATCTTAACTTTGAAACAATGAAAAAATCACAAATTCTTAAAACAGTATTACTATCATATTATTCATTTTATCTCCCTATAAGCAAATAATCAATAAACTTTATCAGTATTATAATTAAACGCAACTTCTTCATGAATAAAAATAAAATTAATTTCAAATAGCGAAATAATAAAATAGAATAATTTTGATACATAGACAAAAGGCCAATGACAAGTGAAATGTATAATTCAACTATATATTTTTAAAAGAAATATTAAGTGATATTCACCCTCACGATGTTCTCAAATAGTAAATATGCACCGACTTATTATTTGAGTTACACTTAATCTTCTAATTTCTATAGATGAAAAACTATTAAGTATCATTCATTTGTTAAAGAATTATGATGATCAACAATTTTAATTAAGGAATTTAACATATAATTTGTGTAAGAACTATTAGGCGAGCCCCGAGCGTTGGACGTAAGGTGTGTTTAGGGCGTACAGTCGGGCACTTTAGGACGTAAGCCTCACAAGAACTAAGCCATGCACGTGAGCCCCGGGACATTTTAACAGTGCCCCGGGACATTTTAACAGTGCCCCGAGTAGAGATGGCAATGGATCATGGACCCGATCCGGATCCGGTGGATCCATATCCGTTTTATAGGATATGGATCTTCAAATTTTGGACCCGACGGATTCGGATCGGACCCGGATCCCTTTCTGACGGATCGGATCTGGATCTGGATCTTGTATTTGAGATCCGTATCCGATTCAGATCCGACCCGTGGATCCGGTTTTTATTAAATATATTCATAACCTATAATGTAATTTTATAAGTATTTTCTTAAAATTGCTAAGCACATCCTTGCAAGTTTAATTTATCCTGCGTTAACTTAAGAGGTAACTTCAATAATAAAATCAATGTTATATTAGTGAATGACTAACATCTCCATAGACAGTAATTAAAATTTTCTTTTATTTGTGAAGATTTCATAATTCTAATAATTATTTCTTTTTATTAATCTAACATCACAGGTTCACAGTTAAAAATCATTCATAAAAAAAATATAGCAAGACAATTTTTTTTACTATGGATCAAACTTTTTTTACCAAATTTTAATAATTTAACGCGTAATCTAAACAATATAATGACGTCCTTTTTTCTACAAATTTTCGTTATAAAAAATAATATGTACTTAACATTTACACCAAATCAAATAGTCTAACTCAAAAAGATATAAGCTGAAACTCGATTAGGTGATAAAAATTTACCATGCAATATGGTTGTTAGGGTAAGGAAGAAGTAACCAATTCCCACATTTGATTAATACTCCTCTCAAGGTCATTTGATAGGCTAACAGAGTTATTAGGGATTATAACCTTGAGATTATTACGTCACATTTTATATGAGATACATAATATTAATATTTTGATGTAAAAGATATATTGTTATTAACTAGCATTATTTATAACAACACACGAAATAAATACATAATTTTAAATTTTATACTGAAATTAATATTCTTATCCCTTCCATAAACACCCCTCAAGGGTCCTATATCTACTTAAAAACTTCCATTACATCACTTCCCACCAAAAATTGTACCAGTAAGCACTAGTTGTTTTCTCCCTGAACCGAAATTTTCTATCTCCAAATACATAATCAATCACTCATCTATATATGCATTAGACGTTTTCCAATGGCCAGTTCTGAATTTTCACCAAGCATCGAGAATTCCGAAACGCTATTTCACAAACGACGTCGTTGTTTCTGCATCCCATCTTTCAGTTCTACAAATCAATTAACAAGATGTGTTAAGTTGGACTGGTGGCATAGGAAACGTACCGGATCTGTATGGGCAAAAGGAATCAACGCATTGAAGAAGCTTCGAGAATGGTCGGAGATCATCGCTGGACCGAGATGGAAGACTTTTATACGGCGGTTCAATCGGAACAAAAGCAGGAGGAATGGGAAATTCCAATATGATCCTTTGAGTTACTCACTCAACTTCGATGAAGGACGAGGGAATAACGGAGAGGACGAGGAGGAATTAGTGCTGAGGAATTTCTCGACGAGATATGCATCGATTCCGGCGTCTGGTAAGGTATCGATGGACCTTGGCAAAGATGGGCCCAGTTTGGTTTGAGTGTGAGTGGCATACCGTGTATATGATATATATTTGGTGTATATTAATTATCATAATTATTAGAATTCTTGTACATGTATAATTATGTTAGTAGTCTTGTATTAGAAAAAATAAGTTGTCTTGTATTAAAAAAATGTAAATTTAATTTCCATAATTAGATATTGTATATCATGTATATATACATTTTCATTAATTAAAATAATCAAGGAGATTATTCTCTTTCATGGTATTAGAGTAGTCTAGGGCAAACTTTTCCTTCTCCAAAAATTTTCACCTTCCGCCGCCCTACTCGTCGGCCATCGGCCGTGACACCCTCCCTTCATCTTTTTTCCAAATCCCTAATTCTCCTCTTGTTCTTTCATCATGTCTACCTCAAAGAACACCTTTCATCCTTGCCCTTGCAGTCTCCAACATCAAGAACATCTCTATTGTTCTTGAGATGGAAAACGTCCAATACGCGATGTGTGCATACCTATTTAAAATTCACGCACGGTCTAATTGAGTCCTTCATTACATCGTCCCCCGGAAAAAGGCAAGGAGAAGGTGTCTACCATCGATGATGACATAGAGTTGTGGAAAACTCTTGATGCTACAGTACTCCAATAGATTTATACCACTATCACTACAGACTTCTTGCAGGCTATTATTGAACCCAACGCCACGGCAATAGAAACTTGGAATATGTTGCGTGATATATTCCAGGATAACAAAAATTCTCGTGCTGTGTCCCTTGAGCAGGAATTCTACCACATCAATATGGAGGATTTTTCGAATGCCTCAGCCTATTGTCAAAGGCTCAAGGAGTTGTCAGATCAACTCAAGAACGTTGGCGCGCCCGTCACGAATGATCGTCTTATTCTTCAGATGGTTGCAGGCCTATCCGAGGCTTATAATGGCGTTGAAACTCTTCTTCGTCAAATCAATCCTCTCCCGCTGTTCTACCAAACACGTTCCATGCTCACCTTAGAAGAAGTCGGGTTGGCTAAAAAGGCGGCAACCGGAGCCAATTCCACCATGATGGTAGCCACATCCCGGGACATCGATAACCCTCACTCCTTCTCGAAAAAATCATAACAATGGTGGCGACAAAAAGGGCCACAATCGAAAATATTATGGCAAAAACAGCAGCGGCGATCGCGACGGTAATGGTGGCGGAGGACGTGGTGGCAGTGGCCGGCTGGGACGAAACACCATGGGGCTAGGGGCAGCGGCCCACACCACAATTTCCAGCATACCCATCAGCAAGTTGGGCTAGGCCCAATGGCTCGCAGCAGTTCCAGCCGACCAAGCAGTCACTGACTGGGCCTTGGCATCAGGCTGGCCTACTTGGGCCTCAGCCTCAACAAGCTGGCCTGCTTGGGCCTCAGCCTCAGCAGGCCTTCGCTGCTGCGGGCCCAACAACAGTTCGACTCCCACATATATCGAGGTAGGATGCGTATACTTAGATTAAATTCGGGCGCAAATTGATACATGGACATTGGGTCCACTTCTCATATGACGTCTGCGCCAGGAAATCTCTCGTCTTATTTCAATTTGAGAAAAAATTATGGCATAATTATTGGCAATGGTAATTCAATTCCAATTCATGGTTATGGTCACACAAATTTATCTCCCCCGAACCTACCTTTAGCCTTGAAAAATATCCTTCATGCTCCTCACTTAATTAAAAATTTGGTGTCTGTTCGAAAATTTACAACTGATAATTGGGTTTCTGTTGGCTTTGACCATTTTGGATTTTCTTTGAAGAATTTCACGACGGGGATACCTCTAATGAGATGTAATAGTCGGGGGGGGGGGGGGTTTATCCAATCATCACCACCACCACTACCACTACCACTTCCACTAATTAAGCCATATCGTCAACGTTTGTCGCTCTAGCACCTTCCTTATGGCATGCGCATTTGAATCATCCGGGGGCGTCTGTTCTTTCCTCTCTTAAAAACAATAATTTTATTGAATGTAATAGTACATGTAGTACTAATATTTGTCCTTCTTCTCCGCTTGAGTAACATGTTAAATTGCCGTTTGTAGCCTCAAATACTAGTACTTTGTTGCCATTTGATATTATTTATAGTAATTTGTGGATATCTCCCGTTTTGAGTTTTTTGGGCCACCATTATTATGTGTTATTTTCGGATGATTATTCTAATTTTTTGTGGACCTTTCCTTTATCTAAAAAGTCTCAAATTTTTTTCACATTCTTATCGTTTAGAGCGTTCATCCGTACCCAATTTGAACGGAAAACTAAAAACATTCAATGTGATAATAGAAGGAATTTAATGGGCCATTTCGGGAATTTTGTAATGCTAATGGCATATCTTTTTGGTTTTCTTGTCCTCATACGTCCTCACAAAATGCGAAAGTCGAAAGAAAAATTCAAACCATTAATAATATTGTTCGGACTTTACTAGCCCATGCTTCATTACCACATTCTTTTTGGCATTATGCATTACAAATGACTACTTACCTTCTTAACATACTCCCTAGCAAATGCTTAGCATACCAATCTCCACTAAAAATTCTTTATCATAAAGATCCATCGTATTTTCATCTTAGGGTGTTGGATGTTTGTGCTATCTTCTATTCCCGTCCACTACAATTAACAAATTTTAAGTCCGTTCAACCGCTTGTGTGTTTTTGGGTTATCCTTCTAATCATCGTGGTTACAAATGTTTTGATTTATCCTCTAATAAAATCATAATTAGTCGTCATCTTATTTTTTATGAAACCCAATTTCCGTTTGCTAAATTGTGTAATTTCGTATCTAATTCTTATAATTTTTTGGATGATGGGCTCTCACCGTATGTGGTCCACCATTTAGTATGTCCCCTGTCTCGGTATCTAACCAACAAACACCGGCTGACCCAGTACCCACTGGCCCAGTCAGTCCGTCCCGTGCCCAATCCCTGCCAGCAAGACCCACTGCCTGCTGGCCCAATTTTGTCACTTCCGGTTCCAGCGTCTCGGTCAGCAGGCCCACTGCCTGCTGGCCCAAGTCATTCCCTTCCCGTTTCGGTCGGCCTACTGGCCTAATTTTTCAGTCCTTCAGCCAACAAGCCCACTGCCTGCTGGCCAGTCCAGAGACGATCCGACACCAACTCAGGTCCAGTCCACTTTTATTCCGAGTCAAGGGCACGTTACTCGTAGCCAATGGGGTATTTTAAAACCTAAACGACATTTTAATCTCAATTCTAATGTCACTAAATCACCCTACCACGTAACCCAATGTCTGCCGTTCATGACCCGAATTGGAAAATGGCCATGGATGATGAATATAATGCTCTTATTAAAAATAAGACGCGGGAGTTGGTGCCCCGTCCGCCTAGTGTTAATGTAATTCGTTCTATGTGGATTTTTACTCATAAGGAAAAATCTGATGGTTATTTTGAGAGGCATAAGACCCGTCTTGTAGGTGATGGCAAAACTCAAAAGGTTGGCGTGGATTGTGGAGAGACATTTAGTCCAGTGGTCAAACCGGTGACCATTCACACTGTTCTCAGTCTCACTCTATCGAAAGCATGGCCCATTTATCAGCTGGGTGTGAAAAATGTTTTTTTACATGGTGATCTCAAGAAAATAGTATACATGCATCAGCCAGCCCTTGGGTTTCAGGGATCCTAATCATCCGAACCATGTCTGTTTGCTGAAGAAGCCCTTGTATGTGCTAAAACATGTCTCTCGGGCTTGGTATAAAAGGTTTGCAGATTATGTGTCTACTATTGGGTTTTCTCACAACAAGTCTGATCATTCTCTGTTCATCTATCGTCGTGGTACTTCTCTGGCATACATTCTGTTATATGTGGATGATATTATATTGACTGTCTCTTCTGATAAACTGCGGAAGTCTATTATATCTCTTCTCAGTTCAGAATTTTCTATGAAGGATTTGGGGCCCTTGAGTTATTTGTTTGGTATAACTATCACTCGTCATTCAGGTGGTCTTTTCCTATCACAGAGAAAGTTTGTTGCTGAGATTATTGAACGTGCTGGCATATCATCCTGTAAGTCCTCTCCTACTCCGGTTGACACCAAACCGAAGCTGAGTGCTAACTCTAGCACACCTTACGAGGATCCCTCCAACTATCGCAGTCTTGTAGGGGCTCTTCAGTATCTTACTTTCACGAGGCCGATATTACTTATGCAATGTAGTATGTGTGTTTATTTATGCATGATCTGATGAATGAGCACATGGATGCTCTCAAACGCATTGTGCGATACATTCAGGGCACTCTTGGTTATGGTTTGCACTTATATCCATCCTTCATATCTACTCTCGTGTCTTATACAGATGCTGATTGGGGTGGGTGTCCAGATACCAGACGTTCGACATCTGGTTGTTGTATGTTTCTTGGTGATAACTTGGTCTCTTGGTCGGCTAAACGCCAGTCTACTTTATCGTGATCCAGTGTGGAGGCCGAGTATCAATGGGTAGCCAATGTGGTGTCTGAGTTATGTTGGTTGCGTAATCTCCTATTAGAGCTTCATTTTCTTATTCAGAAAGCTACATTGGTCTACTGCGATAATGTTAGTGCACTCCATCTCTCTGGGAATTTGGTCCAACATCAGCGTACTAAACATATCGAGATGGATATTCACTTTGTTCGTGAAAAGGTAGCTCGTGGACAAGTACGTATTTTGCATGTCCCTTCACGGTACCAAGATGCTGACATATTTACTAAGGGTCTTCCCTTAGTTCTGTTTGAAGATTTTAGGGACAGTCTCAGCGTACGACAACCGCTCGCTATGATTGCGGGGGTGTGAAAGCAGGTCACGGTACAACCGTGTAGATGATGTATATTTGGTGTATATTCCTTACCATAATTATCAGGGTTCTTGTACATATATAATTATGGTAGTAGTCTTGTATTAGAAAAATGAAGTAGTATTGTATTAGGAAAAGGTAAATTTAATTTTTATAATTAGATATTGTATATCATTATATATACATTTTCATTAATGAAAATAATCAAGGGAATTATTCTCTTTCACTATTTGATAATTTGCTAGTGATTGGTGCCAATTTAATATGAATCGAGTTAAGGATAAAAATTACATCTAAATTATCATTTTTCGCCAGTTTCATGCTCTAACTATTCGTTATTTCTTTTTTCTATATACTAAAAATACATATCGAAGCTGAATAAACCAACTATTAGTTATTATTTTTTTCTACTTGAACTCTCAACTAAATATATTTTAATACATAAATATTGCAGATAGTTAAAATGCAAAACTCACGAAAAAAATAATAATTTCCATGCATTTTTTATCATTAGTTCATGTCAATTATGTGTGTGGACTAGAAAAACACAGCTCATCATAAAAGATAAGTAGGTGCGTGCAAGTTTTCTACTTTTTTCTGGGGTATAAGAAATTGTTGGGATTGGTGTTGTCTTTTTCCTCTATCTTTCTGGATTGGTCTGTTGTCTCTTGTCTGTATATTGTTTTTGTCTTTATTAAGCACTGTACATAGGATTTCCATTTTATGAATGGATAGCCTCTGGTGTGATATAATACTAGGTGGTAGTTGAATTGAGCTTAATTTTTGGAAAACAATATGGAGAGTGAATTGCGTGTTTAAATTAATTCTGAGAATGTTTTTTGACTTTTTCTAGGAAATTATAGAATATGTGCCAAGTTCGGCAGAAATCTACTTGCGATGTCTTCATTTTAGCTTTACACAGAGGTAGTAAAGGGTATACTGTAGTTATTTTGGTTTAGTTTCTGTAGGACAGTGTTTTTAAATCAAAGGCTGATATTTGATTTTCCTTTAATCTTTTGGATAGTTTTTGTAACATTTTTCTAAACGAAACGGGCGCAAAGTATCTTCTTTTAAGTAGTGTCAGGGGCCACCATATAAGAGTTTAGTGGAAGTTTGACTCATTGATGAGGCAAATAGGAGTATTTTTTATAATCCATACTCCTTTGAATCCAAACCAAATCCAATGACAATACACTAATTCGCTAGTCGGCTGAGAGGCTAACGTACAACACTTGTTTTTTTTTTTTTTCTATATCTATATTTATATTGAAAGTAGGTATGTTCTATATATAATCTATATTAGGGACAAAAATGTATTTGAACATATTCGTAAATATTAATGAGATTAATATTTACGCCATTTCCAATTATTGAATTATTGTTTGATTGTTTGCAATTATTCATATATGTGCATCACTTGAGCTTACGTTGTCATTAATAGAGTGAGATATTAATGATAGAACGTAACTCTCAAAATAGCCTCGACTACTGATCATCGAGAATGAGATATCAATGATAGGCTATAAGTCGACATGTGGTCTGCATCACATTCTTGGAGAATGTAGTATGTCTCACAACTACGAGTAATGATTACTCGTGATGGACACATGGATACTTTGGAGAAGTATTGGTATACCCTGCCGATAAACTATTTGTTATACATGTCTATAGTATTATCGGCGTGTGGAATATAAAGGTCATTTGACTTGAGGCAATACGCACCTTGTTTACAGAATGATGTACTTTGACCAAATTCTAAGTTTAAACTCCTTATGAAAAAGATACGGCTTGTGTTGGGTACATCAGGATGTAAATCAATGTGGTAGTTGAGCCAAGAATAAGATTCATTCCTCGATTGGAAATTCGACATAGCACTCAACTTCTCAATGTTATTAGGTTGACTAAAGTCACTGGCCAGTGCAAGAGACATATTTAGAATATGGTCTAGTTGTCAACTAATAAATGTGATATAAAGTGATTAAGCCATTTTGATGGACACTTGGCAAATCCTAAGCTTAATCGACTGTGTCACGAATGAAAGAAATTTATGATTCCACATAAAGGTTAAATTTGTTGGATTCATGTAAACGTACTTCACATATTGAGTTCGTCATACGACGCAGTCTAGGAGTTTCATATGGACCTTAATTAGATTAATGTCGATATGTGAAGGCATATAGGGTCACACTATATGCGATTGTTTCTTCGATCTAAGAGTGTATTGAGAAAGTATTAAATATTCGATTGAGAATCGAGATATTTAATTTACAATATCCCCAAGAAATAGCTCAACTTACTCAAGTCTGTCATGGCAAATTCGGATTTGAGCAAAGCAATGATCTCATTTTTCAGCACATCAGAGAAGGCAGAAAGGACAATGTCATCCACATATAGCAAAAGGTATGCAGTGTCATTACCTCGATAAAAAATGAAAAGTGAATTATCACTTTTGTTGCACACGAACCCGATCTGTATGATGTAAGTGACAAATCGCTCATACCAAGCCCGGGGGGCATGTTTCAAGCCATAGAGTGAATTTCGAATACGACAGACATACTGAGGAGTTGATGGATGCACAAAGCAAGGTGGTTGATACATATAGACGATTTCTTTCAAATCCCCATGTAAGAACGCATTTTTCACATCAAGTTGATAAATCGGCCAGTTCTTTCCCATAGCAATGCTCAAAACCGTACGAATGTTGGCAAGTTTAACCACTGGACTGAAGGTCTCACCACAATCAACTCCCTCTTGTTTCCCCATGCCATTTGCCACAAGTCTCGCCTTATGGCGTTCAAGCTCACCACTATCCCTGAATTTGTGACGATATAACCACATACAACGAATCACATTGACCCCCTCTAGTTTCGGGACAAGATCCCACGTGTGTTGTGTAGTGAGAGCATCAAATTCCTCATGCATGGCCGCATTCCAATTGTTTGAAAATCCCGTGATGGGTACGGGTTTCCATCCGGTGCATAGGAATATGGACTGGTTGGGCAGTAGGGCTGGGCAGTGAGGGAGGTGGGCTCGGGGGATGGGAGTAGTCGACGATAATTGTGGGCAGTAGAGTTGGTGACGGTGGATTCGGGCAGTGAGGGAGTGAGGTTGGGTAGGGAACATTGGGCGGGGGTATGGTCGACATGAAAATTGGGTAGTGGGGTGAGGCACTGACGTTAATCGGGGGCAGTGGGGATTGGGCCGGACCACGAGTTCTGTTGAGTATGTTTCTTATGAAAGGGGAAGTGTTTGAATTATCAAGAAAGTCATAGTCAGTGACTTGAAATTTTCGGACGTTTACAAAAGGGAAAATGTTCTCCTCAAACATGACATGGCGAGAAACTAGGAATTTATTTGTGGACAAGTCATAGCATATGTACCTCCTGTGATTTGACGGGAAACCCAAGAAAATGCAACGAGTGGTCCTAGGTGCTAATTTGTGAGGGGTCGTGGAGACGAGATTAGGGTAGCATAGACAACTAAAATTTCGAAGGTGACTATAGGAAGGGATCCGACGGAATAGGAGTTCAGTAGGAATTTTATTTTGAAGGGTACGTGTAGGTAATATATTGAGGAGGTATACTACCATGTGTAACACGTAGACCCAAAAGAAAGGGGGGAGAGAAGCATGAAAGAGCATGGTACATATCATATTATTAATGGTGCGAATGATTCTTTCGGCTTTACCATTTTGATGTGAGGTATGTGGGAAAGAGAATCGAAATACCAAGCATTCATACAAAATTTATGAAAGGGTGAATTGTTAAACTCACGACCATTGTCACATTGAAACGATTTTATGTCCTTTTCAAACTGTGTTTTAACATATGTCCAAAATTCAAGAAAAGTGGAGTAAATTTGAGACTTATATTTGAGGGGATAAACCCAAAGAAAACGAGAGAAATCATCTAATAACACCAAATAGTATTTATGACCCAGTTTGCTAGTAATGAGAGATGTTTATAAATTTGCATAAATGATATCAAATGGAGAGAAAGTAACATTCAAAGACGACTTAAAAGGAAGTCTAACATGTTTTCCTAATGGACATAAATAGCAGTTGTGGGTAAAATTCCCTTTATTACATTGAATCAAATTTTGACTTCTAAGAAAGGTAAAAACCGGTGCTCCCGGGTGCCCAAGTCGATTGTGCCAGGTTGAAGGAGAGATTGCAGCTAGAGAGGTATGTGGATTGACACTTGTAGTGGAATTGGATTAGAAAGGATATAAGTTCCCCCACGTATTGCATCTCGTAAGAGTTGTCCTCGTACGTAGGTCATTCACAGAAAAACCAAAAATGTCAAACTCAATAGATACAGAATTATCACTAGAAAATTTCCTAACATAGATTAAGTTTTTAATAATGTTAGGAGCATATATGACATTTTTTTAGGGAAATGAAGGGTGAGGTTGTGGAGTTTGAGTGGTGCCATAGCCTTGAATTAGAATGCGATTGCCATTTTCGACCAAACTAAATTGAGAATTATTCAAATTAAACAGTTGAGGAAGATTACCGGAGTTACGAGTGAAGTGGGATGTGGCTCATGTATCCATATACCAGGCATCACCGGGTTGTTGTATACTCATGGTGCTATAGGCCTGGCCCAGTTCGGTAGGGGTAAGGAGGCCGTATGGTTGTTGTTGCTATTGGGCCGCTGAGAAGTGGGCATGCTGTGGTTGGGCTATCGAATGTGGGCCTGGAGGGGCCCCGGAACACTAGGCTGCTGCCACTGGCCTGTGCTTTGGGCCGAAACTGTCGGGTAGAGGCATGGAGGCGAGGCCCTATTTCCGAAAATAGGCCAAGGCCGGCCCACTGAGATCCGTTGCCGCGGCCTCTGCCCCTGCTGCCCCGAGCCGTTGGTTGTCCGTGTGTTGCAGCTGGCTGGCGGGTGTGGTAGTGGTCACCGGTGCATCAACTACCAACGCCTTTTGATTATGTTCGTCCTGTTTGGCACGCCTAGTCTCATCCAAGAGCAATTGTGACCGGGCCTTGTTGAAACCGGGGAGGGGATCAGCTTATTGGATCACCGTTGCAAGTGTATCGTAATCACCCTTTGGCAAACCATTAATTAGTTGCAAAACCATCTCCATTTATGAAATTAGTGTGCCCACGTTAGATAATTGATCTGCAACTAATTTTAATTGTTTACAATAGTCGGACATATTCGCAAAGTTCTCAGGACGGATGTTATTGAATTGTTCCTCCAGAAACACGGCACATGTATGTTTGTTGTCTTGAAATATTTCCTCTAGTATTGTCCATAATTCGTGAGCCGAAACACCTGTCTTCATAATAGTATGAAGTAGATCCTTGGATATGGTGCCATATATTCATTGCTTGACGATAGCATCAAGCCTTTTCCACGTTGTGTTGTCAACGTCGGGCGGACGAGGTGTGGTGGTGTCGATGTGATCAAGAACGTTGTAGGCACAAGCATGTATTTGAAATAATTCATCCGACAATGAGTATTGTCCATCCTCCTGATCAAGAACTAAAGGGATAAAGTTTTTGTTGTTCGTCACGGCAAACGTCGAATGAAAGGTGTTGGGAGAGGATAAGGAGGATGTGTGACGTCTTGTGTGGAGGAGGAATCGGGAGAATCCATGTGGCCGCCGGAAGCGAGGAAAGGGAGAGGGGAGGGGGATTGATTTAGGGTTAGGGGGTGCCGCCGGAAGCAAGGAGGGGGGGGGGGATTTGATTTAGGGTAGGGAGGGTGTTACGGTTTGGCTTCTGATACCATGTAGAATTATGAGATTCTCCTCCGTGGGAAGCTTCTCATTAATGCAATATATATAGGTGTTTACAATTACAAATCTAATTGTATAAGAATATCTACTTTACATAATTCCATCAAATTAATAATTACAGAATATATACGTATTCTCTATCAATTAAGACTTGAGTTTTAATAGGTTGTTTTTTCTTAATAAATCTAAATATTATGTTTGATTCTTTGAGCACCGGGCTTCCCTTTTATGCTTATTCCTTCCGTTAACAATTCTGCCCTACGATTTCTCATAATAACCGAGGGTATCTAAAAGTAAATCAGTATACAAATGGAACGAAAAGTCGAATTCATGCGCTAATTCTATATCATAAGTACATGATAACAATTTAAGAAATTGACGTAAACAAACTTATTCAACTTAACAGTAGCATAAACTCGTATAATTACCAATTGGATATCAACTGCACTTGTCGAATATGAGTATATGACCCATGCTGCAAATTAAATATTTTACTGTCAGTAAGAAACTCAAATTTAAGGAAATAGTACAGTTTGACTAAATATACGTACGTGCAACAATTATCAACACAGACAAACAAGAGTGTGATGATAATATCTTCCTCCACAAAATTATCCCTGTTAAAGTTAAATCACTTGAACTTCAAGAATAGAGATATAAAAACAAATCAAAAGATATTCACCAGTTAGTCTCATATTAAAAAGACCCAGTGCCGGAGGTGGGATTTTCGGGGTATGGGGCCGTAATGCGGTGGGACCGGTCACTTTAAAAAGTTTACCCTACCACGCTTTTTAATCCGAGGTGTTTGGCCAAGTGGTCATTACACTAAGGGTATTGCTGCCTTGGGTCTTGAGTTCGATTCCCATGACCGGCGAGACTAGAGCCAAGCCTCATAAAAATCCCTCCACCGTCCGCCCGCAAGCCTAGCGGTACTCGGTCCGACGGCCGGGATGGGGGTGGGGTTTCTTGTGTGTGGAGCCGCAGTGATGCGGTGGGGATGGCTAGTATAAAAAGTTTACCCTCAAAGTTTTAATCCAAAGTGTTTGGCCCAGTGGCCAATACATTAGGGTATTGCTGTCTGAGGTTCCGTGTTCGAGTCCTCGATCGGCGAGAGTGGGCCGTGTTCCCCAAAAAAAATCCCTCCATACGCGTAGGGCCAAGCGGTGTATACTAATCCGTAGGGGCCGGCCGGAGGTGGGGTTTTCTCGGGGTGTAGTCCCAGCATCATAGTACGAATCATTGCAGTATTTAACAAAGAACACTGACATGTGATAAAGTAGGCAGGTATCGAAATCCCTTTCTAATTCAAAGTTCTAATTTGAATGTCCTACAAAGTATATGGGTATACGTCGAACTAAAATCGGAGTTACTATTTAATTACAACTCTATTCGTATTCTATTTTTACCAAAATAACCTATACATCTATATTAAGACTTTAAGTCAAATAAGGAAAGATTTAATAATGATTTTAAAGAGACGTGGTAATGAAAGAGGAAGGCTAATTTAATGACAAACAAAAACACTCCTAAACCTAAGAAAATTTAAATAATAATTTCAGGAAAAAATTAATAGATATATTTTGAAATTGAAGGATATAACTTTTTTGGCAAAAAATATTACACCTGAGATAAAATATTGTAATAAGGTAAATTTTTCATTGCAATTCAGTGTTTTATTTCGTTTTTTTCTAGTTTATTTCCAACAATAGTCTAAATTTTAGAAGTCACTTTTGATATCTAAGGTGAAAGAAAAAAAGGACTCCTAATATCTAATTTAGGAATAAAAAGATCCTATGTCTAAAGGACATTGAAAGTGGGGAAGTTTTTCGTGCAGTCCGTGGAAAAAAGGACTCCTAAATGGAAGGAACTTCTAAAATTTAGCGATTTAACTAAATACTTATTTCTAAATATTAGGGAATAATTAAATACTATTATGAAGATAATTAAATAATAATTTGAGAAGAATAGTAAATGACAATTTTGCTATTGTAAAAAGCCTTTTAATGGAGGTAAAAAGTTCTATCAACATTTACCTTCGTGCTTTTAATATAATATAGATTATATTATTATTATTGTTGTTAGTTTAAGATTAGCCTTCTCAGCAAGATGAACAACAATCATGGACGTTCAAGAATCATTAAACAACTCTTTATGCAAGCATCGCATATTCTTGGAATGTTGAAATACAAAATTGAGAAGTCTTTTTATCCTGTTTTTGAAAAAAATTTTTTGGTATCTGAAAAGAATTAACTATTTTATAGTTTTATAAAGTTCTAATTAATCTTAATGGAAAACCAGAAATACTAAGAAAGAGAGTTCTTAAGCATTTGAACCACAAAACAAAATTGATTAGAAAAATTCCATTTCCTTACGAATTTTCATGATATGTTCATTATGTTTAGTTTTTGATCTTATATGTTTTTCGATCATTACCCATGGATTGTATTTTAAATGCAGAAGAGAAAATGGGGGGTAATCCTCATAGATTGAGGAAGAGTTTGCCTTTTGGTCATAGCTTTACTTGGTGCAATGAAAGGAAGAACAAGGATATTATATGGAAAAGGTTGAACAGAGTGTTGGCTAATGAGGATTGGACAAATTTTTTGCCCAACACTGTTGTCCATCACCTAACCAGAATTGATTCTAATCATTGCCCCATTTTTATATCTGCTACTAATGAAGATTTTAATTTTACTAAATATATCAGGTTCCTTAATCTCTGGGAGGAACAACCTGGTTTTTATGAAACTGTCAAGCTTAACTGAAATATTGAAATTAGTGGCAACAATCTTTTGGATAGTACACCCAAACTTAAGAGGCTTAGTGATTGGTCTAAAACTCAGATTGGAGACATATTCCTTAAAACACAACAACTGGAAATGGTGATAAATGATTGTGAGGAAAGGTGGATGACATCCCTCTCTTAATGAGGCCAAAGCAGATTTGATCATTCATCACAAGTTGGTGGATAAATTTTGGAGACAAAAAGCTAATTTGAAGTGAAATATGGAAGGGGATGAGAACACCAGATACTTCCATAGCATTGTGAAGGGTAGAAGGAAGATGCTGAACATTTTCAGAATCATGGTTGAAGATCAATGGGTGGAAGGTGATGATAACATTGGTGCAGCAGCTGTAAATTTTTATCAAGACCTATTCAAGAAAGAGGATAAAAAGGTGGAGATGGAGATGGAGATTCCCCCTATGATCACTTAAGAAGAGAATTCAATGCTTACAGAAGATCCGTCACATGAAGAGGTCAAAGGGACGGTATTTGATATTGACTCTAATAGCTCAGCTGGGCCAGATGGATTCGATGGCCAATCAGCTTGAGCAATGTCACTTAGAAGATAGTATCTAAGGTCCTCAATGTAAGACTTTCAAGAATCATCTCTCAGAACCAGAGTGGCTTTGTTAAAGACAGATCAATAGGGGAGAATGTGCTACTGAAACCTAATAAGGGTGGAAATGTGGTTATAAAGCTGGACATCAGCAAGGTCTATGATAGGCTATCTTTGAATTTCTTGTGCATTATAATAAAAAGAATGGACTTCTCTGATCATATGGAACCTCATATCCAACATGTGGTATTTGTTGTCATAAATGGAAGAAGACATGGTTTTTTTCAGTCTTATAGGGGAGTGAAACAAGGAGATCCAATTTCCCCTTATAACGAGACGGGACATGGCATACACGAACTTGACCCTTTGCAACCTTTTCACGGACAAAATGAATGTCCATTTCGATATGCTTAGTGCGTTGGTGCTTGAATCGGATTACCCGACAGGTAGATGGCACTAATGTTATCGCAAGATACCAAGGTTGCCTTCTCGAATGGGACAATGAAGCTCCAAAAGCAAATTACGTAGCCAACATAATTCGTAGACCACATTTGCTACCCCTCGATATTCTGCCTCGGCACTTGAGCGTGATAGAGTTGCCCGACGTTTGGCCGACCAGAGACCAAGTTGTTGCCAAGGAACATACGAGCGAAGTCGACCGTGCGGTGTCGGGACACCCACCCCAATCGCATCCGTGTAAGAGACAAGTGTGGATGTAGATGACGGATACAAGTGCAACCCATAGTCTAGTGTCCCCTGAATATACCGGATAATGCGTTTGATTGCATTCATGTGCTCAACTCGGGATCATGCATGAATAAACACACCCGCCGAACCGCATATGTAATATCCGGTCCGGTGAAGGTAAGATACTTGGAGGGCCCCCGCAAGACCGCGATAGCGGGTCGGGTCCTCGTATGGTGCACCCGTTTGTGGCACTTAGCTTTGGGTTTGCATCAATCGGCGTGGAAGTGGACTTACGGGATGACATCCCGGCCCTCTCTATGATCTCGGCGACATACTTCCGTTGAGACAGAAACAAGCCACCCGAATGACGTTTGACGGCAATCCCCAAAAATAACTCAACGGCCCTAAGTCCTTCATAGCAAATTCGAACCGAGCATGGCCATGATAGATCGACGCAAAGCATCGGAGGAGGCGGTCAAGATGATATCATCCACATATAACGAAATATAGGCCAATGACGAACCACGGCGGTAGATGAACAAAGAATTATCTCGACTGCTGTGAGTGAACCCAATAGTCGAAACAAAATCAAGCAAATCGTGTATACCAGGCACGTGGAGACCGCTTAAGCCCATATAATGACTTCTTCAACAAACGGACATGATGAGGGCGGTTGGGATCCCCGAAACCCAACGGCCGATGCATATAGACTCGTTTCCTTGAGATCTCCATGTAGAAAAGCATTCTTGACATCCAACCGATGAATCGGCCAAGTCTTTGAAAGAGCCAAGCTAAGTACAGTGCGAATGGTAGCCGGTTTGACCACCGGACTAAACGTCTCACCACAATCAATTCCAACCTACTGAGTCTTACCATCACCAACAAGTCGTGCCTTATGTCGAGCAAAGGACCCATCGGAATTCTCCTTGTGAGCAAAAATCCACATAGACCTGATAACATTAATACCATATGGACGGGCACCAACTCCCACGTCTTATTATCAATAAGAGCATTATATTCATCACTCATAGCAATTTTCCAATTAGGGTCATTTAATGCGGACACAGGATTGCGGGGCAAGTGGGATTTAGAGACATCCGAATGTAAATTAAAATGTCTTTTAGGTGTAAAAATACCCCGCTGACTACGAGTGACCGGTCTATGACTCAAGGAAGAACCGAGGGAATTTTGGGAATTTTCTCGGGCTCGGGATGGACGGCCACAGGCGGGCGGGGCTGCTTGGCCCAAATCGGCACAGTGGGGTTCGGTTTCGGACCGACCGGGGCCTTGCAATCTGGCCGGACCGGCCCAATAATTGGAACTGTTCCGGTGGGTGGAGCAAGAGGGAGTGACGTTATCTTGTGGGGCCACCGGCGGCGATGGGCCCGCCGGGGAATTTTGGGTACGGGAGTTGTCCGAAAAATTCCGAATAATATACGGGGATATTTGGTCATCCAAAAAATTATACGACTTAGGTTCGGGAGTATGAACATTTGTAAACGGGAATTGAGTTTCATCAAAAATGACATGGCGATTGATTATGATTTTCTTGGAGGATAAATCAAAACACTTATAACCACGATGATTTGACGGATAACCCAAAAAACACACACGGGGTTGACCGAGCCTGAAGTTTGTTAATTGTTGTGGATGGGAATAGTGGATAACACAAGCAACCAAAAATCCGAAGGTGAGAATAAGAAGGGTTCTTATTATATAAGATTTTGAGAGGGGAAGAATATGTCAGACCTTTAGACGGAATTATGTTAAGAAGTTAAGTGGCCATTTGTAGAGCATGATGCCAAAAATACGGAGGTATGGAGGCATGGATTAGGAGAGTTCGGACAATGTTATTTATGGAACGAATTTTGCGTTCGACTTTCCCATTTTGTGAAGATGTATGAGGACATGAAAACCGAAAATTTATCCCATGAGTAGCACAAAATTCTCGAAACTCCCTATTGTCATACTCTTTCCCATTATCACATTGAATATTTTTTATTTCTCTTTCGAATTGAGTACGAATGAACGCTCTAAATTTTATGAAGACGGAAAACACTTGTGATTTATTCGCAATTGGAAACGTCCACAAAAATCTAGAATAATCATCTAAAAAGAGAACATAATATCGATGACCCATTGAACTAAGAACCGAGATGTCCATAAGTCGCTATGAATAATGTCAAATGGCATAGAAGTATGAGAATTGGAGTCTACAAATGGCAACTTAACAATTTTTCCTAATGAACAAGATCGACAAATTGGAGTACGACTCGTACCCTTACAAGAAATAAAGCTATTTTTATCTAAAATCGATAAAATAGAAGAGCCGGATGACCAGGACGAGCATGCCACATGGAAGGAGAGATGGTACCGCAAAAGCGATGGCAAGGTCGGACTCGATGGACGAGACCGGCATGATAGGATATAGATCCCCCTACTATCACACCTCATGAGATGACTCCCCGTCTTGAAATCCTTCACAGAGAAACCGAAAGGATCAAATTCAACGAAAACAATTGTCATTTGTGAACTTTTCGACGTACACTAAATTTTTAATCAATTTAGGAACATGTAAAGTATTTTTCAAGAGGAGTGGTGGATTGGGGGGAGACAACGTTTTCGACCATACCCTAGAATTGGAATAGAACCGCCATTACCAATAATTATCCCCCGAGGGTGCTCAAATTGGAATAAGATGAGAGCGTACACCGAGTCGGAAGTCATGTGAGTAGTGGCCCCGGTGTCCATGTACCAATTTTGGTCCGGTTGAGTCAATCCCAACGTGTGCATCGCGGCCTCGATATCGGTCCGAGTAGGGCCTGCCGCATGATGGGCTTGCGGAGGTCGGGGACCAAGAACTCCCCGGCCGTGCCGGACCCGGCCCGTAATCGCTACTACTGCCGCCGCCGGGCCACCGGCCGGGGCCGCCACCGCTTGGGTATTGGGCCCGGATCGTTGGCCGCCCCACCGGCCGCCGGAATTCCCCGCCGCCGCGCCGGTATGGGCCGCCGGCCCACGGTCCACCGCCATCTTTCTCGCCACGGGCCCCACCGCCGGGCCCATGGGGGTGGTGGGCCACCGTTCATTGGATGGGACCCACCTACGTTTTGCCGACTACCGAAACCTCCACCATTACCACCGCGTTTGCCCCCGCGGTTTTTGTTATTATTCTTGCGATTATTCTTGCCGCCACCATTATTATGGTTTTGGCCCGAATTATTAACAAAACCCGAAGGATTAGGAGAGGATGCCATCATGACAACCGGACTTGCTCCGTAGCCGCCTTTTTTAGCCAAACCGCTTCTTCCAACGTAAGCATGGAGCGGGCTTGATGGAAGTCGGGAAGAGGGTTGCTTTGGCGAAGGAGAGTGCCAACACCATTATAGGCCTCCGAAATACCGGCAACCAACCGTAGAACTAGACGATTATTTGTTACCGTGCGCCAACATTACGGAGTTGATCCGCCAATTCCTTTAGTTTCTTGCAATATGCGAAACGTTCGGAAATACATCCATTCGAACTAGAGAGAATTCACCTGCTCGAGTGTGACGACACGGGAATGTTGGTTGTCTTGGAATATGTCACGCAATCTATTCCATGCAGCCATAGCCGTGGTATCCGGCTCCATAATCGTCCGTAGAAGGTCCATTGAAATACACCTTCTCTCTTCATTATTGCAGCTGAAGTGCTTACTAGATTACTTAGCAGTCTTTATGATAATTCAAGATTCATTGGTTTTAATATGCAATCAAATGGTCCCAAAATTAACCATTTGTCTTATGCTGATGACATAATTATTTTTTGTGCAGGAAAGTTGATAATAGATGTGCTGAAAAGATATGAAAAGAACTCTGGGAAACTTATCAACAAATTCAAAACTTGTTTCCTGATGACAGAGGATGCTCCATTGAAGAGAATGAATATTGTGACAAAATTATTGAATTTTCAAGAAAAAAACTTTCCAATAACCTATCTTGGATGTTCCCTTTTTGCTGGAAGAAAGAGAATGCACTTCTTCACTGATATGGTGACAAGAATCGTTCAGAGAATCGGTAATTGGCAGAAGAAGCTTCTTTCAACGGAGGAAGGATCATTCTTATTAAACATGACCATTTAAAATCTCTTTTTTTTTTTTCCTTTGGAGGCTTTTAAAGCATAAAGTGGCCGTTGATGATAATATGAATAGATTTGATTGTCATAGTCCCTCTAAATGTAATTGTTGTGTTGTGACTGCTATTGAAGATGAAGAACATCTTTTTTGCAAAGGAAAAATCAGTAAAACTGTTTGGCATCACTTTAGCCAGATCATGGGAATCAAGGTTGGACAACAAGATCTTAGACAATTGATTCTTATTTGGTGGATGTCAAAGGTTGTTAATCCAATCCAGAAACTGATTTTCCAAGTTACTCCAAGCATCATAATATGGAAAATTTGGAAAGCAAGGTGTAAGAGTCGATTTGAAAATTTTAGGATGTCATCTAATGGCATTATTATTATTATGATCAATCAACAACTGATACTTCTGTCTCACAAGCAATTCCCCAGAATTCCTCCTTTCATGAGATGATTTCACTTCTATGATCTAGTGGACAAAGCTAGACATGCCGGAAGATGGTTGGATGAAGCTGAATATAGATGGATGCTCAAAAGGAAACTCTGGACTCAGTGGCGGTGGTGGTGTGATCAGAAACTGTCATGGGAAGCTTATTAGTGCCTTTTCCATTCAATTGGGATTCATGTCTAATAATCTCTCAGAAGCTTCTGCCTTATGCACTGGTAACCAGTGGTGCAGTGATAATAATATTGGCAAAATTGAGATTGAAATTGACTCTCTAATGCTTACTAAATGGATTCAAAACAGTACCCCCATATCTTGGAACTTACAACCCATGATTATGGAGATTCGATCAAACCTGGAATGTGTAAGATTGGAATAATTTCCCTTGGGGATTCATTTCATTAATCATAATATATATAGTTGTACAGAGGTTGATTCCTAATACAATAAGAATCATAAGTTACCTTAACTATACATCTATCATTATTACAAAATATACTGTGAATATTCGGAGAATATTCGCTAATACTCCCCCTCAGTCAGAGCGGGAGGAGGCCGAACACTTAGGCTGGATCGGAAGTCGGTGAAGAGTTGTCTCGGTAGTCCCTTTGTGAAAATATTTGCATACTGATAGGAGGAAGACACGTGTAATATCTTGACCTGGCCAAGGTCAACCTTCTCACGCACAAAGTGAATATCCATCTCGATATGTTTGGCCCGCTGATGTTGGACCGGATTATGAGACATATAGATGGCAGATATGTTGTCACAATAGACTATAGACGCTTTTCGCAGTGGACACTGGAGCTCCAAAAGAAGATTTCGAAGCCAACAGATCTCAGCAAAGACATTAGCAACTCCGCGATACTCTGCTTCAGCACTCGAACGGGATAGCGTGGCCTGCCGCTTGGCGGACCATGAAATAAGATTATCCCCAAGAAATACACAGTAGCCTGAGGTGGAGCGACGTGTGTCCGGGCATCCTGCCCAATCTGCATCCGTGTGTGAGAGTAATTTGGTTGGGGCAGAGGGGTATAGATGCAGTCCAAAGTCAAGTGTGCCCTTAACGTATCTGATAATACGTTTGAGGGTCGCAAAATGGGACTCTCGAGGGGCATGCATAAACAGACACACCTGTTGAACGGCATATGCAATATCAGGCCTAGTGAATGTGAGATACTGAAGGGCACCTGCAAGACTCCGATATAGGGTGGGATCAGAAAGTGGCGCACACTCATTGGCACTAAGCTTAGATTTTGAGTCAACCGGAGTTGGCATACTTTTACAATTTGCCATTCTAGTCATGTACACGATCTCTTCCGCATATTTACTGTTACACCTCGTAAGATTAAGGAAATAGGATTCAAATACCGGAAATTAGTATACAAGAGGATACGAGGCTTATGAAATTCTCGAAAATTAAAAGAAGTGGGTTTGAGATTTTTTTTAATTGAAGAACTTGGGGGGCCAAAGTGTAATAAAAAAATCATTTTTTTTTATAACCTACACTTACCTCTTCATCTTCATTCTAACTTAACCAAAAACTCTCCCACCCATAACCAAATTTAAGGTTTTTATCTCCTCTTCTTAGACTACATTTTCCACCAAAAATTAGAAGCCAAAACAACACCAAAAACAGTGGCAAAAACAACCACTGCTGACCGAGAATCTGCCCAGAAATTCGAGATTTTTGGATGAAATTTTGGAAGAAAAACGTGTAGGGATGATGGCTTAACATTGTATAACACTTGCATGTCAATTGGAGTTGAAGAAGTGAACAAAAAAGGGAAAGAAATACGAAAACAGTGGGGATTTTCATACTCGGGCAGTGAGCAAACTGTGCGGACTGTTTTGGACGAAATTTGAGGTATAAAATTCTTCTTTCTATAATCAAATTGGAATGCATGTTGTTATAATTAAGGATATGAATTTGTGTTAAGGAAAATTTGGAATTTAAACAATGCATGTGACAATTTTGGGCTAGTTGCTAATTTGGGACAGATTTTGGTAATTGTTGGATTCGTTGGTTATTGTTGTTATTATTATCACTAATTGCATGATGAAATTGAAAGGAAACATTGTATTAAAGTTTAAAATTAGTTATATGGAAGTATTGAAATATGGAATTATGACATGTTGTGGCTAAGAACTTGCATGAAATCGTTGGACATGTTGAGATGGATATGGACTGTTTTAGGGACTGTTTTGTGGTGTTATAATGCTGAAATTTAGTTACCATTATGCATGTTTAAGTGTGGTAATTGCTAATGTAAGTCCTAAAGGAATAAGGGTGTAGAAAGGTGTAGAAAGGCTTCACATTCAACCCTCATTGTTGTTGGAACATGGACTGTTTTTGTGGGCTATTTTAATGTGGATTAAGAGGATAAATTTACATGAGAAGTGGGTGTGTAAATCCTATTTGTTGTTGTTTTGGTTGTGCCCTTAATTGGTGCTTGGCTATTGATGTTATTAGCCTCGTTTGAAAGTTGTGGAAACATGTATAAACAAAGGAAGTGCTGCCCGAATTTTTATAGAATAGGAAGTCGTTATTCGATATAAAGTATGCCAGTGATCATAGAATTGACGAACGTATTACCATTATTATAGGTTGAAGTTCTATAACGAGACGTACTCTAATGTTGAGTTGATTAGTTCGTCTAAGAGGTATGTGAACTATTCCTTCTTTCTTTGGCATGATTTTTATTTAATGAAGGTACGGCAGACGTACATGATTCTTATACAGTTTAATTCCTAAAGATGTTAGTTATGAGAAGTGCCTATGATTTTTCAGTAAAGAGTTTATTATGACATTATTATAATGATTTTATTGGGAGTCAAATGAAATTTTTTATTGCATATGGTTACTCATGAAATCTACTCGTGCTATGTGTTATTACTTCACTTCACCGAGTCCCAATATGGGCCGGGTTATGTTCGTGCACAACCTTGCATTGTTCACCGAGTCCCTCACTAGAGGGCCGGTTACGTAGGATGGATCCATAGATGAGATATGACTTTACCGAGTCCCAGTACGGTCCGAGTTATGATATGACTTCACCGAGTCCCAATATGGGCCGGGTTATGATATGACTTCACCGAGTCCCAATATGGGCCGGGTTATGATATGATTCCACCGAGTCCCGCATTAGTGGGCCGGGTTACGTTCAGGTATATATATATGTATATGGACATGCATTCATGTTTTCTTGACTTGACTCTCATTTTTTTTATATAAGGCACAACTGACTTTTATTGTTTATGGCACAGTTGGATTTGGATCCTGATTTTTATACTGACCTCTTGTTATCCATTGGCTACTTATGATCTCATTTGCAGTATTTCATGTTTACATACTCAATACATTATTTCGTACTGACCCCCTTTCCTCGGGGGCGCGTTCATGCCCGCAGTACGGTGTGTCGGTTTGGTGACCCTCCGATTTAGGTTCCTGCGTTGTACCGTTTGAAAAGCTCCTTTGATCCAGAGCTTTACCATTTTGGTACAGAACCCGATCATTTTAATTTATGTATATTTAGGGGCACGACGGGGCCCTGTCCCGTCATATGTCGTTGTCCTTCTTATAGAGGCCTGCAGACAGTTGTGGGTTGTACTTATGTAAGGGTTATAACTCTGTTTTGGTCAGTCAATCTATTGTACTCTGTGTTGGGGTGTCCCCGTGTATATATGATATTATCTAGTGGCAGCCTTATCGGCTTGCCTATTGTATTGTGTTGGCTAGATGTGACTCCTCAGGAGCCAGGTACATTCGGGGGTAAAAGCGGTCTTGTCGGCTTGCCTACCTTGGCATATGTTGTTATTGCAACGTTATGCTGCCGTATTTTAGACTCATTAGGTGTTAGTTGGATTATATGTGACAGGTTAGGATAATGACGTCATTAGGGCGGTTCCCGTCGGGTCGGGTCGTGACATTTACGCTGACACAGAAACATGGTAGCGGGCGATCTGACCACGGATATACCCAAGAAATAACTCAGTTTGCCCAAATCAGTCATAACAAATTCAATTTTGAGTAGAGCAATGATTTCATTCTTCAAACCGTCAGAGGAGACAGTAAGAACAATGTCATCCACATATAATAGCAAATAAGCAGTGTTGCTACCTCGATGAAAAGTGAAGAGAGAGTTATCACACCTGCTACAAATAAATCCGATTTGTATAATATACCTGGCAAAGCGATCATACCAAGCGCGAGGTGCCTGTTTCAAGCCATATAATGACTTTCTGAGTCGACATACATACTGCGGGGCTGCCGGATGAACAATGCCAGGTGGCTGATGCATGTACACAGTTTCTTTTAAATTCCCATGAAGAAATGCATTCTTGACATCAAGCTGATGAATCGGCCAATGCATGCCCATAGAAATACGAGAACAGTCCGAATAGTGGTCGGTTTAACAACCGAACTGAATGTCTCACCACAATCAATACTCTGCTACTGATTAGTGCCATTAGCAACCAATCTTGCCTTATACCGCTCTAAGTCACCACTGTCTCTGAACTTGTGATGATATAGCCACATACACCGGATAACATTCACACCGTCCGGTCTAGGTACCAATTCCCAAGTGTTCTGTTTAGTTAAAGCATTAAATTTCTCGCACATGGCCGTATTCCAATTAGGGTCCAGTTTGACTAGTTTTGGATTTTTTTGAATGGGTGATAAGGTGTGTGTGGAGAGATTGAAGTGAACCTTGGGTTTGAAAATCCCGTGTTGGACTGGGGTGTGAGGCTGCTGGCTTACGGGTTTTGAAGGCAGCAGTGGTTGCACTGCGATATGCTGCGGCTAACTTGCTGGTTCTGGGGGTTTGTTGGCTGGTCTCGGGTTGTTGGCTGGTCGAGAAACAGTTGGTGCGGTAGGTGACACAGAGGGGTCGAATAGTGGGGGTTTGATCGAGAGATAGGGGTGTTTGGTCGGTGACAACACCGGAGATTGTTGGTGACGGAACTGCTGGTGCAGTCTTCGTCGGAATAGGAAACTGTCAGTGACACACTAACTGGATTAGAGGAGATAGAAGAGACTCATTGAGAAATGTGTAATCCGTAGTTTGTAATTTTCAGAGATTTGAAAATGGATAGGTCGCCTCGTCAAATGTGGCGTGACGTGAGATAATGATTTTACGAGTGACTATGTCATAACACAGGTAACCCCGATGGTTGGGTGAGAAACCGACGAAGACACACGTCGTGGTGCGTGAGGCTAGTTTGTGAGATGTAGTGGAGGCCAGGTTGGGGTAGCATAGGCAACCGAAGATGCGGAGTGGTCATAGAAAGGGAACCTACGGTATAAGATTTCGGTTGGGGTCTTGTTTTGGAGAGTGCTGGTTGATAAAATATTAAAGAGGTATTCTACCATTTTAACAGCGTAGGCCCAGAATGACGGTGGAAGACTGGCATGAAAGAGAAGGGTACAAACCATGTTATTGATAGTACGGATGATTCGTTCAACTTTTCCATTTTGGGAGGAAGTGTAGGGACATGAAAAATGGAAAACCATGTCTTGTTTAGAGCAGAAATTGTGAAATGCCAAATTATTAAATTCACGTCCATTATCACATTGAAAAGATTTTATAAATTTTTCAAATTGTGTTTTAATGAATTTTTGAAATTCAAGGAACTTGGCAAACACTTCAGATTTGAACTTTAGTGGGTAGATCCATACAAAGTGTGAAAAATTATCTAATAATACTAGATAGAATTTGTGACCCAAGGAACTGACAACCGGAGATGTCCACAAATCAGCATGAACAATATCAAATGGAGAAAAAGTAACACTGTTGGATGACATAAATGGAATACGAGTATGTTTGCCAAGCGGGCAAGAAAAATAATGTTGGCATGTTTCCAATTATTACATTGAATACGCTTATTAGTCCTAAGAATATTAAAAACAGGATCTCATGGGTGTCCGAGTCTGTTATACCAAGTTGACGGAGAGATAAAAGCAAGGGAGACAGGTGAATGAGTTCTGATAGCGGAAGATTGAGTGAAGGGGTAGAGGTCTCCCACACTATTGCAGCGTGTAAGAATTTTCCCCGTATTGAGATCCTTCACAAAAACCAAAAGGGTCAAATTCGACAGACACATAATTATTGCGAATGAATTTTCTAATAGAGATTAAATTTTTAATGATGTTGGGTGTGTAAATGACATGATTTAGGGAGAAAGACTGGTGGGGATGTTTGGTATGTGTGTTACCATAACCTTCAATTGGAATGCGATGACCATTGCCAACTAGATATGGCAATGGATCTTGGACCCGATCCGGATCCGATGGATCCAGATCCATTTTATAGGATATGGATCTTCAAAATTTGGACCCGACGGATTCGGATCGGACCCGGATCCATTTCTGAGGGATCGGATCTGGATCTGAATCTTGTATTTGAGATCCGTATCCGATCCAGATCCGATCCGTGGATCCGTTTTTTTATTAACTATATCCATAACCTAGAATGTAATTTTATTAGTATTTTCTTAAATGTTTTTTCATAATTTATGTATTGGGTAAAGAGTTGAACCATGATAAGGCACAAGTCACACATCCATGTAATTTGTCTCTGAAGTTTCATTTCTTTTACCTATATGTTATCTTGCAGTTTCTCATATTTTCATTTCTATGAAAAGAAAGAATTATCACTCTTCTTTAAATTTCTCTTTCTTGAATCTGCTAGCCGTAAGCTTTAAGTATCTTTCTCTCATTTATTTGATCAGCAAAAAAAAATTGGGACTTTTGATATATGACTGACATTGTTTTATGTTGTTTAATGAAGTCAATCAGTATAACTACAAGTGGAGCATCACTAAAGCCTCCAAAAATTAGCTCAAAGTTGCAACCTGTTTAGCATCACTAATGAAGTCAATCGTATTTATTTTCTTGTGATGCTAAAACTTTGTTCAGTATTTTGGAAGAATAGTGTCATGTTTGTGTAGGTTGATTGAATGAACTCAATCACTTTTTTCAATCAGATTGCGTTTTATTTTGTCATAAAAGTTTCAACATGTGGGAATATTATTCAAGCCAAAAAAAATTACATGTAGATCCAGATCCGATTCGTGGACCTGATGGATCTGATGGATCCGGATTTGGATCTGATTTTATGGACCCTATGGATCTGGATCCGGATCTCAATCCAGGTATGAAAAATGGATCTGGATCTAGTAGGATCCAGTCCAGATCTGATCCGTTGCCATCCCTATTGCCAATAGTAATAAATTGAGGACACTTTAACCGAAGTATTTGGGATAAGTTACCTGATGACTGGGTGAGGTGAGATATGGCTCCGGTGTCCATGTACCAATTATCGTCGGGCTATTGAAGGTTCACGGTGCTGAAGGCCTGACCCAAATCGGTGGGGGCCGTGCCGCCGCTTGCGCGGAGTCTTCTTGGGACCGAGACCATGTGGGCTGCTTCTTCCGCTGCTGCTGGGCCGGGCTCGCTCGTTGGGCCGGGCGGAGCCCAATAGACCGGGTGACCAAGCACCCTGCTGGAACGGGCCTGCAGTTGGGTAGGGGCATGTAGGCGAGGCCCAGTTCCCTTGATTGGGCCACAATGCTTGTTGTCCAGGCCACGGGAGATAGGGAGCAGGAGTTGGGCCTGGCTGCTGGTTTCGATTGCCCTTGCGCGGCCCTTCCCTTTATTGTTGTTACCGCGGCCTCTGCCGCCACGCCCTCCGCTGCGGGACTGCTGGTGCTTGTGGTCTTGCGGTGGTGGCTGGGTGGTGTTGGCCGCCGGTGGTGTCATGCCGTCAACGGCTAATGCCTTGTGATTGTGCTCCTCTTGTTTAGCACGACGGGTCTCTTCTAACAAAAGTTGCGAACGTGCTTTGTTGAAACTTGGGAGAGGGTCGGCCTGTTGAATCATCGTTGCAAGTTTATCATATTCACCTTTCGGTAAACCAACAACTAGTTGAAGCACCATCTTGGTTTCTGAAATAGAAGTTCCTACGTTGGAAAGTTGGTCGGTTATGAATTTCAGTTGTTTACAATATTCGGACATGTTGTTAAAATTCCCGAGATGTGTATTGTTGAACTTCTCTTCCAAATACATGGCCCGAATATTTTTATTATCCTGAAAAAAAAAATTTCTAGCCGTACCCAAAGTTCACGTGTCGTAGCACCTGTTTTCATGATAGTGCACAACAAGTCTTTAGAGATAGTGCCGTAGATCCATTGTTTGACGATGGCGTCAAGGCGACACCAGGTTGAGTCTGCAACATCGGTTGGACGAGGAACATAATCATCAATATGGTCGAGCACATTGTACGCACATGCATGAATATAGAACAGTTCTATCCACATGAAATATTAACAATTTTTTCTTGGTCAAGAATTATAGGGATAAATTTTTTGATGTTGTTAACGGCGAATGCCGGATGAAAAGAAGACAATGAACGTTGAGGGGGGTTGTCAAGTGTGCCAGTGGATTAACCGGAATTAGTGAGGGAAGTAGGGCGAGACATGGTGGCAATCTTGTTGCCGCCGACCAAGAGGAAGGGAATTTTGGGTGGTGGTCGGCCGAGAGGAGAAGAATAGAGAAGAGTAGGGATTAGGGTTTGGCTCTTGATACCATGTAAGATTGAAATAATTTCCTTAGGGATTCCTTTCATTAATCACAATATATATAGTTGTACAAATGTTGATTCCTAATACAGTAAGAATCCTAACTTACCTTAGATGGTTGATTCCTAATACAATAAGAATCTTAAGTTACCTTAAATATACATCTATCATAATTACAAAATATACTGTGAATATTCGGAGAATATTCGCTAATAGAATGCTTTGAAGATTTCAAGATTCAACATTGCTTTTGTGAGGCAAAGAAAGTTGTTAATTCCCTTGCAAATATTGATTTGAATTGCAATGTCCCAATTTGGTACTTAGTAAAGAATGAATTTTGCACCTAACTCAACCTCGCTCGAGTCCATGTTCCCATTCCATATTACATCAACTCTTAACACTCCCCGCACGCCCAGACCTTGTTAACTGGAGCGTGTATAATATAATTTGGGGCTCCAACATCGGTGAACAAAGAATTGAAATGAGTCTGGCTCTGATACCATATAAAGAATGGATCTTGGGCCTAACTCAACCCAAAAGCTAGTTTATAGGGTGAGGATTGTCCAAGTTTCTATATCCGATGTGGGACTCTTAACAAGATCTGTCTCAACTGCCCAGGGATACTAGGGGAGATTTCAACATGGACAGACTCAACCTTCCTTCTTTTCTTACTAAACAGAAAAGAAACTACTTTGCAAACAGAAAAGAAATATACTCTATTGTTAAATATACACAATATACATAGATAGACATTTATACACAATATACACATGCAAAGAATTTACCTTACATGTACTGCTTTCCTATCAATATATGTACGTCCATGCTCACTGAGCAGAAATGAACAAGATTATTTTATTTTGATATCACTTTAATGTCAGTTTAAAGATTTTGCACATTTGAATTATTATGAAGGGAAAAATTAAGTTTTGGGTTAATAAACAACATCCAAATTTATATGATTTTCTCATTTAAATAAATGCTACGCTAAGAAAATGGATTATTAAGAAGAAGAAGGAGATTTAGTTTTGGGTTACTTTCCTGAAATGAGACTTGATTGTTTTTGGCTTCCAAATGGTTTATTTTAATTTAAGCACAATGAAATAAATTATAAGCATTCACAACAACCAAAAATCAGATAACAATAAGAGTAAATTCTCTAAATTCATTTCGTTGCTACAAAAAAAGCAACAAATGAGGCTTCTGAATTGTGACTTTGAATCAAGAAATTTGGTGGTAATGTATGCAGTAGGTAAATTTACATAATTTTTCAGTTTCAATTCTTTATCAGGTAATTTACTGATGTTGATTGAGCAACATTTAATTAGGGATGTCGTTCACTCGACTTTGAATCAAGAAATTTATGTGGTGATACATACTGTTGGATAATTACATGATTTTTCAGTTTTAATGCTTTAATAGGTATTTATTGATGCCGATTGGGCAGTATTTAATTAAAGATATTGTTCACATTTATTTTCTTCGCACTGCTTTTATCTACTACTACTACTATTATTATTATTATTATTATTTGATTTCGGGTGTCAATTGATTAGCCTTCTCAAAAAGACAAAGAACAATCATGAACGTTCTTGCAGATATGCAAGCATCGCCCATTCTTGGAATGTTGAAATACAAGATTGAGAAGTCTTTTTATTCTTTTTTGGAAAAATAATTAAGGTATCTAGAAGGGATTAATTATTTTATGTATTTATAAAATTTTGATTAATGTTTTGAAAATAAATTATAAGTATTCTCAAACTGAGATAGTTTAAAAAAAAAAGTTCAATAATAAAATACCGTGAAATTTTGGTGAAGTATTATAAAGTACATGATTGGATGCACTTTTTTTAAAGTCTATTAATGGATTAAGCACTAAATTTTAAAAATACCATAGTAGGAAAAATAAAATGGAAAGAGTGCCATACAAATAGTGTAAATGTATTTATATAAGTTTAGCTAAAATGAAAAAACAGCTAATAAATAAGTAATACTCAAAAATATTATTGGTAAATTTAAATGTTATAAAATAAAAAATGAAATATAAATTAATTATTCAAGAGAAAGGAAAATCATATTAATCTATAGTATATTATTATGGGAGTCGCGGACAAATAAGATTAGTAGCATAATACTAATAGTTAATAATGAGGGCACAAAAGCAATAAATAAAGAATAAAATAAAACAAGAAGAAAATTATGTAAATAAATAATTTCAATTGAGAGATTTAGAAAGATAAGACTTATTTGAATTCGAGATGATCTTTTCCTAAATTATGATGAGAAGAGTCATATTATAAAAATAAGCTCCTTTTGCCGAAACGCATCATGAAGCTTAGTTTTCGACTTAAATTCTATGTTTGTGTTTAAACATTCATTTAATACCTATTTGATTTACTTGATGATCACGATGATTATTTTTGTATGTTGTGTGAGAGAAATCGGGAAAAAAAGTATACAAGACATGAGTTAAATCTAATTCTACATTTCAGAGTACGAAGTTTTATAAAATATGACCTCATTTATATTCTTGATGCATCTCCAGTCAAATTATTGAATGCCTATATGGTTTATCTCCTTTAATTTGACCAAACTTTGATATAAGATTATTATATTAAGAAACAAAATAATAATGACTTTTCATTTAAAAATCTCCAACAAGACATATAAGAATTTGTCCTGATTAATAATTACCTTTAACACCAGCCACGCGCGGGTAAACCTTCCAGCGGAATTAAAAATGTTAAATTTTCTTTTCATCTATCTAAGTCTAAGTAGATAAGATTATTCAAAATATGTGCTGGTGGGAAGTACGGAATAAATGTACACAAATTTGAAAGCTTCGTTAGGAGTCAAAGGATAAAAACAAGAATATTTACCAACGGCATTGGTAATATTAGACCAAAACTTAACAGACAGCTAAGTTGCTCAATTTCAAGTCCTCCCGAAACTTTGTTATGGGAAACTAGGTTCTTAGCTGTGTACTACAGACCAATTTCTCTACCCAACCAGAAGGAACATCATTTGTTTGAAGTGACATCTTAATCAATACAATCAGTCTTGGCCTATAACATGATCCATGAAAACTGACGTGACCAGTTCAGCGTATTTGTACTCCTCCAAAGGCAATTCAGGGTTGCATTATGCATTTCACTACACTCTGGGTTGAAGTCGTGATTATAGACTCTTCTCATATCTACAACGAAGAATATCTTCCTCCCACATTGACTTACAATAGCCGCAATGAGACGAGAAATTTGAAGAGGAATTTCAGCCAAGAAGCTGATGTGTTCTCAAATATTCTTGCTCTTTTCTTATAGTGTTAATAGGAGAAGAGGGAATTCAATTAAATTAGTAGTTGTCAAAAAAACGATCATCCATAAATAAGCAAGCATCCAAAAGAGAGCAACACTTTGGTCATTTCTAATTTTTGGGGACCTCATGAAAATGACCATCATGTGAACAGCCAACTTCACGTCCCACGTAGATGCCAAAATTTGGAGCAGAAGAAAAAATGGCCAAATCTGGTGAATTAGCTGGAGCAGGGAAAATAAACTATAAACAAACAAATTAGTCATAAGCATTATCTGAGACTTACTTCTGGAGAACTAGAGTAGATATTACCAAAAACAAGAACGAATGCATACGTCTGTTTATGTATATCTTAGATTACTCAACCTCCCCCAAGACCTTGGTTCAATAATATTCGAGTTGGAACAAGATAGAGGTAAATTTCAAACCTGTGGGCCGACAAAGGTTAAGCTAGCTAACGCACAGGAAATTTCTCTGTTACCAAAGACATTACTATAAATTACTCAATCATTCACATCTGCCACTCCGGTAAGCAGCAGCCACACGGGCAGAAATCACAACTATATGTAGACCACAATATCTAACCTATGCTCCAAATTCTACACCCTTTGGATCCTCTAAATAAGCCAGAGTATTCTTTTTCTAGCTCTCAAGAATCATTTTGTACACAAGTAATGGCTAGAAGGTAAAACACACTTATCACCACACCATTGATAATATAATCTTGAAGTAGTCTTTTATCTGTGAATCAGACTAAAGCTAAAGTTAGGAATCGAGTGAATTTAAGGTACAATGCATCTGTATCAAATAAAAGCATGGCAGATGGACGCTTTAGAACCAAAATTTAGTGTCAACCTCTTTATATTTATGTAATTGCCAAAAAAGAGGAGAGAACAGCCAAGAAAGCAGGGAGCAAAGAAAATGATTAGCAACAAAGAACATAGAAGGCATTCGATTTACTCGGTCCAGAAATCCAACCTCCACTGGCAATATCTTGGTCAAGGATAAGACAACTTATCTGTAGTTGCCGGGCAATGCAGATTTCAAGCCTTCCAACAGTTAAAATATTTACAGAGGGAAAACTCAATCTGCGTCCACCCAGATAATATGGCTGACCAAAGTGCTCACAAACCCATTGAAATCCTCCTTCCTTTCATACGCTGAAAGAAATGGTGGTTGGAGGCTGAACACATCATTGGTCACATCACACATCCTCGAGAGCATACTAGAAGATGATACTTTTGAGGAGCCCACCGTAGTCCATCCTTTGATAACTGCAAGAAGCAAAGAAAAAGGAAAGAGTCATACCAAATACACAGCAAATATACTTCATCATGCTTAAACCACCATAACCTTCAAAATATGGTACTAAGATGTATACACAGAGAGTTAAGGCAGAGGAACAACTATTAACACTTGAAAGCATTTTTCCACTTACAAAACTACTCTTTCCTCTATTTAAGGATGAGGCGTATCTTAACAGCATATTAAGTTCATATTTTCAGGACAGACAAACACCGGAAGTGTAACTTGATAATAGGGGCAAAAATCCCAAATATTATAAAATTTTGAAAATCTTCATTTTCTTCGAAATCAATGCAAATTACGAATGAAAAGAATATGTGCTGTCAAACACCTTCATAGATCTTTCATGTGTGTGTGCTTGGCAGAAGGGACACGAGTTCAAAAAGGAGCAAACACTACAAGGCAAAAGGGAAGTACACAAAGAAACAAGCAGCTGAACCGCAGCTTGTGACATGCAATTTTGACAATGTCTTTCCAAGCACATGCCTAGATTCTAATCAATTTCCAGTGCTTATACAACATAAAAGACAGAAAATGGTTACAGTCTAGATCATAAAGAAGACGATCATAAGCACAAGCAAATGAATCTCATATCACCTTGAAAGTCGCCAAGTTGCAGTTTTTTGCATTCCTACTGCCATGATGATTGCTTGAACCTGAAGCTCTCACTGTCCCATCCTCCGTCAGGTTCCTTCCTCTTCAGTAGATTCCCAGCTACATGATACATCCTCCCATGCTCGTCTGCAAGGGCTTGTGAGCCAGCAATAGAATGTTGCCTTGATACCAACAAAACTGATTCTTCTTTCCCTTCCAAGTCTACACCTCCAGGACCTGCATTCAGATCTAGACCTTGCCGGCTTCGTTTTCTGTTGTGGTCTGTGGCTCCATTGCTGTTAGCATCGGGAAGGGCAACCATATTAGGCCTTGGATATTGAGATGACACAGCACCTACTGGTCCCAGCAACTGTGAATTAACAGGCGGAGTAAAAAGCCTTCCACCAGAGGATGAATCAATATAAGAGGTTGATCCAACTGCATATGTTCCAGAGGGAAAGGGGAAAGTGGTTCCAAAAGGGAACACAGGATACTGGAAAGGGGAAGCGGGGAATGGCATAGCAGGTGATGATGACAATACCGAACCCCTGAAAACATCTGGACTGAAGGGGGAAGCAGCAGCAGATGGACCTAACAGTCGTGGGGCACCAGATTGGATTATTGGAAATGGTGGCTGCTCTCCACGATCAGGCAAAATTGATGGAATTGTCATAGTTGAGTAACTATTCCCCGGAGCAAACCAAGACGATAGGTTTCCCATTTCTGGATTGTGCATTCTGAGGCTAGATGCATTTAGTTGGGAACGCATGTTTCCCTGATGACTTTGGTGGAATAGAGGCTGTTCCACACTCGAATCATCAATACTATTCAAATCAAAGTCCCTCCTCACTTCTACAGTAGGTAAGCCACCGGATGAAGATGCTTTTGCGGGAAAAACTACACCCTCTAATCTATGAATGCTACTCAAGGAGCATTGGCCTACATCATTAGGTTCATCAACTCTATTCAAATCAAGATCAAGTCCTCCAGAACTACGAACAGCGGGAGAACCTGAGTGTTTATTTTTTGATGAAACAAGATTAGTTATATGGTCCACTGCAGATCCTATTGCTAGAGAGCAATCCTGAGAATTTATGTCCTCGAAAATTCTTTCATCTGCTACATTCAGATCAATATCTAATGGAGGACGACCATGCTTGCTGGTAGAAGCTTCAGAAACAGAGATGGTTGTGGAACTTGACTGCATGTCAGGGGCTTTTCTAGGCTCAGCGGGACGAAATGCACTAGTGGCTGCTGATCCTTTCCAACCAAACTCCCGTTTGACTCTCAATATATCTTCTGGCGGGACAAAAGGTCCTTTGGCAGCAGCAGCCACCGTAATGGAAGCAGGAAGACTACTGGAAACAGAAGAGACAGCAAAAGTTGATGGGCTCATTATGCGGACATTTGACAAACACCCAGGGCCTGTAGAGTTGATTGGCTCCCCATATTTCCCCTCATCAGAAATGAAACCTTCATTTAAGTCAAACTTCATCTTTAAAGCTGAATCTGGAGCAGCAGCAGCAGAGCTGGAAGAAGTTTCCCCTTTGGTTCTATCTGCCTCTGCACCAGAGTATTTAGATTCTCTTGATTCCACATATTTATCCACTTCCGCATTAGAAAATCCAGGTGTCTCTTTCTTAGCAAATATTCCACTGTCAGAATCATGCGTAGAAATATTATTTTCAGCCCTAGGTTCATCCTTTATCAAATTCCTTCTAGCTAAATTAGGTTCAGATACGGCTTTATCCTCAATAACTGAAGTATCAACAGTTTTTTTATCAGAATTTGTCTTTTCTGACTGATTAGCATTATTTGCATCTATTTCATCAAACTGTCCACCTTTCCCTGCAATAGAATCTCTACCAGATTGTTGCAGCTCTTCCTTGTCACTTCTCTCTGTTGATTTAGATTTTGCCACAGCCAAAGGTGGTTTCAGCTCTGTACTATCATCATTTTCCTTGTCGCCCTCAAATTTAGAAGCAGAAACTTCAACTGGTCGTTTCAAGTCTTCTACGCTAACAAGGGCATAAGCAACTTTATCCTCTACTATTGAACTACCATGTCCACCTAATTCGCCATCTAAAACACTATCAAGCCTCTTAGTGGAAACTACTTTTTCCTCATGTAATTGTTTGCTCTGTTCACCATCACTCCCTTTTTCTGATACACTGCAAGGAGCAGCAGCAGACTTTGCCATCTCACCCAACTTCTCATTAACATCTGATTTCAAATCCCCAGCTGTCTGTGAATCAGTGCAGGAAGAGTTGAAGCACTCTCCCGTAGTTGTTTCTTCAGAAGGAGATGAAGAGGGCCTTCTATCTCTGGTAAACTCCGTCACTTCACTTCTATTTGCATGTAGTTTACCCTCAGACCACGACGTACTAGCAGCAATGAACTGTTTCTCTTTATCATCATTAGCATCAGCATCATTTCGCCCACTATGGTCACCTGAAGAACTATCTACAGGGGATGACTTTGACTTAAGCGCATCAGCTGTGCAGGAAGGGCTATCTCCTTGTGGAGAAACAGAAGGTGAAACCCTCTCAGACTTGGACATTTCTTCAGTAGCCACACTGGCAAGCAGATTCATTCCAACAGCATCACTTAGTGACATGGACGTGTTTGCTTCAGAATATTTTACACAGCTCTCAATCAATGCATTCATGGAGCTGAAAGAAGCTCCGTGCAATTTTCCTGACTTCAGTTCAGTTCCTGATGATGAAGAAGCAGGTTTTGCAACTTCAGCTGATTTCCTGCCCTCACCAGCAGTTTTGCTCCGCTCTTCCTCCAAAACAGCAACAGGTGATCCATCACCCTCATCAGATCCAGTGAGAACATCTTTCAAAACATTGCTCTGCCATGATTCTGCATTCACGTCAAAAGTAACATTTGATCGATATGCATCACTCTTCTCCTTAGAATTACGATCAAGCTGATCATTCTTTTCAGAAAGCACAGGAGAAGAAGCTCGGCTGCTCATGATGGTGGTAGGGTCTTCATACGATCCTCCACTGACACTCCGCGCAGGACTGCGGCCTTTGTTTGATATCTTAACTATCAATTTTTGACAACCCCCCTCAACAGCCGGCACATCAACCATTTTTTCACCACTCATTGCAGACTGCGGCAACTTCTCAGTGGTAGGATTCCTGTGCAATGAAGAACTTTTGTTTGTAGAACTTTCTTTTTGACCACCAGAAACTGATGATCCAGGACCGCCGTTTATCGATTTGCGGTACCGAGAACCACCACTAGAGATCTTGATGCTGCTCATTGACACTGCAGTTGAACTCCTCGCGTCCTCTTTCCCTGAGAAGGATTGACTGTGATTGTGAGACTGGCTAGAACTGCTGCTCTTATCTTCCCTTGCTAGAGGTACATCACTGGAACCAAAAGCTGAAACTCTTGGCTGACCCACTTTTCCAGATGAAGGAGATGATGCTTGTTTTATTGGGCCTGGGGACGAGGATGCAGGCTTCATACTAGTTTCCACTGGTGTAGGCTTCATTGAGGTTGTCTTAGATGCAGAAAACTGTGTAACTGAGCTTCTTGTTGCATCACTGGAACCACCAGGATTTTTGTTGCCGCTATGCGAAGCCTCATGCAACTGTGATTTAGAGGGCCATGTAACAGCTTGATTTGAGCCAGACTTAGAATCAATGACGTTCATTTCAGCTTCGACACGTTTCTTCCATGTGTCAACCAAGCTTCGTGCCTTCCTCTGAATTTCCATGTTTTTATGTTGGCGCAAGTGATTAACAGATTTACCAATATTGCACATCTGTAGTGCTTGAAGATTCACAGGAAGCTTATCAAGTGCACGAAGCAAAACCAAGAGAAATTCTTCAATTGATATATCACCATCCTTACTATTATTAAATTCAACAATCCTCCCTTTATGAACATCTTGAAGCCATCCATCTAACACAGGCAACCCCTTTAGCTGTACAAACCTAGCAAGGCAGTCAAACTTGTCAGTTGCAGCTACAACACTTGCAAGCATCGAACGACTAGTCAAATCCATTTTCCTGTCCACCCTATCTGGTTGCATGAGCTGAACAAGTTTCGCAGCCCCTTCACAGTCCACAAGCCCTCCTTCCTCCGTTATCTTAGAAATTTCAGATTTTAAGACACTTTCACTGTCATCAGATTTAACTGAACGTTCACGTTTGATGGATTCAGACCCCTGTTCTCCCCGCTCCCTTTTCTTTCCCTTGACTTGTGAAGGAAAAGAAGCTACACTACTTTGTACATTATCAGAACCAGATTTCAATTGTGACGATGACATAGGGCCATTCAATGGTTTAGGAGAGCGACTACCAGGCTGCACTGTTGCATGCATCTCTAATCGTGTCTTGTATAACAGCTGATCTACCTCTTTTTGTAACTCCTACAGAGCAAAAATAATATTTGATAAGTGAAACACTATGCGTAGATTACTAAAATAATGCCTGAAAGATTTACAATTCCTCTTGATATCACACCATTTCAAACAACCGCCCCCCGCAAAACAGCTCAAAATCCTTCTTTTCTTTGATGAAAAACATATCCAAGAACAAGACACTCTCTCCCTTTTTTGTACAACATTTCAACCCTATTTATCTATTTTATCTGTAAAACGTATTACCTTTCCATAGTTTAGCAGAAGAATACTGAGCTGTCAAGTAATGAAATGAAAACTTACCTTAATATAATCTTGATCAGTTAACCAACACACACACTTGTTTGAAATGTCATAAACCCGCCTGCAGACAAATGAGGATGTCCCTGTTGGAAGTTCAGACCCTTTAGGAAGGAATGCAACTTTACATGGATGGAGTAATGATGCAGCTGGAGTCTCATCCCTGTGGAAGGAATAAAAGATTTCGTTGGGCGTGGTGTCCAGCAAGATGCCTTTGCTAAGCTTCAGCTCAGCAGGACGATACAGCCAATTAAGACCTAAATGCAAGTTATTATCTTTACTCAATCTTAGTCTACGTATTATTCCAATGAAAGGTGGTGAATCATGTGGTGGTTTGAACAAAGCGCAATCTCCCACACGAATTTCGCGGCCATCCTGCAGAGAAAGGATAATATTAACTTCACCAAGAAAACCAACAACATACCCAGTGTAATCCCACAAGTGGAGTTTGAGGAGGGTAGAGTGTACGCAGACCTTACCCCTACCTTGGGAGGTAGAGAGGTTGTTCCCGCTAGACCTTCGGCTTAAGAAAAAGCATAACTTCACAAAGAAAACCAGATAAGAAATATACCAACAATAAACTAACAGAATATAAGAAGACTACAAAGCAAACTACACGGAAGATAAGTACATAAATGAACTAGAAAGAAATACGGAAAGTTGTTGATAGAGTTGCTGGCATGGGAAACTGGAAAGCATTTCCTCTTAATTCTGTACAAAAATGTATAACACACGCTTCCATAGTTTTGTAGGTACTTTTTGTAGCGACCGTACTTCTGGTACAAAAAACACTTGTCTACCCAGCTTGGGAGAACACTAGTTTGAGGCATATTTGCACTTAACTGCTTGCTTTATCTTATATAAAGCATATCCACCCAACAAGACACAATAACCGAGCAGTCAACAATCATACATGGCCATGACCAAGCTTGCAAGATGAATAAGTGTGGATGGTGAGCCTAGTGATAAGAGACTATTTAGATTGGTTCAGAGAGCAGTTAATTAGTAATGTCGCCTGCCTGTGTCACTGCCTAAGGATTTATAAAACTTCACCAAGTATTAATACAGTTAATATGGCGGACACTGCAAAACCGAGCAATTGGGTGATAATTTTTAGCCAAAGCCCATTTTGATCCCATTTGTTCCATAACCACATCCATCACCATGGAGGATGTTGGAGAGAGCAACATGACCACGTAAATCTTTTCTCCATATCGACGGAAACAGAATAAAATTTTACTTAAAAGCTGGAATCAATGTCTTCAGGAATATATTGGAGACACAAATAAGTGCTAGATAAGAAAGCAAACATTTCTTAAATTTTTCTCCACCCTCAACCCCAGAGTTAAAAAAAACACCACTAGCCTCCTTCCAGAAAATGCCAAAAGAAAAGGAAGTTGGAGCAGCCAACATCATCACTTGAGATAAGAAGGTAACATAACAAAAAAAAAATACATCCACTTACTAAGTACCTCATTATACACCTCTCCGCGAAATATAACCAAAAACAGCTACTCGTGAATTTGCAATGCAAATAAATGAGCATGTTTACTCCCTCCCTCCCAAAATAAGTGTCGCTTTAGCTCTTTTCATGCCCATTAAGAAAAATAATAAAAACAAGGTATAGTTTACTAAGTTACCCCTATTTATTAGATTGTTTTTAGCATTGAGCATTATTAAAGAGGACTACTTCTTTAATGTTAAGGGCATAGCTGGAAACACTTGCCAACTTTGGTCTTGAATTCCTAAAGTGACATTTATTTTGGGACGGAGGGAGTATCATATCATATAACACCGCAAGAAGCTTCAAGCTAAAATGATACAACCTCCAAACAAAACTCTACACCGGACAAAAAATCACATACAAACTAATAAAGCTATCCGCTTTATGCACCTAAAATTTCTTTTCTTTTGACTCGAGGGTCTTTCGGAAACAACCTCTCTGCCCCACAAAGGCAGGGTAAGGTCTGCATATATCCTACCCTCCACTGACTCCACTGGGTATGTTGTTGTTGTTGTAATAAGTAGTGCTATAAAAATCACTTGATTAAAACTACTGGATATGTAAATCACCTATCACTATTACAGAACTCTCCTCAGGAAAATAACTACAGCGCGTGCATAAAAGAACACAAAATAGAACAATTAAAGCCCAAAAAGACAATACCTTGCAGAAGGAATCAGCAGTAACAGTAGAAATAACAGATGAACCACCGACAGCTACAGTCCTCCGTGTAGTCGTCGCCGGCATGTGCTGACCACCACCACTCCCCCGTTTACAAGCCTGACCTTCTTTCCTTTGTACCCTCCCAGGCATAATAATAAAACTCCCCTTGCATTTTCCCCAATTACTCCCCTCTCAACCATCAATTTTAAATACCATCCAAAAAAAAAACCCAATTTTCCCTCAACCCTAGAACCCCTAAAAAACCATCGATCGCCCAATAAACATATCAAAACCCTAACTCCCTGTACTCAATTTCAACACTATAACATCGATTCACCGATCTGCAACCATCAAATTATAGATCCAATTAATTCAATTCATACACATATACACAAATTTACAACCACAGATAAGTGAAGTATTTTACAATCAGAGAGATATAGATAGAAAAAAAATGAAGTATCGAAGTGTTGTGATGGGTAAAAAGGAAAGGTGTAGTTGCGAACTATGGAGTTGTAGAGATAGGGCAGACGGAGCAAGTGCATTGATACCCCACGGATGAGTTAAAAAGACAAATGTACGAGTACTGATGAACATGTGGAATGGGACTGCACTCACTATAAATAAATAAAACTAAAAAAGCTAAAATATAAAGCCTCGAAACTCACCTCGAGTCCCCGCACGAATGACGAATGCAGAGTTCCAATGTTAGTAGGAGTCTAGTCTAGTGTAACTTGTTCCCCATTCATGTATGTGGATTTCTTTGTGAAGGGGAAGTTACGAAGGTGGTATCTTGGTCACGTGAGATGTAAATAGAGATATATGCGCGAGTGATAGGCTGCAAGGGAGAGTATCAATTGGACACGAACCCAACAACAAACCTTGTAATATTTCAACAAAGACTGTCACCACACGGATTCGAATCTACGACGTCGGAGTGGATGTATCCCAATCACCTTGCCACTTACGCAACTCGTTTGTGACCTGGGGGCATGTATGTGGCTTTCTTTTGCATTGAATATCTTCAACAGTTTATTATATGTTCACTTTTCTTTTTCAACATTATCCTATTTTTGTTCAAATTTTAGAAAAATTTAAGATGAATGAAATTTGAATAAAGGATCCGACAATTAAATCAGCAGATATATCCGTGTGAAGCCGATCTATGGATACAAAAAAAGACGCCGGAAAAGAAAATGAAAGATGAAATCTAAATTTGCTTTGAGAGGGTGAGATAGACAGATAAAGTATGTAACTAAACAACCGCTAATATTTTCAACGGTGATAGCTGAACGAATAAGATGGGTCGTCCCCAAACCTGGAAAACCAACCTTTAAATGAAAAATCAACATCAAATCTGAACTATTAAAAAAAACGCATACTAAAACGAAAAATTACAAAATGCAACACAACAAACTTAAATTTCCACTAGATTCATTTCTAAGTTGCTTTGTTGCAGCAAGATGTCGTAGAGTGTTGGAGAAAAGAGAAAGCTGTAAAACCTTTCTTATTCGGTCGTCGAGAAGACATGCGACTCTTCAGTAACTCAGGGTGATCCGACCCCTTTGATATTTTTTCGCGGGGTCATTCAAATTCGAGTCTTTCGACGCTTTTCTTCGGGAGTTCATTAGATAGTACTCTCTTCGGATAAAAAAGAGTGTTCACTTCGCCATTTGCACACCTCTTAAGAAAATACTAACTCCTAAACAAAAAAAAAGTAATTTGACAAAACTGCCCCTAATTAGATATGTATTGGGATTTGATCACATAGTACTTAATAAGGATAAATTTAGAAAAATTAGGTTAATTCTTTCTTGATTTGATAAATGGATACTCTTTTTAATTAAAAAAAAAAGGTTAAGTAAACACTTTTTTTTTTATCCGGAGAAAGTAGCTTGCACTAGGAAGAAGATAATCAATTAGAGATGAGAAAGGGAAGGTTGTCTATTGATCCGGAATGGTCTGGTGGGTTTGGAGCATGAGTTGACAGGTGTGGGTGAGATGTGGTGTGAGGTATTTGACTTTTATATTCCTAAGAAAGCAACTCTATTTCTTTCCTGTTTTTTCTTATTTGATTGGCATCAGATTCATCACTGACCCCAATTGTCTTTTCTGGTCCCGTACGCATTGTGGGTGGGTGATTGATTGGGCAGGCTCCTTTAGAAGGGCAAAAGGAATAATTTCCCACCTTGATGAGGGGCATATATGTAATTTGGCGATGTGGTTCATGATTTAAGTGAAGTGGAAGGGTAAAATGGCATATGGTTGGAAGTTAAGGTTGTCTAGTGGTTTGCCAACACTAGAATATGTTGGTAGTAGGAGCACATTCAATAAAATGTTGTCCTTTCTTGCCCTCCCCATGACTTCCCAAATCTTATTTAATAGTGAGTTTATGAGCTTGATGAATTTAGAGCGCATTAAAAAAATTTGGTAAACCTTCAAGATAATCTAATGTTAAAAAGCTGATAGCAAACTTTCTTAATTTAGAGAGAAGTAAATATACTTTCATTAGGTTGCTATTTAATAAAGATATATTTTTAGTACACTCAATAGTAGTAATACTTCTTTCATCAAATTAAATGTGTTTTTTTGACTATTAGATCTTTCCATTGTTTATGGGGTATGAAAAATGTTATGTCACGTCGCACTCCTTACCTATTTACTTAAACGATGTATGGAATTAATTGTGTCGAGCAATTTAGTTCATTTTTTGGTAAGAATGAAAACGATAGCCTTTGGTCTATTACACCACTGGCAAATACAAATCTCATATTGTTATTTAGGGGTGGCATCCCTAAGATTAAGATTCCAAGGTATCACACACAAATTTTATTTTTCTGCACTATCAGAAAGAAATTATATCATGTATAAGGTAATATTAATTAATAATATAATAAAATGGTGATTAACCATTTAGCCTGTTACAATAGGTTAAACTAAACCAATCGTGTAAACTTTTGTTCTGTATACAAATTAGCTGCTTTGTTGTTGTATCTATCTACGAATAGCCAAGGGTTCTTACGGTCCAATAGAGAGATTAAAATTGTAATTATTGGAGAATCAAGGTCTCACCCCTCCACCCACCCACCCCAAAAAAGGAAAAAAAAAGATCAGGGGGCTAATCTGTTCGGCCAAGATCTTTTTGTTCTTGTATCCTGTCCAATTCAAGTCGATCCAAAGCAGGGAAATGTCAGCAGCTAACCCTGTACCTAAGCAAGAAAAAACAATAATAAAGGAATAGTTTACTGCCAAAGAAGTTGCTTTGCTTTTGGCAGTACCAACCAAATCACCTTTTAGTCAGAAAGATAGTACAAAAGCACTACGTACCTTATTAAAAAGCTGACTCATACAAATGGACTTGCCTTTGTCTTTTTATAACACACTCGACAGCAGATTATGTTTCCAAGAATGCGCACGAATTTAATGAGCTCACGTTTACAACATGAAGGCAACTTCTCATCAAGCCATTCTTGTTAGATTTTCACATCTCAGATAGAAAGAATATATAAGCATCAATAAAGCTGCTTGAATCTTGTCCTACTCGGTTTACAATCTCAGAGAAGGAATACAGACTATTACTGGAAAATAGTTCCAAGTACAATGAAGGTGAACCCAGTGGATGCATCTAAAACTGATGTTTGGACAAATGTTAATATTGGCAGCAACATGGGATGTGCACAGCCTAGATGGAGTAGTAATATCAGCCATAACGACTCCAAAAAGTATCTTGCACCCTAACTACACCGATAACTTTTTCAAGCTACCTTAATGAGATGAGATCGTCTCTAACAACTGTAAAGTTGTAGTAGTATTTCAAACAGAGAGATAGAGAGAGAGGTCCTGAGTAGCCAAAGTTCAAGATGCGTGTATTTCCACACACCAATCTGTTAAAACAGAATTGCCATCTCCATTACACCAAAGTCACATAGTTCATCAGTTCCCTATCGTGGATGTCAGGACAACTCTGCAAACCGACTGAACTTTGAGTATTTATGAAGGGAAAAAAGGCAAACTGGTGACCTTTCTGCATTTGGTGCTAATAGAAAAGAAAGGTCGCCATATTACGGACAAAGGTTTGAAAAAGTTAATGACCACTAACATCAAGAGAGTTTAAGAAGATCATAAAGCATTTATCATCCTCTTCATCTCAGTAGACCTCCTTGGATCTGGTTCATTGATTGCTCTCTCAGTGAGCACGTGCTTGATTCGGCACATTGACTTCCTAACCTGAATACCACATCCATCACAAAGATGATAATGAGAAAGTGTGGCATGTATTAGCAAAATGTTATGTGATTCAAACCAATAAAAAAAACCAAGAGCGAAGCTGGTGGCTGAGAGTGAGAAGGCAAAAAATAGCAGCTAATTAGTTCTAATACATTTCTGGGACAAGATGGGTTACTCATGGTTCAGATTTTGTCAACAACTTACAATAGCCAACGTTCATTCAATGACGGAAAAAAATGTTTATTAATCTACATATTAAGCATTTGGATTGGTTAATATGGTTACAAGAAATTCCAGAGTTCCCTAATTGCTACGTGCCTTTTTAGTCTTACTGTAGCAGGGTCGGTGGTGGAGAAGACCATAGAGCTTTGTTTTTTCGACAATCCTTGAACAGCAGTTTGATAACTCATAACTTTATTTGGCAATTAAATTAGATACTTTTTTGTTAGGTCGTAGATGTGTTTGACGCTGACCTCTCTACCTCCCAAGTTACGGGTAAGGTCTGCGTACACTTTGCCCTCTCCAGACCCCACTTGTGGGATTACACTAGGTATGTTGTTGTAGATGTATTTGACAACATAAAAGAAGATGATACTTATTTAAAACTAAATATAAAATAAAAAGGGCAGCCTGGTGCACTAAGCTCCCGCTATGCGCGGGGTCCGGGGAAGGGCCGGACCACAGATCCTTGTACGCAGCCATACCTTGCATTTCTGCAAGAGGTTGTTTCCACGGCTTGAACCCATGATCTCCTGGTCAAATGGCAGCAACTTTATCAGTTACTCCAAGGCTCCCCTTCAAACTAAATATAAAATAAAGAAGATTATATGGGAAGGCACATAAATGCTACATAAATTTTAGCCATAAAACCGACCAAATACGATAGCTTGTGAGCAAAACATAGCAGATCCCATGCATAAAGGATGAGAGTTGAGGTAACTTGACAGCAAAGGTAAAATATGTCTAGAGGCGTATTTGATTTATTGAAAAATCAACTAATATAAAGTTGAGGAATAATTAGTAATGCCACCTTGCAGCAGGAGGAATGCATACAAAGGGATTAAGAGTATGGAGGGAAAAGTTATAACAGAAGGCTTAATAGTGTGAGGTCCACCTACAACCATCTGTAGTATCAGAGTCTGATCGGCTGATCAAACATCAGGTTTTAATACAGTAAGATATACGGAGCCTAATAAAACCTCTGTAACACAACCAAGTTGCTCCTTCAACAAATAACTCAATGATTATAACTTTCATTAAAGCATTAAGGCTTTATTAAGAAGTTAACATGATAAGCTTGCATTTCATAAAAAAAAAAACATGATAAGCTTGCTTACTAATAGATTGAATTACAATATAATGCCTTAAATGTAGTTGCATAAAATAGGAAATTAGTAATCAAAGAGTGACAAGTGAGTGCATACATAATACATACTGTGGATAATTACTAAAAAGGATAACGTCATTTTGATTGAGTAACAAGTTAGTGAATTTCAACTTTCTGTTTTAATATTTAACATTGACTGTTTTTTTTAGATAAAGGTAACTGAAACATTGACTGAGCCTAATAAGATATACGGAGCCTAATAAAAACCTCTGGAACACAACCAAGTTGCTCCTTCAACAAATAACTCAAATACTCAATGATTATAACTTTCATTAAAGCATTAGGGTTTTATTAAGAAGTTAACATGATAAGCTTGCTTACTAATAGATTGAATTACAATATAATGCCTTAAATGTAGTTGCATAAAGTAGGAAATTACTAATCAAAGAATGACAATTAAGTGAGTGCATACATAGGAGCCGTTTGGACATGATTTGAAATCATGAGATGAAATCATGATGATTTGAAGTTGAAGTTTTGTTTGGACATGCAATTTGGATTTCTTAAGTTGTATTTTTTCTCATAGACATAAAACCCCACAAGTGGTGAAAATCATCAAAACTTTCTCAATTCTTATACAATCTTACCAAATGAGCAAATCATAGTTCATAATAAAATTAATACGCTACTAGAAGACCTTTCTAAAAAATACATCAATTGATCAAACTTTATTTCAATAAAATGGAAAATTGAACATGAGGTTGTAGTGTAACTACTCTTTAATATAATCCTCCCACATGGTTGGTAAGAGTAAATTTGTTATAAATATACTACCAACTTGTAGATCTTTTAATATTTGATATAAATGGTTGGAAATACGCTCAAGATTGGGAAACCTCAAGTTTTGAGCATTAAGCATCTGGTGTTGAGTCATTAACATGTTCTTCTCCTTTAGAAGAACATACCATAACTTTTGAAGATCATCCCAAGACTTCAGTCTCAGTTCAGAAGCTTTCCAACCTCGACCTGATTACATTTCAAAACTTCATCCGGTTAGATAATGAAGTTGTCTCCTTGCATACCAGTAGCATTAGTACTAGTCCCATAGTTCCTTGTCCTTTAATTTTCTGTTACTACCTGTTGTTTCTTTGCCTCGGTTATCTTCCACTTTTGTATGCTATGTAATGATTTCTGTATTATTTGCTATGTCTGTTGTACTGCTGTATTTTATCTTTTTAAAACTGCTTTATTATACGTTACCTGAGCCGAGGGTCTTTCGAAAACAACCTCTCTACCTCCACGAGGTAGGGGTAAGGTCTGCGTACACTCTACCCTCCCCATACCCCACCTTGTGGGATTACACTGGGTATGTTGCTATTGTTGCCGGTTAGATATAGGACTCATGTGAAAAACTTCTAATCCTAAGGTGGAGAAAATATATCATTGGCAGCACCGTGCACACCCCCTTCAGTTGCAAATAGTTTTCGTTTCTCCAACATAACAAAAATACATTGATCATAGGAATTAATACCTTCCATTTGGTTGAATCCAATTATGGATTAAACAAATCTAAATAAGTTGTAGTTTTTGATAGAAACAACAATGGCAAGGTCGAGCATGATCAACAATGGAGAGAAAATGAGGAAGAGAGAAGATATTTTGGTGGAATGCAAAAACTGATTCCATTTCTTCACTGTGTAGTTATATACAAGTATATTAACCGACTTACACTTTTGCCAACTAAGCAACAGCTCATTAATGCTAACTAACTAACAACTATTACACTTAACTAACTAATGATTGGAATTGGATACAATAATACAAGGTAGGATAAATATCTTAACCCCCCCCCCCCAAGCACAGACAACTTGCCAAGAACAGCAGAATTCTTGGGTCCAGTTAAGGCCTTGGTGAGAATGTCTGCTAGTTGATCTCCAGTTCCAATGTGATATAAAGCAATGAGGCCCTCTTGGAGTTTGTCCCTCACAAAATGACAGTCTACCTCAATGTGTTTTGTCCTCTGATGGAAGACAGGATTTCTTGCTGTGTAGAGCAGATTGGCTATCACATTGAAGACTGAGGGAAAGTGAGAGCCAATTCAGTAAACAGCCTGCACAATCAAGTAACTTCAGCAACCAGTTTCCTGAGAGCTCTGTATTCAGCTTCTGCTGAGGATAGAGAGATTGTCTCTTCTTGGATTTCCAAGGAATATTACCTAGTAACACAAGGTAACCACTAACTGATCTCCTTGAATCAGGGCATATAGCCTAGTCTGAATCACAATATCCTCTGATAGTACATTCAGGATCATTAGAGAGAAATATACCAAGGGTAGGATCAGTTTTGAGATATCTAAGTAGGTGAAAGGTTGCCTGCAAGTGGGGTTCTCTGGGGTCTTGCACGTATTGGCTTAAGTGTTGTACACTATATCTAATGTCAGGTCTAGTGTTGGTCAGGAAATTCAATCTCCCTATGAGTTTTCTATAGAAAGAAGGATCTGATAGTGCTGGTCCATCTTTGGCCTTGAGTTTGACAGCAGGGTCTAGAGGAGAGCTGGAACTAGCACAATTCAAGCAGTCATATTCCTTTAGAAGGTCAAATGCAAACTTCCTTTGTGAAATGACCACCCCATCATTTTTGTACAAGACTTTCAAACCTAGAAAATAATGCAGCCTTCCCAAGTCTTTTATCTTGAACTTGTCATGCAATTAATTCTTCAACTGAGTGATCTCTCTTGTATCAGTACCAGTAATGATCACATCATCCACATACACTGCTACATACATTGTAGAAGAGTCGGTCTTTTTATAAAACAAAGAGTAGTCATTTAGGGAGTAACTATAACCTCTGCAACACAATGCCTCAACTAGTTTGGCATACCACTGCCTACTAGCTTGTTTGAGCCCATACAAGGACTTGTTGAGCTTGCAAACTACACCTGGATTACCAACAGAAAGACCAGGTGGGGCCTCTATGTAAACTTCTTCATGTAGGTCACCATGAAGAAAGTCATTATTCACATCAAGTTGTGAAATGCACCACTGTTTCTTCACTGCAGTAGCTATTAAGGCTCTGACAGTTGTCATCTTAACTACTGGTGAGAAGGTTTCTGTATAATCAATACCTGTCTGTTGAGTGTAACCTTTGACAACCAATCTTGCTTTAAATTTCTCAACAGTCCCATCTGCCCTATGTTTGATTTTGTACACCCACTTACAACCAATGGTTTTTTTCCCTATCGGCAAAGGAACTAAATCCCAAGTGTGATTGGCATGAAGAGCCTCAAATTCAAGGATCATAGCAGCTTGCCAAGCAGGGTTCACAGCTGTTTCTTCATAGGAACTGGTTCACTATCAGTACAAACTTGTTGGACCAAGAGCTGACTATCAGGAGCCAATGAAGTGAGGGAAATATTGTTGTTGGTTGAGAAAAGGGCATTTGTGGTCATGGTGGATGGTGTATTGGATTTGTGGCCAGGGATAGTGCATATGTAGTCCTGCAAATGTGCAGAAAGGGTAGAGTTCCTAAGAGATCTTCTAGGTTCTGGTTGAGATGTGGTTGATGGATTGGAAGGAGGTTCTAATGGAACATGTATGGTTGGAAAACATAAGCAACCAAAGCTTCTTAATTGTCCATAGGAAGGTTTTCTTTTGTAAAACAGCTCAAAGGGACATTTGTTGTGAAGAGAAATGGTTGGCAACCTATTTATAATGTAGGTTTCTGTCAAGATGCACTCTCCCCAATATTTCAGGGGTAATTTGGATTGGAATAAGAGTGCTCTTGCAGTTTCTAAAGATATTTATGTTTTCTTTCAATGATACCATTTTGTTGAGGTGTATATGGGCAATTCTTTTGGTGAATGATTCCTTTGGATTGAAAGAATGACACTGCTTCTGTACTTGTAAACTCTAGGCCATTATCAGACCTCAAACTTTTGATATTGGTTTGAAATTGAGTTTCTACTAAGGAAGTACAAGTTTTTATTACATGTAAGGCGTTACTTTTGCAAGTGAGTAGGTGGGTCCAAGTGGCTCTACTATGATCATCTACCATGGTTAAAAAATACATGTAACTGTTGTGTGTGGGGGTATGATATGGTCCCCACAAGTCAACATGTAAAAGCTCAAATATTTGTGAGGTGGTGCTTTCTCTTTGGGGAAATGGAAGTCCAGGTTGTCTAGCCATAGGACAGATGGAACAAGTGAAAGGCTGTTTGGGAGAAAAGTTTACTGGTATAGAGGATATCCCCCTCATCTTAACAAAGGGCACATGTTCTAGTCTAGAATGCCTTAGAAGATCCACATTATCTTTACTGGGCACATATGAGTTTAAAACAGGAAGCCAAGATTTACTCAATACAGGTATGCAGGAATTTAAAACAGAAGGATGAGACTAATCCAATACAGTGCAATTAGTTTTATTATGGGAAGAACCAGACTTATTTACATCAGGACAAGAAACATAGTTTTGAGAAGTAGACTTGATTACAGCAGGACTAGTAATACACTGTAAGCTACTTCTACAAGTAGATTTCTGAATATTATGTGAATTAGAAGAAGTGCACTGTAAACTTTATTGTGACTGTGTGATGGACTGATGGACATATCAGCAGAGACATCATTAGCTGAAGTGGAGCAAGAGTTCTTCAAGCATCTTGGACAGAGAAGATACAAGCCATCCTTGACTTTACCAATCCCCTGAGGCCTCTTCTTTCAATTGAACAGTCGGACTGAATGGAAATGAGATCGTATTTGAAAGAAGGTACATACAGCACTCTATACAAGATAATCCCAGGTGTAAGAGTTACATTACCAATTTTTGTCACCTTAACTCTATAACCTTAACTCTATAACCATTAGGTAAGGTAATCAACAAAAGGTACATGAGTGGTCTAATATGAGATAAGAGGGATTTATTAAAGGTCATGTGATTTGATGCTCCAGAATCCAGGATCCATATGTCAGCTCTTGATTCAACACATTTTCATGAAAGTAAACTAAAATCCACAGAAAGAACAGATGCAGAACAAGCAAATTTACCTGCAAAGTTTGCTACTCCATTGGAATTGTTGGTACTGGTAGAGCATTCTCCACATTACCAGCATGGAAGTGTTGCATCAGACTGACTAAATGATCATACTGCTCCTTTGAAACTTTGATACTTTGACCATCATCTTGAAATTCCATGTTCTCATTCTCCTTACCAAGTATCATGTCAGCAGGTGTACCACAGACATTGGCAACAGACCTTTTTCCTTTGTTATTGTTGATTCTAGAATTCTGGTTGTTTCTGAAATTCTGAGTGTTGTTTTGAGTGAAGTTATTCTGAGGGTGATAGGATCCCTGATGAGAGTTGGCATTTTGTGTTGGTGGATATCCATGTAACTTAAAACACTAGTCTTTGGTGTGTCCTAGTCGTTTACAATGTTCACAGAAAGGTCTAGGCCTGTTTTTGTTTGAAGAGTAGTTTGTTCTGAAATTGTTGTTGCCTGAAGTACTGGGAGAGTAATTGTTTCTGAAATTGCTACTTCCTACATTGGCATTCAGTGAAGCTGATTCCATCACAAGTTGACTGTTTGGTCTAACTTCCCTTTGTCTTTTCTCTTGAATTAACAATGAAAAATCTTGTGCAACTGAGGGTAGAGGGTTCATCATAAGGATGTTTCCCCTGACAGTGGTGTATATCTCATTCAGCCCCATAAGAAAACTGATTAGTCTCCTATCTTGTTCAGCCTTGTGTAAATTCTCTTTTGCACCCCAAGTACAAGCACAACTACAGGTGGTCTTAGCAGTTAAGGTATTCAACTCTTCCCACAGCTTTTTCATTCTAGTGAAGTATCCAGTGATATTAAGGGTCCCTTGAGATAAATCACTAATTTCCTTTTGAATTTCATACAGTTTTGTGCCATTAGTTTGGTCATACCGGTCCTCTAGTTCTCTCCACAGTTCAACAGCATTATTAGCATATTCTACACTATCAGCTATATCTTTATCAAGATATGCTCCAAGAGGTTACCATATCGTCGCATCTCTCCCATTGTCTAAAGTTAGGTGCATCTGGTTCTGGTCATTTACATTCGCCAGTGATGAAGCCCAATTTGTTCTTCACAGAGAGAGATCGAAGAACACATCTTCTCCATGATCTGTAACCAACACCACTGAAAGGAACCAGAGTTAGCATCGCTCCGGGATTGTCCGATGGGTGCATGTACAAAGGATCGATGGAATCAACACCAGTCGCATCATTTTTATCAGTAACCGCCATTGATGAAGTACTTATTTAGTGAAATTTGAACTGAAAATAAAATACTTAGTGAATTTGAACCCTAATATGAAGGTGAACGAGTCGAATTGAAATGATGAGATCTAGAATTGCGATTAGAATTGAATTACGAATTACGATGAGATCGAGAGATCGAGAAAGAAATCAAAATCGCAGATTGCGATTGCAGAGATGGAGTACGATTGTGGAAGGAAGATTATCAAGGATCGAGCAGAAATCCTTGCTTTGATACCATGATAGAAATAGCAATTGTAAGCTGGAGCATGCTCAACAATGGAGAGAAAATGAGGAAGAGAGAGGATATTTTGGTGGAATGCAAAAACTGACTCCATTTCTTCACTGTGTGTAGTTATATACAAGTATATTAACCGACGTACACTTTTGCCAACTAGCAACAGCTCATTAATGCTAACTAACTATTTTTAACGCTAACAAACTAACTAACCAACTATTACACTTAACTAACTAATGATTGGAATTGGATACAATAATACAAGCTAAGATAAATATCTTAACAGTTTTGTTTCGCAGTTAATCTTTATTTATCTTTCCACATTCACATCTTTGTTGAAAGAATTTCTTTTGTAATCCCTTACATAAGGATTCAGAAAATACCTGATCACCATCTACACAAGTAAAATGTTTATAAAACTCCATTTAGGGTTAGAAATAAAAGCCTAATTTACAGCTGCAATCCAATTATGCAACATTGATACTTTTCTCATTGCTCTTGCTGCCACAGCCAGCACCATAACTACCCCTTTTTCTCAAAGCAAGAAAAGTACTTCAACCTAACGCGGTTTCAGCAATACAAGCAATAGAACCAGTAAGAAGAATATAAACATATCGAATAGGCTAACAGGGAAGCATTTTCACAGCAAAAAGGAAAGACTTTTACCGTAAACAACGGGTTTATCGTCATCTGGGGTTCTATCAACTTCAAAGAACTGCTCAAATGGATTAATAACCTTAGTTGTAGTAGCAGCTGCAGCAGTTGAACTCTCCAATTTCGCCGCAGCCAATAATGTTCTCCCAAAAAGTCTAGCAGCGAGCATGACTGACACGAGATTGCTAAAAAAATACAATATAAATAATCTATAATTATACCCCAAAGTATGTAAGTGATTTTCTAAGAGGAATTTTGTCGAACACAAAGTATGCACTTCTGTTTTTACAGGAAACAATTTCCCAATTGTTAGAGAAGCTTTGATCCATATGTAATTGCAAAGCATACAGTGTCACATGAATATTTAACCGTCAAGACTTACATGGTGTACTGACAAGAACACGGGACATGAATGACCAGTCTCCAAGCCTAACATAGTTTTTAGTTAAAAAGTAATAAAAAATAACTATACTTTAGGAAATAAAATTCGAACAAAAATACGCGTACTTAAAACATGAAAAAACTTATAAAGGCTCGAACTTTATGATTTCTTGATTATGAAACTCCATCAAATTTTGAACCTCATGAATTTTTCCTTAGTTTTGAACTTATAAAAATTCAAACCCCATGATTCATTTTTGTTTTTGAAACTCTAATAAATTAACTTTGTGAATTATTCCTTTATTTTGAATGGATAAAACTTGATACTATTTTCATTCTATCTATTTTATTAAATTATTTAAAAAAATTTGTCGGATGAACAAATCTTATAGAGTATATATTTAAGTTTTATCGATGTTTGAATTGTAATGTTAATTGAATATAAAAATTTAAGAGTAATTGGCGCTCCATGTTGGGTCACCCTCTAAACACCTTCAGTTAAGTTGAAGCTAAGAAAGTTAAAGCATAACATTTGATGTGATGTCTGGTGTGACTTCCATGTGGCACAAAATATATCACTTTTCTCTTGATGACACTCCATAGTCAAATTGACAATTTTTAGAGAAACTTACTCATGCTATTAAAAAAAACTACCCAAAATCGAGGACCAAAATTGAAGGATTGCGTCGATTTTTTAGTAAAAATCAATCAAAAAATGATGGATTATCGATCATCGGTTTAGGTCGCGTCGCTAGTGCAAAACCAATGCAGTTCGTTGGCTATGTAAAATTAAAAAATAAAAACAAAATTAGACGGATTCATTGTTCCATTGTTCTAATTAATACTTCTAAACTGCAGTTTTTCGTTAAAAAACCCGACGGATTGTATAAAAAAATAAAAAATCAACTGAGTCCGTTGATTTATTTTAGAAAAAGATATAAAAAGTAATTATAAGAAAAATAACCGGCAGTTTTCTTTAAAAAAAAAAATTTAAAAAATTATAGAACGCCGGTTTTTTTTTTTTTTAAGTAGTGACATCTCTCCTCTAATTGAGAGAGGGTGAGACAAGTGTCCATCCTTTTTTACACTTGTTTTTAATTTAATAAAAAATTTGTTGAAATACTTAAAATTTGGCAACAGATGTGAGAAAAGCAGTTAGTTAGTTAGTTACAGTGGTTAGAAGAAACAGTTTAGTGGATTAGTTGAAGAATTAGATTGATTCAAGGAATTAATATGTAGACTAATATGAATTGTGAGGCTATGGCGGAGGATGACGAAGAGCCACCCACTTCGAAGTTGCTTTCTTTTGACACAGATTCTTCATCCCAATCTCCAAAACCCCCTAATCTGACCACTAAGTTAATTTTAATTGTCGTCACTTGTGTAGCAGCAGCTATTATTATTGCCTTTGGTTTCCTCTTCTTTTCCTCCTCTTCCTCCTCATCTTCACATCAGCCTGATGTTGTATCGCGACCACTCAAAAAACTCAAACATCCAGTTGTTCTCTTGATTTCCTCAGATGGGTTTCGATTCGGATATCAATACAAGACAGATACCCCAAATATGAATAAATTGATTACGAATGGAACGGAAGCTCAACTAGGTTTAATTCCTGTGTTCCCAACTTTGACTTTTCCTAATCATTACGCTATTGTTACTGGTTTGTACCCTGCTTATCATGGTATTGTAAACAATTATTTTCTTGATCCCGATAACACTACTGGTGGAGAGGCTTTCAATATGAAGAGTTATGATCCTAAGTGGTGGCTTGGTGAGCCACTTTGGGAGACTGTTGTTAATCATGGTCTTAAGGCTTCTACTTATTTCTGGCCTGGATCTGAGGTGAATAAAGGAGGTTGGACTTGTCCACAATTTTTTTGTAAGGTGTATAATGGTTCCGTCCCGTTTGAAGAAAGAGTTGATACTGTTTTGAACTACTTTGATTTGCCAAGCGATGAAATTCCCTCGTTTATGACACTCTATTTTGGAGAACCTGATCATCACGGTCATAAGGTTGGCCCAGATGATCCTCGAATCACTCAAGCCGTTGAAAGAGTTGATGGGATGATTGGCAAGTTGATCCGAGGTTTAGAAGAAAGAGGGGTTTTTGAGGATGTCAACATTATAATGCTTGGGGATCATGGTATGGTTGGCACTTGCGATGAAAAGTTAATCTTTCTCGAGGATTTGGCTCCGTGGATTGAAATTCCAAAGGATTGGATACAGTCATATAGTCCATTGCTTTCCATTCGTCCACCACCAAGTTACTCTGCCAAGGATATTGTCACCAAGATGAATGAGGGCTTAAAGTCAGGGAAGGTTCAGAATGGGCAGTATTTGAAAGTCTATCTAAAGGAGGAGCTGCCTGATCGGCTGCATTATTCTGCGAGTGGTCGAATCCCACCCATCATTGGGTTGATTGATGAAGCATTTAAGGTCGAACAGAAGAGCTCAAAAAGAAAAGAATGTGGTGGATCTCATGGGTATGACAATGCATTCTTCTCAATGAGGTCCATTTTCATTGGCCGTGGTCCTAAGTTTGCTAGGAGCCGCAAAGTCCCATCTTTTGAGAATATTCAGATTTACAACCTGGTTACCACAATCCTTAATATACAAGGAGCATCCAATAATGGGACAATATCATTTCCAAAGACGATTCTTTTACCAAACCACTGAGGTTTAGCTAATTAGGAATGGATTTTAATTTTTGCTACCAGAGGTGAGAGAATATCATGTGATTTCTGTATGTTTCTCTTAACAATTAGAAAATGTTGTTAAGTTGATTTAAGGTGATGAACTAGTGTTGAAGGTTATGCACCTTGGTACCTCGCGGCATCACTTCAAATTTGCTGGCTTCCAAAATTAGAGTATTAGGTATGGCAACTATTTTGTGGCTGGCTTATTTTAAGATTAGTAACATTGTTGCTATTATGTAGATACATAATGAATTGAGAAAGAAATCCCTTACTCATATGATGTCCCATCCAGTGTTTTTGACTGATGATTTTGATTAAGTTGAAAATGTAAATGATGGAAGCTGTGAAATTCATAAATAAACCGAAATTAAACATTTTCCTCAGGACTCAGGGTGAAATGGCCTTATCTAAATTTCTCTCAGTGAAAAACCAAAAGTCCAATATCTGTTTGCCATGGCTGATTGGTAGTAAGAACATTAAGGTCATTGACTCCATAGCCCGTGCTCTTGATCAAGGGTTAAGCTTACAATTAGTTTGTGCTTCCATTTTTGTTGTTCCCTTTGTTGCATCATCAAGTCAGTAGCCTCGAATGGTAATTGTTGTAATTGGTGCATTCTTTATTCATGATAAAAATATATCTTTATTTGATTGGACTTGCGGTTGAAAATCCACCTTTGATTGTTATTCCTCCTTGCGGGCACTTTTGGAGAAAACCTGTAATGTCATACCTGATCTCAAAGTTGTTGCTATAAGCATTGCCAAACCAAAATAGCCTGCTGTTAGTGTATGAACATTCTCACTTCTTCATTCTTTTCGACTATCCAGAGAGGTTGTTTCTTTGGCAAGATGGACCTTTCGATGTTTGTGAACTCTGTAGAATTTGATAGTTCTTTCACATTTTTCTTCTTCTTTGATACTAGTTCATATTTAGTGTCTTTCATTTGATTGGGATCATGAAAAATGCTCTTGTTTTTTCTTCTGTGTCTGTTAATTGCTCCACTTCCTTGGTCAAACAGAAGTTCATTACAGGCTATATGGATGTGAGGAATGATAATGTTGGATCACCAAGTGCCTGGATTCTAGTAATTGATACAGGTCCAAGTCCAACCGCACGTACACACCACCCTTTTTATCCTAAATTGAACACAAACCCAGTCTAAGGTGAAGAAACATTCGATTTTTTGTTTCCGTGGCTTTTAACCATGTGGTCGTGGGTTCGATCCCACAGACGGCACCTGAATCGGAAATAACCTCTCTACCTCTCAAGGTAGGGGTGAGGTTTGCGCTCCCCAGACTCCACTTTGTGGAATTTCACTGCATATGTTGTTGCGGATATTGTGTGAAAAACCTGTTCTGATTACTTTAATGTACCATACTATTTGAGCTTATGGAGATAAAATGATTTTCATCACTGCCATATCTTTTTTCTTTTGATTGTCATTATTGAAGTAGCAAAAAACCTGTGAGACTAACTAAAAGATGAGACGTCATGGCTAATAGAATCTGTATCTTTTTGAGCTTGTCGAATGAAATCTTTTTGTGTCTTTTTCTTCTTCTTGATAAGTGTTTGTAGAATGAAAGATGATCATGACATATCACTAAAAGGTGTAAAAGTTCCAAAAAGGAAGTCTTGAAGAGGACAAACACAAGTAGCCCCACTTCCACCAGAGCCCTTCCTATAATTTTTGGCTTGTAAGGTTCATCACCATCAAGAGAACAACAATGTATAACTATACTGTATGTTATTACAATTGTGACCTAAATTAATTTAGCACAATTCAACGATCTCTTTGAGCAAAAAAAAAAAAAAAAAAAGGCATTAATTAAGACAACTCATACGACATCTTACGTTATTTTAGTCATAATAAACTTTTAAGTGAAAAATCGATGATAATATTTTTGCTATGTTATTGTGACTACTAATAACTAAATTCATTGTTGTGGACAATAAAGTATGCAAGTATGTATGGAGTACTTGAACAAGTTATATGAATAACGAGTAATTAAAATCTTGAATCCATCTTTAGATAAAGATAAGTACTTAACCTTATTTATTTGAAATTACTTGTCTAACTAGTTTTTAGTTAGTTCTGCAAATTAGAACTACAACAGCAAAATTAAAGCCATGGCACTTTTAGAGTTGCATTTTCTTCACATAAACTGCATGGCTAAATTAACCATTGGGACCAAGCCACAAGGAGAAAGAGGTGTCATTTGGTTTACTCGAAGGGACGAAATAGATTGTTACATTGCGATTAGTTAATAAGAAACATCATATTTGTTCATTGATTAAAGTACTGTTTGGACATGACCTTACTTTTGGTAAAGTGAAATAATTATTTGTAAAAATTTCACATTTAGAGAAAACTAAGAGCAACTATATATGGAGGAGACACTAGTATAGTACACTCATTCATAACTTTTACATTTAACGGTCTTGGAATTCACATATACTAAGATGAAAAAAAAATATTAGTTTACTGTTCTGAGCTTCATTTATTAATCTCCAATCCCCCAAAAATTCACAACCATCTTCTTCCTTTTACCTTTCCATAAGCACACTTACCTCCTGTAAAAGGGATTTGTTCCTGCATTGGAATTTGTGTTTAATAAAAACTGAGTTTATTGTACGACCAAATCCGTCATTAGAATAAATGTTAATCCTTTTTTTCTTTTAATTATAAAAAAAACATAAGGCTAAGACTAAAAAACATTTTTTTCAGAAAAAAAGTCAGATTGCTGACGAAAGATAAACTATTTTAATAGGAGTACAAATTATCACGTAAACTAATCCAAGGGGGGGGGGGGGGGGTGGGAGTCGAGATTTTCTAATTAATTTCTACTATTTCTTACAGATCTTTCCCGAGAGAGAAAAAGGAGGGTAAAAAATGAAAGAGTGGAGGGCCAATTTCAAATCCTATTAACTTCGCATCTTGCTCACAATATTCTACGAAAAAGTCTAAATTTGTCATTAATTAGTAGTTGGGATTAATATACTTTTATCATTAATTTTTATTTAAATATGTCCTTCTCACAAATGACAAAAGCGTCCTAGTACATGAACCTTTTTTACTGGAGAAACAAATCAAATTTTCATTTAACCTATGAAAATGATTTAAAGTTCCTCTTGAACTTTGTAAAATTGAATATATTTCATTTTCCCGTCTACCATCAATCATCGCTCTAAATCTATCATCACTATAATAATAAATTCTCTCCACTCTAAAAAAACATGGCTTGAAGAATATTGTTACTCCACCATCACTTCACCCGAGTCACAAAAAGAATTGTAGAATAGCGTAATTCTCCTGGATTGGAGGCTTCACATTAATGCATATATATATATATAAGTATTTATAATTACAAAATCTATTTAGAGAAGGATATCTACTTTACATAATTACACTAAAATAATAATTACATAATATATGAAGAATATCAATATATTCTCTATCACACCCCCTCAGTCGGAGCGGAAGGAGGTCGGACGGTGAGACTGGATCTGAAGTCAAGGAACAGTTGCCGATGAAGTCCCTTAGTGAATATATATGTGTCCTGATAGGAAGAAGGAACATGTAGCACCCCAATATGGCCAATGACAACCTTCTCACGAACAAAATGAATATTCATCTCAATATGTTTGGTTCGCTGATGCTGAATCGGGTTATGAGACAAGTAAACAGCAGATATGTTATCACAGTAGACAAGAGATGTCTTACGTAAGGGACAATGAAGCTCTAGAAGGAGGTTTCTGAGCAAACAAATTTTGGCAACAACGTTTGCAATGCCTCTATATTCTGCTTATGCACTTGAACGGAAAAACGTGGCTTGCCGTTTTGCAGACCATAAGATGAGACTATCACCCAAAAATACACAGTAGCTGGAAGTAGATCGACGTGTGTCCGGACAGCCGCCCCAATCAGCGTCCGTATCTGATATCAGCCTGGACGGTGCAGATGGATAAAGATTCAATCTGTAGTCAAGAGTACCCTTAACGTATCGAATGATACGCTTGAGAGCGGTAAAGGTGAGGCTCCCTATGAGCATGCATGAACAAACACACTTGATGAACGACATAGGCAATATCGGGCCTAGTGAAGGTAAAATACTAAAGTGCACAAGCAAGACTTCTATAAAGAGAAGGATCGAGTACCGGATCCCCGTCATCGGCACTGAGTTTCGATTTTGAGTCGACTGAAGTGGGCATAATCTTACAGTTTGTTATTTTAGCCCTATAAACAATTTCTTCGGCATACTTACGCTGACGTAGGAACATTGCATTTTTGGATCTGGATGCTGAAATCCCCAAAAAATAACTCAACTTACTCAAGTTTGTCATAGCAAATTCAGATTTGAGCAGGGTAATTATCTCGTGTTTTAGCACATCAGATGAGGCAGTCAGAACAATATCATCCACATAGAGCAAAAGATATGCAGTGTCATTACCTCGATGAAAAATAAAAAGTGAAACATCACCTTTGCTGCACACGAATCCGATCTGCATGATGTAAGTGGCAAAGCGCTCATACCAAGCCATGAGGATTGTTTCAAGCCATAGAGTGACTTTCGAAGATGACAGACATACTAAGGAGCCTCTGGATGCACAAAGTCATGCGGTTGATACATATATACAATTTCTTTCAAATCACCATATAAGAACGCATTTTTCACATCAAGTTGATGAATCGGCCAGTTCTTTACCATAGCTATGCTCAAAACAGTGCGAATGGTGACTGATTTATTGAAGGTCTCACCACAATCAAATCCCTCATGTTTCATAGTGCCATTTGCCATAAGTCTCGCCTTATAATGTTCAAGCTCACCACTATCTCTAAATTTGTGATGATATAGCCAATGCAACAAATCACATTCATCCCCTCTGGTCTCGGTACAAGATCCTAAGTGCGCTGTATAGTGAGCACGTTAAATTCCTCACGCATGGCCACATTCCAATTCGGGTCAAACTTGGCTAATTTTGGGTTTTTAGGTATAGGTGAGATGGTCTGAGTGGATAGGTTAAAGTGGATTTTTGGTTTGAAAATCCCATGTTGGGCACGGGTTTCCATACGGTAGGTTGGAATCGTGACGTTTGGGCTGACGGGAAGTGGGGGTAGTGGGGTCGGGTGGGTGATAATATTATGAGGCAGGGATTGGCGGGGGTTGTGGGGCCGTTGGGGGCAGAGGGGTGGTTGATGGGTGCTGCTGGGATGTCGGCGAGGGGTTGGGGTAGTGAGGCAGGGGACTGGTCGACGGAGGTGGTGGGTTTGGGCAGTGAGACAGGGGACTGGTCGACGGAGACAAGGGATTGGTCGACGGATGCGGTGGGTTTGGGCAGTGAGGCAGGGGACTGGTCGATAGAGACATGGCGGCCGTGATTGGAGCAATAGGTGGGGAGGTGTTTGATGGGACTTGGGGCTGTTACGGGACAACGGGGGAACCGTGACGGGATAAGCGGGATATTAGCGCTATGTATGGCGTTTCGCATGAGAGAGGAAGTGTCTGGGTCATTAAGAAAGTCATAATAAGTGACTTAAAGTTGTTGGACGTTTGCAAATGGGAAAACGTTTTCCTCAAATGTGACATGGCGAGAGACTAGAATTTTATGTGTGGACAAATCATAGCATAAGTACCTCCCTATAGTTCGATGGAAAACCTAAGAAGACGCAAGGAGAGGTGCGAGGTGCTAATTTGTGAGGGGATGTGGAGGCAAGATTTGGGTAGCACAAACAATCGAAAATTCGAAGGTGATCATATGAAGGTATCTGACGGAATATAATTTCGGTAGGAGTTTTATTTTGAAGGGTACGGGTAGGTAATATATTAAGAAGGTATTCTACCATTTTTAACGCGTATACCCAAAAGGGAGGAGGGAAGAGAGGCATGAAAGAGCATTGTACGGATCATATTGTTAACAGTGAGGAGTATTCTTTCGGCTTTACCATTTTGAGGTGAGGTATGGGGGCACGAGAATCGAAACACACTGCCATTATCCGCACAAATTTTATGAAAGGGGGAATTTTTAAACTCACAACCATTGTCACATTGAAGCGATTTATGACATTTTCAAACTGAGTTTTAACATATGTTCGAAATTCAAGAAATGTGGAGTAAACTTGAGACTTATATTTGAGCGGATAGACCCAAAGAAAATGAGAGAAGTCATCAAATAATACCAAATAATATTTATGACCCAGTTTGCTAGTAATGAGAGATGTCCATAAATCCGCATGAATGATGTCAAAAGGAGAAAAAATAACTCTTAAAGATGACATAAACGGAAGTCTAACATGCTTTCCTAGAGGACAAAAATAGAAATTTTGGGAAAATTTCTCTTTATTACATTGAATTAAATTGTGACTTCTAAGAAAGTTAAATACTGGTGCTCCCGGGTGTCCAAGTCTATTGTGCCAAATTGATGGAGAGATTGCAGCTAGGGAGGTAGGTGGATTTACAATTGCGGCGGAATTGGATGAGAAAGGATATAGGTATCACACACTATTACATCTTGTAAGAGTTGTCCCCGTACGTAGGTCTTCCAAAACCCAAAAGGGTCAAACACAATAGATACGAAATTGTCACTAGCAAATTTTCTAACAGAGATTATGTTTATAATGATGTTAGGAGCATATAGGACATTTTTAAGGTAAATGGTGGGTGAGGTGGTTGTGTTTGAGTGGTGTCGTAGCCTTGAATTGGAATGTGATTGCCATTGTCGACCAAAATAGATTGAGGATTGTTCAAATTAAATAGGTGAGGGAGATTACCAGAGTCGCGAGTAAGGTGGGATGTGGCACCTGTATCCATGTACCATGTGTCATCGGGCTGCTGGAGATTTGTAGTGATGTAAGCCTGACTCAGTTCGGTAGGGTCATGGGACCGTAGGCATGCTGTTGGGCCGTGTGTCGCGCCCGATTTTGACCCGACCCCCCGCGAGAGGTCGGAAGCGGAGCACGGACGTGTTCAGGTGATTCCTAGGTAAGAATTGAGGAGTCGCCACCTAATTATTTTTTATGGTGAATTAGGACACCTAAATATTAAACTAAATGCTGCAATGTAACTCCAATTTTAAGGTCTGCGAAACTAGCGAGATTCTAGGTAAGGGTTCTTTATTATCCTAAAGGGAAGGGGTTAGGCATCCTTTAAGATCCGCTAACTTGCGGTTATCCGGTCAAACTCAGGTTAATTATTACTAGAAAAATATATGTTTTTACAAGTATAACAGATTTAAAGATGTTTGCAAATAATTAGTAAATGATGCATTTTAAAAAGAAAGATACATGTAGAGATTTTTTAAATATGCATTTGAATGGTATTTAAAGAGAAATACATGTAGAGTTGAAAAATATGTATTTGACAATTGATAGTAAAACAAATTATTTATAATGCCAAAGAAGTAAGATTTTGAGAATCAATGAATTGTAAATTGACAAAAAGATAAGCTTATTCGGTATGATTAATAAAGCGAATAAAAGATGACAAAAGTTGTTTTAAAAATCTTGAATACGCGTGACGAGCCTAAAATAAATAAACTAACGAAGGATTTCTAAGTTTGAATTCAACCGAGCCTACAAATAAATAAGCTAGCGACGGGTTTCAAATCTTAAACTAACCTATGAATTAATCCTAAGTTTGCCTATTCTAAGCATTTCAATAATTACATAAGTGCGATAAATAATATTACAATACAAAGCGGAATAAAAGTTTGAATTAAAGAAAGAAATAAAAATAAATAAACTCCGAGGAATATTTGTCTTTATTTGCTTTAATCCCCGCAAGCCGTCACGAACAAACGGTTAGAAACAACTAAATACAAATAACTCCATATCCGTATTCAAAACAAGAATGTTTTGATCACGGAGGGCTCGAACTTAAATTTTGAAAAGAACATTCCAATCACGTCGTGGCTGCAAACATATGACTAATGTAGTTTATTTTGATTGCCTCGCCTACTAAACGTGTTGGTCTCTCGGGTGAAATAGAAAAGATCACTATAATCACATCGTGGCTTGCGAATATATAATTCACCTCGCCTACTAAACATGTTGATCTCGGATGAAATAAAAGGTTTAAGTCTTCATCATTGCCCGTAAGTTATATTTCCGTCTTTGCAACTCGTGGTGGCCTCAAAATCGACGAATATTTTTCATCGGCCGTGTAGTATCGTGTTCAAATCAAGTAAAATAAAATCGGAACGAAACAAATGACAAGCTAGCAGTAGCGATGGCGTAAAAACAGAGGCAGAAAAACAATTTCCGAAAATGACGCGGTGTCTAGTTTAAAACAAGAAAACAAGAGAACAAATATTTGAATGCTTGAAACAAATGAACTCGAAATAGAAAGCAATGTTTAAAAAATGCGGTGTTTATTTTAAAACAAGAAAAACGGTAAAAACAAGAAAATAGTAATCAAGCCAGCAAGAAACCGAAACGAAAAAACAGTGTTAAAGCGACTGTTTTCAGCCAAGAAACAACGGAAAATGGGTTTTAAAATAACGCAAAGAGTGGGCGGAAACGCAGAAGCGTAGGGGGCATGTCAAAACGACCTAAAGTAGCGAGTGCTTTTAGCCAAGAAAACAATGCAAATTTGGGCTAAAATACAGCGATGATAAGACATCAAATATGCTCAAAATGTAGCAGTAAAATATTTCCGAAAAGAAGTGTAAATGGTCAAGATTGCGGCAGCTTGTGCGCGTGCAAACGCAAAGCAGAGATAATGGCTCAAAAGTGCGAATCGGCCCACGTAATGCAAAGAATCGCGGCATCTCGGAATCAAGCACCAAAATGCAACAAAACCCATAACTAGAACTATTTAAAGATGACATATATCCGAATCTCAAGGTGCAATGGATACCACAACTATTGGTAGCACGAGAAAAGACATAAAGGGGAAGGTCAACTTAAAGACCAATCACTCTAAACTTCAAATTTGAAAGATAAGAAGATCAAGGGGGGGGGGGCTACCACCATTCATTTCCGATGCCGCAACAAGATTCAAAAGGTTTCTAGAACCTTAGGCATGGCAGGCTATCGAAGAAGGCTAAACCAAACCCAAAGCTTGCCTCGAATTTCAGCCAAAGATAACAATATAATAAAAAAGATTTCAAACAAGGGAACTATCAATTTGGGACTCTGCTAAATACACACATGTGCACGTATCGCTTAACATACTAATATGGTAAACCAAATGACTCGAATGAATTATATCTTTGTCATGGATGCAGTCTAGCATTTAGATAGATAAAGACATATAGATGATTAGTTCAGAAGACATTATAGGACATGGAATAACTCATACATATCATACTTATTAGACTTACTAGGCAAGGCAAAGGTGTATTCAGTTCATCAAACATAACTAACATGCAGAAATAGTTAACTGACTCTCTAGGAATAATATCTCAGATTATACAGAGCCACTGGTGGTCTAATTACACATATGGACATATTCATGCTGTACACTAGTCAATGTAACATATCGCGTAACACCGCTAATCAGGCTAGCATACATGTAGGTACACCTGTCATAGCACAAAATGGTCCAAATAGTAGCCTAGGCATGGTTTAAGTAGAACCAAACTAGGCATGTCATGATTCAGGAGGTTCACATTAAAGGATGAGACATCTTGACACTTAATGGATAGCACACACTAGCATTAGGCAGAATTAGCATTAGGCAGAATGAGCAGACTCAATTCAAAAAAAGAGAAATGAAACAATTGCACTAATATCAGGCCAGTGCAGGTATGAAGAGTAGATCCAGGCATAACAAGAAAGAATACCCAGATGTCTCAACACCAAGTCAAACAAATTCAGTTATCTTATCCATGTATAAGACATCGAATATTAAAGGAACAAGCAACATATATTGACACAGAGAACTTGGGGCAACTTTTCTAGATCAGATAGCATGTCTCCTGATTTTTGGGTCAAGCCTAATCAAGAATCAGAAAGACAGAACCAGTTTATAACCTTAGCAAGAAATCAAAAATCATTGCGGTCTCATATAATCACTCCTTATTTATCATACATCGTAGGAACTTGGCGTAGCAACACGAACAAAACTAGAATTAACCGCAACATGTCCTTTACTCAACAAACTGTTTGACATAGATAGGCATGCTTGTGATTCAGATTCATAGCAAGAAAAGACAACCCACACTCACAGGTAGATAATGCATAACTCAATAAGAATCAAAGACCTTCATATCCCTAAGTTTAAACCATTCCTTAGATTTTTCTATTCACTTAAGCGAGCTTTAACATTTGGACTATACCCTATACATGCTTCCTTCATGAAACATGATTACAAACCACATATGGAATGCATTAGAAACTATGGCTTAACAGTAGTATAAACTGGTTCAAATAATGCAAATCACTAATGAAAATGTCATTCAAGCAAACTCTAGAGGTAGGACATGATACAAGATAACTTGGGAGACTTCACATGTTAATATCGAGGCCTTTTAACACTTAAACAGGTAAGGCAAGTGTGTTTATCGATTCGAGACTCAAAAATAAGTATGATTCAACATTCGAATCCAATATGATCACACGATGTCCATAAAATCAACACACACACAAAGCTTCTTACCATATTAAGTATAAATCTGATAATACAAGGAAAGCATTTCTAAACATTAATTGCCAATTAAACCAGCTAACATACTTGACACAATAATGAACATAATAGCAAAAATGACTATCTTATCACATAATTAACAACAAAACACATAAAAATACAGAAAACATACTTGAGAGGAATTTGTATTTACCGACCTTCTCCGAGCGTGACCGAGGCGTGTTTCGAATCGTCGAATCCGCTCGGAGACGTTATTTTGGAATTCTGATTTTGCGATTTCGGAATTCTGATTTTGGATGCTGAATTTCTGATTTTGGAATGCTGCTTTTTACTTCTTTTGACCCGACCCGGAAGTGACCCGACCCGGAACAAAAAAAACAGTTGGAAAGAGCAAAAAAATTCAAGATTTTTTAACACCACAAACCAAATAATTTCGACCTATGTTTTGAACATTTAAGTTGAAGAACATATGCAAGAACAAACACTTTAAGTAGATTTCGGATTTTTGAAATCCGGAATCTTCCCAAATAGTGAAGAACACAAACAAAGTATAAAGCAAAACCTTTAAGAAAATTTCGGACTCATAAACATAAATTTTCGGACTTAAAATCGACCCCAAAAACTCTAAGAAATCCCCTTCAAAGACAGATTTTCGGGCCTCCCTAAATGAAGAACAAAGGGGATATTTATAGGTGGATTTCCCCCCAAGAAAGAAAGAGTTTGAAATTCGAATTAAAGGCAAAGATTTCTGAATTTTGGAAGCGGATTTTGGGGGATAAGGGTATGGTGAAGTGATGGGAGGGGCGTGGTGGTGTCAGGGTTTGGTGGTGAGGTGACCGGAGGTGTGGGTGTAGGGGTGGCGTGCGGGTTTGGGTTGAAGGAGAGAAGAGTGTAGGGTTTTTCTTGATTTTCTGTTTTTTTTTTTTTGGGGTTTTTGTTTGGTTTGGGGGGATTAAAAATGGGAGGATGGGTTATGGGCCGCGGGTTTGGGCTGGGGCGACGGGTTAATGGCCGGTTGGGCTTGGAGTTTTGGTTGGTGCTTGGTGAAATAAGGGAATGGGCTTGGGAGTTTATTTTGTGGGTTTGGTTTAAATGGGATTGTGGGGGTTGGACTTGGAAGGTGGGGTGGCCGATTGGGCTTGGAAAGGTTTTGGGATTTTGTTTTGTGGGTTTGGGTATAAGGGAATTTAATTGGGGAGTTTGGGCTTGTTTGTTTGGGTAGAATTTGTATTGGGTTGGAAAAATGAAATGGGTTAGGAATTGAAAAATATAAAAGGGGTTTAATATTAAAAGATATTATATATATTTTTTTTTTGTAAAAGATGTGAATTATTTAAAATAACATAACGACGTGATAATAATAAAAATATAATATTTGCGAAATGTTTAATGCTTAATAAAAGGGAAATGCGGTGCAATTTTGCGAGAATAAAATAACATAGAATTTCGGATAAAACTTATGATTATAATAAAAATGCAAATGATATAAAATATGCGAATAATAATAATAATACGAGGATATACACATATATGCCTATATTTTAAAATTATTTTAAAAGTGGCAAAATATTAAAAATTACGAATAAAATCATAAAAGATGGGACAAAATTGGGTGTCAACACCGTGGAGAAGTGGCCTGGTGTTGTTGGCCCGTGTACCGTGGGCCTGGAGGTGGACCCAGGATGCTGGGCTGTAACGAGGAATACTATACCATATTCGTGGATGGTAGGTTAGATAGAAAAGCGAGGTTGTTGAAGAACCCTAAAAGCGAGCGATACGCTAATCAGATTGGCGAAAAGTTACCGAAATATGTTGATTGGAGAGAGAAAGGTATTGTTCCAGGAATAAATCAAATTGTAATGGGGTATTGATTTCCCTGTTAGAGCAACTGGCTTAAAAAATTTGTTGAGCAATATTGTTATTTCATTATCATCTTCACGTTCCATACACAATTAGTGCACATGAACATTCTCGCTTGAAGAAACTTGAGCGTTACTGCTTACTAGGGAACGTGAGTTGCTGTTTTGCATTCTGTTCAATCTTCTAGCATGCATTCATGCTATAACCCAATAAGGATCCAACCCGAACTAAAAAAAAGAGATAATTTTAGATTCTAAGAGTGAGAAACAGAAGAGACTTTTAGAGAGAGAAAGGGTGTGGCTTCTGATACCATGTGACTTCTGATACCATTTAGAATAATATAATTCTCCTTGGCTGGATGTTTCTCATTAATGTAATATATATAGGTGTTTAGAACTATAAAACATAATTGGAGAAGATCTCTAAACCTAATTGGAAAAGGATCTCTAAACCTAATTGAAGAAAGATTTTTATTTTACATAATTACACTAGAATAATAATTACATAATAAATGGAGAATATCAATATATTCTCTATCAAGAACATACAAGAAGCCACACTGAAATTACCTAATTAAACAACCTCTCGCACCTTCATCTTTATCTATTCGGTCTGTCACCAATTTACCTCTATCGTAAAGCCACCGACCCTCAACCAATATAATCCATCTTAACTGCCATAATGTTATTGCATATGATGTAGAAGCTAAAATTGTTTACCTAAGTTTATTTTAGCATTATATAGTTCATACGGGAACTTTGGCATGTTGATACTTTTGTCAGTGGAATTCCGATAAAGATAGAAAATTTAACTTGCTGGTGCATTTGTTCATTGTTTGAGTTTCATTTTGGATGATTTGAAGCTTGATGGTGGTTAATTTGAGCTCGAGGGAAACAAATAATGTCGTTTGAGGATCTTGTAACGACTAATCTTTCAATCCTGAAAAATAATAATCAAGACAAGAAAAATAACAACAAAGAATAATGTTTGATTTCAAGAATTTGTCCGGGGGTTACAATCTGTATGAAATCTTAAATAAAAACATGTGATTCTCTTATTCTTCTCCTCACAATACGTCGTCAATCAAGGGCTTTGCTTGTTCTTGAATGGAGAATTACTTGTTGTCGAGATTTCACTATAACCTATTTAAATAAAATTAGTTTGAATAATAATAATTTATAATTTATTTTTACGAAATGGATGTATGGTAGATCTATCATTTATCTGGTTGACCCGTCACTCACGAAGTCTAAAAAAATCTTGCAAGCCAAAAAGAAAGATTTTAAAATCGTCCAAGTGATCCCAATGTAGATTAATTAGGGGTTCCGGAGAGATAACAAAGAATCCCTTAGCCTATAAAAAATTAGGGAAAAACTGAAAAATGATAAATACGTTTTTTAAGAAGAAGTAATCAAGTGCTTAGTTTGGGAAGTAAAAGATATCTATTGGGAAGGTAAATCTTTTGAAAATCTTTTTACCACTCTTGCTGCAAATGGAAAAATTCAGATGATACTCAATCCTATTTTTTTTCCAGAAATTTTATTTTTTAGAGAGGTTATTATGGAAAGTTACATATTTTTAAATAAAATAAGTTTGAATAATATTAATTTACAATTTATTATTTACGAAATGTATACATGGCAGATCCGTCATTCATATGGTTGAACCGTCAATCACACAGTCTAAACATTTTTGCAAGCCAAAACGGAAGATTTTAAAATCGTCCAAGCGATTAGGGGTTTTGGACAGACAAAAATAATCCGTTAACCTATAAAAAAATTAGGGGAATAAATAAAAAAATGTTAATTATGTTTTTTAATAAGGAAGTAATCAATTGATTACTTTGGAAAGTAAAAGATAATGTAGGCGTGTCATTTAATGGGCTCCTCCTTATAAGGTCGCGTGGAGCAACCACAAAAGATGATTGGTTGAAGCATTGGTGGTGGAGCCTAATGAGTAGTCCTCCACCAGTTTGTCTTTCTCCATCATCTTATATATATGCATGCATACACGTCCACAAAACACAAATATTTTCATACAAAACCCTAGTCTCCAATTAAAATGAAAGTTACTCCAACCAAATGAAGCTCAATGGTGAAACATCTCTACCAGCATCGCCCATTATTGTGGAGATCCTGTATAACAAGTCTGACAAGAAGCTTCAAAAATTTAAGGGTGAAGTATACGAAATGCTAGATAGAATTCTCCATGACATGGACAGGGACTACATCAACAAAATCTTGTTGAACCTTACTCCACTCACCACCCTATTCGCAATGCACAAGGATTGTCTCCCACTGGAGAGCCCTGCCACCAAGGAAAAAGAGGACATCGAGATTTCTGATGACAACAATAACTCTTTCCACCAATCGCAAACTCCGAAGGTCAGCCCCAAATCGGTGGCCAAGTTCTCAGACAGCTCCGCCACCTAGTGTGGTTGTGTCCATGATTCCATTACTGTGTCACCCTGTTTTGACCTCTTTTGCTGTGGATTTCTTTGTTGGACTTCGTAATTTTGTTTAGGGTTTAGTTTGTGTTTTTTGTTGGAAGTCGGTGGCTGTATTTATCCTTATTTTTATTTATTTAATGAAATTCTAATTTACTTTAATTTTAATTCGTTTCAAAGATAATATGACTTGAATAAATAATAAAGCTACAATAATCAGTTACATATTTGGTTTAAACTTCATTAATACATAAGGTAATAAGCTGAACAAAGTGAATATATTTTTTAAAAATCAAAAGAATTGATCCCATATTTGTTGAAAGAATTTACCCGATTTTAACATTAAATATGTTTAAAAGTTAAGATACAAAATAAATAATAAAGATATATTGTGCATTATTTTGTTTATCATGTTATGTGCCTTTACTACTAAAAAAGTGATTATTATTGTCTAAATCCTCTATTTTATTCCTTTTTCTATGGTTGACTTAGCTGACCATCAGATGATGAGACTTGACGGATCAACCTAGTTGCGGATATTTGAGGGCACATAAATGAGGAAATGTGGTTAAGTAGTTAACTTAGCCGATCATAAAATGATTACATTTGACGGACCAACCCAGTTATATATTAATTCACATTTGTTAGACTAATCCTTGGAACTACTCCTTGACCAAGATAATTGACGAATTTATCCTAATGAAATTTTTTGGAGGAAAAGTAAAATGAATAGTAATTCTTAGGGGAGGGAAAATGTCTTTTTTTAGCGTCTAAAGATGTGTATATATATAAAACTCTGGCAAACACTGTCACACACAAAAAAGACGTGAAATGGACAACCCATCATTTGATGTGTGTATGACCGATTCATACATCAACCATGATGGTTTGGTACTATGGCCTTGAAGCTAATTGTTTTTAATTTTTCACTAACATCCATCTTTTTTTAAAAATTTATTAGTAACAATTTGAAATGTTTTCGCAGTATATTCCTAAAAGGATATATGAACATCTTCATCCAACAACCAAGAGTGCAATTCTCAAATGTCGTGGACAAAATTGGGTTACAACTTTGGTTGTTAGTCATGGTCGAAGAAGACTCAAAGATGGCTGAAAAAGTTTTGTTATAGACAATAATATCAAAAGAGGATGAGTCCTTAAATTTGGGTTGCTTGAAGTAACACCCGATGTTGTTGTCTTCGATATCAAAGTGAACCAAGAAGGAACATCTCATTTTCCAATTGAGCTTGAGTAGTCTGTATGAGTTTTGTATTGATATTGCTGATTTTAAATTATTTTGTAAAATTTTAATTGTATTTGGAAATGTTAGGTTATTGCCATGGGTTAAAAAAGTCTCCATCCCTCCTTTTTTGTCTAAAGTTTCTCAAAATAATATGTGTAATTTCTAAGGTTTACTTAGTTGACCATCAAATAATTTCATTCGACGGATCAACCAAGTTAATTATGAAAGACTTGCACATTCTTAGTAGAGTGAAATGAAATAAAAATTTTCAGAAAAGACCTTATACTTTCTCGATTTTTTTTTTGTATTTTCGAAACAAATATGTACAGAAAAATAAATAAAAATTTAGTGGAGGGAAAATGAAACTTCAAAATTTAAAAGAACTTTTAGTTTCTAGAAAAAACTTTTAGTATTTTCAAACCCCCTATAATATGTTCACACTAGGTTGCAACTCTATATTTACCCACACTCTTTATCATTTTCATCTCTATTCCCCTTCATTTCTCTCTAATTTTACATTCATTCATTAATTGTGAAATGACATTGGTTGTTACCTAAATATCTTACCCGAGTTTGTTAGCTTTACCAGCGAACAAGTCTGTCTTTATTTGGAGTCTTTGTTACATTATGAAGTATGAGAATACTCTAATAGGTCTTGTTCGCTGGATAAGGCTAACAAATCCGGGCAAGATATATAGTTAACCTGCGTGTGACAATTTTGTTTCCATAGTCGTAATCAATTAAGGCAACACAATCTCATCTTTACTTTACTATGGTTTTATCTCTAATTGTACATTCAAACCTTCTGCTAAATTGGTGTCGTTCGAGTTGTGATGGTTAAAAACTATGACTTTCTTGGCATGTAACCAGCTATGAATCGCATGACACTAATTTAGCTTAAAGTTTGAATGTAAAATTTTTCAATATAAGGACTCGCACATTCTACAATATTCTAAGGTTTGTACATTTTTAAAGTGAATGAAGTTTGTCCAGTACCTGTTGTGGGGGCATACCAAATAAATAAATGGCTCAAATAAACTCATAATATACACCACTAAAGGACCTTAGATGCTTTTATACAATTATATGTGAAAAGATATGTGACTTGGTAAATGACACTATCCCGCAAAACACAAGCTACTACACCACAACTAGTTCGTCCAACGTAGGAGCTAGTTAAGTAAATGAGTAAATGTGTTTGAGTAGTGAATTTGTTGTTAAAACTCAACCAAAATAACGTGGTTGTACATGTTATCATATATAATATCTTGTTATGTGGCTTTAACACACAAAAAAGTGATTACTATTGTCTAAATCCTCTATTTCCTTTTTTTCCTATGGTTCAATTAGCTGACCATTAGATGAATCAACTTGACGGATAAACAAAGTTGTGAATAATAATAAAATTAAAATAAGTGAGACTCGCACGATTCAAACACGAGAACAGGTGGTCGCATAGATGACTCATCACCGCTCGGCTAGAATAGCCACACCTGTTCAGTTATGTTAGTCCAAATGTATTTGTCCGGTACCTATTGTGGGGGCAGACCAAATAATAAATTATTATTTAAATAAATGAATGGTTCAAATCAACTCATAATACACACAACTAAAGGACCTTGATGCTTTTATACAATTGTATGTGAAACAATTTGTGACTTGGTAACTGGCACTATCTCGTAAAGCACAAGCTATTACACCACAACTAGTTCGTCCAGCGTAGGAGTTAGTTAAGTAAATAAGAAAATGTGTTTGAGTAGTGAATTTGTTGTTAAGACTCAACCAAAACAGCGTGGTTGTACATGTTATCACATATAATATCTTGTTGTGTGGCTTTAACACACAAAAAAATAATTATTATTGTCTAAATCTCCAATTTTCTTCTTTTTCCTATGGTTCAATTAGCTGACCATCAGATGAATCAACTTGACGAATCAACCAAGTTGTGAATAATAATAAAACAAAACTAAGTGAGACTCGCATGATTCGAATACGAGAGCATGTGGTCACATAGATGACTAGTCACTGCTCATATAGAATAGCTACATCTGCTCAGTCGTGTTAGTCCAAATGTATTTGTCCAGTAGTCCAGTACCTATTGGGGGCAGACCAAATAAATAAATTATTATTTAAATAAATGAATGGTTCTAATCAACTCATAATACACACCACTAAAGGAACTTAGATGCTTTAATACAATTGTATGTGAAAAGATTTGTGACTTAATAGATGGCACTATCCGGCAAAGCACAAGCTACTTACACCACAACTAGTTCGTCCAAAGTAGGAGTTAGTTAAGTAAATGAGGAAATGTGTTTGAGTAGTGAATTTGTTGGTAAAACTCAACCAAAACAGTGTGGTTGTATATGTTATCACATATAATATCTTGTTATGTGGCTTTACCATCCAAGAAAGTGATTATTATTGGTTAAATCCTCAATTTCCTTCCTTTTTCTATGGTTCACTTAGCTGACCATCAGATGAATTAACCTGACGGATCAACCAAGTTATTTTTGTTGGCACTAAAGAAAATAATAAATATAAGTTAGAAATTTTTAAAAAATGTTTATTCTCATTGCTACATTAAAATACTAAATTGTTTGATTTCAAATCCATTCATACTTCCCTCCCAATTTGGAACTCCGACGCTCTATCTTCCTTATCTGTTTTCTATACCCGCTAAAACACCAAAGTTAATCTACTATGGTGAGACCAAAGGTAAAAAAATATCATGCCAGGACAGGTGTCTAGGAGAGAAATAAAACGGCATTGCCATAGCGCAGAATCAACACCATTAGAAAACCCTCCACAACCACCAGTAAAAAACACAAAATGAGATTTTCAACATAAAAGGGGGACATGAAGACCGTTGGTAATTCTTTAAAAAAATTAGAAAAAAGTCAATCAAGAGTTAGAGAACCCTGATATTAGACAAAATTGAGTAAAATGGTAAATAATGATGATGAGAAGGGGAAAAGGAATAGGAAAGTTAAGGAACATCCAACGGTGGAAAACCGTCCAAGAACCAGATCTAGAAAAAATGGCGAAGTTATACCTTTAGTTAACACTATTGAAAGTGTGGAGAATATAGTTGCTGATGACGAGGTTGAGATTGAACATGAATATGAAAAATCTTATGACATGGGATGAGAGTGACAATGAAAGAGGGGAATCTAATAGAGGCACTGATCACAAGGATGATGGTGCAAAGGAAGGAGATGAAGTGGATGTAGGTGAAAATGATGGATATGAATTAAATGTATGTGAAGAGGACAAGGTTGATGGTGAGAAAAATGGAGATGAAGATGATAAGATCGAGGGTGAAAATGATAGAGATGAAGTGGATGCAGTTGAAGAGGACAATGCTGATGGTGGAAAATATGGAAATGAAGTACTTTTAGTTAAAGGACAAGGTTGATGGTGAAAGGAATGGAGATGAAATGGATGCAGTTGAAAAGGATAATACTGATGGTGGGAAAGATAGAGATGAAGATGACAAGACTGATGGTGAAAGGGGTGGAGATGGAGTGGTTGTAGTTGAAGAGGAAAATACTGATGGTGAGAACGAAGCAGAGAATTTGGATGAAGGAGATGGTGACCAGAATGAGGGTGAAAAGGAGCAAGGAACCACCATTGAGGTATTTCTGGGTATCCGTAAAGATTGTTTCCTTCATAATTTTACGAGTCTTGATTACTTTGTTGGTTATCCTATCACATGTCTTAGTTTTATGAATTACTTGTATGGAAATTTAAAGCTGAAATAGTCAATAAGTATTCAATATTTATTGGTTAAAAATAGAGTTTATGACTTTCTATATATCTTCACTCTATAAAGAACATAATTGAATTAGCAATATAATTAAGTTTTATGTTTACTCAACATGTAAAGGATGATGTTGTCAATGAAGAAAATCTACATAAATCCTCAATACCCGACTGTGTGAGGACCATTGACATATCCTCCAATAAATTCAAGACACTTTTGGATGAACATGGGTGGGCCCAACTAAGATGACATATAGATTTTCTATGGGTAAGCTGGAAGATTTCAAAAACACATTATTGAAAATGAATATTATGCATTATTTCGAGGAGACGTGTTTTGGTCTTTTCATGAAAATGAGCCAAGATTAGAGCTTCAACGGAGAACTAGTTCACAATCTTCTCATCCGTAGAATAATGAAATGCGACAAGAAGCATGAGGTATGGTTCCTTATCTACGACAAGCTAATTTGTTTCGGCTTAAACGGATTTGCTATCATGACTGGACTTCGTTGCTCTGCCGAATCATCCCAAAAGGAGAAAGACATTGTCTTGAATAGTCCTAGTGTTGTTGCGCTTCTGCAAAAAGTCCTAGGTAAAATGACGAGCTTACGAGCAGATGATATATTCATGAAAATAAGGTCTTCAAAACTAAATTCAACGGAGAAGCTAAAGATGAACTTGATGTACTTTGTTCATAATGTGTCGTGCCAACAACAAGGACATTGACCATAAGATGATAAAGATGGTCGACAATATAATTTTTTTCAGAATTATCTATGAGGAAGAAAGAGCTTTGAGTTTCTAGTGGATGTCCTGCAAAAGTACATGAAGCAACCAGTTCTGAATAAAAAAAATGGCAAGAGGGAATACCATTACAATTTTCTCGGTTTCTCATTTGCCTTCGTGATAACATTTTTACCTATTTTTTTGTTCCCTTTTTTGTGTATTTGAATTGACAAGTTAGTTATGTAATGATTATATTTTTTAATGTCAGTGTTGGATATATGAAACTATATCGTAAGTTGGACTTCATATCACTGAATCAACTGAGTCGTCCTTCCCCAGGATGCTAAAATGGCAGAAGAAAAAAACTGTCTCTATGGCAACGAGTTGATCCATTTGGCGATGGTATAATGCACCATGCAGATATAAGCTAATTTGTCAATTTTGATGCATTTTAGTGGTTTGGTTCGCTTCTATGCCCGTTAACAAATTTCTTTTATGATGGCTGCAGACGAAGGTGCATCCTTTTCTTGTTCCTACTCATCAAGAGACATATCAACCATTCACGAGGGACTTTGTTCCATTTGGTCAAGATTTTCCATAATTTTTTTTTGATAGGTTGATAAAAGAATTGGAAGGGAAATCGGCAATAACAATGGCATAAGCTGCTAGAGATGTAGGTGATGTTTTTGGTGGAGGCTCAGGAGATGGAGTTGGTCCATCTGGTTCTGTTGATGTAGAGGGGGTATTAGCAGAAGGTATTGGTACCTCAAGGCATACAGTCGGTTGTAGTTATTGTGTCCATGAGTCACATATCTTAAATAAGATGCTAGAAGAGGTGGCAAATATCTGAGTGGCACATGATACTATTCTTCATAGAATAGAGCAGTGTGTGAAAAGTAATTTGAAAGGAGATATCAATGAGCAAAGTCATGAGGATTCAGCAGTTAAAAATGTGAAGACACTTGACCGCTACAAACCTGTTGATATTGCGAAGAAGAAAGCTTACCTTAGTTGGATCAACATGAAGTCAGATGAATAACACATTGGTTATACCGTGAACATGGACTTTGCATAGTTCAAGTACCACAACAGACCCGACAACTAGTTAACAAATGATGTAAGTTAACTTTCTATTAGTCATATAAATATAATTTTTGATGCATGTATTTGGTGATAGGAACACATTTTTTTGCAACACGTTACTGAAATAATGGCGCTGATGCGGAGTCGTAGCATAAATTACCCTGGATACTATGATCCATCAGACGTCATTATGGACGTATTTTTTTGTTGTGCCTTGATGGAAATATATGATGATATTGTAGTTAAGAGTGTGGCAGAACAGAGAAGTATTGAAGAAGGGTTGAATGAGTATGAATTTAATGATCAGATCCTTGGATTATGTGATAGGTGATCATCCACAATCATTTGATATGTCTTGGGTAGGTGCTGAGAGAGTGTTTTGTGTATGAAATGTTGAAAACCAACACTACTTTATCGTCATTAATGATGCCACGATTGAGGTTTATGACTGCAACATGAGAGTAAACTCAATTGAAAAGGTTGACGGTCTAATAAAACCCATTCAGATGTTGTTTTCAAAGTTGCTCAAAGACTCCAACAAGTTCAACCATTTGTCCACAGATAAAATTACTGAACCGTGGAAGGTTAAGCATGTAGTTGAGGGTGTCCCACATAACAAAATAGGTGAAGCATATGGTATCTACTCATTGAAGTTCATTGAATTCATCATGGTTGGCCAAAGCCTGGAGGGTTTGCGCGCAAATAAGATACATGCTTTCAGATAAAAAAATTTCATAGAAATTTTTCACGAGTGTATTGAACCACCCATCATATGATGAGCAATGTGTGTAGTTCTTATACTTGGTGCTTAAGATTGCTGTGCGCACCATTTTTTGACCCGGCCGAATCTCATGTGCATTTAAATTAAATTAAAAGCTAAAAAGCTTGTTTTTTGGAGTTGCCACCTAATTATTCTAAGATGAATTAGGGCACCTAAATGTTAGCATAAATGCTACAAAATAACTCCGATTACTGGTCTACGAAACTGTGAGATTCTGGGTAAATGTTCTTTATTATCCTAAAGGGAAGAGGTTAGGCATCCTTTAAGATCGGCTAACTTGCAGTTATCCGTTCAAACCTAGGTTATTTATTATGTTGAAAATGTATGTTCAAAAGTATGAAATTTAAGAAAAGGATATTGCAAATAATTAATGTTAAAAGATGCATTTTGACAAATTGCATGGCAAAAAATACATATAAAAGGGATTTGTTAGTAAAAGTATGTATTGCATGGCATAGCTTATAAAATGCATGTAGGATTGAAAAAGCGTGCATTTGTGAGACATGGTTTATAAGATGCATGTAGAATGATTCTTGAAAAAAAGTGCATGCACTTGTATGACATCGTTTACAAGATGCATGTAAATTGATTTTGATGAAAAGTATGTGTTTGCATGTAAAATTGATTTTGATGAAAAGTGTGCATTAATTATAAAATACACATAAAGTATGCATTTTTTTTTGTATATATATATATATATATATATAAAGTTGATTTTGGAAAAAGGCATGCATTATTTATAGAATACATATAATAAAATCATACATTTGTAAAATATTATTTATAAAATACATATAGAGTTGAGAAAAATATGCATTTATATGACATTGTTCATAAAAAACAGATGTAAAGTTTATTTGTTTACAAAAATACGTATTTGGCGATTTTGATAATAGAAGAAAGCAATTTTTTTATTTTATAATGTGAAGAGATGATTTTATGGAAATCTTTCAATATTAAAAATTGGATAAAACGCAAACCTTATTTTTTAGGATTTAAAAAGGTGAGTAAAAGATAGCCCAAATTATTTTGAAAGAGATTAAAACATGCATAACGAACCTAAAATAAAATAACTAGCGTCTTGGAACATACGTGACAACCCTAAAACGAATAAAGCTAGCGATGAGTTTCCAATTTAACCGAGCCTAAGAAATAAATAACGACAGTTAAACTATCCTATTCATTCATCTATTCGCGGCCTAACTATTCTAAGCATTTTAATGACAGTACAAAATTAAATAATTATTACAACCCGAATGATAATGAAAGAAAAATTAGACAATAAATAAAGGCAGCGACTAGGGCGGATGACGATATCATCACACCATATTTTTTTGAAGTTCCGAGGCCGGAGAATGCAATGAACGCGAATGTGGTTCTTCATTTTGGACAAAGTCATGATGAGTCTCATAACGAGACTCTTCGTTACTCCCGATACATTTCATGTAAATAAAAGAAAAGAAGGATTAGTAGACAGAACGAAAATATAAACACATGAATATTCCTAATAAATATATATATATATATATATATATACAAAATATACAACTTAAATGTACATAGGAATGCATACTCGTGTCCGTATATTTTATATATCCTTAAGACATATCATTTTTTTTCAGATTTGGCACGTTAAAGTAGCAGAAGAAAGAGCATGTGCTAACACATCCGGTTCCAAACTCAAAACGGGAATAAAATAGGCAAGGAAGACCAATGTATAAGTTATGTAAACAAACATGATAAATTCAGTTAAACCCATCCTAATCTCAAAGAAACATGACATTCATAAACTTGAACCAAACGCACATACTATTATATAAACATGGATAAACAGACTCTTTTCAAATTTGCACATATTAATCTAGAATATAACATGTAAATATCGTCATTCAAATAAATTAAAGTATGTTATCATTGTTTGATTTAATAGGCAACAAACAAGCTAACAACATACACAACATAGGATAATTTGAATATCAATAATCCGCTAAGTGTCCTAAGAGCATTTAATCAAGCCATAGTTCCTTCCAAACACATATTAATCTTACATTATCCGTATTGCACTTAATATTGAACCCAAGATACCTTATTAGAATAAATAACAGTAATTAGTTAACAAAACATCGAAGCAATATCATCTATCGCATATCAACTCCAAATCAAAAATATCCAAACAACATATATACAATTATGCAAACAAAGCATTTTATTATCATATTAATTAATCAAGACTACACTACTTAGCAAAATATCATACTACATCAAGCACAAATCACACAATCAAATAGGCTTATAGAATTATAGAAGAATTGAAATGAGTCTAACCTTTTTCGGGTTGCGAACCGAGGCGTTGTTTCGAATCATCGAATCCGCTCGAAGATGTTTAGAATTCTGATTTTTTGGATTTACCAAATTCTGATTTTCAACCCGAAAAACAGAATTGAATTCTGTTTCTGAAAATCCGACCCGATCCGAAACCGAAATTGACCCGACCCGACCCGGAATCAAATCAGACCCAAATTGAGCGAAAAATGTGAGGAATGAAATGGAATTTTCAGATTGCAAAATTAAAGACTAAAAGTAGTATTTTCGGATTGGAATTAAGAAACAAGAGAGGTAATTTGTAACCAAAAATTAAGAATAAACAAACTTGAATTTATAGTATTTGAATCCAGCCCGAAACCCAAAAAACAATGAAGAAAGCAAAAAATTCAGATTCTTCAACACCAAAACCCAATGATTTTAACTTATATTTTCGGACTCTTTAAGATGAAGAACACATGGAAAAAAAAAGAACAAATACCTTTAAGAAGATTTCGGATTCGGACTTCTCAATAATGAAGAACGACACAAGAAAATATAATACAACCTTTAAGAAGATTTCGGATTTCAAAACTTAAACCTAGATTTTCTGACCTAAAATTCGACCTCCTAAATGAAGAACAAGAGGGGGGTTTTATAGATGGTACCCCCCCCCCCCCCCAACGTTCACCCCTACCCCTTACAAAATTTGAGTTCGAATTTCAAAATAAAAGGGGGCAAAATTTGATTTTTTGGGGCGGATTTTTGGGGCATGGGTTGCGGATTCGACCTCCTAATGTTTTTTTATAATGTTTTCATTTTGTGATTGAAACAATAAGAAAATGAACATGTAATTCGAGGGGAATTATTCTCACAAGCAATTGTGGTTATTCCTTAGGAGATAATTTTTGATAGAACTATAACATAAAATAGTAAAATTCGATAATTGTTCAATGCTAACCAAATATCTAACTTGGTTGACCCGTCGAATGCATTCATCTGATGGTTCAACTAGAGGTCATATTAGGCCCCCGTTCAGGCTATTCACTTAGTTGACCCGTCAAGTGCATTCATCTGATGGTTCAATTAAAAGTCATATTAGGCAACCGTTCAGGATATTTACTTAGTTGATCCGTTGAATGCATTCATCTGATGGTTCAATTAAAAGTCATATTAGGCCACCGTTCAGGATATTCACTTAATTGATCGATCATATTATACTACTTGAAGCTTCAACCATTTAATTAGATAGACAAGAGATTTTCAAAAATTAGATCTTAATCATGAAAATCACAAAAAATTAGCAGGACAAACTATTCATGATTATTACACAATCTGGAAAAGAGTTTTCCACAAATTAGATCTTAATCATGAACATTAAGATAATCTTAAACTAAATAAACAAAAAGCGAAGTTGACCCTTCATTCATTTATCTTCATACAAGCAGCCCCAACAACTATTCCAGCTATAAAATAGAAATTGAGTCAGCTTCAACATTTTCAACGTCAACTTTGACAGCCTGCTCTTCAACAACATCAACCTTCTCTTGACTTATGTTAGATCCCTGGTAATTGTTGTAAGCTTCAAGGGCTTCCTTATACGTTTTGTACGACTTGTAACGGTTTCGACTAAATCCTTTAACCATTGATTCACACTCGCGCCATGTCGTGTATATACCGGGTATCCTACCATGAAATATAACATAAAACTTGTTAGCCATTTTTTCATAAAAGAAAATAATGGAAGGTACAGAAGAAGAAGATGGCGGGAAATGAGATCCAAATAAAATAAGGTGCAATAATATAGTAGGGTTTTATTCTACTATATACGGTAGGGGAAATACAGAGGTGTATTTTTTTTGGAGAAAAGAGGAAATACATGGAAATCCATAGAGCTGGTTAAGATTCTTAAGAAGAGAATGATTAATATAGCATGTGTCCAGAGACCAAATGGGTAGGACCTAAGGCTAAGGAGGTGGACGGGTATAAGTTATGGTTCTCGGGTAGGTCGGGGTATAGGAATGTGGTAGGCATTTTGGTAGACATCGAGCTAAGGGACCAGGTGATAGAGGTTGGGAGGGTCAACGATAGGATGATGGCGATTAAGTTGGTAGTTGGAGTGTCCACTATGAACATTATTAGCACTTACGCGCCGCATGCGGGCTTGGCCGAGGAGGAGAATAGGCGCTTTTGGGAGGATTTGGACGAGGTGATGACAAGTGTGCCACCAACTAAGAAGTTATTTGTGGGAGGGAATTTCAATAGACATATCGGGTCACTTCCGGGAGGGGGGGGGGCTACGACGACGTGCATGGAGGCTTTGGCCTCGGGGACAGGAATAGGGAGACGTCTTACTTTTGGAGTTCGCTAGAGCTTTTGGGTTGGTGATAGCCAATTCGAGGTTCCTGAAGAAGGAGGAACACTTGGTGACTTTCCGTAGTTCGGGGGCTAAGACTCATATAGACTTTTTGCTCTTTAGAAAGGTTGACAACGATCTTTGTAAAGACTGCAAGGTTATTCCAAGGAGTATCTTACAACCTGACATAAGATTTTGGTGATGGATTTGGAGATCAAGATGGAGAAGAAGAGAAAGGTTTTGGATGACAAGTTGAGAATAAAATGGGGGAGTTTGACCATGGCTAGTGCAAAGGAGATGGGGGAGAGGTTGACGGCCAAGGGGGCTTGGGGGAGCAGTGGGGATGCGACCAGTATGTGGGACAAAATGGCCAGTTGCATTCGGGAGATGGCTAGAGAAGTGTTAGGGGTCTCGCGGGGTAGCCGTGGTGGACATCGAAGAGACTGGTGGTGGAATGGTAAAGTTCAACAGAAGGTGGATGTGAAGAAAGTGGCATATGCAAAATTGGTAGAAAGCAAAGACGAGGTGGAAAAGTGGACGAATAGAAAACTGTATAAGATGGCGAGAAAAGAGGCAAAGCTAGCGGTCACGACGGCTAAAACGATGACTTTTGAACGCATATAAGCGGAATTAGAGGAAAAATGCGGGGATAAGAAATCGTACAGACTAGCCAATGCGAGGGAGAGGAGGGCCCGTGACTTAGATCACGTGAGGTGCATCAAGGACGATAAAATATTGGTGTAGGACGCGCATATTAGGTAGAGGTGACAGTCTTACTTCCATAAACTCTTGAACGAAAAAGGAGATGGAGACATTGTGCTGGGAGATCTGGAACGATCTAGTGGGTACCGGGATATTAGGCACTGTAGAAGCATTAAGATTGAGCAGGTTAAGGGTGTTGTTCACATGATGTGCGGGGGATGAGAGACCAGGCTTGAAGTGGCTGACTGAGTTGTTGAACGTCATTTCTAAGACGGCGAGAATGTCCGAAGAATGGAGGTGGAGTACAATGGTTCCTTTGTACAAGAACAAATGTGATATCCAGAGTTGCAACAACTATAGGGGTATCAAGCTGTTGAGTCACACTATGAATGTTTGGGAAAGGGTCGTAGAGATGAGAGTGAGAAGAGGCGTGTCTATTTTTGAGAATCAGTTTGGATTTATGTCGGGACGTTCGACTACAGAAGTCATTCATCTTATTAGGAGGTTGGTGGAGCTGTATAGGGAGAGGAATAGAGACTTACATATATGGTTTTCATCGATCTCGAGAAGGCATACGATAAACTCCCTAGAGAGGTTCTCTGGAGATGTTTGGAGGCTAAATGTGTATCTGTGGCGTACACTATGGCGATGAAGGATATGCATGATGGAGTCAAGACTAGGGTACGGACAATGGAAGGAGACTCGAGCACTTTCCTGTGACGATGAGGCTACACCAGGGATCAACTCTTAGCCCTTTCTTATTTGCCTTGGTGATGGATGGACTGACGCGACGAATTCAAGGGGAGGTGCCATTTTGTATGTTATTCGCAGATGGCATAGTTCTGATTGATGAGACTCGCAGCGGGGTGAACGCTAAGTTGAAGGTGTGGAGACAGACTCTAGAATCTAAAGGGTTCAGGCTGAGTAGGACCAAGACAGAATAATTGGAGTGCAAGTTCAGCAACGGGAGTGACCGTGAGACAGACGTGGAGGTGAGGCTTGAGACTCAGGTCATTCCGAAGAAAGGAAACTTCAAGTACCTCGGGTCGATTATCCAAGGGAATGGAGAGATCGATGACGATGTCACATATCGTATTGGGGCAGAGTGGATGAAATGGAGTCTTGCATCTAGAGTCTTGTGCGACGAAAATGTGCCACCAAAACTTAAAGGCAAGTTTTATAAGGCGGTGGTTAGACCGACTATGTTGTATGGGGCGGAGTGTTGGCCAGTCAAGACGTCGCACACCCAAAGGATGAGAGTGTCGGAGATGAGGATGCTGAGATGGATGTGTGGGCATACAAGGAGGGATATGATTAGAAATGATGATATCCGGGCCAGAGTGGGAGTGGCCTCGGTGGAGGATAAGATGCGGGAAGTGAGGTTGAGATGGTTTGGACATGTGCGGAGGAGAGACACAAATTCCGAGTGCGGAGTTGTGAGAGGTTGTCTATGGATGGGTTCATGAGGGGTAGAGGTAGGCCGAAGAAATATTGGGGAGAGGTAATTAGACGGGATATGGAGCAGGCGCAACTTACAGGACATGACCTTAGATAGAGGGTTGTGGAGGACACAGATTAGGGTAGAATGGTAGTAGGTAGTCTAGCGTAGTCCTACTTACGCCTACAAACGGGTAGCTATAGTGTTATTTCTGTAGGCCCACTTAGCATATCGTAAGAATAGGCGTAGTATTGCTTTATAGCCTTCTATAATTTTATTTCTATTGGTATGCGTTATTTAATGTACTTGGTTTATCTCATTTTTCATTGTTAGTTATTGCTTCTTTTTCTTTTCCTTTTCAGGATGCGCTATTATGGCGTATTCGCGTTTACTGTCAGTATTTTCATCCTGCTTTAAATTTTAAATTTTTTTAAATTTTTGACCGGGGCTGACTGTTTTTTATGCTTTTCTTGTCCTGAGGCGAGGGTCTTTCGGAAACAGTCGCTCTACCTATCAAGGTAGAGTTAAGGTCTGCGTATACTCTACCCTCCCAGAGCCCCACGTTGTGGGATTGCACTGGTATGTTGTTGTTATTGAACAAAGCGTTGTGGAACACTTCTCTGTATTTGGTGAACTTAAATGTTATTAAAATTGTTTTAAATTGGTTTCATCATGTGTATTGTGGACTAAGCTGATTTTGTCTAATTGTTGGAATGCAGCTGAGGCTATTCTTCTTGGATTTCAACATTAACTTGTTATGCTTGGTACCATTGTTATCATTCCTACGGCTCTAGTTCCCCAAATGGGAGGTGGAAATGTGAGGCCTCCAGACACATTGAACTGCTTAACTACTTAAGATACGAATTTCTCTTGACCTCAATTAGTGTTATATATTTTAACTGAAAGAATACCTGCCCATTTGCAGGAGGAAAAAGCCCAAGTTATTCAGACATCGCTATTCGTTGCTGGGCTGAACACCTTGTTGCAGTCTATTTTCGGGACCAGACTGCCTGCTGTGAATTGTGATGGGAGGGTCTTATACCTTTGTTGCACCTACAATCTCGATTATCCTTTCTGGACAATGGAGTGACGAAGACCCTGTGTCGGTTGGTGTCCTCAAACACTCTGTCATTTTCTCTTGTATTCTTTGGATCATCTAGTGGAACTTTTCAAGGGAGTTAGTTGGTAATACATGGGATTAGCAGTTTAACTTTGTTATTCACAATTGGAGTTGGCTTAAGGTTTGATTTCAAACCAAAAGCAATGACTCTGGTGGCGACATGTGACATGCGAATGACATGACAATCAAGGAGTTACCGTAGTTTGGTTTAAAGTTATACTAGCTAATGGGGTGCTTGATTTTTGAAACCAAACTCAAAACTAATCTCCATTAGTTTTGGAAACCAGAAAAGGGGGGTGTTCGTTTCTAAAACCAAACCAAACCTAATTGCTTTTGGAAGAGTACCTTCCAAGGGAAGGGCAGCTCCTAAAATCCATTTTGAGATTTCAGAAATTAGTTTACGGCCTTCCTTGTTTTCTCTTCTTGGGTCATTTAGGTCCCCCTAATTCTAAACCATTTCTTTATATGTACTCCCTGGATTTCAGATATCATGGCACGACTGCTCCCGCCCTTTTTTTCTTTCTCCATTATTTGATCTGTATGGCCAAATAACCATTATTTGTTACCTTTTGACTGTTCGTAATTATGTTTAGTCAGTTTTTCTCATAATTTCAACGATATGAAAGTGTCTACAGTGTTTTAGAGTTTTAATGATATTTCTTCAAACTTCTGAATGAAAATCATAACTTCCAATATCTTAATCCAACACTAGCAATAATTTTTCACAATATCATTTTGAGAAACAATCACCATAGCTTTTTAATCTTATATTTCTCAAACCTGTTTTGAAAAACCTTTTCTTGAGCCGAGGTCTATGGGAAACAACCTCTCTACCCCACAAAGTTAGTGGTAATGTCTGCGTATACCCCACCCTCCCTAGACCCCACTTGTGGGATCACACTAGGTATGTTGTTGTATCATTTTGAGAAACAAATTTAAATACCATCTAAGCGTCAAAAGAAACTGATGCACAAATAATTTACTTTCCCCTTGATGATTCATGTCAGTGCATATTCCTTTAACTTCTTTAATAGTCAGGAAGATGTTTAGAGACATAGAGGGAGTCATCCATTGCATCTTGGTGATATTGAGTCTTTATATTGATGATGCTTTCTATGATTCATCAGAGATTCAAGAAGATAATGCGAGCCACACAAGGTTCTCTTATCATTGCTTCAACCCTTCAGATTGTCCTAGGCTTCAGTGGTCGATGGCGCAATGTTACAAGGTTTGTTATATCACGAGATTTCTCACTACATTTGAACTGGATTTGTAATACAACACCTGGCTTTGTACCATCAACTCAGACGTACTTGCCTGCTCTTGGATATTATTATGCTATACGAATGATCAAGTAATTTCTCTAAGGGTCACTTTCTTGTGAGTTGAAGTCTGCCCGGTTGTGTTGACTGCTTCGTCTTCCTACAGTATCCTAGCTCTGATTGGCATTTTACTTTATGTGGATTCTTAGGTTTCTGAGCCACTTTCAGCTGTTTCTTTGGTTTCTCTTGTTGGCTTTGGGCTTTATGAGTTTGGTTTTCCTGGGTTAAGCAGAAACTCACTAGACTTATCTGGCATTACAATATTCACTCAATGATGATTGTTGAATCTATTTCATCATTGTTTAGGTTGCCAAATGTGTTGAAATTGGGTTGCCAGAGCTAGTCCTTCTAGTCATTTTCTCTCAGGTGGGATTCTTTATCTAGAAATCATATATTTCTCTTAAAAATTATTTTAAACGCACAACATAGTAGGATATAAGTTACACATTCTTGACAATGCTGGTTATTGTAGTATTTGGCCCATCTGATACGTCCGAGGAAGAATATATTTGATCGTTTTGCTGTTCTTTTCACGGTGATCATTGTATGGATTTATGCACACCTACTCACCGTGGGCGGGGCTTACAATGGGAAGCCCCCAAAGACACAAGCAAGCTGCAGAACTGATCGTGCTGGACTCATTGATGGTGCTTCATGGTAAGTGCTTTTCTCTCCTTCCCCTTTTCACTTTTCTAATGTTACTGGCATGGGTCTAAAGATATATGTGGATACGTATGGAAAATTCATTGTATTTTAATATATATGTGGGTCAAAGAGTGGGGCATGCTTCTATTGCTAACATAAATTCAAAAAGGATTCTATAGTATGGTATAAAAGTTGTGTTCTAGGGAAGAGACACATGTTGGCACAACATAAAAAGGAAAGTAAGATGCTTATGTTGGGACATAAGGATTAGTTTTTCATAACCTATATGACATCACAATCTTCAATGTAATAACACTTTGTTTTGACATATGAAATAGGACATCGTTTTCCACTCTTAACTCCTAGATTTTAAGAAAGTAATGTGCCTTGTTCTTTTTGCCTCTCTAAAGTTGATTATTCCAGTAGCTCCTGTGAGCAATAGTTCTGGAAAAGACTAGAAATTGGTGTGTACTTATCCGTTAAACTGACCTTGCCCAATTTGATTGGGATGGAAAACAAGAAGAAAATAAGAGAGATACATCTAGGTATTTTAGCTATATGATTTTGCATGTGATGATGGTTTGTGCTTTTTCTTTCACCACCAATTTAGACACAACTGATCAACTGGTTATGCTGGTCTGTTATTCCCACATCGAGCATAACTGGCAGATTTGATGATGGTGCTACAGATTAGGAAAAGTAAAGCACAAGCTTAATGGAGACTGATGGGTGTCCCAAAGTAACCTATCTGATTCTCATATTGTCGACTGTATAGATTGTTTGTTGGTCAATTTTGAAAAATGCAAACGCTATAAGCATTTTCTTTTATACTCTGTAGAAGCATAACATAATTTAGATTATGTTCTCCATTTTGTCTTCTTTTACTAATGGTCTCTTTTTTTGAGAAACTGGTACTGTTATATTCCTCAACATACGGTATGCTGGCGATCTCAAAAAAAAGGAGCAAGAGAAAGCTACTTACAAAGATCCTAGGAATTCTACAAGTTGATCTACTTCTTCTATATATTGTTATTTGCACCAAAAATAAAATGATACAATACAATTCTCCTTCACTTTATGAATAGAATTGGACCTATCTTCAAAACATCTTCCATTCCTTTCCTTCCATACAGACCACAAAACATATGCAGGGATAATCCTCCACCACTTCTTCTGACTCTTACTCCCCCCCCCCCTCTCGCCCAACAACTCAGTAGATCTGAGGTGTGTTCTGGCATGGTCCAATTAATCTTTGTGAGTCTAAAAAAGATTGCCCAAATCTGAGCTGTTAATCTGCAATGGAGAAACAGATGACTGTTTGTTTCCCCTGTTTCATTGCATAGGCAGCATATAGAAACTACAGGTAGCCCCTTTTTCTGGAGCACTTCATGAGTTAGGCAAGATCTCCTAGCCACCAGCCAAGTGAAACATTTTACTCTGAGTGGTGCTATGCTTTTCTAGATTTCCCTCCATAAGTGTGGGTTGTCCCTTGCCAATCCCATAATATCCCTTCTATAAACTCTATTAGCTGAAAACACTCCATCCCTGTTATGTTTCCATCCCAGCTTGTCAGACTCAGTAGAAATACCTGTAAAACCTTCAAAAGATTTGCCACTCTTTCCACCTCTCAATCATTCAAATATCTTCTGAAGTTTAAATTCCATCCTTGAGGGCTCCAGCAATCTAAAACAATAACATCAGGATTGTTGCATAATAATACTAGATCAGGATATGAGTCCTTTAAAGCAACCTGACCATTCCAAATTTCTTTCCAAAAAGCAGTTCTCCTGCCATTGCCTACTATAACACAAGAATTCATTTCCATTTTTGGCCATAAAGCTCTGATTGATCTCCACACCCCTACTCCATAAGTATTAGTTACTGTACTTGTGCACCAGGAACTGGTTTGTCCATATTTGCATTGTATGACTTCCTTCCATAAGGCTTGTTCTTCAAAAATGTACCTCCACAACCACTTCATCAAAAGGCTACTGTTCTGCAACCTCAAATTTCTAATTCGGAGTCCTCCTTGTTCTTTGCTCAATTGAGTGATTTGCCATTTGACTAAATTATATCCTCTGCCTTCTTTTCTGCCATGCCATAAGAAATCCCTTCTCAGTTTGTCAAGCTTCTTCACCACCTTTGATGTAACAGGAAAAAGGGACATTACATAGGTTGGTAAGAATCTATAACAGCATTGATCAGAGTGAGTCTGCCCCCCATTCTTTTACTAATGGTCTTATGATTGTAACATGGGATGCGTATTGTTTAAAAAACATTCCATTATGTTCGTTACTCACATAAAGTCGTTTTTGCTAGTTCAATAGTGCTCTTAATTAGTTACATTGGTCCATTAGGAAAATACTCTCTAAAATTACTAGGTAACTTATAATTTGAAACCTTGATAATTTTCTCTTTTTCCTTACTGGCTTGAATCTGCAGGATTAGTATTCCTTACCCCTTCCAATGGGGACCTCCTTCATTCAATGCTGGCGAAGCATTTGCTATGATGATGGCTAGTTTTGTTGCCCTTGTAGAGGTTTGTTCACCTGTCAGAGCTTGGTCAAAGATATTAAAAAATTGTGAATGCTTTATTATCTTATTCTAGCAGGTTTTGTAATATTTTAGGTTCAGGTTGTTTCTTTTGCTAATTCCACCATGATCTGGATTGTCTTATATTGGGCTACTTTGGATATTGTTATTATGAAACGTCTGGTTGTTGTTACAGATGTTCTGAGTTGCTTCTCAACCTTCGTCTAGTTTCTCTTTCTTTGTGCTGTCCCTTTCTTTTTTTTTGCTCTCACCTGGTTGCGTCCTTGTCAATAGGCTTTGGACTAACTTCCTCTCATGATTGTGCTTTGGTGTTTTCAGTCCACTGGTGCTTTTATTGCAGTTGCAAGATATGCAAGTGCCATTCCCTTGCCACCATCCATACTTAGTCGTGGTGTTGGTTGGCAGGTAAACACGTTTTCTTTGCTAGAATTTCTCCTCTCCCTTTCTCCCTCCTCTCACCCTCTTGTAAAGTAAGTGGAAAAAAGTAAGAAAGGAAAGTTCTGTTGGACATTGAAGTGGAGCTTTACTAAGAATCAAACGCATGATTTTTAGGGAGGTTTATGTGAAGCTGTAGATTAGGAGAACTACACAAAGTTGGAACATCATCAGACTCTTCCAGTATCTGCACTGTCAATGCACATAAATTCACCATAAAAATTATGAATTATTTTTAGGTAACCCACGCCCAACTCTAACTAGAATGTCTTGCTTCCCATAACTGGTAACATTAGTCAAAATCTTTGTCCACTCAATTGCAACTCTGGAATCCAGTTCACCAAGTGCTCGCAGACTGGTTGGGTGTGGAAGGAGAGTGCATTGGACATATATCTAAGCAACCTTCCCATCACGAATGATATTTCGGGATCATGGGAAGAGAAAAAACTGTTTTTATGTTACATTCTTGTTTAGAGAGGGGGTAGGTCAGATTTGAAAAGGAAGACATTCTTTTTAATGAGGTTCACAAGAAGTGATTGTTTTCTTTTCTCCTACCCCTTGCTCCCTAAATTTCTTCATGCCTTCTTGCTTTCTTTAATTTGGAAACATTCTGCTTTTACCTCAGGGAGTTGGAATTCTACTATCAGGATTGTTTGGCACTGGGAATGGATCTTCTGTATCTGTGTAAGTCCAGACAAAACCTTCTGCAGCTTGATAGCGCCTTATTACGATAGTTGACTAGTAGAACTCACTTTTCCTTTATGTACATGCAGTGAGAATGCTGGTCTTTTAGCACTGACACGTGTTGGCAGTAGAAGAGTTGTTCAGATATCCGCTGCGTTCATGATTTTCTTTTCAATTCTCGGTAAATCACCTTTCTAACACTTCTGTTAAGCAATTCTTGTGGGTTATCTTGATACTTGATTCTCCCTTCGATTTTTCTTGACAACGCTATTATCATCAGGGAAATTTGGAGCAGTCTTTGCTTCAATTCCAGCACCCATCGTAGCTGCTTTGTATTGCCTTTTCTTCGCTTATGTAGGTATGTATATCTGTAAGGAAAGCACATGCCCTGGATATATCACTGCGAAAAAATATGTTACTGAAAGCCTGGGAATTGTGGTTTCTTATGTTGTTCATTCTTTGCAGGCGCCAGAGGCTTAGGCTTCATTCAGTTCTGCAATCTTAATAGTTTCCGCACCAAGTTTATTTTAGGTTTCTCCATCTTTCTAGGCTTGTCCATACCACAGTACTTCAATGAGTATACTGCCGTTGCTGGTTATGGACCTTTTCACACTCATGCAAGATGGGTATGACAAATTGGCTCCACTTTATAAAATGTCTTAACATTTGACTTATGTTGCATTTCAGTTATGTATTAAGAGCTCTTGTGATTTGTTATTGTTTAGTTCAACGACATGGTCAATGTGCCCTTTCAATCGAAAGCTTTTGTGGTGGGTATGGTGGCTTTTTTCCTAGACAACACGATGCACAAAAAGGATGGCCAGACAAGAAAGGACAGAGGCAAGCACTGGTGGGACAAATTCAAGTCCTTCAAGACTGACACACGAAGTGAGGAATTCTACTCTCTCCCTTTCAATATGAACAAGTATTTCCCATCTGTGTGATTGGCGACACCATGGAGACAAAGGTTCATACTTCCACTAGAATTCTACTCTCCCTTAAAGCTGTGCTTGTGGTAGGGGGAGGGAGGTTGCTGCTGCAACATCAATTTTCTTTCATATGTACCCTCTTACGTGCGAAAAGAAGTATTAAATAGTCTGACCATTTTGAGGGAGCTTAGGACAACAGTTATTAGTTTTAGTATTTCTTACTGTTGTAAATTCATGGTTATAACTTATATGGATTTAACTAGCAACAGAGCAAGCAATCCTTATATGGATTTAACAGCAATCTCCTCTCCTGATGTGTGCAGCAATTAAAACCCCAGTATGAAAGAAGGAATTTGTTACAGTAACTGGCTAAAAATTCCTAGAAAGAGATTATGGAACCAAATGATGGTGGTGGTACACTGGTACAGAAGGGGAGAACAAGGAAAGAGGACCACTATGAATTGTCATTCGTTGTATTTGGAGACAGAAAAACCATACAGAGAATTTGGATCCAGCAAGAAGATTATATATTGTCAATGGATTCATAATTTCATTCATTTGTCTATTTTAGTTCTCGGATGCATTAATGTGCAAATTTTATGTAATTATTTAATCTTTATACTGTAACATCACTAATTTTCTTAAATTATCGTGTACATATCAAATCATAATTATATCAATGAGTGCACTATATCTATATCTATGCAACATAATTATTTAGAGCACGTCATGCATGCCATTATATGGTTTCACACATGAGGTAGAATTTTGAAGCTGCCACATTGAATTAATTGGTCAAATTGTGCATTATTGAACACATTATGAAGCCTCCCGAGGCTATTCAAAGCAGAATTGAACGTCAATGAAGACCATGTATTACTGTTTCAAGTATGTAGATTCTCGTTTGTTAAAAGGGAGCTAGTTAATATTATTGCACTCAAGAATATAGTGAAAATCATGAGATATCAGGATTTAAATTCACAGACAAGATGATCTTCCAATGAAATAGTGTCTTCCAATGAAATAGTCTAGATGTACCTAAACTGACCCGGCGGGCACCAGAGTAATTCAAAAAATAATATCATTGGAAGATCATCATTGCACTCTCAAGCATTTCAATTAGGAGGCTACAATCCAATCTTCTTGAAAGTTCTAATTGATTGAGAGAAATGCACAAGGAAGAAGCTATCTAATAATTATATACCACTTTTGTCAAGTTTGTAACCATTTGGTCAAAACATGATCTTTAAGTTCAAAGCATTTGACAAATTGTCTTTGAGTAATTAATCTTTCGAATCTGAAAGGATAATCTATATGACAATTAAGTCTCTCAACGCAAAAGGCTAACATTTAAATTATCTAACTTGATAGTAGTTTTTATGGTTTTATCTATAACTAATTATGAAGTAATAGGGAAGTAAGAATGTATGGACTCAAACTAACAGTAATTGACATGAGATGGATTTAAACTAAAATTAAAATTACGAAAACTACCTCGAAGAATACGTATTACTTTCCAAATAAAGAAGAAAATGCGCATGTAGACACGGAGAGGACAAGTTGTTATTGGATCCCCTTTTTGTAACTTTCAGGGGAAACAAAAATGGAATTAAGTCAGTGGAATAGAGAATGTTGTGTGACAAAAAAGACGTATGATCAGGATGTTGGATAAAGCTAGCTACAGAAAAAACAGAATTGTCGCATTTTTTACTAGCCAAGATCTAGAGAGAGAGAAGCAAAAGGGACTTTTCTTTGGTTAATTTGACAAGCACTTTGTGTTGCGTGATGATGTTTTTTTTTTTGGAGTTGGATCTGTGACATGTTGGTGTAAATGATATTATCTTTCCACGGCGTTTCACGCCTTTGTTTGGTGAAACATGCGACGACATCCCTATCCACTTGTATTATGGGATTTATTTAAGAATCCCAATCTTGAAGATTTTCATTCACTTCATTATTATTAGGTTAAGATTTGTATCCGTCACACATTGACAATAACAAACAACAATAGTAATTTATTTAGTAAAATTTCACAAAGTGGGATCTGAAAATAATAGAGCATACGCAGATCTTACCCTTACTTGGGAGGTAGAGAGGTTGTTTCCGGTAGACCTCGGCACCAGGACAAGCAGTTCAAAGTAGTATATAAAGGCATGAAAAAAATCTAAAAAACATGATAAAGCGGTCTGAAAAAAGCAATGTAACTATATTGTTAAAATAAACACGAGATCCGCCATTGATGCTAACTAGAAGGTATGCAACTGAGAAATGGAGAAGAGAGAATCGTATAGAAGAGAAGACGAGGGAATTAGAAAAATATCTCATCTGGTTCATTAACTGAGGTTAAAGCCTAAGAGACAAGGGAGATGTTGGGGGGGCTTTGAGGAGTAGAGGGGATGCTGATAGCATGTGGGCTAGGACAACCGGATGCATCAGGAAAGCAGCTAGAGAGGTACTTGGGGTTTTGAGGGGCAACTCAGGTGGACGTAAAGAGGATTGGTGGTGGAATGAAGAGGACTAAGGAAAAGTAGAAGCCAAGAAGACTGTGTATGCGGTGCAAGTGGAAAGCATCGAAAAGGACCACAAGAGGAAGAATAAGGAGAGGTATAAGGCAGTGAAGAAGGAAGTAAGGCTAGCAGTCACGGCAGCTAAAACAACAGCCCTTGAGCACGTGTATAGAGAGCTCGAGTGTAAAAACGGGGATAAGAAGTTGTATAGGCTCACCAAGATGAGAGAGAGGAAGTCTCGTGACCTGGACCAAGTGAAGTACATTAAAGACGATAATGATGAAGTATTGGTAGACGACACACACATTATACGGAGATGACGTACGTACTTCCATAAGCTCCTGAATGAAGAAGGGGATATGGATATCGTGCTGGGGAATTTAGAGCATTTCTAGAGTCATAGAGATTTGGGTACTGTAGGTGCACCAAGGTTGCGGAGGTTAAAGAGGCTATCCGTAAGATGAGGAGGAGAAGAGCGATCGGGACTGATGAGATCTCGGTAGATTTTTGGAAGAGTACATGAGAGACATGTATGGATTGGCTGACTAGGTTGTTTAATGTCATTTTTCGGACAACAAAAATGCCAAAGGATTGGAGGTGGAGTACAATGGTTCCGTTGTACAAGAACGAGGGTGATATTCAGAGTTGCAACAACTATAGAGGTATCAAGTTGCTATAACACACTATGAAAGTCTATAAGAGGGTGGTCGAGTTGAGAATGAGAAGGGATATGTCGATATCCGAGAGCCAGTTCGGATTCATGCCGGGTCGATCGACTACAGAAGCTATTCATCTTGTCAGAAGATTGGTGGAGCAGTATAGAGACAAAAAGAGAGACCTTCACATGGTGTTTATTTATTTGGAGAAGGCATATGATAAAGTTCATCGAGAGGTCCTTTGTAGATGCTTGGAGTCTAGAGGTGTGCATGTGGCCTACATTAGGGCAATTAAGGACATGTACGAGAGTTCCAAGACTCGGGTTAGGGCAGTGGGAGGTGATTCCGAACACTTTCCGATTGTGATGGGGTTACACTAGGGATCAACCCTTAGTCTATTTTTATTTGCCATAGTGATGGATGAATTAACGCGTCATATTCAGGAGGAGGTTCCGTGGTGTATGTTATTTGCAGACGACGTAGTTTTGATTGAAGAGATGTGTAGTTGCATTAATGATAGGCTAAAAGTTTGGAGAACGACCTTAGAATATAAAGGTTTCATGTTGAGCAGGACTAAGACGGAGTACATGGAATGCGATTTCAATTACGTGATGCAAGAGAAGGATATAGAAGTGCTATCGAGGTACAAGTTATACCCAAAAGAGGGAGTTTCAAGTATCTTGGATCTATTATACAAGGGAACAGAGAGATTGATCATGATGTCACACATCGTATTGGAGCAGGGGGATGAAATAGAGGCTTACCTTCGGGGTGCTTTGCGATAAGAAAATGTCGCCTAAGATGAAAGGTAAGTTCTACAGATTTGTGGTTAAACCATCACTGTTGTATGAGGCAGAGTGCTGGCCAGTCAAGAACGTCCACGTCCAGAATATAAAAGTAGCGGAGATGCGGATGCTCAGATGGATGTGTGGTCATACTAGGAGAGATATGATTAGGAATGAAAATATACGGGACAAGGTCAGAGTGGTCCCTGTGGATGACAAAATGAGAGAAGCGAGATTGAGATGGTTTGGGCATGTGAAGAGGAGGTGTGAGGATGCGCCAGTCAGGATGTGTGAGAGATTGACAGTCGTAGGAGTTAGGAGAGGTACAGGTAGGCCGAAGAAGAACTAGGAGGAGGTGATTAGACATGATATGGCTCTACTCCAGTTGACTGAGGACATGACCTTATATAGGAGGATTTTGCGGTCGAGGATTAGAATAGAAGGGTAGTAGGTATTCGAGTTTTGTCGTGTTATGTGTGAGAGAGGTGGGGGTGGGGGCTAGCCTTTTCATCTCATTTTCTCTCTTTTAGATGTATTATTTTGGTATCGCATCGTTCATTATCTTTATGTGTGTATTACTATGTTGTACCATTTTTTGTATCTTGATATTTTGCTGCCTTAAATTTCATGCAACCTTGTAATAATTACATTTCTTTTAAGCCGAGGGTGTATCGGAAATAGCCCATCTACCCCGCAAAGGTAGAGATGAGGTCTGCGTACATCCTACCCTCCCCAGACACCACTTATGTGACTACACTGGGTATGTTGTTGTTATTGGTTCATTAACTGATAATGGATCATTACATGTCTATATGTAAAATATTTGATCTAAGCTAATTACTTAACTAATCATTAGCTAACTAATCAGTGTAACTAACTAACCATAAAAGATATAGTTATAACTAACTTCTAACTGATTATGTGCACTTTGACAACTCACTGTACAAGTCAGCATAGTCTATGGCACTAATCTTGTTTCTTCATTTCTACACTCCCCTTAAAGTTGAGAATGGAATATGTCTTTTATTTCCAACTTAGATAGTATATAGGCATGTTGTTGATGACCCAGTGTCTTAGTGAATATATCTGCAGGCTGTTCTTGAGTAGAAATGTGTCATGTTTTGATCAGTCCTTTTTGTAATGTTTCCATAACAAAATGACAATCTATTCAATATGCTTGGTTCTCTCATGATACATAGGATTGGATGTAATCTGTATTGCTGTCTTATTATCACAAAACAAATCAACAGGCAACTTCAAATCCACTTGCAATTCTTTAAGTATCCCAGTCAACCTTACTAGTTTAGCCATTGTTTATGCCATGGTTCTATACTTAGGCTTAGTTGAGCTTTTAGTGATGGTGCTTTGTTTCTTTGCTTTCCAAGAGATAGAGTGAAGAACCTAACTTAATATAGTATCCAGTCACATATTTCCTTAACATTGGACAAGCTGTCCAATCTGAGTCACAAAATGCTTTCAAGTATTCTCTATTGTTGCTTGACATTAAAATACCAAGACTTAGCTATTTCTCTATATATCTAACCAAATTCAGGTGCTTCATAATGAGATTTCTTAGGAGCATGTATGAATTGGCTTAAAGCATTGTACTCGTGTATGAGATATCATGTCTGGTAATTGTTAGGTATAACAACTTCCCAATAATCTTTTGATAACTCCTTCTGTCTGCAAGCACCTCATTTGAAGTGGTTGAATTTACCTGCTTCTCTGAGTCTGCATTTGCTAGCTTCACCATTTGATCAAAGTCTATACTTATGAGCTTCAAATTCTGTTCCATTGGTTTCTCTTTGGGTTTGGAACCTGATAGTCCCACATCTGAGATCATCTCAAGGGCATACTTCCTTTGTGACATCAATATACCTTCTTGGGATCTAGCAAATTCTATCCCTAGGAAATACCTTAGTTCACCCAAGTCTTTAAGCCTGAACTTCTGATGCAAAGCTTCTTTAGATTTATGAATTTCTTCCAAGTCATTTCCTGTGATTAACAAGTCATCCACATACACAAGTATAAGTACAAACTTGTTGTGGATTGACTTAGTAAACAAAGAGTAATCATACTTGCTTTGTTTGAATCCAGATAAAGTAAGAGCTTGAGTAAGCTTCAAGTTTCATTGTCTAGAAGCTTGTTTCAACCCATTAAAGTGATTTTAGTAGCCTACATACCTTATTCCCCCCTTGGCTACTAAATCCCTGAGGTAGGGTTATGTAAACCTCTTTATCAAGATCACCATTGAGGAAGGCATTATGAACATCCATTTGGTAGAGAGGCCACTATTTGAGAGTTGTAGTAGCAATAACAGCCCTGACAGTAGTAAGCTTAGCAACTGGTGAGAATGTGTCATGGAAATCCAGACATTCCTGCTGAGTATAGCCTTTGGTAACTAGCTTGGATTTAAATCTCTCAACTGAACCATCAACATGGTACTTAATTTTAAATACCCATTTGCAACCAATTGGAGAATCACCAGAAGGCATATTCATCACCTGCCAAGTGTGGTTTTTTTTTCTAAAGCTTCAATCTCAAGCTGTATAGCTTGTATCTATCTTGGATCTTTAATAGCTTGGGAATTGGATGATGATTTATTGTCTAAAGAAAAAGAAGCAAGAAAGAATTGGAAAGTAGGTGAAAGATGGGAGCAAGACATTGAATTGACTATAAGATAAGTAGTGGTAGAAGGCAAAAGTGGGTGAGAGTAGTCAGTCAACCAAATGGAAGATTTAGTTAATCTACCAAATCTTTTAGGAGGAGTAGATATAGGAGGAATGAGAGGATCAGTAGTAGATATATGAGGTGAAGGAGATGGAGGGGGTGAGGGCAGAGAAGTAGGATAAAGTGGTGATATAGATATATCAGAAGATGGAGTATCAGATGGTACAAGAATATAGGGTGGAATAAGAGCATGTACGAGAGAAGGAATATGCAAATGAGAAAGAAAATTTGCACAAGGTTGAGTGGGAGGAGTATCATATGAATATAGAAAATGATGTTTGGGTAGAGTGGATGGGAAGATGTTTTCTTTGAAGATAACATCCCTACTAACAAAGAGTTTCCCAGTGGCAATGTAATAAATCCTATAGCCCTTTTGTGTGGAAGGATAGCCCATGAATACACCAGGTAAGACTTTAGAGGATAATTTATCAGTAAAGTGAGGTTTTGTGGCATATCAAAGGTAACCTAGAACCTTCATGTGATCAAGTGTAGGAGGAAAGGAATGGAATAACTCATAAGGAGTCTTTCCATGAAGAATGGAACTAGGCAGTCTATTGATGATGTAAACTGCTGCAAGAAGACATTCACCCCATAATTTAAGAGGAATGTGAGCCTGAAATCTTAGTGCTCTACTGACCTCAAGTATAAGTATGTGTTTCCTCTCCACAACACCATTTTGTTGTAGTGTGTGGACATAATTACTTTGGTGAACAATGCCTTTGCTTTTAAACAATGTGAGACAAATAGTATTAAAGAATTCAAAACCATTATCAGACCTTAAAATTTTGATAGAAGCAGAAAATTGAGTGGAAATAAGCTGAATAAAATCACTTAATATCACATAGACATCACTCTTCGGTCTTAAAAGAAAGGTCCATGTTATTCTTGAACAGTCATCTACACGAGGTAGAAAATATCTATGATCATTGTAAGTACTAACTCTATATGGACCCCACAAATCCATATGTACAAGATCAAAAGGCTTAGCAGATGTAATAGTACTAATAGAGAAGGGTAATCTTGTTTGTTTAGCTAATGGACATATATGACAATTACAAGGTACTGAACTTGTAAAGAAGTTCTTGATTGTTGGAATTTTCTGCAATGTGGTGAAAGATGCATGACCAAATCTTTGATTCCATAGAGTAGTGGAAGGATTTTAAGTGATGGTAGAAGTGGAACACCGAGAGAAAAAACTGTTGCAGCAGGTGTTGAAGGATTAAAGAGGTAGAGACCACCATTGAGCTTACCAATACCCCTCACCATGCTAGTGTAAAGGTCCTGAAATAAGCAAAATCAGGATAGAAAGTAACAGAACACTTTAGATCTCTAGTGTATTTTGAAACTGATAGGAGATTTGATAAGTTATGTCATCGTGCAGAAGTACAGCAACACTGCTGCATCTTGCTAGTGGCCAAACCAACAGATGAATTATCCCTATCTTTTCACACATGCTCCCCAATATATATACAATGTGTTACAAGGTTTAAAGTAAAACTTGAAAACCTAAAATCACTTTCTCAACTGCAGACGCCAAAAGTCTCGAAGTGCTTGCAAGAACAAAGCCTTTGCAAACAAAGAACTGAAAGACCAAATCTCGACACTGAAGATGTCTAAGTCCTTTTGTTTGTTTTGATTCTTTGTCTTTTGTACTTTATTGTAATCCTACACTACTTTTAAGAAGTGTCATAGTAGGACATATTTCAACCTTTGTTAGTTTGTGTTCTTGACTAGAGTTAGTCATGGTTTGTAGCTTTGCAATAGAGTTATTGTAAAGAGCTTACAATAGAGGTATTGTAAATGATAAGGGATTAATAGTTTAATTCCTAGGTTGTAATAGGTTGTAATATGAAGTTGCTTAGTTAGTGAAGTTGGAAATTCTACTTGGTAGGTCATGGTTTTTAATTCCTTGAGCAAGGAATTTTCCACGTAAATATTGTGTGTTATTTACTTTCTGCTTCTGCTTAAGGGAACAGATAAAAAACCTAGTTTTCTATAGTGTTTGGTGGACTCTTATTTTCTATCAATTGGTATCAGAGCGGGTTCTTTCTAAAGGGTTAACACCTAGAAATGATCTCTCTCATGACTGCTCTACCAAACTTAGAGGAAGGACAATCTACCACAAGACCACCAAGGTTCGACGGAAAGTACTATAGGTGGTGGAAAACAAGGATGCATGATTTCATCATGGATGAAGATTCTGAGTTGTGGGACATAATTTGTGATGGTCTTCATGTCCCTATAAACACAGATCTTTCTGGGTTTAAAACTGCTCCAAAGTCAAGGAAGGAGTCTAATGATGTGGACATAAAGGCAGTGGAGAAGAACTTCAAGGCTAATAAATTCCTTGTGTTTAGTAATGGACCAAATGAGTGCAATCCAGTCTCATCTTGTGTAATTGCTAAGGAGCTCTGGGAAGCTCTCCAAATAGTTCATGAAGGAACTACTCAAGTAAAGGAGTCCAAGATAGATTTGCTCACCACATAGTATGAGATGTTCAAAATAAGAGAGGATGAGTCAATCCAAGTTATGCATACCAGGTTCACCTCTATAATAAATTAGCTTCACTCTCTCGGGAAAGTCATTTCAACCAACAAACTGGTTAGAAAGTTACTTGGTGTCTTGCCACATTCTTGGGAAAGCAAAGTGAAAGCTATAAAGGAAGCCAAGAACTTGAAGACTCTAATTATTGATGAACTGATTGGTAATCTCTAAGACTTATGAATTGAACAGAATCAAGAAAAATCTTGAAAAGAAAGAGCAAAAGAAGGAGAAGAACATGGTTCTCAAGGTTTCCAAAAGTGACTCAAGTAGTGACAAAGTTGATATGGCATACCTCACCCGTAGGTTTCAAAAGATGGTTCGAAGAAATGGTGGAGTCCCAAGAATAAGAAGCTACATCAGGAACTTCAAAGGAAATGACAACTGTTGCCACAATTGTGGGAGACCTGGTCACTTCATTAAAGAATGTCCCTTTCACAAGCAGGACAATCAGAAAAACAGCACTGAAAAAGTTGCTAAGAGGAACCAGGTCCCCGATAAGAAGTTCAAGAGGAAAGATACAACTGATGACTTGGTGAAGCGAGCTCTTGTTGCTTGGGAAGACTCCTCCAGCGAATCTGAAGAAGATGATGACCAGGGTGATACATCGATGATGACCATTGACAATGAATCTTCTTAATATGAGTCAATCTTTGCACTCATGGTCAAATCTAATGATGATGATGATGAAGAACAAGAAGAGGTAAATTTTCTTGACAAATGTGTTAATCTATGCTTATCATGTCCTTGTTAAAGAGAAGAGTGCTCTAAATGAAGAAATTAGTGATTTAGAACAAGAGAGGGACGATATGGCAGTTACCATTGTAGATTTTAAAGAACAGGTTAATGAGGTAACTAAAGAAAACATCATGTTAGAAAATCAAATGAAAAATGGATGGATACTCCCTCTAAAGGAAATGGTGTAGCTAGTGAGACTCAACTGGAGCTTGAGAGGGAGCTTAAGAAAACTAAAATGAGTCTCACTACTGATATAAAAAAGAACATACAACTACAGGAAGATTTAAAAAGAGTAAAAGTGGATCTTGATAAGTCACTTCATTGGACCTGGTCCTCTGATGTAATTACCTCTATGTACAAGAGTAAAGGTGAGAGTAGGCAAGGGCTTGATTTTGAAAAAGAGAAAACCCCTTACAATCCCCACAACAAATATGTCACTACAACTGAAAACTAGTTATGCACTCACTGCGATTAGTCTGGTCATTACAAGAGTCCATGCAAAGCCAGATTTCAGTCATTTCAGAAAAATAAGTGTTTATAGTGATGGATATCCCACCAATTTGTAGCAATTCTTCTCTGTATGTCCCTTCATTTTAAATAGCCACAGAACAAAAAATCCTTGAACTCTTTGAATTTTGTATTAACATTCTTCCTTGGCCTCATGTTAGATGCATTTGCAGAATTTGGACCACTACTGTCATTGTCCTAGAATTCCTGAATGTGAGCTAGATGCACCATGCATCCTTTGACTTTCCTCTTGTATGAGCATAGAATAAGCCTGGTTCAATCTTGGAACTGGATCCATCATGAGAATGTGACTTCTTTGTTGAGCATATGTATCATTCAAACCCATCAAAAACTTCATAAACTTCTATTGGTGCAGGAAACTAACAAACAATCTGGATTTTTCACTCACATCTTGGAAAAGGTATGATTGATTCAATTCCATCCGTAGATCATTCAACCTAGTAAAATATACAGCCACACTAGATGTCCCTTGATATAGGCTAATGACTTCCTTATTGAGCTGATACACATTGCTCGTATTGATTTTATCAAATCTCTCCTTCAAAACAATCTAAATCCTTTGAGCACTAGATGAATACACAATGCCTTTCCTCAGCTCATTTGCTACAGAGTTCATAATTCATTATTGGACTATGGCATTGCACTTATTCCACCGATGTACTCGAAAAGCATCAGTTTCATATTCTTCTCTTTTGCAAGTACAATCAATGAATCCAATCTTATTCTTCACAAGCAAAGATAATTTCATAGATCTACTCCACTCTGAATAATTTTCAGTTCCTAACAATAACTGAGAAATTAGTGTGACTCCAGGTGTATCGGATGGATGGATATACAGATCGTTAAAATCGAGCACTTGATTGTTCATGTGCGAAGAACCAGTCGCATTATGGTTAGCATTAGGGATTTCGGGTGCCATTTCAACACTACGAATATATCAACAATTCAATTGAAGCTAAATTGATATCAAGTATCAATCGAGTAAAAGAAACTTTGAGAAATTGCGAGAAAATCAGAGAAATTGATCGAAACTAATTTTTCTTATAGTTATAGAAGAAGAGCAGTGAGAATTAACCTTCTCTGGAAGCTTCTTGTGGATCGCAATGAAATCAGCTATGATAAAATAAGCATGAGGTCCGCCATTGATGCCAATTAGAAGCTTAGAAGGTAAGCAACAGAGAAAGGAAGAAGAGAGAATCGTATAGAAGAGAAGAAGAGGGAATTGGAAAAATATCTCATCTGCTTCATTAACTGATAATGGATCATTACACGTGTATATATAAAATATATGATCTAAGCTAACTAATCAGTGTAACTAATTAACCGTAAAAACTACAGTTATAACTAACTTCTAACTGATTATGTACAACTTTGACAGCTCACTGTACAAATCAACATAGCCTAAGGCACTAATCTTGTTTCTTCATTTCTACATATACAAATTAGTATGATAATGAAAATACAAGAAACAATAGATAGTAGAAAATAGAAGGACAAGAAACTACAAGAGTAAAACTATGACTACTATATATACTAAAATGTACTCAGTTGAACATTCTTCGTGAAAATATAATGTAAAAATTATTCACTATTGCCATGTACATGAGTTAAGATTAGTGTTAAAATATGTTTAGTGATATTTTGTAATAATTACTTTTCTTCTATTTTATTACATTAATGACAATGGAATATTATTTTCTTTTTCAATTTAAAAATATTCCTACTTTTTTTACTAAGTTTAGAATCTACATTAATTCTAGAAAATTTACCTAACAATTACTCCGTGATACTTATATAAAGGTGGTAGCCGAGTGTGCGTAGGTATAGAGACCGGTCTGTTCTTTGTCTTCTCCCTTCTCTGCTCATTTTCCACAATTAGTATTTCTATTTTCCCAAGAAACAGAGAAGAGAGATGGGGAATTGCCAAGCTATTGATAATGCAGCTTTGCTGATACAACACCCAAATGGCAAAGTAGAGAAGCTGTATTCTGCTGTCACTGCTCACCAAATCATGAAGATCAATTCTGGTCATTATGTTGCTCTTCTTCTCACCACCACCACCAACGTCAGTAATAATAATATTCCAGTACGAATTAGGCGAATAAAGCTTCTCAAGCCTACAGATTCACTTGTTCTTGGTCAGATTTACAGACTAGTTTCTGCTCAAGGTTAGTTGGTTCTTTTAAATTCCCCACTTTTCTATTCATTTCTTGATTAAGTACTAAACCATTTTGGTTCACTCAATTTGTTACGCGTTTACATGAACTCAGTAAATTTTACCTGAATCATGCATATATATTAGGAAACTCACTACATATTTGACTTTGAAACCAGGTATCGTTATAGTATTAACTTTAAGGTCACCGTGGTAACCTATAAACTTCAAATTCTGAATCCATCTCTCGTTTTTCTTGCTTATTCAGAAGTAATGAAAGGATTGTGTGCAAAGAAGTATGCAAAGCTGAAGCAATTAGAATATTCATGTGAGAAATTCACACAGAAATCAACTTTACATTCTAAGGCATGTGTTACAAGATCTGTTCAGGAGAACTCCAAACAGGTGAAATATGCAGTTTTTAATACACAATTTTAGTTAAAGATATTTCAATTGATAATTTCTTAACTTATGAGCTGATTCCCCCCCCCCCCCCCCCCCTCAGGTTAAACAGGAAAAGCATAGAAACTCAATAGGTGCAAGATCCAGAGGATGGCATCCCTCATTACAGAGCATATCAGAGGCTGCCTGCTGATTTGTGATGCTTCTATTATTTGATGATTAAATGTTTTTTCTGTGTGAGATTCTGGAGAAAGAGTATCACTTTTCCCAGGAGCAAAAAGTATGCAGATCCCCAAATTCAAGTTAGAATAGCAGGTCCTGTTTGCAGAATATATCTCATGTATAGCAAAAGAAAAAAGAAAGAAAGATCTCTCACATCTTAATTTTTGAATCATTTGGAGGCGCACTTGAAATTACTGTAGGCTTTGTTGTAAGCATCCAATTTTCTTAATTTTGAAGTACTATTTGATAGAAATATTTGCCTTTGCTTCATTTCATTACTTAATCAACATTATATACAAGATTACAAGTCAAGATTATGGCTGAAATTATATTTGACCAAATCACAAGAATATACACCAAATATACATATTCTAAAAATAAAAAGATTCATATATTCTAATTTACATATTCTAATATACCCCTTTAGTCGAAACGGGAGGTTTACGTACGTTGAGACTATCTCGAAAATCATCGAAGAGTTTCAACGGGAGTCCTTTAGTGAAGATATCAACAATTTGATAGCGTGAAGGGACATGTAGGACGCATACTTGACCACAAGTGACTTTCTCACGTACGAAGTGTATATCCATTTCAGTTTGTTTAATGTGTTGATGTTGAACTGGGTTGCCGGAAAGATAAACCGCACTAATATTGTCACAATAGACCCAAGTGGCTTTCGTAACTGGACAATGGAGCTCCAGAAGTAAGTTCCGAATCCAACAAGATTCAGAGACGACATTAGCCACCCCACGGTATTCGGCCTCAGCGCTAGATCGAGCCAAGGTAGGCTGCCTTTTCGCAAACCACGATATCAAGTTATCTCCAAGGTAAACACAATAACCAGAAGTTGATCATCTAGTATCCGGACATCCACCCTAGTCTGCGTCAGTGTATGAGATGAGTTTACTAATCGAAGAGGGTAAATGTGAAGGTCGAATTCGAGAGTACCCTGAATATAGCGAATGATTCGCTTCAATGCAGACATCTGGTCTCGTAAAAGTTAAATATTATAAGGCACCGACAAGACTACGATACTCAGTTGGATCATGATAGGGATTACATGAAGAGGTATTGAGTTTTGCTTTCGTGTCCACCGGTGTAGGAGATGGTTTACAGTAAGACATACCGGCCCGCTCAATAATTTCATATGCATATTTCTTTTGTGAAAGAAATAAACCTCCTGAATGTCGGGTGACAGAGATACCCAAAAAATATCTTAGTGGGCCCAAATCTTTCATAGCAAATTCAAAACCAAGCTTAGACATAATGGACTATCAAAGAGCATCTGAAGAGGCAGCAAGGATGATATCATCCACATAAAGAAGAATATATGCCATAGTTGTGCCCCGACGGTAAATGAATAAAAAATGATATGAAATGCTGTCATAGAAACCCAATGTAGCCACATAATCAGCAATACGCTGGTACCAAGCACGAGGGGATTGCTTAAGCCCATATAGAGATTTCTTGAGCAAGCACACATAATCAGGGTGTTGAGGATCATGAAAACCCGGAGGTTGGTACATATAGACGGTTTCATTGAGATTTCCATGTAAAAAAACATTTTTTACATCAAGATGAGTAAGACACCAAGATTTCGATAATGCAATGCTAAGTACCATCCGAATAGTTGCCGGTTTGACCACCGGACTGAAAGTGTCACCTCAATCTATACCAGTCTATTATCCTGCACCATCACATACAAGGCGGGGATTATGCCTCTCAAATGAACCGGCATGTTTCTTCTTATGCCTGAAAATCCACAAACTTTGAATAATATTAGCATTAGACGATCGTGGCACCAAGTCTCACGTCTTATTTTTAATAAAAGCATCGTATTCATCTTTCATGGTCATTTTCCAATTTTGATCGTTTAATGCATGAATGAGATTTGTGGGCAATGGAGAAATAGAATTTTTAATAGTAGTGAAGATTAATAAGTCTTCTGGGCTTAAAAATTCCATTTTGGGATCTTGTGGTCATTTTAGGAGAACGGGGAGGATTTATATGTGGACTGGCCTGGGTAGATTGTTGGGCGGGTGTCGGACTATGCGGTGTGGGTTGAGGTGAGGTAGTGGGCTGAGGCGAGGCAATGATGAATCATTGCCTATTGGGCCTATGGGTGATTGGGCCAGTGTTGGTGGAGTAGAAAGGGCTCGAGTAGGAGAGATAGGAACGACAATTTCCTATTGCTGGGCCGACTCGTGAGATGAAGAATGAGTCGTTATTTGCTGGACCTGTGTGGGGGTATTTGTTGGGCCTGTATTGTCCCCTATATTAGGAGTCGGACTTTGAGATTTGGATGTAGGTTGTATAAAAGAGGGAGTAAAAGATAGGCCTGCATCCAGAAACTCATAAGTCGAGGAATTAAGAGCATGTAATTTGGAAAAAGGAAATGTATTCTCATAAAAAATTACATGCCTCGAAATAATTATTTTTCGACTCGATAAACCATAACATTTATAACCTCTATGATTTTCTGGATATCCCAAAAAAAAATACAAGATGTTGATCTAGCTTGCAATTTATTTCGAGAAGTGGAGGGAAGTAACGAATAGCATAAACACCCAAAGACCCGAAGATGAGAATAAAATGGATCTTTTTGATAGAGAATTTTCGTGGGTGTTTGATATGCAATTTGTTGGGAAGTATGTTGAGTAAATAGGTAACCATTTGTAGTGCATGATGCCAAAACGAAGGACGTAGAGAGGCATGATCAAGAAGAGTTCGGGTGATATTATTTATGGTCTGAATTTTTCTTTCGGCTTTTCTATTTTGGGAAGATGTATGAGGACAAGAAAATCGAAAGCTCATTCCATGTAATTCACAAAACTTATGAAAGGGCCCATTATTATATTCCCTCCCATTGTCACATTGAAAACACTTAATCTCCCTTTCAAATTGTGTTTTGATATAAGTACGAAAAGATAGGAACATGGAATATACTTGATATTTATTAGCAATCGAAAAAGTCCATAGAAAATTCGTAAAATCATCAAGAAACAAAGCATAGTAACGATGACCACCCAAACTAAGGATAGGTGACGACCAAAGGTCACTATGTACAATATCAAATGGCAAAGAGGTTAATGATAATGAGTCATAAAATGGTAGTTTCACTTGTTTTCCAAGGGAACAAGAATGACAAAAAAAATTATCATAAAATTTATTACAAACAATAAAATTGTTCCAGCGAAGGGAGCTTAAAACAAGAGCTCCCGGATGTCCTAAACGACTATGACATAATTCGAGAGATAATACTGCAAAGGTAGAAGGTGTTGATATTCCAAAATAAGGTCTTGTGGTTATTGGATATAGGTCACCCACGCTGTCACACCTCATTAAAGCATCCCCCTCTGAAAATCCTTCACAGAAAACCCGAAATGATCAAATTCAACAGTAACATAATTATCAATGGTAAATTTCCTCATAGAAACAATGTTTTTAATTAATTGCGGGGCATGCAAAACATCTTTTAAGGTTAAGGGAGGATGTGGTTTGGGTAACAATGCATTTTGACAACCAATAATTGAAATTGTATAGCCACTACCAACGGTAATATGATGATTATTATTCTTATTTAAATAAGACGTAAGATTACCTCCATTTGCAGTCATGTGAGATGTAGCTCCGGTATCCATGTACCATTGATCATCCAGAGGAGCAATTGAGAGAGTATGTATAGCTTGTTGAATGTCGGCTGATGCATATGTGGACTGGGCCGCCTGGGTTGCTGCTATGTGGGCCTGAGGTCTGGGCCCTAATATCGACTGGCGTGGGGCAAAATTTTGCCTCTGCCAGTGGGCTGTATTTGTTGGATATAGGCAAGGGGTGGCCCAATGTTGCCACAGCCCATTCCACATTAGTGGGTAGGCCCAGTTCGGGTTTGGTGGAGATAAGGGTTGCTGCCCTGCTGATTGTTGTTGGTACTGCGATTGGCTGCCATGGCCACCGCCTCTGCTTTTCTCTTTGCCGCCGCGATTGGTGGAGGTACGGTTGTTGTTCTAGTTTTGTCGATTTCCAAATTATCATCATGAGACACATGAAGAGCAGAGTTATCGGTGGAATTTGCAAGCTTTTTCGCCCTTGTCGTTTCTTCCAAAACGAGCATAGATCGTGCTTTGTAAAAAGAGGGAAGAGAGTCTCCATGACGAATCTGAGATCCAACATTAGAATAAGCATCAGTTATACCCGAAACAAGTTGAAGTACCAACCTTTCATTAGACATTGTTGCGCCGACGTTGGATAATTGATCCGCTAGTGACTTGAGATGTTGACAATACGAAGATGCATCTGAATTTTTTTCCATCTAAACTGCTGAGTATTCTTGTTTGAGGTAGAGACCCCGAGAATTCTTGTTATCGGACAAAATGTCCTTTGGCCGATTCCATGCAATTTTGGCCGTGGAATCACGTTCAAGAATGGTATTAAGAAGGTCTTCGGAGATTGTACCGTAAATCCATTATAAAACAATAGCGTCAATATGTGACCAAAGTTCGGGGTCCGTGTCCTTAAGAGATGGGGAGGAACCTGGTCAATACGTGACCAAAGTTCGGGGTCCGTGTCCTTAAGGGATGGGGAGGAACCTGGCTTCACTGCTTCCTTCGATGGAGGAATGATATGGTCTAGAACTTTATAAGCTCTAGCATGAATCTTGAATAGTTCCGACCATGTAATGTATTGACCCTTTTCAATATCAAGAGTAACTTTGATAAAGTTATTGATGTTAGAAACTGCAAGAGCAGGATGAGGAGGAAGAAGATGAGGAGAAGAGGTTTTTGGGTCGATGATTTGGTCACCAGGCATGGTGGCAGTAGGCGGAACAGAAAGAAGGTTGTGAAGAAGAAGGGTGATCGACGGCTAGGTTGAGGTGGTCGACGACTAATTTGAGGTAAGAAGAAAAAAAATTAACCTAAGCTCCTGATATCATGATAGAAATATTTGCATTGCTTGATTTCATTACTTAATCAATATTATATACATGATTACAAGTCAAGATTATGGCTAAAATTATATTTGACCAAATCACAAGAATATACCCCAAATATACATATTCTAAAAATAAAAAGATTCTTACATATTCTAATTTACATATTCTAATACTATTAACTTGACAAATCCAATGGGTTGGTAATATTTAATGAGTATTGATTCTCCTATGATGTCGTGACTGATAATTTTTTTGAGTTTATAGATTTTTAATTCTAAAAAATATAGTTTATTGTGTCTTGAATAAATTATTTATTCATATTAATTGAATTTCTCAACACCAATACAAATATTTTGGCCAATACTACCTTGTTCTTCCGAAATCGTAATCAAAATTCTAGTTCCGCCTCCGCTAGCATGTGCAGAAGTTTTGTTCATCAACCAATATGTCACTTCATATAACAATGGATTCATAACCCACTCCACAACGAGAACCGGAGATAGTAATCATTGTATGAGATCAAATAATCCATGGACTGTTAAAAGTAACTACCTATTTTTCACTGCATATACTTTAGGTCTTTGATGCTATACTGATGGAAGCTTCATAATGTTCCATTTTTCATTTGGAGAGTTGCAACTTCGAGGAAAAAAATTACTAACAAAACAAATGGTAGAGCGCTGCTTGGGATCCAAACAAAGACTTCAAAAAAAAGGAATGTTCCACGTATGCTTCAGGAAAAAAATAATTCTTTGATTATTTTCATTAATGAATTAGTATATATACAATTTACACTTTCCATAATATGGAATATCCTATTCCTATTATATTCACAAAATCCTATTCTATTTATACAAAAATACTATAATTATGGTGAGTGTACAATGCTAATTTAAGTACAACAATATTACCTAAAATAAAAACCCCAATACGTGATATGCACGGTTTTGTATACCGTGTATATCACGGTTTCAATTATGGAAAAACTTCCCTTTAAAACCGTGATATACATGGTATACAAAACTGTGTATATCATGGTATGTTATTACACCCCCGCAGTCATAGCGGGCGGTCTTCGTATGCTCTGAGACTGTCCCTAAAATCTTCAAAAAGGACCGAGGGAAGACCCTTTGTAAAGATGTCTGCAATTTGATACCTGGAAGGGACATGGCAGACGCGTACTTGTCCAAGAGCTACCTTTTCGCAAACAAAGTGAATATCCATATCGATGTGTTTAGTGCGCTGGTGTTGAACCGGATTACTAGAAAGGTAGACGGCACTAATATTATCACAATAAGCCAAGGTAGATTTTTGAATAGGACAATGAACCTCTAAAAGAAGATTACGTAGCCAACAGGATTCAGAGACCACATTGGCCACCCCTCGATACTCGGCCTCGGCACTAGAGTGTGATAATGTAGACTGATGCTTCGCAGACCAGGAGACCAAGTTATTATCAAGAAACATATAATAGCCAGACGTGGAGCGTCTGGTGTATGGACAACTACCCAATCAGCATCTGTATACAAGACAAGTGTAGATGTCGATGAAGGATATAAATATAAGCCATAGTCAAGTGTCCTCTGGATGTAACGAATACTTCGTTTGAGCGCATTCATGTGCTCAACCCTGTGATCATGCATAAACAAACACATCTGTTGTACGACATACGTAATATATGGTCTCGTGAAAGTAAGATACTGGAGAGCCCCTGCAAGACTGCGATAGTGGATCGGATCCTCGTAAGGTGAGCCAGCCGTAGCACTCAGCTTGGGTTTAGTATCAACGGGAGTGGAAGTATACTTGCACGAGGACATACCAACTCACTCAATAATCTCATCTGCATACTTCCGTTGTGATAAGAATAACCCACCTGCATGATGAGTGACATCAATCCCTAAAAAGTAACTCAAAGGCCCCAAGTCTTTCATAGCAAACTCAGAACTGAGCATTGTCATGATAGACTTGCGCAAAGCATCAGAAGAGGTAATCAAGATAATATTATCCACATATAATAGTATATAAGTCAGGGAAGCACCACGACAATATATGAACAACGAATTATCAGACCTGTTGTGTGAAAACCAATAGATGAAACATAGTCTGCAAATCTCTTATACCAAGCCTGTGGGGCCTGCTTAAGCCCATATAAGGATTCAATAAACAAACATAATGAGGATATTTGGGTTCACAAAAACCCATGGGCTGATGCATGTAAACGGTCTCCTTAAGATCACCATGTAAGAAATCATTCTTCACATCTAACTGATGAATGAGCCAAGCTTTCAAAAGAGCCAGACTGAGAACAGTGCGAATGGTAGCCGGTTTGACCACCGGACTAAACATCTCACCACAATCCATGCCAACCCACTGAGTCTTACCATCACCTACATGACGAGTCTTACCATCACCTACATGACGAGTCTTATGCCTTGCAAAAGAACCATCAAAATTATCCTTATGAGTAAAAATCCACATAGACCGCATAATATTAACACTAGAAGGACAGGGTACGTTCCCATGTCTTATTTTCAATAAGAGCATTATATTCGTCGTTCATAGCCAATTTCCAATTCGGGTCATTTAATGCGGACACTGGGTTACGGGGTAGGGGGATTTAAGAACATTAGAATTTAGATTAAAATGTCTTGTTGGTTTAAAAATATACCGTTGACTACGAGTGACCGGTCTATGACTCGGGGGAGAATTGGATGGATTTTGGGATAAAAATGGAGGGGTGACGGACTGGCGAGCAGGCCCATCACTGGATGCCGAAACAGTAGCAAGGGCAGAATTGGGCTGAATATTTGGCCCAGTTGCTGGACCCGAGACGATAACAATGGCAGGGGGTCCAGCGGGCAGTGGGCCCGCTGACGGAAAATATATACGAGAGACGGCGTCGTCCAAAAAATTAGACGAACTAGGCATGGACTACTCACGCTAGCAAACGGAAATTGTGTTTCATCAAAAATAACATGGCGACTACTGATGATTTTATTATATGATAAATCAAAATATTTGTAACCACAATGATTAGACGGATAACCCCAAAACACACAAGGGGTAGAACAGGCCTAAAGTTTGTTAATTGTGATGGACGAAAATAGTGGACAACACAAACACCCAAAGACCCTAAGATGTGAATACGAAGGAGTCTTATTATATAAGATTTGAAAATGGGATGAATATGCCAAACCTTTGGTAGGAAGTATGTTAAGAAGATAGGTAGTCATTTGTTGAGCATGATGCCAAAAGGAAGGGGATACGGAAGCATGGACCAATAACGTTCGGGCAATATTATTAATGGTATGAATTTTACGTTCGGCTTTCCCATTTTGTGATGATGTATGAGGACAAGAGAAATGAAAATTTATTCCATTAGTACCACAAAAATCCCGAAACAACCCATTATCATATTCTTTGCTATTATCACATTGAATTTTTTTGATTTTTCGTTCGAACTGGGTACAGATGAATGCTCTAAATTTTAAGAAAGTGGAGAACACTTGAGACTTTTTCGCTGACGGAAATGTCCATAAAAAATTAGAATAATCATAAAAAAATAGAACATAATAACGATGGCCCACAGAACTTAAAATAGGAGATGTCCATAAATCACTATGAATAATATCAAACGGCATTAAAGTACGAGATTTAGAGCCTACAAACGGTAATATCTAATAAGTTTTCCTAGAAGACAAGATTGACAAATTGGAGTACTATACGTACCCTTACAAGAAATAAAATTATTTTTATGTAATGAAGAAACAATAGACGACCCAGGGTGACCAAACGTGCATGTCATAAGGAAGGAGCGAGAGCTGCAAAAGTAGATGGCAAGGCTTGACTCGAGAGACCGGATGTGGGCATGATAGGATAAAGATCTCCCCTACTATCACATCTCATGAAAGGAATCCCATCTTGAAATCCTTCACAGAAAATCAAAAAGGATCAAAATCAATAGAAACCCAATTATCAGTGGTGAATTTACGGACAGACCCCAAATTTTTAATTAATTTAGGGGCATTTTTTAAGACAAAAGGTGGATAGAGGGGGGGGGGGAGAAAAAGTTTTATGACCGTAACCACGAATTGGAATTGAATTGCCATTAACAACAATTATGCCACGATTGTTGCTCAAATTGGAATAAGACGAGAGAGTACCTTGGTCGGACGTCATGTGAGTAGTGGCTCCAGTGTCCATGTACCAATTTGCGTCCGGGGGATTTAATCCAAGGTGTGCATTGCAGCTTCAATGTCGGTAGGGGGTGGACCCCGCTGCATGGTGGGCCTGTGGAGGCCGAGGCCCAAGCACACTCGCTTGCTGCCCGGCCCAAAATTGCCTCTCGGGTACCACTGCTGACCCGAAAAACTAGGTGTGTTGTTGTTGGAATTTTAGGCCTAGTTTCTTGAGAAAACAGTAGGCGGGTAATAGGGGTTGTTGTCCCAGGCCCACTGGCCCAGTTCCACCGTCATGGACCCCAGGGCTGTGGCCAGTTGGCTTGCGGCCCACTGCCCCGAGGCTCATTGCCACCCCCGTTATTTCCACCTCGGTTTCCACCACGGTTTTACCATTATTCTTCCGATTCTGACCCTTTTTACCGCCACCATTGTTGAGGTTTTCGCCAGAATTGTTGGAGACGGAGGGAGAAAAATTGGTCGCGGTAACCATGACGACGGAAGAGGCCCAGTGGCCGCTTTCTTAGCCAAGCCTGCTTCTTCGAGCCTGAGCATAGAACGAGCCTGATAAAACTGCGGAAGAGGACTGCTCTGACGAAGAAGCGTACCGACGTTACTATAGGCCTCGAATATGTCTGCAACCATTTGAAGGACAAGACAATTATTGGTAATGGGCGCACCAACGTTGCGGAGTTGGTCCGCCAATTCTTTCAACCTTTTGCACTAAGATGAAACGTTTGGAAAATCTTCCATGTTGACGTGGGAGAATTCATTCTCAAGGGTAACAACACGAGAATTTTTATTATCTTGGAATATATCACGCACTCTATTCCAAGTATCCATCGCCGTAGCGTCTGATTCGATAATCGTTTGCAAGAGGTCCGTAGAGATAGTGGATTAAATCCACTCAAGAACGATAGCATCAAGGGTCGTCCATAATTTAGGATCATCCTCGGGTTTAGGCACCTCCGTATCAGCAGGACTTGATGCGAGGACTTGATGTTAGAAACAGTAAGGGCAGGGTGAAACGTGTTCTTAGCCATAACTGTAACGCAAGACGTGATGTAGGGATTTGGAAGAAAATTTGGGAAGAGAGAAGGCAACACCTGGCACGGAAACCGAGAAGAGGGGCTCGAAGACCGAGGCAAAGAGGACGAATTTGGGAGAGAAAATATGAGACCTAGACTTCTGATACCATGTAAGAAATAATCCCTTGATTATTTTCATTAATGAATGAGTATATATACAATTTACACTTTCCATAATATCAAATATCCTATTCCTATTCTATTCACAAAATCCTATTCTATTTGTACAAGAATATTATAATTATGGTAAGTGTACAACGTTAATTTAATTACAACAATATTACCTAAAATAGAAACCCCAATCCGTAATATACACGGTTTTGTATACCGTATATATCATGATTTCAATTATGGAAAAACTTCCCTTTGATACCGTGATATACATGGTATACAAAATCGTGTATATCACGGTATGTTATTACTTCAAGTCAAAAGATGCAGAATGTGGTTTACAGTGCATCATTGCACTTATCACTCTGTTGTAGCAATTGGTTCAAATTTAACATAAGTAATATATACGTTTTAAATTTTTTAGCTATATATAAGTCGAGTTGAAAAAGAACCAAAGCATTTGTGCCAATTAGCAGTACTACAGATCCATTACTAATCTAAGTTGAATTGTATGCTTCTTGGAACCTCGTATTTAAATTAAATCAAGCAATTTAATTTTAAGATTTACAAATTAAAGTAAGAATACATATCACTTAATTTAAAGTTTGGATATAAGTAATATATGCTGACAATATTATAATAGTGTGTTTATATCATCACTATATTTTAAACTGTTATAATAAATTACTTGCCATTTATTCTAGTTACCAATCAATATAAAAGTACACAATTACTACCTTTTAAGAATCTAACTTTATATCGTCTGACTTAAACTTTATTATGCAAAATATTTTTCTTATACAAATTAGTTTGGTATAAATTCCGTTAAAAATAAAGTTTTTCAAAGAATTAGGGGGTGAAAGACGAGAGAAAATTAGAGATTGCTAAACCAAGGGCAATTGAGAAGAAAGATTCAATTGAGAGTTGAAAGAACACCAGGCCAAAAAGGGAAGGACAAAGTCCTCCGGGGCATAGTCCAGTGGCAAAGCCTGGGTGCTATAAGGCGCTCTGGCATGGATAGCGTGGGTTCGATTCCCCGCAAGCACGAAGAAACTCTGCATGTTGGGGAATTTGACCTTGTCTCATTGATCGGTTGTACGCTCCCGTAAAAGCGGCCACGGAGCACATCCCGCGATTTACACAGTAATAGTGTTGAAGGACCGGTGCTATTACCCCCAGGACGTCTGGATTAGTCAGGCGCAAGCCTGGAAACCTGGATTATCAAAACAAAACAAAAAAAAAAAAAAAAAAAAAAAAAAAACAAAAAGGGAAGGACAAAAGGAAACAAACGAGACAACAGCAGGCAAAAAGCATCATATGCATGCGTGCATTATTGTCTGGGGAACCTCTTCATAATGCTTTTGATTTGCCAAAAGGAATGGGGCCTCACTAAGACCTAGTCAATGTATTCATCACAAACAAATGCTGGGAGATTTGCTCTATGGTATTTTATAAACCAGTACGGGAAGTATTTAACTATTACAAGTATTCGAAAGGATAAACAAAGATTTCAATAATATTTTCGACTAGAAATCTGAAAATTACAATATAACAACAAAACTGAAATTACGATTTTGTTGAAGACTGAAAAATGAAACTGGTTTATGCTGAGTCGAGTGTGGCACTCTGTCCTTAAGACAATATTGCCCCGTATGTATCCTTTATACGTCTGGACAATTTGTCTCCCAAGATAAAACGAAGAATGGAACCCTTGAGCAAAGGAAACTCAAGAGCTACCGTGAAGAATATTGAGTAACGAAATGATGCTTGGAAGTTGTAGGAAGAAAACTATTTCGGTTATGTATTTTCGTGCACTGTTTTTCAGCATCTGTTTATGTATTTTCGTGCATATGTCTTAGTCCTCAACAATGGTGTAATGGGGTGTTTATATAGGAGAGGGAGGGGCTGTTTACTTGCTGAAAATCGCCTCCATAATAGCCAAATAATGGCCATTATGGAGGTAGTAAAGTCACCAACATAAATGGGAGAAAGACCAACTGTTTTGGCCATTATAGGAGGAGTAATTCAGCCAAAATAAATGGCTGAATTGAGTGCTTGGCATTTCTGTTTTTGACCGTCGAAATTCTAATTTTACGGAAACTTCGGGGACCAAACTCGTACATCTTGAAACTTCAGGGACCAAACTCGCACATCGAAAGAATTCGGTCCAAATCAGTATATCTGAAACTTCGGGATCAAACCGTACTTCCGGCAAAGTTTTCGGCCCAAAAAAGATAATATCGAGAAGACCCGCGACCCGCGACCCGCGGCCCCCGCGACCGTGACCCGTGAACCCGGAACTCGGAACCGGAACCGGACCGGACGGGACGGGCGGGCGGTGGCGGCGCGCGTGTGGTCTTTCCTCGAACCGAAGCACATCTAGGTCCTCCCTCCTTTAAACACATGGGATACCCCTTGGGGTCCCAAACCCCAAACTAATTTCGAATCTTATATACACAACAATTCTTTCTTCCTCTACCGATGAGGGAGAATTACACACAATACCACACTTTCCATGCTTCAAACACCTTACTTCGTGAACCAATATCTCTTTCATTTCTCAATGAAATTTGACGATTCTTGGCCCTACGGTTATCTACGTACTTAGTAGATCATGCATGTGTGAAGAACCGGATTCTCCAACATACGTTACACTAGTGTTTAAGCCGTTAAAGTTGGTCGGTAGCAACTCCCGCCAAAGGCAAATTTCCAACAATCCCCTCTTGAAAGAGATTTTAGCGCACTCACATGGTGTCTTTTCATTTCCAAGCAATATTTCAAATGGATCGATGTTGCATAAGGAGAGGTAGCCTCGGCTTTGAACCTTCCATAGTTGAATACCATCGGACTTACTTACTTGCGCGGTGAACGTGATGTCTTGAACCGTCGGTGTTTAGTGTAAGCCAAGACAACGGTACCAACACAACAAATTCCCTTACTCTCTTCTTCGTAATGTTTTGTCCGTTTTGGCCATGGACAACGTCTTGGATTCTTAAGTGCGTTCAATTTGAGGCGGCCCGTCCTCGCACTTAAATAGGTGGTCTCCTACAAGGTATCCCGCTATACCCCACTTCACAAGTGTTAGGAACCATTAAAAGTTTCCCAAAGACCTAACCTCAATTGTTGAGGATCATTACAGTTTTGAAAACTTAACCTTTACCCATACTTTCGAGATAGCACTTAACGTCTATCGCGGGAATGGCTTTGGATTTGGTGTTTCTTTTCGAAATCACTATCCGAAGTGCTCATGCTTCCACCGAAGCGATCAACTCGAACCTTTACAACTTAGTTTTCCCATTGAACCAAATTACGGGATCTCCGGTTCGTAAGGTTGGGTTTCCACCGTATTGGTCCGTATATTTTGGGTTTTAAGCCCATTCCCCTAGACAGGCGAGAACACTTGATCTCTAGGTAGTCCCTTAGTTTGTAAACAAGGAAGTGACACCCGTGATGATCAACGCCATACGGTCTTATGTCTCCGACGGATCCCGACGATATGTCCGGACGCCGTCATTCGTGTCCTTCCTAAAGCCGACCGGCTAGCCACGATGTAGAGCTGCTGAAGGCACGGGTTTCTCCCAATAAGGGACGTCCTCTAATGAGTCGTGAAGTTACTCAACTTCTTTCATGCTTTGTATAAAGCGATAAACTCCGATACCATCATGAATCGATCGATGCAAGTTTGCTTAGAGGATTTTCCAAAAACCACCATACACATTTACTTGTGGCTTTGGTGTTCTTCGAATCCGATGTCCGGTTTGCATCACCGTGTTCTCTCGTAACCGCTGGACATCCGAATACTATAATCCGTAGATAAGCGAATAATTTAGATATCGTCATATCCGACTTAACGCCTTCTATTGATCATGTATTAAGATCATCGGTGAACCTTAGTTCAACCGATCTGTTTTGTTGGACGATACCGTGTCGGTTGTAGTGTGTACAATACATTGAACTACACGTGACCCGAGCATATCGCTCTTTGTCTATGGGTGCACCATGATTCCAATCGCTTCTATGATTCATATCCATTGGTGGCTTCAACGAGACTCCGTCAACTATCGACCGATCCGTTAGATGTCTTAGAAATCCAATTCCTAAGATGTCATCTCGTGATACTCGTATCTTTCATATCGAGACTTTGTTTCAATATGATTTTCACTCTAAGACCGTTGGTTTTCCAACCGTTGGCTTTCTAACTTCGAGTCAATGTTTCGTGATCGGATTCATTGTTTCGTTTTATCCGAGACTTTCGGGACCAAAATGTTAACATTTCGGGGACCAAAATGAAAGTTCGGAAGAAGCCCAACAGCTCACCAAACCAATTTCGATCCTCTTCTTCCAACTCTCCGGTTTGGAAGGTCGTTTCAACACCCATGCCATGTAAGATTACAATGGCCCTGGATATGAAGCTACTCACAGGGAGCACTTTTTACAACCCAAAGATTCTTTTCCCGGAGGAAGATAAACCATTACACACGTATGGTTCCATATGATGGAATCTATTTCTCTCTTTAGCTTCTTTCCAAAGCAGTGCTTTTGGAGATGACAATTCTTTGTCAATTGTCCATGGTTCGTTCTCAACCATACAAGCTAGAAGGACAGGAACAAGTCTTTGTCCCCTCTTTGCTCCGTCTTGGTTCAACATCTAGAATCCCGAGTTCTGCGGATACGGAATATTAATTTCCTATAGACAAGAACTTTCGAGTCATGAAGATACGGAACGTCTAATTCCGGACAATCGGCCCTCGCGGGTTCTTGTTAACCTTGAGCAATTACTCCTTTTTCCTTTTCCAAGGAAAGTTATCTCCAAAGAATTCAAAGCATTCTTTGACGCCAAGAGGCGATCAACACTACTCGTTATTTGCGGATCCAAATGGATATGCAATCTACGATCTTAGGTCGAACTTGACTGTTTCGGTAGCCCATCTTTTACCAAGCTACCCCTCATAATTTGGGCGTATGGCTTAGCTCTTGGCTAACACCGTTAGACTGAGGTGAGAAATGAACATTCGTTTAATGAACGATGCTTCACATTCTCCCCCTCTATCACTACGAATTTCTCAGTCCGTAGGCTTAGTTGATTTTCAACTTCTGCTTTGTAGGCTTCAACAACTTCATCTTTGCTTTTCAATAAACAAAGGATTCCATACGTTGTATCATCATCAATGAAGATCACAACGTACTTGTCTCCCCCCTCTATTTTGTATAAACTTCAAATCACCCAATTAGGTGTGACTAAGTTCTAGAGGAGCAGTGCTTCTTTCGCTATTCCCTTGACGGAATTTGGAAAGGTGATTTTGCCTCTTCATCTACCTCGCATTTATTTGAGGATTTATGTCGAAGAAGGCAACAATCTCAATATCGTTAGCTTTTGAATGACTTGCTATTTAACGTGTCTTAATCTATGATGGCATAGACGCACGGATTACAAATATATCATTCATTTGGCTACAGACATACTGTACCATTCTTAGTTATCACAGACCTGTTGGACTAGACTCAAACCAGGTTTGACCAACAGGCGTCCCTTTAACCAAGTTAGGAATATGTATCACCTCATCTTAGAGTGATCACAATCCATGAAGTCCTATCGAGGACAACCTCTCCAACCCCTTTGATTTTAGAGGTGGCGTTGCTTCACATGAACAACCTTTTGCCCGTGGTTAGGGCGTAACCGGATCATATGTGATCCGGATATTCTGGCCCACTCCAGTTGCTTTGTCAGACTGAGTGTCCAATTTCTTTTCGCCAATTCTTTAGGCCTTCGATCATTTAAGACACAGGAAACTGTGGCCCACCTTACTAGGTGTCCATTATTTTTCCTATGAAATGAATTTTTGGCCCTACTCCGATCCCGGAGGCTTTATATGACCGAGTGTCCAATATCATCATATCAAAGAAATTTTTGCCCACTCCGGTCGCCGGAGGCTTTGTATGATCGAGTGTCCAATATCATCCTATCAAAGGAATTTTGGCCCACTCCAAGCCGCCCGGAGGCTTTATGTGATCGAGTGTCCAATATCATCCTATGAAGGATCTTCTCGCCAAATAGTATGACAGGCTCAACGTCTTTAGCTTTTAGACTCCTTCCGTTAAGATTGGTGCCCAGATAATTCTTGGCGCTTACCTAAGAGTGGTAAGAGTTTTCGCACAGTTAGTGGATCTTTCTCCATTGTATGTGCGACATACTTTACACACTTTAGTAATTACACTTAAAAGAACGGATCTTCTTAAGTCGTTTACAAAATCCAATCTTTAAACGGGAAAGAAGATGAGATTAAACTTCTGATTTGTTAAAGCGTAAGGAATATAAATTATTTTCATATTCCTCCTTACTTTAATCTATTTTTTTTTTAAAACCAGACATCATTTAATCTTTATTCTTGACAAGTAAGAAAAACTACTTATCCCAATTTCAGATTCTGGCTCACTTCAGTCACTTCATCAGACTGAGTGTCCATTTCCTTCTCACCATTATTCGGATCCTTTGTCCGGGACAGATATAGGCCTTCTCGCTACAAGATAGAATAACATCTTCGATCTTCTCCTCTTGTCCCGCCTGACATCCTCGTGCTTTCGAGAGCGCTTGTTTCCACCGGTCTTGGTAGCGGTGACACCATGAACACGTTCATCATCATCACTCTCTTCTACCGTAAAACCATTTCCATATCCGATTTGGTCACACAACTTTTGACCGACATCTTTCGAACACTAATAGTAATACAATACAAATATTGTCTTAAGTTGTTTGGAGATTTGCTCTATGGTACTTTATAAAGCGATGCGGGAAGTATTTAACTATTACAAGTATTCGAAAGGATAAACAAAGATTTCAATAATATTTTCGACTAGAAATCTGAAAATTACAATATAACAACAAAAAGCTAAATTACGATTTTGTTGAAGACGAAAAATGAAACTTGGTTTATCTTGAGTCGAGTGTGGCACTCTGTCCTTAAGACAATATTGCCCCGTATGTATCCTTTATACGTCCCGGACAATTTGTCTCCCAAGATAAAACAGCAATGGAACCCTTGAGCAAAGGAAACTCAAGAGCTACCGTGAAGAATATTGAGTAACGAAATGATGCTTGGAAGTTGTAGGAAGAAAACTATTTCGGTTGTGTATTTTCGTGCAATCGTTTTTCAGCATCTCTGTTTATGTATTTTCGTGCATATGTCTTAGTCCTCAACAATGGTGTAATGGGGTGTTTATATAGGAGAGGGAGGGGCATGTTCTTGCTGAAAATCGCCTCCATAATAGCCAAATAATGGCCATTATGGAGGTTGTAAAGTCACCAACATAAATGGGAGAAAGACCAACTGTTTTGGCCATTATAGGAGGAGTAATTCAGCCAAAATAAATGGCTGAATTGAGTGCTTGGCATTTCTGTTTTTGACCGTCGAAATTCTAATTTTAAAACTTCGGGGACCAAACTCGTACATCTTGAAACTTCGGGGACCAAACCGCACATCCGAAAGAATTCGGTCCAAATCGTATATCTGAAACTTCGGGATCAAACGTACTTCGGCAAAGTTTTCTCGGCCCAAAAAAGATAATATCGAAAGACCCACGACCCACGACCCCACGACCCGCGACCCACGACCCGTGACCGTGAACCCGAGAACCCGAACTCGGAACCGGAACCGACCGGACGGGACGGGCGGGCGGCGGCGGCGCGCGTGTGGTCTTTCCTCGAACCGAAGCACATCTAGGTCCTCCTCCTTTAAACACATGGGATACCCCTTGGGGTCCCAAACCCCAAACCAATTTCGAATCTTATATACACAACAATTCTTTCTTCCTCTACCGATGAGGGAGAATTACACACAATACCACACTTTCCATGCTTCAAACACCTTACTTCGTGAACCAATATCTCTTTCATTTCTCAATGAAATTTGACGATTCTTGGCCCTACGGTTATCTACGTACTTAGTAGATCATGCATGTGTGAAGAACCGGATTCTCCAACATACGTTACACTAGTGTTTAAGCCGTTAAAGTTGGTCGGTCGCAACTCCCGCCAAAGGCAAATTTCCAACAACAAACACAATACTTCATGAAATGTTATCTAATCATTCCTATTTAGGCCAATCAGATTTCTGGAGTTGGTTGCTGCAAGGATATCTCTTTGTCTGATCCTTCTTCTGATAAGTGAAACTCCAATAATGGTGTTCTGATTCACACATTTAGTAGGCGTCTCCACATGAAATGAGTGATATTTTTACAAATCATATTTAAAGTTAAATTGAAAAATAATATTTAGAAAATAAAATTATGTGTGAACATGTATTTCACTTTGAAAAAATATTAAAGCTTTGTTTGACCGTCTTACTTTCATGAATTCTTGAATGAAAAAGGAGATAGTGACATCGTGCTGGGAGATTTGGAGCAATCTGATAGGTATCGGGATTTTGAGTATTGTAGAAGCATTAAGGTTGAGGAGGTTAAGGTGTTGTTCGCAGGATGCGCAGGGGAAGAGCGACCGGACCTGACGAAATCCCAGTTGAATTTTGGAAGAGCGTGGACAGGACATGTTTGGAGTGGCTGACTGAGATGTTTAACGTCATTTTTAAGACGACAAGAATGCCCGAAGAATGGAGGTGGAGTACAATGTTCCCTTTGTACAAGAACAAAGGTGATATACAGAGTTGCAACAACTATAGGGGTATCAAGCTGCTAAGCCACACTATGAAAGTTTTGGAAATGGTTGTGGAGATGAGGGTGAGGAGAGGCGTGTCTATTTTTGAGAACCAGTTTGGATTCATGTCGGGGCGTTCGACTACTGAAGCCATTCATCTTATTAGGAGGTTGGTGGAGCAGTATAGGGAGAGGAAGAGAGACTTACTTATGGTTTTCATCGACCTCGGGAAGGTCGATGGTAACCACCTCTGCGACCAGGTAACCTACTCCGGCCGGCGACCAGGTAACGCCGCCGGATTACTACGCCGACGACTTTTTCCGGCATCTTTTCTTTTCTACTTCTTCTTCATATTCTCTTTTTCTGTGACTTTTTTTTCTTCTTCTGTCAGTCGGATCGGCGTCCAGGTTACTAAGTTGCTCCGACGCCAGCTTGAACAACAACTCCGGCAGTGAATAGTACTCCGATAGTGAATAGTACTCCGGCAATGAACAATATTTTCCAGGAAGAGAATAGGTTCTACCCAACTGGAGTTGGTACCTCCAGTCGCCCTTACTGATTCTTTGACAATTCAAATATTTTTTCTTCTCTTTTCTTTCTTTTGTTCTTCTTTTTCTCCTCGTTCTACACATGTACTCGACATTTTAAGTGAAACTCAAGTGAAAAGTACTTTCGGTATCGGTGAACAGTGATTGTCGCTGGCAAACAGGTTCGATTCAACTGGAATTGGTACCTACGGTTGCCCGTATCCATTCTTTGTCATTATCCGTATTGTTAAATTTTGTTGCTTTGTTGTATTGATTCGTGACTTTACGTTCTTGCATTTACCCTTCTTTTCTTTAGTTATAATATTCTTGGCGTAGTGGTTTTACCTGCCTCTAGATTCTTGTTAACTTATGCTTGCACTTGGATCCCTTCATGTTTTAGGGTAAACATTTGAGTAGTCAATTATTTTATATTTGCTTTAGTGACTTTGGTAACTGATGGTAGACTAGGGTCATGTTTTCGGTTAGGGACGGAGATGAATTGTAGGGGTAATTGGGGTAAGGGGGAGGCTAGGCTGATAATTGGGACTTTAACGGAGAAGTCCATAGAGCTAGTTAAGATTCTTAAGAAGAGGAGGATTAATATAGCATGTGTCTAGGAGACCAAATGGGTAGGACCTAAGGCTAAGGATGTAGACGGGTATAAGTTATGGTTCTAGGGTAGGTCGAGGTATAGGAATGTGGTAGGCATTTTAGTAGACAGCGATCTAAGGGATCATGTGGTAGAGGTTAGGAGGGTCAATGACAGGATGATGGCGATTAAGTTGGTAGTTTGAGGGTTCACTATGAACATTATTAGTGCTTACAAGCAACAAGCAGTCTTGAGTGAGGAGGAGAATAGGCATTTTTTGGAGGAATTGGACGGGATGGTGGGTGGTATACCACCCACTGAGAAGTTATTTATAGGAGGGGATTTCAACGGACATATCGGGTCATTTTCGGAGGGTTATGACGATGTGCATGGAGGCTTTGGCCTCGGGGACAGGAATGGGGGTGGCGTTCCACTTTTGGAGTTCGCTGGAGCTTCTGGGATGGTGATAGCCAATTCGAGGTTCCTGAAGAAAGAGGAGAACTTGGTGACTTTCCGTAGTTCGGCGACTAAGACTCAGATAGACTATTTGCTTCTTAGGAAGGTTGACAAAGGTTTTTGTAAAGACTACAAGGTTATTCTGAAGGAGGATCTTACAACTCGACATAAGCTTTTGGTGATGGATTTGGAAATCAGGATGGAGAAGAAGAATAGGGTTGTGGATGACAGGTTAAGAATCATATGGGAGAGTTTGACCATGACTAGTGCAAAAGAGATGGGGGGAGGTTGATGGCCAAGGGGGCTTGGGGGAGTAGTGGGGATGCGACTGATATATGGTACAGGACGGCCAGTTGCATTTGAGAGGTAACTAGAGAAGTGCTTAAGGTCTCGAGGGGTAGCCGTGGTAGGCATCGAGGGGACTGGTGGTGGAATGGTGTAGTTCAAGAGAAGGTGGAAGCGAAGAAAGCGACGTATGAAAAATTGGTAGAAAGCAAGGATGATATGGAGAAGTGGACGAATAGAGAACTGTATAAGATGGTGAGGAAGAAGGCAAAGCTTGTGGTTACGGTGGAGAAAATGAAGGCTTTTGAACGCATGTATGTGGAATTAGAGGAGAAATGCAGGGATAGAAAGTTGTACAGACTAGCCAAGGCGAGGGAGAGGAGGGCCCGTGACTTGGATCACGTGAGTTGCATCAAGGACGAGGACGGAAAAGTCCTGGTGGATGACGCGCATATTAGGCGGAGATTGCAGTCTTACTTTCATAAACTCTTGAATAAAAAAGAAGATAGTGACATCGTGCTGGAAGATCTGGAGAAATCTGGTAGGTATCGAGATTTTGGGTATTATAGAAGCATTAAGGTTGAGGAGGTTAAGGGTGTTTTTTGCAGGATGCGTAGGGGAAGATCGACCGGGCCTGACGAGATCTTAGTTGAATTTTGGAAGAGCGTAGACAGTACAAGTTTAGAGTGGCTGACTGAGCTATTTAACGTCATTTTTAATACGACAAGAATGCCCGAAGAATGGAGGTGGAGTACAATGATCCCGTTGTACAAAAACAAATGTGATATCCAGAGTTGCAACAACTATAGGGGTATCAAGCTGCTAAGCCACACTATGAAAGTTTGGAAAAGGGCCATGGAGATGAGGGTGATGAGAGACGTGTCTATTTCCAAAAACCAGTTTGGATTCATACCAGGCGTTCGACTACTGAAGTCATTTATCTTATTAGGAGGTTGGTGGAGCAGTATAAGGAGAGAAAGAGAGACTTACATATGGTTTTCATCGACCTCGAGAAGGCGTACGACAAAGTCCCTAGGGAGGTTCTATGGAGATGTTTGGAGGTTAGAGGTGTACATGTGGCATACACTAGGGCGATTAAGGATATGTATGATGGAGCTAAGACTAGGGTACAAACAGTAATAGGAGACTCGGAGCACTTTTCAATAATGATGGGGCTGCACCAGGGATCAAGTCTTAGACCATTTCTATTTGCCTTGGTGATGGACGGACTGACGCAACAAATCCAAGGGGAGGTGCCATGGTGTATGTTATTCGCATACGACATAGTCCTGATTGATGAGACTCGTAGTGGAGTGAACGCCAAGCTAGAGGTTTGGAGACAGACTCTAGAGTCTAAAGAGCTCAGGTTGAGTAGGACCAATACAGAATATTTAGAGTGCAAGTTCAGCAACGGGAGAGACCCTAAGACAAGCGTGGAGGCGAGACTTGGGACTCAGGTCATTCCAAAGAAAATAAGCTTCAAGTACCTCGGGTCTATTATTCAAGGGAATAGAGAGATTGATGACGATGTCACACATCGTATTGGGGTAGGGTGGATGAAATTAAGGCTCGCATCTGGAGTCTTATGCGACAAAAAAGTGCCACCAAAGCTTAAAGGCAAGTTTTATATGGCGGTGGTTAGACTGACTATGTTGTATGGGGCGGAGTGTTGGCCAGTCAAGACTTTCGCACATCCAAAAGATGAAAGTTGCGGAGATGGGGATGTTGAGATGGATGTGTAGGAATACAATGAGAGATATGATTAGAAATGATGATATTCGTGACAAAGTGGGAGTGGCCTCGTTGGAGGATAAGATGTGGGAAGCGAGGTTGAGATGGTTCGGGCATGTCTAGATGAGAGACACAAATGACCCAGTGCAGAGATGTGAGAGGTTGGATATGGACGGGTTCAGAAGGGGTAGAGGTAGGCCGGAGAAGTATTGGGGCGATGTGATTAGACGGAATGTGACGCAGATGCAACTTACTGAGGACATGACCCTAGATAGGGGCTTGTGGAGGACACAGATTGGGGTGGAATGGTAGTAGGTAGTCGAGCGTAGTTTACGCTCACAAAATGATAGTTATAGTGTTATTACTGTAGTCCCGATTAGCTTATAGTCCATGTAGTTTGATTTCTGATGTTATGTGTTCCCTAGTGTACTTTGTTTATATTATTTATATATGTTAGCTACTACTCCCTTTTGCCAGAATGCGCTACCATGGCGTATTCGATTTTGTTATCAGCATGTTCATATAGCTTTAATTTTTTGTCTCTAACCGTTTCTCTTGCTTTGTAATGCTTGCTTGATTGTGATTATGTTTTGTCTTGAGCCGAGGGTCTCCTGAAAATAGTCGCTCTACCTACCAATGTAGAGGTAATATCTGTGTACACTCTACCCTTCCCAGATCTCACGTTGTGAGATTTCACTGGGTATGTTGCTGTTGTTATTTCTTGTGAGAAAATCCTTTTTAACTAAGAAAAACTGGTTAAGAATTTTTTTTCTAAGTTTGGAGTTGTAAAAAAGCAAAAACATTTAGTGTCTATCTTCTCTGTTTTGTCTTTTTCTTTTTCTTTTTCTTTTGGTGTCTTAGAAGATAGCATGCATAAAGCTTAAATTATGGACAAATATATCTACCCGTGATATTCTTTTAACAGAAAAAGTCGTCACGGTAAGTCGCTACGAGAAACTTCAAGTAAAGTTATGTAAATATTTGCTAAATCATTAGCTGGATACATACATAAAAGCATTCTTTAATTAATATAGGACACAAGTTACAACTGAGTAAAGTTTTCCGAATACTTGGGAGTAATAAATAATAATGCCTTGTCCAATTTTGACTTCAAGCAATCATATCAACCATCGTTGTTGCCTGGAATAAGTGGGGTGGGGTGGGGTGGAGGTGGGTTATCCCTCCTCTCTCTTTATAGTAGTGGTATCCAGTCCCATTTATGCTCACATAGATTATTATACCGGGATCTATTACCTCCCAAGCATAAGTACCAATGACTTTGCCGATTAAGATTTATACGGAGATAATGAGAATTACCTAGCTTTTTTTTGTCTCGTTAGATTTGAATTTTGATCTCTCATAGTTTTCACCACTTCATTGATCAATCGGCCGCATCTGTACGTACAATAGGATCATCCCTTCTTCTGGTCTCCTCAACAGAACCATTATATCTTTTTTTTTTCCTTTAGATATTCCCAGCAAAAAATTCATTTGGCTCAAAGCAAAAGGAGGTGCTCTTCTTCTCTGTCACCAGACTTCTCTTTGTTTTTCCTCCTTTTTTGCTTTAGAGCCTCAAATAGTCAAATGACACAAGCATAAGAGAGATATCTCAAAATATCACAACTGCTTTTCAAATATGGCTCTTGTTTGATAAATCTTATTCACCATTTACAACTTCAAAGATTGAAAAGAACCTTTAACTAACAATATCAAGTCCAGATTTGTTGATCTGGTTAAAGACTAACTCTTTTGGCTGATCAGATATAAACTAAAAAGCAGTGTGCTACTGTTAAATTCATTTATGGAAAGAAATAGTATACTCACTACTCCACCGGTTCTTGACCACACTGCTTGAATTATGTGATTATCCCATTTAAAAGCTTAAGTTGTTAGAATGAGTACACTTCATAAGACTATATCATCTCATTCTATCAGAGGATGAGAGAAGATGGCATAAAGCTTATGTTTTTGACAAATAAACGCCGCTAATAACTCTCCTCCTAGATTGACCGTCTTCTTTAATTTACTATGTATATAAAATTATGCAAATTCCATTATCAACTAGGGGAAGTAAACTCTCCCCTCCAGAAAAAGCCATGAGAATTTTCAGACAAGCACAGCAACAATTATATTGTGCATTCGATAAAGTAGTAATTAAAGCACAAATCCATAGACCTAAAAAGACAATGAAGGAAACTCTTCTTTTGACTCTCATGAAAATGTCATATATATATATAGATATATGTGATAAAGTCTTGAATTGTATGTGTGAACCAGAACAACAAACTGAACTCTCGACTGAAAGTCGACTACCCTTTATATTTGAAACTTAAATGAACATGAAAATGTTCGAGGCAAAGCTCATGCTATTGTGCTCTCAGTCACCCCTTTAGTTTTTCTCATGGTCTTCCATCTGGCTGAAGTTACCTCTCTCCTTGAAGAGTTGGGTGTGATGATGCCTACAGTATAGCCTATGCTCATACGCGACATAATTTGATGGACTGATCGTGCAGCCCCCGTGGCTGCATTTGAAACAAGCCCTGTGGTAAGAAGTCCCATCAACTGCTACCTGTAAAATCAACAGTGACATTAATGTATAAGCATCTTTCGATCTAAGAAGAATACACCACTTCAGTTGGGGAATCCAACAATAAAAGCCTTCGATTTTCAGGTTATAAGAATACAAATGCGACTGAATACCAACTTAGAGGAGTTATAAATGGGCTCATAAGAGAGCTAACTTTTCGGATACATGGGCTCGTAAGAGAGCTAACTTTTGTTACCACTAGACAACAAAGGAAACTGTTGATACCTTTTCCAAGGGGTAAACAGTTTTCTTGCAAGCAACACATTTATCTTGAGTTCCGCCAAACAAACTTGAAACCTTACTGTTTGACTGTCCCTGGGAGATTAATATGAGACAATTAATTATAAGATCATCAGGTAAAATGAAACAGACAATAATCTATGCATTAGAATGCTAGAGGAAGAGTCTTCAAAGATGATGTGGTGTAACTAGAAAATCATGGAATACCTGATCAGCGGAACGTTCCTTGACTGTTTTTGGAGCCCCTAAAAAAAGACATAACAAGAAGAAACTAGTTTTAGAAGGAGCAGTGATGAAAAACTGAAATAGAAGAATTATCAGATTGCCAACTCTATCTAACAACCTTCGAAACTCTTATCCAGACTTCCTGTCATTTTGAATAGCTGATCAAAGTGAGGCCGGCAATACAAAACTCCTTCGAAGGAGTTGTAATTACTCAGCTACAAAACATTAAAAACGACAAAGAAAATAAGATAAAGACATCTTCGAAATAACCACATGAAAACAAGATGCTACAGAGATGCTAAACATAGAAGGAGAAAATGGAGACTTTATATACTCTAATTACTAAATCCATCCGAGAAGTTTACACTGAATTTTGTACTTTCGGTTGATAGAGAAAATATCAGTTTGTTCTGTATCTTTCATCTGTTAACTAACTCAATAGCAGTTCCATGATAGATTACCAAGCTAACAAAATTGTACGGAATAAAAAGTCTCACGGACTCCCCAAATTAGAGTTGAGCAACCATTACTGATAGGCGAAGTCAAGTTTCAAAATCAATAAAGTTAGTCCAGTAGCTGTTGAAGCGAGGTAAATGTGTCCTCCAAAATGTTTTATTTTATGATTTAACACTTTGGTATGTACTTTTGAATAAAATAGAACATTTTGGTTTTCTTTAACTAAATATGAGAATCTGTACCATATAAGGTTTAAGAGTGTAATTTCAGCAAAAGAGATAGCTCAAAAATAAATTAACAACATGATTAATTTCTTATAATGTGCTTTCCAGATCCATTTCAGTGGAATGTTTTATGACAAGACTCTTTGACAGTAAACAACAAAGCAATGCTTTTGGGGGAAAAATTAAGATAATATTAAAAAGATCGAAGAATTCAAGGTAAATATAATAAGGAAAAGAAGACATGGAAAAGCATAATGATCTGCAGAGCACCCACTAGTTACTTTGTATGACCTGAATAAATGTTTTCTTCACTAACATCCCAAATGATCCAATAAAAGTGTTCCTCTTTAAACAATAAGTCACTCCATAAATCAGATATCCACTTCATAGCTGTAATTTCTCAGTATTAAGCATATTTGAATGGGGATTATGTTAACTAACAAATCAGGAGTCTCAAGTAAATCAGCCAAAATTAGGGGGTAGAAGGGATGAAAATGAAACGGGAACACAAACAAGTTAACAACTCATTGGTTATTGGAATGACATTGAAAGTGACAGTATTAAGAAGAAGAAAAAGTTTCTTCCTTTAAATAGATCATTTAAGCTTCTAAAAGATAGTCAATCTCATTTTGATGCTTTTATGAATCTTTAAACCCATAGTACCTGAGAATCCATGTATCTTCATAATCCTATGTTGTCAAAATTTTAGGACAGTAAGAGAGACCCTACACACACACACCCTCCCCCCCAACCCCCAAAAGATGTCTAATCGCCATAAAGTATGTTACCTTAAACCTATCAAGAAATTACTCTTCCCCTACATTTGCGGATAGAAGGCTTGGTTATCATATGCACAATGACAAAGAGTATCCGAAACTCAAACCTTTGAAAGGAGCAAGTCAAAACAACCTAACAAACATCCTCGATAGGCAGAGTTACTTGGTACCTGGTAGGAGCAGGGTACCCGTAGGAGCAAGGACGTACCCGATAGAGCAGTCGAGGTGAGTATACATACACCAGCACAATTAGTGGGAAAAAACAATCTGACAAACATAATGGATAAAGCATCCATTAGTCGAATTCTCTGTTCTTTTCATATAACAGAGAAGCATCATGGATCTCCCAACCAAAGCGAATCATTCATTCCTAACAAAGCACACTAAGAGATTGAAGTTGATGTTAAGAGTCCCATATCGGAAATAGAATGAGAACATAGACTCCTTATATGGACTTGGACAATCATCACCCTACAAGCTAGCTTTTGGGGTTGAGTTAGGCTCAAGATCAATTCTTTACATGGTATCAGAGCCAGACTCATTCCAATTCTTTGTTCACCAATGTTGGTCCCCCAAATTATATTGTCCACGCTCCAGTTAACGAGATATGGGCGTGCGGGGAGTGTTAAAAGTCTCACATCGAAAATAGAATGAAAACATAGACTCTTTATATGGACTTGCTACATATTCAAATACTAAATAACCCTCGCCTCTTCTTTCTTTCCTTTCCCCTATTCACGAGCCCACTCAGTGGCGGAGCTATCCTTGTTCAAGGGAGTCAACTGCTTTCATTTTTGTGCCTTGAGCCGACGTCTATCTGAAACAACCTCTCTACCTCCCGAGTTAGGGGTAAGGTCTCTGTACATTCTACCCTCCCCAGACTTCAATTGTGGATTATTATTGTATAACTATGTTCAATCCTTGTGCTTACTTCTTTATATGTTAAATTTATTAATAAAAACTCTGGCTCCGCCACTTGGCCTAATTCTCTCTAGACATTAATAAGAATCTTGAAATTACTATCAAGAGTTATGATCTCAAGCAAGCATAAACTACAAGCCATAGTTAAAATAAAAAGAAAAGATTTTTAGTGTCAAAAAGTGTTAGTATCACCTTGAGAGTACCCTTGCAGTGGTGGCATCTGAAACAAGCTTTATGATAAACCTTATTGTCAGCAGTAAGTTGATCCACCAAGTACACAGTTTTGTCACAAGCCTTACACTTCTGTGCTGTCCCTGCAAAACTTGCCATTTGCTTTTTTTTTCTCTCTGCAGATCTCTACTCAATTCAATGAACAAAAAAAACAGACCTTTTTCTTTCTCTTTCTACTCACAGAGTCCTTCGAATTTGAGTACTTATTACCTTTACATTATGGTGTTTAAATTTTGAATTATACTTTATGTCCAATCAAACTTTGAGATAAAATATTAAATTGATAATTTAAAATCAGAATAAGAAATCATATTCAAGATTCTCAAAATCCATATAGGTTAACAAAATTTGATACTTCAAATTAAGGGGGAATGTGTTTTTGGATACTACTAGTGGTGTGGATAAAATGTTAGATGTCCATATTGAAGGACTATTTTGTCAAATATTTAAATTACATACTAGTACTAGGATAATAAACAAATAAATTAAATTAATATAATTTAATATGTGATAACATATTATATAAAATTAATTATAATTACAATTTACATAAGAATGCTCATTAAATAGAATTAACTTTTTAAATTAATTTTAATCTGATTATGTACTAAACTCAGTGGTTCGATAGTCTGTCTTTTTCAATACTCGGAGAAAAAACAAGGTTTGTTGTGGAAATCAATAGGCGAAACACGCGTCGGGTTTAAGACTTGAGAGTTTTGGCATTTCCGACAGGGCAACAACTTAGTTTTTGTGCACTGTTTGGGTCATCTGGTAGAGTGTATAAGAATTGAATAAAGTGTATTAGTAATATTGAACTCCTGGTATTAGTAATGCTGGTATTAATTATGTAAGGATTATTTTTTATTCACTGTTTGATTTTGTGTATTAGAAATAATATACATTGTATAATTTTTAAAAATAATTGATTGTTTACAAAAATCCATCCATATTATACTATGTAAGGGACTTCATGGGAATATGTGTCTTTAACCATGCTATTGTATGCATTAAAACTCATTGCAGTGCTAATACCATAGTTTGTTAGATATTAGTTATGCATAGGATAATATCAAATAGGGTGTAAAACTAATGCGAGCATTAGTTATACATAGGATGAAAAAGTGTACCAAATAAGATATTGATAATATACAAAGGTAGTGCATGCATTATTTTCTCTAATACACTCTACCAAACGATCCCTTAATGTAGTACTGCCTCCGTCCTAAAATAAATGTCACTTTAGAAATTCAAAACAAAATTATCAAGTGTTTTTAATTATACCTTTAACATTAAAAAGATAATCCTCTTTAATATTTCTCAATTCACAAAAACATCTAATAAATAAAAGTAGTTTAATAAACTCTATATTATATTTATTAAATCTTTTATGGGCGTGATTTTGCTAATGTTTTATTTTGCAACGTAGCGAGTACTATTTAGGAGTGGGATTCGCTGTTGTTGGTCCCTTTTGTTGTAAAAAGACTTGATCCGTAGGAATTTAGTAGCTCAGTTGGTTGTCTATATGAACTTTCACCTTGTTGGTGAGGGTTCGAATCCTCACGTTGTAATCCCCTCCTCATTTCCCCTTTCTCTAACCCTATATAATTAAAAAAAAAACAAACAAACAAACTTCGTTCCACTCTCTCCACCCGAGCGTCCAAGTCCATTCTCATTTTGTGAAATACTCGAAACATAATGATGAAATATACTGAAAATTTCATAAATTTACCAATAAATTTCATTAAGAATAAGGATTATTGTAATTGAGCGTTTGAACATATGATAATGTATTTTTTTACTAGACACTTTCAATCAGGGGAGAGGCATAGTGTTAGCGACAAAATTAATTAATTTTAACTTAAATTCTATATTTATATTTAAAATTTTATTTAATATGTACAAATAACGTATTTAAAACCCTCTAAGTTTTTTAACAAAAAGTTCAGATGCATAAATTAAAAATTCTAGTTCCACCTCTGCTTTAGCTCAAATTGGACAAGCTTTTGTATGTGTTATCAAGCATCTATTATGTAGATAAATTAATCACATAATTTTATTTTATTTTAATTATACACACCCATCTCAATTAAAATAAACTTGAGGTTTTACAACTTATTGAAGTAATGCATTAAATAAAGTAATATATTTTAAATGGTTAACTTATTTACATAATTGGCGAATTGAATACACACAAAAACATTTTTTTTTTAAAAATTGAAAGTGTCTAATAGAAACATTTCATTATGTACCACTTCGTCCAAATCTTCCCAAAAGCGCCTCTTCTCCTCTTTGTTCAAGCCCGCATGTGGCGCATACGTAATAATAATGTTCATAGTGAACCCAACAATTACCAACTTAATCGTCATCATCATGTCATTGACTCTCCTAACCTTTACCACCTGATCCTTAGCTCGTTGTCTACCAAAATGCCTACCCCATTCCTATACTTTGACCTACCCGAGAATCATAACGTATACCCGTCTACATCCTTAGCCTTAGGACCTACCCATTTGGTCTCCTGGACACATGCTATATTAATCCCCATCCTCTTAAGAATCTTAACTAGCTCTATGGACTTTCCCGTTAAAGTCCCAATGTTCCAAGACCCTATTCTCAGCCTAACATCTCCCTTATCCCACTTACCCCCCTAACCCTTGCCCCCGTCCCCGACCGAGAACATGACCTAGTCTACCATCATTCACCAAAGCTACTAGAGCAAAAAAAAATACTAGTCAAAGGTTAACGTTAACACACATGGGAATCAATACTAAAGCACAAGTTAGCAAGAATCTAGAGGCAAGTCAGGCTACTACATACCAAAATGATAAAGCAAAGGACAAGAAGAATAAAGACAAGAATGTAAAGTCAAGATTCAATAAAACGCAACACGCAAGAATTTAACTACAAGGATAAGGACAAATATTGAGTACGAGCAACTGGAGGTACCAACTCTAGGCTGATAGAACCTATTCACATGCCGAAAATCATTGTTCACACGCCTGAACACATTGTTCACTGCGTAAAATCATTGTTTCCTGCCGAAACTTTTGTACCCGAATGCTAGGCGGGAGAACGGAGAGATAGAACTCGGATGTACGTCGTGGCAGATCTGGTGGTACCTGCAAAAAAAAATTGTTCACCGGATCGGAGCTCCGGCGTTAATGTGGTGGTGGCGGTGGATCGGTGTGGTGGCGGTTGGCTGTTGCCTACGGTTAGGTTATCGTGGGTGTTCCGGGTCACCTTAATCGGATAATTTGTGATATCTTACTCTTCAAGGTTAGTGTGAAGCTTTTCGGATTAGCTGAATATTTTTTATTGATTTGTGTTATTAGTGAATGATTATGCAGTTGTTTATCTACTACCGAAAATACATGGCTTCATTTGATATTTTAAATCCTAACAATTCAAAACTGAAGTGATAATACATGGAGTATTGGTCCAAATTAATATTATTTTTAATTTTTTTTGACAATCTGAATTTATTTTAGAAAAGCAGAAAATATATGTTCATTGCGATCTTTTTTTCTTTCAAAATCACCTTAAGTTTCAATTTAAGTAGGTTGTTTAAGAACGAGATGAATGATAATTTGGATAACTGTTCTTACAGTTATAGCTATAAAATATTACTATTCTTATAGTCTATAGAGGTGTGTAAAAATCTCTGTAATGAAAAGATACGTGTCACAATCATTCACAGACGATAATATATCTAACTTAAATCATTATATAATCAAAAGATTCTCGTAAAGCCACACCAGTCCATTCACAATTATGACTTTCCACTTTAAGTTGATGTCCCATTATTTATTCAATTTCACAAGGAATTTGGGGTGCTTTGGATGAGATTCAACTTAACAGAAAATAAACATTCCAAAAGCAAAACTTTATAGGGAAACAACAATACATTCCCTGAATCAATCCGAGAACTCTGGCAATTAATAATATGACCAAGTTGTTATATTTCCTTGTAATAACCACGTATATGAAAATATTGAACTTTCTGTTACATGCTAAACAAAGGAAATTAAATTCAAGTGGACAATGAAAAAGGCAAATCTTTTAATCAAGGTCAACAATAAGATATATGGTGTGGTCAAGGGGAATTGGGGAGGAGACAATGACATTGGAAGACCACTTAACTTATGAAGTTTATTTTTCCTACTCCTACTAGGGAAGTCATTTTCTCATTTTTAAAAATTTAGATTTTCTAGATAAAATATTTTTCAAAATAATTTGATTATCCAAACATAAAAAAATGGAAAAATATTTTCTTTCATACCAAATACACCCTTAATGTAAAATAATAGGTGCGGGTAAGTAATTTCCGTCCAAAATTCTCTACAAGTGATAGCTGGAGCTGCAAAGTTGCAATTTTACCTTGCTTCCGTGAGATATAGCAAGACCTGAATATGTCCAAAACCAAAGGATCGGATGAGAGTTGTAAATATTAGGGACAAACGGTTTTTGTCTAAAAACCCATTAACTTTCAGAATGGGCTTTTGGTGTCTTGATCCAATAACGGTCCAAGTTCTGGCATATGGGCTTTTTGCAGAATTTTTTCCTTTATGGTAATTGGAAACAAAACAATGAGTAGGCAGTAACTTCCTTGCACATAGGGGTAGAAGACATACCGTAAAACTTCTATAAATTAATAAACTCTTTAAAATAATAAAAAATTTCGGTCCCGACTTGGGCCTTTGTAAAAAATCATCAAATTCGATAAGATAATAAGATAATAATTTTTCGGAAAATCCCTTTATAAATATTAGGTCCCATTAAAACTCTAAATTAATAATTCATAAATATTACAATTATAAATATTATGGTAATTTGCTAAAATATGAATCTATTGTTACTTGATTTTTCTTAAAATTTAAATCTAATTGGATTTCATCCCTAACTTTTTTAATTGCGACCAAGAGTTCCTATGTGTCGAGTTCTCTAGTCTATGCAACAAAAAATTTTGAAGAGTTGTTGTCGCGCTCAAAGCCTCCTTTCTCGTGACTGGTTCCAACGGTATTGAATCATCTTCAGCTTCATCATTAGTAGGATCTTCAATAATATCAGCAATAATTTCCTCTAAACTTTGAACCATTGAACATTCATCATTTTCACCCGGATAGTCCACCAATTTGTTGACGTCCATTTCATTGCGATAACCAACATCCTTGACCATATTCTCAAGCTCATGTAGGCTTTCTTCAAAGTTTGTCTCACTTGAGATTTCTTCATTTGAACGAATTTTGCAGTGCCGAAAGCAATTTGCTATTGACACTTGAGAAACATTGGTTGTCCAAGCGGAGACTGCAATATTGTACCTTGACTAACTTTCAAACGATATTTTTCATCAACCCACTCTTGTAAATCTTTTTGAGTGCATGTGGGATGGTCTCTCTTATACTCACATAATGCTTTACGCATTTGATCATTCATGGATGATTTTACGATGCCTTTTAGATGAGAAGACATGGTTGGGTGTTATGAATTATTTTATTTCCATATTGAGATTTATATAGTATATGTTTCATTCATCATGCATGAATATATTTAATTGGCTATAATAGTTATTTAAGTGCAACGAATTAATGTAAACATGTATACATTATTTAAGTAATTCCAATGAATTGATACATGCGTCCATGAATATAATAGTTAATTGTATACAATGAATTGATATTATACATGAATATATTTAATTAGTTACAAAGAATTGGTTGATGCATGAATATAATCAATGAAACATACATGAATTCATTTATTTTCAATACATATGTATGTACTAAATTTGCTGAATTTAAAAAGTCTCTCTTTTAATTAATAAAATATTAATTTATCAATATATTAATATCTCTCTAAATTAATAAAATTTCATGGTTCCCAAGGTTATTAATTTATAGAGATTTTACTGTATGTAACACACTTATCAACTCAATCCATCTTGACCAGTTCAAATTCGTCCCGTTTAAAAGTTTGGTTGATCATTAAGATATACCACAAATTATCCCATAATCAAACCTTGCTAGAGTATTTGAATATTTTCTTATTTAATATGTTATACACAAATATATAGTAAAAAATAATAAAATATTTATTAATTTTGCTCGATAATTAAGCAAATTATAAAAAAACAAAGGAAGATATTGAAATTTCGTAAGAATTGGGGTGTTGACCTATGATCTATTATTACATTTTGACCTAGCACTTCTCAACCCAAGTAACTTTGTAAAAATTATTCCAGATGACAGTTTTTGGAACATTTGTTAATATTTGGCTCCCAATAAAATATAATTGAGAAATAACAACTTTTTAAGGCCAAAACAAATATAAATATATTCTAGTTAAAACACGAAGCAACTTAATGTATTGGAGTTAGAAGGTTTGATAAATAAAATTCCATCACAAATTAAATTGTGAGCTGTGACACTTCAAACTACAACATTGCTTCATAAAATTTGACCTAACATAGCTCAAACTCTAAGAAAAAAACTAAATTTAAAATAAGTACCACAAGTGAATTAGTGTTAAAGAATTATTTTCCTCATAGTACTTTGTGATTAAAATATAAAGTTTCAAAATGGTACCTTGAGTTAAATAATATTGAAGAAATATTTATCCATGGTACCTCTTGATATAAGGAGTGAAAAAGGTATCTGATAAAATGTTAAATGATTTTCCTCTTATGGTATCTCTTAGAATTCTAAGATGCTTTCCTAGAGTTTCAACTTCTATAAGTGAAAGCTCAAGATTATGTTTATAAGTTCAAACAAGCTTTGTTATCAAAACATTAAATTTGATCATATAAAAGTGAAACTGGAACAAGCTTAATTTTTCGTTGGAGTTTTCATGTGCAGTTCAAACTCTCGAATTCTCAAAATCCAAGAATATTAAATGTTCAAATTCCACATTGATATTTTTTCGTGTTTTAGCTAGATGTATTTTTATCAAAATTTTATATTTATGTATTAAAAGGGCTAAATATTAAATAGTTTTAAAACATATTATAAAATATTAATTAGTAGTCTGAAAAATGGCTATTTGCCGATTTCTCTCAAACTTTGGGAAGGATGAGCCATGACCCATTTATTGATTTAATTTATTTTGACTCACCTAAATTTAATCCCCTGATTTTCTTGTTAAAGCACCTGACGTTTAATTGAAGGGTGAGGTAAGACCTATAATGTGGAACATATACCATCTCCTACTTACACAGTTAGACTTACCATGAACAAGTAGAGCATATCTTGATTTAAGTGAGAACAATTAGAAAAGCGGTTCAACCAAAAACAAAAATTAGAAAAGCGAAACCATTACTATACTAATACTATTATGAGATGGAGTGATTATAAATCTTGATTTGGAAAACGGAGTCATTACTACTGACTAACTCAAAATTAGTACAATTGAATACAGCGGTAAGATAAAAGGATGAATACAATATAGGATATCTTCATTTAAGTGAGAACAATTTGGAAAACAAAACCATTACTATTGGCATAACACACAATTAATACAATAGATACTAATATAAATATAAAGGATGAAAATAATTAATACAATAGAGCAAAATTTGAATTTAGTACCAAAGATTCCAAAAACAAAATGATAAGATGTGTATAGAAAACAATTTCACGAAGATAATTACTTTGAAAGGGAGGAATTTATCATATTGTCACACATAGCATTGAATTAATTAATCTCAAATTTTATATATATATATATATATATATATATATATGCAAGGTGAAGGTGGTCCGGCCCTTCCCCGGACCCCGCGCATAGCGGGAGCTTAGTGCACCGGGTTGTGTACAACAGACCCTTGTGGTCCGGCCCTTCCCCGGACCCCGCGCATAGCGGGAGCTTAGTGCACCGGGATACCCTTTTATATATATATATATATTCCATCATTTATAGGTTCACCTTAGACTTGAGATAATATGGTCCTCTAATAATATCCAAGAGGTTGGTTGTTCTCTAATAACGTTAAGATTGCGTACAATAGACCCTTGTGATTCGGTCCATTCCCCTGACCCGCGCATAGTGGGAGCTTAATGCACCGAATTTCCCTTTAAGTTCACAAGAATCAAAAAGGGACTATCTTTCTTTCGGGGTCATAGATTAGAGAAGCACTTTTGTTTTCAACCGCCAGATGGTAAAGGAAGAAGCCATCCTCCTACCTTAGCCTAAACTTTTGAAAATAGATAATGAATAGTAATTAATAGATGGTCTGAGTATACAACAACACGCACATGTTTACTTGACCTAGGTAAAAAATGAAAAAGGAATATGACGCAATTTTAAAGCCTATATAGTCCTTTGTTAAGATAATTATGGAAATAATTATTTCCATCATATCAAATCATACATTGTGTAATTAAATCAAATATTATATAATTAGGATTGTAAAGATGATTAGTATATTCTTAGATAGTCTTTCTTAATAGTAGTCTAGATTGATTTTATATGGTTGTATATATTTATTGTATTCTTGGAATGAAAGAGGGTATGAAAAACTTTTCATTCATGGTATTAAGTGTCAAAAACTAACCCCCCAAAAAACCCTCTACATTTGGCCAAATCCAAACCCTAAAAAAAATTGAAACCCTAATTTTTTTTCCTATTCTTCTCGGCTTCCTCCTCAAAACCCTAATTAGAGTTACGGTTCCGCCAACCCTCCCATAGTCGACACCCTCTACTCTTGTTTTTCTTTCAAAAACCTAAACCTTCTTTTCAGTTTTTCATCCTTCTCTACACAAACAACGACCGACCAACAAAAATTTCATCCTGTTCTTACCGTAAACAACATCAAGAACTTTATTCCAATTACTCTTGAGATGGAAAAAGGACAATATTCTTCTTGGACGGAGTTATTCAAAATCATTGCCGAGCATACCAAGTCATAGACCATATTATTCCTCCCAAGTCACCATCGGAAATCACCGTTGTTGACAAAACTCTATGGACTCGCTTGGATGCTATAGTCCTTGAATGGATTTACGACACTATCTCTAATGACCTTTTGCACACCATCTTAGAATCGAATTTTACGGCTTAACAAGCTTGGGAGCATTTGTAAAATATTTTTCAAGATAATAAAATTTTCGGGCGGTATATCTTGAAAATCAATTAACCAATGTCAAATTGGATGATTTTTCAAACGTCTCCGAATATTGTCAAGAGTTGAAAATGCTTGCCGATCAACTTTCAAATATTGGTGCGTCGATGATGAATCAAATGTTAGTTCTCAATTGATTGCGGGATTAAATGAATAATTTGATAGTGTTTCTACGTTCATTCAATAAAGCAATCCCTTACCACCATTTTATGAGGCTCGTTCGAGATTAATTCTTGAAGAAACCGAAAAACAAAAACAAGTGACGACGGTGGCAACAAATGTCGGCACCGCTCTTCTTTCCACCAACAATTATACCGATGAGTTTGGCACTAAAAATTCCAGTTTTGGCAGTGGTTTGAACCGACAAAATATTGGGTCAAAATCGTAAAAATAACAAAGGAAAAAATAATGGTGAAAGGGACGAGGTCGGGTGGCGAAAAGGCCATCGGTGGAGGCACCACCATGGCCAGCAAGGCCAAAACAGACCCACGGCGGCGGCCCCAACCAGTCAACTGGTGGGTAGTGGGGGCAGTACCTACCGTGTTCTTTGTCGGCGCCCGCAACAATGGGCTGCCCCTCCCTGCCTGTACCCCACGACTTAGTGGGCCCGGACTCCTCCAATATCTAGGCAGCCCGAGGTTCTTGGTTCTCGTCCGCATCAATCTTTTTTAGCCCATGGACCATCTTCCGCAAGTTATGCTCCCACGGATATCGAGCAAGCCATGAACAACATGAATCTCAATATTCTCGATGATTCATGGTACATGGACAAGGGTGCAACATCACACATGACGACATCTCAAGGTACTCTCTCGACTTATTTTAATTTGAGCAATAATAAAAATATTTTCGTTGGCAGTGGGCAGGAAATTCCAATTCGTGGTATTGGTCAATTAAACCTCCCCCTCACCCACATTTACATTTGAAAAATGTCCTACATGCACCCAAACTTATTAAAAACTTGATATATGTAGGTCGTTTCACCATTGACAACAATGTTTCTGTTAATTTTGATCCGTTTGATTTTCTGTGAAGGATTTTCAAATGGGGATGCCACTAATTAGATGTAATAACACTGGTGATTTGTATCCCATCACCACCACCATCAATCAAGTCACAAATCCATCAACTTTTGCTGATATTTCTCCTCTTTTATGGCATAACCGATTGGGGCACCCGAGAGCACCGGTGTTCAATTTTCTTAGAAAAAATAAATTTATTGATTGTAACCAACTTGTGGACTCTCATGTTTGTCAGGCTTGTGTTTTTGGGAAGCATGTTAAATTTTCCTTTTCTTTTTCTACTTCCAATACTATTATGCCATTTGATCTCATGCATAGTGATTTGTGGACATCCCCGGTTTTAAGTTCGGCAAGTCATATGTATTATATGTTTATTTTGGATGATTATTCTAATTTTCTGTGAACATTTCCCATTGGAAAAATATCTCAGGTCCCCACTATTTTTAAATAATTTAGTATTTTTTATCCAAACCCAATTTGAGAAGTCCATTAAATATTTTCAATGTGATAATGGGAGGAAATTCATAAATGACCAATTTAAGGAATTTTGTCACCAAAGTGTATGTCATTGCGTCTTTCATGTCCACATACTTTTCCTCAAAATGGGAAAGCCGAAAGAAAAATCCAACAATCAACAATTTAATTCGCACATTTCTTGCGCATTCGTCCACACCACCGTATTTTTGGCATCATGCTCTTCAAATGGCCACATATTTTTTAAACATTCTTTCTAGCGAGCTACTCCAAAACCTATCACCAACATAAATTTTGTACAATTATACTCCTTTCTATACACATTTGAGGGTTTTCGGGTATTTGTGATATCCATTGTTTCCTTCCACAATAATAAACAAACTTTAAGCTCGTTCCACTCCATATGTCTTTTGGGATACCTGCAAAATCATAGAAGATATAAGTATTATGAAATGTCTAATGGAAAAATTATCGTCTCTCGTCACGTTATTTTCAATGAGTCCACATTCCCATTTGCTAATTCTCACACGTCGTCCCCGCCTTCATATGAATTTTTGGACGAGGGGCTACACCCATTTTACATTACCATCTAAATAGTCCATCTTTCTAAGCCCAACCGAGAGGGGCCCACTGCCTCCTCGATCCCGATTGTACCGGCCCAAAATAGAGTCCAAAATGTCACTGCCCAACAACAAAATCAAATCGGGCCAGTCCGAGTCAGGGAGCCCACTGCTTCTTCCTCTTCGACCTCGGCCCAGTTCCGTTCCAGAAACCAGTTGTCCCACATGAGGGAGCCCACTGCTCCCTCATCCACTTCACCAACCCGACAAATAGGCCCAATAACACAAGCCCAACTGGTTAGTCCCTCTCGACCTAATCCCATTTCCAAAAATCCACATCCTCAGCCAAAAGTCTCGGTCCCACTTTGGACCATTGAAACTCATTCCATACATGAGATTTTTCGGTCCAAGTGTCATTTTAATTTAACATCCTCAGTCTAAATATCACCAATTCCAAAAAATACAAAAGTTGCTCTATCAGACCCGAATTGAAAAACTGTCATGTTAGACGAAATTGATGCTCTTATTAAAAATAAAACGTGGGAGTTGGTGCCCCATCCATCTAATGTGAACATCATACGTTTTATGTGGGTTTTCTGTCATAGGAAGAATTTTGATGGTTCTTTTGCGAGACACAAAGCTCATCTTGTTGGTGATGGCACGTCTCAACAGGTTGTCTTGGATTGCGACAAAACATTTAGCCCAGTAGTTAAACCAGCAACTATCAGGACAGTTCTCAGTCTAGCTCTGTCAAAATCATGGTTTATTCATCAGTTGGATGTCAAGAATGTGTTTCTACATGGTCACCTACAGAAAACAATTTACATACACCAACATTTGGGTTTCCGAGATCCTATCACCCACCCTAATTATGTTTGCTTGTTGAAAAAATCATTATATGGTTTAAAACATCCCCCGGGCGTGGTATAACAAGTTTGTAGGTTTCATCTCCACACTGGGGTTCTCACATAGCAAGTCCGATCAGTCTTTGTGACATGACATATATTCTTCTATATGTGGATGACATCATCCTCACAGTGTCATCTGAGTCACTTCGCCAGTCTATTATGTCTTTCCTTGCCTCAGAATTTGCTATAAAGGATTTTGGCCCTTTAAACTATTTTTTAGGCATTGTTGTAACTCAATATGCAGGTAGTCTGTTTCTTTGTCAAAATAAATATGCTGAAGAGATCATTGACAAAGTCGATATATCCTCTTGCAAACCATCACACGCGTCGGTTGATACCAAGGCAAAATTGAGTCACTCTGCAGGTTCTCCCTACAGTGATCCAACACATTATCGCAGCTAACAGGGGCATTGCAATATCTCACCTTCACGAGACCTAACATCTCCTATGCAATTCAATAAGTTTGTTTATATATGCATTACCCGAAGGAAGAGCATATGTAGGCTCTCAAATGAATTTTGCGGTATGTTAAATGTACTATTGACTTTGGGTTGTATCTGTATAAGTTCACCATTTCTGGTCTCACATCTTATACAGATGCTGATTGGGGTGGTTGCCCGAACACATGGCGTTCCACCTCTAGTTATTGTGTATTTCTAGGAGAAAACTCATTTCATGGTCGTCGAAATACCAACCGACACTATCTCGGTCGAGTGCTGAAGCAGAATATCGAGGGATAGCTAATGTGGTCTCTGAATCATGTTGGCTCTGTAATCTTCTTTTAGAACTTCATTATCCAATCGAAAAAGCAACCGTGGTTTATTGTGATAATGTGATTGTGATATATTTATCAAGTAACCATGTCCAACATCAACACACAAAAACATAGAAATGGATATTTTGTTTGTCCGTGAAAATGTTGCACGTGGACAAGTATGTGTTCTCCATGTACCGTCTCGTTATCGGATTGCAGATATTTTCACTAAAGGCCTTCCGCGCGTACTGTTTGATTATTTCAGGGATAGTCTCGGCATACGATAACCTCCCGCTAAGACTGTGGGGGATTGTTATCAAATCATACATTGTGTAATTAAATCAAATATTATATAATTTTAGGATAATCTTCCTTATTAGTAGTCTAGATTGATTTTGTATGATTATATATATATATATATATATATATATATATATATTATATATATATATATATATATATATATATATATATATAAAAGAGGGTATGGAAAACATTTCCTTCATCCTCTAATATCCAAGATACTCGTTTTTCTCTATATAGTTACTTATGTTAAAGCCTGACCAATTGACACAATTTTTGCAAATTAAAATCACACATTTAAAAATAGATAAATAAACAAATACATGACATATACAGATACATGTACACCCCAGCTAGGTCAAAGCTATAAAACGTATTACATCCTATAGTATATCATATGATTATTGCAATAGTTTCGTGTACGGTATAACCAAAGAAATATCACACAACCCAAGCATTATTGACAACTCAACAATACCTCACCTTCCCAACCTTATCATAGTGAAAATGAAAGATCATGACTTATTTGAACGTGTGCACCAATTGGGGTACTTTTCGAAGAAAAGGAAACCGTGTACTCCACATATTTATCAAACTTGGAAACTAGTGGTTCTAAGTCTGTTTTGGATCAACCAGGATAAAGAATTTTAAGCCAATTATAGGTCCTTCATTTTTCATGTTCCTCTCTTCCACAATTCACCATATTCCCCACTATAAAAAGTTGGGATCGGGGTGGTGTCGAGGCGGGATCGGGCTGACCCGACCCACTAGCCGGCCATGGTAATAAGTCTATTTTGGATCAAGCAGGATAAAGAATTTTAAGCTTTTATAGGTCCTTCATTTTCCATGTTCCTCTCTTCCACAATTCACCATATTCCCCACTATAAAAAGTTGGGACCGAAGCGGTGTCGAGGCAGGATCGGCCTGACCCGACCCACTAGCCAGCCATGGTAATAAGTCTGTTTTGGATCAAGCAGGGTAAAGAATTTTAAGCCAATTATAGGTCCTTCATTTTCCATGTTTCTCTCTTCCACAATTCACCATATTCCCTACTATAAAAAGTTGGGACCGGGGCGGTGTCGAGGCGGGATCGGGCTGACCCGACCCACTAGCCAGCCATGGTAATAAGTCTGTTTTTGGATCAAGCAGGGTAAAGAATTTTAAGCCAATTATAAGTCCTTCATTTTCCATGTTCCTCTCTTCCACAATTCACCATATTCCACACTATAAAAACAAAATTAATAAGATAAGGAGAAAATAATAACATATAGTCCAAAAAAGTTAAACCCCACTGCATCTAGGTTTGAACCATTTTTAAAGAATAAATTACTTCAATATTTTTGTATTTAAAAGTCAAACGCTTCAGTTTCATCATTATGTTATATATCGAGATCAACACTACCGGAATACATGTGCAACAGCAAAAGCGAGCTACTTGACCAGGATGTACGTCAGACTAAGCAGTTGTACTTGTACGTTGTAACATTCGTTGAGAAGTTCTAGAAATACCAGTCTAGTCCCTGTATATATTTTTATTGCATTTACGCCCTCTTCTTAAAAACTTAATCATTTCATCCCAATTTATATGATACAATTGAAATTTCGAAAGTCAACCAATTTTTTATTTGACTTGAATTTTTTATATAATTTTTAAATATTTTAAATTATTAATTATTATAATTTATACTAGTACTTTAGTAAGTTTTATTTCAAAAACTTTAAATTTTCTATATCTAAATTTGAATCTCAAAATTCCAACTATTACACGTAAATTAGAATGAGGGAGTATTTGTTTTTTGGTAACTACCGTAAACATTACCATAACCAACAAGAACAAATACACCTAAAGAGCACTTAGCTACATAACCATCTAATTACAAAGAAGCCTCTGGAACAAACTATGACATCTATGTAGAAAATTTAAGGAGATCTACTCTCTGTAGGAATATGTTTCTTGATTTTACTGATGAATGATTTATAATATATATAAGGTTACAAGAATATTTACTTTGATACAAACTAAGTAACTAATTAACCTAATTATAAAAGGATTATAATTCTATCTAAAATAGGATATATACAATTAATGAAAAAGAATATTGGAAAATATTCTATTACACCCCCCGCGGTCGAAGCGGGAGGTTCTAGAACACTGAGACTGGCTCGAAAATCATCATATAATATGCACGGAAGTTCTGTGGTGAAGATGTCGGCAATCTGATATCTGGAAGGAACATGAAGGACACAAACTTGACCACGAGCCACTTTTTCGCGAACGAAATGAATGTCCATCTCAATGTGTTTAGTGCGCTGATGTTGGACGGAATTGCCGGAAAGATATATCGCACTAATATTATTATAGTAGACAGTGTTACCTTTTGAATCGGGCAGTGAAGCTCAAGTAGAAGGTTACGGATCCAACAAGACTCAGATACGACGTCGGCAATACCGCTGTATTCTGCTTCTGCACTAGATCGGGATAGTGTAGGTTGCCTTTTGGAAGACCAAGACAATAGGTTATCTCCAAGGAAAATGCAATAACCAGACGTGGAGCGTATGGTGTCAGGACATCCACTCCAGTCAGCATAGGAATAAGAAGTGAGACCAGTGAGCGAAGATCTGTATAGATGTAATCCGAAGTGAAGTGTACCTTGGACGTATCGTAAAATACGTTTGAGGGCATGCATGTGTGCTTCCGTCGGACTGTGCATGTGCAAGCAGATTTATTGCACGACATAAGATATGTCTGGTCTCGTGAATGTGAGGTATTGCAGGGTCCCAGCCAGGCTAGGATAGTGAGTCGGGTCTAAATATGAAGGGTCGGAATCAGCAGTGAGCTTGGAATTGGTGTCTATAGGCGTGTGGGGTGGTTTGCAAGATGTCATGCCTGCATGGTCAATGATCTCTTTGGCGTACTTCTTTTGACACAGAAATAGGCCACCAGAATGTCGAGTGACAGAGATGCCCAAGAAATAACTCAGGCCCCCTAGATCTTTCATAGTAAACTCAGAGGAAATGAGAGACATAATGGACCGCAGAGAGCATCAGATGATGTGGTGAGGATGATGTCATCAACATATAATAATAGGTAAGCCATGTATGTACCCTTGTTGTAGATGAACAGGAAATGATCGGATCTGCTGCGAGAAAAACCAATAGAGGAGACATAATCGGCGAACCGTTAATACCATGCTCGAGGAGCCTATTTTAGTCCATATAGCGATTTTCGCAACATACACACATAATCTAGATGATCCATGAAACCCACAGGCTGATGCATATATACCGTTTCATAAAGATCCTCATATAAGAAGGCATTCTTGACATCAAGCTAATGAATGGGCCAAGACTTGGATATGGCAATGCTGAGGACGATCCGGATGGTTGCGGGTTTTACAACCAGGCTGAACGTTTCATCACAGTCCACTCCCACCTGTTGAGAGCTGCCATTACTTACAAGATGAGTCATGTACCTCTCAAAAGAACCATAAGATTTCTTTTTATGTCTAAACATCCACATAGAACAAATAATGTTAGCATTAGGTGGATGGGGTACTAGGTCCCACGTCTTATTATCAATAAGAGCATTATATTTGTCAATCATTGTGGCTTTCCAATTAGGGTCGGACAAGGCATTCTTCGGGTTACGAGGGACATGGGAAGGGACAACTGAAACAGAAAGGTTAAACAACCATTTAGGTTTATAAATTTTGTGCATGGCACATGTTTTCATGGTCCGAAAGTGTATCTCGAGACACGGGACAAGAGGGGGTTTGTCGCGGGACTGCTAGGAAAATGAGGAAGGGTAGGGGTGACGGTACTGGTTGGCCGAACCTCGGTTTGCCGAGAGGTGGCTGCAGAATCACTCTGAGACGGGCTGTTCTGGGCCACCGTCGGCAGAACCGGGTGGGTAGCTAGTCCCGGACTGGCCGAGATAGTGGCAGGTGCCGGGGTCTAGGACGGCAGACTATGTAAATGGTGAATTAAAAGAGGGTTTAAGCCATCGTATAGAAAGTCGTAGGAATGTCGAGGCGACGAATGTAGGGAGGCGAAGGGGAATTGAGACTCATCAAATAGGACATGACGTGAAATAATAATTTTATGGCTCGACAAGTCATAGCACGAGTAACCACGATGATTGGAAGGGTAACCCACAAACATACACGGGGAAGACCGGGGTTGGAGCTTGTGAGTGGTCGAATGGAGAGGGTAACAAAGACATCCAAAAATACACAAGTGTTGGTAGGAGGGGTTCCTACAAAACAAAACTTGAGTGGGAGACTATTGAGCTAGAGACTTATTTGGGATTATGTTTAGGAGATAGATGGTCATGGAGAGTGCATAATGCCAGAATTGATGGGGAATTGAGGCGTGAGTAAGTAGGGCACGAATGAGGTTGTTTATGGTTCAGATTTTTCGTTCGGTTTTACCATTTTGGGAGAATGTGTGAGGGCAAGAAAAACAAAAGGTAAGACCGTTTTTGGAGCAAAATTATTTGAATTGGTTATTATCGAATTTCCTGTCATTGTTACATTGAAAACATTTAATGCTCTATTTAAATTTTGTTTTTACGAAATCACTAAATGAATAAAAATGAGGTAGACCTGGGATTTATTTCCAATAGGAAAAGTCCATAGAAAGTTTGAATAATCGTCCAAAAACAACAATTGATGGCCAGCCGAACTCAAAATAGGGGATGTCCACAAATCACTATGTATGATATCGAAAGGAATTAAAGTACAATTTGTGGATACATAAAATGGTAATTTTACATGTTTCCCAAAAATGCAAGATTCACATATAGCAGTCCTAGAAATATGGTTGCAATTAATAAAATTATTTTTCCTAAGGGAGCGTAAAACAGAGTGTACCGGATGTCCTAATCTAGAATGCCATAAGGAAGACAAAAGAACAACAAATGTTGAGGGAACTAAGGCTGGATTATTGACGGCGTTTGAAATATGGTAGAAATCTCCAGTGCTGTCACATCTCATTATTCGTCTCCCTGTCGTAAAATCCTTTACAATAAAACCAAAAGGATCAAAGTCAAGGGAAACCCAATTTTCAGTTGTGAAACGTCGCACAGAGATTAGATTCTTAATGAGTTTAGGGACATGGAGGACATTTTTTAAGATTAGTGGTGGATGTGGTGGGGATAGGGAGCAATGACCATAACCACGGATGGGAATGTCTTGTCCATTACCAACAATAATATTCCGATTTAAATTACTCAAATTGAAATAATACGAGAGAGTACCTTGTGATGCCGTTATGTGAGATGTGGCGCCTGTGTCCATATACCAATTTTCATCAGGAGTGTTGAGTGACATTGTTCTCATAATTGCTTCAATGTCAGTCGGTGCATAAGTCGATGGCGGGGGGCATGTGCTGTGTAGGCCTATTGTGGACGTGGGCCAAGTATGCGACGTCGGGCCTGTCGGTTCTGAGGTGTAGTCCACGAGGATGTCGTATACATGCAATACGGCCTACGGCGGGTAGGCAGCTCACGGCGGTCGGTGCTGGCTGTTATTGCTGGAATTTCTTCCGTCGCGCCCCTTGTCGGACTGCCTGCTCCGGCGGTTATTATGGGAGGAAGTGGACTGTTGCGGGTTCTTTGGTTGCCGAACCGGGAGGCCCTATCGTCGATGAAGGGCCCGATAGTGGTGGTGAGGGCGGTGTCGGCAATGCTGGCCTGAGTGGTGTGGTGCTTTATTTTCTAGATTTCCTCAAGGATGAGCTTCGAATGGGCCTCATAAAATGGAGGCAACAGTGTATGGTGGTAACGCCGTCATAAGATTCGTTCAAACCTGTAATAAGTTGCATGACCAATCGCTGATTAGTGACTGGTGCACCGACGTTGGAGAGTTGGTCGGCAAACATCTTGAGTTCTTGACAATAGGCAGACACGTTTGGAAAATCGTCCTAATGAACGTCCTTGAACTGATTTTCAAGGCATAACGCTCGTTGAGTTTTGTTGCCGTGGAAAATTCTATCAAAATGTTCCCACATTTGGCGGGCAGTGGCATCGGTCTCAATGATGGTGTGCAGCAGATCATTAGATATCGTGCCATATATCTACTAGAGGACGGATGTGTCCAAACGAGACCAGAGTGCAGCATCAGAAGTCGAAGCCGATGGTACGTCTGTGGATTTCGGCGTGGGAGGGATGATGTGGTCGATAACTTCGTAAATATGACAATGGATTTTAAAAAGCTCCGGCCACGAGGAGTATTGACCATTTTCCATCTCAAGAGTCACAGGGATGAAGTTTTTAATGTTGTTTACGGCAAGTGCCAGATGAAATTTGGTTTTGCCAGTCATGAAAGATGAAATTTAGGAGGAAGAGGAGGGAGAATGACCGGAAAAACTAGGGTTCCGTCGTGGGGAAAAGAGGGGGGCGGCCAAGAGAGGTCGGCAGCTAGGGTTCCGCCGTGAAAAAAAGGTGGCGGCTGAGAAGGTGTATCAACAGCTAGGGTACGGTTTGTAGTTTTAAGCTCTAATACCATAAATGAATATGTTCCTTGATTTTATTGATAAATAATTTACAAGATATATAAGGTTACAAGAATATTTACTTTGATACAAACTAGTTAACTAATTAACCTAATTACAAAAAGATTATAATTGTACCTAAAAAGATATATACAATTAATGAAAAAGAATATTAAAAAATATTCTATTACTCTCTATAATTTCCTTCTATAGAGGGAGTAGTTAATGATGTTAGCTTAGTTGCATTCATTAACCATCCATGTGCGCTACTTATAGGCGGTACGTACAATTTCCACTTTGGTATATCCATTTTCCCACACTTCGTTCATTTTTGTTACTTATAGGCTGTATGCATTAATTATTTAGAGTCGCTTTTATTAATATTCACTGTGCTATATATAGTATTCTAGTTACTACTCTGTGCTCCATATTTGCTGTAAAGTACTAGATCACCTTTCAATTTGAGTTATGGCAATTCGTAACGTACGTATCCCTAGTCGACAGCTGTACATTAACGGTGAATGGAGAGAACCGGTCAAGAAGAACCGGATACCCATAATCAATCCGGCTACTGAAGAAATCATTGGTACATCATCAAATGATTAGCATACTTGGTTCTTTCTCTGAATGTAATTTGATCGTGTTTCTTGACACTTTTTTTTTTGTAAAATGTCCTTTTACTTACTTGTGAGTCTGATTCTTATTTTTTTTTGACGAAGCACGTGGAAATTCTTTCCTTGATGAGTGAGGATGAACACGAATTTAGACTTCATTCTGCTTGGATATTACGTTGAATTGTGTGAATAATCTCGTCTAAAAGTTTAAGCTGTTAGAGAGAACATATTTATTTATTTGTGTCTTAGTGCAACTAAGTGAAATTGGATTTTCAGGGGATATTCCGGCTGCTACTGCGGAAGATGTGGATGTAGCTGTGGAAGCAGCACGGAGAGCGCTTGCTCGGGATGACTGGGGTTCTACAACAGGAGCACAGCGCGCAAAATATCTCCGTGCTATTGCAGCTAAGGTGTTTGTACTGCTTTGTCATCTTATTGGTTATATCTTTGTGGAGTTTTATTAGAACCCTGATGCAGACATTTATTAGTTTAGAAACAGAGAAATGATCTTTATTTCAATGCTCATTTCGTAATTATGTATGAATTCGTAGTGTTCAGCTCAGATTATACAGGATCTAGGAACTGTATTTTCTGAATTATTTTATTCAATCTTTTGTACTTAGCCATGAACTTACACTGAGATCGCGTTCCTTGTGTGCATGAACTCAGGTGAAATACCATCTAGATTCGAAAAGCTACTTGAATGCCCTATTAAAGATAAAATATTGAGTATTGGAGTGAAACAAGTCCAACTGGAGAGAAATGAATGTACACGATTTGATTTGAGATTTAGGCATTGTAATAGCTTTGGTGTATATGTAATGTTACATTAGTAACTCAAGTAGATTATGTTCTTGAATACTGGTGAGCTGCTGTATATATATTGCATTTCACCTGGTGTTGGCAAGATATTGAAACGATCATTCATGATTATTCTGCTTTTCTTTTAAATGATTCATTTGCTAACTGTTTTAGATTTTTTCGTAGTTACTGGAGAGGAAATCTGAACTAGCAACACTTGAATCGCTTGATAGTGGAAAAACTCTGTTCGAGTCTGCTGCAGATATGGTATGTTCTTGCATAATGAGATAAACATATAGTTTGCTTCAACTCAAAGTACACAATTTACTTGTATGTGCTGTCTTATATTTCAGGATGATGTCGCAGCATGTTTTGAGTACTATGCAGACCTCGCTGAAGCTCTGGATTCAAAAAGGAAGACTCCGGTTAATCTTCATCTGGATTCATTTAAGACTTATGTTCTTAGAGAACCTCTTGGTGTAGTGGGATTGATTACTCCATGGTAGGTGACATTTTTCAGAGTTATTATGGTTTTGTTTGTATTACAAACCTCACAAAAGGGTAATATACTCCTCATTGACTTAGTCGAAAGGCCTAAACTTAGCTAGAAGGTGAAAACCTTTCTGTGAGGTTTTCTACTTTTGGTATACTTCTTATATACGGGCGATTTTTTGCCTCTAATAAAATTTGACCACTTCATTAAGAAAAGTGAAAAGCTTGTGCTGTAAGTGCATGCTTCACCTGACTATTTCAAGGTAATCATATCAGACCTCAAACTCTTGGAATTCTTTTAGAACATTGTGAATTTTCACTGGATTTTTATGAATGACTAATGATCCTTTTTTTTTATAATGAAGGAATTATCCGTTGTTAATGGCCACATGGAAAGTTGCCCCTGCCCTGGCTGCTGGTTGTGCAGCAATACTTAAGCCGTCTGAACTAGCATCAATGTGAGTCCTTATCATATCTTCTTCATTTTATCTATATCCTTGATCCACGTTTTCATCTTTAAGTAGACAACTCTAACATTCAATCGCAGTACTTGTTTGGAGTTGGGCGAGATTTGTAGAGAGGTAGGTCTTCCTCCTGGTGCCCTTAACATTCTAACAGGATTGGGGCCTGAAGCTGGTGCTCCTTTGTCATCTCATCCTCATGTAGACAAGGTTTGCCTGTTTCTTTTTGGAATTATACTTTTTGTATAGTTATCGAATCTCACATTTTAATACGGTGAATGAATTTTTTAAACTTTTGGTGACAGATTGCATTTACAGGAAGTGGCCCCACAGGGGTTAAGATCATGACTGCTGCAGCTCAACTTGTTAAAGTATGTTCTGGCGTAAATTTAATAAGTAATCGTGTAGTTTCTTACTGAGAAAAAACTAGCTGGCGGGTGGATTATAGCTAAGCCCTGATGTTTCATTTGCAGCCAGTTTCTCTTGAGCTTGGTGGAAAAAGTCCAATAGTTGTGTTTGATGACATTGATAACCTTGATATAGGTTTGCTCTTTTTTAAATTGTACATTAACATTTGGTTAAGAAGTTAACTTCACTCTTTGTTTAAGAAAATAATCTTGGTTCTTGATCCCATGTTCCTCATTTTCTAATGCACAGCCGTTGAGTGGGCTCTTTTTGGTTGCTTTGCGAATACTGGTCAAGTTTGCAGTGCAACATCACGTCTTATAATACAGGTAACACGCGTTAAACGTGTATGAGGTCCACTTATTTAGTCACAGTATTTTCCTATGGTTAACTCAGTCCTGGATTGACACTATTTGCCATCTAGGAAGTACCTGTAGGAATACCTGTGTGTACGTTTGATCATCAAGTCATGTCGTGCTTGGCAGTGTAATAAGAACGTTAACATCAACTCATTTAACACATTGTGAGGAGAGAAGATGCCTAAAATTGTGACTCCGATACAAATTATGTGACATCCTCTTACCTGCCAATTTCTTGGAAATTGACACTATACTTCGCATATCAAGACCAGACGCGAATGTCAATTTACTTTAGTTCTAGCTTATAAAAACTGTAGCATTTCTCGGTCTTTTTGGTGTATTCTTTTTTTCTATTTCCGTTTCTGTTATAGACAAGGTTAGAGATTTTGTTCAAACCAAATTCTCATCTTGCAGGAGAGCATTGCTTCTGAGTTTTTGGACAGGCTGCTTCTGTGGACCAAAAACATCAAAATCTCAGATCCCTTGGAAGAAGACTGCAAGCTTGGTCCCGTCGTTAGTTCTGGTCAGGTAAGAAAATGTATGCTATTTGGTTAATATAAGATGTGGTGCTAACTATGAAGTGCTTCTCAAAAACAAAATGTAATGTCTTACCTTGAATTGATATATATCTTACTAAAGTGAATAACTCATCAAAAGACACTATTTTTGGTTTGTTTCTTTCTATTATAATTACTTTCTAGCAGATCTTGTAGATGGATTGGTCACACAAGTTGTAGACAATTCCTATGTACTATTTTTTCTTAACCTGCAGTATGAGAAGGTATTGAAGTTCATCTCAAATGCCAAAAATGAAGGTGCAACTATTCTTTATGGTGGCAAACGGCCTGAGGTAAAATTCCTTTCCTACCAAAGGCCTGCAGATCTTTATTTGTCAATCTTTAGAACTTAAGTCATCACAATTGGATTGCAGCACTTGAAGAAAGGATATTATGTTCAGCCAATAATCATAACTGATGTGAATACCTCCATGGAAATCTGGAAAGAGGAAGTATTCGGACCTGTTCTTTGTGTCAAAACATTCAAAACTGAAGAGGAAGCCATTGAACTAGCCAATGACACCAAGTGAGTTGGCTCTTTTATTTTTTACTTTTTAGTTAGTAGGAATTAGGTCATGTTAGTTGTAAATAATGGATCTTGAGTCTAACTCAACCCCAAAAGCTAGCTTGTAGGGTGAAGATTGTCCAAGTCCATATAAGGAGTCCATGTTCCCATTCCATCTTGTAGGGTGAGGATTGTCCAAGTCCATATAAGGAGTCTATGTTCCCATTCCATATCCGATGTGGGACTCTTAACACTCTCCCGCACGCCCAAACCTTGTTAACTGGAGCAGTGGATAATATAATTTGGGGGCTCAATATCGGTGAACAAATAATTTGAATAGATCTGGCTCTGATACCATGTAAAGAATGGATCTTGGGTCTAACTCAATCTCAAAAGCTAGCTTGTAGGGTGAGAATTGTCCAAGTCCACATAAGTAGTACATGTTCTTATTCCATTTCCGATGTGTGACTCTTACCATTAGTATATTTACATTAGGTCTAATGTTTTCTAGGAGTCTTTTAGTCCCGTCGGAGATTTGTATGCCGATAGAAAATAGAGCGAATTTTTGTTGTTTGTTGTTGATTTTTTTACTCCCCTTTTTCCATAGGTATGGTTTGGCTTCTGCTATTATGTCAAAAGATGTTGAAAGGTGTGAAAGGTTTACCAAGGTGGGAGTATTTCTCATTTTCTACAAGCAATTCTTTTGTCAATAATATCAAAAGGCATTGTTGCTGCAAGAGCTAAACGAGTGACCTCTTGTTAATTGGATTTTGCAGGCTTTTCAGACAGGGATCATCTGGATTAACTGTTCACAGCCAACCTTTCATCAGCTTCCATGGGGTGGTAAAAAACGTAGTGGTTTTGGACGTGATCTAGGCGAATGGTAAGCACTTCACTAGCCTGTTCTCTTAAAACATATTAGGTGCCTTGGTGGTTTTTTTGTTGTTTTTGTTTCCCACTCTGCACTCGCTTAGGGCATATGATTTATCTGGATTCACACTGTCTAAGACCCATTGTTCTTTTTTCTTTTTCGGTTCCACCTCTGATGGCTAGTATCCATGTTGGGATCTCGACTAATTTGGACTCACTGCATAAGGTCCATTATAATTATTTTTTGTAATATTTTTATCTTCGAAAACTGAAATTTTGCCTCGCTAAGCATAAATTATGTAGGAATTAAGTTATGCGGCATAGTTTTATAGTATTTTTTTAGATTATGTTGAGTGTTGAAAGTTATGGTTTATCATGAATAATTTGTGTGGATGTTTTGATACATATATCGAAGTTAAATGCTAACTATTCCCCCGAAATCTAAAATTATGCTTTTTTCAGATTATGTTGAATGTTGAAAGTTATGCTTTGTCCGACATAATTTCTGGGTTATGATATATATGCCGAAGCTAAACACTAATTATGCTTTGCGAAATCTTAACTATGTCGTGCAAAAAATATGAAGGACAAAAATTAAAGAACACAAATTTGAGGGACAAAAATCAAAGACCACCTCGAAATAAAGACATTTGTGCAAATGCCCCTTGTTTTTTCTTTTGGTTTTCCACTTGATGTTGTACCCATTTTGGGGCTTCGACTAATCCGGATTCACGCGACATAAAACCCATTAAAGAAAAAAGTGCTCCTTATTAAAAAAAAATTCTATTACATTGAACCCAATACCTTTGGATTGGTTGTATTTCTGTTTGCCAACCTTATCTCCAAATGTCTTCTTGTTCTTACATAACCTTGGCAAAGTTATATCCGACTAATAAGTGATGTTCACTTGTTTTCATTGATTCAGGGGTCTTGAAAAATACTTGAACATTAAGCAGGTGACAGAGTATACTTCTGATGATGCATGGGATTTTTACAAGTCACCTTCAAATTGAAAGGGAGTTGTCCACCAAGCAGGGTGAGGCTTGAGAAGATGTGCAACTAAACACTAGTCCACTGCTCGTTAATCAGTAACAGTTGTAATAAGCCTACTCCAAATACCGAATGGAGAAAACTCAACCAACTGTTTCCAATAAAATTACCTTCCTATCTTTCACAACTTTATCATCTTTTTTGGAGTAATCATCCGTAATTGCGTATGACTAATGAATAATATAGTTTGCTCAAATGATTCATTCCTTTTTATCTTATTACTAATTAATGAAACCTTAAAGTTTTTCAAAGTCACAGAAGTAATTATATTTCATAGGCTTATTGTTTGTGTAGAAGAGAGGATCAGTATTTAGTTCCTTCATATAAACTATTTGTAGTTCGGTAACAAACCATTTAATTCATCCCTCATTCTACCAAATAAAAATAAAATAAACTATGACATTCACCCCTCTTCACAAATTTTTATTTTTCCATAAGAAAGTTCCACAACAAATCTATTTTTCTTACTTTCCAACCTTTATTTCCTAAAATTTTAAAAGAAAAAACATAAGAGGCTTCTGTTTAAAGTACTTAATTGACCTTACATGGGGTCATTGAGCGTAAAGAAGGGAGCAGAACCAAATTGTCCTTCAGTGGGTATCCACTTGCATTATCAAGAGAATAATATAGTAGCAGCAATGTACTCACTCCTTTTCACTTTTATGTTTCTCAATTTTGGTACGTGCATAAAAAAATTAAGAATACGTAAAAAAAAAAATAAAAAAAAAATAGTGATCTTAAATTAAATTATGTATAACATAATAAAAATATTTGTTGAACTTTGTAATCTTAAACATGTCATATTATCATTTATGAGAGTGTTATTAAAAGTAAAATGGGTACTTAAATATGACATTTTTCTGAAACGACTAAAATAAATAAATTATCATTTGCAGAATAATTAGTAGGAAATTTCCTTGATTGGCACTGTTTCTTTTCCAATAGACTTTCCACAACCAATAGTCAAGCAAAGCAAAGACTCCAAAGTCAATGCCTCATAAAATCATTCAATCATCAAAAGATTAAATACCCATTTTCCCTTAGCTTCATTCCATCACTCCACCACAATCATCAACATTCTTGAAAACTAAACAGAAAAATTCCAATCTTTGAGCAGCTAAGGTAGCAAAAATGGTGAGAATTGGAGAGGGAATTGAAGTCAAAGATGAGCTGATCAAGAAAGCTTGTAACTTAGCCATGGAAGCTCACAATTTGTCTTCTGGGAAGCCTTATATTTACAAGAAGAAAAGTGGGTTGATGGATGCTGTTTTTGGTTTTGCTGGAACTTGGTCTCTTGATGGTTGGTACAGTAGCACTTCTTTTGGAGAAACAAAGATTAACATCTCTTTGTTTCCATCTTTGAGAAGTGTTGGAACTGATGAGGTAGCTATGGTGAATTGCCAGCAGATTTGAAGACATTGAACAAATCTTCACTTAAAAATGAGGTACTGTAGTTCAACAATTTTTGTTCCTTTTCTTGGCCACTCCTTAAATGCTGTTAGAGAAAATGATAATTAATCCCAATAGAGGACTGTGAATTATGGTAAAAGATTCAATTTTTAATTTCAGTAGTGGGGTTGTGAAGGGAGGTACTGTTTCCAGAAGAGGAAAGGAAGAACCTGAAGTGTTATATGTTAGCACTGGAAATGGACCAAAAGCTAGAGACACATCAATTGATTATAGAGGAGTTTGAATATGAATGTTTTTACAACTCGAGTGTTACTAATGTTAAAGAATCACATTCTAAGACAAGTATTTAAACAAAGAATTTCTTTTTTACTCAAAACTGTTTTTCAAGTACTTTCTTTGTTGAGCTAGACCTGATGTGCATATTGATTTTATGGCTCTTCTGCCTGGCACAGGTGGAAGCAGCCTTTGCACAATGGGTTCGACGGAACATAGATATATATGTGAAAAAACACTAAAATTTTAACGAATATTAAGTTCTGCACCCATAATCAAGAAGTATAATGAGTTCAGCCTAGGAACCTGAAAGGTTGTACCCGTCAAGTCTAAATTCTAAATCCACCTTTTCCCCTGGGACCGACTCTGTCAATTTTAGCAATGGGAGCCTGAGGGTTATCTCAGGGTCATGAGCATTGGAAGTTCCATTCTTGACAATTTCATGTTGATCCAGCCAACTTGAGTTTGATCAACTTGATTCCCTTTAGTGGCTTTTAATTAGTTTGTCATGTCAGTAATATGTTCCAAGCCAAAATAGAATACTGATTCCTATCACATATCCTTTCAGGGATAATGCCTCTGTAGACGAGGTTCATGAAAATTAATCTTCATAGCTTCATCTTTGATTTGGAAAGTGAATGTTGATTCATGGGGTTTGTTGGTTTTAGGTGGAGAAGGCAATGTCCGATGGAAAACAGATAGTGTTTGCAGGGCACTCGTCCGGTGGCCCTATAGCTATTTTGGCAGCCCTCTGGTGTCTGGAATATTGCCGCACAAGACCAAATGACAACCTACTCTATCCATACTGTATGACTTTTGGATACCCTCTTGTTGGTGACAGAATATGGTCTCATGCCCTCAAGCGTGAAAATTGGGCTCGTTACTTCATACATTTTGTCATGAAGTACGATGTTGTCCCCCGGATGATGCTTGCTCCCCTTTCATCAATTCAAGAATTGGTTATTTGCCTTCATCAATCCAAAATCCCCATATTATCAGCACGAGGCTGTTGCAAGATCAAGTGATGCATCAAGTTTCTTTATGACTGTAATGAGGAGTACATCATCTATTGCAAGTTATGCTGCATGTAATCTGCAGGGATGCACAAATTTACTGTTAGAAACTGTCCAACATTGTTCAACTCAGCCCTTATAGACCCTTTGGAACTTACATCTTCTGCACTGGAAATGGGAAACTGGTGGTCATTGAAAATCCAGATGCTGTTCTGCAGTTATTGTTCTATTCCTCTCAAATGAGTTCCGAAGCAGAAGCTGCAGTAGTCGTTGCCAGAAGCTTAAACGAACATTTGTTGTACAGAAACGAAATGCAGGAGAGCTTAGAAATGCAAGATGTGGTTTATCTTAATAATCTTACTGATATTCCCTTATCTTCAAATGTCATTCCAAGTGATCAAGTTGCAAGTATGAATTCAGCACTGAATGACCTTGGCCTTGTAAGCGATAAATATGGTCATTTTTATCCTGATTTTTGCAACAAAGTTCCTAATCTAGCTCAAACTAGTAGGCATTTAAAAGTTTTCTAAATCTCAGAGTACAAGAGCAAGGTTGTGTCTTCGCGCAGCAGGAGAGTGGGAGAAGAAGAAGAAGAAGAACGAGGAAAAGATCGACCTTAATAAGACGAGCATCGTGGACGGATTAAGCAAGATACAGGAGTGCCAGACCAAGTGTGATATCCACAAAGTTGGGTATTATGATGCATTCAAGCTTCAAGAAATCATTGATGACTTCAATGCTAATGTGAAAAGGCTTGAGCTAGCAGGTATATGGGATAAGATTATCGAAATGTTGAAAAGGTATGAGCTTCCAGATAGCTTCGAGGGACGAAAGGACTGGATACAACTAGGGACACAGTTTCGCAGGCAAGTTGAGCCCCTGGATATTGCAAATTATTACAGGCACTTGAAGAATGAAGATACTGGACCTTACATGATTAGGGCTAGGCCTAAGCGTTATCGGTTCACACAGAGATGGTTAGAGCATGCTGAGAGAGTGCAAACAGGTGCACGCTCCGAGTCTTGTTTCTGGGCAGAAGTGGAGGAACTACGAAACAAGCCATTTGTGGAGGTGCAAAACAGAGTTTTAAGTTTAGAAACAAATGCGGGGGGCTGGTTCCAGAGTGACCTTCTGGGCAATGATGTTTTCTTCCCTGAGTCTACCTTTACCAAATGGTGGGAAACACTCCCTGCTCAGCACCGATTGGCATCTTGGGTACCGGGGCAAATAAATTCTTAAGGCCTTGCGCTCTAATATTTTGATAATGATGGTGTCCGGGCCAGCTCGCAGAGACCTCAAATATTCCACCACGTATACTGCAATGCCCTAATAAGAGCAACCAGATGATATTTCCCTAAGATAATAAAAAAAGGATAGACTGGCAGCTCCACGTTACTTCAATGAGAGCAACCGAATGTATCTAGCTCAGATAACTGAATGTGTTTCAATTTTCCTAGGAATTGCTTTACTTGTATGGTAGATTAGTAGCAGGAATACAAACATTCGAGTATTTAAGCTGGGATACAACAAGCTCACATTGTTCCCATGTACAACAAGATTTCCAACTTTTAACGTTTAAGAACCTTAAAGTAACCAAGCTGGCAAAACTTTAATTTTACAACGTTTAATAGGAAGAAATCTGGACAACATAATCACAGCAGAAGGCCGAGTAAGGTATATATGCCAAAGATTAAAGCCATTCAATGTCAGAAAGTATATGCTTGTTGCCATTACATTCAGTTCTTGTAGCAGAAAAGGATTCCACAGTTATCACATCATAGTTGCTTGAAAGGAAGGTCTCAAATGCACCTTCGCCTTGTATGAGATTTTCTTTCCTCTATCTAAGTCATACTTGGGATTCACTGACAGCCAACTCCATATAAAATTTTGGAAAAGATAACCTCATGAAACTCGTGAACATCATAATAACGTGTAAAACATATAGAACCAAACTTTCATCACTCCTGTCTACACCCCAACAGTCTTATCAGCCTTGGGAGACATGCAAAGATCTCATTTATTTATCCCTGGAACAAACCAGAGGCTCTAAAGGAATTGAACTTCAAGAACAGCAAGGAGAAGATCAGCTGTAGCACAAAGTCTTCCATTCCATGTAAAAGCAATCAACTTGTACAAGGAAAAAAGAAGCAACACCACATAATTGCTGCTACTGCTCTAAAAAACAATTGTCACACTAACATAAACTCGTCAAGATCCAGTAAGCAGCCGGTATAAAACTTAGAAATAGTCGGAGATATTAAATAGATCTACATGTAAATGTTAGTTTTCAACAAAACTAACCACATTGAAGGACTTGATACTTTTACCAGCTTATGAGAAGGGTGGGAAGCGAAGCTCATGTATGGGACATTTTCCCAGATACTTCCAAATGACACCCCCCCCGCGGACACACACACACACAAGAATGATCTCATTTTTAGATAGGTAACTAAAAAACTACAGAATGAACAATATGAATCCAACAACGCTATAATCCACATGTCCAGTAAATACACAATGAATGCGCAATTTGAATATAGAACTGTTAGGGAATGCAACAAAGAGTCAAAGATGACAAAAATAAGAACATATATACAGCTGACCAATCTAAACTCAACAAGACTACTTCACTTCATAAAACCCTAAACATAAAGTGACTCTCAAAGCGCAAGAATAAAGCATTTCACAAGAGAATCTAATTATCTATCTCCAAAATTCACTTCTTTATTACCTTGAGGCAGAGCATTGATACATATTTGGTGGCAGAAAACTTATCAGTATTATCTGCCGAACTAAAAGCCCATAATGTGGTAAGTATGCAATACGTGGTTCGATCCCAAACTGCATTGAAGAGAAAAGTGAGAGCAATAGACCAGTTAACAACTGGTTTGAGGATACATATATAGACTGTGTATTTAATTAGATTCATCGCATGTCAAGACAAAGAACACAAAAGTATTCAAAAAGAGAAGATATTCATGCAATTGACGTCCAATTGTTCTCTCATTTCTTATTCATGGTAATCTGTAGAAGGTGACAAAGTTCTCAAAGAGACAAGGACCATTATATCATCAAATTCAATCTCTAGCTTTTATCCACCTTACCTATTCACATAAAGAGTCATCTACATCAGCACAAGCACCATATCTATAATGAGCAAAATTATAAGAGAACCATAACAGTTCCCCTGTGCTTTCAAACTCTCAATCCTATATCAACATCTAATACTAAGAAAAATTGAAGTCTAACAAAGTCAAGCCACATAGAGAAAGAGGACGCAACATACACATACACAGAAAAACAGAATCCTTCTACGACCTCGAGATCATGCTACATGAACGAGCCGGTCGAAACATCAGGCAGCCTGCATCTTTGGTTGTCTCTCCCTCAACTGGGTCATGTTTATACTGCTTCCTGCAACCTGGGCACCGCCCATCCTCCTCAAGAATCCTCTTGTGACAAAAGAGACAAAGCCTAAACCCACAAGGACAAGGGAGAAAGCTTGTATCTGTAAAATCCAAATCCTCACAGCATATAGGACATGATGTGGATATTGATAAACTTTTACATCCCCATATAGAGCCTCCCCGGTAATGCCACCCCGAATTCATAGGGAAAGTAAAATGTTTCGACAAATTCGGAAGACTTTGTGGACGGAATGCATCATCAGGCCTCCACGCCTTGGACTTGGGCTGTGACATATCCGTCCCTGATACATTCCGGTCAGAAAATTCAGGCTGAGAACTCATATGCACCACATTGTCATCCCTCTCTGGAGCTGAATCCAAGCTAGAGTTATGCTGCTCCTGCTTCTTATCATTGGCAGCTAAAGCATCAGCAACAGCTTCCCAATCATCCAAGCAGCCATCGTCCCCTTCGTTATCTTCCTCACTCATACTCCCTGAACAACACCCACCGCCACTGCTACTACTGCTGCTGCCACCTATGAAATTGGTCCCAGAATCATTCCCTTCCAAGACACTACTAGTGTGGCTGGTGGGGCAATTAGAAGGTGAATCAAAATCACTGTAGTGGTTCATGCAACCTCCATTTTCTTCTTCTCCTCCACCTCGAGGCTGTATAGCTAACTTCTCGATCAATTTGCCCCTCTCATTAGCAGCGTGCATCCCCTCCTGGCCACAAGCCCCTCCCCCACCATTTGGTTCCTCCTTGGAGCCTCTATTCTTCACTACACAAACCCCAATCACCAAGAATCAAGGCACATACAAATAGGAAAACAACAACAATAACAACATACCCAGTGAAATCCCACAAGGTGGGATCTGAGGAGGGTAAAATGTACGCAGACCTTACCTCTACCTTAGTAGGTAGAGCGGTTGTTACCGAGAGACACGACTCGAGACAGGGCATAAGCACAAGCAAAGCAACAGCAAAAGCAAAGCAAGAGAAACGCCAGACCCGGTCAGAAAAAAATTTAAAGCAGTATGAAAATGCTGGTATCAAATGCGAATAAGTCATGATAGCGCAATCCGAAAAAGTAAGCAGTAGCTAGCGCAGGTAAATAAGCTAAATAAAGTACAATAAAGGACACATAGCAGCAGAAATCAAACTACAAGGGACTATAAAATAATACTGCGCCTACTAGTATGATAGGCAATGGGCCTACAATAATAACACTACAACTATCAGTTTGCAAGCGCAAGTCTACGCTCGATTGCGTACTACCCATCTACCCTAATCCATGCCCTCCACAACTCCCTATCTAAGGTCATATCTTCAGTAAGTTGCACCTGCGTCATATCCCGTCTAATCACATCTCCCCAATACTTCTTGCACTACCTATACCCCTCCTAAACCCGTCCATAGCCAACCTCTCACACCTCCGCACTGGAGAATTTGTGTCTCTCCTCTGCACATGCCCAAACCATCTCAACCTCGCTTCCCGCATCTTATCATCCCACCGAAGTCACTCCCACTCTGTCCCGGATATCATCATTTCTAATTATATCCCTCCTTGTATGCCCGCACATCCATCTCAGCATCCTCATCTCCGCAACTTTCATCTTTTGGATGTGCGAAGTCTTGACTGACCAACACTCCACCCCATACAAATAGGAAAACAACATAATTAACAATAGAAATACAGTGAAGTACCAATCTTGAGATTGATCAAACATTCACCAAAAACAAACACTTATTCAAAGATTTAACTCTATGGGTATGAATACCTCTTATCCAAAAAACATTATTTACAATTGATATGAGTAGATTGTAATGAGAGCTCAATTAAAGGCCGAGTGTCGAGTTGGATAAATAAACAAATGAGGCAGTCTAAAATTATAAAACGTGTATGACAGGGATGTGATATGAATTAATGAGGGGCGCAACGTGTGATTAGCTGAAGAAACAACCATATAACTAACATCTGGACACTGTTACAGTGCTAACGGATTTCTAGTAACAAACTCTCCCGCATGCTTCTTCTTCCATTCTTCTTCTAAACCTTCTATTCTTATTCTTTCTGCATTTCATTACTCGTAACTGTTTCTTTCAAATTAAACAGAAAACCCTGAAAATTATCCCAAAATTCTCGCATTTCTATGGAGTTCTCATTTGGCTTAGTTTTATTCCTGTATATCATTACTCCTAACTGTTTCTTTCAAATTTAATTTTAAAAAAAAACTGAAAATTGTTACAAAATTCTCGCGTTTCTTTATTTGTTTAAATCTAATCAATTACATTAATTTAATATAACAATATACTTGTTAATTGTATATATTCAAGTCCAAAGTAATCAATTTGCCCTAAACCAAAAAGGGCATATTAGTAATTCATTGCATAAAAAAAGGTTAAAACTTTAACTAACCTTGTGAGAGCCACTGTTCACGTCGAGCATCAAGTTTGCACTGCTTCAACTTAGCCGACCTATTAACCTGAAAATATCACAAATATATAAATACGTAAAACAAATCACATTTAAAAAAAAAATGAATGAAATTATTACCCTTTTTTTCTTGGAGAAATCTTTGGGATTAGAGGAAGCCATAGGGATTGAATCGGAAACCATTATTATTGTTGCTAAATCAAATTTGGCGAAAAACCCTAAAAATTGATCACAGAGAAATATATGTCAAAGAATTTAGGTATAGAGAGAGAAGATAACTGAAATTGCTTTTGTAATATTGTTTGTATAAAATTCTTTACAAATGTGAGTCTAATAAGAAGACGACGCCGTAAATAAGTGGAAAATGAGGGGTAATTTCAGTTAATTTTTAAAATTACCTAATTAGAAAATAGCTCCGGACGTCCGATTAAGAAAAAAGGAATTATTAATTGCGAAATTAAATATCATAGCAAAAATGGAATAAGGTAATCTAGAGATTATAATCTCTTATCCTAAAACCAAAATGTTACTCTATTGTCCTCATTATTATTTGGTAATCAAATTATTTTCTCTGACTATAACTTTTTTTAACTAAATAAAATTATGATTACTAATTCAATTTATTTGTTTCAAGAAATTAATATTGAAATTAGAATCTGAAAATAGTGTTTACTTACCAAATCTTTATTTTTTTTTTTTTGGAACAAAGGGTGTAATATATTTTTGTTTCTTTCAAGAGTGTGTATAAGAATATACTTGTTTCATATCATAAAAGAAGATAAAGGTGAGCAAGTAGCATTATGCATTGTTAAATAAAATAGCTTTAACCATTTGTTCTTTACTCCCTTGTCTCTCCCGTTTTATTGTTTACACCTCTATCAAAATTAGGTTTAAAAAACGAATTTTGTTCCCATGGTTGAAGAACATCTTATGTACAAGTGGTTGGTCTAAGCAGATATATTGAGTGCAGAAATTTTAGTTTTTTTTTTACTCTTTTCCGTTGGCCTTGCTTTTGCTTATGGACACAAGCACCAAATCCCAAAGTAACCATAAGGGAAACAATACGCAATGGGCATATAAGATATGAGAAAAGGAAATTCCCTAACATACTATTTTTTTCTATACAATTGTCATTTTAGGTTGTTATATCGCATCTGATATGTTCTACCTTTTAATACCATAATGGCTTGCCTTTTATGGGTGATTGCATACTCGCAAGGAAAATCCATTGCCATGCTATCTATGTATGCTACTTACACAGTATGTCAGGTGTTTTGCACATTCATCTTGTAAATAGAATTATTAATGAATGTAAATCATACAACTGTGGAACTCCGAATATCATCCCAACTCCATTTAACAGTCGTTAGCTGTTATAACTCAAGAGTTATGGAGAATTTCAGTAACAAAATAGTAACAGAAAATGAATAAAACATGTCTTACTGTCCATCCAATCTGTTTGTTGGATGAGAAGATCATGAAGTGCTGCTGCCGTGTTTTAAGTATCCTATGGAAAAACTGTGAAAACGTTATTACACAACGTGACAAGATTCAGATATCCTCCGAAATTTCTGGTAGGACCTCAGCTGGCAACATGACGACCAAGTGTAGGACTTGAAGACACGTCATTTTTCCTGCTGAACTAGAGATCCTTCTTTCTCATTTTTCTGTAGTTGCAGGACAAAAATGGTCATATATCAGAAAGCTTTCTTGTACAACTAACAATTTAATAAATGAACCATATGATGGTAACAGAATATATAGTATTCAGATTCAGTAAAGATTGTCGAGGAGAAACGGTTTGCTGCTAGCATTCAATTGGAGTAAGGCAGAATGTGTATAGAGGACACTAACAGAAAGCACATACAACGAGCACATGGGCTGCACAGCAAGGTGCCTGAAACTAGACGGAAATAGTATTTCAAACTTCATATCAATTGGCAAAAATAGCACACTAGCAAGCACAAAGCATGAAGGATGATCCAGCTGCTTACTCGACTCATTACTCTCATCTGCCATAAAGCAGTTGCACATACACAATTGAGTGAAGAACCAACTTAGAACTCAACAACTCTTCAAGGATGTTCTTAGTCAGTAGCCCATGCTCAAACAACCTTTCAGGAACTCACTAGATCAGAAAACTAGTTTGTTTGAGTTAAGATATGAAAAGAACAGACCAAAATATGTTTCAGCTTCAGCACCAGAGAGAAGAGGTGCAGTAGTAATGGAGACCATTCAGAGCTAGAAACAATAGCACCTGAATACATGGTGCTCAGGAAATGAAAGCATTTGAGTTGCTGAAACCTCATACTACTGAAGCAAAAAAGAGATACGTCAACCAACATACGAACTTCAGTTTTTGTGCTCTAGTAATTAGTAATTTATGTGATGGTGATTGATTAGGCACGAAGATTAAGAGTGAAAGGAAGACTTTTGAAACTTGTAGCCTTAAATAAGTTATGGATACTTATGTGGTATAAATCATCTCATTTAGGGTACAACAACATACCCATTGTAATCCCACAAGTGAGGTCTGGGAAGGGTAGGATGTATGCATACCTTGCCCCTACCTTTGTCGGGTAGAGTTAAATTATTACCACATATAAAAAGGTGTTTTTTCTAGAGATTAACAAAAAAAGAGTGTCACATAAATTGGAACGGAGGGAGTAGTTAGATAACTATAATCTTTATACCCAATTGGAAAGATTCCAATTAAACCAAAATAACCATCCACCTTGCATGTTAGATGGACTGTGAAATAGACTAGTAAAGAATTTGATTGATCTCTGGCAGCAGAATAGTTTCATTTTAATCAGTCTTTTCCACTTTGGGAAAGCTAATCATTTACAGCAATTTGGGAATGTTTCAAAGAGAAAAGAAGGGTAGGAGAGAGGAGTACAAATTAAAGGGACGACTGCATACCTACCTATCAAGTCCGCTCTTTTAGCCCCTTTAAACACTAAGAGAAAATATCTCTTTATCCATTCCACTTATTCCAAACAATGGGAGGTAAACAGTAAATCTTCCATTGGGAGGGGCATAAACAAATGAATTTGTCTATCTTTTATCCATCTCCTACCCTAACGGAACTAAACACCATATTAAAAGTCCACAACCAGCAGTTTAACGATAAAAATGTCATGAAGACAGGCATTTCTTGGTATTAACCTTTAATACAATTCACACAATTGACAGACGTTTACCCACAAATAAATCGACCATCGTTAACACAAACTAAACATCAATAATTAGATCTTGCCATGTAACTGCATCAAAAACAGAGCTAAATATTATGGATAGGATTTAGGGGAAAGGTACAGGCTCTTCCAACACCCAAGTGGCAGCTGGAACTTTGGACGTATTTGACTGTCCACTGAAAAGCAGTGTTTCAAGTAGAGGCCAATAAGCCAGCAGACCAGATTTAGAACTCTTGAGCTGAACAATCCTCATTATTTATTTTGTCAATACAACGGGGAGTAAAGATAGAAAAAGCAATAGACAAACAATTCGTAGTAGAGAAGGAAAATGATGGTCAATATAATTTTTTCTTGGAGATAAGGTGGAGCTAGGAAATCCAGCAAGGGGACTCAAAAAATGCTAGAATGCAACATCTACCATCTGCCAAGGAGATTCGACAATGTAAAAATATACAAAAAAAATATATTTCACCCTATTTATGCAATACTATAATTTTGAATCCCCTTCACAATAGGTAGCTCCCGCCACTGCTAGGAGACGTTCTTCATGAAAACCCTATTAGGAGCTACGCTAAATTGACTCATTAAAGGGTAGGAAATTCGGGTAGTCTAAATCTTCACCAAGTTTAAGCGTATTTTCAACAACCCAATCAAACCCATATTACACACTTTCTACATGGGTAAGTTAAGGCAAATGAATAATCCATGTAACAAACATAAGGAGATAAATGAAACAAATAAAAAAAAGCATGACGGAAGATCAAGAGGGTTGACTAAAAATTGAATCGAAATATCTTCCCAAAATAAAAACAAACCAATAAATTCTCATTTCAAAAGTTAAAGGGCATCAGCTAGGAATCCCACAATTAGGGTTTCGATCAACAAAAAAATAATATACTAAGTGTTTATAAGAGATTGGGGGGGGGGGGGGGGGAGGTACCGTTTGGGCTTTATGCCAAGAGAAACCACGGTAGACGTTAACGGAGAATGTAGCGGTGAGATAAATGGTGGTGACGCCGAGCCCCGCCGCGAAGGCCTTAAATACCAAGTCCCCTGCTTTGCTTGCCGCTCCCATTTTCCAAATTTTGCCTTGGAATTGAAATGGAGAACAATGAATGACTGCAGTAATTAAGGAAAGCACAAACCAACTTGTTTATGATTACCACTTCTTTTTTCTTTTTGTTATTGTTATTTTCTTTTAATCACACTATATTGCTTCTTAATTCACCTTTTTGGATAATTATGGACTGAATTTGTTTTAACTCCAACATATTCATTCTAGTTATATCATATATGACACTGAGAATGTGCATTTCTCGAATTAAATAGACAAAAGCAATTTTTTGGTTTGATTTCGGATGAAGAATTTATTTGTGGGCTCAAATTCTTTTTTTCGTAATTTCTTTGAAAGTTGGTATTTCATAGCTTTACTCAATGATCACTTTCTTTTTTTTTTAAAAAAAAACTACTGATTTATATATAGACTTCTAGCACTTAATTTTGATTAATTGATTCGTATCTTCACTTCATTAAATTACTTAATCATAGTAAGTTGTATTAATTTAACATAAACAACCGATGAAAAATATATTAACCGTGCAAAATAACAAATGATAGCCTTACATTTGACATGATAATATTCAACCTTATTTTCACTTTTCCATGGATAATCACTTTAGCTATAATTTGGTTACTTTTTATTTTTTTAGTTTCTCGTATGATGTTCAATATCCGTATTGGGCTCAATTATTTGGGATTTGTGCTCCCTACCAAAGAAGATTCCATTTTCATGACTCAAATCGAGAGACCTCTAATTAAGAATGACGGTGTACTGATCACCGACAACCTTTGATGATAAAATACAGTTAGTACAAGTTATTTCAAAGACATAATACTAAAAGAGAGCAAACTTCCCATCAACTACGTTTTCCTAACAATTCAATCTAAACTAGAGAAAACACCATTTCAGCTTTTAAATGAACATGGAATGCCAAAGGCGCCCTCAAATTGTAATATAAAGGTGAATAGGAATCAGCACAGGCATTCCACAATAAACTACCAAAATTGTGGTTCTATATCACAGACGTATTCCAACATATATCTTTGGAAGTCCCATTCTTTATCGACAAATACATTCAGAATTAAATATGTAAAAGGATGATTAAGCTACATAAGCAGGAAAGATGAACAACATTAAGTTTGAAATCTATATAAGGTACAACGACAGCATCCGAACGATAGGAGAATGATAGTTAACCTGCTGGACATCATAGGCAAATCCATAATTTGAAGTTTAAGGGTTCCTACAACGATCTCTAGTTAATATACAATAAAGACTGGATTCACAATTCCATATTTATAGAAGTTCAGTGGATTTCTTAATACAATTACATGATTTGTGCAAAAGTTATTTGCGTTCACATGAACCCAGTGCTTTAAGGTTAGATCCGCCTCTGCTTGCACACTCAATTTTCACTAGCACTTCTTCTCAGACAAAGAAATTAGCTGCAGAGAACAAATAGGGAAGATGTGAGCAACCAAGAGACAAGACAACATATTTTCAGAAATCTTGAACTAGTCTACCATGTTTAACAGCCATCAAATTTTGCAACACACCAACAAAAACAATGGCAATATGTGAAGCATAAAGGCAATTTGCTAACATTACTTAATAGTACTGAGCATTAAACCTGCATAACTTGCTCTTTGCAACAAAGTTGATACATTCATTATTCCTAAATGTTTGGCCAAACTTTTGGAATCAATAAATTTGTTCCAACTACCTCAACATCTTTCTACAAAGAAGGTTAATCGCATGTTTAGCCAAGCTTTTGGGAAACTAGAAGTGCTTATTTTTCCCAGAAAAAATGAAAAACTTAATTTGGAGAATTAGATGTTTGGCCAAACATAAGGGGAGCCTTGGAGTAACTCGTAAAGTTGTTGTTATGTGACCAGGAGGCCACGGGTACAAGCCGTGGAAACAACCTCTTGCAGAAATGTAGGGTAAGGCTGCGTACAATAGACCCTTGTGGTCCGCGCCTTCTCCAGACCCCGCGCATCTCGAGAGCTTAGTGCACCGGGCTGCTCTTTTTTTTTAGATGTTTGGCCAAACTTTTGGGGGGAAAATAAGTATTTTTGAGTAGCGGTAGCCGTTGTTTTTCTGTTGTGGCAAAGAAAATGAAAAAATAGCTTCTCCTTAAGAGTAGAAGCATAACATGCTTTTTCAAAAATAAATGATGACAAAAATACCCTTAGCATATGGGACAAAAACTAACTACAAGCATTGTTAACAACACATCAAAGACCAAAGTCTCATAAACATGCTCCCTCTCTTTATTTTGTGATTTTATTTTTTCACATTTTGATAAGATGAAATTGAATAACTTAATTAAAGTCTCATATTAAATATTTTAATTAATTTATCTGTGTTGATTTAATATTGATGATTAAGATTGATATGTTGATTTGATATTGATGATTAAGATTGATAGCTTAATTATAGGAATATATTGTATTAATGCAATTGATTAGGATTTGATTGTGTAATATTGTCTTTCCTTATTTAGTCTTAGGACTCATGGTATAAGTACCCATTCTCATGGGTTGTATATTCATTCAGAAATACAAGAAGTCTTTTCTTCTTGCTAGAAATCTTATGTTATCAGAGCCATTGTTGCCTTTTTGAGGTAAGTTTTCTCCCTTGTAGTACTAAGGCTCCGTTTTTATCAAAGAGGTGAGTTTTTCTCTCTTTGCGGATGTCCGCACAAAAAACTCCTCCCGTTCAGTTCTTTTTTTGGATTTTTTTCTCTGCTGGGGTCGCTGGAACATTCCGAGCCTATCCCTACCCATTTTTTATTTTTTCCGGTCACCGGAATTAAGATTCCAGCGTGACAGCTAACTTTTCGGACAGATCTACAATTTTCCGGCGACTTTTTCTGGATTTCTTTTAGATCTCGGGTCGTAGGCCTATTCTGACACTTCCCCTCCAGGTTCTAAAGTTTCTCTTTTCAGATTCTAAATCTTGTTTGATTTATTATCTGTTAAAATTATGGGTGACACAAAAATGGTAGATAATATGGGTGACACTACTTCTGGAGAGACTTTGTTTCCGAATGAAGTTCAATATCTTCACCGTCTTCTGAAAAAACTTGACTCTTCTAGTGTTGCTAGTTCCAATTATGTGCAATCGGGTATTACTTTTGATGCTCAGCTTAATTCTTGGATTATTGATTCTAGTGTGAATAGACACATGACAGGCTCTTCTAAAGGTTTTCTCTGGAACAGGTTCAATCGTTTGTACCCCTGCTATTGCTATATCATCCATTCTACATGTTCTTGACTTTCCTGTTAACCTATTATCTATTAGCGCTATCACCAAAGAACTAAACTGTAATGTCAAATTCTTTCCTGTTTATTGTATTTTTCAGGACCTTCAAAAAGGGAAGAAGATTGGCAGTGGTAGATTACATGATGGCTTATATTTGATCGATGGAACTCGAGACTCTGGTCAAGCCTTTTTTGTAGGAAATAAGGATATCAATCGAGAAATAATACAGTGGCATAGACGGTTAGGGCACCCGTCTTTTTTTGCTTTAAAGAAGTTATACCCTAGTTTATTTTCTAGAACTGAGTTTGAATCTTTGTCTTGTGATGCTTGTGAATATGCCAAGCACACTAAAAACTCTTATCCTCTGAGTGATAATAAAAGCACAATTTCCTTTTTGACTATTCATTCTATGTATGGGGTCCACTCAAACACCTTCTTTGTCTGGTAGTCGATGGTTTGTTACTTTTATTGATTGTTGCACTAGAATGATATGTGTATATCTGTTAAAAGCCAAAAGTGAAGCTTCTCCTGTTTTCAGTCATTTCATAAGATGATTTGACTCAGTTTGAAGCTAAGATAAAGATCTTTAGAACAGACAATGGCACAGAATACATGGATAAAACTTTTGGAGCTTACTTAGAGTCTTTTGGGATAATCCATCAAACTAGTGCACAAAACGGGGTTGCTGAACGAAAAATAGACATTTGATAGAAGTAGCAAGATCCCTTTTGTTTACCATGAATCTGCCGAAGCCTTACTAGGGATACCATTCTAGTAGTTGCCTACCTCATCTACAGAATGCCACTTAAAACTCTCAATTTTTAGAGTCCTTTAAAAGCTTTAAAGGGTAAAAATGACTATATTGTTTCTCCAAAGATATTTGGGTGTGTTTGCTTTGTTCACACTAGGAACTCTGGGAAACTTGAACCTAAAGCTCTTAAATGTATCTTTATTGGGTATTCTCCAACACAGAAAGGATACAAATGCTATCACCCTCCTTATAGGAGATTCTTTGTCAGCATGGATGTTACATTTCGAGAATCTGAACCCTATTTCAGTATTACACTATCACTTCTTCAGGGGGAGAATTATAAGGAAGAAAATATGATTTTTCCTAGTTCCATTGTTGAAACTACTGCCACAAGGAAAAGTGAAATTGAAGAAAAAATTTAAGGGGAGACTGTTGGGTGTTTGAATAGGCCACATTTGATAACTTACTCAAGGAGAAATAGAGCAGAAGAAGCCATCATGCAACCTGCCGAAGCCGAACCTTCTTCTTCTCGGTGAGTTATCTATATTTCCAAATGAGTTAGATTTGCCTATTGCTCATAGGAAATGAGTCAGATCTTGCACCAAACACCCTTTATCTAACTTTGTTTCCTATAATTCTTTGTCTCCCTCCTATAGAACCTTTGCCTTGTCTATTTCTTCTGTGCCTATTCCCCAGAATTGGAGGGAAGCCTTTGCAGATTCTAAATGGAAGCAAGCTATGATGGAAGAAATGAAGGCCTTATCAAAGAATGAAACTTGAGAACTTGTCGCATCACCACCAGACAAGAAGTTGGTTGGTTGCAAATGGGTCTTCACTGTAAAACATAAAGCTAATGGTTCCATTGAAAGATTCAAAGCAAGATTGGTGGCTAAAGGATTCACTCAGACTTATGGAGTGGATTATCATGAGACATTTGCTCTTGTTGCAAAAATGAACACTATTAGAATTCTTTTTGTCTTGTGCAACTAATCTTGATTGGGACTTACAACAGTTTGATGTGAAGAAGAGACTTAGAAGAAGAGGTGTACACGGAGATTCCTCCTGGTTTTGGTACTGAACAAAGTCAAGGAAAGGTATGCAGACGGAAGAAAGCCTTGTACGGATTGAAGCAATCTCCTAGAGCTTGATTTGACAGATTCTAAAAAGCAATGATCTCATTTGGTTACCAACAAAGCATGCGGATCACACCCTCTTTATAAGACATCAAAAGGGTAAAATCACTCTTCTCGTAGTTTATGTTGATGACATAGTAATGACAGGAGATGACAAGGAGGAGATGACCCGATTGAAGAAGTTGTTGGCATAGGAATTTGAGATCAATGATCTAGAAAAACTGCAGTACTTCTTGGGAATTGAAGTTGCTACATCAAAAAGAGGAATCTTTATTTCTCAAAGAAAGTATATTCTGGATCTCTTGAAAGAAACATGTATGACAGGTTGCAAACCAGCAGAATCACCCATTGAAACCAATCACAAACTACAAAGTGGAGTTGGAGAGTCAGTTGGTAAAGAGAGATATCAGAGGCTGGTTGGAAGACTCATTTATCTTTCTCACACTAGACCAGATAGCCTATTCAGTCAACCTGGTGAGTCAGTTCATGCATGATCTCCGAGATCCTCATATACAAGTTGTCTTCACATTTTGCATAACTAAAGTATGTTCCAGGGAAATGTGTACTTTACTTTAGACATGATCACCTCCAAATAGAAGCCTTACAGATGTAGATTGGGCTAGATCTCTACATGATAGAAGATCTACATCCGGTTATTGTACACTCGTAGGAGGAAACCTGGTTACTTAGAGAAGCAAGAAGCAAAGTGTAGTTGCTAGATCAAGTGCAGAGGCAAAATATAGATCTATGGCCTAGGGTGTTTGTGAACTTTTGTGGTTACAAAAGCTACTAGAGGAATTGAGATTGTTTGAAAAAAGGAAACTTTCCTTATATTGTGACAAGGCTACAATCAGTATAGCTCGAAATCCAGTCCAGCATGACCGAACAAAGCATGTTAAAGTTGATCGACACTTCATCAAAGAAAAAGTTACGGGTGGTGTCTTGAGTTTGTTCCATGTGTCATCGAAAAAGCAACTAGCTGATGTGTTTACCAAAGGCCTCAACAAACGGACTTTTCATACACTGATTTGCAAGTTGGGCATATACGACATCTTTGCACCAACTTGAAGGGGGAGTGTTGATTTGATATTGATGATTAAGATTGAGATGTTGATTTGATATTGATGATTAAGATTGATAGCTTAATTATAGGAATATATTGTATTAATGTAATTGATTAGGAATTGATTGTGTAATATTGTCTTTCCTTATTTAGTCTTAGGACTCATTGTATAAATACCCATTCTCATGGGTTGTATATTCATTCAAAAATACAAAAAGCCTTTTCTTCTTGCTAATAATCTTCAATCTGTTTAATAATATTAATTGTAAAGTGAATCTTTACATGTCATTCAAAATTATTCTTGGAAAGATTGTCCAAATGCAATAACTCCTATAATATTAACAAAAGTGTTTCTCAAATAATTTGGTCAAACAAAAACTGCTACCAAGTTTTATTCAGTGAAACTCCACTTAACAAAAGGTACTTTTCAAAATAAGCGGATTTTTTAAATTTTGTCACCTTTCCTTTCTGTTGTTTCTTTTGGATAGACGAAAGAATATTATAATAGTTGGACGAGTTCTAACAACCTGCTCATACAAAAGTTATCCATGTCATCACATTCATGCGAGAGAACACTTCCATACATATATCATATTGAAGGTGTACCAGTCAAATTAGCCTACACACTTAGATAGGTATACAACAGAAACATCAACGGCAATAAATAAACAAATAAACAAATAACCAACCTGTTGAGCAACCTAATGCCATTCGTCAACTGTCACGAGATGATTCTGTCACTGAACTCATCCTGTGTCTCCAGAAGAATATGTAGTTTCACAAATTCTTTTTCTTTGAAGGGCTCTTTGCAATTGAAGCTTTCTCATAAGATACACTCAACAATTCTCTCTTTCTCTTTCTTTGGTATGTATACTTAATCACTCTATCATTTAGGGGTTGGCTAGGAACCCTATTGTTTACATCACACATGCTTGATTCTGACTTTAACAGCTGATTGCAAAGATTTTTGATAAAGAGCAACTGATTGTAAACATTTTCAATATCTTCTTCTAAAAGATCTATCTTTCCCGTCAACTCCTCATGCTCATCTCTTGCATAATGGACACCAGAAGCCTCAATAGACTGCGGTTTATAATCAGAAATTTCTGCAAATTCCAGCTTCGTTCCTTGTTCAGCTTTTCCTGCCAATAATCCTTGGGCCATGTCCGAAGGATCTTCACTAGGAGCTTTGCCTATGGCTAGAGTTGAATCATCTGTGAAGAAACTATTGGTTGACATGTTTTCCAACTTCGAAGAATGTTCGGAAAATGTTTCGTTATGAATGATTTCCCTATCTGACAGATTTCCTTCAGCAGCGTGAATTCTCTGTGTATGTCCATTTTGGTATAACTCTGGCAATTTACTTCTCAAACTTATAGAAGGTAAATCCGCACTAGCAACGTAACAATTTCCCCTGTTAACCTTTGTATGACAAGAATGGTAGCCCTCAAGTTTCTGGTTCATACTGTCGACCTCTGTATTAGAAGTTGTCACGGAATCATCCAGTGATTCTGGAGGCAATACAACTGTGTTCTCCTTTGGTAGTTCTCCAGGAGTAGCAGTATCATGATCCTGTGATTTCTTTCCTTCTTCTCTCTCAAGTTTAACTTGAACTTCTCTCAACTCTACCCTGATATCACTTACAATATCTTCTGCTTCATCAAGTTGAGCTTCAAGTTCTTCAATTTTCCTCTGTTGACTCAAGGATGTCAGCTCTGCTTCAATAATCTGTCAATAAGGATAGATCAATAAGATATAGAAAAAATATAAATATGCGGACCGGCAATGAATATGTTTGCAAGATGTCTTCTAGAAGAATGATATATAAAGAAAAGAGAAAAGTTAATGTTGGTTACATCTGCTAAATAATTGGCCAGAGGGAAATCGAGAATCAAAGAAGTTTCTTTTGTAAATGAGAATCAAAGAAGCTTTGTAAAATCAGAATGGAAAAAGTTGGTGTTTATCTCTCCTTATAAAAAATAGAATTAACAAAAGGCTCGCAGTTTATCATATTATATTTTGATAACAGATAAATGCACTATTTAAGTCCTCGAATAACAATAACAGTATTGCCGCTACTCAATGCAAACTATGCAACACGACTGGTGTTTACCGCTAAAAATGGATTTTAGGAAAATCAGTATTTGTTGATTATAGGGTTTAAAGACAAGTGGTTTGTACCGATCCCAAACATTCGTGAAAGCAAGGAATGGAAATGATAAATTGAAAGTAAAAACAAGAGTATCCGTATGAAAAATCCAAGAAAAATAGTATAGTGTATATAAAATCAGTGTTATAATCTGGTTCTTCAAGTATCTTTTGAGAGCTATTTTGCTTCTAGGGTTACAAGTTACAAAGATGAGATCCCCCTTCCTTCTCCCCTAAGCTATCTTTATACAAGCCAAAATTAGACTTTTCTACCCTAAAGTACAAGTGATGTGACATTACAATGGTGCCAACGTTCTCTTATGCTGCGGCTCCATAAATCGAGGCTGACAGATGTGACCCGGGTTGGTGGGAATGGGAGACAGCTGTGACCAATAACCCGGATACCCTTTTGCCCGATCACTCCTTTCCGGGAGAAGAGTTTTCCCTCATACAATTGGCCATGTTTCAAGTGTAAGGATCTAAGTCTCACAATCACTTTGAGGCCAAAGCCAATTACATCTCTGGCTTCAATACCACTGCCAATCCTTGGATAATCGACTCCGGTGTCACTCATCATATCGCAAAGGAACCGCACAACTTACAATCGCACATCACGACAACAAGGATGTCTACGTGGGTGATGGTAACAAATCCATATCACATATTGGTTCTACTCAGTTACAAGCATCAAATTATATTTTTAAGCACAATCTATGTGCTCTAGCCATTAAACACAATCTTATCTCTGTTTCCAAACTATGTCAGGATAATCTAATATATGTTGAATGTTTTCCTCTTCATTTTGTTGTGAATGATTTGAAAACGGCAAATACTGTTGGCATGTGCTGGAACAAAAGTGGACTGCATGAGTGGCCCATTTCACCTCCACAAGCTCACATGTACGCTCATCAACATCCATTTTACTTTTTCACAGGATTTTTCGTTACTCATGTCAACATTCTCACTTCTGATATCTCCAGGTCTTAATAAGAACCCGGAATAGTGGAAATAGGTTCGTGTTCCGCTTCCAAAGTCGGTCGTCTGCAGTTCACACTTGGGCAAAGACGACTCTCCAGTGTCCCCCAAAAAAAAGAGAGACTGAATTTCTAAATTGACTCTGAAAACAAACCAATTTAAACTATTTGTAGTGATTTGTGAGAGTTCTTTCTTGTTCTATCTCTTGATAAAAAACTGTATTGTTGCATTTTTGTAGATCAATACACAAATACTTGGGTAGGAGCTTTTTCAAAAAATTCATCCTTCAATAAAAAAACATTTTGATACCAAAATTCTATCGCTTTATACTGATGGTGAAGGAGAGTATAAAAGTCTCGACTGTTATCTCTCCCTTCACAGTATCGAACATCTTTCTACTCCATCCTATATGTCTCAAAGAGTTGCTCTTGGTGAGTGTAGCATCATAACATTATTGAAACTGCAAGAACATTTTTACATGAGACGTCTCTTCCGCCACTCTTTTGGTCCTTCGCACGGCACCATGCTGTTTATCTAATTAATTTTATGCTCACATCACTTTTATATAATTACTCCCCGTTTCAAAAATTATTTGGCAAGACACAAGACTATGCCTCTCAAAGAACTTTGGGATGCTTATGTTGACCCTGGCTTAAACTATACTCCAAAAATAAACATGAACCCAAATATAGGGTGTGATAGTTTAGGTAGATAAGGGAACACTGGATAGTTGAGGTAAGAAACTCGCGAAAATGTGATATTTAGGTGTGTTTTAACCTATTCACTCTAATATCTATCTATGATAATCATCTAATTTAGAGGATAAATACAATACTAATAGATAAATACTACTCCCTTCGTTCCATTTTATATGACATTTTTTCCTCTTTAGTCAATCCAAAAAAGAATGACACATTTTTATATTTATAAAATTGTCTAACTTTATGAGATATTTACCGCCACAAAAATATCTAAGGCATGTTTTGGATCATAAATTTCAAGTCTTGTTTTGTTTCTTAAACTCCGTACCCAGTCAAACACCTCATATAAAATGAGACTGAGTGAGTAGTAACAAGAAATATAATGTATCAATAGAGTTCACCTTAGAATCCATCATCTCTTTGAGACTCATCAGCTTCAATAAGCCATTTTCTTTCACCACTTGGAACTCCTTCTGATAACGTTGAGCTTTCTGTTCTGTTACCATAATCCTCGCCGCTGCCTCCTTCTCTGTGTTCGACATTACATCCCCATACATCTTTTCTAAGGCTGTTAATTTCTGCAACCAAAAAATAAAAATAACAGACCAAAATAATCAGAATTATAATGGGAGTATAAGATTAAAAATAACGTTATCCTAAAAATGAAAACTTGAAAAAAGAATTAAAATTGACACCTCATCGGCATCCATTGCGGTTTCCTTAAACTATTCACAAGTTGGTCGTTTAAGGTTTTTCAGACCCAAGTGTGTAGAACGAAAAAATTTCCAAGGTGGTTATTTTGTATAGAAACAGCTCTGGACGTTGTGTTGCTTTGACTTAAATTACTCAAATGCCCCTGAGAAACGAATTTAAGTACAAGACTGCCCGGCCTAAATTTTTTGTTTCTTTATCACAGTAGTGATTATATCTTTGCTTATTTAATAACCCAAGATTTTTTCGAATCAAACTAAGCTAATTTTTAGTTTTGCACAAGCAATATCATAATACAGTTTTGCTTCTGTGCACTTACATTTTTTAGATTATCAAGATTGAAATGACCTATATCAACACAAGTAGTTGTCTATAATATTAGTCTAATTTGATAACCTTGTAAAGTAAATAACCTGTTGTAATAATAGGTGAAAAAGACGATAATGTGAGAAAATTAAAACTGCTAGTGTACAAAAAGTTAAATAAATTTGGTTGGTCTTTGTTTAAAGGATTGATCATAGAGTTTTCGTTTAACTCACTCATGTTTCTATCTTCTAGTTTTTTTTTTGGTAACCAAATGTGAAATATTACCATTACTGTCAAAAATATTACATTTGGATAGTGTTTGTCAATTAACTACAACCCCTTTACTCTACAGGGTGTAGTAGTTAATCATCTAAACTGAAAGAAAAACAAATTAACCCAGTACTTAGTAAGGCTGGCCAGTGGGCCGGGACGACCCGATCCCGTCCCGACCCCGTCCCGACCCCGCCCCGGTCCCGACCCGACCCCGCTCTAAAAAAAAAAAAAAAAAAAAAAAAAATTAACGGGGGCGGGACTCGAACTCGGGACGGGACGATGTCTCGTCCCGCCAGACCCGAGCCCGCCCCAGGCCCGCCGGACCCGAGCCCGAGCCCGACCCCGCCCTTTGTTCCCCCTTTGCAAAAATAACCGTTGCACCAACGACCATTTTAGATTATGGCCGTTGGCCAACGGCCATTTTAGGCCCCCCCTCCCCCAACCCCCCCTACCCCTTAATATTTATTTTTAACCCATAAGTTATTATATTTACACTTTAACCCAATTTTTCAACTATAAATAACTCATTTTCTCTTCATCTTTCTCACAAATCTTCCTACAATCTCTCTAATTTCTCAATATATCTCTCTACATTGTTTGCTAAATATTCAATTTTATTAATTCATTTGGGAATTGGGAGTGAAGTTGGCAACTAGCTTGAGGATCTTCCATCGAGCAAAGTTTCAATTTTCAACCTCTCGATTACACGTCGACGTTACGTCGGCGTTTGGTACATTCGTTCCTTCATTAAATTATTATTGTCTGTTTATTTTATTTAGCGCACTTAATTTTATTGTCTTTAATTATTTATTATCATAATTAAAATGGAAGGATTAAAAGGTATGTTTAAGGGTAAGGGTAAGGGTGCTTCTTCTAGTAGAGGCAACCAGGGCAAGGGTACTTCTTCTAGTCATCTTATTCCTACACAGGATGATTTTGTTGATACTCAACATTTTCCTACAATACCATTAGATTTAGACGAGGAGTTATTTTCTGAAACTCAAGAAGACTTTAATTTAGACGATGATCTAGACGATACACCCACTAATATTGATGACAACACGCCCACTAGTGCACCTTCAACTGAAATACCTCCTATTCCCCCTAGTATGAGACGAGGTCCAGCAAAACGACCATTAAAATCAGATGCATGGACATTTTTTGATAGGGACGTAGAGAATCAAGTAGCCATATGTAAAATTTGTAAAAATGTTTTAAAATTTAAAACTGGAAAAGGTCACGGTGGGACGGGGGGTTTAATTAGACACGTAGTAAGTGCTCATCCAGCTAGGTATGCCCAATACCAGGCTTCAAAACCGGGTGCGCAAACGGCCGCTCCATCGGGACAAGGTTCACATACTGATACTGTCCCGGACCAAGTACAGGGTCAAATTAACCCTATGACGGGGGGAATTATAGGCTCTAAATACAACAAACATAGAGATAGGGAAGCAATATCAAAATTAGTTGCTTTGTGGAGGGTTTGCCTTTTTCATTTCCTTCATCTCCCGGTTTTATTCATTACATTAGAGATATATATAATCCTGCTTTTAACGGTTTTCCTAGGTCAACTGTTAAGAGAGATGTATTTAAATTTGCGCATGAATATCAACAATATTTACGTTTTTCATTATATCATTTTAATGGCAAAGTATCTATCACGTCGATATAGGTCGTAGTACTAACGGCCATGATTATTTAACTGTAACTTGTCATTGGATAGATTATAAATGGTCTATGCAAAAACGTATTTTAGCGTATAGATATATAGATGATAGGCACACTGGTACTTTTATTGCAGAAAATATTTATCAAGTGTGCGATTATTACGGAATTACCGATAAAATTATGACTATTACATTAGATAACGCTTCTAATAACAATTACGCAATTACAATGTTAAAAAATAGTTTAGCTCCGTCTTTTCCAGACCATTTTCATATAAAATGCGCGTGCCATATATATAACTTAATTGTAAAGGATGGTCTATCACTTTTTGAAGACATTCTTAGTAAAATACAATTTGCTATAAACTTTATTTTTAAAAGTAATAAAGTACAACGTAGAAAAGAATATAAAAAAATTTGTCATGATTGTGGACTACCTTTTAGAAGAATTCCACAAGAAGTATCCACTAGGTGGAATTCTTTATACGAGCAACTCCTTGTTGCTTATGACTATAAATTACCTATAACTTTATTTTTTAACTCTCATAATAAAAAGCCACTGATATGATTTTAGATAGTGATTGGGAAAAAATTTCCGAACTTATTGTATTTTTAGAGAAATTTTTTCAAGCAACAAAAGAATTTTCCGATATATATTATCCTACTATTTCAACTATGTTATTTTATATAACTCTAATATTTTTATTACTTAGTGAATATATGGAAAAACCAAATTATAAGGCACTATTAAAAAAATGTTTGTCAAAATAAAAAAATATTTTATTCCTATTCCTTCTATTTATATTATTGGTTCTGTATTAAATCCTACTATTAAAATAGACGGTACTAAATCACTAATTGAAACTATTTACGATTGTATAGAAGTACTACCACCTCCAAGTCCCAAAAATCTAAATCACCCACCACCTATTGAACAAACTAAAGAAGAAGTGTTGAATAGCGTAGAACACCACTTGCAAAAATATATATAGATTTTATCAACAAGAAAATGCTAGTAACGTACCGGCTACCATACCATCTTCTTCATCTTCAACACAACCTCACAAAAGACATGCTTGTTTCTGCGGCTAGTATTGAAAGCCTCGAAATAGAATGTGCGGCCGTACCTCTACTAACCAAATTAGCGAGTTGGATATTTTTGTTTTGCGGGGTTAAATACCGTATCAAGAAGTTATCAATGAAGATGGACAAGAAGACTTGCGAAATCTTTGGAGGGGAATGAGAAGACCTTTCCGACACTTTCATTGATGGCTCGAGATGTTTTGAACATTCAAGCGTCATCAAGCTGCGTCGGAAAGCGCTTTTTCTGCGCAGGCGGATATCAAATAGGAGACCACGAGACACTCATTGGCGGAGACGACTTGGAAATTGCGGTATTATTCGAGATTGGATACGAGCGGAGCGGAGAAGGTGCGGTCAACCGGAGATCAACGAAGAAGATGATGAAAACTACAACGAAATCTTAACCGAAGGTAGTGGAAGCGACGTGGATCAATTTGACCAACAAATACCTATTCCAACCGAAGAACCACATGAAATCATCAAGCAATTAGAACAGATTTTTTTGAAAATGTAATTTTTTTAATTGCAATTTTATTATGTAATTTGCAACTTTTGGACAACACCATAAAGTTGCAATTTAGATTTTAGACAATTGTATTTGTATTACAAAAAAATCATATGTCTATTAAATAATATAAGAGGCACAAAAACAGCCTTGGGATGTTTTTATTACACTATCTTGTTTTATTTATTGAGTTTTTTTTATACATATGTTATTTAAAAAAAAAAAAGGAAAACCCGACCCCGCCCCGCCCCGACCCGAGCCCGACCCGAGCCCGCCCCGCCCCGATACCGACGGGATCGGGATCGGGACGGACCGGAGCAGTCCCGCCCGACCCGACCCCGCTAGGCCCGCTAGTCCCGATCCCGACCCCCGGATCGTCCCGCCCCGACCCCGACCCCGCCGGACCCGGCCCGCCGGACCCGAGCCCGGCCCACTGGCCACCCATAGTACTTAGTAGTTGTTTCCAATACCTGCATTTCAAGGCCCTCCTAGAGTTTTTGACTACCTCAATCCTATTATATATTTCAGTCTTTATTTGGTTGTTTACAACTCTTGCATCAGTTTCCATCTTCTTGAATATCATCTTGTTTCTTGCTTGCCATGTGTAGTATATCATGACCCCCATGCTGCGGCAACAGTTTCCTTCTTGAATTGTCTTCAGTGTCTTCTCTTTATCCACTATATTCCTTCCTTCACTTCATTCTACCTGATTTATGTACCCAGCCAATTTGCTACCTCTTCTTGTAGTGCCTTGTACCATTTGCAGGTGTCAAAAAAGTGTGATTGTGTTTCATTATCCCCGTAGAACATAAGCTGCATTTTGTATCATTTACTACGATGTTCGGTCTCTGTAGTCTCTTCTTTATTTGTAGTCTGTTTCTGTAAGCTAGCCACAGTATGAATCTCTGTTTTGGTAGCATTATGGTGTTCCATATTAGGTCATCTTCTTCCATCTTTGACATTGAGTATATCATGCTTAGATAAGCTTTGATCACAGAGTATCTTCCATTTATTGTCAGCTTGTATTGTCCATTGCAGTACCAGTTTTTCATTTTTTCTGAGTGAGTTTATTTTCCTCCAATACCAGCTGCTGTTGTGCAGGCTTGTGTTCCCATATGTATGTGCATTTCATATACACTTCCATGTACCCACTTTACCCATAAGACATCCTTTTTGCATGCTTTCTATTTAAAAGTTGCTTGTACCAATAGAAGAGTAAATTCCACTAAACTACCTAACAATACCCCTTCACCTTTTTAGCTTCGGAGCAAAATATGAACATTATTGTATATTGTTAATTTGAAAGAAAGTGTGGAGGTTGTTGCGTCATTGTAAAACATACATGAAAGAAAAAGTAATTCGACATAAATAGACTATTATATGAAAATTGAATACTTAGAAAGCATACATTGAGAATTCAGTTTCTCCTAATTAGCTGAACTTTGAGCTAAATCGGGAAGTTAGAATATAACGCCACCACTTGCTGCTGCCACAACACCCATCCCACCATGACACCATCAGCTGTAGCATTCATCTTTTCTCCATCATTCGATCTTGTAATAGCAACTCTTTCACCAGCAAGTTTATTCACAAGTTCGTCAATCTTTCGAAATTTATAAGGCCATCTGACATTGTACAGAAACTGACGCAGATCAAACCTATTGTCTTCGGGTGAGTAACTCTGCAAGATGAAAAATGTTATATGCTTCTCTGATAAAACAATCATATCAGAAATTTATATGCCAGTAGAAAATATAAAGAACTTCGAATACTTTATATTTTAGCTTAAATGGAGGGGTATAATCAGTGAGAATATATATATATATATAGCTGGTGTCAACTAGCTTGAGATTGAGGCATAGATGATGATGATGATGAAATGCTTCTCTAATGAAAGTTTGAAACACACAGAACAAAAGCATTACAATGTGTTAATCCTTTCTACCAGCTCTAACTCTGGATTTAAGATACATGGATATGGGAACGAGTAGGTATCCGATACCGGTATGCATAAGTATCCGATATGGGAACTTGTAGGATCTTTTGCTTATTTTCTTCATGTATTTTAGAAGAAACCTGTGAAATACCTTTACCGATGTAGATACTTCAATACTCCCTCCATTTCAAAATGTTTGTCTTCGTTACTATTTGGACAGTCAACGTATATTTTCTTTGACCATGTTTTTTTTCAAATGCCGTCTAAATATTTTGAATTGGTAACTATTGTGACTTATAGTACTTTTTATGTAGTTTCTAAATATGTAAATTTTATTTCGAAAAAATTGAAAATTTTATGTCCGAATTCACACCGAACATTAGTTAATTTGACCCACGTACTCTGAATCAAGCCAAACAAACAAATTGAAACAGAGGAAGTACAAGTTAAGGATCCATGCAACATAGAAGTGAAGTACCTCGGCATGATATGAAGGTGGTTTGTACAGTCATCTTGTGTCTATTGATGGAATTGTATATAAAGAAGTATTTCACTTTGTCAGCCACCTCTGCAGGCGTCAACTTTGTACCCCATTTATAGCACAGCTTCTGCAATATGATTCAGTAATTTGTCAAGGACTACGAAAATCTGAGGGTGAAATGGCAGGGATGAGTAACCAAGATGAATGGCAGCCCATTTCAGAAATGTTTGAAGATCCATCTTACTGATGCTTCCAATTGGAATTATACCTGCTGAACTATAATCACACTGCAGAGACAGAGAGTTATCACCAGGATAAGTGTTAGGAAAAACAAGAGATGCACTAATATACAGTACAAGTCAATTTGTTATATGTTTATTGACATGCTCTGCAAGCACATAAGACAAATTCAAGGAAAGTTCAAGCCAGCCGCAAATAACTTCAAACAGTAGTAGATGCCCCAAAAATCCTCGATGACTGGATTTTATTATACGATAAATGCTGATAATAGTGAAACAATTCTTAAAACAACAAAAGTTTCTTCTACCTTTGTTAACCACGAAATCCTTCATTCACATTGGAACTACAGAAAACAAGATAAAATCCAGGTTTGTTATGGAAGCAGAGATGCTGACATGAAGCCCAGGACCATCTCGAGCTTGAATGTTTTGCAACCCTTGATTTTCAGTGTTTGATCCCCCATCCACCTGCAAAGAAAGAATCAGGCCAAAAATTACTCTATGAAGTAATAACTTGGTCTTTATTTCAGAAATGGTTCCTCTTAGTCCAACCAACATGAGGATAAAGGTTTCAGTTCCCATATAAAGCAAATACATAAGAACAAATAATTAGTTAATAGACTCCCTCTGTCCCAAAAAGAATGACTCACTTTCCTTTTTAGTCCGTCCCAAAAAAATATGACATATTTTCTTGACAATAATTTAACTTTAAATTTTACCTTTTACGCAAAACGAGATGATCTATAACCACACAAATATCTTTGGCTTATTTTAGATCATACGATTCAAAAGTCTTCCATTATTTCTTAAAGTGCGTGCCAAATGAAAGTACATCACATAAATTGGGACGGAGGGAGTAATATTTATTTCGAACTCTTCTAACTTGTATCGTGGATGCTTTCCAGTGAGTGTTTGAAACAGAGAGATTAGCAAAGAGTCCACTCCATCAATGCTAACGTTAAAGATGCCAGGATCCTATCTCATCAGCCAACACCTTTGCCCGATTTATTGTGGCTTCTGAACTGTCACGTGCATACACTATTAACAACACTAGTTTGGCTGAGTTCTGTAAAGAACAATGTGTTTGTATTCGCAATAAGAGAGAAGAAGCCTTAGGACTTCTCCACTGAAGGTGACATCTATGAATCAACAGAAAAGGCATGAAATCTTATATTAGATCAACTGCTTCCTGTTGGAGATGATCATTCTCTCTCTAATTTCATCCGCCAATAAATGTAAAACATGTAAATTTAAACCCTTTTCAGATCAAAGGTGTCATTAGACTCAATGGGAATATTCACTTCTTGGACTGCTAATGAGTCCCTTGATATTACAGAATGAGTGTCATTTAAGAACGTGATTCCTAGAAATCATGAGGCGGGGTGTCGGCTTTGTTTTAGCAGGCAGTAGCACAACACTGAGTCCAGCCAAGGTTTCATGATGACCAAATGTTCATCTTTGCAAAGTTCAAATTTTCTACATGTATTAAGATTACTAAAAAGGCCCTCAGTTCTGGACCAGAAATATGCTGCTCAAGGCCAGGCAAAAAAGGCCATGTGCAAATTGAAAATTAGCAAAGCAACTATAAATTATGGTGTTGCTGGCAGATTATGGGTTGGAATTGGAAAGCTGGCAGATTATGGTGTTGCCAACACTTCTATCAAACATTAGGTAGCTGGTTTCATTGAGAATGGTAGATGGAATATCCCTAAGCTTTCTCAGATCTTTCCTATGGAAGTGGTGCAACACATAAAGAGAGTTATAATTAACTCTCCTCATCTAAATGATCAGCCAATATGGACTGCTTCAACTGATGGGAGATTCCCTTGTAACTCTGCTTGGAAAAAAGAAATAGAGAATGCCGCAACAAATCCTTGGTGAATAGCATGATTTGGCATAAGAAATGTCCCTTTTAAATCTCTTTCTTTCATTGGAGGCTGTTGAAGCATAAGGTGGCAGTGGATGAGAGACTGAAAAGATTTGGATTTCACATTCCCTCTAAATGTGACTGCTGTCCCTAATCCGACCTCTGAGGAAGAAGACCATTTATTTTTCAAAGGCAATGTTAGCAATACAGTCTGGTCACATTATAGTAATCTATTGGGAGTTAGAATGCTTAATGGAAATCTAGGCAAAATGAAAAACTTTTTTTGGAGAATTAGATGTTTGGCCAGACTTCTTGGGGGGGGGGGGGGGGGGGGACAAGTATTTTTGAGTAGCGGTAGCTGTTGTTTTTCTATTGTGGCAAAGAAAATGAAAAATAGCTTCTCCTTAAAAGTAGAAGCATAACCTATTTTTCTTTAAATATTTTGAAGACAAAAATACCTTTAGCACATGGACAAAAACTAACTTCTAGCATTGTTAACAACACATCAACGACCAAAGTCTCATAAACATGCTCCCTCCGTTTATTTTGTGATTTTATTTTTCACATTTTGATAAAATGAAATTGAATAACTTAATTAAAGTCTCATAATAAATATTTTGAATAATTTATCTGTTTAATAATATTAATTGTAAAGTGAATCTTTACATGTCATTCAAAATATTCTTGGAAAGATTGGCCAAACACAAATAACTTCTATAATATTAACAAAAGTGTTGCACAAATGGTTTAGTCAAACACAAACTGCTGTTGAGTTTTTTTTAGTGAAACTCCATTTAACAAAAGGCACTTTTCAAAATAAGCGGATTTTTTGAATTTTGTCATCTTTCCTTTCTGTTGTTTCTTTTGGACAGACAAAAGAATATTATAATAGTTGGACGAGTTCTAACTACCTGCTCATACGAAAGAAAATTTTCAAAACAGATAGATCCACTACTTCAGCCCTCGAATAACAATAACAGTATTGCCGTTAGTTCAATGCAAACTATGCAACAAGATTGCCATGTTGCAAGTGTACGGATCTAAGTCTCACAATCACTTTGAGGCCAAAGCCAATTACATCTCTGGCTTCAATACCACTGCCAATCCTAGGATGATCGACTCCGGTGCCATTCATCATATCGCAACGGAGCCGCACAACTTACAATCGCAAATCACGACAACAAGGATGTCTACGTGGGTGATGGTAACAAATCCATATCACATATTGGTTCTACTCAGTTACAAGCATCAAATTATATTTTTAAGCACAATCTATGTGCTCTAGCCATTAAACACACACTTATCTCTGTTTCCAAACTATGTCAGGATAATCTAATATATGTTGAATGTTTTCCTTTTCATTTTGTTGTGAAGGATTTGAAAACGGAAAATACTGTTGGCATGTGCCGGAACAAAAGTGGACTGCATGAGTGGCCCATTTCACCTCCACAAGCTCACATGTACGCTCATCAACATCCATTTTACAAATTGACTCTGAAAAGCTCTTAACCGATTTAAACTATTTGTAATGATTTGTGAGAGTTCTTTCTTGTTCTATCTCTTGATAAAAAAAAACTGTATTGTTGCTTTTTTGTTGATCAATAGGCAAATACTTGGGTAGGAGCTTTTTCAAAAAATTCATCCTTCAATAAAAAAACATTTTGATACCAAAATTCTATCGCTTTATACTGATGGTGAAGGAGAGTATAAAAGTCTCGACTGTTATCTCTCCCTTCACAGTGTCGAACATCTTTCTACTCCATCCTATATGTCTCAAAGAGTTGCTCTTGGTGAGTGTAGCATCGTAACATTATTGAAATTGCAAGAACATTTTTACATGAGACGTCTCTTCCGCCACTCTTTTGGTTCTTCGCATGTCACCATGTTGTTTATCTAATTAACCGTCTACTCACATCACTTTTAAAATAATTACTCCCCGTTTCAAAAATTATTTGGCAAGACACAAGACTATGCCTCTCAAAGAACTTTGGGATGCTTATGTTGACCATGGCTTAAATTATACTCCAAAAATAAACATGAACCCAAATCTAGGGTGATAGTTTAGGTAGATAAAGGGAACGTTGGATAGTTGAGGTAATAAAAGGGCAGCTGGTGCACTAAGCTCCAGCTATGCACACAGACCACAAGAGTCTATCGTCAAGCATTTCTGAAAGCATTTCTGAAAGAGGTTGTTTTCATCTAATATCTATCTATGATAATCATCTAATTTAGAGGATAAATACAATACTAAAAGATAAATACTAGTAACAAGAAATATAGTATATCAATAGAGTTCACCTTAGAATCCATCGACTTTTTGAGCTTCATCATCGCCAGTCCCATTTTCTTTCACCACATGCAGCTCCTTCTGAAAACATTGAACTTTCTGTTCCAACACCATAATTCTCGCCGCTGCCTCCTTCTCTGTGTTCAACATTACATCCCCATACACCCTTTCCAAGGCTGCTAATTTCTGCAACCAAAAAAAAAATTTATAACAGACCAAAATAATCAGAAATATATCACTAAAATTACGACTAACACTAGGAGTTTAAGAGTAAAAATGAAAACTTGAAAAAAAGAAATAAAATTGACACCTCGTCAGCATCCATTCAGGTTTCCTTAGACTATTCACAACTTGTCGTTTAAGGTTTTACAGACCGAATTGTGAAGAAAGAAATTGGCAAAGGTGGTCTCTAGAAATAGTTACAATTTGATGTTAATTACTCAAGTACCCCTGAGAAATGGATGAAGTACAGGACTGCCCGGGTGATTTTTGGACGGAAAAAAGGATCTCGAACGGCAACGGCCTAAAATTTTGGTTACTTTATCACATTTGTAACTTCCAATATTTGCCGCAATTCACAAAAAAAAGCCACGTTTAATGTGTTGGTTTACTTAGTAATACAAAATTGCTACTGAATTATTTTTCCAAAAAGAAAACACAAATTTGAATCAAACTGACATCTGACTTTTACTTTTACAAGCAGCTTTACAATACAATTTTGCTTATGTGCGGTTATATTTTTTACACTTATCTTTTTTTTTTTGCTAAAATACACTATCAAATTGACTTAACCTATAACAACACTTAAATGTTTATAATAGTAATCTAATTTGATGACTTAGTAAAGTAAATAACATGTTGTAATAGGTAAAATTCGACGAAAATGTAAAAAAAACCATTAAAACGGTTAGTGTAGTCCTGATGTTCGGTCAACAATACATATATTTAGTCATTATTTTGCCTCACTTCTTAGTACTTTTATCGCCGTTTGAGTACAAATTATATTGTTTTGATCTTATTACGTGTTTTGTATGTGTAGGAAGATTGTTGGACGAAATCGGTTGGAAAAGAGCTTATTTGATGCAAGTTTAGATAAGAAAATAAAAATTGAAGAATGTCCGAGCATGCTCGCCTTGCGAGCAGCTTGACGAGCCAAGAAGTTTAGCCCTCACACAAAACAGCGAAGCGAAGGAAAAGGCAAGGAAGTCGACGAGCCAGGCCAAAAACATGTCTGAGAGGGCTCGTCAGACGAGCCAAGAAACAAGAGAAAATTTAGAGCTGATCGGGCTCGCTTGTGATCCTTGTGAAGCGCGAGTTAAGACGAGCCAAGAAAAGTTCTCAAAACGAGTTTTGATTAGTTTCTTTTATTCCCTACACATTCTAGGTCATATATATATATCCTAAGACACATTATTTTGGGGACTCGACCTAAGGAGAGCAAGGAGCCATCGTGGAGCAAGCGGAAAAATTCGGCAACAAATTTTTTCTTTCTTCTTCCCATCTTTCATTGTTGATTATGAATTTTAGTATTGTGTTTTTACATACTTTTATGAGTAGCTAATTTTCTAACTAGGGTTTTGATAGAATTAATTGTTGGATGAATACTTGTTAAGTTTTTATATAATTGAGTCGTTGGATTTCTCTACTTGTTTAACTATGTTTTGCTTGTTGTTAATTGAATGTGCATTGATGTAACATCCCGTACTTTCGAGTCACAGTTTAAATCATTAGGCGTATGTAAAATCGCTAGGCGTGTGTAAATAGGCCCGAGCATTGGGGAATTTTTGGTCATATTTATGCTAATAAAGAGCTTAGTATATAAAAGAATAAAACCCCGAAATAATTTTGGACGTAACAAGTGTGATAACGGGGATCAGAAATAAATTTGGTGCGTGCATAAAGAGGCGATGTACTAGTGTCATATCACAAAAATTATGACATTGAATATAAGAAGATTTTATAAGTCATCAAGATTTAAATGAATTGAGATCAAGAAATTAATTATGTGTGTGATTGATTAATTGTGGGATTGATTAATAATTATGGGAGATAACACCTAATGACTAATCACCGCTAAAGAGGCATGTGGCAAAGTTTAATGCTCTCCACCGCCAAAGATTGGCTTAGGTGGGAGACAATATTATGAGAGATCATTTAATGCTAATCTAGCTTCATTCAAGACATCTCACTTAGAAAATATTACATTGCTTTGGGAAAGCAAGTCCAACAGAGAACGTTACCCGCAACAATTGAGAGGCAAGTTGGTTGGATAAGTTCACAAGAAATTGTACAAAAACAGTAGCTTACTCTTGAGAATTATACTTGAAATGGATTAAAATAAATGCCCTGCAAATCCTTTGATTTCGTTTACAAAGGGGAAATCGGCCAACTTTGATTTTGGAGACTCATTGGAAGTGAAGTGATCTCGAAATTGAAGGAATTCTTGTGCTTGGAGTTTAGTTCCATCTTCTCCTTCTTGTTCTTAAGTTTATACAAGTTGTAGGAGTGTTATTACGAAGAGGTTGTACAACAAATTCTTGGAGGAACTTGGAATTAGGTTGGGTGTTGTGAGCTGCTCGTTTGGGGCTGTTGCTGGAAATTGTAGATTATTGTTGGTTGTTGTATAAGGAAGATAAGGAAGTTCATTTAAGCTAAAGAAGTTTCCTTGTTGATTAGTTGTCATTGTTATGAGTTATAGAAGTTCTACGCACATAAGATGTTTGATAAAAAATACTACCTTTAGTTATTGATCCGAAATTGATCCAAATCATTCATATAATGTAAATAATTATTCGTAGAGCTTACGACGACTCGGAAAACTTGAATAGCTTTGACGACAAAGTATGTTAAGGCAAATTATTTCTTATTTTGGCATGTTCCATGTAACGAAATATAATCGTGATATTGTTCCATAAATTATTCTACTCCTAGTGGTTAAGAATATTTATATTATTGACTCCTATGTTAAAAAGCATGTCTAAATATGTTCCTAAGTCCTTACTGAGGCATACGAAAAAGATGTTGATATTCATAGTGTTTGCCGAAGGGGCAAGAATATTATGTCCTCCGATAAATTCAAAAAATGTTATATTGTCATTCATGCTTCACATTCATGTACATACCTTGACCTCAAAGGAGTTATATACTCTACAATATGTATACATTATATATATGTATGGGGAATGGAAAAGGGAAAGGCGTTATATACGCACACCACCTACAGTTGGTACAGACTATCACGCAAGAGCCCGAAGAGGCCAATATTGATGCCCTTGTGTGACCAATATGATATAACTTGATGCCCACAGAGGCGGTTATGGGAAGGAAGATGCCCTTGTGTGGCCAATATTTATATGTATACTGCATTTGCATTGAGCATAACATTTAGCCATATGTATTAGGGCCCTCAGAGGCATTTACTGCCGGTCAACTGTTTCTGTTTTAGTTTATCGTTATATTCCTATTATGCTATTGTTCATGCCTGACATACTCAGTACATCAGTCGTACTGACGTCCCTTTTGTTGTGAGACGTTGCATTTCATGCCCGCAGGTTCAGTTAAAGAGGGTGACGGTTCGCACTAGTAGGTTGCTGGTTCAGTTGATATTAGAGCACTCTACTTGTTTCAGAGTTGCAGTCTGGTCATGGTATGTTATTTTGTATATGCACTTGGGTATGGCAGGACCCTGTCCCGCCCTTTTGATGTCATCTATTCTCTAGAGTCTTGTAGACAGATGTCCTATGTATAGTAGTTATGTATGGCCATGTTGGTTGTGATGTATATGTCAGCCGAATATTCGGTAACGGCCCTTGTGGCCATGATTGATTTTGGTTAGTTGGTTAGTATGTGAAGAGCGGTGCCTGACAGGTAGGGTCCGGGTTCCCATCGTTGCCCTCCGGTTTGGATCGTGACAATTGATTAACCGTGTCGTTATATCTTGTATTGCTTGAGAGAGATTACATGATTAGGTTGTTGTTGTTGAACGTCACTTCTAGGTATGTGAGAGATCAATACTGTGAGTTTAAAAGCGAGTTTAGAGATAACGAAATTGTGACGTGATCTTTGTGAGTTGGGAAATTTCTAGCTAGAGTAGTTCGAGAGAATACGTTTAGTAAATTATTGTAATTGATCGAGAGATAATTACGGTAAGTTGAGTGTTCACAATCCGTAGAGAATAAATCGGCGAGATTATAAATAACGTAGTGAGAAGGATTCCGATAATTGGGAAATTATAACCCTAGAGCTCCTTAATTTTGGATTCAACTCATTCTCTATTTAGTTGATAAATTTTACTGATTTAGTTTAAAATAAAAATATTAATCTTTATAACTCAGAAAATTATTCGAACTTGTAATTTTAGTAATATTGAACAGTTATAGCTAATAATATTAGTTCTTCGTGAGATTCAACTCCGAACTTTTAGACCGGATTATATTTACAACGACCGCTTATTCTTTTTAGGACGAGAGTTAGGCGTGATCAAGTACTAAATAAATTTGGTTGATCTTTGTTTTCTGATTGATCAAAGAGTTTAAATCACTCATTCTCATATCTTGCAATTGCTTTGTATCAACTAACCCCCCCTCTTAACTTTTAATGGTTGAGAAACGATATCCCTTGACTTTGTGATCTTTAGAGGAAAATATGAATATTATCGTATATAGTTAACCTAAAAGAAAATGTGAACAGTTGCTGTGTCATTGATGAAGGTCTGGTACTCTTGGGAATAAATACACCTGTTTAAACAACAGACCACGCAAATGATGGGGTTTTCATTTTCTGAAAAGGGTTAGATTGATTTTGTAAAATACAGGAAAAAAGTAATTCGGCATAAATAGACTATTATATGAAAACTGAATACTTGGAAAACATTGAACATCCAGTTTCTCCTAATAAGCTGCACTTTGAGCTAAATCATGAAGTTAGAATTAAACGCCAGCCCTTGGATCGCCTGAGCCTGCTGCCACAACACCCATCCCTCAACCAGCAAGCTTATTCACAAGTTTATCAATCTTTTGAAATTGATAAGGCCAGCTACCATTGTACAGAAACTGGCGCAGATCAAACCTGTTGTCCTCGGGTGAATAACTCTGCAAGACGAGAAATGTTAGATGCTTCTCTGATAAAACAATCTTATCAGATATTTATATGCCAGTAGAAAATATAGAAAACTTCTAATACTTTTTATTGTATCGGTCTGAGATAAGCTTAAATGGAGCAATATAATCAATGAAAAATCATATAGTTGACATCAACTTAATTGGGATTGAGGCGTAGATGATGATGATGCTGTAAACGTGTAAATATATTCCCTACCCATAATTAGAATATTTTCATATATTGTGTAAATATAATTATGGTAAGACTAGGATTCCTCTTTTGTATAAGGGATGAATATTGTACTCTATATATACATTGATATTAATGAAAGACTCCTCAAGAGAAATTAATATCATCTTACATGGTATCAAGAGCCAAATAAACAAAACCCTAAAAACCTTTCTCTTCCACAGCCACGGTTTTTTCTCCTACTGTGCGGCCCTCCCGATTTTCTTCTTGTTTTTCGGGTTTTGTTCTTCCTTTCTTCTCTTCTCTAAATGGCTATCCCTGATTCTTCCACACTTTCTGACGTCTCTACCTCCACAAATCCCACCACAAAGTCATCACCCCCGTTTCATCCCGCCCTTACTGTTTCCAACATCAAGAACCATATTCCCATTATTCTTGATCAAGAAAACAACCAAGATATTCTCCCTGGGTTGAACTTTTTCGCAATCATGCATGTCTCTATAACGTGCTTGACCATATTGATGACACTATTCGGCGCGCCCAACGGAGGTTGATGATTCTATCCGGCATCGTCTCGACGCGGCGTCAAACAATGGATATATGATAGTATCTCTCGGGATTTGCTCCTTACTATCATGAAATCGACTCCACGTCCCTTGACTTGTGGAATCGTTTGGAGGAAATTTTTCGGGACAACAAGCACACTCGTGCGTGTATTTGGAAGAACAATTCAACAAAACACGTCTTGAAAACTTCTCCAATGTCTCGAGTACGCAAGCGACTTAAACTTCTAGCGGATCAACTCTCCAACATCGGCACGCACATCACGACGATAAAATGGTGCTACAAATGATTTACGGCCTTACTAAGGGCGAATATGATACTTTGGCCACCATTATTCAACGAGCGAGATCCGCCGCCGAGTTTTAACAAAGCTCGCTCACAATTGTTGCTCGAAGAAACCCGTCGTGCTACTGCGGGATGAGCACGCCCGGTAGGTGTTAGCGTCGACATGCAACCCCAAGATCGACGCCACCGAGACAACTCCCAACAATGGGCGGGGCCGCGGCGGCAAGGGTGGAAAAGGCCGCGGCGGTAGAGGAGGCCGTGGTCGTGGCAAGGGTCATGGTCAACGGAACCAACGGCGACAACGACAACGAGAGATCGCAAAACAACTGGGCCGCGACTCCTCAGCAGTTCGTCTACAGCGCCGCGGTGCCCGAGTACAAAGCCGCGGCACCCCAGTTCAGAGCCGCGGCGCCAAGTCCATTCCAGTACCAGCAGCCATACAATCCGTATTCTTACCCCGGTTTGTTAGGCCCCGCTCCGGCCCCACAGCAGGCCCACTTCATGCAAGGTCAGGTCCCGCAGCCCTCCTCCGGCATGACACCCACTGAGTTGGGTCAGGCGTTCAGCACCCTATCTATGCAACAACCTGACAATACTTGGTACATGGACTCAGGCGCCACATCTCACGTCACCCAGTCTGCAGGTACTATTCCTAAATTGTTTAGTTTAAAGCATCCTCAATATGTTACAGTTGGTAGTGGACAACGCATTCCAGTTAAGGGTTATGGTACCTCATACACACAACCTCCTCATCCACCCTTCTCCCTCAAAAACAACCTATATGCCCCACACATGATTAAGAACCTCATATCTGTCCGCCAATTTACTCGTAATAATTCTATCTCTGTGGATTTTGACCCTTTTGGTTTTACTGTAAAGGATCTTCATACGGGGACACCTCTTACGAGATGCAATAGCATGGGGGATCTCTATCCATTCACTTCCACCTCCGCGCCGCATCTCTTGCTCTCCCGTCACTCTAGCGGTTGTTTCTTCTTCAACCTTGGCATAATAGGCTTGGTCATCCAGGAGTCCCAGTTTTTAATTTTCTTAGAGGCAACAATTTCATTGCTTGTAATGGGAAACTTGCCCAAAATTGTGTTTCTTGCTCTTTAGGCAAACATATTCGTCTTCCGTTTAAATCATCTACTAGTGTTACATTTGCTCCTTTTGATATCATACATGCCGATTTATGGACATCTCCTATCCCTAGTTCTCTCGGTCATAAATACTATCTTGTGTTTCTTGATGATTTTTCACACTACGTTTGGTTATACCCTCTTAAATTTAAATCGGAAGTGTTTGTCAAATTTCTTGAGTTTCGCAATTTCATTCAATCACAATTTGGAAAAGGCATAAAATCATTTCAGTGCGATAATGGTCGTGAATTCAATAACTCTATGTTTCACCGCTTTTGTACCAATAATGGCATGGTCTTTCGCTTCTCCCCGCCCTCACACCTCACCACAAAATGGTAAAGTGAAAGAATCATCCGCACCATTAACAATATGATTCGCACCCTATTGATTCATGCCTCCCTCCCTCCACCCTTCCGGGTCTATCTTTGCTAAAATGTCGAAATACACTCTAAATATTCTCCCTACTAGCACTCTTCACAATATGACCCCTACCGAAATCCTCTACCATAGAATCCCCTCTTATGATCATCTACGGATTTTTGGTTGTCCGTGCTATCCCAACCTTAGCTCCACCGCCCCTCACAAGCTTGCTCCTAGGTCCACTCCATGTGTCTTTCTAGGATTCCCGCCGAACCATAGGGGCTATCTATGCTATGACTTGTCGACTCGTCGGATCCACATATCTCGTCACGTCACATTCGACGAGACCACATTCCCATTTTCGAATCTTCCAAAATTCCAAAAACGGGACTACTCATTTCTTGACGAGTCCGCCATCTCTCCCCTCATAATTGAACAACTCACATCCTCTGTTTCGTCGTCAGAGCTGCGGCACCCAAACTTCAGAGAAGCCTGTCAACCTTCTAGCACCGCGACTCTCGATCCAGGAGCCGCGGCACCTCCGATGGCTTCGCCCCCACCCTCTCCTTATCCGACTTTACCCCCGTCTCGGACACCACTCCGCCACCCACTTTGTCCCTACCCATCCAATGGAACTCGTTCAAAGCATGGAATCTTCAAACCCAAAGTCCATTTCAACTTGTCTGCGCCCAAACCATCTCTCCACTTCCAAAGAACCCAAAATTGGCCAAACAAGACCCTAATTGGAATGCGACTATGTATGAGGAATTCAATGCTTTAACTAAACGACATACGTGGGATCTAGTACCTAGACTGAGGGGGTGAATGTCATTCGTTGTATGTGGCTATTTCGTCACAAGTTCGGAGACAATGGGGATCTTGAGAGGTATAAGGCCCGTCTTGTAGCTAATGGCACAAATCGGCGGAGGGCATTGATTGTGGTGAGACCTTCACCCGGTTGTCAAACCGGCTACCATCCGCACAATTTTGAGCATAGCCATGGCAAACACGTCCGATCCATCGACTTGATGTGAAGAATGCATTCTTACATGGGGATCGAGAGAGACGGTCTACATGCATCGCCACCGGGGTTCACCCATCCGGCGGTTCCTCACTATGTGTGCCGTCTCCGTAAGTCACTATATGGCCCGAAGCGGGCCCCCGTGCGTGGTATGATCGCTTTGCCGGGTATATCTTGCGATTGGGTTTGTATGCGGCAAGAGTGATACATCACTTTTCATTTTTCATCGAGGTAGTAGCACGACTTACTTATTACTTTTCGTGGATGATATTGTTCTTACCGCCTCCTCCGACGGATTGAAAAATGAGATTATTGCCTTGCTCAAGTCCGAATTTGCAATGACCGATTTGGGAAAGCCGAGTTACTTTTTGGGATATCGGTGACCAGTGTCGCCAATCATATGTTCTTGTGTCGGCGTAAGTATGCGAAGAGATTGTGTACGGGGCTAAGATGGCGAACGCAAATAGGTGCCTACTCCAGTTGATTCCAAATCTAAGCTCGGTGCTATGGATGGTGCTCCGGTCTGCGATCCTACTCGTATAGGAGCCTTGCGGTGCACTTCGCATCTCACATTCACCGGGCCGGACATAGCTTATGCTTTGTTCGGCGGGTGTGCTTATTCATGCATGCCCCCGGGGAGTCTCATTTCATCGCTCTTAAGCGTATCATTCGATACATTAAGGGCACTCTTGATTATGGTTTGCACCTATACCCCTCTCGCACCGACGGGTTGCTTTCATATAAGGATGCGAGATTGGGCGGGGTGTCCGGACACGCGACGCTCCACCTCCGGCTTTTGTGTTTTCTTAGGGGATAATCGATTTCTTGGTCTTAAGCGATAGGCTACCCTATCTCGCTCCAAAGTCTTGAGGCCGAGTACGAGAGGCGTTGCAAATGTAGTAGGCCGAGATTTGTTGGCTCAGAAATTTACTGTTAGAACTTCAGTGTCCTTTGCGTCAGGCATCTATTGTGTATTGTGATAACATCTCTGCCATCTATCTTTCTCATAATCTGGTTCAACATCAGCGAACCAAGCATATTGAGATAGACCTACACTTCGTTCGTGAGAAAGTTGCGTTAGGCCATGTCAGAGTGTTACATGTTCCATCATCCTATCAGTATGCAGACATATTTACCAAAGGACTTCCCGGACGAGTTATTTCTTGACTTCGAGCCGATCTCGGCGTCCGGCCTCCTCCCGCTCCGACTGAGGGGGTGTGTAAACGTGTAAATATAATCCCTACCCATAATTAGAATATTTTCATATATTGTGTAAATATAATTATGGTAAGACTAGGATTCCTCTTTTGTATAGGCTTAGGATTCCTCTTTTGTATAGGCTTAGGATTCCTCTTTTGTATAGGCTTAGGATTCCTCTTTTGTATAGGCTTAGGATTCCTATTGTATAAGGGATGAATATTGTACTCTATATATACCTTGATATTAATGAAAGACTCCTCAAGGGAGATTAATATCATCTTACAGAGGCTTCTCTAGTGGAAGTATGAAACACACAGAACAAAAGTAATGCATTTTTTTTATCCTTCTACTGGCTCTGACTATCTGGATTTAAGCAACATGGATACAGGAACGAGTAGGTATCTGATACGGTATCTATAAGATATCCGATATGGGAATTTGTAGGCTTTTTGCTTTTTTTTTTTTATGTATTTTAGAAGCAACCTGTGAAATACCTATACCAGACATAGATACTTCAACGCAAGTAAAGGATCCACACAACATAGAAGTGAAGTACCTCGGCATGATATGAAGGCGGTAGTACAGTCATCTCGAGTCTATTGATGGAATGGTATCTAAAGAAGTATTTCACTTTGTCAGCCACCTCTGCAGGCGTCAACTTTGTACTCCATTTGTAACACACAGATTCTGCAATATGATTCAGTGATTTGTCAAAGACTACGAAAAATCTGTGGATGAAATGATCTTACAACAAATCTGATTCCAAATGGCTTACAGAATAAAGAGGACAAACCTTAAACATTGATACGTGTCCACAGCAGAAAATCTTCCGCAACCTTCCACACACTGAAAGTTCATCGTAGGTCATAACCATATCCACTTCATCCAGCTGTTTCACAAATATTGTAATGCAAAAACTTTTAATTGTGCTTGATCACTTCTTCATAACCAAAATCCATGTATTTAAGGAAGTCGTTGAACTTTCAATGCAAAAGCTTTCAAGAAACTATTTAGTCAAGATGGACTTGAGAAAGAGGTGACCCCGAGAAATCTGGACAGAGGCGGATCTAGAGGATTAGTCACTAATTCACGTGAACCCAATAGCTTTTACTCAGACCTTGAATCAATGTTCTGGCCGATTATCAATGATTGATTCTTAGATTTTCTAAATGATGAAGAGATCAAAAAATCTAACTATCATATTAGAATATCCACTAAATATCTATAAATATTTGACTGTGAACATTGTAGGAATCCATAAACTTCAAATCCTGGATCTGCCCCTGAATGTGGACACTTGCAAGATGCACTGAGAAAAACCAAATACCCGCTCCATCCTACCAGAAATACATGAGAATTTTCCAAAGGATGAGAAAATACTAGAAACAGGAAACAACTATCACCCCAACACTAGAAAAAGCATCATAAATACACTGCATCAGATACCTGACTATTATTAATTCAGCAGTAGGTGCACCCATTTCAAAAATGTTTAAGATCCATCTTACTGATGCTTCCAGTTGGATTTATATCTGCTGAACTACAATCACACTGCAAAGACATATTATCATCAGGATAAGTGTTAGAAAAAAGAGAGATGCACTAAACACAGTTCAAGGAAACAATGAAGCCAATTTGTTATCTGTTTATTGACATGCTCTACAAGCACAGAAGATCAATTACAAGGAGAGTTCAAGCCAGCCGCAAATAAATTCAAACAGTAGTAGATTCCCCAAAAGTCCTCAGTTGACTGGATTTTATTATAGGATAAATGTTGTTAATCGTGAAACAAAATTCAAAACAACAAAAGTTTTTCTACCTTTGTTAATTAACCACGTAATCCTTCATCCACATTGGAGCTATCCGAGACTAGATAAAAACCAGGTTTACATGGACACATAGCAGGGGAGATGCTAACGTGGAAAGCCAGGACTATTTGGACTCGAGCTTGAATGTTTTGCAACTCTAAATTTTCAATGTTTGATCTCTCATCTACCTGCAAAGAAAGAATCAGGTTAACACTGCAATGAGAAGCAATAACTTGGTCTTTATTTCAGAAATGGTTCCTCTTAGTCCAACCAACTACTAGTTGGCCAAACAACATGAGGGTAAGGGTTTCAGTTCCCACATAAAGCTACTACATAATAGCAAATAATTAGATAATGGTAAAATTTATTTCAAACTATTCTACCTTGTATCGTGGAGGCTTTCCAGTGAGTGTTTGAAACAGAGGATTAGCAAAGAGACCACTACATCGATGATAACATTAAGATGCCAATGATTCTATCTCATCATCCAAACCTTTGCCTGAGTTGTTGTGGTTTCTGAATTGTCACGCGCATACACTATCAACAGCACTAGTTTGGCTCAATAATACATTCAAATAAATCTTTCTTCAAACATAGAGTTCTGAAAGGAACACAGTATTGGTATTCTCCAGAAGAGAGATGAATCCCTTAGGAATTCTCCAGTCTCAACTGAAGCTGACATCTATGAATCAATATAAAAGGCATGAAATCTTATATCAACTAATCTGCTTACTATTGGAGAAGATCATTCTCTCTCTAATTTCATCCGCAAATAAAATTAAAACATGCAAAATTTAAACACTTAAAGTTCAGATCAAAGGTGTCATTAGACTATGGAAATATTCGCTTCTCGGACTGCTAATGAGTCCCTTGATATTAGAAAATGAATGTCATTTAAAAAAAAAAGTAGGGCTGACTCCTAGAATTCATGAGGTAGCATATCAGCTTTGGTTTAGCACCGAGTCCAGCCAAGATTTCATGATGACCACATTCTCTTTGCAAAGTTCAAATTTTCTGCATGTACTAACATTACTAAAACGGCTATCAGTTCTGGACCAGAAATATGCTGCACAAGGCCAGGTAAGAAAAGCCTTTTGCAAATTGAAAATTAGCAAAGCAACTACAAAGGAATATTTTATTACTTGGAATTCCATTCTAACTAGAGAAAGCATATGAATCAACAAAAAATCTGATAAAGGAAAAAATAATGGCACTTTGCTGACAGTTTTACCTAATTTTCAGATCCCCATAAAAACAGTGTTTAGCAAATTCTTTGCTATCCGTCGGAAACTGGCCATCAGTGTAATGGCCAATTCGAGTGGCATCAGCTTTTAGCTGTTTGTCGCCATTTGCAATTTCTGCATTAACATCATTGGTGAGTAAATTATGGAGAAAACAAAGCTCAGTGAAAATGATCCGCTTATCTTCAGACACGCTGGTCATGCTATTTACTTTGACCTTTAACAATGATGTAGACAATCCGACCAGCTCGATGCAATTTAACAGTCAGCTTAACATAAATGAAGGCACAAATAGTAATACCATACTCACAAAAAGGGTTGCCAGCTCTAGAACACTATAGACGGAAAATAGCTGATGTGTAGCAGAACCATGACCACTAATGTGACAAATCAAGGATCCACCTAAATTTATCCATGCTGTAGCATTTTCAGTTCAGCTACACATTGGAAAGTTCAATCCCAATCGATCATTCTTTAATAACTCGTACATTTTAACAAAGCAGACCTCCACACTCATCATGTTTTCTCGAGAATAATTCACCAAATATGGATCCAGTTAATAATCTGAGTAATCAAACAGCACCAATAATTATCTATCATTTGTATACAAAACTATGTAAGGTTCAGTCGGCCACAAGGATATGGGAACATAATGACTGCATTTTCATTAAACTATGACAAAGCTAATTCACATGACAATGCGATTGTAAATACTAGCTACAAATACAGGAAAATCGCTAGAACTAAAATATAGATGGAAAGGAATTTATTAAACCTTTTACTACAAGCTGGCATATTGAACCAACTATAGCAGCAACAAAGGAACTATCAGCACCACCAGACATTACACTCATATAGAGATAAACTCTCACATAACTCATTACTCATATAGAGATAACCTCTCACATAAATTTAATGGCAACCATAAAAATTCAGTCCACAAATTCTTCACAAATAAGAAAAAAGGCCATCCGGAAGATTTTCAAAATAGCATTTTGTGATTAAGAGTGCAACAAAATCTGTCTAGGAAACAGGGGAAAGGGGCTTGCTCCTAAGGATTTTAACTTGGCAAAAGATACAGGTCATTAGTCATTACTGTTAAATAATTCATAACTATACCGTGTATACTTATGTACCGTGGGTCTCGGTTTGGTGTATATAGGATGCCCACGGTTTGGGCATTAATTTGGTAAGGTTTGTTGTATTAGTTTAGGGTAAATATTACATTAATTAGTATTGTACGCTTACCATAATTGTATAGTTAGTGTCTAAGTAGAATAGGAATAGGATTTTCCTATTATGAAAATATGTAAATTGTATATATACTTTTTCAATTAATGAAAATAATCAAGGGATTATCTCTTTCATGATATCAGAAGTCTAGGTCTTAAATTCCTCTCTCTAATTTTCTCAAAATTCCGTCGACAATCCCTCCAATTTCGAGCCTCTTTTCTCGAAATTCGTGTCCGACGGTTCCTCTTCTCTTCCAATTTTTTTCTTCTCAATCCCTACATCACGTCTTACGTTGCTATTATGGCTAAGAACACGTTTCACTCTGCCCTCACTGTTTCTAATATCAAGAATCACATCTCAATCATTCTTGAAATAGAAAACGTCCAATACGCGACGTGAGCAGAATTGTTCAAAGTTCATGCACGCTCGAATCAAGTTCTCCATCATATTATCCCCGCGGCTCCAACGGATATGGAGGTGCCCAAACCCGAGGATGATACTAAGTTATGGACGACCATTGATACTACCGTTCTTCAGTGGATTTACTCCACTATTTCTATTGACCTCTTGCAAACGATTAGCGAACCGGACGCTACGGCGATGACGGCATGGAATAGAATATGTGATATATTCCAAGATAATCAAAATTCATGTGTTGTTACCCTTGAGCAGGAATTCTCCCACATCAACATGGAAGATTTCCCCAACGTTTCAGCATATTGCAAAAGGTTGAAATAATTGGCGGACCAACTCCGCAACGTTGGCACACCCATTACAAATGATCGTTTGGTCCTCCAAATGGTTGCAGACCTCTCTGAGGCCTATAGTGGTGTTGGCATGCTTCTTCGTTAGAGCATTCCTCTTCCATAATTTTATCAGGCTCGTTCTATGCTTACGCTTGAAAAAGTCAGCCTGGCCAAGAAGGCAGCTACCGGTGCTAGTCGCGTAGTCATGATGACGTCCTCCACTAACTCTCCGATTTTTATTGATAATTCGGGCCAACACCGTACTCACGACGGCGGCAAAAATACTTGGAAAAATAATGGCAAAAACTGTGGGGGCAAACGCGGCAATTCTGGCAGTGGTGGTGGTGGCCAAAATACCGGTAGTGGGGCCCGTCCAGTCAGCAGTGGGCCACCGTCCCAGCCTTGGGCCCCCTGGCAATGGGGCATGGGCCAGTGGGCAGTGACCCAACAGCCCCCGGTCCAACTCTTTGTTCCAAAGACGACAAACTAGGCCGCCCGCTCGGGCCCGGCGGTGGATATCGCCCTAGTTATGGGCCCGGACAGAATGCAGGTATTTTTGGGCCTTGGCCTCCGCAGGCCCACCATGCAGCAGGCCCCACATAAACCGACATTGAAGTCGCAATGTACACACTTGGATTGAATCCTCCATACTCGAATTGGTACATGGACACCAGAGCTACTACCCACATGACATCCGATCAAGGTACTCTCTCGTCTTATTCATATTTGAGCAACCCTTGTGGCATAATTATTGATAATGGTAATTCTATTCTGATTCGTGGTTATCGTCATAAAACTTTGTCTCCTCCCATCCACCCCTCATCTTGAAAAATATCCTTAAAGCCCCTAAATTGATTAAAAATTTGGTGTCTGTCTGTAAATTCACCACTGATAATTATGTTTCTGTTGAATTTGATCCGTTTGTTTTTTCTGTGAAGGATTTTAAGACGGGGAGTCCTCTCATGAGGTGTGATAGTAGGGAAGATCTTTATCCTATCACGCCAAGTTCCGGTCTCTCGAGTCAAGCCTTGCCATCAACATTTGTAGCCCTCGCTCCTTCCTTGTGGTATGCTAGTCTAGGTCATCTAGGGTCGTCTATTTTGTCTTCCTTAGATAAAAATAATTTTATTCCTTGTAGTATGCTCAGTTCTGAGTTTTCTATGAAAGACTTGGGGCCATTGAGTTACGTTTTGGAAATTGTTGTCACTCGTCATGCAGGTGGGTTGTTCTTATCACAAAGGAAGTATGCTTTAAATGACCCGAATTGGAAAATTGCTATAACCGACGAATATAATGCTCTTATTGATAATAAGACATGAGATCATTGAGGTGTTAATATTATTCGGTCTATGTGGATTTTTACACATAAAGACAACTACGATGGTTCGTTTGCGAGTCATAAGGCTCGTCTTGTAATATCATCATGTAAGTCCACTTCCACTCAAATAGACATTTTATATGCATCAACCCTTGGAGTTCGGGGATCCCAAATATCATCATCATGTATCTTTTTATTGAATCTTCTTAGATGTGAAGAATGCTTTCTTACATGGTGATCTCAAATACACATTTTATATGCATCAACCCTTGGAGTTGATACTAAACCCAAATTGGGTAATTCATGCGGGTTCTTCATACGGCTTATATACTATTATATGGTTCCCCTACGTGGATCCGACCCGTTATCTATGCTTGGGGCCATTGAGTTACTTGGAAATTGTTGTCACTCGTCATACGGGGGGTTGTTCTTATCTTATGCAGAGATCATTGAGCGGGCTAATCTTACTTTCACAAGATCAAATATTACATATGTCGTACATCAGGTGTGTTTGTTATGCATGATCCCAGAGTTGAGCACATGAATGCGCTCAAATGTATTATTCGGTATATCTAGGGGACACTTGACTTTTGCTTACATTTATATCCATCATCGACATCTACACTTGTCTCGTATACAGATGCTGATTAGGGTGGCTTTCCAGACACCAGACGCTCTACGTCTGGCTATTGCATGTTCCTTGGTAATAACTTGGTCTCCTGAATTGCTAAGCGTCAGTCGACATTGTCCCGCTCTAGTGCAGAGACTGAATATCGAGGGGTAGCCAATGTGGTCTCTGAAATCCTATTGGTTACATAATCTTCTTTTAGAACTTCATTGTCATATTCAGTAAGCTATCTTGGTTTATTATGATAATGTTAGTGTCATCTACCTTTCTGGTAATCTGGTTCAGTACCAGCGCACTAAACATATCGAGATGGATATTCACTTTATTCGAGAAAAGGTAGCCCATGGAGAAGTATGCGTCTGTCATATCCCTTCCAGGTATCAAATTGCAGACATCTTTACAAAAGATTTTCCCTCGGTCCTTTTTGAAGATTTTCAAGACAGTCTCAACGTACGAAGACCGCCCGCTATGACTGTGGGTGTGTGTTATTTATACATAAGTATCCATCTTATGTACCGTGGGTCTCGATTTTGTGTATATAGGATGCCTACGGTTTGGGCATTAATTTGGTAAGGTTTGTTGTATTAATTTAGGGTAAATATTACATTAGTTAGTATTGTACACTTACCATAATTGTATAGTTAGTGTCCAAGTAAAATAAGGTTTTAGGAGTAGAATAGGAATATGATTTTTCTATTATGGAATATGTAAATTGTATATATAGTCTTTCAATTAATGAAAATAATCAAGGAGATTATTTCTTTCAATTACAAGCGTAGTTGGTTTTGAACATCATTGACCTTATACAAACACTTACTTTCAGTGGACATGAAAGTGACATTTGGAGGTTAGAAGATTGGGAAAGCTTGTATGGAAATACTTCGGAAACTTTAGCTTTACAACTTTCTTGCTCTTGAAAGCTACTGATAGATGACCTAAGGCTCAACTTGGTACAAAAGGGGAAGTAATAACCGTTATCGCTCGACTAGATGGATAGCTAACAAACATTAGATATTTCAACAGAAAAATGAATTCACTTGCTGCTACGAAATGCAAAATATGTTGAAGTTCATATCATTGCATTGTGTTATTTCTTTCAAGAAAACAAACTCTTCATATCAAGATTTGTTATTGCTTAGCAGGCATATAAAAATTTGAGGGAAATTTTAAGTTAAGTGAGATATGAACAATAGATCGGTGGAGTATTATAGAGACAAGAAGAGAGACTTACACATGTGTTTGCATATGATAAAGTCCCTCGGGAGGTCCTTTGAAGATGCTTGGAGTCTAGAGGTGTGCATGTGGCCTACATCAGGGAAATCAAGGACATGTAAGAGGGTGCCAAGACCCGGGTTAGGACAGTGGGAGGTGACTCTAAACACTTTCCGATCGTGATGGGTTGCACCAGAGATCAACATTTAGCCAGTTTCTGTTTGTCTTAGTGATGGATGAATTGACGTGACATATTCAGGAGGAGGTGTCGTGATGTATGATATTTACAGACGACATAGTTTTAATTGACGAGACGCGTAATGGCGTTAACGATAGGCTGGAAGTTTGGATAACGACCTTGTTGTGGTCTAGAAGATCGCGCTTTTTCAGGTTTTGTGATCTCATTTTGTTTTGATTCCATTTATTTTCACTTCTTTGATTCTCTAAACAATTTAACAATAATTAATTGATCTTATTTGATTGTTAATTAGTTCTTAAGTCATATTTTCACTTCGTGATAATTCTTCTAAGTTTTTCCATTTCATTTCATTGAATTTCTTTGGCCCCGTCTATTAGCTTTATTGAGTCATCCGTCTTTCGATTTGACAAGAATTTATTCCTCCATATAGGCTAAGTGACCTTGCGAATTGATTGAACAAAGTTCTTTACCAACCTTGGAAAACACTAGAGTGTGGAAAGTTGAGTGAAAATACTATAGTGTGGTGAGTGGAGTGCAAATATGAGTGACGTGAGGAATGTTACTTCTAACGTGTTTGTTGAGTTTTGCAGGTACTATGACTAACTCCGGAGGTCAATCTCATGATGGAGAGGACCTGATGTCCCTCCTACTTAGGGAGTTTACGAGGATAAGAATGGTGACGAGTGGAATAAAGGAGTATGTGGGTGAGATGGAGAGGAGAATGCAGAATATTGCATCTAGTTGGGAAAATGTTGATCATATAAGTCGAAGGGAAACATTATAATCTAATGTAGGAGGAGAGTTAAGCCAAGATCCAACTATGTCATCAACTTTCATGTCAGGACAAGTACGTACATTATACTTTCCTCAACCTACCCCCACATCGTCCCAACACACCTCATAACCTACCTTCCAAAGCACCAGTGTTCAAACAAATGTGAGGTGAACCAACCCTCATCCCAACCCTTATACCGCCTATTCTAAGATGAGTCGTCACTACAAATGGCTACACATGTAGCTCCACAATATGTTTCATAAGTACCCCTATACGTACCACCACGACAATTCCCACTCGAACCATACCAAGCCCATTTCCAAAAACCCTTCTATGATGACAAGTTTGAGAAAGTTACTCGAGAAGAATGGTGGAATGGACCATAACATGGGGAGAGACATGATGGTTTTATAAATCAACGTGTTGGAAAGAAAATAGGTATTGGAATATACCATGCGCATAAAGATCGAAATAGGTTGGAAGTTATGCCAATAAAAGAGAACCATCACCAACTTGGGAGAAACCCAATCCCATTACTCATGCTTCCCAAACCACGGTTAATTGCCAAGCAAAGAAAGGTGACAAAATAACAGGAGGTAACAATGCAAAATCTAACTTCCTCACTCTTCTATTAGTCAATGTTATAAATGTTAATGTAATGGGCACATTGCAAAAGAATGCCCTAATCAGAGATCAATTGTGTATATACCTAATGGCTATTACATCAATGATGATGAAGAGTGTGGTGTTGGAAGTAAGGGTGAAGAGTCAATGGATGAATATGAGGAATAACCCTTGAATGGTGATGAAGGGCGATTGGAGGAGAGGACAAACTTATCTTGTATTGCAAAAGATTATGGGTACGATGACAAAAAAAGTGTTTGACCAATGGGAGAATCTATTTCGTGGTAGGTGCAAAATAATGGATAAGGTGTTCTCCTTGATCATTGATGGTAGGAGTTGCACAAATGTGGTAAGCACTACTTTGGTTGAACATATGAGATTTGCCATAACAAAATATCCTAACCTGTATAAAATCCAATTGTTCAATGAATGTGGTAAAGTAAAGGTTCCCAAGAGAGTGAGAATCAAGTTTAGTATCGGCAAGTACCAAGATGAAGTGGTTTGTGATGTTGTGACAACGCAAGCATATCATGTGATGCTTGGGAAACTGTGGCAATTCGATAGGGATGCGTTACATAAAAAAAAAAGTAAACCTCTCTTAACCTTGTGGAGGGACCTCAACCCACCAATTCTTACGTTATTTATCCTACGACGGAAATGATGCACAAAGTACGGGGTATAACACCTACTTTGTCACATAGCTCCAGTCTCAACCCAACCTAACCCGTCAACCAACCCATTTTCCAGTTTCAATCCATCCTCTACCACCGCCATATTAGATACTCAACCACCATATATTCACCGGCCTGTAACTCATTCCCAGAATAACATCACCACACCCAAGAAAGTTTTTTATTATCTTTCCATTACCTCTACTGAATCAGTTCCCACCACCTATAATCAAGCACAAAAGAGTGCATACTGGAGAGAATCCATGAAACACAACTTGATTTCTCTCCATCCAAACTTGATAGACTGTTGCTGCAAGTGCCATCCTGTAGATTGTGTGAGTAGAGCTTCTACCATTATACCTCTCAATACACCATTGTAGCTCACCAGTGTATTGACACTCATGACGATCAGACAGACTGATGAGACGGGTCAAATAATAGGACTGATAGAATTCTACCATTATACCTCTCAATACACCATTGTATTGTGTAGAGCCACTCAGAGAGAGAAGTGCTTCCTTTTATAGAGATTTTCATTCTCAAATCTCGAACCGATACCTCGGATCATCTATTTACCACACTCCTTATTAATTAGTACCATGGATTCAATATCAAATTATAAATAGGTAGAAAATCAAAAACATAGAGAGAAGTAAGTATTTTAAGGAAAAGTATATTTTTCAAATTCCTACATTCACAAATTCTAATCTTTTTTGTTTCAAAGTTGTCATCACGACTCACTCTAATTATCATTACGCATTGTGATGCTGTGGATATGCTCGTTTTACCTTTAATTCGAGATTTCTAATTCGAACTCTAAATATAAAAAAATTAGGTAGATAATGTTTTTCTTCTTTAATAGATTTTATACAACACAAATTTAGATGAAGTGGTTTGTGATGTTGTGACAACACAAGCATATCATGTGATGCTTGGGAAACTGTGGCAATTCGATAGGGATGCGCTACATAAAAAAATTAAACCTCTCTTAACCTTGTGGAGGGACCTCAACCCACCAATTCTTACGTTATTTATCCTACGACGGAAATGATGCACAAAGTACGGGGTATAACACCTACTTTGTCACATAGCTCCAGTCTCAACCCAACCTAACCCGTCAACCAACCCATTTTCCAGTTTCAATCCATCCTCTACCACCGCCATATTAGATACTCAACCACCATATATTCACCGGCCTGTAACTCATTCCCAGAATAACATCACCACACCCAAGAAAGTTTTTTATTATCTTTCCATTACCTCTACTGAATCAGTTCCCACCACCTATAATCAAGCACAAAAGAGTGCATACTAGAGAGAATCCATGAAACTTGAGATTGAAGTATTAACGAATAATCTGACATGGGAGCTCGTACCACCATCCCCTTCTCAAAATGTGATCGATTGCAAATGGCTTTATAGTATCAAAACCAAACCAGATGGAAGTGTTGATATGTATAAAACTCGGTTTGTTGCAAAAGGTTTTACCCAACGTCTGGGTGTGGATTATCACTTCACCTTCAGTCCAGTAGTAAAACCTGTCATTATTAGACTCATTTTGTCACTTGCATTTCAGCACAATTGGAACTTGCACCAACTGGACGTGAATAATGCGTTTCTTCAAGATCACCTTAATGAAGATGTTTATATGCGTCAACCTTTAGGCTATGCTCATCCTGATTTTTCTTATTATGTGTGCAAATTAAATAAAGCAATTTATGGCATCAAGCAGGCTCCTCGAGCATGGTATTCTGAGTTAAAGCACTTCCTTATTCAAATTGGATTTCAAAAATCCTACTTTGATTCTTCCCTTTTTATTCGTCATCACAATTAGGGATGTCAGTGGGGCGGGTAAATGCGGGTACCGCCCCGCACCCGCTCCAGTTGGGTCAAGTATGTGGGATGGTTTGGTGGGTGGTGGGGCGGGTATGGGTATCAAAAGTGCTACCCGATATGGGTAGTTGGGCGGGGCTGGATTTCATATAAAACCCGCACCGTACCCGCACCGCACCCGCACCGTACTCGCACCACCTAAAATCATCAAGTCATCATTAAAGATAATGTGAGTCAATTTTGAGAGTTTACACATAGGATGGAACTGAAAATCAGATAGTTCACTCATTTCTTGTAGAGTTCTAGAAAGATATTTCATCACCAACACAAATAATAGTGGTGACATGGGATCTCCCTGCCTAAACAAATCATGACATATCAAGATATTATGAATCAATAATCTTCCAGCTATAAAAGTTGCTTGATTCTCAGCCACGACAGTAGGAATGATGTTCTTTAATCTCATGCAAATTAATTTAGAAATGCATTTATATATGACATTGCAGCAAGATATGAGCCTATATTAACTAACATATTGGGGGGCTGCCACTTTGGGGATCAGAGATATAATGGTGGAATTTACTTGTCTTAGTAATTTACCATTCTCAAAGAACTCCAGCACAACACTTGTCACCTCCTGCCCAATAATATTCCAAGCATCTCCAGTGGGGTGGGTAAATTACGGTACCACCTCACACCCGCTCTAGTTGGGTCGGGTATGAGGGATGGTTTGGTGGGTGGTGGGGAGGGTATGGGTATCAAAAGTGCTACCCGCCATGGGTGGTGGGGCGGGTGTGGGTGTGTGTTTTAGGTGGCGGGTACGGGTATGGGGTACCCTTCCCCCGCCCCGCCCCGCCCCGTTGACATCCCTAATCACAATGGAGTGTTGGTTCACATTCTTATATACGTTGATGACCTTACCATCACTGATTCTAATTCTGATGTTATTAAACAAGTTATTCAAGTTCTTTCAGCTTGATTCTCTCTCAAATATCTTGGACAACTGCATTACTTCTTGGATATTAAGGTTCTTCGAACGCCAGATGTAATCGTTCTTTCTCAAGACAAATATGTTTCTGATCTTCTAGCTGCTCATAATATGTCTGACTGTAAACCTGTTCACACACCCATGAGTCCCTCTGCTTTGCTATCCCTAAAGGATGGTACACCTTCTGTGGATGCCACCCTATATTGTCAAGTAATTGGTAAGCTTCAATATCTGTCATTTACCAAACCAGATGTAAGTTTTGCCGTCAACAATTTATCTCAATTTATGCAAGCTCCTACACAAACACATTGGTCTTCTGTTAAACGACTTCTGTGATATCACTGACATACTAAAAATCATGGCTTACATATTATGAGCAAGACATTTCCTAGGTTATTTATGTATTTTGATGCGGATTGGGCCGGTGACATTAATGGTAGGACCTCTACTTCTGGATATATTCTTTATCTTGGTCAAAATCCTATAAGTTGGTCATCCAAGAAACAACGTATTGTTGCTCGCTCTTCCACTGAAGCAAAGTATCGTGATGTGGCTTATGCTCTAGCTGAAGTCAATTGGGTTCAAAAACTTCTTGCAAAACTACATGTGCAGCTGCCTGATCCACCGATGATCTATTGTGATAATGTTGGTGCCACTTATCTCTGTCAAAATCCGGTCTTACACAGCAGGATGAAACACATCGAAGTGGACTTTTACTTTGTTAGAGATCAAGTGCAGCGGAACCATGTGCTTGTTCAGCCTTTACATGTTGCGGATCAGCTTGCAGACACGCTTACCAAGCCTTCATCTCGTCTGCTCTTTCTCAAACATATTCCCAAGTTGAAAGTTGTTGATCTCACCTTCAACTTGTGGGGGAGTATTGACGCATAACTCCCGGTTCCCCCTTATTGTGCATATTTTATTTTATTGTTGCTACGTTTCCTTAAATTGTGCAGATATTAGTTTATTAGTTATCTACAGCTCATAGGATTAGTATTATTCATAGTCTACTAGGAATACTCCTCCTATAATATAGGAGTTATTGTTGGCCCATCTCTTGTATATAACGTGCTTTGCACATCTTGAATAATATAGAAGTTTTCATAATTATCTCTGCTGTATATCTTTAAGAAATCCCACCTTGGGAATAAAGCACTCCTTAAGTCAAAGTACACATGTATTCTCATTCATTATTGCTAACTTCAAATTAATATTTCAAGTCAAATAGTGTCACCTAAAATTAAATGGAATGGAAGTAATTATTACATCCGTGAAGGTTGATTTGAGGATGAACGCAAAGGTGATGGATGTATGTTGGAGGAGAGTTAGTTGTATCAAGTGTATCAGTCTGTCCAGGTTTGAGTTGAAATTTTTGAAGTTATAATGTGGAAGCTAGCATATAAATAAATCTTATAAAGTTCTTATGAAGGCATGGTCATTTTTGGAGTTCACCAAACATGAAGCAGATCAGATGAAATGGATTGAGCATTGAAGTACCATACCCTTACAATATAGAGACAATTGCATTGCTACTTCTGCCTGAGGTTCTTAAGGCTTGCCTTGCTATAAACTTTCTACTACTAGTTGAATTAGGGGATTTCCATCTATAATTTGGCCTCCACTAAATACAGAGAACTGGAATTATCCAGGCCCAGCATCCCTCATCAAGCAACAACCCGAGCTAAGAGTAAGACAGTTCAATAAAGATACAAAGAAAGCCCCAATAAAGTACATTATTTATCAACTTTATTCAGGTACATAAACCAAAGATCATGCATGCTTGTCTAGTATAACATTGCTAATAGAAGGGTCAGTCGATAGCAAAAGCAAAACTTATCACATCTTTATGACCGTAGGTACCATGTGAATAAAATCTTTGGCTTGAATTCGAGAGTGATCAAGGCCTATTATCTACCTGGCCGGTAAAGCTAGCAACAAAAGTTCCTTACTCATACGCCTAGCTTTACTAACTAAAGGGTTTAATTCAGTCGCATGGCGCCTAATGTTCTTGATGAATAAGAGAAAGTTTGACAAGCAAAGAAAATTTATGAAAACAAAAACTTAGATATAATGACTATTTTCACTTGTTCCAAAAGCTTAATTGACCCTTGGTGGTGGCTCATTCATGTGAATATTAGTTTTTTCATTGCCTAAATCAAAATATTATTTTTGGAAATATAACCCTGAATCTGATTCTTGCGGTCAATGATTTTATCCCCTTTGTCCATTTTAAAAAAAATGACATGACTAATAATCAAATTGGCATAATGCTACTAGCATCTTTAGAGGTAGGCTTACCATGGAAATCCACTTATATATAAATGATGGGCAAAATTTGGAGACTCCAAACTATACTGGAAACATTCTGCTGAATGATTGCGTATTGCACATTCAATATGCCACTATAGGTTAGACAATTTTCTTATATTATGTCATTCGTCGCCCTACACACATCGGCCATCCAATGTGAGTTGACAGCTATATATAATTGTTAGGTCGCATCATCCATCTTGTCTTAATTACTTTGACTAGTAAATGAAGCAGAGTGACGTTTAATTAGTAGTGACGTACATATAATTTTATGCAAGTTATGTCAATTATTAAAAACAATCCAATTTGTGACATACAGAATCTTGCATCGTCAAGCTATGTCGATTTTCGATCTATTCACACAATCTGCATTACTTTTCGAGCCCCGTCGTTCTATTTCATTTACATTTATTATTTTTAAAAATATTACTAATAAATAATTTCGAATGATACCATTTGGTTGAAGGTGATTCCGCCACTAATATCCAGGTTGAGTAGTAGGTATATATATATATATAAATTAATTCGTACTTGGAATTCACAAGGTAATTTGAGCAACAACTTCATGTGGATATCATGTGCTGAACAACTATGGAGCTGTGAGAATCAATTCCAATTAGGGTTGGCTAATCTTCACCTGATGAATGATTCATCCCTAGTTATGTAGACGTATAAAGTCTAGGGCCTAGATATATAAGCTAAGTAGTAGTATATGAAAATGGTGTTGGAAATTTGTCTTTGGCGGGAGTTGCGTCCAACCATCTTTAATGGCTTAAACACTAGTGTTCCGCATGTTGGAACCTTTGGTTCTTCACACGTGCATAATCTACTAAGTAAGTAGATGACCGTAGGGCCAAGTATCGTCAAATTTCGTTGAGAAATGAAAGAGATATTGGTCCACGAAGTGAGGTGTTTGAAGCATGGAAAAAGGTGGTAAAGAGCAATCCTCCCTCATCGGGGAGGAAGAAAGGTTTGTTTAGTTAATAAGTCTCAAAGTTGGCTTGGGGTTTGGGCCCCAAGGGGTATCCCATGTGTTTAAAGGAGGGAGGACCTATATGTGCTTCGGTTCGAGGATAAGCCCACACGCGCGCCGCCGTCCGGTCTCGGTCTCGGGTCGTGGGTTGTGGGTTGTGGGTTCTTCTGATATTATCTTTTTGGACTCAGAATTGTTTCAGATTTACAGTTTAGCTGAATTTGCACTCAATTCAGCCATTTATTTTGGTTGAATTACTCTCCCTAAAGGCCAATCTGTTGCACATCAATTCACCATTTATTTTGGTGAATTACTACCTTCATAATTGTCATTACTTGGCCAGTAACAGCAATTATGTGGGCAGTTGGTAAGCCTCTCCTTCAACTATATAAAGGAGCATTTGCACAATTGTTGAGACACACAAAAACTTAAACGAATCAGATTCTTCCTTCTAACTTTCTAACATCATTTCATTACTCAAAATTCTTCAAGATAGCACTTGAGTTTCCTTTGTTCAATTGTTCATTTGTTGTTTTATCTTGGGAGACAATTGTCCAGGGCGTAGATAGGATACATACGGGGCAATCTTGTCTTAAAGACAGAGTGCAATCACTCGACTCAGCATACCAAAATTGTTCCAGTTTCTTGTTCAAGTTTATTGTAATTTCAGTTTGTTGTAATACTTAGCAATTACTTATTTCCGTTTCCTGCACCATTGTAACAAACAAATAGAACATACAATCTGTTGGTCATCAATTCAATGGAGTTCAAATGAGAATATATCTGGTACGTTAACAAAACATTAATTATTGAAACTTGTAGATTAATTTGGCAGAGAAAAAAAAAAAGAGGAAAGAAAAAATTATCCAAAGTTTTTTAAATAATTGAAAGATTGTATCTTAGCATTAATTATCTCACTCAGATCCGTCAAACACTTTACTAAGTATATATTTTACCCAATTTTACAGACTTTGAGCTTAACCTTTTCGCATAACACGCATGGTTCAGAGCACTGTACCAATGTAATGTTCAAGAGCTTGAGAACCCACGAAAAGCACTACTAAAAATTAAGAATTATCAACCGACAAATTTTGTAGCTAAACAACAAAATCCGTCACTAATTTAGTAACGGATTAGCAATAGTATATCAAAAACACTTGTTAACTACGAGCAATTTAGCGATAGATCAACGACGAAGTTTATAGCTATTTTTTTTTATAGTGGAATAAAAAAGAGAAAAAACTAGAATGTAGTGATACCAATGCATGTTATCAAACTCCTCTTCTTTTCAGTTTCCTTTGATTACCTTTTAGTTCTTGTATTGTTTAATTTGGTAATTTGAGGGTTAGAGACAATGGCCCTCCTTTTGACATGTCCTGCATAAGTTGCCTACTTTAACTTTTAAGATTAGTATAGGATATGTTATTTAATTGTCACATGTAACCCTAATGGTCCAACTTCAGAAGAAAAAAAAAACATGGTGGCTGATGAAAAATATCAATATTGGAAACCCCCTTTGTGGAATGGAGCTCCTTCTTCTTTACCTAATTTAGATACAAAATGGAGGCTTTTGGAGCTTCCACTAGGCAATGCAAAAATGTGCACGCGCACACCATTTATTATGTGTGCATGTACATACGTAATATTGTGTGCGCGTTGACGTGTGTTGAGAATTACGAGTTAAGATTAGAAGAAAATGGTATTACTGGAAAAAAAAATACTATATTCTTTGATTGTATGATAAAAAATTCAAACGCAATTAAGTATACATAAATATCACACAAATGAAATGAATGTCTGAGCTAGAAATTCTAGCTAATTAATAAGATGGTCAATAAGACATTAATGTTGGAAATTTGTCTTTGGCGGGAGTTGCGACCGACCAACTTTAACGGCTTAAACACTAGTGTAACGTATGTTGGAGAATCCGGTTCTTCACACATGCATGATCTACTAAGTACGTAGATAACCGTAGGGCCAAGAATCGTCAAATTTCATTGAGAAATGAAAGAGATATTGGTTCACGAAGTAAGGTGTTTGAAGCATGGAAAGTGTGGTATTGTGTGTAATTCTCCCTCATCGGTAGATGAAGAAAGAATTGTTGTGTATATAAGATTCGAAATTGGTTTGGGGTTTGGGACCCCAAGGGGTATCCCATGTGTTTAAAGGAGGGAGGACCTAGATGTGCTTCGGTTCGAGAAAGACCACACGCGCCACGCGCCGCCCGCCCCGGCCCGTCCCCGAGTTCCGGTTCCGGTTCTCGGTCACGGTCACGGCGGCTGCCTGGCCGGGGTCTTCTTGATATTATCTTTTTGGGCCGAAAACTTTGCCGTACAGCTTTTGATCCCGTATGTACGCTTCGGACCAAAATTCTTTCGTATGTACGCTTTGGTCCCTCAAGTTTCCGAATGCGCTGGGTCAAAGTTTCAGGATACAAAGCAGCTGTTGCCAAGCACTCAATTCACCATTTATTTTGGCCGAATTACTCCTCCTATAATGGCCAAATCCGTTGGTCTTTCACCATTTATGTTGGTGGCTTTACTACCTCCATAATGGCCATTATTTGACTATTATGGATGCAGTTTTTCAGCCCCTCCCTCACCTATATAAACACCCCCTTACACCATTGTTGAGCACTAAGAATGACCAAGGAGAACACCAAAAACAAGCACGAAAATACACAACCGAAAATAGTTTTCTTCCTACAACTTCCAAGCATCATTTCGTTACTCAATATTCTTCACGGTAGCTCTTGAGTTTCCTTTGCTCAAGGGTTCCATTGTTGTTTTATCTTGGGAGACAAATTGTCCAGGACGTATAAAGGATACATACGGGGCAATATTGTCTTAAGGACAGAGTGCTACACTCGACTCAAAAAAAACAATTTACATTTTTCCGTCTTCTACAAAACTGGAATTTACGCTTTTACTTGTGTAACGATTGTAATTTCGATTCCATGTTGAATTATTGAAATCTTTGTTTATCCTTTCGAATACTTGTAATAGTTAAATACTTTCCGTACTGCTTTATAAAGTACCATAGAGCAAATCTCCCAACAACTTAAGACAATATCTGTATAGTATTACTATTAGTGTTCGAAAGATGTCGGTCAAAAGTTGTGTGACCAAATCTGGATATGAAAATGGTTTTCTGGTAGAAGAGAGTGATGATGATGAACGTGTTAATGGTATCACCGCTACCAAGACGGTGGAAACAAGCGCTCTCGAGAGCCCGAGGATGTCAACTCGGGACAAGAGGAGAAGAGTGAAGATGTTATTCTATCTTGTAGCAGAAGGCCTATATCTCGTCCCGCACAAAGGATCCGAATAATGGTAAGAAGGAAATGGACACTCGCCCGATGAAGTGACCGAAGTGAGCTTAATCCGAAATTGGGATAAGTATTTTTCTTACTTGTCAAGAATAAGGATTAAATGATAAGTATTTTTCTTACTTGTCAAGAATAAAGATTAAATTATGTCTGATTAAAAATGGATTAAAGTAAGGAGGAATATGAAAATAATTTATATTCCTTATGCTTTAACAAATCAGAAGTTTAATCTCATCTTCTTTTCCGTTTAAAGATTGGATTTTGTAAACGACTTAAGAAGATCCGTTCTTTTAAGTGTAATTACTAAAGTGTGTAAAGTATGTTCGCACATACAAGGGAGTAAGATCCACTAATCGTGCGAAAACTGTTACCACTCATAAGTAAGCGCTAAGAATTATCTGGGCACCAATCTTAACGAAAGGAGTCTAAAAGGTAAAGACGTTGAACCCGTCATACTATTTGCGAAGATCCTTCATAGGATGATATTGGACACTCGTCACATAAAGCCTCCGGCGACCGGAGGGGCCAAAATTCCTTTGATAGGATGATATTGGACACTCACCATACAAAGCCTCCGGCGACCGGAGTGGGCCAAAATTCCTTTGATATGATGATATTGGACACTCGGTCATATAAAGCCTCCGGCGACCGGAGTGGTGCCGAATTCATTTCATAGGAAAAGTAATGGACACCTAGTAAGGTGGGCCGAGTTTCCGGTGTCCTAAATGATCCGAAGGCCTAAATAAAGGCAAGAAAGAAATTGGACACTCACCGCCAAAGCAACTAGAGTGGACCCGAGTATCGAGATCACATATGATCCGGCTACGCCCTAACCACGGCAAAAGGTTGTTCATGTGAAGCAACGCCACCTCTAAAATCAAAGGGGTCGGAGAGGTTGTCCTCAATAGGACTTCAAGGAAGAGATCACTCTAAAAGAGGTGATACATGTTCCTAACTTGGTTAAAGAACGTTGTTGGTCAAATCGATTTGAGACTAGTCCAACAGTCCGTAATAACTAAGAATGGTACAATATGTCTATAGCCAAATGAATGATATATTGTAATCCGTGCATCTATGACATCATAAATTAAGACACGTTAAATAGCAAGTCATTCAAAAGCTAATGATGTTGAGATTGTTGCCTATCGTCGACATAAACCCTCAAAATGAATGTGAGGTAGACGAAGAGGCAAAATCACCTTTCCAAATTCCGTCAAGGGAATAGCGAAAGAAGCACCGCTCCTCTAGAACTTAGTCACACCTACTTGGGTGATTTGAAGTTTATACAAAATAGAGGGGGAGACAAGTACGTTGTGATCTTCATTGATGATGGTACAACGTATGGAATCCTTTGTTTATTGAAAAGCAAAGATGAAGTTGTTGAAGCCTACAAAGCGAAGTTGAAAATCAACTAAGCCTACGGATTGAGAAATTCGTAGTGATAGAGGGGGAGAATGTGAAGCATCGTTCATTAAACGAATGTTCATTTCTCACCTCGCCCTAATGGTGTTAGCCAAGCGCGAAGTCGTACGCCCAAATTATGAGGGGTAGCTTGGTAAAAGATGGGCTACCGAAACAGTCAAGTTCGACCTAAGATCGTAGATTGCATATCCACCGGATCCGCAAATAACAAGAGTGTTGATCGCCTCTTAGCGTCAAAGAATGCTGAATTCTTTGGAGATAACTTTCCTTGGAAAAGGAAAAAGGAGTAATTGCTCAAGGTTAACAAGAACCCGCGAGGGCTCGACCGTCCGAACTAGACGTTCCGTATCTTCATGACTCGAAAGTTGCTTGTCTATCCGGAACTTAATATTCCGTATCCGCAGAACTCGTGGATTCTAGATGTTGAACCAAGACGGAGCAAAGAGGGGACAAAGACTTGTTCCAGCCTTCTAGCTTGTATGGTTGAGAACGAACCATGGACAATTGACAAAGAATTGTCATCTCCAAAAGCACTCGCTTTGGAAAGAAGCTAAAGAGAGAAATAGATTCCATCATATGGAACCATACGTGTGTAATGGTTGATCTTCCTCCGGAAAAGAATCTTTGGGTTGTAAAAAGTGCTCCCTCGTGAGTAGTTTCACATCCAGGGCCATTGTAGTCTTACATGGCATGGGTGTTGAAACAAACCTTCCCCTACCGGAGAGTTGGAAGAAGAGGATCGAATTGGTTTGCCGAACTCGTTGGGCTTCTTCCCCGAACTTTCATTTTGGTCCCCGAAATGTTAACATTTTGGTCCCGAAAGTCTCGTATAAAACAGAAACAATGAATCGATCACGTAAATATTGACTCGAAGTTAGAAAGCCAACAGCTTGGAAAACCAACGGTCTCGAGAGTGAAAATCATATTGAAACAAAGTCTCGATATGAAAGATATGTGTATCACAGATGACTTCTTAGGAATTGGATTTCTAAGACATCTAACGGACCGGTCAATAGTTGACAGCCTCGTTGAAGCCACCAATGGATATGAATCATAGAACCGATTGGAATCATGGTGCACCCATAGACAAGGAGCGATATGCACAGTCACGTGTAGTTCAATGTATTGTACACACTACAACCGACCCGGTATCGTCCATACAAACATATCGCTTGAACTAAGGTTCACCGATGATCTTAATACATGATCAATAGAAGGCGTTAAGTCGGATATGACGATATCCGAATTATTCGCTTATCTACGGATTATAGTATTCTGGATGTCCAATGTCTCGGGAGAACACAAGGATGCAACCGGACATCGTATCCGAAGAACACCAAAGCCACAAGTAAATGTGTATGGTGGTTCTTAGAAAATCCTCTAAGCAAACTTGCATCGGTCGATTCATGATGGAATCGGAGTTTATCGCTTTATACAAAGCATGAAAGAAGTTGAGTAACTTCACGACTCCTTAGAGGACGTCCCTTATCGGGAGAAACCCGTGCCTTCAGCAGCTATACATCGTGGCTAGCCGGTCGGCTTTAGAAGGACACGGATGACGGCGTCTCGGACATATCTCGTCGATCCGTCCGAGACATAAGACCGTATGGCGCTTGATCATCACGGGTGTCACTTCCTTATTTACTAACTAAGGGACTACCCGAGATCAAGTTTTCTCGCCTCGTCTAGGGGAATGGGCTTAAAACCCAAAATATACGGACCAATACAAATGAAACCCAACCTTACGAACCGGAGATCCCGCAATTTGGTTCAATGGGAAAACTAAGTTGTAAAGGTTCAGCTTGATCGCTTCAAAGGAAGCATGAGCACTTCGGATAGTGATTTCGAAAAGAAACACCAAATCCAAAGCCGTTCCCGCGATAGACGTTAAGTGCTATCTCGCAATATGGGTAAAGGTTAAGTTTTCAAAACTCGTAATGATCCTCAACAACTGAGGTTAGGTCTTTGGGAAACTTTTAATGGTTCCTAACACTTGTGAAGTGGGGTATAGCAGATACCTTGTAGGAGACCACCTATTTAAGTGCGAGGACGGCCGCCTCAAATTGAACGCACTTAAGAATCCAAGACGTTGTCCATGGCCAAAACGGACAAAACATTACGAAGAAGAGAGTAAGGGAATTTGTTGTGTTGGTACCGTTGTCTTGGCTTACACTAAACACCGACGGTTCAAGACATCACGTTCACCGCGCAAGAAGTAAGTCCGATGGTATTCAACTATGGAAGGTTCAAAGCCGAGGCTACCTCTCCTTATGCAACATCGGTCCGCCGAAATATTGCTCGAAATGAAAAGACACCATGTGAGTGCGCCAAAATCTCTTTCAAGAGGGATTGTTGGAAATTTGCCTTTGGCGGGAGTTGCGACCGACCAACTTTAACGCTTAAACACTAGTGTAACGTATGTTGGAGAATCCGGTTCTTCACACATGCATGATCTACTAAGTACGTAGATAACCGTAGGGCCAAGAATCGTCAAATTTCATTGAGAAATGAAAGAGATATTGGTTCACGAAGTAAGGTGTTTGAAGCATGGAAAGTGTGGTATTGTGTGTAATTCTCCCTCATCTCCAGAGGAAGAAAGAATTGTTGTGTATATAAGATTCGAAATTGGTTTGGGGTTTGGGACCCCAAGGGGTATCCCATGTGTTTAAAGGAGGGAGGACCTAGATGTGCTTCGGTTCGAGGAAAGACCACACGCGCGCCGCCGCCGCCCGCCCGTCCCGTCCGTCCGGCTCCGGCTCCGAGTTCCGGTTCCGGTTCCGGTTCTCGGGTCTCGTCACGGTCGGGGTCGTGGGTCGGGTCGTGGGGTCGTGGGTCTTCTCGATATTATCTTTTTGGGCCGTAAAACTTTTCCGTAAGTATAGCTTTGATCCCGTGTTTCCGATACGGCTTCGGGACCGAATTCTTTCGTATGTACGCTTGGTCCCCGAAGTTTCAAGATGTGCGCTTTGTCCCTCAAGTTTCCGTAACCGACACGGTCCAAAGCAATGCCAGCTTACACTCAATTCAGCCATTTATTTTGGCCGAATTACTCCTCCTATAATGGCCAAATCCGTTGGTCTTTCACCATTTATGTTGGTGGCTTTACTACCTCCATAATGGCCATTATTTGGCTATTATGGAGGCGCTTTTTCAGCCCCTCCCTCACCTATATAAACACCCCCTTACACCATTGTTGAGCACTAAGAATGACCAAGGAGAACACCAAAAACAAGGCACGAAAATACACAACCGAAAATAGTTTTCTTCCTACAACTTCCAAGCATCATTTCGTTACTCAATATTCTTCACTTCGTAGCTCTTGAGTTTCCTTTGCTCAAGGGTTCCATTGTCGTTTTTTATCTTGGGAGACAAATTGTCCAGACGTATAAAGGATACATACGGGGCAATATTGTCTTAAGGACAGAGTGCTACACTCGACTCAAAGAAAAACAATTTACATTTTTCCGTCTTCTACAAAACTCGGAATTTACAGCTTTTTACTTGTGTAACGATTGTAATTTCGCATTCCATGTTGAATTATTGAAATCTTTGTTTATCCTTTCGAATACTTGTAATAGTTAAATACTTTCCGTACTGCTTTATAAAGTACCATAGAGCAAATCTCCCAACAATTAATACATATTAAACTTTAAAGTACTAAAAGTGTTGGAGAATTAATTTCCTCATTTTCCATATTTTGATGGCTTTGGTACCTCAGACATGAAGAAAACTCTTTTTCCTCTACAGTTGAAGTCATGAACAATTTTTTTTTTTTTTATTTTTGTGAAAAGTTGAGGGAAAGTCTAAAATCAGATGCTAAAACATATCATATATTTCAAAGGAAGACTAAAGCATAAAAGAGAAAAGGCATAAAAGAACATAAAAAGGTATGAAGTCAATGTCAATTCCCAAAAGCAACAGGTTAAGAGAATTACCCTTAACACACGTTTACATACATTAAACCTTCTCCTAAACTTAGTAGTAATACACTGAACTTTTATAGAATAACCCCATTAATATCTCTAAAAAATACACAAAGCTGATAATTTAAGTCATATTGTCACAAATCCAATGTTCAGTTAGGTTGATTAAAAATTGGTGAATTGAATATTTTACTCCACAAAGAAAAAAGAATCGGGGTTCAGCTCCTTAAAAATGACCTAAATCCATATGTGAACTAACATTGCTCATTTTATATTTCACAAGGAAACGAAATTGAGCTAACATGCTTATACATTTTCTTCTTTATGAAATTTTACGAAGAATTAACCAATTGCAAAATAGTCGTTTACTCGATGCCTCAAACTAAAATACGTGGCGGATTTATAATAGGTATGTAATAAATGTGTATAATCAATGTATACCGACTAAAAAATAATAAATCCAGACAACTATTTGTATAAAGATCCAACTTTTAATTCAATGAATCTCCGTTCTTCCGGATTATTGACGAAGAATTATGGGAAGTTAATCACATTTTTTTCTATTTCCGCTTTCCCATTGGTTTATATAAATTAGTACTTCCTTTTTCTCCCCACTATACATTTATATATCTAGTACAGTAAAATGGCATTCCGATGCACTAAGCTCCCGTTATGCGCGGGGTCTGGGGAAGGGCCGGACCACAAGGTCTGTTGTACGCAGTCTTACCTTGCATTTCTGCAAGAGGCTGTTTCCACGGCTTGAACTCGTGACCTCCTGGTTACATGACAACAACTTTACCAGTTACTCTAAGGCTCCCCTTCAATATATCTAGTACAGTCTGATAACAATGGTTGTTTAATGAAGTTCAGAAACATAATGAGCTAGATTAACGAGTTTAAAATTACTTGACAGCTTGATAAATTCTCATTAAGAATATTAACAATTGACTTGTTAACCAAACTAAGGAAGAGAATTCAAACTAACCTCGTATCTTGATTCTTATTTGCTTGATTAAAGAGCCATTAGGGCGAGACAAACTTTGTTATTTTAAGAGATCGCAAAAGATCTTTCTTTAAAAGAAATATTTAAAGACTTTTTGTGTTTATGACCAAATTTTTTATAATCTCTGCACACTAAGAAATAATTATTTCCATTGAAAGTTAAAGAATGATTATGTATAGAAAGAGGCTTAGGGTGTATTCGATAAGGAAAATAAGTGGATTTCTTACTGATTTTCTTGGTTTCGGTATGCAAGATGCAACTTTTCTAACTCGGTTTAGAATGCAATTAGCCCCGTTTTGTTTTGATAGTATTATGAAAATAAATAATACTTCAAAAACAAAGTTATTTTATTGGAGAATACCATAAATAATCTAAATTGGTAAAATAAAATAAAAATGTTGCAAAATCAACCCATTTCATTTAATTTTACTCGTCAACATTAAACCCCTTACAAACAAAAATCTGACACACTTTAAATATAAAATTATTTTAGTACAGATATTTAACCACTACTAATTAGTTCAATAATTCTAGTACTTCACTAATTTATTCTAATACATAATGGAAGAGTTTTATACTACTACTAACATAAGGTTTTGATTGATAATTTCCTTTATAAAATCTGTGGATTGAATTTATATTTCGTTTGAAGATACCTAATCTAATGCAACGCAAAGATTTTTCAGAGGTTATTTATCTGAACTATGATTCAAACTAATAATTATTTTATCAAATTGTTTCTCAAAAGTTAAAATATTTTTTTTGTGTGGGTAGTGGGAGGGTCAACTCCAGAGATACAGACAAGATATACACCTCTATCTCCGGTTATCCAGATGAGATGTGAGCCCCATCACCAACTTTTGTTTATTTATTGTCTGCACGTAAGTAAAGTGAAAATTAAAAAGAAAAGAGAGAGAGAGAGAGAGAGAGAGAGAAAAGAAACAAAAATCTCTCTTTAATTTATCTTTCTTTTTTGCCTAGTATTTTCAAACACGTCATAACCTAAAAGAATTAGAAATAAAGAATACAAAAAATAGAAGAAAGTTTGCTGCCGCCCCAGCCTCGTCCCTTTCCATCATTATTTTTCCTTTATTGTTACGGTTTAATCGACCATATCATCTCATCCGAGTCATCATCGGATACCACTACGGTGAACAACAAACTATGATCCCGGTTAAATGCTATAGTTCTTCAATGAATTTATGGCACAATTTCCAATGATCTTCTCCATACCATATTAGAGCCAAATTCTACGGCTCAACAGGCGTGGGAGCGTTTACAAAACATATTTCAAGATAACAAACTTTCTAGGGCCCTTTATCTTGAACACCAATTTACTAATGTTAAATTGGATGACTTTTCCAACATCTCCACCTATTATCAGGAATTGAAGGTACTTGCGGACCAACTATCCAACGTTGGTTCGCCCGTAAATTAAAGGCAGTTTGCCCACCGCCCCCGACCTCATCCCTTTCCACCATTATTTTTTCCTTTATTGTTACGGTTTGAACCCCATTTTTTGCTATTATTTTGACGATTATTATTTCCCCCCCCCCCGAACCAGAACTTTGGGGCTCCAAATCCGCGGAGAATGAGTTGGTGGAGACGAGAACAGTTCCGGCGGTGGTTGCTCCAGAAGATTCCAATTTTGCTTTCGCGTTTCCTCGATAATCAACCTCGAACGGGCCTCATAAAAGGGAGGCAACAAATTACTTTGTTGAATGAACGTAGCAACTCCATCAGATTGTTCGTTGAACCCTGCAATCAACCGAAGGACCAACCTTTGATTTGTTACGGGCAAACCAACGTTGGATAGTTGGTCCACAAGTACCTTCAATTCCTGACAATAGGCGGAGATGTTGGAAAAGTCATCCAATTTAACATTAGTAAATTGGTGTTCAAGATAAACGGCCCTAGAAAGTTTGTTATCTTGAAATATGTTTTGTAAACGCTCCCACGCCTGTTGAGCCGTAGAATTCGGCTCTAGTATGGTATGGAGAAGATCATTGGAAATTGTGCCATAATTTCATTGAATGACTATAGCATCTAACCGGGACTATAGTTTGTTGTTCATCGTAGTGGTATCCGATGATGACTCGGACGGGATGATATGGTCGATTATCTCATAGGCACGGCAATGAATTTTGAACAACTCCGCCCACGAGGTATATTGCCCTTTTTCCTTCAAGAGTTATGGATATAAAGTTCTTGACGTTATTAACGGCAAGAGCTGGATGAAAGCTTTGTTTTTCGGCCATAGGTTCCACTTAGAATCAAAAGAAGAGGAGAAGGATGTGGTGCTTTGATGGAAGTGGATGGAAGAACCCTAAGTGTTAGGGTTATTTGGGAAGAGAAACAAAGTCTAGCCGAGGGGGGAGGGGGTAGTTGTCGGCTAGGGTTTGTTTTATTTTTTAGGTTTGACAAATTGTTTAGGTTTAGGGTTTATGACTACTAAACCTGGGGGGGGGGGGGAATTAGTAAGAAGAGAAAGGAAGAAATCGGCTAAGGGAAAAGAAAAGAGAAGGGTTTAGGGCAAAGGATCTTTGACTCTTGATACCATGTAGGAAATGATTTCTTGATTAATTTCATTCCAATAGTACAATATATATATACAATCATAATATGCTTGTTTTATGGAAAACTAATCTATCCTACCTAAAATATAAGATGCTAATTACAATCATCCTAATTAATGAGATATTACAAAATATTATAATATCAACTATGAATAATGAATTGGAGGTAATTATGGAATTGCCCCATAATTACTCTAACAAAATATACTTATGATATTACAAATATATATTTCGTAACATAGATTTTACTTTACCATAAATGAAAATTGTTATTGACAAAATGAACTTTTGCCAAGTAGCTAGCTAGTATCTTTTCCACTACACCCAATTTATTTCCCACATACAAGTTTAATGTCACTTTGTATGACCTAATTCAGTTTAAAGGATTAACTTGTTTACTTTTTGCTTAGCTTTAAATTAGTACTTTATAAATAAGGAATATAATTAATATTAAAAAAACATGTGCCACGCTATTTTTAAAATTAATTCAAAGTTGTCTAATGATAGTATATCTAATTGTTTATGGCATAGCCATAGTCGTAAGTATGACAAATTTTGTGAGTTCAAATGAATTTATTGTTTTCAGTTCGAACTATGTATAAATGTGTAAAATATTATAATATTTGCATATAATAGGACATATCAAACTTATTTTAAATTACCAATTTTAAATTCTAAATTCTAAATTCTAAATTCGTCTCTTATTATATATGACGTAGCTAGGTCAACCAAGATGAAAGAGATGGCATATTTGACAAAGGCAATGATCTTATTTCAAATTTCCTTTTTCCTCTGTTTCCTTTCATCCCTCCCTTCTTTTTCTGGTCAAATACATTGTATTTATCTAGCACACCATTTTAAAAAATAGCCAAGTTGAAAAAGATTCTGCTATCTGTGTGATTAGATAAAAGGTTTTTTCTATATGATATGTCTAACCCAATTCTATCTGTCACATTCAAGGAAGATTATTTTTTGCTTGGAAATTGTCGTATAGTCAAGTCCAAAAGATATATACAATTCTTTGAAATGAAATTATCGAATAGTCTTGGAGTTAGGATAACAAAATCTAAGTAGTTTAATCTTGATTAGGTGTGGAAGTTGTTGTGTACCTATTGATAATTAATACCCAAATACTCCATCTCTTTCATCAATTGTAGAGAAGAACCTATCTTTCTAAAGTAACAATAATGTTCATGTCAATTTCCATCAAAAACATTTTTATGTTAAGTTTAATTTACACCTATAATAGCCAATATCTAAGCCCATACAAAAATATTTTAAAAAGAATAATCACCAGCAGAAACCTCACCCACATAGAAAAAACGAACATGGGCAAGTGCACAGATAATTGCTTGGAAGACCACTATTTCTTGAGATATCAAGCACTCGTCACTGCATAGCAGACCTAGATATATGAAGTTAATGTGAGGGATTGAAATAATCAGGGCGTCAAGCAGAAGCTAACAATTTATAAATCTTAACGATGATAAATCAGACGACATAAAAACTATATTAAATAAAACATAATATTTAATAGGGAAAATGGTCAAATATACCACTCTACTTTAGTTTATTAGTCAACTTTGCCCTCCGTTAGCGAAAGTAGCCAAATATACCCCTTTCGTTACAAGTTGGGTCCAAATACCCCTGCCATTAGCAAAATATTCAAAAATACCCCTATATACACAGAGACAAAAGAGAAGAGTTGAGAGAAACTCTTCCTTCCTATTCCATATCTTTAGCAAGTCGAGTCATATTTGTTTTCTTCGACAGGCTCAACCTATTGGCTTTGTAGTGTTGAGATTAAAGTGTTGTTTTATCTTGGGAGACTATTGCCCGCTAACGTAAAAGCATATATACGGGGCAATCTTGTCTTAAGGATAGAGGGCTATCCTCGACTCAACACACAACGTTGTAACCTTCCAGATTTAGTTGTTTCTTGATTTCAGGATATCAAGATTCAAGACACAACATACTTGCGGTAGTTCTCAACATTGGCTTTGCAAGGTGATCAAGATTCAAGACACAACACATATGCGGCAATTTTGAAGATTGACCATTTATTTATCCTTTCGAACATTTGTAATAGTTATTACTTCCCGTACTGCTCTATAAAGTACGATATAGTACCAACAACTTAAGACAAGATTTGTATAGTATTACTATTAGTGTTCGAAAGATGTCGGTCAAAAGTTGTGTGACCAAATCTGGATATGGAAATGGTTTTCGGTAGAAGAGAGTGATGATGAATGAACGTGTTCATGGTGTCACCGCTACCAAGACTGGTGGAAACAAGCGCTCTCGAGAGCCTGAGGATGTCAACTGGGACAAGAGGAGAAGATCAAGATGTTATTCTATCTTGTAGCGTAAGGCCTATATCTGTCCCAGACAAAGGATCCGAATAATGGTGAGAAGGAAATGGACACTCAGTCTGATGAAGTGACTGAAGTGAGCCAGAATCCGAAATTGGGATAAGTAGTTTTTCTTACTTGTCAAGAATAGAGATTAAATTATGTCTGATTAAAAATGGATTAAAGTAAGGAGGAATATGAAAATAATTTATATTCCTTATGCTTTAACAAATCGAAGTTTAATCTCATCTTCTTTTCCGTTTAAAGATTGGATTTTGTAAACGACTTAAGAAGATCCGTTCTTTTAAGTGTAATTACTAAAGTGTGTAAAGTATGTCGCACATACAATGGAGAAAGATCCACTAACTGTGCGAAAACTCTTACCACTCTTAAGTAAGCGCCAAGAATTATCTGGGCACCAATCTTAACGGAAGGAGTCTAAAAGCTAAAGACGTTGAGCCTGTCATACTATTTGGCATAAGATCCTTCATAGGATGATATTGGACACTCGGTCACATAAAGCCTCCGGCGATGGGAGTGGGCGAAAATTCCTTTGATAGGATGATATTGGACACTCGGTCATACAAAGCCTCCGGCGACCGGAGTGGGCCAAAATTTCTTTGATATGATGATATTGGACACTCGGTCATATAAAGCCTCCGGCGACCGGAGTAGGGCCAAAAAATTCATTTCATAGGAAAAATAATGGACACCTAGTAAGGCGGGCCACGCTTTCCGTGTCTTAAATGATCCGAAGGCCTAAAGAAGAGGCGAAAAGAAATTGGACACTCAGTCTGCCAAAGCAACTGGAGTGGGCCAGAGTATCTAGATCATATATGATCCGGTTACGCCCTAACCACGGGCAAGAGGTTGTTCATGTGAAGCAACGCCACCTCTAAAGTAGAAGGGGTTGGAGAGGTTGTCCTCAATAGGACTTCATGGATTGTGATCACTCTAAGATGAGGTGATATATATTCCAAACTTGGTTTAAGGGACGCTGTTGGTCAAGCTAGTTTGAGACTAGTCCAATAGGTATATAATAACTAAGAATGGTACAGTACGTCTGTAGCCAAATGAATGATATATTTGTAATCCGTGCATCTATGCCATCATAGATTAAGACACGTTAAATAGCAAGTCATTCAAAAGCTAACGATGTTGAGATTGTTGCCTTCTGTCGACATAAACCCTCAAAATAAATGTGAGGTAGATGAAGAGGCAAAATCACCTTTCCAAATTCCGTCAAGGGAATAGCGAAAGAAGCACCGCTCCTCTAGAACTTAGTCACACCTAATTGGGTGATTTGAAGTTTATACAAAATAGGGGGGGAGACAAGTACGTTGTGATCTTCATTGATGATGGTACAACGTATGGAATCCTTTGTTTGTTGAAAAGCAAAGATGAAGTTGTTGAAGCAGATAAGCGCTAAAAGCAGAAGTTGAAAATCAACTAAGCCTACGGATTGAGAAATTCGTAGTGATAGAGGGGGAGAATGTGAAGAATCGTTCATTAAACGAATGTTCATTTCTCACCTCAGTCCAACGGTGTTAGCCAAAGTCGTACGCCCAATTTATGTGGGGTTGCTTGGTAAAAGTTGGAATAATGAAATAGGTCAAGTTGTACCTAAGACTGTAGATTGCATATCCACTGGATCTGCAAATAACAGTAGTGATGATCGCCTCTTGGCGTCAAAGAATACTGAATTCTTTGAAGATCGCTTTCCTTGAAAAAGGAAAAAGGAGTAATTGCTCAAGGTTAACAAGAACCCGCGAGGGCCTAACTGTCCGGAACTGGACGTTCCGTATCTACATGACTCGAAAGTTGCTGGCTATCCGGAACTTAATATTCCAGATCTGCAGAACTCAGGGATTCTAGATGTTGAACCGAGAAGGAGCAAAGAGGGGACAAAGACTTGTTCCATACCTTCTAGCTTGTATGGTTGAGAACGAACCATGGACAATTAATAAATAATTGTCATCTCCAAAAGCGCTGCTTTGGAAAGAAGCTACAAAGAGAGAAATAGACTCTATCATATAGAACCATACTTGCGTAATGGTTGATCTTCCTCCGGGAAAAGAACCTTTGGGTTGTAAGATGTGCTCCCCTGTGAGTAGCTTCACATCCAGGGCCATTGCAGTCTTGCGTGGCATGAATGTTGAATTAGCCTTCCCAACCGTAGAGTTGGAAGAAGAGAATCGACTTGGTTTGCTTGATCGTTGTTGGGCTTCTTTCGAACTTTCATTTTGGTCCCCGAAATGTTTACATTTTGGTCCCGAAAGTTTCGTATAAAACAGAAACAATGAATCGACCACGTAAACATTGACTCGAAGTTAGAATGCCAACAAGTTGGAGAATCAACAAGATCTAAAAGTAAAAGTCATATTGAAACAAAGTCTCGATATGAAAGATATGGGTATCACAGATGACATCTTTGGAATTGGATTTCTAAGACATCTAACGGATCGGTCGATAGTTGACAGTCTCGTTGAAGCCACTAATGGATATGAATCATAGAACTGATTGGAGTCATGGTGCACCCATAGACAAGGAGCGATATGCTCAGGTCACGTGTAGTTCAATGTATTGTACACACTACAACCGACCTGGTATCGTCTTCCAAAGCAGATCAGTTGAACTAAGGTTCACTGATGATTTCAATACATGATCAATAGAAAGGCGTTAAGTCGGATATGACGATATCTGAATTATTCACTTATCTACGGATTATAGTATTCGGATGTCCAAATGGTTCGAGAGAACACTCATGATGCAAATGGACATCAGATATGAAGAACACCAAAGCCACAAGTAAATGTGTATGGTGGTTCTTGGAAAATCCTCTAAGCAAACTTGCATCGGCCGATTCATGATGGAATCGGGGTTTATCACTTTATAGGAAGCATGAAAGAAGTTGAGTAACTTCACGACTCTTTAGAGGACGTCCCTTATTGGGAGAAACCCGTGCCTTCGACAGCTATACATCGTGGCTAGCCGGTCGGCTTCGGGAAGGACACGGATGACGGCGTACGGACATATCTTTTAGGATCCGTCGGAGACATAAGACCGTATGGCGCTTGATCATCACGGGTGTCACATCCTTGTTTACTAACTAAGGGACTACCCGGAGATCAAGTGTTCTGCCTGTCTAGGGGAATTGGCTTAAAACCCAAACAATACGAACCTTTGCGGTGGAAACCCAACCATACTGATTGGAGATCCCAAAAATGTGGTTCAATGGGAAAACTAAGCGGCAAAAGGTTCAGTTGAGCGCTTCGGTGGAAGCAAGAAGCACTTCGGATGATGATTTACGTACGGAAACATGAATCCAAAGTCGTTCCCGCGATAGACATTAAAGTGTTGCCTGCATGGTGGGTAAAGGTTAAGCTTCCAAACCTTTAAAAGATCCTCAAACGGTTGAGGTTAAGGTTGGGGGAACTTTTAATGATTCCTAACACTTGTGAAGTGGGGTATAGCAGGATACCTTGTAGGAGATCACCTATTTAAGTGCGAGGATGGCCGACTCAAATGAACGCACTTAAGAATCCAAGTGTGTCTATGGCCACAACGAACAGAAACGTAAGAAGGGAAATGAATAAGAAGAGTTATTGTGTTGATATCGTTGTCTTGGCTTACACTAAACACTGACGGTTCAAGACATCACGTTCACCGCGCAGTAAGTAAGTCCGATGGTATTCAACTAGGGAAGGTTCAAAGTGTAAGCTACCTCTCCTGATGCAATATCTTTTCGCTGAAAGATTGCTGAAATGTAGGCACCTTGTGCGTGCGCCACAATCTCTCTTTCATAGAGGGGATTGTTGGAAATTAGCCTTTGGCGGGGAGATGCGTCCACCCATCTTTGATGAATTAAACACTTGTGTTCCGCATGTTGGAGACCTTGTCTCTTCGCACATGCATGATCTACGAAGTGAGTAGATGACCGTAGGGCCAAGAATCGTCTAATTTCGTTGAGAAATGAAAGAGATATTGGTCCACGAAGTAAGGTGTTTGAGACATGGAAATGTGGTGTGGGACAAATCTACCACATCGGTGGGAATAGGAAGAATTGCTCTCTATATAAGTCTCTAATGTGGTAAAGGGTTTGGATCCCCAAGGGGTATCCCATGTGTTTAAAGGAGGGAAGACCTAGATGTGCTTGGGTTCAAGGCTAAGCCCACACGCGCGCCGCCGCCGCCCGCCCGTCCCGTCCGGTCCGGTCCGGTCTCGGGCTCGGGTCACGGGGTTCGGGTAACGGGGCTCGGGTAACGGGTTGTGGGCTGTGGGCCTTTCTGATATTATCTTTTTGGACCAGAGAACTCTGCCAGATGTACAGTTTGATCCCCGAAGTTTCATATGTACGCTTTGGACCGAAATTCTTTTATATGTACGCTTTGGTCCCCGAAGTTTCAATATTTACAGTTTGGTCCCCGAAATTTCGGAGACTTTTTCTCGCCTACCGTTGGGATCGTTTTTGAGGAATTAATCAGCCATTACTTGGCCGATTAACTCCTCCATTAACACCCATTACTTGGGCAATTGGGCGACCTTTCATTGGCCATTAACACCATTACTTGGTCGTTTTAATGCCCTCCTAAATGGCCATTAACAGCCATGTTTTGGCAGTTGGACAGCCCCTTCTCTATGCTATATATTGAGCTTCATTTGGCTCAATTCGGTGGTAGAATATAGACGAAAAACAGGCCACAAAACGGACGAAAAAGACACCGAAAAATCAAGAAACCGATGGGTGAAAAATCAAGAAACCGGTGGCTGAAAAATCAGCAAACCAAAGTGGCTGAAAAATCAGCAAAACAAAGGCTGAAAATCAGTCAAAAACAAAGTGACCAAACCCTCACGTATACACAAGATATACACTACAGAGACACACTATATACACAGAGACAAAAGAGAAGAGTAAAGAGAAACTCTTCCTTCCTATTCCATATCTTCAGCAAGTCGAGTCATATTTGTTTTCTTCGACAGGCTCAACCTATTGGCTTTGTAGTGTTGAGATTAAAGTGTTGTTTATCTTGGGAGACTATTGCCCGCTAACGTAAAAGCATATATACGGGGCAATCTTGTCTTAAGGATAGAGGGCTATCCTCGACTCAACACACAACGTTGTAACCTTCCAGATTTAGTTGTTTCTTGATTTCAGGATATCAAGATTCAAGACACAACATACTTGCGGTAGTTCTCAACATTGGCTTTGCAAGGTGATCAAGATTCAAGACACAACACATATGCGGCAATTTTGAAGATTGACCATTTATTTATCCTTTCGAACATTTGTAATAGTTATTACTTCTCGTACTGCTCTATAAAGTACGATAGAGTACCAACAGTTATGTCTAAGAATAAAATATCTTCTATTTATAGAAGTCCAAAACTTCTCATACAAGAAAAGGATAAATATGGTAGAGTTTTTTTTTACAAAGAAACTCTTTTCCACCAAGAAATCATTTTTAAAATAAAACATATTATAATAGAATTCAAATAAGATAGGAAATTCAAGACAAATCATAACAGTCAAAACTGCATGCACAAGTAATATATGTACCGATTTCAAATATATAAATTGGTTTATGTCTGAAGTAACTTCATACCTAATGTTCGTAAGTCTGAAATTGATTATGAAACGGCTAAACATTAAATATCTTTTAATTTTTTATTATATCTTAAATAGTGATCCTCTATATGTGCACTTGACCGGAAGGTGCTCCCTTTCGAACTCGAATTCATAACCTCTAATTCAAAATTAACTGATTTCATATACATTTCTTGATGGTAAACTCTTCGAAGTTTTTTCATAAATAACAACTAAGCAAAAAAAACAAAAAGGTCATGTAATCAACATGATCGGGAATGTATCATCTAAAATTGATTAAAATGTAGTTTTGATATGGTATAATAATATGTGGGCAGGTCACATATTTAAGCCGTGAAAACAGTTTTTTATAGAAATGCAGGATAGTGTTGCTATAATAGACCCTTGTGATTCAGCATTTTTCCCGACATCGCACGTAGTAGAAGCTTAGTGCACCGGAATGCTCTTTTTTAATAATATGTGGGCACTGAGTATCCATAAAGGATTGAAAGGTACTTACATTACAGATAAAATAGGTAATGAATTAGTGTGGCCCTAGCAAGAAATTTAACATTATTATCTTCAATCAAATAATTGAGGAAGAAACACAGCTAGGCATCCATAGTTGTGTTGTAAAGATTTCAATTAAGTACCTAACTAATACCTGATTTAATTAAATAAGTTTGATTAGACAAGTTTGTAAGTTAATCAATCACTAAGCATTTCTTTTTTTTCACGTGATTCTTTAATTGTTTACTGTTTAATTTTACCATCCACTTGCGCCAATAATTTTGATTATTTTAAGTTCATAGTACAGCATTGGTTCTTGTGCATGGAACCAAATCACGTTAGTATTGATCCAAGTTTAAAACTTAAACTCTTATCTTAATTAAAATTAATTTTATCTTCAGTAAGAAAATGTTATCTTGGTAATGGTAGGTGGACCTTTTTAATTTACTTTGCTACTTTGACCATAAACTTTGCCGGAAAGTAAAGAAGTAAATGAAATTATTAGTTTCTAAGTAATATTTAAAAAGTGAAGTTAGAGAAATTAGTTTCTAATATCTAAAAAGTACTCCCTCCGATTCAAAATAAGTGTCGACTTTGCCTTTAGCACACATTTTAAGAAAATACTAATTCCTAAAAAAATAGGTATTCTGACTAAATTACCCTTAATTAAATACTACCAAGTTAATATAGCTTCTTGATACTATCTAGCTTAAGGAATTTGCTATTCGCGCTTTTTTTTCCGATCTTGTACCTTAGTTATAAAAAGTTAAATAGAGATAAATTTGAAAGAAAATAATTAATTCCTTCTTGATTCTGTAAGTAAATACTTGTATTAGACCAAAATAAAAAGGCTAAGTGGATATTTATTATGAACCAGAGGGAGTAGTGTTTAGTGGTAAGCAAATTAAGTATACCATTTTTAAAATTTAAAGAGAAATCACAAGAAAGAAATTAAAAAATAATCTGAGTCATAGTTCAATTATTCTTGGAAACAACATTAAAGTGGACTTTAGGTTTTTGAATTTACAAACAAGTGACGAATTATGTAAAATGAATTTCATTGTTAGTGTATAAAACAAAAATTCATGTTCAAATAAGGTCTCGAATAAAACTGATAATAATTGTAAACTGTGTCCAAATAAGAGTACTATGGTATCTACAAAATATAAATGATCTTAATTAGGAGTAATCTGTTTCCCGAAACGAAATTCCGACAAGACAAGTAACCACAAAGTACTTTAGTTCCATTCATGTGAATTAATTTCAAAATACGAAAATTAAATTATAACTTTATAACTTCTAAAGTTCTAATACAATTCGTATTTATATTTTTAAGTTTTTAAAATAAAATTACATGTTTGTTATTGCTTTATTTTGTGACCTCTATCCTTTGCTATCTACATCTGCTCCCAATGTCACCCCTCCCACTTCTCTAACTGCCCAAGTCTCTCCTCCCACCGCTTTAGTAACAATCTCTCCGTCAACTTGACACAATAGACTTGGACATCTAGAAGCGCTTGTTTTTAATTTTCTTCAGAACAATAATTTAATTCGTTGTCCTAGTGGAAAATCTGCCCAACTGTGTTTTTTTTGCCCTTTAGGCAAACATGTTTGCCTCCCTTTTCAGTCTTCTTTAAGTGTTACGTTTTCTCCATTTGATATTGTTCATGCAGATTTATAGACATCTTCTGTTATTAGTTCACTGGCTCATAAATTCTATCTTGTGTTATTAGATGACTTTTCTCACTTTATCTGGATTTACCCTCTAAAATTCAAGTCATAAGTTTTTACCAAGTTTCTTAAGTTTCATAACTTTATCAAAACAATTTGAAAAATCCATCAAATCATTCCAATGTGATAACGGTCGTGAGTTTAATAATTCTGCGTTTCATAATTTTTGCACAAATAATGGCATGATTTTCCATTTCTCCTGTCCCCACACCTCACCCGAAAATGGAAAAACCGAATGAATCATCCGTACTATCAACAACATGGTTCGTACCATTCTTTTCCATGCCTCTCTCCCCCTATCGTTTTGGGTCTATGCAGTCAAAATGGTATAATACATCCTTAATATTTTACCCACCAGTACTCTTCACAACAAAACTCCCACCGGAATTCTCTACCGTCGGATCTCTTCCTATGATCACCTTCAAATTTTCAATTGCCTTTGCTATCCAAAACTTGTCTCCACCGCCCCTCATAAATTAGCACCCCGAACCACTCTGTGTGTCTTCGTAGGTTTTCCGTCTAATCATAGGGGCTATTTGTGCTATGACCTGTCCACTCATCAAATTCACGTCTCTCGTCACGTCACGTTTGACGAGACCATATTCCCTTTTTCGAACATAAAAATATACTGAAAAATGGACTATGCATTCCTAGATAAGTCCAACATATCCCCCGTCATACTCAGCAAACTGCATCAGTCCACCACTGTACCCCCGTCACTGCCACCTACCGCTGCCACATCCAGCAACATAGCTGAGTCATTGTTACCGTCTTTGTCCTCGTCTCTGCTATCGCCGCCTGCCAACACCACCACTGGCAATCGGCCCAGCGTCTCCTTGTCACTCCCGGTCATCTTCCCGACCACCCACCGACAACTGTCACCGATATCTCCAGTGTTACAGCCATCCTCTGACGATATTCCATTCAACCCAGTGTCCCCACCACCGACACTACCACTGCATCGGTAACCCGACCCCACGACAATACCCGTACCTAAAACCCTATCGACCCACTATGTTCCCCATTGCCGACTCTGGCACCCAGTAGCCCCAACCCACCCGATCAGACCAACTCCCCGACCCAAACCAACTAGATCTGAATATATGACACCTCATATTCTACCTCGTACTATGTCGACCATACCCAACACCCACCTGACACCACTACTGCCACCAGAACCTCTGACCCGACATCATCCCACAATACCCGACCCACCCCTGCCCCCACGCACTATATGGAAACACGTGCCCAACACAGGATTTTTAAACTCAAAGTCCAGTTTAACCTATCCGCATAAACCATATCTCAATTCCCAAAAGCTTAAAATTAGCCAAATTCGACCCTAGTTGGAATGCGGTCATGCGTGAAGAATTTAATGCTTTAACGAACCAGCACACTTGGGATTTGGTTCCTAGATCGGAGGGGGTGAATATGATCCGATGCATGTGGCTTTTTCATCACAAATACAGAGACATTGATGATTTAGAGAGATATAAGGCGAGAGTTGTGGCCAATGGCACTAATCAACAGAAGGATATTGATTGTGGTGAGATATTCAGTTCGGTTGTTAAACCGGCTACCATTCACATAGTTTTGAGTATTGTTATAGGTAAGCATTGGCCGATTCATCAGCTTGATGTGAAGAATGCATTTCTACATGGGGATTTGAAAGAAACTATTTACATGCACCAACCACCTGGTTTTTTCCATCCAACAGCCCTTCAGTATGTATGTCGTCTCTGTAGGTCACTTTATGGTTTGAAACAGGGCCCTAGAGTGTGGTATGATCGCTTTGCACATTACATTATGTTGATTAGGTTTGTATGCAACAAGTGGGATAATTCTCTATTTATTTTTCATAGAGGTAGTAACATTGCTTATTTATTGTTATATGTGGATGACATTGTGCTTACTGCCTCCTTTGATTTGTTGAAAAATGAGATCATTGCATTTCTTAAAATTGAATTTGCTATGACCGACTTAGGGAAGTTGAGTTACTTTTTGGGGATATTAGTGACTAGGTCTACAGATACTATATTTTTGTGTCAGCGCAAGTATGCAGAGGAGATAGTATACAAGGCTAAAATGACGAACTGCAAGATAATATTCACTCCGGTTGACTATAAATCAAAGTTTAGTGTTGTTGATGGTGATCTAGTGTCTGATCCTACCCTTTATAGGAGTCTTGCAGGTGCACTACAGTATTTTACTTTCACCAGGCCTGATATTGCTTATGTTGGTCAGCATGTATGTTTATTCATGCATGCCCCCATGGAGCCTCATTTTACTGCTCTTAAGTGTATTATTCGGTACGTTAAGGGCACACTTGATCATGGATTGCATCTATAACCCTCAGCACCGACCAGGTTATTATCATATACAAATGCTGATTGGGCAGGTTTTCTGGACACGCGACGCTCCACCTCCAGCTACTATGTGTTCTTAGGGGATAATCTCATTTCATGGTCTGCCAAGAGGCAAGCCACCCTATCCCGTTCGAGCACAGAAGCAGAGTATAGAGGCGTTGCAAATGTTGTTACTGAGATCTGTTGGCTCTGAAACCTTCTTTTGGAGCTTCAGTGTCCCTTGCGTAAGGCGTCGTTGGTGTACTGTGATAACATATCCGCAATATACTTATCTCATAATCCAGTTCAGCATCATTGAACCAAACACATTGAGATGGACATACACTTTGTTCGTGAGAAGGTTGCTATTGGTCATGTTAAGGTGTTGCATCTGCCTTCTTCGTATCAGTATGCAGATATATTCACTAAATGACTACCTAGACAGTTATTCATCGACTTCAGATCCAGTCTTAGTGTTCGGCCTCCTCCCGCTCCAACTGAGGGAGTGTATTAGCGTATATTATTAAATATACTCCATATATTTTGTAATGTTTAGTGTTGTATAATTATGATAGAAATATGATCCTTATTGGATTAGGATTCCACAATGTACATTATATATATTTGTATTAATGAGAAAGACTCCTCAAGGGAGATTAATACAATTTTAAAGTAAGGTCTATGTACACTCTACTCTCTTTAGACTCACTTATGAGATAAACAAACATGTTGTTGTATATTTATAAATTAGAAATACTTCCAACAGACTCAACTGAAGAACCAACTAAAGAAGAAGTTATGTCTAGCATACACACTGAATGCAAATATATATATTACCAAGAGCGAACTGCAAATAATCAACCGGCTTCTGTACCATTTTCTTCTACTTCACTGCAACCTAATAAAAAACATGATGTTTCTGCTTTTAGTATTCAAGACCTTAGAAATAGAATGTATAGTGGTTCAAGTTCTTCACAAAATAGCGAGTTTGATGTTTATGTTTTGCAGGGTGTTGTAACGTACAAATCAATTGTCAATGAAGATGGGTGAAGACTTGCAACTGGAGGGAGAATGAGAAGACATTTTCGACACTATCAAAGATGACCTGAGATATGTTGAATATTCAAGCGTCATCAACAGCTTCTGAAAGCGCTTTTTCTGCTGGAAGGTTTCAAATAGGAGAGCACAGACACTCATTGGCAGGAGACAACTTGAAGATTGCAGTTTTATTCAGAGATTGGATTAGAGCGGAGCGTAGAATGTGCGGTCAACCAGAGATCAACGAAGAAGACGGCAACAACTACAACGAAATCTTATCCGAGGGAGCAAAAAGCGACGTCGAACAATTTGACCAACAACTTCCAATTCCAACAGAAGATCCTCAAGAGATTGTGAGGAAATTAGAAAAAGTATGGTTGACTATGTAATTTTTTTAATGATAATTTTACTATGTGATTTGCAACTTTTGAACTACGAAACAAAGTTGCAATTTTGAAATTGTATTACAAAATAAATCATATTTCTATTAAATAATATAAGAGGCACAAAAACAGCATTGGAATGTTTATATTCACTATCTTGTTCAATTATTTAAGTGTTTAAATATATTGTTTTTTTAAATTAAGTGTCTAAAAAAAATTAAAATCCCCCCAAATCCCCCTACCCGATCCGTCCCGTCCTCCCAAATCCCATCTCCTCTTCCTGTGGGATGTGAAACCAAACGGGACCTCTTCCACTTCCGCCTACCTCTGCCCGCCAATCCCGTCAAGACCTGGTCCCGACCCCCCAAATCCCGTCAAGACCTGGTCCCGACCCCCCAAATCCCGTCATGTCCCGCCCCGACCCGGCCCACTCGCCACCCCTATATTAAAGTCAAAACTTAGAAAATGAAGTGGAGGAAGTAAATTTGTTTGTCTGATGTGGCAAAGCGTAACTTTATAATATTAGAGTTTGAGAGGAACACGTGTCGGTGAATTGACGGTTTATCCGAATCTTCGGTCTGATTTTATTGGTAATCTCAACCAGATAATTTTTTCTAGATAATTATTGGTTCTGATGTGGATAGGCCGATAGGGGGACATACGGTATAATGACTCGGGCCTATCCAGATAATTTTTTCTAGAAAAAATTAGAACGTATGCATATTGAGTACAACATAAATTCTTATTAAATCTCATTTTGTTTGACAAAATATTATTCATGATTCAAATAAATTTTCTTTTTTCTATAATGGAAATTTTTTATATTCTTGATGACCTTGTTCATATATATATATTAGCAACTCTTTTTTATATTTATGATATTCATTAGCAGGGAAGTCTGTTTGCTTTTCGAATATTCGTCTTGATAATTTCAAATAAGTATATGCAATTTTCGATAATAGCTCTAAGAGCAAGTGGGTGAAGCTATATATTAACCTCGTTGATAAGTTTGACTACAAGTAGATAATGTGTTTCCACTTTTAATTTTTTATATTTTATTTTTTTAGCTAATTTTAACCTTGGCTTGATGCTTCATAGTTTTGTAATATAGCACGAGATGAGTCTCATCTTATCTGAATATCCCAATATCCATTTTCCTTAATAATTTCTTCAAAAGCAGCTTCTCATATTTGGGTCTTGACACTGTGAATATTTAATTTAATCTTTCCCGCACAAGAAGGAGACCAAACTATTAGTTTGGCTTGTTTAGATAATACAATATTTTGTGTAGGAAATACTTCAAACAGTTTCCGTAGTTTGCATATAACATTGATAGGCGGACATTTCTTTTGTATCAAATTTATATTTTTTTTCTTTTCATTCATGCCACATGATTCAAACAATTGCTTATTCAATTTTGCCGATATTTTCTGACAACTTTTAATTATAAAAATATTTATATATTCATATACTCTCCCATTTTATTTTGTGACATCATTTTCATTTGGGAGTTAGAAGTTCTACTTTGATAATAATTCTCTTACATATTTTTAAGTATAAATAATTATTAGTTTTTTGACTTTAAGCTTTCATAAATCGTTTCAACGAATGATTTACAACCGTCTACTTTAGTAGTAGGATTTAATACAACACCAATAAAATAAACAGTGGAAATAGAAAAAAAAATTATAAACATTTTTAATAGCTGGCTTGTAAGTTGGTTTTTGCATATATTCATTAAGTAACAAAAATATTAGAGCTATATAAAATAACATAGATGAAATAGTAGGATAATACATCCCAGAAAATTTCTTAGTAGCTAGAAAAAAATTCTCTAAAAATGTGATAAGTTCCAAAATTTTATCCCAATCATCATCTACAAGCATATATGTTGGATTTTGATTATGGGCGTTAAATAATAATGTTATAGGTCTTCTATACTCGTGAGCAACAATTAGTTGCTCATACAAAGAATTTCACCTAGTCGAAACTTCTTTTGAAATTTTCTATAAGGTAATCCACAATCATGATAAAAAAAATTATACTCTTTGCGTCTTTGTATTTTATTAACTTTAAAAATAAAATTTATAGCAAATTGTACTTTATCAAGGATGTTTTAAAAAAGTTTTAGGCCATCCTTTACAACTAAGTTATAAATATGATATGCACATCTAACATGAAAAAAATCGGAAAAAGATGGAGTAAATCGAGTTTTTAAAATGTTTACAGCATAATCATTAGAAGAAACATTATCTAATGTAATAGTCATAATTTTATTAGTAATTCCATAATATTCACAAATTTCATGAAATATTTCTTGAAATAAAAGCTCAACGTGTGCCTTTCATCAATATATCTATATGCTAATATACGTTTTTGCATAGACCAATTCTAATATATCCAATGACATGTGACAGTTAAATAATCATTACTGTTAGTACTACGGCCTATATCAGAAGTGATAGCCACTTTGTCATTAAAATGATACAATGCATAACGTAAATACTGTTGATATTCATGGGCAAATTTAAAAACATCTCTTCTAACAGTTGATCTAGGAAAATCGTTAAAAGAAGGACTATATGTTTCTCTAATGTAATGAATAAAACCAGGAGAGGAAGAAAATGAAAAAGCCAAACCCTCCACATCAATTAGTTTTGCTAAATTGTCCCTATCTCTATGTTTATCATATTTAGGACCTATAATTCTCCCCCGTCATCGGGTTTATTCGACTCTGTACTTGGTCGGGGACACTATGCGAACCTTGTCCCGACTCAAAAGGCATTTGCACACCCGATTTTTCAGCCAGGTATTGGTTATAGCTTGCTTTGTGGGAGTTTTCTACATGTCTCATTGAACCTCCCGTCCCACATCGACCTTTTCCAGTTTTAAATTTATAAACTTCGCGATAAATTTTACATATAGCTAGTTGATTATCAATGTCCCTATCAAAAAAATCTTATGCAACTGATTTTAATTTTCGTTGTTTTTGGCCTCGACTCATACTAGGGGGAATAGGAGGCATTTCAGTTTCAATTTCAGGTTGAGACTCAGTCTGAGCCTGAGGTGCACTAGTGAGTGTGTTATCTAAATTATCTTCTAATTCATTTTCTAAATTAAAGTCTGGTTCAAATGTAGAATAAACCTCATGATCTAATAGTATATTAATATTAATATTAACATTAAAAATGCAGTTTCATCTATATGGGTGAAATCATCGTAATTAGGATTACTAGAAGAAGCACCCTTACCCTTGTTATCCCTAGTACCTCTACCAGAAAAATGTCCACTCCGTTCCATTATAATTATGCAAATAAATAATTAAAGATAATGAAATTAAGTACGATAATTAAAATTAATTAACAATAATAATTTAAAGAAGGAACGAAGGTACCAAACGCGTAACGTCGACGTGTAATTGAGGTTGAAAATTGAAACTTTGCTTGATGATCCTCAAACTAGTTGCCAACTTCACTCCCAATTTTTAAACTTTGATAGAAAATAGCAAATAAAAAATAATATTTAGTAGGCAATGTAGACTTGTAGAGAGAGAGAGAGAGAGATGGTAGGAAGATTTGTGAGAATAATGAAGAGGAAAATGAAGTATTTATAGTTGAGAAATATGGTTAAAGTGTAAATATATACTAGGAGTTAAAAATAAATATTAAGGGGGTGGGGGCCAAAATGACCGTTATAGCCGTTGCCAATGGCTAAAATTGAAATTGACTCGTTGTGCAACAGTTATTTCTGCAAAGGGAAGGGGGTCGGGGCGGGGCGAGAGAGGAGGGATCGGGATGGGCGGGACGAGCCCTAGTCCCATCCCGAGTACGATCCCCGACACCGTCATTTTCCATCCCATTTTGTAAGGGGGTCAGGGCGGATAGCGGGCCGGGATCGGGCCGACCCGGCCCACTCGACACCCTTACTTTAATATAGAATTTAAAGAAACTTAAAGTATAAAGTGCAAAAATTAAGAAGTTACTAAATATAATAAAATTATACGTACATTTTTTGAAATAAATAATAATAACATATCCAGTGTAATTTTACAAGTGAATCCAAGGGAATGGAGAGATTGATGACGATGTCACACATCGTATTGGGGCAGGGTGGATGAAATGGAGGCTCGCATCTGGAGTCTTATGCGATTAAAAAGTGCCACAAAAACTTAAAGGTAGGTTCTATATGGCGGTGGTTAGACCGACTATGTTGTATGGAGCGGAGTGTTGGCATGTTAAGACTTCACACATCCAAAAGATGAAAGTTGCGGAGATGAGGATGCTGAGATGGATGTGCGGGCATACATGGAGGGATATGATTAGAAATGATGATATCCGGGACAGAGTGGGAGTGGCCTCGGTGGAGGATAAGATGCGGGAAGTGAGGTTGAGATGGTTTGGGCATGTGCAGAGGAGAGACACAAATGCCAAAGTGCGGAGGTGTGAGAGGTTGGTTATGGACGGGTTCAAGAGGGGTAGAGGTAGGCCGAAGAAGTATTGGGGAGAGGTGATTAGACGAGATATGACACATGTGCAACTTACTGAGGACATGACCTTAGATAGGGGGTTGTGGATGACACGAATTAGGGTAGAAGGGTAGTAGGTAGTCGAGCATAGTCCTACTTATGCTTGCAAACTGGTAGGGGTAATTTTATTATTGTAGGTCTGCTTAGCCTATCATATAAATAGGCATGTTATTGCTTTATAGTTACACGTAGCTGATTTTCTGCTGATATATGTCATTTGGTGTACTTTGTTTAGCTTATTTACCTGCGCTAGTTAATGCTTGCTTTTTTGAAATGCGCTATCATGGCTTATTCACTTTTGATACCAACATTTTCATACTGCTTTAAAATTTTTCGGATCGTTTCTCTTGCTTTACTTGTGCTTATGCTCTATCTTGAGCTGAGGGTCTCTTGAAAATAACTGCTCTACTTACCAAGGTATATGTAAGGTCTGCGTAAACTCTACCATCTCCAAACCTCATGTTGTGAGATTTCACTGGGTATGTTGTTGTTGTAAGTCTGTAGAGAATAGAGAGTGTATGCAGACTTTATCCTTACCTTGAGAGGTAGATAGATTGATTCCGAAAGACATTCGACTCAAGAAAAAACATGACAAAAAGGCCAAAAAGTTGTCAAAATACTATTAGGAAGCATTAGTGAAGAAAACTAAAGTAACAATAAATGCATCAAACTAATACGATATTCGAAGTACAAGATGTAGTAGATAGTAACAGGAAATCGAAAGACAAGAAACTACAAAGGTAACACTACCAGTGGCGAATCCAGAATTTTCACTCAGGGTGTTCGAAAAAAATAACAAAAGCTGAATATAAAAAATAATATTTATCCCTGAGAATTGAACCTAGGATGTTGGAAACAATTTTGAACACCCTGGACCACTTGAGCTAACTTTTTACATTGGTTTAGGGTGTTCAAAAGTTAATATATGTACATAAACACAGAAAATATACCCTAAATATACAGTGTAATTTTTTACCAAGGGTGTTTGGGTGAACACCTCACCAACACCTAGATCCGTCCATGAACACTGCGTCTACTAGTATGAAAGGATACACGAGATACGTGTTGCGTAAATATATTTCACAAGTATGATTTCTTTATTAAAATAGATCGCTTAAAATGATTCTTTATTAAAATAGATCGCTTAAAAGATAATTATAAGCGACGATTTATAGAAAAAATCGATAACTTTGAAAAGAAAAAAAATCTTTGTTCCAATTTACGTTGTGCATTTTGATTTTTTAAAAGTTCAAGAATAAAAAAATGTCTATTGAAAATTATTTTAAATTAAGTTATTGATATTTGTGTAATTATAGACCATTTTATTAAGGGTGTGTTTGATATAAAGGAAAATATATTTTATATAATTCATGCAAACACTATATTATGGAGGTGGAATGGAGGGTAGGAGTGTGCGGGGTGACGGGGATGGGGGCTATGAAAGGTGGTGGTGCGTTGGAAGGTGAGGAGAAGATAATTAATATAAAATATCATTTATGCAATTTATTTTTTATACTTTTATTAGGAAAGTCCTTCTCCTCGTAGGAATTTGTGATGCTATGAAAATTTAATCAACCAAACATATATTTTCCTACATACTAAACACATCGTAAGGGTAAAAAAAAATTATAATTAAATTAATAAATATTTTATTTAGAGGTAAATTAAAAAATACATTACATAAGTTGGGACGGAGAAATATTTTTTATGCTACATTGAACTATGTAAAAATTCTTCAAACTAAGGCTTAATGCATGGACATCCCTTTAAATTTGTTAGTAAATTTTATTTTGATACTCAAATTAAGGTTTGCTTCAATTGAGCACCTGAACACATAGTAAAATGTTCTTATTAAATACTTTTGGGTTAATTTTTTTTTAAAAAAAACTGTGCGTGTTCTCAAGTGTCTTAGTTCCTGAGCGTATGTATTAGTTCATAGTATGATTTAGGCTTAATACATAGACTTCTCCTTGAACTTGTCAGTGAATTTCATTTAAACATTCGAAATATAACTTATTTCATTGAACACTTGAAAATATGATAAAGTGTTCCTATTATATAATTTTGATTCAAATATTTGAAAATCTTTTGCACATATTGTCGAGCACACATTACATAAATAAGTTAACCACGTAAAATAAGTGACATTCTTTATTTATATGCATTAACCTTAGTAAGGCATAAAATTAACCTCAAACTTATTTCAAATGAGGTTGATGTGTATATTAAAAGAGATGTCATATTCATTATGATTAATTTAACTATCTAATAGATGATTGATAATATAAGCAAAAGTTTTTTAAAAAAATGAATGGAAAGTGTCTAATATGAGTACCTTAACATATTTTTAGGTGGTTAATTGAAACAAATTGTAGTTAGAGTGTTTAAATAAAATTTATTGAAAAGTCTGGGGTAATGAATGTATTAAACATAGTTTATTTTTAAAAACAAATTATGTGGTCCTTATCACTAATCCATCACACTCACACATGCCTCAACCCCTCTATATATTTCCAAATCTCTATTCACTCTCCGTTCCGCTTTATTCGCTTCTTTCTTTCTTTCAATTAGGTGTACGGCTTCCATTCACCGAGTGTATGTATTAGTCATCGATTCACCAGTTATATCAATTGTGATTTATTTTTATTCGTGGATTCTTCGAGAAGCATGTCGAGCGCGTGTAGCGATAAGTCATCGTCGACGATGGCAGTTGCCGGCGGCGGTGAAATCATGTTGTTTGGTGTGAGAGTAAAAGTTGATCCTATGAGGAAAAGCGTGAGTTTGAACAATCTGTCACAGTACGAGCAGCCAAATACTAACAGTAACAACGGTGGTGATAATATCAATGAGTCGTCTAAAGTGGTTGATGAAGGTTATGCATCTGCAGATGACGCTGTTCAACACCAGTCCAACAGTGGTCGCGAACGTAAGAGAGGTGAGATCTCTGATCCTCTTTTTTTTCTTGTTGCTGTCGTAAAAAATTGCCGTGTTTTTATGATCGTCTTAAGGATGTTTTTTTTTTCCTTTTTTGATTAATTATTTCAGTCAGTTATTTTAGTCAATTAATGTCTCCTCTAAGTCAACTTTCTGTTAGATTCATCAATCGTTTTCTCTCTCTATGCTCAAATTGTGGAGTTTTACTCTCGACCGTCCTAATTTGTTTAGTACAAAGTCAAAATTTATTGTTTAACCGTAAAAAATATTGTGATCTATATTACCAACTTTTATTTTGAAAAAATCCAAAACTTTAAGGCCGAATTTATAGGAAAAATTAGATCTTGTAACAAAAATAATAGAAGTACTCCTTGCGTACCATATCTTGCTCTCCGATTTTCAATCTGTATAACTTTTACCTAACATTTTAACATGTATTTTTTCACCTACTTGATATGGAAAAGTTGCAATTTATAATAATTTTCATATAGTTTTTTATTATATATATATATTTAAAATATATTGAGTTAATCTAATCCAGTTTAACTTTAAAGTTCAGTTAAATTGATTGAGTACCACATAAATTGGGACGGAAGGGTGTATTTTTTCCTGTCCTGGGAGATTGTTTTTTAACTTTGTACGGTAGTTTTCAGGAACATAAAGTATGGTTTTGATGTTTGATGAAGCTTTGTTGATTTGGTCTGTATTAGGAGTTCCGTGGACGGAGGAAGAGCACAAGTTATTCCTTTTAGGATTGCAGAAAGTGGGAAAAGGAGACTGGAGAGGAATCTCTAGAAACTTCGTAAAGACTCGCACACCAACACAGGTTGCAAGTCATGCTCAGAAGTACTTTCTCCGGCGAAGCAACCTCAACCGTCGCCGCCGCCGATCTAGCCTCTTTGATATCACCACTGACTCGGTGCTTCTTTTTCTCCATGTCTTTCATTTATCAAACTTGTTTTATCTCACCATTATTATTACTTGAAAAGTCAAAACAATTACTTTTAACTACGTATTATACTCGATTGTTCTAATTTATGTGATACAATTCGAATTCTAGAGTTAAATAAGAAAATGTTTAACTACGATTTATTCGTATGCACTTTAAATATTTTAAATTGTTAATTATTGTGACTTATAGTATTTTTACGTAGTTTTTAAATATATAAATTATTTTTCAAAAACTTAATGATTGTATGTCCGAATTCACGATCAAAATAGAAAAGTTTGTCTCTAAATTCGAACTTTATTACATAAATTGGGATGGATGGAGTATATTTCTGTCTTTTTACCCTGTACTAGGTAGTAAGCAATTGTATATGCAATAACAACATACCCGTGTGATTCACGAGTGGTACGCTCACGTTAACCCTGCCTTTGTCGGCAATTGTGTATAGACCGTTTTTAGATAAAATAGAGGAACTGATATCGTAATTGAGATATAAAATTAGATGGTTTGATTTTTGTACTTCGATCGTATTACTCTTTAAACAGAGGGAATGGTATTTTAATTGATATTGGTGCTGGGTTTTGTTGTTATTATTGTTGTATCTTTTCTGTAAAAGAATCTTCATTGGTGTCAAGTTCTTTGTCTTACACTTGCGTTTTTTTTAAAAAAAAATTGAAGTCTGATGAACACTAACTGAAATCTTTGCCACTTGGATATTTGGTCATGAGATTTGTTTTTAGGCTTCAATTTCTAAGTTTCTGTTACTATGACAAACAGGTATCAGTAATGCCAATAGAAGAGGGCAAAAATAACCAAGAAAGCTCTGTTGTAGCACCAGCAACATTACCTACTGCAGAAACTACCAAAACCAATGCATTTCCAGTGGCACCAGCTGTTGGTCCTATCATGTTACCAGCACAGATTGATAAGTCAAGAGAGAGTCCAACCCTGTTTCAACGAGATCAAGGGAATTCATCTATGCTGGTTCGTCCTGTCCCTATGTTTTCAATGCCCAATCCATCGACAGTGATCGACCTTAACGCGAACCAGTACTCGACAATTGAGCCCTCGTCTTTGTCACTGAGATTGTCCTTGTCGCTAGATCAAGCACAAGCATCATCTACTAAACACCCGGCATTTAAAGCGATGTCAAGCTTCAGTAATGGAGAAAGCATCATCAGAGTGGCATGAGATCGAAGGATCTCTGGAAAAATATATGGAAACAAAAGAAATAGGACAAGAGTGAGTAAGCTGGGTTCATAATTATAATTTATATATTCAGTAGAAGTTTATTTAAGGAGATATCCATGTGATTAATTGACTAGACTTTTGGTCCTGATTTGTACAGACCAGAAATAAGTCATGCCTTGTGGTACCTGTTTAATGCTACTCTACTCTTTATTAACTAATTTCTTCCTTGTTTCTGTCTATGGTTAATGGGGTAAGAAACAAGAACATTGAACAACATCACTAATTATATTTGGCACCACCACTTTTGTCCCAACTTGACACAAATGGAGGCATTAAAGTAATTTCAAACAACTTTTGAGGGCATTAAAGTAAGGAAAGGGAAGAGGGTATTAGCATCTCTTTTAATCGTGCCTTCCCCGGTGCCTTCTCTGCCTATTAGATGTGGAAGGTAGAGGGGAAGGATATATTAGGTATGACCCGGTCCTATAATCGTACCTTTCCTTGGTGCTTTCCCAGACATACATGACTTGAGGATATAATAGTCACTTACTGCTTTTTCTATACCAAAAATACCCTTATATGAAAAAGAAGAAATGAAAATTCAACTTTCACTCTCTTCAAGGTAATTATTGTTTTTCTTCTCAATGTATTGATTTTTAATATCTCTCTCCTTAATATAATTACTATTGTTTTTCTTTCCAATACATGAATTAGATAAATTTTTGCATGTCTATTTTTTAAAAAATACTACTATTCAAAAATGTTTTCATTGAAAAGCATATCTTCTTTCAATTCCTCGCTCTGTATACCTCTGTACTCTTTGATATAAGGCTATATATGTGTTTACATAAAAAAATATTCTAGTAAAAATAGAAATAAAATTATTAACAAAGATTTATAAAAGTATATACTAACATGTATATAAATTTTTCATTTTTTCATTGGTCATCACATATGTTTTAATGTCATAAAAATAAAGATAGGATATTATATTTTTCTTTTATTTCTTTTTGTGGTATTTTTCTTAGATTATGATGAACGGGAGTTCATATTTAACATTGATGACCAAAATTCATTATCCTCTTTTCTCATCATCTTTTATTTTTTTCATTTCTTCCTTTATGGTTGACTTTAATTGAAACATTAAATTAACTTAATTTAGCTAAACATTAAATATAATTGAGTAACAATTAACAATTTTTTATTTAAGTCAATCAATTCAAAAAAAATAGTTGATGTAACAACTCAACATTATGGTTTACTTTAATTGAAATATCGAAATGGTTCAATTTAACTAAGTACTACATAAGATTGATTAAAATAAATTGATAACTATTGAATCAATTTCATCAATTAAAAAAAATGTGAATGTAACAAGTAATCAACACTATGATTTACTTTAGTTGAAACATTGAATTATCTCAATCTAGCTACACATTAGATAAAATTGATAACAATTAATAATTTTATATTTAACTCAATCAATTTATTTTTAAATAGTTGATGTAATAAGTAGTCAACACCATGATTGACTTTAATCAAACATTGAGTTTCTTCAATTTAGCTAAGTATTATATATGATTGAGTAACAATTAGCAACTTTTGCTTTATTCAATTAATTTTTTTTATAATTTAAAAATAGATGTAACAAGTAGTCAATATTGTGGTTGATTTTAATTGAATTATCTCAATTAGCTAGGTGTTAGATAGAATTGAGTAATAATTAGCAAGTTTAGATCTAATTCAATCAATTTAAACAAAAATAGTGGACGTAACAAGTAGTCAACATTATGGATGACTTTAATTTAAGATTAAATTTCTTAAATTTAACTAAGTATTATATAGTATTGGGTAAAATGTTTGCTAAATTTTGATTCAATTCAATCAATTTGAAATAATATAAAACATATATTCAACACTATGATTTATTTTAATTGTAATATTGAATTATATATCTCAATTTAGATAAGTATTAGATACGGGACCTACTGCTATAATATAATGTCATTTGATTTTAAAAACGCCGGAGCAACATATCAACGCCTAGTTAATCATATGTTCGAGGATCAAATAGGTAACACAATGGAGGTTTATATTGATGATATGTTATTTAAGTCCCTGAAGCAGAGGACCATTTAAAGTATTTGCAAGAAACATTTGACATACTCCGAAAGTACAACATGAAGTTGAATCCAGAAAAATGTGCTTTTGGAGTTGGCTCGGGAAAATTCTTGAGTGTCTTGGTTTTAAATTGAGGAATAGAGATCAATCTGGAAAAGATCAAAGCTATTGAGGATATTTTCGAGGTACTTGAAGATGTGAAGGCGGTACAAAAACTCACTGTGAGGATATCCACTCTAAGCAGATTTATCTCTCGGTCCTCGGAGAAAAGTCATTGGTTCTTCTCTTTGTTAAAAAGGAAGAATGACTTCGAGTAGATACCGGAGTGTCAGCAAGTTTTGAGGGATTTGAAGAAGTACTTGTCTAGTCCGTCGTTATTGCATAAATTGAAGGCAGACAAGCAGTTGTTCCTGTATCTAGCTGTGTCCGAGGTAGTTGTAAGTGCAGTTTTTGTTTGAGAAGAGAAAGGTACACAATTTCTCATTTACTATGTGAGTAGCACATTAGCTAGTGCGGAAACTAGATATCTTCATTTAGAAAAATTGGCATTGGCATTAATAACGGCTGCTAGAAAATTGAGACCATATTTTCAATGTCACCCTATATGTGTAGTAACAACTTACATGTTAAAGAATGTAATGCATAAACATGAATTATCTGGTAGGTTGGCTAAATGGGCAGTAGAAATTAGTGGGTAGGACATAGAATATAGACCAAGAATTGCTATAAACTCTCAGGTTTTAGCCGACTTTACACTCAGAATAATTCATGAAGTAGAAAGAGATATTTTATTAACCTTGGGAGCAACTTTGAGGGTCTGAGTCTTATATACGGATGGAGCTTTGAATGTAAAATGGTATGGACTCGGGGTAGTGCTTAAGGCACCTGTGGGATATGTTATTAGGCAGTCGATAAGAACTGTAAAATTAACTAACAATAAAGCCGAATATGTGGCTATGATTGCAGGTTTAGAATTGGCAAGAGTCTGGGAGCAGAGCCATAGAAAAATGTGATTCTCTTCTGGTTGTTAATCAAGTGAACGGTGTGTTCAAAGTGAAGGAAGAAACAATGCAAAAATACTTAGAAAAAATTTAAGTAATATTGCATTAGTTCAAAGAATGGACCATGGAACACATATCTCGAAAACAAAATAATGAGGTGGATGCCTTGGCTAATTTGGGGTCATCCATAGAAGCGGGGGAGTTTAATTCGAGAATAGTTGTGCAGCTGCTAAATTCAATAATCATGCCGAAGTAAATACAACAAGTTTGACTTGGGATTGGCACAATAAATACATCTATTACCTTCGCGATGGAAAGTTGCCAACGGATCTGAAGGAGTCGAGGGCACTTCGTACTAAAGCAACTAGATTTTATTTGGTTGATGGTCAATTATACCGAATGTCTTTATGGTCCTTTAGAGAGGTGCTTAGGACCCGGGGAAACTGATTATGTGATGCGTGAGGTTCATGAGGGGACTTGCGGCATTCATTCGGGAGTAAAATTATTGACCCGAAAATTAATTAGGGTTGGATACTATTGGTCTCAGATGGAGGAAAATAAAAGAACTTCGTCCAAAAATCTAATGAATGCCAAAGGCACGTACCAATGATTCATCAATCGGAAGAATTAATGCATCCAGTTTTTATCACCATGGCCATTTATAAAATGAGGAATGTATATTATGAGGCTACTCCCATGAGCACCTGGAAAGGTACATTTTATTTTGTTTATGACTGACTATTTTTTTAAGTGGGTTGAAGCAAAGGCCTTCAATAAGGTTAAAGAAAATCAAGTCATCGATTTTATTTGGGACCGCATCATTTATCGGTTCGGCATACCAACATAGATCACTTGTGATAATGGTTGTCTGTTCGTTGGGAAGAAGGTGAATGATTTTCTTGAAGGATTGAAAATTAAGAAGATAGTGTCAACTCTGTACCACCCGAGTACAAATGGGCAAGCGGAGTCAACAAATAAAATAATTATTCAGAACCTGAGGAAGAGACTAAATGAGTCAAAAGGAAAGTGCAAAGAGATTTTACCAGAGGTGTTATGGGCATATAGAACAACGCCAAAATCCAGTACCAGTGGAACACAATTTTCTTTGGTTTACAGTGTAGAAACACTAATTCTGGTGGAGGTTGGTGAGCCGAGATTAAGGTTTAGCATCGCAACCAAGTAATCAAACAACGAAGCTATCACTGTCAAGCTTGACTTAACAGATGAACACCGTGAGTTGGCATTGCTATGGTTAGTGGCCTAAAAGTAAAGGATGAGAAGATATTACAACCGGAGAGCTAATCTTAGGCATTTTGTAGTAGGGGACTTAGTTCTATGAAAGGTAATCATCAACACCAAAAATCCCAACGAAGGAAAATTGGGCTCGAACTGGGAAGTTCCCTACAAAGTGTCAGGAATAACATGTAAAGGCTCGTACCAGCTGGAAGCCAAAGACGGTCAAAAGTTGCCAAACAACTGGAACGTTGCACACTTGAAGCGATATTATTGTTAAGGTATGTGTTTAGTTTATTATTTAAACTTTATTTGTTTCGATGTGTCTAACCTTTACAGGAACAAAGTCGGAGTCATCACTCAAAGACCAAACAGAGTTAGAGTTAGGTCTGAAAATATGTGTTGCACTCTTTTTTCCTTAGCACGGTTTTTATCCTGAAAAGGGGTTTTCTGACAAGGTTTTTAATGAGGCAACAACGTAAAACGTGTTACTAAATAACTGAAGTTTGGATAAAGACACTTAGGACTACCCGATAGTGCAAAGCAAATAGTGTTTGAATTTTCATGCTTCGAATACAAACACTAAGGAAATCATTCACCTTCTTCCCAACGAACAAACACTAACGATCCGCCCAGTTGCTTTTATGACGACTCTACATATGCTTGTCTCCGGGAAATTGGTAAAGTCATTAGGCTTACGAGCTAGCAAATTTTGTAAAGTCCTTAACTGGGGATCGTCGTCATAAAAGCATCCGGAGCAAAATTAAGTAGTGTTCCAAAAGTATGTTTCTAAGGCACCGGATCAAATGAGTCTAGCCTATCTTTAAAGGCACTCGAGTTGTCTAAAAGTTGAGAATAATTAAAGCTCCAACATTCATGCCCGAAATGAATAAGAGACGTCTTATTCATACGCATAAAATAAGGTCCTTATATTTAGTCATTAAATGACCCAAAACCGGAAGGAATTGCTCGGTATGAAGCAAATTAAACTAAAAGTTTGCATTCAAAAATTGATTAAGTTAGTAACTTTCATCCGAGTTAACGCAAACTAAGTGATGGTTTGTTTAAATAAAACTCCAAAATCAGAGGTAATTAGCCCAAATCGGGTTAAAGGTTTATTTAGCTATGTTATTGAAAACAAGAAAGCAGTAACAGATGCTAAAGGATAGAAAAGTTATGATTAAGACAAAAACAAGACTAAAACATCTTCATTTATAAACAAGGCCAGAAATTGGCCAGAACAAAACATATAAAAAAGAAAAAATATACAAAGGCTCGAAGGCTAAGGTCGTAAAGAAAAAATATATTCGATCTTTTTGCCTTAGCCTCAGCAGTCCTGACATCTGGGCCTTTGTTCATATATAATCTTGATGAATGAACTAGGCCTCAGCAGTCCTGACATCCAAGTCCTTGATCCCATCTCGAGCCTGCTCTAAGGTAAATCTCCAGACATTCCATTTTATGTGCTTGGTCTCTAGCACTGTCTGGACTACCTCGCCCTCCACATCGGCCAGAGCTTGGTCTCGTTCAGCTAAGGCTTGAGCAGGTTGGGCCAAAGTTTTGACATTTCTTTGGTTAGAGGCCTCAAGCTCATTTCTCAGTCCCTCAGTGGTTTGGGCTTGTTGGTTGGCTTAATCTTGAGAAACCTTCAGTGCATCCTGTTCGACAACTTGCTTTGCGTTAATCTCGAAAAGCTCAGCGTTGAGTCGGTCGATATCAAAATTGAGAAAGTCCTCTCGATCCTCAAGCTCTATGAGTTAAGGCCTGAATATTATCGTAGAGTTTTTTATTTTTCTCGTTCAAGACCTTTTTTCTTTGTTAGCGAGCTCGAGGTCATTCATAGCCCGAATGTGACTCCTTTGACTAGTCCAGTTCTGCCTTGATGGTGGGCAAATCTTCGATTTGATGTAGCTAAGCCTTTTTTATTGTAAAAGCCCTTTGAGGTGCTGGATCTCTTTTTCTTGAGCGTCTAGTTGTCCTTTGAGGTATTCATTTTCATCCACACATCGGATGAAGCCCTCATTGACTAGGACAGATGCGTACAGGGATATGAGCCAAACCGAGGTTAGAATATAAAAGAAGGAGGTCAAGTACATAACTTGAAGTAAGAAAGGGTGATACATACCCGGTTCGATGCATGCATGCCCTCATTAAAGAGGCATTGCCAAAAGACATTCTTCATCTTTTCCTTGTCGGACTCCGAAATTAGGGGTCTCAAGTGGCGACCCTAACTGGCCAAGACAAGAAAATTGTATCTTCAGGGAAGGAAAGAGTGGCAGTTCTCACTTTTCTCGGATCCGCACTTGGGGCTGGGAAGACAGTCACGAGTTTAGACCGGGAGCTGGAGTGATTCTTTAGAATTTGGATGGATTTGGTACATTTCTTGGAGATAACTAAATATGCGAACCCCGAGGTGTTCAAGTTCGCAGAGGTGCCCGCTTCATCAAAGAAGCGATCAAAATCTTCTTGTATATAAGTTTGGGCCGGTTGTGTTGGTGGTTGAGAAGTTGGAGTTTTTTTTTAGCCAACGACTCCTCATCCGTGGCCTCATCATTATCCTTGATGATGCTGGGAACTAGTTTGGTGGTCGGTGGCATAGTGTCGGTAGTTTATGCAGCACCAGTTGATCACAGCTGCTTCGGCAACAATATTTTCTTTGTATCCAATAGGAATATCCTCTACCAGAGTGGTGGAAGTTTTTCTCACCCAAACATCATCTGGGGAGATTCCTGAAGATCCACCCACTTCCGAAGTTCTTTTCTTCTTTGAAGCGGTCGAGGGTGACTTCAGAGGCTTGGAGGATTTTGATTTGGTGAATTTCCTTTTCTTTGGAACCTCGGTGATAGGATAAACTGATGCAATGGGACTGAGTACCAAATTGGGGTTAGTTAGGGCAGCTGAAGGGTTAGTTCGAGGGGTCGAAGTTCCCTTCTGTAAGCCTGGATATTTAAAAAGAGGAGAAGTGAAAATATGTACAAAATTAATAATGGAGCAAAAAGGTTCGGTATAAACTAACCATGGGTTCGGGCAACCCATCATTTGTTAAAGAGCTCTTTCCATGTTCGCTTTTTATACGGATAAGTACTGATGATTTCCTCGACCCATGTGTGGAGATTGTCCACGTGATCCGAAGTCCATTGGACGACTGAAAAAGAACCGCAACAAGCATTCTAACCAACCTCGGTCTTGATTTTCATTGACGCTGGAGAGGATGGGGAATTTACCTCATTTTGAGAGCTAAACGATTCTATCGGCGAGACTTGTACGGTGGCTTTTATGCTTCGTAAAATAATTACGATGGCCTTTAGGCCCGTAAAACTTTTACGGCCCATGATTCCTACCATAAGCCTTAACAGTGACTTGGATTTCTGAGGTCCATTTTACGACAACTTTTATGACTCATAAAATATTTTACGGTCTGTATTTCTGAGCGTAAAACTGAAGAACGTTGTTTTTATCAAATTCCTAATTCTAATACTTCTCACCGGGTCCTAAGTCCATGAATCATGAAAATTTCTTAGTCCAATGGTACGAGGTGTTACAATATCTCCCTCTTGGGATCATTCATCCTCGAATGATGGATATCATGGTTAAGAATAAGACTGGACCTTAAATGTAACTGACGGAAACATGAGAATACTGAATTGTCATGAACATATTAATACTGACCTGAATACTAAACTGAGCACTGAACTGAATACTAAACAGAATAGGAGGTACGAATGTAAAGGTTAATTTCCTTCAATATTTTCTGCTTGTTCCTAAAATAAGTGAGGATATCTGGACTTCATGTCCTCTTCAGCCTCCCATGTAGCTTCATCTACATTCTGACTTCTCCATAACACCTTCACTGAGGTGACTTCCTTAGTTCTCAACTTTCAAATCTGACGATCCAAATTAGCCACTGGGATCTCCTCATAGGTCAAACCATCCTTAATTGTAATCAAATCGGTAGGGACAATCAGCAACAGATCTCTCATACACTTTCTCAGCATGGATACATGAAACACTAGGTGCACAACAATCAAATCTTGTGGTAATTCAAGTTCATAAGCTACTTAGTCAACTTTCATCAAAATCATGTATGATCCGATATATCTAGGATTGAGCTTCCCTTTCTTTCCAAACCTCATGACATCTTTCATAGGTGAAACTTTCAAAAATACCCAATCATCAACTTAAAATTCTAAGTCTCTACGTCTCATATCTGAATAGGACTATTGGCGACTCTGGGCTGTTTTTAAACGCTCCTGAATCAAGTTGACTTTCTCCATATCCTGATGGACCAAGTCTGGCCCTAACAATTTTGTTTTTTCCAACTACATACCAACCAATATGTGATCTATACCTTCGCCCATACAAGGTTTCAAATGGTGTTATCTTGATACTGGCATGATATCTATATTTAGAGACAACTCAATGAAATGCAAATGATCACCTCAAATACTTTAAAGTACATGACACATACGCTCAACATATCTTCGAGTATTTGAGTATTGCAGTCTGTCAGACATCTGAATATATAACTTGGCATTATCTTCTGCTGAATCGGATGTTGCTTGCTACCAACTTGGAAATTTAGCCATGAAATTGGCTTCGTTCTCCTTCTTGTCATCCCACATATAAACCTTCTCAAGGTCATGATACATTTTCATGGAGCATGGGTAGGTGGAGTATCTGAAACTATGCTCTTCTACCATAAATCTCCCTTTGTGCCTAACTATATTGGAGATGCAAAGTTTTCCTTGGTATTCTGGAGTACCATCATCTCCCCCTTGTTTGGAAGCCATGATTTTATGTTTGTGAATCCCCTCATTTAGTTGCGATAGATGGTGATCATAAAAATGTTCTCCTCTTTTACTCAACTAAAAGGTGGATTTGGCTCAATTCCGTACAACAACTCTACCATCTTCGAGGTCTGAAAGTTGGACTCATAGGTTTGATAAATAATGAACTTCTCTCATCATGATTCTCTTGCCTGCCTCAATATGAGCTAAACTAATATACTTGATATCTTTCTGAGATGCTTCTTGAAATACTCGTACTACTATTGTGCGCTAAGCCTCTTACCAACACCCTAAAAATGGAGTCTCATGCAATGACACTACGTTTGGAGACTATCTCATTATGCCCTTATTACTGAACTGAGGTTCTTCATATCTCATGCTAACCCTTCGGGTTTTTAAATATTCAATTGCACTCCTTGACAATTTACACATCTCTCTCTTGGACCAAAGGTTAAAATCTTATATTTGGAGATCCTCATCTCTCGTTGGAATTCAACTAACGTTCCTTAACTTTTGCAATTCCTTGCACTTTGTGTCACTGACGATTCATCTTTTGACTCACTTTTGAGCGATCGTTCTTACTAGGGGAAACTGAATTTCTTACATGAACATGGAACTAAACTACGTACATGAACTGAATTACTGGCATATTCTGTCTTAATGACTTAACTTCTCTCCTACTGGTAGTCTTAGGGGAAAACCCCTTTTTGATAATTCTAAAATATTGTGCTTCTGTAGTTTGCTCTCTTACTACCTAGATGATTTCTTCTTCCACTGCCACTGTACTCTATTTTTATCTTAAACTCTTTGGGTTATAACACGTATTCGGTGTATTCAAACTGCTACTCACTCACCAATATTAACGTAACTAAGAAAATCAAATTGTACCTCTACTAACTCTGTTGAAATTGCTAATTCACTGTATCTACTTAAAACTTACTTAATATTCTCTACCAACCACCTACTAGCATCATGTTCTCTGGTTCTGTCCTGAATACTAAAGTGAAGCATAAGATTATTTCTAACTTGTCTCATCATCTGACCTTGTTCTTCAATCGCATGCTATCTTTTTTTTAGCTATAGACATGAATCAAACTTAGGGCAATTTCGTTTCTATTAAATGAAAGGTTGAAATATCTAACTCCAACTTTCTATATACCTTAAGGTCAAGTCAAATTATACACATATGGGATAAACACTTGAATCACATAACCTTAGAGGGAACTGTTACATCTTATCATCTTATAGTAATATCTACTTCTTGTAGTAACTTACTAACGCCATACTCTCTAGTTCTGATCTGAATAAACTTAAATAATTTAAAACTATCCCTATAAATTCAATATCATATGCTAATGGTTCTCTTGCCGTACATAATCTTTTCTTAGTCAGGTGCATGGATCTTATGACAAAATATACATCTTTGAAAACTCGAGACATTCTAGAATCACATGTGATTGGTTCTTAGGTTATTTTCTGCTCAAAACTATCGTGGGTAGTTTATTCCTGTTGCGGCTAACTTCATAGCATGCTACCCTATAGGGTCTTAAATCTAAACTATCATCCTCATACTTGTAGCTCCATGGTCCAAAAAAACCCAATTAAACTTATTCTATAAAGTATAGAACATATGTATACTATCATGTCAATACTTGTTCTTAAAATGATACCATCACCTAATAAATACATCATGTGCCATTTGGCGAGTATTAGGTCTCAACCCGGACTTGAAAATATGCGAAGATTTTTGCTATAGTCATTGTTACTTATACTTTCTTTTAGCACTCATAAGCATCACTATATACTCTCAAGTCACAAGAATCTCGATACACTGAAAATTTGAAAGGGTGGTAACTACATAACCAAACATTGGAGTATTAAATAACCATAATCTCATTAACTGAAACATTGTATAACTGGTAACTGAGGTTAGTTGATAACCATACATCATGATAGTTGTTCTTCTATTTTCTGATAAGGGTTATGCTCTAGTCTGTAGTAACTGTGCATTTCGTCCCACTTTTAATATCATCTCATGTCTCATCTGTCACCAATATGTACCTCATAATTTATACCCCAATGGGTAATCATCCTCACTCAGACTTTGAATTTCCTTTTCGTCTCTTACGCATTCGATACATTCGAGATTCGATGGAAAGAGAACATTACTTATGGCTCTAGGCATGGAACGAGTTAGAATAATTCCTGAAGGTACTACTCTAATTGCACGATCTAGAGTCTTGGTGGTCAACTGTTTACATGTGTGGGCGCCTACACACACACATAAAAGAGACCTCACTGGACATATTTTCATAGACTCCCTAAGACACTTGAACCTAGGCTCTGATGCCAAGCTCTATCACGCCCCGAACCATGGCCTAGGTGAAACACGACACTCGGTGCCTAGCTGCATGCCATCGAGTGAACACATGGCTGCTGAATCAACATGGGCATCAAAACATATTATAGTAATGATTTCAAAAATATGTAATTCAAATTGTTGAATTTATAATCTAAAAGTATATTGCGAAAATAAACTACAAATATCATAAGTCTGAAAATAGTAATACTGACATGTCTGACATACTGAACTAGTCTAGTCTATGAAACCTCTGACATGAGTCTAACTGAAAATTGTCTACTAGGACAAGACCCTGGGATACCTCTATCATAAAATATAATAATAAAATAATAGACTAACACCCCGAATGAGATGATGCTCACCCATAAGCTGATACTGAAGTAATCCTACTGAGCAGATCTGTCATCTTAAAACTCGGCACCTGCACCGTGAAGTGCAGGCCCAATGCAAAGGGACGTTAGTACATTTAAATTATACTGTATGTAAAGTAACTGAAAGAATAAATAGTTGTGGGGTGTTCGAGAAAAGGGCAACCCAACTCAATAAACAGATATTGTACTGAATCTGAAACTGATAACTGAATAAGGAAGTAAATAATAAGAATACTTCATGTACTGAAATAAAGAGCCATTTGTTTAACTGAAATAATAAATTGTGGCCTTAGGCTCAATATATATATATATATATATATATATAATTGTGGCCTTGGACCCATAATATTGTATAACTGTGGACTTGGGCCCATATTATAGGTATAACTGTGGCCTTGGGCCCATAATATATAGATGTGGCCTTGGGCCATAATAATATATATAATTGTGGCCTTGGGCCATAATAATATATATAATTGTGGCCTTGGGCCCAAAATTACAGGTGCTCAACATGATACTGAAATACTGAAATATACTGACATGAAATACTGAACATGAATTCATGAGCTGATATATATAATAAGGAACTGAGACTCACACTGTAATACATGATACTGAAATATTGAATCATACTGAAGTACATGATACTGGAAATACTGAATAGAACTAGATTGAGACATGTATTCATAAATTGATTATGAAGTTTGAAGCATTAACTATTCATAGTAACCTGAATTATCAAAATTGAGGCTCATGGGATACCGAACATGAGTCTATACTGATTACATAATGAGTTCACAATATTCAAAGTGATAATTATGAACATCTGTGAAGTTATATTCTCAAAATATAGAAGTTCTAAACTTTTCATGAACTAGGGCACAATCTCTATATCTGAAGAAATTCATAGTAATCTTGATGAATGAGGCATGAGGATGATTAATAAGGCTCCCACACATAGATAGATAGCCTCACATACCTTAATCGCTCCAAAAACTTGAGAAAAGTCTGATTCTTTGAAGAAGAATTCCAAAAGCTTGAATTTTGAACCTTGAACCTTGATATGAGTTTATCATGAAAACCCTAGGTTAAGAACATTGAATTCTACTTAGAATTCATTAGGATTATATTAGAATTACATAGAATCGCGTGAAAAAGGCTTACCTTGGTGTAGGGGATGGTTGGGAAGAGAGAGTCTTCATTATAGGACTTGGGAAAAGTGAAAATATGATTTTTTGGACTAAGACTGCGTATTTATACTGTTCATGTCGGCGGGACTTGTACGGTGGCTTTTACACTCTGTAAAATAATTACAATATGCTTTACGACCCGTAAAACTTTTACGTCCTGTGATTCCTACTGTAAGACTTAATAGTGACTTAGATTTTTGAGGTCCATTTCACAACAGCTTTTACGACCCGTAAAATATTTTACGGTTCGTATTTCTGGGCGTAAAACTGAAAAACGTTGTTTTCGTCAAATTCTTAATTCTAATACTTCCCATTGGGTCCTAAGTTCTTGAACATGAAAATTTCTTAGTCCAATGGTACAAGGTGTTACAATTATGAAGATATGAAGGTTTAAAGATTTAAAGCTATGAAGATATGATGATAATAAGATTTAAAGATTCGAAAGATTGAGGATTTGGGAAATTTGTCAGAAAGTAAAAATTATGGAAGGAAAGGAGAATGGATTTTATAGGGAGTTGCCCTTATTGCGAAATGCTTCAATTTATGAACCGAATTGACGGTTTATGAACCGAAGTGACGGTTCAATCAGAGGATCACACCTGTCCGAAGTCACATAGTGATAAGACGTGAGCCAGATTTTGGGAATTGGAAGCGTTTCATTTTTCCGCCTGTTTCGAAGTAATTTAAATGAAGCTTGCAAGAGAAGACATCGAAGAAATCATTTTCATTTTCCATCACTTCGGTAAACTTTGATTCGAGAAGTGTGGGAACTATCTGTATACGGTGAAAACTGACACGACGTGTGGCATAGTTTGGATATGATAATCGAAGGAAGTAACAATATTTTGCACCGGATGTGGATTGCATCGGTGGTGAGTTCGGGTATCATAACAAGATTGGTTGACAGCCGAACCATGTGACACCGAATAGCGACCAAACTTGGTAACATCAGGTGGAAGACCGAAGGAGCTCAGCGTTTACCTATTTCGGATATAGCGACAACCGTTACTATTTGTTCATTAAGTGGTCGTTATTATCATTTAATTGCATTTAATGAGGGAATGATTCTCGGGCATAAATGTAATGTATTGTTAGCTATAAAATGAGTTCAACCTTCATGATGGAAGGGCATCACATTCTCATTACTGTTATTTCCACTATTTCATTGTAATCACAATTGTTAAAACTCTCACAGTTGGCTCGGACCCGAAGCAAATCAGCTTAGGATCGGAACAAACTGGTCAAGTCGTCTCAATTAAGTTCATCACATTTCAGGCTAATCTACTTGCTTGTTATTTTCATTTGCTTATTTACTATTAATTATTTATTACTCTTTATTGCAAATCAATCCACATATCCTTAAAACCACTTACAAATCCAACTGTACCTTTTTTGGGGTAAACATACTCCATAAAAAAAGAGTGTCCATTTAGCCTTTATTTTTTTGTTCAAAAAGAGTGTCCACTTATCAAATCAAGAAAGAATTAACCTTACCTTTTCAGATTTTCCCTTATTAAGTGTTAGATGATCAAATTTCAACACCTCTTTATTAGGGACATTTTAGTCATGTTATCTATTTTTATCTAGGAGTTAATAATTTTTTAAGGGGTGTGTAAATAGCTAAGTGGATAATCTTTTTGATTCGGATGATTACAATGTAAATTCTTTGTTTGTACTTATTGTCATGAGTGTCTTCGAGGACGGTTTGGTGTGTTACTGTTTCCTAAAACTGATCAATTATTGGCCGTTAATAATGAAAAATAAAAATAGGTCAAACTTGAAACATAAACTACTAGAATACATCAATTATTGGATAAACTAAAGAAGTAGTCTCCACACTAACCTGAGACCAAAATGGTCTGCCAAAAAGATTTTTTTGCACAATGTTTCTGTATTATTGGTCATGTAGTGATCCCCACACTCAAATGTGTGTTTTCTTTGCACATCTAAGAATGTGACCAATAAAGCCGGAATGGTGATCATAAGAGATGACAAATACAAATAAAAAAATAAAATAAATAGGTGATTTATTTTTATGTGCATCATTATTCAGTATTTCCACCAATAGAGAAATTGATATAAATGATTTAATAATTAAGGTGAGTACAAATTAATTCGAATAATTAGAAAAATATGCTTTGTTGTGAAAATGCATTTACATACGGAAAAGACATATCCGCAAGGGGTGAATAACAGATTGTCACGTTTACACGCAATAAGGTTCTCAATTTAGTTGGAGACCCACAGATAAGGTGAGGATTGGTAGGGCTAAAGATATTCCCCTTTTGCTCAACAATATTCTCTTGCCACTTGACAAAGATGTGCATATTTCTTTTCTCTATTCATTTATTCTCTCTAATTATTCGTTTTCAATAAGGAGTTTTTTGTTTTCCACGAAATGTCTAATATCCGTTTTGGGACAATACTAATCCGGATTTATGAGGAGGAATTCCAATTTAGGAATAAAGCACCCTCAATCAAATGCGACTTCATTTTAAAGGCTCGAACCTTATATCTCTGATTAATAATGAATAAATTAATTTAAGTAAATTCTGCCATTATTGTTCACACGTCAACATAGTAACCCTTGAATATTTTCTCTCTGCCTCCTCTTGTAGTACATACTACTTTTTCCTCAATTCATTTCAATATCTCCTTTTTATTGCCATCTTTTCTTTTGTATATGCCAAACAGTTCAATGTTAGATGATATTGTATTACTTGATAAAACAAAACTAGAAATCAAAATTTGGAATTATGTATCACTATAGGAAATAAGTATTCTACTATAAAGAGAAGTAAGACAGAATACATGCAATACACGTTTAAGCTCGTAAGAAGAATGAAAAAGAAGTACTAACATTTACAGGATTTTGGCGAATGCATACAATTAAAATATCTGGACTCAAGTCTTAATGATGTAGCACGAAATAAAAATTGGTTGACAATGAAATGGTTGCGAGACCAACAATCAAGTATTTAAGACCCAACAAGTTCATATGATGAATGTCTTAGAAGTGTAAACATTAAGATGAATGTGTACTGATACAAGATTGAATAATATCAAAGATTTTAGTTCTATATGATAGAGGTTGCAAATAGCACTTATTAAATATCAGAATGAGATATGCTTGAATAAAACAGAATGGAATACAAACATATAACTGATTCCAACTAGATTCATATAACGAACTCCAACTAATCTGGTTGATTGATTATATGACAAACATATTATCAATAGGCACGACGCAATAAGGAAGAATGGTAGAGAGCAAGATGCAAGCTTCTTATGAACAAAAGCATTCAGTAGATGAAGGGGCAAAAGGAGAAGATTCTTCATCACAATGACACTAATAATAAGCTTCTTCTCAAGAGAAGCAAAGCATATTATCCATTTAAGGGTTTATTCTATGCAAAATAGTAGAAGATGGAAATACACATGGTTGGTAGTACAAATATGACTACACAAAAAGAGGTGGAGGTGGAATGATGAATGCAGAAAAACTCATCGCCTCGTTTGAATCATGACGATTCTTCTCATGCACTCTTCTAATGTAATCAGAAGCCCTACCATCTACACTCTTTTCATTAATTGCATACAATGATTTACCACTTTCAGCTGGCTCAATCAGGTAGGCTATGGGATTTTTGACGTTCATCGGCTCCTGTGACCTTAAGCTCTCAGGAAATTGTGCTGTTGGTGGGCCTTTGATGAATGCTGCAGGGCCTGATGCAGGCATTTTACCCGCTGCTGGTTGTGTCACGATTCCAAGGCTCATACTGGCAATAGATAACGACGATAGCCTGATCACATTTGTTACCATCTTCATTGACTTCTCGCAGAGGGACTTGTTGCTTCTGCTGTTGTTCTTCATGGCAAATGCTACAAATTTCTAACTGCCAGATGCTTTCAAGAACAGAGAAGGTGATTGCATAACAAGCCAAAAACAATGGATTTATATATGCGACCAAAAGGTGCCACCAAAACTTAAAGGCAAGTTCTATAGAGTGGTGATTAGACCGACTATGTTGTATGGGCCGGAGTGTTGGCCAGTCAAGACTTCACACATACACAAGATTAAAGTTGCGGGGACGAGGATGCTGAGATGGATGTGTGGGCATACAAGGAGAGATAGGATTTGAAATGATGATATCCGGGATAAAGTGGGAGTGGCCTCGGTGGAGGATAAGATGCGGGAAGCGAGGTTGAGATGATTTAGGCATGTGCAGAGGAGAGACATGGATGCCCCAATGCGGAGGTGTGAGAGGTTGGCTATGGACGGGTTCAGGAGGGGTAGAGGTAGGCCAAAGAAGTATTGGGGAGAGGTGATTAGACGGGATATGGCGCAGGTGCAACTTACTGAGGACATGACCTTAGATAAGGGGTTGTGGAGGACACGGATTAGGGTAGAAGGGTAGTAGGTAGTCGAGCGTAGTCCTACTTACGCGTACAAAATGATAGTTGTAGTGTTATTACTGTAGGCCCGATTAGCCTATCACACTTATAGGCGCAATATTGCTTTAGAGTCCCCTGTAGTTTGATTTATGATGCTATGTGTTCTTTAGTGTACTTTGTTTATCTTATTTAGTTGTGTTAGCTATTGCTTCCTGTTGTTAGAATGCATTACCATGGCGTATTCGATATTGTTATCAACATGTTCATACTATCCATACTACTTTAATTCTCTGTCTGAGTCTGACCGTTTCTCTTGCTTTGCTTTGCTTGTGATTATGCTTTGTTTGTGATTATGCTTTGTCTTGAGCCGAGGGTCTCCTGGAAACAACCGCTCTACCTACCAAGGTGGAGGTAAGGTCTGCGTACACTCTACCCTTCCCAGACCCACGTTGTGGGATTTCATTGAGTATGTCGTTGTTGTTGTTTGTTGTGTATAAAGCTAAAGAAACTTGATTCTAAAGCATTGTAGGGTAGTAGAGTATAATCTCAGATGATTTCTCTTTTGTGTTAATAAAATAAGACTGGAATCTCCATTAAGTTTCATCCATCCTAACAGTAGCTTTATTAGTGCTTAATCCTTTTCTCATTCATGCAATAAGATGTTTTCTCTATTTTCTATTTGTCCATATGGAATTCAGAAGAATAAAGGAATCTATGCTGCCTGTCTATCTACAAGCAATATAAGACTTTTGGGTTGTAATAAGAGGCTAGTTCTTAAAGCAATTCCAAATAAAATGGAAAGCAACAGTATCCGATGATCATATAGATCCACATGATTAACGAGTCATGGTGATTAATGAGCACAATTAAGTTATCCATTTAAAAGTAAGATGCATTTCTACTTTCAGATACCATATGAAGCTATAATTTGTTTTAAGTTTCATTAGGTAGTCACCAGTGCTCTTCAACTGATTCCAACCTTTATGCAACTTTTTCACAATATCTAGATAATGGATATGTACTGAAAACCATCTTATTCAGAGATCACAAGTGTGCTTCTTAGAAGTTTCCAGAAGCCAGCATATCCAGGAAAAGAACAGATCGAACTTATATAACTACAAAACTTTTGCTCCACATGGTTATATGGTTCATATTTTAACAACCATGTCATAAAATAATAGATGTCGCATCCCTAAACTGTTGGTAATAGTTAATTTCTGAGATAAACACCATAATATGGGAAGTTAGATATATGGATGCTAATTTGTGCATGTGTTTAGTTCTTCTGTTAAAAAAACTACTTTACAGTCTCAGGTTCTAGGGGAAATAATTGACAGGTAACTACTCAAAATCTTGTAAACAAACGTTTAATACAGAAGTTTGATTGATTTACCTTTTCTTTATTTATTCATGTTATAGTTTACTATTAACCTGAAAAAAAAAGAGAACAAAAATGCTGGAGGAGCTTGGTCATTTCTTGAGCCATTAATCAGTAGGTGAAAGCTGGTAACTTGCACATAAGAAAAAGCCATCTTTCAGAATTTCATACAAACTATAGACGACTTTAACACTATAATAATCATAAGAATGACAATCATCTATTTCATATAAACATGACTGGAGTTATGTCCTAGTGTCAGTAAAAAAAAAAGGAGTCATGAAGAAATGAAGAAATGAACATTGGGCCTAACTCAACCCAAAAATTAGCTCATGAGGGAAGGATTGCCCAAAACCATATAAAGAGACGATAGCCCATTTCCTCCACCAATGTGGGAGACTTAACACTGAGAAACACGACAACATGGTATCGATAGGTCTGGCTCTTGATACCATTTGAAAGAATTTGAGCGCCCAATCCAAAACCTTAAGGCAATGGGTGGAATAACCTAGGACCATTTAAACCCCTTTGAAGACCCTTACACAACCGATGAGTGACAAGTGTACTCCCTAACACAGTTCAAAAGAGCACTACTTTACTCATCACAAGATTGAATGCAGCTTTTCCTGTTGCTCCATTTGATGTCACACCAGCTTCTAACACTTACAAAGTTGGGAAATACACCTTCTACATTTCTCTACTACTGAATTATGTTGTGCAAACCTGTAAAACAATCAGGCAGACATTCCCACAGGCATCACTAATGCACCAACTACCCTCAATTTGCTCCTGTATTCAGTTGTTGAACCAAATGGCAGATTTCACATAGCAGAACTCACTAGCATTTTTATACTCTAGAATGCCACAAGGCCCTGGAATATCCTCTCTTTCAGCTTCCCAGTGTATGTATTTCTCGTTAATCAATTAGAGTTCTTGAATACTGACGACTTTGATTAATTCTCAAAACACTTTGAAATTAAAATATAGGAACTAATTCATCATATGAACGAAAAATGAACCATGCAGGCCTGGTATATGGGGAGCTAAGGTTCCACATACAGCCATTAAACTGAACATAAAAATTCCACGTTTTAAGATTGCCTTCTGAGTTACTCTCATTATTCTCCTAACGAAAAGTTAGGCAAGTTGATCTCCAGTTAACTTGATCAATTAGAGATGCTATTTAATGTAGCATAATTACCATCCTATATCCTATGATACTCTATTGGTGCAATAGGGTTGCTGTGGAAAAGTTTTTGTGTGTAAACACATTCTTACATTCTCTTGCAGTACCAAAAAACTTCGATAGACAAAGAAAATGTAACTTCCTGAGAGCATTGAATAGACGAGAACACGAGATTGAGAGGGAACATATAAGTGCAGGTACAGAAAAAAAAGCTACACGATCAAAGTCAAATGCATTTATTCTCACATCTTGTCCATAAAGAAGAATGAGCGTACAACAGTATACAAAGAGAGTTAGAAAGATTTGCTTTTATCATGATACAATCTGATCCATATATTTCTCATGATCCTCTCTCTAACAAAGAATGACTTACAATAGCAAACTAAGAGTTCGAAATTTTTTCAGGATAAAGACTTAATCAACTAGAGGAGAGCCAAGGATTTGGTGCTACATAAGTGTAACCTTGAAAGTGTTCGCCTGTTGTTGGAGTAGATGCTGGTGAGTCATCCGGTGGCATCGCAGTCCAACATTTGTCAAAATTGGCAGTGCAATCTCTGCCAATTACATCTGGTTTGAACTTGGGCTGTAGTTCTCTGGCATCTAATTTCTTCCAATTGATTGTCCGGAACCACTTGTGACTTTTGATTTCATCCCCTCCTCTTGGTCCACTTCCTAATCTTTTGGATGGGTCCTTCTGTAGCAACTACGGGAAAAAAGTGCAAGTTTTCATTCAGTTGAATTACAAGCATTTTTCTAAGGAAGTATGGGCAAGCAGTCAATTGATAGTTTGTACATACTCCTTTGAGCAGAGAGTGAGCTTCACCGGTCAGACGTGGTAGAAGTTTCACTTTCTCATTGATGATCTTTTCCTGAAGCTTCTTTCTATTTGCATGCGTGAATGGTGGCTGAAAGAAATGAGAGTCAAAAGTTTTCCAATAGACACAAGAAAATCTGTCTAGGAATAATGCAATTTATAGTACATTTCACATCAAGTAGGCTCCAAAGAATGTCCGATGAACAGTCTATGTTTGTCACATGCTTTGCCATTATTACAACACTACATGATTCTAGTGTTCTAATATTACACTGCAAGCAAATGTTTCCAACAGTACTTAGATTACCTGACCAGTCAGCATCTCATACAGAAGTACCCCAACGCTCCACCAGTCAGCATCTTTATTGTGGCCCTTGGACTGTAAAATCTCTGGAGCCATGTATTCCGTGGTTCCACACATTGAATTTGATCTGCTTGATTCATCAATCTCTTTTGCCAGTCCAAAATCTGTCAGCATGACCTGGGTTGAAAATGAGATGCTTAAGAATAGGAAGGAATCAACTGAAATGTTCAAAGGAAAAATGCTATTTCTTATTTCTTTCTTCTTTCATGCATCAGTCATGCTCCTGCTGTATAGTACATGGGTAAGACTGTTACATGCCCATCAGCATCCATGAGAATATTTTCAGGTTTGAGGTCTCGGTGCACGATCCCTCTCTGGTGAAGATGTGAAACAGCAGAAACTATCTCAGCAGCATATATCCTTGCCTGGTCCTCACTACCCAAAACACACCCAACAACTGAAGTTAGAAGAGCTGAACGCATATCATGACTGGTTAGTCAATAAGAAATACAAAAGGTACCTGAAAATCCGTTGTCTGTACAGATGATAGAAAAGATGTCCTCCATTTATAAAATCCAAAATCAAGTACAGCTTAGACCTTGTCTGCAACATATTCCAAAATAAAAGGCTTAAGGAATGATATTGTGAAAACAAATCATATCAGAAGGCAAGAAAAGCTTAGTCTGAGACTGTAAAGGCATCAAACACTCTTCAATGATTTAGAAAATCAAATCAAAGTAGCAAAATCAATGAGTATACACAAAGAAAGGCAAAATCTGTGTCAAAAAGACATCGAGAAATATGGAAACTAAACAGAAGAAAACCACAACAACAGAAGCTCAAGAAAATTATTGCACTTCACTTTGAAATTGTCCAATCAAAGCTTCTTGAAGATTGTTTACCAAGCAAAGACAAAGAACAATTGAAACTAAACAAAAGAAAATTGCAACAGAAATTCAACAAGTTAATCAGCTTCTTTGAAATTGTTTAAACAAATCTGCTAAATATCCTATTAAATCCAATTAATCTTACTAGATTCTAGATAAAAAGAACAGAAGTTCCACTTGAAATTAATTTCATTAGCAATTAATGATGTTAACTAGTGGAGTACTAATGAAGTAAACTTGCTCATGCAGCTCCAACACAAAAAGAAGGCATGACATCAGAAATCAAACAGATTCCAAAAAGGTTTCCTCTTTCTATAAAAAGTTTCTTCCCACAGAGTACCTCTATAACAGAAAATTAAATGAAAGGGCAAAAACCAAAGGCCTATATTTAGCTTCTGATTCGGTACCAAATTTATCCCTAATACACAAGATTATCTTGTTCGTGCACACGAAAAAGGAAAAACCAGTAACATCAATTCAGATTGATAGCTAACACTTAGCTAACTCCCTTAATGTGGCTGCACTATTCTCACCAAGATATCCCTGACTATTTATGTATAACTATCAAATAAATGTACTCCTAGTAGCAAATTCAGATAGTGTGTGGCTCATTCTTCATTGATTGATCACTATGATATTGGTATATCTTGCAAACACAATTGAATAGACAACATTAGCAAGTCCAGTATAAGCTACTACTATTACCTGAAAAGAGTACCTAAGTTGAACAATAAAAGGGTGCTCAACTTTGGTGAGAATATCCCTCTCAGCCCTCATATAATCCACATGGTTATTCTTAATAACTGTATCCTTCCTCATAACTTTCATTGCTAATATCCCATCATCATTCTCACCATCACCATCACCATCACCACCACCATAACCCTTCATCCTAACCTGAAAAACCTTCCCAAAAGAACCTTTACCAATCATCCTCAATATCTCAAAATCCCCTGGCCCATATTTTGTTACTCCACTAATCTCTTCAACACCATCAATACATTCAGTTTGGTAATTATCACCCACATGGGTATCAACTTTATCACTATCATTTTCACCCTCAGAATCAACTTCTTGATGAAAAGGCAAAGGCTTTGAGAGAGTGATTCTTGGAGATGGACCCACAAAAGAGTGGGACCTACTATGAATGATTTGTGGGTCAGTTAAAAAGTTGGAAGATGATGAAGGAGATGATGAAGAAGTAGGAGCACCAAAGACATCAGAAAAATCAAAGTCTGGATCAGTAGAAGAAGAGTCTGGGATTTTGAGTTGGGTGAGTTTGCTTGCTAACATAGAATGAAGGGCTTTCTTTTGCTGAGCTGCAAAGGCCATTATTAACAAGAATTCTTGAAAACCCTTTATCAAGTGCTCAGCAAAAATAAATAAAAATGCAATCTTTATAAAATGTTAGTATAGAATACATCAATTAGTCTAATTATTGTTTTTTTTTCTGAATCAAGAATGGTATTTGAATCCAACGAGTGCGATTTAGGGAATAATACACAGTAAGGCAAGAAAAGCCAGCTGAGATTGAACTCAGTACAGGCTAATAAAGCAAAGGGCTACATCTGGGAGAGATCTGGGACTTGTGGAGAATGTTGTAATTAAGAAAGTGAAAAAGGTTGTAATTTTGGAGGGTGTTTTCTTGTGGAGAAGGTGAATTATTATAGGAAGAAGAAGAAGTGATTATCAATATCAAGAAGGTGGCTAATTGAGAAAACAGCAAATTAGAGATGCATGAATGAATATGAAGAGAGAGAGACAAGTCGGAAGTGAAATCCAATTCCAATACCCTCTGTTCCCTTTTTAATCCATTCAAATAAAGAATTATTAAAAAATAATTTAATTTTAAATTTATATTTTTATGACTTATTAATAAATATTTTAAATTTATTTTAAGTTAAAAATTTAAAAATATTTCTTTATCTTTTAAATTATATATTAAATTAAAAAAAAATTATATAAAATAGGACGGAGGGAGTAACTGGAAACCCAACTTGTGGTTACTGCTGAAGCGCCCACAATATGCTTGTACTAACCTCGGCTGGAATCACATTTTTCTCGCTACTTCCCACTTAAAAAGTGCATTATAAACCGTACTCCCTTCGAATTTTATTTTTTTAATTAAAAAGAGTGTTTATTTATTAAATTAAAAAAAAATATTTTTTCAAATTTATTCTTATTAAGGGTCTGCTTAAAAGTCACCTGGTAATTAGAATTGGTGTAATTACTAGGGTGATAATTACACAGCTAGTAATTATAAGTATAGTAATTACGATGACATATTTGTTTGTCATAACGTAATTACAGTGTAATTACAATCATATTGTTTAATTACACATGTGTAATTATATATTTAAATTAGTTTCAAACAAATTTAATATTTGACAAATATGTGCCTTTATAAATGATATATTGCATATTTGTAAACAATATTGTATATATTATTAAATTAATAATTATTTAATTTAATTAATTACAAATATTAAAGAACATATTTTGTAAGAACATCATGGGCTAGATGTTTGACAAAAAGATTAATATGTATACATATAATTATAATGTCATAACATGATTCAAATGTTTGACAAAAACATAATCTATTAATTGTAAGTAAAAAATGAACAACATGCAATGTAAAATAAGTGAATAGTACCAAAGCAAATAAGTTGAAATTGAAAATATAACCTAAATTCAAAATCAAAAAAAAGCTTAACATGATACTTTTATGTCAAATTCCAACATTTACATATAATAAGTTGCTAATTTAAGTAAATATAATTCAAAAGAAAGTGAATATGTCAAGTTTGTTAGTGACTCATTCTTTCTAATATTAGAAAGTGTAGTTTCAAAAACTAGAATAATAACGTAGTTACGATCAATGAAGAAAATAAGAAATAAAAGAACATACGAGCAATTACATGGAATCACAAAACGTAAATGTTGGAAAATGAGAAGAATGTATAATAAAAATAATTTTAAATTTAAATATAGAAAAAATTAAAATTAAAATAACATAAATAAAAAATAAATTTAAAAAAAGAGGAAATTGAAATAAAAATAAAAATAAAGAAGTGAAAAAGTAACCATGTAATTACAGTATGTACTACACTCAATTTTCAATCCCTTGAAAATTGAAGAGTGTAATTATCCCCTCCCAATTACATATTGACCATGTAATTATTTGGTCTGACAAACATGTCAAACTGTGTAATTACACCCAATTACACTCAATTTCAATTACATGAGTGGGTGGCTTTCCAAACATGTCATAAGTGTTAGATGACCAAATTTCAATATCTATTTAATTAGAGACATTTTAATCAAATTAACTATTTTTGTCTAGAAGTTAGTATTTTCTTAATGGTGTGCAAATGGCTAAGTGGATGCTCTTTTTGATCCGGAGGGAGTAGTATAAACTTTAAGGTAAATGTTTAAATTTATACTTAGTTAATAATTGAGGTTAAATATATTCTTGTTTACTTTTATTTAATAATTGCACAAGTTTTACAACATATGGGCCCTTTTTATAAAGAAAAATGTTTACATTTTTTCTTGAATATGCCAAATGATTCAGATTTACCAAATATAAGTAGAATTTGTTCTTGCAATTACACCAGGTCAATTAATATAAGGCAGGTAACTTTGATTGATATTGATCATTTAGCTATAATTAAGTAAAACAGTAGAAACTCTATTAATTAATACTCGATTATTTAATAAACTCTCTTAGATAATATTTTTGGTCGGTCCCGACTCGGGGATAACGTGCTAAATTAATAATTCGCTAAAATTATAATATAATACATTTTTGATTACTCATATAGACCCTATGTAAAATATAAATTAATAATTTCTTATTTACTACATAATACATGAGTGATTTATGAAGACTTCTTGAAAAATGACTCAATTGTCTTTTGTTTTTTGTTGAAATCAAGATCACATTGAATCTTAGGACATGTTTGACATCCATTGTTTGTGTTAGCATGATTTGATCTTGTGTTTATATAGGAAATATTTTTTTAATATCCATAAAGTAGTACATTGAACACAAGAAGCATAATAAAGTGATAGATTGAATGGTGCTTCATTTGATACAGTACATTGAACAATAATGAAGTGCAAGATTGAAGGATATTTGTAAATTGGATATTTCATTATAAATTTATCTATAAATTGATAAAGTATTAATTAATAATTATTAATTTATTGATTAATTAATATCTCTTTTAATTAATAAATTTTGGTGGTCCCAAAAGCATTAATTTATAGAGTTTCTATTCTCACTTTATGAGTTAACTGCTCATTAATTGATCTAGTTTGATATAAATATCAAATTTGAATATTTACCGGCTTAAACATGCACAGTTTCTTTAAAATTTGAGAACTGTTAGTATTACACGTTATATATTAGAGACAAGTTTGAGTGAAACTTCAAATCTAAGAGACGATTTTGAACTTTTTGTTTATTTATTTTAAGACACGTAAACATTGGAGCTAGCTAAATTGTTGTTAGGTGGAGCTCATCGTGCTATCGCAAAAGCTACGGTGAGATCAAACATCAACCTTCTCCTTTTTTCTCTTGAAAAGTTACATACCTTAAAACAACATAGAATTTTTCGATGTCCATATAGTGACACGACACAACAACAAACGAAGATGACATTTATTTTCACACTAACACTTGAGATATGAGAAACCAAGCAGGAAAGTAAATTGCAGCCTCCAGACAAAAAGAGGCTCTCTCTTGAAAAGTTACATACCTTGCATCATGTGAAAAGGGAGTGAAAGAAAGAGGTGATCAACCACTAGATTGAGGACAACAATCATGTTTCATTCACAGATAAGAGATTCCACATTCATTGAACTAATTGAAAGCAAATTTCATTATCTGCACAAATGAACATGGTCTGATGCATTTCTTCTACACACTGTTAAACTGGAACATTTCACAAAATACAAGAAGCTTATACATTGAACTCCAGGATTAAACCTCAAAACTGGCAACTCCTCTCCCTCAAAAAAATCCCCAAAAAGACGAAAAACGATCAAAAGTGAAAAAGGCCAAGCCAAGGGAACTGCATCTGCTTGAGTTCCCCTATCATTTTCCACAAGAAGAAAAAGTAACAATACAACACCCTTTTGCCGCATCAACTCGTATAAATTCGCAAGCCGCAGTAATGGACAAACAATGAAATAAGGCCTCCAAAGAATCATGAAAAACTACCGCCTGCAGAGAAGGGAAGAGGTTAAAAAGGCCCTTCTGCATCCTCTCCACTATGATACAGCTACTATGTTCAGATCAAGTGGCCTCAAAGCTCCTTGAACTATCTCCTGAACAGTTCGATTACGCCGGCAAACCTCTGAAATCTCGTCAATTGGAACCACCAGACCATTCATATTTGCTCCAGAGGCTGCATCTGACAAAGCTTGTAAAAATCTAGCCCTTTCCAACTCTGTAATAGCTGTTGATGGAATTAAAGACACACATTCCTTTGCCCACTCAAGAGCTTTCAACCCATACGCCCGGGTCAATGCCAATAGAGCATAAGTTACCTACAGAGGAAACAGCTCAGAGTAACTCTTGAATGTCACAAAAAAACTATGTCAACTAAAGAATACTACGTTTCTTTTTACCCATCTGCCTTCTTTACAGAATAAGGATTTGTACTTACTGTTTCTAGTCGTGAACTAGGAAGGGCTCCAGTTAGACAAGCAACCAAAATTCTGGTGATAGTGAGTCCTCGAGGAATAATTACACTGTCCCTTATGGATAGACAACTTTCTCCATGTGTAGAGTTTGCAAGATCGAATATGTCGGACAAAAAGTTTAATATTGAAATGGAAGCCTCCCTACAATACAGTACTTCATTATTAGAACAATCAAAACTTTATAAAATATAAAACAAAATGGATAATGGAATTACTAGTGAAGGAGAAATCCAAATCTTAAAAGACCAGAGTTTCCTCGCAGTTCCTGACTGGTTCTCTGATTATTAGATAGACGAGTGGACAATGATATACTCCCTCCTTTTCAATTTAAGTGTCTTACTTTCCTTTTTAGTTTGAAGGGGAGCCTTGGCGTAACTGATAAAGTTGCAGTCATGTGACCAGGAGGTCACAGGTTCGAACCGTGGAAACAGCCTCTTGTAGAAATGCAGGGTAAGGTTGTGTACAATAGACCCTTGTGGTCCGGCCCTTCCCCGGACCCCGCGCATAGCGGGAGCTTAGTGCATTGGGTTTCCCTTTTTCTACTTTCCTATTTAGTCTGTTTCAGAGAATGCCTCTTCCTATGTTTTGTAACTTCCTATTCCAACAGTTTACATGAATTGTTTGACACCACAAGATTCAAAGGAAATCTTGATACATCACCCACATCTTTAGCTTAAGACCACAAGACCGTGCCTAATCGAACCAAGTCACTTAAATTAGGATGGAGGGAGTATTAAAGATGCTTCTATGCTTGACTGCTTAAAATTCAAGTACAAGAATACTTTTACTAAAGATGCCGGATACGTAGCCTCTGTTTTACATATACTAGGGAATGAGCTTTGGAAACAAATATAGCGCCACATCAATATGGAATGAACCGTTGCTTATATTGCATTGAGAAATGCAATAAATATGACAACCAAGGCAGTGAGTGACTATCTTTTCTTTATGTAAGGAAACATACAATGAGTTCCTTCAGCATCAGCCGAGTTAATGTCTCATCAAATAGTTCATGCCAATCAGACTGGTAAATACAGTGTCCTGTGACTCAGTTCTGGTATCATTCACTCAGATGCTTGCTTGATCATAGATTCATAGTTGTCTACATGAATCCTTTTCCTCTGGCTCTTCTCTGACAGTTATATTTGCCAATGTCATAAAAATGATGGCAATCAGACTTTGGTCACGCCAAGCCTTATAGTGATCTACTAGCTCAGAGGAGCCTCCTGGTGTTCCAGGGAGATATAAAGAGTTGGTAAACTAGACTACCTCACAATGACTGACCAAATATTATCTTTCCTGGTAGGACTACAAAGTGGTTTCATGGATTACCTGAGTGATACTCATCAGGATACATGCTTCAGCATATAAAATAAGCTCCAGATGAAGTATTACTCTACGAGAATCAATGACATGGACCAGTGCAGACTGGATGGTGACACCTTTTGCTGGACGCTATATTTCTAAGACTCTAAGTAGTGCATTCTAGTAGGAGCAACTTCTCCTAGAAGAGCAGGAAAGAAAATGTGATTGCAAGATCTAGTGTACATCGCACCAAAACCACAGCAGCTTGGAAACTCGTGCTGTCAAACTACTCGAGGAATTGAAGTTCATAGAGCTAAGCCAGATCAAACTTGGGTGAAATAACTAAATTGCACTTTATATTGTACCACATCTATTACACAATAAGAGGATCAACCAATAGAAATTGCATCATATTAAAGGAGTGCGGCTCTGTATGAAGCTCGTACTGCAGAGCAAGTGGAAGAAAACGTAAGGTCGTGCGTTAGCACTCTGCAAGAAAAGGGATGCGCCTTACCGTTGTTTTATCGGAGAAAAGGTACTCTCATGAGGCATTATAACAAAATTCATAAAATCGAATGATTGACTCGCACAGATGTCATCAAGTCAGCCAGAGTCCCCGAACTAATTACATATGTAACAGACTTCGCATACGACATGCAGCCACCAGTTCGAGGTCCGTATCAGATAGTTAAGTATAAATGTTACACTTAGAGATGAAATTGAAGTTTTGCCTATGAAGGGAAATAGAGAGGATTTACCTGTGCTGCACGGTGATGCCGACCATGGCACAATCCACCAATGATGGAAACACAGTAGAAGGGAAAAATAGTTGAGGACAGTATCGGATACATCTTGATGCAAGCAAGAAACAATCATCTGCTATATCCGGACGGGAGGTGAAATCCTATAACCCACATTTTTGGAGTTAGCTTATATAACTAGCGGTAACATGCAAAATCAAGCAACAGACTGCACCTGAATCTTTGTAAGAAGACGCGCTGTATTGCTAAAGAGAGACTCAATGAGAACTTTCAAGTAATTTGCACAAGATGGATCTGAACCAAATATCTGCGGCAGAAGTTCCAACTGTTGCTCAAAATGGAAATTGCAAATATGGTTAAAATTTTGTAATGTAAGAAAGAACTCAAATACCTTAATGACTTCACTAGAGAGATAAAGGAAACAAGGTTGGTGGTGTTGTCCATATAGTCCTTGTATTTCCTCCAGCATCGCCCCGATTGTAACTCCCATGAGCCTCTTAGAAGTTCGGACCTAATGGATGAAATCATCAGGGTTAGGGAAGCTGTAATACCATTTGCTCGCTGGCGGACTCGGATTAGGTCACCCTTGTCTTCAGAGTTCAGACCAGGTCATAATAATTTTTACTTAGGCTGGAGAGGATAATTATCAATCACAATTTACAAGAGCAACATAAAAGCAGTTTGAGGTGAGAATATTAAGCAACATAAGTCAGAAAAAATTCACAGAAAGAAGAAAGAAATCAGTTATAGATGTAAATGCCAAGAGGCATAAGAATAAAGAAGAGAACATAAAGCATTCAAAAGACTATGAAAAACACCACATATTTACAGGAGATGTTGCGTCACTACAGCATTTTCAGGAATAGGCAGCTTGAAAAAATAATTTCCTTGAACCCCCTTTGGCAGGAGATGGCATAGATAACTGAACTTACAGCATTTTTGCAAGCCCGGCAGAGAGACTCCATTGTCCGCATGTCCCAAGCACGACTATGTGGATATTGCCAAACACAACAATCAGGAGAACTTATAATCAAAGAATTATCACGAAAACAACATATACTGATAAACAGCAAACATCTTTCTTACACATCAAAAATGGCTTTGAAAATTGGCCAAAGTCTTTGAATTGCATCTGCAACCGCTTCTGGGTGATTTACATATCTGCAAATGGGTTCAGTCCCAAAATTCACAATATGCAAATAGAATCAAAAAGATGAAATACGGTACAAGGAAATTGCTTCTTACCTAAATATATTTGCAAGTCGATCAAAATGAACTGTGAGTTCACGAGCGGTTTTTTGCCCCAAAACCACGGGACCTTGATTGATTATCTCCTGGCAGTTGACTCCAATTATTGATAAATTGACACTTAAAAGTCATTTCATAAAATCTTAGAAAGGAAACCTTTTTTTGATGAAGAAATCTTAGAAAGGAAACTAACTTGTAATGGAGCAACAGATGGCAGGCATACTGCCTCAAGGGCCTTCTTAGCATGTTCCGAAGGAAGTTCTGTAATAACCATACTGCAAAAGAAAGGACCGATGAGTTTATTTTGCAGGGTGGGTGGTGAGTGTAAGGATTAACAAGATAAAGAACCTAACTTAGATATCAGCTTCTAAGAAATAGATACTACCTTAAAGCTTCAACCAGATGTAACGAATCTTCGGCAGAAACTTTGAAGGGACCTTCTCCAGCGACTGCCGTTTGGTAAATTTGGAAAAGACCATCTAGGGACCCACAAAGCTTCTTCTTGCAATCTACAATGACAATAAAATTTTGAAACAAGCTTGAAACTGTTAACTCCAGCCAGAATGTTAACTCAAAGAAAGAGCAAATTCACCAGGTCATTTATCAGAGGCACTGAGTAACCAAGATGCAATTTCATAAAATTAAGAAAAGATTGATCCTAAGTTCTCTTTATGAAAAGGCTAACTCAGATAAACTGGACGCGAATTTGAAACAAGAGGTCTTCCAATATACACCAAGCAGTCTCATAGACACTAATAAAATTGTTGACAGAACCCAACCATAAAGTGATACAATTTCATCAACTGTCAAATATTAGAGGTCTCTTATACACAAAAAAAGGAGGAAAAAAAAAGATACCCCGTAAATTATTATAGAAAAACTAATCAGTTCTTCACAAAAAGTATCACTTTCTTGGATAAAATGTAGAATTACTAAAAGTAACACTAAAAATAGCGAAATACAAACATGAGGAACTGAATGAAGTATTTACCATTGCAAATGTGTCTGAAAGCTAAGGCAGCAGCAGCTGCGGAATCTTCACACATGCTCATGCCACTCACAAGAATATCAATGAGCGCGGGCAAGAATGAGAGTCCACTTGATGCAGCATTAAGCCACCTTGAATAAGCTCCGATCGTTAAGCAGACTGAAAATTAGTAGAGTAAAAGTACAAATGAGAATAGTCAAATCAGTAGCTCATCCAGCAGTTAAAAGATATCTCTTGAAATATTTGGCAGAAATGACAGTATATACCAGATTGCCAACAACTGAGACACAAACTTAATAGGAACCCTGAAACAGGAGAGGGTGGAGAGTGGACACTCTTAGGGAATGTTTGATTCGTAGATATGAGACAGGAAGAAGAGGATAAGAATGACGACATTCATATCCGTCTCCAATGTTGTACTTAAGAGACTATGATATGGTGTTTACATTACTCCTTATTGCTCTTTTATCAATTTACTTCTTGTTGATAAGGTCTATCCCTTTAATTACTTCATAAGAAATTTTAGCTAAAACTCAATACCTAATTACTGGACCAAATATGGGATAAGAATTATTCAATCACATCATCTCCTCACTGTATCCGATTCACAGTTCCCTGCCCTTCACAGAACGTCGGGGGGGGGGGGGGGGGAAATGGTGTCTAGGGTAGGTGGTTGTGGAGAGTAATGGGGGGGATGGTGTCTAGGGTAGGTGGTTGTGGAGAGTAATGACAGCTTAAAAATTGATTTTGGTATTAATATCAATCAGAATCCAACCACTAATTGGATTGTTTACCCTCTATATGTTTGGGACTGTTATCTGAAGCCACAATATGGGTAGGCTAATTTGCCAGGATATAATCCCCATTGGTAAATCTTATCAACATAATCTCATAGGAAAAGAAAAAAAACAAGCTCCAGATTATTATCTGTCGTAACGCAATTCCCCTACCTACCAATTTCCACGAATCCAAACATCTCTCACTTCAATGGGAACAGTTAATTACCTGTCTGAAGTAGCTGGGGTTGATGAGGCAGCTTAGGAAGCAAAGACATAATCTGCAAGTCAAAATGGCAAGGCAACAAAATAAAAAAACAAATTAACACAATATATCTTGAGTAAAAAAAAGTTGAATGGACATGATTTTCAATCATCATTCAAACCTGTGGCATCACTTCGGCTTCAATATCAGAAACATAATCTGATATAACTCGTATACAATATAAGGCAGCCTCTGCAGGACGCCAATCAGAATGCTGATCTTTTCCACAGTGACTGATGGCCTGTAAAAATCAGCAAAAGTTAATATCTAAAAATAATGCAACTCTACAGCCAAATAGTGTTAACAAAGACCTTTTTAACTGAAAGTGTGAAACTATTTCTCAGTGAAAAAATTGAATAGGTGATCTAGTATATGAGACCTACGTTGCTCGGACTCTTCAAAAACATCGATGGGGACACTCCAAAAGTAGTGCATTTTGGAGAATCCGACACGGGTGCGGCAACGAAAGTGAAGAGTCCACGCAATTTAGCCTGAGACATAATCTTGTAATCTCTTTCACAATTTTCATAAACCGAAACCAAGGTCTGGAAGCTCTAGTGAGAGGTTATAAAAGAGGGAACACCCAAAATCACCAAGAACCAAATGAAAACAAGTTTCAACCTTATGCGTTGCTCTACTACTGCTCTATCCTTATTTAGATTACAACAAGTTGAAATGTTCAGAACACAAGGACTTGAACTGACCTGAAATTTGCGGGACAAGTTGTAAGAAGAAACTTTTCATCAAAAAATTTAAAATTAAGTGCATGTACAATGCATCCAAGAGAATATTTTGCTTTACAGAGATCCAATAACAACTCTAAATGAGTAGAAGGCTATACCCCAGGACTTCAAGCTTTCAAGTTTTACTTGCAGTAAGAACATCTGATATGTTAAGTGATAGACGATCGCGACCCAATTTTTCTTTGATACTATCACACCACAACTTTATGTGGGTACACTATTTATCCATTAAAATAGATCAGCTGTGTAGAAATTTTGTACTCCGTGAGAGAAAGAGCGTCAAAATGAATTGTTTTTATACACAAGGCTTTGTTTAGAATAAGCTGAGAGAACATCCAGGATGACCAGCAACTCTAAGACAGGCCAAACCACAAGCTCAGCAGCTTTACAGTTACCACTACAACTGACCCAATCCTTTGGCCGGTGTCAACTTGAAGGGCTCTCTAAGCAAGCAGACACATCCCTTTAGTAGATTTCATTTTGTACAAATTACAGAGCAGTTCAAATAAGTCAATTTCACTGGCGTACCAAAGCTAACAAACGTAGCCAACACATCCACATCCCCAAAGGAAGACTTCAAAGTTAAGTGCATTAACGTAGTTTTGACTCTCTCAGAAGTGGTGCGTTAAATTTTTTTGGTCCTTATAAGGTGGTTTACATTAATCATGTTAGAATAGAAATAGGATTTCATATATAGTATCCTACTAGGAAAAGGATTGTAATGTAGAATAGGAATAGGATTTCATATATCGTATACTACTAGGAAAAGTATTGTAATTGAGTATCTACAAATAGAGTTCGATGTAATAATGTAGATAAACAATTCAATAATAATATTTTTCCCATATTTTCTCACATGGTATCAGAACCAGACTCATTTCAATTCTTTATTTACAGATGTTGGGTCCCCAAATTAAATTGTTCACGCTTCAGTTAACGAGGTATGCGCGTACGGGGAGTGTTAGGAGTCCCACGAATATGAAATGGGAACATAGACTCTTTATATTAACTTGGACAATCCTAACCCTACAATCCTTATCATATCCGTGGAACTCTTAACACTCTCTCGCACGCCCAGACCTCATTAACTGGAGCGTGGACAATATAATTTGGGAGCACAACATCGGCGAACAAAGAATTAAAGTGTCTGGCTCTGATACCATGTAAAGAATGGATCTTGGCCTAACTCAACCCCAAAAACATTCTTTACATGGTATCAGAGCTTCTATGATCTTGATAGAGAATCAAAGAGCTTCCACTGCCAGCGGGCGACACTAGCCAATGTGTCGCATGTTTGGCCAAAGATAATGGCAGAGTGAAGATTGTAGAAAACTTTCAGATATTTATAAATAAAATATTCTCACAAAAAAATATGCGTGAACAGTGTTTTTCAGCGTGAATAGTACTTTTGGTGTGAACAGTACAAGATTCCGATCGTCGGAACTAGGGTTCTGGCGAATCCACGTTGTCTCAGAGCATTCTTTTAAGAATTGCTTTTATTGTCAGCATCGCGTAGAGATTCCAAGCTAACCCATACCACTTTCTTCGAGGTTCGACAATTTTTCCGGCATAATTTCTTTTCCCGTAGAGTCGTGTCATCATTCCGATCCTACCCACAAAATACCATCACAGTCTCGTGCCTCAATTCCGGCGACCGTTTTGAATCCCATAGGATCGTGCCATCATTCCGATCCTACCCACAAAATACCATCACAGTTCCGTGCCTCAATTTCAGTGATTGTTTTGCGTTCTTATCTTCTAGAGCATTAGTAAGAAAGTATCCGATGTGCAATATTTCAGCGAAGATTCAAAAAAAAAAAAAAATCACCACCGCGCATAATTTTTTCGGTGATTGCTAGCGTCACATCTCTATCCAGTGGTGTTGTGCAGAATTCGACACCACCACAACATAGATCATGTTCAAGCTAGTGAGACTAATTGTTGTGCAAATTTCCAACAATTTTCAGGAAAGCAAATCAGTCACCATGCAATATTTTCGGTGACAACATAGTTGTCCGCTACAAAATTACTTTTAGGTAGTGTTGCGCAAATTCCAACACCACCACGAGGTAGATCAGTCTCTTCCAACCAAAACCCAGTCAGCATCTCCGACAAATACCCACTCACGCGCCACCACGTGTTGCTCAAAGTGCCAGCTCCGGCTAGCGTGCCAGATCTTCGCGCCGCACATACACCTTTTTTCGGCCAGATCTCGGTGATTTTCTTCTTGGGTTATGTTCGTCAGATTCCATCTATCTTTCAAGTCAGATTTCGCTACGGCCTTGATTTTGATATGTTTTAACTTCAAAAACACGGAAATTGGAAATTCAAGTCCTATGGTTACTTCAAAACCCTTAAGGAGGAGATTCGAAATCACACATCACAGTCCATGAAGAAGCGACGAGGAGGCCATCTTGGAAGATCTCGACCTAGGTGTAGTTATTGTAATAGGATTGGACACATTCGTGAAGTATGCTATTCTCTCCATGGTGACCTTGAGGAGGAAGTTTATATGGAACAACCACCTGATTGTGTTGCTAGGGGGAGTCTAACCTGGTGTGTTGATTGCGTCAGTCACTTTATGGTCTGAAATAGTCTCCCAGAGCCTGGTTTAAGAAATTCAGCACAGTAATTCAGGAGTTTGGCATGACTCGTACTAAAGATCTTAGCAGACTGAAGTATTTGTGAATTCGAGTGATCAACTTGCAGATATTTTCACCAAGTCCCTCACTGGTCTTCGTATTAATTACATCTGTAACGTGCTCGGTACATATGACTTGTTTGCACCAGCTTGAGGGGGAGTGTTAGAATAGGAATAGGATTTCATATATAGTATCCTACGAGGAAAAGGATTGTAATGTAGAATAGGAATAGGATTTCATATATAGTATACTACTAGAAAAAGGATTGTAATGGAGTATCTATAAATAGAGCTCAATGTAATAATGTAGATAAAAAATTCAATAATAATATTTTCTCACAAATCAAATGAATTTGGTACACTAACTTGAGAAAGTCGACCATTTCTCCAGGATTACAGTAGTAGTACGCACCTCAACTAGCTTCATATAGAGAATTTTCAATGTAGGTTCACCTCCTAAAACCAGTGCTGCATCAATCAAGACATCTGCAACAGCTGGCACATGGCAGCATCACAGAGTAAGTTAGCATGGTGCAATAGAAAAACTCTTACATTTCTTCTCATCACAATAGTTGATGCACATTCACGATGGACTTTCCAAGATTCCAAGACAACATGGTAATAAAGAAAATGCCATCAAGGAAATAACTGATAAGGTGCATAGATGGTACAAATTGAGCTAGACACTTGACGCATATCAATGAGCTAAGAGACTAGCTCTTTGAGAATATGCTATGTCTTTCTAGAGCAAAACAATAAACCAATCAAATAGAAGCTTATAAATGCAATTAAACGGTTACCGTCCCCGATATAAAATGCATTTTTGTTCTCTAAAGAAAACAAAGGCAACATGATGTGAATTGCCAGAGAATAATTCAAACCAAAAAGTTCGGTGACCTACATTAAAACAACCAAGGCATAAAGCACAACGGAGAACATTCTATTACACAGGAGCGGGGTTTACCCACTGCGCACCCGAAGGGTAGCGGCTGCGGATTCCCTTGTCATAAAAAAAAGCACACCGGAGAATATTCTGGTGGTGATCACACATAAGATAATTCAATGAAGCTCAAGATATTAAAAGAACAGTCTTTGTAAGTTCTGAATCTTGGTAGCATTGACAAGAGAGAGGTAATTAAGCATAGTCCACTACTTACTTTCGCTTCTGCATTTTAATCTTAGTAGTACTTTTTTTTTGTTCTACTTTTTCTTAAGAACAAGGTGAAAAGGTCATTGAGCATTATTTCGTACTTTGGCCTCAACTCTTCAACATTGTCTTTTTGTATTGTTATCATGAAGAATTATTTTATAAACTTAACATCTAGTGCAACACTTCCTTAGAACTAAAGGTCATCTTTATAAATCCTAACACTAAGGTAAAAAAACACCAAGTAAAAAGCACCTAAATGATGTTTGCTAACCATAATACAATAGGGCAACAGGAAATATACTGTCTTTTCCATTTGGAGCTGAAGGGTCCTCTAGTGCGTAACAAGAAACTGCCAAAAACTCCAAAAGTCCAACTAAGTATAACTTCCAGGTCATGAAGCAAGGGAAAACCAAACCCTTTCTAATAATTGTTAACTTATTAGACAATTCATCTTCTTTTTTGTTTTGTTTTGTTTTTTTTTTGGGGGGGAGAGGGGGGACACACACAAGGCATGGACAGTAATGGATATTTAATCATAGAATGCAATGACATCAAAAAAAATCTTTAAGAAAATCAGATTAAGTTTAGGGCATGATTTATCGAATAAATGGTACCATATCTTGTCTGCTTAAAATCTTTCTGGTCCTCCATTGATAGATCAGAGTAATCCTGAGGATATTGAACTCTGAAAGTAACCTGAAAGTGAAAATACAATCAAACATAAATTTAAAAGTGGAAGATAATGGACAAACAATCTCTGTGATTATAAACCACGGGTATCACGTCCCAGAAGAAATTAAATTAGTTTTTCTCCTGAAATAATAATAGATCGACATGAAGCCAAGCATGATAAGCTAAACATTATAAATCTTATATGTCCAAACCAAACTGCCTGCTCCTAATTCCGGAGGACTCACCAAGGAGACAAGTGATTCATATGATGAACGGAAAACCTGCAAACTACGAGTTTTCTGTGCTTCAATGGAAGTTTCATTGCCGAAAGATCTATATGACTCCCTGAATAAGTAAAATTTTAGATGAAAATTTTGTTTTACAGCAAATACACTGATTTGAAAATTCCAACAGCATTCACCTTTCTGTCAAAATCATCTGAAGATTGTGCCAGAAGTTAAAAGTCATCGAAGCAATATCGAACTCAGGATGTGAAGCAACTTCAAGTAATGCATGTACAATCAGCATTGATTCATCAGAACCTGAATTACAAATGTCATTGTTGGTTATACATAAGTAAGAACAAATATCACATACTCCCTCCGTCTCAATTTATGTAGCACTCTTTCCCTTTTAGTCAGTGACACCTTTCTATAATTAGTAACAATTTAACTTTAAACTTCTCATTTTACCCTCAATGAGATGATTTATTCAACAACGACGACGACGATGTACCCAGTGTAATCCCACAAAGACCCCGGTCTGGGGAGGGTAGATGATTTATACCCACACAAATATCTATGGCTTGTTTCAGACCACAAATTTAAAAAGTCTTCCTTTCACTCTTAAACTCCATACCCAGTCAAAAACGATAAGATAATTGGGACGGAGGGAGCATGTTTTTTAACCACGCCAATCTTCTTTGGGGCAGTCAAAAAAGAAAATTATATCAAGGACAAATATCACATACGTTTTAAGTACGCCAATCTTCTTTGGGCAGTCAAAGAAAAAGAAAATTACATCTCGAACGGACTAAGAAAGAGAATAAGGATAGCTACCAGAGGCAATCAATTCAACATACGCATCGCCCATGTCAGCAAACAAACGAGCAATGGCTTTAATATCCTCCTCATCCTGGAAGTAAAGAAACAAACAACAGCATGGTCAGATAATTACAACAACAGCCATTTCTACACCAAAAAAACAAAAACAAAAAAAGAAAATACCAAACAGCAACTTAAAAGCTCCATAACTTATCGTGTCACTGCAAAACCCCTTCAACCAATTGATCAGGGTGGAGAAAGGGATAGAAGATAGTGAAAATACAAAACAAGGGCATAAATTCCCAAGAACATCGTAAATATGGATTGGCAGATAACGGATGGTGTTCAGGAAAACAATGAATTCTTATGGTGTTAGTTTGTGGAGGGGGATAATAAAGAAAAGATACTTTCCTAAGATATATAGAATTCACAGTTGGTAATAACTTGAAAATTAAGTTATGGAAGTGAGAGGGTGCAGCGATAGTACTTTACATTTACACCTTGCTTATAACATGGTGACCAACAGAGAGGCCCAAGTGTCTGAATATTTAAAGTGGGAAAACCATGGAATTACATGAGATATAACTTTCACGTGGCTATAAAAGACTGAGAAGGGGGAGACGGCTAAGAATTTCTTTACAGGAATACTAGTGGCCAGTATGAGATGAGAACATAGGACTGTATGGAAAAGGGGAGAGGCACAAAGTAGTTTATGGTGAAATTGTATTATAGGAGTTTGCAACTGAGGGGTTAGGAGGGAGGTCTGGAGGAACTAGGAAGGTGTTTGATACCAAGGCACCCAAGAAGGTAGCTTGCTTGACATGGTGCTCTTACGAGACGCAATTTTAATGACAAACAGGAGGGTGGTGGTGAATGGTGTTCTTGTGTAGGGGAGGGAGAAAAATGATCATATCTTGCTAAATTGCAGGTTTATAACACACTGAAGGAACCTGGAAATGTCTATGTTTAATGTAACCTGGGTGATGCTGATGACGGCGGCAGAGGCAATCACTAGTGGGGAACGAAAAGATTGGCAACAGAACAAGGCAGTATGGAAGACCATCCTGTATTTTTTTGGACTACTTGGAACAAGAGAAATAGATGATGTTCCGTAATAGTAAAAAGGATATAATGTGCATTAAGAATTTCCCGAGTTACATATTCTTTTGTGAAAACGAAAGAATACCAGATGACTGGAATAACTAAATAGAGAATGGTGGTTGAGCCACCCGATCAGTCTGTAAATAGTTTTCACCATCTTGGGGTTACATCAATGACTGACTGACTTATCAAAACAAAAAAGAAATCCCAAGAATATCATCTAAATTGACTTTCAACTGATTGCAACTAGAGCACCCACCAACCAATACTGCGTAATCGTAAGGGAAAAATGGTCAAAACACCCCTCTACTTTGGGAAAAGGGCTAAAAATACCTTCCGTTATGAATTTGGGTCAAAAATACCCTTCCCGTCATTAAGGTTTTCAAATATACCCCTCTTAACGAAAATCCACAAATCCCCCCAAAATAACCCGATTTCAATTTTTAAACCCACTCCATTATTTAAATCGACCCAACCCCTTATTCCCTATCCCCCCCCCCCCCCCCCCAAATTCTGTCAAATGTTTAATTGAGTTATTAAGCAAGAAAAACCTGACAATCAACTTAGGAAAAACTCAGTTGAACGGAAGAGTTGTTCTTGATCAAGCAGTCTCATACAGTTTGCAGTCTATATCGAAGGAAAGCATCAATTGTAAAATTCCAAACTTTTGGAGAATCTAGATTCCAAAACCAAAAACAGCCCGGATCCTGTGGAAAATAAGGTCTCGCCATCCTCTCTCTGTATTTTCCACAACAGTTGAATTACCATATCTGCACCATCAGCAGCAGAAAACGTTTGACAGTTTTTTTTTTTTTTTTTTTTTTTTGGGGGGGGGGGGGGGGGGGGGAGGGTTGAGTCGGTTTAAATAATAGTTTAAAAACTGAAATCGGGTTATTTTGGGGATTTCTGTTAAGAGGGATATATTTGAAAACTTTAATGATGGGAGGGGTATTTTTTACCCAAATTCGTAACGGAGGGTATTTTTAGCCCTTTTCCCAAAGTAGAGGGGTATTTTTTACCCTTTTCCCTAATGGTAAACTGCCCAAAGATCAGCAGTAGACCAAGTATGTTATCCTCATAACATTCTACAAAATAAAATAAAAACGAGCACATAAGAGGAGTAATATACCAGACATTAGGAGCATAAAAAAACTTTTTGAAAGGTTAGTTACAACCAGTAAAATGCATTTTAGGGAACTCAAAGACCTAGAATGAGATTTTGAGGGAATCCCCCAAATTGAGACCCTGGAAGGAGAGGAATGGAAATTGTAAATACCAGCCATAAAATGACTCAAATCATTCAAAGTATCTTAGAAGGTAGTGTATTTATATTTTCTTAGCACCAAAAGACAAAAGATGACCACAAATGAGTTGATTTTCAATCTGATCACCATATCATATTCTGCACTTAACATCTTTTCATCAAGAATGCCTCCCAAAAAAAGAACATCAACAAATTTCTAAATATCTAAATATCACTTCATGTGATTTTAGGTAAAGAAAAAGAATGAACCAATCAGAACTCCCCTGTTCAATGCACAAGGTATATATACCTTTGAAGGATCTCTAAGCTGAGGTTTCAGACTCATAACTTGAGGAACAATTACTTGAATCAAGGGCAACTGTGACGAAACTCCACCAGAATTTCTTGCTGCTGTGTAGTGTATTAATTCAGAAATGACTGCAAAAAGTGGAATATAGGGCAAACATAGTGAATTTTCCATCAAACATGTCGTAGCAAGCACATAATCATATGACAAAATGGAGTATTGAAAGCCACTTATAAGTACAAGAGAACGAAGGAGAAGGCCATGAAACCACAATAATTTTTTCCAATTTTTATCAACCTACTGCATAACAGTAAGACTTGTAACATGAAACAGCCTATTAATCAGTAAGAACGGATTCATATTAATGGACCCAGGTGAAACTTTATCCAACTAAGTAGTGACTACCTCTGAACTTCAGTTGCATTCTCTTTCAACAGTATGAGATTTTCTATAACCTAAGCCTCATTTGGAAAGGCTTAGGATAGATTTATTTAATGTAGCTACAACTCACTTCACTAAGGGAATTTACAGAATTGAAACTACAGTTAACATCCCCCAATAGATTACCTTGAACAACTTAAGATGAAGGTATATTATAATAGTTTGACGCACTAATAACACAAGATCATAATAATTAAATTATAACAAGAAAGACTATTAACCCACAACATTCACAGTACCATTAACGGAGGCCTCAGACAATATCTCAGAATTCAAGCTTGAGAGAGCTGCAAGCACTAAAGGGTGTGAAGAAAGGGTAGATGCAGGTATCCTGAAATAGATTAGGTGCTGTATTAAGCAACAATATCTGTTATGTTCACAGGAAATAGAAAATTGATGCACACTAGATTTACAGAATGAAGAAAAATAAATGTTCAGTTCTAAACGAGTATGCAATTGATTTCCGTAATCATGAAAGCAGTTCTAAACCATGACTTTACAGAAATCTATCTCAAAAGTAGCATTTTCTTCACAATATATACTCTACTTGCATCCAATCTCCAGATATTGCAACTACGCCTAATTGAATCAGCAAATCCAGTAGAAAATAAATAAATCAGCAAGTTCGACTAACATACTTAAGATTAAGTATCATAAGTATGTTAATGAACTTGCTGATTCATTTATTTTTTATGAAGACTTCCTGATTCATTTTATTAATTTTGAACTGTCTAAATCAACTCATCTAAAACGTTAAGTTATTAGAGAGGGAACACTATTCTTTATTTAATTTTTGGTATACAATCTTGTATACAGGGGGTTTTCCCATCATTAATAAAATTATTTACCTTATCAAAAGAAAAATACTTAGGTATGCAACACACCCGTTTTTTATTTAGCTTTGCAACAGGCCACCTCGTGTGCAAGCAGATACTTTTTCATAGACCAAGCACGTGAAAATATTTTTGTTGACCAGCAGCGTAGAAACTCACACTTGGGACCTCTACCTACTTTGCTACCACTTGAGCGAAACATCCAACCCAAAACCTTAAGGCAATATGTGGTGTGACCCAAAACCTTAGTAACCGTCCTTGGATGCCTTGTACATCCGATGTGGGATTCTATATAATTCGGCAATTAACTGATTGTAGATAGCATACATTTTTGTGTCTCCAACTAATATTTATGCATACTGCACTCACTCTGCACACCAACTCTTAAAGATGTTTCAATCATAAAGACAACGGGCAATGTTAAATACTTGCAAATTACAGCATAAGAATATCCAATGAAGATGGAAAAAATCTTCTACATTCAAGAAGACACGCCATAAAGGTCAGAAACAAAAAATTTAGACACATCATGTACTAACTTTTCCATGAAATCTGGGATCAACTTACCCCAACTTGCAACTTTAGTTTCGGAACAAAACAAAATCACAGGAACCATCAACCAAGGATCACAGTTTGTGCTAAAGAAAAAATTAGTTTTAGCATGTGAATACAAAGGGACTCATAGAAGCCAAATAATACCTATGCCTTAGTCGTAGCCAAGAAGCAAATGCCTCAAGAACCTGTCATGTAATTGGAAAACTGATTAGTAATAGAAGGAAAAAAGACTAGTAATCACAAGACATCAAGTCAATTTTTCACCTTTAAGAACTACGAATAAAAACGAAAAGTAAATAGTAGGCACATGCAACTTCCCTTTATAATATTTTTCATTTCCTATGGCATTCACCCGCTAATTAGCGGGTCAGAGTGCGTACAGAAAGAGCTAAGAGAATCTGGATTTTGAATGGACATATATCTGTATATAAACTAGCTGCTGCTCTGTCCATTCCAAGGCAATGTGATGTGTAGAGAACCTATATTACATAGATTCTTTCACGGGTGCGTACCCAAAACGGGTGTGCCACACATACAGAAAGACCAATTTTCTTTTGGCTAATTCTTAGTGTATTTTGAAGAATCTGGATTAATTCTTTTTCCTTTTTTTCAAAAAAATAAAATAAAAAACAGTGTTTGGTTATCCAATTGGACTGATTTTTTTGGGGGGAAATTGAAGATGAATATCAAGTTTGAAAAAAGTGGTTTTGATCAGTTTTTCAAATGAGATTCTTTTTCCACTCACAATACTTCTACATTTTTCAAGTTAAATGCATGTCCAAACACAACTTCAACTTCCAAATACCCTTTTTCAACTTTTATTTCCAAATATCACATTATTTATGTCCAAACGGCTACTTATCTCTACATAAAGTCAAAGCATAAGTTAAAACAAATTTTGGTTGCTACTTTTCCTTTTCTCATAAATAATACCTGCTTAAGTTATGGGCAAACCAATGTGGGATATAGTGTGGAATAAGAATGTAGGTACTAGTAATACATGGATTAAAACAACTAAGATGACAAAAATAACACTCCTATCAGTATACACACTTTTATTTTGTGTTAAAAGTAAACATATATTTTAAATTTACACTATATACTAATGTTTAATACATCAAACCAAACATCCAACAAGAAATAATTCCTTAATCCCTGCATAACTTGTGTCTAAACCAAACAACCTTTAACTGTTCATATATTCATCAACTTAGAAATTTGTATCAGGAGATTTTACCAACAGCAACTTGAATCAGTCAAAATATCCGAAGGAGGTTCAAGAGGCACAAAAGGAAAAAGTAAAGATCACCTGCTCCTTAAGTTCATTGATATTCAAACAGGCAGTTAAGATATTAAATGCAGTCTCAATAGCAGAAGCAAGTTCATTTTCAAACTGGCGCCGCCTATCAGGACGAGCAGCTATCTTGTAGTTAAATTCCTCCTGTGTGAAGACACGTCCATTACCAATATTATTCAGGATGTAAATAGAAGCAATATTTCCTCACAAAATGCAACAAGACATAACTTTGCAACCTCTAACATTTTGTATCGTAAATTCGATAAATTGACCTAGTCCTTTCAACAAATAAAAGGCATAGTAAGAAGGAAATATTTACATTAATACTAACAGTGAGAATAACACCTCAGGCAAAACTTTAAGAAGCTCCAGAAAACTCGGTATAAACTCGGGATGAGAATTCATTTCATCCCTCAGCCAATTAATAATACCACCATCTCCCCAATCATCTGCAGGCACATGAACAGCCAAAGCAGCCACTGCAAGACTAATCTATAATAAAGCATTTAGTACAAAATCTTTTAATTAAACATCACATATTTGTTTATTTAACAAAAATATCTTTAAGTTACCTGTGTTCTAACTTTTGGGGGACCCTTATGAAATTGTTTCAACAAGGTCTGCATGTTGAAAATCACCAAAACTCATAGTCAAAAGGAAAATATAGCATTTGATAAATCTACATACTAATTTCTACTTAAAAAGAATATGTATGTTTATGCACATATAGCGCAAAACCTGCCAGTAGCTTATCCAACTCATCATACAAGTAAAGCAGTTCAATCAATAAAATTATTTATCTTACCAAAAAGAACAAATTACAGCAGTTTGCTTTACCAGCTAGACAACTAAGCCACCACAGTATTGGAGCAAATTTTCCACTTAAACTTGGACTCAGCCATAGTTACACGTAAAAGATTCATAGTTGAGCTGTTAACAAGCACAGTCCACCAAATATTTGGAATGTTAAAGTTTAGATCCAAAACAATTCCCTTTTAATGTATATCTCATAAACATGTTCCTCTTCTTGAATGTAACTCAACCCAATTTGGGATATCAATAATGATTAAATTTATTCCTTATATTGAAGGTTCAATGTATTTCTGGAGTTCATTTAGATGAAAGCTGTCCTGATTCAAATAATGGTAGTGTTTTAATTCCTTAAGGGTTGGAGCTTTACACAGCAGGTCAACAACAACATACCCAGTGAAATCCCACAACGTGGGGTTTGGGGAGGGTAGAGTGTACGCAGACCTTACCTCTACCTTGGTAGGTAGAGTGGTTGTTTCCGAAAGACCCTCGGCTCAAGACAAAGCATAAGCACAAGCAAAGCAAGAGAAACGGTCAGACCAGGACACGAATTTTAAAGCGGTATGGAAATAATGGCAACAAAAGCGAATAAGCCATGATAGCGCGTTCAGAAAAGGAAGAAGTAACTAACGCGGGTAAATAAGATAAACAAAGTACACTAAAGAACACATAGCAGCAGAGCTTTACACAACAGGTCATTAGGAGGAAAACCTAGGGGAGGGGGGGCAGAATTTTCTTTTTAATAACCGTGGTGTCCATACAGAAATTTATTGTACGTGCAGACGACTTTTCCAGTTTTATCTATTAGCGAAGCATACATGATATCTTCAGTTGTCTAGGCGATTGGTTAATAACCATGGTGTCCATACAGAAATTTATTGTACGTGCAGATGACTTTGCCAGTTTTGTCTATTAGCGGAGTATACATGATATCTTCAGTTGTCTAGACGATTGGTTAAGAGAGTTAGGAGGGGAAAAAATAGCACCTATTTTGTATACGCTTTCTGTAAAGGGAATCTCAAATAAAATACAGTTTACTTATCAGTTAGCGAAGAGAAGTATAAGAATGATATAATCTTACAATACCTACCACTAGCAAACTACAATATTTCAAGGAAGGACAGCCATCAAATAAGTTTTTATAATAATGGAAAAATCAAATATATGTTGCCAATCACTTTCTTTCCATGGAGGAATAACTCTAACATTATCCCGGAACATGACAGTGGTGTGACAATATCTGAATTGAGAGACCACTGCCTAGGAATAGAACACTTCCAGCTTTTGATCAGGCAAATAACAAGCATTCATCTCTAGCACCTATTTCCTTATATTGCTACTATATTTTTTTATCAAGTAAAAAGTTTCATTGATAATAACAAGGCCAACTTGTCGGTATACAAGTGGTACCACTTAATATGTGCCTTATATATCACAAAAGAAGCCAACACACAGTTTCATACTCCACGAAGACCGAAGAGGAATCAATTTAATCCCACCTACTAGCATCAGGGACGCAATAGTTCTCTACAGATTTGATTCACAATTTTGTGGTTGTTTAATTAAAGTAAGCAATCTGCTGGCAATATGAATGAAACTGATAAATTTAAGTAATAAACATCCAAGTTGTAAATATTAATTATGTAGAGATGATAAACTCGCTCACATTCAGAGAATCCCGCAGTGGACGAAAAGCTTCAGAAGGTAGTTCTTCAAAATCCCGTTGAACCTACCAATCAGAAAGAAAATGGCCCTATTAAATTGCTGATAGAAAATGCTGACATAGATACTGAAATCACTTAATCGAACATTTCAGTAGCTTTTACTTGTAAATACTTCATAGAGAAACTGAAAATAAGTGAATAGACTTCAATGGATGCTCAATATGAAGATTACCTTGCTTCTTAGAGTTTGAGAACAGAATATTAAAGTTTCTTGATTGCTAGATGCATCATGAAGCAGATTATCCGCCACCTAATCAAATACAAGAAACTTAGTAAATTGGCAAGCACCATTGTGTGCAGTCAAGTTACAGAAAAGAAAGTGCAAATACAATGACGTATTTAGTTGAATAATTAATAAGGGGAAGAGAGAGCTAAAATAAAAAGATGCTAACAACCATGTACACCTCAATCTCATGAACATTAAACCAACCAATCAACTACATCCACTCCCAAAAACTGACTCATCTACATCATTTCCACTCTATGTGAGGCAGCCTAAAAGAAACATTTATCATCAGGTACAGGCATATAAATCTTATGAACTTAGGAAAGCAGCAGAAGAGGGAGACTGTATAGCATATAATTAGACTTGTTACAGAACAATATCCCCCTTGTCACTTTATGTGCTCGGCATACCTTTTCTCCTAGCACACAGACAAATCGCAACAATAGGCTAGTTATTTGCTTCTTCTACATGGTTAAAGCAATCAGTCACATTTAAGTCAGCAGTCATATATAAAATAGTAAACACTGTCGCATTTATGCTCCTTAAATCAGATATAAAACAAATCGGACTGGACTCAAATGGTCTCCATTTGTCACCATGGAAGTTCCAGCAGTCAGACATAATTGGCTAAAAATGTTTTATCGTCCACCATACACGTGAAACAGACTTCTATGTACCTGTTTTTTTGACAAGTACATAGAAATACGACAAAATTAGACAAGCCCTACAATAGACTCCAGGTGTAACCATGTAAGCACCTCCCATTACCGGAGCCAACCAAAGTTAATTGTGTTCCAGTATTTTACTGTCTATACTGCATTTGCAGCAACCTAAAGAAACCCACTATTGATGTAACAGACTCAAATTGAAAACTATACAAACAGAACTCAAGCCAATGAAAAATCAATCAATCAAGCATGTTTCGATCCCAAATTAGTTGGATTCCCTATAAGAATCATCTTTATCCATTCCACTATTCGGGTACATCTTTAAAAATTGTTTTTTCTGGTCCCCTCCATAAAAATCGAAATTCTTGATCAGCTCGGTAATAGCATACTCAAAATCGAAAACCCAAAATCCCATTTCTCTTAATAACTTGTGCCCATTTGATTGAACTTAGAACTTAAAGAGATCGAACAATAATAATTAGCTAAAGTTATCAAACCTGCCAAGCATCAATAGTTCGTTGAAAATCCTGTAGCCATCGATCGGCTTGCATGCGAACGGCGTCGTCTGGATGATGGTACAGTGCATTTAGGGCTTCTTTAACTGTGTTCTGTAACTCCATTGGTCTTCCCAAAAAAATTGCCCCAAAATCCAAGCACTAAATCTCTATAAATCGCAAGTTTTAATAAGGAGTTATCAACTGTTGTAAGGTAAAAATTCAGTGTCGATTTCGTAGTATTAATAGAGTTTTGGAGGGTTTTTTTGACGCTTTGCGAGTATGTGTCAGTGATTGAGGGAGGTTTGAATAGATGTGTAGGCAAGGTGTTCGATGAATTGTCACAGTGACTACACGATTGGTTGAAAGGGGGAAGAACTTTTGAATAAGAGTAATCCTAGACTGGTCCTCACATGACTAATTTGGAATTTGAATATTCAAAGGGAAAAGACTATAAATAAAAAATATTGATATGACAATGTTGTTGTTGTTTTTTTAAGCATGCTACGAATGTTAGATAATCTTATTTAGTATAAAAAAAAACACATATTAAGTATAACTTTTTTTTAAGTTTTTTATCTGAACTAAACTATAGAGTTTTTTATTTATAATATCATTAAATGTAGAAAAAATAAATAAATAATAGTTTAGATGTGTTTTGTTGATGATTAGAAAACTCTCACGCCTCAAAAAAAAATAATAATTAGGATGTATTTTTTACATCTCTTTGTTTTTTTGGGCGTGCGTGTGTGTTCTTTGTTCTTTTTATGTTCATATGAGTATTATTTTTTGCTATCTACGTTTCACTTATTATGTGAGTTTTATTTTTATTTAAAGAGTTAAATAATTTTTCCTTAAAAATATGTCTAACTTATATATTTATTAAAATTTTCTGAATATTTAATTTATGTATAAAAAAAAAATTAAAATAGATGTCTGAACATAAGTTAGAAACCCTGTGATTGGGGGAATAGGAATAATAATGGGGATTGGATAATTGGCTTCACCAGAGAAATGTCACTTACCATCAACACTCACACTCACCATGGCAGTACAGGTACAGCAAAACTTGAAAAGAGGTAATCCATATGATTCTTAATGGACATAAATGCAGGTTTATGATGATAAAGTTAGGGAACCTGCAGATCAAGTATGTCTTCAGGGAACAGAACTAAGTCGCGAATGCCTAGCTAAGGAAAGAGTAAGGAGAAGAATTTTTGGTGTTAAACTGGCGATTCTAGTTCCTCCGGTGTATATAAATAGCTGTTTTTTTGGTAGACATGAAAGGAACTATGATTTTTGGTGCTAAACTGACGATTCTAGTTCCTCCGGTATATATAAATAGCTGTTTTTTGGTAGACATGAAAGGAACTATGATTTTTGGTGCTAAACTGGCGATTCTAGTTCCTCCGGTGTATATAAATAATTGTTTTTTGGTAGACATGAAAGGAACTATGTACCAGGGACAATCAATGTTTCTAATATTAACAATTTTGATGATCGTATTGAACATCAGCGGATTCTATGGCAACTGTTATTGTTAGCTAATATTTATGAAGGTATCTAGTTTACCAAAAAAAATTATACCCAAACTCCGAGAGTATAAACTCTAGTCTATTATTTCTTAATATCCATTGTAGCTCACAAGTTATATTGATTGGTTAACCAAGATATTACGACTTTTAATTAGAAAGTATATATATTTGGCATCTTGCCCTAAGAAAAAACTAGGATTATTGAAAATTTGGACTGTATACCCCATTTGTTTCCAAACTCGCAAACCCTAGTATCAAATAGTAAAATTGATTCTCACAAATTATCGGGTTCAACTATTTTATTTGTCATTTTTCTTTTGCAAAAGTTAAATGAGTTCAAATTAAATGCATGTGCCAGCGATGGGTCAGTTCATTCAATAAAATTAGCTGGAACCATCACTTGGATTTGTTGGCACTATGAAGTTGAACCTAATAATTGTTTGATAATTCAATGAAACTGGGTGAATTTGCAACTGCACTCAACCTATTTGAAAATATCAGTGGAAGAATCAAAACCATGAGAGAAGTCTTTCATTATGCATAGATGTTTGTGTAATATAAATGAAAAACTATGTATGTATGTTTACATATACTGTTTATCAGCATTATATCTTCATTCTTCACTCTAGTAGCTTCCGGAATCTAATTGTATCTTCTTAAAGTCGATCATCACGAGTGTTACGAGCCATTCAATTGGCAGGTCCAATCGATTCATGGCTTCTCGATTTGTTCCATTTGGACTAAGCTATGCTGTAAAGCTTGCTGGATTATACCAGAGTTGTTTTGTTCACACCTGCAAATGCAATTGGTTAAGTGTGATATTATATCCCTAGAAGTTGTAGACACTATTAGAGTACAATTAATCACATGCCAAAGAAAGGCTTTCTCCTCTCTTTTTCCAACCAAACAAGAAAGGTATGTGTAGCCATAGTTCTCATATACTTGAGTATTTGATATAAGCTCCTGTCAAAATTAATTTTCTCTCTTCATGACGTAATTATGATTATTTACTGAGCCCATTTGTGTTTTTATATTCCAAATATACAGATAGAGTGGTAATAGCTAAGCATGGAATAAGAAATAAACAGAGAAGACCTCAAGGTAGTTTTTGAAGCCGTTTATAACAATAATCGACGGATACACTTATCATTCACAACTTTTAAAAAACAAAGCAGACGAGCTGAGGTAACATATCGAAAATCAACCCTATGAAATCCTCTAGCTGTAGGATCATCTCGGAGAATGCTTGGCTTCGTGGATAGGGACATGGGGGCTGTTAATTTGCCGCAGTAAGGTTCTGCAGACTAATAGGAGCATTCATATTTCTACTTTTTGTGCTCTCAGTGGAAGTGACTAACAAATAGACATGAAATGTCCTATGCAAATTGGATCCTTCAGCACTCCACAACTGAAATACATAACCAATAGTTTTCAGTTAACAACATCATCATCTGCGCCTCAATCCAAGCGAAGTTAGGGCCGGCTACCCGTGACGGAGCTAGAATTTTCACGGAGGGGAAGTAATCATATAAAAAAGCCAAGGGGATTCAATATCTACTATGTATACATAAAAGAGAATTTTAACTTTATATATACAATGTAATTTTTCAGCGAAGGTGGTTTGGATGAAATGTAATTTTTCAGCGAAGGTGGTTTGGATGAACCCCTGGCGGTACTCTAACTCTGCCAATGTCGGCTACTATATGAATCCTAAGTGTGCCACTAGAGTCAGTTGTAGGCTAAAAGGAGCATTGATCTTTTCTAGCTCGTGAACACGACCTGCAACATTTTATATGATTCATATCTATCTATGCTAGTTCTTCCGATTTATCCTCTTCAAGGAAATCACAGTACCTTTAGGAGGAAAATGCATACATCAATTCAGATAAAGAAGGAAATCACCTTAATTGGATTGACGCCCTTCATGTGCATACTCTTATGAGGGGCCGTGTGTCTAAGTTTCTGCAGATGTTTAGCTATCTCAGTCAAGAGTTTGCTTCCTTCATCACCACTCTGTAATGTCATGGCAGCATGTTTTAAGAAGCCGCTTTCTGCTTCAATGGCTCTCAACCTCTCTCTTATTAACAACACTTGTCTTGTAAGAAGGACCTTATTTTCATTTCCTGCTTAGCATTCGAAAAACTACAATTAGTGTATATGTCTTTGAAACATTAAAATGGAAGAGTTTAACTTATCTACATAATAAGTCATAACATGTTATAACAAGTAAAATTATACTTATAGTGTAAAATTTCTTTGCACTGTCAGATATATATGAGTTAATCCGAGATGAAAATGATGAGAAGAAAATAGGGGGCGGTTCATGTACCTCTTTCTTCAATCATGTTGGATTTGGACGTATTTTGATTTTCTCTACAACATCCGTCAATAAGCCTATAAGATAAGATCTTTGTTTCTCAAAATCAAGTTGTGATATCGACATTCACCCCTCCATTTTCCCTGGAACATTCAAAAAGGCGTTCTTTTGCCCTATGATGATCCACTTCATCAGGGCTGGCACAATCTGATCTCTCACTAATAGATGATAAACATTGAGATTTCAACTCTTGATAATCTTCCTCAGCATCAACTTCACAAACCTCACTGCCTATTTGCTTATATGTCCATATTTCTCCCTATAAGTCTCGAGTTCAACTTGTAAGAGCTTCATCTCGTCTTCTTTCTTCAAAAGCTTGTCGTTCATGAACTGCAAAGCCTCTTGGTTATATTCTGCCTGTTCTTCCATCATTCTCTGATATTGAAAAGCTTCCATTTCAACAGCTGCTTTCTCCGCTTGCAAACGAGTGATCATCGCCACTGCATTGTTTGCTGCAATAGCAGAAGCACTTCTTTCTTCATCCAATTCCATGTATAGTGCCACGAGAGACTTATGATCCAAACGGACCTGTCTTTTTAAGCGATGCAAGACGTCGTCTTCTAAATCGCTCGCTACACTATTTGTGTTGTTTACCTCTGAAGTGACGTCAAGTTTATCACTAATCCATGAGTTTCTTGGCCTATGATGAGATAATCTAGGACTTGCTTGAGCTGAGTCTGATAATGGGATACCAAAAACTTTGTTGCTTGTAAAATTTGGAGTTTTGCAGGAGGCATCAATATGTGTCCTCAGAATCTGATAGCAACGGCACAGTAGCAGCCTTCATATCCTCTTTACCTGGAATGCATTCGTGAAAGGAAATGTTATCCTCTTTACTATTTGTCTAAAGTTTTTGTGTCGCGGAGCTAGGGGGCGCAAGGGGGTTTATCCTAACTCGCTTCGCAGGAAAATTATACTATACATACAAGGTCAAAATTATTTTTTATCTATATATAATAAATGTTAAATCCTTTTTTATTTTTTAGTAGATGGTAAATCCCTGTAGCTTCTTCGTGGGTTTAGTTCTTTATATTCTAGAAATTCTGGCTCCGCCATTTCTCACACTTATATACTTGCACTGACACACAATATCAAACCAAACAAAATTGAAAAGCCTATCCTTCTTTTCTTGTTAAACAGCAAGGAATAATAGAAAAATATTAGCAACATGAAGGACATGAAATTGCTAAGACAATTATATTACTAGATTACCTCCAACCGAGGAGCCTTAAGTTGCGGTAAATTTCGTTAATGAAAGAAATGTTTGAGACATAGAATGATGGATGGTTATTTGCTAAATGACAAGTGTTCCATGTTGGTAAACGAAGGAAAGATTGTGCGAGGTGTAAGATGGAATGGTCGGAAAAGGGTCGCGGAGCCGAGAAGGGTCGTGCGCCTTCCGGACTGGGCCGCAGCGCTAGGCGCGGCGGCTCCCCCCTTGCAAAGCCGCGGCGCCGGAGTGGCAGTAGCTCAGTGATGAATTAGTGTTGCGGCGCTAAGGTGGCAGAGTCGCGGCGCTTCATGGGCAATGACTGCTCGACGGAATCCCAAAAGGTTTGGCTGTTTAGGGGGTTTCAATGGCATTGAATCCACCCAATAATGGTCATTACTTGGACCATTATTTTGCTGCATTTGTTGGGGGTTAAATGTTATCCATTACATGGCAATTGATAGCCATTGTGGGGCATTTGAAAAGGCCACCTATAAATTGAGGCTTTGGCTCAATTCTATAGATAAAGATATATGAACATATGAACTGAAAACTAAGTTCACAACACCACAAGGAGATCAAATTTTCCTGATAAACAATCCTTCTCTTAGCAATCTTCATTATTCGTGTTCTTCGTAGAGATCATTTGTGTAGGCTTTGCACACTTTATAGTTTGATATTTCATCTTGGGTGACTATTGTCCACACTTCCGTAAAGCCTATATACGAGGGCAATCTTGTCTTAAAGATAGAGAGTCATCTCTCGACTCAGACGGTGGTGTTGTGTTTATTTAATTGGTTGCTAAGTGTTTCATGTGTTAACTTAACAGACGAAGGACTCTAACCGTTCGTATTCTCAGCGGATCTACTAGCCACAAGTGTAGCAGTTCATGTTCTTGTATTTCGAATACAAGTTCTATATTTGAAGTTTCATTCAAGATCAAGATATTGACAATTTGTTGTTGTTCTCATTGTTGTTTATCCTTTCGATCACTGTAATTGTTATTTACTATTCTCGTTGTTGCTTTACATATTCCAACAATTCATAATTAGGGATGTCAATGGGGTGGGGCGGGGCGGGGAAGGGGGCGGGGAAGGGTACCTACCGCCACCTAAAACCCAGCCTCACACCCGCCCCATCATCCATGGCGGGTAGCACTTTTGATACACATACCCGCCCCACCACCCACCAAACCATCCCATATCCGACCCAACTAGAGCAGGTGTAGGGAGGTACCCGCATTTACCCGCCCCACTGGAGATGCTTGGAGTATTATTGGGCAGGAGGTGACAAGTGTTGTGCTGGAGTTCTTTGAGAATGGTAAATTACTAAGACAAGTAAATTCTACCATTATATCTCTAATCCCCAAAGTGGCAGTCCCCCAATATGTTAGTTAATATAGGCACATATCTTGCTGCAATGTCCTATATAAATGCATTTCTAAATTAATTTGCATTAGATTAAAGAACATTATTCCTACTGTTTTCTCTGAATCAAGCAACTTTTGTAGCTGGAATATCATTGGTTCATAATGTCTTGATATGTCATGATTTGTTTAGGCAGGGAGATCCCATGTCACCTCTATTGTTTGTGTTCGTGATGGAATATATTTCTAGAACTCTACAAGAAATGAGTGAACTATCTGATTTTCAGTTCCATCCTATGTGTAAACTCTCAAAATTGACTCACCTTATCTTTGATGATGACTTGATGAATTTAGGCGGTGCGGGTCTTATATGAAATCCACCCCTGTCCCACTACCCATGGCGGGTAGCACTTTTGATACTCATACCCGCCCCACCACCCACCAAACCATCCCCATACCCGACCCAACTGGAGCGGGTGCGGGGCGATACCCGCATTTACCCGCCCCACTGACATCCTATTCATAATTGGGTTACAGATGATTTAAGGAACCAACCAAGACAAACCTTGTTTAAATATGCATGTCATATCACCAATTATCCTTCCATTAATTATTTTTTAATTAAAAACATCGAGTTCAAAGTGTGGGAATTGGAAATTTGTGATAGAGAGTGATTCCTCCTATAAAGAACAATACATGATCTGAATCTTGATTAGTCAAGACTCAAGCCAGCAATTCAGATACCATATAGTTATATAAAAAATGTGTTATTCCGTGATTTGTCAAACATGAAAAAAGTTCTCCCCGCATCAGTATTTATACTAAATTAATAAATGTAATTATGCAAGATATTCTTGCATATGAACTCGTATCCATTTAGTATGATTAAGTGATGTATATCATTTTAATCTGTAATTTCTGAGACTAATTGTTTATTTTTTCTAACAGTGTGTGCCCCGTGATACAAAAAAGCAACTAAACGTGTGTATGGTCAGCAAAGACCAATCCCCCGACACAGGCTCTCTTGAATAGTTGGTGAATTTTGAACTTTTGCAACATTGCTTTTTTACTTCCAGAGTATGAAATGTTTGTACAATCCGAATGGAGCAATATCTCAATCAATTTGAATACTCCCTTCACTATTTCAATATTTCTTGATGATTTTTAGATCTAGCACTAGCAGTGTCCCCTTACATTCGAAAACTGCTAGGATAGTTTCCTCCCATTTAGCCCCTCAAGTGTGGGATTTGTATTCCTTTCCATGGCCAAGTATGTGAATTTTTATTTTATAATGCGTAGCGGTAAGACTCAAATCTAGGGCCTCTATTGTCTGATCATATCATCTAAAAGTCTAAATTATTAAAAAAAAATCATATTTTTTATGTACTTAAGTATGTCAACAGTTAAGAGTCTCATCCATAACACTACATCCCTATGTGTTATTAAATTTGCCCTTCAAAACTAAACCACTGTTTTCTCCACGAAGCAAAATCAAAGAGAGAAAAGTAGCAATTGCCATTGTTGCAATATACTATACTTTAAGTTGGACATCACGTCACGTGTATCCAATTCTAAACCTCAATACCAACTGTTAAGAGTACGTCATTTGGCATAGAACGATAGTCCTTAAGATATAACCAGAAAAGGTAAAAAGCAAAAGGACAAGAAAGAACCTTTATGAAAATATGGATCGCTCTAAAGCAAATATAAAGTGCTTGCTAACTCGAGATTCAATAACTCAGCCGACATGGTTATGGAAAACAGATGACAAATGAAAATCTCAAAACGGGTCATTTGTATTTCCATTTCTCAAGAACACGTCGCATTGGATCCTACTCCCAGTCTTTGTCTACTACATTTAATATGCTTTGCCAAATTTCAGGAAGAATCACACTCCAGTGACATATTCCATCCGGGATCTTTGAGATGAGGCATTGAAATCTGAATGAGGTCACATAGTTTGAGAAGGGTATCGCTCAACAATGACAAATAAAACATCACCCATGGCAATAGAACTTTCAGACTTAACCATAATTAAAAAGTAAAATGACATCACATATGTACATGGGATATTCATTCTCACACCTTTAACAACTGAAAACCTTAATCAGGGCAACTTCATAAGGATCAGATGGACACGCACAGCTGGCCAGAGGAACCGGAATACTATACTTCTGACTAGACCGCACTGGACTTAGACACTCCATCTTCATTACTACCTTTCCAGTGAATAAGCAATTTGGAGCTTCAAAATGATTTACAGCTTCACAGATTAGCCAGTTCGATTGAGGTTGAGAAAACATAAAGCCAACTGACAAGAAATAACCAGTTGCTAGGCCACCTTGACATGTAAAAACAGCCAGCATAACTTCCAATTTCATGGGCTTGAAAACCGATCCAGAAATACTGAGGTGCCGCCTGATGCTACAGGAGAAGGAGAGGAGGCAACGAAATTCGTTCCAGATAAGGACATCGGGGCAAGATTTGAAGGTTGTCCTTGCTGTCCCAGAGGTGCAAACCGTGAAGGACTAACAGTAACTCCAACAGATCGTGAAGAGAGAGGACCCTGAAAAAATAGGCAGCAAGTTAAAATGGATGTCTTAACCTAGTGAAATTTATCTAAGCTATTACATACTATTTAAGTAGCTTATCTAGTAAAAATTTGAGTCATGGGAGGAAAATAATACACCATAGCCTCCTCCTCTTAGTGAATCAGACAAAAAACAGTTCATCAAAAATTCAGCCAACTGGTTTATGAGAAAACTAATTCTTCATCTTCGTTCAATTTCTTTTCTTATAGCTGTTTTCTCAGTTTCTTGTTACCTTGCCCTACCATTTCACCCCTATATCAAAAGTAAACCTCAACAAAAAATAACCTCAGGAAATATAAGAGCTATTTAGTTGACTACTAAGTTGACTAACATTCGATTACGAAAATATATGATTGTTCAGCATTTTCATTACAAAGGACTACTAATAGGTAGATTCCAATATATGTCTAGTTATGTTTTGACAAATAATCTACTCTGCAAAATTAGGAAAAAGTTAAAGCTAGAAAAGTCAGGTGGAGACTTAAACTATACTTGAAATAGGTATCTGATAACTAGTACCAAAATTCCACACGTCACATGGAGTGAGGGAACAAAACAGATCCAATGTAACAATTCATTATGGATTTTCAGACTCTACAGTAATTTCTACGGCAGTCTGCATATTTATGTATAACCCGAAAATGGTCTCTTTGTGAAGATCAGATGTAAGCAACTAATGCAGTATCAGCAACCTTCCTCGTGAAGCAATTCGTCAAGAAAGGTATCGCCTGATCTTCATGTAGAACCCCATTATTTACACAGAAAAAGAACTGAGAATTTCGCATCATGCTTTAAGGGAAAGTGGTTGAAGGCTGACATATAACTCCAGTAATTTTAGTTCTCACAACTATTATTAACAAGGTAAAAGAAGAGCACATTAGCTTCTTATTGATGCAACAGCAGTATATATCTAATAATATATCTTTCCTTTGTCAAAGTACCAGACTCTTGATTATGACATGTGCAAAGTAACAACATTAATTTATTGCAAGGTCAAAGTCCAACAAGTGGCAGACAATAGTTGGAACAGCTCAAAATTAGTTACAGCTGAGACACAGTTGTAACAAAATTTCATGTCCTATAGAAGTTCAATATTGGCTCCTTAATTTTCAGCTCATGTTGAACAAAAGCACAAATTTTGAGATGCCTTGGACATGTTTCTATGTTAGAAAAATTAAGAGAATGTGGTGCTGCTGTACCTCTCTGCATTTTCCATGTTACTCAACAATAAATTCCCAAAGGACCTCTTTTATGAGAAAGGGGAAAAAAGAAGATTCTAGACTCCTTTAATTGAATAACGTGGATAATAAGGAGATGAAGTACATCAGAATATTTCCTTATCGATTCCGAAAGGTCTCTTATCTCCGAGAAACAAATAAGATTATGTTTTACAATTACTTGCTGTTTCCCTCTATTATGGGTTTCATTTCACATTAGATAATATCGTCAAAGGGAAAATCAACCAAAAATGAAAGACTTGAAGAGAGTAAAGTGGATAGCTGAAACTTTGGCAGTAAATGGTTTGATTCCTAAAATAAGAATGCAGACAAGTCATTATAACACATGCACTCAAGTGTCTAGTTTCCTTTTGGTGTACTTACGAGGTCCCTAGTGGTATAGAGGATTGGATCTCTTTTGTTGAGAACCATATTTTGGTGTAGGTTCTCTTTTCTCTGGTAACTTCTTGTATACACAATTGTTAATAATATACTTTAACTTATAAAAATAACTATAAGACATGCACTCAAGTCATAACAGTGGATGATAATAAAGCCCTTGCAAATCTCCTCTCTTTATCAAAAAAAAACCTCTTATATGACAGATTCATAGTACTAGGAAGCCAAAGAAAATGAAGATAACTAAAACATTAATTGGAGTAGTAGTACTCTTTCTTAGGACTGGCTAACTTTGTACTATTAGACAATAAGAACAGAGCAGATGTGTCCCCTCTGAACAGTGATAGTATCAGCACAAATGAAGCTACACTAAGGGACATCGTGAGTAGAAAAGCCAAGAGCACTCACCATTCACACGGGATGAACCTAACACAATCACTTAAAGCCTGACGACATTCCACCAAAAGCAAATCCTACTCGTGCCAAAGAAAATTTGGTGCAATTTATTCAAACTGATTTAAAAAGGTGTTGTAATTCCCTCATTTAGGAGTTAGGAGACAAGTTAAAGACAGAATTAGATCTTAAAAACAAGAACGTTCACGCAGGAACAATTAAGCTAGCAACCCAATGTAGCTAGGACATATCTTTGATCCACTAAAAACAGTAACTCCATCAGTAGGACTTAAATGAACGCCTCTGATTTACTCGTTCACCACGTTGATGGGAGAAATTTTGATTTAAAACAGAACCAACAAGGGCCGTAATGCTGTGTACTACTAGCTCATAAAGCTTCATTTATTGTTAACCATCTTTGTTGGTTTTCAGGCATGGGATGCACATGTCCAATTGTTGTTGATCTCAAACATATTTCTGAGATTAGAGCATGATGGACATGCTATAATTGATTTTGCTAGATTTTTAATTAAGGACTTCCTGAATAATCAACTCATTTACAAGAAAAGATACAGATGTTGATATAACTAGGTAATAAGTGGTTGAATAATTGAAAAATGAGGATTATCCAGGATCACATTGAAGCTGAGGTTATTGCATTTGATTTGTGTAACTACCCCCTCTGATACAATTGGTCTGCTCCATTAAGGAAGAAGATACGTAATAGACGTTGGTTCAAGGGAGTGAAACAGCAGTAATATGCTATTAGGCTGAACTAACTTGCAGTCTTGCAAAGATGAATGTTGTTGTTTTCATGCTATCAGCTTTACTTAAACTTTTTGAGACTTTGCTAGAACTAGTTTAATTAGAAACAAATTAAAAATATCTATTTCCACTCACGGTGTTAGTGCCACAAATGAAAGGCCAAAGGTAACAGTTCAAGCATAAATAGGGCAATTACCACATTATAGGGGGTCTTCCTTAGTTGAGAATCCGAAGATGGAGATGTACTGCTCATACGAAGCAAATTCCGAGAAAGCATGTTCTGGTTGGAAGCATCATCACCTCCTTCTCCATCCATCTCACCAATGGGGTTTCCATCCGAGCCCATTCTAGGTGTGTTTAGTCTAGTCATAGATCCAGTGTCATTTGTAGTATCCACTTGAAGCGGGAGTGATGACTGAACTGCCGTACCTTGCATGCTCCGTCTCTTTAGCTCCTCTTCTGCATTCAGAATCTGCAAAAAAACAAATACTTGTGACCAAAGTATTTACCAAACCATGCTTGACAGAGGTTCAGAATAAAAAAGAAATGAGGTGTCATGTAAAAGTTTCAATTGCTCCTCAGATTGTTTTATACTAAGATCACCTGTTTTAGTAATTGTACCAAACCATGCTTTTTCATATTCAAAATCTGTAATTTATCCTTAATCTCCTTCTTTCTTTTCTGTTTATCAGTTGCATCCTCTTTGTTGCTAGTCTGCTAAGGAAAGTGATCAAAAAAGTTAAAAAGCGAACAAATGAAATTCAGAAGAAAACAATCTGGAGTTAGTCCTTATTCAAAACAATGCACCAAATTTATAGTTGACCCTGATCTCAAACACAATATATAACCATATATTTTGAATATCAGACCCCGACCCCTCTCTGCTAACCCCATTGAAAGTTGGGACGTATTCAGATATAAAAATGAAAAATTCACTATAATCTATAACGAGCCATGTAAAGAGATCCAGGCTGATTAATTTTTGGTAAATTTAGAAGAGGATCAACTGCCAAATAGCATGCAAGTAGAAATGAATTAATGCCCAAATGAGAGGTAAGAGAAGAATAAAGGTACCAATGGACTGCAAGCAAGAATGCAGACGAAAAGGAAGTCATTAGCAGAACTATTGATCCTTGTGCGTTTGCAGCTTGTGATGTTGTTCATTCAAAATGTATAAGACATAATTAGAACTATTCAAACAGCTGGCATATACTCAATAAGGCAATTTCATTCAACATTTCTCCTTTTTTGATTAAGTAAATAATATGATCAAGGATGGGAAAACCCTGTATACAAGCCATCTATATTATATTAAAAGTGGGAAGTCCTTAAACCAAAAGTTAAATTACTAAAATACTCTTTTAAATAACTTAAATACCTATGAAAAATTAAGATTAAAAACATCAAAATCTTTTTAACGGATGTAACCCTTCACATACGTTGCTCATGTTCTTAATATATAGGAGTCATTTTCTAAACTTTACAGATACTATCAAAATTAAAACTAAAAGAGAAAAGCATTGTTAGAAGATCCTGTGCTTTGCATTGTAAAGTTATGAACTTTGTTGAACACTTGTGTCCCATATCTAATACCACATTACACCAATCAAAGGATTCTAACAAATTCTGGTATTTGTTTAGCATGCACATATAGACTTTTATGAAAAAATTAAATATGGTTTGACATTTATGATTTCAATAAGTGTGATTCGCATACATTCCGAACGCCTGCTCCGAGGTCACATTTTTGAATGCCATCGGCGACATTCATTTTAGTGCCAGGCCATAAACTGCTCCTTCAACCATGAAATCATCTCGCAGTTAGAGTTGAGACGACGATCCAGTTGGAATTTTCTGATTTGAGAAATCATTCTCAAGTTTTAGTTTCGTTCGCGGCTTCCTGTGAATGACCCTATTTCGTCTTTCAAGTTTTGGTCCGCGTTCTTTCCTTTGTACATCAGATTTAAGTATTCTTTGTTTTACAATTAAAGAAATTTTTCACTCAGAAAAAACAAAATGTTATTTGCAAAGAATTCTTCTGCTTCTTTTGACATGAAATCATTACTACTATTTGGAGTCCAAACATCTTTTAATTTTTACGACGACCTTTTCAAATGTTTTGCTACACATTTTTCAATTATAAGATTGTGATATAGTACTTTGAATCTAATTTATATTTTAATTGAAGAAAAAAATTAGTGTCCAATTTCATGCTGGCATTTAGATTTCACTTAACATGCTACATTTTAACTTGTGTAGGATAAAAAATGTAATCGAAGATTCAAACCTCCTTTCCAGATATGCTTGTAGTCATTCTGAAGACGACGATGATATGTTTTGAATGCTAAGCACAATATCTTCCGGTTTAAATAATAGGCCAATCGAGATACAAATATTAATAATTATCCTTTATGTTCATTTTGAATATCATTAATTTAATCTTAATTGATTATGTCATTTTATCTAGTAGAACAAGAAAAATTGTACACAATATATGAAAGTATGAAGAATATGTTGCATTTAATTTAGTCAAATTAAACGCGGTAAATCATAATAAACACACACACCAAAACAAAAAAAGGTAAACCAAATGTTATCCATATATTATACTTTTGTCACAATTACGAACATCATCTATCACAGATAATAAATTTCACAATAAACAAATGAAATAGTGAAAATATCAGAAGCACTAATTAAGGGTATCAATAGCGCTACAAATCAATAGACCATTCAGGTGAGGTTATATATATCTGAAAAGTAAAATAAAATCACCTACACAATTATGTATAATTATGTAAATGTGTGTGCACGCGTGAGCATGTATATGTACATATATTCACATTTATATTTACTTTTATGCAAATTATCATTGGGAACAACATTGTGAATGGTGGGAAAATATGTTACATCAACTTGAATAAATAACTCGTGTGTGCACACACATTTACATAATTATACATAATTGTGTAGATTTTATTTTACTTTTTAGATATATATAACCTCACCTGAATGGTTTATTGATTTGTAGCGCAATTGATATCCTTAATTAGTGCATCTGATATTTTCACTATTTCCTTTGTTTATTGTGAAACTTATTATTTGTGATAGATGATGTTCGTAATTGTGACAGAAGTATAATGTATATGGATTACATTTGGTTTACCTTTTTCTGTTTTGGTGTGCGTGTTTATTACGATTTACCGTATTTAATTTGACAACATTAAATGCAACATATTCTTCATATTATTATGATTCACCATCTCTCTCCATTAATCATTAATTTCTTAGAGGAGTATTTTCCGCAACAAATCTAATGAAAGTATCCCAATCCTTCCTTTTTTCTTTATAACCGTGGCATTTGGGCAAGCTTGCACGCACCTCGAATAATTTCACGGGACATCTGCCATCTCCCACCAGCAGCAACAGAGGTACACATGAGCAAGGTATTGTAATGTAGCAGGGAATCTGCCGTTTCGGCAACCAAGGTAGAAAGTATCTCAATTCTCACGCAAATATACCTCCTCATCTCTAATCGGTATACAACAACATACCCAGTGTGGGTTTGGAGAGGGTAGAGTGTACGCAAACCTTAACTCTACCGTGGAAGGTAGAGAGGTTTTTGAATATCCCTCGGCTCAAAGAGAAAATATGACAAAAAAGGTCAAATAAGGTTTGAAGAAAGTCAAGTAAAGTAAAGAGATCGTGGCAAAATACTATAGATAAGTATTAATGGAGAAGTTTTAATAGTAAATGCATCAAACCAGTATGATAATCGGAGTACAAGAAATAACAAATAGTAACAGGAAATCGAATGACAGTGACCTATAAGGTAACACTACGCCTCCTAATATGGAAGGATACATGAGACACGTACTACTACCTAACCCTCTACCCTAATTCACGTCCTCCACAACCTCCTATCTTAGATCATGTACACAGTAAGTTGCAATTGCGTTATGTCCTGCCTAATCACTTCTCCCCAATATTTTTTCAGCCTAACTCGGCCTCTTCTGAACCCGTCTAAAGACAACCTCTCACACCTCCCCACTGGGGCCTCCCTGCCTCTCCTCTGAACATGCTCGAACAATCTCAGCTTTATTTCTCGCATCTTATCCTCCACCAAAGCCACTCCCACCTTGTCCCGGATGAATTCACTTCTAATTCTATCCTTCGTAGTATGCTCATACATCCATCGCAACATCCTCATATCTCTAATCAGTATATGAAATGCTAATCTTAAACCAAATACACATATATAGTACTACACTCTTCCAAATCGTCTGATACATCCTTACTTCATGGCATATTAAAACTTCCCCTTGCATAAGCAAAAATGGGAAAAGATGTAGGTCATGGTTTGAGAATCCATAAAAGCTTGCAAAAATGGGGGGAAACTGCATAATATATACGCCCACTTTACCCTTACCCTGACTTAATTGGGAGCCCATTTTAACTAATAAACAGAAAGATGCATGGAAGCACTTAGTGAAAATATAAGCTATTTTAAACCAAAAACCAGCAAATTACAAGTAAGAAAAATTGCATAAACTTCAATACCTCGAAGCATGGGGGATTCCCCGGAATCTCCAATTTCTCGCCGTTTTCCAAAACCTCAAGCTTAGGTTCAACCACAACAACAGATGAATCAACCAATTTCTCTCCCTTATCTGCCTTTACCGGGACCAAAACAGGAACCTCATCCTCAGGTTTGGAATTCGTCTTGGAGTCATTTTTAGGGTTAGGGTTGGATGTGGTGGTAAGAGCGGTGGCGTCGGGAGGAGTAAGGAGGCGAGAGAGGGCACGGGACCGGCGACGGAGGAGAACTTTGAAATCCTTGAGGGAGATTTTGGGGGTTGGCATTAGCCATTGACGTGGAGCTTCGGGTGCTCTATGGAGATTTCCCTTGTACAGCGATATTGCCACCATTTTCCCCCAAATTTTGCCCTTTCAAATTTGCTTTTTTAGTATTTATAAGTTCCGGATTTTGAATCATTACATTTGGAGTAGTTACTAAAAAAAATTAAGTATTCTCTCTGTACCAAAATACTAACTTGATCAAGAATTTAAGTTATATTTTTTTTATCATATTAATATTTTAAAAATTATAATTTATAGTATTTTTCATATAGTTTTTGAATGTCTAAATTTTAATTTTAATATATTGAATTAATGTAATCTAATTTAGCTTTGAAAAAATAAGTCAAATTGACTTCTAAAAAAAACATGATAAATATTTTAGAACGGAGGTAGTAATACGTACTTGTGGAGTATATGATACAATTGCAGTTAATCAATCAATATATGTATTACTATAATAAAGTTGAAATTGACATGATATAGTTAATAAATCTTTTAGCCTTCGTTTGGTACGATGTATAAGTAAAAATATTTTTAAAATAAAATTTTAGTATCTCATATTAATTGAAATAAAATTATTCTGAAATTATAGTATTATTTTATCTCATATTAAGAGTGAAATAACTAATCTCGCGATCAATTATTCCGGAATAACTTGATTTCCAACCAAACGAGTCTTACTGTATCAATTCCTATAAGAGGAGATGGGCATGATCAGCTCAATTATTTTTTGTCTAGAATTAATATAATTTTAAGAAATAGTCCAAACATATTTTCTACATAAAAAAACAAATAATACATATTATAACGAATTAAAAACTTATAATGTGCTTAATCACATTGCAAGTATTAGAAATTTCGATAGCGGATACAGAATTTTCAATTGGTGGGTGATCAATTATTTTTAATTATTGCTATTGAGACTGAGCGTTCAGTTAATGTATATATATGAATTACAATTTTTTTGTATAAGTAATATTTCCTTCGGATCAAAAAAAGTGTCCACTTCATCTTTATTGTTTGAGTAAAAAATAGTGTCTACTTATCAAATCAAGAAAGAATTAACCTTATTTTTTTAGATTTGTCCTTATTAAGTATTAGGTGACCAAATATCAATACCTATTTAATTAGATACATTTTAGTCAAATGATCTATTTTTACTTAAAAGTTAATATTTTCTCAAGAAATGTGCAAATAGCTAAGTGAACACTCTTTTTTATCCGGAGAGAGTACTGCGCATTTGACTCTAGATGACTAAAAATAATGGGTACTAAAGTACTCATAACCCATAGAGTAGGTTCATCACTATTATTTAGAATCGGCCAATGATAGATTATGGAAATAATCTTTGATTATATTCATAATCAAAGTAAATATTTTATATTTAGATTGTAAATATTATGAGTAATATTCTAAGTATAGTTTACCATAATTGTAGCCTAAACTTAGGCTTGTAGACATGTATATATTATTACATTCAAGAATTGAAAAGGGCACGAAAAATATTTCCTTTATGGTATAAAGAGCCAAAAATTAACCCCCCCTAGCCCTAACCCTAAAAACCGCCGACCTCGGTCATCTTCTCACGCCGAAACCAAAACTTCTTCCTCCTAACCCTAGTTCGGCCACCTTCTCAAGCTGAAACCCTAATTGGGTTCTTCCTCCTAACCCTAATTCGGCCCCTTCCTCAACTTCTCCCCTCCTCTTATCGTCATTCTCGATTATCAATGGCTGACCAAAACAAATTTCATCCTGCACTTGCCATCAACAACTTCATTTTTGTGATTCTCGAGATGGAACAAAAGCAATATTCAACTTCGACTGAGTTATTCAAAATTCATTACTGCGTATACCAAGTAATCGATCATATTCTCCCACCAAAACCTCACTCTTGTGTCACGGAGAAAAATACTGATATGGCTCTATGGTCTCGCTTGGATGCTATAGTCCTTCAATGGATTTACGACACTATATCAAACGATCTTTTGCATACCATATTGGAACCGGATTCGACGGCGCAACAAGCATGGGAGCCTTTGCAAAATATTTTTCAAGATAACAAGATTTCTAGTGCGGTTTATCTCTAAAATCAATTCACCAATGTAAAAATTGATGATTTTCCAAACGTCTCCGCATTTGTCAAGAGTTGAAAATGCTTGTCGATCAACTATCAAATGTTGGTGTACCGGTGATGAATCAAATGTTAGTTCTCCAGTTAATTGTGGGTTTGAATGAACAATATGATGGTGTTGCTATGTTCATTCGACAAAGTAATCAGTTGCCACCATTTTATGAGGCTCGTTCGAGATTGATTCTTGAAGAAACTCAGAAACTAAAACAGGCGGTGACGACGGCAAACAATGACGGCACCGCCCTCCTTTCCACCAACACATATACTGATGATTTTGGCATTCAAAAATCTGGTTCGGGTAGTGGTCCAAATCGCAACAATAATATACCAAAACGGGGTCAAAATCGCAACAATAACAAAGGAAAAAATTATTGTGGAAGGGGATGAGGTCGTGGTGGCGTACAACAGTCCGGTGGTGGCAGCAGCAAGGGCAGAACTAACCCTCTTAATAGCTGCAACAGTACCCAGGTGGCGGGCAGTGGGGGCAGTACCCGCCGTAGGGCTGGACGCCACAACAGTGGGCTTTCCCTCTCTACACGTACCCCACAGCGTCGTGGGCCAGGACATCTCCACCCACTCGGCAGCCCGGGGTTATTGGCAGCCATTCGCAGCAAACATTTGCAGCCCATGGACCATCTTCTTCAAGTTATGTTCCAATGGACATTGAGCAAGCCATGCACACTATGACTCTCAATGTTCCCGAAGACACATGGTACATGGACACGGGGGCGACCTCTCACATGACGGCATCTCAAGGTACTCTCCCGTCTTACTTTAATATGAACAGTAATAAAAATATTGTGGTTGGCAGAGGATAAGAATTTTCAATTCGTGGTATTAGAAAACCGAACCCCCCCTCATTACACACCTTTACATTTAAATAATGTCCTACATGCACCCAAACTTATTAAAAATTTGGTATCTCTGCGTCGTTTCACTACTGACAACAATGTTTCTATTGAGTTTGATCCGTTTGGATTTTCTGTGAAGGACATTCGGACGGGGATGCCACTAATGAGACGTGTTAGCACTGAGAATTTGTATCCCATCACCGCCACCACCAACAACAACCAAGCCACCTCTCCAATATAATTGGTTGGGACACCCGAGAGCACCTTTGTTGAACTCCCTTGGAAAAAATAAGTTTATTGGTTGTAAACAATCTTTGGGTTCTCATGTTTGTAAGTCTTGCATTTTTGGGAAACATGTTAAATTACCTTTCTCTTTATCTAATTCAAACACTATTATACCATTTGATATCATGCATAGTGACTTATGGACATCCCCGATTTTAAGTTCGGCACTCGGTATGTCATAAGTATTACATGTTTATTTTTTATGATTACTCTAATTTTATATGGACATTTCCCATTGGGAAAAAATCATAGGTTCACACTATTTTCATACAATTTAGTACTTTCACCAAACCCAACTGAGAAGTCTATTAAGTGATTCCAATGTGATAATGAGAGGGAATTCATGAATGACCAATTTAATGAGTTTTGTCACAAAAATGGTATGGTATTTCATCTCTCTGTCTGCACACTTCTCCTCAAAATGGAAAAGCCGAACGAAAAATACGAGCAATAAATAATTCAATTCGCACACTTCTTGCTCATTCGTCTATACCACCATCATTTTGGCATCATGCTCTTCAAATGACCACATACCTCTTAAGCATTCTCCATATCAAGTTACTCTCAAACTTCTCACCCACACAAATTCTTTATAATTGTGTTCCTTCCTACACACGCTTGAGGGTTTTCGGGTGTTTGTGTTATCCTCTATTTCTTTCCACAACAATAAACAAACTTCAAGCCCATTTCCCTCTGTGTGTATTTTTGGAATATCCACAAAATCATAGGGGCTATAAGTGTTATGATATGTCTAGTGGAAAAAATTATCATCTCTCGTCACGTTATTTTTTTATGAGTCCAAATTCTCATTTGACAACATACACACGTCTCCCCCCCCCCCCCCCCCCCCCGCACTCGTATGATTTTTTGGACACTGGGCTACATCCCCTCTTGCAATATCATTTAAACAACACATATAATCAATCCTAAATTAGGTAGCTCACTATTCATTCTCCCTCTCCCTCGATCCAAGTAAGTATCCAAATTGGGCCAGCCCAAATAAGAGAGCCCGTTGCTCCCTCTCCCTCAGTCTAGTCAAATACCCGAACTGGGCCAACCCAAATGAGAGAGCCCACTACTCTCTCTCCCTCCCCATCGATCTAGTGGATTTCACAACCTCGGCCCAACCCAGAAAATCTTGGAATACATTCTGCTGGGCCGACCTCTTCTCCGGCCGAGACTAGGCCCAATAACCACTAGGCCACAACCTTAGCCCACAACAACCCAACAGCCCCACAAACCCAACAGTCCATTTCGGGTCATGCACAAACCCGGTCCATCGAAACCAGGGGCATGCATGTGATTTTTCGGCTAGTTTAAATGTCATGATTTTTTTTTTACCTTTTAAATATATCTAATAAATAAAAATTCAATAAAAAAATCAGCTTGATCCGACCCAAAACTCAAATCGATGGACATTTGATCAAATTGAAATGGGGCCGTTTTAATAAAACCAAAAATTTAAGGCAACATTTGAAAAAAAAAATCAAAAAGTGAAAACAAGTTTTGAGATAATTCCCAAGAAGTTTTATTTAAAATTTTCATGATAAAAAAATAATTTTTAATTAAAATAAAATACTTTTGATATAAAAAAAAAATCTCATGGTCAAACGGTTCCTTAGTTTCACATAGGGGTGGCCAGTCGGCCGGGCTCGGGTCTGGCGGGCCGGGTCTGGCGGGGTCGGGGTCGGGGCGGGACGAGCCGGGGGGGGTCGGGGTCGGGTCTAGCGGGCCTAGCGGGCCTAGCGGGGTCGGGTCTGGCGGGACCTGCTCCGGCCCGTCCCGGTCCCGATCCCGTCGGTATCGGGGGGGGGGCGGGGTCGGGTCGGGCTCGGGGCGGGGTACGGTCGGGTTTTCCTTTTTTTTTTTTTGAAAATAACATATGTATAAAAAAAACTCAATAAACAAAACAAGATAGTGTAATAAAAATATCTCAAGGCTATTTTTGTGCCTCTTATATTATTTAATAGACATATGATTTTTTTGTAATACAAATACAATTGTCTAAAATCTAAATTGCAACTTTGTGGTGTTGTCCAAAAGTTGCAAATTACATAATAAAATTGCAATTTAAAAAATTACATTTTCAAAAAAATTTGTTCTAATTGCTTGATGATTTCATGTGGTTCTTTGGTTGGAATTGGTATTTGTTGGTCAAATTGATCCACGTCGCTTCCACTACCTTCGGTTAAGATTTCGTTGTAGTTTTCATCATCTTCTTCGTTGATCTCCGGTTGACCGCACCTTCTCCGCTCCGCTCGTATCCAATCTCTCGAATAATACCGCAATTTCCAAGTCGTCTCCGCCTATGAGTGTCTCGTGGTCTCCTATTTGATATCTCGCTCGCGAAAAAGCGCTTTCCGACGCAGCTTGATGACGCTTGAATGTTCAAAACATCTCGAGCCATCAATGAAAATGTCGGAAAGGTCTTCTCATTCCCCCTCTAGTATTTCAAAGAGTCTTCTTGTCCATCTTCATTGATAACTTCTTGATACGGTACGATTAACCCCGCAAAACAAAAATATCCAACTCGCTAATTTGGTTAGTAGTAGAGGTACGGCCGCACATTCTATTTCTCGAGGCTTTCAATACTAGCCGAAAATTGCATGTCTTTTGTGAGGTTGTGTTGAAGATGAAGAAGATGGTATGGAAGCCGGTAAGTTACTAGCATTTTCTTGTTGATAAAATCTATATATATTTTTGCATTGGTGTTCTACGCTAGACACCGCTTCTTCTTTAGTTTGTTCAATAGGTGGTGGGTGATTTAGATTTTTGGGACTTGGAGGTGGTAGTACTTCTATACAATCGTAAATAGTTTCAATTAGTGATTTAGTACCGTCTATTTTAATAGTAGGATTTAATACGAACCAATAATATAAATAGAGGGAATAGGAATAAAATATTTTTTAATTTTGACAAACATTTTTTTAATAGCTGCCTTATAAGCTGTTTTTTTTTCCACATATTCACTAAGTAATAAAAATATTAGAGTTATATAAAATAACATAGTTGAAATAGTAGGATAATAAATACCGGAAAATTCTTTTGTTGCTTGAAAAAATTTCTCTAAAAATACAATAAGTTCATAAATTTTTACCCAATCACTATCTAAAATCATATCAGCTAGCTTTTTATTATGAGAGTTAAAAAATAAAGTTATAGGTAATTTATAGTCATAAGCAACAAGTAGTTGCTCGTATAAAGAATTGCACCTAGTGGATACTTCTTGTGGAATTCTTCTATAAGGTAGTCCACAATCGTAACAAGTTTTTTTATATTCTTTTCTACGTTGTACTTTATTACTTTTAAAAATAAAGTTTATAGCAAATTGTATTTTACTAAGAATGTCTTCAAAAAGTGATAGACCATCCTTTACAATTAAGTTATATATATGGCACGCACATTTTATATGAAAATGGTCCGAAAAGATGGAGTTAAACTATTTTTTAACATTGTAATTGCGTAATTGTTATTAGAAGCGTTATCTAATGTAATAGTCATAATTTTATCGGTAATTTCGTAATAATCGCACACTTGATAAATATTTTCTTCGCAATAAAAGTACCAAAGGTGTGCCTATCATCTATATATCTATACGCTAAAATACGTTTTTGCATAGACCATTTATAATCTATCCAATGACAAGTTACAGTTAAATAATCATGGCCGTTAGTACTACGACCTATATCAGACGTGATAGATACTTTGCCATTAAAATGATATAATGAAAAACGTAAATATTGTTGATATTCATGCACGAATTTAAATACATCTCTCTTAACAGTTGATCTAGGAAAACCGTTAAAAGCAGGATTATATATATCTCTAATGTAATGAATAAAACCGGAGATGAAGGAAATGAAAAAGGCAAACCCTCCACAAAGAAACTAATTTTGATATTGCTTCCCTATCTCTATGTTTATTGTATTTAGAGCCTACAATTCCCCCCGTCATAGGGTTAATATGACCCTGTACTTGGTCCGGGACAGTATCAGTATGTGAACCTTGTCCCGATGGAGCGGGCGTTTGCGCACCCGGTTTTGAAGCCTGGTATTAGGCATACCTAGCCGGATGAGCACTTACTACGTGTCTAATTAAACCCCCCGTCCCACCGTGACCTTTTCCATTTTTAAATTTTAAAACATTTTTACAAAATTTACATATGGCTACTTGATTCTCTACGTCCCTATCAAAAAATGTCCATGCATCTGATTTTAATGATCGTTTTGCTGGACCTCGTCTCATACTAGGGGGAATAGGAGGTATTTCAGTTGAAGGTGCACTAGTGTGTGTGTTGTCATCAACATTAGTGGGTATATCATCTAGATCATCGTCTAAATTAAAGTCTTCTTGAGTTCCAGAAAATAGCTCCTGGTCTAAATCTAATGGTATTGTAGGAAAATGTTGAGTATCAACAAAATCATCCTGTGTAGGAATAAGATGACTAGAAGAAGTACCCTTGCCCTGGTTGCCCCTACTAGAAGAAGCACTCTTACCCTTAAACATACATTTTAATCCTTCCATTTTAATTATGATAATAAATAATTAAAGACAATAAAATTAAGTGCGCTAAATAAAAATATAAAATAAACAGACAATAATAATTTAATGAAGGAACGAATGTACCAAACGCCGACGTAACGTCGACGTGTAATCGAGAGGTTGAAAATTGAAACTTTGCTCGATGGAAGATCCTCAAGCTAGTTGCCAACTTCACTCCCAATTCCCAAATGAATTAATAAAATTGAATATTTAGCAAACAATGTAGAGAGATATATTGAGAAATTAGAGAGATTGTAGGAAGATTTGTGAGAAAGATGAAGAGAAAATGAGTTATTTATAGTTGAAAAATTGGGTTAAAGTGTAAATATAATAACTTATGGGTTAAAAATAAATATTAAGGGGTAGGGGGAGGGGGGAGGGGGCCTAAAATGGCCGTTGGTGCAACGGTCATTTTTGCAAAGGGGGGAAAAGGGCGGGGTCGGGGTCGGGGCGGGGACGGGTCAGGCGGGCCTGGGGCGGGCTCGGGTCTGGCGGGACGAGACATCGTCCCGTCCCGAGTTCGAGTCCCGCCCCTGTTAATTTTTTTTTTTTTAAAGCGGGGTCGGGGCGGGACCGGGGCGGGCTCGGGACGGGGTTGGGTCGGGCTCGGGCCGTCCCGGCCCACTGGCCAGCCCTAGTTTCACTTTCTTTCACATCATACTATACATTTTCTCAAATTGGCCACTGATCGAGAAAGGACGAGCTCAAAACGAACTTGTATGCATCCTTGTCTAAAAAGTCAGAGAGCTGACATAAATTCATATCTGAGCTAGCAATTGCCTACAATTAATACAACTACAAGGACATCATCGTATACACGAGGCTACGAGACATGGAAACTTACAGAACTTGTGCAGAGGATCATAATACTCACTTGTTAAAAGTCAACCACTTTTAAAGTGATGCCAAAAATCAAGAATCTGATCATTTAATGGACGTAAGGCTATTATTGGTATCTGCAACTGACAAATATAATTTCTCAGTCTCAAATTATTTATTTTGGTTACTAAAATAGTTATCTCAAATTATATCATTTCAGAAGTTCAAAACATAATTAATTATTTTTTTTCCATTTTATCTTTAGTAGAATTTTGTCATTAATGAAAATGATACATAAATAGAGTAAATATTTAATGGAGAGAAATTATAAATTAGACATAAATAAGGGTAAAGTATGTCAATACCCCTCTTAATTAATATATTTCTTAAGAGCGTGTAAAATTAAAAAATGATAAATAATTTGAAACAGATCGAGTATTTGGGAATTGGGGTTTCGTTAACTAAGGATACTCTAATAGTCTAATGTCAGATTTAATTTCCCAGTCATGAGAAAACATGATTTGAAAATAAATTTAAGCTACCCAACACAAGCTATCTTAATATATTTTATTTTAATGTTAAAATTCTTTCACACTTAATAAATAAACAATAATGTAGACAGTAGACATTCTACTGCGAAGCCAGAGTGAGAGAAATCGCGATACTTCGGGAGTATTTGTTCTAGAAGTAACTTTGGAGAGAGATAGAGTCAGAACTATAAAGGCGTGAAAATATAAAAATTGACTTGGCTTTGAAGAAATAAATATCAGAACTTTCAAGGAATGTTTATGCTGAATTTAATAGCTGTACTATGAAGTATGAACTAGGAAGGGGCGAAGTTAGGTCCCTCACCTCTATTTTTCTTGACTTTCCATGCATTTTTAGGCTAAGTACGCCCTAACAAAAAACAAAATTAAGACTATGACTTTCACTTGTAACTTTTTTTCTCATCTAGTGTTTCGTCTTTATTTTGAAATCTGATAAAAAAAAAATACTGAAAAATCTCACTTTCCGGCAAAAATACTCTCTAGCTAGGAGATTTCATTTTCAGAATTCGAACACGAAACTTCTAATTAAAAACGTACGAATACTTACTATCTTGCTACAATTTTGGTGTTTAATTCTTAATCAATTTGCATTGCCTAATAAAGAGGGCATTTCGGTGCACTAATTTCCGCTATGCGCGGGGTTCGGAGAAGGGCCGGACCACAAGAGTCTGTTGTACGCGACTTTACCTTGCATTTACGCTAAAGACTGTTTACACGGCTTGATCCCATGACCTCCTGATCACATGACAACTTGCATGGCCTAATAAACTACCCTATATATTCTATGTACCTTCTCTTTCTTCGTTCCCTGTTTAATTGATGGAGATGTTGTGAAGTGGTTGGGGGTAGGGAGGGGGAAAACTAATTTTAAGAATTATTAAAGGAAAGTACTAGGAGTATTAAGTTGATGAACAAATCCAAGTGGAATACTATAACATGCGGGGCACAGTTAAATCCTAATTATACAAAATCTTTAATTAAGTCTTAATGTTTCTTGAATTATTATAGTTTAACACATACATGTATTTTCCTCTTAAATAATAACGACTTCTCCACACAGCTGTCCTTTCCCCCACAAGATATTTATTTCTGTAAGGGGATTATTGCTAGATAGGTCTTTGTTTAGTTGTTATTGCTAATTTTAGGTATTAAAAAAAGAATTTAAATTATTTGCACTATTGAGAAATGAATTGTCATTTTGCAACTTAAATGTTTTCTGCCAGCTATACCACGCCATGCAAATGTATTTTAAGTTATTAGAAGGCGAGCACAAAAAAAGCAACCTCTCCTTAAAATAAACAAACAAAAAAATGTCAATAAACCAGATTAGGTACATTTAAGAAGAAATTCCTCAATTATAATGCAATATTGAAAACTAATGCTCAAGAATCTACCTTCCGTACTTTCATTAGACATTTTCCTTCTCTTTTTCCGACGCAAACATCCCATTCAGCTTTTACATTATATTATGAAATTTCTGAGATTTTCTTTGTGGTTTAATCATCTGCTATTCACTATTCACTAATCCGAATAATTTACATTCGTTTCACGTAAGGTTCTCATTAAGGGAGAAACATTTTATATAAAAAATTTGTATTCTCTTAACTAAAACACGAATTCTCTAATTAAAGGTGAAAGAATCTCATTCATCTCGTTACATCTGAATTTTTGCAATTGGTAAATCGGTAAACCCAATAGATCAATTTGCAATATTCCTAAGCCCATAAGGCCGTAACACACAAAGAAAAAGAGAAATAAAGAGGAGGAAATAGGGTAAAAGTTTATCCGTTCTCGGTGTTTACACTAAATTATACTACTCCTATTTCACCGCGGATAAATTAATAATTAAGGTTAGAATGTGTATTAATTAATAATTATCAATAAGAATATAAATTAAGATATGCGTTATTTCCTAAAATTAATATAAACACCGAGTAAATTATCAGGAAATAGTTTAGGGAAAATGCAAAGAGATTTTTTGGGGTTTGACTGTTCAATAATGTGGTAGTTGTGGTTGTCTTTCTTGTCTATTTCCCGTAAAACCCATAAATATTTTGTTATAAAAGGGTAAAGCATTTAAAATGATTAACGGTTTGGAGGTGTCTTTCACTTTCACCTAAGCCAAAAATTATAAGTTGCTTGCTTGTCATTATCTGCTAGAAAATTACAAGTTTTGGGATTAAATCCAACATCACTACTATAATTAACAAATCAAATCTATTTCCACCCTGATCACCGTTTTATCAAAAGGTTTTAACCTCTCAAACGACCTGCCTTTTTCTAATTGTCTATTTGTCTTAGTTGTTTATTTCCTTATCTATAAGTTCCTGTAATTTTCCTTTTCATTAAAAAAAACCATTATTCCACGAAACTTATTTGTAACACCTTCTTTTTTATTTTTCAATCCAGTAGATAGCAAAAACTAAAAGTTATATTTATAGCAGGACAAGAGGGTCTAAATGAATTCTTTTCGCCTAAATTGTACCATTTGATATTTACATATGTAAATTATATTTTAGAAATAATTAAATGAATATATTATGTGAATTAAAACCTACATCTGTTTTGACTTTTTCTTTTTCTCGTTTTCCTTTGAGATTTTGATAAATTCGAATTCATGTTGCGTAATATAAGGAAAAAAGTATGCTTTCTGTTAGTATTTTTTCATTCACGTTAATTGAATCTGAAACCTCTAATTAAGGACGTAATATATTCACCTTAAATTTTTTAACTACTTTCTGTAAAGTTTTTGTTTTTCGAAATACTTGCGTAAGGTGCTTAGTAATCAAAGGTGGTGGAAGAACATTCATGCACAATTAGTCTCTGCCAGCAAAAGCGGACCTAATATTCATGCCTTTTTAGGTTTCTAATAAGGTTTTAAATGCTTTCAAATTTGGAGGAAAGTGACTGATTCTCTATTGTCCCAAATTAAGCGGCGGACTTTATTAAACAGATTCTTGTTTAATAAATTCATACTATGCAACTATGAATTTTTAACTTCTTTTCCTTGTCCACATATTACAGACCTTCATTTAACAGCTGTATATATGGTAACAACTCGAGACATGTTTAGTCTTTAATCAAATTACACATACAAATATTGACATTGAAATAATATTGGTACCACCAGTATATAAATTTAATCAACTATAACAACAATAACAATAACATACCCAATGTAATCTCACACGGTGGAGTCTGAGGAGTGTAGAATATACGCAGATCTTATCCCTATCTTGGGAGGTAGAGAGATTATTTTCGAAAGACACTTAACTAAAAAAAAACATGACAAAATTTAATTAACTATAAAATATTAATTATCATATTTAATAGTTATTGTGAATCAGTTTAACTTAATAGCATAAAAGAAATATTGTCGGTACACAAAAGTTTTACTCTATTGCATTTCCCTCTATTGGAGGATCACTAACTAAAACCGCCCCTAAATAACCTTTTTTTAAACACCAAAGGAATTTGGTGGGAATCATATTTTTCATCCTTAATCAAATATCTCGAATTTAAACTCTGAAAGTAGAGAAACTCCTGATAAAGAATATTTTCTCCTTTACAAATTTTACGCGAGATCGACAATTCCAAATTATTTAAACTAGTGAGTTCCAGATACTTGATAGTTATAAAAATAACTTTTTATTTTTGTGGGATGCTTATCCACTAAATTTACGCTATTCATTTAACCCCGAAAAACTGACTTATAATCCAAACTATTTTCGTGTTTTATGATGACAAGTTAGTGAATATACATTTGCATACATCTATTAGAACTGAAAAATGATTCTCTCATATTTGCATTTCAAGTAGTGTTTAAGGTTTTCAAGAATTGAACATCATAAATTATTGGTGTGAAAATAGTATATGTGACTTAATTGATTATTATACTTTATAAGTTTCTTAACCAATATGTGAGTTAAAGAAGAACAATTGACAATTTTAGTTAACAACAAAGTCAAATGGTAAATCGTTTACCAAAATAAATCTTAACTTGTAGAATACATCTTATTCACATTACATTTATATTTGAAACTATACAATTAACAGTTGTAAATTTTTGGTTTACTTTGAAATTTATGTTCATCTTTTGCTTCTTGAAGTATAAATTAAATATTACTTTCCTTCTTGAAGTTTTAGTTCTTGACTTCTTGTATACTCCACTTTGCTAGCTTCACAGTAGTTACTAGCATTAAAAATTAAATGAATAATAAATTAACTTCTAATTGTTGCCTAAAATAGCAAATATACAACTACCCAAACATTTATTTTTGGTGCGACCTACTCAAACATGTTAGCTGCCTGTGACACACCGATATAAAATAAGTGATGTTCAATTTGTTAACTCTTATGGATTGCCAAATTGGTAAATATGCTATTTCAATAAATTTCACTATAACACACCTGTATGACCATGTTAACATAGTAAATCCCGGTTGACATAAACTTAATTATTACTCAAAATGTAGTAAAAAGAGTATCATCAACTTGTTATATGTTCACTAGTTTTTTTTTCTTCCTATTTTAAGTTTTTTCACAAATTAATAATATGCATTAAAAAAATCAAAATTACGAAGAATTCATAATGGCCCTCGGAATTACCACTCTACAAATTTGAGTTTTAACTATTAATGAAGTGAGTGAAAAGTCATGGAAAGCTAAAACTAAAACTTTAATAGAGATAAAAACATTATATAATCTTTTACTCATCCGAATTTTGATGGCAAAATTTTGAAATATACATATCGGTGGACCCCATATCCAATATAAATTCTTTATCCGCGAAGATAGAAATAAAATCTGCGTACATCTCATTTTTTTTAAAATTTAATTTGTGAAACTATACTGGGTATATTATTGTTATTGTACATATTGATGAACGATAAATATTAGATTAGATAGAGAAAATCTGATAACCTTATCATGAAATGAGTTATAAATCATCAAATTTCAAGTTTAAATTTTGGAGGAGGCTAACATATTAAGTGTTTTTTAATCTAACTTTTATTAGATAATTTTTTTTGATATTTATATTGGTGAAAAATAATAAGTATATCTCAAAATTAGTTGAACTTGCGTGCAAGTTGATTGGAAGATCACCATTACAAATAAGTAAATAACCTGGCCACTCTTCAATTAATTTAAAAAGAAATTAAGACGTGGAGAGGTCCGTGAAAGAATTTAACCCTATATAAACAATTTCCAAAGTCCACACAAGGAATAAAATAAAATAAAAATAAAAAGTGAAACACATTCCATCAACTTTATTAGTATAGTCTATAGTGTAAACCTTTTCCCATTCAAATTGCAAAACAAATACATATATCTCTCTCTCTTGTTCCTGGAAGGCCACCGACCCCTTGTAACATCCATCTCTCTCTATATGTACCATACATTTTGTATATCTACATATATAATCTCTATTTTAACTTTTTTATGATCATACTTCAATGACGTAATTCTTTCTTATTGAAAATATAATCAAATATTAAAAATATTCTATGTAAGAGCTTAAGTTTTTAGATCAGATAATCACACATTTAAATATTTGATTATATTCTTTTTCATAATGGATGGCGGTGAGTTTCGATCCCAAGACCTTTGACCTGCTTTGATATCATATTGAAGTGTGTAACCATCTGATTTAAAAGCTTAAGTTGTTAGATAGAACACACTTTTAATATTTGATTATATTCTCAACACGCCCCTCACATTTTGGTCTGATTCTTTTTCATGGTCCAAGCACGTTGAAATCTTTTTGATAATGAGTGGCGGTGAGGTTCGATCCCAGGACATTTGACCTACTCTGATACCATATGAAGAATTAATTTTGGGCCTAACTCAACCCAAAAGCTAACTTGTAGGGTGATTATTGTCCAAGTCGTAGTCCATGTTCCCATTCCATATCCGATCCGATGTGAGACTCTTAACACTCCCCGCACGGCCAGACCTTATTAAATGAAGCGTGAATAATATAATTTAAGAGCTCAATATCAATAAATAAAGAATTAGAATGAGTTTGATTCTAACCACTTACACTAAAGTTTTGTTTTTGTACAAAATTGTTGGGTTGGAATTTTGGAACAACCCCATTTCTTTTTCCTATGTTATATCTTTTGAATTACTCTTATTTCTTCATGATCACTAGAAATTGAAAGAGGGTTTAGCTCAAAAAGCAAGAATTTCAATTTTCAACATGAAAAGAGCAAAATTTGACTTGTTCATGTCACTGAGTAGGCAAAGAATGGTGCAAGTTTTGATTTTTATGGGTCTTTGTTATGTACTTTTGGTGGGTCTTGAAGTTCCTTTGGTTTTCAAGAATGGGTTTAGTTTAGTTTCTCAAGATGGTTTTGGTACTGGTCAGTTTTCAAATTCTTTTGTGCTTGATAGTGAAGAGGACTTAGAAGAAAAAGATGCCCCAAACAGACCTATTGATGTCCCACTTTTAGTTCCAAGTCAATTCAAGAATGAAAGAAAGATTAGAGAAATCAAGTCTGTATTGTCAAGTTTGGTTTTTGATGGTAGTTATGTAAATATGACTAGTAATGATGGGTTTTCTGGGATTTTGAAGTCAGCAAAAGAGGCATTTGAAGTAGGTAAAAAGTTTTGGAAAGAACTTGAATTGCATAAAAAAGAAGTGGGGTTTGTAGAAAGTAGTAGTAATACTAACAAGACAGAAGAATGTCCACATTCTATTTCAATGTCAGGGTTTGATTTGGATGGAAAAGGTAGAAGAATGATGGTGTTGCCATGTGGGCTTACTCTTGGATCACATATAACTGTTGTAGGGAGGCTTAAAAGGCCCCATCAAGAGCATGATCCAAAGATATCATTGCTTAAAGAAGGTCAATTCTTGATGGTTTCACAGTTTATGATGGAATTACAAGGGTTGAAGACAGTTGATGGAGAGGACCCACCAAGGATTCTTCATTTCAACCCACGGTTGAAGGGTGATTGGAGCGGGAAGCCCGTGATTGAACAGAATACTTGTTATAGGATGCAATGGGGGACTGCTCAAAGGTGTGATGGATGGAGGTCCAGGGATGATGAAGAGACTGGTGAGAATATGAAGTTTGGTTCTTTATTTCTTTATTGGTCTTTAAGAAATTATTCTGTTTAATGAACTAGTTTAATTAGTCAATTATGCCCATTCGCGAACTAGGTGGATTTCCCTATATGCAAATGCTTAGAAGTTTCATTTAGATGTCAACTTACTGCAATCCTCCTACTAGTAATGTGAAACTCACATAAGCAGAGTTGCTAATGAAAGTCAAATGTTTAATACTCTCCGCCCAATTTTTGTGAAGGTGTTTGACCTAACACGAAGTTTAAGAATGAATGAAAGACGTTTGAAACTTATGGTCTAAAACATGCCATAGATGTTTGTGTGGATATAAATCATCTCATTAAGGATAAAATGGAAAATTTAAAGTTAAATTGTTACTCCCTTTGTCCCAAAAAGAATGAATCTCTTTCCTTTTAGTCCGTCCCAAAAAGAATGATATATTTCCTTATTTGGCAACAATTAAACTTTAAACTTTAAACTTTATCTTTTATGCAAAACAAGATGATCTATAACCGTACAAATATCTTTGGCTTATTTTAGACCATAAGATTCAAAAGTCTTCCTTTATTTTCTAAAGTGCGTGCCAAATGAAAGTACATCATATAAATTGAGACGGAGGGAGTACTAAATATAGAAAAGTCTTATATTTCTTGGGACTGACTGAAAAGGACGGACAGATGAAGTACTAGTTAAACTTAAAGATTTGTTAGCTGGAGGAACTATTTGATTTACTAATTGAGGTTAAAAGGTTGTTCCTTTTTATGTTTTTGGGGGTTGGTAGTGAGGAGGCAGCAGAAGTTTATTATAGTGCGTCGTCAAGCAGTTGAATAAGTTTTGAGTATAGAGATTATTGCTTGATGCGGTGCTATGATTGATGGATTCCTTGGATTAATTCTCATGAGTTGGGGATTTGAATTATTTTGAGTAGTTCTTTTACATGGGTTGGTTGGCAATTGGATGGAGGAAAAACTAGCAAAATGGGCCATCAGTTACATTTGCATCTGTTTGTAGTCTGTGACGCAGTACGGCAGCAATCTATCATTTGTATGTGGTAAGGCATTTTTGTAACGTCTAGACTCTTTTGCAGTTGATGGCCAGGTAAAATGTGAAAAGTGGATCCGGGATAATGACAGTAACCATTCTGAGCAATCAAAGGCAACTTGGTGGTTAAACCGTCTAGTAGGGCGAAAAAAGAAGGTCGATTTTGATTGGCCGTTCCCATTTTCAGACAATAGGTTATTTGTGCTAACTCTCAGTTCCGGTTTGGAGGGTTATCACGTGAATGTTGATGGGAGGCATGTGACCTCATTTCCATACCGAATTGTGAGTAGCATACTACCACCTCTTCAATTTCATGCTGAATTATTGAATTGAACTTAAGAAGGTTCTTGTTGATGATGCTTTTTAGGGATTTGCGCTCGAGGATGCCACTGGTTTGTCGTTGAATGGTGACATTGATGTCGATTCAGTCTTTGCTGCCTCCTTGCCCACATCACATCCTAATTTTGCTCCTCAAAGGCATCTTGATATGTCAAACAGATGGAAGGCACCGCCTCTCCTTGATCAGTCTGTGGATCTGTTCATTGGCGTTCTGTCTGCAGGCAATCATTTTGCTGAGCGAATGGCTATAAGGAGGTCTTGGATGCAGCATCAGCTAATCAAATCTTCAAATGTTGTGGCTCGGTTCTTTGTCGCATTGGTAGGTTGAAAAATGACGACATATACAGCATATTGCAAGTATCGTTTACTACTCCCTCCGTCCTAATTTATGTGACTCTCTTTCCTTTTTAGTCAATTCAAAAAAGAACAACACCTATATACATTTAGTGAGAGTTTAACTTTAAACTTCCAATGTTACCCTTAATAAGGTGATTTATAGTTACACAAATATCTATGGCTTGTTTTAGACCACAAATTTCAAGAGTCTACATATCATTCTTAAACTTCGTGTCCAGTCAAAAACCTTCACATAAATTGGGATAGAGGGAGTATTAAAATTGATGTTGTAGCTTGTTAATGTTGAGTTTAACATGGATTGGATTTTTGACAGCACGCGAGGAAGGATATAAATGTGGAGTTGAAGAAAGAGGCAGAATTCTTTGGTGATGTTGTCATTGTTCCTTTCATGGATAATTATGATCTTGTTGTCTTGAAAACAGCTGCCATCTGTGAATATGGGGTGAGTTGTGGATTACCTATAATAACATTGGTTGTCCCCAGATTAACATCGTCCCAAAAGTTATTCTTTTTTTAATTTAATCTTAAATTGCAGGTACATGTAGCATTTGCAAAAAATATCATGAAGTGTGATGATGATACATTTGTTAGAGTGGATGCAGTTATCAAGGAAATAAATAAAATACAGGAGAATAGGAGCTTATATGTTGGAAATATCAATTACTATCATAAGCCCCTGCGTAATGGTAAATGGGCAGTGACATATGAGGTAATAGTTTGGATTCTTTTTAAAATTTTCTTACTCCAGTCTCTCTGTGGTACTAGAAGGCCAAATAGTGCTATTTTCTTTTGGCGAGGTATTTTCATATGCTTTATTGTCAAAGAAGAGGCTTTGCATGAACATGCTGAGAGTTTTAGTTACTCAGTATTCTGGCCTTCTAGAATTCCATGAAATCTGAGTTTTCTTGTCTTATTTTTGTTTCTCGGTGTTTCTCAGGAATGGCCAGAAGAAGATTATCCACCTTATGCGAATGGACCGGGTTACATTATTTCATCAGCAATTGCAAACTTCATCGTCTCAGAGTTCGATAGACATAAGCTAAAGGTAGACAAAATCCCTGTTCTCTCTTTCCATAAGTTGTTAATACTCGTCAAAAAGCTAACTAGCTCCCACTATGTGCAGTTGTTCAAGATGGAGGATGTGAGCATGGGAATGTGGGTCGAGAAATTTAATAGCTCATCAAGACCTGTGCAATATGTACACAGCTTGAAGTTCTCCCAAGCTGGTTGTGTAGACGATTATTATACCGCTCATTACCAGTCCCCTCGACAGATGATTTGCATGTGGAACAAATTACAACAGCTAGGCCGGCCTCAATGCTGTAACATGAGATGATACTTAGTATGAAAACTGTCACAGGAACAAGGATAGACAAGTTTTGCACTTAATAGAATCGTGATCTGTATATTTTCTGGACTTGGTTTTTGATATGATAGGACTGTTTAGGTGCCTTGAAATTTTTTTTTTTTTTTTTTTGCTTTCTCTACCTTCCCCCTGTATTTTCTTAAAATAATTTTTATAACATATTTTTTGAAGTAGGTACGTACATAAATGTGCATTTGAGAATATCACTACACACGTTTGGATGTAACTTACCATAGAATAACATCAGCACATAAGGTAAACAAATTTGAGATTCCATGCAAGTTCCTTATGTCCCATGAATTTATTTTTTTCCTTCTCTTTATTAAAAATCAATTTGATCTGTTCAAATTTGTTTTTTAATGGCTTGTGGTTTGTATTTGACGTATGTGGTTGACCTATTTACTCATGAAATTATTATGGTCACACATAAGGGCGGCAGTGTGGGAAAATTGACATTTTACATGCTGTGTGGAAATATGAACAAACTGTTAGAAGCAGCAAAATCAATAGTATAGAAAAGGAGATTGTTGGGTATTGACAAAGATATCAAAGGAAAATGACAGTTTAATTTGCTATTAATAAATTCCAGATCCTGTAATAATAGCATATAAAGGGTTGACCATCAAAGTTGAAAGAACTGTATATAATCCAATTGTGAATATGATTTTTTCTGTATTTACACAAGCAATGTCGATCTATTGTCACAATTCGTCTTGCAAGTGGTTGGAATCTGTAATGTGGTGATTTTCAGCTTTACTTCGTGTCCCAAGTTGACATTTACTTTTGTATTATTTTCTAGCGTGTGTATAGATTATACTACTATTTTGTCACAATATTATTCACATACATACTAGAATATTTCGTGTGAAACAGTGTTGGATGATGCTAGAGAATTCATTCTTTAAAGAATCCCCTAGGATTGGTAAGATGTTAATCGATTATTTTTTTGTTTTATCGCATAACAGGAGGGCGAAGGGGGAAAGTGGAGGGAATTCTATGTTACTGAATGCTACTGATGAGGTTTGAACCCGTGGCCTCGTTACCATTGACATGTTACATCTGATACAGCTCAAAAGAAAAGAATAACTTTATTGTACAAGATTTTCTCTCTATACATTGACATTTTTAGTAGCATACTAAAACCAACTAGCCAACATTAACATAAAAGACAAGAACATGAGTACAAAGTTGTTGTATGAACCTGTTAACATGATTGCTGCTGAAGGAGGAGAATCAGCTGGAGGACCAGCTGGGGTATCATCAACTACAGCAAAAGAATTTTCCTTTGCACAAGTGTAATTACAACGACTGGGACGAACAACTCTGTAAACTCCACTACTTGCAAGGACATACATATCCTTGTTGTTATCTTCACCATATGAAAATATGTAGCCTAAAGCTGGAAGTGAGCTTCCAGGGACAAAAGTACAATCTATTGGTGATTTCTTAGCACAGTTGAAAGAAATTTGAGTAGTGTTAAATGTTCCACTGTCCTCTGGATTTTCAGTGCCTGCCCACATGGAACCTGCATACAAATCTGCAAAAAGATACCTGCAAAATTTCACCTGTCAGTATTATAGTTTAAGAAAATGACTTTGGCCTAACTCGATCTCTAAAGCTAGTTCAGAGGGGAGGAAGAGATAACAGCCCATTCTATCCACCAGTATGTGACATCCTGATACCCCTGGCCGGCTGGCCCCTGAAAGCCCAAGACTGGAAATCTAGAGCGTGGACAACATAACGTGGGGTCCAAACGGGATAGATCAAGAATAACATAAAAATTTCATAGGATACTCTATTTGGATACCACTATTTAACCTGTACCCAGTTTTTTTTTTTTTTTTACATAGTTGCACGTTTTGCCGCTTCGGTATAACTTCAAACATGTCTGAAGTTTCACAGGATGAAATTCAGGCCTTTCTACCTGAAGTTCAAGCAAAAATGGCTAACTTCAGCCTTCTGTGCATGAAATTCAGGCGGAAATGGCTGTACTTCAGCCATATGAAGCTTCAAACACCACATGCCTTTAGTTGTTCTGAAGTAGGTAGACCTACAAATTTTAGGCATTGTCCATATGTCTCAATGGTGTTTCCAAAATCGAGTATTTTTGCACTTCGCCCCAAGAATAGGCTTGGATAGGTTCTAATATCATAGTTAAACATATAGACTTTAGGCCTGACTCAATCTCAAGAGCTAGCTCAACCTTGACAAGATTTGGACTAAAGGACTTACCTTCCATGCATGCAGGGATCAGTCATGGACCTATAGAAGTATCCACCAGTAATTGAAGCTGACCCTCCATTCTTATTCACATCAGAGTGATTATATCCCATGACTGGGAAAATGGGGTTTATGGAGCTCATAGATGTATTTCCTCCAGGTGATTTTGCAGGAGTGTAAAGGTAAGGACCCTCATATGCGCGCCAGCCATAGTTTCCACCCTTGCTGATTATATTCACCTCTTCAAATTTATCCTATAAACAATCATAAAATGCTTTTAAGTCCAATGTCAAAATACAGATTGGTTAGTTAGGGCAGCCCGGTGCACTAAGCTCCCGCTATGCGCGGGGTTCGGGAAAGGGCCGTACAAGGGTCTATTGTACGCATCCTTACCTTGCATTTATGCAAGAGGCTGTTTCCACGGCTTGAACCCGTGACCTCCTGGTCAAAAGACATATTGGAGTATAAAAAATTACATTCTTGGAGAGTAAAAGATATGTACTTTACCTGCCCTACATCAGCACACATGAAGTAAGATGGTCTTGCAGAATCAAAACTACAGCGCCAAGGATTTCGCATTCCTAGTGCCCATATTTCAGGCTGCAAATCTTTATCTTCAGTGTAAGGATTATCCTTTGGTATGGAGTAGTTTCCCCATAAACCAAGCTTTGTGATCTCTGCTTCACCTAAGGGAACATGCACCAGATGCAAAATAAGGGACAAAATAGTGAAAACTAAATTCACTTGAACATAAAAAAAAGTTCAACACTTCCCTACGTGGGAATTATTGATAAAAGGACTAAAGTTTAGATGAGCTGACTAGCTGAAAATGAGCACAGTAAAATGTGCAATTACAAAGAGAGAAGAAATTCTTACATCCTCACAAAGCACATAGCTATCTTCCACCAAGTTCTACTTGTGTTACTAGTAGACAATTAAACAGCCAATCTCTTTGCTAAAGAAAAGGATAATGGATTTGTTGGTCATAAGCTTGACAAACTTCTAACTTAGCTGAGATAATTAAGACAAGGATATATTTTTCTTTCTGTGTGATATATAGACGGGATTATGAAGATTCAGATTGCTCTTAGTATATTTTTCCCCTAAGCATCCTGTTGAGGTAGCTTAGTAGTAGCAAGACCATCAATAATAGCATATATAGAACTCAAAGGCAACTTACTGGATGCGCGATCAACATCAAGCCTTATAATCTTTCCCAACAATGACTTCTTCTTTTGGGCAAAATTGTAAGGATCACCTGTACCTCCCCCATCGCCCATCATGAAGTACAAATATCCATCTGCAGGTCCAAATAGTATCTGGCCTCCGTGATGACCTGTAAACGGAAGGCCCATGGTGAATATCCTTCTGGCTTCTTTTGGGTTGGCATTTTTTGCCTGAAATAAAAGAACAAATTCACTTCTATTCATCCAGAACAAAACAAAAAGGAGAACAAAAAATCCATTAGACTCTCAAAATTACCTGGGATGCTGTCCCACTAGCAGTAAATTCTGCTATCACAGCTTGATATTGGCACGGTTGAGACCCACTATCACTAGGTAGTTTCGATGGATCACAATCCACATCTGAGTTACAAGAACATCTTCCTCCACATCCAGGCCATGCTTGTTTATCACAATTGAACGAAACAAAGAATCGTCCGTTTTGTGAGAACTTTGGATGAAATGCAATCCCCATCATACCAAGTTCAGTGTCAAAATGAACTTCATCTGTTAGGTCCAAGAAAGGATTAGATTCATCAAGCTCTAACATCTCCCCTGAATCGACTTTAGGAATAGTAGCCAACCATATTTTCCCTTGCTGATTCGAGAAAAAAGCACGATTAGAGCCATCAGGATGAGCAACCATATTAAGGTAACTACCATTTCCAATTTTCTCGAGGCATAAACCACCTGGAGGACTTGTAGGTTTGGTAGAATTTAAGGTGACAGGTTCTCCAGCAAAGCATACTGATCCATCAGCAGAAGCTCCACCAAATGCATTACAGAAATCGATTTGTGATTTCCATAGATCTGTCAACTTTGTAGAATTGGACTTGACAGAAGTAGCAAAAGGAGAACTTATGATAGACACATTTTGACATGTAGTCCATACTTTAGAGCAAAAGTCATTCTTAGCTCGGCTACTTTTGGTTGAATTTGCTGAAGTTGTGGAGTTGCACAAGATAGGAAGTTGTCGAGCAACCGAATTAGTTCTGAACAGCTCAGCCGAAAATTTATCACACTTCTGCAAAAAGTGAAAGTTTGGAACTCCATGCATCAAGAGTCAATGAGAAGATAACTGTATATTGAAAGTTAAATCCTTAAACTTATATCATCCGGATACTAGTGGACACATTTTTTTATTCAACTCTAAGTGATTGAAAGCTTCCAAAATAAATTACTCCTAGTAGTCAGTACAGAGATCTACAAGAGCTATCATCATGCAGATTATTAAGACTAAATAAGCATTTTGAGCTTCACAAACAAGAAAGAAATTAAAGGGGCATGACAGATTTCTGGTTTAATCCCATACAGGATATTGAAACATTAGCAGTGGACTAGTTGTTGTGATAATATAGGTTCTTTATACTAAAATGGTAGATTTCAACCTCATAACTACCTATTCATATTGCGAGATAATTATAAGGAATTATAAAGATTATCTTCTTACTGCACAGATCATAGATTTTATAAGAGAAGCACATCCAGGATCAGAAATGTTCATAGCATTAAATTGAGTCTGAAGTTGTTTATCATCAGCAGAGTTGCAGCATGAAGTTCCATTGTAAGGACAGAATGCTAGAGGAGTCTTTTGCTGAAGAGGAGCCCCTGTAACACATGAGGTAACGACAATTGGATCGAAATTAGAACCAGAAAGATAACTGCAAATAAGAAGTCTTCAATGGAACAGTGCAAATGCTGAAACTTACTTGAATCAGTACATAAGGGAAGTGAAAAAGTAGGATCAAGAAGCTGCAGAGAGTTCAAAAGAAGGATGAATATGACAAAAGGATTCCTTTCCATGGCTCCTATTTGCAACAAAAAGTTATCTGCAGCTACATCAGAGTCTTTTTCAACATATGACACATCCTCAGTTCCTAAGAGGAATCAAACTGACTGCAGAGACAAAAGTAATATCATCTATAAAAATGACAACTTTCTGTGCTTTAAACTTTTGAACACACTTGATGCTACCAACTCCTGTATTATTGGTCCAATCTTCCCACGAGTATATTAAAATATTTGTCTCACTTCCATATCAATCTGTCTTTTTCTCTTAATCACAAGGATCATTTGACATTATGTTTTGTCTATGGAAATGGGAGGGCCCATCTCCAAGAAGTTGACTTTACATGATAAAATCTTGTCATAAATACAAGTTGAATAAAATATGGGATGGATTTGCAACTAGAATAATATATTGGATGGTATAGCGGAAAACATTGAATTTATTTGACAACACAGGCTGGATGGATCTCGGTTGGTTTCTTGTCCCCACATTGATTTCACAATATTGGCTCAAAAGTCTAAGTATAGTTCAAAATTATATATAATCATGAGGGTAATTGACCATGGCACATGCCGTGGCGGAATTAAATTTTTTATTAAGGGGAGTTATTAAAAAATAGACACACGAAAAAATCAAGGAAATATAACACAATATATAACTATACATACATAATTTTCTTTACTTATTTGCATAGTGTAATTTTCCGGCGAAAGAATATGAGCACATGAATGGACACCCTCTTGGAAATGTGATACCCCCGAAAAAGAACACAGACAAATCCGCAACCATTAATGACTTTAACACTTAAAGAAAGAAAAGGCACACGGTTTAATTCTTACAGTATAAAGTAACTAGAAACTGCAGCTTCATAAAGGAAAGCTATAAAGCAGTTTCTAAGTGCACTGAGAACTGAAAAATAATACTCTCACGGTCTCACCCCAAAAAGATTTTCCACTTTCCTTATTAGTTTATCCAAAAAAATTAACACATTTATATATTTAAAAATAATTTTACTTTATAAGATAGATTTATATCCACACAAATATCTAAAAATTATTTTAAACCACATATCTTAAAAAATTTCTTTTATTTCTTAAATTCCGCAAAATTAAATTAAAAACAATCTTTTTTTAGAAAGAGAAGTAAGTATTTGATCAAAGTGAAGGGCCCTTGGAGTTGAAGTGACGTAAGAGCTGAAGTAAACATTCTTTGCCATTTTATTACTCAATTCACTATAATACTCCCTCTAGATAAAAAAGAGTGATTTTTATTTTTTAGATTAAAAAGAGTGTCCACTTATCAAATCAAGAAATAATTAACTTTATTTTTTAAAAAAAATTCTTATTAAATATTAAATGATCAAATCTAAATACCTATTTAATTAGAGATAATTTAATCAAATTATATACTTTTTGCTTAGAAATTAATATTTTCTTAAGGGGTGTTCAAATGACTAAGTGGACACTTTTTTTTGATTTCGAGAAAGTAATGAATGTCCAAATTAGTTTTATTACCGCACCATGTCAAACTAGTAATCTGACAAAAACAGGAAAGTCAAAAGGGAATATTAACTTTAAAAAATTAGTATATATTGATCTTTATTCTCACGGTAACATGGGACCAGATCCTCTTCCTCACCCCAATTGCTGAAATTCAGATTAAGACATCTTGTAAGACCCAACTTGCTCGTTTTTTTGTTTTTTTGAGTACTTAATTATAAATGAATTTGACCACATAGGTCACAAAATTTTAGTTCCAAGTTAAACTGAATTCAGATGACATTGAAACACACCCACAAAACCATTAGAAATACTTTTAAGATCCGTACTTTAGAAAATATACTGAACACCATTTCATCTGTATTACGCTATATATTATACGGATGTTCATAAGCTATAAAAATGTTTTTACAATCAACGTCTTGCTCTCTATACTCACTCTGCTATATAATCCAGAGACATGTTTGTCAAATGCACAACCATGATTTGCGCTCTTGATTACTCATGTCAGCTCCAGACTACTTTGAGAGTGATTGAATTGTTTAAACCATAACTTCTTCAATAATACTTACAATTAATATAACGAGAAAAAAAAGAAGCAACGGAAGCAGAGCCAAAAGAAAATTCCTGGCAAGAATCCATCTTACAATATGTTGTCCTACTTCCTCTAGACTGCTGTGCATATCCACTGCCCATTAGAGGCGAAAAAATGCCAAGGAAGATAAAACGAGAATACAGATGAATCGAAGATCATACACGTGAATGAGATGGTCGATACATCAAAGCACCATAAAGTTATGGACATTCAAGTAGCACGAGATATGGGCCACGTAAATAGCAAAGACTCATCAGATTGTCTGCGGACACTTGTTTTCTCTGCGTGCCATCCTCTTCCTTTCTCCTATTTGTTGTTACTTCATCCTTCGAGAGCACCAAGAGCTTTCATGTCCTCCAAGAATGCCGTGTATGAGTCATCAATGCTTTGAGGTTTTGGTGCAGACGCGCTTGTAGATTCATGCTTAACAACAGGTGGAGTTACTGCAGGCTGGTTAACTGTAACCACAGTAGATGACTTTGGCTTGGGTTTTGGAAGTGCAGATTCTCTCCTCACACGCACAGATGCAGGAACCTACAGGAAGCAGCAACTGTTGTGTTGAATCAAATGTGAAAAAGTAGAGATCCCAGTAAAAGTGATTTATATGTGTTCGTAAAAGTGGCCAATGGTGTTTTGGTACGTACAAAGTTCTAGAAAATATTAAGCCGAACAATGGATTAAAGTAGATAACTAGCATGCTATATAGTACTTAACCTGCTAGCAAACTTTGGACAAGGATTCGAACTTGTCCATAATCCCCTCGCTATCATCCAATTAAGATGGGGATAACAATCCAATCTAATTTATTAGGCGTATCGAAATGACCCCAACGTACAACTAACAGTTGATGTAAATAAATGCAGGAAGACAACAATTAGATACAAGAAAGAGTAAAACAATAATGGAAGATCACTCACCATTGATGTTAGTTCTGGTGTATGCTGAGCTAGAGGCCTCTTAACAACTGTTGAAGCAGCTGATTTGACATATGATGGCTTTTGAGGAGCAAGCAGTCTACCACCATCCTGCTGAAAAGGAGGGGGACCAGGTGGAAGCGGGGGTCTCATCATTAGTTGAGGTCCTCCCGGAGGTCCAAAAGGTGGTCTTGCCATTAGAGGGACCATCATTCCAGGTGGAGCAGGCTGGATGGAAATTCCGGGTGGTGGCCGCATATCAGTTGGAGGCGGGGGTGGAGGGAACCGAGATATTCCAGGAGGTAATACATCAGGCTGCAAAGTTGGGACCATGGCAGGTCCAGAACCTGAAGGCTGTTGCCGTGGAGGTGGTGGAGGTAATTTAAGATGATCTTTTGTTTCCAAAGCTTTAGCATCAGACTCAGCAGGCATGCCACCTGACTTAAATGGCAATCCCGGTGGAGGAGGTGGCGGGGGAAGCATAGATGACACCTGAGAAGTTAACAAGATCGTGATTAACTTTTGGGCCAAGGACTAGCAACCATAAATAAGATCACTTCTCCAAATGTCCCAGAAAGGGATCTTATTAATACACACACACACGCTATATATATTATGAGAGATTTAATAAGAAGTCTACCTGATTTTGTTCTGTTGAGGCCATCTCATCCAGTTCAGAATGATTTTTATCCCTCTCATTTCCACCTGTGCCAGAAAGAGGAGGTTGAGCAGATTGATGAAGGGGTCGGGGAGGAGGTGGAGGAAGTGGAGGGTGACCAGAGATATGTTCCTTTGGTGGGGGACCAGGAGGTGGTGGGGGTAACGGAGGTAATGGCAGTGAAGCATCCATGTCTGTCACTGCAGGTTTTGGGGGCATAGGAGGTGGAGGAGGTAAAGGTAAAGATGCAGGAACCGCAGACCCATCTGCAGAATCTGTATCACCAGTTGGGGGCAATGGAGGTGGCGGAGGCGGTGGCGGAAGAGCTGATAAAGTGTCATCTTCCACATCTGACTTCGATGATGATGCAGCACCACTAATCGATGCAGCTGATAATGGTATTCTAGGTCCTGCAGTTTGAAGCAGGATGTATCAGAGCCGGAGAGAGGGAGAGAGAGAGAGAGAGAGAGAAATATGATATTAAGATGAGAAAATGAACAATAGACACCTATTGATGACTTAAACATGGGAGGTTTTCCAGGAGGAGGAGCTCCAGTAGGATTCAGTGTAGGGTGATAATAAACCGAGTCCTGCATCCACATATGCCATGTTGTTCATGGATCAGCAAAAGCAATTTCGATAAAACATAACAGTGAAGTAAGATCTTACTTCAGGTTTAGGGTGTTTGACCATTTCTTCCTCTTCTGCAGCGCTCCGCCTTCGAGGGGGACCCAGGTGACTGTAGAGAAAGTAGAAAAAATATGTAATTAAGTAGCAAGGAGAAAGGGTCATTTCTCACAGCATGAATGATACAAGAGAGGCCTTCTGTTACCTAAACATTACCGGCTCTTCACCTTTTTCTTTCATTTTCGATTCATATTCCTAAAAAAAAACAATGCAGTGAGCAATAAAACATCCCAACCAAAACATAGAATCAGATTATCAGAAGGCAAAGAAGCTGATAGAACTTCACTAGAAGAGTTCATCAATGGCAACCACAATAAAGAAAACACAAGCATCACAACATGAGAAACAAATATAGCCAAGCAAAATAACATTTGACAGTACATTTAGCTTTCTGTACAGTCCAACTAAACTCTGAAGTCTACCAGCTAAACTATAAGAGATATTATCATCAGAGTTGCAGCATGCCTACCATGATGTATCTTCTGTAACCAATTCTTCAAAGACTCAAGCCTAGTGAAAATAATTATTCGTCTTCAGAAACCCATATTGTCAATCAGGAGTCTCCAGAAGAATCCAGAACATTTGTTGGCTCCATGTGATTTTGCCAACTTTATCAAGTAGCTTTAGTAGGAAAGACGACTAGTTCTTGTATCAGCAAGGCTCTGTATACTCGTTACACGCTAAATGGCATATTTGATGTCTATGCCTACTCCAGATCTTAATTACTATTGTACATATTTCTTTTTTGGTTTTTTAAAAAGTTAAACTGAATTTTATCATTAACCTGTAAATTACAAAGGGACGGGATAAGTAAAAACCAACACTGTCAAGATGGTGGTGGTGGAGGATACAGCAGCAGTCTAATAAATTGGCACACATCTTCAGCACCATGCGAAGTTTGAGACTCATAGAAGAATGTGATCTAACGCTCCTAGCTAGTTAACAGCCTCTTTATCATCTAAAGATCTCTTATTTTCTCTCCAAATCGACCTGAAAATTCACCCTAGTAATATTCCAACATTTACATTTTCTGTCAGAACCTTACAACCTTTGCATGCAGAAATAGTTGCACATATTAAATTAGACCATAATGAATCCAGCTATTTATGAAAGAAAAAAGATTCAGATATAATTAACCCAGTTGTAAGAAGCTAGAAATGAACTCTATTTGTTCTCTTTGGTTAAATAAGATCTCAAATAACTCAAATGGAAGTATTTGCTAATCATGGGGATAATTTTAATATTGCATAGAGGTATCTAAAAGTTTTACATAGGAAACATAACCTTTCTTTTCTTGAGAACAAGATTAAGTGTATCCTCAAGTTGCCTCTTTTTATGTTTCCTTGCTTTGTCTAGTGCACCCTCAGCCTCTGCATATGTTGAATATGTTCATATTAAAATGAGAAAAAGACAAACACAGAAAGTTCCATGAAATTCTGGATTATAATACAAGCTCTAAAAACTTATCTTTCAGCCTTATAACTAATTCTAATGTCTTTTATTCTTGAGCATGAGATTTTTTTATAGACAGCCCTGTAAGTCTATAACTAATTCTAATGCCATTTTATTGCATGATGCATGTCCTCTCATAAGAGCTTCAAAATTCCACACTTCTTTCTTGGTCGTCAGAGATGATATCCAGCCAGAAACCTCTAAAGTTTCACATAAAGCACCAATTATCGTTTATCAAAAAGGGATTTTGTCAACCTAGGAGTATTAGATAGAAGCTCTGCAACTAAAGTAACATTAAATAAAATTACAAATCGCTGGTTAGTTGTTAACCTAGTCAGATATATGCACCACAGTGCTATCAATCAATTGATCAATCAGTCTCAATCCTAATACATTGGATTTGGCAATACGAAGTCCCTGTACCCATCCCACTCTATTTGGGTTCATTTCATCCAAACACTAAAACAAACTAACCTGCCACTTAAATTAGGAATTATATAAAGATTTTCTAAATCATACACTACACAATATGAAATCTCTACTCAAAATTAAGGACTTCTAACAAGCACCTGACCTAATGTAGGTGCCACAAACAGCTAAGCCTCAATCGCAATTAGTTGTAGTTTGGTATTCTCTGTAAGAATCCTTTAAGTTCGCATTGATTTCGACAGGTCGTACATCTTTTTATGATTTTTTTCTGATATAATATTCGATCTACCTCCTCGTCACCTGCTTAACACCTTCAATAGTCAAATCATCGCATCTAGAACAGGTGCATAGATGCATATGAAGATCTACGTATAACATGACCAAAACACCTCTAACGACCTTCTCTAGATAGATATACAAGTGGTATACTACAAATTGTAAAATGTGCAGAAACTTACTCATCACTTCTAGTTTGTCAATCTGCTCTTTTAGTTGGTCTGGGTCCTTCTTTAAGATACCCACTTCTCTAACCTTCTTCCTTTCTTTCTTGTTCTGTGGAAGGAAAATAAAACCAAGCATGAAGCATATTAACAGCTTTTTAACCAAATTTAAATAAACACTTTTTTCTTAAAAAAAAGATAAACCAAATCATCTCATCTCTAGATGTTCCTTGATTTTGCAATAGAAAGCCAGTTGAGGGAGAAACTTAAAAGCATGTGAGCGCAACAATTTCAAAAACCTCCCATAAATTTTGAACGGATGTAAATCTGCAGTAAAAGCCAACATACAACCACAAGGTGCACAATGTGACTTATAGCATGTTTGGCCAAACTTCTAAAAATTGCTTATTTTGAAAAGTGTTTTTTGAAAAAGTACTTTCTGAGAGTAGCGATTGTGTTAGGCTAATCAATATTAAAAGCACATCAACAACAAAAAACCTAGTGTGATCCCACAAGTGGGGTGAACTCGGCTCAAAAAAGTAGATTCCTAATCAATATCAAAAGCACTTTTCCCAATATTTCGCATAGTAATGTGTGTTTGGTCAAGGTCTCGAAAGTGCTTCCGGTGAAAAGCTACAAATTTTAGCTTCTGCTACTACTCAAAATCGCTTATTTTGTTCCTCAAAGCTTGGCCAAACGCCTCAAACTCTCTAAAATAAGCACTTTTGTCTTCCAAGAAGCTTGGCCAAACAGGCTTTTAGTCCCAGCAGATGACAAAAAAATACTCCACTATGTACGTGATTTCTTTTCATTTATCTAAATCTTGGTGGTCGTAGACAGAGATAATCAGTACTTACACCCAACCTGTCCCGAATATTATGGTTACAACACACACACACAAAAAGAAAAGAAAGAAGAGGGACATGACGGGATTTGCTATAATATGAAGTTCATTAATGTGACCTAGATAAAATAGGAGGATGACAATAGGTCTAAATATTGAATAGTGAAGCGGAATGGATATAAAAAAAATTAACATAGTTAAATTGAAGTGCATTGAGAAAATTTTACCCTTTTCAATTCGCGCTTGCGAATCTCCTTGCGATAAGCATCGGTAGGGTTCATGACTTTGCCTCCTTTCGTTGTCTTCATTTTCTTTGCTCTTTCTCCTTTGATTCACCAACCTCACTCTTCACTAACCAATTAATGAAGAAATTCTGTTGCCTCTTTTCAGATTTACCTAAATTCTGGAGCACGAACGAGGTTTTGGTTTGGGGATGGTAGCAGCTAGAGCTGTCAAAACGGGTTTGGTCAGCCACACGGGCTTTGAAATTTGACGGGAACAAGTCCAATACATGGACCGCAGGCCTGGTCGGCCCAATTCACGTATTTAAAAAAAATATTTTTTATAATTCTTTAATTTAAAATACTAATATAAATATTTATAAGATTTACATGGTGTTACCACTTGCTAATCAATTATTTAATTCAATAAAGTGATTTTAATAATGCTTATTAAGTTTGAATACAAGTAAAGATTTGATGGTATGACTTCGGTATGAAATCTCTATCATTTTATGCAATTATTTTGGGTATAACTGAATAAAATGATTGTAGGACCAATTTTTTTGCGAAACTGAATAACTTTTGACATTGTTAACACTTAACATATTAATAATTGATATCACTCATACCAAATAGAGATACTAATAGCAAACTAAACAGTTAATGAATAGCGATACAACTAGTTAATTATGAATATTAACCTAGCTTTATTTTAATATATCTCAATAAAACGCAAAAAAAAAAGATAATATTTCATACATTTAAAGTAAAAATGATCTTTTCAAAGAAACTTTCGTGGTACTTATAATGTATCCAACACCAACACATCATCTTCATTAGCACACCTGATTCTGCTTGTGAAAAGATTGTCTTAACATTTTCATTTTTTTTACTTTTAAATTAATTTTTTTGGCCTACTGGCTGGCCCATCACACGTACACTCAAAACACGCTGATCATCAGATTTACTCTAGTTCGGCTAAAATGCTTCATTCTTAAATGAGTTCCAAAAATTCAAGCCCCATTCTATTAAATCACGGGCTGGATTGATTGGCCCACGAGCCTTAGTCCACATTGACGGCTCTAGTAGCAGCAAAGTTTTTATTATTATTATTTGTAATTCAGTTTGTTTTAATTTATCAGATCGAAGGTGAAAAAGATACTTGAAAGAATTCAGATAGAAATCGGGTTTGGACACGGGTCCAATATATTGGGCCTTTGTAAACGAGAAGTATCTGGACCGGGCCTCCATCCAAAGCAAAAATTGCAGAAATTCTACTTTGACGACTGTTATTTGAAAACAACATACATTTCCCAAACTAATAGAAATTTAGCACTTTTTCATGAATATATTTGGGGGGAAAAAAATCCAACTTAAAAAACATGGACCACGGCATACAATAGGGACCCCCTTCTTTATTTTTTTTTTTTTTTTTTTCAAACTTCAGGATACTGTTTTGAACTTGAAGAACAAGCTAAAACTCCAGGAAACTGTCATGATGTTTAGTTTTTGTAACTTAATCTTTAAGATAATGTCATGGAGTTTGAAAACAGTGAAAAAGAGGTTTTGTATCGTTCTTTTAGTTAGGGATATTTTTTAACTTTAGGACTTGAAACTCAAAAAAATGAGTTGTCTCTAAAATTAATTATGATTATATTTTAAATATTTATCTCTTAAAGAACTATCTTAAAAGGAGGAAATTACACCCAATGAGCATATCTTTACAATTTGTTTTAAAAAATAAAGGGTAACAGAGACCAATAGCATTCTAGATATATTGCAAATCGTTCAATCTCATGTCACACATACAACGATTTCATGTTCATGTCATTCAAGAAATCTAGCAAAAAATATGTGATGTGTTTGACTTTTGCACGGTGGTCAACTTTCTGATACATCATATAGAATTCTTGTTATTTCCTTTTTCTATGAAAAATGGTCGGCTTATGCTATATTTAATGATTGAGACTTGATAAGAAATAAATCATAGTAATAACATAAAATAGTAATTTGATGTCTTAGATTTTAGTCATTTTAAACTGTCAGTATGAGCACACCACTCATTTCTTTTAACTGTTCTTCTGCTAATACATTATTAAAGAACTCGAAATAAATAAAAATTGAGAGATGAAAGACACGAGAGGAACATGTGTGGTTATGTCGACAGCACGTTCCGAGTCAGAGCTAGCATGGGATTAAAATATGAAAGGCAAGCATTTGGACATTTATATAAAGCTTATAATTATAATGCATGCTTTCTCCCTGAAATTGTAGAAGAGGAAAAAGTTCTCACACACTAATATTAACTTTGCAGGTAATATTTTTCGTAACCTGCAAGTAAAATATAAGTCTAGACACCCTTTACAGTTACAGATTACATACTTTATTGTCATGTATTATGCGCATTTGGATAGAAACTAACTTGTACCTAGCTAGTATTTATATCAACTAAATGTAATGAATATATAATATATGCCTTCAAATATATACTTATCACAAAACATAGTTAATTAATATATTCCATCTTAATTTGTGGTTTAACCAAGAACATACAAAGTATAGTCACATAAATGGGGTCGGATAGATTATACGCAGACCTTGACTCTATCTTGGGAGGTAGCTAGAGATGTTATTTACGATAGATCATCAGCTTGGAATAAAGCAAAAACAACGAAATAATATGTTAAGAAAATAACAAAAGATAGTAAATAGTGACAGAAATCGAAGAAATTTATGATTTAATCATGATAATTAAATATGATTCGATAAAAGTATAGTGTGTGAGTAAGTTTTTTATTAAATTATAGGAGTAGTATTAATTACCATTCTTCTACCTATTCGTATCTGAAGTGTTTTATGATTTTAACAAAAATGTATTGAAGTTGTGTACAATTTATACCCTATCAAAGAACTTTAACATGTGATGATACATTAATTGCCATTATATTTTTATCAAATTACCAATACAAATTTACCAAAAGATTTAGTTATAACTGCTTAAATAAGTGACTTGATTGTAATATTTTCACGTAGAGATCATCTAACGTGGCAGATGACGTGGCATTAATACAAAAAGTCTCAGACGTGTGTGTTACGGATATAAAACCAAATCAATGTCAACATAAGTGTTCCATAACCAAGAGAATGCGCGCGGCAGTAATAGTCGTTAGGTAAGCTTCACATCAAACCAAATCAACAACATTGCGTATTTATTAGGCGTGGCCAGTGGGCCGGGATCGGGTCCGTCGGGTCGAGACCGGCGGAATCGGGAAGGGGCGGGATCGGGGAGGGGCGGGATCGGGGAGGGGCGGGATTCGCCGCCGTCCCGTCCCGTTTTCGATCTCGTCGGAGTCGGGGCGGGGCGGGATCGGTTTTTTTTTGCACTTAATTTAAAAAATAACATATATATAAAAAAAATTCAATAATTAAACAAGATAGTGTAATAAAAACATCCCAATGTTGTTTTTGTGCCTCTTATATTATTTAATAGACATATGATTTTTTTTGTAATACAAATACAATTGTCAAAATTGCAACTTTGTGGTGTTGTTCAAAAGTTGCAAATTACATAGTAAAATTGCAATTAAAAAAAATTACATTTGAAAAACACATGTTCTAGTTTCTTGATAATTACCTGTGGTTTTTCGGTTGGAATTGGTATTTGTTGGTCAAATTGCTACACGTCGCTTCCACCGCCTTCGGATAAGATTTTGTTGGAGTTTTCGTCTTCTTCTTCGTTGATCTCCGGTTGACCGCACCTTCTCCGCTCGCTCGTATCCAATCTCTGAATAATACTACAATCTCCAAGTTGTCTTCGGTTAATGAGTGTCTGTGCTCTCCTATTTGATATCTGCCGGTAGAAAAAGCACTTTCAGATGCCGTTGATGACGCTTGAATGTTCAAAACATCTCGGGCCATCATTAAAAGTGTCGGAAAGGTCTTCTCATTTCCCCTCCAGTATTTCAACAAGTCTCCACGTCCTTCTTCATTGAGAACTGCTTGGTAAGGTACAGAACCTTGCAAAACAAAAATATCAAACTCGCTAATTTTGTTAGTAGCGGTACGGCCGCACATTCTATTTCTGAGGCATTCAATACTAGCCGCAGAAACAACATGTCTTTTGTGAGGTTGTGTTGAAGAAGAAGAAGATGGTATGGAAGTCGGTAGGTTACTAGCACTTTCTTGTTGGTAAAACCTATATACTTTTGCATTCGTCTTCTACGCTATACAACACTTCTTCTTTAGTTTGTTCAATAGGTGATATGTGATTTGGATTTTTGGGACTTGGAGGTGGTAGTACTGCTATACTATCGTAAATAGTTTTAATAAGTGATTTAGTACCGTCTATTTTAATAGTCGGATTTAATACAACACCAATAATATAAATAGTGGGAATATGAATAAAATATTTTTTTATTTTGATAAATATTTTTTTAATAGTTGCCTTATAAGCTAGTTTATCCATATATTCATCAAGCAGTAAAAATATTAGAGCTATATAAAACAACATAGTTGAAATAGTAAGATAATATATACCGGAAAATTCTTTTGTTGCTTGAAAAAATTTCTCTAGAAATACAATAAGTTCGGAAATTTTTCCCCAATCGCTATCTACAACCATGTCATCTAGATTTTGATTATGAGAGTCAAAAAATAAAATTATAGGTTTTCTATAGTCATAAGTAACAAGTAGTTGCTCGTATAAAGAATTTCACCTAGTGGGTACTTCTTCTGAAATTTTCTATAAGGTAGTTGGCAATCGTGACAAGTTTTTTTATATTCTTTGTTTCGTTGTATTCTATTATTTTTTAAAATAAAGTTTATAGCAAATTGTATTTTACTAAGAATGTCTTCAAAAAGTGATAGACCATCATTTACAACTAAGTTATATATATGACACACATATTTTATATGAAAATGATCTGGAAAAGATGGAGTTAAACTATTTTTTAAAATTGTAATAGCATAATTGTTAGAAGAAGCGTTATCTAATGTAATAGTCATAATTTTATCAGTTATTCCGTAATAATCGCACACTTGATAAATATTTTCTGCAATAAAAGTACCAGTGTGCCTATCATCTATATATCTATATGCTAAGATACGTTTTTGCATAGACCATTTATAATCTATCCAATGACAGATTACCGTTAAACAATCATGGATGTTAGTACTACGGCCTATATCAGAAGTGATAGCCACTTTTCCATTAAAATGATATAATGAATAACGTAAATATTGATGATAGTCATGTGCGAAAATAAATACATCTCTCTTAACAATTGATCTAGGAAAACCGTTAAAAGCAGGATTATACATATCTCTAATGTAATGAATAAAACTGGGAGATGAAGGAAATGAAAAAGGCAAACCCCACAACAACTAATTTTGCTATTGCTTCCATGTCTCTATGTTTATAGTATTTAGGGCCTACAATTCCCCCGTCATAGGGTTAATTTGACCATGTACTTGGTCTGGGACAATATCCGAACCTTGTCCCGATGGAGCGGACGTTTGCGCACCCGGTTTTAAAGCCTCATATTGGGCATATCTAAATGGATGAGCCCTTGCTACGTGTCTCATTAAACTCCCCGGGTCCCATCGTGACTTTTTTCCAGTTTTAAATTTTAAAACATCTTTACAAATTTTACATCTAGCTACTTGATTCTCTACGTCCCTATCAAAAAATGTCCATGCATCTGATTTTAATGTTCGTTTTGCTGGACACCATCTTATACTAGGGGGATATAGGAGGCATTCCAGTTGAAGGTGCACTAGTGGGTGTGTTGTCATCTACATTAGTGGGTGTATCATCTAGATCATCGTCTAAATTAAAGTCTTCTTGAGTTCCAGAAAATAGATCCTCGTCTAAATCTAATGGTATCGTAGGAAAATGTTCAGTATCAACAAAATCATCATGTGTAGGAATATGATTATGTCTAGAAATATGACTCTTGCTCTTGTTGCCCCTACTAGAAGAAGCATGACTCATACCCGTAAGCATACGTTTAAATCCTTCCATTATAAATTTATACTTATACTAATAAATAATTAAAGTAAACAAAATTAAGTGCGCTAAATAAAATAAACAGACAATAATAATTTAATGAAGAAACGAATGTACCAAACGCCGACGTGTAATCGAGAGGTGGAAAATTGAAACTTTGCTCGATGGAAGATCCTCTAGCTAGTTGCCAACTTCACTCCCAAATAAATAAATAAAATTGAATATTTAGTAGACAATGCAGAATTGTAGAGAGATAGATTGAGAGATTGTAGAAAGATTTTGTGAGAAAGATGAAGAAAAAATGAGATATTTATAGTTGAAAAATTGGGTTAAAGTGTAAATATAATAACTTATGGGTTAATTTTTTTTAAGGGGGTATGGGGGTTGGGGAAGGGGGAGGCCAAAAATGGCCGTTGCACAACGGCCAAAATGTAAAATGGTTGTTGGTGCAACGGTTATTTTTGCAAAGGGGGGCTTCGGGCGTGATCGGGGAGGGATTGGGACCGGGTCGTGACGAGACCATGTCGCGTCCCGGTTCGAGTCCCGATACCGCAAAAAAAAATTTAAAAAAAATCGGATTCGGTGCGGGACCGGGCTGGGCCGACCCGACCAACTGGCCAGCCTTAGTATTTATTAACAACATGCATATACGTAACAAATAAAAAATTACGCCTCTTATACTAAAAGCACAAGGCATAATAAAAAATAAAGATTTGAACTTTAAAGAGGCACTAAAGAGGCCTCTCAGCTCAAAGAACAAGCAAGAGCCAAAAAGTTTAACGAATTAATCTATTATATGGTCTGGCCCCCAGTAGTGATCAATTTCAATGCTGAAATTTGGTCTTTCTGGCCATTCATGACAGGTGGTAAATGGATGCTAAGAAGGATGATGATGATGATCTTGCTAATGTGAAATTATTGGTTGAATCGCCTATACTATTTTTCGTTCTTTCTCATAAAGCTGTTGAAGTTGAGCTTGATCATATTCGCCGTGTAGCAGTTGAAGCCTTGGAGAATGGGAGTGGGTCTAATGGCGATGATGTAGTTGATGAACTTTGCAGGCGGTTTCACTTCTTGAAGCTTGTGTATAAGTACCATTGCGCTGCTGAAGATGAGGTAAACATACATTTTTTCTCAACTTCTTTATTCATCAAGTTTAATTTTTATGCGGTGACTGTCAAAAAGAATTTTTATATTCTACATGTCATAGTTGATATATAAACAGAAATTAGCTACATGAAAAATAAGGCAACTTAATTACCTGCTACAATAAGCTCAAATGTACTCAATAGGGTGAAAATAAGTCTTTTTTCTGCAACCAAACGCTAAAAAGATTTCCATTAACAGGGGAATAACATGTTTCTGCTCTTGTTTATTTCTGATAGTTCACTCAAAATAGTTTCTATATTTTCTCGAGTGTTGAATTGTGTAACAAGACACATCCATAGTACTAAATTTTTTACTGTGTGGATATAAGTTAAAGGGTTATGTTTACAAGGCCTTCCCTCAAGTGTGGTAAGAGGTGAACAATTCCGATACATGTTGAATTGTGTGAAATTGTTGGAGATAACTAGGACCCCTTTAATTAATTAATTTATTATTTGTTTGTTTGTTTATTTTATGTCTATAACAGTAAAAGGCTTTCTCCTAATTACTTTATCTAGGTTCTGGTAAAGCTATTTCGATGCTTTGGTCAGTTTGTTAATATCTAGGTTTCAACTGAAATACCAAGAAAGAAAAAGAATTAAAGTTATCTTTCACAGCAGAGTCATACTCTGTGTAGTCTCACTCATGGGGTCTGAGTGTAGAATGTACGAAAATCTTACTCGACGGTAGAGAGGTTGTTTCCAATAATGGTTACATTATATATAGATTATCAAATTTCAACCAAGAATGGAGCTTTAGGGCACAGTTTTTGCTTTTATACCTGACAATGCTACTTAAGTTAATACTCGAGTTCCTCGTCATTTGTTATCTTTCAAGAAAAAAAAGTTCACTGTAGAATGAGATGGCGCAGATTCAAAAAGGTCCCAAATTACTGCACAAATACTTGTAAATTTAGTGAATTGACTCGTGATACACTGATATCAACTATGTACTTTTTTGTTTCAGGTCTTTCTGGCTTAAGTTAGTAGTGTTTGACAAAAAGCCACAAACAAACTGCACCTAAAATATTGATATTTTGACAAAAAAGAAAGAGATAGGGGGTAGTTTCACCAAGAAATGTCATTTTTCAGCAGTATATTCAGCTAACTGAAAGTTCTAATATAAGTATTGGCATTTGTTAAGATATTACCTGTTGCAGATTTGGTAAGCCAAAATCTAAATGTTAACATTGACAGGTCCTTTTTCAAGCACTAGATGCACAAGTGAAGAATGTGGTCTTCACATATTCACTTGAACACAATAGTATAGATGTTCTGTTCAGCTCCATCTTCGATTGCTTGGATCGCTTACAAAAGGAGAAAGAAAAGGAGGTTCAGATGCTGTTTAGTGAACTCACATGTAGCATAGGTACCATCCAGACAACAATTTCTCAGCATATGCTGAAAGAAGAGGAGCAGGTATTCACCAAATCTTAATTATCTACTTTTGATCTGAACAGTGATCAATTTCTAGCTCGTAGGCTTCCATAATGTCTTTCAATTCTTTCCTTATTTAGTCTTAATTAGAGCTCATTGTATTTGTATATATTCATCTTACATAATGGAATAATACTCAAGTTATTTTCCATACTTTGTCTTATGAGTTCTGATTTCTCGATTGCAAGCATGGAGAAGGAGAGATGCGTGAGTGTTCTGGCATCTTTTTAATTTTACAGATGAAGTGTGGTAAATTATGTTGGAAATTAGCCTTTGGCGGGGAGATGCATCCACCCATCTTTGATGAATTATTGTTCCGCATGTTGGAGACCTTGTCTCTTCGCACATGCATGATCTACGAAGTGAGTAGATGACCGTAGGGCCAAGAATCGTCTAATTTCGTTGAGAAATGAAAGAGATATTGGTCCACGAAGTAAGGTGTTTAAGGCATGGAAATGTGGTGTGAGACAAATCTACCACATCGGTGGGAATAGGAAGAATTGCTTTCTATATATGTCTCAAATTGGTAAAGGGTTTAGGACCCCAAGGGGTATCCCATGTGTTTAAAGGAGGGAAGACCTAGATGTGCTTGTGCTTGGGTTCAAGGCTAAGCCCACACGCGCGCCGCCGCCGCCTGCCCGTCCGGTTCCGGGCTGTGGGCACTTTCTGATATTATCTTTTTGGACCAGAATTCTTTCATATGTACAGTTTGGTCCCCAGAGTTTCTGGGAAGGTGGCAGAAGGCAGAAAGCCTACCAGAATTCTCTGAAATCTCTAATAAATAAAATTTCCATGCAGATTTTTCCATTGATGATGGAGAAGTTCTCTTCCAAAGAGCAGGCTAGGCTTGTTTGGCAATACCTATGTAGTGTTCCTCTAATGATACTGGAGGATTTTATGCCATGGCTAACAGCTAGTCTTTCTTCAGATGAAAAGACAGACTTTCTGAATTTCGTACATTTAGTCTTACCTGAAGAGAAACTTATCCATGAGGTATATTTAAAGTAATTCTCGATCCAATGGTTAAGTTTAGAGTCCCAAGTCCTCTATCTAACTATTTTTTTTCTTCAAATTTTGAAGGTGTTCATCTCATGGCTTGATGATAACAAGGAAGCGTCTTTCTGGTCCTCCATAAAAATTGGAAAAGGCGCTAAATTTAATTTTGGAAAAGCCAATATGGATCTATTGATGGTTCAGTGCAGGGAAAAGCAGCAGCTGAAGGCTTCAGAAGAACAGAATCCAATTGATGGTTTTCATATCTGGCATGCTGCTATTACACGAGATCTAAGAGTAATTCTGGAGGAACTATATCAATTAAGAAGCTCGCTTTGTGTTTCAGCCTTGTTGTCAGTACTTACACAGTTGAAGTTTTTTGCAGATGTGTTCACATTCTACAGGTAGTACGCTATGCTTATTTACTAACTTCTCAGCCAATTCTTATATCTGATAAAAAGTCAATGTGGTCTCTCTTTTTTTCTGAGTGTTTATTTAATTTACAGCAATGCACTGGATCAAATCTACTATCCCTTGGTAGATCAATTGAACATGGATGCATCTTCTACTTTTCATGAACAATTTATTGAGAGAAGTCAAATTGAAGAACTGCAGAGATTGCTATACTATAAGCTGCATGAGGAGATACAATTAAGAGTTTTCATAGATATGCTTTGCCAGGAATTGGAATCATTTGTTGGGAAGATCAACAAAAAGCTGCAGTTTCTAGAAACCGAGGTGCGCTGCCTTTCCAGCTGTAGTTTTACCATAACATGATGATGCTCTAACTTAGCAGGCAAATGGCATGCCTTTTAAATCTTAAGGATTAATTAACTTCATTTGTTAATAGATTCTTAAAAGGTCGTTTGGTTTCTGGTTAGGAAGGAAATTATTCATATACTAAAACCAGCATAGCTAGTACTCCCTCTGTCCCATATTACTTGGCCACTTTCCCTTTCACACGCCCCTTAAGAAATCATAAATAAGAAGAGTGTTTTTACTACACTACCCTTATCTCTCTCCAATTAATTACACTCTAATCAATAGTGGTTACTTTAAAAAATAATTAATGCTAAGGGAAAAATAGGAAAAACTTAATTAATTCTATCTTGTTTTTAGAAAGTGGCCAAGTAATTTGGGACGAATATTTTTAGTAATGTGGCCAACTAATATGGGACGGAGGGAGTACCATAGTAGTATTTTAGTTGCTAATGTATAAAATTTAGGACACCAAGTACGGTGTTTGATTACCGGTTTATAATCCCGCATAACTAAAACATGTATAAGTCATAAGTCAATTTATGTATAATTTTATGCAGGATAGAAGATGGAATAACTGATACATGCATAACTAAAGCCTGCATAACCCAACCAACAACCAAACGACCCCTTACTAAAGGCTCTATTTCTACTTTCAGCTACTCTTTCACAGTTAGGGTGTGTCTCAAGTTGTTGGAATTTAGACTTTATGTTGACTTTTGTTCTTCTGGTTTCTTTTAGGTTTTTGTGTTCATTAGAGAGACCTGCAGTCATGAATTGCAGCTCTGGTTGTTGTACATGAGCCTGCATATGTTGCCACTTGGGTTTCTAAAGTGCACGATTATTTGGTTCTTTGCTCATTTATCTGAGGATGAGTCCAAATTGATTTTAAACAATATAAAGTTGGAATCTGCTGTAGTTAACAAGGCCTTTGCTACTCTCTTATATGAGTGGGTTCGGATGGGTTATTCTGGCAAAATCTCTGTCGAGAAGTTTAGGAAAGATCTTGAAGAAATGTTCAGTAGCAAAAGCTATTTGTTCGAAAAGTGGAGTAAGAATTCTGGAAGTTCTTCCTCTCACTCAGAAATGCAATCCTCTGATAGATCAAATTCAACCATGACATTAAATAATAGGAAGCGTGATACACCTTATTCTAATGGGATCAGTCTTCATATATTTTTCTCAGATTCACTGAAAAACTTATGCTGCCTTCCTGAAACTGCTGATGATGGTATGAGATTTTCCAGTCTTGATGTAGAACCAATTGACTTTTTCCATTTCTTCCACAAGGCCTTGAAAAAAGACTTGCAATATGCTCTTTCTCTGTCAGTTAAGTTGGCTGAAGATAAAGGACTTGTTGCTGAATTTGAAAGACACTTCCATCACGTACGATTTCTATATCAGCTACATAGTAAGTCCGAGGATGAAATCGCCTTTCCTGCCTTGGAATCTAAGGGACAACTCCAAAATGTCAGCCATTCATATGGTATTGACCATAAATTGGAGGTTGAGCAGTTCAACAAAATAGCTATCATATTAAATGAGGTCACCAGTTTGCAAGGCATGGTTGACAGTAATAAGCTGAAATACAAAAAGTTGTGCTTAAATCTACATGATACATGCATATCTATGCATAAAACACTCACTGACCACATCTATCGTGAAGAAGTTGAACTTTGGCCACTATTCAAAGAACATTTTTCTGTTGAGGAACAGGAAAAGATTATTGGAGACATGCTTGGACGAACCAAAGCGGAGAGTCTACAAGAAATGATTCCCTGGTTGATGGCATCTCTAACACCAAAAGAACAGCAGGGCACTATGTCGATCTGGCGCAAAGTCACAAAGAATACTAAGTTTTTTGAGTGGCTGGGAGAGTGGTGGGAAGGTATAAAGAGAGATGAGAGTGTAAATGCAGAAAAGGGATCAAAGGTTTCTCTTGCATTGGCTATTGATCCTTTAGAAGTTGTGTCTACATATTTGTCAAGAAATGATTTCAGGAGTTCAAGCATCTGCCACGAACAAAGTGAGAACTTTTCAGTGACAGAGTCTGCTGATCATGATTTTGATCAATCTGGATCTTTAGCTGCAGATAAAACCCAGAATTCCAAGGGGAACAAAAATGTCGGTCTTTCCAGAGATAAAACACAGCATTCTACTGAGGTTGACAAGAAGAGATGCAATGACACAATTGACATTGCTGATAAGAGAGAGACAACTTGCCGGGATATAAAATTATATGAGCAGTCAAGGCAAAAGGAGAACCATCTAATGCTGACTCAAGACAAGCTGGTTGACATAATAAGAAGAGTATCATGCGACTCCTCTTTGGATTCTGAAAAGAAATCATACCTCATGCAGAGCTTGCTAATGAGGCAAATACATTTTCAACTTCTATCCTTTGATTTGTTTCTTTGGAAGCAGCTAAATATGGTTATATAATTACTAGTATCTGATAAATGCATAATACCTAAACAACATTAGTTGGTCTAGATCTCCGTTTGTTTTAATTGAATCAATAATAGTAGTAGATAACTGATCAAGAATAGGGAGTCGACTGTTACACAGATGCAGAAGGAAATAGTGGATAGGATTAGTTCTTTGAGAATGTCTAGAAAGACACATAGATGTAGAGATTTTTACGAGTTCTTACTATGTAATTAGTTCTACTTGAGGCCTAAATTTCATTAGCACTCTTCCTAGAAGGTGGTTAATGGAACTAGGTGCTCCTTAGGTTGTTATCAATGGTAGTATTCACAGTTGTTACCAAAAAAACTGATCAAGTGCCATGTACATCATCAGTTCAGTCTCTAGTCCTGATTTCAGCATGATTTCCATGCAGCACTTGCTGTTAATAGCTGCCAAAATTGTTTGACTGCACTAAAATAATGTATGTTAGAACATACAGTGATAATACAATGAAGATATCCAGGAGGACGAAGAATTGAACTTTAACTCAGCGAATCTTAGAAAAAAAAAAGTCAATTATGTCTGGGTTTTTGAAGTATTATAGTGAACTAAACTTGTTCGAGAATCATTAGGATGGCAATTTGTTGACATTTAAATGTACAAATGGTTTTACTACTGAAGACAAAAGCACCTATACTTTTCTTCTTTTCTCTAGATTTCAGTGTATTTCTTCTGCCCTCTTTTATTTGACTTGACTTTATGTGGGTTTCGTACAGCCAATGGATTTTGACACAGAAGAACTCTCATTCAGAGCTTGCTACTGCAAACAATAAGGAGAAAATCACCGGTCAATGTCCGTCATTTCATGATAAAACAGAATCAGTTTTTGGTTGCAAGCATTACAAGAGGAACTGCAAGTTACTTGCTCCATGTTGTAATAAGCTTTTTCCATGCATACGGTGTCACGATGAAATTGCTGATCATAGTCTGGACAGGTGTGAGTGGGATGCACTTGGTCTCCATGCCTATTTGTAACTTCAAGACTTTCTTTTTTCAGCTGCTTAACATATCCAACTCTGGTTATGACGTGCTTGCAGAAAATCTATCACCCAGATGATGTGCATGAAATGCTTGAAGATACGGCCTATCTGCCCCAGTTGCTCAACTCTCTCTTGCAACAATTTCTCCATGGCTAATTACTACTGCAAAATTTGCAAAGTGTTCGACGACGACAGGTGTAGTGCTTCTTCCCCTATGTTGCCTATTAGCTCTAGTAGAGTAGGATTGACCCGTAATACAAAACCTCTAGGTGTAACCTTTCGCTTAATACTAGAATCTAGAATTGAAACATAGCATATTGGGTGGCATTAGTGTGGGAATTAAGTCCCCTCACCAAATTATTCCTTCTGCTAGTAGCAGCTAAGGTGGACAAATCATAAATGGATAATCACTCGCTGCCTAAAATTCAACTAAACTTTAACTTCTATACACCGATTACGTATAAAAAAAAAATACACTATCGAATCACCTAAAAATTAACCATCCATAATAAGTGAGATTAGTAATTTGGATAATAAGGCAGGTTACCTACTACAATAGGTTAAAATATACTGATATTGTAATTTTCCTTTATATTTGTTCACTAATTCTGAACTTAGTTAACTTTTAACTTCATAGACTAGCATTTTGTCTGCTCCAACAAATTAATGCAGAGTGCTTCATTCACTAATTCTGGCTTTCTCTTTGTGAACAGACAGATATACCACTGCCCTTTCTGCAATTTGTGCCGACTGGGGAAGGGGTTAGGCATTGGATATTTTCATTGCATGACCTGTAATGCTTGCATGTCAAAGGCTCTCTCTGATCACACATGTCGAGAGAAGTTTTTGGAGGATAATTGTCCAATATGCCATGAGGACATTTTTACTTCTGCCTCTCCTGTTAAGGCACTTCCTTGTGGTCATGTGATGCACTCTACATGTTTTCAGGTATTAAAAGTCATAAAGAGTTCCTTATTTAACTAAAACTAAAAGAACTTTCGGACTATATTGCTTATCTTTTCTCTCTTTTTCTAATTTTAGGACTACACTTACACGCATTACACATGCCCAATCTGTGGTAAGACGCTTGGGGACGTGAAGGTCAGCAAACTATTTTATGTGAAAGCTCATTAATCCGTTTTATGGTTGAATTTGTTTTTTCAACATGTAGCTCATTTGATGCTCAATTTCAGGTGCTCTTTGAGGTATTAGATGCATTTCTGTCGGAGGAGAAAATTCCAGAGGAGTACGCTGGCCAGATTCAGGTTCATTTAAATCATATTTTGTTTCCATATATGAATATCTTTCTGAATTGGGGTTAATGTGATATCGATCCTCTTGACACTGTGAAGGTTAAATACAGGTTATATTATGCAATGATTGTCAAAAGAGAGGAACTGCTTCCTTCCATTGGCACTATCATAAGTGCTCACATTGTGGTTCATATAATACAAGGCTTATATGATCTAAATCCAGAGTTCGTGTGAAAAGCTGATTTTGTGCTCTCAAATCAGAGGCGGATCCAAGATTTTAAGTTTATCAGTTCTGAATTCTAGAACAGGATAACAACTGGATTCGGGATAGGTTATTTATACATATCAAGTGGATTTCTTAACACAAATATAAGATCTGAGTCAAAACTACTGGGTTATGTCGAACCCCTAACTTCAACGGTAGATCCGTTCCAGTCCCAGACTGTAGAGGAAGTGTTGCAGATATTCACCTTGAATACTTGGGATGCATAAAGCACTTCTGTTTTTTAGTAGTCGATAAATAATGTATATGCTTCTTTTCCTTCAATCATCCCATGTTAAATTCCAAAGATTCTTGGGTTTTGATTCATCATCAGTACTAACAGTGAGAGTACTAACTCCTAACATGAATAGATTTTAAGTGAGATAATAAAGAAGAGACTGAAACAAATGTCTTTCTTCATTTTGTCTAATGTATTCCAGACAGTTTTTGCATAATTGAGTAATGAATTGTACCTGGCTTGATCTACATTAAGCATGATTATCTCTTAAATCTAAATGTGATCTTTGTATCCTCTGATTATTATTCTGTCATACTATCCTCTTTTATTTTTTGTTTAACCATTTGATATTTGGAACCCAGTGACCCCGACTAATTCAGATTAACGACGCATAGACCCATTAATAAAGAAGTGCTAGAAATAAAGAGATCCTTCTATATCGAAATCTATTGGAAATTTACTAAATGTGGAAATAAGTATATCCCATTAATTTATGACTCGAACAATTGGGCCCGCACGTTGGAAACGTCGTTTCCACACACGTGGTAGTGCCAAGTATCGCAAATTTCATTAGTGAAAGAGATATTGGTACGTATGTAATACGTTTGAGACATAGAATTATAGACGGTTATTGGCCAAATGACAAAGTATTCCACGTTGGTAAAAGAAGGAAGAAGTGTACAAAGTGTAAAATGAAATGATTCGGAAATCGCCGCGGAGCCGTGAAGGGCCGCGGCGCCACACCGTCGGAGCCGCGACGCAACTTGGTTGGCCAGTCACTGGAGACGCGGCGCTTCGGAGGCAGAATGCTGCGACGGGAAGTTGGAAAAATCTGACGTTTGGGCTGGTTTTGGAGCATTGATTCTCCATTACTTGGCACATGAATTCAGCCATTATTTGGCTGAATGTAACCCCTCAATCAAGTGCAATTACATGGCTATTGAAGGCCATTAGTTGGCTAGTTGAGGGGTCTTCTACTTACACTATAAATTGAGGCCTTTGGCTCAATTGAAGAACACTACTCAACACTTAGAAAATACTCCAGAATTTTCAGAATTCATATTCTTCCTCTCTAGCAAAGTTACTATACTCAAAGTTCTTCAAGAGTAACACCTGAGTTTCCTTTGCTCACTTGTTAAAGTTGTTGTTGTATCTTGGGAGACTATTGCTCAACACCGTAAAAGGAGATATACGGGGCAATCTTGTCTTAAAGACAAAGTGTCATCACTCGACTCAACAAATCACACAAGCAGTTTGTAAGGTTTTGATTTTCAGTTCTATTGTAATAGTTTGTTTATCCTTTCTACTATTATAATAGTTTGTTTATCATTTCTACTATTGTAATAGTTACTTACTTTCCGTTCCCTACAACAATTGTATCCCAACAATTTTAAGACAAGATTTGTTGTAAGTAAGTTAGAAAGATGACTGGCATAAATCAAACTGCTTCGGATTCTGCTGCTGCTCAAGGCAAACCCTCTGCCTTCCCCACTGCTCAAGGCACTCCTAATGCCTTTTCTGTTGCTCAAGGCTCATCCAACGCCTTTACCGCTGCTCAAGGGAACGTTGTCGTTCATCCACCCGCTGGATTTCACAATGAACGCCCTGAAAAGTTCATGGGGTCAAACTTCAAGAGATGGCAATAAAAGATGCTCTTCTATCTGACTGTTATGGGAATGTCACGTTTCCTAACAGAAGATCCTCCATAAGCTGGAGATGAAATGGACCCTTCGCCTTCTGAAACGGGTGAAGGGGCCCTAGGTATCCATGTCATTAATGGCATGAAAATGGTTCTTGATGCATGTAGTCATAGTAATTTCATGTGTAAGAATTACATATTGAACTGCTTGTCATACCCTATCTACACGGTGTATTGCACCGTTGGCACTGCTAAAGAGTTGTGGGAGAAGCTGTAAAAGAAGTACAACGCACAAGATGCAGGTACTAAGAAATTCATCGTTGGGAAATTTCTGAAATTTCAAATGGTGGATAATAAAACAGTGATGTCTTAAGTCCAGGAATTCCAAATGATTCTACATCACCTGGATTTGGAAGGTATGAAACCAAACGAGCAGTTTTTGGTTGCATCACTGGTTGAAAAGTTACCTCCTTCGTGGAATGAGTTTATGAGTTACTTAAAACTTAAACAAATGAGATGACCTTTGAAGAACTTATTATCAAACTCCAAATTCAGGAAGATAATAAGAAGGCCTTGCCTAGGGGTAAACAACCCGCTGAGGCAAAGGCAAATCTGGCTGAGGCCAAAGGGAACCCAAGCAAGAAGCGCAAGTTCCAAAAAGACGGCAAGACCCAAGCAGCGGAGAAGTTCAAAGGAAACTGTCACCACTGTGGGAAACCTGGTCATATGATCAAGGACTGCCGCAAGCTCAAGACTGAGCAACAAGAGAAGGGCAAGGCTCAGGTTAACATCGTCAAATACCAGTTTCTTGACGACATGATTGAGGAGTTCTCAGCGGTGGTGCTAGAAGCAAACCTGGTTGAGAATCCTATACAATGGTGGATGGACACAGGTGCTACAAGACACATCTGTTTCAATAGAGATGCATTCTCCACTTATACACCGGTTACAAACAAGAAGTTGTTCATGGGCAACAATGCTTCCTCTGATGTGTTGGGGGTATGAAAGGTAGTCCTGAAGATGACTTTTGGAAAGGAGCTCACTCTGAAGGAAGTGATGCATGTTCCTGAGATTAGAAGAAATTTAATTGCAGGTCCTTTATTGGTTAATGCTGGTTTTAGGCTAGTGTTTGAGTCCAATAAATTTGTAGTCACTAAGAATGAAACATTTGTGGGAAGAGGATTCGTCTGTGAAGGCCTTTTCAAAGTGAACACCATGTCTGTATTACGCATTAGCAATAATATTGAAGCCTCTTTTTCTTACTTGTTTGAGTCCTCTAATTTATGGCATCATAGATTAGGACATGTCAACTACAAGTCCATCCAAAGGTTGGTAAAGTTGGAGTTGTTTCCGTCTATCGACGTAAACCCTCAACATAAGTGTGAGGTGTGCGTAGAGGCAAAACTCACAAAGCTTCCTTTTTGATCCGTCGAAAGGAATATCGCTCCTCTAGAACTTATTTACACAGATATATGTGATTTGAAGTTTGCACAAACTAGGGGGAACAAGTACTTTGTGACATTCATTGATGATAGCACAAGGTATTGTTACCTTTACTTATTGAAAAGTAAAGATGAATCCTTTGAAGCATTCCGACGTTACAAAGCAGAAGTTGAGAACCAACTAAGCATTCAGATTAAATCCATTTGTAGCGATAGAGGGGGAGAATATATAGCGCCATTTGAGGAATATTGTGCCCAATCAGGAATTGTTCATCACACCGTCGGAGCCGCGGCGCAAATTGGTTGGCCAGTCACTGGAGCCGCGACGCTTCGGAGGCAGAATGCTGCGACGGGAAGTTGGAAAAATCTGACGTTTGGACTGGTTTTGGAGCATTGATTCTCCATTACTTGGCACATGAATTTAGCCATTATTTGGTTGAATGTAACCCCTCAATCAAGTGCAATTACATGGCTATTGAAGGCCATTAGTTGGCTAGTTGAGGGGTCTTCTACTTACACTATAAATTGAGGCCTTTGGCTCAATTGAAGAACACTACTCAACACTTAGAAAATACTCCAGAATTTTCAGAGTTCATATTCTTCCTCTCTAGCAAAGTTACTATACTCAAAGTTCTTCAAGAGTAACACTTGAGTTTCCTTTGCTCACTTGTTAAAGTTGTTGTTGTATCTTAGGAGACTATTGCTCAACATCATAAAAGGAGATATACGGGGCAATCTTGTCTTAAAGACAGAGTGCCATCACTCGACTCAGCAAATCACACAAGCAGTTTGTAAGGTTTTGATTTCCAGTTCTATTGTAATAGTTAGTTTATCCTTTCTACTATTGTAACAGTTACTTATTTCCCGTTCCCTACAACAATTGTATCCCAACAAAATCTCAGTTGAAAAAATAATAGGCAAATTCCTGGATCACCCGTGGAGAAGAACCAAAATAGAATGGTTCCGCCTACTCAAAACTAAGAGGGGATGCTGCCTACTACTAAAATCCCGGTTTTTGCAACAATTCCATTTTTCAACTAGAATCTATTATATAATAATAGAAAATAGAAAGAAATTTCTTATTATTATATATAGGCATAAAAGCGTAAACTTTCTTCAAGAAGATGTCGTTGAAAAGCATGGCGCAGATCGCCAACAGGCTGTGCTCCCTACCAAGAATTTCGGGGCTAGTGCATAAAGTCATTTTAGGACCTTTAAAAATAGCCAAAATTTACAAAGTTTTTAAAGGTTAGCCGCCTCAAAACCAACTTCAAACATGCGGAGTCTGAAGTTGAAATTGAAGGTCTAGAGTCTCTGGCAATGCAATTGACATGAGGTCTGAAATTAGGCTTGGCAGTTCAGGTTTGAAATTCACGAAGTAATGTTCTTACTTTAGACAAAGTAGAATTGTTTCTCCAGCCAGCAAACGTTGTTGTAGTCAATGGCAACCCATATTGTTAGGTCTTTTCAAATTTTCTTAACCAGGATTGCGCACACCACCTCCCTATGTATCAAATGAGTTGTGAAATTCCTTTTCCTCTTAAACCTTATATATTTATTTCCATTTCTGTATATGTACACCATACAAGTATATGTGTGAAATTTCACAGATAAAAAGAAGAGAATGAGTATCATAAACTGAGGTTTGAAGTTTGTCGATATTGGCTAAAGTTTAAATAGTCGATAGAAACTAAGAATACACCAAACAGTATAGAGAACATCTGTTTCTTCAAGTAAAATAGAAAATAAATAACACACGATATTTACGTGGAAAACTCATTGCTCAAGGGATTAAAAACACAACCTACCAAGTAGGATTTCCAACTTCACTAACTGAGCAACTTCAGATTACAACCTCTTGTAACCTAGGAATTAAACTATTAATCCCTCACCCCTTACAATACCTCTATTGTAAGCCTTTTACAATAACTCTATTGCAAGCCCTTTACAATAACTCTATTGCAAAGCTACGAACCTTAACTAACTCTAGCCAAGAACACAAACCAACAAAGGTTGAAATATGTCCTACTATGACACTTCTTAAACATAGTGTAGGATTACAATAAAGAACAAAATGACAAAGACTCAAAACAAACTAAAGGACTTAGACATATTCAGTTATCGGGATCTGGTCCTTCAGTTTGCAAACATCGTTGTTCTTGAAGCACTTGGAGAATCTTGTGGCGGCTGACTTTGCACAAGTGATTTTAGGTTTTCAAGTGTGTATGAAACCTTACAACATGTTGTATATATATTGGGGAGCATGTGGGATGAGATAGGGACTACTCATCACTTGGTTTGACCACTACCACGCTGCGGCAAAGTTGTTTCTTTGTACTCTACCGAATGAACAAGACAACTTTACAAAATTGTGAATCGAATCGTTGATTGTACGATAACCAAAAGAACATAGAGCAGACCAAGTCCCTATCTGATTCCTCAAAAGTTTGACAAATCATCAAAACACAAGATGATATAAATTATCAATTTCCCCCTTTTTGATGATGACAAACACATAATTGATATTCCCTCTGAGAATCAGGTTCCCCACTTGTTCCTAGAGATGGTAGTGGATCCTGGACCCGGTCCGGATCAGGTGGATCCAGATCCGTTTTATAGGATATGGATCTTCAAAATTTGGACCCGACAGATTCGGATCGGACCCGTATCCATTTCTGACGGATCGGATCTAGATCTGGATCTTGTATTTGAGATCCGTATCCGGTCCAGATCCGACCCGTGGATCCATTTTTTATTAAATATATCCATAACCTAGAATATTATTTTACATAGATTACTCACAATTTAAATAATATTTCACATTGTGCAACTAAAAAATGTCCCCCGTTTGTAAAACTAATAGTACTATGATTTATCTACAATACTAACAATAAGAAGTATATCTCTTTTAAATGTACAAAACACAAATTCATTTGTACTTTACTGATATGGTTTAGATAGAGTACTCATAATTACTATTGTATCTCCTTAATTTGTACAAATATAATATATTCCCCTTTAACCCTGTTATAATGGCCCAACTGATATGATTTGCGCATACTACACACAATATAAAAGATATTCCTTTTGTACAAATTCAAAGTTCCTAGAGTACCCATAATATTGTGCGTGATAAAGGCAAGGATTAAACCGAAGTATGAAGATACTAGACTGGTTAATGGCAGAAAAAAACTAGTTGAGACGCAAGCTCAGCGATATATTGAAATGGAAGGCACGCAAGTTGCATGCCAGCCAACAAAATCAGATTATATTTTTTTAATCAGATTGGGTTTCATTTTGTCAAAAAAGTTTCAACAGGTGGAAATATTATTCAAGGCAAAAAAAATTACATGTGGATCTAGATCCGATCCGTGGACCCGGTAGATCCGATGGATCAGGATTTGGATATGATTTTTATGGACCTGATGGATCTGGATCTGGATCTAGTAGGATCCGGTCCAGATCTGATCCGTTGCCATCCCTACTTGTTCCCCCTTGCGGATCAGACCTACCTTTCAATCATAACATGTTAATCAAGGCAACATCATTTTATCCCTTTAACTTCCCCCTTAATCATAGCAAGTATATCATATCCAATTCCCCTTTAATTTTTTCCCTTTTGGCATCATTAAAAAGGGTTATTAAAGTAGCACAAGCAAAAATAAGTTCAGTAACATCAAATTGAGGCCACTTGGGCAACACTACACGAGCAGAAACATGAACAAACAAACCAATATCAGTGCATAAAACAGAGTGAATTCCCAAATATAGATCATCATTTAACAAAAAACATAGTAGTCAAATAAGTACAAAGAATGATAATTATAATTGTCATCAGTGCCAAAGTCATTAGGGAAACAAAAAAGGGGAATAAAAGAACGGGACTTAAAGAGGAGAAAGGACCATGTCTTAAGAGCATGGCTTAATATGCTAGAAGGGAAACTAAGGGGCCAGAGCCTTGAGGAGTCTATCCACTCGCTCATTGTTGGTGCACTGGTCCTGGAGCATCTAATCACGAAGGTCATCAACCTGCTGCCTTAACCTCTCATTTTCAGCCTACAACTTCTCATTCTCAGAATTTATAGCCTCCAAATCACCACGAGAACCAAGTTCATATGCCTTCTCAGTCATTTGAACTCTGAGGAAAGCATTCTCAGCCTTAAGCATTTGAATATCAGCAGTTGAGCCTCAATCATAGTCGAAATGGTAGATGTGCTGCCAACACCACATTTCTTTGGCACGCACTCACATTCTTCCAAATTCTTCATGGTGAACATATGTTTTTTGGTGCTCATGATAGCTTTTTCGATTTTAACTTTGAAATGCACAAGAACCTTCGTCAAAAGAAACCCATAAGGCAGGCCATGTCTGCCCTCCCTTGCATTTACCACTTTGATGATATGCTCAATAATGATGGCTGACAGACTGATGGGTTCAAAAGTTGACAGAGCCTCGAAGAGGACCAGGTCTGCTAGAGAGGCAATAGAGCGGCCTTCAGCCCTTGGTAGCAACAACTTGTTGACGAGGGCAAACAAAAGCTAGTATTCTGGTTTAAGCTCCTTCTTGAAGAGCCTTGCTCTAGTAATAGACTCCTCCCTCTTTGAAATCACATTCTTAAGGGCATCAGAGGCCTCTCCAGACACAGTTTTTATCCCATCAGTCGAGAATTCCAAAATTTCTCCAAGCGACAATTCATCTAACTTCAAATTTGTCCCATGTACTCACAGAACAAGAGTACAATCATCGGTATAACTCGGCAACCTCTGCGTCATATACACTGGGTGCCGATGGGACAAATAGATGAGTCCATTTTTGAAACTCAACTATCTCAAGTAGTTCCTTCATGCCAAACCTATCAGCAATGTCAGGATAAAACACTCTCCCCGACAAAACCTTTTGACTCCGCATAGTCTCTCTCTTTTCCTTTTCAACCTGCCCAGCACTTTTCCCAACTTTTTGTTTCTTAGAGGAACCATATTCCTCACTGGTAATACTCTTCCCCTTCTTTAGAGGAGGATGTCGAGTTGCACGCTTCTCTTTGTCAGACTTGTCACACTCATCATCAATGCCAATTTGTTCCACACTTTTCTTTTTCACCTCTTTCTTCTTCCTTGAATTTTTCTTTTCAAGTGGAGAATTTTCCACTTCTTGTTCAACAACATCGTCATCAACCACGACATCTACATCATTAAGATGTCCTTATCTACCAATCTCATTATCCCTATTTGGTTTCTTGTCCTTTTAGTATCTTTTGCTTTGTTTGCCTTTAAGGCAGAATCCAAAGCGACCTTTGCAACCCTTTTACTCTGTCTGGTTATAGGGCTCGTTTGGAGTACTTTTTCTAACATTAGGCACAACCCTTTCCTTTGGCTTTTCAAAAATAGGAGCATTTTTACGCTTAAAACGTAGTGGCCTTTCATCATCAGACTCATTAAAAAGACCAGTAGAACTAGGTTCTTTCTCACGAGACAAATCTCCTAAGGGTACAACAATCGTAGACACTGGTTCAAAATTGACAACTATATTCAAATTAACCTTAGAAGAACTTGGTATCTCATTCCATATAGGAGTTGTCTTGAGTGTTGATGACTCAGACTCTCCCTAGGCTGAGGGACTATGTCCCTCCTTTATTTCCCCTGATAACTGCACAGACCCAGACCACAAATCACCAACAACTCCCTCACTATTTTTCATGGCTCGCAAGGTATCAACCAAAATCTCAAAATCATCCATAATCGCAGCCTTACTGTCCAAAATATTTGACCTACTCTTACCCACTTCTGATATAGATCCATCCAACTCCATAGACGACTCATCTGCCCCTTTACCACTATCAGATGGAAGAGGTTTACCTTTTTGTGCCATGGCATCTTCAACATTGTCCTTTTTGACACCTTCGTCCTATTCCTTTACAACAACCACAACTTTACTCTCATGCAAGTCTCCAGAAACCAGGTTTTCATTCCCCTGATCTTGTACCATTGTTTCCTCAACTGGTAACCTCAGTCTCCTTATCATTTTCCTCTAGTTCATTTATACTCTGGAAAAACTTTGACACAAATATGGTTTGCTCACTACTATCTGAGTCGGGCATTTCAATTGGGCTAAAAATCGAGGAAGATGGTACGAATTTTCTTGGGGTTTGACTCTTGTGAGTTCTAGGAGGACCAGTAATGAGGGATTTTAGGGAAGTGACAGTGGGGTTATGATCGATGAGAATTAGGCATTTTAATGGTGAAGCAGGTGGTGTCAGATCTGTGGTTACTAGAGCATTTAGAGGTGACGGAGAGGGGTTTGTTTAAGTCATATTTAGAGTGGTTAAATCTTGGTTAGACATGGTAGATTGTGGTTTGAGTATGAATGAAGAGAGAATATAGAAAGTTGATAGAACAGGTAGGTGTGAGAGATGAGAGAGTAAAGTTAGAATTGAGGATTTTAAGTGAGATGAGAGAGGAGTATTTAAGAAGAAAAGGTAATGATTGGATCGGGTTATGGGAGAAGTGGTCGGTCAGTTCAGATGAGGTGTATCATTTGGGAAAGTATTTTAAATTAAAGAAGGAAAAGGTTTTAATGACTTGGAACCTTAAGCAATTCAAAATCATACAAGTACTAAAGGGACTACTAACATGAGTCACATGTGTCATACCCCAACCTTGGAGGGGGGGTTGGCCGACACCTAGCACTCAAAGGTCTGAGCGAACCAATTGTAGTATTTGGAACTTATGATGCGAAACTTGGGCCGACAAGGCCTCTATATAACCATATAAAAATCAGAAGCTATGACAACCTGCACGCAGAAGAGTCCCAACATGATACATATATACAAATAACCAAGGCCACAAGAATAGTATACCACTAACAAAAGGGCCAACAAGGCCATGACATACATACACCCAATATACACAAGTCTGCAAGTCTCTATGAGTGACATAATACATCAGTAAGTTGGGATAGGACTCCGCCATACACTAAAATACTAGCAATATGTACAACATTACTTAATGACTATTGTATAGAAACTCCGAGAGAGGGGAGTGCGATAATCATAGCTGAACAGGCGGTTCTGAGGAGGAGCGTCGCTCTATCTATCTGTACATGCGGGCATGAACACAATGCCCCATAAAGGGGGCATTAGTATGAAAGATGTACTAAATATGTAAGACATGTAACATATGTAAATAGGAGACATAACATAAGAAATATGGATACAGAAGTCAACTTGAAACTCATAACAAGCCTCTAGGGGCCTACATGTCACAATTATGAATATATATATATGGATGTTTATAAAATCAAACCGCTCATTGGGGCCATATAATGTAATGTCCAGCCTCTCAGTGGGGCAACTCTCTCTCTCTCTCTCTCACACACACACACACATACACACACACACATATATATATATATATATATACCGTACCCGGCCTCGATGAGGACTTGGTTGGTAATATCAAAACCAACTGCAGTGGTGTGCACAAATAGGTGTCATACCCGACCGGCTATGGCACGACTGGATAAGAAAATACCTACATATATATAAGTGCAATGCAAGACAGACTCCAAAGGGTATCATAAGCAGAGCCGGAGTGACCTACCATCATTTTTTTCTCCGACTATTGTTATTGACACTACATTTTTTATCTTTTAATTCAAGAGACAACAACTATAGAGAATATGAGAAAAACTTGGTTTGGATTTCACATGGGATAGGATTCAGCTCAATCGAATGTAATACGATTAACTCAAGTTTAGCGAAAGTTAATTCAATCGATGACCATAAGAGATAGGAAAACATGTTAGGTACTTTTGTTCAGGTCATATATAAGGTAGAGATGTGCTTAACCATTATGAAACATAATCGACATAAGTTTGACGAAAAGTTCATCAACGAAAGCTCATTGTAACTCTAATCATGCCATAATGAGAAGAGAAAGCCCTACATACCTTGTCGATGAAGTTGATTACGTTCCGCGGAGCCTCGCACGTGGTATGAACAATTATCTACACAATATAGAGGTTTTGAATTAAGGTATGATTGACAATTAAGAATCGATTTGCTAGAATAATTCAATGAGCACCTAGAGTGCATATCCCTCTTTCTATCATGCTCATGGCTACCATCCATGGCATCTATTCTTCTCTAACACCATACTAATAGCACTAACAACAACCATAACAACAATAACCATCATAACAACAACACAACAATATCAACAACCACAAGATCACCATATATCGTCCATAACTTCTAATACTGTATCCTTCAATTCAAGCTATGATCATCTCCAAGTTAACTCAGAAACAACCAAGGTTCATAAAAGTTCTTTCATGGAGTTTTATCTCAACTCTCACAAGTTCTCTTTATCCATAATATCAACAAAGCTATGAGAAGCTTAAGACTATCAATAGTACTATTATCTTACCTTAAATTATCCAAGAGAGCTTGCACCATAACCTTCTTCCCAAGCACCAAGAGGATCATTCACTCCTTCTTACTCATATGGAGATTCTCAAGCCTTTTAGTAATTATCTATGGATGATTTGCCTTTGGATTGCTATGAGATGGCTCCTAGATGATGTAGAAACCCTAGGGGAATGTTTAAGAGAGTTTTGGGAAGTGTTGGGGTGAAAATGAGGCCTTAGTTGGGTTATAACCCCATAAAACCGCCCCACTGCTTTGAGTTTATGGTGGCACTTGCGGCCGCAAGTCCATGGCATTCTCTAGGCAGTGGGATGCCCAAAAACGTCCAAAATACAATTCAAACATGGTGTTGCAAACTCAGTTTGCGATCACATACTATTTCTGCCGAAACGCATTTTCTTAAAATATACATAATTTTTGTATAGAGCTCCGATTGACGAACGGTTTGTTTTATTGGAAAGTAGACTCTATGAACTTGAATTTAGATATTCTATGGACTCCATAATTCCTAAAATGATTGGAGATATACCCCCAAAGATATGGGGCAAAATTCTGTCCAAAATTTTGCATAGTTCTCCCTGAATTTCAACAAACTTACTTTCTTGGATTCTTTTAGCCCCGAGCTCTTATGAAACATACTTAACACTCATCTAAACCTTTGTTAACCTTGTGAAGGAATTTCAACCTTACTAAGCTTATTTTAGTTAATCCACAAAGAAAATGACGTACAAAGTACGAGGTGTAACATTAGGGACCAGGTCCCTTGACAATATTCTTGAAAATTTACAAACAAAAACTCTATACTATGCAATGTCACAGATGCTTGTGTTGTCCTGAAACTGCCATGTATGTATACCTGTAATAGTATAAAAGTGAGTTAGATGCCACCAAAAAATACATTTTTTGCATTGTACCTTTCCTCTTAACATAGCCAATCATTGAGGGAACTTGTGAGAGACCAACTAGTTGAGCTTGATCAAGCCCAACTCCAAGCGATTTCTTTCAAAGTGTTCCCTGCTCAATTCCTTGGTGAAAATATCAGCAACCTGGTCTTTTGTCTTGCAGAACTTCATACAAATCAAACTCTTTTTAACATATCCCTTAGGAAATAACGCTTAATGTGGTTGGTCCTTTTGTATTGCACTAGATTTTTTGTCATGTTAAGTGCACTTGTATTATCACACAACAAGGGCACACAATCAGTAAGCATACCAAAATCCTCAAGATATTATTTGATCCATAACAATTTAGCACAATAGGAGGTAGAAGCGATAGACTCCGCTTTAGCAGTAGAAAGAGCCACATAATTTTGTTTTTTCGTACCCCAAGAGATCAAGCATGACCCCAGAAAATGTGTCATTCCAGATGTGCTCTTCCTATCCACCAGATATCCAGAATAATCAGCATTATCATATCCAACCAAGTTAGAATTATCTCCTGAATGATAGAAGAAGACTAGGTCCAGAGTCTCTTTGAGATACTTTAAGATTCTTTTTGCAGCCTTCAAGTGAGATTCTTTGGGAGTTGATTGAAACCTAGCACACAGCCCAACACTAAAGACAATGTCAGGTCTGCTAGTAGTTAAATACAGTAGAGACCCATCTAAAATCTCATAAGCAGCTCCTTGATATACTTTTGTTGACTGATCATGGTGCCTTTTGGGGTTTGCTTCACTTGCAGCCCAAGGAAGAAATTTAACTCAAACATCATGTTCATCTCAAATTCACTTCCCATAAGCTAAGCAAATTCTTCACACATGGAATCATTAGTAGCACCAAATATGATATCATCAACATAGATTTGCACAATCAACAGATTTCGCCCTCTCTTTTTTAGAAATAAAGTATTGTCAATTTTTCCTCTTATAAAGCCATTTTTAAGAAGAAACTTTGACAATATTTCATACCAAGCCTGAGGAGCTTGCTTCAAACCATATAGATCCTTGTCAATCTTGTACACATGCTCAGAATGTTCATCACTCTCAAACCCATGGGGTTTCTTGACAAAGACTTCCTCCTTTAGATATTCATTCAGAAATGAACTCTTAACATCTATTTGGAACACTTTGAATTTCATATAAGATGCAAAGGCAATAAGAATTCTAGCCACAAGAGCAAAAGTCTCATCATAGTCTATCTCTTCTTCTTGATAACCTTGAACCACCAGCCTTGCCTTATTTCCTGGTAGTGTTTTCAAACTCATCAAACTTGTTTCGACATACCCACCTAGTCCCAATCAATGTTCTGTTTGAAGGCTGAGGGACCAGGTGCCATACCTTGTTTCTTTCAAATTGATAAAGATTTTCTTGTATAGCAGTTATCTAGTCATCATCCTTCAATGCTTCCTTGATATTCTTGGGTTCAATTTAAGATAGGAAGGTTGAGAAGGCAAACATGTTTCTCACCTTAGATCTAGTTTGAATACCAGAGTCTAAGAGAGTAATCACATTTTGAAGTAGATGAGATCCTTTGTGCTTTCAGTTGGATACTTGAATTGCAGATACGGAGGGACCAAGTTCTTCTGTGTTGGATCCATAATTGGCATCAACAGAAGCATGACTTCCACCTCCTTGTCAAGCTTCAGGAGTGCCTAATACAATATATGCTACTCTATGTTCAGCTTCAAGTAGAGTGATGGGAGAACCAGGTTCCTCTATGTCTTTTGGAGACTGTTGTATCTTCTTTATTACTTTACTTGATTTGACTCATCAATTTAGTCTTTCCATTTGAGATTTCTATAGCTTCATCAGGAACTTTTGAAAATACCCTATCTTCAGCTTCGTCATGTTGTGTCTCTTTGTTCCCCAAATAATTTGATTCATCAAAGATCACATGCACATTTCCCTCTATACACTAAGTTCTTTTGTTGTAGACCTTGTATACTTTGATGTGAGATAAGTAATTAAGGAATATTCCTTTATCACTTTTTACATCAAATTTCCCCAAAGCTTCCTTACTATTGTTGAGAACAAAGCATTTGCAGCTAAATGCTCTTAGATAAGTCAGCTTGCGCTTTCTCCCATTGAGAAATCCATAGAGAGTCTTCCCAAGCAACGACATGATCATGCATCTATTTATCACATGACAACTAGTATTGACAGCTTCAGTCCAAAAACTTTTAGACATCTCACTGGCTATCAACATTGTTCTAGCCATATCTTTAAGTGTTTAGGTGCTTCACCATAGGTTATGATTCGGCTATTGATCTTTCTGTACTTAAGTGATTATTGTTGGACTGTGTTGTGTTGTAGTTGATTGCAAGCATGTCTATTCTTTAGTCTCATACTTTATATATGTTAGCTAACTGTTGTCGGCCTATGATACCTACTAGTACATAGTATTTGCTCTGATACTACTCTTGCTACACCCTTTTTGGGGTGTAGAGTTATTGCAGATACATGAGCAAGGTTCTATTAGCCTTCAAGGATCTCATGGAGTTCATCTAGACTTTTCTGTTGAATTCTCATTCTAAATAGAAGTTGTATTCAGATTGTGGTTGTAAATTTTATTTTAATTGTATACTTAGAAACTCTTGTACTATTCAAACCAGATCCCTTGGGTAGTTGTTATAATTTGCATTTATTATTATTTATGATTTAGACTTTCATTTATTATGTTGTATTTACTTTATTATTGTTGAATTGATGAGTAAGGGACATGCTCACCTACCGAGGTAGGCAATGGTAGGTGCCCCCACGACTAAGTGATTTAGGTCATAACAAGTTGGTATTAGAGCCCAAGGTTATCCGGTCTATAAGTATAAGAGTAATGTCTAGTAAAGTCCTACTTATGGGTGTGTTGCATACCACACTTATAATTGGGAGGCTATAGGACATTTAGAAAATTTCTATTGTTTCATTCCTTTTGTGCTACTTCATTCAAATTGGTAGCAGGTCAACTCCAATTAGTATCTGAAACTTCTTCACCTGTTCTGTCCTTAATGGGGGAGATTGTATGATCGACATGTCTTTAACAGTTGGTTGCTTAAAAGTGGGGGAAAGTGCAATTATGGCTTAAAAAAATTGCTCGAGGTGTGCTTGGAGTTGGAAAGTTTCAGCATCGTCAAGGTTTAGTACGATAGTTTTGTGGCACAAGTGTATCAACGACAAGTCAACAATGGAAGAGTATAGGTGTCGATATCTAAAGACAAATGTAAACTTGGGAAAGATTATTTGATTTGACAAAGAGGAAAATGATTGTGCTAAGACTGCAAAAAGAAGTTGGGAATATAGACTTGAAGGGAAACCTCTTGGTGATAAGGTGTGAGGAAGTAAGACTTTTTAGGGCCAGATGGTAGGAGTAGCTATTTGTCCTATGGGACCGAAGCGTAATTAAGATAATTTGGATGGATCAATCTCCGCTATAGGAAGGGAACAATTGATATCTGACGTGTTTATTGGGATAAGTTGCAAGGTGTACGCTGGCGGATTTCTGTATAGGCTATAAAATGTTGGGTTGGCTTTGATTTAAAAGTAGTGTGATAGCAAAGTAGAATTAGGGGTTGTGAGTTCTTTCAGGGAATAGTTTTCTAGTCGAAATCAGGTGGCAGTGTTACTTATGATGAGTGAAGCTTAGTGAAATAGACAGTCGTGTTTCTTCACCTAAAAAGTGTGTTCGTGGGTTCACTTGACATTTTTGAAGTTAGTGATGATAGGGGATCATTGAAACCAAGAGATTGTTGATTGGAAAGTATTTCGCAGTTGTTTAGTATTGAGTGAGTGTGAAAGTCGTATATGTATTGGTATGTTGGACTCGTCGTAAGCTAATGCAAGCTAGTGGTCGACTAATAGGAATAACTCTTACGCTGGACAAGTGTGGAGGTATATTGAAGGATTATCAGGTGTTGCATCTAGTTTTATTATGAGATTTGTGGGCATTGGTATGTAAAGGTTAATACTTGAGGAATTCTATAATTACTAGTATAATGATTTTAGAGTTGACCGAAGGATGGGGAAAAATTGCATGGTTAGTTGGATGTTTATCATTTGGCAATATAAGGTAAGGTTGGTTCTTCGCAGGTGAGCATCATTTAAGGATTATCAAATAAGGTGTTGGTCAATGGGGTTGTTTACGGTAATAGATTGATGATGGTGTGACTAATACTAGGAGTGAAGAGCTTTTCAGACATCGATGATCAGGTAGTGAACTTATGAACCAATATAGAAGAAGGATTATTTTGGTTAGGGATTTTTGGCAAGGATACTTCGACAAATATTATGAGAATATAAGAAGGTTTGAGTAGTGATCGATCATTAGTAGTGGTTAGGATTTGAATAGAATGTGTGAATTGAGAAATTAAGATAATTTAGAATGAGTAAGGTATCTCTTCGAGAAATGGGGAATTTGGATTCAAAGCAACGAGAATTCTTGGGTTATGTGTGGATTATGGTGGTTTTAGTTTTGCACCCTTCAGATCGGGCGAAATTGTTAGTATGCTCGGAGGAGTAAGTCTATGGTAATTAACTAAGTGTTATTATGAATGTTCCAAGGGTTTGTGATTAGCGACTGGTGGTAGACTGTGTTGAAGCGTTGTTGGGTAATAGCACAGGTAAGTATTTCATGTAGTAAATACTTGGAGGTAATTGCGCAAGGTAAGGTGTGTGGATCGTATAGCAGATGCGTTAGGATTTGGTAAGGCGCAAGGGTTGCTGGATTAGTGCTTTTTGGATTGATAAAGGATAGTGATGTCTTACTATTAGAGACTCGATGAGTGAAAGTGTAGTAAATAAGGTTGCGGGCTTGCGTCGAAAGGTTCAAAGTTGTTGGTGAGTTAAGAGAAAGTACAAAGAGGATTTGATGTATTTAGAGTTCATGGGTCCTATCAGACTTGCATATTGAGTGGAAGTTAAGAAACATGAAGGTTACAATCAAAGGTACAGATCTTCGGCAATAAGTTGATGACTTGGATGGAATCTATCTTTGGAGTTGTGGGTGATGGCACATGATTGATTACTCATGAGAAAAAGGACGGAGTAGGTTACTGCATGCTTATGGGAAGCCTATCAGTTATGTATGAAATCAGTTCGGATGACTATCGATGATTTAGAGATTCAACATTTTATTTCGAGTTAGATTTATTCACTTAGGGCCAGGTGGCCCGTGTTTATATTGCCTAAAGGACTTATAGTATTCTAGTAAACCACCGACAGTGGTTCGATGGATTTCAATTTAGAATGGAGATATGACGGTGTTACCGGTTCTCATTGGAGTTTGCAAGTAGGATTCATGATATTCTTTGGATGACAATGATTCAGACAGTTCTAATGGTTTATACAGGTACTTGGCGATGTATTGAGGAGGTAGAAATGGTAATGGGAAGTCTGTAGAGTGATCGTTGATTTTCTACGGATCTGGCACGGCAAGATAATCAGTATGGTGATTTGGAGATTCGAGGGAAATTGGACTTCTGACATATTTGTATGTATTTCTAAGAGGTTTTGTGCAATGACGACCTTGATAGTTGAGAAGGAAGGATAGTAAAATCAGACTATGTTATCAAGTACATGTTGGATTTTGGTTGTGGCTACAACTAAAGGATGATGGTGATTATGGTGATAATTGCAGATTCAATCAGACGCGTAAAGAGGTACAGTGGTGATCAAATTCGGAAATTTGAGCAGAGCTAGTTCAAATATATGGGAATCATCGGTAGAAGAAATTTCGGGTATGGAAAGATGGAAATTTAAAGTCATTGAGTTAAGTTAGAGGAAGTTTTGACTGATAACGTAAAAGAGTTGTACTATCGGCAGATTTCTTGCCCGTGGAGGCTTTCATGAGGTTTACAATAGAGATTTCTTAGTTGTTGTTAGCGTTCGTACTCTTCTTTATCGTTCGAGGACGAATGATTGTTTAATTGGTATCTGATGTAACGACCCGATCGGTCGTTTTGAGAACCGACTTTCTATTTGGCCTATCGTCTATTCTAGAGCTCCATAGTAATTATTTTGACCTACTTGCAAAATTGGAAGTCAACCGGGTGTCATTTGGTTTACTTTGGAAGAAGGTTTCACTATGGAAATTCTAGCATTCAATTATTTGAATAAATTATTTATTTTGGGAAAACGTTCTCTAATTGGCAATCTGAAGATTCTGTTAGACTTGAAATATTATTAATGACCTATAGAAATTGAAAGAGCTAATTTTAGAGTTCATTTGGTTGGTTCTTAATAATTGAATCGGTTTTAGCATTTAATATACTTATTTATGGTGAAAAGATGGTCACAGGAAGAAATAAGACCTGGATTCAAAATTTGTTATTTTCGTTAGCTTTAACTCACTATTTATGACTTGGAGAGATGGGTGGAGCGATTCCCGAGACTTTCAGAGGAGTTTTGGATACGAAAGAGGATATTTTGGAAATCCTTAAGTTAAGAAATAAAAAAGTTTGATCAAAGTCAACATCAGGGGAAAATGCGTCTTTTTCAAAGTTTTGTTGATTTCGTTAGGTCCGGAATGTGACTTATGACTTATTTGAGTCGTTAGTTCGGTTCCCGAGAGGTTCGCATGTGATTAAGGTGGTTGGTTAAGAAACTAGTTTTTGAAGTGGTTTGGAGTTGACCACGGCCAACATCGAGTCAATACGGATCCATTTAGGTGTTTTGAGAGTTCGAGCATCTTCGTATGATCATTTGTGACTTGTAGGAACTTTCGGAATTGGATTTGGATTTTGTTTAGTCAAGTTTAGGTGTTTGAGTTGTTGGCATAAGTCGCTCCCCTTCGACGGTTTCAATATACTATTATATTCATTTGATGTTGGAATTGAGTTTTGATTGTTGAAATATTTTCGTATCAAAATTTGTGATCCGTAGCAACTTGAATCATTGCATCTCGCCTTCATATGAGAAAGTTATGGTCATTTTAGCGCGGACAACTATTGTTGTATCTGGTGTCTCGCTGGGGCGAAGTTGGGCTTGATGGGCGGACTCCTGGTCCGTTGGGGAAAAGTTGGGCTCGCTGGGGCGGACTTCTGGTCTGCTTGGGTGAAATTCTCTGCGTATAAAATAATCCGACTGCGTTCAATTCTTGTTCTGAGCATATCTTGAGTTCTAGAGCTCTATTTGAGGTGATTTTTACGGTGTTGTTCTTGTATCAACAAAGGGATAAGTATCTAACCTTCATTTTGATGTTTTCCCATGATTATTTCCATTGGATATGGTTTTTATCCGTGTTTGACGTTACCCATGGCTTTTTGAATGGGTTTTCTAGATCTAGACTAATTAAGCTATGGGTAAACTAATTTTGACATAAATTTCCAATTTTATCCTTGCGGGCTCGGGGTTACCTTTTTGGGTTTGTTTTGGGATTTTGAACTAAAGTATAGCAATATGGATATCGTTTAAACTGGTAGGGTACTATTTTGACTATATTGAACCCAATTTTTCAATGAAATTATAGTTTTGGCCTTATAGCTCGGGTTTGGCTATTTTGGGTCCATTTTTTGGTTTTGGGTAAAACTATGATGATATGGGTACCCTTATATTCGTATTCTAACGTAGAATTCACATTTGATAGACTTTAATCATTCTAAGGCTCTCCGAGGAGAAAAGGCAAGGCTAAGGTTTGATTGCTCATGGATCCAGCTCGGCATCCAGGTAGATTACGGCTTACTCTCTGGTTAGACTTTGGTTAGCGAATCATATATAGAGTTAGATATTGTCGGAGAAAGCATGTTACGCCTTTCGGGTATGAAGTTGAGCTGGATTACTTAGGTTTGGTATTGTTCACTGGTTGTGGGCTTATCGCCATATTTTGTGACTTGTGTTTGCATTCATCTCTCTCGTGATATCTCACTTATCATCGTAATTGGAAGGATAATGAAAATGGCTTTAAATTGTGAAATGTGCTTTATGACAAGTGTAATTGATATCATGCATGGCATACATTCTTATTCATATGATTTGTTATGAACTGTGATTGAAAATAATGATAAGTGAGAGAGTGTAGCCTCCGAGGTCTTTGCCGGAGAGCGTAAAAGAGAGATGAGTATCCGATGTCCGAGGTCTTTGTTGGGATCATGAGTGTGTCCGATGCTCGAGGTCTTTTTCCAGGATCGTGAGAGTGTTCGATGCCCGAGGTCTCTTGCCGGGTTCAAGAAAGTGGTACATGGACTTCACGGGTCACCCATGAGTCATGACTATCGGGACATAGAGATATTCCCCTTGGAGCATGTGTGTACAAAGATTATATTTAGCCAGTGCATTGCATTGCATTGCATCTGAATTCATTCTCATCATCTCACTTTACATCTATGGATCGGATTTATTTATTGTACTTGTGTTTGTGATTATTCTGAGAAATCATGGGAAACTTGGCAGACTTAGGTTTAGGTGCTTCACCATAGGCTATGATTCAGCTATTGATCTTTCTGTACTTAAGTGGTTATTGTTAGACTGTGTTGTGTTGTACTTGATTGCAAGCATGTTTATTCTTCAGTCTCTTACTTTATATATGTTAGCTAAATGTTGTCGTCCTTTATACCTACTACTACATAGTGTTTGTACTGATACTACTCTTGCTACACCCTTTTTTGGGTGTAGAGTTGTTGTAGATACATGAGCGAGATTCGATTAGCCTTCAAGGATCTCATGGAGTTCATCTAGACTTTTTTGTTTAATTCTCATTCTAAACAGAAGTTGTATTCAGGTTGTGGTTGTAACTTTTATTCCAGTTATATATTTAGAAGCTCTTGTACTATTCAGACCGGACTCCATGGGTAGTTGTTGTAATCTGCATTAATTATTATTTATGATTTAGACTTCCACTTATTATGTTCTATTTATTCTATTGTTGTTGAATTGATTATTGAGGGACGGGTTCGCCTACCGAGGTGGAAAATGGTAGGTGCCCACACGATTATGTGATTTGGGTCATGACACTTGTGATCTTTGAACTTGGCCTTTGGCAGCCCACGAACCAGGTCCTTCGCACCAAGTTTGTTCAACAATGAAAAGATTGCATGTCCCAGTCGTCTGTGCCAAAGTTCAACATCATCACCCATGGCACTTAAGCATGTCAAGTCACTACCATTTAAAGAGTCAAAATCTGCAACATAAATATTTTTGAACCTTTTTGCTACTAGCACCATCTTACCAGTTTTGAGATTGGTGATTGTGCAAGAGTAGGATAAGAACTTCACTTCATTTCCTTTATCATAGATTTGAGACACACTTAACAAGTTGTATTTCAACCCATTTGCATAATACACATTCTCAATTGCATGAGAGAGTGTCTTTCCAACCTTGCCAACACCAAGAATGTACTCTTTCTTGTCATTACCAAATGACATTCCCACCTTGAAAGGCCTTGAGTCAGAGAAAATCATTCATTCTACCACTCATATGCCAGCCTGCAAAAAGAATCACTGATTAGATTTGGGAATCTAAACCAGTTTAGATCCTTTATAATTATAAAATGGGTGAATCAGGCTTCTTCTAGCTCAAACAAGCAAGACATTTTTTTCTCTTCCAAGGACCAAGTCCTTCCACTCTGAATTCCTTCTTAACAAAATTCTTATTTTTCTGAAGTGACTGAAGTCTAGCTTTGCATGCATTCTTGTAATGACCAATCTGACCGCAATGAGTGCACAACCAATTTTCTGTTGTAGTGACATATTTGTTGTGGGGATTGTAAGGGGTTTTTTCTTTTTCAAAGTCAAGCTATTGCCTACCCCCACCTTTACTCTTGTACATAGAAGTAATTACATTAGAGGATCATGTCCAATGAAGTGCGTTATCAAGATCAACTTTTACCCTTTTTAGATCTTCATGTAGTTGTTTGTTCTTTTCTATCTCTGTAGTGAGACTCAATTTCATTTTCTTAATCTTCTTCTCAAGCTCCAGTTGAGTCTCACTAGCTACACCATTTCCTTTAGAAGGATTTTTGATATATTTTTTTACTTGATTTTCTAACAGGATGTTTTCTTGAGTTACCTCATCAACCTGTTCATTTAGATCTACAATGGAAACTACCAAATCATCTCTCTCTTGTTCTAAATCACTAATTTTTTTCATTTAGAGCACTTTTCTCTTTAACAAGAACATGATAAGCATCTATCAACACATTTGCCAATGATATAAGTTTCTTTTGAGAATAAACTTTTAATTTTTTTTGAACATCAAGAAAATTTACCTCTTCTTGCTCATCATTATTAGCAGCATCAGATTTGGCCATGAGTTTAAAAATTGACTCATATTCAGAGGGTTCATTGTCAATGTCCATAATTGATTTGCCACCCTGGTCATCATCATCTTCAGATTCACTTAAGGAGTCTCCCCAAACAGCAAGGGCTTGCTTCACCAGGTCATCAGTCGTATCTCTCCTCTTGAACTTCTTATCAAGGACCTGGTTCATCTTAGCAGTCCTGTCTTTCTGGTTGTCCTGCTTGTGAAGAGGACATTCTTTAATGAAAAGACCAGGTTTCTCATACTTGTGGCAATAATTGTCATTTCCCTTGAAGTTCCTGCTAAAGCTTCCTATTCTTGGGACCCACCATTTTTTGAACCATCTTTTGAAACCTGCGAGTGAGGTATGCCATATCAGCTTCGTCAGTGCTTGAGTCACTTTTGGCAGCCTGGACAACCAGGTTCTTCTCTTTTTTACCTCAGTCTTTTCCAGTTTCTTCTTGTTTCTCTTCAACTAGTTAGTATTGAGATTACTAATCAACTCATCAATAGTTAGAGTCTTCAAGTTCTTGACTTCGTATATGGCATTTACTTTGCTTTCCCAAGAATCTGGCAGGACACCAAGTAATTTCCTGACCAGTTTGTTTATTGGAATGACTTCTCCAACAGAGTGAAGCTCATTTATTATAGAGGTAAACCGGATATGCATATCTTGGATTGACTCATCCTCTCTCATCTTGAACAGCTCATACTCTGTGGTAAGCAAGTCTATCTTGGACTCATTTACTTGAGTAGTTCCTTCATGAGTCATTTGGAGAGCTTCCCATATCTCCTTAGCAGTTACACAAGATGAGACACAATTGTACTCATCTGGTCCAAAACCACACATAAGAATTTTCTTGGCCTTGAAGTTCTTTTCAACTGTCTTTCTGTCCACATCAGTGTACTCATTTCTTGTCTTTGGAGGTGGTTGTAAAACCAGATAGATCTGTATTCATAAGAACATGAGGGTCATCACAAATGATGTCCCACAACTCAGAATCTTCAGCCATGATGAAATCGTGCATCCTTGTCTTCGACCACCCATAGTACTTTCGTTGAGCCTTGGTGGTCTTGTGGTCGATTGTCCTTCCTCTAAGTTTGGTGGAACAATCATTAGAGAGATTCTTTCTAGGTGTTAACCTTTTAGAAAACACATGCTCTGATACCAATTAATAGAAACTAAGAGTTCACCAAACAGTATAGAGAACCAGGTTCTCTATCTATTCCCTCAAGCAAAATAGAAAGTAAATAACACACGATATTTACGTGGAAAACTCCTTGCTCAAGGGATTAAAAAACACGACCTGCCAAGTAGGATTTTCAACTTCACTAACGGGGCAACTTCATATTACAACCTCTTGCAACCTAGGAATTAAACTATTAATCTCTCACCCCATACAATACCTCTATTGTAAGCCCTTTACAATAACTCTATTGCAAAGCTACAAACCTTGATTAACTCTAGCCAAGAACACACACCAACAAAGGTTGAAATCTATCCTACTATGACACTTCTTAAAAGTAATGTAGGATTACAATAAAGAACAAAATGACAAAGACTCAAAACAAACTAAAGGACATAGACATATTCAGTTGTCGGGATCTGGTCCTTCAGTTTGTAAACAGCTTTGTTCTTGAAGCACTTGGAGAATCTTGTGGCGACTGACTTTGCACAAGTGATTTTAGATTTTCAAGTGTGTGTGAAACCTTACAACATGTTGTATATATATTGGGGAGCATGTGCAATGAGATAGGGACTACTCATCACTTGGTTTGACCACTAGCACGTCGCATCAGTGTTGATATACTTCTGCCAGTGAACAATACAACTTTACAGTTATAACTATTGACTGTACGATAACCAAGAGACTAGATAGCAGACCAAGTCCCTATCTGATTCCTCAAAAGTTTGATAAATCATCAAAACACAAGATGATATAACTTATCAATAATTTTAAAATTGGCTATATTTTGAATGGCATCATCACAAGTGACTAGGGACCCCTATTTAAGTCACATGCAGTAGGGGTTTATAATTTTTTTGTAAATTTAGTCGCTTAAACTTTAGCGCGGTTGAGACTGGTATTGGTATTTATATTGAAACTGACACTGACTTGTTTGAACCTTTAATTTTGGTTTGCGAAACAAAACACAAATTCATTAACACTTATATAACTGCTGCATTGATTAAATTAATAGTTAAATTCATACGGTCAACAGCTCATGCAACTTTCAATCCCAAGAAAAGTTTTTTATTCATTCATAATATATAATATATTTAAAGACTTTAAGTTTCTATGAACTGATCATGACATAAATCTCTATTGTATATACGCTTGGTAAAGATGAATATATAACTAGCTATTAATATTTAAAATTCACTAATAATGTAAAAACACTACTATAACATAAATTCATATCTTAATTCCTAAATAAATAACGGGCCATAAATGCAACAAATAAATGAAGAGCAACAGAGAAAATAACCACTCCGACCAGACCACTCGACTTGAGGAGTTTAATAAAGCCATCTGTAATTCCTAATTCAAAGGCCCGTGCAAATTCTTTGTGAATTGCTTCCTCTTTCTGTGTGGTGAAATCACACCTGATATTATCGAATATCTCACGTATATCCTTAGGCGACTTGTTCTTGATCCTCTCAGCAATTTCTTGTGTACAAAGATCATGCAAAGTTTTAGTCTCAAGGTACTTTGCAGCCAATACAATTTCCAAGAGGGATTTAAAGCTAGTGCACACGAATTTCTCGTCAAAATTCTTGATTTTTTCTTCGTTTGAACCCGAGAACTCTGCATGCTGCTCGAGGTATTCAATGATTTTGAATAGCGTCTCGGTATCAACATTGGGAAGTGGGAAGATGTTAGTAGCAAAATGGGCGGAGCCACCTTAAACGAAGGGTAGTCAGGTGCACACCCTTCGCCGAAAAATTACACGGCATATATAGGTTAAATATTACTCCTTCCGTCCCAATTTAAGTGTCTTAGTTTGACTTGACAAAACAAAGGGAGACTTTTGAATCTTATAGTCTTAAATTAAAAATGTGTAGAATCTTTTAAATCTTGTGATCTTAAACTTATCTTGGAATTAGAAAGCTTACTAAATATAGAAATAGACTTTTTTTGGAACAGACTAAAAAAGAAAGTAAGGCACTTAAATTGGGACGGAGGAGGTAGCTATTATGAGTATATATTTGATTTTTCACACTTAACACAAGTGATAAGAAAATTTGCACATCCTTTGACAAATTCCTGACTCCGTCACTTAGTAGCAAGATCATCTTCCACCATGTTTTTTGTTGTTATAGAATCCATGGCTACGGATTTTTCAAGCACAAATTCGTCCCCGTCGGAAGACTTCAAGATCAAAAACTTTACTGATATTGATGATGATGCCATGAGAAACTCTTTTTTAACTAGGAGGAAGACGCAGAAGAAAAGAACAGCTAGGATCAAGAAGGAGAAAACTTAAGGATAGGTGCGCGTTGGTTTGTGTGGTTTTTAACTTTTTATAACCCAACTTCAAACCTATTTGGCTTTGGTTCTTGGTTTCTGAAGTCTACTAGGTTTCTCAAAATAAATAAATAAATAAATAGAGTTCGAGTTACATACTAACTGTACAAAAAAAATTGACAATATGAGGTAACATAAAGACAAGTACACAAAACCGTCAATAAAAGATAAAAGACTTTTTGCCCCCTTTTCCGTTTTTTTCTTTTATAAACCCAATTCCCAATCCAATTATAATCCCAACACGTTGGAAAATAAACCCCGAACCAAATCCAAATTGTTTAAATGACTAAGACAAAATATTTTAAATTTAAACCTCATGATTTTAAGATTTCTATACGATTATAGCAACTTGGAGAAGGAAAATTACGGCTGTTCATTTGATAGGGAAACAAACCACGTTTGCAATATAAAAATGACATGGTTGACAAAAGCAATAGATACGCTTATCAGCAACCTGTGCAAGGTATTAAGAAAATATAATTAAAATAAACAGCAATACTTAAGAAGAAAAACAAATACCAGAACCCCCATAGGTAATCTACCATGATGGCCAAAACAAGAGAGAAGTTCAAGTCAGAAAGACCGAGTTTCAATAAGTACGAAATAAGTACTGCAGTAAACATATTAGATGTACTAAAAATCTGACTACTCGCAATGTTCAAAAAGTCAAACGGCGTTTTCTCCTTGGCGAACAAATATAGTGTCTTCCCTTTCATGTAATTTAACTGTAGTAGACATCCGTAATACAAAGTTCCCACAACTTCCGAGTTCTGGGCACTCAAAATTCTTTTTCCTCGAAGAGGAAACAACAAAATGAATATAGAGTATAGAAGACTTACTATTGACCGCATCACTAAAGACTAAAGATCAATTGCCAATCTATACAGACTTGCTTACATTGAAAGTGAAAGATATATGATGCATTACCTGTGTACAGAAGCAATATCTGGTAAAAGTAGGTTATGTTTGCCATTCGGAAATCAAACATCTACACTTTCCTCATGACCAGGAAACTGGTGGCTACTACTACTTTCTTCAACCACGCCACCTTATTCTTATTGTAAGGATTCCAAAATTTTCAGATGACGCAAACACTTGACTTTGCCAATGCTACCACCAAGAATCAAGAGCACCAAAACTTACATTTTTCTTTCCAATCCTCTAATAACTTCCACCGTGATACACAAATTTGAAGAAGTTTCTCACTAGCAGGCCAATTACTCCTATTTTCTCTTTCTCGTCGACAAATTTCTGATGGTATAGTACAGTTTCTCACACAATTTTGTAACTTTGCAGATCACTTGAAGAACATCTGTGCACAAGTAGCATCATTGCCTTTGTCAGTTGAATGGAAAAGCACAGTAGTAGCACATCTTCATTGCAGTTTAGGGAGGTATATTTTCTAAGCTGAATAGATTTACAGCTTCAAAGAAACCAACGATAGTCCAGATTATCTTTTGACTATTGGAGAGGTACCATTTTCTGGCTGGACTAGTTTACAGCTTCGAAGAAAAGGACCTGTGGTTGCAAATGCCCTCTTTCACACATAACGAGAACATCATCCCAGCCGCCAATTACCTGAATATAATATATCCATAATAACAGAATCTTATTTAAAAGATAACAAGGAAAAATGGGAAGAAACAGAATATTACCTTCACGGTTTTGTCATCATACATAATCCACTGTTCACGATCATGACTGTAGGCAAAACAGTGATAATGCTGTCCATAGTAGCAAACCTGAAAGAAATGTCAAGCGATAAAATTATCCATCTTTAGACACTTGTTAGAATACAAACTGAAGTTGCTTCAAAGTACTACAAAGTGATTCTTATATTCAAACTAGCAACTTGAAAGATACCTTTAGCTTAAGTATATGCAGATGAAGATAAGCATATTTAGGATTAATAGAGAAAAAAACTGAACAGGGGAACAAAGAGAGAAAGCTGTATTATTTGAGATATGTTTTTTGACCCAAGCTCTGACTGGAAAACAGTATAAACAATGTTCTTGACACAAACAAGTAAATACCGAAAAAAATGGAATAAAATAAACCCGGGCTAATCAAATAGTCACATTTACTCATCAATCGTGAAAATACGGCTTTATGTACAAAAAAGGAATCAATAACACAAGTACTTCTTTCATGAAAGATGACACTATACTCCTCGACTAGTTGAAATCGTAAAAAAAGGAAATATGAACCAGCTTGCACGTAATATTTTAGAAGCAAAAAAAATTGACATGGTTTAATGAATTAAAGAAGTTAGTTGAGAATACAACATAACATTGACAAGGAACATGTGAGATTTATCAAAATAGGAGCATGGAATTATCTGAAATATGGACGGGCTTATTCAGTGCCAGTGACTTGATTATATTTTGTCTTGAGCTAGTTATGGACTTTTAAATACTTATGCCCCAAGTAATACATAGAGGAAAATGTCAGCAGACAAAAGAACAAGAATCATTTACCACAGAAACTAAGTAATGTTTGTTTTTCGGATCAAGACCGCGATAAAGGACGCCGATGTCCACTTCAGTAGATAAAGCTGATAATGTCTCTTTTATGTCATCTACATTCTCACAAGTATTCTGCCAACCTAAAACTGCAGTGAGGAAAAAACAAGTCACATTAGAAACAAATATGATCTCTTAAGATTTTTACATCACTCAAGGCAACCAAAAAACAGAGAGAGAGAAGGGAAAGGGGAAACATCAGAAACTATAGTTACCCGTTGTGAAAACATGTGGTGGAGCAGAGAGAATGTGATGAATATAGTTAAGTTTCTCGCACCCACCAACCTCAGGATCGCAAGCCAACTGATGGTTCATCTCAACAAGATTCAGAAGCTCATCAAACGAGCTTTCTGGACACATAACCTGAAAGGAAAGAACAAAAAAGTGAAAAACTCAGTAAACTGTACAAATTGATTCTCCCACTCCTCACGATAACGGTAAATCAAATTGCTCATTATCCCAACAATGTCTCTTGAACTTCAAAAGATTAATTTACTGAATGGAAACTAAAGTGCCATCACAAAATTGCCTCAAAGAACATCAGAACATGCCTTCATTGTTCGGAGAGCACTGGCATTAATATTATGAAAGAACGATGTGTACTTCAGATGCCTAGACTCCAATCCACAATTGTAGCAGTTCATCCGTTCAAAAATATCCATCCCAAAAAGAGAATGCACAGTACAAGCACTACTTGAGCAATCCCAAGAACCCATACAACTGCTATCTGCAGATTCAGCATCCGAAACACCTAAAGTTGACGTAAATGATCGATGTAGGCAATTGAATATTACACCCAGTACTTCAGAAGCATCATTCATTTGAGCCTGTAAGTCAATATCTCGTTAACTGAATTCAAAGAAGCTGACTCCTAGTAAAATATGAGGCACTCGATAGAGTTTCATATTTACCTCCTGAAAGAAATTACTATCGGGATAAAGGTTGCTTAGGGCAATTCTCAGAGAAGTAGGAGCAATAGCCTCTCTTCGCATCTCAGTTGAAGCCGTATTCAAAGCAGTGAATATATCATATAAAGCACATACCACACATGGATCACCCACATGATCATGTTCTGATGATGATCTTCTCAAAAATTCATCTCGAAATTGTCTTAGATGCCACAATGACTGAAATGTTGAACGAAAACAAGAAAAATAAGAGAACGCACTTGAAATTACAGAAAACTGGAAACACGACAATCAAAGTAACTTTTCTATCATAAAAGAAAGGATTAGCACTTGTAACCACTGCTAACCTGTATAATGACATTTAGAAAGCAATTGTATTCTCCAACCTCATTCTTTAGCCCAGTGCCATATACATCCATTTCTTTGACATTCCCAAGACTAATTTCATTACCCAAATCCCCAGTTTCTGAGATCATCCTCTGTGACCCTGAACTTGCCATCAAGGGAAATTTATGATGTGCATGGAATGCATCTGACATAAAAAAGAGAGAATGAGGACAGAAATCAATCAGGAGACGGAAAATATTAGCCAAATGGAAGAACAAACGCTGCACCAGTTCTCAAGCTATAGCACGTCACTTTCCTTCAGAAACCATTAGATAGGGTCTTATTTTGATAGAATATGGGAGAACCAGAGGGTAGATAAGTAGTCTTCTGATCATCAAGCTTAAGCAGTGAACTAGATACAGACAGAGAATAGCCCAGACTAATTCCCAACAAAATAAAGAGTGGCCTAAGTTAATAAGCATTAAAACTATCTCGGGAGCTTGTTACCGGAAATGAAAGATTAATAGACATACCAAGACTTTGCCGTACAGCTCTCTTAAGGTCAGCTTGGAACCTTTCTTCATCATCCTCCTCCACATGTAGCTGTCTCAATGTCTTTGTTCCACTATCTCTGGTACCATTATTTTCTGGGGTTGAAATCAAATAGTAGTTTATTTAGTTTACTTCAACAGAAGCAAAGCATAGAACAGTTTGTAATTGAAATTCCAAGGAAAATATTGGCAGAGCACCTATTTACACCCACCAGCTTGTTCTCTTTAATGTCTTTAGAGGATTGTGTGGGAGATCAAAAGGGGATAGGATCTCAATTTGGCCCAAAACTGAGTGCAACTCCAAAAGATTCTTTTTTTATTTTTTGGTAACAACTCCAAAAGATTCTTTTATAAAAGTAACTCCATCAAAAAAAAAATTGTCAAAGGTTCATGGAGTTGGTACTAAAGTGTATTTAGCTACAGCATAACACACCAACTTGAGTATGGTGAAGTAATGCCACAATTACTATATCATTTATCTGAAACCAAGATGACCTGCTCCTTTAACAATTAACCAATGAAGAAATGGGAAGAGATGATTGAGTTCACCAATCACTGTTGCTAATACAGCAGAAATTAGCTTGGGCATAGATCTGTTTGTTTCAAAGATTCAATTACAGGATGTGATCCAAATTTAGAAGCTACAGTTTATAAGCGCAAATTCAACCCAAAAAGTACCAATCCTAAAAGCCGTCATAACATTTCAACCTAGTAATCTATCTTTTGATCAAATGAATAAATGAACTCTCTGTTTCAATATTTAAAAGAAGGGAAAAGAGTCAAAAATATCCCTCTACTTTGAGAAAAGAGTCAAAAATACCCCTCTACTTTGGGAAAGGGATAAAAATACCCCTCTTAACGGAAATTCCCAAATCACCCAAAATAACCCGATTTCATTTTTTAAACCCGCACTAAAATATGGAGAAGTGTTTTTATTCAAAAATCTGGAAACTTTTTTTGCCCACATTTTTTATAAGAAAAAACAGTTTTTCCTGACTTAAGAATTTTTTTTCCAGATTTTTTAATAAAAACATTTTTTCAGATTTAATTTTTAAAAACTGGTTATAAAAAAAAACCATATTTTGGAGCGGATTTAAAAAATGAAATCGAGTTATTTTGGGTGATTTGGGAATTTCGGTTAAGAGGGGTATTTTTAGCCCTTTCCCAAAGTAGAGGGGTATTTTTGACCCAAATTCATAACGGAGGATATTTTTAGCCCTTTTCTTTGACCCTTTTCCCTTAAAAGAAATATTTGTGTTTTATTCAATGGGTTAACAAAACAACCCTCCTCCTTTCTCCGGGCTTGGGACCGGCTGTGTTATAGAGAAGACACTAACTACCACACAGGCGGAGTTATCACATGAATGTCATTCTTCAACAATCCCGAAGCTTTTTCCAAGGTAATAGGCTCTTCTATTGAGCCCATATTCACCTTGCATATTTAACAAACTATTGAACACCAAATGATAAAGAAGCAAGAAGGAATTTGAACTACAAAACAGACACTTCCTGAGAACAGTCAATCACGGGTTACATTAAAGTCATCCACCATGTAAGAAATACCCTCCAACATGAAACTGTTCATTTTTTCAACAACCAGGAAACCGCCTGTCATTTCTGACACTATACCATTACAGTAAAAATAACATCAACCAGCAGAAAATGCAGCAGCATCAACCACCCATTCAAGTTGGAGAAGCAAAAGAGAAGTCATCTTACAGAAAAGCAGAAGCAGCCAAATACATAAAAGTTAAGCAAACAACTGCAGCTCACCATGTGAAGAATCCAGAGCTCTTGATTCACTAATGTCAGTTTTTTCCCTTTCAGAAGAACCAGATTGATAATTCCCCTCACTAAATTTAGACGAATCTTTCTGGCGCCTGCCTTTTCTTCCAGATTGCTTATCAGATGTCAATATACCATCCTCTAGAGTTCCTTTGTTTGACAATACTGAATAAGAAAAAAATGATAGCATGTTCAGATGACATCATCCTAACCCTGGAACCTTTGGTACAGACTATTTGGGAAGCATAAATAATTCCTGTCACATATCAAGGAAATACCATCACTTTGTGCCATTCTTTCTGGAAAGTTCTTTGAAAGACCTTCTAAACTGTTTAAGAATACATTGCTCTGCATCAAGGAAAGTCACATGTTACAATCACTTCATAGGGCCTACTAAATTTTAGCAGCATGCTAGAAAATAACATCGAGACATTTCAAGGCCATAGTTTTAACTTTTAACATGAGAAATCAGAACGTCAAAAGTTTTAACAGAAAAAAGCCAATCAGAGAGTTAACCTTCTCACTACTCTTCCATTGCTCATTGATTTTCTGATCAATATTACAACAAGTGTCAGGATTCATTTTTTGATATGGGTAAGAGTCGGGATTCTTAACTCCGTCCATATTCTCTTGAATTGTTCTTGCAGTTCTCTTGTGTTGCTCGGTCAGATGCTTCAGCTTAGCCTCATTCTCAATTCTTCTTTGATACTCTAAAGTTTCTTCAAGCTTCCTTTCCTCGGCAGCAAGCTCAATCATATGTTTGTACTCCTGTTGATCTAACGTATTACCAGTTTGAGGAATTTCACTCTCTTGATCATCTCCATCATGAGCAACTGGAAATGAGCTGCACGAAAACATACAGTTGGAAATATTAAAGGCCATAGAGGGCTTCCGTAGATGCATAACAAGAGGGTATGTAAATAGAGAAATATGCCGTTAGGAACTAGGAAGAGACATACACATGTTCCACAGTCTCATCGTGAAGCACATGCAATTCATTACCACTGTTAGGCTGCACAAGTAAGAGGAAACAGGTTATACCTCCACCCAGCAATACACATAACAACTGAATGCTTCAGAAACAAAAGTCTGACCCACAGCTCAAACCTTTGAATCTTTTGCTTTTCGATACTCTTTGTTCTTTTTCTTGTCCTTTGTCTTTTCATGGGCATGTTTAGACTTCTCATTTCCCCCACTTGAACTCTTCTTGGAATCACGTGCAAGTTCAGCCAGAAAAGCCTCCCTTGTAGCATCGGATTTCTCAGTAGCATCCTTCTCAGCCAGGTCCTCCAAGTGTGCCTAAGAATGAGAAAAAAACAAGCATCCTAATCAAAAGAAGAACGACACAGGCGAAACGACGAGAAGATAGGAGAAACAGCAGTAAAAGATTCTAAGAGCAACATAGGTACTTCACAACAGCAGATACCCGCAGAAATGATTTCAATAGAGGCACTAAAACCCGCCGGTAATCTTGGGCAGATGCAGGCTCAAGCTTCAATTCCAACTGCTGCATCCCGGTAACCATCCGCATGATTCGTGCATCAATTTTGCTAAGCTGCATCCATTAAATTGTAAGATCAAAAGACAATCAAGCAAAGCAGAAAAATTAAAAAGAAAAAGAAGGCTAGACTATAGCTGATGCACCAACCTCAATGGAGACGTGTTCCTTCTGTCTCTGTATTGCAACTTCCACACTAGAGTCCACCTGATGAAGGTAGTCCTTCAGCCTCCAATCATCCTCTTCGCCAGACTCCAAGTCACAAAATTGAGATGTTCTGCCCCCATAAGTTTTGTCAAATCCAAATTGATTTACATTGAGTGATTCTGCTTCCTTCAGAACATTTGATATAGCATCCAACTCAAACCTATTGCTGATAATTGAAACGTCGTTGTCACTATCTATGAGTTCTTCTCGTCGCTTCCTCAAGACGGAATCATAACTTTGTCGGACAAATTCTACTTCATGTTCTCTTTTTTTACCCTCTTCTAAGCAAAGATCTTCTACTGCCTGCAGTGCTTCCTCGTAACTTAGGTGCTCACGTTTTCTCTCACACAAACCCTGAAGGTCGTAATACTCCTTCTCAAGCAATCGGAGAATTTCCATACCTTGTTGATCTTTCTCTTCTCTTGCACGTGTCCATGATGCCAAAGCTTCAACGCTTGATGGACCAGTGAATAACCAGGACAGTAATGCATCAGGGTCAATCAAAACTCCATTTTGATACTGATTACCAGACAAAATTGCTGCATTTCTATCATTAGAAACAGCATCAAGACATGAACTGGGAGAAAGATTGCGCTGCAGGAAATGATGATCAAACAACAAACATGTGCTATCCTCACTGAGAACTATTTTCTCTAGATTGTCAAATTCGTAAGATCCATTGTTTGTTTCATCTACAGCACCAATTTTCTCAGGATACCTCCCTAAGCCACAAGAATGAGAAAGTTCTTGCAAGTATTTTAGTACCTTTTTCAGTTCTTCGGGACCCAAAAAGCATATGCACAGAGGGCTTTGATCAATATTGTAGTTAAGAAGTTTAGAGCCAAAAGGAAGACCCTGAAGCTCTTCCACCGCAAAATGCATAACCTTGCTGAGGTGAGTTGAAGCAAGATATTTACTTTTAATAAGAGCCTCAAACACAGCACCGATTCGGTCAAGAAGCTTTGCTCGCTCAGGGTCATCAGACAGTGGCAAGCCTTCAGGAAGTAAGCAGATCTTTGGACCACCTTCTTCATCACGATCCATAAAGTCAATATCTGAGATCTTATCATTTTTTCTGCTCTCAACCATATTTCCATTGGATCTATCCCCTACTTTCTTCCTTCCAGGGGACGAGTCCCATTCGTCTTCATGGCAGAACACCTCCAAATAGCCATCCTTAGGCCCTTCTCCATCATCTCTTCCATAGAACTCATCCAGAAAACCATGGCCTGATCTTGACTGCTTATCAAGCATTTTCGCTGCCGCGTTAACATCTAATGGCTTCCAAAAACAGTTCAGAAGCATCTCAGCCCACTCATTCTCAACATTTTGAGGCAGAACTGACTGCATTTTAGGCAGCAAAGTTCCCATGTGATCATGCACAACATGATGAACGAGTGATTCAGAATCAGTAAATTTTTCATTGCATCGGCAACATGTCCAAAACTTCCATGTTTTATGGGTTTCGGCAAATGGAAGAGCATCAAATAGTACTTCAATAGCTAAACGATCCTTAGAAACACTAAAATGTGCCTTAAGATCTGAAATTCTAACTCTTACCAATTCTTTCTTCACATCCAAACTTATGGAATTCCAATATGATTGCACCCAATTCCTTCTCTCCGTGGAAGAAGCATTCTTCTTTGCATTTCCACTCTTCCTCCTATCACCTGTTCTCTGGCCCGATCCTGCTGATGAATCCAAACTTTTATCTCTATCATTCTGTGATTTGACAGTTTCTGAATTCTGCTGCAACAGCCTAGCAGCAGCTACCCGAACCTCAATCTCCTTTCTCCTCTCTTCAGGTGTCTTAGTCGCCTTCTTAATTTCATTCGGCCTTCTTCCCTGAACCAACCTCAATTCCATTGGGTCCTCAGACACCCTCCTAATAGGAATTAACCTGAATTTTTCCTCCCCAGTACCTATATTCTTCATCCAAGTAGAAATGGACGCAAAATTCGACTTCTGAATCAAGTTGTGAAGCTCACCGTGTATATGAGATATCCGAGCCTCAGGTGAGGAGATCTTTTGTTGACTCTCCTCTTGTAAGCTCTCTTTCGCAGGATCAATAGGGTTTTCAATTGCTAACGCTCTTTCACATTCCTGCACAACCTCCTCATACTCCTTCCCATCATTCGCCGCTTCATACAACAAATTCGCATAGAAATGCGCAAACTCAATCGAGTACGGAGACAGTAACACCGCTTTCCTAGCACTCTCAATCGCATTCCTCAAATGCCTCTGCTTGGCGTTAGGATCATCAATAATCGAAGCAACCTTCACACAAACCGTCCCCTGGACGCGGTGAATCAAGGCGGAATGAGGCGAATTTTCATGCTTGGTAGACAAGTCCTTCATTAACCTTAGGGCTTTCGTATGGTTACCGCGCCTCAATGCCGTTAAGGCACGCTCACATTCAAGCTTAATTGATGAACTATTGTTCTCACAATTAATTACTGCCATGTCATCATTTCTACTCAACGATCCGTTCGTTATTGAAGGAATCGCTGAAACTAGGTTTAGTTCCGCATCAATCGACGGCGGTGAACCTTCATCTGGGACCGCCGCCGGTGAACTTAAGGGTTTGGAGTGAGGAGCGATTGTTCGCTTCTTATGCCCCATGAAATTTAACCTAGGGCGATTTAATCGAAGGCATATACAACCTATATCATGCTTACAATACACATATATATATATATATGTATGTATTATCTATGTATAATACCTCTATCGACAGACAAAGCGATAGAGAAACTTACCGGAAACACAACCGATCGGAGAAGAAGAGAGTGTATGTATTATATTACTATATGTATAGGTAACTATGTAGGGATAGTGTCACTCGGGGAGATGGGGTAAGGAGATTGAAGATATGCAGGGGTGAGTGAGTGGGTGGGTAGGTAGGAGGGCGATGTTTGGGAGGATATGTATACTGTACTGAGCTCTGATTTTTATTTTATTTTTGGGGTAGAGAAATGGATTTTAGTGGGAAAACGGAGATTAATTAAGGTGATGGGGGGGAATTATTAGGACACTGTTTAATTTATTTATTTTTGGTGAGTAGTAATTACTATGCTTCCTTTTATTTCTCGTGATGAAATTATTGTTTTAAGACTTTGTTACCTTTATGCTTAATGATTTGTCACTTTTTTGGAATGTAATAGTAGTATTATGCAACTGATTAAAGAAGAAGTAAAGTCTTAAGAATAATTGAAGTTAAAGGGTATATAATTTTATACTAAAGATGTAGTGTTAAAAAATCTGGCAAATAATCTTTTTAATGTTAATTATAGGCAATAAAATTGTAATTTATTTTTAAATTACGGATAGTACAAAAGAATTTATTTTGTTGGTTTATAAAATTTGGTTCAAACAATAATAACATATTCAACACAGAAAAAAGATTATTATTTTCAATAGACTCTCGGCTAAAAAAATAGAATGATGACTTGGGGACTAAAAAAAAGAGTACTCATGTACACTAAGCTCCCGTTATGTGCGGAGTCCAAGGAAGACCGGATCACAAGGTCTGTTGTACATAGTTTTACCTTGCATTTCTGCCATAAGCTGTTTTTACGGCTTGAAATCATGACATCCTGATCACATAGCAACAACTTTACCAGTTACGCCAAAACTCTCATTCGAGTTGGGGACTAAAGACTTGATAAATAATAAGATTCCAACAAAGACGACACTGGATGAATTATCATATTTGTATAAGTCTTTACATATAAAAAAAAATGTATTCTCTTGTCCTGTTTGATATGACACTCTTTCTTTTTTAGTCAGTTCCAAAAAGAATGACACATTTATGTATTTGAACAATAACAACAAGATACCCAGTAAAATCCCACAACGTGGGGTCTGGGTAGGGTAGAATGTATTACTTCTACCTTGGTAGGTAGAGTGTTGTTTCAAATAGACCCTCGGCACAGGACAAGCAAAGTAAAAAACAGTCAGACCCAGTAAAACAATTTAAGCAGTAAGAAAATATTGATAGCAAACGTGAATACGCCATGATATCGCATCCTGAAAGAGAAGCAATAACTAACGGAAATAAATGAGATAAATCAAATACATTAAAGAACGCATAATAGAAGAAACAAAACTAGAGAAGACTATAAAGCAATATTATGTCTATTCGTATGATATGATAAACATGTCTACAATAATAACACCACAACTACCAGTTTGTAAGTGTAAGTAGGACTATGCTCGACTACCTACTACCCTTCTACTCTAATATGTGTCCTCCACAACTTCATATCTAAGGCCATGTCCTCAGTAAGTTGTGTCTGCTCCATATCGCGCATAATCACCTCTCCCCAATATTTCTTCAGCCTACCTCTACCCTCCTGAACCCGTTCATAGCCAACCTCTCACACATCTGCACTGGGCATTTGTGTCTCTCATCCGCACATGTTCAAACCATTTCAACATCGCTTCCCACATCTTGTCTTCCACCGAGGCCACTCTCACTTTGCCCCCGATATCATCATTTCTAATCATGTCACTCATCGTATGCCCACACATCCATCTGAGCATACTCGTATTCGTCACTCTCAACATTTGGGTGTGCGACGTCTTGACTGGCCAACACTCCGCCCCATACAACATAGTCGGTCTAACCACCACCCTATAAAACTTGCATTTTAGTTTTGGTGGCATCTTTTTATCGCACAAGACTCCAAATTCAAGCCTCCATTTCATCCACCATGCCTCAATACGATGTGTGACAACGCCATCAATCTTTCCATTCCTTGGATGATAAACCCGAGGTACTTGAATCTTATTTTCTTTGGAATGACCTGAGCCTCAAGCCTTACCTCCACGTCTATCTCACAGTCTCTTCCATTGCTGAACTTGCACTCAAAGTATTCTGTCTTGGTCCTACTCAGCATGAACCCTTTAGATTCCAGAGTATGTCTCCAAACCTCCAACTTAACGCTCACTCCACTGCGAGTCTCATCAATCAGGACTATGTCGCCTGCGAATAACATACAACATGACAACTCCCCTTGGATTTGTTGCGTCAGTACATCCACCACCAAGGCAAATAAAAATGGGCTAAGAGTTGATCCTGGTGCAGCCCCATCATCATAGAAAAGTGCTCCAAGTCTCCTCCCACTATCTGTACCTTGGTTTTTGCTCCATCATACATATCCTTAATCGCCCTAGTGTACGCCATATGTACACCTTTAGCCTCCAAATATCTCCAAAGAACCTCCCTAGTGACTTTATCGTATGTGTTCTCGAGGTCGATGAAAACCATATGTAAGCCTCTCTTCCTCTCCCTATACAGCTCCACCATCTTCATAATAAGATGAATGGCTTCTGTAGTCGAACGCCCTGGCATGAATTCAAACTGGTTCTCGAAAATAGACACGCCTCTTCTCGCCCTCATCTCTACGACCATTTTCTAAACTTTCATAGTGTGGCTCAGTAGCTTGATACCCATATAGCTGTTGCAACTATGGATATCACATTTGTTATTGTACAAATGAACCATTGTACTCCACCTCAATTTTTCGGGCATTCTCAACATCTTTAAAATGATGTTCAATAACACAGTCAGTTACTCCAAGCCTGCCCTGCCTATGCTCTTCCAAAATTCAACTGGAATCTCATCCGACCCGGTCGCTCGTCCCCCGCACATCCTGCGAACAACACTCTTAGCCTCATCCATCCTGATGCTCCTACAATACCCAAAGTTTCGGTACCTACCAAATTGCACTAGACATCCCAGCACAATGTCTATATCTCATTTTTTGTTCAAGAGTTTATGGAAGTAAGACTGCCACATTTGCCTAATATGCGCATCCTCCACCAGTACATTGTCATCCTCGTCCTTGATGCACCTCACGTGATATAAGTTGCAGGCCCTCTTCTCCCTCACCTTAGCTAGTCTATACAACTTCTTATCCCATCATTTTTCTCTAATTCCACATATATGCGTTCAAAAGCAGTCGTTTTGACTGATGTGACCGCCAACTTTGCCTCATTCCTTGCCATCTTATACAGTTCCTATTCATCCACTTCTCCACATCATCATTGTTTTCTACCGATTTCTCATACGCCACTTTCTTCGCATTCACCTTCTCTTAAATTTTACCATTCCACCACCAGTCCGCTCGACGCCCACCACGGATACCCCGCGAGACCCCTAACACTTCTCTAGCCACCTTTCGAATGCAATTGACCATTTTGTCCCACATACTGGTTGCATCCCCACTACTCCCCCATGCCCTCTTGGTCGTCAACCTTTCCTCCATCTTCTTTGCACTAGCCATGGTCAAACTCCCCCATTTGATTCTCAACTGTCATCCACAACCCTTTTCTTCTTCTCCATCTTGATCTCCAAATTCATCACCAAAAGCTTATGTCGGGTTGTAAGACACTCATTTGGAATAACCTTGCAGTCTTTACAAAGACCATTGTCAACCTTCCTAAGGAGCAAAAAGTCTATCTGAATCTTAGCCACCGAACTACGGAAAGTCACCAAGTGCTCCTCCTTCTTCATGTACTTTGAATTGGCTATCACCAACCCAAAAGCTCTAGCGAACTTCAAAAGTGAGACGCCTCATTCGTTCCTGTCCCCGATGCCAAAACCTCCATGCACGTCGTCATATCCCCTTGGAAGTGACCCGATATGTCCATTGAAGTCCCCTCCCACAAATAACTTCTCAGTGGGTGGTACACCTGCCACCACCTTGTCCAAATCCTCCCAAAAGCACATGTTCTCCTCCTCGGCCAAGTCTGCATAACGCGTAAGCACTAATAATGTTCATAGTGGACCCCCCAACTACTAACTTAATGGTCATCATCCTATAGTTGACCCTCCTAACCTCTACCACATGATCCTTAAGCTCGATGTCTACCGAAATGCCTACCCCATTCCTATGCCCCAACCTACTAGAGAACTATAACTTATACCCGTCCACCTCCTTAGCCTTAGGTCCTACCCATCTGGTCTCATGGACACATGCTAGATTGATCCTCCTCTTCTTAAAAATCTTAACTAGATCTATGGACTTTCCTGTCAAAGTCACAATGTTCCAAGACTCTATTCTCAACCTAGCATCGCCCCTGCCCCGCTTACCCCCCAAAGTGGACTTTTTATTTAATAATCAGAGGTGTCCAACAATAGCCTGGCCCAAAGCGGATCAGGCCCAAACGAAAATAGAAAGTAAAAATTAAAAGAAAAAAAACAGAAAACAAAAGGGAAAGTTGCCGTTGACTCCTCTTTCAAAATTGAAGCCCTAAAGCTGCTCTCCTTGAGTTCCTTCGCCATTGCTGCTCCTCTCTCTAAGCTCATCCTAAGATTGAGTGTAAAATGATGAAAGGATGATTCCCAGACCTTGTATTGACGTCTGCTTCTGATTTATACCATTTAATCTTCATCTGTTTCGTATCCCCGTTGCTCCAATCAGGTAAAGTTTCGATCTTAATAAAATAGGTCGATTTGTTGATGTTTTTTGCTGATTCAGCGGTATTTTTTTGTTTTCTTGTTTTGCATGTGCTAAATCTGAGCTCATCGGTGTCGGTTTCTCTGTTTTGGACTCTTCGACTCCATTCACATTCTGAGTCATTCATTTTTCTGCAAGGTATGTTTCCTTTGACTCTTCGATACTCCGTTGATGAAGATATAACCTGTTTTCTGCGCTGTTGTCTAGTTAATGACAATTCGATGGTTGTTGAGTACTTGTGTATGCTAAGAAAGCTTGTTTCCACTTGTATATCCATTTTCCTTGCTTGTTCTGCTATGTATGCTATCCACCACTCACTGACTGTGAATTGTGCTTGTTGTTGCTTCCACATCTCTGAGTCTGTTTGTATTATGATATGATTGAGTCCCTGTTCCTTACAAAACTTCATAGCTTATAAAATTGTAGTTGCCTCTGCATTAGTGTTTGTTGTAAATTCAATCTCCTCTGCTTGTGCATATACCAGATTCCCTTCTGAATTTCTTACACAAAAGCCATAGGAGCTTCTTCCTGAATTTCCCCTAAAGGCACCGTCAGTATTACACATAAACCATCCTGCTTGAGGAAAATTCTACATCACCTTTATAACTTTAATGTTTGCTCTTCCCCCCTCCAACATCTTGATCAAATCATTCCATTTGTTAGGACAACTCCTGACTGTTGGATTTCTTGTTTGAGTTTGTTTCTGAATAGTACTGTAAACTTGATATATTACTCTGCCCAGAGATCTCTTTTCTCCATGGTTTATGCTATCTCTTATCTTCCACAGCTCCCAAGTAATTATGGCTGGTAATTTTAAAAATCTGGTTTAGTCTCCTTGCCACTGGTGCTTGCCACCACTTTATGATCAATTGTTGTAGTTGCAGTCCTTTCATAGGAATTCCTGCCTTTGAGCAAAAATAAAACCATACCCTGTTAGCCACATATGATTTAAGGAACAGATGTTGTGATGTTTCCTCTTTTGGAGTAAAACAACACCAACATCTAAAAATCATGTTATAGCTCATTCTCTTCAGCACATCAGCAACTGGCAATTTAAATTTCCAACATCTCCATATTAAGAAAGAAATCTTGAAAGGTAAGCCTTTCACCCACATGTGTTTATATATCTCTAGCTCATTACTCCTTAGTCTGACAAAATCCCAAGCTGATCTAACAGTAAACTCTCCTCTGTTATCCAACAACCACCAAGGTTTGTCCATTCCTTTGGCTATCATCCAACAACCACTAAGGTTTGTCCATTCCTTTGTCTATTTTTGGTGGGGTAACTGTATTTGTAATATGTTGGACAACATCCCTGGGCAACAAAGTTTCCATATGCATTACATTCCATTCACCCCCTACTACTACATCACTCACATTCTGTATTGAAGCATCATAAGAATCTCCTGTAGATACAAAATATAAAGCTTCCATCCCAGTCCAGTTATCAAATCAAAAATGTTAATTTCCCATTTTGGTTTGTCACCAAATCTCTAGTCTGTAGCATCTTCTTTTTTCAAACTTGAGTGCCCTGCTTCCACTGGATTACCACTGCATTCTCCTTCTTGCAGTATTTATTGCTAAGATAAGCACTCCATAGAGATGGTTTTGTTTTGAAGTGTTGAGTTGTGGAGCCTAATTCACTGCCGACACTATGAAGACCCTACGCAATAAAAGTTTAGGCTTGTATTATGTTCGCCCTAGTTTTCGCTATATATAGACTAGGGCGCCATTTTTTCTTTCTTTGAGGTCAAGAAAAAGAGAGAGAGAGAGAATTGTAGACTCAAACTCCCTATTTGCTGCAGCGGCAAAGTGGACGTAGCTCTCGCATTGAGTGTGTTATTTGTTCTTCGCTTATTTACTGTTTTTTGATTAGGTAGGATTTGGGACTCAAATCCTAACATGAAGTTCTACTATAATTTACAATATAATGCCATGGATTCATTATGTAAAGATCTGAATCCAACTCCACCTTCCTTAATTGGTAAACATAATTGATTCCAAGATGCCCAATGTCTGCTTTTTCCTCCTATGGTATTGCTCCAAAAGAATTGAACAAACATCCTATGCATTTGATTAATTACACAGTCTGGGGGGTTAATTGCTGATAATAAATGTATAGGCATGCTCTATAGCACATGTTTGATTAGAATGACCCTTCCACAAAAAAAGCATCTTGCCTTTCCATCCTTGTAGTCTATTCATTATCTTGAGTAGTATCCCTTTAAAAAAATCTTTCTTTCTTCTGCTATGGAATATTGGACAACCTAGATATATGAATGGAAATTCATTTCTGCCAATTCCAGTCACAATTTCTACAGTAACACTTATATCCCCTGGAATATTCTGGTGCATATAAACAGAACTCTTCTCTTTACTGATTTTCTGCTCAGACACCTTTTCATATTTCTCCAATACTTTTATAATCAATTGCAAAGATTGTACATCAGCAGAAGAAAATATGATCATATCATCAGCATATGCTAAGTGATTCACCTTAGGACTTCACTTGGGCTTACCAAATTCTTTAAACAGAGGTACCTGATGAAGTGCATTCAGATTTCTAGTTAGTATCTCAGATGTTAGGATGAATAGTGTAGGGGACAGTGGGTCACCCTGTTTGATACCCCTTGAAGATTGGGAAAAACCATTCTGTTGCCCATTAATTGATACATCGTACCAATTATTATTAACAATTCTATACACCATATCTATCAACCTCTCATGAAAACCCAACTTCCTTGGTATTTTGGTTAGAAATAACCAAGATACTCTATCATATGCCTTAGACATATCCCGCTTTAAAACCACATTTGCTTCTTTGGCCCTTAATCTGATATCTGCACTTATCTCCAGTGTCAGCAAAATGTTTTCCACAATACTTCTACCTTTGACAAAACCAACCTGATTTAAAGACACAATGTCACTCAATTTATCCACTAGCCTTTCATGAATCAGTCTTGGAAGGATTTTATTAACAAAATTACTTAAACTAATTGGCCTCATGTCAGAGAAGGTTGTTATGATATCCTTCTTTGGAAGTAGAACCAAATTAATATGAGTAATAAATCTAGGTAACTCTGTTCCACAAAAAAAGGCTCTAACCATATTCACTTAATCTTCTTTGACGATTTCCCAACATATCTGATAGAAGAGACTTGTAAAACCACCAGGGCCACCTGCACTTTTCCCAATAACACTGAATACCACCCTTCTGATTTCTTCCTCATTGGGCATTTCTACAATTTTTTCTTTTTCTTCATCATTAATCAGTTTAGGAATAAAATCCAGCATCTCAAAATCAGTAGGACCCCCTTCCCTTGCAAATTGTTCTTAATAAAAATTAAGGATTTCTCCTACCGCTTCCTCCTTTTCTTCCAGCCATTATCCATTCTGATCCTGAATTCTCTTCAATTGTAATCTCTTCCTTCATCCCTGTACAAAAAAAACTAGTATTTCTGTCACCATCTTTGATCCACTGCATCCCAGCATTTTGCTTCCAAAATTCTTTCTCTAAATGTAACAACCTATTTAGATCAGTCTGAACTCTGTGCAAGCTCTCTTTATTAGTGTAGGTAGGTTGTACTTCAAATTGTGCTTCATGTACCTTTATCACATCCTCCAAAGTTTCTATCTCCTTGAAAATGTTTTCAAAAGTCTCCTTACTCCATTGTGATAATCCAGCCTTCAATTTATTCAATTTACAGTGAAAAATAGTGAATGGTTTGCCATAAAGTCCAACTTCCACAAATATTTTACTTTAACCAAAAAAGACTCATGTTGTGCCCAGAAATTCAGAAATTTAAATGATTTCTGAATTGGTTCCACATTTCCTGCATATGATATCAATAAAAGAGCATAATCAGACCCTGTTCTGATTAAGTGTGTGATATCTATCCATGTGAATTTATCCTGTGAGGATTGATTTCCCAAACATATATCCAGTCTCTTGAATATACAATCATCTTCACTTTGCCCGTTCCACCGAGTATATGTACTGCCCTTGAAGCCCAAGTCAGCCACCCCACAATTCTGTATACATGCTCTAAAATCCTGGACCTCATTAATTGTGATAGGTAATCCACCATATTTTTCAAAATATGTCACAATAATATTGAAATCCCCTCCGATTAGCCATGGATGTTGCATTGAATTACCCATATCCTCTAGAGACTCCCACAAATCCAATCTTTCCCCTTTGAGAACATTTAGCATAAACCACTGTAATAACCATCTGCTTCTGAGTCCCTATCACCTTTAAACCAAGGCTTAGATGTTGTACATGATCAGCCAACACTTGTACTTCAAACATATCATCTAGAAACACCCATATTTTTCCAGAACAATTAGCCACAACATGATGTAAATCTATCCTCCTGTATCCTTCAATTTTATCCTCCTCCTGGAAAGGTTCCAGTAGTCCCACAAAGCTAAAGTGATATTTATTCTTCATTTGAATTAGTCTGGTAAAAGCCTTCATTGTATTTACAGTCCTAATAATCCAAATAATGGCATTCATCATTAATGATTGGATTTACTGACTGTGCTTCTAGTTTGAACTCCACTACCAGGTGGTAGACTATGATCTCTTGTACTCTTCTTTTTTCCCCTTCCCATGCCTCTCTCTAGAAGCTTAGGTGACAAATCTCCAGTTCTAGCTACTTCCTTCACATTTTGTTCCAGGTTATGCACATCCAAATCTCTATCCCCTATACCTATCCCTGTAGGTACTATTTGACTGCTTTGCTCACTACTTCCAGGATGGTTCACATACTGTTGCTTTTCCATTTTATCCTACTCATTTGTGATTTCCTGTTGCCTTTGCTGCTTCTCATTATGTCTTCTTTGCTGCTCAATTTCTGCCTCCTTTTGTTTCTGCATTCCTTCATCAACTTCTGGGAACATTACACTATGTTTTTGTTGACTGTTATCATTACTACTGATACTCATAACCTCCTCTTCATTGCTTTGTTTGTTGTTAACCTGACTGTGTGACTTGGCTGGACTGGTGTGTTGTTTAACTGGACTTGGCATGGTTTGATTGCTGAAGACTTATTTGGTGATTCACTCCCTTCTATCCTTCTGTCTGTATTTTCTATACTCTGTTCCCCATTTATTCCATCTGCTCCATCATTGTTTTTGAACTACTCTCCTCCATATATATATATTTTGTTCTATTCTCTCCTTGTATTTATTCCATCTGCTCCCATCATTGTTTTTGAACTACTCTCCTCCCTATATATATTTTGTTCTATTCTCTCCTTGTTACTTGGCTCTTGTCCCCTCTCCTCATTGATTAACTGATTTTCATGTGTTTTTACAGGACTATGAATCTCTTTGCCTTGATCTTGCTGCACCTCCTCATCAAGGACTTGGAAAGCATTGTGAGTTGTAATATCTCCTGCAGCTTGATTAGAAGCTTCACCCACTTTCCCTATAATAGTACCACTTTTGTCTTTGACATGTCTGTTCTTCCTCCTTTGCATCCATTCTTATTTTGCCTGATAGTTTCCCCATCTCCCATTCTGCCCGTCTCCTTTGATCTGTACCATTATTTTCCACCATCTGCTTTTTCTCATTATTTTCCTTTTTCAGCTCTTCCCTATATTGTTTCTCCAATTCTGGATGTAGAGATCTGCACTCCTTCTCATCATGCCCTTGCAACTTGCAGTGCTTGCAGTATTTTGGTAAGAAATCATAATTAATAGTTACCCATTTAGAATTGATCTTGCCTGTTACATCATCCTCTTCTGCAACATGAATTTTTTTTGGGTGATCTGCTATTAAGTCTATCTCTACCTCAACCTCAACCTTTGCACATCTAGGTCTTGTCCTATTGGCAGTGGCCATGTCAACTACCAAAGGTTTACCTACTGCAAAAGCCAAAGAGAAAATGGCATCTTTTGCAAAGAAATTGGGTGGCAACTCTGGAAAGCTTATCTAAGCAACAACTATTGATGTTTCCTCATTAGGCTTGAACCAAAGATTCCATATAAGTGGTCTCATTTGACAATATCTTGAATGTACCTTTATGTAATAAGTTGGCTTAGACATTACTTTTACATAATCCTCTAATATATTCAAGCGTATCAAGATATGTCTGTCTTCAATCAATCCAGTTGTACAAGAACCCTTAATATCACATTGATCTGGTATAGCATCCCTTAGTTCTTTGATGTCAATGATATCATAAGAAACTTACCCAGTATGACATATTGTAGATCCTATTGGACAATAAGCTTTTTAACTTCTGATGATTTCCAAGTCATGTGTGGCTCCTCATCTATGTATACGACTGGTTTGGGTGGTACAGCATGTATCTCCTTATTCAGTGTTAACATGGTTTCATTAGATTAGCATACTTATTTTTGTGTGCTTCCGTTAGGTTTGTGGAGGTTGAAGGTATAGCAGTAGGCAATTTTTTTGGTTCAGCTGGGATTTTGGTTTGGTCTTTAGGATCTTTAGAGGTTGGAAGGAGTGGAAATTGTGAAGGTTACTCTGTATCCATCAAACACCATCACATATAATGGTACACTGGGAGCAATAGATTATGTGATAATTGGTCTCTCTATCATCGTTACACGGCATAATATGTATCTTTCCAATAACCAAAATCCATCTAATAAAAAAATGTATAAAAGAAGATCACAGTAAATCAAGCTCCATATCGGAATTGTCATCAGAGGTAGTATTAGAACCAGGAGCCGATTATTAACTAGGATAACAATACACACATGTTCCACCAATCAGTAGCACCAGAAACACAAGTTTATATTTTAAGCTAGTAAAACTTACACCGAGAGGCTTATCATTCTCGCTGAAGTTTGTGTCTTGCCAGAACCTGCATGTGAAGTGAAATTTCATGAATTATATGAGACTCCTGTGTTATCTTTTGAATTTCACTCTTTCTGTTAAATATGGTTGTGTAGATATGAGAATATCCTCAAATCTCCATAATCAGACAATTAGGAGATTATGTAATGACTGTGTAATATTCTTTTTGGTTTCTTTCCTTATTTACACTCCATGTAACAACTATTTAATCCCATTAGCTTGACGGAATAATCAAGTCATGAATTCCCAAGTTCTCTACTCTACCCTCTCTAATTTCTCATGGTATCAGAGCAGGCCAAATGTCTTGAGATCGAACCTTACCGCCACCCATTATTAAAAAAAAAATTCACGTGCTTGAACCATGAAAAAAAATCAGGCCCGCACGTGACGGGCCGTGTTGAGAATATAATTAAATATTAAAAGTGTGCTCTCTCTAACAGCTTAAGCTTTAGATGAGATGGTCACACATTTCAATATGGTACGAAAAATCAGAAGGCCATATCAACAGTCTTTCCAATTCCAATTGTTCCACTCCCTGCTTCACCTCCGTCCCTTAAGGTCTACTCCCGACGACTTCAACCTCCTTCTGATCCTGCTAACCCAGTTAGTATTTTTAACTCTGATACATGTACACAAATTACCTGCTCCAACAATGTCTCATGATTCGTCGAGCACTTATTAGATGATCTTCTCATTGCTCTTCGCAAATGTACTCGAACTACTGATAATCAAACTCCCATTTATACTTATTTCAGTTATCACCGTCTGTTACCTTCCTATCATGCCTTCATTACTAGCTTATCCACTCTCAAAGTTTCAAAGACTTTGGCAGAAACACTGGTTCATCCAGGTTGGCGTCATGTTATGATTGAGGAGATGACTGCTTTGCATGATAATGGTACTTGAGAGCTTGTTCCTTTTCCTGAAGGCAAGACCACCGTTGGTTGTCGTTGGGTATTCACGATTAAGGTAGGTTCAGATGGAGCTATTGATCATCTCAAAGCAAGACTGGTTGCTAATGGATACACTCAAATTTATGGCATTGACTATGGAGATACTTTCTCACCCGTTGCCAAGATGGCTTCTGTCCGTCTTCTCATTTCTATGACATCAATGAATCATTGGCCCCTTTTTCAGTTGGACATAAAAAATGCATTCCTTCATGGAGAACTTGCTGAAGAGGTTTATATGGAGCAACCATCAAGGTTTGTTGCTCGGGGGGAGTCTGGACTAGTCTGTCGATCCCTTTATGACCTAAAGCAATCTTCTAGAGCATGGTTTGGTCGTTTTCGAGCTGTTGTCCAACAGTTTGGAATGATCCGAAAAGAAGTTGATCACTCTGTATTCTATAGGCATTCATCTAATGGAAAACATATCTTTTTAATTGTTTATGTTGATGATATTGTTATCACAGGCGATGATCATGAAGGTATTGCTCAACTCAAACAACACATTTCAAGTCACTTTCAGACTAAGGATTTGGGCAAGTTGAAATACTTTATGGGCATTGAAGTGGCACAGTCTGGTAATGGTATTGCAATTACACAAACGAAATATGCCTTAGACATTTTGGAAAACACTGGTATGTTGAATTGCAAACATGTGGACACTCCTATAAATCCAAATACTAAGCTTATTCCAGGATAGAGGGGCTCTAAAAGATCCTAGTAGATATCGAAGACTTATTGGCAAACTCAACTACCTTACAATCACACGACCCGACATCTCATTTGTTGTTAGTATAGTTAGCCAGTTTCTGCAATCACCTTGTGATAGTCACTGGAATGCGGTAATTCGCATTCTACAATATATCAAAAGCTCTTCAGGACAAGGTTTATTTTATGAAGATAAGGGACACACCAACATTGTTGGGTATTTTGATGCAGATTGGACATGATCTCCTTCTGATAGGCGGTCCACTTCAGGTTATTGTGTTCTAATTGGAGGCAATATAATATTCTAAAAAAGTAAAAAGCAAGATGTCGTGGCTAGATCAAGCGTAGAAGCGGAGTATCGAGCTATGGCATTAGTTACGTGTGAGCTTATATGGTTGAGACAACTTCTCCAAGAATTGAAGATGGGAGAAGTTGAACCAATGAAATTCATTTGTGACAACCAAGCTGCACTGCATATCACTTCTAATGTCGTGTTTCATGAAAGAACGAAACACATTGAGATAGATTGTTACTTCATCCGAGAGAAGATTGAGTCTGGATACGTCGCCACGAGTTTTGTCAACTCAAAAGATCAATTGACAGATATTTTCACAAAATCACTCCACAATTGACTATATTTGTGGCAAGCTAGGAGCATATGATTTATACGCTCCAGCTTGATGGTGAGTGTTAAATATGGTAGTGTAGATATGAGAATATCCTCAGATCCCCATAATCAGGCAAATTCCCATAATCATGCAATTAGGAGATTATGTAATGATTGTGTAATATTCTTTTTGGTTTCTTTCCTTATTTATATTCCATGTAACTATTTAATCCCATTAGCTTAAGGAAATAATCAAGCCACAAATTCCCAATTTCTCTACTCTTCTCTCTAATTTCTCACTTTCCATTAACCATTCAACTTTGGGAAGTCATTACCAACTTTGACACTAAAATACAAGTATGTGATGTGCATTATCATATAAATTGCGGGCTCACAAATGACATACACAAATTGAATCACTTAAGACAGAACTTACATGGCTTTGACCAAATTTCTAACCATCATAGTTTCTTTTATCCTATTTCAGAGCAGACTTCTCAAGTTTCAGCTCGTTATGAGTAAAGCAGGGATGAGGAGACCATGTTTTCAATTTCCCAAATATCATAAAAACTAGACACCTATTTGTACATTTTATATATTTGATAAATACATACCTAAAGTACTCAACCACTAAGGTAAGCAAAACACTTGTTCTTCAGTTTCTTTTGTAAAATTTTGAGGAAATAGGAATTAGAGCAGACATAGTTTCTCTTGAAAAAAGAATGAAACCCAATATTAGAATGAAGAACATAAAGAAAAAATACCAACAACTATCATAAAATGATAGAATGAAAGTAGCGTCTTAGTAAATTCACAAAATGTACCAAAACTGCATTTAGGAGTATATTGTCCAGCTTGTCTATGATGACTATCAAGAGTGGGACATACAAAGTAGATCAGAAAAGATTAGACTTACTCGCAGGGCCTGTGAGGACAACATTTAAGTGCTCGACGTCTTCATCGTGCTGATAACCACCTGAAACGAACAATGAAGTAATTTAATAGCTTGTTTGGATGGTTGTTACCTTTGGTATTGTGTTATGTTGTTAGTATAAATACAATGTGTGTTTTGATTATTATTTTAATTTTAATGCATCGTATTGTTAAATCCATCGTTACGTAACGATGAAAAGTCTCATTTTATGTAACGACCAATTTGGTATTATCGCGTCGTTACCTTATCTTTTTTCCTCATTTTTATTATCTACTTATTCTATTTTATCATTTACCCTACCTTTTTATGGTAGTTCTACCCTTACCCTACTTTTCTTTTAGGTTTTATCCTTCAAATTGTTAATGTATGAGATTATGTGAAATGATACAATCTATCCAAACGTTGTATCAATCAAAACATCACAATACGATACAATATAACACAATACAATACAATAGAGAAAATATATCAAAACCCCCATGAACTTGGCCTATTTTTTCAAAAAGACGTCTAAACTTTGCGGGGTCCTATTACCCATTTTTTCTGTAGTTAATACACCCTTTGCCTACATGACATGGAGAGGTACTCTACAAAAAAAAAACGTGAAATGGAAACAAAGAAGACGAAATTTTAGTAGTAGTAATTTTTTTAGCCTTCTAATAAAAAATACTTTTCTACCTTTTTTTTTTTTATATATATATTGCTTTTACTATTTTTCTTTTTCCTTAATTTCATATATCTTCTTCTTCTCTGCTCATGATTGCCTTCACCGGAAGTTCAAGTCCGACCACCGGAAACTTCTTACTGAAAGTATGTATGTCCTAGAGACAATCATTATTAGGGACAAATGTATTTGAACACATTCGTATTATTAATAAGATTAATATTTATGACGTTTGCGATTATTAGATTATTATTTGATTGTTTGTAATTATTCATTAATGAGCATCCCTTGAGCTTACATTGTCATTAATAGAGTGAGATATTGATGATAAAGCGTAACCCTAAAATAGCCTCGACTAATGATCATCGAGAATGAAATATCGATAATATGTTATAAGTCGACATGTGGTCTGCATCACATTCTTAGAGAATGTAGTATGTCTCACATGCTACTAGTAATGGTTACACATGGATACTTTTAGAAAGTATTGGTATGCCCTGCTGATAAACTATTTGTTATACATGTCTAAAGTGTTATCAGCGTGTGAGAGATGAAAGTCCTTTGACTTGAGGTCAATACGCACCTTGTTTACAGAGTAATGTACTTTGACCCTGTCCTAAGCTTAAACTCCTTATAGGATAAGATACGACTTGTGTTGGGTGCATTATGATGTAAATTAAGGTGGTAGTTGAGCCAAGAATAGGATTCATTCCTCGATTGGATATTCGAGAGAGCACTCAACTTCTCAGTGATATTAGGTCGATCAAGTCATTGGCCAATGCAAGAAACATATTTAGAATATGATCTAGTTGTCGACTAATATAGATGAGATAAAGTAATCAAGACATTTGGATAGACACATGACAAATCCTAAGCTTGATCGAGTGTGTCGCGAATGAAAGGAATTTATCATCTCACATAAAGGTTATTTTTGTTGGATTCATGTAAACGTACTTCATATATTGAGTTCGTCGTACGACGCAGTCTAGGAGTTCCGTATGGACCTTAATTAGATTAGTGTCGATATATGAAGGCCTATAGGGTCACACTATGTCGATTGTCTCTTCGATCTAAGGGTGTATTGAGAAAGTATTAAATATTCGATTTGTGATCGATATATTTAAATTGATAATAACTATGGGATAATTTCTATTAGATTGAAATTATTTAATAAAATTAGATTTTGGATTTAATGTGCTGAATATATTTATTAAATGAAAACGGGAACCGGAAATTTACGTAAGGCGCCGCGACGCCGGCCTGACAGTGGGCCCAGTCAGACTGGCCCACTGCACTTCGGTTTTTGGGCCAGGCTTGGAGCCCAACCCTAATCTGATTTGGTGTCCTAATTTCAACTATAAATACAACACTAATCTCTAGTTATTAACATACAAAAGAATACCAATTCTATAAACTTTTTAGACTTAGAGTCTAGGACGAAACTCTCTCAAACCTCTGCCAAGATTTCCTGGCTTTCTTGACAGAGGAATACACCGTAGCATAGTGCTTGCAGTCAAAGGGACAGTCGCGTGTAATCCCTAAATAAAGACTCCAGATAATACAACCTGTAAGTGTTCATGTTTTATGTTACATGTTTTTTTTATTGTCATATAACCATACCAGAATAAATTGTTGGGGTAAGTAAGAACAAAATTTTAAACTTCCGATGTGCCTTACTTATGCGTTTTAAACCCAACAAAATCCTACAGTGGTATCAGAGCCCAGACTGGTTCAATGATTATATTATAATTGAATAACATAATAATATGGGTTAAACATAAAATTGGATTAAATTAAGGCTTCTTGAAATCCTACATATCTTGATTGAATGTTAACCTCTTGATATCACCCTAAATTATCTCCTACGCTAACTCGAGGAAGTCATTCCGTTCTAACTCAAACTAAGCCAAAAGTGCAGATATCCGGCTCATTGCACGGTGCACGGTGAAGAATGAGTATGAATGGATGATGGTCGATATGGGCGTTATTGATAATGGTGGGTGAGGATGAAGGATCCGTGATTTGATCCATAAATTGAATTTAGGGCTTGAACGATTTTAGAAAATCAACACAGAAACATTTTGGCAGGACGTTGGCGTCGCGACCCTATGGTAGGGTGCCGCGATGCGTGCTAGGGTTGTTAAGGTGGCGCTATGACTCCATGGTGGAGCGCTACGACCCTAATGCTTCATTTCAAAATTTTGGACTTACTGGACAGTAGGCGTGTCGCGTCACCATGGTTGAGCGCCGCAGCACTAATGCTTTTGAAGAAGTCGAAAGTTTTCTGCCTTTGCAGCGCTGCGACTCCATGGTGGAGCACTCGACGCTAATGCATTTGCAGAATCCGAAAGGCTTCTGCCTCAGTGGCGCCGCGGCCTCACCTGTCCAGAAACAATTTTTTTTCCAGAGTTCAGAATGTTTGACCCAAGATTATTATTATACAATATATTATTTGATAAGTATATTGTTTATGTGCTAAATGTCAAATTGTTTGTTATTTAAATTATTAGAATAGCGTCCGCAAATACATGTCTGGGTAGGCGACACCCAGTATTTGTTAAACCGCTTAATATCATGCTTGGGTAGGCGGTACCCAATATATGCTTAGTCATTTGCATGATAATTAAAATGCTTTGTTGGACATAGCATGCTAGAGTTGATCTTTGTTAAAACCCTAAATTAAAATGTTCCCTAAAATTTTAATACAAGTCTCATTTGAAATGAACGCGTCGTCCGTTATAATTGACTGTAGTGCAAAATCATTTTCGGTGAGATGCGTATTTATGCCACAACATTTGCTCTAAGTCTACGAGGACTCAGACTCTTTCATAGATGCATGTTAAATGTAGAAGTGAGTGATAAACCTTCATGAGTATTTACACTACAATGTTTGCTCTATAAGGCAAAACTCACTTAGATACATAATTGCAGTCGCATAACGGGGTTGACTTGCTAGGCTGTCTTGGCGCCACAGTGTCGGGCAAGTCGAGGGACGCAGATCGATTGTTTAGAATATTCGGTCAAACAAGGGTTACAAATTGTTTGTAATTGGTTTGGAGACCTCTATCGGGTTATGCTATTGAAGTTATCAGCCACAACAAACGCGGAGATAGCATGAACCTGGATCTTGACCCATTATGACCATATTTGATATGAGTCCGTATTCTTTCATGGGGTCGAAGGGTATGTTAAAATAGTGGGAGCTAATTAAACTAAAGGCCATGTAAATTAGTTAAAGAATGTGTTCAATAGAAATTATATTAGAGTTTAATTTCAAGTCTATCTATATCTTCATTTTATACAAAATGTCGAATCTATCACTGAAAATGTTAGTCGAAACAAACAAGTTAACTGGATCAAATTACCCTGACTGGTTAAGAAATCAGTGACTGGTGTTAAGACTAGAAAGAATTGAGTAAAGTGGCTTATCAGAAACATCTAGACGATGCTACCTCGACACAATGTGTAATGTTGTCCTCCATGACCTTGGAGTTACATAGGCAACATAAAAATATGGGCCCCAACGAAATGCTAGAACACTTGAAGAGTCTCTATGACTCACAGTCTCAGAGAATGGAGTATGAACTGTTGATGAACCTTTTCAAGTGTAAGTTGAACGATGTGGGTCAAGTGTCAGTACATGTTCTGGAGATGATTGGGTTAATAGAAAGGTTGGCTTCGATTGGAACGAAGCTACCTATAAATGTCTCTGTCAACCTGATCCTGAATTCACTTCCTGGTTCATTTGAGAATTTCATTATGAACTTCAATATGAATGGGACCAAGGCAAGTCTTCCAGAGCTTCACAACATGCTAAAGACCTTTGAATCATCTACCTCTAAAGGTAAAGCCATGCTCATGGAAGACAATTGCTGCACCTACAGTTATGAAACCTAGATGAGGTGTTCAGAAAAAGGCAAAGGTAGCTTTGGATGTGTGCCTCAACTGTAAGAAGAAGGGGCACTGGAAGAAGGAATGCACAGCTCCAGGAGTAGGCAAAGCACTAGGTGCTCCTGGCTCTACTGGACAAGGTATGTTTGTCGTTGAAATAAACATGTCTATAAGTAACTCTCACTGCTGGGTATTAGATATCGCTTGTGGCTCACACATTTGTAATAATGTGCAGGGTCTGATTGACAGCAGAAAGGTTGGACCTTGGGAGGTAGATCTGCGCGTTGGAAATGGAGCACGAGTGGATGCTGAACGCGTGGGAACTTATAGACTAGATTTACCTTCAGGCTTTTGTTTAGAACTAAATAATTGTTATTTTGTTCACTCATTGACGAGGAATATTATTTCTATCCCAGTGTTAGACATTGAGGAGTTTTCCTCATTTATTGCCAATGACAGTTATGTACTGTCTTTTAATGAGTTTGTTTGTGGAAATGCTCTGCTTGTGGCTGGTTTGTATGTTCTAAACTGTAGTCGTAAAATTTTCAATGTGCAAAACAAACGAGCTAAGATAAGTAATCCAAGAAACTCCACCTACTTATGGCATTGTAGACTTGGTCACATCAATTAATCAATGATAGCAAGATTAAGAAAGTTGAACTACCTGGAATCATTTGACTTGGAGTCCTATGATAACTGTAAATCTTGCTTGAGAGGAAAGATGACAAACAAGCCACTTCTGGGAAAGGGGTGCGAGCCAAAGAGGTACTTGAATTGGTCCATACTGATGTATGTGGGCCACTTTCAACACAAGCTAAGAGAGGCTTCCCTTACTTCATCACTTTTACAGACGATTTCACAAGGTTTGGGCATGTGTATCTTATGAAACACAAGTCCGAAGCCTTTGAGAAATTCAAGGAGTACAAGTCAGAAGTAAAGAAGCAACTTGAAACAAGTATCAAGACCCTTCGATCAGATCGAGGAAGTGAATACTTAAGTAAAGAATTTCTGGATTACTTGAAGCTTCATGGAGTCCAATCACAATGGACACCTCCTGGAACGCCACAGATGAATGATGTTGCTGAAAGGAGAAATCGAACCCTATTAGATATGATTAGATCTATGATGAGTTTCTCAGCTCTACAAACATACCTTTGGGGTTATATATTGCAAAGCTCAATTTATATTATGAACAAGGTTCCTTCAAAGTCAATAGAGAAAACTCCATATGAGATATGCAATGGCAAGAAGCCAGCACTTAAACACATGCGACCCTGGGGGTGCCCTGCATATGTAAAGAAGATGCTTACTGACAAGTTGGAATCTAAAAGTGAGAAATATTATTTTGTGGGGTATCCAAAGGAAACTAAGGGATACTATTTCTATCTTCCTGGAGAACATAAGGTCATTGTTTCCAAAAATGCAACTTTCCTTGAAGAAGACTATGTCTACAAGGAACAGAGCTGCAATAAGATAGAACTTGAAGAAATTCAAGAACCACAAGATAACACAGAAGTTGAACCCTTGTCAAAAAACCTAGACAAGAATTCAGTGGGAGTATTTGGTGAATATTGGGTACTTAGAGTATGCCCTTCAGCCAATGGAAGTGTTGTGAGAGATAGTGCAGAAATGCAAGGCTCTCATACACAACCAATGGAAGATGATACAATGGTTGTACATCATTCCATTCAAGAAATACATGAAAATGACATTCCTGAAAGCTCTCAAGGTGATGGATTGTCCATCACACAAAGACCTTCTCATAATCAGAATGCAACAAACACTGGAACGCAGAATAATCAACTCCGCAGGACCACTAGGACTCATCGTCCGCCTGAAAGACTTAATCTCCTTGTTGAAACACACAATGAGATAAATATTCCTGATGACGATGAACCTACAACCTACAGCGAACTTATGTTAGACATTGATTCGTAGAGATGGTAATAAGCCATAAAATCTGAGATGGACTCGATGTACATCAATCAAGTTTGGAACTTGGTTGATTTGCCAACAGAGGTTAGACCCATATGATGCAAATGAGTCTTTAAGAAGAAGATTGATGCATTTGGCAAAGTACAGACTTATAAGGCAAGATTGGTGGCTAAAGGTTATAATCAACAACCTGGGGTCGATTATGATGAAACCTTTTCACCTGTTGTGAAAATTAAGTCCATTCGAATTTTGCTTGGAATAGCCGCATACTATGATTATGACATTTGGCAAATGGATGTTAAAACTGCTTTCCTCAATGGTAACCTAATTGAGGAGGTGTATATGATACAACTTGAGGGTTTTACATCCAAGACTAAGTCCAAAGCAGTATGCAAGCTACAGAAGTCCATTTATGGACTTAAGCAAGCCTCAAGGAGTTGGAATATTTGGTTTGACAAAGCAGTCAAATCATTTGACTTTGTTAGAAGCAAAGAAGATCCATGCATTTATAGCAAGCGCAAGGAAGAGAGTATTATCTTCATTGTTATATATGTAGTTGACATATTAATAATAGGAGATAATAGGACTCTCATGCAATCATTCAAGGAATGGTTATCCAACACCTTCATGATGAAGGACTTGGGTGAATCCTGCTACATTCTTGGAGTTAGGATCTATAGAGATAAACCTAATAGATTGTTGGGGCAGTCACAGTCCATATACATAGACAAAGTGCTAGGACGATTCTCTATGGAAAACTCCAAAAAGGAAAGTCTTCCTATGGGTCAACGCATCAAGTCATCAAATAAGGATAGTCCTTCTACTGTTGCAGAACTTAAACGCATGGAAAGAATCTCATATGCTTCAGCTATAGGATCTATCATGTATGCCATGACCTATACGAGGCCAGATGTGGCCTATGCACTTAGTATGACTTGCAAATTCCAGCAGAATCCCGGGGAAGAACACTGGAAAGCAGTCAAGGGTATTCTTAAGTATCTTAGATGAACTAAAGAATATTTCTTAGTCTATGGTGGACAAGAGAAGCTGGCCCACTGTACCTCGGTTTTTGGGCCAGGCTTGGAGCCCAACCCTAATATGATCTGTTCCCCTAATTTCAACTATAAATACAACACTAATCTCTAGTTATTAACATACAAAAGAATACCAATTCTATAAACTTTCTAGAGTTAGAGTCTAGGACGAAACTCTCTCAAACTTCTGCTAAGATTTTCTGGCTTTTTTCATAGAGGAATACACCGTAGCATAGTGCTTGCAGTCGAAGGGACATTCACGTGTAATCCCTAAGTAAAGACTCTAGATAATACAACCTGTAAGTGTTCATATTTTATGTTATAAATTTTTTTATTGTCATATAACCATACCAGAAGAAATTATTGGGGTAAGTAAGAACAAAATTTTAAACTTCTGCTGTGCCTTACTTATGTGTTTTGAACTCAACAAAATCCTACACTTACTTTTTTTGTATCCTTTTTTGTACCTTTTCTCTTATTATTAAATGATTTTTATTTTTTCTTCACTTTCTTTCTCCGTCTTTACTCACCAGTCACCATCCTCAGATCTTCTGCCGGAAAATTCATTATTCTCGTAAAAACTCCATCACCGTCCACCAGACTTCACACCCTTATAATCTAAGAACACAGATTTAACACCTTCAACGCACTCCTCAATACAAGAAAATTAATTTGATGGATTAGAGCTCTTCAAATATGATTGAAATAAAAGTTCTCCTTGTATATGGCAAAAGGACATTTGGACAATTTTGTATGACCAAAGTTGGTCACAGATCAGGAATTCATATTAATTGATAATTAATTCATGAAAAGGCTAGTTAAATTAAAAAAAACACTATTAAGAAGTAATAAAGATTACATAGGAGAAGAAGAATGGTGAGAAGATCGGGGACACATGAATTTTGGGTCTCGGCTACTGAAGAAAGAGAAACGGGTCTAGGATTTTTTTTTTCTGATTTTTTATTTTTGTATGTTTAGTTTTCAAAGGGTTGAATAACAAATTAGACATATAAATAGCTTAAAAAAAGAGATTACGTGGCAAAAAAAGGGATTAACACTCATCTTTGAAACTGGCACTGAGTCAATAAGGACGTATTTATTTTAGTTCGAACAGGTCCAGAAAAACCGGCCAAGTTCAGGGAGGTTTGATGTATTACTATTTTCTCTAATACAATATAATATAATACATTATGAAATAATATGTAACAACCATCCCAACATAGTGTTAGAGCACAGTCGGTTTAATATGGTTCCAGCAATCTATAGAATATCTTATTCTCTAGGGTTTTCTTTCTCTATTTCTCTCTCACACTCTCTTTATGTGTGCGAATTAAGAGATATTAAAAGCATAAAAGAGTTAGGGATTTACCCGCACCGGAGTGTCGTTTGAGGCGACAAAAGCGCCGGCGAATGCAAAAATCGAGGCACGGTGATGGCATGGATACGTTATCACCGGTGAGAGGGTTTTCTCTTCGGAACTCATATTTCTTTTTTTGAGATGAAATGGAAATACCCCAACTGTTGGAATTACTACAAAATTTGAATGCAAGAAATCCGCTTTATCAAAGAAGATTCCCGACAGTATGAAATGGAAATACACCGTTGTTGGAAATGGAAACACTCTTTCCTATTGGGGTTTTGGAAATGGAAATACTATACAAGTACTCGACTTTTTGGTGAAAACTCAAGTGAACAGTACTTTCGGTGCCGGTGAATAATGATTTTCACCGTCAAACAAGTTTGATTCAACTGGAGTTGGTACCTCCGGTTGCCCGTATCCATTCTTTGTATGTATCTTTGTTGTTAAATTTTTTCGCTTCGCTGTATTGATTAGTGACTTTACGTTCTTGCATTTACCCTTCTTGTCTTTAGTTATAGCATTCTTGGCGTAGTGGTTTTACTTGCCTCTAGATTTTTGTTAACTTGTACTTTCACTTTGATCCCTTCCTGTTTTAGGGTAAACGTTGAGTAGTTTATTATTTTATAGTTGCTTTAGTGGCTTTGGTAACTGATGGTAGACTAGGGTCATGTTCTCGGTCGGGGACGGAGGCGAGTGTTAGAGGGGGGGGGGGGGGTAAGGGAGATGCTAGACTGAGAATAGGGTATTGGAACATTGAGACTTTAACGGGAAAGTCCATAGAGCTAGTTAAGATTATTAAGAAGAGGATAGGATTAATATAACATGTGTCTAGGAGACCAAATGGGTAGGACCTAAGGCTAAGTATGTGGACGGGTATAAGTTATGGTTCTCGGGTAGGTCGAGGTATAGGAATGGAGTAGACATTTTAGTAGATAGCGAGCTAAGGGATCAGGTGGTAGATGTTAGGAGGGTCAATGACAGAATGATGGCGATTAAGTTGGAAGTTGGAGGGTTCACTATGAACATTATTAGTGCGTATGCACCACAGACGGGCTTGGACGAAGAAGAGAAGAGGCGTTTTTTGGAGGATTTAGACGATGTAATGGGTGGGATACCACCCACCGAGAAGTTATTTATAGGAGGGGATTTCAATGGTCATATCGAGTCACTTCTGGGGGGTTATGATGACGTGCATGGATGCTTTGGCCTCGGGGACAGGAATGGGGGAGGCGTCTCACTTTTGGAGTTCGCTAGAGCTTCTAGGATGGTGATAGCCAATTCGAGGTTCCTGAAGAGGGATGAGCACTTGGTGACGTATCATAGTTCGGTGGCTAAGACTCAGATAGACTTTTTGCTCCTTATGAAGGTTGACAACGGTCTTTGTAAAGACTGCAAGGTTATTCTGAGAAAGTATCTTACAACCCGACATAAGCTTTTGGTGATAGATTTGGAAATCAAGATGGAGAAGAAGATGAGGGTTGTGGATGACAGGTTAAGAATAAAATGGGGGAGTTTTACCATGGCTAGGGCTAAGGAGATGGAGAGAGGTTGATGGCCAAGGGGGCTTGGGGGAGTAGTGGGGATGGGACTGGTATGTGGGATAGGACAGACAGTTGCATTCGGGAGGTTTCTAGAGAAATGCTAGGGGTCTCGATGGTTAGCTGCGGTGGGCATTGAGAGGACTGGTGATGGAATGGTAAAGTTTAAGAGAAGGTGAAAGCGAATAAAGCGGCATATGCAGAATTGGTAGAAAGCAACGATGATGTGGAGAAGTGGACGAATATGGAACGGTATAAGATGGCGAGGAAGGAAGCAAAGCTTGCGGTTATGGCGGCGAAAACAACGACTTTGAACGCCTATATGTGGAATTAGAGAAGAAATGCGGGGATAAGAATTTGTGCTGACTAGCCAAGGCGAAAGAGAGGAGGGCCCATGAATTGGATCACGTGAGGTGCATCAAGGACAAGGACTGCAATGTACTGGTGGAGGACGCGCATATTAGGCGGAGGTGACAGTCTTACTTCCATAAACTCTTGAATGAAAAAGGAGATAGAGACATTATGCTGGGATATTTAGAGCAATCTGGTAGGTACCAGGATTTTGGGTATTGTAGAAACATTAAAGTTGATGAGGTTAAGGGTGTTGTTTGCAGGATGTGCAGGGGACGAGCGACCGGGCCTGATGATATCCCACTTGAATTTTGGAAGAGCGCATGTAGGGCAGGTTTGGAGTGGCTGACTGAGTTGTTTAACGTCATTTTAAGACGATAAGAATGCCCGAAGATTGGAGGTGGAGTACAATGATCCCTTTGTACAACAACAAAGGTGATATCCAGAGTTGCAACAACTATATGGGTATCAAGCTGCTAAGCCACACTATGAAAGTTTGGGAAAGGGTTGTGAAGATAAGGGTGAGAAGAGGCGTGTCTATTTTCGAGAACCAATTTGGATTCATGCCGGGGCGTTCGACCACAGAAGCAATTCACCTTATTAGGAGGTTGGTGGAGCAGTATAGGGAGAGGAAGAGAGACTTACATATGGTTTTCATCGACCTCGAGAAGGCATACGGCAAAGTTCCTAGGGAGGTTCTATGGAGATGTTTGGAGGTTAGAGGTGTACCTGTGGCATACAATAGGGTGATCGAGGTTATGTATGATGGATCCAAGATCAAGATACAGACAATGAGAGGAGACTCGGAGCACTTTCCAGTGATGATAGGGCTACACCAGGGATCAACTCTTAGCCCATTCTTATTTGCCTTGGTGATGGATGGACTGACGAGACAAATCTAAGGGGAGGTGCCATAGTGTATGTTATTCGCAGACAACGTCCTGATTGATGAGACTAGTAGCGGAGTGAGCACTAAGCTGGAGGTTTGGAGACATACTCTGGAATCTAAATGGTTCAGGTTGAGTAGGACCAAGACAGAATACTTGGAGTGCATGTTTAGTAATGTGAGCGACCTTGAGATGGGCGTGGAGGTGAAGCTTGCTCTTCCTCGAGAGTAGGTAAATCAATTTGGGTCTTGGCCACCGTACCTCGAAAGGTGACCAAGTGCTCCTCTCTCTTTTGGAAACTAGAGCTATCACCAAATCAAAGGCTTTCGCAAAATCCAACAACGACGTTCCTCCCTCATTTCTATCACCAAACCCGAAGCCTCGATGCATATCATCGTAACCCCTAGCAGACACCCCGATGTGATCGTTGAAATCACCTCCAAGAAAAAGCGTCTTTGGGTGTGGAATACCACGCACAACCTCGTTCAAATCCTCCCAAAATTGCCTTTTTATCTTCTCATCCAGTCCCGCTTGAGGTGCGTAAGCACTAACCACATTGCCCTCCAACTACTATCCTAATAGTCATCATCCTATCATTAACTCTCCTAACCCCCACCACTAGATCACGAAGCTCCCTGTCCACCAAAATACCTACTCCGTTCTTACCCCTCACGCCTCCTCCTGAGAACCACAACTTAAACCCACAAGAGAAAAAAAGAGACAGAGAGGGGGATAGGGGCAGCAAAACCATGATATCAAGCAACATGTAAAAACTACAATAGGCAAAACCTTTTTATTTATTGAGAATATGAGTCATTAGTTAATTAGGATCCATTACGAATTAGGTATAGTTGCCATACATTACAAAGAGGCCTAAACCTAAAAGGAACGGATGCACAAATTGTTAGTTGTTTCCTTACAAATCTGTTACTACATTTCGTAGTTCAAATGGAAAAGGGTTTAATATATAAATTAATTCTTCCCTTTGTTTCGTTGTCTTTAATATTCTATCCCTTTTTTATTTTCTCTTCCTTGTAATTTTTTTCCAATTATATCATAACATTTCAAAACCCACTTTCAGACGAAATAAAGGATTCCTACATCAAAAGAGATGGAAGGTGGAACGGTTTTTTTTTTTTTTGGAATAATCCGCATAAAAAGGACTCCAAAATCTAAAAAATATGGAAAGAAATCGTATATTTTAGGAATATAATTAAATTTATAATTAAATTTGAGAAAAATAATAAATGACTATTTGTCTATTGTAGAGTTTTTTAACGAAGGACAAAAAATTCAATCAATATTTCTAAAGCTCTTCGTGCTTTTAATTTAATATATATATATATATATATATATATATATATATAAATTCGATTTGGTCTAACTTCTAAAGGCAGATGTATATTGTAACATCACTGAGTATTGTGGCGGGATGGATATGATTAGTCATCTTTAATCAGAGGTTTCAATTTCGAGACTTGAATATGAAGAAAATCATGTTAGGGAATGTTTTCCCTTAAATGAATCTTACGTGACGTGAATTCAAATTAGTCGGGATCCCAATATTGATGTCGAACACCGTGTGAGAACCAAGAGAATATATAGTGCAACATATGGTTTGCAAAATTCAAATCTTGACTTCGTCTTTAATTTAAATATTAATTTAGTGATTTACGTTAACACATAAAACTCCATTATTAATATTTAGAAAGTTTGAAAAAAGACGAAGTGTACCTTTTTGATTTGGTGTTATTTGACTAGATTGGTGATTGAAGACCGTTTGTGTTTGTGACTGGAGGGTTTGTTTCAAAACTAAGATCATTTAGAGTTGATTTAGGATGATTTGTCAAAATTGAAATTGCAAATTCCATAAATATATTATTAAACAAAATAAACAGTCTATGATAATCAAGTAGATTTATGAAATATATAGCCAGATAGATAGTATGCATATAATGCAAAGTCATATCAATCCTGAATTCTGTCTTTAATTCAAGTGATTTTCGTTAAACACGTAAAATTTCATTATTAATATTTAGAAAGTTTGAAAAAGACAAAGTATACCTTCTTGATTTGACATTATTTGACTAAATTGGTGATGGAAGACGTTTGTGTTGACGTTTGGAGGGTTTGTTTTAAAATTGATATCATTTTGGAGCAGATTTGATAAATTTTGAAATTGCAAGTTCAAAGAACACTTTATTAAACAAAAAAATAACAAATCAATTCAATCAAACATGATTTATGAACTATATAATGAGATAAATAATATACAGATAATACAAAGTCATTCCAATCTTATAGAATTTTGTGAACAACTGAACAAACATCAAGTCTTGCCAATCCGGTAACACTTCAATGTAACCAATTACTAATTAGTATCGATAATCTGGTTAGATTTGAAAGCAACTTAATAACACGCGTTATAAAGCATTGTAAATAAGTTTTCACAATCCGTATGTTGTCAAAGTAATTCAATAACACATATTGTCAATAACTATAAGTAAATCTCTGATAACTTGAGAACTACGGAATAACTTAGGCAATTTTTTTTAATTCGGTAGGTTCAAGATAATTCACAAATGATTATACGACTATAAATAAGTCTCAACAATTAGGTATCATTTCAAAGCAACCATGTATGCTTGAGTTCGAGCGTGAAATATAAGTAGATGTTGAATGTTATTTTAGTCCGCACAATTGTCAAATTGGGTTAATAACATCTAAATACTTGTGCGAAATTGTCATATTTGTGCAAATAACTCTAAATATTTATCAGGCATAAATTGTATCTCAAGAATTTGAGACTTCATACTTGCAAATTCGGAGTTAATTTTGAATTGACTAAACTTATAATTTAGGCTTATTTTAAATAGGAATTTTAAAATCGTTTATATGTGCAATTTTTCAGCACATGGCCCCCTCAAAGACGCAAATGGTTAAAAGTCTTCTTAGCAAAGAAGAACCAACACATCACGCACTGCCTGAAATTCCGTGTATCTTTTACCCAAAAATTCACTTCCAAATTCATAATATTTCCTCTAAATCCATAGCTACACACACAAAAAAAAAATGGGGTTCGATTACTATAACATACTAAAGGTTAATCGCAATGCAAGTGAAGAAGATTTACGCAAAGCATACCGCCGATTAGCAATGATTTGGCATCCAGACAAGAACCTCGGAACAAACAAAAACGAAGCCGAAGCAAAATTCAAACAAATATCCGAAGCTTATGATGTTCTAAGCGATCCACAAAAGCGTCAGATCTATGATCTATACGGTGAAGAAGCATTGAAATCGGGTCAAGTACCACCACCTCCACGTGGTGGACCCCATAACATTCGAAATCCCCATCCTAACCCTACGTTTCAGTTTAATCCACGTGATGCTGATGATATTTATGCGGAATTGTTTGGGTCTGAGAGTAATAGTAGTAATGGGAGGTCGAGGAAGGGTAGAGATGGGTTTTTTAGAAGTACGACTAATCGTGGGCCTGTGTTTTCCGGTGCGGGGAGTTCGGGTACGGGTTCGGGTGGAGGTGGTGGGTTGAGAAAGGCGGCGCCGGTGGAGAATGCGTTGTTGTGTAGTTTGGAGGATTTGTATAAAGGTGCTAAGAAAAAAATGAAGATTTCTAGAACTGTTCTAGATGCTTCCGGGTATGTTTCATTTAATTTGTCTCAATTAATTTTCCCATTGAGTGTATTGTACTGCTACTTTTTGTTGATATATGTACTTGGAAGATTAGATTTTTATTTGTTAGGAAATTCTTTGTGCGAGCCGAGTGTAATCTTTCCACGCCACAAAGGTAAGGGTAAGCCTACATCCTATCCTTTCCGGACCCCACTTGTGTAAATACACGGGGTATGTTGTTGTTGGGAAATTCTTTGTGCATTTTGTGAAAGATAAGATTTTTCTTTATTGGGGAACTTTTTTTGTGCATTTTGTGAATTTCGTTTGTGCATGGGAATGTAGTATGTTTTTAAGTTCCGTTTTCTGCTGTTAGAACGTCAAAAAGAACTTTTTCGAAGATAAATGAGAATTGTGTGTGCGTAAGTGTATTTGATGTTTCTTTTCATGCCTAGTTTGTTGGTTATTATCTGGAGCGATTGATATAAATTAGGTTACTATTTGTTTTCGTTTAATTGCAATATTAGATTTTTATTTATTGGGGAGTTCTTTGTGCATTTTGTGAAAGATTAGATTTTTTATTATGGGGCGACTCTTTGTGCATTTTGTGAATTTCATAAGAGTAGTGGACGGGAATGTGCCGTTTTCTGCTGTTAGAACTTCAAAAAGAATGTTTTCAAAGTTAAATAAGAATTGTGTGTGCATAACTGTAATTTTAAGTTTCTTTTCATGCCTAGTTTGTTGGTTATTATCTGGAGCGGTTGATGTGCATTGGTGAGATTAAGATACTTTTTGAATGGCTGATAAGAACATTAGATTCATAGTGCAGTTATATCTTACATGATGGGAGTATGTTCTTGCTTAGGGAACATAACTGCCCTTTTTGAGTTTAGAAGATGGCTAGATTGGTTGGATGTTGTGAAGTTGTTAGTTGAAAATTGGTGCATTTAGTGCCAAGTGTAAAACTTGCAAAAGGATGTGTATTATCTGGGAGGTTCGCTTCCAAGAGTGATACTTAGGTCTAGAATTAACTGTAAATGCATGAATATGTAGTACTTTAGCCTTTTAATCACCAAATTTTTGGTACCTATGGGTTAAGTTATTCTTATCTTTCCCCCCCCCTATTTTTTGGATAAGTAAAATCTGTTTCATCAATCATAGCACCAAGTAGGTGCTCAAAACAATGTACACAACAACAAGGAATTTAGACTCCTTCAACATACAGACTAAGACATCCGAAGTAGTGTGAAAATCATATACATTTGTCAATTTACACAAAAGGCCAGCGATATTTTGTTAAGTAAGTGAGCATTTATATAAACAAAAAGCACAAAGATTGTGTAGTGGCCTAGTGGGTTAAGCTCAGTGTTTTTTTGTTAAGTGAGCATCTTATATAAACAAAAAAGCACAAAGATTGTGTAGTGGGTTACATCAGGTTCTAACAGGTGTATCAGTATCCATATCCACAAAAAGCTCAGTGAGTGGAGACACCTAAATCTGTAAATCATACTGTAGAAGTTGATGCTGCTTTTTTCAAAGCATTTTCTATTTCTGTACAACCAAGTCTTCCAGAGTATACATAGGATTGTTAACACTCTGTGATGCTTCTAACTGCCTTTCCAAGCCCCAAAAGTTCTCCTTCATAGTTTTGGGCATAACCAACTGTGCTTTAAAGTAGTTGAGGAGTAGTCACTAGATACCACATCTATTATACCTACTGCAGTGCATGTAAAAACGACTGGAGGATTTTAGAGCATTTTCAAATATGTAATGTCTGTTGCATAAACAGGTGCACACCTTTTTTGAAGGTTAGAAGGCAAGCTACTCTTGGAATGGCTTTTGATCTTCAAATTATTTTTCTAAGGCACTGGTTCATTCCTTCCTCTGTTCTAATCATTATCTTCCAAACTGATATGTCTTCCTTATCATGTGTGATCTTCCAGCCTTCTTACCATTGTTGTCACTCTTTCCTCTCAATTATGACATTTTTTTCTGAAAGTTATATCAACTTGCGCTTTGTCGGATTATTGGAGAAGAGATACAATCTTCTCTCTCTCTAGAATTCCAACAGCTTCAGTGCTAACTTCAACAAACACCTGAACCACTGAACAACAACCCCCCCAAAGAACCTCCCCCCTCTTTTTTTTCTTCCTTCCTAGTTTCAACCTCTTAACTATCCACCCATGTTCCTTTAAAACCAACCATGCAATCCCATTTTTGTCCCCCTCTTTTATATGATTTATCCATTTTTAGCAAACTATAGTTCTCCATGATGACCGAGTAGTTCAAATCTAAGCTACGATGCCGGCAGAAGTAGTCACTCCAAAGCTGAATTTTATTAAAATCCAGAAAGGAAAATCTGTTCATAGTTTGTTAGAAATTTTTGTGGATCTAAGAAAATAGCCGAGAAATAGAGAAGGACATATGGTGCGAGTGAATTGACATAAAGCAAAAGAGTTTCAGTAGAATCCATGCTTGTAGGACCATGATGTGCTATGATGTTCTGGTTTTGCCAAAACCTCTGCTAGCATTCATAGACCAGGTGAAGTCAGCAATAGGTGGAGACAAGGTCAGTTATATGGCTACATCTTGTTAGAAAACTCTAACAGATACAAATATATACATCAGGATTTTTTTTAGGATAAGGAGAAGAGTAGGCTGATAGGATTCGGCCACGAGACCATCCATTACTGAAGCGTTTAACCAGCCGATCCAGGGACCTAAACGTTGATACATCAGGATCGTTATGCAGTAGAGATAGAGGAGGGACTCCCTTATCTTAAGTTTAATGAAGTTGTCACTCGATACTGATCACAAATTAGATTTGGATTTTCTTTGCTGTATTATATAGTATTCGCATAATATCTTTTTCTTCATTTTTTCTACTACCCGTTACCCATTTGCTTTGTTTATCTTGCTATTTTGCTGTCGTCATTTTCCTGTCTATCCTGCTTTTATTACACTTCTTTTGAGCCGAGGGTCTATCGGAAACAACCTCTCTGACCCCAAAGGTAGGTGCAAGGTCTAGTACATCCTACCCTCCCCAGACCCCACTTGTGCGATTACACTGGCTATGTTGTTATTGTTTGCTGTACAGTGGACTTTATGGACAGAAACGAACATAAGACTCTGTAAATGTATTTTTCAGCACCAACAATGCATCATCGAACTGACATTTTCCCAAAATCAATTTGGGAGCTTTCCTGGCATCATAATTATCTTGTAGAGATGCCTGAAGTGATAAGTACTGACCTTTTTGTGCTCGATGCTTGTCTTGTTGTCGTTTCGGAGTCCTTGACCGTCTCGTGGACCAACTTGGCCAGTCCATATACCATCAATTACTAACCCAAGCAAAGGTTTAAGGACTTCACGGATATGTGTAGAATAGCCCTTATGAGATAAATCATTTAAATAAACCTAAGTAACCCCTTATCCCAAAAAAAATCAAAGTACATTACAATAGATTGTGGCTAGCGTTATGCAAATCATTTCGTATACTATGCTATTTATAATTGTTTTTGCCGATTGAGATTTGTTCGAATATATTGTTATACAATGGAAGCAAAGAGACTATATGGACGTGACCAACTAGTTGATATTAATGCAATCCATGTGTAGAGTGTATAGGAAACTCCTAAATTGCTTTGACTTACAAATTATTTAGTATTAGAATGAAATAAGTTTGAATAGAATGGAATGGAATGAATACAGTGGTTTCATATGGTTGACTCCAACTGATTTGGGTTGAGGTGTAGTTGATTGATCAGATTGAGGTTTGGCTTTCGAACTAGTCCGGTGGCCAAACCCTAGCGGGAGAGAAGATCGTTAAAAAATTGAGCATGATTGTAAAATGTATCGAAAATAAATATAATAGATCCTCCAATAAACTACCGTGGTAAATCTTGTGGCTAAAGACATGCATAGCTTTTCAAGCGTTGTTGCATATATGCAGTCTATAAATGTGGTACCAACTTTGAACCATGAATTAGTGTGTCAATAACAAATAGGTACTATTTTCATAAGAGCTCTCTGTATTGTCCTGTTTGATGATACAGGTAACATAATTAGTTTTGATAACTTTTTGTTGACGGGAAAGAACTATGATGGAAGTAGAGAGAGAGTTGCAAGAAAATAAGAGTTTGGGGGTCGAAGGAAGGAAGAGCAGGGGGACAAAAACTGTAACGTGATTCAAATGTGTATGGCTTAAGAAAAGACTTCATCTCTAGCATTGTGTCAAACACGCCTCCATAATGTCACCCCAAAAAAGATACTTTCCAGCAAGTGAAGTACTTTAGTCACCCAATTTCGCGATGAGATAATATGTTACTTTCCTCAAATACATTCACTATTCACATTTTTTTTGGAAAAGACTTGCATATTTAATAGGGAGTAACCTGAAAAGCAAATTAGGGTATCTTGCCATTATCAGTTCAGCTTGCAGTGGTGTTAAAGGTTTGGTTGAATTTAGGTGAATCTCTCTTTCGTCTCGGTTAGGTGGTACTTTACTTCTACCACCAAGATGTGAAGACATGAACCTCAACACTCATGGGCTTTGTTTTTGAGGGGGCATTTTGCAAAATGATCTATTTAACAGAACATAGTGAATGATAGATATTAGGAATAAGAAATTAGAAAGTCACTATAAGAAAACTAGTCACTGGAATCTAAAACTAATCTATGTTGTGAATCTGTTGTTCAAGATCTGCTTCAGAATCAGAGGTATGTTGGTTTTCTTCTAGTTGCTACCTATGAGAGACCTGGTTAGACATTACATCCTTGCGGAAGTATTTTTTAATTCTAAATTTCATTGGCTGTGACTGTTCACATTTTAATTTTTCATTTTCATACACACGTATCCTCTCTATCTGTGTTCATCTCTGTCCTTTTCTGGATCTCTCTAAGTCAAATGACCTCTTTATGAACACACATGGAACTGTTTAGCTGCAACCGTCATTATTCGCAGTTTGTATAAAGAAAATTACATAAAGACATTAGAAACGCTCTTTGATTTTTTGTTACTGTTTACAGAACTGAGTATTCTAAAGTGTCATTCCTACATTTGATTTGTTCACATCCGTAGGTGAATTATGAGATGCCAGTACTTTTTGATTTTCTTGGTTTAATTTTGTGGTGTGAATGGACAACTTTGGTCTCTTGCTCCTTCTTTCCTCCTTAGATGTGATATTCATCTTTGTTTGCAATTAAAGTCATGACTTTTCCAGTAGGATGTATGTTTGCTCTTTTCAAATACGTAGTATTTGGTATTCTTATTCGAACAAATTCCTTTCGACTCCTAGATCATATCTTCTGAATTAATTTTTTTGTTCCAAGCATCGTATATTTATTCTCTATAATTTTGTCTTAGCACTCTTCCCTCGTAGACTGAGAGTGAAATGGTACTTGCTAAGAAATGATATTCGGGCCTAAGTCAACCGACTCAACCCCAAAAGCTAGCTCAAGCAAGGATTGTCCAAACTATATAAGTAGACAACAACCTATTTCCTCTACCAATGTGGGACACTTAAAACCCTCCCGCACGCCCAGAGGATCGGACATTTTGAGCGTGGACAACATAATATGGGAGCCATACATTGAGTAAACTAAGAATAGGAATGTGTTAGCTCAGTTTGACTAGTTTCTATGGTTAATATTTTGTGGTTCATTGGGTGCGGTCCTTCTAGTCTATTGTTCTCTATGGTCTTTTGGGCCGAGTAGTCGACGAAATTTTTGGAGATAAGAACTATGTATTATATGAAATGGTTTGTGATGCTTTAGATTTGCCTATGGTATCAATATGAATGTAAATTGTTCGTTAAGTACTAATGATCTTGGTTGGATATCTAATCTTTAGCTATTAACCAACATCATTGATGTGTAGAGTAATGATGATATTCCATCAAAATGAACTACCCTGTTGGAACATAAGTTTTGTGATTCACCAGCCTCTGTTTTTAGACATGAGATGTTTGTATGAATCCTTTGTTTATGTTATTTATAGTTTCATTTAATTTGTATATTTTTCGACCTATAGAGAAGTTTGTTGACAACTTGACTACTATGTGCTATGTAATCACAATTTGACGATACATTCTGTAATTTCATTTCCTTTAGGATGTTCATGAATATTATTGATTGTGATGGATTATCCAGATCATGTTTTACTTTGTTGTGATATGTATAATTCTATTGCAGGACGCTTCGGACTCTAGAGGAGATATTGACCATCGAGATTAAACCTGGTTGGAAGAAAGGAACCAAGGTAACTTTTCCTGAAAAAGGAAATCAGGAACCTGATATCATTCCAGCAGATCTGGTGTTTGTAATCGAGGAAAAACCTCATCATGTCTATGCTAGAGATGGTAATGACCTTACTGTCAATCAAGAGATTTCACTTCTTGAAGCTCTCACTGGAAAAACGCTGGAGATGACGACATTGGATGGGAGAAATCTCATAATCCCATTGACTGACATTGTCAAACCTGGGCATGAGGTAGTTGTACCAAATGAAGGGATGCCAATTTCAAAAGATCCCCGGAAAAAAGGAAATCTAAGAATCAAGATAGATGTTAAGTATCCAACAAGGCTCACGGAAGCACAAAAATCTGACCTCAGAAGGGTTCTTGGAGGATCTTCATTATCGTCTTTTGGTTCTGATTGACAGGGGTGACCATATGAACACATGTATTTCAAATTGACAGGGGTGGCCATATGAGCATAGGTATTCAGATTGCTAGGGGTGACCATATGAACACAGGTAGATAGTGTAGATGTTGGATGTAAATACCGGACATGCTTGCAATTGAGACTGTGAATACTAGGAAGGTCTAGTAGTTTCAATGTTTTGGGGCAAAAATGGTTTATTTTTGGAGTTTGGGTGGTGGAGGGGTTAATTTTTCATTGGTCGGGACATGTCCCTTCACGTTATTTGGTCGATAGAATATAGATTACATTAATGCAAGCTCTTTTGTTCTGTTGCTTGTGATTTTAGGTCTGATCAGGACGCAAATGCACTAGGATCTTGCGTTTATTAGGTTCAATGCTAATTACGTCTGTTATATCTTGACATTGAGCAAGATTTCTGCTTCTTTAAAAAAGGGCAGCCCGGTGCACTAAACTCCCGCTATGTGCGGGTTCGAGGAAGGACCAGAACACAAGGGTCTATTATACGTAATCTTACTTGCATTTCTGCAAGGGAAAGATTTATGCATATTTCCCTCTAGAAAATCCAGTAGTTCTTTTCTTGGTCTCTTTTATTTTTTCCACATCATGTACTCATAGTAGATTACAAACATTTTAACTTATTACAAAGTCCATTGTTTTTAAGCAACTTATTTTTTGGTTAATTTGTTTCAGTATGTTTTATTCTTTTATGAGTACTGTATCCAAGGGTGTCTCAATGAAATTAGTGACTGAAAGCCAAATTTTAATAAGAGGTCTTAATTATATACATATACACAGAAAAATAATAATAATAATTTAGAGTTACTTTTTTAGTGTAGTATTCTTAAAAGACAGAAAATCTTTAACTTCACGTAGTAATATCGATTATTTATATAAGTAAGGATTAATTCTAGTTAATAAAATGTCAGTCATTTGTTTGCAATACATGACCTTGGATGTTGTTGTAAGAACTTTATTTATTAATATGAATAGTTGAGTTGTTTAATTCAAAGTTCTAGAATATTTTTGGTAAAAAGCAGATGGTTTTTCTTTCTTTATGTTTTAATAAATTTATACATTTTTTTTACAATCTTTAATATTATTTTAATTGAAAATAAAATCATAAAATTCCCTATTAAACTTGCTTAAAGCAAAGTTTTACTAGATTCATCCTTGAACCACCCTGACTGTATCCTTCTCCACAATTTGATGCAACCTCATTAGAATACTTCTAGGGTTTTCTACGTGGATCATGCACACGATGCAAGCACCTAGTGCATTAAAGGGCACCAGGGGAGCTGTAAGATGTTAGGTTGGGTATAAACCTGTACTGGTAGAAGAAGGGTGGATGTATCATGCATGCACTACCCTGGAGCTCTTTTATGATAGTTTGGCAGATGGTCCTGACTACTTAAGATTGCAAGTTTGGTGTCCTCCGGGGCATAGTCCAGTGGCAAAGCCTGGGCGCTATAAGGCGCTCTGGCATGGGACTGCGTGGGTTCGATTCCCCGCAAGCACGAAGAAACTCTCGCATGTTGGGGAATTTGACCTTGTCTCATTGATCGGTTGTACGCTCCCGAAAAAACTGGTCACCGGAGCACATCCCGCGATTTACCTGGTAATAGTGTTGAAGGACCGGTGCTATTACCTCCAGGACGTCTGGGTAATACCAGTGAAGTAGTCAGACGCAAGCCTGGAAACCTGGATTATCAAAAAAAAAAAAATAGATTGCAAGTTTGGTGTTGAGTGAAAGTAAGTGCCTATATGTTAGGTTACACTGCTATATTGGTCCCTGATTATAGCTGGTAAACCAGGAAGGTTGCAATGTTAGGTGACATGACAATGTTTCCCCACATTACTGGTCATGATGCATGCATTGTTCTGAAGGTCGAGAAAATAGGTATGATGATATGATGCTTATGGCAAGTCATGTTTTCCTCTTGTGCTGCCAGTACGTCCTGGGCCTATCTCTGCGTGTTACTCGTTCACTTGTCCACTTTCAAGTACGTGACATCTATGGGAACCTGTCTGGATTTACATCAAACCAATGACAGGATAATGTGTTTTGCTTACACTTTTATCACTTAACTATGGTTACTTAATACATATTTTTACCTCATTAAATTACTTAACTGTGATACTGATGTGATTTAGTATAAATACCATAAATGAGTAACTTCTTAGGTAGTCAATCAGGTTCTCCTGGTGCTCAGTAGGATTTGCAGATTAAGTACTTAGTAAATTTCTTAGCTTTGCGATATTTCGAACCATTTACACATTCAGTGGCATTTTCTTTAGGTGAGAGTTGTGCTAGATTGTATATACAATGAAAAAATTCTCCGAGTTGTACGATTTCCTGGAAGCTTGTATAATATTCTTTTGGGGTCGAAATGAAGCAAGTAATTAAAGGTTTTTGCTACATGGAGTAACCCCTTAGAATAAGGATATAATCATATGAATCCATCAAAGTGTCACAAGAGGCTCTTGAACTTAATAGAAATTATTTAGTGATTGTAATGTCTTATATCTATGAATCATTGCATAAAACGAACTTCATTAATTTTCTTTTCCACCAATGAATAATGAATTTGTGATAGTCCAAGAGGTACAACAAAATCTTGGAGATGTGAAAGGTAGACCATCGTATCTCTTTGTGACCTTCCACTAACTAAATGGTCCCAAACCGTGTTTGCGTGTATAGTTGAATAGTAAGAACGTAGGCTTTCAAGGAGAAGGAAATTAAATTTATGAAAAATGTCTCTAAGCCAATTTCTTACCTTGAATGTTCTAAGTCTGACTTTGTACATTTCTCTGTCCAGAAAAACAAATCTAAGAAAAAAAATAGGAACTCACTTGCCATTCCATGGATAGTAAAGTGTTTAGAGATTATTTGGTCAAAATTGAAAGAAGTATCTAGAAGAATTGTGTCGGCCTTGAACTTCACTTAGAAAAATAAAATTAAGTTCGAGTAAAATCATTATTTCACTAGAAACTTTTTAAACAAGTTCTTCAACTTTAAATTTTTCATTTCACGTCTCATGCATATAGAACTACTATTATTTGGGAAAATCTAATGACACCGGAAAATGTAACGGACAAACTTCTTTATAATTCATGTATCAGCTAAATAATGGCAGATTTGAGTCTTTTAAAGGAGAGTGAAGCAACTTCCTCATTGTTTCGCCAATTAACTTTATTTTTCTTCAAAACTTGTTAACTATATACACATATGTTAATTCTACTTTCTAAATATCTTAATTTTATTTAAAAAACAAAAAAAAAACTACTGTAATGTATTGAAGTATTCTTGATTATTTTATAGCTTGAACATGAGTGTCGTTTGGGAAGTAGAACCACTCATTGAGTTGTGAAATAGCAATAAATGAATGAATAGTTGTCAGCTCTAATAAACAGTAGACATACTGTTGAGAAATTAAAAGCAATACATGTGTTTCTGATTCCAATCTTCATGTGCCTTACCGTGGCTGACCCCCCTCCATGTGGAATTGTGGATACATCCTCCAATCCAAGACCCAATTAAGTTTCATTTCTCTCCACTATTCTTTTAAGTTATTTACAATACGAAGAGTTTAAATTCTATGTACGATAGTATAAAAATCATTTTACTATTAGATTATTTGTAAGGTAAGTATAAGTAACTTTTATAATAAGCGTTAACCAAAGACTTCATTTAAATAGTAACTAACCTCCTATACATCACAAAGTTAAATTATTTTTGTAATGTAAAAGAATCTTTACTTTTAACAATGTACCTAACTTAATTCCTTCCTAGAATCATTTGTTTCGAGCCCAAAACTTCCATTCTTAAAGTAGGTCTATGTGGTATATTCAAGGCTAATCCCTTTAAGCTTGAAAGAATAGTAGTATTTGTAAGAATTTTATTGGATCATGAACACAATATTCGCACAGCAGAAGTTAAAATTTTACCCAACAATGAACTGGTATAGCTATATGATAATCTAATGAATGTCAAAACATAATCAGGAATACTTATAAGTCTTTGTATATTGGATTCACAACTATGGTATCCACACGAGTTCTCTCCAATTGCAAGTTTCAACTCCAGTGTATTTATCTAATGAAGAACGCTAAGAATTCTTTTGTTAGAAGAGAGAAAGTAATTCAAGACTCTAAGTCTTGAATCCTCTGTTTTGTCCGACCGACTAACTTTATAATTATGGGGTTTGTGTTGTTTATATAATAGGTAAAGGGAAAAATCTAAACCTAAAAGGAGTACAAAAGACTAATTAGGCCCAAGTACTTTCTTTAGGTTTTCATCCAAACCCCTTTATTATATTAACATATTTAATTAAGTCCAAAATCCAATCTTGACTTAATTAAATAATTTCCATCAAATAGAAATATATTTCATAATTATTATAAATTAAATATTTCGGTTCCTAACCGAATATTTAATACTTTCTCAATACACTCTTAGATTGAAAAGACAATCGCATATAGTGTGACCCTATAGGCCTTCACATATAGACATTAATCTAATTAAGGTTCATACGAAACTCCTAGACGGCTTCGTATGACGAACTCAAATGTGAAGTACGTTTACACGAATTCAGCAAACTTTACCTTTATGTGAAATAATAAAATCTTTTCATTCACGACACACTCGATTAAGCTTAGAATTTGCCAAGTGTCTATCTAAATGGCTTAATCACTTTATCTCATCTTTATTAGTCGACAACTAGACCATATTCAAAATATGTCTCTTGCATTGACCAATGACTCTATTCGACCTAATATAGAGAAGTTGAGTGTTCTCTCGAATTTCCAATCGAGGAATGAATCTTATTCTTGGCTCAACTACTGCCTTCGTTTACATCGTAATGCACCCAACTCAAGTCATATCTACCCATAAGGAGTGCAAATTTTGAACTTGGTCAAAGTACATCATTCTGCAAGCAAGACACATATTGACCTCAAGTTGAAGGACTTTTATATCCCACATGCCGATAACACTATAGACATGTATAATAAATAGTTTATCGGCAGGGTGTACCAATACTATCCAAAGTATCCATGTGTCTATCACGAATAACAATTACTTGTAGTCGTGAGACTCACTACATTCTCTAAGAATGTGATGCAGACCACATGTCGACTTATAACATATCATCGATATCCCATTCTCGATGATCATTAGTCGAGGCAATTTTGAGAGTTACGCTTTATCATTAATATTTCACTCTATCAATGACAGCGCCAACTCAAGGGAGCACATATATGAATAATTGCAAATAATCAAATAATAATTTAATAACTGCAAATGCCATAAATATTAATCATTAATAATATGAATGTGTTCAAGTACATTTGTCCATAATTATGATTGTCTCTAGAATACATATACTTTCAGTATTATGTTTGAATGAAAATGAAAAGAAAAGTACTCTACGAGTTAAAATTAAACAATTAAGGAAGTTCTAAAAAATTACTTTTATATGTCATGATTTAACGTTCCAATGTTCCATTTACCAGTTTATGGTTCCACACTAGTTTCATTTTTTCTTGATTATGAGTTCTTATGTATGTGAACTTTAGATTGTTCCATTGATCAAATGAGTGTAATTTTCTTAGTTTTTTAATTTTAACATAATTAAGTGATAAAAGCTTGTCTAAACATAATGATCATGTAATTATTGTTTGATCATTGATGCATACATGAATTTTTTCCTAGTTGAAATACCAAGAGCTTAATTTAGATTCATATATTCAGCTGTGCGAATCATACATGGGACTGAATCATGACTAGGTAACAAGTGAATAAAAATAGTATAGTCCACTTGCATGATTCAAATGATCTGTAGAAATCCCTTCAGTAAAGTCCACAGATGAAAATTAGTTATCCACTAAGGATTTTCACAGTTGATTTATTTAAAACGTCCAAATTAATTTTTCAATTCATGTAATTGAAAATTTTAATTGTCAACCGAGTTTTACGCGTGGAATTTTAAACTTCGTAATAATGATCATTTTAAAAAGTACTTCCGTTTAATTTTACTTGTCCACTATACTAAAAATAATTGTCCAATTTTACTTATCCACTTTAGAAAATCAAGAGACAATTTACCACTTCATACCTATTTTACCCTTATCATTTATTATTAGGTTGACAAGTTCAAGAAAATTTTAGTGGTTGCACAACTTTTAAAGTATATTTTATTTATTTCAGTCATTAGGTTATTTAACAATAATTAGGGATGATATAGTAAAATTAACATTTTATTTTTGACTCCTTAATAGGCGTGTCAAGTTAAAATATGACAAGTAAAAATGGACTGAGGGAGTAGTAATAAGTACTAGAAAGTGGCAAATAAACTATATTTCTTGAAACATCTACATGTTCAGAAATTATCTGTAAAGAATGGATCTTGAGCCTAACTCAACCCCAAAAGCTAGCTTGTAGGATGAGGATTATTCAAGTCCATATAAGGAGTCCATGTTCCCATTTCATTTTCCGACGTGAGACTCTTAACACTCCCCGCACGCCCAGATGTCGTTAGCTGGAACGTGGACAATATAATTTGGGGGCCCAACATCGACGAACAAAGAATTGGAATGAGTCTGGCTCTGATACCATGTAAAAGTATGACATCTGGGCCTAACTCAACTCCAAAAGCTAGCTCATGAGGGGAGGATTGCCCAAGTCCATATAAGCAAACCACCAGTCAACTCCCAATCAATGTGAGACTTTAACCCACTCTAACACCCCCTTCACGGGCCCAACTGGAGCGTGGACTGGGAGCCCAAACGGGAATGGACCTGGCTATGATACCATGTAAAGAACGAATCTTGGATCTAACTCAACCCCAAAAGCTAGCTTGTAGGGTGAAGATTGTCCAAGTCCATATAAGAAGTCCATGTTCTCATTCTATTTTCCGATGTGAGACTCTTAACATTATCAATGTTACACGTGACAACAATCTCATAAATCAAACAACGACTACCTTAGATCCATATATGCCTTTAAGCTTTTAACCTTAATGATTAAAACAATAAAAATCATTTCTAAATTACTTCAATATAAAAGAATCTAAACTAAGTATTATGGCTAAAAATGTGTATAAGGTTTTTATATAAAATATATATATTTGAGCGCATACATTAAATACTAAATTGACTAAATATTGTATTTTCGATTTGATTCAATTCTTTTGATTTTTGTTAACACCCTGGCCATCACTTCTGTCTCCTGAAGGTGAACATCAAAGAACAAGTCCTTTGCTAGTTGTAAAAACTGTTAGAAAGTTCAATCAAGAAACATTAAGATTGGTCCTCCGGGGCATAGTCCAGTGGCAAAGCCTGAGCGCTATAAGACACTCTGGCATGGGACAGCGTGGGTTCGATTCCCCGCAAGCACGAAGAAACTCTGCATGTTGGGGAATTTGACCTTGTCTCATTGATCGCCAGTACGCTCCCAGAAAAACTGGCCACCGGAGCACATCCCGAGATTTACCTAGTAATAGTGTTGAAGGACCGGTGCTATTACCTCCAGGACGTCTGGGTAATACCAGTGAAGTAGTCAGGCGCAAGCCTGGAAATCTGGATTATCAAAAAAAAAAAAAAAAAAAAAAACATTAAGATTGCAAGAACACTAAAGAAAGAAATCTTTTTGGCCATATATAGGATTCTTTATAATTGAACTGTGAGGTGTTACGGCATTGTACGGATGGTACCATTTGTTGGAAAATGGGGCAGTCATCATGTGATGTGTTTTTTTTTCTTGTGAACGTTTGGTGTTTGAACTTCGACCTTTTTTTTAAATTTCTCCCTAAGTATCTGATATCCGTATTAAAGTTCGATTAAATTTGAATTCACATTAAAAAAATTCTACATTTGAGGGTAAACGATCCTAATAAAAATGATTTCATACCCAATATATATAGTTCAAATCCAAAACCTTTAATTACTTAAAAATGAAAGAATATTTATTACTCCGTCACAACTCTTATAAATTGAATTATGGCCTTTATGGAAAAAAGTCAAAGCCACAAATAGCATAAGGTTTGTCAATTGATTAGGTACATGTGCCACTGCCACATCACATGTCCTATGTCTTCTTTCTTGTTTTCTACAACCCATATCCCATCTCTTCATAAAACAACCTGGTCAAGAACTTCTAGTTGGGTTTCTTTTTTAGTAATTTAAGTTTTGGCCTTCTTTGAAGTCTTCAATTTAATTTATTTGCATTCGTTTTCAATCCTTTTCTTTTGTTGAAATTTCCTTTCTACTCACCTCATCACTCAGTGAATAAGCAGATGAAAAGTGGTTGGAGGTTTGACGTCGATCTTCTTATAATATTATTGTATTAGGTAATCAGTTAATTGTAAGTTCCACATTCACTTTATGTGCTAGTTTTTAAAATTGAGTCAAGTTTAAACCTTATTTTTCGGTGGGAGGGGTGTTTAATTAGTGTCAGCCACTAGTTGGTTAAAAGCATGAATTATTATCTCGTTATATAATTTTGAATAATTCTCACCTTTTGAGATAATTTTCGAAGTTAAATTAGATTCGGTATTCATTTTTGACGCGATTTACCTTATTTGTTAGAATGGATATAATTACTTGAGAGCAATTGCGAGCATAGTCATTACTTTTGACTCAAAATAAAGTACTAAGTTCACATTTATTGTCACAATAATATTGATCCAGTCAAAATTGAGTTGCCCACGTGCTCTGGATCGGATAAGTGTGATTAAATTTATGGATTTCAGTCTTCTTACTCTCCTACTCTTTTCCCTAAACGTACAAGATTGAAAACATTTAGCTAGCGTTTGACCTTAGATGAAGTTGTATTTGAACTAGGGGTGGCCAGTGGGCCGGGCTCGGGTCTGACGGGCTGGGTCTGGCGGGGTCGGGGTCGGGGCGGGACGAGCCAGGGGGTCGGGGTCGGGGCTAGCGGGCCTAGCGGGGTCGGGTCTAGCGGGACCTGCTCCAGTCCCGTCCCGATCCCGTCGGTATCGGGGCGGGGCGGGGCGGGGCGGGCTCGGGCTCGGGGCGGGGTACGGTCAGTTTTTTTTTTTTTTTTTTTTTTTTTAAATAACATATGTATAAAAAAAACTCAATAAACAAAACAAGATAGTGTAATAAAAACATCCCAAGGCTGTTTTTGTGCCTCTTATATTATTTAATAGACATGTGATTTTTTTGTAATACAAATACAATTGTCTAAAATCTAAATTGCAACTTTGTGGTGTTGTCCAAAAGTTGCAAATTACATAATAAAATTGCAATTAAAAAAATTACATTTTCAAAAAAACCTGTTCTAATTGCTTGATGATTTCATGTGGTTCTTCGGTTGGAATTGGTATTTGTTGGTCAAATTGATCCACGTCGCTTCCACTACCTTCGGTTAAGATTTCGTTGTAGTTTTCATCATCTTCTTCGTTGATCTCCGGTTGACCGCACCTTCTCCGCTCCGCTCGTATCCAATCTTTGAATAATACTTGCAATTTCCAAGCCGTCTCCGGCCAATGAGTGTCTCGTGGTCTCCTATTTGATATCTCGCTCATAGAAAAAACGCTTTCCGACGCAGCTTGATGACGCTTGAATGTTCAAAACATCTCGAGCCATCAATGAAAGTGTCGGAAAGGTCTTCTCATTCCCCTCCAAGTATTTCACAAGTCTTCTTGTCCATCTTCATTGATAACTTCTTGATACGGTACGAGAACCCCGCAAAACAAAAATATCCAACTAGCTAATTTGGTTAGTAGTAGAGGTACGGCCGCACATTCTATTTCTCGAGGCTTTCAATACTAGCCGCGAAACAACATGTATTTTGTGAGGTTGTGTTGAAGATGAAGAAGATGGTATGGAAGCCGAGTAAGTTACTAGCATTTTCTTGTTGATAAAATCTATATATATTTTTGCATTGGTGTTCTACGCTAGACACCACTTCTTCTTTAGTTTGTTCAATAGGTGGTGGGTGATTTAGATTTTTGGGACTTGGAGGTGGTAGTACTTCTATACAATCGTAAATAGTTTCAATTAGTGATTTAGTACCGTCTATTTTAATAGTAGGATTTAATACAGAAACAATAATATAAATAGAGGGAATAGGAATAAAATATTTTTTAATTTTGACAAACATTTTTTTAATAGCTGCCTTATAAGCTGGTTTTTCCATATATTCACTAAGTAATACAAATATTAGAGTTATATAAAATAACATTAGTTGAAATAGTAGGATAATATATACCGAAAAATTCTTTTGTTGCTTGAAAAAATTTCTCTAAAAATACAATAAGTTCGAAATTTTTTACCCAATCACTATCTAAAATCATATCAGCTGGCTTTTTATTATGAGAGTTAAAAAATAAAGTTATAGGTAATTTATAGTCATAAGCAACAAGTAGTTGCTCGTATAAAGAATTCCACCTAGTGGATACTTCTTGTGGAATTCTTCTATAAGGTAGTCCACAATCGTGACAAGTTTTTTTATATTCTTTTCTACGTTGTACTTTATTACTTTTAAAAATAAAGTTTATAGCAAATTGTATTTTACTAAGAATGTCTTCAAAAAGTGATAGACCATCCTTTACAATTAAGTTATATATATGGCACGCGCATTTTATATGAAAATGGTCCGGAAAAGATGGAGTTAAACTATTTTTTAACATTGTAATTGCGTAATTGTTATTAGAAGCGTTATCTAATGTAATAGTCATAATTTTATCGGTAATTCCGTAATAATCGCACACTTGATAAATATTTTCTCGCAATAAAAGTACCAAAGTGTGCCTATCATCTATATATCTATACGCTAAAATACGTTTTTGCATAGACCATTTATAATCTATCCAATGACAAGTTACGAGTTAAATAATCATGGCCGTTAGTACTACGACCTATATCGACGTGATAGATACTTTGCCATTAAAATGATATAATGAAAAACGTAAATATTGTTGATATTCATGCGCGAATTTAAATACATCTCTCTTAACAAATTGATCTAGGAAAATCGTTAAAAGCGAGGATTATATATATCTCTAATGTAATGAATAAAACCGGGAGATGAAGAAAATGAAAAAGGCAAACCCTCCACAAAGAACTAATTTTGATATTGCTTCCCTATCTCTATGTTTATTGTATTTAGAGCCTACAATTCCCCCCGTCATAGGGTTAATTTGACCACGTGCTTGGTCCCACAAGATATCGGTATGTGAACCTTGTCCCGATGGAGCGGCGTTTGCGCACCCGGTTTTGAAGCCTGGTATTGGGCATACCTAGCTGGATGAACACTTACTATGTGTCTAATTAAACCCCCCGTCCCACCGTGACCTTTTCCAGTTTTAAATTTTAAAACATTTTTACAAATTTTAAAATATTTTTACAAATTTTACATATGGCTACTTGATTCTCTACGTCCCTATCAAAAAATGTCCATGCATCTGATTTTAATGGTAGTTTTGCTGGACCTCGTCTCATACTAGGGGAATAGGAGGTATTTCAATTGAAGGTGCACTAGTGGGTGTCTTATCATCAACATTAGTGGGTATATCATCTAGATCATCGTCTAAATTAAAGTCTTCTTGAGTTCCAGAAAATAGCTCCTGGTCTAAATCTAATGGTATTGTAGGAAAATGTTGAGTATCAACAAAATCATCCTGTGTAGGAATAAGATGACTAGAAGAAGTACCCTTGTCCTGGTTGCCCCTACTAGAAGAAGCACTCTTACCCTTACCCTTAAACATACCTTTTAATCCTTCCATTTTAATTATGATAATAAATAATTAAAGACAATAAAATTAAGTGCGCTAAATAAAAATATAAAATAAACAGACAATAATAATTTAATGAAGGAACGAATGTACCAAACGCCGACGTAACGTCGACGTGTAATCGAGAGGTTGAAAATTGAAACTTTGCTCGATGGAAGATCCTCAAGCTAGTTGCCAACTTCACTCCCAATTCCCAAATGAATTAATAAAATTGAATATTTAGCAAACAATGTAGATAGATATATTGAGAAATTATAGAGATTGTAGGAAGATTTGTGAGAAAGATGAAGAGAAAAATGAGTTATTTATAGTTGAAAATTGGGTTAAAGTGTAAATATAATAACTTATGGGTTAAAAATAAATATTAAGGGGTAGGGGGGTTGGGGGAGGGGGGGGGCTAAAATGGCCGTTGGCCAACGGCCATAATCTAAAATGGTCGTTGGTGCAACGGCCAAACGGCCATTTTTGCAAAGGGGGAAAAGGGCGGGGTCGGGGTCGGGGCGGGGACGGGTCAGGCGGGCCTGGGGCGGGCTCGGGTCTGGTGGGACGAGACATCGTCCCGTCCCGAGTTCGAGTCCAGCCCCCGTTAATTTTTTTTTTAAAGCGGGGTCGGGGCGGGACCGGGGCGGGCTCGGGTCGGAGTCGGGCCGTCCCGGCCCACTGGCCAACCCTAATTTGAACATACATTTTACTTGATTTTTTTTTTGAATAAATCTTTTAAAAAATTCAAAAACTGATCAAATTCCATGTACAAACAATATTTTCAATTTTTCTTTTTTAAAAAGCTTCCAAAATCTATGGAACAAAATCCTATTTTCTAGAGAATAGAATAGGACCTGCATACAATTCTCCGCTACGAAAAGATTCACAAAATTGTGCTCTATTTTGTGTCCATGGTTTGTATAACATCTTCAAAATTACTGGTACAAAAGAATAAAGGATGCAGGGTACTCTACATATTTACTTTTTTAAAAAAAATAAAAATCCAAATCTGCTCCTGCTTATTTGATTTGTGATTCCTTTTGCAGATGTCCCAATTCAAATTAATATAAAAAAATTTCTAGTTGGTATCTGTTAATTTCAGAGTTATCATTAATTGTAGTTATCTATGATTCTATGGTACAGGAAAAAAGACAGACGAGGCCAAGTGAATGAGAATCAAAGAGAAAATCCAAATCTGATCTGTGTAAAGATAAGAATCTAATATTACAAGCTCTGTAATTGTTGCCAACTTTTTTCAGTTGCTTTTCATGATAATGCTAGGGTGACAGATATTCCAATATTACAGAATCATTCTATTATTGGCAGCTTTGAAAAATGAAAAGTTCCTTTTGAGTCATATTGTGGGTTGTGACCATGCTTTTGTCGGATATGTAAAGCAATACGAAAAGTAAATAAATATTACAACATGCAAAATCCTAGTGTTTAAGTTATTAAATACGGGTGGACGCACATTCCCACCAAAGGCAAATTTCCAACAGCTTTAACTATATTGTAATGTAAATCATGAATTGTTATAAAGTAAGTAATAATAATATGAGAATTATAGTACGAAGAATAAATAATAAGAGTTGTTATATATTGAAAATAAATAATACATGAATTGCTATAACCAAATATGAAATCAACCCACATTTGATCTACTGGAACCAAATGATTCCTTAGAGTTTAATCTATATGCACCGAGAGTATCAAAATATTTACACAAATAGCTCATTTTTACCTATTGAAACATGTCATTTATCATATTTTGCAGGTTATTAATTTATAATTGTTATATAAAGTTATTGTAATCTAGCTACTCAATTATACGAATATTATGAACCGAATTTTCTTTTTCCCTCTTTTTTGACCCCAATTAGAAGGAAAAGGACCCAATTCAATACTTAATGGTCCAGTAAATAAATTCTAATGGTATCTTGGATAAAAGCCACCTGGCTGCTTAGAGTCTTAATGGTTTGGATGTATTTGATTTTTCCTTTGCGTTTTTTTCACAGAAACAAACTAACAGACTTATATAACATTGTTCCCAAAATATAAAAATCTGTACATTTTCAGTAAACCATAAAAACGACTAAACAACCAAAAATATTAATATCAACATTTTGTTTTTTTTACTTCAAATGTTAGAAAGGAAAATAAGGAAAGAATTCGGTAACCTAACTATTAGGGAATATATATATGGCAAAAGACCACCTTAAACTATATCTCAAAAGTCTAGTTCACATTCTAACTATTTGAGCGACTTATTTCTCCCTTATATTTATTTTTTATGGAATTAATAACACCCTAACGACTGATATGACATCAAAATAAATAAAAATAATAAATAGGACGGGTGAGAGATAAAATATAGGCCAAAAATAATAAAAGGAAAAGACACTGCCAACCGCCCCAAACCACCACGTTCACCTGCACCTCCTCAGTCCATTCGAAACCCTCTGTGCTTGGCCAATGATTTCTCCAACCCTCCATTGGTATACTTGTGAAATTTCCCACAAAATAATAATAATAATAATAAATCTGTTGCCATTGATGGAGAAATTCTGAATTAGAGAAGCATGGAGATAATAAAAACTTCATCGGCTTGTAATCAAACTTTACTGTTACCTTTTCTTTTGTGATCCTTTATTTTTTTATTTTGAACCCAACTACTTAAAAGTTAATCATTGAATTTGAAAGATTTATCATGTGTTTTTGATGATGATGGTTGGAGGCAATGGTGGATTTGGTGGTGTACAGTACAGTGAAGAAGAAAGCAATTGGAGTGAGAGTGACATGGCATTTTTCCCCCAAATTTGATATAGTATTTGATGTGGCGCTAGTGTTGTGTGACTGATCATAAGAAAAAAACAGGTTGAAGTGTCGACTCGACTTTTTAAATATAGTTTAAGGGGTAAATATGTCTTTATTTTGCAGTTTTCAGTTTGTTATATCTATATTTTTTTTTTGTAAAAGAACCAACTGATGTGTTAGCTTTGATTATTTTTGTGGAAAAATCAAATACATCTAAACCATTAAAAATCTAAACAGCCATGTGTCCATTAAATAGTGGACTGGATCCTTTCCCCAAGAATACCAGCCTAACCTTCTTTTCTATGAAAAAAATCACTATTGCCCTTTAAATAGTGGACTGATTTATAATTAAAGACAAGCACAAAATAGGGGCAAAAGTGCCAATGAACCTCTGTTCTTTAAAACATCAAGTAATGTACACTTCATGTAAGCTCACAAAAATCCAAAGTGTTTGGCCCAGTGGCCAATACATTAGGGTATTGCTGTCTGAGGTTTCGTGTTCGAGTCCTCTCGATCGGCGAGAGTGGAATCACAGTGTTCCCCAAAAAAATCCCTCCATACGCGTAGGGCCAAGCGGTGTATACTAATCCGTAGGGCCGTGGCGGGTGGGATTTTCTTCGGAGTATGGGGCCGTAATGCGGTGGGACCGATCACTTTAAAAAGTTTACCCTACCACAGCTTTTATCCAAAGTGTTTGCCCGGTGGCCAATACATTAGGGTATTCTTTGTCGAGGTTCCATGTTCGAGTCCTCCGATCGGCGAGAGTGGAGCTGTGTTCCCCCAAAAAAATTCCTCCATACGCGTAGGGCCAAGCGGTGTATACTAATCCGTAGGGCCAAGCCGGAGGTGGGGTTTTCTGGGGTATGGGGCCGTAATACGGTGGGACCAGTCACTTTAAAAGGTTTATCCTACCACAATTTTGTCCGCTTGAGCAGCTCAATTGGTTATCAAGGGGATATTTGGAAAATGTAAGCTCACAAAAGACTTTTTCTTGTTAAGAAAGAAGAAAATCCTTAAATACCTATTACATGCTAGAAAGTAGCATAAATTGGTTTTTTCGTTTTGGAAGTTTGTTTGTGGATGCAAATCCTTCTCTCCCCTAACTTTAACTTGAATCCCTTGAAAATTCAAACAAGTCCCACTTGGTACTTTATTAACTTAAGATACAATTTTTAAACATTACATATGAAATATCAAAATAATATTTAATAACTTTATGCTTATGATCATAAAACAGAAGTTAGGTGAGCAAATTATTCACTCTGTAGCTCCGTTAAAATCGAGGGCAATACGAGACGATTTAATAATTATATACTAACATTAAGGATATGAATCCTACAAAGTACAAAATATAACCATCAATGCACGGACGTGAAGGACCTAACTGACGTAATAGAAACTTCCATTCACTGGTTTGTAATTATTGCAAATTTGCTATACTAAACACTAAATTGCTTTCCACTCATTTATCCGACTATAAATAGATTATATTTCTTGAATGGTGCTACAAATTAGAAGAATATATTCTTATAGAATAAGCAATGCCATTTAAGCTCACTGAAAGGGCAAAATTTTCAAATTCTTTTTTTCATTTTTCACAATAAAATATGGTATTTTGATAGGAAAAGTCTTCAAAATAACTGTCTTCAAAACCGTTAAATTAGGTCGATGCAAATTTTGTACTGTGCATACATATATGGCTAGCGACTTCGAAGACTTATTCTATGATTTGTTATTGACTTTTTGTTCGAACAAAGAAATCTGGATATTAAAAGCTATTGTCACAGACCTAAAATAAATATATAAAATATATCTCATCACTAACATACACCAAAAATATTGTTGGTCTACTCTAAATGGGAAATTAAAGTTAAATACACACCTATCATCCTTATTTACATTGGTCATGACTCATGACAACTACATCAAGGAAATTTGCTCAACATTAGGGTGTTTTGACACCGAGAGAATGTTTGCGATTTTTTCATGTTTGGTTAGTGAAAATATTTTGAAAAATATATTCTATAGGAAAATAATTCTTTAAAAATGAGAAAAAATAACTTTCTTAATGGGAGTATGAAAAATAAGTTTCATAAATGACATTACAAGCTCATTGTCTCCTTCCCACGCCTAAACGGCCCCAATCCCCACTCCTTACTCATCCCAACCCGTAGTATTTTTTAAAATTTCATACAAATGCTCTTGGGATAATATTTTTTGTTTACGTACTAAATACTAGAAAATGAATAAGAAAATTACTTATTTTTTAAGAAAATATTTTTTCGCCATAACAAACACATCCTAGGAAGGGGCGGATCTATGTAATGGCTCGGGGATTCCACAGCATCCGGACGCTCGGGTAAAATTTTATATCTGTATAGGTATTTTACATAATATAGTCTATATGATGAGTTAATGGCACCTAAAGTCAGTAACGGGAAACGGACTTATGGTGCCACGGTTTAAGTGCCAAAGTTACACGTGCTAGATTCGGGATCGAGTCTGAGTAGATGGACTATTATCTATCTTTGTTCCCTTTTCTTTCTGCTCCAGATCTTAATTTCTTTTATTCCTTCAATTTTCTCTCTTTACAAGTTCATTTTATTATTTATTAAACTATGTAGTTGCTCCCCTTTCTTTTCTAGACCTTCTAAACTTTTTTGGAAAGTGGAAAATGAAAAAAAGAAAGCTAATATGGAGGAAAAGTAAAGGCATCACTAACTCTCTAAACTTTTTGCATGCCCCATGTTTAATCATTTTTACTATGTTCAACTTTTCTACTTCCTGAATAATTAAATGAATAGCCACGGTACGGATATCTATCTATATATATGTATATATGCACAAGGTTACTTTGAAAAAAAGTTATTCGATATCTATATTAATAAATTAATAAATGTATGAAAATGAATATGTATATCTAATAATCTAATCATAAATAATTTATATTATGTACGTAAATATTATTTCGTCGGCACATTCATTAGTTTTCCTTTGAACTTTATAATATGGTTAATCAATCTACGTTACGTTTGAGCAGCTTCCGGTAGAAATGTGAGGTAAGATTTCGTACAATAGACCCTTGTGGTCCAAACCTTATCCGGATCCCGCGCATAGCGAGAACTTAGTGCAACGGGCTGACCCTTTTAATCTACATTACGTTTGCATTTATTGCCATGAGAAGTTTTGAGTGCATCAACATTATTTATAGTATTAACTCTTAAAATCTTATACTACTTATTTATGTTACGTTTGTATTTATTGTCATGAGAAGTTAATATTTTGTATTAACTAACTTTAAAATCTTATTTACAGATTTCTGGTGTTTTTTTGCTGGACCCTACTAAGAGATTGATTAGTGACATTTACTAATTAATTTTACATAAACTTGTTAGTAACTGGATCGTGTTAGTTAACAAACAGTGCAAAATTTGTAATAAAGCCAGCCAGCCAGCCTCATCAAGGGACAAAAGAAGAAAAAAAAAGAAGTCATACAATGACAAATTTTAATAGGGGGGAAATCTTTGGAAAAGGACAAATAAAACTAATTCCAAGTTATCTACTATTCTTTCCAAAAAATATTAACGATTTGTTGATTGTTCGGTGGACACCACAAAAAGCTGTCCATTTTTTTATTTTTTTTTATCTTATGTGAAAAGTTCCACTAAAAAACACATCTTGTACCTTTTGGATCACAAAAAAAAAAAACTTGAATGAAATGTTCAATGATTTGCCAATTATACAGTTATTATTTTCAATTTTTAATTGGTTTATTAAGTGAATCGTTGATTGTCAAATGGCTAGCTTTTCAAAGTAATTTAGAGTGGAGAGCATGCAATAAGTGATAATCACGTCCTAATAATTAGTAGTAGTAGAATTTGATTAGGACGAGATCCCTTCAACTTTATTGAGGATTATGCAATCCCATGTGACCTTAAAATTATATTATGTGTAGTGGCCAAGATCATTGGATTTGTATTTCAATTATTGTTCTGATACGTGGGTACATGACCATGACTACATGAACATGACTACACAAGCCAGCCTCTTTTTTTAGCTAATATACCAACTTTATGTTCATGGACAGTTCGAGATATCATCATAGAATAAAGTACGGTATCGTGTTCAAATAGGATTAGGATTGTAATTAAACTAGTGTACAAACTTACCATAGTTGTAGAAGTCTTTTACAAGTATGATTGAAATTTAGAAGTATATTATGAATATGATTTTTCATATTTGGAGATTGTAACTTGTATATATACCCCATTCAATGAATTATTTCTTTCATGGTATCGGAAGTCTAGGTCTAAAATACCTTCTCCTAAAAACACTTTCGCTCTTCTCAATTTCTGCTCTATTTCCGTGAACCCTTCCCCGGTTTCCGTGCACTTTTCCTCCTCTATTCCCAAATTTTCTTCCTAGTCCCTAATTCACATATTGTTCTTTCATTATGTCTACGTCAAAGAACATATTTCATCATGCCCTTACAGTTTCCAACATCAAGAACCACATTCCTATTGTTCTTGAGATGGAAAATGTCCAATACGCGACGTGGGCGGAATTATTCAAAGTTCACACACGCTCGCATCAAGTCCTCAATCACATAATCCCCTCGGTAACTGGCGAGGCGAAGGTGCCTACCCCCGAGGATGATCCTACTTCATGGACAACCGTTGATGCTATCGTTCTCCAGTGGATTTATTCCACAATCTCTACAGACCTCTTGGACACGATTATTGAACCCAACGCTACGACGATGGCTACTTGGAATAGGGTGCGTGATATATTCCAAGATAACAAAAATTCTCGTGATGTCACTCTTGAGCAGGAATTTTCCCATGTCAACATGGAAGATTTTCCTAACGTCTCGGCCTATTGTAAAAGGCTAAAGAATTGGCGGACCAACTCCGCAATGTTGGTGCGCCCGTTACCAATAATCGTCTTGTTCTTTAAATGGTTGTTGGACTTTCTGAGGCCTATAATGGCATTGGAACAATACTTCGTCAAAGTAATCATCTGCCACCATTTTATCAGGCCCGTTTCATGCTCACGTTAGAAGAGGTCGATTTAGCTAAAAAGGCGGCTACCGGAGCACATTCCGTCATAATGATGACCACATCAGACGATCCTCACTCATTCTCCGAAAATTCGGGCCAAAATCATAACCACGGTGGCGGCAAAAAGGGTTAAAATCGTAAAAATAATGGCAAAAATAGCGGTGTCAATCACGGTGGTAACGACAACGGAGGACGGAACAGTGGCAGCTACAACAGTGGGCCTTAGAGCAGTGGGTCGCATGCCAAATGGCCCCAGCCGTGGGCCCCCTGGCGGTGGGGCTGGGCTAGTGGCTATTGGACCAACAACCTTTATTTTCTGCCTGCTCCTTATGTGAGAAACTGGGCTCATTTCCAGCAAAATTCCTGGCCCAGTTTCTCGGTCCCAAATAGTGGAATGCGGTACAGTAATGGGTCGGGACAGTAGGCAGGCCTGCTTGGGTCTCAGCCCCCACATGCCTTCCATACTACGGGCCCAAATTAGATCTCGACACCTATAATTGAAGTCGCAATGCATACACTTGGCTTAAATCCCACATACGCGAATTGGTATATGGACACTGGAGCCGCTTCTCAAATGACGTCCGATCAAGGTACTCTCTCGTCTTATTCAAATTTGAGAAAAAATCGTGGTATAATTATTGGTAATGGCAACTCAATTCCAATTTGCGGTTATGGACACACAACTTTATCTCCCCCACATTCACCTCTAATTTTGAAAAATATCATTCATGCCCTAACTTAATTAAAAAATTGGTGTCTGTCCGAAAATTCACCACTGATAATTGGGTTTCTGTTAATTTTGATCCCTTTGGATTCTGTGAAGGATTTCAAAATGGGGATACCTCTAATGAGATGCAATAGTAAGGGAGAGCTTTATCCAATCACAACTACCACCACTTCCACGAGTCGAGTCGTGCCGTCTACTTTTGTCGCCCTTGCTCCTACCTTGTGGCATGCACGTTCGGGTCATCCGGAATCGTCTATTATTTTGTGTTTGCATCAAAACAATTTTATTTCTTGTAAGGGTACGCGTAGTACTCCACTTTGTTCTTCTTGTTCGTTAGGGAGACATGTTCGATTGCCATTTGTAGCCTCTACTTCTCGTACTTTGATGCCTTTTGACGTTATTCATAGTGATTTATGGACATCTCCCATTTTAAGTTCTTTGGGCCATCGTTATTATGTCTTATTTTTGGATGATTATTCTAATTTTTTGTGTACCTTTCCGTTATCCAAAAAGTCTCAAGTTTTTCCACTTTCTTAAAATTTAGAGCATTCATCTGTACCCAATTCGAATGAGAAATTTAAAATATTCAATGTGATAATGGCAAGGAATACAATAATGGGTTGTTTCAGGAATTTTGTGATGCTAATGGCATAATTTTTTTGTTTTTCTTGTCCTCATACGCCCTCACAAAATGGGAAAGCCGAATGGAAAATTCATACCATTAATAATATTCTCTGAACTTTATTAGCACATGCTTCCGTACCCCATTCCTTTTGGCATCATGCACTACAAATGTCTACTTACCTCCTTAACGTACTTCCTACCAAAGGGTTAGCATATGAATCTCCCCTTAAAATTCTCTATAATAAGACTCATTCGTATTCACATCTTAGGGTCTTTAGGTGTATATGCTATCCACTTTTCCAGTCAACTACAATTAACAAACTTCAAGCTCGTTCTACCGCTTGTGTGTTTTTGGATTATCCATCTAATCATCCTGGTTACAAAAATTTTGATTTATCGTCTAATAAAATCATAATTAGTCGTCATGTTCTTTTTTATGAAACCCAATTTCCGTTTGCTAAAGTGAGTAGTCCCGTGCCTAATTTGTATAATTTTTTAGATGACGATGTCTCACCATATATTATCCACCATTTTTCGGACTTGTCCCGTGACCAAAATACGCTAGCAGGTCCACACAGTCCCGTTACCACTGTTCCGTCGATTCTGCCCAGTGGGCCAGAAACACGGCCCAATACTGATCTCGGTCGTTCCGGTGTTCCACCCACTTCGATGTCTGTACGCCCCCTCCGCCGATCCGTCACCGTCCCGCATATTGCCCCAAATCCACCCAACTCTACCTCGAGTCAAGGGCCCGTTACTCGTAGTCAAAGGGGTATTTTTAAACCAAAATAACATTTTAATCTCAATTCTAATGTCTCTAAGTCTCCACTACCACGAACCCCTGTGTTTGCACTATATGACCCGAATTGGAAATTGACTATGACTGACGAATATAATGCTCTTATTGAAAATAAAATGTGAGAGTTAGTACCTCCTCCATCTGGTGTTAATATTATTCGGTCTATGTGAATTTTGACTCATAAAGAAAATTCTGACGTTTCTTTTGAGAGACACAAGACTCGTCTTGTAGGTGATGGTAAAACCTAATAGGTTGGCGTGAATTATGGTAAGACTTTAGTCCGGTGGTCAAACCGGCTACCATTCGCATTGTTCTTAGTTTGGCTCTCTCAAAAGCATGGCATATTCATCAGTTGGATGTAAAGAATGCTTTCTTACACGGTGATCTTAAGAAGACAGTTTATATGCATCAGCCTTTGGGTTTTCGAGATCCCAATCATCCTCATCATGTCTGTTTGTTGAAGAAGTCATTGTATGTGCTTAAGTAGGCCCCGCGAGCTTGATATAAGAGGTTTACAGATTATGTATCTACTATTGGGTTTTCTCACAGCCGTTCTAATCATTCTCTATTTATATATCGTCGTGATACTTCTCTGTCATACATTTTATTGTATGTAGATGATATTATATTGACTACTTTATCTGGTAATCTGCGCAAGTCTATCATGTCACTTCTCAGTTCTGAATTTGCAATGAAAGACTTGTGACCCTTGAGTTATTTCTTGGGCATTAGTGTCATATGTCATTCAGGTGGTCTATTTTTATCTTAGAGGAAGTATGTTGCAGAGATTATTGAGAGAACTGGTATGTCATCTTGTAAGTCTATTTCCACTCCGGTTGATACCAAATCGAAGCTGAGTACTACGTCAGGCACACCTTATGAGAATCCCACCCATTATCGCAGTTTTACATGGGCACTTCAGTATCTTACTTTCACGAGACATGATATTACTTATGCAGTTCAGCAACTATATTTATTCATGTATGACCCACGAATTGAGCACATGCATTCGCTCAAACGCATTATACGGTACATCTAGGGCACACTTGATTATGTATTGCATTTATATCCTTCTTCCGTCTCTACTCTTGTGTCATATACAAATGCTGATTGGGGTGGCTGTCCTGATATCAGTCGCTCGACAGCTGATTATTGTATGTTTCTTGAGGATAACTTGGTCTCGTGGTTTGCAAAATGCCAGACTACATTATCGCGATCTAGTACAGAGGTTGAGTATCGAGGCGTGGCTAATGTGGTATCTGAATCATGTTGGCTGCGCAATCTTTTATTAGAATTACACTTTCCTATTTAGAAAGCTACCTTAGTCTATTGTGATAATGTTAGTGCAGTCTATCCTTTTAGCAATCCGGTCCAACATCAGCGCACTAAACATATCGAGATGGAATTCACTTTGTTCGTGAAAAGGTAACTCGTGGACAAGTACGCGTTTTACATGTGCCATCCAGATACCAAATTGCTGACATCTTTACGAAGAGCCTTCCCTCAGTTCTATTTGAAGATTTTAGGGACAGTCTCAACGTCAGTGGCGGAACTTGCCCAAAATATTAAGGGGGCAGTAACTACTAACAAAAATATTATAATTGAAATTTATAAGAACAGAATATTATTTTATCAAAGATTCAAAATAACATCATCACAACAAAAATATAATATATAGAAGGAAAGAAGTACCTAAAATTAAAGTGCTGCTCTTCATTCTTTTAAAGACTTGAAATCATTACTAATTGAATCAGAGGGCATCCTTTTCTAGTAAAGACATCAGCTACAGGATGCCCACTTGGCTTTTTACTGAACAAGTAAAAAAGCAAACAATAAACAACATCATTAGTCGGTGAGTACTCTAGCCATGAAGGGAAAATTTTGAACCAAGATGCTTGACATCGCCTTGGATGCTTATCTCTATTGAGGGATACTTTCAACTTGACATTATAGGGAACTCAATTGAGATAAGCTCTTCGAATTTCATCTCTTCGATTTACTGGATATTCCCAAATTTGGGGACGCTTTCCGGGGTCACGTTCTAAACAATTGACATCAAATTCATCCATGGTGACTTTTTGAATCTTGCAAGGTTGCTCATCCAGTTGAACCGTATGATCATCAGAATGGTGCTTTTCAAATGTCGATGTTAAAGCTATACAATTTTCATCTTTGTTGGAAGCTTTCCTCTTGAAAAATGCATCAATTTTCTTAAGTTGGACCATCGTACCACTCCTAAAAAATACATAAATCAATTATCAAAGATAACATCTAAATCTGAAAACAGAACTAAGTTAGAGAAATTCGGCTTTTAAAGCCTTAATCTGTTAATTCCACTACCATAAGCCCAAAACAGCCTCGTATATGATGAAACAAACATAAAGTTTTCCCAATCTCACGAAATCAGCCACACAGAAAAAGAAAATTTTAGACTAGGAGAAACCTTGGAAAAATAAAAGAATAGTTAGGATTTTGGCAAAAGACAAATTCCAGATCGTAATTTCAAAATCTAGGATTTCTACGCTCGAAAATGAGACTTGTAAGGGTTCTTGAATTAGTATAAAATATAGAATTCCAAAACCTCATAAGTTCTTCTTGAAATCGATGTGGGACAACTACAAGTGAATTTCATCAATTTTTTATTTCTTTTCGAAAATATTTGATTCTCAACCAATGGGATACGTTGCCTTTCGTCCTCAATACAGTCAATAGTATAAAAATTAAAAGCCATTAAGAACTCACAGAACAACAAAGAGGAGAGAAAGAGAGAGATTACCACTGTTGGGGATTTACCACTGTTGGGGGTTTGGAGCTGAGATGCGGTGGGGGTGGCCGCAGTGTGTAAGAGCAAAATAGGAGCTGATGTCTTGTTTAGAACGTGAAATTAGAGTGACGTGTGAGAGAGAGGGGTATATATAAAAAAATTTGAGTTTATTTAGGGGGGCCACAACCCCCCAAGCCTTGATCGATATGAGAAAGATGCGCCCAAGCTCAGCGTACGACAACCGCCCGCTATGACTGCGGGGGTGTGATATAATATAGCACGGTACCGTGCTCAAAGAGGATTAGGATTGTAATTAAACTAGTGTACAAACTTACCATAGTTGTAGAAGTCTTGTACAAGTATGATTGAGATTTAGAAGTATAGTATGAATATGATTTTTCATATTTGGAGATTGTAACTTGTATATATACCCCATTCATTAATAAAAATAATCAAGGGATTATTTCTTTCCATCACAATGGTCATTTTTATGAGTTGGGTTCTCCTCATCTGTTGTTAAATATGTTAAAGAAAAAAAAACCATAACCACACATAATTTAAGTTGTGTACAAATAATATACTATCAATTTTTCACGCATAATTTAAGTTTTGTGTACTAATAGTGTGTGTATCTGCATGCTTTTTATTTTTCTTTTACCCACCTCTTAGAATATATTAATTATGAGGAGTTTTTGACTACTTTACCCTTAATTATATCTAAGTTATAGTTTCTCTCAATTAAATGTTCACTCTATTAATGTGTCATCTCCGTTAATGACAAATTCTACTAAGGATATAGGAAAAAATTAACTAATTTTGCTTTGAATTTCTTAAACGATAAATAATTTGAGATAACTATTTGTTTTAGTAACCACGACAGATGATTTGAGACGGATGAAGCAACACATAATATTTATAGTAAGTTTAATTTGGTAACCTATGAATAAAGGTGTCAAATGGCCAAATTAAGCTGAATTTGGCCTTTTAAAAATGGGCGGTTCATTGGCTTGAAATGTGCGGGGGCATACATGAGCTAAATGATGGGTTATAGCTCAATTCGTCCAACTAGTATTAATGTATTATTTATTTATTTATTTATTTATAATTTATATAAGTACCTACTAAAACTTTTTTTAGGGCTATATATAACAATCAAATAAGAAACTATCTTTTAACAAAGTTTTTCACGGGTTAATTTGATTTATATTTTGAAGGTAGATTTTTAAAATCTGATCCAAAATTAATTTAAAATCTATGACCAAACGTTTGTGCCGCCGCATAACACTCGGTTAAAAGGTAAAGAGAATAATACCAGGTTTCTGGTGAAAAAGATCATGCTGAAATCGCATTATAACTTTTTATATTACTTAAATTTGTCGGCGTAAACAAAATGATTATATTATTATGCTGATGTAATGAACTAGAGTATGACTGTTTTATGTAAATTAAGAACAATACATAACCCTTCTGCAGTTTAACAAACAAGAAAATTGCTAGGAAGGTGAAAAGAATTGACTAGGTCTACTGTTTGAAGGAATGTGGTTACCTGCAGGCTTAAGTCTGTTTATGCAAAAATATCAGTCCACAACAAAATAATTAAAAATAAGAAAATGTTGAAGAGACTATTAGTTTAATCCCTTATTTTTTTAAATTATAATCTGGATCAAACATAGCCTGTGACCAGCTATCCGTCAAAGAAGTTGAGTACAACTAAGAAACGTGCATTAGGAAAGTTGACTGTCTTTTAATTAAAAAAAGAAAATATTTTTTGGGACAAGAAGATATTTATTTATCTTTCTTCTTATTTACAAATAAAATCACAGAAGTTTAATTAATTCAAAGGTAAAAAATACCACTCCGAAAGAAGTATGGTTTGTTTGGGTGGGGGGGGGGGGGGGTTAATTTAACAGTTTGCTTTCCAAATAAAGGGGTGAAATAAAATATTATTATTATTGTTATTATTCATAACTACTGTTTAATGTTATCATATATTAAAAAAATAATACTATAAATTTTTCATAATTTCTTAAATATTTGAAGTTTTAGAGTTTTGCAGACTTGTACCTAATACTTTTATGTACTTTTAATTATATATAAGTTTTATTTGTAATAAATTAAAATTAAAATTAAAATTTTTATTTTTATATATTTTGACTTTTATATTCTGAATTTCAAAAGACGACCAAAGATACAACTAACATTTTGTAGTGGCTTAGCCATATACACTGATCGATCACTTTTTGATCTTTAACACTTTTTGCAGAAAAATCATATATCATATACTATTATATAAGTCAAAATTTATTTTTATACATATATACTAAATTTTATTTTTAACACCCCCTAACGATATTTCTGATATAGTTCTAGTTACTCTAAATACTCGCTCACTTGCTGAGACAATAGAATCTCTTATCTTGAAAGTAACTATACTACTCTTTTTAGTAATGAAAGATAATAAAGTACTTAAAATAAAACAAACTTTAGTGTAATAAAAAATGTGTACAAAGCTAAAAAGTTAAAGTTAGTAGGGAACTTTAGCAATATAAGTATTAGAGGGAGGCAATTGTAAATACTCGTAACAATACAGGCTAAGCAGTGTTTGGACCCTGTTAGTATATTAACACTTCCATACTGTTTTTGGATTTGGTGGGCTACTTACCAATCCTATTTCTGGACCCAAAAAATTGAAAAAAAATCTTATTTTCTTTGGTGGGTAGTAAGTAGTTCTTGCTTCAAGTTAGTTATCTTGTTTTCTTTGGTGGGTATTTTCTTTAATAGCTTATTGATGTAAATTTTCTTGAATCTTGAATATACAGAGTTAAGATGGGGGAGAAACCTGAAGTGTTAGATGCTGTCTTAAAAGAGACTGTGGATTTGGTAAATGGATCTGTCAACATAAATTAATGTTTTTTAACTGATGTTGTTCTTGAATTTAATGGGGTTGTTTTGTTTTTGTGGTGTTGTGATTGCAGGAAAACATACCCATTGAGGAAGTTTTTGAGAATTTGAGATGTACCAAAGATGGTCTTACTGGTACTGCTGCCCAAGAAAGGTTGGCAATTTTTGGGTACAACAAACTAGAAGAGAAAAAGGTGTGATTTTTACTTTTTCTTTTTTGCAGAATATTCATTCTTTTTTTGCTAGGCCACTTTGAACTGAAATTCTGTTAATTCTTGTATATTCTCTTCATTTTTTGATTCTGTACTTTCATGGGTTAGTTCGCTTTTTTTGCTGAATTTATCATTTTGTCTGACTTGTTTGGACTTGAATCGACTCTTTTTTAGCTGAAAATTAGATGTCTTTAGTTGAACTAGCGTGATTGGAGATGTAAAGTTTAAGTTAACTGCTATGATTGTTGAAGATTACTGTTTGTTTGTTGTGTTATAGGAGAGCAAATTCTTGAAATTTCTGGGGTTTATGTGGAACCCTCTCTCATGGGTTATGGAAGCTGCTGCTATTATGGCAATTGCTCTTGCAAATGGAGGAGTAAGCACCCATATTCTGATTTACTACCATTCTATTCAATATGTTTACTGGTTCTTCTAACTAAGGGAATATACGCTGAATTTTGTAGGGAAAGCCTCCGGATTGGCAGGATTTTGTGGGTATCATTACCTTACTTGTGATTAACTCAACAATTAGTTTTATTGAGGAGAACAATGCTGGTAATGCGGCAGCTGCTCTCATGGCTCGGCTCGCACCTAAAGCCAAGGTTCTAAAGTTGTTAACTTACATAACTTTGATGGGAATTTATATCAGAAAAAAAAATCGATGGAAAGTATGAGGTTGAGAAACTAATTAGAAATCGTCCTGATTGTTTGGTCTTGTTGATATATGCAGGTTCTTCGAGATGGAAAATGGAATGAAGAAGACGCTGCTGTTCTTGTTCCCGGGGACATAATCAGTATTAAACTGGGAGATATAGTTCCTGCAGATGCTCGTCTTCTTGAGGGCGATCCGCTGAAAATTGACCAGGTGATTTAAGTTTCTATGATTTGATAAGTGGCAAATATTTTGTCTTTAACTGTGGCACTGAAATTAGCTGTTACTTGCAGTCTGCTTTGACTGGTGAATCTCTTCCTGTAACAAAAGGTCCTGGAGATGGCGTCTACTCTGGTTCCACCTGTAAACAGGGAGAGATAGAAGCTGTCGTCATTGCCACTGGGGTTCATACCTTTTTTGGGAAGGCTGCGCATCTTGTTGACAGTACAAACCAAGTGGGACACTTCCAAAAGGCGAGTTGAACTTATACTGTCATAATTTTTTTGAATGTTAGTTGATAATCTTATTCGTCTGAATCTCATATTCCACAATGTTGTTGATGTCTCTATCGTCAGGTTTTGACTGCTATTGGAAACTTTTGCATCTGTTCTATTGCAGTGGGCATGATAATAGAGATTATTGTGATGTACCCTATTCAGCACCGTAAATATCGTCCTGGGATTGACAATCTTCTTGTCCTTCTCATTGGTGGAATTCCAATTGCCATGCCAACGGTCCTTTCAGTCACAATGGCAATTGGTTCTCATCGCCTCGCTCAACAGGTTTGTTAGTTAGCACGTTATCTTGGGTTATCGTAGTTCAGCAGTTCTGATATGTGATCACATATTTCATCATTTTAACTATTCAGGGTGCTATTACGAAAAGAATGACAGCTATTGAGGAGATGGCTGGTATGGATGTGCTTTGTAGTGACAAGACAGGGACCCTAACACTAAACAAGCTTACTGTTGACAAAAATCTTGTTGAGGTGAGGATAAGAGTCCAGTCTAATCCTTTTACCTTATCCGAAAAAGAAAAAAAAGAGTTCCGTCTTATCCCTTATTTCACAGACTCTGATTACCTTTTGTTTGTTCCTGCTCAATTTTCAGGTTTTTGCGAAAGGTGTTGATGCAGATACTGTTGTTCTTATGGCAGCTCGAGCGTCTCGAACAGAAAACCAGGATGCCATTGATACCGCTATTGTTGGGATGCTGTCTGATCCAAAGGAGGTAAACTTTATAATTGCATGTCTGTGTGATTAGTGCACCCATTCTAGCTTGAAAACTGTTCTCATGCTGCCATTAATGCAGGCACGAGCTGGCATTCGTGAAATACACTTTCTTCCTTTCAATCCAACTGACAAGCGAACAGCACTTACTTATCTTGATGGTGAAGGAAAAATGCACAGGGTCAGCAAAGGGGCACCAGAACAGGTATGACTTTTATCATCTAAGTAGTCCTTTGCTTCTTTACCTTCCAAGTTTCCATTTTCTAACCAATTGTCGCAATGTGGATTTAGATCCTAAATCTTGCACACAACAAGTCAGACATTGAACGTAGAGTTCATTCGGTAATTGATAAGTTTGCTGAGAGGGGCTTGCGTTCACTTGGTGTAGCATACCAGGTATTTTACTTTTCTTTTATCTGTGGAACTCATCATGTTGTATATAAATCGAATATAGCAATTATCTGGCATCTTAAACATATAATTACCTTTGTTTCCAAGTCCAATCATGGAAGGGGAGCCTTGGAGTAACTGGTAAAGTTGCCTCCATGTGACCTGGAGGTCATGGGTTCAAGTCGTGGAAACAACCTCTTGCAGAAATGCAAGGTAAGGATGCGTACAATAGACCCTTGTGGTCCGGCCCTTCCCCGGCCCCACACATAGCGGGAGCTTAGTGCACCGGGCTGCCCTTTTTTTTCCAAGTCCAATCATTGTGGCGAAAAAAGAAAAGGCTTGGTTTGTTTGATCCCGTACACCCTAATTATCCATGCAGGAAGTTCCAGAGGGAAGGAAGGAGAGTACTGGAGGGCCATGGCAATTCATTGGTCTCCTGCCTTTGTTTGATCCACCAAGACATGACAGTGCTGAGACTATAAGGAGGGCTTTGAATCTTGGAGTGAATGTTAAAATGATCACAGGTATTTCTGAAGTTTTTATTTTTTTTATGTTCAATGTGTTGAAACATTGTTTGCGAATCGACTGGATGCTATATTGGCAACTTGGTAGTAATGGCTACCCACCCCCTTAATATAAGGAAGAGAGAAAGGAAAAATGTATCCTGTGAAATGAGGTTTCCAAAGATTATCACCAACTTGAGATGGAAATGCACTCTGCTACTAGTTCCTAATTGGGCTGTGCCTTTTTTTTTTTGGTGAGGACAATATGATATTTGGACTGGAATATGGTTCAGTTTAGAGGCACCACCTGGTCTTATTGGCTTGAAGAGTGATGTATATGCCCGTACATTGGATTTCATTTATTGTGTTAATAAGAACTTCGGTCTTTCACAATTGAATTTTAGAAGACTAATACTTTTTGTCCGTCAACTTGTGTCTGAGCTTTTTGCTGTAAAAAGCTGAGGCGTAATTTGGACAGGTGTCGTCTTACTGGTCATGCATACTTTACTACATCGAAGTTTTGACATGCTTATGTGCTACTTAAATTACTATGTCTTTATTCTTGGCAGGGGATCAACTGGCTATAGGAAAAGAAACAGGGCGCCGCCTGGGAATGGGAACCAACATGTATCCTTCATCTGCTCTGTTAGGGCAGACTAAGGATGAATCAATTATGTCTTTACCAATTGATGAACTGATCGAGAAGGCTGATGGTTTTGCTGGAGTTTTCCCTGGTATGTTTCTTTCAGAAAATTCTTTTACTTCTCTAATGTATGTCATTACTGACACCTTGTGTTGCTCATTGCTTTAGAGCACAAATATGAGATAGTAAAGCGCTTGCAAGCTAGGAAGCATATTTGTGGAATGACTGGTGATGGAGTCAATGATGCTCCCGCTTTAAAGAAGGCTGATATTGGAATAGCTGTTGATGATGCCACTGATGCTGCTCGTAGTGCTTCTGACATTGTTCTTACTGAACCTGGTCTCAGTGTCATCATTAGTGCTGTTTTGACTAGTCGAGCAATCTTCCAAAGGATGAAAAACTACACGGTATATGTTTGTCTTGTTGGTTCTACTAGAGGTGTAATATTTAGATCCTTAGGTATCCTAATTTTTGGCTATATCTTAGCATCTGTTATTTTGAGCTTAATGCACTTACAATCTGTCTCTGATGTACGATATTGATAATATATGTCTTTTTCGCATCGGCAGATATATGCTGTTTCCATCACAATCCGTATTGTGGTAAGTTTTTTGGCTGCTGCTTATTTTCTATTCATTCTTTATGATTCTTATATGATATTTTGATATTCTTCTTCTATTTAATTGACAGCTTGGTTTTATGCTTCTGGCCCTTATCTGGAAGTTTGACTTTCCACCTTTCATGGTGCTTATCATTGCAATCCTCAATGACGGTTGGTCCTTTTCACTAATTTGTCTTTAAGATGAATTGTTGAGAGTATTGAAATGAAACTTGCCCAAATAGAGGATTCTTAAGATCGTGATTGAGGCATAGTTGTAGTTGTGCAATCTTTCACTTTCACTTTCACTTTTTTAACTTTTAACTAGTGAACTTCACAGTCAATTACCATCACAACAATAACTACTATGCCACAATTCCAACAAATATGCCTTAATGGGTGTAACAAAATGTGAAAAGACACTTGTTTCAATAGACTCATAAAAATTGTGGCAAAATTAGAGGATGCAGTGGATTTGTTATTATCTTATTATCCAAAGATAGATAGATTTATTAAAATTGTTACCGATAGCTGTTATCATGTCTTTCAATTTCCCATGTGCAGGACCTTAAGGTTTAGTATCCTTTTTCTGTGAAGAGGTGATAATTAATTTTTTTTATAGTTGGGAACAACTCCTGCATTCATATGGTATATGAAAAAGTAGAGAGAACCTACAAAAGAAAGAAAGTTTTCTTCAAAGGACATCCAATCTTCAATTCAAATCGCAACCCCATGTGTGCACCAAAAAGAAATAGGAATAAGACGCTACTCCTCAAGACGTACAAAATCATTTTCTATTTCATCAAAAGCTCTCGTATAAAGTTTAGCATCTTCTGCCACTGCAGTCTTTTCTACATCTAACTTCTAATGTTTATAATCTCAGGTACCATTATGACAATATCAAAGGATAGGGTCAAACCATCTCCTCTGCCTGACAGTTGGAAGCTGGCTGAGATTTTCACTACTGGGGTTGTTCTTGGCGGCTACTTGGCAATGATGACGGTCATTTTCTTTTGGGCAGCATATGAGACAGATTTCTTCCCGGTAAGCATATGAGTTTACCTGTAGTAGACTGTTGTTGCCTATTCAATTGCTTCTGTTTCCTCTTTCTCTTTTATGGGGCAGGATTTGTGGTTTGGTGTGTGTGTGTGTGATGAACGGTGCAAATGTCTATTTGAATTGACTTTTGACATGACAATGAACATATATTCACAAAAAGACGCAGGGGATTTTGAGATGTAGCTGTATGTATAAATAATAGTACTAATGATAGAATGTTTGACCCTGGCTATCTTTATCTATGAACAATGATGAAGGCCTTTAATCTTACCTGTCTCGCAAAATTTTGATAATCTTGTTGTGTATATTAAACTAAACGATCTGTTGGAATTGCTGTTTGGAATGTTTAGAGGTTGAACTGGTATCAATTATTTATTGTTCTTAGTTTGTAATCTCACCCCCTTTGGTGATTTTGCAGCGAGTATTTGGGGTATCAACACTTCAGAAGACAGCAACTGACGACTTCAGGAAACTTGCATCAGCAATTTACCTTCAAGTGAGCACTATCAGTCAGGCCCTGATATTTGTCACAAGATCTCGAAGTTGGTCGTTTGTTGAGCGTCCTGGTTTGTTGCTCGTGGTTGCTTTCCTGATTGCTCAACTGGTGAGCCATCCATCTGCTCGTTCATTCTGGCAAAATTTCCCCTTCATCAATCTTATAATGTTTGGTTGCTAATTGTAAACAGGTTGCCACCTTGATTGCTGTTTATGCAAGTTGGAGCTTTGCTGCAATCGAAGGAATTGGCTGGGGTTGGGCAGGAGTGATCTGGCTCTACAATTTAGTATTCTACTTCCCCCTTGATATCATCAAGTTCTTAATCAGATATGCTCTCAGTGGAAGGGCTTGGGATCTTGTTCTTGAGCAAAGGGTATGAGATATACATATAATATATATTCTCCTGCTCATACTATTTTCATCCAATGGTATGTGATGGTTTTTCTTTGTATTGCAGATTGCTTTCACCAGGAAGAAGGATTTCGGAAAAGAACAACGTGAGCTTCAATGGGCCCATGCACAGAGGACCCTTCATGGGCTGCAAGTTCCTGACACTAAATTGTTTAGTGAAGCTACCAATTTCAATGAGCTTAATCAGTTGGCTGAGGAAGCAAAGAGGAGAGCTGAGATCGCTAGGTAAAGATTTATCATTTTGAGTGGGTCTTTTGGTAACAGAAGCATAGTGGATTAATAATTACCTTTTTGGACCGCTCTAAAAATAATAGTACCTGACCAATGTATATATATATATATATGTATATATAATAGACATATCATATTCATATCATATACATGGTCAGTGTATAGGCTTGTATATTTTGGCTAACGCCCGTAGTTAATTTTGGCCGACCGTCCAAAAATGAAAAAAAACCCATAATATATCTCTGCTTATGTTTCTAGTGATAGTTGAATGTGAAGTTGAAACTTGCATTTGTGGGCATTTCACTCTTCTCCCTTCTACTCATGGCCATGCTGCATCGCCACATCTCTAGTGCTTGCTTTGTGTTATATTTACTCTTAGTTTTCCTCTGCTAAATACACATTTTGAGTTTTTGTGACTTGCGGAACCTGAACGCTACATTTTCTTATTGCAGGCAACGTGAGCTGCACACACTGAAAGGTCACGTGGAATCAGTGGTGAAGTTGAAGGGTCTTGACATAGAGACAATTCAGCAATCATACACTGTTTGATGGGAGAAGAGCATGCTTGACTAGTGTTTACTTAACCGGTGAGTGGGGTGATAGAATGAGGACATAATGAGTGTGAGTTATTACCTCTGGAGCGACAAATTCATAGTAGTAACGTCTTCAGCACTTGCCTTATATATTCTATACATTTTTTTTGAATTCTTGGTTTTTCTTTCCTGCTTTCATGTCTCGACTCCATTATATATGTTACAGTTGACCAAGAATGAATATTAAGCTATAACAGCATTCATTATCTATATTCTTAAGAGTTTTGTTTCATGGTTTAGCAGCATCTGATTTTTGTACTGCCTCTCTCGATTCATTGATTAAAGAAGTTGTGTTTTATTGCTCTGGTGTATAATTGTGACTGGGCAATTTATTGAGTGAATTTCTCTAACCACCTGTTGAATGGAAGAACGGATGCTTTCAACCTCTCATTTGCTTCAGTCATTACTTAGCATAAACTTTCAAGGTTTTTCCTAAGGAAAGATAATATTATTACTTAATGTGTCATTACAAAAGTAGGTGCTTGAAGAAGCACTCAGTTTCATTAGTATTACAAGTTATAGTGCGTAGTTTTTCTGTCTCTACTGTTGCAGTTGAGACGGACAATATAGGAAGTTAGGAACTACAAGATGATTACTTTTCTTTTGGTTTTTCAACGGGTGTCTGTCACTGCATTGCAGAATTTGCAGTCTAATTAACTGGATTCGGACCGGAAAGTTTTACTTTGGGGTTAAAGCTATCATATGAAAGGCAACTACACATCTAGCGGTCAAATTTGAGACATTTTGATTAAGGATGGTGGAGTACTTACCACTCTATGACCTTTGGGGGAAGCAAAATGTTTAGTACTATTGCTATGCATCCTAAAATCCCTTGCAGGCAGGTCTACCACCTAATTTTGCTCCTTGAATTGGTGTTCATATTCTACAAAGAATATTATGGGTTCAACTATGTTTATGTATTTTTTACTTATCATAAAAGATGAAAAAAAGAATCTTGAAAAGATGAACCTCAAATATTACATTAAAGAAGAAGACCGCCCCCGGCATAGCTGGACGGTAAATGAGTGAAATTTAAAATCCAGTTGGAGGTCTGCAACGTGGGTTTGAATCCTGGTGGGAGCAATTTGCTCTCTTCTGGGGTAGGATCTTGTAGGTGTTCTGTTCTCAAATCCTGGTCATTCATGCACATTCCCGCGATTTACTGGTAGTAGTGCTGAGGAAATAGTCTGGCGTAAGTCGGGAAACTGAATATAAAAAAAGAAAAGAAAAAAAGAAGAAGACGACCTTGCATGAAGGAACTAGTCCCCATGATTAGTTAGTTAAAGAAAAGTCAGAGAAGCTACCGCTACTCCTAAAAGATAGATAGGCAGGCCCATTTTGCTAAAGATTTCAACGGTCGATCATAAAAGAGGGACTAGGTTCCAAGAAATATCTTAAAAAGTGGGCGATGTTATAGCCACAAACTGATCTTTCATAATTTCTGTATTATAGATATAGTCCCCACCAAAATCAGTTTAAAATAAAGTTTAAAAAATGAAAAATCATTTTCAAGAAATATGATGGTTATGCAATTGTGGAATTTCACCGGGTATATTGTTGTTATATGAATGAAGAGAGGCTTTGTGCCACTGTATACCGGAGACAAACAAAGAAATGAAATCTCTTACTCTCTTACAATTTGAATGATCAAGTTACACTTAATTACTTTCTTTCTTGGCTCAGCTTATTTGGCTTCAGATTAAATGATTTTTTGAATAAAAACTGAAATTTGTAAATGCACAGAACTTTTAAAGTTTTAGTTTGACATTTATCTTCTTATTTTCTTTTTGGGTAATAGTTGAACTTGAACCCACTTCTCTTTTCTGGTTACTTTCCAGTTTCCACTCATGTTGATATGTCCCTTTCATAATTTATCTGGTCATCTACTGTTGCGTCGCGACATCTAACACACAAATTTAGAGGCGGATTTAGGACGAGTTTTATGAATTTAGTTAAATCACTTACTATAAAACTCGAGCTTTTGAGGTATTTGCTCCATGTGATAATCCACAAACAATACAGATTTAGCAGTCAGCAATAGTTCAACGACTACGATTACTATATATAACAATATATGTGGAGTAGATCTCAGCAACTTGCGGGTTAATGGTTGAGCTAAAGGGTAAATTTAGATCATTAGCAAAGTTCAAAAGCAAATTAAATGAGTAAATTGTTCTATTTCACATAGTCTAATAAAAACATTAAATCATGAACGGCTACCATAATGAGCAAAACTCTAGTTTTACCTGCAGCACTGTAGCAACAACTTTCCGTACTATTACTGCTGACTGAAACTTACATTACAATGTAATTGGTCTTTCACTCAATTTGTTGTCACTTACTCCCTCCTTTGTACTTGTACCATTTTGCGCACACAAGAAAATAACCCAAATTCAGAATCTCTAATGCTGCAATGAGGTAATAAAAGCAGTCTAACTTTCCCTTGTTAAGATCCTCAGCCAACCAATTTGATGTCTTATGAACAACTGAAGACAAGAAACTGCTCAAATAACTCGACCCTGCCAATCCAACAAAGAAGAAAGACGCCGCGATGCTCCTCATGTTTTCAGGGCATTGTTTGTAGAAGAACTCGTTCTCACTGATTAATGTAAATGCCTCGGAAAGACCTGTATTCAGTTATGAGTATTTGAAGTACGGTTAAAGTTCATGAAAAATAGTATATGAAAGTTGAAATTGCGTATGAACATAAATTCCACTTGGAAAAAGGTTAACCATTAGTACTATTTGACATTACTCCTCAGACCAGTTCTTCAACTTCAATATGTCTACCGGACTAGGTATAACGTTTAAGAAAGTAAAAAACACTTTTGAATTTTGTGATTTTAAACTAAAGATTGTATAATGTACTAAAATGTCCTTTGAATCTTATGGTCTTAGACATATCATGTAGGATATCTGGATTGAAGAGTTACTAAATATATTAAGTGACATTCTTTTTTAAAGAGACTACAAAGGAAAGTAAGACATGAATATTGAAACAGAGGGAGTATTTGAAAGTTGAAATTGTATCTGAACATGAATTGTAAAAGTTTTGTACCATTACTACTATGTAACATTACTCCCTGAATCAGATTTTCAACTTCAAAATTCTGTTTCAAGTTGAAGTTGAAATAATGAACAAAATTGTAAACATTGATTTCCAAAAGGTCTACCTGATAATGCCATCTGAGGTATTAACCATAGTCCTGATATGGATGAAATTGCACCTTTCCCCCGAGTCATTTGTCGCATTGGCTTATTCATAGCCAGGGTTCTTCTCTTGTCTTCAACAATTCCCGATATGACCATTGTGACGATCGATAGGAATATTCCAATTCCCATTTTCTGGAGAAGGCTGATTCCATCTTCTTTCCCTCTGAGTTTACGAAGCCATGGAAGTAAAACGCGGTCGTATATAGGTAGCCAAATGGTTATACTGAGCATGGAAATGACTATGAAAGATGCTGGTGGGATGTGAAAATGGCCTAGTTGATTATCACTTTGTAAGGCTTGGAAGATAACATAATTTTGTGATTGGACAACAGAGACATAATAGATACTTCCAGCAACCCATATTGGGATTAATCTCAGTAAGCATTTCACTTCTTCCACTTGCTGAATGCTGCAAAGTCTCCATGGATTCACTGCTGATCCATCTGACGAGTTTATATGGTCTTCTTGGGTTTTTACTGCTGCTTTACTCAAGAATCTGAAATCATGAGCTCTTTTTAGTTATCTTGACTTAGCAACCAACTATGAGGATTAATTATACTGAGCTTTACTCACCATAACAATAAAGACAATTTTCTGGTTACATGCATTAAAATGACTGAACATGTGAATTATTCAGAAAGTCAAATGATCCGAAGGTCAAATTGCCAGCACCATGTTATGACACACCACTCGTCAAGTCAGCACTTAGTCGTGTAAAAATATGACTAGCCATATTTTTTTTTTTGAAAAGACAGTTTGTTTATTTCTGTTTAGTTTAAATATTTCTTGATTGTGACCACAAGGGTCTATTGTACACAACTTTACCTCACATTTGTATAAAATATGGGAGGTCAAAAATTTACACCGCAGATTTTTTAAAAAATATTATTACGTAGACTTTATAGAAAAGCAGAATGCTGACATGACAAGTGACGTGTCATATAACCAAAACCGAAAATCTGACTTTCTGACCATTTAGTATTTTCCGAGCAATTCACACAGGTCAGTTAATTACCTAAACTGATCAGTGTAAGGAAGCATAGAATTCAAGGAATTGCAAGGCACATAGTTGAACAGTGAGAAGCATGGTTGTTCTGGCAGCTGCAAGTGCCTTTTCTTGAATGCAGCCACTAAGACCTGTGCCACACTTGATAAAGGGCTACCCTTTGGCACTATCCTGACATAAATTTTAGTGCCCACAAAGAAAAGTGCACAAGAAAGGAACATCATAATTGTTGGGATGGCTAATCCCAATGACCAACTGATACTTGATTGAACATACACAATGATAGTCAATGAGACCATCACTGCAAATGTGTAACTGAAATAGTACCAATTGAAGAAGCTGGTGATTCCTTTTCTTCCTGATTCAGTGTTGGGATCAAATTGATCAGCCCCAAATGCTAAGTTACATGGCCTTATGCCAGAAGCACCAATTACTAGCAGAACAAAGCCACCTAGTAAGAATGTCATTTGCCCTGTTGTTGGACAAATACATGGTGTGGCTTCTTGGTTTCCTCCACATTCAGGAGGATGTAACTTTGAGATTGCTGCTGTTAAAGTCAGAACTAGCATTCCCTGAAAATTCATCAAATTGGATAGAAAAAGATTTGTTAATTAGAACGACTTTCTGTTAAGAGTCTCACATCGGAAATGGAATGGGAACATAAACTCCTTATATGAACTTGGACAATCCCCACCCTACAAGCTAGCTTTTGGAGTTGAGTTAGGACCAAGATACATTCTTTACATGGTATCAGGCCAGGCCCATTCCAATTCTTTGTTCACCGATGTTGGGCCCCAAATTATATTGTCCACGCTCCAGTTAAGCTTTTGGAGTTGAGTTAGACCCAAGATCCATTCTTTACACTTTTAAACAATGGTTAAGTTACTGTGTCTTTGCCGTTTGGTATGACGAAAGTCATTTTCTTGAAAATGTTTGTCCATAGGGAAGTCATTTTCTAGCGTTTGGTGAGCATTTTTCAAGGAAAACAAAGATAAGATCTAGTAATTACTAACTAGGACTTCTAAAAATGGTTAAGTTAGTGTGATTTTGGTAACGATGCAAGTCATTTTCCAGACAGTTTTTGTCCACGAGGAAGTCATTTTCTAGTGTTTGGCTACCAGAAAAAGATTTTCAAGGAAAATATCTTCTATCTATAGAGGAAAAATGACTTTCACTCACTTATGGCGGAAGGCTTTTTCCTTATAATTATCTTAACTTCTCACTTCATATTACCTGCTTCAACTAACACTTAAACATTACTCTTATTAATCTTTAGTACTTAAAAAGTTCAGCAAAACGCTCTCCGATCTGCTAAAATTGTTATTACTAATCTTTAATAGATATTTTTTCTGAAAAATATTATGTGACCAATATTTTCCACAGAAAATGACTTCCGTCGTACCAACAACTTTTAATCTAAATCTTTTTCAACATGAGTAGTTCTTGTACCAAGAAGGAAGACACTGAGGCAAATCCAAGCATCTTGTAACGGCCAAAGTAAGTATCAGAAAGGAAACCTCCAAGCAAGGTGCCAAAGTTGCAAGTGCCATTGAAGATATTGACAATATTAGTAGCTGTTATGGTCTTCAAATGAAAAATACTTGTTAGATAAACCAACAGATTTGATGAGCTTCCAATTGTTCCTAGCTTCTCAAAAGTCTCATTCCCTGCAGTTTTTAGCATAATACAAAAACTTTGCCTCAGTGAAAACAAGTTGAGGTCAGCTATATGAATCTTCACTTTCATTTAAGCTTATTTCATATCACCATCATACTAAACAATTTAGCATACATTAAAACAAAATAGTGTGAAGTGAAGGAACAGTTATGAGACTATTCACTAATGAACAGTTCTTGTAAAAGTTTAGTACACAAAACAAAATTAAAATACCTATGACAAAGGGCATTGCTCTGATTCCTCTGTATTTGATTGCATCTTTAGTTGCTTCTTTGTCAGTCTCCTCCATAACTGCTAATAATGATGTGTTTCTTTGTTATATTTTCAGTAGATATTACTAAGGTAAATAAGGCAAGGATGAGATGCTTATATACATATACAAGAGGGAGACATGTATTAAGTGAATCTTATTCTTTTCTCATCATGTTTGCCAATAAAAGAATAATTTGACTTTTTATCTATGCACTATATGTGGAGTCAATTTTGTGAAACTTTTGTTTCTGTTGGAACATGTGGAGAGGGGGGAGTTGGCTACCTTGTGGATTCATTTCATGATGTCCAAAATTTAAGGAAATAAGTACTTGTTCGGATAAAAATTAACTTATGTACACTAAGTCACTAATAATGCAAAGAACTAGTATGCTTTGAACGTTTTTAACCTATTACAACAGTTATTCATTTTATTTTTTTGGATACCAAATTAGGCTTATTATAAACCATTACATTGCGCATAAGGAACACCATATTTTCTTTTTTGCACAACACAACACTAAAAGTAGCTTCAAATCAAATTATTGATTGACATCAATGAAAAGACAAGCCAATGTTGTTGAAAACGAGTTGTTTGCTCACAACCATCCGTCTATGTAAAGGTTCATTGCTAAGGAAGATCCCAATATTAGTGCGAACTAGAATGATTATATCCTTAGGTAGTCAAAGTAGAATAAAGTGGACTTAAAAAGAAATACAACCAAAATATCATAACTGATACTGAATATATTATGTAATTAATATTTAGTATAATTAAGATAAAATAGAGATTCTAATTCTATTAGGACTACAATTGTATACTTTATATATATGACATTAATAAGAGAACTCTATCGAGGAGATTTACACTATTATATATGGTATCAAGAGCCAAAAAAAATTCCTCCATACCCTAAACCCTATATTTGAATTCGCCATTCTTTTCCCTGATTTCAAATCTCACCCGACTAGAATAATATTTTCACATAATCTGTCCAACGACAGTCTTCAGCAAGGCGGCACTGTTCTGCGTTGTTTAACACCAAGGAAGCAAAATCATCCAAATTGTTTCAATCTCTAGGTGCACAAATCCTGTTCTGCCTTGTTTAACACCAAGGAAGCAAAATCATCCAAATTGTTTCCATCTCTAAGTGCACAAATCCCTCTTGCTGCCCCAAACCCTATATACTACTACCGAATTTTGAAAACCCTAATGGCGTCACCCGCGGCCCACATATCGGAGTCCTCCCTCCTTTAAACACATGAGATACCAAACCCTTAACCACTTTAGAGTATAAAGAGGGCAATTCTTCCTTTTCCCACCGATGTGGTAGATTTGTCTCACACCATATTTCCATGCCTCAAACACCTTACTTCGTGGACCAATATTTCTTTCATTTCTCAACGAAATTTGATGATTCTTGGCCCTACGGTCATCTAATCACTTAGTAGATTATGCATGTGAGAAGAGACAAAGCCTCCAACATGCGGAACACTAGTGTTTAATTCATTAATCATGGGTGGACGCACCTCCCCGCCAAAGACAAATTTCCAACAGTTGTATCTTCACATGCTTAACAACAGATAGCGGGCAGGATGATGTTCCATTCAGCTCTTCCACGATGAATGTATTCTTGATCATCAACAAAAATGAATGAAAAAGATAATCAAAATAAATTTTAACCAAATAAAGTGAAAATGGAGTTCAGACTTACAGTCGTTGAATCTATAGACAGAACCAGTAAATTCAGTTGTTCGAATCTAGTTAGATCTTCCTTCAAATTTTGAAACCAACTCGTGCTTAGATGATCGCTGGGCATTAATTTGACATACGATTCCTGCAGAGAAGATGTTGTCATAGAGAATATGACAGGCAATTTAGGAGCTCCATACTCAAAATGGAGCAAGTTTGGGGTGTCTATCCAAAGTTGCATCTGACTCTTCCCAGAACGGAATGTTAACTGTCTAAGCATACTCGAAAATTTAAGCCTCCTCAACTTGAAACAGAAGTTCAATTCTAATTTCTCAAGAAGGGGTAGTTCCGAAACAAGATTTTCTACCATTGGGTCAGTAATCTGCTCAAAAGTTATGCTCAGTTCTTTCAGGAGTTTGAAAGTAGTCACGTCAAACTTTAACTCGCTATTACATCCTCTGTAATATAGACTTTGAAGTTTAACAGCTTGAATGCGGATACTTCTATATTCCCAAGTTATTTCATTTGGTTGATGTATTGTAAGCTTTTGAAGTTTGGGGAGCTCAGATATCAATAATGTTTTTACTCCTTGACACCTGATGAGACTTAAATCTTCTATCGATGGACAAGCAGAACAAATTTCCAAGATTGTCCATTCCTCCAAAAAAATGTCAGTTAGAGATAGCCCCCTCAATTTAGTAAGCTTCATATGATCAACAGTTAGATGCCACTCTAGCTTAAAACTGCCCAATCTCAGAACCATCAGCGATTTAGCTGTAAAAGTTGTACCTGCCAAACTGTACCAATCTTCTTCATCTTGGCGCATTATTGGTGAATCTATTGTTGTGTCAGTCCAGAGGACGATTGGCCTCCGAAGCGTGTAGCCCGGTGCATCTATTGTTGTGTTGTGATAGTCCAAAGACGATTAGCCTCCGTGGGATAATATTAATGACACAACAATAGATGCACCGGGATAAGCAAAAATAAGAGTTGTGAAACAATGAAAGTAATGTATGTAGATAAATGAAAGGGTGAGAGAAAAAAAATATCTATGATATAGAATTCCAATATGTAAGGTCTATGATTAATTTTCATAAAGGAAAATGTAATAAAGCATTAATACTGATTGATCCCTAATTAAACAAAATTGTTCTATAATAAAAGAATAAAAAGATCACGAGGAAAGACGTGTCGAAGCATGATTCTATTGTTTTGGTACGCCCGATGGGAATGGAAAGTGGAGGTTTCTCGCTCTACTGAAAAGTTTAGAAAATCCGTCTTTTTGGGCATCAATCCGATTGGACTGACACAACAATAGATTCACCAAGCTATACACCACGGAGGCTGTAATATGAACATCCAATTCTTTGATGCAGTTATTGGTGGCCAATCTTATCCATTCGTCAATGCAAGAGGCATTTTTTAGATACGAAAGTTTAAGAGAAAGCCTGAATTTCTCTATCATTGCTTTTTGGATGCGGAGGTTTATCAATTTGCCATCAATAATACATAGGAAAGCATCTCTTACATCAACTTGTTCCGATTCCTCTTTTTCTGTAGACAAGAGTTTCCATAAGGAAAGGTTGTGATGAAAATCAAATTTAAATACAGGAAGCAAATTCCAGACTTTCAGCCATGTCTTGGAGAGGACACTAGTTTCAGCTGCATCTTTTGCAGGTAGGAAGAATAGTATGGTAACTGAGAGATTTGATCCATCACAGTAACTTTCTTTACTATGCTACTTCAGTGGACATCTTTCCTGAAATTAATAAGGCAAATGTTGGGAATAATGGAGAGTATTCCAATTTCCATTCAGTATCAATATTTGCGGAAAAAAATACCCGAAATTCTTTTCTGATGTGAAAGATCAGTCACGGCTGCAATAGCATGTTCAGAATTTTCAGATATTTTTCAATATGAATAGTATTTTATGAATAGTAATTAAAATACTAAATGCATGTCAATAAATTATCTCGTGGAAAAGAAAAATCACAGTAAATCTTCCCCTATAACAGTAATAATGGGTACACAATACATTCTCAAGTTTTGACAAATACTTGAGGAATACACTCAAAACTTTCACACTCACTAGTGTGGTAATCTCATAATTTCTCTACAAAATATTTCTAATAATTTTGTAGGAACTCTCTTTTTCTTTCTCTCACTCAGAGGTATTCTCTATTTTTCTCTCAAGAGCCTAACTCTTTACTCTTCGAATTAACTTGATGAATGAAAAATGGGAGGAATGAAGCTCTATTTATATGTGTGAACAAGACACAAAAAATCAAACTTGCATTAATTGTATGGTTAAAAATATATCTATGCCTTAAGTAAGAAATTATCATTATAATATTCACATGGTTGAAAAACAACCACATTTCACACGGTTGAAAAACAACCACTACACATCATCAAAAAGATATAATTAAACTACACATTCAGTTGACTGTATTCAGATGTCAAAGAAAAGGATCGAAGTCCTACCAGGGCCTTCGCAATTTCAAAATATTGTAATACTTCCCAAAAGATGGAGAAGTCTTAAGAAACAACTACAAACACTTTTGAGTGCTGACAAATAACCAATTCTTTATTTGAAAAGTTGCAAAGTTCCGAACTCAAGCAAGGGACAATAAGAAAGTATGTTACTACTAGCCTCGCTTGTACACTTTCACAATATTCAAAACATACATGAAGTAATGTTTTTCTAACCTAGATAAATTATTTTTTAAACAATTAACAAAGACGAAATTTCTACCGTCAAATAGTTACACTTGGTGAAAATAAAGGTATAAATTTGTTATTTCGTAACGACAATCTACTAATTCAGAAACACCATACAACTTGATACGCTAGTCTGCGTAACGATTTGATCTAAAAGATTTTTCTGGTTAACGATTACAGCAAATACGTTACTCAAAGTAATGACACTGCTACAATTCCGTCTTCGTACACACTTTCAGCCTTACAGCAAAAATTCAAAACATAGCGAACTTTCGGAATAAGAGCATTTCAGAATAGCAAAATGGATCATAATATTTCGGTTAAAAAGAAAATCATAATCAGCAATAATATCGATCGACATTTAAAAAAATAAATTAGAGCAATCATTCAATCAGCCAGCATTCGACCAATAATAAAAAATAAAAAAATAGAAAAAGCAGCAGCTTTTCATAATACACGGAAAAAATCTGCTTTAATCTTTGCAGCAACTAATAATACACGAAAATGGGACTGTAGGGTACGTACCTAAGAAAGACTGGATTGTTCAATCAAAATTTGAATGTTTACTAATGAATCAAAACCCTTAAATTAGTACATTATTATAAATGGACATATTGTGTAATTTATAACATGGATACATATGTTTATTTCTTTCCTATTTCGAGACCCCTAACGCCAAAATACGAATACCATTTTGGGTATTAGCTAGTATCTCGTCTTTCATGTTTAATGAAACATTAATTTAATTGATTGATTTTCCTAAAATACTGAGAGCAAGTTTAGAATAATTGTTCGTATGTTATTTAAAAGTATTTGAACTGCAAAAAGGATCTCAATTAAATCTTAAATAAGAAGTTCCAATCAAAACGAGATCGAAGATTTGTAATCTCTCAAATAGCCAATCTTTGATATTGTTTTTATTGGAAATGAGATATATTTGTTTGATTGGGCAACGATTACACAGGGGTAGTTACAGTGTAAAATAAGGTAAATGTGAACCCATAGTTTCTCACCAAAATTAGGTACGACTTATTTTGTATACATTTTCTTTGATATAATACTGCTCACACTCATGTTCTAAAATTGTTGAATGTTGAGATTAATTAAATGTTGAATTATTTACTTAGAGAAATATGAATTAATTTTCACTAAATGCTTTTTTTTCTTCTTTTTTTAGTGATGCGCGCCCGCTGAATATATATAATTACTTATGCATCATTTAATATCTGAATAGTTTAAGTTTTTTTTTCGGCTGGTTAACATAACTAAAAGTAGAGCAAGTTATTTCTAGGTTATAAATTTGATTTTAACAACAATATTTCAGTTTTCAAGTGAAATACCAAATGATTTCTCCAATTATCCCCTCTATAACTTGAAATACCCTAATGCCAATACCAAAAACTAACTATAAAATGAAACAGATATCAGAATCGAAAATGCAGTAAAAACAGAACTGTAGCAACAAAAATAATCAGACGTAGCCGCCATTGACACGAATAGTCTGTCCATTAACCCATTCAGAAGCATCACCAGCCAAAAACCCAACCACTGGTGCAACATCCTCGGATTGTCCAAGCCTTCCATGTGGACAATCATTAATCGCCTTATTTATCATCTCCTCTTTTTTCCCTTCGTAAAACATATCCGTCGCTATAGGTCCTGGCGCCACACAATTCGCCGTTATTCCCGTCCCTTTAAGTTCCTTCGCTAGTATCTTCATCATTGCTTCAACGGCCGCCTTTGACGCCGTGTACGCACCGTAACCAGGCTTCAACGATGCTGCTAACGACGTTGTTAAGCATATAATCCTCCCTCCTCTGCCACGCTTGATTCTATTAGCTCCTTCCTTGCAGCACAAGAAAGCTCCACGTGCATTCACGTCGAAAGTCGTTTGGAAATCCTCTAGGGTTGTGTTTAGGATCGACGGGCATTTATCGTCGAGTACGCCGGCGGAGTTGACAAGGATGTTGACCGGAGATTGGAAGGTTGATTCTGCAGCGTCAAAGAGGGATTTGACTTGATCTGGATCAGAGACATTAGCTTTGACGGCGATGGCGCGTGGGGAATTGGAGTTGGAGGTGGAGTTGATCTGTGATACGACGTCATTTGCTTGAGTTGAGTTGGAGCAATAGTTGATGACGAGTTTAGCACCAAGAGAGGCCAAATGAAGGGCGATTGCTTTGCCTATGCCGCGAGAAGAGCCGGTAACAATGGCTACACGATCTTGGAGTGGAAGGTTTTGGCTTTGGGTTGATTGGGCCATGATTGAAGAAAAGCACTGAAGTTGCTAAGGAAAGGGAAAGAAGGATTTAGTGGACAGAAACTGAAGATTGCTGGATTGTACTAATTGCGTGATGATGAATACGCAATAAAGCATGTTAAATAATACTTCCTCCGGGTCATAATAAGTGTCCACATACGTCATAAGAAGAAGAAATAAATTATTTACGTCCAAATTTACCTTTATTTAGAAGTATTTTTATATAATCTAACAATCAAGAAAGAAATTAATTCATTATATCCAAATTTACTTCTATTTTAGTAGGTATTTTTATGTAATCAACAGTCAAGAAAGAAATTAATTGGTTACATTCAAATTTACCTCTATTTTAGTAAGTATTTTTATGTAATCAACAATCAAGAAAGAAATTAATTGGTCACATACAAATTTACTTCTATTTTAGTAGGTTTTTTTTTGTAATCAACAGTCAAGAAAGAAATTAATTGGTTACATTCAAATTTACCTCTATTTTAGTAAGTATTTTTATGTAATCAACAATCAACAATCAACAAAGAAATCAATTGGTCACATACAAATTTACTTCTATTTTAGTAGGTATTTTTATGTGATCAACAATCAATAAAGAAATTAATTGGTTACATTCACATTTACCTCTATTTTAGTAAGTATTTTTATGTAATCAAGAAAGAAATTAATTGGTCACAAACAAATTTACTTCTATTTTAGTAAGTATTTTTATGTGATCAACAATCAAGAAAGAAATTATTGGTTACATTCAAATTTACCTCTATTTTAGAAAGTATTTTTATGTGATCAACAATCAAGAAAGAAATTAATTGGTTACATTCAAATTTACCTCTATTTTGGTAAGTATTTTTATGTAATCAACAATCAAGAAAGAAATTAATTGGTCACATACAAATTTACTTCGATTTTAGTAGGTATTTTTTTGTAATCAACAATCAAGAAAGAAACTAATTGGTTACATTCAAATTTACCTCAATTTTAGTAAGTATTTTTATGTGATCAACAATCAAGAAAGAAATTATTGGTTACATTCAAATTTACCTCTATTTTAGTAAGTATTTTTATGTAATCAATAATCAAGAAAGAAATTAATTGGTCACATACAAATTTACTTCTATTTTAGTAGGTATTTTTATGTAATCAACAGTCAAGAAAGAAATTAATTGGTTACATTCAAATTTACCTCAATTTTAGTAAGTATTTTTATGTGATCAACAAACTAGAAAGAAATTATTGGTTACATTCAAATTTACCTCTATTTTAGTAAGTATTTTTATGTAATCAACAATCAAGAAAGAAATTAATTGGTCACATACAAATTTACTTCTATGTTAGTAGGTATTTTTATGTAATCAACAGTCAAGAAAGAAATTAATTGGTTACATTCAAATTTACCCCTATTTTAGTAAGTATTTTTATGTGATCAACAATCAAGAAAGAAATTAAATGGTTACATTCAAATTTACCTCTATTTTAGAAAGTATTTTTATGTGATCAACAATCAAGAAAGAAATTAATTGGTTACATTCAAATTTACCTCTATTTTAGTAAGTATTTTTATGTGATCAACAATCAAAATAGAAATTAATTGGTTATATTCAAATTTACCTCTATTTTAGTAAGTATTTTTATGTAATCAAGAAAGAACTTAATTGGTCACAAACAAATTTACTTCTATTTTAGTAGGTATTTTTATGTAATCAACAGTCAAGAAAGAAATTAATTGGTTACATTCAAATTTATCTCTATTTTAGTAAGTATTTTTAAGTAATCAACAATCAAGAAAGAAATCAATTGGTCACATACAAATTTACTTTTATTTTAGCAGGTATTTTAATGTGATCAACAATCAAGAAAGAAATTAATTGGTTACATTCAAATTTACCTCTATTTTAGTAAGTATTTTTATGTGATCAACAATCAAGAAAGAAATTAATTGGTTACATTCAAATTTACCTCTATTTTAGTAAGTATTTTTATTTAATCAACAAACTATATTAATTGAATAGTATTTGATTAATAGTCTATTTGGCCAAGCTTCTAAAATTTGCTTATTTTGAAAAGTGTTTTTAAAAAAAGTATTTTTGACGAGAAATAGTTCGTGTTTTGCCAATTAGTTTTAAAAGTACTTTTGCGAAGCAATTATTGTTTTGCTTTTAAAAATATTTTAAGTGTATTTTTCTCAAAAGTGCTTTTCAAAAAAGTGATTCTGGGCAAAAGCAGGTTTTTTTAACTTATGAAAAACTACTTCTGCTACTCTTCAAAAATACTTATTTTCCCCAAAACCTTGACCAAACACCTTAGTTTTTTCAAATAAACACTTTTTGATAAAAATACTCCATCCGTTTCAATTTATGTGAACCTTTTTGGATTACGAGGGTCAAACTTTATAACGTTGACATTAAATTTTAACATAGATTTTTCAAGTTTGTAAAAATAAATTTTATTTATTTAGAAACTACATTAAAAATACTATAAGTCATTGTAATTTATAATTCAAATAATTTAAAATAAGTAAGAAAAACGCGGTCAAGGAACCACCTCGTAGACTCCCACTAGTAAAGGGAGGGTTCACATAAATTGAAACAAGGGAGTAAGTACTTTTGGAGAAAAATAAGCTTGGCCAAACAGACTATAAAAATAGTTAAGTCAAAATACCTATTTTATGTCTTAATATTTTCTTAAAGAGTATGATAAAGGCTAGCGGACACTCATTTTAAATTGGAGATCTTCTGGATTAGCTTTTGGCCCAAGTTCTTATGACTTTTTCGTTAAGGTTTGGTCAGAAAAAAATGATTCAATGGAGTTTATTGATTTACCTAGATCAGTTTATGGACTAATCAATAAAGGATTTTTATCTTCGAAACTCATTTAAAATGGCAGTACAAGAGAAATCATACAAAAATGATCGAATGATTCAATGGAGTTTATGGATTTACCTAGATCAGTTTATGAACTAATCAATAAATGATTATAATCTTTGAAACTCATTTAAAAGAGCAGTACAAGAGAAATCATACAAAAATGATCGAATATTTGGATGCTTCGAAAAAGATATGAAATGCTAAAAAATAGTCGAATAGGAGAATATGTTGAGACTCTTGTACCCTCTAACGTATACCCTCTTTTGTGACATACAAATTTTATTTTATTTTTTAATCATTTACACTCTAACCTTTGATTACAAAATCACAAAAAGTCACTTTTAATAATTTACAAAAGGCAAAAATCTATCGATCCCCGTACCTCTTAATATGCTAGGGCTCTACAATCTGAGCTACATCACCAGATTGTTAAATTATTCTGGTTTACTTATTTGTTAGAGACTTTGCTAAATGTCAGAATAGTTTACACGATAGTTGGGTCTCCAAGGGAGAGACAAATAGTGTATTATACTCATGAAATTTTCCATCCCCTGTTTTGTATCGTTTTTGTTATGTGATGAACATGAAATAACTAAAAATATATTTATGTCTTAAATACAATCTGTATTAGGACAAATGTACTTTATACACATTCGTATTATTATTAATGGAGATTAATATTTTGGCATTTGCAATTATTGAATTATTAATTGATTATTTATAATATTTAATAATATGCATCTCTGGAGGTTATGCTGTTATTAATAATGTGAGATATTAATATTATAACGCAGCTCTTAAAATAGCCTCGACTAATGATCATCGAGAATGAGATATCGATGATATGTGATAAGTCGACATGTGGTCTGCATCACATCCTTAGAGGATGTAGTATGTCTCACCTGCTACGAGTAATGACTACTCGTGATGGACACATGGATACTTTGGAAGTATTGGTATACCCTGTTGATATACTGTTTGTTATATTTGTCTAAAGTATGATCAGCGTGTGGGAGATAGAGGTCCTTAGACTTGAGGTCAATACACACCTTGTCTACAAAGTAATATACTTTGATCCTGTCCTAAGCTCAAATGCCTTATAGGTTGAGATACAGCTTGTATTGGGTACATTACGATGTGGATTAAAGGTGGTAGTTGAGCCAAGATTAGGATTCATTCCTCGAATGTATATTCGAGAGAACACTCAGATTCACAGTGATATTAGGTTGACTAAGTCATTGGCCAACGCGATAGACATATTTAGAATATGGTCTAGTTGTCAACTAATATAGATGAGATACAATGATTAAGCCATTTGGATAGACACTTGACAAATCTTAAGCTTGATCGGGTGTGTCGTGAATGAAAGGATTTTATCTTAGCACATAGAGGTTAAGTTTAATGGATACGTGTAAACGTACTTCACATATTGAGTTCGTCTTGCGGCACCGTCTAGGAGTTCCGCGTAGACCTTAATTTGATTAATGTCGATATGTGAAGGCCTGTAGGGTCACACTATGTCGATTGTCTTTTCGATCTAATGATGTATTGAGAGAGTATTAAATATTCGATTTAGAATTGAGATATTTAAATGAATAATGATTGTTTTAATTAAGTCAAAATTGAATTTTGGATTTAATTAAGAATGTGCAGAAAATAAATCGAGACGGTGTAGGGGCCACGTCGAGCGTCGCGGCGCCCACACCATAGGGCGCAACGCTAATGACCTAATCTGTCTCGATTTATGGGTTAGGCCCAAGGTCAAATCCTAATCTGGTTTGACATAATTTTCACCTATAAATACAGACATTCATTTCATTATTCAACATACTAATTTCATATTATTATTCTAAGTCTTAGAGACTTAGAATCAAAACACTCTCTCGAACCTCTGCCGGATTTCCTAACTTTCCGAAGGAGAAATACATTGAAGCTTGGAGCTTGCAATCGGAAGGGCTTTCGCATGCGAACCCACAATTGATAAAGATTTCAGATAAATACAACTTGTAAGTCTTCATGCTTTATGATTACTTGTTTTGATTGTCATATAACCATACCAGAATAAGTTGTTGGGGTAAGTAAGAACAAAATTTTAAACTTCCACTGTGCCTTACTTATGTATTTTGAACCCAACAAAACACTACAATAACATGATGAGGTTAGGTTTCTGAAGGCACCTTAATTGCCCAATCCTGCATCCTCCTTGAGTTCTTTGCGTAAAGTGATTGGAGTCCACACACTCATTCAACAACCACTAAACATTCATGAGCATTTAGATTTCTGAATAGCCTCTTGAAGTTCATGAGTTCTTTAGGGTACGACTTCAACCATACATATCTCTGGCTTTGTGATATGAATATTTGGAATGCTACGACTTCTATTTTCTGATTATGTAATGACTCAGGAGGCAACTAGTTTATGTTTTTAGCTGCCCAAATTTAGACCAACATTTAAAACATGAATCATTTAACTTCCTCTTCTAGGAGTAAAAAAGAAAAGGGAAACCGAAATGGTACAATAGAGCTGAGAAGCACTCATACATACTTTGAATAAACACATATAAGAGTTGTGCAAGGCCTTAATTTAATTTTTATCAAAGCAACAACAACATATAGTTAGTGTTTCCTCATCTTATTCCTCCACAATAATGTGGTTAATTTACAAATATACAACCTAATGATAGGGAGAAGATCATGCCTAAATATCTCCCTAATGATAGTGATAAGATTGCTAATCTTCCTATTAAATGTTTTACATGCTACCATATTTACAAGATATTAATTAGTTACAATGATAATAATCATTAATATTGGTATTAATAATTATTATTATATCACTTCCTCGCAGTTGAAGCGAAAGACAAACGGATGCTAAGACTATCCCGAAAATCTTCAAATAATATCAGCGGAACTCCTTTGGTAAAAATATATGGAATTTGATGGCGCGAGGGGACATGTAGCACCCGTACTTGACCGCGTGACACCTTTTCACGGACAAAATGGATATCCAGCTCAATATGTTTCGTGCGTTGGTGATTGAATGGATTGTTGGACATGTAGATAGCACTAATGTTATCACAATACATCAATTTGGCTTTCGAAATCGGGCAGTGAAGCTCAAGAAGAAGATTGCGAAGCCAGCAAGATTTAGATACAACATTAGCAACATCTCTGTATTCTGTTTCGGCATTTGATCTGAATAATGTGGCTTGTCTTTTTGATGACCAAGAGACCAAGTTATCACCAAGAAAAATATCATAACCGGAGGTGGAACGTCTCGTGTCTGGGCATCCACCCCAGTCTGCATCTGTGTAGGAGACTAGTGTGGATGTGGACGATGGATACAAGTGTAGGCTGTATTCAAGAGTACACTGTATATATCGCACAATGTGTTTCAGGGCATGCATATGGTCATCCATCGAATTATGCATAAAAAGGCACACTTGTTGCACATCATACGAGATATCTGGTCTGGTAAAAGTTAGATACTGCAGTGCTCCTGCCAGGCTGCGGTAAAGTGTCGGATCGGCAAAAGGCTTGCCGAAAGATGCACTCAATTTGGATTTAGTGTCCATCAGAGTTGCGGATGGTTTACAGGAGGACATGTCAGCTCGTTCCACAATCTCTGTTGCATACTTCTTTTGGGAGAGAAACAAACCATATGCATGACGTGTCACTGCTATGCCCAAAAAATAGTGTAGTGGACCTAGATCATTCATTGCAAATTCAGAGCCAAGTTGTGACATGATGTTCTTTCGAAGAGCATCTGATGAGGTAGTCAGTATAATATCATCTACATATAAGAGAAGATAAGCAATATTATTACCTTGATATAATTCTACATTTGATTATGTTACTTGGCAATTCTACATTTGATATAATTTGCTCCATTTTTGCTTATTATCATACTTTTTCACGGATTTTCCTTTAGAATGCGAACCTCTTTATTTCGTTACAAAATCATAAAAATCACTTTTTCAATAATATACAAAGGGCAAAATAGTGATTAATAATTTTCTCCATTTATGCGTATTATCATACTTTTTCACGGGTTTCCCTTTAGAAGACTGACGAAAAAGACACAGTAATAAAATACATCGTAAAATCAAAATGAGCAAATGGAGATGCGGGGTATCGATCCCCGTACCTCTCGCATGCTAAGCGAGCGCTCTACCATCTGAGCTACATCCCCGGGTTGTTTTTCTAATTTTACATATTATTTATCTTTTGCAAAAAGACCACATATGTATATGTATGTAGTATGTATGTAATATATTCAGAAAAGTTTAGGTTAGTTTGGTTTTCAAGGGAGGGTCAATTAGGTACATGACCAATTTTGTATTATATCGCTCCATTTGCTTTCTATTTGGATATTTTGTTATCTTATTTTCCTGCAATCCCACCTCTATTATTTTCCTTTTGAGCCGAGGGTCTAACGAAAATAGGATCTCTAACCCCATAAAGGTCGAGGAAAGTTATGTGTACATCCCACCCTCTCTAGACCCTATTTTTATGAGATTGCACTGTGTATGTTGTTGATCAATTGTGTATTCTACTCATGAACTTTCCCATCCCCTGATTTGTATTGTTCTTGTTAAGTGATGAACATCAAATAGCATGATGAGGTTAGGTTTCTAATGACCACTTAATTTCCCAATCCTGCATCTTCCTTGTGTTCTATGCGTATATTTTGGTCTAGATGTTTCCTAGTTTATTCTTCCTGTTGAAGTTACATTGTGCACATCCTCAAAGACAGAAACGTTTCTCGTGTTCCTTGTTGTTGCGTCAATAGCTCTATTATATACTGCTGTTAATGTTCTTCTATCCCTTTCTTAGGAGTTTGGTAGTATCGTGCTCTCCGATTATGTTACTTGGCAATTCTACGTTTGATATAATTTGCTCCATTTATGCTTATTATCATACTTTTTCACGGATTTTCAATTAGAATGCGTACCTCTTTATTTCGTTACAAAATCATAAATAACACTTTTTCAATAATATACAAAGGGCAAAATAGTGATTAATAATTTGCTCCATTTATGCGTATTATCATACTTTTTAACGGGTTTCCCATTAGAAGACTGACGAAAAAGACACGATAATAAAATACATTGTAAAATTGAAATGATCAAATGGAGATGTGGGGTATCGATCCCCGTACCTCTGGCATGCTATGTATGTAGTATGTATGTAATATATTCGGAAAAGTTTAGGTTAATTTGGTTTTCAAGGGAGGGTCAATTAGGTACATGACCAATTTTGTATTATATCGCTCCATTTCCTTTATATTTGGATATTTTGTTATCTTATTTTCCTGCTATCCCACCTCTATTATTTTACTGCAATCCCACCTCTATTATTTTCCTTTTGAGCTGAGGGTCTAACGAAAATAGGATCTCTAACCCCATAAAGGTCGAGGTAAGTTATATGTACATCTCACCCTCTCTAGACCCTATTTTGTGAGATTGCACTGGGTATGTTGTTGATCAATTGTGTATTCTACTCCTGAACTTTCCCATCCCCTGATTTGTATTATTCTTGTTAAGTGATGAACATCAAATAGCATGATGAGGTTAGGTTTCTAATGACCACTTAATTGCCCAATCATGCATCTTCCTTGTGTTCTATGCGTATATTTTGGTCTAGATGTTTCCTAGTTTCTTCTTCCCGTTGAAGTTACATTGTGCACATCCTCAAAGACAAAACGTTTCTCGTGTTCCTTGTTGTTGCGTCAATAGCTCTATTATATACTGCTTTGTTAATGTTCTTCTATCCCTTTCTTAGGAGTTTGGTAGTATCGTTCTCTCCGATTATGTTACTTGGCAATTCTACATTTGATATAATTTGCTCCATTTATCCTTATTATCATACTTTTTCACGGATTTTCGTTTAGAATGCGAACCTCTTTATTTCGTAACAAAATCATAAAAATCACTTTTTCAGTAATATACAAAGGGCAAAATAGTGATTAATAATTTACTCAATTTATGCGTATTATCATACTTTTTCACGGGTTTCCCTTTAGAAGACGACGAAAAAGACACGATAATAAAATACATCGTAAAATCGAAATGAGCAAATGGAGATGCGGGGTATCGATCCCCGTACCGTCACATGCTAAGCGAGCGCTCTACCATCTGAGCTACATCCCCGAGTTGTTTTTTTAATTTTACATATTATTTATCTTTAGCAAAAAGACCACATACGTATATGTATGTAGTATGTATGTAATATATTCGGAAAAGTTTAGGTTAGTTTGGTTTTCAAGGGAGGGTCAATTAGGTACATGACCAATTTTGTAATATATCGCTCCATTTACTTTATATTTGGATATTTTGTTATCTTATTTTCCTGCAATCCCACCTCTATTATTTTCCTTTTGAGCTGAGGGTCTAACGAAAATAGGATCTCTAACCCCATAAAGGTCGAGGTAAGTTATGTGTACATCTCACCCTCTCTAGACCCTATTTTGTGAGATTGCACTGGGTATGTTGTTGATCAATTGTGTATTCTACTCCTGAACTTTCCCATCCCCTGATTTGTATTATTCTTGTTAAGTGATGAACATCAAATAGCATGATGAGGTTAGGTTTCTAATGACCACTTAATTGCCCAATCATGCATCTTCCTTGTGTTCTATGCGTATATTTTGGTCTAGATGTTTCCTAGTTTCTTCTTCCTGTTGAAGTTACATTGTGCACATCCTCAAAGACAGAAACTTTCTCGTGTTCCTTGTTGTTGCGTCAATAGCTCTATTATATACTGCTTGTTAATGTTCTTCTATCCCTTTCTTAGGAGTTTGGTAGTATCGTTCTCTCCGATTATGTTACTTGGCAATTCTACATTTAATATAATTTGCTCCATTTATCCTTATTATCATACTTTTTCACGGATTTTCCTTTAGAATGCGAACCTCTTTATTTCGTAACAAAATCATAAAAATCACTTTTTCAGTAATATACAAAGGGCAAAATAGTGATTAATAATTTACTCAATTTATGCGTATTATCATACTTTTTCACGGGTTTCCCTTTAGAAGACTGACGAAAAAGACACGATAATAAAATACATCGTAAAATCGAAATGAGCAAATGGAGATGCGGGGTATCGATCCCCGTACCTGTCACATGCTAAGCGAGCGCTCTACCATCTGAGCTACATCCCCGCGTTGTTTTTCTAATTTTACATATTATTTATCTTTTGAAAAAAGACCACATATGTATATGTATGTAGTATGTATGTAATATATTCGGAAAAGTTTAGGTTAGTTTGGTTTTCAAGGGAGGGTCAATTAGGTACATGACCAATTTTGTATTATATCGCTCCATTTGCTTTATATTTGGATATTTTGTTATCTTATTTTCCTGCTATCCCACCTCTATTATTTTACTGCAATCCCACCTCTATTATTTTCCTTTTGAGCTGAGGGTCTAACGAAAATAGGATCTCTAACCCCATAAAGGTCGAGGTAAGTTATGTGTACATCTCACCCTCTCTAGACCCTATTTTGTGAGATTGCACTGGGTATGTTGTTGATCAATTGTGTATTCTACTCCTGAACTTTCCCATCCCCTGATTTGTATTATTCTTGTTAAGTGATGAACATCAAATAGCATGATGAGGTTAGGTTTCTAATGACCACTTAATTGCCCAATCATGCATCTTCCTTGTGTTCTATGCGTATATTTTGGTCTAGATGTTTCCTAGTTTCTTCTTCTGTTGAAGTTACATTGTGCACATCCTCAAAGACAGAAACGTTTCTCGTGTTCCTTGTTGTTGCGTCAATAGCTCTATTATATACTTTCTTGTTAATGTTCTTCTATCCCTTTCTTAGGAGTTTGGTAGTATCGTTCTCTCCGATTATGTTACTTGGCAATTCTACATTTAATATAATTTGCTCCATTTATCCTTATTATCATACTTTTTCACGGATTTTCCTTTAGAATGCGAACCTCTTTATTTCGTAACAAAATCATAAAAATCACTTTTTCATAATATACAAAGGGCAAAATAGTGATTAATAATTTACTCAATTTATGCGTATTATCATACTTTTTCACGGATTTCCCTTTAGAAGACTGACGAAAAAGACACGATAATAAAATACATCGTAAAATCGAAATGAGCAAATGGAGATGCGGGGTATCGATCCCCGTACCTGTCACATGCTAAGCGAGCGCTCTACCATCTGAGCTACATCCCCGCGTTGTTTTTCTAATTTTACATATTATTTATCTTTTGAAAAAAGACCACATATGTATATGTATGTAGTATGTATGTAATATATTCGGAAAAGTTTAGGTTAGTTTGGTTTTCAAGGGAGGGTCAATTAGGTACATGACCAATTTTGTATTATATCGCTCCATTTGCTTTATATTTGGATATTTTGTTATCTTATTTTCCTGCTATCCCACCTCTATTATTTTCCTTTTGAGCTGAGGGTCTAACGAAAATAGGATCTCTAACCCCATAAAGGTCGAGGTAAGTTATGTGTACATCTCACCCTCTCTAGACCCTATTTTGTGAGATTGCACTGGGTATGTTGTTGATCAATTGTGTATTCTACTCCTGAACTTTCCCATCCCCTGATTTGTATTATTCTTGTTAAGTGATGAACATCAAATAGCATGATGAGGTTAGGTTTCTAATGACCACTTAATTGCCCAATCATGCATCTTCCTTGTGTTCTATGCGTATATTTTGGTCTAGATGTTTCCTAGTTTCTTCTTCCCGTTGAAGTTACATTGTGCACATCCTCAAAGACAAAACGTTTCTCGTGTTCCTTGTTGTTGCGTCAATAGCTCTATTATATACTTTGCTTGTTAATGTTCTTCTATCCCTTTCTTAGGAGTTTGGTAGTATCGTTCTCTCCGATTATGTTACTTGGCAATTCTACATTTGATATAATTTGCTCCATTTATCCTTATTATCATACTTTTTCACGGATTTTCCTTTAGAATGCGAACCTCTTTATTTCGTAACAAAATCATAAAAATCACTTTTTCAGTAATATACAAAGGGCAAAATAGTGATTAATAATTTACTCAATTTATGCGTATTATCATACTTTTTCACGGGTTTCCCTTTAGAAGACTGACGAAAAAGACACGATAATAAAATACATCGTAAAATCGAAATGAGCAAATGGAGATGCGGGGTATCGATCCCCGTACCTGTCACATGCTAAGCGAGCGCTCTACCATCTGAGCTACATCCCCGAGTTGTTTTTTTAATTTTACATATTATTTATCTTTAGCAAAAAGACCACATACGTATATGTATGTAGTATGTATGTAATATATTCGGAAAAGTTTAGGTTAGTTTGGTTTTCAAGGGAGGGTCAATTAGGTACATGACCAATTTTGTAATATATCGCTCCATTTACTTTATATTTGGATATTTTGTTATCTTATTTTCCTGCAATCCCACCTCTATTATTTTCCTTTTGAGCCGAGGGTCTAACGAAAATAGGATCTCTAACCCCATAAAGGTCGAGGTAAGTTATGTGTACATCTCACCCTCTCTAGACCCTATTTTGTGATATTGCACTGGGTATGTTGTTGATCAATTGTGTATTCTACTCCTGAACTTTCCCATCCCCTGATTTGTATTATTCTTGTTATGTGATGAACATCAAATAGCATGATGAGGTTAGGTTTCTAATGACCACTTAATTGCCCAATCATGCATCTTCCTTGTGTTCTATGCGTATATTTTGGTCTAGATGTTTCCTAGTTTCTTCTTCCTGTTGAAGTTACATTGTGCACATCCTCAAAGACAGAAACGTTTCTCGTGTTCCTTGTTGTTGCGTCAATAGCTCTATTATATACTGCTGTTAATGTTCTTCTATCCCTTTCTTAGGAGTTTGGTGGTATCGTTCTCTCCTATTATGTTAGTTGGCAATTCTACATTTGATATAATTTGCTCCATTTTTGCTTATTATCATACTTTTTCACGGATTTTCCTTTAGAATGCGAACCTCTTTATTTCGTTACAAAATCATAAAAATCACTTTTTCAATAATATACAAAGGGCAAAATAGTGATTAATAATTTTTTCCATTTATGCGTATTATCATACTTTTTCACGGGTTTCCCTTTAGAAGACTGACGAAAAAGACACGATAATAAAATACATCGTAAAATCGAAATGAGCAAATGGAGATGCGGGGTATCGATCCCCGTACCTGTCACATGCTAAGCGAGCGCTCTACCATCTGAGCTACATCCCCGCGTTGTTTTTCTAATTTTACATATTATTTATCTTTTGAAAAAAGACCACATATGTATATGTATGTAGTATGTATGTAATATATTCGGAAAAGTTTAGGTTAGTTTGGTTTTCAAGGGAGGGTCAATTAGGTACATGACCAATTTTGTAATATATCGCTCCATTTACTTTATATTTGGATATTTTGTTATCTTATTTTCCTGCAATCCCACCTCTATTATTTTCCTTTTGAGCCGAGGGTCTAATGAAAATAGGATCTCTAGCCCCATGAAGGTCAAGGTAAGTTATGTGTACATCGTACCCTCTCTAGACCCTATTTTGTGAAATTGCACTGGCTATGTTGTTGATCAATTGTGTATTCTACTCCTGAACTTTCCCATCCCCTGATTTGTATTATTCTTGTTATGTGATGAACATCAAATAGCATGATGAGGTTAGGTTTCTAATGACCACTTAATTGCCCAATCATGCATCTTCCTTGGGTTCTATGCGTATATTTTGGTCTAGATGTTTCCTAGTTTCTTCTTCCTGTTGAAGTTACATTGTGCACATCCTCAAAGACAGAAACGTTTCTCGTGTTCCTTGTTGTTGCGTCAATAGCTCTATTATATACTGCTATTAATGTTCTTCTATCCCTTTCTTAGGAGTTTGGTAGTATCGTTCTCTCCGATTATGTTACTTGGCAATTCTACATTTGATATAATTTGCTCCATTTATCCTTATTATCATACTTTTTCACGGATTTTCCTTTAGAATGCGAACCTCTTTATTTCGTTACAAAATCATAAAAATCACTTTTTCAATAATATACAAAGGGCAAAATAGTGATTAATAATTTTCTCCATTTATGCGTATTATCATACTTTTTCACGGGTTTCCCTTTAGAAGACTGACGAAAAAGACACGATAATAAAATACATCGTAAAATCGAAATGAGCAAATGGAGATGCGGGGTATCGATCCCCGTACCTGTCACATGCTAAGCGAGCGCTCTACCATCTGAGCTACATCCCCGCGTTGTTTTTCTAATTTTACATATTATTTATCTTTTGAAAAAAGACCACATATGTATATGTATGTAGTATGTATGTAATATATTCGGAAAAGTTTAGGTTAGTTTGGTTTTCAAGGGAGGGTCAATTAGGTACATGACCAATTTTGTATTATATCGCTCCATTTGCTTTATATTTGGATATTTTGTTATCTTATTTTCCTGCTATCCCACCTCTATTATTTTCCTTTTTGAGCCGAGGGTCTAACGAAAATAGGATCTCTAACCCCATAAAGGTCGAGGTAAGTTATGTGTACATCTCACCCTCTCTAGACCCTATTTTGTGAGATTGCACTTGGGTATGTTGTTGATCAATTGTGTATTCTACTCCCGAACTTTCCCATCCCCCGATTTGTATTATTCTTGTTAAGTGATGAACATCAAATAGCATGATGAGGTTAGGTTTCTAATGACCACTTAATTGCCCAATCATGCATCTTCCTTGTGTTCTATGCGTATATTTTGGTCTAGATGTTTCCTAGTTTCTTCTTCCCGTTGAAGTTACATTGTGCACATCCTCAAAGACAGAAACGTTTCTCGTGTTCCTTGTTGTTGCGTCAATAGCTCTATTATATACTTTACTTGTTAATGTTCTTCTATCCCTTTCTTAGGAGTTTGGTAGTATCGTTCTCTCCGATTATGTTACTTGGCAATTCTACATTTGATATAATTTGCTCCATTTATCCTTATTATCATACTTTTTCACGGATTTTCCTTTAGAATGCGAACCTCTTTATTTCGTAACAAAATCATAAAAATCACTTTTTCAGTAATATACAAAGGGCAAAATAGTGATTAATAATTTACTCAATTTATGCGTATTATCATACTTTTTCACGGGTTTCCCTTTAGAAGACTGACGAAAAAGACACGATAATAAAATACATCGTAAAATCGAAATGAGCAAATGGAGATGCGGGGTATCGATCCCCGTACACTGTCACATGCTAAGCGAGCGCTCTACCATCTGAGCTACATCCCCGAGTTGTTTTTTTAATTTTACATATTATTTATCTTTAGCAAAAAGACCACATACGTATATGTATGTAGTATGTATGTAATATATTCGGAAAAGTTTAGGTTAGTTTGGTTTTCAAGGGAGGGTCAATTAGGTACATGACCAATTTTGTAATATATCGCTCCATTTACTTTATATTTGGATATTTTGTTATCTTATTTTCCCGCAATCCCACCTCTATTATTTTCCTTTTGAGCCGAGGGTCTAACGAAAATAGGATCTCTAACCCCATAAAGGTCGAGGTAAGTTATGTGTACATCTCACCCTCTCTAGACCCTATTTTGTGATATTGCACTGGGTATGTTGTTGATCAATTGTGTATTCTACTCCTGAACTTTCCCATCCCCTGATTTGTATTATTCTTGTTATGTGATGAACATCAAATAGCATGATGAGGTTAGGTTTCTAATGACCACTTAATTGCCCAATCATGCATCTTCCTTGTGTTCTATGCGTATATTTTGGTCTAGATGTTTCCTAGTTTCTTCTTCCGTTGAAGTTACATTGTGCACATCCTCAAAGACAGAAACGTTTCTCGTGTTCCTTGTTGTTGCGTCAATAGCTCTATTATATACTGCTTGTTAATGTTCTTCTATCCCTTTCTTAGGAGTTTGGTGGTATCGTTCTCTCCTATTATGTTAGTTGGCAATTCTACATTTGATATAATTTGCTCCATTTTTGCTTATTATCATACTTTTTCACGGATTTTCCTTTAGAATGCGAACCTCTTTATTTCGTTACAAAATCATAAAAATCACTTTTTCAATAATATACAAAGGGCAAAATAGTGATTAATAATTTTTTCCATTTATGCGTATTATCATACTTTTTCACGGGTTTCCCTTTAGAAGACCGACGAAAAAGACACGATAATAAAATACATCGTAAAATCGAAATGAGCAAATGGAGATGCGGGTATCGATCCCCGTACTGTCACATGCTAAGCGAGCGCTCTACCATCCGAGCTACATCCCCGCGTTGTTTTTCTAATTTTACATATTATTTATCTTTTGAAAAAAGACCACATATGTATATGTATGTAGTATGTATGTAATATATTCGGAAAAGTTTAGGTTAGTTTGGTTTTCAAGGGAGGGTCAATTAGGTACATGACCAATTTTGTAATATATCGCTCCATTTACTTTATATTTGGATATTTTGTTATCTTATTTTCCTGCAATCCCACCTCTATTATTTTCCTTTTGAGCCGAGGGTCTAATGAAAATAGGATCTCTAGCCCCATGAAGGTCAAGGTAAGTTATGTGTACATCGTACCCTCTCTAGACCCTATTTTGTGAAATTGCACCGGCTATGTTGTTGATCAATTGTGTATTCTACTCCCGAACTTTCCCATCCCCGATTTGTATTATTCTTGTTATGTGATGAACATCAAATAGCATGATGAGGTTAGGTTTCTAATGACCACTTAATTGCCCAATCATGCATCTTCCTTGGGTTCTATGCGTATATTTTGGTCTAGATGTTTCCTAGTTTCTTCTTCCTGTTGAAGTTACATTGTGCACATCCTCAAAGACAAAACGTTTCTCGTGTTCCTTGTTGTTGCGTCAATAGCTCTATTATATACTGCTATTAATGTTCTTCTATCCCTTTCTTAGGAGTTTGGTAGTATCGTTCTCTCCGATTATGTTACTTGGCAATTCTACATTTGATATAATTTGCTCCATTTATCCTTATTATCATACTTTTTCACGGATTTTCCTTTAGAATGCGAACCTCTTTATTTCGTTACAAAATCATAAAAATCACTTTTTCAATAATATACAAAGGGCAAAATAGTGATTAATAATTTTCTCCATTTATGCGTATTATCATACTTTTTCACGGGTTTCCCTTTAGAAGACTGACGAAAAAGACACAGTAATAAAATACATCATAAAATCCAAATGAGCAAATAGAGAAGCGGTGTATCGATCCCCGTACCTCTCGCATGCTAAGCGAGCGCTCTACCATCTGAGCTACATCCCCGGGTTGTTTTTCTAATTTGACATATTATTTATCTTTTGCAAAAAGACCACATATGTATATGTATGTAGTATGTATGTAATATATTCGGAAAAGTTTAGGTTAGTTTGGTTTTCAAGGGAGGGTCAATTAGGTACATGACCAATTTTGTAATATATCGCTCCATTTACTTTATATTTGGATATTTTGTTATCTTATTTTCCTGCTATCCCACCTCTATTATTTTACTGCAATCCCACCTCTATTATTTTCCTTTTGAGCTGAGGGTCTAACGAAAATAGGATCTCTAACCCCATAAAGGTCGAGGTAAGTTATATGTACATCTCACCCTCTCTAGACCCTATTTTGTGAGATTGCACTGGGTATGTTGTTGATCAATTGTGTATTCTACTCCTGAACTTTCCCATCCCCTGATTTGTATTATTCTTGTTAAGTGATGAACATCAAATAGCATGATGAGGTTAGGTTTCTAATGACCACTTAATTGCCCAATCATGCATCTTCCTTGTGTTCTATGCGTATATTTTGGTCTAGATGTTTCCTAGTTTCTTCTTCCCCGTGTTGAAGTTACATTGTGCACATCCTCAAAGACGAAACGTTTCTCGTGTTCCTTGTTGTTGCGTCAATAGCTCTATTATATACTGCTGTTAATGTTCTTCTATCCCTTTCTTAGGAGTTTGGTAGTATCGTTCTCTCCGATTATGTTACTTGGCAATTCTACATTTGATATAATTTGCTCCATTTATCCTTATTATCATACTTTTTCACGGATTTTCCTTTAGAATGCGAACCTCTTTATTTCGTAACAAAATCATAAAAATCACTTTTTCAGTAATATACAAAGGGCAAAATAGTGATTAATAATTTACTCAATTTATGCGTATTATCATACTTTTTCACGGGTTTCCCTTTAGAAGACTGACGAAAAAGACACGATAATAAAATACATCGTAAAATCGAAATGAGCAAATGGAGATGCGGGGTATCGATCCCCGTACCTGTCACATGCTAAGCGAGCGCTCTACCATCTGAGCTACATCCCCGAGTTGTTTTTTTAATTTTACATATTATTTATCTTTAGCAAAAAGACCACATACGTATATGTATGTAGTATGTATGTAATATATTCGGAAAAGTTTAGGTTAGTTTGGTTTTCAAGGGAGGGTCAATTAGGTACATGACCAATTTTGTAATATATCGCTCCATTTACTTTATATTTGGATATTTTGTTATCTTATTTTCCTGCAATCCCACCTCTATTATTTTCCTTTTGAGCTGAGGGTCTAACGAAAATAGGATCTCTAACCCCATAAAGGTCGAGGTAAGTTATGTGTACATCTCACCCTCTCTAGACCCTATTTTGTGAGATTGAACTGGGTATGTTGTTGATCAATTGTGTATTCTACTCCTGAACTTTCCCATCCCCTGATTTGTATTATTCTTGTTAAGTGATGAACATCAAATAGCATGATGAGGTTAGGTTTCTAATGACCACTTAATTGCCCAATCATGCATCTTCCTTGTGTTCTATGCGTATATTTTGGTCTAGATGTTTCCTAGTTTCTTCTTCCCCGTTGAAGTTACATTGTGCACATCCTCAAAGACAGAAACGTTTCTCGTGTTCCTTGTTGTTGCGTCAATAGCTCTATTATATACTGCTGTTAATGTTCTTCTATCCCTTTCTTAGGAGTTTGGTAGTATCGTTCTCTCCGATTATGTTACTTGGCAATTCTACATTTAATATAATTTGCTCCATTTATCCTTATTATCATACTTTTTCACGGATTTTCCTTTAGAATGCGAACCTCTTTATTTCGTAACAAAATCATAAAAATCACTTTTTCAGTAATATACAAAGGGCAAAATAGTGATTAATAATTTACTCAATTTATGCGTATTATCATACTTTTTCACGGGTTTCCCTTTAGAAGACTGACGAAAAAGACACGATAATAAAATACATCGTAAAATCGAAATGAGCAAATGGAGATGCGGGGTATCGATCCCCGTACCGTCACATGCTAAGCGAGCGCTCTACCATCTGAGCTACATCCCCGCGTTGTTTTTCTAATTTTACATATTATTTATCTTTTGAAAAAAGACCACATATGTATATGTATGTAGTATGTATGTAATATATTCGGAAAAGTTTAGGTTAGTTTGGTTTTCAAGGGAGGGTCAATTAGGTACATGACCAATTTTGTATTATATCGCTCCATTTGCTTTATATTTGGATATTTTGTTATCTTATTTTCCTGCTATCCCACCTCTATTATTTTACTGCAATCCCACCTCTATTATTTTCCTTTTGAGCTGAGGGTCTAACGAAAATAGGATCTCTAACCCCATAAAGGTCGAGGTAAGTTATGTGTACATCTCACCCTCTCTAGACCCTATTTTGTGAGATTGCACTGGGTATGTTGTTGATCAATTGTGTATTCTACTCCTGAACTTTCCCATCCCCTGATTTGTATTATTCTTGTTAAGTGATGAACATCAAATAGCATGATGAGGTTAGGTTTCTAATGACCACTTAATTGCCCAATCATGCATCTTCCTTGTGTTCTATGCGTATATTTTGGTCTAGATGTTTCCTAGTTTCTTCTTCCTGTTGAAGTTACATTGTGCACATCCTCAAAGACAGAAACGTTTCTCGTGTTCCTTGTTGTTGCGTCAATAGCTCTATTATATACTGCTGTTAATGTTCTTCTATCCCTTTCTTAGGAGTTTGGTAGTATCGTTCTCTCCGATTATGTTACTTGGCAATTCTACATTTAATATAATTTGCTCCATTTATCCTTATTATCATACTTTTTCACGGATTTTCCTTTAGAATGCGAACCTCTTTATTTCGTAACAAAATCATAAAAATCACTTTTTCAGTAATATACAAAGGGCAAAATAGTGATTAATAATTTACTCAATTTATGCGTATTATCATACTTTTTCACGGATTTCCCTTTAGAAGACTGACGAAAAAGACACGATAATAAAATACATCGTAAAATCGAAATGAGCAAATGGAGATGCGGGGTATCGATCCCCGTACCATCACACATGCTAAGCGAGCGCTCTACCATCCGAGCTACATCCCCGCGTTGTTTTTCTAATTTTACATATTATTTATCTTCTGAAAAAAGACCACATATGTATATGTATGTAGTATGTATGTAATATATTCGGAAAAGTTTAGGTTAGTTTGGTTTTCAAGGGAGGGTCAATTAGGTACATGACCAATTTTGTATTATATCGCTCCATTTGCTTTATATTTGGATATTTTGTTATCTTATTTTCCTGCTATCCCACCTCTATTATTTTCCTTTTGAGCTGAGGGTCTAACGAAAATAGGATCTCTAACCCCATAAAGGTCGAGGTAAGTTATGTGTACATCTCACCCTCTCTAGACCCTATTTTGTGAGATTGCACTGGGTATGTTGTTGATCAATTGTGTATTCTACTCCTGAACTTTCCCATCCCCTGATTTGTATTATTCTTGTTAAGTGATGAACATCAAATAGCATGATGAGGTTAGGTTTCTAATGACCACTTAATTGCCCAATCATGCATCTTCCTTGTGTTCTATGCGTATATTTTGGTCTAGATGTTTCCTAGTTTCTTCTTCCTGTTGAAGTTACATTGTGCACATCCTCAAAGACAGAAACGTTTCTCGTGTTCCTTGTTGTTGCGTCAATAGCTCTATTATATACTGCTGTTAATGTTCTTCTATCCCTTTCTTAGGAGTTTGGTAGTATCGTTCTCTCCGATTATGTTACTTGGCAATTCTACATTTGATATAATTTGCTCCATTTATCCTTATTATCATACTTTTTCACGGATTTTCCTTTAGAATGCGAACCTCTTTATTTCGTAACAAAATCATAAAAATCACTTTTTCAGTAATATACAAAGGGCAAAATAGTGATTAATAATTTACTCAATTTATGCGTATTATCATACTTTTTCACGGGTTTCCCTTTAGAAGACTGACGAAAAAGACACGATAATAAAATACATCGTAAAATCGAAATGAGCAAATGGAGATGCGGGGTATCGATCCCCGTACACTGTCACATGCTAAGCGAGCGCTCTACCATCTGAGCTACATCCCCGAGTTGTTTTTTTAATTTTACATATTATTTATCTTTAGCAAAAAGACCACATACGTATATGTATGTAGTATGTATGTAATATATTCGGAAAAGTTTAGGTTAGTTTGGTTTTCAAGGGAGGGTCAATTAGGTACATGACCAATTTTGTAATATATCGCTCCATTTACTTTATATTTGGATATTTTGTTATCTTATTTTCCTGCAATCCCACCTCTATTATTTTCCTTTTGAGCCGAGGGTCTAACGAAAATAGGATCTCTAACCCCATAAAGGTCGAGGTAAGTTATGTGTACATCTCACCCTCTCTAGACCCTATTTTGTGATATTGCACTGGGTATGTTGTTGATCAATTGTGTATTCTACTCCCGAACTTTCCCATCCCCGATTTGTATTATTCTTGTTATGTGATGAACATCAAATAGCATGATGAGGTTAGGTTTCTAATGACCACTTAATTGCCCAATCATGCATCTTCCTTGTGTTCTATGCGTATATTTTGGTCTAGATGTTTCCTAGTTTCTTCTTCCCGTTGAAGTTACATTGTGCACATCCTCAAAGACGAAACGTTTCTCGTGTTCCTTGTTGTTGCGTCAATAGCTCTATTATATACTGCTTGTTAATGTTCTTCTATCCCTTTCTTAGGAGTTTGGTGGTATCGTTCTCTCCTATTATGTTAGTTGGCAATTCTACATTTGATATAATTTGCTCCATTTTTACTTATTATCATACTTTTTCACGGATTTTCCTTTAGAATGCGAACCTCTTTATTTCGTTACAAAATCATAAAAATCACTTTTTCAATAATATACAAAGGGCAAAATAGTGATTAATAATTTTCTCCATTTATGCGTATTATCATACTTTTTCACGGGTTTCCCTTTAGAAGACTGACGAAAAAGACACGATAATAAAATACATCGTAAAATCGAAATGAGCAAATGGAGATGCGGGGTATCGATCCCCGTACTGTCACATGCTAAGCGAGCGCTCTACCATCTGAGCTACATCCCCGCGTTGTTTTTCTAATTTTACATATTATTTATCTTTTGAAAAAAGACCACATATGTATATGTATGTAGTATGTATGTAATATATTCGGAAAAGTTTAGGTTAGTTTGGTTTTCAAGGGAGGGTCAATTAGGTACATGACCAATTTTGTAATATATCGCTCCATTTACTTTATATTTGGATATTTTGTTATCTTATTTTCCTGCAATCCCACCTCTATTATTTTCCTTTTGAGCCGAGGGTCTAATGAAAATAGGATCTCTAGCCCCATGAAGGTCAAGGTAAGTTATGTGTACATCGTACCCTCTCTAGACCCTATTTTGTGAAATTGCACTCGGCTATGTTGTTGATCAATTGTGTATTCTACTCCTGAACTTTCCCATCCCCTGATTTGTATTATTCTTGTTATGTGATGAACATCAAATAGCATGATGAGGTTAGGTTTCTAATGACCACTTAATTGCCCAATCATGCATCTTCCTTGGGTTCTATGCGTATATTTTGGTCTAGATGTTTCCTAGTTTCTTCTTCCTGTTGAAGTTACATTGTGCACATCCTCAAAGACAGAAACGTTTCTCGTGTTCCTTGTTGTTGCGTCAATAGCTCTATTATATACTTTGCTATTAATGTTCTTCTATCCCTTTCTTAGGAGTTTGGTAGTATCGTTCTCTCCGATTATGTTACTTGGCAATTCTACATTTGATATAATTTGCTCCATTTATCCTTATTATCATACTTTTTCACGGATTTTCCTTTAGAATGCGAACCTCTTTATTTCGTTACAAAATCATAAAAATCACTTTTTCAATAATATACAAAGGGCAAAATAGTGATTAATAATTTTCTCCATTTATGCGTATTATCATACTTTTTCACGGGTTTCCCTTTAGAAGACTGACGAAAAAGACACAGTAATAAAATACATCATAAAATCCAAATGAGCAAATAGAGAAGCGGTGTATCGATCCCCGTACCTCTCGCATGCTAAGCGAGCGCTCTACCATCTGAGCTACATCCCCGGGTTGTTTTTCTAATTTGACATATTATTTATCTTTTGCAAAAAGACCACATATGTATATGTATGTAGTATGTATGTAATATATTCGGAAAAGTTTAGGTTAGTTTGGTTTTCAAGGGAGGGTCAATTAGGTACATGACCAATTTTGTAATATATCGCTCCATTTACTTTATATTTGGATATTTTGTTATCTTATTTTCCTGCAATCCCACCTCTATTATTTTCCTTTTGAGCCGAGGGTCTAATGAAAATAGGATCTCTAGCCCCATGAAGGTCAAGGTAAGTTATGTGTACATCCTACCCTCTCTAGACCCTATTTTGTGAAATTGCACTGGCTATGTTGTTGATCAATTGTGTATTCTACTCCTGAACTTTCCCATCCCCTGATTTGTATTATTCTTGTTATGTGATGAACATCAAATGACATGATGAGGTTAGGTTTCTAATGACCACTTAATTGCCCAATCATGCATCTTCCTTGTGTTCTATGCGTATATTTTGGTCTAGATGTTTCCTAGTTTCTTCTTCCTGTTGAAGTTACATTGTGCACATCCTCAAAGACAGAAACGTTTTTCGTGTTCCTTGTTGTTGCGTCAATAGCTCTATTATATACTGCTGTTAATGTTCTTCTATCCCTTTCTTAGGAGTTTGGTAGTATCGTTCTCTCCGATTATGTTACTTGGCAATTCTACATTTGATATAATTTGCTCCATTTATCCTTATTATCATACTTTTTCACGGATTTTCCTTTAGAATGCGAACCTCTTTATTTCGTTACAAAATCATTAAAATCTCTTTTTCAATAATATACAAAGGGCAAAATAGTGATTAATAATTTTCTCCATTTATGCGTATTATCATACTTTTTCATGGGTTTCAATTTAGAAGACTGACGAAAAAGACACAGTAATAAAATACATCGTAAAATCCAAATGAGCAAATGGAGATGCGGGGTATCGATCCCCGTACCTCTCACATGCTAAGCGAGCGCTCTACCATCTGAGCTACATCCCCGGGTTGTTTTTCTAATTTGACATATTATTTATCTTTTGCAAAAAGACCACATATGTATATGTATGTAGTATGTATGTAATATATTCGGAAAAGTTTAGGTTAGTTTGGTTTTCAAGGGAGGGTCAATTAGGTACATGACCAATTTTGTAATATATCGCTCCATTTACTTTATATTTGGATATTTTGTTATCTTATTTTCCTGCAATCCCACCTCTATTATTTTCCTTTTGAGCCAAGGGTCTAATGAAAATAGGATCTCTAGCCCCATGAAGGTCAAGGTAAGTTATGTGTACATCCTACCCTCTCTAGACCCTATTTTGTGAAATTGCACTGGCTATGTTGTTGATCAATTGTGTATTCTACTCCTGAACTTTCCCATCCCCTGATTTGTATTATTCTTGTTATGTGATGAACATCAAATGACATGATGAGGTTAGGTTTCTAATGACCACTTAATTGCCCAATCATGCATCTTCCTTGTGTTCTATGCGTATATTTTGGTCTAGATGTTTCCTAGTTTCTTCTTCCTGTTGAAGTTACATTGTGCACATCCTCAAAGACAGAAACGTTTTTCGTGTTCCTTGTTGTTGCGTCAATAGCTCTATTATATACTTTCGTTAATGTTCTTCTATCCCTTTCTTAGGAGTTTGGTAGTATCGTTCTCTCCGATTAAGTTACTTGGCAATTCTACATTTGATATAATTTGCTCCATTTATCCTTATTATCATACTTTTTCACGGATTTTCCTTTAGAATGCGAACCTCTTTATTTCGTTACAAAATCATTAAAATCACTTTTTCAATAATATACAAAGGGCAAAATAGTGATTAATAATTTTCTCCATTTATGCGTATTATCATACTTTTTCATGGGTTTCAATTTAGAAGACTGACGAAAAAGACACAGTAATAAAATACATCGTAAAATCCAAATGAGCAAATGGAGATGCGGGGTATCGATCCCCGTACCTCTCACATGCTAAGCGAGCGCTCTACCATCTGAGCTAGATCCCCGGGTTGTTTTTCTAATTTTACATATTATTTATCTTTTGAAAAAAGACCACATATGTATATGTATGTAGTATGTATGTAATATATTCGGAAAAGTTTAGGTTAGTTTGGTTTTCAAGGGAGGGTCAATTAGGTACATGACTAATTTTGTATTATGTCGCTCCATTTGCTTTATATTTGGATATTTTGTTATCTTATTTTCCTGCTATCCCACCTCTATTATTTTACTGCAATCCCACCTCTATTATTTTCCTTTTGAGCCGAGGGTCTAACGAAAATAGGATCTCTAACCCCATAAAGGTCGAGGTAAGTTATGTGTACATCTCACCCTCTCTAGACCCTATTTTGTGATATTGCACTTCGTATGTTGTTGATCAATTGTGTATTCTACTCCTGAACTTTCCCATCCCCTGATTTGTATTATTCTTGTTAAGTGATGAACATCAAATAGCATGATGAGGTTAGGTTTCTAATGACCACTTAATTGCCCAATCATGCATCTTCCTTGTGTTCTATGCGTATATTTTGGTCTAGATGTTTCCTAGTTTCTTCTTCCTGTTGAAGTTACATTGTGCACATCCTCAAAGACAGAAACGTTTCTCGTGTTCCTTGTTGTTGCGTCAATAGCTCTATTATATACCGCTTCTTAATGTTCTTCTATCCCTTTCTTAGGAGTTTGGTAGTATCGTTCTCTCCGATTATGTTACTTGGCAATTCTACATTTGATATAATTTGCTCCATTTATCCTTATTATCATACTTTTTCACGGATTTTCCTTTAGAATGCGAACCTCTTTATTTCGTAACAAAATCATAAAAATCACTTTTTCAATAATATACAAAGGGCAAAATAGTGATTAATAATTTTCTCCATTTATGCGTATTATCATACTTTTTCACGGGTTTCCCTTTAGAAGACTGGCGAAAAAGACACTATAATAAAATACATCGTAAAATCGAAATGAGCAAATGGAGATGCGGGGTATCGATCCCCGTACCTGTCGCATGCAAAGCGAGCGCTCCACCATCTGAGCTACATCCCCGGGTTGTTTTTCTAATTTTACATATTATTTATCTTTTGCAAAAAGACCACATATGTATATGTATGTAGTATGTACGTAATATATTCGGAAAAGTTTAGGTTAGTTTGGTTTTCAAGGGAGGGTCAATTAGGTACATGACCAATTTTGTATTATATCGCTCCATTTGCTTTATATTTGGATATTTTGTTATCTTATTTTCCTGCTATCCCACCTCTATTATTTTACTGCATTCCCACCTCTATTATTTTCCTTTTGAGCCGAGGGTCTAACGAAAATAGGATCTCTAACCCCATAAAGGTCGAGGTAAGTTATGTGTACATCTCACCCTCTCTAGACCCTATTTTGTGATATTGCACTTCGTATGTTGTTGATCAATTGTGTATTCTACTCCTGAACTTTCCCATCCCCTGATTTGTATTATTCTTGTTAAGTGATGAACATCAAATAGCATGATGAGGTTAGGTTTCTAATGACCACTTAATTGCCCAATCATGCATCTTCCTTGTGTTCTATGCGTATATTTTGGTCTAGATGTTTCCTAGTTTCTTCTTCCTGTTGAAGTTACATTGTGCACATCCTCAAAGACAGAAACGTTTCTCGTGTTCCTTGTTGTTGCGTCAATAGCTCTATTATATACTGCTGTTAATTTTCTTCTATCCCTTTCTTAGGAGTTTGGTAGTATCGTTCTCTCCGATTATGTTACTTGGCAATTCTACATTTGATATAATTTGCTCCATTTATCCTTATTATCATACTTTTTCACGGATTTTCCTTTAGAATGCGAACCTCTTTATTTCGTTACAAAATCATAAAAATCACTTTTTCAATAATATACAAAGGGCAAAATAGTGATTAATAATTTTCTCCATTTATGCGTATTATCATACTTTTTCATGGGTTTCACTTTAGAAGACTGACGAAAAAGACACAGTAATAAAATACATCGTAAAATCCAAATGAGCAAATGGAGATGCGGGGTATCAATCCCCGTACCTCTCGCATGCTAAGCGAGCGCTCTACCATCTGAGCTACATCCCCGGGTTGTTTTTCTAATTTTACATATTATTTATCTTTTGCAAAAAGACCACATATGTATATGTATGTAGTATGTATGTAATATATTCGGAAAAGTTTAGGTTAGTTTGGTTTTCAAGTGAGGGTCAATTAGGTACATGACCAATTTTGTATTATATCGCTCCATTTGCTTTATATTTGGATATTTTGTTATCTTATTTTCCTGCTATCCCACCTCTATTATTTTACTGCATTCCCACCTCTATTATTTTCCTTTTGAGCCGAGGGTCTAACGAAAATAGGATCTCTAACCCCATAAAGGTCGAGGTAAGTTATGTGTACATCTCACCCTCTCTAGACCCTATTTTGTGATATTGCACTGGGTATGTTGTTGATCAATTGTGTATTCTACTCCTGAACTTTCCCATCCCCTGATTTGTATTATTCTTGTTAAGTGATGAACATCAAATAGCATGATGAGGTTAGGTTTCTAATGACCACTTAATTGCCCAATCATGCATCTTCCTTGTGTTCTATGCGTATATTTTGGTCTACATGTTTCCTAGTTTCTTCTTCCTGTTGAAGTTACATTGTGCACATCCTCAAAGACAAACGTTTCTCGTGTTCCTTGTTGTTGCGTCAATAGCTCTATTATATACTGCTGTTAATGTTCTTCTATCCCTTTCTTAGGAGTTTGGTAGTATCGTTCTCTCCGATGATGTTACTTGGCAATTCTACATTTGATATAATTCGCTCCATTTATCCTTATTATCATACTTTTTCACGGATTTTCCTTTAGAATGCGAACCTCTTTATTTCGTTACAAAATCATTAAAATCACTTTGTCAATAATATACAAAGGGCAAAATAGTGATTAATAATTTTCTCCATTTATGCGTATTACCATACTTTTTCATGGGTTTCACTTTAGAAGACTGACGAAAAAGACACGATAATAAAATACATCGTAAAATCCAAATGAGCAAATGGAGATGCGGGGTATCGATCCCCGTACCTCTCGCATGCTAAGCGAGCGCTCTACCATCTGAGCTACATCCCCGGGTTGTTTTTCTAATATTACATATTATTTATCTTTTGCAAAAAGACCACATATGTATATGTATGTAGTATGTATGTAATATATTCGGAAAAGCTTAGGTTAGTTTGGTTTTCAAGGGAGGGTCAACTAGGTACATGACCAATTTTGTATTATGTCGCTCCATTTGCTTTATATTTGGATATTTTGTTATCTTATTTTCCTGCTATCCCACCTCTATTATTTTACTGCAATCCCACCTCTATTATTTTTCCTTTTGAGCCGAGGGTCTAACGAAAATAGGATCTCTAACCCCATAAAGGTCGAGGTAAGTTATGTGTACATCTCACCCTCTCTAGACCCTATTTTGTGATATTGCACTGGGTATGTTGTTGATCAATTGTGTATTCTACTCCTGAACTTTCCCATCCCCTGATTTGTATTATTCTTGTTAAGTGATGAACATCAAATAGCATGATGAGGTTAGGTTTCTAATGACCACTTAATTGCCCAATCATGCATCTTCCTTGTGTTCTATGCGTATATTTTGGTCTACATGTTTCCTAGTTTCTTCTTCCTGTTGAAGTTACATTGTGCACATCCTCAAAGACAGAAACGTTTCTCGTGTTCCTTGTTGTTGCGTCAATAGCTCTATTATATACTGCTGTTAATGTTCTTCTATCCCTTTCTTAGGAGTTTGGTAGTATCGTTCTCTCCGATGATGTTACTTGGCAATTCTACATTTGATATAATTCGCTCCATTTATCCTTATTATCATACTTTTTCACGGATTTTCCTTTAGAATGCGAACCTCTTTATTTCGTTACAAAATCATTAAAATCACTTTGTCAATAATATACAAAGGGAAAAATAGTGATTAATAATTTTCTCCATTTATGCGTATTATCATACTTTTTCATGGGTTTCACTTTAGAAGACTGACGAAAAAGACACGATAATAAAATACATTGTAAAATCCAAATGAGCAAATGGAGATGCGGGGTATCGATCCCCGTACCTCTCGCATGCTAAGCGAGCGCTCTACCATCTGAGCTACATCCCCGGGTTGTTTTTCTAATATTACATATTATTTATCTTTTGCAAAAAGACCACATATGTATATGTATGTAGTATGTATGTAATATATTCGGAAAAGTTTAGGTTAGTTTGGTTTTCAAGGGAGGGTCAATTAGGTACATGACTAATTTTGTATTATGTCGCTCCATTTGCTTTATATTTGGATATTTTGTTATCTTATTTTCCTGCTATCCCACCTCTATTATTTTACTGCAATCCCACCTCTATTATTTTCCTTTTGAGCCGAGGGTCTAACGAAAATAGGATCTCTAACCCCATAAAGGTCGAGGTAAGTTATGTGTACATCTCACCCTCTCTAGACCCTATTTTGTGATATTGCACTGGGTATGTTGTTGATCAATTGTGTATTCTACTCCTGAACTTTCCCATCCCCTGATTTGTATTATTCTTGTTAAGTGATGAACATCAAATAGCATGATGAGGTTAGGTTTCTAATGACCACTTAATTGCCCAATCATGCATCTTCCTTGTGTTCTATGCGTAAATTTTGGTCTAGATGTTTCCTAGTTTCTTCTTCCTGTTGAAGTTACATTGTGCACATCCTCAAAGACAGAAACGTTTCTCGTGTTCCTTGTCGTTGCGTCAATAGCTCTATTATATACTGCTGTTAATGTTCTTCTATCCCTTTCTTAGGAGTTTGGTAGTATCGTTCTCTCCGATTATGTTACTTGGCAATTCTACATTTGATATAATTTGCTCCATTTATCCTTATTATCATACTTTTTCACGGATTTTCCTTTAGAATGCGAACCTCTTTATTTCGTTACAAAATCATTAAAATCACTTTTTCAATAATATACAAAGGGCAAAATAGTGATTAATAATTTTCTCCATTTATGCGTATTATCATAATTTTTCATGGGTTTCACTTTAGAAGACTGACGAAAAAGACACAGTAATAAAATACATCGTAAAATCCAAATGGGCAAATGGAGATGCGGGGTATCGATCCCCGTACCTCTCGCATGCTAAGCGAGCGCTCTACCATCTGAGCTACATCCCCGGGTTGTTTTTCTAATTTTACATATTATTTATCTTTTGCAAAAAGACCACATATGTATATGTATGTAGTATGTATGTAATATATTCGGAAAAGTTTAGGTTAGTTTGGTTTTCAAGGGAGGGTCAATTAGGTACATGACCAATTTTGTATTATATCGCTCCATTTGCTTTATATTTGGATATTTTGTTATCTTATTTTCCTGCTATCCCACCTCTATTATTTTACTGCAATCCCACCTCTATTATTTTCCTTTTGAGCCGAGGGTCTAACGAAAATAGGATCTCTAACCCCATAAAGGTCGAGGTAAGTTATGTGTACATCTCACCCTCTCTAGACCCTATTTTGTGATATTGCACTGGGTATGTTGTTGATCAATTGTGTATTCTACTCCTGAACTTTCCCATCCCCTGATTTGTATTATTCTTGTTAAGTGATGAACATCAAATAGCATGATGAGGTTAGGTTTCTAATGACCACTTAATTTCCCAATCATGCATCTTCCTTGTGTTCTATGCGTATATTTTGGTCTAGATGTTTCCTAGTTTCTTCTTCCCGTTGAAGTTACATTGTGCACATCCTCAAAGACAAACGTTTCTCGTGTTCCTTGTTGTTGCGTCAATAGCTCTATTATATACTTTGTTTAATTTTCTTCTATCCCTTTCTTAGGAGTTTGGTAGTATCGTTCTCTCCGATTATGTTACTTGGCAATTCTACATTTGATATAATTTGCTCCATTTATCCTTATTATCATACTTTTTCACGGATTTTCCTTTAGAATGCGAACCTCTTTATTTCGTTACAAAATCATAAAAATCACTTTTTCAATAATATACAAAGGGCAAAATAGTGATTAATAATTTTCTCCATTTATGCGTATTATCATACTTTTTCATGGGTTTCACTTTAGAAGACTGACGAAAAAGACACGATAAGAAAATGTATTGTAAAATCGAAATGAGCAAATGGAGATGCGGGGTATCAATCCCCGTACCTCTCGCATGCTAAGCGAGCGCTCTACCATCTAAGCTACATCCCCGGGTTGTTTTTCTAATTCTACATATTATTTATCTTTTGAAAAAAGAATAACATATGTATATGTATGTAGTATGTATGTAATATATTTGGAAAAGTTTAGGTTAGTTTGGTTTTCAAGGGAGGGTCAATTAGGTACATGACCAATTTTGTATTATATCGCTCCATTTGCTTTCTATTTGGATATTTTGTTATCTTATTTTCCTGCAATCCCACCTCTATTATTTTCCTTTTGAGCCGAGGGTCTAACGAAAATAGGATCTCTAACCCCATAAAGGTCGAGGTAAGTTATGTGTACATCCTACCCTCTCTAGACCCTATTTTGTGAGATTGCACTGGGTATGTTGTTGATCAATTGTGTATTCTACTCATGAACTTTCCCATCCCTTGATTTGTATTGTTCTTGTTAAGTTATGAACATCAAATAGCATGATGAGGTTAGGTTTCTAATGTCCACTTAATTTCACAATCCTGCATCTTCCTTGTGTTCTATGATATATTTTGGTCTAGATGTTTCCTAGTTTCTTCTTCCTGTTGAAGTTACATTGTGCACATCCTCTAAGAAAGAAACGTTTCTCGTGTTCCTTGTTGTTGCGTCAATAGCTCTATTATATACTGCTGTTAATGTTCTTCTATCCCTTTCTTAGGAGTTTGGTAGTATCGTGCTCTCCGATTATGTTACTTGGCAATTCTACATTTGATATAATTTGCTCCATTTATGCTTATTATCAAACTTTTTCACGGATTTTCCATTAGAATGCGAACCTCTTTATTTCGTTACAAAATCATAAATAACACTTTTTCAATAATATACAAAGGGCAAAATAGTGATTAATAATTTTCTCCATTTATGCGTATTATCATACTTTTTCAAGGGTTTCCTATTAGAAGACTGACGAAAAAGACACGATAATAAAATACATCGTTAAATTGAAATGATCAAATGGAGATGTGGGGTATCGATCCCCGTACCTCTCGCATGCTAAGCGAGCGCTCTACCATCTGAGCTACATCCCCGCGTTGTTTTTCTAATTTTACATATTATTTATCTTTTGCAAAAAGACCACATATGTATATGTATGTAGTATGTATGTAATATATTCGGAAAAGTTTAGGTTAGTTTGGTTTTCAAGGGAGGGTCAATTAGGTACATGACCAATTTTGTAATATATCGCTCCATTTACTTTATATTTGGATATTTTGTTGTCTTATTTTCCTGCAATCCCACCTCTATTATTTTCCTTTTGAGCCGAGGGTCTAATGAAAATAGGATCTCTAACCCCATAAAGGTCGAGGTAAGTTATGTGTACATCTCACCCTGTCTAGACCCTATTTTGTGAAATTGCACTGGCTATGTTGTTGATCAATTGTGTATTCTACTCATGAACTTTCCCATCCCCTGATTTGTATTGTTCTTGTTAAGTGATGAACATCAAATAGCATGATGAGGTTAGGTTTCTAATGACCACTTAATTTCCCAATCCTTCATCTTCCTTGTGTTCTATGCGTATATTTTGGTCTAGATGTTTCTAGTTTCTTCTACCTGTTGAAGTTACATTGTGCACATCCTCTAAGAAAGAAACGTTTCACGTGTTCCTTGTTGTTGCGTCAATAGCTATATTATATACTGCTGTTAATGTTCTTCTGTCCCTTTCTTATGAGTTTGGTAGTATCGTTCTCTCCGATTATGTTACTTGACAATTCTACATTTGATATAATTTGCTCCATTTATGCTTATTATCATACTTTTTCACGGATTTTCCTTTAGAATGCGAACCTCTTTATTTCGTTACAAAATCATAAAAATCACTTTTTCAATAATATAAAAGGGCAAAATAGTGATTAATAATTTTCTCCATTTATGCGTATTATCATACTTTTTCACAGGTTTCTCTTTAGAAGACTGACGAAAAGGGCACGATAATAAAATACATCGTAATATCCAAATGAGCAAAAGGAGATGCGGGGTATCGATCCCCGTACCTCTCGCATGCTAAGCGAGTGCTCCACCATCTGAGCTATATCCCCGGGTTGTTTTTCTAATTTTACATATTATTTATCTTTTGCAAAAAGACCACATATGTATATGTATGTAGTATGTATGTAATATATTCGGAAAAGTTTAGGTAATTTTGGTTTTCAAGGGATGGTCAATTAGGTACATGACCAATTTTGTATTATATCGCTCCATTTCCTTTATATTTGGATATTTTGTTATCTTATTTTCCTGCAATCCCACCTCTATTATTTTCCTTTTGAGCCGAGGGTCTAACGAAAATAGAATCTCTAACCCCATAAAGGTCGAGGTAAGATATGTGTACATCTTACCCTCTCTAGACCCTATTTTGTGAGATTGCACTGGGTATATCAATTGTGTATTCTACTCATGAACTTTCCCATCCCCTGATTTGTATTGTTTTTGTTAAGTGATGAACATCAAATAGCATGACGAGGTTAGGTTTCTAATGACCGCTTAATTGCCCAATCCTGCATCTTCCTTGTGTTCTATGCGTATATTTTGGTCTAGATGTTTCCTAGTTTCTTCTTCCTGTTTAAGTTACATTGTGCACATCCTCTAAGAAAGAAACGTTTCTCGTGTTCCTTGTTGTTGCGTCAATAGCTCTATTATATACTGATGTTAATGTTCTTCTATCAATTTCTTAGGAGTTTGGTAGTATCGTTCTCTCCGATTATGTTACTTGGCAATTCTACATTTGATATAATTTGCTCCATTTATGCTTATTATCATACTTTTTCACAGATTTTCCTTTAGAATGCGAACCTCTTTATTTCGTTACAAAATCATAAATAACACTTTTTCAATAATATACAAAGGGCAAAATAGTGATTAATAATTTGCTCCATTTATGCGAATTATCATACTTTTTCATGGGTTTCTCTTTAGAAGGCTGACGAAAAGGACACGATAATGAAATACATCGTAAAATCCAAATGAGCAAATGGAGATGCGGGGTATCGATCCCCGTACCTCTCGCATGCTAAGCGAGCGCTCCACCATCTGAGCTACATGCCCGGGTTGTTTTTCTAATTTTACATATTATTTATCTTTTGCAAAAAGACCACATATGTATATGTATGTAGTATGTATGTAATATATTCGGAAAAGTATAGGTTAGTTTGGTTTTCAAGGGAGGGTCAATTAGGTACAAGACCAATTTTGTATTATATCGCTCCATTTGTTTTATATTTGGATATTTTCTTATCTTATTTTCCTGCAATCCCACCTCTATTATTTTCCTTTTGAGCCGAGGGTCTAAGAAAAATAGGATCTCTAACCCCATAAAGGTCGAGGTAAGTTATGTGTACATCCTACCCTTTCTAGACCCTATTTTGTGAGATTGCACTGAGTATGGTGTTGATCAATTGTGTATTCTACTCATGAACTTTCCCATCCTGTGATTTGTATTGTTCTTGTTAAGTGATGAACAACAAATAGCATGATGAGGTTAGGTTTCTAATGTACACTAAATTGCCCAATCCTGCATCTTCGTTGTGTTCTATGCATATATTTTGGTTTAGATGTTTCCTAGTTTCTTCTTCCTGTTGAAGTTACATTGTGCACATCCTCTAAGAAAGAAACGTTTCTCGTGTTCCTTGATGTTGCGTCAATATCTCTATTATATATTGTTGTTGTTAATGTTCTTCTATCCCTTTCTTAGGAGTTTGGTAGTATCGTTCTCTACGATTATGTTACTTGGCAATTCTACATTTGATATAATTTGCTCCATTTATGATTATTATCATACTTTTTCACGGATTTTCCTTTAGATTGCGAACCTCTTTATTTCGTTACAAAATCATAAAAATCACTTTTCAATAATATAAAAGGGCAAAATAGTGATTAATAATTTGCTCCATTTATGCGTATTATCATACTTTTCCACGAGTTTCGCTTAAGAAGACTGACGAAAAAGACACTATAATAAAATACATCATAAAATCAAAATGAGCAAATGGAGATGCGGGGTATAGATCCCCGTATCTCTCGCATGCTAAGCGAGAGCTCTACCATCTGAGATACATCCCCGGGTTGTTTTTCTAATTTTACTTATTATTTATCTTTTGCAAAAAGAAGAACATATGTATATGTATGTAGTATGTATGTAATATATTCGGAAAAGTTTAGGTTAGTTTGGTTTTCAAGGGAGGGTCAATTAGGTACATGACCAATTTTGTATTATATCGCTCCATTTGCTTTAAATTTGGATATTTTGTTATCTTATTTTCCTGCAATCCCACCTCTATTATTTTCCTGCAATCCCACCTCTATTATTTTCCTTTTGAGCCGAGGGTCTAACAAAAATAGGATCTCTAACCCCATAATGGTCGAGGTAAGTTATGTGTACATCTTACCCTCTCTAGACCCTATTTTGTGAGATTGCACTGGGTATGTTGTTGATCAATTGTGTATTCTACTCATGAACTTTCCCATCCCCTGATTTGTATTGTTCTTGTTAAGTGATGAACATCAAATAGCATGATGAGGTTAGGTTTCTAATGACCACGTAATTTCCCAATCCTGCATCTTCCTTGTGTTCTATGCGTATATTTTGGTCTAGATGTTTCCTAGTTTCTTCTTCCTTTTGAAGTTACATTGTGCACATCCTTCAAGAAAGAAACGTTTCTCGTGTTCCTTGTTGGTGCGTCAATAGCTCTATTATATACTGTTGTTAATGTTCTTCTATCCCTTTCTTAGGAGTTTGGTAGTATCGTTCTCTACGATTATGTTACTTGGAAATTCTACATTTAATATAATTTGCTCCATTTATGCTTATTATCATACTTTTTCACGGATTTTCCTTTAGAATGCGAACCTCTTTATTTCGTTACAAAATCATAAAAATCACTTTTTCAATAATAGACAAAGGGCAAAATAGTGATTAATAATTTTCTCCATTTATGCGTATTATCATACTTTTTCACTGGTTTCCCTTTAGAAGACTGACGAAAAAGACACGATAATAAAATACATCGTAAAATCGAAATGAGCAAATGGAGATGCGGGGTATCGATCCCCGTACCTCTCGCAAGCAAAGCGAGCGCTCTACCATCTGAGCTACATCCCCGGATTGCTTTTCTAATTTTACATTATATTTATCTTATGCAAAAAGACCACATATGTATATGTATGTAGTATGTATGTAATATATTCAGAAAAGTTTAGGTTAGTTTGGTTTTCAAGGGAGGGTCAATTAGGTACAGGACCAATTTTGTATTAAATCGCTCCATTTGTTTTATATTTGGATATTTTGTTATCTTATTTTCCTTCAATCCCACCTCTATTATTTTCCTGCAATCCCACCTCTATTATTATCCTTTTGAGCCGAGGGTCTAATGAAAATAGGATCCCTAACCCCAAAAAGGTCGAGGTATGTTATGTGTACATCCTACCCTCTCTAGACCCTATTTTGTGAGATTGCACTGGGTATGTTGTTGATCAATTGTGTATTCTACTCATGAACTTTCCCATCCCCTGATTTGTAATATTCTTGTTAAGTGATGAACATCAAATAGAATGATGAGGTTAGGTTTCTAATGACCACTTAATTGCCCAATCCTGCATCTTCCTTGTGTTCTATACGTATATTTTGGTCTAGATGTTTCCTAGTTTCTTCTTCCTGTTGAATGTTACATTGTGGACATCCTCTAAGAAAGAAACGTTTCGCGTGTTCCTTGTTGTTGCGTCAATAGCTCTATTATATATTGCTGTTAATGTTCTTCTATCCCTTTCTTAGGAGATTGGTAGTATCGTGCTCTCCGATATTGTTACTTGGCAATTCTACATTTGATATAATTTGCTCCATTTCTGCTTATTATCATACTTTTTCACGGATTTTCCTTTAGAATGCGAACCTCTTTATTTCGATACAAAATCATAAAAATCACTTTTTCAATAATATACAATGGGCAAAATAGTGATTAATAATTTGCTCTATTAATGCGTATTATCATACTTTTTCACGGGTTTCTCTATAGAAGACTGACGAAAAGGACACGATAATAAAATACATCGTAAAATCCAAATTAGCAAATGGAGATGCGGGGTATCGATCCCCGTACCTCTCGCATGCTAAGCGAGCGCTCTACCATCTGAGCTACATCCCCGGGTTGTTTTTTCTAATTTTACATATTATTTATCTTTTGCAAAAAGACCACATTTGTAAATGTATGTAGTATGTATGTAATATATTCGGAAAATTTTAGGTTAGTTTGGTTTTCAAGGGAGGGTCAATTAGGTACATGACCAATTTTGCATTATATCGCTCCATTTGCTTTATATTTGGATATTTTGTTATCTTATTTTCCTGCAATCTAACCTCTATTATTTTCATGCAATCCCACCTCTATTATTTTCCTTTTGAGCCGAGGGTCTAAAGAAAATAGGATCTCTAACCCCATAAAGGTCGAGGTAAGTTATGTGTATATTCTAACCTCTCTAGATCGTATTTTGTGAGATTGCACTGTGTATGTTGTTGATCAATTGTGTATTCTACTCATGAACTTTCCCATCCCCTGATTTGTATTGATCTTGTTAAGTGATGAACATCAAATAGCATGATGAGGTTAGGTTTCTAATGACCACCTAATAGCCCAATCCTGCATCTTCCTTGTGTTCTATGCGTATATTTTGGTCTAGATGTTTCCTTGTTTCTTCTTCCTGTTGAAGTTACATTGTGCACATCTTCTAAGAAAGAAACGTTTCTCGTGTTCCTTGTTGTTGCGTCAATAGCTCTATTATATAATGCTGTTAATGTTCTTCTATCCCTTTCTTAGTAGATTGGTAGTATCGTTCTCTCCGATTATGTTACTTGGCAATTCTACATTTGATATAATTTGCTCCATTTATCCTTATTATCATACTTTTTCACGGATTTTCCTTTAGAATGCGAACCTCTTTATTTCGTTACAAAATCATAAAAAACACTTTTTCAATAATATACAAATGGCAAAATAGTGATTAATAATTTGCTCCATTTATGCGTATTATCATACTTTTTCACGGGTTTCCCTTTAGACGACTGACGAAAAATACACGATAATAAAATACATCGTAAAATCAAAATGAGCAAATGGAGATGCGGGGTACCGATCCCCGTACCTCTCGCATGCAAAGCGAGCGCTCTACCATCTGAGCTGCATCCCCGAGTTGTTTTTCTAATTTTACATATTATTTATGTTTTGCAAAAAGACCACATATGTACATGTATGTAGTATGTATGTAATATATTCGGAAAAGTTTAGGTTAGTTTGGTTTTGAAGGGAGAGTCAATTAGGTACATGACCAATTTTGTATTTTATCGCTCCATTTGCTTTATATTTGGATATTTTGTTATCTTATTTTCCTGCAATCCCACCTCTATTATTATCCTTTTGAGCCGAGGGTCTAACGAAAATAGGATCCCTATCCCCATAAAGGTCGAGGTAAGTTATGTATACATCCTACCCTCTCTAGACCCTATTTTGTGAGATTGCACTGGGTATGTTATTGATCAATTGTGTATTCTACTCATGAACTTTTCCATCCCCTGATTTCTTTTGTTCTTGTTAAGTGATGAACATCAAATAGCATGATGAGGTTAAGTTTCTAATTACCACTTAATTTCCTAATCCTGCATCTTCCTTGTGTTCTATGCGTATATTTTGGTCTAGATGTTTCCTAGTTTTTTCTTCCTGTTGAAGTTACATTGTGCACATCCTCTAAGAAAGAAACGTTTCTCGTGTTCCTTGTTGTTGCGTCAATAGCTCTATTATATACTGCTGTTAATGTTCTTCTATCCCTTTCTTAGGAGTTTGGTAGTATCGTTCTCTCCGATTATGTTACTTGGCAATTCTACATTTGATATAATTTGCTCCATTTATGCTTATTATCATACTTTTTCACGGATTTTCCTTTAGAATGCGAACCTCTTTATTTCGTTACAAAATCATAAAAATCACCTTTTCAATAATATACAAAGGGCAAAATAGTGATTAAAAATGTGCTCCATTTATGCGTATTATCATACTTTTTCACGGGTTTCTCTTTAGAAGACTGATGAAAAGGACACGATAATAAAATACATCGTAAAATCCAAATGAGCAAATGGGGATGCAGGGTATCGATCCCCGTACCTCTCGCATGCTAAGCGAGCGCTCTACCATCTGAGCTACATCCCCGGGCTGTTTTTCTAATTTTACATATTATTTATCTTTTGCAAAAAGACGACTTATGTATATGTATGTAGTATGTATGTAATATATTCGGAAAAGTTTAGGTTAGTTTGGTTTTCAAGGGAGGGTCAATTAGGTACAAGACCAATTTTGTATTATATCGCTCCATTTGCTTTAGATTTGGATATTTTGTTATCTTATTTTCCTGCAATCCCAACGATATTATTTTCCTTTTGACCCGAGGGTCTAACGAAAATAGGATCCCTAACCCCATAAAGGTCGAGGTAAGTTATGTGTACATACTACCCACTCTAGACCCTATTTTGTGAGATTGCACTGGGTATGTTGTTGGTCAATTGTGTATTATACTCATGAAATTTCCCATCCCCTGGTTTGTATTGTTCTTGTTTAGTGATGAACATCAAATAGTATGATGAGGTTAGGTTTCTAATGACCACTTAATTGCCCAATCCTGCATCTTCCTTGTGTTCTATGCGTATATTTTTGTCTAGATGTTTCCTAGTTTCTTCTTCCTTTTGAAGTTACATTGTGCACATCCTTTAAGAAAGAAACGTTTCTCTAGATCGTATTTTGTGAGATTGCACTGTGTATGTTGTTGATCAATTGTGTATTCTACTCATGAACTTTCCCATCACCTGATTTGTATTGATCTTGTTAAGTGATGAACATCAAATAGCATGATGAGGTTAGGTTTCTAATGACCACCTAATAGCCCAATCCTGCATCTTCCTTGTGTTCTAAGCGTATATTTTGGTCTAGATGTTTCCTTGTTTCTTCTTCCTGTTGAAGTTACATTGTGCACATCTTCTAAGAAAGAAACGTTTCTCGTGTTCCTTGTTGTTGCGTCAATAGCTCTATTATATAATGCTGTTAATGTTCTTCTATCCCTTTCTTAGTAGATTGGTAGTATCGTTCTCTCCGATTATGTTACTTGGCAATTCTACATTTGATATAATTTGCTCCATTTATCCTTATTATCATACTTTTTCACGGATTTTCCTTTAGAATGCGAACCTCTTTATTTCGTTACAAAATCATAAAAATCACTTTTTCAATAATATACAATGGGCAAAATAGTGATTAATAATTTGCTCCATTTATGCGTATTATCATACTTTTTCACGGGTTTCTCTATAGAAGACTGAAGAAAAGGACACGATAATAAAATACATCGTAAAATCAAAATGTGCAAATGGAGATGCGGGGTATCGATCCCCGTACCTCTCGCATGCAAAGCGAGCGCTCTACCATCTGAGCTACATCCCCGGGTTGTTTTTCTGATTTTACATATTATTTATCTTTCGCCAAAACACCACATATGTATATGTATGTAGTATGTATGTAATATATTCGGAAAAGTTTAGGTTAGTTTGTATTTCAAGGGAGGGTCAATTAGGTACATGACCAATTTTGTATTATATCGCTCCATTTGCATTATATTTTGATATTTTTAATATCTTATTTTCCTGCAATCCCACCTCTATTATTTTCCTGCAATCCCACCTCTATTATTTTCCTGCAATCCCACCTCTATTATTATCCTTTTGAGCCGAGGGTCTAACGAAAATAGGATCCCTATCCCCATAAAGGTCGAGGTAAGTTATGTATACATCCTACCCTCTCTAGACCCTATTTTGTGAGATTGCACTGGGTATGTTGTTGATCAATTGTGTATTCTACTCATGTACCTTCCCATCCCCTGATTTGTATTGTTCTTGTTAAGTGATGAACATCAAATAGCATGATGAGGTTAGGTTTCTTATGACCACTTAATTGCCCAATCCTGCATCTTCCTTGTGTTCTATGCGTATATTTTGGTCTAGATGTTTCCTAGTTCTTTCTTCCTGTTGAAGTTACATTGTGCACATCCTCTAAGAAAGAAACGTTTCTCGTATTCCTTGTTGTTGCGTCAATAGCTCTATTATATACTGCTGTTAATGTTCTTCTATCCCTTTCTTAGGAGTTTGGTAGTATCGTTCTCTCCGATTATCTTACTTGGCAATTCTACATTTGATATAATTTGCTCCATTTATTCTTATTATCATACTTTTTCACGGATATTCCTTTAGAATGCGAACCTCTTTATTTCGTTACAAAATCATAAAAATCACTTTTTCAATAATATACAAAGGGCAAAATAGTGATTATTAATTTGCTCCATTTATGCGTATTATCATACTTTTTCATGGGTTTCTCTTTAGAAGACTGACGAAAAGGACACGATAATAAAATACATCGTAAAATCCAAATGGGCAAATGGAGATGCGGGGTATCGATCCCCGTACCTCTCGCATGCTAAGCGAGCGCTCTACCATCTGAGCTACATCCCCGGATTGTTTTTCTAATTTTACTTATTATTTATCTTTTGCAAAAAGACCACATATGTATATGTATGTAATATATTCGGAAAAGTTTAGGTTAGTTTGGTTTTCAAGGGAGGGTCAATTAGGTACATGACCAATTTTGTATTATATCGCTCCATTTGATTTATATTTGGATATTTTGTTATCTTATTTTTCTGCATTCCCACCTCTATTATTCTCCTTTTGAGCCTAGGGTCTAAAGAAAATAGGATCTCTAACCCCATAAAGGTCGAGGTAAGTTATGTGTACATCCTACCCTCTCTAGACCCTATTTTGTGTGATTGCACTGGGTATGTTGTTGATCAATTGTGTATTCTACTCATGAACTTTCCCATCTCCTTATTTGTATTGTTCTTGCTAAGTGATAAACATAAAATAGCATGATGAGGTTAGGTTTCTAATGACCACTTAATCGCCCAATCCTGCATCTTCCATGTGTTCTATGCGTATATTTTGGTCTAGATGTTTCCTAGTTTCTTCTTCCTGTTGAAGTTACATTTTGCACATCCTCTAAGAAAGAAACGTTTCTCGTGTTCCTTGTTGTTGCGTCAATAGCTCTATTATATACTTTTCTTTGTTAATGTTCTTCTATCCCTTTCTTAAGAGTTTGGTAGTATCGTGCTCTCCGATTATGTTACTTGGCAATTCTACATTTGATATAATTTGCTCCATTTATCCTTATTATCATACTTTTACACGGATTTTCCTTTAGAATGCGAACCTCTTTATTTCGTTACAAAATCATAAAAATCACTTTTTCAATAATATACAATGGGCAAAATAGTGATTAATAATTTGCTCCATTTATGCGTATTATCATACTTTTTCACGGGTTTCTCTATAGAAGACGAAGAAAAGGACACGATAATAAAATACATCGTAAAATCAAAATGTGCAAATGGAGATGCGGGGTATCGATCCCCGTACCTCTCGCATGCAAAGCGAGCGCTCTACCATCTGAGCTACATCCCCGGGTTGTTTTTCTGATTTTACATATTATTTATCTTTTGCCAAAACACCACATATGTATATGTATGTAGTATGTATGTAATATATTCGGAAAAGTTTAGGTTAGTTTGGATTTCAAGGGAGGGTCAATTAGGTACATGACCAATTTTGTATTATATCGCTCCATTTGCATTATATTTTGATATTTTTAATATCTTATTTTCCTGCAATCCCACCTCTATTATTTTCCTGCAATCCCACCTCTATTATTTTCCTGCAATCCCACCTCTATTATTATCCTTTTGAGCCGAGGGTCTAACGAAAATAGGATCCCTATCCCCATAAAGGTCGAGGTAAGTTATGTATACATTCTACCCTCTCTAGACCCTATTTTGTGAGATTGCACTGGGTATGTTGTTGATCAATTGTGTATTATACTCATGTACCTTCCCATCCCCTGATTTATATTGTTCTTGTTAAGTGATGAACATCAAATAGCATGATGAGGTTAGGTTTCTAATGACCACTTAATTGCCCAATCCTGCATCTTCCTTGTGTTCTATGCGTATATTTTGGTCTAGATGTTTCCTAGTTCTTTCTTCTGTTGAAGTTACATTGTGCACATCCTCTAAGAAAGAAACGTTTCTCGTATTCCTTGTTGTTGCGTCAATAGCTCTATTATATACTACCTTGTTAATGTTCTTCTATCCCTTTCTTAGGAGTTTGGTAGTATCGTTCTCTCCGATTATCTTACTTGGCAATTCTACATTTGATATAATTTGCTCCATTTATTCTTATTATCATACTTTTTCACGGATATTCCTTTAGAATGCGAACCTCTTTATTTCGTTACAAAATCATAAAAATCACTTTTTCAATAATATACAAAGGGCAAAATAGTGATTATTAATTTGCTCCATTTATGCGTATTATCATACTTTTTCATGGGTTTCTCTTTAGAAGACGACGAAAAGGACACGATAATAAAATACATCGTAAAATCCAAATGGGCAAATGGAGATGCGAGGTATCGATCCCCGTACCTCTCGCATGCTAAGCGAGCGCTCTACCATCTGAGCTACATCCCCGGATTGTTTTTCTAATTTTACTTATTATTTATCTTTTGCAAAAAACCACATATGTATATGTATGTAGTATGTATGTAATATATTCGGAAAAGTTTAGGTTAGTTTGGTTTTCAAGGGAGGGTCAATTAGGTACATGACCAATTTTGTATTATATCGCTCCATTTGATTTATATTTGGATATTTTGTTATCTTATTTTTCTGCATTCCCACCTCTATTATTCTCCTTTTGAGCCTAGGGTCTAAAGAAAATAGGATCTCTAACCCCATAAAGGTCGAGGTAAGTTATGTGTACATCCTACCCTCTCTAGACCCTATTTTGTGTGATTGCACTTTGGGTATGTTGTTGATCAATTGTGTATTCTACTCATGAACTTTCCCATCTCCTTATTTGTATTGTTCTTGCTAAGTGATGAACATAAAATAGCATGATGAGGTTAGGTTTCTAATGACCACTTAATCGCCCAATCCCGCATCTTCCATGTGTTCTATGCGTATATTTTGGTCTAGATGTTTCCAAGTTTCTTCTTCCCGTTGAAGTTACATTTTGCACATCCTCTAAGAAAGAAACGTTTCTCGTGTTCCTTGTTGTTGCGTCAATAGCTCTATTATATAATGTCGTTAATGTTCTTCTATCCCTTTCTTAAGAGTTTGGTAGTATCGTGCTCTCCGATTATGTTACTTGGCAATTCTACATTTGATATAATTTGCTCCATTTATCCTTATTATCATACTTTTTCACGGATTTTCCTTTAGAATGCGAACCTCTTTATTTCGTTACAAAATCATAAAAATCACTTTTTCAATAATATACAATGGGCAAAATAGTGATTAATAATTTGCTCCATTTATGCGTATTATCATACTTTTTCACGGGTTTCTCTATAGAAGACTGAAGAAAAGGACACGATAATAAAATACATCGTAAAATCAAAATGTGCAAATGGAGATGCGGGGTATCGATCCCCGTACCTCTCGCATGCAAAGCGAGCGCTCTACCATCTGAGCTACATCCCCGGGTTGTTTTTCTGATTTTACATATTATTATTCTTTTGCCAAAACACCACATATGTATATGTATGTAGTATGTATGTAATATATTCGGAAAAGTTTAGGTTAGTTTGGATTTCAAGGGAGGGTCAATTAGGTACATGACCAATTTTGTATTATATCGCTCCATTTGCATTATATTTTGATATTTTTAATATCTTATTTTCCTGCAATCCCACCTCTATTATTTTCCTGCAATCCCACCTCTATTATTTTCCTGCAATCCCACCTCTATTATTATCCTTTTGAGCCGAGGGTCTAACGAAAATAGGATCCCTATCCCCATAAAGGTCGAGGTAAGTTATGTATACATCCTACCCTCTCTAGACCCTATTTTGTGAGATTGCACTGGGTATGTTGTTGATCAATTGTGTATTATACTCATGTACCTTCCCATCCCCTGATTTGTATTGTTCTTGTTAAGTGATGAACATCAAATAGCATGATGAGGTTAGGTTTCTAATGACCACTTAATTGCCCAATCCTGCATCTTCCTTGTGTTCTATGCGTATATTTTGGTCTAGATGTTTCCTAGTTCTTTCTTCCTGTTGAAGTTACATTGTGCACATCCTCTAAGAAAGAAACGTTTCTCGTATTCCTTGTTGTTGCGTCAATAGCTCTATTATATACTTTAACGTTAATGTTCTTCTATCCCTTTCTTAGGAGTTTGGTAGTATCGTTCTCTCCGATTATCTTACTTGGCAATTCTACATTTGATATAATTTGCTCCATTTATTCTTATTATCATACTTTTTCACGGATATTCCTTTAGAATGCGAACCTCTTTATTTCGTTACAAAATCATAAAAATCACTTTTTCAATAATATACAAAGGGCAAAATAGTGATTATTAATTTGCTCCATTTGTGCGTATTATCATACTTTTTCATGGGTTTCTCTTTAGAAGACTGACGAAAAGGACACGATAATAAAATACATCGTAAAATCCAAATGGGCAAATGGAGATGCGGGGTATCGATCCCCGTACCTCTCGCATGCTAAGCGAGCGCTCTACCATCTGAGCTACATCCCCGGATTGTTTTTCTAATTTTACTTATTATTTATCTTTTGCAAAAAGACCACATATGTATATGTATGTAGTATGTATGTAATATATTCGGAAAAGTTTAGGTTAGTTTGGTTTTCAAGGGAGGGTCAATTAGGTACATGACCAATTTTGTATTATATCGCTCCATTTGATTTATATTTGGATATTTTGTTATCTTATTTTTCTGCATTCCCACCTCTATTATTCTCCTTTTGAGCCTAGGGTCTAAAGAAAATAGGATCTCTAACCCCATAAAGGTCGAGGTAAGTTATGTGTACATCCTACCCTCTCTAGACCCTATTTTGTGTGATTGCACTGGGTATGTTGTTGATCAATTGTGTATTCTACTCATGAACCTTCCCATCTCCTTATTTGTATTGTTCTTGCTAAGTGATGAACATAAAATAGCATGATGAGGTTAGGTTTCTAATGACCACTTAATCGCCCAATCCTGCATCTTCCATGTGTTCTATGCGTATATTTTGGTCTAGATGTTTCCTAGTTTCTTCTTCCTGTTGAAGTTACATTTTGCACATCCTCTAAGAAAGAAACGTTTCTCGTGTTCCTTGTTGTTGCGTCAATAGCTCTATTATATACTGCTGTTAATGTTCTTCTATCCCTTTCTTAAGAGTTTGGTAGTATCGTGCTCTCCGATTATGTTACTTGGCAATTCTACATTTGATATAATTTGCTCCATTTATCCTTATTATCATACTTTTTCACGGATTTTCCTTTAGAATGCGAACCTCTTTATTTCGTTACAAAATCATAAAAATCACTTTTTCAATAATATACAATGGGCAAAATAGTGATTAATAATTTGCTCCATTTATGCATATTATCATACTTTTTCACGGGTTTCTCTATAGAAGACTGAAGAAAAGGACACGATAATAAAATACATCGTAAAATCAAAATGTGCAAATGGAGATGCGGGGTATCGATCCCCGTACCTCTCGCATGCAAAGCGAGCGCTCTACCATCTGAGCTACATCCCCGGGTTGTTTTTCTGATTTTACATATTATTTATCTTTTGCCAAAACACCACATATGTATATGTATGTAGTATGTATGTAATATATTCGGAAAAGTTTAGGTTAGTTTGGATTTCAAGGGAGGGTCAATTAGGTACATGACCAATTTTGTATTATATCGCTCCATTTGCATTATATTTTGATATTTTTAATATCTTATTTTCCTGCAATCCCACCTCTATTATTTTCCTGCAATCCCACCTCTATTATTTTCCTGCAATCCCACCTCTATTATTATCCTTTTGAGCCGAGGGTCTAACGAAAATAGGATCCCTATCCCCATAAAGGTCGAGGTAAGTTATGTATACATCCTACCCTCTCTAGACCCTATTTTGTGAGATTGCACTGGGTATGTTGTTGATCAATTGTGTATTATACTCATGTACCTTCCCATCCCCTGATTTGTATTGTTCTTGTTAAGTGATGAACATCAAATAGCATGATGAGGTTAGGTTTCTAATGACCACTTAATTGCCCAATCTGCATCTTCCTTGTGTTCTATGCGTATATTTTGGTCTAGATGTTTCCTAGTTCTTTCTTCCTGTTGAAGTTACATTGTGCACATCCTCTAAGAAAGAAACGTTTCTCGTATTCCTTGTTGTTGCGTCAATAGCTCTATTATATACTGCTGTTAATGTTCTTCTATCCCTTTCTTAGGAGTTTGGTAGTATCGTTCTCTCCGATTATCTTACTTGGCAATTCTACATTTGATATAATTTGCTCCATTTATTCTTATTATCATACTTTTTCACGGATATTCCTTTAGAATGCGAACCTCTTTATTTCGTTACAAAATCATAAAAATCACTTTTTCAATAATATACAAAGGGCAAAATAGTGATTATTAATTTGCTCCATTTATGCGTATTATCATACTTTTTCATGGGTTTCTCTTTAGAAGACTGACGAAAAGGACACGATAATAAAATACATCGTAAAATCCAAATGGGCAAATGGAGATGCGAGTATCGATCCCCGTACCTCTCGCATGCTAAGCGAGCGCTCTACCATCTGAGCTACATCCCCGGATTGTTTTTCTAATTTTACTTATTATTTATCTTTTGCAAAAAACCACATATGTATATGTATGTAGTATGTATGTAATATATTCGGAAAAGTTTAGGTTAGTTTGGTTTTCAAGGGAGGGTCAATTAGGTACATGACCAATTTTGTATTATATCGCTCCATTTGATTTATATTTGGATATTTTGTTATCTTATTTTCCTGCAATCCCACCTCTATTATTATCCTTTTGAGCCGAGGGTCTAAAGAAAATAGGATCTCTAACCCCATAAAGGTCGAGGTAAGTTATGTGTACATCCTACCCTCTCTAGACCCTATTTTGTGTGATTGCACTGGGTATGTTGTTGATCAATTGTGTATTCTACTCATGAACCTTCCCATCCCCTGATTTGTATTGTTCTTGTTAAGTGATGAACATCAAATAGCATGATGAGGTTAGGTTTCTAATGACCACTTAATTGCCCAATCCTGCATCTTCCTTGTGTTCTATGCGTATATTTTGGTCTAGATGTTTCCTAGTTCTTTCTTCCTGTTGAAGTTACATTGTGCACATCCTCTAAGAAAGAAACGTTTCTCGTATTCCTTGTTGTTGCGTCAATAGCTCTATTATATACTGCTGTTAATGTTCTTCTATCCCTTTCTTAGGAGTTTGGTAGTATCGTTCTCTCCGATTATCTTACTTGGCAATTCTACATTTGATATAATTTGCTCCATTTATTCTTATTATCATACTTTTTCACGGATATTCCTTTAGAATGCGAACCTCTTTATTTCGTTACAAAATCATAAAAATCACTTTTTCAATAATATACAAAGGGCAAAATAGTGATTATTAATTTGCTCCATTTGTGCGTATTATCATACTTTTTCATGGGTTTCTCTTTAGAAGACTGACGAAAAGGACACGATAATAAAATACATCGTAAAATCCAAATGGGCAAATGGAGATGCGGGGTATCGATCCCCGTACCTCTCGCATGCTAAGCGAGCGCTCTACCATCTGAGCTACATCCCCGGATTGTTTTTCTAATTTTACTTATTATTTATCTTTTGCAAAAAGACCACATATGTATATGTATGTAGTATGTATGTAATATATTCGGAAAAGTTTAGGTTAGTTTGGTTTTCAAGGGAGGGTCAATTAGGTACATGACCAATTTTGTATTATATCGCTCCATTTGATTTATATTTGGATATTTTGTTATCTTATTTTTCTGCATTCCCACCTCTATTATTCTCCTTTTGAGCCTAGGGTCTAAAGAAAATAGGATCTCTAACCCCATAAAGGTCGAGGTAAGTTATGTGTACATCCTACCCTCTCTAGACCCTATTTTGTGTGATTGCACTGGGTATGTTGTTGATCAATTGTGTATTCTACTCATGAACCTTCCCATCTCCTTATTTGTATTGTTCTTGCTAAGTGATGAACATAAAATAGCATGATGAGGTTAGGTTTCTAATGACCACTTAATCGCCCAATCCTGCATCTTCCATGTGTTCTATGCGTATATTTTGGTCTAGATGTTTCCTAGTTTCTTCTTCCTGTTGAAGTTACATTTTGCACATCCTCTAAGAAAGAAACGTTTCTCGTGTTCCTTGTTGTTGCGTCAATAGCTCTATTATATACTTTTCTTGTTAATGTTCTTCTATCCCTTTCTTAAGAGTTTGGTAGTATCGTGCTCTCCGATTATGTTACTTGGCAATTCTACATTTGATATAATTTGCTCCATTTATCCTTATTATCATACTTTTTCACGGATTTTCCTTTAGAATGCGAACCTCTTTATTTCGTTACAAAATCATAAAAATCACTTTTTCAATAATATACAATGGGCAAAATAGTGATTAATAATTTGCTCCATTTATGCATATTATCATACTTTTTCACGGGTTTCTCTATAGAAGACTGAAGAAAAGGACACGATAATAAAATACATCGTAAAATCAAAATGTGCAAATGGAGATGCGGGGTATCGATCCCCGTACCTCTCGCATGCAAAGCGAGCGCTCTACCATCCGAGCTACATCCCCGGGTTGTTTTTCGATTTTACATATTATTTATCTTTTGCCAAAACACCACATATGTATATGTATATGTAGTATGTATGTAATATATTCGGAAAAGTTTAGGTTAGTTTGGATTTCAAGGGAGGGTCAATTAGGTACATGACCAATTTTGTATTATATCGCTCCATTTGCATTATATTTTGATATTTTTAATATCTTATTTTCTGCAATCCCACCTCTATTATTTTCCCGCAATCCCACCTCTATTATTTTCCTGCAATCCCACGTCTATTATTATCCTTTTGAGCCGAGGGTCTAACGAAAATAGGATCCCTATCCCCATAAAGGTCGAGGTAAGTTATGTATACATCCTACCCTCTCTAGACCCTATTTTGTGAGATTGCACTAGGTATGTTGTTGATCAATTGTGTATTATACTCATGTACCTTCCCATCCCCCGATTTGTATTGTTCTTGTTAAGTGATGAACATCAAATAGCATGATGAGGTTAGGTTTCTAATGACCACTTAATTGCCCAATCTGCATCTTCCTTGTGTTCTATGCGTATATTTTGGTCTAGATGTTTCCTAGTTCTTTCTTCCCGTTGAAGTTACATTGTGCACATCCTCTAAGAAAGAAACGTTTCTCGTATTCCTTGTTGTTGCGTCAATAGCTCTATTATATACTTCTTGTTAATGTTCTTCTATCCCTTTCTTAGGAGTTTGGTAGTATCGTTCTCTCCGATTATCTTACTTGGCAATTCTACATTTGATATAATTTGCTCCATTTATTCTTATTATCATACTTTTTCACGGATATTCCTTTAGAATGCGAACCTCTTTATTTCGTTACAAAATCATAAAAATCACTTTTTCAATAATATACAAAGGGCAAAATAGTGATTATTAATTTGCTCCATTTATGCGTATTATCATACTTTTTCATGGGTTTCTCTTTAGAAGACCGACGAAAAGGACACGATAATAAAATACATCGTAAAATCCAAATGGGCAAATGGAGATGCGGGGTATCGATCCCCGTACCTCTCGCATGCTAAGCGAGCGCTCTACCATCTGAGCTACATCCCCGGATTGTTTTTCTAATTTTACTTATTATTTATCTTTTGCAAAAAGACCACATATGTATATGTATGTAGTATGTATGTAATATATTCGGAAAAGTTTAGGTTAGTTTGGTTTTCAAGGGAGGGTCAATTAGGTACATGACCAATTTTGTATTATATCGCTCCATTTGATTTATATTTGGATATTTTGTTATCTTATTTTTCTGCATTCCCACCTCTATTATTCTCCTTTTGAGCCTAGGGTCTAAAGAAAATAGGATCTCTAACCCCATAAAGGTCGAGGTAAGTTATGTGTACATCCTACCCTCTCTAGACCCTATTTTGTGTGATTGCACTGGGTATGTTGTTGATCAATTGTGTATTCTACTCATGAACTTTCCCATCTCCTTATTTGTATTGTTCTTGCTAAGTGATGAACATAAAATAGCATGATGAGGTTAGGTTTCTAATGACCACTTAATCGCCCAATCCTGCATCTTCCATGTGTTCTATGCGTATATTTTGGTCTAGATGTTTCCTAGTTTCTTCTTCCTGTTGAAGTTACATTTTGCACATCCTCTAAGAAAGAAACGTTTCTCGTGTTCCTTGTTGTTGCGTCAATAGCTCTATTATATACTGCTTTGTTAATGTTCTTCTATCCCTTTCTTAAGAGTTTGGTAGTATCGTGCTCTCCGATTATGTTACTTGGCAATTCTACATTTGATATAATTTGCTCCATTTATCCTTATTATCATACTTTTTCACGGATTTTCCTTTAGAATGCGAACCTCTTTATTTCGTTACAAAATCATAAAAATCACTTTTTCAATAATATACAATGGGCAAAATAGTGATTAATAATTTGCTCCATTTATGCGTATTATCATACTTTTTCACGGGTTTCTCTATAGAAGACGAAGAAAAGGACACGATAATAAAATACATCGTAAAATCAAAATGTGCAAATGGAGATGCGGGGTATCGATCCCCGTACCTCTCGCATGCAAAGCGAGCGCTCTACCATCCGAGCTACATCCCCGGTTGTTTTTCGATTTTACATATTATTTATCTTTTGCCAAAACACCACATATGTATATGTATGTAGTATGTATGTAATATATTCGGAAAAGTTTAGGTTAGTTTGGATTTCAAGGGAGGGTCAATTAGGTACATGACCAATTTTGTATTATATCGCTCCATTTGCATTATATTTTGATATTTTTAATATCTTATTTTCCTGCAATCCCACCTCTATTATTTTCCTGCAATCCCACCTCTATTATTTTCCTGCAATCCCACCTCTATTATTATCCTTTTGAGCCGAGGGTCTAACGAAAATAGGATCCCTATCCCCATAAAGGTCGAGGTAAGTTATGTATACATCCTACCCTCTCTAGACCCTATTTTGTGAGATTGCACTAGGTATGTTGTTGATCAATTGTGTATTATACTCATGTACCTTCCCATCCCCTGATTTGTATTGTTCTTGTTAAGTGATGAACATCAAATAGCATGATGAGGTTAGGTTTCTAATGACCACTTAATTGCCCAATCCTGCATCTTCCTTGTGTTCTATGCGTATATTTTGGTCTAGATGTTTCCTAGTTCTTTCTTCCTGTTGAAGTTACATTGTGCACATCCTCTAAGAAAGAAACGTTTCTCGTATTCCTTGTTGTTGCGTCAATAGCTCTATTATATACTGCTGTTAATGTTCTTCTATCCCTTTCTTAGGAGTTTGGTAGTATCGTTCTCTCCGATTATCTTACTTGGCAATTCTACATTTGATATAATTTGCTCCATTTATTCTTATTATCATACTTTTTCACGGATATTCCTTTAGAATGCGAACCTCTTTATTTCGTTACAAAATCATAAAAATCACTTTTTCAATAATATACAAAGGGCAAAATAGTGATTATTAATTTGCTCCATTTATGCGTATTATCATACTTTTTCATGGGTTTCTCTTTAGAAGACTGACGGAAAGGACACGATAATAAAATACATCGTAAAATCCAAATGGGCAAATGGAGATGCGGGGTATCGATCCCCGTACCTCTCGCATGCTAAGCGAGCGCTCTACCATCTGAGCTACATCCCCGGATTGTTTTTCTAATTTTACTTATTATTTATCTTTTGCAAAAAGACCACATATGTATATGTATGTAGTATGTATGTAATATATTCGGAAAAGTTTAGGTTAGTTTGGTTTTCAAGGGAGGGTCAATTAGGTACATGACCAATTTTGTATTATATCGCTCCATTTGATTTATATTTGGATATTTTGTTATCTTATTTTTCTGCATTCCCACCTCTATTATTCTCCTTTTGAGCCTAGGGTCTAAAGAAAATAGGATCTCTAACCCCATAAAGGTCGAGGTAAGTTATGTGTACATCCTACCCTCTCTAGACCCTATTTTGTGTGATTGCACTTGGGTATGTTGTTGATCAATTGTGTATTCTACTCATGAACCTTCCCATCTCCTTATTTGTATTGTTCTTGCTAAGTGATGAACATAAAATAGCATGATGAGGTTAGGTTTCTAATGACCACTTAATCGCCCAATCCTGCATCTTCCATGTGTTCTATGCGTATATTTTGGTCTAGATGTTTCCTAGTTTCTTCTTCCTGTTGAAGTTACATTTTGCACATCCTCTAAGAAAGAAACGTTTCTCGTGTTCCTTGTTGTTGCGTCAATAGCTCTATTATATACTGCTGTTAATGTTCTTCTATCCCTTTCTTAAGAGTTTGGTAGTATCGTGCTCTCCGATTATGTTACTTGGCAATTCTACATTTGATATAATTTGCTCCATTTATCCTTATTATCATACTTTTTCACGGATTTTCCTTTAGAATGCGAACCTCTTTATTTCGTTACAAAATCATAAAAATCACTTTTTCAATAATATACAATGGGCAAAATAGTGATTAATAATTTGCTCCATTTATGCGTATTATCATACTTTTTCACGGGTTTCTCTATAGAAGACTGAAGAAAAGGACACGATAATAAAATACATCGTAAAATCAAAATGTGCAAATGGAGATGCGGGGTATCGATCCCCGTACCTCTCGCATGCAAAGCGAGCGCTCTACCATCTGAGCTACATCCCCGGGTTGTTTTTCTGATTTTACATATTATTTATCTTTTGCCAAAACACCACATATGTATATGTATGTAGTATGTATGTAATATATTCGGAAAAGTTTAGGTTAGTTTGGATTTCAAGGGAGGGTCAATTAGGTACATGACCAATTTTGTATTATATCGCTCCATTTGCATTATATTTTGATATTTTTAATATCTTATTTTCCTGCAATCCCACCTCTATTATTTTCCTGCAATCCCACCTCTATTATTTTCCTGCAATCCCACCTCTATTATTATCCTTTTGAGCCGAGGGTCTAACGAAAATAGGATCCCTATCCCCATAAAGGTCGAGGTAAGTTATGTATACATCCTACCCTCTCTAGACCCTATTTTGTGAGATTGCACTTTGGTATGTTGTTGATCAATTGTGTATTATACTCATGTACCTTCCCATCCCCGATTTGTATTGTTCTTGTTAAGTGATGAACATCAAATAGCATGATGAGGTTAGGTTTATAATGACCACTTAATTGCCCAATCCTGCATCTTCCTTGTGTTCTATGCGTATATTTTGGTCTAGATGTTTCCTAGTTCTTTCTTCCCGTTGAAGTTACATTGTGCACATCCTCTAAGAAAGAAACGTTTCTCGTATTCCTTGTTGTTGCGTCAATAGCTCTATTATATACTTGCTTTGTTAATGTTCTTCTATCCCTTTCTTAGGAGTTTGGTAGTATCGTTCTCTCCGATTATCTTACTTGGCAATTCTACATTTGATATAATTTGCTCCATTTATTCTTATTATCATACTTTTTCACGGATATTCCTTTAGAATGCGAACCTCTTTATTTCGTTACAAAATCATAAAAATCACTTTTTCAATAATATACAAAGGGCAAAATAGTGATTATTAATTTGCTCCATTTGTGCGTATTATCATACTTTTTCATGGGTTTCTCTTTAGAAGACTGACGAAAAGGACACGATAATAAAATACATCGTAAAATCCAAATGGGCAAATGGAGATGCGGGGTATCGATCCCCGTACCTCTCGCATGCTAAGCGAGCGCTCTACCATCCGAGCTACATCCCCGATTGTTTTTCTAATTTTACTTATTATTTATCTTTTGCAAAAAGACCACATATGTATATGTATGTAATATATTCGGAAAAGTTTAGGTTAGTTTGGTTTTCAAGGGAGGGTCAATTAGGTACATGACCAATTTTGTATTATATCGCTCCATTTGATTTATATTTGGATATTTTGTTATCTTATTTTTCTGCATTCCCACCTCTATTATTCTCCTTTTGAGCCTAGGGTCTAAAGAAAATAGGATCTCTAACCCCATAAAGGTCGAGGTAAGTTATGTGTACATCCTACCCTCTCTAGACCCTATTTTGTGTGATTGCACTGGGTATGTTGTTGATCAATTGTGTATTCTACTCATGAACTTTCCCATCTCCTTATTTGTATTGTTCTTGTTAAGTGATGAACATCAAATAGCATGATGAGGTTAGGTTTCTAATGACCACCTAATAGCCCAATCTGCATCTTCCTTGTGTTCTATGCGTATATTTTGGTCTAGATGTTTCCTTGTTTCTTCTTCCCGTTGAAGTTACATTGTGCACATCTTCTAAGAAAGAAACGTTTCTCGTGTTCCTTGTTGTTGCGTCAATAGCTCTATTATATAATGTTGTTAATGTTCTTCTATCCCTTTCTTAGCGATTGGTAGTATCGTTCTCTCCGATTATGTTACTTGGCAATTCTACATTTGATATAATTTGCTCCATTTATCCTTATTATCATACTTTTTCACGGATTTTCCTTTAGAATGCGAACCTCTTTATTTCGTTACAAAATCATAAAAATCACTTTTTCAATAATATACAATGGGCAAAATAGTGATTAATAATTTGCTCCATTTATGCGTATTATCATACTTTTTCACGGGTTTCTCTATAGAAGACGAAGAAAAGGACACGATAATAAAATACATCGTAAAATCAAAATGTGCAAATGGAGATGCGGGGTATCGATCCCCGTACCTCTCGCATGCAAAGCGAGCGCTCTACCATCCGAGCTACATCCCCGGGTTGTTTTTCGATTTTACATATTATTTATCTTTTGCCAAAACACCACATATGTATATGTATGTAGTATGTATGTAATATATTCGGAAAAGTTTAGGTTAGTTTGGATTTCAAGGGAGGGTCAATTAGGTACATGACCAATTTTGTATTATATCGCTCCATTTGCATTATATTTTGATATTTTTAATATCTTATTTTCCCGCAATCCCACCTCTATTATTTTCCTGCAATCCCACCTCTATTATTTTCCTGCAATCCCACCTCTATTATTATCCTTTTGAGCCGAGGGTCTAACGAAAATAGGATCCCTATCCCCATAAAGGTCGAGGTAAGTTATGTATACATCCTACCCTCTCTAGACCCTATTTTGTGAGATTGCACTTGGGTATGTTGTTGATCAATTGTGTATTATACTCATGTACCTTCCCATCCCCGATTTGTATTGTTCTTGTTAAGTGATGAACATCAAATAGCATGATGAGGTTAGGTTTCTAATGACCACTTAATTGCCCAATCCTGCATCTTCCTTGTGTTCTATGCGTATATTTTGGTCTAGATGTTTCCTAGTTCTTTCTTCTGTTGAAGTTACATTGTGCACATCCTCTAAGAAAGAAACGTTTCTCGTATTCCTTGTTGTTGCGTCAATAGCTCTATTATATACTTTTCTTGTTAATGTTCTTCTATCCCTTTCTTAGGAGTTTGGTAGTATCGTTCTCTCCGATTATCTTACTTGGCAATTCTACATTTGATATAATTTGCTCCATTTATTCTTATTATCATACTTTTTCACGGATATTCCTTTAGAATGCGAACCTCTTTATTTCGTTACAAAATCATAAAAATCACTTTTTCAATAATATACAAAGGGCAAAATAGTGATTATTAATTTGCTCCATTTATGCGTATTATCATACTTTTTCATGGGTTTCTCTTTAGAAGACTGACGAAAAGGACACGATAATAAAATACATCGTAAAATCCAAATGGGCAAATGGAGATGCAGGGTATCGATCCCCGTACCTCTCGCATGCTAAGCGAGCGCTCTACCATCTGAGCTACATCCCCGGATTGTTTTTCTAATTTTACTTATTATTTATCTTTTGCAAAAAGACCACATATGTATATGTATGTAGTATGTATGTAATATATTCGGAAAAGTTTAGGTTAGTTTGGTTTTCAAGGGAGGGTCAATTAGGTACATGACCAATTTTGTATTATATCGCTCCATTTGATTTATATTTCGATATTTTGTTATCTTATTTTTCTGCATTCCCACCTCTATTATTCTCCTTTTGAGCCTAGGGTCTAAAGAAAATAGGATCTCTAACCCCATAAAGGTCTAGGTAAGTTATGTGTACATCCTACCCTCTCTAGACCCTATTTTGTGTGATTGCACTGGGTATGTTGTTGATCAATTGTGTATTCTACTCATGAACTTTCCCATCTCCTTATTTGTATTGTTCTTGCTAAGTGATGAACATAAAATAGCATGATGAGGTTAGGTTTCTAATGACCACTTAATCGCCCAATCCTGCATCTTCCATGTGTTCTATGCGTATATTTTGGTCTAGATGTTTCCTAGTTTCTTCTTCCTGTTGAAGTTACATTTTGCACATCCTCTAAGAAAGAAACGTTTCTCGTGTTCCTTGTTGTTGCGTCAATAGCTCTATTATATACTGCTGTTAATGTTCTTCTATCCCTTTCTTAAGAGTTTGGTAGTATCGTGCTCTCCGATTATGTTACTTGGCAATTCTACATTTGATATAATTTGCTCCATTTATCCTTATTATCATACTTTTTCACGGATTTTCCTTTAGAATGCGAACCTCTTTATTTCGTTACAAAATCATAAAAATCACTTTTTCAATAATATACAAAGGGCAAAATAGTGATTATTAATTTGCTCCATTTATGCGTATTATCATACTTTTTCATGGGTTTCTCTTTAGAAGACTGACGAAAAGGACACGATAATAAAATACATCGTAAAATCCAAATGGGCAAATGGAGATGCGGGTATCGATCCCCGTACCTCTCGCATGCTAAGCGAGCGCTCTACCATCTGAGCTACATCCCCGGATTGTTTTTCTAATTTTACTTATTATTTATCTTTTGCAAAAAGACCACATATGTATATGTATGTAGTATGTATGTAATATATTCGGAAAAGTTTAGGTTAGTTTGGTTTTCAAGGGAGGGTCAATTAGGTACATGACCAATTTTGTATTATATCGCTCCATTTGATTTATATTTGGATATTTTGTTATCTTATTTTTCTGCATTCCCACCTCTATTATTCTCCTTTTTGAGCCTAGGGTCTAAAGAAAATAGGATCTCTAACCCCATAAAGGTCGAGGTAAGTTATGTGTACATCCTACCCTCTCTAGACCCTATTTTGTGTGATTGCACTTTGGGTATGTTGTTGATCAATTGTGTATTCTACTCATGAACCTTCCCATCTCCTTATTTGTATTGTTCTTGCTAAGTGATGAACATAAAATAGCATGATGAGGTTAGGTTTCTAATGACCACTTAATCGCCCAATCCCGCATCTTCCATGTGTTCTATGCGTATATTTTGGTCTAGATGTTTCCTAGTTTCTTCTTCCCGTTGAAGTTACATTTTGCACATCCTCTAAGAAAGAAACGTTTCTCGTGTTCCTTGTTGTTGCATCAATAGCTCTATTATATACTTTAACTTTGTTAATGTTCTTCTATCCCTTTCTTAAGAGTTTGGTAGTATCGTGCTCTCCGATTATGTTACTTGGCAATTCTACATTTGATATAATTTGCTCCATTTATCCTTATTATCATACTTTTTCACGGATTTTCCTTTAGAATGCGAACCTCTTTATTTCGTTACAAAATCATAAAAATCACTTTTTCAATAATATACATTGGGCAAAATAGTGATTAATAATTTGCTCCATTTATGCGTATTATCATACTTTTTCACGGGTTTCTCTATAGAAGACGAAGAAAAGGACACGATAATAAAATACATCGTAAAATCAAAATGTGCAAATGGAGATGCGGGGTATCGATCCCCGTACCTCTCGCATGCAAAGCGAGCGCTCTACCATCCGAGCTACATCCCCGGTTGTTTTTCGATTTTACATATTATTTATCTTTTGCCAAAACACCACATATGTATATGTATGTAGTATGTATGTAATATATTCGGAAATGTTTAGGTTAGTTTGGATTTCAAGGGAGGGTCAATTAGGTACATGACCAATTTTGTATTATATCGCTCCATTTGCATTATATTTTGATATTTTTAATATCTTATTTTCCCCGCAATCCCACCTCTATTATTTTCCTGCAATCCCACCTCTATTATTTTCCTGCAATCCCACCTCTATTATTATCCTTTTGAGCCGAGGGTCTAACGAAAATAGGATCCCTATCCCCATAAAGGTCGAGGTAAGTTATGTATACATCCTACCCTCTCTAGACCCTATTTTGTGAGATTGCACTGGGTATGTTGTTGATCAATTGTGTATTATACTCATGTACCTTCCCATCCCCTGATTTGTATTGTTCTTGTTAAGTGATGAACATCAAATAGCATGATGAGGTTAGGTTTCTAATGACCACTTAATTGCCCAATCCTGCATCTTCCTTGTGTTCTATGCGTATATTTTGGTCTAGATGTTTCCTAGTTCTTTCTTCCTGTTGAAGTTACATTGTGCACATCCTCTAAGAAAGAAACGTTTCTCGTATTCCTTGTTGTTGCGTCAATAGCTCTATTATATCTTTGCTGTTAATGTTCTTCTATCCCTTTCTTAGGAGTTTGGTAGTATCGTTCTCTCCGATTATCTTACTTGGCAATTCTACATTTGATATAATTTGCTCCATTTATTCTTATTATCATACTTTTTCACGGATATTCCTTTAGAATGCGAACCTCTTTATTTCGTTACAAAATCATAAAAATCACTTTTTCAATAATATACAAAGGGCAAAATAGTGATTATTAATTTGCTCCATTTATGCGTATTATCATACTTTTTCATGGGTTTCTCTTTAGAAGACTGACGAAAAGGACACGATAATAAAATACATCGTAAAATCCAAATGGGCAAATGGAGATGCGGGGTATCGATCCCCGTACCTCTCGCATGCTAAGCGAGCGCTCTACCATCTGAGCTACATCCCCGGATTGTTTTTCTAATTTTACTTATTATTTATCTTTTGCAAAAAGACCACATATGTATATGTATGTAGTATGTATGTAATATATTCGGAAAAGTTTAGGTTAGTTTGGTTTTCAAGGGAGGGTCAATTAGGTACATGACCAATTTTGTATTATATCGCTCCATTTGATTTATATTTGGATATTTTGTTATCTTATTTTTCTGCATTCCCACCTCTATTATTCTCCTTTTGAGCCTAGGGTCTAAAGAAAATAGGATCTCGAACCCCATAAAGGTCGAGGTAAGTTATGTGTACATCCTACCCTCTCTAGACCCTATTTTGTGTGATTGCACTGGGTATGTTGTTGATCAATTGTGTATTCTACTCATGAACTTTCCCATCTCCTTATTTGTATTGTTCTTGTTAAGTGATGAACATCAAATAGCATGATGAGGTTAGGTTTCTAATGACCACCTAATAGCCCAATCCTGCATCTTCCTTGTGTTCTATGCGTATATTTTGGTCTAGATGTTTCCTTGTTTCTTCTTCCTGTTGAAGTTACATTGTGCACATCTTCTAAGAAAGAAACGTTTCTCGTGTTCCTTGTTGTTGCGTCAATAGCTCTATTATATAATGTTGTTAATGTTCTTCTATCCCTTTCTTAGCAGATTGGTAGTATCGTTCTCTCCGATTATGTTACTTGGCAATTCTACATTTGATATAATTTGCTCCATTTATCCTTATTATCATACTTTTTCACGGATTTTCCTTTAGAATGCGAACCTCTTTATTTCGTTACAAAATCATAAAAATCACTTTTTCAATAATATACAATGGGCAAAATAGTGATTAATAATTTGCTCCATTTATGCGTATTATCATACTTTTTCACGGGTTTCTCTATAGAAGATCGAAGAAAAGGACACGATAATAAAATACATCGTAAAATCAAAATGTGCAAATGGAGATGCGGGGTATCGATCCCCGTACCTCTCGCATGCAAAGCGAGCGCTCTACCATCTGAGCTACATCCCCGGGTTGTTTTTCTGATTTTACATATTATTTATCTTTTGCCAAAACACCACATATGTATATGTATGTAGTATGTATGTAATATATTCGGAAAAGTTTAGGTTAGTTTGGATTTCAAGGGAGGGTCAATTAGGTACATGACCAATTTTGTATTATATCGCTCCATTTGCATTATATTTTGATATTTTTAATATCTTATTTTCCCCGCAATCCCACCTCTATTATTTTCCCGCAATCCCACCTCTATTATTTTCCTGCAATCCCACCTCTATTATTATCCTTTTGAGCCGAGGGTCTAACGAAAATAGGATCCCTATCCCCATAAAGGTCGAGGTAAGTTATGTATACATCCTACCCTCTCTAGACCCTATTTTGTGAGATTGCACTTTGGGTATGTTGTTGATCAATTGTGTATTATACTCATGTACCTTCCCATCCCCCGATTTGTATTGTTCTTGTTAAGTGATGAACATCAAATAGCATGATGAGGTTAGGTTTCTAATGACCACTTAATTGCCCAATCCTGCATCTTCCTTGTGTTCTATGCGTATATTTTGGTCTAGATGTTTCCTAGTTCTTTCTTCCCGTTGAAGTTACATTGTGCACATCCTCTAAGAAAGAAACGTTTCTCGTATTCCTTGTTGTTGCGTCAATAGCTCTATTATATACTGCTGTTAATGTTCTTCTATCCCTTTCTTAGGAGTTTGGTAGTATCGTTCTCTCCGATTATCTTACTTGGCAATTCTACATTTGATATAATTTGCTCCATTTATTCTTATTATCATACTTTTTCACGGATATTCCTTTAGAATGCGAACCTCTTTATTTCGTTACAAAATCATAAAAATCACTTTTTCAATAATATACAAAGGGCAAAATAGTGATTATTAATTTGCTCCATTTATGCGTATTATCATACTTTTTCATGGGTTTCTCTTTAGAAGACTGACGAAAAGGACACGATAATAAAATACATCGTAAAATCCAAATGGGCAAATGGAGATGCGGGGTATCGATCCCCGTACCTCTCGCATGCTAAGCGAGCGCTCTACCATCTGAGCTACATCCCCGGATTGTTTTTCTAATTTTACTTATTATTTATCTTTTGCAAAAAGACCACATATGTATATGTATGTAGTATGTATGTAATATATTCGGAAAAGTTTAGGTTAGTATGGTTTTCAAGGGAGGGTCAATTAGGTACATGACCAATTTTGTATTATATCGCTCCATTTGATTTATATTTGGATATTTTGTTATCTTATTTTTCTGCATTCCCACCTCTATTATTCTCCTTTTGAGCCTAGGGTCTAAAGAAAATAGGATCTCTAACCCCATAAAGGTCGAGGTAAGTTATGTGTACATCCTACCCTCTCTAGACCCTATTTTGTGTGATTGCACTGGGTATGTTGTTGATCAATTGTGTATTCTACTCATGAACCTTCCCATCTCCTTATTTGTATTGTTCTTGCTAAGTGATGAACATAAAATAGCATGATGAGGTTAGGTTTCTAATGACCACTTAATCGCCCAATCCTGCATCTTCCATGTGTTCTATGCGTATATTTTGGTCTAGATGTTTCCTAGTTTCTTCTTCCTGTTGAAGTTACATTTTGCACATCCTCTAAGAAAGAAACGTTTCTCGTGTTCCTTGTTGTTGCGTCAATAGCTCTATTATATACTGCTGTTAATGTTCTTCTATCCCTTTCTTAAGAGTTTGGTAGTATCGTGCTCTCCGATTATGTTACTTGGCAATTCTACATTTGATATAATTTGCTCCATTTATCCTTATTATCATACTTTTTCACGGATTTTCCTTTAGAATGCGAACCTCTTTATTTCGTTACAAAATCATAAAAATCACTTTTTCAATAATATACAATGGGCAAAATAGTGATTAATAATTTGCTCCATTTATGCGTATTATCATACTTTTTCACGGGTTTCTCTATAGAAGACTGAAGAAAAGGACACGATAATAAAATACATCGTAAAATCAAAATGTGCAAATGGAGATGCGGGGTATCGATCCCCGTACCTCTCGCATGCAAAGCGAGCGCTCTACCATCTGAGCTACATCCCCGGGTTGTTTTTCGATTTTACATATTATTTATCTTTTGCCAAAACACCACATATGTATATGTATGTAGTATGTATGTAATATATTCGGAAAAGTTTAGGTTAGTTTGGATTTCAAGGGAGGGTCAATTAGGTACATGACCAATTTTGTATTATATCGCTCCATTTGCATTATATTTTGATATTTTTAATATCTTATTTTCCCCGCAATCCCACCTCTATTATTTTCCCGCAATCCCACCTCTATTATTTTCCTGCAATCCCACCTCTATTATTATCCTTTTGAGCCGAGGGTCTAACGAAAATAGGATCCCTATCCCCATAAAGGTCGAGGTAAGTTATGTATACATCCTACCCTCTCTAGACCCTATTTTGTGAGATTGCACTTTGGGTATGTTGTTGATCAATTGTGTATTATACTCATGTACCTTCCCATCCCCGATTTGTATTGTTCTTGTTAAGTGATGAACATCAAATAGCATGATGAGGTTAGGTTTCTAATGACCACTTAATTGCCCAATCCTGCATCTTCCTTGTGTTCTATGCGTATATTTTGGTCTAGATGTTTCCTAGTTCTTTCTTCCCGTTGAAGTTACATTGTGCACATCCTCTAAGAAAGAAACGTTTCTCGTATTCCTTGTTGTTGCGTCAATAGCTCTATTATATACTTTTCTTTGTTAATGTTCTTCTATCCCTTTCTTAGGAGTTTGGTAGTATCGTTCTCTCCGATTATCTTACTTGGCAATTCTACATTTGATATAATTTGCTCCATTTATTCTTATTATCATACTTTTTCACGGATATTCCTTTAGAATGCGAACCTCTTTATTTCGTTACAAAATCATAAAAATCACTTTTTCAATAATATACAAAGGGCAAAATAGTGATTATTAATTTGCTCCATTTATGCGTATTATCATACTTTTTCATGGGTTTCTCTTTAGAAGACTCGACGAAAAGGACACGATAATAAAATACATCGTAAAATCCAAATGGGCAAATGGAGATGCGGGTATCGATCCCCGTACCTCTCGCATGCTAAGCGAGCGCTCTACCATCCGAGCTACATCCCCGATTGTTTTTCTAATTTTACTTATTATTTATCTTTTGCAAAAAGACCACATATGTATATGTATGTAGTATGTATGTAATATATTCGGAAAAGTTTAGGTTAGTATGGTTTTCAAGGGAGGGTCAATTAGGTACATGACCAATTTTGTATTATATCGCTCCATTTGATTTATATTTGGATATTTTGTTATCTTATTTTTCTGCATTCCCACCTCTATTATTCTCCTTTTGAGCCTAGGGTCTAAAGAAAATAGGATCTCTAACCCCATAAAGGTCGAGGTAAGTTATGTGTACATCCTACCCTCTCTAGACCCTATTTTGTGTGATTGCACTGGGTATGTTGTTGATCAATTGTGTATTCTACTCATGAACCTTCCCATCTCCTTATTTGTATTGTTCTTGCTAAGTGATGAACATAAAATAGCATGATGAGGTTAGGTTTCTAATGACCACTTAATCGCCCAATCCTGCATCTTCCATGTGTTCTATGCGTATATTTTGGTCTAGATGTTTCCTAGTTTCTTCTTCCTGTTGAAGTTACATTTTGCACATCCTCTAAGAAAGAAACGTTTCTCGTGTTCCTTGTTGTTGCGTCAATAGCTCTATTATATACTGCTGTTAATGTTCTTCTATCCCTTTCTTAAGAGTTTGGTAGTATCGTGCTCTCCGATTATGTTACTTGGCAATTCTACATTTGATATAATTTGCTCCATTTATCCTTATTATCATACTTTTTCACGGATTTTCCTTTAGAATGCGAACCTCTTTATTTCGTTACAAAATCATAAAAATCACTTTTTCAATAATATACAAAGGGCAAAACAGTGATTAATAATATGCTCCATTTATGCGTATTATCATACTTTTTCACGGGTTTCCCTTTAGAAGACTGACGAAAAAGACAAGACAATAAAATACATCGTAAAATGAAAATGAGCAAATGGAGATGCGGGGTATCGATCCCCGTACCTCTCGCATGCAAAGCGAGCGCTCTACCATCTGAGCTACATCCCCGGGTTGTTTTTCTGATTTTACATATTATTTATCTTTTGCCAAAACACCACATATGTATATGTATGTAGTATGTATGTAATATATTCGGAAAAGTTTAGGTTAGTTTGGATTTCAAGGGAGGGTCAATTAGGTACATGACCAATTTTGTATTATATCGCTCCATTTGCATTATATTTTGATATTTTTAATATCTTATTTTCCCCGCAATCCCACCTCTATTATTTTCCCGCAATCCCACCTCTATTATTTTCCTGCAATCCCACCTCTATTATTATCCTTTTGAGCCGAGGGTCTAACGAAAATAGGATCCCTATCCCCATAAAGGTCGAGGTAAGTTATGTATACATCCTACCCTCTCTAGACCCTATTTTGTGAGATTGCACTTGGGTATGTTGTTGATCAATTGTGTATTATACTCATGTACCTTCCCATCCCCTGATTTGTATTGTTCTTGTTAAGTGATGAACATCAAATAGCATGATGAGGTTAGGTTTCTAATGACCACTTAATTGCCCAATCCTGCATCTTCCTTGTGTTCTATGCGTATATTTTGGTCTAGATGTTTCCTAGTTCTTTCTTCCTGTTGAAGTTACATTGTGCACATCCTCTAAGAAAGAAACGTTTCTCGTATTCCTTGTTGTTGCGTCAATAGCTCTATTATATACTTCGTTAATGTTCTTCTATCCCTTTCTTAGGAGTTTGGTAGTATCGTTCTCTCCGATTATCTTACTTGGCAATTCTACATTTGATATAATTTGCTCCATTTATTCTTATTATCATACTTTTTCACGGATATTCCTTTAGAATGCGAACCTCTTTATTTCGTTACAAAATCATAAAAATCACTTTTTCAATAATATACAAAGGGCAAAATAGTGATTATTAATTTGCTCCATTTGTGCGTATTATCATACTTTTTCATGGGTTTCTCTTTAGAAGACTGACGAAAAGGACACGATAATAAAATACATCGTAAAATCCAAATGGGCAAATGGAGATGCGGGGTATCGATCCCCGTACCTCTCTCGCATGCTAAGCGAGCGCTCTACCATCTGAGCTACATCCCCGGATTGTTTTTCTAATTTTACTTATTATTTATCTTTTGCAAAAAGACCACATATGTATATGTATGTAGTATGTATGTAATATATTCGGAAAAGTTTAGGTTAGTTTGGTTTTCAAGGGAGGGTCAATTAGGTACATGACCAATTTTGTATTATATCGCTCCATTTGATTTATATTTGGATATTTTGTTATCTTATTTTTCTGCATTCCCACCTCTATTATTCTCCTTTTGAGCCTAGGGTCTAAAGAAAATAGGATCTCTAACCCCATAAAGGTCGAGGTAAGTTATGTGTACATCCTACCCTCTCTAGACCCTATTTTGTGTGATTGCACTGGGTATGTTGTTGATCAATTGTGTATTCTACTCATGAACTTTCCCATCTCCTTATTTGTATTGTTCTTGCTAAGTGATGAACATAAAATAGCATGATGAGGTTAGGTTTCTAATGACCACTTAATCGCCCAATCTGCATCTTCCATGTGTTCTATGCGTATATTTTGGTCTAGATGTTTCCTAGTTTCTTCTTCCTGTTGAAGTTACATTTTGCACATCCTCTAAGAAAGAAACGTTTCTCGTGTTCCTTGTTGTTGCGTCAATAGCTCTATTATATACTGCTGTTAATGTTCTTCTATCCCTTTCTTAAGAGTTTGGTAGTATCGTGCTCTCCGATTATGTTACTTGGCAATTCTACATTTGATATAATTTGCTCCATTTATCCTTATTATCATACTTTTTCACGGATTTTCCTTTAGAATGCGAACCTCTTTATTTCGTTACAAAATCATAAAAATCACTTTTTCAATAATATACAAAGGGCAAAATAGTGATTATTAATTTGCTCCATTTATGCGTATTATCATACTTTTTCATGGGTTTCTCTTTAGAAGACGACGAAAAGGACACGATAATAAAATACATCGTAAAATCCAAATGGGCAAATGGAGATGCGGGGTATCGATCCCCGTACCTCTCGCATGCTAAGCGAGCGCTCTACCATCTGAGCTACATCCCCGGATTGTTTTTCTAATTTTACTTATTATTTATCTTTTGCAAAAAGACCACATATGTATATGTATGTAGTATGTATGTAATATATTCGGAAAAGTTTAGGTTAGTTTGGTTTTCAAGGGAGGGTCAATTAGGTACATGACCAATTTTGTATTATATCGCTCCATTTGATTTATATTTGGATATTTTGTTATCTTATTTTTCTGCATTCCCACCTCTATTATTCTCCTTTTGAGCCTAGGGTCTAAAGAAAATAGGATCTCTAACCCCATAAAGGTCGAGGTAAGTTATGTGTACATCCTACCCTCTCTAGACCCTATTTTGTGTGATTGCACTGGGTATGTTGTTGATCAATTGTGTATTCTACTCATGAACTTTCCCATCTCCTTATTTGTATTGTTCTTGTTAAGTGATGAACATCAAATAGCATGATGAGGTTAGGTTTCTAATGACCACCTAATAGCCCAATCCTGCATCTTCCTTGTGTTCTATGCGTATATTTTGGTCTAGATGTTTCCTTGTTTCTTCTTCCTGTTGAAGTTACATTGTGCACATCTTCTAAGAAAGAAACGTTTCTCGTGTTCCTTGTTGTTGCGTCAATAGCTCTATTATATAATGCTGTTAATGTTCTTCTATCCCTTTCTTAGCAGATTGGTAGTATCGCTCTCTCCGATTATGTTACTTGGCAATTCTACATTTGATATAATTTGCTCCATTTATCCTTATTATCATACTTTTTCACGGATTTTCCTTTAGAATGCGAACCTCTTTATTTCGTTACAAAATCATAAAAATCACTTTTTCAATAATATACAATGGGCAAAATAGTGATTAATAATTTGCTCCATTTATGCGTATTATCATACTTTTTCACGGGTTTCTCTATAGAAGACTGAAGAAAAGGACACGATAATAAAATACATCGTAAAATCAAAATGTGCAAATGGAGATGCGGGGTATCGATCCCCGTACCTCTCGCATGCAAAGCGAGCGCTCTACCATCTGAGCTACATCCCCGGGTTGTTTTTCTGATTTTACATATTATTTATCTTTTGCCAAAACACCACATATGTATATGTATGTAGTATGTATGTAATATATTCGGAAAAGTTTAGGTTAGTTTGGATTTCAAGGGAGGGTCAATTAGGTACATGACCAATTTTGTATTATATCGCTCCATTTGCATTATATTTTGATATTTTTAATATCTTATTTTCTGCAATCCCACCTCTATTATTTTCCTGCAATCCCACCTCTATTATTTTCCTGCAATCCCACCTCTATTATTATCCTTTTGAGCCGAGGGTCTAACGAAAATAGGATCCCTATCCCCATAAAGGTCGAGGTAAGTTATGTATACATCCTACCCTCTCTAGACCCTATTTTGTGAGATTGCACTGGGTATGTTGTTGATCAATTGTGTATTATACTCATGTACCTTCCCATCCCCCGATTTGTATTGTTCTTGTTAAGTGATGAACATCAAATAGCATGATGAGGTTAGGTTTCTAATGACCACTTAATTGCCCAATCCTGCATCTTCCTTGTGTTCTATGCGTATATTTTGGTCTAGATGTTTCCTAGTTCTTTCTTCCTGTTGAAGTTACATTGTGCACATCCTCTAAGAAAGAAACGTTTCTCGTATTCCTTGTTGTTGCGTCAATAGCTCTATTATATACTGCTGTTAATGTTCTTCTATCCCTTTCTTAGGAGTTTGGTAGTATCGTTCTCTCCGATTATCTTACTTGGCAATTCTACATTTGATATAATTTGCTCCATTTATTCTTATTATCATACTTTTTCACGGATATTCCTTTAGAATGCGAACCTCTTTATTTCGTTACAAAATCATAAAAATCACTTTTTCAATAATATACAAAGGGCAAAATAGTGATTATTAATTTGCTCCATTTGTGCGTATTATCATACTTTTTCATGGGTTTCTCTTTAGAAGACTGACGAAAAGGACACGATAATAAAATACATCGTAAAATCCAAATGGGCAAATGGAGATGCGGGGTATCGATCCCCGTACCTCTCGCATGCTAAGCGAGCGCTCTACCATCCGAGCTACATCCCCGATTGTTTTTCTAATTTTACTTATTATTTATCTTTTGCAAAAAGACCACATATGTATATGTATGTAGTATGTATGTATATATTCGGAAAAGTTTAGGTTAGTTTGGTTTTCAAGGGAGGGTCAATTAGGTACATGACCAATTTTGTATTATATCGCTCCATTTGATTTATATTTGGATATTTTGTTATCTTATTTTTCTGCATTCCCACCTCTATTATTCTCCTTTTGAGCCTAGGGTCTAAAGAAAATAGGATCTCTAACCCCATAAAGGTCGAGGTAAGTTATGTGTACATCCTACCCTCTCTAGACCCTATTTTGTGTGATTGCACTGGGTATGTTGTTGATCAATTGTGTATTCTACTCATGAACTTTCCCATCTCTCCTTATTTGTATTGTTCTTGTTAAGTGATGAACATCAAATAGCATGATGAGGTTAGGTTTCTAATGACCACCTAATAGCCCAATCTGCATCTTCCTTGTGTTCTATGCGTATATTTTGGTCTAGATGTTTCCTTGTTTCTTCTTCCTGTTGAAGTTACATTGTGCACATCTTCTAAGAAAGAAACGTTTCTCGTGTTCCTTGTTGTTGCGTCAATAGCTCTATTATATAATGTTGTTAATGTTCTTCTATCCCTTTCTTAGCAGATTGGTAGTATCGTTCTCTCCGATTATGTTACTTGGCAATTCTACATTTGATATAATTTGCTCCATTTATCCTTATTATCATACTTTTTCACGGATTTTCCTTTAGAATGCGAACCTCTTTATTTCGTTACAAAATCATAAAAATCACTTTTTCAATAATATACAATGGGCAAAATAGTGATTAATAATTTGCTCCATTTATGCGTATTATCATACTTTTTCACGGGTTTCTCTATAGAAGACTGAAGAAAAGGACACGATAATAAAATACATCGTAAAATCAAAATGTGCAAATGGAGATGCGGGGTATCGATCCCCGTACCTCTCGCATGCAAAGCGAGCGCTCTACCATCTGAGCTACATCCCCGGGTTGTTTTTCTGATTTTACATATTATTTATCTTTTGCCAAAACACCACATATGTATATGTATGTAGTATGTATGTAATATATTCGGAAAAGTTTAGGTTAGTTTGGATTTCAAGGGAGGGTCAATTAGGTACATGACCAATTTTGTATTATATCGCTCCATTTGCATTATATTTTGATATTTTTAATATCTTATTTTCCCCGCAATCCCACCTCTATTATTTTCCTGCAATCCCACCTCTATTATTTTCCTGCAATCCCACCTCTATTATTATCCTTTTGAGCCGAGGGTCTAACGAAAATAGGATCCCTATCCCCATAAAGGTCGAGGTAAGTTATGTATACATCCTACCCTCTCTAGACCCTATTTTTGTGAGAGATTGCACTTTGGTATGTTGTTGATCAATTGTGTATTATACTCATGTACCTTCCCATCCCCCGATTTGTATTGTTCTTGTTAAGTGATGAACATCAAATAGCATGATGAGGTTAGGTTTCTAATGACCACTTAATTGCCCAATCTGCATCTTCCTTGTGTTCTATGCGTATATTTTGGTCTAGATGTTTCCTAGTTCTTTCTTCCTGTTGAAGTTACATTGTGCACATCCTCTAAGAAAGAAACGTTTCTCGTATTCCTTGTTGTTGCGTCAATAGCTCTATTATATACTTTTTTTGTTAATGTTCTTCTATCCCTTTCTTAGGAGTTTGGTAGTATCGTTCTCTCCGATTATCTTACTTGGCAATTCTACATTTGATATAATTTGCTCCATTTATTCTTATTATCATACTTTTTCACGGATATTCCTTTAGAATGCGAACCTCTTTATTTCGTTACAAAATCATAAAAATCACTTTTTCAATAATATACAAAGGGCAAAATAGTGATTATTAATTTGCTCCATTTATGCGTATTATCATACTTTTTCATGGGTTTCTCTTTAGAAGACTGACGAAAAGGACACGATAATAAAATACATCGTAAAATCCAAATGGGCAAATGGAGATGCAGGGTATCGATCCCCGTACCTCTCGCATGCTAAGCGAGCGCTCTACCATCTGAGCTACATCCCCGGATTGTTTTTCTAATTTTACTTATTATTTATCTTTTGCAAAAAGACCACATATGTATATGTATGTAGTATGTATGTAATATATTCGGAAAAGTTTAGGTTAGTTTGGTTTTCAAGGGAGGGTCAATTAGGTACATGACCAATTTTGTATTATATCGCTCCATTTGATTTATATTTGGATATTTTGTTATCTTATTTTTCTGCATTCCCACCTCTATTATTCTCCTTTTGAGCCTAGGGTCTAAAGAAAATAGGATCTCTAACCCCATAAAGGTCGAGGTAAGTTATGTGTACATCCTACCCTCTCTAGACCCTATTTTGTGTGATTGCACTGGGTATGTTGTTGATCAATTGTGTATTCTACTCATGAACTTTCCCATCTCCTTATTTGTATTGTTCTTGCTAAGTGATGAACATAAAATAGCATGATGAGGTTAGGTTTCTAATGACCACTTAATCGCCCAATCCTGCATCTTCCATGTGTTCTATGCGTATATTTTGGTCTAGATGTTTCCTAGTTTCTTCTTCCCGTTGAAGTTACATTTTGCACATCCTCTAAGAAAGAAACGTTTCTCGTGTTCCTTGTTGTTGCGTCAATAGCTCTATTATATACTGCTTGTTAATGTTCTTCTATCCCTTTCTTAAGAGTTTGGTAGTATCGTGCTCTCCGATTATGTTACTTGGCAATTCTACATTTGATATAATTTGCTCCATTTATCCTTATTATCATACTTTTTCACGGATTTTCCTTTAGAATGCGAACCTCTTTATTTCGTTACAAAATCATAAAAATCACTTTTTCAATAATATACAAAGGGCAAAATAGTGATTATTAATTTGCTCCATTTATGCGTATTATCATACTTTTTCATGGGTTTCTCTTTAGAAGACTGACGAAAAGGACACGATAATAAAATACATCGTAAAATCCAAATGGGCAAATGGAGATGCGGGTATCGATCCCCGTACCTCTCGCATGCTAAGCGAGCGCTCTACCATCTGAGCTACATCCCCGGATTGTTTTTCTAATTTTACTTATTATTTATCTTTTGCAAAAAGACCACATATGTATATGTATGTAGTATGTATGTAATATATTCGGAAAAGTTTAGGTTAGTTTGGTTTTCAAGGGAGGGTCAATTAGGTACATGACCAATTTTGTATTATATCGCTCCATTTGATTTATATTTGGATATTTTGTTATCTTATTTTTCTGCATTCCCACCTCTATTATTCTCCTTTTTGAGCCTAGGGTCTAAAGAAAATAGGATCTCTAACCCCATAAAGGTCGAGGTAAGTTATGTGTACATCCTACCCTCTCTAGACCCTATTTTGTGTGATTGCACTTTGGGTATGTTGTTGATCAATTGTGTATTCTACTCATGAACTTTCCCATCTCCTTATTTGTATTGTTCTTGCTAAGTGATGAACATAAAATAGCATGATGAGGTTAGGTTTCTAATGACCACTTAATCGCCCAATCTGCATCTTCCATGTGTTCTATGCGTATATTTTGGTCTAGATGTTTCCTAGTTTCTTCTTCTGTTGAAGTTACATTTTGCACATCCTCTAAGAAAGAAACGTTTCTCGTGTTCCTTGTTGTTGCATCAATAGCTCTATTATATACTTTAACTTTTAATGTTCTTCTATCCCTTTCTTAAGAGTTTGGTAGTATCGTGCTCTCCGATTATGTTACTTGGCAATTCTACATTTGATATAATTTGCTCCATTTATCCTTATTATCATACTTTTTCACGGATTTTCCTTTAGAATGCGAACCTCTTTATTTCGTTACAAAATCATAAAAATCACTTTTTCAATAATATACATTGGGCAAAATAGTGATTAATAATTTGCTCCATTTATGCGTATTATCATACTTTTTCACGGGTTTCTCTATAGAAGACGAAGAAAAGGACACGATAATAAAATACATCGTAAAATCAAAATGTGCAAATGGAGATGCGGGGTATCGATCCCCGTACCTCTCGCATGCAAAGCGAGCGCTCTACCATCCGAGCTACATCCCCGGGTTGTTTTTCGATTTTACATATTATTTATCTTTTGCCAAAACACCACATATGTATATGTATGTAGTATGTATGTAATATATTCGGAAAAGTTTAGGTTAGTTTGGATTTCAAGGGAGGGTCAATTAGGTACATGACCAATTTTGTATTATATCGCTCCATTTGCATTATATTTTGATATTTTTAATATCTTATTTTCCCCGCAATCCCACCTCTATTATTTTCCTGCAATCCCACCTCTATTATTTTCCTGCAATCCCACCTCTATTATTATCCTTTTGAGCCGAGGGTCTAACGAAAATAGGATCCCTATCCCCATAAAGGTCGAGGTAAGTTATGTATACATCCTACCCTCTCTAGACCCTATTTTGTGAGATTGCACTTTGGGTATGTTGTTGATCAATTGTGTATTATACTCATGTACCTTCCCATCCCCTGATTTGTATTGTTCTTGTTAAGTGATGAACATCAAATAGCATGATGAGGTTAGGTTTCTAATGACCACTTAATTGCCCAATCTGCATCTTCCTTGTGTTCTATGCGTATATTTTGGTCTAGATGTTTCCTAGTTCTTTCTTCTGTTGAAGTTACATTGTGCACATCCTCTAAGAAAGAAACGTTTCTCGTATTCCTTGTTGTTGCGTCAATAGCTCTATTATATACTTTGCTTTGTTAATGTTCTTCTATCCCTTTCTTAGGAGTTTGGTAGTATCGTTCTCTCCGATTATCTTACTTGGCAATTCTACATTTGATATAATTTGCTCCATTTATTCTTATTATCATACTTTTTCACGGATATTCCTTTAGAATGCGAACCTCTTTATTTCGTTACAAAATCATAAAAATCACTTTTTCAATAATATACAAAGGGCAAAATAGTGATTATTAATTTGCTCCATTTATGCGTATTATCATACTTTTTCATGGGTTTCTCTTTAGAAGACTGACGAAAAGGACACGATAATAAAATACATCGTAAAATCCAAATGGGCAAATGGAGATGCGGGTATCGATCCCCGTACCTCTCGCATGCTAAGCGAGCGCTCTACCATCTGAGCTACATCCCCGGATTGTTTTTCTAATTTTACTTATTATTTATCTTTTGCAAAAAGACCACATATGTATATGTATGTAGTATGTATGTAATATATTCGGAAAAGTTTAGGTTAGTTTGGTTTTCAAGGGAGGGTCAATTAGGTACATGACCAATTTTGTATTATATCGCTCCATTTGATTTATATTTGGATATTTTGTTATCTTATTTTTCTGCATTCCCACCTCTATTATTCTCCTTTTGAGCCTAGGGTCTAAAGAAAATAGGATCTCTAACCCCATAAAGGTCGAGGTAAGTTATGTGTACATCCTACCCTCTCTAGACCCTATTTTGTGTGATTGCACTGGGTATGTTGTTGATCAATTGTGTATTCTACTCATGAACTTTCCCATATCCTTATTTGTATTGTTCTTGTTAAGTGATGAACATCAAATAGCATGATGAGGTTAGGTTTCTAATGACCACCTAATAGCCCAATCCTGCATCTTCCTTGTGTTCTATGCGTATATTTTGGTCTAGATGTTTCCTTGTTTCTTCTTCCTGTTGAAGTTACATTGTGCACATCTTCTAAGAAAGAAACGTTTCTCGTGTTCCTTGTTGTTGCGTCAATAGCTCTATTATATAATGCTGTTAATGTTCTTCTATCCCTTTCTTAGCAGATTGGTAGTATCGCTCTCTCCGATTATGTTACTTGGCAATTCTACATTTGATATAATTTGCTCCATTTATCCTTATTATCATACTTTTTCACGGATTTTCCTTTAGAATGCGAACCTCTTTATTTCGTTACAAAATCATAAAAATCACTTTTTCAATAATATACAATGGGCAAAATAGTGATTAATAATTTGCTCCATTTATGCGTATTATCATACTTTTTCACGGGTTTCTCTATAGAAGACTGAAGAAAAGGACACGATAATAAAATACATCGTAAAATCAAAATGTGCAAATGGAGATGCGGGGTATCGATCCCCGTACCTCTCGCATGCAAAGCGAGCGCTCTACCATCTGAGCTACATCCCCGGGTTGTTTTTCTGATTTTACATATTATTTATCTTTTGCCAAAACACCACATATGTATATGTATGTAGTATGTATGTAATATATTCGGAAAAGTTTAGGTTAGTTTGGATTTCAAGGGAGGGTCAATTAGGTACATGACCAATTTTGTATTATATCGCTCCATTTGCATTATATTTTGATATTTTTAATATCTTATTTTCCTGCAATCCCACCTCTATTATTTTCCTGCAATCCCACCTCTATTATTTTCCTGCAATCCCACCTCTATTATTATCCTTTTGAGTAGAGGGTCTAACGAAAATAGGATCCCTATCCCCATAAAGGTCGAGGTAAGTTATGTATACATCCTACCCTCTCTAGACCCTATTTTGTGAGATTGCACTGGGTATGTTGTTGATCAATTGTGTATTATACTCATGTACCTTCCCATCCCCTGATTTGTATTGTTCTTGTTAAGTGATGAACATCAAATAGCATGATGAGGTTAGGTTTCTAATGACCACTTAATTGCCCAATCCTGCATCTTCCTTGTGTTCTATGCGTATATTTTGGTCTAGATGTTTCCTAGTTCTTTCTTCCTGTTGAAGTTACATTGTGCACATCCTCTAAGAAAGAAACGTTTCTCGTATTCCTTGTTGTTGCGTCAATAGCTCTATTATATACTGCTGTTAATGTTCTTCTATCCCTTTCTTAGGAGTTTGGTAGTATCGTTCTCTCCGATTATCTTACTTGGCAATTCTACATTTGATATAATTTGCTCCATTTATTCTTATTATCATACTTTTTCACGGATATTCCTTTAGAATGCGAACCTCTTTATTTCGTTACAAAATCATAAAAATCACTTTTTCAATAATATACAAAGGGCAAAATAGTGATTATTAATTTGCTCCATTTATGCGTATTATCATACTTTTTCATGGGTTTCTCTTTAGAAGACTGACGAAAAGGACACGATAATAAAATACATCGTAAAATCCAAATGGGCAAATGGAGATGCGGGGTATCGATCCCCGTACCTCTCGCATGCTAAGCGAGCGCTCTACCATCTGAGCTACATCCCCGGATTGTTTTTCTAATTTTACTTATTATTTATCTTTTGCAAAAAGACCACATATGTATATGTATGTAGTATGTATGTAATATATTCGGAAAAGTTTAGGTTAGTTTGGTTTTCAAGGGAGGGTCAATTAGGTACATGACCAATTTTGTATTATATCGCTCCATTTGATTTATATTTGGATATTTTGTTATCTTATTTTTCTGCATTCCCACCTCTATTATTCTCCTTTTGAGCCTAGGGTCTAAAGAAAATAGGATCTCTAACCCCATAAAGGTCGAGGTAAGTTATGTGTACATCCTACCCTCTCTAGACCCTATTTTGTGTGATTGCACTGGGTATGTTGTTGATCAATTGTGTATTCTACTCATGAACTTTCCCATCTCCTTATTTGTATTGTTCTTGCTAAGTGATGAACATAAAATAGCATGATGAGGTTAGGTTTCTAATGACCACTTAATCGCCCAATCCCGCATCTTCCATGTGTTCTATGCGTATATTTTGGTCTAGATGTTTCCTAGTTTCTTCTTCTGTTGAAGTTACATTTTGCACATCCTCTAAGAAAGAAACGTTTCTCGTGTTCCTTGTTGTTGCGTCAATAGCTCTATTATATACTGCTGTTAATGTTCTTCTATCCCTTTCTTAAGAGTTTGGTAGTATCGTGCTCTCCGATTATGTTACTTGGCAATTCTACATTTGATATAATTTGCTCCATTTATCCTTATTATCATACTTTTTCACGGATTTTCCTTTAGAATGCGAACCTCTTTATTTCGTTACAAAATCATAAAAATCACTTTTTCAATAATATACAAAGGGCAAAATAGTGATTATTAATTTGCTCCATTTATGCGTATTATCATACTTTTTCATGGGTTTCTCTTTAGAAGACGACGAAAAGGACACGATAATAAAATACATCGTAAAATCCAAATGGGCAAATGGAGATGCGGTATCGATCCCCGTACCTCTCGCATGCTAAGCGAGCGCTCTACCATCTGAGCTACATCCCCGGATTGTTTTTCTAATTTTACTTATTATTTATCTTTTGCAAAAAGACCACATATGTATATGTATGTAGTATGTATGTAATATATTCGGAAAAGTTTAGGTTAGTTTGGTTTTCAAGGGAGGGTCAATTAGGTACATGACCAATTTTGTATTATATCGCTCCATTTGATTTATATTTGGATATTTTGTTATCTTATTTTTCTGCATTCCCACCTCTATTATTCTCCTTTTTGAGCCTAGGGTCTAAAGAAAATAGGATCTCTAACCCCATAAAGGTCGAGGTAAGTTATGTGTACATCCTACCCTCTCTAGACCCTATTTTGTGTGATTGCACTGGGTATGTTGTTGATCAATTGTGTATTCTACTCATGAACTTTCCCATCTCCTTATTTGTATTGTTCTTGCTAAGTGATGAACATAAAATAGCATGATGAGGTTAGGTTTCTAATGACCACTTAATCGCCCAATCCTGCATCTTCCATGTGTTCTATGCGTATATTTTGGTCTAGATGTTTCCTAGTTTCTTCTTCCTGTTGAAGTTACATTTTGCACATCCTCTAAGAAAGAAACGTTTCTCGTGTTCCTTGTTGTTGCATCAATAGCTCTATTATATACTGCTGTTAATGTTCTTCTATCCCTTTCTTAAGAGTTTGGTAGTATCGTGCTCTCCGATTATGTTACTTGGCAATTCTACATTTGATATAATTTGCTCCATTTATCCTTATTATCATACTTTTTCACGGATTTTCCTTTAGAATGCGAACCTCTTTATTTCGTTACAAAATCATAAAAATCACTTTTTCAATAATATACATTGGGCAAAATAGTGATTAATAATTTGCTCCATTTATGCGTATTATCATACTTTTTCACGGGTTTCTCTATAGAAGACTGAAGAAAAGGACACGATAATAAAATACATCGTAAAATCAAAATGTGCAAATGGAGATGCGGGGTATCGATCCCCGTACCTCTCGCATGCAAAGCGAGCGCTCTACCATCTGAGCTACATCCCCGGGTTGTTTTTCTGATTTTACATATTATTTATCTTTTGCCAAAACACCACATATGTATATGTATGTAGTATGTATGTAATATATTCGGAAAAGTTTAGGTTAGTTTGGATTTCAAGGGAGGGTCAATTAGGTACATGACCAATTTTGTATTATATCGCTCCATTTGCATTATATTTTGATATTTTTAATATCTTATTTTCCTGCAATCCCACCTCTATTATTTTCCCCGCAATCCCACCTCTATTATTTTCCTGCAATCCCACCTCTATTATTATCCTTTTGAGCCGAGGGTCTAACGAAAATAGGATCCCTATCCCCATAAAGGTCGAGGTAAGTTATGTATACATCCTACCCTCTCTAGACCCTATTTTGTGAGATTGCACTGGGTATGTTGTTGATCAATTGTGTATTATACTCATGTACCTTCCCATCCCCTGATTTGTATTGTTCTTGTTAAGTGATGAACATCAAATAGCATGATGAGGTTAGGTTTCTAATGACCACTTAATTGCCCAATCCTGCATCTTCCTTGTGTTCTATGCGTATATTTTGGTCTAGATGTTTCCTAGTTCTTTCTTCCTGTTGAAGTTACATTGTGCACATCCTCTAAGAAAGAAACGTTTCTCGTATTCCTTGTTGTTGCGTCAATAGCTCTATTATATACTGCTGTTAATGTTCTTCTATCCCTTTCTTAGGAGTTTGGTAGTATCGTTCTCTCCGATTATCTTACTTGGCAATTCTACATTTGATATAATTTGCTCCATTTATTCTTATTATCATACTTTTTCACGGATATTCCTTTAGAATGCGAACCTCTTTATTTCGTTACAAAATCATAAAAATCACTTTTTCAATAATATACAAAGGGCAAAATAGTGATTATTAATTTGCTCCATTTATGCGTATTATCATACTTTTTCATGGGTTTCTCTTTAGAAGACGACGAAAAGGACACGATAATAAAATACATCGTAAAATCCAAATGGGCAAATGGAGATGCGGGGTATCGATCCCCGTACCTCTCGCATGCTAAGCGAGCGCTCTACCATCTGAGCTACATCCCCGGATTGTTTTTCTAATTTTACTTATTATTTATCTTTTGCAAAAAGACCACATATGTATATGTATGTAGTATGTATGTAATATATTCGGAAAAGTTTAGGTTAGTTTGGTTTTCAAGGGAGGGTCAATTAGGTACATGACCAATTTTGTATTATATCGCTCCATTTGATTTATATTTGGATATTTTGTTATCTTATTTTTCTGCATTCCCACCTCTATTATTCTCCTTTTGAGCCTAGGGTCTAAAGAAAATAGGATCTCTAACCCCATAAAGGTCGAGGTAAGTTATGTGTACATCCTACCCTCTCTAGACCCTATTTTGTGTGATTGCACTGGGTATGTTGTTGATCAATTGTGTATTCTACTCATGAACTTTCCCATCTCCTTATTTGTATTGTTCTTGTTAAGTGATGAACATCAAATAGCATGATGAGGTTAGGTTTCTAATGACCACCTAATAGCCCAATCCTGCATCTTCCTTGTGTTCTATGCGTATATTTTGGTCTAGATGTTTCCTTGTTTCTTCTTCTTCTGTTGAAGTTACATTGTGCACATCTTCTAAGAAAGAAACGTTTCTCGTGTTCCTTGTTGTTGCGTCAATAGCTCTATTATATAATGCTTGTTAATGTTCTTCTATCCCTTTCTTAGCGATTGGTAGTATCGTTCTCTCCGATTATGTTACTTGGCAATTCTACATTTGATATAATTTGCTCCATTTATCCTTATTATCATACTTTTTCACGGATTTTCCTTTAGAATGCGAACCTCTTTATTTCGTTACAAAATCATAAAAATCACTTTTTCAATAATATACAATGGGCAAAATAGTGATTAATAATTTGCTCCATTTATGCGTATTATCATACTTTTTCACGGGTTTCTCTATAGAAGACCGAAGAAAAGGACACGATAATAAAATACATCGTAAAATCAAAATGTGCAAATGGAGATGCGGGGTATCGATCCCCGTACCTCTCGCATGCAAAGCGAGCGCTCTACCATCCGAGCTACATCCCCGGGTTGTTTTTCGATTTTACATATTATTTATCTTTTGCCAAAACACCACATATGTATATGTATGTAGTATGTATGTAATATATTCGGAAAAGTTTAGGTTAGTTTGGATTTCAAGGGAGGGTCAATTAGGTACATGACCAATTTTGTATTATATCGCTCCATTTGCATTATATTTTGATATTTTTAATATCTTATTTTCCCCGCAATCCCACCTCTATTATTTTCCCCGCAATCCCACCTCTATTATTTTCCTGCAATCCCACCTCTATTATTATCCTTTTGAGCCGAGGGTCTAACGAAAATAGGATCCCTATCCCCATAAAGGTCGAGGTAAGTTATGTATACATCCTACCCTCTCTAGACCCTATTTTGTGAGATTGCACTTTGGGTATGTTGTTGATCAATTGTGTATTATACTCATGTACCTTCCCATCCCCGATTTGTATTGTTCTTGTTAAGTGATGAACATCAAATAGCATGATGAGGTTAGGTTTCTAATGACCACTTAATTGCCCAATCCTGCATCTTCCTTGTGTTCTATGCGTATATTTTGGTCTAGATGTTTCCTAGTTCTTTCTTCTGTTGAAGTTACATTGTGCACATCCTCTAAGAAAGAAACGTTTCTCGTATTCCTTGTTGTTGCGTCAATAGCTCTATTATATACTGCTGTTAATGTTCTTCTATCCCTTTCTTAGGAGTTTGGTAGTATCGTTCTCTCCGATTATCTTACTTGGCAATTCTACATTTGATATAATTTGCTCCATTTATTCTTATTATCATACTTTTTCACGGATATTCCTTTAGAATGCGAACCTCTTTATTTCGTTACAAAATCATAAAAATCACTTTTTCAATAATATACAAAGGGCAAAATAGTGATTATTAATTTGCTCCATTTATGCGTATTATCATACTTTTTCATGGGTTTCTCTTTAGAAGACTGACGAAAAGGACACGATAATAAAATACATCGTAAAATCCAAATGGGCAAATGGAGATGCGGGGTATCGATCCCCGTACCTCTCGCATGCTAAGCGAGCGCTCTACCATCTGAGCTACATCCCCGGATTGTTTTTCTAATTTTACTTATTATTTATCTTTTGCAAAAAGACCACATATGTATATGTATGTAGTATGTATGTAATATATTCGGAAAAGTTTAGGTTAGTTTGGTTTTCAAGGGAGGGTCAATTAGGTACATGACCAATTTTGTATTATATCGCTCCATTTGATTTATATTTGGATATTTTGTTATCTTATTTTTCTACATTCCCACCTCTATTATTCTCCTTTTGAGCCTAGGGTCTAAAGAAAATAGGATCTCTAACCCCATAAAGGTCGAGGTAAGTTATGTGTACATCCTACCCTCTCTAGACCCTATTTTGTGTGATTGCACTTTGGGTATGTTGTTGATCAATTGTGTATTCTACTCATGAACTTTCCCATCTCCTTATTTGTATTGTTCTTGCTAAGTGATGAACATAAAATAGCATGATGAGGTTAGGTTTCTAATGACCACTTAATCGCCCAATCCTGCATCTTCCATGTGTTCTATGCGTATATTTTGGTCTAGATGTTTCCTAGTTTCTTCTTCCTGTTGAAGTTACATTTTGCACATCCTCTAAGAAAGAAACGTTTCTCGTGTTCCTTGTTGTTGCGTCAATAGCTCTATTATATCTTTTCTTGTTAATGTTCTTCTATCCCTTTCTTAAGAGTTTGGTAGTATCGTGCTCTCCGATTATGTTACTTGGCAATTCTACATTTGATATAATTTGCTCCATTTATCCTTATTATCATACTTTTTCACGGATTTTCCTTTAGAATGCGAACCTCTTTATTTCGTTACAAAATCATAAAAATCACTTTTTCAATAATATACAAAGGGCAAAATAGTGATTATTAATTTGCTCCATTTATGCGTATTATCATACTTTTTCATGGGTTTCTCTTTAGAAGACTGACGAAAAGGACACGATAATAAAATACATCGTAAAATCCAAATGGGCAAATGGAGATGCGGGGTATCGATCCCCGTACCTCTCGCATGCTAAGCGAGCGCTCTACCATCTGAGCTACATCCCCGGATTGTTTTTCTAATTTTACTTATTATTTATCTTTTGCAAAAAGACCACATATGTATATGTATGTAGTATGTATGTAATATATTCGGAAAAGTTTAGGTTAGTTTGGTTTTCAAGGGAGGGTCAATTAGGTACATGACCAATTTTGTATTATATCGCTCCATTTGATTTATATTTGGATATTTTGTTATCTTATTTTTCTGCATTCCCACCTCTATTATTCTCCTTTTGAGCCTAGGGTCTAAAGAAAATAGGATCTCTAACCCCATAAAGGTCGAGGTAAGTTATGTGTACATCCTACCCTCTCTAGACCCTATTTTGTGTGATTGCACTGGGTATGTTGTTGATCAATTGTGTATTCTACTCATGAACTTTCCCATCTCCTTATTTGTATTGTTCTTGTTAAGTGATGAACATCAAATAGCATGATGAGGTTAGGTTTCTAATGACCACCTAATAGCCCAATCCTGCATCTTCCTTGTGTTCTATGCGTATATTTTGGTCTAGATGTTTCCTTGTTTCTTCTTCCTGTTGAAGTTACATTGTGCACATCTTCTAAGAAAGAAACGTTTCTCGTGTTCCTTGTTGTTGCGTCAATAGCTCTATTATATAATGCTGTTAATGTTCTTCTATCCCTTTCTTAGCGATTGGTAGTATCGCTCTCTCCGATTATGTTACTTGGCAATTCTACATTTGATATAATTTGCTCCATTTATCCTTATTATCATACTTTTTCACGGATTTTCCTTTAGAATGCGAACCTCTTTATTTCGTTACAAAATCATAAAAATCACTTTTTCAATAATATACAATGGGCAAAATAGTGATTAATAATTTGCTCCATTTATGCGTATTATCATACTTTTTCACGGGTTTCTCTATAGAAGACTGAAGAAAAGGACACGATAATAAAATACATCGTAAAATCAAAATGTGCAAATGGAGATGCGGGGTATCGATCCCCGTACCTCTCGCATGCAAAGCGAGCGCTCTACCATCCGAGCTACATCCCCGGGTTGTTTTTCGATTTTACATATTATTTATCTTTTGCCAAAACACCACATATGTATATGTATGTAGTATGTATGTAATATATTCGGAAAAGTTTAGGTTAGTTTGGATTTCAAGGGAGGGTCAATTAGGTACATGACCAATTTTGTATTATATCGCTCCATTTGCATTATATTTTGATATTTTTAATATCTTATTTTCCCGCAATCCCACCTCTATTATTTTCCCGCAATCCCACCTCTATTATTTTCCTGCAATCCCACCTCTATTATTATCCTTTTGAGCCGAGGGTCTAACGAAAATAGGATCCCTATCCCCATAAAGGTCGAGGTAAGTTATGTATACATCCTACCCTCTCTAGACCCTATTTTGTGAGATTGCACTGGGTATGTTGTTGATCAATTGTGTATTATACTCATGTACCTTCCCATCCCCTGATTTGTATTGTTCTTGTTAAGTGATGAACATCAAATAGCATGATGAGGTTAGGTTTCTAATGACCACTTAATTGCCCAATCCTGCATCTTCCTTGTGTTCTATGCGTATATTTTGGTCTAGATGTTTCCTAGTTCTTTCTTCTGTTGAAGTTACATTGTGCACATCCTCTAAGAAAGAAACGTTTCTCGTATTCCTTGTTGTTGCGTCAATAGCTCTATTATATACTTTTCTTGTTAATGTTCTTCTATCCCTTTCTTAGGAGTTTGGTAGTATCGTTCTCTCCGATTATCTTACTTGGCAATTCTACATTTGATATAATTTGCTCCATTTATTCTTATTATCATACTTTTTCACGGATATTCCTTTAGAATGCGAACCTCTTTATTTCGTTACAAAATCATAAAAATCACTTTTTCAATAATATACAAAGGGCAAAATAGTGATTATTAATTTGCTCCATTTATGCGTATTATCATACTTTTTCATGGGTTTCTCTTTAGAAGACGACGAAAAGGACACGATAATAAAATACATCGTAAAATCCAAATGGGCAAATGGAGATGCGGGGTATCGATCCCCGTACCTCTCGCATGCTAAGCGAGCGCTCTACCATCTGAGCTACATCCCCGGATTGTTTTTCTAATTTTACTTATTATTTATCTTTTGCAAAAAGACCACATATGTATATGTATGTAGTATGTATGTAATATATTCGGAAAAGTTTAGGTTAGTTTGGTTTTCAAGGGAGGGTCAATTAGGTACATGACCAATTTTGTATTATATCGCTCCATTTGATTTATATTTGGATATTTTGTTATCTTATTTTTCTGCATTCCCACCTCTATTATTCTCCTTTTGAGCCTAGGGTCTAAAGAAAATAGGATCTCTAACCCCATAAAGGTCGAGGTAAGTTATGTGTACATCCTACCCTCTCTAGACCCTATTTTGTGTGATTGCACTTTGGGTATGTTGTTGATCAATTGTATTTCTACTCATGAACTTTCCCATCTCCTTATTTGTATTGTTCTTGTTAAGTGATGAACATCAAATAGCATGATGAGGTTAGGTTTCTAATGACCACCTAATAGCCCAATCCTGCATCTTCCTTGTGTTCTATGCGTATATTTTGGTCTAGATGTTTCCTTGTTTCTTCTTCCCGTTGAAGTTACATTGTGCACATCTTCTAAGAAAGAAACGTTTCTCGTGTTCCTTGTTGTTGCGTCAATAGCTCTATTATATAATGCTTTGTTAATGTTCTTCTATCCCTTTCTTAGCGATTGGTAGTATCGTTCTCTCCGATTATGTTACTTGGCAATTCTACATTTGATATAATTTGCTCCATTTATCCTTATTATCATACTTTTTCACGGATTTTCCTTTAGAATGCGAACCTCTTTATTTCGTTACAAAATCATAAAAATCACTTTTTCAATAATATACAATGGGCAAAATAGTGATTAATAATTTGCTCCATTTATGCGTATTATCATACTTTTTCACGGGTTTCTCTATAGAAGATCGAAGAAAAGGACACGATAATAAAATACATCGTAAAATCAAAATGTGCAAATGGAGATGCGGGGTATCGATCCCCGTACCTCTCGCATGCAAAGCGAGCGCTCTACCATCCGAGCTACATCCCCGGGTTGTTTTTCGATTTTACATATTATTTATCTTTTGCCAAAACACCACATATGTATATGTATGTAGTATGTATGTAATATATTCGGAAAAGTTTAGGTTAGTTTGGATTTCAAGGGAGGGTCAATTAGGTACATGACCAATTTTGTATTATATCGCTCCATTTGCATTATATTTTGATATTTTTAATATCTTATTTTCCCCGCAATCCCACCTCTATTATTTTCCCGCAATCCCACCTCTATTATTTTCCTGCAATCCCACCTCTATTATTATCCTTTTGAGCCGAGGGTCTAACGAAAATAGGATCCCTATCCCCATAAAGGTCGAGGTAAGTTATGTATACATCCTACCCTCTCTAGACCCTATTTTGTGAGATTGCACTGGGTATGTTGTTGATCAATTGTGTATTATACTCATGTACCTTCCCATCCCCGATTTGTATTGTTCTTGTTAAGTGATGAACATCAAATAGCATGATGAGGTTAGGTTTCTAATGACCACTTAATTGCCCAATCCTGCATCTTCCTTGTGTTCTATGCGTATATTTTGGTCTAGATGTTTCCTAGTTCTTTCTTCCCCGTTGAAGTTACATTGTGCACATCCTCTAAGAAAGAAACGTTTCTCGTATTCCTTGTTGTTGCGTCAATAGCTCTATTATATACTGCTGTTAATGTTCTTCTATCCCTTTCTTAGGAGTTTGGTAGTATCGTTCTCTCCGATTATCTTACTTGGCAATTCTACATTTGATATAATTTGCTCCATTTATTCTTAATATCATACTTTTTCACGGATATTCCTTTAGAATGCGAACCTCTTTATTTCGTTACAAAATCATAAAAATCACTTTTTCAATAATATACAAAGGGCAAAATAGTGATTATTAATTTGCTCCATTTATGCGTATTATCATACTTTTTCATGGGTTTCTCTTTAGAAGACTGACGAAAACGACACGATAATAAAATACATCGTAAAATCCAAATGAGCAAATGGAGATGCGGGGTATCGATCCCCGTACCTCTCACATGCAAAGCGACCGCTCTACCATCTGAGCTACATCCCCGGGTTGTTTTTCTAATTTTACATATTATTTATCTTTTGCAAAAAGACCACATATGTATATGTATGTAGTATGTATGTAATATATTCGGAAAAGTTTAGGTTAGTTTGGTTTTCAAGGGAGGGTCAATTAGGTACATGACCAATTTTGTATTATATCGCTCCATTTGCATTATATTTTGATATTTCTAATATCTTATTTTCCTGCAATCCCACCTCTATTATTTTCCTTTTGAGCCGAGGGTCTAACGAAAAGAGGATCCCTAACCCCATAAAGGCCGGGGTAAGCTATGTGTACATCCTACCCTCTCTAGACCCTATTTTGTGAGATTGCACTGTGTATGTTGTTGATCAATTGTGTATTCTACTCATGAACTTTCCCATCCCCTTATTTTTATTGTTCTTGTTAAGCGTTGAACATCAAATAGCATGATGAGGTTAGGTTTCTAATGACAACTTAATTGCCCAATCCTGCATCTTCCTTGTGTTCTATGCGTATATTTTGGTCTAGATGTTTCCTAGTTTCTTCTTCCTGTTGAAGTTACATTGTGCACATCTTCTAAGAAAGAAACGTTTCTCGTGTTCCTTGTTGTTGCGTCAATAGCTCTATTATATACTGCTGTTAATGTTCTTCTATCCCTTTCTTTGGAGTTTGGTAGTATCGTTCTCTCCGATTATGTTACTTGGCAATTCTACATTTGATATAATTTGATCCATTCATGCTTATTATCATACTTTTTCACGGATTTTCCTTTAGAATGCGAACCTCTTTATTTCGTTACAAAATCATAAAAATCACTTTTTCAATAATATACAAAGGGCAAAACAGTGATTAATAATATGCTCCATTTATGCGTATTATCATACTTTTTCACGGGTTTCCCTTTAGAAGACTGACGAAAAAGACAAGACAATAAAATACATCGTAAAATGAAAATGAGCAAATGGAGATGCGGGGTATCGATCCCCGTACCTCTCGCATGCAAAGCGAGCGCTCTACCATCTGAGCTACATCCCCGGGTTGTTTTTCTAATTTTACATATTATTTATCTTTTGCAAAAAGACCACATATGTATATGTATGTAGTATGTATGTAATATATTCGGAAAAGTTTAGGTTAGTTTGGTTTTCAAGGGAGGGTCAATTAGGTACATGACCAATTTTGTATTATATCGCTCCATTTGCATTATATTTTGATATTTCTAATATCTTATTTTCCTGCAATCCCACCTCTATTATTTTCCTTTTGAGCCGAGGGTCTAACGAAAATAGGATCCCTAACCCCATAAAGGCCGAGGTAAGCTATGTGTACATCCTACCCTCTCTAGACCCTATTTTGTGAGATTGCACTGGGTATGTTGTTGATCAATTGTGTATTCTACTCATGAACTTTCCCATACCCTTATTTGTATTGTTCTTGTTAAGCGTTGAACATCAAATAGCATGATGAGGTTAGGTTTCTAATGACCACTTAATTGCCCAATCCTGCATCTTTCTTGTGTTCTATGCGTATATTTTGGTCTAGATGTTTCCTAGTTTCTTCTTCCTGTTGAAGTTACATTGTGCACATCTTCTAACAAAGAAACGTTTCTCGTGTTCCTTGTTGTTGCGTCAATAGCTCTATTATATACTGCTGTTAATGTTCTTCTATCCCTTTCTTTGGAGTTTGGTAGTATCGTTCTCTCCGATTATGTTACTTGGCAATTCTACATTTGATATAATTTGATCCATTCATGCTTATTATCATACTTTTTCACGGATTTTCCTTTAGAATGCGAACCTCTTTATTTCGTTACAAAATCATAAAAATCACTTTTTCAATAATATACAAAGGGCAAAATAGTGATTAATAATTTGCTCCATTTATGCGTATTATCATACTTTTTCACGGGTTTCCCTTTAGAAGACTGACGAAAAAGACAAGACAATAAAATACATCGTGAAATGAAAATGAGCAAATGGAGATGCGGGGTATCGATCCCCGTACCTCTCGCATGCAAAGCGAGCGCTCTACCATCTGAGCTACATCCCCGGGTTGTTTTTCTAATTTTACATATTATTTATCTTTTGCAAAAAGACCACATATGTATATGTATGTAGTATGTATGTAATATATTCGGAAAAGTTTAGGTTAGTTTGGTTTTCAAGGGAGGGTCAACTAGGTACATGACCAATTTTGTATTATATCGCTCCATTTGCTTTATATTTGGATATTTTGTTATCTTATTTTACTGCAATCCCACCTCTATTATTTTCCTTTTGAGCCGAGGGTCTAACAAAAATAGGATCCCTTACCCCATAAAGGTCGAGGTAAGTTATGTGTACATCGTACCCACTCTAGACCCTATTTTATGAGATTGCACTGGGTATGTTGTTGATCAATTGTGTATTCTACTCATGAACTTTCCCATACCCTGATTTGTATTGTTCTTGTTAAGCGATGAACATCAAATAGCATGGTTAGGTTAGGTTTCTAATGACCACTTAATTGCCCAATCCTGCATCTTCCTTGTGTTCTATGCGTATATTTTGGTCTAGATGTTTCCTAGTTTCTTCTTCCTGTTGAAGTTACATTGTGCACATCCTCTAAGAAAGAAACGTTTCTCGTGTTCCTTGTTGTTGCGTCAATAGCTCTATTATATTCTGCTGTTAATGTTCTTCTATCCCTTTCTTAGGAGTTTGGTAGTATCGTGCTCTCCGATATTGTTACTTGGCAATTCTACATTTGATATAATTTGCTCCATTTCTGCTTATTATCATACTTTTTCACGGATTTTCCTTTAGAGTGCGAACCTCTTTATTTCGATACAAAATCATAAAAATCACTTTTTCAATAATATACAAAGGGCAAAATAGTGATTAATAATTTGCTCCATTTATGCGTATTATCATACTTTTTCACGGGTTTCTCTTTAGAAGACTGACGAAAAGGACCCGATAATAAAATACATCGTAAAATCCAAATTAGCAAATGGAGATGCGGGGTATCTATCCCCGTACCTCTCGCATGCTAAGCGAGCGCTCTACCATCTGAGCTATATCCCCGAGTTGTTTTTCTAATTTTACATATTATTTATCTTTAGCAAAAAGACCACATAGGTATATGTATGTAGTATGTATGTAATATATTCGGAAAAGTTTAGGTTATATTGGTTTTCAAGGGAGGGTCAACTAGGTACATGACCAATTTTGTATTATATCGCTCCATTTGCTTTATATTTGGATATTTTGTTATCTTATTTTACTGCAATCCCACCTCTATTATTTTCCTTTTGAGCCGAGGGTCTAACGAAAATAGGATCCCTAACCCCATAAAGGTCGAGGTAAGTTATGTGTACATCGTACCCACTCTAGACCCTATTTTATGAGATTGCACTGGGTATGTTGTTGATCAATTGTGTATTCTACTCATGAACTTTCCCGTACCCTGATTTGTATTGTTCTTGTTAAGCGATGAACATCAAATAGCATGGTTAGGTTAGGTTTCTAATGACCACTTAATTGCCCAATCCTGCATCTTCCTTGTGTTCTATGCGTATATTTTGGTCTCGATGTTTCCTAGTTTCTTCTTCTTGTTGAAGTTACATTGTGCACATCCTCTAAGAAAGAAACGTTTCTCGTGTTCCTTGTTGTTGCGTCAATAGCTCTATTATATTCTGCTGTTAATGTTCTTCTATCCCTTTCTTAGGAGATTGGTAGTATCGTGCTCTCCGATATTGTTACTTGGCAATTCTACATTTTATATAATTTGCTCCATTTATGCTTATTATCATACTTTTTCACGGATTTTCCTTTAGAATGCGAACCTCTTTATATCGATACAAAATCATAAAAATCACTTTTTCAATAATATACAAATTCTAAATAGTGATTAATAATTTGCTCCATTTACGCGTATTATCATACTTTTTCACGGGTTTCCCTTTAGAAGACTGACGAAAAAGACACGATAATAAAATACATCGTAAAATCAAAATGAGCAAATGGAGATGCGGGGTATCGATCCCCGTACCTCTCGCATGCAAAGCGAGCGCTCTACCATCTGAGCTACATCCCCGGGTTGTTTTTTTAATTTTACATATTATTTATCTTTAGCAAAAAGACCACATACGTATATGTATGTAGTATGTATGTAATATATTCGGAAAAGTTTAGGTTAGTTTGGTTTTCAAGGGAGGGTCAATTAGGTACATGACCAATTTTGTATTATATCGCTCCATTTGCTTTATATTTGGATATTTTGTTATCTTATTTGCCTGCAATCCCACCTCTATTATATCACTTTTGAGCCGAGGGTCTAACGAAAATAGGATCCCTAACCCCATAAAGGTCGAGGTAAGTTATGTGTACATCCTACCCTCTCTAGACCCTATTTTGTGAGATTGCACTGGTTATGTTGCTGATCAATTGTGTATTCTACTCATGAACTTTCCCATCCCCTGATTTGTATTGTTCTTGTTAAGCGATGAACATCAAATAGCATGATTAGGTAAGATTTCTAATCACCACTTAATTGCCCAATCCTGCATCTTCCTTGTGTTCTATGCGTATATTTTGGTCTAGATGTTTCCTAGTTTCTTCTTCCTGTTTAAGTTACATTGCGCACATCCTCTAAGAAAGAAACGTTTCTCGTGTTCCTTGTTGTTGCGTCAATAGCTCTATTATATACTGCTGTTAATGTTCTTCTATCCCTTTCTTAGGAGATTGGTAGTATCGTGCTCTCCGATTATGTTACTTGGCAATTCTACATTTGTTATAATTTGCTCCATTTATGCTTATTATCATACTTTTTCATGGATTTTCCTATAGAATGCGAACCTCTTTATTTCGTTACAAAATCATAAAAATAATTTTTTCAATAATAAACAAAGGGCAAAATAGTGATTAATAATTTGCTCCATTTATGCGTATTATCATACTTTTTCACGGGTTTCTCTTTAGAAGACTGACGAAAAGGACACGATAATAAAATACATCATAAAATCCAAATTAGCAAATGGAGATGCGGGGTATCGATCCCCGTACCTCTCGCATGCAAAGCGAGCGCTCTACCATCTGAGCTACATCCCCGGGTTGTTTTTTTAATTTTACATATTATTTATCTTTAGCAAAAAGACCACATACGTATATGTATGTAGTATGTATGTAATATATTCGGAAAAGTTTAGGTTAGTTTGGTTTTCAAGGGAGGGTCAATTAGGTACATGACCAATTTTGTATTATATCGCTCCATTTGCTTTATATTTGGATATTTTGTTATCTTATTTGCCTGCAATCCCACCTCTATTATTTCACTTTTGAGCCGAGGGTCTAACGAAAATAGGATCCCTAACCCCATAAAGGTCGAGGTAAGTTATGTGTACATCCTACCCTCTCTAGACCCTATTTTGTGAGATTGCACTGGTTATGTTGCTGATCAATTGTGTATTCTACTCATGAACTTTCCCATCCCCTGATTTGTATTGTTCTTGTTAAGCGATGAACATCAAATAGCATGATTAGGTAAGATTTCTAATCACCACTTAATTGCCCAATCCTGCATCTTCCTTGTGTTCTATGCGTATATTTTGGTCTAGATGTTTCCTAGTTTCTTCTTCCTGTTTAAGTTACATTGCGCACATCCTCTAAGAAAGAAACGTTTCTCGTGTTCCTTGTTGTTGCGTCAATAGCTATATTATATGCTGCTGTTAATGTTCTTCTATCCCTTTCTTAGGAGATTGGTAGTATCGTGCTCTCCGATTATGTTACTTGGCAATTCTACATTTGTTATAATTTGCTCCATTTATGCTTATTATCATACTTTTTCATGGATTTTCCTATAGAATGCGAACCTCTTTATTTCGTTACAAAATCATAAAAATAATTTTTTCAATAATAAACAAAGGGCAAAATAGTGATTAATAATTTGCTCCATTTATGCGTATTATCATACTTTTTCACGGGTTTCTCTTTAGAAGACTGACGAAAAGGACACGATAATAAAATACATCATAAAATCCAAATTAGCAAATGGAGATGCGGGGTATCGATCCCCGTACCTCTCGCATGCAAAGCGAGCGCTCTACCATCTGAGCTACATCCCCGGGTTGTTTTTTTAATTTTACATATTATTTATCTTTAGCAAAAAGACCACATACGTATATGTATGTAGTATGTATGTAATATATTCGGAAAAGTTTAGGTTAGTTTGGTTTTCAAGGGAGGGTCAATTAGGTACATGACCAATTTTGTATTATATCGCTCCATTTGCTTTATATTTGGATATTTTGTTATCTTATTTGCCTGCAATCCCACCTCTATTATTTCACTTTTGAGCCGAGGGTCTAACGAAAATAGGATCCCTAACCCCATAAAGGTCGAGGTAAGTTATGTGTACATCCTACCCTCTCTAGACCCTATTTTGTGAGATTGCACTGGTTATGTTGCTGATCAATTGTGTATTCTACTCATGAACTTTCCCATCCCCTGATTTGTATTGTTCTTGTTAAGCGATGAACATCAAATAGCATGATTAGGTAAGATTTCTAATCACCACTTAATTGCCCAATCCTGCATCTTCCTTGTGTTCTATGCGTATATTTCGATTTAGATGTTTCCTAGTTTCTTCTTCCTATTGAAGCTACATTGTGCACATCCTCTAAGAAAGAAACGTTTCTCGTGTTCCTTGTTGTTGCGTCAATAGCTCTATTATATACTGTTGTTAATGTTCTTCTATCCCTTTCTTAGGAGTTTGGTAGTATCGTGCTCTCCGATTATGTTACTTGGCAAATCTACATTTGATATAATTTGCTCCATTTATGCTTATTATCATTCTTTTTCACGGATTTTCCTTTAGAATGCGAACCTCTTTATTTCGTTACAAAATCATAAAAATCACTTTTTCAATAATATACAATGGGCAAAATAGGGATTAATAATTTGCTCCATTTATGCGTATTATCATACTTTTTCACGGGTTTCTCTATAGAAGACTGAAGAAAAGGACACGATAATAAAATACATCGTAAAATCAAAATGAGCAAATGGAGATGCGGGGTATCGATCCCCGTACCTCTCGCATGCAAAGCGAGCGCTCTACCATCTGAGCTACATCCCCGAGTTGTTTTTTTAATTTTACATATTATTTATCTTTAGCAAAAAGACCACATACGTATATGTATGTAGTATGTATGTAATATATTCGGAAAAGTTTAGGTTAGTTTGGTTTTCAAGGGAGGGTCAATTAGGTACATGACCAATTTTGTATTATATCGCTCCATTTGCTTTATATTTGGATATTTTGTTATCTTATTTGCCTGCAATCCCACCTCTATTATTTCACTTTTGAGCCGAGGGTCTAACGAAAATAGGATCCCTAACCCCATAAAGGTCGAGGTAAGTTATGTGTACATCCTACCCTCTCTAGACCCTATTTTGTGAGATTGCACTGGTTATGTTGCTGATCAATTGTGTATTCTACTCATGAACTTTCCCATCCCCTGATTTGTATTGTTCTTGTTAAGCGATGAACATCAAATAGCATGATTAGGTAAGATTTCTAATCACCACTTAATTGCCCAATCCTGCATCTTCCTTGTGTTCTATGCGTATATTTTGGTCTAGATGTTTCCTAGTTTCTTCTTCCTGTTTAAGTTACATTGCGCACATCCTCTAAGAAAGAAACGTTTCTCGTGTTCCTTGTTGTTGCGTCAATAGCTATATTATATGCTGCTGTTAATGTTCTTCTATCCCTTTCTTAGGAGATTGGTAGTATCGTGCTCTCCGATTATGTTACTTGGCAATTCTACATTTGTTATAATTTGCTCCATTTATGCTTATTATCATACTTTTTCATGGATTTTCCTATAGAATGCGAACCTCTTTATTTCGTTACAAAATCATAAAAATAATTTTTTCAATAATAAACAAAGGGCAAAATAGTGATTAATAATTTGCTCCATTTATGCGTATTATCATACTTTTTCACGGGTTTCTCTTTAGAAGACTGACGAAAAGGACACGATAATAAAATACATCGTAAAATCCAAATTAGCAAATGGAGATGCGGGGTATCGATCCCCGTACCTCTCGCATGCAAAGCGAGCGCTCTACCATCTGAGCTACATCCCCGGGTTGTTTTTCTGATTTTACATATTATTTATCTTTTGCCAAAACACCACATATGTATATGTATGTAGTATGTATGTAATATATTCGGAAAAGTTTAGGTTAGTTTGGTTTTCAAGGGAGGGTCAATTAGGTACATGACCAATTTTGTATTATATCACTCCATTTGCTTTATATTTGGATATTTTGTTATCTTATTTTGCTGCAATCCCACCTCTATTATTTTCCTTTTGAGCCGAGGGTCTAACGAAAATAGGATCCCTAACCCCATAAAGGTCGAGGTAAGTTATGTGTACATCCTACCCTCTCTAGACCCTATTTTGTGAGTATGCACTGCGTATGTTGTGGATCAATTGTGTATTCTACTCATGAACTTTCCCAACCCTTATTTGTATTGTTCTTGTTAAGTGATGAACATCAAATAGCATGTTGAGGTTAGGTTTCTAATGACCACTAAATTGCTCAATCCTGCATCTTCCTTGTGTTCTATGCGTATATTTCGATTTAGATGTTTCCTAGTTTCTTCTTCCTATTGAAGCTACATTGTGCACATCCTCTAAGAAAGAAACGTTTCTCGTGTTCCTTGTTGTTGCGTCAATAGCTCTATTATATACTGTTGTTAATGTTCTTCTATCCCTTTCTTAGGAGTTTGGTAGTATCGTGCTCTCCGATTATGTTACTTGGCAATTCTACATTTGATATAATTTGCTCCATTTATGCTTATTATCATACTTTTTCACGGATTTTCCTTTAGAAGGCGAACCTCTTTATTTCGTTACAAAATCATAAAAATCACTTTTTCAATAATATACAAAGGGCAAAATAGTGATTAATAATTTACTCCATTTATGCGTATTATCGTACTTTTTCACGGGTTTCCCTTTAGAAGACTGACGAAAAGGACACGATAATAAAATATATCGTAAAATCCAAATGAGCAAATGGAGATGCGGGGTATCGATCCCCGTACCTCTCGCATGCTAAGCGAGCGCTCTACCATCTGAGCTACATCCCTGGGTTGTTTTTTCTAATTTTACATATTATTTATCTTTTGCAAAAAGACCACATTTGTATATGTATGTAGTATGTATGTAATATATTCGGAAAAGTTTAGGTTAGTTTGGTTTTCAAGGGAGGGTCAATTAGGTACATGACCAATTTTGCATTATATCGCTCCATTTGCTTTATATTTGGATATTTTGTTATCTTATTTTCCTGCAATCCCACCTCTATTATTTTCCTTTTGAGCCGAGGGTCTAACTAAAATAGGATCCCTAACCCCATAAAGGTCGAGGTAAGTTATGTGTACATCCTACCCTCTCTAAACCCTATTTTGTGAGATTGCACTGGTTATGTTTCTGATTAATTGTGTATTCTACTCATGAACTTTCCCATCCCCTGATTTGTATTGTTCTTGTTAAGCGATGAACATCAAATAGCATGGTTAGGTTAGGTTTCTAATGACCACTTAATTGCCCAATCCTGCATCTTCCTTGTGTTCTATGCGTATATTTTGGTCTAGATGTTTCCTAGTTTCTTCTTCCTGTTGAAGTTACATTGTGCACATCCTCTAAGAAAGAAACGTTTCTCGTGTTCCTTGTTGTTGCGTCAATAGCTCTATTATATTCTGCTGTTAATGTTCTTCTATCCCTTTCTTAGGAGATTGGTAGTATCGTGCTCTCCGATATTGTTACTTGGCAATTCTACATTTGATATAATTTGCTCCATTTATCCTTATTATCATACTTTTTAACGGATTTTCCTTTAGAATGCCAACCTCTTTATTTCGTTAGAAAATCATAAAAATCACTTTTTAAAATAATATACAAAGGGCAAAATAGTGATTAATAATTTGCTCCATTTATGCGTATTTTCATACTTTTTCACGGGTTTCCCATTTAGAATACTGACGAAAAAGACACGATAATAAAATACATCGTAAAATCAAAATGAGCAAATGGAGATGCGGGGTATCGATCCCCGTACCTCTCGCATGCAAAGCGAGCGCTCTACCATCTGAGCTACATCCCCGAGTTGTTTTTTTAATTTTACATATTATTTATCTTTAGCAAAAAGACCACATACGTATATGTATGTAGTATGTATGTAATATATTCGGAAAAGTTTAGGTTAGTTTGGTTTTCAAGGGAGTGTCAATTAGGTACATGACCAATTTTGTATTATATCGCTCCATTTGCTTTATATTTGGATATTTTGTTATCTTATTTGCCTGCAATCCCACCTCTATTATTTCACTTTTGAGCCGAGGGTCTAACGAAAATAGGATCCCTAACCCCATAAAGGTCGAGGTAAGTTATGTGTACATCCTACCAACTCTAGACCCTAATTTGTGAGATTGCACTGGGTATGTTGTTGATCAATTGTGTATTCTACTCATGAACTTTCCCATCCCCTGATTTGTATTGTTCTTGTTAAGCGATGAACATCAAATAACATGATGAGGTTAGGCTTCTAATGACCACTTAATTGCCCAATCCTGCATCTTCCTTGTGTTCTATGCGTATATTTTGGTCTAGATGTTTCCTAGTTTCTTCTTCCTGATGAAGTTATATTGTGCACATCTTCTAAGAAAGAAACGTTTCTCGTGCTCCTTGTTGTTGCGTCAATAGCTCTATTATATACTGCTGTTAATGTTCTTCTATCCCTTTCTTAGGAGTTTGGTAGTATCGTTGTCTCCGATTATGTTACTTGGCAATTCTACATTTGATATAATTTGCTCCATTTATGCTTATTATCATACTTTTTCACGGATTTTCCTTCAGAATGCGAACCTCTTTATTTCGTTACAAAATCATAAAAATAATTTTTTCAATAATAAACAAAGGGCAAAATAGTGATTAATAATTTGCTCCATTTATGCGTATTATCATACTTTTTCACGGGTTTCTCTTTAGAAGACTGACGAAAAAGACACGATAATAAAATACATCATAAAATCCAAATGAGCAAATGGAGATGCGGGGTATCGATCCCCGTACCTCTCGCATGCTAAGCGAGCGCTCTTCCATCTGAGCTACATCCCCGGGTTGTTTTTCTAATTTTACATATTATTTATCTTTTGCAAAAAGACCACATTTGTATATGTATGTAGTATGTATGTAATATATTCGGAAAAGTTTAGGTTAGTTTGGTTTTCATGGGAGGGTCAATTAGGTACATGACCAATTTTGTATTATATCGCTCCATTTGCTTTAAATTTGGATATTTTGTTATCTTATTTTCCTGCAATCCCACCTCTATTATTTTCCTTTTGAGCCGAGGGTCTAACGAAAATAGGATCTCTAACCCCATAAGGTCGAGGTAAGTTATGTGTACATCCTACCCTCTCTAGACCCTATTTTGTGAGATTGCACTGGGTATGTTGCTGATCAATTGTGTATTCTACTCATGAACTTTCCCATCCCCTTATTTGTATTGTTCTTGTTAAGTGATGAACATCAAATAGCATGATGAGGTTAGGTTTCTAATGACCTCTTAATTGCACAATCATGCATCTTCCTTGTGTTCTATGCGTATATTTCGATTTAGATGTTTCCTAGTTTCTTCTTCCTATTGAAGCTACATTGTGCACATCCTCTAAGAAAGAAACGTTTCTCGTGTTCCTTGTTGTTGCGTCAATAGCTCTATTATATACTGTTGTTAATGTTCTTCTATCCCTTTCTTAGGAGTTTGGTAGTATCGTGCTCTCCGATTATGTTACTTGGCAATTCTACATTTGATATAATTTGCTCCATTTATGCTTATTATCATACTTTTTCACGGATTTTCCTTTAGAATGCGAACCTCTTTATTTCGTTACAAAATCATAAAAATCACTTTTTCAATAATATACAAAGGGCAAAATAGTGATTAATAATTTACTCCATTTATGCGTATTATCATACTTTTTCACGGGTTTCCCTTTAGAAGACTGACGAAAAGGACACGATAATAAAATATATCGTAAAATCCAAATGAGCAAATGGAGATGCGGGGTATCGATCCCCGTACCTCTCGCATGCTAAGCGAGCGCTCTACCATCTGAGCTACATCCCCGGGTTGTTTTTTCTAATTTTACATATTATTTATCTTTTGCAAAAAGACCACATTTGTATATGTATGTAGTATGTATGTAATATATTCGGAAAAGTTTAGGTTTGTTTGGTTTTCAAGGGAGGGTCAATTAGGTACATGACCAATTTTGTATTATATCGCTCCATTTGCTTTATATTTGGATATTTTGTGATCTTATTTTCCTGCAATCCCACCTCTATTATTTTCCTTTTGACCCGAGGGTCTAACTAAAATAGGATCCCTAACCCCATAAAGGTCGAGGTAAGTTATGTGTACATCCTACCCTCTCTAGACCCTATTTTGTGAGATTGCACTGGTTATGTTGCTGATCAATTGTGTATTCTACTCATGAACTTTCCCATCCCCTGATTTGTATTGTTCTTGTTAAGCGATGAACATCAAATAGCATGATTAGTTTAGGTTTATAATAACCCCTTAATTGCCCAATCCTGCATCTTCCTTGTGTTCTATGCGTATATGTTGGTCTAGATGTTTCCTAGTTTCTTCTTCCTGTTTAAGTTACATTGTGCTCATCTTCTAAGAAAGAAACGTTTCTCGTGTTCCTTGTTGTTTTGTCAATAGCTCTATTATATACTGTTGTTAATGTTCTTCTATCCCTTTCTTAGGAGATTGGTAGTATCGTGCTCAAAGATTATGTTACTTGGCAATTCTACATTTGATATAATTTGCTCCATTTATGCTTATTATCATACTTTTTCACGGATTTTCCTTAAGAATACGAACCTCTTTATTTCGTTACAAAATCATAAAAATAATTTTTTCAATAATAAACAAAGGGCAAAATAGTGATTAATAATTTGCTCCATTTATGCGTATTATCATACTTTTTCACGGGTTTCCCTTTAGAAGACTGACGAAAAAGACACGATAATAAAATACATCGTAAAATCAAAATGAGCAAATGGAGATGCGGGGTATCGATCCCCGTACCTCTCGCATGCAAAGCGAGCGCTCTACCATCTGAGCTACATCCCCGGGTTGTTTTTTTAATTTTACATATTATTTATCTTTTAGAAAAAGACCACATATGTATATGTATGTAGTATGTATGTAATATATTCGGAAAAGTTTAGGTTAGTTTGGTTTTCAAGCGACGGTCAATTAGGTACATGACCAATTTTGTATTATATCGCTCCATTTGCTTTATATTTGGATATTTTGTTATCTTATTTGCCTGCAATCCCACCTCTATTATTTCACTTTTGAGCCGAGGGTCTAACGAAAATAGGATCCCTAACCCCATAAAGGTCGAGGTAAGTTATGTGTACATCCTACCAACTCTAGACCCTAATTTGTGAGATTGCACTGGGTATGTTGTTGATCAATTGTGTATTCTACTCATGAACTTTCCCATACCCTGATTTGTATTGTTCTTGTTAAGCGATGAACATCAAATAGCATGATGAGGTTAGGCTTCTAATGACCACTTAATTGCCCAATCCTGCATCTTCCTTGTGTTCTATGCGTATATTTTGGTCTAGATGTTTCCTAGTTTCTTCTTCCTGATGAAGTTACATTGTGCACATCTTCTAAGAAAGAAACGTTTCTCCTGCTCCTTGTTGTTGCGTCAATAGCTCTATTATATACTGCTGTTAATGTTCTTCTATCCCTTTCTTAGGAGTTTGGTAGTATCGTTGTCTCCGATTATGTTACTTGGCAATTCTACATTTGATATAATTTGCTCCATTTATGCTTATTATCATACTTTTTCACGGATTTTCCTTTAGAATGCGAACATCTTTATTTCGTTACAAAATCATAAAAATAATTTTTTCAATAATAAACAAAGGGCAAAATAGTGATTAATAATTTGCTCCATTTATGCGTATTATCATACTTTTTCACGGGTTTCTCTTTAGAAGACTGACGAAAAAGACACGATAATAAAATACATCATAAAATCCAAATGAGCAAATGGAGATGCGGGGTATCGATCCCCATACCTCTCGCATGCTAAGCGAGCGCTCTTCCATCTGAGCTACATCCCCGGGTTGTATTTCTAATTTTACATATTATTTATCTTTTGCAAAAAGACCACATTTGTATATGTATGTAGTATGTATGTAATATATTCGGAAAAGTTTAGGTTAGTTTGGTTTTCATGGGAGGGTCAATTAGGTACATGACCAATTTTGTATTATATCGCTCCATTTGCTTTAAATTTGGATATTTTGTTATCTTATTTTCCTGCAATCCCACCTCTATTATTTTCCTTTTGAGCCGAGGGTCTAACGAAAATAGGATCTCTAACCCCATAAGGTCGAGGTAAGTTATGTGTACATTCTACCCTCTCTAGACCCTATTTTGTGAGATTGCACTGGGTATGTTGCTGATCAATTGTGTATTCTACTCATGAACTTTCCCATCCCCTTATTTGTATTGTTCTTGTTAAGTGATGAACATCAAATAGCATGATGAGGTTAGGTTTCTAATGACCTCTTAATTGCCCAATCATGCATCTTCCTTGTGTTCTATGCGTATATTTTGGTCTAGATGTTTCCTAGTTTCTTCTTCCTGTGCACATCCTCTAAGAAAGAAACGTTTCTCGTGTTCCTTGTTGTTGCGTCAATAGCTCTATTATATACTGCTATTAATGTTCTTCTGTCCCTTTCTTAGGAGTTTGGTAGTATCGTGCTCTCCGATTATGTTACTTGGCAATTCTACATTTGATATAATTTGCTCCATTTATGCTTATTATCATACTTTTTCACGTATTTTCCTTTAGAATGCGAACCTCTTTATTTCGTTACAAAATCATAAAAATTACCTTTTCAATAATATACAAAGGGCAAAATAGTGATTAATAATTTGCTCCATTTATGCGTATTATCATACTTTTTCACGGGTTTCTCTTTAGAAGACTGACGAAAAAGACACGATAATAAAATACATCGTAAAATCCAAATGAGCAAATGGAGATGCGGGGTATCGATCCCCGTACCTCTCGCATGCTAAGCGAGCGCTCTTCCATCTGAGCTACATCCCCGGGTTGTTTTTCTAATTTTACATATTATTTATCTTTTGCAAAAAGACCACATTTGTATATGTATGTAGTATGTATGTAATATATTCGGAAAAGTTTAGGTTAGTTTGGTTTTCATGGGAGGGTCAATTAGGTACATGACCAATTTTGTATTATATCGCTCTATTTGCTTTAAATTTGGATATTTTGTTATCTTATTTTCCTGCAATCCCACCTCTATTATTTTCCTTTTGAGCCGAGGGTCTAACGAAAATAGGATCTCTAACCCCATAAGGTCGAGGTAAGTTATGTGTACATCCTACCCTCTCTAGACCCTATTTTGTGAGATTGCACTGGGTATGTTGTTGATCAATTGTGTATTCTACTCATGAACTTTCCCATCCCCTGATTTGTATTGTTCTTGTTAAGTGATGAACATCAAATAGCATGATGAGGTTAGGTTTCTAATGACCTCTTAATTGCCCAATCATGCATCTTCCTTGTGTTCTATGCGTATATTTTGGTCTAGATGTTTCCTAGTTTCTTCTTCCTATTGAAGCTACATTGTGCACATCCTCTAAGAAAGAAACGTTTCTCGTGTTACTTGTTGTTGCGTCAATAGCTCTATTATATATTGATGTTAATGTTCTTCTATCCCTTTCTTAGGAGTTTGGTAGTATCGTGCTCTCCGATTATGTTACTTGGCAATTCTACATTTGATATAGAGCTGAAAAGTACTTAGCTGGTACTGATGGTTCGTCTAATAGAAACATTTTTAATTTGTTTCTTAAGTGTTGCTTAAGTTCTGTAACTGCAGGTTCTGTTACTACTTCCGAATACTGCTGCAAAAAAAATTAAAGTAATTGGAGTCCACACATTCATTCAGCTACCGCTAAACTTGTTAGCAAAATGTCGTACAGAAAGTAAATAAATATTACAAGTGTTCGAAATGACAAACAAACAATTAAGTTTATAATTGCCGCAAGCTTCTTGACGCTTGCTTAAGAGTGGTAACAGTTTTCGCACAGTCAATGGATCTCTCTCCTTCATATGTGTGAACATACTTTACACACTTATAATAATTACACCCAAAAGAACGGATCTTTTAAGTTTGTTTTCCAGTACCAATCTTTAATCGGGAAGGAGGGAGATTCAATTTCTGATTTTAAAGTGTAGAGAATATAATATTATTTTTCCCTTTTCAGGAAAACACTTTCATATTCCTAGCCTTACTTTACACACTTTAATCAGACATCATTTAATCTCATTATTAACAAGGAAGGGAGTTAACGTAGCCCATTTTTTGGATTCTGGCCCACGTCAGTCACTTTGTTGGACTGAGTGTCTATTTCCTCCTTACCATAATTCGGATCCTTTGTCTGCGACTAATATAGGCCTTCTGCTACAAGATAGAACAACATCTTCAACCTTCTCCTCTTGCCCCTGTTGACATCCTCAACCTCTCGCGGGCGCTTGCTTCCACCACTCTTGGGAGCGGTGACACCATCAACACCTTGACCGTCAACAACATGACCAGCATAGGCGGTCTGAACCTCAGCATTAGAACCATAGTCTAGTTTGTTGACACAAATAAAGTTATTGTCAACAGGACTGTCAATGGAACTGTCTTCAACCAGAAAATCACAACCATAACCAGTTTTGGTCACACAATTGTTGACTGACATCTTTCGAGCACAAATGCAATCTTGTCTTAAACTTGTTAGCAAAATGCCGTACGAGAAGTAAATAAATATTACAATTGTTCGAAAGGACAAACAAACAATTATGTTTATAATTGCCGCAAGCTTCTTGAGCCTTGAATCTTGATAACCTGAAATCAAGAAAAACCAAATCTGGATAAAATGACACCTCATTCGTATGGTAATAAATGACGCAACCCCTATCAAATGAAAATTTCCACACACTCATTCAGACTGTCAAAGGCAACCCCCATTAAAGATGCAACCCCATCAATGGCAACCCCCATTAAAGACTGTCAACTATGATTGGAGTCCACACAGCAACCGCTAAACTTTCATGAGCATTTAGATTTCTGAATCGCCTCTTGAAGTTCATGAGTTCTTTAGGATATGACTGTAACCACACATATCTTTGGGCTTTGTGATATGAATATTTGGAACGCTACGACTTCTATTTTCTGATTATATAATGACTTAAGAGGCAACTAGTCTATGTTTTTAGCTGCCCAAATTTAGACAACATTTAAAACATGAATCATTTAACTTCCTCTTCCAGGAGTAAAAAAGAAAAGGGAAACCGAAATGGTACAATATAGCTGAGAAGCACTCATACATACTTTGAATAAACACTTACAAGGGTTGAGCAAGGCTAGTTGAACACTTTTTTTTATCCACGGGGAGTATATATACAGTGACATATTCAGGATTTTCACTAAGGATGTTTGAAAAAACAAATGGATCACTTGTGCTAGCCTTTTGAATTTGTTTAAGGTGTTTAAAAGTTAATATATGTACATGAATATAAAAAAATTACCCTAAATATACATTGTAATTTTTTGTCGAGGAATTTCAGGTGAACACTCTGGGCCATGACTAATCCGCCCGTTTTATATATATATATATATATATATATATATATATATATATATATATATATATATATATATATATATATATATTTTTCTAAAGTATATTTAAAATTGAAGTAATCATTTAAGTATCTTGTATAATACTCTTGCCCTAGACCCCCATTTTCTATTTTCTTTGGTATGACTTGTATACCGATCTTCAATTCCACATCGCTTCCTGAAATGATTTTCACAATTATAATAACAAGAAGCAACAAGTTAAACCCCCATTCCTCTATTATTAATATTCAGTTAATTCGAACTTGAGCCCGAATGTTGAATCCACTTTTTTTTATTCTTTCTCTTTCCTCCCTTATTCTAAAACTAAAAAGGGAAAAAAGAGAAAAGAGGGGGAGAGGGATTCATCACCAATATTTGATTGGATCTCTAATCTTCTTCATTCCTTCCCATGACAATAACTAGAATGAAAAAAAGGGGAATGTCAACGCATCCGGGAAAAAACGATTAATTTCTATCAATAGACCTGCTAAAGCCCCGAACCATAGCGTACTTAGTACTGGTGCCACAGAGAGATATGTTTTTAGATCTCGCATTGAAAAACCTCCTTCTTTTGTATTATTTGTTGGAATAGATAATACATATATGATCAGATGCATATGTAGTTAAGGGCATATATATATATATATGTGTGTGTGTGTGTGTGTGTCGCACCCATTTTTTACCAACGATTCGCGACGTAATAGGTAGATTCCCTGAGTTAATAAAGTTGTTGAAGAATCGCCAACTAATTATTCTAAGGTGAATTATGGCACCTAAATGTTAACAAAATTGCTGCAAAATGAACTTCGATTACTGGTCTGCGAAACTATGAAATTCTAGATAAGAGTTCTTTATTATCCTAAAGAAAAGGGGTTAAACATCCTTTAAGATCCGCTAACTTGCGGTTATCCGATCAAACTTAGGTTAACTATTATGCTAAGGAAAAATGAATGTTTAAAAGCATAAGGTGAAATTAAAGGATGTTGCAAATAAAAAGAGATGCACTTCTTGACAATGTAAAAGGTTTCTTGTAAAAGTGATTATGATCTCGAGGAATAAATTCACAATGTAAAATCCAAAAAGAATATGCATGACATTGTTTTAAAATATATGAAAAAATAGATTTGTTGACAAAAAGTATGTATTGTATGGCATGACTCAAAAAATGCAATGTGAAATTGAGCTTTTGATAAAAACGTGTATGATTTATAGAATGCATGTAAATTTGATTTTTTGACAAGAGTATGCACTTACATAGTATGATTTATAAAATACATCCAAACTTGATTTTTGGATAAAAGCATGCATTTGTATTATTTATAAAAATACATATTTTTAGCAATTGATAGTAAGAAGAAAGACAAACTATTTATAATGCAAGAAATATTTTTTATGGAAGTCATTTTTTATAACAAATTGAATAAAATGACACCTCATTCATATGTTAATAATGCGAGTGAAGGGTGTCCAAGTTATTTTTGAAAGTTTGAAACATGAGATGAGCCTAAAATGAACTAGCGCCGGATTTCTGATTTTTTTTAAACTACCCCAGCCTAAAATAAATAAACTAGGGTAGGTTTCTAATTTTGGAACTACCCGAGCCTAAAATAAATAAACTAGCGGTGAGTTTTCAATTTTAAACTACCCTATTAATCTATCCATTCAAGGTCTAATTATTCTAAGCATCTAATGATCACACAAAATTAAGCAATTAAATTATAACCCGAAAAAATAAAAAGGGTGGTATTTAAAGAATTAAAAGTAGCGACTAGGGCGAATGACGATATCATCCCGCCCTATTTGTTTTGAAGTCCCGAGGCAGGAGAATGCAATGAACATGGATGTGGGTCTTCGTTTGACAAAGTCATGATGAGTCTCATAACGAAACTCTTCGTTGCTCCCAATGCATTTCATGTGAACGAAAGAAAAAGAAAAGGATTAGAAGACGGAACATGAAAGTATATATATATACATAAGAAAAAAAATGTAATTGACACATAATTGCACACACAAATACACAAAATCAACTTTCACATGTATATTGGACATGCAAGTTTTACACATACTTAGACATACCAAAAGGCTGATTTTACACAAACTTTCAAATATAGGTGATATACCCAGAAATACACAAGTACACGGTCTTGATATACATTTAGTACATACACAAGCTCTTATATTTCATGTCTTGAGATATATCACATGATATATGTCGGTGTTTACAAGGATTGCAGGAACGGAAATTACAAGTAACTGCGTATGTAATAATTGAAATTACAATTCAACTATAAAACTGAAAATTACAATATAACAACAAAACTGAAATTACTATTTTGTTGAACAAGAAAACTGGAAACCGGTTTTTGCTGAGTCGAGTGTGGCACTCTGTCCTTAAGACAATATTGCCCCATATGTATCATTTATACGTCCTGGACAATTCGTCTCCCAAGATAAAACAAAGAATGGAACTATTGAGCAAAGAAACTCAAAAGCTACCGTGAAGAATATTGAATAACGAAATGATGCTTGGAAGATTAGGAAGAAAGTGCTTTACGCTTTGTGTATTTTTCGTGTATATCAAGTGTGTCTCAACAATGGTGTAAGGGGTGTTTATATAGGAGGAAGAGGATCATGTTTGATCGCCTCCATAACACCCATTATTGGCCAAATAATGACCATTATGGAGGTAGTAAAGCCACCACATAAATGGAGAAAATTGCCAACGGATTGGCCATTATAGGAGGTGTAATTCACCAAAATAAATGGGTGAATTGAGTCTTGGACATTTCGTTCCGGGCCGTCGAAATTCTCGCTTTTCTCGAAAAATTTCGGGGACCAAACCGTACATCTTGAAACTTCGGGGACCAAACTGTACATCTTGAAACTTCGGGGACCGAACTGTACATCCGAAAGAATTCTCGGTCCAAACCGCACATCCGAAACTTCGGGATCAAACCGTACTTCGGCAAAGTTTTCTCGCCCAAAAAGATAATATCGAAGGCCGCGGCCGCAGCCGGGCCGGGGCCGGGCCCGGAACCGGAACCGGGAACCCGAAACCCGGAACCCGAAACCCGGAACCCGAAACCCGGAACTCGGAACTCGGAAACGGACCGGACGGGCGGCGCGCGTGTGGTCTTTCCTTGAACCGAAGCACATCTAGGTCTTCCCTCCTTTAAACACATGGAATACCACTGGGGTCCCAAACCCCAAACCAATTTCGAGTATTATATACACAACAATTCTTTCTTCCTCTACCGATGAGGGAGAATTGATCACACACCACACTTTTCCATGCTTCAAACACCTTACTTCGTGAACCAATATCTCTTTCATTTCTCAATGAAATTTGACGATTCTTGGCCCTACGGTTATCTACGTACTTAGTACATCATGCATGTGTGAAGAACCGGATTCTCCAACATACGTAACACTAGTGTTTAAGCCGTTAAAGTTGGTCGGTCGCAACTCCCGCCCAAGGCTAATTTCCAACAATCCCCTCTTGAAAGAGATTTTGGCGCACTCACATGGTGTCTTTTCATTCCAAAGAATATTTCAACGGACCGATGTTGCATAAGGAGAGGTAGCCTCGGCTTTGAACCTTCCATAGTTGAATACCATCGGACTTACTTACTGCGCGGTGAACGTGATGTCTTGAACCGTCAGTGTTTAGTGTAAGCCAAGACAATGATACCAACACAACAAATTCCCTTACTCTCTTCTTCGTAATGTTTTGTCCGTTTTGGCCATGGACAACGTCTTGGATTCTTAAGTGCGTTCATTTTGAGGCGGCATGTCCTCGCACTTAAATAGGTGGTCTCCTACAAGGTATCCCGCTATACCCCACTTCACAAGTGTTAGGAACCATTAAAAGTTTCCCAAGAACCTAACCTCAACCGTTGAGGATCATTACGAGTTTTGAAAACTTAACCTTTACCCATACTGCAGATAGCACTTAACGTCTATCGCGGAACGGCTTTGGATTTAGTGTTTCTTTTCGAAATCACTATCCGAAGTGCTCATACTTCCACCGAAGCGATCAATCGAACCTTTACAACTTCGTTTTCCCATTGAACCAAATTACCGGGATCTCCGGTTCGTAAGGTTGGGTTACCACCGTATTGGTCCTTATATTTTGGGTTTTAAGCCCATTCCCCTAGACAGGCAAGCCATCGATCTTTGGGTAAGCCCTTAGTCAATGGGTCCGCTATATTATCCTTTGACTTAATGTAATCAATGGATATTATACCTGTGGTGATCAGTTGCCTAACGGTCTTATGCCTCCGTCGAATGTGACGAGACTTGCCGTTGTACATAGCATTCCGTGCCCTTCCTAGAGCCGACCGATCGTCGCAGTGGATCATTACCGAAGGTACGGGTTTGTTCCAACACGGAACATCCTCTAAGAAGTCATGAAGCCACTCGGCCTTCTTCTCCCCGCTTTGTCTAAAGCGATAAACTCCGATTCCATCGTGGATCGGGCGATGCAAGTTTGCTTAGAGGATTTCCAAGACACAACCCCACCACCAATTGTAAATATATACCCACCGGTGGACTTGGTGTTCTCTATATCGGATATCCAGGTTTGCATCATTGTACCCCTCTAGTACACATTGGATATCTCGAATAGTGCAACCCGAAGTTTAACGTGTATTTCGGTATTGTAATACCCGATTCAACGCCTTCCAGTGATTATCACTTGGATTACGGGTGAACCTAGCCAACTTATTGACTACATAAGCAATATCAGGTCGGGTGCAGTTTGTGATATACATCAAACTACCGATCACCTATGCATATCGCTCCTGGTATACAGGTGCACCAAGATTTTTATCAAGCTTTTGATTTGTATCCATTGGTGACGCTATCGGAGAACTGTCTAACATCTTGAACTTTCTCAAAACATCCTCGATGTAGTGAGACCGAGATAAGACCAGTCCGTCAGACGTCTTAGAGATTTTAATCCCTAGGATGACATCTGTGATACACATATCTTTCATGTCGAAGCATTGTTTCAACATGTTCTTAGTCTCTAGGATTACCCTAGGACCGCTTCCTGTGATCAACATGTCGTCTACATACAGGCATATCATAACAAATGAGTCAGAGTTACCTTTCGTGTAAACACATTTATCACACTCATTAATGGCGAACCCCTTCGATAGTAGAGTACTATCAAATTTTTCGTGCCATTGTTTCGGGGCTTGTTTCGGCCGTACAGAGATTTGATAAGTCGACGGACTTTCTTCTCTTGCCCTTGAACCACGTACCCCTCGGGTTGGTCCATATAAATTTCTTCTTCCAAATCACCGTTTAGGAAGGTTTGTCTTAACATCCATCCGGTGTATCTCAAGGTCACGCAAAGTCGCGATCGCAATAAATACCCGTGTGGATGTCATCCGGATACCGAGAGTATGTGTCAAAGTAGTCAAAGCCTTCGTCCGTCGATAGCCCTTGACTACCAACCCGGCCTTGTACTTGTCTATAGACCCATCTCGCCCTTGTATTTCCGTTTGAGTATCCATTTACAACCCAACGATTTATTTCCGGAGGAAGATCAACCAACTCCCAAGTATGGTTATGCGAAATGGAGCTTATTTCACTCTCAATAGCTTCTTTCCGCAGCGGTGCTTCCGGAGTTGACAACGCCCGAGCAATTGTCCTTGGTTCATCATTAACCATATAAGCTACAAAGTCGGGACCGAAGGATTTATCCTTCCCGGCCCTTTTACTTCGCCTTAGATCCATCTCTCGGAGTCTCCAAGTTCGAGAATCGGAACACTAGATTCCGATGTTCGGCCACCTCGAGATTAGCTAGATCTCGAACCATTTAGATCCGGCGTCAAGGACTCCGGTTCTTGAGAGCTTTGTGCATAACTTCGCTTGCGAGAGGTTATGTCTCTCCTTTCTAGGAAAGGTACTTTCAAAGAATAGAGCATTCCTTGATTCCATTATTGTACCCTGGTGGATATCTCGGAATATCCGACTTATGCACTAAGAAGCGATAAGCACTATCGTTATTTGCATATCCGATGAATATGCAATCTACGATCTTAGGCCCAATCTTGACCTCGCTTTGGCTTAGGTACTTCAACCTTTGCCGACAACCCCACACCTTAAAATACTTGTAGGTGGGTTTCTTTCCTTTCCATGATTCATATGGAGTTTTGTCCTTACCCTTATGTGGGACTCTGTTCAGAATCGTATTAGCGGTAAGGACGGCTTCTCCCCACATGTTTTGGGAAAGTCCGAAATTGATAAGCAAGGCATTCATCATTTCCTTTAATGTGCGGTTCTTACGTTCCGCCACACCGTTTGATTGAGGTGAGTATGGAGCCGTCGTTTGATGAATAATGTCTTCTTGGGCACAATATTCCTCAAAAGGCGCTACATATTCTCCCCTCTATCGCTACGAATGGATTTAATCCGTAGGCTAAGTTGATTCTCAACTTCTGCTTTGTAACGTCGGAACGCTTCAAAGGCTTCATCCTTACTTTTCAACAAGTAAAGGTAACAATACCTTGTGTTATCATCTATAAATGTCACAAAGTACTTGTTCCCCCCTCTAGTTTGTGCAAACTTCAAATCACATATATCTCGTGTGAATAAGTTCTAGAGGAGCGGTATTCCTTTCGACGGATCGAAAAGGAAGCTTGGTGAGTTTTGCCTCTACGCACACCTCACACTTATGTTGAGGGTTTATGTCGATAGAAGGCAACAACTCCATCTTTACCATCCTTTGAATAGACTTGTAGTTTACGTGTCCTAATCTATGATGCCATAAATTAGAAGACTCAAGCAAATAAGAAGAAGACTCAACTTTATTTCCTTGACGCAATACGTACATGGCATTCACTTTGAAGAGGCCTTCACAGACGAAGCCCCTCCCCACAAATGTGCCATTTTTAGTGAGTACAAATTTATTTGATTCAAACACTAGCCTAAAACCAAATTAACCAATAAAGGTCCGTAAACTAGATTTCTTCTAATATCGGGACGTGCATCACTTCCTTCGAGTGAGTTCCTTGCCGAAGTCATCTTCGGGACCACCTTTCCAACCCCTAGCACGTCCGAGGAAGCGTTGTTGCCCATGAACGACTTCTTGTCGGAGACCGAGTGTACGTGGAGAAGGCATCTTTGTTGGAACGGATGTGTCTTGTTGCACCCGTGTCCACCCACCACGCATCGGATTCTCCACCAAGTTGGCTTCTAGCACCACTGCAGAGAATTCCTCGATCATGTCATCCGGGCGTGTCCTTGACGACGTTTGCTTGAGCCTTGCCTTTTGACTTGGCTTTCTGTTGTTGCTCGCCTCTTGAGCTTGCGGCATTCCTTGATCCTATGACCAGGTTTCCCACGGTGATGACAATTACCTCTCGAACATCTCTGCCGCAGGGGGCTTTGCCGTCTTTCCGGAACTTCCGCTTCTTGCTTGAGTTCCCTTTGGCCTCGGCCAGTTCGCCTTCGCCTCGGCATGTTGTCTACCCTTTGGCAAGGTCTTCTTATTATCTTCCGTATTTGCGCTTTGATAACAAGCTCTTCAAAGGTCATCTCCTTTGTCTTGAGTTTCAAGTAACTCATAAACTCATTCCATGAAGGAGGTAACTTTTCAATCGGCGATGCAACCAAAAACTGCTCATTTGGTTTCGATCCTTCCAAATCCAGGTGATGTAAAATCATTTGGAATTCCCGAACTTGGGACATCACTGTCTTCTTGTCCACCATTTGGAATTTTAGAAATTTCCCAACGATGAACTTCTTAGTACCCGCATCTTGTGCGTTGTACTTCTTTTGCGCTTTACCCACGGCTCTTTGGCGGTGCCAACGGTGCAATAGGCCGTGTAGAGAGGGTCCGCTAAGCGATTCGGTATATAGTTCTTGCACATGAAATCGCTATGATTCCATGCGTCACGAACCATCTTCATGCCATTAATGACATGGATACCAAGGCCCCCTTCACCCGTTTCATTGGGCGAAGAGTCCATTTCATCTCCAGGCTTGTGGAGGATCTTCCGTAAGGAACCGGGCCATGCCCATAATCGTTAAGTAAAACAACATCTTTTGCTTTGCCATCTTTTGAATTCGATCCCATGAATTTTTCGGGGCGATCATGGTGGTGTGATGAAGAGGGTGGAGCTCCAACGATCGGGAGGCAAGCGGCGGTGTTACGCCTTGAACAGAGCAAGAAGACGGCAACGCGGTGAAGCCGGCGGAGTTTGCCTTGGGCGATAGCGGCGGTGGCGGGGAAGCGAATACATTGCCTCGAGAGGCGAAAGATTAGCAACAACATCGATCATATTTTCGGTCATGTTATTGCGATTCTACCGTAAGCAAAATATTGTCTTAAGTTGTTGGTGTTTACAAGGATTGCGAGAACGAAAATTACAAGTAATCTGCGTATGTAATAATTGAAATTACAATTCAACTATAAAACCGAAAATTACAATATAACAACAAAGCTCGAAATTACTATTTTGTTGAACAAGAAAACCGGAAAGCGGTTTTTGCCGAGTCGAGTGTGGCACTCGTCCTTAAGACAATATTGCCCCGTATGTATCCTTTATACGTCCCGGACAATTCGTCTCCCAAGATAAAACAAAGAATGGAACTATTGAGCAAAGGAAACTCAAAAGCTACCGTGAAGAATATTGAATAACGAAATGATGCTTGGAAGATTAGGAAGAAAGTGCTTTCTCGCTTTGTGTATTTTTCGTGTATATCAAGTGTGCCTCAACAATGGTGTAAGGGGTGTTTATATAGGAGGAAGAGGATCGTTTGATCGCTCTCCATAATGACCATTATTGGCCAAATAATGACCATTATGGAGGTAGTAAAGCCACCACATAAATGGAGAAAATTGCCAACGGATTGGCCATTATAGGAGGTGTAATTCGGCCAAAATAAATGGCCGAATTGAGTGCCGGACGTTTACGTTCGGACCGTCGAAATTCTCGCTTTTCGAAAAATTTCGGGGACCAAACTCGTACATCTTGAAACTTCGGGGACCAAACTCGTACATCTTGAAACTTCGGGGACCGAATCGTACATCCGAAAGAATTCGGTCCAAATCGCACATCCGAAACTTCGGGATCAAACCGTACTTCGGCAAAGTTTTCGGCCCAAAAAGATAATATCGAAGGCCCACGGCCGCGGCCGGAGAACCGGAACACGGAACTCGGAACTCGAACCGAACCGACCGGACGGGCGGCGGCGGCGGCGCGCGCGGTCTTTCCTTGAACCGAAGCACATCTAGGTCTTCCCTCCTTTAAACACATGGGATACCCCTTGGGGTCCCAAACCCCAAACCAATTTCGAGTATTATATACACAATAATTCTTTCTTCCTCTACCGATGAGGGAGAATTGATCACACACCACACTTTTCCATGCTTCAAACACCTTACTTCGTGAACCAATATCTCTTTCATTTCTCAATGAAATTTGACGATTCTTGACCCTACGGTTATCTACGTACTTAGTACATCATGCATGTGTGAAGAACCGGAGTCTCCAACATACGTAACACTAGTGTTTAAGCCGTTAAAGTTGGTCGGTCGCAACTCCCGCCAAAGGCTAATTTCCAACAATATACACCTTCAATATGCAGGAGAAAGGAGAATAATAAACTAGACATCACCATGACTTTAATCAGAACATAAAGACAATGAGAAGTACATTTTTAATTTAGAACAACCACACACATATTGGATATGAACAAGCCAACAGACCTCAACATGACACATAAATCATAAACCAACCGAAATAGACCCAAACTGTTACAAGGTCTTCAAACAGACCCTAGTTAACTTCTTCCTATTTAAAAAAAAAGAAAGTAAAGACGTTAAAACATAGGCTAAATGGGATCTTCATTAAGTTAGTACTAATATTACGTGCTTAATTAAGATAATTCCAATCATTCAAGTTCAAGTATAGTCCAACTCAAAATCGTATGGCCCTAATGATTACTCATACTCATTTCAACATATAAAATCTGACATAAACAACCTTAATAGCTACCAAATCATCATATTCAACCTCATTATACATTCTCTAAACTACACTGCCAGAAGAACCTAACAATTAGCCAAAACCATAATTTATTATTCACAAAGACTAACTAATCCACCATAACAATCCAATTAAAGATCTTAGCTAAACATTTAAGCATCTTAATCTATCTAAACATGACCAAATGACATATCAAACACTTAAACAAATAAATATCATATAACCCTACAATTCGAAAGAAAAATCGTGAGGAATTCAAATTTACTGACCTTCTCCAGGCAACGAACCAAGGCGTGTTTCGAATAGTCGAAGCCGCTCAGAGAATATGTTTTAGAATTCTGATTTTTGGTTTCAGATTTCAGATTTTTTTGATTTTTTTTGGAAGTCAGATTTTGACCCGAAACAGAACTGGTTTCGGCTCTGATCCGACCCGAAACAAAACAGACAGAACAACCAGAAATGTAAAAAAAAAAAAGAATTTTCAGATTGAAAATTATGAAACCAAGAAGTATTTCGGATTTAAAATTATGAAAACAAAAGGAGTATTTTTTAAAACAAAATTTGAACAAACAAACATTTTTCTTTTCTAATTTCCGAACTTGTTTTCCTTTGATTTTTAAACCTCCAAAAAATGAACTCGGACCTCTGACTTTACACTTCAAACCCGAAAAAGAAACCCCCTTTTTTAGCTACTTTCGGACTAAAAAAAACTCCAAAAAAAAAGAGCACTCCTCATGAAGAACAAGAGGATTTTTATAGAGGGATTCCCCCCCCCCCCATAACGTTCATCCATACCCCCTTTCAAATCGTTTTTGAATTTCAAAATAAAGGGCAAAGTTTTGACGATTTGGAGGCTATTTTGGGTGATATAGTATGGTGAAGTGACGGGGAGGGGTGTGGTGGTGTCAGGGTGACAGAGGGTTGGTGGTGGTGAGGTGACGGTGTCAGCGTGGGGGTGTGGGGTATGGGGTGCGGCGGGTGTAAGAGAGAGGGGTGTAGGTTTTTTTGTGCTTTATTTTCTTTTAGGTTTAGGTTTTAGGGTTGGGATAAAAGGGAGATGGGTTTAGTTGAGGGATTGGGCTCGTGGGCTGCTGGGTTTCGGACGATTTGGGCTTGGGTTTAGGGGAATGAAAATGTGGTGTTGATTTATTTTGGGTGAGGGGAGATAAAATGGGTTGTGGTTTAAAATATAAAAAGGGGTTTATTATTAACAATAAAAATGCTTTGAAAAAAAAAGAATGTAAATTATTTTAAAAAAATAACGATGCGATAATAATAAAAACATAATATTTGTGAAATGTTTGGTGCTTAAAAATAAAAAATGCATTGTCGTTTTGCGAAAATAAAATAACATAGAATTTTCGGGTAAAAATTATGATTATGATATTAAAAAGCAAATGATAGTAAAAATGTGAATAATAATAATAATGATAATATTAAGAATACACGACGATATTAAAAGTCTTATCTTATATATATATATATATATATTAAAATTGTTTTTGAGGTGTCAAAATATTTAAAATTGCAAATAAATTTTTAAAAATAGGGGATAAAATTGGGTGTAAACAATATATATATATATATATATATATATATATATATATATATATATATATATATATATATATATATATATGAACTCCAACAATCTTCAGTGTCTATCAAGTACTAAATCCTTCTTCCCCTTTCCGTAGCAACTCGGTGTTTTTTCTTCAGTCATGGCGGAAGCATAAGTCCAGCAATCAACCCAAGGCCAAAACTGTTGGAAATTTGCCTTTGATGGGGGTTGCGTCCACTCATCTTTAATGACTTAAACACTCAGGTTCCGCATGTTGGAGTCTTTGGTTCTTCACACATGCATAATCTACTAAGTGAGTAGATGACCGTAGGGCCAAGGATCGTCAAATTTCGTTAAGAAATGAAAGAGATATTGGTCCACTAAGTAAGGTGTTTGAGGCATGAAAATATGGTGTGGGACAAATCTACCACATCGGTGGAAAAATGAAGAATTGTTCTTTTTATAAGCCTCAAAATGGATAAGGGTTTGGGACCCCAAAGGGTAACCCATGTGTTTGAAGGAGGGAAGACCTAGGTGTGCTTGGGTTCGAGGCTAGCCCCACACACGCGCCGCTGCCGCCCGCCCATCCGGTCCGGTCATGGGTTGTGGGCTACTTAACTGGTTAGTGTTTATAGTTTGGTCCCTAGAGTTTCAGGAATGAGAAAGTCAACAGTTTTATGGCATTAACCATCTGAAACGTTTTGCACTTACTACAAAACGTTCTGGCCATGAATACACCTCTCATCCTCTTTGATATTATATATTGAGACCTGAAACAGATTCGAGTAAGCAGGAGAAAAGAGAGCATAAAGATACAGAAACAGTAGAGAGAAAGAAAAGAACAGAAACTCTCTTTTTCCTCTAAATTTTCCATTCTTCAGCAAGCCGTTTCATGTTTGTTTTCTTCGTCATAATCAACCTATTTGATTTGTAGTGTTGATTAGTTGTTGTTTTATCTTGGGAGACTATTGCCCGCTAACGTAAAAGCATATATACGGGGCAATCTTGTCTTAAAGACAAAGAGTCATCTCTCGACTCAGCCACAGTTGTAACAATCCAGATTTAGTGTTTCATGATTTCAGGTTAATCAAGATTCAAGACTCAACAAGCTTGCGGCAATTATAATCTTGGTTGTTTGTTTATCCTTTCGAACACTTGTAATATTTATTTACTTCCTGTATTGCTTTGATTCCAACATTTATATCTAACAATTTGTTTGAGGGAGCAGGAAAAAAAGAAGAAAGCAAAAAGAAAAGAGAGCAGACAGAAATAGTAGAGAGAAAGAAAAGAACAGAAACTCTTCATTTTCCTCTAAATTTTCCATTCTTCAGCAAGTCGTTTCATGTTTGTTTTCTTCGTCATAATTAACATATTTGCTTTGTAGTGTTGATTAGTTGTTGTTTTATATTAGGAGACTATTGCCCGCTAACGCAAAAGCATATATACGGGGCAATCTTGTCTTAGAGACAGAGAGTCATCTCTCGACTCAGCCACAGTTGTAACAATCCAGATTTAGTGTTTCTTGATTTCAGGTTATCAAGATTCAAGACTCAACAAGCTTGTGGCAATTATAATCTTGGTTGTTTGTTTATCATTTCGAACACTTGTAATATTTATTTACTTTCCGTACTGCTTTGATTCCAACAATTATATCAAACAAAAACTTCCCACTCCAAGATCGTGTAGCCATCGTTACCGGCTTTTCTCACGGCATAGGCATAGAAATCTCCCTTCATTTGGCCTCTCTTGGTGCTAAACTCATAATCAACTATTCCTCCAACTCAACTCAAGCAAACGAGGTCATATCCCAAATCAATTCCACCTCAACCTCCAATTCTCCATCCGCCATCGTAGTCAAAGCCAATATCTCCGATCCAGATCAAGTCAAATCCCTCTTCGACGCTGCAGAATCAACCTTCTGATCTCCGGTCAACATCCTCGTCAACTCCGCCGGTGTACTCGACGGAAAATACCCGGCGATCCTAAATACAACCCTAGAGGACTTCGACGTGAACGCACGTGGAGCTTTCGTGTGCTGCAAGGAAGCAACTAACATAATCAAACGAGGTGGAGGTGGGAGGATTATATGCTTAACGACGTCGTTAGCAGCGGCGTTTAGGCCTTATTACAGTGAGTACACTGCGTCAAAGGCGGCCGTGGAAGCAATGGTTAAGATACTAGCGAAGGAACTTAAAGGGACGGGAATAACGGCGAATTGTGTGGCGCCAAGACCTATAGCGACGGAATTGTTTTATGAAGGGAAAACGGAGGAGATGATAAATAGAGTGATTAATGATTGTCCACATGGAAGGCTTGGACAAACCGATGATATTGCACCGGTGGTTGGGCTTTTGGCTGGTGATGCTTCTCAATGGGTTAATGGACTCATTCGTGTCAATGGCGGCCTCATCTGATTTTGTTTTGCAAGAGTTGTGGGTTTTTGCACTTTCGATTGTGAAATAAATTGGCATATACTCCCTCCGTCCCAATGTGTTACCTTCAAACAAGGTTTTGTTAATGTAATTTTTTTCATATATATTTTTAAATATATTGAATTGTCATTCATTTTGACTTGTACTACTTTTTACATAATTTTCAAAATATGTAAACTTTATTTCAAAAAGCTTGAGGATTCTCGTGTCCAAATTCACAGTCAAAATTAAATTGTTTGACTCTCAAACTGTGTCACATAAATTGAGACAGAGGGAGTAATATATTTGAAGGAAAATCATTTGATTTTCCCTTGAAAATATTGTTAAAATCAAAATTTTAAGTTGAAATAACTTGCTCTACTTCAAGTTTAAAGTTAAAATAATTTGATCTAAACTGTGCCATGTCCCGAAATGATTAGACAGGACATGACGTAATTTAGATCAAATTATAAAATAAATATTTAAAATCAACTGATCAAGTAATGAAGTGAGTAATTTATGGCAAAAATTTGGTAACTGTATAACAGTAAGAAAATTTGCATCATGAACATGAAGCGTTCTGGCCTATTTTGCGAAAAAATTAAAAATTTCGAAAAGAGAGGAGGTGCTGCCGTACTGGTGCTACTACTACCACATAGAATCTACATATACAGAGCTGACTTTTTATAGTTTTCAGTTGTCTTTGAGATTACATGCATGATTATATGTAAATATGTCAATTTATTCTTTCTTATAATCTGTCGCCTTGGTTTTTGGTTCTTGTCTTCGTAGTATTACTCTTTCTGATGAGCTTTGACACTGTTTTTCTCTTCTTTCTTTATTCACTAATTCTGCTTATGCGCGGACATATGGCTGGCTATTCTTAATGAATTTTGTTTTAGAGATTTCATCATATTACAATGATTGCATTATATGCAAATCACATTTCTTTGTGGCTGTAAAAGAGGCCTAAACAGGGGAGCATTGCCATTATATTCCAATTGATTCATCATCTTCGTCCCCTTGGATAAATGGAAGAAGAACACGACGACAATGATGAAGATGTCGGAGAAAATGCTATGTAAGGGCTGTAAGGAACAGAGGATGTAGAAAGAAAAGATGGTACACAGCTTATTTATTTGGAACTTATTATATCTACTGAGGGGTCGTTTAGTTTGAAGTATTAGTTGAACTAATCATGGTATATAATTCGGTATTGCTTCATTCAATATTGGTATGAAATATAAAATTTTGCAATGGATATCTTTGATTCTTTTGTTTCACATATTAAATGATGCCCATGACTTGTTCAAACCTTTGTGTTGTCCGCCCTGGCCATCCGCTACTAATACAAATCAACACATTCTAATGTACAAAGAGATAACGAAATAAGATGCCATCAGAAACCTAATCTCATCGTGTTATTTGATGTTCATCACATGACAAAAACAAAACATCATGTACCTACGTTTCTCCACCCCTAGGAGACCCAACTACCCAAAATTATTTGAGTATAACATACATACTGCATAGTACATGTTAGAAAAATAGGAAGACACAATTAAGAAGAAAAGGCTTTGACGTGATAGTACTGTCCTTAAAAGAGATATTACTTGTATATTCTTTAGGGAATACAAACAATTCCCTTCAGAATTCAATAGAGTCTTAGTATATTACAAATTTATTTTATGCTACTTTCAAGAGTGTCACTATATTTATAGAAATTGAGAGGTGATTTTTCAGAATAGTCATGTCTTTTTATAAACAGTTATGTCTGTTCCATTTTAGACATCATAATATTACAAACTAATTCAACAGTCCCCCACTAGTTTGTAATATATCTCATAATATTATGCATATCATAAAGTATCTTGCATCAATTTGGACTTTCCATTAGTGTAAATACTTTAAAGTTTGACGAAGTTGATGGTATCCTAAGATTTGAACCTCAATTCTTAATGTCAAACCGAAAGTACCACACACATAATATCATTTAGTAGCTAAGTAATCCAGTATTTTGCTCATAGCACTTTTACGGCCATGCGCTCCAATCCTGATTCATAAATATTTACAAGACCTACCCTTTAAATCTTGTTTGAAGCGGCACCACTTCAATAATCATATAGGTGAAATTAGATATTATGTCCTTGTTACTTCAGATATTTACTAATTTCATTAAGAATAAATTCAACCTCTTCTAGTAACAATTTGCACTATGAAGTTTGTCACTATGCCCCTGTTATTTCATGCATTTAACAACTCAACTCCTCAACATAACAGTATCCAGTACATTGGAATCAAGGCTCTAAACGGGGAGACTCGTGCTTTAGCAACACAAGTGACTTGTTATTACCTGTTGAACTTGTATTGTTAGAGTGTATACTAACTCAAAGTCGGATTCCCATCACTTGTGTTTAATTAAAGGATTTTAGCCTTATTCCTTGACAATTTATTTGTACTGTATTTCTTCTTAATAAATCTTGCAAGATCAACATAAATACTTTCATGACATATTCAAATATATCTTTTACATAGACATGCTACATATACATATGCCTAAACTTTTCACTGCATATTCAATTATTGGCTACTCTTTTTGTAGCTTCGTTACATATATAAATAGCTTAGAATGATTGCATCAGTTGTGGCCACAACATTTTGATATCACATTTCTCAATCATTCCGCTTCTTTTCAAGCATCTTCATGATAAACATTTTATTCCATTATGGAATACTAATTTATTTTTATGCTCAAATTATAGCACCTTCATTCATATTACAAATTCAACTTTAATGAATTTTATCATTATCATCTGTTGGTTCAACACTACTTATAGATCAATGTACTTTTACCCCCGCTTATGAACGGTCACGTCTATACAAAAAAATTATCTTTCAATAAATACATCTTTTCATGAAAAGTCACAACTTTTAATAAAGAACACAACGATTATAGGTAGGTGTATAACCTAACCATCAAATGATAGTTTCATCAACTAATCATCACCAAAATTGTCAAGTAAATTCACTACCACATCAAGGATACATTTTGTGGGAGTTGAAGAAATAATTGTATATCTAATAACTTCTTCAAATATTATTGGCTATCAATCATAAGCCAAGCACCCCCACACTTTAAATATTTTAAGTGTCCTTTTCAAATAATACTAAATACTTGAAATCTTATTATAAAAGTCAGAATCTCTCAAGTGACATCTTTTTACGGAAAAACACAATTTTTCTAAAAAAACATATGGCAACCATATTCAAATTTCATTTTTTTTGTACATCAACTAGTCATCACCAAAATCGACCAATTATAAATTTATTCATTGTCATGTATATATCCACCAAGGTTTTGTGGGAGTTTAAGAACTACACAATTTAAATCTCAAATTTCTTCAAAATTGTAATAGACACTAAGTTCAATATTAACTTTTATTCATAAGTCAATCACCCCCATATTTTATATATTTCAAATGACGTATTCTAGGCAATTCAATATCATATAGTTGTCAATGATAATGCATAAAGTATGAGTATTTTATATTAAGACATCAAATTCATATAAAATGTCTTTCAATTACCCTTTTCACAACCCATATGAAATAGAACCACTTCGTAAATTATTTTGGTGCCAATTAAAGCATTCAACGTTATAAACTCATTTCGTTATAATACGAAGACGTTACTATTACAAAAGTGCTTTAACCATTAATGTACCCAAAATGATCTACAAATAAAGCACATTTTCTCTAGATTTAAAAGTATTTTAACAACTTTCAAGTATAAATATTATCCATCAAAGTAAAAGAATTCATATATGTCATCCCATAACTTGAAAGCAAAATTCACATGATCTTTATGCAACATAGTTATGCCATAATAATTTTCTTTGGCGCAGAATAACATTACACTAATATTTCAAATATGGTATTCTTAAATTTAGCATGCATTTCAAGATCATCACAAAGCAAGTTATCTACCCTAATTATGAAAATAAGTTTCACAAAATGGAAAAGGGTAGAAATTCATAAATAAATAAATAATAAGTAGAGTTAAATAAAGCAGAACCCGATTTTTACTTTGATGGAAGACAGAATTGAAGAAGAAAAGGCTTTGATCTGTCCTTAAAGACATATTGCTCGTATATTCTTTAGGGGGATATAAACAATTCCCTTCAGGATTCAACAAAGCCCTAATATACTGCACATTTATCTTGTGTTACTTCAAGAGTGTCATTATATTTATAGAATTTGAGATATGACTTTTCAGAATAGTCATGTCCTTTTATAAACAGTTGTGTATGTTTCATTTTAGACCTCATAATATTACAAACTAATTCAAACAATACATACATATTGTTGGTTACAAAGGTGCAGGAAACGGAAATTACAAATAACTGCTAAGTAATACAAGAACTGAAATTACAATTCAACAACAAACTGAAATTACAATGATGTTGAACAAGAAACTGGAACTGTTTTGTGTATCTTTGAGTCGAGTGTGGCACTCTGTCTTTAAGACAATATTGCCCCGTATGTATCCTTTATACGTCCTGGACAATTGTCTCCCAAGATAAAACAACAATGGAACAATTGAGCAAAGGAAACTCAAGTGCTACCGTGAAGAATTTTGAGTAACGAAATGATGCTTGGAAGATTGTAGGAAGGAGAATTCTGTTTTCTGTTTTTCATCTAGTGTAAAGTGTGCTCAACAATTGTGACAATGGGGTCTTTATATAGTAGAAGGAGGAGCTGAAGAACTGCCTCCATAAGTGCCATTACTGGCCAAGTAATGGCCATTATGGAGGTAGTAATACCACCAAAATAAATGGTGAAGATGTGCAACGGATTGACCATTATAGGAGGAGTAATTCAGCCAAAATAAATGGCTGAATTGAGTGATATGGCGTTTCTGATCTCTCTGCCCAATTCTGACTTTCTGGAAACTTCAGGGACCAAACTGTACATCTTGAAACTTCAGGGACCAAACTGTATATATGAAAGAATTTTGGTCCAAACTGTATATCTGGCAAAATTCTCTGGCCCAAAAAGATAATATCAGCACAGCCCACAGCCCGTGAACCCGGAACCGGACGGGCGGCGCGCGTGTGGGCTTTCCTCGAACCGAAGCACATCTAGGTCTTCCCTCTTTTAAACACATGTGATACCCCTTGGGGTCCCAAACCCTAAACCAATTTTGAGTCTTATAAACACAACAATTCTTTCTTCCTCCACCGATGAGGGAGAATTGATCCCAAACCACACTTTTCCATGCTTCAAACACCTCACTTCGTGGACCAATATCTCTTTCATTTCTCAACGAAATTTGACGATTCTTGGCCCTACGGTTATCTACGTACTTAGTAGATCATGCATGTGTGAAGAACTGGATTCTCCAACATGCGTAACACTAGTGTTTAAGCCGTTAAAGTTGGTCGGTCGCAACTCCCGCCAAAGACAAATTTCCAACACATATACATATGCAGTACTTAGTATACGTGTATCCAGAGTCTAACAAATACAATATACCAGAACATTCTAACTAGCTGGGATGTAGCTCAGATGGTAGAGCGCTCGCTTAGCATGCGAGAGGTACGATTCCGTTTGTTCTCTTTCGATTTTGCAAGTAGTCTGTTTTATTATGCAAATAATCTGTTTTATTCCGTATGGTGTTGTTTCGAAATAACGCTAACTCACAGTTAAACCGTGAGTTCTGCTATTTTCATTTTGTATTGCACATGTATCCCTTACAAAACCCATGACAACTAGTTAATACTGTAGTTATTTAAGGAGAGCGCCAATTGGATTAGCAGTTAGTGTACAATCTACGGTTTTAATTGTGATTGAAAGAAATAATCCCCTTGATTATTTTCATTAATTGAAAGGCTATATATACAAGTTACATATTTTCATAATAGAAAAATCATTTCCCTATTCTACTTCTAAATCCTTATTCTACCATAATTCTAACTATACAATTATGGTAAGTGTATAACACTAATTAAGGTATCCTTTATATTACAATATACTACAAATATATATACCATATATACAATATCCTAATGTTACTTGGATTTTGCAGATCTGGCCGAAAGGCCCACTGCTTAGGCCCATGTCTGTTTGAACGCAACTCGCCGGACTTGGCCGAAAGCCCACTGCCTACAATTCACTGTTGCTTGATGTCCAGCCCACTGCTTTAATCCAGTGATATATATGTGATATACACTGATGTATATTTAGTGTATATCACATGTATATTGCTCTGTTTAATACACCCCCGCAGTCAGAGCGGGCGGTTTTCGAACGCTGAGACTATCCCTAAAATCTTCAAAGAGAACCGCTAGTAGACCCTTTGTAAAGATGTCTGCAATTTGATAACAAGACGGGATATGGCATACGCGAACTTGACCCTTTGCAACCTTTTCACGGACAAAGTGAATGTCCATTTCGATATGCTTGGTGCGTTGGTGTTGAACGGGGCTACCTGAAAGGTAGATGACACTAATGTTGTCGCAATATACCAAGGTTGCCTTCTGAATGGGACAATGAAGCTCCAAAAGCAAATTACGTAGCCAACATGATTCGGAGACCACATTCGCTACCCCTCGATATTCTTGCCTCTGCACTTGAGCGTGATAGAGTTGCCTGACGCTTTGCCGACCAGGAGACCAAGTTGTTGCCAAGGAACATACAGTAGCCAGAAGTCGACCGTCTGGTGTCGGGACAACCACCCCAATCAGCATCCGTGTAAGAGACAAGTGTGGATGTAGATGAAGGATACAAGTGCAACCCATAGTCCAGTGTCCCCTAAATATACCGAATGATGCGTTTGATTGCATTCATGTGCTCAATTCTGGGATCATGCATGAATAAACACACATGCTGAACCGCATACGTAATATCTGGTCTGGTAAATGTAAGATACTGGAGGGCCCCTGCAAGATTGCGATAGCGGGTCGGGTCATCGTATGGTGCACCTGCTGCAGCACTCAGCTTTGGGTTTGCATCAATCGGTGTGGAAGTGGACTTACAGGATGACATCCCAGCCCTCTCGATGATCTCAGCAGCATACTTCCGTTGAGACAGAAACAAGCCACCTGAATGACGCTTGACGGCAATCCCCAAAAAATAACTCATCGCCCCTAAGTCCTTCATAGCAAATTCAGAACTGAGCATGGCCATGATAGACTGGCGCAAAGCATCGGAGGAGGCAGTCAAGATGATATCATCCACATACAACAGAATATAGGCCAATGACGAACCACGACGGTAGATGAACAAGGAATTATCTGACCTGCTGTGAGTGAACCTAATAGTCGAAATAAAATCAGCAAATCGTGTATACCAGGCCCGTGGAGACTGTTTAAGCCCATATAGTGATTTCTTCAACAAACAGACATGATTAGGGCGGTTGGGATCCCTGAAACCCAACGGCTGATGCATATAGATTGTTTCCTTGAGATCACCATGTAGAAAAGCATTCTTGACATCCAACTGATGAATTGGCCAAGTCTTTGAAAGAGCCAAGCTAAGCACAGTGCGAATGGTAGCCGGTTTGACCACCGGACTAAACGTCTCACCACAATCAATTCCAACCTGCTGAGTCTTACCATCACCAACAAGTCGTGCTTTATGTCTAGCAAAGGACCCATCTGAATTCTCCTTATGAGCAAAAATCCACATAGACCTGATATTATTAATACCATATGGATGGGACACCAACTCCCACATCTTATTATCAATAAGAGCATTATATTCATCAGTCATAGCAATTTTCCAATTAGGGTCATTTAATGCGGACACAGAATTGCGGGGCAAGGGAAATTTAGAGATATCAGAATGTAAATTAAAATGTCTTTTAGGTGTAAAAATACCCCGCTGACTACGAGTGACCGGTCTATGACTCGAGGAAGAATTGAGGGAATTTTGGGAATTTTCTGGGCTTGGGACGGACCGGCGGCGAGGTGGGCCTGCTGCCGCCCAAATCGGTAAATACTTTGGATTCGGCTTCGGACCGGTTCCGAGATTAGGCTGTCGGCCCAATTGCTTTGAACTGTTCCGATGGTAGAAACTGCTTGGGCATGACGATGCTTGTGGGTCCGGCGGGCGGTGGGCCCGCCGGAGGATTTTGGGTACGGAGATGTCCGAAAAATTCCGAATAATATACGGGGATATTTGGTCATCCAAAAAATTATACGACTGAGGTTCGGGAGTATGAACTTTCGTAAATGTGAATTGAATTTCATCAAAAATGACATGGCGATTGATTATGATTTTCTTGGAGGATAAATCAAAACACTTATAACCACGATGATTCGACGGATAACCCAAAAACACACACGGGGTAGACCGAGCCTGAAGTTTGTTAATTGTGGTGGATGGGAATAACGGATAACACAAGCACCCAAAAATCCGAAGATGAGAATAAGACAGGTTCTTATTATACAGGATTTTTAGGGGGGAAGAATATTTCAGACCTTTAGAAGGAATTATGTTAAGAAGATATGTGGCCATTTGTAGAGCATGATGCCAAAAATATGGAGGTATGGAGGCATGTATTAGGAGAGTTCGGACAATGTTATTTATGGAATGAATTTTGCGTTCGGCTTTCCCATTTTGTGAAGATGTATGAGGACATGAAAAATGAAAATTTATCCCATTAGTAGCACAAAATTCCCGAAACTCCCTATTGTCATACTCTTTCCCATTATCACATTGAATATTTTTTATTTCTCTTTCGAATTGAGTACGAATGAACGCTCTAAATTTGATGAAGACGGAAAACACTTGTGATTTATTCGCAATTGGAAACGTCCACAAAAATCTAGAATAATCATCTAAAAAGAGAACATAATATCGATGACCCATTGAACTAAGAACAGGAGATGTCCATAAGTCGCTATGAATAATGTCAAATGGCATAGAAGTATGAGAATTGGAGTCTGCAAATGGCAACTTAACAATTTTTCCTAAAGAACAAGATCGACAAATTGGAGTACGACTCGTACCCTTACAAGAAATAAAGCTATTTTTATCTAAAGTCGATAAAATAGAAGATCCCGGATGACCCGTACGAGCATGCCACATGGAAGGAGAGATGGTCGCAAAAAGCGGCGACGCAAGGCCGGACTGATGGATCGAAACCGGCATGATAGGATACAGATCCCCCTACTATCACACCTCATGAGATGACTCCCCGTCTTGAAATCCTTCACGAGAGAAACCGAAAGGATCAAATTCAACGAAACGAAATTGTCATTTGTGAACTTTCGGACAGACACTAAATTTTTAATCAATTTAGGAGCATGTAAAGTATTTTTCAAGAGGAGTGGTGGATTGGGGGGAGACAACATTTTCTGACCATACCCTAGAATTAAAATAGAACTGCCATTACCAACAATTATCCCCCGGGGGTGCTCGAATTGGAATAAGATGAGAGAGTATCTGATTCGGAAGTCATGTGAGTAGTAGCCCCAGTGTCCATGTCCGGTTGAGTCAATCCCAACGTGTGCATTGCGGCCTCGATATCGGTCTGAGTGGGGCTTGCGGAGGTTGGGGCCCAAGAACTCCTGGCCGTGCTGGAACTGGGCCGTAACTGCCGTTGTTGCCGCTGCTGGGCCACTGGCCAGTGGGCCGCCACTGCTGGGTATTGGGCCTGGACTGTTGGCCAGCCCACTGGCCGCTGGAAACTGCCGCTGGATGGTACGGGTTCCACTGCCATGGGCCCCACTGTTGGGCCCATGGCGGTGGTGGGCCACTGTACCCTGGATGGGACCCACCGCCTGCTTGTTGACCCCCGGAACCGCCACCAGAACCGCCTCGTTTGCCCCCGCAGTTTTTGTTATTATTTTTGCGATTATTCTTGCCGCCACCATTATTATGGTTTTGGCTCGAATTATTAACAAAACCCGAAGGACTAGGAGAGGATGCCACCATGACAACTGGGCTTGCTCCGGTAGCCGCCTTTTTAGCCAAACCGGCTTCTTCCAACGTCAGCATGGAGCGGGCTTGATGAAAGTCGGGAAGAGGGTTGCTTTGGCGAAAGAGAGTTCCAACACCATTATAGGCCTCCGAAAGACCGGCAACCAACTGTAGAACTAGACGATTATTTGTTACTGGTGCGCCAACATTACGGAGTTGATCCGCCAACTCCTTTAGTTTCTTGCAATATGCAGAAACGTTCGAAAATTCGTCCATTCGAACGAGAGAGAATTCCTGCTCGAGTGTGACGACACGGGAATTTTGGTTGTCTTGGAATATGTCACGCAATCTATTCCATGCAGCCATAGCCGTGGTATCTGGCTCAATAATCGTCTGTAGAAGGTCCACTGAAATAGTGGCGTATATCCACCGAAGAACGGTAGCATCAAGTGTAATCCATAACTCAGGATCCTCCGCAGGAAGAGGTCTAGCGGGAGGAATGATGTGATGAAGAACTTGATAAGATATAGCGTGAATTTTAAACAACTCCGCCCACGTTGCATATTGAACGTTTTCCATCTCAAGGACAATAGGGACACTTAGCTTGATATTGGAAACCGTGAGGGCAGGGTGAAAATTGTTCTTAGTCATATTGAAAGAACAAAGAAGGAGGGAAAATTTAAGAGAGGTTTTTGAGAGCGGAAGACAAAATTTTTGGAGAGAAAACCCGAGGGGGGGGGGGGTTCTCGGCCACAAGGCAAAAGTTGAGAGAAAAACTTTTGTGTAGACCTAGTCTCTTGATACCATGAAAGAAATAATCCCCTTGATTATTTTCATTAATTGAAAGGCTATATATACAAGTTACATATTTTCATAATAGGAAAATCCTTTTCCTATTCTACTTCTAAATCCTGATTCTACCATAATTCTAACTATACAATTATGGTAAGTGTATAATACTAATTAAGGTATCCTTTATATTACAATATCCTACAAATATATATACCATATATACAATATCCTAATGTTACTTGGATTTTGCATATCTGGCCGAGAGGTCCACTGCTTAGGCCCAAGTCTGCTGGAACACAACTCGCCGGGACTTGGCCGAAAGCCCACCGCCTACAATTCACTGCTGCTTCTCTGTTGGACTTGGCCGAAAGCCCACCGCCTACAATTCACTCGCTTGCTTGTCGTTTCACCCATTGCTTTAATCCGATGATATATATGTGATATACACTGATGTATATTCAGTGTATATCACATGTATATTGCTCAGTTTAACAGTGATCTCTTAATTACATCCTAACTATTTCGTTAATGCACAAAATGGGGGGTTGACTAGTGGCAAAACATAATATTATCGAACTCATTCCATGATTATGAATGAAGTGTAGATTAATTAGTCTCCACACATCATTAGTTTCTTCATTAATTTTAACAGCAAACACTTTCGAGATCCATTCTTTTCCTTTTTCTTGATGTAGTCCTTCATTTGATATTTGACATTTATCCTTAAATCAAATAATTTCCAACTTAACGTCTATCCTAAATTAAGAATATCCTATTTAGGTGCTGAGGTAGATTAGAATAAGTTGGTATCTAATAGTCTAGTCATATTTTTGGACGTCTAAGGCAGGTTGTTGGAATTAACTATTTAATTAAATTTAAAAATAAATAAGATTATTTGATTCATGTGGCTTAATTACGAATGCAAGATGTGTATAATTTGATTAAGTCAGGAACAATTTCAGTTAAATATCTTCTGAAAATTAACATATGATATTGAATGTAGTCTTAATCTTGGGAAAAATAAAGTAAACCACTATAGTCTCAGGGGCGGAGCTACAACCATCCAAGGGTGGTCAGTTAAACACCTTCGCCAGAAAAATTATATTATAGGTCAAATTATGTTATTAAGGTCATATATTAATATAAAAAACCCTTGACACAAGCAGCTTTTTTGGTGTGATGGTTAAGGGTGTGCATTTTCGGCCCAATGGTTTGAGTTCAACACCTGACGCAGTCCACAACATTATCATGTTTTTTTATTTTAACAGATTTGAATCTCACAAGCTACACACCTATAGCTGTGATCAGTACACTAATGAATTACAGGTCACCCACAAATATAATTATTTTAGTTTACTTAAGATTCTTAAATATTTGTCAAGTTTCTTAATACTCTATCCGTCCCAATTTATATAATTAGTTTGACTGGGCACGAAGTTTAAAATATAATGAAAGATTTTTTAATTTTGTGGTCTAAAATAAGCAAAAATATTTGTGTTGTTATAGATCATCTCGTTAAGCGTAAAATGTAAAATTTAAAGTTAAATTGTTGTCAAATAAAGAAACGTGTTATCATTTTTTAGACTGACTAAAAAAAAGTGTGTTATATAAACTGAGAAAAAGGGAGTATTACAATTCTAATTAACATGTGTGTGTGAGAGAGAGATTTTTTTTTTTATATACCCGCAAGGGTAGCCAAGTTGATGTAGCGGTAGAGCGCGGGACCGCAAGGTCACGAGTTCGATCCCCTGCATAAACCTTCTTGGTTGAGCCTGTCACACATGGCTTGGCTTGCCAAGTGTGGTTAATCGGCTGACGTGGTTTGCAGGCTATTGCGTCAGTCCGGGGTTTACCATGTGCGCACTCAAGAGAGTAGCGGCTGTGGGTTCCTTCGTCAACAAAAAAAAAAAAATACTTCACTTTATACATTAGTTCGTATATTTTCATTAATAAAATCAACACAACAAAAATAATTAAAAACTTCCGTTGTTTGTGTTTGATAGAAATAGATGTTGGGATGTTCATGGAAGAGTCGCTAGGTTTTAGTAGTGAACCTGCTTATCAAATCTGTTTTGTTATTTACTCATTAAAATCTTGAACACTCTTCATAAATTATTTTGCTCCGATGATGCGTGTGAATACTTCGTCAAAAGCCATTACCAAAATTATTCTTTGCAAATGGGTACAAACAATTACTACTACCATTTAATTATGTGCCTGTTAATGTATCCTTTTTTGTTATTGGAAAATATTGACAATATGTACCTCCAATACCCTCCACAACTAGAAAGGAGATGACTTTTGCACCTACCCATCATTAAAAATTAAATATACGGACGTGTGGACTTTGTATGTGTTTGGATAAATCAAAGCTTTATTGGGATCGGATTCCTCAATCCTTCTAATACCAAAACAAGAAAGTATTACTACAAAGGTATGGGCACAATTGACAAATTAAAAAGTCCCCCGGACATAGTTGGATGACAAAGGAGAGTAACTTAAAATCCAGCTGGAGGCCTGCAGCGTGGGTTCGAACCTTTGTGAGAGCAATTTGCTTTATTATGGAATAAAACCTTGTAGGTGATATCAATTACTTTGTTCTCAAACCTGGTCATTCAGACACATCCGGCGATTTACTATGAGCACAATTGACAAATTAAAAAGATACTATCATTCAAAAGAATCGACACTGACATCTTTTCTATTAGCGCCAACAGGTTTAGATATATAGTATAGGATATATAAAGTAGTACAACTATCAAAAAAGAAAAATTCTATAAATTTCGTAGGCATGTATTCGTTAGAATTTATTTATTTGTTGATTGATTTTCTTGCTTTTTTCTTCTTCTTCTATGAATTGAAGACGAGACTAGCTAGTTACTTAATTAATATGGTTAACAAAAAACAAAGGCAAAAATGAAAACAAACTAGCAAGTGTTTTTCCAGTTCTGTTGAATAGTAGTGAGGAGTCCCTGTTGGACTAATAGCGCGCTTGATCTGGCGAAATTAGTATTTTTATTAAATTTATTCACTTTCTATGAAAAATATTTTGTGTTTAGCTAAATCATTTGAAAAGTATTTTTATTACTATAGTTTATCTTTGGCCAATATTTTCAGTAGGCGTTTTTAAATGTCAAATTATAAAAACGAAAGTTACCACTAATTTTAATCTATATTTTAATAAAAGCACGAAGGATCTTATAAATGTTGATTGAACTTTTTGTCTTCATTAAAAAACTCTACAATAGACAAAATTTTCATTTAATAATATTTAGGACTTTAAAATTAACTAAAATTTATTTATTAAATCTTTCCTTATTTGATTAAAAGTCTACATATTAAAAAACAATTCTGATATAATATTTTTTCCTTAATATTATTAGGGTTAGCATACATCATCTATAAAAGCATGATCAAATCTTTTTAAACAAGAACGGCAAAATAATGTGGATAAAGTAAGTGCATGTGTATTAGGTTATTGAATCATTGAGCTAGCGATGTTCTTTTGAAACAAGAACGGCAAATTTGTGTGGGTAGAGTAATTAGTTCGGGTATTAGGTTATTGAATCCAAATTTTCTTCATAATTTGACTTGAGCTACATATTCGATAGACCTGGAAATGTCCTCTAATTTCATTTGGATTTTAATTAGTATGTGTATGTGATTAAGTTTTTTACATGAATCCATGTAGATAAAGTCACTATTCCATATTTTTTACGTTTCCGAAAATTGTACATTGTTTTGGTTTAGGGTCATATGTATGAATTAGATTTTAACAAATAGCTTTGGATAGTGGCGGATCTAGAGCATAAGCTACGGATTCACAGAAAAACAGTATAAAAAAGGTTACAAAATTTGGCAAACTTCTCAAAAGGCATTATCAATTCTATATATATCATCTTTGTTTATCTTTTTCGTTTCCGAAATTGTGGATTATTTTGGTTTATAGTTATAAGGATCATATATATGAAGTAGATGTTATTAGTGAATACTTTTGTCCCTTTCATGCCTGGATGCCAAATGATCAATAGATATACCGTCTTGCTAGGTAGATTTGAATATTGTGAATCTAGAGCACAAGTTACGGGTTTACAGAAATTAGGTAGCTTTTGCACAAGTTTTGCATATATATATAATAAGAAATTCATTAAATTTTATATAAATATTTAATTGTGAACTCAATTATTATTATTATTATTATTATTATACATTAATTTAAAATAGCTATAGGAACTCATAAGATTCAAATTCTGAATCTGCCTCTAACTTTGAATTTTAGTTGTTTTGTTAGATATCCAACATTGGATTCTCTAAACACATAAGGATCCTAAGGACCGAAACTTGCTATCATTAGTAGGGATGACAGGTGGGTATAATTTTGCGGATTTCCTACCGCACCCGTCCCAGTTGGGGCGAGTATGGGTATTGAAAATGTACCCTCCATGGGTAGGCGGGCAGGTGATGGATTTGCAGTTATACTCGCCTCATACCCACCTCCCCCGCCCCGCATCCAACTGCCCGCCTACCCGCCCCATAAGCCCAGTACAAACTGATTTTTCATTTTTTATTTCAAGTCATTTTAAATTGAGCCCAGGCCGATTAAGCCCAAGCCCAATATCAATTCGTCAAAGGCAAAGAAGAGAAGGGTAAAATGCCCATTTGTTCTTTTCCCTTCAAAAGGCGTGAAAACCCTAGACGCACGAAGCCCACACTATTTTGCCCATCTGATTCGGCTTTTCTCTGTTTTCTATGTGATGCTAAGGTTCATCATGCTAATTTCCTTGTTGATTGCCACCTTCGTCTTGCTAATTGCTCTCACTTCAATATCCTTACAAAAGATCATTACTCTCCCTTTTCTCGTCCCGCTCTTTGTCCTTCACTGCAATATCCTTACAAAAGATCATTTTGTTACATAACATAATAATTTCAAATGGCTCCGAAAAACCAAAACAAGCCGCCTCTTCCTAACTTTTCAACTCCTTTCAATGTAAGCATTTATTATTTTCAATTAAGAGTATTTCTTATTTTGAAGTTCAAGGACAGAAGTTCCTAATGTGTTTGATGTTATTTTTGTGAGATCTGTTATCTGGTCAAGGAAGACTACTGTAAATTATGAGTTTTCCTTTATTTTGATGTTTAATTGAAGTTTCTAATTTTTTTCGTGTTCTTTTAGTTGAGGAAAAGTACTGTAATTCTGTGTATTTTCTTATTTTGATGTCTTAAGTGAAGAAGTTCTTAATTTTTGGGAGTTTACTATTTTGGTTTATAGAGAAAATACACAGCATGTGAGGTTTCAATAGAGAAGAGAATGAGAATAGGCTGATATGGCTGGCGGGTACAGGCGGGTATTGGCGGGTGGCGGATATCCACTTAGGTGGTGGAGCGGGTGTGGATTTAGGAATATACCCGCCTAGGCAGGTATGAATGTTGAAATTATACCCGCCACGAGTAGCGGGTATAAAATTTTCTGACGGGTACGGGTGCGGGGGAGGGGTACCCTCACCCGCCCCGCCCAATTGCCATCCCTAATCATTAGGTACTTGATTAATCTTCTATTTGAGACATTGTTATTCCGTGTTGATATGCTTTTAGACCTTTAACTTGTACTTGTCTTTTTTGAAATTGTTTTGCTTTAAGATTATCCTTAATTAGGTCTATACAAATAATGATACCGTGTAATTATTGATTTTGAAGCTTTAGAATACATTCTTTTGCTTTGAAACATTTGTTAGTCATGACAGCTAATCCAACTTATTCAATAGGACTTCAAATCATCGTAAGACAAATATTAGACAACTTTCAATTCTATCCCTGCAAACTGAGTGTAAAAATTTAGACTGCGTTAAAGCTGATTTTATGCACACATATTGAATGTGTTCTAGCTGGTAAATTTTTAGATTCTAGAGTCTTTTTGTGAATTTCTTAATTTTAGAATATTACTTTTTACGGCATTATCTACCATTAAATACCAGATTTTGATTTTTCCAACTTATTTATGTTGATCGATTAGATGGGATATTGTGGTGTTCACGCCATTCTGAGAAAGCAACTATGGTAATTTTTGTGTTCTCCACTATCATATGGTGTTATTTTAAAAGTATGAATATAAATGTTGACGGCCAAAATATTCTTTAAATATTGAACGATTTTTATACCCTTAATAATAACTCACAAAGAAGGATATAACTGAAAATAGAACATGCTAGTATTAATAGAACATGCTAGTATTAATAGAACATGCTAGTATTAAGAGTTGTAGTAGAATAGATTTCTAATCCTATTTTTTTTTTTATACAACAACAGGTAAATATATAACTATTTATCAGCATGGCAGCGTGTGTATACATATACGGCCTTAACGTCTGACCAAGTTTCTTCAAGGATGTGTCCATTAGCTTGAAGTTGAATGAAATGGAGTCAAATATCGGAGGCAAAAAAGTCTGCACTTAGAAATTAGCGGTAACTTTTTGCCATTTATTACAGCATGCTTTATTGCTTTAGTTGTATTCTTTCCTTTCTTGCTGTTTTTTTCTATCCGTATATATATATATATATATATATAGGTGTCAATGATGGTTGGCGATTTGGGGTACTAAGGCTAGGGCTTTATAAGTATTTTGATTATAGTGTTTCTCTTCGTATAATTATGTGATGCTCTTTTGTGCTTTGCATAATGAAGCTAATATGTTCCGAAGGCAGATTCAAATTTTAAAATTTATGAGTTTCTACAATAATTTTAAATTAATATATAATATTAATCATGTTTATAATCAAATATTTATATATTTGTTGAATTTCTTGATATATCCTTTAGATTCTCTTCTAAATTCATCCCTCAATATGTCAAAGTTAAATACTTCATGTTGCACGCTTGATTCAATTAAACTAATATCTTTGGTAATTTTACTTATAATTAGTACTTATAATACATGAATTATTTATTTCTTAACCTACAACAAAACAACCCCTTTAAATTTTGTATGGATCTAAAATATGGACAATGTCCGAAGTATTTTCCTTCCCACTAGTAGTACAATATGAGATCGTGATGCGAACAAGTTGACAAATCCAAGTCATTTTGATATTTTCCAAGAAAGTATCTTCTCCTTACAATTTCCACATACTCTCTTTCTTCCTCACCAAGTCTCTCTCTCCGGGCATACCCCCTAATATATATATATATACACACACACCTCTACTCTCTAGCCAGCGAAACCCATTTCAATTCTTCAATATCCTTCGCTAGCTGTTCCTCTGCTTTGTAAGTATGTCTATGTACATGCAGATACTTTATAGAATTTCAATTTTCCCATTTCTTGAATTCGATTCATCCAGTTTTTTACATATTGTTTTTCTTTAATCTTTTGTATGTTTGAGTGAATGCGTGAAGACTCGCTTGCTTGTAGAATCTAAGCAGTGAGATAATTTCCGTAAATTACTCCTTTTCCCCAATTTATGTGATATTTTTCCCTTGTCGAGAGTTAATTTGACTAATCTCTGAAGGATTGGATAAACTCATTATTTTAAAATTAAAATTTAGATAGTCATATTATAAAAGTCTAGAAATTCTTCTCATATCAATTTGATTGAAAAATGCATTTAAAACTGTTCGATCAAAGTTCACATACGCAGCAGCGAAAAGTGTCATATAATTTGGTACGGAGAGAGTACTTTTAAACAGAAAATTGCTACTCTAGTTTCTTTGATGCCCATGGATTTTAGTTTCTTTGCTTCTTGGATTGAAAGTTGGTTTTGGGTTTGATAAGGTATGGTAGGTTGAGAAGTTTCATTCTTTAGAAGATTGACAGAGAAAATTCAACTTTATATGTCAATTTGGTGAGATATGCCTTTTGTAGATGAACAAACTTAGATGTAGAAAACTATAATTGGACTGGTGACATCATCAACAACAACAACATACCCAGTGAAATTCCACAATGTGCGGATTGTGGGGGTCTCGGGAGGGTAAAGTATACGCATACCTTACCCCTCTGCCTTGGGAGTTAGAGGTTGTTTTCGAAAGACCCTCGGCTCAAGAGAACGCTTGACAAAAAAAGGTTAGATACGGATAAATAGATCAAAACAATATTAAAATGAACATAACAAGAGCTAAAAACCATGATAAAGCAGCCTGAAAAAGGAGTCAGTAGCTACCACAGATAAATAAGGTAAAAAGCATGATATAGTATTATGAAAGAACAGCGGTACAAGAAATAACAGAATGTAACAGAAATAGAAGGGCAAGAAACTATACATGTGATACTACGACTACTACTATGGACCTACGAAATAAGGCAACACACTACTAACTACTATCCTTCTACCCTAATACGTGTCCTCCATAGCTTGAACATTCACCATGTCCTGTTGAATCACCTCTCCCCAATACTTCTTTGGTCTACCTCTATCTCTTCTGAAACCGTCCATAGCCAACCTCTCACACTTCCGCATTGGGGCATCCGTGCCTCTTCTCTGCACATGACCGAACCATCTCAACCTCGTTTCCCGCATCTTATCATCCACCGAGGTCACTCTCACTTTGTCTCGGATATATTTATTTCTAATCCTATTTCTCCGAGTATACCCACACATCCATCGCAATATCCTCATTTTCGCAACTTTCATCTTCTGGATGTGAGAGTTCTTGACTGGTCAACACTCCGGTCCATACAACATAGTTAGTCTAATTGCTGACATCGTAACACTGAGTCTTTTCTTGGTTAACTGCGAGTTTTATTGCAAGTTTTGCACTAACATGTAAAAAGAAACAATACCCATTTTCTCCAAAAAGTTTGAATAACAGTTGATCTTTAGTCTCAGGGAAAAGTTCGAAAATATTTACCCCTTTTGGACAGTGAGCTTGAGGTGTTCAAGTGTAATTGTAAACTTACTATTGTGTTCTTCCATTTGAGAAATTAGTACTAGTCGAAATTGCTCGTTGATAATGACAAGTTCTCTTGGTGTAATATCTTTTGAGTATGCTTCATGCGTGAATTATGTGGATCATCTTCCTTTTCATAAAATCTTTACACAGTATGGGCAATTTGTTGTGCTGTATACAAGTTGATCAATTTTACAAATAAGTTGTATAGTGAAAATAGCTACGTTAGTTTCTTTGATGCCATGGATTTTAGTTTACTGTCTTTTCTAAAGTAGGTTGAGAAGTTTCTTTCGTCCGAAAATTGACTGGAAAATCCAACTTTCATGTCAATTTGGTGGGATATGCCTTTTATAGATGCATATAGTTAGCTGTAGAAAACAGTATTGGACTACTGACATCGTGTCAATGAATTTAATTTCTAGGTTAACTATGAGTTTATTGCTAATTTTGCTGTAAATTGGTCACAAAGAACTGCTTCCACTCACAAAAGGAGAAAAAGAAGCATTAATTTCCTTCCCAAAAATTCAATTAGCAGTTCGTCTTTAGTCCTCTGGAAAATTTGGGTTGTGAACTTGACATGTTGAAGTGTAATTTGTTAACTTAGTAACTACTCTGTTCAATTTTTTATTTGAGAAATTATTACTAATCGAAATTGCCCGTTGATAATGACAAGTTCTCTTGGTGTAATATCTTTTGAGTATGTTTCATGGGTAAATTTTGTGGATCATCTTCCTTTTCATGTCATCCTTACAGAGTATGGGCAATTTGTTGTGCTGTGTACAAGTTGATCAATCCACTGTTGCAATTAAGGAGCAGTTTGGCAAGTATCAAGATGTGCTTGAGCCAGGTTGCCACTGTCTGCCTTGGTTCCTCGGATTCCAGCTAGCTGGCTATCTTTCCCTCAGGTTGCAGCAACTCGATGTTCGCTGCGAGACAAAGACAAAGGTCTATTCTTTATTCCGAAACAGGAATTCCATTTGACTTGAAAGACTGTTGGTTCATAGACAAATCTCAAAGTCAATCACAATTTGCACTATCACAAACATAAGTAGGTGATGGTTTTTCAGAGTTCATGCATATTATGGCTTAATACGTATATGGCAATAAATGTGCAGGATAATGTGTTTGTCAATGTTGTGGCATCAATTCAGTATCGTGCCCTGGCAGACAAAGCAAATGATGCTTTCTACAAACTAAGCAACACTAAGGGTCAAATTCAGGCCTATGTTTTTGATGGTAGACATCTAAGCTGTCTGTTTATATATCTGATTATTCTCCCTTGGAATCTATTTCTGAGAATAAATTAATTTCATTAGATAATGCTAACTCTGCTAACTTACACGAACCTATGTTTTATATTTTTTCAGTCATAAGAGCAAGTGTTCCAAAACTCAATCTTGATGATGTTTTTGAGCAGAAAAATGAAATTGCCAGGGCTGTTGAGGATGAACTTGAGAAGGTAGGACAATTCTTCTGTTTTTTTTAATCGATACAAACAATTTGAATTGTTTATTGGATCTCATATGAATGCCATTATGATCCTTTACAGGCTATGTCAGCTTATGGATATGAAATTGTTCAGACACTTATAGTTGATATAGAACCAGATGAGCATGTGAAGAGAGCTATGAATGAAATCAATGCTGGTATGTTAAGATCTCCGCTCTCTAATTAAGCCTGATGCCTGCTGTTTCTCAACTGCTCTAACTAGATAGTCCTGAGAGATGTGTCACTTGATGGATTTTCCTTGTAGTACCATGTGAACTATTTATGTAAAACAATTTCTTCACAGACATAATACTGCTTTAGGAGTTGTAGTGACATCTACGTCTGCCAAGCTCTTCAAGGACTAGTTTCTATTTCCTTCCCATGTTTAATTATTTTTTAAGTGCAAGTAAGAATGGCAGTGGGGAGGTGCGGGACGGGTGCAGGGCGGGTTGGGCTTAACCCGCAAAATTTCAGTCCACCCTGCCCCATTGCCATCCCCAAGTGTAAGCAAGGGCTTCAAGGGTGAGGATATTCTTTTCGTTTGTCTTTTTTCAGTTTACCTAATTGAAGGTAATGGTATTCTTACTCCGTTTGTCTTGATATTTTTCATGTCTCAACTATTTTCAACTTTACAGCTGCTCGGATGAGGGCGGCTGCTAATGAGAAGGCAGAGGCAGAAAAGATTTTACAAATTAAAAGGGCTGAAGGAGAGGCAGAGTCAAAGTATCTCTCAGGGTTAGGTATTGCACGACAGCGTCAAGCAATTGTGGATGGTTTGAGAGACAGTGTGCTCGGATTCTCAGTGAATGTGCCTGGAACCTCAGCAAAGGATGTTATGGACATGGTCCTCTTGACCCAGTACTTTGACACCATGAAAGAAATTGGCGCTTCCAGCAAATCATCTACCGTCTTCCTTCCTCATGGACCTGGTGCTGTAAGAGATGTGGCAAGCCAGATTCGCGATGGACTCCTTCAAGCTTCTGCTGATCACTAAATGGTTCTATCTCTCAGAAATGTCCATGAGTTTCACTTGAAGCAGCTGTTCCGTTTTGTCTTTACTTTCTAAAGTGTGGATATATGTGGTGAGTTTGATTTTGTATTTGTGAATGCCAGACCTATGTTCATATGTAGATTGTAAAAATTTAAAGATTTCCAGACCTTTAAAGAATTGTGAAATGCTATTAATAGATTGATATGATATTGCTCCTCTGTGACGATTTAAGCTGGAGGGATATTCCGGTGTACATTTTAACTTTGCAATATTTCAGAGTTGTTGCAACGTTTGGTTATCTCCGAAACTTTCAGGACCAAAATGCAAATAAGAAACATTTCAGGGACCAAAAAGAAAATTTCGGAAGACAGCCCACATCTCACGACCCATGACCCGAGCCCAGACCGGACCTGATCGGACAGGCAGGCGGGCGGCGGCACGCGTTTGGGGCTTAGCCCCGAACCCAAGTTCACTTAGGTCCTCCCTCTTCTTAACACATGAGTTACCTCTTGGGGTCTCAAACCCTTAAAATAGAGTTTATATAGTGTTCAATCCTTTCATCTTCTACCTATGTGGGAGATTTGTTATTTGGCCAAAACAATGCATCTATTAATGTTTCAAACACCTTACTTTTTGTACCAATATCTCTTTCATTCTTAACGAAATTTTGACGATACTTGGCATTAATATCATCTATTCATTTAGTAGACTAGGCATGTGCGAAGAAACGATGTTTGTGACATGCGGGGCCCACGTGTTTAAGTCACTAAAGACGGGAAAAATTCAATCCCACATAGTTAAATTTACAACAATCCCCTCTTGAAAGAGAATTGGTGCACACAGGGTGCCAAAGTTCAACAATCTTTCAGCGGAAAGATACTGTATCAGGAAAGGTAGCTTTCGCTTTGAACCTTCCTTAGTTGATTATCATCGGATTTACTTATTGCGCGGTGAACGTGATGTCTTGAACCGTCAGTGTTTAGTGTAAACCAAGACAATGATATCAACACAATAACTCCCCTTATTTATTTCTTCTTATGGTTTTGTCCGGTGTGGTCATGGACAACTCTTAGATTCTTAAGTGCATACAATTTAAGCGGCCTGTCTTCGCACTTAAATAGGTGATCCCCTATAAAGTATCCTGCTATACCCCACTCGCATGTGTTTAGTAATCATTAAAAGTTTTAGAAATTTATCATTACCATTTTTGCAGGCAGCACTTAATGACTATCGCGGGAATAACTTTAGAATTATATTTCTTTAAAAATAATAATTCGAAGTGCTCTTACTTCAAGTGAAGCGCTAAAACTGGACCTCTACAGTTTAGTTGTCCCATTGAACCAAATTCTTGGGATCTCCCGTCAGTAAGGTTGGGTTACCACCAAAAAGATTCTTATTGTTTGGGTATTAAGCTCGTTCCCCTAGATAGACATAATATTTGATCTTTAGGTAGGCCTTTAGTTAATGGATCTGCTATATTATCCTTTGATTTGACGTAACCACTGGAAATGACACCCGTGGTGATCAACTGCCTAACGGTCTTATGTCTCCGATGAATATGTCTAGACTTGCCGTTGTACATACTGTTTCGTGTCCTTCCTAAAGTCGATTGGCTGTCACAGTGAATCATCACCGAAGGTACGGGTTTATCCCAACAAGGGATATCCTCTAAGAAGTCGTGAATCCATTCTGCTTCTTCTCTTGCTTTATCCAAAGCAATAAACTCTGATTCCATCGTAGATCGGGCAATACATGTTTTCTTAGAGGACTTCCAAGATACAGCCCCACCACCAATTGTAAAAACATACCCACTGGTGGATTTGGTGTTCTTTATGTCTGATATGCAGTTTGCATCACTGTATCCTTCCAATATGATTGGATATTGAGAATAATGTAATCTGTAAGTCAGCGGATATTTCAGATATCGTAGTATCCGATTTAACGCCTTCCAGTGATCAATTCTAGGATTACGAGTAAACCTAGCCAACTTATTGACTGGATAAGAGATGTCGGGTCGGCTGTAGTTTGTAATGTACATTAAACTACCAATGACCTTCACATATCGCTCTTGGAATACGGGTGCACCACGTTTCTTATCAATTCTATGATTCATATCCATTTGTGACTTCATAGGGGGACTGTCAAATACATCAAATTTCCTCAAAACATCTTCAATGTAATGAGATTGAGATAAGATCAGCCCGTCAGATGTCTTAGAAATATTAATTCCTAAGATTACATCTGCAATATTCATATCTTTCATGTCGAAACATTGTTTCAACATATTCTTGGTTTCCATGATCAAGTTTAGACTATTTCTGGTGATGAGCATGTCATCTACGTAAAGGCATATCATGACAAATGAGTTAGAGTTCCCTTTGATATAGATACATTTATCACATTCATTTATGGAGAAACCTTTTGATAATAAAGTATTATCAAACTTTTCATGCCATTGTTTCGAGGCTTGTTTGAGTCCGTATAGAGACTTAACAAGTCGACATACTTTCTTTTCTTGTCCTGGAATTACATATCTCTTGGATTGTTCCATGTATATTTCCTCTTCCAACTCTCCGTTTAAGAAGGCTGTCTTAACATCCATTTGATGTATCTCAAGGTCACACAAATCTGCTATGGCTATGAATACCCTTATGGACGTTAATCTAGACACAAGGGAGTATGTGTCGAAGTAATCTAGACCTTCCTTTTGTCTGTAGCCTTTGACTACTAATCTGGCCTTATATTTGTCAATAGTTTCATCTACTTTGTACTTTCTTTTGAGTATCCACTTGCAACCCAAATGTTTGCTTCCCGGAGGAAGGTCAACCATTTTCCAAGTATGGTTCTGCATGATGGAAGCTATTTCGCTTTCTATAGCTTCTTTTCAAAGCAGTGCTTCTGGAGTTGGCAATGCTTCCTTAATTATCCTCGGTTCATTTTCAACCATATATGTTATAAAATCTGGACCAAAGGTTTTGTCCTTTTTGGCCCTTTTGCTCCATCTTGGTTCAACCTCTGGAACCCCTAAGTTCTGTAGATCTGGAACATTAAGTTCCGAATAGTCAGTAACTTTTAAGTCATGTAGATCTGGAACGTCTAGTTCCGGATAATCAGAAACTCCCATGTCTTGTTGATTTTGAGCATTTTGTTCATAACTTCGTTTGCGCGAAATTAACTCTTTTTCCTTTCGAGGAAAGATATGTTCAAAGAATTCAGTCTTCCTTGATTCCATGATCGTACCCTCGTGGATATCAGGTATCTCCGACTTATACACTAAGAAGCGATAAGCACTATTGTTATTTGCATATCCGATGAATATGCAATCTACAGTCTTTGGTCCAATTTTGACATATTTTGGTTTAGGTATTTCGACCTTTGCCAAACAGCCCCACACTTTCAAATATTTGTAAGTGGGTTTCTTTCCTTTCCATGATTCATATAAAGTTTTATCCTTATGCTTATGCGGAACTCTATTGAGAATTGTCTTAGCGGTAAGAATCGCTTCGCCCCACATATTTTGGGCTAAACCGGAATTGATAAGTAAATCATTCATCATTTCCTTTAACGTACGGTTTTTATGCTCGGCAATACCGTTAGACTGAGGCGAGTAAGGAGCGGTCGTTTGATGAATAATGCTGAATTGAGCACAGTATTCTTCAAACGGTGTTACGTATTCTCCCCCTCTATCACTACGAATTGCCTTAATTCGTAGGTTTAGTTGATTTTCAACTTCTGCTTTGTAACGTTTAAATGCTTCAAACGCTTCATCTTTACCTTTCATCAAGTAAACATAACAGTACCTTGTACTATCATCAATGAAAGTCACAAAGTACTTGTTCCCCCTAGTTTGCACAAACTTTAAATCACATATGTCGGTGTGAATAAGTTCTAGAGGAGCGGTGTTTCTTTCGACTTAATGGAAAGATGATTTGGTTAATTTTGCCTCTACGCACACCTCACATTTATGTTGAGGGTTTATGTCGAAGGAAGGCAACAATTCCAACTTTACTAACTTTTGAATGAATTTGTAGTTAACGTGTCGTAATCTATGATGCCATAAATTAGATGACTCAAGCAAGTAGGTAGAAAGCTTTATTTCATTAGATGAACGGAATACATACATAATATTCATTTTGAAGAGGCCGTCACACACGAAGCCCCTTCCTACAAATATACCATTCTTAGTTATTACAAATTTGTTGGACTAAAAAACTAGTCTAAAGCCAGCCTTGACCAACAGTGGCCCTGAAACCAAGTTCTTGCGGATTTCAGGGACGTGCATCACTTCCTTCAGAGTAAGCTCTTTGCCTGAAGTCAATTTGAGGTTAATCTTTCCAACCCCTTGCACTTCAGAGGTAGCATTGTTGCCCATGAACAACGTTTTGCCCGAGATTGGGGCGTAAGAGGAGAATGCACTCTTGTCATAGCAGATGTGACGGGTTGCACCCGTGTCTATCCACTATTGTCTTGGATTCTCCACCAGATTTGCCTCCAGCACTACAGTCGAGAAATCCACAATCATGTCGTCAAGGTTGGAATGATCATCCTTGTCTTGCACAACGTTAGCCTTGGCCTTTCCTTTGTTCTTGGCATTTTCCTTCTGCTCTCGCTTCAGTTTGTGACACTCTTTGATCATATGGCCAAGCTTTCCACAGTGATGGCGGTTTCCTTTGAACTTCTCTATTGTTTGGCTTTTGTCGTCTCTATGGAACTTGCGATTTTTGTTAGCGTTTCCCTTCTAATCAACCAGATTCGCTTTTGCCTCCATTAGCTGATTTCCCTTAGATATATCCCTTTTATTGTCCTCATGTATTTGCAGTTTGATGATAAGGTCTTCAAACCCCATTTCTTTTGTCTTTAGTTTGAGATAACTCATGAACTCGTTCCACGAGGAATGCAATTTCTCAATCAAAGACGCAACCTGAAACTGCTCATTTAGCTTCATTCCTTCCAAGTCTAAATGATGAAGAATCATTTGAAATTCCTGGATTTGGGACATCACTGATTTACCATCCACCATTTGAAATTTCAAAAACTTTCCAACGATGAATTTCTTAGTACTCGCATCTTATGCGCTGTAATTTTTCTTGAGTTTTTCCCACAACTCATTTGCCGTCTTCACGGTGCAATACACAGTATAGAGTGTATCTAACAGACCGTTCAGAATGCAGCTTTTGCACATGAAATCACTATAATTCCAGGCATCCAGTGTTAACTTCAGGGCATTTGTGACCTGGATATCTTCGCCCACTTCAGTCATTGTGTTAGACTGAGTGCCTATTGCATCCCCACCAGAAGGAGAATTTTTTGTCAGAAAGCGTGACAGGTTCAACGTAGTCAGATAGAACAACATCTTTTGTTGCCATCTCTTGAAATTGGTATCCAGAAACTTTTCTGGGTGTTCGCTTTGAAAACTAGCAGGAGTAGGGACAATAACATTCCCTTGAGTAGCAGCAGTAGAACCAGAAGCAATGTTTGAAACAGACATTAGAAAATTTTGTCTTAAATTGTGGGTAAAATGGTGTATCTGAAAGGTTAAACAAGAAGAAAGGCTGAGTCGAGAGATGACTCTCTATATTTAAGACAAAATTGTCTCGTATATATGCTTTTACGATAATGGACAATAGTCTTCCAAGATAAAACAACAACAACCAACAATACAAAGCAAGTAAGGTTGATTCTGGCGAAGAAAAAAAATATAGAACAGACTACTGAAGAGAGGAGAGGATTTATGTATTTTCGTATGTTTGAAATGAACAGTAATGTTCAATTTTATAGGTGAAGAAGAAGGCATTTCTGATTGTTGAAGTCAGATTAGTTGCTATGTTTCAGAGCCGTTGCTATGTTTGGTTATCTCTGAAATTTTCAGGACCAAAATGTACATAAGAAATATTTCAGGGACCAAAAAATATTCCGGAAGACAGCCCACATCCCATTCAGAATCGTTGCAACGTTTGGTTATCTCTGAAACTTTCAGGACCAAAATGTAAATAAGAAACATTTTAGGGACCCAAAAGAAAATTTTGAAAGATAGCACACAGCCCGAGCCTGGACGGGCGGGCGGCGATGCGCGTGTGTGGCTTAGCCCTGTACCCAAGCTCACCTAGGTCCTCCCTCTTCTTAACACATGAGTTACCCCTTGGAGTCCCAAATCCTTACTCAAAAAAAGAGTTTATATAGTGTTCAATCCTTCCATCTTCTACCTATGTGGAAGATTTGTTATTTGGCTAAAACAATCCATCTATTCATGTCTCAAACACCTTACTTTGTGTACCAATATCTCTTTCATTCCTTAACGAAATTTGACGATACTTGACACTAATATCATCTACTCATTTAGTAGATTAGGCATGTGCGAAGAAATGATGTTTTCGACATGCGGGGCCCACGTGTTTAAGTCACTAAAGACGGGAAAAACTCAATCCCACATAGATAAATTTTCAACATGCCTAACTTATGGCTCATGCTCATAACTCATAAGCACTTAGCTTATAAGCAGTTTTAACATTTCTAACCAAACACATCGATACGTTAAGAAGCGCCTATAAAATAGTTTGACTAGCTTATCAGCTTATCCGATGCCCTTGCAATGCAAGAAAGGTGCTATCATTAGTTTAACAACTTTTGTTACCATACTAACCTTGATTATGCGGATGAAAACCCCCTAATTATGATATTACATTGCAAGAAGAGAATCACTTTTTGTGTACCGAAAACAAAGGTTCGAAATCCAAGTTAAGGCAAAGGTATTCAAGAACAGATAGACTATTGCACAGTGATACTATGCTTGAAAGGGTATTCCTCCATATTATTTAAGTTATGAGAATATACTCTTCAAAGTCTATTAAGTTTCCACCATATACAATGCACAAAAAAATATCAAAATAAAGCTTAAAAAAATGTTCCCCTTCCCACGGAGGGTTTGAGAAAAGGTAATATACCCATATGAGCTAGCAGCCTAGCATGCTTTGAATGGCTTTTAGTGGGATGAAAGTGGAACACACAAAAGGCCTTTCAATGTCAGTTAGTACAAAAGAAAGCAAAATATGAATCAAAATTGAGGGCCCTCATCATCACTTCAATTATCTGGTAACATCTAACAATACATAGTAATCCAAAAGTAAAGAATTTTAAATTCCATCATCATTGTTTCTAGAGTAAGACACATAATCCAACCCCCCCCCCCCCCCCCCAATTCTTTATCTATATATTTGAGTAACACACATTTCCTATTTACTACCCAAAAAAGCTTAACAAAGAGAGGGGAAGAGGAAAAGTGCAATGAAGGATAATAAAGAAGTTAAAACAAGAATGGAGAGGATTCTGGAAACCTGAAGAGGACTTGATATTGAAGAATTGTGTGGAGACTCAAGGAGAGGGAAATTGGGCTACCATTTCTGAAAAGTCAGGTATACTTAAAATATTTTAGTCTATAGCAACTTATAACTTGGCTTAATACATCCACATCCCTTTAAATTCGCCAGCAAATTTTATTTAGATACTCGAACTAAAGTTTGTTCTAATTAAGCACCTGAACACATAATAAAGAGTTCCTATCAGACACTTTTAGTTTCAAGTTTTGGAAAAACTTTTGCGCGTGTTCTCAAGCGTCTATTAGGTAGTTAAGCTAACCACATAAAATATGTCACCTCCTTCAATTATACACATCATCCAATCTTAGAACATGCCTGAGGTTTTACTGCTTATTGAGACTAATTCATATAAATTAACGGAGATGACATAATTTAAGTGATTAACTTATATACGTAATGGGCACTCAAGAACACATGTAATTATTTTTCCAAAAATTTGAACGAAAAGTGTCTTATAGGAACACTTTGTTATGTGTTCAGATGCTAAACTAAAATAAGTTGTAATCTAAATAAAATTTGCTGGCAAGTTTAAGAGAACGTCTATCTATTAAGCCCTTTAGTTACTCTGTAAGATATCATCAATGGTCTACTAGAATACTGACAATAAAGAGTTCAATGTTTCAATACCATCTTAGGCTTAATGACGAGTGGTAAGAGCTGCAGACTAAGGTGGAAAAATTATCTGAGGCCAAACATCAAGAGAGGAATGATGTCAGAAGATGAAAAAGACCTCATCATCAGACTCCATAAGCTTCTTGGCAACAGGTCACTATTTTCCCCCTGCTTTCCTGCTAATACAATATGAACAAATAATGGGTTCTTTTTTTAACTTTTCACATGTCTGCTGAAATTAATTACGGGCTTTAGTTAAAATATTACAATATCTATATTCTGATTATATATATTATATGTTATATTTGTGTATATGATATGTATATTATATGTTTATTTATACTTAATATACAAATTCTATACATTTTCTGGCAGAACATAAAGACTCTCCTAAATTTGATGCGTTTTGTTGAAATCCCTCTTAAACTATACATGGTCCTAGTTACACCTGTACTTGGCTTTTTTATGATTGTTACCCCTCAAACAATAATTGATCCTAATTACTCTTGTACTTGGCTTTTCTATAATCATTACCCCTCAAAAGAAAAATAAATAAAGAAGGAAAAATTAATAGTTGTATTTTAATGGAGGAATAGTGAAGATATATATAAGGAAATAAGAAAATAGCCGTTGGAATGACTAAGCATAAAAGGAAATGTTATTTTAGATTTTTTTACACATCAAATTATATGATGTGGCTATTATTAATTTTACACTATCATGCACCAAACTTCATTTGACATCACTTGGATTATAATATAGCCAAGTACATGGAGTAATTAGGACTAGCTATTTGTTTGAAGGGGTAACGATTATCAAAAAATCAAGTACAAGAAGGTAATTAGAATCAACCATAATTTAAGAGAGATTTGAATAAAACGTGTCAAATTTAGGGAAGTCTTAAGGTATTCCGCCTTCTCTCCTGCTTCTTAGCTATAGTTATCTCACTTGTTTTTTTGGTACAGATGGTCACTAATTGCTGGTAGGCTGCCTGGAAGAACAGACAATGAAGTTAAGAACTTCTGGAACACACATTTGAACAACAAGAGATCTTGTAGAAGCAAAAAGAAACATGTCAAGTCCAAGGAGTCCAATAATACTCACAGCCTACAAGGCAAAATTCAAGAGTACCCTGCTGAGACAGTAAGCAACAACCAAGAAATGGCCACCAAAACAGTTTTAGATTCATGGATAGAAGAAATGCAAGACTTTAATTGCAGCTTACTATCACCTAACATGCCATTTCTTGAAGATGAACCTTTTATTCCCATATTGGATGACATTGTCTTGCTTGAAGCATTCACAAGGAATGAGATTCAGCATTCCTTTAGAAATGGCTGAATACATTGACAACCCCTTTGAATTTTTCAATAAGTTTTATTTAGACATTCGAACTGTGCCTAGTCCAATTTAGCATCTGAACACATTCAGCTCAAGTTTTGAAAAAGTTTTTGCGCGTGTTTTCAAGAATCCTATGTATATACAAGTTGACCACATAAAATATGCTACCCTTTTATTATACACATCAGCCTTAATTGAAATTGGCGTGGGTTTTGCAAGTTTTTTTAGGCTAATGCGTATAATTAAAGGCGGTGACATATTTTAGATGGTCAACTTATTTGCGTAATTGCAGCTGAAGAATACGCGCAGAAGCTTTTCCAAAATTTAAGTCGGAAATGTGTAATATGAACACTTGATCATGTGTTCAAATGCTCAATCGGAACAGACCGTAGTTAAATGAAACTTACTGACAAACTAAAGGAGCTGTCGATATATTCAAACTTTTAGAAATTTGTGTTAGTATTACTCTATTGCATCCTTCATATAAGAGCACAATTTCCACTAGTGCCATATAACAAGTTAACAACTTCCATGCTGGGGTGTTTCGGATTTGAACTTGTGCTTTATCTGCTTGGTAATGTTCACGAGCTTATTTGCGAAACCAATTTATGCATGTATCAAGAGGTCAGAAATGATATATCTTTCTTTTTCTAAGTATCAGCTTCCTCTATTACTTGCCAAATTCCAACTAAGTGAAGAAAAGTAATGAACTAGATATCAGGTATTCCTGTTACAAGAGCTAGCTATCTGGTTTTCAATTCTTATTCACATTGGTGTAGCAACAAAACTTCGAAAACAGAAATCATTTTAAGGAACAATGAAATAAGCTATGTTGCTCATACTCCTTAAAAATGTCAACAGGTACGTGTCGTTTTGGATCTGAAAAGGAATATCTCCAGCAGCGACAACTTCACTGCAATTAGTGTTGTTTTTGGGTCAAACATGAAAAATTGGTGAAGATGCAATGTCTTACTCTATTCTTGGTCAAAGATTCATTGCGTTGCATTTTATTACTTAAGATTTCCTTATATCCATTTGTTTTTGCAACAACTTTCACCATTACCTTAATGTTTCAACAATATTTTCTTTGTCAGACTGCTCTATTGCAAATACAGTATTTTCATATAAAAGGGCATACACATGATTGAAAAATTGAGGAGCTAGTCACTTCCAGCAAAAGAAATTTATTCTGATTATCAGAATCCATATATACACTGAAAGAGTATCACACTGATTGCCAAGGTCATATGTCAATCTATGAAATTAAAACCAACAAGTGGTTACAGTACATCATCATCATCCTGTTGATTGTACATTGAAGTAATCTCAAATGGTAATGAAGGTGGAGTTCCAGGAGGGATGCAAGCTTCACCATTTTCACCGGCACATATACACAAAGCCTCAGCTTCCCTGAGGGTAGCATTCAGGTTAATATGACCACTTAGCTCATTGATAAATTTTAGCAGTGTGTCGAAATCCATCTCTTCTCCTATTATTTTACTGCGGTATCTTCTCAGAATTGCAACACAGACATACAGATGAAGATGCTCACTCAAATAATGCGTCCATAAGACCTCCCACAACCGCATCGTTTTCTCAAAGTCAAATTCCCTATATAAGACAAGATATCAACTAAAAGGAAATCAAAGCATCCATTTAGTGCAAATTGTTGTCTGACAGACTAAACTGGAAGTAACATAAGATTTGAGAAATGATAGCTGCATCAAAGACATTCAAATTACTAAAACTATAACATTTTTATTGATGTGAAATCAAACATTTCTTTTTTCCCTTTGTTTGCTCTTTTCCTCCCATCCTCAGAGAGAGGGATGCTGGGAAGAAAGGATGCACATCCATAAAGCTTTATGCTTTAAAGGACCACATATCACGCTTCCAGGGAAATGTAAAATGGATTTATGTAAGTCAAAAAAAGAAACTCAGCAATGCCATTGTGTTGTATTTTTGAAAAATATTCATAAATGGAGGCCTCTTTTTGGTATATGTCAAAGGAACGGATAAAACCTAATAGAGTAAACTTAGATGGACCTCTACACTTTTCTTTTGACAACCTAGAAATCACGAAGGCCATTAGCCATGGTTCAGAACTCGATTGATAATTGGTCCTTCCCTCTACCCTTCTTCACCTAATACCAGGTTTTATCTGCAGCAGGGTTCGAATCCGTGATGTATGCCTAATCCACATATCACGTGGTATGCTCTTACCACTAGACCAAATCCCTGGACATTAACAGGTGCAACAGAACATCTATATGCATGAATAAGATCCAAGAAGAAGTGGTTATCCAGGTGAACATGAGAAGGGATCTTTCGCTTCAGTTCCCTAGGTCAAGTGGATTGTTTAAGGATCAATGGACAAAAAAAAACTACAAGGTGTCACATACACGCTAAACGTAAAAAAATTATACTAAAATGGGAGTAAGCACTCAACAGGGAGGCGAGAGTTCACACTTCCCAGTATGAAATAAAAGAGACACAAGTCTGGAATTTGGCTTTTAATCCACGGCTCTCAAAAAAACTCACAAAGGTCAGAAAAATTTCAACATTATTAGTCATATTCATCAAGATAATACAACTTATTTTTAGCATAGTGTAACTAAAAAAGAAAATACTACATGTTTGTTTAAAAGTAGGATCCACAGATGATCGGTTAATACACAAGCACATAATATGCGATCAGGGCACAAAGTTTTCAGGAGTAGAACTGCTTGCCTTTTGAATTGTATAAGAACCCAGCGAAAGCAGAAGAAATAATTCAGGCAGTCCTTCTGTTTGAAGTAATTATGCAAAGGATTGTCCAGTAACTCTACCAACTGCATAGCCCAGTAATTGTACATCAGATTTTTGACAGCAAACATATATACTTATCAGCCAGATATTGTGAAATCTACAAATCAAGAATCTCTTATAACAGCAAAAGGGTAAGAAGGGATCGAAACGCCGGACCTTTAAGAAAAACAATATGCAGCACTGTAACACATTAGCTGTAAAATGTTTCATTTCTAAATAGTCAGGCATATTTAGGTGGTCATCGGAAAGATACCATTTGTCTGACACCTAATCCTTCAATCAGATGCTTCATGGCCTACTATAGAGGTTATAGCAACAGTATGGATTCTGTCAGCAGTAATCGTGGATCAGTTGGTATTTTGTTTGCAACAAGTTCTGATTAGCATGTACCATGGCATGCTAGGGTAAATTTCACAGATGATCACGTAACTATCACCTTTTTTCACAAAAGTCACTTAACTATCATTTCTAACCCAAAAGCCACTTAACTTTGAGCAACTAACACAAAAGCCACTAAAACCACTTTCAGGTGTCACTAAATCACTTTCCCATGAATAACTTATTTTTTACTCTTTTGTTTTATTAAAATCTAATATATAAAATTCTAATCTCAAAGGTTCAACCCGACCCGACCCAAAACCCATATGAAAAAAGTAAATAACCTTTCATATTATTCCCTTTTCCCTACCATTTTAAAATTACTGTATCTTTTACCTTGTATTTTTTTTTTTACATTTTTAAGCTTTTAAAAAATTATTACTCTATACATAAAAAGGGCAGCCCGGACTACAAGGGTCTGTTGTACGCAGTCTTACCTTGCATTTCTACCATAATCGTTAATAATTTGTGAAATTAGCAATTTAAACCATAAGGCAAATGACCCGCTACAACAATAATACTTGGTGTAAAAATTATTTAACATATCATAAGCGGTCATAACTCCTAAAATTAATAACTTAAAAACAAGGCAGATAAGTTCCTATATCAAGTAAATTTAAAATTTATGATGATTGTATAACATTTTACTGAGAGACTTTCAGGACTTGCCGGTAAAAAGTACTTTATATGTTTCAATTTATGTGAAACTTTTTGTTTTTCGAGATTTAAATTATGTACACTTTGACCGACATTTTATAATGCATTTTACATCATGACATGAGAAAAATAGCAATTTATAATACTTTTGGTATTTTTTGAATATCCAATTTAGCCTCAAAAGTTAATTTAATTGACTGTCATGAATCGAAATTAAAGGTGACACGTAGATTGAAAAGGAGGGAGTATAAAACAGGTTGGCTTTTAGTTAGGAGAAGAAACATGTTGCTTTTTAGCAGATAAAAAGATTCGGTTTTGTGACTTCCAGGATTTGCTGATATTTTAAACATGTTAAAATGGTAGGGAAAAGGGAAGAATATGAAAGGTTAATTACTTTTTTCATATGGGTTTTGGGTCGGGTAGGGTTGGGTTGAACCTTTTAGATTGAAATTTTATTTATTAGATTTTAATAAAAAAAAAAGTAAAAAATAAGTTATTCACAGAAAAGTGGTTTAGTGACTTTTGTGTTAGAAATGATAGTTAAGTGACCGTCTGAAATTTACCCTGGCATGCTATAGTTGTGTTAATAACCTCAGAATAAAGAAGGAAATAAAATCAGGATGGCTTTGCAGACACAATGTCCTCCTCTCTTGCATTGTCCCATTACAAGTGAGTTGTGGACACATGTTCATATTGAATTCTAATTTCTGCATATTAATGCTTTAATTGAATTCTTAGAGCCTTTTAAGCCTTCGTAGCTTTTATTTTTTGGGCACCTCAAGCCTCAAGGTAGCCACTAATACACAGTTTATTCATGAAACAATAATAAAAAGAAAAACATTGAAGAAAGGCAGTGTCTACATACAAGAAGCAAAACGAAGCATCACTGAGGTACACAAAGTATAAAACTGAACAGTGAATACACAAAAGCTGGGAAGGGATGGGGGTTGAGGAACTGGCAAGAGAAAAGATGGAACCACAGACGCAGACAGAAAGAACCTTTGACAATGCAAAAAGCTGAGAATGCACTCCGTTCTGGTCACGGTTAAAATTTGGTCCAAGCCGCTTCATCAATGCCACAAAGCACCAAAACGATTCTTGTTCATCTTCCATCACATACAATATTGGTGAAAGAAGATCACTCATACCCTACAAGTCAATAGAATAGAAGGGTTCATCAGAAAGTGAGCAACCAAGAAAGAAAAGGAACAGGCACTAAGTTGTAAGGAGAACACTGGAGCATAAAGGTCCAAACAACATGGATTGAAAGCATGATTCCACAATTCCTCCACTAAGTGTTCAATTCTCTAGAGAGATATGACAGTCAAATGGGAAACTGAGCAATCCAAAGCTAGTAATATCAGATACTGTAATTTGCATTATGTGAGATCATTTCTTCATATGACAGTGTAACAAACTAACAATCGCTTCCAAAAAGATTGAATTGAAGGGCAAAAATTAGGACATTGGGTAGTAATAATGTTAGGTACCAAAAACGACATGCATAAAAACAGCATTATTATGTTGCTACCTTTTAAAAAAAATAACGGTGGTGCCGAGAACAGCTCTCCTTAACCTCACCTAATCTACCAGGTATATGCTACCTCCACCAGCACATGTACCGGGTAACTCTACGTACGAAGGCTTAAGCAGCAGATTTTTCCAACGAAGGAAACAAAATTCTCAGTTCGAATCTTGTTAAAATTTTCAAACTTCCGTATCTTATTTTTTTAATTCACACCATTATACTACCAGAAAACAGGGATTTATTCTATAGAAGACTAAAATCAGTGTTGGACTCAGTGCTGCCTAGATAGGCAATGTTTCAAGCTCAAGTCTCCCTGTGGTGAAACAGTACATCTAAGAGAAAGAGAAAGGGTGGCAGGAAGCGTGAAGAATTTCAATGTTAGAGAAATCTGAAAATCATGCATGTAGCATATTTAACTTTGTATGAGCATATAATTAGCAAAGAACAACCAATTAACTAGCACATATTACCTGACAGTAACCCAGGTCAAAGTTGTAGAAGGAGTAAGTGAGCAGTATGTCACGCAAACACTTCACATTAGAATTATCATCCCCATCATAGAATGGAATTGACCTATCAGTCCTGACCTTCAAGATCGATTAAAAAAATAAAAAAGGACAGAAGAAAACTAAGAAGTGTCATAATTTTATAATAGAAAAAACAATATGTTATAGTAGTAACACTGGCAGTTAATGGCTTGGATATGAACTGCATATTGCCTCTAAACCTCTCATATAGAAATCATTTGACACCCAAAAGGCTGGACTAAGTCAATACTTACCACATCTTTTTCAATAAGATGCTTCCTTTCTCGGAATTTTGTAAATCCTTTAGCCTGCTCTTTGGAGATGCTCTGCATAAAAAGATCCACTATGAACATTAAAATTTAAAGCTTAATTTTATCAAAAAGGATCATTTTCTTATCATTGGTCCTCTCTGGAGGAAAGCAAAACTGTGGAGTTGGTTTCCCAACATAAAAAGCACAACTCCTCAACAAAAATGCTTAATTCTTTTAACCCTGAAAATGCTTTTGTCCTCTTTGGAGGAAAGAAAAATAGGGTGGTTGACTTCCCTAGTGGAACATCAAAAGTAAAAGTCCCAAAGACATGATTCAATTATTTAACCCTGAAGAGTACTACATATTTTTAAACACTTGGAACAAACTTTCAGAGGATAATTATCTCCAAGCTCCTCGATTTCCTAATTCAAGAATACCAAAGGAAACACATAAAAAGAACTGTTACTATCTCTATGAATATCCACTCGTCTCAATATTTAATTTACCATTGGCATCATATAAATCTAGCAGAGACGAGGGATGACAGTACTGATACAAAAATCTGAGATGATATCATTCTGTGTCAAGTGAAGGACAACGTTTGAGATATCAAAAGAGAAAACAGACATCAAAATCCAGCAGCATCATGATGATGGTAATAAGAATCTCACTGGGTTGCAAGTGGACTAAATATAAGATTCAGCTTATTCAACAATTCTAGTCATGAAAAACATTTTACCAATTGAATGAAAGAAATAAACTAGCAGGGTTTTAGAAAGAATCAGAAACTCCCCCGCCAAAATAAAAAAAGATAAGAAAAGATCTAGAGAGAGCTACACAGACCTTCCACTGGTTCTTTATTGTTTCATACTCTGACTTTTTGATAGACACGAGGTATTTCCTCTCAGCATAAGTTGAATCATACGGATGATATCCCAACAGAAATCCCCAGACCTGGAATCAAAATAACAAGTGGGAGTACATTATTCCTGCTTAGACAGACAGTGAGAGGGGCAGATCTTCAAGAACATACCTCTTTTCTCAGACCTTTCTCCACTCCTCCGTAAAAGATCCTCTTTCTTAGTGCCTGCGAGTCTATGACCCTCCCTTCAGAGTCCAAAAAGGTGGACCACTGAGGAAAACTTAATGAGAAACACAGTTGTGAATGCAACAACAACATACCCAGTGAAGTCCCAGGGGTCTGGGGAGGTAGAGTGTACGCAGACCTTATCTCTACCTTGGTAAGTAGAGAGGTTGTTTCCGAAATATCCTCGGCTCAAGACAAAGCATAAGCACAAGCAAAGCAAGAGAAACGGCCAGACCCGGACAAGAAATTTAAAGCAGTATGAAAATGAGAGTAACAAAAGCGAATAAATCATGACAAGCATTCGGAAAAAAGAAGCAGTAACTAACGCAGGTAAATAAGATAAGCAAAGTACACGAAAGAACATACAACAGCAGAAATCAAACGATATGGGACTATAAAACAATATTGCGCCTACTAGTATGATAGGCTAAGCAGGGCTACAATAATAACACTACAACTACCAGCATGTAAGCGTAAGTAGGACTACGCTCAACTATCTACTACCCTTCTACCCTAATCCGTGTCCTCCACAACCCCCTATATAAGGTCATATCCTCAGTAAGTTGCACCTGCGCCATATCCCGTCTAATCACCTCTCCCCAATACTTCTTCGGCCTACATCTACCCCTCCTAAACTCGTCCATAGCCAACATCTCACACCTACACACTGGGACATTTGTGTCTCTCCTCTGCACATGTCCAAACCATCTCAACCTCGCTTCCCGCATCTTATCCTCCACCGAGGACACTCCCAATACTTCTTCGACCTACCTCTACCCCTCCTGAACCCGTCCATAGCCAACATCTCACACCTCCACACTTGGACATTTGTGTCTCTCCTCTGCACATGTCCGAACCATCTCGACCTCGCTTCCCGCATCTTATCTTCCACCGAGGCCACTTCCACTCTGTTCCGGATATCATCATTTCTAATCATATCCCTCCTTGTATGCCCGCATATCCATTTCAGCATCCTTATCTCCGCAACTTTCATCTTTTGGATGTGTGAAGTCTTGACTGGACAATACTCCGCCTCATACAACATAGTCGGTCTAACCACCACCCTATAGAACTTGCCTTTAAGTTTTTGTGGCACCTTTTTATCACATAAGACTGAAGCTTAGCGTTCACTCTGTTGCGTCTCATCAATCAGGACTATGTCATCTGCGAATAACATACACCATGGCACCTCCCCTTGAATTTATCGCGTCAGTCCATCCATTACCAACGCAAATAAGAATGGGCTAAGAGTTGATCCCTGGTGCAGCCCCATCATCACGGGAAAGTGCTCCGAGTCTCCTACTGTCCGTACCCTGATCTTGGCTCCCTCATACATATCCTTGATAGCCCTAGTGTACGCCATAGGTACACCTTTAACCTCCAAACATCTCCATAGAACCTCCCTAGGAACTTTGTCGTATGCCTTCTCGAGGTCGATGAAAACCATATGTAAATCTCTCTTCCTCTCCCTATACTGCTCCACCAACCTCCTAATAAGATGAATGACTTCTGTAGTCGAATGCCCCGGCATGAATCCAAATTGGTTCTCGGAAATTGACACGCCTCTTCTCACCCTCACCTCCACGACCCTTTCCCAAACTTTCATAGTGTAGCTTAACATCTTGATACCCCTATAGTTGTTGCAACTCTGGATGTCACCTTTGTTCTTGTACAAAGGAATCATTGTACTCCACCTCCATTCTTCAAGCATTCTTGCCGTCTTAAAAAAGACATTAAACAACTCAGTCAGCCACTCCAAACCTGCCCTGCACTCTACCAAAATTCAACTGGGATCTCATCAGGCCCGGTCGCTCGTCCCTTGCGCATCCCGCGAACATCACCCTTAACCTCCCAACCTTAATACTTCAACAATATCCAAAATCCCGATACCTTCCGAATTGCTCAAGATCTCCAGCACAATGCCTTTATCTCCTTCTTCGTTCAAGAGTTTATGGAAGACTGCTACCTCCGTCTAATATGTGCGTCCTTCACCAGTACTTTGTCGTCCTCGTCCTTGATGCACCTCACGTGATCCAAGTCACGGGTCATACTTTCGGGCCTTGGCTAGTCTGTACAATTTCTTACCCCTACCTTTTTTCTCTAATTCCACATACAGACATTCAAAAGTCATTGTTTTCGCCGCCGTAACCGGCTTTGCCACCTTCCTCGCCATCTTATATAATTTCCTATTCGCCCATTTCTCCACTTTATCCTTGCTTTCTACCAATTTCGCATACGCCACTTTCTTTACTTCCACCTTCTCTTGAACTTTACCATTCCACCACCAGTCCCCTCGATGCCTACTATGGCTACCCCGTAAGACCCCTAGCACTTCTCTAGCTACCTACCGAATGCAATTGGCCGTCCTGTCCCACATACCGATCGCATCCCCGCTACTCTCACAAGCTGGCCATCAACCTCCTTTGCACTAGCCGTGGTCAAACTCCCCCATTTGATTCTTAGCCTGTCATCCACAACTCTCCTCTTCTTCTCCATCTTGATCTCCAAATCCATCACCAAAAGCTTATGTCGGGTTGTAAGATACTCACTCGGAATAACCTTGCAGTCTTTACAAAGACTGTTGTCAACCTTCCTAAGGAGCAAAAAGTCTATCTGAGTCTTAGCCGCCGAACTATGGAAAGTCACTAAGTGCTCCTTTTCTTCAGGAACCTCGAATTGGCTATCACCATCCCAAAAGCTTTAGCAAACTCCAAAAGTGAGACGCCTCCCCCGTTCCTATCCCCGAGGCCAAAGCCTCCATGCACGTCGTCATAACCCCCCGGAAGTGCCCCGATATGTCCATTAAAATCCCCTCCTGCAAATAACTTCTCAGTGGGTGGTATACCTCCCACCACCTCGTCCAAATCCTCCCAAAAGCACCTCTTCTCCTCCTCGTCCAAGCCCGTCTGCGGCGCGTAAGCACTAATAATGTTCATAGTGAACCCTCCAACTACCAACTTAATCGTCATCATCCTGTCATTGACCCTCCTAACCTCTACCACATGATCCCTTAGCTCGCTGTCTACCAAAATACCTACCCCATTCCTATACCTCGACCTACCCGAGAATCATAACTTATACATGTCCGCATCCTTAGCCTTAGGTCCTACCCATTTGGTCTCCTGGACACATGCTATATTAATCCTCCTCTTCTTAAGAATCTTAACTAGCTCTATGGAATTTCCCGTTAAAGTCTCAATGTTTCAAGACCCTATTCTCAGCCTAGCATCTCCCTTACCCTACTTACCCACTTAACCCTCGCCCCCGTCCCTGACTGAGAACATGACCCTAGTCTACCATCATTCACCAAAGCCATTAGAGCAAAAAAAATACTAGTCAAAGGTTAACATTAACACACACGGGAACCAACACTAAAGCACAAGTTAGCAAGAATATAAAGGTAAGTCAGGCTTCTATAGAATGATAAAACAAAGGACAAGAATGTAATGTCAAGATTCAGCAAGGCGTAACAGACAAATTTAACAACAAAGATGAACGACAGAAAATCAATAAGGGCAACCGGAGGTACCAACTCCAGGTGAATAGAACATGTTCCCTGAAGAAGAACTTAAGCGTCAGAGACTATGGTTCACCGCCGGAAGTCGAAAACTATTGTTCACCGCTGGAAACTGGCTTGTATTGGGTCTGGTCGATGTGTATTGCCGCGACAAAAATTAGCCTGGTTCTTCGCCGAAAGAAGTCTGCTTCCTCGCTAGAATAGACTGGTTCTATGTCGGAGATGGTCTGGGATGGTCGGACTTGTTGTTGCTCACACGAACACAACCAGAGAGAGATCTGGGGCGGGCAGAGTACCGACGAAGCAGAGAAATGGAGGAAGAAAAGGGGCGAGAGAGAAGAAGAAAGAGGAAGAGAGAAAATGAAAAGGAAGAAAGAGGGGCCTTACTTGTGCCCTACGAAGTTGCCGACGTCAAAGATGAGTCGCAGCGACGACGGTGTATTATGTGACCGTTAGCGAATGAGAGAGAAAAGGTGGGGAGAGAGAAGAATCGGTGGGGGGAGAGAGAAATACGTCAAATTCAAATTAAAAAATAAAATGTAACAATTGTGAATGCCAGACACAATAATATAGTAAATAACCACAGGCTCCACAATTTGTTAAATTGGGGTAAGTGTAAACACACACACACATAATGAAGGAGTTTCTCATCCAAGGCCGTCCAAATGTGCCGTATCTTGATAAAAACCCTTTTGAACTAAGTTGTTATAACTACCACTGAATTATGTGGCATTTTATAGTTGAATCATATATCATTGGAAATAAGACATAACTCACCACTATTAATAATTTTACTGTGTTAACTATAACAGATTAATAACTCCACTTATGTTCGAGAGCATAGCCAGTTTTGTGTCTAAATGCGGGAATAGTCGTAGGTTGATGGTGGGCAAAAAAATAGTAAAATTACGATGAATCCTTTTAGTAATGATTTCGTTGATGCCCTTTTAGGTATGATACAGGAGATTCATATAGCCGACTTTAGAGCATCATGGTAGGACTCATACAACCAATCCCCATTAATCTAGGATTTAGATGTAGTTCGTTGATTGATTAATGGATAAGAGATTAGTAACTAATGAAACAACACTATGGCTTCTAATGTAGGAATACATTCTCGCAAGGGAATATTAACTTGAAGAAGTTCATGTTCTGATGCAGAGTATTTAATACCAATTACTTATGAACTCTCTAAAAAAAAATTGAAGTGGTATGTAGCAAGCAAGTCTATCATGTATTGGGACATACAATGTCCCTGAACCAATCGGCTATTCGTGAGATATTCCACGTTGGGAACATTAACATTCTTTCTTTTGTTAAGAGTCCCACATCGAAAATGGAATGGGAACAAAGACTTCTTAACTTAGACAATCCTCACCCTACAAGCTAGTTTTTGGGATTGATTTAGACGCAAGATCCATTCTTTACATGGTATCAGAGTCAGGCCCATTCCAATTCTTTGTTCACCGATGTTGGGCCCAAATTATATTGTCTCTTTTCCCTCTAGAAAATGCTATCGACGAAACAAAAAATATCAGCATGAAGAGGTTAGCTGTGAAAGAGGCATTCATTTCTTCATGAATATTCATAGGTTAGTCTACTAAAAGAAATCTGGAAGCAGAGTGGTGAACCGCTTCGCCTATCTGGCCAAGCTGCAATTAATGAGGTATGAGCGTGCATGAAGGTATGTTGCTCGGACTCTTCATTTTCGATGCCGCACCCGTGTCGACACGACATGGGTGTGGGTGTGGGATCCGTACCCGATCTGGTCAACCAATTTTGGGAACTTTGACCAAAATCGAGGGAGAAATTATGAACAAATTCAATGATTTATGTAATCAAAACAAAAGCTATGGTGAAATTGAAGAAAATGGAATAGCTTGTATCTAGAAATTTCTATGCCACTCCTTTTCCTTTTATCTCCTTCCGAGATTCTCCTCTTGATCAATATTTGCTCCTCAAATTTTCCACACAATATCTCATAATTTAGGTTTTATAACTCTATTTTTAGAATTGACTTATTGTTTGCCGAATCTCCGCACTCATATCCGTACCCATGAATCTTAAACTTAGATCATGACGAATCCGACCTCTAGATCCGTAACCGTATCCGACACTCGCACCCGAGTCCGCAACATAGTGGGGGAGTGTTAAGGGTTCCACATTGGAAATGGAATGGGAACACGGACTCCTTATATGTTTTTGGGGTTGAGTTAGACCCAAAATCCATTCTTTACATCTCTCAATAAAACTTCCCTCAAAGAAGTTCTAAAAACAACATTCAGTTAAGTTATAGAGCACCTTAAATAAAGAATTCAGGGGCATCCAAAAACATAGTTGACTTCCACTTCTGAACAAATAATTTCTGATCTGAAAAATTTTCACTGTGATAAAGAGAAAATAAGCTAAGATGAAGTAGCTAGCAACTGATTCAAGCGGACCAAATAGGAACCTCTTCTAATACAATGGTTATAAAATGACGATGTAGAAATGGAGAATGAGTGGCCAGCTTGTGATTTGTTGCAAGTTTTGACATGTGTATCAATACTCTTCGATAAAACAAATGAACGTGACGACACAGTTAACAAAGTGGAATCGTTTGCTTACCCCTCAATGATTTAACTTTTTTCAGGACCCATTCAAATGTTAACTATCACAATTGCAACTATGAGTCATCTCAAAGTTTAAACTTCTAGAAACATTTTTATTTGTGCCAGGTCTGCAATATGTCTCCATGCGTACAACCTAATTATTTTCTTGAGTCAAGCACGTGGAAATTTGTTAATTGCGGCGAGACTCAAAAGCCTACTCCTATTCCATGTTGAATTGTGTTGCCACCTCATTTAGAAACTTAAGATTTTGAAAAGGGGACATTTATATTTAGTTAGTTAAGACTGCAACTACAATAGAATGAGATGGCCCTGAGCTTCTGTTACTTTAACCTAGCACTGGCACGATACCAACAGTTCAAAAAATGCTACCATAAAATTAGACACAAGACAAGCCTTATACCTCTTTTGATCCCAACGGAGGCTGGCGCGGTTTTCCCCATACTAGTGACAATTTGTCATACTGCAGAAACAAGTAAAAGTGTAGATGAATAACAGAAAGACCACTAAAAGCACTTACTAACTTCTAGATTTTCCTCTAAGTTCCAACTGTTAACAAGGACATCAGTCATTACAGCCGCTGAAGGGAAGTAGCTCTGAAATAAAGATTATTAATCAGCAACCATATCAAATCCTTCATCCACCTATCTTAACCGGGTTACAATTTGTTTATTATACATTAATAGTTTAGTTGTATACAGAATTTATTTCAATGCATTTAACCTGTTAGTAATTATAAAATACCGTGCAACTAAAGCAATAAGTTTACTTTGAAGTTTGAACTTTATAACAACAACAACATACCCAGTGAAATCCCACAAGTGGGGTCTGGGGAGGGTAGAGTGTATGCCGCCCTTACCCCTACCTTGGTAGGTAGAGAGGTTGTTTCCGGTAGACCCTCGGCACAAGGACAAGCAATTCAAAGCAGTACGAAAAAAGAAATAACGGTAGCGAATAAGCCATCGCAAAATACTATAAAAAGCATGATTGAACTTTATAACAAGATAAAGAAAAGATGACTCAGTCACGTCTAAATCTACAGGTAGGATACAGATAGTGCAACTTTATTCATTGTTTTCAAAGTGATTTGTTCAGAAAAATTCCGTCTTAATCTTTAGTTCCATGAAGTAACCCCTTGATCTCCTTCTAACAAAGTAAAAAGTTAAATTTTTTATTAATAAAAAAAAAAAAAAGAAAGGGTAAAAACTTCAATTTATCCATGAACTGGAGCAACTACATACTAACTAACATCATACTATTGTGTTGGACGAACTTCACCACGAAAGCTGAAAACTAGTAGGTTTTATTTACAGACACCAGTAACCCATGAAATTAATAACATGCTCAACAAGTCAAATGGCTCCTCAGTTACGGACAGACCTCAAAAGTTTCATCACTCAATGCAACTCCTTCATTCTGACTAGGTGTCTCACAAGAACTTTCCTGTTTAAGGATAAAGAACTACGTCAGAACATGTGATGGAGTTGATTCTTTGGAATCAAGGATAAATCATGTCAACAGCCTTACCACTTCTCAATTGGAGCATCAGAGAACTTCTAAACCAAGAAATTGATCCATTTCATATTTAAACTTGCAGTTTTGGTGAAATGCTAAATTTTATTAAGCCGGGAGCTGTCAAGGAAAGAAACTAATCCAGAAAGAGAAGTGGAGTACATGCAAGGTTCTTACCTCCAAAAAATCTGCAGGCGCAGGAACATCTTCAGACGGCTTGTGACCATCATTAGATTCAACAACAAAAGAGTAATTATTTGGTTTTTTGTCATGCTTCCTCCTCGCATTAGTTATGAAACCATCACCATGAACTTCACGAAGAAGTTGAGATTTTGTTTCACGTGCAAATCTGGTGACAAGAGAAAATTTCTCCAGTACTTGAATAGATAAATGTCGAGGATCATTATTTTTTTGTCTTTGCCTGCCATTTTGTTGAATATATGCGGAGTTCTTATCAAGGGCTTCACCATCTGTCCAACTGGGTGAAGATTCACTAGGTGCAACAGATGATGTTGGACTGTTCGCAACAGAAATGACCCCGGGAAGCTCCAAGGAAGAGAGAGTTCTCTATAACAATCACATCAAAGTATGAAGTGGAAGTGTGAAATTTGTGAAGCACTACAGGAGTTGTTAAAAAAATGTTAAAGAGAATTTTAAATGACATTTTCTGCACCTGGAGCGGATCTTGGAAGTCATTGACAAGAAATGTATTTGCATCTTCAGCTGACCTGAAAATACTCTTCACTAGTGAGAGAAAGGAAATCCTTCCAATAATCTAGTTACTCTCTGTCAGTACTAGGTCAATAACGGCAAATTAGATATAGAATCAACAAAGATCCCAAATTTCCAGTATCTTTGCCTTCTGAAGGCGTGAAAAAATAGTTTGTAGCTATCCTGAAAAAGAAGGTCAACATGCCACAACTTACAGTATAATTAGTTACTATACCAGAATTTCAGCTAGTATAAACATCATATGTCAACTGATGGTGGCACCCCTAATAGTATTTGCAAGTAACTTACGCTCATCTGCCACCTCCAAAGATCTTATTCTTTATCTCACATCCACCAAAGAACCTCCCAATGTGATCAAATAATAAAGGGCAGCCCAGTGCACTAAGCTCCCGCTATGCGCGGGGTCCGGGGAAGGGATGAACCACAAGGGTCTATCTATTGTATGTAGCCTTACACTGCGTACAATATAATTGTTTATTTGTTAATCCTTATTTGTATGTTACACTATCATCAAGCATCAATCCATGTGTGAGCTGTGTTCTTATTTCTACTTTCTCATTTTTGTATCTCTAATAAAACGTAAAATGGAAAAATAAAGGGATTTTGGTCCCAAGCTGCAATGAAGAATCAACAAGAAAGAATATGAAAATAGGAAACACATAAATGTGTGAATTTATTTTAATAATCCTTCTAGAATGTTAAAGAAATCACAAAGGTGATGCCCAAAGGAAGAACAAGTAACCAAATTCACCTCGCGAGAAAAACACGTTGCTTAACTGTTGCAAGAAATTCTTTGAGACCTCCATTGTAAAAATAAAGTGGAGGAAATGCTAGTCCTGCAAAAGACATAATAAGTTTCACAATCAACAAATTGGTACCGCTGTGAAGTATTAAAAAGATCTAGCAAAAAGAGCAGGGAATATAGAGCCACGCAGGTAACTTATCAAAATAATATACAAATAAGGTCATGCATGTAATTTTGAATCTAGAGAGAATGGGAGATGTCTATCCATCAAGAATACATATATGTCTGTATAAAATGGTACACAAGCTAAAATAGATTGACTTCAAACATCATGATTTGCTGGAAATGTTGATGAGCAGTATAATCATGCCTTAATCAATCAATTGGATCACCAAAAAAAGAGACCTGAAACATCATGCTATGATAACACATTTTTGAAACTAGAAGGATTAACAACTAAGATTTTCTAAATTAACACTGATGCACAGAAGGCTTGTCATGAGATTTTTACCTATTCAGAAACAATAGAAAACATGGAGCTAAAATGAACTAATATTCAATTCATTGACACCTCTTTAGAACATGTTGCTGCTGGCTCCACCTATTGTGTACATAGGTTGAACAAGTTGGAGCCACGTTGAGAAAGAGAAACTAGTTTTACCACAAAAACACACAGAAACAATTGTGCAAAATTAGCACATACTAGAGAAATAGGAAGTCCTTTGATACTTTGTCAGAAAAATCCCGGTTCAAAAAGAAAGGTATCATAAGTTGGTGACCAAAAATTTAATTGAAAGATAACAAAGAGAGTTCTTAAGCTCAGGAAGCAAGTTGAGTTTCCGAGCAAATTCCACTTTAAGCTCAGCCAGCAATGTCCGGATCTCTAACAAATTTCCACTTTAAGTGCAGTTAGCAAATTGAGTTTCCGATCCTTTCTTTATGAACCAAAGCAAGCCATGTCTTTAGGAGCAACTTTGATACCACTTGGGCTTCCAAACTATTGCCAATAGTTTCAGATTACGGTTTGAAAATTATCCTATGGTCCTACCCACATGTCATAAGAATTCCATGTTATGAACTAATGCTTACCATGAATTTAGGAGCAATCCCTTAGTTTCCAAAGTATTGCCCGTAGTTCTTCTCTTATGCTTCGCAAAATTTGCCTACCACAGGCCATAACTTTGCCATGAATCATAATGTGTTTCAAATCTTGCTCAATGAACCAGATCTAAACATGTATCTAGGAGCAATTGATTCCTATCTAGATTTGATGGATTATCTCAGCATACACTAGCATTGGACATCCTATTTCCCAAATTCTCAAGAAATTATACCATGTCACAGTTGAGAAATTGAGTACTGAAGCCACACCAGGCATGCAAATGCTGTAGCATGCAAGGAATACTTATCATTGGCAATTTAGAGAGTAAAAGTGGTCTATTTCCAAAAGAGACAAAGAGAGTAGCAAGTAAACTAACTTCTCACAAAAATAAAAGCTTAAACTATTCCATGAATAAAACACTTCAAAAATCACTGGTGTGGAACAGAAAGGATTGTGAGATTACAGTACATGGCTACGTACCTGATGACAAAACTATAATAGCATATTGCCAACCCAATGTAGGAGTGTGTTTATGGATTGATCTAATATCCGCGAAAGGCACTGCTCTTATTGTATAGAGACTCTTATCTGAACCAAGATATATAAACAATAACCATTACGGAACAGGTGACAGATTATTTTTTTTATATATAAAATCACTACTCATTTGTTTGGGTTATAACACAGATAACTTGAGCCCAACCTTTTTCAGACAGCCTTGCACTTGAGCTTTGCCCTTCATATGGAATCCAAGTCTGTCTCAAAAGAAATTCAACAGATCAGTTAAATAGGCAGAACCAAGTGACATTTACTACAAAAGTGAGCCACACCCCCGCCCCCCTAAAATACACGTACACACACAATACAACAAAAAAGCGTCATCCTTTTCTCATGGGAAGGAAAGGAGAAAAACCAAAGTTAATTTACAAAGTGGAAGGCTATGGAAAAGATAAAATGGAGGTATCTGGTAAATGTACCAGACTGTGGAAGTTTGAAAGGAAAATTAGTTCCATTTACACCCACGACTCCAAGAGATTATCTGTCTACTTTACAAGCCAAAAATTAAGGGACACCTCATATGTGTAACCCTATTATTTATATTTTAATAAATTTTACTAAGAATTGTTATGTATATTGTGCTTCACTCTTTGAACCATATGTCAGTTAAGAAATGTCCGAACATTCAGAGCTTTTATACATACATTTGCATTGAACTTTAACACCACCTCGCATCTTATACTTTGATATGCAAATTATGGCAGGCATATATGTAGCAAGCTTCAAATCATGCATGCCATCCAATAGCAATTTTCAAAGACTATACTTGAAAATTGGTTCACACATAAAATCAAGTCTAACAAAGCAAGAAATCTACTTATACCATTAACAGAGAACCTCCTTGCTTGATCAGCTTCAGCCGACCTCTGATCCTCTCCCATGCCTGCTGAGTCGGGTGTATCGCCACATTATCTTTCAAATACACTACTTCAGCACCGACTTGTTCACTGGATGAACTACATTTACTACTATCACTCCTAGTCATACTCGTCGAACCCTAATATACACCACAATCAAAAAAACAAAAAAATCAATACACCAAATCACAACAAAACAGGATAATAATCAGCTTTGTAAACTTCCCGAACAGTAACTAAACTGTACATTAAACAAGACCAGCTCAATTGTCATAATCAAGCTTCTTAGTAAATCATACATCATAAGCACAAATTAACTTCGTCAAACATAACGTAAATTCTGCTATTTAAACTTGAGATAATTATGGACAATTCGCTTTCAACTTTTTTAACAGATAATTCAAAAATTTATAAAATGTACTCAATATAGTAGCAACAAATACTTGTTGGGAGCCAACAAGGCGAATATTATACACATTAAGAGAGACGCGAACATATGTGCAGACTTTGGCAAATGAAGGTCATATACATGAAGACATCTGCTTATATGGGAAGCTGCAATCAAGGAAATGGAGTTTTCTCTCTTTGGTTAATCTAAGCAATGGACCTTATGAAGGGATTTTACAGTAATACTTTCTATGTAATATTATCCAATGATCCAATTTCTAAGCAATTCCCCGCATTGTTATATGGGGCAGAGTGTTGGCCAATCAAGAACGCTCACGTTCAGAAGATGGAGGTAGCGGAGATGAGGATGCTCAGATGGATGTGTGGGCATACTAGGAGAGATAGGATAAGAAACGAAGTTATACAGGACAAGGCCTCTGTGGCGGACAAGATGAGGGAAGCAAAGCTGAATGGTCCGGGCATGTGAAGAGGAGGTGTGAGGATGCGTCAGTTAGGAGGTGTGAGAGGCTGGCAATAGTAGGAGTTATGAGAGATAGAGGTAGGCCGAAGAAGAACTGGGGGAGGTGATTCGATAAGATATGGCACAACTTCAACTGACTGAGGACATGACCTTAGATAAGAACATTTGGAGGTCGAGGATTAGAATAGAAGGTTAGTGGGTAGTTGAGTAATGTCGCATTCTGTGTAGGAGAGGTAGGGGGTTAGCCTCATCTTCTCCTTTCTTAGTAGTATTATCTAGGTATCGCATAGTTTCTTATTCTTCAGTGTGTATTATTATATGTTATTTCATCTGTTTTGTATTTTGACATTTGTTGTCTTACTTTCCTTATAATCCTGCATTGATTACATTTCTTTTGAGCCGAGGGTCTATTAGAAACAACCTCTCTACCCCACAAAGGCAGGGGTAAGGTCTTCGTACATCCTACCTTCCCCAAACTCCACTTGTGAGAATACACTGGGTATCTTGTTGTTGTTGTTGATCCAATTTCCAAAAGATAAATTTGCATATGGCAATGACATAATTTTCAATTGGAATTGCATTGAAGTAGTTGAGATTATCTCGAATTTAAACTCCAGATAATCTCCAATAATTTAAAAAATTGATCAAAAAATAAAGAGATGCAGCATAAGAACTATATGCATAGACTTATGAATCAATAATTAGCATATACTATTAAACAAAATCAAAGAGCTCAAAACACTCGTAATCAAGCTCCCAAAATCTCACATAACAAACACAAATGAAGTTCACCAAATATACAGTAAAGCTCTGCTTTCAAGACATAAATCATGAAATAAACAAAATAGTAGCAATCCAAAAGATATATATGACTTATATAAACAGTAGTAATTTGCATATGGCAATGACATAATTTGCGATTGGAATTGCATCGAAGTAGTTGAGAACTTGAGATTATCTCGACTTTAAACTCCAGATAATCTCCAATAATATGAAAATTGATCAAAATATAAAGAAATGCAGCAATATGAACTATATGCATAGGCTTACGAATCAATAATTAGCATATACTACTATTAAACGAAATCAAGTCGCACATCACAAACACAAATGAAATTCACCAAATATACAGTAGCGCTCACAAAATAGTACTATTAAACGAAATCAAAGAGCTCAGCACTCGTAATCACGCTGCAAATCTCACAGAAAAAAACAATTAAGTTCACCAATCATACAGAAATGAATAGTACGTAGCAATGGAATAAAATGTGAAGAAAACGGTGATAAGTAAGCAATGTGAAAATGGCGAAGAGGTAATTAATTGCTAACTTGTTGCAACGAAGCAGCGTAATCGGGGTCGTCGGAGAGATCGTGAAGGTCTATTTAACGCATCGCCGGTGATGACAGCTAGTCTTGGTGAGCAAGGAAGAAGATTCGATTACGGAGCAGGTAAGGCTTCCGTTTGTTGACCCCTTCTAGTCTAGTTTCTGGATGCGAGTCTACCTATGTCTCTCACAATTTTTGAAAATAAATTTAAGCTTAATTAGATTAGACGCTTAAATTTATGACCAAATTTCATTTAGAAATTGGAATTATAACTTGTTTTAATTGAACATTTGAACACATTATAGACACTTTCGATTCAGATTTTAATTTTGTTTTTGCGTGTAATCGCAAATGTTATTACGTAGATAAGTTAACCACTTAAAATATATTATTTTTTTTAGTTATACGAATTACAATCTCAATAAGCTGTAAAACCTAAGTCATGTTCCAATTAATTAAAAAATATGACATATATTAAGTGATTAACTTATCTATGTAATGACATTTGAGATTACACACAAAAAAATAAAATTTGAATCGAAAGTGTCTAATAAAAATACTTTATCATGTGTTCAGGTATTCAATAGGAACAAGTCATAATTTGAGTGTCTAAATAAAATTTGCTGGCAAATTTGAGGGACCGTCTACGTATTATATGTCTCAATTTCAAATTCTACTAATTCACCCGCCATTACTTCATTAAGACCGTGAATACGAGCAATGCCATCGCATATCCAACATTTTCTCATCAATGGACTCATGACGTATACGAAGGAGTGTCGATTGTTCGAGAAATTCTTAGGAAACACTATCTATCTCCGAGATGTTTGGATTTTTCAGAACTCCATGGATATACAAAAGAGTTGAAGGAATAAGCCCTGCTAGAATGAGAATAACTAATGCAGTAGCTCTAAAGGAGAGGTTCTTACCGTACAACCTCAATCACCTCCTTCTTTAAGGAGAGAAAAGCAGCAGTTGTAGCACAAATGTACTTCTAAGTAATTGTCCCATAGATTCTATATCTATCTATATGAAGAAGAAATCTTGTAATGACTCTATGATATTTGGACTAAAAAAATTATATATTGTTATGAAATACTAATAAAAGTACAAGAAAACAAGAGATATAGCCAAAAAAAAAAATAGAGAGAGAATTTTATTGTTCTTCTACATGAACTGCTCGCAAACTGCGTGCTTGAGTTGCTCGCAAGTTGCATGCTTGATTGTAAGCTTATCCAGAAAACTGTAGGAGTACATAAATGGACATCCACAAATATAATGTATTTATAACACTCCCCCTTGGATGTTTATTAATAGATAATGTATCACGTTAAAACCTTACTAGAAAAAATCTAGTGAGAAAAATCCTAGAAGAAAAAATGGTACACATATCTGATAATACGCATTATTAGCTGCCACATTACAAATCTTATCAGTAAAACCCAAATGAGACAAAATCTTAGTTAAGGAAAAAGAGTACAACACGTATTATACTTCCCATGATCAAAGCATTATATAATTTTTGAAGATAATGTACTCTGATCTTGTATATCAACTTATCATATCTTGAGTTGGCAATGCATTTATGATCAGATCTGTCAAATGTCATTTGACGAACTGGTTGATTATCTAGATCTTCATTCCTTAGATAGAGTTGCATCATCGCAGTATAAATATTGATAGAATCATGCCAAATACATTCCTGACTTGCTTTATAAATTGTTGTTATCTCTATGATTTGACTGTCATGTAAAATAATATAAGTATGACAATAATTCTTCATGAAAATAGATAACATGTCTATATCGAACTCTTATGTCGATCAGATAAATGCTCGGTATATCTAAAACACTTGGTAATATTTGTTAGGATAAACATATTCATGTTAGGGACTTCATTTGCAATATGCATTTTGTCTTATTTCAATATCTCTATGTATGAAATAAATTATATCATGCACGGAGTTATAGCAAGATAAATATATGCATCAATTGCACAAATATATGGTACTTCAGGACCAATCTAGTTTTCTCATTTCAACTTCTTCTAGCATATAATCTACTGCTTTTAAAAACTCTTCAAGAGCTCCAATTATATTCAAGTCAGCAACTTGCACATCAATATGAAAGACTTTGATTATCATAAAGAGACAAGGGTAAACAGGTTCATTTTTACACTTCGTAAATGAAAATTCATTTAAGAATAGTAAACAAGTTTTTCAAGTACTTGTATATGCTTCTTGCATTTTGAATCCTTCAGAAAATTTCATATAAATTTTGTCAAGTAAGTCATATAGGCCGAGACAACTTCCATTTAGTATTTATATTACATGACATCTTCTCATGTCATGACTGCAGATCCTATAAACTTTTCCCTTATCAAGATGTATTATTTCTACGTCAGCATGCTTTAAGAGATGTAGAATTCAGATCCTCTCAATCTTATACAATATTGTGCGCCATATAGTATCAAATATATTGTCGAAGAGATATCATTTTGTATTGGTTTTCAATTCGACATAATTTACTGAGATATCATCAATTCATTATTTTTCAAGTACATGTACCTCCTATGAGGATTTATGAAGTGTTATGTCGTAGGCTCTTCAAGAACACATTGTCTCCTTATTATGATCATTTGCTCCTCTCATTTTTAAAGAATTATTGTATTTGGAGCTGATTGGTCTATCATGCTCCATGCATGTTGTAGACCCTGTCCTTCAGGGATATTTAATAGCATCTTACAGCCGGAATATGAAATAGTTGGGTCAGACAAATGGTTCTAGCATTTAAATTATCTTTTGAATGAGGATCATACTGATGATAATTCACAATATTTTCTTAGATGCTTATTCTCTCCCCTTATTTTAGAAAAACTAACATATATTCTCACCTTCTTTGGGAAATACATCTGTGTGCATCGTGGCAGATCCATTAATTATATATCGCACACCAAAAGCTATAAGATGAAAATATATGGTTCCTGACCCTAAAGCAATTGTGAGGGAAGAATTTTTCATAATTTATTGATTTGAAGCGTATAAGTGTTGTTGTATGTAATTTATCATATCTCAGACCAATACATGAAGCTTTGTTCTCATAAGCAATAGTTTAACTATTTATCGGAGGCATTCAACGCTAAACCAGCTTGAATATAAATTAACATTATCAAGATAAATTGTCTTGATTACATATTTTGAAAATTGTGCTCCTAACTCAATTATTTTGAGCAAGAAAATTCGTAAATGTCAAACTGTGAATTGACAATAAACTTATATGTGACTGTCTCATAGATGCATCTATTTACGACATCACATTGTAGGTGAACGGGCCCAAATTCACCTTTTCTATTTTTCAAAATTTAAGGAATTCAGTCCCAACATTAGCTGGTATCAACTTATCATGAGAACAAACAACATAAGAGAAATCGTGAAGAATCTTCTAGTTCTTCAATATATTTTGAATAATTAGCATATCATATTTAAGTCAGGACGACCAAAATTGTCATGTTAACTGATAAAATTATCTGTATTAGTAAACTTCAAGTTTACCATGACGTGTGCTATTTATTTAGTAAATTTCTGATTTACTAATGCATGGGATTTTATATCAATAAACTTCTGATTTATTGTGGCATGCGATCTAATCATGCTCGGTAATATTTCATATATGTAATTCTTACCCGTAGTACTTGAAGATACTCATTCTTCCAATCATTCATAGTCTCAAATTGCTAGTAAACTTCTGATTTACTTCAACTTGTGTTTTGATCGTAATAACTACAATCTAGAATGAATGGTGCAATCATATATAACTTTTTTGAGAGATTTCAATTTAAATTTTATAATGAGATATTGTTTGAAACACTGCTAGTGTCCTGATTTTTGTAAACAAACAATTAGCTCTTCTGGAGCTCTTGATCATTAGTATTATATAATCAAATATTGCTTAGATAATGTTGGTATCATGAAAGAACATTTGGTTAGATACTACTGGTGTCATGAAAGAAAATAATTAATTGAATATTTAAAGATAATTTTAAATTTTAAATTACGAAAAGTAAATGTTAAGTTCTAAACTTCAGTATTTCAAATATCTCCTTCAAGGAGTTCAACCATTAACATCCGAATATTTTGAATCAAATAGCAACCACGCGGTAATCACATTCTTTAGGAAAAGATACATTAATTGTTGTTTCCTTCGAGGAAATCAATAACAACTAACCATAATGTATCAATGTGGTTATAGTAGAAATATTCTACTCTGCTTCCTTTTGTCTTAAAATAATACTTAATAAAATTATTCGAGATGTTCTACTTACAAGCGGTACGTGTTACAATGACTTTTATACCACATGTATTCCCTTTGTCATTTTATCTCTCCAGGAGGTAGCTTCGGGGAATGAACATGATTACTTGAATGTGCTTGATCTATAACGTTTATCTATAGCTTATTATTTTGCTGAAGCACAAGAAGACATTGTTTCATAATATTTCTCAGATATTTTACCAATTCTTTCTACTTCAGGAGTAAAGTTTAAAATTTTACCACTTCGAGAGTAAAGTTTAAAGTTTTACCACCCCGGGAGTAAATTTTAAAAGTTTTACCACTTTGAGAATAAATTTTAAAGTTTTATCACTTGGGAGTAAATTATAAAGTTTTACTAATTCGGGAGTAAATGTTAGAATATTTACTCATTCAAGAGTAAATTTCAGAGTTCTACTATTTCAAGAGTAGATTTCAGAGTTCTACTACTTCGAGAGTATATTTCAAACTTCTACTACTTTTGGAGTAGATTTTGAGAGTTGTACTACTTCGGCAGTAGAATTCAGAGTCTTACTACTTCTGCAGTAGAATTCAGAGTATTACTACTTCGGGAGTAGAGCTCAAAGTTCTACTACTTTCGGAGTAGAGTTCAAAACTTTGGGAGTAGAGTTCAAAACTTGCTACTTCGGAAGCAAATTTTTGAGTTTACTACTTCGGAAGCATAGAAAATTCAGAATTATTTTTCTCAATTATTCTACTTCTTCTGGAGATGAGTCATGATATTTTTATAACCAAATACACGTTCATATTTATAGATTTTACTATATATTGTCACATTCACCTCAGAGAATGGATTTGTATCTGTAATATTTATCAAAAGTTCTCATTCTTGAGAAATTGAATATAATCATCTGAACGTGCCTTAATCATATCAAATCGTGATAGCTTAGAATCTCTTTTAAGATATTGTTACTTCATGAGCAAATTGAGGCATATATAATATAAAGAATTTTTCTCTAACATATCTTTAATTATAAATATAATGTAAAAGTATTATCATTTCTGATGATTATAGGTATAAATAAATTTAGCTATAACAAAACTAAAACCATGTGGAATAATAATTAACTCACCGATTCCTCTACCCAATAGTAACAAACTCACGCTGACACACGGCAGAAAATTATGTTGTGGAGAGCAACATCATGTCACCTGCAGATGAGACGTACTAGCACAATACACACACCTCACACATTAGATACATAGGAAGAACACTGACCGGGAAGACACGAAGATCACAAAATAGAATGCATAACGTAAATGATTATACTTTTCTAGTTTTGGATTTGGTATATCTTTTGGCTCAAAGCCATGATTCAAGATTCGACTATAATTATTTACTTGAAATTACTTTGATAGAAGATTCGAACCATTTTGCTACCCACATCTTTTCAAAGTAAATGCTTAATATTGAAGAGTCTCGGGCGGATAATATGTTAATTATGAAATACTAATAAAAGTACAAAACAATAATAGATATAGCCAAAAAAATTAGGGGCTAGAGAATTTTATTGTTCTTCAAACTGATATACAAATGAAATGAATTGATTTCCTATTTATAAAAGAAAAGAAGTTGTTGTGAGACTTTTTAGAAAGTTGCTGCAAGATTTTTCATAAAGTTGCTGCAAGACCTTTCATAAGCTGATGACAAGTTGCCTGCATGAGCTATGTTGACATCCAATTTTGTCCCATTTTTTATGATTTTATTTGTAATTTTAAATATTTTTGACACCTTAAAACAATTTTAAAATGTAGCATATATATGTATATATATCATCATTATTATTATTATTTGCATTTTTATTGTCATTTACTTTTTTTTATATCATAGTCATACTTTTTATCTTAATATTATATGTTATTTTATTTTTTCGCAAAACGGCATCGCATTTTTTATTTTTTATTTTTTAGCACCAAGCATTTCGCAAATATTATATTTTTTATCATGTTGTCACCTTTACAATTTATAATTTTTGCAAAGCTTTTTTATATATATAATAAAACCCCTTTTTTTTATATCTTAACCCAAACCCATTTTCCCCAAAACAAAACCCCATTTTCGGACCCTATCCGAGGCCCAATCCCAACTCGCCCCAGGCCCAACAGGCCGGCCCACACCCCAAGTCAGCCCATTAGACCAACCCATTTATCCCTCTTCTTTAACCTAATACCCAAACCAAAACCCAAAACTTTTCATTTTAAAAGCACCCAAACCCTCTTTTCATCCCATCAGCCGCACACCCCCCTAAAAAAAAACCATCTCTCTCAAAAACGAAACCGACCACCACCACCACATCGCCGGAAAATGAGAACAACGTCCACAACACCACCGCCCTACAGCCACTGCTCGACACCACCACCAACAACCACCACCAACAACCACCCCGATCTCCTCCCTCTCTTACCCTCTTCCTCGGCTATACTCGAATCTCTGATGGATATGCTCTTAGGGTGTTATGTACATGTCTATTGTTTAATAGATATGGCCGGAGTTTAAAACTCCGACGGTGCCATTTTTTGACTGTCTAGGCTATTTGGCACTGAAGTTGATTTTTCCGATGAACGCACCTCCGTCGCACTGGTTATGTTCATCTCCTGATGAACTAACTTCGTTTTATATGATATTTGTTTATTTATATCGGTTCAGCCGAGTTTTGTAAGCACTTGCGTCGCTCCAGTATTTTGCCGCTGAAGTAACGCTACTCTGATTCCACCGCTCCGGCAGTCTCCTTTATGTTCTTGGTGTTTTGGTACTGTTTATGTTTACCGGGAAACTCCATTAACGCCGGCGAGTTTTGGTGCCTCTGTTTCACCATTTTTTGTTTTTGTTTGTTGCTTTGCCTTGCCGAACTCCGACTCCGGCAACCACCATTTGTGGCTCAATTTTTTTACTGTGCTACTGTGTTGCTCGTTTGGTCGAACATCCGATTCGGGTCGGGTCACTGATTCGTGTCGGGTCGACCCAATTTGAGTAAATTTTCAGGTTTTTGTGTTTAATATTTTGTTGTTGGTTATCAGAAATTTGGTAAGAAATCGATTCGGGCTTAAACATCCGATTCGGATCGGGTCACTGATCCGGGTCGGGTCGACCAAGTTTGAGTAAATTTCCAGATTATGTTTATATCTTGTTGTTGGTTATCTGAAAAATAAAAATCCAAAAAATTGATTCCAGGTCACCACTGTTCCGGGTTGCATTTCTCGGGTTGGGTCGGCCCAAAATCCGGGTCGTCTATCCGGGTCTGTTTTTTCAGAACTATGTTGATTACCTAATTTTTCTTTACTATTTTGTCGTCTTTCCGGGTCGGGTCGACCTGAAATCTGGTCGTGTCACTGTTCGGTCTCAGGTCGGATTTTTCAGAAACATTCTGAATCTTGCTTCGGTCTGAAAATTTCAGAATTCGGGTCGGACTTTTTAATTGCAAACTGTTATTTTATTTTGGCATTTAAACATCCGTACACAGATATTTTATTATTTTACTGCTTTGAATAAATACTGCATTTAGGCCAATGAAATTGAATTTGAGGCCGCGTCCTTCGGAAGTTGTTTTCTCAGTTTCTGTTTTCTTTACTGTTTTACTGCTTTGAATAAATACTACATTTACGCCAATGAAATTGAATTCGAGGCCGCGTCCCTTCGGACATCATTTCTTGATTTCTGTTTTTTTTTTACTATTTTCGGTACCATTTAGCTGATTTGAACATTATACTACACATTGGCCGATGAAAAAATATCCGTCGATTTTTTAGGCCTCCACAATTGTAAAGACGAAAAATAAAACTTCTGGGTAAGGATGAAACTTAAATTTTTTTCACCCGAGAGACCAACATGTTCGGTAGCCAAGTCAACTGAAATGACCAACGAGTCATATGTTCGCAGCCACGACATGATTGGAATGATCTTTTCAAAATTTAAGTCTGAGCCCTCCGTAATCAAAACATTTATTGTTTTGGATACGGATCCGAAGTTATTTATATTCAATTGTTTCTAACCGTTTGTTCTTGACAGCTTGCAAGGGATAAAGTCAAAGAAGGCAAATATCCCTCGGAGATTATTTATTTTGTTGTTTTTTACTTTCTTTAAAATCAGCTTTATTTCATTCTGTATTGTAATATTATTGTACTCGTGAAATTATTGAAATGTTTAGAATAGGTAGACATAGAATTAATTAATAGGGTAGTCTAAAATTGGAAACACATCGCTAGTTCATTTATTTTTAGGCTCGGTTAGTTTTAAAATTGGAAATCGCTAATTTATCTATTTTTAGGCCCGTCGCCCATAAAAATCACCTTGCATACATTTTTATCAATTTTCATACAAATGCATACTTTTTTCATCTTTACATATATATTAATGCCATACAAATGCATAATTGTACAAAATGCATCATTTTATTAACATCTTGCAACATTATTTTTATATTTGTGCATTTTTCTTAGCCTAACAATTAACATGAGTTTGATCGGATAACCGCAAGTTAGCGGATTTTAAAGGATGCCTAACCCTTTCCCTTTAGCATAATAAAGAACCCTTACCTAGAATCTCATTAGTTTTGTAGATCATAAAATTGGAGTTATTTTACCGCATTTAGTTAACATTCAGGTTTAGAATAATTAGGTGGCGACTCCTCAAAGCAAGTATTTTTAATCGATCCAGAGGGAATCGATGCCATCGCGTAGCGAAGCCTGCGGGTTAAAAATGGGTGCGACAAGCTATTGGCAAGCTGCCTGCTTGAACTGTTCGCAAATTACATGCTTAATTACAAGCTTATCTACGAAACTGTAAGAGTACATAAATGGACATTTACAATACAATGTATTTATAACATATATCACCATCTTGTACTAGTAAGATATATATATATATATATATATATATATCACCATCAAACACATTTGAAGTCTATGATGGAAGGATTATGAAACTTTTTATTTATATTGATAAGTTATCTTTTCCCTTTCTTTGACCTCGGCCTAACAATTAAGGCAGTCAAACTGAATAAGGATGGACTTAGAAGATTTTGCTCAACTTTGATTTCACGGGTCAAGCCCATTTGACGACTCTAAATATTAAGAATGCACTGATTTACGTTCTGCATTTTTAGCTTGCGATCGCTTAAAGCTTCCTTCCATCAATAAGTTGCTCAAGGAATTGATGAGACACTCTAAAAAATACATCTGAATATGTGTAGTTGTCAAACTCATTGTACTTGCAAGTTCATCTAACTTCTCTTATGCATGCAGTTTTGTCAAAAAAGAATATAGGCGAGACGAACTGACAACGCTACACAATTGTTGTTATGATTTTATTCTCGTCAATCTTGAATATACAAGCAGCCATATATTTATAGTTACATGCTAGTGTACAGATATAATTACAGGAGACTAATTATATTGTTTTCCCTAGCCTTTATGTGCGGAACACTTGTTAGAGTTGGATTCAACTTGATCTTGTAACTCACCATCTTTGAAGGCATTTTGGATGTCCAATTGACGCAAAGACCATCCATTTGTATATTGCTACAAGAGATCCTTTTGAGAGAGACAGGCTGACCTTTTTGTGATGAAGGGGACATCCTTTTGAGAGAGACAGGTTGAGAACTGTTCAGATAGTTGCCGGCTTGACCACTGGACTGAACGTCTCCCCACAATCTACACCAACCTGTTGTGTCTTCCCATCACCTACAAGACGGGCCTTATGCCACTCAAAAGTTCTATCAAAATATGACTAAAAATCCACATAGACCGAATTATGTTAGCATTAGATGGACGAGATACTAAATCCCATGTCCTATTTTTAATTAGAGAGTGATATTCATCATCCATGGCCATTTTCCAATTGGGTCTTTTAGTGCAGACACTGGGTTATGAGGCAAAGGTGATTTCGAGACCTGGGTGTGTAGGCTATAATTGGTATTGAGTTTGACAATTCCATGTTGACTATGGGTGACCGGACGAGTGACATGGCCAGTGGACTGAACGCCACTGGTCGAGATTGAAGAAGTGGGCCGGATGTCACTGTCCAGTGTGTTTTGACCGAGAGTGGCAGTGGGCTGTGAGGGGAAAAAATGACTAGGCCTGAGAACCGAAGGCCTAGTCTGCTATGATGAATTGTTACGCGGTTGGGCCTGTGTTCTTTGGTCCAGTGGGCCCAAACTCGAATTTTTGTCACTCCCCGTGGGTACCGAGCTGTGGAACAAATGTGTTAGATACAAAAGCTTATCATCATCCAAAAAATCACAGGTATGAGTCCCAATGTCATGTATCTTAGCAAAGGGAAAATTTATTTCATAAAAAATTACATGACGACTTATAAATATTCTTTTAGAAGAAATGTCATAACATTGGTAACATCGATGATTAGTAGGATATCCCAAGAAAACACATAGAGTAGACCAGGCTTGGAGTTTTGTGATTATGGTGGATGGAAAGAGGGGGCAGCAAAGACAACCAAACACTCTTAAGTGATGATATGAGGGCTTTCGTAAATAAAGCATTTTTAGAGGAGCTTGGTAAGATAGGTTTTTATGAGGAAGGATATTCAACAGGTAAGTGGCCGTTTGGAGTGCATGATGCCAAAATATAGGGGAAAGTGAAGCATGAGAAAAAGATGTTCTAACAATATTGTTTATGGTTCTAATTTTGTGTTCCGCCTTCCCATTTTGTGATGAAGTATGGGGACAAGACAGACGAAAATTAAGACCATTTGTTTTGAAAAAAATCCCAAAACTGTTTATTGTCAAACTCCCTCCCATTGTCACATTGAATATTTTTGATATCACGTTCAAATTGAGTTCGGATGAATGCTCTAAATGTGAGAAAAGTGGAACACTTGTGATTTTTTCAACAAAGGGAGTGTCCACAAATAATTAGAGTTGTCATCAAGTATGAGCAAATAATATCTATGACCAGAAGAACTCAAAACGAGTGATGTCCAACTATCACAATGTAAAATATCAAATGGCAAAAGGGTGCATGAAGTAGAGGAAATAATTGCCAATTTAACATGTTTACCAAGTGTGCAAGAATGACACTTATTTAGAGTCCGTGTTTGGGTACAAGAAATAAAATTATTTTGTTTAAGAGAGGCCAAAACAACCTCTCCCGGATGTCCCAAACGTTGGTGTCATAAAAATGGTGCCAAGGCTGCAAAAACATATAGAAACTTGGATTGTTGTGTTGACAGATTTATTGGATAGAGATCCCCCTTGCTATCACATCTCACGATAAGTTTCTCCGTCTGAAAATCATGCACGGAAAATCCAAAGGGGTGGTCAAAACGAACAGATACCCAATTATCAGTTGTAAACTTTCTAACATAAACCAAGTTTTTGATTAATTTGGGAGCATGAAGGACATTCTTTAAAATTAGTGGTGGGTTTGATGGTGACAATTTGCTAGAACCATACCCTTTTATTAGAATTGAATGACCATTTCCGATAATTATTCCATTATCATTGCTCAAATTAAAATACGATGAGAGATTACCTTGGGAGGACGTCCTATGGGACGTCGCTCCGTAGTCCATATACCAATTTGAATCCGATGAATTTAGTCCAAGGGTGTGCATGGCGGACTCAATATCCGTGGGGTGGGCTCCTGTTGAATGGGCCTTATGCCATTGGGTCGACTGAGGCCCACTGCCGCTGCCTGTGTTAACATACCCAGCGTAATGGGCCTGCTGGGTCTGTTGTTGTTGCTGCTAATTGTTTGGGAAATATAGGGTAGGTTGAGGCCGCCGCAGCCGTTAGGGGCCGCCGGCCCACCGTGCTGTTGGGGCTGGGCTGGATGGTATAGCCCAAGGCCACTGCCAGCCGTTGGCCTACTACCACTATCCACCACCCATGCCGCCATGCTACTGCCACTATCCACCACCCCTGCCGCCGTGCTGCTGCCACTGCCCGCCACCGGAGTTGGTGTTGCCTCCATTTCCGTCACCACCGGAATTTCGGTGGCCTCCAACTTTGTGATTTCTGCGATTTTCACCCTTATTTTTATTGTTATTACGTCTTTTTTGTCCCTTATTGTGTTGAGAAGGGTCAAAAAAATTACCATCATTTGAAGAAGTGGCAATCATGACGGAATTTGAAGTAGTTGAGGCCTTTTTCACCAAGCCCGACTCTTCAAGCACAAGCATGGACTTTGCTTGATAAAATTTTGGTAGAGGATTACTTTGACGGATTAGAGTTCCCACGCCACTATACGCATCAGTGAGACCGGCGACCAATTGTAATACTAACTGGTTATTAGTAAACGGTGATCCAACATTTCTTAATTGATCCAACACTTTGAGTAGTTGACAATATGTAGAAACATTAGGGAAATCCGCCATGTCAATGGTTGAGAACTCTTGTTCCAATGTAACAACGCGAGAGTTTTGGTTATCTTGAAAAATATCTCGCAAGTGTTCCCAAGCTGCCATGGCTGTTGAATCCGGTTCCATTATCGTATGCAACAAGTCAGTGGAGATTATTGCATAAATCCAACCAAGGACTGTGGCATCAAGCGTATCCCACAATTCCTTGTCTGCATCGGTTGTTACGTCCTTCCCCTTTCCATCTTGCGGAGGAATTATATGATGAAGAACTTTGTGAGCACGACAATATAATTCCGCCCAAGTCGCATAATGAACGATTTCTATTTCTAGTTTGATGGAAACATGTGTTTTGATGTTTGAGACAACAAGGGCAGGGTGAAATGATGATTTTGATTCAGACATAATTGGTTGTGATGGAGGATAATCAATAATGGAGTAGAAAAAAATTGAATAAAATTTCGGCCAACTAGGGTTCTAGGGAGGAAGAGGACCGAAAAATTGGAAGAAAATAAAATTATTTTGGATCTTTCCTTAAGCTCTTGATAACCATGTAAGACTTTGAAAATATTTTTCTCAATTGTATTCATCAATTAAGGGAATAATATATACACAATATACAATTAATTGAGAATAGTAAATCATGCCTCTAATCTTCCTAATCAAATCAATCTACTTCCTAATTAACATAATTCTAATAATCACTTTACTACCTACCATACATAAGATGATACTCTCATTAATTATAATAATTATTCTAATTATTATTATATTCTAACAGGAAGGGCTAGCAGCGACGTAGTAGAGAAGGGTTGTGATGTACTGGTGGTGGGTGTTGAGGTGGAGCTGTCAATAATGTCTAATTGAGAGGTGGCAGAAGGTAATAAAAAATGTTGACAAAGATGAAACTGTAAACTGTGTTATGAGACATCAATATATGAAAGCAATAACAACAAAAAGAAAGAACATACATTTTTATGTGGAAAACCTCAAGGGAAAAAAAATCTACAACCAGTTCCCAGCTCTTATTATTTCTCAATGAAAAATGATTACAAAATACAGCGGAAAAGTCAAGTTTATATCGGGTATCAAAACCCCTAACCTTAGAGTTTCATAGGGTATCTCAAGGTATTTTCCAGCTTAATTACGACTTTCTTCGTCCATCACAGGGGGCTGCCGCTCCTGTAGTCAGGCTCACAAACTTAACAGACGGAAGTATTCTCCGTGATATAGTTTGTGAGGAATGTGTAATGACTAGAAAAGAGGCCCACGAAGTAGAAGGGGATGGCTAAGGTGGAGGAGGGCCGAGAATGGAGGTTTCAATGAATGGAAATTTGCTTTCACCAAAGTGCACATGTTGTGCTATATAGAGTCGACTAATAAACTATCAAGATAGTGACAACCAAGATGATTATAACTGTAGCCAACGAAGTCATATGGTTTACTATGAAAATCAAACTTGTGTTTGTTGTAAGGTCGTAAGTCGGGAAAACACAGCAGGTCTGATACTCATTATGCATATATTATCGTGGTACTTCCCTGGCTTATATACTATTATATGTGGATGATATTATCTTGACTGCCTCTTATGATGTATTACACAAGTCTATCATGACGATGCTCAGTTCTGAGTTTGCTATGAAAGACTTGGGGCCCTTGAGTTACTTTTTGGGGATTGCTGTCATTCGTCATGTAGGTGGGCTATTCTTATTACAACGAAAATATGCAAATGAGATCATTGAGCGAGTTGGTATGTCCTCATGCAAGTCCACTTCCACTCCAGTTGATACTAAAATCAAGCTAGGTGATGCGGCTTACTCACCTTACGAGGATCTGACCCGCTATCGCAGTCTTGTAGGGGCTCTTCAGTATCTTATTTTCACGAGACCAGATATTACGTATGTCGTACAACAAGTGTGCTTGTTTATGCATGATCCCAGGATTGGGCACATGAATGCGCTTAAACGCATTATTCGATACGTCCAGGGGACACTTGACTATGTCTTACATTTATATCCTTTATCGACGTCTACACTTGTCTCGTATACATATGCTGATTGGGGTGGCTGTCCAGACACCAGACGTTCTACGTTTGGCTATTGTATGTTTCTTGGTAATAACTTGGTCTCATGGTCTGCGAAGCGTCAGTCTACATTATCCTGCTCTAGTGGAGAGACCGAGTATCGAGGGGTAGCCAATGTGGTCTCTGAATTCTGTTGGTTACGTAATCTTCTTTTAGAGCTTCACTGTCCTATTGAGAAAGCTACCTTGGTTTATTGTGATAATATTAGTGTCATCTACCTTTCTGGTAATCCGGTTCAACATCAGCGCACTAAACATATAGAGATGGATATCCACTTTGTTCGCGAAAAGGTAGCTCGTGGACAAGTACGTGTCTGCCATGTCCCTTCTAGGCATCAAATTGCAAACATCTTTACCAAAAGTCTTCCCTCGGTCTTTTTTGAAGATTTTAGGGACAGTCTCAGCATACGAAGACCGCCCGCTATGACTGCGGGGGTGTGATAAATAAGAGCAGTCCGTGCCATGATATACATAACTTGTATATCACGGTTTGGTGTATACTAGGTAACATGAGTTTTGTATTAAATTAGAATTGTACACTTACCATAATTGTATAATTATTGTACAAGTAGAATAAGGTTTTGGGAGTAGAATAGGAATATGATTTTCCTATTATGAAAATTGTAAATTGTATATATACTCTTTCATTAATGAAAATAATCAAGGGGATTATTTCTTTCATTTTTTATTCGGCATTGTTATAACAACAGGCGTCACCTCATGGATTTAATCATATATTTTTTCTTTTTTGGGGGTGGGTGGTGGGTGGTGGGATGTTAGGGGAGGGTTTAATTCTAGGCAGTATTCAAACTCGTGGTGAAGATCAACATATTCTCTCTTTTTTTCTGGGTATGGGGTTTACCAAAAACCTCTGAACAAACAACTTTTTCCTATTTATTGGAACTGATACATATGTGAGAAGTTCCATAGGATAAATCAAGACTGCACAATTGATAGGATGTTTCTGGTGCACGGCCGAGCTTCTATTATCAATAAGGTTTAAAACTAATGTAGGATGTTTATTTTTTGTAACTTTTATAAATATTTGACCGTGAACCTAATTGTTATTATAGTTTAACTTGAAGTATAGTTGTGAGCGGCAAATCCCGGATCTACCTCTGATTGCATGTGTGCATGCAACAATAGTGCACAAGTTTTCTTTTTGCCACTTTTCCCTAAGTACTTATTGACATAATAGATACCTAACCAACATACTAGGAAATCAGAACACAGTATGTGATAGCTCTGTATCTCAAATAAATCTAACATAAAGTAGTTACCTGAAAAAGTGTGATCACGTTTGCACATGGAAATTATAAGATGAAAGAGCTGCCTTATTGAATATGAGACCAAGAGAACAGTCCAAAAATTGAACAAAATTAAAAAGAAATTCTATAATAAGAGAAAATTCAAACATGGTCATGGTGCTCATATAATAATCAAAATCTAAGTAATTTTAAGTATGACTTTGGAGTCAAAGTGGAGCTAGAGTATAGGAAGCGGGTTTGGCAGAACCTAGTAGTGTTGATTCAAACTCTGTATTTGTCTTAAAAAATCATTTAATATGTACGAATTATTAATTTAGAACCCAATAATTCAAAAAGACTAAAACCTGAATCCATAAGTTTCAAATCCTGGCTCCCCTCTTATTACATTCCCTAATCATGATAAACACCAAAAGAAGAAAAGCAAGCTACAATTACCCTTCTTACTGAGACAATAGATTTTTTTAATATATATACAAGGTCTGGGGAAAAGCTATTGGGTTCACGTAAACTCGTAATCCGCCCCTGCAACTGTGGGGCTTATAGCAACTTGACGAAATATTATTATTCTTCAGTTCTGATATTAAATTCATATCACTCTTAAGTTCAGCTCTTCACGTTTAAGTGAAAATTAACATTTTAAAATACATGTCAAGGGTGGATTACGTTTCAACATTTTTCCTTTTACTTCCTCTCATGTCACCTAAAAAGGATAAAAATCTTGCTAATGCCTTGAGGGGAGGGATGCGAAAAAATGCAAAAAAGAAGAAGAAGAGAAATTCGTTTGATGCAAAAAATTGAGGTAAAGCAGGATACTCCAGTAGTCTAACAATTATGTCTTCCATGATCAGCACAGGTTTTAAGGCTCTGTACATTGCAATAGTCTTCTGTGTTATATTTGCGTGTTTGTTCTTTAATAGAAATAAAATCCTCTTGGAAGGTTTTCCTTTTGCATATTTAACGTCTTTGAGCCATAGCCTATTTCTGCTTTCTGCTGAATTTGCTGAACACTTGACTAAGTTATATACTCCATTACGTATCAATTTGTCAGCATAATACTTCCGTGTTCCATTTTTAAGCATTTTCGACAGCATATGAAGAAATGGTCCATTTTTTCTCGTTCCATCTCCTAGTGATAATCATGTTTGCACTGTTAAAATTTATGTAAATCAAACAGTTGTATGTGTCTATGTATAGTCTTTTTGGCTTGAATGACATTCTTGAACATTATTTTGTCTGGTCATATGATTTCTTGATCAACGTTGAAGTGTCGTGTTAATTGCTCACTAGACCAAGATACTGCTAAAATCTGAATTGTCATTTAGTTAAAAAACACTTACTGGATTTCTAGGAAAGCAACAACAACAACAACATACCCAGTGAAATTCCACAACGTGGGGTCTGGGAAGGGTAAAGTGTACGCAGACCTTACCTCCACCTTGGTAGGTAGAACGGCTGTTTCCTGAAGACCCTCGGCTCAAGACAAAGCATAATCACAAGCAAAGCAAAGCAAAGCAAAGTAAGAGCAACGGTCAGACTCACACAAGAAATTAAAGCAGTATGAACATGCTAATAACAAAATCGAATACGCCATGGTAGCGCATTCTAATAAAAGGAAACAGTAGCTAACACATCTAAATAAGATAAACAAAGTACACTAAAGAACACATAGCAGCAGAAATCAAACTACAGGAGACTATAAAGCAATACTGCGCCTATAAGTGTGATAGGCTAATCGGGCCTACAGTAAGAACACTACAACTATCATTTTGTAAGCGTAAGTAGGACTACGCTCGACAACCTACTACCCTAATCCGTGTCCTCCAACCCCCTATCTAAGGTCATGTCCTCAGTAAGTTTCACCTGCGCCATATCCCGTCTAATCACCTCTCCCAATACTTTTTCGGCCTACCTCTACCCCTCCTGTACCCGTCCATTGCCAACCTCTCACACCTCCGCACTGGGGCATTTGTATCTCTCCTCTGCACATGCCCGAACAATCTCACCCTCGCTTCCCGCATCTTATCCTCCACCGAGGCCACTCCCACTTTGTCCCGGATATCATCATTTCTAATCCTATCTCTCCTTGTATGCCCACACATCCATCTCAGCATCCTCATCCCCGCAACTTTCATCTTTTGTATGTGTGAAGTCTTGACTGTCCAACACTCCGCCTCCGCCCCATACAACATAGTCGGTCTAACCACCACCCTATAGAACTTGCCTTTAAGTTTTGGTGGCACCTTTTTATCGCACAAGATTCTAGATGCGAGCCTCCATTTCATCCACCCTGCCCCAATACGATGTGTGACATCGTCATCAATCTCTCAATTCCCTTGGATAATAGACCCTAGGTACTTGAAGCTTTCTTTCTTTGGAATGACCTGAGTACCAAGTCTCACCTCCATGCCTGTCTCAGGGCTTCTCCCGTTGCTGAATTTGCACTCCAAATATTCTGTCTTGGTCCTACTCAACCTGAACCCTTTAGACTCCAGAATCCGTCTCTAAAACCTCCAGCTTGATGTTCACTCCGCTGCGAGTCTCATCAATCAGGACTATATCGTCTGCGAATAAATTTCTAGGAAAGCAAGATTTGATAATTTCAGGCTTGTAAGGTAAATCATATTTTAATAATATGCAGATGCTAAGTTCGAGTTTGATTCTCTATGCTTTGAGACGCTGGAAAATTATATCTTTCACAGTTCAAGATTCACATACTGTGGTTAAGCACACAACAAACCTCGTACCATTTAAGACAGTACTGCATTGTACTCCCGTGGCATTATCATAATTGCTTTACATGGTAAGTATTAAATCTTCTAGTAGTGTTTCTTCTTAGCTTTTCGGTTGTTTCTTAAGTAAATTCACAATAATGTTTTTTCTCTGGCAGTTGGTCTCTATGGAATCTATTCGTGGAATTAGTGTTCCTATGTACACCACTTTGAGACGGACGAAAGTTGTTTTTACAGTGATGGCAGAGTATTTTCTGGCACGGAAAAAATATTCATCACAAGTTGTTGCATGGTGAGCAATAATTCTAGCTATTGCTTCCTTTTTGTATGTACATATTTAATACAAAGAAATACGCAATTCAGTTTTTTTCCCAATAATATCAGTTAAACCAGTTTTGAGTTCAAGTCATTAATATGATCTTTCTTGAATATGGATGTGTTTAAAGGGATCAAGGTCAAGGAGTCAAGTTTTATACTGTTGGTCAACAGAAAACATATGAACTGTGGCAACAAAGAAAAAAGGGCTTTTTTCATATTTGGCCCGTCAGCCGAAATTACTTACCGGCTCTAGCCAAAATATACAAAAACTTATACACTGATTATGTATATTATATGTATATCGTATATAATTTTTTGTGTATAGAATATGTATATTATATGTATATTTATGCTTAATATACAAAACCTACATATTTTCTGGCTATTATTCTTTTGAGCGGTCCGAAAATGTAATTATTTCAAGAAAACACTACATTCTCTTGTTTTAAATTTTATGTTTTCGTGAGGATTTTGTTGGAAATTTGCCTTTGGCGGGAGTTGCGACAGACCAACTTTAACGGCTTAAACACTAGTGTTACGTATGTTGGAAAATCTGGTTCTTCACACATGCATGATCTACTAAGTACGTAGATAACCGTAGGGCCAAGAATCGTCAAATTTCATTGATAAATGAAAGAGATATTGGTCCACGAAGTGAGGTGTTTGAAGCATGGAAAAGTGTGGTATTGTGTTCAATTCTCCCTCATTGGTGGAGGAAGAAATAATTGTTGTGTATATAAGACTCAAAATTGGTTTGGGGTTTGGGACCCCAAGGGGTATCCCATGTGTTTAAAGGAGGGAGGACCTAGATGTGCTTCGGTTCGAGGAAAGCCCACGCGCGCCGCCGCCGCCCGCCCGGTCCCGTTCCGAGTTCTTGGGTCGTGGGCTGTGGTTCTTCTGATATTATCTTTTTGGGCCAGAGAACTTTGCCAGATGTACAGTTTGATCCCAGAAGTTTCATATGTATAGTTTGGACCAGAATTCTTTCAGATGTACAATTTGGTCCCTGAAGTTTCAAGATGTACACTTTGGTCCCTGAAGTTTCCAGAAAGTCAGAATCTGGGTAGACAGAACATAAATGCCACAGCACTCAATTTAACCATTTATTTTGGCTGAATTACTCCTCCTATAATGGCCAATCCGTTGGTCTTTTCACCATTTATTTTGGTGACATTACTACCTCCATAATGGCCATTACTTGGCCGGTAATGGCACTTATGGAGGCAGTTTTGCTGCTCCTCCCTCACCTATATAAACAACCCCTTGCACCATTGTTGAGGTACTCACAACACACGAAAATACACAAGCAGAAAACAGTTTCTTCCTACAACTTCAAAGCATCATTTCATTGCTCAATATTCTTCACGGTAGCATTTGAGTTTCCTTTGCTCAATTGTTGTTTTATCTTGGGAGACAAATTGTCCAGGACGTATAAAGGATACATACGGGGCAATATTGTCTTAAAGACAGAGTGCCACACTCGACTCAGCAAACAAAAACAGTTTTTCAGTTTCCTTGTTAAATTGTAATTTTTCAGTTATTGTATTACTTTGCAGTTACTTGTAATTCCCGTTTCATGCATCTTTGTAACCAATAGATTTTACATGTAGAACTTTACTATTTTGTGTCTTTATGAAACACTTATAAGGGTCCCATCAGTGTAGGAATAATCATGCTTGGTGCATTTGTTGCTGGTGCTCGGGACCTGTCGTTTGACTACTACAGCTATACCATTGTTTTCATCTCAAACACAACTACAGCAATATACCTGGCTTGTATATCTAGCATTGGTATCCCTATATTTTTTGGTCTTAATTTCTTCTCAGATACCTTTTCTTGAGTTTCATCGACGAGTTATTGATATATTTCCAAAATCTCTAATTTAGGAGAATCTAGTGGCCTTAACAGCTTCGGCCTGATGTGGTGTAACGGTAAGAAAATGCTATGATTATATTGACAGTGTTATGTAAAGACATTTAATCTGCCTGATTTAACAATGTGAGACTCTGCAGGTATAATATGTATGCCAATTTTGCTACTTTGGACAGCATACAGTGGCGATTTAGAAGCTACGAGAAATTTCCCGTACGTGTATACTGCCGGTTTTCAGGTGCTTTATTTTATAAAATGCTCTTTCAAATAGATCTGCTGGCCAGTGTCTTGTTTTACTAGCTTTAACATAGACAATTCAAAGATGTTATTATCTTCTCTTTTCGTAATTATTCTCGATAAATGATCATTGAGTTGTAAGCTATCCAAAATTGACACTCCAAATACCAAATAATTCCTCTTCGATTAAGTTGTTTCACATATTTGTGATTCACATCTCTAGATCTCTCTGCCATGGCAAAAAGAGATAAAAACCTTGTTTATCGGAAGGAAAAGAGTAAATAATAGAGCATAAGAGGAATTAGAGAAGGACAGAAACTAAGAATTAGTTAAAGGTAAACAACTGTTGGTTGATGTAGTTAGTCGTTTAAATAAAAGTAATTTTGTTGAGGACCAACTAGTTAATTAGTTCCAAGATACACATATGATATAGTGGATATAGCCACTGCCTAAGTCTTAATATTTGAGAATTTCTATAGAGAAGCTACCTTGAAGAAAGAAAATCACATGAAGAAAGAAACAGCCACTTACTAAGTCTTATTTGTTTGACTAGTGCATTTGTCACCTTTCCTGAACACCTCCGAAATCAACCTTTGTGAACAGCAATTACTGTGCCTCAATCTAAAGCAAGTTGAGTGTTGGCTATATGAATTCTCACTTACCATGTCGCTTAAAAGCAACCTTTGTGAGTTGCGACTATTCTTGTTATTCACTAAATATGGTTCTGCCTTTTCTGTCTGCTCAGTTCTTTGAGCCAGTCGAACTTGTTGATCTTAATATTCAAAGTGAGAGTCATTAACTCTATATTTCTTTATTAAAATCCTCTTACTTGTTAAATTTGCACAAAAGTAGTACATGTTGGGTATTTTTGCTCTATGGTACTTTATAATGCAGTACGGAAAGTATATTACTATTACAAGTATTCGAAAGGATAAACAAAGATTGAATAATTCAACTAGAAATCTGAAATTACAATTTTTGTTGAAGACGAAAAATGGAAACTATTTTTGCTGAGTCGAGTGTGACACTCTGTCCTTAAGACAATATTGCCCCGTATGTATCCTTTATACGTCCTGGACAATTTGTCTCCCAAGATAAAACAGCAATGGAACACTTGAGCAAAGGAAACTCAAGTGCTACCGTGAAGAATATTGAGTAACGAAATGATGCTTGGAAGTTGTAGGAAGAAAACTGTTTTGGTTGTGTATTTTCGTGTGTTGTATGAACTATTCTTAGTAGTGCTCAACAATGGTGTAAGGGGGTGTTTATATAGGTGAGGGAGGGGCTGAAAACTGCCTCCATAACAGCCAAATAATGGTCATTATGGAGGTAGTAAAGCCAGCACATAAATGGTGAAAGACCAACGGATTTGGCCATTATAGGAGGAGTAATTCAGCCAAAATAAATGGCTGAATTGAGTGCTTGGCGTTTCTGCTTTGACTGTCCAAATTCTGACGTTCTGGAAACTTCAGGGACCAAACTGTACATCTTGAAACTTCAAGGACCAAACTGTACATCTGAAAGAATTCTGATCCGAACTGTACATCTGGAAACTTCTGGGATCAAACTGTACTTCTGCCAAAGTTCTCTGGCCCAAGAAGATAATATCAGAAGGCTCGTGAGCCCGGAACCGGACGGGCGGCGGCGGCACGCGTGTGGTCTTTCCTCGAACCGAAGCACATCTAGGTCCTCCCTCCTTTAAACACATGGGATGGCCCTTGGGGTCCCAAACCCCAAACCAATTTCGAGTCTTATATACACAACAATTCTTTCTTCCTCTACCGATGAGGGAGAATTGAACACAATACCACACTTTCCATGCTTCAAACACCTTACTTCGTGGACCAATATCTCTTTCATTTCTCAATGAAATTTGATGATTCTTGGCCCTACGGTTATCTACGTACTTAGTAGATCATGCGTGTGTGAATAACCGGATTCTCCAACATACGTAACACTAGTGTTTAAGCCGTTAAAGTTGGTCGGTCGCAACTCCCGCCAAAGGCTAATTTCCAACAGTACATGAGTGATGTTCTAACTGAATTCCTTGCTTCACATCTTTGCAGGCTGTGATTTTTCTATCATGTGCTCTGGCTTTCTTATTGAACTATTGTGTATTCCTAAATACAACTATCAACTCTGCACTAACACAGACAGTCTGCGGAAATCTTAAGGTGTGTGATATACTTCTCCAATCTATTATGCGCATTTTGCATAAACATCAATAGTGGAACTTTCTACGATTCACTAGAGTAGTAGGAGCACTTTATTGTTAGACCGTGGTGCAATTAATTATCTGCACCATTCTATTATTGTCTTTATGAAGGATGCATAGTTGCATAAAATAAATACGATTCAGTAGTGCTGTTAGTTTTCGTGTTATACCTTGCCTAAAGGAACAAGAAGCTCCTATAAACAAATGTAACTTCTCAATCGACTAGATGGCTCGATCATAATTCTCAATGTCTTTGTTCTTCTCAATTGTAATGGAGAAACATATTAAAAGATTGATACTACTCATAAATCCGTCTTCCTAATTAAGACGAGAACAATGCTAATAAGAACATAAGTGGAAGCAACGGAGGAGCTAGAGGGGTAGAAGGGGGTTCATCGGAAAATCACACTGTATGTATAAGGTCAATCTTTTAAACGTGTTTATATAGTAGATGTTGGATTCCCTTGGTGAAACTTATGCCTCCACCACTGAGCGGAAGAAATGAAAGTGAACAAAAGCCCCCTTAGATTAGTTTTCCTTTTTCTGCTGATTCTTTCATGTATGGACCCTTATAGTCCGACCCTTCTCCGGACTCGCGCATAGCGGGAGTTTAGTGCACTGGACTGCCTTTTTTTTTCTTCCTTCATATATATGTGCTCTTTTGTAACAACTAGTGATTTTCATGTAGGACTTGTTTACTGTTGGATTTGGCTGGATAGTTTTCAGAGAACTTCCATTTGATCTGGTAAGTATAAAACAATACATCCAATATTTATAATTAGTTAATTTCTACAATTACTGATATATAATTACCGTTTTGTCAATGACAGTTGAATATTGTTGGCCAATGTCTTAGCTTTCTCGGATCTTGTCTGTATGCTTACTGTAAACAATGGCATTTAGCTTTGCCTGTATATATGATGTTCATGATTATCTTGGAGGAAAATTAACTATAGATATATAATATATTCATTATTTAATTCTCTATCTCTTGGTGGAAATACCTCAATTTGCATGAAGAAAGTCTGGAAGTTTCCATTTGCAGCTGGTTTGTGAACACCACAGGATCCTTTAAATTGTTTTGGGAATTTATTGAACAAAATAATTGTTCAACAATAGTATAATTTAGAATCAGTAATTATCTTAATAAATGGATGCAAATTTAATTTGCAACTCTTGTTAGATTCTTTTCAGAAAGTGAGAAGCCTTGTGAATGCCACTTAGGAACAAGTGCTTTTGTGTTTCTCAAGGAGCTTAATATGCCTGCATCTTTGGAGTAACTCAATAGAATTATAGTGGTGAGAAAAAAGAGAGAAAGTAAAGAGGACAAAAACATACCATCAATTCGGTGTTTATATCAAATTATATAACTTTACTATTATCAAAGGCAGTTCGGTGCATGAAATATTTCACGTTCGCGTAAGGTCTAGGAAAGGGTCGCACCTCAAAAGGGTGTTTTGTAGGCGACCTTAAGCATTAATAGTTGACGAACATAGGGTCTGGAAAAGGGCCGCACTCCAAAAGGGTGTTGTTATATAGGCAACTTACCCTAATCAAGCATTAATGTTTAATTTTATGGCTAGAATTTGTGATTGTTTAAATATTATGCATGTCTTAAGTTTAAATTAGATGTGTTATGTATTGATTGAGTTGATATAGACAGATTATACTTTTTTCTAAAATAGAGGGGATGGGGGACAACAACTCGAGTTCGTGGGGATTGATGTGTTTATGATAGAATAATTATCTTTAATAATTATTTATTGTCATTATTTAATAATAATTGTAATTGATATTAGGATCATGTGTATATGGTAGGTAGATTAGATAGTCAACTAATGGCACAATCATAGCTTATTCTTAGCCTTAGATGATGTTGTATTTGTGGTATAATTACAACTCTTTTGGAATATGACAATTGAGGAAAATATTCTTACATGGTATCAAACGTTTAGGGAAAAGATCTTAGCCTAAAAATTATACCCTCCACCGTCACCCCCTCTCCCCTCCATCCAACCGGCCACCACCCAAATTATTTTTTTCCATTATTCTTTTCCTTTTCCGGTCAAAAATGTCTGACTATAAATCCACATTTCATCCCGCTCTTACCGTTTTCTAACATCAAAACACATATTTCCATCACTCTTGAGATGGAAAATGTTCATTACGCAACTTGGGCAGAGCTCTTTAAAACCTGTTGCTGCTCTGACCGAGTTATTCATCACATAATCCCACCGAAAAAAGGAAAGGAAAAGGTGTTGAAAACCGATGATGAAAAAGAATTATTGCTCACACTTGATGCGATAGTTCTTTCGTGGATTTATGCAATCATTTCTAGCGATTTGTTGCATACAATCATGGAACCCAATTCCACTGCGATGGAGGCTTAAAATCGTTTACGGGATATCTTAAAAGATAAGAAGAATTCCTGAGCCGTCACTCTGGAGCAAGAATTCTACACTACTAACATGGCGGACTTTTCGAATGCATCCGCTTATTGTCAACGCCTCAAAGTTTTATCAGATCAACTCAAGAACGTTGGTTCGCCGGTTACAAATAACCGGTTGGTTTTACAATTGGTTGTCGGCCTTACCGATGCATATAGTGGCGTGGGTATGCTCATCCAACAAAGTAATCCCCTACCACCTTTTTACCAAGCCTGCTCTATGTTTATTTTTGAAGAGGCGGGTTTCGTAAAAAAGACGGTAACCATATCGAATTCCGCCATGGTTGCCACCTTGTCCAATGAAGCTAATACACATTTTGAAAATATACCACCGAACCGGGGACAAAAATGATGAAATAGTGGTAAAAATCATGGTGGTTGCGGTGGTGGCAAAGGTTGAGGCCATCGGATTTTCGGCGGCGGTGGAATGGGCGGAAGAGGCGACGGCCAGCAGTGGCAGCCCCGAGCCCAATGGGGCAACGGACCACCACAGTGGGCATGGCAGTGGCCTTGGGCAGTGCCACCCTGCCCATTTCCTTAAGGAAATTAGGCCAGTCCCAGTCCAAGGCAAACTGGCAAGCACACTGCCAGCCAATATCCCAATGGATTTGCGCCCAACAACGTCGGTAGCAACTCAGCAGTATTTGGGCCATTGCCGAACCAGTGGTAGGAGGCTCATTCGGTAGTGGCCAGCCCAACCGATATTAAGCCCGCCATGCACACTCTTGGACTTAATCTGCCTGACGCAAATTGGTACATGGACACCGGAGCGACGTCTCATATGACGTCCTCCTAAGGTAATATTTTGATTTGAGCAAAAATAATGGTATAATTGTCGGAATGGTCATTCTATTCCAATTCATGGTTATGGTTCTACCAAATTATCTCCACCAAATCCATCATTAATTTTAAAGAATGTCCTTCATGCTCCACAATTAATTAAAAACTTGGTTTCGGTTAGAAAGTTTACTACTAATAATTGGGTGTCTGTTGTTTTTGACCCTTTTGGATTTTCCATGTAGGATTTTCAGACAGGGATGCATCTAATGAGATGTGATAGTCAGGGCGAGCTCTATCCAATCACCACACATAATCATCGAGCCAAGTTACCATCATCCTTTGCAGCTTTAGCGCCCTCATTGTGGCATGAACGTTTGGGTCATCCGGGAGCACCTGTTTTGGCTTCCCTCAAACAAAATAATTTTATTTCATGTATTCTAACACGTAACTCAATTATGTGTCGTTCATGTCCACTTGAAAAACATGTTCAATTGCCGTTTGTTTCTTCTAATTCATGCACACTTATGCCTTTTGATATTATTCATTGTAATATTTGGACATCACCCGTTTTGAGCTCTTCGGGCCATAGATATTATTTGCTCTTGTTAGATGATTACTCTAATTTTTTGTGGAGGTTTCCATTGTCTAAAAAATCACAAGTTTTCTCCACATTTCTCACTTTTAGAGCATTCATTCGAAATCAATTTGAACGGGATATTAAAAATATTCAATGTGATAATGGTAGTGAGTTTGATAATAGGCCTTTTTGGAATTTTTGCAATACTAATGGTTTAACCTTTCGTCTTTCATGTCCACACACCTCTTCTCAAAATGGAAAGGCGGAAAGAAAAATCCGAACCATCAATAACATTATTAGAACATCCCTTGGCCATGCCGCACTACCACCATCATTTTGGCATCACGCACTACAAATGGAAACATATTTACTGAACATACTTCCGAACAAACACTTGTCCTATCAAGACCCTCTAAAAATATTATACCTAAGGGACTCGTCTTATTCTCATCTACGTGTGTTTGGGTGCTTATGCTATCCTTTTTTTCCGTCCATCACAATCAACAAACGTCAACCCCAGTCTACCCCTTGCATTTTTTGGGTTATCCTTCAAATCATTGAGGTTACAAATGTTACGACCTATCCTCTAATAAAATCATTGTGAGTTGTCATGTAATCTTTGATGAAACAAATTTTCCATTTACCAAAATGCATGGATCCGGACCTCCTAATTATGATTTTCTAAATGATGGCAATACCCCCATATTTTGCCTAACATTTTTTAACCGTCTCAAATCCACTGTTTCGGCCAACCCAAAAATTTTGGGAGAATTGGGCCCAGAAATAATGGCCCAGCCGAAGCCTAATACTGCCCAGTGGTTTGGGCCTCAGTGTACGAGCCCAACCACTACCGGGAATAATGGGCTTTTGCCTGGCAGCCAAATTCCAAGCCGCTCACTGCCTAGCAGTGACTTGGGTCACGGCCCACTGCCAGGCAGTTCCGTCCCTCCCGCTGGCCCAATTCCAATGTCTGCCCAGCGTCCAGTCACACGTACTCAACACGACATTGTCAAACCCAACGCAAAATATAGCCTCCACACTCGAGTTACAAAATCACCATTTTCTCGTAATCATGTGTCTGCTCTTAATGACCCGAATTGGAAAATGGCTATGGATGATGAATTTAATGCTCTTATTAAAAATAGGACGTGAGATTTGGTCCTCCTGCCCCCTAATGCTAATATAATTCGGTCTCTGTGGATTTTCAGTCACAAAGAAAAATCTGATGGTACTTTTGAGCGGCATAAAGCCCGTCTTGTAGGTGATAGGAAGCCACAACAGGTTGGTGTGGATTGCGGTGAGACGTTAAGTCCGGTGGTTAAACCTGCAACTATAAGATCATTTCTTAGTTTGACTCTTTCGAAGGCATGGCCGTTTCATCAACTAGATGTCAAAAATGCCTTCCTCCATGTAGAGTTAAATGAAACAGTATACATGTACTAGCCTTTGGGATACAGGGACTCCACTTATCCAAATCATGTGTGCCTGCTAAAGAAATCATTATATAGGCTAAAACAGCCCCCCGTGCATGGTACAAGAGATTTGCGGATTATGTTTCGCATATTAGGTTTTCTAACAGTCGTTCTGATCACTTTCTGTTCATCTACCGTCAGAATAATAATATTGCTTATCTTCTTTTATATGTGGATGATATTATATTGACTACCTCATTCGATGCTCTTCGTAAGTCCATCATGTCACTGCTTGGCTCTGAGTTTGCTATGAAAAATCTAGGGCCACTAAGTTACTTCTTAGGGATAGCTGTGACACGTTATGCATGCGGTTTATTTTTATCCCAAAATAAGTACGCAACAATGATTGTTGAACGTGCTGACATGTCATCATGTAAGCCGTCGGCAACTCCTGTTGATACTAAACCCAAGTTGAGCGCCTCCTCAGGTTAACCATATGTCGACCCAACACATTACCGCAGTCTTGTAGGGGCCCTGCAGTATCTCACATTCACAAGGCCAGACATTTCTTATGTTGTGCAACAGGTCTGCCTATTCATGCATAACCCGATGGAGAATCACATGCATGCTCTCAAACACGTTATGCGTTATATTCAGGGTACTCAAGAGTATGACTTGAATTTATATCCATCATCGACATCCACCCTTGTTTCCTACACGGATGCCGATTGGGGAGGATGTCCGGACACCAGACGCTCCACGTCCGGTTATGGTATATTCCTTGGTGATAACTTGGTATCTTGGTCCTCCAAATGGCAAGCGACATTGTCCAGATCCAGCGCCGAAGAAGAATACCGAGGTGTTGCCAATGCAGTGTCTGGATCTTGTTGGCTCCGGAACCTTCTTCTAGAGCTCCATTGTCCGGTTTCGAAGGCAACATTGGTGTACTGTGATAATGTTAGTGCTATTTATCTCTCTAAGAATCCGGTAAACCATCAACACACTAAACATATTGAGCTGGATATTTACTTTGTTCGTGAAAAAGTCGCTCGCGAACAAGTACGTGTCTTACATATTCACTTAATCTTGTTGTCATGTATGAATGAAACACACTCATTAACCACGTCACCAAATCCTCTCGTTTATTTTAATTTTCATTCTTTTGACCTTATTCTATGTTCAATATATCATGAAACATTTCTTGGGATATAGGATGTCGACTTACTCATTTAATTCAAGAATGTTATTCGCTCTAGCCCCAAATATTGATCGTCTTGACAAATTAAACGTGTTTCAAGGTACTTTACGTTTTAGAAAATACTCCATCCGTCCATTTTTATTTGTCCAATATACTAAAAATAGATGTCGCCTAATTTTATTTGTCCAGTTTGGCAAACCAAAAGATATTTAACAATTTCATACCTATTTTACCCTAAGGCCGCGTACACTAGACCCTTGTGGTCCGACCCTTCCCCGGATCTCACGCATAGCGGGAGCTTAGTGCACTGGACTGTCCTTTTATACCTATTTTACCTTTATTATTAATTATTGGGTTGAAAACTTCAAGAAATTATTAGTGATTGCACAATATTTAAAGTATGCTTAATTGATTTCAATTATTTAGATGATTTATAATAAAAGGAATGAATAGTAAAATTGTCATTTTATTTATTCCTCCTGAATGTGCCAAGTCAAACATGAACACATAAAAATGGACAGAGAGAATGCATATTATAAAGTTTGTCAATTCTTACTTTTTCCTCGACTTACTTTTATTATTGTATTAGTGGAGTGTTAATTAAGTGCAACGTTTAAGATAAATCATTAACTATAGTTTAAACAAAATATTATACATTTTTCTGTTTAATGATAAATAAATGGTAATATCGACAAAATATATGACGTTTTAAAAAGAAATGAGGGAAAATAAGAATGTCAACTTTTTTTTTTGTTTCTCACCCGATTTTCGATATTCTCATTGGAGTCCGATTATATCCGAATTCGCGCCGGGTAGAGTTCATTTCTGGAGAAAGCGCTCTCTGTCAAGGAATTTTTCATAACCAAGACTCAAACCAGAAACTTCTAATTAAGGAAGAAACATCCTCATCCACTGCACCAAATCCTTTGATCAACTTCATACTCAATTGAGAAAGCTTGCTGTCAAATCTCATTGGAAATTCAAAACTCAAAAGGGTAATCAATGATATCTTTCTTATACCCCAAAAGATAATATATCTAGAGAGTTTTAAGCAAGACAAAACATGAGAATAAAGGATTTTTTTTTATGGTGAGACGAATTATTGAGCTTTTGGTCAAAGTTATCAAATTTATTCCTTGGAGTGAGGCTTTACTTTAATCTTGGAGTAATTATTTTCTTAAATGATATGCTAAAGATTAAATGGATATTTATTTTAAATCGAAGGGAGTAAATAATATTAAATTGAGGATAGTTTAGTCAAAACATCTACTTTTTTTTTAATAAGTATACAAAAGATTAAATGAACATTTATTTTTGAACCCGAGGAAATAATAGACATATCAATATCTCCTTCATGCCCTAAACCAAAGTAATGGAAATATGAAAAAGGATAACATGGCCCACTGGTCTCAAAGAAAGAAAATAAAATCTTATGATGTGAGAAAAACATGGGTGTTCAATTTCCAACTTTATTTATCAAGCGACAGAAAAGCACATTGTAATTTGCTTTTTTTTTAAAAAAAATTATAGTTTGTTAAAAGAATTAAAAGTTTTTTTTTCTCAAGGCTTAAAAAGTTAACTCAATTTTTTTGTCTATGAAATGTGTATATGTGTGCAAAATTTTCCATATAGTTTTCATATACAAATTGTGAGCGAAATTTTTAAGCCTTGAATATTGTATGAAAAATTTATATAATGTTGTTGTAGTTGTATTTTATACACGAAAAATGTGAGCGAAATTCTCAGTCTTGAGCGAGATATACCTTTTTCATACATACAATTTTGAGCGTAATTTTTAAGCCTTCAATGAGATATACACATTTTATACACAAAATTTGAGCGAACTTTTTAAGCCTTGAACAAGATATACACATCATACATTTTTTATACACAATTTTGAGAGATTATTTTAAGTCTTGAATGTTATATAAAAGTTGTATACAATGTTGTCGTAGTTGTATTAATTTTACAGAAACTTAACATGAACTTTATACACGAAAATGTCAGCGGAATTCTAAACCTTGACCGAGTTACAAATTTCATACCATTTTCATACACAATTTTGAGAGAATTTTTTAAGCTTTGAACGAGATAAACACATTTCATACACTAAATTTGAGCGAACTTTTTAAGTCTTGAGCGAGATATACACATTTCATACACAAAAATTTGAGCGAATTTTTAAGCCATAAGGAGAAAAAAATTAATTTTATTTATAAAAATATATTTTAAAAACAATATTTTAATAATATTTTTTAAAAAATGAAAAATATTTTTTAAAAAATTAATTATTTAAAAAATTAGATTTTTTAAAAAAAATTATTTAAAAAAAAAAGTCTGCATGAAAGATAAAAATTTGTGATGTTCTGTAAATTAAAAAATTTCGTCATATTCCGTAAATACTTTTCTTATTATATATTTATATATCATTCACCCTTTAAAATTTACCTTTAGTGTGCGAAAACATTATTTGACACAAAACAAACAAATTCTCGATTCATACGTCATAAAATACATCTCGAAGCACACATGAACTGATGCACATATAAATAAAATGGGAGCAATTTAGCAATAGAAAACTTGTTTCTTGTTACATGGATCATCTTCACCATAATAAAGACTAAACAAACTCCAACAACCTTGGTATATTAAGGACAAAACTGTTGAGTTGTGGAGCCTAATTCATCGCTGTCACTATGAAGACCTTATGCAAAGCGTGTAACGCTTATTTAGTGGATGGTATTTTGAAAATTTCGGGCTTGTATTATGTTCGCTCTAGTTTTCGCTATATATAGACTAGGGGTGCCGTTTTCTTTTGAGGTTGAGCAAGAGAGAATTGTAAACTCAAACTCTCTATTTGATTATAGTAAAATCTGCCGCGACAAAGTGGACATATCTCTCGCATTGAGAGTGAATTACTATAAATCTGTGTGTTATTTATTTTTCGCTTATTTACTGTTTTCTGATTAGGTAACAAAAACAACATTACATTGCAAGCTCAAATAAAGAGGAAAATACCTTCTGAAGGCTATTGGCCAAATTGTTAACATTGGTATGTCTTCCAGAGGACCAATGTAGAAGCTTTCTTTTGAGTCACCTACACTCCAATGATGATATGATTAATTTGAGATTTAGGCTACTTTATGTATCACTATCTTCTATTATAAATCAACTCGTCAATATAAGTTACATAAGAGCAAAAAAAAGAAGTGTCATAAAATCAGAGGACAATTTATACACAAATATTTTGCTAAGCAAAAAGTTACTTTTTGGGTGACAAGACCTTGCACATGTTGCATGTCATTGTTTGAAGCACACAGTTTTCTAAAACGCATAACTTGATCCATGAAAACCCTTCAGATCCTATTACTTCATCGCTTTAAGTTTCTTTATGATATCCGCCTTGCACCTCGATTTTTTTGCCAATATTTGCATTCTCCCATCAAGGTTTTGGCTGATCGAAAGAAATCACCTAATTTTTATTTTCATAATCAAATCCTAGTCTTCAATAGTCTTAATTGTACCTACAACGATTAGATCCTCGTGAAAAGCTTTTGAAAAGCTGGATTAGTATCGACATTATTGAATCTCAAATAAAAAATTTGAATCTCAACTTTGAAAGAGCTGGACTAGTATCGGATACTGAAATTACCAACTTTAAATGCAATTGGTCTATTTAATTCTCCCAAATTGTGAGTTTTACTTCAAAGAAGCTTGAGCTTCACTTCACCAAATCGTTTAACAAAAGCTTTCTAATCTTTTCTTCATCCAGGAGATAGTTATGGTAAAAAAGCAAGAACCAGCTTACTAATTGTCAAAATTAAAGCAACACCAACAATATACTCCTACCTCGTAGAGGTAGAGACTGTTTCCAGAAGACATTCGGCTCGAGTGCAACAGAGCAAAGCGGTTATGAAAGAGGTAATACAACAGTAAAAAATCCTGACAATTAATAAAGAAAGCAGTACAGAGTATTCAGAAAAATAATAGCAATAACACCAAAATATTGCGATAAGAGGTCAAAATTAAAGCAAAAATAAATAAATAAGAGGAAGACTAATATTATATGTACTTGGCAATAGAAAATTTATAGATATAAACGAGGGGTTGGATTATTACATATAACACATATATACTGTAACATAATTTCTCTTTAGTAGCAGGGAAAAAAGAAGAAGAGGAACACTGATAGGTATATACTTGGCAATTATGCATGCACAAGAATCAGCTTAACTCGTTCATGAATTGGTAAAAGGAAATGATATTGGCGCGGCTCAATCTGAGATCGTTCTTTACAAAAATAAAATGTAAACTCGTCTTCAGATTGAACCTCACCAACATCGCTTCTCTAATTAACTACTCACCTTTAATTCCTCATGGCACTATCCATATGTACCATACTTCTCGTGATAGTAATTCTGTGGCCTTAAATTGTACCAAATAAAAGTGGAAAGATGAAATTAAGGAGGAAAGAAGAATCTACATACCTTTTTTAATTTTACTTTAAATGGTTCCTTTGTTGCATCACATGAAAAAACAATATGATGGTCATCTAAAGTTTTTAGGTTGGACTGTGAAAGAAGATGTAGACATGGAATTATTAGTCATGATACTTAGCTTTATTCTTTTCGAGTCAAATGAAACGTTTTGTAACCGTTTGACTACCACTAAGGAACCTTGAAAAAGACCCCCAAAAAATAATAATTCAAATCCATGCACCTTGAGATCGAATTAGATGAATATATCATATGTTTTGGTTCGAGCCAGTGGAATAATGAAGATATTTTGTTAGGGAGTACTTTATTCCTAATGGATTCATCCATCATAAATTTAAATTAATCGAACTAGTAAATTTCAAATACAGAATATTGTCTAAAAGAAGAAAAAAAGATGAATATAGCGAAAGAATCAAATAGTAGGTAAATAGAGAGATCATGACAACGGAATAGAACTTAGGTGAGTACTGCTAAAGCCTAGAGTTTAGAATAAACTTCAAACCTAATAGCACTAGAGCTCTATCAAATCTTCATCCATATAAACAGAAATAAGAAGATTGATCGAAAGTTTAAAAGATTTTTTCTTCAAAAGGACTATTAATTTGGATAAAGAAAATCTTCAACACTCCATATATACAAAGATAGTAAAAGGAAGGAGGGAGAAGCTGGGAGAGATGAGAGTGAAGTGAGAGAGAGAGGGGAGAACATCCATGATTTATAAGAGTTTAAATCCTTTGTGATATGCTGTAAGAAATATTTACGCAATCAAATATTATTTTTAATAAATTACAGACAAATCTCTATAATAATCAACTATCAATTAGTAGCTTGAAACCAGCACGATAATAAGTTAACTTAGTAGTAGAGTCGGGATTCTCATTAAGAATTTTTTTTTGGTAAACGCAAAAAAATGTAAAATATAAAGGAGTAAACACAGGAAAGTCAAGGGGTTCCAATATATATATAATATATGAACATAAAAAGAAAATATTGATCTATCTATACAATGTAATTTTTCAATGATGTCAATTGACTTTTGTTGGACAAGGATAGCTTCGCCACTAAATTAATTAAACATCTATTTTGTAAGAAAAATATATACTATGTATATAATTTAAATCCGATTTATAAAGTTGTTGTTCGTTATAGTGGTTGCCTCGGGATGGGAAGGAGAAGAATGTGAGTGGAATGATGTCAATTAGGAAGCAACTTGCTTTAGGGTTCTTCATGCTTACTTTTTCCTCTAACACACAAAATCACACAAATAAAGAGACTTTTAATTTTCTCACTCTTTGGTTTCTCTTTTGCGCATGCTTCCCTGAAATATTCTGAATTAATTGTTTATTAATTTCCCTCCTTTTCTCTATTTTTGTCAATTGTTTATTTTAATAAAATTAAAAACGCCTTTTTTCTTAATCATGCTTGTATTTGATTAATCTCTTTATCAGAGAATATGAGTCTTTTTTTTTTTTGGCAATTAAGTATGTGATAGTTATATTGGCTTACTTGTAAGCTTTCTATAAGCAAATGATGGATTTTATGCAGCATGCATACTTTCACATTAAATTAATCCTTGGCTTGAAAAGTTGAATATACCATTTATTTAAAACGTACAACAATCTAGATATTTTGATCTTCATCAATGAAGTTGGCTTGAATATACCATTTAAGCAATATTAAAATTGCAAATTTTACACTATCGGTACAATTTTAACATGCTATATGAAAAAAAAAAAATCTCTTGATTATTTTCATTAATGAAGATATAAATATATATATATATATATATATATACAATCTCTAAATATGGAAAATCATATTCCTATTATAATACTAATATCCTAATTACTCTTGTACAAGACTTCTACAAAATATGGTAAGTAACCTAAATATACACAAATATACACACACACGGTTTCTATCCCCCCCCACCAGTCATAGCGGCCGGTTGTCGTACGCTGAGACTGTCCCTAAAATCTTCAAACAGAACCAAGGGAAGACCCTAGTAAAAATGTTAGCAATTTGGTACCTTGAAGGGACATGTAAGGCACGTATTTGTCCACGAGCTACCTTTTAGCGAACAAAGTGAATATCCATCTCGATATTTAGTGCGCTGATGTTGGACCGGATTTTCAGAGAGATAGACGGCACTAACATTATCATAGTAGACCAATGTAGCTTTCTGAATAGGAAAATGAAGCTCTAATAAAATATTACGCAGCCAACATGACTCAGACACCACATTGGCTATTCCTCGATACTCGGCCTCAGCACTGGATCGCGATAAAGTAGCCTGGCGTTTTGCCGACCAAGAGACCAAGTTATCACCAAGAAACATACAATAATAGAGGTTGAACGTCTGGTATCTGGACATCCACCCCAATCAGCATCTGTATATAACACGAGAGTAGAGACTGAGGATAGATATAAATGCAACCCATAATAAAGTGTGCCTTGTATGTATCGTATAATGCGTTTGATCGCATGCATGTGCACAATCCGCAGATCATGCATAAATAAACACACCTGCTGAACTGCATAAGTAATATCTGGTCTCGTGAATGTAAGATACTGAAGAGCCCCTGCAAGACTATGATAGTGGGTTGGATCCTCATATGGTGTGCCAGACGTAGCACTCAGCTTCGGTTTGGTATCAACCGGAGTAGAAAAGGACTTACAAGATGACATGCCAGCTCTCTTAATAATCTCAGCCGCATACTTCCTCTGTGATAAAAATAGACCATGTGCATGACGAGTGACAGTTATTCCCAAAAAATAACTCAAGGGCCCCAAGTCTTTCATAGCAAATTCTGAACTGAGAAGGGTCATGATAGACTTGCGCAAACTATCAGAGGAGGCAATCAAAATAATATCATCCACATACAACAGAATGTATGCTAGAGAAGTACCACGACAATAGATGAAAAGAGAATTATCAGACATGCTGTGAGAAAACCCAATAGTAGACACATAATCTGCAAACCGCTTATACCAAGCCGTGGGGCCTGCTTAAGCCCATATAAGAAATTTTCAGCAAACATACATGATGAGAATAATTGGGGTCCTTAAAACCCAAGGGTTGATGCATGTATACTGTCTCCTTAAGATCACTGTGTAAGAAAACATTTTTCACATCCAGCTGATGAATGGGCCATGCTTTCGGGAGAGCCAGACTAAGCACAATATAGACCTCTGATACCATGAAAGAAATAATCCCTTGATTATTTTCATTAATGAAGAGGTCTATATATACAATATACAATCTATAAATATAAAAAATCATATTCCTACTATAATATTAATATCCTCATTACTCTTGTACAAGACTTCTACAAATTATGGTAAGTAACCTAAATATACACACACGGTTTCTATCATTATACAACAACTATAACATACTTAGTGTAATCGCACAAGTGGGGTCTGAGAAGGTAGGGTGTAACCAGACTTTACCCCTACCTCGTAGAGGTAGAGAAGTTGTTTTCGATATAATTTTAGATTTTGTTAAATTACTCAAGTTATTAATATTATAATAAGTACTTACTTTTATAATTTAGAGAGAGGTAGCATGAAAAATCCTAGAAGCAAGTGTGCAGAATGTCAGCAAAAGAAGGACTATTTGTCTAGTCAAAAGAAGTTTCTAAAGAGGTCTGTGTGTGATTGTGTGTAGGTGTACAAACTTTTTTTCTATTATTTCATTGTTCTTACAACATAGACACACGCACAAAAACACACTAATTGCACGTAATATGTCTGTCACAGACATGCACTATAGGCTTTTATTACAAGCAAGAAGCATTGAGTTTATAAGTTTTACTATGAGTTTATTTAACCCAAAAGCGGAGACACCGGCGCCAAAGTAGCTTGCCTTGGGCCTTTATTAGGAGACACTTCCCTTGATTTTTGCTACCCCTTTTTATGGTGGGGGAGAGGGGAGGGAGGGGAAGTGCGGATATACACAATTTTGGGGTCATTGTTGAAGTTATATGAGCAGTGCACAAAAAATTACAAATTTATCCACTACACAACACCCTTTCATACATACCCAATTGAAGTTCCAAAATTTTACGTAAGTAATAACAAATTTTAGGTAGTGTAATTTTTTTCTAAAAAAATTCAAGTCACAAAGTTTAGAGAATTAGGATCTGAAGTTCTTCTTACGCAATGCAAACTTCAGACAATTGTGGCTAAAATTCTCCCGTGCAGTATATACTTCAGATGATTACGACTGAAGTTCTCCCTGTGACAGTGCAAACATCAGACAATCGTGTCTGAAGTTCGCTTGAAGCAGTTCTAACTTCAAACAATTGGATATGAAGTTTCTTATGTTGCAGTGCAAACTTCAAATTTTTTGTGACTTAAGTTCTCCCGTGGTAGTATATAGGAGTACTTCAGAGGATTATAACAGGACTATAAAGATCGAAAAGTCGTCACTATAAGGTTAGCTGCAAAAATAATAGGACTATTTGTGGTGACTTTAGTCGCCACTAAAGATCAACGAAAAAATTATTATTAAGCCTTCAAAAACTGTATCATTTTTGTATAACAATGTATCACTACTGTATATGTATATAAAAATGTATTATATGTGTATAATTAGTAAGTATACATCAATTATACATTTATCAAACATAAACTATACGTTGATTATACATTTATTGTACACAAATTATACAACAATGATATATTTTCTATACATATACTTTAGAGATACATACTCTATATGATAATGATATAATTTCTATACGTGTGATACATTTTTTCTATACATATACAGTAGTAACACATATTCTATACAATAATTATACAGTTTCTATATGTATGATACACTTTTTATACATATATAGTAGTGATATGTATTCTATACAAGAATGATACAATTTATATATATATATATATATATATATATGCTGAAATTAGTTGAAAATGGCTAGAAAATTGAATTATTTTGAAAAAACTAAAAAATGACCTTTAAGATTCTTGGGCCACCGGGGTCAATAGTTTAACCCGAATAACCATTTGTGTCCTTATCCCTTTTCTTTTTTCATACATGGGGCTTCCTCTTCCCTTTTCTTTTCTTTTATACTAACCTTTATTTGATGATTTTTGAAATTCTCAAAAGCCAAAACCAACATCCCCACCCTCACATCCTTTGCTTCTCTTTCATAATTTGGAGATATAAAAGTACGTAGGCGTGCCACTACCAAAACAGAACCACCAAACTTATAAAAAAACCATATATCTAATCTTCAATTATGTATATTCACTTGGTTTTCCTCTTTATTAATCACCAGATCCTAGGACACTTTGTGTCTTTACCAATACTTTGGCTACTCCTACTTCATAGAAGAAAGGTCAAAAGTTTGCTCTGCTGCGAATGCTTTTATTATACAACATTTTTCTATTATTATTCACTTAAATAATATTTATAGAACTCCCCATGTTTTTATTTTTGAAAAACCTCATTCACTTTAATTAGTTTGCTTAGCTTTGTTTTCTTTCTTTAAGATCAGTGGGCCATGTTACCCTTGCCTTTTTCAAATTTCGGTGTCTTTGGTTTCGGCATGAGGGAGATATGGTGTATGTCTGCTAAAATACAAGCCAAAGCAAGTATACTTTCTTTAACTTGTAAAGTTCCACTCCAAAGAATAAATTGATCACTTGACCAAAAGCTTAATAATTTGATTCACCACACAAATTTCCTTTAGTTTTGTACTTTCTCATGCTCTTGTTTGCAAGTTGCAACTCTTGATAAATATTATTTCTGTGACAATTTATGTGAGACTATTTGACTAGGCATAAAATTTAAGAAAAAAAGGAAGAGTTTTGAAATTTGTAGTCTAAAAGAAGTCTTGGATGTTTGTGTGGTTGTTAATCATTGCATTAAGGGTAAAATGAAATTTTGAAGTTAAATTATTTCTTAATATAGAAATGTGATATTTTTTTAGACGGACAAAAAAAAATGGGTCATGCACTATTTTAGGGTCTAAAGAAACATATCTTTGATTACCCTTTTGGATTTGCAATGAGATTTGACAGCAAACTTTATCAATTGAATGTGATGTTGTCATTCATATACTCTCCTTTTTTTTTCTTTATTTTACATGCCATGAGTTCGTGTGGCTTATTTTGATCCAATGAAATTAATATTCTTGAATTAAATAATTAAGAAGTCAACTTCCTCTATCCCTAGAAATGTTTCTTGGTATTTTATGCATGGAGTAAGGGTCAAACGATTGGAAATTGAAGTAAACTAGGGATATTTTTGTTGTTTAACCATATCGTATCTTAATCACTGGCTTGAATAATTCAGATTTATGTTTTGTAGAAGCCGTTTATGGGGGAAACCTTTTCCTATCAATTTTTTTTTTATTTTCAAGACTCGAACTCAATTTTTTTATCAATAACAAAGAAATTTCATCCATTCCACTTAATCGTGGTTAAATCAGAGAATTTGGTGATGCGGTTAATGAGTGTATTTCAATCATAAACAAGATTAAATCAATTGTCAGCTTGTGGAGACAAGAAACACTTCTATCCCCACAAACTCGAGTTGCTGTCACCACTCTCTCTTTCCTTTTTCTCACTCTTAGATTTCTCCCTAAATGCAGGCATGTTGAACTCCTTGAAAAACACAAAAGCACTTGGCCAAGCTCATAATATTTTCACAAGCCATTCACTTTCAGATTTTTTGTTTTCTCTATAGTACATTAAATTTTATAGTTTATTTGGTCAAGCTAATATAATATGCTTTTATTAGAAATATTTTTCAATTTTTTATTTGGAGAGCAACAATTTTTATTTGACTAATCAATTTGAAAAATACTTTTGTAAATATTGAAAGCGCAATTGCGCTTGGCCAAGGTTCCAAAAGTATTTATGTGAAAAAGCTATTTTTTCAGCTAATGAAAAACAATTTCTACTACTACTCAAAATACTTATATTTTTCTAAAGAAAATTGGTCAAACACCTCAATTCGCTAAAATAAGCCCCTTTTTAAAAAAATAAACATGTTTGCCTTCGCAAAAAGTTGGCTAAATGGGCTATTAATCGATTATAATATATCATTGCTTTTACTTTTCTAAATTACCATATCAAACTTGTTGTAGGTGGGGGAGATTTTTTAGGTGATAAAAGTGGGGCACGTGAACACATGGTCTCTTTGTAAAATTAGGTATTTTATGTATATATTTTTTAAAATTAGTATAATACTATATCCTGAAATCCATGCTATAAAAAAGGTAAATAATGTACTTGGTTTGAGATTGAGTTATTTACCTAGAGGACTAGGGAGGGATCAAGTCTCACTTAATACATTTTTTCCTTCTTCTTTTTTTAGTGGTGAATCCACTTTTTTTTAATGATTAATTTATGCTCCAGAAATCTTAGATTCGCCTCTGGTCGTAGGGGTTACCTTCTAAATTTATCATCACATACATATGTGCAAAAAAAAGTAAATATTGATATTGATTTATTGAGTTATTGTAAGTCAACTTAAAAAAAGTCTATGCACTGCACCAGATTATTAAATTCTTTGCATTCATTCTTCGGTTCTCTTTTTTGTAATTACCAATTCTACAGTACTCTGTTGAACAAAAGCTGTTGGAAATTTAATTATATGAGATTGAGTTTTTTCTGTCTTTAGTGACTTAAATAAGTGGGCTCTGCATGTCGGAAACATCATTTCTTCGCACATGCCTAATCTACTAAATGAGTAGATAATATTAGTGCCAAGTATCGTCAAATTTCGTTAAGAAATGAAAGAGATATTGGTACACAAAGTAAGGTGTTTTGAGACATGAATAGATGAATTGTTTTGGCTAAATAACAAATCTCCCACATAGGTAGAAGATGGAAGGATTGAACACTATATAAACTCTAGTTTTGAGTAAGAGTTTGGGACCCCAAGGGGTAACCCATGTGTTAAGAAGAGGGAGGACCTAGGTGAGCTTGGGTTCGAGCTAAGCCCCACACACGCGCCACCGCCCGCCCGTCCGATCCTTCTCGGGCCACATGATGTCTTCCGATTTTTTTTTTGATCCCTGAAATATTTCTTATTTACATTTTGGTCCTGAAAGTTTCGAAGATAACCAAACGTTACAACTAATATGACTTCAACAGTCAGAAACGCCCTCCTCTTTCCTATAAATTAAACTCTTATGTTTAGTTCTAAAAAAACAAAAAAAGGGAATACAAAAACACACAGATCCTCTCCTCTTCAACAGTCTATTCTATATTCATTTTCTTCGCTAGAATCAACCTTACTTGCTTTGTATTGTTGATTGTTGCTGTTTTATCTTGGGAGACTATTGTCCATTACCGTAAAAACATATATATATATATATATATATACAGGGTAATTTTATCTTAAAGACAGAGAGTCATCTCTCGACTCAACTTTTATTCTGTCTTAAAGACTGTATATTGCATATTCATCGGATATGCAAATAACAGTAGTGTTTATCGCTTCTTAGTGTATAAGTCGGAGATACCTGATATCCACGAGGGTACAATCATGGAATCAAGGAATGCTGAATTCTTTGAACAGATCTTTCCTCGAAAGGAAAAAGAAATAATTTTGCAAAAACAAAGTTATGAACGAAATGCTCAAAATCAACAAGACCTGGGAATTTCTGATTATCCAGAACTAGACGTTCAAGATCTACAGGACTCAGAAGTTATTGATTATCTGGAGCTTAATATTCCCGATCTACAAAACTTAGGGATTTCAGAGGTTGAACCAAGACGGAGCAAAATGGCCAAAAAGGATAAAACCTTTGGTCCAGATTTTCTAACCTATATGATTGAAAATGAACCAAGGACAATTAAGGAAGCATTGTCAACTCCAGAAGTACCGCTTTGGAAAGAAGCTATAGAAAGCGAAATAGATTCCATCATGCAGAACCATACTAATGGTTGACCTTCCTCCGGGAAGCAAACCTTTGGGTTGCAAGTGAATACTCAAAAGAAAGTACAAAGCAGATGGAACTATTGACAAGTATAAGGCCAGATTGATAGTCAAAGGCTACAGACAAAAGGAAGGTCTTGATTACTTTGACACATACTCCCTTGTGTCTAGATTAACGTCAATAACGGTATTCATAGCCATAACAGCTTTGCGTGACCTTGAGATACATCAAATGGATGTTAAGACAACCTTCCTAAACGAAGAGTTAGAAGAGGAAATTTACATGGAACAACCCGGGGGGTATGTGATTCCAGGACAAGAAAAGAAAGTATGTCAACTTGTTAAGTCTCTGTACGGGCTCAAACAAGCCCCGAAACAATGACATGAAAAGTTTGACAATAATTTATTATCAAAAGGTTTCTCCATAAATGAATGTGATAAATGTATCTATATAAAAGGGAACTCTGACTCATTTTTCATGATATGCCTTTACGTAGATGACATGTTCATCACCGAAAGTAGTCTAAACTTGATCCTGGAAATCAAGAATATATTGAAATAATATTTTGACGTGAAAGATATAGGTATTGTAGATGTAATCTTAGGAATTAAGATTTCTAAGACAACTGACAGACTAGTGTTATCTCAATCTCATTACATTGCAGATGTTTGAGAAAATTTGATGTATTTGACAGTCCCCCTATGAAGTCACCAATGGATATGAATCATAGAATTGATAAGAATCGTGGTGTACTCATAATCCAAGAGCGATATGCGCAGACCATTGGTAGTTTGATGTATATTACAAACTGCACCCGACCCGATATCGCTTATCCAATCAATAAGTTGGCCAGGTTTACTCATAATCCTGAAAATGATCACTGGAAGACGTTAAATCGGATACTACGATATCTGAAATATTCGCTGACTTACGGATTACATTATTCAAGATATTCAGCCATATTGGAACGATACAATGATGCAAACTGGATATCGGATATAAAGAACACCAAATCCACCAACGGGTATGTTTTCACAATTGGTGGTGGGGCTGTGTCTTAAAAGTCCTCTAAGCAAACATGCATTGCCCGATCCACGATGGAATCAGATTTTATCGCTTTTGACAAAGCAGGAGAAGAAGCAGAATGACTTCACGACTTCTTAGACGGTTAGGTAGTTGATCACCACGGGTGTCATTTCCATTGATTACATCAAATCAAAGGATAATATAGCGGATCCATTAACTAAAGTCCTACACAAAGATCAAATATTATGTATGTCTAGGAGAATGAGCTTTAAACACAAACAATAAAAATCTTTATGGTGGTAACCCAACCTTACTGACTAGAGATCCCAAGAATTTGGTTCAATGGGACAACTAAACCATAGAGGTTCAGTTTTAGATCTTCACTTGAAGTAAGAGCACTTCAGATTATTATTCTTTAAAGAAATATAATTTCAAAGTTGTTCCCGCGATAGACATTAAGTGCTATCTGCAAAAATGGTAAAGGATAAGTTTCTAAAACTTTTAATGATTCCTAAACACATGCGAGTGGGGTGTAGCAGGATACCTTATAGGAGATCACCTATTTAAGTGCGAAGACAGGCCGCTTCAATTGTACACAATTAAGAATCCAAGAGTTGTCCATGGCCACAACGGACAAAACTATAAGAAGAAATGAATAAGTGAAGTTATTGTGTTGATATCATTGTCTTGGTTTACACTAAACACTGACGGTTCAAGACATCATGTTCACCGCGCAGTAAGTAAATCCGATGGTAATCGACTAAGGAAGGTTCAAAACCGAAAGCTACCTTTCCTGATACAATATCTTTCCGCTGAAAGATTGCTGAACTTTTGGCACCATGTGTGTACCAATTCTCTTTCAACAGGGATTGTTAGAAATTTAACTATGTGAGATTGAGTTTTTCCCGTCTTTAGTGACTTAAACACATGGGCACCGCATGTCGCAAACATCATTTTTTCGCATATGCCTAATCTACTAAATGAGTAGATGATATTAGTGTCAAGTATAGTCAAATTTTGTTAAGAAATGAAAGAGATATTGGTACACAAAGTAAGGTGTTTTGAACCCAATCGTAAAACCAGCCGAGTTGTTGCACCCAATCGTAAAACCTTGGCCCTTCAGAGGATGGGCTATGGACTTCATCGGCAAGATTCACCCATAATCGGCTAAAGGCCACAATTTCATTATCGTGGCTACCGATTACTTCACTAAATGGGTGGAGGCTCAGCCGATGAAGAGGGTTCATTAGACATATGTCATTCAGTTTATCCAACACCAGATCATATATAAATATGGTATCCCTAAGACGATTATAACTGATCAAGGGACGGTGTTCACTGGTTCTAAAGTGGTAGTCTTTGCTAAAAAATTCGGGATCAAAATGATCACATCTTCGCCTTATTATGCACATGCGAATGGGCAAGCCGAGGCAGCCAACAAACTTATTGTGGACACAATTAGTAAGAACGTGGAGGATAAACCAGGAATGTGGCATCTCACTCTAGATGAAGCCGTTTGGGCGATCAGGAATTCTAAATCTACAGCTACCGGGATGACACCTTATCGGCTAACCTATGACCAAAATGCAGTATTGCCGTTGGAAATTAATGTCAAATCCTTACGGGTGGCCAAGAAGAACTCTCTAAGTTTAGAGGAGTATCAACAAGCCATGCTAATGGAGCTAGACCATCTAGATGAAGATCGACTGATGACCCTAGAGAAAATCAAAGCCGGTAAACTAAAATGGCTAAAGCATTCAACAAACATGTTAAGCCTAAGAGGTTTACCGAATGAGACTTAGTTTGGAAAACCATTTTGCCGATTGAGATGAAAGATCGTAAATTCGACAAATGGTCACCAAATTGGGAAGGACCCTTCGTAGTAAGCCAACGGACTGCCGACAACGCATATCGACTAATAAACATGCATGACGAAGAAATAAACAGGAATGTAAATGGCAAGTATCTGAAAAAGTACTATCCTTCGATTTGGGGCATGCACGAATAAACGATAGTCACAGACCGGCTGAGATTAGTTTATTATTTTCAAAAGCACGACCGAAAATCATCAGAGCCAACTTGTGGTAATGAAGACGCCTCAGTTAGAGGGGAAACATATTTCAAAAAGTAATCATCATTGCATGCACTGGAGATGAGACGATTGAAGTGACATGCGCAGTTGTCAGACTGAAACGACGGCTACTTTCGTATACATCAACTCAACAATCACACTCGAGTTAATGTAGGGGGCAATTGTTAACACTCAAAAAATAGCTAAGTGTTTAGCCGCATTCAGTGACAGCCGAACTATTCTGAAGCCGAATTTACTCCTAGCCCTCGACTACAAGAACTTCATCGGCTACCAAGGCATCTCAGCCGAGTTGTCAGTTAGAGGTACGACTGGGATCCACTCAGACGCAGACGCCTCAACGACCAATTTGAAAGGGTTTTCAGACCCCCATGAGCGATAACGGCTAATGACAGCTAAACGAAATTGGCCATTATCTAAGCAAGAGGAGTAGAAGGCGAGAAAATCGGCACCACCTCCCCCACATCCGGTCATTAAACATGGTGGGTTACTTGATGGCTGACATGGGGGGCACGTTTGTATAGTTTTTTCTCTTTTTGTACTATAAATAGAACGCATTTTTGTATATGGAAACATACAATTAATCAAACAACTCAAATTTTATATATCTTTATCTTTTATCCCTTACTTTATCATTTACTTTTACTTTACTCGGCTGTATTCATATTTCTTACCTCTTAGTTTACTCTAGGGCTGGCCAGTGGGCCGGGACGGCCCGACCCCAACCCGACCCCGTCCCGAGCCCGCCCCGGTCCCGCTTTAAAAAAATAAATAACGGGGGCGGGACTCGAACTCGGGACGGGATGATGTCTCGTCCCGCCAGACCCGACCCCGCCCCAGGCCCGCCTGACCCGACCCCGCCCCGAGCCCGTCCTGACCCCGACCCCGCCCTTTTCCCCTCTTTGCAAAAATGGCCGTTGCACCAACGACCATTTTAGATTATGGCCGTTGGCCAACGGCCATTTTAGGCCCCCCCTCCCCCAACCCCCTACCCCTTAATATTTATTTTTAACCCATAAGTTATTATATTTACACTTTAACCCAATTTTTCAACTATAAATAACTCATTTTCTCTTCATCTTTCTCACAAATCTTCCTACAATCTCTCTAATTTCTCAATATATCTCTCTACAAGTCTACATTGTTTGCTAAATATTCAATTTTATTAATTCATTTGGGAATTGGGAGTGAAGTTGGCAACTAGCTTGAGGATCTTCCATCGAGCAAAGTTTCAATTTTCAACCTCTCGATTACACGTCGACGTTACGTCGGCGTTTGGTACATTCGTTCCTTCATTAAATTATTATTGTCTGTTTATTTTATATTTTTATTTAGCGCACTTAATTTTATTGTCTTTAATTATTTATTAACATAATTAAAATGGAAGGATTAAAAGGTATGTTTAAGGGTAAGGGTAAGAGTGCTTCTTCTAGTAGGGGCAACCAGGGAAAGGGTACTTCTTCTAGTCATCTTATTCCTATACATGATGATTTTGTTGATACTCAACATTTTCCTACAATACCATTAGATTTAGACCAGGAGCTATTTTCTGGAACTCAAGAAGACTTTAATTTAGACAATGATCTAGATGATATACCCACTAATGTTGATGACAACACACTCACTAGTGCACCTTCAACTGAAATACCTCCTATTCCCCCTAGTATGAGATGAGGTCCAGCAAAACGACCATTAAAATCAGATGCATGGACATTTTTTGATAGGGACGTAGAGAATCAAGTAGCCATATGTAAAATTGTAAAAATGTTTTAAAATTTAAAACCTGGAAAAGGTCACGGTAGGACGGGGTGTTTAATTAGACACGTAGTAAGTGCTCATCCAGTTAGGTATGCCCAATACCAGGCTTCAAAACCGGGTGCGCAAACGCCCGCTCCATCGGGACAAGGTTCACATACCGATATCGTCCCGACCAAGTACAGGGTCAAATTAACCCTATGACGGGGGGAATTGTAGGCTCTAAATACAATAAACATAGAGATAGGGAAGCAATATCAAAATTAGTTGTTGTGGAGGGTTTGCCTTTTTCATTTCCTTCATCTCCCGGTTTTATTCATTACATTAGAGATATATATAATCCTCGCTTTTAACGGTTTTCCTAGATCAACCGTTAAGAGAGATGTATTTAAATTCGCGCATGAATATCAACAATATTTACGTTTTTCATTATATCATTTTAATGGCAAAGTATCTATCACGTCGATATAGGTCGTAGTACTAACGACCATGATTATTTAACCGTAACTTGTCATTGGATAGATTATAAATGGTCTATGCAAAAACGTATTTTAGCATATAGATATATAGATGATAGGCACACCGGTACTTTTATTGCGAAAAATATTTATCAAGTGTGCGATTATTACGGAATTACCGATAAAATTATGACTATTACATTAGATAACGCTTCTAATAACAATTACGCAATTACAATGTTAAAAAATAGTTTAACTCCATCTTTTCCAGACCATTTTCATATAAAATGTGCGTGCCATATATATAACTTAATTGTAAAGGATGGTCTATCACTTTTTGAAGACATTCTTAGTAAAATACAATTTGCTATAAACTTTATTTTTAAAAGTAATAAAGTACAACGTAGAAAAGAATATAAAAAAACTTGTCACGATTGTGGACTACCTTATAGAAGAATTCCACAAGAAGTATCCACTAGGTAGAATTCTTTATACGAGCAACTACTTGTTGCTTATGACTATAAATTACCTATAACTTTATTTTTTAACTCTCACAATAAAAAGCCAAATGATATGATTTTAGATAGTGATTGGGTAAAAATTTCCGAACTTATTGTATTTTTAGAGAAATTTTTTCAAGCAACAAAAGAATTTTCCGGTATATATTATCCTACTATTTCAACTATGTTATTTTATATAACTCTAATATTTTTATTACTTAGTGAATATATGGAAAAACCAAATTTATAAGGCAAATATTAAAAAAATGTTTGTCAAAATTAAAAAATATTTTATTCCTATTCCCTCTAATTATATTATTGGTTCTCAGTATTAAATCCTACTATTAAAATAGACGGTACTAAATCACTAATTGAAACTATTTACGATTGTATAGAAGTACTACCACCTCCAAGTCCCAAAATCTAAATCACCCACCACCTATTGAACAAACTAAAGAAGAAGCGGTGTCTAGCGTAGAACACCAATGCAAAAATATATATAGATTTTATCAACAAGAAAATGCTAGTAACTTACCTAGGCTTCCATACCATCTTCTTCATCTTCAACACAACCTCACAAAAGACATCTTGTTTCGCGCTAGTATTGAAAGCCTCGTAAATAGAATGTGCGGCCGTACCTCTACTATTAACCAAATTAGCGAGTTGGATATTTTTATTTTGCGGGGTTCTGTCCGTATCAAGAAGTTATCAATGAAGATGGACGGAAGACTTGCCGAAATACTTTGGAGGGGAATGAGAAGACCTTTCCGACACTTTCATTGATGGCTCGAGATGTTTTGAACATTCAAGCGTCATCAATCGCGTCTCGAAAGCGCTTTTTCGTAGGCGATATCAAATAGGAGACCACGAGACACTCATTGGCGGAGACGACTTGGAAATTGCGTATTATTCGTAGATTGGATACGAGCGGAGCGGAGAAGGTGCGGTCAACCGGAGATCAACGAAGAAGATGATGAAAACTACAACGAAATCTTAACCGAAGGTAGTGGAAGCGACGTGGATCAATTTGACCAACAAATACCAATTCCAACCGAAGAACCACATGAAATCATCAAGCAATTAGAACAGGTTTTTTTGAGAATGTAATTTTTTTAATTGCAATTTTATTATGTAATTTGCAACTTTTGGACAACACCACAAAGTTGCAATTTAGATTTTAGACAATTGTATTTGTAATTTTGTATTACAAAAAAATCATATGTCTATTAAATAATATAAGAGGCACAAAAACAGCTTTGGGATGTTTTTATTACACTATCTTGTTTTGTTTATTGAGTTTTTTTTATACATATGTTATTTAAAAAAAAAAGAAAAAAAAAAGGAAAACCCGACCGTACCTCTCCCCGAGCCCGAGCCCGCCCGACCCCGCCCCGCCCCGATACCGACGGGATCGGGACGGACCGGAGCAGTCCCGCCGACCCGACCCCGCTAGGCCCCGCTAGACCCGACCCCGACCCCCGGCTCGTCCCGCCCCGACCCCGACCCCGACCCCCGCCGACCCGCCCGCCAGACCCGAGCCCGGCCCACTGGCCACCCTTAGTTTACTCACACCATCGTCCTAACGCTTTCTGGAGTAGTTGGGGAACCTATTGCTGGAAATTAGAGTTTCGTTTTCAGTTCAAATCGCTTAAATTAAAGAATCAATTTATCTCCCGATTTCATTAGTCGATAAAACGGCAGAAGGCAAAAGTCAAGGGTCTTTTATTTCTTAAATTTAGTTGGGACCAGAGTGAATACTAGTCTTTGACCCTTATCTGTAAATGAAAATGCGTCACCTTACGCACACAATGACAAAGCCACCGCTTGTTCAACCACCAGCCAAAACATAACGGAACAACGGAAGCGTAACGTAACACCGTAAACAACTGTCACCATTCACCAATAGCTCCCGCCTACAGGAAAACCACATATCTCCACGTCACTACAGATTCATACGTGGTATCATATTATTAGTCCTTCACCAAAATATTCTCAAACCCACTGTCACTTTATCTTCCCCTGCTTTTGACAGATTTCTTTCTTCAAACGCAGCTTTATCTCATTAAAGAGGAGATAAAGAAAATAAAAAACATAAATTAATATTATTCAATAATACTAATGTATTTTACATAGATTATGAGTATTCAATTACAAGATATTGAAAACTTAATTTTTTTTCCTTATTTTACTGACAATTTACTGTATATACTAATTATTTTTTTTGAATTTTTTTGGTTATTGTTTTTAGAATTGGTAAATATTGAAATCTGCATGTTGTTGTTGTTGTTGAGAAGAATTTGATTTTTTGGCACAACATGTCTGCTATAGTGTGCGGAAAGAGATCCAATTTCTTCGAAGATTTGCAATCGCAATCGTCATCGTCATCGCCGCCGGTTCCGAAGAGGATCCGTTGCTCGCCGTCTTCTTTCTCTCCGCCGCGATCCTCCGCTACTCCGTCGGCGATCAATCATCTCCTATCGATCTTCCCTGATATGGACAAACAGGTTACAATTTCAAATTAAGTAATTTAATAATTTCAGACCTATTGTTTATTTGGAGTTTCTGTTTGTTTTGGAAGTTTGAGCTGTAAAAAAATATTCTTATTGTTGTACTGGACTGGAAATTGATGAATTTAATTTAATAATTTCAGAGCAATTGTTTATTTGGAGTTTATGTTTGCTTTTGAAGTTTGAGCTGTAAAAAATACTCCCTTTGTTTTATCTTATTGTTGTACTGGACTGGAAATGTTGAACAGACAACAAACAACAACAACAACAACAACTGTAATCCCACGAGTGGGTCTGGGAGGGTAGAGTGTTCACAGACCTTACCCCTACCTTGGCAGGTGGAGAGACTGTTTACCCTCGGCTCAATTAAATTAGAAACAACATCAGGATAGCAAGAAAATTAAAGTAGAAGAGACAACAAGTAGTAATAGAAAACTAAGGATAAGAAATATGTGAAAATTGTTGAACAGATAAAGAAAGAAAAGAAAGTTTCTTTGATAATTACAATGATTTTTTCTAAGTTTCTAGGTCTCTAAGTTATTTACAGACAGGTTTCCTTGTTTGAGTCCTTTTATTAAGTGATTCAATAATTACACTGCAATTCATTTGAGTTTCAGCTTGGTTTTGAATCTTTTTAGCTGTAAAATCCTTTGTTTATCGTGTTTTATGAATGTTGACTGACAAAAGAGGGTTGATTGTATATAGTTGTACTATTTGATTTTAGCTTTTGATGTGGCGGATGATAGCTTTTTAGTGAAATTTTGGAAGTTTTGAGGTCATTAAGTAATTCATAGTGCGATTCATTTGGACAAATGACGATAAATATCCTTTCTTTATATCATTATTGTATCGGTTCCAGTTAATCTATAAAGAATTGCTGATTATCTTTTGTTATTTTGGTTAAACAACTTTCAAATGCATTTTGAAAAAGATTTGATGGTTGTTTTCCCATATTTATCATCGATAACGCTGACATATATGGTTAGTGATCTGTACTATTTGGAAAGACTCACAAAATGAACATTTTGTTATTTGTCTACATTATATCTTGACAGGACCAATCTAGTTGAGGTTTGTGCTAACGTATTAGACACAATTGTGTATGTCTAGTTGCATGATTGGACTATAGAGCTGCATCATTGTATTCCTTGCCGGAGGCTGCAATAATGATTGTGCTTAAAGGAGATATTGAAGTAACTATGAGTGGGTGGTTAAAAGAAATATGATTTCCGAACTATGCTATCCGGTATTAGCACGTGAAGATCTTGTCGTTAGCTCACAAGCTGAGGTTGAGCAACTTCTACATTTTAGTTTAATGGCGCTGTCTTGAGCCTCTTTTTACCCCAAGCTTGCACGACATGCACAGACCCATGATTTTGGTTCCATCTAACTGGATGAAGTAGTTTTTTATCTGTGAAATGGTTCACTTTTGCGTTTATGCAGTAGTTTGATGACTGGGATTTAGAGATGTGTAGATATATGATTGCAAAAAGTCGTGGCTTGTGCATATATAAGTCCCAGAAAGAAAACACCCGATCATAGGAAGATATCGTTTTTATTGGCTTTTACAATGTGGATATATCTTGAAATTTACCAGTATGGCTGCTATTGGCTGGTCTTCACTAATATCATCTTGAAATTGACTCTGCAAATGCACCTTTTAATGAAATCCTGACATTGTTTGGAATTTATCAAGTGATGCCAGACGTTGTGGATATGCGGGAGAAGAAAAAGGTCTTGGAGTGTTGCCCCACTTGCAGTGATGTGGATTTTTGGAAAGTAAGAAATAGGAGAGCTTTTGAGGGTGTTGAGATGAATTTTATAAAGTTGAGGAGAAGTCCCTTATCCCTTATTTCTTTTTGGTGCACCCACGAGATGCCTTGTTGTATATAACATTGGGTGTCTTTTGTAGAAATTCTCTTTTTGTAGGTTGTCTCTTGTAGACGGGCTTTGGTTTTGTCCATTTTTAATGAAATTTATTTACGTTATAAAAAAAAGAGTGGCATCCTGAACTCATAAAGTTAAAATCCTGGATCCGCCTAGATGTTAAGGCATAGTTGATTGAGTTGGTGGAGTTCATGTTAATAGGGTCTTCCCTTTCACATCATGATTCCACTTCTGCTTGTCTTTGTTGGATTTGTGAGGAGTTCTATTTCCGCCTTTCTTATGATGCAACCTTAAGCCTTTCAAACGGATATTTTGAGGTTAGGGCTCTCTAGGAAAATTCCAAGTGTCTACTTTAATCTTGATCAGTAGACCACCACGATCGCGTTTGTAGTTGTTGTATATAGGTAAATTTTATCCTATGTCCGAACTCCTGAACCAAGCTTTTAACCTGTCAAACAATTGGGAGGGTACTTTAGTGATGTTTCCTATCAATTTTTTGTTACATTTACTTGCACTTGGTTGCATGCACAGATTGTTGTTTTAACTTTTAACTATACTTAGCTAGTCTGAGCTTTAAAATGTGTTAAAAATGTTACATGTGAACTTTGAATTTGCTAGAGGGAGCGTATTTTGGATACTCTATCAAAAAAGAGGTGCACTTTAGTGCATATTCAATCTCCTAAATAGTAAACTAGTGAAATTTTCGTTGGTCATAAATTACACAGTTATGTTGTTGAACTTATAAAAACCAGTTATGCAGTCGAAGTAAGTGTACTCAACAATCATTATTCTCAAATTATTACTCTAAAATCCTCATAGTTCGACATTTTTATTCCGAGGCACAATAACCTCCTCTATTTCAAATTTCCTTAGCAACCACTTTATGTTTTAGTTCAATTGCTGCAATATCTATAAAAATAATAAACACTGAGACCAAATCAAATTAATCCTGTGGCAACTGCCTTGCCAACACCTTACTTGTCCTATTTATAGGAAGTTCTTTTTAGGAAATTAAATAGATATGCATCTAAAATTATAGTTGCAATCATTTAGGTTGATAGTATTTCTATTCTTCTTAGTATTTGCTCGGACTTGAATGCGGGTATCTGATACGAGTGCGGATTTGAAGTTCGGATTCATCATCGCATAAAATTTAGGATTCGGGGTATGGACCCGAGTGCGGATACGGGTGCTATGATACTTCCAATAAATGTATATTACGACATACAAAGTATATATCTCGATTAATTAAAGCTATTGAACTTAAACTAATAAAAATTAATTCTGTATAAATACCTAATATCGTATTCATAAGATATCTCGTGTAATAGCAGACATTTTTCATACTTTATATAACTATATATATGACATAAACCCAAAATATCAAATCAAATACCCAATCAATCTTTACTTCTCGGTCATAGATGTAGTCAAAGCACCCAAGGTTAGTTGGTCAAATCTGGTGTGGATCATGCAACCACACCCATACCCATGTTATGTCAACACGGGTGCGGCATGGATTTTAAAGAGTCCGAGCAACATAGTGTTCGAGAATATAAACAGCTAGGTGGTAAAGTTATTAGTGCAAGGGTTGTAATCTCTTTTATTAACAACTCCTGCTATTATTTTCCTAAGACCAGACCATAAAAGGAAATCTATTCAATATCTGATTTTAACTAAAAAAAGAAAGGGAATTAAGGAAAAGGCAGAGCAAATTTGCTACAATAGCAGTAGTGAAGGTAATCGTTTTCTCATTATTTGTCAATATTTAGTTGTCTTTTGCAAGTAACTTTGTGGGAGGAGAAGTGTAAAACTTGTATCCTGTTAGAGCATTTCATGATGGAAGTCACTCGATCGGGTTCATTAATGTTTTGTTAAGTATTTTAGAATTGATGAAATCCTGTAAGAAATTGCTCACTCCGCCAACTCTAGTTTCAAACACTTAGTAGGCTTGACAAAGAACAAAGAGGGAAATCTTCGGAAGCACCAATTACAGATCATTGGTTTGGTGAAGGTCGTTGCTTTTTCTCTAAGAGAGAAAAAAGGCTTTTGCTTTTGTAACGTAATAAGGTTTTGGATTATCTGAAAATATTGCAAAAACTAATTAGTACAACACTCCAAATACCGTTCAACTTCTGAAAGAATTAAAGAGGTTTCCAGCTTACTTTTGGTAGGTGTCATTTGTAATTTGTATGTTGACTTTTACCTAATCCAAAACCTTGTTACCTTATAAAATGCAGGTATAAACAATAAAAGAAACACGTTTCATCTGTTTCCTACTAGAGTTATTTCAGAATTTCTCTTTGATTTCTTCTACTAATACTGTAATTAGATTTAAAGTTCGCGATCGTTGATTTATTCTAAGAGGATTTCTAACCAATCCAATTGATCCAGAAATGGTATGCTGCTGCAGATTTTCATCTAGTGATATCATTGATGGATCTAACTTTGTGTTTTTTTTCTTCTTAAAAACAATTCTATGAGGTTGTTGATTTTAGGTTTTGATGGCATTGATTTGTAGAAGCTAGTTTTAGTTCCTGGTCACATTTCTTTGACCTAGATCTCCAGTTCTATGGCATAATTTCCTACAGCTTTTCTTTATCAAACGCTTGTTTACCCTGAAAAGGGGAGAATTTAACCTAGAGATGCATTTTTGTAGTTTCTTGAAAGAGCGCTCGAAGAATGTGATTATGATCTGGATGCTGCCATCAAAAGACTAAATGAACTTTGCTTGGGGTCAGCTGAGAATCTGGGGCCCCTCGGAGGAAGATCTGATGCTACCCTGGAGACCGGCACCCAGATCTTAATTCAAGGTAAAACATCGGTATTTAGTTTGATTCCTTATTGATTGGTGCCTGATGTTTAATTTTGTTTCCTCTTTGAATCATTTTTAACTGAAACTCGGAGAATGATTTCAAGTAGTTTCTTTTGCGATATCCTTTGTTCGTTGGCAATAATCACGTGCTATATAAAATCATTGCAAAACAAAACAATTGTGCAATTGGGATTTTTCTTTCTTTTTGTTCCTTTTTTTGGGGTAAGTGATTATGTGACTCGAGTTATAAAGACATGTCAAGATTCTGAATTTATAGATTGTACGCATTGTAATTCGCTCTCTGTAGATGTTTATTAAGTAGTATTCGCTATTCAGTGAATCTATGTGATATTTTCATTGATCAGTCTAATATCCTGTTCCTTCCTTGTCCAATCTGATGAGTTTTTTTTCACATGGTTGAAAAACCAATGTCAGTATCCTGGCAGTTTTCCTCTCATGCTATGTTTTGTGTATCATAATGGCTATAAAAGGGCAGCCCGGTGCACTAAGCTCCTGCCATGCGCGGGGCCCGGGGAAGGGCCGGACCACAAGGGTCTATTGTACGCAGCCTTACCTTACATTTCTGCAAGAGGCTGTTTCACAATGGCTATGCCGAGTTTTTATATCGTGCACGTTTAAGAACTGCTTACAGTTTTTTTTTACTAGAAATGCCATGTAGCTAGTGTTTTCTGCACCCTTTAATTGGAGACTTTAGTCAGTTGTGGTCAATTTCTTCCGACTCATTAACTTGATTCTGTTTCACAAACTTAATACTTCCAGAGTTGCTTACGGTAAATTTTTGCACTACTTTATTACTTACTGACTTTGATGCATATTTATTGAATTTTAAGCGCTACTCAACTCTTTACTCTTTGTTGTGTTGGAGAAGTGGTTGCATAGAAATGTAAAGACAATAATGAGTAGTTATTAAAATATTTCTTTTCTTTGCTTGTGTTTGACTTGTCAAAATGTTGATATAGCAATCAGAGTCCCTTCAAGCCCAACGTGATATTCATTTATTAATACAAGTTTGTTGTTATGGGTAAGCTTTTTAGTTGATTTTAAGAGAAATGTCTTGTTTCTTTAAACGGAAAAGGGTCATATTTGCCCTTCTACTTTCTAATATTGTTTATATCTACCCTCTGTTATACTATTCGACTGTATATATCCTTGCCGTTATACTTTGTCCCAGATCTATCCCTCTGCCGTTAATAGACCAGATCCCAACACTAAATAGACATGTGGAGGGCCAGGAATCAATTTTAAAGACTCAGTTCATTTTGCCCATCAAATAACCGACCCAACCCATAACTTGAATCCGAAAATGAACCTAAATCTTTTTTTTTTCTGTCCCATTGGAGATCTAACTAGGGGAATGCTCTCCACCTTCATTCTTCCCTGATCTAAAGCAACTTGTCTTTCTCTCCATCTCAATGGCTGATGAGAATAACTACAATTCAATATGGACTTAAAGCCTTTAACCCACTTCAACAAATTGCAGAAACCCCTTCTCCCAAGTTGCTCCTCAAGCAATTGCTCAAAGAAAGAAGAATCCGACCTCAATAGAATTGCTACCAAAGAAACCCAAATCATTCGGTCAATGTTAATATAGTGGTGGATTGTCAAGAGAATACTAGATTGCCTGCATCTCTTCTTTTATGCTCTACAAGTTCTTTTACCCTTGTTTCTTGGGAGGTTATAAACTAAAAAATCTTAAGCTTTTGGCTTCTGAAATCATGTAGTAGCAATAGTAGAAGAAAATGATTCTGGGAGGTCAAGGGAAGCTGCAGAATATAATGTTCTGCTTTTGGTTATTTGGTGTTCTTTTCGTATTTTGGTTTATAAAATTTCATTTGACAATAAATTATTGAAGTTTTCAGATGTTAGAGGAAACACTACCCAACCATATTTAATGTTGCAGCCAATTTTGGAATCCTGTAATTTCCTTTTCCATACTTGCCGTCGTAGTATTGCTCTTGTAGTTTCTTGGCCTTTGATTTCTGTTAGTATCTAGTGTTTCTTGCCCTTCGATTATCGTATGATTTTATGGAAGTTGTGCTATTACTCCTTTTTAACAGACTGATTTTGTTATTATATGTTGTTTCTTTACTTTTGTTATTTCTTTGTTCGATTGTTTGTGTTTGCTTTTCATTGAGCCGAGGGTCTATCGGAAACAACCTTTTTACCTCCTTAGGTAGGGGTAAGGTCTGCGTACACTCTACCCTCCCCAGACCCCACTTGTGGGATTACACTGGGTATGTATGTTGTAATTTCCTTTCCCCTCCCTAAAGAGTGAGTGAATTTTGCTTTTTGGAAGACCTCTAATTTTTTCAACGATGGAGATGAAGTAATAAAGGAGGGGGAAAGATTCATATTAGGGTCATTAGTTATTTGTACGGGTTTGGGTTAGGCTAAATAATTGGGTATATCTAAATGTGTAAATAGCCTCCACGTGTCCCTTTAACTGGTGGGTCCTAGTGGTCTGTTAGGCAGAGGGGTAGATTTGGACAAAAGTATAACGGCAAGGGTATATAGAGTCGAATAGTATAACGAAGGGTAGATATGGACAATATGAAAAAGTAGAGGGGCAAATATGACCTTTTTCCGTTCTTTAAAGCACTCTACTTTTGCCAAATTGCCTTACTGTATGACCCTGACACCAGACTGAAACTTGTGTTTGCTCCAGACACTTGTTTTCTTAACTGGGTGACCCGAGACCATGGATGTACCACTACTTATTTTGTGCGTCGAGACACTGTTGAGAAAGATGGGGGACCTGAAAAATCCAGGAGTGAACCCCTTCTACAATGAAGTTAAACTGCTACCGATCTTGCTTTATTACGTGTGTAAATAATGGATCTTGAGCCTAACTCACACTTCAAAAGCTAGCTCACAGGAGGAGGATTGCCAAGCCATATAAGGAGTCCAAGGAACCATCCCACAAACGATGTGGGACTCCAACAACGTGCTTACTGAAATGATGAGTGACGTCCCTCTAAGCTCACTTTTTTGTTGATACTTTTACCATTGTTTCTTAGGTGTATCAGTACATTTGTTGGATGTTTTTGAAGTTCACTAGCACAAGTCTGTTTATACTGGTAGTCTCCTTGCGCATTTTGGTGCAGGTAATGGTGAGCCCGCACCTGCAGAGGATTCATCTGTAGCAAAAGAACTGCACATGGAGAAAACAGAATGGGTGGAGCTGATTGTTAGAGAGATGTCGAATGCCTCAAACATAGAAGATGCTAAATCCCGTGCTTCACGAGCTCTTGAGGTCTATGAGAAGTCCATTTGTGCCCGCGTAACAGAGGCAACAGCTCGAGTTTTCCAGCAGGTGGTCTAGAAATGTTAGCTTTATTTTGTCTGTGAACACTATGCCTTCTGTTTTCTCTCTGTTTTTTTATTTTTATTGTCATACCCCTGATGCTGGATTCAACTGGTCTACAGTGTTCTTTTTATTTGCTTAATCTGTCTATCACTTACTATGGGCATGCTATTCAGTTGTTTTTGAAGGTCCTCAATACTCAGTAGGATGTAGATGTTGGGAAGCAATATCAATTGTTGCATAAAAATATGGAAAGCAGATATGGAACGAGATAAAAGTAGGGTTTTCCGAGAATGTAAAGCAAACTTCAAATATAGATGGTTCTGTTACCTTTCTCAAAAAAATGTTTAGACGGTTGAGGAATTAATATTTGATGGTCTGGCTATAGTATAGATTACTAGTGTTCTTTACTTATAGCCACTCCCCCCCCCCCCACCCCCACCCCCCACCCCAACAAGCAAGCACCAAATTTCAGTGTGTGAGGGTTGGGGCTGGAGATGCACTAGGTATTCCAGGCTAATGATTTTATTTTGTTAGGCAACCACCTACTTAATTCTATTTAAATTTTGTGGCATTAAAAAAATGCTACTCTTCACTTTCGTGGTGCTCGCTTTTGATATCAATAATGCATACCATTTCCAAAAAGAATAAATGTTATTCCATATCTATACATTTATAGTTATGTAATTATTCAGGAAAACATCATGCGCAAGCAGCAGTTAGAAGCTCTTATACAAGAGAATGCTATTTTAAAGCGAGCATTTGCAATTCAACGTGAGCATCAGAAGGAGTTTGAGGATAGAGGTGATGAGGTGAATCAGCTGAAGCAGATGGTGGCTCAGTACCAGGAGCGGCTAAGAACGCTTGAGGTCAGATTACCCTCTTCATACTTATTACATGCTTTATACTATCAGGGAACAAAGATAAAAAGTTGAAAAGAGATATGAGGACTAAAATCTGGTTGTCAAGCATGCTTTCTTCTATAGAAAGGGGTAGAATGAACATCCCTCTGGCTTTCCCAACACAGAAACTTTGTTGCCGAAGTGATATCTGTACTCACATGTGTGTAGACGCATGCATATAAATGTTGGTTGTAAGAAACTCTTCAGTTTCCCTGGAAGTATATTGGATTGTTGGTACATTTGTACGATTTAGAGTTATGCTGGTACATTTATGCCATTAAGAGTATATGGCCAGAGATCGTGGGTTGTTTTATAGGAGTTCCAGCTCTACTTTTTAATTTTCGCTTCCCACGTCACTTCTCATGTATGACATAAAGTGATTGCCCTTTCTGTGTGATCAGGTTAATAACTATGCGCTCACGATGCATCTCAAGCAGGCCCAACAAAGCAGCTCTATCCCCGGGCGCTTCAATCCGGATGTGTTTTAATGTGTATTATGTCCTTTAATGTATAGGACAGCAATAGTCATGTCCTACCATCGGTATAGGCAGCACGTGATTCTGGAAGGGTGATATTAGAGCCAGAATCTGTGTTGCCTCGTTGAAGCCACCTGGTGCTGTTATAAACCGAAGGGTAGCTATAGTAAGTTATAGACATGGTTTTACTTGCTTTTCAGTTGGTACTTCAAATTAGAAATACAGGTTTATACTTTTCTGGTTTTTATTAATGATAAGAAACTATTTTACTTATAATTAGCATGCTTTTAGGATTATGTTTCAATTCGATATTTGGCTCTGTTGCATAGGTGCTTATTAGGGTCATCTCATGGTAAATTGAAATGACCTCCCAGCTCTCTCAACCTTTTTTCGAAATTTCACCTATCTTTAGGGTCCCAGTTGTAGTTGTCCTTGCTTAAACTTTTATACAAGGCGGAACACATCAACATCCCCTTAAACTTAAATTTTATTTAGGCATTCGAACTATGACATGCTTCAATTGAGCACCTGATTAGTGTCCTATTAGAGACACTTTCGCCTCAAACTTTGAATTCTTTTTGCGCGTATTCTCAAGCGTTTATTATGCGCATTTATTATGTAGATTAGTTAATCACATTATTTTCTTTGATTATATACATCAACTTCAATTAGAGCAAGCCTGAGGTTTTACAATTTGTTAAGGCAGATTCTTATAGTTAGAGGAGGTAACATATTTAAGTGTGTAATTTATCTACATAATGAGTGCTTAGGAATACTTGCAATTTTTTTTTTTAAATTTTTAGTCGGAAGTGTCTAATAAGAATGTTTTATCATGTGTTCTATTCATGTGTTCAATCAAAATAGATTGTATTTCGAGTGCCTTAAATAAAATTTAGGGGCAAGTTTAATGGGTTATTCTGCCCTTAAATAAACTACTGGTACATTGATAACACCTTATCTTTGATTCGACATGGTACTATATTATCTAATCAAAAGTAGGAAGATCAGTACATACTGTTAGGGGTGGGCGTATTTCGGTTTTGTATCAAAAAAGTATGAATCGAATAAAAATCGGTTTTTTTAAAAATAAAAATCGAATCAAACATTTTTTTTTAAAAATAAATCGATATATCGGTTTATATTGCCGAACGTATCAGTTTATATCGGTTTTTTTCAATTCAAATATAAAGTCCAAATGATTTTTGTTTTTTTAAACATCAACAACAAATGCAGCAGCAGATTAGTAGCAACAACAACAACCAATTTTAACAGGAACATACATAGACTGGTTTTTTAAACAACAACATCAACAACAACAACAACATCAAATTCTAGCAAAGAATAACAACAACGCTTTCGGCGGAATTTCGGTTGTTTCAAAGAAGCAGCAGAAGAACAACATGAATTTCAAAGAAACAACAACATCAAATTCCAAAGAAGCCAAAGAACAGACAACATCATCAACGAAATTCAATAGGTTTCGGCGAAATACCAAAGAACAACAACATCAAATTCCAAAGAATAAAGACATGAATTTCAGCAGTTTCAGCAGAAATTCTAGCAATAATAATAACGTCAAATTTCAGCATCAGCAACAACAACATTGTTTCAGCAGCAAAAAATATACTTTCATCAGCAGCCAAAAATAAACTAAGACAGCTTATGAGTCAAATATAGATAGATACTAATAACAAAAACTAATTTGAAGGATTGTAGATTTAAGAACTTTACCATTATGACGCCAATATCAATCCATTGTCAAGTCCTCAACTGCTTGTGTTTGTTCTATTTCTTGTGATTGCGATACGATTGAAAGTTTCTCAAAGTCTACATACAATTTGCCGAAGCGTCAATATAATAAACAAAATGTTAAAGTATAATCATTCTATTAAAAAGTAAAAATAATATATAAAAAACAGTATTGTTACCTAATTCAACATCTTCATAAAACCTCAGTTTCTTCTTTGGTTGGTTGCACAATTTGTTCTCCTATAAGAGTTGAGCGAAGCCAATTCTGTGTGCAAAATAATGTTTCAACTGTCTTATGAGTTAATGTACTCCTAAAAGGGTCAAGAATGCGCCCCCGTGCTAAATGCCGATTCGGAAGCCACAGTAGACACAAGAATTGCCAAAATATATATGGCAATCTTTGACAAAGTCAGATACCTAGACGAATACATCTTCCACCAACTCAAAAGATAAAAATTTGGATCATTAGGACTTTCATTCCGCTCTGACAAATATTTCTCAACATCATTCTTCACCCCAAAATCATCATTTTCAGTTGCCTTCATCTTTTTAAACAGTTGAAAAGGATCAATTGATTCATTTCTATTGCTGCCACTATCACAAACTTCACTTAACTGAGCAATTGAACTACTACCCACACCACTATTTGGGCTAACATCATTATAACTTTCAAATGACCGCAACAACAACTCTTTGATATCAGCTTTAATTTCATCAACCTTCCTACTATCAAATATACTTCCAAAGCACCAGTTTATAAATTCAAATTTACATCGAGGATCAAACACATTTGCTAAAATTAATAGCCTGTTCACCTTTTCTATAGAAGTACCCCAATATTTCATAAACTTATCTCTCATGTCATTAACGATTTTTTCCACCAATAAATCAGTAGATTCCGATAGTGAGCTAAGATGAAGATAAACTTTCCACAACTCATTCAAAAAATCAGTAGACGTCACATTTTGTACTGCTGAATTTTAATGTCACATCATAAAAAACGGACAAAAAATGTATTAACCTCTTAGCATTATCCCAATCCACAAAAATTGGAGGCCCAATCCTTTTTCTTTCATTCTTATCTTCGTTAAATCAACTTTTGTAGTGGCCATCGTCCTCCTCTAACCTATCAAACATTTTTTCAAATATCACAGCTTTTCCAACATTAAGTATGTCGAATTCCATCTGGTTGGCACATCCAAAACCATAAGTCCCTTATATGATATTTTCTCTCGCTCAACACATGTCTTGAATTTTTGCAACCTTGCCGGAGAAGATCTTACATACTTCACCGCATTACGAACAACAGCTATTGAGTCCTTCGCTTCTACCAACCCATCCTGAACAATCAAGTTCACTATATGTGCAACACACCTCACATGCATATGATCACCATTTAAAACTATTGCCTTAGGACCCCAATTTGTCAGTTTCTTCTTCACATAAGCAATTGCAACTTGATTAGCACTTGCGTTGTCCACGGTAATTGTGAATGGCCTATCAATACCCCAATCCAATAAGCATTTCTCTAAAATCTTTTCAATACCATCTCCTTTATGATTAGAAATTGGTGTAAAAGCAAGTATCTTTTTATGCAACACCCACTCACAGTCAATAAAAAGCCCAATTATTACCATGTAGCTACTCATTTGAATTGATGTCCACGTGTCTGTTGTAATACAAATTCTCTGCTGGTTTGAGTTCATGATTCTTTTAATCAAAGCCTTCTCAGTCTGATGCAACTGAAGAAGTGCAATCGTTCTTCGTGAAGGCACCTCAAATCTGGGACAACAAACCCTCATATACTCCACAAAGTTCTAACTCTCCACAAATCTAAAAGCTAATTCATCTTTAATAATCAATTTCACAAGTACGGCTCTACAAGCCTCTTTATTAAACCCCACAAATACTACTTTATCATTGTCCTTACCCTTGTCATGAGTTAATACTTTTTGATTCTTATCCTCTTCAAGCTTTGATTTCTTGTACACTTTGCATCTAGCCAAGTGGTTCCTTAAACTAGTTGTCCCAACTAACGAGTTATCACAAGCATAATCTTTTTGGCAAAAATGACATTTGGCTTTCTGTCCTCCAGGTAACTTAGTAAAAAAATTCCAAACTTTTGATCTCAATTTTCCCTCGTCGGTTCGTTTCACCACTTTTGTTCCATCATCCAAAATGTCTTCCATTCTACAATATTAGAGAGTTCATGAGCATTTTGCCTTCCATTTTGTTCAAACTGAAACAAAGCATGAAACATATGAGAATAATCAGAAAGTTAACATAACACACAACCTAATACACAATCGAACATGACTTTAACAACAACAATGAGACAATGAATACAAAACACCTAATTCATAACTTCTCCATGTTAACAAACTATTATTACATATTCATTTCTAAGAAAAAATGACTTTAAATCCACAACAGATAGGTAAAGAACTAAAATTAGTATCATTATGAAACTATAGATTGAATATGCTTCCTTCTTTAGAGAAATTACTTCAGTACTTCATTTTATAATTCAGACAAATGCTTCGACAAACATGGTTCAAACTGAAACAAAGCATGAAACATATGAGAATAATCAGAAAATTAACATAACACACAACCTAATACACAATCGAACATGACTTTAACAACATCAATGAGACAATGAATACAAAACATCTAATTCATAACTTCTCAATAATTGTTAACAAACTATTATTACATATTCATTTCTAAGAAAAAATGACTTTAAATCCCACAACAGAAAGGTAAAGAACTAAAATTAGTATCATTATGAAACTATAGATTGAATATGCTTCATTCTTTACAGAAATTACTTCAGTAACTTCATTTTATAATTCAGACAAATGCTTCGACAAACATAGTTCAAACTGAAACAAAGCACGAAACAGATGAGAATAATCAGAAAATTAACATAACACACAACCTAATACACAATCGAAAATCACCATAACACAGAAAATTACCATAACACAGAAATTTAACATAACACAGAAAATTACCTTTTGTGGTGGCACCTGCAGTAACGGGACGTCGGGTCCTCTGATGAAGCTTCGAGTTAGAGTCTTTGAGAGAAAGAAATCAAAACCGAAATCAAGCAGGAGAGAAAAGAGAAAACATGCAAAATTGTTGATTCTCTGATGAAGCTTGAAGATTTATGGGTTAGGGCTTGAAATCGATTTGATTAACTGTTGAAGCTTGAAGATTTATGGGTTATGGCTTGAAGAGAAATCGAACTCGACCAGAAGATTTATGGGTTAACTGTTGAATGTTGATTCTCTGATAATCCAAATCGACTCGGTTAGAGAAATCGAAATCGAAATCGAGTAGAAGATTAACTGTTGAAGACTTGAAGCTTGAAGATTTATGGGTTAACTGTTGAATGTATTGTTGATTCTCTGATAATCGAAATCGACTCGGACTCGGTTAGATTACTTAGATAAATCGAAATCGAGCAGATGAGATGATCAACCGAAGAGAAAAGAGGCAAAACGATTTAGGAATTAGGGTTACCTGGTTAGGGATTTAATTTATATAGGGATATGGTTAATTACAAGAATAACCCCGATTTTTCGGTTCGGTGTATCAATAAATCACATAAATCGAACCGAATCAATTTTAAAAAATTGCACCGTTTTTTTATGAAATCGGTTTTATACCCCATTTTTTAACCGAACCGAATCGCCTCGGCGATTCGGTTCGATTTTTTCGGTTCTTCGGATTTTTTGCCCACACCTACATATTGTCCTTCAAAATTTGTGCTTTATTTTAAATTTTTAAATTTTGTAGTTGAATGTGGCCCCATTAATTATAGTAGCTTGCAGGCAAGCACGTGGTTTGGATCTCTATATCGTGGGTGTATGACTGTATTCCGATATTTGAGATCCACATTAACACGAACTCAACTTTCTCCTTTCCTCTATCTCGTAAACTAGTGATTGGAAGCTGGAAATGCGGGCACAAAAGTATTCATAAACATTTGGTAGTGCAATGATTGTTTAATTTAATGTAAAATTTTTGATATTGCTTGATCTCGTAAAAAATGTGGATTGCCGTGTTGGATTCTTCAAAAGTAATGCATTTTTTGGAGAGGATTTGATGTTGGTGCAATAACATTTTTAGAGAGTTCGAGTAGCATACCGAATTTCACTAAAATTTAAACAAATGTTATTTTTGAATCCATAATTGTAGAAGTATATTCAGTGTCAACAAGTTTAGATGTCGAACTAATCAAGTTTAGTATAGGAACCATTTCTGCGTTGTAGTTTTAACTAATTGTTGGTTTACTTTCTTTTTTTGGTTTATATACACACATTTTTAGTAAAGAACGATTAGCTATTACTACTTTATTTTTGCAACAACCAGGCTAGTGTATTAAACATATAAACTGAACATAAAATAATTAGTCAAACTGGAGTAGGTTTCTCTAGAAGGCGAAGACAATTTTGCTATTTCATTCTTAATCAAAAGCCTCGGATTCAAGTGAAGCTGGATACGGAATCGCTTTTGATAGGCTAAACCCTCACTGTGGGACTTTCTAGCGAATCGGGGACACCAGACATCGAATTGGAAAGTAAAAACTGTTGGAAATTTGCCTTTGGCGGGGAGATGCGTCCATCCATCTTTGATGAATTAAACACTAGTGTTCCGCATGTTGGAGGCTTTGTCTCTTTACACATGCATGATCTACGAAGTGAGTAGATGACCGTAGGGCCAATAATCATCAAATTTCGTTGAGAAATGAAAGAGATATTGATCCACGAAGTAAGATGTTTGAGGCATGAAAATGTGGTGTGGGACAAATCTACCACATCGGTGGGAATAAGAAGAATTGCTCTCTATATAAGTCTCTAATTGGTAAAGGGTTTGGGACCCCAAGGGGTATCCCATGTGTTTAAAGGAGGGAGGACCTAGATGTGCTTGTGTTCAAGGCTAAGCCCACACGCGCGCCGCCGCCCGTCCGGTCTCGGGCTGTGGTCTGATATTATCTTTTTGGACCAGAGAACTTTGCCAGATGTGCAGTTTGATCCCTGAAGTTTCTTATGTACAGTTTGGTCCCCAGAGTTTCTGGGAAGGTGACTGAACTTTCTGCCTACCGTTGGACTGCGTTTTGGAGCATTAACCAGCCATTACTTGGTTGATTAACTCTCCATTAATAGCCCATTACTTGGGCAATTGAACAGCCTCATTCATGACCATAAATCACCCATAAATCAGCCTCTCTAATGCCATTAACAACCCTCACTTAATGGCCATTACAGCCTTGTTTGTGGCTATTAGGCTGCCCTCCTACCTGCTATATATTGAGCTGTTTTTTGGCTCAATTCGTGAAAGAATAACAGACTAAAAACAGACGGAAAACAGACAACAATATAGACTGGAAAAACAGCAATATTGCACACAAAACAAATGAGCGAAACACCGCAAACCAAATACGAAAATCACTGAGCAAACACCCTCATATACACAAGATATACACTACAGAGACACACTATATACACAGAGACAAAAGAGAAGAGTAAAGAGAAACTATTCCTTCCTATTCCATATCTTTAGCAAGTCGAGTCATATTTGTTTTCTTCGTCAGGCTCAACCTATTGGCTTTGTAGCGTTGAGATTAAAGTGTTGTTTTATCTTAGGAGACTATTGCCCGCTAACGTAAAATCATATATACGGGGCAATCTTGTCTTAAGGACAGAGGGCTATCACTCGACTCAACACACAACGTTGTAACCATCCAGATTTAGTTGTTTCTTGATTTCAGGTTATCAAGATTCAAGACACAACAAGCTTGCAGCAGTTTTGAAGATTGGCCTATTTGTTCAACAAGATTCAATTTCTGAAGATTGAATATTTGTTCATCCTTTCGAATACTTATAATAATTATTTACTTCCCGTCCTGCTTTATAAAGTATAATAGAGCACCAACAAAAACAAAAAAGAAAGGCGTTTGCCCCTCTATTATACGGCAAGTACAGTTTAATTATCGTTGTAAGTTAAGATGACTTGTGAAGACATCTTCCTATAGACTTTGAAACATCACAATCAGATTAAGTCAATGTTTTTTGGTTGCAAGTCATCAATTTGTGACTAGACTTGGTTTAGACTTTAGACATGGACTGTTCTTATATGCTATGCCACCCAGTTTCTCATTTGTGCACCCAGTATTTTCAAAGTCTACTTTTAAGAAGTCTCAGGTGATGTATGATATCCTTCCATCTGAATTTGTGTGAACGTGTTTGGCTGGTCCACAAAGTTTAAAAAAATATTAAAACTTGTGATGTAAGATAAGTCATAGAAATTTATGGTTGTAAATCATTTCAATAAGGTAAAATAAGAAATTTAAAATTAAATTATTAAATAGTATATATCTTTTTTGAGACTTAATAAAAAAGAAAGATATCCCATAAATTAGGACAATGGGAGTACTAGATATGACATTTATTCCTAATTTCAATATAGTGAGAGTATTAGATAAGACAATTACTCCTAATTCAACATAGTTGTTACCGTTGGGTTAAACTCATTTTAAAGCTGAAATGAAAAAGAAAAAAAAGAGTAATTTTTTTTTAATTTTTTAATCATAAAATTGAGCTAATTTAGAGTTGATTGACTGATTCACCCTTGATTGACCTGTGAGCTCGAGGGAATCGTGTTGCCAATTCATAAACTATCTCATTAGAGTTTTGAGTATTTTCAGTACTATCAAACTTATACACGATGTTAGTGGATTCCTAGACTTCTAGTAATTTATCTTTTTATAATGCCGTCAAAGATTTGAAACTTAGATAAGAAGCCGTCTTCTTTGATACATTTTTATCACTGTTAAATCGTTTAGGTGTTCTATGTACAATAACAACATCGTTACTCGTACCTTGAGAAGATAGAGAGTCTGTTTGTGATAGATCATCGGCTCAAGTATAGCACAATAAAATCAAGTATGAAAATCAGCCATGCTGAACATAATGGAAAAATATAGTATAACAAATTAGGAGCCATACCAAAATCTTGGCTCTTGTCCATTCTGCAGTTACTTATGGAACTTACATTGTCTATGAAACTTGCAGGTACCAAGATCTAGAATATGAGTTTTATATTAAAGATCTCACTTGAAATGCTTGAAAACTTGAACATCAATTAACAAGTAACACAAGGAAACAAGTCAATTAATAAACAAACATATAATGTCAGTACAACCATAAACTTGTCTGCTCTAAAACAACACATTAAAGGTCAAATACAGAGCCACAGGAGTGATGCTTGTTCCTTCCCCTACCTCTTCATGTGCTCTAATTTCTCTAATCCAAGTAGTTAAGGTGAAAAAAAGAAGAAATAAAAGAAGAGGAAAAAAGTCTTAGTTGACTTAATTAGACCTAAGATCCAATCTTTAGCTTCATTAAATCCTAATAGAAAATAAGAAAAGTAACTAACTATACAATCACTCAATGCAAATTCTTGTTCCTAAAAAAAAGGCAGCTGTTGCACGACGCATCCCCTATTCACGCAGGGTCCGAGGAGGAAGGACAACACCCCTAAGGCGTGTGATGTAAACAACCTATTCTAATGCATACACCAATGACTAATTTCACAACCCAAACTTGTAAATCACACGGAGATAACTTGTTCCTATTTGTACAAATCTTAATTCATGAAGACTAGTAGTAGTAGTAGAGATTCATCAATTTTTTTTTCTTGAATATGCTTTGGTAGAAACAATAAAAATTCAAAAAAGAGATTGGTACTTAACAACTTTGCATGGCTTTTCAAGAAATTGCAATAAGCCTTCCACCAGCTCTCATCATCTTCTTGAATTCATCAAAATTCACCATTCCATCACCATCCACATCAACTTTCCTTATCATTTCTTTACAATCATCTAATTTGTTACCTTGATTTAACCCCAAAGATGATAGCACTTTACTTAACTCCTCCTCAGATATTAATCCATCTTTATCATAATCAAACACATCAAATGCATCTTTAAGATCCTTTTCTTGACCATTCTCTTCTTCACTTACAATATTTTCTATGCCTAAGAAAGAATGACAAAGCTCATAAAACTCATCAAGATCAATCAAACCATCTTTGTTTGCATCAACTTTCTCAACCATCTCAACTATATCTTGATCATCCATATAAATCCCAATATTCTTGAGTGATTGCTTTAACTCTTGCTTTGTTATGTAACCATCACTATTCTTGTCAAATGTTGCAAAAACAGCCTTTAACTCAACCTTGTTATGACTCTTTTTTAAATCTTTTTTTTGGGAAATATTTGAGTTCTTGATAAGAGGGGTTGGAGTTTGAGCTTTGATAGAGAGGGAAAAGATCCAAGATTGGATTTTTTTTGTGGGTAATTTGAAATGGGTTGTGATTAAACCAACAATGAAGAGAACTGCTAAGAAAAGAATGCTTATTGTCAACATTTTTTTCTTTCTTCTTCTTGTTCTTGGGATTCAATGGAACAGAAGAATGAAAGATGAAAGAAATGGCTTCTTTAGTTGTTTTTGAGTAGTTTTGAGGGGCTTAAATGAAATTAAAATAAGAGAGGAGAGAATCACAAAAATGGTATCTTATGTTTGAGGGTCGGTTTAAAATAGTCCCTCAAATATGTATTGGACAGTTTTGGTTCTTTGAGTTTGCCAAAAGCTATCTGTTTTATTGATAGGAAAGTAGAAAAAACGAAAAACTGTAAAGACACTAAAAATATACTGTAATTTTTAAAAAATAATAGAATTACACCTCAAAAAGTTACCTCAAGACTTTAGAAATAAATAATAAATAGAAATTATACTTCTAAATGTGAATTTCTGCTAATTTCTTTTTTCTCTATTATTTTCGTCAAATCTAATAGACAGGATTTGATAAATATATGGTGAAGACTACAAATGTTAACTTTTGAGAAACTTAATAGACTAAAACAGTTTTAGTACATACTTAGGAGACTGTTGAATGTACCCTTAAACATATGGGACCCATCTTTGTCATTTTCTCATAAGTGAAGTATTGAAAGGGAAGTAAAGAGAAGAATACGCGTTTGTTTGGTGCTTTGCTTTAACTTTTATTTATTTTTTTGAAATCTTGATCCCACAAAAAACCGCGTGAAACTGTAAATAACTGTAAATTATTTCTTCTCTATACGCGTTGCTTCCATCAATTTAGGTAGTGATAGGAGTTTTGGGTGGTGGGGGGTGGGTGGTGGTGGCGTGGGGGGTGAGGGTTCTAGAATTAATTTTTTCGACTTGTAGAATTGACTAATGGCACTAGTCAAAACTTGCTTGTACGTTACACTAAAACATAAAGTCAAAAATCGGCTTATATTAATTATTCTTCCCAAAACTTTGCTATTCCTCTGTCAGATATAATATAGGGGTTGTCCTTAACTTCTTACATTATTTAGATTCTATTATAATTGTATTTTATTTTAAAAATATTTTTTTAATAAAAAAAGTTTTTTTGATGGAAAAGATTTTTTTCATAGTTAAATAATTCTTTTTTGGAGTAAAGTTTCGGACTTCGTCTCTCTCACAAAACATAGTAGCATCTATAATGTAGTGAGTTTTGTTTAGGGGGAGATTATTCTCTCAATATGTTTATATTTTTTATATTAATTTTTTCAATATGTAGGTCACTTGATCAAATCATATTATATAATATTATGCCTTTTTAGTGTATTTTCTTTGTCGTTCAATGTTTGCAATTATTAGCTTCCGCATGACGCCCTGACTTTTTCGATCTCTAACAAGTGATATCAGAGTCAATGATTAAACAAGGTTGAAGACAGATTCAAGGTGGATCGGTTCAAGTTGCAACCAACTCGACGATAATAAAGATTTTTGTTACAAAAAAAAGGAGATATCTGGAGTACTACATTTGGAGATGGTTTTCAATCAAATTTTCAATAATCTTGTTGCTGCATATTTCTTAATACAAAAATAATTTTTAACTCATGCTTACTTTAACGCACGAGCTCCAATTTTCAACTCATGTTATTTTTAACGTATGAGCTCAAATTTTCAACCCTTGCTTACTTTAAATGCTTGAGCCAATTTTAACACATGTTCTCTTTTAACACATGGACTCTAGTCTCAATCTGTGCTCACTTTTAAAGCACTGAGCTCAAATTTTCAACCATACCTATTTTTAACAATGACCAGCATCAATGATGAAGATTATATGAAGATGGAGAATCAAGATTATTTTGCCAGAAAATTCAGGTCAAGGGGAGATTTGTTAGAGTTTGTCAGTTTCTTACCTTACTTAGATTCTACCATAATTGTGTTTTATTTCAAAAAGATTTTCTTGATGGAAAAGGTTTCCTTGGTGGAAAAGATTTTTTCCATATTTAAATAATCCTTTCTTGGAGTATAAGTTTCGGACTTCTATAAATTGAAGATCTGTCTCTCTCACAAAATACAGTAACATCCACAAAGTAGTCATTAATGAGTCTTGTTTAGGGGGAGATTATTCTCTCACTATGTTTATGCTTTTTATATTAGTTTTTCAATATGTAGGCCACTTAATCAAATCATATTATATAATATTATGCCTTTTTAGTATATTTCTTTGTCGTTTGATTTATCATCGTTCAAGATTTGCAATTATTAGCTTCTGCATGATGCCCGTCCCCAACAGTTGTTTGGTTTGGTTAGAGTTATGCATGTAGTAATAATACAGAGATTAGTTATGAGAGAATTTATGTATTATTTTATGCAGGGATTGGTTACGCAAGATTTAGTTATTATGTATTAGTTATTCCACCTTCTATTTTGCATAAAATATACATAGATTCCCGCATAACTTTTACATTTATTAGTTATGTGAGTTTCTGCAAATCAAACACTGTGTTAATTTTATACATGAATAACTTATCTTCTAACCAGCTACCAATCTTGGTATTACTTATGCAGAACTTAATACATGCATAACTCATCTCCAACCGAGCTACCAAACGACCCCTTAACTGTCTTTTAGTATTATACTCAATCATGAAAATAAATTATTATACAGATAACTTAAAGTACACAAATTATGCAATTTACTAAAACGAGTTCTTTATTCTTTTTCCCCTCAGCCAAACAAACTTATCTTGAACATTTAGGAAAAATGAACTCCTTAACAACGGGAACTTCAGATAAAGTAGACAATTCTACTAGGGGTGTCAAATTTATCAATGAAAATATAATTCGGAGGTGGTTATGCATAATATTAATGAAATTCTAGCTTATTGTCATAGAGTATCTTTATAAGTTCGGGCTTCAATGTGGGTACCGAATACAGAATGAAAAACAAAATAAAAAAGTTGATATTCACAATTTGTTTGACTTCGAATTACATACAATCGAGAATTACAATTTCAACCTCATCATGTTAAATGAAGGTGGAAGGTAGCTTGCAAATTAGCTTTGTTGGAAAGGACATACATTAATAATCAGTAACATATTGTAATACTGCAACATAGAATAGCCATATCATATATTATAATAACAATGTCAATTTCATCTTTTCAATCTTATGAAGGAACTTAGATCTTTTATATTAATTCAATTGGATAGTTTTTGAAAGTTTACTTGCTCAACATATTGGTCAATATTCAATGCAATATTGTGAAGGGATAGTGGTTTAATTTGTTTTCCTCACAATTTTAGGAACAAGTGATTTCTTTTATTTGAATAAATTTATTAGGCCACCCAAAGAGTAGTATTAATAGAGCTTTTTGGTATGAATTTGTGATATGGAGTATTATTAAGGCAGAGTGGAGAGTATGTATAAATGGAATAATTTTTAAATTGTATATTATATATTATTGGAAATTTACTAATGTGGAATTAAGTTTATCCCATTATTTATGACTCGAACAATTGGGGCCCCGCACATCGGAAACGTTGTTTCCACACACGTGCACTCGTAGTGCCAAGTATCGTAAATTTCGTTAGTGAAAGAGATATTGGTACGTAAGTAAATGTTTGAGACATAGAATAATTGACGATTATTGGCTAAATAATGTTCCACGTCGGTAAATGAAGGAAGGATTGTGCAAAGTGTAAGATGGTAAAGGTTGGGAAGGGTCGCGGCACTGTAAAGGGCCGCAGCGCCACCCGGACGTAGCCGGGGCGCCGAGGTACCTCTAGCCAGCGGCGCGGCGCTGGCCAGGCAGTGGCGTCTCTGGAGCTGAGGCGCCGCGGTGCCAGCGTGGCAGAGCCGCGACGCTTCACTAACAGTAAGTGCGACGGAAGTCTAAAAGTTTGGCTAATTATGGAGAGGTTTTGGTGCATTAAAATGACATTTTTTCCTCCATAAATCAGCCATTATTTGGCTGCATTAATTGGTGAATTAAAGGGCCATTACATGGACACTTGAAGAGACCATTCTTACACTACTATAAATTGAGGTCTTTGGCTCAATTCTACACACTTTTCAAGAACAACAATTCTAAAGAGGATTTGGGTCCTCCTACTATAAGACATTTTCAAGAGCTTTTCGTATGAAGTTTACGTGGTCAATAAGAGGGGGGGGGGTTACTTTCAATGAGAATAATATCAGAGATCCAGGGGTGGAACCAGAAATCAGTGCTAGCTCCATTTCTAATCCACCATTTTGAGCCCTTAAGTATTGGTGGGGTTGCTGAAAATAGAACCGATTTCACTCCAAGTCCCGACAACCAGGTTTGGAAGCGAAGAAACCATATGGGCTTTCAGATAGTTTCTTTTGAAAAAAGCAGTCCAAAGTAAGACTCCCTCTTATTTACCAGGCCAACTCCTTTACTAGTTATTTCTCCCAAATCATAGATGTGCTTGACGCACATGGAAACTGCTTTTTCAATGATATCGAAGCATTTTTGTCTCACAGAGTGGATTCTTGTTGCAAAACTTCTCCTCTTAGCAATCTTTTGTTATTTGTTTTCTTCGCTAGAATTACTTGTGTTTGCTTTGCACAAATGATAGTTTACTGTTTTATTTTAGGAGACTATTGCCCGCTACGTAAAAGCATATATACGGGGCAATCTTTGTTGGAAATTTGCCTTTGGCGGGAGTTGCGACCGACCAACTTTAACGGCTTAAACACTAGTGTAACGTATGTTGGAGAATCCGGTTCTTCACACATGCATGATCTACTAAGTACGTAGATAACCGTAGGGCCAAGAATCGTCAAATTTCATTGAGAAATGAAAGAGATATTGGTTCACGAAGTAAGGTGTTTGAAGCATGAAAAGTGTGGTATTGTGTGTAATTCTCCCTCATCGGTAGAGGAAGAAAGAATTGTTGTGTATATAAGATTCGAAATTGGTTTGGGGTTTGGGACCCCAAGGGGTATCCCATGTGTTTAAAGGAGGGAGGACCTAGATGTGCTTCGGTTCGAGGAAAGACCACACGCGCGCCGCCGCCGCCGCCCGTCCCGTCCGGCTTCCGGCTCCGAGTTCCGGTTCACGGGTTCACGGGTTCACGGTCACGGGTCGTGGTGTGGCCGTGGGTCTTCGATATTATCTTTTTGGGCCGAAAACTTTGCCGTAAGTACGCTTTGATCCCGAAGTTTCGATATACGATTTGGACCGAATTCTTTCGGATGTGCGCTTTGGTCCCCGAAGTTTCAAGATGTACGGTTTGTCCCCCACGAAGTTTCCGGAAAATCGAATTTCGACGGTCAAAAACAGAAATGCCAAGCACTCAATTCAGCCATTTATTTTGGCTGAATTACTCCTCCTATAATGGCCAAAACAGTTGGTCTTTCTCCCATTTATGTTGGTGACTTTACTACCTCCATAATGGCCATTATTTGGCTATTATGGAGGCGATTTTCAGCGATGAACAGCCCCTCCCTCTCCTATATAAACACCCCATTACACCATTGTTGAGCACTAAGACATATGCACGAAAATACGAGAAACAGATGCGTAAAAACAAAGTGCACGAAAATACACAACCGAAATAGTTTTCTTCCTTCAACTTCCAAGCATCATTTCGTTACTCAATATTCTTCACGGTAGCTCTTGAGTTTCCTTTGCTCAAGGGTTCCATTGCTGTTTTATCTTGGGAGACAAATTGTCCAGGACGTATAAAGGATACATACGGGGCAATATTGTCTTAAGGATAGAGTGCTACACTCGACTCAGCAAAAACCAATTTATATTTTTCCGTCTTCTATAAAACTGAAATTTCCAGTTTTTACTTGTGTAACTATTGTAATTTTCAGATTCCATGTTGAATTATTGAATCTTTGTTTATCCTTTCGAATACTTGTAATAGTTAAATACTTCCCGTACTGCTTTATAAAGTACCATAGAGCAAAAGTCCCAACAATCTTTTCTTAAAGACATAGTGCCATCACTCGACTCAGCACAGTTGTAACACTTCCAGATTTAGTGTCTCTTGATTTCAGGCTATCAAGATTCAAAGAGCTTTCTTCAAATTGGTATAAAGATTCAAGACTGTTTCAATAACTCAAAAAACTTGTTGTTGTCACAATTCTTATTTACTACAAGCTTGTTGCTATTGTAATATTTATTGTTTATCCTTTCGAAACATTTGTAATAGTTATTTCATATTCCCGTACTACTTTATTTCCAACATATATTTGAGATAGAACTTATGAAAATATAGTAAAACAAAAGATGGATTTATATGGGTTAATTGTTTTAGTAATTAGTGTAAATCAATAGTCCTGTAGGCTATAATATGGTAAAATTCTTTAGATCTTTGAGATCCACAATAGATCATGCTAATATAGAGATTTGCATTCACTCAATTATAATTCTTTTTTGGGTTTCAGATCCAATCCTTACGAGTCTATGACAAACTCAATTACTGACGAGAGTTGTGGTGGGATGGATAAAATTCTTTCACTCTGAATCAGAGGTCTCGGTCTATTGGATATAAAAAAGATATTCTGTTAAGGAATGTTTTATCCTTAAATGAGCCTTACGTGATGCGCATCTGAATTAATCGAGCCTCCAATGCAGATAACGAACGCCGAATAAGAAACCAAAGAAAAAAAGACAAACTCAATTACTCCGAAACGTAAAGACAGTCAATGAAATGAATAAAAATTACAAGAAATTAGTGTTTAATATTCAATAAAGATAAAAATAGTAGGTGATTTTCCATCTACTTTGATGCACAAAATTACTTTATCTCATGCTCACAAAAGATGATAATTATTTACTTAGTAGTACAATAGTAAAAGTGCAAGCAAACTAACTCAACATTGATATTAAAAAACATTCCCTTATCAACATTACAAGAAAAATGTTACACCATATGCCCCACCATCATCAATGCAATACCAAAACATCACTTTTGAACCCCACAAGAGCCACAACAAACTTTCATATTTTTTCTTTGGTTGTGACCTGTGATGTATTTTTTGATAACATAATTAAATAATTCACCTATGACTTTGGATGGACAGAAAATAACAAGAAAAAGAGACCACCAAATCTTCCAAATTAAACTGCATTCACAAGAAAAAGAAGCTTTTCATTTGATTCCTTGTAAATATTCCAACATTCTTGCTTCTTTCTAGAGTCAAACAAACTAGAAAACATTTTATCAAGGCAAAAAATCTTTCTTGAAATTTCATTTTTTTTTTTTGCAAATTATTTTGACTTGTTCAACATTTTAGCCGGTAGGAAACTATAAATGCTAGATGACAATAGCTAACACATAACTTGTAGAATTCTAATATTTTTTATACAATTTATTAAAACCAAATCAAAGTGGCAATTGAAGTGTAATTGATTGTTTATCTATTTAATCTAATTTCTTGATTTAACGGAGTACAATATTTATCGATTAATGTTGATACAAACAATTAGTTAAATAATTGTTTTCACTGATTTGGCTTTAAGACCCGATAAATATATTTTAAAATCAAACATATTCATTCTCTTCGAGTCTAATTAACTATGTATATGCTGTTAATTCTTTTTAAATAAATTAATATTTATACTAGTCTAAAGGAAGAGGATCCAATGGTACATTGTCCTCGTGATGTCTCAATAATTATTTACAGAATAATAGTCCTGCAATTGTATGATGCAAGCTCCCCTTTTATATTTTAGTAAAGCGTAAGACTAATTAATTTAAAATATCTCTTAATATCGAACTAGTGTACTTGTCCGCGTTTTATGTGGTTGCGAAAAAAATGATATAATATAAACAATACAACCGTGTGGTTCTTTCTTTCCTCCCATCAATTACATCTAATCGTCCTCCCAATTTTCTGTAAAATTTCTAAAATATCTTCTCACTTGTCAATTCCTTTTTTCACTATATATATTCAAAAAAGGCTTCATACCAATAATTTTCGCAACTGTTACTTTTTCTTTATGGAAGCAAGAAAACGGATTTTTAACACCGGAATAAGACAAAAAAGTAAAATGGATTAAAAATGCAAGAAAAAGATGGAATTATGTAAGACATACATAAACTTTTTAGGAGTTACTATCGGAGAAGGAAAAATTAAACTACAGCCTCACATAGCTAAGAAGGCTCTAGAAATGCCAGATAGACTAGTAGTACAACAGAATATAGTCTTAACCGCGTTAGTACTTGAACTCACTAGGAAGGTAGAATACTTGACTAGAAAAGTAGAAATCCTAAACGATAAAGTATATCTTCTAGATCGCAATACAGAAACATCAAAAGATAAACAAGTAGACGAACTAATAGATCAGTTAAAAAGAGTGGAGATAACTCCACAAAAAGAAAAAGAAAGAATAGTTAGAAAAACCCAGAAATTGACTTTCTTACAAGTAGATCGAGAACAGAAGGAGAAAGCTCCAGACCAAGCTTCTCAGACGATAGGATAGGAAACAGTCTAATATCAAGAATATTAAACAGACGAACTCCAGAAGAAAACAATAGACAGCTTAGCGAAGTAATAAACATAGACAGAGACATAAGCATCTTTCAACAAAACCAGTTGAATTTACTAAATCCTAGAACGTTATATAACGCCGGAAGATTTGCGTCAACAGCTCAACTATATAGACATTATAGAGAAGAGCAGTTGTCTGTATTAGGAACTTCAGCTAAGACTATAAGGTTAATTAGCGAAGAATCGTTTAGACAAATTAAAAGAAACACCAGGAGCCTCATGCATATGGGACTAATGGTAATAGGTATAAAAGGTCTAACCAGAAAAAACTTAGGTAGCAAGGTTCTCTTAGTTATCTATGATGATAGATGGACAGACATGAAAAAATCTATCATAGGTATGACAGAAATAGATATGATAGACAATGGCAGAATATTTTACATAAGTCCAGACTTTCTAATGAACCTCAAAGAATTTGGAGACAATATAAAAATAGGGATACAAACCAAAGGCTATGAAGAAATGCATAGCGGTAACAATTTATTGTTATGTTTAGGTTTTTTAGGAAAAATGACAAACAGTAGTAATACAAAGTTTAAAATAAAGATAAATGACGTAGTAGAGTTAATGAGTAACAAAGACATTAACTTAATCAAACCTACAAAAATCCAACCTGAAGAATATGCAGGTTTAGAATGGAAACTAGAACATTTTAGTAATAAGAAAAGAATGTTACAACCTACATCTCACCTACAATACACTAACCAACGTGGGCAAACCTCTATAAGGTTTACCGATTATAATTACACCCCACATAAAGAATGTGAGGAAGAAAGCACCATAGAAGAAACAGACTTAAATCTCATGAATATAGAAATTATCCAAGAAGGATATGAGGTAGATATTGCCATAGATAAAGCCAAAGACCTGAAAAAGCAAAAGCCAAAAATGTTATTCAGATGCAAAGGATGCAAAATGGATAATATGGAATTAGACATAACTATAGGACATTTTAAAATGTGTGCTAAAAGATCAGACAATTCAGGATATAGGGAAGAGTATCTTTCTAAACAAAAGACAGAAATGTTTGAAGAAATTTGGAAAGAATTCTCGTTAAATAGCGAATTAGATTCCGACACTACTTCAGAAATTAGTCAGAAAGAATTAATGGAAACTAGCGCATCTAGCTCTAGTCCATTCCAGAGAACTACTGGAGAAAACATTACGGTAGACACAAGTACAGGTAATGTACCAAGAAGAAGAGTATTTAGAACTGCAGGAGAACCTGTAGATAATGTTAAACCATCAGGAAGAAGAATGCCTTTAGAAGAACCAATAACCCTCCAGGAAGGAGGAAACAAAGGAAAGATTCTAAATATAGTCCCCATGATCCCCAAAGATGGAATTCCGTAATAGATCTATGGAAGGGAATAGTGGTAGCAGACTATATACAAAATTACCAAGAATCAGACCCAGAATCAATGTATAAATATTTAGAGACATTCTTAGGAGAATCGACGAAAGCTTTATGGGAAGCCTACAAGATAAATTTCCCAGAAGAATTCCACCAGTTGGTATCTATGGGGTCAAACCCATACAACTTCACCAATAAAATACATACCCTTATTACAGGTGAAGACCCAAATAGTGGACTAATAGTATTACAAAGAAATGCGTTAATAAAATTAGAACAGCTAAGTATTAGTAACTGGATATACATTAAGAAATTCCTAAATGATTTCTTCTATTATTGTACGATCAGCGGCAATTCGTTTGATCAAGAATTAGGGAAAAATCTCTTTAACAAATTACCAGGAGCTTTAGGACGAGAAATAGAAGAACGGTGGAACAAGCGCGATGGAATAATACAAAATTCCAACGCTAGATGGTCCATCGGGCACAGAATACAACATGTAATGGAAATACTAAAAGAGAAATGTACACACTTACAAATACAGAAACAACTCAAACAGAATGAGTTGAGCTTCTGTAAAAGTGTGATATACACTACTCAGAGCTATGATAAAGACCCTCAGAAAAAGAGAAATTATAAAAAGAAGAAAAAATATGGTTACCAGAACTACGATAGATACGATAAGAAAATATACTATCTTAGGAAGTCAACAGCAAAGAAACCATATTTAGATAAAAATAAACACATAAGAAAATATAGAAATGATAGAACTTACAAAAATAGGCTAGAATGTTTTACTTGCGGTAGCATAGAACATTTAGCTAATACTTGTCCCAAGAGAATTAATAACAACTCAAAAAATGCGCAGTTGATAGAAGACTTTCAAGAAACCTTAATAAACGTAGACGAATATATGTCTGACACAGAAAGCATGTATTCTATAGTAAGTATAAATACAGGAGAAAATAACGGAATAGACTCTTCAGACTCAGAAGCAGATGAGTTTATTAACTAAATGGGAATAGAACAATTAGATATAAACGGAGAATTTAATAATTTAGTAAACACCTCAACGGACTGTGACCATTTATTTGAGAAAAATAAAGGTCTAGACAGTACAGCATGTAGCATTTGCAAATGGTTCCCGAGTAGAAGTAAAAGGGTCAAATGTAAAAAATGTTACATGGAAGGATGTATAAATTGCCTTCAAAAAGAACTAAACATTATAATAAGTCCAAAAGAAGGATTAAATAAGATTCAAGAAGAAGTACCTATAGATAAAACAATACCAGTAAGAATAATTACTCTAGAAACAAGAGTAAATAATCTAGAAATCAGATTAGCTCAGTTAGAGAAAGGTAAACAGCCTGTAGTTGAAGATAATTACATTCCTGAAGAAGATAATCAAATAGATACAGAAGCAGCCTCCGAACTAATGAATTCGGAAGACAAGACTTTAATATGTAATGAAGACAAAAAATTCAGCGCCCTAAGACTAATGACTAAAATTAGAATTAAAGATTACGAGATTACAACCCTCGCTCTAGTAGACACAGGGTGCACGAGAAGCATATTCAATAAGAAAAATAGTTCCGAGTCATCTGGTGAAAACACTGGACAAACCATCTTCAGCAGTACAGATGGATGGAACTCACAACTTCTACAGACATTACCTGCAAGAAGCTAATATTAGTTTTATAAACACTTGCTCAAATAACCCTAGTTATAAGCTAGATAAAATCTTAGTAAGAGATCTAAATATTAATACAGATTTTGTGATAGGACTAGACTTCTTGTTAAACAATAATGGAAGTTGTACCATCACCAGAGACGGAGTAATATTACAGAGAAATAGTACATATACTCCAGTACAAACCCAGAAGGTAGAAACTAAAATTATACAAATATCTTCTATAAATTTGAATAATAAAAACACCAGTTATTGCACCGACTGCAGTAATGGAGACAAGTATTGCAGTCTAAACTCAAATAAAAATTTATTACTTGAAGATATCCTAGAAGAAGAAGAAAGTTTATTAGAAAAGAATTATACATTGATAGATCTAGAAACAGAATTTTATAATTTTAAAACTGGGATAGAAAAAATAGGAATCATAAAAGATAAAAAGGATTTAGATAACGTAGTAAAAATTCTAGACGAATTAGAAATTATAGGAGAAAAACCTCTCAGACATTGGAACAATAATAAAATCCTGTGCGAATTAGACATTATAAACCCAGAATATATTATTAGAACAGCTTCCATAGAAGCAACCAACCAGGATTTAGAAGATTTTAAATTACAAATTAAAGAATTAATGAGTCTAGAAATTATAAGACGCTCGACTTCTAAACACAGGTCAGCAGCATTCATAGTTAGAAATCATTCGGAGATAGTCAGAGGCAAAGCCCGAATGGTAATAAACTATAAAAGATTAAATGATAATACAAGAAGTAACGGCTACAAATTGCCAGACAAATCAGAGTTAATCAATCGAATACAAGGTAAGACTGTCTTTAGTAAATTCGATTGCAAATCAGGTTATTGGCAGGTTAAGATGCATCCAGCCAGTATAGAATGGACAACATTCACTTGTCCTGAAGGACATTTTGAATGGTTAGTAATGCCATTCGGCCTGAAGACAGCTCCACCCATTTTTCAAAAGAAAATGGATGAAATATTTGAAGACTATAAAAGATTTACAATAGTTTATGTAGATGACATTTTAGTATTTAGTAGTAATATGGCAGAACACCTAGGACATCTACAGACAGTTTTTAGACTTTTTGTTAGTAATGGCATAATAATTAGCAAGAAAAAGATGGAATTATGTAAGACATACATAAACTTTTTAGGAGTTACTATCGGAGAAGGAAAAATTAAACTACAGCCTCACATAGCTAAGAAGGCTCTAGAAATGCCAGATAGACTAGATAATACCAAAAATTTACAGAAATTTTTGGGTATCCTAAATTATGCTAGAGCTTTCATAAAAGACTTAGGAAAAGTAGCAGGACCACTTTATTCTAAGACAGGTTCTACTGGATAGAAAAAGTTTAATGCAGAAGATATAAAAATAGTAAAACTGCTTAAACAACAGATTCAAAATATCCCTGATCTTAATATGCCTTTAGAAACAGACTATTTGATTATAGAAACAGACGGTAGTTTTGAAGGTTGGGGAGCGGTCCTAAAAGCTAGAACAAATAAATACAGTAGCAAGACTTCAGAAAAGATTTGCGCTTATCAAAGCGGAAAGTACAAAGAAAAAGGTAATATGAGTAGTATAGACGCAAAAATATTAGCGGTAATATACGGATTAAACGCCTTTAGATTATATATCTTAAACAAATCAGAAACACTAATCAGAACAGACTGTGAAGCGATAGTTAAGTTTCACCATAAAATTAATGATAAAAACAACAGTAGACGTAGATGGTTAAATTTCCTAGATACAGTATCAATATACAACTTAGTATTTGAACATATCAAAGGAAAAGACAATAGCTTAGCAGATCAGCTCAGCAGATTAAAAATTACTTCAAATTAACCAAGTTTGTTGTTGTTTTTAGCAGCATGAGTTCCTCAAGACAGACACAAAAAGACAAAGGGAAAGGCCCAGCCAAACCCGTAGACGATTATAGACAAGCTATGTTGGGAAATCTAAATTTCAGACCCACAGCTACAGTAGACACTCCAGTATTAGAAAGACTGTATTTTGGTAAGAACAATTTAGTTTGCTTTCCACCATCTAACCTTACTTTTAAGGTTTTGCCAGACTATGTAATAGACAGAGAGCAAAGGTGCCTAATCGACAACCTGTGGATGGCGCACAACAGAAAAGACAACAGCCATTTTGTGGCAACATTAAATAGCACTTGTTTTTACTTCAACGAAAAGAATTTGAACAAAAAATTCAAGTTTTATGTCGTTGTCCATGGCAAAACAAATGGTATTTTTCAGACTTGGCTAGAAGTACTAGACTCAATAAAAGATTTTAAAACCCCTTTATTCAAAGGATTTAATGTCTTTACAGAAGCCTTAGATTATGCCCGGGGAACCCTTGGGCCTAATTTCTTTTCATCACCAGCATTAAGACATAGTCAAAATCAGACTCCTCAGTACAATATACAAAAAGACACAGACAAGATTATCTTTTGTGATCATTGTAGTACAATGACCGAAGCTTTCAAAAGATTAAACCAGACCAAAGAAGAACTTCAGAAACAGAATATTCATCTCCTAGAAAAAGTCACAGAACTAGAGCTAAAACTCAGACAAAGCTCTATCAGACAACAGACACAGAGTTCTCCATCTCCTTCAAAAATGGATGAGACAGGTGTGCATTCCCTTCTGAATGCTAAGAAATCTATTGTACCAGATATGGGTACAACTAGTCCGGTGCAAACGGTTGCCGGTAAAGACTTACCAAATCCGTTAATGGCTTTCACTTTGCCAAAAAGTGAAGAGGAACCAAGTTCCTCAAAGACTAGACGAAAGCTCCCACAGACATTGACCGGATCATCATCCAAAGCAAGGAGCAGACAGATAAAAAAACAACATACCAAAAGTATAGAACATATTATAAAAGAAACACTAGAAATTTTTTTAAAGAACAAACGGAGGCCAAACAAGAGGATAAACATGAAATCCCAAGTCCTATACGCCACCGATGGCATCCTCACGCCTACGTCGACAACAATCAGAATTTAGACAATATAGATCATGTCTCAGAAACTAGTTCAGACAACGAATTCTCAGAATCAAACTACGCTCAGGATGCTCAGGATCCTAATGCAGACGATGATTCAGGGATGAGCTTCGACTCAGTGGCTCTGCATAACTTAAGCACTTGAGACGAAGAATAAACAAGAGTTAGCTACCAGACAAAATACAATAATGCTAAAGCAACGGACGAAAATGAAGATGCTAAAGCAGCAGACGGCGATAAAGATAAAGTAGACAGCTGTTGCCAGAAGACAAGAATAAAAGTAAGTGGACGGCAACAAGATAAAAAGCAAGGACAACAAACACAAGACGACAAATGAAAAGAAAACTTTTTGAAAAGTTGAAGTGACGATGGGGCCCTCAGCGCACCCGGCCAAAACTTTCAAAGATTCTTTTGCTTATTTGAAATCCGAAGTTTGAAGTCCGAAAGACTCTATAAATACTAAGACTCGAGGATGCAGAAGACAGATTGAAATCAGAGAACAAAACTCAGATTGAAAATCACTCCCTAGAAAACTCCCAACATCCTCTCTATATGTTTTCCATAGTTCCCCCCCTTTTCCCATCTGTGTAAATTTCCCTATGTAAGATATTATTCTTACTTTGCTTTCACCGTAGCAGTAGCAGTTTTCGGGACTCCCGAAAGGGAAACCTCCCTGTTCTTCTAGATATGTAAGTCTACTTTTCAGTAGTTTATCTCCTACCATGTATATTATGTTTTGAATATTTATAAAATCTTGCAGAATTGCAGGAATTATGTTGATACTATGTTGATATTTTCATCATGAATCTTTCTATATTGTTATAATCATGAAGTTTTTACTTACTGTTGTAATCTTAACTTTATTATGCTTAAACATGGCTATCTGATGAACTTAGTATATGGTTATCTTTTATTCTCTATAATGAAGTCCATGGATTAGCCTGTAAAGTCCTATATCAACGGTGGTTGATAATATGGCCTGTTGATGTCCGCTGAAGGACGGTGTTGGCCTGAAAATTGTGTGTGGCTAAAGACGACTGTCATTATTAGGGTAAAGTTTAAAAGAAGAGATGAACAGTTCAACAGAAGAAGTGAATAGGCATAGTAAACTCGAGAACGTAACAGTAACTAGAAATGTAAATGATGATGAACAGTATATAAAGACTAGTGACTGGACATAGTCCGGATTAAAAAAAATTATTTTCATATACAGGAGATAGACTTTGAATTATCAGACTTATATAGATGGATTATAACAGGAAGGGATTACCGAGTAGGACTACACAACCATACTCACACCCCCTCTATTAAAATATTATTGAAATATCACCCCCCATTTATATTGGTATCAGAGCGTATAAAAGATTTTTGGACAGACTCGCATGACTGATTCATATCATACAGTCAAAAGAAAGTTGCATACTCTGTATCCAGAATACATAAGAGTAAATAGTACTCAAAAGAATAGTAGAAGACTATCAGATATAATAGACGAAGTTTCAAATCTAGAATATAAATTGATAAGACATTTAAAAGATAGACTAAGAGAAAAAAGAACAAATAGATCTCCTCCTCCACCTAGCTACTTGACCTCGCCAACTACCTCTACTCCTAATTACTCTAGCTCACCTAACACTTATATACCCTCACCTAAAAATTAATGAGAAGTTCGTTTTTCGCTAGACACATTAGATTTACCGTTTGGATGATCAGAAGAGAAGTCAGAAAAAAGCGTAGATACGAAAAAGCTTGTACTGCATTAAAAAACCTTTGTAACTTAATAGAACTAAGGAACCAAGGAATACAAAAGATATCACAGCGATATCTAATAGACTTCTTTCTACAGAACGTACTACCGACTCTAGAAAACCTAGAATATAACAATTTTGCGGCTAGTATATACGATAGAATAATACAAGGAGAAATAGATTTTGAACTTTTAAAAGATTTGCGTTGGCATATAGTTGGAACTTTGAACGATATAGAACACCAAGAAAGGTGGATAGAATATCAAGAGTGGAAGCTTAAAGGTAAAACAAGTTCTCTAGGCTAAACAAAATAGCTCACCTAAAGCACTTAGACTATTTAGATTTAAGAATATTACCAGAAAAGAAATATAGAATTTTAAAAGATACTAGCGTTATAAAGTGTAATTTTAGCTCAGGAGAACACTTACTTCATAGTGAAGAAAAACAGTTAAATACAATAGTAGACATAATAATAAACCTAAGTGAGAAAGTAAAAGAAAACAATGAGCATTACATTGCAAACCTACTTAGACTAGAAGAAATACTGCGGAAGCAGGAACAGATTTTTAGAAGATCTGAACAAAATCTAGAATACATAAACAATTTAGTAACTAATTGTGATTTCAAAAAATTAGGTACAAAAAAGGACCTAGAAAATTATTTTAAAAATAATTTAATAGATATAGAATTAAAAGTTAGTCAAGAAAATAAAAAAATTAAAGAAGAACTAGTAGCAAAAGTCCTAGAATTAGAAAATGTTATACTAGACTTAAAACAAGTAATTATTTCATGATAAGAATAAACCTAGTACAAGAAGAAGCGTCAAGAGTAATAGAAAAATCTATACCTCTACCGCCAGATTATAAAGATTATATACCGACTGCCAAATCAGACCAGATAGTAGTACAACAGAATATAGTCTTAACTGCGTTAGTACTTGAACTCACTAGGAAGGTAGAATACTTGACTAGAAAAGTAGAAATCCTAAACGATAAAGTATATCTTCTAGATCGCAATACAGAAACATCAAAAGATAAACAAGTAGATGAACTAATAGATCAGTTAAATTTTACTAAAATTTTGACGAATTTAACAAAAAATGGTTCATAAACATGTACGAATACAAACATTTTGTAAGCATAACTTTGAAAGGAAAAAGCGAGAAGTTTAGTACGTATATAGTTACTTGCAGATTTTGGATCTTTCTAAGTGCTACACCCTCTCTATTCCTTTCTCCATAAGCTTAATTTACTCCAATATAGTCCCTGCAATATTATCTTCAGATCAGACATACAAATAAGCTTAAATCATTTCTCACAAAAGGAAAAAGTCAAATTGATTTTTGATAGAACAAGAAAATATAATTAGTCATAATAATGTATATTCTTTACATGGTATCAGAGCCAAACTCATTTCAAGTATATGTTCACCGATGTTGGATCCCCAAATTATGTCATCCACGCTCCATTTAACGTGGTCTGAGCGTGCAGGGGAGTGTTAAGAGTCCCACATCGGAAATTGAATGATAATTTGGATTCCTTATATGGACTTGGCAATTCTCACTCTACAAGCTATCTTTTAGGGTTGAGTTAGGCCCATGATCTATTCTTCACATGGTATCATATTCTAAGGAAAGATCCTAAAACCCTAATTTTTTTCACTCTTGTTGTCGCCCCCCCCCCCTTCCTTGTGCGCCGATGACTATATCATTCTTTTCTGAAAGTCATGTCTAACTCAAAATCCAATTTCCATCCAGCCCTAGCTGTCTCCAACATTAAATCGCATATCCCCATCACCCTTGAGATGGAAAACGTGCATTATGCAACATGGGTAGAGCTTTTTAAAATTCATTGTCGCTCACACCGGGTTATCCATCACATAATTCCGTCGGGAAAAGTCAAGGAGAAGGTGCCGAAAACCGATGACGAGAAGGAATTATGGTTAACCATTGATGCGACGGTCCTTCAGTGGATATATGCCACAATTTTGAGTGAATTGCTGCATACTATTCTTGAATCCGATTCAACGGCTATGATGGCTTGAGAACGCTTACATGACATATTCCAAGACAATAAGAATTCCCGGGCAGTCACACTTGAGCAGGAATTCTCTACCATCGACATGACGGATTTTCCTAATGCGTCCGCATATTGTCAACGACTCAAGGTTTTGTCGAACCAACTCTATAACGTCGGGGCGCCGGTAACTAACAATCGGCTCGTGTAACAAATGGTTGTCGGCCTCAAGGACACATATAGTGGAGTAGGTACGCTCATCCGCCAAAGCAACCCTCTTCCGCCGTTTTACCAAGCCCGTTCTATGCTCATACTAGAAGAATCAGGTTTTTCCAAAAAGACAGCCATCGTGTCGAATTCCACCATGGTTGCCGCTCCGTACAATGATAACCACTCACAATTTGAAAATTTACCGACAAAATATGGTCAGAAGGGACAAAATGGCAATAATGGAGGCAAAAACCGCGACGGTGGCCGCGGTAGTGGAAAAGGCAATGGTAACCGTCACGGAGGAGGTGACAGTAGTAGTGGCGACCAGCTGCAACATGGCGGCCAGTGGCAACCGAGGGCCTCATGGGGCAGTGGGCTAGCACATTGGGCCTAGCAGTGGCCTTGGGCCATGCCTCCCTGCCCCTTCATCGCAGGAAACTAGGCTAGGCGCAGTCCACGACCAACAACACAGCGGCCAACATCCCAACAATTGGTCCTAGCATTCTTGGGCCACTGTCGAACCAGTGGCAGCAGTGGCTTCCCCAACCGATATCGAGGTTGCGATGCACACTCTTGGGCTCAACCGGTCAGATGCCAACTAGTACATGGACACCGGAGCAACGTCTCATATGACGTCCTCACAAGATAATCTCTCGTCCTATTTTAATTTGAGCAATAATCGTGGTATAATTATCAGAAATGATAATTCAATTCCAATTAGTGGTTATGATAATACAAACTTATCTCTTTCGAACCCATCGTTAGCTTTAAAGAAGGTTCTTCATGCTCCTCAATTAATTAAAGACATGATTTCAGTTAGAAAATTTATCACTGACAATTCGATTTCTGTTGAATTTGATCATTTGGGTTTTTCGTGAGGGATTTTCAGACGGGAATACATCCAATGAGATGTGATAGTCGGGGCGAGCTCTATCCAATCACCACAAAGACACATCAGGCCATGTTACCACCCACTTTTGCAGTTTTAGCTCCTTCTTTATGACATGAACATTTGGGTCATCCGGGAGCGCCTGCTTTTGCCTCCCTTAAACAAAATAAATTTATTGAGTGTACTAGAACTCGTAATTCTCATATTTGTCGCTCTTGTTTCTTAGAAAATATGTTAAATTGTCTTTTGTTGCTTCTAATTCTTGTACTGTTATGCCATTTGATATTATCCATAGTGATATTTGGACATCTCCCGTTTTGAGCTCTTCGGGCCATATATATTATATTCTCTTGTTGGATGATTACTCTAATTTTTTGTGGATGTTTCATTTGTCTAAAGAGTCACAAGTTTTTTCTATATTTTTCTCATTTAGAGCATACATCCACACTCAATTTGAACGGGACATTAAAAATATTCAACGTGATAATGGTAGAGATTTTGATAATGGGCCTTTTTGGGATTTTTGCAAAACTAATGGTTTGTTTTTTCATCTCTCGTGTACACATACCTCATCTCAAAATGGAAAAGCAGAAAGAAAAATTTGAACCATTAACAACATTGTTAGAACCTTACTTGCCCATGCCTCTCTACCACCATCCTTTTGGCATCATGCATTACAAATGACAACCTATCTTCTGAACATACTTCAGATCAAACAATTAGCCTACCAATCCCCTCTCAAAAGTTTATACCTAAGGGATCCATCATACTCTCATTTACGGGTTTTCGGGTGCTTATGCTATCATCTCTTTCCTTCTACTACCATCAATAAACTTCAACCCCGATCTACTCCGTATATTTTTTGGGATATCCGTCAAATTATCGGGGTTACAAATGTTACGACTTACCCTCTAATAAAATCATCGTGAGTCGTCACGTAGTTTTTGATGAAACAAATTTCCCTTTTTCCAAAATGCATTGTTGCATGCCTCCTACCTACGAATTTCTTGACGATAGCATATCCTTGTATTTGGTCCATAAATTTGCCTCACAAATAGGCCTAATTTTTTTTCCGAAGCCTCGGCCAGCAGCTCGGCCCAGTTACCGAGCCCAATGGCTGCCAGCCCAACCGAGCCCCTCATTGGCAGCCCATTACCGAGAGGCGCAATAGCTGGTAGTCTACTGCCGAGAGGTCCAGTGGTTGGCAGTCCACTAGGTCAAGGCCCAACCACTAGCACGGGCAGCCTGGTTGCTGCTAGTCCACTCCCGGCAGTCCGTCCCCTTCAGCCCCCAGACCATTCTCCAATTCTGGCCCAACGGTCAGTCACTCGTAGTCAACACGGGATTTTCAAGCCAAACTAAAAATACAGTCTTCACACCCAAGTTACCAAATCATCGTTGCCCCGTAATCCTGTGTTTGCTCTTAATGACTCGAATTGGAAAATGACTATGGATGATGAATATAATGCTCTTATTAATAATAGGATGTGGGATTTGGTGCCACGTCCTCCTGATGTTAATGTGATTCGGTCTATGCGAATTTTTAGTCATAAAGAAAAATTTGATGGTACACTTGAGAGGCATAAAATCTGTCTTGTAGGTGATGAAAAGACTCAACAGGTAGGTGTGGACTGCGGTGAGACTTTCAGTCCGATGGTCAAACTAACCACTATTCGCACGGTCCTAAGTCTGGCTCTTTCGAAGGCATGACCACTTCATCGGCTTGATGTAAAAAATGCATTCCTGCATGGAGAACTCAATGAAACGGTGTACATGCATCAGCCCATGGGGTACATGGACCCCACTTATCCTAATCATGTGTGCCTACTAAAGAAATCCTTGTATGGGCTCAAACAAGCTCCTCGGGCCTGGTACAAGAGGTTTGCAGATTATATTTATAATATTAGGTTTTCTAACAGCAGATCTGATCATTCTCTATTCATATATCGCCAGGGTGGTGATATAGCTTATATTCTTCTGTATGTGGATAATATTATCTTAACTGCCTCATCTGATGTTTTTCGCAAGTCTATCATGTCTCTTCTTGGCTCAGGGTTTGCAATGAAAGATCTAGGGCCACTAAGTTACTTCTTGGGGATAGATGTAACACATCATGCATGTGGTTTATTTTGGTCTCAAAAGAAGTATACATAAGAAATCGTTGAACGAGTTGGCATGTCCTCGTGTAAACTGTCTTCCACTCCAGTTGATACTAAACCAAAGTTGAGTACTTCTTCCAGCAAGCCATATGACGATCCATCACATTACCGCAGCCTTGCAGGTGCCCTGCAATATCTAACTTTCACGAGGCCCGACATCTCTTATGTTGTGCAACAGGTTTGTCTATTCATGCATAACTCGATGGAGGATCACATGCATTCTCTCAAACTCATTGTGCGTTATATTCAGGTCACTCTCGATCATGGCTTGCATTTATATCCGTCTTCGACAAACACTCTTATTTCTTACACAAATGCTGATTGAAATGGATGTCCGGATACCAGACGCTCCACGTTTGGTTATTGTGTATTTCTCGGTGATAATTTGGTATCTTGGTCCTCCAAACGGCAAACTACCTTGTCCAGATCCAGTGCCAAAGCAGAATACCGAGGAGTTGCCAATGTGGTGTCTGAATCGTGTTGGATATGAAACCTTCTTTTGGAGCTCCATTGTCCGATTCCAAAGGCGACATTGGTTTATTGTGATAATGTTAGTGCGATTTATCTCTTAGGGAATCCGGTTCAACATCAACGCACTAAACATATTGAGCTGGATATTCACTTTGTTCGCGAAAATGTTGCTCGTGGAAAAGTATGTGTCTTACATGTCCCGTCACGCTATCAGATTGTCGATATTTTTACAAAAATGGTCTTCCGCTTGTTTTATTTGAAGACTTTCGGGACAGTCTCGGCATACGCTGACCTCCCGCTTCGACAGCGGGGTGTTATAGAATTGGAAAATATAATTAGTCATAATTATGTATATTCTGTATATGGTATATTTCTATTTTAGTCATTACTTACCGTAATTGTAGCCTAGGATTATGCTTGTATTTTAGTATATTTACTATCACTTTGGAATGGAATAAGCAATGAAGAATATTTCTTACAATTTTGACACAAAAAGTTATCAGTAAATTCTCTCTGTTTTTGTATTTATGAATTTCAGGCTATGTTGTCCAAATATGCTCTCAAAAACTTAACAAACCTAAAACACAAAATGTATCAAAAATTAAGAAAGTGAAAAAGAAGAAAAGATAAATCGCAGATTAAGAATGCTGAAAACTTTGGAAGAATACGAAAGGTATAGAAGGAAGAAAGGAAAATATAGGAAAAGAATCAAATTCTTCTGTTGCAAGATGAATGTATGTTAGACTCCTCGTTACTATCATTTACTAAACCTCTTTATTGCCTTCACTAATTCTTCATTTCGTGGGTAACTGCTACACCCATACTATGACTCTTAATTCTTTTCATTTATTTAGTGTTATTCATTACGGTATTATTTATTGTTGAAAGAAATAATCCCTTGATTATTTTCATTGATTGAAATAGCTTATATATAATTTATATATTTTCATAATAGAAGAATCATATTCCTATTCTACTCCTAAAACATTATTCTACTTGGATATTAACTATACAATTATGGTAATACAAATATTATGGTAAGTGTACAATACTAATTACACAACAACATTACCTAAACTAAGAGACTAAAACCTTACCTAAATTATGTCTTATGTACACGGTACATTACCGAAACCGAGAGCCCAATATACACAATATACACATGTATATTGTGTATATTTAACACACTCCCGCAGTCATAGTGGGCGGTCTTCGAACGCTGAGACTGTCCCTAAAATCTTGAAAAAGGACCAATGGAAGACCCTTTGTAAAGATGTCGGCAATTTGATATCTTGACGGGACATGGCAGACGCGTACCTAACCACAAGCAACCTTTTCGCGGACAAAGTGAATGTCCATCTCGATATGCTTAGTGCGCTTAAAAATACATATGTTCCAGTGTTTCTATTTCTTGTGTGTTGCATAAGACACAACTCTGGGTCACTTGAATTTTCCAGTTTGCGAGTCTATCCACAGTAGCCAATCTGTTTTGTACTGTTAACCATATAATGAAATGATATCTTGGCATGACACCTTTAGCCATCACCAGGTTTCTCCATGTTGCTCTAGCCACTTGAGGGATAAATGAGTTATATGTTTTCTTAATGCTGAAGGATCCTCTAACTGCAAACTGGTTCAAATGCATCACTGGATCTGTGTTTGGAACCACTTTCTAGCATAAAATATCTTCCTGACTAGCCAACAAGCTTGCTTAAGTCTATCACGATCAGTCAAGTCCCTTGCTTTGATACAGAAGCTATGTATCCACTTCACCTACAATGTTTCCTTCTTATGAGATAAGATCCATAGTAACTTACAAAGTGTTGCTGATGTTAAGCCCTCCAGCAGATCTTGGTAGGCACATTGTATCCCAAGAAACCAAAGCTTTCTTGGAGCTCTCATTGCTACATGTCCATAGAAATATTCTGCAAGCAGTTGTCACTATTGCTATCACCTTTTTAGGTAGAAGAAAAACCTGAGCCCAGTAAGTTTGCATCTAAAAAAGAACACTTTTAATGAGTTACAACCTATCACTGTAAGATAGCAACTTAGAAGACCAACACCCAATTCTGACCACAATCTTTTCAACCAGAGGCATACATTACTGAATAGTAAGTTTTCTAGAGAAAAGAGGTACACCTAGGTATTTAAATGGTATTTCACCCATAGTGAATCTCATTTCCTGTAGAATTTGATCTTTGGAGTCATTAGTAACTCCAGCAACATAAAAAAAACTCTTTTCTAGGTTGGCCTGTAACCCAGAAACAGTGGAGAAGTGTTCAAAAACTTTCATCATTAATTGAATAGATCCTTGATCTGCTTTACAACACATGACCAAGTCATATGCAAACAACTGTGGACCAAGTCATAACTAGAGCATTTGGGGTGATAGTTGAAGTTAGGGTCATGTCTCAGTTGTTTCAGTGACCTGTTTAGATATTCCATCACCAGTACAAACAAGTATGGTGACATAGGATCACCTTGCCTCAATCATTTTTTTGCTTGAAATACCTCTGTCAACCCCCCATTAATCAATAAGGAATAGCTAACTGTTGTAACACAAGTCATGATCCATCCAACTATTTTATTAGGAATCTCAAACTCTATCAACACCATCCTCAAGAACTCCCATTCTATAGAGTCATAGGCTTTCCTAATATCAATCTTCATGAAGCATCTAGGTGACACATGTTTCTGGCAATACCCCTTGATCAATTCATGTGCCACTATAACATTGTCTAGAATATTCCTCCCCTCTATAAAGGTTGATTGTGATGTCCCTACTAAATAGTCAACCACATTCTTCAACTTAGCCGTCAAAATTTTAGCAATTAACTTATATATAGTAGAACAACAAGCAATAAATCTCTATTCATTTACATACTTAGGGGCACTCACTTTAGGAACTAATGTAACAGTTGCACAATTAACATTCTTCAGTAATTTACCATTCTTAAAGAATTGCAGGATATCATTTGTTACCTCATCACCTATCACAGGCCAGAATTCTCTGAAAAACTCAGCTGGGAAATCATCAATTCCTGGGGCCTTGTCACAGGGCAATCTCTGCAAGATGCTGATGATATATGTTGTAGTCACATGCAGTAGCAAGTGTTTTTGTTGTTCAAGGTTGAGGCAAGGTCCATCCCTGGAAATGGTGGGATCAAGACAAGGTTACTCTGTTGCAGCTGTTTGAAGAAGTTGACAAACTCCTCTTTGATCAGTAGAGGGTCAGTAACTCTATCACCCTGAGCATTGCATATTGATCCCACTCTATTCCTGGATTGTCTAGCCCTTAAGTGAGCATGGATTTATTTAGAATTTGAGTCTTTATGTGCAATTCATTTGCTCTAGATTTTTGTCTCAACACCTACTCATGTAATCCATCCCACTTCGGCAATTGTACTAGTGTGTCTCTCTCTCTCAGAATCAATCAAGGAAGCATCAAATAAATTGATCTTCATACTTTCCTGAATAGTCACCAGCTTGCTTCTCAAATCTTCAATTCTTGTATCAAGAGATGACATTAAATGAAATTGTAATTTAATTATTTTTAATATTAAGTACTTTGAAATTAACTAAAATTTTGATTATTATTTAAAATTGCATAGGAAGTCATAATATTTAAAATTTTAAAACTATATATATGATCTTAAATCCATTAAGATTTACATTATACAAAAAACTTTCCTTGTTTGAAGTCCAGACTAGGTAAGGCATTAGAACTCTATCTTAAAATGCTTTTCTTATTGGAATTTTAAATTAATTAGGTAAGACTTTGGGGTTTAAAGTAAGGGTGGCCAGTGGACCCGACCCCGTCCTGAGCCCGCCCCGGTCCCGCCCCGACCCCGAGTAAAAAAAAAAATAAACGGTAGCGGGACTCGAACTCGGGACGGGACAATGTCTCGTCCCTCCAGACCCGAGCCCGCCCCCGAGCCCGCCCCGGATCCCCCTTTGCAAATATAACCGTTGCACCAACGACCATTTTAGATTTTGGCCGTTGGACATCGGCCATTTTTGGCCTCCCCCCCCCTCCCCCCCCTCCCCCCCCTACCCCTTAATATTTATTTTTAACCCATAAGTTATTATATTTACACTTTAACCCAATTTTTCAACTATAAATAACTCATTTTCTCTTCATCTTTCTCATAAATCTTCCTACAATCTCTCAATATCTCTCTCTACAAGTCTACATTGTTTACTAAATATTCAATTTTATTTATTCATTTGGGAATTGGGAGTGAAGTTGGCAACTAGCTTGAGGATCTTCCATCGAGCAAAGTTTCAATTTTCAACCTCTCGATTACACGTCGACGTTATGTCGGCGTTTGGTACATTCGTTCCTTCATTAAATTATTAGTGTATGTTTATTTTATTTAGCGCACTTAATTTTATTATCTTTAATTATTTATTATCATAATTAAAATGGAAGGATTAAGAGGTATGTTTAAGGGTAAGGGTGCTTCTTCTAGTAGGGGCAACCATGGCAAGGGTACTTCTTCTAGTCATCTTATTCCTACACATGATGATTTTGTTGATACTCAACATTTTCCTACAATACCATTAGATTTTGACGAGGAGCTATTTTCTGGAACTCAAGAAGACTTTAATTTAGACGATGATCTAGATGATACACTCACTAATGTTGATGACAACACACCCACTAGTGCACCTTTAACTGAAATACCTCCCATTCCCCCTAGTATGAGACGACGTCCAGCAAAACGACCATTAAAATCAGATGCATGGACATTTTTTGATAGGGACGTAGAGAATCAAGTAGCTATATGTAAAATTTGTAAAAATATTTTAAAATTTAAAACTGGAAAAGGTCACGGTGGGACGGGGGGTTTAATTAGACACGTAGTAAGTGCTCATCCGGACTAGGTATGCCCAAGACCGTGCTTCAAAACCGGGTGCGCAAACGCCCGCTCCATCGGGACAAGGTTCACATATTGATACTGTCCTGGACCAAGTACAGGATCAAATTAACCCTATGACGGGGGGAATTGTAGGCCATAAATACAATAAACATAGAGATAGGGAAGCAATATCAAAATTAGTTGCTGTGGAGGGTTTCCTTTTTCATTTCCTTCATCTCCCGATTTTATTCATTACATTAGAGATATATATAATCCTGCTTTTAACAGTTTTCCTAGATCAAATGTTAAGAGAGATGTATTTAAATTCGCGCATGAATATCAACAATATTTACGTTATTCATTATATCATTTTAATGGCAAAGTATCTATCACGTCTGATATAGGTCGTAGTACTAACGACCATGATTATTTAACTGTAACTTGTCATTGGATAAATTATAAATGGTCTATGCAAAAACGTATCTTAGCGTATAGATATATAGATGATAGGCACACTGGTACTTTTATTGCAGATAATATTTATCAAGTGTGCCATTATTACGGAATAACCGATAAAATTATGACTATTACATTAGATAACGCTTCTTCTAACAATTACGCAATTACAATTTTAAAAAATAGTTTAACTCCATCTTTTCCAGATCATTTTCATATAAAATGCGTGTGCCATATATATAACTTAATTGTAAAGGATGGTCTATCACTTTTTGAAGACATTCTTAGTAAAATACAATTTGCTATAAACTTTATTTTTAAAAGTAATAAAGTATAACGAAGAAAAGAATATAAAAAAACTTGTCACGATTGTGGACTACCTTTTAGAAAAATTCCACAAGAAGTATCCACTAGGTGAAATTCTTTATACGAGCAACTACTTGTTGCTTATGACTATAGAAAACCTATAACTTTATTTTTTAACTCTCATAATCAAAATCCAGCTGATATGATTGTAGATAGTGATTGGGTAAAAATTTCCGAACTTATTGTATTTTTAGAGAAATATTTTCAAGCAACAAAAGAATTTTCCGGTATATATTATCCTACTATTTCAACTATGTTGTTTTATATAACTCTAATATTTTTATTACTTAGTGTATATATGGAAAAACCAACTTATATGACAGCTATTAAAAAAATGTTTATCAAAATAAAAAAATATTTTATTCTTATTCCCACTATTTATATTATTGGTTCTGTATTAAATCCGACTATTAAAATAGACGGTACTAAATCACTAATTGAAACTATTTACGATTGTATAGAAGTACTACCACCTCCTAGTCCAAAAAATCTAAATCACTCACCACCTGTTGAACAAACTAAAGAAGAAGTGTTGTCTAGCGTAGAACACCAATGCAAAAAAATATATAGGTTTTATCAACAAGAAAATGCTAGTAACTTACCGGCTTCCATACCATTTTCTTCATCTTCAACACAACCTCACAAAAGACATGTTGTTTCGCGCCGTATTGAAAGCCTCGTAAATAGAATGTGCGGTCGTACCTCTACTACTAACCAAATTAGCGAGTTGAATATTTTTGTTTTGCGGGGTTAATACCGTACCAAGAAGTTATCAATGAAGATGGACATGAAGACTTGCCGAAATACTTTGGAGGGGGAATGAGAAGACCTTTCCGACACTTTCATTGATGGCCCGAGATGTTTTCAACATTCAAGCGTCATCAATCGCGTCGAAAGCGCTTTTTCTGTCGGCAGATATCAATTAGGAGACCACAGACACTCATTAGCCGGAGATAGCTTGGAAATTGCAGTATTATTCAGACCCGACCCCGCCAGAGCCCGCTAGACCCGACCCTGACCCCTTCGCCCGTCCCTCCCCGACCCCGCCAGACCCGGCCTGCCAGACCCGAGCCCGGCCCACTGGCCACCACTAGTTTAAAGTAAGCGTTACAATTTTGCGATAAATTAAATATCTCTTTTGAGATCCAAATTATATACATATACGCTTTATATATTTTTTTTGGTCTAATTTTTATAATTAATTGATTATTCCGGTTTTAAACATATAATTTATCTGAATCTTTTTAATTTACTCCTAAATGCCTATTTGGGTACTTATGACAACTTAGGGCTAAAAGTTGTATTTGTTTTTTTCTTCCTAAAAACCATATGGTGTCCTTTTTGTTCCCTAGCTTCTTATTTAGCTCTTAAACACTTTCTTAATGATATATTTTGCTACGATATTAATTCAATACTCTTTCAAATCATATCTAGCATATCCTGTCATATGCCAAACACATCACCTAAATCCCACACATCAATTCCACATTTTGCTAGCCATTTGTTCCGTAATTATACTTGAACTTAATGTGAATAAAAGTTTAAAAAAAAACGGAGAGATGGGTTGTTCCTTATCTTCAACATTTTTTTGCGCAAATTTCCCTTCATATGGATTGGTTTTTGATTTTTCCCCTTAAATCGGCGGTCTTTAATTTTTGCCCATACTTCTCATTTAATGAAAATTTATGGACCAAAATATCCTTATTCGCGCGTCTATAAAATCAGATATTCGGATTCAAATCCTAACTCAGTATAAAAAATAAAAAATTGCTCAAGGGAAAGGTCTCACAAAAGTTATGCCTTAAGACATAACTTCTATAGTTCTAGGTTCGGACCACATGTCAGTCAAAAAAAATTTCACAAGGCAAGGCCTTAAGACATAACTTATGGATCACTTGTCCAAATAGACATAGTTTGTTCTGAAACTTTGCCTTGCGATTTTTTTTTTACTTTACTGGTGTTCGAACCCAGAATCTCAAGAGTATTTTCATTATTTTTTCGGTAAAGGCATAAAATAAAAAAAATAACAATTTAAACGGTAAAAATTAAAGACCACTCTGAAATAAGGGCATTTGTACGAATGACCCCATCCTCAATTGATCCTTCATATTGGGCCTTCTACTTAATGGGCTAGGTTACTAGATCTACAAGGCCCATATACTAAGATAATATGGCAAAAAGGTTTCACACTTTTATTTACATCAAATCAAATAATTAATCTTAACAAATAATAGTTAAAAGTGAAAATTAATATATAGTACTCAACCATGGTTAAATGGTAGATGTGATGAAAAACACTTATCTTGAATTTATTAATGTAATATAATTATCGGACGCAAGCAAACTTTTACTAGATAAGCATCTTAACTTTCTTGAATTGTTTTCCACTTTTGAAATATATAGTAAGAATAAGGGCGTGTTCGATATAGAAAAAAATATTCTAATTTTCTTATGTTCTATTGGTCAAATTTTTTTTAAAATATTCTCTTTAGTAAAACAAATTCCTTACAAATGAGGAAAATGACTTACTTAATATAAATAGGAAAAACAAGTCCCACAAATAGCAATTCATATTAATTATATCCTTCCCACCTTCGAATTCACCCCACCCCTCCCACTAGACCCAACCACCCACCCCTCCATTTTTTTTTAAAAGTTTTGAAAAGCTTTTTGGTTTCTTACCCCCGCGGTCCCACCCACCACCCTGCAATTTATTTTTTTTAGAGAAAGTGTTTTTTTTTTTTTTTTTACTTTTTACACCACTCACCCCCTGCGACCCCCAGCCCATCCAATAAATTCATTTATTTTTTTTAAAAAAGAAACAAGTTGTTTTTTGTTTTCTACACCACCCACCCTCCTTGCCCTCCCCCTTCTAAATTTTTACTTCATATATTTTATTTTAATTTAATAAAATGAGAAATTACGTGGTTAAATTTTGTGTGCGGTGGGTGGAGTTGGGGTTGGGAGTAAGAAAAAATTTCTCATTTGTTATAAAAATTTTATAAAAATAAAAATTAAATTAAATATGAAATAGAAAATTTGAATGGAGCGGGGAGGGAGGGTAGGTAGTCAGATTGGGGGGTGGCGGGGGGATTGGGGTGGGTTAGTGGTGATGGAGGGGGTGGGCGGTGGTGTGGATAGATATGTGTGAAGATGAGGTGTGTTCGAGGGTGGTGATTTGGTGGGGGTTGGTGGGGTGGTATTTGGGGTGGGTGCTTTGGACTTCTATAAATAGGAGATCATTTATTATTTTCATAAACAACACAATAACATTCATAATGTAGTCGTTTAGATAATTTCGTTTAAGGGGAGATTACTCTCTCATAGCTTATGCATTTTTATATTTATTTTTCATATGTAGATCAGTTGATCGTATCATATCAAAATATTATGCGTCCTTAGTATACTTTTCTTTGTCGCTTGATCATTTATCTCGTTCAAGGTTTGCAATTGTTAGCTTTTGCATGCCGCCATGTTTATTTCGATCCCAACATGTGCTTGGGGTGAGTGGTGGTGTGGGTATTGTGGGTGAATGGTGTGGATTCGTGGGGGTTGGTAGGGGTGAGCACGGATACAGGGTACCCAGATACCGGACCGGAACCGACACTAACGGGTAGGTTCCGGGTAGATATATTATAATAACGGGTAGGGTCCGGGTAGTAAAATTAGGAACCGATCAATGTCGGGTCCGGTTCCAGTTCCGGCAACTAGAGACAGGGTACCCGGACCCGGAACCGATACCCGGAACCGATATCCGGAAACCGATACCCGGAACCTATAAAATATTAAATATTTTTACTTTTTTGAGAAACATTTGGACAACTTTTAACTTTCTCCAAAATTGTTTGTTGCACGCCTGCACATTGATTTTCCCCACCCCAAGACGCAAATATTTCAGCTTTTTCACCCCTTTATTCTATAATGCTTTTTGTGCCCTAAGAGAACACACAAAACTCTCTCAATAGCAATGGCGTTTTAGCTACACCATCGAGCTTCATCATCGTCGTTGTTGAAGCTTTCTCTCAAGTACTTTCATCGTTGTCGTCGTTGAAGCTTCACCTTTGCCTCTTTCTCTCCCTTGGTTGTGTTCACATTGTTCCTAAAATGCATATGGGTTCATATCTAACTCTTCAATTTCTTTTTAATATCCTATGGGTTCATATCTAACTCTTCAATTTCTTTTTAATATCCTATGCTTCTGTTCTATTTCAGGCGATACTCATCTTCAATTTGTATTACTTTTTGATTTGAAATGTAAATCTATTTTTAAATTTGTGTATATTTTTGTAGCTCTGAAGATGAAATTTAGAGATTTACTAGTATAAGAAAGCTTTTCTTTTGTATCGAAGAGCCTATGAACACGAAAATAAGTTTAATTCAGATATTTCCAAATTTATTTTGAAATCAACACGTTCAATTAATTGAGTGTCAAATTTGGCTTACAATTTTAGGTTTTGGTTACATAATTAGCTTTTCTACAATGAATAGGTTTTCTAAAACTTCTTATAAGGGTACTAAAAACTCTGATTGCAGGCTAAAAAATTACTGGATGAAATTATTTTAGAACTTTTTTTGATTCTCATAGGCTAAAAATTGTTGTTTAATCTGTGTTTTTTATTTACAGGATACCCGGGAACCTGGGTAGGTTCCGGGTAATGATTGCTACGGGTAGGTTCCGGGTAGTAAATTTAGGAACCGGTCTTTTACCGGGTAGGATCCGGGTAGTTCAAAAATGTTAGGGTACCCGGACCCGCTCACCCCTAGGGTTTGGACATATATTTTGTATTAACCAATTGAATATAAAAAATAAACCAAAAATTTATTCCATGCCGAACACACCCCTTAAGTGAAAAAATACTTTATTACTCCAATGTTTCAGTACTGAAAGATAGACCCTCCCCACGTGTGGAGTGGGACCAAATAGATAGATAATTTTTGTCTAACTTTAGTAGAAACATCTTTTTATCATTCCCTCTGTCATCTTACTTTGTTAAATGAATCAAACGAGCCACGTACCACGCTGACACATTCACATTGTTAATACGGAAAATGGTCAAATATATCCCAGTAATATTACATCGGATTAAACGGGTAAGTTTCTAAAGAAACTTGACATGTGTCCCTCCATTAAATTAAGGACAAATTTATTGTTAAAGTATAATAGAAGGGGGTATATTTCTATCAAAAATAACAAAAGAGCATATTTAAATCGAAATTCAAAGAAGGGTATATTTAAACTATTTTTAATAGTTCTGCTATTCATATATATCAACTCCATCGCTTAATTATATTCTCTCTTTTTTTCACTTGTTCAAAAAAACCAATCATATTTTCATTTATCCTTTATGCGACTTGAACTTCCAATTACGGGCTAGTCTATAAATAGTACAGTAGTATATCTAGGGTTTTGTTGGGTTCAAAACACATAAGTAAGGCACAACGAAAGTTTAAAAGTTTTGTTTCTTACTCACCCCAACAATAATTTCTGGTATAGTTATACAACAATCAAATTTGTAACATAAAAACATTTACTTACAAGTTATAATAATCTGGAATCTTTATCTACTATAAGGTGCACACACGGTTGCCGTTCCGATTGCAAGTTCCAAGCTTCAATGTACTTCTCTTTCGGAAAACTAGGAAATCCGGCAGATGTTCGAGAGTATTTGATTCTAAGTCTCTAAGGCTTAGAATATTTTTCAGAATTGGTGTATTGAATAATGAGGTGAATACCTCTATTTATAGTTGAAAAATAGGTCAAAAATTGGATTAGAGTTTGACCTTGGGCCTGGCCCAAAAATAGAGGCAGAGGCGCCACGGCCCTAGGGTATGGGCGCCGCGCCGCTCGACTTTATTTTTCGTGCATTCTTAATTAAATCCAAAATTCAATTTTGACTTAATTAAAATTAATCATTATTCATTTAAATGTCTCGATTCCAAATCGAACATTTAATTACTCTCTCAATACATCCTTACATCGAAATGGACAATCGACATAGTGTGACCATATAAGCCTTCTCATATCGACATTAATCAAATTAAGGTCTACATGGAACTCCTAGACGGCGCCGGAAGACGAACTCAATATGTGAAGTACGTTTACACGAATCCAGTAAACTTAACATTTATGTGGTAAGATAAAATCCTTTCATTCACGACACACCCGATCAAGCTTAGGATTTGTCAAGTGTCTATCCAAATGGCTTAATCATTGTATCTCATCTATATTAGTTGACAACTACACCATATTCTAAATATGTCTATTGCGTTGGCCAACGACTTAGTCAACCTAATATCATTGGGAATCCGAGTGTTCTCTCGAATACACATTCGAGGAATGAATCCTAATCTTGGCTCAACTACCACCTTCAATCCACATCGTAATGTACCCAATACAAGTCGTATCTCAACCTATAAGGCATTTGAGCTTAGGACGGGATCAAAGTACATTACTTTGTAGACAAGGCGCGTATTGACCTCAAGTCTAAGGACTTCTATCTCCTACACGCTGATCATACTTTAGACAAGTATAACAAACATTATATCAGCAGGGTATACCAATACTTCCAAAGTATCCATGTGTCCATCACGAGTAACCATTACTCGTAGCAGGTGAGACATACTACATCCTCTAAGGATGTGATGCAGACCACATGTCGACTTATCACATATCATCGATATCCCATTCTCGATGATCATTAGTCGAGGTTATTTTATGAGTTATGCTTTATCATTAATATCTCACTCTATTAATAACAACGTAAGCTCAAGAGACGCATATTAATGAATAATTACAAACAATCAAGTAATAATTCAATAATTGTAAATGCCAAAATATTAATCTCCATTAATAATAATATGAATGTGTATAAAGTACATTTGTCCTAATACAGATTGTCTCTAGGACATAAATATACTTTCTATCTCTGTGCAGCTATGTTCCTTGTAGACATATTCTTTTTCAATGAAAGTTGCGTTCCTGGAAACAATGACCTTATGTTCTCCAGGAAGATAGAAGTAGTATCCCTTAGTTTTCTTTGGATACCCCCAATGTCTCATATGTTTAAGAGCTGGCTTCTTGCCACACCATATCTGATAGGGTGTCTTTTCTACTGACTTGGAAGGAACCATGTTCAGAATATATATAGAGGTTTGTATAGCATGTCCCCAAAGGTATGTTGGTAGAGCTGAGGAGCTCATCATGGATCGAACCATATCCAATAAGTTTCGGTTTCTCCTTTCGACAACACCGTTCATCTGTGGCGTTCCTGGGGGTATCCATTTAGATTGGACTCCATGTAGCTTTAAGTAATCTAGAAAATCCTTGCTTAAGTATTCACCTCCTCGATCTGATCGAAGGGTCTTGATACTTGTTGCAAGTTGCTTCTCTACTTTCGACTTGTACTCCTTGAACTTCTCAAAAGCCTCAGATTTGTGTCTCATAAGATACACATACCCATACCTTGTGAAGTCTTCAGTAAAAGTGATAAAGTATGGGAAGCCTCCTTTAGCTTGAGTCGAGAATGGCCCACATACATCAGTATGGACTAACTCAAGCACCTCCTTAGCTCGCACACCTTTCCCAGAAAGTGATTTTTTGGTCATCTTTCCTCTCAAGCAAGATTCACAGTTACCATAAGACTCCAAGTCAAATGGTTCGAGGTAGTCTAACTTTCTCAATCTTTCTATCCTTGATTCGTTGATATGACCAAGTCTGTAGTGCCATATGTAGGCAGAGTTTCTATTACTTGTCTTGGCTCGTTTATTTTGTACATTGAAAATCTCTTAAGTACAGTTCAGTGTATATAATCCATCCACAAGAGGAGCAGTTCCATATATAACATTATTAAAAGATAGTACGTGACTGCCATTATAAATATACGAGGAAAAGCCTTCCATGTCCAACACTGGGATATAAATAATATTCCTCGTTAACGAGGGAACATAAAAACAATCATTCAACACTAAACAATAGCCGGAAGCTAAATTTAATCTATAAGTCCCTACACGCTCAGCATCGACTCGTGCTCCATTTCCAACGCGTAGGTCTACCTCTCTCGGTCCAACCTTCCTACTATCAGTTAGCCCCTACACATTTGTACAAATGTGTGAGCCACAAGCGGTATCCAATACCCAGGAATGAGAGTTATTTATAGACATATTTATTTCAATAACGTACATACCTTGTCCACCAAAGGAAGGAGCACCTGGTGCTTTCCCTTCTCATGGTGCCGTGCAGTCCTTTTTCCAATGCCCCTTCCTATGGCAGTTGAGGCATTCATCCTTAGTCGCACTCACCTTTTTCTTCACACCTACTTTGGGCTTCATAGTTGAGGGTGCAACGATTGCCTTGCCCTTCTTCTTCTGCCATTCCTTACCTTTCGGCTTGGGTCGGCTAGAAGAGCTCACCATGAGCACAACTTTGCCTTTGGAAGTGGAGGACTCAAAGGTCTTGAGCATGTTGTGCAGCTCTGGCAAAGTCTCCTTCGTTCCATTCATGTTTGGTGTTGAATGATTGTTTTTATGGTAGCGACATTCTTTTCAAGCTTCGTTCCAATCGAAGCAAGCCTCTCTATCAGCCCTATCATTTTCAGCTCATGCTGCGAGATCGGGCCCCCTTCATTGAGCTTACACTTGAAGAGTTCTATTATCAACTCATATTCCATTGTCTGGGATTGAGAGTCATAGAGACTCTTCAAGTGTTCGAGAATCTCATTGGGCCCCATGTTCTCATGTTGTCTCTGAAGTTCCATCGACATGGAAGACAGCATTACGCATTGCGCCGAAGTGGCATCATCTAGATGTTTCTAGTAAGCATCTTTATCAAAGGAGGCATATTCTTCAGAATCTATCGCAGGGACTGTTGGGAACACCGTGTCCAACACGTATTCTATTTTCTCTTGTCTGAGTACTATTCGCAAATTCCTTAGCCAGTCAAGGTAGTTTGGTCCAGTAAGTTTATTCATCTCAATCAACATTTTCAACGATAGGCTCGACATCTTTTATAATCTGAAGAATTAGATGGACCGGAAATCAAATTCATAATTTATTTCCTATTATACACATTCATTTAGGCTAATCAACAAGACCTTTTTGTTTAATTAGCTCCCACTATTTTAACATATTTCTACGACCCCATGGTAGAATACATACATATTATTAATTGAGGTCATAATGGGCCAAGATCCAAGCCTATGCTATCTCCGCATTTGCTTTGGCTGATAACTTCAATAACATATCTTGGAAGGTTCTAAATCAATTGCAAAACTTATTCGCAACTCTTGGTTGATCAAATTATTACATTTAATCTTGCGTCCTTAGATTAGTCCGACACTTTGGCGCCAAGATTTGTCTAAGTAAGTCAACCCATTACACGACTGCGTTTATGTATCTAAGTAAATTTGGCCTTTGTGAGCAAACACTTTGGTGTAAATACCCACAAAAGTTTATCATTTACCTTTACATTAAAACACATCTATGAAAGAGTTTGGGTCCTCGTAGACTTAGAGCAAATGCTTTGGCATAAATACTCGTATCTCCGAAAAAGATTTGCACTCTAACAATTATAATGGACGACGAGTTTTAATTTAGACTTGTATTTAAAGTTTTGGGGAACATTTTAATTTTAGGGTTCTAACGAAGATCAACTCTTTTACGCCATATCCAATATGACATCTTAACATCATGCAAACTAAAGACACGTATAGTTTGGGAATAGTCAACCCAATATGCATGATATAAGATGGCTTAATCAAACACTGGGCGTCGCCTGCCCAGACAGTTATAGCGGACACTATTCTAGAAATGTAAATGACAAAGAATTTGACATTTAGCACATAAACAGTATACTTATCAAATAATATACTGTATAATAATAATGTTGGGTTAAACATTCTGAACTCAGATTTTTTTTTGTTTCTGGACAGGTGGGGCCGCGGCGCCAATCATTAGCGCCTCGGCGCCACTGAGGCAGTAACGCCATAATTCTGAAAAATGCACTAGCGCTGCGGCGCTCCACCATGGAGTCGCGACGCTTCAGAGCCAGTAACATTTCTGCTTCTGCAATTAAATTAGCATTGCGTCGCTCCACCATGGAGCCGTGGCGCCTCCTTGAAACCCTAGTCAGAGCCGCTACGCCCTACCATAGGGTCGTGACGCCGACGTCCTTACAAATGTTTTTGTGTTGATTTTCAAAGAAAATCGTTCAACCCCTAAATCCAATTTAGGGATCAATACACAAGTCCTTTATCATCACACACCATTATCAATAACGCCCATATCGACCATCATCCGTTCTTTACTCGTTCTTAGTCGTACACCATGCAATGAGCCGGACAACACACTTGGCTTAATTCGAGTTAGAGCGGAATGACTTCCCCGAGTTAGCGTAGGAGATAATTTAGAGTGATACCAAAAGGTCAACATTCGTTCAAGACATATAAGATTTAAAAAAACCTCGTTTTAATCCAATTTTATGTTTAACCCATATTATTATTCTATTCAATTGTTATATAACCATTTAACCAGCCTGAGCTCTAATACCACTCTAGGGTTTTGTTGGGTTCAAAACACATAGGTAAGATACAACGGAAGTTTAAAAGTTTTGTTTGTTACTCACCCCAACAATAATTTCTGGTATGGTTAAACAACAATGAAACTTGTAACATAAAAACATTTACTTACAAGTTATAATAATTTGGAATTTTTATCTACTATAAGGTGCACACGCGGTTGCCCTTCCGATTGCAAGCTCCAAGCTTCAATGTAATTCTCTTTCGGAAAGCTAGGAAATCCGGCAGAGGTTCGAGAGTATTTGATTCTATGTCTCTAAGGCTTAGAATATTTTTCAGAATTGGTGTATTGAATAATGAGGTGAATGCCTCAATTTATAGTTGAAAAATAGGTCAAAACCGAATTAGGGTTTGACTTGGGCCTGGCCCAAAAACCGAGTCAGAGGCGCCGCAGCCCTAGGGTATGGGCGCCGCGGCGCTCGACTTTATTTCTAGTGCATTCTTAATTAAATTCAAAATCCAATTTTGACTTAATTAAAATTAATCATTATTCATTTAAATGTCTCGATTCCAAATCGAACATTTTATTTACTCTCTCAATACATCCTTACATCGAAATGGACAATCGACATAGTGTGACCATATAAGCCTTCTCATATCGACATTAATCAAATTAAGGTCTACATGGAACTCCTAGATGGCGCCGGAAGACGAACTCAATATGTGAAGTACGTTTACACGAATCCAGTAAACTTAACATTTATGTGGTAAGATAAAATCCTTTCATTCACGACACACCCGATCAAGCTTAGGATTTGTCAAGTGTCTATCCAAATGGCTTAATCATTGTATCTCATCTATATTAGTTGACAACTAGACCATATTCCAAATATGTCTATTGTGTTTGTCAACGACTTAGTCAACCTAATATCACTGAGAATCTGAGTGTTCTCTTGAATACACATCCGAGGAATGAATCCTAATCTTGACTCAACTACCACCTTCAATCCACATCGTAATGTACCCAATACAAGCCGTATCTCAACCTATAAGGCATTTGAGCTTAGGACGGGATCAAAGTACATTACTTTGTAGACAAGGCGCGTATTGACCTCAAGTCTAAGGACTTCTATCTCCCACACGCTGATCATACTTTAGACAAGTATATCAGCAGAGTATACCAATACTTCCAAAGTATCCATGTGTCCATCACGAGTAACCATTACTCGTAGCATGTGAGACATACTACATCCTCTAAGGATGTGATGCAGATCACATGTCGACTTATCACATATCATCGATATCTCATTCTCGATGATCATTAGTCGAGGTTATTTTAAGAGTTACACTCTATAATTAATATTTCACTCTATTTAATGACAACGTAAGCTCAAAGGACGCACATTAATGAATAATTACAAACAGTCAAATAATAATTCAATAATTGCAAATGCCAAAATATTAATCTCCATTAATAATAATATGAATGTGTATAAAGTACTTTGTCCTAATACAGATTATCTCTAAGACATAAATATACTTTCAGTACATTCCTAAAGCAAACCTCACTCGGCGCCCATTTTTCTTTTAACTAAGTTTTACTTATATGATATAACTTATAGTATGCAATATGTTTGGGGTTATAGCATTTTTCTCTCTTCAAAGTTCAAACTAATTAGTTCATTCACACTCATGAAAGGAACTCATAAAAGAGAGATGACAATTGAGATGAATAGAAAACTCTTAAAAAATTCCCAATGAATGTACACTTTCTTAAAAAAATCTCTCAATTTTCATCTCTCTTTTATCAGTTCAATTTATTATCTATTAAGCATGATAAATAAGTCCGATCTAGTGTAAACACGAGTTGTGAAACAATTTTTTTCAATAAATATCATAAGGATTAAAATTAAAATTTTGAAAAATAATTTGAGAACCCAAGAACAAATTTCCGGAATAAATATCTACATATCTCTTCATATCTTAAATCACTTTAAGGAGAAAATTCTCCAAAGAAAAAAAGGTTAAAGGTCCAAAATTACCCTTATTATTTGAAAAGGTCTAATTTTGCCCTCAGCTTAAAGTTTGGATTAATTCACCCTCATGGTTAACAAGCTGACACACATTTGTTCTTATTTTAAGTCAGATAAAATTATTTAAAAATTAATAAAATCACGAAAAAGGTCTAAAATTACCCTTGTATTTTGCGAAATGGTTACTTGTGCCCTCCGTTTAATATATGGGTTAAATGTTTCCCTTTATCACTAATGGCTCCATTTTTAACCTCTTTTTTATTTTTTTTTATTACATACGGGTAGGGAAGGGGAAATGGGGAGGGGATTACAACGTGGAGATTCAAACCCTCACTAATAAGGTGAAAGTTCAAGTAGCCAAACAACTGATCTACTAGATCCCTACTCCATTTTGAACCTAAATTTATGCCAATTAAAATTTTAAAAAATCACTTTGCAATTAATTAAGGGAAAATTATGCTCTAATGTCTATTTTTGAAAATATTTACTCTCACTATTTTGTGTATAAACATCCGATTTTCAACATATTTGTATATAAATATGTTTTATACACTATTATGTAAAATATTGTATATTGTCGTATAATTGTATATTGGGTTACGTGGTGTAAATATTTTTAAAAAGCTGTATATTTTTTAAAATGTCCCATTAATTAAACCCCTTCTTTTTTTGTCAGCCCCCTCCATCCTACTTTTTGAAAGAAAAAAATTCAATTTCCCAAAACTTGAGGTGGGGTTTCACATTTATAAAAATGGAGTTGACAGACTCAAGGGAGAGGGGGGGGGGGGGGGGGGGGGGGGGGAATGGTTAATTTTGGAAACTGCTTTTTTCTTTTCAGTAGAAACTGATTTTGTCTTTGAGTACAACTTTGAAATTGTTTTGCCAGCAAATCAATGTAAAAAATAGTAAAATTGTGGTCCTTTTGAGTACTCACCACTCCTAAAAATGGTAGCATTGTATTCTTTTTTATGGATATATGTTTGGCATAATAGAGTAAGTGGTGTTACCTATCAACTGAAGAAACTGATTGATGTGGTAATGTGATATGTCACTTGACTTTCAATTTTTAAAGGGATTTTTTTAATCTTGTTTTGAACTTTTACTTTGGCTATTTCAAGGTATAAATGAGTAAATTTATTTTCCTATCTATGGTGATGGATCTTGTGTTTGCAATGAGAGGGATAGAATTTGATTTCGATTTCAAACTTTGAGAATTGAGAAAATTGCTTATGTATGAACCTTTTCTCTTTTAATGATCTCTATGTGGCACATATCCATATTAATCGGACCATTAGGTACCAAATATTGGATATTTGGATTGTTAGAAAAAATTAGTATGCAATTTGAAAGGTTTATGGTGATCTTGATAACTAAGTTTGACTTTTCAGAAATTTGTACAACAATATTGTTATCACTTGAGAGAGGTTGCATAGACTCTTGTCTGTATATATGAACATAATATATGATCTTTATGTGGTACAAATTTATATTAATCGGATCAATAATATTGAATATTGGATTGTTAAAAAAGAAAGTTAGGATGCACTTTGAATGAGTTATGGTGATATTGATAACTACTTTTGATTTTTCAGACACTTGACAAAATAGACAATAAAATAATGCTTTGTTAGTCAAGAGAGGTTGCACGGACTCTTTTGTATATATAACATAATATATATGTGGAAACATGAAGGGGAAACATAAAATCTTACTTCTCTTTGTACACTTATATCATGATGTGTTGCAATAGGAGTACCTAAGATTTCCTCGTAAAACTTCTTCTTTAGGTTAAAAATTCTTTCGATTATCATAAAATCAGAGACGAATGCAGTGTTTGAATAATGAGTAAACAAAATTCAATACAAAACATAGATATAGATGTGAAAGACAACTAAAATCTTAGCTTTGGATTCGTCTTTGTATAGACTATTTTACGATACTTCATCTTTGTTTTCTTCTTCTTTCAAACATGTGTATAATCCCTTAATGAGAGCATATATCAATAAGAAAAGTTTGAAAGACTACAACCACATTGGAAAAATAGGATAAAATTCAGAAATAATTACTTTTCAAACATTGTAATTGAAAAATAGCTAAAGTCATAGTTCAAGTTTCAGTAGTGATACTCTAGGATATGTCACAAAGCTTTATTTACAAAATTTGAAATTTCATTGTAGTAATTATTTTTCAAAAGCAATATCAAAAAAGTTGCAACTGAACGCTATTTCTATGGAAAAAGATGGCTCGTATCTGCGTATATAGGGTCCATGAAATAAGTAGAAGTGGTGCATGACACTGAAATAATGGGCATAGTTGTCATCAGAATGAGAAAGATGGGCCAATTTATGAACTGTATTCAATAGTAATCAATAAGCCTTTTGTCTTCTAATATAAGGAACTTATTGCTTCTCTATATTCTTGTCGAATCATATTATTGTACTTTCTACATTTACAACCAAGTGTATTATTTAAATTGTGGACTAAGGTGGCCGTAATTTAGGCAATGGACCTCATTCCAAATTAATATCTACATCATTTTCTTCAACATCGGTTCGATACATAATGACTAAAGTCAACTTTGATTGGTTAGTCGGATCAGCTCACTGATGATCTTCATGATGAGTCTAGTCTGCTTGCATGTATTTCGTGTGTATCTAATTGATATATTTAAAACACACGCAAATTGACTTGGGGTTATAGTTGTGGTTATGGACCTTCTGATTGTACTAACCGCATCTTTTGGTGTAATTAGTAACGGTTATTTCTTACCTTTGGGAACAAATTGGTAACTTGGCGGTGAGTATAGTAACAGGTGACCCTAAAGCTATTCCTATACTAGAATTACCTTTAGTCGAAATATTGTGCAGAAGAATAAACACCTACCAACAGGAAGAATAAACACTACATTACGAAAATTCCTGCCCCTGCCCTCAGTGGCTGAGATATTAAAGGGTGTCATTGGACAATGCTTTACAATTTTTTTATATACACATATATGTGTCTGTAAATAGTTTTTAAGAATATATATAATTGATATCCTTTAAGATTAATTAATACTAAGTAATATAATTTGATGCAAAGATTAAGTTGCCTGCACTATCCACTAGGAGTCCGGAACCTAAATGACTCCAAAAAAATTCAAAAGTGATCAAAATATCTCATAAAAAAATAAGTTACCAAAATATCTTTTACACAAATTTTTTGTGCGCAATATAAAAATGAGATAACGTCCTATGTTAACATCTGTTACCTGAACTTAAAAAAAACCAAAAAAATTAAATAATTTTTTTTTCATTGCGCAACATATATATGCGCAATATGCAGGCTCAAAAAAATTCTAAACTTAGTGAATGTTTAAGAATAGGACTAAGGCATCAACTTAGGTATTAATATAGATTTGTCATGTCTATTTGAGTTGCATCATTGATAAGCTAAGTTTTATACTTTTTTTTGTCTTAGAAAATGATTAGATTTTTTAAAGTAAGATATCTAAATTGATACTGGGGATTTTTTTCATAATTCTCTCATTAATTTAATTGTCTTACTTTTTTCTAGAAAATAATTATAATCATTTGTTAAGACAACCAAAATTATAAGACTTATCTTATGCTTATAAAAAATAATATCTCATTCGTATCAATTTGCTTTTCCTTTTAGAAATAATTATAATCATTTTATAAAACAACCGAAGATATAAGATTCAGAAAATTATTATAATCAAGTTCTATGACAACAAAAAATATAAATTTAGCTTATGCTTAGAAAAACAATTATCCACTGTGTATTAATTTTAAGTGTGTTACTTTTTTTAATATGTAGAAAATAATTATTATTATCTTTTAAAATAACCAAACATATAAGTTTTAGCTTATACTTAAGAAAATAATATCATCTTCGTATCAATTTAAGTGTCTTACATTTCTTTTTAGAAAATAGTTATAATCATTTTCTAAGACAACAAAAAATATAAGAATTAGCTTTTGCTTACGAAAAATAATATTCCCACTGTATCAATTTAAGTGTATTACTTTTTATTTTTAGAAAATAATTATAGTTATTTTAAGGGAATCAAAAATATAATATTTAGAAAATAATTAATAATCATTTTCTAATACAACAATTATATAATACTTGGGCTTATATTTAGAAAAAACAATATTCATTTCTTATCAATTTAAGTGTATTACTTTCTTTTATAGAAAATAATTGTAATATTTTTAACACAGCGAAAAATATAAGATTTAGCTTATGCGTAAGAATAATTATATCTCATTCGTTTCAATTTAAGTGTCTTGCTTTTATTTTTTTAAATAATTTAATTATTTGTTTAAAACAATAGAAGATATAAGATTTAGCAAATAGCACTAAGATTATAATTAAAAAATAATATGCCTTCCGTATTAATTTAAGTGTCTACCTTTTTATAAACAAAACAATAATAATTATTAAGATAACCAAACATATAAGTTTTAAATTATGCTTAAGAAAATAATATCATTTCGTATTAATTTAAGTGTCTTACATTTTTTAAATTTAATAAGGATCCAAAAATGCTCACTTTTAATAAGTTTAAAAGATTACGACTGTCCGTGTTATGTGATACTTAACAGTTACATATATATTTCAAAATTCACTCTCGTAACTTAAAAATTATATCGTTAAAATTAGTGTATCCTTGGTTGTTAAGTCACATGATTGAGCATATATCTTTTATATGTTAGGGCAGGATAAAAGTTAAAACTTTTTTTCCCTTTTAAATAATTTCAATAATACAAAAATTAGTTGAAGCTAAAATCTGATTGGCGATTGTGAACACGGGAGCCCACATCCCACATACAATCGTCAAGTAACATAGTTAGCTGGACCCCATCCTCAACAGCAACAGATACGGGCGTCAATATATGGAGTTTACATTTTTTAAAAAAAAAAGTTCCGCTACTCGTGTATTCTTATTTTTTTTTTCTATTTTAATGTTGTTTTCTAGCCAAGTGTAGAATTCCCCCATCCCTCCCAATTATTCCATCACGCATGATATGTATACTTCTAGTAGTGTCCAAAAATTGATTTAATTGATAAACCGAATCAATAAAAATGATATTAATTTATTAGTATCGGGTTATTAGGTTAACGGTTTGTAACGGTTGTGCAAACTTTTATATTGGGTTATCAGTTCGGTTTTCGGTTTTAAGAATTTAGTTAAGGAAAAAGGACATGGTGTAGCCACTAGGGAAAAGAAAAGACCCCATTTTAAGTAAATGCCCCGAAATAGCCATTAGGCCCAAAATAAAGACAAGTAATAGCACATTTATCACAAAGAACAGGGCATCAAATTTTTTAAGGGCTCAACACTTTTTCACTTTATCTTTTTCTCTACACTCTCTGATCTCCCATCTTTCTGCTGCCAACGACGTCGTCATGCCGCCGCCGGATCTACCAAAAAACCTCAGAATCCGACGACGACTCTCTCTCCCCCTTTGGCTTTATTGTTGTGTTCCAATCCTCCTTCGTCAACCACCGTCATTTTTTATTCTTCCTCCGCCAACTCTGACATCGCCGCCATGCTACTCTGCAACGTAACCTCCTTCGCAAGTCCAGATGTGATGACGCAGCGCCTCTTCTCCACCTAAAAACGGTCGTAAAACTCACACATTCTCAGAGCAACCCCCAGGTTCCAGACCCAGGAGTCAACTTTCCCGTATGAGCATTCGGTACATGTATCAGTACGTGGAAGAGTGAAATGATCACCACTACTGAGGATCCCCCCTAATCTTAGATAGGTCGTCTGAGGGTTCATCGCGGTTCATTGATATGCTTACACACAAGGCTACTTGTAACACTCTGTCCTTTCGGGTAACGGTTTGAGTGCGTAAACGTAGGCAGGTAGACCCGGACCCTGGGAAGTTTAAGAATATTTACATATGCTAATAAGGAAATTAGTATAATAATTGTATATCCTCAAAGAGGTTATGGACTAGTTTCATATTACAAGAATTATGACATTGAGTATAAGAAAGTTTTATAAGTCGTCAGGATTTAAGTGAATTGAGATCGGAAATTTAAGTGTGTGTTTAATTAATTAACCGTGGGATTAATTATAATTGGGGACAATATATAGTGGGACATTACGTGTAGCATTATAACAATTTATCTCAATGACTAAGCTTCATAAGAAAACGCTGGCAGCTTCTGAGCTTCATAAATCTCCAGGCACACACCTCTTCTCCATTTTAAAAACCTTCATCTCTTAGAGCTTCCATAGAAATATTTCCCTTGAGAAATAATTGTCACACTTCTATTAGAAGGAGTAATCTCAGTTGGTGAGTTCTCTGAACATTCTCGGTCGAATTTGAGGGTTTTCCGCAGGCTTCTGCTCGCCAAAAGAGGAGACATTCATGGTGTTTTGGGCCTTGGATCCAGCTAAATTAAACCCTTGAACAATCCTAACACTCAGAAACCAAGCCGAGACCTTGAGTTTCGAGGAAGTTCTGGAAATCAATTTTTTGGGGGTTCTGTTTCTGCTTGTCGAAATCGGGTTTGGGTGAAAGGTCGTACGACAATTCTCGTCGCAGTTTCTAACAGAGGTAATATTTCTTATTCCTAAGTTTATACGAATTTTAGAACCTGATTCTTTACTAGTTCTAAGGTGATTATTGAAAGTGCTAAGTTGGTTGTGCATTGTTGGGGCTGTTGGTGTGAAATTGGAAGTTGCATGTGAAGCTGTTGGGTTGTTATAGATACTGTAGTAGTTAAGGAGGAATGATTAAGAGGGCTGATTGTGTGGTTATATGCATAGGATTCGACATAGAAGAAGTATAGATTCTACGCGTACAAAGTATTCGCTAGAATGTCTCAATGAAGAGATTTCTAGTATATTGATCCGATTATGATGTAAATCATTCTTATGGTGTAGATAATCACTTATAAAGCTTACAAGGATCCGCGAAACTTAGATAATTTCGACAACAAGATATGCAAGACTCTTTCTTTCTTTTGGCATGATTCTATGTGCGAAACATAACCATCGTGTTGCTACATAAATTACACTACTCTTAGTAGTTAGGGATGATCAAGTCATCGACTCCTATGTTAAAAGAATATCCAAATATGTTTCTAAGACCTTAATAAGGCACACCGGAAGAGTTGCTGATGTTTCCACTGTTAACCAAAGGTGTAAAGAATATTGTGTCACTCCGGATGTTTTATTATTATTCATGTATTTCATATGCATTGCACTCATATATTACCCTGGACCACTTGTGCTATGCACATTACTATATGGTAAATATTTTATATATATATATATATATATATATATATATATGTATGGGAATTGGGAAAAGGGAAAAAGGCGTTATATACGCACACCACCTGCAGCTGGTACATACTATCACAAAAAGAGCCCGAAGAGGCCAATATGATGTGATGATGTGATGCCCTTGTGTGGCGATATAACCTGATGCCCACAGAGGCGGTTATGGGAGGATTCCTGTGTGGACATTAGTATACCGCATTTGCATTGTGCATACATTCATTAATCATTATATGGTATGATACCCACAGAGGCAGTTATGGTAAGGAAAATGCCCGAAGAGGCTGATGAATATGTATATTGCATTGTGCATAACATTTAGGCATATGTATTAGGGCTTTCAGAGGCATTTACTGATGTTCAGCTGTTTCTATTTCAGACTATGATATATCTCTGCTATGTTATTTCTTATGCCTGACATACTCAGTACATCAATCATACCGACGTCCCTTTTGTTGGGGACAATGCGTTTTATGCCCGCAGGTTCATATTGAGAGAGTGACAGTTCACCCTAGTAGGTTGCTGGTTCAGCTGGTATTTGGAGCACTCTGTTCGTTTCGGAGTTGTGGTCTGGTCGTGGTATGTTTTACTCTTTAGAGGCTTGTAGACATGTGTCCTGTGGTTAGTTGTCATGTATGGCTTTGTCGGCCTTGGTAAATACATGTGTAAGTTGGGGCTTTGGGTTGGAACTTTATATAATCTATCACGGCTCAGTCCGTGTTTAACTATGATTGAGGGTGGAGTGTATATGGGTGCCCGACGAGTAGGATCTGGGTGCCCGTCGCGGCCCTCCGGTTTGGGTCATGACACTACCCTTTTTCGAAAGCTCCGCAGGACCACCTATCACTAGTCTTCGAAACCGCATTTATGTTTTTGGTGTTTCTCCGGCCTTTTCACCGCGGAAGTAAAGCCATGGGTTCATGTCGATTTTCTTTCAGCGGTCTTCACCTCTTTCAGATATGATGATCATTATACCTTTTGTAAAATATTATATAATATGTATATTATTAGTGTGTATTTATTATACATTAAATATACATTTATTATACATAAATTATACAAATAATATATATATATATATATATATATATATATATATATATATTGTATAAAAAGTGTTTTTTGATAAATGTATATATATGATGTATAATATACATTTTGGCTATAAAATGTTTTTTGATATATTTGTGGCCATTTGTTAATATTTTTTACCATATGGTTACTTATGTCCTTTTTCCTTTAGTTAATGGTTAAACCGATAACCCAATAAGCATAGTATTAAAATTATCTTCTTATTCCAAATTATATGATAGTGGCTTTAAATTTTAATTTTAAATACAAATACTATTTCTAAATTCTTACCGCAGGCACACTCATTCTCTCAATTCGCTTATCATTTGTACTTTTACTGTTTAGTATGCATTAAACAATTTGAAAGTTCATTATCATTTGATGATTTGCTGCTTGATTACTACAATGCATTTTATAGTTTGTCTTGTAATTTGTGTAGACTTTTAAGTATGAAGGCAACATACATACGAACAAATGGAAATAAGAGAAAGCAAAAAAAATTAGTGAAGCATTTTCTTATTGGTTAAACCGAAACCGAACCTTTAAGCATCAAAAACCGATAAACCGAAAATCGATAATGAATATCTTATTGGTTTAGAGTATTTACAAACCGAAAACTGATAAATCGAACCGATAATACACAAAATCGAACCAAACCGACCGATAAGCATTCCTATATACCTCAACTAATTGAATGGTACACTTTGATACTTTTGCCAATGAATATTCATATATTTATCAGAATTGTTAATTATTTCTATATTTAATTGCTAATGTGGTATGTTATATTTATATTGTTATTTCATATTTGACGGTAAAATTGTTGTCATGTGACCCGGAAGTCACGGCTGCGAGGCGTGGAAATAGCCTTTTGTAGAAATGCATGGTAAGCCTACATACAATATAATCAGGGGTGGAACTAGTATATTGGCCGAGGGTTCGGCCGAACCTAGTAGCTTTGAGCGATACGCTATATGTTTTTATAAAAAATCCATTGAATATGTACAAATTATTAAGTTAGAACCCAGTAACTTAAAATGACTAGAATGCAGAACCCATAAACTTTAAATTCTGGCTCCGCCTCTAAATATAATAGATCATTGTGATCCGATCCTTTCCGGACTCCGCGTACATCCGGAGCTTAGTGCACCGGACTGCCCTTTTTCAAATTCGTATAATATGTAGTTTTATGAACAATCAAATACCATAAATTTTTATATGAAGGGATTAAAATAAATATTTTGATTAATTGAAGGTTAAATATATCATAAGGCCTAAAAGAATAATTTACCAATAATTTAATCACCAAAAATGATATTATCCATTATTATTTTACTCCACAGTAATTCACGGAAGGAATTAATGTAAAATCGGAAGGATGCTCTAAAAAGTTTTACGTTTTGTTTCAAGCTTTTTAACTTTTAAAAAAAAAAATTAATATAAGGAGTAGGGAAAGGGAAAATGGGAAGCAATTTGGAATTTAAACCCTCACCAATAAGTTGAAAGTTGAGATAGTTAACCAAATTAGCTACATCCCTACTTCTAACTTTTAACTTGGAATTGTCTGCCACACGTTTTTTCTTTTGCACGTTTTCTTTTCTATTTAAGTATTTATGCAGAACTAGGAGTAATTACTATAATTTGTCGAGAAAAGTAAGAACTAAAAAAGTGAAGAAAAATTGGATGCTGGGGTGATTCAACGGAATCCAGAGGTATTAAGGATTTTAATTTAATATATTTGACTTTAAGATTTTTAGCACTAAATTCATTGCTCATTAAAAAGTAAAAACTATGGATTCATACTTCAAAACTTGTTGACATTTTCGTAGTCTTTTAAACATATATTATGTGTTAAAAATACGGAATTTGATTGAACATGTAGTTAAAACACTATTCTGCCTAAGGAGTCAATTGATTTTATAGTCTTTTACAAATTTGATTATAATTTTATGTATTTTTTAATTCAAAGAGATTCTTCTATCAAGAAAAGAATTCGTTACAAATAAAGTAAAACTAGCTGGCTCATAATCTGAACCTTGAGGTAAAGGGATCAAAACTCTTCATTTTTACACGTAAAAAATATTAAAAATATCATTTTCTTCTATTCAAATGGTAAGTGAGCATAAAATATCATTTCCTCTTCACCATTTTAAGCAATCATTGAATATTCTTTTTAGAAATGCTTGTGCTTTCTCTTTCTCTCGAAAATAGTATCAACATTTCGTGGAACATGAACCTGTCTTTTCAACATTGAAATTAAAGGCCTTGAACAAGTTGTGGCAAAACCTACTAGTACTAGATATATTTTGCAAAATCAAACTTATGACCTAAAATTTCAAGATCCTGGGTGCTCGCCTTTAACGATAACGATGGTTGTCTAAGAAAATCAGCCATAAATTTTTATTGTGTTTAAGTTAGAGAACCGAAGAGGAGGCTAATGTTCGGACTTGTGTCGATGCAATGCAAGTGATATCTTTTTTTTGTTATAGCCACGATCAAGTAGATTAAGTATATAGGGACAAAAGTAAATAACTAAGAATACAAAGTAAGCAGGGGGAAAACAGAAAAGAAGTCAGCTCGCAAAAATGAAAGAAGAATCTGCATATTAAGCAACAAAGCAACGAGGAATAAAATTAAAGGAATATGTTCCTTGATTTTATTAATTGATGATTTACAATATATAGTGTTACAGAAAATATTTATCTTGCTACAAACTAGGTACCTAATCAACCTAATTACAAAAGAAATATAATTCTACCTAAAATAGGAGATATACAATTAATGTAAAAATATTCGGTAAATATTCTATTAAAATTATTTTTTGTGAGAAATTTGGAATACCTCTATTGTAAGCCCTTTACAATAACTCTATTGCAAAGCTAAAAACCTTGACAAATGTTGACATCTTTGCTACTATGACACTTCTTAAAAGTAGTGTATGATAACAAATAAAGAACAAAATTAAGCTCATTGATTAAAGAGGTGAACCTGGTATGCGTATTTTGGATTAACTCATCCTCTCTCATCTTAAACAACTCACTCTATGGTGAGCATATCAATCTTGGACTGCTTAACTTGAGTGGTTCCTTGATGAGCTGTTTGAAGAGCTTCCCAGATCTCCTTAGCAGATACACTAGATGAGACTCGATTAAAGTCATCCGATCTAATACCACAAACAAGGATCTTCTTGACCTTGAAGTTCTTTTCTACAACCTTTCTATCCATATCATTGTACCCCTTTCTTGATTTTGGAGTAGTTGTGAGACCAGTTGGATCTACGTTCACAGGGACATGAGTACCATCACAAATGATGTCCCACAACTCAGAATCTTCAGCCATGATAAAATCGTGCATACTTGTCTTCCACCACCCATAGTACTTTCCATTGAATCTCGGTGGTCTTGTGGTAGATTGCCCTTCCTCTATGTTTGGTGGAGCAGTCATGAGAGAGATCATTTCTAGGTGTTAACCCTTTAGAAAGCACCTGCTCTGATACCAATTGATAGAAACTAAGAGTCTACCAAACAGTATAGAAAATAAGATTCTCTATATGTTCCCTCAAGAAAAAATAAAAAGTAAATAACACACAATATTTACGTGAAAAACTCCTTGCACAAGGGAATAAAGACCACGACCTACCAAGTAGGATTTCTAACTTCACTAACTGACCAACTTCAGATTACAACTTATTGTAACCTAGAAATTAAATCATTAATCAATCACCCTTTACAATACATCTATTGTAAGCTATTTACAATAACTCTATTGCAAAGCTACAAATCTTGACTAAGTCTAGCCAAGAACACAAACAACAAAGGTTGAAATTATTTCTACTATGACACTTCTTAAAAGTAGTGTAGGATAATAATAAAGAACAAAATGACAAAGACTCAAAACAAGCTAAAGCACTTAGACATCTTCAGTGTCGGGATTTGATCCTTCAGTTTGCAACAACTTTGTTGTTGGGAGCACTTGGAGAATAGTGGGGGCTGCACTTGTGAAAAGTATGATTTTAGGTTTTGCAAGTGTTTTCTCAAATCTTGTAACATGTTATGTATATATATATATATATTGGGAGCATGTGTGGAGAGATAAGGACAATTCAGCCATCGGTTTGACTACTAGCGAGTTACATCAATGTTGTTGTACTTCTGCCAGTGAACAATATAGCTTTACAACTGTAGTGTTGACTGTACGATAACCGAGGTAACAGATCGCATACCTGGTCCCTATCTGGTTCTTTGAATGTTTGGCAAATCATCAAAACACAAGATGACATAACTTATCGATGACCTTGGTGGCGCGGTGAAAGGCCGTCGTCTGATGGTTCCATGGGCCAGAGGCTGCGTTGTTGGCCCTAGAAAATAATTGTTGAAAAGGAGATGTCAGAGAGAGAATGTTTTTCCTGGATATCTAGCATTCAATTAATTTTTTTGTTGGAAAATTACACTGTGCAAATAGGGTAAAAACTAATTTTTAAATTATATGTAAATTACTTGATCCACTTCATATTCGGAAAGATTTTAGTATAGAGTCCATATCGCCGCGGAGCAACAACCGCGTCCGGATCTGATCTATTTACTCGGCAATTCATCCGGTGACTTCACGGTCGCCAAAGAAGCCCCAAGAAGCATCAAACATTTCCGATGAGATCCATGGAGCAATTCTTAGATAGCAAGCACTAGCTCCCGGTGTGACTTCATAAAAAGAAATCAAAGAGAAGATCGAAGAGAATGAAACACACGTAGTGGTTATTATAGCGGTTCCTTCTTTTCCTAGAAAACGTCCGAAACAAACTTGAGCTATGTTTTTCAGCTCTTATTTGAATTGGCCCATATTGTATAATTAAAAGCTAGGCCACTTTTCATCTTTTTCTTCTTCAACTCAGTCGCCTCCTGATTGTTAGTTGACAAACTTGATTTGTCGTAGTGATTGGAGCTCGGGTCATGGTTAGAATATTGGTTTTGTAAAAAGATTGATAGTGAAAATCATATTAGAAAGATAATCCAATCATTGTTGAACAAACTTGAAAAGGTATATTTAAATTTCATATATGATTTTTGTGAGAAATTTGAAGTTGGTGTTGTTTAGATGTTGAAAATAGTCTAAGAAGTCTCTCTACAAAATTTGAAGTCTTTTAGTGGATATTTGATTGGTTCTGAAGTCTGAACAAGAACTGCAATTGAAGTCGTCTCTGTAGCTAGCAACGAGTTATACACCTTTTTATATCGTTACACACATATATACAAGGTAGACACATTGTGTATAAGCATTACTATGAAAAAAAGGTTGATTATGCTGGTATAATTTAAAATTGTGGCTACATAGATGCAAAGTGTTATGTTGTACTATATATTTTGATACTTTCTATTTTTTGAATTTCCTTATATGAATTTCTGACTGCGCAGATACTCCACTCTATTTCTTATTTCTAGTAAATGAATTAACCACACACACCAATTAAAATTAAGATAAATGGAAAAACCAGCATGCAGGATTCCAACTCATTCTTTCCACATCTGAAATCCTGTACATTTTAGGAAAAGAGTAAGAGCATGCACATGCAATGGATGTCATATATGGTTTCTCTTTCTTAAGTTATCCAGAATGACCCAAATCCCCTTAACAAACAAAAATCTATACATTCTTGACAGTATTTACATCAAAGATAATATATATTAGTAAGTGTATGATGCAGCAAAAAATAAAACTTTAATTTAGGGGGATGGGGATGGGATGCCCTTATCATTCTCCTTTCTTTTTTTTTCTTCCTTTTTCCTCCCTGTTAAAACAAATATTTAGCTAATTTTATAAAAGAGTTTAAATTTTATGCCGTGTACTGATGATGTAAAAAAGATGTATACGTTATTAGTGCTCTGCAGCTTAACCGGTTATTACAAAAAAAAAAAAACTGTTTTCTAGGTTAAAAATGAAAATTTATTAGAGTTTAAGTTTTCTACACTGATATTGTAAAATTAGTTATATAATTAAGTCAACAATAAGGTTGATTTATAAAAATGTCCTTTTTAGGTTACGATTTCAATTTTGTTCCTATTTTAAATTTTTTGAATGTAGCCCTTGGTACTGACAAAATTTAGATCGTCGGTTCACGTTATTAAAATTTTAAATTGTGGTCTAACGTGTTCTCATATAATTTTTTATTTACTCAAAAGAAATTTTTGGACTTTGGTCTAAATCTAAAGATCCATAAATTGTAAGTGAAATTAAAAAAATATTATTTTCTAAATAGTTATTCAAAAAATTAGCGACTACCAGTGAAAGTTTTGCACTAATAAGATAATTCCAAGTAATTTTCATGATAGCTATTAACTGATAACCTGAAAAATTAATAATAACGTTCTAGCACAAGTTGTACTACACCATGTAAAAAATATTTATATTATTAATGCATATAACTTAACTATATTTTGTTACAACAAGTTACCTACTATTAAAGTATAAAAATCGTATGCACTAGTAGCACATATTTTCTTTGCTTCAGTTATCGTATTACTTGTTGTTGATACTTTTGGATATGTAAAGCAATACGAAAAGTATATAAATATTACATGTGTTCGAAAGGATAAACAAGTAGCCAATATTCAGAACTGCCGCAAGCTTGTTGAGCGTTGGATCTTGATAACCTGAAATCAAGAAACACTAAATCTGGATTGTTACAACTGTGGCTAAGTCGAGAGATGACTCTCTGTCTTTAAGACAAGATTGCCCCGTATATATGCTTTTACGTTAACGGAAAATAGTCTCTCAAGATAAAACAATAATTAATCAACACTACAAAGCAAATAGGTTGATTCTGACGAAGAAAACAAACACGAAACGACTTGCTGAGAAATGGAAAAGGAAGGAAGAGTTTTCTATTTTTGTCCATTGTTTGTGCTTCACGTTTTGGACTGAATTTCGGTTGTTCTCTTTCTGTTTGTCTCTGTGTTGTATATCTTAGTCTCTGCAATTGAGCCAAAAGGCTCCAATATAGCATAAGGGGAGGCAGGTGCAGATTAATGGAGTTTTAACGCTCCAAAAATCAACTCAAACGGTAGGCAGAAACTTTATGTCTTCCGTCGTTCCCAATTTCAACTTTTCAGAAACTCCAGGGACCAAACTCTAAATATTAAGCAATTTGGGATCCAAAGAGATAATATTAGAAGAAGCCCAAGGCCCACAATCCGTGACCCTAGACCCGAGCCCGGACGGGCGGGCGGGCGGGCGGCGGCGCGCGTGTGGACTTAGCCTTGAACCCAAGCACATCTAAGTCATCCCTCCTTCAAACACATGGGTTACCTCTTGGGGTCCCAAACCCTTAGCCAATTTTGAGACTTATAAAGAGAACAATTCTTCTTTTTCCCACCGATGTGGTAGATTTGTCCCACACCATATTTCCATGCCTCAAACACCTTACTTCGTGGACCAATATCTCTTTCATTTCTCAACGAAATTTGACTATCCTTGGCCCTACGGTCATCTATTCACTTAGTAGATTATGCACGTGTGAAGAGACAAAGCCTCCAACATGCGGAGCCCTAGTGTTTTATGTCATTAAATATGGGTAGACACACCTCCCCACCAAAGGCAAATTTCCAACAAATAATGTTCTTTTTTCACTACTATATTTTCTTTTCAAACCTGCGTTGAAAAAAGTCTCTCCACCTTCACAAGGTAAGAATACAATTTGCATTGATACATCATTTTCCGACCCCACTTATAAAATAAATTAGCACATATTTTTAAAATGTTGATGTATAGTTTTTTGTTTGTTTTCAAGATTTAAGAGCTAGCCATCTAAGATTGGGTGTATGGTACCCCACAGCCCACTCACAAAATAAAGAAAACAGGCATTGTATTATATGTGGGCAAAAAATGAACCCTACTGTCCTTAGTCCTCTCTATAAAGCTGGTTAATTTCACAGAAAATTATATAATGCTAGTGTGGTCCATCAACACATTTGTTTCATTCTCCGCGTGTGTCTTAATAACTCCTCACTTCTTACTTCATCACTCTCAATATTCTCTCTCGCTCTCTTTTTTTTTTTTATACTTGTTCAATTTTCCTTCTATTTCTTTCTCAAATTTTAAAGAATTGACGAGTTTTACGCTGGCTGTTGTTGATGACGAAGTCCTAGTCATGCTTTTCCACAGCTTTCTTGAACTTCTTCTTGCTGAATTTTGATCTCTAAATGGAGAAGTTTTTGAGATGAGATTTGAAGCTATGAAAGTCCAAGAAAGCTGTGGGAAAAGATGGCAAGCTTTGGACTTTTATTTTTCTTTTCCTTCCCATGGAGTACTTGAAGATCAGCCTAATTTTCATGGTAAATTCTTGAAAATTGCCTTAATATAGTTTTCATTTCTTTAAATTCACCATGAGCTAGATAATTCAATTGTTTGGCATACTTAAATGTAAATTCTCTGAATACTTGTTATACACGTGTAGAGAATTATGGTTTTTTAGGAATTTTGAAATTCGTTTTGGAAAATCAGCAAGATTTCGTTCAAAAACTACACTATATAATATAAAGTCTTAAAATTTTCTTTTTTTAATATATATAATAAATGATGAACTCCCTCGATAAAAATCCTAATTCTATCCCTTAAAATTAGGACTTCTGAAATTAATTTCCCAAATTAGCAAGGTGGACACTCTTTCGCCAAAAAATCATATTGTATTTATAATATTAACTTTTTTAATATATATATAATAGATGATGAACCGATAAAATTTTTACCTTCGACATTGAAAAGCATATCCACCATTTTTAAGCAAAGGAAGGCTGTAATTTTGTTTTATATTTGGTTTATTGATTCTTGAAAAGGGAAAGGAGAAAGTTTTGGATTTTTCTCATTTTGTACACTCACGTTCATTGGATTTAACTGAAAGTTACATTTCTTTGATATATTTTTCATTTTAAAATTCTTTCTTTTTTCCTGATTTGCTTGACTTTTAAAAATCAAAGTGGTGAAAACATAAAAGTGGCAGAGAAGATTCCCTGGCTTTCATCAATTATTGATAGAGCTTCATCTTGTTTGCCCCTTTGTTTTGCTCTCTCTGTGATATCTCATACATTTCCGTGTAAAAGGTTAATTTTTATTTTTATTTTTGGGTAATAAAAGGTTAATTTTTTGTTACTATGTGAGACAAAAAATAAATCATTTTTCCTTTCCCTCTCACCATTCAGAGATATATAAAACACCTAAAAAGACAAGAGTTCTCAATTCCCACGTTATATAAACAAAATGAATTTACTGACATGGATATTTTCATTTTTAACACAAAATTTAAGTTATATAAACTTACAGTATAAATAAAAATGTTAAATAGTAAGACCCTTAGATTGTGATAAGCCTACGGCTTAATGACATAATTAACCCAAAAAAAGACATATTGTTGTTGTTACTACTGCTTCTTCTTCTTCTTTTCTTCCTGTTTTGGGGATCTTGTTCAATAAAAATGTGGATATTAGCCTAATGTACTTAAAATTTGTCATACGTTTATAAATGACTAATTGATGTTAATGATCGAGTCAGAATTTTAATAAGAGGGTCAAAATGTAAAAAAATAAACATACGAAGAAGCCAAGAGGATTCAATATATACTAGTATCCGTAAAGTAAATTTTCCAGCAAAGAGGTTTCAATTAGTAGAGTTTGAACAAGGGTGGCTTCGCCACTGATTAATGTTCCCACTTAAACTTGATTATCTCATAGTACTTAATGCTAATTTAGATTCTAATATCTGCTAATTAATCATCTTAACTAAAGAATTATTTTAATCTTATAATAAATAAAATCTTAAAACAATTTTCTTTTGCTTTGTAGGGAGGGGTTAAAAGGGGCTGCTGTCAACATACTACTGATGGTTAAGCAATTCATAACAAATTAGAGAAGAAGTAGTTTAACTTACTATACATGTTAGCAACATGCATTGCCCATGGGAATGAACAAAGTCATGATATATATGTATATATAGGTATAATAGTGGGATACCTAGCTAGGGTACTCTATGGTGATTTAAATAGGCCAGACATTAAGGGATGGTTGCTCTGTGAACTTTAAAAAGATATATGAGAGTACTACTTTTATTGCATTATTATTTACATATAAATAATCTTATTTTGTTTATTTAACCTCTCAAACTTAGATAAATGTTTGAAGAAGGTATCAACACCAATTAGGTTTATGATATAAGTTATATACGTCGATAGTCTAAAGATTTTTCTACGGTATTAGTGAATTTTAATCAGAGGTAGATCCAATATTTGAAATTTATGGGTTATAGATTCTAGCCTTTTTGAGTTATTAGGTTCTAAATTAATATTTTTTACATATTAAATGAATCTTCCAATACAAATACAAATTTTGGATCAACACTGTCGGGATATGTCAAACTCGTACCTTATACTCTATCTCTTTTAACCTCTTATATATGAAAGGTTATTTATCAGATTACCAATTAATTTTTATTGTAAAAATTTATCTGTAATTACGTTATCTGTGAAATTGTGTAAATACCTTTGCATAGAAACTTAAACTCTTAATTTTATTATGAAGCAATTTATGATATTCATATCAATATATTATGCACCTGTGCGTCTAACATTCTGTAGACTGCCTTGACGCATAATGTTCATGATGTGAAAGACATTTTTCTTAAACTTCGTCAAACCCTATCAATTTACTCATTTGTTTCTAACCATAGACTTTTCAACCATTTTTGTAAGTGTTAGTGCTAGCTCCCATAAATAATTGGATTTTCTTAAGCCTGTAGACATGCAAAAGTAACTGCAATTTTTCTTAATTGTTTTCTACTTAATTAGTGTTGGCTTGTGTTATACATATAAAGTACAGCCCGGTTCTCTAAGATCCTGTTATGGGCAAGATCCGGGGAAAGACCGGACTACAATGGTCTATTATACGCAGCTTTACCCTATGTTTCTGCAAGAGGTTTATGTTACACATATATGGAGCAAAAGTGGATAACTTGCTGGTGGAAATTAAAAAGGGCTGCCATTGACATTACTACAACTACTGTAGTTATAAGTCATGTTTTTTTATGAGTGGCAGAATGAAACCTTAGACTAGTTTTAGGACAAAGTAAATCCTCGTATTGAACTGAATAGAGTAAATCTTCACTAATACTTGTTTTAAACATTTTCTTTTTCCTAATAATGTTGCATAATTATAGGGCGGAGTTATAGGGGTAGAAGGGGGTTAATCTGAACTTTGTCGGTAATTATAATGTATATACAAAATCAAATTTTATGTGTATATATAGTGAATGATGAACTCCTTGGTGAAAATTTTGTCACCGTGATTGTGCATATATAAATATGTTTACAATCACATAGTACACACATCAATTGATCTCTCTCTATGATACTATTTTTTCCCTCAGGTAAAGGGAATTGAAGTGTGTTAAAGTAATTTGGTGGCTACTGTCTTTGTTGCAAACGGTTAATATTTGTAAAATTTTAGTATATATAAAACCATGTCAGAATGAATTTTATATTATGGTGAAATCATTTCTGGCTGACTTTGCAGGATATAAGTGAGTTGCAAAATGCTGGCACCATAAAGTTTTCTGATATTCTTTTGAATTATTGTTGGAGTACTTATGCAACACAGTTATGTGAATTAAATTGTAGTAACATGCAGAAAATTAAACGCACCAAAGCTAGATACTAGATGATCCCAAATTTATTACGTACAGATTATTAATCATCCAACCATTATTGCTTGACAATTCCATTCTTCAAGCATTATTATCTCAAGCATGTGTATATTGAGCAGTATATATAAGCTTTTGTTGGGTATTTTTGCTCTATGGTACTTTATAAAGCAGTACGGAAAGTATATAACTATTACAAGTATTCGAAAGGATAAACAAAGATTCAATAATTCAACTGGAAATCTGAAAATTACAATAGAACCACAAAACTGAAATTACAATTTTGTTGAAGACGGAAAAATGGAAACTGTTTTTGCTGAGTCGAGTGTGGCACTCTGTCCTTAAGACAATATTGCCCCGTATGTATCCTTTATACGTCCTGGACAATTTGTCTCCCAAGATAAAACAGCAATGGAACACTTGAGCAAAGGAAACTCAAATGCTACCGTGAAGAATATTGAGTAACGAAATGATGCTTGAAAGTTGTAGGAAGAAAAGATTTCTGCTTGTGTATTTTCGTGTATCATATAAACTGTTATTCGTAGTCATATATGTTGCTCAACAATGGTGTAAGGGGGTGTTTATATAGGTGAGGGAGGGGACTGAAAAACTGCCTCCATAATAGCCAAATAATGGCCATTATGGAGGTAGTAAAGTCACCAACATAAATGGTGAAAGACCAATGGATTTGGCCACTATAGGAGGAGTAATTTAGCCAAAATAAATGGCTGAATTGAGTGCTTGGCGTTTCTGTTCTGACCATCGAAATTCTGATTTTCTGAAAACTTCGGGGACCAAAGCTACGTCTTGAAACTTTAGGGACCAAACTGTACATCCGAAAGAATTCGGTCCAAACTCAGTACTTCGAAACTTCGGGATCAAACTGTACTTCTGGCAAAGTTCTCTGGTCCAAAAAGATAATATCATAAGGCCCACAGCCCATGACCCGTGACCCGAGAACCCGGAACTCGGAACCGGAACCGGACGGGACGGGATGGGCGGGCGGCGGCGGCGCGCGTGTGGTCTTTCCTTGAACCGAAGCACATCTAGGTCCTCCCTCCTTTAAACACATAGGATACCCCTTGGGGTCCCAAACCCCAAACCAATTTCGAGTCTTATATACACAACAATTCTTTCTTCCTCTACCGATGAGGGAGAATTGAACACAATACCACACTTTCCATGCTTCAAACACCTTACTTCGTGAACCAATATCTCTTTCATTTCTCAATGAAATTTGACGATACTTGGCCCTACGGTTATCTACGTACTTAGTAGATCATGCATGTGTGAAGAACCGGATTCTCCAACATACGTAACACTGGTGTTTAAGCCGTTAAAGTTGGTCGGTCGCAACTCCCGCCAAAGGCAAATTTCCAACAATCCCCTCTTGAAAGAGATTTTGGCGCACTCACATGGTGTCTTTTCATTTCCAAAGCAATATTTCAAATGGACCGATGTTGCATAAGGAGAGGTAGCTTCACTTTGAACCTTCCATAGTTAAATACCATCGGACTTACTTACTGCGCGGTGAACGTGATGTCTTGAACCGTCAGTGTTTAGTGTAAGCCAAGTCAATGGTACCAACACAACAAATTCCCTTACTCTCTTCTTCGTAATGTTTTGTCCGTTTTGGCCATGGACAACGTCTTGGATTCTTAAGTGCGTTCATCTTGAGGCGGCCCGTCCTCGCACTTAAATAGGTGGTCTCCTACAAGGTATCCTGCTATACCCCACTTCACAAGTGTTAGGAACCATTAAAAGTTACCCAAAACCTAACCTCAACTGTTGAGGAGCATTACAGGTTTTGAAAACTTAACCTTTACCCACACTGCAGATAGCACTTAACGTCTATCGCGGGAACGACTTTGGATTTGGTGTTTCTTTTCGAAATCACTATCCGAAGTGCTCATGCTTCCACCGAAGCGATCAACCGAACCTTTACAACTTAGTTTTCCCATTGAACCAAATTACTGGGATCTCCAGTTCGTAAGGTTGGGTTTCCACTATATTGGTCCATATATTTTGGGTTTTAAGCCCATTCCCCTAGACAGGCAGAACGCTTGATCTCTGGGTAGTCCCTTAGTTTGTAAACAAGGAAGTGACACCCGTGATGATCAACTCCATACGGTCTTATATCTCCGACGGATCCCGACGATATGTCCATACGCCGTCATCCGTGTCCTTCCCGAAGCCGACCGGCTAGCCACAGTGTATAACTGCTGAAGGCACGGGTTTCTCCCAATAAGGGACGTTCTCTAAGGAGCCGTGAAGTTACTCAACTTCTTTCAAGCTTTGTATAAAGCGATAAACTCCGATTCCATCATGAATCGGCCGATGCAAGTTTGCTTAGAGGATTTTATAAGAACCACCATACACATTTACTTGTGGCTTTGGTGTTCTTCAGATCTGATGTCCAGTTTGCATCACAAGTGTTCTCTCGAACCGCCGGACATCCAGAATACTATAATCTGTAGATAAGCAAATAATTCAGATATCGTCATATCTGACTTAACGCCTTTCTATTAATCATGTATTGAAATCATCAGTGAACCTTAGTTCAACTAATATGTTTGTAGGACGATACCAAGTCGGTTGTAGTGTGTACAATACATTAAACTACACGTGACCTGTGCATATCGCTCCTTGTCTATGGGTGCACCATGATTCCAATCAGTTCTATGATTCATATCCATTGGTGGCTTCAACGTGTCTGTCAACTATCGACCAGTCCGTTAGATGTCTTAGAAATCCAATTCCTAAGATGTCATCTCGTGATACCCATATCTTTCATATCGAGACTTTGTTTCAATATGACTATTACTTTCGAATTTCGTTGGTTCTCCAACCGTTGGCTTTCTAACTTCGAGTCAATGTTTCGTGATCGATTCATTGTTTCTGTTTTATCCGAGACTTTCGGGACCAAAATGTTAACATTTCGGGGACCAAAAGAAAGTTCGGGAAGAAGCCCAACAGTTCGAAGAAACCAATTCGATCCTCTTCTTCCAACTCTCCGGTTGGAAAGGCTGTTTCAACATCCATGCCACGCAAGACTACAATGGCCCTGGATGTTAAGCTACTCACAGGGGAGCACATTTTACAACCCAAAGGTTCTTTTTCCGGAGGAAGATTAACCATTACACAAGTATGGTTCTATATATGGAATCTATTTCTCTCTTTAGCTTCTTTCCAAAGCAGCGCTTTTGGAGATAACAATTATTTGTTAATTGTCCATGGTTCGTTCTCAACCATACAAGCTATAAGGACTGGAACAAGTCTTTGTCCCCTCTTTGCTCCGTCTTGGTTCAACATCTAGAATCCCTGAGTTCTGCAGATCTGGAATATTAAGTTCCGGATAGCCAGCAACTTTCGAGTCCTGAAGATACGGAATGTCTAGTTCCGGACAGTCAGGCCCTCGCGGGCGGGTTCTTGTTAACCTTGAGCAATTACTCATTTTTCCTTTCCAAGGAAAGTTATCTTATAAGAATTCAGCATTCTTTAACGCCAAGAGGCGATAAGTACTACTGTTATTTACAGATCCAGTGGATATGCAATCTACAGTCTTAGGTCGAACTTGACCTGTTTCGGTAGTCCAACTTCTACCAAGCCACCCGACATCACAACTTTTGTATGTGAGATCCTTTCCATGTCTCACACGGAGAGTTATCCTTATCCTTATGCGGAGTTCTGTTGAGAATCGCATTAGCGGTAAGGATCGCCTTGCCCCACATAATTTGGGCGTACAGATTTGCGCTTGGCTAACACTGTTAGACTGAGGTGAGTAATGAGCAGTCGTTTAATAAACGATGTTTCACATTCTCCCCCTCTATCACTACGAATTTCTCAATCCGTAGGCTTAGTTGATTTTCAACTTCTGCTTTGTAGCGCTTATCCGCTTCAACAACTTCATCTTTGCTTTTCAATAAACAAAGGATTCCATACGTTGTACCATCATCAATGAGGATCACAACGTACTTGTCTCCCCCCTCTATTTTGTATAAACTTCAAATCACCCAAGTAGGTGTGACTAAGTTCTAGAGGAGCGGTGCTTCTTTCGCTATTCCCTTGACGGAATTTGGAAAGGTGATTTTGCCTCTTCGTCTACCTCACATTCATTTTGAGGGTTTATGTCGACAGTAGGCAACAATCTCAACATCGTTAGCTTTTGAATGACTTGCTATTTAACGTGTCTTAATCTATGATGGCATAGATGCACGGATTACAAATATATCATTCATTTGGCTACAGACATACCGTACCATTCTTAGTTATTACAGACCTGTTGGACTAATCTCAAACCAGCTTGACCAACAGCGTCCCTTAAACCAAGTTAGGAATATGTATCACCTCATCTTAGAGTGATCACAATCCATGAAGTCCTATTGAGGACAACCTCTCCAACCCCTTCTACTTTAGAGGTGGCGTTGCTTCACATGAACAACTTCTTGCCCGTGGTTAGGGTGTAACCAGATCATATGTGATTTGGATACTCTGTCCCACTCCAGTTGCTTTGGCAGACTGAGTGTCCAATTTCTTTTCTGCCTTTCTTTAGGCCTTCAGATCATTTAAGACCTGGAAACTCTGGCCCCACCTTATTAGGTGTCCATTACTTTTCCTATGAAATGAATTTTGGCCCCACTCCAGTCGCCCGGAGGCTTTATATGACTGAGTGTCCAATATCATCATATCAAAGATATTTTGGCCAACTCCAGTCGCCCGGAGGCTTTGTATGACTGAGTGTCCAATATCATCCTATCAAAGGAATTTTGGCCCACTCCAGTCGCCCGGAGGCTTTGTATGACTGAGTGTCCAATATCATCCCATGAAGGATCTTCTGCCAAATAATATGACAGGCTCAACGTCATTAACTTTTAGACTTCTTCCGTTATGATTGGTGCCCAGATAATTCTTGGCGCTTACTTAAGTGTGGTAACAGTTTTCGCACAGTCATTGGATCTTTCTCCCTCGTATGTGCGAACATACTTTACACACTTTAATAATTACACTTAAAAGAACGAATCTTCTTAAGTCGTTTACAAAATCCAATCTTTAAACGGAAAAGAAGATGAGATTAAACTTCTGATTTGTTAAAGCGTGAGGAATATAAATTATTTTCATATTCCTCCTTACTTTAATCCATTTTTAATCAGACATCATTTAATCTTTATTCTTGACAAGTAAGGAAAATACTTATCATTTAATCTTTATTCTTGACAAGTAAGAAAAATACTTATCCCAATTTCGGATTCTGGCTCACTTCAGTCACTTCATCAGACTGAGTGTCCATTTCCTTCTCACCATTATTCGGATCTTTTGTCCGGGACGGAGATATAGGCCTTCTCGCAAGATAGAATAACATCTTCGCCTTCTCCTCTTGTCCCAGCTTGACATCCTCAAGCTCTCGTGAGCGCTTGTTCCCACCAGTCTTGGTAGCGATGACACCATGAACACGTTCATCATCATCACTCTCTTCTACCAGAAAACCATTTCCATATCCAGATTTGGTCACACAACTTTTGACCGACATCTTTCGAACACTAATAGTAATACTATACTATATTGTCTTAAGTTGTTGGGTATTTTTGCTCTATGGTACTTTATAAAGCAGTACGGAAAGTATATAACTATTACAAGTATTCGAAAGGATAAACAAAGATTCAATAATTCAACTGGAAATCTGAAAATTACAATAGAACCACAAAACTGAAATTACAATTTTGTTGAAGACGGAAAAATGGAAACTGTTTTTGCTGAGTCGAGTGTGGCACTCTGTCCTTAAGACAATATTGCCCCGTATGTATCCTTTATACGTCCTGGACAATTTTTCTCCCAAGATAAAACAGCAATGGAACACTTGAGCAAAGGAAACTCAAATGCTACCGTGAAGAATATTGAGTAACGAAATGATGCTTGGAAGTTGTAGGAAGAAAAGATTTCTGCTTGTGTATTTTCGTGTATCATATAAACTGTTATTCGTAGTCATATATGTTGCTCAACAATGGTGTAAGGGGGTGTTTATATAGGTGAGAGTGGGGACTGAAAAACTGCCTCTATAATAGCCAAATAATGGCCATTATAGAGGTAGTAAAGTCACCAACATAAATGGTGAAAGACCAACGGATTTGGCCATTATATGAGGAGTAATTCAGCCAAAATAAATGGCTGAATTGAGTGCTTGTCATGGCAAAGTTCTCTGGTCCAAAAAGATAATATCAGAAGGCCCACAGCCCATGACCCGTGACCCGTGACCCGAGAACCCGAGAACCCGAAACCCGGAACTCGGAATCGGAACCAGAACCGGATCGGACGGGACGGGCGGGCGGCGGCGGCGCGCGTGTGGTCTTTCCTTGAACCGAAGCACATCTAGGTCCTCCCTCCTTTAAACACATGGGATACCCCTTGGGGTCCCAAACCCCAAACCAATTTTGAGTCTTATATACACAACAATTCTTTCTTCCTCTACCGATGAGGGAGAATTGAACACAATACCATACTTTCCATGCTTCAAACACCTTACTTCGTGAACCAATATCTCTTTCATTTCTCAATGAAATTTGACGATACTTGGCCCTACGGTTATCTACGTACTTAGTAGATCATGCATGTGTGAAGAACCGGATTCTCCAACATACGTAACACTAGTGTTTAAGCCGTTAAATTTGGTCGGTCGCAACTCCCGCCAAAGGCAAATTTCCAACGGCTTTTACCCTAGTGGTGCAGTATAATTTTCCGATGAAAGGTAATTGAATCTCCTCTGATCCATTGCACGTGGCTCCGCTATATTGGGCTAGTAGAATGTTATGTCGTTATTTGGTGAGGCAGATTCTAAGGACAATTTTGTGTGTTTGATCGGTTGATTTTGATGTTTTCAACTCAAATTATGTATACATACAACAACATACTTAGTATAATTTCACCAGGTGAGATCTGAAATTTATGTATATATATGAAAAAAATTATTTGAAATGTATACATATAAGAAGATTGCACTCATTAGAATTTAGATCAAGAACTTGTTGGAAATTTACGAATGTGGAATTAAGTATATCCCATTATTTATGACTCAAACAATTGGGGGCCCGCACGTCGAAAACGTCGTTTCCACACACGTGCACACGTAGTGCCAAGTATCGCAAATTTTGTTAGTGAAAGAGATATTGGTACGTATGAAATACGTTTGAGACATAAAATGATGGCCGGTTATTGGCCAAATGACAAAGTATTCCACGTTGGTAAACGAAGGAAGAAGTGTACGAAGTGTAAGATGAAACGAGTCGAAAATTGTCGCGGCGCCACACCGTCGGAGCCGGAGCACCGCAACTCCTCCCAGGCAGCGTCGCGGCGCTAATTGGTTGGCCAGTCACTGGAGCCGCGACGCTAATTCACAGATTCGGAGGCAGAATGCTGCAACGGGAAGTTGGAAAATTCTGACCTTTGGGCTGGTTTTGGAGCATTGAATCTCCATTACTTGACACATGAATTCAGCCATTATTTGGCTGAATGTAACACCTCTCAATAAGTGTCATTACATGGCTATTGAAGACCATTAGTTGGCTATTTGAGGGGTCTTCTCCTTACACTATAAATTGAGGCCTTTGGCTCAATTGAAGAACACCACACAACACTTAGAAAATACTCCAGAATTTTCTGAATTCATCTTCTTCCTCTCTAGCAAAGTCACTATACTCAAAGTTCTTCAAGAGTAACACTTGAGTTTCCTTTGCTCAAATGTTAAGTTGCTATTGTATCTTGGGAGACTATTGCCCGACAACGTAAAAGGAGATATACGAGGCAATCTTGTCTTAAAGACAAAGTGACATCACTCGACTCAGCAGATCACACATGCAGTTTGTTAAGTTCTTGATTTATAGTTTATTGTAATAGTTAGTTTATCCTTTCTTACAATTGTAATAGTAACTTACTTCCCGTTCCCTGCAACAATTGTATCCCAACAATTTTAAGACAAGATTTGTTGTAAGTACCTAGAAAGATGACTGGAAGAGAACAAATTGCTTCTGATTCTGCTGCTGCTGCTACTCAAGGCACACCTAATGCCTTTTCGGTTGATCAAGGCTCATCCAACGCCTTTACTGCTGCTCAAGGGAACGTTGCTGTTACTCCACCCGCTGGATTCCACCATGAACGCCCTGAAAAGTTCATGGGCTCCAACTTCAAGAGATGGCAATAAAAGATGCTATTCTATCTGACTGTTATGGGAATGACTCATTTTCTAACAGAAGATCCTCCACAAGCTGGAGATGAAATAGAGCCTTCGCCTACTAAAATTGCTGAAGGGGCCTAAGTATCCATGTCATTAATGGCATAAAGATGGTTCTTGATGCATGGAGTCATGGTGATTTCATGTGTACGAACTATATATTGAAATGCTTGTCAGACCCTCTCTACACGGTGTATTGCACTGTAGGCATTACCAAAGAGTTGTGAGAGAAACTACAGAACAAGTACAACACACAAGATGCAGGTACTAAGAAATTCATCGTTGGAAAATTTCTGAAATTTCAAATGGTGGATAGTAAAACAGTGATATCCCAAGTCCAGGAATTCCAAATGATTCTACATCACCTGAATTTGGAAGGTATGAAACCAAATGAGCAGTTTTTTATTGCATCACTGATTGAAAAGTTACCTCTATCGGAGAATGAGTTTATGAGTTACTTAAAACTCAAAATAAAGGAAATGACCTTTGAAGAACTTATTATCAAACTCCAAATTCAGAAAGATAATAAGAAGGCCTTGCCTAGGGGTAAACAACCCGCTGAGGCAAAGGCAAATCTGGCTGAGGCCAAAGGAAACCCAAGCAAGAAGCGCAAGTTCCAGAAAGACGGCAAGACCCAAGTGGCGGAGAAGTTCAAAGGAAACTGTCACCACTGTGGGAAACCTGGTCACATGATCAAGGACCGCCGCAAGCTCAAGACTGAGCAACAAGAGAAGGCCAAGGCTAAGGGCAAGACACATGTTAACATCGTCAAAGACAAGTTTCTGGACGACATAATTGAGGAGTTATCAGCGGTGGTGCTAGAAGCAAACCTTGTTGATAATCCCATGCAATGGTGGATGGACACAGGTGCTACAAGACACATCTGTTCCAATAGAGATGCCTTCTCCACTTATACACCGGTTACAAACAAGAAGATATTCATGGGCAACAACGCTTCATCTGAAGTGCTGGGCGTAGGAAATGTGGTCCTGAAGATGACTTCTGGAAATGAGCTCACTCTGAAAGAGGTGATGCATGTTCCTGAGATTAGAAGAAATTTAATTTCAGGTCATTTATTGGTTAGTACTAGTTTTAGGCTAGTGTTTGAGTCTAATAAATTTGTAATCACTAAAAATAGAACGTTTGTGGGAAGATGATTCGTCTGTGAAGGCCTCTTCAAAGTTAACGCCATGTCTGTATTACATTCAAGCAATAATATTGAAGTTTCTTCTTACTTGCTTGAGTCCTCTAATTTATGACATCATAGATTAGGATATGTCAACTACAAGTCCATCCAAAGGTTGGTAAAGTTGGAGTTGTTGCCGTCTATCCACGTAAACCCTCAACATAAGTGTGAGGTGTGCGTAGAGGCAAAACTCACAAAGCTTCCTTTTCGATCCGTCGAAAGGAAAACCGCTCCTCTAGAACTTATTCACACAGATATATGTGATTTAACGTTTGTACAAACTTGGGGGAACAAGTACTTTGTGACATTCATTGGTGATAGCACAAGGTATTGTTACCTTTACTTGTTAAAAAGTAAGGATGAAGCCTTTGAAGCGATCCGAAGTTACAAAGTAGAAGTTGAGAACCAACTAAGCATGTGGATTAAATTCATTCGTAGCGATAGAGAGGGAGAATATGTAGCGCCATTTGAGGAATATTATGCCGAATCGGGCATTGTTCATCAAACGATGGCTCCATACTCACCTCAGTCGAACGGTGTGGCGGAACGCAAGAACCACATATTGAAGGAAATGATGAATGCCTTGCTCATCAATTCTGGTCTTCCCCAAAACATGTGGGGAGAAGCTATCCTTACCGCTAATACGATTCTTAACAGAGTCCCACATAAGGGTAAGGACAAAACTCCATATGAATCATGGAAGGGGAAGAAACCCACCTATAAATATTTAAAGGTGTGGGGTTGTCTGTCAAAGGTTGAAGTACTCATGCCAAAGCAGGTCAAGATTGGGCCTAAGAGTGTAGATTGCATATTCATCGAATATGCAAATAACAGTAGTGCTTGTCGCTTCTTAGTGCATAAGTCAGATATCCACGGGGGTACAATCATGGAATCAAAGAATGCTCAATTCTTTGAAGATACCTTTCCTAGAAAGGAAAAAGACATAACCTCTCGCAAACAAAGTTCTAAAGAATCGGGAATCATTGACAGCCCGGATCTAGATGGTTTAGATCTAGTGGATCTCGAAGTGGCTGAATATCCGAAATCTTGTGTTCCAGACTCTCAGAACTTGGAGACTCTAGAGATGGAACCAAGGCGAAGTAAAAGGGCCATGAAGGATAAATCCTTCGGTTCTGACTTTGTAGCTTATATGATTGATGATGAACCAAGGACAATTGCTGAAGCGTTGTCAACTCCAGAGGCACCTCTCTGGAAAGAAGCTATTGAGAGTGAAATAGACTTCATTCTGCATAATCATACTTGGGAGTTGGTTGATCTTCCTCCGGAAAATAAATCGTTGGGTTGTAAGTGGATACTCAAACGGAAGTATAAAACAGATGGGTCTATAGATAAGTACAAGGCTAGGTTGGTAGTCAAGGGCTATCGGTAGAAGGAGTGCATTGACTACTTTGACACGTACTCCCCGGTGTCTAGGATGACGTCCATACGAGTATTCGTTGCGATTGCAGCGTTGCGTGACCTTGAGATACATCAAATGGATGTCAAGACAGCCTTCCTAAATGGTGATTTGGAAGAAGAAATATGGAACAACCCGATGGGTATGTGGTTCCAGGGCAAGAGAAGAAAGTATGTCGGCTTGTCAAATCTCTGTACGGACTGAAACAAGCCCCGAAGCATTGGCACGAAAAAATTGATAGTACTCTACTATCGAAAGGTTTCTCCATTAATAAGTGTGACAAATGTGTCTACATGAAAGGTAATTCTGACTCAATCCTAGCTTGATTCTAGAGACTAAGAACATGTTGAAACAATGCTTCGACATGAAGGATATAGGTATCACAAATGTCATCTTAGGGATAAAGATCTCTAAGACGCCTGACGGACTGGTCTTATCTCAGTCTAACTACATCGATGATGTGTTGAGAAAGTTCGAGATGTTTGACAGTTCGCCTATAAAGTCACCAATGGATAGAAATCAAAAGTTTGATAAAAATCGTGGTGCGCCCGTATGCTAGGATCAATATGCATAAGTGATTGGGAGTTTGATGTACATAACAAACTGCACCCGACCTGATATTGCTTATGCAGTCAACAAGTTGGCTAGGTTTACCCATAATCCGAGTAATGATCATTGGAAGGCATTGAATCGGGTACTACGATACCTGAAATACACGCTAACTTACGGGTTGCATTATTCGAGATATCCAGTTGTACTAGAGGGGTACAGTGATGCAAACTGGATATCTGATATAGAGAACACCAAGTCCACCAGTGGGTATGTATTTACAATTGGTGGTGGGGCTCTGTCTTGGAAATCCTCTAAGCAAACTTGCATCGCCCGATCCACGATGGAATCAGAGTTTATCGCTTTAGATAAAGAAGGAGAAGAAGTTGAGTGGCTTCACGACTTATTAGAGGATGTTCCTTGTTGGGACAAACCCGTACCTTCTGTAATGATCCACTGCGACAGTCAGTCAGCTCTAGGAAGGGCATGAAGTTCTATGTATAACGGCAAGTCTCCTCATATTCGACGGAGGCATAAAGCCATTAGGCAGCTGATCACCACGGATATAATATCCATTGATTACATAAAATCAAAGGATAACATAGCGGACCTACTGACAAAGGGCTTACCCAAAGATCAGATGTTCTGTCTGTCTAGGGGAATGAGCTTAAAACCCAAGGTATAAGGACCAATATGGTGGTAACCCAACCTTACTGACTGGAGATCCCAGGAATTTGGTTCAATGGGAAAACTAAGATGTAAAGGTTCAGTCGAGCGCTTCGGTGGAAGCATGAGCACTTCAGATAGTGATTTCTATAAAAAAAAACACCAAAATCCAAAGTTGTTCCCGCGATAGACTATAAGTGCTATTTGCAGTGTGGGTAAAGGTTAAGTTTCCAAAACCTTTAATGATCCTCACTAGTTGAGGTTAGGTTTGGGAAAACTTTTAGTGGTTCCTAACACTTGTAAAGTGGGGTATAACATGATACCTTGTAGGAGACCACCTATTTAAGTGCGAGGACAAGCCGCCTCAAATGAACGCACTTAAGAATTCAAGAAGTGTCTACGGCCACAACGGATAAAACATTACGAAGAACAGAGTAAGGAAAGTTGTTGTGTTGGTACCGTTGACTTGACTTACACTAAACACTGACGGTTCAAGACATCATGTTCACCGCGCAGTAAGTAAGTCTGATGGTATTCAACTATGGAAGGTTCAAAGTGAAAGCTACCTATCAAGATGCAACATCGGTCCGCTGAAAGATTATTGGAAAGGCACCATGTGAGTGCGCCAAAATCTCTTTCAAGAGGGGATTGTTGAAAATTTATTAATATGGAATTAAGTATATCCCATTATTTATGACTCAAACAATTGGGGCCCCGCACGTCGGAAACGTCATTTCCGCACACGTGCACACGTAGTGCCAAGTATCGCAAATTTCTTTAGTGAAAGAGATATTGGTACGTATGTAATACTTTTGGGACATAGAATGATGGACGGTTATTGGCCAAATGACAAAGTATTCCACGTGGGTAAACGAAGGAAGAAGTGTACGAAGCGTAAGATGAAATGAGTCGGAAATCGCCGCGGAGCCGTGAAGGGCCGCGACGCCACACCGTCGGAGCCGCGGCGCTAATTGGTTGGCCAGTCACTGGCATCACGACGCTAATTCACAGAGTCGCGGCGCTTCGGAGGCAGAATGCTGCGACGGGAAGTTGGAAAGTTCTGACCTTTGGGCTGGTGTGGAGCATTGAATCTCCATTACTTGACACATGAATTCAATCATTATTTGACTGAATGTAACCCCTCTCAATAAGTGTCATTACATGGCTATTGAAGGCCATTAGTTGGCTAGTTGAGGGGTCTTCTCCTTACACTATAAATTGAGGCCTTTGGCTCAATTGAAGAATACTACACAACACTTAGAAAATACTCTAGAATTTTCTGAATTCATCTTCTTCCTCTCTAGCAAAGTCACTATACTCAAAGTTTTTCAAGAGTAACACATGAGTTTCATTTGCTCAATTGTTAAGTTGTTGTATCTTGGGAGACTATTGCCCGACAACGTAAAAGGAGATATACGGGGCAATCTTGTCTTAAAGACAGAGTGTCATCACTTGACTCAGCCAATCACACAAGCAGTTTGTTAAGTTCTTGATTTACAATTTATTGTAATGGTTAGTTTATCCTTTCTTATAATTGTAATGGTTACTTATTTCCCGTTCCCTGCAACAACTGTATCCCAACAGGACTCGCTTCTGACTCTTTGATTGTTCCAACCCTAGTGTTACTAAATTCAAATGATAAATTGATAGAAAAGGTTAAGGCCTTATAGGCATCCAACTTCGTAAAACTCATTTTTCAAACATATATTCTAAAAAAAGAAAGAGAGCTATTTTATTTACCATTAATATAAATGGAAAATTGTTACATATTTTAATCCTATATTATATAAGTCTGTAGATTAAGATGGTAAAAGTAAAATTGATCTCTTTGTTTTAACAATGTAGCTAACAGACAACTGTTGTAACTAAACAATAAAATTTATTCTTAAATCCTATTTAATGACAATTTAGCGATGAATTATCAAAAAATCCTATTAGCTATACGAATTATTCGGTGAGAGATTAGCCACAAACTTCACAGCTAATTGTGATGAGAGAGAAAGAGAGAGCATATCTTAATAGTCCACATACTTATGAAAGGAGGGAAATTAAAAGAGGATTTGGGATCACAAACAAAGACCTATAACATACATTGGCATGTGCATAAAGGAAGTTAAAAGCTACTCCCTCCGTCCCAAAATTCTTGTCAAGCATTTTTCATTATAAGCCCCTTAAGATTTTTTTTTATAAGGGTAGCATTTTGATTATTTTATCCTCTTAACATGTTTTATCATATTATCTATCCTCAATAAATATTTATCCATCAAGGATGAGAACCTCTTAAATGTTGTTAATTAATACAAGGGTAAATGGGGAAAAACTACTTGATTGTATCTTGGTTAAATAAAATGATAAGTATTTTGAGACAAACATTTTTAATAAGGACAACAACTATTTTGGGACGGAAGAGTACTATAAATTTACGGGATCAACCAGTGATTTTGAGAGCATATGGGTATTGTCGAAACCTTGTAACTACAATGGGACGAGAAAGGAAAAGTTGAAACAAAAAAAGGGGCAATTATTTTGTGTTCCAATATGTTGGAAAGCAATAGAAATAGTCATGTCGCTATTAGCATCAATTTGGCCATGTATTTATTGTTCGAAAAAGCATCAAATAAAACTATATAAACTCCGTGGACATGGTTGCTAGTATATTTGATAGTGAAAATGGCCCCTCAATAGTTAATGGGAACTTTGTCTACCATGAAATGGACTTGAATTTAAACACATAGCTATTGGCTCCTTTTGCAGCATGGCCATAACTGTCAAGTAGAAACATTTGTAACTACTCTTACAACACACAGGACATTCCAATTTACTCTTTGTATGGGTTTCCACCGGGAGTTCCATATCTTCTTTTGAGTCCAATTAATTCGGATTCACGTCGGGAAGTCTCGCTTTTGATGGTAAACCACTTCCTATCAAGGCGACTCCATACGCAGAACTCAAATCCAAGACTTTTGGTTAGAAATAACGAAATACTTAATTATCACTCCATCACAATATTTGGTGGTCAAATTACTCTCTTGGCCATTACTGAAACAAAAACTAAGATGAAGTTTAGCTTGAATATCACATAGAAGTCGCGGTTTGGGTCGAACTCACTGCTTAATTCTTGTTCTTAATTAGGTGACTGAAAAGGGAAAATGCTAAGAAAAAGATGACTGAAAAGGGAAAATGCTAAGAAAAAGATGACTGAAAAGGGAAAACGCTAAGAAAAGGAAGCCCTTATTATTATTATTATCAAACTTAGTTGTCTATAAAGTGGAGTAAAATATAGACTTTCATTCAGCAAGTATGCATAGTGATGTAATACGAGAATAAACACACAACAACCAACACTAGATAGAAAAATAGGGGGAAGAGAAAGAAATTAAGAAAGTAGAAGCTAGAAAGGATTTAATCAGTTAAATGAAAGAAAAATTAAATATTCAATAAATGATTATAATCCAAGGAAGAAGAGAAATTGAACTCATAGAAGAAAACTTACCCCAAGTAATCAAGAGGATTCAACTTGGAGAGATAAGAGTTTTTTCCAATACTCACAAATGAGCCTAAAACCAAATGTTCATCCAAAAATTAGCTACTCTAATGTGAAAGACGTAAAGACTATTTTATACTAATCTTGCAAAAATAACAAATTTACAAGAATGATCAAATTATAAAAATAGTCATTTGAGCATATTGATGGCATTGAAGTCTTCCTTCCATGCTTTCTTTAAGTCCTCCAAATTCATGACGGTAGAAAGAATGATCCAAAGCCCTTGATGATCTCCTCGGTTGCCACTACTTCCCTCGTAAATTCATTTGAGCATATTATGGACTTTAAACGCTTTTTAATAACTCTTTCATGACACTTTATGCTCTTCGTAGGTGACTGAAAGCTTTCGTATCTAAGAAAGCGCACAACCTCACTTTTCATATTGACCTTGGTAACTCGATTTGCATCACATAAAGTTGAATATATATTTCAGAACTGCATTATTTGAATTCTGAATCCAAATTGTTTGTTAGACATATTTTTTATGGGGAGATGGAGGATGCATATTAAGAAAAAGAAATGGAAGTTAAAACTTAAAAGAGCAAGTTGAAATTTAGAAAATGTGAAAGAGTTTGCATTGGAATTCAAAAGAAATAATCAAACACAAAAAATTTAAGCAAATATACTAATAATAACATGGTAAAATTACCTTCCCCGTGACCAAAACCATATCCCAAGAAACTTCCGAAAATACTGAACCCCACCCCCACCCCCCCACCCCCCATCTTTCCTGCACCAAAGCAGCAAAATTTCTGGCATACAAAATGAATAATGCATGTGCAATAAACAAGAAACATCAACAAGTGGCCAATATATATGTAAATTGTAATTACCTAACTTACCAATACATATGTAATCACCTAACATACTAATTTATCATGATTAATTGATAAATTACTTATCATGATTAAGTGATACATTAAAATGAGAATGTGTATGAATAAACTACAATTTAGTGATAACAGTGTCTATAAAGACATGTCTCACATGTTCATTAGGTGCAGGTAATTTTTTAATACATATATATAAATATAAACTCTGGTTTAGTGATAAACATGTATGTGAAAATATATCGAATGTTTTTTAGATTGATATAAACACTAAGTGCATATTGGTAAATATATAATTCAGTTTTGAGTTACTATGATTCATGTTGTTGTGGCGTCTTTTCATGGTAAATAGGTTCAAACAGTTGTAAGGACAACCAAATCAAACATATAAGATAATGTTTGATCCAATTGCAACTCCTTTTTGTGTTGGTACTATATAGTGATTTAATTTTCCACCATAATTAAATAAATAAATAAATAAAAGTTGTTACAGGTGTCTAATCTCAACTTTTTCAACCTTATCTTTTTGTCCACATGCTAAATTACACTGACCTATCAGACAAACACACTAATTTAATTGCATGTTGATCCCATCTGTTTGACTTTAACGTTTAAACCAACAGCGCCTGAAAATTAAAGAGCTATTGACCCTCTAAAGTAAAGCAAACGAAAACCAATCTATTGAATAAATTAACTAATGAAAAATTATAAGCACTAATCAAGAATCTTACAGCAAAAAAGGAAGATTACAACTTTTTCTTTTCTTTTATTTTCTTATGATAACAACTTTAATGATGAGAATTTTGGAACATACTAAGAAAGTGCAAAAACATACTGAATGGATTAATTTATTATGATCAGCTTCTGTAATTCCAGCTATGATAAAACATGAAACTCTCGGAAGTGATCTGGATATACTAGATCCTGCAAAGAAAAAAATAAATAAATACATCAACCTTTGCGTGTTACAATATACTTATTTGAATTTTTAGTACAGATGTACTAGCAAGATCATGATAGAGTGATAAATATTTCGCCCTTCTTAATCAGAAATTTCAAATTTAAACTCTAAATATGGAATCACCTTTTGTTAGCGAGCGCATTAAGTTCTAATGTAAAAATTTTGGTGCAAATTTAAATTTAATCGAGACTACAGGTACTAGACGTCGACTGAGGAACTAAAAAAAAAAGAAATTGAGTACAGATGTCTGACCTGGCAAAAAAAATGGATCAAGCAACTTAGAGTAAATGTAAATAATATATAAAATTAATTAAAAAAAGAAGCTTTATTCTTTATATAATCCAAAGAAAAGGCAACAACTGTGGGATCTGATATAAAGGCATGTCAGCCTTAACAAGACAAAACAATATAGTATATGTTCCTTGCTAAATAGTTGTCTTTGCTATTGTAGGAAAACAAAAAGTAAGAACCCTAATATTTTTATTTTTTTATATAGCGGTTTTATTTCTTTTGATGTTTCTTTCCCAAGGTGAAAAAATCGCAGGGGGGGGGGGGGGGGGGGGATGTACATTTTCTTGGTTAAATCTGGTCTGACATCCATGTATGCACACACGTTTTTTCCGTTTAATCATTCATTATCAGAAGTTAATTGATCCGACTAATCCAAATTTGTATAATTGATTAACCTCAGAAGTTAACGGGTCGAACTAATACGAAGCTCGACTAAGTTGGAGTTTATACCTTTTTGTGATTCCATGAACCAGAATCTGCTTTTAATATATATGATCGATACCAATCTACTTTAGTAGATTATATGAATGTAGAAAAAGCTTCTAATTTGAATGAAATAGAAACAATTCTTTCCATTTGTATCGAATATGCCTACTAATTGGCCCGACTCGTTTAATCATCCAGTATCAAAAGTTAACTAGTCGGACTAATCTAAGTTGACTAGACAGAAAACTCCAAATTTTTATAGGATAGAATATTAATTGGCTGGACTAATTAAGATGAGAAAAATTTCATTATTCGGGCTCAAACTCAAAATCTCTAACTAAGGGTGCATGAAAAATATCAACTACATCCCACAATATCCTCATGTGGTTGCACAAACTATTTCCCTACAACATGTGGTCCATATAAACATTCAATTCAATGGCTAGCACCACATTCACAAGCTATATAGGTGAAATGGTGGTGGTCATGCATTGCCTTTATCTTTGACTATAAAAGAAAAAAGAGGTGGAAAATAAATGAGCTCATGACTAGTTTAAAAAAAAAGCATCCAAGAATTGTTCCGTTTTCAGGCAAGGATAGCTCTGAAGGGAGAGTTGAGCAGAACCAGGCATAAGGAACAACAATCGCTATTGATAGTTCCCTAATAATATTTAAAACTAGATCACATTCAAAGTAATTAAATCTTTTGATAAACACAATGTGATGGGGTGTGAGGATTGGAATTAATATGTGCAAGACCTCAAGGATCCAGTTAAAAGACTAGAAAATAAGAGTGTTATCCTAGAGTTTATAGCTATATATAATCTCAATTTCATACCACTAAAGGATGTGGTACACCGGATGAGGATGCTTCTGCCTTAACCAGAGATCTCGAATTCGAGACATGGGAGCGCTTGAACACCATGTGAGAAACAAAAAAATCTCAATTTTGATTCAATAATTAAGATCTAAATCCAAGAACTTACCACACAAATACAAGATATTAAATCCAAGAATGTATCATCCAAGCAGTACTAAAAGTAGCTGTTTTCTCATAACATGATAGTTATATATAATATCATAATTTCATACAATAAGATCTTAATTCAAGAATTCCTCACATAAGTAAAAGATCTTAATGCAAGAATTTACCTCAAATAGTACTAAAAGAGAAACAAGAGAATCATAAAATTCAAAAGAACATGAAAATTTTGGTCACTATACACCGAATAAGGAAATCAGTAAATCTCAAACATATATTCCCACAGAAATATATATCTGCATAATAAACACACACATCCACACACACAATACATAGAAAATTCAGAAACAGAAAAACATGTCTAGTAAAAAGAAGAAAAAAAACTCAACAGTAGATCATCATGAACACCTTTTAATTCCCTGGAGCAAATAATAATACTAATTATAACAATAATAATAATAGATTAACATAACTAGCACAAATCAATGCATCTAAAAATACCAAGTCAGTAATAAATCATTCTTATAGTATAGTAAAAATCGAACATAAGTAGATCTGCAAATTAAAAGTGTACGCACCATGCATCACAAAATCGTGAATCTATATAGTAATTCTCTTTGACCCTATCTGTATCTTCCCACAGCTTTATTGAACCGCAAAAATATTAATTAATTTCCCCTTTTTTCAACTAATAATTAAATTGATGAAAATTGTAATAGATGCAGTTCAAGAAAGCTGTGGAAAAATACAAAGAGAGCCATTTTTGCAAGCAAAATATATTAACCCTAATAGGGTTTTGGTTGAATGAATATTAAATAAATGAGAGAAAAAAATGAAGAGATTTTTTTTCTTTTTTATTGTGAAGAAGTGAACAAAGGGAGAGGAGTATTTATAGGGGGAATTGAGGCCTTTTTAAGAGCACCAATCCCGAGAAGAATATTTGGGCCTAAAAAGAAACTCTCTCTCTGATACACACAACCCACTTTTTTCAACCTATTAAAAAACTGACTTCTTTTCATCCCATTTATAATAGTATACATTCTCACATAAATTACATTAAGGATTTAATTATTATTACTATTATCATGCCGTGTAAAAGATTTTTCAGCCAGCATCTGTACTTTAACTTTTTATATAATGTTTAAATGGTTTTATGTTACAAATTTATATTAGTCGAGGTCACAATGTTGATATCGAGTACCCGATGAGAAATCAAAAAGAATTTATATAATGTTAGTTATTATTGCCCCCTCCACTAAGGAATCAGAATTTAACTTATGAGTTTAAACTTTAAGATTTTTTACATTGTATCCATTGTTCTTTAAAAATATAGTTTTAGACCTGCTATTCATTGTAATTTTGGTGAATTTTAATATATAAGATTAACCCCACATTGAAAGTCCGAATCCAATGCTTGAACGATGCATTTGTCCGTGCACCCCACTCAATTTATGTGATACTCTTTACTTTTTAGTAAATTCAAAAGAAAATAAGATATTTTGTATTTAGTAATAATTTAATATTAAATTATTTACTTACATTTAATGAATGATTTATATCCATCATAAATATCTATCTTATTTTAGAATATTACAAGTGTTGAAAGTCTTTTTTTCATTCTTAAACCTTATGTTCAGTCAAACACTATCACATAAATTGGGATGAATGGAGTATCATGTTTACTCAATTGTTAATTATATATATATTATACTCCTTCCATCCCGATTTATGTGGTTGTGTTTGACTGAATATGAAGTTTAAGAAAGAAAAAAGACTTTGAAATTATGTTCTAAAATAAGTCATAGATATTTGGTTAGTGGTAAATCATCTCAATAGTAATAACGTATAAAATTTAATATTAAATGATTTCTAATGTTAAAAAAAGTATGTAACATAAATTCGGAAGAAGTAGTTATACTTTATACTTGATTACCTTTTTTATCAAATTACGCATCGTTGCTTACCATGCATACCGATTTACTTGTGATTACTTTATGATTTAAGTTGTATTGGTTGATAGTAAATAGATTTCCAACACTATAAATTTAATTTAACATATGATAGTAAATTAATTACAATACTTACCAAATTATCCATTAATTTATGTCATAAAATTATCTGTAATGATTTTGAAAATTACCTGATTGTGTAATTTTTCTTACTCCGTCCCAATACAAAACTTGAACTCCAATGTTAATATTTTTACTATCTTTTTCGAAAATTATTCTTATAATTTACATAACGGAACAAATGAATTAAATCATCACCATTTACGTCTGGTCAGGATGCAGCCTTGTGGATCTAATGGCCGTGCTTGCATCACTGGATCATACTTGAGGGTCCCACATTTTAGATCTGGGAATTCTATCGCCACGCGCCCACAATTTGACACCTAATTTCCTTTCCTAAATATTATTATAGGGGGCAATTATAAAAAATTATATATATTATCTAGGGGTACGGAACTTTTATTTCTTTTTAAATTTTCTCTTTGACATGGTATGGGAGGGTCCTATGTTTTATGTCTGGTTGTTGTTGCAATCAAATTTGCAGGTTTTGCATATTCTTCTAGTCAGACACAAATTTAAGATTTATATATCAAATATTTATAGATATTTAATAAATTAAATAATAAACATATATATGTTACGGGTACAAGCTGTTGAATTTGCGTAAATTCGTAGGTTCTCTTCTAGACTCACCCCTACTTCTAGTCTTTGATTATATTTTTTTCTTTTTCTCCTTTCACAAAATTATTATTTTAAAATCAATATTGACTTAAGAAGAAAAAATATATTTTAAGCTTGTTATTTTATGCGTACCTTTGATAGATAAATAAGAGCATTTATATATCTAAATACAACAACAACATATTCAATGAAATCCCACAACGTGATGTATGAGAAGGGTAAAGTGTACGCAGACATTACCTCCACCTTGATAGGTAGAACGACTATTTTCGAGAGATCATCGGCTCAAGACAAAACATAATCACAAGCAAAGCAAAGCAAAGTAAGAGAAACGGTCAGACTCAGACAATAAATTAAAGCAGTATGAACATGCTGATAACAAAATCGAATACATCATGGTAACGCATTCTAACAAAAGGAAGCGGTAGCTAACATAGCTAAATAAGACAAACAAAGTACACTAAAGAACACATAGCAGCAGAAATCAAACTACAGAGGACTATAAAACAATATTGCGCCTATAAGTGTGATAGGTTAATCGGGCCTACAGTAAGAACACTACAACTATCATTTTGTAAGCGTAAGTAGGACTACGATCGACTACCTACTACTCTTCTACTCTAATCCGTGTCCTCCACAACCTCATATCTAAGGTCATGTCCTCAGTAAGTTACACATGCGACATATCCCGTCTAATCACATTTATATATCTAAATATATGACAAAAATAGCATTTACTAACCACGTTTCAATCATATCTTTAGAGAAATAGCCATTATGATGAAGTTTTAAATTTCATACTTGAAATTAAATTCCATGAGAATAGCCAGTATAATGGAGTTTCAATTTCACTCATGAAATTTCATAACTATTTTCAGTAACGGATGTTAAAAACTTGCTATTTGTGAATTTATCTGAAATATTTAGCTACATTTATAACTCCTTTGAAAAGTGAAGGAGGAAAAGTCACCAAAGGGTAAGCCTATGCCAATGCATGAGATACATATGTGTGTATGGAAGTAATAACATAACTATCAAAGGATGTAGTGCAGCGGATGAGACTGATCCTTCCTTAATCAGAGGTCTCTGGTTCGAGCCATGTATATGAAAAAATCTTTGATATGGAGTGTCCTCCCCCCCCCCCGAACCGAATGAGATTCTACACGGTGCGAATCCGAATTTAGTCCGGCTCCAATACGGATATCGGATGATTTTTTTTAAAAAAAAGGAAACACTGTATTCCTTCTTTTATTGGTATTCAAAAGTGGAAAGGAAACCAAAGAAATCAAAATTGAGAACTTTAACGTTTATTTATTGATTTATGATTTTACGCTTTTCAATAACTGTGATGTCATGTAAGTTATTTCTTTTTTTTTATATTCATCTTCCTGGCTTACACCAGACTATTCCTGAAGATAGTAGTCCCGGTCCCTCAGCACTATTACCAGTAAATCGCGGTATATGCCTGAATGACTAGGGTTTGAGAACAAAGCAACTGATATCACCTACAATGCCATACCCTAGAAGAGAGCAAATTGCTCCCGCCAGGATTCAAACCCACGCTGCAGACCTCCAGCTGAATTTTAAGTTCCTCTCCTTTGTCTTCCAGCTATGTCCAGGGACCAAGTTATTTCTAACTTTATAGAGGTATGATTATAGAGGTTTTTTTAATTCCACAAAGTACTTTATAGAAATTCTTTCATCTAATTATCCAGTCTTAATCTGTTCAAATTCTTTTTCAAATAACTTAATTGTTTCCTTGTTATTTTTCTCAAAAAGATTAATGAGACCTATTTAATTTCAATAATGATTCAAAAAATATTGTATATCTTTCTTACTTCGAATCCGATTATTAAACAAAGTGAGGATCATTGATTTTTCTTTCTTCTATAATAATTCTTAGAGGTACACTCTTTACCTATAAACCTTAATTGCAATTGATATCTTAGAGTTGCTTAACCTAATCAGTTGGGGTCGACTAGTGAATTCTTTATATTCATGTGGATGACTAACCACTAAAGTATTAATTCTATCACAATAATGAATAATCTCATCGTGTATTTAGATATGAAATCGATTACATCTTTGCTAAGACACACGTAGATACAATTTTGCGATAATAATTATGTGAAAGTAAACAAAAAAAAAAAAAGATAACGGGAAATAGCAAATTTGGTCCCTATGTTATTGCATTATTCCTATTTTGATTCCCATATTAGTCAACTTTAAAAAAATAACATTTAATTAATTCAAAAGTCCAATTTTAATCCATGAAAAATTAAAGGAGAATAATGTCTTCAAATAAAAAAATGTTTGCTGTAATTTTTAGGATTTATACAACATCATACCAACAAAGACGGTGGTTGATGGATACGAGTGCCTCCTCCCTTAATCAAAGATCTCGGGTTCGAATTCTGGATATCAAAAAAATCATGTTACGAAAATGCTTTCCCCTTAAATGGGTCTTACCCAGCACAAGTTCGAATTTTCAGGGCTCCAATACGAATATCGAATACTGAGTGAGAAATCAAATAAAATAAAATAAAATAAAGGAATTCGAAAAAGAAAAAAAATCATGAGCTAGCAAGTGAAACACACACAATGACAATGCAAGTAAGAAGGAAAAGTAAGAATGAGTTGGACTAATTTCTTTATTAAAATTAAAATTAAGGGGCGTAGAAATTAAAATTCAAAAATTCACAAAAAAAAAAAAACATAGGGCTCTCACATGGTGGCATGTGAGGGTGACCCACAGTGTTAAAAATGACATTGCACCCCGTTTTTTCCGGACTAAACTCTGTCGGATTATGGGTTTGGTGCCCCCCGACACTTCTATATATATTCCTACGATGCACCGTTCTCCCCCCCCCCCCCCCCCCCCCTAGTACTCCAAATTTAAATCATCTATCTTTCATTATTTTATTACAGTATTACTCTAATTAATTTGCTCTCATTATTTTATCATTTGTTGCATAGTGTATGTAGCAATTCGATTACGTATACATTTGAATTTAATATTTACTTATACATAGTATAAATATATAAGTGAAAACACATCAAAATCTAAGAAAATATTATATATAAACTCATAATTTTAAAAGTATAATCAATTCAATATTACAAAATTTAAAGATCAAATACGTCGAGTTCTTCATATTATAGATCCGGCTTTGTTAGTACAAGTTCAATTGGATCACGTATTTTTGAACAAGAAACATGTATATATGTGGGAAAATACAAAAAAAAATGGCAAATATTATTTTTAAACTTATACTATCAAATGTTTAATTGGTTGAGAACTTTAAAGATCAAATCCGTTAAATTAAACTAATGGATCTGCCTTTATTCTAACCGGCCAACGGAGGAGGGAGGTAGATGTAGATATTGATGTAAATTTAGAATTTTAAGTTATTGAATACGAAGTTTTACTTTACTAAATTAATTTCTTATGACAAATTCTAATTAAATTCCACGTCTCGGCAAACTTGGGAAGTTAAAAGCACCAACGATAATTAAAGGAAGAAAGTTACGATTAACCGGATTTATAATTGCTATTTAAAAATGAAAGAAATATCTCTTGATTATTTTCATTAATTGAAAAAGTATATATACAATTTATATATTTCATAATAGGAAAATCATATTCCTATTCTACTCCTAAAACCTTATTCTACTTGGACACTAATTATACAATTATGATAATACAATTATGGTAAGTGTACAATACAAATTATATCGAAATAATATTACCTAAACTACTATGGACAAGCATGTACAATTACCGTGACCAAATCACGTGATATACACTTATCGTGTATACTTTAACACACACCCGCAGTCATAGCAGACGGTCTTCGTACGCTGAGACTGTCCCTGAAATCTTCAAAAAGGACCGAAGGGAGACCCTTTGTAAAGATGTCTGCAATTTGATACCTGGAAGGGACATGGCAGACGCGTACTTGTCCACGAGCTACTTTTTCGTGAACAAAGTGAATGTTCATCTCGATATGTTTAGTGTGCTGGTGCTGAACCGGATTACCAGAAAGATAGATGGCACTAACATTATCATAATAAACCAAGGTAGCTTTCTGACTAGGACAATGAAACTCTAAAAGAAGATTGCGCAACCAACATGATTCAGAGACCACATTGGCTACCCCTCGATACTCGATCTCTGCACTAGAGCGGGACAATGTCGACTGACGCTTTGCAGACCATGAGACCAAGTTATTACCAAGAAACATACAATAGCCATACGTAGATCGTCTGGTGTCCGGACAACCACCCCAGTCGGCATCTGTATATGAGACAAGTGTAGACGTCGACGACGGATATAAATGTAAGTCATAGTCAAGTGTCCCTTGTATGTATCTAAGAATGCGTTTGAGTACATTCATGTGCTCAACCATGGATCATGCATAAACAAACACACTTGATGTACAACATACGTAATGTCTGATCTCGTGAACGTAAGATACTGAAGGCCCCTGCAAGACTGCGATAGCAGGTCAGATCCTCATAAGGGGAGCCAGTCACAGCACCCAACTTGGGTTTAGTATCAACCGGAGTGGAAGTGGACTTACAGGATGACATCCCGGCTCTCTCAATGATTTCAGCTACATACTTCCTCTGGGATAAGAACAACCCACCTGTGTGACGAGTGACAGCAATCCCCAAAAAATAACTCAAGGGCCCCAAGTCTTTCATAGCAAACTCAGAACTGAGCATTGTCATGATAGACTGGCGTAATGCATCAGAAGAGGCAGTCAAGATAATATCATCCACATACAATAGTATATAAGCCAAGGAATAACCACGACAATATATGAATAATGAATTATCCGACCTGTTGTGAGAGACCAATAGTCGAAACATTGTCTGCAAACCTCTTATACCAAGTTCGTGGAGACTGCTTAAGCCCATACAAGGACTTCTTCAATAAACAGACATGGTGAGGATACTTGGGATCCCTAAACCCCAAGGGCTGATGCATATAGACTGTCTCCTTGAGATCACCGTGTAAGAAAACATTTTTCACATCTAACGGATGAATGGGCCATGCTTTCGAAAGAGTCAAGCTGAGCACATTACGAATGGTAGCCAGCTTGACCACCGGACTAAAAGTCTCACCGCAATCCACACCAACTTGATGAGTCTTACCATCACCTACAAAATGAGCCTTATGCCTCGCAAACGAACCGTCAGAATTATCCTTATGAGCAAAAATCCACATAGACTGAATAATATTAATACCAGATGGACGGGGTACCAACTCCCAAGTCTTATTATCAATAAGAGCATTATATTCGTCGGTCATAGCAATTTTCCAATTCGGGTCATTTAAAGCAGACACAGGATTACGGGGTAAGAGTGACGTAAGAACATTAGAATTTAAATTAAAATGTCTTTTTTGTTTAAAAATATCCCGTTGACTACGAGTGACTGACCTTTGACTCGGGGGAGAATTGGATGGATTTTGAGAAATATCGGGATACGCGATGGACTGGACAGCAGGCAGTGGGCCTGCTGGCCCAACACTGGAAAGTGGTGACGGGACTGGGCTGGAACCCGTCATTGGAACATTGGCGACAATGGGCTGGGAATCTGGCCCAATTCTCGTCACTGGTCCAGTTCAGGACTGGTTACCGTGACTGGAGCTGTGGGGCCAGCGGACAGTAGGCCCGCTAGTGGATTTGGGGTGCGAGACACGTCCGAAAAATGGTGAATAATATACGGGGATATAGCATCATTCAAAAAATTATACGAACTAGTCACGGGACTATTTACCTTGGCAAATGGAAATTGGGATTCATCAAAGATTACATGCCGACTAATGATGATTTTATTAGATGATAAATCAAAATATTTGTAACCACAATGATTTGACGGATAACCCAAAAATACACAAGGGGTAGAACGGGCCTGAAGTTTGTTAATTGTGGTGGACGGAAAGAGTGGATAACACAAGCACCCAAAGACCCTAAGATGTGAATACAAATGAGTCTTATTATATAAAATTTGAAGAGGGGACGGATATGTCAAACCCTTGGAAGGAAGGATGTTAAGAATATATGTAGCCATTTGTAGAGCATGATGCCAAAAAGGAGGGGGTACGGAAGCGTGAATCAATAAAGTTTAGATAATGTTATTAATGGTACGAATTTTGCGTTCGGCTTTTCCATTTTGTGAAGACGTATTAGGACACAAAAAACAAAAATTGATCCCATTATTAGCACAAAATTCCCGAAACACCCCATTGTCATATTCTTTGCCATTATCACATTGAATATTTTTTATGTCCCGTTCGGATTAAGTTCTAATGAATGCTCTAAATTTTAAGAAGATGGAAAAAACTTGAGATTTTTTCGCTATCGGAAAAGTCCATAAAAACTTAGAATAATCATCCAAAAAGAGAACATAATACCGATGACCCAAAGAACTAAGAACATGAGACGTCCATAAATCACTATGAATAATATCAAATGGCATTAAAGTATGAGAATTAGAGTCTACAAATGGCAACTTAACTATTTTTCCTAAAGAACAAGATTGATAATTCTGAGTAATACATGCACTCTTGCAAGAAATAAAATTGTTTTTATCTAATGAGAAAATAGACGATCCCGGATGACCTAGATGAGCATGCCACAAGGAAGGAGCCAGAGCTGCAAAAGTGGATGGCAATGCGTGACTCGAGAAACCGGAACTTGGTGTGATAGGATAAAGATCACCCCTACTATCACACCTCATGAGAGGACTCCCCGTCTTGAAATCCTTCAAAGAAAAACCAAATGGATCAAATTCTATGGAAACGCAATTATCAGTGATGAATTTTTGGACAAACACCAATTTTTAATCAATTTTGGAGCGTGAATGGGATTTTTCAAAATAAGGGGTGGATGGGGGAGACAACGTTTTATGACCATAACCACGAATTGGAATTGAATTACCATTACCAACAATTATACCACGATTGTTGCTCAAATTGGAATAAGACGAGAGAGTACCTGAGTCGGACGTCATGTGAGTAGTGGCGCCGGTGTCCATGTACCAATTTGGGTCCAAATGATTTATTCCAAGTGTGTGCATCGCGGCTTCGATGCGTAAAAGTGGGGCCCGCTGCATAATGGGCCTGAGGGGCTGGGGCCCAAGTACACCGGGTTGCTGTCCCGGCCCAGAACTGGGGCAAGAACCACTGGGCCAAACTGGATTGGGCCTGGAAAAATGTTGTTGGGCAATCTAGTGGCCAAACGTCGAAACTACTGGGTCGTAGGGACCGTTGGGCCATTAGCCACTGGCCCAGGTCCACGGCAAGGGGCCCCAAGGCTAGGACCAGTGGGATTGTGGCCCACTGTCATTATTTCGACACCCATTGCCACCGTTACCATCTCCGGAACCACCGCGTTTGCCCCCGCAATTTTTGCCATTATTTTTCTGACTATTTTTGTCGCCACCATGAGTACGGTTTTGGCCGGAATTATCAACACCACCCGGAGAATTTGTAGAGGGCATCATCATGACTACGGGACTAGCACCGGTAGCCGCCTTTTTGGCCAAGACGGCTTCTTCGACGGTAAGCATAGAACGAGCCTGATAAAATTGCGGAAGAGGGTTTGCTCTGACGAAGAAGCGTGCCAACACCACTATATGCCTCTGAAAGGTCTACAACCATCTAAAGGACAAGACAGTCGTTGGTAATTGGTGTATCAACGTTGAGGAGTTGGTCTGCCAACTCCTTCAACCTTTTGCAATATGCTGAAACGTTAGGAAAATCTTCCATATTGACGTGGGAGAATTCCTGCTCCAAGGTAACAACATGAGAATTTTGATTATCTTGGAATATATCACGTACTCTATTCCAAGCCGTCATCGCCGTAACGTCTGGTTCGATAATCGTCTGCAGCAGGTCGACAGAAATAGTGGAATATATCCACTGAAGAACAGTAGCATCAAGTGTGGTCCATAAATTCGGATCATCCTCGGGTTTCGGCACCTCGGTATCCGTAGGTGCTGCGAGGGTAATATGATGGAGAACTTGATGCGAGCGTGCATGAACTTTGAACAGTTCGGCCCACGTCGCACATTGGACGATTTCTATTTCAAGAACAATAGGGATATGTTTCTTGATATTCAAAATGGCAAGGGCAAGGTGAAACGTGTTTTTATCCATAATAGCAATGCAAGATGTGGTGGAGAAAAATTTTGGGAAGAGAAAAGTAATTTCCGGGCACAGAAACCGAGGAAGGGAGGTCGGATTCCGGGCAGTTTGGACGGAAATTTTGGGAGAAAATATTAACCTAGACTCTTGATACCATGAAAGAAATAATCCCTTGGTTATTTTCATTAATTGAAAGTGTATATATACAATTTACATATTTCCATAATAGGAAAATATTATTCATATTCTACTCATAAAACATTATTCTACTTGGACCCTAATTATACAATTATGGTAAGTGTACAATACTAATTATAACTAGGCCTGGCCAATAGGCCAGGCTCGGGTCTGGCAGGGTCGGGGTCGGGGCGGGACGGGCGAAGGGGTCGGGGTCGGGTCTGGCGGGACTTGCTCCAGTCCCGTCCGGATCCCGTCAGAATCGGGTCGGGGTCGGGTCCGGCGGGTTTTCCTTTTTTTTTTTTAAATAACATATGTATAAAAAAAACTCAATAAACAAGACAAGATAGTGTAATAAAAACATCCCAAGGCTGTTTTTGTGCCTCTTATTTTATTTAATAGACATATGATTTTTTTGTAATACAAACACAATTGTCTAAAATCTAAATTGCAACTTTGTGGTGTTGTCCAAAAGTTGCAAATTATATAATAAAATTGCAATTAAAAAAATTACATTCTCAAAAAAACCTGTTCTAATTGCTTGATGATTTCTTGTGGTTCTTCGGTTGGAATTGGTATTTGTTGGTCAAATTGATCCCCACCACCTTCGGATAAGATTTCGTTGTAGTTTTCGTCTTCTTCTTCGTTGATCTCCGGTTGACCGCACCTTCTCCGCTCCGCTCGTATCCAATCTCTCGAATAATACGCAATTTCCAAGTCGTTCTCGGCTAATGAGTGTTTGTGGTCTCCTATTTGATATCTGCCGTGCGGAAAAAGCGCTTTCGGACGCAGATTGATGACACTTGAATGTTCAAAACATCTCGGGCCATCAATGAAAGTGTCGGAAAGGTCTTCTCATTCCCCTCCAGTATTTCAGCAAGTCTGCATGTCCATCTTCATTGATAACTTCTTGGTACGGTACAGAACCTTGCAAAATAATAATATCCAACTCGCTAATTTGGTTAGTAGTAGAGGTACGACCGCACATTCTATTTCTGAGGCTTTCAATACTAGTCGCAGAAACAACATATCTTTTGTGAGGTTGTGTTGAAGATGAAGAAGATGGTATGGAAGCCGGTAAGTTACTAGCATTTTCTTGTTGATAAAATCTATATTTTTTTTTTGCATTGGTGTTCTACGCTAGACAACACTTCTTCTTTAGTTTGTTCAATAGGTGGTGGGTGATTTAGATTTTTGGGACTTGGAGGTGGTAGTACTTCTATACAATCGTAAATAGTTTCAATTAGTGATTTAATACCGTCTATTTTAATAGTCGGATTTAATACAGAACCAATAATATAAATAGTGGCTATAGAAATAAAATATTTTTTTATTTTGACAAACATTTTTTTAATAGCTGCCATATAAGCTGGTTTTTACATATATTCACTAAGTAATAAAAATATTAGAGTTATATAAAACAACATAGTTGAAATAGTAGGATAATATATACCGGAAAATTCTTTTGTTGCTTGAAAAAATTTCTCTAAAAATACAATAAGTTCGGAAATTTTTACCCCAATCACTATCTACAATCATATAAGCTGGATTTTGATTATGAGAGTTAAAAAATAAAGTTATAGGTTTTCTATAGTCATAAGCAACAAGTAGTTGCTCGTATAAAGAATTTCACCTAGTGGATACTTCTTGTGGAATTTTTCTATAAGATAGTCCACAATCGTGACAAGTTTTTTTATATTCTTTTCTACGTTGTACTTTATTACTTTTAAAGATAAAGTTTATAGCAAATTGTATTTTACTAAGAATGTCTTCAAAATGTGATAGACCATCCTTTACAATTAAATTATATATATGGCACGCGCATTTTATATGAAAATGATCTGGAAAAGATGGAGTTAAACTATTTTTTAAAATTGTAATTGCGTAATTGTTAGAAGAAGCGTTATCTAATGTAATAGTCATAATTTTATCGGTTATTCCGTAATAATGGCACACTTGATAAATATTATCTGCAATAAAAGTACCAGTGTGCCTATCATCTATATATCTATACGCTAAGATACGTTTTTGCATAGACCATTTATAATCTATACAATGACAAGTTACAGTTAAATAAGCATGGCCGTTAGTACTACGACCTATATCAGACGTGATAGATACTTTGTCATTAAAATGATATAATGAATAACGTAAATATTGTTGATATTCATGCGCGAATTTAAATACATCTCTCTTAACAGTTGATCTAGGAAAACTGTTAAAAGCAGGATTATATATATCTCTAATGTAATGAATAAAACCGGGAGATGAAGGAAATGAAAAAGGCAAACCCTCCACAGCAACTAATTTGAAAATATTGCTTCCCTATCTCTATGTTTATTGTATTTAGGGCCTACAATTTCCCCCGTCATAGGGTTAATTTGACTCTGTACTTGGTCCGGGACAGTATCAGTATGTGAACCTTGTCCCGATGGAGCGGGCGCTTGCGCACCCGATTTTGAAGCCTGGTATTGGGCATACCTAGTTTGGATGAGCACTTACTATGTGTCTAATTAAACCCCCGTCCCACCGTGACCTTTTCCGTTTTAAATTTTAAAACATTTTTACAAATTTTACATATAGCTACTTGATTCTCTACGTCCCTATCAAAAAATGTCCATGCATCTGATTTTAATGGTCGTTTTGATGGACCTCGTCTCATACTAGGGGGAATAGGAGGTATTTCAGTTGAAGGTGCACTAGTGGGTGTGTTGTCATCAACATTAGTGGGTGTATCATCTAGATCATCGTCTAAATTAAAGTCTTCTTGAGTTCCAGAAAATAGCTCATCGTCTAAATCTAATGGTATTGTAGGAAAATGTTGAGTATCAACAAAATCATCCTGTGTAGGAATAAGATGACTAGAAGAATACTCTTGCCCTGGTTGCCCTTACTAGAAGAACCACCCTTACCCTTACCCTTAAACATACCTCTTAATCCTTCCATTTTAATTATGATAATAAATAATTAAAGATAATAAAATTAAGTGCGCTAAATAAAATAAACAGACAATAGTAATTTAATGAAGGAACGAATGTACCAAACGTCGACGTAACGTCGACGTGTAATCGAGAGGTTGAAAATTGAAACTTTGCTCGATGGAAGATCCTCAAGCTAGTTGCCAACTTCACTCCCAATTCCCAAATGAATAAATAAAATTGAATATTTAGTAAACAATGTAGACTTGTAGAGAGATATATTGAGAGATTAGAGAGATTGTAGGAAGATTTGTGAGAAAGATGAAGAGAAAATGAGTTATTTATAGTTGGAAAATTGGGTTAAAGTGTAAATATAATAACTTATGTGTTAAAAATAAATATTAAGGGGTTGGGGGAGGCCTAAAATGGCCGTTGCCCAACGGCCAAAATCTAAAATGGTTGTTGGTGCAACGGTTATATTTGCAAAGGGGGATCGGGGGCGGGGGCGGGTTTGGCGGGCCTGGGGCGGGCTTGGGTCTGGTGGGACGAGACATTGTCCCGTCCCGAGTTCGAGTCCCGCTACCGTTTTTTTTTTTTTTTTTTAACGCGGGGTCGGGGCGGGGTCGGGGTCGGGCCGTCCCGGCCCACTGGCCACCCTTAATTATAACCAAATAATATTATCGTGTATACTTTAACAAAATAAACCATGATTTTAAGTTAATCAAAATTTGGCCACTATTTCATGGGAAAGTAATTTGAACAAGAATACCCCCCAACTTAAAAAAGGTACCATTTTTTTAAAATCTTTTTGGCTTTCTTCGAACTCCAGCAAAAGCTGAAATCAGAATTATGAGACTATGTCTTTTTGAGTTCCAACATTTTTTCTTGAAATAGTACAATATGTTGAATTTAACTTCTTAAAACTCGAACTCCAGCATAACATGCTGGAACTGTCATATAGGGAATCTTTGAGCTCCAGTACATTGTGCTGAAATTTTACATGCAGGCGTTTCGAAATCCAACACAATATGCTTGAATTTTTGTGTTTTAACTAAGGGTAGTTTTATCCAAATTATATCTCTGCATTAAGAAATTAACTATTTCTTGATTACTTTATAAATTTCAACTATTTTTCAATTATAATACCAAAATATGACTATTTTTTTTACGTAAAATGGCTTAAGTGGAGCTCAGTTAGCCAAAAAGGGGAAACATAATATGAAGTAGGTAATAATGCTAATTTTATTTAGACAGCTTTTAACGAAAAATAAAGTCAAGCGAAAATCGATTTGTCTGTTTGTCATAGGCAAAATTAGACATTTTCCCTATAAAATTAGAAACTAAAATTATTTTAATATGATGCGTCCTTGCTTAATTGTTTTGTCCAACATATATAGATCTACCCTTGGGTAATTAATTTTGGGGGGAAAGGGACATGGAATGTGCACGTTAACGTATATACACAAATAATTAGAGTACAAAATAATATTCATGGAAGTTAGTGGGTTCTTGTTTAACTTAGCTGGCAATCACTAAATTAGTGTCTCATCTTTTCATAATTAAGATGTATGTTTTGTTGGTTATTTGTTTGATTTGATTAGATTAGAATATCTCACACGCCTACTTTTCTCTTTTTGAATCTTTTTCATAATTAAAGATATACTTTTTTTTCCTTCTCCTTTGTGGTGGTTGGGAAGGTGTGTGGGGGCAATGGATAGAAAATTTATACAAGTCCTCAAAATTTTAAGATGTATATCATTTTGAGTTTTTTTTCCACCTAGTGTCTGGTGTTTTTATTGGGTTTGATTGAATTTGGATTCACATCGTAAAGTCTCACATTAGAAGGGTGTAAGTATTCCCTAACAGAGGTGAATCCGTACCCGGAATTCGAATCCGAAATTTTTGGTTAAAGATGAAGGAGTATTTATTATACCGCAATTCTTGTTAGTATATTAGTTCGAGTTTCAACAACTTGAAAGACAATTACAGAAATTAAAAATGTGTTAGGACTCAAGTGATTCACCAACACGATGAGACTTTAAAAGTTATTTTGTCAAGTATTAGTAGAGTAATGTTCCGTTAATCGGAGAAAAAATTTGATGATCACTAGAATTGAAGATATTAGAAGTAAGAATACTAATATGAATAACAAAAAGTTATGTGAAAAAAATACAATTGCCAGCTGGCAGTAGCGTAGCTACATAGATAGAAGGGTGGTCATTTGTTGAACATCCTTCGTTAAAAAATTAGTTGTGTATATAGAAAATAATATTGTGTACACAAATCAATTTACTTTTATAGATATATATATTATTTTTTTAATGTCCTTAACGAAATTTCTAATTTTGCCATTGTCAGCCAAGCAATTGAAAGTTTTGAAACTTATCACAGGGTCGAAAGCTAAAGAAAGATGGCGGAGCATATATAAAACAAGAAATGGTGAACATGGTTTAATTCACTACTTATTTGGCTTGACCTAAGAAAAGCAATTTATTGAATTATTGTTTTTTGGTGGGACTTTATAATAATGTTTAGCTATTATGTGAGTTGTATTTTGGATGCATGTTTAATTGGTTTATATAGAAGAGTACTAGTTGAAAGTAAGATGTCATTTTCAGATCACTTTATCTCCAAGTGCATGTAATGTTTGATTGGTATCTGAAAGTTTGAGATTTCAGATAAAATTTGTAATGTTGCAAATAACATTTGGTTAATTAAAGTAGAATCCTAGGAGAAAAGCTTATCTGGAAGATGAAAGATACCGATTATTTTTTTCCCTTTTTCTCTTCAAACTTAAGATTTTCCATTTTTTAAAAAATAAATATATTTTTAGGTCCTAAATATAATTATTAACGTGGAATACAATGTCATGACCCTTGAACAAACCTGTGTAGTTTGGCTTGGATGTCTAAAACCAAAGGCAAATTTAAGATAAAATTTTATAGATTCTCAATTTTATGACAATAACTGTAAGTTTTAATACTGAGTTACAAGAATTTTTTGATATATGTATTGAATTCTATAACACAAATATAAGATCATTTGACCGAATCAATAACTTGTCTTCCGGCTCACTTTGATGTTAATTTGAAAACTATAGGCTCCAAATTTATACCTCATCGAACTATCCAAGGAAAAAAAAAAGAGAAATACTTATAATAATCAGAACAACAAATGGATTTTCACGTTGTTGCGTCATTGAACTTCAAAAACCCAAAATAGTAGTATCACATTCTTCTTTTAAGTACCTTCTATCATTTCGAAGTACAAGTACTAATTATGTGAAAAACAGTAATGCTACCTCATCTAAAGTTGTATACACTAAAAAACTATACTTTATTAATTCAGTTTAATTGTATACAACATGTTATTCCATTTTTAAAGATTATCTAAAAAAAACTATTGTGAAAGTAATTACTTTTTGTTAAATTAACTTATTCTTCAACCCAAATATATTATCTCACATGCTTCATTTTTTATCTTTTATTATTTCGATCACGTAGTACTAAGGTAAAAAAAAAATTGTTGGCAAAAGAGGGACTCCATTAAACAATGTAATGTACTGTTCTTGTTTGAGGTGAAACTTTAATTGCTTCCTCATGTATGGAAGTTGCAATTACTAATCCATAGGTATGATTAATTAAGGGCCTAAAATGTAGAGGTGGATACAAAATAAGAAAATTATATTTCTTACAATAATTCTAAATTTGTATATCACATTCCAATATTTTATATTTATTGTGCATACCATTAGCATTAGTACTAATCGCCCAGTTTCTTATCTTTCGATTTATCTTACTACATGTTATTTCTTTGCTCAGTTATCACATTATTTTGTTAGTGTTAGTGTTCATTTTCTAATAATATGTAATGATTTCTCTATTATTTGTTAGGTCTGCTTTACTTCTGTATTATATGTTTGTAAACTGCTTTGATATGCATTATTTGAGTTGAGAGTTTCTGAAATAGTCTCTCTACCTCCACGAGGTAGGGGTAAAGTCTATGCACGCTCTACCCTTACCTAAACCACACCTGTGGAATTACACTCACTACTACAAAAATACCCTACTGTGATGGGTAAAAACCGTCATCTAACCCCTAAGATGACAGTTCTGTATCTGTCACACGACATGTGACGGTTCAAACTCGTCACGTAAAAGTCACATAAATTTTAACTTCTCGCCTTTGGTTATTTCAAATTTTGAAATTTTCCGCCTACGTTGAAAAGTAAATTGGCGCCAAATATCTAAATTTAATTTAAATTTTGATTCGGTTTTTAAAAAAAAAATCTATTAAATTAATAATTTATTTTAATATGGTGGGAAAATTATTATTTATTTTTTTTGGCAATTTAATTTCAATATTGCAAATTGATTGCATCGATGAAATGGACTAAAAATTTAAATAACACCAAAAATATACATTGAATAGCTAGAATCCATTGTACAAAGTCTTCCCAAAATGGATAATCATTCAAAGTGCTATTAAAGTGTTTAATTAAAGACAAACATTATTAATCAAATATCTTATCAGTCTAAAATGTTCACTCATCAGCTTTTAGTTTACCAACTTCTGTTTCGGCAAGTATCTTCGAAAAATGCAATCCCCACTCGACATGAATATCATCAAGTTCCTCTTGTGAGTACATGTGTTTGCCGTAGAACTATATACCACAAAAAGAAAACAATTAGTAATGCTTGAAATGATGTAACGATTAACATGGTTAATGGTCTATCATTTAAGTATAGAAGTACTTATATTATTTGTCATTAAAGTCGAGTCTAGCTTCAACTCTTTCATGAAACGCATCACACAATAGCCACACTCGGTACCACCAGATTGTAGTGGTGCTTGCCATTGAATTAAATATCAAGATGTAAATATAACTTAAAACAAAAGTTGTAAAGATTCACTAAAATATATAATCACTCAAGTATGCAGACCAAATAAAACAAGTCATACTTTAACATATTTCACCATAGTCGAGTAAGCCCACTTTTGCCTTTGACCAACTATAGTTGTAAACATTTGCATGCCGCTGCGAGAAATTTGATGAACAATTTCATATTCAAAACAGTAACTATAGAAGCATATTTCACTAAATAGAGTGACGTACATGTTTAGTAGCCTTTCCAAATCTGTATCCGGAGCTTTACCGAGAGGATCTAAATATAACACCTCTTTCTTCTTCATGTTAAACACTATCAAAACCAAGTGATCCCTAAAGGTGAAATTCCATTAAATTCTAATAGTAATGCATTCTTAAAATTAAACTGACATATATGTGTAATGTGATTATCTTACTTTGGATTATATGGCATGAAAAGATATTGTCCCTAGTCCCCCTTCCGAAGCCGATCACAAAGTGTGTGTGCCCTTACATCAACTGGACTCGCAGGTTTGCCTTTGTCATTCTTCTTAGCAGAAACAACACCAGGATGCACAAAACCAAATTGTGGCACTCCTTCACTGACCGAGTTGTACTTTGCATGCAACAAGCTGAAGTTATACATAAACATATCAAACAAGAAAATACAAATACACAGATGGAGACCAATAAAATGACAAATAACTTACCACATATAAACCATGATGACATTGATATCTAACCAATCCATGGACAGTAATTCCTCGCACATTTTTCTAGAAACATAAGCCTTAATAGAACTGTCAGTCTTGAAAACTGAATCATCAATAAGGTAAGGAAAGGCATAATTATCTGGAAGCTTTAACTGACAAAGTCCGTGAAGAATTATGAGAGTATCAGAGCTGGTTTGGTGAGCTTTTCCTGATTGCCTTGTTCTTTTCTTTTGGTGCATTGAGAGATCAACAACAATGTTTTTCCCTTTGTTTTTTTTATCTCCGTCCGGCTTCTTTGTTTCTTTCAACTCATCATCAAACTTCAGCTTTTTCTTTGTGCTTGGTTGATTCATACTATCTTTTCCAGTTGTATAGAGCTTTGGGGTCTCATTTACAAGCTGAGGATGAAGCCTTGGACATTTTCTTGGCACGACAGCATATGGGGCTTTTGGTGACTGGTCCTGTAACATGTGTTTGTACTACAATATAAAATATATAGATAGAATATATAAAATAAAATACGGTATAGCATAGGATTTGTAAGCCTTAAAGGCAGAATTAGTTACCTGAATTGCTTTCTTCTTATTGATGTTGTTAGGACCATTAACACTCTTTTCCTGTTGATCAGCAATTGCATCTTTTGCTTGACAATTATCCTCATTGAAAGGAGGTTGGAATGAGCAACTGGCCACATCAGAATGTCGTGTTTTTTTTTAGCCATTTCATTTGTTAAGTCCTCCAACCGTTTTCGATAGTTTCCAGCCTCTCACAGAATTCTTTACTGCTGCTAGCCTCGACAAACTCATCACATAAATGGAAGTACAATGATGATGGGATATACTTTCATGTACCTTGCATATGGCCTTTTCTTGGAAGTTTCTTTATTGCCCTCACAAGAATATCGTTATTCCCTTCAATCTGTAGCCTACCCTCTCGGACTTATTTTTTTAACATCTCCTATTAATGATTACATAAGCAATATAAAAAGCATGGCTAACCAACTCCATAAGACAAACGCACAACAAAATACTTCAATATCCAAATCTGAAACCAAAAAAAGAAATAAAGATGAATATTTAACAGTTACAATTTCATCAACGATAGGTTGTACATCCGAAGGATATTTCCCATCTTTCAACCTTCGTGCTCTTTTCAAAGCTCAGACCTGTCAATCTCATCCTCTGTGACTCCAGTTTCAGAGCACTATTAAGGTACGTTGGTGGAATACCAACAACACGTTAATTAAATTTCAAAAAATAAAGCACTAACATCGAGAAGAATGACTCTAACTTACCAAATCTTGCATCACCCCTTTATACCCTCTTCTACTTAAACGATGATTCAAATTGCTCTTCACCCTCCTTGCTTTTGTCGCTTCACTTTTTATCTGTAAAGAATGAATTGTAAAACATAGACTTAACTAAATCATGGAAAATCATCAAACTGCATGCTGTCAAGTTTAGAAAAACTAATAGATCGTTCAAGGCCGGCACAACCAACAATATAATACATACCCTAAACTACTCATCTTCCAGCAATATAATACATACAATGATTAATATCCTGCGCACCTGAAAATCTTCCGAGAGATGTGACTTAACAAAGTCTTCCCAAATTGATTTCTTTATGTGACTGTACTTCTCAGGAGGCGTGTACAGTCTCTTTCGATCATGTAAATGAGGGACAATGTACTTTTTCTTCAGCATGTACTTAAAATTACGAGAACGATTGACCGATCCCTTGTATAATTTGCTTTTGACTTCGCGGATGGACAACAAAGTTTGCCTTCAATCATACAAATAAATTGGTTAAAATTTCATATGAATAATCAAATAAAACCAACGAAAAAAATAATAATTTCAATCTTACATTTACTGATTTCCATAACCGTTTCTTAATTTCTTCTGGCACCAAACGCCAATCATCAATGAGTATTGAAATTATTGTGCTAGCAAAAATCCTAGATGCGTGCACAAGTCATCTCATGTCTGCCCAATAGGAACCCAAAATCTATTGTATTTGAAAACAATACGGCCACCATCCTGCTTCCTTCTCCTATGTTGCTCGTGTCCAATAGATGCTCCTCTACTTCGGCTACTTTCTGATTCGTTTTCTTCTTCCTCATCATCGTCTTCTTCACCTTGATCGCATCTTGACCTCCATATTCAGCTGCATCTTCATCTTCATCTTCATCTTCACTAGCAGAAAAATCAGGTATTGGTTGTAATTTACACCTAATTTTATGACCATCTTCATCTGAAGAACTCCCACATTCAGCATTCAGCTCATCATCTGATTTGGGTTCATATTGATCTTCATCACCATATTCTATTTTCTTACCCATATTTGTACCTGCATAGTAAGTATACATAAAAAACTAAAGTCAAATATTCATTTATACACTCACAGTTAGCTAAAGAATGGTACACTAATAAGCATTATCTCCAACAACCAAATAGTTATACTCACAATATTTAAAATCCAAATTACACCCAAAGTCCTTCTGTCCCAACTCCTGTGTATATAGCATTATCTCCATCATCAATATCATTCAACTTGTCAGAATTATGCAAGTCTGATATAATAGAAGGGTGCTCAACCACAGCCTCTAACTCATCATCTAATATGCTTCTACTTGGCATATAACACACAAGTGACCATTTAGTTGCACTTGGATCGGGTACGAAAAAACTTGTCTAGCTTGCGAAGCCAAAATGAAGGGTTCTGACTTATGCCCTAACCGTTTCAGATCTACTAGTGTAAATCCAAGTCCATCATTAGCTACCACACCAGCATCAGAATCTACCCAATCACACTTAAAGACGGCAATCCTAAACGTATGATAATCAACATCCCAAATCTCCTTTATTGTTCCATAGGAAGTCATATCATAAGTGTGAGGCTCTGAGTCCTTAGAACCCGTTACTTGCATAGTTGAAACTACTACAGTAAACCCGCTATTCTGAGTAACATGACTTGTGTCACCCTCGTATGTTTGAAAGTGAAACCCGTTGACATCATAACCAGAATATTTATAGACATAAGGAGATGGACCATTAGATAGCCAATGCAAATTTTCAGACACATGCTTATTTTCCTCAATTAAGTCAAACACCTAGAAAATAAAATCAGAAGCAATCACTTACTGTCTACAAATTAAATAAAAATAACTAAAAATTTATTTGCAATATGAAAAACTTTATTTCGCAGCCAATCAGGAAATCGTTTATTGTGTTCTTTCTTATACCACACTTCATTTTTTTGGATCCTGAGATCGTAACAACTCCATGTGTTCACTATAAAAGAAAGAGCAAAATATTGTAATTCAATCAATAAAAAAAGTTTTAAAAAAAACACATAACATGTTATCAAATAATATGATTACCTAATGAATGGTTGAATTTCTTATGAGTTTTCTAAAATCTACAAGTGGACTTGGTTAAGAGAAGATGGATCAGGATCGAACATTTCCACACCACCAGTTGGTTCATCAACAAATGACTTACCTTCTGGGACACCACATGTTTTCATGTTTGTCATGTACTCGGAGCAAAATTCCAAGGCTTCCTCAACTAGGTAGCTCTCCGCAATGCATCCTTTTGGACGGTTTCGATTTCTTACATAACCTTTTAAGATTTTCATATTTCTTTCAAAAGAATACATCCATCGGAGATACACCGGACCACATTGTCTCACTTCACTTACTAAGTGCACGAGTAAATGGACCATTATGTCAAAGAAAGATGGGGGGAAATATTTTTCTAGCATACACAAAGTCACTATAAGATCCTTCTCTAACTGATCAAGTGTTGATTCATCTACCACTTTGGAACACAAAGCATTAAAGAAGAAACATAACCTCATTATTGTTGTTTTAACATGCTTATTCTTCACACACCTGACTACAATAGGCAAAAGTTGCTGCATTAAGACATGACAGTCGTGGGACTTCAAACCTTGAAGTTTCAATTGTCTTAAACAAATGAGGTTCCTAATATTAGACGAATATCCTTTTGGAACCTCAATACTTCTCACAGCTTTACAAAAGTTTTGTTTCTCTTCTTTTGACAATGCGTGACAAGCTGGAGGAAGCCAAGTCCGATCGTTTCTTTTTTTGTGGTGCTAATTTACCCCTAATTTTCATCTCCACAAGATCCTCCCTTGCCTTCAAGCCATCTTTGGACTTACCCGGGATGTTTAGCAAAGTGTCGTATATGCTTTCACACACATTTTTTCAATGTGCATTACATCTAATTGATGCCTCACTAGCAAATGCTTCCAATACTCTAAATTGTAGAATATTGACTTCTTTTTCCACCACACTTTGTCATTACCATCCCCACGTTTAGGCTTTTTTACATTCTGCTTCCCCCATTTGTTATCAATATCTTTAACTAACCCTAATATTTCCTCACCGTTCAATAGTCTACGGGCTGCCTCCTTTTCTATTTTCTTATTAAATCAACTTTTTTTATTTCTGAATTCATGATCCTTAGAAAGCCATCGTCGATGGCCAACATAAACAGTTTTCTTACTATGTTTAAGACAACAATTAGGAGTATCTACACCACAGTATGGACATGCATTGTAACCCTTAATAGTACAACCCGCTAGATTCCCATAAGCCGGAAAATTATTTATGGTCCACATTAAAACAGCCCGTAAATTAAATGACTCTTGTTTATAGGCATCAAAACACTCAACCTTTTTTTCCCATAACAGTTGTAAATCTTCAATCAAATGTGCTAAGTAAACATCTATATCATTGTCCGGTTGTTGTGGACCAGAAATTAAAAGGGATAACATTAGAAATTTTCTTTTCATACAAAGCAAGGGGGAAGGTTATAGGTCATAAGAATAATTGGCCAATAGCTATAATTAGTGCTAAGAGAGCTATGTGGATTAATCCCATCTGCTGATAAAGCAAGGCGGAGGTTTCTAGGGTCAGAAGCAAAAGTAGGCCATTTGTAGTCAATAAACTTCCAAGCTTTTGAATCATCTGGATGTCGGAGCATTCCATCGCGGACTCTCCCATTTTCATGTCATGTCAAGTCTTTGGTTGTTTGCGAAGATTGAAACATTCGCCTAAATCTAGGGATGATAGGAAAGTACCACAAAACCTTTGCAGGAACCCCCGTTCTATCTTCATCACTACCATCTTTTTTCTTCCATATAGAAACACCACAAGTAGAACATTTAGAAAGCCATGCATACTCATTTCTGTATAATATGCAATCATTTGGGCAAGCATGGAACTTCACATATTCTAATCCTAAAGTTGACATGGTCTTCTTGGCATCATATAAAGAAACTGGCATTTCATTTTCATTTGGCAGCAACTTCGATAAAAGACTCAATAACTCTGAAAAACTATTGTCCGACCACCCAAACCTACCCTTGATGTTAAATAGTTTAACTACAACACTTAATTTAGTGAAATTTATGCATCCAGGGTATAATGGTTTCTCAACTTGTTCAATTAACTCTCTAACAGAATTATTATTTCTACAACTCTTATACGCATCAGTTATCATGTCAACGATACGACCAGCATCACAACCCGTAAATTGGGGGCCAAACTGGTCATCTATTCTAGGAGGAGACTCTTTAGAACTTTCACCATGTCAAATCCATGTTTTATAATCACCATCTATCTCATAAAAAAAGATGTTCAGACACAATCTTTGGTGAGTGAAATGACATGTTCCAACATTTCATACAAGGACACATAAGCGAACTACGGTCTTCGGCATTTTTAACAGCAAATTTTAAAAATTGCTTAACACCTTCATCGTATTCGAGTGACACTCGAGAACATTCCATCCAAGACTTATTCATTAATTAATTAAAGGACCTGAAATAAACAAAATCAAGACACAACAAGCATTTAACAACACATGACAACAACAAATAAAAAAAACAAAACAAACAGTCACTAGCTTTGCTCAATCAGTTTAATAACCACATTAAGAACTTGTAAAATGAATAGCAATTAACCCCATAAAATAAAGCTAAAGTAAAAAAAATTAAAGGCAATAATTAAAACGCAATTCATGAAATGGGGAATAAATATAAAATGAGAAAAAATACCTGAGACTAGAACTTTAAATGTGTTTGTGTGTATGCCCAGCCAAAATTCCAACCAAATATAATATGTATTTATACTCTATTAATGATACTTTATGAAGTTGAAGAACTAAAAGGTTTTTTATGATTGTATGCATACGAAGCAGATAAAAAAATATATATAATATGCTTAAGCTTTATTGGGTTTTGTTAAAGATAGCAAGGAATTTTGACAGGACATACACACAATCACATATAAACATGTCTGTTATTGATCAAAAGTGAATAAAACTAGAGCTGAGGCAATAAGCAAATACCAGCCAAATCACAAGTGCTTATGATTTGAAACTTTCAACCAAAATGGTTAAAACAAGGAATACTGAATTCACACTGTAAATATATAAGCCGTCATATTTTTACCTAAAGAAATAAAAATCAACCAAGACACAGTAAATGATCATGACTCAATTGAATATATGCTCATTTGGGAATCTTTTCTTTCTCACTGTAATCAATGACAATCAAAACTATATTAAAAAATTTAATTTTTTATCTTTCTTTGAAGGAGAAGAAGAAGGGTATAAACTATAAACTGTAATCAATGATTTTTTTTATTGTAGTGGTAACTAACTGGTAAAGAAAAGATAAGATAATAGCATGCACTATATTCTATATTCAATTGAGTTAAGAGGATCGGAACATGCAACAATCAAACATTTTTGTCTATAATATTCACCAAACCAAAGTGCTTTTTGCAGTTGCAGGAAGCACACAAAATATCCTTTTTGCAGTTGCAATTGCAGGAAGCACACAAAATATCATTTTTGCAGTTGCAGTTGTAGGAAGCAACACATGACAACAACAAATAAAAAAAAGGAAGATGCATGCAGTAATTTGCTAATTTCAAAATATATGAAACACAATTGCAAGGGGTATCAATATTACTCCGCAAACTAAGAGTGTCAAAAAACTTGAATTGATATTCCTTACCAAAACTCAGTTGCAGGTAGGTCACAAGAAGCGCCAAAAAACGAGAAATAAAAGGGCAAAGGATGTAAAACCGCTGGCTGATGGCGGCGAGATGACGGCGCGGACTGTGTCGGCTTTGGGTTTTAGGGTTAGATTTTTTAGTTTGATTGGCTTTGAATTCACTCACTTTCACGAATTGGAAGTAGAATCGATTTGTTTTTTTCAGATTAGTAGCTAAGATAAAATAAGAAAAATCAAACCAGCGAGAGTCAGTGAAGTGGGGGAAGCAAAATCTAACTGTGTGAGCGTGAAGACACTTAGTATTTTTACAGAGTTTTTGATCTTTTATTTTTTATAATGTTAAAACGACAACGTTTAGTTTGTTTTTATTACTAACAATTTTAAAAAAGAAATAAAAATCATGTAAGTCTTAATTTGAATTAAAAAAGTGCTAAATAAATAATAAAAACGGTGTCGTTTTGAACAAGTCACTTATTTATATGACATTTCACAAAATCATCACACAAACGTCATAAATAAATTACACTTAAAAACCCGTCAAACAAATGTCATAATTATATGACACTTAAAAAACATGTCTCATGAATGTCAAGAAAAAGCGTAAATTTAATAAAAAGATGTGACACTTGCATTTCTGTCACATGTGAACTGCCAGCGTATCTTGTTTTTCTTATAGTGACTGGATATGTTGTTGTTGTTGTTGTTGTTGTTGTTGTTGTGGTGGTGGTGGTGGTGGTGGCTCTTTATAAATATGAGTTAAGTAAAAATTACTACTCCCTCCACCTAAATTAGTTGTCATGTTTCATTTCTCGAAAGTTAATTTACCAAATCTTTGAAGCTAAATAAAATCAAATCAACTCAGTATTTCACAATTTAAATTCAGATATTAAAAAAGTATACTACAAGTTGTAACTTTACTTATATTAATATAATAAAAAAATATCTTCACTAACCACATAATACTCTGGATCCGCCACTGTTAAAATGAGATTTAATAACTTAAATTAGACAATGGTTATATATATAGAGTGTTTTCCTCCGAAGTGTTTGGGCCAGAAGCGGAACTCTAACTTCCAGCAATGGGTTTTCCAACTACTCCATAAAGCGTTAGGATGGTGATTGAGTAAACTAAGTGGTAAGAAACATAAATACAACTAGAGTGCAATAAAGACGATAAAGATAGAATGAAGATATGTAAAAATCAGTTTTTTTGTGTTGTCCTATTCTGTACAAGTGATTTTACATTTATAGTACAAGAAAAATAAACGTGACCCCCTATGTTAGCCATCGTAACTACCTACGAAATCCACTAGCCAACTATGAGGATGTGGTGCCAATTTTTTCGCCAGGACCTCTAGCACGATCGACGGCACTCCCTTCAGGCTATTGCTGGTTGCTACATTTTCTAGAAGTCCTTTGACTTGGTCTTCGAGGCATCCAAGTATGTGTGGGTCTCAGCTGTTCCTCGTAATTATGACTCGGCCAGACTATTGTAATAGCCGATGATGTTTTTCTAGCCGAGGGTAGAGACTAACAGATTCGGCTATGATTCCGCTCAGTTACCGATTTAGAATTATTTTCCACCTTCGACTGTCACTTGATTCGGCTAAACACTTTTGAGTGTTAATAATTGCCCCCTACATTAACTCGAGTGCGGATGTCGAGTTGATGTATTCCAAAATGGTCGTCGTTTCGTGTGGCAGTCGTAGGTGTCATCTCAATCATTTTTGCCTTAAATGCATGCAATGATGGTCGTTAAAAATGTTATTTTTCCTTCCACAGAAATGTCTCGGCATCCACAATTAGTTTCTCACAGATTTTTAGTCGCGCGTTTTGGATGACAAGACTCCCAACAGTATCAATCATATCTTCAAGAAAAAGGAAATATTTAGGAGATACATCCCCCCACCAAAAGGGTTTCTTATTCAATCTTCTCGGCCATTCTCAAATTTCTTGCCTTCTTCAGAAAACCCTATTTCTTCATTAGAAAAATAAAAACCATGTCTTCATCTTCTTCTCTATATCTGGGGTCGGATAGCACCGGTTTGGCTGCTGATGACCTAAACCCCACTTTTGCCTTCGTAGATGAGCAACTAGTTCTCGCCCCTTTTGGTACATCTGAACAAGGTGATCTCCTTCTTTCTCAGCATTTAACCCCGGTGAATTACGACCTTCCGATTACCTGTGACTGGTTCATCGACGACCGTTGTCTGTCTAGTCTGCGCACCTGGTCGACCAAGATTGCCAACTATTCTATTTGGTTGAACCGAGTGAAGTTGGCCAAAGAAGCCGAATAGAGGCGCACGGGTCTCTGCGACGCTATTGCACTGTCGGAGTTTGACTCTCCCTGCAACATCGGTCTTATATATGCCTTTATTGGTTACTGGTCGACCGCTGCCAATTCTTTTATTTTCCTTTGGGGAATGATAACCCCCACACTGCTTGATGTAATGGCGATACTTGGCTTTCTGATTTCGGGAGCCGAGGCGCCTGTACTAAGCGATATAGATGTTGTCGATTTAGGCATCAAAGTCTCAAAGACTTCTTCAAGCTACGACCAGTTTATAACCAACAACCACCGAATATCACCTCTTCTAGTCGATGATGCCGAGCATCATGCTTTTCTGCTTTTTTGGTTTAGTCGATACTTTGTCTGTATGGGCTCTTGTGCAGTTGTGAAAGAGCTGGAAATTTATGCGGTGTTTCAGGGAGGGATGTCAGCTGCGCATCTCTCTTCTTGACCTATCTTTACATGGCTCTGGGTGATGCCCAAGCGAGGTTAAGTGATTCCAAAAACCTGGATACCTTATCCGGTCCACTGTGGTTTTTTCAGTTGTGGATCACCCTCTATTTTCCTGAGTTTATCCCCGATAAATTTGATGACCGCCGTTTTCTGTTAAACCCGCCAGTATTAGACGATACTCTTCGGAGAACACCCCTTGTGCCTTAGGATGTTTTTGCCGCGGTCTCCACCCTGCATGGTCTGTCTACAGACCATTATACAGATTGGCAACCTATCCTAGAGAGATGGGCCACCCCTGACTGGGTCCGTCAAGTAGCTGATGAGGACCTTACTTTCTCCTAACGGAGAACTATAGTTCTCATATGGGGGCGGATTCTCACAACCAAGGACTTGTTGGGTAGTTTGAAGCCTACTTTTAGAAATAATAAATTGACTATGAAGCCATATCGACCAAACTTTGTAGCAAGGCAATTCGGCCTTACTCAGCACGTGTCGTGGCCCCACCGTAGTATTGTCAACTCAAACCAACGCTGCATTCTGGATGCAGAACAAACCAAGAAGTTAGCCGATCATAATCTTGATAAGCTCGCCCTGTTTGACTGCCAGTCGTTTCCCCTGAGAGCGAACACTACCGTCGTTTTTTATGATTGGTGGGATACGGATAAGGAGAAGTTTTTTCAATCTCCTTTAGATGTCTATTGTGATCGGCTGATCCTGTCGAGAAAAAAGAAGAACCCGGAAACCTCCAAACCGTGGCCAAAAGAAGCCACTCTGAAAGTTGCTTCCTCTAAATCGGCTAGGCATGTTGGCTCAAAGTCTTCCATCCGGTTGCGGCAGACAAAGAGAAAAGGTAAATTGTATTCTACATATGTGTCGGCCAGATTGTTCTTGTAAATTTTTGGCTAACATCTCTTATGTATCTTTCAGCAACCCCATCTCCTCCAGTGTTTGTTGATCTGGAGACCACATTTGATACCGAGTCCCCATCACCCAGAAAACCAGTGCCCAAGCAACCCCGACGAATTGGAGGGGTTGTCATTCGAGATTATAGTGAGGAAGGTCCCCACAGACCTGGTGTTCCAGTTCCTACTGAGGAAGAGGAAGAAATTGAGGTATACTACTCGGCTGGCTAAAACACCTTCGCATTGGATACTAATATTTATGTTTTCTATTTGCTCTCCAGGGACCACAACTGATAAGGCGCAAACAGTTGCATAAAACGCTTGATTCTCCCCTTCATGTTGGCATATCATCTTCCCTAGATCATGCTCTCGTGCATTCGCAGGGCCCATCATCGGCTGCCCTCAAAGCCATGATTTCTTCCGCCGAGGCTTCCTATGCTGAGGCAGTCGTAGAGGTATACATTTTCTCTTATGCTTGGTCTTTCACTGCCTATAGGCTCTTGCCTCTATACTGAACCTGTCCTTTTTGTACATGAGACCGCTGGAGATAATCCTTCGGCTGAAGCCCTCCCAACTGACAACTTAGAGGTACCAGTCAAAATCATCCCGGAAGATGTGTTTTGCGTTACTTTGGCTCAGTCGACACTGCATCTCCACCAGCTTCGCCTGTTGGCATCCATCAAGACCGAGTCGAAGAGTTTCTCTCTAGGGGAATTCCAACCAACAAAGAAGAGTTTCATGCTCTGAGGACCTCTTTGCTCCGATTGTCAAAAGAAACAACGGATTTCCCAGTTCTGGCCACCACTTGCAATGACATGGCTTTGGCTCTAAATGATTTATTTGCTTTACATAGAACGGCCAAAGATAGCCATGATGAGGTCGTTGCTGCACTGCAACACTTGGGGTCTCTTCGACAAGAGAAGAACTGCATTTAGACTTCCTTCAACGAGGTGAATGCAGAATGGCAACAAAATATAAGCCGAAGAAATAACTTGCAGAAATAGATGTCCAAACTACGAGTTGAGTTGGAGAGGATCCAGGCAGATATTGAGGCTATTATTTCGGCTATATGAGCCTTAGACTCGGCTATTGGTGCTCACGACTCCTCTCATTCTTCTTTGTTTTGGCAGAGCCTTCAATTGGATATCAAAATCCGAGAACTCGGTAACCAGCATGTGGTTTGGGAACTGGATCAGAGAGCTGGTAGTGAACGGCTGGCCAAACTGGAGAATGAATGGACTGACTGGAAAAGTCATCTAGTTCAAACAATGCCGAAAATTACTACACTTTTGCCAGCTAATCATGTTGCTGAGTTGTCAGCCGATACCCTTATGGACTTGCAATCCGAAGCCATTGTTGCTTCAACTGTTCAAGAGGTATCGGCTGATACTCAGGCTTTGACCGAGGCCCCATCGACTGTAGTGGCTGAGCCTTTGCTGGGTGATGAAAGGGAGGTCCAAGCATGAGTGGGAGTGGCTGAGGTAGTAGTTGTTGTTGCAACTGAGAGAGAAAGGGAGATTGCAGGTACCCAAGATACCCAAGAAATCGTGGACTCGGCTAATCCTGAGACTTCAGTTACTGTTGATATATTGCAACCTCTAGCTGGTGGAATGCCGACCAACTCGGCTCCCTAGCTTTATCGACCCTAAATCGAAGGGTCTGTTTCTGTGATTAAGCAGCCGGTCTGTGGCTGTTGTTTACTTTTGTCTTGCCCAAATCGAAGGAAAGTACTTTTTCATGTGACTGTGACCAGGTCATTTCTTAACCCCAAATCGAAGGTTCTATTTTTTGTGACTAGGCAGTCATGGATTCAGCTAAGCCTGATAACGTAGAGCAACCCCCCGGATAGTGAAACGTCAACCAACTTGGCTCTTTAGTTTTATTAACCCCAAATCGAAGGGTCTATTTTTGTGACCAGACAGTCGGTCTGTGACTGTTATTTACTCATGCGTACCCCAAATTGATGAGTAATACTTTTTTTGATACTTGTCGTTTACGTTTCTGTCAGGCTCTTCATCATGCATATCTTTTAGTCGATACGCATTGCCAGCATTCCGTTGGTTTACTACGAAGGGTCCTTCCCAATTTGGCGACCATTTGCCGAATTTATGATCTTTCATTCCAAGCGACAATACAATTTTCCAAACCAAGTCTCATTCGGCGAAACTTTTGGGTTTAACATGTTTGTTGTATGCTTTAGCCATTTTCCGTTTGCCGGCATCAATTATTTCTAGGGCCATCAGTCGATCTTCATCTAGTTGATCAAACTCCATTAGCATGGCCTGCTGATATTCTTCCAAGCTTAAAGAATTATGTTTGGCCACCCATAATGACTTCACATTAATTTCCAAGGGTAATACTGCATCTTGGCCATAGGTTAGCCGATAAGGTGTTGTCCCCGTAGCGGTAGACTTCGAGTTTCTGATTGCCCAAATAGTTTCATCCAGAGTGAGATGACATACTGTCAGTTTATCCTCTATGTTTTTACTGATTATGTCCACAATAAGCTTGTTAACTGCCTCAGCTTATCCATTCGCCTGTACGTAATAAGGCGAAGATGTGATCATCTTGATCCCAAACTTCTCAACAAAGGCTGTCAACTTAGAACTAGTGAACATCGTCCCTTGATCAGTTGTAATCATCTCAGGAATACATATCTATATATGATTTGGTGTTGGATAAATTGAATGACATCTGTTTGATGAACCCTCTTCATCGGCTGTGCCTCTATCCATTTAGTGAAGTAATCGGTAGCCACAATAATAAAATTGTGTCATTTAGCCGATTGTGGGTGAATCTTGTCGATGAGGTTTATAGCCCATCCTCTGAAAAGCCAAGGTTTCACTATCGGGTGCAATACCTCGGCTGGTACCTGTTGGATTGGTCCATGTCTCTGACACTCTTCACAGCCTTTTGTGTATTGAAAGCAATCGGCCGTGATGGTAGGCCAATATAGCCATGGCAATAAATCAACCACTTCATCATTGGCCCAGCTCTGTGTGATCCGCAGATTCCTTCATGAACTTCTCACATGACTATTAAGGCCTCTACTTTATCAATGCGCTTGAGTAGCACCCCATTTACACTCTTTTTGTAAAGATCATTATCAATGAGCGCATACTTCAAGTCCCTCCTCTTAACCTTGGTCGCCTGTACCGTATGGCCATTTGCATAAGCGTACGTCATAACGGGCAATAAACCAAGGTGTCCGGACGTTTGAACTGGTCTCCGGGCCATATTGATCTGTCCATACTGCAGATTCGCTTGGTCGAGTGGCGTAGCTTGCCCTCAGTGTTTGGTGGCAACCATACAATAGACTAGTTAACAAGTGACTGGGCTTGTTCTCCTAGGTGTGCTATCGGTTGTACCTGAGTTGGTACTGACTGATACACATTCGACTGCGGAACAACACCTGGAGTCACAGTTGCATGCTGCACAGCGCCATTCGTCAGAGGGATGGCAAAACTAGCCGAACCTTCTCCTGGATGCAGTCGATTAACTTCTAGTTCTCTCGCCTGCTGAACCTCATTATGCACCATTGGCTTGACAATGTCAGCCAATTGTTTGGAAACCTGGTACATAATGTCGTGGATGCCCAAGTCAATCTGTTGTCTAATGAATGACGTGGTCATAACAGTTGGACCCTCAGATTGACTAGATTCACCCACAACTTGGGTTGATGGAGGAAGTGGATGGGTATCAACCGATATAGTCATACCAGAAGAAGATGGTGGCTCGTTGTTCCTTCTGGGAGGATTCTGTTTAGGATGTGGACTGGACTCTTGGTTCATTTTCTTACCAGACCTTAGGTGCATACGCCAGTGTGATCCTGACCTGGAGAATCAAACTTCGCTATGAGATAACCTATGGTCCCATTGGCATGCCAAATTTGTTTCCCTCCGAAGTGTTTGCCGTTTTATCGGCTGACGAAATCGGATTACAAATTGATTCCTTAACTAAGCGATTTGGGCTGAAAGCGGAACTCTAACTTCCAGCAATGGGTTCCCCAACTACTCCATAAAACGTTAGGATGGTGATTGAGTAAACTAAGTAGTAAGAAACATAAATACAGCTAGAGTGCAATAAATTCGATAAAGATAGACTGAAGATATGTAAAAATCAATTTTTTGATTGATTGTGTTGTCCTATTCTATACAAGTGATTTTATATTTTGAGTACAAGATCCACTACCCACGAAATCCACTAGCCAACTATGAGGAGGTGGTGCCGATTTTTTCGCCTGGACCTCTAGCACGATCGACGACACTCCCTTCAGTCTGTTGTTGGTTGCTACATTTTCTAGAAGGTCCTTTGACTTGGTCTTCGAGGCGTCTGAGTATGTGTGGGTCTCAACCGTTCCTCGGAATTATGACTCAGTAGACTACTGTAATAGTCGATGATGTTTTTCTAGCCGAGGGTAGGGCCTAACGGATTCGGCTATGATTCTGCTCAATTACCGATTTAGAATCATTTTCCACCTTCGACTGTCACTTGATTCGGCTAAATACTTTTGAGTGTTAACCTAGAGTGATAAAAAAAAAGTTTATGTTTAGTTAGATGATGGGAGACAAATGCATGGAAATTCACTGCGTACAATATTGTCGGTCCATGTATAACTTCTATATATATTTCTACAAAAGTTCTCACTCTCTCTTTTTACTACAAATCATATGACATACCTTTGTCCAACAGGATTAGAAAAGGTTGTTTGTCTATTTGATTTTACCCATGGTTGTGTCTAATTTCACCTACCTTTTTTTATTGACTATTTTTCCTCTTTGAGGTGTTAGCCAAACTAAATTAAGGAGATAATTAAGGAAGTAGAAAGAAATGTAGAATTTTGTTTTTATATTCATTTTCTTCATGTATTGTATGTTATGCAATGTATTTTATTACTCCATCGGTCTCATATTAGTTGTTAATTTGTCACATTTTCTTTTTATACGTTTCTTAAGAAATCATAAATAAAAATATTTTTTATTATTTTATCGCTATCTATCTTTAATAAATTGCACTTTATCTAAAATAGGACTAAGCTAAATCTTATTTTAAGAACATTTAATATTAAAAATAAAATGGGATAAAACAATTAAGTTCATCTTAATTTTGTAAAATGACAAATAAATTGTGATAAATATTTTTAGTAACTTTAACAACTGAGACGGATGAAATATACAAGTAGAAAGAGCCTAACGTGGCTCAAAATTAAAGAATTTGTAACAAACTCTGACAACCTAAAAATATTTACATTGTCCAATACTAAAGATACCAATTCTGTAACTTCCTAGAGCTATTTAGAAAATCTAAATTGTTCGCATCACAGTCCTCAAGTTAGAAACAAAATACCACAGTCAATCAGGTACATGTGGTAGTATCAGCTCATTTTAGTAAAAAATAAGCATCACTTTTTTAGACAAAATTTATTCAAACCAAACATTGTATATCACACCATCAAAATAAGAGCTCTTCTAATCACTGTGACTCACCACCGGTGAAATTATCGTCAATCTTTTTACGGCAACACCACCCCTCAAGCTGGAGATCGTCGATCAGACTCCCAACTTGCCCAAAGAGAATAATGAAGAGGCTCGACGAGAGCCTTTGTGCATAGGTCAGGAATATGAGAATAAAATAACAACATACCCAGTGTAATCCCACAAGTGGGGATATGAGAATAGAATAGATAGGACAATGTCACTGCTAGACTGTACATCACGTGTATATATACATGTATATAATAGTATATCATACACAAAATGAAATGTATATACATAGATATACATAAGATATACAGATATTCATAGAAGGCGTACACAGATATAACAGCAAATTTGGTCATTTTATATCAAACTTTTGCCTGAATTGTACGTTTATGCCAATTTCTTAAATTACAAATGTTTTTCCCTTGAGACTGAGTATAGTTATTATTGTCTTTAAGATTTGGGTCAACCCAGTAATGGGGACAACACGCCTAGCTTTTAATATAATATTGAGCTTTGGGTATTCATAGGCTATCTATTTGGCTGGGCTAAAGATTTGGGCCCTTTGGTTTATTGTTCCTAAGAGCAAATACTAAGTGCACTAGAGATTTTATCAGAAAATGGCACAATACCATTGTTTAAGGAGAACTTTACATAATTATGCAATACGAAAAAACACATTACATAATATTAGCAGAAAAAGTACTATATCAATTTTAGCACAAAAGAATCCCTTCTATAACATATCTCACTCTAACAGCAACCCCCATCATTAGCCTAAAATCTAGCTCCTTAATAACCTAATTATTATTTCCTTAATTATCTCCTAAGAAATAAAAAAATTAAATAAAAAGATACCACTACTAATTGCTTTCCTTTTTCAGTTTGGACATGAATAAATTTTACTATTTGTAATTTTTGCTTTATGATTTTTTATGTTTAAATAAACATTATATTCTAATTATATTAATGTAATTAAATTTTAAGGTGTAAACATATCGGAATATATATATATATTTTAAGGTGTAAACATTATATTTTAAGTCAACAACAACAACATATCCAGTGAAATCACACAACGTGGGGTCTGGGAAGGGTAGAGTGTACACAAACCTTACCTCCACCTTGGTAGGTAGAGCAGTTGTTTCCAGGAGACCCTCGGCTCAAGACAAAGCATAATCATAAGCAAAGCAAGAGAAACGGTTAGACTCAGACAGGGAATTAAAGCAGTATCAACATGATAACAAAATCGAATACGCCATGATAACGCATTCTAACAACAGGAAGCAGTAGCTAACACAGCTAAATAGGATAAACAAAGTACACTAAAGAACACGTAGCATCAGAAATCAAACTACAGGGGACTATAAAGCAATATTGCGTCTATAAGTGTGATAGGCTAATCGGGCCTACGGTAATAACACTACAACTATCATTTTGTAAGCCTCATCGGTACGCTCTACTACCTGCTATACTTCTACCCTAATCCGTATCCTCCACAACTCCCTTAGAAGTGTCCTCATTAAACAAAAAAGAAGACTAAATAAATAAACTAAAAGGAAGATTAAGGCATTGCGAAAAGTTATAGATTTGACTTTTATATGTTATGGGTAAACTAAATTATGTATTGTTTTGAAGAGTTGGGATGAGATTAATAGTTGAAAATTGAAATACTAGGGTTAAGAAAATTAATAGAATCCATGGAATGAATTAATGATATGAATAGGTTGTAATTGGTAGATTATTGATTGGTTTGAGTTACACATAGAATGGGCAAACATGAACAACAAGGGTTGGTTACAGTGAATTGATTATGTTGGAAGTTTGCAAAGATAATATGTAGATTTATTTTGTGATAATATAGGTAGTTGCAGAAGTCGAACGGATTGGTCCTAGTGACACATTTGGTTATTTCAGCAACTGTCACTCGAGATTTGAGTAACTTGAAAAGTATGGTTCACACTGATTATTTCTTGAATGAACCTTAACAAGTAATTAACCACAGATATATAATTTTCTATAAGAAATTCCTATTATTAGGCTATTGCTTTATGAACCTGCAAATATGTTGATTTACTTTACCAATGCAACTACTCAAACTTAGTGAACAGAGATCTGTTATGGGTGTTCTTAGTCATCGCCTCTTCTAACTGTATTGATATTGCATTTAGAGTTCCTTGCGTTCTTTGCAGCAGCCTAATCAAGAATTTTATCTTAAACCATTCAAATTAGACATTGATGAGCTTATAGATGAGTTTGCCAAGGTACTAGTTACTTGTTTTTGCTTGTTGTTTTCTTCAGTTTAAGTTTACTGTAGATATTCAATCTCTGTTTATTTATCTTGACTTTTCATGATTGTTCATACTGGTAATATGGTGATTTGTAGGGTGGATCTCCTACTTTTGCAGAAATGAAGAGAGTGTGGGCTTCTAAAAAGTTCTCCTATATTTTCCAGGCTAGTCCGTCTAAAGATCAGGCATGCTTTATACAATCACTCTATGCATACTGTTCTATTTTAGACTAGTGTTAGTTTGCCTAATGTGGCATATTTTTAGTTTCACCCGGAGAGAATGATTCTGATTACTGTGGCATGCTAAAGGGTATGATGTATTATCATCTACCTCTACGAAAGGGCGAGCACGACCAACCAGATATATAATATTATCTACCTTTAATGTGAAATGTAACCGGTGCATAATACTATAGTTTAGGATAGCACTGAAGTACCAATAGATCTGTAATGACTATGCCTCTTTGTCTTAATAGAACTCAAGTCAATTTTGTGTTCAAGGGAACACTATTTATTTATTTGATATATGTGGTTCTATATATCTTTGTGGTCCGGCCCTTTCCCGGACCCCGCGCATAACGGGAGCTTAGTGCACCGGACTGCCCTTTATATATGTGGTTCCGTGTTAGAAATATAAATAGTCAGGAGATTTATTTGGTTGCTAATGTAATGCATTTCATGTTCTATTTTAACCAAATTTTACTTGGTCTATCAATCACTGAGTAAGAATGTGGAAAACACGGACTAAGAACCTTATAACAAAACCTCAGAGAAATGTAGAGATACCTTAAAAAAAAATTCCAAATCAATTTCAATTTATGCTAACACATTCTTTCCTTCTTCCAAAAAAAAAGTGTAAAGTCATGTCACTCATACGAGAAGCCTTTGTTTTTCTCTAAAATTTTTTGGTGAAAGGAGCATTCATACAGTAAGGATTTCAACTTTAATCTTGACTGATATTTTCTTGCAGCAGATTAACCAAATGTAATGTATTGCAGGTTACATGGTGTCTACTCATTCTCTTTTGAGTAGACTGGGTGGCCTATATTGCCTTTACGATAGACAGCCATTCAAGCCTCCTTTAAAGATTTATATATCTCTGGGTACAAATACAGCCTTTTTAACATGATAGGCCATGAAATTGTGCTGCTTATGTGATGATTTTTCGATGGTGCAATTCTGGTCTAATGAGATGAGATGATTAACATTGCAATCAAATCTTAATAAAAAATATGAACCAATTCTGATGACATTGTCAGGAGCATATATCATCATGGTTGCTTTATGAGATTTCTGTTTCAAAATGTGTCATGGAAATACTTAAGACAAATTTAATGCTTTGGATCAGATCAATTATGAAGTAAAATGTACATTTATTTTCCTTAGATCATCTTTGAGGTCATTGGTAAAGTGAAGAGTGAGGATTTTGATTCATAGTTTCATTAGTCAATAATCATACTTTACGTAGGTTGCATTAGGAGAGTTCTCCAAACATGTAACTGGACTATCAAGTTTCTATTTTGTGCTGGTTATGTGAATGGATTTTGACCACTATTAGGTGTCTGCAATTGATGCTTCGACTGATGTTAAACCTTTTCTTGGTTTAGCTTTGCTGACATTAACCTATATAATTGAAACCACAGGTAGGTCAATACTCTATTTGGTTTCTTTAGCGATCCATAATAATAGTTGAAGCACATAATTCAAGGAATTCTTTGATAATTGATGAAAAATTCAAATCTAGGTGATGAGTAAGATGGTGATACTGAGACCATATCAGCTTATACTATAATTTTGCAAAAACGTTCTTAAATGGTAGTTTCAATTTCGTTTGAAGGACAGGTTGTGTTTCCTTTAAAGAACAATATCAGCAGGACTTCTTATGAAAATTTCTTTGGATGCCTTTTGGCAATTTTATATTCAGGAGAAGTTATTGCATCTGCATCTGCATCTTCAGCTTCAGAAATACCCCAATGAACACTATAAATTTTAGACTATCATGTGCAAAATCAATACTTTTAGTTCACACTTCTAGACTGGTTGACCATATTTTAGTTGTTCGTGATATGTAGCACGCCCTTGTGATAAATGAAGTATGACATTCTATTCATATTCCTTCAGTTGTAAATCTATGAGGATATAAAATTGTGTTTCTATGGGTGCCTAGCCCGTCTACTTCTTATCTTGCAGCACGACCTTCGTAATCAGCTGATCAATAATGAAGCTCCATTAATCTATTGGACTATAATGCTATATTAGCACGAAATTTTCTTTTTGCTTCTGTGTGGATTCCACATCAAAATGTAATACTATCTGATTAATATCTGTGGATTCCTTTTATATTGGTATGTGGAGGTCTGAAACTTGGTATTTTGGCTAGTTTTCAATACCAATTTTGCTAGTGTTGAGTTGCCAATTTGGTTTATTGTGTAACTGTCACTTGCTATTGATGCAATATTGCTGTAATTTAACGATATTTCTTATATTCCATTTGACAGGAGAGCTAAAGAATCTTAGGAACCTTGTTGCTGAGGCAAAGGCCAAAGATGTTAAAGTAGTCCCTGCTCTAGTCAAGCGTATGTTAGATAGGAACATGTTTCTTTTTGGGTTTGTGGATGTAAATAAAGCCTCTGCAGCGGAGAGACAGGAATACAGAATGCAAACCCGCAAGGGTAGCCAAGTTGGTGTAGCAGTAGAGCGTGGGACCGCAAGGTCACGAGTTCCATCCCCTGCATAAACCTTCTTGGTTGAGCCTGCCACACATGGCTTGCCAAGTGTGGTTAATCGGCTGACGTGGTTTGCAGGCTATTGCGTCAATCCGGGTTTACCCTGTGCGCACTCGAGAGAGTAGTGGCTGCGGGTTCTTCGTCAAAAAAAAAAAAAAAAAAAAGAAATACAGAATGCAAGTATCCAAATAGCGTGCAAAAAGTACGTTACTGATCCTTTTCTCACTACAGTTTGTTATTTCAGTCGCCTTGTTTCCTTGGATGATGTAGGTTATTTGCAAATAGCCGGATTGAGCACTTCACCCACATGGATATGGTATGTTTGTAAAACATTGTCTTTATAAATTCAACTTCCATTTCTAGATTATGCTTCCAGCTATTTACATTTGCATAAAGTGTCATGGATTAATGTTGCTAGATACACGGATTTTTTGAACTCAAGCACCATTTTGATGGAAATATTTAGTAGACCTGTACTTCTATTGATTGCAAGAAAATAATCGTCGTCAAAATAAAAAGTATGAAGTTATTTTTGAGCAATCGACTTTGTAGAACGTTTGTTAGTAATTTGGTTGGAACTGCTTCCGTCCATAATATGATCCAAATTGTTTGCTGGAATAGGTATTGTTTTTGTGTCGGTATCTCAGAATCGCATGTAAGTGTTATCTATGTTTTCCCCATTTCTAATTTCCTGTTTGTGAGAGGACAAAATCAATGGAGGCTTTTAAGCTTTAAATAGTGCAAAAATCAGATATCTTGTCAGAGGATTATTTGGACATATGGTTCACTCTTTCCGTTAACTGGATTATTTGAATGCTGGAGTTGATAAGTATAGCAAGTTAGCTTGATGTGAGGCTGCTTTACTGATGCAAATCCCTTCATTAGGTCTCTTGTGATTTAACCTCCCATTTTTGTCCTAGGGGAAGGAGCTTGAAGCGGATTTGCTCAAGCAAAAGTCAGCAGAATATGCAAGGGCCAAAGATCTAGGTACCTCAATGAGCTTAAACTTTTATCTGAATATATTTTGGTCATTTTCTATATGTGGTCAGCACTATTACGTGTTACGTAAAAGCATATTTAGTATTATAGGTACCTCAATGAGTTTCTTAAGGTTTTAACGGAAATATAGTTTGGTCATTTTCTATATGCGTTCAACACTAGTGAATTAAGGCATATTTAATATTCAATAACAGTGATTATGCATCGCCTACATACTGAAGTTATTGTGAATACATTGATGGAGTGAAGCTATCAATTCGTTCACAGAAGTATTGTGTTCCTTTTGTTCAGATTGTGTATAAGTCTAAAATTTTCCTCCCAAGTTGTGAGCTTAGTTCAAGATTCAGGCAATTTGGGCACGCATAAAGTCGAGGAGGACATCTTTTCACTTGTTTCTTTTTAAAAGAGGCTAGTGACATGGTGGATGTAGAAAACATAAAGCACATAACAGAGAACCAAACCCTGAGGAATGGAAAGCTCAGAAGGAACTATTTTATCAACTAACAGGCATTCGTCATCAGCCTGTCAAATACTCACTTAACACTGTGCGAGAAGAGCAGGAAAAATTCTCCCAACAAGAGGTAGCTGAAGAGCAGGATGGCAACGAAGACTTCAGTAAGGAACTAGAAGAAGTGTTATTGTCTGAGCAGAACCACTTTGACTTCGAAGAAAAGGGGAGAACATGTATAAACTAGCTTGTACTTAGAAAATGGACAAAGTTTTAGAAGGTTTATGGCTAAATTATAAGCATGCTTGTAAATGATTTTCGAAGTCAAGTATGAAAGAGCTTGCAGCTTCCAGTAGACTGTATTGTACATTTAACATTCTCCATAAATAGGATAGACGGATGAAAGTTTTTGTTCTCTTTCTTTTCTTTTTCTCCCCTTCACTTGTTCAGTTGTTGCACTTCAGTTTGACCCAAAAATTAGTTTCAACTCTTTTGTTTGGACAAGGTTCCATATCTAAGTTGTATCTAATTAATATCAAAAGTCCCTCTGAAATTGATTTAATTCGACATTCCTCCTAGTGGTTTGAACAAGTGTTGGGCCATTTTGCTAAGCAACAGGTCTAATTTTTAATTGTATTAGTTATCATCTTTTGAGATATGTCAACTGCTTCAAACTACTACATTGGTATCCCAGCAAATATAAAAGACACTAGGTGGTTTATTATCATCAACCTAAACGGAGTTACTTGGTACTTGTACTGGTAAGAAGCAGCAGGTACTCGATAAAATAATCGAGGTGAGCTCAAGTTAACTCCAACACTAATCCGGAAAACAAAAAGAATGGATTGAACGCAATGGTCAAAAACACAATCATCACATTATTGAAGGATATCCATGTTCCATCAGAAAATGGACAACTCCATATATAACTACATAGATATTTCTCTCCCTTCTCTTACTTAGATCATCAGCTTCTGCCATGCCTTTCTTTCAATGAAAGACAAATGGAGCTATAACTATTCGATGGTGATACAAATCAGTGGGGACACAAATTAGGGATCATAATCTAGTAAGGGAAGTTACCATAAATCTAAGTCCCAATTCCACTTTGAGTCCCCAAATAATGCCTTCGTAATATCTAGCCAAATAATGTCTTCCTCATATCTATACTTCAACTTCAATAATATGCACTTTCTGATCAGCTGGAGGCATATCATCAAGATTCAAAGTCAACAAACCAGAGTCTGAGTCATAGGCAAAATCAACCATATCTCCACCCCCACTACATTTCCTCGGCTTGACAGATGAGTAAGCACCAAATCGACCACACCCCTTTACTTCCATAGACACTACCGCAACTGCTTCTGTGCTCAAGTTCTCAATTCTATCTTCAGCCACAAGATTTCCTTCACCTTGATATCCCGCCTCGAGTTCAGACAATTCTGTGCCTGCCTTCAACTCGTATTTTAGTCCCTCAACTGCCCCACCAGCATTGTACATGTCAATGAGCCCCAGTGGTGCAAAGCTGAAACCAGGTGCTAAGACCTTAATAGGCGTGACAGTGTATGTCTCGTGCTCGATGATCTTAAAAGAAACAGGCATTGCTGCATTGTGAGGGAGAACAACAATCTCAGCATTTCCATGAGAGTAAAGAACACAGTCTCCGGTCCAGTTGGGGTCCACGGAAGCTTCCGATATGAAATGGACATCACGGCCTCTAATATAGCCTGTTACTGCCTCTGAGTTAGTTTTGTGGAACGTGTTCTTCCTCTCAACTGTGCACCACGCTGCACCTTGGCAGTGTATACTCCAAGCACACCAGTGTATTTGTTCATGTTCCATATCTTCAAAAGGCTGAAACATCAATATATTAGTTAGACACAATTCTCACCATTTGCAATCAAATACAAAAACAGTTCACTTGCAAATTCCCATTTCCAGCCAGAATTTTACCATAGTTGTAAAATGAAAAAAGTAGAGGAGAGTCTAAACTTCACATTTTTGTGGTAAAAAAACACTACAATTCCTTTCTCTATCCTTACTTTTCCATTCTGAACAAACCAACCTTCCAGCGCAAAAATATTCAATACTAAGGACCACTAAGCTGCCCATTCAATAAACAATACTAATGGTGAAAATGGAACACATACCTAACACCATCACGAGAAGGATCAGAGAAAAGGGTGTCCTTTGTAGGTCGACCAGGCAAACGAGCACGAAGAATTGTACCATCTGGGAGAACAAGCTTCCTCAGGACATCAAAGTTGTGCTTGCCAGGTGCATCACTGTCATTCAGAACAATAGCAAAAATTAGCAACTCATCATGAATCATCACATAATATTTCATCGTTATAAAACAAGGATTCAAATAAATACTTTTTCGGGTATTAATTTCTTACCTAACATAGACAGGGCCACCACTCAACGCCCTGGACGAGCCATGATACTCGGCCGCTGGATGAAGGGAGTGGAACATGTCCCAATCAAGCTGCATAATTTCTCCAAGGAACACACTGTTGTATGCCACACAAGCAATGTGAATGGTGTGTGAAGCTGGATCTCTAGGGTAAAAGTCATCTGATGCCCTTACTACTGCTGTCTGCTTTGAGCTGTTTCATTGAAATGATCCAAACACTAACATATTCAGTATAGTTCAAAATTACATTATTAAAACAAGTTACAAAATATGTGCAGTAGCTTCATACTAAATGTTATAAAGTTCTTAGACTCTACTATCACATTACTCGCATACATTCAAACCTCTCTATAACAACATCGTTCGTCGGGATATATTTTGGCTGCTATAGCAAAATGCTACTATATAGAACATAGAACATATAATATAAATAACATGAAAAATCGGTTCCAAAAGAAACTTGGCCGTTATAGTGAAATATTGTTGTAGAGGATGCTTGTTTTAGAGAGGTCTGATTGTGTATGATCAACATTGAGAAATTAAAAAGACACACATGGCCATGTCTCTTATTGATATTATCAATACAGAAAATATCTTAGCCACCCTTATGCCAACTTGCCAGAAAACTATTTTTAGAAGTATCTAAATCTTTCATTTGGCATATCAGGCAAACCAGAACCAACATGAATATAATACTATGAGTTTACACCTTACACTAGTTTGTATGATGCTAGTAACCAAAGAATGATCATTCTTATGAAAAAAAAAAGAACAAAACTTCAACAAATGAGGAACACTTAGATGATAATATAGTTTACTTTGTTGAAAACTTTAGAAATATTTTGTTTAATGAAAAATAATCAAAACCCCACCAGAGAATAGTCTGAAAACGAGATCTTTACACATTCTAATATGCCTTAACTTTCCAAAAAAAAACTTACAAATTTCAAGAAACTGACCAAAAATTAGTGGATAACATGAGAAATACAGATCATGTTAACATCAAATGAATAACTTAGAACTAAATTTCAGCTGTCAAGATTGAAGTTCATCATCAAAAATGAAACATACTAAAGATAAAATATCTAACCAAAATGGAAAGTGAATGTACCAGTAAAGTGCATCAGTACTGTGGCTCATGCAAGCAATGCAACCATTATCGGGAAAATTCCTAGCAACGGAAGCATCCAGAGCTTGATGATACTGTTTAGTGAGCTCAACACGACCCCCTAAACCACCCCCTAGGGTCTCCAATATACACTGCACATCCACCTTCAATCCATCCACCCCAGCTGATGCCAAATAACTATGCATTTCATTATAAAATTTATAAGCACTTTTCGGGTTAACCAAACCCAAACCCTGAACCGCAATCGCGTCCATTTTCCAACCCGGTTCATTTTCCATCACCCCTTTTGTAATATCTGGATATGTCATAACCGACACGTACTCCTCCATCCCTTTCACTCCGGGATGGACCCCACCCCAATAACCCGTTATCGCGTGCCATACATACACGTAATTCAACCCATATTTCTCCTTAGCTATATTCACAATGTTTTTAATCCCCACCTTTGGATCTTCGTTCTTCTGAAACTTTTCGTTCTCTTTTAATCCCGTAAGTCTCATCAACGGTTTCTCGACTTCCGAATCACCGCTGACCGACTGCCAGCCGTCGTCGACGATGACCCACTTCGGCGGGATACTGCCGTTGGTGAGACTTTCGAGGCCAGCTTCAACGCCCTCTTGAGTCACTTCTTGATAAAAAGCATCCCAAGTACACCACCCGAAATAATCAACAATATTAGGTAGTTTCTTCTCGTGCCTTTGCCGAAAACTTTTAAGATGCAACTTGACCGCCCTTATTGCTCCGTAATAACAACAAACGGATCACATCCAGCATGCACATAAACTGTTTGATAAAATGCCGAGCTGACAGTATCCTTATCCCCACTCTCCAGGCACAATTCGAGCTCGTCTTCAGGGTTCCCCTGAAGAACAGCTCGAAATGAACCTTCGATTAACGGAAGGAAAACCGCGTAAACAACATCATTGTTATCGGATTCGATGTGAGATGTATCTCTGGTTTCGACAAGTAAAAATTGAGTTTCCATTGGAATTTCACTTCCTTTATTACCCATTTTTTGAGCCATCCACCATAATTTGAACCTAAAACAAGATAAGAACTTAACATCTTGTAATTTCCCGAGTGGTGTGACGTGGCGATTGTTGTCTTGATCGAATTCAGCACCGAGGAATATGCCTTCTAACGGACCTGATGATGCACCGGATGTGGTGATTATGTTGTCCGCTACATTTGTTAGTATTGTTCTGTCCTTTACTATGAGTTTCCTGTCGGAAATTCTTATTGCTGGAGTGACCGTCATGGCGGCGGCTTCTTCCTCCTCCTCAAACTCAACTTCACTTCCCTCAAAGCCAAAAAACAAAAAAATCATTAGCTAGTTCATAAAAGTTTATTTAAAACATTAAATTTTTAATGTGGATTAGCTTTCTTTGATACCAGATTTTGAACCCATGATCTACAAGTTATCAAAAGATTAGCTCTGTAGTTTGTTAATACAAAATCTATAGATGGTGGAATCACACTGCAAGTTACCTCTCTGCATGTTTCGCAATTTTTACTCAAAAGATTAGCTATGTTTTTATTAAAAAATTATTTAATACTTCCTTGATTCGGAGTTGTTAAACAAAGCAATATACATGTGATATACAATGAATATATATCACATGTATATTGCGGAATGAGGCAGTCCAGCAGCACGAATGAGGCAGTCCAGCAGCACGCCCAGTTGGGCCTCTCGGCAGCCCAGCAGGCAGCAGCCCAGCACGTCCAGCCACTCGTAGGCAAAAACAATGGACAAAATGTTGTATATTAAGGAAAATATATTGTGTGTATATTGTAGTATATTTATTACCATAATTAGTGTTATACACTTACCATAATTGTATAGTTAGAATTATGGTAGAATAAGGTTTTAGGAATAGATTAGGAATAGGATTCTCCTATTTTGTAACTTGTATATATATCTATTCAATCAATGAAAATAATCAAGGGGATTATTTCTTTCATGGTATCAAGAGACTAGGTTTTACAAAAAAAATTCTCTCCCTAAATTTTTTGGACCCCCTCGGCCGAGACACCCTCCCCCTCCCCCCTCGGGTTTCTCTTCCAAAATTCGTCTTCCGCTCTCAAAAACCTCTCTTAAATTTCCCCTCCTTCTTTGTTCTTTCAATATGTCTAAGAACAATTTTCACCCCGCCCTCACAGCGATTTCCAATATCAAGCTCGGTGTCCCTATTGTCCTGAGATGGAAAACGTTCAATATGCAACGTGGGCGGAGTTGTTTAAATTCACGTTATATCTTATCAAGTTCTTCATCACATCATTCCTCCCGCTAGACCCCTTCCCCGGAGGATCCCGAGTTATGGATTACACTTGATGCTACCGTTCTTCGGTGGATATACGCCACTATTTCGCCGGACCTTCTACGGACGATTATGGAGCCGGATACCACGGCTATGGCCGCATGGAATAGATTGCGTGACATATTCCAAGACAACCAACATTCCCGTGTCGTCACACTCGAGCAGGAATTCTCTCTAGTTCGAATGGACGAATTTCCGAACGTTTCTGCATATTGCAAGAAACTAAAGGAGTTGGCGGATCAACTCCGTAATGTTGGCGCACCAGTAACAAATAATCGTCTAGTTCTACAGTTGGTTGCCGGTCTTTCGGAGGCCTATAATGGTGTTGGAACTCTCCTTCGCCAAAGCAACCCTCTTCCCGACTTCCATCAAGCCCGCTCTATGCCGACGTTGGAAGAAGGCGGTTTGGCTAAAAAGGCGGCTACCGAAGCAAGCCCAGTTGTCATGGTGGCATCCTCTCCTAGTCCTTCGGGTTTTGTTAATAATTCGGGCCAAAACCATAATAATGGTGGCGGCAAGAATAATCGCAAAAATAACAAAAACCGCGGGGGCAAACGTGGCGGTTCCGGTGATCAACAAGCAGGCGGTGGGTCCCATCCAGGGTACAGTGGCCCACCACCACCGTAGGCCCAGCAGTGGGGCCAATGGCAGTGGAACCCGCACCCTCCAAAGGCGAACTTCCGGCGGCCGGTGGGGCGGCCACAGTCCGAGCCCAATACCCGGCATTGGCGGCCCACCGGCTGTGGCCCGGCAAGAACGGCAACCACGGCGATTCTGCGCCCCGGTTCCGGCACGGCCGGGAGTCCTTGGGCCCGGACCTCCGCAAGCCCATCATGCAGCAGGCCCCACTCAGACCGATATCGAGGCCGCGATGCACACGTTGGGATTGACTCAACCGGACCCAAATTGGTACATGGACACCGGGGCCACTACTCACATGACTTCCGAATCAGGTACTCTCTCATCTTATTCCAATTTGAGCACCCCTCGGGGGATAATTGTTGGTAATGGCAGTTCTATTCCAATTCTAGGGTATGGTCAGAAAACGTTGTCTCCCCCCAATCCACCACTCCTCTTGAAAAATACTTTACATGCTCCTAAATTGATTAAAAATTTAGTGTATGTCCGAAAGTTCACAAATGACAATTCTGTTTCTGTTGAATTTGATCCTTTCGGTTTTTCTGTGAAGGATTTCAAGACGGGGAGTCATCTCATGATGTGTGATAGTAGGGGGGATCTGTATCCTATCATGCCCGGTTTTAGTCCATCGAGTCCAGCCTTGCCGTCAGCCTTTGCAGCCATCTCTCCTTCCATGTGGCATGCTCGTCTGGGTCATTCGGGATCTTCTATTTTATCAGCTTTAGATAAAAATAGCTTTATTTCTTGTAAGGGTACGAGTCGTACTCCAATTTGTCAGTCTTGTTCTTTAGGAAAGATTGTTAAGTTGCCGTTTGCAGACTCCAATTCTCATACTTCTATGCCATTTGACATTATTCATAGCAACTTATGGACATCTCATGTTCTTAGTTCAATGGGTCATCGATATTATGTTCTCTTTTTAGATGATTATTCTAGATTTTTGTGGACGTTTCCAATTGCGAATAAATCACAAGTGTTTTCCGTCTTCATCAAATTTAGAGCGTTCATTCGTAATCAATTCGAAAGAGAAATAAAAAATATTCAATGTGATAATGGGAAAGAGTATGACAATAGGGAGTTTCGGGAATTTTGTGCTACTAATGGGATAAATTTTCATTTTTCATGTCCTCATACATCTTCACAAAATGGGAAAGCCGAACGCAAAATTCGTTCCATCAATAACATTGACCGAACTCTCCTAATTCATGCCTCCATCCCTCCATATTTTTGGCATCATGCTCTACAAATGGCCACATATCTTCTTAACATAATTCCTTCTAAAGGTCTGACATATTCGTCCCCCTTAAAAATCATGTATAATAAGAACCCGTCTTATTCCATCTTCGAATTTTTAGGTGCTTGTGTTGTCCGTTATTCTCATCCACCACAATTAACAAACTTCAGGCTCGGTCTACCCCGTGTGTGTTTTTGGGTTATCCGTCAAATCATCGTAGTTATAAGTGTTTTGATTTATCCTCCAAGAAAATCATAATCAATCGCCATGTCATTTTTGATGAAACTCAATTCCTATTTACGAAAGTTCATAATCCCGAACCTAAGTCATATAATTTTTTGGATGACCAAATATCCCCGTATATTATTCGGAATTTTTCGGACATCTCCCGTACCCAAAATACTCCAGCGGGCCCACAGTACCGCCACATCCAGCAGTTTCTGCCACTGGAACAGTTCCGGCAATTGGGCTGTCCGGCCCAATTACGGAACCGGTCCAAACCGAGCCCGCATTTACCGATTTGGGCCGGCGGGCCCACCGCCTGCCGGCCGATCCGTCCCGAGCCCGAGAAAATTCCCAAAATTCCCTCAATTCTTCCTCGAGTCATAGACCGGTCACTCGTAGTCAGCGGGGTATTTTTACACCCAAAAGACATTTTAATTTACATTCTGACGTCTCTAAATCCCCCCGCCCCGCAATCCTGTGTCCGCATTAAATGACCCTGATTGGAAAATTGCTATGACTGATGAATATAATGCTCTTATTGATAATAAGACGTGGGAGTTGGTGCCCCGTCCATATGGTATTAATATTATCAGGTCTATGTGAATTTTTGCTCATAAGGAGAATTCAGATGTGTCCTTTGCTCGACATAAGGCGCGACTTGTTGGTGATGGTAAGACTCAGCAGGTTGGTATTGACTGTGGTGAGACGTTTAGTCCGGTGGTCAAACCGGCTACCATTCGCACTGTACTTAGCTTGGCTCTTTCAAAAACTTGGTCGATTCATCAGTTGGATGTCAAAAATGCTTTTCTACATGGTGATCTCAAGGAAACAGTCTATATGCATCAGCCGTTGGGTTTCAGGGATCCCAACCGCCATCATCATGTCTGTTTGTTGAAGAAGTCATTATATGGGCTTAAGCAGTCTCCACGGGACTGGTATACACGATTTGCTGACTTTGTTTCGACTATTGGGTTCACTCACAGCAGGTCAGATAATTCCTTGTTCATCTACAGCCGTGGTTCGTCATTGGCCTACATTTTGTTGTACGTGGATGATATCATCTTGACTGCCTCTTCCGATACCTTGCGCCAGTCTATCATGACCATGCTCAGTTCTGAGCTTGCTATGAAAGACTTAGGGCCTTTGAGTTATTTTTTGGGGATTGCCGTCAAGCGTCATTCAGGTGGCTTGTTTTTGTCTCAACGAAAGTATGCTGCTTAGATCATAGAGAGGGCTGGGATGTCATCCTGTAAGTCCACTTCCACGCCAGTTGATGCAAACCCAAAGCTAAGTGCCACAGCAGGTGCACCATACGAGGACCCGACCCGCTATCGCAGTCTTGCAGGGGCCCTCCGATCTTACCTTTACCGGACCGGATATTACATATGCGGTTCAAATAGTGTGTTTATTCATGCATGATCCCGAGTTGAGCACATGAATGCAATCAAACGCATCATTCGGTATATTCAGGGGACACTAGACTATGGGTTGCACTTGTATCCGTCATCTACATCCACACTTGTTTCCTACACGGATGCTGATTGGGGTGGTTGTCCCGACACCGGACGGTCGACTTCGCTCTTTGTATGTTCCTTGGAAACAACTTGGTCTCTGGTCGGCCAAACGTCGGGCAACTCGTCACGCTCAAGTGCCGAGGCGAGAATATCGAGGGGTAGCGAATGTGGTCTCCGAATCATGTTGGCTACGTAATTTGCTTTTGGAGCTTCATTGTCCCATTCAGAAGGCAACCTTGGTATATTGCGATAACATTAGTGTCATCTACCTGTCAGGTAACCCAGTTCAACACCAACGCACCAAGCATATCGAAATGGACATTCACTTTGTCCGTGAAAAGGTTGCAAAGGGTCAAGTTCGCGTCTGCCATGTCCCGTCTCGTTATCAAATTGCGACATCTTTACAAAGGGTCTACCAAATGGTTCTCTTTGAAGATTTTAGGGACAGTCTCAGCGTTCGAAAACCGTCCGCTATGACTGCGGGGATGTGTTAAACAGAGCAATATACATGTGATATACACTGAATATTTATCACATGTATATTGCGGAATGAGGCAGTCCAGTTGGGCCTCTCGGCAGTCCAGCAGCACGCCGAGTTGGGCCTCTCGGCAGCCCAGCACGTCCAGCATTGGTAGGCAAAAACAATGGACAAAATCTTGTATATTAAGGAAAGTATATTGTGTGTATATTTATTACCATAATTAGTGTTATACACTTACCATAATTGTATAGTTAGAATTATGGTAGAATAAGGTTTTAGGAATAGATTAGGAATAGGATTCTCCTATTTTGTAACTTGTATATATATTTATTCAATCAATGAAAATAATCAAGTGGATTATTTCTTTCAGGAGTAGGTGGTCAAATTCGAACATAAAATCTAATAAAATTTACATATTTAGAAACTGATAAAAGTCACACTAACTAATAATTCAAAATATTTTGAAAGTACAACAATAACATACTCACGTATAGAGTCCGGAGAGAGTAAGATAGTAAGCAAATCTTACCTGAGGTAGAGAAGACTTGAAAAAATCATGATTAAAAAAATATTATTTGTTCAAATAATAACTAAGACAAATAAATTAAAACATGAAATATGTAAAATAATCTATATAGAACTCAGTATGCAAAATAAGTTGTGATTTAAAATTCATAAACTAAAATAATCCTAACTTCGCCTCTCTGCATGGACTATAATGAAGAAACAAACTAATTAAACAAATGCCAAAGAGCATCAGAATATACTTACTTTGTGAGCAAGAATTAAAGGAGGAGATGAAACAGAGAAACGAAAAGAATTAATGGGTTTGGTGAATGAATAAGGACGTGGGAATTTTTGTGTTTTGGATTGGGTTATTTATAGTAGTGATGGAATTAAGAAAAAGAAAAAATAAAGGGAAATTAACCCTTTTAGTCCTTCAACTATCAATAAACTTTAATTTTTATCCTTATAATTTTCGGTTAAGTATTTTTAACTTTTAATTTACTGATATGTGCATTTTTACTTTTTCAATGGTGAATCTTCACAAATTTAACGAATTATTAATTGCTAAATCATTTAATTATCGACTGTTTAATTATTGTACAGTTACTCCATATTTGTGGATAAAAATATAAAACTCAAAAATTAGGGAGAAGGTAGGGGGTAAGGCTGTGTATACACCATCATCCCCAAACTCCACTTAAGAGATTACACTGGATATGTTATTATTGTTGTAAAATTAGGAAGAATGGTCAAATTTGATTTGGACTATGCGATAGGTTTAAATTTGCATAGCTTTTTAAAAAATAATTCTTAATTGCGATACACGTAGTATCACCGGATGCTAAGCTTTCGTTGTTTGAAAATAAGGGCAAATTTAACTTGTTTTAGTAACGACAAGGACATATCTGACTCTAACTATTAATAGAGGACAAATTTGTTTAATTTCACATAGCTCAAGGGTAAATTTGTGTTGGAAATAATTCAAAGATTCGTAATTGTAGCTTGATTTCAAATTTTAATAAATTCGTAATTGTAGCTTGATTTATGCCCCTCTACTGATTTCTCTCATTTATTTCCTCTTCGATTACGATTTGTTTTCTACTTTAAAGGGATCATTTGGGGTTGCGTTTGAAAAAGACACAAAACATTCTTCTTATCTTATCTTCTGAGAATTCTTGGTTCTGAGCATAGTTATGAGTTCCTAATTTCTCTTACTTGAGTGCACATTAGAGGAAATCGCTGTGTAAAATCTTGGGGGGCAACGCCAAATTCGATTGCACCTAGTCGAGGGGTTTTGCTTCTAAGATAGTGTTCATTAACACGTCACAGCTTCACATATATATCAAATATTCTGCCCTCTTACCTAGTCAGTTTCTAATTTTGCAGTACTCAATTCTTACAATTTAGAAGAAAAATTCATCAACTGCAATTTCAGATCATGGATTTGTCCTTATACAAATCCTTTCCTGATCTATCTAAACTCGAAGCACTCGGTGGTATGAATTACAAGTGGTGGGCTCAGAAGCTTTTGATCTTCTTCGAGCAACTCGAGGTTGACTACGTCCTCACAATTGATTGTCCTCAACATCCTGCTATGGTTGTCGTTGATGCTGCTGCAATTACCTCCAACATCGATGAACATATTGCAAAATATGAAAAATACAACAAATTCGTTAGAGGTCATATTCTCAGTCATATGACTAATGCTCTCTTTGATCTCTTCATCAATAATAAATCTGCTAAATCTGTTTGGGAGACTTTGGAGAAAAAATATGGGACTGACGATGTCGGTAAAAAGAAATGTAAAAAGAAATATGCTACTGGCAAATAGTTACAGTTCAAAATTGTTGAATAAGCCAATGATGGATCAAGTCCATGAGTACGAGAATCTGGTTGCTAATATTCTGGTCGAGGGTATGAAGATGTGTGAGGTGTTGCAAGCCAATGTTCTGATGGAGAAGCTTCCTGATTTGTGGTCCAATTGCCGCAACCATCTCAAACACAAGAAGAAGGATATGTCGCTGGAAGAATTGGTCAGCCACATGAAGATTGAAGAAGCCAACAGATTGAAAGATAAGGATTCCTCTCCCTATGAACTTTCTGTTAAAGCTAACATTGTGGAATCTATTGTTCCAAAAAATGACAGGTTTCAAAAATAAAACAAGAGTGCTGGTAACTTCAAAAAGAACCAGAACTAGAAGCAACTTGGGGTCCAAAACAAAAAAATTGGAAATTTTAAGAAAAATGGCAAGTTTAAAAAGGGCAATGGTGGCTGCTATGTTTGTGGAAAAACGGATCACAAAGCATGGCAATGTTACAACCGCAAAGATGTTCCTAACAATAGCCAAAAATCGGATCAAAACAAGAGTCAATCCCACATTGCAGAAGAACAAAGTGACATCATTATTGTTGTAGTTTCTGAAATCTAACATGGTTGGCAATAAAACTGAATGGATCGTCGACATTGGAGCGACCAAGCACTTTTGCTATGATAAGTAACTATTTACGCACTTCTCAAAAGTTGCAGAAGGAGAGCAAGTCTTCATGGGAAACTTTAGCAGCTCCGAGGTGTTTGGTAAAGGAAAAATTCTCCTTAAGTTAAATTCTGGAAAATCTTTATCTTTGTAAAATGTGTTGTATGTCCCCTCCCTTCGTAGGAACTTAATTTTTGGTGCTCTTCTGAATAAAGCTGGTGTGAAACTTGTTTTTTAGGGTGATAAGTTAGTTTTGTCCTGTAATTGGGAATTGGTGGGGAAGGGATACTTGTCTGGATGGTTATTTATTTTAGAGACTAAATCTGTTGCTGAGTTTAATAATAAAACTTCTATTTCTACTTATTTGGTTGAGTCTGTTGATCTTTGGCATGGTAGATTGGGACATGTAAATTATGGCTCTATGAAACGTTTGCAAAACATGTCCTTAGTTCCTAATCTAGTTGGAAATGGTCAAAATAAATGTGAAATTTGTGGTGAAGCTAAGCATTCCAGAAAACCTTTCAAGACTGTCACTAATAGACAAACAGGGTTACTTGAATTGGTACATACTGATTTAGCTAACTTTAAAAATACTGAAAGCAAAGGCGGCAGACGGTATTACATTACATTTGTTGATGACCATTCTAGATATACCAAAGTGTATCTTTTGGGAATAAAAAATGAGGCTGAAAAAATATTTTTAATTTATAAGGCAGAAGTAGAAAACCAATTGGACCCTAAGATTAAGAGACTTAGGTCCGATAGAGGCGGTGAGTACGGAACAACCTTTTTAAAGGAACTTTGTGAGCAAAATGGTATTATTCATGAATTCTCCGCTCCATATACTCCCCAACAGAATGACATTGTTGAAAGGAAAAATAGGACACTTAAAGAGATGATGAATGCAATGTTGATTAGTTCTGGGTTATCCGATAATATGTGGGGGAGGCCGTACTTTTTGCTAATTATGTGTTAAACAAAGTGCCTCATAACAAACTAGACAAAACCCCTTATGAGTTGTGAAAATGGCATGGACCTAATCTGAAATACTTGAAAGTGTGGGGGGTGTTTAGCTAAAGTGGGTTTACCTTCCTTTAAACGGGAAAATATTAGTCCTAAGATTTTTGATGTTGTATTTATTGGTTATGTTGGAAATAGTGCAGCTTATAGGTTCATGTGCTTGAATGATAGATCTGTGTGTGAATCTAGAAATGCTGATTTTTTTGAGCATATTTTTCCTTTAAAAAAAATGATGTGTCCATTTTTGTTTCTTATTCTTCTATGCCTTTACCTTCTCCTATTGTTCAAATTGATGCTATAGAACCTAGGAGAAGTAAGAGACATAGAACTGAAACTAGCTTTGGTCTTGATTTTTGACTACTTTTCTAACTGAACTCAATGATGAGGATGAACTAAATGAATTAGTTGTATGTTTTCACGTGTTTGATGATGAGCCTAAAACTTTTGAAGAGGCTATGAGTTCAATTGATGCTAGTTTTTGGAAGGAAGCTGTTAATAGCGAAATAGAGTCTATTATGTCAAATCATACATGGGAACTTGTTGACTTGCTTAAAGGAAGAAAAGCCATTGGTTGTAAATGGATCATTAAAAGAAAAATTAAAACTGATGGTTCAGTTGAGAGGTACAAGGCAAGACTAGTAATTAAAGGATTCACACAAAAATTTGGTGTTGATTTCTTTTACACTTACTCACCAGTAACTAAGATCGCCACAATACGTGCTTTACTTTCATTAGCTTCAAGTTATAAGTTGATTGTACATCAAATGGATGTAAAAATTGCTTTTTTAAATGGCAACTTAGAGGAGGAAATTTATATGGTACAACCTCCTCCTTTTGTGGTTCCCGAACAGGAACAAAAAGTGTGTAAGTTAAAGAAATCTTTGTATGGATTAAAATAAGCTCCAAAATAGTGGTACGAAAAGTTTCATAAAACTATTAGTTTTGGATTTATTGTGAACCGCGTTGATGCTTGTGTGTATTCAAAAATGTTTGGCTCTGATTGTGTTATTGTCTGCTTATATGTAGTTGATATGTTGATTTTTGGTACACATATTGATGCTATTAATAAAACTAAAATATTTTTATCCTCTCAGTTTGAAATGAAAGACTTAGGTGAAACATATGTGATTTTGGGTGTTAAGGTCACCAAAACTAGTAATGGTTTCTCCTTGTCTCAAGCTCATTATGTAGAGAAAGTGTTAAAGAAATTTAACAGTTTTGATGTTATGCATGTTAAGAGTCCTTATGATTCCAGCATTCACTTGAAAATGAATAAAGACAATAGTGTGTCTCAATCTGAGTATGCTAAAATGATTGGGAGTTTGATATTTCTAATGAACTACACTAGACCTGACATAGCCTATGCAGTTAGTAGACTTAGTCGTTATACCCATAACCCTAGTAGAGAGCATTGGAATTCTCTTAAGCGTATGTTGAAGTACCTTAGAGGTGCTATGGATTGGGGTTTGCATTATGTAGGATTTCCTGCAATGTTAAAAGGTTATTGTGATTCAAATTAGGTATCTGACAATGATGAGGTCAGTTCTACTAGTGGATATGTATTTACTATAGTAGAGCAGTGATCTCTTGGAAGTCTTCAAAACAAATTTGTATTGCCCCGTCCACTATGGAGTCCGAGTTTATTGCTTTGGACTTGGCTGGCAAGAGGCGGAGTGGTTGAGAAACTTATTGGCAGATATTCCATTGTGGGGGCGACATGCCCCACCTGTATCTCTACATTGTGACTCACAGTCTGCTATTTGTGTTGCCAAGAACAATGCATATAATGGCAAAAAGAGACATACATGTTAGGCATGAATCTGTGAGAACTTTGATAGTGAGTTGAGTGATCACTGTGGAGTATGTGAGATCTGAGAGGAATATAACAGATCCATTAACTAAAAGACTAAACATGAGACTGGTCCTAGATACGTCGAGGGGAATGGGGCTTAAGCCCATTTGTGATGAATTCATGGTAGATACCCAACCTTGTTCGCGCAAGGTTTTCTTGACAAACGAAGCCATGGAAAGACTCATATTTGTACATTTCCTATTCCTATGATGAGTATATTTTGTGAGGTTAAGATTTTTAGCTTTTAATGAGTTCATAGCCCAAAATTTGGGTGGTCCTATTGAGACGGACTTGATGAATTCACCGCTTATATATTGAGAGGTTGATCTAATACTCTTAATGATTTCATATCCCAGGGTCTGGGCGGTCTATGTGATAGACTTGATGAAATTACCTACTTGAGTGTGAAGGTTTGGCCACCTTCTATGAAACACTTGGGCAATTTTTCTAGAGCACTCATGAGCATCCCAAGTATAATGGCCTTTGTTGGTTGGTTATCGCGGAACTCATAATATTTAAAGGTAAGAGATGTGTTATTGAGAGTTATTTCTTAATTGGAAGAGTTCCAAATTCGTCCACTCTCTTGATAAAGAAGTTGCCTAATTTTCACTATGTGTTGGTTCAATCGCAAGACACCAATACTTAAGTATCAAGCCTACTTAGATGCTCAGAACTATTTTTGTTGGTGTTGTTTTATTTTTCCTTTGCATTTGTGGGGGATTTGTTGGAAATAATTCAAAGGATGGATCAATTTTAATGAATTTGTAATTGTAGCTTGATTTCAAGTTTTAATAAATTCGTAAATGTAGCTTGATTTCTGCCCCGCTATTGATTTCTGTCATTTATTTCCTCTTCGGTTACGATTTGTTTTTTGCTTTAAAAGGATCATTTGGGGTTGCTTTTGAAAAAGACACAAAACATTCTTCTTCTCTTATCTTTTGAGAACATAGTTATGAGTTCCTAATTTCCCTTATTTGAGTGCACTTTAGGGGAAATCACTGTGTAAAATCTTGGGGGGCAACGCCAAATCCGATTGCACCTAGTCGGGGCGAATTTTGCTTCTAAGACAGTGTTCCTTAACACGTCACAACTTCACATATATATCAAATATTCTTCCCTCTTACCTAACCAGTTTCTAATTTTTGCAGTACTCAGTTCTTACAATTTGAGGCTGTCCTTTTAAAAATAATCTACATATCACATGCTTCCTATATAAAGGTACCAAGAATATATATTTTAGTTAATTAAAGATTAAATATGTTTAATCGCATACTAAAGGACCGAAATAAAAGTTCATAATAAATTAAAGGACCAAAAGTGCAATTATCCAATAAAGAAAAAAGATGCAACTGTTTCGGGTCTTAACAGTGAGGGTGGATCAGACCGCCACGTTGGACCTCGGTTTTCCGGCCCGGCAACTTGTGCCCAACTTGAAAATGGAAAATGACAACTTGTTGGTGAAAATATTGATCTTTTTTTTGTTTTCCAGTAAAAAGAATGAATGAATTCAAGGCAAACTATGATGTTTTAACAGCCAGTAGGATTTCCCCACGTGGATACGGCGTAGTATGAGATGAGGTCATCAAACGGCTGATATTTCAGAGCCGAACTTTGTTTCATTTTTAGAGGAAAATCATGTAGACATTATTATTACCTCCAATTCAAATATTGCCCGTTTTACGAAATTAAATTTGTGTTAAAATATTTGATGCTTAAATAAGTAATTATTAGTATTATTAATTGAATAAAATATATATAATAAGTAGATATAGGATAGTCCTCCCAAATACTTTATGATTTCAACTATTTAATTACTCTCATCGTTTTATAATAAGTGGTGTTTTAGACTTTTATTTTGTTTCAAAATAAGTGGTACTTTAGGATTTTAATAATAAGTGGTGTCTTAGGCTTTTCATTTTGTTTCAAAATAAGTGGTGTTTTAAGATTTTAAGAAGAAATTGACTTTGTTCTTTCAAAATTATCATTATTTACATAATCAAAAATCATTAAGTAGTTTTTATTTTGTAGGCATTAATTAGGGGTAAGTTAGTAAAATAACTCATAATTTTTTAGGAGTGAAATTTTTTATGGTGGTATGCATAAGTTAAAAACATCACTTATTATGAAACGGATGGAGTATTTTTCTTAAAAGGTGTGTAAAAATCTTGAAAGAGAGATACTCCTTTGTTTACTTTTTCTTGTCCACTATACTAAAAATAAATTTTCACTTTTGCATATCAAGAAAAGATAAAAATATTTTTTTTGTTTTACCCTTAACATTAATTACTCATTTTCAAATTATTCTTCAGGTTGGGAGACTATACACAATTAACATGGATATTATAGTAAAATATATATTTCATTTATTAATTTTTAAGGGACGTGCAAAGTTAAAAGTGGATAAATAAAAGTGAACTCAAGGAGTGATATCAAATGCATTGTGTAAAAAGGTGAGTATGTGAAGCAAAGTGCATCTATCTAATTTTTCGTGGCAGCTTCCCATTTGAATAATTCAGATAATTCTTGAGATTAGACAAAATATCTTGTGTTTAAGGAAGTGATTAGACAGAATGGAAGCCCAAGCATAATCATTAAATGAACACCTGGAATATTCGGATGGAATTTAGTTGTTTTTAACATCCTTAATTGTTGGGGTCAAGTGGTGAAGCTGATCAATTACTACCTCAGATCATAATTATTGCTAGAAAGTTATATCTAGTGAAATATCTTTATTACTCTCTTCGTCTTAAATTATTTGTCATGAGTTTTAATAGTAGTTGTCTCAAATTATTTGTTATTTTAAAATTTTAAAATAAACTTAATTTTTTCTCATTTACCATGAGTAGTAATTGTTTTTGAAGACTACAATCGCTTCAATTATAGAGAAATGACACATAAATAGATCGAGTAAATATTCAATGAAGATTGATAATATCTTAAAACACAAATAAGGGTAAGATAGTCAAAAAAATCTTAATTAATATTTTTTAAGAGGCGGATAAAAAAAAATATGCTAGATAATTTGAAATGGAGAGAATATATTGAATTAACTATACCAAATCAAACTGCACAAACAGCCAAAATTAATTATATCAAAACTCACGCTTGTTAGTTAATAAATAGGTGGTTCGATTTAGGATATGGTCGGGAGCTTGTTAAGTGGTTAAACTTAAAACGGATGATTTTTTTTGTATTTATAGGAAAATAAGATAAATTCTGATTTTAATAAAACTTGTTCCCATGAAGAAATTTAAAATCACTTATCATGCTTTGAGTCGATATACGCTAAACCTGAATTACTATTTGAGCAGTCAATGAAGATGGAATGAATCATGGGAGAGAGTTCAAATTTTAATTAAGATAAAAAGATTATATAGTGGCGAAGTTTAATAGATGTAAAAATTTCTTGTATTGATGGTAATAATTTTTCATGATAAAGGTTGCAGTATTGCAAAATGCGCACATCATATTTCTATTTTTTTTAATTCCGATGATTAATCAATCAACTCTGTCTAACGTGTTAAGTTGGTTAAACCAAATATGGATCTTCCCTTGACACAAAATGTCACCAATTGGGGGCTGACGTGAATTAAGGGGAAAAAACGTAAGATGGAATAATTTTCCATATAGATTCTTTTCATTAATCACAATATATATAGTTGTACACATATTGATTTCTAATACAGTAAGAATCCTAACTTACCTTAAATGGTTGATTCATAATACAATAAGAATCATAAGTTACCTTAAATATACATCTATCATAATTATAAAATATACTATGAATATTCGCTAATACTTCCCCTCAGTCGGAGCGGGAGGAGGCCGAACGCTAAGGCTGGATCGGAAGTCGGTGAAGAGCTGTCTCGGTAGTCCCTTTATGAAAATATCTGCATACTGATAGGCGGAAGGCACGTGTAATATTTTGACTTGACCAAGGGCAACCTTCTCTCGCACAAAGTGAATATCCATCTCAATATACTTAGTCCGCTGATGTTGGACCGGGTTGTGAGATATATATATATGGCAGATATGTTGTCACAATAGACTATAGACGCCTTTCACAGTGTACACTGGAGCTCCAAAAGAAGATTTCGGAGCCAACAGATCTCAGCAACGATATTAGCAACTCCGCGATACTCTGCTTCAGCACTCGCACGGGATAGCGTGTCCTGTCGCTTGGCGGATCATGAAATAAGGTTATCCCCAAGAAATACATAGTAGCCTGAGGTGGAGCGACGTGTGTCTAGGCATCCTGCCCAATCTGTATCCGTGTAGGAGAGTAACTTGGTTGGGGCAGAGGGGTAGCAATGTAGTCCAAAGTCCAGTGTGCCCTTAACGTATCTGATAATACGTTTGAGGGCTGCAAAATGGGACTCTCGAGGGTCGTGCATAAACAAACACATTTGCTGAACGACATATGCAATATCAGGCCTAGTGAATGTAAGATATTGAAGGGCACTTGCAAGACTCCGATATAGAGTGGGATCAGAAACTGGTCCACCCTCATTGGCACTGAGCTTGGATTTCGAGTCAACCGGAGTTGACATAATTTTACAATTTGTCATCTTAGCCCTGTGCACTACCTCTTCTGCATATTTGCGCTGACACAAAAACATAGTAGCTGCAGATCTAGTTACTGATATATCCAAGAAATAACTCAGCTTGCCCAGGTTAGTCATAACAAATTCAGTTTTGAGTAGAGCAATGATTTCATTCTTTAAACCATCAGATGAGGCAGTAAGAACAATGTCATCCACATATAATAGCAAATAAGCAGTGTTGCTACCTCGATGAAAAGTGAAGAGAGAGTTATCACAACTGCTACATATAAAACCGATCTGCATAAGATACCTGACAAAACGATCATACCAAGCGCGAGGTGCCTGTTTCAAGCCATACAATGACTTTCTGAGATGACATACACACTGCGGGACTGTCGGATGAACAAATCCAGGGGGATGATGCATGTACACAGTTTCTTTCAAATCCCTATGAAGAAATGCATTCTTGACATCAAGCTGATGAATCGGCCAATGCATGCCCATAGCAATACTGAGAACAGTCTGAATAGTGGTCGTTTTAATTAGGTGATAAGGTATGTGTGGAGAGGTTGAAGTGAATCTTGAGTTTGAAAATCCCGTGTTGGGCACGAGTTTCCATGCGGTGGGTAGGCAGTAGTGTTTGGACTGGGGTGTGGGGGCTGGCCGGCTTACGGGTTCGGAGGCGGCGACGATCTTCTTTGGAGGAGGCAAGAGACGTGGCTGGAGGCAGAAAGAGTACTGGTGGGGTGTTCGACCGAGAGCTGGGAGTTATTTGGTCGGAGGTTGTGCCGGACAGTGGTGGGGACGGAGCTGCAGGCTCTGTCGAAACAGTGGACTGCCGGTGGTATAGAGATTGGATAGCTGGGGACAGACTCGGTTCATCGAGAAAGGTGTAATCGGTGGTCTGAAATTTTTGGAGATTTGAAAAAGTAAAGGTCGTCTCGTCAAAGGTGACGTGACGGGAGACGATGATTTTGCGAGTGGCAATGTCATAGCACAGGTAGACCCGATGAGTAGGAGAGAGAACAACGAAGACACAGGCATGGTGCGAGGGGCAAGTTTGTGTGGTGTAGTGTAGGCTATGTTGGGGTAGCATAAGCAACCGAAAATACGGAGATGGTCATAGGATGGGAACCTACGGTATAAGGTTTTGGTAGGGGTCTTGTTTTGGAGAGTGCTAGTTGGTAAAATATTAAGAAGGGATTCTACCATTTTAACAGCATAGACCCAAAAAGGCGGTGGAAGACAGGCATGAAACAGAAGAGTGTGAACCATGTTATTGACGGTACGTATAATTCGTTCAGCCTTTCCATTTTGGGAGGAAGTATAGGGACAGGAAAAATGGAAAACCATGCCTTGTTTAGATCAGAAATTGTGAAATGTCGAGTTATTAAATTCACTTCCATTATCACATTGGAATGATTTGATAGATTTTTCAAACTGTATTTTAATGAATTTTTGAAATTCAAGGAATTTGGCAAAAACTTCAGATTTGAATTTCAGTGGGTAAATTCAGACAAAATGTGAAAAATCATCTAAGAATACTAGATAAAATTTGTGACCCAAAGAGCTAACAACCAGAGATGTCCAAAAATCAGCATGAACAATATCAAAAGGAGAAAAAGTAACATTGTTTGATGACATAAATGAAAGACGAGTATGCTTGCCAAGCGTGCAAGAAAAACAGTGTTGGGCAAGTTTCCCATTATTACATTGAATACACTTAGTAGTCCTAAGAAAAGTAAAAACAGGGTCTCCGGGGTGTCCGAGTCTGTTGTGCCAAGTTGAGGGAAAGATAGCCGCAAGGGATAGAGGTGATTGCGGTCTGACAGCGGAAGATTGAGTGAAGGGGTAGAGGTCTCCCACACTATTGCAGCGCGTAAGAATTTTCCTCGTATTGAGATCCTTCACAGAAAACCAAAAGGGTCAAATTCAACAAACACATAATTATTGCAAGTGAATTTTCTAATAGAGATTAAGTTTTTAATGATGTTAGGGGTGTAGAGTACGTGATTTATGGAGAAAGGCGGGTGGGGATGTTTAGTATGTGTGTTACCGTAACCTTCAATCGGAATGCGATGACCATTGCCGACAGTAATAAATTGAGGACACTTTAGCCGAAGTAGTTGAGATAAGTTACATGACGATCGGGTGAGGTGAGATGTGGCTCCGATGTCCATGTACCAATTTTCGTCGGGATGTTGAAGGTTCACGGTGCTGAAGGCCTGGCCTAAATCGGTGGGGGTCAAGCTGCTGCCTTGCGGGTGCTGCTGGACCAAGACCAAGTGGGCCTGCATGTTGGTTGGGCCAGAGCCCAATAGACCGGGTGACAAAGCGACTCGCTGGGCCGGGCCCCCGCAGCTTGGGTAGGGGCATGCAGGCGAGGCCCAGTTCCCTTGATTGGGCCACATTGGTTGCTCTCCAGGCCACGGGAGATAGGCAACAGGAGTTGGGCCTGGCTACTGGTTGCGGTTGCCCTTACCGCGGCCCTTCCCTTTATTGTCGTTACCGCGACCTCTGCCGACACGCCCTCCGCCGTAGGACTGCTGCTAGTGGTGGTCTTGCGGTAGTGGCTGGGTGGTGTTGGCCGCCGGTGGTGGCATGCCGTCAATGGCTAATGCCTTGTGATTGTGCTCCTCTTGTTTAGCACAACGGGTCTCTTCTAACAAAAGTTGTGAACGTTCTTTGTTGAAACTTGGGAGGGGGTCGGCCTGTTGAATCATCGTTGCGAGTGTATCATATTCACCTTTCGGTAAACCAACAACTAGTTGAAGCACCATCTTGGTTTCGGACACAGAAGTCCCTACGTTGGAAAGTTTGTCGGTTATGAGTTTCAGTTATTTACAATATTCAGACATGTTAAAATTCTCGAGATGTGTATTGTTGAACTGCTCTTCCAAATACACGGCCCGAGTATTTTTATTATCCTGAAAAATTTCTTCTAGCCGGACCCAAAGTTCACGTGTCGTAGCACCTATTTTTATGATAGTGCACAACAAGTCTTTAGAGATGGTGCCGTAGATCCATTGTTTGACGATGGTGTCAAGGCGACGCCAGGTTGAGTCTGCAACATCGATTGGACGAGGAACATAATCATCAATATGGTCGAGCACATTGTATGCACATGCATGAATGTAGAACAGTTCCATCCACATAGAATATTGACAGTCTTCTTGGTCAAGAATTATAGGGATAAAATTCATGATGTTGTTAACGGCGAAAGCCGGATGAAAAGAAGACAATGAACGTTGAGGGGGGTTGTCAAGTGTGCCAGTTGATGAACCGGAATTAGTGGGGGAAGTGGGGCGAGACATGGTGGCAACCTTGTTGCCTCCGGCCAAGAGGAAGGGAAATTTGGGTGGTGGTCGACCGAGAGAAAAAAAAAGTAGAGATGGGTAGGGATTAGGGGTGGCGTCGGCCGAGAGGGAAAAATGGATTTGGGGTGGCGTCGGCCGAGAGGAAGAAAAGAGAAGAGTAGGGATTAGGGTTTGGCTCTTGATACCATGTAAGATTGGAATAATTTTCCTTAGGGATTTTTTTCATTAATCACAATATATCTAGTTATACAGAGGTTGATTCCTAATACAATAAGAATCCTAAGTTACCTTAAATATATATCTATCATAATTACAAAATATACTATGAATATTCAGAGAATATTCGCTAATAAAAAATATAGATATGTGGCAATATAATGCAACTTTGTCTGTATTTAGGAATAATATCAATAGTGGTGGCCTTAGTTTGCGTACTTCTATTTACTTTTACACTTACATCCATAAAAATTCAAAAGGATAAAGGAAGAAAAAAATCGCTTGACAAGAATATGACATCGCCTATTGACTACACTAATCGTGAGATATTTATGTTCATTAATCATATTAAAAATGCTCCTAACCTAACGCCTTACTTTCGGGGGCGTATTTGAAAGGACAACACAAGTCATGCGCCCTCATTTGTTTTTATTAAAATAAAGACGTTTGAATCTGAACACACATCTTAATGATTAAGATATTTATGTTCACTAGTCATTGGAGATGATTTGTAGTGGTGGTGATGGTGTGATAGTTGCGATGGTAGAGGTGGTTGGAGTTGTAGTGACTGGCGCAATAGTGGCGGTTGACAGTGGTGGTTGTTGTGATGATGGAGTTGGTTGATGTTAGTAATTCACAATGTTGGTGGTGACGGCTAAAGAATATGTGGTGGTTGACGAGTAGTTGGTTAAGGTGCTAGTTATGATGATAGAGGTGGTTAGTATTAAGGATTGGCCACAGTGGTGTGGTAGTGGTTGATAGTGGTGGTGGTGGCGACGGCGACGACGATGACAGTGGTGGCGTCAGTGGTGGCGATAGTTGTTGGTATAATTATAATGATAGATATGGTATATGTGATAACGACTATCAACAATGATGGTTGTCGATGGTGATGGTGATGGTGATTGTGATAGTAGAGGTGGTGGTAGTGATTGTTGTGATGGCAAAGATGATTAATGGTGGTGGAATAGAGTGAGGGTGGGTGGGTGAGAAGGGTAGTCGGGTGAGGGTGGTAGGTAGGTAGGGGTGGTAGGTTGGGTGGGTGGCGAGGGTGGGGGTGGGGAGGATGGTGGTGGTTGATAATGATGGTGGTTGTGATGGAAGAGGTGGTTAGTGGTGGTGGGGTTAGGAGGGTGGGTGTGGGGTTGGTAGTTCTGGACGGATTGGTGGTAAACTTAAAAATGTCCCTTAATGATATTAAGACTTTCTTCAAGATCTAATGATAATGAATTATTCAGACCAATTAAGTGTTTAGATCTTAATGTAAACAAATGCACTTAATGGCCTAAGGTTTAAAAAATTCAGATTCAGGCCTTCATTAGGTGCAAATAATTAGGCCTAAATCAAGTGAAAGAGGCAATAAAAACATGTCACGTGTCAAAATAACATAGCATGACAAGTAAATTAAATGGATAAGGCATAAGAACCCCCCCCCCCCCCCCCCTAATTACCCTTCTGAACCTAATTTTTTGTATTATTTACATCTCTAAACTATGCGAAAGTCTTATTACCCCTGAACTCAAATTTTCAATTTTGTTTAAACCCCGGAATTCTTTTGATTCAGTTTTTATTGTTGTCTAAGTGCGGTTTTTGGTGGATTATTTTGCTGCTATTTTGATGGAGTTTATACAATTTTGATCTAGTTTCGATCCAATGGCACGAACCACAACAACTTGCAAGTTTTATATATCAAATAAATGAAGAAAACTTGTGTAAAATATCAACTTTACAAGTATGACAGTTAATAAACTGTGCAAAATATCAAGAATAATTTATAGATATCAAAACAAGAGATTCAGCTTCATGGATACAAAAATCAGTGCAAAAGTGCACTTAACTGTGTCATAACATCATCTTAATAGAAAACAGGTTAAACACAAATTTCAGAGCAATCTTGACAATTAAGTTCAGGAAGGTAATAGGACTCTCGCATAGTTCAGGGGTAATATGACCCTTGCATAGTTTAGGGGTGCAAGTGAATAATAAGAAAAAATTAAGTTGAAGGGGTAATAGGTCCCTCGTATAATTTAGGTGTGTAACTTAAAATTTCGGCATAGTCTGGGGGTTCTTATGTCTTATCCCTAAATTAAGGCTAGTGAAAATATGTCACATGTACAAATGACATATTTCAACCAATCAAGTCTCCGCACAATTCTTCCTCCTACTACTATAATATAGATCCTCATAATTCTGATGATGGGTGGAAAAAGAATTTGTCTCTGCATAATTCTTCCTCTTATTACTATAAATAAGCATCCTCATAATTCATAAATAATATCATAACTCTTAATAAGAAGTTAGAGAAAACTTGTGGATCAAAGATTTTAAATTTCTCCACAAATTGTAAATTTTATAAACATTTGAAGATCAGGACCATGATTCAAGATTAAATTTCAAACTCTTAGATTAAAGTCCATCGAACTATAAGATCAAAAGGTTCATAGAATTGTAACATTCACTATATTCAACATAAAATGCTATACTTAGTGCAATAATTTCTAATCTTAATAGTAATTTTTATTACGCGAATTTTGTGTCTACTATTCCCTTCGGATCAAAAAGAGTTTTCATTTAGCCTTTATTTTTTGAGTCAAAAAGAGTGTTCACTTACCAAATCAAGAAAAAAATAATCTTACTTTTCCAGATTTGCCCTTATTAAGTGTTAGGTGACCAAATCTTAATATCTATTTAATTAGGGGCATTTTAATCAAATTACCTATTCTTGCCTAGAAATTAGTATTTTCTTAAGGAGTGTACAAATGGCTAAGTGAACACTTTTTTTTTATCCGGAGTGATAGAAATAGGGTATACACGGTAAAACCGTGTATACCAAGTGGCCAAAAATAGTTTGGTACTTACCATATATTTTGTAGAATTCTTGTACAAGTGTAATTATGATATTAATATTATATTAGGAATATGTATTAGTCTTGTATTAGGAAAATGTAGATTTATTTTTCATATTTAGATATTGTATATCATGTATATATATATCTCTTCAATTAATGAAAATAATCAAGGGATTATATTCTTTCATGATATCAGAAGTCTAGGGCAAATATTTTCCTTCTCCCCGCAATTCTGTTGCCCACCTAGCCGTCGGCCACCATTCTTTTTTTTTCTTCCCAATTTTTTTCTCCAAATCCCTAATTCTCCTCTTGTTCTTTCATTATGTCTACCTCAAAGAACACGTTTCATCCAGCCCTTACAATCTCCAACATCAAGAAACCACATCCCTATTGTTCTTGAGATGGAAAACGTCCAATACGCGACGTGGGCGGAATTATTTAAAGTTCACGCTCGCATCAAGTCCCTCATCACATCATCCCCTCGGTAACAGAAAAGGAAAAGGTGCCTACCCCAGAGGATGACCATGTGTTATGGACAACTCTTGATACTATCGTTCTCTAGTGGATTTATTCCATTATCTCTACAAATCTCTTGCAGACGATTATTGAACCCGACGTCACGGCGATGGATACTTGGAATAGGGTGCGTGATATATTCCAAGATAATAAAAATTCTCGTGCCATCACTCTTGAGCAGGAATTTTCCCATGTTAATATGGAGGATTTTCCGAATATCACAGCATATTGTAAACGACTGAAAGAATTGGCGAATAAACTCAAGAACGTTGGTGCGCCCGTCACCAATGATCGTCTTGTTCTTCAAATGGTTGCGGGCCTATCCGAGGATTATAATGGCATTGGGACACTTCTACGTCAAAGTAATCCCTTCCACCGTTCTACCAGGCCCGTTCTATGCTCACATTAGAAGAGGTTGGCTTGGCTAAAAGGGCGGCTACCGGAGCAAATTTCGTCATGATGATGACTACGTCCGATGTCCCTCACTCGTTCTCGCATAATTCTAGCCAAAATCGTAACAACGATGGCGGTAAAAAGGGTCAAAATTGGAAAAATAGTGGCAAGAACCGCGACGGCGACAACTACAGTGGCGATGGTCGGAGCAATGGCGGCAGTGGTGGAAGTGGGCCGGCTGGGCCGCAGCGCCACTGGCCGCAACCTTGGGCCAACTGGTCGTGGGGGTGGGCCAGTAGCCAGTGGCCCAACATGTCCTACCCGTTGGCTTTTCCAGCAAATTGGGCCTAGTTCCAAAATTATCAACGGCCTAATTTCCAACATTCTCAGGCCAAACAGCCTGTTGGGCCTCGGCCTCAGCCTCAGCAGGCCTTCGTTGTTGTGGGCCCAGCAGCCGTCCCGTCACTCACGAATATCGAGACCGCGATGCATACATTTGGATTAAATCCTCCTGACACAAATTGGCATATGGACACTAGTGCCACTTCTCACATGACGTCTGCACCAGGTAATCTCTCATTTTATTTCAATTTGAGCAACAATTGTGGTATGATTGTTGGTAATAGTCATTCAATTTCAATTCGTGGTTATGGTCACACAAATCTGTCTCCCCGCATCCATCTCTAGTCTTAAAAAAATGTTCTTCATGCCCTCACTTATTTAAAAATTTGGTGTCTCTCCGTAAATTCACAACTAATATTTGGGTTTCTGTTAATTTTGACCCTTTGGATTTTTTGTGAAGGATTTCAATATGGGGATACCTCTAATGAGATGTAATAGTAGGGGAGAGCTTTATCCAATCACCACCACAACCATTTAGGCGAGTCAAGCCACACCTTCAACATTTGTCGCTCTTGCTCTTTCTTTGTGGCATACACGTTTGGGTCATCCGGGGTCGTCTATTATTCCTTCTCTTCAAAATAATAATTTTATTGATTGTAAGAGTACGCGTAGTACTCCTATTTGTCCTTCTTGTCCATTAGGGAAACATGTTAGATTACCTTTTGTAGCATCTAATTCTAGTACGCTGATGTCTTTTGACATTATTCATAGTGATTTATGGACATCTTCCATTTTAAGTTCTTTGGACCATCGCTATTATAATTTATTCTTGGATGATTATTCTAATTTTTTGTGGACCTTTCCTTTATCTAAAAAGTCTCAAGTTTTTTCAACCTTCTTAAAATTTAGGGCATTCATCCGTACCAAATTTGAACAGAAAATTAAAAACATTCAATGTGATAATGGAATGGAATATGATAATGGGTCGTTTCAAGATTTTTGTAACACTAATGGAATATCTTTTCGATTTTCTTGTCCTCATACGTCCTCACAAAACGGGAAGGCCGGAAGAAAAATTTGTACCATTAATAATATTGTCCGAACCTTGCTAGCCCATGCTTCATTACCTCCTTCTTTTTGACATCATGCATTACAAATGGCTATATACCTCCTTAACATTCTCCCTAATAAAGGTTTAGCATATCAATCCCCACTTAAAATTCTTTACAATAAAGATCCATCATATTATCATCTTAGGGTGTTTGGGTGTTTATGCTATTCGCTTTTCCCATCTACTACAATTAACAAACTTCAAGCCAATTCTACCGCTTGTGTGTTTTTGGGTTATCCAACTAATCATCGTGGTTAGAAATATTTTGATTTATCCTCTAATAAAATCATAATTAGTCTCCATGTTATTTTTTATGAAACCCAATTTCCGTTTGTTGATTCGTATAATTCTGTGTCTAGTTCGTATAATTTTTTGGATTATGAGCTCTCACCGTATATTATCCATCATTTATCTGAAATGTCCCATGACCCAAATTCGCCAGCAGGCCCACTACCTACTGGCCTAAATATTCACGCTCCAGTCCCTGAATCTCGGCCAGCAAGCCCACTGCATGCTGGCCCAATTTCTCACACTGGCCCAAATAACATCCTCCTTAGTCCACATTTTTGTCCAGCAGGCCAACTGCCTGTTGGCCCAGCTTTACCGTCACTACCTCATGCCACTGGGCGAGCATGCCCATTACCTGCTGGTCCAGTTTTACCCGACACCTACCCAGAACACGTCCTCTTCTATTTCGAGTCAAGGGCATGTTACTCGTAGCCAACATGATATTTTTAAACCTAAACGACATTTTAATCTAAATTCTAATGTCACCAAATTACCCCTACCACGTAACCCAGTGTCTGGCCTTCATGACCCGAATTGGAAAATAGTCATGGATGACGAATATAATGTTCTTATTGAAAATAAGATGTGGGAGTAGATGCCCCGTCCGCCTTGTGTCAATATTATTCGTTCTATGTGGATTTTTACTCATAAAGAAAAATTTGATGGTTCTTTTGAGAGACATAAGACCCATCTTGTAGGTGATGGTAAAACTCAACAGGTTGGCATGAATTGTGGAGAGATATTTAGTGTGGTGGTCAAACCGGCAACCATTCGCACTATTATAAGTCTGGCTCTCTCGAAAGCATGGCTCATTCATCAGATGGACGTGAAAATGATTTCTTACACAGTGATCTTAAGGAGACTATTTACATGCATCAGCCCTTGGGGTTTAATGACCCTAATTGTCCTCACCATGTCTATTTAATGAAGAAGTCCTTGCATGGGCTTAAGTAGGCTCCACATGCTTGATATAAGAGGTTTACCGATTATGTGTCTACGATTGGGTTCTCTCACAACAGGTCTGATCACTCTCCGTTCATCTATCGTCGTAGTACTTCTCTGGCATACATATTGTTATATGTGGATGGTATAATATTGACTGCCTCGTCTGATAATCTGTGCAAGTCTATCGTGTTCCTTCTTAGTTCAGAATTTGCTATGAAAGACTTGGGGCCATTAAGTTATTTTTTGGGTATAGCTGTCACCCGTCATGCATGTGGTCTATTTTTATCGCAGAAGAAGTATGCGGTTGATATTATTAAGAGAGCTGACATGTCATATTGTAAGTCATCTTCTACTCCGGTTGATACCAAACCAAAGCTGAATGCTACGTGTAACACACCATATGAGGACCCCACCCACTATCATAGTCTTGCAGGGACTCTTCGGTATCTTACTTTCACGAGACCCGATATTACTTATGCAGTGTAGCATGTGTGTTTGTTTATGCATGATCCGCGGATTGAGCACATGCATGCGCTCAAACACATTATACGATACATACAGGACACACTTGACTATGGACTGCATTTATATCCTTCCTCCGTCTCTACTCTCGTGTCTTATACATATGTTGATTTGGTGGATGTCCAGATACCAGACGTTCGACATCTGACTATTGTATGTTTCTTGATGATAACTTGGTCTCTTGGACAGCAAAACGCTAGTCTACGTTATCACGATCCAGTGCGGAGGCCGAGTATTGAGGAGTAGTCAATGTGGTGTCTGAGTCATGTTGGCTGCGTAATCTTTTATTAGAGCTTCACTTTCCTATTCAGAAAGTTACCTTGGTCTATTGTGATAATGTTAGTGCAGTCTATCTCTCTGGAAATCCGATCCAACACCAGCGCACTAAACATATCGAGATGGATATTCACTTTGTTCGCGAAAATGTAGCTCGTGGACAAGTATGTGTCTTGCATGTCCCTTCAAGGTACCAAATTACTGACATCTTTACTAAGGATCTTCCCTTGGTTCTGTTTGAAGATTTTAGGGATAGACTCAGCGTACGACAACCGCCCGCTATGACTGCGGGGGTGTGATAGAAAGAAGGTATACACGGTAAAACCGTGTATACCAAGTGGCCAAAAATAGTTTGGTTACTTACCAAATATTTTGTAGAATTCTTGTACAAGTGTAATTATGATATTAGTATTATATTAGGAATTGGTATTAGTCTTGTATTAGAAAAAAAATAGATTTATTTTCCATATTTAGATATTGTATATCATGTATATATACTTTTTAAATTAATGAAAATAATGAAAGGATTATATTATTTAACGGAGGGAGTATTAGCCATAGTACCACTTTATCTCCTTTTTTCCGTCACTTATTATAACCAATAGAGGCCATCCGCCCCTAAATCCTAACTATCAATAATAGCTATAATTAAAAGTGGCATGACACATTTTTTAACCTTAGCCAACCTATTGCATTATTGTCTGATTTGATTCTTTATGTGAAATATCTCATCTTCATCACTTTTCTCAATAATAATTGAAAGGTAGCACTATTTATAACCACTCACTTGAATACGTTTGGTTTTATTTATTTTCCAAAAAGGTGGAACTCCCACCACAGGAGCCTCCACACCCCGGTCCGACAGGTCTGTGAAGGAGGTAAATCATGGTGACTCAATTGATTTCAAAGTTTAGACCAGTACTACGCTGCGCACAAGGGGCCCTCCTTTATTTCAAGAAGTAACCCCACACTGCCGCTGACGGAATTCGATCGTTGACCATTTTTCAAATATCCCCCTTGATAACCAATTGAGCTGGCCAATCGGACATTTGGTTTTATTTATAAGCAGCTTACAAGTAGCTTTGTTTTTTGTTGCCAAAAAAAAGAAGGGTTCTTTGCTCATTGGCAAGAATTTAAAATCAAGTGGTGAAAGTTGTACTGTGTGCGTTATACAATTTCCAAGAAATCTGCTCCCCTAATTGGAGGAAATATTGTGTCATAACAAATTGTGGACAGAATTTGCCGGTTTCGGAAAGGAAAATGAAGGGGTAGGATTTTGAGAAATTTGAAATCAACAGTTGTTGAAGGTCTGTTTAGTTGTACTTGTTCAGAGGCATGATCGATTGTTGATTTAGGAGTTGAATCGTGAAAAACTCCATCATTGAAAATTCGAGCTTTCAACATAGATTTTCAATCATAACAATCGAGGTAAGATCTTTATGCATTGTATTCTTTTCAAATCCCACCTTATAGATTACATATTTACACTGAATATGTTAGTGTTGTTGTTGAATTTTTAAAAGCTCGAATACATCATTAGAGGTTAATATCTCAAATTTGGGGCAATTTGATGAAAATTAAAGGTGTTTTATATCAAATGTTCAGTAGCAACTACTTCCTTTTTAAATTATTTGTCATTTTTTTGTAGTTTCACACCCCCTAAGAAATAATTCTTCCGTCCTAATTTATATGACATTCTTTCTTTTCTAGTCAGCCAAAAAAGAATGTCATTTTTATATTTAAAAATAATTTAATTTTAAAATGTTCATTTTATCTTTAATGAAATGATTAACAAACACACAAACTTCCATGACTCATTTTAGATCAGAAATTTCAAAAGTCTTCCTACTTCGTGTCAAGTCAAACATTTTCATATAAATTGGAACAGAGGGAGTATTAATTAGGAGAGGTATTTGACCTATTTTACCTTTATTTATGTTTAACTTATAATTTCTCTTTATTAAATATTTATTCTATTTATATATTATTTTTATTAATAATAAAAATAAAATAAAAAATAATTAATTATATTTTTAATTTCTTAAACGATAAATAAAATGAACACCCATTCGGTTATGTTTAAAAAATTTATTTCATAGAAGTCACGTGTAAAGAGGTCCTATTCAGAGTAAGTGCATAACAAAAGTTGTTGACAGGAAAGTCCAAAGTTAATTTCAGATAAATAATTTAAGACCGATGTAGTAGCAGTGTATTTGGACTTAGATTTTCTTGCCGAATTATCACTCTTGACTTCAGGTAATTCATCCACGTCTGCAAGATATTTGACGGCGTCTACTAATATTTCGAGCGTGAATATATACGTACGTGTGCAGCTAAATTATCAAATACAAAAATATATCAGCGCAGATCTCTATATATAAGGTGGGCCCACACGCTGATACAAGTAGCATGTCGAGTATGCAATTATTAAATATGACCCAAAAAGATCTTTGTTTCTTTTTTAAGTGATTTTTCATGATTATCCAGAAAAATAAAATGAATACCCTCTGCATCCATTTACAAAATTTGCTCCTTAAAAATTACTCAATCATCTCAAATTATCTCTCATTATTTTTAAAAATAGTTATCTTAAATTATTATTGTTTTGAAAATTTTATATAAAATTAATTAATTTTTTCTCATTTTAACCTTTGTGGTTACTTCCTCCATCTCAAATTATTTATCGTGGTTATTAAAAATAGTTATCTCAAATTATTTATTATTTTAGAAATTCGAGTCATATTGATTAATTTTTCTCTATTTTATTCTTTGTCATTAATGAAGATGACACATGAATAGAGTAAACATTTAATAATGAGAGATTATAACTTAGACATAAATAAAGATAAAGCAGGTCAAATATCCTTTCTAATTAATATTTCTTAAGGAGCGTGTAAATAAAAAAAATGAGAAATAATTTGAGACGGAGGGAGTATAGTTCTTGAATGCTACAAACATCTTAATAGAGTAAATATTAAATAAAAAGAAAGATTATATATCTTAAGATATAAATGAGGATAAAATAGTTAAAAGCTCCTCTTAATTAATATCTTTTAAGAGCGTGTAAAGAAAAATACGACAAATAATTTGAGACAAATAAAGTATATAAACATAGTTATGTGTACTATATACTTTTGGAATATGAAATTCACATTTTTTTATAGTAAAAATGGTTGAATCGTGTGATTATATACCATTAAGGTATACAAGATGTGAATGTAAATCCTAAAAAGAATACAATATACATATATACCGGAGTATCTGATACCCCTTCAATCCCAATTTAAGTGTTAGGTTAGATTTCGAGAGTCAAATTTCTTAATTTTAATCATAAAATTAATTTAATTTTTTAAAATAATATTTATATATTTAAAAACTATATAAAAATATTATAATTATAATAGTTAACCGTTCAAAAAAGATTAAAATGTATGAAAATTATACAATAAAAAAATTATTTAACTTTCAAAATTCGAAAACCACCACCACAAAATTGTGCGAAGGGAATAGTAGTTTCCCTAAATAGATTGAAGTGTAATATATTTAAAATAAGTACTTTTGTGTTACTTTCTGGACACACCATGTATATATCCCTTATTTAAACAACAATCTTCATTCAACTTGGTACAAAGAATGTTACAGAGGAAAGATAGGTCAGTTTATAAAGTGGAAAACTGAAATCTGGTCACTCCAATTTTCTTTTGGGATGCATAATGAAAAAAATAATCCCGTTCATTATTTTTATTAATGAATAAGAATATATATAATTTATAATTTCCATAATAAAAAAATTATATTTCTATTCTACTTCTAAAACTTTATTCTACTTGTATAATAATTCTATAATTATGATAAATATACATTGCTAATTAAATACAAACTAAAATTACTAAAATATGCTCTATAAACCGTGATATACACGTATATCACGGTATATTCTGTCACACCCCCGCAGTCATAGCGGGCGGTCTTCGTATGCTGAGACTGTCCCTAAAATTTTCAAAAAGGACCGAGGGAAGACCCTTAATAAATATGTCTGCAATTTGATACCTGTAAGGGACATGACAGACGCGAACTTGTCCACGAACTACCTTTTCACGAACAAAGTGAATATCCATATCGATGTGTTTAGTGCGCTGATGTTGAATCGAATTACCAGAAAGGTAGACGACACTAATATTATCACAATAAACCAAGGTAGCATTCTGAATGGGATAATGAAGTTCCAAGAGAAGATTACGTAACCAACAGGATTCAGATACCACATTGGCTACCCCTCGATACTCGGCCTCTGCACTACAACGTGACAATGTAGACTGTCGTTTCGCAGACCATGAGACCAAGTTATTACCAAGAAACATACAATAGCCAGACGTGGAGCGTCTGGTATCTGGACAGCCACCCTAATCAACATCTGATACGAGACAAGTGTCGACGTCGATGAAGGATATAAATGTAAACTGTAGTCAAGTGTCCCCTGGATGTAATCGAATAATGCGTTTGAGCGCATTCATGTGCTCAACCCTGGGATCATGCATAAACAAGCACACATGTTGTACGACATACGTAATATCTGGTCTTGTGAAAGTAAGATACTGAAGAGCCCCTGCGATAGTGGGTCGGATTCTCGTAAGGTGAGCCAGCCGCATCACCCAACTTGGGTTTAGTATCAAATGGAGTGGAAGTAGACTTGCACGAGGACATACCAACTCGCTCATGATCTCAGCAGCATACTTCCTTTGTGATAAGAATAACCCACCTGTATGACGAGTGACAGCAATTCCCACCCCAAGTCTTTCATAGCAAACTCAGACCTGAGCATTGTCATGATAGACTTGCGCAAAGCATCAGAAAAGGCAGTCAAGATAATATCATCCACATATAATAGAATATAAGCTAGGGAATTACCACGACGATATATGAACAATGAATTATCAAACCTGTTGTGAGAAAACCCAATAGAGAAAACATACTCGGCAAATCTCTTATACAAAGCCCGAGGGGCCTGCTTAAGCTCATACAAGGACTTCTTCAATAAACAGACATGATGAGGATATTTGGAGTCTCGAAAACCCAAGGGCTTATGCATGTAAACGGTCTCCTTAAGATCACCATGTAAGAAAACATTATTCACATCTAACTGATAAATTGGCCAAGCTTTTGAAAGAGCCAGACTGAGAACAGTGCGAATGGTAGCCGATTTGATCACCGGACTAAACGTCTCACCACAATCTACGACGACCTGCTGAGTCTTACCATCACTTACAAGACGAGCCTTATGCCTCGCAAACGAACCGTCAAAATTATCTTTATGAGTAAAAATCCACATAGATCGAATTATATTAACACCATAAGGACGGGGCACCAACTCCCACGTCTTATTTTCAATAAGAGCATCATATTCGTCGTTCATAGCCATAGAGACAACATGAGAACATAGGTCTCAATGAGATGCTCGACCACTTGAAGAGTCTCTATGACTCACAATCCCAGACTATGGAATATGAGTTACTGATAGAACTTTTTAAGTGTAAGCAAAATAATGGGGGCCAGGTCTCACAACATGTGTTGAAGATGATAGGGCTGATAGAGAGACTTGCTTCAATTGAAACAAAGCTGCAAAAGAATGTTGCTACCACCATCATCCTGAACTCTCTCCCTCATTCCTTTGAAAACTTCATAGTGAATTACAATATGAATGGAATGAAGGCGAGTTTGCCGGAGCTGCACAACATGCTCAAGACCTTTGAGTCTTCCACTTCCAAAGGCAAAGCTGTGCTCATGGTGAGCTCTACTAGTCGACCCAAGCCGAAAGGTAAGGAATGACAGAAGAAGAAGGGCAAAACAGTCGTTGTGCCCTCATCTATGAAGCCTAAGGGAGGTGTGAAAAAGAAGAATTTGAATCCGGCTAAGGATGTATGCCTCAACTGCAACAAGAAGGGGCATTGGAAGAAGGACTGCATTGCACCAGGAGGAGGAAAAGCACCAGTTGCTTCTACCTCTGGTGGACAAGGTATGTACGTCATTGAAATAAATATGTCTATAAATAACTCTCATTCCTGGGTATTGGATAACGCTTGTGACTCATACATTTGTACCAATGTGCAGGGGCTAACTGATAGCAGGAAGGTTGGACCAAGAGAGGTGGACCTACGCGTTGGAAATTGAGCACGAATGGATGTTGAGCGCGTAGGAAATTATAGATTAAATTTGCCTTATTGCTATTGTCTAGTGTTAAATGATTGTTACTATGCACCCTTGTTAACGAGGAATATCATTTCTATCCCTATTTTGGACATGAAGGGTTTTTTCTCATATATTTATAATGGCAGTCAAGTACTGTCTTTTGATAATGTTATATATGGAACTGCTCCTCTTGTGGATGGATTATATACACTAAACTGTAGTCGAGAAATATTCAATGTACAAAATAAACAAGCTAAGATAAGTAATAGAAACTCTACCTACCTATGGCATTGCAGACTTGGTCATATTAACGAATCAAGGATAGCAAGGTTGAGGAAGTTAGACTACCTCAAACCATTTGACTTGGAGTCTTATGGTAACTGTGAATCTTGCTTGAGAGGAAAGATGACAAATAAGACACTTTCTGGGAAAGGTATGCGAGCTAAGGAGGTGCTTGAGTTGCTCCATACTGATGTATGTATGCCATTTTTTACTCAACCTAAAGGAGGTTTCCCATACTTCATCACTTTTACTGACGACTTCACAAGGTATGGATATGTGTATCTTATGAGACATAATCCGAGGCCTTTGAGAAGTTTAAAGAGTACAAATTGGAAGTAGAGAAGCAACTTGCAACAAGTATCAAGACACTTCCATCGGATCGAGGAGGTGAATACTTGAGCAAGGATTTTCTAGATTACTTAAAGCTACATGGAGTCCAATCAGAGTGGACACCTCTTAGAACACCACAGATGAATGATGTTGCCGAAAGAAGAAACCAAACCTTATTGGATATAATTTGATCCATGATGAGCTTCTCAGCTCTACCGACATACATTTGGGGACATGCTATACAAACCTCAATATATATTCTGAACATGGTTCCTTCCAAGTCAGTAGAAAAGACACCCTATGAGATATGGTGTGGCAAGTGGCCAGCTCTTAAACATATGAGACCCTGGGGTGCCCTGCATATGTTAAGAAGATGCTCACTGAGAAGTTGGAATCCAAAAGTGAGAAATGTTACTTCGTGGGGTATCCAAAGTAAACTAAGGGATACTACTTCTATCTTCCTGAAGAACGTAAGGTCATTATTTCTAGGAACACAACTTTCCTTGAAGAAGAATATGTCTACAAGGAACATAGTTGCACAGAGATAGAACTTGAAGAAATTCAAGAACCACAAGATAACATAGATGTTGAATCCTTGTCGAATCACCAAGGCAAGAATTCAGTGGGAGTATTTGGTGAAGATTGGGTACTTCAAGTACGCCCTTCGGCCAGTGGGAGTGTTACGAGGAACAATGCAGAAATGCAAGATCCTCCTACACAGCCTTTGGGAGTAGATGCAATAGTTGCACCTCCTCCCATTCAGTAAATACATGAAAATGATATTCCTGAAAGCTCTCAAGTTAGTGGATTACCCAACACACAAGAACCCTCTCACGGTCAGAACATACCAAGCACTGAACTGTAAAACAATCAACTCCGTAGGTCCACTATAACTCATCGTCCTCCTGAAAAACTAAATCTACTTGTGGAAACACACAGTGAGATAGATATTCCCGATAACGATGAGCCTACAACCTATAGCAAAGCAATGTTGGACATTGATTCGAAGAGATAGCAAGAAGCCATGAAATCCAAGATAGAATCTATGTACATCAATCAAGTGTGGAACTTGGTTGATTTGCCAGCTGGGGTTAAACCCATAGGATGCAAATGGGTCTTTAAGAAAAAGATCGATTCATTTGAAAATGTACAGACTTATAAAGCAAGGTTGGTGGCTAAAGGTTATAATCAACGGTCTGAGGTCGATTATGATGAAACCTTTTCACCTGTTGCTAAGATTAAGTCCATTCGAATTTTTCTTGCAATAGCTTCATATTATGACTATGACATTTGGCAGATGGACGTCAAAACCGCTTTCCTCAATAGTAATCTAGTTGAGGAGGTGTATATGAAACAACCTGAGGGTTTTTCGCTTGAGTCCAAACCAAATGTTGTATGCAAGCTACAAAAGTCCATTTATGGGCTTAAGCAAGTCTCGAGGAGTTGGAACATTTGCTTTGACAAGGCTATCAAGTCATTTGATTTCGTCATAAGCAAAGAGGATCCATGTGTTTATAGTAAACGCAAGGATGGGAGTATTTTCTTTATTATTATATATGTAGATGACATATTGATAATGAGAGACAATAAGACTCTCCTGCAGTCAGTCAATGAGTGGTTGTCCAGTACCTTCATGATGAATGATTTAGGTGAAGCCTGCTATATTCTGGGAATTATGATCTATAGAGATAGACCTAATAGATTGTTGGGGTTGTCACAATCAATCTACATAGACAAAGTTCTTAGACGTTTTTCTATGGAAAATTCCAAGAAAGATGGTCTACCTATGGGACAAGGCATCAAGTTATCTAAGGAGGACATTCCTTCTAATGCTATAGAACTTGAATGCATGAAGAGGATCCCATATGCTTCGTCTATAGGATCGATCATGTATGCCATGACATGTACTAGGCCAGATGTGGCCTTGGCACTTAATATGACTTGCAAATTCCAGCAGAATCCTGGGGAAGAACACTGGAAAGCAGTCAAGAGTATTCTTAAGTATCTTAGACGAACTAAAGATCACTTCTTAGTCTATGGTGAGGAAGAAAAACTAGTTACTACTGGGTACACTGATGCTAGCTTCCAGATGGATCTTGATGACTTCAAATCTCAGTCTGGGTACACGTTTATTTTCAATGGTGGAGCAGTGAGCTGGAAAAGTTCCAAATAAGCTACAACTGCTGATACGACAACAGAAGCTGAGTACATTGCTGGATCGGAAGCTAGTAAATAAGCTGTCGCGATTTCTGAGTTCGTAAAGGAACTAAGGGTAATTCCGAGTGCCAGTTGTCCAATAACTATTTATTGTGACAACACTGGTGCGATTACACAGACTAAGGAACCAAGATCAACAAACAGAAACAAGCATGTACCAAGGAAGTACCACATACTCAGGGAGATGGTGGAGACTGAAGAGATTATATTAGACTATATTTCCACAAACGATAATCTAGTTGACCCATTCACTAAACCATTAAGCTTAGTCAAGCATAATGGTCATTTTGAGAATATAGGCATTAGATATGTTGGAGATTGGCTCTAGGCCAAATAGAAGATTGAAAGTATATGTATGTCCTAGAGACAATCAGTATTAGGACAAATATACTTTATACACATTCGTATTATTATTAATGAAGATTAATATTTTGACATTTGCAATTATTGAATTATTAGTTGATTATTTATAATATTCTATAATATGCATTCCTAGAGGTTACGTTGTTATTAATAATGTGAGATATTAATATTATAACATAACTCTTAAAATAGTCTCGACTAATGATCATCGAGAATGGGATATCGATGATATGTGATAAGTCGACATGTGGTCTGCATCACATCCTTAGAGGATGTAGTATGTCTCACATGCTACGAGTAATGGCTACTCGTGATGGACACATGGATACTTTGGAAGTATTGGTATACCCTGCTGATATACTGTTTGTTATACTTATCTAAAGTATGATCAGCGTGTGGGAGATAGAGGTCCTTAGACTTGAGGTCAATGCGTACCTTGTCTATAAAGTAATATACTTTGATCCTATCCTAAGCTCAAATGTCTTATAGGTTGAGATACAACTTGTATTGGGTACATTACGATGTGGATTAAAGGTGGTAGTTGAGCCAAGATTAGGATTCATTCCTCGAATGTATATTCGAGAGAACACTCAGCTTTTCAGTGATATTAGGTTGACTAAGTCGTTGGCCAACATAATAGACATATTTAGAATATGGTTTAGTTGTCAACTAATATAGATGAGATATAATGATTAAGCCATTTGGATAGATACTTAACAAATCCTAAGTTTGATCGGGTGTGTCGTGAATGAAAGGATTTTATCTTACCACATAGAGGTTAAGTTTACTGGATTCGTGTAAACGTACTTCACATATTGAGTTCGTCTTGCGGTGCCGTCTAGGAGTTCCGCGTAGACCTTAATATGATTAATGTCGATATGTGAAGGCATGTAGGGTCACACTATGTCAATTGTCTTTTCGATCTAATGATATATTGAGAGAGTATTAAATATTCGATTTAGAATCGAAATATTTAAATGAATAATGATTGTTTTAATTAAGTCAAAATTGGACTTTGGATTTAATTAAGAATGTGCAGAAAATAAAATGAGACAGTGTAGGGCCACGTCAGCACCGCGACTCCCACACCATAGGGCCGCGGCGCCATGACCTAATTTGTCTCGAATTTTGGGCCAGGACCAAGGTCAAACCCTAATCCGGTTTGACCTAATTTTTCACCTATAAATACAGACCTACACTTCATTATTCATGACACTTGATTTTCATATAATTATTCTAAGTCTTAGAGACTCAGAATCAAAACACTCTCTCGAACCTCTGCCGGATTTTCTAGCTTTCCAAAGGAGGAATACATTGAAGCTTGGAGCTTGCAATCGAAAGGGCATTCGCGTGCGCACCCACAGTTGATAAAGATTCCAGTTATTGTAAACATGTAAGTACCATTCAAGTATTATGTTTACGGTTTTAAATTACCCTATAGTCAAACAGTTCTATGTTTGTTGGGTTTGAAATAAGTTTTCAATATCCGCTGCGTACAACAACCCAATAAATCCCTACAGTGTCATGTGTGGGGGAGGTGGCTCTGTTAGAAACTCCTCTGGTTGCCTGATATCTGCCATTGCTCTTGCGCTTGGTAGAGGTACTAGCAACTGGGCAGAAGCTAGTGCCCTCTCGTATGGTCTTGAATGGTGCATTGATAATGGTTTTACTCGTATTAAAGCTGAAAGTGATTCAAAGTTGGTGGTGGACTGTGTGAATGGTGTTAATGTTGTTCCTTGGAGGATTGCTAAAGAAGTACAAGAGCTTAACAATGATATGAGACAAGCTAATGTCTACTTAAGCCATTGCTTTAGAGAATGTAATCAGGTTAAACAACAATAACATACCGGTGTATTCCCATAAAGTGGGGTCTAAGGAGGGTAAGACATACGCAGACCTTACCTCAACCTTTATGGGGTAGAGAGGCTATTTTCGATAGACCCTCGGCTCAAAAGGAAAGTAGTAGATGCATGATTGCAAGAAAAGACAATGTAATCAGGTTGCTGACAAATTAGCTTCTCTTAGTCTCAATTTCTCTCAGACTAAGGAGTATCAGAACTTTGCAGAACTGCCAACTGAGGTTGAAGGTTTACTAAACATGGATAGATGGAGTCTCCCAGACTTCAGGATCTCTAACAAGAAGCACAACATCACTTTTGAACCCCCTTGATCATATGCTCATGCTGATTCATAGTGGACAGTAGGATTAACTATATAGAGGATCCTTTTTGTATAGGCTGGATACCTCGTTCCATTGCTTAATACTCTTTTGCTAACCATCTGTGCATTTACCTCATCTATGATTGTAAAAAGATAGGTTTGTTCCATCTTTCAGTCATGATCAGAGAGTTAAGTATGAACTTTTTGTTAACTCCCTCAGTGTTTATTGTAATGATCTTGAGGATGAATAAAATGCATCAGTTCTGATAAAAAAATGCATTCCTCCTTTATCTCTCCAAGTCATTATCTCTACCACCAATCACCCTTTCTTCTTCCTCCCTCATTTGACCTATGCACGTCTATACACATGCATCGTAATGGTAATGGATCGTAGAGGTAGTGGCCGGAAGAGAGAAATGATGAAAAATAATAACTACACTCAAAATTAGCGAGAAGGTCAAATTTGTGCATGAACTATGCTAAAAATTTAATTTTGCCTTCCGTTTGAAAATATTAATCCTTAATTGCGTGACACATGACATTACCAGATGCTAAGCTTCTGCCGTTTGCAAAATAAAGGCAAATCTAACTTATTTTAGTAACTCCAAAGACATATTTGACCCCAACTATCAATGGGTAATACACACAAATGCCCCTCTTTCGGAGTTGTCTTTAATTTTTACCCCTCAAATTGAAAATCTTTAATTGAGTTCAAGAAGAAGTCAAAGAGCTCATTAGAAATTTCAGTAAACAAGTAGAATAAATTGGAAGGAGCCTTAAAGTAACTGGTAAAATTATTTTCATGTGATCAGAAGTTTATGAGTTTAAACCGTGTAAACAAACTCTTGCATAAATATGACATAAGATTGTGTATAATAGATCTTTGTGATTCGGCCCTTCCTCAAATCTTGTATATAGCGAAAGCTTAGTGTGCAGTAATGCTTTTTTTAAGTAAACTAAATTGCCACATCTTAAAACGTACAGGGGCGAATTCGAAAAACCTTTCAATTTACACATACGTCCCTCTCCTTCCCTCCCTGTTTCTCGAAATTGGCGCGTAAATCCACCATTGACACACTACTTCTCCAATCTAGGGCAAAACTTTGATTTTCTCCAGTCTACATCAAATTTCCCCCAAAATGGGAACTTTCAAAGAGCAACTGGAGCAGATACAAATTCTTTTATCATCAAACAAACCGTTGGCTTACTCGACGCTGCTTCATCTCCAGCAACAATCCGGCACCGATCCTTTTCTCGTTCAATTGCTCGCCGATACGTCTTCTATCATCGTGCCGTATATTCTCGTCGACGTCTCCGATAACGACGAGGAAATGTGAGTTTCTTCAACCTATCTTTTCTAAAGACTCTCTCAGGTTCAATTTATGTGATACAATTTGTATTTTAAGAGTCAAACTTTTTTTATTTTGACCGCGAATTCGGATATATAATCTCTAAGCATTTTATTTTTTGAAAAATAATTTACATATTTAAAATTTACGTAAAAAGTACAGTAAGTTACAATAAATGACAATTTAAAATATTTAAAGGACATAAGAATATTGGTACAAAGAGATATAAATTATGGTCATACAATGTAAGTAATTTTTACACTAGTAGTACCATTAGTTTTATTTAACCTTTTATAAGTTTACCGGGCAGATTTATTATAATCATGTTACATGTAATTGGTTTCTAAGTATTTGATGTGAATTTAAGTTACATTGAGCTAGTGGCGGAGCTAGGATTTTCACTTAATGATATTCAAAATCTGACGAAGTAAAAACACGTGAAATTCAACATCTACTATATATTTATGTTGCCTAGACTCCTAAAATGGAGTTGCACCTGTATCAGATCCTCCAGAAATGCACTACTTTTGGAGTGTCCGACTCGCACGTGTTGGCATTTTTGAAGAGTCTGAGCAACATAGCTATATATACATAAAAAGTAATTTTGACCTTTTAGATATGGTATAATTTTTCACTCGAAGGGAGTTCCCCTTGAGGTACCTTGAAATTTTACATTGACATGTGTATGAAAGTTGAACTCTTTTTTTCTTTCTAAATTACATCTTTGCTTTGATAAATTTCAAAAGCTGATTTTGGTTTTGTTTCCTCAAAAATTTAGTGCTGCTCAGGCTTTGAAGTGTTTGGGATTTATGATTTATCACCCATCTATAGTTGGCTCAATCAAAGGTTCTTCCTTTTGCTCTTTATTTTAGTATGCGCTGTTTTTGGCTTGTAATAATCCCTTTTAGTTGCCCATTTGTTCCTCCATCTCAAAATGTTGGACAGTTAATACTTTCCAAGGCTCAAATAAAACCAATCGTTGGAGTAAAAATTAGGTGTTGTAATTTTATGAAGTAACTGGTATGGTAGACGCAAAAAAAAAGAAAAGAAAAGACAAGCGCACAAGTTGAAAATTTTAGGTCCAACTATCAAAGAAGTTGTCAAATTTTAGGATACTCGACTATTGAAAGAGTGTGAAGTGACAAGCATTTTGGAAGAGATATTAAATGAGAAGAAAATCTCATTCTGGATCAGTTGGATTTTGAAGAAGTACAAGATATAGGAAAAAAAGTTCACCTTGAGTTATTGCCAGATTTATTAAAGAAATAAAGCAACACGAATTTGATGAAGATAAAGAGTATGTCTGAAGAATGAAAGTATGTACTTTGAAAAATAATTAATGTTCCATAAACACAAATATGAAGGCGATATAAAGATATTCTTTTCTTTTTCTGATGTCATTCGTACAAAGTTACATGTGTGAGTTATTCATTTACTGCTCCTGTACAAGTATAATTCTTGGGGCAGGATCATATTTCTGGAGCTAATAAGCTTTGATGACATTTAGGTGATGATGGCAAGGCTATTGTTGATTCTCTTGTTGAGGTCATTACAACCAGTAAGATTAAGGTATTCTAAACTTCTTTTGAGGCAACAAAGTAGTTTATGTAATACAGCCTTTGGTAAGAAACGTGCTTGGATAATCTGACTTAGCTATTGTTAATTGCAGTCTGTTTGCAACTTGGGTGTCTGGTGTATATCAATGCAGCAGTTTAACTCATCGCTTTTGGATGCACATTTCCAGTCTTTGCTGAGAGCGATTACTTATGCCCTTGACAATCCTATTGGTTCTCTTTCAATCACATTTGAGGCAATGCAGGTATAGCTGAGAGTATATTGTGCAATGATGTGTCTAACCTAATACTGTTGTAAAGTCTGGATCTTGTCAAATAGTAGGAGAGTTCAAACTTATCTGCTACTCCTTTCAACATCACACACGCGAACAATGGTTTATTTAGCGAAATGTGAAATAGTCATGGAACTTAGAAGTAGAGGAACAACTCTTTCAAATATTTGTATGAGCAGAATTTGTTAAGCAATTTCTTTTAGATTGAGTAAAGAAGAAAACTTCCGCTTGAGAATTAATAGTCATATGTGCTGAATCAGAGTTATCACATTTTCTTTTTCTGAACAACAGACAGGCACTATGTGTAGTGCTTATCCCAATTTTTAAGTTCATTTGGAAGGAGTATAATGTTTTTGTTGAATAGAGCAAGCAGCGTTGCTCTCCGAATTGCTCGCTACACCTTGGATTATTCTCATGATACTGCAATGCGAAAAGAAATAAAAGGAGATAGCTATATTTGTACCTGAATAGTAAAAAAAAGGGCAGCCCGGTGTACCTGAATGGTAACAGAATCAGAATTGCAGTAGAAAAAAATATTTTGTACTGGACTCCTCTTTGTACACATATAGTCCATAAGACAAATGCACTACAGAAATTTTGAACGTTCTTGTCCTTCTCTGGACCCCGCGCATAGCGAGGAGCTTAGTGCACCGGCCTGCCCCTTTTTTTTGTTTTTTTGCATATACAAGAAATGACCAGAGTAAAGATACACTATAGCCTTTAAATATAGACGGCCTTCAGCTAAGTACCTTATGTATATGCACGCACACATATATATTAATTTCAATTATAAATCTCTACTATTGGTACATGTCATCTCTGAGTTATTCTCTGTCATTATACTACTATAGGCTGTAATGAAGTTGGCAAGTACATCAGCTCAAAATATGAGAGCCATGTCAAATATATGGGCTCCTCCAGTTTATAGAAGACTCGTCAGTGGTGATAAAAGGGAAAGAGACATGTCGGAACGTTGTTTACAAAAAGTCTCTAGTGTGATATGTCCTCCACCAGCGATTCTCTCTAAGGTAGCAGATGATATTCTGTTCTTATATTTGTTGTTTGTGTTAATCCACTTTGTTTCTTAATTTCCAGAGGAGACGAAAAATGTGCATCTACAGTATTATGTATTTCAACTTAACCTCCAGAACATAAAGCTATCAGAATGGATATGTGTCCAATTAACTAATTCTTAGCGTTTTTGAAGAATCCTGCATGAATGAAGGATCCACATAGTGCAGAATATGAGGCATTAGTTTTTTATACTAGTTTATTAGTATAGGGATCAGGATCATGCATATCCCCCCCCCCCCCCCCAAGCCTCTAATGTGATATGTCCTCCACCAGCGATTCTCTCCAAGGTAGCAGATGATATTCTTGTTCGCGTTAATCCGCTTTGTTTCTTATGTTTCCTTAGGAGACGAAAAATATGCATCTACAGTATTATGTACTTCTACTTAACCTCCAGAACAAAAAGCTATCAGAACGGATATGTGTCCAATTAACTATTTTTCGGCGTTTTTGAGGAATTTGGCATGAATGAAGGATCCACGTAGTGCAGAATATGAGGCATTAGTTTTTGATACTTGTTTATTACTATAGGGATCAGGATCATGCAGAACCCCCCCCCCCCCCCCCCCCCCCCCAAAACCTCATCTTTCCAAAGAAGGCTGAGTTTTTTTTTTATAAAAAGGCTATAATTCATGTTGATTCTTAGGTGATATCCTTAATGTTTTTTTATTGTTATGCCTCTTAAACAGGCCCTTGTCATAGATTTGAAGAAAACTTTGCTTTTGATGATGGAGGAGCTGCTGAACCAAGGCTTGAAGATTCAAACTCTGCAAGTATGGAGATGGTTTATGCGTCTACTTGGACCTTATGCAATGAAGCATAAGAATTTGGTCAACAAATTACTTAAAATTCCAGAACAAACTTTTACGGACCTGAATCCACAGATTCAGAGTGCTTCACTGGTATGATATTCATTCATCTAAGTTTGACACATCAATTCCAGAGAATTTAATTCGACTTCTGGTCAAGCAAAAGTACTGTCCTAGTATTTAATCATTAATCATGTTTTTCAATGGCCACTGACTATTCCTGGCTCTCCAATCCTTATTTATGGCTGAAAAAGCAGTAGTTTTGTTTGCACTACAGGTACTGCATCATTGACACGGTTAACATATCTACCAGACTCTTAATTTTAAAGTGACTAGATCAACCTTATATGATGTCAATATTCTTGCTTAGATTTTTTAAATATTTATACAACTTTTGCGAACATTGATTAGCATCTACCTATGTTCTGGTGTTAACAGTCAAGTGGCTAACCCAAATGTCTGCATTATCCTATTAGTTGGAAATTTCAGTTCTTACAGTCATTTGTAGCTATCAAGAGGATAACCCAATGTGGTCCGACTCTTCCCTAGATCCCGTGCATAAGCTTAGTACATCGGGCTGCCCTCTTTGGTTAAGTAAAATCTTAGTTTTTAGATTTGCTTGCTCGAAGTAATATAAAAAGCTTATTAAACTGAACTATTATGAAATAAATTCTTATGATTTTGTTAGATTTGCTGGGTTGAAGCAATAGAAAAAACCTATTAAAATTAACCAAGTTTAAGTAGTGCTTTTACAAAGTTACAAATTGCAAATTCATCCATAAATGGTTCATTTGAGAGGGAATTCTAGAATATCATCCCGAAAAGAGATCAAGTTTATCAATTTAAATTTTTGAATTCTTTTAAATTAATGTCTACTATTAACTTGGCGTGTTACTCAATTTTTTTAAAACTTAATATCAGTATACTTGTACTTTGAGTGTCACATAAAAAGTTTTGTATAAGAATTTTTGCCTCCTATAGCACATATCTGGCTTCATTCCTAATTGAATACCATACATTTTTTATTAGCTATAGCGTGAAGATTCTTAACTACTCAATTTGTCATAGTACCATCAAGTTTTTTTTTTTTTAGTTTTTTCATTGCAGGAAGTTCAGCACCTTGTGAAATTTTCCCTAATTATTTTTTTCTTCAAAAAAGAAAACAAAAATAGAGTGCTTCCACTAACTCAACTTATTGAATAACTGGGTTATGTTTAGAATTAAATGGATGCGTTATCTATGCAGGTTTCCTGGGAAGGTCTCATTGATACTTTAATCTGCTCACAACTTCATGCTCCTGAAAGTAATGCACTTGTAAAGATTTATACGGATCAAACGGTATTCAAAGAAACTAATCCAACTGAAGCTGATGGGTTTTCCAAGAAGATTAAACTCGTGATGACACCTCTGGTGGGAATCATGTCAAGTAATTCTGATGCATCTGTCCATGTATCCTGCCTGAATACATGGTCTTATCTTCTGTATAAGCTCGATAAGTTAGCCAGCTCTCATTCAGTGGTTAAAACAGTTTGGGAGCCCATATTAGAAGTCGTCATCAAGGTTGGACCTGTCAATAAAAATATATGGTCATGGAGTTTCTGCATTGAGCTGCTTGATAATTTTATTTCATCAGGAAATAAAGATGTAAATAGTAAGTTAAATGACCAGAAGGCTGATCAGTTATCTAAAAGCTCCATAATGAGACTTCCAGAATCTACAAAATACTCATGGAAGTACTATCCAATTAAATGGTCACCTTTGAATCTTGGTAACTTGGAGTTTTTCCTAAACACAATTCATGGTCTGATCATGCACGGGTCTCATGAAGTCCGGACAGTGATACACGATGCTGCCTCAAGTTTGTTTCGATCTCTTCTGAAATCTGCTAAACATTTCTTGAAGTCTGACCTTATAACTTATGATGAGGTTATCTTATCTTTGAATATGATGTTAAAGTTTTTGAAGAGTGTATATGAGAATATGCATTCTAGGGATGGTGGTGTGGATGATTTGCTATCTCTTTTACTTCAGCTTTTGAAGGCTTTTGTGGAAGAATTAGAACCATCAACATTGCAATCCCCTCTTTACAAGGTGACACTAGATCTCAAAAATATCGAAAAGTCAGAGCCGGTCTATAGATTCAAAAGTGCAAAGATACCAGATATCTGCCTTTTGAATTACATGGAAAAGGTCTCACCAGTTGCATTTATAACGTCACTCTATTTCCATGCAGTGACCAAGTTAACACTGAAAGCACCTGATTATGACATAGTCGAAGGGATACACAGATATGTCAAGCTTTTGCTGTCTTCGTACGAACCTTTGGAAATTCTCCATCTCTTTGTTAGTTTACTATACACAGAGAAGATGCCTCAATGCTTTGAGATCTGGGTAGCTCTGGTAAATTGTCTGAAGGATTATTTAGATAATAATACCTTTCTCTCACCTGGTTATGCTACAATAATACATTTTCTGTGCTACCCATTTGCTGCATCTTCTTGCCGTAATTTACATCTCAAGCTTCAGCAAGTTATTGAAGTATGGAAGTCACTTTATGTTTCTCTTAGCGGGGCATCAGAAATTGGTTATCCTACTCTTACTGAGGACCTGTTCTCAATGCTCTGTTCATATTTCGATGAAGCATTGGCCAGTGATGATCTTGTCGCTGAACCTCAGTCAAGTGAAAAGGGTCAGGATATCGGTGTTCTTTTATTATTTGGAGAAGCAATGATATGTGCTGTAGAACAAGCTTCTTTGACAGCAAAATCTAAAGATAAAGAGTGTGAAAGTTGGAGATCCAGCAATATCAAGAGTAGCTTGGAATTCGCTTCCTGGTGAGGCACATGATATTGCAAATTTTCCCTTTACTGGAGCAATTACCTATGTGACTCTTGAGGTGGAGTGATGGTTTAAAATATGTAAGAAGTAAAAGCAAACGCCTCCGGACAGGTCAAAAATATTAAGTTATTCTATTGATTTTAACTAAGCAAGGAACCAGCAATATGTCATTTAATACCACCTTTAATTATTCTGGTCTTATGTTAAAGTTTGCTGCTCCAGAAAACTTTAGAACTTACAAATTCATTAAAATGTGCTTATGCATTGGAAGTTCTACAGGTAGAATGATTTGGTTGAAAAACAGGTGTGCTTCATAAAGAATACTTGGGAGTTTTGATAGCCTTATTTTGATTGAAACTTTATTTGTGATTTTTCTCCATTACTTTGTTGAAGTATATGACCAAAGTTTTCTTTCCTTGCGCCTTTGCTTTCTGAGTACAACTCAGCAAAACATAACATTTCTGGGGATAACTGATAAGTTGTTAATGGCGTCCTCAGCAAATATCACTCATGTGAGAACAAAAATATTGCTAGAGTCTTTAGAGTGATATGAAGAGCATTTGTCATGTATCATTTGCTTTAAAAGGTTTCTTTGTCGATAAATTGACTTAAGCAAGAAAACAGTTGAAGAAAGGGTAGGAGATCAGGATTGTCCTGCATTTGGTGACCTATTTGATAACTGAAAAACTGAGTAAACTTAGATAAGCTTTATTCTGCACATACTTCAAATCTCTACATGTTTCTTATGCATCCACTGTTTCTGCAGTTTTGTGAAGCTATCTTGTGTAAAGGATGAAACTACTGTATCAACCAGCCTCACAACAAGGTAATTACTCCTCTTAGGTTACTAGTTTCTTCGGATGATTTATAGTATCCATGCTAACTATGAGAGTTTCAGGCTACTATCATCAGTAATTCACTTTGTTGGCTGCTTGCACCTGGAGAAGGATATAACGCTATTCATTGAGGTTTGTACTTAAGACTTTTGTTTATACAGCTATCTGCCATTAGATCCTTGACTTGAGGTGGAAATATGTTTGAACTTGTTAGTTTAAAATACGTTATGATATGTTATTCACAAATAGTAAAAAGCCTGTGCCATATTCTTCTCCTTTCTTCCTTTTCCTTTTTAAGGTTTCCAAGTCATAACATGCATCATTATTCAATCTACGACTCCCTCTGTCCTAAATTTCAATCGATAGGCGGTAGCTTCAACGAGCTGGGACGTGGAAGTGAAAACTTGAAACCCTACCCTTCTTTGCTACTCACTATCTAAGGAGCAAAAAATGAACATACGGGTGAAGTTATCTATTATAAATGAAATTAGAAATTTCTAATTTCATTTATAATAGATAACTTCACCCTATGTTCACCAATTTATGTGACTCTTTCCTTTTTAATCAGTCCCAAAAAGAATGACATATTTCTATATTTAGTAACAATTTGACTTTAAACTTCCCATTTGATCCTTAGTGAGATGATTTATAGTCATACAAATATCTAGGACTTATTTTGGACCACGAGTTTCAAAAGTCTTCCTTTAACTCTTCCTTATCAAAAAAGTCTTATTTTCATTAAACTCCGTGCCTAGTCAAACACCTTCACATAAATTGAAATGGAGACAAATTGTCAGCGTATGTGTGTATTCTTTACCAATCGGATGATTTGAAGGGGAACAAGACAATTTGTAGAAGTATCAATGCATTACTTAATTTGCTTTCACTTTTTCCCTTTTGCTATTACTACAGTGCCTTACTTTCTTTCCCACTTTCTCTCATCAGATCATGACCAGTGCATTGCTTTTGTGGCTGTCACATTCTGAAGCTCAAGACAGTAACTTCAAAGATCAACTTCAACAGTTATGGATTCAAACACTGAACTGTTTGCAGAAAACACGACCAATAATCAAATTCAATTCTTCTTTTCTTCAGCTCCAAGAGCCTCTTCTTGAGAAAACTCTTGATCATCCGGATCCCATCATTTCCAACGCTACTGTTAACTTCTGGAATTATACATATGGAGAACAGATCAAGTTAGATTACCCTCAAAGCTTACTTCCAATCCTCGACAAACTGTCAAGGAAAGGAAAAATAAAACTCTGCAAAAACAGCCTGTCAGCCAATAATAAGAGCAATTCCGAGGTAGATAAAGTTACAGTTCCAAATAAATACAAGGTGACAACAACACTGCGTAGGTGCTCAAAACGAGTTGAACTCGTGGGGGGAAATGAAAAAATGTGTTCAAGTTCAAAACGAAGACATACCGAGCTGACTGAGCATCAAAAAGAAGTGAGAAGAGCACAGCAAGGTCGGGGAATGGATTGTAACGGACATGGTCCAGGAATCAGGACATATACCAGTGTTGATTTCTCTCAAGGAAATGAAGAATCACAAGAAAGCCAGGACATCAGAGATGCAGATTCTATTTTGGAAATGTTGCGCAAAGTTAATTAAAATTTTAGCTTTAACTTTATACAACGTTGTAACTTTAATAGTAATGTGTTGTATATATGTATTGTAATCTTATTTGTCTCTAAAGGTGCTTCATTCTGGCTCTGACCTGTTATTCTTTTCTCTACATTCTTTCGTTTTGGAGTTTCTGATATGAAAATGTTGTGTTTCTTCATCAAAATCTGCTCATCCGGACCAGCGTTGTCCTGTTAAAGTTTTTCAGTCTGATTTTCTTCAAACTTTTAGGCGGTCTTTTATCTTTTAGGCGACTTGATTGTATAATTCTTTTTACATTGTCTGTGTATAGAAGTCAAACTCATTTTACTAAAGTAGTCACGGAGTTGAAGTCGAGCAGCATGGTCCTCTGAAATTGTCTTTTAGTTCACTGTATCGCTCACTTGGTCAAGGGTTTCAAGGCCTGTACATGAAGATAACTCCCTAAACAAGAGTAGAACAAGATGGTAAGTATTAACATTATAACAAGAATATTAAAAGATCTACCTAATTCTCAGTCAAATAAGTAATTAAACAAATTTCAGAAAATTTACTACCATTAAAAATGCCCATTAGAACTTGACACTAAATTAGGAGAATTTCATCAATTCAAGTATCTTATATTTTCATCTCTAGTTCCACATGTGTATGATTAGTGAAACAAAATCTTTAATTTTCTAAGAAGAACAACGTTTGAAACCAAAATTTTAGGCGAAAAAAGAACCAAAACATCAAATTCCGTAATTTAAGAGACTTTTGATAAAGTAATAGTATGTTTGTTAACTTGTAACCTCTATAATTAGTTAATTAAATTTTAATTTTCTTTTACTTTAAGCACTTAAAGATCAACTTAATGAAGTATTACAAGGTTAATTTCATGGATAATCACTCATTTTTTAAATGATATTGCTAAATTATAATTTGTAATGAAAAAGTCACTCAACTTTATTCAAGTATCATAAAAAGTGATTAAACTATTAATTAAAGATGCAGCTGAAGGTGGGCAGTGGAAGGAGCAAGTTTTGAGAAGAGTGTTGCCTCATAACATTGTAGATCATATCTTACAAAAGATATGCCCACCAATGGGTTCTGAGAAAGTAGACTGATCATATTGGCAGATGGATGCAAATGGTAAGCTCTCTGTTAGTTCTGCTTTTCAATTGGTGAGGCAAAGGAAGAATGTCAATAATGTGTACAAGCTAATGTGGATTAAAGGGCTACCATTCAAAATTTCTTTCTTTCTTTGGAGATTGTGGAAAGCTAAATTGCCTTTAGATGACACTTTGAAGAAGTGGAGGATCCAGTTCCCCTCTAGGTGTTTCTGTTGTGATATTTCTAAGGTTGGAGGATTTCTCTCATGTCTTTCTTTACTCCCCAACTACTCAAGCTTTTGTAATCCAGTGGGAATAAACATTGAGAGCTTATGTCTTACTCAAGTGATAAATATGTGGTGGGAGATACCTGCACATCATCAAGTGAGATATATTTTTCTAGTTGTCCCATCTTTCATAGTATGGGAACTCTGGAAAAGAAGAAATAATAGGAGGCATGGAGGAAAGATGTCCACTACAAAATTGATCTATCAGGTGATGCATTCTCTGGTTCTTTTCATGAAAGTAAGGAGAAGGATCCCATATAAATGGAGTATTGTTGTAGAGGCTACACATAATTACTTCCCTGCTGTTAGAGTAACCAAGGTGATATGGAAACCCCCAAGTTACGGATGGATGTGTATGTCTTAGAGACAATCATTATTAGAGACAAATGTACTTGAACACATTCGTATTATTAATAAGATTAATATTTATGGCATTTGCAATTATTAAATTATTATTTGATTGTTTGTAATTATTCATTAATATGCATCCATTGAGCTTACGTTGTCATTAATAGAGTGAGATATTGATGATAGAGCGTAACTCTAAAATAGAGCTGGCCAGTGGGCCGGGTTTTGGCGGGGTCGGGGCGGGGCGGGACGGGTGAAAGGGGCGTGATCGGGGCTGGCGGGGTCAGGCGGGATCGGGTTTGGCGGGATTTGCCGAAGTCCCGTCCCGATCCCGTCGGAATCGGGTCGGGGCGGGATCGGGGCGGGGGCGGGATCGGGATAGGGTTCCGGCGGTTTTCCCTTTTTTTTTTTAATAACATTTGTATAAAAAAAAACTCAATAATTAAACAAGACAAGATAGTGTAATAAAAACATCTCAATGTTGTTTTTGTGCCTCTTATATTATGTAATAAACATATGATTTTTTTGTAATACAAATACAATTGTCGAAATTGCAACTTTGTGGTGTTGTCCAAAAGTTGCAAATTACATAATAAAATTGCAATTAAAAAAATTACATTCTGAAAAAAACCTGTTCTAATTTCTTGATAATTGTCTGTGGTTCTTCGGTTGGAATTGGTTTTTGTTGGTCAAATTGATCCACGTCGCTTCCACCACATTCGGATAAGATTTTGTTGTAGTTTTCGTCTTCTTCTTCGTTGATCTCCGGTTGATCGCACCTTCTCCGCTCCGCTCGTATCCAATCTCTGAATAATACTGTAATTTCCAAGTTGTCTCCGGCTAATGAGTGTCTGTGGTCTCCTATTTGATATCTGCTGCGAAAAAAGCGCTTTCAGACGCAGTTGATGACGCTTGAATGTTCAAAACATCTCGGACCATCATTGAAAGTGTCGGAAAGGTCTTCTCATTCCCCTTCCAGTATTTCAACAAGTCTTCGCGTCCTTCTTCATTGAGAACTTCTTGGTACGATACAGAACCCTGCAAAACAAAAATATCAAACTCGCTAATTTGGTTAGTAGCGGTACGGCCGCACATTCTATTTCTGAGGCTTTCAATACTAGCTGCAGAAACAACATGTCTTTTGTGAGGTTGTATTGAAGATGAAGAAGATGGTATGGAAGCCGGTAGGTTACTAGCACTTTCTTGTTGGTAAAACCTATATATTTTTTTGCATTGGTCTTCTACGCTAGACAACACTTCTTCTTTAGTTTGTTCAATATGTGGTGAGTGATTTGAATTTTTTGGACTTGGAGGTGGTAGTACTTCTATACAATCGTAAATAGTTTCAATAAGTGATTTAGTACCGTCTATTTTAATAGTCAGATTTAATACAGCACCAATAATATAAATAGTGGGAATATGAATAAAATATTTTTTAATTTTGATAAATATTTTTTTAATAGCTGCCATGTAAGCTGGGTTTTTCATATATTCAGTAAGTAATAAAAATATTAGAGTTATATAAAACAACATAGTTGAAATAGTAGGATAATATATACCGGAAAATTCTTTTGTTGCTTGAAAAAATTTCTCTAAAAATACAATAAGTTCGGCAATTTTTACCCAATCACTATCTACGACCATATCAGCTGGATTTTGATTATGAGAGTTAAAAAATAAAGTTATAGGTTTTCTATAGTCATAAGCAACAAGTAGTTGCTCGTATAAATAATTCCACCTAGTGAGTACTTCTTCTGGAATTTTTCTATAAGGTAGTTGGCAATCGTGACAAGTTTTTTTATATTCTTTCCTTCGTTGTATTCTATTACTTTTAAAAATAAAGTTTATAGTAAATTGTATTTTACTAAGAATGTCTTCAAAAAATGATAGACCATCTTTTACAATTAAGTTATATATATGGCACGCGCATTTTATATGAAAATCATCTGAAAAAGATGGAGTTAAACTATTTTTAAAATTGTAATAGCGTAATTGTTAGAAGAAGCGTTATCTAATGTAATAGTCATAATTTTATCGGTTATTCCATAATAATGGCAAACTTGATAAATATTTTCTGCAATAAAAGCACCAGTGTGCCTATCATCTATATATCTATACGCTAAGATACGTTTTTGCATAGACCATTTATAATCTATCCAATGACAAGTTACCGTTAAATAATCATGGTCGTTAGTACTACGACCTATATCAGACGTGATAGATACTTTGCCATTAAAATGATATAATGAATAACGTAAATATTGTTGATATTCATGTGCGAATTTAAATACATCTCTCTTAACAATTGATCTAGGAAAACCGTTAAAAACAGGATTATATATATCTCTAATGTAATGAATAAAATCGGCAGATGAAGGAAATGAAAAAGGCAAACCCTCCACATCAACTAATTTTGATATTGCTTCCCTATCTCTATGTTTATTGTATTTAGGGCCTACAATTCCCCCCGTCATAGAGTTAATTTGACCCTGTACTTGGTCCAGGACAATATCAGTATGTGAATCTTGTCCCGATAGAGCGGACGTTTGCGCACCCAGTTTTGAAGCCTGATATTGGGCATACCTAGTTGGATGAGCCCTTACTACGTGTCTCATTAAACCCCCCGTCTCACCGTGACCTTTTTCAGTTTTAAATTTTAAAACATCTTTACAAATTTTACATCTAGCTACTTGATTCTCTACGTCCCTATCAAAAAATATCCATGCATCTGATATTAATGGTCGTTTTGCTGAACCTCGTCTCATAGTAGGGGGAATAGGAGGCATTTCAGTCGAAGGTGCACTAGTGGGTGTGTTGTCATCAACATTAGTGGGTTTAACATCTAGATCATCGTCTAAATTAAAGTCTTCTTGAGTTTCAGAAAATAGCTCCTCGTCTAAATCTAATGGTATTGTAGGAAAATGTTCAGTATCAACAAAATCATCCTCTGTAGGAATAGGATGACTAGAAGAAGTACCCTTGCCCTTGTTGCCCTTACTAGAAGAAACACTCTTACCCTTAAACATACCTCTTAATCCTTCCATTTTAATTATGATAATAAATAATTAAAGATAATAAAATTAAGTGCGCTAAATAAAATAAACAGACAATAATAATTTAATGAAGGAACGAATGTACCAAACGCCGACGTAACGTAGACGTGTAATCGACAGGTTGAAAATTGAAACTTTGCTCGATGGAAGATTCTCAAGCTAGTTGCCAACTTCACTTCCAATTCCCAAAGGAATAAATAAAATTGAATATTTAGTAAATAATGTAGACTTGTAGAGAGATAGATTGAGAGATTAGAGAGATTGTAGGAAGATTTGTGAGAAAGATGAAGAGAAAATGAGTTATAAATAGTTGGAAAATTGGGTTAAAGTGTAAATATAATAACTTATGAGTTAAAAATAAATATTAAAGGGTAGGGGGGTTGGGGGAAGCCAAAAATGGACGTTGCACAACAGCCAAAATGTAAAATGGTTGTTGGTGCAACAGTTATTTTTGCAAATAGGGGGTTACAGGCGGGATCGGGGCTGGCTCGGGATCGGGTCGGGACTAGTGGGACTGGGGCGGGCCGGGCCGGGACGGGTCAGGATGAGACATTGTCCCGTCCCGGTTCGAGTCCCGATACCGAATTTTTTTTACTACTCGGGTTCGGGGCGGTGTCGGGACGGGATCGGGGCGGGACCGGGCTGTCCCGACCCACTGGCCAGCTCTACTCTAAAATAGCTTCGACTAATGATCATCGAGAATGGGATATCGATGATATATTATAAGTCGACATGTGGTCTGCATCACATTCTTAGAGAATGTAGTATGTCTCATCTGCTACTAATAATGGTTACTAGTGATGGACACATAGATATTTTTTGAAAGTATTGATATACCCTGCTGATAAACTATTTGTTATGCATGTCTAAAGTGTTATCAGCGTGTGGGAGATAAAAGTCCTTTGACTTGAGGTCAATACGCATCTTGTTTACAGAGTAATGTACTTTGACCCTGTCCTAAGCTTAAACTCCTTATAGGATAAGATACAGCTTGTGTTGGGTGCATTATGATGTAAATTAAGGCGGTAGTTAAGCCAAGAATAGGATTCATTCCTCGATTGGATATTCGAGAGAGAGCACTCAACTTCTTAGTGATATTAGGTCGACCAAGTCATTGGCCAATGCAAGAGATATATTTAGAATATGATCTAGTTGTCGACTTATATAGATGAGATAAAGTGATCAAGTCATTTGGATAGACACATGCAAATCCTAAGCTTGATCGAGTGTGTCACGAATGAAAGAAATTTAACATCTCACATAAAGGTTATGTTTGTTGGATTCATGTAAACGTACTTCATATATTGAGTTCGTCGTACGACGAAGTCTAGGAGTTCCGTATGGACCTTAATTGGATTAGTGTTGATATATGAAGGCATATAGGGTCACACTATGTCGATTGTCTATTCGATCTAAGGGTGTATTGAGAAAGTATTAAATATTCAATTTGGAATCGAGATATTTAAATTGATAATAACTATGGGATAATTTCTATTAAATAAAAATTATTAAATTAAATTAAAATTAGATTTTGGATTTAATGTGCTTAATATATATATATATATATATATATATATATATATATATATAAATAAAAACGAAAATGGAATTTTACGTAAGGCGTCGCGGCGTAGCCTAGCAGGCGCCACGGCGCCGACCCAACAGTTGGCCCAGTCAGACTAGCCCACTGCACATTGGTTTTGGGCTAGGCTTGGAGCCCAACCCTAATAAGATTTTTGCCCTAATTTCAACTATAAATACAACACTTCCCATTGTTAATTAATACACCAATTCTATAAACTAATTCTAGACTTAGAGTCTAGGACGTCACTCTCTCAAACCTCTACCAAGATTTCCTGGCTTTCTTGACAGAGGAATACACCATAGCGTAGTGCTTGCAGTCGAAGGGACAATCGTGTGTAATCCCTAAGTAAAGACTCCAGATTTATTAACATGTAAGTGTTCATGTTTTATATTACATGTTTTTTATTGTCATATAACCATACCAGAAGAAATTATTGGGTAAGTAAGAACAAAATTATTAAACTTCCGTTGTGTCTTACTTATGTGTTTTGAACCGAACAAAACCCTACAGTTGTATCAGAGCGCAGACTGGTTCAATGGTTATATAACAATTGAATAACATAATAATATGTGTTAACATAAAATTGGATTAAAATAAGGCTTCTTGAAATCATACATATCCTGACCGCATGGTTAACCTTTTGATATCACCCTAAATTATCACATACGCTAAATCGAGGAAGTCATTTCGTTCTAACTCGAACTAAGCCAGGTGCATATAACCGGTTCATTGCGAACATGGTGCACGACGAAGAACGAGTATGAATGGATGATGGTCGATATCTGTGTTATTGATAATGGTGGATAAGGATAAAGGATCTGTGATTTGATCCCTAAATTAGATTTAGGGCTCGAACGATTTTAGAAAAATCAACACATAAACGTTTTGTCAGGACGTCGGTGTCGCGGCCCTATGGTAGGGCGCCGCGACGCTTGCTAAGGTTTCAAGGCGGTGGAGCGTCGCGGCCCTAATGCTCCAATTTTAAAATTCTGGACTTACTAGACAGTAGATGACGCGGCTCCATGGTGGAGCACCGCGACCCTAATGAACTACAGAAGCCGAAAGGTTTCTGCCTTGTCAGCGTCGCGACTCCATAGTGGAGCGTTGCGGCTCCATGGTGGAGCGCTGCGGCGCTAATTCATTGTAGAAGCAGAATTTCATTTTCTGCCTCACTGGCGCCGCGGCTCCATCGGTCCAATTTTTTTTTTTAGAATGTTTAACCCATGATTATTATTATACAATATATTTGATAAGTATATTGTTAATGTGCTAAATGATTGTCATTTAGATTACTAGAATAGTGTCCGCAAATAATTGTCTGGGTAGGCGGCACCCAGTATTTGTTAAGCCGCTTAATATCATGCTTGGTCAGGCGGTACCCAATAAGTGCTTAATAAACTTTGCATTAAGATGTTATATTTGATATAGTATACTAGAGTTGATCTTGGTTAAAACCTTGAATTAAAATGTTCCCTAAAATTTTAATACAAGTCTTATTTAAAATGAACGCGTCGTCCGTTATAATTGATTGTAGTGCAAAATCCTTTTCGGCGAGATGAGTATTTATGCCACATCATTTTCTCTAAGTCTATGAGGACTCAGACTTCTTTCATAGATGCATGTTAAATGTAGAAGTGGGTGATAAACCTTCATGAGTATTTACACCACAATGTTTGCTCTATAAGGCAAAACTCACTTAGATACATAATTGCAGTCGCATAACGGGGTTGACTTGCTAGGCTGTCTTGGTGCCACAGTGTCGGACAAGCCGAGGGACGCAGATTAATTATTTAGAACATTCGATCAAACATGAGTTACAAATTGTTTGAAATTGGTTTAGAGACATACCAGGTTGTGCTGTTGAAGTTATCAGCCACAACAAATGCGGAGATAGTATGAACCTGGATCATGGCCCATTATGACCATATTTGATATGAACATGTATTCTTCCATGGGGTCGAAGAGTATGTTAAAGTAGTGGGAGCTAATTAAACTAAAGACCATGTTAATTAGTTAACAAATGTGTTCAATAGAAATTATATTAGAGTTTAATTTCAAGTCTATCTATTTCTTCAGATTATATATAAAATGTCGAATCTATCACTGAAAATGTTGGTCGAGACAAACAAGCTGACTGGAGCAAATTACCCTGACTGGTTAAGAAATCTGCGATTGGTGTTAAGATAAGAAATAATTGAGTATGTGTTAGACATAGTGTTCCCCACAGTCCCTGTTGAAGATTTTATTGAGTATGCCCTGTTTGACAAGGTGGCTTATCAGAAACATCTAGACGATGCTACCTCGGCACAATGTGTAATGTTATCCTATATGACTGTGGAGTTACAGAGGCAACATGAAAACATGAGCCCCAATGAAATGCTAGAACATTTAAAGAGTCTCTATGACTCACAGTCTCAGACAATGGAGTATGAACTGTTGAGGGACCTTTTCAAGTGTAAGCTGAACGATGGGGGTCAAGTGCCAGCGCATGTTCTGAAGATGATTGGGCTGATAGAAAGGTTGGCTTCGATTGGAACGAAGCTGCCTATAAATGTCTCTGTCAACCTGATCCTGAATTCACTTCCTGGTTCATTTGAGAATTTCATTGTGAACTTCAATATGAATGGGACCAAGGCAAGTCTTCCAGAGCTTCACAACATGTTAAAGACCTTTGAATCATCTACCTCTAAAGGTAAAGTCATGCTCATGGTGGGCTCTTCTAGCAAGTTCAAACTCAATGGTAAGAACATGCAAAAGAAGAAGGGTAAGACAGTTGCTGCACCTGCAGTTATGAAACCTAGAGGAGGTGTTCAAAAGAAGGCAAAGGTAACTTCGGATGTGTGCCTCAACTGCAAGAAGAAGGGGCACTGAAAGAAGGAATGCACAGCTCCAGGAGGAGGCAAAACACTAGGTGCTCCTGGCTCTACTGGACAAGGTATGTTTGTCATTGAGATAAATATGTCTATAAATAACTCTCACTACTGGGTATTGGATACCGCATGTGGCTTACACATTTGTAATAATGTGCAGGGTCTGATTGACAGCAGAAAGGTTGGACCTTGGGAGGTAGACATGCGCGTTGGAAATGGAGTACGAGTAGATGATGAACGCGTGAGAACTTATATACTAGATTTACCTTCAGGCTTTTGTTTAGAACTAAATAATTGTTATTTTGTTCCCTCATTGACGAGGAATATTATTTCTATCCCAGTGTTAGACATTTAGGGGTATTCCTCATTTATTGCCAATGGCAGTTATGTACTGTCTTTTAATAGTTTTGATTGTGGAAATGCTCCGCTTGTGGATGGTTTGTATGTTCTAAAATGTAGTCGTGAAATTTTCAATGTGCAAAACAAACGAGCTAAGATAAGTAATCCAAGAAACCCCACCTACTTATGGCACTGTAGACTTGGTCACATCAATTAATCAAGGATATCAAGATTAAGAAAGCTAGACTACCTGAAACCATTTGACTTGGAGTCCTAAGGTAATTGTGAATATTGCTTGAAAGGAAAGATGACCAACATGCCACTTTCTGGAAAAGGGGTGCGAGCCAAAGAGGTACTTGAGTTGATCCATACTGATGTATGTGGGTCATTTTCAACCAAAGCTAAGGGAGGCTTCCCTTACTTCATCACTTTTACAGACGATTTCACAAGGTTTGGGCATATGTATCTTATGAAACACAAGTCCGAAGCCTTTGAGAAATTCAAGGAGTACAAGTCAGAAGTAGAGAAGCAACTTGAAACAAGTATCAAGACCCTTCAATCAGATCGAGGAGGTGAATACTTAAGTAAAGAATTTTTGGATTACTTGAAGCTTCATGGAGTCCAATCACAATGGACACCTCCTGGAACGCCACATATGAATGGTGTTGCTGAAAGGAGAAATCAAACCCTATTAGATATGGCTAGATCCATGATGAGTTTCACAGCTCTACCAACATACCTTTGGGGTTATGCATTGCAAAGCTAAATTTATATTCTGATCAGGATTCCTTCAAAGTCAGTAGAGAAAACTACATATGAGATATGGAATGGCAAGAAGCCAACACTTAAACACATGTGACCCTAGGGGTGCCCTGCATATGTAAAGAAGATGCTTACTGACAAGTTGGAATCTAAAAGTGAGAAATATTATTTTGTGGGGTATCCAAAGGAAACTAAGAGATACTATTTCAATCTTCCTGGAGAACATAAGGTCATTGTTTTCAGAAGTGCAACGTTCCTTGAAGAAGACTATGTCTGCAAGGAACAGAGCTGCAATAAGATAAAACTTGAAGAAATTCAAGAACCACAAGATAACACAGAAGTTGAACCCTTGTCAAAAGACCTAGACAAGGATTCAGTGGGAGTATTTGGTAAAGAATGGGTACTTTGAGTATGCCCTTCAGCCAGTGGGAGTGTTGTGAGAGATAGTACAGAAATGCAAAGCTCGCATACACAACCAATGGAAGATGATACAATGGTTGTACATCATTCCATTTAGGAAATACGTGAAAATGACATTCCTAAAAGCTCTCAAGGTGATGGATTGTCCAACACACAAAGACTTTCTCACAATCAGAATGCAACAAACACTAAAACGCAAAATAATTAACTCTGTAGGACCACTAGGACTCATCGTCCACCTGAAAGACTTAATCTCCTTCTTGAAACACACAATGAGATAAATATTCCTGATGACGATGAATATGCAACCTACAACGAAGCTATGTTAGAAATTGATTCGCAGAGATGGAAAGAATCCATGAAATCTGAGATGGACTCGATGTACATCAATCAAGTTTGGAACTTGGTTGATTTGCCAACAGGGGTTAGACCCATAGGATGTAAATGGGTCTTCAAGAAGAAGATTGATGTATATGGCAAGGTACAGACTTATAAGGCAAGATTGGTGGCTAAAGGTTATAATCAACGGCATGGGGTCAATTATGATGAAACCTTTTCAGTTGTTGCAAAAATTAAGTCCATTCGGATTTTGCTTGTAACAACCGCATACTATGATTATGACATTTGGAAAATGGATGTTAAAACTAGGGCTGGCCAGTGGGCCGGGACGACCCGACCCCGGCCCGACCCCGTCCCGACCCCGCCCCGGTCCCGACCCGACCCCGCTCTAAAAAAAAAAAAAAAATAACGGGGCGGGACTCGAACTCGGGACGGGACGATGTCTCGTCCCGCCGGACCCGAGCCCGCCCCGTGCCCGCCGGGACCCGAGCCCGCCCCGAGCCCGTCCCGACCCCGACCCCGACCTTACCTTTGCAAAAATAGCCGTTGCACCAACGGCCATTTTAGATTATGGCCGTTGGCCAACGGCCATTTTAGGCCCCCCCTACCCCTTAATATTTATTTTTAACCCATAAGTTATTATATTTACACTTTAACCCAATTTTTCAACTATAAATAACTCATTTTCTCTTCATCTTTCTCACAAATCTTCCTACAATCTCTCTAATTTCTCAATATATCTCTCTACATTGTTTGCTAAATATTCAATTTTATTAATTCATTTGGGAATTGGGAGTGAAGTTGGCAACTAGCTTGAGGATCTTCCATCGAGCAAAGTTTCAATTTTCAACCTCTCGATTACACGTCGACGTTACGTCGGCGTTTGGTACATTCGTTCCTTCATTAAATTATTATTGTCTGTTTATTTTATTTAGCGCACTTAATTTCATTTACTTTAATTATTTGTTAGCATATAATTAAAATGGAAGGAATTAGAGGTATGTTTAAGGGTAAGGGTAAGACTTCTTCTAGTAGGGGCAATCGGGGCAAGGGTAGTTCTTCTAGTCATCTTATTCCTACACAGATGATTTTGTTGATACTCAACATTTTCCTACAATACCATTAGATTTAGACGAGGAGTTATTTTCTCGGAACTCAAGAAGACTTTAATTTAGACGATGATCTAGACGATACACCCACTAATATTGATGACAACACGCCCACTAGTGCACCTTCAACTGAAATACCTCCTATTCCCCCTAGTATGAGACGAGGTCCAAGAAACGACCATTAAAATCGAGATGCATGGACATTTTTTGATAGGGACGTAGAGAATCAAGTAGCCATATGTAAAATTTGTAAAAATGTTTTAAAATTTAAAACTGGAAAAGGTCACGGTGGGACGGGGGTTTAATTAGACATGTAGTAAGTGCTCATCCAGCTAGGTATGCCCAATACCAGGCTTCAAAACCGGGTGCGCAAACGGCCGCTCCATCGGGACAAGGTTCACATACGATCATCGTCCCGACCAAGTACGGGTCAAATTAACCCTATGACGGGGGGAATTGTAGGCTCTAAATACAACAAACATAGAGATAGGGAAGCAATATCAAAATTAGTTCTTTGTGGAGGGTTTGCCTTTTTCATTTCCTTCATCTCCCGGTTTTATTCATTACATTAGAGATATATATAATCCTGCTTTTAACGGTTTTCCTAGGTCAACTCGTTAAGAGAGATGTATTTAAATTTGCGCATGAATATCAACAATATTTACGTTTTTCATTATATCATTTTAATGGCAAAGTATCTATCACGTCGATATAGGTCGTAGTACTAACGGCCATGATTATTTAACGTAACTTGTCATTGGATAGATTATAAATGGTCTATGCAAAAACGTATTTTAGCGTATAGATATATAGATGATAGGCACACTTTGGTACTTTTATTGCGAGAAAATATTTATCAAGTGTGCGATTATTACGGAATTACCGATAAAATTATGACTATTACATTAGATAACGCTTCTAATAACAATTACGCAATTACAATGTTAAAAAATAGTTTAGCTCCATCTTTTCCGGACCATTTTCATATAAAATGCGCGTGCCATATATATAACTTAATTGTAAAGGATGGTCTATCACTTTTTGAAGACATTCTTAGTAAAATACAATTTGCTATAAACTTTATTTTTAAAAGTAATAAAGTACAACGTAGAAAAGAATATAAAAAAATTTGTCATGATTGTGGACTACCTTTTAGAAGAATTCCACAAGAAGTATCCACTAGGTGGAATTCTTTATACGAGCAACTACTTGTTGCTTATGACTATAAATTACCTATAACTTTATTTTTTAACTCTCATAATAAAAAGCCAAATTTGATATGATTTTAGATAGTGATTGGGAAAAAATTTCCGAACTTATTGTATTTTTAGAGAAATTTTTTCAAGCAACAAAAGAATTTTCCGGTATATATTATCCTACTATTTCAACTATGTTATTTTATATAACTCTAATATTTTTATTACTTAGTGAATATATGGAAAAACCAAATTATAAGGCAAATATTAAAAAAATGTTTGTCAAAATAAAAAAATATTTTATTCCTATTCCTTCTATTTATATTATTGGTTCTGTATTAAATCCTACTATTAAAATAGACGGTACTAAATCACTAATTGAAACTATTTACGATTGTATAGAAGTACTACCACCTCCAAGTCCCAAAAATCTAAATCACCCACCACCTATTGAACAAACTAAAGAAGAAGTGTTGAATAGCGTAGAACACCACCGCAAAAATATATATAGATTTTATCAACAAGAAAATGCTAGTAACGTACGGCTACCATACCATCTTCTTCATCTTCAACACAACCTCACAAAAGACATCTTTTGTTTCGCGGCTAGTATTGAAAGCCTCGTAAATAGAATGTGCGGCCGTACCTCTACTAACCAAATTAGCGAGTTGGATATTTTTGTTTTGCGGGGTTCGTACCGTATCAAGAAGTTATCAATGAAGATGGACAAGAAGACTTGCTGAAATACTTTGAGGGGAATGAGAAGACCTTTCCGACACTTTCAATGATGGCTCGAGATGTTTTGAACATTCAAGCGTCGTCAACTGCGTCGGAAAGCGCTTTTTCTGCGGCGGATATCAAATAGGAGACCACGGACACTCATTGGCCGGAGACGACTTGGAAATTGCGGTATTATTCGAGAGATTGGATACGAGCGGAGCGGAGAAGGTGCGGTCAACCGGAGATCAACGAAGAAGATGATGAAAACTACAACGAAATCTTAACCGAAGGTAGTGGAAGCGACGTGGATCAATTTGACCAACAAATACCTATTCCAACCGAAGAACCACATAAAATCATCAAGCAATTAGAACAGATTTTTTTGAAAATGTAATTTTTTTAATTGCAATTTTATTATGTAATTTGCAACTTTTGGACAACACCATAAAGTTGCAATTTAGATTTTAGACAATTGTATTTGTATTACAAAAAAATCATATGTCTATTAAATAATATAAGAGGCACAAAAACAGCCTTGGGATGTTTTTATTACACTATCTTGTTTTATTTATTGAGTTTTTTTTTATACATATGTTATTTAAAAAAAAAAAAAAAGGAAAACCCGAGCTCGCCCCGCCCCGACCCGAGCCCGACCCGACCCCGCCCCGCCCGATACCGACGGGGATCGGGATCGGGACGGATCGGAGCAGTCCCGCCCGGACCCGACCCCGCTAGGCCCGCTAGGCCCGATCCCGACCCCCGGATCGTCCCGCCCCGACCCCGACCCCGCCGGACCCGGCCCGCCAGACCCGAGCCCGGCCCACTGGCCACCCTTAGTTAAAACTGCTTTCCTCAATGATAACCTAATTGAGGAGGTGTTTATGATACAATCTGAGGGTTTTACATCCAAGACTAAATCCAAAGCAGTATGCAAGCTACAGAAGTCCATTTATGGACTTAAGCAAGCCTCAAGGAGTTGGAATATTTGCTTTGACAAAGCAGTCAAATCGTTTGACTTTGTTAGAAGCAAAAAAGATCCCTGCATTTATAGTAAACGCAATGATGAGAGTATTGTCTTCATTGTTATATATGTAGATGACATATTATTGATGGGAGATAATAAGACTCTCATGCAATCAGTCAAGGAATGATTATCCAACACATTTATGATGAAGGACTTGGGTGAAACCTACTACATTCTTGGAATTAGGATCTATAGAGATAGACCTAATAGATTGTTGGGGTTGTCACAATTCATATACATAGACAAAGTGCTAAGATGATTCTCCATGGAAAACTCCAAGAAGGGAAGTCTTCCTATGGGTCAAGGCATCAAGTTATCAAAGAAGGATAGTCCTTCTACTGTTGCAGAACTTGAACGCATGAAAAGAATCCCATATGCTTCAGCTATAGGATCTATCATGTATGCCATGACCTGTACGAGGCCAGATGTGGCCTATGCACTTAGTATGACTTGCAAATTCTAGCAGAATCCTGGGGAAGAACACTGGAAAGTAGTCAAGAGTATTCTTAAGTATATTAAACGAACTAAAGAATATTTCTTAGTCTATGGCGGACAAGATAAGCTAGTATGTACTAGGTACACTGGTGCTAGCTTCCAGACAGATCTTGATGACTTCAAATCTCAATTTGGATATGCCTTCATTTTCAATGGCGGAATAGTGAGTTGGAAAAGTTCCAAGCAAGCTACAACTGCTGATTCGACAACAGAAGTTGAGTACATTGCTGGTAAAGAAGCTGTTGCGATATCTGAGTTCCTGAAGGAACTAGGGGTTGTTCCAAGTGCCATTTGTCCAATAACGATTATTGTGACAACACTAGTGCAATTGCGCAAGCTAAGGAACCAAGATCAACAAACAGAAACAAACATGTACCGAGGAAATACCACATACTAAGGGAGATGGTGGAAACTGAAGAAATAAGATTAGACTATGTTCCCACAGATGATAATTTAGCTGACCCATTTACTAAACCATTAAGCTTGGTTAAGCATAATGGTCATTTTGAAAACATGGGTATTAGATACATCGGAGATTGGCTCTAGGCCAAGTGGGAGATTGAAAGTATGTATGTCCTAAAGACAATCATTATTAGGGACAAATGTACTTGAATACATTCGTATTATTAATAAGATTAATATTTATGGCATTTGCAATTATTGAATTATATTTTATTGTTTGTAATTATTCATTAATATGCATCACTTGAGCTTACGTTGTCATTAATAAAGTGAGATATTGATGATAGATCGTAACTCTAAAATAGCATCGACTAATGATCATCGAAAATGAGATATCGATGATATATTATAAGTCGACATGTGGTCTGCATCACATTCTTAGAGAATGTAGTATGTCTCACCTACTACTAGTAATGGTTACTAGTGATGGACACATGAATATTTTTTGAAAGTATTGATATACTCTGATGATAAACTATTTGTTATACATGTCTAAAGTGTTATCAGCGTGTGGGAGATAAAGGTTCTTTGACTTGAGGTCAATACGCACCTTGTTTACAGAGTAATGTACTTTGACCCTGTCCTAAGCTTAAACTCCTAATAGGATAAGATACGGCTTGTGTTGGGTGCATTATGATGTAAATTAAGGTGGTAGTTAAGCCAAGAATATGATTCATTCCTCGATTGGATATTCGAGAGAGAGCACTCAACTTCTCAGTGATATTAGGTCGACCAAGTCATTGGCCAATGCAAGAGACATATTTAGAATATGATCTAGTTGTCGACTAATATAGATGAGATGAAGTGATCAAGTCATTTGGATAGACACATGGCAAATCCTAAGCTTGATCGAGTGTGTCGCGAATGAAAGGAATTTATCATCTCACATAAAGGTTATGTTTGCTGGATTCATGTAAACGTACTTCATATATTGAGTTCGTCGTACGGCACAGTCTAGGAGTTTCGTATGGACCTTAATTGGATTAGTGTCGATATATGAAGGCATATAGGGTCACACTATGTCGATTGTCTCTTTGATCTATGTATTGAGAAAGTATTAAATATTCGATTTGGAATCGAGATATTTAAATTGATAATAACTATGAGATAATTTCTATTAGATGAAAATTATTTAATTAAATCAAAATTAGATTTTGGATTTAATGTGCTGAATATATATATTAAATGAAAACGGAAACGGAAACGAAATTTTACGTAAGGCGCCGCGGCGCCGACCCAGTGGGCCTAGTCAGACTGGCCCACTGCACCTTGGTTTTGGGCCAGGCTTGGAGCCCAACCCTAATCAGATTTTTGCCCTAATTTTAACTATAAATACAACACTCCCCATTGTTAATTAATACACCAATTCTATAAACTAATTCTAAACTTAGAGTCTAGGACGAAACTCTCTCAAAACCTCTGCCAAGATTTCCTGACTTTCTTGACAGAGGAATACACCATAGCATAGTGCTTGCCATCGAATGGACAGTCGCGTGTAATCCTTAAGTAAAGACTCCAGATTTATTAACCTGTAAGTGTTCATTTTTTATGTTACATGTTTTTTATTGTCATATAACCATAGTAGAAGAAATTGTTGGGGTAAGTAAGAACAAAAATTTTAAACTTCCGTTGTACCTTACTTATTTGTTTTAAACCCAACAAAACCCTACAAGATCAAGGTCAATACAGATGAAAAAATTCTGGAAGAAGTTGTTGGGTTTCCTGTGTGAGAGACTGTAATGGAGATATCATTCATGTTCAGGCAAAGGAGCTAGATGATCCCCACAGCACCAATACTCAAGTAGAAGCATTGGCTATACTATATGCTCTGAAGTACATAGAGGGTACTCAAGAGGACATAATTCTTATTGAGACTGACTCTCTATTGTTCAGAGGACTTGGCAGATAGTGTCTATTATGGAGGAGATATGGAGAATCATGAGAGGATATACAGAGAAGGGAATAAATTGGCTGACCATTTAGCCAATCAGACTCTGGATATTGGGATAGTCGAAGCTAATAACTTTCAGGATTTAGACTGTCTTGACAGTAAAATCCTGAACAGAGACAAGTTGATGGAATCTTATTTGAAAATTAAACCATGCAAAAGGAGTTGAGAAAGGAGAATATGATCTTTATAGTAACATTTTGTTCAATTTTGCAGGTTCAAATAAGGAAGGAACATCAACCAAAAATGCAGCAACAACAACTCACAATTGTTATACTTTAGAGCAGCAACAGAATCAGATTCAGGAGACAATCAAAGCAACAATACCACAATTACTATTATGACAGACACGAGGCACATGTATTTCAATGTACATTCAATTTGAGCAAAGGGGCAACAAATTTCAGAGAGAAGATCATACTGCACTTGCCTTTTTACAATTTTAGAATGGTCCTTCTGTTTTGTTTTATTTTTATTTCATTAAACTATTAATTCAATGTTATTTAAATATCACTAGATATTAAGAGAAATCAAAGGAGATATTTTCTATAATATTTAGCCAAACTTGAGTGATTTTTATTGTTAAAAATAGTGACTTTGGCGCAATACGGTGTTATTTAACTAAAAATGATAATATATAAATGCTCCAAATAGTAAAAATTTTAGAACAAGTAAAAGTGTGATTGAATATATGGGTCGTGAGTTTAGTTAATATAAAAAAGTGAAATTGAGGTGAAGTTAATTAAATAAAATTGAAGTGCCTAAATACAAATAATTAAGATATTTAAGCTCTGTCATATCACGAATAAATTCTTTAGGCGTTTAAGAATTAATTACAATGGCTCAAATTCATTATCTCATGAGTCAAAGAGGGCACACATAGTGAGTAAAATAGTGGGAGAACAAAAAATTGAATAAAGGTCATTTTAGGAGTGTATCTAGCTCCTATGACAACTGAATTTGCCTAGTGAAAAGTTGGTCAACAGTGAAAATATTTCTTAGTGAATCCTATAAACAGTAGGGGATGGGAAAGAGAAAATTATTGGAAATTTTAAAAAGCTTTGAAAGGTAGAGCTAAGACATTAAGTATTCCTCAAGGTATAAATTTATTGTCTATCAAAGGTAGGATCAGTAACCCATCCAATAGTATTTAACATCTAAAAAACTGTCAAATAAAACGCGTCTCATGCCGAAATATCATAAGTACCGCCTCGTCCTGGACCATCGCACGGAAAACTATAACCAAAATCCTTTTTATCTAGCACGAAATATACTAACATTATATTGCTCTCTAACCTAGAGAGAGAAAGTGATTAAACCAATAATTCATCTTTTTTCTTTGAATGCGAAATGCGATCAGCTAGAAAATACCACCAACCACCCTAAAGAGGATAAAAAGAGAATGTACACAATTATTATCATTAAACTAAACTAGTTGGGAAACATGAATTTCAATCAATTACAACAAAAAATTAAGAAACTATGATAAACCCATGAACCCCTTAGCCTAATGATTTTTACCAAAAAATCACTACATCTGAATCATAATTTAACGGAACGCAATTATTAATAGTTAGACAATATACCCTTAAACTTAACCCATATGAATTATTCTACCACGCCTGCAAGAACTGCCTACTGAATACTATGACCTAGAAATCCTAAAAAATATAAATAGATAGTTGCACCTCATATACTATTAAAGGAAACTATGCATTTGTGCACAAATAGAAGAAATGCTATATATTAAGGATGCAAAAGCGGAGAAATGGACAACAGTTACATACAATAAAAAGATAAATCACCAGTCACAATTTCAACAACAATCAACAACCATGAAAAATTACAAAGGAAACATGGAAGCAAGGGATGCATAAAACAAAAAGGGATATACAACAACGGGAAAAGAAAAAGAAGGAAAAAAGGGAAAACTGTTATAAAATAACAAAACTAGAACAAGAATATTGTGGAGAAAGGGATGAAAGTTATTTATTTCTCTTGAAGATGAAATACAATGAGAGGAACACCTCTATTTATAGGAGAGAATTGACTTGGTCCTAAAGTTATTACCCCTAATATTTCTCAAAAAGATAGACATCCACAATATATGATAATATATATAACACTCCCCCTGCATGTCTATTTTGATAGATAATATGCCTCATTAAAACCTTACTAGAAAAAACTCAGTGGTAAAAATTCTAGTGAAGGAAAAAGAGTACACATTTCTAATAATACACATTTTGGTTGTCTCATTAAAAATCTTACATGAAAAACCCAGTGGGACAAAACCTTATATGAAAAAAAGAGTCCAACATGTATTAACTCCCCCTGATGAGAACTTCATTCCTAATGCTTGAGTCTTCGTATTCCAATCTTGTGTACCATCTTCTCGAAAGTTGCAGTTGGTAGAGACTTAGTGAACAAATCAGTCATATTATCACTTGAGAATGAATATGTTGCACGTTGATTTCACCATTCTTTTGGAGCTCGTATGTGAAGAATAACTTTGGTGAAATGTGCTTTTGTCCTATCTCCTTTTCTGAATCTTCCCTTCAATTGAGCAATGCATGCTGCATTATCTTCATATAAGGTTGTGAGATTTCAAACCACATTTACTTCCAAGCGATTCAAATAGTCATAACATCAATTGAATTTATTGATATTTCTTCATTTTCTTGAGTTTGTGGCTCATTGATTTCTTCAAGAACATCAGGATTGATCAAATTTTGCATTTCTTTATGAGATTCTTTCTTAGTGTCATCTTGACCATTTATTTTTCTTTTTCTAGAATTTCGATCCTTAGAACCCAATGGTCTATCACGATTCAGGCATGCTTTTGGACTCATTTGCTATGACACTAGTAGATGGTCCTACATGGACATCAATCCAAATTGGGACATTCTCTGCAGGGATATGTGATTCGGTAATCCTTTTCAAATTTGTAAATGCGTCTGGCATTTGATTTGCTATTTTCTGCAAGTGAATAATCTTTTGGACCTCTTGCTCACTAATAGAAGCACATAGATCAAGATGAGACGATGATGGATTTTCCACAAAATTTTCCTTTTTATTTCATTATTCTCTCATCAAATCGACAATATGCAATTGATTTTATTTCAGTATCAAAATGTAAGGAAGAAATTATATCATGCTCATAGTTATAGCAAGATAAATAAATGCATCAATTGAACAAATATATGGTAGTTCAAGACCAATCTAATTTTCTCATTTCAACTTCTTTTAGCAGGTAGTCTACTGCTTTTCGAAAACTCTTCAAAATCTCCAATCACATTCAAGTCAACAACTTGCACAACCTTATGAAAGATTTTGAATATCGTAAAGGGATAAGGGTAAACATAGTCATCTTTGTACCCCTCATCAATAAATATTTATTAAGGTGATTTCAGTACATCAACCTTAGTTCATTTAATCTATTTATGGATTACAAACAAGTTTTTCAATAACTTGTATATGCTTCAGACATTTTGAATCCTTCAAAAAAAAATCATATAATTTTATCACGTGAGCCATATAGATTGAGACAATAACTATTTAGTATTTAATTTACATAACATTTTCTCATGTCAGGACTGCAGGTCCAGTAAATTTACCAAGATATATCTACTTGGTAATTATTCCTACATCTATATGCTTTAACAAACGTAGAATTCAGATCCTCGTAATATTATACAATATTGCGCACTATATTGTATCAAATATATCGTCGATGAGATATCATTTTGTATCGGTTTGCAATTACACACAACTTACTGAGATCTTATCACTTCATTATTTTTTTCAGGTACCTGAACCTCGTATGATGTTTTATGAAGTGTTATGTCGTAGGCTCTTCAAGAGCAAATTGCCTCATTATAATCATTTTGATCATTTGCTCCTCTCATTTTCCAAGAATTATTGCGTTTGAAACCGATTTGTCTACCATGCTTCACGTATGTTGTAAACCCTGTCCTTCAGGGACATTTAGGAGCATCTTGCCGCTAGAATAAGACATAGTTGGGTCAGCAAATGCTTCTAGCATTTGAATTGAATTATCGTTTGAACGAGGATCATACTGGTGATAATTCACAACATATTGCTTAGTTGTTTATTCTCTCTACCCTTATGTTAGAAAAACTAACATACATTTTTACCTTCTTTGGAAAATCCATTTGGGTGCATCGTGGTGGATTCATTAATCATATACCGCACAATAAAATTATTAGATGAAAATATTTAGTTCCTGACCTTGAACCAATTATGAGGGGAGAATTTATCATAATTTATTAGTCTGAAGCATACAAACGTCGTTGTATGCAATATATTATATTCCAGATCAACACATGAAGCTTTGTTCTCATTCGCAATGGTTTAGCTATTTATCGGAGGAATTCAACGCTAAACCAGCTTAAATATAAACCAGTATTAACAAGATGAATTATCTTGATTACATAATCTGAAAATTGTGCTCTCAACTCAATTATTTTGAGCAAGCAATTTTGCATATGTCAAACTGCGGGTTGACAATAAACGCACATGTGTCCGTCTTATCGATGCATCTATTTAAGACATCATATAACATGTGAACATGCCCTTATTCACCATTTATATTTTTCATAATTTAGAAAATTCAATCCCAATATTAGTCGGTATAATCAACTTATCATGAGAACAAGCAAATTAATTCTTGAAGAATCTTATAGTTCTTCAATATATTCCGAATACAAACTTAGCACATCAGATTTAAAATAGGACAACCAAAATTATCACGTTAATTGATAAAATTATTTGTACTAGTAAACTTCAAGTTTACCATGTCATGTGTTATTTGTTTTAGTAAACTTCTGATTTACTATGACTTGAATTCTATTTTGTACAATAAACTTCTGGTTTATCGTGACATGTGATTTCATCATGCTTATATTTGTGCAATACAATTTGGAGAATAAAGAAGGTAACATTTCAAATACATATTTCTTACCCACTATGCTTTCATAGATATTTAGTCATCCAATCATTTATATCTTCAATATGATAGCCATTTACTTTAGTGAACTTCAGGTTTACTACAACTTGATCATAACAACTTTTTACAATCTAGAACGAATGACATAATATATATAGGCTCTTCATGAGCCTCTATTTTATTCTCCATAATCATAATATTGTTTGGACACTATTGGTGTCATGATCTTCTAGATAAATAGTGTCATGATCTTCTAGATAAATAGTTAGCTTTTCTGGAGCACTTGATCATTAATTTTGTACAACCAAATATTATTTAGATACTGCTAGTATCATAAAAGAAGTTATAGTTAGACACTGCTGGTGTCATGAAGTAAATAGTAATCAAATGGACATTTAAAGACAATACAATTTATAAATGATGAAAAGTAAGTTCTAAACTTTAATATTTCAGACATCTCATTCAGGGAGAATACCATTAACATACGAATATTTATCATCAAAGCTGCTACAGTAACCATAATATATCAATGTGGTTATAGTAGATAGTATTCAACACAATTTGTATCATTTTGCCTTAAAATGATACATAATAAAAAATTCAAGATGATTTGACGTGCGATAGGTATAAGGGTGAATTCACCCTTTTTCATTTAATGAATTTCGGTCTTCACATATTCCAAGGATGTTTGTATACATTTATAATACTCATATACAGATGCACAACCAACAACAACAACAACAACATACCCAGTGAGATCCCACACCGTGGGATCTGGGGACAGATGCACAACCAGTGATGATAGATTCACATATTTTGTAAAGTTAAAAAGGCACAAAAAATGTATGACTATACAAACCATGCACATAAGTACGAAGATAGTTATTGTATGCATACATAACACTAACGTATTAAATGTTAATTCACTATGTCATTTGCATTTCTAATATTAAATCTATTTTGAAAATCATATATACATGCACTGCAAGGAAAAACTAATGTCTAATACCAACCTTTGTGAGATCAAGTGATGAAATATGTGAATTTAATTTTCTGAATACTTTCAAAACAGAAGCACTGTACTTTATGCTAGTTATACCATACATTACAAATCTTTCATCTATTATTTTAATAGAGAGTAAAAGTTAGTCTGTTAAAATAACCAAGTATAACTGTAACCGCAATTTAAAAATTGAGAGAGTGACATACCTCAACAGAGAGAAGGAAAAAAATGAGCCATCATACATTTTTTGAAGGAAATGAGAGCCACCGCTAACAGAATTGTTACTTGATAGATCAAATGATACGAAGGCATTATACTTCAAACGATGGAATTAGTTGTCTCTTAAGTTTCTACAACTTATTATTCCATAAATATGTCAGTGAGTTCAAATATAAACTTCTTTTAATATGTGAAATAAATAAGTAAATTTTCAAAGTTGAACTCTTTTGAAAGTAAAATTCAAAACCTTACTACTTGGGGAGTAAAGTTCAAAGGTCTACCACTTCGGGAATAGATTCAAAGTTCTACTACTTTGGGAGTAGATTCAAAGTTCTACTACTTCGGGAGTAAATTACAGAGACTTAATGCTTCGGGAATAAATTTTGAATTCACTACTTCAAGAGTAAATTTCAGATTTACTACTTCAAGAGTAAAATTTAAAGTTTCTACTACTTCGAGAGTAGAGTTCAATGTTCTACTACTTCGAGAGTAGAGTTCAATGTTCTACTACTTCGGGAGTACAATTCAAAGTCCTATTACTTTGAAAGTAAAGTTTCAAGTTCTACTACTTCGGGAGTAGAGTTCAAAGTTTGCTACTTCGGAAGCAGATTTCTGAGCTTACTACTTCGGGAGTAAAACATATAATATTCAAAATATATCTTCTAATTTAGTCTACCTCTTCTGGAGATGAGTCGTGATATCTTCACAACCAAATACACGTCCATATTTATAAGTTTTACTATATATTATCACATTCACTTCAGGCAATTGATCTGTGTTTATAATATTTATCAAAAGTTCTCATTCTTCGGGAATGAAACATAACCATCCGAACATACCTTAACCATATAATATTATGATCGCTTATAACCTCTTTTAAGATATTGTTACTTAAGGAGCAAATCGAAGCATGCATTTAATGTAGAGAATTTTTTTCTAACATATCTTCAATTATAATCATCGTAAGCTTATAAATATATTTTCACTTCTCGTGATTAATGAAAGACATGTGAAATATATAACCACTTCCGGTAATGTCAATTTCTTATGAACTCTACTGGAATTTAAATATAAAATATTTATAAAATTGTCATAGAATTAATAATTTCATACATTGATAATTAGTAACTAAGAAACCCCAAGCAGTGGTATTTGTCAATATAATGACGAAAATAGGTTCTTTTTTTTTTCAACAAATAAACCACATGACTTGCTAATATATATTAAATAGAATTTGCATCGTTTTAAGGGGGCCTTCTCCTAAATTATTATTAAAAATGCTTCACAGGGTATAATGTATCATTATACCAACGTCATGTTCAATTAAGTGGGATAAGACACCCAATTGTACTTACGCTTAAGAACACAAAATAGCAAAGGAGAAGATAAACAAGACCTTACAACGATGCTGATGATTTTTAATTTCTTCACTGGAACAATTGTGCACTGATGGGGTGTTGGTTTTTGTGAAGAAGAAAATCTAACTCCACCTGAAAAAATTAGAGACTCGTGCTAATAACGTGTTATAAAATAATAAAATTAGAACAAAATTAGAATAAGAATATTGTGAAGAAAGTGAAAGAAACAATCCTTTGATTATTTTCATTAATGAAATAGTATATATACAATTTATAATTTTTATAATATGAAAAATCCTATTCCTATTCTACTCCCAAAACCCTATTCTATTTGTACAAGAATCCTACAATTATGGTAAGTGTACAATACTAATTATATACAAAATATACAATTAAATATGTTACCATAATAGTGATATACACGGCTGTGTATACCGTGTATATCACGGTTTCCCACTTGTTATGGGTTTTCGTTATATACACTGTATACACAAGGTATTGGTATACCGTGTATATCCTAGTATATTTTCACACCCCCACAGTCATAGCGGACGGTCTTCGTACGCTGAGACTGTCCCTAAAATCTTCAAAAAGGACCGAGGGAAGACCCTTGGTAAATATGTCTACAATTTGATACCTGGAAGGAACATGACAGACGCATACTTGTCCACGAGCTACCTTTTCGCGAACAAAGTGAATATCCATCTCGATGTGTTTAGTGCGCTAGTGTTGAACCGGAAAGATAGACGACACTAATATTATCACAATAAACCAATGTAGCTTTCTGAATGGGACAATGAAGCTCTAAAAGAAGATTACGTAGCCAACAGGATTTAGAGACCACATTGGCTATCCCTCGAACCCGACCTCTACACTAGAGCGTGATAATGTAGACTGTCGCTTTGCAGGCCACGGGACCAAGTTATTACCAAGAAACATACAATAGCCAGACGTGGAGCGTCTGGTATCTGGACAACCACCCCAATCAACATCTGATACGAGACAAGTGTCGACGTCGATGAAAGATATAAATGTAAACCATAGTCAAGTGTCCCCTGGATGTAATTGAATAATGCGTTTGAGCGCATTCATGTGCTCAACCCTGGTATCATGTATAAACAAGCACGCATGTTGTACGACATACGTAATATCTGGTCTCGTGAAAGTAAGATACTGAAGAGGAAGAACTCGGCACAAAAACCAAGGAGGGGCTCAGATTTCAAGGAAACCGAGGACGAGCGGAAGCTTTTGGAGAAGGAGGCATTTGAGACCTAGACTTCTGATACCATGAAAGAAATAATTTCTTGATTATTTTTCATTAATGAAAGAGTATATATACAATTTACAGTTTTCATAATATGAAAAATCCTATTCTTATTTTACTCCCAAAATCCTATTCTATGTGTACAAAAATCTTACAATTTTGGTAAGTGTACAATGCTAATTATATACAAAATATACAACTAAATATGTTACCATAACAATGATATACACGGCTATGTATACCGTGTATATCACGGTTTCCCACTTGTTGTGGGTTTCGTGATATACACGGTATACACAAGATATTGGTATACCATGTATATCCATCCTTGTATATTTTCAGAAAGGGAGGAGAGTTATTTATTTCTCTTAAAGAATGAAATACAATGAGGGAACATCTCTATTTATATGAAAAAATTAACTTGATCTCAAAATTATTAACTCTAATATTTTTACTAAAGATGAATATACCACATATGATAATATCCCTAACAAAAACGATAATCAACATTAAAGGACCCAGAAGAGCACGTGGATATTTCATCTCACAAAGTCAATCAAAAATGGTTATAGTGTCAAACTTGATAGACAAGTTCGAATACGACAATAATACTCTTTATACTGAACCAATCCCATTTCAGAAAAAAAAAACATTAAACCTCAAAATTTGAACCGACCCTGAAATTACGAAACAAAAATTCAAAAAAAAAAAACAAAACAAAAAGCTCATTAACCACACAACCACCAATAATGCCACATCGTCCATAAGCAAAGTGGAGCTTGTCATTCTAAAAATCTAAGCTGATAGATGACATATCAGACCCCATAAGAAGAGAATTTAAAAATTCAGCTATAGGACTGTAGCTAGGGATGACAGATGGATATAATTTTGCGGATTCCGCACTGCATCGGTCCCAGTTGGGGCGGGTATGAGTATAACTTTGGCGGGTCCCAGTTCAGGCACATCCCACGATTCGAAATTACTATCTCCAAGAATAATCAGATGTAAGTCAAGAAGCTGAATATATATAAAATAAAAAAAAAACCTAATCGACCACATTTATTACGAATTCAATATTGTCCCCCAAAGTAGTAAATGAACAGGAATTTGAAAGGACTACAACAAACCAACAAAATCCTCCATAACACTCAAATCACCTGAACAATATCAGGAATAATCATGACCCCTATACTGCTTACCCATCAAATATACTTAGTACCATATTTGAACGCCAAGTTGAATCTTCCCAAAAATAACCATCCTTCCTATGCCAGCACCAAAATTGATCACATGCAATCGCCAGCAATGGCTACTGCCACAAGCCATCTACCACCCCCTTATTAGAACCAGAGAAAACCTCCATAATTCAACCATTAATAACGGGAGTACCTACCGAGAACAATCGATATACAGATACTACATTCAGGCAACGTTTTTACATGTTCAGGTCATGGTGAGTCAACAACCCTAATACTACCCACCCCTACAATACCCCATTTGATCACCACGAGCTTGTACTCTCAAATGCAAGTACTATAAGTACAGAAAATCACAGCTTTGGAGCTTGTTTATCAGCTAAGCCTATTTAACCAAACAGACCAGATGGAGATCAATGCAGATAAACAAGAGGACCAGACCCTTAATGGATTGTATTGGATTCTAATGTATAAAAATTAATGTCTATTGGTTGAATTATGATAGATTAAACATGTTTGGGTCATTGTTGAGTACTGGAAGTTCACGTTGGAATTAAGGAGTTGATTGAGGTATGTCGAGCTTTAAGCTTCTTATGTGTTTTTAAATCAACTCATGTTTTGTAAAAATGACGATTTAAATGAGATCTCACGTACGTGCAGGACAAGCTTGTATATTTTGCTTCATGATTTGATTTTAAAGAATGAAAACGCTTAAATGACTAAATTTTGAGCTTTATTAAAAGTGTCTAAGACTCTTATGTAGTATCGGTGTTATAGTGTGTCATAATCTACTATTTTAGTGCCTCTTATGACGTGTTGATTCAAATAATTCTTGACATGCTCCTATTGGTGATATTGTATTTCTTTCTCTTGACTTTCATTTGTCAAAATGAAATTGACTACTTGATTGAGAAAGTGAAATTCGACTACAGTGCCATAGTGCCATGATTTTACTATACGTTATATTGTTTAATAATTGTGAGTTGCCTAGCTGGGAAATATGCTACACCAACCTTTGTTAAGATAGGAACTCCAACGCAGCGGTAAGAAAAAGTCACTCAGTGAATCAGTGGATCAGGGGAGGAACGCAAACCATCTTGAATCTTTGATGCATACACAATTAAAAATTTGGACAAATGCATGAATTATTTTTCTCGAAATGAAATTCATTTTACCTAGCTGTGCGGAAAGGAACACTAATCATCTTGGATGTATGATGTGTTGGACTACAAAGGATTGCAGGAACGGAAATTACAAGTAACTGCTTATGTAAGAATTGAAATTACAATTCAACTAGAAAACTGAAAATTACAATAGAACGACAAAACCTGAAATTACAATTTTGTTGAAGAAGAAAAAGCGAAACTGTTTTTGCTGAGTCGAGTGTAGCACTCTGTCCTTAAGACAATATTGCCCCGTATGTATCCTTTATACGTCCCGGACAATTCGTCTCCCAAGATAAAACAGCAATGGAACTATTGAGCAAAGGAAACTCAAGAGCTACCGTGAAGAATATTGAATAACGAAATGATGCTTGGAAGATTAGGAAGAAACTGCTTTCTGCTTTGTGTATTTTTCGTGTATATCAAGTGTGCCTTAACAATGGTGTAAGGGGTGTTTATATAGGAGGAAGAGGGACTGTTTGACTGCCTCCATAACAACCATTATTGGCCAAATAATGACCATTATGGAGGTAGTAAAGCCACCAAATAAATGGAGAAAATTGCCAACGGATTGGCCATTATAGGAGGTGTAATTCAGCCAAAATAAATGGCTGAATTGAGTGCTAAACGTTTCGTTCGGACCGTCGAAATTCGACTTTCTCGAAAACTTCGGGGACCAAACCGTACATCCGAAAGAATTCTCGGTCCAAACTCGTACATCTCAAACTTCTGGGATCAAACTGTACTTCTGGCAAAGTTTTCTGGCCCAAAAAGATAATATCAGAAGGCCCACAGCCTGTGACCCGTGACCCGTGACCCGAGAACCCGGAACCCGAAACACGGAACTCGGAACCGGAACCTGAACCGGACGGGCGGGCGGCGGCGGCGCGCGTGTGGTCTTTCCTCGAACCGAAGCACATCTAGGTCTTCCCTCCTTTAAACACATGGGATACCCCGTGGGGTCCCAAACCCCAAACCACTTTCGAGTCTTATATACACAACAATTCTTTCTTCCTCTACCGATGAGGGAGAATTGAACACAATACCACACTTTTCATGCTTCAAACACCTCACTTCGTGAACCAATATCTCTTTCATTTCTCAATGAAATTTGACGATTCTTGGCCCTACGGTTATCTACGTACTTAGTAGATCATGCATGTGTGAAGAACCGAATTCTCCAACATACGTAACACTAGTGTTTAAGCCGTTAAAGTTGGTCGGTTGCAACTCCCGCCAAAGGCTAATTTCCAACATGATGCATACAATAGCCTAGCTGTTAGGGGAGAGAACGCTAGTCATCAACAACAAAAATAACAGCATACCCAGTGAAATTTCACGAGTGGAGTCTGGGGAGGGTAAAATGTACACAGACCTTACCCCTACTTTGGCAGGTAGATTGTCGGTTTTCAATAGACCCTCGACCCAAGTAAAGCAGAAACAACATCATGGTAGCAAGAAAACTAAAGTTGAAGAGATAACAAATAGTAATAGAAAACTAAGGGTAAGGCATATGTGAATACCAAAATAAAAAGAAAATGACGAAATAATATTTGATCCAACAAGAAAGGAAAATCATACTAATCCTACTACTAGCCTTCTACCCTAATCCTTAACCTCCACACCCTCCTATCTAGTATCATGTCCTCGGTAAGCTGAAGCTTACTATATCCTGCCTGATCACATCTCCCCCAATATTTTTTTAGCCTACCTCTACCTCTCTTCTAGCCCTCCATTGACAGGCCTTTCACACCTCCTAATCCGAGAGTCTGTACCTCTCCTCTAGACATGTCCGAACTATCTCAATTTTGCCTCCCTCATTTTATCCACCACGGAGGCTATTCCCATAATGTTCCGAATTTCTTTATTTTTGACCATATCTCTTTCTAGTAAGCCACACATCCATCTCAACATCTTCATTTTCGCAACTTTCATCTTCTGGACATGAGAGTTCTTAATTGGCAACACTCTGCCCCATACAACATCTATCTACCACTACTCTGTAATACTTACCTTTAAGTCTTGGTGGCACCTTCTTATCACACAGGACACCAGAAGTGAGCATCCATCTCAACCTCCCTACTCCAATACGGTGTGTTATATCCTCGTCAATCTCCCTATTACATTGGATTATAACCCCCATGTACTTGAAAACTCTCTCCCGGGGACGACTTGTGAGTCCAACCTCACTTCCACATTAACGTCACTCATCACCACACTAAACTTGCACTCCATGTACTCAGTCTTAGTCCTACTCAATCTGAAACCTTTCGAACCAGGGTCTGTCTCCAAACCTCCAACATGACGTTCACCCCATACCGCTTTTCGCCTATCAATACAATATCATCTGTAAATAACATGCACCATGACACCTCCTCTTGAATGTGACTCGTCAATACATCCAACGTCAAGACAATAAAAATGGGCTAAGAGTTGATCCCTAACACAACCTCATCATGACCGGAAAGTGTCCTGAATCCCTTTCAATTGTCCTTACCCAGGTCTTAGTTCCATCATACATATTCTTGATCGCCCTAAAGTATGCTACCAGAACTCATCTAGCCTCCAAACATCTCCATAGGACCTCTCTTGTGACTTTTTCATATGCCTTCTCTAGGTCGATGAACACCATATGCAAGTCTCTCTTCATTTCCATGTAGTGCTCTACCAATCTTCTCACAAGATGAATAGCCTCCGTAGTAGATCGTCCCAACATGAATCTGAACTGATTCTTGAAAATAGACACCTTGTTCATCACTCTCAACTCCACCACGCTCTCTCAAACTTTTATGATGTGGCTCAATTATTTGATACCTCTATCATTGTTGTAGCTTGTAATTATGAATATCTCACCTTTATTCTTGTACAATGAAACCATAGATGACTGATATTGTGACTATTAACATAACAATGACTTTTATCATTTAAGAATTCTCTTGATAGCATTGAATGACTAATGTGATTGATTTCAATTATTAATTTTTATCTAAACTTGAACTCTCTCATGTATTTTAATATATCGTATATCTATAACTCTTGCCTATCGTGAGATTATTTGGCTCTGATGCATACCAAGTCTTCTAATGGAATAATAAATAAAGATATTACACAATAAATCAAAATCAGATAGTTGAAATCTAGAAGTGATACTGAGGTGTTACGTGAAGGAGGACGCCTAACAAAGTGAAAAGCTAGTTTTATATAATAGTTATAACACCAACAATTTTATAAGAGAGTGAATATCGGGCCGCTAAAGTTCAACACAACCACAAGATAAAAATTGTAGAAAGGCACATGCTAATATGGATGTTCGGTCATATAAGATTAGAAATGATCGCATTTACGAGAATATTCAAGTAATACACAGTAAAAACAAAATGATCACTTGAGATGGGTTGATCATATCTTGTGTCGGTCTCCAGATGCGCCAGTTCATATATGTGAAACTATAGCTAGGGAATGTGTAGGAAGAAGAAGAGGTAAACCTAAAATAAAATGAATTTTTCCCCAGAAAGACCTACAATATTTAGGGTCTATGCAAAATTAACTAAAGATATGAAACTATATAAGAAAATGCTAAATAGGTGATAAATATTAATTAGGAATATAGCTTAGACGTGTTAGCTTTTTTTTTTTTTATTGTAGATCCTATTATTTTTAGGAATAATTTTATCTTTTAAAAATTTATCGTTTAGAAAATATAGATAATTATTTATATGTACATAATATAAACACGAAATTAAGTTGAAATAGAGTGACATGATGAGCGAAAATTAATCATTTCGTTGTAGTACTAGGAGTGATCCTGGGAAGTCCTCATGTTGCATCCCTTTTTTAATCTACGTAAATTGTGATGGGATGGTTAAGATTCCTCTGTTCTTAATTAGAGTTCTCGAATTCAAGCCATTTGAGAGTAGAAAAAAATCTATTGGTAGTAGCGTCCCCAAAAATGGATCCTTTAGTACGTGATCAGACTTAATCAAGTTCTAATATGAATACCAAATACCGGAGTGTAAAATAAAATAAAAATTATTTTGGGTGTGTTCGATATGGAGGAAAATATTTTTATGAAAAATGTATTCTTGAAAAATAAGTGAATTTCTTATTTTCTCATGTTCGTTTGGTTAGTGAAAAATAAGTGAATTTCTTACTTATTTTTTCATGTTCGATTGGTTAGTAGATTACATTTTTCCAAAAATACTTACTCAAGCATTACCAAATAAACTAACCCAACCCACACCAACCACACTCTCACCACCCACCTCCACCCAACCATCACCCTCGAATTCACCCAACCATCACCCTCGAATTCGATATGAGAAATTTTTATATTGTTTTTTTAAAACATTATCGAATGCACTTCTTCACCCACCCTCTACCCCTACCCATACCACCATACTTATCTCACTCCACAACACCTTTCCACCCAATCCCTCACCCATCCACCCAATATTATATTTCATATATTTTATTTTATTTTTATAATTTTTTTATAAAAAAAGTAATTTTATTTATCCCCGCCCCTTGGCCACCCTTCCCCTCCCCCAATTCATCCCTACAACTTACCCATGCTAAATTTAACCACTTATAAAAGATTTATAAAAATAAAATATATGAAATAGAAAATTTAGGAGAGAGGGAGGAAATAGGGGCATGGGGAGGGGGTGGAGTTGGACCATTTTTTTATTTAATCTTCGGAAAAGCACTGCACCATCATATCATAATTCATTCATATAGTATAGTGAAGTACATAGTCCCCCTCTTCTCTCTCTATATATATCCGAATTCTCCCCTATTTCGAAAAATCGCTGTCTCTCTAAATTCGCAATCAATACATACACATATATATATATATACACTGTGTAACATGTCTTCGTACACACATCCGTTTTCGCAACCCTAGGGTTTTTGTTACCGGATTCAGATTTGAATGTGAAAAAAACGGATTATCAGTGCGGAAAATGAGGGTTTTGGATTGTTCTAGTTCATTTTTTTGTTGCAGTGGTGATTATTTTGTGTGGATCTGTGTGATTTGAATGGATACGACATCGTCAATGGCAGTAGCGAGTAACAGAGATGCTCCGGCGACCGCGGCGGCGGCGGAGGACGACGGCGCGTTGTCTGTTACCTCGGGACTTGCGAAGGAGGCTGCGTTGCTGTTCCAGTCGGGGAAATTCGCGGATTGTATTAGAGTTTTGCATCAATTGTTGCAGAAAAAAGAAGGCGATCTAAAGGTGACTAATTTCTCTTATCGTTTTTTAAATACATTTCAAGGCTGTTATAGAGTATTTATGGTTCTAACTATGAAGTGATGGTTGGTTTGTAGTTTGAGTACTTGTAGTTACTTTTAATTGAATTGATGGTTTTGAGCTCAATTTTCATGTGATTTTCGATGGAAAATGCAATTTTCAAGTTCAATTTCAATTCGAATTGTAATTATTTAAGTTATGCTAGTATTACATATTTTTTATGTAATTATGTTCATTAATCCTAATTAACATAAAGGAAGGCGATTCAAAGGTGACTAATTTCTCTTATCATGTTGTCTTTTTTTATTTTTGTATTTCAACCTGCTCTAGTGTATTTATGGTGCTACTATGTTTAATTGAATTGATTTCTTTGAGCTCAATTTTCATGTGATTTTCTATGGGAAAAGCAGTTTTCAAGTTTTGTTTTGATTCACAATCATAATTATTTCAGTTATGTTTATTACATTTATTTCTTTTTTATTTTTTCATTTTGTGTATCGTAGCTTTATACATTTTCAACATGTTCTGGTGTAGTTATGGTTCTAATTTTTAAGTGATTTGCGGTTATTTGTAGTTTTTTGCGCTAGTCTACTATGTTAATTGAATTGGTGACTTTTAAGCTTAATTTGCACGTGGTTTCGATGGAAAATGCAGTTTTCAAGTTCAATTTTGTTTATACTTGTAATTATTTCAGTTATGCTATTACATTTTTTTACTATATCTATGTTCATTAATCCTAATCAACATAAAGGCATCTTAAGCAAAGATGCAGCCTTTAACTAAAGGTGTTTATACTTTTTAACTGATGGTTATTCGTAGTTTGCGTACTTCTAGTACTTTTAATTGAATTGATGGTTTTTAGCTCAATTTGCATGTGATTTTTGATGGAAAATGCGATTTTCATGTCAATTTCGATTCAAATTGTAATTACTTTAGTTATATTGCATCTTTTTGTAATTATGTTTATTGATCCTATTTAATATAAAGGCGTCATAAGCAAAACTTCAGCCTTTTGCCTCATTAATAAATGGTGTGTTTATTGCTCTTTCTGTTTCCATCTCTTAAGTGTCTACAGAGGTGAATAAAAATATGTTTATGGTCCTTTCTGGTGGGTGATTATTGTTTCTGTGAAATACTGGGTTGGTAATCGAGGATTTTTTGATAGGTGGGGAGATAAATGAGTTCTGTGAAACTGATGATTTGTTGAAGTTGGTTTTGGAATACCTTAACTGGCATTGTGGATGTAATCATTTGAAGAGGTCTGAACTCATTATACTATAGGTAGTACTTGCATTGGAATATGAATTACTGGTTTGGGTTGTTGGCATGAACAACGCCTGCTGCAGCAGAGGTATTTAAGGTATTTTTAGTTTAACTGCAGTTGGGGTTTAAGCGGAGTATGCCACAACTGATTTTAGTTATCGGAGCAAAACATTAAGTCCATATAGATATCTGCACTCGGTTTTTGGAGAAAGAAATGAAATGTATCTTGTATTTATCAATTACCTAACAGGCACCGGTGTTATGTTCAATTTGGAGAAGGTTTGGTTTAAATTTTCACTTTTAGCAAGTCAAGTATTTGATATTCATTTGGAACTCATGAGTTCATCAATAAGTGTATGTTTGACCATATCCTACACAGACCTTGAAATGCATCAGTTTGGAAGTATGCCATTATATGATTGAAAGTACTAAAGGGGGATGAGTTAGGCCTAAAACCACAGTGAGAAGTTATTTCGAAAGACCTACATTTAACCGAAAAATGCGATATCAGCTAACAACAAAAACAATCGAACCAATGATTTTTGGAGACGATATCAACTAGTTTGAACTTGGTTGTTTTTGTTACGCTTACATTAGGAATCACTAACTAAGATATAAAAACAAAGCATTTGCCAGCATTGGTTCTGAGTATAGCGTAATGAATATATATCGTTTATATTACCGACTCCCCAAGTCTTTTGGGATTTAGGAATAGTTGAATTTTTTGTTAAATGCACCATAATCATGTTAATCGAGTTATCAAGCCGTTGGATTTGTTAATATTTCTTGTTGATTCGGTTTCATGATGATGTTCTGTCGTTTTCAGTTTAACTTGTAGTTGCTTTATTTATGTTGTTCTTTGCTCTTCATGCGCTAGGTTTTACATAACATTGCGATTGCTGTGAACTTTCAAGATGGTTGCTCCAATACCAAGAAGCTGATTGATGAACTTAATAATGCTAAGGTACGTAAAGCTGTATCATTGAGATGTTGAGGTATAGTTATCTTATGGTTCATCAATGCTGTGGTTGTGGTACTGCTTGTTTGCTCCAATTATGCATGTTTAAATGCTTCTATATTTGCTGTTGAGATCCAAGAGGTGGATTCGATCATAAAGCTCTATTGCGGCCAAGCTTTTGGTTGCAAGAGCAAGCCTGTTGCATGATGTATGACCTCAGTGGAAAGAGGGTTTTTTCTTTGATGAAGTAAAAAGGTTTCATTGGAAGCATCCAGAAGATGCAAAAGAGTAGGAGGGGTTTTATTTGCTCTGCAGAAGTTCACCTGTGGATAAAATTGTACATGCTTTGGTTTTTATAAATCAAAGTTTATTCTTGGTTCGCTCTCTTTATATATGCATTTACCTCCACCAGTTTAGGAGAGTCATAAAGTCAAAGGATATTTAGGAATATAATGCTAGGTAGCCTAAGTGCACTCCAACAGTCAAAAAAAACCTTTTAAAGGTAAGGAGCCATCCTTGAGACAAGTGAAGTGGTGAACATCCGTATGGAAAATATTGATTGTGGAACCTTGTGAATTGCATCAAAGTAGGATACTGCAGATTGGTTGTGTGGGTGGGTGGATTTGTTTTTGGGGGAGGGGGGTTAGAATGTTCTTGGATGAAAAAATGTGAATGAAGGTTCTCACTGAGTTGTATTATAACTATAAGTCTACCTCTCGTCTTTCTTTCTTGGACGTGCTTGGATGAGAACTGCACTGAAATTTTTTGTTAGTTTTGTGAATTATAAAGAGAAAGATGTGAATTGTAAGGAGAAGAATGCTACTCTATCATTTGGAAGTTTGCCTTATTCCAATGGATCAAATTACTCCAATGAATCAAATTACTACTCTTTTTTTGTAAAAGGAATGATTTGAGTTTGACATACCAAATAGATTGTACTACTCTTGCTGTCATAAGAGTTACAAATCAAAGCTTTATAACGATTTCTAGGAGTTTTTGTTTAAGGATTTGACGTGATTGAGGAGCTACATGCTTAATTTCTCATTTTGATGAGCATAAGACTCCACTAGTAGTTATAAAGTAAAAGATAATACTCCCTCCATCCCAATCTCTGTGTTGTTTGACTGGGCATGTGGTTTAAGAAATAATGGAAGATTTTTGAATTTTGTGGTCTAAAACAAGCCAAAGATATTTGTGTGGTTATAAATCAATTATGTTAAGCGTAAAAGTAATGTTTAAAGTTAAATTGTTGCCAAATAAGGAAATGTGTCATTCTTTTTGGGACTGACTAAAAAGAAAAGTGTGTCATATAACTTGGGACAGAGGGAATAAAAATTAAGACTATAGCCACTTCCACTATTACAAGTTACATATTTGGAGTTTGGACCTTTTTTACTTCTTAATCTTCATTTCTAATCAAATTGTGATCACATAGAATCAGACTGCTGGACTAATTTTTGAGGAATGATCAGATAGATTGGTCTTGGTCTTGTGTTATTTCATTCAAGACGGCTAGTTATTGGTAACATAATTTCAACTAATTTAGTTAATTTTCTCTTTGTTGATTTATTCTTCATTGAAAATAGTCATCTTTTTCGTTGAACAGATTCTGTAGTTCTTAATTTGGTAGCGTCCCCAGTGAATATGGTAATTTTATATTTAGTGCACTTATGACTGGCAGCAGTAGGGATTTTAATGCCTCAATTGGATGTTTTTCCTCTTTAAGTGATTATAATATGGACTTTCTGAACAAGCTAGACTGCTAGAGCAATAGAAAATTGTTATTTGCTTGTGGATATGGATCTGCCTAAGTCTTGGTATCTTCCTTTTTTTCCGCCTCTTAGTCAACTTGGCTTTCTGCAGTTTATTTTTCCTTTTCTTTTCCCAAAGTAATTTCATCTCTTGGTCTTGACGCTTGTGGTGGCACCTGGTTCCATTTCTTATGTGAACTTACTTTTTACTTGATAGCTATCTAGCAAGAAGGGGGAGCCTTTGACTTAGTTAATCTGTTTCCGGATTTGTGGTATGGAGTAGCTCAGAAATTGTTCTTTCTGAGTTCTTCCTTCTACTTTACTTCCCTTTCTGACTACTTTGGTTGTTATAATTCTTATTGTAGTATTATACCTGTACTTCAGTGTTCTCATCTCCTTGTTGTGATACATTATCATTGCTTTCAATGTTTAGAAAAGAAGTGAAGAGCTTGCTTGTGCTGCTGGCGACCAGGCAGAGCCTGCTGGTAACGGTGGAGCCAAAGATGTGACAGGAATTAATGAAAATAAAAGTACGCCACGACAGCTATCCGCTCAACATAGTTCCAAACTTGTTTATGCTGATGAGTTTGACCCCTCAGTGACCATATACAATCTAGTATGTTCAGTTGATGCTGGCTTGTCTGTCTTTTCCAGATAAATGGTCTATTTATTTGTGAAGGACCTTTATTTGTGCTAATATATGCTTTAATTATACAGGCAGTTTACTGGTTTCATTTGCATGAACATGCAAAAGCATTTTCAATTTTGGAAGGATTGTTTCAGAACATTGAACCAATAGACGGGGTAAAGAAATACTGCCTATTCTGAAATATTAAAAATTCAAATCTGCTTATTGACTAATGAATTTGCACACAGGAAATAGCCAAGCACATTTGCCTCTTACTGTTGGATGTTGCATTACTTACTCGAAATGCTGCAAGATCAGCTGTAAGTCGTACCTGCCCAACTGTTTGTTTCTCATAAATTTGTATCTTTTGATCTCTTGTTCTGTCTTATCAATATTATGATTTACTTACTACATGTGAAATTATCTTTCCTGTGTCTGCCTGGGCTTAGAATGGCTTGCTTACTTTTTTTTACTTGAAGAAACAAATTATCAAGGGAATGATTCCTGTGGATGTTATAATGTAACTATTGACGCAAATATAACATTATAGATCAGAGTTGATTATATACTGTAATAACTATTGACACTCCAAAAATTTATGATGCAAGCAATTACTTTTTGATTATAAAGGAAATATTGATGATTATGGGGGTCTTGAATATAGTTTCATTGCCTGGTGGTTTTACATTGTGTAATTGTAATAAATAGGTGCGTAACCCATAGAGGTTAAGTTTAGATGTCTTTGCTTTCCTTTTATTTCCGCATGGAAATTAAGTTAGACAAGACAGAAACATAAAATTCTTATATGGAAAGGCTCTGCTAGGATTGCCTCGGATGATCTTATGCATCTTCAGTCAGTCTGGATGAAAAGGTCAAAATGTGATGATGTTAAGTCATAAGTGCATTTGTAATTATGATCGGTGATGGATTACTTCAGTGGAGCATGAATCTAATAGGTAGGTTGATTGACAAAAAATATGACAACTTCTATGTTTCTTTGTAATGTCAAGAGACTAGGTTGAATATGTTTGTGTGACTACCTCAGATGCAAGAAACTGGTGCAGCTCCAACAATACGTAGTGTGTAGGAAAGTGATGAATGTTGTGATTCTCATTTTTAAGTGGAAATTCTGCAACGATTATCGTTTCTCTTATGCTATGCTTCCTACATTATGGAATAATGCTTTGATTTTTTTAAACAGATTTTCTGATAAGATGGGATAACATTTTTATCTGGAAGATTTTTTTGGATTTTTCCACTGCCTTGCAGGAATTTCTTGGGACTGTGATAGTATTAACATGTTAGGACCCAATATAACTTGTTAGGAGTTTGTTCGACAAGCCATTCAAATTTTGATCAGTAAAACTCCCATTCTTGGAATGTAGCTCACGTATAAAGCAGCAAAAGCTACTCAAGTAGAATTTATTCACAATTTTGTGCAATATGTGCTCATACTTTTTTCACCTTTTTTTCATGTTTGATGATGTCTCTTCTTGAACTGATTAATGAATTTGAATTTAGCACCTTAGCAGGTGTTCTACAAAATCAGCTTATTGTTATTGAAGTTCTTTCCTGGTTGCCTTTTGAAGATATAAGGCCAATCTGGTGATAACTATTTTTGCAACGGATATCTCTTTCATGTAGTGGTACTTTAAATGCATACATGGCAAACCATAAATATGACTTATTGGTAGTCTCATTCTTCATTAAGTTTTGAAGTGATGTAATTTATTAGAGTGTTGGGTTTTCGAGATCCGTTTCTCTCAGGACACCATATGTGGTGGCTTTATTTCCTCATTTTGGTCTAAGATAAGAAACATTGATGTTGTTTCGATTTCCGAAGACCATGAAGATGCGACATCTAAACTTTAAGAACTGCTTCCCAAAGTTCATATTAAGTGAATTCACTCACAGACGTAGCTGATGTTACTTGAGGTTCCCATAACAATTTAAAATAACCAGATCGGATATCCTGCGAGAGATTACCATTTACACTTGCTCTACTCTTTTTCTTTTTGTAATGAAACTGGTGTCGAGGACAACTTGTGAACACATCGACTAATCCACAATCTATCTGTAACCTACAAAAGATTGGAAGTAATTCATCTAGTATCATCTCTATTGGGATACCATTTGTATTTGCTGTACCGTCTCCTACGTGATTAAGCTTTGGCTCTGTGTTTCTATTTTCTTCCTTTATGATAACTTGTTTCTAATTTTTTTTAAGAGGGTGGTCCTAGGCGATTGTTGGGTGGTGAACTTTGAGTTATGCTTTAACTCACTCACATCAAATATTTCAGGCTTTGAAGTTTGTGATGGATGGTTTGATGTCAGTAGTTGTCATGTACCTTCCTGCAGCTGTTGCAGTAGTTTTGAGATGAGCTAATATGCTGCTTTTGGTCTAGTTTAGTCATTATTGTTCTAGTTTTTGTTTTCTTGAGAAGGTAAGTAGTATTGATGTCAGCACTAAGAAGGTGGAGTTGTTACATCCAAAAGATTATCGGAGAGAATAAAAGAAAGGACCTGACTGCCTATACAAAAGTTTCTATGATCTATAACAGTGTTTCAGCTTCATTTACCTATTCTAATCTACACCGAAAAGATAAAAACATAAAACAATCAGATTTTACTTTCAGTACAGTGTTTTTTTCATCTTCAAAACATCTGTTTCTTTCTTCTTTCCATATGCACCACCAAATGCAAGCAGGAATTTTATTTAAGTCTTCTTTAACTTCTTGTTCAAACCCCTCATATGCCAGCACAGAAGAAAATCCTTAAGAGTTCTGTCATTATTGTTCTGTTTAAACGGTTGATTATTGGTTCATGCTCCATTTGTAGTTTTATTATTTCTATAGCTAAATGAAGATTACTAATTTTGTGAAGGATAGTCCTTTAAAAAAATAACTGTGAAGGATAGTTGTTTTTAGTTTTGTTTCCATCATTGAAACTTTGCCGTACTTTTCTAGGATGGTGGAATCTGTGTTGGAATCTCATGTTTGTTTTCTAATTCTAGTATATTGCTTCTTTTCCTTTTTGACTTTATGTAGCGTGCTCTTTTAAGATCTTTGTTCCATAAAGTTTAATTATGATTCTTGCTCCCAGGATGTGATGAGCTATGTGGAGAAGGTCTTTTGTAGCAGTAGTTTATTGAGTCAAGTTGACAATGGAAGTGCACAGCCAACAGCTTCAGCCGTTTTGAAATCGGCTTCATTTCCCAGCAATTCAACTATTCCTGATGCATCTAATCCAGATTCACCTGCTACTGGAATTACCTGTGAAGGTTCTTTGTCTAGGACATTATCAGACGAGGGACTTGAAGATGACGCTCTGCATTTAATATCATCCATGGAGATTGGTGGGCAGAGCCTACCACGACAGTCTGGCTTGAAATCTTCAAATGATCCAACAAGGAGCCAAGCTGATGAATCTATCTCAACTGCTGATATGAGGATTAAACTGCACCTTTTCAAGGTCCAATTTCTTCTCCTCACCAGGAATCTTAAGGCAGCTAAACGTGAAGTTAAGATGGCTATGAACATAGCGCGGGCCAAAGATCATTCTATGGCTCTCTATTTAAAGTCCCAGCTTGAATATGCTCGTGGGAATCATCGAAAAGCAATCAAGCTCTTGATGGCGTCAAGTAATCGGGCAGAAACGGGAATTTCTAGCATATACTACAACAATCTGGGTTGCATATATTACCGACTTGGCAAGCATCACACTTCTTCTGTACTTTTTGCCAAGGCTCTGAGTAATAGTTCCTCTCTCCGGAAAGAGCGGCCTTTAAAGCTCTCAACTATCTCACAGGATAAGTCTCTTCTCATAACATATAACTGTGGTATGCAGTACGTGGCTTGTGGGAAACCATTACAGGCTGCAAGTTGTTTCTATAAGGCTAGTCAGGTTTTCTACAATAGGCCTCTTTTATGGTTACGAGTTGCAGAATGTTGTCTAATGGCCCTCGAGCAGGGACTGCTTAAGTCCAGCGGTGTTGCTGCTTCTGACAGGTCTGAAGTTAAAGTTCATGTTGTTGGAAAAGGAAAATGGAGGCAACTTGTTATGGAAGATGGGATATCAAGAAATGGACAGGAAAGTTTTTCAGGTAAGGAAGAGTTGACGACTAAGGATAGACAGCCTAAGTTATCGGTACCACTTGCTCGTCAGTGTCTTCTGAATGCTTTGCATTTATTGAACTGTTCTGAATCAAAAGGTAACAAGTCCACACAGCCTCATACTTCTGAATTGAAAGAAAGTGAAACAAGAGAAGCAATACCATCCAAGACGACAAACTATAAGAATGGATCAACTGCTGACCCTAAGGCACTGAACGTGCCAGCATCAGGTCAGGTTAATGCAAATGGGGAGATGAAGGAGCAAAAGGGTGTGAGCAGTCAAAATGCCTCCTTATTAAGTTCTGTCAGAGAGTATGACTCCACTTGCAGAAAAGAGAATCTGATGATTGAGCAAGCTGTATTGGCTGATTTGGCTTTTGTAGAGCTGGAATTGGGAAATCCACTGAAGGCCCTTACAATTGCAAATTCTCTCTTGAAAGTCCAAGAATGTTCTAGAATATACATCTTTCTTGGCAATGTGTATGCAGCTGAAGCTCTATGCTTGCTAAACCGGCCGAAGGAAGCCGCAGAACATTTGTCAACGTATATCTCCAGTGGCAAGGGTGTTGATCTGCCGTTTAGTGAAGAGGATTCTGAAATGTGGAGACAGGAGAAAACATTGGATTCTGAAGATACTAATGGTGGATCAGCGGCTTTGAATTCCTTTCCATCAGAGGAATCTCAAGCGTTTGTGTTCGTTAAGCCGGAAGAGGCACGCGGCATTCTCTTCGCAAATTTAGCTGCCATGTCTGCTGTGCAAGGAGACATCGAACAGGCCCAACATTATGCAGTACAAGCACTTTCCACAAAACCTCAACGTCCCGAAGCTATTCTCACTGCAGTATATGTGGATCTTTTGCGTGGGAGGGCACACGAAGCTATCACCAAGTTGAAACACTGTAGTCGTATTAGGTTCCTACCAGGCAGTCCGACTTTAAATGGTTCGTCGTATGATTTGTATCTGCGGTGTTTACTGTCCCTGTCCAGCCCAACTTCACTTATGAGTTAGCAGGTAGTTCAGGAATCCCTTTATAGAGGATTTGTACCATATATATAGCTCAATTCAGGAATAAGTTTTCGTTTTTCAAATTTTTATGTTCTTCCCTTAAATTTGCAGTTTTAGGTTTCAGGAAGTGGTGGGTGGTGTGGTTGAGATTATTTTGGTTATTGCATATACCACCTTTATAAGATTCGAGATATATTTTTCATTGAGAGAGCCCCAGTCTAGTTCCCTTTAGAGATATATAGAGGTTTTATGAGCTCTCATGAAGATGAATCGTGAACTTATCATTTCTTTCATAAATTTATTTTAATCCTCAAATTATGGCTTTCATTATACAGCTTCAGTTTGGATGGGGGTTGCTGTATAACCATACACACTGCTTGTGAGAATCTAACTTATATTCACCGATAGTGAAGAATCTTTATACTGTTAGCGAATAATCTCTCTTATTTAAAAGGTTGATTCACTTTTTATGGTTAGCCCATTGATGCTATGTCCAGAAATTTAATAATGCAAAAGATATGACGTCAACATATAGAAGTTAAAACTCGAAGTGATGAGGGTGATTGCTTAAGGGTTTGGATTGGGACAGGTGAATTTACTGTATTTGTACTATTTGAATGTTGCATCATATATTCTTTTTTTATTTTTACATTTCAACTGTCTTCTTTTGTTCTTTTCGTAGTATCGCTGATCAATAATAATGTTTTATTATTGGCAGAATACATTGATAGCTTTCTAAATTTATCATTAAATTTTATTCAGTTATCTGAATTATCTATTCCAATTGAGCACTTGAATACATGTTAATATATTTTTATTATACATTTCTATTTAGAAAAAAATTCACGTGTTCTTAAGTGCCTATTGTGTAAATACGTTAACCCATAATATATGCCACTTTTGTAAATTATATATGTCAGCCTTAATTGGAACGATCGTGAGGTTTTACCGCTTGTCGAAGTCAATGCTCATAATTAAAGAAGGTGATATATTTTAAGTAGTTAATTTACATATGTAATGAGCGTCTGAGAACACGAGCAAAATCTCTTTGAAATATTTGAGCCGGAAATGTCTAATAATAAGTTAGGTGTTCAATCGAGAATATTGTAATTTAAGTATTTAAATAAAATTACTGACAAATTTACGGGGATGTCAAGGTATTACGCATTAATTATTTGATGTCTAATTAACCATTTAAATGAGAGAAATAAGATCTCAATTTATAGATGAGTAATAGTCCAATATTTTAAGTCTCTCACCGCTTAAAGCCCGTGGTTCATCCGTATTTCCTTGTCAATGTTGGATGGATTTATTAGATTTTCTAACTAAACATGAAACATATGTTTTTTTTACTTTTCTAAATTCTAATCCAATTAGTATTAGGAATCAAATTCCCAAATCCAACTAAACAATGGTTCTTAATTACGTGTACAGCAATCTTCCTCACCATAGTGCCTATATATACCCTTTAAAAGGAGACACATATTACATATTCCTCAATATTGTTTACAAACATAATAACAAGAAAATATTCTCTGTTTTTAAGACATGAAGGTGATCGCAGCCTATTTGTTGGCCCAATTGGGTGGCTACACGTGTCATTCATCTGATGATTTGAAGAATTCTGTTGGACCTGAAATTGATGAAGTCAAAATTGAGTTACTTTTATTCACAAGTCAAAGGGGAAAATATTGATGAATTAATTGCTGCTGGTAAACAAAGGTTGGCTTCTACTACTATGTCCTTTGGATGTGGTACTACTGCTGTTGCCAGTGGTACTACTGATAATAATGCTGCTGCTCAAGTTGTTGAAGAGAAAAAGGAGGAAAAGAAAGTTGACAAGGAAGAATCTGATGAAGAAGATTTTAATTTTAGTCTATTTGATTAGAAATTAGTTTATGTTATTAGACATGTTGTCTTAGAATTAAATTTTATTTTCTTTTATTTTATGCACTAGTACTATTCATAGGCGGATTTAGAATTTAAATTTGATGAGTTCAATTTTTAAGTTTTTTTCCCTCATTGAAATCGTTAATTTTTAATTTTAAGGGTTTGTATCTTCTATTTCTTGCAATTTTATTAAATTTTTACATATAAATTTATGTTTTACATTGAAAATATCGAGTTCAGATCAACTCGGTATGTAATAGTGATATTGTTATAATTCATGTTGTCTTAGAATTATGTTTAAGTTGCTTTTATTTTATGCACTAATTTGTTCAGAGGGGAATTGATGATTTAAACTCTATAAGTTGAATTTTAAGAATTTTTGCATTGAAACCATTAATTTTTAAAGTTATGACTTATATTTTCATGTTTACTGTTTGTTGCAATTTTAATGAATTTTTATACATTAAATTTATGTTGTTGAAGAGAAAAAGTAGGAAAAGAAAGTTGAGAAGGAGGAATCTGATGAAGAAGATTTCAATTTTTGTCTCTTTGTCCGAGTTAGTTATATTGTTATTGGTCATGTTGTCTTAGTATTAAGTTTAATGTGCTATTATTATAGGTAGTAGTTTTGTTTTGAATTCTTTTTAGGTTGGAAAATTTGTTGTTTAAAGGGAAAAGGGCCAAAATTACTCCTAAACTATTCGAAATAGATCACATATACCCTTCATTAATTTTTGGTACCAAATATGCCCTCACTATCACTAGAAGGACCTCAAATCCCCTTCTCTTTAACGGACTGGCTTGGATGCTGATGGAGCAATGCCACGTGGAAAGAAATCGCCACATGATCGTCCACGTAAGCTCATAATCCGACCCACCTGACCCACCCATCAACTAAATTAACGGCTCCGATATTTGGCTGTTCCGGCACCTTCTTGTGATTTCAACATAACGACGAGGATTGTTCTCCGACAACCCTCTCGAATGCTGATTTCTTCACATGATGGCTCAAATGGGAAGAAAGATTTGATTTTTGGGAGGTAGGTTTCTTTCCAGATAGGTCTTGAACGGACGGGCTTGGATGCTGATGGGTCGGGTTATGAGCTTACGCGGACGGCCATGTGGTAATTTTTTTCCACATGGCACTGCCCCGTCAGCACCAAGCTAGTCTGTTAAAGAGAAGGACATTTGAGGTCCCTTCGATTGACGACGAGGACATTTTGATACCAAAAAACAAACTGAGGTATATGTGTCCTATTTCGAATAGTTTAGGGGTATTTTGGCCATTTTCCGTTGTTTAAATAGTATAGGTACGTACTACGTACCAAATTATTGTGTGGAGTAGTATAAATATAAAGTATTATTTACTCGTCGTTAGTTTCAGATGTGCAGTTAGAATTTGAAGCTTATTGGTTCAGAAATCTAATTCTTCTAAATTATTGGATTCTAAATTAATAATTTATATATATTTAATAAATTTCTTAAGACAAAAATAGAATTTCAACTAAAGTTAATGGTTCTGCCGAACTCGTAACCGACACTCTAGCTCCACCCTTGATTAGTTTGATCATGAAGAGAAAATTTGCTGAGTTCTTCCATCATTATATATGCTAATTTCGGCAGGCCGAGGGCAGGACTAGGTGGATGCAAGAGGGTTCAACTGAGTCTCTTCCTCAAACAATTATGATGGACAAATAAGGCAAAAACAGAAGTTTTTTTGCATACATATAATGACGAGGGTAGTTCAAAATTTGCTTTAATTCACAAATTCAAATTCAAGTCCAGTCTTGCATGTTTTTTGATTCTGCATCAGTTTCTTCAGTTTCAAAACAATTTTACATAAATTTGTGAAGAGTATGAATTTAACTTTTATACATTGATAATGTATAATCTTAATACATCATCAGATTAAACTGATTTTGTAACATATAATTATAACATCAGACTCGATTTGTGGGATTACATCGAGTAATGTTATTGTTGTTTTTGTTATAATTGTTCATAATAAGTCTGATCTTAACTTGAAAAATAGAACAAATAACCGGCTATAATCAGTTAAAACTGCACTGATGGAGTTAAAATTCTAAATATTGTCGGCTTATAGAAGTAAAAATCTTTATTGAATTGTGGCTACTTCTTTTTATTATTGTCCCTTTAGCTGATACTGGTAGTAATTTTTTCCAACATCGGTGAACAAATAATTTGAATGGGTCTGGCTCTGATACCATGTAATAAATGTTTCTTAGACCTAACTCAACCCCAAAAGCTAGCTTGTAGGGTGAGGATTGTCCAGGTCCATATAAGAAGTCCATGTTCCCATTCCATATCCTATATGAGACTTTTAACAATTATATTAGTAAAAAGTATAATTGATGTTGTTATTACTGACTTGTTACTGGACTAAAATAAGTGTATAAATTCAAAGTCGGTTATCCTACTTTAATGCAAGATAAATTTGCCAAAGGTTGATAAATTTATTAAGAAAAACAATGGAGCTAGGTATAAACAAATTAATTGAAAGATGCAAAGAGGAAAAGGTAAAACAAAAAGTAAGTCTTATTCTTTCATGCTGCAAAATACATGGAGTATTTCTTTGAAGGCTAAAACAGAATATAGTACTACTATGCTTAATAAGAATAGTAACTTTAGAGCATATCTAGCTGATCAAACCATTTATTTTAATTGTACAAATTTCTCCATAAAATCAGCTTTTTCAAAACCTCAAATAGATGCATATACAACTCAACAATACCTTCTTTACTAATAAATTGAAAAGGGCAGTCTCGTCGGCAAAGCATCCCGCATTAACAGAGTCCGGGGAAGGGCCGCACCCCATGGGGTGTGATGTAGACAGTATACCCTAATGCAAGCATTAGTGACTGCTTCCCTTCTCGAACCCGTGACCTTTAGGTCAGACGTAGACACCTTTCTTTACTAATAAATTGCCCAACAAAATCAGGCTTCACAGTTCATAGAAAATCTAACTGTTTTACTCACAGACGCGACAACGATACATTGCTTCCATTTCCTTGAAGGAAAGGGTAATCTGTGTATCCCACAATTGGATCTTGAGTATAGAATGTATTCCTATTATACTTATTTAGAGGTGAATTAAGCTTCAATCTCATAACCAAATCAGGATTAGAGATGAAAAGGCGGCCATATGACACGAGATCAGCATCACCTTGTGCCACAGCCTCAATTCCTAGCTCCCAGGTATATCCACCACTGCAAATGAACGTCCCCTGATATGCGTTTCTCAAAGTCCTCATTAAACGCGCCTCCTCCTCTTCACTTCCAAGCCAACCTGCTTCGGTTTGCCCATAGGCAACGTATCGTGGCTGAGTCACATGAAGATAGGCAAGTTTGGAACCAAATTGGAGCTGGATTTTGTTTAGTCTTTCAACAACTGCTAACCCGAGGCTGAGTGGATTAGAGTCCATGGCGTCGAGATAATCTATTGCTGGTGAAACACTCACACCTACGCGATCAGCACCTATTGCTGTTACGACTGCTTGAACCACCTGTGTGATGAATTTGCACCTGTTGGCAAGTGATCCACCATACTCATCTGTCCGGTCATTGATCCCATCTTTCGAGAATTGGTCGATCAAGTAACCATGAGCTCCATGGATTTCAATACCATCGAAACCTGTAAATATTTGGATTATCAGGTGTTTAGATAAATGCAACAAGATCGACAACAACAAAAGTGTAGCAATAGTTGATATCTACCAGAACGAACTGTATTTTTCCAGAAAACCTGCTTATGCCGGAATCAAAATCTATTTTCCCGCAAATGTGTGCTGATGACTTTTTCTCAGTGTTCAATATATAACAGTGCTACCTTTTCAAAAAATTGTTTTTGCTCATTACATCAGACTTGATTAAACTCAAAGTCCATAAGTTCCTCACCATGCTATGCATTGACCAGCTTAGCAAACAAATCATTTCATGGATTAATCACAAAGTCATGTTTTGATTACAATGCCACTAGCAGGAATGGCTGGTCAATCTTAGAACCATCTCTCATTTAATTGTTTGAATCTTTTCTTTTACAGGATGAATCAATCAGTTCTTCTTTTGGTTAGGTGATTGTGCAGAAAGCTTTATTATCTTGTAGTGTTTTTACTTCAAAGGAAAGAACAAGCTAAACTAGTATTCAACATTATGACCATAGTAAGGAAGCTATCTTGAATCACTTAACAAAATGATAAAATAGAGAATATGATCAAACTGAGATATCCAGAACTAACCTGCTTCAATAGCAGTCAAGACTGCCTTGCGATAATCTTCGACCACTTGTGAGATCTCATAGGTTCCTATTGCTCTTGGTTTTGGATACATCGCATGAGTTCCATCTGGCATTAGTATTCTCCACTTCTTTGATATTGGCTTCTCAGTGGATGATATTGGTGCAGCTCCATCAGGTTGATACACTAAGGAATTGATAAATATGAGCTTAATTAGACCGCTCATTCAATAACTATAAACTTCAATGTATGAACTGTCAAGAGAAATAGAGATAAGAGGGGAATGAACATGCAGATATTGCCTTTTCCTAATAAGGGAACAGTCACAATTTGGTCTTAGATAGAAAAAACAACAGACCTTGTTGATAGAAAAGCAGAATGAAAAGAGGGATGAAGTATGTGCTCTAGCAACAGGCTTTGCATGCACTACTTTAAGAGGAAAAAAAAATGGTGCGTCGACTATGTAAGATTGGAATAATTTCCCTTAGGGATTCCTTTCATTAATCACAATATATATAGTTGTACAGAGGTTGATTCCTAATACAATAAGAATCCTAAGTTACCTTAAATATACATCTATCATAATTACAAAATATACTGTGAATATTCGCTAATACTCCCCCTCAGTCGGAGCGGGAGGAGGCCGAATGCTAAGGCTGGATCGGAAGTCGGTGAAGAGCTGTCTCGGTAGTCCCTTTGTGAAAATATCTGCATACTAATAGGAGGAAGGTACGTGTAAAATTTTGACCTGACCAAGGGCAACTTTCTCACGCACAAAGTGAATGTCCATCTCGATATGCTTGGTCCGCTGATGTTGGACCGGCTTGTGAGACATATAGATGGTAGATATGTTGTCACAGTAGACTATAGATGCCTTTTGCAGTGGATACTGGAGCTCCAAAAGAAGATTTTAGAGCCAACAGATCTCAGTAACGACATTAGCAACTCCGCGATACTCTACTTCAGCACTCGAACGGGTTAGCGTGGCCTGCCGCTTGGTGGACCATGAAATAAGATTATCCCCAAGAAGTAGCCGGAGGTGGAGCGACGTGTGTCCGGGCATCCTGCCCAATCTGCATCCGTGTAGGAGAGTAACTTGGTTGGGGCAGAGGGGTAGAGATGCAGTCCAAAGTCCAGTGTGCTATTAACGTATCTGATAATACGTTTGAGGGCCGCAAAATGGGACTCTCGAGGGTCGTGCATAAACAGACACACCTGCTGAACGACATATGCAATATTTGGCCTAGTGAATGTAAGGTACTGAAGGGCACCTGCAAGACTCCGACAGAGAGTGGGATTAGAAATTGGCGCGCCCTCATTGGCACTGAGCTTGGATTTCTAGTCAACCGGAGTTGGCATAATTTTACAATATGTCATCTTATCCCTGTACACTATCTCCTCTATATATTTGCGCTGACACAAAAACATAGTAGCTGCAGATCTGGTCACGGATATACCCAAGAAATAACTCAGCTTGCCCAAGTCAGTCATAGCAAATTCAGTTTTGAGTAGAGCAATGATTTCATTCTTCAACCCGTCAGAGGAGGCGGTAAGAACAATGTCATCCACATATAATAGCAAATAAGCAGTGATGCTACCTCGATGGAAAGTGAAGAGAGAGTTATCACACTTGCTACATGTAAATCCGATCTGCATGAGATACCTGGCAAAGCGATCATACCAAACGCGGAGTGCCTGTTTCAAGCCATACAATGACTTCCTGAGACGACATACAAACTGCGGAACTACCGGATGAACAAAGCCAGGGGGCTGATGCATGTACACAGTTTCTTTCAAATCCCCATGAAGAAATGCATTCTTGATATCAAACTGATGAATCGGCAAATACATGCCCATAGCAATACTGAGAACAGTCTGAATAGTAGCCGGTTTAACAACCAGACTGAATATCTCACCATAATCAATACCCTCCTGCTGATTAGTGCCATTAGCAACCAATCTTGCCTTATACCGCTCCAAGTCACCACTGTCTCTATACTTGTGATGAAATAACCACATGCACCGGATAACACTTACACCGTCCGGTATAGGTACCAAATTCCAAGTGTTCTGCTTGGTTAAAGCATTAAATTCCTCGCACATGGTCGCATTCCAATTAGGGTCCAGTTTGGCTAGTTTAGTATTTTTTGGAATGGATGATATGGTTTGTGTGGAGAGGTTAAAATGGACCTTGGGTTTGAAAATCCTGTGTTGTGCACGAGTCTCCATACGATGGGTAGGCAGCAGTGGGTGGTCTGGATTTTGTGGCTGTGGGCTGTCGGGTTCTGGAAGCAGTAGTGGTACCGGACAATGGCAGGGATGGAGCTGCTGGCACAGGCTCTGTCGGAATAGTGGGCTACCGATGGTACAATGATTGGATAGCCAAGGACAGACTCAGTTCATCGAGAAAGGTGTAATCAATAGTCTGAAATTTTTGGAGATTTGTAAAAGGAAAGGTCGTCTCATCAAATGTGACGTGATGGGAGACAATGATTTTGCGAGTGGCTATGTCATAGCACAGGTAGCCCCGATGAGTAGGAGAGAGACCAACGAAGATACAGGGCATGGTGCGAGGGGCGAGTTTGTGAGGTGCAGTGGAGGCTAGGTTGGGGTAGCATAAGCAGCCGAAAATACGGAGATGATTATAGGATGGGAACCTACGGTATAAGATTTTGGTAGGAGTCTTGTTTTGGAGAGTGCTATTTGGTAAAATATTAAGAAGGGATTATACTATTTTAACAACATAGACCCAAAAAGGCGATGGAAGACAGGCATGAAACAGAAGGATGCGAACCATGTTATTGATGGTATGTATAATTCATTCAGCCTTTCCGTTTTGGGAGGAAGTATAGGGACAGGAAAAACAGAAAACCATGCCTTGTTTAGAGTAGAAATTGTGAAATATCGAGTTATTAAATTCACGTTCATTATCATACTGGAATGATTTGATAGATTTTTCAAACTGTGTTTTAATGAATTTTTGAAATTCAAGGAACTTGGCAAAAACTTCAGATTTGAATTTCAGTGGGTAAATTCAGACAAAATGTGAAAAATCATCTAAGAATACTAGATAAAATTTGTGATCCAAAGAGCTAACAATCGGAGATGTCCACAAATCAGCATGAACAATATCAAAAGGAGAAAAAGTAACACTGTTGGATTACATAAATGGAAGACAAGTATGCTTGCCAAGCGGGTAAGAAAAACAGTATTGGGCAAGTTTCCCATTATTACATTGAATACGCTTAGTAGTCCTAAGAAAAGTAAAAACAGGGTCTCCGGGGTGCCCGAGTCTATTGTGTCAAGTTGAGGGAGAGATAGCCGCAAGGGATAGAGGTGATTGCGGTCTGACATCGGAAGATTGAGTGAAGGGGTAGAGGTCTCCCACACTATTGCAGCGTGTAAGAATTTTCTCCGTATTGAGATCCTTCACAGAAAAACCAAAATGGTCAAATTCGACAGACACAGAATTATTGCGAGTGAATTTTCTAACAGAGTTAAGTTTTTAATGATGTTAGGGGTGTAAAGGACGTGGTTTAGGGAGAAAGACGGGTGGGGATGTTTGGTATGTGTGTTACCATAACCTTCAATTGGAATGCGATGACCATTTCCCACAGTAATAAATTGAGGACACTTTAATCGAAGTAGTTGAGATAAGTTACCTGACGACCAGGTGAGGTTAGATGTGGCTCCGGTATCCATGTACCAATTATCGTCGGGCTATTGAAGGTTCACGGTGTTGAAGGCCTAGCCCAAATTGGTGAGGGCCAGGTTGCTGCCTTGCGGGTGCTGAACTGCTGCTACCAGATGGGCCTGCCGGTTGGCGGGGGCGGCGTCCAAGAGGCCTGGCTGCCAGCCTTGCTGGAATTGGGCCCATCATGTCGGGTAGGGGCATGCAGGCGAGGCCCAGTTCCCGGTATTGGGCCAAGGAGGCTGTCCAGCCCACTGATAGTAGGCAGCAGGTGCTGGGCCTAGCTGCTGCTGGTTACCGTTGCCCTTGACGGGGCCATTCCCTTTATTGTTATTATCGCGACCTCTACCGCCACGCCCTCCACCGTAGGACTGCTACTGCTGGTGGTCTTGCGGTGGTGGCTGGGTGGAGGTGGCCGCCGGTGGTGTAATGCCGTCAACGGCTAATGCCTTGTGATTGTGCTCCTCTTGTTTAGCACGACGGGTCTCTTTCAACAAAAGTTGCGAACGTGCTTTATTGAAGCTTGGTAGGGGGTCGGCATGTTGAATCATCGTTGCAAGTGTATCATATTCACCTTTTGGTAAACCCGCAACCAGTTGAAGTACCATCTTGGTCTCTGAAACAGATGTCCCTATGTTGGAAAGTTAGTCGGTTATGAGTTTCAGTTGTTTACAGTATTCGGACATGTTGTTAAAATTCTTGAGACGCGTATTGTTGAATTGCTCTACCAAATACACGGCCTGAGTTTTTTTTTTATTATCCTGAAAAATTTCTTCTAACTATACCTAAAGTTCACGTGCCGTAGCACCTGTTTTCATGATAGTACACAACAAGTCTTTAGAGATGGTGTCGTAGATCTACTGTTTGACGATGGCGTCAATGCGACGCTAAGTCGAGTCTGCAACATCGATTGGACGGGGAACAAAATCATCAATATGGTCGAGTACATTGTATGCACATGCATGAATATAGAACAGTCCTATCCACATGGAATATTGACAGTCTTCTTGTTCAAGAATTATAGGGATAAAATTCTTGATGTTGGTAACAGCAAATGCCGGATGAAAAGAAGACGATGAACGTCGATGGGGGTTGTCAGGTGTGCCAGTGGAAGAACCGGAATTGGTGGGGGAAGTAGGGCGAGACATGGTGGCAAATTATTGCCGTCGGCCGAGAGGGAAAAAAGGATTTGGGATGGCGTCGGCCGAGAGGAAGAAAAGAGAAGAGTATGGATTAGGGTTTGGCTCTTGATACCATGTAAGATTGGAATAATTTCCCTTAGGGATTTTTTTCATTAATCACAATATATATAGTTGTACAGAGGTTGATTCCTAATACAATAAGAATCCTAAGTTACCTTAAATATACATCTATCATAATTACAAAATATATTGTGAATATTCAGAGAATATTCGCTAATAGACTAGCTTGCACACATGTCGACTATTTCACCGAGTATCTTCTATCTCCAATAAATGCATTTAGACAATATATTTCGTTACAACACTGGTTGTCTAGATTAGTTTGTGCACACCTTAATTGTTTTACCACCAATGCATCTAGACAATTTATTTTATAGTGGTGGTGTCTGGATTAGCTTGCCCACAACTCGACTATTTCACTGAGTATCTTCTACCTCCCATCGATGCATCTTGACAATATTTTTCTTTATTACGGTGGCGTCTGGAGTAGTTTGTGCACACATACACTATTTCATCGAGTACCTTCTACCTCCCACCAATGCATCTAGACAATATTTTTCTTTATTACAGTGGTGTCTGGGTTTGCTTGGAGTCGAAGCTAGGATTTGAACTTGGTTTATGAACTTCATCGAACACATAGCTCGTTCTAGTTCTAGGTTCGCAATTAAGTATTTCTACATAATTTAATGGATTTCATAATACAAATACAGGGTTTAAGCAAAAGCTATCGGGTTGACCCGTATGTAATACTACAGCACGCCCCTGCTTCCCAACATCTCGATTATTTCATTGAGTACCTTCTAATTTCTACCTCGCACCGATACAGGTACAGAGCTAGATGCAATACATTTAGACAATATTGAACATTCATGAATCATGATCGTAATTTAGTGTAAATGTAACAACTTTGATCTAACCTAATTAAATGATGCATACAAGACAATTTCTCTCATGGGGTCAAAGTGTATCACCTTCATGAGATGCACGACCAACATGCCACAGCTGACAAAATATGACAGCACCCTTTGCATGCACTACATCAACAATCTTCTTCCATTCCTCCACTTGCTCTTGTGTGAAAATCCCTGGAACATGTGGAAACCTGAAACTCCACCACAATGATATATCAGGAAAGAAAATTGTGAAGAAACAAATTTGATAATGACCCTTTAGACGTAAATACGTACATTTACATCTAACTAAACAATTAACCTTCAAAATTAACAAATCAAGGTGAAAATGTATATCACTTAACCATAGTTAAGTGTTAAACATTTTTTATACAAGACTATGTCTTACATTCATTTGGTTTAGAGTATGACTTTTTTATGTAATCCCAAAAGTACTCCCTCTGTCCCAGTTTCATACTTCCATTTTTATTTTAAAAAGAATACACACTTTCTTAAATAGAAATAAATTTCTCTCTATGTCCAAAAAGACTTTTACTTTTCTTATTTGTTTGTCCCAAAAAGATTGATATATTTTTATATTTAGAAATAATTTAACTTTATGAGATGATTTATAGCCAAACAAATATTTAAGGTTTGTTTTGACCTACACATTTCAAAAGTCTTCCTTTATTTTTTAAACTCCGTATCAAGTCAAACTAAGACAAATTTTTTGGGACGGAGGGAGTAACTTTCAATTTCTCATTTTACACTTAATGACATGATTTATAATCCTACAAATATGTATGACTTATATTAAATCATAAATTTCAAAAATATATTTACTTCTTACTTAAATCATGACAGGAGTAGGAAAAAAAACCAAAGAATCACCACTCGACACTACCGGACCCATAAAATTCCACTAATAAATTAGCAAGTGATAGTTGTCAAAAAAGAAAAACAAAATAATAGGTGACAAATGTACCCGTGTCACTCGTGCTTAACACTACTTTTTAATAGTGTAACGAGGGGTCCACGAGCAGCAATAATTGAATTTATTTTGATATCCAGTTTCTCGGCTTACGTCACACTATTCCTGGAGATAGTAGTCCCGGTCCCTCAGCACTACCACCAGTAAATCGCGGGATATGCCTGAATGACCAGGATTTGAGAACAGAGCAACTGATATCACCTACAAGGTTCTACCCCAGAAGAGAGCAAATTGCTCCCACCAGGGTTCGAGTGCAGGCCTCTAGCTGGATTTTAAGTTCCCCTCTTTTGCCATCCAGCTATGCCAGGAGACTTTGAAAATTTTATTATTACCAAAATAGACCCTATGATGCAATCAAAATTACGCTAAAGTGAGAGAAATCATAGTTCCTTCGGTGATCAGAAATCCACTGTCCGTCGCTCTCTGGTTGTAATACTCCGCCAGTGCCGGCTGACGAATATTGTTCAGTGCTCTTCACCTTGTTATCGGAGCCAATACCACCTGCCACGTGTCAAAAATATAACTCTTCAAAGATATTTAACTGAACACTAAGTTTTTTTAAAAAAAATTGAAATTTGTGGTCTAATATTAGTCACATGTATTTGTGTATCGTCAAGGTAAAATAAGAATTTTGATATTAAATTGTAACTAAATTTAAAAAATATTATTCTTTTTGGGATTGACTAAAAAGGAAAGAATGTCACATAATTGAAACGTTCTAAATTGAGTCTTAAATATAATATTTTATGAATGTTTAATAAATTTCGAAACATAAATACACTATTTGAACAAAAATTACAATGTTGCCGAACTTGTATCCGAGTTTCTAGCTACGCCCCTTGGTAAATATCATCCCATCTCAAGGGTAAAAATCGTCACAAAAAATCAACTTTCAGATTATTTTTTTCCAATCGCTCTCATTTTCCCGAATAAGAGAAATCAGTTCTTTTACATGATTCAATCTAACCAGGTGTGTAATTTACTTATTTTTAGCTGTAATTTTGTTAGATAATCTATATACACAAATACCCTTTTCGATTCTTAATTTAAAAAAAGTTCAGAAAAGAAATGTTATATTTTTCAATTTCCATATACAGAAATACCCTTTTAGATGTTTAAAATTTGTTACATGATCCAAATATATAAATTATATATACATCCTTTTCGATTCCAGCTCCGAAAAGCTTAGCAAAATCTGTTAATTTTCAGCTCTTATAATGGAACTTTCCCAAATTAATATTCTCTTGTTGTTTTGAGATTTATCATATGATTCAATTATATAAATACCCTTTTGAATTCTTGTTTGTTAAATATACACAATATACCCATAATATACATGTGTATATTAGTCTCTCGGCTGGCTCTCAGTTTTCGTCCCCTTTGTACGGTATAATTGGGTAAATATTTAGTATCCTAGTTTAGGTAATATTGTAATGTAATTAGTATTGTACACTTACCATAATAATTGTATTACCATAATTGTATAGTTAGTATCAAAGTAGAATACAGTTTTAGGAATAGAATAGGAATATGCTTCTTCTATTATGGAAATATGTAACTTGTATAAATAGTCTTTCAATCAAGGGATTATTTCTTTCATGGTATCAGAAGTCTAGGTCTTAAAATCCTCTCTCTAAAAATCCTCCTAACTCCCGTCGCCACTTCGAAATCCGAGCCCTCTTCGTCTCATTTTTCGTACCGACGGTCTCTCATTTCTTCCCAAATTTTCCTTTCAAACCCCTCAATCACATATTGTTCTATCAATATGTCTACATCCCGGAACACGTTTCATCCTGCCCTTACAGTTTCTAACATCAAGAATAACATCCCTCTTGTTCTTGAAATAGAAAACGTCCAATATGCGACGTGGGCCGAACTGTTCAAAATTCACGCACGCTCTCATCAAGTCATCCATCACATAATCCCCGCGGCTCCTGAGGATACGGAGGTACCCAAACGCGAGGATGATCCTAAGTTGTGGACGACTCTTGATGCCACAGTCCTCCAGTGGATATATTCCACAATTTCTACCGACCTTTTGCAAACGATTATTGAGTTGGACGCTACGGCACATGCGACTTGGGATAGATGCATGATATATTCCAAGATAATCAAAATTCTAGAGTCATTACTCTTGAGCCGGATTTCTCCAACGTCAATATGGAACATTTCCCTAACGTTTCGGCTTATTGCAAAAGATTAAAGGAATTGGCTGGCCAACTTCGCAACGTTGGCGCGCTAGTTTCGAATGATAGTTTGGTCCTCAAAATGGTTTTCGGCCTCTCCGAGGCCTATAATGGTGTTGGAACTAGGGGTGGGCGTATATCGGTTTATATCGGTTTTGTATCCGAAAAATATGAACCGAATAAAAATTGGAATACAACTTTTTTTTAAAAAAAAAAACTGATATATCGGTTTATATTGCCGGATGTATCGGTTTGTATCGGTTTTTTCTAGTGGACCGGGCCGAGTCGGTTTTTTTTTTAAAAAAAATTGAATTTCCAAAACTGAAATTTACATTCACACCTACACTATCATGAAATTTCTACGTTGAAATCTATTGTGTATCGTGAGATTTTTACTAAAGAAAAAAGAAAATTAGAAATCGATTTGGGGGAAAACACAAATTGATTGGAAAAACGGACGTATTTCTAAAAATTGGTTGTGCCAAACCGTGTAAAACGGACATTCGAGCGCATAGTTATGACCATTTAAAACGGACATTCGAGCGCATAGTTATGACCATTTAAAACGGACATTCGAGCGCATAGTTATGACCATTTAAAACGGACATTCGAGCGCATAGTTATGACCATTTAAAGTTTTATCAATTTACAACTATTTTTTCTCCATACATTTTATGTCAATGTTTCCGTGATATGTTAATCAAGTTCATACCGCATGCGACTTCCATAACATAGATTAGCTTCAATAACTATGATTCAAGAGATAGTAGTAGCCTAAAATAAAAAAATAAAAAAATATTCGGTTTTTCGGTTCGGTTTGTATCCAAAATAAAAAAACCGAACCGAATCACTAAATCCTGATTCGGTTCGGTTTTTTTTTAAATCGAGAAAAAACCGAACCGAAATTCGATTCGGTTCGGTTTTTTCTGTTCCCCGGATTTTTTGCCCACCCCTAGTTGGAACGCTTCTTCGGCAAAGCAATCCGCTTCCGCAATTTTATCAAGCCCGTTCTATGCTTACACTCGAAGAAGCAGGCATGGCAAAAAGGGCGGCTACCAGTGCTAGTCCCGTAGTCATGATGACCGAGTCCACGGTTTATCCTACCGGTTCCACCAACTCGGGCCAAAACCGCAACAACGGTGGCAGCAAAAAAGGTGGAAATAAAAAAAATAATGGCAAGAACCGCAGCGGCAACAACGGCGGCAGCCGGCAGAATGGTGGTGGCGGGGGTGGCCCCCGCAGTGGTCAGCAACAGCAACAGCAGTTCTGGGCCATGCCAGTTTTGGCCCCACTGGCAGTGAGATGCCCAACAACATTCCAGGCCCACCTCGTCCTGGCCCGCTTACAGCCAGTCTACTGGGCTGAGGCCGCAAGCAAGGGTACTTGGGCCTCGGCCCCCGCAGGCCCATCACGCATCGACACCCACGTCTACCGACATCGAAGCCGCAATGCACACGCTTGGTTTAAATCTTTCGGACCCAAATTGGTATATGGACACCGGTGCCACTACCCTCATGACATCCGATTCAGGTACGCTCTCGTTTTATTCCAATTTGAGCAACCCTCGCGGTATAATTGTTGGTAATGGTAATTCTATTCCAATTCGTGGTTATGGTCATAAAACTTTATCTTCCCCTCATCCACCTCTTATATTGAAAAACACCCTACACGCCCCCAAATTGATTAAAACTTAGTCTCTGTCCGTAAATTCACTATTGACAATTCAATTTCTATTGTATTTGATCCGTTTGGTTTCTCTGTGAAGGATTTCAAGATGGGGAGCCTCTCATGAGGTGTGATAGTAGAGGAGATCTTTATCCTATCACACCCAGTTCCGGTCCATCGATTCAAGCCTTGCCATCCACATTTGCAACCATTTCTCCTTTCTTGTGGCATGCTCGTTTGGGTCATCCGGGATCATCTATTTTGTCGTCATTAGATAAAAATAATTTTAATTCTTGTAAGGGTACGAGTAGTACTCCAAATTGTCAGTGTTGTTCTTTAGGAAAAATTATTAGGTTGCCATTTGTAGACTCAAATTCTCATACTTTAATGCCATTTGATATTATTCATAGCGACTTATGGATGTCTCATGTTCTTAGTTCTTTGGGTCATCGGTATTATGTTATCTTTTTGGATGATTAAATAAGTTTTTATGGACGTTTCCGATAGCGAAAAAATCTCAAATTTTTTTCTGTCTTCTTAAAATTTAGAGCATTCATTAGAACCCAATTCGAATGAGAAATCAAAAATATTCAGCGTGATAATGGAAAAAAATATGACAATGGGGTGTTTCGGGAATTCTGTGCTAATAATGGGATCAATTTTCATTTTTCTTGTCCTCATACGTCTTCACAAAATGGGAAAGCCGAACGCAAAATTCGTTCCATAAATAACATTGTCCGAACTCTATTAATTCACGCTTCCATACCCCCATATTTTGGCATCATGCTCTTCAAATGGCTACATATCTCCTTAACATAATTCCTTCCAAAGGTCTTATATATTCTTCCCCTCTTCAAATTTTATATAATAAAACTCCTTCTTATTCTCATCTTCGGGTCTTTGGGTGCTTGTGTTATCCATTATTCCCGTCCACCACAATTAACAAACTTCAGGCCCGGTCTACTCCGTGTGTGTTTTGGGTTTTCCGTCTAATCATCGTGGTTACAAATGCTTTGATTTATCCTCCAATAAAATCATCATTAATCGCCATGTAATTTTTTATGAAACTCAATTTTCATTTGCTAAAGTTAATACTCCTGTGCCTACTTCGTATAATTTTTTGGATGATAGTATATCTCCGTATATTATTCACCATTTTTCAGACGTATCCCACATCCAAAATTCTTCAGCGGGCCCACTGCCCGCTGGTACTCCCCACACAGTGTCGTCTTCAAATCTGGTCCAGTAACTGGGCCATCCGCTCTACCCAGTTCCACGTACTGTTCTGGGTCCAGTATTGGCCTAGTTCCCGATTTCAGTTCCCGATCTGGGCCAGTAGGCCCACTGCTTGCTGGCCAGTCCGTCTCGAATCTCGAAAATTCCCAAAATCTACCCGCCTCTGCCCCGAGTCATGGACCAGTCACCCGTAGTCAACGGGGGATTTTTACACCAAAAAGATATTTTAATTTACACTCAAATGTTCTTAAATCACCTTTACCACGAAATCCTGTGTCTGCATTAAATGACCCGAATTGGAAAATTGCTATGACCGATGAATATAATGCTCTTATTGATAATAAGACGTGGGAGTTGGTGCCACATCCATCTGGTATTAATATTATTAGGTCTATGTGGATTTTTACTCATAAGAAAAATTCAGATAGGTCATTTGCCCGACATAAGGCGCGGCTTGTGGGCGATGGTAAGACTCAGCAGGTTGGTGTGGATTGTGGTGAGACGTTTAGTCCGGTGGTCAAGCCGACTACCATTCGCACTGTGCTCAACTTCTCTCTTTCGAAGGCATAACCTATTCATCAATTAGACGTAAAGAATGTTTTCCTCCATGGGGATCTCAAGGAAACAGTCTATATGCATCAGCCTTTGGGATTCAGGGATCCTAAACATCAGCATCATGTTTGTTTGTTGAAGAAGTCCTTATAATGGCTTAATCAGCCTCCACGGGCCTGGTATACGAGGTTTGCAGACTATGTTTCGACTATTGAGTTCACTCACAGCAGGTCGGATAATTCCTTGTTCATCTACCGTCGTGGTTCGTCCTTGGTCTACATTCTGTTATATGTGGATGATATTATCTTGACTGCCTCTTCCGATGCCTTACGCCAGTCTATTATGACCATGCTCAGCTCTGAGTTTGCTATGAAAGACTTGGGCCCTTGAGTTACTTTTTGGGAATTGCTGCCACTCGTCATTCTGATGGGTTGTTCTTATCTCAACGGAAGTATGCAACTGAGATCATTGAGAGGGCTGGGATGTCATCCTGTAAGTCCACTTCCACTCCAGTTGATACTAAGCCCAAGTTTAGTGCCGCGGCCGGCGTACCCTACGAGGATCCGACCCGCTATCGCAGTCTTGCGGGGGCCCTTCAGTAACTTACATTTACGAGATCGGATATTACATATGTTGTCCAGCAGGTGTGTTTGTTCATGCATGATCCCAGAATTGAGCACATGAATGCACTCAAACGCATCATTCGGTATATCTAGGGTACACTTGACTATGGTTTGCATTTATATCCCTCCTCCGACGTCTACACTTGTCTCGTATACGGATGTTGATTGGGGTGGTTGTCTAGACACTAGACGGTCTACGTCTGGCTATTGTATGTTTCTTGGCAACAAATTGGTCTCCTGGTCTGCGAAGCGTCAGTCGACTCTATCCCGCTCAAGTGCCGAGGCTGAATATCGAGGGGTGGTTAATGTGGTCTCGGAATCATGTTGGTTACGTAATTTGCTTTGGAGCTTCATTGTCCCATTCAGAAGACAACCTTGATTTATTGCGATAATATTAGTGCCATCTACCTTTCTGGTAATCCGGTTCAGCATCAACGCACTAAGCATATCGAGATGGACATTCACTTTATCTGCGAAAAGGTTGCTCGTGGTCAGGTACGCATCTGTCATGTCCCGTCAAAGATATCAAATTGCAGACATCTTTACAAATGGTCTTCCTTTGGTCCTTTTTGAAGATTTTAGGGACAGTCTCGGCGTTCGAAGACCGCCCGCTATGACTGCGGAGGTGTGTTAAATATACACAATATACATGTGTATATTGTGTATATTAGTCTCTCGGCTGGCTCTCGGTTTTCGCCCCCTTTGTACCGTGTAATTGGGTAAATATTTAGAATCCTAGTTTAGGTAATATTGTAATGTAATTAGTATTGTACACTTACCATAATAATTGTATTACCATAAATGTATAGTTAATATCCAAGTAGAATAAGGTTTTAGGAATAGAATAGGAATAAAATTCTCCTATTATGAAAATATGTAACTTGTATAAATAGTTTTTCAATCAATGAAAATAATCAAGGAATTATTTCTTTCATTGTTAAGAAAAGCTCAGGAAAAATGTACAGAGCTTAGCAAAATCTGTAATTTTTTATTGTTTTGAAATTTATCATATGATTCAAATATATAACTACCCTTTTCGATTTTTGTTAAGAAAAGTTCAGAAAAATCTGGTAATTTTTAAGCTCTTATAATGGAACTGGCCCATATTAATATCCATTTTGAGTTTGAGATTTATCATATGATTATATAAATACCCTTTTTTATTCTTGTTGAGACAAAGCACAGAAAAATGTTAGTACAAATTAAGATTTTAGCTATGAAAAAAAACGGACCTGTGAGAAAGATAAAATTTCACTATTGCAGGAACCACGAAGAAGGCTGTATTGTTTGGATATATAAACACGGCTGTAGGCACACAATTCCATTATTTTTAAGGTTTCGTTTGGTGGGATGTTTAAAGTACGTATTAGTAATGATGTGCTAGTATTTTTATTGTCATGGTTTATTATATACAAGAATAATATTAACCAGAGTGTATATTAATTATACATAGGTTGAAATGCTATCAAATAAGGAATTAAATAATATCAAAGCTAATATCAGTATTATTTTCTCTAATACCTACTATCAAACAACCCTTAAAGATAAACTATATGCAGTATAAAATTCCATCAATTGTCCGAAATTAACCACCGGCTAGAAGAGGTCATAACAATCCAAACGAAAATTTAAAATTCTATAATAATGATCATTTTTCAATTACGCATAAAAAGTAATTATTTGTGAATTTTAGTCACAATCTCACAGCAGGTATCAGACACTCTACCCACTAAAATTTAAGAGCATAGAAAGAAAATCAGTTGTTCGTGAAATGCGAAAAATAAATATTTGAAAAAAATATTTAAATTGATTTAAACGTTAAACGAAAGACTGCTTCTTAGGAATTTCAAGTTAAGTTGGAAACCAGCATCAATACTACCTTATTAATTGAAAATTTTCACAGAATGGTTCTTCGTGGCATAGGAAAGTAAATATGAGTATTAGAATGAATTGATAAATTGATTTAAACATTAATAGACTGTTTTCAATACCCGCAGCTTGATCAAACTAAGCCTCTACCATTTCATAATATCGTTTCCCTTAGAATCGTATTGGAGATTTTATTACCTCATACGGCTCAACAGTCAATTCTTTTGATTTCATTTTATCTAGTTCACTTATATGGAATCTTGCGGAATCTGCTCATGTATAACATGATTCAGACCTCGCATAAGTAGCAATTCATTCTATAATTCTTCTTATTGCCTTTCGTAGAAGAAAAAAAGATGAAGAAAGACTTTGTTTTCTAAGAATTTCAAATTAAGTTGGAGACCAACATTAACACTACTTTATTAATTAAGAATTTTCACGAAATAATTCTTTGTGGAATAGGAAAGTAAATAAGAGTAGTAGAATGAATTGATAAATTGATCTAAACGTTAAATAAAAGACTCTTAGACTCTGTTTTCTAAGAATTTCTAAGTATACTACCTTATTAATTAAGAATTTTCACTGAGTGGTTCTTTTAAGCATTGGTGTTTAATTTTTTTTCTTTCATATGAAGACAAATTATGCAAATATAGACTTCTGCCAAAAATTTCACCTCCTCTCTCTCTCCTCCTCCTCCTCCTCCTCCTCCTCCTCCTCCTCCTCCTCCTCCTCCTCCCCTCCTCCTCCTCCTCCTCCTCCATGTTCTTGCTCTCTTTCTTCTTTTCTCTATAAATTATGAACACACAATAAAAATTTAAACAGAATAAGATATGTGTCATAAAGCTCATTGCTTGTTTGTGTTTGAAATTTAGTGGAGAATGTTCTGTTGAGTTTATATTGTCTATCCTAAAGATTTTGATTGATATGATTGAATTTTTTTAAAGAACACTATTGTTGAACTTGAAAAAAACTGTTGAAAAATATAAAGTGGTAGTTCTTAGAAGTTTAGGCTGAACCTAACAATTAATATTGAGATCGGTATTAGAAGGTTGAATATAGAATCATTTGAACCAATTTTGAAGCAAAAATATATTGGTGACATTTCACAGCCAAATGTAACAAGATAAGTTTTGCTAATCAATTAGAAATTGTCAAGATTTGTGGTGAAATTTTGGCGATCTGTCTTAGTTAGAATCTGATCACAGATCTTGGCGACCACAAGTTTTGTCCATCAATTTAAAATTTCAATCACTTGTCAAAATTTTGCTATATAATGTTGGCCGCGAATCAAGTTTTGTAAAACACTTTTAAATGAGGAGGTCAAAATTTAAATAATGGTAATGAAAGACTCTATTTGTATAAAATTTCCCCTTACTAATGTATGTACCAAACCTAGGTCGATTATTTAATTAGTAACCTTAAAGCATCCTTAAAGCCTTTTACTACTATATGTCCATGTGTAGAAAAATAGAATTTTGAAAAAACAAACAAACGGTATATAGGATGAAAATTAACAATACACTTTTCCAAACTTGCCTCCTGACTTTTTTGCAAAATTTAAATTAGAAACGATACACTATAAATAATTTTCATAAACTAATTACTGTTCTACAAAAGACAAAAAATAACACTAGGACCAATCCACAAGATTGGAGTAATTGGGGCTAAGGTTGTTGGGAAATGAAAACAAATCAGAAATTCAGACATCCTCTCATGTCGAATTAGTCCACACAATCCTCCAAAATCTTAGCTTGCAAGTTGCAACCTGCAATTTAAGAATAATTTATGACTAAAATTAGTTTAAGCAAAGGTTAATGTCATAAAATTACTATTAAAAATTCAAGTTTACTACTCAACAGTAGCATAAAACAAGTTTCACATGATTAGGAAATATAGTTAATAAAGGTGAAAAGAAATATAGTTAATAAATTCTAAGGTACTGACCAGGATGTCTTGGTTCTAATTATCTTTAGACAGAAAGTGAAAATAACCAAAATAACTGTCCTAATCTCCTAGAGCAAAATTGTATTATCCTAAAAATTATTAAGTAGAGGAGCCAAGAATTCTAACAAACAGATTTTTTTTAAAATACAATAATATCACACTTAATTAGGTTTCAAACGTGCAAATGAGTTATTTTTGTCACTTATACACACTTGAAGTTTTTCGTATGTTAAACAGATTCAATAACTAAAATATTTCTTTTGTTTTATTTTACGTGCACAATTTTCTTATTAGTTTGATTAAAAAAGAATGGTACCTTACTATATTTGAAAATATTTTAGCTTCAAACTTATACATTTTCCTAAATGACACACTTTCATAGCCACAAAAAAATTATAGCATGTTTAAGATCACAAATTCCGGAAGTTTGTTTTCCCCCTTAAATTTCGTGTACAGTCAAACTACAACATAAATTGAAAAACATGAAGTCTATACTAAGAAAGTTTATTTTACCTTGTTTGCGTTTTACATTATTTTGACGAAAGAGATTCAATTGAACTCTCGAAAACATATATTTTTGGCGTGAACTACTTTTAACATTATCAGTTTACAAACTAATTGTACTTACCAAAAGCAAGATGAGCGAAATTGACCAAAACAAATTTACAAGCTAGAGATACAAGGGTTAAATTGGGTTTCACAAATAGCCACTTTTGGTTTCTTATAATTGAAAAATAACCATTAGTATCAAATTCCACAGACGAAACTTCAGGATATTATCAAAAAGTTTCACTGGTAGAATTTGAAACTCCATAACAATAACTATTTTTCAAAGATAGGACTGAAAAATGACTAGAAAATGTTATTTCTAAGTAAAAAAAGGGGTACAAGAAATTGCATACTTATTGTCAGAAAATTCCGCAACGGCTATTTTTCAAGGATAGGACCGAAAAGTGGTCAGTAAATGCCATTTCTACATTAAAAGATGTAAAAGAAATTGCATACCTAACTCCAAAGTCTACAAAGAGCAAGTGTAGCCAGGAGGTGGAGTCTTGCCACAAGTAAGAAGCAATTGAAGTGCCAAAGGTACATAAAGGTTAAGATTCAAAAGCTTAAGCTTAAGAGTAGTACAAAGACAAACTGCAGCTTCAAGTTCCACAAGCCCTTGAATAATTGGACAACACTCATTAACAACAGGGTTACCAATCCCAATATGAACCAGCCCACCAAGAAGATCCACACAGGCCCCAAGTTTAATAGTATCAATGGGGCAAGAAGTACTAGACTCTGCTGGTGGTGATGGATTATTATTCACTGGTGGAATAATGGGCTTTTTCTTGTGTTTTTTGCAATGACCACAACCAAAAATGGGAGAAAATGAAGAAATGAGAAGTATGAAGATGAAAAGAAGAGTTGTTATTTTGGTCTTTGAGGACTTCATTTTTTTTTTTTTTGAGTTGTTGTTGGGAGGAAAGGGGATAGGGTAAAGATTTTGGTACAAAGATTAATGATGTTATATAGAAGAAAATGACTTGTATGAATGGTGGAGAAAGCAAACAAAAACCTAAAACTTTGCACGTGAACAAGGGGGGGTCTAATATGGCCATATGCCAAGTTATACGCGTGTAACATGGCAAAAGCTAAATGGATTTTAAGTTATCTACGCTGATAGCCTAAAGATTTTTGTACACTATAAATATATGGTTTAATCTGTGATAGTAGGACGGTTATCATTTTTATTAGGTTATCACTTATGTTTTTCGCAAAGATTACTTGTAATTACTTTGTAAGTGATCAAATTGTTGGAAATTAGCCTTTGGCGGGAGTTGCGATCGACCAACTTTAACGGCTTAAACACTAGTGTTACGCATATTGGAGAATTCGGTTCTTCACACATGCATGATCTACTAAGTACGTAGATAACCGTAGGGCCAAGAATCGTCAAATTTCATTGAGAAATGAAAGAGATATTGGTTCACGAAGTAAGGTGTTTGAAGCATGGAAAGTGTGGTATTGTGTGTAATTCTCCCTCATCGGTAGAGGAAGAAAGAATTGTTGTGTATATAAGACTCGAAATTGGTTTGGGGTTTGGGACCCCAAGGGGTATCCCATGTGTTTAAAAGAGGGAGGACCTAGATGTGCTTCGGTTCGAGGAAAGACCACACGCGCGCGCCGCCGCCCCGCCCGTCCGGTTCGGTTCCGGTTCCGGTTCCGGTTCACGGTCACGGGCTATGGGGCGTGGGTCTTCGAGTTTGGGCCGAAAACTTTGCCGTAAGTACGCTTTGATCCCGAAATTCTTTCGGATGTACGCTTTGGTCCCCGAAGTTTCCGAACATCGAATTTCGACGGTCAAAAACAAATGCCAAGCACTCAATTCACCCATTTATTTTGGCTGAATTACTCCTCCTATAATGGCCAAATCCGTTGGTCTTTCTCCCATTAATGTTGGTGGCTTTACTACCTCCATAATGGCCATTATTTGGTCATGGAGGGCGATCGACCCCCTCCCTCACCTATTTAAACACCCACTTACACCATTGTTGAGAAAAAAAACAAAAACGTTCATACAACACATATGCACGAAAATACAGAAGCTTTCTCAAGCAGAAAATTCTTCTTCCTACAACTTCTAAGCATCATTTCGTTACTCAATATTCTTCACTGTAGCTCTTGAGTTTTCTTTGCTCAAGTGTTCCATTGCTGTTTTATCTTGGGAGACAAATTGTCCAGGACGTATAAAGGATACATACGAGGCAATATTGTCTTAAGGACAGAGTGCTACACTCGACTCAGCAAAAACAGTTTCCATTTTTTCGTCTTCTACAAAACTGGAATTTCCAGTTTTATTGTGTAACTATTGTAATTTTCAGATTTCTAGTTGAATAATTGAATCTTTATTTATCATTTCGAATACTTGTAATAGTTATATACTTCCCGTACTGCATTATAAAGTACTATAGAGCAAAATCTCCTAACAACTTAAGACAATATTTGTATTGTATTACTATTACTGTTCGAAAGATGTCGGTCAAAAATTGTGTGACCAAATCTGGATATGGCAATGGTTTTCTGGTAGAAGAGAGTGATGATGATGAACGTGTTCATGGTGTCACCGCTACCAAGATCGGTGGGAACAAGCGCTCACGAGAGCTCGAGGATGTCAACTGGGACAAGAGGAGAAGACTGAAGATGTTATTCTATCTTGTAGCAGAAGGCCTATATCAGTCCCAGACAAAAGATCCGAATAATGGTAAAGAAGGAACTGGACACTCAGTTTGATGAAGTGACTGAAGTGAGCCAGAATCCGAAATTGGGATAAGTAGTTTTTCTTACTTGTCAAGAATAAAGATTAAATTATGTCTGATTAAAAATGGAATAAAGTAAGGAGGAATATGAAAATAATTTATATTCCTTATGCTTTAACAAATCAGAAGTTTAATCTCATCTTCTTTCCGTTTAAAGATTGGATTTTGTAAACGACTTAAGAAGATCCGTTCTTTTAAGTGTAATTATTAAAGTGTGTAAAGTATGTTCGCACATACGAGGGAGTAAGATCCACTGACTGTGCGAAAACTGTTACCACTCTTAAGTAAGCGCCAAGAATTATCTAAAAGACGTTGAACTTGTCATACTATTTGGCAGAAGATCCTTCATAGGATGATATTGGACACTCAGTCACATGAAGCCTCCAGGCGACTGGAGTGGGCCAAAATTCCTTTGATAGGATGATATTGGACACTCAGTCATACAAAGCCTCCGGGCGACTGGAGTGGGGCCAGAATTCATTTCATAGGAAAAGTAATGGACACCTAGTAAGGTGGGCCAGAGTTTCCAGGTCTTAAACGATCTGAAGGCCTAAAGAAAGGCAGAAAATAAATTGGACACTCAGTCTGCCAAAGCAACTGGAGTGGGCCAGAGTATCCAGATCACATATGATCCGGTTACGCCCTAACCACGGGTAAGAGGTTGTTCATGTGAAGCAACACCACCTCTAAAGTAGAAGGGGTTGGAGAGGTTGTCCTCAATAGGACTTCAGGGAATGAGATCACTCTAAGATGATGTGATACATGTCCCTAACTTGGTTTAAGGGACGCCGTTGGTCAAGCCGGTTTGAGACTAGTCCAACAGTGCCCGTAATAACTAAGAATGGTACAGTATGTCTGTAGCCAAATGAATGATATATTTGTAATCCGTGCATCTATGCCATCATAGATTAAGACACGTTAAATAGCAAGTCATTCAAAAGCTAACGATGTTGAGATTGTTGCCTTCTGGCGACATAAACCCTCAAAATAAATGTGAGGTAGATGAAGAGGCAAAATCACCTTTCCAAATTCCGTCAAGGGAATAGCGAAAGAAGCACCGCTCCTCTAGAACTTAGTCACACCTAATTAGGTGATTTGAAGTTTATACAAAATAGAGGGGGAGACAAGTACGTTGTGATCTTCATTGATGATGGTACAACGTATGGAATCCTTTGTTTGTTAAAAAGCAAAGATGAAGTTGTTGAAGCGGATAAGCGCTACAAAGCAGAATTTGAATATCAACTAAGCCTACGGATTGAGAAATTCGTAGTGATAGAGGGGGAGAATGTGAAGCATCGTCTATTAAACGATTGCTCATTACTCATCTCAGTCTAACGGTGTTAGCCAAGCGCAAAGCCGTATGCCCAAATTATGTGGGGCATGACGATCCTTACCGCTAATGCGATTCTCAATAGAACTCCGCATAAGGATAAGGGTAACCCTCCGTGTGAGACATAGAAAGGATCTCACATACAAAAGTTGTGATGTGGGGTGACTTGATAGAAGTTGGACTACCGAAACAGGTCAAGTTCGACCTAAGACTGTAGATTTCATATCCATTGGATCTGTAAATAACAGTAGTACTTATCGCCTCTTGGCGTCAAAGAATGCTGAATTCTTATAAGATAACTTTCCTTGAAAAGGAAAAAGGAGTAATTGCTCAAGGTTAACAAGAACCCGCGAGGGCCTGACTGTCCGGAACTAGACGTTCCGTATCTACGAGACTCGAAAGTTGCTGGATATCCGGAACTTAATATTCCAGATCTGCAGAACTCAGGGATTCTAGATGTTGAACCAAGAATGAGCAAAGAGGGGACAAAGACTTGTTCCATACCTTCTAGCTTGTATGGTTAATAATGAACCATGGACAATTAACAAATAATTGTCATCTCCAAAAGCGTTTTTTGGAAAGAAGCTAAAGAGAGAAATATATTCCATCATATAGAACCATACTTGTGTAATGGTTGATCTTCCTCCGGGAAAAGAACCTTTGGGTTGTAAAATGTGCTCCCTTGTGAGTAACTTAACATCTAGGGCCATTGCCGTCTTGCGTGGCATGGGTGTTGAAACAGCCTTTCCAACCGGAGAGTTGGAAGAAGAGAATCAGAATTGGTTTGCTGAACTGTTGGGCTTCTTCCTGAACTTTCATTTTGGTCCCTGAAATGTTAACATTTTGGTCCCTGAAATGTTAACATTTTGGTCCTGAAAGTCTCAGATAAAACAGAAACAATGAATCTGATCACAGAAACATTGACTCTGAAGTTAGAAAGCCAACAGTTGGAAAACCGACGGTCTTAGAGTGAAAATCATATTGAAACAAAGTCTCGATATGCAAGATATGGGTATCACAGATGACATCTTAGGAATTGGATTTCTAAGACATCTAACGGATCGGTCGATAGTTGACAGTCTCATTGAAGCCACCAATGGATATGAATCATAGAACGATTGGAATCATGGTGCACCCATAGACAAGGAGCGATATGCTCGGGTCACGTGTAGTTCAATGTATTGTACACACTACAACCGACCCGGTATCGTCCAACAAACGATCGCTTGAACTAAGGTTCACCGATGATCTTAATACATGATCAATAGAAGGCGTTAAGTCGGATATGACGATATCTCAATTATTCGCTTATCTAGGGATTATAGTATTCGGATGTCCACGGTTACGAGAGAACACAAGGTGATGCAAACCGGACATCGGATCCGAAGAACACCAAAGCCACAAGTAAATGTGTATGGTGGTTCTTGGAAAATCCTCTAAGCAAACTTGCATCGACCGATTCATGATGGTATCGGAGTTTATCGCTTTATACAAAGCATGAAAGAAGTTGAGTAACTTCATGACTCATTAGAGGACGTCCCTTATTGGGAGAAACACGTGCCTTCAGCAGCACTTCTACACCGTGGCTAGCCGGTCGGCTTTAGGAAGGACACGGATGACGGCGTCGGACATATCTGTCGGGATCCGTCGGAGACATAAGACCGTATGGCGGTTGATCATCTCGGGTGTCACTTCCTTGTTTACTAACTAAGGGACTAGCCGAGAGATCAAGTGTTCTCACCTGTCTAGGGAATGGGCTTAAAACCCAAAATGTACGGACCAATACAAATGGAAACCCAACCTTACGAACCGGAGATCCCGGTAATTTGGTTCAATGGGAAAACTAAGTTGTAAAGGTTCAGTTGATCGCTTCAGTGGAAGCATGAGCACTTCGGATAGTGATTTCTGAAAAGAAATACCAAATCTAAAGCCGTTCCCGCGATAGACGTTAAGTGCTACCTGCAGTATGGGTAAAGGTTAAGTTTTCAAAACCTGTAATGTTCCTCAACAGTTGAGGTTAGGTCTTTGGGAAACTTTTAATGGTTCCTAACACTTGTGAAGTGGGGTATAACAGGATACCTTGTAGGAGACCACCTATTTAAGTGTGAGGACAGGCCACCTTAAATTGAATGCACTTAAGAATCCAAGACGTTGTCCATGGCCAAAACGGACAAAACATTACGAAGAAGAGAGTAAGGGAATTTGTTGTGTTGGTACCATTGACTTGGCTTACACTAAACACTGACGGTTCAAGACATCACGTTCACCGCGCAGTAAGTAAGTCCGATGGTATTCAACTATGGAAGGTAGGGCCAAGAATCGTCAAATTTACAAAGTGAGTAGATGACCGTAGGGCCAAGAATCGTCAAATTTAGTTGAGAAATGAAAGAGATATTGGTCCACGAAGTAAGGTGTTTAAGACATGGAAATGTGGTGTGGGACAAATCTACCACATCGGTGGGAATAGGAAGAATTGATCTCTATATATGTCTCAAATTGGTAAAGGGTTTGGGACCCCAAGGGGTATCCCATGTGTTTAAAGGAGGGAGGACCTAGATGTGCTTCGGTTCGAGGAAAGACCACACGCGCGCCGTCGCCGCCCGCCCGTCCGGTCCGGTTCGGGTTCCGGTTCCGGTTCCGGTTCTCGGGTTCACGGGTCACGGTCACGGTCGTGGGTCGTGGGTCGTGGTCGTGGGCCGTGGCCGTGGGTCTTCTTCGATATTATCTTTTTGGGCCGAAAACTTTGCCGTAAGTACGCTTTGATCCCGTGTTTCGGATGTACGATTTGGACCCGAATTCTTTCGGATGTACGCTTTGGTCCCCGAAGTTTCAAGATGTACGCTTTGGTCCCCGAAGTTTCCGAACATCGAATTTCGACGGTCAAAAACAGAAATGCCAAGCACTCAATTCACCATTTATTTTGGCTGAATTACTCCTCCTATAATGGCCAAATCCGTTGGTCTTTCTCCCATTAATGTTGGTGGCTTTACTACCTCCATAATGGCCATTATTTGGTCATTATGGAGGCGCGAATCGCCCCCTCCTCACCTATTTAAACACCCCCTTACACCATTGTTGAGAAAAAAAACAAAAACGTTCATACAACACATATGCACGAAAATACGTGCTTTCTCAAGCGTAAAATTCTTCTTCCTACAACTTCCAAGCATCATTTCGTTACTCAATATTCTTCACGGTAGCTCTTGAGTTTCCTTTGCTCAAGTGTTCCATTGTCGTTTTTATCTTGGGAGACAAATTGTCCAGGACGTATAAAGGATACATACGGGGCAATATTGTCTTAAGGACAGAGTGCTACACTCGACTCAAAGAAAAACAGCTTTCCATTTTTCCGTCTTCTACAAAACTGGAATTTCCAGTTTTATTGTGTAACTATTGTAATTTTCAGATTTCTAGTTGAATAATTGAATCTTTATTTATCCTTTCGAATACTTGTAATAGTTATATACTTCCCGTACTGCATTATAAAGTACCATAGAGCAAAATCTCCCAACACAAATTATATAAATACTTTTTACATGGACGATGCGTAGAACTTAACCAGTAACTGAAATATTCTAGCACACGCATAACTTCGATTGGAGTTTAACTTTTGTATGTGGACTGACATAATAAAAGTTTATACACTATCAAGTCATCCTTATAAATTAACAATAAGTAAGTACCAATCATCGGCATAAAAAGGGAAATGAGTAACTAGAGAAATAAGACAAATTTTCGACTACAACAGCTGTAACATACACTGCTAATGTAAACACTGAACAGTACTGTCAATATATATGAGTTGAATCCAAATCTATGGTACTCTCACTAAAGCCCTTTTTAATTATTCCTTAATCATGATTATCCATGAAAGTGGCTCTTTATAGTTTAAGTCTCATTCTGGTAAGTCTTTCTTCCATATGTGTATATATGTTGAATGTGAGTGAATGAAGAAATGAGAAAAGTATGGAAGTGAAAAGATCAAGAGCTGTTATCTTGGAGGACCTTTTTTTTTTACAGTGTGTAAAGGGAATAGATAGGGCAAAGATGTTGTGCAAGGAGTGATGTTATATAGAATGAGATGACTTGTATGAGTGAGTAGTGGTGAAAGCAAACAAAAAACTAAACTTTGCACGTGAACCATTGGGGCTATGGTCACATGTCAATGTTTTCCTAGTATATGCTAAGAGAATTAAATAATAAAAATGGTCCTTTATGTATGTGAATAGGTTCATAAACTAATTCCTTAAATATACTTTTGAGCAATTACAGTCTAAAATTTGTTAAAGGTGACTACATTTAGTTTCCATCAAATATTTAACTAATTTTATAGGTTAGATTCGACCGAAACTAAGGGGAAAAAAGGATTTAGTGGCAACGCGCATTTGGAGGTGCAATGTTTTTAGTTTCTAGTATTTTTGGTATATTTTCTAGAGTTTGGCGCAGCTTTTGAAGTGTAACTTCTACTAGTTTTAATTTTTTTGTGTTGAGATTTCTAGGACTTAATGAGACTTTCTTGGTGTTTCTAATTAAATATTTTTACAGCTCCCAACAAATCTAACAAATGGAGTTTGCTAAATTAAATGACCGAAACTAAAAGTTCTAGCTCATTTTGGCAAATTTAATGGATTGGAATTGTTCAGGAGTATATTTAAGGGACTATAATTTAAACCTACCCCAAATGTAAAGGACCAATTTTTGTCTTTTATGATAAACTAAAATCTAGCATATGCATGAATGAATATCCATAGCACTTTTACTTAAGAGTTTAAGTTGAAGGATACCTTCTTCTTTTTTTCCCAAATCAATTCAACCAAAGTGGAATTTGCTGCTTTTGCATAAACCTAGTGAACTGAAATGTCAAGGCAAACATCCATTTTCAGCTAGCTGTTAAATGGTAAGTTCTGTATACAGCTTGAGGCTCTACTAACCACACAAAAAGATAGTCCATCTTATCACCATAGGTTAAAAAAGTACTATTAGGTATGTTAATGTTGGATTCTCCTAAAGTATTGATATGAATATGAAGTATGTTGAGACAAATGTTGCACAACATTCGGATCAACATTTTCTGAACAGATTTTGCCTTACTTCACGCGATGCAGTAATATTTGTGTAAATATTACTATGAGGTAAAAACGACTTGGCAAGGTAAAAAGGAGCTGGTAAAAAACGAGTGAGGACTAAGTCAAAAATTGTTGCTTGTCGTGAGGATCAAGCCAAAGATGTTGAGATTATTATTCCCTGATCTTCTCCAGTCAATCCCACCAACAGTCCACCTTTCCCTCAACATCCACAACTAATCGTTGAGCTTTTTAAGGAAGACTCTACTATAAATAGAGAGGCTACTATAGAGAATCGATATCCAGAACCAGAAAGTAAAAATACCAAGAGAGCTCTCGGAATTTCATCTATATATATATATATATATATATATATATATATATATATATATATATATATATATATATATACATTTGGTCATTGACCATCATAAGTTATATAATATATATAACTTATGAAAATTTAAAACATTTGTGTTCTTTAAATTTTCGTTGTATTTACTCTTCAAGTTTTTTTGTTTTGCTAAAGTGTTGTTATTGGTGTCGGATGACATAATTGCCGACATTCGTAAACAGAATTGACATTCGATTTATTTCATTTTGTTTTTATTGTTCCATAGCCCCTTCAAGGTAGTTTATTTTCACCTGTCAAAATGTTCACGGACATAATTACTTGACACATATGTTGAATCATTGATAAAAGATAATAGGTACCTAATAAAATAATTTAGGCATGCAACCGTTGTTATAATAAAAAAGGAGATAATCAACATTATAGTGGTAATTTTTCAATTTGATAACTCAATTAATAATAACCTATCACATAAAGACCGACGTTTATTCTTTTAGTGGTGGGCCAGTTAATTTTTCTCTTACATTATGCTTCTCAAACATAGAAACTATAAGCAGCGCCAGGCAATAAATCAGGTAGTGGAAAGTTAACAAAATGAATATTTTCTCTTCCCTTATTGGAGGAATCGTTTGATAGATTTTAACTTTTTTTCCCAGAAAGAACCTAGTTTTATTTTAATTTTTCTCTTACACTAATGGGGGGATTGTTCGAGGGATTTAATCGACTTTCAAGGAAGAACATAGTTTGTTTTTTTCTTAACCAAAAAAAAATAATCAGGATACTGGGATGAGAGTTTCATAGCAACCCCTGATTTCTCATGTTCATCTTTAGAATTTTTATAGTAATTTGTGCTTTACAAAAGAAGAAACGAGATGTTGGAGGTGCGAACAAAGTCTCATATCGATAGCTGAAAAGATTGGAAGCCAATATATAAGGTGTAGGAATCTTAGGCCTTTTGGGAAAAACCGTGCGGGCCTAGCCCAAACACGGACAATTTCACACCATGTTAAGAGTATATGCGGGCGGGACAAGTATGACGAAGGCAGATGATGGCGTGAGGCGGAAATTGACTCATGGATTTGTTGGAAATTTACTAATGTGGAATTAAGTATATCTCATTATTTATGACTCAAACAATTGGGGCCCAGCACGTCGGAAATGTCGTTTCCACACACGTGCACACGTAGTGCCAAGTATCGCAAATTTCATTAGTGAAAGAGATATTGGTACGTATGTAATACGTTTGAGACGTAGAATGATGGACGGTTATTTGCCAAATGACAAAGTATTCCACGTTGGTAAACGAAGGAAGAAGTGTACGAAGTGTAAGATGAAACGAGTCGGAAATCGCCGCGGAGCCGTGAAGGGCCGCGACGCAACACCGTCGGAGCCGAGGGGCCGGAGCACCTCCTAGGCAGCGCTGCGGCGCTAATTGGGTGGCCAGTCACTGGAGCCGCGGCACTATTCACATAGTCGCGGCGCTTCGGAGGCAAAATGCTGCGACGGAAAGTTGGAAAGTTCTGACATTTGGGCTGGTTTTGGAAAATTGAATCTCCATTACTTGGCACATGAATTCAGCCATTATTTGGCTGAATGTAACCCCTCTCAATAAGTGCCATTACATGGCTATTGAAGGCCATTAGTTGGCTAGTTGAAGGGTCATCTCATTACACTATAAATTGAGGCCTTTGGCTCAATTGTTAAACACTACACAACACTTAGAAATATTTACAGAATTTTCTAACATCTTCTTCTTCCTCTCTAGCAAGTTTACTACACTCAAAGTTCTTTAAGAGTAACACTTGAGTTTCCTTTGCTCAATTGTTAAGTTGTTGTTGTATCTTGGGTGACTATTGCCCGACAACGTAAAAGGAGATATACGAGGCAATCTTGTCTTAAAGACAGAGTGTCATCACTCGACTCAGCAAATCACACAAGGAGTTTGTTTCATTCTTGATTTTCAGTTTTATTGTAATCTTTAGTTTATCCTTTCCAGCAATTGTAATATTTACTTACTTCCCGTTCCCCAAAATTGTTGTATTCCACAATTTTAAGACAAGATTGGTTGTAAGTGCTTAGAAAGATGACTGGAAGAGAACAACTCGCTTCTGATTCTGCTGCTGCTACTACTCAAGGCAACCCCTCTGCCTTCCCCACTGCTCAAGACACACCCAATGCCTTTTCGGCAGCTCAAGGCTTATCCAACGCCTTTTCTGCTGCTCAAGGGAACGTTGTCGTTCCTCCACCCGCTGGATTCCACCATGAACGCCCTGAAAAGTTCATGGGCTCCAACTTCAAGAGATGGCAACAGAGATGTTATTCTATCTGACTGTTATGGAAATGGCTCGTTTCCTAACAAAAGATCCTCCATAAGCTGGAGATGAAGTGGACCCTTCGCCTACTGAAACGGCTGAAGGGGGCCAAGGTATCCATGTCATTAATGGCATGAAGATGGTTCTTGATGCATGGAGTCATAGTGATTTCATGTGTAAGAACTATATTTTGAACTCCTTGTCAGACCCACTCTACACAGTGTATTGCACCGTAGGCACTGCTAAAGAGTTATGGGAGAAGCTGCAAAAGAAGTACAACGCACAATATGCAGGTACTAAGAAATTCATCATTGGGAAATTCCTGAAATTTCAAATGGTGGATAGTAAAACAGTGATGTCCCAAGTCCAGGAATATCAAATGATTCTACATCACCTGGATTTGGAAGGTATGAAACCAAATGAGCAGTTTTTTGTTGCATCACTGATTGAAAAGTTACCTCCTTCGTGGAATGAGTTTATGAGTTACTTATAACTCAAGACAAAGGAGATGACCTTTGAAAAACTTATATCAAACTCCAGATTCAGGAAGATAATAACAAGGTTTTGCTTAGGGGAAAACAACCCGCTGAGGCAAAGGCAAATCTGGTTGAGGCTAAAGGGAACCCAAGCAAGAAGCATAAGTTCCAGAAAGATGGCAAGACCCAAGCGGCGGAGAAGTTCAAACGAAATTGTCACCACTGTGAGAAACCTGGTCACATGATCAAGGACTGTCACAAGCTCAAGACTGAGCAACAAGAGAAGGCCAAGGCCAAAGGCAAGGCTCAGCCTAACGTCGTCAAAGACAGACTTCTGGACGACATGATTGAGGAGTTCTCAGCGGTGGTGCTTGAAGCAAACCTTGTTGAGAATCCTATGCAATGGTGTATGGACACAGGTGCTACGAGACACATCTGTTCCAATAGAGATGTCTTATCCACTTATACATCAGTTACAAATAAGAAGTTGTTCATGGGTAACAACGCTTTCTCTGACGTGCTGGGGGTAGGAAAGGTAGTCCTGAAGATGACTTCTGGAAAGGAGCTCACTCTGAAGGAGGTGATGCATGTCCCTGAGATTAGGAGAAATTTAATTTCAGGTCATTTATCGGTTAATGCTGGTTTTAGGCTAGTGTTTGAGTCCAATAAATTTGTAATCATCAATAATGGAACATTTGTGGGAAGGGGATTCGTCTGTGAAGGCCTCTTCAAAGTTAACGCCATGTCTGTAATACGTGCAAGTAATAATATTTGAAGTTTGCACAAACTAGAGGGGGAACAAGTACTTTGTGACATTCATTGATGATAGCACAAGGTATTGTTACCTTTACTTGTTAAAAAGTAAAGATGAAGCCTTTGAAGCATTCCGACGTTACAAAGCAGAAGTTGAGAACCAACTAAGCATGCAGATTAAATCCATTTGTAGCGATAGAGGGGGAGAATACGTAGCGCCATTTGAGAAATATTGTGCCCAATCAGGCATTGTTCATCAAACGAGGCTCCATACTCACCTCAGTCGAACGGTGTGGCAGAACGTAAGAACCGCACATTAAAGTAAATGATGAATGTCTTGCTCATTAATTCCGGTCTTCCCCAAAACCTGTGGGGAGAAGTCATTCTTACTGCTAATACGATTCTTAACAGAGTCCCACGTAAGGGTAAGGACAAAACTCCATATGAATCATGAAAGGGAAAGAAACCCACCTATAAATATTTAAAGGTGTGGGGTTGTTTGGCAAAAGTCGAAGTACCCAAGCCAAAGCAGGTCAAGATTGGGCCTAAGACTCTAGATTGCATTTTCATCGGATATGCAAATAACAGTAGTGCTTATCGCTTCTTAGTGCATAAGTCAGATATTTCAGATATCCACGGGGGTACAATCATGGAATCAAGAAATGCTAAATTCTTTGAAGATACTTTTCCTAGAAAGGAAAAAGACATAACCTCTCACAAACGAAGTTATGAACAAAGCTCTTAGGAACTAAGAGTCGTTGACTGCTCGGATCTAGATGGTTCAGATCTAGTGGACTTCGAAGTGGCTGAATATTCGGAAACTAGTGTTCCAGATTCTCAGAACTTGGAGACTCCAGAGATTGAACCAAGGCGAAGTAAAAGGGCCAGGAAGGATAAATCCTTCGGTCCTGACTTTGTAGCTTATATGATTGATGACGAACCAAGGACAATTGCTAAAGCATTGTCAACTCCAGAGGCACCGCTCTGGAAAGAAGCTATTGAGAGTGAAATAGACTTCATCCTGTATAACCATACTTGGGAGTTGGTTGATCTTCCTCCGGGAAATAAACCGTTGGGTTGTAAGTGGATACTCAAATAGAAGTATAAAGTAGATGGGTCTATAGATAAGTACAAGTACAGGTTGGTAGTCAATAGCTATCTACAAAAGGAATGCCTTGACTATTTTGACACGTACTCCCCGGTGTCTAGGATGACGTCTATACGAGTATTCATTGCGATCGCAGCGTTGCGTGACCTTAAGATATATCAAATGGATGTCAAGACAACCTTCATAAATGGTGATTTGTAAGAAGAAATTTATATGGAACAACCCGAGGGGTATGTGGTTCTAGGGCAAGAGAAGAAAGTCTGTCGGCTTGTCAAATCTCTGTACGGACTGAAACAAGCCCCGAAGTAATGGCACAAAAAATTTGATAGTACTCTACTATCGAAGGGTTTCTCCATTAATGAGTGTGACAAATGTGTCTACATGAAAGGTAATTTTGACTCGTTCATCATGATATGCATGTACGTAGATGACATGTTGATCACAAGGAGCAGTCCTAGCTTGATTATAGAGACTAAGAACATGTTGAAACAATGCTTCGACATGAAGGATATGGGTATCACATATGTCATCTTAGGGATAAAGATATCTAAGACGTCTGACGGACTGGTCTTATCTCAGTCTCACTACATCGAGGATGTGTTGAAAAAGTTCAAGATGTTGGATAGTTCGCCTATGAAGTCACCAATGGATAGAAATTAAAAGCTTGATAAAAATCGTGGTGCACCCGTATGGCAGGAGCAATATGCACAGGTGATTGGGAGTTTGATGTACATAACAAACTGCACCCGACCTAATATTGCTTATGCAGTCAACAAGTTGGCAAGGTTTACCCGTAATCTGAGTAATGATCATTGGAAGGCATTGAATTGGGTACTACGATACCTGAAATACACGCTAACTTACGGGTTGCATTATTCGAGATATCCAGTTGTACTAGAGGGGTACAGTGATGCAAACTGGATATCTGATATAGAGAACACCAAGTCCACTAGTGGGTATGTATTTACAATTGGTGGTGGGGCTGTGTCTTGGAAATCCTCTAAGCAAACTTGCATCGCCCGATCCACGATGGAATCAGTGTTTATCGCTTTAGACAAAGCAGGAGAAGAAGTTGAGTGGCTTCATGACTTCTTAGAGGATGTTTCTTGTTGGGACAAACCCATACCTTATGTAATGATCCACTGTGACAGTCAGTCGGCTCTACGAAGGGCATGAAGTTCTATGTACAATGGCAAGTCTCGTCATATTCGACGGAGACATAAGACCGTTATGCAGCTGATCTCCACGTGTATAATATCCATTGATTACATAAAATCAAAGGATAACATAGCGGACCCACTAACAAAGGGCTTACCCAAAGATCAGATGTTCTGCTTGTCTAGGGGAATAGGCTTAAAACCCAAGGTATAAGGACCAATACGGTGGTAACCCAACCTTACTGACTGGAGATCCCAGAAATTAGGTTCAATGGGAAAACTAAGCTACAAAGGTTCAATTGAGCGCTTCAGTGGAAGCATGAGCAATTCAGATAGTGATTTATGTAAAGAAACATCAAATCCAAAGTCGTTCCCGCGATAGACTATAAGTGATATCTGCAGTGCGGTAAAGGTTAAGTTTTCAAAACCTCTAATGATCCTCACCGGTTAAGGTTAGGTTTGGGGAAACTTTTAATGATTCCTAACACTTGTAAAGTGGGGGTATAGCAGGATACCTTGTAGGAGACCACCTATTTAAGTCTGAGGATAGGCCACCTCAAATGAACCCACTTAAGAATCCAAGAAGTGTCCACGGCCACAACGGACAAAACATTAAGAAGAACAGAGTAAGGAAAGTTGTTGTGTTGCTACCGTTGACTTGGATTACACTAAATACTGACGGTTCAAGACATCACGTTCACCACATAGTAAGTAAGTCCGATGGTATTCAACTATGGAAGGTTCAAAGCGGAAGCTACCTATCCAGATGCAACATCGGTCCGCTGAAAGATTGCTGGAAAAGGTACCATGTGAGTGCACCAAAATCTCTTTCAAGAGGGGATTGTTGGAAATTTACTAATGTGGAATTAAGTATATCCCATTATTTATGACTCAAATAATTAGGGCCCCGCACGTCGGAAACGTTGTTTCCACACACGTGCACACGTAGTGCCAAGTATCGCAAATTTTATTAGTGAAAGAGATATTGTTTTGTATGTAATACGTTTGAGACATAGAATAATGGACGGTTATTGGCCAAATGACAAAGTATTCCACGTTGGTAAACGAAGGAAGAAGTCTAAGATGAAACGAGTCAGAAATCACCGCGGAGCCGTGAAGGGTTGTGGCGCAACACCGTTGGAGCCGCGGCGCTAATTGGGTGGCCAGTCACTGGAGTCGCGACGCTAATTCACAGAGTCGCGGCGCTTCGGAGGCAGAATGCTGCGATGGGAAGTTGGAAAGTTCTGACCTTTGGCCTGGTTTTGGAGCATTGAATCTCCATTACTTGGTACATAAATTCAGCCATTATTTGGCTGAATGTAACCCCTCCCAATAAGTGTCATTACATGGCTATTGAAGGCCATTAGTTGGCTAGTTGAAGGGTCATCTCATTACACTATAAATTGAGGCCTTTGGCTCAATTGTTAAACACTACACAACACTTAGAAATATTTACAGAATTTTCTAACATCTTCTTCTTCCTCTCTAGCAAGTTTACTACACTCAAAGTTCTTCAAGACTAACACTTGAGTTTTCTTTGCTCAATTGTTAAGTTGTTGTTGTATCTTGGGTGACTATTGCTCGACAACGTAAAAGAAGATATACGGGGCAATCTTGTCTTAAAGACAGAGTATCATCACTCGACTCAACAAATCACACAAGGAGTTTGTTTCATTCTTGATTTCCAGTTTTGTTGTAATCTTTAGTTTATCCTTTCTAGCAATTGTAATATTTACTTACTTTCCGTTTTCTGCAATTGTTGTATCCCACAGGATTGTGATAATAATCCATATAGACTTAGTTCGAAGAGAAGACAAAGATTAAGGGCCAATATATAAGGTGTAGAAATCTCTTAATGGTGTGAGTCATTTTGGAAAAAATCATACGAGCTTAGCCCAAAGCGGACAATATCATGCCATGTTAAGAGGACAATATCATACCATGTTAAGAGGATCTGAGGGATAGCGGACAATATCATACCATGTTAAGAGGACAATATCATACCATGATAAGAGGATTTGCGGGATGGTTGAGTCTAACACGAAAAACTAACAAATCTTTCCCAATTCAGCATTTCGAGAACTAACAGTGATTGATAGGTATGGGACAAACTTTTCAAGAATTCACCTTTCATGAAAAAGGTGCTATTGAATTGAATTCATTATGCTTCTCATATATAGAAACTATAAGCAGCGCAAGGAATAGATCATGTAGTGAAGAGTTTACAAAATGAATATTTACGCACCCCTTAATAGGGGTGGGTAAAAAATTCGGAGAACCGAAAAAACCGAAACGAATCGGCTGTTCGGTTCGGTTTTTATTCGGTTTTTTAAAAAAAAAATGAAAAACCAAACCGAATTATGATTTAGTGATTCGATTCGGTTTTTAAATTTTGGATACGAACCGAAGAACAAAATTAAATATGTAATTAATCTTATTTTTTTATTTTAGGCTATTACTATCTTTTGAATCATAGCCATTGAAGTCAATCTATGAAGCTTTTATGGAAGTCGAATGCGGCATGAACTTGATTAACATATCACGAAAGCATTGACATAAAATGTAGGGAGAGAAAGTAGTTGTAAGTTGATAAAACTTTAAATGGTCATAACTCTGCGCTCGGATGTCCGTTTTACCCGTTTTTTTTTATTTTGCGTATTTTTCGAGACGGGGCCGGATGGCCGTTTGGCGCAGCCATTTTTTACGAAAACGTCCTTTTTTCCAATCAATTTGTGTTTTCCCCTAAATCGGTTTCTAATTTTCCTTTTTCTTTAGTAAATATCTCACGATATACAATACATTCCAACGTCGAAATTTCGTGGTAATGTAGGTGTGAATGTCAATTTCAGTATTGGAAATTCAATTTTTTTTTAAAAAACAAAAAATTCCCTGACCCGACCCGCCTCGGCCCGGCCCACTAGAAAAAACCGATATAATCCGATACGTTCGGCGATATAAACCGAACATATCCAGGTTTTTTTTTTAAAAAGTTGGATTCGATTTTAAAAAAAAAAAACTGATTTTTATTCGGTTCATATTTTTCGGATACAAATCGATATGAACCGATATACGCCCACCCTACCCCTTAATGGAGGAATTGTTCGAGAGATTTTAACTTTTTTTCCAGAAAACCCTAGTTTTATTTAATTTTCAGGACCTTGTGGGGTGAAGAGCAGTTCATAGCTCCCCATTGTTTCTCACGTCTACCTTTAGAATCTTTATGGAAATTTGTGCAGTTATACATGTTTGCACAAACCATTAAAGAACTTTTGATCTCCAAGTAATAAAGTAAACACGAAAAACATGATATTACCTTCACACATGATGAATACCCATTATGACCAGGAGGTCACGGGTTCAGGCCGTGGAAACAACCTCTTGCAGAAATGCAAGGTAATGCTGCGTATAATAAGTTGGAAATTTACTAATGTGGAATTAAGTTTATCCCATTATTTATGACTCGAACAATTGGGGCGCCACACGTCGGAAACGTCGTTTCCACACACGTGCACTCGTAGTGCCAAGTATCGTAAATTTTGTTAGTGAAAGAGATATTGGTACGTAAGTAAATGTTTGAGACATAGAATAATGGACAGTTATTGGCTAAATAACAAGTGTTCCACGTTAGTAAACGAATGAAGGATTGTGCAAAGTGTAAGATGGTACGGGTCGGGAAGGGTCGCGGCACCGAAAAGGGTTGCGCACCTAAAAGGGCCGCAACGCTGAAAAGGGCCGGGGCGCCACCCGGACGGAGTCGGGGCGCTGGAGCGCCGAGATACCTCCGGCCAGCGCCGCGACGCTTCACTAGTAGTAAGTGCGACGGAATTCCAAAAGTTTGGCTGATTATGGAGAGGTTTTGGTGCATTAAAATGATAGTTTTTCCTCTATAAATCAGCCATTATTTCGCTGCATTAAGTGGTGAATTAAAGGGCCATTACATGGCATTTAATGGTCATTACATGGCATTTAATGGCCATTACATGGGCACTTGAAGAGGTCATTCTTACACTACTATAAATTGAGGTCTTTCGCTCAATTCTACATACTTTTCAAGAACAACAATTCTAAAATTCTTGTTGCAAATCCTCTCCTCTTAGCAATCTTTTGTTATTTGTTTTCTTCGCTAGAATCACTTGTGTATTGCTTTGCACAAATGATAGTTTGTTATTTATCTTGGGAGACTATTGCCCGCTAACGTAAAAACATATATACGGGGCAATCTTATCTTAAAGACAGAGTGTCATCACTCGACTCAGCACAGTTGTAACAATTCAGATTTAGTGTTTCTTGATTTCAGGTTATCAAGATTCAAGACTCAACAAGCTTGCGGCAATTATAATCTTGGTTGTTTCATTATCCTATCGAACACTTGTAATATTTATTTACTTTCCATACTGCTTTGATTCTAATAATTATATCCAACAATTTTAAAACAAGATTGTATTAGTGTTCGAAAGATGTCGGTCAACAGTTGTGTGACCAAATCTGGATATGGCTGTGATTTTCTGGTAGAAGACAGTTCTGATTATGTTGTTGAAGGTCAAGGTGTTCATGGTGTCACCGCTCCCGAGAGTGGTGGGAACAAGCACCCACAAAATGCTGAGGATGTCAACTGGGACAAGAGAAGAAGGCTGAAGATATTGTTCTATCATGTAGCAGAGGGCCTATATCTGTCCCAGACAAAGGATCCAAATTATGGTAAGGAGAAAATAGATACCCAGTCCGACGAAGTGGGCCAGAATCCAAAATTGGGATAAGTAATTTTTCTTCCTTGTCAAAAATAAGATTAAATGATGTCTGATTAAAAAGGGTTTAAAGTGAGGAGAGATATGAAAATGTTTTCCCGAAATAAATTATATTCCTTACGCTTTAAAATCAGAAGTTTAATCTCACATTCCCTCCCGTTTAAATATTAGGCTATTGTAAACAACGACTTAAAAGATCCGTTCTTTTGGGTGTAATAATTAAAAATGTGTAAAGAATGTTCGCACATACGAAAGAGAGAGATCCACTGACTGTGCGAAAACTGTTACCACTCTTAAGCAGTGCCAAGAATTGTTTGGGCACCAATCTCAAGGGAAGAAGACTAAAAGATAATGGCTTATCTTAAGACGTTGAGTCTGTCATACTATTTGACAGACAAATCCTTCATTTGATGGGATGATATTGGACACTCAGTCGTACAAAGCCTACGGGCGACTGGAGTGGGCCAGAATTCATTTGATAGGATAGTAATGGACACCTAGTGAAGTGGGCCAGAGTTCCAGGTCTTAAATGATCTGAAGGCCTAAAGAAAGGCAGAAAAGAAATTTGACACTCAGTCTGCCAAAGCAACTAGAGTGGGCTAGAGTATCTAGATCTCATATGATCCGGTTACGCCCTAACCACGGGCAAGAAGTTGTTCATGTGAAGCAATGCCACCTCTAAAGTAGAAGGGGTTGGAGAGGTTGTCCTCAATAGGACTTCAGGGAATGCGATCACCCTAAAAGGAGGTGATACATGTTCCAAACTTGGTTTTAGGGACGTTGTTGATCAAGCTGGTTTGAGACTAGTCCAACATGTCTGTAATAACTAAGAATGGTACAATATGCCATCATAAAATGATATATTTGTAATCCGTGCATCTATGCCATCAAAGATTAAGACACGTTAAATATAAAGTCATTCAAAAGCTAATGAAGTTGAGATTGTTGCCTTCTGTCGACATAAACCCTCAAAATGAATGTGAGGTAGGCGAAGAGGAAAAATCACATTTCCATTCCATCAAAGGAATAGAGAAAGAAGCACCGCTCCTCTAGAACTTAGTCACGCCTACATGGGTGATTTGAAGTTTATACAAAATAGAGGGGGAGACAAGTACTTTGTGACTATCATTGATGATGGTACAACGTATTGCATCCTTTGTTTGTTGAAAAGCAAAGATGAAGTTGTTGAAGCAGATAAGCGCTACAAAGCAGAAGTTGAAAATCAACTAAGCCTACGGATTGAGAAATTCGTAGTGATAGAGGGGGAGAATGTAAAAGATCGTTCATCAAACGACTGCTCATTACTCACCTCAGTCTAATGGTGTTAGCCAAGCGCAAAGCCGTACGCCCGAAATATTTAGGGCAAGGCGATCCTTATCGCTAATGCGATTCTCAATAGAACTACGCATAAGGATAAGGATAAGGATAACCCTCCGTATGAAACATGAAAAGGATTCCACCTACAAATGTTGTGTTGTGGGATGGCTTGGTAGAGATTGGAATACCGAAACAGGTCAAGTTGGACCTAAGACTGTAAATTGCATATCCACTGGATCTGCAAATAACAGTAATGCTTATCGCCTATTGGTGTCAAAGAATGCTGAATTCTTTGAAGATAACTTTCCTTGAGAAGGAAAAAGAAGTAATTGCTCGAGGTTAACAAGAACCCGCGAGTGCCCGATTGTCCAAAACCAGATGTTCCAGAGCTACAGGACTCAGAAGTTGCTGACTATCCGGAACTTAATATTCTAGATCTACAGAACTCATGGATTCTAGATGTTGAACCGAGACGGAGCAAAGAGGGGACAAAGACTTATTCCAGGCCTTCTAGCTTGTATGGTTGAGAACGAACCATGGACAATTAATAAAGAATTGTCATCTCCAGAAGCGCTGCTTTGGAAAGAAGCTACATAGAGAGAAATAGATTCCATCATATAGAACCATACTTGTGTAATGGTTGACCTTCCTCAGGGAAAAGAACCTTTGGGTTGTTAAAGTGGATACTCAAAAGTGAGTACAAAGTAAATGGATCTACTGATGAGTATAAGGTCTCGGCTACTTGTACATGTGCTCCCATATGAATAGCTTAACATCCAAGGCCATTGCAGTCTTACGTGACATGGATGTTGAGAAAGCCTTCCTAACCGGAGAGTTGGAAGGGGAGGATCAAAGTTGGTTTGTTGGACTGTTGGTCTTCTTCCAGAACTTTCCTTTTGGTCCCTGAAATGTTTATATTTTGGTCCTGGAAGTTTCAGATGAAACAGAAATAATGAATCTGACAACAAAAATATTGACTCTGAAGTGAGAAAGCCAATAGTTGGAAAGCCAACGGTCTGAAAGTGGAAATCATATTGAAACAAAGTTTTGATATGAAAGATATGGGCATCACAAATGACATCTTAGGAATTGAGATTTCTAATACATCTAACGGACTGGTCTAATTCCAAACTTATTTGTGAGGTATGTGGTAGTCTCGTTGAAGTCACCAATGGATACGAATCATAGAATTGATTGGAATTATGGTGCACCCGTATACCAGGAGCAATATGCACAGGTCACATGTATTTCAATGTATTTTACACACTACTACCGACCTGGTATCGGCTTACAAAGTAGATCAGTTGAACTAAGGTTCACTCGTGATTCTGGAAATGATCGATAGAAGGCGTTAAATCGAATATGATGATATCTGAAATATTCGTTTATCTACGGATTATGGTATTCTGGATATCCAGCAGTTCTGGGAGAACACAGTGATGCAAACTGGACATCGGACTTGAAGAACACCAAAGCCACAAGTGGATGTGTATGGTGTGTCTTTGAAAATCCTCTAAGCAAACTTGCATCGGGCAATTCATGATGGAATCAGAGTTTATCGCTTTGGACAAAGCATGAAAAGAAGTTGAGTAACTTCACGACCTCTTAGAGGATGTCCCTTATTGGGAGAAACCTATGCCTTCGTCAGTTATACACTGTGACTATCCAATCGGCTTCAGGGAGGGCACGGATGACGGCGTCTGGACATATTAGTCAGAGACATAAGACCATTAGGCAATCGATCATCACGGGTGTCACTTCCTTAATTACTAATCAAAGGATATAGTGGACCCTTTAACTAAGGGACTACCTAAAGATCAAGAGTTCTGCCTGTCTAGGAGAATGGGCTTAAAACCCAAACAATACGAACCTTTGTGGTGGTAACCCAACCATATTGACCGGAGATCCCAAGCATTTGGTTCAATAGAAAAACTAAGTTGTAAAAGGTTCAGTCAAGCGCTTCGGTGGAAGCAAGAGCACTTCAGATTATGATTTCTGTAAAGAAACGTAAATCCAAAGTCGTTCCCGCGATAGACGTTAAGTGCTACCTGCATGGTGGGTAAAGATTAAATTTCAAAACCTTTGATGATCCTCAACAGTTGAGGTTAAGGTTTGAGAAACTTTTAATGATTCCTAAATGCTTGTGAAGCGGGGTATAGCAGGATATCTTGTAGGAAATCACCTATTTAAGTGCGAGGACATGCCACCTCAAATGAACGCACTAAAAAATCCAAGTGTGTCCACGGCCACAACGGACAGAACAATAAGAAGAAATGAATAAAGGGGAGGTATTGTGTTGGCACTGTTGTCTTGGCTTACATTAAACACTGACGACTCAAGACATCACGTTCACCACGCAGTAAGTAAGTCCGATGGTATTCAACTAGGGAAGGTTCAAAGCTGAAGCTACCTCTCCTGATGCAATATCTTTTCGCTAAAAGATTGCTGAAAGTAGGCACCTTGTATGTGCGCCAAAATCTCTTCCAAGAGGGGATTGTTGAAAAATTTACTAATGTGGAATTAAGTTTATCCCATTATTTATGACTCGAACAATTGGGGGCCCGCACGTCAAAAACGTCGTTTCCACACACGTGCACTCGTAGTGCCAAGTATCGTAAATTTCGTTAGTGAAAGAGATATTGGTACGTAAGTAAATGTTTGAGACATAGAATAATAGACGGTTATTGGCTAAATAACAACGGTTCCACTTCGGTAAACGAAGGAATGATTGTGCAAAGTGTAAGATGGTACGGGTCGGGAAGGGCCGCGGCACCAAAAAGGGTCGCGACGCCACCCAGACGGGGCTGGGGCGCTAAGATACCTCCGGCCAGCGCCGCGGTGCCAGTGTGGCAGAGCCGCGGCGCTTCACTGGCAGTAAGTGTGACGGAAGTCCAAAAGTTGGGCTGATTATGGAGAGGTTTTGGTGCATTAAAATGGCAGTTTTTCCTCCATAAATCAGCCATTATTTAGCTGCATTAAGTCGTGAATTAAAGGACCATTACATGGACACTTGAAGAGGCCATTCTTACACTACTATAAATTGAGGCCTTTGGCTCAATTCTACACACACTTTTCAAGAACAACAATTCTGAAATTCTTGTTGCAAATCCTCTTCTCTTAGCAATCTTTTGTTATTTATTTTCTTCGCTAGAATCACTTGTGTTTTCTTTGCACAAATGATAGTTTGTTGTTTTATCTTGGGAGACTATTGCCCGCTAACGTAAAAGAATATATACGGGGCAATCTTGTCTTAAAGACAGAGTGCCATCACTCGACTCAGCACAGTTGTAACAATTCAGATTTAGTGTTTCATGATTTCAGGTTATCAAGATTCAAGACTCAACAAGCTTGCGGCAATTATAATCTTGGTTGTTTCGTTATCCTATCGAACACTTGTAATATTTATTTACTTTTCGTACTGCTTTGATTCCAACATAATATACCCTTGTGGTCCGGCCCTTCTCCTGACCCCGCCCATAGCGGGAGCTTAGTGCACCAGGATGCCCTGTACATAATGAATACTCACACCAGCAATATTTAAGGCTCTATACAGATAAAGGGGGAAGGATAAACTGAAAAAAGTTCTGGCAAGCCTGAAGCAAAATGCAAAATCCTTCAAATAACTTGTTTTATGCTCCTGTGACTCACAGAATTTTTTGCTAGTTCTTTTTCCTGTTGCGTTTCTTATCGAGGAACGTGCTTTACATTAAAAATAGTGAATCATAAAATTCAAACTCTTGGGCACATAGTTCTCTTATCAAAGTCCACGACAATGCTTCAGCTCCAAAGTGTCATCAACTTCTTAGTGGTGCTTAATACAGCAAAAGGCAATGAGATGCAAACGGGCTGACTAAGTTCACCTAAAAGGCTGAAACCATACAAGTCCAGATATCAGCACTAATTCGGCAGATTCTCTAACAATATTTCTGGTCTTGACTGCCAACTTTGATTAAAGAAAACGTCTATCAAAGATCCCACCCCCGACACACATTTCGTTCAATCAACCTCAATCTTATATTAGCTGGGGCAACTATATGTATCCAATGTATCAGTTCTACTCTATTCAAATCTTTATATGCATACTCAGATGGGTACATCCTAATGAATTAGTCATCAAATTATCTTTACACGAAATGTCAACCTACCACAATCCTCCTTCTGGCCATCAACACACAACCCTCCCTACTCTCATAGCTCAAGTTGGATAACTTTCAAATAGTTCAAAGGAAAATCTTTCGGCAATTTCTTTAGTTCAACCTTCTGGGAGGAGATTCTTCACAAGCACTTCACCATATAGGAAAGGGAGGATGAGGCATAAGTTCTTACTAAACACAGCTATAATTATGGGACCTGAAAACATACCTTTTGAACCTGAGCAACAGAAACATGGTAGACTTTATTGTAGCTCCAATTGCACATAGACTCTGACCACCAGGCCAATCATCCATCAACTGTAAAACCTATGGCATTTGAAACAACTGAAGCAGTAGATTTCTGCTATGTTACCATAATCAGATTTACTAATTTGCTAAAATGATCTGATAAAACGAAGTTTCTAAGAGATAGTCAAGGCTGTTTGAAACTCTCTTATCTCTCCAGAAGGCCAAAAAGGGCATACATAAGATTGCTCAACATCAAAAGCCCTTTATATAGGTTCTCGAGCAACCTTCTGTAAACCGTATGCTTTTATCATATTATCATCTTCACTGTGGTTGCTAAATTAGGCTACCACACAGTAATTCATCTCAGTTTCTAATATCAACAATCAAATTGGAAGATACTGCAACTTTTTCTTTTACATTACTAAAAATAAATAGTATTTTATTGATCGACAAAAGCACCAAGGAAGTGCATCGATGTACACAAAAATAAAATCACAGAAGATATAAAGTTACAAAGCCTATAGCATCCGAACGAGATGAAGAAATCAAATAAGGTGTGTACATCATTCAGAGTTCCAAATTAAATCTTGAGTATGTAACCAAGTACCTTCATAATCTTTCTATGAAGCATGTAGAATATACATGTTTGCACAAACCTTAGAAAAACTAATAATCTCCAAGTAATAAAGTAAACACGAAAAAACATGAGATACCCTTCACTCATGATGAATACTCACACCAGCAATACTTAAGGCTCTTTACAGCAAAAAACAAGGGGAAGGTTAAATTGAAAAAAGTACTCGCAAGCTGGAACCAAAATGCAAAATCCTTCAAACAACTTGGGCACATAGTTCTCTCATCAAACTCCAAGACGATGCTTCAGCTCCAAAGAGTATAAACTTCTTTGTGGTGCTTAATACAGCAAAAGGCAATGAGATCACAAACAGGTTCACCTGAAACCATAATTAAGCAGATTCACTAACAATATTTCTGGTCTTGACTGGCACTTTTGATTAAAGAAAACGTCTATCAAAGGAACCCCCCTCCGATATCTGGTTCAATCAAACCTCAATCCTATATTAGTTGGGAAACTATATGAATCCATTGTATCAGTTCTACTCTATTCAAATCCATTTTTGTATGACCAGATGGGCACCTCCTAATGAATAGTAATCAATCTTTACACCGACTGTCAACCTACCATAAAATCCTCCTTCTGGCCATCAAAACCACAACCCTACTCTAATACCTTATGATTATTGAAAAGCAAAACTTACCAATCAAGAGGCACAGTGTAAATTTGGAAATTTTCACTACCCACCAAGAGCTCTACTAGCTAGACTAGAATAAACTCATGGAATCAAAGTCTAGGCAACTCAAATTTTGCTGCCAGAAATGAAATCACAAAACCAAATGAAGGAGAGAGGTATGGTCAGATTACAAACAGATGGTGGTTTGTCCAGTAAATAAATAATGTAGACACTCAATCGACGTGCTTACAAACAATAACTCAATTATGCCCACTGTAATGCACAATGGTAAAAGGTAGCACTTCTTCCCATGTGCAAGTAGCAACATGAATCAGCTGGAGGTAGGAAATCACATTCTGATTAGGAACCCACTCTAACAAAAATATTCTGATGGAAAGTAGTCCTCGAACGAATAATCAATTAAGATACATTTGACATACAGTAGTACCCTCAAGCAAAGGTCCTGTAGCAGTTACAGTGACTGAAGTATGACATTCCTAGATTCAGACTCCAAACTTTCCTTCAGTTCTTGTTTTCCCAGTAGTCTAGAGGAGGGCACAAATTTGGTGTCATCAGGACAGTCAAATGATTCGAGCTCCAGAGAAGTTACAAAAAACTGGCTGCCAAGTGCAGATATGGTTCTATTGATAAATTCTTGCCGAGATATATAATCCTTCATGCGGCAGATAAAGTCCAAATGATCTCTTGCCTGAGTGACCAATAGGCAAACTCTCTGTCAGATACTTTAGCAAGCAAATTCTAATGTGCATTGGAAAAGTAACTTGTGCAAACAAAATAATGTGAAGAATCTCATGAAAATACAAATGTTGTATGTATTCTCTGTGCCTAAATGTACTTTTTTTCCTTTTCATAACCGTGGTGTCCGGGTCAGCTTGCGCGCACCTCGACAAATTCCAGGGGATACTTGACACCTCTCACCAGTAACAGGCACCAGGTAACTCTGTCCACCAAGGCTAGAACTGTGGGAAGAAATCACGTAGTGTTTTTTTCTCAGCTGGGATTTGAACCTGAGACCACATGGTTCTCAAACCACTTCATTGACCACTAGGCCACACTCTTTTGTGCCTAAATTTACTACTCCATTTATTGGAGGGAAGAGAAAAAATATATATGGCCATGAAAATATTCTATTAATGACTACCTGAACAATCTCATTCTGTTAATTACATAGTCCAACTCCTTGAAACACTTTGCTATACAGTTGGCTGCTCCATGACATGATGGGCCTGGGATATGGTTGTACACTAGGAAGAGCATCCCTGTTGCATATGAAGGTGACGAAAACTGTCTTGTGATCGACAATTACAGTGCCTCCTCCTGTAAACCTCTTAACTACTGGAATCTTGTCTTGCAAAACAGAACTGATTTCAAAAGTTCAGCTGGTTTTCTGTGACAATGGTTAATGTTATTATATAAAATAACTCAATCCAGAACATACAGCAGTAAAGTTCTATCATTACAAGCTATGGTATTCAAGCACTCATAACTTCTTGCATCAATTTTGAACTAATAGATCAGAATTTGCACACCAGCAATGTAGGTAATACTGACGGCTTATCTCCGACCAATATACAGTCTACACGATATCAGAAAGCAGAAAAGCTGCTGTTGTTATCAGTGTCTTTATGACACACAAATGGAATCATAAGTTGACGACATTAGCTCACCAAGTTAAATCTGTTGGGAGATTTTTCTCTATGGTACTTTATAAAGCAGTACGGGAAGTATTTAACTATTACAAGTATTCGAAAGGATAAACAGAGATTCAATAATTCAACATGAAATCTGAAAATTACAATTGTTACACAAGAAAAACTGAAAATTCCAGTTTTGTAGAATACGGAAAAATGTAAATTGTTTTTGCTGAGTCGAGTGTAGCACTCTGTCCTTAAGACAATATTGCCCCGTATGTATCCTTTATACGTCCTGGACAATTTGTCTCCCAAGATAAAACAGCAATGGAACCCTTGAGCAAAGGAAACTCAAGAGCTACCGTGAAGAATATTGAGTAACGAAATGATGCTTGGAAGTTGTAGGAAGAAAACTATTTTCGGTTGTGTATTTTCGTGCACTGTTTTTGGTGTTCTCCTTGGTCATTCTTTGTCCTCAACAATGGTGTAAGGGGGTGTTTATATAGGTGAGGGAGGGGCTGAAAAACTGCCTCCATAATAGCCAAATAATGGCCATTATGGAGGTAGTAAAGCCACCAACATAAATGGTGAAAGACCAACGGATTTGGCCATTATAGGAGGAGTAATTCAGCCAAAATAAATGGCTGAATTGAGTGCTTGGCAACTGCTTTGACTGTCCAGATTCTGGAAACTTGAGGGACCAAACTGCACATCTTGAAACTTCAGGGACCAAACTGTACATCTGAAAGAATTCTGGTCTGAACTGTACATCTGGAAACTTCTGTGATCAAACTGTACTTCTGGAAAAGTTTTCTGGCCCAAAAAGATAATATCAGAAGACCCACAGCCCGTGAACCCGGAACTCGGAACACGGAACCGGAACGGGACGGGCGGGCGGCGGCGGCACGCGTGTGGTCTTTCCTCGAACCGAAGCACATCTAGGTCCTCCCTCCTTTAAACACATGGGAACCCAAACCCCAAACCAATTTCGAATCTTATATACACAACACTTCTTTCTTCCTCTACCGATGAGGGAGAATTACACACAATACCACACTTTCCATGCTTCAAACACCTTACTTCGTGAACCAATATCTCTTTCATTTCTCAATGAAATTTGACGATTCTTGGCGCTACGGTTATCTACGTACTTAGTAGATCATGCATGTGTGAAGAACCGGATTCTCCAACATACGTTACACTAGTGTTTAAGCCGTTAAAGTTGGTCGGTCGCAACTCCCGCCAAAGGCAAATTTCCAACAAAATCAACCAGTAAGAATCTTTACAAATTATTCTTGACATGTGGAACATACTTGGTTTTGAGTTGAGGGTCTATAGGAATAACATATCTACCTCCCAACGCAGGGCTAAGCTCTACGTACACTCTACCCGATATGACATATTTTAATAGCTTTTTACATCTTACATGACATAATATTTAAAACCACAAGATACAAATGTCATTTTAGTACATTACACGTATATTTCAGTCTAAGATTATAAGATTCAAAAAAATTCTTAAACTCCGTGGCCGAGTGTCAAACTCAGTATGTATAATAAAGGGGGGAGCTGACCCTGAAATGCCCATGACAATGGTGGGTTGATTGGTTCCATCATTTACAATACACCAATTATGAGATGAGGTCCTTAGCAGCTGCTCCTCTAAATGAAATTGCTGCAGAATTGACACTCCCTTAAATCTAACAACATTCATCACTGGCACCAGCCCCCTTGAACTCATTGCAAAAATATCTACTAAATAAACGATCTTAATTGCCGTAATAGAAAAATCACCGATTAGGGGGGAGTAATGTGTTTAAGAAAGTTGATGCAGTTGGGAGGTGCGAAGAAAGGTTACCACTCATTTGAGTTAGCTGATGAAAAGTATTTTAATAACTTGTTTATAAATTAAGATTTGACCGTTTGGTAAGATTGTATAAGAGTAGGAAATTTTGATAGTTTTCACAAATTGTGTTTTTTCATGTTTATGATAAAAAAAAAATACAACAAGAAATTTAAATTACATGTCCTAACAAAATTTCAAGTTCAAATCAACATAATTTCAAATCACTGATTTCAAATCATAACTTGAAATTATGTCCAAATAGGTCCCTAGTATGCTGGAATCCAATAAATTAAAGGTCCTATATCGGAATCCAAAATCATGAAGAAAAGTAATACTCTAAAAAATCTCTACTCACTAATTCTAGTACTTTCTCCGTTTTAATTCGTTTGTCTGGTTTTGATTTAAGACGGAATTTAAGAAAGGAAAAAAAAATTGAATATTGTAGTCTTAAATTAAAGATGTATAGAATGTATCAAAATGTTTTTTAATCTTGTGATAGTTAGAATTAAATGTTAAGGATAATCCTATCCAATCAAATTCAAAATCAAAGGATAGTTCAACCTTATCACAACAATCTTGAAGATAGCTCAATCTAATGTAGTCACTTATCTCTTGTAATAATCTTTATTTTGTATCTATAAGTACATGTAACCTGAGTTATGAAAATACAAGTTAGAAATTATTCTCCTCTGAAATTCTTTATGGTATCGGAGCACTGATCCAAATTGCTTCTGAATAGTCGTTATATTTTTCCTCATGGCATCCTCTAGCACAAATAACCTTACTCACTTTTCTGGAAAAAACTTTGGTTTCCATCAATGGCTCTCAACTTACTTTGAAACTCAATGATCAAAACTACCCCACCCGGAGAGCTCAAATTGCTCCTTTACTTCGTGGTCACAATCTTATGGGTTATGTCACTGGTGCCAGCAAAGCACCTCCGACAACCATTGAAAAAGATGGTAAACAAGTTACTAATCCTGATTATGAATTTTGGGACTGTCAAGATCAGTTAATTTTAATAGCCATTATTGCTTCTATATCCTTTTCAGCGATGAATAACATTGCAAATGCCAAAACCTTAGCGGAGGCATGGACAAAGTTGCAACTGGCGTTTGCAAACAAATCAGCTACCTGAATCTTATCCTTGCGTGACAAACTGTCAAGAGCAAAGAGATATTCACATCTAGTTGCTGAATATCTTCAATTTATCAAATCAATTGCCGATGAACTCTCTGTTGGAAATTTGCCTTTGGCGGGGAGATGCGTCCACCCATCTTTGATGAATTAAACACTAGTGTTCCGCATGTTGGAGACCTTGTCTCTTCGCACATGCATGATCTACGAAGTGAGTAGATGACCGTAGGGCCAAGAATCGTCAAATTTCGTTGAGAAATGAAAGAGATATTGGTCCACGAAGTAAGGTGTTTAAGACATGGAAATGTGGTGTGGGACAAATCTACCACATTGGTGGGAATAGGAAGAATTGCTCTCTATATATGTCTCAAATTGGTAAAGGGTTTGGGACCCCAAGGGATATCCCATGTGTTTAAAGGAGGGAAGACCTAGGTGTGCTTGTGTTCAAGGCTAAGCCCACACGCGCGCCGCCGCCCGTCCGGGTTCTCGGGTCACGGGCTGTGGGCTGTTATCTTTTTGGACCAGAGAACTCTGCCAGATGTACAGTTTGGACCAGAATTCTTTCATATGTACAGTTTGGTCCCCAGAGTTTCTGGGAAGGTTGACGGAAGGCAGAAAGCCTACCGTTGGGACTGTTTTTTGAGGCATTAATCAGCCATTACTTGGCTGATTAACTCCTCTATTAACAACCCATTAGTTGGGCAATTGAACAACCACCTTCATGACCTTATTCACCTCATTCATGGCATTAAAACCTGCCATTACAGCCCTCCTTTAAGGGCCATTACAGCCTTGTTTGTGGCTGTTGGGCAGCCCCTCCTCATGCTATATATTGAGCCTCCTTTGGCTCAAAACAGTAGCTAGAAACAAGCTGAAAACAGACGAAAAACACACAGAAAATCAGCAAAACAGTGGCTGAGAAAATCAGCAAAACAGTGGCTGAAAAATCAGCAAAACAATGGCTGAAAATCAGTCAAAAACAGTGACCAAACCCTCACGTATACACAAGATATACACTATAGAGACACACTATATACACAGAGACAAAAGAGAAGAGTAAAGAGAAACTCTTCCTTCCTATTCCATATCTTCAGCAAGTCGAGTCATATTTGTTTTCTTCGCCAGGCTCAACCTATTGGCTTTGTAGCGTTGAGATTATAGTGTTGTTTTATCTTGAGAGACTATTGCCCGCTAACGTAAAAACATATATACGGGGCAATCTTGTCTTAAGGATAGAGGGCTATCCTCGACTCAACACACAACGTTGTAACCATCCAGATTTAGTTGTCTCTTGATTTCAGGATATCAAGATTCAAGACACAACAAACTTGCGGCAGTTCTCAACATTGGCTTTGCAAGGTGATCAAGATTCAAGACACAACACACTTGCGGCAGTTTTGAAGATTGACCATTTATTTATCCTTTCGAACATTTGTAATAGTTATTACTTCTTGTACTGCTTTATAAAGTACAATAGAGTATACCAACACTCTCTTTGTGTGGAAGTCCTGTTATTGATGTAGATCTTGTAGTTCACGTTATTAGTGGTGTTGGCCCTGAATTTCGCGATATTGCTGCAGCTATTCATGCTAAAAATACCATCATATCTTTCGATGAACTCCAAGACAAGTTACTGGCTCATGAATTGTATTTGAAACAAATAGATCCCATATTTGACACCACTCCAGTCACAGCAAATCATGTGCGCAAAGGGTACAAATACAAGATCTCCCTATCAGCACAAACAAGGTAATTCAGGGAAGACAAATCAATATCTTCAATATGAAAATACCAACGTTGGTTTTCCAGCGAACTCCTCATCATATAAGTCACAGAATTCTGCACCAAGACAACATTCTCGAGGCACAATATCTCAAGCCAAAGTTCAATGTCAATTTTGTGACAAATTGGGGCATCATGTCAGACAATGTTATCAAGCACGTGACTATTTCAGGGACTTGTTTTCATAGAATCCTCAAGCACACTACTCTAATGCTAATTCATGATATGAGCAAACAATGGTTGCTAAACACTGGTGCATCTCATCACATCACTAATGACCTGAGCAACATCTCTCTTCATTCACCATATGATGGTACCGACGAGCTGCACCAAACTGATGGCTCAGGTTTGTCTATCTCACATGTTGGTTCTGGTACAATCTCTCTCCCTACCAAAAAGTTTCATCTTTCTAATATTTTGTGTGTTCCCTCTGCTAAAACCAACGTCATATATGTATCTCAGTTTTGTAAATTTAACCAAGTGTCGATTGGATTCTTCTATGATTATTTTCTTGTGAAGGATCTATTCACGGGGGAGATTCAGTTCAAATGCCTAATTGATCAATCCTTATACAAGTTTCTATCATCTGCAGTTCCGAATAATCATGTTTGCTTCAACATTCGACTTTCGTCAGAGTCCTGGCATCAACGCCTTGGACCTCCCAATTCTAGGATCTTTAATTTTATTTTGTCCAAGTTTCAATTACCAGCATCTTCTATTAAAACATCTTTTTGTAATCCCTGCCAATGCAATAAAAGTCATCGTCAATCCTTTGGTGTTTCTTCTCTAACAAGCAGTAGACGTCTTGAGTTATTATATTCTGATTTATGGGTCCTGCCTATGTGCAATCAATTGATGGATTTCGTTATTATATTATCTTTGTGGACCACTACACAAAATATCTCTGGTTCTTTCCTTTAAAAGCAAAATCATATGTGTATACTTTTTTTCCACCATTTCAAAAAACTCGTTGAAAATACTTTTGATGTCAGAATAAAATCAATTTACACCGACGGGGGTGGAGAATATGTTGCACTCAACAAATATTTTCAATCTTGTGGAATAAATCATATGCAAAACCGCCTCACACTCCACAACACAATGGGGCTGCGGAACGTCACCATCGTCATCTAGTTGAAACTGGCCTTATGCTATGACAAACAGCTTCTCTGCCTTCTTCCTTTTGGTCCTTTGCATTCAAAACAACCACGTACCTTGTTAATCGTCTTCCCACACCAATTCTTCAGTTTTCTTCTCCTTATCAAAAAGTTTTAGCCGTTCTCCCAATTATCAATCCTTGCGCATCTTTGGTTGCCTCTGTTATCCTTGCTTGCGTCCTTGCACCAAGTCCAAATTTGATCTCAAGTCTGTCCCCTGCATCTTTCTTGGTTACTCTTTGCATAAGAGTGCATATATTTGTTATGATTTTAAGTCTAAGATGTACTTTACCTCACGTCGTGTTGTCTTCCTTGAAAATATTTTTCCATATCAAATCCATCCCTCAGATTCCCAGGCTAATTCAAATTGGTATATTATCCCTTCTACTGAATCTTTTCACATTATAATTCTCTTTCAGTCTAATTCTTTACCTACTACATCTTCGTCTTCCAGACATCCTGTTGAACAATTGCCGTTACCTTGTGATCCTTCTCATTCAATGGAGAATACTGACCCTTCTCCTCCAACGGACAACGTTGATCCTTCTCCATCAATACAAAATAATATTCCTTCCTCTTTATTGTAAAACACTCACCCATGTTAGACACAACACGTGAAAAACGTAATTACTTTATTATTGTGAAAGTAATTACACCAAGACTTGAACACTATAACTTGACCACAATATACACCAAGATTTTACTCTTTTATTTTTACCAACACTTGACACTCACACTTTAGCTTACACACACTTTAGACTCACTTGGACACTTTTTGGATGCACACTTGGGACTTGCATCCTTAAGGACCCAAGGTCCCTATATATACATGATCAATGTTGGTTCATCAACCAACTTGACATTGCTAGAAGATTCTAGATTACATCATAATGGGCTTGGCCCAACATGGTAAACAACTAGGACATTGACTCTAGAATTTTCTAGCAATTATTTTCCTATGTATTTCTTGAATCTTTTCCATATTTCTAGATAATTATATAACTTAATCTAGAATGTTCTACACATGAGAGAGGCGGTGGTGATTTTCACACTCCCCCTCAACACCGACTCTTCATACTGAGTTGTTCTCTGAGTTTCTGAAATCTTGAAGTGTTAAGTGCTTTTGTGAACAAGTCTGCTATCTGATCTTCACTCTTCACTTGGTACATCTCTAACTCTTCTTGTAGTACTTTCTCTCTAAGAAAATGGTAATGCACCTCCACATGTTTTGTTCGAGCATAAAACATTGGATTTTCTGCTAATTGAATAGCAGACTGGTTATCACAATAGAGTGGCATCGCATAATCTGTAAGTTGGTGTAGGTCCTTCATCAACTGCATTAACCACGTACTCTCTTGAGTTGCCATTGCCGCTGCTCTATATCTGCTTCTGTGGTTGACAAGGACACTGTTGGTTGCTTTTTGCTACACCAAGATACTACTCCAGATCCAAGCATGAATACATATCCAGTTGTTGATCGACGAGTATCGTGATCTCCAACATAATCAGCATCACAGTATCCAACTATCTTTACCTCATCGCCTTTCTTATAAAAGAGACCATAGTTAATGGTATCTTTGACGTGCCTCAACATTCGTCGCACTGCTTCCAAATGAGGCTTCTTTGGTTGTTGCATATATCGGCTTACTACCCCTACTGCATATGAGATATCTGGTCGAGTCAATGTAAGGTAGATTATACTACCTAGCAGTTGTCAATGCATTGCTTCATCTTGCAAGTCCCTCCCTTTATGAGCGCATAACTTGGCATTAGCTTCCATAGGTGTTGAGATGGGCTTGCACTTGAGCATTCCAAACTTTTATAGCAAGTCTTTCGCATACTTTTATTGGCAGAGAAATAGACCTTCCTCAGTTCGATCAACTTCTAATCCAAGGAAGTGTTTTAATTCTCCAAGCTCCTTCATTTGAAAGCGAACTGATAGATTCTCCTTCGTTTGACATATTTCTGCTTCATCATCGCCAGTGATAATGAGGTCGTCGACATATACTAGAACAACTGCGATCTTTGCTTCCTTCACTTTTATGAATAAGCTTGAATCTACATGTGCCATGTCATACCCGCTCTCTACTAAGAACTCAGCAATCTTGCCATACCATGCTCTCGGAGCCTGCTTCAATCCATAGAGCATCTTCTTCATTTTACAAACATAATCATGATGCTCTTTATCCTCAAATCCTCTTGGTTGGATCATGTATATTTCTCGATCCAACTCTCCATGTAGATAGGCATTTTTCACGTCCATTTGCCACAATCTCCAATCTTTACTTATTGCAAGTGCTAGCAGGACTCTTACTATTGTAATCTTAGCAACTAGGCTAAATGTCTCATCATAATCTAGCCCATACTGTTGAGAGAATCCTCAAGCTACTAACTGAGCCTTGTATCTTTCAATTGATCCATCAGGATGAGTTTTTACCTTGTAAACCCATTTGCAGGAAATGGGTTTTACTTCCTTTGGATTTGGTACCAGCTCTCATGTTTGATTCTTCTCTAGAGCACTTATCTCTTCTTTCATAGCTTCAAACCACTTGATGCTATGGGATGCCTCTTCATATGTCTCTGGTTCTCTAAACTTTTCTTCTTCAACTACAACCGATGTGGCGTACTTGAGATTTGGCTTTCGAACTCTTGTCGATCTCTGAGGTTGTAGGCTTACTTCTTCTGGTTGACAGTCTTATACTCTTTGATGCATGCATGTTTGCCACGGATTCTGTGTTGCCTCGTCCTCGGTATTTTCTTCCTTACTTTGATCTTTATGTTCCTTAGCTGGACTTGCATTTACTTCAACAATTTGCTCCCCCATTTTCTTTTGCAAATTGTCTTCTATTTTCTTGGAATCTGGTAACTCTTCATTTTGAGGTGACTACCATGATGTTGCCTCATCAAATACCGCATTTCTTGATGTATAACACTTTCCAGTTGTTGGGTCGCAACATTTCCACTCTTTCATTTGGCTGTCGTGTCCCACAAAGATACACTGTATCGCCTTTTTATCAAATTTGCTACGTAGATGACTTGGCACAAACACGTAGCACACACAGCCAAATACTCGAAAGTGACTTACTGCAGGTTTACTACCCCACAGTTTTTCAAAGGGTGAAACGAACCCTAACTTCGCTTGAGGAAGTTTATTGATGACATGAGCTGCTGTTTTCATACATTCTGCCTAAAATCTTCTTGGAACATTCTTCGAATGTAGCATGCTTCGACATATCTCTGCAAGGTGCCGATTCTTCCACTCAACTACTCCATTCTGTTGTGGCGTATTTTCACATGTGAATTGATGGCGTATGCGGAATTCTCGTAGGTACTGGGAGAACTCATCTGATGTACTTCGTTGTCTGTTCGGAGGCATTGGATTTTCTTGTCGAGTTCTCCTTCCGCTATTTCCTTGAACTCTTTAAATTTTGAAAAAGTTTTAGATTTTTCTTTTAGAAAGAAAACCCATACGTACCGTGAGAAGTCGTCAATGAATGTAACCATGTATTGCATGCCACTGATTGATGATTGATCGACTCGTCCGAATACGTCAGAATGGACCAGCTCCAATGGTGCTTTGTCTTTGAACTTTGAGTCTTCATACGGTAACTGATGCGCCTTACCGTATTGGCAGCCTGCATAAACGGTCTATGTTCTGACCTCGAGTTGAGGAAGACCCTTCAACATAGATTTCTTCATCATCACCTTGAGTTTGTGATAGCTTACATGTCCGCGTCTTGCATGCCACAAATCAGTTGTTTCATTCTTTCGAGTCTTGTTTACATAAGTTGACTCTGTTGACATTACATAGACAGACTCTAAGCGTCGTCCTCTCATCATCGGTGTTCCAGAGATTTCAAGATCTTGACATCTTGAGGTCCGAATACCACATGGTGGCCTGATGTCGTAAGTTGCGCTACTCATAGTAAGTTTTTCTTCATCCCAAGTACATGGTAGACATCATGGAGTGAAACCTCTTTTGGACTGAATCTCCGCATGATTGTTGTTTTTCCGACGTGAGCGATTGGTAGTCTTGATTTGTTGGCTGTCACCACCACACGACCACCTTTGTACTCGATCATGTTCTGTAGCTTCTCTTTATCTCCTGTCATATGATTTGAGAAGCCAGATTCGACTATCCAATCATTATTGTAGTCGATCGTTCCAGGAACGGTAACTACCAGAGCTAATTATTCTTCCTCCACGGCGAAAGATGCTTCAGCGTCCCACTCTTCATCGTTTGTCTTTCTTGCATTTGACGTGCCTGCATTGCTTTCTGCAGTGTTCTTTTTTAACCAATAATTTTTAGCCATGTGGCCCTTCTTCCCACAGTTATAGCATTTTCCATCAAACTTATTGTTATTCTTTGACTGGCCACCCCGGTTGTCTTTCTTTTGAGTTCCCCCTATTTGGGAGCTTCCATGATGATTATCCTTGTCATCATGTTTTCTAGAATTTCTACTAGCATTTGGTCGGGATCGACCTTTCTTATCACCGCTATAGAGTGCGTCTTCATCACTCTTTAATGAGACTCCAGATATTTGCTTAGCCAATGCTTTTTGGTCAGCTAGCAAGTTTTCTAATTCAACAAGAGAAGGTTGGCTTGGCCAATCTTGTATTGCGCAATAAAATTTCTATATTCTGGCCTTAATCCATGAATAATAATTCTTCTAATTCTAGCGTCTGACATGCCAGCAGCAGAGTCTAATGCAGAAATTTCGCAACAAAGAGATTTTACCTTGGTAAAGTATTGGTTGATCGTCATATCGCGTTGTCTGATAGAGATAAGCTCGTTCTCCATAAGCTGCAGTCTCGTATCATTCTTCTTGGTGAACAATGTTGCGAAAGTATCCCACGCTTCTTTCGGTGTCTTAGCCGGCCTGATGTGCTCCAACATTTCACCTTCAATTGTGGTCTGAATCGCAAACATGGCTTTGCCAGCTCTAATCTTCCATTTCTTCAGAGCGGCTGCGTCTTCTGGTTGTGTGACCTCATTGCCACCAACGATCTCCCACAAGTCTTGGCCTTGGAGATATGCCTCCATATGCATCGACCACGTGCTGTAATTATGATTGTTAAGTTTCTTGATTCCACCAACCACTTGAAGGTCACCCATCGTGTCTTGGCTAAAATTATATTTTTACCAAGAAAGCTTGATTTCGACAACAAGCTTTGTAGTACCAAACCACACACGAACACTCTAAGAAACTCAACAAACGACTCATTGGTATGAACCGACTTGGCTTTGATACCACTTTTTAGACATCACAACATGTGAAAAACGTAATTACTTTATTATTGTGAAAGTAATTACACCAAGACTTGAATACTATAACTTGACCACAATATACACCAAGTTCTTACTCTTTTATTTTTACCAACACTTGACACTCACACTTTAGCTTACACACTTTAGACTCACTTGGACACTTTTTGGATGTACACTTGGGACTTGCATCCTTAAGGACCCAGGGTCCCTATATATACATGATCAATGTTGGTTCATCAAACCAACTTGACATTGCTAGAAGATTCTAGATATAACATCATAATGGGCTTGGCCCAACATGGTAAACAACTAGGACATTGACTCTAGAATTTTCTAGCAATTATTTTCCTATGTATTTCTTGAATCTTTTCCACATTTCTAGATAATTATATAACTTAATCTAGAATGTTCTACTAATGAGAGAGGCGGTGGTGATTTTAACAACCCCATGGTCACTCGTTCTAAAAATAACATTTGCAAACCTAAATCTGCCTACCATGTCACCAAACATATTTTACCTGAAGTACTGGAACCAACGACAGTTGCACAAGCTCTGTCCCATCATGAGTGGTGCTCTGCAATGTCTGATGAATTCAATGCATTTAATTAAAAATGGTACTTGTCTTCTTGTCCCTCCCGATTCTTATCAGAATTTAGTCTGTTGTAAGTGTATTTTCAAGGTCAAAAGAAAAGCAGATGGCTCACTTCAAAAATGCAAGGCTCGGTTAGTTGCGAAGGGATACAACCAGCGACCTGGAATTGATTTTGGTGATACATTCAGCCCAGTGGTTAAGCCAGTGACAATTCGTGTGGTTCTTACTTTAGCTGTTACACATTCCTGACCTCTCATTCAATTTGATGTGAACAACGCCTTCTTACATGGTCCATTAGAAGAAGATGTGTTTATGAAACAACCACCAGGATTTATTGATCCAGCCAAACTACACCATGTATGTAAATTAGTCAAGGCCCGAGAGCCTGGTACCAAGCGCTATGCTCGTTTACCTTGAAGTTTGGCTTTCGGCAGTCAGAAGTGATCACTCTCTCTTCATATGTTGTCAAGGTACCGCTTGTTGCTATTTCTTAGTGCATGTGGATGGTCTCATTGTTACTGGTAACAACTCATCCTTCAGCAAGTGGTTTATTCAAGCCCTTGGAGCCCAATTCTCATTAAAGAATGCCCATGAGTTATCTCTCTTTCTTGGTGTTGATGTTCATAAAACATCAAAAGGCATTTTCCTTTCTCAGCATCATTATGTTAGAAAGATTCTTCAGCATGCAAACATGGAGGGTGCTAAAGAGGTGTCTACTCCGATTGCTACTGCATATTCTTTGTTCAAGTCACATTGCATCAAAGAAGCTCTTGAACACACTTATTATCGGCAACTGGTTGGAGGTTTGCAATATTTAAATCTTACAAGGCCTGATATAGCCTTAACTGTTAACAAACTCTCCCAATTCATGCATTTTCCTAATCATCATCATTGGTTGGCTCTTAAGCGTTTGCTACGATATTTGAAATCTACTATCTCATTTGGTCTACATATTACTCCCCAATCTCCTTTAAAATTTCATGCTTTCTCTAATGCTGATTGGGCCGGTGATCCGTCAGATAGAACATCAACTTCCAGGTTTCTCTTATATTTTGGTCATGTTCCAATCAGTTGGAGTTCCATGAAGCAAAAGACAGTTGCTAGATCGTCCACTGAAGATGAATACAGGGCCGTTGCTGCAACAGTTGTCGAGATTCAATGGGTTAAATCTCTTCTTCAGGAACTTGGTTACTCGGTTCCACCTCCCACAATATACTGTGACAATATCTCTGCCATGCATACATGTCAAAATCCAGTTCTTCACTCCAAAATGAAGCATTTTGAAATTGACATCCATTTTGTTAGAGATTTGGTTCAAAAGGATGCTCTTCGAATATCTCACATCTCCTCAAATGATCAGATTGCTGACCTTCTTACAAAGCCTTTGTCCAAGAATCAGTTTCAGCTGAACAGGTCCAAGATTGGTATCCTGGATGGATCCTCAATCTTGCAGGGGAGTGTTAAGGATAATCCTATCCGGTCAAATTCAAAATCAAAGGGTAGTTCAACCTTATCACAACAACCTCGAGGATAACTCAATCTAATGTAGTCACTTATCTCTTGTAACAATCTTTATTTTGTATCTATAAATACATGTAACCTGAGTTATAGAAATACAAATTAAGAATTATTCTCCTCTAAAATTCTTTATTAAAAAGTTGTTAAAAAAGGACAAAGACATTTTTTTTAAACGGACTAAAAATAAGATAAATAAACTGAAACAGAAGAGAGTATTTTTTTTTTAGTCTTTATTTTGCATAATGATAGTCGGGCCGCAACCAAAGTGGAATTTTGAAGGACACCTTCTTCTTTTTTCCCACATCAATTCAACCAAAGTGGAATTTGATGCTTTTGCATGAACCTAAGTGAACTGAAATGTCAAGGCAAACATCCATTTTCAGCTAGCTGTTAAATGGTAAGTTCTGTATAAATCTTGAGGCTCTACTATCCACACAAAAGATAGTCCAGCTTATCACTTCCCATAGGTAAAAAATATTATTAAGTGATTTGTTTTCACCTATCTAAATGTTTATGGGTATAATTACTCAACTCATATGCTGATAGAAAAAAATAGGTACCTAATAAAATAATTTAGGTGTGCGCAAATTTATTCGAACATCATCTCTTTGTTATTTTTAAAATGAGGAGATAGCAACATTATTAGTGGCAGTTCGATTTGACAACTCAATTAGTAATATTGTATCACATAAAGATCATCTTTTACTTTTAGTGGTGGGCCAGATAATTTTCAAACAATATAACAGTAAGAAAATTTTGGTGTCAAGTGTTTAAGTTAATCCAATAAAATATATGAACGCATGTCTTCATAGTCATGGTTACCGTGATAGTTTAGTAAAATTTAGTGTAAACACTCAATGTGCGTAAATTTTTATCCCAATATAACCTTATCAAAGACCTGTATATTGATGGCCTGCTCTTACATTTTTCGAATAATGAGGTGTTTAGATAAGTTTATAAGCTGATCAAACCATTTATAATCACATTTTAGCTTATTTATGTGTTTGATAAACCCAAAAAACAATATAAGGCAAGTTTTTATAGATATAAGCTAAAATAATGCATAAGTTGGTTTTCCCTAACTTATCACTTTTAAGCTTAATTATACACACTTTTAATTTGATCAAATATTTTATTTTTATCTAAATTATTCGTGTAATCCAGCTTGCTTGTGCCATTGTGGAGGCAGAGGCCAGACTGCAGGCTGAAGAGAGGCATATGCATCAGATCATAAAAGGCCTCTAGGCTCAAGTCTATATATTTTAATTAACTTTATAGTCATTTTAACTTACTTTATGGATGTTTAAACTTGTATTTTCTGGATGTTATAGTTTTCATTTGATATTGCATAAAATTTATCGATTTTGTTATGCTTGATTGAATTAGTGTGTGGAGTTTCATTGGGTTTTGTGGAGTTTTGGTTGTGTTGTTTTTGTATGCCTTTTCTTCTACTTGGCAAGTGATGTTGTTTAAAAGAACGCACTGCATGCTATTTTTTTTCCAGATTTCTGACCAAAAGATCGACGGTGCTTGTTGGTTTATTCATTTATATTTACCCAAAATTATCAAAAAAACTGTTTGGGGCAGTCGATTTGTTCATTATTTTACCCAGAAAACTGAAGGAGTCGCATAAAACTGCAAAATTTAATTAAAATACCGACAACCGTCCGTTTGCTATTTTATTTTCTTTTCCCATAATATGAACAAACGACAAATACAATCGGTTCCTTTATAATTATAAAAAAACTTTATTGCAAAGATCGACTGCGTTCGTTGGTCTTATTGAACATATATTTTTAGTTACTTAACTGACAAATTCCGATGGTATTTTTAACTTTTTTCGCCAGAATTGTAAAAAAAAATATGTTATTTTTTATTTATATATCAGATGGACTCTCTCGAAATATATCGATGGCATCCGTCTTTTTTCTGTACCGATGTGATCATTTCTGGCAAATCACTCTCCATCAATTTTTTTGTCAGTAATCCCATATTACCGGCAGATTTTCGTTGGTTTATACCATTGAAAAAGGAATATTCTAGTAGTGTATTTATCTACTCTGTACTTCTAGGGTTGAGGCTCACGATAGATATAGTTTGGTGTCTTGAGCACCAAGCCTTGTCTTGAGACGATGCGAGCCTATCACGAGGGATCCCAAATTGTGGAACTAGTTTTCAATCTCCCAATTTTGCTATCCTTTGATCATTTTACTAATCTTATACTCTCACAACTAGCATCATACATCCAATACCATGACTCAAGCATATTACCAACCTTGTATTCCTTCGTTTCTACTTTGAGAACGCTCTAGTCACCTCATTAGGTCTGTCACTAGCGATAATTATTGTTTAAAAATAATAAGATTTTACATTACCAATGAAGTGACAATATGTGAAAAGTAAAACCATAACTCTGGACTCTGATATTATATTGATCACATCAATTGATTGGATTATTAATGATCTCTAAAATGCAAAATTCATTTAATTCATATGCCCAAAATTGTAAAAAACTTTTCAAATTGTACTCCCAAATATTCTAACTCCTATTGTAAATGTAACAACATGCCTCTGTCATAAAGCAAAGAAAAATGCGTTTAAATCAAATTTAAAAAATCCTATTAATTCATCAATTAATAGGATTACCCATGGTACCTATTAATAGGATTAAAAAATCCTATTAATTCATCAATTCAAAAAGAGGCTCTCTTTGTGAATTGTAACGGCATGTCCCTGTCACAAAAGGCAAAGAAAAAAACAATAGTACACCCTCGGTCTCAAACTATTTGTCGTGGTTATTAAAAATAGTTGTCTCAAATTATTTGTTGTTTTAGAAATTCAATGTACAATTAATACTTTTTCTTCATTTTATCCTTAATAAAAATTTATCATTAATGAAGATAACAAATAAATAGAGTAAACATTTAATAGAGAGATATTATAACTTAGACATAAATAAGAGTAAACTTAATCAAATACCCCTAATTAATATTTTTTTCTTTTTAATTTTTTTTGTTACATATGGTCCGGGGAAGGGGAAATTGGAGGGATTACAACATGATGATTTGAATTCTTATAAAAATGTGAAAGTTCAAATAGCCTACTAATTGAGCTATTAGATCTCTATTCTAATTAATACTCCCTCCGTCTCAAATCATTTGTCATAGTTATTAAAAATAGTTATCTCAAAATATTGTCGTTCTAGAAGTTCAAGGCATAATTGGTAAGACGGAATTGGACAAAGAAAAGAAAGTGCTCGACCGAAACAACGGCCAACAAAGATTAATTATTTTTTCTCCATTTTATCATTTGTCATTAACGAAGATGACACATAAATAGAATAAAATTTAATGGAGAGAGATTATAACTTAGATATAAATAAAAGTAAAGTAAGTCAAATATGCATCATAACTAATATTTCTTAAGAGACGTGTAAACGAAGAAAATAATAAATAATTTGAGACGGAGGGAGTATTAGTGGGCGAGTAAAATAAAAAAGCACAAATAAATTGAGGGGGAGGGCATTCTATGTGGCAAAAAATGTGGACCCATCCAAGTGGATAGAAATAACACTAATTTCCCTGTGATTCTCAAAATCTAAAACCCTCTTATGTTCTTTATTATTATTATTGCAAAATTACCCAGAATATATATACACACACACACTTGCTCACTCAAATTCACCCAAAAAATTCTTCCAATTTCAGAGTAATGGGTCTCAAACCCTAGAAAAATTTATCATCGATTGAGGTATACTGATTCAAATTCTGTGTTTTACTGCATTCTCTTCTTTGTTGTTCCTCATTTAATTTGATGTTTACTTGTCTAATTTTATCATTTTTTTGGGGCGTTGAGTAGTTGGGGTTTGAGTTTGTTGTCAACTATTTGTGGCTGTTGTTAATGCTCTTTTTTCCTGTAATGTTCTCCCTATTATTTGTTATGCCAGCTTTAATTCTGCGTTTTCCTTTTCTAATTGCTTTGATATGCGTTACTTGAGCCGAGTCTTTTGGGAACACCCTCTACCTCCTCGAGGTAGGGGTAAGGTCGCAGAGGAGCGGATTTAGTGGGCGCCCAGGGTGTTAACACCCTCGGCAAAAAATTACAGTTTATATATAGGATAGATTTTCTGTGTTTATGTAAATATATTAACTTTTGAACACCCTAAACAAATGCAAAATGTTAGCTCAAGTGGTACAGGGTGTTCAAAATTGTCTCTAGCATTCTAGGTTCGATTCTCAAGGACAACATTATTTTTTATATTTAGCTTTTGTTGTTTTTTTCGAACACCTTGAGTAAAAGTTTTGGATCCACCACGGAGGACACGTACACCCTACCCTCCCAGTCCCATTACACTGGGTATGTTGTTGTTGTATTTGACTGTTATAAATCCCCAGACCCATTACACTGAGTATGTTGTTATTGTTGTTGTATTTGAATGTTTTATAACACCTTTATGTTTTTACTTGGAGAAGGTTATATAAAAAGATTAACAAACTGAATTCATTAAAGGGTGTGTTTGGATTATGTCCACCATTGTTTGTTTCCTTGCAGTCTAGATGTGGATGTAAAGGTTTAATTTTGAAGCACAACAAGGAAGAGACTGAGAACCCAACAAAGGCTACAAGTCTGTTGTTGTTGTTGTTTTGTTGTCATTGTCGTCCTTTCTTTTCAAAATAAAATTTAGGGGTCGTGGTGGAAAAAGTTACTTGGTACCTGTTGCTGGTGGGAGGTGGCAGGTATCAAGGTGGAATTAGTCGAGGTACACGCAAGCTGGCCCGGACACCACAATTATTAAAAAAAAGTAAAAAAATAAAATAAAAATTAGGGGTCGTTTGAATTACATGTATTGATTGAAATTATTATTTTCTCTGGTACTAAATTCCACCTTAACAATGTTTGGTTGCTTTTTTAATCATTGTATCGATAATCCATGTACTAGTTATGTTGTAAATGGCACATTATTTTGTACCGAATTCCATGTAGAATAACAATACAAGTCTCCACAATGTATTTAGTAAATGTAGAGCACGTAACGAATAGAAATCCTTTTTATTATTACTTATTTAGTTATAATAATACTTATTGATTTCTTATAATATTTTTATTATTGATTTAAAGTTTTGTATGGAAATAAAATTGCATATTCAGAAGATGACTGTATTTATTCACTCATTTATATCATTTTTATTAAACAATATTATAAATTCCCTTTTAATAGTCTTTCCTTTTTTGAAATAATAAAAAATGGATAAATAGTTATCATACGCTAAATATTTTTAACTACATATGTTAAAAACAAAAGGGCAGATCGATGCACTAAGCTCCCGCTATGTGCGGGGTATGGGGAAGGGCCGTACCACAAGGCTCTGTTGTACACAACCTTACCTTGCATTTTTGCAAGAGATTGTTTCTACGGCTTGAACCCGTGACCTCCTAGTTACATGACAACAATTTTACTAGTCACGCCAAGGCTCCCCTTCTAACTACATATGTTAATTAAACTAAAAGAATTTGGATAAATAAAAAAAGGGCACTCCGGTGCACTAAGCTCCCGCTATGCGCGGAGTCCGAAGAAAGGCTGGACCACAAGGATCTATTGTATGTAGACTTACCCTGCATTTCTGTAAGAGGTTGTTTTCACGGCTTGAACCTGTGACCTTGTGGTCACATGGCAGCAACTTTACCAGTTACTCCAAGGGGTATTATTAAAAAATACAAACTCTTAGCCAATAAAAAGAAAACCCGATTGGCCCCAAGGGGATGGTGTATTGGTTGAGTTATGGTAATAACAACTTGGAGGCGCTAGAGGTTTGGTCTAGTGGTAAGAGTGCAACACGTGATGTGTGGGTTAGACGCACATCATAAGTTCTTTTCGAATTTCGCTGTAGATAAAAGCCCAGAAGTGGAGTAGGGTAGAACGGCGGGCCCGTTATCCATTGAGTTTCTAACCGTGCACCATTAGTCTTTAGAAATTTCTCGGTTATTAGAAAGAAGATAACAACTTGGATATCTCAAGTCTAAATCCTAACTACAAGACGTGGTCAGAGACTTAGAGCTCATCTACTTCAACTCTGGTGCATTGGATTACCTTGAGACTTGTGCTTGTGGCCCAGACGAATTGCCCAATGAATTAGTCAAGGTGCATGTTAGTTGGCTTGGACATGATTGATATAGAAAAGATTTAGATTTTAGTACGATTAACCAAGCATCCATTAAAAAGTCAATCATTACTGTTTATTATTCTTCAACAACAACAACATACCCAGTATATTCCCACAAAGTGAGGTCTGGGGAGAGTAGAGTATACGTAGACCTTACTCTTACCTTGGGAGGTAGAGAAGTTGTTTCCGATAGATCCTCGGAAAAATAGGAGTTTAAAGTTATAAATTATTTATACATAAGTATGACATTCCTTTTAGGATGGACTAAAAAGGAAAGTATGCCACATAAATTGGGAAAGAGGGAGTAATATTTAATCATTTTAATTAATTGAATGGATCAAAGTATGCCACATAAATTTGGGCAGTATATTAATCTTTTAGTTTTTTGAGAAAGAAAACAAGATAACAACAATATATTAATCATCAGCACAAAGGCTATGCTGGAGCCATATTTACAATTTCAAAAATCAAATGTGTGTTCGTTTGGAACCAAAGAAGAAAGATTTAGGATGTTTTGGTTTTCTTAGCAGAATCAGATCGCAGAGTTTATGTAAAGATGCTGAATGGGTCATCTTGATGTCTGGTTAAAGTGGACTGCTATTGAAAAACATAGTTGGGGGACAACAGATGACATCATGTACCATTATCAGATAGTGAGAGGAGTTGGATATGAGTTGGTTGAGATTCAAGTTGATCTTCCAGTGCTACTGAGTGGTGACAATATTAGTAAGTGTCCTGAACTCCACCACTATTACTGGTACATGTGTCACTCCAGAAAGTATAACTCACACAAAACTTATACGAAATAAAGTCTCTTTTATTTAGTTTAGGCTTAATACATACTTTACCCCTCCAACTTGCGGGTAATTCTTTTCACACTTTTTCTTTGTGGGCATCCTTTAACACACTTTAATTTGTCAATCCCGTAACTAAGATCTCCCTGGATGACTTATGATCGCTTCTTCTTGGGAAGCCCATAACACATTAATGGGAGCACGGCACATGTGTAACATTAAAATAAAAGAAAATACTGAAAAAAATACTCCCTCATCTCTTCTCTCAAGTTTCATTAGTCACAGTTTAAACCCAAAATAGTTTTCATCTTGAAAATTTCCCTCTTCTTCCTCTCTTCAAACTCACCTCTTTCTTTGCGATTAACTGGAATACTGCTGTACTTTATTACTATAAAATTCCCCTTATGAAAACTGGAAAAAGCAATGCCAAGAAATCAATAGAAGACTAAAAAAATGATTAATATACTGTTGTTATCTTTTTCTTCATTCTCAAAAAAATAAAAGATTAATAACTGTCCAAATTTATGTGGCATACTTTGATCCATTCCATTAAGAAAATGATTAAATATTACTCCCTCTGTCCCAATTAATGTGACATACTTTCCTTTTCAGTCTATCCTAAAAAGAATGTCATACTTATGTAGAAACAATTTATAACTTTTAATTCCTATTTTGCCGAGGGTTTACCGGAAATAGCTTCTCTACCTTCTAAGGTAGGGGTAAGGTCTGCGTACACTCTACCCAACCCAGACCCACTTTGTGAGATTTCACTGGATATGTTGTTATTGTACTTTGTTTCTTAAATTCAGTACCTAGTCAAACACTGCCACATAAATTTGGACGGAGGAAGTAGGTAAAAGTTGAGAATCGGAAACAAAGATTGAAGAACATCCTCATAGCATGATGAAAATGTCAGTAACTATTGAAATTTGGCCAAACCCATCGGGGGGCCCTTGTGGTCGTCCAGATTTTTCACTTAGACACATCAATTAGATGTTCCATTTAGACACCTGTTGTAGGGCTAGATTGTGTCATTTAGACACTTTTTGCTGAGTTGGCAAATTGTGATCTTCACACAAAGCAGGTGCGTGAAGGGCTTAATTTTACAGTTTTTATTTTTTTTATGTCTTCTTCCTTCTCTTTCCTTCCAACACTTCCCCCACCATAAACCATCACCTTGCCACCGCAACGCCACCAAAGGACAAGTTTTTCTGGCGTTGATCTTTGTAGATATTTTGTCTGCCGATGTCACATTTTTTGAGTCTCAACCTTTAGGTCTCATTCTAATCATCCTAATATCTCTGAGGTCTTACTTATACATCAAATTTTACCTACACTGACCTTTGAGGAATCTACAATTACTTCTACATCTTCAGTCACAGTGCCACCACTTTTGACTTATCATCGTCGACCGCATCCAACATCAGACCAGACCTAACATCAGGTCAAGATGATTCATGTCATGCGTCGAACCCTGCACCTACTCCTGATCAACCGATTGCACTTCGGAAAGATAAATGGTCCACTCGTAATACTAACCCACATTATACCCTTTTAAGTTATCATCGTCTATCATCATTGTCCTCTGTCCCAGGTGAAGTCCTTTCTCATCCCGGATGGCGATAGGCTATGATTGACGAGATGTCTGCTTTACACACTAGTGGTACTTAGGAGCTTGTTCTCTTCCTTCAGGTAAATCTATTGTTGGTTGTCGTTGGGTTATGTAGTCAAAGTTGGTCCGAATGGCCAAGTTGATCGGCTGAAGGCTCGCTTTGTTGCGAAAGGGTATACACAGATTTTGGGCTTGATTACAGTGATACTTTCTCTCCCGTGGCTAAAATAGCATATGTTCGTCTTTTTCTATCCATGGCTGATGTCCGCTATTGACCTCTTTATTAGTTGTACATTAAAAATGATTTTCTCCATGGTGACTTTGATGAAGAAGTTTATATGTAGCAACGACCTGGTTTTGTTCTTCAGGGGAAGTCTAATCTGGTGTGTCGATCACTTTATGATCCGAAACAGTATTCTTGAGCCTGGTTTGGTAAATTCAGCACAGTAATTCAGGAGTTTGGCATGACTCGCAGTGAAACAGATCATTCTGTGTTTTATCAACATTCTGCTCAAGATATGAGTATTTATTTGGTGGTTTATGTTGACGATATCGTTATAACTGGCAATGATCAAGATGGTATCACTAGTTTAAAGCAACACATTTTTCAGTATTTCCAGACTAAAAATCTCGGCAGACTGAAGCATTTTTTAGGTATTGAGGTTGCCCAATCCACGTCACGTATTGTTATTTCGCAACGCAAGTATGCCTTAGACATTCTTGAGGAGATAGGAATGATGGGATGTAGACCCATTGACACTCCTATAGATTCGAATGCTAAACTCCTGCGAGGACAGGGGAGTCACCATTAAGTCAGCTCCAGGTAAAGGATTGCTTTTCGAAGATCGAGGCCATGAGCAGATCGTTGGATATATAGACACTGATTATGCAGGATCACCCTCTGATAAATGTTCTACGTCCGGATATTGTGTGTTAATAGGTAGGTAATTTGGTGTCCTGGAAGAGGAGTAAGAAACAGAGTGTCATTGCTCGATCTAGTGCTAAATTAGAATATCGAGCAATGGTTGTAGCAACTTGTAAGCTAGTTTGGATTAAACAGTTGCTGAGAGAACCAAAATTTGGAGAAATCAGTCAAATGTAACTTGTGTGTGATAACAAAGCGGCCTTTCATATCGCATCAAATTCGGTATTTCATGAGAGGACTAAGCACATTGATCATTGTCACCTTGTCAGGGAAAAGATACTCTCCGGAGATATTGTTGCTAAACTTGTGAAGTCGAGTGATCGACTTGCTGATATTTTCACCAAATCACTCAGTGGTCCTCGTATTAGATACATCTGTAACAAGCTCGGTACATATGACTTGTATGCATCAGCTCGAGGGGAGTGTTAGAATAGGAATATGAATAGGAATAGGATTTGTATATAGTATTCTACATGGAAAAGGATTTGTATATAGTATTCTACATGGAAAAGGATTGGGATGTAGCATCTATAAATAGGGCTCAACGTAATAATGTAGATACACAATTCAATAATAATATTTTCTCCCGTACTTTTTCTGGAGTTCGCAGGAAATTTCAACATGTACGGATGATTGATAAGTTTTACATAGGAACTCCTCATTAGTGGACTTCCCTTTATTATACCTCGTGATATGGGTCTTACTTTCTGTCACTCAAATCCCTATGAATGTTTTGAACAAAAAGAAGTGAAAAGGTTAAAAAGGTTCCTGAAAATGCTGCACTTTGAGTTGAGGTATGCCATAGACAGTACTTAGAATTATGCTACATCAATTGTTTGTTTCTTTAGGTATGAACTTGGCTCGCTCAAAGTATCTAACTTTTATTTAGTTTTCCTCATCTTTCTTCAATAAAATTATTTAAACGAGGAAATGTCATCATTGTCCATCAATTTATTTCAGAAGGCTATTTTGTCAGATTAGAATAAAGGTTTTAGGACAACTTACTGATTGTTAGGGACAAAGGGGAAATAATTGTGTTTTCTTGGGGAATAAACACTCAGATAAAGCTTCTAACAGTACCCTTAATTGCTATTATTACTCATAGTTTAAGTTCTTGTGGTCCGGCCCTTCCCTGGACCTGCGCATAGCGGGAGCTTAGTGCACCGGACTGCCCTTTACTCATAGTTTAAGTTCTCCCATTAGTTCTTTTTAGACCTGTCCAACGGGTCGGGGACCCGCCCGGCCCGACCCGAAAAATCAAGCGCTAGGGTCGGCTTATAGCTGACCCGCGAGTCCGACCCGAAAAAGCGGGGACCCGATCTTATGTAGGGTCGTGCCAGGGTCAGAATATTTTACCCACTTGACTCGGCCCGACCCCGACCCGCGTGTTTTTTTAATATAATTTATATTATTTTTCCTTCATTAATATTTATTTTGTACTTATATATATTTTTGCCATTAATAATTAAGTGATATAATGCATGTTTTTATAATATATGTATTGCTCTAATCTACATTGAACTCGACATAAAATAAGATAAAAACGGTAGCTGATTATTAATTATATGTTTATATTATTAGTTGTTCTGTTAATATCACGGAAGCATAATGTAGGGAGAGAAAATAGTTGTAAATTGGTGAAACTTTAAATGGTCATAACTCTGCGCTCGGATGTCCGTTTTACCCTCTTTTTTATTTTGCGTATTTTTTCGAGACGGGGGCGGTTTGGCGCAGCCAATTTTTAGAAAAACGCCCGTTTTCCCAATCAATTTGTGTTTTCCCCCAAATCGATTTCTAATTTTTCTTTTTCTTTAATAATCATCTCACGATACACAATAGATTTCAATGTCGAAATTTCATGATAGTGTAGGTGTGAATGTCAATTTCAGTTTTGGAATTTCAATTTTTTTTAAAAAAAATCCTCGACCCGCCCCGCCCCGGCCCGACCCGCCAAATTCCGCCCCCCTTCCGATGGGTCAGGGCCGACCCGTGACCCATAGGGTCAGGGCCAGTGTCGGATTTTTTTAAAAAAATAGGGTCGGGCAAGCAGGAAAAAAAACCATCCGACCCGACCCGAGATTTGGACAGATCTAGTTCTTTTATACTATTTCTAGCTTTTGAAGCTCTAGATTACTTTAGTTTGTTTTCTTTTGATCATTCTCTTATGTTATTGATGTTATTTTGCTAGTGACAGGATTGAGGAACTACTGTTGCGAGCGGATATTATTGGGAGTGATTTGATGTACAAGGCATGACAATAAGAAGTATTAAGTTCATCAAGTCAGAAAACTCTTGCTTTATTACGACTTAGGGAAAGCTTGGATGGACAACAAAATACTTCCATCTTCATCTGGCGGCTACGACATTGATACCTGTGGGACGCGTTTGGGTAAAAGGATTTCAAGGCCAGTTGATTTGCCTGAATTTTCCTGGCCTCTAGAGTCAAGACTAAATGAGAATTGTCCACTCTTATCCACTACAGAAGAAAACACTTGTGAATCAACTGTAAACCAATCAAAGTCTGTCAAAATTGTTGCTCTTGGAGATCATTTCCCGCATCAATTTAATTATCAGAACAGTGTCGAAGGATATAAATTCACTAGTAATAGGAAGGCCCAAGAAAATGAAGTTGAAAGTATAAACCATGACCCTCTATGCATGCAGTTGCAATCTACACAGCACCAGCATCCACATTGGAAATCTGATGTTCCATCTGGGGAGACGCCTGAATTGCTAAATTGGGTATCAAAGACAAGTAACATGTTTGCACAAGCTGACACTGGTAGATCCTCTTTAAAATCCAATAATTCGTATACTGAAAAATCTCAATTTCATCCTTATCAGGAAGATTCGGTTTCTGGGAACCCTGTTGTCACCTCTAGGATGCCATTGGAAATGCATAATGTTTCCTCTGGAGTTGTGAGAGCGGTTGGAGCAGTTGAGCAGAATTTTTCTCAGCACCATACCTCATATGCCTCTTCTCATGGAAGAGGTTGTCCTGAAGAAGCCAGTAGATTTGGGAATTCTTGTGTTTTGGAACAAAGTCTACAGTGTTCAAACATAATTGGAAGTAATAATCCCTCATATAAAGATATTCTCTCAGGAGTCTCGGCTCCTACTGACCAAAAGGTTTGTGGAAAGTCATTGCCTGATGAGGTTCCGAGTTCCATTGGTTCTTTTGATAATCGTGTAGACAAATTACTTGAAAGTAGAGCAAGAAGTCACATGAAAATGAAGGACCTGGAAGCAATAGATAAGGAGAACATCAAGGGTTCTTTGACAGATGACCTTTCCTCTAAAGATGGCCACTGTCCATCAAATGGTGTTCAACTTGTTGAATCAAATAAGTCAAACCATAGTTCTCACAGATTAGATGAGAAGAATAGGTTACTGTCTAATAAAATGTCTCCTGCGGCTGAAAACCTATGGGATGGATCTCTTCAGCTAAACTCATCTATTACCGTGTCTGTGGTGGCTTTCTTCAAAAGGTCTTTCCATTTACTTTTCTTTTTGGTTATCGACATTTGCTTACAACTTTTTTAAAAACTTCAAGCTACCTTAGAAGTAACTAAGTTTTTCCTTTATATAATTGAGGGGTTGTCTGTTGTAGATTAATCTTGGCAAGTTAAATGTTAAAAGATTCTCCACTGTCTTGGTTAAAATAATGTCTGGAATGCTGCTCCTGTGCATGTTGATCTTGACTAAAATGCCCGATGGAACTTCAATGTTCTGCAGTTGCATTACTACGTTGCTTCCTGACTGCATTTCGTTTTTGACGAACTTCCAACCCGAAAGCCAGATTTTTAACATTTAACATAATTTTCATTAGGCTCACCCCTCTTAGAATTTGATTTATATTAGAAAACATGGCACTGTTGATGCATGTTACATATTTGTAAAATAATATTCTAGTGTTATTCACTTCAGGCATACATAACTAAAAACTCAAAGTGGAATGATATCTTAGTAAAAAAAAAAAAGGAAGGAAGGAGGAAATAATGGGTTAAAAAGCGGAGTGCAGAGAGAACAGTCCAAAAAAGATATGTTAGGAGATTGGGACTAATTTACTGTTAGTAGTTTTAGGAGAGACCAAGGAAGTTATGCTAGGGTGTTGGGGTTTAACCTCACTCTTCCAATGCCCAAGTGGATCCTGACCAACTACTTAACTTTTGCTGCTATATAATGGACCTACCCAAGCATAATATAGCTAGCTGATTCCAAAATGATTTTGCATGGGGTGGAAGCTGCTGGAATGTTGAGATAGAAGCTGGAGCTGAGAACTTGCTGCAATTAATCAATGGTGCATAAGCAAAAAGGAAACTTGACATCTGGGCAGATATTTGAAGGTAAAGAGAACTATGAGAAAAGTGCGAGCTGTGGATTTTCGAGGACATTGAATACAGGCTGAGACGAGGAAGGGAGTTGTAATTATAGGGTGGGATTGAAGAGAGAGATTTGGAATCAGGGAAAACAAATAAAGAAAGAGAGCATGAATAGGAAAAGAAAACGATAAAGTTGAAGAAAATCCTATCATTCATAGTAGCAGCAGAAGAATTACCGGAGTAGAAGAAAAATCAGATTTGAAAAAAGAATTAACAAGGAGTGGTAAAAAGAGAATAATAGAAGTGAGGTAGTGGAGGAACAGAGAGGGAGGGGGAGGGGGGAAGAGAAAGAGATTTGAACGAAGTTCTGCAATTCCCTTCCATGAATGATCCATACCATCCTCTATTCCACAAAACAGTAGTTAATCTCTAGGTAATAAATTCTAATATTTGAGGATCACCTATACTTTAACCCCTTCTACCACTTTCTCAGACTTGATATTGTCTAGTTTGGCAATTAATTTGGCTGGTAGACGCCACTAAAAGTTTATGTTATGTGATAGGACAACTTAATAATGAAAAAAGAATTTACATCTCAAAAAAGAAAAGATGAAAAAAGAACCTAGTCAATTGCAGGTAACAATTAAGCTAGTTGTATCCAATTCGTTGAAACAGAGAGACTTCTTTGGTCTTGATAATTGAACAGCTTAAGAAAAAATTGTAATTAATTATTTCAGGTCTCCTTGCAGCACCGTTTTTAGCTGATTCGCTTGAGATCAGTCCTCAAAATTCTGATTGTAAAAGTTGATTGAACCGAATGAAATCAGCCGCTTTTCCCAACTTTCTGAAACTGTCCCTTTGTTATTGGGTTTGATTGAACCAAAAAAAAAATCAGCTACTTCTTTCCCCATGTTCTTTATAAACTGTCCGTTCATGATTTCAGGTTTTCATTAACAAAGAGAATTGGCTCATTCAAAATGAACAGCTTTGGTCGGGGCCTAAGCTAACAAAGCTTTATCTGTCACGACCCAAAATCTCATTGTGCAGTGAGGGCACCTACCCTAACCCGTAGGCGAACCCCAATCATACAACATAAGAAATGCGGAAGTAAATGCGGAAAATAAGGAAATAGAAGAGAAGTAGTTAACAAGTCTTATAATAATACATAATCCGAAGAAAACCCCCAAATGATCCGGTAGTCATGAGTACAAAGCTCTAATATTGAATACAAGTCTGAATATAACAATACATAAGCTGTCTGAAAGTAATAAGGACATAAATATAAAGATAGAGGGAGTTCTAGTGCCGGGGAAGAAGCTGGAACTCACCCTGGACTCCGGTAGTCACTCTCTTCGATATTGCAAGTCAAGCTGCTCCTGTATCGCCTAGCTCGGTACCTACACATAGAGTGCACCAAGCGTAGTGTGAGTACGGGAAACATATGTACTCAGCAGCATCGTCAACCGATCCTAGCTATAACGGTGGCGAGGGTTGGTACTTTCCGATACCTCTCTACTAGTTAGATAGTTAAGCATAAAAAGAATCAGTTAACCAACCTATCAATAGTTCTACAGTTCAACCGTCTATAGTAATTATCTCATTCTCAGGTTTATAACAAGGTTAAGCATATTATGAATATCACTAAGTCCGCCTAAATCCCAATCAAGGCGTCTTGACCTATCAAGTTCCTCAAGTCACACCTCACAACAATATAAGTGTACGCCGTCGGTATCCCTTCTATCAGCCAGAAATCATGTCTATCAGAATTCAACACCGAGTGCATACAACATCAATTACATATCAAAGTAGATATGCATGCAATGCAAGATGATATGCATGAATGCAAGTGGCCATATGTACCCGGTGTACACACGGTGCTTCAGTAGCTGTCACGTGACCCATGAGGGACTCATGAGGTCCATATACCCATCCGATCCCATCGGATACCAGCTCGGTGGTTGAAGTGTCATAATCAGTCATCCCTCTCGTATTATGTACCATATCCCATAACCGACTTCCCAAGCCGCCCTCGGCAATATCTCAACAGCTCAATGCCAAATATAGAATGTATGAATGCTATGGATATGTGTACACCATGCATCAACATAAACAATACTAGCAGTAGTTATCAGTTTCTTTTCATATATTTAGACGAGATGTGGAGTGATGAATGCATGACAAGTCAAATCAAGAATATCATATCAACATGGCTACAAGCCCTAAGTAAACAACAATCATACCAGCCTAAGTGGATTTATGCACTGCACCCGTGGCCCGAAGGCTAAACATATAAACTCCTTCACATATATCAACCGATTCATTAATTACCCCAGTTAAGTTCATTGGTGCCCGTATTAGTGCTCGTCACCTCACTAATACGGGACCCCAAATTCCCCATTACTACCCTTTAGTTCATTAATAGCATACCAACACATAAACGCTACACTAGAGTCTGGTAAGTCTCAACTTGCTTGAATTGAAGCCAAAGAACTCACACATTAGTTTTCTCATTTCGTTGAGCCTCCCCACGATCCCACTCTGCTCAATCATATCAATTATATGAGATTACGGTCTAACGATACCCATATTTACAGACAAACTATAATCCCCAAGTTAAATTACCAAGGAATCCCGGGCCCACATTATCAAAATACGAACTTTTCTACCCAAATAGAACCATAACATGCTAGATAGTCATAATCTTAAGTTAATTTAATAACAAAGCCCCATTGGATCCTCAATTTCATGAATTGGCAAAAAGCCCGAATTCTAACCCTAGAATTTCCCCCAATTTCCAAAAGGGTTTATAACATGCAATTGGTCAAGTAAACATCATACACTAGTCTAATACATCACTAGTTTATAGTATCAACAACAATAATTCAATAACCAATCCCCATACTTGAGATAAAGTTTAACTAATACACCTTAATTAATGGAGGAAAGTTACCTTAAGAGATGAATCCCCTTGAATCTTCCAAAATATCTACTGCCCAAGCTCAATTACCAAGAGGAATATTTTGGGGAATGAGAATAGAATTCTAGGTCATAACTTTTTATAATCTGAAAAGTGTTTCCGCTCTGGCGGAATCGATTCCTCTGGAGCGAACACGCTTCGATGGAAACCCTATCTGTTGGCAGAAGCGAACCCTCGGCTCAATGTCAAATCTCGCTTCTGCAAGCCAAACTCCGCAGAGGTGGACCCGCGGAAGCGGAAACAACAGAGCTGGGGCAAACACCAGACACCAACAATAGCCAAAACTCATCAACTCCCCGTCAACACCCGAAACACTCCCGAATACAAACCAAACATGCATTCCTATCAGAAAACACATTCCAGACCTGCTCGCGCACTTGGATTTTCCGGGAAAGGTCTCTTACGCTCGGGTTTGACTAAAGTCAACTCTTAAGTTATAATTCCACAATTTTACAACTAAATCCCCAAAACACACCTGGCTGCCTCGGGACCTGAACCAAAGGCTCGTCCAAGGCATAAACGTTGTTCCGGAGCTAATGGAACCGACGAACCTATGAACGGAGTACGTTTACCCAAAAGTCAACTATGGGTCAAACTCTTCTGTTCTCTTAACTTGGGATTTCTCAAACCTAGCACAATAGGTCCGAAACCTACACGATCACCTCGGGAACCGTGCCACCCATCCCCGCAAGTCATGAGCAAGCAATCAAAGACTCGGGAAGGGTAGTTTAGGGGTTTTAAGGCAAAATAAGCAAAATGACTTTTCGAGTCGTTACATTATCTTACCTAATCTTTCCTTGTTATATATCTACAAATGAAGTGGTATATAGAGCGTTTGATTTAGTACAATACTTGTAATGAAATACTAGTAAATAGAAAAATAAAAAGAAAGGAGCAGTAGCACCCTCTTGATAGGACAATAAAGTGATTATTTCTGCTTCATTTTCAAAACCTCTGAGTTTTGGTCGGATTGATTCCGTTCAGTCTCTTATGTGTGTTATCAGTGAGTTCATGAGCTTCGTAATATATGAAGGGCAGAAAAGGTTTTGCTGCCTAACATTTCTACAGACAAGGTGAAGCAAATCAATATACTTATTTTGTGGGGACTCGTGCCCTGCAAGAATCTTGTATCGACTGAAAATGTTTTCCCCTTGCCTCATGTTAGATATCCATATCTTTGATCTCAATCTGCTATAATGCACACTTGTCAAAGACAATGTAGTACTACTTCCTCTGTTTCAATTTGTGTCTTACCTTCCTTTTTAGTATGTTTAAAAAGTATGACAATTTTTCTTTCCAAAAAAAAAAAGAAAAAAGAATGACACTTTCTATATTTAGTAATCCATTAATTCCAACATTCAACCTGGTTTAAGACCAAAAGATTAAGGATATTTTGGTACATTATACACATCTTTAATTTAAGACCACATGATTCGAAAGCCTCCCTTACTTTCTAAACTCCGTGCATAATCAACTAAGACATAAAATGTATAATATATGAATTACATTCCGAACACTATCCATCTGAAGTTGACTCAAGCTTATATGTATGTGGTGCGAATTTTGGATAATTTATGATTACTTTTTTTTGACAAGTTAATAATTTTATTCATGAAGCGAAAAGCACCATATACAAGTCGTATACCAAAAAAGTAGAGAACCTACACCGGAATATGATTCTCTACAAAAGAAACCCAATCATCTATACACGAAGGGACCTTATGGGTACACCTAAAGGGAACTAGAAATAAAAGACTATTTTGCCATCTTACAAAATCATTCTCAAACACCCTCAAAAGCTCTCATGTTACTCTCTATCCGTAGAAACATAATGGCTAATGGAGCAGCATCCCGTGCATTCGATCTTCTCTTTCTCTCTCTGAAGGGCCAACTATGCAGTACCTCTTTCATTCTCGGCATCGCCGGTTGTATTATGAACCAATTTAGGACCATTGACCACAAATGCGCAGCCACCTGATGATGCACCAAGAGATGGTCCGCATCTTCACTCGAACATTTGCACATGAAGCACCAACTAACATATGTGATCCTACTCTTCCTTAGATTCTCTGCTGTCAGAATCACCCCCCTTACTACCAGCCACGTAAAGAAGCACACCTTCCTGGGAACCTGGGAATCCAAATAGCATGATGTGGGAAAACCAATTCCTCTCTATCCAACAAACTCTGGTAATGTAATTTCACAGTGATGTACCCTCTGGCCATCTCCAAAAATCAGAAGTATCATACTATGCACTCTGCCTTTACAGTAGATCAACCAAGTTTTGAAATTCACCCTTCTCCCAATCCTGAAGATTCCTTCTTAATCTCAAACCCAATGCACTCTGTCTGTACAGTAGATCAACCAGGATAATTTATGATTACTTACTGCAATCTAAATGTTACAAATGGAAAAAAGTATTGTTGAATTGTGTGACCATCTCTTGGTACCATGTTAAAATTTGTGACCATCTCCTCTGTTAGAGAGAGCACACTATATTTCCTTAATTATGTCTTCAATAAATATGTTTTCTTTATGTGTTTGTTTGAGTAATTTATATATATGTGCTGTCAGTTTTGGATAATTTAGGATTATTGCAGTGTTGTGAACATTACAAATTGACATAAAGTTTGTCCTTGTCCTTTTCCTTTTAGAGTCTGCATTGAGTCATCCAATATGTTCTAGTACATCTTGGATGGATGTCAGGAGCTTAGTAAAAGTCAACTTATCCTATTTATTTAAGGAGATCCTGCATAGAAACCCTTTCCTCGCATCATGTTATGTCAATAGGGGTTGTGTAACATGTGATCATACATACAACTTATAATGTTTGGTTGAATGCTCTTAGAACTTTAGACTTGTTTGATTTTTTAATGTTGTTTTGTAGAACACTCCTATAACTTCTCAAAAATGGTAGTCTGTTATGTGCATGTTGTGTATGTACTGGCCAATATCCAGGCAATCTCCCCTTGGATCATTTTTATGATACATTTTAGCTGAAGGGTCCTCCTTTTGCTGTGATGTACATGGATTGAGGATAACTAAGCTTTTGATGACCTAGTTAAGACATTAAGAACATGTATCAATGTTGCAACTAGTGGAGAGATTGAATTAGGCTGTTTATTAAGTTGTAGAAACACAATGTGTACCACAGTTATCACTCACCATACAAGTGTGTAGCTTGAGCACTTGGTCCACGAGCAATCAAAACACACCCTTCAATCAATCTATAGCCACACGGTATCTATCTAGTGTCAATTTTCCGAGAATAGCATCGTCATATCCCTGTTTCTTACTTATTTTGATATGCAATATATGAATTCAAAGAATCCCATATTTCATTATATATTCAAAACACTGCTGCTTTAAATTTTTTTGGTTGATTTTGCTGGGAAATATTCCATGCCTCTTACAATTGAAAGATATCTTTCCCTTTTGTGTTTGAGATAGGCCAGTCATTCATAAACCCGTACCAATCACAATGCTTAAATGTGGAACTATTTTAAGGTACATCACATATTCCAGTTCATCTTGAGTGCTGTTAAGAGAAAAGGGAAAAAAAGAAATTGTGTCAGTGGGATGTGTAGTAAGTGCTTGTGTATCTGGTCTTTTGTATTGGAGAGATGTCTAGAATTCCTACATGACTCCTTTATTGATATGACAAGCCCACTGAGCTTACTTCTAAGTTGTCCACCAGAACATATTTGGGAATTTTCACATCTCTTCTACTGTAGGTAGTGGATTATGGTTTTTTCATTCTTCACATGCGTTCAATTTAATTAAGTTATGTTCTTGAATTGTGTCTATTTTGAGTCAATGTAGTTAACTTAGTTCAAGGTTCTAACAGATTTCCTTAGATATGTTTAGTCTATACTGACTGTTTAATATGATGGCTCTTTCAATATTAAATTTGGCAGGCATTTTCTCTGTATTCAGGAAAGATTCCCGTCTTTCATGGTTCCCTATTGAATAACTTTATTTTAGCTGTCTCTACTGTTGTGCATAATCTATCTGGCTTTCCATTTTCCATGCTGTTGTTCATAATTTGACTTTCTCTTGCACTTGTCCTCTTCACACGTGATGCTGGTGGATCTATTTCTGTTCACTTGATTTATAGCATTATTATAGACCTGCATGCATGACAAGCTGCTTTCTGTCTCTTCTTTGATGATTTCTGGTGTCCAGTAGTCATATTTTGTTGACCCTATGAATGATGAATTTTATGTAGCGGTGAGAAGTTGCTTGATCTCAAGTGGTCTGAATTTGTAGAAGTTAAAGGCAAAGTAAGATTAGACGCTTTCGAAAAATACATCCAAGATCTTCCTCGTTCACGCAATCGGGGACTAATGGTAAGACTTGTTGTCTTTGTTCTGCTACTTAAACTTGGCACTTTAATACAGAGAGTTAACATGATTCATTCATGATAGATGCTATGCACTTTCCTTTAAACATGAAATGGTTAATAGAAAATTAGAAGAAGACATGAAATATTACTTTTAATATGGGATGCATTTTACTAGTCTCTGATTACTTACTTCCTCCTTGTTCCTTAAAAAGAAAAGAAAAAGAAGAATCACCTGTTTATTGGCTGCCTAAACTTGGTATCCCAAAAATTGTAGCTTACTTGTTGCTTACACTTTTCTTTGCAAATGTATCAAGTCCTTATTGACCAGGCATGCTGAAGATGAACATACATAGTTACTCCAGAAGTTTTTCTTCTTCTTGGCAAAAGGTGGTAGCTAATGTCCATAAGTTGTCTAACACGATACTCTTTTTTGATTACCAAAAAAAAAAAAAAGATCTTGGTAGAAATTATGGATTTTGGAATGATACCGCAAAATCATCGTTTAAGAACTCCTAGAAAACAATAGAACTGAACTGAGACGTAAAATCTCGAGCTTACGAAAAGATCAGGTTATCTTTTGTTTCCTGATAAAGATATAACTTTGCACTCAAGAGCCAACACTCATCTCAATTATAGAAGGTTTACCTTGTTTCCTCTATGAAAACTTCAACTGTAGATGCTGAACAATCTCATACATCCATCTATGGAACTTAAAATTCATATCCTGTTTTCCTGGCCTTAGTTTCTAAACATCAGACTAGGCATTTGGAGGAGCAACCACCATTAGAAGAACAACACTTCTTTTGAATGTTATTTAATGTTTGGTTACAATAACGATACATACATGAGTATCCTTGATATTTGGGCTTTTTTGGGTATGACAAGCTATTTCTTATGGTACATGTTAAAAAAAAACCATTTTCGAGATGTCTCTTTAAATCTTGTAGAAGCAACAGAAAGCTGTGGTGTAAATAATTTTAGACTTAGGGCCCCGTTTGGACATGATTTGAAATCAGGCTGATTTGAAGTTGAAGTTTTGTTTGGACATGCAATTTGGATTTCTTAAGTTGTATTTTTTCTCATAAACATGAAAACCCCATAAGTTGTGGAAACTATCAAAACTTCCCCAATTCTAATACAATCTTACCAAACGTGCAAAGTTAATACGCTACTAGAGGACATTTCTAAAAAATTCAACATCTGTTGATCGAACTTTAGTTCAATAAAAAGGAAAATTGAACATGAGTTGTAGCGTAACTACTCTTTAATATAATCCTCCCACGTGGTATGAACAATCTCTTCACGTCGAGCATGCATTTTCGATCAGATGACCAAGAAGGCGAACCAACGTTGTTACTTTGGGTCAAGTTTTACATTTAAAATATATATCTACCAACTTATGAATCTTCTTTTTACAAAATATAAACTTATAGATCAAGTTTTACATTTAAAAAAAATTGAAATCATGATTTGAAATCCCAAATCCTACTTTTGGAGAATTTGGGATTTCAAATTATGATAAGAAGTTGATTAATGAAATTTTGTACAAATTTCATAAACATACGCTAATTAAAATATGAAATCATGATTCCAAATCGTATGGCCAAACGCCTACTTAGTCTTTCAGAATCCTGCGCATTTCGCGAAGGAAATATAAAAGAATCATAAGATCCATACCTAGACCAACTAATTAGTCTTAAGGTCGACTAACACTCTTTTTAGTTTGTTTTGAGATCTATATGGCAGTGTAGGGATAAATGAGACTGTTGGAAAACCTATAGTTTTGAGAGCTCCTAATCTGTCTTGAAAGATAAATTATAAAGTATATTAATCAAATGAGCCCAAATAGAGCACAATGGATGTAGATGATTCATTTATCGGCCCCGCTTGGTACTGAGGTTTAGTTATTATTGTAAAAGAGGTCAATTTTTCTGCAAAACCTTTTCAATAATTTACACAACCAACATTAAAAAATGACTTTTATTAAAATGAGGCAATGGTGACAGTAGTTCGAATCTCACTGGCAGCAATAGAGTTTTTAACTTTTACTTGATTTGACTAAAAAAAGACTTCTATTGATGAATATTTCCCAAGAAACTTTTTATTGCATACCTAATAGGGCATTGATCCAGTTCTATATATCCATGTGTTTTTCCTAGCCAAATCTTAAAGTATCTGCTATAGAATTAGGTGTATATTCTGAAATTAGAAAAGAGGGATAAGAATGTTAATCATTCAGAGTTCTTTGACTTGATTAACAATGTCTTATATGTTTTTTTTGATGAAGCAAGTTAGATTTCACTAAGGCATCCAGTAGATGCAAAGTAACAAAAGGCGGGATCTGTAACAATGTCTTATATGTCAATTTTGGAAAGCATGCTTATTGGTTTATTGGTTATTTAAACAAATAAGTTAGTGAGCAAGGCAGCACAAAGCTGATATTATCTGCTTGTAGATCAAGTGGAGAATGCTCATTGCTGCATAATTGCTAAAAACCTGCTATTACTAATTTGCTTGCATAAATATTAAACCAAACATCCTATTCGACTACCAGGCATTTGCAACCTTTCTTGTCTTTGGGTTTTGTTCAGTCTAGGTTTTTGCAAAAAGTCATGATAAAAAATCAAAACCTATATAATTTGAGAAAATAAACTGCTGATAAATCTTGAAGGATGTAATATCCCTATCTTAAATATTGTGAACCATCTAACAATCAGAAATATTATTATGAACCATCGTAACAATGCTAAAATAAGAGGGTGTTTGGTTGACCTTATAAGCTGGTCAAATTGGCTTATAAGAATCTTTTGGCTTATCTACACCTAAAGTGTTTATAAGCCAAAATCAGTCAAAAGCTATAAGTTGGTTGTTCCAACTTATGACTTTTTAGCTTATAAGCACTTTTGATTTGACCAAGTTTTTTACTATTTTATCCTTTCTATTTTTTATTTTCTAATTCTCAAAATACCTATTCCAAAACAATATTCCTAACTTTCTCTTCATTCTGTATCTGTCGATCCTCCTTTTCTTTTCAAAGATACCTTTTAATTTATAATTTTTGGTAAAATTTTTAAAGCTCTTTGACATTTTAAAATAGCTTATCATCACCTTTTTACCAAACATGTCAACTGCTTATTATCAATTTCAGCACTTTATCCAAACACGTAACTACTTTTTCATAAAATCAGTTTCAACACTTGAAAATGTTTTCAACTCTTAAAGTTTATCAGCAATTTACAATCAGCTAACACAGACGGGCTCTAAGTGAAAGACAAGTGACTTGATAAAAAAAACTAAATGAAAGACAAGTTGACTTCTCTGAAACCTCTTATGTAAAGCTTGATGAAGTGACAACATAAAGAACCTGTATTTTGAGCTCGTGCCATAAATTGCTATTGAAAACCGGTCCGCAATTGTTGATAATTGAGTGTGGCATTTCATGCGATGAATACATCAGACAATGACGTGTTCGTTGTTAATGTAGATATTTTTCATTGCCTTTCAAGATATTGTGGATTAAAAAAAAAATAGTCAGTTCTCTTAGGCCGCCGAAAGTGTTGTGTAAAAAGGACTAAGGAGGATTCAGGAGGAGTAGGATTAGTAGTAGCTTAGCTGAGGGGCGAATCAAACAATTACGAGAAAGAGAGTACTTACACAATTCATTCCGAGTACAGGGAAGTCTACCGGCAACATGAAGTGTGAATCAAAACCATGTTCGAATTGAAATTAAGATACTGATGCAAGTTCTTCCCTCCAAATGAATCTATCTGAAAGAGGTTAACCATAAGTTAACAATAAGTATTGGAAAAAAAAAGGTTAACAATAAGTACTTGTCAATTTTTTTTTTGGCAAGTTGGACAACCTTTAACTATTCAAATGCAGAGCTAGACTCTAGATTTTTTTTAAAAATTGCTCAAGTGACACCAATTAATTACTCAATCGAACTTTGAGCTCCCGAGAACGTTTTTGAGATAGGTAATGTATATTATATATCACTTGCGAAAAGGATGTGCAGATCATATATACATTCCAAAAGAAAGAAAAAAGATCTCCTTGCTCTTTTTTTCCCTTTTTTTTTACCCCTGCCCCCAGGAGCTTCCCCCTTTTGCTCCCTTGGTGACTCGAACACACAACCTTCCGGTTGGACGTGGAGGGTGCTTGCCATCTGAGCAATCCCCGCTTCTTACAAGGATTCTATAATTTCTACTAAAGGTTCAGCATCATCTAGGAGTTCTTCTTTACACCCAAAAAAAATAAGAGCACATAGTTCATCTTAATTTTTTGTACTAGTAGAGTTGCAGGTTCCTTCAAAAAAACATCTTGTGTTTCTTTCCTTCTACATAGTCCACCACACGTAGGCAGGTGTTGTTTGCCACCATTTTTCTGTCCAACATTTCTAGCAGCTCTCGTGTAGTCTTTGGCATAGTTCACTTGATTCCTTTCATGTTCAGAAATAGTTGCTGGATCTTGTAGTCTTTGAGCTCTAGACAATAGGCTTCTTGAATAGTCTTTGAGCTCCAAACATCTTGTGTTTCATGTTCTATTACAATCTGTCTTTGATAGGCTTCTTGAATAGTTTGGATCATTTACTCCTCGGTCCTCCAACAAGGCAGAAGCAATGGGTAGGGATCTAGTAGCTCAGTTGGTTGACTACCTGAACTTTCACCTGTTGGTGAGGGTTCGAATCCCCAAATTGTAATCCCCTCCCCATTTCCCCTTCCACTACCCCCTATGTAATATTTTTTTTTTTTTAAAAAGGCAGAAGCAATGGCAAGACAAAAACATTATCTGAAGTTTCACTGGAAATAAAGCATTCCTCTTATACAAACTTTTGTCAATACAAATACAACAGTATTGGCACTATCACCAGTAACAGTTATAAACAACAGTGGCCAGTCATTACTTCCAAAATTTAACTCTGCTTCAATCAAATTAACTATATGCAACGTGCCTTTAGTGACATGTGCAATTGTATCTTAGATTTCCTCGGCTTCTACAAAGTATTATCCAAAACTTGTCCTACTTAAAAGTGATCTGTCATATACGGTGAGTTAAAGAGAGACAGAGTTCCGCTACTTAACACTATTCTTGAAGTTTCAACATGTTACCAATTTCAAAAAACAAAAAAAAGCTATTCTTGAAGTTTTAATTTCAAGTAATAACCTTTTAAGATAGAAATGTAGAAGATGAAGGTTATTGGGATTTTTAAGGTGGATACTTCAATTTAAGTATCTAATTGGGTTTGAGCAGTCAAAGTTACTAAATGAAATTTGACTTATAATTGTTTAAGTCACAAAACACTACTCCTTCATTCCCTTTTAGGTTTCCCATTTTGGTTTGGAAAGTTGAATTTATTTTATATGGATGAAAATGGGTAAAAGCTGGACATAAATGTTGATGTTTTGGAAATTTTGAGTATCATATAGGATTGAAATGTGTTTGGAGTGTATCATTTGATCAGAAAATAAGAAAAAGAATTGATAAGTGGAGATAAAAATCTACTGTAAAAAAAAAGTCACAATTTTGAAACATACTAAAATAAAGAATTAGTAAAGTTGCTGCCATGTGACCAGGAGGTCATGGGTTCAAGCCGTGGAAACAGCCTCTTGCAGAAATGTGAGGTAAGGCTGCGTACAATAGACCTCCGGCCCTTCCCCGGACCCCGCGCATAGCGGGAGTTCAGTGCACCGGGCTGCCCCTTTACTAAAATAAAGAATTAGCTAAACTTCAATCCCAAGTTAGTGTGGGTCTACTAAACTAACAGAATAGGATAGTTAATTTGGGATAGCAGGAGTTATTGGAAAGCACTGAACCATGGTAGAAGCACTACCATAGCATAAAGTTTTAGTTGACAAAAAACTAGGCATAACACATACAGGCCCTCAAACTTGGCCTCAGATGATAAGTATGCCCTCGAACTTTGGGTGTACACAAGTAGGCACATCAACTTGTCTTCACTTTGTCAGTTGACATCTAGACACCTTCAAAATTAACGTGTCACGTCAGTGCCACGTCATCATTTGCATTGACGTGTTCAACTTTATACAAGTTGAGGTGCCTACTTATGCACACCCAAAGTTGAAGGGCATACTTGCCAGCTGAGGCCAAGTGTGAGAGTTTGTTTATGTATTATGCCAAAAAACAACACAACATACCCAGTATAATCTCACAAAGTGGGGTCTAACGAAAAAACTAAAGTTTCACTCCTTTTCTAGTCGCGTGCTTTCGTGAACTCTGCAATAGGCCGACGACTCTTCTCTTCACAAGTAGGCTTGGCAAGCTACCAAGCTCCTCTTCCCCCTTCATCACTCTCTATCTCCGGCCCCGTAAAGGTGACTCCATTTCTGTCCCAGTATCCCTGACCCGCTGTGGTATCCCCCGGATCATCCCCGCAGTCCTACGGAAATCCATAAGAGCGAGGGACCCAAATAAAAATTGATGTTTTCATAAGGAAGCCATCGAAGGCTTTCCACAAATTGAGATTTGGCCGTAGAAGGATCGAATTGTAACCGAAGAACAGGGGGATACAAAAAAGTAATAAGAGAGCCAAATTCCGACTAGCGCGGTTCTTTTTCTCGACCAATTTAGAAGCCTCTTTCTGAATTGGTTGTTAACAACATACAGAAATCCTTATATCTGAATGTAAGCTAAAGAATAAGAGAAGTGTCCTAATAGTAACAACAACAACATACCCAGTAAAATCCCACAACGCAGGGTCTGGGGAGGGTAGAGTGTACGCAGACCGTACCCCTACCAAGGTAGAAAGGTTGTTTCCGAAAGACTCTCGGCTCAAGAGAAAGCATAGAAAGATGTCAAATAAGGACAAGAAATTCAAAGCAATATAAAAATGGAAATAACAAAAGCAACTAAGCCATGTTAAAGCCGTTTGAAAAAGGGACGGTAGCTATCACAGATAAAATAAAATAATCGAAGTACAAGAAATACCGAATAGTAGTAGAAATCAAAGCACATTAAACTATAGAGCAATACTGCGACTACTAATAAGAAAGGATAAGCAATACTACCTACTAGCCTTCTACCCTAATCTGAGTTCTCCATAACCTCCTATCTAAGGTCATGTCCTCGGTAAGCTGTAACTGCGCCATGCCCTGTCTAATCACCTCTCCCCAATACTTCTTCGGTCTACCCCTACCTCTTCTGAAACCGTCCATAGCCAACGTCTCACCGCACCGGGGCATCTGTGTCTCTCCTATTCACATGTCCAAACCATCTCAGTCTCGCTTCACGCATCTTTTCCTCCACCGAGGCCACTCCCACCTTGCCCCGGATAGCCTTATTCCTAATCCTGTCTCTCCTCGTGTGCCCACACATCCATCGCAACTTTCATCTTTTGAACGTGAGAGATCTTAACTGGCCAACACTCTGCCCCGTACAACATAGATCTCCGCAAGTTTCCTGATAGTTGTAACATTAATATAAAACTTCTACCCAATCTTCTTTATAGTTTTCTTGACTTTCAACGTGTTTCCTCAAAGGTGATGAAGCAATTCAATTTGCTTATTTAGAACAAGAAACGCTAAAAAGACATTTGAATAGTGAATAATAAACAATTGCCAGATTGATGCCGTCAATATATTAAACAATCATTGGAAAGAAAAATGGTATTAGAATATTTTTCCTTCATTGTTGTCAAGGAAAAAAGGCATAGTTAAAGAGAAAATAACTATAAGCACGAACAATAAGATAAACAAAGGAATTGAAAAAACTACAGAAGTGATTCATAAACCATTTAAATTCAGGGCAAAGCTGCAGTTTTATGTTTCTAATTCAAATTTAGTGACTAGTTTCTTTACATTAATTTCTAGTTTCAGCTTCCTAATCACGAATACATTGATTCAGAACATTTCTGTAACAATTATTATATCATTTGCCAACTATTGAAGTGTGTGATTGTGTCATCTAAAAGCTTAAGCTATTAGAGAGCACACTTTTAATACTTAATTATATTCTCAACATGCCCCCGTGCAGGTCTAGTTTTTTTTCATGGGCCAAGCGGCAAGCATGTGGAAATTCTTTTTTGATAATGAGTTCGGTGACATTCGATCCCAAGACCTTTGCCTGCTCTGATACCATATTGAAGTGTGTGACCGTCTCATCTAAAAGCTTAAGCTATTAGAGAGCACACTTTTAATACTTAATTATATTCTCAATACCAACTACAGTTAGCGTCATCCTTTTCAAAATAAAGCTCAGGGTCATTGAGGTGCATCCTTAGCCTCGGTGCCCACATTAAAGTGGCATCTAAATGAGACAAGCAACACAACTTGCATTGCATAAAGCACGCCACAGATAAGCCTTTAACAAATTGTTTTTCTCATAGAGTTAATGTTGGTGCATAATGATGGAAAGTACTTGCAACACATTCTAGAAGAAAGCGATTTTCTTTCACTTAAAGGGTATATTGACGTAAATCTCCAGGAGATCAGCAGCATAGCTTGATTTTGTGTTCAAGGAGTAACAAAAACACTTGCTGGAATAATGACTGAAGAAGTTGCTGAAAAGGTCGCATGAAGAATGGTCCGAGTGGTAGCTGGAATAGAGGTGGTGTTACCAGGACCATAAAGCAAAGTGGTGCGCAATTGGTGTGATGGTAATCTGAGTTTTTTTCGAAAGCGCTGTTGAAATAATTGTCCGAAGGGTGGACGAAATGCTGAACGAATTACTTCCGAAATGGTTGCCTGAAAGAAAAATGACTTGTCAAAACGGCCATCATAAGAAGCATGGTGATCAGCGATCACTGGTAAAGATGTCACTTCGCTGGGACGCTCACTGGAAATAGAAGTATTGTTGGCTGGAATAGCCATGAGAATGAGCCAATGAGGAAAGAATTGTTAATGATGAACAGGTAGAAAGATTTGATTTTGCAGATATTATAAGGAAACTCTAGTGGGCTCAAGCTACTTAAATTTCTGCCCAAATCATAGAGGTCTTGATATCATATGGATAGAGAAAAATAAGAAGAGACCTATTATTGAAATTGGTTGGTAACTAAAACGCTAGGGGCTCTTTATGTAGGAATCTTGAGCTTCATGAAATGAGAAACATTTTATAATTCTTAGAACCTTATTATTAGGACATAATAATAATATTATGCCCAAATCTTAGTAATCATTCTCTTAACTTTCAACATGGCAAGCAAGTGGTCTTGAAAGATCCCTATATTGGAGAGATGGCTGCCAGTTTTCTTCAGCTTCCAAGTAATTAAGAGATCTTTTCCTCTCTGGTTAGAGGAGTTATGATGCAAAATGGACTGACAAGAGCAGTTAGAAATTCTTTGTTTTCGTGTATTTTTATTCTGGTCTTTATTTGTAAGTTAGTAGGCCATGCTGCTAATCTCGAGAGGCCATTTGGTGGATAGTCTTTGCTTGCAGCTATCTGTCAGTTTATTCTGTTCATCATCCACCAAATTTCAGATTTTACACTTTGGACGGAGGTTACGTTTTTATGAACAAACTATTGTGCATATCATCTAGTACAAATTTCCCTCTAGATGGCATCCCTATAGACTTTGGGAAGTGTCTTGAATAGATTGGAGTAGTTTGGTTACCAAGCTATTTAATGGTATTACTGAGAAGTGGTAGGATGCTTGACGAGTGGAGATAAGAGTACCTTGATTCCACTATATATCTACAAAAGAGATATTCAAAGTTGGCTCAATTATCGTGGCGTTAAACTTATAAATCATGCAATAAAACTTTAGGGAAGAGTGATAAAGTGTAGACTTATAGGGATCACAAGAGTAATAGAGAACCAATTTGGATTTATGCGTGGTAAATTTGCAATTGAAAATCTGTTCTTGCTAAGAACATACATGAAAATTTATCACAAGAGGAAGGAGGATCTACAGAAAGCGTTCATTGACCTAGAAAAGGCATGAGAGTGCTGAGAAAAGTTCTTTTGTGGATGTTGGGTAAGGCAATAAATCATATTAAGTACATAAAAGGTAATAAAAGATATGTATGAAAGAGCTCTCACTAGTGTGAGAACAATCCAAAATCTTGTAGATGATATTGTGCTAGTTGATGAAACTAACGAGAGCATACCAAAATCTTGAATTATGGAGAAACACTTCAAGGAGTAAGGGTTTTAGGATAGAAGTAAAATTGATTATTTTTTAGGAAGAGTAAGATTGATTGTATGCACTTCAAGTGTAGGCAGTATAAGAAGAGTGAAGTTAACATGAGATTAGATGGGATTGCGGTTCCTAAATGCAAATAATTCAGATATCTAGACTCGATGTTCTAGGAGAATGGTATGCTAGATGAAGTTGTTACATAGAGAACTAGAATAAGATAGGTTGAAAAGGAGAAGAGCTATTGGAGTGTTATATGATGGATCCTTATGAAAGTGAAAGACAAGTTTTATACGGTGGTAAGACTAGCCGTTATATAGGAGAATGTTGGGTCTCTAAAATCTAGAATATCTACAAAGATGAGTGTCTTAGAATGTGAATATTAAGATAGATGCAGGGTCATGCAAGATTAGATAAGATTAAAAATTACCACTTTTGGCAGAATGTGCAAGTAGTACACATAGAGGATAAAATGAGAGGAGGTTGCTTGAAATGGTTTGATCATGCCTTATATCGGTTTTCGAATGCACCAGTCTATTGGTGAAGGTATTAAAAGGTGGTAAGGAATCACGTCGTAGGAAGTTGTACCAAAAGACGTACAATCTGTTGGATTTCATGCGAACTTAGTAGTTGGCACAATAGAAGACAATCCTACAGAGAAGGGGAATGATGATATGTAGTAGATGTTTCATGTGTAACAATGAGGTGGAAAATGGCAGTCATCTTTTTTTTTGTTGCACTGCGTTGTGCGGCTGGACTGATTTGGTCTCTTTTCAAGATACACAGCGTGATGTCATACTCAGTTATAAAGAGCTACTTTGCAGCTGGATTCCTGGGATTGAGCAAACCTCTACAAAAGATTTGGAACACAGTCCCAGCCGGCATATGCTGGATTTTATGGAAGGAAAGGGACGCCAGATGTTTTGAAGGAAAGATGAGTAGTGAACAACAGCTTAAATACAATTGTCTATAGTTTTTGGCTTTATGGTGTAATCTGCAGGATGTAAAGTATGAAAATAGCATGATAGATTTCATAAAACCTTTACAAGGGCTTGGAAGAGTGGAAGTAGGACAAGACAAAGGGGTTGGAACGTGGTTCCACTTGCGCTAATGTCGGTTTGTTTGGAGGGAGAGAAATAGGAGAGCTTTTGAAGGTGTAGAGTCGAGTTCTCTCAATTGTGGAGTCTCCCTTATTTTATTTTGGTGCACTCAGAAAGTTCCTTGTTGTATAGATGATTGGGTGGAGTTTGTAGAGAATCATATAGTTTTGTAGAGTCTTACCTTTTGGTATACCCCTTGTTTATGAATGAAAATACTTTACTTGATCAAAAAAGAAAAATCTTTACAAGGATAGGACTACCACAGTAGGAAGCCTCTTTTTTATTTCTTGTACAAAGAGTTTCCAGATATGTGTACTGCCTTAGTGCTAAGTTCTTCCTCTTGTGACTACATAACTTATCTTTTTTTTAAAATAGCACACAATAGAAGAAAAAGATTTATATAGGTGATAGCAATTAGTTTGAAATTAAGTTTTGGTCATGTTAATCAGTTTGTTTTAGGTCCGTTTACGAGTAGTCTTTTAGTCTTGTCAGAAATTTATATGTCCGTAGAAATTGTGGAGAACTTTAAGTGCTAGAGTAACTAATTTTTTGTAATATTGGATTAGTACGGGCTTAAGTGGAGCAACCTAGACGGTGAAGAATCACATAACCGGCTTTGTACTCATGTCTTGCCCCCAGTTTAGTGACCAGTTCCGTGTTTTGCCCAAAAATCATCAGTTCTAGGCTCTGGTGCCACTCAGCTAGATTCTCCTATATGCTCCTATATCTTATTTCGTAGACCGTAGATTAAGATAAGGAAAGTTGGTCCTTTCATTCCTTCCTGAGAATAGATGCACAATAGCTCGCGGATGAGGAATTCTTCCGCTGGCGGAGAAAGCTCGAAGAGCTTCTCTTCATTCATTACTAAGCCAGGGTCCCAAGTCTCTGAGTCAGCCCACACTTTTTCTACCCTAACTTCCTCCGAATTGAAACACAACTGCATCATCAGGTACTATAATGTTGATTCTTCAACATATAAGACTTAAATCTTTTATGTCTCTCATAATAATTCTCCATGCTTTGGTTCGAACCCTGGCACTGACAAAAGCTTGATGTTTAAGCGGAGAAGGGTAAGGGGCAGGCCCATCATCTACCGAGTCGAACCGTTCGCCTTTGACCCTCGGGGATTTCTCTGTTATAAGAAAAACAATTAAAAAAAAGTTCTACATGCTTTCAATGTCCAGTTGGAGGTTCCCCACCTTGTTAAAAGGCTTTACAAAGCCTTTATTGCATAAAAGCTAATACTTGTTGTATCAAGCTACAATAAGGCTAATTCAGAATATACTCTAGTGATCAGATGATTCAGATGCATTGGCAGCTATTAGTATGATTTTTATTGACAGGTGTTTGTAACTCTTAGTGGAATTAGAGTGTTCAGATTCTTAATATTTGAGTTATCTAAGTGAATAAGTTTAGATTTTTCATTACTAAGGAAAAAGTTTTATTCTCCGAAGTATCATTGTGGTCAGTTTTAAGTAAATTATTCTGTGTTCAGGTAATTTCTCTTTGCTTCAAGGAGGGAGCTTCTGAAAAAGGACTCAAGGGCATGAAAGAGGTAAATGCTATCCCTACCACTAAGTGAAGTGTATTGATCGTCTGTAAATGTTCCCCTACTTAAGGTAATGTTGTCTCCATTAGGTTGCAAAAGGGTATATAAAAGGTGAGAGAGTCGGGTTTGCACACCTCTCTCCAGGTGTTGATCTTTACCTTTGTCCTCGGAGCGATCCCATTATCACTATTCTTGCAAAATATGGTTTCTTCAAGGGAATGGCAGCTGTGGAAGGCAACTCTGAGTTGATGATTGGTTGTGTTGTATGGAAGAAGAATCGAACATCTTTGACTTCTATTGCTAAAAAGTCTGAGGAAAAGGCTAATTCTTCGCAGGAGCAGCTTCAAAAGTCACCATCTGGTTCTTCTACGTTGCAAGGTGAAGGACAAGGTTCTTTATCTGTGCCATCAATTGAGAACTCAGAACCATCTGCTCCACAACAGGCAAATGTCACTGATGACAAGAATGTGAACAGTATTGATTCCTCAAGCAGGACAACCTTAACAACTTCAGGTGTGAAGTCACCCCCTTTTCAGCAAAAAGAATCTGTACTTTCCAGCTCGCATCTTTGGGGATCGAGCAGTGAAGCTTCACATCAGTCAATTGCTGAACCACCCAAGGAAAGTACGGACCTCCCAAAAGCTGTAACATCGTTGCTGCCTAATGCATCAAAACGGAAGATGTCATTTTCAGATGATGATGATCTCCCTGAATTTGACTTTGGAACTGCTAGTGGAATATCTTCAACTTCGCATTGTTCCGATGGATACATTCTTGGCAATAGGCTTCAACTTTCTGGAAGTAGGATTTTAGATATGTTTAAACAGCCAACCATATCTGTTGCACCTTCAGTTTCCATGAGTATTGCTAGGTCGGTAATACCGGTCAGTAAAGATATGCCCCTAGCTAGAAATGTTAATGACCATGGTCAACTGGTCACTGCTTCTAGGCAAACGGAAGAAAACCCTAACAGCCAAAGTCATGCTATTCCAGTGGCAGTTTCAGTTTGCGCCTCTGGTTCACCAATGGTTCCGTTTGATAGCTCGGGTAAGAAGAACTTATTTTGTGATGATGATATGCCTGAATGGTTGCCACCAGATGCTCAGAATGAAAGAACAAATGAACCACCAATAACCTTACCCCCTGAATCTTCAAACTCAACCTCAAGAACGTTGCCCCCTCTTCCTACAGGATCAGTATTTCGTTATCCGTCCTCCACCACAACCCATAACAGTTTTTCTTCACAACCATCTCCTCCACTCTATCATCTTCCTGCCAATTCCAAAGTACCACCCCCTATACCCTTTCAAGATGGTCCTAGTTATTTGACAGGATTCACCTTTAATCCTGTTCCAAGGCCACAGTCTAGTTCTTTGCAGCCTGCTGATAAAAGAGTTAGGAGGCCTTGATAGTAGCTTGTAAACTCAATCAACAGTTGGACAGTTCTTCGAAATTATTCAGCAACATTCCAAAGCTGTAAATATGCATGGATAGCTAGTCAGGTTCATGGATAGATGAGTAAATTGTGACAGGCTATAGTTGGTTTTTCTTTCTTTATTTCTTTTTCTATTCCCTTCATGTGAAGTAGTGTTCCTATAGTAACAGTCAAACAGAGGACTATTGTTGTGAACAGGCTCTTCTGCATCTTATACTTGGTTTATTTAGTTGTCTTAATTAGCTGTGTTACTGATTTTCTTTTCCAGTTTTCCCACCAGTCCCAAGCCCCTGTATATCGTTCATATTATATCCGTGTATTGTAGATGGATAATGTGCTTAATAGTGTAAGTGTAGCAAGTCATGTGCTTATTAGTGTAGTGCGTAACAAATAATATCCTTAATAGTGTCAAGTGTGTAAGAAACTTGAAACAAGTGGTGGTTTTCTTGTTAGCCTGTAACTCCTATGTTGGCATTGATTCTTTTTTTTTTTGGTTTCTCATCCGGTGTCCGGTACAGCATTGGGGATATATCGTTCATATTATATCTGTGTATTGTAGATGGATAATGTGCTTAATAGTGTAAGTGTGTAACAAATAATGTGCTTAATAGTGTAGTGTGTAACAAATAATGTGCTTAATAGTGTCAAGTGTAAGAAACTTGAAACAAGTGGTGGTTTTCTTGTTAGCCTGTAACTCCTATGTTGGCACTGATTCTTTTTTTATTACTTCTCACTCGGTGTCCGGTACAGACATTGGGACTCGTCCCATTCGGAGGTAAAGTGCTCCCTAACAAAGGTGACTCCGTATCAGGGGCTCGAACTCCCCTGGCATTGATTCATTTTCCATGACAAGTGAGGATTTTATTCAATTCACAATATAATTGGACAAAGTATGTTTCCTGTTTCCAAAGCCAAGTGATCATATGTGGATTTCCTTGTGCGTCTAGGTGTGTAGTAAAAATATCCATAGGGTTACTTGGACTTGATTACAATAAGTTTTCATACCTTAGGATTCATTTTGTTTCCTTTATTAAAAACAAAAAACCTAGCATAAAAATTGTGCATCAATACAATGTTTGGTTTTATAAGTATTGCATTACAAATAGATTGTTAGTATCAAGTACTGCATTACAAATAGATTGTTCGTTTTCGAGATACATGCATAACTTATGCAAGAATCTGCGTATTATCTTATACGTTATAGAATGTGTAAGGCCGAGGGTCTCTCGGAAACAACCGCTCTACCTAACAAGGTAGAGGTAAGGTCTCTGTACACTCTACCCTCCCCAGACCCCATGTTGTGGACTACACTGGGTATGTTATTGTTGTTATAGAATGTGTAATAAGAGTACATGGACAAAAAGGAAGGATATTTGACTATATAGATACACGCATGTAAGTTCAGCATAAAAGAAAGAGGGACATGTATTTGACGAATAAATGTATGAAAAAGCGTATCAGTAGGCATATATGTATTTTATGTAGTACTCTCCTAATTTTAGTTCTTAAATTTGGAAAATTTATCACCCATAAGAGGGACTTATGGTTTTAAATTGCACTTAATACTCCCGGCCAACCTAATTTGCTAGGGACCGAAGCATATGTATTTTCTTTCCTTTGTTTGCTTTGGACTAATTTTTATTACTACCTGTTCGTTCTTTAGTTTTTTTTTTACCCCTCTTCCCCTTCAGGAGCTCCCTTTTTGCTTTCTTGGTGACTTGACGGGTTGGAGGGTGCTTACCATCTGAGTAACCCTCGCTTATCTTATTATCTTGTTATTTCTGCTTGTTGCTACTCTTTTTTTTTATCTTTTTTTGAGCCGATGGTTTATCAGAACAGTCTCTCTACCTTCTTAAGATAGGGGAAAGGTTTGAGTACAATCTACCCTCTCACGATCCACTTGTGGGTAGTGGCGGCAGAGTCAAGATTTTTACTAAGGAGGTTCAAAGTATGAAGAAGTAAGTACATGAAAAAGTTATATATATATATAGTTCTCCGCCGAAGGGGCTTCGGATGAACCCAACCTCTATCTGGCTCCACCCTACTTGTGAAATTACACTAGGTTTATTGTTGTTGTTGCTTTGGATGAAGGATTATTGTTATAGTAATCCTCCTATTCACCTACTGCAACTATTTTCGAGCACCTCATATTTTTCAGGGCGTCTAAAGGTCTATAGCTTCTTGTACTAATTCCTTCCGATGCATTATTTATTCTCTTAGCACATTTTTCGGGGCGTCTGAAGATCCATAGCTTCTTGTACCAATTTCTTCTGATGCATTATTTATCATCTTAACGTAGAATCTACTTCTTGTTAATTGGTTAGGGTATAGTTCCAATAGATAAGAGCAATAATGCCCAAAAAAAAAGGTCTTCCAACTTTATCTTTCGTTTTGTTTTCCTAGTTCACTCTAGAACTTATTCTTTTTTACCCCATAACTAACTGCGTGAATTTACTAATGTAAACAAATAAAAGCATTCTGAAAGATAGGAGCTGTAAATCATGTACAATATCAAACAAGTGACAATCAAACCAACAAGCAGCAAATCCATGTTAGCCAATTTTGGCACCAAGGAGGTCAGCTATGACATATGAACTCATGTCAACTGACCTCTCTATTTCTATCTTTTCTTCATTTTCTTACTTCCTATTTTGCTTTGGGGTGGGGGTGGGGGTGTTTTGACTTATTTTCCAAGGCATCCATAAAAATCTACAAGGTGAGTAACTTAAAAAAGAGTAGTAAAAGAAACATTTACAGAGTTTAGAGGGATCAATTGGTGACCAAACTGTCTGAATCAATGTCATCAACGGTGAGCCAGTCATTTGATTCCTCACCTTCGGAATCTTTATCCCGGTGAATCGATTGGCCAGCCTTCTGCTGACTACCTTGAGCTCTAGAGTTATCATTTAGTTGAATCCATTCATGGGACTCACTAGATGATGAAACTTTCTTTCTGTGTGTGGGCTTGCTCCCTTGCAATCTATCTGATAGATCGGTATCATCATCCTCGAGGTCACTGAAAGAAACGTCGTCCTCGTTCTTGTCAGCATATGAGGTTGTAGTCTTGGTCTTTTCATCTTCTAACTGCTGCTGAGGTTTCTCGCCATGCAATCTGTCTTTATCTTGAGAGGCATTTGCAGTCTCTGCTGAAATATTTTTCTCCTCCAATTTACTTTCAGACGCTTGCTGTTCAAGTACCTTGACATCCTTCTCAGAGGCATCAACAGTCTCAGAGTCCTTAGATGCTTCCGGCTGTGGGTCATTCTTACTTTGCAACTGCTGCAGAAGTGTCTCCCTTACTTCAACAATCTACAGTAAAAGTCGAATTAACTTGAAAAAGATGATCATGTCATCATAAATTTGCATTCAGAAAAAGTCAATGAAAGAGAACCACGTGCAAGAATGAGAAAAAGAAAAAAAAAAGAACTATGAGCAAGACCTGTTGGCTTAAGAAAGTCGATAAGTACACTGCCATACAGGGAAGAGGATACTTTGAGGATTAGATTTTCATGAGGCAAGACAGTTGAAGCCTACACTAAAATTTACAGAAGTATCTTTCACAGGTAGTACTAGAATACATCATTCTTCTCTACATCTCAAATGCCAAGTCGAAACTCGAAACTGGGATCTTTTTCTTTAGTAGGCTACACTTTGTATAAGGGATTATTTTGGGATTTCTTAGTTCTTTCGTCACTTCCCATCTAGTTTTTTTTTTTTTTTGATTGGGGTGATTGAAAAAGAAAACATTTTATTGGTGACAGAGAGGACAGATACAGACGATCAGGAGCGAGACATCATCATGGAGGAGGAGTTGGCAAAGATGAGGTACAAAATTCTAGAAGTTCAGAGAACATGGTTGCCCAGTTTAAAGCTATTGTGATGAAGACACCATTTCCCTTCACAAAGAGGACATGAAAGTCCATTTAACCCGAAAAAAGTATTCTGGTAGATATTTATCTTCCGAAGTCCAAGCATTTCTCAGTTCTGTTCTAATAACTGCACTAATGAGAAACTCTTCTAATCAGTGTTATTAAGACATCGTTTTGTCGCTTAAAGCAAGCAATTAGTTGAAGCCATGTGCTTTAGAGAAATGTGCGCTTCAAGAAAATGACACACAACAGGAAATGATTAATTCATTAAATCTCAACAAAGGAGTTGGATTAATATCAGCAATATTGTATATTTGGTACTTCAATTTGTTATGTTAATTGTAATTTGATTTAGTTTTTAATTACTTAAAGGCTGAACCCATCGGGATAAACCTAAAGTTGACATGATCTTTCACTTAAGACACCTAAACTTAGAGGTGTTCCTATTGAGGACTAACACTACCTAAAATTTGTTCCAATTACACACTTTTCGCTGAATCAAGCAGACATGACATAGCAAAACTGACAAATTAAATTAGGACATGTGTCATTTAATCCCATAGTAATATAAAAATTAAATTTTGAGTAAAAACTAATATTTCAAAAAAGAAAAATCTAAACCCTACCTCCACCCGATTACCCTTCCTTTTGCAAACACCCGTCGGAACCGACCATTGCCTCCCCCATTAATTCCAAATAAGCCAAAGACTGCAGCAATCTTAAGCTCATAAAATCAAACCAAAAAAAATATGGAAAAATCATTACTGTTATTGTATTCGGAAAGAAAAGGACAAAATTAATTCTCGGTTTTGGTTTCTCAAGCTTTTCCGGTGCAGTAACCATTGCCATGAGATCTAATCTGATTTTTTTTCCTTCTCTAATACCCTTGCCAGAAAAAATGGCTTATCAAGAAAAAGAAAAAAAAGATCTTAAATTTCTCTATCACCTACCAAGCTTAAATCGTATAATAATTAAAACCCATAATAGAAAAACAAAGGAAGGAGGTGATTGAGTTTCAATTGGGGTCTTCTTGTCTTTCTCTGTTTTGTAGGTCGAGTTTCAATTTCGTGTCAACCTTGTCGGAAATAATGGAGTTTCGCCGGGAAATATTTGAAATCCAGATCTGATTTTCTTTTTCTCAATGAGCTCTTTTGATTTTCTTTTTCTTTTTAATGGGAGAGAGAGCAAGAGAATCGAATTGAATTAAAAATGTAATGGGCGCTTTTTTCCAGTAGAGATTGCGGCGGCAGCAATCTATTGATGGCAGGAAGATGGAAGAGAAAAAGATGAAGAAGAAATAAAAAGAAAAAGAAAAATCTGTTTTTTGGGCTTCCCACGCGCCTGTTTGAAAATCACGCAAGTTGTCATGTCAGCAAAAAGTGTCTAAATGGCACTTCAGGTGTCTAAATGGTACAATTCTTAGTTCAGGTGTCTACGTGAAAGATCATGCCAACTTCAGGTGTCTCCCCATGGGTTTGGCCTTACTTAAATTGTGTGCTTCAACTTAAATTGTGTGCTTCAGTTGAAAGAAGTGTGTGGTTCACCACTTCTCACTTTTCACTTCAAGCCCCATGGAACTTCTCACTTTTTTGAGCTTTTCACTTTTGACAACATTGCTTCTAATTAACTTCAATTTTTTTTTTCCTTTTGGCACTCTATCAAATAGTTAAACAAACATTTGATACTTGACCTGGACTAGTTTTAGACAAAATCAACATGAATTTACATTAGCCTTTTTTCGTTCTTTAACATTCCTACTAATATTATTTATTTGGAGTCTATGAAGATTTAATTTTTTTCTCATTAAGAGTATTTTCTTTTTATTTGTGGTGGACCTCGTGGCAGTTTTTGTATAGTTAACTTTTTCCCCTTACTCCGTTTTTCGATTTTTTGTACTAAAATGAACCAACTTAAAGTTTTAAGAGATAATTACTACATTAAACTTGTAAGGAATAACTACTTTCGTGTAGAAGGATAATAGAGACGAAATCATCCCTTTAAGTTTAGAACAACTTATTAGAGAACAATGGTAATAGTAAGTATGAAAACTAAAAAAATAAAACATCAATTCACTAGTCAGCAGTAACATAATGAGGTACTGAGCAGACAGCATTTCTTGTAAGTTCGATGCGAAGGAAAGAACTAGATATTGGTGAAGTAAGTTCTCGCGCTTTCACACGGAGCTGGATTATTCAAACTAAACTTTTCAGCAACCTATTCTATTGTGGAACTTAGGAGTTTTGGGGGATACTAATGAAGCTAGTATGCAGATAAATCAAGAACAGTGCCAATGTTTTCTTTTAACTATATTGGCATCTGTATGGGGGTAGCACCTCTTTGGTGCCTTTCGATATTTTTCACTTAACTAAAGCTCTTATGAGATCTGAAATACTTGGGCTAAATTTGAGCCAGCAACTTTTTAAGTTGCATTCAGACAAATTTCAGCTTCATTCAACTTGTAGCCAATCGTAAAAAGACAGTATATTCATTGGCTGACTGTGTAGGGAAAATGAGAAACATTTCTTTTATCAAGTAAAGGTATTTTCTTTTATAAACATAGCCAAACTAGCCGTATACAAGGGATATACTAAAAGGTAAAGCATCTACACACTATGATTTTCTACAAACTCCGCCCAATCATCTACACTACAAGGAACTTTCTGATTACACCAAAAGAAAATAAGAGAGCGGAGACTACTCAACTGAGAGAAACTCGACTCTACTCCTAAAGCTCTCCTATTTCTCTCTCCAAACCACCCATATTAACGCAAGCAGAACATACTTCCAAGCCCTACGTCTCCTCCTAGTTCTCCCGCACTTCCAACTGAACATCATCTCTTTCACACTTCTTAGACATTGCCCAAGGAGTTCGAAATCACTTAAACATATTTCACCATAATCTCATGGTAAACCTGCAATGTATAAGAAGATGATCCACGTTCTCGTCCGTTTCCTTGCACATGTGACACCAACTGACACAGACAACCTTCCGCTTTCTAAGATTTTCCGCTGTCAAAATCACCCCTCTAGTGGCTAGCCAGGTGAAAAAGCACACCTTCGGCACACTTGGAACCCATATTGCATTACATGAAAAATCAATCTCCTCCCTAACCAAAAGTTTCTCATAAAGACTTCACAGGGAACACTCCGTTATTTTTCAGGCCCCACCACCACACATCGGAATTATCCACCAGATTGACTTGCCTATAGAATAATTCTATCAATCTTTGAAACTCACTCACTTCCCAATCTTGAAAATCCCTTCTAAATCTCAAATCTCAAATCTCAAAAAGTCACTCCATCTTGTGCCCCCTAATTTGTTGAATTGACAAGTCTCTTTGGCAAGAAATCCTATATAAACTTTGAAAATCATCTTTCAATAAAATGTTCTCACACCAGTTATGACCCCAAAAAAGTACTCTTCTTCCGTCTCCAACCTTAAAAAAAAAGGGCAGTCCAGTGCACTAAGCTCCCGCTATGCGCGGGGTCCGAGGAAGGGCCGGACCGCAAGGGTCTATTGTATGAATGAGATATTTTCCACGAAATCATCCCATCACTTCATGATATTCCTCCACAACCCACAGCCGAAAGGCAAAGCGATGTCTCTAGTTTTCCTCCCCCTTCCTTATCTCATATTTATCAACTATCACCTCCCCCACAAAAGCTTGTACCTCCACTACAAACCTCCACAACCATTTGCCCAATAGAGCTTTATTAAAGACTTTTAAATCTTTAACTCCGAGGCCTCCCCATTTTTTAGGAGATGTGACATTCTCCCGCCGCACCAAGTGAAACTTCCTTGCCCCGTCCGCCGCATCCCGAAGGAAATCTCTCTGAAACTTTTCCAACTTTTCAATGACCGAAGTTGGAGCAAGAAATAGAGACAAGTATGAAGTGGGGATGCTTGATAAAGTGCTCTTAATAAGCACTTCCTTCCCGCCACCCTGCTAGCCTCTTCTCAACCCTATGGATAACCGGATTCCACACCCACTGATCTTTGTTCGAAGCACCTAGCGGTACTCCAAGATATGTAGTCGGAAGAGCCCCAACCCTACAATTCAATACATGAGCTAGCGATTCAATGTCATTCACCTCCCCAACAGGAAAAACCTCACATTTCCTTAAATTAGTTTTAAGACCCGACACCACCTGATACCAAGCGGGACTTGGCCTAAAAAAGTCAATTGGGTCTCAACAGCATCACAAAAAACTAAGGTATCATCCGCGAACAACAAGTGAGACACTGAGATTGTCCCTCCACCCCAGCCGCCTCGAAACCCTTCAAATAACCCCCCGAAACAGCTCTATCCATCATCCTGCTCAAAGCTTAATTCCATGTGCAACCAATTCAATGAAATTAGGTGATTCCTAAGGTTCTAACAGAATGGAGTAACAAGGAAAAAGGATGATCTGAAGTTCTCATCTCTTCCCAACTTCAACCCAAACACCCCTTCAACCTCGGGGGGGGGGGGCAAGAAGAGTAAATAAAAGAAGTGCTTTATAAATCTAAAAAGCTCATCACTTTCGCAATGTCAAGCTTTAACAATTTACTGACCAAGCTTAGGCCAATGTATGGTACTAAATATTCCCTAGTGGCCATGTAAACTTCCATACTCTCATTATAGAAACTGCCCAATTCAGAAACACAGAAACTAAGAGTACAATTAATTCAATTTGCATGAATTAGCTGGATAGTTTGATTGTTCAGTAAATGATATGCGATGTACTAGAAGTACTTCAGAGATACAGCTGGAATGATGGCCCAATCCAAATTGTAATCCTTAAAAAAGTTGCAGGTGAAACAACGTAATTTAGTATATTAACTTATCAGAGAGGAACTTGCCTCAGGGGTTGACAACAGCTCCAAGTCATTCCCATTCAACCTTGGAAGCAATAAAACGAAATAGATCAACCAAAATTGCCCATCAGATAATTCATGGCAAACCTTATGCCTTAACGACTCAAGTCTAGGCACAAACTGAACAATTGATGCCACATGTTCTTTCTGACTATCAGACATGGAAAAATCTGCAAGAAAATTTGATAACCATCAACCCAGAGGCCATAAGAAACATGAAAAATAGTTGTGCAAACAAGGCCTCCATCAAGGAACTACTCCTTTTGAATGACATATAAAGTATTATGTGTAAGCATCCAGAAGTGGTGAAAACTCTGAAAAGAACAAGAAAGGAAATTCACTGCTATTTATTCTAGTTACATTCCCTACATTTTTTTTAATAAAGTTCTACACTAATATAGTCTTCTTTAGGAAGTGTACAGAGCAACATAGAATTGTTCCACAAGTTAATTCAAGATAAATATAAATAGGACTAAAAATTTACTTCGAAATAACGTATCATAATAAGCGAATTAAAGAACTAAAAGTCGAAGATAAAAATACTTGGTTTGCTGATACATGTGAAAGGTCATGGATGAATAACCCATAAACATTTCCAGCTTAGGAAGTTGCTGCATGCTAAAATCTGCCAACACATTCTGTCAGGTAGACATGCAAAGTCACTTACCTGATAAACTTCCTAAATGAAAACAAAATATATTCAGCCCCAAAAACTAGTGAAAGAAAATATTGGACAGAGAAAAGGAAGCAAAGATATAGAATTCATATTCATAATTTGAGTTCTATACCGTTGATGGGGTCTGGATGAAAGAGGATATTGTCAAAAGTTCAGCATCTAATAGTTTACGTTCGGTAATTAACCAAAAAAATATGCTAGTATCCATTTTTCCTTTTCTTGTTGAGGGAGCAAGGCAGTCCCAAAGGATTGATTAATCATTTTGCTATTAGTTAATGTATAATTTCCCCTACTAACCACATGTGAGTATATGTTATGCCAAATTTTGGATGCATGCATGTTATTCAAAGTATATATACAAATCATCTATATGCCCGTCTTGTTTGGGACCGAGGTGTAGTAGTTGTATACAAAGCATTCTATAAAATAAGGTAACGGCTACATCTGGAAGTGACTAAAAACCATAACACACTTTTCCTCTTAAATCATGAAAAAAACATAGGCTTGACAAAAAGATGAATACCTTATTATAATCATAGTAAACGAACAACATGATATTGGGAAGATAGCTTGGAGCACCTTATCTGCTCCCTCTTCTCCTTTCCACTATTATTATTATTATTCTATTATTATCTTATTCTTCAATTATATTATTATCGTAGTTTCTTTTGCTTGGGTTTTCTTACTGTTTTTGTTGTCAATATTTTTCTGTTCTTAGTATGTTCATCAGATCTTCTTTCACTCTTATATTTTTCAGACCTGTTTTGGAAACGCTTTTCTTGAGTTGAGGGTCTATCAGAAACCATCTTCTCTACCTCACACAATGTAAGGGTAAGTTTCGCGTACACTCTACCCTCCCCAAACCCCACTTGTGGGATCACACTGGGTACCCTTTTGTTGTTGTTGTATGATGTTGGAAGATAACAACTAATAGCAGTTCAACTACTAAGGATCAAACCACCATCATTATCATATCAAATATAAAGTATGTAACACCTATTGCAACTCTTGGTGACAACAAAGTGCTGTAATATACCAAATACAGTTTCCAAATTATACATAACAGGAAACAATTTGCATCCTTTGCCCGAAAAGCTTTTTCTCAGCCGTCTGTCAATCTCGATGAGATTCAGAGAGCACTTATTAGTATTGGAATGAAATGGACCTGAATAGAGCAGAACTAATATAGAAGATCATGTAACCAACATCAAACGATTTGGGATTGAGGCATACATTAATTAAATTTCAGCCAATATCCAGCAAATAAACACAAGATTGTTACAAAGGCATGAATAAGTGGTTTCCACATAGGAACAAAACTGTTACAGTTTGTTTGGATGGTTGTTACCTATTGTATTGTATTCTGGTATTAGTTTAAATACAATGTTTGTCTTGATTGTTACTTAAATTTGATTGTATCTTATCATTAAATTCATCATCATGTAACGATGAAAAGTCCTATTACGACCGATTTTGTGTGATCGTGTCGTTACCTCTTTTTTTTCTCATTGTCTTTACATATTATCTAACAATCCTATTTTATCATTTACCCTACCTTTTTATAGTAACTTCACGCCGTACCCTACTTTTCTTGTAATAGGTTTATCCTTCAAATTGCTAATGTGTGACATTATGTAACAACGGAAAACGATACAGTATAATACAACACAATGTGATACAATACATAACATTATAAAAAAATATGTAACAACCATCCAAACAAATGATCACCACTCAAAGAAACTAATCATCAAGTAATAATACTCATATAACACAGCCAGTGAACTAAAAACAAATTATTTAGGAATTAATTACCACTTGGTAAAGAGATTGGAAAATCAGTCCACAATTGAGGCCGCTGCGAAATTGTGCTAACAAAATCCACAACTTCATCAGTAATACATACAACTTCCTCATCATCATCGTTATCGTTATCGTTATCGTTATCGTCATCTTCATCATTTTCACGATCCATTACCTCATCACTAAACTGTAAGAAATTGGACGTTAACTTAGAGGAAAACATAGATAAGCTCGATTTAAAGCTATCTCCAATCTCAACTAAATCGCTCTTAATTCCACTAAATCGCTCCTCTTGATCCGATTGTTTCTCCGAGGACAAAGTCGGCGATGTTGGAGCAAGGAAGGCGGCAACACCGCGGAGATGGTGTGAGAATGTTTGGGAAATGGCGGAGAAATCGTCCTTTACGCCGGAGGAATTGGGATCGGAAACCCTAGACGGCGGCGATGAGGGTTTTTCTTCGCCGCCGGTGACGACGTCATCATCGAATTTGAAAGGATTTGGAAGAGGAAGAGAGAACCAAGATGACATTTCTCTTTCTTCAATTTGTTAGTATTTCTCTCTGTTATTATTTCCTGTCCTTGTTCTGTTTTTTTTTTAAAGAAGACATATTAGTGCAATTATATTATAAAGAAATGATCATACAGTAAGTTTTTGTAGTATTACTTTTTGTTGATTTAAACTAAGGGTGGCCAGTGGGCCGGGCTCGGGTCTGGCGGGCCGGGTCTGGCGGGCCGGGTCTGGCGGGGTCGGGGCGGGACGAGCCAGGGGGTCGGGTCTAGGGGGCCTGGCGGGGTCGGGTCTAGCGGGACCTGCTCCAGTCCCGTCGGTATTGGGTCGGGGCGGGGTCGGGGCGGGCTCGGGCTCGGGCTCGGGGGGTACGGTCGTGTTTTCCTTTTTTCTTTTTCTTTTTTAAATAACATATGTATAAAAAAAACTCAATAAACAAAACAAGATAGTGTAATAAAAACATCTCAATGCTGTTTTTGTGCCTCTTATATTATTTAATAGACATATGATTTTTTTGTAATACAAATACAATTGTCTAAAATCTAAATTGCAACTTTGTGGTGTTGTCCAAAAGTTGCAAATTACATAATAAAATTGCAATTAAAAAAATTACATTCTCAAAAAAACATGTTCTAATTGCTTGATGATTTCCTGTGGTTCTTCGGTTGGAATTGGTATTTGTTGGTCAAATTGATCCACGTCGCTTCCACTACCTTTGGTTAAGATTTCGTTGTAGTTTTCATCATCTTCTTCGTTGATCTCCGGTTGACCACACCTTCTCCGCTCCGCTCGTATCCATTCTCTCGAATAATACCGCAATTTCCAAGTCGTCTCCCGCCAATGAGTGTCTCGTGGTCTCCTATTTGATATCTCGCTCACGAGAAAAAGCGCTTTCAGACGCAGCTTGATGACGCTTGAATGTTCAAAACATCTCGAGTCATCAATGAAAGTGTCGGAAAGGTCTTCTCATTCCCCTCCAAAAGATTTTCAAAAAGTCTTCATGTCCATCTTCATTGATAACTTCTTGATACGGTACGAACCCCGTAAAACAAAAATATCCAACTCGCTAATTTGGTTAGTAGTAGAGGTACGGCCGCACATTCTATTTATGAGGCTTTCAATACTAGCCGCAAAAAACAAAGATGTCTTTTGTGAGGTTGTGTTGAAGATGAAGAAGATGGTATGGAAGCCGGGTAAGTTACTAGCATTTTCTTGTTGATAAAATCTATATATATTTTTGCATTGGTGTTCTACGCTAGACACCGCTTCTTCTTTAGTTTGTTCAATAGGTGGTGGGTGATTTAGATTTTTGGGACTTGGAGGTGGTAGTACTTCTATAAAATTGTAAATAGTTTCAATTAGTGATTTAGTACCGTCTATTTTAATAGTAGGATTTAATACAGAACCAATAATATAAATAGAGGGAATAGGAATAAAATATTTTTTAATTTTGACAAACATTTTTTTAATAGTCGCCTTATAAGTTTGGTTTTTTCATATATTCACTAAGTAATAAAAATATTAGAGTTATATAAAATAACATAGTTGAAATAGTAGGATAATATATACCGGAAAATTCTTTTGTTGCTTGAAAAAATTTCTCTAAAAATACAATAAGTTCGGAAATTTTTACCCAATCACTATCTAAAATCATATCAGCTGGCTTTTTATTATGAGAGTTAAAAAATAAAGTTATAGGTAATTTATAGTCATAAGCAACAAGTAGTTGCTCGTATAAAGAATTCCACATAGTGGATACTTCTTGTGGAATTCTTCTATAAGGTAGTCCACAATCGTGACAAGTTTTTTTATATTCTTTTCTACGTTGTATTTTATTACTTTTAAAAATAAAGTTTATAGCAAATTGTATTTTACTAAGAATGTCTTCAAAAAGTGATAGACCATCCTTTACAATTAAGTTATATATATGGCACGCGCATTTTATATGAAAATGATCTGAAAAAGATGGAGTTAAACTATTTTTTAACATTGTAATTGCGTAATTGTTATTAGAAGCGTTATCTAATGTAATAGTCATAATTTTATCGGTAATTCCGTAATAATCGCACACTTGATAAATATTTTCTGCAATAAAAGTATCAGTGTGCCTATCATCTATATATCTATACGCTAAAATACGTTTTTGCATAGACCATTTATAATCTATCCAATGACAAGTTACAGTTAAATAATCATGGCCGTTAGTACTACGACCTATAACAGACGTGATAGATACTTTGCCATTAAAATGATATAATGAAAAACGTAAATATTGTTGATATTCATGCGCGAATTTAAATACATCTCTCTTAACAGTTGATCTAGGAAAACCGTTAAAAGCAGGATTATATATATCTCTAATGTAATGTGTGCGTTAAAAAATAAAGTTATAGGTCTTCTATAATCATAAGCAACAAGTAGTTGTTCATATAGAGAATTCCACCTAGTCGCTACTTCTTCAGGAATTTTTCTAAAAGGTAATCCACAATCGTGACAAGTTTTTTTATATTCTTTTTTTCTTTGTATTTTATTACTTCTAAAAATAAAGTTTATAGCAAATTGTACTTTATTAAGAATATCTTCAAAAAGTCATAGACCATCATTTACAACTAAGTTATAAATGTAGCACACACATTTTATATGAAAATGATTAGGAAAAGATGGAGTTAGTAGATATTTTAAAAGTCTCACAACATAATTATTAAAAGAAGCATTATCTAACGTAACAGTCATAATTTTGTCAATTATATCATAATAATCGCAAACTTCATGAATATTTTGTGCAATAAAAGTTTCAATGTGCCTATCATCAATATATGTATATGCTAAAATACATTTTTGCATAGACCAATTATGATCTATCCCGACTGGTCTGGGACACTATGTGAACCTTGTCCCGACTGAGAGCGCATTGGCGCACCCGACTTTGTAGTCTCGTATTCATCTCACCTAGCTTTGCGAAAGCCTTGTACATGTCTCAATAAACCTCACGTCCCACCTTGGCCTTTTTCGATTTTAAATTTATAAATATTTTTACAATTTTTACATCTAACTACTTGATTCTCTTGGCCCCTGTCAAAAAAATCCATGCAACTGATTTTAATTTTTGTTGTGTGGGGCCTCGACTCATACTAGGGGGAATAGAAGGCGTTCCGGTTTTAGTTTGAGGCTGAGACTCAGTCTGAGGTTGAGGTTGTTGAGGTGCACTAGTGGGTGTGTCATCTAGATTATCGTCTAAATTAAAGTCTGGTTCAGTTGCAGAATATATCTCATCATCTAATGGTATATCATTAAAAAAATCAGTTTCATCTATATGAGTGTAATCAATCAGAGTATCCTGACTAGGAATATGATGACTAGAAGAAGTACCCATGCCCTTGTTACCCCTACCAGAAGAAGCACCCTTACTCTTACCCTTAATCATACATCTAAATCCTTCCATTTTAATTATGCAAATAAATAATTAAACATAATAAAATTAAGTGCGATAATTAAAATAAAGTAACAATAATAATTTAAAGAAGGAATGAAGGTACCACACGTCGAGGTGTAATTGAGGTTGAAATTGAAACTTTGCTCGATGGATGATCCTCAAGTTAGTTGCCAACTTCAGTCCCAATTTTTGAACTTTGATATAATTATACAAATGAGCAAATAAAATAAAATATTTAGTAGGCAATGTAGACTTATAGAGAGATAGATTGAGAGATTAGGAAGATTGTAGGAAGATTGGTGAGATAAAATGAAAAGAAAATGAGGTATTTTATAATTGAGAAATTGGGCTAAAGTGTAAATATACTAACTTAGGGTTAAAAATAAATATTAAGGAGATAAGAAGATTTATGGCCATTGGAACCGTTGCACAACGGCCAAAATCTAAATTTAGTCGTTGTTGCAACGGTTAGTTTTGCAAAGGGGGATCGGGATCGAGGCGGGTCGGGGCGCAGCGGGACGGGCCCAGGTCCCGTCCCGATTTTGAATCCCGACACTGTAAAAAATTTTTTAGGGGGATCGGTGCAGGCGGGGGCGGGTCGAGATCGGACCGACCCGACCCACTGGACAGCCCTAGAGCATAGAGATCAAAAGGAAGTAATGGATATTGAATATCTGATAAAAACAAAACTTAAAAAATATGCTAAGGTTCTCTCATTAAATGAATAAACACAAACCTTATCAACTTTATATACGTGCTTGATTTTAAATCTTCGTATTATAAAATGCATATATAATAATTAAGTTACTTATTTGTCATATTATTTAATTCTTAGAGACACTGCATTAAGAATTTAAACATAAAAATATATAGATAAGTATAAATTGATTTTGAGATGATGTAAAAATAATTGAGCTTATTTCTTTTTATGATAAATATTACCCTGGCATATTACCCCGAATGATTTAGAACATTTGTTGTAGATGGATAGCTTCTTCCTATATTTCTCCAGTACTTACAGGCTTTTTGGCATTACCAATGCGCGAGGATGGCCTTTCAATCCCACAGAGAATTGCAAGATTGCTGACACCTGAGGTGACTGATCAATTGAAGTGCTAAAGGTTAGGTCTGTTAGAAAAGAAAAAAACGAAGAAAATGTGAAAGAGCCAGAGGATAAAAGTTGTCCTACTGGAGGGGCAGATCTGCAAATTTATAAGTGTACTAATTCAAAGACTGAATGTTAGCAGTTTAAGTTTCTATCTTACTATTTTTCCACACATAATATTTTTCTCATTGTTTTTCTCAGGGTCATGTGCGCATCGCGGGGTACGTATAATAATACTGCTTAAAGAGAAGAACCTGAATTTATACTTTTTGAGTTCTTGCCCACGTTTATCTTTATTAAAGCATTCATCCAATGAAAGAGAGAATTTGAATGAATGACAAAAAATTCTCACAAGTGAATCAAGTAAAATTTATTGTAGACAGAAGATAAAATTGTCGCGACTACAGTAACTTCTGAGATTTCATGAAAACTTGAAAATATTGAATTACAATACGACTTATAACTAAGGTTGTCCAGTGGGCCGGGTCGCCCCGATCCCGATACCCGCCCCGCCCCGCCCCGTCCCGATCCCCAAAATAAATAAAAGAAATTGTCGGGGTTCGAACTCGGGACGGGGCCTGTTCCCGCCCGTCCCGACCCGACCCGACCCATCCCGACACCAACCCGTTCCCCTCCCCCTTTGCAAAAATAATCATTGCAACAACGGCCAAATTTTGATTTTGGTCGTTGTGCAACGGCTATAACGGCCATTTTTGACCCCCCCACCCCCTTAATATTTATTTTTAACCCCTAAGTTAATATATTTATACTTTAACCTTATTTTCAACTATAAATAACTCATTTTTCTCACAAATCTTCCTACCATCTCTCTAATCTCTCAATTTATCTCTCTACAATTCTACAAATCTTCCTACTATTAAATATTATATCAAAGTTGAAAAAATTGGGAGTGAAGTTGGCAACTAATTTGAGGATCATCCATCGAGCAAAGTTTTAATTTTCAACATCGATTACACGTCGGCGTTTGGTACCTTTGTTCCTTCTTTAAATTATTATTGTTACTTTATTTTAATTATCACACTTAATTTAATTTACTTTAATTATTTATTTGCATAATTATAATGGAATGATTGAAACGTATGATTAGGGGTAAGAGTAAGGGTGCTTCTTCCAATAAGGGTAACAAGGGTAAGTGTACTTCTTTTAGTAATCATATTCCTAGTCCCGATGATTTGATTGATTTCAGTCATATTGATGAAACTGCTTTTTTTAATGATATACCATTAGATGATGAAGTAGATGAACCAAACTTTAATTTAGACGATAATATAGATGACACACCCACTAGTGCACCTCAACCTCAGGCTCAGTCTGAGCCTTGGCCTGAAACTGCAACCTCAATGCCTCATATTCCCCCTAAAATGAATCGATGCCCCACAAACTGAAAATTAAAATCAGATGCATGACATTTTTTTGATAGAGACGGAGATAATCAACTAGCTAGATGTAAAATTTGTAAAAATATTTATAAATTTAAAATAGGAAAAGGTCAAGGTGGGACGGGAGGTTTACTGAGACATGTACAAGGCGAGTACACAGCTAGGTGGAATCAATACCTGGCTAAAAAACCGGGTGTGCCAATGCCATCTGAATCGGGACAAGGTTCCCATAGTGTCTCCAACCTAGTACATGGTCAAATTAACCCGACGACGGGGGGATTTTTGGTCCTAAATATGATTAAAACAAAGATAGGGAAAATATGGGAAAATTAATAGCGGCGGAGGGTTTGCCTTTTTCATTTCTTTCATCTCCTAGTTTTATTCATTACATAAGAGAACACATATAATCCTGATTTTAATGATTTTCCTAGATCAACTGTTAGAAGAGATGTTTTTAAATTTGCAAGTGAATATCAACAGTATTTACGTTATGCATTTTAATGGCAAAACGGCTATTACTTATGACATAGGCCGTAGTACTAACGGTAATGATTATTTAACGATAACATGTCATTGGATAGATCAAAATTGGTTTATGCAAAAACGTATTTTAGCATATAGATGATAGTCACACTGAAAGTTTTATTGCAGATAATATTAATGAAATTTGTGATTACTATGAAATTAATTATAAAATTATGACTATTACATTAGATAATGCCTCTTCTAATGATTATGCCATAAGACTTTTAAAACTTAGATTAACTCTTATCTTTTCTTGATCATTTTCATATAAGATGTGCTGCCATATTTATAACTTAGTCGTAAAGGATGACTTAAATTTTTTTGAAAGCATTCTTGATAAAATACAATTTGTCATAAACTTTATTTTTAAAGGTAAAAAAATACAAAGACACAAAGAATATAAAAAAATATGTCATGATTGTGAATTAGGTGATATTATCTGTATGAGCAACTACTTGTTGCTTACAATTATAGACAACCTATTATGAGATGAGCCGAAGAGGTGCAAAAATTTTAAATTTTAAAGAGTAACCTCATGTAAATACCATAAAATAAGATATGATCCTGTCTTGGAAATTCCGTAACTATTTCAAAGGCTAACCCGAAATTATTGGTCACGTAGAAATGCTATAATTAGATTGCCTTGCAAAATGCATAATAATAAAAGGAAGACAAATTTTCAATGAAACATTATTACAATGAAGATAGCAAGAAAATCCTAGGGAAAAAAAAAAAGTACACAAAAAGACCAGATTTCATATCCAAACAAATGTACAAATCACTAAACAAATTTGTTTCACAATAAATCGGGTGTTCAAAAATCACCAAATCTTACAAAAAAGAAATTTAAAACTGATAAAAATTATGAGTCGAATATTATTGAGCGCGCCCACGATGTTTGCAAATAATGTATGAACAAAGAAAGCTACCTAGATATTTAACAAATAATTCCTACCCTCTGCATATCTTTCTGAGTATCAAAATCATAGCTGAATACAGCAACATGTTCTCTCTGGACTTTTGCTCAAATGAGGCCAGTATTATAAGGATTATAGGCGGTTTGTACAGGCATAGCGGGGCCGTATGGATTGGCATTTGCTCCATAAGGGTTGGCGAAAGGATTCGCGTTTTGTTGTGGTTGGTGAGTCGTCATCATCATCATCTGTTGTTGTTGCTGCTGAAACATGAAAGCCTGTTGTTGGTTGGCCATGGCTGCCATCTGTACATTTGTGGGGGCCGCAACCATGTTGGAGACGTAGAACGGGTCATATCCTACATTATGCATCATCGGAGTTGCCGCTGGTGCATGTTGTTCCCATGGATTATAGCTCACGTTTCGGTTGATTTGTCTCATTGCATCATCATACAAACTATCTAGCGTAAGTTTGTCGAGTCCGCCGGCCTAGTTTCACAGTAGGAAGTATTAGTACCATGGCATACACAGAATTTTGCATAAGCGGTGTCGGTCTATTGCCCATATTTAGCTTGTACTTGGATTTGGATCAGATACTCCTTTTTCTAGCTATTATTTTCCTTCATTCAGGTATGGGGGCAGGGAATACGAAGGTCGAGTAGGCTTTGTGTGACATATAGGTCACGGGTTCGAGCCGTGGAAGTTTTTCCTTCTATATGTGTGTAACATGTTATGTTTTAGAACAAACTTATTCTCACACACGAGAGGAAAAACTTTTGTGAAACGATGTCGGATAACACCACTTACCAAAGGGGGGTTGTTTTCACCCCTGGTCAGTATAAGTATTGACTCTTTATAAATGTGAAAAAAAATGTGCACTGGTGCATCTAAATCTTCTGCATGCATTACTTCAGCGGTTTAGCCCCCAAAATTAGAGATGGTAAAACACTAATTTTGTCTCTTACTATAAGATTCAATTAATTTTCCAGTCAACGCATTGAAAAGCAGTCAACGCATTGAAAAGCAGAGAAACGAGAAAGATGTGTTACCGTACCAGTTTACTAGCAGTAGCGGCGCTCTCATTCGAGCTGGGAGCTTCCACAAGAGCCAGTTCCCAGCCTGTTCCATTAGTAAGATTTGAACCAGTTGAAGTCGGTGGGTTAGTAGAGCCTGCGACAGCACCAAGAGTCAGAATTTCCATCTTGGGGACGGGGGCTCGGACGAGTTCCGAACATTTCTAGGTATCTAGTGCAATTGAGTTTGAGAAACTTACCAACTGGTATGATAGCTAAAGCCAAAGGATTTTTCTCATCTAGTTCTGCAACAGCTGGAGAAGGATCGTCCAAAGACTACACACAACAAATATAAGGCTTTAAATATCCAATCATAGAGTTAAATACAATAAAAGGTTACAGATGAAATATTGACTTGAAACTATTACCAAAAGATCAGCCGGTTCTGCTGGAGGAGCTTCGGTTTTAACAGGTTCCGGCTTTGGTTCGGGTTCCTTTTCAGGTTCGGGTGGAGGCGGAGAACGGGACCCAACATCTTTGACCTCTGGGTCCTTTTTGTACTCAATAGCCAAAATAACTTTGGGTTCCTGGAAGTTGAAAAAAAAGGATTATTACCTTTTTGGACTGCCTTAAAACATAATAGCCGGTAGATGTATATGTTTTGTAAAATATATATAAATATACATAATCAGTGTATAGGTCTTATATGTTTTGGCCAGCCCCTGTAATTAATTTTGGCCAACGGGTCAAAATGAAAAAATCCCAAAAATAACTTGCATTGAAATTTAAGATCTCATTGGAGTAAAACAGACTTGTTCGTATCAAATTCAAGTCTAACTGCTACCGTTATCAAAAAGTATTTTCGCATGCTTTTTGAGCTTCTCATGTGAAGGGGTTTGTTAAACATAATTAGAAAAATAAAGCAAGTTGTCTATGTTTACCAGCTCCATCCAGAGATAATTGACGTTTGTCAAGGTGTGAGGAGATTTCTTACCGAATCTTTCCGCACTGTAGAAGCTCGTGGTGCTTCTCTCACATACTCTTCCATGGCTTGTAAAAATGATGCAGGGGGCTTGAAAAATAAAATGCAAAAGGATTAGGTATACATCTACCAGCAAAAATTTGCATATATTTTTCCAGAAACGTTTTCTCGTACCTGCTCAATTTTAATAAATTTCTCGCCACGTCCCACGTCAATACTTTTACATATTTCATGTAACTCCGAAAGCGCCTCCGCCTATAAAATAAATGGAGATTTATCAGGAAAGGTGTCTAAGTTCCTAAAGTATTAGCTGGCTCTGATAATAATCTCTGAGGATGGTACCTGCTGACCAGCCCTGCGGTATATATCCAGAGACCTAAGAGCATCATTCCGTTGCATCTCAAAGAACTGTCGAGAAAATAACTCAGTTAACCTTTATTAGTTATTACTGAGGAGAAATAAGACTATCTATATTATAACCAAAAGAAACCCTACCTTGTCAACTAAATTGACTGTACCATCACTGATAGCGTTGTAGATTTTAATGCTTTCTGAAGCAACCTATCAAATTATAATAAGCAGACAGTGAGAAAACAAATACATGTATTGTTTCTGATAAATCTATGAAGAACATATTACTTACCATTGAAAGTGCTAACTGAATCACAAAATTGTGAACAGATGCCCCCTGTGGCTGCAAGAAAGTTTCATGATGAAAAATTTAAGATCAAGAACATTTTTGTCAATGTAGCAACTATATTGAACTGATTATGAAGAGTAAAAATATACCTGACAGCCGATAATACGATACAGAAGTTGCTGCAAGGCTGGTAACTGCTCAAGCAACTCCGGCGTGTCCAAATCTTTAGTTCTCTGCATCAAATGCATTAAAAACATAAGAAAATCCCAACATTTAATGTTTTCACCTAAAGACAAGAAGATTAATATGGAAAGCAATTTGGATCCTCGCAATATAGAATAATGATTGCTGCACAAAAACAAAATATATCCGCACACATAGGCCATTAGATATCCAGCAAATCTAGTCCCCAAGAGGATGGCCTAGTATGCGAGTGACAAACTGAAGATCCAAAATTTGAATCCCTACTACAACTCTTGGGGTGTGTTCGGTAGAAGGAATTCTCGTGGAAAATATTTTCTAGGAAAATGTGTTTCTTACTTATTTTCTTGTGTTCGGTGAGCATTTGTATATAAGCTAGACAAATACTATGGGAGGTCGGAGTGGGGGAATAGGGGTGTGGGGTGGTGGGGTGAAGATGAGGTGTGTTGGAGGGTAGGGAGGACACAATCAATGAGGAAATGCCACTTGTGGAACTTGTTTTCGCTACTTCCACTAGGGAAATCATTTTCCTCATTTTTATGGAACTTGTTTTCCTAGAGAATGGTGTGAGGCCCTTCCTTAGACCCTGCTAACGCGGGATACTTTGTGCACCGGGCTGCCCCTCTTTTTTTCCTAGAGAAAATGTTTCCCAAAAATTTTGACCAACCGAACTTAGAAAACATTTCCTGGAAAATGACAAAGCTATCCGGTTGATTAGTTGAGGTGCGCGTAAGTTGGACCTGACAACCGATATAATACACACACAAACATATAAAAAATAACTCCTTTAAACTAACTATTGACAGATTAAACAGAGTATTTTTTTTCTTACCGGACGATCGGTCTCCACATCATATTTCAAAACTCGAAAACATTCCAGCCTCTCCTCTAGGAACAAGGCATATGGACGCACCCAAGCAGAGTAATCCCATGCTGAAGAGTTTACCAGAGCAATTTTTCAATATTGAAGGAGGGCACTATGGTCAACTTCATGTAAGCAAGAAAAAAGGTTGATAATATGCATACCATTTGGACTAGAGTCGTCTTTGAAATGAGCCATGTTAAGCATGCGATTTCTGCTGCGCCCATAGTTAATAAGTTCCTCATGGAATGTGGGGTCTACCTCTCTTAAAGCACGGTGAATGACGATCAATGTTTTTAGCGCAACCTGTAAAGCAATGACAAAGAAAAATGAGTCTTAAAACATTCGAACCAACACATAATTATCAACATTATTCCTTAGCCCTAGAAGTTAGACCTTAACAAAAGCAAGGCAATATTTAGGGCCCATTTGGCCATAATTTAATTTTTTATTTTTTTGCTTTTCTTTCAAAAACTTGTTTGGTTATACATGTCAATTTTTCACTCCAAACTTGAAAAAAGTTCGAGTAAAAAGAAAATCCCTCACAAAACATAAACATTTTTTCAAGTGAAATGCATGTCCAAACACAAATTCAACTTCCAAATACCTTTTTTTCAACTTGATTTCAAATACTAATTTTTTTTTTCAAATATCACTCAATTCGTGTCCAAATGCCTACTTAGTCCTTTGCAGTTGAAGTTAATTGCAGAAAGAATGAGCTTATAATCATATCTGTTTTTACCAATGAAATTAAGGCCAGTGGCTATCCAATAGACCAGAAAACATAGTACACAGCACAAAAACTGTTGTTATTTGTCTCATAATAGGTCAACTCATCTTGGGTACTTTGACTACATCTATGACCGAGAGTATAGATTGATCGGGTATTTGATTTGATTTTGTATGTTTACGTCACACACACACACACACATATATATATATAGATATACAAAGTATGAGAATGCTATGCTATTTCACAAGATATCTTATGAATAAAATATTAGGTATTTATAAAGAATTAAATTTTATTAGCTTTAGTTCACTACCTTTAATTAATCGAAATAAATACTTTATATATGTCATAATATACATTTATTGGCTATATTCCAGCAACCGTATCCACACTCGAATCCATACCCCCGAATCCTAAAAGTTATGTAATGAAGAGTCTGACCTCTACATCCGCAGCGAGCAACACCGGTGAGAACCATCTCATGAATCCTACTTCATCCAACACTTAAATAGGAAGCAATTATTCTTAAAGGGAAGTTATTGCTTTGAATGTGGTAATTATGGGGATCCTTTTCACTTCAGACCAATAGTGGAAACCTGATTGCTAATGAAACTGGGGACTTATACCGCATTCAATGTATTTTCAATTTTTGGTTGCAGAGTTTGGCGTAATTAATGTAATAACATGGCATTTATGTAACTGTAACTCAGTTAGCCAAAATAGCAAGCTTATAGGCTTGGCCACTACACAAAAATTCTCTCCCGTTTCCTGGCCCCTCACAAAACAGGAAAGAGAAGAAACATAAAATGCATATCTAGTTAAATAATGTGAAGCTAGTTAAAAGTTAAAACTATGAAGAGCAAAAGGCAATAGATGAGCAGCGAGAAACAAAAAAAATGGAAACTCTACCTTACCTAAAGGAAGGATCATTCGAGGGATTTAATATTTCTCTTCACTAATGGAGGGATTGTTCGAGTGAATTTAATTTACTTCCAGGAAGAACATAGTTTATTTTATTTTATTTTCAGGACAATGCTGGCTGAGGGTTTCATAGCACCCCCTGATTTCTCATATTCACCTTTAGAAACTTTATCATAATTTGTGCTTATAGAAACGATAAACTAACAGATCTTTGCCAAATCAGCATTTCGGGAAGTAATAATGATTGAGAGGTATGGAACAAACTTTTCAAGAATTTACCTTTCATGAAAAAAGTGCTACTGAATTGAATTCATTATGCTTCTCAAATATAGAAACTATAAGCAGCGCTAGGCAATAGATCAGATAGTGAATAGTTAACAAAATGAACATTTTCTCTTCTCTTAATGGAGGAATTGTTCGAGAGATTTAACTTATTTTCCCGAAAGAACCTAGTTTTATTTAATTTGTGTGAAGGTATTTGACTGGGACGGAGTTTAAGAATAGAAGGAAGACTTCTAAAACTTGTGGTCTAAAACAAGCCATAGATATTTGTGTGGCTATAAATGTTAAATTGTTGTACAGAATATAGAAAGATGTCATTCTTTTTGGGACTGACTAAAAAGGAAAGAGTGTCACATAAATTGGGACAGAGGGAGTAATATCTAGAATTTAACTTTCATGAAAAGGTGCTACCGAATTGAATTTATTATTCATACCGCCCAATTATGTGTCTTTGACAATCTTCTCGCAAGAGCATGAATGCAGTATGCAACATCAGCTCGAGGCCTGGTAGCCGAAATGGCAGAAAAAATGGCTGAAAATGAGAATCGAAAAAATTCTATCAAATCCCATTCTGAATGCAGTTTATTGCTATAATTCGGTAAGTAAAACATCTCCATAACATGACGATCTGATGCTTACCTCTTATGTACTTCTCCTTTGCTGGCTGTTCAACATGATTTGTTGCCTTAACTATAGCAATGTCCAATTCCTGACGAACATTAAGAAAACGGGTATCAAAAGAACACCCAAAAAAGAACGTAGAACGAGAACAGCTAGCAAAGTAAAGGGATAATTACATTTTTGGACCGCTTAAAAGAATATTAGCCAACAAATGTATAGGTTTTGTATAGTGAGTATAAATATACATATTGTAGACACAAAAAACACATATAATATACATAATCAGTTTGTATATTTTGGCTAGCGCCCGTATTAATTTCAGCCGACGGGCCAAAAATGGAAAGCCCAAAAATAAATATCATTACCTTATAGCCACTGTTAATTTTCGCTAAACTGACAGTGGTTGTATCCTTGAGTGCTCCAAGGGTTTTTCTTAAGCTGTTTTGCGTGCCTCCTCCCGACATCGACATTTTCTCTCTTCACGGCAAGAACTTACAGCAGGCAGTGACTATATATATATATGATATAATAAGCCCTGCAGTAAATGAATTCAAATGTACCATAATGAAACTTAAGCATTTCTCCATTGGCCAAGATCAATATAATAGAATTCCAAAAAGAAGTAACAGTTTCCTATCCTCTTTACTATTACTATAAATAATCATGCATTTTGAATCCAACAAATTGCATATATAAAAGACACAAAACAATGATTTTTGAACAAATATTTTATATGGTTTTCATTTCACCTGAAAATCGAAACAGCCAGCATGATTTTGGTGAATCTAACTAAAAATCCAAAAATTCAAGAAAACTTTGCTTATCATATCCCAACAACTTTTTGTAGGCAAAATTCCAAGAAACAAAGGCAAAGTTATACACCTAGGAATCATCTGATAAGCTCAAAGTAGCACAGAACATCAAAAACAACAAAAACATTTTAGTCAGCACTGTCAAAATTTAAACCCAAAAAAAAATAATCCAAGAACCGAAGAAGAATCAGACTGCACATTGACTCAAACACTTCATAATCAAAGATCCAACACACTAAAAATTCAATCTTTACTCATTTATACCTCAAAAAATTCAGCTCAACTAATAATCTCCCAACCAAGAAACCCAAAAAGGGTCTCTTCCTATGAACAAAAAAAATCAAAATCTGAAACTCAACTCCATAATCAAAGATCCAACACAATAAAAGTTCAATCTTACACATTCATACCTCAAAATTTCAGCTCAGCTAATAACCCCACAACAAAATTGGCCAAAAGGGTATCTTATTATGAACAAATAATTATCAAATAGCAAGTCTGAAACTCAACTTCATAATCAAAGATCCAACACACTAAAAATTCAATCTTTACTCATTTATACCTCAAGAAATTCAGCTCAACCAAGAAAGCCAAAAGGGTCTCTTCCTATGAAGACAAAAAATATCAAAACCAAGGTCTGAAATTTAACTTCATAATCAGAGATCCAACACACTAAAAATTCAATCTTTACTCATTTCTAACTCAAGAAATTCAGCTCAACCAAGAAAGCCAAAAGGGTCTCTTCCTATGAACACAAAAAAAAAAAAAATCAAAACCAAGGTGTGAAATTTAACTTCATAATCAAAGATCCAACACACTAAAAATTCAATCTTTACACATATCATACCTCAAATGCTCAGCTCAACCAAGTACCAACAATCACACAACCAACAAAGCCAAAAGAGTATCTTCCTATGAACAAAAAAGAATTTTAAAAACAGGTTTGAAAGTTGAAACTCAAGTGAAGCTGAAGAATTTCAAGGAGAAATGAAACTGAAGAGGGCTGGAGGGGGGGGGGGGGGGGGGGGGGGAGAGAGTCTTTTCTGGTGGCCTGTAGAGAAGAAAAGTCTCCAACAATGAATTTGTTTTGGTTGGCGGTCGGCGTCATTTACCATTTATTTTTATTGCATTTTCTTGAAATTATTATATGCATATTATTGAGTAGTAGTAGTATTAAATTTAGTGTATCCACATCTATACATTATTTATTTTTTTGGTTAATTTATGTACTGTATTGATTAGACTATACTCATAATTGTACGTGTTGCTTATGTGTGTGTATATTCTCTACCTTTACTTTTTCTATCTCTCATTGTTCATTCTTCCATATATAGACGTTACCTTTTTGTAAGAAAGTGTACATGTAAGTTGTAACTCCCATTTTTTTTTGCAATTACCGAAATGACCATTTCTTTCTCGTCTTAATAGTCAAAGTTTATTCATATATTAAATATAAAATTTTATTTTAAAAAAATTAAAACTTTTATATTGAAATACATGATTAAAATTTAAAATTTTGAATCTCGAAATTGCAATTATGCCACATAGATTGGAATATATGAAGTGTTAAAAAAGATTCAATCAGTCTAAATCATTGAAATTTAGATTCTAAAAGATAATGCACTTATTTACGAAGGATTTAGAAATGTTAAAAAGTAATTTAAGATACATGATGTAGGCTATATTTCACCTCTTGCGACGAAATTTTTCTCATTTGCATTCCAATAAAATAAATGAGATTGACAGATAAATAAAAAAGTCCAGCAACAATCATTATTTATTCGCTTGGAATGGAGTTCAATTGATAGAATTGAGAGAGATGAACCTCTCATGGCTACATCAATACTAAGAGCCTAGAAAGGTATAGTGTGATTGTATGATTATGTCAATTCAGTTAATAAAGTTATTGTTGATTCAGATGATTATGTTGTTTTTAAGTGGATGTTTTGAGTGCCGAAACTTATAAGATGATGATTAATTTTTTGGGCACGTCAAGATTTGAAGATCCAAACTGAATAAAAGTCCAGGAATCTTCTAATAAGGGGCATGCAGAAACATTAGAAATTTAAACCACAATAATTCATCGCCCATCTACCTACAAAATGAAAGAGAACATCCGACATGTTAGGAGTGAATGTGCTACTATAGGTATGAGTTCAATTTACCCTATAACTTTCGACGTAGAGCATAAATTTATGTAAAAAGTTGAACCAATAAAATTTATATCTTAGACCCGCTTCCGCGACATGCAATCTCATTTATTTAATTGCAATGCAAATGAAAAAAACTAGCTGCAAGAGGTGAAATAACTTATACCATGTATCGTAAATTACTTTTAACATTTTTTATCCTTCAAAAATAAGTTTAATGTTTATTAGAGTTTAAATTTCAATAATTTAGACCGAGGTCGAATTTTCTTTAATGTCTCTCTATTTCAATTTATATGACACATTTGGAAGTCGATATTTAAACTTCTAAACTTTAATCGTGTAATGGAGACAGAGGTTTTAAGTTTTTTGAAATAAAAATTATTTGATCTTTCCTTCTATGGAGCCGGATGTGAGCTTCATTGTGCGAATTTCACGATCGGCCCACGCGTCTCAAAGCATGTGTGAGACCATAACCATTTAGCATTTATAAATTAATTGACGTGCTAATAGTCAAATTTAGAATTCAAAGTATCATTAATAAGGAGAATTTGGTAAAATAAATATTTAATTGATACTTTGTTAAGAGATTGCAAAATGCAAGTAAAAGAAAACGGGCGGAATATAACACTTTCTATTAATTGGTATATATAAACATGAAAATAAAAAGAATCTCTAACCCCAATACAATATTACAATTTAAAAGAATTAACAGTGGCAGTAAAATTCTCCCATTTAGCTACTCCCTCTCAGAAGCAAAAGTTGTCAGAATACGGAAGGTTAATAATTTTTTCCTTAGTAATCACTCATTTTCAAAAAGATTATTCTATTTTTCTTATATAATTTATTCTAAAAATTAATATTTTTTATATTTAAAAATAATTTAACTTTATAAGATTATTTATAACTATTTAAATATCTGCAACACAATTATAAAGTTTTTCTTAAAGCTCCCTTTCAAGTCAAAATAAGAAAATTTTGAGTCCTCCGGGGCATAGTCCAGTGGCAAAGCCTGGGTGCTATAAGGCGCTCTGGCATGGACAGCGTGGGTTCGTTTCCCCGCAAGCACGAAGAAACTCTGCATGTTGGAGAATTTGACCTTGTCTCATTGATCAGTTGTACGCTCCCAGAAAACTGGCCACCGGAGCACATCACGCGATTTACCTGGTAATAGTGTTGAAGGACCGATGCTATTACCTCCAGGACGTCTGGGTAATACCAACAAGTAGTCGGCGCAGCGCTCTAAACCCTGATTATCAAAAAAAAAAAAAAAAAAAAAAAAAAATTTTGAGAATAAAACTAATGTAATGATTAAATGTGGACCATTGGATTTGATGGTGATGAGATGGATCATGAGTGAGGAGTGTGACCCAAAGTTTGAGATGTAAAGTAGCTGTCCACAGCTTTAGCTGAGGTGAGCACAAAGATAAATCTACAACAACATGTGCAATTTAGTGAAACTGACCACATTGTAGTATTGTACTAACATGTACATGCTAATGATCAAAATCTTGTTTTTTAAACAAAAAGAGGAGGGAGAGGGGTGGGGTGGGGGGAGGGGTTTGGGTGCGTGGGGTAGGGTCATTATTTTTTTCCTATTTTTACGCTCGTGTTCGATATCCGTATTGGAGCTCGATTAAATTCGGTCAACGCACTACAATCCATTTTTAAGGGCTGCACTTCCAACCAAATTTTTTTCCTTCCTAGAAGACTTGAATCCAAAATTTCTAATTTAAGATAGAGAGATCTCAAATATTCCACCATAATCCATGTTGGTGGGTAGGATCACTATTTGATTGTAGGGTGGGAAAAAGATGCTCTTTACTTGATTTGGTAGTTAACATTTGAGTTATATAATGGTGACCTTGCTATTTTGAGGGGTTTTAACTTTTAACATCTTCATGGACATGATTGTGCTTCATATGACCACTTTAAATAAAATACATGTAGGAAAATGTCAATAAAGGTTTAAACCTATTCGGTTTATTAGTATTTTCTTTGGGTAGTAAAATTGACTCGGACTTATATAATCCGCTAAAGTTATATTTTTTATGTCCCAATTTATATGATACACTTTCATTTTTAGTTAGTTTAAAAGAGTGACATATTTCTTTATTTGATAATAATTTAACTTTAAACTTTATTTTTTTACGCTTATCGAGATGATCTATAAGCAAACAAATACCTTTGGCTTGTATTAGATCACAAAATTCATAATTTTTTTTTTATTTCTTAAACTTTGTGCCGAGTCAAACTACATCATATAAATCGGGACGAGGAAAATAAAAAATTTGGATAGTGATTTTGATAATACGTTGATTCGAATTGTGGCTTATGCTCGAGTTAACTCATAAAAATAAGCAATCTAAATAGACACACGGTAATTTCAAACCTTGACCCATGCAAACATTTAATCTTAACCTATGAAAATGTATTTTAGATATTGTACTGCCCGTTTGGTCGTGATTTCTAACAAATTATGAATTTGAATCACTATAAGTCTCTTACATTACTGGAGTCATGAAATGTAAATTTGGAATTGTAAAAATGATGAGTCAAGTTGAGCGGGTTAAGCTATGAGCTATTGTTTAGTCCATTTTGACCTAACTCATTTTCGCTTATGTAAACTTTGGGCAAGATTAGATGATGATCTATTTGTTGATTCTGCCTATTTTGGCATGTTCAAATTCAATCAAATCTATCCATTTGTCTTTGATATCTACAATTTCATAATTAGTACATTAAAAAAAATTAAGAATTCACTAAAATGATAGGAGTAGCATTTAGTAGGCGTTTGTATGAGCATTTGAGTCGATCTTGAACAAAAAGTATTTAAAGTTGAAATTGCTAGAAAATAGAGAAAAGCTCCCCCAACGTATAACGAGATTAACTACATACCAATTCTTTGCATCCCGGACTGTTTTAAAGTGGAATATATACACTCTTGAAAAGCCACACCCACATATACGTTGGATAGTGAAGTGCGCGCTTTGACACGTGTAAATTTTAAAAAAAATCAATTTTTTTCTTATTGTTTCCCCTTTTTTGATTTATTATTCTATTTTTTTATTTCTTTTTCTTTTTCTTTCTCTTTCCTTCTTCATAGCACACACAATAGCATGAAAAGTTGCATATGCTGTAAAATTTAGGGGAAGGACCAAAAATTTGTGGGAAGTTAAGGTTTTCTGGTGGATTGAGTGTTGGGAAGAGATCTAGACCTGGTGATGGATTTGTAATTAAGGGGTTTGAGTTCCTTCATGTTTTTCCAATCTCATACATTCATAAAAATCAAATCTTTGTATGAATTTTTTTGTGATTTAGGTCAGTTTGTATATGTTCTACTAAGAAATTGAGCAAACGGTTTTTTTAAGAAGATGAAATTGTGCAAAGGTTTACGACTTTTTTTTATTCAGATCTTAAGGTCTGAATGATTCTTATGTCGTAGAAGTTAAGGAAGAGAAACTTGGGAGTTCTCTTCTGACTGTTCTTCCCGGAAATTCCCAGGAAAATGGAAATGCAAATCTTTGTCCCCTAATACATTTTGCCCTCTTCTTTTTCGATTTTGAACTTTTATTGCCTTGTTATATTTCTTCCACCTCCTTTGCCACTGTGCGCACCGGAAAACAGCCATGGCCGATTGAACTAGTGAGAAGCAATTAGATTTGGCCGGTTTTTTTTGTTCTTTAACGACTAATGGTTGATTTGTAATATTCCGGCGTTTCGCCGTTGAAGCGACACCGTCACTGTCCCGCTCCCTTCACTGTCTCCGGCGAATTCCATAAACGCCTGCATGATTTTGTTCTTAATAACTGTGAAAATGTAAAAAGTGTTTATAAAAATAAAATTTTAATAATTTATTTTCGCCTCTCCCTCCCTCAAAGAGAGTTAAGCACTCTCTGTCACCTCATACCACATCATCGTTTAGGGAGCAATATATTTCATTCTGAATTAGTTCACGGGTAATAAAATCCCGCAAAGGTATAATGTGTACTTGAAATTTCAGTCAAATATTAGGAGCTTATTTGGTCATTTTCTCTGGAAATCGCTAATAAAATGTAAAGTTGTGTTTGAACATAAATTACATATATAAATAGAGGACCAAGGTTTTTTGTTTGTTCAAAAGGTATATATTTAGTAAAACGTCAAAGAAATTGATTAGGTGTTAATTAATTGGGTAAAAACATTCTGATACATAGAGAACAAAAACCAGCTAAAGGAATATTATATTAAGACACTTCATTATTAAATATTTAAGTATTATTGTTGGTTGATGGGCAATTACTGTAGTATTCCTTTTCAACAAATCATTGATCCTCCTTTTTAGACTTACACAAACCTAAGGAGAGATCTACACCAATAATTGAGCAATAAATTGTTGGGAGATTTTGCTCTATGGTACTTTATAAAGCAGTACGGGAAGTATTTAACTATTACAAGTATTCGAAAGGATAAACAAAGATTTCAATAATATTTTCGACTAGAAATCTAAAAATTACAATATAACAACAAAATTGAAATTACTATTTTGTTGAAGACCGAAAAAATGGAAACTCGGTTTATCTTTGAGTCGAGTGTGGCACTCATCCTTAAGACAATATTGCCCCGTATGTATCCTTTATACGTCCTGGACAATTTGTCTCCCAAGATAAAACAACAATGGAACCCTTGAGCAAAGGAAACTCAAGAGCTACCGTGAAGAATATTGAGTAACGAAATGATGCTTGGAAGTTGTAGGAAGAAAACTATTTTTGTTGTGTATTTTCGTGAGCTTTATGAACTGTTATTTTTCTGCTCTTTTTAGTGCTCAACAATGGTGTAAGGGTGTGTTTATATAGGTGAGGGAGGGGCTGAAATCGCCTCCATAATAGCCAAGTAATGGCCATTATGGAGGTAGTAAAGTCACCAACATAAATGGTGAAAGACCAACTGTTTTGGCCATTATAGGAGGAGTAATTCACCAAAATAAATGGTCGAATTGAGAGCTTGGACGTTTCTCGCTTTGATCGTCGAAATTCCAACTTTCGAAAACTTCGGGGACCAAACTCGTACATCTTGAAACTTTAGGGACCAAACTCGTACATCCGAAAGAATTCTCGTCCAAACCGCACATCCGAAACTTCGGGATCAAACCGTACTTCCGGCAAAGTTTTCGGCCCAAAAAGATAATATCGAAGGCCCACGGCCCCACGCCCACGACCCGTGACCGTGACCCGTGACCCGAGAACCCGAACCGAACCGAACCGAACCGGACCGGACGGGGGCGGGCGGCGGCGGCGCGCGTGTGGTCTTTCCTCGAACCGAAGCACATCTAGGTCCTCCCTCCTTTAAACACATGGGATACCCTTGGGGTCCCAAACCCCAAACCAATTTCGAGTCTTATATACACAACAATTCTTTCTTCCTCTACCGATGTGGGAGAATTACACACAATACCACACTTTCCATGCTTCAAACACCTTACTTCGTGAACCAATATCTCTTTCATTTCTCAATGAAATTTGACGATTCTTGGCCCTACGGTTATCTACGTACTTAGTAGATCATGCGTGTGTGAAGAACCGGATTCTCCAACATACGTTACACTAGTGTTTAAGCCGTTAAAGTTGGTCGGTCGCAACTCCCGCCAAAGGCAAATTTCCAACAATCCCCTCTTGAAAGAGATTTTGGCGCACTCACATGGTGTCTTTTCATTTCCGAATATTTCAAATGGACCGATGTTGCATAAGGAGAGGTAGCCTCGGCTTTGAACCTTCCATAGTTGAATACCATCGGACTTACTTACTTGCGCGCGTGAACGTGATGTCTTGAACCGTCGTTGTTTAGTGTAAGCCAAGACAACGGTACCAACACAACAAATTCCCTTACTCTCTTCTTCGTAATGTTTTGTCCGTTTTGGCCATGGACAACGTCTTGGATTCTTAAGTGCGTTCAATTTGAGGCGGCCCGTCCTCGCACTTAAATAGGTGGTCTCCTACAAGGTATCATGCTATACCCCACTTCACAAGTGTTAGGAACCATTAAAAGTTTTCCAAAGACCTAACCTCAACTGTTGAGGATCATTACAGGTTTTGAAAACTTAACCTTTACCCATACCGCAGATAGCACTTAACGTCTATCGCGGGAACGGCTTTGGATTTGGTGTTTCTTTTCGAAATCACTATCCGAAGTGCTCATGCTTCCACCGAAGCGATCAACCGAACCTTTACAACTTAGTTTTCCCATTGAACCAAATTACCGGGATCTCCGGTTCGTAAGGTTGGGTTTCCACCGTATTGGTCCGTATATTTTGGGTTTTAAGCCCATTCCCCTAGACAGGCGAGAACACTTGATCTCCGGGTAGTCCCTTAGTTAGTAAATAAGGAAGTGACACCCGTGATGATCAACCGCCATACGGTCTTATGTCTCCGACGATCGTCGTGAGATATGTCCAGACGCCGTCATCCGTGTCCTTCCTAAAGCCGACCGGCTAGCCACGATGTAGAACTGTCGAAGGCACGGGTTTCTCCCAATAAGGGACGTCCTCTAATGAGTCGTGAAGTTACTCAACTTCTTTCATGCTTTGTATAAAGCGATAAACTCCGATACCATCATGAATCGGTTGATGCAAGTTTGATTAGAGGATTTTCCAAGAACCACCATACACATTTACTTGTGGCTTTGGTGTTCTTCGGATCCGATGTCCAGTTGCATCACCGTGTTCTATCGTAACCGCCGGACATCCGTAGAATACTATAATCCGTAGATAAGCGAATAATTCGGATATCGTCATATCCGACTTAACGCCTTCTATTGATCATGTATTAAGATCATCGGTGAACCTTAGTTCAACCGATCTCGTTTGTTGGACGATACCAGTCGGTTGTAGTGTGTACAATACATTGAACTACACGTGACCGAGCATATCGCTCCTTGTCTATGGGTGCACCATGATTCCAATCGGTTCTATGATTCATATCCATTGGTGGCTTCAACGAGACCGTCAACTATTGACCGATCCGTTAGATGTCTTAGAAATTCAATTCCTAAGAAGTCATCTCAGATACACATATCTTTCATATCGAGACTTTGTTTCAATATGATTTTCACTCTCGACCGTTGGTTTTCCAACTCGTTGGCTTTCTAACTTCGTAGCCAATATTTCGTGGTCGATTCATTGTTTCGTTTTATCGAAACTTTCGGGACTAAAATGTAAACATTTCGGGGACCAAATCGAAAGTTCGGAAGAAGCCCAACAGTTCGGCAGAACCAACTCGATCCTCTTCTTCCAACTCTCCGCTTAGGAAGGTTGTTTCAACATCCATGCCACGCAAGACGCAATGGCCCAAGATGTTAAGCTACTCACAGGGGAGCACTTGTACAAGTAGCCGAGGCTTTGAACTCGTCGGTAGATCCATCTACTTTGTACTCACTTTTGAGTATCCTTTTTCACAACCCAAAGGTTCTTTTCCTAGAGGAAGATCAACCATTACTCAAGTATGATTCTTTATGAGGAAATCTATTTCTCTCTTTGTAGCTTCTTTCCAAAGCGGCGCTTTTGGAGATGACAATTATTTGTTAATTGTCCATGGTTCATTCTCAACCATACACGCTAGAAGGATCTGGAACAAGTCTTTGTCCCCTTCTTTGCTCCGTCTCGGTTCAACATCTAGAATCCCCGAGTTCTCGGATCCGGAATATTAAGTTCCGGATAGCCGAACTTTCGAGTCCCGTAGATACGAACGTCTAGTTCCGGACAGTCGTGCCCTCGTGGGTTCTTGTTAACCTTGAGCAATTACTCCTTTTTCCTTTTTTCAAGGAAAGCTATCTTAAAAGAATTCAAAGATTCTTTGATGCCAAGAGGCGATCGGCACTACGTTATTTACGGATCCAAAGGATATGCAATCTACATCTTAGGTCAAACTTGACCTGTCTCGGTAGTCCAACTTCTACCAAGCCATCCCACATCACAACTTTTGTATGTGAGATCATTTCCATGTCTCACACGGAGAGTTATCCTTATCCTTATCCTTATGCGGAGTTCTGTTGAGAATCGCATTAGCGGTAAGGATCGCCTTGCCCTACATAATTTAGGCGTACGGGTTTGCGCTTGGCTAACACCGTTAGACGAGGTGAGTAATGAATGAGCGCTCGTTTAATGAACGATGCTTCACATTCTCCCCTCTATCACTATGAATTTCTCAATCCGTAGGCTTAGTTGATATTCAACTTCTGCTTTGTAGCGCTTATCCGCTTCAACAACTTCATCTTTGCTTTTTAACAAACAAAGGATTCCATACGTTGTACCATCATCAAATGAAGATCATAACGTACTTGTCTCCCCCCTCTATTTTGTATAAACTTCAAATCACCCAAGTAGGTGTGACTAAGTTCTAGAGGGCGATGCTTCTTTCGCTATTCCCTTGACGGAATTTGGAAAGGTGATTTTGCCTCTTCATCTACCTCACATTTATTTTGAGGGTTTATGTCGAAGAAGGCAACAATCTCAACATCGTTAGCTTTTGAATGACTTGCTATTTAACGTGTCTTAATCTATGATGGCATAGACGCACGGATTACAAATATATCATTCATTTGGCTACGGACATACTTTTACCATTCTTAGTTATCACGGACTGTTGGACTAGTCTCTAACCACTTGACCAACAACGTCCTTTAACCAAGTTAGGAACATGTATCACCTCTTTTAGAGTGATCTCATTCCTTGAAGTCCTATTGAGGACAACCTCTCCAAACCCCTTTGATTTTAGAGGTGGCGTTGCTTCACATGAACAACCTTTTGCCCGTGGTTAGGGCGTAACCGGATCATATGTGATCTCGATACTCGGTCCACTCTAGTTGCTTTGGCGTACCGAGTGTCCAATTTCTTTACTTGCCTTTTCTTTAGGCCTTCGGATCATTTAAGACTGGAAACCGTGGCCCACCTTACTAGGTGTCCATTATTTTTCCTATGAAATGAATTTTGGCCCTACTCCAGTCGCCCGGAGGCTTTATATGACTGAGTGTCCAATATCACCATATCAAAGGAATTTCAGCCCACTCTAGTCGCCCGGAGGCTTTGTATGACTGAGTGTCCAATATCATCCTATCAAAGGAATTTTGGCCCACTCCAGTCGCCCGGAGGCTTTGTATGACTGAGTGTCCAATATCATCCTATGAAGGATCTTCTGCCAAATAATATGACAGGCTCAACGTCATTAACTTTTAGACTTCTTCCGTTATGATTGGTGCCCAGATAATTCTTGGCGCTTACTTAAGAGTGGTAACAGTTTTCGCACAGTTAGTGGATCTTTCTCCATCGTATGTGCGAACATACTTTACACACTTTAACAATTACACTTAAAAGAACGGATCTTTTTAAGTCATTTACAATCCAATCTTTAAACGGGAAAGAAGATAAGATTAAACTTCTGATTTTAAAGCGTAAGGAATATAAATTATTTTCATATTCCTCCTTACTTTAATCCATTTTTAATCAGACATCATTTAATCTTTATACTTGACAAGTAAGAAAAACTACTTATCCCAATTTCGGATTCAGGCTCACTTCAGTCACTTCATCAGACTGAGTGTCCATTTCCTTCTCACCATTATTCGGATCTTTTGTCTGGGATAGATACAGGCCTTCTGCTGCAAGATAGAAGTACATCTTCAGTCTTCTCCTCTTGTCCCGCTTGACATCCTCGGCTCTCGAGAGCGCTTGTTTCCACCAGTCTTGGTAGCGGTGACACCATGAACACGTTCATCATCATCACTCTCTTCTACCAGAAAACCATTTCCATATCCAGATTTGGTCACACAACTTTTGACCGACATCTTTCGAACACTAATAGTAATACTATACAAATATTGTCTTAAGTTGTTGGGAGATTTTGCTCTATGGTACTTTATAAAGCAGTACGGGAAGTATTTAACTATTACAAGTATTCGAAAGGATAAACAAAGATTTCAATAATATTTTCGACTAGAAATCTAAAAATTACAATATAACAACAAAATTGAAATTACTATTTTGTTGAAGACTGAAAAATGGAAACTGGTTTATGCTGAGTCGAGTGTGGCACTCTGTCCTTAAGACAATATTGCCCCGTATGTATCCTTTATACGTCCTGGACAATTTGTCTCCCAAGATAAAACAACAATGGAACCCTTGAGCAAAGGAAACTCAAGAGCTACCGTGAAGAATATTGAGTAACGAAATGATGCTTGGAAGTTGTAGGAAGAAAACTGTTTTTGTTGTGTATTTTCGTGAGCTTTATGAACTGTTATTTTTCTGCTCTTTTTAGTGCTCAACAATGGTGTAAGGGTGTGTTTATATAGGTGAGGGAGGGCCTGAAAACTGCCTCCATAATAGCCAAGTAATGGCCATTATGGAGGTAGTAAAGTCACCAACATAAATGGTGAAAGACCAACTGTTTTGGCCATTATAGGAGGAGTAATTCAGCCAAAATAAATGGCTGAATTGAGAGCTTGGACGTTTCTCGCTTTGACCGTCGAAATTCCAACTTTCTCGAAAACTTCGGGACCAAACTGTACATCTTGAAACTTTAGGGACCAAACTGTACATCCGAAAGAATTCTCGTCCAAATCGCACATCTGAAACTTCGGGATCAAACCGTACTTCGGCAAAGTTTTCGGCCCAAAAAGATAATATCGAAGGCCCACGCCCACGCCCGTGACCCGTGACCCGTGACCCGAGAACCCGAGAACCCGAACCGGACCGGACGGGCGGGCGCGCGCGCGCGTGTGGTCTTTCCTCGAACCGAAGCACATCTAGGTCCTCCCTCCTTTAAACACATGGGATACCCCTTGGGGTCCCAAACCCCAAACCAATTTCGAGTCTTATATACACAACAATTCTTTCTTCCTCTACCGATGTGGGAGAATTACACACAATACCACACTTTCCATGCTTCAAACACCTTACTTCGTGAACCAATATCTCTTTCATTTCTCAATGAAATTTGACGATTCTTGGCCCTACGGTTATCTACGTACTTAGTAGATCATGCATGTGTGAAGAACCGGATTCTCCAACATACGTTACACTAGTGTTTAAGCCGTTAAAGTTGGTCGGTCGCAACTCCCGCCAAAGGCAAATTTCCAACATAAATAAATAAGCATATACAAGCCCTTAAACTTGGAGGAACTGGATTGGAAAAAAAGGGATTCTAGTTGTAAGATATCTAATGAAACCGTCGCTGGAATTGAGATATTATTCAAAGATAAAGATCTCAAATATCTGGAGTTTCTTTTTGTATATTATATGGATGATCCGATCCGCAAGGACCATGATTGGAAATTGTTTGATCGTCTTTCTCTGAGGAAGAGTCGAAATAGAATCAACTTGAATTCGGGACCGCTATTCGAAATCTTAGTGAAACACTGGATTTCTTATCTCATGTCTGCTTTTCGTGAAAAAATATCAATTGAAGTGGAGGGTTTCTTCAAACAACAAGGGGCTGGGTCAACCATTCAATCAAATGTCTGGTACTGCATGGTTCCACTCTGCAAGAATCCCGAATCATTCTCTTGAAGCTCATCCTCTTCATCATAAATGATCCGCTAAGTATGAGTTCAATTTTAATAGCGAAAAAGTATGCATTTCAACTTGTCTAAAGTGGACAAGTTGAACACATAAATGCGACTAAAAGGATCCTAATTTCTAGAATACATTTTTAATTGGTTTTCATCTTTGAATTTTATTCTATCTAGAAGTTAGCATCATTTCCTCATGTTGTGACTTGTGACTAACTATGCATTCAAACTTATTCATGAAGTCAATTACCCACTATTCAACAAGATCATCTACACAAACTTGTAGTATAGCATGTGGTGCATGTATATATATACTACATGTTCCAGAAAATATAAATAGCACACATTGAAAATAAAATTAAAAAAAAGATCGATTGAAATATATAGTCTGGTAGACCTTCATTATTATAATAAAAAATAAACTAATAATATATAAATAGTAATAATAATGATGCGTGAAACTATTATTGGTCGGTCTGTAGGTGTGGAAAGGAGCTGGCAAGTGTCAATTTTTCTTGATTATAACCTCCACATATGGAATTTTAATTTGACATCCATGTCCAAAGCTGATATGGAATTAAAAAAGAATAGGCATCTAAAATTTGTTTTAGTAATAAAAGAGTCTTATCGAACCGTTCAAGTATTAGATGAAACAATTCACACAATTTAAAGCAGAAATTTTTGTCACTGCATCAACCAAAAATATCTATACAAAAATAGAGGAATTTTTGGATGAGCAATTTATTACAACAATCTTTAATTAGTATGAAATAATGGATTCCAGCTTACAGCAAGATTCTTCGTTATCCAGCAATTATGCTTGTGGTTTTGCCAGTTAATCAGAATAATTAATACAGTTTCATGTGCACCAGCTTGTTCTTTGTATTCTATAACATATTTGTTGTGGCGGGATGGTGAATACCACTATTATTAACTAGAGGTGTCGGGTTCGAATCCTAGAAATAAAATCACCTTTAGTAGAAAATACTTTACCTTCAAAATAAAACGTGCATGCCTAAGTCCGAAGTAGGCACGTCCTAGAGCAGATATCGATCATCCAATACCGATTTTGGTATTAATATTTAAATTATGCCATAAATTTATATTTTTTCTGCAAAACTACCTACTCCAGAACAACTTCGATCATGTGCGACTATAGTTAATCAAAACAAATTTTACCTTAAGTTTATCCATATTTGTGTCTAGTTTCAGACATTATCTGTGTCAAGCGTAACTTCAGACACATGTCTGAAGTTGTTCATAAGTGGTTGTACACACTAAAAAAATAAAATAAAAATTGAATATAGGTCAAATAGAGCACCCGAGAAATTTTTGGAAACTAAAAGGAAAACTAATACTGCATTATATCTGAATACAACACCACCTATATTGTGTTTGTGCAGGTTGAAAACTACCTTGATTTTTCTTCTTTTTTTAAAAAACAGAGAAATCCCAAGGGCTGGCTGTGCACAATATTGTGCTTATGCAGGTTAAAAACTACCTTGATTTTTCTTTAAAGAAAACTGAGAAATCCCAAGGGCTAGTTGTGCACAATTCGAAACTTGATGGATGATGTGTCGGCTCCTTTATCCTTCTCCACTTAAATACAAAATTATTGGAATTTCAAATTAAGATTTTATTTTTATGTTTAAAACACAGTATACGATCTAGCAAAGCCTCGTATATCCCACGCTAGATGCATTATACATGAAATATTTGATAATTCCTTCCCAAATTACAATATTACATCATTGGAAACGATAAATAAATAAATAAATGAAAACAAAAAATGTACATATCAAAGAAAAAATCGGGAAGTGAATATGCTACATCATTCAATAAGACCTAACAATACTTCAAAACTGGAGATCAAGAGAAAATCATCTTCAAAACAGTGAAAGTGAAGGCAAAAATTTGGAGATCAAGAGAAGTTCATCTTCAAGATCTCTTCACCACAGCAGTGGCAAAGAAAGGATGGAGGCTGAACTCAAAGTGAACCTTAAGCGACGGGTCAATAGTCCCTAGCCGGGAAATAAGACCTAGCGCAACACTGTTATGTTCTGCCACCTGTTCTATACGACGAAGCTCTGCCATTTTATCCGAATCATTAGAAAAACTGCTCCTTTGCTATTCTCTGAGCTTCTTTGAAGCAGTTATACATAGATACATTCTGCATAATTAGAGTTCAAGTCACAAGTTTTGCAAACCCCTCGAAAGGAAAAAAAATAAACAAAAAAGAAAGAGCAGGTAATAAAGGCAATATTTGTCAATGTCAAGGATGACTCACAGATAGAAGAGCATGAGCAGTTGTCTCCTCGAATGAATAATATGAGACATGATCGGCCAGGCAAGCTTTCAGAAGCAACTCAAAGTGCTGGACAAACCTCTGAGAAAAATTGCAAGATCGGTCAAGAATGGAAACGTATATCGCCTTACTACTAGACAACCATATCAATGAGAGCAGATGCAAGAAACAATGCATGACAAATATTTTTTTGTGGCGGGAGGGACATCTGAATATTAAGTAGGTCAAGTTCCATGTGTAATTACTGTTAGTAAGATCCACTACAAAATCCAGCTAATAAGGTCTCGTGTTAATAAAGAAAATGGTAACAAGATTGAGATTTGAGGTTGAAGTAAGAGGACAGGATTCAAGTATTTTAGTTAGATACTTGTGTTCCCTTCGGGGACAATACAGAGAAGATTAGCTTGGCCGATGCACAAGGAAGACATGCACAAATCGAATGGTGGTCCAAAAAAGAAAAAGAAAAGTTGTGACAAATATGAGAAGGCACACCTCATGTTCACTGTTGAAAGGTCCTGTACTGAGATAGATTTGCTTTTCATTCCTCAAAGCTGCAAGCATCTGGAGGAACCAATAATCAATAAGTCCTCAAGCAATTCAGAATCAATTGTAAGTTTAACTGAAAAGCTCACCAGAGTGTGCAGATATGAAAGAGATGCTAAAATCCAAATGGGAGAACAATTTTGCAGGCTGTGAGCATTAATGAAAGCATCATAAATAAAAGCGAAAAAGCTAATTACCATGGTAAGACCTTCAGCAATATATAAATGGCACTGAAGAAACAAAATTGCAGGTGGGAGTTGATAATATTTTCCCCCATCTTTCACCAAATCTCTTTTCTTCTTCCCTTTCCTTTTACCTGATACAAGTCAAATATTTAGATAATGCGTCCCTTATCTGGAAAAAAACCATAATAATAAAATTCAATTGTATATTTGTTTAATATCTGTGGATGTGTCTCAATGCTATTAAAGGAGTGGCAAGCAGATGCAATAGTAAAAAGTTCTCCAAGTAATAACTTAAACAAGAGTTGTTTGGCCCTGAAAAGGAAAAACTAAGAAACCCGATAGTGGGGACGAAGACAATAAAAAAATGTCAACTGCATGTCAATACATCATTCCCCATGCTTTCTACCTCCATTTTCCTCCTTCCAGCTCTCCTACTTAATTGCTAGCTATTGCCTAGGCATATCAATAGTCTACACTAACTCAACTAATTTTAGCTCCATTCTCCAAGTGACTTCAGATTTGGGCATTTAGATGGGTTGTACCAAGTCTGAAGTCGTCTGCAAGAGGTAGCCACCAATTTATCAAGATTTTCCTCGGTCAACGATTTTAGTGATTTATTATGGCTAATAGTAAATTTCCCTTAGGAAATTATATGATAATCCCTGATCGAGAATCAGTAACTTAGAGATCAATGAAACATTCGTACTCTTAACCATCTATACCCCAATCATGAATGAATTTGTACTCTGTACTGAGAACCTATTAGCACTCTATAATATTTTAATTTATTTTTTTGATAACTTCGAGTCTAGTCAGCTTGTACACACCTCGATTATTCCACCGGATACCTACTACCTTTATAGGTGGACCTAGGATTTGAAGGTGGCAGGTGCACAATTACATTCAACATAAATCTATCAATGGTTATAAAGATAATGTAGAGGGTGTATCCAATCAATTTGGTTTCTCTGGATATGCATAATTCTTAAAGATATTACGTATAATAGATTTTGCTGAAGTTTCTGGGTGCCGGAGCACCCTCAACATACCATGTAGGTCCAGCCTCTTGCTACCTCCCACCAGTTCAGGTACTGGATAACTCTGCCACTAAGGCATAGGTAGATGGAAAAAAATTACCTAGTGCTATTTTATCTCTGCTATAATTTGAACCCTGATCTCCAACGTTTGCACCCATTGACCACTAGGTCACACCCTTAGGTGTATTCAACACTCTATAACTTACATATGATGAAGCAACAATTGTTAGTTTCAATATCTTAAGACCTCTACGCCTTCTAGATATCAGATGTTAAAACATTTTAATGATTCAACTCATGACTTCACAAAATTTTGGAACTTTTTGGCTGAATACAATTTGAGTCAAACCATGACATTCATCATGAAAAATGAGATGTCGATGACCCTTCTTTCCTTCTCTTTTTTTCCCTCTGGTTTATTTTATTTTTCGGCATTCTAGTTAATGGCAGGTGATCTAATGACATAACATTCTGTTCAACCATCCAGCAAAAAGTTCTCCTAAACAAACAAATTCAAGATCAAGAAACCTATTTAAGGAAAACAGTGATATACATCTTAAATTCTTTCAGAGCCTCTATAAGCCAAGCCCAGTAATGACAAGAATCTTAAAGCTTCAACCAGTAAATCAATTTCTATGAACTTGGTACCAAAAAGGAAAAACCTATTAACCAAAAGATCTAACTCTTGTACAGCACACTAGAATTCCACATATAACCACCAAGGATGTAGATCAAGATTGCTTGTTTTAGAGACTTACACCAATAACTAGGGGGGAAAAGATGATTGGAACAAGCAGCATTCTTTCTGATTTCGTTGCTTGTCATCGCCCTCATATGTGTTTTCTCCACAACCTTGATCAGGACAATATATATGTACCAATAGACCATACAATATTCACCAGTAGAATACAAGTCTAATTCAAAGCCCAACATCAGGAAACGGGAAGCAATCCAGTATGTTTGCTCCTCCACCCATATGAGAATGTGTCTGCATATCTTCATGCAAATATTCTGCGACAAAATTCACAAGATGAATAATAGTCTCCGTAAGAAAAATGTTCACTGAGAAGATGACAGAGCAAGAAAGATCAGGAATTTCCACTTTGAAAAAATAGCACAAAGTGGAGAATGTAGCAGCAAGAGCTGCTTTTTATAGGTCCTCAAGAGAGACAGTTTATTTTGGAAAGCTATTATTCTGAACCCTCAAATAATGCCCCTGTAGTTGCAGAGGATATTCACCTCGTTACTTGAAGTGGCTGAGATATCTCCGAACTCTTTCCTAAAAGCCAGTTCCAGCTAAGGAGAAATCAAAGAAACAAATGCAGAATTCAGTTCACAGGAAGGCAATTAACAAAAGAAATAATATAGATGACTCCGTCGGATCAACAGAAACAGAACCCTATACTTTATACAAGTTTGACGTTATTTAGCATCCAAGAAAATTTTATCGAAAGCCAAACAATAAAAGAAAATAATACAGATGACCTAGTTGCAGCAACAGAAACAGAAGCCTCTATTTTAAACAATTTAGCTATAGTGCAATACTCAGAATCACAGTTCTACGCATTCCTTGGTAGAAACCAATGTTATGAACCTAAACCGGAGGGTCTTTTAACCAGAAATATGATTCCATTGCACACCAGAAAATGCACTGAGTCAGAACTTATTCCTTAGGCCTGAAGAAAGGCAAAAAGTTCCGGAGGTACACAATTAGTGAGTGTGTGTGTGTAAGGGGGGGGGGGGGGGAGACGAATTTAGATGGGTTCAGTTGTGTGAGTCATTAATGTGTTGGGGAAAACAAGCAATACAAGAATGCACAACAAAGGTAGCAGCGGAAGAAATACTCAGTCTAAACTTCCTTAATCTATTTGAACCAAGAGGAAACCTCAAAACACAATCAGAAAAAGGAGCTGGCTACAGCTATACACACCAATGAATAATATGGCAATGCAAAAATAAATCAAATCCAAGAGACACCAAACTTACGTGGAAAAACCTCTTCAACGTGAAGAATAAAAAACCACGGAACAAAAGCTCCACCAAATCAATAAAAGGGTTACAAAAGTTCTCCAAAATGGCCACACAACCAGTGCCAAACACGGAGCAACAATATTGCACCAAAACGAGTGAAGAAAAGGAAGGAAATCACGGAGTCACGGTTCACGGCTGAAAATCTGAGCTACAGGACTCTAAATCGTGCTCTGTCCGTTTCTAATCGAAGATCAAGATGTAAGGAACACTCGGTTCAAATTTCAACTCAATCTGATAAGGAACGAAGAGGGAAACGCCAAAACAAGTCGACTGCTCTTGCTGAAATTTCTATCTTTTCTCTACAAAGTGGCTGCCGTATTTTTCTCTCTTGTTGTCTCTAACCCTAAAAAAATCAAAACATATAAAGGTCTATTTGATATGTGAGCTAAAAAAATGGGTTTGTCCAATGACACTTCTAAATCCACATAGAAAGGGGAAAATAGCCCAAAACCCAACAATAATCCCCCTCCCGACTAAGTGGAGGAGACCGCCATCCCGGTGATCAAGCAACACTCTTCAAGCTTTCCTCTTGGCAAAGATTTGGAGAACATATAGGAACAATTTTCAATCTATATGAATCTTCTCAAGTTCAAACAACTTAGGATCCAACACATCTCGAATCCAATGGTATCTCACGTCAAAATGCAAAAAACTACCAGAAATATAAAATTCTTGCCAAGATGAATAGCACTTTGACTGTCGCAATAAAACACATACCTCTTTTGAGCATAATCAAATATCCTAAGAAATCTCTCCATCCAGAGCAATTTTTAAGAGCTTCAATGACAATAGACTTCGCTTCAGTAGTAGATAGAGCAACACATTTTTACAACCTAGATTGCCAAGACACAACTCCGGATGAACAGACCTTCGGGGAAACTTGATTTTTCTCAAGAGAGGTATGTGTTTTATTGAAACAGTCAAAGTGCAATTCATCTTGGCAAGAATTCTATATTCCATGGTAGGCCTAAGCATATTGATGTAAGACACAATTGGATTCGAGATGTGTTGGATCCTAAGTTACTTGAGATTTTCTCCTCACTTCCTTATAAGATACCACTTTTAAATATGATATAGTTACCACACCAATGGGAGCAGGATTAGTTTCTCAAGGGTCTGCCAGAGTATTAAGAAACCAAAGTCCCTATATCTCTTAAAATCATTTATATGATCATAAATAGGACTACCCTCTTGTATTTCAAAAACATCAAATGTTTTAGCAGGAATTTGTTATTGTCGGTCTTTGAAGGATAAAGTGTCTCGAGTTTTTCCCAAAAAGTTCTAGCATGTGTCTCATTCACATATATGTTGGTGCTCATATTCCTAATCTTCATCATTCAAAGATTCATGCTTTTGAGATGCAAACACATGTAAGTGCATTTTTTTGATAAATAGGTAAGTACATTCTTCCACAAATAAAAGGTCTTTTATCTTACCCTTCCACTTGTGATAATTACTTCAAACACACCATTTTACTCATGTTTGCCTCCATCATTCAAATAGACAAGTCACCAATAATTAACCACAAACTCTGATATCAAATTTGGTAACCCTCTTATTGATTAAATTGAGCTTATGTCTCATGGTTTGTAGGCTTTCCCACATACATTTGGTCTTGGGTTTGATATCACACTCTGATATCACCCTCTTTTTTTGCTTGTGTTTGAGGTCTCCTCTTGATTTAAATAGATCGGGGAAGTAAAATGAAAGACCTTTTATTTGTGATAAAAAAAATAGACCTTGGTCTAACTCAATTCCAAAAGCTAACTCACAAGGTGAGAATTTTCCAAAAAATCATATAAATAGACCTTCCATCCCCTAAAGAACCGATGTGGGACTCTGACACCCCCGCACGCCCAGAACTGGACAATATAAACCAACATCGGTAAACCATGAATTGGGATGGATCTGACTTTGATATCATAATAAAAAAAAATCTTGGGCCTAACTCAACCTTAAAGGCTAGCTCATTAGGTAGGATAGACCATATAAAAAGACCTCTAATCCCCTAAAGAGCCGCGTTTTGGGCTCTTTTTCCCTTCCTATGTGGATTTTCAAAGTGTCTTTGGGCCAACCCAATTTTATTTAACCCACATATCAAATAGACTTTATAAAATCTTATTTTTTGAGGGTTTAGAGACAACAAGAGGAAAAATACAACATCCACGTTGCAGAGAGGACAAGTAAAGGGAAAGAGCAATCAACTTCTTTTGGTATTTCCCGTTTCGTTTCTTATCAGATCAAGCTGATGAACTAAGTGCTCCTTACATCTTGATCTTCGATTAGAAACTGACAGAACACAATTTGGAATCCCGTATCTCCATATTTTCAGTCGTGAACATTAATTGCATGTTTGGTGATTTCTCTCCTTTTCTTCACTTGTTTTGGTGCTAACTTGTAGTTATTGTTGCTCCGTGTTTGACACTTATTGTATGGCCAATTTGGAAAACTTTTATAACCCTCTTATGATTCGTTGGAGCTTTTGTCACGTGGGTTTTTACTCTTCATATTAAAGAGATTTTTTCACATAAATTTGAACTCTTGGGATTGAAAGGTAATAGCTACTAGTTGAGGATAGGTTTTACACTTGTTAGAGTTCTAACATTATTATTACTATTACACTTACTTTCACTTTTATTTTATTTATTATGATGATGATATGAGCTTAAATGAAGAAGTGGAGATTCATATAGCTGACTTCAACTTGTTTGGGACTGAGGCAAAGTTGTATATTTATTTGTTGGTGTGTATAGTTGTTGCCCCCTACCTTTCAGCTTGTGTTTAAAGTCTCCTCTTGGTTCAAACAGATCGGGGACATTATGACTGCGTATTTCTTCCACTGCTACCTCAGTCGTGCACTCTTGATTGCTTGTTTTCCCCAACAAATTAGTATCAGAGCCAACAGTTCAACGAGACAAGATAAAGATGGCAGATAATGGCATAGGGCCCGACTTGAGGCCTTTGCCCATCTACGGGCTGGTTTGCTACCTTCACCCGCAGTTTTAAAGACGCATACACAAAAAAGAAGCTAGTAGGCTTTAGTGGCCATAAATACTTGGTTGATGTGGGTGACACATTAATCTCCAAATTAGCTCATGAATGGTGATGGGTCATGCCGAAGTTATTTTAAGGGGGAGATTGTTGGGTATGTGTGAACGAAGTGCCACATGGAAAGTAGGTAAAAAAAAGAAGCCACTTATAAGATGTTAGATACTCTTAATAGTGTGAGGTCTTTTAGGAAAACCCTGCGAGTTTATGTTAAGAGTATCTTTGGATTGTTTTAGCCCAACATAATGTTCATTACGCTCCCTTTGGGTCCCTTTCTTTCCATAACAATAATTTGTCTTTTAAGACAAATTAAGATTCTCTAAAACTAGATTATCTTGAGTCGGGGGTCTCTCGGAAACAGTTGCGTACACTCTACCCTCCCTAGACCCCACATTGTGAGATTTCACTGGGTATGTTGTTGTAAAACTAGATTATCTACATTCTATAGATATAGAAATCTCCAAACAAGAAAGGGAGGTTAGTGCAACGCCGTGAGACCAGCAGGTCACGAGTCCAAGCCATGGAGACAACCACTTGCAGAAATGCAAGGTAAGGCTGCCCACAATAAACCCAATGTGCTCTGACCCTTCCCTAGACCCTGGGCATAGCAGGCACTTAGTGCATCAGGCTGCCCCTTTTTTATACAAATCTCTAAGAAAACATCTAAAGATCATTAAGCAAAGCTACTAAATTTGCTACAAATACCATTTTACTAAAACGAGTACCTACTCTAACATCAGGGCAACACATATACATTTGAGCAATTTCTAAGTTTTAGATCTATGATTTAACACCAAAAGAATATTGTTAATTAAATTAATTCCCACCAACACCTTAACTGAAGCACCCTGCATCAATCAGCAGTTTACTTAGTTTAACTTATTACCATGTACAAGGCACAGGATCTCAATGCAGCCTTTGGAAAAACACATCTTATGTAAACCATCATAAAGAAAGATATTTGTTCATATTCCACTTGCATTCCGCACCAATCATCATGCTTAAATCTAAGGGAACATTTAAAGGACTGTGATTTACTCATTATACATTTTTTAATCTGCCAACTCGAACATGCGAAGAGTTCAAATTCTACTTTTCTTCCTTTTTCCCTCCGAACAGGGAGCAGATATCCATGCAAGAATCTGAGATGAAGGCAGCCGCAAAATGTATGCAGAATAATGATCATAATTAAAAGGAAGGACAAATACACAAGAATCATAAGAAGTATAAATGGGATAAGAAACAGCATTTCGACAAGTGTATACTGTTCAAACCTGTACGTGTATGATGCGCCAATCTTGCAAAATCTTTCCAAGTTTACGCCTTTGCCAGGAAATGTTGGTACAAAGAACACGAAGCAAAGTGATCAACAACTGCATTAGACAAAAACATGTTTTTAATGGTGACAGATCTCGTTAACTAGACTAGGCAAATGGAATTTGATAAAAGCAGAAGACTAGCCTATTCAAAGACAAATAAAACACAAAACAGATCAGTTCGACATTTTAAAAGTACCAATACCAGGAAAAGGCATAGAAAAGTTTTAGGATAGGATTTTTATCAAAGCTCTGGACATAGAAATAATATCCCTTTAATAAATTCATGCTTACTTGCCCAAGCTGTACAACAGTTTCATTCTTCTGAATATCATGGTTCTTCGCCACTTCAGGTAACAAAGAAGCTTTACAAATCACAGCAAAGACAGAATCACGCCCATAAAGCTTCCCATCTTGAACCAGCAAATGTTGTTGATTAGTCTTTCACATGAGAATGTCATTGGAAAAAATAAAATATATCTCAAAGTTCAACAAGTTAAAAAAGTCGACCTGGATCGCTAATTCTGCTACATACAATAGAAGGCAAATCATACCAGTATATGAACCATAAGTTATGAGCCTTCACCCCAGCCACCCCTCTGGGCTACTGATAAGTGAATAATCTTTTGGTGACATATTTTTCTTCATGTGAATTCAGATAGCAAATATCTTTATTGATTATTGATAACTCTAAAAGTTAAAGCCAACCTTTTGCTTCAGAACAAGGCTTATTCAGTCATAAGATGGCCCAACAATAATTAAATATTATACAAAAACTTTAATTAAATTTAAACATCAGAGTTCCAAAAACTTGTCGAGAAAAGATAAGCATAATAGCTTAAGAAAAATCGTGTTCATGTACAAATTTCCACTCACGTCATCACCACGCATACCAAGATGCATGAACATGAAGATGGTGCTAATTCATGTACAAATTTACTCCATCTTTTTTCATCTCTGCCCATGGTAATATTTAACAACAGCAAGGTAGTGACTTAACTCTTAACAACTATACTAGTTAGAGCATGCACAAGTGTTTATATTCCATACACCCTGACCAGTAAAATTTAGATTAGAAAATTATCCTTCATGGTGCATTTGATTGCAGGATAGTCAATACTGAACGAGAATAACTTTTTTTTCAAAAACGTGCATAGATAGATTATATATTGAAAATGAAGCAACTTAGCACCAAGATGGTGCTAAGGCAGTACAAGTATCGGGAATCCCTCTGTACAAAATACAACAATTGTTACGCCTCAATCTCAACAAAGGTATGGTCGGTCATATGAATCCTTACTGACCATGTTTCTCTATTTAATTTCATCTCAAATCAACATTATACAAAAAAAAAAAAAAAAATTAAGTACAGAGAGAAACGAGTCCCCAGAAAAAAGCCTTATCGTCGGAGCATGGTTCAAAGAGGAAATAGGAGAAGCTCATTCCCCAAGAGAAAGAGAGAAAAAACCCTAATAGTTATTTCACTAATAAGAACTCAACTCTTTTAAAGCGCTAGTCTAACAATCTGATAATTAACAGTTAAAATTCTAATAATCATTTGTACGATTCATATGGACCCGATGAAACTCAAAAAATCTTGGGCTTGAGTTATATCCTTTTTCCTTTTGATAAGTGGGCTTCAGTCAATCTTCTTCGAACAAAGGTTACTGAATTGAAAGCCAAAATCGGATATCCCATCATCAACTTTGGTGAGAGGCGCAAATCAATCGGAGAGAATGCAGAACAAAAGACATGTAGAGAGCCATGAAACCTGGTCAACAAGTAAAATATCTCTACATCACAATCAATGTCTAGCTTAATAGAGTGAAATGATATTAAAAAAAAAAAAGAACAAAAGCGACAGCGATCATATAACAGAATTTTATTGAAATGACAACACAGAGTAAGACCTTACGAAAACGTAATCGGCATAACAAAGATTTGCTGAATCCTTCCTCCAAATCAGGGTTATTTTGCAATGGTTCTATATGTGCACAAAAGATAAGCAACCCATAAGAACATATGGTGGTCAATGGGATTAGTATAGTTAAAGTTTCACTAAGCTTCCTGCAGTTTTCTCCATGAGAATGAGACTCTCTGACCACGTCATACTTTTATAACTATAATTTTCAGAAAATACGAAGTGTTTTTTTTTCTTAATAGAAAAGGGCTTTGTTCATGAGAAATAAAGTCTCAGATATTGGAGGACCAGACTTACACTAATACAGGGATAAAAATCTAAACAAATAAAACACCAAAAATAGTTCTTAACATAGTTATATCTCACGCAATATTCTTTTATTGCAACCTTGCATTGGACTCAATTGTTGCGTTAGCTGCAATTCCACCTGGATATGGTTGGAATGAAGGTGGAGATGACAGAATAATTTTGATTTTTGATCCGGGAGGATGGAATTTGGACCAGTTGCTACTAATTGCCAAATCCACCGTGAGCTTCTTAGATTGGGTGAAAGAACAATACTCTTTTGAGATCAATGGCTGCAGTCATTCGTCATCAACAACCTTGAGGACAAGGTTGATTTCAAGCGGGAAGGATTGTCATGAACCAGATTATATTTGAGGCACATGGGAAGCATGTGAGTTTTAAGTTCCAATCCACTCTCATAAATACACACATCGACTTGGCTGAAAGGGTCATGCGATATCTGGTAAAACTCTCTCTCTTGATCTCGATCTTTTCTCATCTTCTTCTTCCTAATTCTTTCAGGGATTCAACAGAGGAGCTTGAAGCCCATTAATGGAGTTTTAGCTTCGAATTGTTTTCCTCCTTTTAACCATTCAATGTAGTTACAGTGTATTAAATTCTACAAGTAACAAAATCCCCCATTTCTGCCCAATTTCTTTAATTTCAGTCCAAGTACATTACATTCTTTGGTTGAAAAGGGGGACAAGAATACAAAGTTCTTTCGTAGGGAAGCGACCACGAAAAGAAACATTGTACAATCAATAGAGATAGAGGGAATGGTGCGTGAGGGAGCGAGGAGGTGAAAGGGGAAAAAGTGGGCTTTACACTCAATTGTACAAAGAAGAAGAGTAGTGAGGCCAACGCTAGGAGGGCTAAAATTTGGTCAGATAAGGGAAGTTGACGAAATGGCTAGACCGGGATATCTTGGAAGGGAAGTGCTGGAAACAGTGGAGAGTTTTGCATGACCCGAGGATTCACTTTTACTTTTTCAATGTTGAGCCATGGTGAAGGACGAGATTATAGAGAGAATAAGATATCCAGAGAGCTAGGGAAGTGCCTTACTGCCACCTTCATAATAATACCGATGAGCGATCAGGCAGTAAATTCAAAGACATGTAATACGATGAACCACATATTACATGTCTCTCAAATATGCACCTATTGTGGTTATTGGAAAGTTTGAGAGCCTCTAAAGGAATTTCTCTTGGGATGCAAAGGATGAGGAAAAAACCCACTTGGTAAATTGAAAAGTGACAAGTTCATTTTTTTTAGCTTTTGTGTATTCTTCTAAGTTCTTTATCAAGTTATACCTGATAAAGTATAAGTCCCATGTTAAAGATTTAAAGGGTATTCACCGAAGCTCTTTTAAGGAAATGGCTATGGAGATTTTCCAAACAACACTTGTGGGATCACATTGGGTATGTTGTTGTTGGCTATGGAGATTTTACAACAAGCTGCAAACACTCTGGAGAACATCGAGAGAAGGCAAGTATGGCATTCAAGTAGGGACTATAGGACAAAAATCATCATGATGCCTTACGAAGCATTAGCGCCGCGGCGCTCCACCATGGAGCCGCGACGCCTGCTTGAAACCCTAGTCAGCGCCGCGATGCCCTACCATAGGGTCGCGGCGCCGACGTCCTTACAAATGTTTCTGTGTTGTTTTTCAAAAAAATCGTTCAACCCCTAAATACAATTTAGAGATCAATTCACAGGTCATTTATCATCACCCACCATTATCAATAACGCCCGTATCGACCATCATCCGTTCTTTACTCGTTCTTAGCCGTGCACCGTGCAATGAGCCGGACAACACACTTGGTTTAGTTTGAGTTAGAGCGGAATGACTTCCTCGAGTTAGCGTAGGAGATAATTTAGGGTAATTCCAAAAGGTACAACAAACAATATATCAGCAGGGTATACCAATACTTCCAAAGTATCCATGTGTCCATCACGAGTAGTCATTACTCGTTGCAGGTGAGACATACTACATCCTCTAAGGATGTGATGCAGACCACATGTCGACTTATCACATATCATTGATATCTCATTCTCGATGATCATTAGTCGAGGCTATTTTAAGAGTTACATTATAATATTAATATCTCACATTATTAATAACAACTTAATCTCCAGGGATGCTTATTATAAAATATTATAAACAATAAATTAATAATTCAATAATTGCAAATGCCAAAATATTAATCTCCATTATTAATAATACGAATGTGTATAAAGTACATTTATCCTAATATAGATTGTCTCTAGGACATAAATATACTTTCAGTTCATTACACTACAAATGAATGATTATCCTATATCCAAAAGGGTAAAACTTAACCCCTTGTATAACACAAAGCAATACCTTACATCAAATCAACAAATAATTTTTAAAATACAAACATAAAAAGAAAAAAAATGTAATAATCCTGTTCTTTTCTTCCCTTTTTTTTCTTTTGTGAATAAATTCATTGTGCATTGTAATTTATTGTGTCACACCCCAATCGACTCCTATACTCCAAGAAAACCTGTGCAGCACCATAGTGTGTCAATGCACCTAAGATCACAAATACATGAAATATTTGATGACTATGACCAGCTAGGTCAAAAAATCCAGGCCTCCATCTCTCCGGGATTCGTGTAATATAAAACATAGTCCCGATTAAATAAGACAACGCCATGGCCAACTCGTATGCTAGTGTAACGTTCCTCTCAGGCTCATTCCAGTTCAGTATTACTGCATGAACCGCAGGTATCACGCCGAAGAATCCCATGGACATAAATAGAATAGCTCGAAACGATCTATATTTCCCGGTCTGGCACACCGGGGAGAGAAGGGTGATGATGGTGCAAATTCCCATAATTGTGATACCACCTAGGTACACAATTTGCCAATGTGGTGAACATTGGAAGATGTAGTAAATTGGTGGGAAGAATGAAGTGATTATCATGACTGTGATTCCAACATAGTCCATTCTCAGTAAGAGGATGTTTAATTTGTGGGAATGGCATGAGAAGAGGTGACAAATGCTACTTGAAAGTAGACAAAACATTGAACCAGCTAAGAATACATAAAATGGCCATGTTGTTTCACTTTGTAGCCTATTTGTTGACATCATGTCCAATTGTAACTGTTGGTCCTGCTTCAAATCAATTAGTCTAGCTGGACCCTGTAAGAAAAAGAGGGTTTAAATTAGCTGAAGTTTCGCGTTTATTCACTCGGCCAAAAATATTTATATTCGCTAGCGAATATATATATTATACACTAATTATACATATATCTGCCGGCTATTTTTTGGTTCGGGTGGATATTTTAGTTAACTTTCCTGGGTTTTAGGACATTTGACCTCTCGGTTAAAAATAATTACATCCGCTAGCCAAATATACAAAATGTATACACTTATTATGTATGAATTATGTATAATATACATTATTTACAAAAGTATACATTTATTGGTTATTATATTGGTATGCGATTATGTATGTCAATATCGCTACTATGTACATTATCAATATACAAAAAATTTAAAACTATTACTAGCGTAGTTAGCATGTTATAACTTGCTATTTACGTTATTTTCCAAATAATTAGATCATGCTTGATATAGATAGTTACTCCCGTTATATATAAGAAAAAACAAAACTGTCCATGTTTCATGTTATTTTTTTCCTGCCTTTTAGAAATTCAAGAAAATAAAGAAACTGAAAAGTGACTCACCCCGAAATATTCCTTTGAATTGTTGGAGACGTTTACATTACCACTGGTGGGAAAGTTCCTGTAAAATTGAATCAATATTTAAGACTTAATTATCAAATTATGAAATTAAACAATCCTTTTTTTTATTTTTAATATGTTTTAGGGGGACCCGAAATAGTGTGCGAAGTTAAGGCCTAGATGAAATTGAAACGCTGTACCTAAGTGATGCAAGATGAAATTACAACTATTACGTCACACCTATAGTTTCAAATTGAACATTCTTTTGTATTTGTATTTATATTTTATATTCCGTCTCTTTTCTTTTTCCTTCGTGAATTAAAGCGAATTGATATTTAAATTCTCAAAAATTTGTTGGAGGTTGTGACAATTGCTTTAATGAAGCACATACCAAGTATATTTTTATTATAAAAATTTGACGTGAATGTCAGCCGAGATTGAAAATAAATAAATGGGAAGGTACTTATGGAGTGTAGTTGGAAGTTTGATGAGCAGCAATGCCATAAAGCATATGCTAAAACCTACTATCCATTAACCAACTTTTCATCTATTAATTAAAATGGACCCCTTTAGGGTGTCTGTTAGCTGTCACTAGGACTAGGATCTGCTCTAAAAAAATCCACCTTTTAAAAACAAATTAAAAATTTACTTTTCATACTACTTTTGAATTTTAATCGGAAATAAAGACTTTTGGTGTGAAATTAGAGAAAAAAACGATTTTATAGATTAGGTTACCTAACTTTCTTTTATCTTGCCTCAACGTAATAACAGTTATTTTTTTTATATCTCTTTTAGGTTATAGTTTAGAAATAAAGAGTTCTCGAGTTCGAGCTATGAATATGTAGTCACCTTTATTAGGGAGCGTTCTATCTCAATATATCGGTCTCTAATACAAATATCAGATGTCCAGGAAAAAAAATCTCCATCCCTTGAAAAAAAGAGAGAATAAAATAAAATTTAGGTGACTTACCAAATAAACATAGTCTTGAAATCAGCAAGTTGAGGCACTTCCACTACATTGGATATGGTTAATGCCACAAATAGAATAAACCCAAGTAAATGCCTGCAAAAGAGAATCAAACAAGTTTATTAATCTTTTTATTAAACTAGTCTAAATAAATAAACATATAAATAAATAATCTACCTTACAAATCCAATTAAAAAATTAACCAAAAAGAAAGAGCAAAAGAGTTGAACTTCTTAACACACATATGTGCATTAAATTTTTTATATTAGATCATCTAAATGATAACTATAGGAAACAAAGCAGATTACCTATTACAATATGTTTTAATACACTGTGGACCGATATTACAAAATTTGGCAGATTGTGATTACATTACTTAAAAAAGTGAATTTTCGATGATCATCCCCGTCAGAATCAGGTGCGAAGCTACAACTTCATCTATGCATCATAATCCAGTAATTTTGATTCAAACTTTGTATTTATGTTTAAGAATCCGCTTAATATGTTTAAAAATTTTATCAAGAACTTGAAAGCTTCATTTTCTAGAATTCAGAATTCATAAACTCAAAATTTTAGCTCCGCCTCTGGTCAGAAAATCCGTCAGAAACATTCTCAATGAGCAAATTTACGACGAAGTCCATCGAAAATTCATGTTTTTAGCAGTGTATATAAGTTATATCCAAGAGAAAAATAAAAATGAAATGAGATAGATGTATACTTACGTCCAAACATTTAGAGTTTCATTATGCCAACGGAAAATGCTGAAAAGAGCTTGTTTAATAGGCCAATCAGCTCTGTAATAATTGAGAATGAACTCATTATCCTTCATATATTCTGGCAATTCATGATACCAAACCAAAGGGTAATTATTATTTTCCCCTTTGTTTATTTTTCCAATTTTCTTCTTCTTCATCTTCTTGCAACTTTTATTTGCAATAATATTCTGATCATTCTTTTCTTGATTCATCATCTCCTTATTATTTTTCATCTCCTTGAAATTATAGAGAAAAAAAATTCTCTATCTTCTTGATTGAGTTTCTTCTCTTTTTTTCTTTTGTTTTTTTAGGGGTGTGTTTGTCCGAGTAATTAGTGAAGGTTTTTAGGGTATGGTAGAAAGTGTAAGAAGAAGATGTGAATATTTATAGACACTTTAATTTATTTATTTTTGGTTTGTTTTATAAGACTTTCCAACAGTTAGGACAATCCCTATAAGTTAGGTCATCAATAACTTCTTTTGTCATGTTAATTTGATGAACCTCTCCACCCCCACCCCCCCACCCCTTTGTGTTTTTATTAATTTTTTTTGGAACACGTGGCATCTAGATTTCCCATTTAATTGGTGACTTTTTATTTGAGTAGTTGTTTTTTTTATAAAAATATATATGCATTTGTTTTGCCATGTGTACGCGTATTTTACATGTTGTGAGCTACCTCAAAAGTAAATTTCACAAACTAAGTAGTTGTGGAGAATGAGATTATAATTATACGCCAAGTAGCGATTGGGATTGTCGATTCATATTGTGATGTTTTTGCATACTTTTGTTATTATTCTTTTCGTACATGTGAAATTTAGACTTGTCCCTTTAATTAGTGACTTTATTTTTGCTATAGTTATATTATTGATTAAAAAATATGTATATTTAGCCACATATGCACATATTGTGCATCGCTACCTAAATTTACTTTTTACATATAATATGAATGAACCCGAACAGACGTATTCGCTGCATCTGTTTTCTACCATATGGGTTCAATAATTGTGGAGAATGAGATGATAATTATAAGCAAAGTAGTGATTATCTTAGATAACGGTTTAAGATTGATTTTTTACACGTAAGGGTAATGGTGGTTAAGAATTTAAGATGAAAAAGTCTCTTGAGTAACTAATTAGAAAGGCAATAGCAAACTTATAAGCAATTTCACTTTTCGAGGATAATGATATTTTTCCTTTTGTGGAAAGAAATAGTTTCATAACGATTAGGGACAAAACATTCCATGCTTGATATACGTGCATTCTATTATGTGAGATACTTACCACAAATATTAAAGAAACATACGTTAAAATTTAACATAATCGTGAATTTAATCTTAACTTATGTAATTCAACGGTGTCATATAAATTGGACATAAGAAATACTACTTAAATGCAAGTATAATCACCATTTACCACAATAATGCATCCCCTAACAACTTGTTCAAGAAAGTTTAGGTTAGGATTTGGAGTTTCTTAAGGGCAACAAAGAAAGAAATTAAGCAAAACCTTCCAATTATTAGCCACATTTCCTCACCACGCAAGATAATTTTGCCTAATTGCTTATCTAATCATTAGGGATAATAACACTTTTGGTCCTTCAGTTACTGATAAATTCTAATTTTTATCCTTGTGATATATGACTTAATACATTTAACCTTTAATTAATTACAATGTGTATTTTAGGTCCCTTTTGTGCATGAAATATGCTAGAGTTGAACTATTTTAGAAGTATATTAAGGAATAACAATACAAACTTAACATAACACATGAATAATTACATAATAGAACGGTTAATAATTCTGAAAATTTGTGAATATTCACAAGTAAAGGAATCAAATGCATATTTCAAGTAATTAAAGATTAAATGTGTGCCGTTAAATATCACAAAGATTTAAAATTAAAATTTATCAATAATTAAGGGGGTTTTTTATTAACCCCTAATCATTATTTGCTATAATGTTATCAGTTTCACAATATTATATTGGCAACGGATCGGATCTGGACCGAATTCTACTAGATCCAGATCCAGATCCGTTTTTCATACTTGGATCCAGATCCGGATCCAAATCCATGGGGTCCATAAAATCAGATCCAGATCCGGATCCACCGGGTCCACAGATCGGATCTGGATCCACCGACCTGTTGAAACTTTTTTGACAAAATAAAATCCAATCTGATTGAAAAAAATGCTTGAGTTCATTCAATCAACCTACACAAATATGCCAACATTCTTCCAAAATACTGAACGAAGTTTTAGCATCACAAGAAAATAAAGACGATGAAGCAAAGTAAGTAAATAACAACATCATGATTCATGGGAAACGTTGCAATTACAAAGGTCTTTAAATTAAATTCTACAACAATGTTCTTTAAAATGCCAGCAACATCTTCTATAACCTTCTGCCAACATCTTCTACAACATCAACAATCTGAAATTAAGCAACGTTCGCCTTCGCCGATGTTGTTGTCAGTTGAGCACCGAGAGAGGAAGCGGTGGTTGTCGGAGTATTTGATAGATTATGAGATGAAAGGATGAGTGTAGGAGTTAGTTGAGCACCGAGAGAGGAAGCGGTTGTTCATGTGAGAAATGAGATGAAGTAGGGTTTTTCCACCTTCTTAGTTTCTTACTGCAATCTATTTTTATTTTCTTTTTATTTATTTTTTCTATAAAAAAATATATATTTAAAAAAAATGGCGCGGGTCGTTTCTGGACCAGATACGGATCTCAAATACAGGATCCAGATCCGATTCGTCAGAAACGAATCCGGGTCTGATCCGGATCCGTCAGGTCCAAATTTTGAAGATCCATATCCTATAAAATGGATCTAAATCCACCGAATCCGGATCGGGTCCAGGATCACTGCCATCTCATACTCTTCAACATTGCCTAATGAACTTCAACATTGCCTAATGAAGCGTATTCCAAGCATTTCACACTACAATTTTAGTAAAGGAAAATTGAAGCTAAAAATTAGCTTAGCTTCCTCCACCAAAACTAACTGGTAGGAAAATTGCCCATCTACCCATTGCTCATTTCCCACTCTTATATATATATATATATATATATATATATATATATATATATATATATATAGTACTAGGTGGACACTCAACATGTGAACATTATTCAAATTTATGTTTTTATGCATAGGTATAAATACTTAAGTATTTTTTATAATGTTGGGGTCGGACCAACTTACCCACATCTCAACTATTCTACCGAATAACTGATACTTCTCAACAACATACTGGCGGAGTCATTCTTATCTAAGTGGTGTCAATTAACATCCTTACACTGAAAAATTACGCTTGAATCTCCCTAACTTCTTCATATATTCATTTTTATATATTTATTATTCAAATGTATGTTTTTATTTATATGTATAAATACTTAAGTATTTTTATATTGTTGGGGTCGGATCAACTTACACACTCAGTTATTCTACCAAATAGCTAATACTTCTCAACAACATACCGGAGGAGTCATTCTTATTTAAGTGTTGTCAATTAATATCCCTACACCGGAAAATTAAGCTTGAATCTCCTTAAATTCTTCATATATCTATTTATAATATACATTTAATTTTCTTAATGAAAATTCTAGCCCTTCAACTATCGGCATAGTTGTCCAAGCTTATTAAAACCACTTTCGATTAACTTGTTATCATAAAATTTACACATTCAAAAAGTTGTAGAATAAACAGGAAAAATAATAATCTATAGCACCTATAGCTTAGTACTGGTAGATGCTAAATTACTCTCTGTGTTAATCTAAAAATGCATATCCAGATTTAAATGCTATAAACTGAAATAAATAAAAATGGGAAAATAATACTAGAAATATTATATGTATATATATATATATATATATAGGATCTAAAGAGGATAATAGACAAGGAAGGAATTGAAATATAAGGGATTGAAGAATCAAAAGATAAAAGAGATATGCAAAAAGTAAAGTAAGATTAACTTACAAATTAAGGTTTCTATTAAGGAATCTATAATTTAAAGGATCTGCAAGAATTTAAATGAAGTAGGCGGTAGAACCGGCCAACATCATAATGCAAGAATTTAAAGAATTTAAAAGTATGAATTTAAAAGATTAGGAGGTAGCACCTTTCATAATCATATTTATTCAAAATATTAAAACTTACAAAGATTTATACTTGAATAATTTCAAGGAGATCTATCTTAGGAGTTTCCAAGGTATTTGGGAATTTTGGGTGAATTTAATTTCATATGAGGGGAATTGGAATTTATCTTGAGCTTAGACTTCTCTCTAGAATCTGAAATTTATGAAATAGAAAGCTTGTTCCAAATGGAGGGGATAGGATGTCCTTTTATAGGAGTTTACATGGAATTTTAGTAAATAAAAAGGAATCTAATTATTCATCCGAGTGGAGAATGACGTCATCCATGACATCATTGACTTTAGCATTTTCTCAAATTATTGCTGGAATCTTTGGCTTTTATTGTTTCCTTTTTAAAGTATCTCTTTGTGGGCATTTTCTTTTGTCGGAATTTTATCTGAATTTTGTTCCTGGTATTTTGTCTTCTTTTGGCAACTTTTTCAGAATCCACTTGCCAAAAACTACATCATCTTCAATATCAATTTCTGGTTCTTCTTCCTCTGATGAAGAGCCTTGCTTTGATGAAGATAGTGCAAACTTCAGAATTATTGCTTGCATTTCTTCTGGATTTTTGGCTGCGGCAAGCATTGAGGCCATTTGGGATGTCTAGGAAAGAAACTAGGTGTGCTCCGGTGTTTGTAGTGGTGCATGTGATGTTTGTAGTGGTACATGTACCTGAATAGATTTTCGAGTATTTAGCCATTTCTGGACTTTTGGTGGTGCGAGACTTGCTGGTATTTTATAGTTGTCCCACCATCTGATCTTGAACCTCCTTCGGACCGTTGGAATTTTATTCTCAGAATAATCCACGAACCATGTGAATACCCATGGTAAATGGAATTTGGTGTGAAACATGTGTAATGTCACAAATCTTTTTTCTTCCTCTGTAGGTTTATAAATGAATTTAAAGAGGTTAAAATATTTAGTGACTTGGGGTTTTTGTATTTCGAGGGTGGATCCAAATTGTTCCCACCATGAATTCCACCATGTTGGGAATTGGGATGGAATACATGATGTATCAAAATGAAAAAGCCAAGTATGGCTTCGGTTGGTATTTTGAACAAAAAAAGAATTGAACCAAGCTTGTTGGTAATCCCAATAATTAAATGGAATATCAAAAAATGAGGTATTTTGATGGGTATCAGGGAAATTTAGGAGTTGAGACAGATCATTCCCCCAATCACTTGGAGCAATTACTCTAAATATTTTGCAAATAGAGTAAGAGGGATCTGGGTTATTTTTATAATAATTATTTTTAATTGTGGCTGATCCTGATATCTCTAGGATAACTTGATAAAAATATGGAGTTTTTAAGATATCACATAATTTATAAAACAATCCTTGTCCAAAATAATTTTGTATTGCTAAAAAAGGGTCTTGATCAAAAAATCCTTTTTTCAAGAGTCACAATATTTTGGAAAACAAGGTTTTATAAAAAATTCAGAAACAAGTTTTTTGAGGACTTGTGGTACCACAAGTTGGCTTTTTGAAAATTATTTTTGAGAAAGGGTTTTTGAAGATTCTCCTTTCTCGATTTTTGTAAAATTTTGAGAGGGTTTTTCCTCTCCTGAGCTTTGAACAATTTCTTGTTTGGGAATTTGAAGTTGTAACAATGCCTTCTGTAGTTACGGGGATTTTGCAAGGAGTTGCAGAAGGTTTTCAGCAATTGTTTCATGTGCGGGATTTGTTGGTGTTTTTTGCACATATTGTGCGGTGTTTGCATTTTCGCTTTCTTCTTTCATTACTGCGTCATACCATGTCATGAGTTTTTCGGTAGGAGTTTTGGCAGGAAATTTGTCTTTTTCTTCTTTGGATGGGTTTATTGGTTTGGAAGTAGTGGAGTTTATGGGTTTTTTGGTGGCCATGGGATTTGTTTGTTGTTGTTGTACAACAACGGGTGTATTTATTGGCAAAGAAAGTTCATCCTTCCTTTTTTGGAGTAAGGCTCCACACATCGCATGCATACAATACTGTCCAGATTCTCTCATGTCCTTCCTTGATATTTTGTCCTTGTAACCCAAACAGTGGGGTATAAGACAGTGATAGGACATTTCTGCGTTGTAACCAATATCAGAAATTTGTAGATTTTTTCTATTTTTGAGGAAATCACGGGTTAAGAGATTTTCTTTCAAGTAAAAAACGTTAAGAATCAATTTGCAGAAAATATTTTTTAATGCAATGTTTTGAAAATATTTTTGACATTGTAAATCATTTTGGAATATTGCTATGCATGAAATAATGCTAAAAATGTATCAATTATTTTGATAAAATGGGTAAAAGTATACTGGACTTCCTTCCCTGATTTTTGTTTTAGGATACTCCTAAAGGGATAGGTTCTAGGAGACTCAGGTTTGTGATCTAAAAAATCATTCCTTAGTTCTTCTAAATGATATGATTTTTCTTCGTGTATTGAATATGTTTTTATTAGATTAAGGTCTCTTGTCTTTTTAATTTTTATAATAATCTTCACTAGTCTTGAAATTCTTCTTTCTATATTCTTTTGTCGATTTCTTATGGTATTTATAAGTCTTACTACAGTTTCTTGTACAACTTAGAGAGGGCTTTCTGGAATTCGTATCAAATTGTTTACAAAAAGTACCTAGTTCGCACCTAGTTCTTTTTAGTTCCCATTTAAGATGTTTTTTTGTAATTTTAGGTGTTGGCAAATTATTAATCTTTCTTGTTGAGTAATACTGACTAGTTGTCCGTATGTAAACTCATTATAAGGTATTATTTATTTTCCACAATTTTCTTTAATTTTATTCCTAGCCTTTTCTTTCAAAAAGGGTAGGTAATCCGGCTAAGATTTTTTCTTTCAAAAATGGTTGGTTGGAATTTTCTCTAAGCATTACTCTGGTTAAGAAAGTATTCTTGTACCATTGAAAACACTTAGTTTTTTGCATTTTAGATTTGAAAGTAACTCGGCATTTTTATCTTTTAGATGTGAAGAGTCACCTATGAAATTTAAAGAGATTTTTAGTATTAAAGTTGACACAACATCATGTAGGGGTTCACCTTGTTCATCTAGGATTGATATTCCTTCTTCATCAGTTTTTATGAAGTTTATGATGTCTTCTTTTTGTTGGTCAGTGAGATAATTATCCCACCATCATTTTAATTGATTAGAGAATCTTGCGATGAGCAGTTCTGCAATGGTCTTATCTTGTGTGTCATTTTGTGTTTTATAGGCATTTGCAGCCATGGTCATTTGTTGGAGGAAGCTGAGGATATTGTATTAAGTCATTCCATCTATGTTCCAATCGTAAATGGAAGAGGCATTAAAACGGGATTGAGCTAGGAGTTTTACTATTCCTAGGTCTGGAGCAGGAATTATTTGTAATTGTTGTTGTACGGGTTGTTTCCAATCCATTTTATTAACAAACGTTGTTTTATTTTGGAATTGTTCTAAGGTATCACTATTATCATAATCATATGTTAAAGTTATTATTTTATTACTTGATTGTGGGGTATCTGGAACAATGAGTTTTGTATTAGAACTATTGGATGTCCCGATTTTACTTAATTGATCATGTATAGCCTGAATAAATTCAGACTTATTTTGGTGGATATTATTAACACTATCTTCGGACACCTGAAATGGTTTAAAGATTGGGCTTTTCAATTTCATTTCTTTAGACTTTTCCGAGGAATCTATAGTGACTAAAGGGTGGATTTTTATGTATTCTTCCACTCTATCTAATTGTTTTCATGTGGTATTTAAATTAATATTTGTGAAATTATTTTGTGTGAGAATGGATTTTGTATTTATTTTTTCATCTTCTGTCGGGTTTTTAAAAGAAATTGCGTCTACGGGGCAACCATAAATGTTAAGCCTAATACCTTATAGAGGAGGGTGGTTGGACTGTTCCTTTCTAGAATCAGCTAGGGTTTTCCATTCCGGTGTTTTATTCCTAGTTGTAATAGGATTTACCGATTTAGAAAAATGATACTCTATGGAATTTTGAGAGGAATATATTTCAAACCAGTCGAAAAATAGAATATTTACCATATTTTCATTTACAAAATCATAGAATTTTTCCTGTATTTGTTTCCTAGTATTTAGAAAGTTTTTAAAGAACCAAATTCTTTTTTCTAAGTTATATTTTCATAAAAATATTTTTGTAGGAATTTCTTATCTACTTGGAATTTTTTTTCTAAAACTCCAATTTCGTTTACTATTTTCTCTGTTATCGAGGAAAATGTCGGACTAGTAGGTTCTTGGTCATCTATTTTCTCTCTAACAGTGGAATTTTTATATACGGGTTTAGGTATTTCATTGGTGTAGTCTATGTTTCTTAGATTGGGTAAATCTGACGTAGAATGTCTAGGTTTCATTTTGTAAGGGGTATTTATTACTGAAGGAATTTGTGAGACTCTTCCTAAGTCTAGGGTTTCTACGGAACTAGTATCATCGTATCTACTACTCGTAGATTTTCTTAGGAATGATAGGCTTAATCTACCATCTTGGTATTGAGTTATTTCTTTAAGATGGGTATTTGGCTGTGAAATTTCTACATGTTCAGGTTTAACTACTCCTTCCAGGATCCATTCTTCTGGTAGGGTAATATCCTTCTACCTAATAGGTCTTGGTATTACGGTGTTAGATCTGGAAAGATCGGTTTGTAACAGTAGGGTTTCACCTTTTTTTACTATGGTACCTAACTTTTGTGGCAAAAGCTGAAGTCATAGCTTTGTAATGGATTCTAAAGATTATTGCTACCGGAATTGAACCTTCAAGCATTTGGTAGTTATGGATTTTTATTTGTAAGACAAGGGATTTTTGGATATTTTTATCATTGAGGGATACTGAAAAGTTTGGGTAACAATCAAAAGAGATTGGTCCTGTGCAGAGACTAGACTCAACGGAACTTAATAAGGAATCTTCAAAGTTAGTGAATCTGACATCTCTTAAGATAGCAAGAATTGAAGTATTTAATCATTCCTTAGTAAGGGGTTTTATCCCTACTTGGACTAAGCCAATATGAATGTATTTGTAATTTCTTTCCCTATATTTTTTCAAGGAATTTTGAGAAAGTAATTGTATTGTTTCAAAGAGTTTTGTTAATTGAATATCTCTTTCTTCTGTTTTAATAGTGAAATCAATTTTGAAAAATTGGTATTTGAAAATTTTGTAAATTTGATCTCTATTTACTTTTGGTATTTCCTAATTATCAATCGATTTTTCAAAATCTCGTATAACGATTTCTTCCGAATTTATTATCTTTGAATCCATGGAAGATGTTGAACCAAAATCAAAAGAAGTAGATTTATTGAAAAACGGATCCATTATATAAAATCTTATTTTCGAGACTCAAGTTCTTCCTACAATCCCAAGCATTTCACGGGTCTAACTTCCTACACACTTGAGGACTTGCTACCCGGACCATCCTAGACACGAAAACTCATAAGAGCCTAAACCTCTAGACAAGAATTTCATCTGATCTGGATATCATATTTTTCTATATCTCTACCCTTTATATATATATATATATATATATATATATATATGTTCAAAATATTTTAAAGCATACACAAAGTCACTCAAACTCTTAATTCTAGAAGAAAAATCATTAAACGGATTACAATTAAATACTTTAAAATGTTTATAAACTTTTTAGGTATCTGAGAAAAACAATTCAAGCTATAAAACGTGCGTGGAATGTTTTGGAGCATATTAAATACAACCTGAATTACTTAAGATGTAAACTTGTTGAACGTCTCATCTTTCAAGGCATTAGTATCATGAAACTGTGGTTCTTTACTATTGCACTGAGAGTCGTTTAATATCATATTAAGAAGATTTTTGACGTTTTTCTTTTGAAAAAGTATCGATGAACACGACAAATAAAAAAAATTCAAATTCAATGAAATTCGAATTTTGACTATTCATTATCGTTTTGGAAACTAAAAAGGCAAAGCGAAAAACAAAAATGCTTTCAAGATAGGCTCAAAATGAAGGTGTGTGCGTGGGAGTTGGGTAATAAAGCAAATTTCTAGACCTAGAAATTATTGCTGTTCCATATAGCCTTGCATTCGTGTGTTGCTATAACTAGGAGAGTTGACTTTTTAATTTCAATTTAAATTGAATTTAAGTTATGCGTACTGATAGTGACTATTAGTAAATTTTAGTTTATGATAATAAATTCTATTTTTATCAAATTATCACTTGTTGCTTGTTACTCAATTTTTCTATAATTGTTTCTTAAGTAATTTGATAATATAAATATATTCTTCGAACTTTCAGTACATAAAATTTAAACTCTTTTATGAATATTAGCATATATTATTAAATATACTCTATATATTTTATAATTTTTAGTGTTGTATAATTATGGTAGAAATAGTATCCCTATTGAATTAGGATTCCACAATGTACACACTATATATATTTATATTAATGAGAAAGACTCCCAAGGGAGATTAATACAATCATACATGGTATCAGAAGCCAACAATCCTTCCCAACACAACACTTAATTTCGGCCTTCCTTTCCTCCCCTTTCCGGCGTCGAACCGACCGTATACCTTTAATATACGCTGATATACAACTGTCCAGCCCTCCAATTCTACTAACAGCCCCGTATACCACTGATATTGTAACATCCCGTACTTTCGGGATGATTTGAGCACATAAACATTGACAAGTAGACCCGGACCCCGGGAAGTTTAAGTTATGAATATGTATGCTAATAAGAAAATTAATATATAAAAGGGTGTGATTCCGAAATAATTTTGGATTTAACAATGCGACGACGAAGATTAATAATAATAATTTTATATTTTCAAGGAGATTATGGACCAGTGTCATATTACAAGGATTATGACATTGAGTATAAGAGGATTTTTATAGGTCGTCAGGATTTAAGTGAATAGGGATCGAGAAATTAATTGTGTGTATAATTAATTAATTATCGGATTAATTAATTATTAATGGGGACGATACCAAGTGGGATTCCACGTGTAGCTTTGTAAACGTATTGTTGGAGTAAGTGGCTTAAATGACTAAGCTTTAAAACCATTGTTGGCAGCTTCACAAGCCTTCAACCGATTCTCTCTTCTCTATAATACAGAGCCATCAGTTCTTCAAGCTTCTTCAATCCTTAAAGCTCCTGAAGAAATCCTTCTATGGAACAATAACTATTACACTTCAATTAGAAGGAATAAATTCCCACTGGTGAGCTCTCTGAAACTCTCGACCAAATTGGGGATTTTTCTGTAAGCTTTCACATAATCAGGGAAGAAGAGATTCATGGCATTTTGGGCCCTAAGATCCAGCAAAAAAAATTGAAACCTTGAAGCAAGGTTGAAGGCTCATAAACCAAGCCGAGACTTTGAGTCTCGGCGAAGCTCTAGCAAGTCGATTTTGGTGCTTCGGGTTTTGTCTGTCGGAATCCGGTACGGGCGAAAGGATTTCCGATGACTTTCGTTGCTACTTCTAATTGAGGTAATCCTTCTTGTTCCTAAGTTCATACGAATTATAGAACCTGATTCTTACTAGTTCTAAGATGGGTATTGAAAATACTAAGTTGGTTGGGTATTGTTGGGGATGTTGATATGAAATTGGAAGTTGCATGCGAAATTGCTGAATTGTTTGGGTATTATAGCAGTAAAAAAAAAGGTTAGGAGGGATAATTGTGTGGTTATATGCATAGGTTTCGACATAGATGAAGTATAGATTCTACGTGTACAAAGTATTCGCTAGAATGTCTCAATGAAGTTGTTTCTAGTATATTGATCCGATTATGATGTAAATCATTCATATGGTGTAGATAATCACTTATAAAGCTTACAAGGACCAGCGGAACTTAGATAATTTCGACAACAAGGTATGCAAGACTCTTTCTTTTTTTTTTGGCATAATTCTATGTGCGAAACATAATCATCGTATAAATTACTATACTCTTAGTAGTTAGGAATGATCAAGTCATTGACTCCTATGTTGAAAGGATATCCAAGTATGTTTCTAAGACCTTATTAAGGCATACCGGAAAAGATGTTGATGTTTCCTTTGTTAACCAAAGGTGTAAAGGATATTATGTCACTTCGGATGTTTTATTATAATTCATGCATTTCATTTGCATTGCATTCATATGTTATCCTGGACCTCCAAGGAGTTATATACTCTACTATATGTATGGGAATTGGGGAAAGGGAAAAAGGCGTTATATACCCACACCACCTGCAGCTGGTACATACTCTCACAAAAGAGCCCGAAGTGGCCAATATGATACGATATAACCCAATGCCCACAAAGGCGGTTATGGGAAGGAAAATGCCCTTATGTGGCCAGTATATATATGTATACAGCATTTGCATCATGCATACATTCATTAATTAACCATTACATGGTATGACGCCCACAGAGTCTATTATAGTAAGGAAGATGCCCGACAAGGCCGAAGTATATGTATACTGCATTATGCGAACATTTAGGCATATGTATTAGGGTCTTAGAGGTATTTACTGTGGTTCAGTTGTTCTGTTTTAGATTATAATGTATCTCTACCATATTAATTCTTATGCTTGACATACTTAGTACATCAGTCGTACTGACGTCCCTTTTTGCCGGGGGACGCTGCGTTTTTTGCCCGCATGTTCATATTGAGAGAGTGATGGTTCACACTAGTAGGTTACTGGTTCAGCCGGTATTTAGAGCACTCTATTTGTTTCAAAGTTGCGATCTGGTTGTGGTATGTTCTACTCTTTAGAGGCTTGTAGATAAGTGTCTTGTGGTTAGTTGTCACGCATGGCCTTGGTGGCCTTGGCATTATTATAAAAGTTGGGGCTTTCAGGTTGAAACTTTACCTAATTCTTCTCAGCTTAGTCCGTGGATAATGGTTAAGTAGGGGATGTATGGTCGGTGTTTCCCGGTGGGTCAGGTCCGGGTGCCCGTCGCAACCCTCCGGTTTAGGTCGTGACAGATATACTTCTGATATACAACCCTCTTTTCTTCTATAGCTCTCGAACAGGTCATATACCCCTCGTATACAATCTATACACGCCGATATACACTCTGTATACGGTTGTTTTACCCTCCATACGCCATTATACACCTCGTATACGGTTGTTACTGCCTCCTCTAATTTGTTGAAAAATGAGATCATTGCATCGCTTGAAACCGAATTTGTCTTGACTGACATGGGGAAGTTGAGCTATTTTTTGGGGATATCAGTGACTAGATCTGCAGACTCTATATTTTTGTGTCAGCGTGAGTATGCAGAGGAGATATTGTACATGGCTAAGATGGCAAACTACAAGATAATTTCCACTCCGATTGATTCTAAGTCAAAGCTCAGTGCTGTTGATGGTAATCCAGTGTCCGATCCCACATTTTACATGAGTCTTGCAGGTGCACTACAATATCTTACATTCACCAGGCCTGATATTGCTTATGATGTTCAGCAGGTGTGCTTATTCATACATGCCCCCATAGAGCCTCATTTTATTGCCCTTAAGCGTATCATTCGATATGTTATGGGCACACTTGATTATGGCTTGCATCTATACCTCTCAGCACCGACCAGGTTGTTATCATATACATATGTTGATTGGGCAGGCTGTCCGGACACGCGACGCTCCACTTCCGGCTACTGTGTGTTCTTAGGGGATAATCTCATTTCTTGATCTGCCAAGAGACAAGCCACCTTATCCCGCTGGAGTGCAGAAGTAAAGTATAGAGGCATTGTAAATGTTGTTGCTGAGATCTGATGGCTCTGAAACCTTCTTTTGGAGCTTCAGTATCCCTGCGAAAGGCGTCTGTGATCTACTGTGATAACATATCTGCCATATATTTATCTCATAATCCAGTTCAGCATCAGCGAACCAAGCACATTGAGATGGATATACACTTTGTTCGTGAGAAGGTTGATATTGGTCATGTTAAGGTGTTGCACGTGCCTTCTTCGTATCAGTATGCAAATATCTTCACTAAAGGACTTCATAGACAGCTATTCCTCGACTTCAGATCCAGTCTCAGCGTCTGGCCTCCTCCCGCTCCGGCTGAGGGGGTGTATTAGCATATATTATTAAATATACTTAATATATTTAGTAATATTTAGTGTTGTATAATTATGGTAGAAATAATATCCCTATTGAATTAGAATTCCACAATATACACACTATATATATTTATATTAATGAGAAAGACTCTCCAAGAAAGATTAATACAATGTTAGAATGAAAATAGAAGATGGTCTTTCTTTTCCTTATAGGTATACCCATAAAAGATTGACGGCAAGCCATTCTATGCTGATGATGTTGGAAGTTCTAGCTACTTCAAAGGAAAAGAAAAATAAGGACCACAACAAAATGAGTGTGGGAGAGCAAAAGTTTAACATTTAAGGTTCTTAATATTAAATTTATTATATTTTTAAATTATAGATTCAAATATACTTTTTGTTACAACTTTATTGAATTTTTATATGTAAAATATGCCTCCTTTTTTAATTGTAAACATCAATATCAATTAAAACATGCATGAGACTTTAACAGCTTATTGAGTGCTAATGTATATAATTAAAGAATGTGACATATTTTAAGTGGTTAATTTGTCTACCGAATGGACACTTGAGAACACGCGAAACTTTTTTTTTCAAAATTTTAAGTCAAAAATGTCTAATAAGACAATTTATCATGTGTTCATATGCTCAATTAGAATAGATAGTAATTCTGGTGTCTATAAATAAGGTTAAAGGACTATTGATATATTCGGCCATATAAATATATAGGAGTATATATTAATTATTGTTGAATTTTTTTGACGTATGAAAAACTCAGTACATAGTCAAAAAAGGTTAGTGATTTGACATACTATTGAATCTCTTTGAATTTCATTGTAAGAATTTCTGGCTCAGTCATTGCAGGGAAGAGGTGCCTTCTAACTAACAGCTAACATTATCATTGCTGACAAATCAGTTGTATATGAAAGTCCATTGCATGTCTTGCTTTCACATTAATTTCTAAGTCCATCACTTACTTTCGTTGCTAGACAATGGGTACTCCCTCCGTCTTAAAATATTTGTTGTTTTTATTAAAATATTCATTTTAAAATATTTTTTAATTTAAAAAATCTAATCGAGTAGTTTAGTTTCCATCTTACACTTTATATTTATTACAACATTTAGATATATGATAAATGTTTATTAAGGAGAGATAACATGATCCAATATTTAAGAGGGTAAAATAGTTAAAATACTACTCTTATTAATACTTTCTTAAGGGGTGTGTAAATGAAAAACACGACAACTATTTTGAGATGTAGATTATACTAGTTACTCCCTCATGTTCATAATAAGTGTCCACTTAATCTTTTTATTTTTGATTCAAAATAAATATCCACTTACATAATTAAGAAGGAATTAATTATTTTCTTTCAAATTCACTTTTACTTATATAAGCAGGTTTTTATGTAATAAAAAATTATATTAATTAGGTAGTATAATTAAGAATGATTTAGTCAAAATAGCTATTATTTTATAGGAGTTAGTAAGTGATAGAACATTTGTGTATATTTAGGTTACTTACCATGTTTTGTAGAAGTCTTGTACAAGAGTAATAATGATATTAGTATTATAGTAGGAATAGGATTTTCCATATTTAGAGATTGTATATTGTATATATAGACCTCTTCATTAAGTAAAATAATCAAGGGATTATTTCTTTCATGGTATCAGCAGTCTAGGGCAAATTTTTCATTCTTCGAAATTCCTCCTTCCGCTGCCCTACTTGCCATTGGCCGTCGGCCAACCTCTCCCTTCAACGTGTGGTTTTTTTTCTCTTCCAAAAATCCCTAATTCTCCTCTTGTTCTTTCATCATATCTTTCTCAAAGAACACCTTTCATCCTGCCCTTACAGTCTCCAACATCAAGAACCACATCCCTATCGTTCGTGAGATGGAAAACGTCCTATACGCGACGTGGACAGAATTATTTAAAGTTCACGCACGGTCGCATCAAGCCCTTAATCACATCATCATCACGGAAGCAGGCAATGAGAAGGTGCCTACCGCCGATGATGACCCTATGTTATGGACGACTCTTGATGCTACAGTACTCTGATGGATTTATTTCACTATCTCTACGGACCTGTTGCAGACGATTATTGAACCAGACGCCACGACAATAGAAACTTAGAATCGGGTGCGTGATATATTCCAAGATAACAAAAATTCTTGTGGCGTCACTTTGAGCAAGAATTTTTTTATGTCAATATGGAAGATTTTCCAAATGTCTCAGCCTATTGTAAAAGGCTGAAGGAATTGGCAGATCAACTCAAGAACGTTGGTGCTCCCGTTACTAATAATCGTTTCGTTCTTCAAATGGGTGCAGGCCTATCCGAGGCTTATAATGGCGTTGGGACACTTCTTCGTCAAAGTAATCCTCTTCCACCGTTCTACCGGGCCCGTTTTATGCTCACATTAGAAAAGGCCGGCTTGGCTAAAAAGGCGGCTATCAGAGCTACTTCCGTCATGATGATGGCTACGTCCGATGACCCTCACTCATTCTCGGCCAACTATAGCCAAAACTGTAATAATGATGGCAGAAAAAAGGGTCAAAATCGGAAAAATAGTGGCAAGAACCGCGATGGCGGTCGCGGCAGTGGTGGTGGCAGTGGTTGAAGTAGTGGCGGACATGGCGGGAGTGGGTCAGTTGAGCCGCAGCACCACTGGTCGTGGCCTTGGGCCACTGCACAATGGCCGTGGGGCTGCTGGGCCAGTGGCTAGTGGCCTAATATGGCCTTTCCAAGTTGCCTAGGCGTTCCAATGAATTGGGCTAGCTAGAGTCCCAATTCCTAGTTCCAGCAGTACCAACTCAAACAGTCGGCTGGGCCCTGGCAGCAGGCTGGCCTACTTGGACCTCGGCCTCAGTAGGCCTTCGCTGCTGCGGGCCCAGTTTCCGATCCGACACTTACGAATATTGAGGCCGCTATACATACACTTGGATTAAATCTCCCAGACGTAAATTGGTATATGGACATCGGATCCACTTCTCATATGACGTCCGCCCAAGGTAATCTCTCATCTTATTTCCATTTGAGCAATAATCGTGGCATAATTGTTGGTGATGACAATTTAATTTCAATTTGTGGTTATGGTCACACAAATTTGTCCCCCACATCCACCTCTAGTTCTAACTTTGACCCTTTTGGTTTTTCTGTGAAAGATTTCATGACGGGGATACCTCTAATGAGGTGTAATAGTCGGGGAGAGCTTTATCCAATCAACACCACCACCATTTCCACAAATCAAGCCACACCTTCTACATTTGTCGCTCTTGCTCCTTCTTTGTGGCATGTACGTTTGGGTCATCCAGGGTCGTCTATTATTTCTTCTATTAAAAATAATATTTTTATTGATTGTAAGAATACGCGTAGTACTCATATTTGTCCTTCTTGTCCTCTAGAGAAACATGTTAGATTACCGTTTGTAGCCTCTACTTCTAGTACATCGATGCCTTTTGACATTATTCATAGTAATTTATGGACATATCCCGTTTTGAGTTCCTTGGGCCATCGTTATTATGTTTTATTTTTGGATGATTATTCTATTTTTTGTGGGCTTTTCCATTGTCTAAAAATCTCAAGTTTTTTCCACATTCTTAAAGTTTAGAGCTTTCATCCGTACCCAAATTGAACGGGAAATTAAAAACATTCAATGTGATAATGGTAGGGAATATGATAATGGGCCATTTCGGAAAATTTGTGACACTGATGGCATTTCTTTTTGGTTTTCTTGTCCTCATACGTCCTCATAAAATGGGAAGGCCAAAAGAAAAATTTATACTATTAATAATATTATCTGAATTTTACTTGCCCGTGTTTCATTACCTCCGTCCTTTTGGCATCATGCGTTACAAATGACTACCTACCTCCTTAACATACTCCCTAGCAAAGGTTTAGCATATCAATCACCCCTAAAAAAAATTATAATAAGGATCCATCGTATTCTCATCTTAGGGTGTTTGTGCTATTCGCTTTTCCCGTCTACTACAATTAACAAACTACAAGCCCTTTCTACTACTTGTGTGTTTTTGGGTTATCCGTCTAACCATCATGGTTACAAGTGTTTTGATTTATCCGCTAATAAAATCATAATTAGTCGTCATGTCTTTTTTTATGAAACCCAATTTTCGTTTGCTAAATTGTATAATTCTGTGTATAGTTCGTATAATTTTTTAGTTGATGAGCTCTCACCGTATATTATCCATCATTTATCCGAGCAGTCCCATGACCAAATCAGCCAGCAGGTCCACTGCCTGTTGGCCCGGATATTACTAATCCAGACTCTGCTTCTCAGTGGGCCTGCTGGCCTAATTTTACCAGCACATCCTTCTTCTATTGGGCCAGCATGCCCATTACCTACTAGTCCATTTTTACCCGACACAACACCTATCCAAAACACGTCCCCTCCTATTTTGAGTCAAAGGCATGTTACTCGTAGTCAACGTGGTATTTTTAAACCTAAAAGACATTTTAATCTAAATTCTAATGTCAACAAATCACCCCTACCACGTAATCCTGTGTCTGCCCTTCATGACCCGAATTGGAAAATGGCTATGGATGATGAATATAATGCTCTTATTGCAAATAAGACGTAGGATTTGGTTCCCCGTCCGCCTGGTGTCAATATTATTCGTTCTATGTGGATTTTTACTCATAAAGAAAATTCTGACGGTTCTTTTGAGAGGCATAAGGCACGTCTTGTATGTGATGATAAAACATAACATGTTGGTATGGATTGTGGAGAGATGTTTAGCCCGGTGGTCAAACTGGCAACTATTCACATTGTGCTTATTCTGGCTTTCTCGAAAGCATGACTCATTCATCAGCTGGATGTGAAAAATGCTTTCTTACATGGTGATCTTAAGGAGACAGTATACATACATCAGCCCTTGGGTTTTAAGGACCCCAATTATCCTCACCATGTTTGTTTGCTGAAGAAGTCCTTATATGGGCTTAAGCAGGCCCCACGGGCTTGGTATAAGAGGTTTGCAAATTATGTGTCCACTATTGGGTTTTCTAATAGCAGGTCTGATCATTCTCTGTTCATCTATCGTCGTGGTACTTCTCTAGCATACATTTTGTTGTATGTGGATGATATTATTTTGACTGTCTCCTCTGATAGTTTGCTCAAGTCTATCATGACCCTTTTCAGTTCAGAATTCATTATGAAAGACTTGGGGCCCTTGAGTTATTTTTTGGGAATAACTGTCACTCGTCATGCATGTGCTCTATTTTTATCATAGAGGAAGTATACGGCTGAGATTATTGAGAGAGTTGGCATGTCATCTTGTAAGTCCTCTTCTACTCCGGTTGATACCAAACTGAAGCTGAGTGCTACGTCTAGCACACCATATGAGGATCTAACCCACTATCATAGTCTTGCAGGGACTCTTCAATATCTTATATTCACGAGATCAGATATTACTTATGCAGTTCAACATGTGTGTTTATTTATGCATGATCCACGGATTGAGCACATGCATGCGATCAAACGCATTATACGATACATACAGGGCACACTTAATTATGGGTTGCATTACATCCATCATCAGTCTATACTCTCGTGTCATATACAGATGTCGATTGAGTGGATGTCCAGATACCAGACGTTCAACATATGGTTATTGTATGTTTCTTGGCGATAACTTGTTCTCTTAGTCGGTAAAAACACCATGCTACTTTATTGTGATCCAGTGCAGAGGCTGAGTATCGAGGAGTAGCCAATGTGGTGTCTGAGTCATGTTGGCTGCGTAATCTTTTATTAGAGCTTCACTTTCCTATTCGAAAGCTACATTGGTCTACCGTGATAATGTTAGTGCCGTCTATCTCTCTTGGGAATCCGGTCCAACAGTAGCGCACTAAACATATCCAGATGGATATTCACTTTGTTCGTGAAAAGGTAGCTCGTGGACAAGTATGTGTCTTACATGTCCCTTCAAGGTACCAAATTGATGACATCTTTACTAAGGGTCTTCCCTTGGTTCTGTTTGAAGATTTTAGGGACAGTCTCAGCGTACGACAACCGCCCGCTATGACTGCGAGGGTATGATAGAAACCGTGTGTGTGTATATTTGTGTATATTTAGGTTACTTACCATATTTTGTAGAAGTCTTGTACAAGAGTAATTATGCTATTAGTATTATAGTAGGAATATGGTTTTTCATATTTAGAGATTGTATATTGTATATATAGAGCTCTTCGTTAATGAAAATAATTAAGAGATTATTTAGTAAGTTTTTAGGGTTATGTATTAGGCTAAATAAACACTTATTTTGAACGGAGAGAGCTTTAGCAACAGAAGAGGAGCCAGTGGCAGGAACATTTATTAGGACATTGTATATATATCATTTAATTTTTTAAATTTTTTTTAGATGGTCAGAACCAACTTAAATGTCAAATGTGAACATTTTGTAGAGTCAAATGTAAGTGCACCATGTGTGTTCATTTATTATCTTTTGTTGCTCATGCAAGTACTCTAGTTGTTCAGGTTGTAAGGTAGTTGAGCTTTAAATTGTATTAAAACGTCATCCCATTTGTAGAAAATGAAAGTTTGAAAATGAAAAGGAGTCCACAATTCTTTCTCTAGAAAAAAACTTTCTTAGGTTTCAAAAGTTTTTGCATGCCCCTTGAAGAAGATATTTAATAGTCTTAATTATAAGAATATTTGTCTAAACTCTATTTATTTCTCTCCTATCACTATATTAACATTCCACTAATTAGAACTGTTGGAAATTTGCTTTTGGCGGGAGTTGCGACCGACCAACTTTAACGGCTTAAACACTAGTGTTACGTATGTTGGAGAATCCGGTTCTTCACACATGCATGATCTACTAAGTACGTAGATAATCGTAGGGCCAAGAATCGTCAGATTTCATTGAGAAATGAAAGAGATATTGGTCCACGAAGTGAGGTGTTTGAAGCATGGAAAAGTGTGGTATTGTGTTCAATTCTCCCTCATCGGTGGAGGAAGAAAGAATTGTAGTGTATATAAGACTCAAAATTGGTTTGGGGTTTGGGACCCCAAGGGGTATCCCATGTGTTTAAAGGAGGGAGGACTTAGATGTGCTTCGGTTCGAGGAAAGCCCACACGCGCGCCGCCGCCCGCCCGTCCGGTTCCGATCACGGCTCACGGCTCTTCTGATATTATCTTTTTGGGCCAGAGAAATTTGACAGATGTACAGATTGATCCCAGAAGTTTCAGATGTACAGTTTGGACTTAAAATTCTTTCATATGTACAGTTTGGTCCCTGAAGTTTCAAGATGTACAGTTTGGTCCTTGAAGTTTTTAGAAAGTCAGAATTTGGGCAGACAGAATAGAAACGCCACAGCACTCAATTCAGCCATTTATTTTGGCTGAATTACTCCTCCTATAATGGCCAATCCGTTGGTCTTTCTCACCATTTATTTTGGTGACATTACTACCTCCATTATAGCCATTACTTGGCCAGTAATGACACATATGGAGGCAGTTTTGCTGCTCCTCCCTCACATATATAAACAACCCCTTGCACCATTATTGAGGTACTCACAACACACGAAAATATACAAGCAGAAAACAGTTTCTTCCTACAACTTCCAAGCATCATTTCATTGCTCAATATTCTTCACGGTAGCAATAGAGTTTCCTTTGCTCAATTGTTCCATTGTTGTTTTATCTTGGGAGACGAATTGTTCAGGACGTATAAAGGATACATACGGGGCAATATTGTCTTAAAGACAGAGTGCCACACTCGACTCAGAAAAAACCAAACAGTTTCTTGTTTTCCTTCTACAACAGAATTGTAATTTCAGTTCTTGTATTACTTAGCAGTTATTTGTAATTTCCGATTCCTGCACCTTTGTAGCCAACAAATTTAAGACAATATTTGCTTACTGTAAGTGCTATAACATGGCTGGAAATATGACCAATGATGTTGCTATTGCTGCTGCTGTTGCTGCCTCTCGAGGCAACATTGCTGCCTTCCCCGCCACTGCCGCTACTGGCCAAGGCAGCAACTCCACTGCCTTCACTGCTGCTGCTACTGTTCAAGGCGGTAACACCGCTGCCTTCCCGACTGCTGGAGCTCCACCTTCTTCGTCACACCACCATGATCACCTTGAAAAATTCATGGGATCAGAATTTAAAAGATGGCAGCAAAAGATGCTGTTTTACTTAACAGTTATGGGCATGGCCTGGTTCCTTATGGAAGATCCTCCATAAGCTGGAGATGAAATGGACTCTTCGCCTGCTGAAACGAGTGAAGGGGGCCTTGGTATCCATGTCGTTAACGGCATGAAGATGGTTCGTGATGCGTGGAATCATAGCGATTTCATGTGTAAGAACTACATACTAAACTGCTTGGAAGACCCTCTCTATATGGTCTATTGCACCGTTGGCACTGCCAAAGCGCTATGGGATAAACTGCAAAAGAAGTACAATGCACAAGATGCGGGTACTAAGAAGTTCATCGTTGGAAAATTTCTAAAATTCCAAATGGTGGACAGTACGACAGTGATGTTCCAAGTCCAGGAATTCCAAATGATTATACATCACCTAGATTTGGAAGGAATGAAACCAAACGAGCAGTTTTTGGTTGCATCACTGATTGAAAAGTTACCTCCCTCATGGAATGAGTTTATGAGTTACTTGAAACTCAAGACAAAGGAGATGACCTTTGAAGAGCTTATTATCAAACTGCAAATCCAGGAAGATAATAAGAAGACCTTGCCAAGGGGTAGACAACCTGTTGAGGCGAAGGCGAATCTGGCTGAGGCCAAAGGGAACTCAAGCAAGAAGCGGAAGTTCCAGAAAGACGGCAAAGCCCCCGCAGCGGATATGTTCAGAGGTAACTGTCACCACTGTGGAAAACTTGGTCATAGGATCAAGGAATGCCGCAAGCTCAAGACTGAGCAACAGCAGAAAGCCAAGTCTAAAGGCAAGGCTCAAGCAAACGTCGTCAAGGACACGCTCCTGGATGACATAATCGAGGAATTCTCTGCAGTGGTGCTAGAACCCAACTTGGTTGAGAATCCGGTGCAATGGTGGATAGACACAGGTGCTACTAGGCACATCTGTTCCAACAAAGATGCCTTCTCCACGTACACACCAGTCACTGACAAGAAGTTGTTCATGGGCAACAACGCTTCTTCTGACGTGCTGGGGGTTGGAAAGGTGGTCCTGAAGATGACTTCCAGCAAGGACCTTACTCTTAAGGAAGTGATGCACGTCCCAGAGATTAGAAAAAATTTAATTTCTGGACCTTTATTGGTTAATGCTGGTTTTAGGCTAGTATTTGAATCCAATAAGTTTGTACTCACTAAAAATGGCACATTTGTGGGGAGAGGCTTCGTATGTGAAGGCCTCTTCAAAGTGAATGCCATGTCTGTATTACGTCAAGGAAATAAAGTTGAACCTTCTTCTTATTTGCTTGAGTCTTCTAATTTATGGCATCATAGATTAGGACACGTTAACTACAAGTCTATTGAAAGGCTGGTAAAGATGGAGTTGTTGCCGTCTATCGACGTAAACCCTCAACATAAGTGTGAGGTGTGCGTAGAGGCAAAACTCACCAAGCTTCCTTTTCGATCCGTCGAAAGGAATACCGCTCCTCTAGAACTTATTCACACAGATATATGTGATTTGAAGTTTGCACAAACTAAAGGGGGGAACAAGTACTTTGTGAAATTTATAGATGATAGCACAAGGTATTGTTACCCTTACTTGTTGAAAAGTAAGAATGAAGCCTTTGAAGCATTCCGACATTACAAAGGAGAAGTTGAGAACCAACTGAGCCTACGGATTAAATCCATTTGTAGCGACAGAAGGGGAGAATATGTAGCGTCATTTGAGGAATACTGTGTCCAAGAAGGCATTATTCATCAAACGACGGCTCCATACTCACCTCAATCAAATGGTGTGGTGGAACGTAAGAACCGCACATTAAAGAAAATGATGAATGTCTTGCTTATCAATTCCGGTCTTTCCCAAAACATGTGGGGAGAAGTCGTCCTTACCGCTAATACGATTCTTAACAGAGTCCCACATAAGGGTATGGACAAAACTCCATATGAATCATGGAAGGGAAAGAAACCCACCTACAAATATTTTAAGGTGTGGGGTTGTTTGGCAAATGTTGAAGTACCCAAGCCAAAGCAGGTCAAGATTGGGCCTAAGACTGTAGATTGCATATTCATTGGATATGCAAATAACAGTAGTGCTTATTGCTTCTTAGTGCATAAGTCAGATATTCCAGATATCCACCAGGGTACAATAATGGAATCAAGGAATGCTCTATTCTTTGAAAGTACCTTTCCTAGAAAGGAAAAAGACATAACCTCTCGCAAACGAAGTTATGCACAAAGCTCTCAAGAACCGGGAGCCCTTGACTGCCCGGATCTAAATGGTTCAGATCTAGCAAATCTCGAGGTGGCTGAACATCCGGAATCTAGTGTTCCAGATTCTCAGAACTTGGAGACTCCAGAGATGGATCTAAGGCGAAGTAAAAGGGCCAGGAAGGATAAATCCTTTGGTCCTGACTTTGTAGCTTATATGGTTAATGATGAACCACGGACAATTGCGAAGGCATTGTCAACTCCAGAAGCACCGCTCTGGAAAGAAGCTATTGAAAGTGAAATAGGCTCCATTCTGCATAACCATACGTGGGAGTTGGTTGATCTTCCTCCGAAAAATAAACCATTGGGTTGTAAGTGGATACTCAAACGGAAATACAAAGCAGATGGGTCTATAGACAAGTACAAGGCCAGGTTGGTAGTCAAGGGCTATCGGCAGACAGAAGGCTTTGACTACTTTGATACCTACTCCCCGGTATCCCGGATGACATCCATACGGGTATTCATTGCGATCGCAGCTTTGCGTGACCTTGAGATACACCAAATGGATGTCAAGACAGCCTTTCTAAACGGTGATTTGGAAGAAGAAATTTATATGGACCAACCCGAGGGGTACGTGGTTCAAGGGCAATAGAAGAAAGTCTGCCGACTTGTCAAATCTCTGTACGGGCTGAAACAAGCCCCGAAGCAATGGCATGAAAAATTTGATAGTACTCTACTATCGAAGGGTTTCGCTATTAATGAGTGTGATAAATGTATCTACACGAAAGGTAAATCTGACTCATTTGTTATGATATGCCTGTATGTAGACGACATGTTGATCACAAGAAGCAGTCCTAGGGTAATCCTAGAGACTAAGAACATGTTGAAACAATGCTTCGACATGAAGGATATGGGTATCGCAGATGTCATCCTAGGGATTAAAATCTCTAAGACGTCTGACGGACTGGTCTTATCTCAGTCTCACTACATCGAGGATGTTTTGAGAAAGTTTAAGATGCTAGACAGGTCACCGATAAAGTCACCAATGGATACAAATCAAAAGCTTGATAAAAATCTTGGTGCACATGTATACCAGGAGCGATATGCACATGTGATCGGTAGTTTGATGTATATAACAAACTGCACCCGACCTGATATTGCTTATGCAGTTAATAAGTTGGCTAGGTTCACCCGTAATCCGAGTGATAATTACAGGAATACGTTGAATCGGGTATTACAATACCTGAAATACACGTTAAATTACGGGTTACACTACTCGAGATATCCAGTTGTACTAGAGGGGTACAGTGATGTAAACTGGATATCTGATATAGAGAACACCAAGTCCACCAGTGGGTATGTATTTACAATTGGTGGTGGGGCTATGTCTTGGAAATCCTCTAATCAAACTTGTATCGCCCGATCCACAATGGAATCGGAGTTTATCGCTTTAGACAAAGTAGGAGAAGAAGCTGAGTGGCTTCATGACTTCTTAGAGGATGTTCCATGTTGGAACAAACTCGTACATTCGGTAATGATCCACTGCGACAGTCAGTCGGCTCTAGGAAGGGCACGGAATGCTATGTACAACGGCAAGTCTCGTCATATTCGACGGAGGCATAAGACCGTTAGGCAACTGATCACCACGGGTATAATATTCATTGATTACATTAAGTCAAAGGATAATATAGCAGACCCATTGGCAAAGGGCTTACCCAAGGATCAGATGACTTGCCTGTCTAGGGGAATGGGCTTAAAACTCAAAATATAAGGACCAATACAGCGGTAACCCAACCTTACTAACTGGAGATCCCAGTAATTTGGTTCAATGGGAAAACTAAGTTGTAAAGGTTCAGTTGATCGCTTCAGTGGAAGCATGAGCACTTCGGATAGGGATTTCTGAAAAGAAACACCAAATCCAAAGTCGTTCCCGCGATAGACGTTAAGTATTATTTGCAGTGTGGGTAAAGGTTAAGTTTTCAAAACCTGTAATGCTCCTCAACAGTTGAGGTTAGATTTTGGAAAACTTTTAATGGTTCCTAACACTTGTTAAGTGGGGTATAGCAGGATACCTTGTAGGAGACCACCTATTTAAGTGCGAGGACGGGCCGCCTCAAATGAACGCACTTAAGAATCCAAGAAGTTGTCCATGGCCAAAACGGACAAAACATTACGAAGAAGAGAGTAAGGGAATTTGTTGTGTTGGTACTATTGACTTGGCTTACACTAAACACTGACGGTTCAAGACATCACGTTTACCGCGCAGTAAGTAAGTCCAATGGTATTCAACTATGGAAGGTTCAAAGCTGAAGCTACCTCTCCTTATGCAACATCGGTCCGCTGAAATATTGCTGGAAATGGAAAAGGCACCATGTGAGTGCGCCAAAATCTCTTTCAAGAGGGGATTGTTGGAAATTTGCCTTTGGCGGGAGTTGTGACCAACGGCTTAAACACTAGTGTTACGTATGTTGGAGAATCCGGTTCTTCATACATGCATGATCTACTAAGTACGTAGATAACCGTAGGGCCAAGAATCGTCAAATTTCATTTAGAAATGAAAGAGATATTAGTCCACGAAGTGAGGTGTTTGAAGCATGGAAAAGTGTGGTATTGTGTTCAATTCTCCCTCATCGGTGGAAGAAGAAAGAATTGTAGTGTATATAAGACTCAAAATTGGTTTGGGATTTGGGACCCCAAGGGGTATCCCATGTGTTTAAAGGAGGGAGGACCTAGATGTGCTTCGGTTCGAGGAAAGCCCACACGCGCGCCGCCGCCGCCCGCCCATACCGTCCGGTTCCGGGTCACGGGTCGTGGGCTGTGGGCTGTGGCTCTTCTGATATTATCTTTTTGGGCCAGAGAACTTTGATAGATGTACAGATTGATCCCAGAAGTTTCAGATGTACAGTTTGGACCAGAATTCTTTCATGTGTACAATTTGGTCCCTGAAGTTTCCAGAAAGTCAGAATGTGGGCAGACAGAACAAAAATGCCACAGCACTCAATTCAGCCATTTATTTTGGCTGAATTACTCCTCCTATAATGGCCAATCCGTTGGTCTTTCTCACCATTTATTTTGGTGACATTACTACCTCCATAATTGCTATTACTTGGCCAGTAATGGCACTTATGGAGGCAATTTTGTTGCTCCTCCCTCACCTATATAAACAACCCCTTGCACCATTGTTGAGATACTCACAACACACGAAAATATACAAGCAGAAAACAGTTTCTTCCTACAACTTTCAAGCATCATTTCATTGCTCAATATTCTTTACGGTAGCAATAGAGTTTCCTTTGCTCAATTGTTCCATTGTTGTTTTATCTTGGGAGGCGAATTGTCCAGGACGTATAAAGGATACATACGGGGCAATATTGTCTTAAAGACAGAGTGCCACACTCGACTCAGCAAAAACCAAACAGTTTCCAGTTTTCCTTCTACAACAGAATTGTAATTTCAGTTCTTGTATTACTTGGCAGTTATTTATAATTCCCGATTCCTGCACCTTTGTAACCAACAAGAACAATAGGGGTAGATCTGGAAAAGAAAATAATAAATTACTTCTTGTTTTTTCTAAAATATCAAATATTTTGAAATAAATATAGTTTGTTGAAATGACTAATTTTGGAATCGAAAGTAGCGTTAGATTAACTTCTTCATAACGCAGATGAAAATAGTGTTTTAAAAGGTAGGGGCTTCCCTTTTTCAGCTGCATTGCACTGCCGCATAAACAATGGATCCGATGGGTTGGATGAGCAACCTTCTATCTGAAGTGAGAATTCTTGATCTCTCTCAATATCTCTCTCAATTCGAAAATCCAGGATTTGAATTGATGTCCTCTCATTGATTCCTCCTAAATTGCATTGATTTATCCTAAAGATTTCATTTCAATTGGAATTTGGTTATTCACCATGTACGAGGATTCCCGCTAAGCATCCATGGCTGAATGGTTAAAGCGCCCAATCTTGTACATATTCCGACGATTGGCCGAGAACCATATTCCTAACCATCCATGAGAGGAGAATAAGGATAGCTAGTCACGGACGATTTTCTCACCTACATGGTATACGAATTCAAGACTTCCTAGCTAGAGGCTAGACGGTATCAAACCACGGGACAGGGAAAAAAGAGTTGCTTTCTTCCAACCCTCAACCCTCTTTTCTAGATTCATGGATATTGAATCAATCGAACTAACAATAAAAAGTAAAATACAAATAAGAGTTATGGCAAAACTGCAGTGATCTTGAATAGGGATAGACCGATGACTCACTTGTTCAGTCCTGCTAACTATTATAGGAGGATGCCGCCCCCTCGGGACTACCAGTAGCTTCGGTTGTTGATGGGGTCATCGGATTGATTGATAGGGTTGTTCTGTTCTACACCGAAGAGATAGCACGAAAGAAGCCACCATGTCATGTACACTCACTCTCCGAAGCCTTATTTCTTTATACATCTGCCAAAATAGCGCGGAGTTGCTTCGACTCAGAGGTAGGGAATTACCTCTAGAGTGGAACATAGCAGATCTTGCTCAGGCTGTTATGGGAGACGATGCTTTTCTAATTCCAGGACACCTCCAAGATACCTATTACGATGTTCTTTTAAGGGGGGGGGGGGTTCTAGTTGGCTTGTAGAAGATCACGTCGAAGCAAGTTGTTTTATCTAACATGTGGCAAGGAGTAAGCCATTAGGCACATGTGTAACCCTCATATTGTGAGATTACATTGGATATGTTGTTGAAAGACGTAAAGATGTATTACACCTATAGCATCACTACGATAGAATATCCGTAAATTAAAGTTGCAAAAATGATACTCTAGTTCTTAATAATTCAAAAAATAAAAATGACAATAATATAAAGTGATTATTTGAAAACTTAAAACTAGAAAATAAATCACAAATATTATAATACAATTAGATTATTATATTACTTCTTTTTGCGAATTGTTTTTTGGTTTCCTACCTGCTTGTTTCTTTCATCATTATCTTATTTTCTTGCTGCTATCACTGCTTATTATTACTGTTGCCTTTTCATTTCTACTTGAATTGGAGGTCTATCGGAAACAATCTTGTTACGCATCAAAAGGTAGGAGTAAGGTCTATGTATACTATACCATTTTCATCAGACTAGTGGAACTAGACTGAGTATGTTGTTGTAGAGACTTTAGAACAATGTCTAAACTAGATTGATACCAAAAGAAATCTTAAAACGAAAAACTAACGTGAAAAGAACAAAAGAAAGAACTAGATGAAAATAAAACATAAAGAAAGAAGGTGAAACCGTATTGAAAGCCAGAGCTCTTGCTTTGTAGTTTGCACTTTTTTGCTGATCAAAGCCAACTTGTATTAGTTACTAAGTAAATGACAAAATGACAATTGAAGAGGCCTTTGATGTTTGAGTTTTTTGGGCAACCCGGTGTAGACAACCTAACATAGTGTAAACATTAGTGGCTGCTTCCACGGCTCGAACTCGTAACCTATAGGTCACACGGAGACAACTTTACCGTTGCTCCAAAGCACCCCTTCTGACGTTTTTTTTTAGTTTGAGAATTTGCTAGAAGTTAATTTTAGAAAGGATTTAGTAAGCAATTTTGGCTCCTATTTAAAAAAAAATCTGGGCTTACGTTCCCAGAATGTTGGGACTTACGCCCCATGAAACTTGCACCCTCACAGTACGCCTTTATACGTTTTTAGTGTGTCTCGCCCCGAGAATCGCTCCAAAAACGTCTTTAATAACATTGATTCAAATAGCAACTATTATATAGTACTCCTATTCATCTTTCCAATAAGAAAGCATAATATGTTCCTTCGTCATTCTTCTTTTTATTTTTGGGCTAATCACCAATCTCTTGCCCAAATGTGCGTTCTTTTATTGATGATCAAGCATTTCTTAATACGAAACTCCTTCTCACAATCATGCTTGATTCATAACTATGGTCCAGAATGAGGACACTATCAACATTAAGAAGCTTCCTAGCACGACTACGTATTTCATTAATTAAAGGAAGAATTGCATGATCATCCCTTGATCCACAATATATAAAGATAGAAAGACTGTGAGAAGCAACCAGAGAAAGGATCGTGGGTTTTAAATTTTGTGTACATATTAAATGATTTTCTTAATACAAATACATAATCGTATCTAAGCTTCTCGCTCCTTCCCTGATTCTATGGATAAAATCTCCTATTGCTTTCACAAACCATTGGGGACAACAAAAAACTCAATTTACCGTTGCGCACACTCCAAATGTTGAGTGTTCCACATGACGATCTTTTTCTCTTAAAGGTTTCTTTCTCTATTTCATTCTAGGTAACAAAAAATTAGAATGCTAAACAGAACATAAAATCTGCTTGCAGTAGTTAAGAAACCTTGTCAAATGCTTTGTCGCAATTGCTCATCGATCTTCACTTCAAGTACTTTTTTCGGTCATACATTTATATGTCAAAATTAACACTTCTAGTCTGCAAAAGACTACTCAAGCTTGAGTTAGCTAAAACACAAGTCTGATATCAATCTCATCTAATGCCGTACATACGTTTAACAGTTTCCTCGCTCGACAGACAACAGCAAGTTACACATTTATGGTCAAATTTGACATCCATAATTGTTAAATACTAAAGTTAAAATTCATGGCGAAAACGAAGACCAAGAAACAAAATGGAGACTAAGCCAGTCGAGAACATCCAACTGTTCTTCGTTGAAACAATTGGTGACTGGCATCACATACAAACTGCACGATCTGAAAAATTGAACTTAAAGATGATAAACCACCGAGAATGCCTTCTGGTAGATGTACATTTATTTTTCTCGCAGTATATATGAACCAGAACAGGTCATGTCGAATGTCACAGCAAAAGAAATTCTACAACTTTACAGCACTGGTTTAGCCAAAGACTTGCATAACACTCTAACAGAGAGAAAGCTTTTATGTCCCTTTAAATAGCATCAACGGGTTCATCTCATTTTGTAGTCTGTTGAAAACTATTAACAGCTTCAAAAGACAAGCCAAATGGATGGCCATTCTTTCATGGCATAATCTTAGCTCATATAGGTTTTTGACAATCAAAGGGGAAGGGTATTATCCTTTGAGTACCCCTAGTTTCTCCAGTAGGGAACGGATTTCGGTGCTGCTACATTCCTCAGCCGCTTGGATAACATTAGGGCTGTCGAATGGTAAAACATCAGATAGCGCATAACTCCTATTACCATGAACTAAGCTGCTTGCACTAGTGCAGAGTCCTTTCATTATGACAGCCTTGCGTAGACCACCAATCATTCCTTCATAATCAGTATCACCACTTTCTCCAACGAAAACCACCAACTTTGACAAGTCCATTCCCCATCGCAAATACAAGTACCTGTAAACAATATTACAGTCATTTAAATAGCAATCCAAAGTATCAAAACATAATACCAGTGGACAAAAGCTTTCTGCCTCGGCTTCAGCTTTAATGTATACCCTCCCCCTTAACATGTAGAAGTGATCCTATAAATTCCAGAAAGATACAACCGTGTAACTACTCTATAGTTAGAAACAAATCAAATTACGATCCAGAATGACAGCAAGGTTATTATAGTAAGTGTTTGACTGGCAGGGGACAACAGAGCTGGAAAGGATATGAACTCAAAACCTCTATATTCATGGAAAAACATAAAGACTAGAGAGTGCTATGTCGTCATTTGGAGAAATAACAGGAGGTTGGCCTATAGATGTGAAGCCTCTTTTCTGAACTCAGATAGTGAACATCACAACCACCACAGAACATTTAAAGCAAGTTCTGTAATCATATCTATTACTTATTGTTATTGAGCTAGCTTTAATCGTGCAGTGTTGTTATTCTGACTACGCAAACACCTAAAAGAACTAACAAAATCCTGGTAAGAAGAAAAAGAAACCAAAAGAACTGCACCCCCAAATTCCCGCCCGCCCATCTTTTACGCTGATGGAGACAACGAAGCAATCAGTAACAATATAACGAGCACAAAAATGGCACACATAATGAACACAACCACTTCCAAGGCACGTGTGGCAGGACCATGCGACCACAATTTTAGACAGCATGCCACTCATATTCAGTGTCCCTCAACACATAAGTAAAAGCGTATAAGCAAAAATTGATTAGTAAGTGTAGTTCAACAAAAGTCAATATTTGACGTGTATTCTGAAGAAAGATGTATATATATATTCACTTTTATTTTATTTAGTAAGATGATATGAAATGAGATTGAATGAAGAAGTGGGGGTTTATATAGCCAACCCCAACTTGCTTGGGACTGGGGAGTTGTTGTTAGTCTAAAGCAAGAGCAGCATAGATATATCAACTTGAAAATCAGGAGGTGACTTCAAACAGAATTGTTGCCAGAGATACCCCAGTAAACTTCTGGCAGATTGAACTAAAAACATTACCTGAGTGCTTGGGACCGAGATGCCAGTACAGGGATCACATTGATCCTACTCCCATTTTGACAATAAACAGCGTGACAACGAAGTGCCTGAATTCTCATTACTTTTCTAAGTTCTTTAACCGGAGGAACCTGCAAAAGCAACAAAATACAATCAGTTAGGAGGATGTAATTAAAAATCCTATTGACCTGAAATTGCATTATAAAGTCAGATGCTTGGACAAAATATATGTCAGATGTTAAGAATATCTAGCACAAGCCTGAATCAATAACTTGCTTGATGCAGCAGCCAGCGTCAGCGAAAGCAGATTCTTGAAGAAAAAAAAAAGAGGGAAAGCTTTTGCTACTACATTGAACTGGCCCCAGGGTGGAAGGAGGTGTGATCAAAGAGTCAATGAAGCAAAATGTAGAAAGAAAAAGGAACACCCGAAGATGGAGAAAAGAAGTCAATTTACCATCCCAGGCTTGCAGACTTTGAAAGTATAGCAGTAGTCGGCTGAATTGTCTTCATCCTCAACAACAATGTGATCTTCATTTCCACCCTTCCTGTCAATGATAGAAGAGGCCCAACGCACCAAAGTCTTCCTCAAACCTTCGCCCCCCCAACGATACTCAATATGTGAGTGGTAGTACAAGTCAACTACAAAAGGATTTTGTTCAGAGTGGAAGGACGAATAATAAAGATCGCCACCACTATTGCATATGTAAGCATCAAAATCAGTAGGATTCATTCCCTCTGAAACCAGGAAAGACTGTACTTCTGATATATTGAAAGATGAAGCCAGGATAAATCCAATGGAACCCTCTGCCCTTTCCATCTCTACAGCCTCAAAAATCTTTTTCACACTTCCAGAGAGTCCTGAGCTAGCGTCACAATCCACTGCAATAACAAAAATATGTTTTCTCCTCCTTATCGCTGGGAATTTACTAGCACCAGAATTCTGGTCTACCTTATCCGACGACCAAGTTTTTGGTGTGCTCTTAAGAACACCCTTAGACCAGGACAAAACAGCATTCTCTAACTTGCTCTTTCGACCTTCGGGATCTAAAGTATAATCAGCATTTTCTTTATTATCATTCTTTTCCCCATCTAATGAAAATCTCAAATTCAGAGATATATCATGAATATCTCTCAAGGAATCACTAGGAGAATCTGTTTCTGAATTTTCATCATCATCATCATCGGATCTCAGCCAGCGTGGTTGCCTTGGTTTGCAGCTAGCTATCCGGGATAGATAAGTTTTACAGTGCTCAGGCCATGAGAAAAGGTGGATATTTTTTAATCCATTTGCCCTGCATTTAGCCCACAGTTGCTTATCAGCAACCAGCTTCAAAAGAGCATCAGCAATTGCCTGCTGATCATGGGGATCCACTAAGAGACCATTGTCAAGAACCTGCAAATCGACCAAAGATCAACTTGAATCTAATTTGGTTGGAAGTTTGTCATAACAGAATGGAAGAAGGCAGTATATGAAATAAATGCAACAGCATACCCTATGTATATCAACAGGTCCTCCATTTTTTGTTGCTACCATTGGGAGACCATAAGCTGCTGCCTGTGCAAGGGAGATAAAAGTGCATAGTTCAATAAAGAAGACTCACCAACTTCTGATGAAGAATAACAAAATCACCAACTAAAGCTTGAACAGTGAAGAAGAATACCTCAATCAAAGTCAATCCAAAAGGCTCAATAAAAGCTGGATTAATAAAGACACCCTGTAAAAAGGAAATTCAAGAAGGAAGTATTTCAATATTGTTTATCTACGCCACTAATTACTGAAGGGAATACAAACATGCTACCACAATATCTGTATTTCTGCACCTGTGTATGAGGCTATGAAAGAGGAGCAAATACCCCTGTTCCATGCACATTTCTAGAAATAGCTGAACCAACCTTAAGAACATCATCTAGAACTATTTGTCCACAATTTTGATTCACGAGTGGGAAACCATGAAGGTTTCTTATGCCACACTTATAAGAGATAATCTTACCCTTTCTATCTATCCATTTAATTAGATTCTTCAGGTGTGCACATGAGAAAGAGAGACATGTTAGGAGCCCATTCTCTTATATTACAGGAAATATGAGGAAGATGGTGCCAAACAGTCTTTTCCACGTTCTGAAACTGGAACAGTAAGCTAAACCCAGACAATGGCTTTCAGGCAGTTCAATACTCAGGTCCACTTGGCCTATTGGACACCCTCAATCTAATTTCGCTTTCCATATTGCATTAAATTGATTTTCGTATTTCATATTGACTAGAAATCCTCACTTATCTAATTGACAAGTAACATCCTCCTATGGTTTCTCTTGGTATAATCTAATCATGCACATAATGAGTAATGATGCGCTGATAAAATGCAAAGTAATTGTTTCATATACCATGATACTTTCCACATATTACCTATTTGAAATAGAAAAAGAAACACTACTACATATAAAACTAAAAAAAAACTTGGAACATATTCAACCAAAGAGGTGACACACCCTACGTGTACAATCAATCAAAAATCAACTGAGGGATTCAAAGAACTATGCACTTTAAATTAAAATGACAGGCAGTACCTTAGTCTTTGCAGCAAGACGATAGATATCAGGAACATCTGACTGCTTGTGGTGTTTAGGATAAGCTACTTGACCATAAAGATCATACTTATCTATCATCTTCAATGTTGAAAGAAGAAGTGATGAACTGGTGCTAGACATTTCGTCTATATTATCTCGATTACCCATTATCAAAGTCTGCAAAAAGAAGATAGGAAGAAGGAACATCAATTGCACTGCTAGTTCAACTTCCCTGCCCCGTAACAGAAGGCAATTCACCTATACCACCGGTGTAAAGTCTAACTTACAAGATTAGCAAGCTCTCTCAATGGACGACATTCACCAAATGCTTTCACTAAAGTAGTGAGGTTCTTCTTGGGATCAGGCCTAGCAAGGGCGAGTATCATAGGCTTCCTTGGATTAGAAAAGAAGCGCATAATCTAGGAACAGGAAATCACATTAAAAAATAGCCAGAATACAAGAATGTAGAAATAGTGGAAGGCCACTCAAACGAGCAGAAAAATAGTGTCAAATGGGAACCTCTGTCCAAATAGTTGGATCCGGGGCTTTTCCATCTCCACTTCCTTCTGTTTCACCATCCATGTCACCTTCATGTGGAACAATATGGTAGAACTCCATCCCTGGAGGAATTACCTGCACATGGATGCTCAGTTTATCACAAGAGGCTCTTGAGGAAATTGCAAAAGAAAAATGCAGAAGTAGCCAACCATTTCAGGTACATTCAGAACAGGAGAAGTCTGTGAACCTATTTAACTTGAAGGTTTACATCTTAAGTCGTATGTTCAGCTTGAATAAACAGAGATAAAAGCAAGTTCCATTACTCACAAAAATCTCTTTTCACCAAGATATGAATAAGAGACCTATCACTATTATTCATGATGCTGAATAATCCTGGATTATGAAGGAAAAAATTTCTTAAATTACTCATCAAATATCCCTTTTTGCCAATATATGAATAATAGACATATAACTATTACTAATGCTGCTGAAAGAATCCCAGATTATGGGAAACGTTTTTCCTTAAAGCTAAATTTTTCAATTTGTCATTGTGCGCCGTGATGTTCTCCACCTGCATCACAAATAGTGGATGTTTACCTATTTCAGAAACTACTGAATGCAACTGAGAGCTTCACATTCACTGGCTTAATGACATATCCAACTAGAAAGTAAAGTAAATATTAGCATATTAGAGATGTGATCCAATACTTACAGACATGCGAGGCAGAAACCTGCCATAACAGCTGACATTGCGCTTGATCCTTGCACGCAACTTACGTTCTAATATTGGATCAAACCCATCATACAAACGCCATTGCTCGTCAATCTCCTGTCTTGTACTAGTTATGACGATTTCGGAAGCATCAAGAGTTAACTCCTCAGCCTCTATTCTCCGCATTATCTTGTAGGTTGAATTTATTTCATCCTTTGACAACCGACCTTGTCGCAACAGTTGCTCCAACTTATCTCTACCAAGCGAGTGACCAGTGAAAAGCATTGGTACATTTAAAGCACCTGATAGGAGTGCGGCTGAGTCGCCAGCATCGGCATAATGTCCATGTATGGCAACAGGCCACACAGGATGGCCGTTACCAATTTGCTCACCTAGAACTTTGGACATTTGAATAATATGGTTAAGTGCACCATCAACAAATTCGGGAATATAAGGCCAAAGTTGTTCTTTTGGAATATATTTCTCTCCTGGTCCAAAAGGGATGCGAATAATATAAGCACCACTACTCTCCCCCATCTCAGTCATCAAGCCGTCTGTACTTATTGGTGTCAGCATCTCTGTCGGCTCACCATAGCTCCAATCTACTTCTGGCGAAGATACTTGTCTAGTAAGCAAGTCAACCCGATATACACCTGGCATCGATCCTAAGGCCCTCGCAAGTTCCACAACATACTTCACCTGAAAGGGGAAATAAAGATCATAAAATCTTCTTCTGCCATAGACGACAAACAGCAGGCAAGAAAACAAGGCGAGTAGCTTTCCAATGGCAAAGAGCAGAGAAGATGAATTTGCATAAGCAGAAATTTAATGACTAGTCACTACTCAAGAAGTATAGTTAAAACACATGGAATTATAATCACCTGACCACCAGTATCAGAATCCCGTCCAAGCTCCATATTCTCGCCCCGAATTAAACCATGTAAACTGTAAGAATGTAGTGTTAATAAGAAGAAAACCATTAGACACAAAGGCTGTAATTCTCTAGTGAGACAAAAAATTCAACTGATTGAAGCAGACAGCTAGAAGCTTTGAAGCTGCTAATTGCCTTGCTTAAACAGGAAGGTAAGACTAAAATTTGAAGAATGGTTCCTCAAGGTTCCATAGGAACAAGGTCAATGAGGGTATTTCATATTTTCTCTTTAGTATTGCACTGGAAAAATGAAGTTTTCACAGTCGAGTTCATCACACAATACTACAAGAAAAGGTCGACTCACACCTTATAAGCACGATATAAAGCTTTTTCCCCCTCTGCTGACTAACCCAGGCTTCCATCGTCTCAACAGAACTGATTCTAGGCAATCGACCTCTGGTACTTTCACCATGAGATGACATTTCACTGACTGTATCTCCTTTCTCTCCCTCAGAAAGATCCTCTGACATATCAGCAACTGCCTCTCTGCGTCCTCTCTCACGTTCTTGACGGCGTTTCGCCTTCCACTGAGCTTGCTCTCCCTCAAGCTACATAAATACAAGGCTGAAATTTGAGAAAGTTGAACATGCCTATACTTCATAAAAACACCACTGAAATGGCAACACTTCCGCAGATGATCTTTATAGAATGAATAGCCAGTAAAACGGAAGTGGGACCACTAGTGACAGAAGGACACAACATATCACTGACTGGGAACTGGACAAAGTAGCAAGAATGCAAATTAAAACCTACATGAAATTTTACGAATTTGAAGTAACCAAGCTTGCAATGCCTAACTCATTATATAATTGAGTAATATTAAGTTAAACTAAAGAAAATGATTTCCAAATGATCAATCATTACCAACAAATTTGATGTTTCTATTAAAAAGTCCAGAGAAATTGTACATTGCTTGTTTTTCCGCAACTAATTTTGGAATGAGACGCAGTTGATGGATTGATCTGAATAATTCATTATTCACATGCAATGATAAATGCATATTGACAAATATAGGTTCCCTAGTATAGCAAGCAAATATTCTAATAGATTGAACAAAGTAAACATATAAAAACAACGACGAAAATATGTAGTCAAGTGGACTTTTTAGATCACTGTATCCAATTATCAATAATGTTCACCTTTATGATGGGACAAATGGTGGGCAGGCTGAAATGTTGAAGTTCATTTCAGCTCAGTCTTTGTTTTAAAAAAAAATAAAATGTGACAAGCATGTTCAACTTCAACTATGAGGTACTCTCTTATGTTGGTAATGAAATGAGTCTGACTGAAGTAGTGAACTATAAATTCTGGAACTGAAGTGGATCGTCAAACATTCCTTAAGCCAGAGAAGATACACTATGCAGCTACATAAGCTAGTACAAAATTCATTTGATGAACTTAGTTCTACTTTTAACAAATAAAATGCATAAATTAATTTTAAAAGAAACTAAAATGTGCTACTTAAGCATGAAGCAAATGGCACACATAGTAGAGTTGCAAACAAAGAGCCTAACTAAAACCATAACAGCACATTGACAATTATACACTGTCCCACAGCGGTTGTGATGCATCTTTTCCTTGCATCATTTGCCTATGAGGAACTAAATCGGAGATGGATTCGACCTCCGAATTCTTGTCCCTCCTAATCTAGCTGAAACTAATTCATTCCCCCCATTAGGAGTTGTCAGTTCAGCTCAACTGTGAACTGAAGTTACAAAAATCAAACAAAGATGCTATGAAGATCAGGGTCTTCTATGTGTAATAATTAGATAGTCATCCACATTAGCCAATTCATATTATATTCTTCCAGTCTTAAAAGACCACTCAAAGGTTAGATTTTAGAAAAGGTGGCTGATTAATATACACGAAACAGAGAGAGAGACAGATTGATTTAAATCCAAAAAAAAAAGAGGCAATACTGCTATAATTCCTTCCACAAATTAGCAATGAATTCCCTTATTTATCATTAACGAAAAATCCTTCTTCCTTTCTTTTTTCTTCTTCCAATTTTTTGCGTTATTAAGCTGTGTTTTGGCTTGAACAGAACAGTTCCAACTTCCCCTGTAGCTATAGAGTAGAGAATTAGAGATATGAATCAACCACCGGAAAAAGGAAAATACAATAAATTATTTGCTATGTATAGTTGTAAACTATCACAAAATTCAAAAATTTCCATTTCCGTTGCAAACATAAATTACTTTTATCCTTAGCTACAGAGAAAAAAATTACTTCTCCCTCCGTCCAAAATTACTTGTCACCTATGCTTATATCGATAACAGAATAATTGCATAGTAATTTTCGTATAATTTTTAATATCTAAATTTTAATTTTAAATTATTAAATTAATTTAATTCAATTTAGTTCCGAACATTAGTCAAACTGACTCTAATTTGAAACACACACAGAGAGATATAGAGAGAGACCTGTTTTTTCTGGCGAGCCAAATTCCAAATCCTCCAACACATATTCTCGAGCCTAGTATTCCTCTCTTGTGGACTCCGAGTAGCTTGTGCCTATTTCATCCAATCCAAAAATCACATAAACAAACAAACAAATCCTCAAAATTCAATCACACAAACGCATCGAACAAATGAAAACACACATTGATAGAAATACTTTTTCCTGTTCTAAGTTAAAGTAGATTCAGTGCTATCATAAACAGAGGTGCTGCTAGCTATTTTCACAGTATGGAGATTGCAGAGAGAGCATAGAACTCACGAATAAAATATTTTCCTTCAACAACACATCAAACAAACCAAAACACACATTGATAGGAATAAATTTTCCTGTTTTGAGTTAAAGTAGATTTCGTACAGGACTGCTGCCAGCTATTTTCACAGCATTCAGAAATTCACGAATAAAACATTTTCCTTCAAAGAAGACAAATTTAAGAGTATACGTAATTTCAACTTACTCGGATCCATGAGCGATGTAGATCAGACTCATCGAAACCAGTAATAACCTCCTCAACAAAGTATCGCGTCGGACTAAACCTTCCTCGTTCTCTCAACAACAACGATGACTTCTTATCATCAACTCCTTGACCTACATCCAATATCGCCTCTAAATAACTGTTTATCCAATCGTTTCCCGCCATCTCCCCCCTGTGAATGTGAAATTTTTGTGTATATATATATGAGAGATTAATGGAGAAAAAAGATATGGTTCTAGATTTATGGAGAAAAAATGAGATATTCTAAGTAGGCCAAGAGAATAGGATGCTAATATATAGGAGGAGTAGAAGATCTTTTCTCTTTAAATATTTGTCAAAAAGCGAGTAAAAGTGTCAATTTTTATATGAGTTTATTTGACACCTATCAACTTTTTTCATCAAATCTAAAAAATCACTCAAGTTGTATTAATTTGTAATAATAAGATTGTTAAATTAGTTGTACAATTGAATGTGTTTGACGGAGAATTGATAAATGTGGAATACGTCATTGATGGTATTACCGTAAAACATATTTTATTTGAAGACGATGATGATGAAAACATATTTCGTAAATATATAGAATTAATTGTATAAATTGAATGTGTTCGACTGAGAATTGACAAGGGTAACATACGTCATCGATGGTGTTACAGTAAAAAATATTTATTTAAAGACAGTAATGGTGCAAATACATTCCGTAAATATGTCAAATTAGTTATAGAAATTGAATGTGTTCGATCGAGAATTGACCAGTAGTGAATATGCCATTGATTGGTGTTATCTTAAAAAATACTTTATTTGAATAGGATGATGGTGCAAATACACTCGGTAAATATGTTAAATTAATGGTATAAATTGAATGGGTTCGACTGAGAATTGACAACTGTAAAATGCGTCATTCATGGTGTTATCATAGAAAAATTTTTATTTGAAGACGATGATGGTGAAAATATATTCAGCAAATATGTCAAATTAGTTGTATAAATTTAAGGGGTTTGACGGAGAATTGACAACTGTAAAATGCGCCATTCATAGTGTTACATTAGAAAATACTCTATCTGAAGATGGTGATGGTGCAAATATATTATGCGTTTTTAATCCAATCCAGGCCAAGAAACTTATTCAATAGTCACTACTAATCATTAATACTTGCAAAAAACGGCTAAATTAGCAGATCTATATGATAGATTAAGAGAAACGCCTAAACTAATCGTATTTTTCAAGTTAACTAAAATGTCAGACAAATGTCATATGCAGAGAGGTATCCTTCAGAGATATAAGATATCGACTTAGGAGGGACGGAAGCTTACCATTGTACTTTTCAATGATACAAAAGAACGAGCATTCATCGATGAATCAGAATCAATGAAAGACGATAACGATTTCAGAGATAGTCAAATAAAACTTTAACGTTATATAAAGAACTGTATTTTTTATCCGTATAATTTATAGAGACGACTCGGGCTTGTTGCCCTAATAAATAAATTAATGTTTTAATTATTCTTAGGAAATTTTAGTGAAAGTTTTAAATGGATAAGTATGAATTTAAGAATTATTAGAATGAGAATAATTTAAACATATGAACTAATTTAACCTCTCTATCTAAAACTACATGTCAACATATATTAGTGGAAATTTTTATAAAAATGTTACTCTTATTTAATCAAGTAGTATTTTTTTCTTCATGTGTTTTCTTTATTCTTCATGAAATACAATTTTCTTCTTAATATCAACCAGATAAGTAGGTACAGTAATCGAATGAAATGATATAAAAAGAATTGTATTACACTTATTTTCCTTTTTATAATTTCAACAAGGTAAGCAGGTACAATAATTGAATGATAGTATGATGTAAAAAGAATTGTATTATGACAATACTATTGTCTTCATTCTTCCATTTATGGAAGAAATAGGCTTTTAAATGGAATTAAATTCATCATATCAAAAGTAAGATCACATGAATTTGGGGGAAAGTAAACAGTGTCCTACAAGAAAGAAAGCATGGATCCTACTCATATTCAAACAGGCTATAGATAGTAAAATGTTATTCTCTCCGTTCGTATTTATTTGTTATTTGGACTTTCCCATCTTTAAACAAATAGTAATAATTAATATGAATAATTGAATAATATACTATTAATTGATGTTTGATTTTAGGTCTTGAGAAATAATTCTAAGAATAAATATCTAATGCTAAGGGTAAAATATGAAAAAAAAATGTATTTCTATTTATATGTTAAAAGTGACAAGTAAAAGTAAAATGTATTTTTAGTATAATGGACAAATAAAATTAAATTTGAAAGTATTTATAAGACTATTTATATTTTTTTTTCTTTTTTCTTGCTTGATAGAGTACATAGACTATTTCTTAAATTTGTCAATAAATTTATTTAGATATTTGAACTACTACATATTTCGATTGAGTATCTGAACATGTGATGAATACTAAACACTGTCAATTTAAAACTTTGAACAAACTATTGTATATATTCTAAAAACACTTTAATCTAAATAAGTCATAAAATTTTATGCACGTTCCAATTTATTTTGATGTATATAATTAAAAATAATGATTCAATTTTTTACGTAATGCATATTTATGATTGCACGCAAATTTTTTTTAGAAAATATATATTGAAGTGTCTAACAAAATATGTCATAATAGAATAAAATGGCAGTCCGGTGCACTAAGCTCCTGCTATGCATGAGATTCGGGTAAGGGCCAGTCTATTATACAAAGTCTTATTTTATATTTCTGAAAAAGATTATTTTCACGGCTTGAACTCCTGATCATATCACATCAACTTTACTAGTTAATTTAAAAATTCCCTTCAAAATATGTCATAATAGAATATCTAAATAAATAAACTTTTCGGGAACTGTCCTAAAAGCTGCAGCTCCAAATCCCCTGGCGCCAAAAAGAACGTACTTGCTGCAAAATTTCTCCACGTAAGCAAAATGAAGTGTCACTTTTTTGAGAAATTAAGGGAGCTGATAGTGAAATAGTAAAACGTGTGGGTCCTTAAAGGCAAATAAAATTGGTTCTAGATTTTTAAGGTGACAGGGGAGGAATAAAAATAGGATTATTCTTGATATATGCTTTTTTAATTTACCAAACTTTTTTCTGACAAAAATACCCTCACTTATTGTGGGTCCCACTTATAACTAACTTTAATTTAAATCAAATTATTGGCCCACTTTTTTTATTTTTCCAAATTATTCTCTATGTCTCTATCTATAATATGTTGGTGCTATTTTAGATTTTATTTATCAATATATTGTTTCAAGTTTTGACTTCTAGTTTTGTTTTCTTTTCTTTTCTTTTAATTTCCCACCTAAATCAAAAAAGTTAAAAGTATAAATATCTAATCCACTTAATCCATAACTAATTCACCAGATCTCGTATTCAAATCAAACTTTGACCTATAATGATTCTTCATGAATAATCTTCCTCAAACTTATTGTGATTTAATCTATTATTCTTTAATATTTTAATGCACGTGAGTATATCATTATTTTAGTTGTTCTATTTTATATGACATTATTTCTATGATGAGTTAAGTAATCTTTCTTTCATTAGAAATTTATTAGTATATATTCTTAAATATATCTATGTATAAAAAAAATTAATTTATAATTTTTCTCCTTTTTATGTAGCATACTTCCTTTTTTAGTCCGTCCCTAAAAGAATGTCATATTTGCTTATTTAGAAACAATTTGACATTATATGTTATCCTTAAAGCAGATGATTTAGGCACAAAAATGTTTATGGTTTGTTTAAGCAACAAATTTCAAAACTTTGTATTTCTTAAACTTTATGCCCAATAAAATGCCTCCACATAAATTAGAAAGGTGGGAATATTGGTATCTGGTATCTAAATATATAAATTATTTAATTTCTTACAAACTTAAATAGTTAATACTTAATTTAGATTGAAAATTTGATTCTCGTACTCGAAATTACTTTATTCTTTGTGAAACGAAGAGAATATGATTTCTTCTCTCTTTACTAATGGTGTTTACTTGTCATTATTGCTATGGTAAAAAAGCAATCCAAAAAAGTTTTCTTTTTTGGTTTTTTTTTATCCGATATGAGGAATTTAAAATGAAATTTGATTAAATTTAGGTTCGTGTTTGACGTCTCACATTGGATGGTAAAATGCTCTTTAAAAAAGATAATTTCATAATCAATCAAAACTTCTAATTAAGAATGAAAGATTACTTATCAGTTACCACTTTATTATAACCCTTTATTGGTAGAAAAGGCTTTCGCCAAATAATGAAATTTGGTACTTACTACTAAGGGACAAGAATTTTCTTTTTCACTAATGTCATTGACAAATAAATGGCAACAAGTGGACACAGTAAAAGTTAAAGGACAAGAAAGATGAAAAGGGAAAAAAGCTAATGATCTAGGACAAGTAGTTCCTTTTCACCCTTTCACCTTTTTTCCTTTCACAAGCACCTAGTAGGAGTTTGGCCTCAAAATCAAATACTTTTCATTTTAAAAAAAAAAAATTAAAATTGGAGTTGGAGTTGGAGTTGGAGTTGAAGATGATTGACGTAATTCTCATATAGCTGCATAAAAAAATCTAAGAAACAAACTCAACGAAGCACTAATGGCAAATAGACCTGTCCAAAGGTCGGGTCGGGCCGGGTCAGGGCCGGGTCGGGTGGCTTTTTTTTTCTTCCTTGCCCGATTCTGACCCTATATTTTTTTTAAAATTCCGACCCTAGACCTGACCCTTCGGGGACCCTGTAGGTCACGGGTCGGCCCTGACCCTACGATGTTTTTTGGCGGGCCATGTTCGGGTCGGGCCGGGTCGAGAATTTTTTTATTTTTTTTTTAAAATTGAATTTCCAAAACTAAAATTGGTATTCACCCCTACATTACCACGAAATTTCGACGTTGAAATGTAATGTATATCGTGAGATCTTGACTAAAGAAAAAGAAAATTAGAAATCGATTTGGGGAAAAACACAAATTGATTGGGAAAACAAACTTTTTCGTAAAAATTAGCTGCGCCAAACCGCCATGCGGCGTTTGGCCGGCCCCGTCTCGAAAAAATATGCAAAATCAAAAAAATAATTGGGTAAAACGGACATCCGAGCATAGAGTTATGACCATTTAAAGTTTCACCAATTTACAACTATTTTCTCTCCCTACATTATGCTTCCGTGATATTAACAAAACGACTAATAATATAAATATATAATTAATAATCAGCTACCGTTTTTATCTTATTTTATGTTGAGCTCAATGTAGATTAGAGCAATACATATATATATAAAAACATGCATTATATCACTTATTAATGACAAAAATATATATAAGTACAAAATAAATATTAATGAAGGAAAACTAATATAAATTATATTAAAGAAATATGCGGGTCGGATCGGGCCGAGGTCGGGCCGGGCCGGGTCAGACGGGTAAAATTTTCTGACCCTGACCCGACCCTGGCCCTGTTTTTTTCGGGCCGGGCGGGTCCCCGACCCGGTGGACAGGTCTAATGGCAAAGATGAACTAGTTTACTTTTTTTCGTTTATGAGTGATATTGCATTTCTCGAAGTATAGAGAAACACAATGTCATACATCGGATTTTTAACTAACTTCACGATTCTTTGTAATGGATCATATGATACTTAATTCAAATACGGATTGTTAGGTGTACCACAAAGTTTCGCAATAACTAAAAAGAAAGTTACATACAAATTATTGAGATATTCTTATTAACGTGTACAATATTAAATATTTAGTTATATTTAGTATTCTATAATTATGATAGATATAAGATTCCTGTTGTATAAGGATTACACATCTTACACCTTAATCGTTTCCTTTTGTCCGCAGCCACCTCGGTTTCTGCAATCAGTCGACGGCTGCACCAATACTTCCGAAACAAAAGCTTATGTTTCTTTGCTTTGTTTTCTTCTTGAAAGCTTCTGTTTCTTTGCTTTGTTTGAAATTTTTTTCTTATTTCCCTCGGCTTTTCCCTTCCCAAGAAAAGCACCACAATTTGACTGTTCTTTTTTGGTTTCCTCAGCTTTCTCTTTTCCCAAGAATCAATCACAATTTTTTCTTTTATCCGAGAAGAAAAGTTCTGTCCTCTTTATTCTTCCTTCACCAAAAATAATCTACTATAATGACTTCTTCCACACTGTCCAATTTTGGAGATCAATTTTGGGCCCAATTTCCTGGAGCCTACCAGTCCGCGCTAGGCCTCTCCCAATCTAATTTGAGCCCGACTTTTGTAACATTGACTCATCGAGAGCTCGATAATGCGTGGTATATGGATACGGGCGCCACATCTCACCTCACCAACAAGTCTGGTAATCTTCCTCAACTGCGAAGTTTAAATACTCCACAATCTATTATAATTGGATCTGAAATCAAGGAACAACTATCTTGGGAGGCCCTTCGTGAAAATATTCGCGTATTGATATGAGGAAGGCCCGTGCAATACCTTAATATGCATGAGAGCAACCTTCTCGCAAACAAAGTGGACGTCCATCTCAACATGCTTGATTCGCTGATGCTGAACCAGATTGTGAGACAGGTATATGGCGGATATGTTATCACAGTAGACTAGAGACGCTTTACTTAAAGGATACTGAAGCTCCAAGAGAAGGTTTCGGAGCTAACATAATTCAGCAACAACATTAGCAACTCCTCTATACTCACCTTCTGCACTCGAACGGGATAATGTGGCTTGTCGTTTGGCAGACCAAGAGATGAGATTATCACCCAAAAACACATAGTAGCCGGATGTAGAGCGACGGGTGTCTGGACAGCCTTCCCAATCTGCATCGGTGTTGAATAATAGCGAGTTCGGTGCGGAGGGGTATAAGTGTAGTCCATAATCCAATGTGCCCTTAACATATCAAATGATACGTTTGAGGGCAGTAAAATGAGGTTCCCTGGGGGTATGCATAAACAAGCATACATGCTGGACAGCATAGGCAATGTCAGGCCTGGTGAAGGTGAGATCCTGAAGTGCACCTGCAAGACTCTTTTACATAGTAGGATTAGTCACTGGAGTACCGACCATTGCACTAAGTTTGGATTTAGAATCAACTGGAGTGGCCATGATTTTACAATTATCTATCTTAGCCCTGTGCACAATCTCCTCTGCATACTTACGCTAGCAAAGAAACATACAATCAGCGGATCTAGTGACTGAGATCCCCAAAAAATAGCTCAACTTTTCCAAATCAGTTATGGCAATTTCAGACTTGAGCCGTGCAATAATCTCATCTTTCAACACAACAGTAGAGGCAGTAAGAATAATGTCATCCGTATATAACATTAAATAAGCAGTATCACGGCCTCGATGTAAAGTAAAGAGAGAGGTATCACATATGTTGCATATCAACCCGAGACGTATAATGAACTGTGCAAAACGATCATACCATGCTATGGGGGCATGTTTTTAGCCTCAAAGTGACTTACGGAGATGACACACATAATGTGGGGCTGCTGGGTGGACAAAATCAGGCGGCTGGTGCATGTAGACAATTTCTCGTAAATCCCCATAAAGAAATGTATTCTTCACATCTAGCTGATGAATCGGTCAATGCTTTCCCATAGCAATGCTTAGAACTATGCGGATGGTGGTCGGTTTAACAACCGGACTGAATGTCTCACCGCAATCAATGCCCTCCTACTGGTTAGTACCATTTGCCACTAGTCTTGCCTTATATCTTTATAAGTCACAACTATCCCTGAACTTGTGACAAAAAAGCCACATGCAACGGATCACATTCACCCCCTCTGGTCGAGGAACCAAGTCCCATGTATGCTATTTCGTTAAAGCATTAAACTCCTCACATATGGCCGCATTCCAATTCGGGTCTGGTTTGGCTAATTTAGGGCTTTTTGGTATATGTGAAATTGTTTGGGTGGACAGGTTAAATTGGACTTTGGGTTTAAAAATCCCGTGTTGGGCACGGGTTTCCATCCGGTGTGTGGGTGCTACCTGGGTAAGGGTATTGGTCGACTGGCTGGGTGACGACAGATTCGGGTGTGGTGCATGTTGTGTTATCGGGACTGGGTATCTGTCGAGGGTGGTTGTCGGGTAGTGCGGAACAGTAACGGTGTTTGGGGTTGGAGTCGAGTGGGTTTGATCATTGGTTGTCGGTGAACTGTGGTAGGGAGTTGTGGGGATTCTCAGTATGCCGGAAAGGGAAGAAGTTTGTAGGGTAGGGTACGATGTTGGTGGTGTATTAGGTTCGGTATCTAGGTTTTTTGGGTGGTGGTTGATGGTCAGAATGTGGTCGGCATGGTGGTGAGACTGTTGGGACGACACAATGGATGGGACGGTGATCGGTGAGTTGGTGGAACCTGGAGGCAGAGTTGTGCTAGAGGTGGAAAGAGGCGGCGACGGGGGGAGGGGGACGCCGGTGGCAGGTGATGTATGGTGGCAGATGGAGGCGGTGTAGTGGTGTCAGTCGGGCACAGTTCCCGAAGGTGGACAGGAGAAAGAGTTGATTCATCTAAAAATTCGTAATCCGGTTTTTAAAATTTTTGGATGTTGGAAACGGGGAATTGCGTCTCGTCAAAAGTGACGTGACGCGAGACGTGAATTTGACGAGTGGATAAGTCATAGCACAGATAGCCCCTATGGTTCGACGGGAAACCTAAGAAGACACACGGAGTGGTGCGGGGAGCTAATTTGTGAGAGGTTGTGGAAGATAGATTAGGAAAACATAGGCAACCAAATATCCGTAGGTGATCATAGGAGGGAACCCTACGGTGTAAGATTTCGGTTGGAGTCATGTTATGGAGGGTACTAGTGGGTAACATATTAAGGACGTATTCTACCATTTTGACCGCATAAACCCAAAAAGATAGAGGGAGGGAGGCATGAAACAAAAAAATGCAGACCATGTTATTTATTGTACGGATGAGACGCTCGGCTATGCCATTTTGAGAGGGCGTGTGGGGACACGAAAATCGGAAGACCATGCCATTATTGTTGCAGAATTTTTGAAACGCGAAGTTGTTAAATTCACGACCATTGTCACATTGGAAAGATTTAATGATGCGTTCGAATTGCGTTTTGATAAATGTGTAAAATTTAAGAAATTTAGCAAAAACTTCAGACTTAAATTTTAATGGGTAGATCCAAAGAAAGTGAGAGTAGTCATCTAATAACACGAGATAATATTTATGACATAGGGAGCTGGTAACGGGGGAAGTTCACAAATCAGCATGAATGATATCAAATGGAGCAAACGTAATACTAACTGAGGAATTAAACGGAAGACGAACATGTTTGCCTAATTGCCAGGAAATGCAGGTCTGGGCAAGTTTCCCATTACATTGAATAAAATTATTACTTCTAAGAAAATGAAAAACGGGAGCTCCTTGATGTCCGAGCCTATTGTGCCAAATTGACGGAGACAGAGTAGATAGGGTAGTATGTGGGCGGGAACCGGCAGCGGACGAGGATGTGAATGGATAGAGGTCCCCTGTGCTATTGCATCTCTTAAGAGGGGTCCCCGTACGTAGATCCTTCACAGTAAAATCAAAGGGATCAAAATCAACCGACACAGAATTATTACGAGTAAATTTCCTAATGGATATTAAATTTTTGATGATGTGGGGGGCATGCAGGACGTTATTTAGGGAGAAGGGTGAGTGAGGTTTCGGAGTGTGAGTGTGACCGTAGCCATGAATTGGAATGCGATGACCATTGCCAACTGTAATAAATTGTGGAGACTTTAAACGAAATAATTTGGAAAGATTACATGCGGACCGGGTGAGGTGAGAGGAGGCTCCGGAGTCCATATACCAATTTTCATCGGGCTGCTACAAACTCATACTGCTGAATTCCTGACCCAAGTCGGTGAGGATTTGATTTAAGGGCTGTTGTGGGAACTGGGCCTGCACGACGTGGGCCTGATGTTACTGGAACACTGGTGGGCGCAGAGCTGGAGCCTGGCCCAGTAACCCTTGTTGCTGAAAAGGGTACTGGGCTGGATGAAAGCCGAAAATCGTGGCCCAGTTCTAATTTGGGTAGCCAGAGACTAGGCCGGCCCATGAAGCATTATTGCTGATTTGATGTGGCTGTTGTCCTCGGCCTTTTCCGTGGCCCTTGCCGCCTCGCCTATTGTCGCGGCCCTTGCCACCCCTGCCGCCGCGGTTTTGCCGCGGTTGGATGTTTTTCGGCGGAGGTTGTTTGCCGGCGATGGCCTGAGGTAGTGCGGGTGTTTCAACTGCTAAAGCCTTCTTGTTATGCTCGTCCTGCTTCGCACGTCGAGTCTCCTCCAATAATAATTGCGAGCGTGCTTTGTTGAAGTTTGGTAGATGGTCAGCCTGTTGTATCATCGTGGCTAGGGTGTCATATTCACCCTTAGGGAGGCCTGCAACTAATTGTAACACCATATTTGTTGCGGACACGGGCGTACCAACATTGGACAATTGGTCTGCCACCAGTTTCAACTGCTTGCAATATTCTGACATAGTAGAGAAGTTTTCAAGACGGGTGTTGTTGAACTGTTCTTCCAAGTACACCGTGCGAGTGTTCTTGTTGTCTTGAAAGATTTCTTTCAAACGTGTCCATAGATCACGGGCAAAGGCACCCGTTTTCATAATTGTGTATAGTAAATCCTTGGATATAGTGACATATATCCACTGTTTGACTACGAGATGACGCCATGTGGTGTTGTCCATATCGGGAGGACGAGGGAAAGAATCGTCTATATGATCAAGCACATGATATACACATGCATGGATATGAAATAGTTCCACCTATGACCAATATTGGCCATCTTCATGATCAATAATTATAGGAATAGAATTCTTGATGTTGGTAACGGCGAGAGTCGGATGGAAAGATGGCGAGGAGAGGGTAGTGGGTGGTTGGATGACGACTGCGTTAGAAGCGGAAGCATTGGAAGAGGTGAGAGTAGCCAAATTTTCCATTAGAATGGTGGAATTTTAAGAAGAAAGAAAAGAAGAAAAACAATGTTGCCGTCGGCCAAGAGGGAGGGGGGGCAAGGTAGGAATTTTTCTACATTAGGGTTTTGGCTCTTGATACCATGTAAGATGATATTAATCTTCCTTATGAAGTCTTTCTCATTAATATCAATATATATAGTGTACAATATGCAATCCTAATACAAGAGGAAAGATGAATCCTAATCACAATACAAGAGGAATCCTAATATAATAATGGATAGGGATTGTAGTGTTATACTTATACACGTTTACAGTGCATATTCTCTTCAAAGTATCTTATTTCATGAATCTTTTTTATCCGACGATTGATATTTGTTTTGAGCCGATTACTTAATCTAAATTCACATTGAAAACTCTCACGGGGTAAAACATTTTTTGTTATTAAAGGTGACTTCATACTTAAGGTTTTTAACTCGAGATTTCTAGTTAAAAATAAAGAATATATCAAACGTTTATATAATAGTCATCTTCTATAATAATGTTTTATTATAATATTTAATTTCTTTAAAATCGAGTTTTATAATATGTTATATTATATGTTATCTATCCGGAGTTAAAAGATTTGGACAAACTAAGCTGGCACTGAAAGGTTTCACTGTATCTCCCACTTTACCTCAACCTTTGGAGGTATTTCATGAAGTTCAAAGTACAACCAATGAGTGGACGCGACATGGATGCTCTCTATTGTGTCGACCATGATTAAATAGGGACATCCTTTCTAAAAATATTTGTTTAGTACTTCCTTCCAAATAGGTGGACCAAACTATCATATTGTCCTTGTCATTTTAAAATTGATTTGTTGGGCTTACGTCCAATCTTAGGTCGGTAAGTGTTTCTTGACCCCAAAAAAATTATAACTACATGAAGCGAAGTTAATGAAGAACAGAATCAAGTGACTAATTAAATATTTTCCGCTAAAGCACTTTCCTTAATATTTTAAATTATATTTAAATAAAGCGAATAGGATGTGTCAACAGATTTATGACAAGTGTCCTGAATAGTAAATCCAACTCCCTCCTTAATTTATTTGACATGGTTTGACTATGTTACTATTTAATTATCGCGTAGCTTTTTATTTTTCAACGTGTATTATTATCTGTTGTTGCATTTGTTTGGCATCTTGCTATTTTGCGGTCCTATTTTATTTCGAGACAAGGGTCTATCGGAAACATCTCCTCCACCTCATAAATATAAGGATAAGGTTTGTGTATATCCTACTCTCCCCAAACACCACTTGTGGGATTAAACTAGACATGTTATTGTTGTTGTTTATAGTTTGACTCTGAATGAAATTTTAAAAAAAATGATTTTTTAAAACCTGTGTCTATAAGATTCTTAACATGTTATAATATTTTTGTAGTTAAAAAAAATTCATTAAGAGTAATATAAGCAATTTAAAATTAATAAGTTTTAAGTATAAAAATATTATTAAAACAAATCAATCACGAAATGATGTCAAATAAAATGAAAGGATAAACAGATAACCTAAAGAGTCGCAATATAATTTACAGTTTTCTGAAAAAGTTTTGTACGTATTGTTAACTCAACCGCAGACACAAACTATTATTCCATTCCATTGTATAATGTACTTAGTTTCTTTCATATTTTATTAGAGTTAGAGAAATTGGGATATAATATAAACTTTATCAAATTATGTAGGGAATCATTCAAGGAACACAACTGCACAAGTATCATATTGAAAGAATATAATTTTTGATTATTTTTATTAATGAAGAAGTTTATATATATATATATATATATATAATATCTAAATAACAACAACAACAATATACCTAGTGAAATCCCACACCATGGAGTCTGGGAAGGGTAGAGTGTACACATACCTTACATCTACCTTGGTAGGTAGAGAGGCTGTTTCCGGGAGATTCTCGGCTCAAGACAAAGCATAATCACAAGCAAGACAATCAAAACAAAGCAAGAGTAAAGCAAGAGAAGCGGTCAGACTCAGATAAGGAATTAAAGTCGTATAAAGTGCATTCAAACAAAAGGGAGCAGTAGTTAACACAACTAAATAAGCTAAACAAAATATACTAAAGAACACGAAGCAGCAGAAATCAAACTACAGTGGATTATAAAGCAACAATGTGTCAATAAGTGTGATAGGCTAATCGAGCCTACAGTAATAACACTACAACTATCAATTTTTAAGCATAAGTAGAACTACGCTCGAGTACCTACTACTTTCCACCCTAATTCGTGTCTTCCACAACCTCCTATCTAAGGTCATATCCTCGAAAAGTTGCACATGCGCCATATCCCGTCTAATCACATCTCCTCAATACTTCTTTGGCCTACCTCTACCCCTCATGAACCCGTCCATAGCCAACCTATCACACCTCCGCACTGGGGCATCTGTGTCTCTCCTCTGCACATGCCCAAACCATCTCAACCTCGCTTCCCGCATCTTATCATCCACCGAGGCCACTCCCACTTTCTCCCGAATATCATCATTTCTAATATAATCTCTCCTTGTATGCCCACACATCCATCTCGGCATCCTCATCTCTGCAACTTTCATCTTTTGTATGTGCGAAGTCTTGACTGGCCAACACTCCGCCCCATACAACATAGTCGGTCTTACCACCACCATATAGAACTTGCCTTTAAGTTTTGGTGGCATATTTTTATCGCACAAGACTCCAGATGCGAGCCTCCATTTCATCCACCCTGCCCCAATACGATGTGTGACATCGTCATCAATCTCTCAATTCCTTTGGATAATAGACCCCACGTACTTGAAGCTTCCTTTCTTTGGAATGACCTGAGCCTTACCTCCACGCTTGTCTCAGGGTCGCTCCTGTTGCTAAACTTGCACTCCAAATATTATGTCTTGGTCCTACTCAACCTGAACCCTTTAGACTCCAGAGTCTGTATCCAAACCTTCAGCTTGGCGTTCACTCTGATGCGAGTCTCATCAATCAGGACTATATCGTCTGCGAATAACATACACCATGGTACCTCCCCTTGGATATGTTGCGTTAGTCCGTCCATCACCAAGGCAAATAGGAATGGGCTAAGAGTTGATCCCTAATGCAACCCCATCATCACTGGGAAGTGCTCTGAGTTTCTTCCTACTGTCCGTACTCTAGTCTTGGCTCCATCATATATATCCTTGATTGCCTTAGTGTACGCTACAGGTACATCTCTAACCTTCAAACATCTTCATAGAACCTCCCTAGGGACTTTGTCCTATGCCTTCTCGAGTTTGATGAAAACCATATATAAGTCTTTCTTCCTCTCTCTATACTGCTCCACCAACATCCTAATAAGATGAATGGCTTGGTATTCGAACGCCCCAACATGAATCCAAACTAGTTCTCGGAAGTAGACATGCCTCTCCTCACCCTCGTTTCCACGACTCTTTCTGAAACATTCATAGAGTGGCTCATCAGCTTGATACCCCTAAATATGGAAAATAAATCTACCTTTTTCTAATACAATTCTAATACCTTATCCTAATAGAAGAATAATACCATAATTGTACTTGTACAATAATTCTACAAATAAGGTAAATTATATACAAGCTAGGAATGTGCTATACACAGTTTGTCAACCGTGTATACGCATTGGCTTTCACACCCCCGCAGTCATAACGGGAGGTTGTCATACGCTAAAACTGTCCCTAAAATCTTCAAACAATACCAAATGAAGACCCTTAGTAAAAATATCAGCAATTTGGTATTGTGAAGGGACATGCAACACACGTACTTGTCCACGAGCTATATTTTCTCGAACAAAGTGAATATCCATGTTGATATGTTTAGTGCGCTGATGTTGGACCGAATTTCCAGAGAGATAGACTGCACTAACATTATTACAGTAGACCAAGATATCTTTCTGAATTGAAAAGTGGAGCTCTAATAGAAGATTACGTAGCCAACATGACTCAAACACCACATTAGCTACCCCACGATACTCGGCCTCAACATGGATCGCGATAAAGTAGCCTGGCATTTTGCCAACCACGAGACCAACTTATCACCAAGAAACATACAATAAACAGATGTCGACCGTATGGTATCTGGAGATCCACCCCAATCAGCATCTGTATAAGACACGAGAGTAGAGACGGAGGATGGATACAAATGCAAACCATAATCAAGTGTGCCCTGTATGTACCGTATAATGCGTTTGAGCGCCTGATTGTGCTCATCCCTCAGATTATGCATAAATAAACACACCTATTGCACTGCATAAGTAATATCAGGTCTCATAAAAGTATGATATTGAAGAGCCCCTACAAGACTGCGATAGTGGGTGGGATCTTCGTAGGTGTGCTAGAAGTAGCACTCAGCTTCGGTTTGGTATCAACCGGAGTAGACATGGACTTACATGATGACATGCAAGCTCTCTCAAAAATCTCAGTTGCATACTTCCATTGTGATAAAAATAGACCAACTGCATGACGAGTGACAATTATTCCCAAAAAATAACTCAAGGGCCCCAAGTCTTTCATAGCAAATTCTGAAGTGAGAAGGGTCATGATAGACTTGCACAAACTATCAGAGGAGGCAGTCAAAATATTATCATGCACATACAACAGAATGTATAGTAGAGAAGTACCACGATGATAGATGAACAAAGAATGATCAGACCGGCTGTGAGAAAACCCAATAGTGGACACATAATTTGCAAACCTCTTATACCAAGCCCATGGGGCCAGCTTAAGCCCATATAAGGACTTCTTCAGCAAACAGACATGGTGAGGATAATTGGGGTTCTTCAAACCCAAGGGCTGATGCATGTATATTGTCTCCTTAAGATCACCATGTAAGAAAGTATTTTCACATCCAACTGATGAATGGACCATGCTTTCGAGAGAGCCAGAATAAGCACAGTGCGAATAGTTGCCGGTTTGACCACCGGGCAAAACGTCTCTCCACAATCCATGCCAACATGTTGTGTTTTATCATCACCTACAAGACGTGTCTTATGCCTCTCAAAAGAACCGTTAGAATTTTCTTTATGAGTAAAAATTCACATAGAATGAATAATATTGACACCATGCGGACGGGGCACCAACTCCCACGTCTTATTTACAATAAGAGTATTATATTCATCATCCATGGCCATTTTCCAATCCGGGTCATGAAGAGCGGATACTAGGTTACGTGGTAGGGGTGATTTCGTGACATTAGAATTTACATTAAAATATCATTTAGGTTTAAAGATACCCCGTTGGCTACGAGTAACGGGACCTTGACTCGAAATAGTAGGGGACGAGTTTGGAGTTGGCTGCGGACGAGAACATAAATTATTAGGCCAGCAGGCAGTGGACATGCTAGCCGAGAATTCGACACAGGACCTGGACCGGTTTATGGAAATGGTATTGGGCCAGCAGGCAGTGGGCCTACTGGCATAACCGGATCACTGGTCTGTTGGGCTATGTGATGTATGACGTACGGTGAGAGTCCATCATCAAAAAAATTATAAGTACTAGAAACGGATTTAGACAATTTAGCAAATAGAAATTGGGTTTCATAAAAAATAACATGACGACTAATTATGATTTTATTCGAAGATAAATCAAAACATTTGTAACCACGATGATTAGAGGGATAACCCAAAAACACACAAGCGGTAGAATGGGCTTGTAGTTTGTTAATTGTAGTAGACGGGAAAAGCGGATAACACAAACACTCAAACACCCTAAGATGAGAATATGAGGGATCCTTATTATAATTTTTTTAGGGGTGATTGATATGCTAAACCTTTGCTAGGGAGTATTTTAAGGAGGTAGGTAGCAATTTGTAACGCATGATGCCAAAAAGACGGAGGTAAGGAAGCATAGGCTAGTAAGCTGCGGACAATATTATTAATGGTATGAATTTTTCTTTCGGCCTTCCCATTTTGTGAGGACGTATGAGGACAAGAAAACCGAAAAGATATGCCATGAGTATCACAAAATTCCCGAAATGGACCATTATCATATTCCCTACCATTATCACATTAAATGTTTTTAAGTTCCCGTTCAAATTGGGTACGGATGAAAGTTCTAACTTTTAAAAATGTGGAAAAAATTTGAGACTTTTTAGACAAAGGAAAAGTCCATAAAAATTAGGATAATCATCCAAAAATAAAACATAATAACGATGGCCCAAGAGCTCAAAATGGGAGATGTCCATAAATCACTATGAATAATGTCAAAAGGCATCTACGTACTAGAAGTAGAGGCCACAAACGGTAATCTAACATATTTCCCTAGAGGACAAGAAGGACAAATATGAGTACTACGCGTACTCTTACAATCAATAAAGTTATTATTTTTAAGAGAAGACATAATAGACGACCCCGTATGACCCAAGCGTGCATGCCACAAAGAAGGAGCAAGAGAGGCAAATGTTGAAGGTGTGGTGATTGGATAAAGCTCTCCCCGACTATTACATCTTATTAAAGGTATCCCCGTATGAAAATCCTTCACAGAAAATCCAAAAGGGTAAAAGTTAACAGAAATCCAATTATCAGTTGTGAATTTTCAGACACCAAATTTTTAATTAAGTGAGGGGTATGAAGGACATATTTAAGGACGAGAGGTGGATGTGGAGGGGGCAAAGATGTGTGACCATAACTACAAATTGGAATTGAATTTCCATTACCAACAAGTATGCCATGATTATGGCTCAAATTATAATAAGACGAGAGATTACCTTGTGACGTGCATACGTCATATGAGAAGTGGCTCCAGTGTCTATGTACCAATTTGCGTCCGGGGGATTTAATCCAAGTTAGGCATCACGGGCTCAATAGCCGTAGGTGTCGGACCCGAAATTGGGCCTGCAGCAGTGAAGGCCTACTGAGGTCGAGGCCCAAGCAAGCCAGCATGCTGCCTGGGCTGAGAGTACTGGATCAACGAACTGGGCCTCTGCTGGCCACTGGCACAGCTCACTGGAAAGCCTAGATAAAAGGGAACAACCGAGTTGGGCCACTAGCCCAGCAACCCCACGGCCAGTTTTCATGGGTCCAAAGATGTGACCAGTGGTACTGTGGCCCAGCCGACCCACTGCCACCACGTCCGCCACCGCCCTCATTGCTCCAACCACCGCCATTACCACCGCCGCCGCGATTCTTGCCATTATTTTTTTGATTTTGACCTATTTTGCCGTCACTGTTGGTATGATTTTGGCTAGAATTATCTGAGAACGAGTGAGGGTCATCGGATATGGCCATCAACATGATGGAATTAGCTCTGATAGCCGCCTTTTTGGCTAAAGATGCCTCCTCTAACGTGAGCATGGAACGGGCCTGGTAGAACGGTGGAAGAGGGTTACTTTGACGAAGGAGTGTCCCAAACCATTATAGGCCTCGGATAGACCTGAAACCATCTGAAGAACAAGGCAATCATTGGTGATGGTTATACCAACGTTCTTGAGTTGATCCGCCAATTCCTTCAGTCTTTTACAATAGGTTGAAACATTCGAAAACTCCCCCATATTGACATGGGAAAATTCTTGCTCAAGAGTGACGACACGAGAATTTTTGTTATCTTGGAATATATCACGCACCCTATTCCAAGTTTTCATCTTCGTGGCGTCGGGTTCAATAATCGTCTGCAACAGGTCCGTAGAGATAGTAGAATAAATCCACTGGAGTACTGTAGCGTCACGAGTCTTCCATAACATAGGGTCATCATCAGCGGTAGGCACCTTCTTCTTGCCTGCTTCCACGAGGATGATGTGATGAAGGACTTGATGCGAGCGTGCATGAACTTTAAACAATTCCACCCACGTCGCGTATTGGACGCTTTCCATCTCAAGAACGAAAGGGATATGGTTCTTGATGTTGGATACTGTAAGGGCAGGATGAAACGTGTTCTTTGAGGTAGACATGATGAAAGAACGAGAGGACAATGAGGGATTTGGAGGAAAAAATTGGGAGAAAAAAAAACAAGTGTCGGCCGTCGGCCGGACGCTCGGATTCTGAGAAGGAAGAGGGCGGCGGAAGGTGTTTGGGAGAAAGTAATTTTGCCCTAGACTTCTGATACCATAAAAGAATATAATCCCTTGATTATTTTCATTAATGAAGAGGCCTATATATACATGATGTACAATATCTAAATATGGAAAATAAATCTACCATTTCCTAATACAATTCTAATACCTTGTCCTAATAGAAGAATAATACCATAATTACACTTGTACAATTATTTTACAAATAAGGTAAATTATATACAAGCTAGGAAGGTGATATACACGGTTTGTCAACCATGTATACACGTTGGCTTTCACATATTATATAGCTTACCTAAACTCTATTATAAAAACGATGGCTTTAAAATTGGTATATGTACACCCATAATTCAAGATTTATAGATTATTTTTCAAAAGAATTTAAGAGATATTCGGAAGCTCATGTTCTTTTCATGTAATTTTTATGAACCTTCACTCTTAATTTAAGAGAAAAATTAATTGAAGAGAACCAACTAAAAGATATATGTAAGTTCTTTCCAAAATGAACTTGACTTTCAAGTAAGAATTAATTTGATATTCTTATTCAACACGTTAGCACTTGCTTGTGATACTTGTATATAAGAAGTTGAGTCACGAGTACTTGTTTCAATGCATTGATATTTTTGGATTGTGATTGTGTTTGATTATGTTGAATGATATAATTGTTGTTTTGAATAATGTTGACTATAGTTTGACATAGGGATCGACCTAATACTCTAGTTAAGCATGAAGGAGCGAATATTAACATGTGATAATAGATTAGTTATAAGGAGTATTGTTTTTATCGAATCACCTATCAATATTTATTATAAAGTTTTTACCTGTAATTAGTTTATAAGTAACCTGAATACCTGATTATGTAAATAATTTTTATACCATCATTAGTGTATAGGATTTTAACACAAGTTGTGTTAGAAATTTACTAACGTGGAATTAAGTTTATCCCATTATTTATGACTCGAACAATTGGGGCCCCGCACGTCAGAAATGTCATTTCCACACACGTGCAATCTTAGTGCCAAGTATCGTAAATTTCGTAAATGAAAGAGATATTGGTACGTAAGCGAAATGTTTGAGACATAAAATGATGGACGGTTATTTGCTAAATGACAAGTGTTCCACGTTGGTAAACGAAGGAAAGATTGTGCGAAGTGTAAGATGGTACGGGTCAGAAAATGGCCGCGGAGCCGAGAAGGGCTGCGACGCCTCCCAGACTGGGCCGCGGCGCCCGCTTGCAGCGCCGGAGTGGCAGTGAATTCTGTGTTGAATTAGTGTAGCGGCGCTAATGTGACAGAGCCGCGACGCTTCATGGGCAGTGACTGCTCGACGGAATCCCAAAAGGCATGGTTGTTGAGGAGGTTTCAATGGCATTGAATCCACTTAATAATGGCCATTACTTGGACCATTATGTTGTTGCATTACTTGGGGGTTAAATGTCATCCATTACATGACAATTGATTGCCATTGTGGGGCATTTGAAGAGGTCATCTTGCACACCTATAAATTGAAGCCTTGGCTCAATTCTATCGATGAAGAGAAGAACATATATGAACAGAAAATCAAGTTCACAACACCACAAAGAGATAAGATTTTCCTGATAGCGATCCTTCTCTTAGCAATCTTTATTATTCGTGTTCTTCGCTGAGATCATTTATGTAGGCTTTGCACACTTGATAATTTATTGTTTTATCTTGGGAGACTATTGTCCACACTTCCGTAAAATACGGGGGCAATCTTGTCTTAAAGACAGAGAGTCATCTCTCGACTCAGCCGATGGTGTTGTGTTTATCTAATTGGTTGCTAAGTGTTTCAGGTGTTAACTTAACAGACGAAGGACTCTAACCGTTCGTATTCTCAGCGGATCTATAAGCCACAAGTGTAGCGGTTCATGTTCTTGTATTTCCGAATACAAGTTCCATATTTGAAGTTTCAATTCAAGATCAAGATATTGACAACTTGCTGTTGTCCTCATTGTTGTTTATCCTTTCGATCACTATAATAGTTATTTACTATTCCCGTTGTTGCTTTACATATTCCAACAATTTTAAGATAAGATTTGTATTAGTGATTCGAAAGATGTTGGTCGACAATTGTGTGACCAAATCTGGTTGTGGTTTTCTTCTTGAAAATAGTTCTGTTGAGAGTTTTGCTAACAGTTCAAACCACAAATATGCTTTCAAGATTGGACCTAGTTATAGTTCTCTCTTTGACGACAGTTATAAATCTATTTCCGTCAAAGGAGGGATATTTGAATATGATGCTGAGCTTCAAGATACTGCTGATAGTCATGCTAGTATGGCTAAATATCAATGCCGAGTTGGTGTCACCATTCCAGAGGGTGGTGGAAACAAGCGCCCACGAGAGGCTGAGGATGTCAACTGGGACTAGTGGAGAAGATTGAAGATGATGTTCTATCATGTAGCAAAAGGCATATATCTGTCCCAGACAAAGGATCCAAATCATGGTAAGGAGGATGTGGACACTCAGTCTGACTGAAGTGGACCAGAATCCAAAAGGTCTAAGTTAATCCTTCCTTATCAATAATATGTTTAGTTAATATCTGAATAAAAGTGTGTAAAAGCAAGGTTGGAAATATGAAAGTGTTTTCATTAAAAACTTATATTCCCTACACTCTAAAATCAGATATTGAATCTCATTCCCTCCCGGTTAAAGATTGGACTATTGGAAATAAAACTTAAAAGATCCGTTCTTTTAGGTGTAATTATTAAAAGTGTGTAAAGTATGTTCACACATACGAAGGAGAGAGATCCACTGACTGTGTGAAAACTGTTACCACTCTTAAGTAAGTGCCAGGGATTTCCTTGGGCACCAATCACAAGGGAAGAAGACTAAAAGCTAAAGACGTTGAACTTGTCACACTATTTGATAGAAGATCCTTCATTTGATAGGATGATATTGGACACTCAGTCGCACAAAGCGTACGGGCAACTGGAGTGGGCCAGAATACATTTAATAAAGATGATATTGGACACTCAGTCATACAAAGCCTACGGGCGACTGGAGTGGGCCAGAATTCAGTGACAGAAAAGTAATGGACACCTAGTGAGGTGGGTCAGAGTTTTCCAGGTTTAAAATGATCTGAAGGCCAAAAGAAAGGCAGAAAAGTAATTGGACACTCAGCCTGCCAAAGCAACTGGAGTGGGCAGAGTATCCAGATCACATATGATCCGGTTACGCCCTAACCACGGGCAAGAAGTTTCTCATGTGAAGCAACGCCACCTCAAAAGTAGAAGGGGTTGGAGAGGTTGTCCTCCATAGGACTTCAGGGAATGAGATCACTCTAAAATGAGGTGATACATGTCTCAAACTTGGTTTAAGGGACGTTGTTGGTCAAGCTGGTTTGAGACTAGTCCAACAGGTCTGTAATAACTAAGAATGGTACAGTATGTCTGTAGCTAAATGAATTATATATTTGTAATCCGTGCATCTATGCCATCATAGATTAAGACACGTTAAATAGAAAGTCATTCAAAAGTTAACGAAGTTGAGATTGTTGCCTTCTGTCGACATAAACCCTCAAAATGAATGTGAGGTAGGCGAAGAGGCAAAATCACCTTTCCAAGTTCTGTCAAAGGAATAGCGAAAGAAATACCGCTCCTCTAAGAACTTAGTCACACCTACATGGGTGATTTAAAGTTTATACAAAATAGAGGGGGGAGACAAGTACTTTGTGACCTTCATTGATGATGATACAACGTATTGCATCCTTTGTTTGTAGAAAAGCAAAGACGAAGTTGTTGAAGCGGATAAGCGCTACAAAGCAGAAGTTGAAAATCAACTAAGTCTACGGATTGAGGAATTCGTAGTGATAGAGGGGGAGAATGTGAAGCATCGTTCATTAAACGACTGCTCATTACTCACCTCAGTCTAATGGTGTTAGCCAAGCACAAAGCTGTACGCCCAAAATATGTGGGGCAAGGCGATCCTTACCGCTAATGCGATTCTCAACAGAACTACGCATAAGGATAAGGATAACTCTCCGTGTGAAACATGAAAATGATCTCACATACAAATTTTGTGATGTGGGGTGGCTTGGTAGAGGTTGGAATACCAAAAATAGGTCTAGTTGGACCTAAGACTGTAAACTGTATATCCACTGGATCTGCAAATAACAGTAGTGTTTATCGCCTCTTGGTGTCAAAGAATGCTGAATTCTTTGTAGATAACTTTCCTTGAGAAGGAAAAAGAAGTAATTGCTTGAGGTTAACAAGAACCCGCGAGGGCCTGACTGTCCGAAACTAGACGTTCCGTATCTACAGGACTCGGAAGTTGCTGACTATCCGGAACTTAACATTCCAGATCTACACAACTCAGGAATTCTAGATGTTGAACCGAGACGGAGCAAAGAGGGGACAAAGACTTGTTCCAGGCCTTCTAGCTTATATGGTTGAAAATGAGCCATAGACAATTAACAAATAATTGTCATCTCCAGAAGCGCTGCTTTGGAAAGAAGCTACAAAGAAAAAAAATAGATTTCATCATATAGAACCATACTTGTGTAATGGTTATCCTTCCTCCGGGAAAAGAACCTTTGGGTTGTGAAAGTGGATACTCAAAAGTGAGTACAAAGTAGATGGATCTACTGACAAGTATAAGGCTTCGGCTACTTGTACATGTGCTCCCCAGTGAATAGCTTAACATCCAAGGCCACTGCAATTATACTTGACATGGATGTTGAAACAACCTTCCTAACCGGAGAGTTGGAAGGGGAGGATCAGAGTTGGTTTGTTGGACTGTTGGGCTTCTTCCTGAACTTTCATTTTGGTCCCTGAAATGTTTACATTTTGGTCCTGGAAGTTTCAGTTAAAACAGAAACAATGAATCTGACAACAGAAACATTAAATCTGAAGTTATAAAGTCAACAGTTGGAAAAACCAACAGTCTGAAAGTGGAAGTCATATTGAAACAAATGTCTCGATATGAAAAATATGGGTATCACAGATGACATCTTAGGAATTGGAATTTCTAAGACATCTAACGGACTGGTCTAACTCCAAACTCAGTTGTGACAGTCTCGTTGAAGCCACCAATGCATATGAATCATAGAACTGATTGGAATCATGGTGCACCCATATACAAGGAGCGATATGCGCATGTCATATGTAGTTCAATGTATTGTACACACTACAACCGACCTGGTATCGACCTACAAAGCAGACTAGTTGAACTAAGGTTCACTCGTGATTCTGGAATTGATCGATAGAAGACGTTAAGTCGGATATGGCGATATCTGAAATATTCGCTTATCTACGAATTATAGTATTCTGGATGTCCAGCGGTTCTGGGAGAACACAGTGATGCAAACTGGACATTAGATATGAAGAACACCAAAGCCACAAGTAAATGTGTATGGTGGGTCTTGGAAAATCCTCTAAGCTAACTTGCATCGGCCGCTTCATGATGGAATTGGAGTTTATCGCTTTAAACAAAGCATGAAAGAAGTTGAGTAACTTCACGACTCCATAGAGGACGTCCCTTTTTGAGAGAAACTCGTGCCTTCAGCAATTATACACTGTGGCTAGCCAGTCGACTTCAGGAAGGGCACAGATGACGGCGTCTGGACATATATGTCGGAGACATGAGACCGTATGGCAGTTGATCACCACGGGTGTCACTTCCTTGATTACTAATCAAAGGATATATCGGACCCTTTAACAAAGGGACTAACCAAAGATCAAGAGTTTTACATGTTTAGGGGAATGAGCTTAAAAACCCAACCAATACGAACCTTTGCGGTGGTAACCCAACCATACTGACTAGAGATCCCAAAAATTTGGTTCAATGGGAAAACTAAGCTGCAAAAGGTTTAATTAAGCACTTCGGTGGAAGCAATAGCACTTCGGATTATGACTTCTGTTAAGAAACATGAATCCAAGGTCATTCCCGCGATATACATTAAAGTGCTACTTGCATGGTGGGTAAAGGTTAAGCTTCCAAACCTTTAACGATCCTCAAACGGTTGAGGTTAAGGTTGGGGAAACTTTTAATGATTCCTGAACACTTGTGAAGTGGGGTATAGAAGGATACCTTGTAGGAGATCACCTATTTAAGTGTGAGGACATGCCGTTTCAAAAGGAACGCACTGAAGAATCCAAGTGTGTCCACGGCCACAACGGACAGAACAAAAGAAGGAACGAATAAATGGGAGGTATTGTGTTGGTACCGTTGTCTTGGCTTACATTAAACACTGACGGTTCAAGACATCACGTTCACCGCGCAGTAAGTAAGTCCGATGGTATTCAACTAGGAAAGGTTCAAAGCTGAAGCTACCTCTCCTTATGCAATATCTTTTCGCTGAACGTAGGCACATTGTGTGCGCGCCAAAATCTATTTCAGGAGGGGATTATTGGAAATTTACTAATGTGGAATTAAGTTTATCCCATTATTTATGACTCTAAAAATTGGGGGCCCGCACGTCAGAAATGTCATTTCCACACACGTGCAATCTTAGTGCCAAGTATCGTAAATTTTGTAAATGAAAGAGATATTGGTACGTAAGTGAAATGTTTGAGACATAGAATAATGGATTGTTATTTGCTAAATGACAAGTGTTCCACGTTGGTAAATGAAGGAAGGATTGTCGAAGTGTAAGATGGTACGGGTCGGAAAAGGGCCGCGGAGCCGAGAAGGGTCGCGGCGCCCCCCTTGCAGCGCTCGGCGTCAGAGTGGTAGTAAGTTCTGTGTTGAATTAGCGCCACGTCGCTTCATGGGCAGTGACTGCTCGACGGAATCTCAAAAGGCTTGGTTGTTGAGGGGGTTTCAATGGCATTGAATCCACCCAGTAATGACCATTACTTGGACCATTATGTTGCTACATTACTTGGGGGTTAAATGTCATCCATTACATAGCAATTCATTACCATTGTGGGGCATTAGAAGAGGCTATCTTGCACACCTATAAATTGAAGCCTTGTCTCAATTCTATAGATGAAGAGAAGAACAAATATGAACATATGAACAGAAAAACAAGTTCATAACACCACAAAGAGATCAGATTTTCCTGATAGCGATCCTTCTCTTAGCAATCTTCATTATTCATGTTCTTCGGTGAGATCATTTATGTAGGCTTTGCACACTTGATAGCTTGTTGTTTCATCTTGGGAGACTATTGTCCACACTTCCGTAAAACCTATATACGGGGGTAATCTTGTCTTAAAGACAGAGAGTCATCTCTCGATTCAGTCGGTGGTGGTGTGTTTATCTAATTGGTTGCTAAGTGTTTCAGGTGTTAACTTAACAGACGAAGGACTCTAACCGTTCGTATTCTCAGCGGATCTACAAGCCACAAGTGTAGCAGTTCATGTTGTATTTCCGAATACAAGTTCTATATTTGAAGTTTCAATTCAAGATCAAGATATTGACAACTTGTTGTTGTCCTCATTGTTGTTTATCCTTTCGATCACTGAAATAATTATTTACTATTCTCGTTGTTGCTTTACATATTCTAACAAGTTATTTATTGGAGTAATTCTTGAAAGGATATGCAAAAAAGAAAGAAAGTTTTCTGAAAATAAGTATAGATTTGTCTCGTTTTTTTCTTGGACTTTTTTCATGTTCTTTATATTCCTTGTCAAATTTTTTTTTTTTTTTTTTGGAAATTTAATACATAGAAGATATAGACAAGCATATTTCCGGATATATTGGACAAGTATTTTTTGGGGGGAAATGTGGATGTATCCAAATTGGAAATTCGTCAAAAAGGGAACTCTACTAACTAATTAATCACTCTTACTAATCCAAGTTAATGTCTTTAATGAATTTATACGCAAAATCTATGAGTGTTTTTGTGGCAATAATTTTGTTCTACTTTGCTAAATACAGAAAAAACATCTTTATTACCCAAATAAGAAAAGGGAAAAAGAAGAATTACTTTCCACTTTTAAATGTTTTCTGGGCATATATTGTCAATTTATTTTTGGTAAAATATTGAGTTTATAATAATATTCATTGTTCAAATAGGCAAACCAGGTACTTAACTGTTACCGATATTTCTTCTTAATCAATATCAATCAATTGCTACGACACTTTATACAATGATTCATAAATTAGAAACCAAGCAAGATCTTTACAAAAATTGCAATTTAGACTTTGCACATGTGAATTAAAGAAAGGACAAGGTAAAGAAGAAGAAGAAAAATTAGATCAATGTTCATTTTATAGATGGTCACTCAAAAATTTATTTTATTGCACTAAAGTAATTAAATTATTTTTTTATAATGAGAAATTCACTCAATTTTACTTTTTTTTCGGACTCAACTTACCAAAGTATCACGAAAGTCACTCGTTTTCTCTTTTTGTAATAAAAGAATCACTCAACGTTGTCTAAGTATCACAAAAGTTCACTAAACAACCGGATAATCAATTAGGTTTACAATCAATCGAACCATTGATTAACAACAATAATATACCAAGTATAATCTCCAAAGTGGGGTTTGGGGAGGGTAGAGTGTATGCAAACCTTACCCCTACCTCGTGGAGGTAAAAAAGTTATTTCCGAAAGACCCTCGGCTCAAGTATCGTTAAATGAAAGTAGTTATGAAAATGAAAATACGGCAATGAAGAAGACAAGACAACTAATACGGAAAGCAGAACAAAGATTCAAATGAGAGAATAGTAACAACATCAAAATAGTGCAATAATCGAAACACATTAAATAACATATGATAACACATGTCAGAAGCAAGAAGCAACATGAATAAGGCTAATACTATGACAGACACGGTGCACCAGACTGCCACCAAGCCTAATCCTGCCTAAAAAATTATACAACGCTCAACTTTCTATCCAAATCAATGACATGCATTCCCTCCTATCTAAAGTCATGTCCTTGGTAAGTTGAAGTTGTGTCATGTCCTGTCTAATCGCCTCCCGAAAATACTTCTCCAGCCTACCTCTACCTCTCTTAGTACCCACTATATCCAACCTCTCACACCTCTTCACTGGGGCATCTACGCCTCTCCTATTCACATGCCCAAACCATCTTAGCCCCGCTTCTCTCATCTTGTCCATCACGAAGGTCACACCCATTTTATCCCAGATATTTTCATTCCTAATCTTATCTCTCCTAGTATGCCCATACATCCATCTCAATATCCTAATTTCCGCAGCTTGCATCTTCTGAACATGAGAGTTCTTGACTAGCCAGCACTTCGCCCCATACAACATAATCGGTCTAACCACCACCCAGTAGAACTTATACCTTTAAGTTTTTGTGGTGCCTTTCTATCACATAAAACTCCGGAGACGAACCTCCACACTACATCCACTCTGCACCAATACGAGATGTGACATCATCGTCGATCTCCCCATTTCCTTAATTAAATTACTGTAAAATAACTAATTAGGTTTACAATGAAAACCGAAAAAAAAATCACTACTAAAATAATATCTTGGGTAAGAACATAAGTTTTTCCCCTTAGTTTCTGTTCTCCTTTGCTTCAACCTAAATATTTAGTGAAAGACAAGTTCTATAGTTAAACAATAGAATTCGTTATTAATCCTATTTAGCGACAGATCATCAATGAATTATCTAAAAAAATTATTAGCTATGAGCAATTTAGTGATGGATGAACCTAACATAACTAAGAATCTTATCAAACATGAAAGGTTTTTGAGGTGAAAATGAAACTTCTTTTCAAGATGGAATTTTAACGTATTCAAGAAATATATATATATATATATATATATATATATATATTCTTAGTTAACTGAAAGGACTTATCTTACGTTAAATGATTTGAGACATTACTATCAATAGTACTTTTGAAAAGTTAGGTAATTTAGGTTTTTCAAATATTTACAAAAAACTGTAATTAGCTTGTTAATTACTTTATGAAAACAACCTCACATCTCTATAACTAGCTGCCTCAATCAACCAATTACCAAAAAGAACAAAACCTTTTCCCACTATGTTCCATCTATTTTGGTTATATCATGCTAAATTTGGTGAACTTAAATCCCATCGGATTTATATCTAGATAAACGTTTTTTTTAAAATTACATAGGGTGTAGGGGAAATGGGGAAGGGAATTATAAGGTGGAGAATCGAACGCTCACCAATAAAGTGAATATTCAGGTAGTTAATCAACTGAGATACTAAGATCCCCGGGTGAAAAGGTGTCAATTTGCAAGTCAATTTTTTTTTAAAAAGAATTCTATTACATTGAGGGAAGAATAATAACAACAATCAACTTATATCTATTGTGTATGAAGCTTTCGCCGGTACCACTAAATTATAGGCCAGCTTGGTGGCGCATGGTCGGGTTTGACATTCCATTTTGGCATAAATAACAATAATAATGATAATAAAAATAATAATAATAATTATTATTATTTTTATTATTTTGTGTTATGCAAATTCCCGTCTCTTTCCTAGAGAAGTTCGTAATTACTATTATTTGTTTTTTGAGTAAATTGTACGAAATTAGTTCCTGATGTTTGTGATGATGTGATCTATACCCAAAAAAATCCCCTTAGAGTTTCATTTTACTCTTACGTGTCACGTTCTTCATAGTTGATTTCTACAAAAAATGCATTTTGACTTGAAAGCACAATGGACTGATTGACAATTACAGAGCTTTTAAAGAAAAAATATGGACAATACAATAACAAAAAGTTAGGACTTTTCTTGTCAACACTATTCAAAATTGGGGTTTTGTATGAGTATATTTGACATTAGTTTTTCAATAATCCCGAAATCTCATCCTATGGTGAATTTGGCCACACAAAATCTCATCCAATGATTGAATTATTGGAACTCCTAATGTACACAAAAAAAAAAAAGAGAAGATACTTAGAGCAAATCATACGAATTAACGAGTAACTAGAGTTCAGTCTAATGGTTGCAGCTTCCCCTTACATCACTTAGGTGTAAGGTTCATCTTTTACCTTTTCTTCTTCTTCACTATTTACGAGTTCATCCCACCTAAAAAAAAAAATCGGAAAAACAAAAGAAGTTAAACATCGATGAATAGTACAAACGTTAAGGCAAAGTTGGTAATTTGCTTTTCTTCCTCTTGCATTAATACAGATTTATATCTTTGAAGCATAAGCATCATCTTGCTCCTTCAGTCTCACTACATCGAGGATCGGTTGAGAAAGTTCGAGATGTTAGACAGTTCACCGATAAAGTCACCAATGGATACAAATCAAAAGCTTGATAAAAATCTTGATGCACCTGTATACCAGGAGCGATATGCACAGGTGATCGGTAGTTTGATGTATATAACAAACTGCACCCGACCTGATATTGCTTATGCAGTCAATAAGTTGGCTAGGCTCACCCGTAATCCGAGTGATAATCACTAGAAGGCGTTGAATCGGGTGTTACAATACCTAAAATACACGTTAAATTTCGGGTTACACTATTCGAGATATTCAGCTGTACTAGAGGGGTACAGTGATGCAAACTGGATATCTGATATAGAGAACACCAAGTCCACCAGTGGGTATGTATTTACAATTGGTGGTGGGGTTGCGTCTTGGAAATCCTCTAAGCAAACTTGCATCGCCCGATCCACGATGGAATCGGAGTTTATCGCTTTAGACAAAGCAGGAGAAGAAGCTGAGTGGCTTCATGACTTCTTAGAGGATGTTCCGTGTTGGAAAAAACCCGTACCTTCGGTAATAATCCACTGCGACAGTCAGTCGGCTCTAGGAAGGGCACAAAATGCTATGTACAACGGCAAGTCTCGTCATATTCGACGGAGGCATAAGACCGTTAGGCAACTGATCACCACGGGTATAATATCCATTGATTACATTAAGTCAAAGGATAATATAGCAGGCCCATTGACAAAGGGCTTACCCAAGGATCAGATGGCTTGCCTGTCTTGGGGAATGGGCTTAAAACCCAAAATATAAAGGACCAATACAGTGGTAACCCAACCTTACTAACTGGAGATCCCAGTAATTCGGTTCAATGGAAAAACTAAGCCGTAAAGGTTCAGTTGATCGCTTCGGTGGAAGCATGAGCACTTCAGATAGTGATTTCTGTAAAGAAACACCAAATCCAAAGCCGTTCCCGCGATAGACGTTAAGTGCTATCTGCAATATGGGTAAAGGTTAAGTTTTCAAAACCTGTAATGATCCTCAATAGTTGAGGTTAGGTTTTGGGAAACTTTTAATGGTTCCTAACACTTGTGAAGTGGGGTATAGCAGGATACCTTGTAGGAGACCACCTATTTAAGTGCGAGGACGGACCGCCTCAAATGAACGCACTTAAGAATCCAAGAAGTTGTCCATGGCCAAAACGGACAAAACATTACGAAGAAGAGAGTAAGGGAATTTGTTGTGTTGATACTATTGACTTGGCTTACACTAAACACTGACGGTTCAAGACATCACGTTCACCGCGCAGTAAGTAAGTCCGATGGTATTTAACTATGGAAGGTTCAAAGCTGAAGCTATCTCTCCTTATGCAACATCGGCCCGCTGAAATATTGCTGGAAATGAAAAGGCACCATGTGAGTGCACCAAAATCTCTTTCAAGAGGGGATTGTTGGAAATTTGCCTTTGGCGGGAGTTGCGACCGACCAACTTTAACGGCTTAAACACTAGTGTTACGCATGTTGGAGAATCCGGTTCTTCACACATGCATGATCTACTAAGTACGTAGATAACCGTAGGGCCAAGAATCGTCAAATTTTGTTGAGAAATGAAAGAGATGTTGGTCCACGAAGTGAGGTGTTTGAAGCATGGAAAAGTGTGGTTTGGGATCAATTCTCCCTCATCGGTGGAGGAAGAAAGAATTGTTGTGTTTATAAGACTCAAAATTGGTTGTGGATTTGGGACCCCACGGGGTATCCCATGTGTTTAAAGGAGGGAGAACCTAGATGTGCTTCGGTTCGAGGAAAGCCCACACGCGCGCCGCCGCCGCCCGTCCCTGTTCCGGTTTCGGGTTCCGGGTTCACAGGTCACGGGTCGTGGGTCACGGGTCGTGGGCTGTGCTTCTTCTGATATTATCTTTTTGGAGAATCAGAATTCTTTCATATGTACAGTTTGATCCCTGAAGTTTCAAGATGTACAGTTTGGTCCCTGAAGTTTCCAGAAAGTCAGAATTGGGCAGAGAGATCAGAAACGCCACATTGGCCAGTAATGACACTTATGGAGGCAGTTCTTCAGCTCCTCCTCTACTATATAAAGACCCCATTGTCACCATTGTTGAGCACACTTTACACTAGACGAAAAATAGAAAACAGAATTCTTCTTCCTACAATCTTCAAAGCATCATTTCGTTACTCAAAATTTTTCACGGTAGCACTTGAGTTTCCTTTGCTCAATTGTTCAATTGCTGTTTTATCTTGGGAGACAATTGTCCAGGACGTATAAAGGATACATACAGGGCAATATTGTCTTAAAGACAGAGTGTCACACTCGACTCAGCATACACAAAACAGTTCTAGTTTCTTGTTCAACATCATTGTAATTTCAGTTTGTTGTTGAATTGTAATTTCAGTTCTTCTATTACTTAGCAGTTATTTGTAATTTCCATTTCCTGCACCTTTGTAACCAACACACTTTGCCCATCAATAAGTAAAAAAGACTAGAAGAGCATTGAACTGCCCCATCAAACATTATTATTTGAAAGCAACTGTTTTGGGACTAACTAGGGATTACCCAATAAAATAAATTACTCACATATTGACTTTTTTTTTTTAGTAAAAAGAATCTCAAAACCTTAGCCAAAACATTTGCTCATTGAGATAAAGTTGTAGGATAAGCCTAGTAGAGATACGTGAAGAGTTTGGTCCATAGAAACTTGGCTGGTTTGCACAAATAAATCTCTAGATTTCACAATTTAAATTTTGACTTCGTTAAAGGAAGTATTAGGAAAATAACCTTCACGTTCAACTAGAAACACGCTAGCTCCTAGCGGTTGCCAGGATGATTTATAGTAAATCGTCAGGATTTCTAAGCAAAATCCTGGAGATCACCTAGATTTTTATTGATCGAGACTTGTCTTAACAATAAGTTATGGTGATTCGTCAGGATTTTTAGTCAAATTCTGACAATCACAAGCTTTTTTCAGCATTGGTGGCTGAAAGTCTGGCGACCAGCGAAATTTTGATGATCACCATGACATGTTGTATAGAAATTTTCAACACTTTTTTGCTTCAAAATTGATCCAAATGACTTCAAATTTGATATACAACTTTGTATCACTAACCCAACAATTCCAATTGTTAGATTCGACCTAAACCTTCAAAAATTATTATACATATTTTGTCTTCGAAAATAATAAAGCTCAATAAAATCCAATGATAATATTTTTTATTTTCTCCAACCAGATCAATCCAAATTATTAGACCAAATTTAAATGGCTATCTTACGGGTGTATAAACTTGTAGGTCCCAACATAAAAACTTCATACTGTACAAATTTAGACATAATTTTCTATGGGCTATCATAATTAAATAAGAAGCCTGTTTCTTATGAACTTTGAAGTACAAAATAATCCCTTTTTAAGAAAAGAGTTTTATTTTGAAAAACAAATCGAAAAATTCCTAAATGATAAAACACAAAACAATGTATCCGGAAAGAGTTCACATCATAATTTATATTTATCATTTTAAAGATTATATACTATTGCACTTTGGGTCCAAAAAAATTACTAAGTCCTCTTTTAATTCTTTCTTATACTTCGTATTCAATCACATCCAGCTCCCTACGTAATGGAAAAACATTTTTACCATAGAAAAGGTTGAGAGTTCTCTCATGAAATAGTTTTGAAATTCAGCAATAATTGTACGAAACAAAGCCACAGGCCCACAACACGTAGTTTTAAAATAGTGGGCCTATTGATAATTATTAATTGGGCCTCAATTAAAATTTATGCTATTATTTATTGGGCTTTCGGAGCTGTCCCATACAGTTAGTACAATATTGACAAATAACCACTATAACCACCTGCTGACAAATATTAGCCATTATTCTAGAAGCTATTTACATTGAGTCATTCTTTTAACGCGAAAAAGTTTTGGAAAGAAATATTCTTAACTATAATACCGAACAATTCCAGGTATATGTATTATTTTGGCTGTTGAGAATATAAGCAAATATTGAAGTGTGTGATCATCTGATCTAAAAGCTTAAGCTGTTAGATAGAACACACTTTTAATATTTGATTATATTCTCAATATTGGCTGCTCCATTTTAATTAACTGATTTACTATTGAAACTCAAGGATAGATAACAGTGTCTTTGAGTTTGTGGTTCTCTAGTTATTCAAGGATTTTGTCTTTGAGATATGCTAGAGTTTAACTTGTAAAAGTTTAGAACTTCAGTGTACTGTTGTGAAGTTTTCTTGTGTTTTCGCGAGGTGCATTTTTGTCGAAATTTTATTTTCGCCTTAAAATATGCCTAATTCTTTATTACATTTTAAATGGTGACTAAATACTAAAAATCTTTATTACATTTGGACTCAACGGCTCTCAACCTTGCATGCAATAAATATGAAAAACGTCATTAGTTTGGGAGATAAGCACACAGGACAGAAACCTTTATCATGGACTAAGTTGACTCATTTTCAAAATCTATATGATTTGGCTATCATGTTTATTTCAATTTATTTAGTGTTTACAATAACAGAATTAGTTATTTAATAGTCTTCTATGTTAAACAGTTTCATATTGTTGCTAATTAAAAATGAAAAAAATTAAATCATGCTTGATCCTAATATATATGTTCAATTTGGCTACAAAATTCAATGTAAAGTTCAAACATTTCGAGACCTAATTAAGCCAAGGCTGTGACACTTCCATTTTGAGGACATGTCTGCTTTAGGTTGGCCAAGTAAGTTGTGTTTAAGGTATATACGGTCTGGATTTTCAGGGCCATTGAAATCGTAAAGGCGGGCACCATATATGCCACATAGGGCACGTCCAGATGTGTGCATTTAATCCTAACCTTGCTACTCTTACTTCCACTAGAGAGAACTTCTGCTCGTAACATACCACTAGGGATATAATCTTACTTCTTGAAGGCATTTAACGTTTAGAGAAACAAAGATTCGATATCATAGGTGATAAAAAAATTTTACTCTTCAAATAGTATTAAGGATATGTAAAATAGGATGGAGGGAATAATTAATTACCGGACAAGGTACTTGATCGGCAACATTAAGGCCAACAGTAAAAAAAATTGTTGTGATGTTGCTTAAGCCTTCAAAAGGCTATTAGCTCCTCTGTTTGTTGTCCTCCTGTCTCTTCTCTCTAATATATAATGTTTCATGAAGGACCACCTGCCTGTAATTCATTGAGATGATAAAATAATTGATTTACAAATAAGTTGAATGTTCCCTCTTAAATATTTGATGGAGAACAAATACCTAACAAAAACTTTTTAAAAATTGTATTTTTTAAGAAAAATTAATTAATTTATAATTTTTTATACCATGAGAATTTTGCAGCAAGAGTGAAATGTCATAAAGAGATAATATTAGGGCAAGAACTCTCTAAAAAATTAGAGACGGTAAAGAATGGACTTTGGGCCTAATTCAACCCGAAAAGCTAGCTTGTAGGGAGGAGGATTGCCCAAGCCATATAAGGAGACCAATTACCCATCCCATATCCGATGTGGACTCTTAACACTCCCCCGCACGCTTAGGTCTCGTTAACTGAAGCGTGGATAATATAATATGGGGGTCCAACATCGGTGAACAAAGAATTTGGATGGGCATGGCTCTGATACCATGTAAAAATAATATTTTCCTCATCTTATTCCTCCACAATAATGTGGTTAATATACAAAGATACAACATAAAGATTAGGAGAAGATCATGCCTAAACATCTCCTTAATAATTGTGATAAGATTACCTATGATTGCTAATCTACCTATTCAATGTTTTACATGCTACCATATATATAAGATATTAATTAATTACAATGATAATAATTATTAATACCAATATCACTAATTATTATTCTATCACTCCCCCGCAGTTGAAGCGGGAGGCAGACAGATGCTGAGACTGTCCCGAAAATCTTCAAATAATATCAGCAGAAGACCTTTGGTAAATATATCTGCAATTTGATGGCGCCAGGGGACATGCAGCACCCGCACTTGACTGCGTGACACATTTTCACGGACAAAGTGGATATCCAATTCAATATGTTTTGTGCGTTGGTGATTGACTAGATTGTCGGACATGCAGATAGCACTAATGTTATCACAATACACCAAAGTGGCTTTCGGAATCGGGCAATGAAGCTCAAGGAGAAGATTGCGAAGCCAATATGATTCAGACACAACATTAGCAACACCCCTGTATTCTCCTTCGACACTTGATCTGGATAATGTGGCTTGCCCTTTTGAAAACCAAGAGACCAAGTTATCTCCAAAAAAAATACCATAACCTGAGGTGGAGCGTCTCGTGTCTGGACAGCCTCCCCATTCTGCATCTGTGTAGGAGACTAGTGTGGATGTGGACGATGGATACAAGTGTAGACCGTATGTGAGAGTATCCTGTATATAGTGCACAATGCGTTTTAAGGCATGCATATGCTCATCCATCGAATTATGCATAAATAGGCACACTTGTTGCACATCATATGAAATATTTGGTATGGTGAAAGTTAGATACTGTAGTGCTTCTGACAGGCTGCGGTAGAGTGTTGGGTCGGCAAAAGGCTTGCCTGAAGATGCACTCAATTTTGATTTAGTGTCCGCCGGAGTTGCGGATGGTTTATATGAGGACATGCCAGCTCGTTCCATAATTGTAGGAACAGCTGTTTGAAAAACCAATCTTTGAAACAAAATCCGCAAACTGTTTGTACCATGCCCTGGGAGCTTGCTTCAGACCATATAATGACTTTTTGAGCAGGCAAACATAATTAGGGTATTTAGAGTCCCTACACCCCAACGGTTGTTACTTGTATACCGTCTCATTTAGTTCGCCGTAGAGGAAAGCATTTTTAACATCTAATTAATGAAGTTTCCAACCTTTTGAAATAGCCAAGCTAAGTATTGTCCTGATAGTTGCCGGCTTGACCACTGGACTGAATGTCTCACCGCAATCCACGCTAACACACTGTGTTTTTCCATCACCTACAAAACGGGCTTTATGCCGCTCAAAAGAACCATCAAAGTTTTTTTTGTGACTAAAAATCCACATAGACCGAATTATATTAGCATGAGGTGGATGAGGTACCAAATCCCACGTCCTATTTTTAATAAGAGCATCGAATTCATCGTCCATGGCCAATTTTCAATTCGGGTCATGAAGAGCAGTCACAGGATTATGGGGTAATGGTGATTTTTAGATTTGGGTATGTAGGCTATATTTGGTGTTGGGCTTGTGAATGCCGTGTTGGCTTCGGTAACGGGTCGGTGAGCAGAACTATTGGGTTGGTTGGGGGTTAAAATGCCTTGGCCCGAGCCATTATCCAGTGGTGGTACCGAAACAGTGGGCTGGGCTATTGATATTGGAACACTGACAAGAATTGGTTTGGGCCTTGGAACTGGAGGCCCAGTCTGTTGGACCGAATTGTCTTGTGACTGGGCCACTGTTTCGGGGCCCAGTTGGCCCAAATTTCCGTCGGTACCTAAAACAGTAGGCTTTGAAGGAAAAAAAATTGGGTTAAGTACGGGGGTCGGCTATCATCTAGAAAATCATATGTGTGGGTCCATGGTTGTGTATTTTGGCAAATGGGAAACTCGTTTTATCAAAAATTACGTGACGACTTATAATTATTTTATTTGAAGATAAGTCGAAACATTTGTAACCGCAATGATTTGACGGATAGCCCAAGAAAACACACGGAGTGGACCGGGGTTGAAGTTTGATGATTGTAGTTGATGGAAAGAGAGGATAGCATAAACACCCGAAGACCCGTAAATGTGAGTAAGACGGATCTCGTAGGTAAAGGATTTTAGTAGAGCTTGGTAAGACAAGTTCTTTTGAGGGAGAATGTTTAATAAGTATGTGGCCATTTGTAGTGCATGGTGCCAAAATGAGGGTGGTAGAGTGGCATGGACAAGGGATGTTCGAACAATATTATTGATGGTTCATATTTTGCGTTCCGCCTTTCCATTCTGGGAGGATGTGTGTGGACATGAAAGACGGAAATTTAAACCATTAGTATTACAAAAATTCCAAAATTGTCTATTATCAAACTCCCTACCATTATCACACTGAATATTCTTGATTTTTCGTTCAAATTGGTTTTTGATGAAAGCTCTAAATTTTAGAAAAGTGGAAAACACTTGTGATTTTTGTGATAAGGGATATGTCCACAAAAAATTAGAGTAATCATCTAACAGAAGCAAATAATATATATGGCCCGAAGAGCTCAAAACAGGGTAGTCCAAATGTCACATTGGATAATATCAAATGACATTAATGTGCATGAATTAGAGGAAACAAATGGCAATTTAACTTGTTTACCAAGCGGGCAAGAATGACATTTATTTAATTGTTGAGTACAGGAAATAAATTTATTTTGCTTTAGGGAGGCTAAAACAGGTGCCCCTGGATGACCCAGCCTTTCATGCCAGAATGAAAAGGTTAATCCTGCAAAAGAAAATGGTAACTTGGACTGTTGGGTAGGTGATGTTATTGGATAGAGCTCGCCTTGGCTATCACATCTCATGATAAGCTTCCCCGTCTGAAATTCTTCACGGAAAATCCAAAAGGATAAAAAACATCAGATAGCCAATTGTCAGTTGTAAATTTTCTAACAGATACCAAGTTTTTAATTAATTTCGGAGCATGAAGGACATTTTTTAAGGATAGTGGTGGGTTTGGTGGTGACAATTTAGTAGAACCATAATCCCGAATTGGAATATCATGACCATTTTCGATAATTATACCATTTTCTTTGCTCAAATTAAAATAGGATGAGAGATTACCTTGGGAGGACGTCATGTGGGATGTCGCTCCAGAGTCCATATACCAATTTGTATCGGGTGGATTAAGTCCGAGAGTGTTCATGGCGGACTCGATGTCGGTTGGGCTCGTCATAGTGGAATGGGCCTCCTTCCACTGATTTGTAACTGGCCCAACTGTTGGTCCGTTACTGATGCTACCTGTTGGTTGCCTGGGCCCAAAACTGCCAGGCCCAATATTATTTGGGCTGGCAGTAGTTAATCCAGTGGGTCAAAATTGGGGCCTGGCCCAGTTGCCCATTAGGTAGGGGCACGGTGGCACAACCCACAACTACTGCTAGGCCCACTGGGCTTTTCCACCGCGGGGCTGCCACTGCTGCTGGCCGCCGGTGGTGGTTCTGCCTGAGTTGCCGCCGTCGCCATCGGAATTCCGGTGGCCTCCATTTTTATTATTTTTGCAATTTTCACCCTGATTTTTATTACCATTCTTTCCTTTTTGTCCCCGATTTTGTTGTGTGGGTTCAAAATGGATATTACTGTTATTCGAGGGAGTAGCCATCACGGCGGAATTAGAGACGGTGGCGGCCTTCTTGGCAAATCCTGCCTCTTCAAGTATAAGCATCGAACGTGCTTGATAAAACAAATGAGGAGAATTGCTTTGTCGGATGAGTGTCCCCACACCACTATAGGCGTCGGTAAGGCCGGCAACCACTTGTAAAACTAAGCGATTGTTGGTAACCGGCGAACCAATATTTTTAAGTTGATCCGACAAGACTTTAAGGCATTGACAATATGCCGACGCATTTGGGAAATGTGCCATATCAATGGTGGAGTATTCTTGTTCTAAAGTAACGGCGCGGGAGTTTTTATTGTCTTGAAAAATGTCCCGCAACCGATTCCAAGCCTCCATGGCTGTAGAATCAGTTTCCATTATTGTGTGTAACAAATCCAAAGATATGGTGGCATAAATCTAAGAGAGAACTCTGGCATCAAGGGTTTCCCAGATTTCTTTGTCATCAGCGGTTGTTAACTCTTGTCTTTCCCATTTTCCGACGGTATTATATGATGAATAACTCGGTGGGAACGACAACAAATCTTAAAAAGTTTCGTCCAAGTTGCATAGTGAACATTTTCCATTTCAAGAGTAATGGAAACATGTGTTTTAATATTTGAAACGGTAAGGGCTGGATGGAAATTAGTCTTGGAGTCAGACATTGTTGATGAACTTGGAAAAAAAATATGATGGACAACAATGGAGGTGAAATAAAAAAATGAACAAGAAAGAAGAAAGGGAAAATCGGCAGGGTGGGGTGATGTTTGGCCGATTGGAGGGACTAATTTAGGGTAGGATCTTTTTAGTCTCTTGATACCATGTAAAGAATGGATTTTGGGCCTAACTCAACCCGAAAAGCTAGCTTGTAGGGAGGAGGATTTCCCAAGCCATATAAGGAGACCAATTACCCATCCCTTATCCGATGTGGGACTCTTAAAGCTAGCTTGTAGGGAGGAGGATTGCCTAAGCCATATAAGGAGACCAATTACCCATCCCATATCCGATGTGGGACTCTTAACAGACACGACTAAGTCATATGATAGAGTGTTGTGGGTTGTATAATTATGAGATATTACTTTTGAAACATAAATAAAACTTTCTTTCTTCTCTAGCCGAGGGCTTCTCTCAGCTCACGCTGTTGGCGAGAGGGTCAAAAATTGGAGGGCGAGGGCGAAGGCAGGATCTAAGCGGTGTCAATCGAGTAATAAAGATGGGGAAATGAATTTCACAATCATCAGATGCAAATAGGGCAAGGGCGAAGGCAGGATCTAAGCGGTGCCAATCGAGTAATAAATATGGGGAAATGAATTTCACAATCATCACATGCAAAGAAGACGAATAGTATAAACACCATTCAAAGACTAGATCCATTGGAGTTTCAATTACCAGTGGGCGTAAGGATTCAGGAATGCACACCAGTTCCGATGAGCGAAGGTAACACTAGAGATCACAACTGCGATAAGGAATCATGGGCAGTTCAGGCAAAAGAGGAAGTTTTAGGGGAAACAAGCACGATTCTAGCAAAGGTAATTGACACTAGTATAAGTGCATGAGAGGCGACATAGAGTAGTATAGTTGGCCCAATTTATAAGAGGGATGGATTGGATCTGTCAAATACAGAAACTAGTGAGGTAAATGTAAAAAATCACTATGGAAGACATAAAAGAGGAGGTTGCATACTGGAAAACAACAGTCGTATGTTATGTATTAGGATCTAATCCACCCAAACAGTTATGGTTGGATTCTTCCGTCGGATATGGAGTCCATTGAGAGTGGATAAGGTGGTGCAAGTGAACAAAAGAGTATTTCTAGTTCCCTTTTTGATGTGCCGAAAAATTACGGTACATTTGATACCAATTTCATGAATTATTGTTGTCCTTTATGCATTCATATTATATATTTCTTATGTAATTTTAGTTTTTATAGGATTTATGCCTCGGGACATCATAAGTGAGGAAATGTACTGAAACATGAGCAAAAGTGCTGGAAAAAAAGAAAGAAGTGCTGAGAAGACCACTTCTGCAGACCGGGAAACCAGACAACGGACCACAGAAGGATAAGCAACCTCGCAAATTTCAACAGTGAACAGAAGACTCCGGAGTTCAGAAGTGCGACCTAATATGTCGTCCGCACTTTCGTTCTACGGTCCGTATTCCGATCCGCGAACTACTACTCCACTTTAAGTCCAACTCAAATTGCGAAGCTCAAGGGAGCTTCTACGGACCGCAGTTCAGTTCTGTGGACTACACTTACTATCACATTTTTAGGCAGTCTAGATTTAGACCCACTATGCGCATCCTAGGTCTGATTTGCGGACATCCTACCTATTCTGTTGTCTTTTTCTGCGGTCACAGAGTGGTCATGTGTTTGAATCTCATGAGATGATAGCCTTGTGTTCGATAGAGTGTATAAAATGTAGCGGTTCTTGTAGTTCATGTGCATAGAGTGGTGAGAATTCTATTGCTATCTTGTGTTTTCTTGTGTTATCTAGAACTTGCATCGTTGGATTGTCACCGCGAAACTAGAGTTGCTTGGTTGAGAAAATGATCTTAGGCCTTCATATGAGAGTGAACCTTCTTGATTAGAGACTTCTTTGACCTACCCGTGAGTGAGAACTAGTTATCCCCTTTTGAGTTTTTTAACTTTTTCTTTGGCTCCCACATTACAAACTGAAACCCTTCTTGAAATGAACCATCTTTTGAACCAAATTCCTCCTTGAATGCATGAAAAGTTTTAATCAAGGCCAAAAGCCCAAGTTGGGGTGAGATATTAGAGAAAAGAAGGGAAGAAGATTGTGATGTGAGTGGTTCTAAAAAAATGAAAAAAGAAAATAAAATGCAAAAATAATAGAAAAGAAAAGAGAAAATGAACCACAAAAAGAATGAAATAAAATGGGGATACTTGAATAAAAAGGGGTGAAAAAGGAAGTTGGAAAATAAAAGGAGTTGAGCAATTGAATAAAAAATATGTAGTGCAAAAGGAGGGAAAAGTCACTTGTACCTAAATGAATATCCTATCCGTCCCTAAGCCTACATTACAAGCTTGAGAAAGTCCTTAGAGATCCGAAACAGAGCACTCTTTGAGTAGTAGCGACTTAAAATAAAGGCAAGACTACACCATGATACTTGTGACACTTGACATTCCTTGTGAGTGTGAGTGATCTTATTTGTCCCCTATTTTGAAAAGAAATTATTCGTGTGAGTGTGAGACTTTCTTTGTTGTGAGGGCACATTGAATTGCATGAATCTTGTGAAATGAAAGCTCTTCTAGTTGAATGTCTTGGCGCATCTAGCCACTAGTAGCGTTTAGACACCTATTGAGGCTTGACTTTCATGGGCTCATTGATTATAGGAATGCACTCTTGAAACATTATTTTGAAAATACGAGGGGATGTCGGTTATTTAAAAACACATGCTTGTAGACTCATAAGTAGAACCAACCATAGTCATATTTGTTTTGTCATTAGTTATAACTTAGTGATGTTTAGGTTGCTTGAGGACAAGCAATAGTTTAAGTTGGGGGTGTTGATGTGCCAAAAAATTAAGGCACATTTGATACTAATTTCATGGATTATTTTTGTCCTTTATGCATTCATAGTATATATTTCTTATGTAATTTTGGTTTTTGTAGAATTTCTGCCTCTGGACACCAAAAGTGAGGAAATGTGCTGAAACATGGACAAAAGTGCTGGGAAAAAAGAAGAGTACTGAGAAGACCACTTCTGCGGACCGCAAAATCAGACTGCAGACCGCAGAAGGGTAAGCAACCTCGCAAATTTCAACAGTGAGTAGAAGACTCCGGAGCTCTGAAGTGCGACTCAATCTGTGATCCACACTTCTGTTCTGCGGACCGCAGTCCGATCTGTAAACCACTGCTCCACTTCAAGTCTATTGTGAAGCTCAAGGGCGCTTCTGCGAATCGTAATTCAGTTCTGCGAACCGCACTTCCTACCACACTTCCAGATAGTCCAGTTATAGACCTACTCTGCGAACCCTAGGTCTGCTTTGTGGACCACTGACCTATTCTGTGATCCTCTTCTGCGGTCGTAGAGTGGTCCGTCGGTAGCGTTTTTATAATTCCGTCAAGTTTGAAATTTGTGTCCCTATAAATATGTACCTAGGGTTTTATGATGAAACAACTTTTAAAATCACTTTTATGTCTTCTTTTTTCATTGAATGACACTTGAAGAGACACAAAACATTCCTTACACTATTCATCTCTAGTGGAATCAATCTTGTGTTTGTCATTATTTTATTCCAAGAATCTTGGTTGGTGTTCCACTTTGTATAGACAAGTTTCATTTATCAATACAAAATCATTGTAAGATTCTTTTTATGTTTATCATGTCTTACTTCATTTATTGATTAGTAGTTTATTTATTGTTTTTCATGAGTGGCTAGAATCTAGGTTGGGATTGTAATAAAATAAAAAATGTAGTAGTTGGGGTAGTTTATAATTATGAAATAGGTGTAAAAATATGGCATTTAATTACCCCTAAGATTAATGCTTAAGGGATGGTTGCAAACACTCTTTTAATGTCTATTGTTTTTGGTCAAACATGAAAAAGGAGACTAAAGTCTAGGAAAGGGGTATATTCATTAGGACTTGAGACTTTAAACCTCATTTAATGATTCTCAATTTTAATTAGAATGGAATCAACTAAGGATAGATAATGAGTGTTTTCATATTCCACACTTTACAGCTTGAGAAAGCATAAAGTGAAATTAGGTGGGTTAATTGAGAAATGTCCATCTAGAAAATAGTCCTCATTACCCATGACACACTTGTTAAACCCAACCTTAGCATAATCCATTATCAATTCCATGAATTAAGTCACAACCCTAACACTCCAACTTATTTGATACATTAATTGATAACTGAAGTTGTAATTGAGTAGTTAAACCAAACAATTTGGTTACCCTAGGAGTGAAACACTTAGTAAAGGAATGATATGAAACGAGTAGGAGTTATTTCTCATCGTATTCCTTGTGGGATTCAATCCCAACCTAGTTGGGTTACTATATTTGACAACGACAGCATTATACCTTATTATGATATAATTTGGGCAATATCACTTTGCTGATCCGGAATCCAGAAACATTGTGGTGGATGAGGGACTCCAGATGTTTGACAGAAAGCATGTGATACTGAGGGCATGGAAACCAGATATGGAATTAACAAAAGAGGCAATGGAGAAAATTTCGGTATGGGTCAGACTTGTGGGACTGGATATCAAATATTGGAGACAAAGTGCACTAACAAATATAGATGGATTGGTAGGGAAACCTATCAAAGCTAACAATGCAACCACATCAAATGAAAGGCTAACATATGCTCGTGTATTGGTATAGGTAAAACTTAACCAGCAATACCCTACTTCTGTTATGTTTGAAAATGAGTATGGATGCATAGTAGAACATGAGGTTCAGTATGAATGTGAACCGGTATTATGTATTAGTTGCAAGAATTATTGACATAAAATGTCAGTATGTAGGAAATTTCTTAAAGAATAGGCTCTGAGGAAGGGGAATTTTAAACCCCATTTGGAGAGAGCACAAGAGAATTCAATAGGGGAAAAGGAGAAACAAGAACAACATGCTACTGCACCAAAAACTGCAGCTCCTAAGGGAACCACACATAGGAATAATGTGAAGAAACTTAGTGGAGAACAATTAAATCCTATAAAAACTAGTAATAACTTTACTCCTTTGGGGTATGTACAACATGAACCTGAGAGTTTGACTGAAGAAACAATGGAGGTGGTAACTAGTCATAAGTATGGACAAGGTGATGGGGGTACAAAAAAAGAGAAGGGTGGGGGCAACCCCCTTCTTAATGGATAGATTGGGCTTCTAGAACACTCGGGGACTAAACAACCCTGATAAATGGAAGGAATGCATCTATTTATGCATACTGCTAAGGTAGGATTGTTTGGTCTCCTAGAGACAAAAGTTAAGAGACACAAAGCTCAAGTAGCTTCTCTTAACCTTTGTAATGAATGGTCATATAGTACAAATTCGTCACAACATTCGGGAGGTAGAGTATGATTATTATGGAAGCCTATGGTGTATGATGTTAATATAATGGAATGTACTCCACAACTTATTCAATGTGAAGTGAAGCATAGGGGAACATGGAGACAATTTCAAATTACTATGGTGTATGCTTTCAATGATGCTGCTATGAGAAGAGGGTTATGGCAAGAAATAGTGAATATACATAGTATGAGCTTAGGTCCATGGGCAATCATGGGAGACTTTAACTGTGTATTAAATAGAGAAGACATAATTGAGAGTATAGTGATAGTGGATAAGATAAAAAACTTTAAACAATGTATGGAAGCTTGTGGTATGGAGGAGATGAAGTCTTCTGGGGAATTCTACACATGGTATAACAAGAAAAGTGGCATAGCCAGAGTCTACAGTAGAATAGACATGGTTATGATCAACAATGATTGTATCACTCAACTCACAGACTCTAAGGTTCATTTTAGAACTAGGATGTGTATGATTATTGTCCAGGAGTAATTAATTGGGAAGATGACAACATGAATCACATAAAGATGTTCAGATACTTTAATATGTGGAGTATGGCACCAGACTTTTAAAAAGAGTTGGAATTGGATGGAGAACAGATAAGAAGGGAACAAAGATGTATGAATTAGTAGGCAAGTTGAATAATCTGAAAGGTATACTGAAGTTATTAAATAAGGAGAAGTTTACAGAGGCGGAGCAGAAGGCAGACATGGCTATGGAGGAACTTATACAATGCCAAGGCCAAATACAACTAGATCCAACCAATATTGCACTTCTAAAAAAGGAAACTCATCCGCATAGAGAATGTGTAAAATGGAGCAAGGCCACAGAAGAGTTCATCAGACAAAAGAGCAAGATACAATGGATCAATAAATGGGACTTGAATACTAAATTTTTCCACAGTATGATGAAAGCAAGGTGGAACACTAATAAAATTTTCTCTATAAGAGATGGGCAGGACAATACTATATTAGTTACTCAAGGTATAACTGATGCATTCATTAAATATTATGAAGAATTATTAAGTACCAAGAAGGAGAATAAACATCACTTGTGCAATCAACGTGTTAGGGTGAGTACAACACTTAATGGGGAGCACATAATATAATTATTAGAGGATCTTTCTGAGGTTGAAGTGAAGTAAGCATTATGAGGGATTTCAGGAGAGAAGTCATCATGGCCAGATGGTTATGGAAGCCAATTCTTCAAAGATAGTTGGTCAATTATATGACAAGACACGACATCAATAGTATTTGAGTTTTCAGGAATGGTAAACTGTTAAGGGTCATGAATAACACTGTCATCACTTTGATCCCAAAGAGGCATGCAATAACGGTAGATGATTATATACATATAGCTTGTTGTTACATAATCTACAAAATAATCTCTAAGATCTTAAGAACCAGATTCAAGTCAATCCTGCCAGCCTTGATATCTGATAATCATAGTGCTTTTATCTCAGGAAGATCAATTATGCAGAACATCTTGATATGCCAACATCTAGTGAGACTATACAAAAGAAAAAATACCACTAAGAGTTGCTTGATTAAAATTCATCTTAAGAAAGCATATGATTCAGTGGAGTAGGATTATGTGAAAGAAATATTGCATTCCCTAAACTTTCCTCAGAGGTTCATCAAATGGACTATGAAGTGTATTTCAACTACCCAGTATAATATTTTCCTAAATGGAGGATTATATGGGAAGATACAGAGAAGAAGAGAACTTAGACAAGGGGACCCCATTTCTCCCATGCTCTGTCATTTATATGAAGTACTTTACTAGAATACTTAATAAAGTGGCAATGATGAAAGAATTTGAGTTTCATACAAAATGCAAAGAGCTTAAACTAATCCACTTATGTTTTGCAGATGAGATGCTACTGTTCTATAAGGGAACATACCAATCAGTGGTTCTAATACTTAGAGGATTACAAACTTTCACTAATGTATATGGATTAAGCACAAATGCAGGAAAGTCTAAATTTTCTCAGCTAACATACAAGCTCAAAGTCTTGAAGATTTATGTGAACTTACAGGATACCAGAAAGGACTCTACCTTTCAGATACATGGGAGCTTTAATATCTTCCAAGAAACTTACTGTACTAGACTGTGAAATGCTCCAGAAAAGGATGGCAGTCAGGGTTATAACATAGAGTACAAACAACCTTTCCTAAGTATGAAGGGTGTAACTGATAAATGTTGTGCTGATGTATGTACACTCATACTTGCTTCAATATTCATACTTCCCATTCTGGTTTTAAAGAAGATCATAGCCACTTGTAGGAATTTCCTTTGGAATGGTAAAGTAACTACTAGTAAGACTCCTCTCATAGCATGAGATGTGTAGACCAAAGAAAGTTGATGGCCTATGGATCCTAGATTGTGTGATTTGGAATAAAGCAGTTATGGCTACATATGCTTGAAATATAGCTCAAAAAGTTACAACTTATGGGTCATGTGGGTTAATTATATTTATCTGAGGCACACTAACTGGTGGGATTATACCCTTTCTATTGATTGCTCATGGTACTGGAAGAAAATATGCTCCATTAGAGATAGGTTCAAAGCTGGATATGTGGGCATTGGGTGGATAACACAGAATGGTAGCTACACAATTCATAATGGCTATTAATGAAGGAAAAGAGAACTTGAAGCATGGTATTAGGGGAGGTGGGTATGGACTAAGCTTAACATCCCAAAATATAATTCATTTGCTGGCTAATAGGACATAGTAGGATCCTGACAAGATCAAGACTAATAAAAATGAGTATGTGTCAAGATCGCAAATGTGTTATATGTGATGAGCAGGAAGAAACAATTGATCATCTATTCTTTCAGTGTCCATTCTCAAAGGAGTGTTTGAAGCTTATATTGTAATGGTGGGGTCTTGGAGTACAAAATCTGAATCTCCATGGCTTAAGGAGAAGGATGACAAGGAACATCACTGGGAGGAAGTGTAAGGCATTTGTACAGGCAGTCTTAACAACTTTGGTGTACAACATCTAGAAAGCAAGGAATAGAGTTTTGTGGAAGCAAGCAGTTCCACAATCAAAAAGAGTTAGGGACCAGATCAAGAGGACTGCAAAATTAGAGCATATAACCATATTGATAGAAACATAAATAACACCGGGGGGGATTGGATATAAGAATTATATAATATAACAAATAAAGGAATAAGAAATTTGACCTGAGCAGTGGGATGCCACTTGTTCTTGGCATTTATTTTCTTTATTTATACAGAATAGTCTGTGTTATTTTTGTTCAGGTGATAATAAAGTTTTTTCGTTCACAAAAAATTATGAGATATTTAAAAGAGATAGACAAGATTAATTTTGAATTGCTCTATAGCTATCTGGTTGTACACTTATTTTTCTAGATATTATGAATTTTAGTCATAATTAATAAGACTTTTACAGGATCAATTTATTATTTGTTTTATGGTATCAGAGCACTAAAAGCTCACACTAGTACAATTCAATTCTAAAAAAAATAATCAACCATACTGCCTCACACACAAACGATAGCCCTCAACACCACTATTGGTAATGCGAAAAATACTGCCACCGTGTCATATATTTTTCACTATAGACATAAATTTTACTGAAAATTTTGTATTTAATTAATTTTGGAAAAAGACACATTTAGTCCCTCTTTTCTTCATATATTTTGATTTAGTCCATATGTTATTCAATTTATCACTTTTGACCTTCAATTAAATATGTAGATGGTTATATTTTAGTCTAACTACTAACTATGCTAAAAGCAATTAGACGGACTGTGTAGTACTGCAAAGGAATCTTTTGGTATGTAAATATCCAATTTCTTTATAATGAAGACGTCTCCCCTGAACATGAATAGGTGGTTGTGATCATCTTTTATGCCATGTGACAGTAAAATGGGTATATATTCTTCCTGAATGTACAACTTTTCCAATTTCCTCGATCTGCAAGTACTCTCTTTCTTTCTCTTAAAAAAATGAAGCTTATTTAAGTTGAATTCCACTAAAACCTAGGTGATTTCAGAGCAATTTTTTTACAATAGCAAAAATGATGTGTTAATTAGAAGTAGAAAGAAGTAACGAGTATGTGTTGTGTCGTTGATAGTAAAATTCGTAGTACCAATGGTCATCTAACAGTGTCTTAGATTTTGTGCCTTAACCTTTCAGGTTTCACTAATCCCAATTGAAAAAAAGGCAATAAAAATCTGCGCCATTGGTACCATTCCTGCTTCTTTCTCTTGTCCCTACCTATATAGGAAAAGAGGTTTCTCACAAAGATTGATTGGAAAACTCATAGCTTGAGAATTCCCGAGCCGTTGTTTGACCTTTTCCAACTAGCTATGCACTAAATTCTTTTGCAGTATAGCTAGCAAATTGTCCGACAATTTTTTTCACGACTATTAGCGATTGGACCAAAATCACACTCATACTTTATTAAAAAAGTTTAAAGTGGTAAGTTGAATAACACGGGTTCGATGCACACAATCCTATTCTATTTGAATCGGAGTTTACCCCTTACACTTTGAATATCAGTCCGTAATATAAGGACTAAAATCGGAATATATAAATAACTTAGGGACTAAAGTACCATTTTCCCATTATTTTTCCATTACAAAGAATTAAAGATCATGGATAATTACAACACCCACAAACGTTGTTGTTTTGATAGCAAAATTTATAGGTAGGTAGAAGTGTATGCTGCACTTTTTTGTACCGTGTTTGGTACGATGAAAAAATATTGCGTTTTCTTTCGGGTGTTTGATAGTTCAAAAATATTTTTCAAGAAAAGTATTTTTTCCCCCTCTAAACATGAGAGAAAATGATTTCTCATATTGTTGGATATTCCTTAGTAATTTTTTTGTTAGAATAATGAGTAGATTAGTTCTAGAATGAGTCTACTTTATTTGAATTTAAATTTTATAAAGAGATTAGGTTGTTGAGTTTTATTAGGCTTTCTAAAAAAATTTGTTGTTAAATTGGCTATTTAAAGCCCGTTTATGCTTAATAAAAATATGGAGAGACTTTTTCAATCAACACTTTCAACCCTTTTTGCTGCCTCAATTTTTAAAAAACCAACACATATTTTGGACAAAAGTATTTTTTGTTCACAATTATTATAATTCTTTACTTCTATCGCTATCCCTAACAAAACTTTAGATTATCATCGCTCTTTTATATAGAAAATAGATCATCACAATATGATTCAATTTGCTAATAATATTATCAATCTTTAAGAAATGTTTTTCAGAAAATATATTTGATCCTCTAGCCATATAACGAAAAATATTCTTTTAGAAAAAATAAGTAATTTAAAAAAAAACATGTTACAGAAACGTTTCGCTCTTACCAAACACATTAAATAATTGAATTTGATTTTTAGCTAAACAATCTTTACCTACAGTTTTACTGATCATATAAGTAAAACACGATCACTATTTCGACTAACTTTTAAATGTTAAAAGAAAGCTACTTTTAGAATGTCAATTTTCTAAAGCACGTGGATTGACTTCAAGGCTCAAGCTAGTAAACGAGCGTTATAAGAAAAATAAATAAATAAATAAAGAGTTAAAGTTATTTTTAGGGCTTGCAGTACACGGCACTCAGTTGAAGTCTTCGTTGTAGGTTTTTTTTCCCGATTATTCGTATTACTAAAAACATAGTCTTTGATATGTAGTTATTATTATAATTTTGATGTTAGGTTATGATCCATCATTTGTTTTCATCTAAACTCATAATATCATATAGTATTAGTTTATATTGCAATTCTCTTTTCTTTTTTTTAATCGGACAGTGTAGATAATAATATCTCTACCTCCCAAGATAGGGGTAAAGTCTCGTACACTTTACCGTTTTTAGACTCACTTGTGGAATTACATTGGGTATGTTCTTGTTGTAGTGTAGATAACAATACATGTATCAACAATATATATACTTGGTTTAAAATCATCTAAAATGATAGGAATAACTTTACCATTATTTATTGTTTTAATTATTTCTTACTCATTAATTATCTTTCATTTCTCTATAATAATATTTATAGTGTTGATTGAAATATAGGGAAGTTTATTGAAGATGTTGTCTATATTACAAAGAGGAAATAAGATTAATTTATGATTGATATATGCATTTATTTTAATATAGCAATTCTAATTTTAGCTTCTTTAAACACCGTTGAACTTAAAATTGGGGTAATTAGAAACTACAATGTTGTATTCTTAATTCCTCGCTATTTTGTTCTGATACTTTAATGAGCTATGTTAATAACCAAAACATTAACTAGATATAGGCTGATGATGCAATGTGGACCAAGGATATTACTTGGACACCAATGTTATCCAATTATATTATTTAGTTATTTCCTGGGAATATGTTCTACACACTACAGTTTACACTTTGTGATGTACAGTACATCCATACACGTTGAAAAACAATGTCCATCCTTACACCTCAAAATAATTTCTTCTTTAGATATTCGAATACATGTTGTTCATATTTTCTATATACTTCGAGAATTTAACTTGGCGACATACGGACATAGTGTATGCATTTATTGTGAAGTCCACATCAGTAGGACTTATTTTTGAAACCTTAGTTTCAATTAGTTTTCTTTTTAAAATGTTACTTTCAGTTTTTCTTTTCAAACTTAAATTTTCAATTTTTAAGTTTTGAAATTATTTAATTGAAAACCTTTTCAGAAAAAACACCTCTTATGAAAAGTCTCCTTTCTTCTCTATAGAATTGTCATCCTAGAATCCTGAAGAAACTTTTTGTATCCCCTAAAGAATATACTAGCAATATTTCTTTAAGGAAAATGAATTTCACGCCTCAAAGTTTTCTTCTTCTTCTTCGAATATTCTGTAATTTAATTTAACAATCTTAAAGAAATATTGCTATGGAGAACATTTTGTCCGCTGTTGAAAATCCAAAAGAGATGATCAAACTTGACCGTTTTGATGAAAAAAATTTCAGTCGTTGGAAGGACAGGATGATTTTTCTACTGACCGCTTTAAATTATTTTTTTATGTTCTTGATCCGCAATTGCCTGCACAACCAGAACCCACTCCAGATTCTGAAGACGTAATAGCAAAAAGGAAGAAACGTGAAGACGATGAATTGCTCTGTCGGGGACATATTTTGAATACGCTAACAGATTGTCTCTATGATCTGTATCAAAATTTGAATTCTCCGAGGGAAATCTGGACGACATTGCAGACTGCTTATGAAAACGAAAAAAGAGTTATTGATAAATTATGTCTTTGCAATACTTCGAATTTAAAATGGTTGATACAAAGCCCATTATGGATCAGATTCGTCAACTCCAAATCTTAGTATCAAAACTAAGTGATCTTGAAGTTAAAATTCCTTATGCACTTCAAATTGGTGCTATACTTTTGAAACTGCTCTCTTCTTGGAATGACTATAGAAAGAAAGTTTTGCATTCTTACGACAAATTGACTGTGGAACAATTTCGAACTCATATTCAAATTAAAAGTGAGACTCATGCTCGTGATGCTTTTATGCAACCTTTAAGTTCCACAGTTAATTTTGTTAGTGAGAATAATGCAGGAAATGGAAACAAAAATCTGAAGGTTTCCAAGAAGAATAACTGTAAGAAGAGAAAAGATATTAAATGTTATCATTGTGAAAAAAAAGGCCATAAAATTCGTGACTGCAGATATAAGAAAGCAGGAATTAATTTTAATCATGGAAATTCTGAAAATTTTAAGAAGTCTGAAAAGACTAAAAAAGCAAACATGAAGGAAAGTTCTTCTCAAAAATTTATTGCAATGATTTCTGTGGTACCATGTAATATGGTCACGGAATTAAATATGACTTCTGCTGTTATTAAGAGTCAAGACTGGTGGTTGGATTTTGATGCCACCATTCATGTCTGTTATAATAAGAACATGTTCAAGACCTATGCAGAAGTGAAGGAATCCGACAAGGTTCTGATGGCCAACTATGTGACTGCAGATGTTGCTGGAAAGGGAAGTGTTGAAATCAATTTCACATTCGGGCAAAAGCTAACACTGCTAAATGTGTACCATATTCTAGACATGAAGAAGAATTTGATGTCCGTTGGGTAGCTGTCTAAGAGAGGCTTTAAGATAGTCATTGAATTTGATCATATAATAGTATCTATGAATGGTGTATTTGTTGAAAAGGGATACACATGTGATGACATGTTCAAACTTAGTATTAATGAAATTAAGAATGCTTCTATTTATATTGTTGAGTCTGATTTTGGTTTATGGTATGTTAGATTAGGACATTTAAATTTTAGTTCATTAAATTATATGTCCAAAAACGGTTATATTGCTTGCAAAAGTAAAGATGTAGAAAAATGTGAACTATGTATACAAACAAAAATGACTAAAAAACCTTTTCAAAAAATTGATAGAGTTACTAAATTACTAGATTTAGTACATTATGAATTAAATGGTGAATTAACAAGAGGATGTAAAAGATATTTTATTACTTTTATAGATGATTTTTCTAGATTTACTTTTGTTTATTTACTTAGAACAAAAGATGAAGTCTTTCAGAAATTTAAAGAGTATAAATTTGTTGTAGAAAATAATAAAGGTAGGAAAATTACCGTATTTCGTAGTGATATAGGAGACAAATATTTTCCTATTGAGTTTAATAATATTTGTGAAGAGCATGGTATAGTACATCAAAAAGTAATCCTTATATACCACAACAAAATGGTTTGGCTGAAAGGAAAAATAGGACTCACATGGTTAATGTTATGTTATTGAATGCATATTTACCACATAATTTATGGGTGAAGCACTATTAACAACATGTCACATATTAAATAGAGTACCTCACAAAAGTTTGAATTTTTCACCCTATGAACTTTGGAACAACAGAAAGCCAAATTTAAGTTATTTTAAAGTGTGGGGGGTGTATATCATATTATAGGGTTCCTTCTCATCAAAGGTCTAAGTTGGGACCTAGAGTAATCAAAAGTGTTTTTGTGGGATATGCACAAAATACAAAAGCTTATTGGATCTAAAGTCTGACGTGGTTGTAGTATCTATTCATGTTAAATTTTTGAGAATAAATTCATAAATGATCATGTTAATGTTTCATTGACTGAATCTGATCAAGATGGAGTTGATGCATATGAGATGTCACATTCTGAAGTTGTTATAAATAAGAGAAAAGTGACAATAAATAATTGGAACCTAAAAGAGTAAAAGAATTAGAAAAGAAAATCATCTTGGTTCTGATTTTGTTTCTTCACAAGCTATAATTTTTCTTGTTGAAGGAGATAGAACAACTGTCTGTAACAGCATACCTATCTTATTTAATGCGGAAGATGACCTGAAAACTTACCAAGAGGCTATGTCTTCAAGAGACGGTGTCTTTTGGAATGAGGCCATTAATGGTGAAATGGACTCAATAATGTCGAAACAACACATGAATTTTAGTTGATCTTCCTCCGAAATCAAAACCTATAGGTTGTAAATGGATCCTCAGAAGGAAATATAATATAGACGGTTCGGTTCAAACCTTTAAAGCAAGATTAGTTGCTAAATGGATGTTAAGACTGTCTTCTTAAATGGAAACCTAGACGAAAAAAATTATATGCGACAACCTGAAGGATTTGTTCTTCTGAAAAATGAAAATAAAGTGTGTAAATTGATAAAGTCTCTTTATGGCTTGAAACAAATCCCAAAGCAATGGCATGAAAGATTTGATAATGCAATACTATTAAATGATTTCGTACATAATCAAGCAGATAAATGTATCTACTCCAAGTTCACAAAGGAATATGGAGTTATTATTTGTCTTTACGTTGATGACATGTTGATTTTTGGTAAGAACATGTTTGAAATCTCTGAAACTAAGAAGAATCTAACCTCGGTCTTTAAAATGAAAGATTTGAATGAAGTAATACTATTTTGGGAACTAAAGTTACCAGAGATGAAAATAAAAGTGACTTTATCACAATCACATTATATAGACAAAATCCTTAACAAATTTAGTCATTTGAACATAAAGGAATTTAATACTCCTAGCGACTTTAGTATTAAGTTGACTAAAAATTCTGAGAGAACTGTAGCCCAATTAGAATATGCAAGTGCCATAGGCAGTATGATGTATGTCATGCACTGCACTAGGCCTGACATAACATTTGTTGTTTGTAAACTTTTAAGGTTTACTAGTAGTCCAAGTAATGATCATTGGAAAGCAATAGCTAGAGTACTTGGATATTTAAAAAGAACAAGGCGATTTGGCATATGCTACAGTGGTTTTCCTACTGTGTTGGAAGGTTATTCTGACCCAAATTGAATTACTAGTGTTGATGATAGCAAATCTACTACAGAATGAATATTCACTTTAGGGGTGGTGCCATTAGTTGGTCATCAAAGAAACAAACTTGTATTTCTCATTCTACAATGGAATATGAATTTATTGTATTTAGCAGCTGCTGCAAAATAAGCAGAATGGTTGAGGAACATGTTATTAGACATAAAGTTGTGGCCACAACCTATGCTAGCCATTTACATATTTTGTGATAGTGAGACTACTATGTATGTAGCTCACAATAAAATTTATAACGGGAAATCAAAAGATATAAGCTTAAGACATGCTTATATAAGAGAATTAGTAACAACTGGGACTAGAGCTATAGTGAATTTGAGATCAAGCAAGAATATGACCGATCCACTTACAAAAGCATTAAAAAGAGATGCGGTACAAATACATCGTGAAGGAATGGAACTAAAATCCTTAAACTAAACACAAGTAATGAAAATTCAACTTTGAGTTAGTATACACTCTAACAATACAAGTTCAACGACTAATAACAAGTTACTTTGTATAGTTAAAGCATTGATATCTGAAAGAAATAATCCCCTTGATTATTTTCATTAATTGAAAGAGTATATATACAATTTACATATTTCCATAATAGGAGAATTATATTCCTATTCTACTCCTAAAACCTTATTCTACTTGGACACTAACTATACAATTATGGTAAGTCTATAAGACTAATTAATGTAATGTGTATCCTAAACTATTACAACAATATGCATACCAAATATACACAATCTGTGGGCCTCTATGTACATATCCGAGACTACCTATTCGGTAATATACAATAGGTATACACGATATACCTATTGTATATTTAACACACACCTACAGTCATAGCGGGCGGTCTCCGAACGCTAAGACTGTCCCTAAAATCTTGAAAAAGGACTGAGGGAAGACCCTTTGTAAAGATGTCTGCAATCTGATACCTAGAAGGGACACGACATATGCGTACTTGTCCTCGAGCAACCTTTTCGCGAACAAAGTGAATGTCCATCTCGATTAAGGATGGCAACGGATCAGATCTGGACCGGATCCTACTTGATCCAGATCAGATCCATTTTTCATACATGGATCCAGATCTGAATCTAGATCCATCGGGTCCATAAAAATCAGGTCCAAATCCGAATCCACCGGGTCCATGGATCGGATCTTGATCCACATGTAAAAATTTTTGCCTTGCTAAGAATGTAACCTTGGTAAGAATTATTTTTTGAACTGACAAACGATTTTTACTTAGCTAACAGTTTACTGTGTTTCAATTTTGAAATGTTCTTATGAGATATTTTGTTCGTTGTCTCGTTTTGATTGTGAGCTATTAATTGAAAATGTTGGACAATGACAATAGTTGTGGAAAATGATAACTAGTATTTTCACAATGCAAAACTTGCATGTGCTTGGAATCTTCACAAATGAAGTGAATATAATTTTAACTAGTCTATGTAGATGTTAGTCATTCACTAATATAACATTGATTTTATTATCGAAGTTACCTCTTTATTTTTTAGTTTTTGAGTTAACGCAAGGATAAATTAAACTTATTTTGAGAATTAAACTTGCAAGGATGTGCTTAGCAATTTTAAGAAAATACTTATAAAATTACATTCTATTATTGAATATATTTAATAAAAAATGGATCCACGGATCGGATCTGGACCGGATACGAATCTAAAATACAAGATCCAGATCTAGATCCGATCCGGCAGAAATGGATCCGGATCCGTCGGGTCCAAATTTTGAAGATCCATATCCTATAAAACGAATCTGAATCCACCGGATTCGGACCGGTCCAGGATCCACTGCCATCTCTAATCTCGATATGTTTAGTGCGCTGGTGCTGAACCGGATTACCAGAAAGGTAGATGACACTAATATTATCACAATAAACCAAATTCGCTTTCTGAATAGGACAATGAAGTTCTAACAACAAATTACGTAACCAACACGATTCAGAGACCACATTAGCTACCCTTCGATACTCGGCCTCTGCACTGGAACGGGATAAAGTCGACTGACGCTTCGCAGGACATGAGATCAAGTTATTACCAAGAAACATACAATAGCCAGATGTAGACCGTCTGGTGTCCGGACAGCCACCCCAATCGGCATCTGTATACGAGACAAATGTTGACGTTGATGAAGGATATAAATGCAAGCCATAGTCAAGTGTACCCTGAATGTACCGAATGATGCGTTTGAGCGCATTCATGTGCTCAACTCTGGGATCATGTATAAACAAACACACATGTTGTACGGCATACGTAGTATCTGATCTTGTGAATGTAAGATACTGAAAGGCCCATGCAAGACTGCGATAGCGGGTCGGATCCTCGTATGGTGCACCGGCCGCAGCCCCAAGTTTGGGCTTAGTATCAACTGGAGTGGAAGTGGACTTACAGAATGACATCCCAGCCCTCTCAATGGTGAACTAAGAATAGTCGGGACAGACTGGCCAGGCGGGCGGTCCGCCGGCCCAACACGGTAAACGAAGCGAGAACCGAACCGGTTCCGAGATGGGCCGGATCGGCCCAATTGGTGAAACTGGCCCAGTGACGATACTGGGAACTGTTGCTTGTGACAGACCAGTGGGACCAGCGAGCAGTGGGCCCGCTGGAGAATTTTGGGTGCGGGACATGTCTGAAAAATGGTGAATAATATATGGGGATATACCTTCATCTAAAAAATTATATGAACTAGGCACGAGATTACTCACCTTATCAAACGGAAATTGGGATTCATCAAAAATGACATGACGATTAATTATGATTCTATTGGAGGATAAATCAAAATATTTATAACCGCGATGATTAGACGGAAAATCCAAAAACACATATGGAGTAGACCTGGCCTGAAGTTTGTTAATTGTGGTGGATGAAAATAACGGATAACACAAGCACCCAAAGACCCTAAGATGTGAATACGAAGGAGTCTTATTATATAAAATTTGAAGGGGGGAAGAATATGTCAAACCTTTGGAAGGAATTATGTTAAGGAGATATGTAGCCATTTGTAGAGCATGATGCCAAAAAGACGGGGGGTACGGAAGCATGAATCAATAAAGTTCGGACAATGTTGTTAATGGTATGAATTTTGCGTCCGGTTTTTCCATTTTGTGAAGACGTATGAGGACAAGAAAAATAAAAATTGATCACATTATTAGCACAGAATTACCGAAACACCCCATTGTCATATTCTTTGCCATTATCACATTGAATATTTTTTATTTTCCGTTCGAATTGGGTTCTAATGAATGCTCTAAATTTTAAGAAGATGAAAAAAACTTGAGATTTCTTCGCTATCGGAAAAGTCCATAAAAACTTAGAATGATCATCCAAAAAGAGAACATAATACCGATGACCCAAAGAACTAAGAACATGAGACGTTCATAAGTCGCTATGAATAATATCAAATGGCATTAAAGTATGAGAATTTAAGGGAAGTACTACGCGTACCCTTACATGAAATAAAATTATTTTTATCTAATGACGATAAAATAGACGATCCCGGATGACCAAGACGAGCATGCCACAAGGAAGGAGCAAGGGCTGCAAACGCTGACGGCAAGGCTTGACTCGATGGACCGAAACTGGGTGTGATAAGATAAAGATCTCCCCTACTATCACACCTCATGAGAGGACTCCCCGTCTTGAAATTCTTCACAGAGAAACCAAATGGATCAAATTCAATATAAACGGAATTGTCAGTGGTGGATTTACGGACATACACTAAGTTTTTAATCAATTTGGGGGCATGTAGGGTATTTTTCAAGATAAAGGGTGGGGGGAGAGATGGGCTGACCAGCCCACTGGCCTGTGACTGGATACGGTGGAACTGGGGACCAGTGGCTGTTGGGCCACTGTCCACTGGTCCAGGCCCACGACCAGTTGGCCCAAGGTTGGGACCAGTTGGGTCGTGGCCCATTGCTGTTGGAGTTGGACCCGCTGCCGCTATTAACACCGCCGGAACCACCGCGTTTGCCGCCATGATTTTTCCCGTTGTTTTTTACGATTATTTTTGCCGCCACTGTAAACACGGTTTGGCCCAAATTATCAACAACCCCCGAAGAATTTGTGGAGGATGTCATCATGACTACGGAGCTCGCATCGGTAACCGCCTTCTTAGCCAAATCGGCCTCTTCTAAAGTAAGCATGGAGCGGGCTTGATAAAAAGCGAAAAGCGGGTTACTTTGACGAAGGAGAGTCCCAACGCCAATATAGGCCTCAGACAGGCCGTCAACCAATTGTAGAACCAGACGATTATTTGTCATAGGTGCGCCAATGTTACAGAGTTGGTCTACCAACTCCTTGAGTCTCATGCAATATGCAGAAACGTTCGGAAATTCTTCTATGCGGACTTGAGAGAATTCTTGCTCGAGGGTGACACCAGTGAATTTTGATTATCTTAGAATATATCACGCAATCTATTCCAAGTAGCCATAGCCGTAGTGTCCGACTCAATGATCGTCTGTAAGAGGTCGACTGAAATAGTGGAATAAATCCACTGGAGAACGGTAGCATCAAGAGTAATACATAACTGAGGATCCTCCGCGAGAATAGGGTAGTGAGAGGAATTATGTGATGGATGACTTGATGGGAGATAGCGTGAATTTTAAACAATTATGCCCACGTCGCATATTAGACGTTTTCCATCTCAAGAACAATAGGGATGTTGTTCGTGATGTTAGAAACATTGAAGGCATGATGAAACGTGTTCCTCGACATAACGAAAGAAAAAAGGGATTAGAGGGAAAATTTGGGAAGAGTGGAGGTAAAATATAACACAAATTTTGGTGAAGGGGGACGGAAATCGAGGCAGGTTTGGCTGAGAAATGGCACAAAAACCGAGAGCAATATTTGGAGAACAAAGGCGGAAGCAATTTAGACATAGTCTCTTGATACCATGAAAGAAATAATCCCCTTGATTATTTTCATTAATTGAAAGAGTATATATATAATTTACATATTTTCATAATAGGAGAATCCTATTCCTATTCTACTCCTAAAACCTTATTCTACTTGGATACTAACTATACAATTATGGTAAGTCTATAAGACTAATTAATGTAATGTGTATCCTAAACTATTACAACAATATACATACCAAATATACACAATCCGTGGGCCTCTATGTACATATCCGAGACTACCTATTTGGTAATATATAATAGGTATACACGGTATACCTATTGTATATTTAACAATCTCCTCAAGAGAGCCTGATTCCAGTGTACTGCATACTGTTTTGTAAAGAGTTAAGAAATTATTAAATATCTGTTATAAAAGGGGCATATTGAAAAACTCCATAGTGCAAAACTGTTATGAAGAGAGGTTGATTTAACTCTTAATGAAATTAACAAGTGTCTAAAGTAACAGGGACACAATGTCTAGTTTCACCTATATGAATATTGAAGTGGTACCGCTTCAAACAAGATCTAGAGGGTTGGTCTTGTAAATATTCATGAAGTCAGGATTAGTAGCACATGACCATCAAAGTGCTAAAGCAAGTTATAGTTTGTTTAGCCACTACAATAGGATACTATCAATTTCGTCAAACTTTAAAGTATTTACGCTAATAGAAAGTTCAAATCTATATAAGATACTTTCTGCTATGCATTATGTATGATTATACCAAACTAGTGGAGAATTGTTAAATAGTTTGGTACATTGGGAGACAAAGGAAGACAAAGGAAGTCCACATCCGTAGGACTTATTTTTGAAAAGTTAGTTTCAAGTTTTCTTTTTAAACCTAAATTTTCAATTTTTAAGTTTTGAAATTATTTAACTGAAAACCTTTTCAGTAAGATACCTCTTATGAAAAAGTCTCCTTACTTCTCTATATAGTTGTCAATTCTGAAAGTGGCGTAACATTCTGCAGTAACATCTTGTCTTTGAAGAATCTTAAAGAAACTTGTTTGTATCCCCTAAAGAATATACGGACAATATTTCTTCAAGGATAGTAAATTTTCACTCTTCAAAGTTTTCTTCTTCTTCAAATATTCTGCAATTTATTTTAATAATTAGTAGCTCGACAAAGCTGATTTGGGAGAGAGAAGCCTAGAGCATAACACAATTGTGAATGGGCTCACCAAATTGTCCATGTGAAAAATTGGAGTATTCGATTCCAAATCTTAACACAATTGATGGAATGGTCTAGGACATTATAAATTTCTTTGAAAACTCTTATACAACCAATGAGAAATAAGTGTATTTTCTAACTTATACGTACACTAAATTTTATACATCCTTTGCTTTTTAGTTGTATATATTATGCATTTTCCATAAATTTCATTGTTTTCCTTTCTGTAGATTTCATTTTTACTTTAAAATAAAGAACCATAAGAATATGAAAATAAACCATGAGGCCTACTCCTTGGGCGTGGAGCTTATATATGTTCATTCATAGTTAAATTGCCTTTCCCTATGCCATGTAACCAAGTATTTTAAAACTTTGATTGATATATTAATTAATTACACAATGTTTACATACGATATAAATATTCAAAATAGGACTATCGTCATTATTTAGGTTGAGTTTGGTAACAAATACTAGTAATAAGTTTATAGTTAACAAGGTACTCCTACTTAGTTTATTTTAGTACTCTATCCGTCTCAATTATTCGACGTGATTCTCTTTCACGCGCTCCTTAACAAACATTAATTAGGAGAGGATTTTAACTATTTTATCCTTCATTGTTATTTTAACAATCATAACATCATCCTATAATTGAGTTGTTTGTAGTCTTAAAAAATAATTACTACAGAGGATTAGATAAAATAAAAATAATTAATTTATCTTAAACTTCTAAATAATAAATAATTTGAGATAATTATTTTTAGAAATCATGACAGATAATTTGAGACGGAGAGAACAATAAAAAAAGAAAGTAATAGATGGAAAAAAGTGAAAACTCGCAAATCACTAAACAATCTAAAAAAAGGTGGTGCTATATGTCATTAACTAAAACATGGGTGAAAAGTTTTCTCGATGCATTGGATAGTTTGAATCAATAGGTCACGAGTTTGAGTCGTGAAAAGAGTAAGGTTACGTACAATAGATTCTTGTGATCCGGTCCTTTCTCGAACTCTATGTATAACGAAAGTTTAGTGTACCGGATTGCTAAGTGTAATTTAATGTCATATATTTTGAAAAACTGTGTACTGCAACACTCAACGGCAATATTCTCGAGTCATTTATTACAAGTATGTTTTGTTGGATTTCAAGGGTGGGCAATTATTAGTTGAAATGAGGTCCCCTTTATAGTGCCACAACCACGATGAATTGCTTAGATTGACCGTGTGAAGAAAACTTGTCTACCTTAGAAATAATTATTTTTTGACGTGGATGTATACGATTAAAAAAAATTATTAGGTCGGCTCCATTCAAAAAGATATTAGATGACCCACAACTTTATTAGTAATTTTTTCACATAAAACTCAGTTAACCTATACAACACCATTATGGATATTTAAGAAATGACTTTTTCATCATAATATAAATGCTAGTATTTTCAAATAAGATCGATATTTGCATTTGAGGACTTAGTAAACTGTGGACTAAGGGAGTTTATCGACATTGTGGGGGTTCCTGAGGTGATACAAGATTTGCTTCTGCTAAAGAGAAATCATAAGTTTCCTAACTACAATATTTATGGTTAAATACTACATACTTTCAACAATTATTGTTGTAATTAAACACATTATTTTCAATTCTCTCTCTCTCTATGTATATAAAATCGACAAAATCTAAACGATAAATGTTTACACTTAATAATTTTACCAGTTTAAGTATCATAAAGTATACTCAATTCATATCTGAAAAAGAAGAAGGAAGAGTTACAACTAATTAAGTAAACTGAGTCTAATATAGATCTCTTGACATTGAGTTAGAACCGTCGGATTGAGTTAGAGTCCCACATTGTTTGGGGAATGAATTGGTGGTCTGCTTATATGAACTTTGACAATTCTTCCTTCATAAGCAAGTGTTTGAGGTTGAGTTAAACCCAAGATGTAAAAACTATGAAGCTAGAGTTGTGGATCCATGGAACATTCAGTACAGTTCAGATAGAAGGAGAGAACAGTATTGTTACTTCCATGGATCCACAACTTTAATTTCATAGTTTTTTACTTTTTTACATGCTATCATAGTCAGGTCCATCCCTATTTATGCTTCCGCTCCAATCTTTAGTTGGGCCTAGGCATGAAGAGGGGGTATTAGAGTGAGGTCCATTCCTATTTTGGGCACTCGGTCCATGTTTTAGTTGGGCTAGCCATGAGGGAAGGGGGTGTTAGAGTGAGTTAGAGTCCCACGTTAATTAATAAATTGATTGATGATCTGCTTATATGAACTTGAGCAATTTTCTCTTTATGAATCAAATTTTGAATTTAAGATAGGTTCAAAATTCATTTTTTTATGGAAGATAAAGAATCAAAAGGTTTTGTATAACAAATTTCAGCTAATTTTTTATTGAAAAATAATTCCCCGATTCAATTGTCACAAGGAGTAATGAGTACTCTAAATTCTTGGATCAATCTTTACCTTAAACCCAAGAGAGAGAAAATTAAAGGACATGATCCAATTGTCACGAGGAGTACTGAGCACTACAACGGATTCTTTGGTTACTTATTAGTTATATGAATATTATAATGCAGGAATCATTTATGCATGAATTAATAATAAAAAGATTATGATGAATTATTGACAATGAGTAAATTGTTATGCTGTGATTATTTAATTTGAAAAATAATTTTGTTCTCCAAATATCTTAAGTCACACATCGCTAATTCACATATTCTTATTTCACATTTTGTCTTACATAAAATAATATATAGTGTCACACATAATTTAATACACAATTTTACATAGGAACTAATTGCTCCAATGTTACAACCAAACGGCCCCAAAATGCATCAACCTAATATTAGTAAATTCTGATTTTAGTCCTTGTGATATTTGATTGAGCATAATTAATTTTTAATTAATTAAAATATGCACTTTTGATCCCTTATTGTGGAATGTGAATATTCACAGATTTATCATAATTATGAACTATTCCACCATTTAATTATTCATGTGTTATATTAAGCTTGTATTGTTACTCTAGATTTAACAGTAATATAGTTTTTAAATATAATAGATTTCTTACATAAAGATAGAAAAGACACATATTTTGATTAATTAATAATTAAATATGTTGATCATATATCATATTGACCAATATAAGAGTTTATCAATAATGAGTCATTTATATAATGAATAAGGAAAATTAGTTCTGGGATAAAAATTTAGTACCACCTCATTCTTTATTTGGTTACTAATTCTGGAATAAGTTATTGTAGAATTAAAAAAGGAATAGCTTATTCCTGACAAAGGGTGAATAACAATCCTAGAATTAGTTCTTAGGATAAAACAATATAAATAGACCTAATGCCCCTTAAACTTTTTATCTACTAAATAAGGTGGAAGGTATTTTTGAAAACAAATTACTTTTTCAAACCAATCCCATCATAACTTGTCTTCAAACCAAACGACCCCTAAATGAGGAACTAAAAATGCTACTCCATCTGTTTCAAAATATTTGTCTTACTTTTTCTTAGTATGTTTAAAAAATATATATTTTCCTTTTGTGGTAACTCTTTAATTCTAACTTTCATATGACATGTTTAGGACTACAAGATTAAAGAGAATTTAGGTACATTCAACATAATTTTAGTTAACAATAACAAAATTCAAAAATCTTATTTACTTTCATAAATTTCGTGCCAAATCAAAATCAGACAAATATTTTGAAATAGAGGTAGTACTACTATCATCACTTTAAAAAATGACCAAAACCATCGGCGACCCCTTGTGGTCGTCAAGATCTTTCAATTAGACACCTCAACTAAACCTTGTTCCAATTAGACACCTGAGGTGAACTCCCACAATGTCATTTAGACACTTTTCTCTGATTTAGTAAGTTGAATGAATCACACCAAACAAGCGCGTGAAAAGGCCAAAAATAATATATATATTTTTAAAAAAATTCCTCCTTCTTCTTCATTCTTTTTTTTCTCTAATTTTTATTTCCGTCTTCTTCTTCTTCATTTTTTTTCCTAATTTTTATTTCCTTCTTCTTCTTCATTCTTTTCTCTACCATCTTCCTACCATCACTGACATTGCCACTGGCACTATCACTATCGGAAAAAAATTAATTACATTTTTAATTAAACTCAATTTCTTGCTCTATCATAGTAAAAACAATAATAAAAAGAACTTATCGAAACACCATTAACGGATTCTTTAGAAAGCCTGAAGGGTTAAAATGAGTTACTTTATTTGATGAAAATTTTGAGAAATTAATGTTGGGTTGTCTTTAGGGATGGCAACGGATCGGATCTAGACCGGATTCTACTAGATCCAAATCCAGATCCATTTTTCATACCTGAATCCAGATCCATCGGGTCCATAAAAATAAGATCCAAATCCGGATCCATCGGGTCCACGGATCGGATCTGGATCCATATGTAAATTTTTTTGCCTTGCTAAGAATTTTTCTTTGAACTGACAAATAATTTTTACTTAGCTAACAGTTTATTGTGTTTCAATTTTGAAATGTTCATATGAGATATTTTGTTCGTTGTCTCGTTTTGATTGTGAGCTATTAATTGAAAATGTTGGACAATGATAATAGTTGTGGAAAATGCTCACTAGTATTTCCACAATGCAGAACTTGCATGTGCTTGAAATCTTCACAAATGAAGTGAATATAATTTTAACTACTTGTCTATGGAGATGTTAGTCTTCACTAATATAACATTGATTTTATTATCGAAGTTACCTCTTTATTTTTTGGTTTTTGAGTTAACGCGGGGATAAATTAAACTTGTTTTGAGAATTAAACTTGCAAGAATGTGCTTAGCAATTTTAAGAAAATACTCATAAAATTACATTCTAGGTTATGAATATATTTAATAAAAATGGATCCACGGGTCAGATCTGGACCGGATACGGATCTCAAATACAAAATCCAGATCCAGATCCGATCCGTCATAAATGGATTCGGGTCCGATCCGGATCCATCGGGTCCAAATTTTGAAGATCCATATCCTATAAAAAGGATCTGGATCCACCGGATCCGGATCGGGTCCAGGATCCACTGCCATCTCTAGTTGTCTTCGGGTCTTCGTGAGGAATATTTAGCTGAAGTTATAACAAATTATGTTGGAGTTTTTCTTAAAAATTCGGATTAAAATCGTGATTGGAACAAGAACACACATTTTCATGGAGAAGAATACCAAGAACATGATTTCAGCTTTTTTGTGTGTTAATAATGTGTAGGGTTTATAAAATAGATTTTTCTTTTATTTTTTTGAAATATTAGTTTTACTCAATTTTTTTTATATTATTATGGTATCAAATGACACATGTCATAATTAATTTATCATTTTGTCATGTTATCGTCGAGTGTGTTATATTATATATTTGACTGATTTAACAAAAAATGTCTAAATGACACAGTTGAACCCTACACTATGCATTTAAGTGAAATAAGATTTAATTAAAGTGTTTAAGTGAAATATCTTGACGACTACAAAGATACGCCAATGAATTTTACCTTAAATATATATATATATATATATATATATATATATATATATATATAGAGAGAGAGAGAGAGAGAGAGAGAGAGAGAGAGAGAGAGATAAAAGGAGAAGAAGGTCATGTTTGGTTAACTTGTATTTAGAGGTAAGGTAACGCAAAGAAAGGAGAAGAGAAAGCGTCTTGAGCGGTCAACAATGCTCAGCGTTAAGCCGTCTGAATGCACACGCATGCATTGACTTCATGTATTACGCATTGACACACGCTTTTTTACATCACTTGGCCCCCACCAAAGATTAGTCTTTTCTTTAGAAATTACTAAAAACATCTCTAATCTCTTACAGTACATATTATTTCCCAACAAGAACCTCAGCCGCCTTTACTTTGCAGGTTTATTTCTCTTTACTCCATCTCTTTATTATATTTCCTTCAAGGTCAACAGTGATCTGTAGTGTTTCAACTGCAAAGTATCAGGGTTTGTCTATGAGGGTTGTTTGGTAAAGTGGGTGGGACAATTTAAATTTTGTGAAAATACTAGCTTTTGGAGAATTAGGATTTGGGTATTTAAGGTTTTTTTGGTTTGATTTTGTCTATTTGGGTTGTTTGTGAAGTGGGTATAAGTCAAGTTTTGGTGCCCATGTTGTAAAGATTCTAGCTTTTTGCAGAATTGGGTATTTGTGTTGTTTGGTGAAGTAGGTAACCCAAGTTTAATCCCAATATTGTAAAGATTTGAGCTTTTTGTAGAATTGGGTATTTGGGTTTTTGGGTTCTTGAGGTTTTCTTGATCTGGTTTGTCTATTTGGGTTGTTTGGTGAAGTGGGTAAGACAAGTTTTGGTGCCCATATTGTAAAGATTTGAGCTTTTTGCAGTATTGGATATTTGGGTTTTGAGGTTTTCTTGATCTGATTTGTCTATTTGGGTTGTTTGTGAAGTGGGTATAAGTCAAGTGTTGGTGCCCGTATTGTAAATATTTGAGCTTTTTGCAGAATTGGGTGTTTGGGTTTTTGAAGTTTACTTGATCTGGTTTGTCTTATTTAAGTGATTTGTGAAGTGGGTAAGACAAGTTTTAATGCCCATATTGTAAAGATTTGAGCCTTTTGCATAATTGTGTATTTGGGTTTTTGAGGTTTTCTTGATCTGGTTTGTCTATTTGGGTTGTTTGGTGAAGTGGGTATAAGTCAAGTTTAATTCCCATATTGTAAAGATTCAACCTTTTTGCAGAATTGGGTATTTGGGTTTTCTCTTGATCTGGTTCGTCTTATTTAAGTGATTGGTTAATTGGTTATGTGATTGAATTATCAGTTGGAAGACAGTTAGAGAGCTTATCTTGAATTTATTGTGCCAATTTGGAGTTCTGTTTCAGTTCTGGGATTTGGTAAGACGAGAAGAAATAGAGATTCCTATCTGAACTTTGAAAGTCTTGGTTTTTGAGTTCCGAGGCTTTCAATTTCTGTCAAATTGTTATTGGAATTTTGAAAGGAGTTGATAATTGAATCTGGATTTCGGTTGTTTAGTTGAAGTCTGAAAGAATCTGGACTGTTAGTTATTTTGCTTCTTGAGTAAGGTAGTTTCCACTTTGGTCCTGTTGGGATTGGAAGAAAAGTTGACTTTCACCACGTTAATTGCGGAGAATTTGCAATGGATGTGTTGTATTTTAGTTTTACGAGATGGGGCGATTATGATATCTTTTACTGGAAATGGCTGTAGTTGCGCTGTGTTTACTCTTGCTGTTGCAATTCCTGCTAATTTCCGCTTCTCGGCTATTGGGACATAAAGAAGCTTGTGGAATTTACCGAGTTGATTATTCAGATGATCTAAATCGCCAAGTATTTTACGTAAATGACATATTAGTAGATAAAGATTCATTCTGCCACACTGTCAGATTTGATCGTGCAGAGCATTGCGTTATCCAAAATGTTGCGTTTCGATATTGTGTGTCGGACTTATTGATTGGTATGCACCCTGAGGAGGTTCTACCATGTGGAAAGGACGTTCTTCATTGGAAATCATTTCATTTCTCTGTATCTATCCTAATTGCTTCCATTAGATATCCCGGTTTATAATTGGGCAAGTTAGATATTTGGCCAGTGGTGAAAAATAATTACATTCGCTAGCTAAATATATAAAAAATGTACACTATTATGTATCAAAAATGTATATATTATGTTTATTATAGATTAATATACAAAAAATACTAATGCCGGCTATTATTCTGGTGGGCGGCTATTTATGTCAATTTCGCTTTATAATTTGTGTAGTGATATACTAAAGTCCACACTATCTTGCAGATGAGTTGCATTTCAAGTCTGGAAGAAAATTTATACAGAAGGTGGTCAGACAAGGATTCAACGGACACAATCTTGATGATACATCACGGAAGGCCAAGGAAAAACATGCTGATGGTTTTTCAGTAACCCCAAAAAAGTTGGCCATGGCAGCAGTACCAGCATTTTTTGTTCTATGCTGTGGCTTAATTTGCCCGTGTTTTCGCTCGAGGAGGAAGGAAACAGATCAATCCGCTCTTGTGAAGGATCCTAATTCAAGTGAGTTAAACATTTCAATGTTCCTGTAGTCCGTTCATAGTTGTTTACATTCTTCTTCACAGATACTTGGTTCACAAACAAAATATGGCCATCCTCTGTTGGGCAAAAAGGGTTTTTCTGATTCAGAAGATAAGTTTACTTTAGGGCTTTTTTCATTTTTGGCCTGTCGGCCAAAATTAATTACAGGCCAAACCAAAATATAGAAAACCTATACACTGTATGTATATTATATGCATATGTATATTTATGTATATTTATGTATATTGAATGTATAGTTGTATGTATATTATATGTATATTTATACTTAATATGTAAAACATATACATTTACCGGCTATTATGTTTTAGAAAGGTCCAAAAATGTGATTACCCCTTTACTTTATGTACTGTTGGATAAAAAATCCAATGACATGGCTCCTATAGTATCTGTTTAGTATCTACTTATGATCAATTTTGGAATCCCTGTTGAAACTCTGATTCTTACTGCTTTGTTGGAATTGGTGGTTATTTATAAAGATATTGCATTACATTGCAGTGGACTCTACTTCCTCCCTGGAGATGAATTATGTTCCTGAAAAGGCACCAGGCAGTCCACTACGACCGCCATCTAGTCCACTTCGGGTGCCGCCTAGTCCCTCTAGATTTAGCATGTCTCCAAAACTCAATAGAATTGGCTCCATTCACCTCAACATGAATCAGGCTCTTAAAGCTACCCAAAATTTCGCTCTATCCCAAAAAATCGGAGAGGGAGGGTTTGGAATGGTCTACAAAGCTCAATTACCAGATGGCCAAACAGTTGCCATTAAACGTGCAAAGAAGGTAAGTTACCATTTAGTCCAAGGTCTTGAATTTGCAAATCTTATACTCCCTCTGTCTCAATTTGTGTCTTGATTCCGTGTACGTGGGTCAAACTAATAAATCTGGTGTGAATTCGGACATAGTACTTTCAACTTTTTTCAAATAAAATTTACATATATAGAAACTGATTAAAAAGTACTATAAGTCACGATAATTAACAATTCAAAATATTTAGAAATTATTTAAAAAATCATAGTCAAAGAATTTTTTATCTCTCTAAATAGTAACTAATACATATAAATTAAATGAAAAAGGGCCAAAATTACCCCTGAACTATTCGAAATAGGCCACATATACCCTCCGTTTGATTTTGGTACCATTTGGGCCCTCGCCGTCAATAGAAGGGACCTCAAATTCCCCTCCTGTTAACGGCTGGCCATTCAAGCTGACGTGGCAGTGCCATGTGGAAAACATTGTCCACGTGGACGGCCACGTCATTTAATATCTCGTCTCCTTCACTGTCCCACGCCAAAGCTCCAGTCAGATTCCGATGAACTCCTCACCATCGATATACTAAATTTTGTCCAGATGACTCAAAGTGGTGGTTGCTGGACGGAGATGGCGCTTGGTGGCTATTGCGGTGTTGGGTGGTGTCGGGTTTCGTCGGAAAAAATGGAAAAAGGGGTGACGGTGGAGCAGAGGTGGGCGACGGGTGGTTAGAGGTGTGGGTTGTCACCGGTTCACGAAGAAAAAGGGGAACGATGGTTGTGGGCGTTGTGGTTGGTGGAGATAGAAGATGGAGCTGTGGTTGTTGAGCAATGGTTGTTGGGTGTCGTTGGGGTCGACGGTGAGGAACTCACCGGAGAAGGGAGTTCATCGGAATTTGGCTGGAGTTTTGGCGTGGGACCGTGAAGGAGAAGAGGACGAGAGGAAAAGCAAGAGGCGTGACTGGTGGAGCTTGCTAGTTGCAATGATGGAGAAGGGGGGAGAACAAAAGGAGAAGGAGCAGCAGGTGGTTGTGTCGTGATGGCGCGGCTGGTTGCCGGAGGTGGCTCCGGTGAGGGTGGCGGTTGGAAGAAAAATGAGAGGAAGAGGGGGAGAGTGCTTAGGTGGCCGTTCACGTGGACAATTTTTTCCACATGGCACTGCCACATCAGCTTAAATGGCCAGCCGTTAAGAGGAGGGGTATTTGAGGTCCCTTCCATTGACGGCGAGGGCTCAAATGGTACCAAAATCAAATAGAGGGTGTTGTAATTTTGGCCCTTTTCTGTAAGGTAAAATGAAAGGAGTAAATGATACGATTCTTTGATGATTTATCTAAAAAACCATGTGGAACAAGCTTTCACTATTAAGTCGAAGTTGCATTAACTGATACAACATGAAAAGTCAAAATAATATTCCTACTTCCTCACTCACTGATCTCCACAATTTAAGGGAATAGGTTAACCGAGTTTACTTGCATTTTAAAGTTAATTGAAGGCCTTTCAGCATATTATTATGGATTCCTAGTTTAGGAATTCTTTGAATTAGTTACGATATCGTCTTCGCTGTTGGAAATTAGACAACGAAGGTCTCACCCAAGGGTGTGACTTAATGGTCAAAGAAGTGGGAGGAGAACCATGATGTCTAAGGATCAAATCCCAGCAGAGACAAAAAATATTAGGTGATTTCTTTTGACAGAGTTTAGAAGAATGTTGGACCGTATAAGGCATCTTCAACGAATATGCTATAGATAATGGTCACTAGTTGAGAAATCAGAAATGGGTCATCAATGCATGGCTTTAGTTTCAACCTCTATTGCCAGATTACGAGCTGTTTATCACCTGCTAGATTACAAACATAATGTAGTTTCTCTAATTTAAGAATCTTGTTGGTCATAATTGTTGGAAAAAATAATAATTTCACCCAAGAATAATATCCGCGTAAATCACAATAACAAGAGAGTAACAACGACACCAAATCTTATAACGGGGACAAAATACAATACTCGAGCGAAGCAGTACAATATCACTTATTACAATTTGGTAGTGTCAAGAGACTACTACATCTTTCAAAGAAACAACACTCTTTTTTTTACACAACTCACTACAATATTACTCCGCTCTATTATCTCACAGTTCTATAGTCTGGATTACTGTCTATTTTCTCACAATTGCTCTCTGTTTTGGTGTCTCTAAAATGAACGGACTAAGCTCCTATTTATAGGAATGAATGATTGTCATGGAACCAATTCATATGCACGTTGCAGATTTCAATTTGCAAATCAAAACATGTTGCCACAATCCAAAACATGTTATGACCCATTGCAACTTGTTGCCACAAGTTGCCACTTCCTATATCTTTTTTAATTTTTGTCTTATTTATTTTAATTGGGTCCCACAATAATTCTTTCACAACAAAGGAGCAAGGGGTTCATGCTTTAGGTTCTGTGAAAACATGTTTATTCGACTTCTATGCTTCTATTTTAGGAAAATAACTCACATTTGAAGTCACGTGTCAGTTTTTATGTCTTTTGGTTGGACTAGAAGGCATACTTCTGAAAATCTGAACATGCCTAGTAATTGTTTTACCCTTTTTGAAATGTTTTTCATTTGAAAGAGGAGGAAAAGCAAAAGAAATTTAGCTAGAATGCACTATAAGAGAGAATCAGCCAGCTAGAAGCGAAACAAGAACTTATAGAGCTCAGGCAAAGAGTTAAGACAGGGAAGACTTGCACTAATCTTGTGTGAAAAAGTGCAATATGCGTCAATCATAAGCTAAAGGATCTGTGAATAGAACAACAAAAACTAAATTAGCACGTCAGCACATTGTTGATGATACTACCTGACCCCTAAGACAACTCATTAAGAGTGTCGTGTGATGGTGGGCAGTGAGTTATCTCGGGGGTCATGTAGTACCCATCAATCGGAGCAGCCTACAACAATGTGCTGACGTGCTAATTTAGTGTTTTTTGTTCCAACTATTGTTTTCGTCTTATAGAACTTCTTTCTTATCAGGCCAGTTCCTATATATGGTAGAGGATTTTTATGTCGTTTAAACAAAAGAAGATTGGCACCATAACTGTCGCGGTGAGATGAACGATGCTTGAACAGGGAGAGGAGCATTGATTTTTGAGAGAAAATTTGTGCTAGACACCGAAAGGAAGAAAAGAGGAAAATCATTGGTAAGGCGAGCGACACAGCTTGGCTGGCACTGCATGCCGATAGCGGAAACTATTTGAGTGTTTCAAAATCGTAGATGCTCTTATACCATATAAAGAAAGAAAATAAGGGATGTTGGGAATGAATTGCTTCCCTCAAGCATGTTGGGTTTAAATAGTGTTTACCAAAAAAGAAGAAGAAAAGGAAAGTAATATTGAAGAGGAAAAGGAAAGTAATCCCTATGTCTAATTACACAATTATGAGGATTCTAAACCTTTCCTATATATATAACGAATGTATAAGGAATGTGATCTAAGCCATATCAATAATTTTCTCTTTATATATACAAGGAATGTGATCTAAGCCATATCAATGATTTTCCTAATTCTTAACATCTTTTTTTTTGCTTAAGGAATGTGATCAAAAGAATGTATGTTGAATGTGATCTAAGCCATATCAATAGTTTTCTCTCTATATATATATATTAGGAATGTGATCTAAGCCATATCAATAATTTCCTATATATATATATAAGGAATGTATAAAAGAGCAAGATATGTCTAGAAAGAGAAGCTCCTACTTCTCTAGAAGAAAAGAGACAACTTCCAGTCCTTCAAGGAGGCTTTGGACTGGCTGACACTGAGCTTGGAGGCAGATGCAAGAGAGTGGACGATAGTCCCGAACCTCGTTTCAATCTTTCTAAGGACCATGTAGTGGAAAGAAAAGATTATCTCCGGACTTGTTTGGTGGGGGGAGATTTGAGAAGGCAGTGGGTTCTAAAGAGTTGGTTACTGATTGGGCAGTGGAAGCTTGGAAGGTGCCATCGGTTGGAGGTGTCGGCTATGAGTGATTATACTTTCTTGTTCAGATTTGCGGGTGAGGGAGAAGCTATGAGTGTGCTGGGAAGTGGGTCTAGATGGTTGGGGGCCACTATTTACTGCTAGAAAGGTGGGAGGAGAAGAAAGGGTGCGAAATCCTCCAGAGTCCGGATGTTTCAGTGGTGAATGTCATTGGCTTGCCGACTCATTTATGGTGCTACAGTTTGTTCAGAAACATCTGTGACTTGTGTGGGGTTTCATCGATGTTCATTGCAACTTGGCTAATGTGGCTAGGGTTAGGGTGTTTGTCAAGAAAGGGGGGAAGATTCCGGTGTCTATCATGGTGGAAGGGGGTGAGTTCAATTTCAGGGTATGGTTAACACCGAGTTAAAACCGGAAAGTGATGAGGAGATGGATAGAGCGAGCAGAGAGTGGGGTCGAGAAGGTGATAATTTGAATTGGGGTGAAGGGAGGAGAAGGTTTTTGCCAAAAAAATAGTGAGGGTCGGATACGATTAAGGAGGAGGGGCGGGCATGGGGAAATTTAAAAATAAGGGTTTTCTGAAAAAGATGGAGGACGTGAATAAACTTTTATGCCTCTGGATTAGTGAACCAGTTTGGAGAAGAAACATAAACCGGTTCACTAACCCTTTTAATCATAATTTAAAAAATTATCAAGAACCGGCTCGTTTTACTAGTCCAAACCAGCAAGTCTTGCAGAATAGTCCTTGCAATAGTTAACATCTGCCTTCGGCGATGAATAATGGTTGCAATCCAAGAAATCTCCGACCTATTGACTTGGTTTCGACTCGCGAGAGTGCTTCGAGGGTTTCTGAGCCCTCGCGGGGGGAGAATGTGCGTCAGGGAGGTGTTTCTGTCAACATTGTTGTTCTAAAAGGCCGGAATCTACATTCTGGCGAACTAATTTCCAAAACCTTTGGGGTCGGTGGGGTCGGAATGGGTTGGGGAAGGTGCAGAAACCTTTCGGGTCGGAGGATAAAGCTCCAACACCCATGTCCAAAGCTATCGGAGGGGCAGGTGGGTTGAAGGAAGCCTTCGACGACCTTGTTGGTGACGAAAAAAAGGGGAGGGAGGTCGGAAAGACCAGTGGGAGGTGGGGAAATGTTCAAATGGCCTGGGCGATGATAGAACCTTGAAGTCCAAGGCTTTTGTAGTGGGAAGTCGCCTGCTGTCTTGGAAACTCCAAAAAAGGGTTGCGATATCTAGAGATGGCAGTGGATCCTGGACCCGGTCCGGATCCGGTGGATCCAAATCCGTTTTATAGGATATGGATCTTCAAAATTTGGAGCCGACGGATCCGGATCGGACCCGGATCCGTTTCTGACAGATCGGATCTGGATCTTGTATTTGAGATCCGTATCCGGTCCAGATCCGACCCGTGGATCCATTTTTTATTAAATATATTCATAACCTAGAATGTAATTTTATAAGTATTTTCTTAAAATTGCTAAGCACATCCTTGCAAGTTTAATTCTCAAAACAAGTTTAATTTATCCCCGCATTAACTCAAAAACCAAAAAATAAAGAGGTAACTTCGATAATAAAATCAATGTTATATTAGTGAATGACTAACATCTCCATAGACAAGTAGTTAAAATTATATTCACTTCATTTGTGAAGATTTAAAGCACATGCAAGTTTTGCATTGTGGAAATACTAGTAAGCATTTTTCACAATTATTGTCATTGTCCAACATTTTCAATTAATAGCTCACAATCAAAATGAGACAACGAACAAAATATATCAAAACGAGACAACGAACAAAATATATCAAAACGAGACAACGAACAAAATATCTCATATGAACATTTCAAAATTAAAACACAGTAAACTGTTAGCTAAGTAAAAATCGTTTGTCAGTTCAAAAAAAAATTTCTTAGCAAGACAATTTTTTTTACATGTGGATCCAGATCCGATCCGATCCGTGGACCCGGTGGATCCGATGGATCCGGATTTGGATCTGATTTTTATGGACCCGACAGATCTGGATCCGAATCTGGATTCAGGTATGAAAAATGGATATGGATCTGGATCTAGTAGGATCCGGTCCAGATCCGATCCGTTGCCATCCCTAAATATACCTGGGGTATTGCTGACCGGTCCTTCACGTCAATTAGCTACGACGGAGTTGCCAGAAGATGTTTTGGAAGGTTCCTAATTGCAAGTTGCTAGAATGGTCGGGTGGAGTTACTTCCGAGAGGTAGGCTCTCGTCTCTAAAGGTTTGCTTCAAATATTAGTTCCTGCTCTATCAAAAGGTGCGGTGTTGAGGTGACTAATGCCAAAGTTCCTAGTTCTGTTCCGTTGGCTATTAGTGACAAGGAGAAGAAACTTTTCAAATGGACAGAAGAGAAAATTTTAAACTTTGGGGAGTTTTTGGGGGTGTGCGTTGAATGGATGGAGGATAAAATTATTAACTTGTTGAGTTCTATTGAGATAGAGGCAAGAGGGGATGAAGGTTGGATCGAGAAAGAAATAGTGGAGGAGAAGATGTCAACCCTTGAGGCACAAAAGGGGAAAGAGGGGTCTTGGTGTATGGTAGGAGGAATAAGGAAGCGGGCAAGAACAATTATGGAAGGGACAGGGCAAAGGGGATGGAAAAAAAGTTGTGTTTAATGGATTGTAAAATCATAAGTTTGAATGTGAGGGGATTGAATGACCCCAACAAGAGGGCCATCATCAAATAAGGGTTTAGGGAGTGGGGGAAGGATGTGATATGTATTCAAGAAACAAAAATGGAGAGTTTGTTCGATAGTATAATTAGAAGTGCTTTTAGGGGGGGGGGGGTAGGATGGTGAAGTCTGATTATATTCCGGCCAGGGGAAGTGCGGGAGGAATACTCATTCTTTTGGGATGACAGGAAATTAGAGTGTGGAGATTAATAAGGGGGTGTTCATGTTAGGGTTGCGGTTTAGAAATATGGGCAACGGGGTGGAGTGGGGTTTTGGAGGTGTTTATGGTCCAGCGGGGGAGGGATCAAAGAAGACTTTTTGGGAGGAGTTAGGTGTTGGGATGGGGAGGTGGGATATTCCTTGGGTGTCAGGGGAATTTTAATACCATACGATCTCCCGAGGAGAGGGTTGGATGAAGGGTGGTGTCCAGTGCTATGGAGGAGTTTACGGAGTTTATTGATAACCATGTTTTCATTGATTTGCCCTTAACAAGGGCTTTTTTTACGTGGCCCAGATTGGAGGATTCATCTTCTAGATCGAGACTAGATAGGTTTCTAGTGTCTACTGCTTGGGAGGAGTTGTCTCATAATGTGATCCAAGTTCCTCTTCCGCGTCTGGTTTCAGACCACTCACCTATTTTGTTGGATGGTAGTAGAGGAAGACGTTTGAGATCTCCTTTTAGGTTCGAGAATATGTGGCTAAGTGTGGCGGAGTCCGGGGATAGAGTGGCAGGTTTGTGGAGTAGTTATGTGTTGGAAGTGAGGCCTTCCTATAGGCTTGCTAAAAAGCTGAAATTACTTTAAAAAGACGTAAGGGTGTGGAATAAAGAGGTTTTTGGGAGGGTAGAGGTAAAAATAAGGGATATTATGTATGAAGTGGGGGAGTTGGAGAGGGTTGAAGTAGGGCAGGAGTTTGAAGAGAAGGAGAAGGCGAGGAAAGAAGGGTTGAAAAGGGAGTTAGCTGACTTGGCTTTGGCCCAAGAGGTCAGTTGGAGACAAAAATCAAGGGCTTTATGGTTGAAGGAAGGGGACTCTAATAATTTTTTTCCATAGAGTAGTAGTTGCAAATAGGAGAAGGAACTATATTGAGTCGGTGGAGGTCGATGGGGTGAACCATGCGGGAGAGAAGGAAGTAGAAGTGGCAATTGTAGATTATTATGAACGTTTGTTTAAAGAAGAAACACATTGGAGGCCTAATTTGGGGGGGATTGGGGGGGGGGGGGGGGGGGGGCTAGGGTTTAATCAAATTGGAGGGAAGGATTGTGAGTGGTTAGAGAGGGCTATTGAGAAGGAGGTGAAAAAGGCGGTGGAGTGTTGCGCGGGTGATAGCTCCCGATGGTTTCTCTTTGGCTTTTTACGGCACTGCTGGAACACGGTCAAAACTGATGTGATGGATACTATTATTGTGTTTCAAGAAAGAGGTGAATTCGAGAAAAGTTTGAATGCTTCTTTCATTGTCATCATCCCGAAACGGGAGGGAGCTACGAGCGTGAAGGATTATAGATTTATTAGTTTAGTGGGAAGCATCTATAAGATCATTTCTAAGGTGCTCTCCATTAGACATGAATGTGTTGGACGAGGCTGTCTCTACGTCGCAGGATGCTTTTGTGGAGGGCGGACATATTTTGGATGTAGAGTTGGTGGCGAACGAAATGTGGATTCTAGGAGAAAGCAAGGACTGCCAGGGGTGCCGTGTAAGCTCAATCTTGAAAAGGCCTATGATCACGTGAATTAGAGGTTTCTAGATTCCATTATGCTACAAATGGGATTTGGGGAGAAGAGGAGGAAATGGATTTTCTTTTGCATCTCTTCGGTGAGATTTTCGGTGTTGGTGAATGGTAGCCCTCGTGGATTTTTCGGAAGCTCGAGGGGTTTGAGACAATGAGACCCTCTATTTTCGATGTTTATTTTAGTTATGGAAGCTTTGACTAGGATGATGGATATATCGGTGTTGGGATACTTGAAGGGTTTTCATGCTGTAGTTAGGGGAGTAGGGGCAGTCTCGGTCTCTCACTTGTTGTTTGCGGATGATACATTGGTGTTTTGTGATGCAATTGAGACCCAACTAGACTATCTAGGTCAAATTCTTATCTGGTTCCAAACGGTGTCAGGTCTTAAGATTAGTTTGAGGAAGTGTGAGATTATTCCTGTTGGGGAGGTAAATAACATTGGACCGCTTGCCCATGTTTTGAATTGTAGAGTTGGGGATCTTCCGATCACCTATCTTGGAGTTCCGTTGGGTGCTTCGAATAAGGATCTTATGGTGTGGAATCCGGTGATTCAAAAGGGGGAGAAAAGACTAACAGGGTGGCAAAAGAGATATTTGTCCAAGAGTGGGAAGGAAATGCTTATTAAGAGCACACTTTCGAGCATTCCTACTTACTACAAGTCTTTATTTCTTACACCAAAGTCGATTACTGAAAAACTGGATAAGATACAGAGAAATTTCCTAGGGGATGCGACGGATGGGACAAGGAAGTTTCACTTGGTGTGCTGGGAGACTGTCACATCTCCAAAAAAATGGGGAGGCTCGGGAATTAAAGATTTATAGATTTTTAATAAAGCATTACTTGGAAAATGGCTCTGGAGATTCGGGGTGGAGGAACAAGCATTATGGAGGGGGTGATAATTGATAAATATAGGGTTATGGAAGGGGGGTGGAGAACTAGAAACATCACCTTGCCTTTTGGGGTACGGTTTGTGGAGGAATACCTTGAATGGATGGGGTGTGTTTTGGGAAAACATCTCATTCAAGGTTGGAGATGGAGAGAGAGTAAAGTTTTGGGGACATAGATGGTGCGGAAATCTAGTTTTGAAAGATGAATTTTAAAATTTATACAGAATATCTTGCCAACGTCACTTGATAATTTAATAAATTAGGGGGACACAAGGTGGAGAGATTTTTTGGGATTTGAGATGTAGAAGGGAATTCCACGATTGGGAAGTGACTGAGTTTCAGCGATTGCTAGGCTTACTGCACAACCAAGTCAATCCAGTGGATATACCTGATGTTTGGTGGTGGGACTGGGAATAATGGAGTGTTTTCTGTGAAGTCCTTCTACAAGGAACTTTTGTCTAGGGAAGAACAAGTTTTTCCATGTAATGCTATTTGGATTCCAAAGGTACCGATGAATGTGTGTTTTTTTACTTGGTTAGCTGATAGGGAGGTGATTTTGACAGTGGAAAACCTTAGAAAATGGAAGGTGATTTGTGTCAGTTGGTGTTACATGTGTAAAGAGACGGGCGAGGATGTGGACCACCTCCTTTTACAATGCGGGTTGACTATGAGGTTATGGTGGGACATGCTTAGGTGGTTTGACACTCCATGGGGAATGTCAAATACTGTGAAAGAATTATTTTTTAGCTGGAAGAGCGTTAGAAAGAGGAGAAGGCTTAGGGCTTGGAACGTGGTTCCGCTTGCGTTAATGTGGGTTGTTTTGAGAGAAAGAAATAGGAGAGCTTTTAATAGATGCTAGTTTTTCTCGGCTGAGGAGTAGTGTCCGTTCTCTTATTTTATTTTGGTGCACACAGAAAGTTTCTTGTTGTATTGATGATTGGTGGAGTTAGTAGAGAATCATATAGTTTTGTAGGTTCTCTGCCTTTTGGTATACCCCTTGTATACGGCTATTTTATGGCCATGATTATGAATGAAAATACTTTTACTTGGTAAAAAAAGGAATGTATAAGGAATGTGATCTAAGCCATATCAATAATTTTCCTAATTCTTAACATTAATTTTTGTAAGTTCTGCGTGAAAAATAATCAACAATCACCAATTTCAAAAATATATTTGAAAGTACATTGAAAAAAATCCCACAAACAAACAAACATCTAAATTCTAGTAGGGATACTCATGGTTGATAATTATCTATCCTTGCATATATCTCAAGGGTAGCCATGTCGCTCCCAAACGCACACATAAGTATGCGTGGTTGTATAAGATAAAATGATATAAAAGTCGAGTCTCGAACCCACATAGACTTATGATCACCCGTTATCAGACTTAACTATTACCAAATTATTAATAGAGTATTTTTCCATAAGAGTGATTTTATTTATTAACTACTGCAAGGATATAAAACTAATGAATCGAACGCTAACGACTGATCGAGGACAAATATACAGAGCTTAGGAGTAAAACAATGAGATGAATAATTTCAGTGCTATGGTTTTGCTAACAATCCTGTTGCACATTCATCTGAACTATATCTAGTTTACTGATTAACACAGTTAATATTACGAATAAGAATCTTTCGAGTCCTCAAGTGCCTACTCGTATTACTTTCACATCTATATGTTTATGGTTATGAACCTTAACACGGATGCATTTACAACTCTAGTATATTAACCAAGCAATACAATCTAGGTATAACTCTATCCTAGGTGCGAATCCGCTCTCCGATGCCTAGAGTTGAGAACTTGCTCCGGTTTAACCTTATTGCAATCTTGAAGTCCCGATTTCGAGTTCAATTCAAGATTCATAAATATATTTCACTATTCGTGAAGCAGTAAAACGAATTAAGACTAGGGTTAAATAAATAAACTCATAAGATAAATCACATTAACATCAATTCAAACTCACACGTCAACATTCATGTAGCTACATAACCCGAGAACTATGACGTTTAACTACTCATGCTTCGAGTATGAAAACAAGAATTCATGAATAATAAGAAAATAGATAGATGAAATAAAGAAGAAAAGAAATAAACTAGATGAAGAAACGTTGCATACCTTTGCTCTGCTCCAAAAAACGTCCAAGATGTGTTCCGTCAAAAGGGACTATTTATAGAGTATGAGGACGCTTAGGTCTTCTTAAATCAAATCTAAGTTGGATCGGGAAAGCTTCAGTAAAGCGCCATTGTGTGCGTCACAAGGGGTGGAGTAACAGTTTTGTGGAGATTCAAAATTAGTTTTTTCATGCGGCACCCTTGCCCAGCGCACATCCAGTGGCTATGCGGCACGCTTGCATCGAAGGGGGTGGTGCACACTCCATAACAAACTTCAGACGACTAATTTTCTCGCGTGTTTATATGGCACCCATGCGGCACGCTTGCGACGCAAGGGCGGCACACACATTGTTGCTAGCTGTTGCATATGCTTTTTGCACTTCTCCTACGCGACACTATGCGACATTAATCCTTCGTTGTTCATTTTAGTCCCTTTAGCTCTCAACTGATGTGCCTAAGACATCTTTATCAAAAAAATTAATGTGCATAAGACATCAAAACAAACCAACATAAGCTTAAATACAACGAACTAAGATCAAAGGCACGATTAAAGTACCAAGAAATAACGAGGAAATGATATGAAATATAGATATTTGTGCCAAATGTCAAACCACTTCTGTATAGGGCTGTCCAACGGGCCGGGGCGGGCCGGGGTGAGTCCTGACGGGACGGGACCCAGCGAGACGGGGGGAGGGTCGGGACGCGGGCTCCGGCGGGCCGGAATAGGCTGGACTGGAAGAGGTCCCGTCCTGTCCCACATCCCGCCGGAAGAGGGGCCGGGATTTGGGAGGAATGGTCGGGATCCGGATTTGTGGTTTTTTTTTGCCACTTAATTAAAAAAAATAATATACATAAACACTTCAATATTTTTTTTTCCCCAAAACAACCGCTCTATCTACCAAGGTGGAGGTAAGGTCTGTGTACATTCTACCCTCCCCAGACCTCACATTGTGGGATTTCCATGGGTATGTTGTTGTTGTAAACACTTCAATAATTGAACAAGATAGTGTAATAAAAACATCCTAAGACTGTTTTTGTGCCTCTTATATTATTTTATAGAAATATGATTTTTTTGTAATACAATTTCAAAATTGCAACTTTGTGGTGTTGTTCAAAAGTTGCAAATCACATAATAAAATTGAAATTTAAAAAACTACATAGTTAACCATACTTTTTCTAATTTTCTCACAATGTCTTGAGGACTTCGGTTGGAACTGGAATTTGTAGGTCAAATTGTTCGACGTCGCTTCCTGTTCCTTCGAACAAGATTTCGTTGTAGTCGTCTTCTTTTTCGTTGATCTCCGGTTGACCGCACCTTCTACGCTTTGCTCGAATCCAATCGCTGAATAGAACTGCAATCTCCAATGCGTCTCCCGCCAATGAATGTCTATGCTCTCCTATTTGAAATCTTCCAGCAGAAAAAGTGCTTTCAGACGCTGTTGATGACATTTGAATGTTGAACACATCTCGGGCCATCTTTGCTAGTGTCGGAAATGTCTTCTCATTCTGCCTCCAGTATTTCAGCAAGTCTTCATGTCCTTCATCATTGACAATTAATTCGTACGGTACAACACCCTGCAAAACATAAACATCAAATTCACTAACTTGTGAAGAAGTTGAACCACTTAACATTTTATTTCTAAGGCCTTGAATACTAGCAGCAGAAACCACATGTTTTTTATAAGGTTGCAGCGAAGTAGTAGAAGATGGTACAGAAGCCAGTTGATTATTTGCACTTTGTTGTTGGTAATACATATATACTTGTTTGCATTCAGTGTGTATGCTAGACGTAACTTCTTTTTTAGTTGGTTTGTGAGTTTGTTCTTCAGTTGGGTCTGTTGGAATTACTTTTATACAATCATAAATCGTTTTTGTTAGTGTTTTACAACCATCTACTTCAATAGTCGGATTTAATACCACACCAATAATATAAATAGTGGGAATAGAAAAAAATATTTTTTTAATTTTTTAAACATTTTTTCAATAGATGCCTTATAAGTTGGTTTTTGCATATATTCATTAAGTACAAAAATATTAGAGCTATATAAAATAACATATTTGAAATAGTAGAATAATAAATACCGGAAAATTCTTTAGTAGCTTGAAAAAAATTCTCTAGAAATCCATTAAGTTTTAAATTTTTTTCCCAATCATTATCTACAAGCATATCCCTTGGATTTTTACTATGGGCGTTAAATAATAAAGTTATAGGTTGTTTATAATCGTAAGCAACAAGTAGTTTCTCATACAGAGAATTCCACCTAGTCGAGACTTCTTCTGGAATTTTTCTATAAGGTAATCCACAATCATGACAAGCTTTTTATACTCTTTGCGTCTTTGTATTTTATTACCTTTAATTTTTTTTATAGCAAATTGTATTTTATCAAGAATTCTTTCAAAAAGTTTTAGGCCATCCTTTACAACTAAGTTATAAATATGGCACGCACATCTTATATGAAAATGATCAGAAAAACATGGAGTTAATCGAACTTTTAAAAGTCTTATAGCATAATCATTAGAAGTAGCATTGTTTAATGTAATAGTCATAATTTTATCATTTATTCCATAATAATCACAAATTTCATTAATATTTTGTGCAATAAAACTTTCAATGTGCCTATCATCAATATATCTATATGCTAAAATACGTTTTTGCATAGACCAATTTTGATCTATCCAATGACATGTTACCGTTAAATAATCATTACCGTTAGTACTACGGCCTATGTTAGAAGTGATAACCACTTTGCCATTAAAATAATACAATGCATAACGTAAATATTGTTGATATTCACTTGCAAATTTAAAAATATCCCTTCTAACAGTTGATCTAGGAAAACCATTAAAAACATGATTATATGTTTCTCGAATGTAATGAATAAATCAGGAGAGGAAGGAAATGTAAAAGGCAAATCCTCCACCGCAAATAATTTTGCCATATTTTCCCTATCTGTGTTTTTATCATATTTAGGTCCAAATTTCCCCGTCGTCGGGTTAATTTGACACTGTATTTGGTCGGGGACACTATGTGAACCTTGTCCCGTAGCTGAGACTCGGTTTCGACTCATACTAGGGGGAATAAGAGGCATTCCAGTTTCAGGCTGAGACTCAGTCTGAGCCTGAGGTGGACTAGTGGGTGTGTCATCTAGATTATCGTCTAAATTAAAGTTTGGTTCATCTACCTCATCATCTAATGATATATCATTAAAAAAAAGCAGTTTCATCTATATAGGTGAAATAAATGAAATCATCGGAATTAGGAATAGGATTACTAGAAGAATTACCCATGCCCTTGTTACCCCTACTAGAAGAAGCACCCTTACCCTTTTAAATATACCTCTTAATCCTTCCATTTTAATTATGCAAATAAATAATTAAAAATAATGAAATTAAGTGCGATAATTAAAATAAAGTAACAATAATAATTTAAAGAAGGAACAAAGGTACCAAACGCCGACGTAACGTCGACGTGTAATCGAGTTTGAAAATTGAAACTTTGCTCGATTGATGATGCTCAAGCTAGTTGCCAACTTCACTCCCAGTTTTTTAACTTTGATGTAAATGATAAAAAAAATAAATGTAGTAGACAATGTAGAATTGTAGAGGGATAAATTGAGATATTAGAGAGATTGTAGTAAGATTTGTGAGAAAAATGAGGTATTTATATTTGAGAAATAGGGTTAAAATGTAAATATATTAACTTAGGGGTAAAAAATAAATATTAAGGGGGTAGGGGGGCCAAAAATGGCCGTTATAGCCGTTGCACAACGTCCAAAATCGAAATTTGGCCGTTGCAACAATTATTTTTGCAAAGGGGGAGGGGGGCTGGCGGGGCGAGGGGTGGTCGGGATGGGGCGGGCGGGACGATCCTAGGCCCCGTCCCGAGTTCGAACCCCGACATCGATAATTTTTTTTAATGGGGGATCGGGACGGGGCGGGCCGGGTAGCGGGATGGGGCGGGTCGGGATCGGGCCGACCCGGCCCACTGGACAGCCCTACTTCTGTAATAGGAAAGATTGGCTTTTCTTTCTTGTTCCTTTTATTTTAGCTATCTATATCTAATTTATATGTGAGAAAAAACATCAATCATTCTAATATCTGAATATTTTACAGGAGCATTTTGATGCTTTGAGCAATGAATTTAGAAGTGAAGTTGAGCTTTTGGCAAAAATTGAGCACCGGAACTTAGTTAGGCTTCTTGGTTTTGTTGAGAAGGGAAATGAACGCCTCATCATTACGGAGTATGTACCTAATGGTACACTAAGAGAACATCTTGATGGTATAGCATTTCTTAAACCCTAGTGCCCTGACCACAACTTCATGATGGTAAAAATGTGTGGAGACAATAATTTTGAGTTCTCTTGCAGGTGGACGTGGAAAAATCTTAGATTTCAATCAGCGACTTGAAATTGCAATTGATATTGCTCATGGCCTAACTTACCTACATCTATATGCTGGTATGTTACTGTTCCTAGCTAATTATTCTCTTTTCTTAGTTAGGAATGGTTTATCGATGCTTGAAAAAAAAATGAAGAAAGGGGAAAAGATCGAATCTCCATTGGAATTTTAAGGCCAACTGTAGTTATGATCTATAGCCACTCCGGTCAAGTTTCTGGAAAGCCAAAAGTGTTTCTTATTTTAGAGAGTTGATGTGTTTGGGTCACAAAAAAAAGGGTATTTTTGAGTAGTAGCAAAAGTTATTTTTCTGAAGCAGAAAAAAATAGTTTTTTTCGAGAAGCACTTTTGGTACCTTGCCAAAGTAGAAATTGTTCCTGAAATAAAGTGCTTTTCAAATTGGTTTGCCAAAACACAAACTGCTTCTCTCCAAAAATACTTTTTTCGATAAGCACTTTTGACAACAAACACTTTTCAAAACAAGCAGAATTTGGAGGCTTGGGCAAACGGACTATTATTGACCTGATAGATTCTTTTAGTTGAGATCTTTTCATTTCTTAGCTTTCAAGGATAGTTTTCCAAGCCATATAATTTATCCCTATGTTGAGCTTCAAAATCTCATAACCCACTCTTTTAAACCATGATTCAAATGTTTTAAGTTTTGGTCCTTGGTCTATTTTGATCTGCCGATCATTTGGATTTGATGTAATTCTATTTTTGCTTGCCACAGGGAAGCAAATTATCCATAGAGATGTGAAGTCATCAAACATTCTCCTGACAGAGAGCATGCATGCCAAAGTTGCAGATTTTGGATTTGCCAGGCTTGGAGACTCGGACTCCGATAACACTCACGTTTCAACCAAAGTGAAAGGCACAGTTGGTTACCTTGACCCTGAGTACATGAAAACATATCAACTCACACCAAAGAGTGATGTATACTCATTTGGGGTACTGTTATTAGAAGTTTTAACGGGTCGTCGTCCTGTGGAGCTTAAAAGACCTGCTGATGAGAGGGTGACACTTAGATGGGTAAGCTCATTTACTTCTTTTTTCTCGTTAAGTTAATTTGGGTATATCTTATATTGTTGGCTCTACCAATCATCTTTGTTAAAAAGTTACTCCCTCCGTCCCCAATTTATGTGACACTCTTTCCTTTTTAGTCAGAACTAAAAAGAATGACATCTTTCTATATTTAGTAACAATTTAACTTCAAACTTCCCGTTTTACTCTTAATGATATGATTTATAGCCACACAAGTATTTATGGCTTAAACTGCGTGTCCAATCAAACACACCAAATTGGTATGGAGGGAGTAATTAATTGCAGAATTAGCTTATTTCTGTTAGATGTGCTAATTTGTGTTTACATCTGTTACTTTCTCTACTATCTTGCTTGGATCTTCCAAAAATGCCTCTGCACCCGTGACGGATTTTGAAGGATTCCACATGCACCTGTCGACATTTTTTGAAGGATCCGAGCAAATCAAGTATTTAAGAATGAGAGCAACATGTATTTTGCTAATCCATATATTAACTTATCGGGTACAAATATGATATGTATATGCAGGTTTTTAGGAAGTACAACGAAGGATGCTTATTGGAGATGTTGGACCCTCAAATGAAGGAATCCATAAACGGGGAGATACTAGTGAAAATGTTTGGTTTGGCCATCCATTGTGCAGCACCTACCCGAAAAGATCGCCCCGATATGAAGATCGTCGCGGAGCAGCTTTGGGCAATTAGAATGGATTATTTGAGGAACGGAAGGAGACAGTATTAACTGCAAATATACTGTGACTACCAGAGTGTTCCGCCGATTAACAGAAATGCTAGCGGAATTCGAGTACTGTCCATCCGAGTTTATATCCCCTGGAAAGGAAAAAGATTCAGAGATACTTGCTCAATCTTCCACTTATTATTTGTATTTTATTGTATATGTGAGCAGTTAAGGTACCTCTTTTCTTGATGTTGATTCATTGAGTAACAAGTAATAGGAAAAGAGTTCCTTACTGACAGTAGTTCAAAGGATTGATCTTTTTTTTTTTTATATAAATTAAAAATTACCGATTGCTAGTGGCACATTGTTTGAAATGTTGTGGATAATTGGCTTGCCTCTGTATCATTATTCACTTAAATATAATCCAGCGTTCGAATTCGCGACGTGTCTAATTTACACATTGCGTGTTGTGTTCTTATTGCTGGACCAGAAGCCTGGGGATAATTCTAAGGATTAATTATCGGTTGATGGGGCTGAAAGAAGCTTCTTTGTTCAAGTATTTTTTATGCCATTTTACTGTGTCGTTACTAGTAGCATTTTATCAGCAGTACAAGTGACCACCTTTTTTAGTGCAACTAGGGGCATACGCCAAGGAGATCCTCTGTCACCTTATCTGTCCACAAAATATAAATATGGTTGTTGACTATACAAGCCGTTCACCTATAAAAATCGATCGTAATGGCCTGTCTTTTCTCATCTTTGCTGATTACATCATGCTAGCATCCAAAGATGTCACTCCATCATTGACACTCTTTTAACACTTTCATTGCCAAATCCAAGATATTTTTTTCTCAAGCAACTGCACTCCAAACATTATCCACACTCTTTCCATATGACGGAAGGACGCTCATCTGGAAAATACTTGGTGGGTCAAGAAGTGAATATTGAAAAGTCCTTCTCATTCTGCTTTTGCAGCTGTTGGAAGAGTGTTGCAATTTTTTTTAGCATATTAGAAAATAACGATAATAATAATAATAAAATAAATCAATTAATTAGCGGCTAAGTTTGTCTTAAGGGATTTTATGAGAATTATGAGTAATGAGCAAAACATAAAGACCAAAAAAGACTAGGTTTTAACGAAAGAAAAATTTAGAACTAGAATTGGTGGGGTGCGCCAGGCCAAGGCAATAGTGCAACGTCAAGGCGACGCTTGAAGGACCCGATAGCAAGCTACCGTGATGGACCTTTCCCATTAAGAAATAGAGTTATTATCGTGTGGGTCAATGACTCACATATCACATATTAAACTGATAAGAACATATATTACACTTGATCTTAGCCAAAAGGCCGAGAAAGGTATGCTTTTCCAGGTATTTCACGGGCTCTTTTATATCGAACTTCCACATTGCAGCTCTCCTATGCAGTCAGTGTGGGACTAGAAATAGCTTCTGCATTTCTCTACAAGAGACAAGATTTTTAGTTCTAATAGGCTGAAGTAAAGCGAAGACAAAATGTTCACTATTCTCAACTGCAAAAGTGAGAATTATACATAGGATGGTTTAAAATCATCAGTTGGAATATCATAATGAACAAACTTATCAGTTCTGATTACACTATTATCAAGCTCACTTTGTTGGCTACATACATTTCCAGCGTATCTTGCTCCAAAACTGTTGTTATTAGTACCATATTTTCCAACCATATAGTATTTGTAAATAGTCCAATTACAAATTTTAAAAAGAAAACTGCCTTTTCATGACACTATTCAAAAAATTGGGATGAACTCTAATACTGATTGTATATGTTGTAGACATCCCAAACCAGATGTTGGGTGGCGGTATTCCAAATTTGAGTGAGGAATGGGCACTCCTAAATTACGTAAAATGAATACACAATGTTTTTGGCCAAACAAAAAAGATGAGTCTTTTCATTATAACACACCTATTTATATACATAGTTAATAGATACCCACTATTGCCACTATGCTATTAGTGGGAGAGTAACCTCACATGATCTAATTATCTTCCCACTAACTTGCAATAACAACTAACAACACCCACTAAAATAATGAATTAACATAACTACTACTACTGCCACTAATTAACTGATGCCTAAACAAGAGAACCCCTAAAGCTGAAAATCCTTGACCCAACTTGGAGCTTGTTGGGTTCGTTTGGGCCTTGTGCTCAACTTATTACTTGGGCCTTGATGAATGATAGAGTTTTGGTCCACATCAATTCCCTCCCCTTCAAAATGGGCCTTGTCCTCAAGGCCCATGGGATTAATAATATGTTGCTGGCTTGCACTATCCGAATCAGTCTGTTGAGAATATAATCAAATATTAAAAGTGTGTTCTATTTAACAGCTTAAGCTTTTAGATCAAATGGTCACACACTTCAATATGAGGTTGAGTTAGGCCCAATATTCATTCTTTATATGCATCTCGGTTGGGCTCTCCATATATCTACTTACAAGGCTTACTGCATACATAATGTCGATCCTCGTGGCAGTTAGATACATTAAACTGCCCACAATTTACTTGTAAAGCGTGTTATCCACCTTCTTTTCTCTCCCGGCTTTGTTTAGTTTTAAGCCAAACTCAACTGGAATGCTGATTGGATTGCAATTCTCCATTTTAAACCTGTTTAAAATTTCTCGCACATATTTCTTTTGAGAAACAAATATCCCATGATCAGATTGCAGCATTTCTAAACCAAGAAATGCATCTTACCAAGATCAGACATGTCGAATTCAGTCATCATAAACTTCTTGAAATCAGCAAACATGACACTAATAGTCCCCGTGAATATAAGATCGTCAACATATAAACACACAATAAGCATTTTTCCATCATCCCCATTTTTCACAAAAAAATGTATATTCATATGGACACTTTTGAAAACCCACTTTCAAAAAATAAGCCTCAATGCGATTATACCAAGCTCGTGTAGCTTGTTTTAGTCCATAAAGCGCTTTTCTCAATCTATAAACTTTATGCTCATTTCCAATCTTAATATAACCAGGGGTTGTTCAATAAATACCTCTTCCTCCAAGTATCCATGCAAGAATGCCAATTGACGTCCAACTGGAAGATAGTGAAAGATGGAATAATTTCCCTTAGGGATTCCTTTCATTATTCATAATATATATAGCTGTACAAAGGTTGATTCCTAATATGGTACGAATTCTAACTTACCTTACAAAGGTTGATTCATAATACAATTAGAATCCTAAGTTACCTTAAATATACATCTATCATAATTACAAAATATACAGAGAATATTCGGAGAATATTTGCTAATACTCCCCCTCAGACGGAGCGGGAGGAGGCCGAACGCTAAGGCCGGATCGGAAAGCCTCGGTGAAGAGGCGTCGCGGTAGTCCCTTTGTGAAGATGTCTGCATATTGATAAGAGGAAGGCACGTGTAATATTTTGACCTGACCACGGGCAACCTTCTCTCGCACAAAGTGGATATCCATCTCAATATGCTTAGTCCGCTGATGTTGGACCGGATTATGAGACATATAGATGGCAGACATGTTGTCACAATAGACTATAGACGCCTTGCGGAGTGGACACTGGAGCTCCAAAAGAAGATTTCGGAGCCAACAGATCTCAACAACTACATTAGCAACACCGCGATATTCTGCTTCAGCACTCGAACGGGATAGTGTGGCCTGCCTCTTGGCGGACCATGAGATAAGATTATCCCCAAGAAATACACAGTACCCGAGGTGGAGCGACGTGTGTCTAGGCATCCTGCCCAATCTGCATCCGTGTAGGCAAGTAACTTGGTTGGGGCAGAGGGGTATAGGTGTAATCCAAAGTCTAGTGTGCCCTTAACGTATCTGATAATACGTTTGATGGCGGTAAAATGGGACTCTCGGGGATCGTGCATGAACAGACACACCTGCTGAACGACATATGCAATATCAGGCCTAGTGAATGTAAGATACTGAAGAGCACCTGCTAGACTCCGATATAGAGTGGGATCGAAACGGCGCACCGTCATTGGCACTAAGCTTGGATTTGGAGTCCACCGGAGTTGGCATAATTTTACAATTTGCCATCTTGGCCCGTACACTATCTCTTCGCATACTTACGCCGACACGGGAACATAGTGGGCTGCGGATCCGGTTACCGATATACCCAAAAAATAACTTAGCTTGCCCAAGTCAGTCATAGCAAATTCAGTTTTGAGTAGAGCAATGATTTCATTCTTCAAACGGTCAGATGAGGCAGTAAGAACAATATCATCGACATATAATAGCAAAAATACAGTGCTGCTACCTCGGTGAAAAGTGAAGAGAGAGTTATCACACCTGCTACATACAAAACCAATCTGCAGAAGATATCTGGCAAAACGATCATACCAAGCACGGGGTGCCTGTTTCAATCCATACAATGACTTCCTGAGACGACACACAAACTGCGAAGCTACCGGATGAACAAAGCCAGGAGGCTGATGCATGTACACAGTCTCTTTCAAATCCCCATGAAGGAATGCATTCTTGACATCAAGCTGATGAATCGGCCAATGCATGCCCATAGCAATACTGAGAACAATCCGAATAGTGGCCGGTTTAACAACCGGACTGAATGTCTCACCACAATCAATACCCTCCTACTGATTAGTGCCATTGGCGACTAGTCTTGCCTTATACCTCTCTAAGTCACCACTGTCTCTGAACTTGTGCCGAAATAGCCACATACACCGGATAACATTCACACCTTCGGGTCAAGGTACCAAATCCCAAGTGTTCTGCTTAGTTAAAGCGTTAAATTCCTCGCACATGGCCGCATTCCAATTTGGGTCCAGTTTGGCTAGTTTTGGATTTTTTGGAATGGGTGATAAGGTTTGTGTGGAGAGATTGAAGTGAACCTTGGGTTTGAAGATCCCGTATTGTGCACGAGTCTTCATGCGATGAGAGGGCAGTGGCGGTGGGTCAGGGCTGGAAGGTTCTGGTCCACTGGTTCTGGACCAGTGGGCAGCAATTCAGTTGGACTGGTTTCTGGTGACTCGACTGGGGGCTGTAGGGGTGAGCAGGGAGCTGTTGGGGTGGTGCCGGACAGTGGCGAGACTGTCGGAACAGTGGGCTGCTGTTGGTATAGATTTTGGATGACCGGGGACAGACTTGGTTCATCGGGAAAGATGTAATCGGTGGTTTGAAATTTCCGAAGATTTGAAAAAGGAAAGGTTGTCTCGTCGCCAAGAATTCAGCACCGCTAATGCAACCACCATTCTGATGGTGCAAAAACTTATGTGTAGTCCATACCATATTCTTGTTTGTACCCTTTAGCTACCAGTCGTGCTTTATACTTGTCAATTTCACCATTTTACTTTAGCTTCGTCTTATAGACCCACTTGACACCAAATGTTTTGTGCCCATTAGGAAGATCAATAAGCTCCCAAGTATCATTCCTTTCAATAGCTTCAATAATAGAATTAGATTGCATTTAAAATTGTACATCTCCTATATTAGGTAGAATTAGATGTCTCTTACAATTAGGATTGATTAGCTACTTAGTTTGTAGCAAGGTAAATATTTTTGTACAATTATATATAGTGTAAATCATTACTGAAATAATCAAGAAAGAATATTTCTTACATGGTATCAGTAGTCTAGGGAAAGTTTCTGAAATCCTAACCCTACTTTCTTGTGTCCGATGCCCCCCTCTTCTTCTTTTTGTCGCCGACCACCCTTCTCCCCGTCAGCCATGTCTGACTCAAAATCTTATTTTCATCCAACCCTCACAATTTCCAACATCAAATCCCATGTTTCCATCATTCTTGAGATGGAAAACGTCCATTATGCAACATGGGCGAAGCTCTTCAAGATTCACTGCCGCTCCCACCGGGTCATTCATCACATAATTCCTACAGAAAAAAGGCAAAGAGAATGTGCCGAAAACCGACGATGAAAGAGAATTATGATTAACCCTTGACGCGACAGTTCTTCAATAGATTTATGCCACTATTTCTAGCGATTTGGTGCATACAATTATTGAGCATGACTCTACGGCGATGGAGGCTTGGGATCGCTTACACGACTTATTCCAAGACAACAATTTGCTGCATATAATTATTGAACATGAATTCTCCACCACCGACATGGCGGACTTTCCCAATGCTTTCGCATATTGTCAACAACTCAAGGTGTTACCGGACCAACTCAAGAACGTTAGCGCACCGGTCACTAACAATTGGCTTGTTTTACAACTAGTGGTTGGCCTCACCGGCACGTGTAGTGGAGTAGGTACGTTCATACGCCAATGCAGTCGTCTTCCACCGTTTTACCAAGCCCGCTCTATGCTCATTCTCAAAGAAGTAGATTTTGCCAAGAAGATAGCCACCGTGTCAAATTCTACCTTGGTTGCCGCTCCGTCCGATGAGAGTTCGTCACAATTTGAAAATTTGCTGCCACTTCGTGGCCAGAAGGGCCGAAATGGCGGTAATGGGAGCAAAAACTGCGGCTGCGATGGTGGTAAAGGCGACGACAATCGTCATGGAGGAGGTGGCGGCAGTGGTGGCCGGGTCGGCGGCCAACAACAATCGCCGGTCTAGTGGAAGCCGAGGGCACCCTGGGCAATGTCCGGCACCATGGGCCTGACAATGGCCTTGGGCCGTACCGCCCTGCCCCTATCCATCCAAAGCGAATCGGGCCGGTCCGGTCACATCCAAGAACCCGGCCAGGCCCGGTCTAGCGGTGTAGCAACCCAAGATTTCTTAGGCCACTGCCGAGCCAATGGCAGCAGGCCCACTCGGCAGTGGCGACCCCAATAGATATCGAGGTCGTGATGCACACTCTTGGGCTTATTCCGCCTGATGCAAATTTGTACATGGACACCGGTGAAATGTCTCATATGATATCCTGACAAGGTACTCTCTTATCCTATTTTAATTTGAGCAATAATCGTGGTATAATTGTCAGAAATGGTCATTCAATTCCAATTCGTGGTTATGATACTAAAAACTTGTCTCCCCCGAACCCACCGTTAATTTTGAAAAATGTCCTTCACGCACCTAAGTTAATTAAAATTTTGATTTCAGTTAGAAATTTACCACTGATAGTTGAGTTTCTGTTGAATTTGATCCTTTTGGATTTTCCGTGAAGGATTTTCAGACGGGGATGCGTCTAATGAGATGTGATAGTCGGGGCGAGCTTTATCCAATCACCACAACCACATATCAAGCAAAATTACCATCCACTTTTGTAGCTTTAGCTTCTTCTTTATGGCATGAACGTTTGGGTCATCCGGGAGCACCTGTTTTTGTTTCTCTTAAATAAAAACAAATTTATTGAGTGTACTAGACCTCGTAGTTCTCATGTTTGTCGCTCTTATTCTCTTGGAAAACATGTTAAGTTTCCTTTTGTTACTTCGAATTCTTATACTGTTATGCCCTTTGATATTATTCATAGTGATATTTGAACATCTCCCGTTTTGAGATCTTCAGGCCACTGATATTCACTTCCGTTGTTGGATGATTACTCTAATTTTTGTGGACATTTCCTTTGTCTAAAAAGTCACAAGTGTTTTCCACATTTCTATCCTTTAGAGCATACATCCCACTCAATTTGAACGGGACATTAAAAATATTCAGTGGGATAATGGTAGAGAATTTGATAATGGGCCTTTTTGGGATTTTTGCAAAACTAATGGTTTGTCGTTTAATCTCTCGTGTCCACATACATCATCTCAAAATGGAAAAGCAGAAAGAAAAATTCAAACCATTAATAATATTGTTAGAACCTTACTTGCTCATGCCTCTCTACCACCATATTTTTGGCATCATGCATTATAAATGGCAACCTATCTGTTAAACATTCGAACAAACACGTAGCCTACAAATCCCCATTCAAAATTTTATACCTAAGGGACTCTTAATATTCTCATTTACGGGTTTTTAGGTGCTTATGCTAACCTCTCTTTCCTTTTACTACCATTAATAAACTCCAACCCCGGTCAACTCCGTATATTTTTTTAGGATATCTGTCAAATCATCGTGGTTACAAATGTTTTGACTTATCCTCTAATAAAATCATCGTAAGTCATCACGTAATTTTTGATGAAACAAATTTCCCTTTTGCCAAATTACATTATTCCGTGCCTCTTACCTATGAATTTCTTGACGATAATATAACTCTGTATTTAATCCATAAATTAGCCTTCCAAATAGGCCCAATGTTTCCCGGTGTCTCAGCCCAATCACCGAGCCCAGCGGCTGCTGGCCCAACTGAGTCTCTCGCCGGCAGACCACTACCACGAGGCCCGGTGGCTGGCAGTTCGCTGGGACACGGCCTACCGTCCGGCTCGAGCAGCCCACTGCCCAGTAGTCTAGTCACTGCCAGCCCACTACCGGGCAATCTGTCCTTCCCGCCAGGCTCAACTCCAATTCTGGCCCAACGGCCTGTCACTCGTAGTCAACGCAGAATTTTTAAGCCAAACAAACAATACGGCCTTTACACCCATATTTCCAAGTCACTGTTGCCTCGTAATCCTGTGTCTGCCCTTAATGACCTGAATTGAAAAATGGCTATGGATGATGAATTTAATGCTCGTATTAATAATAGAATGTTGGATTTGGTGTCCCGTCCCCCTGATGTTAATGTGATTCGGTCTATGTGGATATTTAGTCATAAATCTGATGGTACTTTTGAGAGGCACAAAGCCCGTATTGTAGATGATAGGAAGAATCAACAGGTTGGTGTGGATTGTGGTGAGACTTTCAGTCTGGTGGTCAAACCGGCAACTATCAGGACGGTCCTAAGTCTGGCTCTTTCGAAGGCATGGCCGCTTCATTATCTTGATGTAAAAAATGCATTCCTGTATGGAGACCTCAATGAAACAATGTACATGTATCAACCCATGGGGTACAGAGACCCTACTTATCCTAATCATGTGTGCCTGGTGAAGAAATCATTATATGGGCTCAAACAAGCTCCTAGGGCCTGGTACAAGAGGTTTGCATATTACGTTTCACATATTAGATTTTCTAATAGTAGGTCTAATCATTCTCTATTCATATATCGTTAGGATAATGATATTTCTTACATTCTTTTATATGTGGATGATATTATCTTAACTGTCTCATCTGATGCTCTTCGCAAGTCTATCATGTCACTACTTGGCTCTGAGTTTGCAATGAAAGATCTAGGGTCACTGAGTTACTTCTTGGGGATAGCTGTGACACGTCATGCAGGTGATTTATTTTTATCCCAAAAGAAGTATGCAACAGAGATTGTTGAACGAGTTGGCATGTCATCGTGTAGGCCATCTACTACTCTGGTTGACACTAAACCGAAGTTGAGTGCTTTTTCCAGTAAGCCATATGCTGATCCATCACATTATCGCATCCTTGCAGGGGCCCTGCAATATCTCACCTTCACGAGGCCCGACATCTCTTATGTTGTACAACACGTTTGTCTATTCACTCGATGGAGGATTACATGCATGCTCTCAAATGCATTGTGCGTTATATTCAGGGTACTCTCGATCATGGCTTGCATTTATATCTGTCTTCGACAACCACTCTATTTCATATACAAATGCCGATTGGGGTGGTTGTCCGGATACCAGACGCTCCATGTCTGGTTATTGTGTATTTCTTGGTGATAATTTGGTATCTTGGTCCTCAAAATGGCAAGCAACCTTGTCCAGATCTAGCGCCGAAGCAGAATACCAAGGAGTCGCCAATGTGGTGTCTGAATCTCGTTGGCTATACCTTATTTTAGAGCTCTACTATCTGGTTCCGAAGGCGACATTGGTTTATTGTGATAATGTTGGTGTTATTTATCTCTCAGGGAATCCGGTTCACCACCAAAGCACTGAACATATTGAACTGGATATTCACTTTTGTTCACGAAAAGGTTGCTCATGGACAAGTGCTAGTCTTACATGTCCCATCACGTTATCAGATGGCCGACATTTTTACAAAAGGTCTTCCGTTGGTTTTAGTTGAGGACATTCGGGACAGTCTCAACATACGCCGACCTACTGCTTCGACTGCGGAGGTGTGATAGAACAGGAAAATTATATTTAGTCATAATTATGTATATTCTGTATATGGTAGATGTATATTGTAGTTATTTCTTACTGTAATTGTAGCCTGGGATTAAGTTTGTATTTTAGTATATGTACTATGATTTTGGAATGAAATAATCAAGGATGAATATTTCTTACACTCCTCCTTAATTTTGAATTTTCTTTTCATGTCGATCATGCATTGTTCTTTGATGATTTGTGCTTCATTTTCAACATCCTCTTTGTATCACTTTACCTTCAAAGGAAATCCTTACAAGGAATTAAGTTGGTGATCTAGGCATAACTTTCCACATTCATAAATTGATAGTTAGAACTTCAACTTTTCCAGCAATTCCGTCAAAATTAGCTTAAACTGAACAATCAGTCGATTCACTCTCCATTTTCTTTCAACTTTGTTTTTTGCAAACACAAACTTACGGAAGACTTCTCTTGTCTTCTTTCTTATCTTGTGAAGTCTTTTAAGACTCACACCTTCTCGACGGGTTATTTTTCTCTTTACAGACCTGGAGATTAACTCTTCTTTTGCAAATAGCCGGTCTCTCAACAAGCCCTCAAACCCGAAGACACACCTTCAATGGAGATTATCAAAATTTCACCTTTACACCTTCCACGATCGAACCAACAGTCTGATACCACTTGTTGGAAATATAAGGTGGGCCCTGATAATATTATATGACTAAAAGAGAATGGAATAGGGAGATGGACATTAATCTCACTTCATATCATTAGAACTCCACATCTACATAATAACATTATAATGGGTGTTTATATGAGAGCTCAAAGATGAATCTAGATATAAAACAACTAAAAGCTTTTACACCTCACTATGAACTTGGTCATCTCGAAAACACAAAATCATGCACCTAATAACATAAACTCTATACATCTAATCACATAGATATCCTAAACTACACATAGATATCCTAAAAGACACATAGATAAAACAAAATGCATGAACTTATAATATTCAAAATTATAATTCTAACACTTACACCCATCAAAATTGAAAAGGGAAATAAAAACCCTTTCTGTGTTATTTACTTTATCTTATTCTTATTTTACTTTTTATAATAGAGGCAAAGGAGTGTTATGAAAGGAGCAAAACATCCAAGGGGTTGTCGTGTTCTAGTTGGCCGGAAATGTGTCCCTATGCATGCAAAAATGAAGGTTTCACTTGGGGAAAGTGCACAATAATTAAGGGATAAAGCCATATCCTTTCAATGATGATCTCCCATAATAAATATTTTCATTTTTTAAAAATTATGTCTGTATGAGGATTAAGGAAAAAGGCCTAGTTAATTAGACTCTATCCCAATGTATCCTTTGACGATATATTATGGAATACCATTTTGGAGCTTTGACACTTCATTCTACCTCTTTATCTCTTAGATAACTCTTGTTTAAAAGAAGTAATGTCATTGCAGGCCTCAATCCTTCGATTTTCCAATTTGAATAAGGAGTTCTATGTTCGTATTGTAACATTACCTAGTGACAATTTATTCATGATTTTAAGGTGCTTCATAAAAAGCTTGTTCGTAAACTATGGCGAGGCCCCTTAGGCAACCGATCGGGGTTATGGTACCGACCTTCCCTCTATACCTCTACTTGCGTCCTTCATAATGAAAAGGATGTACTGGTTGATACCCTTTTTGCAACCAATAAGATCTGAATGATGAGCACTGTGTGTCTACACATATATACTAGTACTAAAGTAGAAAGTCATTCAATAACGCCGAATAATATCACATAAAAGGGGACAATGCTTGAGTCAATTAGGATGTGCATGATATCAAGATTGCAGAAGAATAGAGATAACATGATGAAACATGACAACAAAATTTGTCCAAGGATCTTAATGAAGTTAGAGCAAAATAAAACTAAGGTTGTTGAATGTATTGCCACCCAATTTCATTATCAAATTGAGGACATCTATTTTAGACTATTCTCTGTTGATCTTAAGAAGATGACATGTTCTTGTAGGAGATGAGACTTGAACCCAACCAGGTAGACTGGAAAAGCTAAGAAAGAGAGGAGATGATGAGACAATTTCAAAAGAATCAGAGCGTAAAACGCATACCTTATTGAAAGCATCAAGAAAAGACAAAAAGAAGAACTGCGGCACATGTGAAAAAAACAGGACATGATAGTAGAAGATGCCATACTCTAATGCAAAGCCATCAAGAAGAAGTTCACTGGCAACCTAGAAAAGAAGGTCTTTCTGGTGAACCAAGTAATGTAACAGAAGTAAGTGTTGGAAATTAGCCTTTGGCGGGAGTTGCGACCGACCAACTTTAACGGCTTAAACACTAGTGTTACGTATGTTGGAGAATCCGGTTCTTCACACATGCATGATCTACTAAGTACGTAGATAACCGTAGGGCCAAGAATCGTCAAATTTCATTGAGAAATGAAAGAGATATTGGTCCACGAAGTAAGGTGTTTGAAGCATGGAAAGTGTGGTATTGTGTTCAATTCTCCCTCATCGGTAGAGGAAGAAAGAATGGTTGTGTATATAAGACTCGAAATTGGTTTGGGGGTTGGGACCCCAAGGGGTATCCCATGTGTTTAAAGGAGGGAGGACCTAGTTGTGCTTCGGTTCAAGGAAAGACCACACGCGCGCCGCCGCGGGCTGTGGGATGTGGGCTGTGGGCCTTCTGATATTATCTTTTTGGGCCAGAGACCTTTGCCAGAAGTACAGTTTGGTCCCTAAAGTTTTCAGAAAGTCAGAATTTCGACGGTCAAAGCAGGTAGCTCTTGAGTTTCCTAAAGTAGAAAGTCTTCCTACAACTACCAAGCATCATTTCGTTACTCAATATTCTTCACGGTAGCTCTTGAGTTTCCTTTGCTCAAGTGTTCCATTGCTGTTTTATCTTGGGAGACAAATTGTCCAGGACGTATAAAGGATACATACGGGGCAATATTGTCTTAAGGACAGAGTGCCACACTCGACTCAGCAAAAACAGTTTCCAGTTTTTCTTATTCTACAAGTGTAATTTCAGATTTCTAGTTGAATTATTGAATCTTGGTTTATCCTTTCGAATACTTGTAATAGTGATATACTTCCCGTACTGCTTTATAAAGTACAATAGAGACAAGAGTCTCAACAACTTAAGACAATATTGTATTATATTACTATTAGTGTTCGAAAGATGTCGGTCAAAAGTTGTGAGACCAAATCTGGATATGGCAATGGTTTTCTGGTAGAAGAGAGTGATGATGATGAACGTGTTCATGGTGTCACCGCTACCAAGACTGGTGGAAACAAGCGCTCTCGAGAGCCTGAGGATGTCAACTGGGACAAGAGGAGAAGACTGAAAATGTTCTTCTATCTTGCAGCAGAAGGCCTATATCTGTCCCAGACAAAAGATCCGAATAATGGTAAGAAGGAAATGGACACTCAGTCTGATGAAGTGACTGAAGTGAGCCAGAATCCGAAATTGGATAAGTAGTTTTTCTTACTTGTCAAGAATAAAGATTAAATGATGTCTGATTAAAAATTGATTAAAGTAAGGAGGAATATGAAAAAAATTTTATATTCCTTACGCTTTAAAAATAAGAAGTTTAATCTCATCTTCTTTCCCGTTTAAAGATTGGATTTTGTAAACGACTTAAAAAGATCCGTTCTTTTAAGTGTAATGATTAAAAGTGTGTAAAGTATGTTCACACATACGATGGAGAGAGATCCACTAACTGTGCGAAAACTGTTACCACTCTTAAGTAAGCGCCAATAATTATCTGGGCACCAATCATAACGGAAGAAGTCTAAAAGTTAAAGACGTTGAGCCTGTCACACCATTTGACAGAAGATCCTTCATAGGATGATATTGGACACTCAGTCATACAAAGCCTCTGGGCGACTGGAGTGGGCCAAAATTCCTTTGATATGATGATATTGGACACTCAGTCATATAAAGCCTCCGGGTGACTGGAGTGGGGCCAGAATTCATTTCATAGGAAAAGTAATGGACACCTAGTGTGGTGGGCCAGAGTTTCCAGGTCTTAAACGATCTGAAGGCCTAAAGAAAGGCAGAAAAGAAATTGGACACTCAGTCTGCCAAAGCAACTGGAGTGGGCCAGAGTGTCCAGATCACATATGATCCGGTTACGCCCTAACCACGGGCAAGATGTTGTTCATGTGAAGCAACGACACCTCTAAAATAGAAGGGGTTGGAGAGGTTGTCCTCAATAGGACTTCAGGGAATGAAATCACTCTAAGATGAGGTGATGCATGTCCCAAACTTGGTTTAATGGACGCTGTTGGTCAAGCTGGTTTGAGACTAGTCCAACAGGTCTGTAATAACTAAGAATGGTACAGTATGTCTGTAGCCATATGAATGATATATTTGTAATCCGTGCATCTATGCCATCATAGATTAAGACACGTTAAATAGAAAGTCATTCAAAAGCTAACGATGTTGAGATTGTTGCCTTTTGTCGACATAAACCCTCAAAATAAATGTGAGGTAGATGAAGAGGCAAAATCACCTTTCCTAATTCCGTCAAGGGAATAGCGAAAGAAGCACCGCTCCTATAGAACTTAGTCACACCTACTTGGGTGATTTGAAGTTTATACAAAATAAAGGGGGGGAGACAAGTACATTATGACCTTCAATGATGATGGTACAACGTATTGTATCCTTTATTTATTGAAAAGCAAAGATGAAGTTGTTGAAGCGGATAAGCGCTACAAAGCAGAAGTTGAAAATCAACTAAGCCTACGGATTGAGAAATTCGTAGTGATAGAGGGGAGAATGTGAAGTATCGTTCATTAAACGACTGCTCATTACTCACCTCAGTCTAACGGTGTTAGCCAAGCGCAAACCCATATACCTAAATTATGTGGGGCAAGGCGATCCTTACCGCTAATGCGATTCTCAACAGAACTCCGCATAAGGATAAGGATAACTCTCCGTGTGAGACATGGAAATGATCTCACATACAAAAGTTATGATGTGGGGTGGCTTGGTAGAAGTTGGACTACCGAAACGGGTCAAGTTTGACCTAAGACTGTAGATTGCATATCCACCGGATTTGCAAATAACAGTAGTGTTTATCATTTTTGGCGTCAAAGAATGCTGAATTCTTTGGAGATAACTTTCTTTGAAAAGGAAAAGGAGTAATTGCTCAAGGTTAACAAGAACCCGCGAGGGCCTGACTTTCCGGAACTAGACGTTCCGTATCTACAAGACTCGAAAGTTGCTGGCTATCCGGGACTTAATATTCCAGATCTGCAGAACTCAGGGATTCTAGATGTTAAACCGAGACGGAGCAAAGAGGGGACAAAGACTTGTTCCAGTCCTTCTAGCTTGTATGGTTAAGAATGAACCATGGACAATTAACAAATAATTGTCATCTCCAAAAGCGCTGCTTTGGAATGAAGCTAAAGAGAGAAATATATTCCATCATATAGAACCATACTTGTGTAATGGTTGATCTTCCTCCGGGAAAAGAACCTTTGGGTTATAAAAAGTGTTCCCCTGTGAGTAGCTTCACATTCAGGGCCATTGTAGTCTTACATGGCATGGGTGTTGAAACAGCCTTCCCAACCGGAGAGTTGGAAGAAGAGGATTAGAATTGGTTTGCTTTGAATCGTTGGGCTTCTTCCGAACTTTCATTTTGGTCCCCGAAATGTTAACATTTTGGTCCTGAAAGTCTCAGATAAAACAGAAACAATGAATCTGACCACAGAAATATTGACTCTGAAGTTAAAAAGCCAAACAGTTGGAAAACCAACAGTCTGAAAGTGAAAGTCATATTGAAACAAAGTCTCGATATGAAAGACATGGATATCACAGATGACATCTTAGGAATTGGATTTCTAAAGACATCTAACGGATCGGTCGATAGTTGACGAGTCTCGTTGAAGCCATCAATGGATATGAATCATAGAACGATTGGAATCATGGTGCACCCATAGACAAGGAGCGATACACACGGATCACGTGTAGTTCAATGTATTGTACACACTACAACCGACCTGGTATCGTCCTACAATCAGATCAGTTGAACTAAGGTTCACTAATAATCTTAATACATGATCAATAGAAGGCGTTAAGTCGGATATGACGATATCTGAATTATTCGCTTATCTACGGATTATAGTATCTTGGATGTCCAGCGGTTCTGAGAGAACACGGTGATGCAACCGGACATCGATTTGAAGAACACCAAAGCCACAAGTAAATGTGTATGGTGGTTCTTGGAAAATCCTCTAAGCAAACTTGCATCGGCCGATTCATGGTGGAATCAGAGTTTATCGCTTTATACAAAGCATGAAAGAAGTTGAGTAACTTCGCGACTCCTTAGAGGACGTCCCTTATTGGGAGAAACTCGTGCCTTCAGCAGTTATACACTGTGGCTAGCCGGTCGGCTTTAGGAAGGACATGGATGACGGCGTCTGGACATATCTGTCAGGATCTGTCAGGAGACATAAGACCGTATGGCAGTTGATCATCACGAGTGTCACTTCCTTATTTACTAACTAAGGGACTACCCGGAGATCAAGTGTTCTGCCTGTCTAGGGAAATGGGCTTAAAACCCAAAATATACGGACCAATACAGTGGCAACCCAACCTTACTAACTGGAGATCCCAGTAATTTGGTTCAATGGGAAAACTAAGTTGTAAAGGTTCAATTGATCGCTTCAGTGGAAGCATGAGCACTTCGGATAGTGATTTCTGAAAAGAAACACCAAATCCAAAGTCGTTCCCGCGATAGACGTTAAGTGCTATCTGCAGTATGGGTAAAGGTTAAGGTTTCAAAACCTGTAATGATCCTCAGCAGTTGAGGTTAGGTCTTTGGGAAACTTTTAATGGTTCCTAACACTTGTGAAGTGGGGTATAGCAGGATACCTTGTAGGAGACCACCTATTTAAGTGCGAGGACGGGCTGCCTCAAATGAATGCACTTAAGAATCCAAGACGTTGTCCATGGCCAAAACGGACAAAACATTACGAAGAAGAGAGTAAGGGAATTTGTTGTGTTGGTACCATTGACTTGGCTTACACTAAACACTGACGGTTCAAGACATCACGTTCACCGCGCAGTAAGTCTGATGGTATTCAACTATGGAAGGTTCAAAGCTGAGGCTACCTCTCCTTATGCAACATCGGTCCGCTGAAATATTGCTGGAAATGAAAAGACACCATGTGAGTGCGCCAAAATCTCTTTCAAGAGGGGATTGTTGGAAATTAGCCTTTGGCGGGAGTTGCGACCGACCAACTTTAACGGCTTAAACACTAGTGTTACGTATGTTGGAGAATCCGGTTCTTCATACATGCATGATCTACTAAGTACGTAGATAACCGTAGGGCCAAGAATCGTCAAATTTCATTGAGAAATGAAAGAGATATTGGTCCACGAAGTAAGGTGTTTGAAGCATGGAAAGTGTGGTATTGTGTTCAATTCTCCCTCATCGGTAGAGGAAGAAAGAATGGTTGTGTATATAAGACTCGAAATTGGTTTGGGGTTTGGGACCTCAAGGAGTATCCCATGTGTTTAAAGGAGGGAGGACCTAGTTGTGCTTCGGTTCAAGGAAAGACGACACGCGCGCCGCCACCGCCCGCCCATCCCGTCTGGTTCTGGTTCCGGGTTCCGGGTTCTCGGGTTCTCGGGTTCTCGGGTTCTCGGGTTCTTGGGTTCGCGGGCCTCGGGCTTCGGGCCGCGGGCTGGGGGCCTTCTGATATTATCTTTTTGGGCCAGAGAACGTTGCCAGAAGTACAGTTTGATCCCGTGTTTCACAAGTACTGTTTGGACCGGAATTCTTTCAGATGTACAGTTTGGTCCCTGGAGTTTCAAGATGTACAGTTCGGTCCCTGAAGTTTTCAGATAGTCAGAATTTCGACGGTAGAAACGCCAAACACTCAATTCAGCCATTTATTTTGGCTGAATTACTCCTCCTATAATGGCCAAATCCGTTGGTCTTTCACCATTTATGTTGGTGACTTTACTACCTTCATAATGGCCATTATTTGGCTATTATGGAGGCAGTTTTTCAGTCCCCTCCCTCACCTATATAAACACCCCCTTACAGCATTGTTGAGCAACACATATGTACACGAAAATACAGAAGCATACACAACCAAAAACAGTTCTTCCTACAACTTCCAAGCATCATTTCGTTACTCAATATTCTTCACGGTAGCTCTTGAGTTTCCTTTGCTCAAGTGTTCCATTGCTGTTTTATCTTGGGAGACAAATTGTCCAGGACGTATAAAGGATACATACGGGGCAATATTGTCTTAAGGACATAGTGCCACACTCGACTCAGCAAAAACAGTTTCCAGTTTTTCTTATTCTACAAGTGTAATTTCAGATTTCTAGTTGAATTATTGAATCTTGGTTTATCCTTTCGAATACTTGTAATAGTGATATACTTCCCGTACTGCTTTATAAAGTACAATAGAGAAAAGAGTCTCAACAGTAAGTACTCAAAAAAGCATTAGATTAATGAATTACCCCTTATTTAGTTTGTTGGAAACTATGAGCTAAGTTGTTCTTACTGATTATATTGATTTGTTTCTCGCTTTCTAGAGTCACAGGTGTCTAGCAGAATAATGAATTTGATACTGGATCTGCATCTACAAAAAACATAAATGAGATAAGAAATTACGTATTACAAGAAAGCAGCAGACTAAATAAGAAATATTTTAAACCTTTTTATCAGACTTGGACACTGCTCTTTGCACCATTTAACTTGTTTGAATTAAATTTTGAATATTTGGTTTCAAAAATTATTAGCGAGTGTGGAACATCAATGCAGTCTAGTTCCTCGTTTGTGAGCCCAAAATTTGTAATTCATTTTCTTATCTTCTATTACATATCGTCATATTGAAATTCACCAGTCGTATGTTCTAAAATGTATATTGCAGATTAAACAACGTAGTCAGAAAACAACACAGCCTAAAGAGGAACTGATGAGTTCTGCATTCATTTCAACAGAAATTGGCAAGCACTACAGCCAGGATACAGAAATGAGGAAAACAATATGCCCCAGTATCAAGGTTACGGGAGGCGCTTTCTCAACCAGCAAAAGAAGAGGAAAGGAACCACAAGCTAAGAAGAAAACAGTTGGCTCACATGAATAAGGAAATAAAGAATGATCACACAGAAGATTGTGTTTTTTACATCTATTTTCTTTTTAATGATTTTACACTTATTCCATAATCATCATTTAGGGAGAATTTCTTCGTGTTCGTGATAACTAAAACATCATGTCTTTAGTATATGCCAGCTACAACCATTGCTATTTCAGGCTATCAGTGGAGTTCTTTTGCTTTCAAAGCACTCTATTTGAGATAATTTGTGTACTATGGAGTATGGAATGAGAGAAACCAATGGTGCTTGAAGGAAAAGGCAGCCTAAACTACAAATGTTTGTATCAGCTAGCGTTTGGTGGACTGAATACTGTTTACGACATTTATTCTTTGATAGACTTTCTTTCCTTTCTACATCAAGAACCAACTAAGCAACTACCAGTTTATTTTCTGCACTTCTGTGCAATTTTTATATCTACTTAAATTACTCTTTGATATAACCCCTCTGAACAAAGTTTTCTTTGGGAGATAAGTAATCACAAGTACACACATTGTTCTTAGTTCCTCTTAATAAAGTTTCTTCTGCTTTCTCAAATTGACAACTTGATAAGAGCAACTTTACAACTTACAACATGTCCATTGATTTAAGAAATGATCATTAAGAAGAGCATGCTATGTGTAACAATTTGGGGAAGCGAACACAATAACACGTGAGAAGCGGCAGAGATACCACCACGACAGAAATAACTTCAATGCTGAGCCAAATCTTTTTTAGGGAAAGAAATTTACAGTTCAAAACCAACTCTAAAAAGAATAGACAAACCAACACTTCAAAATCGCATCTTCCAGTGCAAAAGATACATTAAAAAACCTATTATAGCTTTTTCATTATACATGCCTCTTACTGGTTCTGCGATAAGTAATGTTTTTAGCTTATAAAAACCCCTTAAGAAATTGTTCACTCCTAAAAATTGTGAGTGTTTTTACTATCTTACCCTTAATTAATGCCAAGAAAAAAAAACTACTTAATGATTATTTATGTAAATAAGGGTAATTTTGAAAGAATAAGGTCAATTTGTTCTTAAAATCTTAATGCACCACTTATTTTGAAACAAAATGAAAATCCTAAAACACCACTTATTATGGAACAGAGGAAGTAAGAAAAATATTAATTAGGAGGGGTATTTGACCTATTTTACCCTTATTTATATCTAATTATAATCTCTCTCCATAAATATTTACTTTAATTATGTGTCATCTTCATTAATAACAAAGGGTAAATGAAAAAAAGTTAATTATATTTTGAACTTTTAAAACGATAAATTATTTGAGACAACTATGTTTAATAACCATGACAAATAATTTGAGACGAAGATAATATAATCGAAACGTCAACAAAGAATTCTACTTTCCACAGAAAAAACTTGAGCAGAGAACTCAAAAATTGATAAAATCAGAGCAAAAAACACTCAAATTATGAATTTCTACATAATTTCTCATCTCATCATTGGATGAAGTTTAGCTCAAATAAGGTCAGATACTATCAAAGAGAGAAAATTTCTTGAAGTGTGTTAAAGGAAAGTGTACTCTAAGGGTGGCCAATGGGCCGGGTCGGCCTGATCTCGACCCGACTCTGCCAAGACCCCACCCCGATCCCCCTAAAAAAATATTTGATGGTGTCAGGACTCGAAACTGGGATGGGACCTGGGCTCGTCCCGCTTCGACCCGCCCCGATCCCGTCCCGATCCCGGTCCCCCCGATCCCTTCGCAAAACTAACCGTTGCAACAACGGCCAAATTTAGATTTTGGCCGTTGTGCAACGGTCCAAATGGCCATCCTCCCCATAAACCCCCTTAATATTTATTTTTAACCCCTAAGTTAGTATATTTACACTTTAACCCAATTTTCCAACTATAAATAATTCATTTTCTCTTCATTTTATCTCACAAATCTTCCTACAATCTCTCAATCTATCTCTCTACAAGTCTACAATTACATTGCCTACTAAATATTTTATTTTATTTGCTCATTTGTATAATTGTATCAAAGTTCAAAAATTGGGACTGAAGTTGGCAACTAGCTTGAGGATCATCCATCGAGCAAAGTTTCAATTTTCAACCTCGATTACACGTCGACGTTACATTGGCGTTTGGTACCTTCGTTCTTTATTTAAATTATTATTGTTACTTTATTTAATTATCGCACTTAATTTCATTATCTTTAATTATTTATTTTTATAATTAAGATGGAAGGATTAAGACAATGATTAAGGCGAAGGGTAAGTGTACTTCTTCTAGTCATCCTATTCCTATACATGATGATTTGATTGATTACACTCATATAGATGAAAGTGATTTTTTTTAATGATATATCATTAGATGATGAGATATATTCTGCAACTGAACCGGATTTTAATTTAGAAGATAATCTAGATGACATACCCACAAGTGCACCTCAATAACCTCAATCTCAGACTGAGTCTCAGCTTCAAAGTAAAACTAGAACGCCTCATGTTCCCCCTAGTTGAGACAAGGCCCCACACAACGAAAATTAAAATCAGCTGCATTGAATGTTTTTTATAGGGACCAAGAGAATCAAGTAGTTAGATGTAAAATTTGTAAAAATATTTATAAATTTAAAATGGGAAAAGGTCGGGTGGGACGGGAGATTTATTGAGACATATATAAGGCTTTCACAAAGCTATGTGTGATGAATACGAGGCTACAAAGTCGGGTGAGCCAATGCGCTCTCCGTCGGGACAAGGTTCACATAGTGTCCCGGATAAAGTACATGGTCAAATTAACTTGACGACGGGGGAAATTGTAGGTCCTAAATACGATAAACACTGAGATAGGGAAGTAATAGCAAAATTAGTTGCGGTGGAGGGTTTGCCTTTTTCATTTCCTTCATCTCCTGGTTTTATTCATTACATTAGAGAAATGTATAATCCTGCTTTTAATGATTTTCCTAGATCAACTGTTAGGAGAGATGTTTTTAAATTTGCAAATGAATATCAACAATATTTACGTTATGCATTATATTATTTTCCTGGCAAAGTATCTATCACTTCTGATATAGGCCGTAGTAGTAACGGCAATGAGTGTTTAACTGTAACATGTCATTGGATAGATCATAATTGGTCTATGCAAGAACGTATTTTAGCATATAGATATATTGATGATAGGCACACTGAAAATTTTATTACAGAAAAAATTCATCAAGTTTGCAATTATTATTGTATAACTGACAAAATAATGACTGTTACGTTAGATAATGATTCTTCTAATAATTATGCTGCTGAGACTTTTAAAAGATCTATTAACTCCATATTTTCCTAATCATTTTCATATAAAATGTGTGTGCCATATTTATAACTTAGTTGTAAAGAATTATCTATCATTTTAAAAGACATTCTTAATAAAGTACAATTTGCTATAAACTTTATTTTTAGAAGTAATAGAATACAAAGAAAAAAAGAATATAAAAAAACTTGTCACGATTGTGGATTACCTTTTAGAAAAATCCTGATGAAGTAGCGACAAGATGAAATTCTTTATATGAACAACTACTTGTTGCTTACGATTATAGAAAACCTATAACTTTATTTTTTAACGCTCATAATCGAAATTCAACTGATATGCTTATAGATAATGATTGGGAAATTTTCTAGAACTTATTGAATTTTTAGAGAAAAATTTTCAAGCAACTAAAGAATTTTCTGTTATATTATCCTACTATTTCAACTATGTTATTTTATATAATTCTAATATTTTTGTTACTTAATGAATATATGGAAAAACCATTTTATAAGGCACCTATTAAAAAATGTTTATCAAATTAAAAATAAATTCTTATTCCCACTATTTAAATTACGCTGTAGAAAGTCTACTATGGGGTGATTGTTTGGCTGGTCTTTCTCTTTTCTGGCCCATATTATTATTAAACTCAAGGCCCAACCCCCCTCATCACCCTAATCTTCATGTATTTACTTTCATCTCATCTCCATTACTTCATAATCTAAATGACATTGACAGTTGTAAAATGGAAAAAAGGAGTAACTATTGTACACATAAAAAGGCAAAATGGAATAAATTGCTTAATGTTGTATCTTTTTCTTTTATTTCTAATTGTCTTTTTTCCAAAATATCTAATGAAGGGATAAAATCCTCATTAAATAATACTGAAAATATTAATCTATATAAGAGAACCTGTTGCTTCCTTCATTCACCCATCTCATTAACAAAAAAATAGAAGATGGAACACACTTTGCATTTGTTCAAAGTTCTGTTTCTCCTTGTGTTGTTTTTTATGGGCAATGCAGGTACAAATTTTTTTCTACTATACTTTTCATAATAATCAAAATTAAAAAGAGAAAAAAACTTTTGTTAAGAAATATCACGAGTACCTTTTAGGCACTATATGTTCATTTAGTTTATAATTGTTTTCTCTCTTCAGTCAATCAATTAATCAACTACATCTCGATTCAGAAATAGTTGTTAGCAAACCCGCAAGGGTAGCCAAGTTGGTGTAGCAGTAGAGCACGGGACCGCAAGGTCACGAGTTCGATCCCCTGCATAAACCTTCTTGGTTGAGCCTGTCACACACATAGCTTGCCAAGTGTGGTTAATCGGTTGACGTGGTTTGCAGGCTATTGCGTCAGTTCTGGGTTTACCTTGTGCGCACTCGACAGAGTAGCGGCTGCGGGTTCCTTCGTCAAAAAAAAAAAGAAAGAAATAGTTGTTAGCAATTATAAGTCCTCTATATCTTAGATGATTCTTCAAGCTATGACATTGCTACTTTCTTTATTCGTATTTTTGCCAGCTATATGAATTTCACATTAACCAAAGTTTTAAAATGAAAAAGAAATGTGTTTTGGTGTTATTTACTTTTATTGTTTTATAACAGAGGCAAGAGATTGTTATGAATGGAGCAGAAAATTCAAGGGGTCGTGTCTTAATGGGAAAAAGTGTAGCGAAGCCTGCAAAAACGAGGGGTTCACAGACGGAAAGTGCAAATTTATTAAAAGATATCCACGATGCTCATGTACAAAGCCATGTCCTTTCAATGATCATCTCCCGTAATCAATTTTAATTTTTATTAAAAAAATGTGTTTAATTAAGAGGCTTAACTAAGAAAGGCATAGTTAATTAGTCTCTAACCCAATGTATCCTTTGATGATATATTATAACATAGCATTTTGGATCTTTTGAAACTACGTTCTACCTCTTTTATCTCTTGTTTTAAAAAAGTGTATGTCAATGATGGCCTCAATTCTTTCGATCTCCGGATTTGAATAAGGAGTTTCATCTCATGACGTTTGTAGAAGATTATTACTCGGTAACAATTTATTCATGATTTATTGTTTCCCTCCGAAGTGTTTGTCGTTTTATCGGCTGACGAAATCGGATGATAAATTGATTCCTTAACTAAGCGATTTGAGCCGGAAGCGGAACTAGGTTCCCCAACTACTTCAGAAAATGTTAAGATGGTGATTGAGTAAACTAAGTGGTAAGAAACATAAATATAGCTAGAGTGCAATAAAGGTGATAAAGATAGAATGAAGATATGTAAAAATCAGATTTTTGATTGATTGTGTTGTTCTTATTCTGTACAAGTGATCTTACATTTATACTACAAGAAATAAAATGTGGTCCTCCTATGTTAGCCACTAGATCGCCCACTAAATCCACTAGCCAACTATGAAGAGGTGATGCCAATTTTTTCTCCTTGATTTCCTCTCGCACGACCGAAGGCACCTCCTTCTAGCTTCTGCACCGGAAACTGTTAAGGAAAGTGAAGAAGAAAGTTTCTATATATTGAAACTGAAATAAATAATCCCTTTATTATTTTCATTAATGAAAGAGTGTATATATACAATTTATAATTTTTCATAATAGAAAAATCTTATTCCTATTCTAATCCCAAAATCCTATTCTAGTTGTACAAGAATCCTATAATTATGGCAAGTGTACAAAACTAATTAATACAATATTTACACTAAATAAATCTCTCCAAAAATCGTGATATACACGGGTTTGTATACCGTGTATACCACAGTTTCACATATGGTAATGTTGCCTTGTGAAACCGTGATATACATGGTATACAAACCCATGTATATCATGGGTATAACTAATACACCCCGCAGTCATAGAGGGCGGTCGTCGTATGCTGAGACTGTCCCTAAAATCTTCAAAGAGTACTGACGGAAGACCTTTGGTAAAGATGTACGCAATTTGATACCTGGAAGGGACATGTAAGACGCGTACTTGCCCACAAGCTACCTTTTCGTGAACAAAATGGATGTTCATCTTAATATGTTTAGTGCGCTTTAGTGCGCGATGTTGAATTGGATTGCCAGAAAGATATATTGCACTAATATTATCATAATAAACCAAAGTAGCTTTTTGAATGGGAAAGTGAAGCTGTGAAACCGTGATATATATGGTATACAAACTCATGTATATCACGGATTTAATCGTTTCTTGTTTCCATAATAGATAATGCTAGTAACATTAAAAAGAGACTAGATAGTCTCATATATGGTGTTTTGGTCATGACCTGCTTCACCTGTTGTTCTACTTCATGCAGATCTATTTTCCCCCATATATTTGATACTCTAAATTTACTACTACAACAACATATTTAGTATGATTTCTTAAGTGAGATTTAGAGGATAGTCTGTATGCAGATTTTATACCTTTAGGAAGCTAGAGATATTGTTTTTATATTTTTGCTCAGTAGCCAAAAAATATTAATTGGTTTTATGTCATGGCAACCGTATTAATTTGAAAGATAAAGATAGGCAAGGAGGGGCTAGAAGAAGCAAAAAAAAAAATAGATGCAGATCTAGGAGATTGCCAAGGAAGACGCAGGGTTTGAATGGGGGGAGAAAGAGAAAAAAGAAAAAAAATATGGTATTTGTATTTCAGAATAATTTAAAAAGTTTTGAAAAGTTGATTACCTACTATATAACATGACAGTGTAAAAAGATAATACACCGATATTGCATAAAACTTAAACTCTATAATATTTCATCAAATATGCAACAAACCATCCATCGTCTTTTCCACTTGAAGAGAAGTGCACTTTACCAAGATGATATTTGGCTAACTTTATGAGCGGCTCAAATCTAATTTATATTCTAATGTAGGTTTTTGATAATTAAGTGTTTATAAATTAAAAATTAATCAAATGTTATAAATTAGTTATCTGAGAAAATAATTAAATGAGCTCCTAACGTTTGGTCGAAATCCCAATTACACATCAAATCTTTGCTCCTATTACCCCCTCAATTATCGAACAGAAATTTAACCCCCTAAAAAGCCACACCCAAATATATGTTATATAGGGATATACACGCGCTGCCACGTGTATATTTCTATTTTTAAAATATTTTTATTTAAATTCTTTCCTTTTTTATTTTTTCTTATTCTATTTTCCATTTTCCATTTTCTTTTAATCTTAAATTTTATTCGTTTTCTCATCTCTTTTTCAAGGGCTAAGACCATTGCTCATCGGAAGATGTCGACCATCTTACACCGAAAGACCATTGCCCAACGAAAGATCAATTCATCTCTTTACCAAGACCATTCCTTCCTCATCTCGTTTCTTCCACCACCTGACCACCCCCACCGGAAGACGTCGACGACGATCCTTCAAACGCCATCACCATGCTCCTCTTCTCCTTCCTCCTCTATGATTGCTCCGGTTAAATTCAGCCGGAATCCGGCGTGAAACAGAGAACCACGACGACAGATCTTCTAATTTTGCCTCTTCATTTCATCTTTTGCAGGAACTCACCGGAGAAGGGCCAGATCTGGTCATATTTTGTGTTGTTTATGCACTCAAGAGGCAAGGAAGGTTTTTTACGATTTGGGGGTTAGATTTTGTGAAATTAGGGGTTTGTTGGTAATGTTTGTAGATTTAATCTTCATTGTTGTTTTGATTTTAGAATCTTTAGTTTTGTTTAGCTTGATGGTGTAATTTTTCATTGCTATTGTAATTATTTTTAGGATTTAATCTTCGTTGCTGCTGTAGATTTAATCTTTGTTGATAGAAATTTGCTTAATCCTTATTTCTGATTCTCTCTGACATTTAGCCATTGAAGCAATGTCGTAACATCACCACCTCCATCGCATCTCTATTCTCTATGTATTTTTAATTATTGCTGTTTTGCGGCGATGTGTGTCGTTCCACTATTTTTGTATTAACTGCTGCTATGTCGTTATTCTTGGATTGTTTACACTGTTTTGCACCCTTTTTTGGTAATTTTCAGTGACCTGCATTTTCCGGCTAGCTACAGTTGTGGGGGTATTTGGATGACACGGTAATGAAGAAGAATAGGAAAAAGAAAGAAAAAGGTTAAAGTGAAAAGGGAGATCAAAATAATTTTTTTGTCACAAAATTAAAAGAAAATCTCACATTATTAGAAGTAATTACATGTTAAGATAAAAAAATTAAAGTAATTTAGTCATAAGAAAATGACACGTGTTCAAATTAGTTGCTTGTGGAGTTTTGATGAAAAAAATGAAAAAAGAAAGTGAAAGATGTTAAGAAACAGAAAATTAATATTAAATAAAAAAAATTTATAAAAATAAAGTTTTAATAATCTATTTGTACCTCTCACTAGATACACTTTCTTTTGTCACCTCAGCATTTAAGAAGTAATATATTCCACTTTTAAAATGACCACGGAGGTATTAAGACCCGCCTAAGGGTGGCCAGTGGGCCGGGATGGCCTGACCCCGTCCTGAGCCCGCCCCAACCCAGCGTTAAAATAAAAAATAAAAAAAACAGTAGCGGGACTCGAACTCGGGACGGGATAATGTCTTGTCCCGCCAGACCCGAGCCCGCCCCAGGCCCGCCAAACCCGACCCCGCCCCGAGCCCGTCCCGACCCCCAGCCTGACCCCGCCCCCCGATCCCCCTTTGCAAATATAGTCGTTGCACCAACGACCATTTTAGATTTTGGCCGTTGGGCAACGGCCGTTTTAGGCCTCCCCCCCTCCCCCAACCCCCTACCCCTTAATATTTATTTTTAACCCATAAGTTATTATATTTACACTTTAACCCAATTTTTCAACTATAAATAACTCATTTTCTTTTCACCTTTCTCACAAATCTTCCTACAATCTCTCTAATCTCTCAATATCTCTCTCTACAAGTCTACATTGTTTACTAAATATTCAATTTTATTTATTCATTTGGGAATTGTGAGTGAAGTTGGCAACTAGTTTGAGGATCTTCCATCGAGCAAAGTTTCAATTTTCAACATCTCGATTACACGTCGACGTTACGTCGGCGTTTGGTACATTCGCTCATTCATTAAATTATTATTGTCTATTTATTTTATTTAGCGCACTTAATTTTATTGTCTTTAATTATTTATTATCATAATTAAAATGAAAGGATTAAGAGGTATGTTTAAGGGTAAGGGTGCTTCTTCTAATAGGGGCGGCAACCAGGCAAGGGTACTTCTTCTAGTCATCTTATTCCTACACAGGATGATTTTGTTGATACTCAACATTTTCCTACAATACCATTAGATTTAGACGAGGAGATATTTTCTGGAACTCAAGAAGACTTTAATTTAGACGATGATCTAGATGATACACCCACTAATGTTGATGACAACACACCCACTAGTGCACCTTCAACTGAAATACCGCTTATTCCCCCTAGTATGAGACGAGGTCCAGCAAAACGACCATTAAAATCAGATGCATGTACATTTTTTGATAGGGACGTAGAGAATCAAGTAGCTATATGTAAAATTTGTAAAAATGTTTTAAAATTTAAAACTGAAAAAGGTCACGGTGGGACGGGGGGTTTAATTAGACACGTAGTAAGTGCTCAACCAGCTAGGTATGCCCAATACCAGGCTTTAAAATCGGATGCGCAAACGCCCGCTCCAAGTACATGGTCAAATTAACCCTATGACGGGGGGAATTGTAGGCCCTAAATACAATAAACATAGAGATAGGGAAGCAATATCAAAATTAGTTGCTATGGAGGGTTTGCCTTTTTCATTTCCTTCATCTCCCGGTTTTATTCATTACATTAGAGATATATATAATCCTGCTTTTAACGATTTTCCTAGATCAACTGTTAAGAGAGATGTATTTAAATTCGCGCATGAATATCAACAATATTTACGTTATTCATTATATCATTTTAATGGCAAAGCATCTATCACGTCTGATATAGGTCGTAGTACTAACGGCCATGATTATTTAAATGTAACTTGTTATTGGATAGATTATAAATGGTCTATGCAAAAACGTATCTTAGCGTATAGATATATAGATGATAGGCACATTGATACTTTTATTGCAGATAATATTTATCAAGTGTGCCATTATTACGGAATAACCGATAAAATTATGACTATTACATTAGATAACGCTTCTTCTAACAATTACGCAATTACAATTTAAAAAAATAGTTTAACTCCATCTTTTCCAGATCATTTTTATATAAAATGTGCGTGCCATATATATAATTTAATTGTAAAGGATGGTCTATCACTTTTTGAAGACATTCTTAGTAAAATACAATTTGCTATAAAACTTTATTTTTAAAAGTAATAAAGTACAACGTAGAAAAGAATATAAAAAAACTTGTCACGATTGTGGACTATCTTATAGAAAAATTCCACAAGAAGTATCCACCAGGTGGAATTCTTTATACGAGCAACTACTTGTTGCTTATTACTATAGAAAACCTATAACTTTATTTTTTAACTCTCATAATCAAAATCCAGCTGATATGATTGTAGATAGTGATTGGGTAAAAATTTCCGAACTTATTGTATTTTTAGAGAAATTTTTTCAAGCAACAAAAGAATTTTTCGGTATATATTATCCCACTATTTCAACTATGTTGTTTTATATAACTCTAATATTTTTATTACTTAGTGAATATATGGAAAACCAGCTTATATGGCAGCTATTAAAAAAATGTTTGTCAAAATAAAAAAATATTTTATTATTATTCCCACTATTTATATTATTGGTTCTGTATTAAATTCGACTATTAAAATAGACGGTACTACCACCTCCAAGTCCCAAAAATCTAAATCACCCACCACCTATTGAACAAACTAAAGAAGAAGTGTTGTCTAGCGTAGAACACCAATGCAAAAAAATATATAGATTTTATCAACAAGAAAATGCTAGTAACTTACCGGCTTCCATACCATCTTCTTCATCTTCAACACAACCTCACAAAAGACATGTCAAGCTTCGCGGCTAGTATTGAAAGCCTTAGAAATAGAATGTGCGGCCGTACCTCTACTACTAACCAAATTAGCGAGTTGAATATTTTTGTTTTGCAGGGTTCTGTACCGTATCAAGAAGTTATCAATGAAGATGGACATGAAGACTTGTTGAAATACTGGAGGGGGAATGAGAAGACCTTTCCGACACTTTCATTGATGGCCCGAGATGTTTTGAACATTCAAGCATCATCAATTGCGTCTGAAAGCGCTTTTCTGCCGGCAGCCGGCAGATATCAAATAGGAGACCACAGACACTCATTAGCCGGAGACAGCTTGGAAATTGCAGTATTATTCAGAGATTGGATACGAGCGGAGCGGAGAAGGTGCGGTCAACCGGGGATCAACGAAGAAAAAGACGAAAATTACAACGAAATCTTATCCGAAGGTGGTGGAAGCGACGTGGATCAATTTGACCAACAAATACCAATTCCAACCGAAGAACCACAAGAAATCATCAAGCAATTAGAACAGGTTTTTTTGGGAATGTAATTTTTTTAATTGCAATTTTATAATGTAATTTGCAACTTTTGGACAACACCACAAAGTTGCAATTTAGATTTTAGACAATTGTATTTGTATTACAAAAAAATCATATATCTATTAAATAATATAAGAGGCACAAAAACAGCATTGAGATGTTTTTATTACACTATCTTGTCTTGTTTATTGAGTTTTTTTTATACATATGTTATTTAAAAAAAAAAAAAAAGGAAAACCCGCTGGACCCGACCCCGACCCAGACCCGACTCCGACGGGATCGGGACAGGACTGGAGCAAGTCCCGCCAGACCCCGCCAGACCCGACCCCGACCCCTTCGCCCGTCCCGCCCCGCCCCGACCCCGACCCCGCCAGACCCGGCCCGCCAGACCCAAGCCCGGCCCGCTAGCCAGGCCTAACCCTGCCAAAGTTTGATGTGTAATTGGAATTTCGGTGAAACGTTAAGGGCTCATTTAGCTATTTTTTATTAGTTATTCTTAATTTATGACTTTTTTACTTATGTAAACACTTATTCGAATAAGTTTTTTGCCATTTTATCGTTCATATCTTTTAAAATTTTGAAAGTATTTTTTCGTAATAAACCCTTAAATTTCTCTTCATTACGCATTAATATTTATAAGTTAAGTGATTATTGTTCCTCAACTATTAAAATATGACCGAAAATTGCAGGAAAAACAATTCGACTTATCTTTCTAAAGTGACAAGTATCACTTTTAGTAAAGACAAGTAAAACGGATGCATGGATTATTAATTGTGCATTCTATCCTCTTGCCAAATGTTGACTGATACTTCACACCTGTAGTCGAGACAAACACGTGTTAGTCAGGGAAAAGATTGAAAGTTTATAAGAATTTTAAAAATATATTTTAAAACGGGTGAATTATTGTTTTTTTAGACCAAACAAGGAATTAGAAGACAAAATTGGTATGAACTCGTTGAACTCTCGCAGCTCCCATATTTAACTCCGCATCTTTATGGTTCCAAGGTTTATGATTTTCATCAGTTTATATTTCTTTTTAGGAACCTATATTATATGGTATAAAATTACTTCATCCGTTTCAAAATACTAGCGCATTTTTCATTTACACACTCATTAAAAAATTATTTATCAAGATAGCATTTTGACTGTCTTACTCTCAACATATTTCATCATATAATCTCTCGTTTATAAATATGTATTCCATCAAGACTGAGAACCTCTTAAATGTTGGTAATTAATACAAGGGTAAAATATGAAGAATCTACTTAATTTTATCTTAGTTAAATAAAATTGTAAAGAATAGATCTTGGGTAAAATGAAGGAGGATTGCCCAAATCATATAAGGAGATCAATGATCACTTATCTCACCGATGTGGGAGAACTCAACACCCCGCCTCACGCCCAGAGCTGGACATCTGAAGCGTGGACAATATAAGAGGGGGGCCAATATCGGAAACAATGAATTGGGACGGGTATGCTCTGATACCACGTAAAGGAATATGTTCCCTGATTTCATTCATTTATGATTTACAATATATAGTAATTATGAAGGAATGGACCTTGGGTCTAACTCAACATCAAAAGCTAGTTTGTAGGGTGATGATTGTCCAAGTCCATATAAGGAGTTCATGTTCCCATTCCATATTCAATGTGGGACTCTTAACACTTCTCCGCACGTCCAGACCTTGTTAACTGGAGCGTGGATAATATAATTTGGGGGCCCAACATCGGTGAACAAAGAATTGGAATGGACCTGGTTCTGATACCATGAAGGAATATATCATGGGCCTAACCCTCCCCCTATGGCTTGGGCAATCCTCCTTCCTTTAAGCTAGATTTTGGGGTTGAGTTACGCCCAAGATCCATTCTTTATGGTATTAGTAGCCTAACCCTAATAAAATCTCTCCCAGTCGCCGACCCCCTCTCTCTGCCACCACCCCTTACCCCCCACCCCCACCGACGGAAACCCTAATTTTTTCTGCCTTTCTTTTTCCTTCTCCTCCTAAATTTCATCTTCCATGGCTGAAAAAATCAAATTTCATCCTACACTTGCAGTCAACAATATTAAAAATTTCATCTCTATGACTCTTGAGATGGAAAAGGGTCAATACTCCTCGTGGGCAGAACTATTCAAAATCCATTGTTGTTTCTACGAAGTTATTGACCATATCATCCCTCCTAAATCAAGGTCCACAAACCTACCATCAACTTCGACGTCTGATGATGCACTTTGGTCTCGTTTAGATGTAGTTGTCCTTCAGTGGATATACGACACGATATCTAATGATCCGTTGCACACAATCATTGAGATCGATGTCACAGCCTGCCAAACGTGGGAACGTTTGGAAATTATTTTTCACGACAACAAAACTCAACGTGCGTTATACCTTGAAAATCAATTTAAGGACATTCATCAGGACGATTTCCTTAACGTGTCTGCATATTGTCAAGAACTCAAAATGCTTGCTGACCAACTCTCCAATATTGGTGCACCAGTCACTAATTAGTGATTGGTCATGCAACTTATTGTAGACTTGAATGAATCCTATGACGGAGTTGCTACCATCCTTCAGCAATGCACGTTGTTACCATCATTTTATGAGGCCCGTTCGAAGCTAATCCTTAAGGAAACTCGGAAAATCAAGCGCAACACTACGCAGGCCAGCATTGCAGACGCCGCCCTCACCACCACCGTCGAGCCCTCCGCCGACGATAAGGCCTCCAATTCTGGTAGCCAACACCCCCGACTCGAAGACCCACAACAGGCCGCATCGACCCGTAACAACCGCCGAAGGCGGCAGTCCGATAAGGGTCGCGGCGGACGAAATTTCGACAGCAACAATGGTGGAAAGGGGCAGTCCCCGTCGATAGAAGACAGCCAACATCGATCGCGGTAGTGGCAGCAGCCTCCGCCGTGGGCCGCGTGGGCCCTACAATCTTGGCCCTCTCCTCTTTATCCATATCCGACATCCTTGTGGACTCCACATTCGACCCGACAAGCCCAACCAAGCATACTCGGTGCACGTCCACAATAGGCTTACACATGATAGGTCCCCCGCCCTCCACTTATGCATCGACTGATATTGAGGCAGCTGTGAACACAATATCACTCAACGCTCCATACGAAAATTGGTATATAGACACAAGCGCCACCTCTCACGTGATGGTATCACAAGGTACTCTCTCTTCTTACTCCAATTTGAGTAATTTAAATCAGAATATTATTGTTGGTAGTGGACAAGGCATTCCTATTCGTGGTTTTGGTCATTCATCCTTATCCTCGCCAGATCCACCACTAATTTTTTAAAATGTCCTCCATGTTCCTTCTGATAGTGGTAAAGGGGTAGATGAGTCGTCTATGGAATTCGATGGGTCTATATCTAAAATGGGCAGGGTAGGTCCAATATTTGAAGAGTGAGGCTGAGATTATTGCTGATTTTGCTGATACCCTAAGATCCATGAAAATAGTGAGGGAGTTGATGGTGATTTGGAGTCTGTGTCTATACAATCAACAGAGGAAATGAATGAGGGACGTGGTCCCTCAGCCTTGGGAGAGTCTGAGTCTTCAACACTCGAGACAACTCATGTCTGGAATGAAACATCAGGTTTCTCTAGGGTAAGTTTGGATTTAGATGTCAATCCCGAACCAGTGTCTATTATTGTTGTGCCTTTGGGAGTTTTGTCACCTGAGAAAGAACCTGGTTCTACTGATCCTACTGCTGAGTCTGATTATGAAGTGTCGCTATGCTTTAAGCGTAGAAGGGTCAAAAGAGAATGTTGTGCCCAAAGTGAGAGAGTATTCCCCAAACGGCTTCTAGATCCAGACAGAGTAAAAAGGCTGCAAACGTTGCTTTGGATTCTGCCTTAATGGCAAGCAAAGAAAATGGCACTAAAATGACAAGAAACCAACCAGGGAAAAACATGCTGGTTGGTGAAGATGTTTTGGTTGATACAAATATTGTGGTTGATGACTATGTTATGGAAGAAGAAGTGGAAAACTCTCCACTTGAAAGGAAGAATTCAAGGAAGAAGAAAGAGGAGAAAAAGAAAATGCGGAACAGATTGTCACTGATGATGAGGGTGACAATTCTGACGGACAAAAGTGTGAAACTCGACTTCCTCCTCCAAAGAAGAGAAAATGTAGTACCAGTAAGGGACCGGTTCCTCCAAGAGACAAAAGGTTGTGCTCAGTGAAAATAAAAAGAAGGAGAATCTGTGGAGTTAAAAGGTTTTGTTGGGGAGAGTGTTTGATTTTGACATTGCTGACAAGTTTGGCATAAATGAACTACTTGAGATAGTTGAGTTCCAAAATAGGCTCATATCTTTGTCCCACCGGCACCCAGTGTATATGAATCAGAGGTGGCTGACTTCTATGCAAACCTTTGTTATGCTGATGATTATACTCTTGTTCTGTCAGTAAATAGGACAGATTTTGAGTTAGATGAGTTGAAGCTTGGAAATTTTTTTAAAGTCCCGACTGATGGGATGAAGACAGTGTCTAACGATGCGTCTGATGCTTTTAAGAATGTGATTGTGAAAAGGGATGAGTCTGCTATTAGAGCAAGACTCTTCAATAAGGAGCTTAAACCAGAGTATCAAGTCTTATTTGCACTCGTCAATAAGGTGGTGCTTCCAAGGGATGAAGGACGTTATATTGCCTCTATAGCAGACCTAGTCCTTCTTGAGGCTCTATCAACTTTTAAACCCATTAGTCTACATGCTCTCATGATTGAGCACATCATCAAAGTGGTAAATGCAAAGGAGGGCATACATGGTCTTCCATATGTCTTCCTCTTGACAAATGTACTTGTACATTTCAAAGTCAAAACTGGAAAGGCCACCATAGGCATTAAAAAACATATATTCACTATGACGACTTTGGAAGAATGTGAATGTGTGCCAAAGAAATGAGGTGTTGGTAGTAACTCTACCATTTCGACTCTAATCGAGGCTCAAGAGATGTCAATTGCTGAGATTCAACGGCTTAAGGCTGAAAATGCTCTCCTCAGAGTTCAACTAACTGAGAAGGCACATGAACCTAGTTCTCATGGTGATTTGGAGGCTACAAATACTGAGAATGAGAAGTTGCATGTTGAAAATGAGAAGTTAAGATGGAATGTTAATGAGCTTCGTGATCAGATGCTCCAGGACCAGCGCACTAGCAATGAGCGAGTGGATAAACTCCTCAAGGCTCTGGCCCCTGCTCCTTAGTTTCCCTTCTAGCATACTAAGCCCTTGTTCTTAAGACATGGTCCTTCCTCTTCTTTAAGTCCCATTCTTTTGATCCCTATTTTTATTTTCCCTAATGACATTGGTACCGATGGCAGTTTATTATCATGTTCTGTACTATTTTGGTTACTATGTTTTTTTAATGCTAACATATTTTAGGGCGATTACTCTATTTTATGCATTGATGTTGGCTTGTTTGTTCATATTTCTGCTCATGTTGTATTGCCTAAGTGGCTCCGAGTTAATGTTGCTGAACTTCTTTTTGCTTGTGTCGTTCTGATTACTTTTTTCAATGAGGGGGAATTGAATATGCTTGCTATGATTGAGGGAGAAGTTAAATGATAAAATATTGTTGCTATGATTAACATAATGTTATGTTTGAAATATGGGTCTGATCCGCAGGCGGAACACGTGGGGAACCTGGTTCTCATTGGGAATATCAATTCAGTGTTTGTCATCATCAAAAAGGAAGGAAATTGATAAGTTATGTCATCTTGTGTTTGATAATTTGTCAAACTGTCGAGGAACCTGGTCTGCGATCCGTTCCTTCTGCTATTGTACAGTTAACAGTTACAATTGTAAAGTTGTACTATTCACTGGCAGAAATACAGCAGCATTGCTGCAGTTCGCTGGTGGTCAAACCAAGGGATGAATTGTCCCTATCTCCTCACACATGTTCCCCAATATATATAAAACATGTTACAAGGTTTAAGGCGACACTTGAAAACCTAAAATCACTTTCAAAGTGCAGCCGCCACAAGTCTCCAAGTGCTCTCAAGAACAAAACTATTTGCAAACTGAAGAACCATATCTCGACATCGAAGATGTCTAAGTCCTTTAGTTTGTTTTGAGTCTTTGTCATTTTGTTATTTATTATAATCCTACACTACTTTTAAGAAGTGTCATAGTATGACAGATTTCATTTGTGTTCTTGGCTAGAGTTAGTCAAGATTTGTAGCTTTGCAATAGAGTTATTGTAAAGGGCTTACAATAGAGGTATTGTAAGGGGTGAGTGATTAATAGTTTAATTCCTAGGTTGTAATATGAAGTTACTCAGTTAGTGAAGTTGGAAATCCTACTTGGTAGATCGTGGTTTTTAATCCCTTGAGCAAGGAGTTTTCCACGTAAATATCGTGTGTTATTTACTTTCTGTTTTGCTTAATGGAACATATAAAGAACCAAGTTTTCTATATTGTTTGGTGAACTCTTAGTTTCTACCAAGTGGAAACACCGTTATATTAGGGATGACATATAGGATGGGACGACCTAGGGCTTGTGACGCCCGCGACAGAGGGTGACTCAAAGAGAAGAACGGGAAGACTTCTAAGTTGGCAAGCTTTCGGAAAAGGGTGCATAATACACCTTAGGTGAACCCACATCGAAATGGGAGAGGAAAGTGGAGAGCGTTATAAGGTGTAATACAAGTTCACATTGTATGCACACTTTTCGGCTCGATGACGGTGTAGTCCGAGGGACAATTTGTGACGTCTATTGAGTCAAAGCGGACGTACATGGCATGGCCTTAGGTCGTGACAGGGCTGGCGAAGCCTTATCCCACAGAAAATTTAATTTGCAGCCCCCTTCTCTACTTAGCATTTTGTTCTATTTTCAACAGATTTTTAAATCTGCCATCCGGGCAAGTTCAAAGAAAAACACGGGATATCAAAAGTCAAATGTTGGAACTTCACAGCTCCGTTTGCAAAATTGCGAACCAAAAGGAGAAAGAGAGACGAAAATTATACTTATTCACAAGAACGGAACTTCTATAACCGACTTGATTGATCGAGGAAAAATAAATACAAAATCCATCCCAAGAAGAACCTTGGGATCTTTGAGGTAATTAGGGAAGAATAAGCTTACTGCCTAGCATATGGCAGCCATGTTGTACAGCTCTATTCACATACCTCAGTAGGACTATTTTTAGAACGTCCATGTAGTCTCTAAAAGAATTTAATCCCGCTATGTAACTTGAACCTTAATCTTTTCCACTTGCTCTTAGCCAAGGATGGATGCAAGCTTAGCACATGCTCCGGCATGAAATCATGCCTTGTAATTATCCCCACAACAGGTATCCTCTGCCAACAAGAGAACGACAATTTCTAAATGTAGTTGAAGAAGATAAAGAAACATTCATTTGAATTAAAAAAAAAAAGTCACAGCCTCCTTAACAAAATGCATTTGCTTCCGACTCTTGAAAAAGAATGTATTTGGTTCAAACAAGCAACAGTTTCATAATCAACGCGCTGGATGAAATAGCGAGAGCAAAATAAGTTTTAACAGTGAGGGAATTGTTAGTACTTAAATCCCATCAGAGGACAATGGAAATGTTGTCAGTTGATGCAACCACGAAGATAAAGAAAATGTAAAAAGCAACAAGACAGCGGGAACTCAAAGATCAGAAGAGTCTCACATCAAAAACCTTAAAAGCACAAGATTTTGGTGAAAGATTATGCATTCATGAACGAATATAAACAGTTAGCGAGGTCATAAACTAATGCACAAAAGTATGCATGCAGGACGCTGGGGAATCTATCCTTCAGGTTATGCTAATGTATCTTTTATGGACTGTTGAATTACTTTTAAGGATAAAATACATCTCTTCCTAGAAGATCACCGAAAAAGAATTCACAACAAAAAGATGAGGAAACAGCGCTTACCCCAGAAACCTTGGGTATTACCAGCAGGTGCCTTAAACCAACTTCTCGGAAGAGCACCAGAGCCTTCGCCAAGGACATAGTTTCTACGACAGTGTAGGGTGAAGTGTTACAAAAAGGATGCAGATCTACAAACATATCCATCTCTTCGTCTGTCAGTTGTATATTTTCCACTCTATCTCTGTGGTCTAAACCCTTCTTTGCAAACTCATCAGCTGAAAACTGGTTAAAGGCGTCATATCCAACAGGTACAGGATTTTGAAGAAATGCTTTCTTCTTTAGCAATGTAACAAGATGCGCGCGGAGTATCAAACCAAATAGAATTGGTGCTTCGGAAAGTGGGGGTTCATCCACAACCGGAAAGCCATTATGCCCTGTGGTTTTGAGGACATGAACTATGTTACTAACTTTCTCAATGCCGTTAAAGAGCTGGAGTGGACCTGTGACCACATCACTCACTGCCAGTTGTCTCAAGTAAGGTTCAGCATGACCTTCCAAGTAAGGAAAACCCTTCGCCCTCATTATGAGGTCGTATATATTCTCGTTAAATGCATCAGCTACAGTTTTGGAGATAAGAAGAACTAGCATCATTAGAGGTAGCAAGAGGAGGTCATTAGTCAATTCTAGGATAATAACGCATAAGGAAACTGTCATTCTCATAGAACCCCCAAGAAGGGAAGCTGAACCTAATACAGCAAACAGGCCATGGTTAAGAGTCGAGTGTGAACCAAACAACATCCCGATAAATCGACCATAAGCCGCACCTGTCACAATGACAGGCACAAAGAGACCTGCTGGTGCGACTATCCCATAACTAAAGATGCTCAGGAAAAAACAGGTGATAAAGAAAATTAGCATTGAGAGATAGTGAAACTCGTTATCAGTGTCCTTGCTGAAAAGGTTTTTAATTGCATCATCATTCGTGTTGAAGAATAAACTGGCAAGATCATTGTAGTGACCTGGAGGACATTGAAACTTCTTAAAGTTACCATTCCGTCCAATTGTAGGGCAAGGTTCTGATGTATCTGAAGGGCAAGGGCGGCAAGGTGCCAACCATGGTAATCCAAAAAGAAGACAAGACGTGAAAATGGAGACTGTAAGAGCCAGAACTATTTTGTAAGCAGCTCCTCTCCTGAAAGAAAAAAAAAGGAGCCATAAATATTTTTAAGTTTATCATGCCTTGAACAAAAAGAAAGATATGAGAATCTAAAAGCCATATGAGAATCTAAAAGCCATGTAAGATCATACTCGTTAATTCGGTTATAAATTCGCAGAACCCTATCCTGTAAAAAGTTGTACAAACTTCCCCATATGCCTCCAATAACTGCTAGAAAAAGAACAGGAGGCACATCCCTGATCTGATATGCACTATTAGCTGATGTGACATCGAACACTATGAGACCTCCTTTACCGAAGAGCCCACATTTTCCACTCAAACAAACATCAATCAAAGCTCGAAGCACAATTGCAACCACAGCCGTAGTGAAAAAGGCTCTCCACAATAGAGCACTTCTCCACCTGCATCACAAAGGAAGCGGTTACAATGTCAAAACAAAAGGGAAAATACTACAGCATCCTTTTTAATCTAATCACACCAAATATCAACATCCATATTTCAGTATCCATCAAACCAATCTATTATTTGTATGTGGCAATATATAAGAGATGAGAGACCTGATAAAGAGAACTTTCAAATTGTTTAATGAATCACAAAAAGCTGACTTGACATAGCCGCATATTCCATGGGAAGAGAACTTTACTCACTTAAGTCCACACATAATTATTTATGAATAAACGTTTCCATGATAGACCTTTCTTTTATACATGAAGACTTAACTTTAGAGGAAGTTCATATCCAGCAAAATAAGCTCAGGCAAAACTATCTCCTCTAAGTGTGCTGAACAAAGCACTATTCAGGAAAATCAAAAACAAGTTTGGACTATCCCCATTGGTTAATCATCTTTCACAGATCATTAGTGTCTCCAATATAAGACTTCACACCTTATGGTCACATTCAATGACAGTATAAATCACTTCATACGTATGCTGTTGGCCTTGGATTTAGGTAATGAAGGAGATATAAATAAAAGGAGCATATTTCAAGTACCGGAAACAACATTACATTTATTTTCAAAGGAAGCTTCAAGAACAAATTCTAAAGGCCTCTAAACGTGTAAAATATATGCCCAAAAGGAGGATCATATTGACTTGCTCATGCAAAGGTTGGTGACAGAAGATTCCCATGTCAAAAGCACGTTGAAGAAAAAAAGATCAGGAAATGAAAGCATATAGAATACCGAAGGAGAGGAGAAAGCACCTTATGGAGCCTCAAACATTTTACAGTGGCAATGTTATGTCAGTATTAACCAAATCTTTGTATCATGTAAAGAAACCATAATGAGAATGTTCAATTGCCCTTAATGACAGATGAAGACTGCTAAATAACTCCTCGGAAATATAATTAAAAGTTGATGAAATTGAACCCCAACACAATATATATGCCTTTTACTAGTCAATTATTAACTTGTCTACATTACATCAACGATGTTCTGGCAAACAGTTGGCACTATAATACCTGAAGTCCTACAAGCTGATTATATCTCATAATTAATAAAATCCTACAGCCACACTGACTTCTCAAAAAGTAATGTATATTAAATACTATAACTACACTTCTTTCCTAGTTGAACATCTATACTTGTATCAATTTAATAGATGTCAAGGAAAATAATAAAATATTAGAAAGTATTAGTTCTTAAAAGAAAATCAACACATATCTGTGGTATTCAACCTTGGCTACTATCAGGTAATACACATTTGTGCTAAGTAAAATCTAAGCATATTTACAGTCCCCTAATAAGACCGTTTTTTATCACAGAGGAACAAAATGCAGCGTGTTTGGAGTTGAGGTGTACTGTGGAGTCTTACATTATAAAGGAAAAGATAACTAGATATTTAAAAAAATGGCAGCCAGGTGCACTAAGCTCCCGCTATGCGCCGGGTCCGGGGAAGGGCCGGACCACAAGTGTCTATTGTACGCAGCCTTTGCATTTCTGCAAGAGGTTGTTTCCACGGCTTGAACCCGTGACCTCCAGGTCACATTGCATCAACTTTACCAGTTACTCCAAAACTATAGTATAATAATTAAGGCTTCTCTCTCTCATAATTGGTAATAATCAACAGTCAACATATAGGCTATTTTGTAAGTCCAGATCCTCCCTCGAGGGCCAGCCTAATCAGAAGTCCATGCACCATATCTTTTGTTGAAGGGCTACAATAACTGGTTTAGGCATTTTATTCTTTAGAGGCACATTAATACTTAAAAGAGAAAGTGCAAAGCCACCTACTATAAGGCAATCTAAGAAGTCCTTGTTGCACAGGAAGTCAATTGCAATATAGACATTGTGCATAATATCAACCATCTAGAATAGAGAGAACATCCTACTATAATCTTACTAACACAATTATAGAGATAAGGACCATTATCTCCCAGAAACTTGTTGGTTTACCAAGAATCAGCCTAAAGCATGTTCATTTTTTTAGATATACCAAGATGTCATTTCTTCAAGAGCAAACAACAGACCACCAACAGGAGCTCGGAAAGCAGCGGCCATCCCAGCAGCTGATCCACATGTTACAAGATCTCGTCGATCTCTGTCGTTTTTAAAATACTTCAGCCATTTCCAAGTTAATCCATACTTCTTTGACCCGCCTTGACCCATTAGTGCTGCAATGCAAGCACCAGTATGAACCATTGGACCTGCTTTTCCAATTACCAGAGATCCTGATACGGCAGAAATGCTGCCAACAATCTGTTCATTAAAGTTTCAAGTAAGGCCTTTTATTCTAACAAGTTGCAGTAGTGCTTCAAAACAACGAAATAGAGGAAAGGAAGACAGAAATATAACACAAAATTCAAAACTTTTTATCAATATTCACAGACGTAATAAGATAATCATAAACACTATGGAAGATTCAAATATCAATGCACAAACTGTAGATAAACCCATGGTTAAATTGAAAAGGAAGTATCTTCTATAGAAAACAAATAGCTACATGATTGATTTTGCAGATTTAAAAGTTCATGTCATAACTTTACCGCAGCCCCAGGTGTTCACCTCCCAAATGATTATGAACAGTTTAAAACCACACTGTTAGCTGCAGTTTAAGTCTGTTTTGGAAAATGAATGGACAAGATTTCTAGTGGAAGACAACTTTCAGAAGTTAGTTGAAACTAAAGTTCCAAGTAAAAAATGATTTTATATGAAACCAATAATAGAATAAGCATGTCGAGTTGGAGATCAAGCTGCTTGCCAGCATTGACCAATGACCAACTGAACATTTATGAAGCACTAGGATGAAAAAATGTATGTATCACTAGGGCTAAGCATGACCGGGATTCTCTTACAAATAACAAACAGGTCTGGCTAGATTTTTCACATAATAAAGAAGGTGTGTTGTGTCCAAACTAGTTGCCCTATGAAATGCAAATATAAGTAATTGCCCCCGTTCCACCCCAAAAATCCTCTCTAAGCTCATTTATGTAATATGATAAGGCAATCCACATATCACATTAATTGATCAACCATGCAATTACCATAATCCTCCATTCATGCAATCACTCCCCAACACATAATCCACCACCACACCAGAACAGAAACATTAGTAATAAATGTAAAAATTGGAGAACGAAAAAAAAGAAGGCAGTTCAAGTTCACTTTACCTTGACAAACAAAGTTCTCACAGAAAATATTGCTGGTGCATCTACACCATTCAAGTAAGCCTTAACTTCAGGAATACCTGAACCAGCAGCCGCTGGTGCGATAAAAGCCGTAATTAGACTGGCAAATAATGTCAGTCCGAAATTGGAAGATGCAAATACAAGAAAAGCCAGTGTATACCTGTTGCATTATATGTCACGAGTCATTCACCTCAAAACATATTTATACAAGTAAATTAAATACTTTCTATTTATAAATATAAAAGAAATCATAAATATTCCACTCCACAAACTTAGAGCACGGAACAGGGTTATTTCCATATTCCATAGTTCAGTTACCTCAGACACACATGCATAACATAGACATGTATTTATATGATCATCACATTCCAGTCAATAACCTAAAGGAATAACAGTTAATATCAGGATTGTGCAAACAATTGATTATATCTTTTCAAGTATAAGAACTTCTAACCAAAATTAGATGAAATAGAAGCAAATATCAGTTTGTATTATATAATTCACGTAATCTCAACATACCAATCAAAGCCGTAGGTGGGTATTACATAAAAAGTTATGAATGAAACAGAAGTGTATACCTTCTCGCAAGCATCATATCAGAGGTCACCACAAATTTCATTCCAGCAATGTTCTCAACAGCAAGATTGTTACAGAAACCAACAAGGCCGACGAGCAATCCAATGAAAAAGCACATCATCCATTTCATGGATACATATTGCAGTATTTGAATCTTCTCTCCACGTCTCCAATCTTGCTTGAAATAATCATTCTCCATTATTCTTCAATCAAGCAAGCGCCATTATTAGGCTTCATTTATTTTGCCAATCTAATCAGAGAAAGGGAAAGAAAAGAGAAACATTTCCACCAAAATATGTACCCAGCTCAAAACCAAAATCTTCCAGGAACTTCAAAATAAAAAGAAAATAGAATTGGAAACACTCTTTATCAAACTTAGCTTCACGCGTATCTTCCATCGATATCCAATATCCGTTTTGCTTTACCCCACATACTTTAACATAAACACTTATAAATTTGCTCAAATACAATAATAATCACAAAAAGATCAAAATTGTGATTTTAGTTTTCCTACTAGACTTAATATGGATGAGTCTTCAGCTAAATCATGCAGTTATTGGGGTAAAATGTGATCTTTTCTTTCTCTTTTTTGTCAATTCTATAAGTGAAGGGAGCTTTGGAGTTACTGGTAAAGTTGTTGCAATGTGACCAGGAGGTCACGGGTTCAAGCCGTGAAAACAGCCTCTTGCACAAATGCAGGGTAAGGCTGCATACAATAGACCCTTGTGGTCCCCGGTCCTTCCCCGGACCCCGTGCATAGTGGGAGTTTAGTGCACCGGGCTGCCTTTTTTGTCAATTCTATAAGTGTTCTTTCATATCTCTCACATTCTGTCAAAATCCTAAAAACATAACAAAATTCCAATCGACGAAGCACCAGATGATCACATAAATCTCGAGATTTTCTAAGCACAAAACTCTCAACCCTACAGAATACAAAACTGAACTTTCCACAATATTGTCAGTAGCACTGTAGATACAAACATAGTAGAACAGCTATTATCATAAATTATATGCTTCTGTATAGAAACAATCGAATTCTTCCTTAGAGTATGAAGAAAAAACTTCATCATCGAGACCAAATACTTAAGGACTTCAACATCTCACCTGAAGGCCTGAACTCCGTTATTATTAATTTATATATCCTTTTTTTTACACAAATAAATTTTAGAGCAAACTAAGGGCCCGTTTGGATATGGATAATTTTTCGTTTTTTTTAAATGCATGTTTGGACATAGAATTGCTACATTTTTTCCAGAATATTTCGAAATTTGAAAAACTCCAAATGCCTGTTTTCACATTTTTTACCCCAAATCACTCACAAAATTCAACATTTTTTCAAGTTGTATTCATGTCCAAACACAACTCCAATTGCCAAATATCATTTTTCAACTTTTTTCCAAATATTACTTATTTTCAAATTTCACATTTTTTATGTTCCAACGCCCACTAAATTCACCAAGGAACATACTTCGTGTGTGATATTGCAAATTACACACACATTACAACATATACACATTTTAACACAAAGGAGTTCTAAAAACAACTAAGTTCAGGAATAAAGGAAATGAAGGAACATACTTCTTGTATGTTATTTGCAAATTACACATACATTACACAACATATACACACATACAGATAGGTAATTAACAACGAGAGTTCTAAAAACAAAGAACATAATTCGTTAAGCCACACACACACACATATATATAAAAAGGTAATTTTAAACGAAGGAGTTGTAAAAACAACTAATTTCATGAATGAACAACATACTTCGTATTATTCTATTTGCAAATCACACATACATTAAAACACATACATGCACATATAGATACATATAGAAAGAGATAATTACACATACTCGAAGTCAAGGCTTTCAATAGGACAAATACTAGACCCGACGATTGCGACCTGAGAAGTGTTGTTCGATGCTGATCGACTGAGCCTATTGAGCAGTGGATGAATCAGCGACTCCTCATCTGCTTCCGTCTCCGGCGCCGACTCCGGTGCCGGAGACGGCGGGGAAAAACCGTTGGGAAGTGCTGGAGTAGTTAGTACGGACATTTAGTAGAGGTAGGGGTACGGGGGGTTCAGGTAGGGAGCATGAAAGAAGTTGTGTATTGGATGGCAGTTACAACTTACATATAGAAGAAGAAGAGATGGAATATTTGAGTTCCCAAAAAAAGACGTTATGTATTTGTCTCATTGTACAATTTGAACAATATTTAGTTGTTTTTTTCCTCATCAGGTGTCCGTTAGTTGTCTGATTAAATCCGAATTCATGTGGAATCTCGGGGTAATACACTTTCTACCAAAGTTAATTTCATACGATTTGAATTCAAAACCTCTTAATTAAATATGGAATAGTACAAGTTATTACACCACCATCTTTGTTGGTTGAATAATGGTGGAAAGGCAAAAAAATATAAAATTAGGGATAATTGCACTTTTACTATCTCTGTTATTGATATATTCTGATTTAAATCATTATAATATTTGATTAAGCATATTTAATTTTTAATTAACCAAAATATGTGTGTGTTGTCCCTTTATATATGAAATATGTGATACTTAAAATATTCTTAGAACTATATTATCCTCAAATTGGAACATCAATATAATTTTAATAATAATACATCGATAATCGAATGGTTTAACTCTTAGTATCTGTTAATAATTCAATGTCAGAGAGATCAAAAGTGTATATTTTAACTAATTAGGTTAAGTATGCTTAATAAAAAATTATAAAGATTAAAATAAAAATACAACGATATTTTGAAGGGACTAAAAGTGTTAATTTACTTAAAGTTAAGTTGAGATTTGGAAATATATTTTATAGAAGCTAGTTATGATTACAATTCACTTGAAAAACGGATAAATTAGGGGTAGGGGTAGGGGGTAGGAGTGGGTGGTTCTGATAGAAAGCATGAAAGAAGCTGGTATTTGATAGCACTTGCATAGTAAAGAAGTAGAGTTCCAAATATTTAGTTGAGACCCAAAGAAAAAGGTATTTGGAAGTTAGAAAGTTGAAAATATTATATGTAGAAATTTAATATTTTTTATTTTTTTCATTCAACGTTTTGTATCTATGATGGCCTCGTTTAATTTGGAGTTTCATTGTGTAAGGTCATTAAATGAAAGATTGTTATTTTTCTTATATTCATAGCTAAAGTTCGAGTCATTTGAGTAAGGATGTAAGTTAAGTTGTAATTAAATTTTAATTGGAAAAAAAGTTATATGTTAAACTTGATAAAAGAGAGTTAAATAGGAATAATTACATATTTCGTTCTTCACTTATTGATAGATTCTAATTTTAATTCTTGTATTGTTTGATTAAATACATTTAATCTTCAATTATGCAAATGAGTATTTTTGTTCCCTTTTATATACTACAGTAAATATGTGATATTTAGACCATTTCTAGAACTTTTTCACCTCAAATATGGAGTAGCAATATAATTTTAACACAACACATTAATAATGAAATGGTTTAGTACATAATAATTCGTTAAATTTGTTAAGATTTACCATCTGAGGAATTAAAACACACATATCAATTAATTAAAGATTAAATGTGTTTAACTAAAAATAAAAGGACTAAAACTTGAATTTGTCAATACTGAATAACTAAAAGCACAAAAATTCCAATTAAGAATTAATATTTTCAGTTTTCACTGCATAATTATCTTTTTTGTTTTAAGTAATTTTGCCTCGTAATTCATGTCCTATCCTGCCATTTTATTTAACACATCTACACTTCGAATCATTCTATTTCAATAGTCATTTTCAAGAAACTCCTCCTGGAATTATGTTGCATAGTAGTGAACTTCTCTTCATATGGGGGAAATTTCTTAGTTGCAATTTTGTGATAACAACAAAAATTTCATGAATGAGGAAGTTTCGTTTATGAGTTTGTATGTATATAAGTTTGTTAATTAAGGATGGACGGAGCCAGATTTTTCACTAAAGGGTGTCAAAATATAAATAAGTAAATCCACAAAGAAGTCAAGGGATGTCAATATGTAATATACATACATATTACCTAACTACACAATGTAATTTTCCGACGAAGGGTGTCGGTTGACACCCCTCAAATAGTGGTGGAGCCACCATTAGATTTACGGGTTCAACATATTCTAATAATTTTGACTCAAATTTTATATTATTCAAAAATTCATTAATATGTATAATTAGTAAGTGTTTGGGTATGAATTAATTGATATTTGGAAAGAATTATATTTAAAATTAAGTTGAAAAATCGTATTTAAAAAGTTGAAGAGTTGTTGAACATGCATTTCACTTGAAAAAAAATGATGTTTTATTTCAACTTTTTTTTAAAATTCTGTTTGAAGTGAAAAATTAACATGATGTATAACCAAACAAGTTTTTGAAAGAAAAAAAGAGCTTGAAAAAAAGAAGTAAAAACATTTATGGCCAAATGGGTTGTTTATTCAGAATTCAATAAATAAATAATTTTTTTAATTAAATAGTTCATAAATTAAAAATTCTGACTTTGCCTATATTATTCATGAAAGTATGTATGTCCTATAGACAATCATTATTAGGGACAAATGTACTTGAACACATTCGTATTATTAATAAGATTAATATTTATGGCAGTTGCAATTATTGAATTATTATTTGATTGTTTGTAATTATTCATTAATGTGCATCCCTTGAGCTTACGTTGTCATTAATAGAGTAAGATATTGATGATAGAGCGTAACTCTAAAATAGCCTTGACTAATGATCATCGAGAATGGGATATCGATGATATGTTATAAGTCGACATGTGGTCTGCATCACATTCTTAGAGAATGTAGTATGACTCACTTGCTACTAGTAATGGTTACTAGTGATGGACACATGGATACTTTTGGAAAGTATTGGTATACCCTGCTGATAAACTATTTGTTATACATGTCTAAAGTGTTATCAGCGTGTGGGAGATGAAAGTCATTTGACTTGAGATCAATACGCACCTTGTTTACAGAGTAATGTACTTTGACCCTGTCCTAAGCTTAAACTCCTTATAGGATAAGATACGGCTTGTGTTGGGTACATTATGATGTAAATTAAGATGGTAGTTGAGCCAAGAATATGATTCATTCCTCGATTGGATATTCGAGAGAGCACTCAACTTCTCAGTGATATCAGGTCGACCAAGTCATTGGCCAATGCAAGAAACATATTTAGAATATGATCTAGTTGTCGACTAATATAGATGAGATAAAGTGATCAAGCTATTTGGATAGACACATGGCAAAACCTAAGCTTGATCGAGTGTTCGCGAATGAAAGGAATTTATCATCTCACATAAAGGTTATGTTTGTTGGATTCATGTAAACGTACTTCATATATTGAGTTCGTCGTACGGCGCAGTTTAGGAGTTCCGTATGGACCTTAATTGGATTAGTGTCGATATATGAACGCCTATAGGGTCACACTATGTCGATTGTCTCTTCGATCTAAGGGTGTATTGAGAAAGTATTAAATATTCGATTTGGAATCAAGATATTTAAATTGATAATAACTATGGGATAATTTCTATTAGATGCAAATTATTTAATTAAATCAAAATTGAATTTTGGATTTAATGTGCTGAATATATATATATTAAATGAAAATGGGAGGCACAATTTTACGTAGGGCGCCGTGACACCTGCTAGGCTGAGCCGACCCTGCAATGGGCCCACTCAGACTGGCCCACTGCACCTCGGTTTTTGGGCCATACTTGGAGCCTAATCCTAATCTGATAATTGACCTAATCCTCCCTATATAAACAACACTAAACCCCATAAGTTAAACACTAATTCTCATAAACAATTCTAGACTTAGTGTCTAGGATAAAACTCTCTCAAACTTCTGCCGAGATTTCCTGGCTTTCTTGACAGAGGAATACACCATAGGATAATGCTTGCAGTCGAAGGGACAGTCGCGTGTAATTCCTAAGTAAAGACTCCAGATAATACAACATGTAAGTGTTCATATTTTATGTTACAGGTTTTTGATTGTCATATAACCATACCAGAAGAAATTGTTGGGTAAGTAAGAACAAAATTTTAAACTTCCACTGTGTCTTACTTATGTGTTTTGAACCCAACAAAACCCTACAATTCAAATATAAAGAACATAAAGGATTGGATGGTACTCCATTTCATTAATAAAGTTAGTGTTTTAATAATTTAGTGATATATGATTCAATTATTGTCGAGCCCTACTATATGAACCATGCAATCAAAAGAAAAGGTGTATATTAGTGTATTTAAAGAGAAGATCATTGTCTCATAGCTGTTGGACTATGATTGATTAAGATGGATTATGGAGAAAGTTGAACTAAGAGTTAATGGTTCAAGTATTTCTCGACGTCACACACTACTACTACTAGAAACAGAGGTTTTATCCACCGATATTCAGTGGGACATTTATGTTATAAAATATAATTTTCCACCGAAAACAACTCACTGAAAAAACGTATGGTGGGAAATTAGTTCTCATTAAAACGCTGAATTCTTTTTAAATTTTTTTGTTGAACACTATTATTTAGGTTTTTCCCACCAACATTCAGTGAAGATAACCGCTAAACATTTTTTAGTGGAAAATTCAGTGGGAAAATAGGAATTGTTTAGTAGTGAGAGAAAAATTAAGATTTATTTCAAACTTTTAAAAATTTTGGTACTGAGTTCATTATATTTTTAAAGTTATAGATTCAACTTTTTTATTTGTTGAAATTTAAGATATTTTTTTTACAAATATCTTTTGATTTGGTGTTGAAAATGTGAAATTCAGTTAAAAGTTAAAACTATGGAACACATGCTTTAACCACAATAAAATTTGCTTGCACCGATATTAGCATCAATGAATATACACCACATGTTTTATATATTCCTACAACTAAATCATAATTAGTTAATGTATATTTGTATTTTAATTTATAATGTAATCATAATAATTAGTAAGTATAATTTTGTATCAACACCGTATGATTTTATATTCCAACCACCTCTGGTCATGGTCCTCGCTCAAAGCATCACTGCTCAATCATACAACTACAAGTTGCAACTTACAAGGTTACCCTTATTTAATAGGAGTAATTTAAAATATAATTATTTTATTGTTGTCTTTTTTCTTTTGCTTGGATATTTTATTATTGTCTGGATACTTTACTTTGCGAATCCAAAAAAAAAAAAAAACACTCCATTCAAAGAGGTCCACTTCCCGGTTTTTTTTTAACCGGAGCAAAGTAATGTACAAAATATATTGAGTTAAATGATCAATAACACATTTGGATTATCGTTTTTTTGCGAGTTTTTCACCCCAACTATTAGTTATTTTCTTTTCTTACTTAAACAATCACCATTTATGTATCAAAATACACTTCAATTATTAGTTGTTACCTTTTCCTATCTAAACTATCACCATCGTTTAGGTAGGAAAAAAGGAACTGATAGGTGATCTGTGAATTAATATATAGATGATGATAGTTCAGGTAGAAAAAGAAAACAGGTATAATTAGAGTGTGAAATTCACGAAAAAGTGATAGTTCAAGTGTGTTTTTGACTATTATATATTTACCTCTGATACAAGGAAAGTACAAATTTTATGAAATAATTGTTGTTGTGCCTGTGTTAAAAAAATCAGGAAAAACAGAAACCAAACGGAAAGACAAAAAACCAGAAAAAACAGAAACTGGAAAAATAATACAGAAGTAAGAAAATATCTGAGACCACGTAATTCACCGTGTGTCCTTAAGGAATTTAATCCCCTCACTGTACCCGAGGTTATAGATTACTTCCTCCCAGGATAAAACGGATATACCTGTCGCAGGAGTAGCGGTACGTCAAACGCCTTCGACTTCGACGAACTCAAAGTTGGCAACGAAACACAGTAAGACTCGATAGTTTTATTTGTGAAAAAAGAATGCAGAATTTCGGATGCGAAAATTTTTGGTTTTGGTATCTTTAAAATGAGGCATTGCCTTAGTTTATATAGCCTTGAAGGTGCCTCTTCGGAATAGGTTGGTGATCGTGTTCGGAAAGGTTGCCTTCCATTTCTCATTCACACCAACTTGGCTAGTTTTATTCATTAACTAGCTTTAACAATCCCCCACATGAATGGGGAATGGCTATATGATGAAAAACATGCATGACAAAAAACCGTGTGATTCGTAAGCAAGGATTAATCGCATCCGGATAAGTAGATTTCTCTTTGAACTTTCCGTAGTGAACATATGTCGGATATACTCGGTCAATCGGTAGATGTGATATCCTTGAACCGTCGAACTTTGGTGTATACCTAGACAACCACATGTCACACAATTAACCTTTTAACCGTCTTTGGTTCTCATTGTTTTGTTCGTTTCACCATGAACACCGCTCGGTTCATAAGTGCGTAGAGAATTGGCCTTACATAATTCTCCTTGAAGCGGCTTACACTTCACACTTACATATGTGATTCCTAAATGTGTCATCCCATAGATACACTATTTGATATACCCCGTACCAAACTTAGGAACCATTAAAAAGCCGCAATGCTTTATCCTCGGTATCGAACATTGTCTCATCACGAGAATGGACCAAAGAGTTATTGTGACAATGTTGAACCGTCATTAATGACTTTGTTTGATCTCTTTGAACCTAGATCTTGGGATCTCCAGTCTTCTAGGTAGAGTTACCGTCACGATGACTTGTCCTCGGCCATAGTCCCATTCCCCTTGATGATCTTTCAACTACCTCTCTAGTTAGGCCTTTAGTTAGTGGATCCGACACATTATCTCTTGACTTAACATAGTCAATTGTGATAATTCCACTAGAGAGTAGTTGTCTAACGGTATTATGTCTTCGTCGTATGTGACGAGACTTTCCGTTGTACATAAGGCTCCCGCTCTTCCTATTGCCGCTTGGCTATCGCAATGTATGCATATAGGAGCCAACGGTTTGGGCCAAAATGGAATATCTTCTAAGAAATTCCGGAGCCATTCACTTCTTCACCGGCTTTGTCTAAAGCTATGAACTCGAGATTCCATTGTAGAGCGGGCGATACATGTCCGTTTGGATGACTTCCAAGACACTCGCTCCTCCACCTATGGTAAAAACATATCCACTTGTGGATTTAGTTTCGATTGAACCGGTGATCCAATTTGCATCACCGTATCCTTCAATAACTGCAGGATACCCGTTATAATGCAAAGCAAAGTTTTGAGTATGTTTTAAATACCCCAAAACTCGTTTCATCGCCACCAATGTTTTTGGTCGGGATTACTAGTGTAGCGACTTAGTTTACTTATAGCACATGCAATATCGTGTCGCGTACGCTCATGATATGCATCAAACTTCCCAACACTCGGCATAATCCAATTGAGAATGACTTTCACCTTTATTCTTTGCAAGAGCAAGGTTCATATCAATTGGCGTCTTTGCAACTTTAAAGTCCAAATACTTGAACTTTTCAAGTACCGTTTCAATATAATGAGATTGAGACAATGCTAGACCTTGAGGAGTCTTATGGATTTTAATTCCCGAATTAAATCGGCAACTCCTAAGTCTTTCATATCAAACTTACTAGCAAGCATGCGCTTAGTAGCATTTATGTTAGCAATGTCGTTACTCATTATCAACATATCATCCACGTACAAACAAACAATGACTACGTGGTTTGGAGTGTTCTTAATGTAGACACATTTATCACACTCATTTATCTTGAATCCATTTGACAAAGCATTGTATGGTCAAATTTTGCATGCCATCTGTTTGGGTGCTTGTTTTAGTCCGTAAAGAGACTTAACAAGTCGACACACCTTCTTCTCTTTCCCTGGAACTACAAACCCCTCAGGTTGTTCCATGTAAATTTCTTCCTCTAACTCTCCATTTAAGAAGGCTGTTTTCACATCCATTTGATGGATTTCAAGACCGTACACGGCGGCTAACGCTACTAACACCCGAATAGATGTAATCCTCGTTACCGGCGAGTATGTATCAAAGTAATCAAGACCTTCTCGTTGTCTAAACCCTTTAACAACTAGTCTTGCCTTATATTTATCAATAGTACCATCAGCTTTCATTTTCTGCTTGAAAATCCATTTGGATCCTAAAGGTTTATTCCCTGGAGGAAGGTCAACCAATTCCCAAGTATGGTTGTTTAAGATAGATTCTATCTCACTATTGATTGCCTCATTCCAAAATTGAGCTTCCGATGAAGACATAGCTTCGTTGAAGGTTCGAGGCTCATTCTCCAACAAAAATGTTAGAAATTCTGGTCCAAATGAAGTAGACGTCCTTTGACGTTTGCTTGCGTCTCGGTTTTTCCTCATCGTGAATATTTTCCTTTGTTTCTTCCCGAGGTCGTTTAGATTCTTTGCTAGACGACTCACATTCCTTTTTATACGGATATATGGTTTCAAAGAAGTCGCATTATCTCGATTCAATTACCGTATTTACTCGAATGTCGGGATTTTCTCGATTTGTGAACCGTAAATCGATATGCCTTACTATTTGTGGCATATCCTATGAAAACACAATCAATGGTTTTAGGTCCTATTTTTACCCTTTTGGGTTTAGGAATTTGCACCTTGGCCAAACACCCCCACACTTTGAAGTATCCCAAATTGGGCTTCCTTCCTTTCCACTTTTCGTATGGAATAGATTTTGTTTTGCTATGGGGCACTCGATTGAGTATTCGGCTAGTCGTTAGAATGGCTTCCCCCACAAGTTCTGGGGTAAACCGAACTTATTAACGAGGGCATTCATCATTTCTTTCGTGGTTCTATTTTTCCTTTCCGCAATTCCGTTTGATTGTGGCGAGTAAGGGGCGATTTGTTTGATGAATAATGCCATATTCCAAACATATTTGTTCAAAAGGAGATTCATATTCACCGCCCCTATCACTCCTTATCATTTTAATCTTTTTGTTAAGTTGAGTCTCAACTTCACTTTTGTATTGCCCGAATGCTTCAATTGCTTCATCTTTACTATTAAGTAAACAAACGTAGCAATACCGCGTACTATCGTCAATAAAAGTTATGAAATACTTCTTCCCACCACGAGATGGGATTGACTTCATGTCACAAATATCTCAGTATGGATTAAGTCTAAAGGACTTGAATTCCTTTCAACCGACTTATAAGGATGTTTAACATACTTAGACTCAACACATATTTGACATTTTGATTGATTGCATTCAAACTTAGGCAATACTTCCAAACTAATCATTTTTCGCAAGGTTCTATAATTGACATGTCCTAAACGTGAATGCCATAAATTATCGAACTGAATCAGTTTTGACAGCAACAATTATAATACACAACGGTGAAGATTTTATTTCTTCAAACCGAATCAAGGTTACACAAACAGATTTAAAATACTTGAAACGAAATGCAGTAAATTGTATGTTGTATACTTGATAAAGTTTTTATATCTTCAAATCAAGTACCCAAATGAGTAGAAAGTTATGAAAACTTTAATCTCAACCGGAGTAGAAAATCCGAAGATTTTAGTCTCCAAACAACATATAAGTTCGTTACACCGAAACAACAAACACCTTTTTTTTTTTTTTTTTTTTTTTCCAGTAAATTGTATGCTGTATACTTGGTGAAGTTTTTATATCTTCAAATCAAGTACCCAAAGGAGTAGAAAGTTATGAAAACTTTAATCTCAACCGGAGTAGAAAATCCGAAGATTTTAGTCTCCAAACAACATACAAGTTCGTTACACCGAAACAACAAACACCTTTTTTTTTCTTTTTTTCCCAAGAATTGTATGTTGTATACTTGATGAAGTTTTTATATCTTCAAATCAAGTACCCAACGGAGTAGAAAGTTATGGAAACTTTAATCTCAACCGGAGTAGAAAATCCGAAGATTTTAGTCTCCAAACAACATCCACTTTTTTTTTTTCCGACAACGTTCTGTAATTGTTAAACAAGAACAAATGAACACAGAAATAATGATTAAATTCCTTAAGCTTGTTGTTGTGCCCGTGTTCAAAAAATCAGGAAAAAACGAAAACCAAACGGAAAGACAAAAAACCAAAAAAAACAAAACTGGAAAAATAATACGAAGTAAGAAAATATCCGAGACCACAGAATTCACTGTGTGTCCTTAAGGAATTTAATCCCCTCACTGTACCCGAGGTTATGGATTACTTCCTCCCAGGATAAAACGGATATACCTGTCGCAAGAGTAGCGGTACGTCAAACGTCTTCGACTTCGACGAACTCAAAGTTGGCAACGAAACACGGTAAGACTCGATAGTTTTATTTGTGAAAAAAGAATGCAGAATTTCAGATGCAGAAATTTTTGGTTTTGGTATCTTTAAAATGAGGCATTGCCTTAGTTTATATAGCCTTGAAGGTGCCTCTTCGGAATAGGTTGGTGACTGTTCGGAAAGGTTGCCTTCCATTTCTCATTCACACCAACTTGGCTAGTTTTATTCATTAACTAGCTTTAACAATAATTTCAAAGCTAAGTATCTAAATATTACTTGACAATGAAAAGGTCTATAAATTAGCTTATTATTAAGGGCATTCGTGTCTAAAATTTCAAGAATCTTGACATCTCAGTTTGTAGCTTTAGTAAGCGTTTGAATATGCGATTTCATCTCATGAGATGAAATCTCAAATCATCCGAAAAGGCATGATTTGGAATTCCAAATCATGATTTCAATTTTTTTATAAATGTAAAAGTTGACCCATAAGTTTATATTTTGTAAAAGAAAATAATTCATAAGTTGGTAGATATATTAACCAATCATGTTTACAAGCCATTTATATTAAATATTAAAATATCTATAAGTTGGTAGTATATTTACAATAAATTTACTATTACCAATCATGTTGATGATTATATTAAAGAGTAGTTACACTACAATTCATGGTCAATTTTTCATTTTACTGAACTAAAGTTTGATTAATTGATGTTGTATTTTTTAGAAAGGCTTTCTAGTAGTGTATTAATTTTCTTATGAACTATGACTTGCTCATTTGGTATGATTGTATAAGAATTGAGAAAGTTTGATGGTTTTCATAATTTATGGAGTTTTTATGTCTATAAAATAAATACAAGTTAAGTAAATCAATTGCATGTTCAAATAGAACTTCAACTTTAAATTATCATTATTTATCTCATAATTTCAAATCATATCCAAACTACTCCTTATCACAGCTTCACTAAAGATTTTTCGTTTGATTGAATATTCAGTTAGATCCTTAGAATCGTTAAAGGTGAAAAGAAAAGTTTGTGGGACTCCAGCAAATAATAATTGATCTATCATGAGGGGTTGCTTTATTTATTCTTTTTGTATTTTTCTTTGGATTACTGTATTTTTTTAGTGTATGCTAAAAATTAAACAAAGGACACTAGCAACATACATGTAAAGTGAGGTGTGCCTCGAGTAATAGGTCTGCAAGCTTGTTGGTCAAATATCCCCGGAACTTTTTTGTGCCTTAAAATTGTTGGGAGATTTTTCTTCTATGGTACTTTATAAAGCAGTACGGGAAGTATTTAACTATTACAAGTATTCGAAAGGATAAACAAAGATTCAATAATTCAACATGGAATCTGAAAATTACTATAGTTACACAAGTAAAAAACTGAAATTCCAGCTTTTATAGAAGACGGAAAAATGTAAAATATTTTTTTGAGTCGAGTGTAGCACTCGTCCTTAAGACAATATTGCCCCGTATGTATCCTTAAACGTCCCGGACAATTTGTCTCCCAAGATAAAACAAAGAATGGAACCCTTGAGCAAAGGAAACTCAAGAGCTACCGTGAAGAATATTGAGTAACTAAATGATGCTTGGAAGTTGTAGGAAGAAAACTATTTCGGTTGTGTATTTTCGTGCACTTTGTTTTTCGCATCTGTTTCGTATTTTCGTGCATATGTCTTAGTGCTCAACAATGGTGTAAGGGGGTGTTTATATAGGTGAGGGAGGGGCTGAAAACTCGCCTCCATAATAGCCAAATAATGGCCATTATGGAGGTAGTAAAGCCACCAACATATATGGTGAAAAACCAATGGATTTGGCCATTATAGGAGGAGTAATTCAGCCAAAATAAATGGCTGAATTGAGTGCTTGGCAACTCGCTTTGACTGTCCGTATTCTGGAAACTTGAGGGACCAAACGCACATCTTGAAACTTCGGGGACCAAACTCGTAAATACGAAAGAATTCTCGGTCCGAACCGTACATCCGGAAACTTCGGGATCAAACCGTACTTCTGGCAAAGTTTTCTGGCCCAAAAAGATAATATCAGAAGACCCACAGCCCACAGCCCACGACCCGTGACCCGTGACCCGATAACCCGGAACTCGGAACCGGAACCGGACGGGACGGGACGGGCGGGCGGCGGCGGCGCGCGTGTGGTCTTTCCTCGAACCGAAGCACATCTAGGTCCTCCCTCCTTTAAACACATGGGATACCCCTTGGGGTCCCAAACCCCAAACCAATTTCGAATCTTATATACACAACAATTCTTTCTTCCTCTACCGATGAGGGAGAATTACACACAATACCACACTTTCCATGCTTCAAACACCTTACTTCGTGAACCAATATCTCTTTCATTTCTCAATGAAATTTGACGATTCTTGGCCCTACGGTTATCTACGTACTTAGTAGATCATGCATGTGTGAAGAACCAGATTCTCCAACATACGTTACACTAGTGTTTAAGCCGTTAAAGTTGGTCGGTCGCAACTCCCGCCAAAGGCAAATTTCCAACAATCCCCTCTTGAAAGAGATTTTGGCGCACTCACATGGTGTCTTTTCATTTCCAAAGCAATATTTCGCGGACCGATGTTGCATAAGGAGAGGTAGCCTCGCTTTGAACCTTCCATAGTTGAATACCATCGGACTTACTTACCGCGCGGTGAACGTGATGTCTTGAACCGTCGTGTTTAGTGTAAGCCAAGACAACGGTACCAACACAACAAATTCCCTTACTCTCTTCTTCGTAATGTTTTGTCCGTTTTGGCCATGGACAACGTCTTGGATTCTTAAGTGCGTTCAATTTGAGGCGGCCCGTCCTCGCACTTAAATAGGTGGTCTCCTACAAGGTATCCTGCTATACCCCACTTCACAAGTGTTAGGAACCATTAAAAGTTTCCCAAAGACCTAACCTCAACCGTTGAGGATCATTACAGTTTTTGAAAACTTAACCTTTACCCATACCGCAGATAGCACTTAACGTCTATCGCGGAACGGCTTTGGATTTGGTGTTTCTTTTCGTAAATCACTATCCGAAGTGCTCATGCTTCGACCGAAGCGATCAACCGAACCTTTACAACTTAGTTTTCCCATTGAACCAAATTACGGGATTTCCGGTTCGTAAGGTTGGGTTTCCACCGTATTGGTTCGTATATTTTGGGTTTTAAGCCCATTCCCTAGACAGCGAACACTTGATCTCTCGGGTAGTCCCTTAGTTTGTAAACAAGGAAGTGACACCCGTGGTGATCAACTCGCCATACGGTCTTATGTCTCCGACAGATCCCGACAGATATGTCCGTACGCCGTCATCCATGTCCTTCCTAAAGCCGACCGGCTAGCCACAATGTAGAACTCGCTCGAAGGCACGGGTTTCTCCCAATAAGGGACGTCCTCTAATGAGTCGTGAAGTTACTCAACTTCTTTCATGCTTTGTATAAAGCGATAAACTCCGATACCATCATGAATCGGTCGATGCAAGTTTGCTTAGAGGATTTTCCAAGAACCACCATACACATTTACTTGTGGCTTTGGTGTTCTTCGATCCGATGTCCGCTTGCATCACCGTGTTCTCTCGTAACCGCCGGACATCCGTAATACTATAATCCGTAGATAAGCGAATAATTCGATATCGTCATATCCGACTTAACGCCTTCTATTGATCATGTATTAAGATCATCGGTGAACCTTAGTTCAACCGATCCGTTTGTTGGACGATACCAGGTCGGTTGTAGTGTGTACAATACATTGAACTACACGTGACCTGAGCATATCGCTCCTTGTGTATGGGTGCACCATGATTCCAATCAGTTCTATGATTCATATCCATTGGTGGCTTCAACGAGACTGTCAACTATCGACCAGTCTGTTTATTTTATTTAGCGCGTTTGGTACATTCGTTCCTTCATTAAATTATTATTGTCTGTTTATTTTATTTAGCGCACTTAATTTTATTGTCTTTAATTATTTATTATCATAATTAAAATGGAAGGATTAATAGGTATGTTTAAGGGTAAGGGTAAGGGTAAGGGTGCTTCTTCTAGTAGGGGCAACCAGGGCAAGGGTACTTCTTCTAGTCATCTTATTCCTACACAGGATGATTTTGTTGATACTCAACATTTTCCTACAATACCATTAGATTTAGACCAGGAGCTATTTTCTGGAACTCAAGAAGACTTTAATTTAGACGATGATCTAGATGATACACCCACTAATGTTGATGACAACACACCCACTAGTGCACCTTCAACTGAAATACCTCCTATTCCCCCTAGTATGAGACGAGGTCCAACAAAACGACCATTAAAATAAGATGCATGGACATTTTTTGATAGGGACGTAGAGAATCAAGTAGCTATATGTAAAATTTGTAAAAATGTTTTAAAATTTAAAACTGGAAAAGGTCACGGTGGGACGGGGGGTTTAATTAGACACGTAGTAAGTGCTCATCCAGCTAGGTATGCCTAATACCAGGCTTCAAAACCGGGTGCGCAAACGCCCGCTCCATCGGGACAAGGTTCACATACTGATACTGTCCCGGACCAAGTACAGGGTCAAATTAACCCTAAGATGGGAGGAATTGTAGGCTCTAAATACAATAAACATAGAGATAGGGAAGCAATATCAAAATTAGTTGCTGTGGAGGGTTTGCCATTTTCATTTCCTTCATCTCCCGGTTTTATTCATTACATTAGAGATATATATAATCCTCGCTTTTAACGGTTTTTCTAGATCAACTCGTTAAGAGAGATGTATTTAAATTCGCGCATGAATATCAACAATATTTACGTTTTTCATTATATCATTTTAATGGCAAAGTATCTATCACGTCTGATATAGGTCGTAGTACTAACGGCCATGATTATTTAACTGTAACTTGTCATTGGATAGATTATAAATGGTCTATGCAAAAACGTATTTTAGCGTATAGATATATAGATGATAGGCACACTGGTACTTTTATTGCAGATAATATTAATCAAGTGTGCCATTATTACGGAATAACCGATAAAATTATGACTATTACATTAGGTAACGCTTCTTCTAACAATTACGCAATTACAATTTTAAAAAATAGTTTAACTCCATCTTTTTCAGATCATTTTCATATAAAATGCGCGTGCCATATATATAACTTAATTGTAAAGGATGGTCTATCACTTTTTGAAGACATTCTTAGTAAAATACAATTTGCTATTAACTTTATTTTTAAAAGTAATAAAGTACAACGTAGAAAAGAATATAAAAAAACTTGTCACGATTGTGGACTACCTTATAGAAAAATTTCACAAGAAGTATCCACTAGGTGGAATTCTTTATACGAGCAACTACTTGTTGCTTATGACTATAGAATACCTATAACTTTATTTTTTAACTCTCATAATAAAAAGCTAGCTGATATGATTTTAGATAGTGATTGGGTAAAAATTTCCGAACTTATTGTATTTTTAGAGAAATTTTTTCAAGCAACAAAAGAATTTTTCGGTATATATTATCCTACTATTTCAACTATGCTGTTTTATATAACTCTAATATTTTTATTACTTAGTGAATATATGGAAAAACCAGCTTATAAAAAATGTTTGTCAAAATAAAAAAATACTTTATTCCTATTCCCACTATTTATATTATTGGTTCTGTATTAAATTCTACTATTAAAATAGACGGTACTAAATCACTAATTGAAACTATTTACGATTGTATAGAAGTACTACCACCTTCAAGTGCCAAAAATCTAAATCACCCACCACCTATTGAACAAAGTCAAACTAAAGAAGAAGTGTTGTCTAGCGTAGAACACCAATGCAAAAAAATATATAGATTTTATCAATAAGAAAATGCTAGTAACTTACCGGCTTCCATACCATCTTCTTCATCTTCAACACAACCTCACAAAAGACATGCTGTTTCTACGGCTAGTATTGAAAGCCTCAAAAATAGAATGTGCGGTCGTACCTCTACTACTAACCAAATTAGCGAGTTGGATATTTTTATTTTGCAGGGTTCTGTACCGTATCAAGAAGTTATCAATGAAGATGGACATGAAGACTTGTCGAAATACCGGGGGGGAATGAGAAGACCTTTCGACACTTTCATTGATGGCCCGAGATGTTTTGAACATTCAAGCGTCATCAATCGCGTCGAAAGCGCTTTTTCTCACGGCAGATATCAAATAGGAGACCACGACACTCATTAGCCGGAGACAGCTTGGAAATTGCAGTATTATTCAGAGATTGGATACGAGCGGAGCGGAGAATGTGCGGTCAACCGGAGATCAACGAAGAAGAAGATGAAAACTACAACGAAATCTTAACCAAAGGTAGTGGAAGCGACGTGGATCAATTTGACCAACAAATACCAATTCCAACCGAAGAAGAAATCATCAAGCAATTCGAACAGGTTTTTTTGAGAATGTAATTTTTTTAATTGCAATTTTATTATGTAATTTGCAACTTTTGGACAACACCACAAAGTTGCAATTTAGATTTTAGACAATTGTATTTGTATTACAAAAAAATCATATGTCTATTAATTATTAAATAATATAAGAGGCACAAAAACAGCATTGAGATATTTTTATTACACTATCTTGTTTTGTTTATTGAGTTTTTTTTATACATATGTTATTTTTTTTTTTAAAAAGGAAAACCCGCCGGACCCCGCCCCGAGCCCGAGCCCGACCCGCCCCGCCCCCGCCCCGCTCCGATACCGACGGGATCGGGATCGGGACGGTACTGGAGCAAGTCCCGCCAGACCCGAGCCTGGCCCACTGGCCACCCTTATATATTACAATACAGAAACACAATAAAATTCTTTGAGAAAATTAAAAAAAATGTTGTGACTCACTAGTGGAGTTACTTTGTAGGCATTTGACCATTTGACCATGCGATATGAAATCATGATTTCATGTTTTGATTTTAAATCAGCGTTTGTTTATGAAGTTTGCACAAAATTCTAACTTCAACTTCATATCCTGATTTCAAATCTCATATTCTCCAAAAAGGCATAATTTGGGATTTCAAATCATGATTTTAATTTATTTTTAAAAATGTAAAACTCGATCCATATGTTTATATTTTGTAAAGAAAAAAAAAGATTCATAAGTTGGTCAATTTATTTACCAATAATTTATATCAAATAAAAAAAATCTACAAGTTGATAGTATATTTATAACAGAATTTACTCTTACAATCATTTACCAACTAAATTTACTTCTACCAACCTTTATTTACATTCCTTTGTTGTCGAACACGTTACCATATCAACAGAGTTGCTGGCTTTCTTTATGTGTGTGTATAGGTGTTTACGATTTGGTTAAAAATCAAACCGAATCAAATCGATTAAATAAATTGATAGTTGTTTGGGTTTGGTTTGGATTGATTTTGATTTTTTTTAAATCGATAATATTTTACTTTGATTTTATTAAAAACAAATGAAATAAAAAATAGAACCAAACCGATAAAATAATACACACAATTTTTATAATTATATGTACACAATATATTAATTTTTATAAATAATTTTAAATATTTTATTTACTTTTTCATCAATTTTTTTATTTCTATTAGGCTAATGAACTTTACACATTAAGTTTATTTCTTAAAAATATTCAAACTCATTTATTCTGAGAAACAGCTAGTATGAGATTTACCTACAAAAGTCATATTTTTGTAAATTTTATTCATTTGATTAAAGCTATAGATCTTAAAACATTTTCTCTATACCTATAATAAAAGCGTAGTAACAGATTAATTCTAAGTTGAAAAAAGATGAAAATTCTTGCCTAATCGTAGGAAAAATAATGAAAGAGAGAAATACCATTAAAAATCAAAAAATTGAGCCAAATCGAACCAAACCGACAACAATCAAACTGATGGATTATGTTTGATTTGATTTGATTTTAATAATTAAAAAACCAACTAAATTGGTTTAATTTTGATTTTAGTTTTGATTTTAACTAAAAACCAACCCAAACCGATCCATAAACACTTGTATGTGTGCGCGTGTGAGTGATGGAAATGACCAGCCAGATGGCTTTCTCCGATTTTTCTCTTCCACTCTATTCTTAATAACAACCAATAAAGTAGAGTTCTTGTATATCTTTGATCTTCGATCAATAGATGTTGTATCTTTTTAGAAATGTTCTTTAGTAGCGTATTAACTTTGTTATGAACTATGATTTACTCATTTGGTAAGATTGTATAAGAATTGGAAAAGTTTGATGATTTTCACAACTTGTGAGTTTTTATTTTTATGAGAAAATACAATTTAAGAATGAAGTATCCTTCGCTTCAAATCATCCTAATTCAAAATTACTGATTTCATATCATGATTTCAGATTATGTCCAAACAGACCAATTATTATAGGTACAAACTTTGATTATCATTAAATCCTTTCTTTCTCCTACGATCCTAGCCTTCCCTAAAATAAATATAGATAAATGGGTGACTAAATTCATCCTCTAGTCCATTTTTTTTTTATTAGAATGAAGTATCCTTCGCTTCCTTTGTGTTTTTGTTGTTTCACTGTCACGTATGGTCATCTCCTTAGCATTATAATATTTACTACTCTCTCTGTCTCAATTTATGTGATGTAATTTGACTGGTCACGAAATTTAAAAAATAAAGGAAGACTTTTGAATCATGTGATCTAAAACATATCAAAGTTATTTATGTGATTATAAATCATCTCGTTAAGCGTAAAATGTAAAATTTAAATTGGAATCGGGGGAGTATTAAATAATGAATAATCATTAGGGCAAGACGTCATTAAGGGATATATGGAATGGAATGAATGAATGCATCCACCTTTAATTAGAAGTATCGCGTTCAGGTCTTAAAATGAAGAAATTTTGATTGGAGCATTTTCCCCAAAAAATTGTGAAACTGAATTAATCGGACCAACAAATTCTGAATACAATTAAATAAAATAGGTAATAACACACTTGGTCCCAAATTATTGGTAAATTCTTATTTTTAATCTCTATAATATCTAACAAAGCGTATTTAACCTTAAATTACTTCAAGTGTGTATTTTGGGTCCCTTTATATAAGAAATACAATAAGTTTAGACCTTTCTAGAGCAATATTACCATCGAATATGGGTATGTAAGTGGTGGAATAGTCAATAATTATGATAAATTTATGAAATTTATAAGAAACCGGATCAAGATGCATATTTCATTTAATTGAAGATTAAATATATTTAGTTAAATATTACAAAAATTTTAATTTAACAATAATTGAGGTACCAAATATGCTATTAACCCTACATAAGAAAACATTGGGACAAGACATAATTCTTCTTCTCTTTGTCCATCCTTTTTTTTTTTGGGGTCTTCGAAAGGAGGCAAGGTTAGTTAATCTTGAAACTGACATTGATTTTGGTCCCCTCCCAACTTCCATCCCAAACTAATTTATATTTCAATTTCATGTGGAAACAATAGTATATTTATTGAAATCTAAAAGGAGTTAAAAGTTGTCAAAAAGGATAAGTTCAATAACTTCAATGAGTCACTAAGGAAATAACATAAGGCCAAGAAGCTACAATTTGAATTTTAATGTCACACGTTAAAACTGATCGATAAAATTTCTTGATCACTATAATCCAGTTAACTTTTGTATTTTTCTATTAATTATATTAAAGTAAACTTCAAATGACAAATTCATTTGTATAATATTGATACTGCAAGAGTATTTTGCCTTCCCTAATTTAAAATTATGATGGTCACAATCTCATAATCATCCTTATATCACCATCTATGTTTTTCTCAACTCCAAAGGTCATTTGTAAGATTAATAAAATACGAGAAGTTTTGTTGGTTCTCTATTGTACTTTATAAAGCAGTACGGGAAGTAATAACTATTACAAATGTTCGAAAGGATAAATAAATGGTCAATCTTCAAAACTGCCGCAAGTGTGTTGTGTCTTGAATCTTGATCACCTTGCAAAGTCAATGTTGAGAACTGCCGCAAGTTTGTTGTGTCTTGAATCTTGATATCCTGAAATCAAGAAACAACTAAATCTGGATGGTTACAACGTTGTGTGTTGAGTCGAGGATAGCCCTCTATCCTTAAGACAAGATTGCCCCGTATATATACTTTTACGTTAGCGGGCAATAGTCTCCCAAGATAAAACAACACTATAATCTCAACACTACAAAGCCAATAGGTTGAGCCTGTCGAAGAAAACAAATATGACTCGACTTGCTGAAGATATGGAATAGGAAGGAAGAGTTTCTCTTTACTCTTCTCTTTTGTCTCTGTGTATATAGTGTCTCTGTAGTGTATATATTGTGTATACGTGAGGGTTTGGTCACTGTTTTTCAGCCACTGTTTTGCTGATTTTCTGTGTGTTTTTCGTCTGTTTTCACTGCCTGTTTACTACCTGATTTCAGCCAGTTTTCAGCCTGTTGTGCAGTCCAGAATTGAGCCAACAACTACTCAATATATAGCATGCAAGAGGGGTTGTCCAACTGCCAAAAATAAGGCTGTAATGGCCATTAAGGGAGGCTATTAAAACAGCCAAGTAATGGCTATTAAGGCCATTGAAAGAGGCTGCTCACTGCCCAAGTAATGGGCTGTTAATGGAGGAATTAATCAGCCAAATAATGGTTGGTTAATGCTCCAGAAAACAGTCCAACGGTAGGCAGAAAGCTTTCCAGAAACTCTGGGGACCAAACTGTACATATAAAAGAATTCTGGTCCAAACTGTACATATGAAACTTTAGGTCAAACTGTACATTTGGCAGAGTTTTCTGGTCCAAAAAGATATCTAGGTCTTCCCTCCTTTAAACACATGGGATACCCCTTGGGGTCCCAAACCCTTTACCAATTAGAGACTTATATAGAGAGCAATTCTTCATATTTCCACCGATGTGGTAGATTTGTCCCACACCACATTTCCATGCCTTAAACACCTTACTTCGTGGACCAATATCTCTTTCATTTCTCAACAAAATTTGATGATTCTTGGCCCTACGGTCATCTACTCACTTCGTAGATCATGCATGTGCGAAGAGACAAGGTCTCCAATATGCGGAACACTAGTGTTTAATTCATCAAAGATGGGTGGACGCATCTCCCCGCGAAAGGCAAATTTCCAACAAGTTTTACTTTATTTGTGAGGATAAGTGTGATATAAGTGGGGGACATAATGGAGAGAAAAATCACGGTGAAGGAAACAAAGAATAACACTTAAAAAATAGAATTAACCACAAATTTCGTCGCTAAACTTCCGCTAAAACATTTGTAGTTAAAAGTTTTTTTGATGTTTTTTTCTTAATTCATTGCTAAATAAGACAGCGACAAAATTTTCTTTTGACTACAGAATGACAGAAGCCGTGTATATAAAGGAATGAATTGTATACATTAAATTTACCATAGTTGTAGAATTCTTGTATAAGTGTAATTATGGTATTAGTCTTGTATTAGGAAAATCTATTAGAATTATAGTAGGAAAAGGTAGATTTATTTTTCGTATTTAGATATTGTATATTTGTATATATACCTCTTTCATTAATGAAAATAATAAAGGGATTATTTCTTTCATAGTATCAGCAGTCTAGAACAAATTTTTCCTTCTCCAAAATCCCTCCTTTCGCTGCCCTACTTGCCATTGACCGTCAGCCAACCTCCTCCTCCCTTTAACTTTTCATTTTTTTTCTCTTCCAAATCCATACTTTTCCTCTTGTTCTTTCATCATGTCTACCACAAAGAACATGTTTCATCCTGCCCTTACAGTCTCCAACATCAAGAACAACATCCCTATCGTTCTTGAGTTTTTCCTTCGTTCTTGAGTTGTTCACTGATGCGGGCCCAATTTCTGGTCCGACACCAACGGATATTGAGGCCGCGATGCATACACTTGGATTAAATCCCTCGGACGCAAATTGGTATATGGACACCGGAGCCACTTCTCATATGACGTCCGCGCAAGGTAATCTCTCGTCTTATTTCAATTTGAGCAATGATCGTGGCATAATTGTTGATAATGATAATTTAATTCCAATTCGTGGTTATGGTCACACAAATTTGCCTCCTCCACATCCACCTCTCGTCCTTAAAAATGTCCTTCATGCCCTTCACTTAATTAAAAATTTGGTGTCTATCCGAAAATTCACAACTGATAATTGAGTTTCTGTTAACTTTGACCCTTTTGGATTTTCTGTGAAGGATTTCGGTACGGGGATACCTCTAATGAGATGTAATAGTCCGGAAGAGATTTATCCAATCACCATCACCACCATTTCCACGAGTCAAGCCACACCTTCAACATTTGCCGCTCTTGCTCCTTCTTTGTGATATGCATGTTTGGTCATCCGGGTCCGTCTATTATTTCTTCTCTTAAAAATAATAATTTTATTAATTTTAAGAGTACGAGTAGTACTCATATTTGTTACCGTTTGTAGCCTCTACTTCTAGTACGTCGATGCCTTTTGACATTATTCATAGTGATTCATGGACATCTCCCGTTTTGAGTTCTTTTGGCCATCGTTATTATGTTTTATTTTTGGATGATTATATTAATTTTTTGTGGACTTTTCCTTTGTCTAAAAAGTCTCGAGTTTTTTCTACATTCTTAAAATTTAGAGCTTTCATCCGTACCCAATTTGAACGGAAAATTAAAAACATTCAATGTGATAATGGTAGGGAATATGATAATGGGCCATTTCGGAAATTTTGTGACACTAATGGTATATATTTTCGGTTTTCTTATCCTCATACGTCCTTACAAAATGGGAAGGCTGAAAGAAAAATTTGTATCATTAATAATATTGTCCGCACCTTATTGGCCCATGCTTCCTTACCTCCGTCTTTTTGGCATCATGTGTTACAAATGGCTATCTACATAAGGATCCCTCATATTCTCATCTTAGGGTGTTTGGGTGTGTGTGCTATCCACTTTTCCTGTCTGCTACAATTAACAAACTACAAGCCCGTTCTACCGCTTGTGTGTTTTGAGTTATCCTTCTAATCATCGTGGTTATAAAAATTTTGATTTATCCGCTAATAAAATCATAATTAGTCGCCATGTCATTTTTTATGAAACCCAAATTCCGTTTGCTAATTTGTCCAATTTCGTGCCTAGTAATTATAATTTTTTGGATGATGGGCTCTCACCATATATTCTCTAACAGTGGGCCCAACCTACCTATGATCTAATTCGCCAGCAGGCCCACTGCCTGCTGGCCCACATACTCTCGGGTCAGATCCAGGTCTCGGTTCGGCCTCCGATTTACGGCCAGCAGGCCCACTGCCTGCTGGCCCAATATCTCACACTACCGTAACAGTGTCTCGACCAACATGCCCATTACATGCTGGCCCATGTCACACCCGTTTTTTACCGCGGGTTCGCGACGTAATGGTCATTTCCCTGGTATTGATTAAAAATGTTGTTGAGGAGTCGCCACCTAATTATTCTACGGTGAATTAGAACACCTAAATGTTGCAAAGTGAACTCCGATTTATGGTCTGCGAAATTATAAGATTCTAGGTAAGGGTTCTTTATTATCCTAAAGGGAAGGGGTTAGGCATCCTTTAAGATCCGCTAACTTGCGGTTATCCGGTCAAACTCAGGTTAATCATCATGTTAAAAAATGCATGTTTAAAAATATAAAATTAAAGGATGTTGCAAGTAGTTTATTAAGAGATGCATAAAAAATGTAAAGATTTTTACCACTTATTCTTTTGAAGAGTCTCGCAAAGATGATTGCGGTTTTGAGAAATAAATTCCCGACATAAAAAATCCGAAAAGTAGGCATGGCATTGTTTATGAAAAATACATGTAAAAAGCACACATTTATAAGGCATTTTTTATGAAATATATGCAAAGTTGATTTTTTGAATAAAAGACATGCATTTGTATGACATTGTTTATAAAATATATGCAAAAAGAAAAACATGCATTTGTAGTGCATTATTTATAAAATACATGCTAGGTGATTTTTTTGGAGAAAACATGCATTGTTTATAAAATACATATTTTTTACAATTTGATAGTAAAGGAGAAAAGTAAATTATTTATAATGCAAAGAAATGATTTATATGGAAGTTATTTTTTATAGTGAATCGGATGAAAAACAAACCTTATTTATGTGATTAATAGTGCAAATAAAAGATGACCAAATTATTTTGAAAGTTTTGAATATGCATGACGAGCCTAAAAATAAATAAACTAGCGACAAGTTACCAATTTTAAACTATCCTATTAATTATCCATTCATAGCCTAATTATTCTAATTATTCTAATAATCGTACAAACATTAAATAATTATTACAACCCGGAAATATAAAAGACGGTATTAAAAGAATTAAAGCAGCGACGAGGGCGGATGACGATATCATCCCGCCCAATGCAATGGACGTAGATGTGGATCTTCATTTGGCAAAGTCATGATGAGTCTCATAACGAGACTCTTTGTTGCTCCCGATGCGTTTCATGTGAACAAAGAAAAGAAAAGGATTAATCTAGTGAACATAAAAATATATATCTAAAAATGTAAATAAATAATTCATGCCAGATAATACGTTGTTGGACTCTCCGAATTTTGGGGAAATCAGCGAGAGGTGACCCCCGTGGGCCCATGTTCATGCAAAGGGAGGAAAGGGAGGGGGGAAACGTATATATGAGTTAGAAGATATCTAGGCCTATCAGATATAAATACATTACTGGAAATTAAACATATATTTTATGTTAATCTTAGCAGTCCCAGCGATTACAACAACGGCTTAAGGTCTGGTGGACTTCACACACCATGCGCAGAAAAGCGAAAAGGGGGCCCACATGTAATTTGCAGTCTTAAAGAAGGGGAAGCATACCAGCCCACTATGTGATAAGCCCAAATCTCAGACAATCATGCAAGTCCATATTTACAAATGATATTTAAAAGGTCTAATCGATAAAAAGGTATACCCGTAGGTATACAAAGTATGCGACTCGAACATACATCGGGTGTATACTCAGATCTATATCCCTCATACACTAGCAAATATATCACAACATACAAAAATTCCCATGGAAAGGAAGAGAGAATCAATTGAGTAATATTTAATCACATAACAGAGAAGGATTTTACACATTTAATATCCAAAACAGGCCAACATAAGCAGAACTCAGATTCAACATATGGAAGAAAAGAAAACAGTCGGGGGTCATTTTTCACTGACACGATATTCGACTATTTGATAAGCTACTATCACATCCAACACAGGAACTGATCCATGAAAAATGAGGGTAAATGCGCAGGCTCAGCAGGTATATCAAGCAGGATGAGTATTATCATAGAATATAGACCTTTTATCCAATCAAAGTCAAGTACATCATATCTGTAAACATGTTTCAACTGTTCTAAATACATCTAAGCATGCTTAAAGAAAAGAATGACAAGATTAAAAGTTGAGTATGTATAGCAGGGGCTCTTGATTAACATACTATGAACTGGTTCCAGCAGAGAGGGTACCAATACAGGTACTATCTTAATCAATTAGTTGTTATATCATGCTATAAAAAGACTGGGACATGGTAGGATATAAGAAAATTTAGAACCTGAGATGCTATTGTAGACATGCTTCAACATTTAAACAGACATGACAAATTCAATCAATCCAATGGACATACTACATAGAGGAATGACCAAGCAAATATCCCAAATATACCATTTTAGATATGCAGGGGTGTTTAGGATACACAAAAACATGTAAAATCCTAGGCATATTATGTACTACTTAAGATGACACTTAACAGGTTTATATATGTATGTGATAGCCTAACAATTATGAGAAGTATACTTAAGAATTCATTATAGGGACAGATCTTTGGATATGCAGAGGGGGTAATTACATATTGTCACGACCCAAACCGGAGGGCCGCGACGGGCACCCGGACCCTACCTGCCGGGTGCCACAGATACACTCCACCCTTAAACATATTTAAACACGGACAGAGCCGTGGTAGATTAAATAAAGTTTCAACCCAAAAGCCCCAATTTACACATTTATATACCATGGCCGACAAGGCCATACACGACAACTAACCACAGGACACCTATCTACAAGCCTCTACAGAGAAGAACATACCACGACCAAATTGCGACTCCGAAACGAATAGAGTGCTCTGGACACCAACTGAACCAGCAACCTACCAGTGTAAACCGTCACCCTCTCAATATGAACCTGCGGGCATAAAACGCAGCGTCCCCCAACAAAAGGGACGTCAGTACGACTGATGTACTGAGTATGTCAGGCATAAGAAATAACATAGCAGAGACATATCATAGTCTGAAACAGAAACAACTGGACATCAGTAAATGCCTTTGAGGGCCCTAATACACATGCCTAAATGTTATGCACAATGCAGTATACATATACAGCAGCCTCTTCGGGCATCTTCCTTACCATAACAGCCTCTGCGGGCATCATACCATATAATGATTAATGAATGTATGCACAATGCAAATGCGGTATACTAATGTCCACACATGAATCCTCCCATAACCGCCTCTGTGGGCATCATGTTATATCGCCACATAAGGGCATCACATCATATTGGCCTCTTCGGGCTCTTTTTGTGATATTCTGCACCAGCTGCAGGTGGTGTGCGTATATAACACATTTTTTCCTTTCCCCAATTCCCATACACACACACACACACACATATATATATATATATATATATATATATATATATATAATATTTACCATATAGTAATGTGCATAGCACAAGTGGTCCAGGGTAACATATGAGTGCAATGCAAATGAAATGCATGAATAATAATAAAACATCCGGAGTGACATAATATCCTTTACACCTTTGGTTAATATTGGGGACATCAACATCTTTTCCGGTGTGCCTTATTAAGGTCTTAGAAACATACTTGGATATTCTTTTAACATAGGAGTCGATGACTTGATCATCCTTAACTACTAAGAGTAGAGTTATTTATGTAGCAATATGATAGTTATGCTTCACACATAGAATTATGCCAAAAAGAATGCAAGAGTCTTGCATACCTTGTTGTCGAAACTATCTAAGTTTCGCGGGTCCTTGTAAGCTGTATGAATGATTATCTACATCATGCGGATGTTTTAAATCATAATCGAATCAATATATCAGAAACAGATTCATAGATACATTCTAGCGAATACCTTGAACGCGTAGAACCTATATTCCTTCTATATCGAGATCTATACATGTAGCGAAACATCCAATCCTCTTAATCCTTCTTTTTACTGCTACAATCTCCAAAACAATACAATAATTTCACATGCAATCTCCAATTTCGTACAAACAGTCTCGATAACACCCAACCCAAACTTTAGCTTTTTTTGACAATCGTCCTAGAACTAGTGGTAAGAATCGAATTCTGAAATTGTATAAACTTTAAGAACAAGGAAGATTACCTCTTTAAACACAGCGACGAGAATCATTGGAAACCCTTTTGCTCGAAACAGCTTCCGACAAGCAGAAACCGCAGAAACAGAACCCATAAAAACGACTCCTAGAACTCCTTCAAAAATTATGGGTCTCTCGCCTGACTTCGAAATGTGTAGGCTTGTCTAAGGACTCAAATTTTGCCGGAATCCAGGTTCAAAACGCCATGAATTTTCTCCTTTTTGGTTGTGTGAAAGCCTACGGAAATTCCCCCTTTTTGGTCAGGAATTTCAGCGATTATTAACAGGAACATATCCCTTCTAATGGAAGGATTTCTTCAGGAGTGTTAAGGATTGAAGAGAGCTTGAAGAACTGATGGTTTGAATTATAGAGAAGAGAGAATCGGTCGAAGGCCTTGAAGCTGCCAGCGACCGGTTTACTCAGACTGAATCATCACGACCGAGTGTTTATAAGACAACACGTAATGTCCCACTTATAATTAATTAATCCCACAATTAATTAATTATACACACAATTAAATTCCCGATCTCAAATCACCTAAATCCCGACGACTTATAAAATCCTCTTATACTTAATGTCATAATTCCTGTAATATAATACTTGTCTATAACCTCTTCGGGGATACATAATTATTATTATTATTCTCCGTCGTCACACTTATCAAATCAAAAATTATTTCGGGGTCACGTTCTTTTATATACTAATTTTCTTATTAGTATATGCAAGTACAACATAAACTTTCCCGGGTCCGAGTCTACTTACCTACGATTATGTGTTCAACCGTTACTCGAAAATACGGGATGTTACACATACTATACATATATGCTAGAAATGCTGACATTAGAAAGTCAAAACATAACATGATTGACATATTAGACATACTGGACATAGAAAGGGGCCAAACAACCAGAGATAACATTGACACATTCAACAAACATGCTAGGCAAATAGACAAGTAGTAAGTTTCAAACTAATGTTTCAGCAGAACAAGCATCAAGTCCTAGACACACAAGCATGTTTGAGTTACATGTCATATGAGAGCATCTCTAATCCAGCCCAACATTTCGAGAGAAAAGGCCCTTTGAAAAGGAACATGCACAGTCACACTATGTTACACAGTAAGCATGATAACCCTCAGAACAGATGAGATAAGTACGTCGCTAATCCGACAAATATGTGAGACAAACAATGATGATCAAATTACCAATTAAAGATAACATCTCAGGTAGGTAGGATCATTTAGGCCAGGGCACACATAAAGTCTTTCTCATGTTGTATATTAGACACAGTAACACCCCAAAGACAATGGCATAATAGGATAAGCATGATTTACACAATACAACGCAAGTCAAGCAACATATATAATAGATAATGACAACAACTATGGGCTAGATGAAAAGGACTTAATCAAGATAGGCAGATCTCACATTTTGGTATGTAATCATCCAAACAAAGGACCAAAGTGCCTAGACTTGCACAAAACTTTCCTACTGACTAACCTAGACACTATTACCTAAATTACATAACCATGTTAGTAGATATTTAAAACAATTTTAAACTTGAGTTATTCATGAATCATAAGGGACAAATAAACATATCGCACAAACACATACTCTGAATCTGCATAACAATCAGAACATTATCACCAGATGAAGCTATATGAAGGAGTAGACTATGGTCCATAACCCAACCTTAAATTAATCACAGGTCATGACATCTTGACGTGAAACTATACAACACAGACCTATCATGACATACTAAACATGCTCAGTTCATCAAACAAGCAAATATCATTTGGCATTTAGCTAATTAACATCCTAGTCCCTTTAAATAGGGAGTAGCAGCATTTTCAGCACATTACACTAAATGCAATACTAGTCATGAGCTTAACAAAACAGACAAAACACGTATATACAATAGTAATTAACTACACATGTTGTCATACTCATCATAGCTTAGACATTGAAGAACACAACAACATGCATCAACTACTACATATGATTAATACAACAAAGAAAGCGCAAAAATGCAGAAAAAATAAATAGAGAGATGTATTTACGGACCTTCTCCGGGCAGCGAACCGAGGCGTCGTCTCGAATCGTCGACACCGCTCGGAGAAGTTATTGTATTTATGTGAAAAAGAAGAACAAAAGCTTAGTGTTTTGCGGCTTTGTAGAGCCAGGGTTGGGAGTCAAAGAGGGAATTCTTCTGATTTTTGAACTTTCATAAAACAGCAGGAAAATATGAAGATTTTTTTATAGTCTTTGAAACTCAATGCTTTTTTCTCCGAAAAAACCCTAAAACGCAACCCAAAGGGTTGTATTTATATCCAAACTTTAGGGGTTTCAACAGCTTCCTTGAGAAGCTTTTATTTTGAATTTTGAATTCGAAAGCAAGCGAAAAGACGATGATGATTTCTGAGATTGATGAGAAAGGGGACTGTTTGGAGGCGATTCCAACCGTTGAAAGCCATTGGAACTAGGATTTGTAAGCAATTTGTCATTATTTTGGGGTCCGATGGACATGGACGTTTTTATACATCGGGGCCTTGAAGGTTCGTCCTAGAAATCCATTGCACCATGCATGCTTTTTGTAAGTCGATTTGACTCGGACGAGCTATTCAAAGCTATGGGATTTGCAAGAAAGGGGAAGAATGGACTGGGGTGGTAAGTGACAGGACAAGGTGGCTGTGGTGGCGACGTTTACCCGGTGGTTTGAAGGTGTAGCCGGCGGTTTCTGGTGGAAGGGCTGCTGGTTTTCATTGGTTTTTGGGACGATGGGTTTGGTTCTGTGTTTAGTTAGCTTAGTTTTGGGGCGATGGGGATTTCGTTGGGGAATTTGGGATCGGGTATTGGCCGATTTGGACCCTAGACTTGGTTGGGGAAATGAAATTGGGGTTTGATCGGCCCAAATCACTTTGTAGATGAATTGATGCTAAATTTTCCTAATCACTTATCTACTTCAATTTATTAAAACATGCTTCTCGTCCTAATTAAATCCTAAATTGTATACATATATAAATTACATATAACTAATTTAATATATGTATTTAGTTTAAATAACGTAGATTCCTAGTATGATAAAATAATTAATTTAGTGATTTGAAGGAATGTAAATTGTTAAAACAAAAATAACGATGTAATAATAATAAAAATATAATATTTACGAAATGCTTAATGCTTATTTTAAATGCAATGCCGTTTTGCGAAAATAAAAAAAAACATAGAATATTAGGATAAAAACTATGTTTATGATATTAAAAGGAAAACGATAGTAAAAAATGCGGATATAATAATAATAATAAATAATGATATTGTGAATAGACAATGATATTAAAGAATGCGAATATATATATATATATATATATATATATATATATATATATATATATATTAAATTGTTTTTGAGGCGTCAAAATATTTAAAATTGCAAATAAATATCGGAAAAGAGGTGACAAAATTGGGTGTCAACAGCCCAAATACATCTCCCCCCAGTTTCAGCCAACAGTTATTGGGCCAGCAGGTAGTACTTCCAACCCGTCCCCTACCCAACTCCCGTCTGATTCTATCTCGAGTCAAGGGCCCGTTACTCGTAGCCAATGGGGTTATTTTAAACTAAAATGACATTTTAATCTTAATTATACTGTCACTAAATCACCCTACCATGTAACCCAATGTCTGTTATTCATGATCCGAATTGGAATGGATCGGCTGGCCGGGGCTCGGTTTGCTGAGAGGTGGTTGTGGTATCACCCTGAGATGGGCTATTCCGAGCCACCATCGGTGGAATCGGGTGGGAAGCGTGTCCCGGACTGACCGTGGTGTGTTCGAGTGCCAGGGACTGGGACGTCGGATTATGTAAATGATGAATTAGAATGGGGTTCATGCCATTATTTAAGAAGTCATAGGAATGCCAAGGTGGTGAGTTTAGTGAGGCAAAAGGGAATTGAGACTCATCAAATAGGACATGGCGAGAAATAATTATTTTACAACTTGATAAATCATAGCAAGAATAACTACGATGATTTGTGGGGTAACCTAGAAACACACACGGAGAAGATCGGGTTGGAGTTTGTGAGTGGTCGAATAGAGAGGATAGCAGAAACATCCAAAAATACGCAATTGTTGGTAGGAGGGTTCCTACGAAACAAAACTTGAGTGGGCGACCGTAGAGCTAGACACTTGTGTGAGATTATGTTGAGGAGATATGCGGCCATAGAGAGTGCGTAGTGCCAGAATTGAGGGGGAATTGAGGCGTGGGCAAGTAGGGCACGAATTAGGTTGCTTATGGTTCAAATTTTCCGTTCGGCTTTACCATTTTGGGAGGAGGTGTGAGGGCAGAAAAAAATGAAAGGTAAGACCGTTTTTGGAGCAAAACTGTTTTAATTGGTTATTATCGAATTCCTTGTCATTGTCACATTGAAAACATTTAATGCTCTTTTCAAATTGTATTTTTACGAAAGCAATAAATGAGGAAAAAAATGGGGTAGACCTGAGACTTATTACCAATTGAAAAAGTCCATAGAAAATTGGATAATCGTTCAAAAATAACACATAATATCGATGGACAGTCGTACTTAAAACATGGGAAGTACACAAATCACTATGTATATTAAAGTACAATTTGTTGATGTATAAAACAGTAATTTAACATGTTTCCCAAAAAATACAAGATTCACATATAAGAGTATTAGAAATACGGTTGCATTGAATAAAATTATTGTTATTAAGGGAGAGTAAAAGAGAATCTCCCGGATTTCCTAATCTAGAATGTCATAAGGAAGATGAAAGAGCAGCGAAGGTTGATGGAACTGAGGTTGGTTTGTTGACGACGTTTGAAATAGAGTAGAGTCCTCTGGTGTTGTCACAACTCATTATTCATCTCCCTGTCGTAAAATCATTCACAGAAAAACAAAAAGGATCAAAGTCAAGGTAAACATTATTATCAGTTGTGAAACGTCACACATAGATTAGATTCTTAATGGGTTTAGGGGCATGGATGATATTTTTTAAAATTAGTGGTGGATGTGCTGGGGATAAGGATAAATTACCAAAACCACGAATAGGAATGCCTTGTTCACTACCAATAATAATATTTCAATTTAAATTACTCATATTGGAATAAGACAATAGAGTACCTTGTGATGTCGTCATGTAAGATGTAGCATCTGTGTCCATATACCAATTTTCGTTGGGAGCGTTGAGTGACATTGTGTTCATAGCTACCTCAATGTTAGTTGGTGCATAAGTTGAGGGTGGGGGGCATGTGTTGTATAGGCCTGTTGTGGACATGCGCTGAGTATGCCAGGTTGGGCCTGTCGGGTCAGAGGTGGAGTCCACGAGGATGTCGGATACGGGCAAGGAAGAGAGGCCCATAATGGTAGGGCCCATGCGGTCCACGATGGGTAGGCAGCCCATGGTGGAGGCTGCTACCATTGCCGCGGTCGCTGCTGGCTATTTCCTGCCGGCGGGGACTGTCCCTTCCCGCCGTCATTGCTGTCGGAATTCTATTCGTCGCGGCCTTTGTCGAACTGCCGCCTTCGACGATTGTTGCGGGTCAATCCGGCCTGATGCGGGTCCTCGGGTCGGCGGTGCTTGTTGCCATCGGCGGAGGGCCCGACGGTGGTGGTGAGGGAAATGTCTGCAATGCTGGCCTGAGTGGAGCTGTGTTTGATTTTTTGGGTTTCCTCAAGAACTAGCTTCGAACGGGCCTCATAAAACGGTAGTAGCGACGTACATTGCTGAAGGATGGTAGCAATTCCGTCATAGGATTCATTTAAGCCTGCAATAAGCTGCATGATTAATCGCTGATTAGTGACTGGTGACCCAACGTTGGAGAGTTGGTCAGCAATCATCTTGAGTTCTTGACAATATGCAAATACGTTTGGGAAATCGTTCTGATGAACGTCCTTGAACTGATTTTCAAGGTATAACGCACATTGAGTTTTGTTGTCGTGAAAAATACTTTCCAAATGTTTCCACATTTAGCAGGTAGTGGCATCTCTCTCAATGATAGTGTGCAACAAATCATTAGAGACCGTGTCGTATATCCACTGGAGGACATCGACATCCAAATGAGACCAAAATGCATCATCAGAAGTCAAAGTCGAGGGTGTGTGTGTGAACTTCGATTTAGGAGATATGATGTGGTCGATAACTTCGTAGACACGACAATGGATTTTGAAGAGTTCCGCCCACGAGGAGTATTGACCATTTTTCATCTCAAGAGTCACATCGCTGAAATTTTTAATGTTGTTGACTGCAAGTGTAGGATAGAATTTGGTTTTGTCAGCCATGGAGGATGAAATTTAGGAGGAGAAGGGAGAGTGAGTGGTGGAAAAAAAAAACTAAGGTTCCGTCGTGGGAGGGGGTGGCGGCTAAGAAAGGGTCGGCGGCGTGGTGGGTATTTTTGTATGGGTTAGGCTTCTGATACCATAAAGAAATATGTTCCTAATTTTATTCATCAATAATGTACAATATATATATATATATATATATATATATATATATATATATAATAGTACAAGAATATCTAAACTAGACAACTAATCAACCTAATTATAATAGAAAATATAATTCTACCTAAAATAGGAGACCTAATTTCAATAGGAATTAATTCTACCTAAAATAAGAGCTATACAATTAATGTAAGAATATTTGGTGAATATTCTATTAATTAGAACTAAAAGAATAACTTTTTCTATGATAGTCAAATATTGTTTTGTGTTTAGTACAACAACAATAACATACCTAGTGAAATCCTACAACGTGGGGTCTGGGAGGGTAGAGTGTACGCATACCTTACCTCTACCTCGGTAGGTAGAGCAGCTGTTTCCGAGAGACCCTCGGCTCAAGACAAAGCACAAGCACAAGCAAAGTAAGACAAATAATGCAACTAAGACATAATAGCGAATTCTGAAAAAGAAGCAATAACTAATGCAAGTAAATAAGATAAACAAAATACACATAACAGCATAAATCAAACGACATGTGACTATAAAGCAATACTGTGCCTACTAGTATGATAGTCTAAGTGAGCCTACAATAATAACACTACAACTACCAGTTTGTAAGCGTAGGTAGGACTACGCTGGACTACCTACTACCCTTCTACCCTAATCCTTGTCCTCCAAAACCCCCTATCTAAGGTCATGTCCTCAGTGAGTTGCACCTACGCCATATCCCGTCTAATCACCTCTCCCCGGTACTTCTTCGGTCTACCTCTACCCCTCATGTACCCGTCCATAGCCAACGTCTCACACTTCCGCACCGGGGCATTTTTTGTGACTCTCCTCTGCACGTGCCCGAACCATCTCAACCTCACTTTCCGCATCTTATCCTCCACCGAGACCACTCCCACTCTGTCCAGGATATCATCATTTCTAATTATATCCTTCTTTGTATGCACACACATTCATCTTATCATCCTCATATCCACAACTTTCATCTTTTGGGTGTGCGAAGTCTTGACCGGCCAACACTCCGCCCCATACAACATAGTCGGTCTAACCACCACCCTATAGAACTTGACTTTAAGTTTTTGTGGAACATTTTTATCGCACAAGACTCCAGATGCGAGCCTCTATTTCATCCACCCTACCCCAATACGATGTGAGACATCGTCATCAATCTCTCAATTCCCTTGGATAATAGACCCGAGGTACTTGAAACTTCCTTTCTTTTGAATGACCTGAGTACCAAGCCTCACATCCACGCATGTCTCAAAATCGCTCCCGTTACTGAACTTGCACTCCAAGTATTCTGTTTTGGTCCTACTCAGCTTGAACCCTTTAGACTCCAGAGTCTGTCTCATTGTTTTATGTTTAGTAAAATGAGTTAATAAAATGATTTAATTGAACTTATTAATGCATAAGTACGTTTTATGAAATGAGCTAAATTATTCCATCGATCATTTTGATAAGTAGCACCCGTTTTCTTCCCATAATTACATTGTTCATATGCTTTGTTAAAGAAAAAAAACAAGAATTGTTCATATGCCCTTGGGTCAATAATGGTAAAACCCAAACTGGTTGGGCCCATTCAGAGTCCACTAGAATATTTTGCCATAATTGGGCTTTATTTGTGAATGAGTTGGACGAAGTGCACAAATAGCCGTTTTTAGGACCAATATTTAACGAATAGCTGAGTTATACGCCGCAAAAAAAAAATTAGATTCACGGGACTAAAGTTTAAAATCTAGGTAAAAAATTTCACACTTCAGTCATATGAGTCTGAAGTTAGGCTTTAACAGAACCCAACTCCACACCCTTATGTCTGAATTTGAACTTTGAAATTTTTGAACTTCAGACTTTCAGGAATGACTTTAGGCTTTAGCATAACCCAACTTCAAACCTTAAGCTAAGCAGTAGTAGCAACAAGTTCAATCTGAATTTTTTCAAAATTAACTAAACTTTAAATAATTGTTAAATATTAAGAAAGTGAAAGAATTGATCATGTACTTTTTAGATGTCCTAAAGCACAATTGGTATGACAAATTTAGAGAAAATGAGATCTCTTCCCTTCTTACAATTTGAATAGAAGAAAATGATCGTTTCCAATCTCTTATTTATTACTTTTCAGATTTCTTATGTATACAAATGAAGATCTCTTGTAGAAAGAACACAATTTAAAAGATTTTGTAAGTGGGTTACAAACTCATTTCTCTCAAAAATCTATCCTATTAATTGGCCTAATGTAGAATATATAATAGATTTTGCTAGATGGTGGAATGATATTTTTGTTAATACTAATTAATATTCTGATTCTATTGAACTTGCTGAATTAAGTGTTTCAATCATATGACAAATTTCGAAGGCAAAATTTGTTGGAAATTAGCCTTTGGCTGGAGTTGCGACCGACCAACTTTAACGGCTTAAACACTAGTGTTACGTATGTTGGAGAATCCGGTTCTTCACACATGCATGATGTACTAAGTACGTAGATAACCATAGGGCCAAGAATCGTCAAATTTCATTGAGAAATGAAAGAGATATTGGTTCACGAAGTAAGGTGTTTGAAGCATGGAAAAGTGTGGTGTGTGATCAATTCTCCCTCATCGGTAGAGGAAGAAAGAATTGTTGTGTATATAAGACTCGAAATTGGTTTGGGGTTTGGGACCCCAAGGGGTATCCCATGTGTTTAAAGGAGGGAAGACCTAGATGTGCATCGGTTCGAAGAAAGACCACACGCGCGCCGCCGCCGCCCGCCCGTCCGGTCCGATTTCGAGTTCCGGGTTTCGGGTTTCGGGTTCACGGGTTCACGGGCCTTCTGATATTATCTTTTTGGACCAGAATTCTTTCAGATGTACAGTTTGGTCCCTGATTTCAGAAAGTCAGAATTTCGATGGTCCAGAACAGAAACATCCAGCACTCAATTCAGCCATTTATTTTGGCTGAATTACACCTCATATAATGGCCAATCCGTTGGCAATTTTCTCCATTTATTTGGTGGCTTTACTAGGGTAATCCTAGAGACTAAAAACATGTTGAAACAATGCTTCGACATGAAAGATATGGGTATCGCAGATGTCATCCTAGGGATTAAAATCTCTAAGACGTCTGACGGACTGGTCCCTGAAGTTTCAAGATGTACAGTTTGGTCCCTGAAGTTTCAAGATGTACAGTTTGGTCCCTGAAGTTTCAAGATGTACAGTTTGGTCCCTGAAGTTTTTAGAAAGTCAGAATTTTGACGGTCCAGAACAGAAACGTCCAGCACTCAATTCAGCCATTTATTTTGGCTGAATTACACCTCCTATAATGGCTAATCCGTTGGCAATTTTCTCCATTTATTTGGTGGCTTTACTACCTCCATAATGGTCATTATTTGGCCAATAATGGTTGTTATGGAGGCAGTCAAACAGTCTCTCTTCCTCCTATATAAACACCCTTTACACCATTGTTGAGGCACACTTGATATACACGAAAAATACACAAAGCAGAAAGCAGTTTCTTCCTAATCTTCCAAGCATCATTTCGTTATTCAATATTCTTCACGGTAGCTCTTGAGTTTCCTTTGCTCAATAGTTCCATTGCTGTTTTATCTTGGGAGACGAATTGTCCAGGATGTATAAAGGATACATACGGGGCAATACTGTCTTATGGACAGAGTGCCACACTCGACTCAGCAAAAACAAGTTTCCAGTTTTCGTGTTCAACAAAATAGTAATTTCAGTTTTGTTGTTATATTGGTATTTTCAGTTTTATAGTTGAATTGTAATTTCAATTCTTACATAAGCAGTTACTTGTAATTTCCGTTTCCTGCAAATCCTTGTAACCCAACAACTTAAGACAATATTTTGCTTATGGTAACTGCAATAACATGGCTGGATATATGACCGATGTTGCTGCTACTGCTGCTGCCTCTCGAGGCAATGTTGCTGCCTTCCCCGCAACTACCGCTACTGGCCAAGGCAGTAACTCCGCCACCTTCACTGCTGCTGCTGCTGCTGCGGCTCCTGCTCAAGGCAGTAACACTGCTGCCTTCCCGACTGTTGGAGCTCCACCCTCTTCATCACACCACCATGATCGCCCTGAAAAATTCATGGGATCGAATTTAAAAGATGGCGAAAAGATGCTTTGTTTTACTTAACAAGCTTATGGGCATGGCCCAGTTCCTTACGAAAGATCCTCCACAAGCTGGAGATGAAATGGACTCTTCGCCCAATGAAACGGGTGAAGGGGGCCTTGGTATCCATGTCATTAATGGCATGAAGATGGTTCGTGATGCATGGAATCATAGCGATTTCATGTGCAAGAACTATATACTGAACTGCTTGCCAGACCCTCTCTACACGGTCTATTGCACCGTTGGCAATGCCAAAGAGCTGTGGGAAAAACTGCAAAAGAAGTACAACGCACAAGATGCGGGTACTAAGAAGTTCATCGTTGGGAAATTTCTAAAATTCCAAATGGTGGACAAGAAGACAAACTGATGTCCCAAGTCCAGGAATTCCAAATGATTTTACATCACCTGGATTTGGAAGGACTGAAACCAAATGAGCAGTTTTTGGTTGCATCGCTGATTGAAAAGTTACCTCCTTCATGGAATGAGTTTATGAGTTACTTGAAACTCAAGAGAAAGGAGATGACCTTTGAAGAGCTTGTGATCAAACTGCAAATCCAGGAAGATAATAAGAAGACCTTGCCAAAGGGTAGACAACATGCTGAGGCAAAGGCAAATCTGGCTGAGGCCAAAGGGAAAACAAGCAACAAGCGGAAGTTCCACAAAGACGGCAAAGCCCCCGCAGCGGAGACGTTAAGAGGTAACTGTCATCACTGTGGGAAACCTGGTCATAGGATCAAGGAATGCCGCAAGCTCAAGACTGAGCAACAACAGAAAGCCAAGTCGAAAGGCAAGGCTCAAGCTAACGTCGTCAAGGACACGCTCTTGGATGACATGATTGAGGATCTCTCGGCCGTGGTGCTAGAAGCCAACTTGGTTGAGAATCCGATGCAGTGGTGGGTGGACACAGGTGCAACAAGACACATCTGTTCCAACAAAGATGCCTTCTCCACGTACACTCCGATCTCCGACAAGAAGTTGTTCATGGGCAACAACGCTTCCTCGGACGTGCTAGGGGTTGGAAAGGTGGTCCTGAAGATGACTTCCGGCAAGGAACTCACTCTGAAGGAAGTGATGCACGTCCCAGAGATTAGAAGAAATCTAGTTTCTGGACCTTTATTGGTTAATGCTGGTTTTAGGCTAGTGTTTGAATCAAATAAATTTGTACTCACTAAAAATGGCACATTTGTGGGGAGGGGCTTCGTCTGTGAAGGCCTCTTCAAAGTGAATGCCATGTCTGTATTGCGTCAAGGAAATAAAGTTGAGTCTTCTTCTTATTTGCTTGAGTCTTCTAATTTATGGCATCATAGATTAGGACACGTAAACTACAAGTCTATTCAAAGGCTGGTAAAGATGGAGTTGTTGCCTTCTATCGACATAAACCCTCAACATAAGTGTGAGGTGTGCGTAGAGGCAAAACTCACCAAGCTTCCTTTTCGATCCGTCGAAAGGAATACCGCTCCTCTAGAACTTATTCACACAGATATAGGTGATTTGAAATTTGCACAAACTAGAGGGGGAACAAGTACTTTGTGACATTTATAGATGATAGCACAAGGTATTGTTACCTTTACTTGTTGAAAAGTAAGGATGAAGCCTTTGAAGCGTTCCGACGTTACAAAGCAGAAGTTGAGAATCAACTTAGCCTACGGATTAAATCCATTCGTAGCGATAGAGGGGGAGAATATGTAGCGCCTTTTGAGGAATACTGTGCCCAAGAAGACATTATTCATCAAACGACGGCTCCATACTCACCTCAATCAAACGGTGTGGCGGAACGTAAGAACCGCACATTAAAGGAAATGATGAATGCCTTGCTTATCAATTCCGGACTTCCCCAAAACATGTGGGGAGAAGCCGTCCTTACCGCTAATACGATTCTTAACAGTCCCACATAAGGGTAAGGACAAAACTCCATATGAATCATGGAAAGGAAAGAAACCCACCTACAAGTATTTTAAGGTGTGGGGTTGTCTGGCAAAGGTTGAAGTACCTAAGCCAAAGCGAGTCAAGATTGGGCCTAAGACTCGTAGATTGCATATTCATCGGATATGCAAATAACAGTAGTGCTTATCGCTTCTTAGTGCATAAGTCAGATATTCCAGATATCCACTAGGGTACAATAATGGAATCAAGGAATGCTCTATTCTTTGAAAGTACCTTTCCTAGAAAGGAGAAAGACGTAACCTCTCGCAAACGAAGTTATGCACAAAGCTCTCAAGAACTGGGAGTCCTTGACTGCCCAGATCTAAATGGTTCAGATCTAACGAATCTCGAGGTGGCTGAACATCCGGAATCTAGTGTTCCTGATTCTCAGAACTTTGAGACTCCAGAGATGGATCTAAGGCGAAGTAAAAGGGCCAGGAAGGATACATCCTTCGGTCCTGACTTTGTAGCTTATATGGTTAATGATAAACCAAGGACAATTGCTCAGGTGTTGTCAACTCCAGAAGCACCGCTCTGGAAAGAAGCTATTGAGAGTGAAATAAGCTCCATTCTGTATAACCATACTTGGGAGTTGGTTGTTCTTTCTCCGGAAAATAAACCGTTGGGTTGTAAATGGATACTCAAACGGAAATACAAGGCAGATGGGTCTATAGACAAGTACAAGGCCAGGTTGGTAGTCAAGGGCTATCGACAGACAGAAGGCTTTGACTACTTTGACACATACTCTCCGGTATCCGGATGACATCCATACGGGTATTTATTGCGATCGCAGCTTTGCGTGACCTTGAGATACACCAGATGGATGTTAAGACAGCCTTCCTAAACGGTGATTTGGAAGAAGAAATTTATATGGACCAACCCGAGGGGTACGTGGTTCAAGGGCAAGAGAAGAAAGTCTATCGACTTATCAAATCTCTGTACGGGCTGAAACAAGCCCCGAAGCAATGGCATAAAAAATTTGATAGTACTCTACAATCGAAGGGGTTCGCCATTAATGAGTGTGATAAATGTGTTTACACGAAAGGTAACTCTGACTCATTTGTTATGATATGCCTGTATGTAGACGACATGTTGATCACAGGAAGCAGTCCTAGGGTAATCCTAGAGACTAAGAACATGTTGAAACAATGCTTCGACATGAAAGATATGGGTATCGCAGATGTCATCCTAGGGATTAAAATCTCTAAGACGTCCGACGGATCGGTCTTATCTCGGTCTCACTACATCGAGGATGTTTTGAGAAAGTTCAAGATGTTAGACAGCTTCTCCGATAGCATCACCAATGGATACAAATCAAAAGCTTGATAAAAATCTTGGTGCACCCGTATACCAGGAGCGATATGCACAGTGATCGGTAGTTTGATGTATATCACAAACCGCACCCGACCCGATATTGCTTATGCGGTCAATAAGTTGGCTAGGTTCAACCGTAATCCAAGTGATAATCACTGGAAGGCATTGAATCGGGTATTACAATACCTCGAAATACACGTTAAATTTCGGGTTGCACTATTCGAGATATCCACCATTTGTACTAGAGGGTACAAAGTGATGCAAACCGGATATCCGATATAGAGAACACCAAGTCCACCAGTGGGTATATATTTACAATTGGTGCTTTGGGCCGTGTCTTGGAAATCCTCTAAGCAAACTTGCATCGCCCGATCCACGATGGAATCGGAGTTTATCGCTTTAGACAAAGCGGGAGAATAAGCCGAGTGGCTTCATGACTTCTTAGAGGATGTTCCGTGTTGGAACAAACCCGTACCTTCGGTAATGATCCACTGCGACAGTCAGTCGGCTCTAGGAAGGGCACGGAATGCTATGTACAACGGCAAGTCTCGTCATATTCGACGGAGGCATAAGACCGTTAGGCAACTGATCACCACGGGTATAATATCCATTGATTACATTAAGTCAAAGGATAATATAGCGAGACCCATTGACAAAGGGCTTACCCAAAGATCGATGGCTTACCCGTTTGTCTAGGGGAATGGGCTTAAAACCCAAAATATAAGGACCAATACAAATGGTAACCCAACCTTACGAACCGGAGATCCCGGTAATTTGGTTCAATGGGAAAACGAAGTTGTAAAGGTTCAGTTGATCGCTTCAGTGGAAGTATGAGCACTTCGGATAGTGATTTCTGAAAAGAAACACTAAATCCAAAGCCGTTCCCGCGATAGACGTTAAGTGCTATCTGCAGTATGGGTAAAGGTTAAGTTTTCAAAACATGTAATGATCCTCAACAGTTGAGGTTAGGTTCTTGGGAAACTTTTAATGGTTCCTAACACTTGTGAAGTGGGGTATAGCAGGATACCTTGTAGGAGACCACATATTTAAGTGCGAGGACGGGCCGCCTCTAAATGAACGCACTTAAGAATCCAAGACGTTGTCCATGGCCAAAACGGACAAAACATTACGAAGAAGAGAGTAAGGGAATTTGTTGTGTTGGTACCATTGTCTTGGCTTACACTAAACACTGACGGTTCAAGACATCACGTTCATCGCGCAGTAAGTAAGTCCGATGGTATTCAACTATGGAAGGTTCAAAGCTGAGGCTACCTCTCCTTATGCAACATCGGTCCGCCGAAATATTGCTTTGAAATGAAAAGACACCATGTGAGTGCGCCAAAATCTCTTTCAAGAGGGGATTGTTGGAAATTAGCCTTTGGCGGGAGTTGCGACCGACCAACTTTAACGGCTTAAACACTAGTGTTACGTATGTTGGAGAACCCGGTTCTTCACACATGCATGATGTACTAAGTACGTAGATAACCGTAGGGCCAAGAATCGTCAAATTTCATTGAGAAATGAAAGAGATATTGGTTCACGAAGTAAGGTGTTTGAAGCATGGAAAAGTGTGGTGTGTGATCAATTCTCCCTCATCGGTAGAGGAAGAAAGAATTGTTGTGTATATAAGACTCGAAATTGGTTTGGGGTTTGGGACCCCAAGGGGTATCCCATGTGTTTAAAGGAGGGAAGACCTAGATGTGTTTCGGTTCGAGGAAAGACCACACGCGCGCCGCCGCCGCCCGCCCGTCCGGTCCGGTTTCGGTTCCGAGTTCCGGGTTCGCGGTTCGCGGGTCACGGGTCACGGGTCACGGGTCACGGGCTGTGGGCCTTCTGATATTATCTTTTTGGGCCAGAAATCTTTGCCAGAAGTACAGTTTGATCCCGAAGTTTCGGATGTACGCTTTGGACCATAACGAATTCTTTCGGATGTACGCTTTGGTCCCCGAAGTTTCAAGATGTACGCTTTGGTCCCCGAAGTTTTTAGAAAGTCGAATTTCGACGGTCCCGAACGTAAACGTCCAAAGCACTCAATTCACCCATTTATTTTGGCCGGATTACACCTCCTATAATGGCCAATCCGTTGGCAATTTTCTCCATTTATTTGGTGGCTTTACTACCTCCATAATGGTCATTATTTGGCCAATAATGGCTGTTATGGAGGCGATCAAACAATCTTCTCTTCCTCCTATATAAACACCCTTTACACCATTGTTGAGGCACACTTGATAAACACGAAAAATACACAAAGCAGAAAGCAGTTTCTTCCTAATCTTTCAAGCATCATTTCGTTATTCAATATTCTTCACGGTAGCTCTTGAGTTTCCTTTGCTCAATAGTTCCATTACTGTTTTATCTTGGGAGACGAATTGTCCAGGACGTATAAAGGATACATACGGGGAAATATTGTCTTAAGGACAGAGTGCCACACTCGACTCAACAAAAATAAGTTTCCGCTTTCGTGTTCAACAAAATAGTAATTTCAGTTTTGTTGTTATATTGGTATTTTCAGTTTTATAGTTGAATTGTAATTTCAATTCTTACATAAGCAGTTACTTGTAATTTCCGTTTCCTGCAAATCCTTGTAACCCAACAAAATTCAATGAACTTTAACGGGGATATATGTGAACCATTTAAAATTGTAAACAAGACATTCTTTGATTTTCATGAATATGAAAACAACTTGCTTATTACATCTTCTCCAACATATATACATGTTATACTAATATTAAAAATATTATTGTAGTACAAGATGGTGTTGTTATGTTTGGAGATGCTAGCTACAAAATAAGAAGGTAACAAGCATTTGCCTCCGGCCTTTAGCACATCAATTTAATTTTTTGAGAATGTCTTCATTGATGAAGCACTAGCCATTCGTGAAGCGTTGAAAATTCTATTGAAAATTAATGGTCAAAGGTGTGTAAATCTTGTCTAATGCAAAAATACGTAGTGGACATGATACAGATAAGGAATATACTCTCATGGAGATAGAGACTACTTGTGAAGATAAATGAAACTTGATCATGTATTCGTTTGAAGATCTATATATAATATATATTCCTAGAGACAATTTGTTCAAGTTCTCTATTTTGTGATTACGTAAAATTAATTAAATTATATTGGATTTCTAGTTGGCTTTGTACTTTAACTCTTTAAGACTGATTATATGTTAAAAATAAGATAATTTATTATAAAAAAAGAAAAAAAATGAAAAGAATAATTTTCTTTCTCTCTTTCTTTCCCCTTTTTCTTGTAGCGCAAGCATATGAATCATTTCCCGCAACATGTTAACATGCCAAAAATATGTTACACACGTGGCAACCACGAAATCACAATTTTTGGGTCAATATTTTCTCTAATCGCAGAAAGTCAAGGAATATATTATTAATTATTAGTATAATTACAATGATACGCGTTAAATTTGTTCATCAAACGTTCTCATGCATGACCTCAAGTAACTGTGCCACAAGACATTAATATCTGGTCTTATAACAACGACAGATTACATAATTAACTCAACTCCGAAAGGCATTGGAGGGAAAACAAATAAATAAATAAACAAATAATAATGACATATTCCAGAGGCATATCTACGTAGATTCGAATATGCTACTCAACTTTGTAAAACATATTTTAATTTGACTTATCTTATGCAATGGCTAGGGTCATTATTTACCATTTCCTAATTCTTTATTAGCTGTTGAAATGTGAACACCAGTTGCTTCTAGAAAAGAAATTTAATGTGTTGGAAATTAGTCTTTGGCGGGGAGATGCGTCCACCCATCTTTTATGAATTAAACACTAGTGTTCCGCATGTTGGAGACCTTGTCTCTTCGCACATGCATGATCTACGAAGTGAGTAGATGACCGTAGGTCCAAGAATCGTCTAATTTCGTTGAGAAATGAAAGAGATATTGGTCCACGAAGTAAGGTGTTTGAGGCATGAAAATGTGGTGTGGGACAAATCTACCACATCGGTGGGAATAGGAAGAATTGCTCTCTATATAAGTCTCAAATTGGTAAAGGGTTTGGGACCCCAAGGGGTATCCCATGTGTTTAAAGGAGGGAAGACCTAGATGTGCTTGGGTTCAAGGCTAAGCCCACACGCGCACCGCCGCCGCCCGCCCGTCCGTTCCGATTCCGGGCTCACGTGCTAGGTGCTACCGTTGGGACTATTTTTTTGAGGCATTACTTGGCTGATTAACTCCTCTATTAACAGCCCATTAGTTGGGCAATTGAGCAACCTCCTTCATGACCTTATTCACCTCATTCATGGCATTAAAACCTGTCATTACAGCCCTCCTTTAAGGGCCATTACAGCCTTGTTTGTGGCTGTTGGACAGCCCCTCCTCATGCTATATATTGAGCTTCATTTGGCTCAAAACAGTAGCTGAAAACAGATGGGAAATACAACAATATAGCAGCACAAAAACAGACTGAAAAATCACGAAATCAGTGAGCAAAAACTGCTCGAAACAGTGGCTGAAAATCAGTCAAAAACAGTGACCAATCCCTCACGTATACACAAGATATACACTATAGAGACACACTATATACACAGAGACAAAAGAGAAGAGTAGACAGAAACTCTTCCTTCCTATTCCATATCTTCAGCAAGTCGAGTCATATTTGTTTTCTTCGCCAGGCTCAACCTATTGGCTTTGTAGCGTTGAGATTAAAGTGTTGTTTTATCTTGGTAGACTATTGCCCGCTAACGTAAAAGCATATATACGGGGCAATCTTGTCTTAAGGACAGAGGGCAATCCCTCGACTCAACACACAACGTTGTAACCATAAAGATTTAGTTGTTTCTTCATTTCAGGATATCAAGATACAAGTCACAACAAGCTTACGGCAGCTCTCAACATTGGCCTTGCAAGGTTATCAAGATTCAAGACTCAACAAGCTTGCGGCAGTTTTGAAGATTGACCATTTATCTATCCTTTCGAACATTTGTAATAGTTACTTACTTCCCGTACTGCTTTATAAAGTACAATAGGGTACCAACATAATGTTCACAACAAAACCATGTTAATTAGTTAATTATAACTAAATTAAATGATATGAGATAAATATATATATATATATATATATATATATATATATATATTAGTTTATTATGTTAAAAGTACATGACATGTATTCATTAATTTGTTGTAAGTATCGGGTTTTGGTAAGTTTTTCTAATTACTTCAATTCTGGTCATCTATTAAATGATAAGTGATGTTAACTGGTCACCTTTAGGGTGTGTTTGGTACGACGAAAAATGCTTTTCTATTATCCCTTGTTTGGTTACACTAAATATTTTGAAAAATGTTTCTTAGGAAAAATATTTTCTTCAAAATAGGAGAAGATGTTTTTCTTAAAACTTTGAGCGAAACATTTTCCGGATCAATAAAAATACACTAATATGTACCCAACCCACCATGCACTATCCATTCACCCCTACCCGCTACCACCAACCCCACACCCACCCCAACCCACCTTCCCCCTTTACCACCAACCTACCCCCCCCCACACCACCCACCTACATGCTCACCCCACCTACCGTATTTTCCCCACGCCTCACACCCCACCTATCCCCACCTAACCCCCCCATATCCCCATCCTTCGCCTACCACCCCCCCCCCCTTCCGCGATCGCTACCCCCCACCGCCTACCCTGCCTGTGCCCCACCAACACAAATTGCACTCCAAATTCAAAAATCTCATAGTGTTTTGCTTTGAATATATGCAAATGCCTTTAAAATAATATTATTTAATTTGCATATCAAACACAAGAGAATGAGTAGAAAAATCACTTATTTTCTGAAAAAATATTTTATGGAAAAACATTTTCTGTCATAACAAATACATCATTAGTTGTTTTGCCCCCTACACTTCCAATTTGTATAAGGTTTAGAACTTTAGAAAGTTCATCTTAATGTTGCAAAACTTTTTCCGCAGAAAGTTTTTTCTTCAGTAGAAGGTATTTTATAAACAAAAGAATCTTATCTCAGTTTCAAATCAAGGACGGAGCTACAATGACGAATGATCAGTTAAACATTCTTTTCGAATTTTTTTTATTTATATATATATATATATGAAATATTGAACATTTTTCTCGCTTTGCTACTGTTTCAAGTGCGTGACAGATAAATAAAAATTATAGTGAAAGAGATTGGGGTGTAAAATGTGGTTTCGTGTTTATCGCGAATAATAAACTTTTACTGCTTATAAGTTGATTACGTTTAATGAAGCGAGTTGTATTAGAATTTAGAAAACAATATTACGTATTTTCTAAATAATCTTCTATTACACGATTCATTAATTAATTCTATGTAAAGTACGAATACCAATAATTCTTCGGCATTTGGATCATATGTCAAAAAAGTCAATCACACAATAATAGTATTATTTAAATTCTGATGAATGATTGCTAAATACTCCGTCCGTTTCATAATAAGTGGTGTTTTTAATTTATGCATACCTCTTAAGAAATTACAAATTCCTAAAAAATTATGAATGTTTTTACTTACCCTAATTAATGTTTAGAAAAGAAAAACTATTTAATGATTCCTGATTAGATAAATAAGGATAATTTTAAAAGAATAAAGTCAATTTTTTCTTAAAATCTCAAAGCACAACTTATTTTAAAATAAAATAAAAAGCCTAAAGTATCATTTATTTAGAAACGAAGAGAATATATACTAGTAGTATATTAAAAGATGTTGGATATGCAAAACAGTACGGAAAGTAAATAAATATTACAAGTGTTCGAAATGATAAACAAACAACCAATATTATAATTGCCGCAAGCTTGTTGAGTCTTGAATCTTGATAACCTGAAATCAAGAAACACTAAATCTGGATTGTTACAACTGTGGCTGAGTCGAGAGATGACTCTCTGTCTTTAAGACAAGATTGCCCCGTATATATGCTTTTACATTAGCGAGCAATAGTCTCCCAAGATAAAACAAATAGGTTGATTCTGACGAAGAAAACAAACACGAAATGACTTGCTGGAGAATGGAAAAGGAAAGAAGAGTTTTCAGTTTTTGTTGCTCACTTTTGGATAGATTTTCTCTTGTTTTTTCGTCCTCTCTCTTCTCAATTTTCTTCCTCAAATCTGTTTCAGAAGGTTATATAGTGTTTAGGAGGAGGAGAGGTGATTAAGAAGCCGTTTAAGAGGTGTAATCATGGGTATTCATGGCCAGAAACGTTTTGTAGTAAGTGCAAAACGTTTCAGAAGTTTAATGTCAAAACTGTTGGTTTTCTGGCTGCCTCCTGAAACTCCAGGGACCAAAACTGTAAATACTAAACAGTTTGGGGTCCAAAAAGATAATATTAGAAGTAGCCCAGAAACCCATGACCCACGACCCACGACCGGATGGGCGGGCGTGTGGGCTTAGCCTCGAACCCAAGCACACCTAGGTCCTCCCTCCTTCAAACACATAGGTTACCCCTTGGGGTCCCAAACCTTTACATTTTTTAAGCTTATAAAGAGAACAATTCTTCCTTTTCCCACCGATGTGGTAGATTTGTCCCCCATCATATTTCCATGTCTCAAACACCTTACTTCGTGGACCAATTTATCTTTCATTTCTTAACGAAATTTACGGTCATCTACTCACTTAGTAGATTATTCACGTGTTAAGAGATAAAGCCTCTAACATGCGAAACTCTAGTGATTAAATCATTAAACATGGGTGGACGCAACTTCCCCAGCAAAGGCAAATTTCCAACAAAAGACAGTTGAAAAAGTAGCTTTACACTAAATGGAAATATGAATACTATATAACGTCCAAAAATGTATTCTCAAGATAATATTCATTTGAGTAAGGTTTGAACCTAGTTCACATGAAAATTACATTGTATATAAACAAATTCAAATCATTCTTGTATGTATATAATATATATTGAATTTACTTGACTTATTTGTAAATTTTATTTTTTCATTCTAAATTTTCTTAATGAAAATTCTCGTTGATCCGTCAATAAATAGATGTGTTTTATATGTTGAATTTCTAACGTACAAGTTGAAAAATAAACTTGAACATGAATGAGATACATATATTATTCCAGAGCCTCCGTATTGACTGGTTAAAAGTTTAAACTTTAAACTAAGTCAAGATAATTTCATTAACTTGTTCCTCCTTATTCAACGAGCCAAGATTAATAAAACACTTAATCACTTTATTTTTTCATAAATCGTTAATAACATCTATTTTTCGCTTATGCTTTATTTGTGACATGTTTTTATTTATTTATTTCGGTTTCTAAATGCATTGGATCATGTAAATCATTTTAATTTTACATAGTTAAAGAATTAAATTTTGTAACCTTAGTCTTTAACAAAAGAAGTTACTAAAGTTTAGTTTCCTTAAATAACACTAAACTTGCCCCTAAATCCAATTAAGAACCAATATATTAAGTCAATCCAACACATGAAAATCAAGGAAACTCAACAAAGACAACTTCAACCACGTGTGGATCCCTGAAATTTGGAAGAAATCGTGTCCACAAACAAATGAGTAAGTAGTATCCCTCCATTCCATAATATGTGATATTTTTAATTTATGAATGCGTCTTAAAAAATTGTTCACTTCTAAAAAATTGTGAGTATTTTTACTAATTTACTCCTAATTAATACTTAGAAAAAAATTACTTAATGATGCTTGATTATGTAAATAAGAGTAATTTTGAAAAAATAAAGCTAATTTCTTCTTGAAATCCTAAAACACTACTTATTTTGGAACAAAATGAAAAGTCTAAAATATCACTTATTATTATGAGTGAGTAACAAAAATATTTTTCCCAACCGATTGATTCTTACTCGTAATTAAATTAACTATTGGTCTACTGCCTAAGTTAAGACATGACAATTTGATAAATCCTCCTTTCTTCCCGTTAAGTTGTGAAACCAGAAAGCGGGTGACTTTGAGCCAATTTAATACTCTATCGCTCCCAAGTCTCTTAATTTGATTCAATACGAAATTTTAAAAATAAAAAAATATTTTTAAATTTTATGATCTTAAGTCACATTTTCATTCATTTGGAATCTGGGCTCTTCTACTTCATTTTTATTTACTAAATTAAAAATGCATATAGTCTTTTAAATCTAGTCTTAAATTTGTCATGTGTAATATTAAAATTGAAAAACTTACTAAATATTAAAAAAAAAATCTTTTTGGGACAATCCAAAAAAGAAAGTAAGACGCTTAAATTGAAATGAAAAAAGTAACTTCTCATCACAATAACCGTAATCGCTCAATCTCAAATAAGTTGAGATCGATTAAATAAATTCATACTGATCATATATTTTCATTTAAACTCAATTCTATTATAAAAAAATAAACTAAAAATAAGTTAATAATAATAATAATAAGAAGAATAAAAGTTATTTATATTATCGAAAATTAAATTTATAATAAAGTTAAAATACTCATAGAAAAATAATAGGTCCAAATAACAAGGTATAATCTTTTCTTATGTTGTACCTATTTGTATCCAAGTCGGCATTGATTTCAAAAAATCGTAAGTTTACTGGGACGATTTTCTTACCTATGGATTTAGGTTTAACTTGTTATTTCTTTCATCTTTCATTCACATAATTTCAAACCTAAGGGGTGGTGCACCTGAACGTTGACGCACGACATGATCCAATAGCTCGACGTCAGAATGATAAAAAGTTTAACACCTTTTATTTTTATTATTTCTTCAATATAAAAATGAAAAAAAAAACATCTCAAATGACATAACTCTTTCATTTTATTCTCAATGCATGATACTTGTACTTTTTGTCGAATATTGTCATTTTTAATCTTTTCTAATCTTGTATAATCGATATCCATTATATCATCTATCTCTTTAAAACTCACCTTATGAATACTTTTTTACTATAGATGTCATACTTTTTTATTTAAAAATAATTTAATTTTAAACTTCTTTTCTTATTCTTATGAAATGATTTAAAATTACATAAATATTTATAATTTTCTCCTATTTATTCATTATGTATGTCACGCCAGATATTCTATGAATACAAGCTATTTAATGCAAATGAATGAAATATTACTCCACCAATATATATACAACCCTTCATCAACCGGCATTTCCCCGTTCAATTTGTTTTTCCAATCCTTTGTTTAATACAAGCCTTCCCTGTCTTCCATTTTTTTTTCTTCTCCAAGCTAAAAAAACAAACATCAATGGAGGACGAAGAAGAAACACAAGTATTACAAGTTCTCAAAGCACTAAAACAAGCTTCACAACAACTACAAACCAACCCGTCCGAATTCGACTCATCTTCATCCGCCATTAAAGCTCTACTCGAGGTCGACTCCGAGTTCGGGTCGGACCCGAACCTCTCAAACCTCTCTCACCACATATCCGATCTCAAAACCCTAATCTCCTCCTTACAAAAATCAAAACTCAAACACGGTACCATCAAATCGTTCCTCACTCGCCGAGTCAAAACTCACAAAATCACTCGAGTCGCTGAGTCAATCGAGTTGGAAATCCAAGCTTGGATTGACCGAGAATCGATCACGAATCTCACCATGCAAATCCGTTCGTTAGAATCAAGTTCGTCTTCATATGAAGAAGAAGTTGTTGAGAAATTAGGTCTTTTCCATGATAGACTGAGTCAAGGTTTTAATATAAACCTACAGGATTTATTATTAAAATCGAACATATTTTCCGAGCTAGAATTTTTGTTATGTAATTCTAATGTCTCTCAAATTGTGCGTGAAAAAGCAGGGTACGCTTTAAAAGAAGTTGTACTATTCAACAAAGATGTATTTGTAGGGCAAGTTTTAATGGGTGAAATGATAAAAGCTTTAGTATCAATGGGTTCTTTGTGTTCATTAGAAGTTTTAACTTCACTTATAAAGGCAATTAGAAGTCCTCTCGTTGACGTAATCGAATCGGTTAATGGGATTTCGAAGGTGATTACGTATTTAAACTCGGGAGATTTGGCGATTAGAGTAATGGCGATGGATTGCGTACTTGAAATTGGGTATTTTGGGAGAAAAGAAGCGGTAGAAGCCATGTTGAATTGTGGGTTGATTAAGAAATTGGTGGAATTACAGAGGTCGGAATTGGGGGGTGATTTGATTGATTTGGGAAAAGCTCATCACAATATCGAAGAACAAGGTGTCGTTAGTTTTACTCTACATTTTCTCTCTTATTTGAATTTTATTAAAATTACGTTTTACTTCAAAAAAAATTCTTGGTAGAAAATTATTCTATCCGTGTCAATTTTTTTTCCTTGTCATAAAATAACACAATAACATCCATAATAGAGCTTTATTTAGGGAGATATTATTCTCTTTGTAGTTTTAATGTTTTCTTTTATATTATTTTCTCATATGTAAATCAATTGACTAAATCTTATTAAAGTATTATGCATCTTTAGTACATATTTTTTTTGTCTGATTTATCGCCGTTAAAAATTTATAATTGTTAGTTTTCGCATGACGCACTGATTATTTTTCGATCACAATAGATGTGGAGAAGAAAAGGGGTTATGGAGAAAAGAGATATTTGGAGAGGCATCCATTTGCGAGCTGTGTAGCGAGATTTGCAGTGCAATTGGAAGTAGGAGAAGGGTTAAGGCAAAGGGAGAAAAGGGGATTTAAACAAGAGATATTGAAGAATATAAGAGAGGCTTGTGATACTGATGCTGAAGCTGCTACCATTGTTGCTGAGGTTTTGTGGGGTTCTTCACCTTAGACATTATTTTTCAACAGGAAGATGAAGAGTCAAAAGGAGGAATGTGTAAGTATGGTGGTTTATTATTATTTTTTTTGGAATTTTTTGTGTAATTGATTTATGTGTATTTTATATGTATGTATTTGTTGTAAAGGGATCCTGAAATAAATTCTTAGATTTTCTTTTTAAAATTCAGATGAATAGACTTAGTTGTTCAAGGCTTGATTAAGTTTTATGAGTTTGTGTAAAAGATATTTAAATAATTGTAGGTGATTTTACTGAATAATATTGATGAGCAACCTAGAATAAATACTCATAAATAGTCTGTCGTAACCTGTTAAATTACATTATATAAAACAGTCGTTATGATATTAAAAATTTGTAGGAATCAGGACTCTAGGAGGAAAAATTATTTTAGGTGAATTCTTATTTTCAAACACGTTGTTATGACTTGTGAATGTTTGCACAAGGGGTCCTTTCTTTATGGAGTTGGAAAAAAAAGTTGTTTTTTTTTCTATTTTTATTTTCCAACCATTTTCTTGAAATGCAAAGAAAACATTTTTTTCTAATAAATAATTAGGTTAATTTCCAAAAAATAACCCCAGGGTTTTTTAGAATAAGCGCATCATGTTCATTTTTCCGGTTAAAAACCATTTTAACTTTAGCATTTTAGTATGTCACGGAAAATAAGGGAAGGCTCATAAACTTTTACAATTGAAATTTAGATTCAAAATTTGAAATAGTAACTTTTTTCTATAAAGCAGACGTTATCAGAAGTCACTTGCTATTTTGAGAAGTAGAATGTTGGTATATTTATAAACAACTAGTTTATTAAAATATATTAGAGAAAATAATGAATGCATTGACTTTATGTATTACTAATATTTTATTTGATATTCTTTTTCAACTTGTGTATAACTAATACAAACATTAGTTATACATTCTATTTAGTATTATCATAAGCATAACTAGTACTTCATTTGTCCCAATTTATGTGACACCATTTCCTTTTTGGTTTGTCCTAAAAAGGAAAAAAAACACATTTCTATATTTAGAAATAATTTAACTTTATGAGGTGATTTATAGCCACACATTTATATAAGATTTGTTTCGGACTATACATTTCAAAAGTCTTTCTTTCTTTTTTAAATTCTGAGTCAAGTCAAATGATGTCACATAAATTGAGACGGAGGGAGTACATAGCAAACCATGGTATAATGCAAGAATTTTCAACACATATATAAGCATGGTTTAAAGACACAGTTGTCCTTGAAGTCCCTCACATAGTATAGCATGGACTGTATTTTTGTAAACAATCATTTAAAAAAAAATCATGCAATGCATGTTATTTCTAATACACCAAACCAAACAGTGACAAGAAATAATTCTTGCATAACTAATATTAGCATTATTAATACCAATATTGCTAATACCATTATTACTAATATGCCCTATTCAACAATATTCTTATACACCCTACCAATTTTGGTACTAATTTTACATAAATATTTGACCAAATTGACGAGTAGATTGTATACATAATTCTGACAAAACTTAACCTCTAGAACATACAATATGCTCGTACAATTTAAGTATGGTGACACTGCCTTTCTACATTTTTAGCACAAGCAGTTAGCAGCGTTTAACATGTTTTAGCCAAAAGGAAAACAAACATTTAATCATTTTGTTGGGAGTATAGCATTAATAATCTTCACATAAGTGTGATGGAATGTATAAAAGACTAAGCAAACATAAATTATGCACTCTTTGGTTCTAGCTAGTGAATAAGTTTTCTTGACATTATACCTTAATTCCAAATTTATTTTTTGGAAAAAAATAAGTTTCTTGAAATTCTTTATCTCAACTTGTAAGATGAAATTAAAACCTTATCCTTCAAACTTATGGATTCGATAAATTATACACATTTTAATTCCATCTAATCAAATTGGTCAAACATGTGCGTTAGGAAAGGCCGTGTGTTGTTAGTGTTAGGTGTACCAGTCTTCATAAAAAAAGGTAGACAATTATGTCTTCACATTACATTTCATCATTTTCTTCTCCATAATTAATGCTAATGGATATTCAGACATAAACTAAAAATAAAAAACTTATGGGTATGCATGATGTCTCTAGCTAGCAAAAGTAGTATACTGCAGGGACACCAAAAAATTTCCAACCAAGTGTATGTGTTGTCTAGGCTCTTCAAGGAAGTACAACAATTTTGGTCGGGATAATAAGGTTTTTTATAGGACTAGTCAATTTGTGCATACTTCAATTATTTCATCAAATATATATATATATATATATATATATATTATGTAGAATCAAAATAGGTATCCAACTCTACTAACTATACAGATAGGAAGAAAGCAAAATATTTGAACATTTAGTTGCACAAGCACTAAAAAAATTTAACTACTGCTTGCCTATGGAAACTTGCATCATCTAAGTCTCTATAGCTACATATACAATTACACCCTTCTTTATTTTTATTTTTATTTTTAATTTAAAGATAATGGATTATAAAGTAGAAAGTTGAATTTCCACAAACATAGCGGAAGTTCATATAAAATTACATAGATCTTGAGTTTTGATCTCATTAGCGTAATAATGTTAGCTACAAAGCGTTTTACCCTAAATGTAAGATTTTTCGGTGCGAATTCAAATTTAATTAAGCTCCGATATAAATATTGGACACCAAATAACAAACAAAAAAATCACCATTATCGATAAATAAGCATAACTTTTGGCCACTAATCTCATGTGCAAAACGTCAAACTTCAACTTGTACTTTTTTTTTTTATGTTAGTAAAGGCTTATACTACATCAAGTTAAGATGGCTGTGGCAATCATTGTGTCCTAGGATTCCTCATGACACTAAAGACATCCCTAATATTCAATGACTTTCTTAATTGGTTGATTTTATTAAAAGAATTAATCTCAAGCAAATGATAATCACACTTGTACTCCTCGGATTTTATATAGTAATACTAATAACATTGCATCTTTCCGTCCCCTCTCACTTTTTCTTTCTTAGTTGGTAAATTATATTCTCTGAATATCTATCATGACCATCAAAGCTTACTATTCTCTCCCTCTCATATAACTGTCTCATTTTATTTTTGCATAGTTAATTTAACTAATTTTTAAGGTAAATTAGATTAGATGAGTTTAATATTTTAAAATTTAAATATAAATATTTAATAACTATAGAAAAATAATATAAGTTGCAATTCTTCTCGTATAATATGATGAAACATGACAATTATTTGGCACAAAGAAAGTAATTTTTGTTATGCGTGTCTCTAAGGGGTTAGGTGAAAAGAAGCTACTTTAACGTTATCGTTCATCATTTTCATACAGGTAAAGAATGAATCTTGAGCCTAACTCAACCCAAAATCTAGCTTGTAAAGTGAAGATTGTCCAAGTCCATATAAGGATTTTATGTTTCAATTCCATATACGATATGAGAATCTTAACAATACAATCAGTGTTTGTTGGACCTGTAAACACTCTTAATATTTTATTTTTCTTTCAAGTATCAATACCATATTTTATTCATATCTCCAATTATGACATTGTTTCTTCTATTCCCTCCTTCAAATAGGAATATAGATTTGTTAACAAATTGTTGAAAATATATTTGTATACTAATTAATAGATATTCATTATCACAAAAAGAGTATTGAGTACATTTTTTATCTAATTAGTCGAAGTCTTGTAGTCATCTCTCTCCCTAATCCTCTATTTCTCCCAGACCAAGGGCTGATTATGTATTAACAAGAAGTCAACTTCTTTTATGCCACAAAAATTGAAGCTGAAATTCTGACAATAAAATATGAAAAAATAAAAGAATGGTGAGATAACTTGCTATACATGAATAGACAGGTGGAAAACACACACTAGCAAAGCTTAATACGTAATTATTTTAATTGGTTGGAAAATGAATCTCTCTATTCTTTTAGAAGTATAGTATGAATAAAAAATTTCATATTCTGAGATTGTAACTTATATATATACCTAATTCATTAATGAAAATAATCCATAAATTATTTCTTTCCCATATATTAACTTAATTTGTTAGTTTTTCATGGAACACACGCTCTAAGCCCGGCCCGCGCGCGGTAGTAATTTTAAATTTATATATGGCAAATAATATTAGAAGATAATAAAACTGGACATCATAACATAAGAGAGGAAATTCTTCCAAGTAAAAGGGGTATTATCAAAATTAGCTACTATTAGAAAGAAAAAAATTGAAAATTGTCTGCTTTTTGCCTGTTATGATTATAAGGTAACGTCTAAATTTGTAACTTTCGATAGTATGATTTTGCATACAAATCTATACCCAACCACTATATCTACAAACTGTTGATTATTACAAAGGTTGCAGGAAACGGGAATTACAAGTCACTGCAAAGTAATTCAAGAACTAAAAATTACAATAGAACAACAAAACTGAAATTACAATTTTGTTGAGAAGAAAAACTGGAAACTGTTTTTGTTTGCTGAGTCGAGTGTGGCACTCTGTCCTTAAGACAATATTGTCTCGTATGTATCATTTATATATCCTGGACAATTTGTCTCCCAAGATAAAACAACAATGGAACACTTGAGCAAAGGAAACTCAAGAGCTACCGTGAAGAATATTGAGTAATGAAATGATGCTTGGAAGTTGTAGGAAGAAACTGTTTTTCTTGTGTATTTTCGTGTATTGTAAGTGTTTTTCAACAATGGTGCAAGGGGTGTTTATATAGGTGAGGGAGGGGTTGTTTAACTGCCTCCATAACAGCCATTATTGGCCAAATAATGGCCATTATGGAGGTAGTAAAGCCACCAAAATAAATGGTGGAAGACACCAACGGATTGGCCATTATAGGAGGAGTAGTTCAGCCAAAATAAATGGTTGAATTGAGTGCTTGGCGTTTCTGCTTTGACCGTCCAAATTCTGACTTTCTGGAAACTTCAGGGACCAAACTGTACATCTGAAAGAATTCTGGTCCAAATTGTACATATGAAACTTCTGGGATCAAACTGTACTTCTGGCAAAGTTCTCTGCCCAAAAAGATAATATTAGAAGGCCCACAGCCCACGACCCGAGAACCCGAAACTCGAAACCGGACCGGACGAGCGGGTGGGCTTTCCTCGAACCGAAGCACATCTAGGTCCTCCCTCCTTTAAACACATGGGATACCCCTTGGGGTTCCAAACCTCAAACCAATTTTGAGTCTTATATACACAACAATTCTTTCTTCCTCTACCGATGAGGGAGAATTGAACACAATACCACACTTTCCATGCTTCAAACACCTCACTTCGTGGACCAATATCTCTTTCATTTCTCAATGAAATTTGACGATTCTTGGCCCTACGGTTATCTACGTACTTAGTAGATCATGCATGTGTGAAGAACCGAATTCTCCAACATACGTAACACTAGTGTTTAAGCCGTTAAAGTTGGTCGGTCGCAAGTCCCGCCAAAGGCAAATTTCCAAAATACAAACAAAGAAAACTTACCTCTTTTTGACAGAAATACAGCAACAAATCCTTAGATTAAATGATTACTTTCTACTTTTCTTTTTCTATCTCATCCTATTTTTCTTAATTCACTAACAAAAAAGAAGAGGATTTCGCTCTGTAACTTGACAATATAATTTATTTTACACAATCAGATTAAGTTGATAATAGTAATTAAGAATAATTACTCATAATAAGTAAAAGATAAAAATATGAAAATTAAGGCTTCTACAAGAAGTTAATACGTATCGTGTAAAAGTTCATTTATACTGCTAATGGATAAATAATAAACTATGAAGAACAAAAAAGGCAGGGAAAAGAAAACAGGTACATTCTTCACGTCACTAATAGAAGAAATTGATATGGGAAGAAACTATTGTTGAAAATCTTACTGAGAATACTTGATCACGAATAATATATAGAATTCTTGAAAGCTTGAGACATGTCCAAGGACACTGTCCTTAAGAATATTTTACCTGATATGTCCCTCAAAATTCAACAAACCCTTCTAGTATAAAACTATAAGCCAGAATCTAACAAAGACTTATCTCAAAGAAAATCCAGCAGAAGAATGGAGAGTATTTTCTCTATAGATTTTCTCATACACAAAAGAAAGGACATATAGTCCCCCGGGCATAGCTGGATGGCAAAGGAAGGGAACTTAAAATCCAGGTGAAGACCTGTAGCGTGGGTTCGAACATTGGTGGGAGCAATTTGCTCTTTTCTGGGGTAGGACCTTGTAGGTGATATCAGTTGCTCTGTTCACAAACCCTAGTCCTTCAGGCACATCCCACGATTTACTGATAGTAGTGCTAAGGGACCGGGACTACTATCTTCAGAAATAGTCTGACGTAAATCGGAAAGCTGGATATAAAAAAAAATCTTGATTGTCAATAATGGCACCTTAAAGAAGGTTATTCATAGACATATGAATTGTCTGTTATTAATTGTAGAAAGAGGATAACGTTCAAATTGGAAGAGAAACATCATAGTATAACTATAAAGGAGTATTAATATTCATAAAGACTAGTCAATGATTAATTAAATATATGTTACAAGACATAAGAAACGTTAAGAAATATATTATAAAAGTGGCTATTAATATAGTGAAGGATAAGAATATGTAATAACATTCTTTTTGAGATATATATAAATATTATTTTTTAACAGCCACCTGTGATACAATAATGGAAAACACCAAGACTTGCTGAAGTCAATTTTTAAACATCATGATTTCTAGTGACTAATGGGAAGAGTTTATTTTTTCGGGGCACTGATTTATAACAGTTTACAGTAAATGAAAATGTTTTTCAGAAAAATAATTAAAAAAATTTATACGTAAGCAAAAAATAATATTCTAAAAACATTTTTATATAATCTAAACAAATATTATGATATGTGGGGGTGGAGGGGTAGGAGTGTGGGATGGGGATACTAGGGTGGGGCGAAATGAGGTGTATTGGAGAGTGAAGAGAATACAATCAATGTGGAATGCTATTTGTGGATCTTGTTTTCCCTATATTCCTCATTTTAAAGAACTTATTTTCGTACAGAAAAATAGTTTCCAAAAACTTTGACCAACCAAACATGAAAAAATTGGAAAACATTTTACCAAACACAACCTACATCTATGATTGAATAAGACTTAAAAGACCATGGAAGGAGAAAGATTGATGTTATTGCCCAAAAGGACAACAATAAATCATCTCATACTAGAAAATGCATCAAAACTAGGTTCCTGCTAGCTTTTCCAACCTAATAATTATTACAAGAACGCAGAAAACTTTTGTATGCTCTTCTAAGTTACAACTATACAGTTTATTACTCCGTTACAAAACTACAGCCATCTCAACTTTACCTGACACCAAGAGAAGGTGTCTTTTTAGTTTTTACCTACCCTGGATTTGATAATATTGATCTAACAACAATGAAAACATAGCAACCTTCGCTCATTGCAGAACTGCTTCATGAAAAACACTACACTAAAAATATGTAAATCATTTTCTTTAGCAGTTCCACGCTTCTCGGTTGAAGACTAGAAGTAGGAAAGTACTTCCGCACCTTGAAGCCCCGGAGACGACGTCTAAATAAAAATTTTGAGGCCCCTTTGAACCGAAAGGAAACAATCATCCTGCTTCCAGGGAGTCTCCGATAAGTTGGTGACTTCTCTTTCTGCGCAACAGGGCTCTCGCGATGGAGAAAAGTGCGATAAAAGCAATTTCCATGCGCTCAGAGCTTCTTGTCTTGATGGAAACCTGGCCCATCTTCTGGTTATTAAGGTTTGCGCTCACTGATATGTTTGTACCTCGGCTTACTCTGAAGTCAGTTTGCAAGTTTCCGCTCAACACCGTTTCTTGGTTAAGAGATAGAACTGTCATTGAGAGGCTCAGACTTTCATTTCTAACTGGATAATCTCTACCTCTTAAAGTAGCTACAAAGCTTCCGCCATAAGCTGCTTGCCCAGCACCCCCCATCCGACCAGCGTTCACATTACACTTCAATCTCTTTCCAATTGTAAAACTATCATCGCACTTGGCACCAAGAAAATACTTATCCCCGAACGGTATTACAGAAATGCCGCATTCTGTGACATTATTTCTTAAATTTCTTACCTTTGCGTTACCGTGAATAGTGCAGATCAGCTCTTTATTAGCAGATTGAACGTCAACATCTACCGCGTAAGTGGGCCCACCTGGATTGGTGAAAGCTGCAGCAAATTCAGATTGAATACTGAAGTCCTGTTTGTCCTTGCTCATTTGTCCGTTAACCGAGGCGAAGATGTTTTTTCGTATTTCTGCACTGCTCTCCAGGTTAATGCCATCAAAGCTCACATCATGGTCCCACCCATGGGGATCGAGGACCGGTCTTGCGAGCCACTGTTCACTGGTGACGAGACACCTGTATCTGTGGATAGGACAATCGGAATCGAAGCTTGGAGGAATAGCCATATCTGGCAGCAGAACTGGCTCTGGTGGGCCCTCCTCAGACTCATTATCCAGGGATTTATTCTCACTCGAAGAAACTCTCTTTTCTCTTTGTCTACGAGCTTCTTCTATCAGTTGTTTCTTCAAATAGAGAGTTTCCCGGTAGTCTAATTCGTCAAGATAATCCTTCTTTTGGGAACTACTCAACCTTTCGAACTGAGACTTGGTCAGTACCCGAATAGGAGGCAATTGATCATATTCTTCTTCATCCGAGTCTAAAAGTGAAGTCTCGTCAATTTCATTCTCAGTTCCGATGTGCCTTATCTGAGCACGATGCTTTAGAAAGGATGAGAGAAGACGTGGAAGAGAAGGCAATCGTCCGACATTTGATGGTCCCACCTTTAGGCTGTCTTCAAAGTCCAATAGGGTATTAACATCACTTAGAACTTTGGTGCATATGCACAGCAACAATAACTGTGACTTCCACACCTGCCCATTAGGAAGAATTTTCTCTCCAGCATTATTGGTCTTACAATTCGGATCGTTCTCCACCAAAATTACGGGATTTTCAAGCTTCGTATCAGAGACTGCCTGGTGAATATAATGTTGCACCAAATCCGTGCACGTGGTAACGAAAGATTCATAGTTAACGGGATATCCATTTGTCCCTTCGGGAAGATTGAAGGAAGAATGAGTCATGACAAGGATAGTATTAAACCAAATTGCAGGACCAAAGACTTCCGTTATAAGCTTCAACAAGGGGAAATCACTGTATCCCGCGTTGGTCAAATCCAGGCGCTCAAAATACAGTACCATGTCGGGCTTCGATTTCCTTAAAAATCGTTTCACGGAATGCAAAATCTTCTTGTTTTTCCGGACATCACCGGGTGAGGGAGGCAATAAACCAGGAGTGTCAATAAACGAAACTCGGATGCCATTTACTGTTCCCACAATCTCTTGAATACGGTTGGTACCAGGCTTGAACGCATTGGTTGTTGCTCTTGATTGGTCAAAAATGGAATTTATAGTCGAACTCTTGCCAACTCCAGTTCTACCCAGTACAAGGATCTTAAATGAGAAATCCAATTGTGGTCGGCCAGCAGCTTCTTGTTCTGCTGCTATTACACGAGCTCTCTCGATTTTAAGATTTGCCCTTTTTAAATCTGATTCTCTTGCCCGTATCAGTGATGCCAGCTGGATCCGGTACAAGACCTTTGATACCAGAAGGTTGTCCTCGGACAGGCCAAGACGTTTAAGAAGGCGCAAGAACTTAATCTGAAGGGCTTCAGTCTCTACCACTGGACTAGGCTTTTCGTCAACCACAAAATCCGACTGAAAAGAATCTTCACCCATCCGTTGTTGTGAAGGGAAATTATTTATATTCTCCTGATTATCATTGGAAGATTGGATTGTATTGGATAATGTTGTTGTTGTAACCAAATCAGCAATGTGAGCTGAACCAAAAGAAGAAAAGAATGCCATCAACGATTTGAGAAAACAGTGATAGATGTGGAGATCAACAGTCAATTAATTAATAGTGAAGTGCATATGAGCCAGCATTATTCTATTTGCTGTCATTTTCTTTTACACACGTCAACAATAATTCTGGTCTCTTTGTGCTTCTTTTCGTTTTCAAATCACTTGATATTCTAGGGAACTACAGATCTTCTAGATACTAAAGAGCTTTGGTGCAGTAATGGCATGTAATTTAATACTTATCAGAAAAAAAGAAACTGCCTAGTCTATTGAACAAGTGAAATGTGCCTTAAGAACAAAATTTTGGAATTATAGCAGTTATAGAGTACCACCGCAATGAACCCTTGCACTTCGGATGCGCACACATTAATGGTCTACATAAATTATTTTTATGAAAGGTTTACATAAATAATAATAAACACAACCACATATGTATGACAAACAAGGAAAGTAGGAGACTGTTCTTTGATTTTAAAAAAAAACAATGATTGTGATGACTCCCTCCCTCCCTCCCTTCAACCACTCTGTAAAAATACAAATGCTTACATAAATAAGCTACTTTGGGTCGTGAGTTGAAAAAAATCTCCTATGTCCACAAGTTCTTAAATCTTAATTATCTTGTTATTTTTCTTTCTAATCTTAATTATCTGTTCCCAAAACTGTAGATTCTGTTTTCAAAAAATGAACTACTTCCTCTGTCCCAATTTATATGGCACTTTCTAGTTTGGGACTCCACAAAATGTTTGACAGAATTCTATTACTGCACAACTCACAAATTTCAAAAATTAAAATTCATTAAACAATTCAAAATTTTAACTTCGACGTGATCTTTTCTCTATCAAACTATATTTTCCACATTTATTTATTTTCTTTTACCATCACTAATGATATATATGTCACATTTTACATCTTAAACTCTAGGACTCAAGTACTATCATATAAATAGATTGCAGGGGGGTTCCAGGTATCAGGAATCGGGCATTCAACCCGAATATCAACTGGTTTTACCCTCGTACTCCAAAATGGGAAGCATGTAGTAATTGTTGAGTTGGACACAACATTTGTGATCAGCAAAAGCCAGAACTTGACTTCTATATATACTAATCAGCACAATAGTAGTAGAAATGTACAGTAAACTAATGAAATAGAAAGAGCCTCGTTTAAATCACCTGTCTAAATTGTAATCACAATTTTCCTTTTCGACCTATATATTATACGCTTCTAGTAGCAAACTAGTTGATCTCGAGGAAGATGTTATGACTGATTTGCAGTGCTCAATGATATTAACTATGATTATATAGAGTATATATTAATATATTGCTCTCCTCTTTCAGCCAAACAAGAACTCATTAACTCATCAATTTGAAGCCTAGGACCATTTGTATTTATTTCCTTCTATATTGTAACAAAACCTATGAAGTCTATAAAGCCTAAAGTAAAATGGCATTACCTTATTAGGAAACAGTTTAATAGTTTTAACAAATTAGCTATTTGAAAGAGGTATTCCCATACTCCTTGTTGCATGAGAGGGCAATATTTGTAGTCAGTTTCAGAAAGCATAAGATGGGATAATGTAGAACGTCAATCAAAAACTAAGGAAAATCTCAATTTCTTTTGACTATTTTAAAGAGAAACAATCTCATACTTCCGTTGAGTTTCCTTGAAATGGCTGTAGATCTAACTTCTAACATCTGAAAAAGCAACCATTTAAGCTAATAACAACTAAATCTAGCATAACCCAACTTGAATCCCAAATGCTGGAAAAGTAATTAAGTAGTTCCGTTTTTATTTTAATATAATCTTCAGCGGCCTTTTCTTCCTTTCAACTTTGAAATGATCCTAAACAGGGAATTACTTCATGCCATGAAATTTCTGCAACTTCCAATTGAAGCTAGAAGATGATCAAAAACACTTTTGCCAGGCTAACATACAATCATATTCCAAAGAAATAGCAAAATATTGCAGGTGAACAATTTATTATCATAGTACATGGAGGAGAATTACCTGGACGATCAAACTCTTGATCAGGATGTTCCTCTGATAAAAAGCTATCTGATGATAAAAGTGGTCTTGACGAGGCTACTGACTTGGTTATCAACTGTGATAGGACCCAATCCTTGAAGCTCATCATGATTCTGCACAGAAGGACAAAGATTCTCAATATTAGTTCAGCTTACCCATTGTAGTATAAGACGTTAGGTGACAAAACCTACTTGAAGATGTACATAGAATTGGATCATCAAAAGAAAGTATTAGCATGCACCAATAAATAGATTACAGAGAAATTCTTGTACTCCCTCCATCCCAATTTATGTGACACTCTTTCATTTTCAGTCAGTCCCAAAAAGAATACTCCATCACCATTTGAAAGGGAATTGCTACTTTTTTCTTGTTATTGATAGAGTAGTATTCTCCGCCCCTGTCAAATAAAGTAGAGGGGGAGAACTTTCTATATTTAGTACAATTTAACTTTAAACTTCTCATTCTACCCTTAATGAGATGATTTATAGACACACAAATATATATGGCTTATTTGAGACAACAAGTTTCAAAAATCTTCAATTCATTCTTAAAATCCGTGCCCAATCAAACGCCTTCTCATAAATTGGGATGCAGGTAGTATATAAGATCGTGATTGGACCTAAAGACTTCCCATTTATTTAATGAGTGATATTTCCTGCATAAACCATACCTACGTGGTATCGCGAAATATCAACCAAGAAACAAATAAGAATACCACAGTACTAATCAAGCCTTTTCCACCATCAAGTTAAATATGCTTTTCTAGTACAGGACAGCTTTCTGAAATGAACTTACAAGAAACAAAAACAACAATAACTATGTCTCAATCCTAAACTAGTTGGGGTTAGCTTTATGAATCTTCAAATCCATTTGGACCATTTAATTGCATGAAATGAGTAAAAGTTCACAAAAATCATTAATTTCCTTCTGCATTCCAACACCCAAATCCTTTTGAGCCGATGGTCTACTGGAAACAGTCTCTGTACCCCACGGGGTAAGGTCAACGTACATGCTACCATCCCTAGACCCCACTTGTGGGATTACACTGGGTTTGTTGTTGTAGTAGTAGTATTTTAACACCCAAGAAAACAGCAAAGAGTAAAGGACACGTGGTCAAACACATACCTGGTTAATAATTAACTTCCAATCACCATTGAAGAAGAGATTCAAAAACTACAAAATGACCCCAAAATTAACAAACACAACTAGGCATAAAACACCAAATCCTAGACCAAGAAACTAACTTTTTTCTGGTTTATATACTGAATTAAGCAAAACCCATTTCAGAATATCCAAATTAAACAAAACCCATTTCAGAATATCAAAATTAAACAAAACCCATTTCAGAATATCAAAATTAAACAAAACCCATTTCAGAATATCAAAATTAAACAAAACCCATATGCTAAAAACTGATAAAAACTCAAAATTACAATTCAAAAAAAATCAAAGGGTATTAAAATTGAAAATGAAATGGGTATTCATTTAATACCAAGAATCTATTTTTTCTGGTTTATCTACTAAATTAAGCTCATTTCAGAAAATCAAGATTAAACAAAACCCAGATGCTAAAAAATGACAAAATCTCAAATTACAATACAAAATGGAAGAAAATCACAGGGTATTGAAATTGAAATTGAAAATGAAATGTGTATTAAAAAATGGAAAAAGGGGAATTTAAATACCAAACTTATGAGAGAGTTTAGAATTGGGTTCGTGGATCGAAATTGATTTGAGGGTTTTGGTTTATAAGATAAAGACATAATGACGATGTCGTTGTAGTCATTCTCCGCCCTAGAAATTAGTAGGGGTGAGCACGGGTACAGCTACCCAAATAGCCGACCGGAACCGACACTAACGGAGAGGTTCCGGGTAGATATATTATAATAACGGGTAGGATTCGGATAGTAAAATTAGGAACCGATCAATGTCGGGTCCGGTTCCGGCAAATAGAGATAGGGTACCCGGAACCGATATCCGGAACCTATAAAATATTAGATATTTTTACTTTTTTGAGAAACATTTGGACCACTTTTAACTTTCTCCAAAATTGTTTGTTGCACGTCTGCACATTGATTTTCCCCACCCCAAGACGCAAATATTTCAGTTTTTTCACCCCTTTATTCTAGAATGCTCTTTGTGCCCTAAGAGAAAACACTCAAAACTCTCTCAATAACAATGGCGTTTTAGCTACACCACCGAGCTTCATCGTCGTTGTTGTTGAAGCTTTCTCTCAGGTACTTTCATCATTGTCGTTGAAGCTTCACCTTTGCCTCTTTCTCTCCCTTGGTTGTGTTCACGTTGTTCCTAAAATGCATATGGGTTCATATTTAACTCTTCAATTTCTTTTTAATATCCTATGCTTCTGTTCTATTTCAGGCGATACTCATCTTCAATTTGTATTACTTTTTTATTTGAAATGTAAATCTATTTTTAAAATTTGTGTATATTTTTGTAGCTGTGAAGATGAAATTTAGGGATTTACTAGTATAATAAAGCTTTTCTTTTGTATCGAAGAGCTTATGAACACGAAAATAAATTTAATTAAGATATTTCCAAATTTATTTTGAAATCAACACGTTCAATTAATTGAGTGTCAAATTTGGCATACAATTTTAGGTTTTGGTTACAGAATTAGATTTTCTACAATGAATAAGTTTTCTAAAACTTCTTATAAGGGTGCTAAAAACTCCGATTGCAGGCTAAAAAACTATTGGATGAAATTATTTTAGAACTCTTTTTGATTCTCATAGGCTAAAAAATTGTTGCTTAATCTATGTTTTTTTATTTACGGTACCCGGGAACCTGCCCGGACCCGCCCGGACCCGCAGGGTCCGGGTAGGTTCCGGGTAATGATTGCTACGGATAGGTTCTAGGTAGTAAATTTAGGAACCGATCTTTTACCGGGTAGGGTCCGGATAGTTAAAAAATGTTAGGGTATCCGGACCCGCTCACCCCTACTAGAAATTTCCATATATGATTTTGTCTTGTTTTCTTTTGTTTTGTTTTTCCTTTTTATCCCACCTTGAAGAAACACAAATACTAAATAAAAAAAGAAAATGTTTAAATTTGTTTTTACACTATGATAAATGGTTCAGATTTTGTCTTTCGTTAATAATTTGAGTTATATTTACCTATGTCTTTACAAAAAAAGGGTAGGCTGTTTTTCATGACAAATGCATTGGTTGACGATGATATCGTATATCGTATTGAAACGGAATGGATGAAATAGAGGTTCGCTTTCAGAGTCTTGTGTGATAAGAATGTTCCATCAAAAACTCAAAGGCAAGTTTTACATAATGGTCGTTAAATCAACTATGTTGTATATGGCGGAATGTTGGCAAGTCAAGAACTCTCACGTTCAGAAGATGAAAGTTGCAGAAATGAGGATGTTGTGGTGGATGTGTGAGCAATCTAGGAGATATATAATTAGAAATGAAGATATTCGAGACAAGGTGGGAGTGACCTCGATGGAGGACAAGATGTGGGAAAAGTGATTGAGATGGTTCGGGCATGTGAAGAGGAGATGTGTCAATGCCCCATTGCGGATGTGTGAGAGGCTGGCTATGAATAACTTCAGAAAGAGCAGAGGTAGGTCGAAGAAGTATTGGGGAAATGTGATTAGATAAGACATGACACAGTTGCAATTTACCGATGACATGACTGTAGATAGGAGGTTGCAGAAGACACGATTAGGGTAAAAGGTAAGTAGGTAGTAGAGTGGTGTCTCACTTATCCTTCCTTACTAGTAGTTATAGTATTTCTCTTGTAGTTTCTTGTTCTATAATTTCTGTTATTATTTACTGTTTATTACTTTCTACTTAGCATACTGTTTTGTTGGAGCTACTGCTCCTTTCTTACTATTAGTCATAGTATTTCTCTTATAATTTCTTGTTATTTGATTTCTGTTATTATTTATTGTCTCTTATTCTTCACTCCTTTTTCTTTTTTGACCTGCTTTGTTATTGTTTTATTATGAACCGGGTGAACTATATTCTACTTGGTTTAAGTATATAAAATTTTACGACCATAAAAGTAGAATAGGAATTTCAATTTGACAAACTTGGAAAATTTCAAAGAAAGAAACCAAACAAAGAAAAAAGGATAAATGGATAAAAGTATCCTCGGGCTCAATTCTAAAAAACGAAGGAAAAACTAACAAGATTGACGTGAAATTTAAACCATGGTAACTTATATAGGTCCACCAAATAATTATTGCACCATAAGGCACATTGACTTGCGTGCACACATATATACATTCGAGCAATAAAATACTACAATATTATTCGAGCAATAAAATACTACAATACCATTCGGCATTTGCCTTATGAAAAATATGAACCAAATGTTTTACTTATGAATGAGTTCGATTCAATTTATTTCTATCCTATTTGATCATAATTAGACGTTAGAAGTTTAATGGTTTTTCCTCAATAACCAACCAAAGATAGTTATCAATGCATTTGGATATATTTCAAATTTTCAACCCATACCAATAGTTGTAAGCTAAAAGAAGGTGGAATATATCGATGAACACTTAAATTTGTTAGTAAATTTCATTTAGACGATTGAACTATAATATGTTCCGATTGAACACTTAAACACATGATAAATTATTCTTACTTCCTACTAAACACTTACGATTAGAATTTTAAAATAAATCTATATATATTTTTAATCGCTCATTACGTCGTTGTTGTTGTACTTCTGTCTCTATGCCACATGTCAGAGGCAATGGAGAAAAAGAAGAAGAAGAAAACATACATCATTCACATGGCTAAATTGGGACGAAATGAGTATTAATTTGTACGAATAGAAATGTGAAACTACAGAGTAAGAATATATGTATTAGCAGTGGGAGGATTAAACTATGTAAGAAAAAAATAACCAAAGTAAATAATTCATCTATGGCAATCGCTTCATTATTAATCACGTCATAACAATCTATACCTTATAACCTCCACCCCGCATAACTAATAAGAGAACTAATCGAACCCTTAGGAGTCGTTTGTTTTTTGGTTTGGTTAGAAAGTAAATTATTCATGTCTATTTAGTTGCTTTGTATAAAATTGAACAAACCAAGCATAGCTCTAACCAACATCCAAACAATCTTTATGAGTGATTTAGTTGCTGGTTATAGTTATACAAGTATTAGTAATGCATGGTTTAATTATTCTATCTTACATAAAATAATACATAGATTCTCACATAATATATATATGTATTGATTATGCAAGATTCTAAATTGCCAACCAAACACCATATTTAATTTAGTGTATCAGATTTTATACATGTATGAATTTAGTGTATCAGATTTTATACATGTATGAAGGATTATAAACTGCTAACCAAACACAATATTTAGTGTGTCGAATTTTATACATAGCAAAAACAATGCTACCAAACATGGTACAACTTATGCACCTCCTAACCAGCAGCCAAACGACCCCTTGGTGCTGTAAAATTGTCAAACTGACCCCTTAGTGTAAAAGTGTTGGATATATATTTGCTATATTGCAGATCTATTCGTAATCCATCTCTTTGTTGAATGGAAAAGCAAGGTTAAAAACTACTCACCAGGAGCTCAATATAGCATAGAGATGCCACAGGACCTGGACAAGAACCAGATCTAGAACTGTGTCCAAAATTGACACTTGAAAATCCAAGAAAAAGGCATGAAAGATAACACGTTTCTACTCCTTGAAGTTACTATTATTGCTTTTCTATGGTTAACCACAAAAAATAGAAAGGTTACACTAATTATCTCTTTTGCAAGGGATAATATTTTCTGTTGCCAAAATTTCCTGATGCAGGAGAGTGTGTGCCTTTAAAATTCAGGCTAAGATTACACTCCAACTGAGAATTGAAAACTCAAAGCAGCAGCACTCGGAACAAAAATATCAGCTCAATCCTTTTTTTTCAGCAAGAAATGTCTACATACCGCGAGCTTATGGGTAATTTCAATCTGGTGTTGCTGCATTGGTACTTCGCGAGTAGCACGCTACTGTGAGTTGCGATTTCCTTCTAGCTAACCTGTTTTTCACTAGCCTTGTAGTACAACATTTTCTGCACATAGAACATCATGTATCCTTGTGCAGCTCTCACGATGTTCTCGCTCACCTGAGTGATCCAAGCATCATCACATTTGTACCATTGGTTACTTAACCTCAGATATGTTACGTAATGGCCAGCATCAAGTTTACCAGTATGGGTGATGACAGCAAACAGCTCAAATTCCGAGGACGATTCACAGGATGAGTCTTGCTCGTCCCCGTCAAAGGAGAAGATTCTATTTCCAAATCGACTCCTCAAGATAGACGAAGAGAGGTACGGAGACATGTCTAAGGAAAAAGGAAAGTGTAGGTAATGATCAACCTTCCTTGACATTTTCTTAATAACAGAATGTTCGAACCTTTTGATATGGAAGCAAGAAACCAAAGGCAGTTTTCTTATCGACATCTGTTTAAGAGATTCCTGTCTCACTTGACAATGTTGGCAGAAGAACTTCTGATCAGAACCCAATTTCTCAGGTCTTGTAAAATGATCTAAACATTCAATCAATGTAGAAAGTCGACCGTTTTGGCTAGACTTTCTGGGTTCTGCTTCTTTTTTGTGAGTATTATGGGACTTCTTTGTTTTCGTCTTTGCTGCACTCCCCTGGCTCAGCTCCAAGTCCAAGGAGATGTCTATACATGGATCATATGTAGTAGATGTGAAGCCACAAGCTGTACACATGACATCAGACCACAAGATTCCAGAAAATACTCTATGAGCAATACAACAGTCTCCGCTTCCTGTGCCAAAGAAAAAGATTCAGTAAAAAAGATCACAGATGATAAAAGGCGACATGTACTCTAAAATAAGTTAGATACAGTAAAACATTGATATACACTGCTTAAAATGCTCAACATCATAAAAAGCAAAAGGCCCTAGTCATGTCATAAGTTTTCTGAGTTATTGCAAAACAAAAAACCAGTCATCCTATGAGGAAAGGCAATCAGCACAATGAGTAGCTAAAATTAATGGAGAACAATTGACATTAAGGTAAAAAAATCAGAAAAAAAGTATTGTCTTGCAAGGCACATTTATTGCCTTGAAAGCTCTATTATTTTGTTTACACAAAACCAACTTAAAACTAGTTACAGCTCCTTGTATTCATTATTTAAATTTAAATGCAATAACCAGGTTTGAGCAAAATTCTGTGAACTGAGGCAGACTATCTATCTCAATTACAACAACATACCCAGTGTGGTATGGGGAGGGTGGGGTGTATGCAGACCTTACCCCTACCTTCTAGCTTTGTTTTATTTTTAATCCTCTAATTAAGAGGAACAAGTATAGTTCTGAATTTTCTCAATCATAAGTGAAAGTAAAGCGCCATATTTACCATATCACAAATGAATTGCTGCTAAAGAGTCACCTGTCTAATGATTGCTCTTCTAAGAAAGGCAAGGTACCAAGACATTACACCCACAAGAACAATGTGACATGGGGGCTTAGACAAATGACAAACCATAGTTGTCAACCTAGTAAAGAGTTCAAGCTTTCTTGAAGGTTGTGACCAGCTCTCTGAAGAGTAAGACCCTAAAACATGGTTAAAGTGTTTTAATACGAGAATTACTGTAGCAAAAGAAAACTCATATGCTGAAATAAAAAGACTATCCAAACTGAGACTTACTCGGGAGAGTAGAATGAAATCTTTTCGCTTTTGTGAAACATCTCTAAGCCTGATAGCAAATATCAACTGGTATATTGCCTATGGCAAAGAAAGTGAAAGAAATAATCCCCTTGATTATTTTCATTGATTGAATAGATATATATACAAGTTACAAGATTAGGAGAATCCTATTCCTAATCTATTCCTAAAACCTTATTCTACCATAACTCTAACTATACAATTATGGTAAGTGTATAACACTAATTAAGGTATCCTTTTCCTTACAATATACTACAACTATATATACCATATATACACTAACTGGGCAGCTGGACTGTTGGCCGAAAGCCCACTGCTTTGCTCCTGTTGGAAATTTGCCTTTGGCGGGAGTTGCGACCGACCAACTTTAACGGCTTAAACACTAGTGTAACGTATGTTGGAGAATCCGTTTCTTCACACATGCATGATCTACTAAGTACGTAGATAACCGTAGGGCCAAGAATCGTCAAATTTCATTGAGAAATGAAAGAGATATTGGTTCACGAAGTAAGGTGTTTGAAGCATGGAAAGTGTGGTATTGTGTGTAATTCTCCCTCATCGGTAGAGGAAGAAAGAATTGTTGTGTATATAAGATTCGAAATTGGTTTGGGGTTTGGGACCCCAAGGGGTATCCCATGTGTTTAAAGGAGGGATACCACACGCGCGCCGCCGCCCGCCCGTCCCGTCCGGTCCGGTTCCGGGTCCTCGGGCCGTGGGCCGTGGGCCGTGGGCCGTGGGCCGTGGGCCGTGGGCCTTCTGATATTATCTTTTTGGGCCAGAAAACTTTGCCAGAAGTACAGTTTGATCCCAGAAGTTTCCGGATGTACGATTCGGACCGAATTCTTTCGGATGTACGGTTTGGTCCCTGAAGTTCAGAATTTCGACGGTCAAGACAGAAAAGCCAAGCACTCAATTCAGCCATTTATTTTGGCTGAATTACTCCTCCTATAATGGCCAAATCCGTTGGTCTTCCACCATTTATGTTGGTGGCTTTACTACCTCCATAATGGCCATTATTTGGCTATTATGGAGGCAGTTTTTCAGCCCCTCCCTCACCTATATAAACACCCCCTTACACCATTGTTGAGCACTAAGAATGACCAAGGAGAACACCAAAAACAGTGCACGAAAATACACAACCAAAAATAGTTTTCTTCCTACAACTTCCGAGCATCATTTCGTTACTCAATATTCTTCACGGTAGCTCTTGAGTTTCCTTTGCTCAAGGGTTCCATTGCTGTTTTATCTTGGGAGACAAATTGTGCGGGACGTATAAAGGATACATACGGGGCAATATTGTCTTAAGGACAGAGTGCTACACTCGACTCAGCAAAAACAATTTACATTTTTCCGTCTTCTACAAAACTGGAATTTCCAGTTTTCACTTGTGTAACTATTGTAATTTCAGATTCCATGTTGAATTATTGAATCTCTGTTTATCCTTTTGAATACTTGTAATAGTTATATACTTCCTGTACTGCTTTATAAAGTACCATAGAGCAAAAAACTCCCAACAACTTAAGACAATATTTGTATTGTATTACTATTAGTGTTCGAAAGATGTCGGTCAAAAGTTGTGTGACCAAATCTGAATATGGAAATGGTTTTCTGGTAGAAGAGAGTGATGATGATGAACGTGTTCATGGTGTCACCGCTACCAAGACTGGTGGAAACAAGCGCTCTCGAAAGCCTAAGGATGTCAACTGGGACAAGAGGAGAAGACTGAAGATGTTATTCTATCTTGTAGCAGAAGGCCTATATATGTCCCAGACAAAGGATCCGAATAATGGTGAGAAGGAAATGGACACTCAGTCTGATGAAGTGACCGAAGTGAGCCAGAATCCGAAATTGGGATAAGTAGTTTTTCTTACTTGTCAAGAATAAAGATTAAATGATGTCTGATTAAAAAAAAAATAGATTAAGGTAAGGAGGAATATGAAAATAATTTATATTCCTTACGCTTTAACAAATCAGAAGTTTAATCTCATCTTCTTTCCCGTTTAAAGATTGGATTTTGTAAACGACTTAAGAAGATCCGTTCTTTTAAGTGTAATTACTAAAGTGTGTAAAGTATGTCGCACATACAATGGAGAAAGATCCACTAACTGTGCGAAAACTCTTACCACTCTTAAGTAAGCACCAAGAATTATCTGGGCACCAATCTTAACGGAAGGAGTCTAAAAGCTAAAGACGTTGAGCCTGTCATACTATTTGGCAGAAGATCCTTCATAGGATGATATTGGACACTCGGTCACATAAAGCCTCCGGCGACCGGAGTGGGCCAAAATTCCTTTGATAGGATGATATTGGACACTCGATCATACAAAGCCTCCGGCGACCGGAGTGGGCAAAAATTTCTTTGATATGATGATATTGGACACTCGGTCATATAAAGCCTCCCAAGCGATCGGAGTAGGGCCAAAAATTCATTTCATAGGAAAAATAATGGACACCTAGTAAGGTGGGCCACAGTTTCCAGGTCTTAAATGATCTGAAGGCCTAAAGAATTGGCAGAAAAGAAATTGGACACTCAGTCTGCCAAAGCAACTGGAGTGGGCCAGAATATCTGGATCACATATGATCCGGTTACGCCCTAACCACGGGCAAAAAGTTGTTCATGTGAAGCAACGCCACCTCTAAAATCAAAGGGGTTGGAGAGGTTGTCCTCAATAGGACTTCATGGATTGTGATCACTCTAAGATGAGGTGATACATATTCCTAACTTGGTTAAAGGGACGCTGTTGGTCAAACCTGGTTTGAGACTAGTCCAACAGGTCTGTGATAACTAAGAATGGTACAGTATGTCTGTAGCCAAATGAATGATATATTTATAATCCGTGCGTCTATGCCATCATAGATTAAGACACGTTAAATAGCAAGTCATTCAAAAGCTAACGATGTTGAGATTGTTGCCTTCTTCGACATAAATCCTCAAATAAATGCGAGGTAGATGAAGAGGCAAAATCACCTTTCCAAATTCCGTCAAGGGAATAGCGAAAGAAGCACTGCTCCTCTAGAACTTAGTCACACCTAATTGGGTGATTTGAAGTTTATACAAAATAGAGGGGGGAGACAAGTACGTTGTGATCTTCATTGATGATGGTACAACGTATGGAATCCTTTGTTTATTGAAAAGCAAAGATGAAGTTGTTGAAGCCTACAAAGCGTGAAGTTGAAAATCAACTAAGCCTACGGATTGAGAAATTCGTAGTGATAGAGGAGAATGTGAAGCATCGTTCATTAAACGAATGTTCATTTCTCACCTCAGTCTAACGGTGTTAGCCAAGCGCTAAGCCATACGCCCAAATTATGAGGGGTAGCTTGGTAAAAGATGGGCTACCGAAACAGGTCAAGTTCGACCTAAGATCGTAGATTGCATATCCACCGGATCCGCAAATAACAAGATAGTGTTGATCGCCTCTTGGCGTCAAAGAATGCTTCAATTCTTTGGAGATAACTTTCCTTGGAAAAGGAAAAAGGAGTAATTGCTCAAGGTTAACAAGAACCCGCGAGGGCTTCGACTGTCCGAACTAGACGTTCCGTATCTTCATGACTCGAAAGTTCTTTGTCTATCCGGAAATTAATATTCCGGATCTGCAGAACTCGGGGATTCTAGATGTTGAACCAAGACGGAGCAAAGAGGGGACAAAGACTTGTTCCGTCCTTCTAGCTTGTATGGTTGAGAACGAACCATGGACAATTGACAAAGAATTGTCATCTCCAAAAGCACCGCTTTGGAAAGAAGCTAAAGAGAGAAATAGATTCCATCATATGGAACCATACGTGTGTAATGGTTGATCTTCCTCCGGAAAAGAATCTTTGGGTTGTAAAAAGTGCTCCCTCGTGAGTAGCTTCACATCCAGGGGCCATTGTAATCTTACATGGCATGGGTGTTGAAACACCTTCCAAACCGGAGAGTTGGAAGAAGAGGATCGAAATTGGTTTGGTGAACTGTTGGGCTTCTTCCGAACTTTCATTTTGGTCCCCGAAATGTTAACATTTTGGTCCCGAAAGTCTCGGATAAAACAGAAACAATGAATCGATCACGAAACATTGACTCGAAGTTAGAAAGCCAACAGGTTGGAAAACCAACGGTCTTAGAGTGAAAATCATATTGAAACAAAGTCTCGATATGAAAGATATGAGTATCACGGATGACATCTTAGGAATTGGATTTCTAAGACATCTAACGGATCGGTCGATAGTTGACAGCCTCGTTGAAGCCACCAATAGATATGAATCATAGAACTGATTGGAATCATGGTGCACCCATAGACAAGGAGCGATATGCACGGGTCACGTGTAGTTCAATGTATTGTACACACTACAACCGACCTCGGTATCGTCCAACAAACAGATCAGTTGAACTAAGGTTCACCGATGATCTTAATACATAATCAATAGAAGGCGTTAAGTCGGATATGACGATATCCGAATTATTCGCTTATCTACGGATTATAATATTCGGATGTCCAATGGTTCCGAGAGAACACGGTGATGCAACCGGACATCGGATCCGAAGAACACCAAAGCCACAAGTAAATGTGTATGGTGGTTCTTGGAAAATCCTCTAAGCAAACTTGCATCGACCGATTCATGATGGTATCGGAGTTTATCGCTTTATACAAAGCATGAAAGAAGTTGAGTAACTTCACGACTCATTAGAGGACGTCCCTTATTGGGAGAAACCCATGCCTTCAAGGCAGCGATTATACATCGTGGCTAGCCGATCGGCTTTAGGAAGGACACGGATGACGGCGTCTGGACATATCTCTGTCACGATCCGTCGGAGACATAAGACCGTTTGGCGTTGATCATCACGGGTGTCACTTCCTTATTTACTAACTAAAGGACTACCCGGAGATCAAGTGTTCTGCTTTTGTCTAGGGGAATGGGCTTAAAACCCAAAATATACGGACCAATACGGTGGAAACCCAACCTTACGAACCGGAGATCCCGGTAATTTGGTTCAATGGGAAAACTAAGTTGTAAAGGTTCGGTTGATCGCTTCGGTCGAAGCATGAGCACTTCGGATAGTGATTTCGAAAAGAAACACCAAATCCAAAGCCGTTCCCGCGATAGACGTTAAGTGCTATCTGCAGATGGGTAAAGGTTAAGTTTTCAAAACTCGTAATGATCCTCAACAATTGAGGTTAGGTCTTTGGGAAACTTTTAATGGTTCCTAACGCTTGTGAAGTGGGGTATAGCAGGATACCTTGTAGGAGACCACCTATTTAAGTGCGAGGACGGGCCGCCTCAAATTGAACGCACTTAAGAATCCAAGACGTTGTCCATGGCCAAAACGGACAAAACATTACGAAGAAGAGAGTAAGGGAATTTGTTGTGTTGGTATCGTTGTCTTGGCTTACACTAAACACTGACGGTTCAAGACATCACGTTCACCGCGCAGTAAGTAAGTCCGATGGTATTCAACTATGGAAGGTTCAAAGATGAGGCTACCTCTCCTTATGCAACATCGGTCCGCTGAAATATTGCTGGAAATGAAAAGACACCATGTGAGTGCGCCAAAATCTCTTTCAAGAGGGGATTGTTGGAAATTTGCCTTTGGCGGGAGTTGCGACCGACCAACTTTAACGGCTTAAACACTAGTGTAACGTATGTTGGAGAATCCGTTTCTTCACACATGCATGATCTACTAAGTACGTAGATAACCGTAGGGCCAAGAATCGTCAAATTTCATTGAGAAATGAAAGAGATATTGGTTCACGAAGTAAGGTGTTTGAAGCATGGAAAGTGTGGTATTGTGTGTAATTCTCCCTCATCGGTAGAGGAAGAAAGAATTGTTGTGTATATAAGATTCGAAATTGGTTTGGGGTTTGGGACCCCAAGGGGTATCCCATGTGTTTAAAGGAGGGAGGACCTAGATGTGCTTCGGTTCGAGGAAAGACCACACGCGCGCCGCCGCCGCCCGCCCGTCCGGTCCGGTCCGGTTCCGGTTCCGGGTTCCGGGTTCTCGGGTTCTCGGGTCACGGGTCATGGGTCACGGGTCACGGGTCGTGGGTCGCGGGTCACGGGTCGTGGGTCGTGGGCTGTGGGCCTTCTGATATTATCTTTTTGGGCCAGAAAACTTTGCCAGAAGTACAGTTTGATCCCGTGTTTCCAGATGTACGATTCGGACCGAATTCTTTCGGATGTACGCTTTGGTCCCCGAAGTTCAGAATTTCGACGGTCAAGACAGAAAAGCCAAGCACTCAATTCAGCCATTTATTTTGGCTGAATTACTCCTCCTATAATGGCCAAATCCGTTGGTCTTCCACCATTTATGTTGGTGGCTTTACTACCTCCATAATGGCCATTATTTGGCTATTATGGAGGCAGTTTTTCAGCCCCTCCCTCACCTATATAAACACCCCCTTACACCATTGTTGAGCACTAAGAATGACCAAGGAGAACACCAAAAACAGTGCACGAAAATACACAACCGAAAATAGTTTTCTTCCTACAACTTCCGAGCATCATTTCGTTACTCAATATTCTTCACGGTAGCTCTTGAGTTTCCTTTGCTCAAGGGTTCCATTGCTGTTTTATCTTGGGAGACAAATTGTGCAGGACGTATAAAGGATACATACGGGGCAATATTGTCTTAAGGACAGAGTGCTACACTCGACTCAAAGAAAAACAATTTACATTTTTCCGTCTTTCTACAAAACTGGAATTTCCGGTTTTCACTTGTGTAACTATTGTAATTTCAGATTCCATGTTGAATTATTGAATCTCTGTTTATCCTTTTGAATACTTGTAATAGTTATATACTTCCTGTACTGCTTTATAAAGTACCATAGAGCAAAAAACTCCCAACAGCTCCTTTGCAGTGGCCGAAAGCCCACTGCTGCTTTGTTCCTTTGCAGTGGCCGAAAGCCCACTGCTTTCTATATAACACACCCCCGCAGATCATAGCGGGCGGTTTTCGAACTCGAGACTCGTCCCTAAAATCTTCAAAGAGAACCGCCGGTAGACCCTTTGTAAAGATGTCTGCAATTTGATAACGAGACGGGACATGGCATACGCGAACCTGACCCTTTGCAACCTTTTCACGGACAAAGTGAATGTCCATTTCGATATGCTTGGTGCGTTGGTGTTGAACGGGGTTACCGAAAGGTAGATGGCACTAATGTTATCGCAATAGACCAAGGTTGCCTTCGAATGGGACAATGAAGCTCCAAAAGCAAATTACGTAGCCAACATGATTCGGAGACCACATTTGCTACCCCTCGATATTCGCCTCGGCACTTGAGCGTGATAGAGTTGCCCGACGTTTTGCTTGACCAGAGACCAAGTTGTTGCCAAGGAACATACAAGAGCGAAGTCGACCGTCCGGTGTCGGGACAACCACCCCAATCGCATCCGTGTAGGAGACAAGCGTAGATGTAGATGACGGATACAAGTGCAACCCATAGTCGAGTGTCCCCCGAATATACCGAATGATGCGTTTCATTGCATTCATGTGCTCAACTCGGGATCATGCATGAATAAACACACCGCCGAACCGCATATGTAATATCCGGTCCGGTAAACGTGAGATACTTTGGAGGGCCCCCGCAAGACTGCGATAGCGGGTCGGGTCCTCGTATGGTGCACCCGCCGTGGCACTTAGCTTTGGGTTTGCATCAACTGACGTGGAAGTGGACTTACGGGATGACATCCCACCCTCTCTATGATCTCGGCAAAGATACTTCCGTTGAGACAGAAACAAGCCCCCTGAATGACGCTTGACGGCAATCCCCAAAAAATAACTCAACGGCCCTAAGTCCTTCATAGCAAATTCAGAACTGAGCATGGCCATGATAGATTGGCGCAAAGCATCGGAGGAGGCAGTCAAGATGATATCATCCACATACAACAAAATATAAGCCAATGACGGACCACGTCGGTAGATGAACAAAGAATTATCAGACCTGCTGTGAGTGAACCCAATAGTCGAAACAAAATCAGCAAATCGTGTATACCAGGCCCGTGGAGACTACTTAAGCCCATATAGTGATTTCTTCAACAAACAGACATGATGAGGGCGGTTGGGATCCCCGAAACCCAACGGGCCGATGCATATAGACTGTTTCTTTGAGATCACCATGTAGAAAAGCATTCTTGACATCCAACTGATGAATTGGCCAAGTCTTTGAAAGAGCCAAGCTAAGCACAGTGCGAATGGTAGCCGGTTTGACCACCGGACTAAACGTCTCACCACAATCAATTCCAACCTGCTGAGTCTTACCATCACCAACAAGTTGCGCCTTATGTCGAGCAAAGGACCCATCCGAATTCTCCTTGTGAGCAAAAATCCACATAGACCGATAACATTAATACCACATGGACGGGCACCAACTCCCACGTCTTATTAGCAATAAGAGCATTATATTCATCACCATAGCAATTTTCCAATTAGGGTCATTTAATGCGGACACGGATTGCGGGGCAAGGGGGATTTAGAGACATCCGAATGTAAATTAAAATGTCTTTTAGGTGTAAAAATACCCCGCCGACTACGAGTGACCGGTCTATGACTCGAGGAAGAATGGAGTGAATTTTGGGAATTTTCCGTTCGGACGACGGATCGGCCAGCGAGCGGCTGGGCCTGCCGGCCCAAATCGGTACTGCATCGGATTCGGTTTTCGGACCAGGACCCAGTTCCAATGGACGGCCCAATAACCGGAACTGTTCCGAGTGGCCGGAGCGATGGGAGTGACGCTACTCGTGGGGCCAGCGGGTAGTGGGCCCGCAGGGGAATTTTGGGTACGGGAGTTGTCCGAAAAATTCCGAATAATATACGGGGATATTTGGTCATCCAAAAAATTATACAACTTAGGTTCGGGAGTATGAACTTTCGTAAACGGGAATTGAGTTTCATCAAAAATGACATGGCGATTGATTATGATTTTCTTGGAGGATAAATCAAAACACTTATAACCACGATGATTTGACGGATAACCCAAAAACACACACGGGGTAGACCGAGCCTGGAGTTTGTTAATTGTTGTGGATGGGAATAGTGGATAACACAAGCACCCAAAAATCCAAAGGTGAGAATAAGAAGGGTTCTTATTATATAAGATTTTGAGAGGGGAAGAATATGTCAGACCTTTAGACGAAATTATGTTAAGAAGGTAAGTGGCCATTTGTAGAGCATGATGCCAAAAATACGGAGGTATGGAGGCATGGATTAGGAGAGTTCGGACAATGTTATTTATGGAACGAATTTTGCGTTCGGCTTTCCCATTTTGTGAAGATGTATGAGGACATGAAAACCGAAAATTTATCCCATGAGTAGCACAAAATTCTCGAAACTCCCTATTGTCATACTCTTTCCCATTATCACATTGAATATTTTTTATTTCTCTTTCGAATTGAGTACGAATTAACGCTCTAAATTTTATGATGACGGAAAACACTTGTGATTTATTCGCAATTGGAAACGTCCACAAAAATCTAGAATAATCATCTAAAAAGAGAACATAATATCGATGACCCATTGAACTAAGAACAGGAGATGTCCATAAGTCGCTATGAATAATGTCAAATGGCATAGAAGTATGAGAATTGGAGTCTACAAATGGCAACTTAACAATTTTTCCTAATGAACAAGATCGACAAATTGGAGTACGACTCGTACCCTTACAAGAAATAAAGCTATTTTTATCTAAAACTGATAAAATAGAAGATCCCGGATGACCCAGACGAGCATGCCACATGGAAGGAGAGAAGGTTTGCAAAAGCGATGGCAAGGCCGGACTCGATGGACGAAAACCGGCATGATAGGATATAGATCCCCCTACTATCACACCTCATGAGACGACTCCCCGTCTTGAAATCCTTCACGAGAGAAACCGAAAGGATCAAATTCAACGAAAACAGAATTGTCATTTGTGAACTTTCGGACATACACTAAATTTTTAATCAATTTAGGAGCATGTAAAGTATTTTTCAAGAGGAGTGGTGGATTGGGGGGAGACAACGTTTTCTGACCATACCCTAGAATTGGAATAGAACTGCCATTACCAATAATTATCCCCCGAGGGGTGCTCAAATTGGAATAAGATGAGAGAGTACCTGAGTCGGAAGTCATGTGAGTAGTGGCCCCGGTGTCCATGTACCAATTTTGGTCCGGTTGAGTCAATCCCAACGTGTGCATCGCGGCCTCGATATCGGTCCGAGTAGGGCTCGCTGCATGATGGGCTTGCGGAGGTCGGGGCCCAAGAACTCCCCGGCCGTGCTTGGTCCCGGCCCGTAATCGCTACCACCGCCGCCGCTGGGCCACCGGCGCCGGGCCGCCACCGCCGGGCATTGGGCTCGGGCTGTTGGCCGCCCCACCGGCCGCCGGAATTTCCCGCCGCTTTCGCCGGTATGGGGCCGCCGGCCTACGGTCCACCGCCATCGCTCCATCGCCATGGGCCCCACCGCTTTGGGCCCATGGGGGTGGTGGGCCACCGTTCATTGGATGGGACCCACCGATGTTTTGCCGACTACCGAACCTCCACCATTACCACCGCGTTTGCCCCCGCGGTTTTTGTTATTATTCTTGCGATTATTCTTGCCGCCACCATGATTATGGTTTTGGCCCGAATTATTAACAAAACCTGAAGGATTAGGAGAGGATGCCATCATGACAACGGACTTGCTCCGTAGCCGCCTTTTTAGCCAAACCGGCTTCTTCCAACGTAAGCATGGAGCGGGCTTGATGGAAGTCGGGAAGAGGGTTGCTTTGGCGAAGGAGAGTGCCAACACCATTATAGGCCTCCGAAAGACCGGCAACCAACTGTAGAACTAGACGATTATTTGTCACCGGTGCGCCAACATTACGGAGTTGATCCGCCAATTCCTTTAGTTTCTTGCAATATGCAGAAACTTTCGGAAATACATCCATTCGAACGAGAGAGAATTCCTGCTCGAGTGTGACGACACGGGAATGTTGGTTGTCTTGGAATATGTCACGCAATCTATTCCATGCAGCCATAGCCGTGGTATCTGGCTCCATAATCGTCTGTAGAAGGTCCACTGAAATAGTGGCGTATATCCACCGAAGAACGGTAGCATCAAGTGTAATCCATAGCTCAGGATCCTCCGCAGGACGGGGTCTAGCGGGAGGAATGATGTGATGAAGAACTTGATACGATATAGCGTGAATTTTAAACAACTCTGCCCACGTTGCATATTGAACGTTTTCCATCTCAAGGACAATAGGGACACTTAGCTTGATATTGGAAACCGTGAGGGCAGGGTGAAAATTGTTCTTAGACATATTTGAAAGAACAAAGAAGGAGGATCAATTTAAGAGAGGTTTTTGAGAGCGGAAGACGAGATATTTGGAGAGAAAAACCCGAGGGAGGGGGGGTTCTCGGCCAAGGAGGCAAAAATTTTGAGAAAAGAAAATTTTTGTTTAGACCTAGTCTCTTGATACCATGAAAGAAATAATCCCCTTGATTATTTTCATTGATTGAATAGATATATATACAAGTTACAAGATTAGGAGAATCCTATTCCTAATCTATTCCTAAAACCTTATTCTACCATAACTCTAACTATACAATTATGGTAAGTGTATAACACTAATTAAGGTATCCTTTTCCTTACAATATACTACAACTATATATACCATATATACACTAACTGGGCTGCTGGACTGTTGGCCGAAAGCCCACTGCTTTGCTCCTTTGCAGTGGCCGAAAGCCCACTGCTGCTTTGTTCCTTTGCAGTGGCCGGAAGCCCACTGCTTTCTGTTTAACAGAAAGGACCTAAACCACAACCTGCAGTCAAATATCACTATCCTTTTGCAGTGAAGAAGGAAGTTCTGATCGCCATGAGAGATGAGATTCTAGAACAACAAAGATAATCCTATCAAGTAGATCCTAAGTGCCTATCAAGATGCTTGAGTACATTATTCTACTTCTGACAGAACTTGCTCCTTCCACCCCCAAGAAAATTTCAACAATTCACCCGTTGAGGTACCTGATCTTTGCAAGTAACTCCTAAAATCACAGTAATCCACTTATTTAGTTATTTGAGGTTTTTAGATTTATCTTACTTTCTTAGATTACATATAAATAATATTTTCAAGATTTTTCACTCTACAACAAAAATAATTTAATCTCAATGATTGGTCTAATTAGGTAGAAAAGGGAAAAAAAGATCAAGAAACTAATATTACCAATTGGTTAACGTACACCAATTTTACAACAATGAAAAATCAAGTCTAAATCATAGAAACATTGCAACTAACAAATGTATATGAAACGTAAGGCTAGAAAGCCAAAAGCAACTTTCCATCTATGGTATCATGACAAAGATTGAAGACTTCTCATATTTAACTCTATTAATCAAGTATATCACAGTAAGAAATTTGTCACTGCAAAGGGGGGAAAATGCAACTATCGTACTTTGGTGATCTACTAATAAAAAAAATGCCTACAAAACTGTGGAAGTCTTGAAATGTCTAAATACTTAAAACAATTAGATGTCTTTTATCTTCTTCTTTTTGTCTTTGTTTGTGTGCGGGGGGGGAGGAGCGTGTGGGTGGTCACACTCATTTTGATATATAAGTATTATTAGGTACTAGGGGTTATGTTTCTCACAGCAGAAATTTAATTGTTACAGCATAATTCATTGAAAAAAGAATTCTTACAGCACAGCATTGCTTATCACAATTGAAAATAGTTCATAAGCACTGTGTACAAGAACTCATGTCAAGTTCAGATATGCATAAAACAATAAGAGACTGCCACAATACACTCACAAAAAGGCTGCCACTCATATCAAGTTCAGATATGTAAAGAAACAGGTATTTTGGGTGATGAGGGAGAAAAAATGGGCAACTAACAGATAATCTAACGGAACAAACAAATTTACCTGGAGTCGGGGCCTTTCCCTTATCATTCTGCATTCTTTCATGAATCCCATCAAGCACGGAACTGAAAAACTCATGAGCATCCTGCTGTTCATAACTTGCAAGATTTGAGGCATGCTTCCACCAGCTGTTCCGGAGAAATTTTTACAATCAGATACAACATAGGACTGCAACCAGATACTCAAAAATAACAAAAAATCTACATCCAATTAAGCAAAATACAACTGCATTATATCACAACCATCTACATACCACTAGCGAATCTCACTTTTATTAAGGGAAAAGGATGATATGTACAACTTTTTTTATGAGGTAAAAAGGGGGATATGTACAGCTCCAACAATAAAGATTTGATCTTTACAACTCCAACAGTTAAAATTTAATCTTGTCCCTATATCATTTGTAATGAAGAGCACAACCAAGCTAAACTAATGAACCCTTTGACTAAATATCACTCTCTATATTTAGAGTCAGTGAATTCAAAGCTGGTGCAGTCTATTTTTTATACATTACTTAACATTTTTGCAGACATAAATGGTCTAAGCCGAAGAGCACCTCTACAACAACAACAACAACATACCCAGTGTAGTCCCACAAGAGGGATCTGAGGAGGGTAGGATGTACGCAGACCTTATCCTACCTTTGTGGGGCGCCTCTATTCTATGCAATCATACAATAGTTTCTACAACAAAGCCAAACATTATCTCAACAAACAAACATAAGACCGACCGAATGCAGACCTGTAGAGGAACTTTGCAGGACTAATAGGTGTTTGATTGCCGGAGAAAACCGAAAACATTGCATCCAAATCACAAGCCAAACACAACATAGAGTTGTTCTTGTTAGTATTATCACCACTACTACTACTCCTTGTTACCACACTACTACTCTTTCGCTGGCAAAAAAATCTATTATGCTTATCACTTAAAAAGTAATTCCTCAATGGTGGTGTATGAAGAAATGCTTGTAGTACCGAATTCATAAAACAAGTATTTCCAAGATTATTAAGTCCTCTTAAACCCCATTGCACTTCTTGAGTTGCTGAGTAGTCATTGTTTATTTGACTTGGAAATGGATTTGAATTTCCAACAATTAATACTTGCTCATTTACATCAGGTGTCAGATTCACTTGTGAAATTATACTATGTTATTGTTGTTATATTGACAATTCAATAAAATCGTAACATAACAATTGACAACTTTAAGAGGTTGTCTATGAAATTTTGGCTAAAAAAAAGAAAAAAAGAGTTACATTTTAATCCATTTTTGAATGAGAAGGCTAAATCATCACCTTATTTGAGGAAGTAGCCATGGAAGATTGGAATCGAGTGACGTGTCAGCGCTACTAATTGAGTATCAGCACCTAGCTGTACTGTCAGTAAGAAGGTAGATCGCACGCTCAACTTTAACTAAAAATCAATCACCGTGATATGTTTGCACAAGATGTTTAATAGACACATTTTGGATGCGTGTTAAGTGTCTAATAAGAAATAACGACAATTAATATATTTAAATGAAAAGACATAGCAATTTTAGGAGGTTGTTTGCGTATTTGACTAGAAATGAAAGAAAAAATATATATTTCTGTATTCTCACACACTCAACTTCAAGTAAAAATTACACCTTATGTAACGTTTGCAGCAGTTGTTCAATAGACATATTTTGGGTACACTTTGGATGTTTATAAAAAATAATCTCAATTGAGGTACTGAAAAGATGTGGTGACTTTAAATCGAATTTGTTAGTGTTTTAGGTTGAAGATTACAGAGATTGCTATAATTTGTAGGCAAATTTATTTTTTGGTTTCTCAAGTATTAAGGAAAGCAACTCTTGTTTGTATATGCCTAGAGAACTAGTACTAAATTCGACAAATCCCAAGGTCAATATAACTTCATGAACTTTCTTTTCTTCATTTCTTCATATAGTTGTTTGCTTGAAATGTGAATTATTATAATTCTAGAATTGACTCTGAGAAAGTATCATGACCATTTAGTGAAATGTGAAGGAAAATGTTGCATGTTCCCTATTTGTTTAACCGTAGGGTATTCAAAGTTTACTGACATATTTCGGGTTTGTGATCGATAAACTCATATAGAAATAAAAAGCTCTCTACTGAAATGCAAAAGGTTCTCGATTTCTAAAGTTCTGTTATACCTAATTAACTATGAAAAAAATTCATTTAACCCACCACACACTCGTTTGTTAGAAGTAAATATATGAGTTTGCATGATAAATCCTTTAAGAAACACTAGGCAAAAGCACATAAAATTGACTTTCTATACAAAACAAAATTGTACTTATTTTAGTACAAGCTCTACAACTCAATTTTATACCAACTTAAAAGTATATTTCTTTGGGATATATAACTTAAAAGTATCCACTTTTTACCTATTCACTTTTACTTGAACTGTTCAATGAGAGCTGGAACAATTTAAAGAAAAATCTTTTAGTTCAGCATTAGTCAACTTGTGGGGGTGTCGCAACAATCGCAGCAGTCATCACTCTGGTCTCTTACCCCACAAAGTAGCTTAATAACGAACCACTTCCACTTCCAAGGCGGATAGTGTTCTAGGGGCCGACCCGACACCGACCAGCTGAGACTCCCACGCAGTAGGAATGAATTGAGTCAATATTCGTCTACGAGAGGCGCACTCTTACATCATTTTATAAATATTTTCAGGTGAGAGAGCAGAACTTCACCTCTTTTTATTGGTGAACATAATCCTACTTTAGATCTACTATTCTTTCCATGAAGTATCATAATAAAAGTCTATAATCCTATGGACACGAAGTACAAAACGAATGTTTGAGTTAGGGACCTTAAACTTAATTACTAGTATTTCCTTTGTTCGTTTACCGTGAGCAAATGATTTCATAGTTTAGGGGACCAAAGAAAGGACCTACCGATCCGAAGAAATGAATGAAGTAGACGGTCCTATCAATGGATCCTTATCTCAAGGCTCCATTATGATGAAAAGTTCTTCTCTAACTTGTTCAATGACCCCAAAAGCTATTCCTCTGTTCAACTTTTCTAGTGCATTATTTTTTATACTTATCTATCACGCTCTTTATTTTATTCTGTATTTGATTTAATATGAAATTTAAAAGGAAAACAGATTTTTAAGTGTTTATCAGAAGTATATTTAGAATTTCTGGTCTGAAATAGGCTATGAAAAATAGTTTTATTTGACTCTCCATATTCATTATTGTTAATGACTTGAATAGTAAAAGTACTCCCGTGTGATTATATTCGAGCCTTGTTGACCCTATACATGTGCTGGTGGGAGATAACAAATACTCATAAAATTAGCTGAGATGCGCACAACTATTATAAAAGAAAAGAACTCATATCAGATTGGACCACTTATTACCTTTTAGTCTAAAATCCTTTCTTTCTTGCTGCTTCAAGTTAAGATCGAGTTCCTTAAACAGGCAAATCTGGAACAAGATTGCCTTTGCACAAGAAAAAACATCAGCTTTAAATCTGCTGAGGCCAGCGTGTTGGCAGAGGCTCTTGCTTGTGACCTTCAGGTCGCAGGTTCGAACCTCACTCGCCGGATATCGTCCTCCGGAGCATATACATGTGGTAAAGCCTGGGCGCTAAAAGCCGCGCGGGCATGTTGTAGTGTGGGTTCGATCCCCGCCAAGCCTTTGAGGGGGTCAACCTTGTAGCATTGATCCGTTGGACGCAAACAAGACACTGACCACGGGTGCACATCCCGCGATTTACCTGGTGATGGGGTGCTGAAGGACCGGTCCCATCATCCCCAGGAGTCTAGTACCAGTACTTGTGCAGGTACTAGCGATATGGAGGCACAAGTCGCCTCGAGACCTGGGTTATCAAAAAAAAAAAAATAATAATAATAAAGAGATTTACCAACTACGGACTGGACAATCAAGTGTACTCACTCCCCGCTCCCCCCCCCCCCCTCAAGGCCCCACCATACAGAATTAACAGTCCTTTCCAGTTATAAGTTAACCCGTGTACTCCCTCCGTCTCAAATTATTTGCCGTGGTTAATAAAAATAATTATCTCAAATTATTTATCGTTTTAGAAGTTCAAAACATAATTAATTATTTTTTCTCCATTTTACCATTTGTCATTAATGAAAATAACACATCAATAGAATAAACATAAATTATAACTTAGACATAAATAAAGGTAAAGAATGTCAAATACCCCCTCCTAATTAGTATTTTTCAAGGGGCGTGTAGACAAAAAAGCGACAAATATTTCGAGACGGAGAAAGTAACTTTTAACTCGTGGGTTTTATCTCACGTATACCTCTCTTCTCATGTTAGGTGTACATGTTCTAGGATTAGGACAAATAACAGTTATCTGTTCCTATGTTCAGTTCTCTAATAAACTCTAAACCATGGTTAGCAGACTTCACCCAAAAATCATAAAGAGCTAAAACAGACCACATATAAGTAGGAGATAAATATAAAATCAGTGCAACCAGAAACTGCAAATTGGGTCATTTAGCACTCACTTCTTTCACACATTTACACTAATAACATCTGTAGCTTGAGCAATTACAAGTACAACAACAACTATGCCTCAACCCCAAGCAAGCTTGGGGTCGGCTGAATGAATCCCCACTACTTGAGCAATCACAAGTAGAGTAATTTACAATGTGCAGAAAGTAGGTAATCTTATGCTTCTCAGTTCGAATTATTCTTTGATTACACATGAAATGAAGCAAAAGCAATTCTTTCAGTAAGCATATTACATGCTCCTGTAGAAAGTCTTGTCCTGCCAAACATTGTGTATCACCAGTCATTGTTCATCACAAACCAACCTAAATATGTAGTCCAAGAATCCGTAGAAGCAAAATCACCCTCTGCAGAAGTTGAAGCTCTGGCCATCGCTAGATCCTTATTCAAGGAAGAACCATGTTCATAAACTTTCTCTTGGAAAATGCTGACCACCATTTGTTAGGAGTTCCATTAGGCCGATAAGCAACGCTTAATAATCTCCCACTAGTTTCCTCCCTTATTTGCTTCAGATAATTCCTGAATAGTTCTGAGTTCAAATGTGACAACCGGAATAAAATGATTCGAATCCATTAGTCTGAGAGCCATATCAACTACAAAAGAAAAGAAGAAAAAGAACAAGATAACAAAAATAGAATAAAAGTTGTTTTAATATTTGAGGTATATAGTTTTCTGAGGAGATAGAACAAATGCAAAGTGGCATCTTGATGTCAACTAAAGCAAAAGAGTTATTATGTCACAGTCCATACAAGAATAAGTATTCTTTTGGAAGTCAGTCATACAAGAATAAGTATTCTTTTGGAAGTCAGTCATACAAGAATAAGTATTCTTTTGGAAGTCAGTCGCCAAATACTGCAAGGTGGCACAAAAAGAGAAGTGCTACACCATTTCAATATATCCCAACAGTAGAAAAAGTAGTGCACAATTTGATGATAAAGGATGTGCTCAATAATACCAAAATACAATCAAACTATACTTCAAAACGGGCGTGACAGCATAAACGGGCAATATCGCAGATAAACTTTCATGTAGAGCGTAAAATAAATCGCTTTTCCAGTTATACAAACAAGAATATTACAGTAACAATTAGGTGATAAGAGGAAGAAAAAGGGGGGAAAAGATATATGAGAAAAAGAAAGATAGTCATTTCACTTTCTAAATCCGATCACTCTGTCAATTTCAGACACCCTAAGCTGGAATGCATTTTCTAGATTAACACACAACAACTCTTTCCTCCCGTCAGATTCCTCCAAAGTAACATCCGTTCATATACTTTTGGAACAATTTGAGGCCATAGGAGATGATTGAAAAGATTGGACACAGATGCACGGAACAACCCAGGGGAGCTCCAAGTTGTAAGCCGCAATTTTCTGTCGGACTGCTAATTATCAGCTCATAAGATGACAACCACCCACTGTATCCTCGGATCACAGTGTTGTTGGCAAGTATATTTCAGTCAGGTGTTCCTTCTTTTTTCCAAAAGAAGCCGCTGAGGGGCTCAGAGTTACCACTTAACCACCACCACACTTAGGTTCTCCTAATTTCGCCAAAGTACTTTTTCAAATAACGCCACAGTTGACAAGCTTTGGGCCAACACTACTACATAGTTTGTGTAATGATAATCCAGTTTTACTTTTATAACAGAATACAACTTCTACTGACAATCCTAGCATGGAGAGCAGAGACGTCCATACAAGGTCATCACTCTCAAATAGTGGTTGTTCAAGGACTAACAAACCCTTCATCACAGATTATAGGGATTTAAAATGGTTTAGGAGAAGATTGACAGGGGAGGAAAACACAAGGTATTGCTGAGTGTTTTTCGATGCGAGGCTGCACAATTTAGGAAAAAGAGGACAATGGAATAAAATAAAAGTTGCAGTTTTGACAGGGTTTGGATATCCCTTACTCGGAGAAAGTGATAAAACACATTAAATTCAGTCAAATATAATGGAGTTCACAAAAGTCTTCTGTTTTGCCTTTCTTTTTTTGGAAATTGGCATCAGGAAGTTCTCAAACCATCAACCGACATTGACTCATCCCAATCTTTACGAAAGAGATCACTGATCCCAACTTCTTCTACCCTATTAAGAAAGTCTTCCTGCTCATGTAATCTTTCTCCACTTAGAACCAGATGCAGTGTTGTAACATGTCAAAGAGGATTCAAGCCATACAAATTTAGTGTACTTGAAAATTCCAAAAGAATTAAATTGGCACAATTAGACTAGAATATTATGATTGAATAACTAGAAGCTGTGAACTTGTTTGTTTTCATTTTAGAATCTCAAAAAAAACAAAAACTAGCAAAATAGTGAACTCAAAATCAACGAAATCATTTACTGGTGGTTTATTCACATAGAAAAAAAGGGTTGCTTAGTTCGTATAACAATCTACCTGCTTCTTTTTGGGATTGGGCAGGAGAAAACAAGCCTGGGAATGGGAAACCTGCCTCTCCAGGTATGGGAACATTTTCCAGACCTAGGGTGATGATAGCCTTGGTTCCTTCAGCTAAAGTTCTGCAGCCTTCAAGCCTTTTTAGAGCGATATTGATATACAATGTCAAATAGATAAGTAGCTTGTCAGATGAGCTTTTAATATCAAAATTTTTGAAGAAGACGTTTGCTCGGAAGAATGTGATTGCTTCATCGACAATATCAGTTGTATCTGCTCAAAAATATGATAAGCATCACCATAAGAATTTAGAGACACTGTCGTCGGAATGATAAGATTCGCAAGACCAACCTTGTTCTGAAACTGGAGCAGGTCCCCTTATATGGCTTTTCAGAGGTAATAAAGGGCATCCGCAAGCTTTACTAATTCCTTCCTCATCAACAAAACTGGAGTGATAAACCTGCAATTGAATCAAAATCAGGTTTCAGCACAAAGCAAGCTAACTATTTTGGGTATAGACACTCACACCCTGTAAAACAAAAAGAATGGAGTGAATAAAATAGAGGGGGAGTTGAGTACAGAAAATTCATCATCAAGACAAATAGAGTCCTCATACGACTCTGGATAACACGATGCACATTACGGAAGATCCCGAACTATCAAAAGGACCGTCTACCCGTTCCACGACCAAGAGTTCCAAGGATTGCACATCAACGAGTTACACGATCTTCAAGAGATAGTTAGAAGATGCTTGGAGAGCCATTTTGAAGATCGTGCAAAGAATTTCATGTTAGCGGCTCGTCGACTGCTTGGAAGAGGCTGAAAACGAAGCTGCTGGAAAATGAAGTCCAGCACGCCGTGCAGGCATTGGTTGCATCGATGGTTCAGTGGAGGACAGGGAAAGGAGCTAAGGCTGGACGTCTTTTGCACAGATACACAAGTTAAGTGTGCTGGAAGTTACGACTCAGTGCGACGCGCTTAACTTGAGGAATTAGTCCAGCACGATGCACTGGTCTGACAAATTGGGGGGCTTTTCAGTTTTGGGCAATTTTGTCTTTTCTCAAACTTAGGTATTAGCTACATCTACGGTTGAACTCGTTGTTTAGAGAGGTTTTAACACATTTTGAGATTGATAAACATCTTTGTGGTGTTTGAATCGGCTTTGTTCGGACTGAGCTTCAGAATTACTTACAAGCTTGAATCTTGATGGTCATTCTTTTTTCTTTTGCATCTTTATATTCTTTCTTGTCGTTCTATGGGGATGATTGATTTCATATGCCAATTTGTTATCATAGACGTTAAGTTAGACCTAAGATTATTTCTGTGCTTCAATTTCACTTGGAATTTCTGTCCTTTCAATTCTGTGGGAATTTCGGTCGTGTTATTTCCAATAATCAATTTATAATCCATTATTCTGCTTGCATGTATCCAAGTCATATCTAAGTGCCAGTACTGTGTTGTTTACCACCATTTGACTATAGCATCATTGCCAAGACGTGTTGGAAACAGAACATAGTCAACATACCATTTGTCATTTATTTCTCTTCAAAGAAACCAAAGTGTAACTCCAAAATAGTGGAATGATGAACATATGAAATGTAAGCCTTGTAACTCACTTAGTGCACCCAACCATGAAAAAGGTCCACGTTTAATTACCAAAAGAAAAAAAAAAGCAGGGTTTTCATCATGTGTGGAAGTTATCACACTATCAAGTCAGAGAGAGACAATTGCCACCAAAGTAATGAAGATATATAAGAAAAATTGCTTTCATTACCATTTTCCTTGCCGAAAATTTTGTTTTGTAGCACCAGATGGGAAATTACACTTTCCAGCCAAAGAGGCTAAAACAACAATCTGCAGATGAACTCATCAAGCATCAGATAACTAATAATTGCAATAAAACTAACATGACTCCAACATAAAAGGGCGTGCATCAAAAGTTAAGATTCACTTCACCTACATCAGATAAGTAGCTTTGCATCTAAGTAATATTAAGAAAATCTGCCATCTAGTCCTACATTTTTTTGGTAAAGTCTGCCATCTAGTCCTACATCTTCTTCCCTCTCTCCCCTTGTTCCCTTATATGTTTCAAGTTCCAAGTCGTTTCCGCCCTTCCATTTCCAACCATTCTGTCCGTATCTTATTCATGCTGGCTGCTAGAGAATTAACCATTAAACATAGTGGCGGAGCTGCAGCTTCACCTATGGGTTAGGTAGAACCCAGTAGCTTTGGCTCAAATCTTGTAGTTGTGTTTAAAAAATTCCACTTAATACAACAGCAACAACAACAAAATACCCAGTGTAATCCCACAAGTGGGGTCTGGGGAGGGTAGAGTGCACGCAGACCTTACCCCTACAGGGTAGGGAGGTTGTTTCTGAAAGACCCTCGGCTTAAGAAAAGGTAGGGCAAAAGGTCAGATAAAAAATTGACGAAAGTAAAGAAGTCATGGCACAATACTATACATAAGCATTATGAGAAAAGTAACAATAAATGCTGCAAACTAATACGATATATGAAGTACACGAGATTGCAAATAGTAGCATAGAATAAAGATAATAATATGCCAACAAGTATGAAAGGGTACACGCAGCAACCAATCTACTACCTTCTACCCTAATCCGCGTCCTCCACAGCCTCTTATCTAAGATCATGTTCTCGGTGAGCTGCAATTGCGTCATGTACTGTCTAATCACTTCTCTCCAATACTTCTTCGACCTACCTCTACTCCTCCTGAAACCATTAAATAGCCAACTTCTCACACCTCCACATTGGGCCTCCGTGCATCTCCTCTGTACATATCCGAACCATCTCAGCCTCGCTTCCCGCATCTTGTCCTCCACTGAAGCCACTCCCACCTTATCCCGGATAACCTCATTTTTAATTCTATCTTTCTAGTATGCCCACACATGCATCGCAACATCCTCATTTCCGCAACTTTCATAATTAATCAAGAACCCAGTAAGTTGTGTTTTCCAGAATCCAGAACCCATAAACTCAAAATCCTAGCTTCGCCCCTAAATTTAAACATGGTTTAGTAAATCATATAAGTTGCTAAACTTATATTTTACATAACATCAATTACCATGGCAGGTTTTTCCTCTTTTGTTACACATTAGAAAGTTCATCTATCGCCATAAAAACACAAATGTAGCATCATCATTTTCAATTTTAAGTTTTTTCAATCAAATTCCATAAGCAAGGACTCCGAACTAGCATTCTTCCCTAGTTCCCAATCGGATTAATTTAACTGAATTATGAAATCAATTGCAAGTTTCAGAATTTTGATAAAAGAGAATACAATCCCCTCTGTAACTAACAAGTATCATCATACATCCCCACACACAAAAAGAAACCTATATCGAGCCAGAGATACTACTGCTCCAGTTAGCAACAATTTCCTCAACAAAAACACAATTAATTAAATGCGAAATTATGATCATAAAAGTACCAAAAGAGATAGAAAAAATGCAACACCAAAAATGAAGAAATGTTACTCACTGGATTTGTGAGAAGAGAGAAGCAATTTCACCATAAAAACACAAATGTAGCATCTATCATTTCCAATTTCAGTTTTATTTCAATCAAATTCCCCTAATTTCCAAGTGGATTAAGTTAACAGAATTATGAAATCAATTGAACAATTTCAGCATTTCCAAAAAAACAACTGTAATTAACAAGTATCATCATACTACTGATCCACTAACAGCAACAATTTCCACAACAAAAACGCAATTAATTCAATGTGAATTTATGATCATAAGGATAGACACGGGAAAAATGTAGAGAAAACGAGCCTCGAGGGCATAATCATAATTTTGACTCACTGGATTTGCGAGAAGAGAGGTAATTTCACCGGCGAAATACTGAAAACGTTTGAGATCGACGGGAAGGAATTGGGTATTAACGGTGACGGTAGTTGAAGATTGGGCTTAACCATGGCAGCTATTGGGCTTTCTGATTGAATTGGACTTCACTCTAAATTGGTGTTCATGGGCCGCTTCTTGCAACCAACGAAGTTTTTGAACAGATTTCCCTTCAAACTCACTGGTCTTTAATTTTTGCCTTTACTACTGATTTAATAATAACATTTAGACATGTCGTTGCCTCGCTCGGCAAAAATTTTATGAAAATTAAGTTATTTGATATAAGTTATGTAGTAGTTTTCAGATTATATTGAATATTGAAAAGTTTTATTGTTCACGGCATAACTTGTGGAATGTTTTGATATATATGCCGAACGAAATCTAAACGTAATGTCGTTTTTCAGATTATGTTGAGTGTTGAAAGTTTTGTCGTATCCGGTATAGCTTGTGGGATATTATGATATATACGCCAAGCTAAATGCAAACTTTGTCGAGCTAAATCTAAATTTATCACACAAACAGAAGCATGAAATCATTAAAAATTACACCAAAAAGAACTGAAGAAAATTCCACACTTTTAGTTGTAAATCCATAAACAAACAAGAGGCAAGTACAAACTAACATCACGATAATTCATCAACATCATCATAAGCATCATCATCATCACTAGATTCTTCTTCGTTTGTCCTTTCACCTTTATAAGTAAAAAATAAATATTCATAAAATAAAAAATAATATAAATTATATTAAAAAGACACACGGGTCGGGGTCGGGGTCGGTGATCGGGCTGGATCAAGTGGGTAAAAAAAATCTGACTTTGGCCTGACCCTACATATGATCGGGTCCCCGCTTTTTCGGGTCAGGTGGCTCACGGGTCAGATATAAGCTGACCCTGACCCTGATTTTTTTGGGTCGGGAGGGTCCCCGACCCGATGTACAGGTCTATATTGTTGGAAATTTGCCTTTGGCGGGAGTTGCGACCGACCAACTTTAACGGCTTAAACACTAGTGTAACGTATGTTGGAGAATCCGGTTCTTCACACATGCATGATCTACTAAGTACGTAGATAACCGTAGGGCCAAGAATCGTCAAATTTCATTGAGAAATGAAAGAGATATTGGTTCACGAAGTAAGGTGTTTGAAGCATGGAAAGTGTAGTATTGTGTGTAATTCTCCCTCATCGGTAGAGGAAGAAAGAATTGTTGTGTATATAAGATTCGAAATTGGTTTGGGGTTTGGGACCCCAAGGGGTATCCCATGTGTTTAAAGGAGGGAGGACCTAGATGTGCTTCGGTTCGAGGAAAGACCATACGCGCGCCGCCGCCGCCCGCCCGTCCGGTCGGTCCGGTTCCGGTTCCGGTTCGAGTTCGGGTTCCGGGTTCACGGGTCACGGGTCACGGTCACGGTCACGGGTCACGGTCACGGGTCACGGTCACGGTCACGGTCACGGTCACGGTCACGGTCACGGTCACGGTCACGGTCACGGTCACGGCCGTGGGTCTTCGATATTATCTTTTCGGGCCGAGAAAACTTTGCCGGAAGTACGCTTTGATCCCGAAGTTTCGGATATACGGTTTGGACCGAAATTCTTTCGGATGTGCGCTTTGGTCCCCGAAGTTCCAAGATGTACGCTTTGGTCCCCGAAGTTCCAAGATGTACGAGTTTGGTCCCCGAAGTTCGAATTTCGACGGTCAAGACAGAAAATCCAAGCACTCAATTCAGCCATTTATTTTGGCTGAATTACTCCTCCTATAATGGCCAAATCCGTTGGTCTTTCACCATTTATGTTGGTGACTTTACTACCTCCATAATGGCCATTATTTGGCTATTATGGAGGCGATTTTCGAGCGATAAACATCCCCTCCCTCTCCTATATAAACACCCCATTACACCATTGTTGAGCACTAACAAGAAGCTAACGAAAACAAAGAGAGGCAACACACGAAAATACACAAGCGAGAAAATTTCTTCTTCCTACAACTTCCAAGCATCATTTCGTTACTCAATATTCTTCACGGTAGCTCTTGAGTTTCCTTTGCTCAAGGGTTCCATTGCTGTTTTATCTTGGGAGACAAATTGTCCAGGACGTATAAAGGATACATACGGGGCAATATTGTCTTAAGGACAGAGTGCTACACTCGACTCAGCAAAAACCAATTTATATTTTTCCGTCTTCTATAAAACTGGAATTTCCAGTTTTTACTTGTGTAACTATTGTAATTTTCAGATTCCATGTTGAATTATTGAATCTTTGTTTATCCTTTCGAATACTTGTAATAGTTAAATACTTCCCGTACTGCTTTATAAAGTACCATAAAGAGAAAAATCTCCCAACATATATGTCATTACCAATTCTTCTCTCTGATAGAATATAAATTTTCCTCCAATCTTTACGAATAACATCTACGAATGATATTGAAACTTTATCTTTAACGGATACTCTTTCAATAAATCATACCCCTTATATATCATTACCAATTCTTTCACATATGATAAAATATGCATTTCCACTCCAACTTTTATATGAATAACAATCTACGAATGATATTGAAACTTTAGCCTAATGGATACTCTTCCAACTTATCATGGTGCAAAGTATATATTATTTTAAAGGTCTTTAGAATTAATAGACTAGTGAAATACCCTACTTTATAATTCACCAACAATGATGATAATAACTAGGGGCAGATGAGTCATTTGGGCTGAAGTTGAGCGGATCAAGATGGGATGAATTTATAGATGGGTTAATGCCCAATCCGCCCTAAACTTTCATGGGCTAAGATGGGTAGGTGAAGATGGACTAAATAATGGGTCATAACCCAACTTGCCCAACTTGACTCATTACTTATACAAATTTCAAACTTTCCTTCTATGATGTAATTTTATTTTGTATGATATTTGATTTTTTCATATCTTTATTTTTAAAATAAGAATAATATTTTAAGATTTTTTCATTATTTATAAAATAAAAATAAAAATATAAAATATTGGTTGGGAGGGCAGGGGGTAGTGGGGCGGGAGTGAAAGGCGGGGGGTGGGAGGTGGGGGATGCGTAGTGGGGTAAGAAAAGTTTCTCATTTTTTATAAATATTTTGTATAAGTAAAATAAATATATAAAGTAAAAACTTCGGGTTGGGGTGGGGTAAGATAATTTTTCTCATTTTTTATAAAAAGTATATAAAAATAAAATAAATATATAAAATAGAAAATTTGGTGGTGGGGTGGGAAGGCCCGTGATGGGGTACGAAAAAATTCCCATTTTTAATAAAATTTTATATATAAGTAAAATAATTATATAAAATAATTTTTTTGGGGGTGGTGTGGGAGGGCAAAGGGGTTGGGGCTGGGTAGTGAGGTAAGAAAAGTTTTTCATTTTTTATAAATATTTAGAATACGTAAAATAAATATATAAAGTAATTTTTTTTGAATTTTTCTCATTTTTTTAATAAAAAGTATATAAAATAGAAAATTTGGTGGTGGGGTGGGAAGGCGGGGGGGTAGGGAGGGGGGAGTTGGGTGATGGGGTACGAAAAATTTCTCATTTTTAATAAATTATTATATATAAGTAAAATAATTATATAAAATAAAAACTTCAGGGGTGATATGGGAGGGCGGGGGGGGGGGGGGGGGGGGGGGTTGGGGGGTAAGATAAAAAAAATTTCATATTTTTAATAATTATTTTATTAAAGTAAAAAAATATGAAATAGAAATTTGTGGATGTGGGTAGGGGCATGGGGTGGAGGGGGGTATGGGGGGGACGATGTAAGAAAAAATTTCATATATTTTATAATTTTTTTAATAAAGTAAAATGAATATGAAATAGAAATTTGAGGATGGGGTAGGGCATGTGGTGGGGGTGGAGGGGGTAGGGGGAGGTAAGAAAAAATTTCATATTTTTAATAATTTTTTTATAAAAGTAAAAAAAAAATATGAAATAGAAATTTGAGGATTGGGTGGGGGTGGGGGGTAAGGTGGGGTTAGGGCGATAGGGGGAGGTAAGAAAAAATTTCATATTTTTAATAATTTTTATATAAAAGTAACAAAAAATATGAAATAGAAATTTGAGGATTAGGTGGGGGTGGAGGGGGTAAGGTGGGGTTAGGGCGATAGGGGGAGGTAAGAAAAAATTTCATATTTTTAATAATTTTTATATAAAAGTAACAAAAAATATGAAATAGAAATTTGAGGATTAGGTGGGGGTGGAGGGGGTAAGGTGGGGTTAGGGCGATAGGGGAGGTAAGAAAAAATTTCATATTTTTAATAATTTTTTTTATAAAAGTAACAAAAAATATGAAATAGAAATTTGAGGATTAGGTGGGGGTGGAGGGGGTAAGGTGGGGTTAGGGCGGTAGGGGGAGGTAAGAAAAAATTTCATATTTTTTATAAAAGTAAAAAAAAAATATATGAAATAGAAATGTGAGGATGGGGTTGGGCAATGGGGTGGGATGGGTAGGTGTGGGGTAGGGAAAGAGGTGGGGGTAGAAGTGGGTAGGGGTGGTAGGGGGTAGGGTGGAGTAGGCAAGGTAGGGGGCAAAGATTGGGTGGGGGTTGGTGTAGGGTAGGGGTAGGGTGGATGGAGTGTGCGTTGGTGTATTTTTATTGTTCCGAAATAATAAAGAAATTTTTTAAATAATTATTTATAAATAAAAATGTTAATATAGAGTGGAGCTCTAATCGTTAAAATTAAATATTTTTGTGGGTCAAGTTTGGGTAGGGCTGTTGATTTATGATGGAAATTTGGACTAGCTCAAACCAACCCATCATCAAAATCACTCTTGTCCAAACCCATGAAACCTTGGACGGATCATTTAGATTTGGGCTAATTTTAACACCCCTAATAATAACCTAATACCAATGCAGGAATAATTCCAGGAATGATGTTAGTATGAAAACCTTTGACAATGACATTATCTAGGAAAAAATCTTTCTCTACTTTTCTCTTTTAATTTGTGGTGCTCATTGTCTCAAGAGTAATCCATCAGAAAGTTATTTGACTCCAATCAGTTCAATTTGCTAAGAATTTGGGGCTTTTCCTAATTACTGGGTTGATTTTGAATTAAACTATAGATATATTCCGACAAATTTAATAATCCAAAGGGGCATTTCTTTTGTTTTTCTAAAATTCTATTACTAAGTTAAGAGGATTACATAAAAATTGTTAGAGCGCGGTTCAAATAGGATATAATAACAAGGAAATTATTTAAAAGGTACATTAATAGTACACTTCATTAATATTTTTCTTTCTCAACTTTTCGTTGTAGTAGTGATATTTTTCTTCTAGTAAATTGAAACATTTAAGGTGGCTAAAAATGACCTATATAAGACCTTTAGACGAAATTTATGCGGATCAAAGTAGAAATTACAATTAATCAGTCAAATTGAATATGGAATAACATACGTGGTTTTCGGAATGACCTGCCGACATATTGGAGGTTTAGCGTAATTCTACAAATTACTGTGATGTAGCTGTGTATTAACAAACTATAGGGCAAAATAAACATAATTAGCTAAGAAGACTAATTTGGAGAAATTATTCTAATGATAGTGAAATCCAATTCTTGAAAATATCTCAGGTATTAGATTCCCGCACTAAGTAGTAGCGGTGTGCATTATTCGAATTAAACCGAAAAAACAAATCGAATCAAATCGAATTTTAAATATATACACACACCACTTTCAACCTTTCTTACTTAGTGATCTATTTGTATTAGAGTATAAAATGACTTATTCTCAATAGTTAGGTTAGGACACGTATTTATATACTTTTAAATATTGAGTTTTAAAGTTTTATATGTAACTTATATTAGAAATATATTTAAGAGATTTGACATAATTACTTCTCATTCTCTGTAATATTTGTTCTTTTTTGTCATTCAAATATATCTATTCAATTATGTTAATTATCTTATATGATGGAACCGAATAATCAAACCGAAAAAAATTGAATCGAAAGGAGAAAAACCGAACCAAACCAAATTAATTTTGGTTCAGATTGAATTGTACTTTTTAGAAACTAAAAACCAAAAAATCAAAAGCGAATAATGTAAAACTGAACCGAAAAACGAATGCACACCCCTACTAATTGGTCCACAACGCCAGCAAATTTATATCCTATCTATTTCCCTTATGGTTTGTTAATGACTCACCTCACCTTCCATGTGCCCAACAATAAAAATGACCATTAATTAATTTTTTTGTTGGTTTTTAGTTTCCCAATCAATGATAAGTACCCGTTTTGTCATCTTAATTAATTTAGATTCATGGTGAATGAGATTTATTAAAGGAGAAACATTTTTTACTATAATATTTATTATTTTAAAATTTAAATTCGAGACATTTGATTAAATCACGTATAAAAGAATTCTATTTATCCTACTAAAATCATTGAATTTTTCATGACTCCTCAGATTAAAGAAAGTCCAACCTAGCTGATAACATGAACCACCCTGGTCCCTCCACGTGGCACCATTACATTTATTGGACAAAGACAGGTTACTTGACATTGAATCATCAAAACACAGCTTGGCACACATATAAGGATTTTCTCACATCACTACTAAATATTTATAATATTATCTAGGATAAATTACTCGCACCTTCTACTAATTCAATAGTTATTTACTATCTTCCACGAACATAACAATTTAATAATTTTACCAATAAAAAATTAGATATAACAATAATATATCTAATAAAATTTCACAAAATGAGATATAAGGAATCAAAATTTAGGTAAAAATGAAAAAACTCCATCGATGCTAAATATTTCCCCTTATTTTATATGCATGATATGCCCCTAAGGACAAATGAATAGTAAAAAATATTGCTACCATTTGAATTTCTGTGTTTCCGTGTCGAATTTCATCTAATTATATTTTTGAGCTTTATTGTTGATAATATGCAAAAGAATAAAAAAACAAGCAATATTTATTTTAATTAATATGCTACTTGCTTCCTATAATGATGTAATAGATCTTCCTTGTAGAGTATTTTACAAAAAAATGAATAAAATAATAGACATGTATAAAATTAGTAGAGTCCCACCAACAAAACTGAAACATATTCAATCAACCCGCAACCCCCACAAATTAAAACTTCAAGTTATTGCAATTTCAGTAACGAAACTTCAGAAATGAAATGAACAAGGAAAACTTCTTAACTATTTCATCAAAAAATTCATTAGTTCATGTAAAAAGTAGCTTAGAACATTGACTTGAATCTCTTACTAATTAATACTACTAACTAGTTACTTAATAATTTTCATATTAATTAAACACGTACCCCCTCCGTTTTAAATTATCGGTATTTTTTTTGTTCTATACGCTCCTTAAGAAATATTAATTAGTGGGGACATTTGATTTACTTTTATTCTTATTTCTGTCTAAATTATAATCTCTCTGCATTATATATTTAATCTCTTTATGTGTCATCTCATTTAATGACAAAATTAAATAAAGAGATTAAATATATAATGCAGAGAGATTATGAATGTATGCATAATTACAATGAAAACCTCCAAAGTTTAGTAGTCCCTCGTCTCAAATTATCTGTCATAGTTACTAAAAATAGTTGTCTCAAATTATTTATCGTTTTAGAAGTTCAAGGCACAATAATATTTTTTTCAGTTTACCCTTACTAGAATTTTGTCATTAAAGGAGATGACACATTAAGAGATTAAATATTTAATGCAGAGAGATTATAATTTAGAAAGAAATAAGAATAAAAGTAAATCAAATGCCCCCACTAATTAATATTTCTTAAGGGACGTATAGAACAAAAAAAACTACCGATAATTTAAAACGGATTAAGTAACTAGTTAGTAGTATTAATTAGTAAGAGATTCAAGTCAATGTTCTAAGCTACTTTTGACATGAACTAATGAATTTTTCGATGAAATAGTTAAAATAGATACAAAATAAAAGAACAGAGAAAAAAATAAAAGAAAGTATAAAAGGGTCAAAGTCCTACCGGGTCAAAACTTGACCCGCCCCAGTTCCCATCCCTCCAAGTGCCAAAGGAAACTCCTCCCTAGAGTCTCGATGTGACACTCCTTTTTTATCTTTTTACCCACTTGATATTCGGTATCTATATTGAAGTCTCGATTAATTTGGATGCGCTTAGTATAAAAAGAAATTCATATTCAGGACTCGAACCCAAAATCGCTGATAACCATATTGAATTCTGGACTAATTTGAATACGTATCAAGAATTATTTTATACCTAAGACACGAACTTGATATCTCTGATTAAGAATGAAAAGATCATTTTAATCCTAGCACGATGAGTTCGCGTGACTCTTGATAAATAAGTACGTTGGACATAACATCAATAGTTCAAATTCTACTGAAAGAAAAAAGTAAAAAAATCATCCCTTAAGCTTCAAACTTCATTTATATTGTTTAATGTGATTATAATAAGAACTACTAGTCCTTTTAAAAAACAGACTTCTTTTGATCAATCTAACAAAATTCATGTCGAAATGTGTGAGTAAACTTTTAAATTAGACAATCACACATTTTAATATGATATTAAAATAAATAAAGGTCCTAGATTTAAGTTTCACAATATCGGATTATTGAACTTTTAAAGGTGCTTAGCTTAAGAAAAAGCATCTATCTCGCACGTGAGTAGTCATATTATTAAGTGTGCTCCCTCTTCAACATTTCACCAAGTGTTGGTGAAATGGATGTGATCTCTCCATTTTAAATTAAAGATTTTAAATTTGAACCTAGAAAATGAAAAGACCTTTCAATGGGCTCTGAATAAGTCAAGACCAATAGATTTATGATGCCTAATGCACAACCAAATAGAAAAGAAAATGAGGTCACATGATTCAAATGTCAAGAGTCTTGTTGGGAACCCGCAAGGGTAACCAAGTTGGTGTAGCAGTAGAGCGCGGGACCGCAAGGTCACGAGTTCGATCCCCTGCATAAACCTTCTTGGTTAAGCCTGTCACACATGGCTTGCCAAGTGTGGTTAATCGACTGATGTGGTTTGCAGGCTATTGCGTCAGTCCGGGGTTTACCCTGTGCGCACTCGAGAGAGTAGCGGATGCGGATTCCTTAGTCAATAAAAAAAAAAAGTCTTTTTGGGAGTTGCTGGACAAATGAAATCTTTCTTCAGCATAGGAAGCAACCTCTTCATAGAGATCCTCTAACACAAGCAACCTTTATTGTGACAATGACACTGTCACCAGTTGCAAGAAACTAAGAAAGTCACACAAGAATATATTAAAAAAAATAAATGAAAATAGAGTCAAAAATCATAATCACACTTCTCTATTTCCAAACAAAACTTCCAAGAAAAATGCACCTTCACTTTTCTTTTCTTCTATCTTTCTTGGCAATACTCCATCTCTTATACTTTTTACCCATTGGATCACAATTTGACTAGCAAAATAATTACATCTTACAATGAGCACCAAGCCTTTGTGGCCAAAGAATGAACCTACTCTCTACATAATATGCTACTAGACAAACCTTATAGATATTATGCTAAATTAGGCTTGAAAATGAAGATGTCAACATATAAGGAATGTTAGCAAGGGGACCTCTCTGGCATGCCAATTCATGTATATCCTTCACAATATCGAAGACAGCATTAGGTTGGGCGAGTTTCAGCGCATTCTCTGACATCGTTTTCAGCTCGTCGCTTTTGGTGGTAAACCATTCTGCGACGATTCGAGCTGTTTCCTTGGGGCGTCGCGTGAAGACACCGGCTCCGTTGTCGACTACGAACGGAACATTTCCCTTCTCCTGCAAAATATACAAGAAAGGATGAATCAAAAACAACATTAAATGCGCCACCAAGACTCGAAGTGAAGAAGACTTCTCAAATTCACTAACTTGTCCGGGAATGTAGTCGTTCAGAATAATTGGAAGTCCCCTGATTAATGCTTCTGCAATTGTACCAGGTCCAGCCTTTGAAGGGCAGAAACAGAACTTTTAGTCCCATTGTTTCACCAGTTGCCTAAAAGGAGAGGTACTAGTTAAATTAGGCGACAGATTGACATACCTTTGTGATAATACAATCAGAAGCAGCCATCCACTTCTCCATCTGTTTCTGAAATCCTTTGATCTAAACATTAACGAATATAAGATACAGTCACACCTCTCTATAATAGTCATCCTCTATAATAACATTTCACTATAACGGCCTACTTTTCTTTGGAACCGACTTTCATATTATGTTATAATTTATGTTCTTTATAACATCATCTTGCTATAGCAGTCAAAAAATATCCGGACAAACGACATTGGTATAGAGAGGTTTGACTATACTAGCCTGAACGGGGATGTTCCATTCGAGTGATCGTAATGTGGATGCTAGGGCTTCATTGCGTCCACATATGACAATCATTTGACCGATAGGTTTGCCAAGTTCCTTATCGAAGAGTGCTTCTCCAAGAGCCTTTGCAGTTTTTTTCACGGGACCCATCCCTTCACCGCCACCCATCAGCAAAACTGCTGGCAATGTGGGATCCATCTCAAGTTCTACTCTAAGGTCATCCTACCGAAAGCATTGAGGGTAAAAGCAAAAAAAAAAGATTACAAATTAAAATTTCTTCTCACAAATGGAAAGAAAGAGGAATGGAGCCTTTTTTCAGATTTCCATGATATTCACCTTGGAAAGAACTGCTCGGCAAAAAGAAGGCCGGATGGGCAAACCAAAAACACGTATTTGAGATTCTTCCAAGCGATCTAGAGAGGCCCTCTTTGCTACCTCCTCTGAGGGGCAGTACAAACGATTGACTCCTGGATGAAACCTGAAATGGAAAGTTTTTTCATATGTCAGATTGTTATATGAGATGAATCCACTAAAACTCTTAAGAGTTAATCAGTTATTTACCATGTGCGGTGGCAAGTATTGAGATCCGTAATGACTGTTACAAAGACTACTTTTTTCTGTAGGCCTTGCCATTTCAGAACCCATAAAGGAATGTGCTGCATAAGAGGATGAACACTTATGATGATGTCTGGCTTGTACTCCATAAGGCCAGCTTCTACCTCTCTATAAATTCAACAATGCAAAAGGAAATTAGTAACCCCTTCGGAAGTAGGACACTAAAAGTTTACATTACTTAAGAGAAGATTTATCTCCAATTTTCTTTTGATGAGTACCAAATTGATCCCACATCTTTGCAAAGATAGAAAGAAAAAGATCACTTTCCTGATAATATGCGACCATATAAGTCATTTTTAACATCCTAGCAACGATTTATTGAGGCACAAGTGGTTGTTAACAAAGGGAAAACAATATGAACATTCACTACAAAAAAAAATTGGAATTAGCTACGAACTTTGTTGCTAATCCGTCACTAAATTTCTGATATCTAAAGTTTTATTTGATAATTCGTCGCTAAATAGGATTAAGAAAGAATTTGTCCGTAGCTAATTCTTGTTTTTATAGTAGTGATTATTGACCATGAAGTCACTGGTTCGAGCCGTGGAAACATCCTCTAACAGAAATGTAAGGTAAGGGTGCGTACAATAGACCTTGTGGTCCGACCCCTTTTTTTTTATTGACATAATTATGAAAACAAGTGTGTAATTAAACACAGACAAAGATATAGGTGTGACTAACTACAGTACAAAAAGAATCAAGAAAGCAATAAATCTCATTGAGCATTCCCCTAGGAAAGAGCATTGGACATATAACAACAAGAAAATATCTCTCAACTTAAGACAAGGCAGAAAAAATTAAAAGCAGAGGAGACGGCAACGTACTTGGCATAGAAGGCAGCAATAGCAGCAAGATAGACGGAGTGTATCCACCGAGGCGATGTGCCATGAAATGCAACGCTCCAAAGGCCAACATGTTTAACCATGAACTTGTATTGTTGCTCCATGTTGTTCAATGGCCAGCCTGTGTATTCCTTCCAAACATCCTTGACAAAAATCTGCATGTATAGTCCACATTAGGCAAGACCTATCTGAAATCTTGGTAGGTCCAATACAGCAAAGACTTTACAAGGCATGTGATTCCATTGATCACAACCACAAATACATAATTGTCAAAAAGTCAAAATTTCATGCTCAAAAAGTGGTCAAGCTAGAATACCTTAAAGGGGAGACTTGAGGAAAGTGGATGTGATCTCCATAGACTCTGAGAATCTATATCGCTCAGACTCTCCAAAAATATTGTCGTACTCCTTCTGATCCTCCAAAAATACATCACTTTTGGAGGATCCGACACGCACTCTTAACATTTTTTGAAGAGTCCGAGCAATATAGTTGGGGATCATATCAAATAACAATATGACAGTTTATATGGCATCTTATTAGAAAGTCAATCAATATGTCATCAAAAAAAAATATTTTTGAAGTTTATTTTTTCAAAACAAAAAAGGAGAGAGAGGCTGACACTATGATTTTGCTTAAACCTTTGTGAAATCATTATTAACATCAAACACGCAACCTTAATATCTAAAACAAGGTTTATTTAACAACTTCTCAACATTAAATTAAAATCAAGTTTTCCATTTTTGAGAATAAAAAATTTGACCTCATTAGTTCCCCCATGGGACCACACGCCATTGACATGTACTTAACAACTAAGCAAAACAGATCACAGAAACTCAATAAATTCCAAGAACCATAGCACAAGCTGGTAAAAACAAGAAAAAGATCAAAATTTACAAGTAAATAAAAACTTACCCTATATTCATCACCAAATTCTAACTTGAAAGCATCTCGAATTGCCTCAGCTGAAGCCCTATGACCACCACCAGTATCACTCATCAAAATAAGCACATTTTTAGTCCTTTCAGCACCAATTTGCGCCATTTCCATTGTGTCATGATCTTCATCTTCTTGAAAATCATACTTTAATCTCTTCTGGCTACTACCTCCAACAAATCCATAAACCCCAACTCTCTCCAACACTGTGTGTATAGATTTCCTAGGAGAAGTCACCTTAGTCACCATAATTTAACCTCTTTTTCCACCAACTATGTATTATATATATTGGTTTAAAAAGGGTTACTTGAAAATGAACACCAAAGAGTCAAATACCAACCAGTAAAAGGACCAAGAAGATAAAAAAAACTCAAAAAGAAAGTAACAATTCAACCACCCTTTTATCTGCCTGAAATTCAAAAAGAAAATTCAAGATTTGGATACCCTTTAAGACCCTTTTTCAAGAAGATGAAGTTTAGTTGGTAACTTTCTATTCCCGGCAAACATCAAAAAAGAAGTAGAGTAAAGTTACAATAACACAAATAAGTTTTAGTAACAAATTCTTTAAAAAATTCAAGATTTGGAAACCCTTTAAGACCTTTTTTGAGAAAATGGAACCAGAGACCCCAACAAGACAAGTATGGAGGAAATGAGATGGTTTAACAAATTTCAAGAAAAATTCAAGATTTTGACACCCTTTAAGGCCCTTTTGCAGAAAATGAAGGAAATGGTGTGGTTTAACAAAATTTAAAGAAAAATCAAGATTTGGACACCCTTTAAGACCCTTTTGCAAAAAATGGAGGAAATGGTGTGGTTTATCAAATTTCAAGAAAACTTCAAGATTTGGACACCCTTTAAGACCCTTTTGCAGAAAATGGAGGAAATAGTGTGGTTTAACAAATTTAAAGAAAAATCAAGATTTGACACCCTTTAAGACCCTTTAGAGAATACAATTATGGAGGAAATGGGGTGTTTTTTCTTTTATAATAAGAAAGAGAGAGAGAAGAGAAGGAGGGAAAGTGCTGTTTTAGATACTGGAATGATGCTTTTCAGTTCAAAATAAGAAATGATGCTTGCAGGAAAACAAATATGGCGGAGTTCAGAGTTCTTCAGGGATTTATGGCCGTCGGATTCATCGTGCTTAGTAATTTGCGGTATTGGGTCTGAAATTTGGAATGATTCGCATATTGGATCGGAAACTTCGAATGTTCGTATAGGAAGATTCGAATCTTTTTTCTCACTTAACTATTGGTTGCAGTGGTAATTTCTGTTATTTTCGTGAACTGATTGTAAAGTTATTTGATCATTTCCTTTCAATTTATATATTTAAGAAGATAATTTTTTCAAATTCATAATTTAAAATAGATGTAAAAATAGAATTTATAAGTAAAATTATTTTTAAATAACAGAGAAATTGTCATTTTAAAGGACACATAAAAAAGTGATTAAAAAGAGAATGTGCCTCATTTAAAAGAAAGTATTCCCTTAGTATCATTTTGTTTGACGCTATATTTCATTAGTCCATTAGGAAAACAATAAAATGTTTCAATATTTTTTAACTATGCAAATTTTATGAAATGTTTAAGATCACTTATTTAAAAAAAATTATAATTACACAAATGCTATTGAATACTCCTTCTCTACTTCGGTCTTAATTTGTGTGCTATTTGATTGAGTATATTGTTTAAAAAGATTTTTTTTTTTAAATACGTGGTCTATAAGTCGTGAAAATTTACGCGATTATAAATCATTTCATTAAGAATTGTGACCTTCCATATATTAATATCACTATTTTCTTTATAATTCTGGCTTTCCATTTCTTAGCTGGTTGTAGTAATCATGTATACATGGGTCATGATCAAGTTTTCATTAGTTGGACAATTTTGAGAAGATATATTTGTTAGTATTTTAATATATTTTTTTGGTAAATAAAAATTTTATTTAACCAAGAAAGATATTTAAAATGAGAATCAGAAACCTTACAAATGAATTATAGATACACAATTAGCCAGGACCATTCTGTAAATATGAGCTGCATCAGTTCTACCTCTAGCATGTTGACTTGCCCATTCCAATTCCTGAGCCCAACCCATTGGTTGTACCATCTCAACAGTTTAGACCACAAAGCAGCTGAGTAACTACGCATGAAGTATAGATGCTCAATGGATTCATCTGCAGCTTCACACAGTGGATACTCTACTTCATTGGTGATCTTCCACTTTGACAACCTATCTCTTGTAAGTATCCTTCTTTGAGCCACCAAAGTCAAATTGAATATCCATTTAGGACTTCCCATATTATTACACACTGGTCTCCTTCAACTGACCTTTGATACATCCCCTCTCAATGCATCATAGATCTTCTTTATAGAAAAAGTACTCATCTGATGAAGTTTTTCCCAACTAATACCAGCTGCTGCTACTGTATCCTGTGCCTTGAATATCTTCTTAGTCATCCATGCTGCTGTTTTTGGATTCATGTCCTCCATATCTTGATTCTTGATATAATAGTTATGGACCGATTGGATCCACAACCTATCATTCTCCCTACATAAGTTCCAGTAGTGTTTACATATAACAGCTTTATTCCACTTGAAAATGTCTCACATTAAATCCACCAGCTGACTTAGGATAGCAGACTTTGTTCCAAGCTAGCATAGCCTTTTTTGACACTTCACAACCATCAGTCCACAAGAAAGTCCTACAAATAGCTTCAATCATTTTCAGAAACTTTTTAGGCATAATAAACACTTGGGACCAAAAAATGTTTATACTGAAAACAACACACTCTTCAATAGCTGCAGTTCTCCAGCATAAGACAATATTTTTGTAGTCCAGGAGGTGATCTTTGCAGTGATATTGTCAACTAGAGGGAGACATTGTGCTATAGAGAGTCTTTTAGTACTTAGTGGTACTCCTAAGTACCTAACAGGCAACTCACCTTGGGGGAATTCCAACAAATCCAGTGGCACCCCTCCAAAACAAATTGTGCTTTTCCCACAGTTCACCTCAAGTCCTGAGGATTGTGAGAACCTATTAAAACACTCATATAGTAACTTCACAGACCATGTATCACCCCTATAGAACATGAGCAAATCATCAGCAAATTCCAATTGTACAAGCTGCAGCTTTTTCACATCTAGGATGATAATTAAAGTTAGGATTATATCTGAGTCTTCAAACTTCTAGTCAGATAATCCATAGAGAGCACAAACAGAAATGGGGATAAAGGGTCCCCTTCTTTCCCTCAATAGGTTCTGTTGGCACCCCATTAATCATAATAGAGTAGGAAACTGTTTGGATGCATGCCATGATCCATTTCACAAACTTATCAGGGAAAACCATGCTCCAAAAATGACCAGTTCAGATAGTCATAATTTTCTTAACTTGAGCGATTTTGTTATGATAAAATAAAGTAAAATATTTTTTCTTTATAATCATTTTTATAACTTGAGCGATGATTTAAGGAACTCACTCCTGCATCTATGGAACTAATTATTATCTTTGAAAGAAATAATCTCTTGATTATTTTCATTGATTGAAAGAGTATATATACATTTACATATTTCCATAATAGGAGAATTTCCTATTCTATTCCTAAAACCTTATTCTACTTGGATACTAACTATACAATTATAGTAATACAAATATTATGGTAAGTATACACTACTAATTACATTACAACTTTACCTAAACTAGGATACCAAAATATATTACCTAACTATACAGTGTATAGGGGGAATCCGAGAATCCTAGAATCAATATACATAGGATATACACGTGTATATCGTGTATATCCTTTGTATATTTAACACACACCCGCAGTCATAGTGGGCGGTCTTCGAACGCTAAGACTATCCCTAAAATATTCAAAAAGGAGCGAGGGAAGACCCTTTGTAAAGATGTCGGCAATTTAATATCTTGACGGGACATGGCAGACGCGTACCTGACCACGAGCAACCTTTACGCGGACAAAGTGAATGTCCATCTCGATATGTTTAGTGCGCTGGTGCTGAACCGGATTATTAAAAAGGTAGATGACACAAACATTATCGCAATAAACCAAGGTTGCCTTCTGAATAGGACAATGAAGTTCCAACAGCAAATTACGTAACCAACATGATTCCGAGACCACATTAGCTACCCCTCGATATTCGGCCTCGGCCCTGGATCGGGACAATGCCGACTGACGTTTTGCAGACCACGAGACCAAGTTATTGCCAAGAAACATACAATAGCCAGACGTAGATCGTCTGGTGTCCGGACATCCACCCCAATCAGCATCCGTATACGAGACAAGTGTGGACGTCGAGGAAGGATATAAATGCAAACCATAGTCAAGCGTATCCTGAATATGCCGAATGATGCGTTTGAGTGCATTCATGTGCTCAACTTTGGGATTATGCATAAACAAACACACTTGCTGGACAACATACGTAATATCTGGTCTCGTGAATGTAAGATACTGAAGGGCCCCTGCAAGACTGCGATAGCGGGTCGGATCCTCGTATGGTACACCGGCCGCGGCACTAAGCTTGGGCTTAGTATCAACTGGAGTGGAAGTGGACTTACAGGATGACATCTCATCCCTCTCAATGATCTCAGCTGCATACTTCCTTTGAGATAAGAACAACCCACATGCATGACGAGTGACAGCAATCCCCAAATAGCTCAAGGGCCCCAAGTCTTTCATAGCAAACTCAGAGCTGAGCATTGTCATGATAGACTAGCGTAAGGCATCGGAAGAGGCAGTCAAAATAATATCATCCACATATAACAGAATATAGACCAAGGACGAACCACGACGGTAGATGAACATGGAATTATCCGACATGCTGTGAGTGAACCTAATAGTCGAAACATAGTCTGCAAACCGCGTATACCAGGCCCGTGGAGACTGCTTAAGCCCATATAAGGACTTCTTCAACAAACAGACATGATGAGGATGTTCGGGATCCCTAAATCCCAAAGGTTGATGCATATAAACTGTTTTCTTGAGATCACCATGTAGGAAAACATTCTTTACATCTAACCGATGAATAGGCCATGCTTTCGAGAGAGCCAAGCTAAGCACAGTGCGAATGGTAGCTGGCTTGACCACCGGACTAAACGTCTCACCACAACCTACACCAACCTGCTGAGTCTTACCATCACCCATAAGTCGCGCGCCTTATGTCGGGCAAATGAACCATCGGAATTTTCCTTATGAGCAAAAATCCACATAGACATGATAATATTAATACTAGATAGACGGGGCACCAACTCCCACGTCTTATTATCAATAAGAGCATTATATTCATCGGTCATAGCAATTTCTCAATTCGGGTCATTTAAGTCAGACACAGGATTACGGGGTAAGGGTGATTTAGGGACATTAGAATGTAAATTAAAATGTTTTTTTGGTTTAAAAACACCCCGTTGACTACGAGTGACCGATCTATGACTCGAGGAAGAATTGGGCGAATTTCAGGAATTTTCTGGGCTCGGGACGGACTGGCCAGCAGGTAGTGGGCTTGCTGGCCCAACTCGATAAACAGACGCAGGAACTGGACCAGTTCCATAATTGCCCTGGACTAGCCCAATCGCTTTAACTGGCCCAATGACTGTACTGGGAATCACAGTTTATGACGGACCAGTGGGACCAGTGGGTAGTGGGCCCGCTGGAGAATTTTAGGTGCGGGATACGTTCGAAAAATGGTGAATAATATACGGGGATATACCATCATCCAAAAATTATACGAACTAGGCACGAGAGTACTAACCTTAGCAAACGAAAATTGGGATTTATAAAAAATTACATGGCGATTAATGATGATTTTATTAGAGGGTAAATCAAAGCATTTGTAACCATGTTGATTAGACGGAAAACCCAAAAACACACACGGAGTAGACCGGGCCTGAAGTTTGTTAATTGTGGTGGACAGGACTAACGGATAACACACACACCCAAAAAAACCGAAGATGTGAATACGAAGTAGTCTTATTATATAAAATTTGAAGGGGGGGAGAATATGTCAAACCTTTGGAAGGAATTATGTTAAGGAGATATGTAGTCATTTGTAGAGCATGATGCCAAAAAGACGGGGGTACGGAAGCATGAATCAATAAAGTTCGGAAAATGTTATTAATGGAACGAATTTTGCGTTCGGCTTTCCCATTTTGCGAAGACGTATGAGGACAAGAAAAATGAAAATTGATCCCATTATTAGCGCAGAATTCTTGAAACACCCTATTGTCATATTCTTTTCCATTATCACACTGAATTTTTTTTATTTTCCGTTCGAATTTCATTCTAATGAATGCTCTAAATTTTAAGAGAATGGAAAAAACTTGAGATTTTTTCGCTATCGGAAAAGTAAATAAAAACTTAGAATAATCATCCAAAAAGAGAACATAATACCGATGACCCAAAGAACTAAGAACATGAGACGTCCAGAAGTCGCTATGAATAATATCAAATGGCATTAAGTATGAGAATTTGAGTCTACAAATGGCAACCTAACAATTTTTCCTAAAGAACAAGACTGACAATTTGGAGTACTACTCGTACCCTTACATGAAATAAAATTATTATTATCTAATGACGATAAAATAGATGATTCCGGATGACCAAGACGAGCATGCCATAAGGAAGGAGAAAGGGCTGCAAATGCGGATGGCGAGGCTTGACTCGATGGACCGGAATTGGGTGTGATAGGATAAAGATCTCCCCTACTATCACACCTCATGAGAGGACTCCCCGTCTTGAAATCCTTCACAGAGAAACCAAATGGATCAAATTCAATAGAAACGGAATTGTCAGTAGTGAATTTACGGACATACACTAATTTTTTAATCAATTTAGGGGCATGTAGGGTGTTTTTCAAGATAAGAGGTGGATGAGGGGGAGATAAAGTTTTATGACCATAACCACAAATTAGAATAGAATTACCTTACCAACAATTATGCCGCGGGGGGTGCTCAAATTGGAATAAGACTAGAGCGTACCTGAATCAGATGTCATGTGGGTAGTGGCACCGGTGTCCATATATCAATTTGGGTCCGGAGGATTTAAACCAAGCGTGTGCATTGCGGCTTTGATGTCGGTAGACGTGGATGTCGCTGCATAATGGGTCTGCGGAGGCCTCGGCCCAAGTACCCCTGTTTGCTGCCTCGGCCCAGAAGACTGATTGTAAGTGGATCATGGCGTGGTGGGCCTGGACTGTTGTTGGGCAGCCCACTGACAGTGGGGCGAAACATGGCCTGGCCCAAACTGTGACTATGGAGCCCACTGCCACGGCATAGGGGCCCATTGTGGGGCCCAGAACTGTTGTTGCTGCTGTTGATCACTGCGGGGACCACCACCGCCACCACCATTGTACCGGCTGCAACCGTTGTTGCCTTCGCGGTTCTTGCCATTATTTTTCTTATTTCCACCCTTTTTGCCGCCACCGTTGTTGCGATTTTGGCCCGAGTTGTTGGAACCGGTAGGATAAACCGTGCACTCGATCATCATGACTACGGGACTAGCACCGATAGCCACCCTTTTTGCCATGTCTGCTTCTTCGAGTGTAAGCATAGAACGGGCCTGATAAAATTACGGAAGCGGATTGCTTTGCCGAAGAAGCGTTCCAACACCATTATAGAACTAGGAGAGGCCGAAAACCATTTGGAGGACCAAACGATCATTCAAAACTGGCGTGCCAACGTTGCGAAGTTGGTCCGCCAATTCCTTTAATCTTTTGCAAGCCGAAACGTTAGGGAAATCTTCCATATTGACGTGGGAGAAATCATGCTCAAGAGTAACAGCTCTAGAATTTTGATTATCTTGGAATATATCACGCAGTCTATCCCAAGTCGCATGTGCCGTAGCGTCAGGCTCAATAATCATTTGCAAAAAGTCGGTAGAAATTGTGGAATATATCCACTGGAGGACAGTGGCATAAGAGTCGTCCACAACTTAGGATCATCCTCGCGTTTTGGCACCTTCGTATCCTCAGGAGCCGCGGGAATTATGTGATGGATGACTTGATGCGAGCGTGCGTGAATTTTGAATAGTTCGGCCTACGTCGCATATTGGACGTTTTCTATTTCAAGAACAAGAGGGATGTTATTCTTGATGTTATAAACTGTAAGGGCAGGATGAAACGTGTTCCGGAATGTAGACATATTGATAGAACAATATGTGATTGAGGGATCTGGAAGAAATTTTTTGGGAGAAAGATGAATCGTCGGCACAAAACCCGATATGGAGGGCTCGGATTTCGAGGCTTAGGACGAGAAGGATGGAGAAATTTTGGAGAGGATTTTAAGACCTAGACTTCTGATACTATGAAAGAAATAATCCATTGATTATTTTCATTGATTGAAAGAGTATATATACATTTACATATTTCCATAATAGGAGAATCCTATTCCTATTCTATTCCTAAAACATTATTCTACTTGGATACTAACTATACAATTATGGTAATACAAATATTATGATAAGTATACACTACTAATTACATTACAACTTTACCTAAACTAGAATACCAAAATATATTACCTAACTATACCGTGTATAGGGGGAATCCGAGAATCCTAGAATCAATATACATAGGATATACACGTGTATATCGTGTATATCCTTTGTTTATTTAACAGTCTTGTTCTTCACATCACATTTTTCCTTTTCCTCTCCAATCTCTTCTCATGTTTTATCATATTTGGGAAAGTTACACATTTGACCGCTCGTCAGAAATGCAACCGCTAACCAAATTTATATTTAAAATATACACTAGTTATGTATAAAATATATATATTATATCTATAAAATATTTACTGATTATTATTTTGATGTGTGCTTATACAATGTAAAAAATCTCTTTATCGATTGCTTCTATTAGCAACCATTTTCAAGTCTCGTCGAACAAGCGATTTGAAGATGAAGATCCTAGGAGGATTGTGTATTTACCAATTTGATTAGGAAGAGGCCACCAAAAATAATTCAATGGACAATATATTTTGTGCATGAGGATCAAATACCTTGTTAGTCATGGTTGAAACTATCATCTTGGACCTACTTTCAGCACCCATATAACCCTAGCACTCTACTAGGCTAATATTTCGAGTCGTGCCTTCAAAGTATTTATTAACCTGATTTGACACCAATTACTATAAATTAAAGAGATAATTACCTGGAGGTGCAATTCTAGCCCCACTATTAGTTTATTATCCAATTTAGTCTTATTTAACATTTAACTAGCCCCCTATACGCCTGGGGAAGGGTGGGTGGGGTTTGAAAGCAAATTGTTATCAATTTACAGTCATTCTTTGATTGTATTTAACCATGTGATATACAAGCAAGAGACATTTCTTCTTCTGGGCCTTGTAAAGCCTAAAAGTTGGTCGGAGATGTGGGTGGATTAGTGTCGAGAAGCTCGATTATCCTTCTGGAATGAATGTTGGACGTTGATAGCTTGCCCAAAGCTTATAGACTAGCGCACATACATTGTTATACAATATTTGTATATGGTTATACAAACCATGTATATTATTTATGCATTGTTTATGAAAGTATATGTATGTCCTAGAGACAATTTGTATTAGGACAAATGTACTTTATACACATTCGTATTATTATTAATGGAGATTAATATTTTGGTATTTGCAATTATTGAATTATTAGTTGATTGTTTATAATATTCTATAATATGCATCCCTATAGGTTACATTGTTATTAATAATGTGAGATATTAATATTATAACGTAACTCTTAAAATAGACTCGACTAATGATCATTGAGAATGGGATATCGATGATATGTGATAAGTCGACATGTGGTCTGCATCACATCCTTAAAGGATGTAGTATGTCTCACCTGCTACGAGTAATGACTACTCGTCATGGACACATGGATACTTTGGAAGTATTGGTATACCCTGCTGATATATTGTTTGTTATACTTGTCTAAAGTATGATCAGCGTGTGGGAGATAGAAGTCCTTACACTTGAGGTCAATGCGCACCTTGTCTACAAAGTAATATACTTTGATCATGTCCTAAGCTCAAATGCCTTATAGGTTGAGATACGGCTTGTATTGGGTACATTACGATGTGGATTAAAGGTGGTAGTTGAGCCAAGATTAGGATTCATTCCTCGAATGTATATTCGAGAGAACACTCAGCTTCTCAGTGATATTAGGTTGACTAAGTCGTTGGCCAACGCAATAGACATATTTAGAATATGGTCTAGTTGTCAACTAATATAGATGAGATACAATGATTAAGCCATTTGGATAGACACTTGACAAATTCTAAGCTTGATCGGGTGTGTCGTGAATGAAAGGATTTTATCTTACCACATAGAGGTTAAGTTTACTGGATTCATGTAAACGTACTTCGCATATTGAGTTCGTCTTACGGCGCCGTCTAGGAGTTCCGCGTAGACCTTAATTTGATTAATGTCGATATGTGAAGGCATGTAGGGTCACACTATGTCGATTGTCTTTTCGATCTAAGGATGTATTGAAAGAGTATTAAATATTCAATTTAAAATCGAGATATTTAAATGAATAATGATTGTTTTAATTAAGTCAAAATTGGATTTTGGATTTAATTAAGAATGTGCGAAAAATAAAATGAGACAGTGTAGGGCCACGTCAGCGTCGCGGCGCCCACACCATAGGGCTGCGGCGCCATAACCTAATATGTCTTGAATTTTGTGTCAGGCCCAAGGTCAAACCCTAATCCGGTTTGACCTAATTTTTCACCTATAAATACAGAACTACACTTCATTATTCATGACACTTGATTTTCATATCATTATTCTAAGTCTTAGAGACTCAGAATCAAAACACTCTCTCGAACCTCTGCCGGATTTCCTAGCTTCCCAAAGGAGGAATACATTGAAGCTTGGAGCTTGCAATCGAAAGGGCATTCGCGTGCGCACGCACAGTTGATAAAGATTACAGATATTGTAAACATGTAAGTACCATTCAAGGCTTACGTTTACAGTTTAAAATTATCCTATAGTCAAACAGTTCTACGTTTGTTGAGTTTGAAACAAGTTTTCAATATCCACTGCGTACAACAACCCAACAAAATTCCTACAGTATATACAATGTATAATTGTGTATAAGGATATATATGACTATTATACATTAGTTAAACATTATCTATAGTGTATATGCAATGTATAAGAGTGTAGAAGGATGTGTATGTAATATATATATATATATATATATATATATATATATATATATAATGTATATATATAATGTATAATAATATATAAAAGTCATGTTATACAGATTTGAAAACAAAAAATAGAAAAATGAAAAGGGTTCTATGGTAGCTCGGGGAAGAACCTCTGTAGAACCTTGCACTAACATGCTCAGTTCCTTCTGTAGGTGAAACGGTAGCTTAGCACCATTTGATTTCCCAAATATGTGTTCAAGACTGTCCCAAAGCTCTTTGGTTATTTTTGAGAAAATTACATTGTCCTTAATATCTTTGGATAGTGAGTTCAGCAGCCAAGTAGTGACCATGTCATTGCAACAACTCAATTGCTCAAAATCAGAGGAGTTCAACTCTGGAGCCTTAATGACCTCATTGATGAAACTTAATTTTTTTCTTTGCTGAAAGAGAGAACAACACAGATTTTCTCCAAGCTGGGAATCCTTTTCCATCGAAAACAGTAATCATTCAATGAAGGGTGAAGGTGATAAGGGTTGTTGGAGTTGACTGGAGTTGCATTTCTGCATAATGGTGGTGTTTTCAGTCAAACCAGTCATCTTTATTCATCAACAACTGAGATACAAAGAGAATTTTATTTTGATGATGAAAAGCAACTTTTGGATATTGCTCTAATACCATGTTGAAGTGTGTGACCATCTCATTTAAAAGCTTAAATTGACCAGTACACTTAGTTGTTCTATACCTTGTAGGAGAAGGAAAAAACCATTCAGGGATTCCTTTTTTTTATTATCCCAAAATGAAACTCTAACAGTTAGGTTTCGAGGTGGCTATATCTATCTCCGGAACATGGGAAGAAAGGGATGAAGGAATTCTATTCTTTACAACCCTTTCCAGACCTTATGTAGCATCTAGCATTGAGTAGACCTCGTACAATAATTGTCCTAACTCTACCATATTTTTTGTTTTATTTCTTCTGGAACAAGATACCAAATTCTGGGCGGATCTTTTCTTCGTCTAATTACCCCTAGAGGTCGGAATATAGACGGTAGTCAGTGTATACTTAATCATTTTTTCAGAGTTAATCAAACTTTTTTCAAAGTTAATCAAATAATAAGCATGTAATCGGATAGTTATTTTTAAGGGTAATCTTAAGTCTAGTTTCATCTTTAATTTATCAAGTCTATAATCCTTTATCAAACCTCCAAACATCAACAGTATAATCTATATCAACGTCGGAACAGTATAATCATAATCTAATATCAACATCCAAGCAGCATAACAACAAGATAATATACTTATCGAAATCATAATTAGAAACACATGGTTTAAGCACATACCTTTCAGCAGATAATCAGATCACCGAGTTAGACCTCAACCCAACCTACGGATTTGCCACCCTATGTCTTCCCGACTGCGGGCTTTACGCACGTCATAGGCTCCAGGGGATCTGCCATTACGGGTATCCTTTGATTATCTTCCTGCCGGTGTTGTGCTCCTACCAGTATGGTTCTAATCATGAGTTCTCAAAGTATCTTAATCTTTGTTCTTATGATACTCTTAGTTGATATAAGATTAATCTTAAGGTGTTCTTGGATGATATTCGATTAATCGTATGATGTTCTTGGATGACTTTGGATTATAGACTGAAGTGTTCTTAGTTAAACATTGAGAGGTTTTTCAAGGTTGAATGTTTTTCTAATTTAGAATCTAAGATTGAATGAATGTTCGTCTTTACAAGAGGCTCCTTATATAGATAACCTCGGTTGATCAACTATTCATCTTTAATCAAAAGTCGTAAAGTAAATAGTCCTAGATAAAAAAAACTTTTCAAAAAGTCTTAAAGGATACAGTGCCTTGTCTGCTACTTTCCGTAAAGTTGTTTGTCGTTTTCTTCATTTTCAAATCTTCTTTTGGCGTATACAACTATTCTGTCAAATCTATTCTTGTCGTTATACGGCTAGTCTGTCGGCTGTCGAGTCGGTCATGACTTTCGGTAGAATGTCGCTATCGAATGTCATTTTCCGTCGGCTGCTTTCCTGTGTACTCCTTTCCAGCTGTCCAGCTTGATTTTTGTTTGAAAATATTCCTTTGTAATCAACTGTTTTTAATCATTTTTTGGGCCAGAAGGCCATAATCTGTTTTGGGCACTAAGGCCTCTTTTGTGTGGGCTTCCCATAGTTTAAACTATGTTGGGCCATAATCTTTTTGGATCCTTAGGATCTCTTTTTCTAGGTACCACGTAGTGAAACTACATGTTCCCAGTAATAAAAATCTTTTTTTGTTTTTTAGGTACCACGTAAAACTACATGTTCCCTATAATAATCTTTTTTGTTTTTAGGTACCACGTAAAAACTTACATGTTCCCTTATGATAATCTTTTTGGGCCGTGAGGCTCCTAATCAGTTTTGGGTCGTGAGACCATAATCTTTTTGGGTCCATAGGACCTCTTTTTCTTGGGTTATGCACAAATAAATTTATACATTCCCTGCCATGATAATCTGTTGGGCTTTTTTGTAGTATGAAAGACTACATCCAGTCATAATCTGTCTGGGCAATTAAGCCTCTTTTATGGGTTATGCATAGATTTAATCCAAACATTCCCTGACCAGTATTCAATAGGGTTATGCAGAGTAAAACTTTACATTCCCTGCATCATAATCTTTTGGGCTTTACCGTAGTATAAAACACTACGTTGGGCCATATTCTGTTTTGGGCCATAAGCCTCTTTTGAGGTTCCAAGTAGATGAATCTACATGAATCCTATAATAATCTTTTGGGCTGTGAAGCCATAATCTTTTGGGTCATAAGGCCTCTTTTATGCAGATAAATCTACATTTGTACCTGCAAAAGATAGTCAGTTTTTCCCTCCTTATTCAAAAGGATCAGGATAATAATTTTTTCAAAAATTATCATTTTTCTTTTTCTCCTTTTTCAAAAGGATCATGATCTTGCTTAGCATCCTTTGATTTATTCATGTTAATAGTGATCTGGGTACCATTTCAACAAGTAGTTAACAATGTTGATGCCGGTATCTCTTTGGTCTATTAGGTATTTTATGTATTCGATAGTCCTGTAAATACTGACCATTTTATTTACTATTACTTGTCTGACTATTATGTTGCCTTGGTCATCTAATAGTTCAGAGGGTTTCATCTCATCGTAATAGAGAAGCTCTTTCCAGGCTAGACTCAATTTATTCAAAAGGATATTCTTTTCTATGATATACTGTAATTTGTCTTTATTTAGTCTTCTAATCTGGCTGAACGAGGGATGAGTTTTCATGCTGCTTTTTTCTGTTTGCTAATCTTGAAATTCTTCCTGCATACTGCATAAAATGTCAATGTTAGTCATCAAGCAATTAATTGATGTTTGATAGTCTTGGTTAATCGTCATTTAGTTGATGTTCCATAGTCTTGGTTAATTGTCATTAATCGATATTCCATAGTCTTGGTTAATCATCATTGTGATACCTGCTAAGAAAATCAGCTAAAGTATTCTTAGTGCCAGATATATTTTTCACAATAAAATCATAGCAATAAAAGAACGATTGCCATTTTCTTCTTCTATTCAGTTCTGGTAAAGGATCTATTATGTTTGTGATGAAGGCTTTTACCTGGGTGTTATCAGTCCTAACAATGAATTTTACTGGTAGCAAATGATAATAAAATCTTTTAATTCCAAATTTTACCGCCAATAATTCCTTGTCATTGATATGGTAATTCTTTTCGTTGGGCTTCCAGGTTCCTCCTCCATATCCGCAGATTAGTTTTTTTTCTTTATCATATGCTATTAGAACGGCTCCCCATCCTATGTCGCTAGCATCTGTAAAGAGTTCTAATTGATCTTGATCTGTTGGTACTCTGTGTTTTTGTAATGATTTTACCTTTTCTTTAATCTGGTTAATCGCCTTGGTATGCTCTTCTTTCCATTCAAAGGTTACATCTTTTTTAATCAGGTCTTGTAACGATTTTCTTAAATAGGGTAAATCTTTTATGTGATCTGAGGCGTAATTTATTACTCCTAAGAATTGTTGTACTTCTCTTTTATTTTCTAGTTTATCTTTAAAAATTTTAATCTTTGTTACCACATGTTCTTGTAATGGTATTCCTTCGCTATCGACGATGTATCCTAAAAATTCAATATTATTTTTGAATAGTTCGGATTTCTTTTCAGATAGCAATATTCCGTGTTGTTTTATTGTTTTGATAAACTGTTCTATATGCTCAACATGTTCTTCTAGATTATTACTATAGATCAGTATATCATCCACATATATTATGCAGAAGTCAGCCAGTGTTCTAAATACCTGGTCCATTCTTCTCTGAAATATCTGTGATGCATTTTTTAATCACATGGGTAGTACGCTCCATTCATGGTGTCCCTGAGGCGCACTAAATGTTGTTAAAGCTTTTGATTCGTTGGTTAGTTTTATCTGCCAGAATCCGCTTTTACAGTCGAACTTACTAAACCAATTTTTATTCCCTAATCTGTTGATAAGGTTTCTTTTATAAGGTAGAAAATAACCATCAAAAATAGTCTTTTTATTTAATTCTCTGTAATCAATTACCATTCTAGCTTTTCCTCTTTTCTGTTCATTATGTTTCCTTACCAAAAAGGCTGGGCTACTATATGGGCTTTTACTTTCTCTGATTATCTCCATATCTAATAACTCTTTAATCTGGATTTCAAATTCCTTTTGATCTGTTGGACTATACCTTATGGGCTTTGTCCTGACTGTATCATTAGGATCTATTAACTTTATTTCTCCATAAATTTTTTCTTTTTCCCAAAGTTGCATTGGGTTTTCTCCAAAATTGCTTTTTAGTTTGTCAAGGTATTTTTTCCTTAATAGTTCTAAATTATTATTTCTTTCCATTTTTATAGTACATAATCTTAAAGTGTTTACTGGTAGTATTCTTTTTAGTATAATTCATTTATTACAAGGGGATTGTAGGCTAAACGTATTCTTGTTTATTACTTGGGTTTTTAAAGTAATCTAGAAAATTATTTCCTAATAAAACCTGTTGCTTCATATTATTCAGTTGATATACAAGTGGTAGTCTGAAAGCTGTTTTTCCCAGTATAATTCTTACATTTTCAGCAATAATATCTAATTCTTTAGTCTGTTCATTGAATCCTGACACTTTTGCTCTATGTATTCTAGACCTTTTCCATTTATGAGTTTCTAGCACATTTTTTCTTGCCAAACATATATCTGCTCCACTGTCTATAAAAATCTTCTGTCTTATTATTTTATTCGGCTTGTATTCTACATCGGCTTCTATATGTAATGCTACCATTTAGGTATTTTTAGAAGCATATGTATATCATATTCTTTTTCCCTTAGTAGTTTAATCTTTTCTAAAACCTGTTGGTTCATTTTATTCAGAACTATTGTCACTAGAATGTTGGTTTATATAACTTATTCTTTCTGATTCTTCATCAGTTTCACTTATATAAAAATCATCATAATTGTACCAATTATTATTCTTTTCTTTAATCAGTTTTAAACTCATTATAAACTGTTCTGTATTAATATATTTTATTTCTTTTTTCTTTAACTTCGGGCACTTGTTGGCGTAGTGTCCTTTTTCATTACAGTTCCAACATGTACACTCTTTTACTTTTTCTTCTTTAGTTTTATTCGATTCTATAGGATTTAAATTCCTATTCCTTTTAAACTTTCTTTTATTCTTAAACTTTCTTCTAGTTTCAGGATTATTCTTATATCTTTTAAATCTTTTCCTTTTATAAGATTTATAGTAGTTTTTATCTTCTTTTCTGTATTTATAATTCTTTTCATATTTATCCCTATATTTCTTATGTCTTTTATGCTTTTTATGCTTTTCTTCTTTGCTATCGCATCCAAACTTTAATCTTCTTTCTGTGAATCCACAGATTTCTCTTAATCCTATTTTCTTATCTTTTTTAATCTTTTGCTGTAATCGATATTCTTCACATTTTCTCATTAAATACGCTCTTAAAACTCGTATTCTTTCTCCTAAAGTATTCTCTTTAGGTTCTAACTGTACGTATTCTTTTGATATTTCAATATTATACGGTATAGGTAGATGATCGTAGTATAACTGCTGGTAAATTATTCCTTCTTCTGGTACGAATCTAGCTTCATAAAAGAATTTACTAAAGCTAATCGTATATTCTGGTAATTTATCAATTCTACAACATTTCATGTTATTCAGGTTCATGATAATCTCTGTTTTTCTTTCTGCTAAAACATTTTCTCTGGCTACTAACCATTTTTCACCTAAAAATTCTCTTTTCAGTAGTAAGTCAAAAATCATCAACATTGACTTCCAGTCTGTCGCATGACTTAAAACTTCACCTCTTAGCTGATATGCTATTGATTCTATCATGTATGCTGCTTTTCCAATTATAGTCTTTGAAATTAAATCATACATATAATCTAAGTTTTCGGCTTGCGTACTATTCATTAATGCAATATACATTCCTAAATTCCAATCAGTTATTCTTCTTCCTATTTCCTGTTCATCATAGACATTATCTAATTCTAGAAAGTATCCATTATAGTTTACTCCTTGGGTCATTGATCCTACAAACTCTTTAAATTCAGCTTGCTGGCCAATGGGTATATGATCTGGTAATCTAGTTGTTCTTGTGGTAATCACCTCTAAGTTAGGGTCAACTAACTCTTCTTCAGGGTAATCATTTGCATCTTCCTTTATGATATCGTCCGTTTCTACATCAGTATTTACCTGTTCATGGTAATCATTTTCTATATCACTATCTGGTTCTTCTTCTATTATAGCATTTACTCTTTTTTCTCCTCTTAAAGCTTTTAATATTTGATCATTTTCTCTTACTAATTCAGTATTTTCAGAATTATTCTCAGAATTTTCTTCTTCTATAAATTCTACTACCTGTAATTCCTGCTTAGTCGATTTATCACTGTTACTCTGGTTATCTGAATTTTCTTTAGATCTAGTCTCATCGCTAGTCTTATTGCTTTCGCTTTCCTTTATCGGTTTATCATTGCTACTCTGTTTATCTGAGTATTCTTTATTCTCATCACTCTCGCTTAGTCGTATTTTCTTTTTTCCTTTTAATCTTTTTAACTATTCTGTTAAAATACGTACTTCTTCTCTAAGCTCTAAAACTTCTTGTTTTACTTATTTTAACTCTTTTTTAGTCTCTTTTAACTCTACTCTGAGTTCTCTTATCTCTTCTTTTGCTTCTAAGTATTTGCGTTTATATTTTTTATACCAATCTTCATTATCATTTAATCTTAATTTTAGATTTTCGGCTTTTAACTCTCTTATCTGTTTATCTTGATTATCTTTTATATCTAGGTATTTTTTCTTATACGTCTTATACTTTTCATAATATTCTCCATTATTATTCAATTTTAACTCTTGTTTATCTAATGGTAATCTTTTTTCCTGCGGTAATTCTTCTTTAATCGGTTTTGATCTCATAGGTTCATACTTATACCTTTCTCTTTCTATAATCTCTTTTCCGTGTTTTTTCAAAAACGTAATCGCACTAGGTTCCATTAGAATTTTCCTTCTTTATTTAGTATAACTAATCTGTCTAAGGTTTCTGTTACACTGTTTGATAATCTTGGTTTTATTCTGCTGATATCTACCATAATCGGTATTTTACTCCTTCTCCATGCATCTATGGGTACTATTTCTGGTTTATGGGTAGTCTTTTTGGCTATAGTCTTTTCTTTACTAGTACTCGCTTCATTGTTAGTTTCTATTCCTTTTCCTTTACTCTTTTCTTCAAGTAACATATTAAGCTTTTCTAATATTAATTGAAACGTACGTATTTCAGATACGTTCCACAAGTTAGTCAATTCTTCTCTAATTAGTTGTTGAGTTTTAGTCTGATTATCTTGTATTTCGTTTATTAACGATAATATACTCTTCATTTTTTCTTTTAAAATAATCTCTTCCCATAAAAATTGAAAAAATTGTGTAGATCCAATCCGAATAAAAAGAAATAAAGAGATTAGACAAGACAACCAAAAACCATTGAAAGAAGAAATCTAAAAAAATACATTCACACTTTCTAAGATATTTTGGTGGCAGGTACTAGTACATCGAAGTCTTAGAGAGCAGCTGGATTCCAAACAAGCCGTTACGAAGCGCCATCAGCGCAGGTCAAGCGACCCGAAAGGACCAGACATAAACCACCCGCGTTGAAAAGGGCAAATAAGACAAGCGATCAAGCTGGCAAGTCGGGGACCTGCCTGGCCCGGCCCGAAAAAACCAGGGCCAGAGTTAGCTTATATCTGACTCGTGAGCCACCTGACTCGAAAAAGCTGGACCCGATTAAATGTAGGGTCGGGCCAGGGTCAGAATTTTTTACCCACTTGACCCGGCCCGACCCCGACCAACGTGTCTTTTTAATATAATTTATATTTTTTTTATGAATATTTATTTTTTACTTATATAGGTGAAGGGACAAACGAAGAAGAATCTAGTGATGATGATGATGATGATGTTGATGAATTATCGTGATGTTGGTTTGTACTTGCCTCTTGTTTGTTTATGGATTTACAGCTAAAAGTGTGGAATCTGCTTCAGTTATTTTTGGTGTAATTTTTAATGATTTCATACTTCTGTTTGTTGTAATTTTTAATTGGTGATAAATTATATCGGATAACGGATTGGGTAGAATTACAGTGTTTGCCTACTGTTTTTTTAGAGCGGGTCAGGGCCGACCCGTGACCCGTAAGGTCACCGAAGGGTTAGTGCCAGGGTCTGAAAATTAAAAAATAAAACAGGATCAGGGTCGGACAAGCAGAAAAAAAAGTCACTTGACCCGGCCCTGACCCAGCCTGACCCGAGCTTTGGACAGGTCTAGTTCAAACAATGAAAATTCTTTTTGATAATGGGTGGCGGTGAGTTTCGATCCAGGATCTTGACATGCTATGATACATTATTGAAAATTTGAAGAATAAGAATTGAGAAATTTTCTCTGATTCTATTAGGCTTAATCTTTACATGTATATATACAAACATATACTAGGGACGATGTATATAAATGCAAATAAAATAAATTGCTAGCCATCTACAGCTATACTAACTAACTTTGTACTGTAGTAGACCTGTACAATTCTAGAAGAATACACATTGAATTCTATTTACATATACTTGTATCTCTATATGCCAACTTCATATTTTGTAGCTGGGCTTCTTTTTGTCCTGTCTGCTGATGAGTTCGAAGCCCAAAGTTGTGAATTTGGCCCATATTGGAGATCTGGCCCAATAGTCCTATTTGTGCATTGATTGAACAAAATACCACTTTGATCTCTTTCATTTGACAAATCCCACAAAGCCAAATTTGTAACCACACAAATATCTTTGACTTGTTTTAGACCACAAGATTCAAAAATCTTCCTTTATTTCTTAAGCTCTATGTCCGGTCAAACTACATCATATAAATTGAGACGGAGAAATATTAAAATAGAGTTGGCTTCATGAAATTTAATGTAAACAAATATTGGCTATTTTAAATGTAAAAATTTATTGAGCTATGTTCATTGTAAACTGTTTGTTTGGACAGTACATATGCATAAGTAACCCTATATTAAACATGAGAATCTAACCCAAAAGACTAGTCCATTATGAGAAAGGGTATAGACTCCTTATCAATATCTTTTGCAATTAATGCGAAGAGAGTGTAAGTCTAACTGTCAATCGGATATGTGATCCTTTTAGGGGTCGTAGCGTAATAAGTTATTCCAGGATTATGGTCCTGGAATTATAATCTCTGGCCTAATTAACCCACCTACGAGATGGTATAATATAATACCGAACTTGATGGAATAAGATGGGTTATTCAAGACTAAGTTGGGATAAATTTTATACCTTGTTATGTTGAAGGTATAAATTTATCCCGGGATAATTTATACCTTCAACCGAACAAGGTATAAATTTTATTTCAAACTTAATCCCGGGATATCCCATTAGGATTTCATTATAAGGTAACATAATCTTTGTAATTTTCTTCGACAAAATGTTGATCCTCAAGGAAATTTGTCTACTTTGGCAGTTCTTGTGTTAATTTTGAAAACTATTTAACCTAATTATTGCTTGTTTGTATAAAGAGTAGTGCCCGAGGGGCTACTACGCTCACTGTACACTTGCATAATTACATGAGCTTTGCTATCGACCCAATAACTTGAACCATCACATGGCTGCTAAAGCAAGCTAAGGTCAATAAATAGACAGAAGTGGTAAGAAGTCCCGTTTCAAGTGAAACAAATTACAATAGCATTCTTGTCTTCACAACGAAACAATACTATTGATTACCAGTCAAAGAGCTTAACTCTATTTCAAACTGCAATAAGCAAATTTATATGGATTTAGTGTATAAGTACCAGTTTTTTTTCTTTTTGAGAAAGATGAAACTGGGATTACCTTAGTTATGCTTCCTTAAACTTTAGGTAGTCTTTGGACTTGCTTGACCAGCATTGAGGAATTATCAGTAGGGACTCAAGCACATTTTTAATGCAGAAAAAGAGAAATAGCAGAAAGTGGTTCTTTCTAATTCACAAATATTCTATAGTTAACTATGTTTGCTATATTTCCTTCATTGCTGTTATATTTAAGCTGTAAGATATTTTACGCAAGAAGAACAATGCTGGAAAAGTTAGGTCTTTTATAACCAATGAAATCCCAAAGACCAACTGACGAACAGTTCAAAACTCGATGGATAGTGGACTCACTCGATAATGGCTTTGCCCCTGTATACTTCACTTAAATACTGAGTTTTTGTTCTCGGAAGAGTTCGAACTCGTGATGTATGTCTTAACCCCACATCATGTGTTGCGCTCTTACCATTGTATCGAAGTCTTGGACGTTTAGAAACATATTAATTTGCATACATAATCAAACTTCTCTATAATAAGCATCCTCTATAATTACATTTCACTGTAACAACCATGTTTATTGTGGAACTGATCTTTCATGTTATGTTATATTATATGTGTTCTCTGTAACAACATTTCGCTATAGAGAGGTTTTGATTGTAGATCCACCCATATACATTGACATTGATCTAGTAGAGCATGAACTAACCACAGTATCATACAGCTTTTAAAAGCTCCCTTACATGATGATGCCCATTTATCATTTCAGCTTCCTCCTATACAATATTTGCAGATAAAAGAAACATTCAAACTCATGTACAAGATTGTATCTCTCTAGATGAATCTTAATCCCTCAACCAACTACATTTCCTTCTAATAAATCTAATCTCCAAAAAGATTATCAGTATCCAGGCACAAAGCTGACCTACTCAATCCTGCTCTACTGAAGCGTCGACCTGAGAAACCAAGCCAAGACAAATTGGACAGGGCGGATCTTGTCTATCTTCACGGTTCGTTCTCTGTTCCAAACAATCAGCGTGGTAAAGATGACCACAAGCTAAGACTGCAACCACAGAGGTCCCGCCTATAGGCAAACTGTTTTCAAGGACAATGTAGGGTTCCTTCTTCAAAAACTTTTGGCATAATACACAAAAGAGTTTCCCGGCATTGGATGATATCACCCTCGTGGATGGAACTCCTGTTTTGTGAACTGCTTTTTGCCTACCCTCTGACCGGAGAATGCAAAGAAAGTCAAGTTAGATGTGCTTCAAGCTCTAATTTTAAAGTAGATTAAACAGCGCGAGAATCATGCTAAAAGGAAAAGAGAAATTCAACTATGATGTCGCATTGAGTAGTTTCTATTAGAATTACCGCTTCGCTTATATATGGCAAGGACTTGGCCTCCAAGAGCATAAAGGTCTGTGTGAAACTACTAATAGCCTGTTTGACCCAGCTTCTCCAAGGCCAAAAGTGCTGCTTTTTTTTCAAAGTTGAAGTGTGGCCAAGATTTTAGGAGAAGAAAAAGTGTTTTTGAGTAGAAGCAGAAACTGTTTTTAAGAAGCTAAAAAAGTAGCTTCTTCCCAAAAGTACTTTTCTGAAAAAACACTTTTTAAAAGTTTGGCCAAACACTATTTGTTGATCAAAAGTGATTTTCGAATTCACTATCCAAACACAAATTGCTTCTCACCGTAAGTACTTTATTGAAAAACACTTTTCAAAATAAGCTGATTTTAGATGTTTGGCCAAATAGGCTATCCGGTTTGTATGAGATTTCAGTTAAAAGAATAAGTCTTAAGTAAAGGACATAAAGGTGCACCTGTGTCATGTCCAGAATCTGTATAGCATTTGCTTGCCATCTTTAAGGACAACTTCTCATCATACGAAGGTGTATAACCGCCCTGGGAAGTTGATGCCTCAGCATTACTAGCAGACCTCCGTCGAGAATAATGGCGGCCATAGTGACGTGGATGCCTCAAAGACTTTAGAAGGTCTATATTTCGACGGTGAACAATAGATGACTGTTGCCCTTGTGTTACCTTCATAGGACTATCCCCCGCAATGGTTAAAAATGACTTTATTCCAGAGCTGTCGACTTGATGAAAGAACTTCTGCTCAACAATGCAAAATAAAAATAAGACTATTAGAAAGAAGACAAGCACAATTCATGCAAACTATTTGTGCATTTGTGCTTGAAGTATCTCCGGCATTATTTTAACTCCAATCTATTTGTGCACCTTTATAATTACTCCCTCCATTTCAATTTGTTTGTCTTAGTTTGACTTGACACGGAGTTTAAGAAGTAAATAAGATTTTTGAATCTTGTGGTCTTAAACTAAAGATATGTATAATGTACCAGAGTGTCCTTTAATCTTGTGGTCTTAAACATGTCATGTAAGATGTTGAAATTAAAGAGTTGTCAAATTAGGAAAGACATTCTTTCCTAAACAAACTAAAAAGAAAAATAAGACAAACAAATTGAAACAGAGGCCGACTTCACAACCTCAAAAATCTAGGACAACTCTTAATCCTATTTCATGAACCTTTGTAGTGAATGGCGTATCAGCTGTTAAAAAAGGTTAACAGATATTTTCTCTCATTTAAGCATCGCAAAGAATGAAACAATTACTAGCAAGCAGATTTTTCGTATCAATGGAAAAAGGAATACCTAAAGAAATTATTTAATTCCATAATGAGATGGAGAAGTAAGAGAACCTGTTTTGATAATGCGTCCATTCCGGGTGAGGGTGGCATCAGGTCTGCAATAATATTAAAGTTTGAATCATGATTCACTTGTCATTTCTATAGGAAATCTAATTTAGAAGAGGGGTTACTAAATCTTAATTGGTGTTAGTGTCTAACGAATAAATGGAGGGATAGAATACAAATAGAACAAAAATCACTCGTAAAATTTTTATGTAATGCTACTATCTAACATAAAGTAAGTAGGCAACTTTAGGCTTGAACACATGCAATATAACAAGCTAAAGACCAATCTAAGTAGAACCAAAGTTTTTAAGAGCAAGTACAGGAGAAGGCATGCACATGATGCATGTTAAACATCAGATTTCGGTACTGATAAATGAGTCATTGACAGTTAGAAACTGTGAAAACAGAAAAGAAGCATGAAACCCCTTATTGAATTGAGTTGTGGATGACACATAGAGAGCTCCTTATATATAACTTCCTAAAGAGATGACCTAATGGTTAAGGCATAGCAATTTTCAAACTGGAGATCCCAGGTTCGAATCCGGGCTACAACACTCAGTGTGAGCCCATCTACCTCGGCTTTGAAAGGCAGATTTACTCGACCTGTTCTTGTCGGCTATAGCAAACTACTTGATATGTTAGTCATGGTTAGGGCTAGAAAAATGGTCTAAAAAAACAAGTACTCATCCAATCCGACTCATTAAAGATGGGTAGCTGACCATTTAAAAATGGATCAAATATAGATATGATATATATTATCCACTAAAAAATTGATATCCATATTATCAATACCCATTTGTTGGCTTGTTATTTTTCATGAGTTCATGCTTTCCGGGAGTCTTAAGCTTATTTTGGCTTTTGTGTTCTCACCTGACTATTCCTGGAGCCATTTTTCATGAGTTATGTGTTATTTTTCATGAATTCATAGTCTGTCAATTAACCCATTTATTATCCATGTTAAATATGAGCGAGTCGGATATTTTATACATTTTTGTTTAACCCGTTACAACCCACCCATATCCAATCCGACCCGCACGTTTGCCACTCCTAGTCATGATTACACAAGTTGATTCGGACATGAGGAGGATAAGAGCTTATGAAATAAGGAGGATTTCCTAATTACTGGATTCCTGATTACAACACAATTGTTAGAAAACCTAATTATAGAAATGAATCTAGATCCATACTATCATAAAGCAGTATAAAGTATCTTGATTTTCAAGAAACAGAGAGGATCTCAAACATGCCTACATGTAACCTTAAATATCAATTAACGAATAAAGAAAATAATTTAGTGATCTACGCAAGACCCACATTTTGGTACATAATATAGCAACCAGAAGGATCAAGATGTCCGGAAATATAATATGGACATCAGGTGGAAAGGTCATGAACGTACAGGCGACCAATGAGTTTTAGCAGTGAGTAAATTCTAAATTGAGAGCAAGAACTTCCAATGATCAGACACTTTTTGGGCTTTAAAGAACGAGAGTTTGACATTTTTTTCAATTTTTTTTCAAATAATTTTACAGTTAAATCATATGTCTCAACAATGTTTATCAACTTTCACACCCTCCATCCAATATAATCATCAGGAGCCACCAACATTATTAGAAAAAATCATCAAAACCAACGACTCAAACTTCCGGAAACAAAAGTTTGATCAAAGTCAAGCCTTCAACCAAAAAGGTGATTCATAAGACTGAACTAAGATATTTTCCAGAAGCAGCGGCGGAGTTAAAACCTTTTATTTGTGTTAAGAAATTCACTCAATAAACAACAACATACCCAGTGTATGTCCCACAAGTGGGGTCTAAAAAGGTAGGATATATGCATACCTTAACCCTACCTTTGTAGGGTAGATAGGTGGTTTCCGATAAAAGTTCACACAATATGTATAAATAATTTTTCCATAACCCAGTAAACTGCCTTTTTTAGCATTCAGAACTCATAAATTCAAAATTCTTGCTCCGCCTCTATCTAGAATCAATATGGTTATAAAATTTGGAAAAATAAAGAAAAGCAATTTTTTTATTCTAACAAAAACAAAAAACAATCTCCATTTGTCACCAAATAATCCACCATCAAACTTTGGTCCACAACAATCCCCAACACTTCTAGCACCCAAAAAAGCAAAAAAGCAACAAAAACTATAACAAGATGATGATACAACAACATAACCAATGTATTCCCATAAGTTGTATACGCAGACCTTACCTATACCTTTGTGGGGTAGAGATGTCGTTTTCGATAGATAATCGACAAAGAAAAGTAGGCGAGGCAGGATTGCACGGAAAATAAGATATAACAAGATTGATAAATTATAAAAATAAAAAACCTCTCCTCTTGTAGGATCAAAAAATATTTTTCTTGATAAGGGTTATAAACTAGAAATGCCAAGAACCCACAATAAAAAGACAAAAAATATTTTTTAAAATCAAGACTATAAATAAGAAACATTTAAAAGCATCAACCCAATATTATACCTGCAGGAGGAGGAGTCTTGTTGAGGTCAGCTTTTCTTTTTCTTTTTCCCATAACCAACTTTATATATATGATAAATATGCCCACACAAAAAAAATCTGTTCAAAGAAGAATGTACAAGGATTAAACCAATATTAAAATTAATGGTGAAAAATAAAAAAGACCCAACAAAATTTACGGGGTTTGGGGGTTGTGAATGGCTTGAAGATTGGGGTTAGAGCTGTACGATCAAGAAATGAGAAAATGTGTCACCACTTTCCACTTTGTATTTCTGCACTTACATTTGTTTGATTCTCTCTTCTTCTTTTCTTTTTATGAAAAAACAAAAAAAGACGAAACGTGTCTAAAGAAACGGCTGTTAAGTTTTCTTCCTTTTTTTTTACTTCATCGTTTACTTTTTTTTCCACCCCTTTTAAAAAATTAAAATAAGATAGGTAGACGTAATATTGTATATCATAAAGGAGGTTAGTGTTATAAAATAAAATTTGATGGGAGTTTCTGAAAATCGAACTTGAGGGTAGTTTTAAAAATTATTTTGTCACGATCTAAGTCCTGGCATGTATTGCCTGCTTTAAAACGTAATCCCGCATGAAATTATCTTTCGGACTACACCACATCGAGTCCCAAAAGCGTATTATGTGAATTTGAGTTATGCTTTGTAAAACTTGTTGTTTTCCTCTCTTGTCAGTTTAGAAATTTGTTAGTCATGTTTGATCAGTCCTCGTCACGGCGTCACATGTCCCTTAATTAAATCATTTGTCTCTTGAGCATGTCTTATCGCACCAAGTAGGCCTTTGGACAATATCAGAGTAGAAATTTTAAAGAAGAGCATTTCTTGTTGAGGTTGAGAAAAAAACATAGTTGTGTTTGCATATGAACTTTATTTGAATTGTTTTTTAATGAAGGTTGAAGAATTGTGAATAGAAACCACTATTCCACTTGAAATACACAAGTAATTCACATTGAAGCACGCAATTCAATTCACAATTTCAATATTTCTCTTAAAGTCCATTATTTGCAAATACTTGTGATTAAACACTGAAATTCAATATTTAAAATACTGGAATAATATTTGATGGCCATGTGAAGTTACATTTGTTGGAAAAGTTTGTTTTGGTGATTGGGCCAACACCTTTTGAAAAAGCTTGTTTTGCCTAACAGATAATTAAGTGGGCCAATCCAGTAGTCAAAGCGAAGGGTGTGTCTTAATGCTTCATTTTCGGAAAGTGGGCTTTACACAACGCCACACGAAGCCCATTCATCTAACCAACCCACAAATCCATTGATTTCTTTAATTTTGATAGCCATACATTTTGACAACCGTGAATGTGATTTTTTTTGTTTCTCATCCCGTGTTTGACATCCGCATTAGAACCCGACCAAATTTGGATTCGCACCTACAGGCCTCACATTGGAGGTAAATCGTTCCCGAACAAAGGCGACTCGACACTCGAGACTTGAACCTGAAACTTGTGGTCAACGATGAAGGAGTACTTATCATTATACTACAATTCTTATCGGTGAATATAGTTTATTATTTTGAATGGAATTTGCAAAGCTTTTGTAATTGAGCACATATTGGATTTAAACCAAAGATAGCGATGAATTGAATAATTGAACATTGTAAGATACTACAACAACAACATACCCAGTAAGATCCCACACAGTGGGATCTGAGGAGGGTAGAGTGTACATTGACCTTACCTCCACCTTAATAGGTAGAGCGGCTATTTTCGGGAGACCCTTGGCTCAAGAATACAATCAAAACAAAGTAAGAGTAAATAGTAAAGCAAGAAAATCATTCTTGTTTTAACAATGAAGATAACAATGAAAATCATTCTTTCTAACTTACCTTTTACATAAACAAATATTAAAATATTCAGAAGTATCCCATTTAAGATGGATGAAATCTATTTACCCTTAAGTAAAAAATCTCGAATTCAAGCACTGAAAATTAAAAATTATTTCTGATAAAGAGCGTTCCCCTTTTAAATATATCTATACGATGCTAATATGAATTAATTGGATCGGACCAGTAAATCTCAATGACAGAATATACCGTGGTATACACGATATACATGGCATATACAATGCCTTGTGTATACCGTGTATATCACGGTAGTACAAGGTAAATCGAGGGCAGTTTCAGCCGTGATATACGCGGCATATACAACTGTGTATATCATGGTTTTTGGAGCATATTTTGGTAACCATAATTGTAGTTAATTAGCATTGTACACTTACTATAATTGTAGAATTATTGTACAAGTAGAATAAGGTTTTAAGAGTATAATAGGAATACGATTTTCCATATTATGGAAATTGTAAATTGTATATATAGTCATTCATTAATGAAAATAATCAATGGACTATTTCTTTCATGGTATCAGAAGTCTAGGACTAATTTACTTCCGCTACTCTCCTAAAAGAATCTCAGTTCCTACCATCCCTTTTCGATCGAGACTGCCTCAAAATTAATGCCCATTCTCGGATTTCATGCAAATTTTACGTCCTCTCTTTCCAATTTTTCTTCCCAATCCCTTTGGTCTTTCATTATGTCAACGTCAAAGAACATGTTTCATCCTTCCCTTACTGTTTCTAACATCAAGACCAACATCCTTATTGTTCTTGAGATGAAAAACGTCCAATATGCGACGTGGGTAGAGTTGTTTAAAATTCACGCAATCTCGCATCAAGTCATCCATCACATAATTCCTCTCGTTATCCCTCCTCCTACAGAGGATCCTCAGTTATGGATTACTCTTGATGCTACCGACCTTTAGTGGATTTATTCTACTATTTCTACCGACCTTTTACAGACGGTCATTGAGTCATACACTACGGCTATGACTACCTGAAATAGATTGCGTGATATATTCCAGGATAACCATCATTCCCGAGTTGTCACCCTTGAGCAAGAATTTTCACAAGTCAGCATGGAAGATTTCCCGAATGTTTCAACTTACTGTAAATAGCTCAAGGAATTAGCGGACCAATTCCGTAACGCTGGAGCACCTGTTACCAATAATCGTCTTGTTCTACAAATGGTTGTCGGCCTATCTGAGGCTTATAATGGCGTTGGGACTCTCCTCCGTCAAAGTAACACACTTTCACCTTTTTATCAAGCCCGTTCGATGCTTACGTTAGAAGAAGCCGGCTTGGCAAAAAAGGCGGTTACCGGCGCAAGTCCCGTGATGATGATGACTTTATTCGATAATTCTCAAGGTTTTATTGATACTTCGGGCCAGAATCATCCTCACGGTGGCGGCAAAAAGAATAGGAAAAATAATGGCAAAAATCGCGGTAGCAATCGTGGTGGTACCGACGGTGGGGGGGAGGTCAAAACAATGGAGGTGGGCCTTCGTACAGTGGTAGTGGGCCGCAGGCCAACTGGTCTCAGCCCTAGGCCTTCTGGCAGTGGGGCTGGGCCAGTGACCATTGGCCCAACAACCCTTATTTTCCAACCTTAACGTGTCCTGGCCAGTGGGCCGCCCAACAGCAGTTCATGCCCACTTTTCACACCCATCCAGCGGGTTCCGAAATAGTATTGGGTCGGGACAACAAGGAGGCTTGCTTGGGCCTCAGCCCACGCAGGCTTTCCATGCTACGGGCCCTAATCCAATCATGACACCTACAGATATTGAGGCCGCTATGCATACACTGGGATTGAATCCTTCTGACCCGAATTGGTACATGGACACCGGGGCCACTTCTCACATGACGTCCAACCACGGTACTCTCCCGTCCTATTTCAATTTGAGCAAAAATTGTGGCATTATTATTGGTAATGGCAACTCAATTCCAATTCATGGTTACGGTCATACAACTTTGTCTCCCCCCCATCCATCATTTGTTTTGAAAAATACCCTTCATGCCCTTAACTTAATTAAGAATTTGGTGTCTGTCCAACAATTCACCACTGATAATTGAGTTTCTGTTAATTTTAATCCTTTGGGTTTTTTCTGTGAAGGATTTAAAAATGGGGATACCTCTCATGAGATGCAATAGTAGGGAAGATCTTTAGCCACTCATGCCTGCCTCCAGTTTCTCGATTCAAGCCATGTCATGCCATCAACGTTTGCAGCTTTTGTTCCTTCCTTGTGGCATGCACATTTGGGTCACCCTGGTTCGTCCATTGTTTCTTCTTTGCATAAAAACAATTTTATTTCTTGTAAGGGTACGCGTAGTACTCCAATTTGTCATTCCTGTCCTTTAGGAAAATATGTTAGATTATCATTTGTAGCCTCTACTTCTCGCACATTGATGCCTTTTGATATTATTCATAGCGATTTATGGACTTCTCCCGTTCTCAGTTTTGTGGTCCATTGTTATTATGTTCTATTTTTGAATGATTATTCTATTTTTTATGGACCTTTCCGTTAGCGAAAAATCTCACGCTTTTTCCACCTTCTTAAAATTTAGAGCATTCGTTTGTACCCAATTCGAACGGAAAATAAAAAATATTCAATGTGATAATGGCAAAGAATATGATAATGGGTTGTTTCAGGATTTTTGTGATGCTAATGGCATAGTTTTTTATTTCTCTTGTCCTCACACATCCTCACAAAATGGGAAAGTCGAACTAAAAAATCATACCATTAATAACATTATCCGTACTTATCTCCTTAACATACTTCCTACCAAAGGATTGGCATATTCATCCCCTCTTAAAATTTTCTATAATAAGAATCTTTCGTATTCACAACTTAGGGTTTTTGGGTGTTTATGTTATCCACTATTAAAGTCCACTACAATTAACAAACTCCAAGCTCGTTCTACTCCTTGTGTATTTTTGGGTTATCCATCTAATCATCATGGTTACAAATGTTTTGATTTGTCATCCAATAAAATCATCATTAGTCATCGTGTTATTTTTTATGAAACCCAATTTTCATTTTCTAAAGTGAGTAGTCTTGCAGGGTTCTTCAGTATCTCACTTTCACAAGACCGGATATTACGTATGCCATACAGTAGATGTGTTTGTTTATGCATGATCATAGGGTTGAGCACATGAATGCGCTCAAACGCATTATTCGATACATCCGGCGAACACTTGACTATGGCTTGCATTTATATCCATCATCGACGTCTACCCTTGTCTCGTATACCGATGTTGATTGGGTGGCTGTCCAGATAACAGACGCTCCACGTTTGGTTATTGTATGTTTCTTGGTGATAACTTGGTCTCCTAGTCTGCAAAGCGCCAGTCTACATTATCCCGCTCCAGTGCAAATGCCGAGTATCGAGGGGTAGCCAATGTGGTGTCTGAGTCATGTTGGTTACGTAATCTTCTTCTAGAGCTTCATTGTCCCATTCAGAAAGCTACCTTGGTTTATTGTGATAATATTAGTGTCGTCTATCTTTTTGGTAATCCTATTCAATATCAGTGCACTAAACATATCGAGATGGATATCCACTTCGTTCGAGAAAATGTAGTTCGTGGGCAAGTACGCGTCTTACATGTCCCTTCTAGGTATCAAATTGCAGACATCTTTACTAAGGGTCTTCCCTCAGTCCTGTTTGAAGATTTTAGGGACAGTCTCAGCGTACGAAGACCGCCCGCTATGACTATGGGGGTGTGACAGAATATACCGTGGTATACACGATATACACGGCATATACAATGCAACGCAAATCGAGGGAAGTTTCAGTCGTGATATACACGGCATATACAGTTGTGTATATCACGGTTTTTGGAGCATATTTTGGTAACCATAATTGTATTTACTTAGCATTGTACATTTACCATAATTATAGAATTGTTGTACAAGTAGAATAAGATTTTAGGAGTATAATAGGAATATAATTTTCCATATTATGAAAATTGTAAATTGTATATAGATTAATTCATTAATAAAAATAATTAAGAGATTATTTATTTCCCTCATATACGAAATTGTTAAACCAAAAGAAAAAAGAAGTCTGAAAAGTTGCATCATTGAATCTTCAATCTTGAATCTGGTTCCTTATTATTAATGTTTATTATTGTTATCTTTTTGTTTTTATGGTTTTTCATGGAGGTGGTGGCTGGGGTAGGGTGATCAAGGCCTACACATAGAATCAAAAATGATTTTCTTAGTTTAAGCTAATAAGGAATAATTAAAAATAGTAAATATGGGTATGCTAGCAGTACCGATATTCCTTTGATTTATAGTTAGAATCTCCATAACAATGGGGTATGGTTTCAAAATAGAAGCACATGATTCAATTATATATATATATATATATATATATATATATAATCATAACTCTTACAAGATCTTTTTTTGCTTTTGACAAAAACTCTATCAAGATCTCATGGCCCTTATTTTTTTTAAGAGAAGAACAAAAGAGGAGTTTTGAACTAACAATAAAGTTATCTTCGTGTAATCTATAGATTACTGATTCGAGCCGTGAAAGTAATCATTAATACTTGCATTAGGGTAGGTTGTCTACATCATACCCCATGGAGTGTAGCTCTTTCTCGGACCCTGCTAACGCGGGATGCATAGTGCATTGGTTGATCCTGATTTTTCACTCAGGGTGTTCGAAAAAAATAACAAAAGCTCAATATAAAAATAATGTTGCCCCTAAGAATTGAACCTAGATTTTGTTGGAGACAATTTTGAATACCTGAACCACCTGACCTTTTGTATTTATTTAGGGTGTTCAAAAGTTAATATATCTATATAAACACATAAAATCTACTTTATATATGCGCTGTAATTTTTTACCGAGGGTGTTCGGATCACCCTCAACTCCATGTAAATCCCCCTGGCATCAGACTCCCCTTTTATAGTATATTTCTTTGACCGCGATTTGTTTCAAATACTATTAAGCATTTTGAGTTATATTATGATCTTCGCTGCAATTTATGTAATTTCTAAATGTTTAGAATTTTGGTAAGGTCTTCTTCCACTTTACTCTTCCCAAATTCCACTTTATGAGATTTCATTGAATATGTCGTTGTTGGAAATAAAAATTAAATGTAAATAATAGATTTTGGGCCTAACTCAACCCCAAAAGCTAATTTATAGGGTAAAGATTGTCCAGGTCCATATAAAAAGTCCATGTTCTCATTCCATATTCGATGTGAAACTCTTGACGAATTCGTACTAACTTACTACGTTGAAGCTTGAATTCACATAAAATATTAGATGAATTCGTCCACATACTCCAAAGTCCAAACATTACAAACATCTTTTTTTCTTTTAAGAACAACGGAAGTACAAATCGTGGAGATTAGAGTGAAAAATTGACACTCTTGAGACGATTTAAAATAAAAATTATTGAACAAAATGTTGACTTATTCTCGTAATTGTTTTTTATTTGCATAAAAATATAAGACAGCATGGAATGTCTCGCTTGGAGCTTGGACCATTGTTTTTCTAATTTTAAATTATATGTGCTTTTAATGAAAAAAGAAGATTCTTTTATTGTCGCTTGGAGCTTGGACCATTGAGATATTTGCTTAAACATTTATTTTTTTCTCTTTTGTTTTTTATTTGGCAGACTTGTCAAAGATTTACCTAAGATTATCTATTCATCTCCACAATTAGGTGACTTTTGCATTTATAATTAATGGCAGCTATATTCTTTAAAATATATAATCACTATTTCCTAATATATATTTTATTTAAAATAAATAAAATATATAGCTATTTGATCACTTTGGTCTATTTAATTTTTTTAAAAAAGAATTAACCTAAATTATCGTCTATCCAAATGCTTAAATTAAACATAGCCGGCAAATATATCGTATATGTATAATTTATATATAATATATATAACATGAATAATTAATTTATAATCTATATATACCATCGAAAAGGGTGAGTTGAATTCGGTCGGCTACTTATATATAAATTTCTTTAATTTTTACTTGTTGATCACCATTTATCTTCTAGATGATTTGAAATTGGGGATTGTTTTTTTATAAGGTAGCCCATGGTAATAGAATATATTCTTCTAGATGATTTGAAACTGGGGAATGTTTTTTTATAAGGTAACCCATGGTAATAGAATATATTATTATTCAAGGTATTTGTATGTGAAGTGAAATATCACGAAAAGGTATTTGTATGTGAAGTGAAATACCAAGTGAATGACTGCAACAACACCAATTCTATGTTCTCATGGCATTATAAATCAAATATCCTTTGTGATTAACTGATATAATGTCCATAGTTTCCAAACAAAAGGTTTTCTTTTTATAAATGTGATGTTCATGTTCGATTAATTCTACGAAAATTTTACTACTTCCCATCAACACATAAGTCGAGTAATTCTATCCACACAAACTTCGACAAAGGGACAAATATTACTTAGTGTTTTTCTCTCTTGCTGAGATTTTAACCTTTTATCTTATAATTCTCTAACATATTTCATTCACCACTGCATCAGACTCCTGGGGGCGAAATGTAATTCTGATCTTCTAGAATCCTATATGATAAATGACATAATTGGTGGAATCTAAATTAAGTTGTCATCACTCACATAAATGTAAATAGTATCTAAGAATGCTCAACCACATAAACCTAGATTTTCTGATGACACCTTGACAATGCCTAGGAATTCAAAAAACAAGGGGTAGATATTTACATTGTTCCTTTGATGTGGAGATTTTTCTACCTTAAAATATTAAATATTGAGAAGTTGCGGATGCTTAACCTGTGAGGCGAAATCTTTAAAATCTGCTTATTTAGAATAAAATAGTTTATTAAAAGTGCTTTTAAAATAAATATTTTAAAACTAACAATTTTTATTTGATTAATAATTTTAAAAAATATTTTTCTCAATATTAGATATGTCATTGTGATTGACCAATATTTCATAAGTACTTCTGGAATATATATATATATATATATATATATATATATATATATATATATATATATATATATATATATATATATATATATATATATATATATATTTAAAAACAGTTTTAGTATTACTCAAAAATACCTACTACCCCCCCCCCCCCCCCCCCTTAAAATCTCTAAAAACTTGATCACATATCTCATCTCTCTAAATAAATACTTTAAAAAAGATAAGCACTTTTGATTTACCAAAATTTGACCAAACATGCTAATTTATGAGCTAATGAAATAGGCACGACAATGTTAAAATTGAGATTAGTAAAGCGTCATAGATGAAATCGAATACAAGAATTGATAGAAAAGAATAGAGAAAAGTAGTAAAACTTCTTGTTCATTTGGGAAAGATTGAAGTCTAATCCTTTACCTTTTCTAATATTTTGTTATAATTGATAATATATTATATTTTATAACTAAGTATAAGTATCCTAAATAATTATAATTAGTACTTTAAAATAGCTTATCCGTATTAATATCTCATTATAAATTTACCTCCGATTTTGTACCGAACTCATGGGAGCCTCTTTTAGAGTTCAATCTGATGGTTAAATTAAACCACGTACCAACAGCCAAGACGCTCACCAAACTCAAATCTCCAATTTATTAAAATTATATTTAATTGGCCAAATTGGCAAATCTAAAAAAATAATTGAATGGTCTGTCCCCTTGTCTTAGCAATCATATAACAACAGCAAATTTAAGGAGGTGAGTGAGATCTAGAGAGAAAGTAGCTGAGAGTTATGTACCAATAAAAGAGGTGTGGTTTGATAAGTATTTCTTCATTTTTAATTAAGGATTTCGATTTCTAGTCATGTTTGATATCAAATCGTTTTTGTTATGAAATGCTTTATCACCAATATGAGATTTTTCGCCGCAAATTCAGATTAAGTCAAATCTTAATATAAATATCAAACATTGAGTGAAAAAACAAAAAATATATTACAATTTATGGGAGTGTGGACAGTGAGTGGGGCTTAAACAAAAAGATCCAGATCAGCAACAGATGGGCATATGGGACCCTAGCAAGCTATTACTATGACTAGTGACCAGCCATTGATGACCACATGCCTAACATTCTCACTCACCCCAACTAGTCTTATGTCCTTTCCTTCAACGTATGAATGTGACAACAAAACCACACTACAACATACAAAAACTTTGTATCAACTTCATGTTTCTACAAACTTGGAAATTAAAATGTGAAAGAATTATTTTGATAATCATATTATTTGAGTCAACTTAGCTGAGAATTTTCGACCAATTTTTGTATATCAATACTTGAACGGATGAAGAGAAATCACCTAACGTTGTTTGTCTCGACTGATTGAACATGAGACTTCATGTTTCTCACCCACTTTACTGATCATACCCTTTGATGCATGAGAAACAAATTGTGGCATAACGAACTATGAATAGTGTGAAAATCATGGGAGATTTGGTTCAAATATTAGCAACTGGAACAAAAAAAAATGTTACACAATTTCTTCCCAACTGCCAAAGCTTTACATGCAGTGTTACAGGATATCTATGTTCAATGGGGTAGCTACACAGACTAAAAGTGTGGTCAGTTGAACATTCTTGTTAAAAAAATATATTATGTATATAGAAAGTTATATTATGTATATATTTTATAAATATATATTAAATCTTGAATATTATTAACAAAAATTTTAACTTCATCATTGTGGCTTATGGGTAGGAGAGCATGTAGTGTATGAAAGTATGTATGTCCTAGAGACAATCATTATTAGCGACAAATGTACTTGAACACATTCGTATTATTAATAACATTAATATTTATGGCATTTGCGATTATTGAATTATTATTTGATTATTTGTAATTATTCATTAATGAGCATCTCTTGAGCTTACGTTGTCATTAATAGAGTGAGATATCGATGATAAAGTGTAACTCTAAAATAGCCTCGACTAATGATCATCGAGAATGAGATATCGATGATATGTTATAAGTCGACATGTGGTCTGCATCACATTCTTAGAGAATGTAGTATGTCACACCTACTACTAGTAATAGTTATTATAGTGATGGACACATGGATACTTTTGAAAAGTATTGGTATACCCTGCTGATAAACTATTTGTTAGACATGTCTAGAGTGTTATCAGCGTGTGGGATATAAAGGTCATTTGACTTGAGGTCAATACGCACCTTGTTTACAGAGTAATGTACTTTGACTCTGTCCTAAGCTTAAACTCCTTATAGGATAAGACACGGCTTGTGTTGAGTACATTATGATGTAAATTAAGGTGGTAATTGAGTTAAGAATAGAATTCATTCCTCGATTGGATATTCGAGAGAGCACTCAACTTCTCAGTGATATTAGGTCGACCAAGTCATTGGCCAATGCAAGAGACATATTTAGAATATGGTCTAATTGTCGACTAATATAGATAAGATAAAGTGATCAAGTCATTTGGATAGACACATGGCAAATCCTAAGCTTGATCGAGTGTGTCACGAATGAAAGGAATTTATCATCTCACATAAAGGTTATGTTTGCTGGATCCATGTAAACGTACTTCATATATTGAGTTCATCGTACGACGCAGTCTAAGAGTTTCGTATGGACCTTAATTGGATTAGTGTCGATATATGAAGGCCTATAGGGTCACACTATGTCGATTGTCTCTTCGATCTAAGGGTGTATTGAGAAAGTATTAAATATTCAATTTGGGATCGAGATATTTAAATTGATAATAACTATGACATAATTTCTATTAGATGGAAATTATTTAATTAAATCTAATTTCAACTATAAATACAACACTCCACATTGTTAATTAACACACCAATTCTATAAACTTTCTAGACTTAGAGTCTAGGACAAAACTCTCTCAAACCTCTACCAAGATTTCGTGGCTTTCTTGACAGAGGAATACACCATAGCATAATGCTTGCAGTCGAATGGACAATCACGTGTAATCCCTAAGTAAAGACTTCAGATAATACAACATGTAAGTATTCATGTTTTATGTTACAGGTTTTTTATTGTCATATAACCATACCAGAAGAAATTGTTGGGGTAAGTAAGAATAAATTTTAAACTTTCGTTGTGCCTACTTATATATTTTGAACCCAACAAAACCCTACAGTGGTATCAGAGCCCAGACTAGTTCAATGGTTATATAACAATTGAATAACATAATAATATGACTTAAACATAAAATTGGATTAAAATAAGGCTTCTTGAAATCCTACAAATCTTGGCTGAACAAAGTAGACCTTTTTATGTCATCCTAAATTAACTCCTACGCTAACTCGAGGAAGTCATTCCGTTCTAACTCGAACTAAGCCAAAAGTGCGGATATCCGGCTCGTTACACGGTGCACGGCAAAGAACGGGTAAGAATGGATGATGATCGATATGTGCATTATTAATAATGGTGGGTGATGATAAAGGATCTGTGATTTGATCCCTAAATTGGATTTAGGACTTGAACGATTTTAGAAAAATCAACACATAAATGTTTTGTCAGGACGTCGGCGTTGCGGCCCTATGGTAGGGCGTCACGTCGCTTGCTAAGGTTTAAAGGCGGCTTCGCGGCTCCATGGTGGAGCGCCACAACCCTAATTCTTTATTTTTTTAATTCTGGACGATAGCGCTGCTCCATAGTGGAGCGCCGCCGCGCCCCACAGTGGAGCGCCGCCGCGCCCCACAGTGGAGCGCCGCCGCGGCTCCATGTGAGTGTCTAGCACCGCAGAAGCATTCTGCCTCGGTGGCGCCGCGACCCTGATGATGGGCACCCCGGCCCCCACCTGTAAAAAAAATTGTTTAGAATCTTTAACCCATGATTATTATTATACAATATATTTGATAAGTATATTATTTATGTGCTAAATGATTGTCATTTAAATTACTAGAATAACGTCCGCAAATAACTGTCTGGGTAGGTGGCACCCGGTATATGTTTAAACCGCTTAATATCATGTTTGGGCAGGCGGTACCCAATAAGTGCTTAATAGACTTTGCATGATAATTAAGATGCTCTATTTGATATAGCATACTATAGTTGATCTTGGTCAAAACCTTAAATTAAAATGTTCCCCAAAATTTAATACAAGTCTTATTTAAAATGAATGTGTCGTCCGTTATAATTGATTGTAGTGCAAATCCTTTTCGGTGAGATGAGTATTTATGCCACATCATTTGCTCTAAGTCTACGAGGACTCAGACTCTTTCATAGATGCATGTTAAATGTAGAAGTGGGTGATAAACCTTCATGAGTATTTACACCACAGTGTTTGCTCTATAAGGCAAAACTCATTTAGATACATAATTGCAGTCATATAACGGCGTTGACTTGCTAGGCTGTTTTGGAGCCACAGTGTTGGACAAGCCGAGGGACGCAGATCGATTGTTTAGAACATTCAGTCAAACATGAGTTACAAATTGTTTGTAATTGGTTTAGAGACCTACCAGGTTGTGTTGTTGAAGTTATCAGCCACAACAAACGCGGAGATAGTATGAACCTGGATCATGGCCCATTATGACCATATTTGATATGAGTCTGTATTCTTCTATGTGGTCGAAGAGTATGTTAAAGAAGTGGGAGCTAATTAAACTAAAGGCCATGTTAATTAGTTAACGAATGTGTTCAATAGAAATTATATTAGAGTTTAATTTCAAGTCTATCTATATCTTCAGTTTATACAAAATGTCAAATCTATCACTGAAAATGTTGGTCGAAACAAACAAGTTGACTGGATCAAATTACCCTGACTGGTTAAAAAATCTGCGATTGGTATTAAGACTAGAAAGAATTGAGTATGTGTTAGACACAGTGTTCCCCACAATCCCTGTTGAAGATTCTGCTGAGTATGCCCTGTTTGACAAGGTGGATTATCAGAAAAATCTAGACGATGCTACCTCGGCACAATGTGTAATGTTGTCATCCATGACCTTGGAGTTACATAGGCAACATGAAAACATGAGCCCCAACGAAATGCTAGAACACTTGAAGAGTGTCTATGACTCACAGTCTCAGACAAAGGAGTATGAATTATTGAGGGACCTTTTCAAGTGTAAGCTGAACGATGGGGGTCAAGTGTCAACACATGTTCTGAAGATGATTGGGCTGATAGAAAGGTTGACTTCGATTGGAACGAAGCTGCCTATAAATGTCTCTGTCAACCTAATCCTTAATTCACTTCCTGGTTCGTTTGAGAATTTCATTGTGAACTTCAATATTAATGGGACCAAGGCAAGTCTTCCAGAGGTTCACAACATGTTAAAGACCTTTGAATCATCTACCTCTAAAGGTAAAGCCGTGCTCATGGTGGACTCTTCTAGCAAGTTCAAACCCAAGGGTAAGAACATGCAGAAGAAGTGTAAGACAATTGCTTCACCTACAGTTATGAAACCCAGATGAGGTGTTCAGAAGAAGGCAAATGTAGCTTCAGATGTGTGCGTCAACTGCAAGAAGAAGGCCACTGAAAGAAGGAATGCACAACTCTAAAAGGAGGCAAAGCACTAGGTGCTCCTAGCTCTACTGGACAAGGTATGTTTGTCATTGAAAAAAACATGTCTATAAGTAACTCTCACTGTTGGGTATTAGATACCGCTTGTGGCTCACACATTTGTAATAATGTGCAGAGTCTGATTGACAGCAGAAAGATTGGACCTTGGGAGGTGGACATGCACGAGTGGATGCTGAACGCATGAGAACTTATAGACTAGATTTACCTTCAGGCTATTGTTTAGAACTAAATAATTGTTATTTTGTTCCCTCATTGACGAGGAATATTATTTCTATCCCAGTGTTAGACATTGAGGGGTTTTCCTCATTTATTGCCAATGGCAGTTATGTACTGTCTTTTAAAGGTTTTGTTTGTGGAAATGCTCCGCTTGTGGGTGGTTTGTATGTTCTAAACTGTAGTCGTAAAATTTTTAATGTGCAAAACAAACGAGCTAAGATAAGTAATCCAAGAAACCCCACCTACTTATGGCACTGTAGACTTGGGTCACGTCAATGAATCAAGGATAGCAAGATTAAGAAAGTTAGACTACCTGGAACCATTTGACTTGGAGTCCTACGGTAATTGTGAATCTTGCTTGAGAGGAAATATGACCAACAATTCACTTTCTGGGAAAGGGGTGCGAGCCAAAAAAGTACTTGAGTTGGTCCATACTGATGTATGTGGGACATTTTCAACTCAAGCTAAGAGAGGCTTCCCTTACTTCATCACTTTTACAAACGATTTCACAAAGTTTTGGGCATGTCTATCTTATGAAACACAAGTCCGAAGCCTTTGAGAAATTCAAGGAGTACAAGTCAGAAGTAGAGAAGCAACTTGAAACAAGTATCAAGACCCTTCGATAAGATCGATGAGGTGAATACTTAAGTAAATAATTTCTGGATTACTTGAAGCTTCATGGAGTCCAATCACAGTGGACACCTCCTGGAACGCCACAGATGAATGGTGTTGCTGAAATGAGAAATCGAACCCTATTAGATATGGTTAGATCCATGATGAGTTTCTCAGCTCTGCCAATATACCTTTGGGGCTATGCATTGCAAAGCTCAATTTATATTCTGAACAGGGTTCCTTCAAAGTCAGTAGAGAAAACTCTATATGAGTTATGGAATGGCAAGAAGCCAGCACTTAAACACATGCGACCCTGGGGGTGCCCTGCATATGTAAAGAAGATGCTTACTGACAAGTTGGAATCTAAAAGTGAAAAATATTATTTTGTGAGGTATCCAAAGGAAACTAAGGGATACTATTTCTATCTTCCTGGAGAACATAAGGTCATTGTTTCCAGAAATGCAACTTTCCTTGAAGAAGAATATGTTTACAAGGAACAGAGCTGCAATGAGATAGAACTTGAAGAAATTCAAGAACCACAAGATAACACAAAAGTTGAACCCTTGTTGAATGACCTAGACAAGGATTCAGTGGGAGTATCTGGTGAAGATTGGGTACTTAGAGTACACCCTTCAGCTAGTGGGAGTGTTGTGAGAGATAGTGCAGAAATGCAAGGCTCTCATACACAACCAATGGAAGATGATACAATGGTTGTACATCATTCCATTCTGGGAATACATGAAAATGATATTCCTGAAAGCTTTCAAGGTGATGGATTGTCCAGCACACAACGACCTTCTCACAATCAGAATGCAACAAACATTGAAACGCAGAATAATCAACTCCGTAGGACCACTAGGACTCATCGTCCGCCAGAAAGACTTAATCTCCTTATTGAAACACACAATGAGATAGATATTCCTGATGACGATGAACCTACAACCTACAGCTAGAGATGGCAGTGGATCTTGGACCCGATCCAGATCCGTTTTATATGATATGGATCTTCAAAATTTGGACCCGATGGATCCGGATCGGACCCGGATCGGATCTGGATTTGAATCTTGTATTTGAGATCCGTATCCGATACAGATCCGACCCGTGGATCCATTTTTTATTAAATATATTCATAACCTAGAATGTAATTTTATAAGTATTTTCTTAAAATTGCTAAGCACATCCTTGCAAGTTTAATTCTCAAAACAAGTTTAATTTATCCCCGCGTTAACTCAAAAACCAAAAAATAAAGAGGTAACTTCGATAATAAAATCAATGTTATATTAGTGAATGACTAACATCTCCATAGACAAGTAATTAAAATTATATTAACTTCATTTGTGAAGATTTCAAGCACATGCAAGTTCTGCATTGTGAAAATACTAGTCAGCATTTTCCACAACTATTGTCATTGTCCAATATTTTCAATTAATAGCTCATAATCAAAATGAGACAACGAACAAAATATATCAAAACGAGACAACGAACAAATATCTCATATGAACATTTTAAAATTAAAACACAGTAAACTGTTAGCTAAGTGAAAATCGTTTGTCAGTTCAAAAAAAAATCTTAGCAAGGTTACATTCTTAGCAAGACAATTTTTTTTATATGTGGATCCAGATCCAATCCGTGGACCCGGTGGATCCAATGGATCCGGATTTGGATCTGATTTTTATGGACCCGACGGATCTGGATCCGGATCTGGATTCAGGTATGAAAAATGGATCTGGATCTAGTAGGATCCGGTCCAGATGCAATCCGTTGTCATCCCTACCTACAACGAAGCTATATTAGATATTGACTCACAGAGATGGCAAGAAGCCATGAAATCTGAGATGGACTCGATGTAAATCAATCAAGTTTGGAACTTGGTTGATTTGCCAACATGGGTTAGACTCATAAGATGCTAACGGGTCTTCAAGCAGAAGATTGATGCATATGGAAAGGTACAGACTTATAAGGTAAGATTGGTGGCTAAAGGTTATAAACAATGACCTGGGGTCGATTATGATGAAATATTTTCACATGTTGCGAAAATTAAGTCCATCCGGATTTTGCTTGCAATAGCCGAATACTATGATTATGACATTTGTCAAATGGATGTTAAAACTGCTTTCCTCAATGGTAACCTAATTGAGGAGGTGTATATAATACAACCTGAGGGTTTTACATCCAAGACTAAGCCCAAAACAGTGTGCAAGCTACAGAAGTCTATTTATGGACTTAAGCAAGCTTCAAGGAGTTGGAATATTTGTTTTGACAAAGCAGTCAAATCGTTTAACTTTGTTAGAAGCAAATATTATCCCCGCGTTTATAGTAAGCGCAAGGAAGGAAGTATTGTCTTCATTGTTATATAAATAGATGACATAATAATAATGGGAGATAATAAGACTCTCATACAATCAGTCAAGGAATGGTTATCCAGCACCTTCATGATGAAGGACTTGGGTGAAGCCTGCTACATTCTTGGAATTAGGATCTATAGAGATACACTTAATAGATTGTTGGGGTTGTCACAGTCCATATACATAGACAAAGTGCTAATACGATTCTCTATGGAAAACTCTAAGAAAGGAAGTCTTCCTATGGGTCAAGGCATCAAGTTATCAAAGAAGGATAGTCTTTCTACTATTGCAGAACTTGAACGCATGAAAAGAATCACATATGCTTTAGCTATAGGATCTATCATGTATGACATGACCTGTACGAGGCCAGATGTGGCCTATGCACTTAGTATGACTTGCAAATTCCAGCAGAATCATGGGGAAGAACACTGGAAAAGAGTCAAGAGTATTCTTAAGTATCTTAGACGAACTAAAGAATATTTCTTAGTCTATGGTGGACAAGAGAAGCTAGTGTGTACTGGATACACTGATGCTAGCTTTTAGACAGATCTTGATGACTTCAAATCTCAATCTGGATATGCCTTCATTTTCAATGGCGGAATAGGTCGACCAAGTCATTGGCCAATATAAGAGACATATTTAGAATATCGTCTAATTGTCGATTAATATAGATAAGATAAAGTGATCAAGCCATTTGGATAGACACGTGACAAATCCTAAGCTTGATCGAGTGTGTCGCGAATGAAAGGAATTTATCATCTCACATAAATGTTATGTTTGTTGGATTCATGTAAACGTACTTCATATATTGAGTTCATCGTACGGCGTAGTCTAGGAGTTCCGTATGGACCTTAATTGGATTAGTGTCGATATATGAAGGCCTATAGGGTCACACTATATCGATTGTCTCTTTGATCTAAGGATGTATTGAGAAAGTATTAAATATTCGATTTGGGATCGAGATATTTAAATTGATAATAACTATGGGATAATTTCTATTAGAAGGAAATTATTTAATTAAATCAAAATTAGATTTTGGATTTAATGTGTTGAATATATATATTAAACAAAAACGGGAAATGAAAATTTACGTAAGGTGCAGCGGTGTAGGTTTTTGGGCCAGGCTTGGAGCCCAACCCGAATATGATTTGTTGCCCTAATTTCAACTATAAATACAACACTCCCTATTGTTAATTAACACACCAATTCTATAAACTTTCTAGACTAGAGTCTAGGACGAAACTCTCTCAAACCTCTGCCAAAATTTCCTAGCTTTCTTGACAAAGGAATACACCACAGCATAGTGCTTGTTGTCGAATGGACAATCGCGTGTAATTCCTATGTAAAGACTCCAGTTAATACAACATGTAAGTGTTCATGTTTTATGTTACAAGTTTTTTATTGTCATATAACCATACCAGAAGAAATTGTTGGGGTAAGTAAGAATAAAATTTTAAACTTCTGTTGTGTCTAGAGATGGCAGTGAATCTTGGACCCGGTCCGGATTCGGTGGATCCATATCCGTTTTATAGGATATGGATCTTCAAAATTTGGACCCGACGGATCTGAATCTGATCCGGATCCGTTTCTGACGGATAGGATCTGGATCTGGATCTTGTATTTGAGATCCGTATCCGGTCCAGATCCGATCCGTGGATCCATTTTTTATTAAATATATCCATAACCTAAAATGTAATTTTATAAGTATTTTCTTAATTTTTTTTCATAATTTATGTATTGGGTAAAGGGTTGAACCAGGATAAGACACAAGTCGCACAACCATGTAATTTGTCTTTGAAGTTTCATTTCTTTTACCTCTATGCTCTCTGCAGTTTCCCATATTTTCATTTCTATAAAAAGAAAAAATTATCACTCTTCGTTAAATTTCCCTTTCTTGAATCTGCTAGTTGTAAGCTTTAAGCATCTTTCTCTCATTTGTTTGATCAGCAAAAAAAAACTGAGACTTTTGATATATGACTGACATTGTTTTATGTTGTTTAATGAAGTCAATCAGTAGAACTACAAGTGGAGCATCACTAAAGCCTCCAAAAATTAGCTCAAAGTTGCTATTTGTTCAGCATCACTAATGAAGTCAATCGTCTTTATTTTCTTGTGATGCTAAAACTTTGTTCAGTATTTTGGAAGAATGGTGTCATGTTTGTGTAGTTTGATTGAATGAACTCAATCAATTTTTTTCAATCAGATTGCGTTTCATTTGTCATAAAAGTTTTAACATGTGAGAATATTATTCAAGCCAAAAAAATTTATATGTAGATCCAGATCCGATCCGTGGACCCGGTGAATCTGAATTTGGATCTAATTTTTATGGACCCGATGGATCTGGATCCGAATCTGGATACATGTATGAAAAGTGGATCTGGATCTGGATCTGGTAATATTCGGTCTAGATCTGATCTGTTGTCATCCCTAGCTGTGCATACTTATATATTTTGAACCCAACAAAACCCTACAGTGTATATATAAAATAATATTACGTATATAGATTAAAAAATACTTCTTTTAGATATATCAAATATATCCGATAAAATTATCGAGATATGTGCAAACTATTATAGACACCATCGCTATTGAAAAAAGTATTGTTACTTAATAGACTATTATCTAGTTAGGAGGTTTGCACACCTCCAGTTGGATACAACAAATGTCAGCAGCCTCTCAAAATTAACAATTTCTCTCTTTGACATCCTTTTTCCCCTTAAAAATTGGTCTCTTCAAATTTATTGAAAGTTGTTATGTAGTGAACCTAATACTACATATTATGATACTACTGTTACCAGTTTCAGGTGAGATTTTTCTTTCGCATTTGTTCTCAAATATTTTTAAAAAAATTAGTTACAAAAATATTTTTGATTAACGAAAAACAAAAGGTAGAATCTTTCAAGCCAAAAATAAAGCAAATAAAAGTCCCCCGGGCATAGCTGGATGGCAAAAGAGGGGAATTTAAAATTCAGCTGGAGGCTTGCAATGTGGGTTCGAACCCTGGTGGGAGCAATTTGCTCTCTTCTGGGTAGGACCTTGTAGGTGATATCAGTTGCTCTGTTCTTAAACTCTGGTCATTCAGGCACATTCCGCGATTTACTGATAGTGCTGAGGGACCAGAACTACTATCTTCAAGAATAGTTTGACGTAAGTCGAGAATCTGAATAAAAATAAATAAAAAAATAAAGCAAATAAAAGAAGTTGTGGATATATAATTAGCATACTGTGTGCATAATGAAGAATATGCTGATTCCCAAAATAGTTGTCACCTGCTGTCCTTTCTGCTGCATTTAAGTATGGTGCTCATATTTGTTTCTTGTTCCGAGTACATCGGATACCAATTTAGAGGCCACTAAAATAAAATAAAAAATACAAGTTAAAACTAAAATAAAGTATGATGGGATATTCTTTATACTTTATACGGCCTAAAATGAACTTCAACTATTAGATTTAATATAAAAATGTCATTCGTCCACCTTTTGACTCTCAAATAGGCCTGGCCAGTGGGCCGGGCTCGGGTCTGGAGGGTCGGGTCTGGCAGGGTCGGGGTCGGGGTGGACGGGCGAAGGGGTCGGGGTCGGGTCTGGCTGGGTCAGGTCTGGCTGGACATGCTCCAGTCCGTCCCGATCCCGATCCCGTCGGTATCGGGTCGGGGCGGGGACCGGTGGGTTTTCCTTTTTTTAAAAAAAATAAATAACATATGTATAAAAAAAAACTCAAAAAACAAGATAAGATAGTGTAATAAAAATATCTCAAGGCTGTTTTTGTGCCTCTTATATTAATAGACATGATTTTTTTGTAATACAAATATAATTGTCTAAAATCTAAATTGCAACTTTGTGGTGTTGTCCAAAAGTTGCAAATTACATAATAAAATTGCAATTAAAAAAATTACATTCTAAAAAAAAGTTGTTCTAATTGCTTGATGATTTCCTGTGGTTCTTCGGTTGAAATTGGTATTTGTTGGTCAAATTGATCCACGTCGCTTTCACTACCTCCAGTTAAGATTTCGTGGTAGTTTTCATCTTCTTCTTCGTTGATCTCCGGTTGATCGCACCTTCTCCGCTCCGCTCGTATCCAATCTCTGAATAATACTGCAATTTCCAAGCTGTCTCCGGCTAATGAGTGTATGTGGTCTCCTATTTGATATCTGCCGGTAGAAAAAGCGCTTTCAAACGCAGTTGATGACGCTTGAATGTTCAAAACATCTCGAGCCATCAATGAAAGTGTCGAAAGGTCTTCTCATTCCCCCTCCAATATTTCAGCAAGTCTTCATGTCCATCTTCATTGATAACTTCTTGATACGGTACCAGAACCCTGCAAAATAAAAATATCCAACTCGCTAATTTGGTTAGTAGTAGAGGTACGGCCGCACATTCTATTTCTGAGGCTTTCAATACTAGCCGCAGAAACAACATGTCTTTTGTGAGGTTGTGTTGAAGATGAAGAAGATAGTATGGAAGCCGGTAAGTTACTAGCATTTTCTTGTTGATAAAATCTATATATTTTTTTGCATTGGTGTTCTACGCTAGACAACACTTCTTCTTTCGTTTGTTCAATAGGTGGTGGGTGATTTAGATTTTTGGGACTTGGAGGTGGTAGTACTTCTATACAATCGTAAATAGTTTCAATTAGTGATTTAGTACCGTCTATTTTAATAGTAGGATTTAATACTGAGAACCAATAATATAAATAGAGGGAATAGGAATAAAATATTTTTTTATTTTGACAAACATTTTTTTAATAGGCTTTGCCTTATAAGTTTGGTTTTTCCATATATTCACTAAGTAATAAAAATATTAGAGTTATATAAAACAACATAGGTGAAATAGTAGGATAATATATACCGGAAAATTCTTTTGTTGCTTGAAAATTTTTCTCTAAAAATACAATAAGTTCGGAAATTTTTACCCAATCAGTATCTAAAATCATATCAAATTTGATTTTTATTATGAGAGTTAAAAAATAAAGTTATAGGTATTCTATAGTCATAAGCAACAAGTAGTTGCTCGTATAAAGAATTCCACCTAGTGGATACTTCTTGTGGAATTTTTCTATAAGGTAGTCCACAATCGTGACAAATTTTTTATATTCTTTTCTACGTTGTACTTTATTACTTTTAAAAATAAAGTTTATAGCAAATTGTATTTTACTAAGAATGTCTTCAAAAAGTGATAAACCATCCTTTACAATTAAGTTATATATATGGCACGCGCATTTTATATGAAAATGATCTGGAAAAGATGGAGTTAAACTATTTTTTAAAATTGTAATTGCGTAATTGTTAGAAGAAGCGTCATCTAATGTAATAGTCATAATTTTATCGGTTATTCCGTAATAATGGCACACTTGATAAATATTATCTGTAATAAAAGTACCAGTGTGCCTATCATCTATATATCTATACGCTAAAATACGTTTTTGCATAGACCATTTATAATCTATCCAATGACAAGTTACAGTTAAATAATCATGGTCGTTAGTACTACGACCTATATCAGACGTGATAGATACTTTGCCATTAAAATGATATAATGAAAAACATAAATATTGTTGATATTCATGCGCGAATTTAAATACATCTCTCTTAACAATTGATCTAGGAAAACCGTTAAAAGCGGGATTATATATATCTCTAATGTAATGAATAAAACCGGGAGATGAAGGAAATGAAAAAGGCAAACCCTCCACAGCAACTAATTTTGATATTGCTTCCCTATCTCTATGTTTATTGTATTTAGAGCATACAAATCCCCCCGTCATAGGGTTAATTTGACCCTATACTTGGTCCGGGACAGTATCAGTATGTGAACCTTGTCCCGATGGAGCGGGCGTTTGCGCACCCGGTTTTGAAGCCTGGTATTGGGCACACCTAGCTGGATGAGCACTTACTACGTGTCTAATTAAATCCCCTGTCCCACCGTGACCTTTTCCAATTTTAAATTTTAAAATATTTTTACAAATTTTACATAGAGCTACTTGATTCTCTACGTCCCTATCAAAAAATGTCCATGCATCTGATTTTAATGGTCGTTTTGCTGGACCTCGTCTCATACTAGGGGGAATAGGAGGCATTTCAGTTGAAGGTGCACTAGTGGGTGTGTTGTCATCAACATTAGTGGGTGTATCATTTAGATCATCGTCTAAATTAAAGTCTTCTTAAGTTCCAGAAAATAGCTCCTCGTCTAAATCTAATGGTATTGTAGGAAAATGTTGAGTATCAACAAAATCATCCTGTGTAGGAATAAGATGACTAGAAGAAGTACCCTTGCCCTGGTTGCCCCTACTAGAAGAAGCACCATTACCCTTACCCTTACCCTTAAACATACCTCTTAATCCTTTCATTTTAATTATGATAATAAATAATTAAAGATAATAAAATTAAGTGCGCTAAATAAAATAAACAGACAATAATAATTTAATGAAGGAACGAATGTACCAAACGCCGACGTAACGTCGACGTGTAATCGAGAGGTTGAAAATTGAAACTTTGCTCGATGGAAGATCCTCAAGCTAGTTGCCAACTTCACTCCCAATTTCCAAATGAATAAATAAAATTGAATATTTAGCAAACAATGTAGACTTGTAGAGATATATATTGAGAGATTAGAGAGATTGTAAGAAGATTTGTGAGAAAGATGAAGAGAAAATTAGTTATTTATAGTTGGAAAATTGGGTTAAAGTGTAAATATAATAACTTATGGGTTAAAAATAAATATTAAGGGGTGTGGGGGGGGGGGGGGGGGGGAAGGGGGGGAGGCCTAAAATGGCCGTTGCCCAACGGCCAAAATCTAAAATGGTCGTTGGTGCAACGGTTATATTTGCAAAGGGGGAGAAATCGGGCGCGGGCGGGGTCGGGACGGGCTCGGGGCTGGCTCGGGTCAGGCGGGCCTGGGGCGGGCTCGGGTCTGGCGGGATGAGACATTGTCCCGTCCCGAGTTCGAGTCCCGCCACCATTTTTATTTTGTTTTTTCGAAGGGGTCGGGGCGGGCTCGGGACGGGGTCGGGTCGGGGTCGGGCCGTCCCAGCCCACTGGCCACCCTTACTCTCAAATATCTCTGTTATTAACCTATTCGGTCTACTTTATTTTTATTTTTAACGGAACCACTTTAAAATTCAATGAACTATTTAATTTATTACGTGACACCATCTCATTGATTATTTATATAATTAACTTAGGGGTATATTCAATTAGAATTTTAAAATACTATTTTGGGATAAATAAGTCCAGTGAATTTTAAAAGACTATTTAGGAATGTATTGACTTAAAAAGATTTTTTTAAAGTCCAAATGGATTTACGTTTGGATTTTAAAAGATTTATCATAAAATTTATAAAGATTTAAAAGGACCACATGAATTGTTTTACTTTTCTATTCGGTTCCAACATCACCCGGGGTTGTGCTAGATCCGTCCTATTGGAATTTTTTCCACCACCGCCCGCCATCGATGTCTGCAGTGATGTTAAAGAATGAGAAATCACGGGAAGGTTTTTTCATTTCAATACTACCTTGTTCAAAACTATCAAGATCTTATTAACTTTTCTATCAAGTTTTCACTTGCATAAATGTTAGAATTTGACAGCTTTTCACTTGCAGAATTTTCAAATTCTTCATCTTATAGGATTTGGTATTTATATCTCCCACTAAAAAGTCACACAAAATCCTGATTGTTTAGCAAATTTTTGAATACCAAAAGACTTTTTGTTACTTGCTTAAAATCCTGATTGAATACCACTAGATTTGGACACCCTCTTTAAAAAAAAATTAATAGTCTTAGATTAAATTTCATCAGACTTATTTAGATTATTCAAAAATCTTAATTGAATACCACAATACTTATTTATCCCAAAATAGTCTTTTAAAATTTTAATTGAATACACCCCTCTTAAATCATTAATTCCCGACCCACATTTAACCGGATCCAATCAACTAAACCCTGACTCGCCCCGACTTTAATGAGTTAATCCCAATTAAACCAAACGAAAACCACTGAACCCATTTCATTTCAGCCGAGAAAAGCCGGAGACCAGTCCCTTTTCCCCTTCGTTGTTCCGAAGAACAGCTCCGTCTCCAGCCATTTTCTGCATGAATGTTACCTGAGGGAATATCTTGTGAGCTCTCCACTTAGACTTGCAAATTCCAGAGTTAAAACCTGCATTTTATAGATGACTGCACTCCTCTTCATCACCCAGTTCCGGCAGCCGTTGACCATTTTCCGGCAAGAACAATCATTCTCCGACTGCTTTGTTTCTTTTACTGTTTCCTTAGTAATGCTTCAGATCTGTGATTCTAATGGTGTTGTTCGGCATAATACAGCCTGCAAAAACAAAAAAGAATTTTGAGTTAATTAAAAGAGAAATTCTAGAAAATAATAAATAAACGTTGCCCTTAGATTTATGTAAATAAAAAAGAGAATTTCGTTAGAGCAGGAAACAGTTGATGTTGAGTTTCCCGGAATTGATTGTCTTCAACATTTTCTTTGCCATCGTCTTCATCTTAATCTCCTCCGTTTTTAACATAAACGTCATTGTTAACACTTTACGTAATGAACTTTCACCCTCTTCGTCAAAAAATCTGAAAACAGTATCTGAATTATTTATGGAAATCTCAGTTTCCTGGATGTCCCACGTCAAAATCCGGTGAGTTAGAGGTCTACTAGCCGTGACTTAGAGGTCTTCTAGCCATTATTCTGATCATTTAGTTGGGGCGGGTCGGAGTTTAGTTGGTCGGTTAAATGTGAGTTGAGAATTAATTAATTTACGTTAATTATATGAATAACTAATGAGAGGGTGTCACGTAATAAATAAAATAATTAATTGAGTTTTGAAATGAATCCGTTAAAAATAAAAGATAAAGTAAACTAAATAGATTAATAACAGAGGTATTTGGGAGTCGAAAGGTGGATGGAAGGTATTTTTATAGTAAATCTAATAGTTTAAGAGCATTTTAGATCATTTTCCTTATTTAATAAGAAGTTTTGAATCTTGAAACTCGAAAACTTTTTATAAACAATATTTTACCTCTCTTATGTTGAGACTTTTTATAAACAATATTTTACCTCTCTTATGTTGAGAGGAACAACGTTCCACATTAATAGATGTAAAGAAAAAAAAGTTGAATACAAGATGTAAACATAATCTTAATGGTTTGAGGTTTTTCAAAAAAATTGTGCGGACTTGACCTATAACGGATAATATATATTATGTCATGTTAAGAGTATCTTTAGATTATTTTAGGTTAACGATGACTATTAAAGTCAATAGTTTGACGAGACGAGCATGAAGATGGCAGAGTCCCCCCACCCCCAACCTAGGAACAACACTAAGACGTTTTGTTTTCATTTTTTTGGTTAAAAGCATCGCATACTATAGTGATAGTGCCCTGTCCGCAGCTGTGGAGTCCGTTTTCCCTTGAAAACACCTCCCAGAGGGGAGAGTCATAGTACATATGTACGCTAAAGAATATTACTAGTAAGACAGACATATAAAATGCATATGTACTATAGCTTAAAAAATTAGATCATTGTTCGGGTGTTCTAGTGGTGTCCCCGTCTAGTCTATTATCGCCTTTTCACCGCCACTATACTACTTTGGCCCACCAAATGGCACAACCACAGTAGCTGACTTGGCTCCCTCTTGCTCTGGTCTACACTCCCCTTGCGAGTCGCCACTAGGGGTGGACAAAAAATCCAGAGAACCAAACCAAAATTCGGTTCGATTTTTCTCATTTTTTTTTAAAAAAAAATCGATTTTTTGAAAATCGGACCGAATCAGGATTTAGTAATTCAATTCGGTTTTTAAATTTTTGGATACGAACCGAACCGAAAAAATGAATTAAATATGTAATTAATCTTATTTTTTATTTTAGGCTACTACTATCTCTTGAATCATGAAGCCTTTATGGAAGTCGAACGCGGCATGAACTTGATTAACATATCACAGAAGCATTGAAATAAAATGTAGGGAGAGAAAGTAGTTGTAAATTGGTAAAACTTTAAATGGTCATAACTCTGCGCTCGGATGTCCGTTTTACCCGATTTCTTTTTTTGATTTTGGGTATTTTTTCTAGACGGGGCGGCCCAAACAACCATAAGGCAGTTTGGGGCAGCCAATTTTTTAAAAAAAAACGTCCATTTTCCCAATCAATTTGTGTTTTCCCCCAAATCGATTTCTTTTTTTTTTCCTTTAGTAAACATCTCACGATACACAATAAATTTCAACGTCGAAATTTCATGATAGTGTAGGTGTGAATGTCAATTTCAGTTTTGGAAATTCAATTCCCTGACCCGACCCACCAGAAAAAACTGATATAATCCGATATGTTCGGCGATATAAACCGAACATATCATTTTTTTTTTAAAAGTTGGATTCGCTTTTTTTAAAAAAAATCTGATTTTTATTCGGTTCATATTTTTCGGATACAAAATCGATATACACCCACCCCTAGTCGCCGCCCTCATAGCTCTACTATAAACAAACAAAACTACTACAGATAGACTAGACCATTTCTTATGTTAAACCATTCGATTGAATGCAATTTCTGATGTCAATGATACGAAAAAGGGATATATACAATGAATGGAATATACTACTATAGTATTTGAAAGCATCTGCAAAACCAACAGTTGGCACAGTCGATCGTAGATCCCACGTGATGCCTTGTACCTTCACCTAACCTTGTCTCTCGCTTGTCGATTTGAGTCGAGCTAACTTTTGATTAAGGACTACCGGTGTAGCGTCAATTTTTTTCGGTGTACATCTCACCCGAAACAAGATACCAGGAAAGATAAGATGTCAGCTCATATGTAACTCTGCTCCTCGATCAAACAAAAGTCGTTTGATTCTATATAAAAATGTGTACTCATCGTGGTCGTCCCTCATCATCTCGTACCTACATTCCTAACCATCCCCGGGGTAGAATAAGGATAGCTAGTCACAGATGATGTTCTCACCTACATGGTATACGGTCTGCTGGCTAGGCGAATCGAAGTTATCTTCCGGTCAACTGTCCACTCAATCAAGTGTAAAAAGCACAGTAGAATCACGCAACGCACGTTGCTGGTGTACTTCAATTCAATTCATGAATTAGCCCACTATGAATCTACTACATTTTATTTTCATCATAATTATATATAATTAGATAATAATAACAATAAAGTATATCATTCGTCTCTCTCTTACAACACAACGAAACTAAATGGTCCGAATCTAAATGAATTTTAGGTTGTACACCTAATTTTTCTGGGATTGTAGTTCAATTGGTCAGAGCACCGCCATGTCAAGGCGGAAGCTGCGGGTTCGAGCCCCGTCAGTCCCGACAGATTCAATAAATATATCAATTTATCTCTCCAGTTTCTATGAACGGGGGACATGGACCGTAATTTTTTTCCCGACGGGAGATCTTTTTTTCCCTCGCATTTCTCATCAAAGGGGGATTTTTCATTACTCCAACTAGTATCGATTAATGGGAGAGGGACATATGTGGATTAGTACAATTCATTATTTTTTTGGCATATTCAGGATTTCAAGAGAGACTGGGTCTGATTTTTCAACATGATTCATGTATATAATAGAATAGAGTACCTTATTTCTTTTTTTATCGGGAGCACATACACAAAAGGGATTCCTTTCTTGTACGATACAAAATGAATTTCACTCAATTATATTACCCTTAAAGAAGATTTTTCAAGATTTCACATTTTCCTTTTCTGAAAAATATTTACAGGTCATAAATTTATTTTCTAGATTACTTCCCACCTCCCCACCCCACCCCCACCCCCCCACAAAAAAAAGGTCCACCTAGCCTTTTTTTTGTTCAAAAAGAGTATCCACTTATCAAACTAAAAAAGAATTAATTTTATTTTTTTAAATTTGCCTTTACTAAGTGTTAAAACCGAATCTCAATACCAATTTAATTAATGGCTAAATGAACAATCTTTTTTAACGGAAGGGAACACCATATTAGGCGAAATATGAGAAGTGACCTAATGTTGTACCTTAACTTTACTTCCTCCATTTCAAAATAAATAATTTTTTGGGTGTGACACACATCTTAAGAAAATTAATTAAAAATATTAATTAAATGGTATTTTGTCATTATTATCTTTTTACTTCTTCCCAAACTTTTCTTAAAACTAGAGATAGTCAATGTTGGGATTTGAAAAACTCATTAAAGAGGAGGATAGTTCTTGAAAAAATTAATTGATATATTTTTGGACTTTGAAAAATTCATTCATTTTGGATAATAATAATAAAGCGCCAGAAATTCATTTTTATTGAGATGGAGGGAGTACTTGATATAGTAAAACTACACATATATACCACCAACACAGAGCTGCGTGTGTGCAACAATAATAACTTATATGTACCAGGTATTTACTCCAAATCAATAAATATAAGACATATGTTTTGCATATATATTTTTAACACTTGAACATGGTTAAGTGGCTTGCATTTTCACTTTAACTAGTTGATTCTTAAGGTTAATTACTTAATTATCAGGTATAAACTGTTGGAAATTTGTCTTTGGTGGGGAGGTGCGTCCACCCATATTTAATGAATTAAACACTAGGGTTCCACATGTTGGAGGCTTTGTCTCTTCACACGTGCATAATCTACTAAGTGAGTAGATGACCGTAGGGCTAATAATCGTCAAATTTTGTTGAGAAATGAAAGAGATATTGGTCCACGAAGTAAGGTGTTTGAGGCATGAAAATATGGTGTGAGACAAATCTACCACATCGGTGGAAAAATGAAGAATTGCTCTCTTTATAAGTCTCTAAATTGGCTAAGGGTTTGGGACCCCAAGGGGTAACCCATGTGTTTAAAGGATGGAGGACCTAGATGTGCTTGGGTTCAAGGCTAAGCCCACACACGCGCCGCCGTCGCCCGCCCGTTCGGTCCGGGCTCGGGTCGTTCGTGGGTCTTGGGTCTTGGGCTTCTTCTGATATTATCTCTTTGGACCCCAAATTTTTTAATATTTACAGTTTGGTCCCTGGAGTTTCTGGAATATTGAATTTGGGAATGACCGAATTGATTTTTGGGGGCGTTATTGTGCATTAACCAGCCATTACTTGGATGTTAAGTCCCTCTATTAACAACTATTACTTGGCTGAATTACACTCTCCTTCAATGGCCATAAACATTCATTACTTGGCAGTTTACTCCCTCCTTCAATGGCCTTAAACAACCATTTTCTTGGCAGTTGAGAAGTCCCCCTTTATGCTATATATTGGAGCCTTTTGAGCTGAATTGTGTGACCAACATACACACAGAAAAACGAGACACACTATACACATAGAGACAAAACAGAAAGTCCAAAACGTGAGAAGAAACGTTGGGACGAAAACAGAAACTCTTCCTTCCTTTTTCATTCTTCAGCAAGTCGTTTCGTGTTTGTTTTTCTTCGTCAGAATCAACCTATTTGCTTTGTAGTGTTGATTAGGTGTTGTTTTATCTTGGGAGACTATTGCCCGTTAATGTAAAAGCATATATACAGGGCAATCTTATCTTAAAGACAGAATGCCATCACTCGACTCAGCACACAGTTGTAACAATCCAGATTTAGTGTTTCTTGATTTCAGGTTATCAAGATTCAAGATTCAACAACTTTGCGGCAGTTCTGAATATTGGCTATTTGTTTATCCTTTCGAACACTTGTAATATTTATTTACTTCCCGTGCTGCTTTACAATATCCAACATAAACATCCGTTGCGTGTAACTACTTTCCTGTGGGTAACCTAATAATTACTTCTAAATAGTTTAAGGCAGATTTCCACACATGAGTTTTTGAGTTTAAGTTCTATGCAATAATAATATAAATATTCAGATAATGAAATCAATATAAAATAATTACCAATAAATACTTGCTATAAATATTAATTAATAATCTGAAATTAAATTACGTTAATACGTAAAAAGATTATGTTGTCAACATCAACAACAACAACAACAACATACTCAATGTATTTCTAGAAGTGATGTTTGAAGAGGATAGGATGTACGCATACTTTACCCCTACCCCTGCCTTTGTGAGGTAGAGAGGTTGTTTTCGGTAGACTTTCGTCTCGAAAGAAAAGACATGGATGTGACAAAAAATAGCATGATAAACAACATGATATGAAGAAAAATATAATAATAAAATAGCAAGATAAAAAGTAAATGCGGCAACGCATGGTAATACATTGAGGAAAAGAAACTACGTGATTCCTACCTAATGCAAAAATTATTTGGCTACATATTAACCTTCTAGTCTAATCCTCGACCTTCACACATTTCTATCTAGTGTCATGTCCTCAGCTTACTGAAGTTGTGTCATGTCATGTCTAATCATTTCCCCCCCGCTCTTTTTCAGCCTACATGTACCTCTCATAACTCATGTTATAGCCAACCTCTCAAACCTTTTTACAAGCGCATAAGCACACATCCTTTTTACATGCCCGAATCATCTTAATGTCGCTTTCCTCATGTTGTCCGCCACGGGTCACTTCCACCTTACTTCGTATAGCTTTGTTCCTAACTATATCCCTTCTAGTATACCCACACATCCATCTGAGCATCCTCATCTCTGCTTCACTCATCTTCTGAACGTGGACGTTCTTGACTGGCCAAAACTCTGTCCCCTACAACAAGGCTGATCTAACTACCACTCTATAGAATTTACCTTAAAGTTTTGGCGACATATTCTTATCGCACAGTACCTCAAATGCAAGCCTTCATTTCACCCACCCCGCTCAAATATGATGAGCGACATCATCGTCAATGTCTCCTCATCTCCTTGTACTATAGACCCAAGATACTTAAGACTATCCTTGTTTGGTTGGACTTGTGCATCGATCTTCACTTCTACCTCCGCCTCCTGCGTCATGTCACTGCTTAACCTGAATCCTTTAGACAAAAAGATTATGTTGCCAATATATATGAATTTTAAAATCTTTTATTTATGTTATGAAGTGAGAATTGTGGATAACCAAACATATGAATCTATGATTAGCTCATTCAAGAAGCAAATTTCATCATAGAGGACGTACTATCATAACATTCATTAAAATGATGTTCCCCTCACAACCAACTAATAATATATTTTGGCTAACCCAATGATACATGAATTAGTTAAACTTTAAGATTATGCAACATAACGATGATAACACTCCCCCCCCCCCCCCCCCCCCCCAAATGACTTGATTAATTGAACCCAAACAAAGAACAGAAAAGGACAATAATGAGGCAGAAATATTAAATGGAAAAGCAACCTTAGTTTTGAGAAAGATTTGATTTGTGATACGAGACTTTAATCTAGCAAATGTGTACTTCTTCAGTGTTTAAAAAAGAATAGAGTTGTCTTGTAGCTCAATAAAGAAGTTTCTAGACACTATATAAGTTTCAGAATTAAACACACAATCAGCCTTGTTTGGAGATATTAATACTATATTTTTTTGATAATGGTGGTATTCGAGCTAATTATGTGCAACTTGATTAATCAGTTAGGTGTTTGTTATATGTCTTTTACATTTTAGACATATAAAAAGAAATTACCAATCGTATTTAGATTTAAAATCTGATCTCCTAACTCATTTTAGCTTTATTTACCTCTAGGCAACATCTTTTCGTGCAATTTTAATAAATTGATATGAGATGTACATTACCCCAATTAGGACTAAGTATCATTTGATTATGTTAAAGTTAAAGCCATGACACATATTGTCTTTTTTGACCCGATAAACCTTACAGATTTGTCTTATGAACTACGTTATTGTCGAGTTAAAAAAATATGTGTATCATGTGAACTCGTGCTATACCTTTCTTAGGAAACTCTTCACATTTATGTTCTATTTTATTGTTGGGCTCGCCTATCGTGTAATGTAACACTCATTCTTTAGAAAATTTATGAGCCTAAAAACTTGCAAGTCCTTGTTTTTGACCCGTCCTCGTCAGGCTATCCTTCGTCATGGACAGACCAATTACTACATGATTCTACAAAAAAGAATTTGTTCTATTTTATACAAATTTCATGTATTATTTTTTAGTGATTTCTTATAAAAGAAAAAGGTCATATAATTAAACTAACATTTATAATTGACTACAAAACCAGATCTCTCTGTTAACTCACACAACATCCCGTAATTATTACTACTATATACTATGCAGGCAGAGATAGGCAAATATTAAATGGGAGTTGCGATAAATGGTGACATGATAAATTTTGGATTGTAGTAGTAGTTGAAGGCACAGCAGCTGACCCCTAACAGATTCTACTCATTCCGTCCCAATTATATGACACTTTCCTTTTAAATTAATTTTAAAAAAAATAATATATTTATTTATTTGTTAATAATTTAATTTAAATTTTATCTTTTACAATTAACGATATAATTTATAATCACATGAATATCTTTGACTTATTTTAGATCATATAATTTTAAATTTTTCTTTTATTTCTTAAAATTCATTTCCTTATTTGGAGAGAAGAGAAAAAAACGTGTGCTTGATATGTCTCATTCCTCATTTGTCAAAAGCTTGTCAGATTCATGTGGTTTCAATAACTTCTGCTTTTTCTAACTTCTAAAGTTGTTATGAGAATAAGAACCCGATCCAAGAATTCTCCTACAACATCTTCCCTTTTCCTCCCCCCCCCCCCCCCCCCCCCCCCCGCCCCCGTCATATCATTTGAAAAAGCAAAAAAGAGGGGGTAAAAAGAGAGTAACAAAAGGGAAACAGGAAAAAGTAGTATAAAATAAGGGTGGCCAGTGGGCGGGACGGCTCGACCCCGCGAAAAAAAAAAAAGGAAAAAATAGTGGGACTCGAACACAGGACGGGACAATGTCTCGTCCCGCCAGACCCGAGCCCGCCCCAGGCCCGCCAAACCCAAGCCCGCCCCGAGCCCGCCCCCGATCCCGCTCCCCGATCCCCCTTTGCAAATATAACTGTTGCACCAACGACCATTTTAGATTTTGGCCGTTGGGCAACGACCATTTTAGGCCTCCCTCCCTCCCCCAACCCCCCTACCCCTTAATATTTATTTTGAACTCATAAGTTATTATATTTACACTTTAACCCAATTTTTCAACTATAAATAACTCATTTTCTCTTCATCTTTCTCACAAATCTTCCTGAAATCTCTCTAATCTCTCAATATATCTCTCTACAAGTCTACATTGTTTACTAAATATTCAATTTTATTTATTCATTTGGAAATTGAGAGTATAGTATAGTTGGATTTTCCATCGAACAAAGTTTCAATTTTCAATTTTACACGTCGCGTTACGTTTACCTTCATTAAATATTCAATTTTAGCGCACTTAATTTTATTATCTTTAATTATTATTATCATAATTAAAATGGAAGGATTAAGAGGTATGTTTAAGGGTAAGGGTAAGGGTAATGGTGCTTCTTCTAGTAGGGGCAACCAGGGCAAGGATACTTCTTCTAGTCATCTTATTCCTACACAGGATGATTTTGTTGATACTCAACATTTTCCTACAATACCATTAGATTTAGACGAGGAGCTATTTTCTGGAACTCAAGAAGACTTTAATTTAGACGATGATCTAAATGATACACCCACTAATGTTGATGACAACACACCCACTAGTGCACCTTCAACTGAAATACCTCCTATTCCCCCTAGTATGAGACGAGGTCCAAAGAAAACGATCATTAAAATCGAGATGCATGGACATTTTTTGATAGGGACGTAGAGAATCAAGTAGTTATATGTAAAATTTGTAAAAATGTTTTAAAATTTAAAACTGGAAAAGATCACGGTGGGACGGGGGGTTTAATTAGACACGTAGTAAGTGCTCATCCAGATAGGTATGCCCAATACCAGGCTTCAAAATCGGGTGCACAAACGCCCGCTCCATCGGGACAAGGTTCACATACTGATACTATTCCCGGACCAAGTACAAGGTCAAATTAACCCTATGACGGGGGGAATTGTAGGCCCTAAATACAATAAACATAGAGATAGGGAAGCAATATCAAAATTAGTTGCTGTGGAGGGTTTGCCCTTTTCATTTCCTTCATCTCCCGGTTTTATTCATTACATTAGAGATATATATAATCCTGCTTTTAACGGTTTTCCTAGATCAACTGTTAAGAGAGATGTATTTAAATTCGCGCATGAATATCAACAATATTTACGTTATTCATTATATCATTTTAATGGCAAAGTATCTATCACGTCTGATATAGGTCGTAGTACTAACGTCCATGATTATTTAACTGTAACTTGTCATTTGATAGATTATAAATGGTCTATGCAAAAACGTATCTTAGCGTATAGATATATAGATGATAGGCACACTGGTACTTTTATTGCAGATAATATTTATCAAGTGTGCCATTACTACGGAATAACCGATAAAATTATGACTATTACATTAGATAACGCTTCTTCTAACAATTACGCTATTACAATTTTAAAAAATAGTTTAACTCCATCTTTTCCAGATCATTTTCATATAAAATGTGCGTGCCATATATATAATTTAATTGTAAAGGATGATCTATCACTTTTTGAAGACATTCTTAGTAAAATACAATTTGCTATAAACTTTATTTTTAAAAGTAATAAAGTACAACGTAGAAAAGAAAATAAAAAAACTTGTCACGATTGTGGACTATCTTATAGAAAAATTTCACAAGAAGTATCCACTAAGTGGAATTCTTTATACGAGCAACTACTTGTTGCTTATGACTATATAAAACCTATAACTTTATTTTTTAACTCTCATAATAAAAATCCAGCTTATATGATTGTAGATAGTGATTGGGTAAAAATTTCCGAACTTAATGTATTTTTAGAGAAATTTTTTCAAGCAACAAAAGAATTTTTCGGTATATATTATCCTACTACTTCAGCTATGTTGTTTTATATAACTCTAAAATTTTTATTACTTAGTGAATATATGAAAAAACCAGCTAATATGGCAGCTATTAAAAAAATATTTGTCAAAATAAAAATATATTTTATTTCTATTCCCACTATTTATATTATTGGTTTTGTATTAAATTCGACTATTAAAACAGACGGTACTAAATCACTAATTGAAACTATTTACGATTGTATAGAAGTACTACCACCTCCAAGTCCCAAAAATCTAAATCACCCACCACCTATTGAACAAACTAAAGAAGAAGTGTTGTCTAGCGTAGAACACCAATGCAAAAAAATATATAGATTTTATCAACAAGAAAATGGTAGTAACTTATCGGCTTCCATACCATCTTCTTCATCTTCAACACAACCTCACAAAAGACATGTTGTTTCTGCGGCTAGTATTGAAAGTCCCAGAAATAGAATGTGCGGCCGTACCTCTACTACTAACCAAGTTAGCGAGTTGAATATTTTTGTTTTGCAGGGTTCTGTACCGTAACAAGAAGTTATCAATGAAGATGGACATGAAGACTTGCTTTTGAAATACTTTGGAGGGGGGTAATGAGAAGACCTTTCCGACACTTTCATTGATGGCCCGAGATGTTTTGACCATTCAAGAGTCATCAACTGCGTCTGAAAGCGCTTTTTATGCCGGCAGATATCAAATAGGAGACCATAGACACTCATTAGCGGGAGACAGCTTGGAAATTGCAGTATTATTCAGAGATTGAATAAGAGCGGAGCGGAGAAGGTGCGGTCAACCGGAGATCAACGAAAAAGAAGACGAAAACTACAACGAAATCTTATCCGAAGGTGGTGGAAGCGACGTGGATCAATTTGACCAACAAATATCAATTCCAACCGAAGAACCACAGGAAATCATCAAGCAATTAGAACGGGTTTTTTTGAGAATGTAATTTTTTTAATTGCAATTTTATAATGTAATTTGCAACTTTTGGACAACACCACAAAGTTGCAATTTAGATTTTAGACAATTGTCTTTGTATTACAAAAAAATCATATGTCTATTAAATAATATAAGAGGCACAAAAACAACCTTGGGATGTTTTTATTACACTATCTTGTCTTGTTTATTGAGTTTTTTTTATATATATATGTTATTTAAAAAAAAAAAAGAAAAAGAAAACCCGCCGACCCCGACCCGATCCCGCCCCGCCCCGATTCCGACGGGATCGGGACGGGACTGGAGCAAGTCCCGCCAGACCCGACCCCGACCCTTTCGCCCGTCCCGCCCCGACCCCGCCAGACCCGAGCCTGGCCCACTGGCCAGGCCTAGTATAAAAGGGTTCAAATTCTGTTAAAAGAAAGAAATATTTCTTTTTCTTTATTTCTTTACGTAATTAATAGGTGAGTAGGAAATGCTTCAATTTGTCTAAAATGCCACTTGCAACAAAATGTGATTTTTATGTGGATTCGGCGAATCTATTTTGATTATCCAGTTCTCTATATATAACAACAATAATAATAATATATGCAATGTAATTTTATAAAATTGAGTTTAAGAGGGTAGAGTGTATCCAAACTTACCCCTGCCTCGTGAAGGTAGATAGTATAAATATATATATATACAACAATAACAATAATAACGTACACAATGTACAAAGTGAGTTATGAGGAGAGTAATATGTATGAACACCTTTACCCCTATCTTTATGGGATAATAGAGGTAGAGATGTTGTTTTCGATAGACTCTCGGCTTGAAAAAAAAGAAGAGTTTGAAGCAGGTAGCAAGTAAAAAAACATAACAAGATACAAGGCAAATGAGACAACAAATAATAATACAAATTGAAGAAAATAAACTATGTGATCGCTAGCTAGATACTACTAATAGGAGAACCCTCGGTTACCTACTAACGTTCTAGCCTAATCCTCCGTGAGCTGAAGCTGTGTCATATCCTGTCTAATCACCTCCCTAGTTATTTCTTCAGCCTACATCTATCTCTCCTAACTCATGTTATCACAAAAAATACTTTTATCAATATTAAAACAACAATTTGTGTTTGATCAAGATTCCAAAGTGTTTATAAAGAAAAAATATTTTTTAAAACTTCTGAAAAATAGTTTTGCGGCTATTCAAATACATTTATTTTTTTCTTAAAAAATTAGCTAAATATCTCTGTTTAATTAAACACTTAAAATTAAATACTTTGACTTCTTAAAGCTTGGTCAAACAAGCTAATAAAATATTTAAGAAAATTAAGAGAGAATGTTTAATTATTTAAATAGTTATAGTGTCAACTGTCATATGAGATGAATGAAGAGAATTTGCTCTTTCTTCCCCTCCTGTTTTTTTATTGCCCTTGATGCACAAGACAAGATTTAACTAAAAGTGACCTTATGTAAAAAAAAACCTTAAAAAATGAGAAAATGAGAAAATTAGCAATTCAAAGCAAGGTAAACCTTTTCTTTTTCACAAATAAATCAATGAATCATTACCGAAATTAGCTTGTTGATATTCAAAGTTTTGGCGTAACAATCATGCTCATAATTAATAAACTAATCAATCGTTCACTTATTTACCATCCTTACTATTTACTCTTAATTGAATTTGTTTAGTGGCTTAAGGACAAACAGGTTAAGATTGATCAAATAATGAAATAAACGATGTTAATTTACTATATGAAAAATAATATTGAATAATATGCAAGTAATAATGAGTATAATAATTAAATAAAATAAAGTAAGGTATACTTATTGAAATGGCTCGGGTGTTTGTTAACTGGCAACATCTCCGGATTACAATGGTTAAGAGAGCTTTGGAACTTGACAACTAAAAGATGGTAATGGAACGAAAGTATAATCATATTCTGTGATTGAAAATCTTATGGATGCAAATGAAGAGGAGTGTTCTTATAGATTAACCCTAAGTAACTTTCTTCCATTCTTAATGTCTTATTCCGTTGAATAATTTCTACACGTCTCTCATATGATTAAGAAAGAGTGTTTTGGCCGACCTGCGTTATGTCTTTGGACCTCCGACGGACATAGCCAATCTCTAGGGTCGCCTTCTCTGAATCACGTCTGATTTGTCTTTATCTTTCACGTGCCGAACTTTGAATATTGTCCTATCCAGTTTTTACCTTATACACTAAACTCAATGGTTTCATGTAAAAATAATTGGATAAAATATTTGTTGGAAATTTGCCTTTGGCGGAGAGATGCGACCACCAATCTTTGATGAATTAAACACTAGTGTTCCGCATGTTGGAGACCTTGTCTCTTTACACATGCATGATCTATGAAGTGAGTAGATGACCGTAGGGCCAAGAATCGTCAAATTTTGCTGAGAAATGAAAGAGATATTGGTCCACGAAGTAAGGTGTTTATGGCATGAAAATGTGGTGTGGGACAAATCTACCACATCGGTGGAAATATGAAGAATTGCTCTCTATATATGTCTCAAATTGGTAAAGGGTTTGGGACCCCAAGGGGTATCCCATGTGTTTAAAGGAGGGAAGACCTAGATGTGCTTGGGTTCATGGCTAAGCCCACACGCGCGCCGCCGCCGCCCGCCTGTCCGGTCTGGGTTTCGGGCTACGGGCTGCGGGCTGCGGGCTGCGGGAACTTTCTGATATTATTTTTTTGGACCAGAGAACTTTGCCAGATGTACAGTTTGATCCCTGAAGTTTCTTATGTATAGTTTGGTCCCTGAAGTTTCAGTTTGGTCCCCAGAGTTTCTGGGAAGGTGACGGAAGGTAGAAAACTTTCTGCTGGACTGCGTTTTGGAGCATTAACCATCCATTACATGGCTGATTAACTCTCCATTAACAGCCCATTACTTGGGCAATTGAGCAACCTTCATTCATGACCATAAACCACCCATAAATCAACCTCTCTAATGCCATTAACAACCATCACTTAATGGTCATTACAACCTTGTTTGTGGCTGTTGGGCTGCCTTCCTACATGCTATATATTGAGCTATTTTTTGGCTCAATTCGTGAGAAAAAACAGACTGAAAATACAGCAATATAGCGGACAAAAACGAACGAAAAAAAAATAGAAATACGATGGTGAAAATTCGGCAAAACGATGCTGAAATTCAAAGCAAAATAGTGGCTGAAAAACGGTGACCAAACCCTCATGTATACACAAGATATACACTACAGAGACACACTATATACACAGAGACAAAAGAGAAGAGTAAACAGAAACTCTTCCTTCCTATTCCATATCTTCAGCAAGTCGAGTCATATTTGTTTTCTTCGTCAGGCTCAACCTATTGGCTTTGTAGCGTTGAGATTAAAGTGTTGTTTTATCTTGGGAGACTATTGCCCGCTAACGTAAAGCATATATACGGGGCAATCTTGTCTTAAGGACAGATGACAATTCCCCGACTCAACACACAACGTTGTAACCATCCAGATTTAGTTGTTTCTTGATTTCAGGATATCAAGATTCAAGGCACAACAAGCTTGCGGCAGTTCTCAACATTGGCCTAGCAAGGTTATCAAGATTCAAGACACAACAAGTTTGAGGCAGTTTTGAAGATTGACCATTTATCTATCCTTTCGAACAATTATAATAGTTACTTACTTCCGTACTGCTTTATAAAGTACATAGAGTACCAACAATTTAAGACAAGACTGGATTGTATTACTATTAGTGTTCGAAAGATGTCGGTCAAAAGTTGTGTGACCAAATCTGGATATGGCTGTGGTTTTCTACTTGAAGACAATGATGATGATATTGTTGAAGTTCAACATGTTCATGGTGTCACCGTTCCCAAGAGTGGTAGGAACAAGCGCTCACGAGAGCCTAGGATGTCAACTGGGAGAAGAGGAGAAGGTTGAAGATGTGGTTCTATCTTGCAGCAGAAGGCCTATATCGGTCCCAGACAAAGAATCCGAAATTGGGATAAGTATTTTTCTTACTTGTCAAGAATAAAGATTAAATGATGTCTGATTAAAAATGGATTAAAGTAAGGAGGAATATAAAATTAATTTATATTCCTTACGCTTTAAAAAAAAATCAGAAGTTTAATCTCTTCTTCTTTTCCGTTTAAAGATTGGATTTTGTAAACGATTTAAAAAGATCCGTTCTTTTAAGTGTAATTATTAAAAGTGTGTAAAGTATGTTCGCACATACGATGGAGAAAGATCCACTAACTGTGCGAAAACTGTTACCACTCTTAAGTAAGCGCCAAGAACTATCTGGGCACTAATCATAACGGAAGAAATCTAAAAGCTAAAGACGTTGAGCCTGTCATACTATTTGGCAGAAGATCCTTCATAGGATGATATTAGACACTCAGTCATACAAAGCCTCCGGGACTGGAGTGGGCCAAAATTCCTTTGATATGATGATATTGGACACTCGGTCATATAAAGCCTCGGGCGGCGGGTGGGGCCAGAATTCATTCATAGGAAAAGTAATGGACACCTAGTGTGGTGGGCCGAGTTTCCAGGTCTTAAATGATCCGAAGTCCTAAAGAAAGGCAGAAAAGAAATTGGACACTCAGTCGCCAAAGCAACCGGAGTGGGCCCAGAGTATTCAGATCAAATATGATCCGATTACGCCCTAACCACGGGCAAGAGGTTGTTCATGTGAAGCAACGCCACCTATAAAATAGAAGGGGTTGGAGAGGTTGTCCTCAATAGGACTTCAGGGAATGAGATTACTCTAAGATGAGGTGATATATGTCCCAAACTTATTTTAAGGGATGCTGTTGGTCAAGCTGGTTTGAGACTAGTCCAACAGGTCTGTAATAACTAAGAATGGTACAGTATGTCTGTAGCCAAATGAATGATATATTTGTAATCCGTGCATCTATGCCATCATACATTAAGACACGTTAAATAGCAAGTCATTCAAAAGCTAACGATGTTGAGATTGTTGCCTTCTGTCGACATAAACCCTCAAAATGAATGCGAGGTAGACGAAGAGGCAAAATCACCTTTCCAAATTCCGTCAAGGTAATAGCGAAAGAAGCACCGCTCCTCTAGAACTTAGTCACACCTACTTGGGTGATTTGAAGTTTATACAAAATAGAGGAGGGAGACAAGTACGTTATGACCTTCATTGATGATGGTACAACGTATTGTATCCTTTGTTTATTGAAAAGCAAAGATGAAGTTGTTGAAGCAGATAAGCGCTACAAAGCAGAAGTTGAAAATCAACTAAGCCAATGGATTGCGGAATTCGTAGTGATAGAGGGGGAGAATGTGAATCATCGTTCATTAAATGACTGTTCATTTCTCACCTCAGTCCAACGGTGTTAGCCAAGTGCAAAGTGGTACGCCCAAATTATGTGGGGTGGCTTGGTAAAAGTTGGAATACTGAAACAGGTCAAGTTGTACCTAAGACTGTAGATTGCATATCCATTGGATCTGCAAATAACAGTAGTGTTGATCGCCTCTTGGCGTCAAAGAATGCTGAATTCTTTGAAGATAACTTTCCTTGAAAAAGGAAAAAGGAGTAATTGCTCAAGGTTAACAAGAACCCGCGAGGGCCTGACTGTCCGGAACTAGGGGTGAGCACGGGTACAAGGTACCCAGATACCCGACCGGAACCGATACTATCGGGTAGGTTCCGGGTAGATATATTATAATAACGGGTAGGTTCCGGGTATTAAAATTAGGAACCGATCAATATCGGGTCCGGTTTCGGTTCCGATAAATAGAAATTGGGTACCCGGACCCGGAACCGATACCCGGACCCTATGAACCTACCCCCATTTAAATTATTTAGTTTTGGGCTTTGGGGCGTTTAAATTTTTGGCCCAGTCCGGTTAAAAGGTCATATACGGATACTAGTATACTACGCAGCTCACAGGTTCACTTCGCCCCTAGCCCTAATTTCCAAATTTTTCATTTTCCAGAGGCGCAACTCACAGGTTCACTTCGCACTACTACGCAGCTCGCCATCGCCAGTCGCCATTACGTAGCTCGCGCCTCGCAGTAGCCTCGCCATCGCCATCGCCAGTCTCCTCTCTCACTCCAGAATCTTAACAAAGGTTGCGGTATTGTGCTCGAATTCCTCTCGGTTTTGTTAAAGGTAATGAATAACCCTTAAAGTTGTTGCATAGTGAAGAACATTAGATTTTTGCATGTATTGGCTTAATTTCTGTATTATAATGTTACTGTTTTTTATTCTCAACCCTTGGGTTGATTTCTTGGGTTGATTTATGTATTATAATGTTACTGTTTTTTATTTATGTATTATAATGTTACTGTTTTTTTATTGTTTGTTGTTAGTAATGAATAACCCTTGGGTTGATTTCTGTATTATAATATTACTATTTTTTATTGTTTGTTGTTAGTATTTGGGTTGATTTCTGTTAGAAAAGCTAGTATTTGGGTTGATATTTCCCTTTTATTGTTTGTTGTTAACTTGTTATGCTCAATTTATTGGAGTTGCTGTTTTGTTTTATTTTGATACTTTTTTTGGTAGATGGCTGAGGCTAGCACGACATCCACAACTCGTGCACCATAAAAAAAGAAGGCAACGAAATCTGAGGTTTGGGAGCATTTTGGTAAAGCAATAGATGAGAAAACTGGTAATGTTGTTTCTATTTGTAACTATTGCAATGAAGGCTTAGCTTATAGTGTTAACAATGGTACCTCATCCATGTGGATTAGTATGCAAGTGGACGTGTGACATTTATGGGCGTTTCTTTAGAAGATGTATTTTTGTTTTATGTTTATTTGGAGTTTTGTAATGTATTCTTCATTTAGTTTGTCTTGTAGAAATGTTGAGGAAGAGAAGGCATTTCATAAGGTTTATCTGAAAAATCATAAGAGTGCAAGGGGATGCACTTTGAACTCGAAACATATTTCTGTTATTCATTAAAATGAGGTGATGGTCTTTCTCGCAAGATCAGTACAGTAAATGCTTATGGACTTTAAAGATGTTCTCAAGTCATTACTACATTGAAGCAAGAACTGAATGTTCTCCATTACTAGTATATTTCCATCTCCCTTGAAAAAAAATCAATTACATCTTGGCTGATGAAACTTTATGATTCAGGGAGCAAGTATCATCTGTCTGATGGATCTCAGGAAATGATGAATTGGAAAACCTGCATGAGACCCATTTAGTGGAAGGTGATGCAGAGTTATTGGACTCAGCCTCTTCAGTTTCTCTTTGTTGACGCAGGTGCAAAGGATTCAACAATTACATCGACTTCCAAAATTTTTGATGAATTACCTTACTGGGAGTTTAGATATATTAGAGATATAATTAGAAGTTTGGACTTGGTGCTGGAAGATTTTATTCTGGGTGAGGCTCAGAGTATTATGACTCTCGACCTCTTTGACCGGTTGGTGAATCGAAGACTCGAACGAATAAAAATGTAGAAGAGCGATTGAAGATTAGGAGAAGAGTGTTATTTGATTCGGTGGTTGAATGTCCGGAATTCGGATGTAAACGAGTTCGGGTGGAAGCTTTGAAGCTTGGGCAAAGTGGACAATATTGATCCAAAGGAAGGAGTGGTTGGCGAAAGAAGTGTACGAGAGAGATTGCTTTGGGACAAGCATGGAAGAGTTGATGGTGGATGAGGTTGTTGACAAGGACATGAGCACACAACGCGGGAAGTGAACCGATTTTAGCTTTGAAGCCTTCGAAGAGGGTGTTGACATTGAGAAGAGAATCCTTTCATCTTTGATGGATGAACTGATCCATGACCTAATGTGAAAGAGTCCTCTTCCGGTAGCTTTAATTAATCAATGTGAAGTTCTATACTTTAGCTTTGCTACTTTATAGGTTCCTTGTGCATTGTTTTTTTTTCCTCATGAAAGGTGGAAATCTTAATTTAAGCAAGAGATCAGTGGCTCAAGTGATTGTTCATATTTATTTTCTTAGATAGGATCAAGGTTCCATCATAGGATGATGATTATCCTTTGAATGCCGATGCGTGATGAGAATCATTTCTGTCCAAGTTCTCCCTGATTTTGAGTGTGATATTGATAGGTGATGCCAGAATTAGTAGCATGTTGTGGGCTTGAGCTCAAACTCAGCTCTTATGGCCTCTCATTTTCTTCATTTAGTGATTGTGTTGTATCATGTTCCTCCATTTCAGTCACTGATTTCAGTCACGGGAGACCCATTTCGATTTTCGATCCACCGATTTCCTCAATTTTAGGCTCAAAAGCGGATCTGCAATTTCGTAGTTTTGCAATGTTTTCTTCATTTATTCAACGGAATACCGGATTATGCGGATATGAAATTAGTGATTGATATTTTTGTTAAATGTCACCGGATTATGCTTTGTAATTTTGCAATGTTTTCTACATTTAGTCATTGTGATTGTGTTGTAGTCAATTCGATTTTCGTCACGATTTCCTCCATTTTAGATTTTGTCATTGTGTTGTAGTCATTTCGGTTTTGCAATGTTTACGGGTGCCCGGAACCCATTTCACGGGTTCGATTTTTCGTCGATCACTATTTCCTCCATTTCAAATTCGATCACCGATTATGCGGTAGTATTTATGACAAATGTTTTACGGGTACCGGAACCTACCGGAACCGCAGGGTCCGGGTAGGTTCCGGGTAATGATTGCTATGGGTAGGTTCCGGGTAATGATTGCTATGGGTAGGTTCCGGGTAACAGATTTAGGAACCGATCGTTTACTGGGTAGGGTCCGGGTAGTTTAAAAAAGTTAGGGTACCCGGACCCGCTCACCCTATCCGGAACTAGACGTTCCGTATCTACAGGACTCGAAAGTTGCTAGCTATCCGGAACTTAATATTCCAGATCTGCAGAACTCAGGAATTCGAGATGTTGAACCGAGAAGAAGCAAATAGGTGACAAAGACTTGTTCCATACCTTCTAGCTTGTATGGTTGAGAACGAACCATGGACAATTGACAAAGAATTATCATCTCCAAAAGCACTGTTTTTGGAAAGAAGCTACAAAGAAAGAAATAGATTCTATCATATAGAACCATACTTGCGTAATAGTTGATCTTCCTCCGGAAAAAGAACCTTTGGGTTGTAAAATGTGCTCCACTGTGAGTAGCTTCACATCCAGGGCCATTGTAGTCTTACGTGGCATGGATGTTGAAACAACCTTCCCAACCGGAGAGTTGGAAGAAGAGAATCAGAGTTGGTTTGCTGGACTGTTGGGCTTCTTCCTGAACTTTCATTTTGGTCCCTAAAATGTTTATATTTTGGTCCTGAAAGTTTCGGATAAAACGAAAACAATGAATATGACCACGAAACATTGACTGCGAAGTTAGAAAGCCAACGGTTGGAGAATCAACGATCGAAAGTAAAAGTCATATTGAAATAAAGTCTCGATATGAAAGATATGGGTATCACGATGACATCTTAGGAATTGGATTTCTAAGACATCTAACGGATGGTCGATAGTTGACGAGTCTCGTTGAAGCCACCAATAGATATGAATCATAGAACGATTGGAATCATGGTGCATCCATAAACAAGGAGCGATATGCTCGGGTCACGTGTAGTTCAATGTATTGTACACACTTACAACCGACCTGGTATCGTCATACAAAACAGATCAGTTGAACTAAGGTTCACTGATGATTTTAATACATGATCGGTAGAAGGCGTTAAGTCGGATATGACGATATTTGAATTATTCGCTTATCTACGGATTATAGTATTCTGGATGTCCAACGGTTACGGGAGAACACGGTGATGCAACCGGACATCGGATCGAAGAACACCAAAGCCACAAGTAAATGTGTATGGTGGTTCTTGAAAAATCCTCTAAGCAAACTTGCATCGGCCGATTCATGATGGAATCGGAGTTTATTGCTTTATACAAAGCATGAAAGAAGTTGAGTAACTTCACGACTCCTTAGAAGATGTCCCTTATTGGGAGAAACCCGTGTCTTCAGCAGTTCTACACTGTGGCTAGCCGGTCGGCTTCAGGAAGGACACGGATGACAGCGTCTGGACATATCTGTCAGGAGACATAAGACCGTATGGCAGTTGATCATCACGGGTGTCACTTCCTTGTTTACTAACTAAGGGACTACCCAGAGATCAAGTGTTCTGCATGTCTAGGGGAATGGGCTTAAAACCCAAACAATACGAACCTTTGCGGTGGAAACCCAACCATACTGATTGGAGATCCCAAGAATTTGGTTCAATGGGAAAACTAAGCGGAAAAAAGGTTCAGTTGAGCGCTTCGGTGGAAGCAATAGCACCTCGGATGATGATTTCTGTAGAGAAACATGAATCCAAAGCTGTTCCCGCGATAGACATTAAAGTGCTACCTGCATGGTGGGTAAAGGTTAAGCTTCCAAACCTTTAAAAGATCCTCAAACGGTTGAGGTTAAGGTTGGAGAAACTTTTAATAATTCCTAACACTTGAGAAGTGGGGTATATCAGGATACCTTGTAGGAGATCACCTATTTAAGTGCGAGGATGTCCGCCTCAAATGAACGAACTTAAGAATCCAAGTGTGTCCACGGTCACAACGGACAGAAACGTAAGAAGGAAAATGAATAAGAAGAGTTATTGTGTTGCTATCATTGTCTTGGCTTACACTAAACACTGACGGTTCAAGACATCACGTTCACCGCGCAGTAAGTAAGTCCGATGGTATTCAACTAGGGAAGGTTCAAAGCGAAAGCTACCTCTCCTGATGCAATATCTTTTCGCTAAAAGATTGCTGAAATGTAGGCACCTTGTGTATGCGCCACAATCTCTCTTTCATAGAGGGGATTGTTGGAAATTTACCTTTGGCGGGGAGATGCGTCCACCCATCTATGATGAATTAAACACTAGTGTTCCGCATGTTGGAGACTTGTCTCTTCGCACATGCATGATCTACGAAGTGAGTAGATGACCGTAGGGCCAAGAATCGTCAAATTTCGCTGAGAAATGAAAGATATTGGTCCACGAAGTAAGGTGTTTAAGGCATAAAAATGTGGTGTGGGACAAATCTACCACATCGGTGGGAATAGGAAGAATTGCTCTCTATATATGTCTCAAATTGGTAAAGGGTTTGGGACCCCAAGGGGTATCCCATGTGTTTAAAGGAGGGAAGACCTAGATGTGCTTGGGTTCATGGCTAAGCCCACACGCGCGCGCGCCGCCCGCCCGTCCCATCCGTCCGGTCTCGGTCTCTCGGGTTTCGGGGCATGGGGGACTTTCGATATTATCTTTTTGGACCGAGAGAACTTTGTCGGATATACGGTTTGATCCCTGAAGTTTCTTATGTACAGTTTGGTCCCTGAAGTTTAATATTTACCAGTTTGGTCCCCAGAGTTTCTGGGAAGGTGACGGAAGGCAGAAAACTTTCTGCTGGACTGCGTTTTGGAGCATTAACCAGCCATTACTTGGTTGATTAACTCTCCATTAACAGCCCATTACTTGGGCAATTGAGTAGCATCATTCATGACCATAAACCACCCATAAATCAGCCTCTCTAATGCCATTAACAGCCATCACTTAATGGTCATTACAACATTGTTTGTGGCTGTTGGGTTGCCCTCCTACATGCTATAGATTGAGCTATTTTTTGGCTCAATTCGTGAGAGAAAACAGATTGAAAATACAACAATATAGCAGCACAAAAACAGAGCAGAAAAAACAAAAATACGATGGCGAAATTCGAAAAACAAAGGGGCGAAAAACGGTGACCAAACCCTCACGTATACACAAGATATACACTACGAGAGACACACTATATATATACACGATACAAAAGAGAAGAGTAAACGAAACTCTTCCTTCCTATTCCATATCTTCAGCAAGTCGAGTCATATTTGTTTTCTTCTTCAGGCTCAACCTATTAGCTTTGTAGCGTTGAGATTAAAGTGTTGTTTTATCTTGGGAGACTATTGCCCGCTAACGTAAAATCATATATACGGGGCAATCTTGTCTTAAGGACAGAGGACAATTCCCCGACTCAACACACAACGTTGTAACCATCCAGTTTAGTTGTTTCTTGATTTCAGGATATCAAGATTCAAGACACAACAAACTTGCGGCAGTTCTCAACATTGGCCTTGCAAGGTTATCAAGATTCAAGACACAACAAGTTTGCGGCAGTTTTGAAGATTGACCATTTATCTATCCTTTCGAACAATTGTAATAGTTACTTACTTCCCGTACTGCTTTATAAAGTACATAGAATACCAATAATATTTTATAATAAATAAGCCCATAGTTCTAACTTCTACCAAGTTAGTTCCTCAACTCTCTCCAGATCTATGTAACTCATATTCTCAAGTCTCAACTGTCAGTTAAGTAGGTAAGACTCGAGATTAATATTTAACAAATCAATATTTTAGTTTATTGTTTCTAGATGAAACTCAAGGTCAAGTGACATACGTTTGAAGTCAACCAAAGGTTAATTTGGAAACTCAAATTTCGATTTTTTTTAAAAGGTTGGTATAACTTTCTTTGCAAAAAAAGGTTAGCTTACTTTTTTTATTTATATTTTTTAATCTTTCAAAAATGCAATTTTATTTTTGAATTTTTTTAAAATATTGACCTTTATTTAAGAAAACTCTGTTGAAGATTAATTCAAAGTTGGAATAGCAGAAATTTATCTAGGATTTGATATTTAATAGTTTTTTAAATTAATGTTTGTAGGTAAATTATATTGCAATATGAATTCAGTTTCTAGTCCAAGTATGTTATGTAATATTATAAATACAAGTGTTATTAGCTATTTTTTACGGGAAAAATATGAGATTATAAACATATTATTTATAAAATAAATATTATTTTCCTTCAAACTCAAATAAACCTTTTCTTCAAGGACTCAAAAAGTGAAAATAAAAACTCATGTTTGGAGAAACTTTAATCCCCACCTAATTTCTTTAATAACTTAGCAATATTCAATATATACCAAAAAAGGAAAAATAAAAAGTCCAACAGTTTTTTATTCTTACAATCTATTTTTGTTGCCCAAATATTTATGTATATTTAAATTTGCGTTGCATAAAATTCCATTCTAGGAAGTCCATTTGTTCCATCACCTCCTTTTTATTTTTTACAATCTAACAAAATCATTTTAAAAATAAAATAAAAATTCATTTATCCTATATACCTGACTGTGCAGCTTTGCACTATAAATATAGAAACATATCTATCTTTTATCACTTCCTCACCAGACACAAATCTTACATTTCTCCTTCTCTCTCTACCATTTCCTTCATTTATTCGCCGGATCTCCGGTAATCTGCCGGTCGGACTTTTTTTTGTCGGCGAAAATGGGAGCGACTATTTTAACGGATCTCGGAATGGAGATTTTGATTCCGTTATGTGCCGTTATCGGAATCGCTTTCTCGCTCTTCCAGTGGTTTCTCGTCTCTAAAGTGACGGTCGGTAACGATAAGCCTCATTCCTCCGGCGCCGACGATAAGAATAGATACGCTGAATCGCTTATTGAAGAAGAAGAAGGCATTAATGACCATAACGTTGTTCAAAAATGTGCCGAAATTCAAAACGCCATTTCTGAAGGTAATAAAATTACCACACCGCACCTTGCTTTTAGTGGTATTTAGCAAATTTTTGAACATTTTGCCTTTAATTTGAATCTATACGAGTAAATCTAACATTTTTATGACGATGAGCACTGTTTTCTGTGCTTACTGTGAGTTTATTTGAAGTAATTTCTCTATAATTATGTTAATTTAATAGATTTTTTTTTTTTTACATTTTGTATTTAATTTGAATCTATTTTTTTGCTGAACAGCTAATATACCTTAATGTAAGTGCTAAAGTTATACTGGTAAATTTTATTTGACTATTTTTTGTGTTCTGTATGAGTAAATCTAGCAATTTTTATGCTAATGAGTACTGTTTCTGTGCTTGCTGCGAGTTTATTTAAAGTAATTTCTCTATAATTTTGTGGTTTTCTTGTTCTGTATGAGCGAATCTCGCATTTTTATGCTAATGAGTACTGTTTTTGTGCTTATTGCAGGTTATTTGAAGTAATTTCACTATAATTTTGTTAATTTCATAGTTTGGTTTTGTTTGCTGTGGTAATTTGAGATGGATAATACTGATTTATGTTGTAAATTAGTAGTAGTTGTTTCTTTGCTGATAGATGAAGATCTAGGTTATTTGTTCATTGCGTGTTGTTATCATTATTAAATAATGTAATTCTTTCTTGCTTTTCTGACACGTTTTTGTAGACTTATACTCTACTTTTGGTCATTAATTATTGTGATTGTGAAGGGAATAATCAATTGCAAATTAGGTATTATTCCAAGCGACCTTTCATACCTAATAGTAGATCTAAGATATATGCCGTGTTATGTTGGTAATTAGCTATAACACTATCACGTGTCAACTAAATAATATAAAAGGTCACCTTACTGTCAAGGCTGCTGATTTGAAATATTTGAAGTCTCTTTGCTAATTATAGATTAAGATTAAAATTTTTGATTCCTTTTTAATTATCTTATGGATTTAAGTATTAGATCTGAACATTGCCTAACGACATCATAGGAAAAGGTAAATATTGTGTTCAGAGGGAAAATTGCCCTGATTGATACAGGGTTAGTTTTGTAATTACGTTGAGCATCCTGGATGTCCATTTCAAAATATTGAATCAATTAATAAAAGAAAATAGAGGTGTTTTAATATCTTAAATCAGGGAGATCTGAACATTTTACACTCTGCCAACAAGACTGCATTCCTTTTGCCGACTCATTTCTGTGGAATGCTTACTTCACCATCGCTGAAAGAGAAAAAAAGGAAAAATGAAGGGGGAAATAGGGAATTTGGGAGTGACAAGGATGATTTACTTAATATGGATGAGAAATAAAGAATTTGATAAAATTAATATAGTGTGTAAAAGATTGAACAGCTACTTTTTTCAATTGCTAGATTTTGTTTAAGTTCCATTTGCTTTTAATTTTTCTAATGTGTTTTCCTGGCAATTTTTTCGGACCATATTTGATGGGAAATTGCAAAGCTAGCTACTTCTTGGTTAGTCATTTCTGCCCGGTCAGTTACTGTAGAGGAGGAACTCTTACCTGACTATTAACTTTTGCAATGGATTCTTCGTGATCTTAACTGTTGAATCTATTTATACCACAGGAGCAACCTCATTTCTCTTTACAATGTACCAGTATGTTGGTGTTTTCATGGTTGCTTTTGCAATTTTAATCTTCGTTTTCCTCGGGTCTGTTGAGGGTTTCAGCACAAAGAACCAGCCTTGTACATATGACAGCACCAAAACTTGCAAGCCGGCTCTCGCCACTGCTGCCTTCAGCACTGTATCTTTCTTGCTTGGTGCTGTTACCTCTGTGGTGTCCGGATTCCTTGGAATGAAAATTGCTACGTATGCCAATGCCAGAACTACCTTGGAGGCGAGAAAAGGTGTCAGCAAGGCTTTTATTGTTGCATTCAGATCTGGTGCTGTGATGGGTTTCCTTCTTGCTGCAAACGGTCTTTTGGTTTTGTTCATAACCATCCTTCTATTTAAGATGTACTACGGTGACGACTGGGAAGGTTTATTTGAGGCTATAACTGGTTATGGTCTTGGTGGATCTTCAATGGCCCTCTTTGGTAGAGTTGGTGGAGGGATTTATACTAAAGCAGCAGATGTTGGAGCTGATCTTGTGGGCAAGGTGGAGAGGAACATCCCTGAAGATGATCCTAGAAACCCAGCGGTATGGTGGTTATTTATCTATTAGAATGTAAAGATCTACGTAAAACTTATTTTCTAGTTAGCATTATTAAACACTTCTTTTCTAGTTAGTTCTCAAGTGTAAATAGTCTCTCAGGTGATTGCTGACAATGTTGGCGACAATGTTGGAGATATCGCTGGTATGGGATCAGATCTGTTTGGATCTTATGCAGAATCATCCTGTGCAGCTCTTGTTGTTGCTTCAATCTCCTCCTTCGGTGTCAATCATGAGCTTACGGCTATGCTATATCCCCTTCTCATCAGCTCTGTCGGCATCCTTGTCTGTTTGCTTACCACCTTATTTGCAACTGATTTCTTTGAAGTTAAGGCTGTTAAGGAAATTGAGCCAGCATTGAAGAAGCAACTCATTATCTCAACTGCTCTCATGACTATTGGAATTGCTGTTGTTAGTTGGGTTGCCCTTCCATCGACCTTCACAATATTCAATTTTGGAGTTCAGAAAGAAGTAAAAAGCTGGTAAGTCTAAAATCTGTCTGCTGCTTTTATAACTTGGTCTTGTGACACCAGTGCATTGCCTATGTCTATATATTGGTCACATTATCTGGGATTTGGTTGTGAAAGACCGGAAGGTTGTAAGCATGAAGTGAGTTCGAAGATTGAAGAATCCCTTGCAGAAAATTGGACAAAAGCTTTTTCCACTTGAATGGATGAAAAAAGCTGCACTTTTGATCTGCCTTTACCCGTCTTTTAAAATATTTAATACTGAGGCTCACAGTTATCCGGATCTGATTTAAACTTGCAGGCAGTTGTTCTTATGTGTCTCAGTTGGTTTGTGGGCCGGACTTGTTATTGGGTTTGTCACTGAGTACTATACCAGCAATGCTTACAGGTGGGTACCTGTTTTTTTTAGTCACTACCTTAGCTTCTTTGGCTCTTGTATATCAGAACTTGATGTTTTGTTCTTTTTTCCTCCTTCCCCAGCCCTGTGCAAGATGTCGCTGATTCATGCCGCACTGGTGCTGCCACCAATGTTATTTTTGGCCTTGCCTTGGGTTACAAATCAGTTATCATCCCCATTTTTGCCATAGCAATCAGTATATTTGTTAGCTTCAGCTTTGCTGCAATGTATGGCATTGCAGTTGCTGCCCTTGGAATGCTGAGCACCATCGCGACTGGTTTGGCAATTGATGCATATGGTCCCATTAGTGATAATGCAGGAGGCATTGCTGAGATGGCTGGAATGAGTCACAGAATCAGAGAGAGAACTGATGCACTTGATGCTGCAGGAAACACCACTGCCGCTATTGGAAAGGTAAATTAAATTCACTCCTACTCTACACTAAGCATTGTGAGGTTTAGTGGGAAGTCACTATATGACCTTGTGATGACAAACTTCCTTGTACCTATAATAATGACAGGGATTTGCCATTGGTTCTGCTGCTCTCGTGTCTCTGGCCCTCTTTGGTGCATTTGTCAGCCGAGCAGCAATTTCCACTGTAGATGTCTTGACACCTAAAGTATTCATTGGTTTGCTAGTCGGTGCTATGCTTCCTTATTGGTTCTCCGCCATGACAATGAAGAGTGTTGGAAGTGCTGCTCTTAAGATGGTTGAGGAAGTGCGCAGGCAATTCAACACCATCCCTGGTCTCATGGAAGGAACTGCCAAGCCTGACTATGCCACCTGTGTCAAGATCTCCACAGATGCATCAATCAAGGAGATGATCCCACCTGGTTGTCTTGTCATGCTCACACCATTGATTGTTGGGATCTTGTTTGGAGTCGAAACACTTTCTGGTGTGCTTGCCGGATCTCTCGTCTCCGGTGTACAGGTAAAACATATCGAAGATTGAGAATGTGTTTTTAAATACTTGAAATGGTCTAATTCTCTAATCCTGGATGAACTTTGTTCTCGTAGATTGCCATCTCTGCATCTAACACTGGCGGTGCCTGGGATAATGCTAAGAAGTACATTGAGGTAAAAAAAAAATTGTTGGACCTTTCACTTTGGACTATGCTATGCTATATAAATTATGGTTTTTTCCTTGTCAAAAATATAAATTATGTTTTTCAACTCTAATGATTTGTGTTGGTCTTTGAATCACAGGCTGGAGCCTCGGAACATGCAAGAACTCTTGGCCCCAAGGGATCTGATGCACACAAAGCTGCTGTAATTGGTGACACTGTTGGTGACCCTCTAAAGGACACATCTGGACCATCATTGAACATTCTTATCAAGCTGATGGCCGTCGAGTCCCTCGTGTTCGCTCCATTCTTCGCCACCCACGGTGGTCTTCTCTTCAAGTTGTTTTAAGACAAATGCAACTCCTATTGTCACATGACTGTATCACGGATCTATCGTTCCTCTTTTTCTCCCCTTATTTCATCCAAACTTCCTTTCAAGCATTTTTCGTGTTTTTAGTAGCTAGAATGTTGGGAATTAGCATATGGTGTAGACTGTGGAGGGAGATATTCACGAGAATGCGCGTTGATGATAATGGTGATGATGGTAAGGGTGAAATGTTTTTTTGCAGAGTTCAGAAGAAACATCAATGTTCTTTCCTAGAGTAATTGTATGTCTTTTTTGTCAAAAATACCTTTGAATACTTCTTGAGCTTTATATGCATTTTGTCATTTCTTCTCTACAATCTACAACAAAAGGGAGAGGTTACATTAAATAACCTGTTGGGCCTAGCTTCTTAGCCCAAAATCCCTTCATGGCCCGAGGCTTCTAATAGCTTGTTGGGCCTAACTTCTCAAAGGCCGAAATGTTTATTTAAATAACAAATACTTTTTTTAGAGAATGAATGTGTTTGATTGAGCTTATGATGAAGAAATAAGTGCTCTTAAGTAATCGTAGATTTTTATAGCATTTAAGCATAAGTTAAAAAACATTTTCTCCTAAAACAAGTGTTCTTGAGTTTTTTAGGACAAGATTAACAATATTAAAATTTCGTTTTAATAAAGTTTATTAGTAGTAATTTTATTGTTTGTAATTTGAACTTAAAATTACCTTTTGAAAATATTTGATCAAATTTAAATTGCTACCCTTTCAAGACATTTTCTTTAAGTATAATTTTTATAAAGCATACTTTTCAAAATAAATTAATTTTGACATCTTGGCCTAACCAGTAGGGGTGGGCATAAACCATTGAATTACTGAATCAAATAGGCATTTACCGTATTCAAGTTTGATTTATCGTACTAGATAGAACTTTGAAAGTTCAGTATTTGGTGTTTACTTTTAATTACCGATTATCAAATTACTGAAATCGAACTTTGAAATACCGAACGGCTACCGCTAATTGCTTACCATATATGCTGGTATTATTAACGAGTGATGTGGATGTATTGATTGACACGTGACGCTAAATTCGTAATGTTAAGGCTTGAGAGTGGAGCTTTAACATATATATGTAATTTATCTAAAAGCTAACATGTCAATTCTTGGACATATCTTGTCAAAATATCTTTTTCTTTAATATGTAATTACCGAATTATCGTACCGAAGTTTGATTTATCGGATCGAACTTTTAAAAGTTCGTTATTTGATATCTACTTTCGATTGCTAAATTATCAAAACTGAACTTAAAAAATACTGAACTGAATACCGAACACCCACTCCTCTTAACCAACTTAAGAAGAAGGCAGCCAGTTGAATCAATCAAATATTTTGACAACATAAAGAGCACTCCATTTGTTTAATCAATTCAGTTAACACGAAAGGACGTGTTGCAGCAGACGAGACTGCTCCTTCCTTAACTAAAGGTTTCGGATTCGAGCTCTGAGTATAAAAAAATTCTTGGTAAGCGCTTCTCCCCGAATGGGGCCTACGCAACGCGTATCCAAATATAGTCAGACTTCAATACGAGTACCGGACACCGGGCGGGAAACGAAAAAAATCAATTCAGCTAAATGTATTTTGCGCTATCCCAGTAAAGGAGGAAGTAAAACTTCTTGTTAACAAAAAAAAAAAGAAAAGGTACTATATCTTGTCCATCCAAGCAAAGTTCAGATTCTGATATATGATAAGAGCAATTCTGGTTCATATTTTATTTAATGTAATCATTTTCTCTATTTTTTCACTTATTTTAATGAACAAAATAAAATATTTTCTGAAAAAAACTAAAGAAATAGAAATCACCTTATCAAATAGTGGCAGTCCACTCCGTCCAGTTGATATGGCTAAGTCCTGATTTGTGGTTGTGAAACTCGGTCAGTGAAAGATAATCAAACATTTTCTTTTTTAAAAAATATATTTTTGCTGTGAAAATTTGGGTGAATCTTTTGTTTAAAAAGTTTTTAGACTAAGAAAATCAATTGAAAATTGATATCTAATCCTCACAGGAAATTTGATGTATAGATAGACTCGCAATTCAAATGTTGGTATTCTTTGTGGAAGAAAACTAGAAGCCAGCCCATATATTAATTCCATTTGGTCAAATATGGTAAAAATTAGAGAAGATTAGGTGGAAAGATCAGTTTTCGGATCCGCTATGAGTTTTTAGCCACGGTTTAAAATAAAGACTAATCACATTTTATTGTGAAAATAAAATTTGAATGAAAGTACCCTTCGGAAGAATTTGTAAAAGTTTGAACCTCATGAATCGTTAATTTGTATTGAACTTATAAAAGTTCAAAAATTCAGCGGGTTTGATACTCCAATTAACTTTTGAACCCCATGAATCGTTCCTTGTGTTTCACTTGTCAATTCTTCGAATTTCATGAGCTTTCTTGGAGTTGTTCCATGTTTTAGTTGGTTAAATATGGTAAAAATTAGGTGGAATGATCAGTTTTTGGGTTCGCTACGAGTTTTTAGACACTGTTTAAAAGAGTAGTAAAGAATAATCATACTTTACCATTAAAAAAGATTTAAGAAAAAATTACCCCTACGTAAAACATGGAAGAACGAACTTATAAACATTTGAACCCCATAAATCGTTCATTTGTATTGAACTTATAAAGATTTAAACTAAGGAACAAATTATAAGATTTTAAACCCCATGAATTATTTCTTGAGTTCCACTTGTCAATCCTTCGAATTCTATGAGCATTTCTTGTAGATATTCTATGGTTTAGTTGGAATGTTTTTATCCAAAACTTCTTCTATATCAAAAAAGTGATTAAACATTTATAATTCTTGAAGTACTAATATCTGATAACAGCTGTTAGAAAGAAGTGGCTATTTCCCCACTTTTCTCTTTAATATGACCTTTTTGTGTTTAGCCGAACAACTGTATCCATTTACAAGATCTGACCTCCTTCTTTGATCCACTCAACTTTTTTCTTAAATGGAAAATGTATATCTCACCAACAATTCAAGTTAATAAAATTTTATATTACTGAAATTGTTTCAAACTTCATATGTTAATTTCCATTTAGACTGAATCCTTACATAATACACATAACTAACCTTTGGGATGGCACGGATATAAATTATCAAATTAAATTTGGACCTTGACTAGAAGGAACATGTGTATTATGTAAGGATTCAGTCTTTTATATTGTTCTTAATTTTCTTTTATGAGTTAATCTGAAACGTTCCTCTCTTAATTGTAATAGTTTCCGTGGAAATGCAAAATTTTCCTATTCAAATTAATCAAAGTTCATTATGATTTTTTGCATTTCGAACCATTATTTTAGACATTTTTTTCATACGTGTGCAATAATCTGTTTACTGCTAAGTCTATGTCTTAGATAGAGAGGAAGTAAATAGTGAAAGAAAATAGTAAGTAAATAATTCAGAAGTTAGGTTCATGTATAAAATGTTGTTAATTCTTGAAACTCGTCAAAGCTATATAGATATTATTATTTTTTAAATTAAGTTAAATAAACTCAAGAGTAGAAGATAATTATATAACGAATTCATTGAAAAATATTCCACTATGAGCTATTAAAGTACGCTCAGACATCGTCAATCTCCAACTCAAAAAGTAGGGTAAATCAAATTACACATAAGTTTAAAGATATTGAATCCTTTGAGGAGTTAAGTTATATGTATACATTGACTATGTAACGCTTCTTCTAATATTATCAATAAATATTACTTTGTGATAGTAGATTATATAGTTAATATTTTTATTATATAGATTATTAATTTATTTATTAAAATAAATACTTATAACTATTTAATACATGATTTGATACGTATAATTTTTTACATAGTTAATACATAAAATTTAAATTCTTTCTAACAACATTCTTCATTAAATTAGATAGGGACACATGCGGTATTGATCCTCCTCTTCTTAAGAATCTTCACTAGCTCTATAGACTTTCCCGTCAAAGTCCCAATGTTCCAAGACCCCATTCTCAACCTAGCATCTCCCTTGCCCCATTTAGCCCCTAACCCTCGCCCCCGATCGAGAATATGACCCTAGTCTACCATCAGTCACCAAAGCCACTAAAGCGGGTATAAACTAATAGTCTAATCCAAGGTTTACACCTACAATAGGAACGCCAAGAATGATAAAACTAAAGGCAGGAAGAGTAAAATGCAAGAACGTAATATATTAAGGGCAGAATCAATATATTATGAAACGAATTTGACAACCAAGCAAATATAAATTAGCAACAAGAATGAAGGCCAGAGAGATAAAACCCGGATGTTTGGCGGAAGACCGGCAGTTGATGCTTTGGATATATCTCTGCTAGTACCTGCAAAAGCAAAGCCAAGGAAAACAAAAAGGGAGAAGGGAAGAAATATAGGGGCAGGGTCACCCGACAACCGGATCTTCAAATCGAAGATGATCCAAATGGTCAATGTGGAGTGAGGAGGACGACGAGGTGGATCACAACTTCTCTTCAATAACTCATGTAAATCAGTCAAACCAAAAGATTGGAGAAAAAACCGAGATGAAAAAAAGATTGAAGATTGGATCTTTAATAGGGTTTAGCCACAAAGACTTAAAACCCAGATGAAAAAAGCTTGGATCTGTTCAGCTAATAAGAGTAAAAACCCATAAAATCAGAGCATTAAAGGAGCAAAGTTGTGGAAAAGATTGAATTTTTAATGGGTTTCAGCAACAAACTGCTTGGTTGTTTGAAAAACTTAATTCTTATGGGCATATGGGAGTTGTCATATCTTAATTAATGTAAACAATGAATTGTTCTGCATTTCTGCTCATAAAAATTAAGTTACAAATCCAAGTTATTTAGTTGAAGTCATACTTTAGAAAGAGATGTTGTCACACAAGTTTAGTTCTTACATGAAAAATCTTGAACCTTTTGTTCTGGAATTTAAGGATTCTCCTTCTGTTCCCTTTTATTATAGATTTTTACCTTTTCCTTGTGCAAGGGAAAAGAAAGGTATAGGAACACAGGGAAAAGATGAGTTCAACAAAATGATGGTTAGCTCTCTGTATTTCTATTATGCATCAACATCATTTTGGGTCTGGAAAGGTGGTGATGCAAGAATAAAAGGACTTCTTCAGTTTGTGGATCACGTATTATGCCTTGTTCCAATTGAAGCACAAGTCTGTAAATAAAAAATGGACTAGCAACAACTGTTGTTGGTCATTCCACCCTTGAAGATATTTTGAAATTTCATTAATCACACCTCTTTTTTAGTCATTGTTGTAGTACCAAATCGACTTTCACTCTTTAATTGTTTCCTTCTTGAATTTGTGTACCAGTGGCTAGATGTGGATTAACAACAACCCTTGAGTTCGAATAGCTTTTCGGAAGTATTAACAGACAATTCTTCTCACGGGAAGAAAACACAGAAAGTCTGCCTTCTAGGCTGAAAATGAACTTTCTAAGTTGGACTAAATCTTTAACGACACAATCTTGAGGGAATAAAGCTTCTTCAAGAATTGTCTGTTCTTCGAATATTTTCATGAAATATCTTTCTTTTTTTGGATTACATTCCAAATATTCTGAACTACTAAAACTTTTACAAAATTGATAACTAAGGGTGTAATACTTTTCAATTATTCGTTAGAACTTCTTGAAACATATTACTGTTAAATAAGGCAATATACACACAATATACAGGTGTATATTGCCTTACTCAAGTCACGGATTCTGCCCATATTAGTGGCCACAGTTTTGGTGTTAATTGGACATAAGAATATTGTATATTTGGAAAATATACGTGTAGTATATTGTAATGTATTTGTTACCTAAATTAGGATTATACACTACCATAATTATAGAGTTAGAATTATGGTAGAATAAGATTTTAGGAATAGAATAGGAATAGGATTCTCATATTTTGTAACTTGTATATATACCTATTCAATTAATGAAAATAATCAAGGGGATTATTTCTTTCATGGTATCAAGACACTAGGTCTAAACAAAAGTTTTCTCTCCCAACTTTTGCCTCTTTTCGGCCGAGACCCCCCCCCCCCCTCGGGTTTCTCTTCCAAAATTTCGTCTTCCGCTCTAAAAAACCTCTCTTAAATTTCCCCTCCTTTGTTCTTTCAATATGTCTAAGAACAATTATCATCCTGCCCTCATGGTTTCCAACATCAAGAACAATATCCCTATTGTGCTTGAAATGGAAAACGTCCAATATGCGACGTGGGCAGAGTTGTTTAAAATACACGCTATCTCCCATCAAGTTATCCATCATATCATTCCTCCCGCTACACCCCTTCCCGAGGAGGATCCTCAATTATGGATTACGCTTGATGTTACCGTTCTCTAGTGGATCTATTCCACTATTTCAGTTGACCTTCTACAAACGATTATTGAGCCGGATACCACGGCTATGGCTACTTGGAATAGATTGCGTGACATATTCCAAGATAACCAACATTCACGTGCCGTCACACTTGAGAAGGAATTCTCCCTCGTTCGCATGGAAGAATTTCCTAACGTATCTGCTATTGCAAGAAACTTAAAGAGTTGGCAGATCAACTCTGTAATGTGGGCGCACCTGTCACCAATAATCGTCTGGTCCTACAATTGGTTGCCGGCCTTTCAGAGGCATATAATGGCTCTGGAACTCTCATTCGTCAAAGCAACCCTCTTCCCGCCTTTTATCAAGCCCGCTCCATGCTTACTTTGGAAGAAGCCGATTTGGCTAAAAAGGCGATTACCGGAGCAAGCCCCGTCGTCATGATGGCGTCCTCCCCAAGTTCTTCGGGTTTTGTTAATAATTCGGCCAAAACCATAATCATGGTGGAGGTAAGAATAATCTCAAGAATAATAACAAAAACCGCGGGGGCAAACGCGGCGGTTCCGATAGCAGTTCCGATGGTGAGCAAGTAGGCAGTGGGCCCCGTCCAGTGAATAGTGGCCCACCGCCCTATGGTCCCAGCAGTGGGGCCCATGGCAGTGGGGATGGGGCAGTGGGCCGTGGGCCAGCAACCCCCTGCGCCGGCGACTTCCAGCGACGGCCGGTGGGCCGGCCAACAATCGAGCCCGGCAACCGGCGGTGGCGGCCCACTGGCCAGTGGCCCAGCAGCGCCAGCAGCAGTTCCAGCGGCTATGGCCCATTTTAGTCACGTCCGGGAATACTTGGGCCCCGACCTCCTCAAGCCCATCATGCAGCACGCCCCACTCAGACCGATATCGAGGCCGCGATGCACACGTTGGGGTTAACTCAACTGAACCCAAATTGGTATATGGACACCGGTGCCACTACTCACATGACTTCCGAATCAGGTACTCTCTCATCTTATTCCAATTTGAGCACCCTTCGAGGGATAATTGTTGGTAATGACAATTCTATTCCAATTCTAGGGTATGGTCAGAAAACGTTGTCTCCCTCCAATCCACCCCTTATCTTGAAAAATACTTTACATACCCTCAAATTGATTAAAAATTTAGTGGTTGTCCGAAAGTTCACCACTGACAATTCCGTGTCTGTTGAATTTGATCCTTTTGGTTTCTTTGTGAAGGATTTCAAGACGGGGAGTCATCTCATGAGGTGTGATAGTAGGGGGGATCTTTACCCTATCATGTCCGGTTTCAGTCCATCGAGTCAAGCCTTGCCGTCAGCCTTTGCAGCCATTTCTCATTCCTTGTGCCATGCTCGCCTTGGTCATCCGGGCTCTTCTATTTTATCAGTTTTAGATAAAAAATAGCTTTATTTCTTGTAAGGGTACGAGTCGTACTCCACTTTGTCAATCTTGTTCATTAGGAAAAATTGTTAAGTTGCCTTTTGTAGACTCCAATTCTCATACTTCAATGCCATTTGATATTATTCATAGCGATCTATGGACGTCTCCTGTTCTTAGTTCATTGGGTCATCGATATTATGTTCTCTTTTTAGATGATTATTCTAAATTTTTGTGGACGTTTCCAATTGCGAATAAATCACAAGTGTTTTCCGTCTTCATTAAATTTAGAGCGTTCATTCGTACCCAATTTGAAAGAGAAATAAAAAATATTCAATGTGATAATGGGAAAGAGTATGACAATAGGGAGTTTCGGGAATTCTGTGCTAATAATGGGATCAATTTTCGGTTTTCGTGTCCTCATATATCGTCTAAAAATGGGAAAGCCGAATGCAAAATTCGTTCCATAAATAATATTGTCCGCACTCTCTTACTTCATGCTTCCGTACCCCCATATTTTTGGCACCATGCTCTGCAAATGGAAACATATCTTCTTAACATAATTCCGTCCAAAGGTCTGACATATTATTCTCCCCTCCAAATCTTATATAATAAGAACCCTTCTTATTCTCATCTTCGGGTTTTTGGGTGCTTGTGTTATCCGTTATTCCCATCTACCACAATTAACAAACTTCAGGCTCGGTCTACCCCGTGTGTATTTTTGGGTTATCCGTCTAACCATCGTGGTTATAAATGTTTTGATTTATCTTTCCAGAAAATCATAATTAATCGCCATGTCATTTTTGATGAAACCCAATTTCCTTTTACGAAAGATCATACTCCCGAGCCTAGGTCGTATAATTTTTTGGATGATGGTATATCTCCGTATATTACTCATCATTTTTCGGACATGTCCCGCACCCAAAATCCTCCAGCGGGTCCACTGCCCGCGGCGGACCCACCGTACCGCCGCCCGCGGCGCCGGTTCCAATTCTTGGATCGGTCCCGAGCAATGGGCCGATCCAGCCCACGGTCGGAACTGGTCCAGTTGATGATTCAGTTTATCGATTTGGGCCAGTAGGCCCACTGCCTGCTGGGCCGTCCGTCCCGAGCCCAGAAAATTCCCAAAATTCCCTCAATTCTTCCTCGAGTCATAGACCGGTCACTCGTAGTCAACGGGGTATTTTTACACCTAAAAGACATTTTAATTTATATTCTGATGTCTCTAAATCCCCCTTGCCCCGCAATCCTGTGTCCGCATTAAATGACCCTAATTGAAAAATTGCTATGACTGATGAATATAATGCTCTTATTGATAATAAGACATGGGAGTTGGTGACATGTCCATATGGTATTAATGTTATCAGGTCTATGTGGATTTTTGCTCATAAGGAGATTTCAGATGGGTCATTTGCTCGACATATGGCGCGACTTGTGGGTGATGGTAAGACTCAGCAGGTTGGGATAGATTGTGGTGAGACGTTTAGTCCGATGGTCAAACCGGCTACCATTTGCATTGTGCTTAGATTGGCTCTTTCAAAGACTTGGCCAATTCATCAGTTGGATATCAAGAATGCTTTCCTACATGATGATCTCAAGGAAACAGTCTATATGCATCAGCCGTTGGGTTTCAGGGATCCAAATCGTCCTCATCATGTTTGTTTGTTGAAAAAGTCCTTATATGGGCTTAAGCAGTCTCTAAGGGCCTGGTACACGAGGTTTGCTGACTTTGTTTCAACTATTGGGTTCACTCACAGCAGGTCAGATAATTCCCTGTTCATCTACCGCAGTGGTTCGTCCTTGGCCTACATTCTGTTGTATGTGGATGATACATCTTGACTGCTTCTTCCGATGCCTTGCGCCAGTCTATCATGACCATGCTCAGTTCTGAGTTTGCTATGAAAGACTTAGGCCTTTGAGTTATTTTTTGGGGATTGCCGTCAAGCGTCATTCAGGTGGCTTGTTTTTGTCTCAACAAAAGTATGTTGTTGAGATCATAGCGAGGGCTGGGATGTCATCCTGTAAGTCCACTTCCACTCCAGTTGATGCAAAACCCAAGCTTAATGCCGCAGTAGGTGCACCATACGAGGACCCGACCCGCTATCGCAGTCTTGCAGGGGCCCTCCAGTATCTTACCTTTACCAGACCGGATATTACGTAAGCGGTTCAGCAGGTGTGTTTATTCATGCATGACCCCAGAGTTGAGCACATGAATGCAATCAAACGCATCATTCGGTATATTCAGGGGACACTGGACTATGGGTTGCATTTGTATCCTTCATCTACATCCACACTTGTCTCGTACACAGATGCGGATTGGGGTGGTTGTCCGGACACTAGACGGTCTACGTCAGGATATTGTATGTTCCTTGGCAACAACTTAGTCTCCTGGTCTGCGAAGCGTCAGGCGACTCTATCCCGTTCAAGTGCCGAGGCAAAATATCGAGGGGTAGCTAATGTGGTCTCAGAATCATGTTGGTTACTTAACTTGCTTTTAGAGCTTCATTGCCCCATTCAGAAGGCAACCTTAGTATATTGTGATAATGTTAGTGCCATCTACCTCTCAGGTAATCCGGTTCAGCACCAACGCACTAAGCATATCGAAATGGACATTCACTTTGTCCGAAAAAGGTTGCTCGGGGGCGGTACGCGTATGTCATGTCCCGTCAAGATATCAAGTTGCGTACATCTTTACAAAGGGTCTTCCCTCGGTACTCTTTGAAGATTTTAGGGACGAGTTCGGCGTTCGAAGACCGCCCGCTATGATAACGGGGGTGTGTTAAATAATGCAATACACACACAATATACAGGTGTATATTGCCTTACTCAAGTCACGGATTCTGCCCATATTAGTGGCCACAGTTTTGGTGTTAATTGGACATAAGAATATTGTATATTTGGAAAATATATGTGTAGTATATTGTAATGTATTTGTTACCTAAATTAGGATTATACACTACCATAATTATAGAGTTAGAATTATGGTAGAATAAGATTTTAGGAATAGAATAGGAATAGGATTCTCCTATTTTGTAACTTGTATATATACCTATTCAATTAATGAAAATAATCAAGGGGATTATTTCTTTCAATTACAATACAAAATCTTCTAATTTATGTTCAAAATATTGTCCTAAATAATTTTAATTTTTTCAAGAATCTTCCTTTACATTATTTTTCTTATTCAACTATTAGGAAAGCATCATTCATAAGCTTAATGAGGTTATTCATGACCGCACGAAGCGCGGACAAATTATATATCTCTATATGTATATAATTTGGATTCGGCTTGACCCACATGGGCGGCATGATCCAATTTACTTCAGAGGTGCATGGATTTATATACATGTAGTTGCTTTGTCTGTTTGCCGAAGAACATTAATACCTTTTATATCGGCATATAAGGACTGCATTTGGTCAGCTCTATAAATTTTAACAATTAATGAACTTCGCTCATTTAGATTAACAGATTAAAAGTATTGGATAGGATCAAATGTTGAAATGAAATTGTAAAAGACTTGGTCAACTAAACAATGCTTATAATTAAGCTGTAAATCATAAATTGGAGATAATCATGGCTTTTGGAAGATTATAGCTTCTAAGAATTTGACTTATACTACTTTTGTGTTTACCAAATCATTCATATATAGGTAATATCATTATAGCAAAACTTTCTCGATGTTGGTCGTGATGATAGAATTCTGTGGCAGGAAAATACATAAGATCAAGTTTCGACGGTCAAGCTATCAATAATTTTTTCTTCTTCTAGTGAGTGAAATACTACACTAGGGCTAACACCAACGTGAAAAATAAAGAGTTCTTATTTTTAAATTTTTTGCGTTTTGCATTCCTAATATATGTTTACATTTATGATTTATACTCTTTTTTATTTATTTTTGTATTTTTCACCTCGACTTTTTTGTTCCAACTTTGTAAAATAAATTTCTTAAAATTTTCCATGGGGATGAAATATATAGAGATGGCATAAAAACGATAAAGAAAGCGCAAATTGAACAAAAAAATAATTGTTTCTTTCTCCTCGAAAACAAACTATTACCATCTAGCTCAATTTTAAACCAAAGGACATATGTCCTCTTGTTGAGCCTAAATGTTGAGAAGGACATTTTTCCTCTGTGCTTCGTCACAATTTCACACCTACAGAATATTGACAACACCTAGTGTGTCTCTAAAGAGATCTTTTTGCTTTTTATTTTTTATTTTTAAGTGTGTGAGAGATTCATGTATATGGTACAAATTCTCTGTTTTGTTCGTGTTGGTGTTGTAAATTTTTGTGTGGAGCTCTAGTTCTCTCTGCACTACGAAATGAAAAAACTTAGAGATGACAAGTTTGTCAATGAGTGGTAAAATTAGCTCATAAAATATCATTCGTCTAATTCATTTATGTTTGGACCGGTCATTAACCCACTCATATATTAGCTTAACTCATTTTAGCTCATCAAACAATTAGACTGGTATGTGGCCTAAAATGACCCATGAGAAATTTTATCAAAAAAAATTCAAAGATATTTTTTTATTTTGATATGTTATATATAACCCTAATAAAGAAAAAATTAATACTTTTATTAGGTACTAAAAAAATATAAAAGAACAAACAAAAAAATTAAAACTTAGTAAGAATTGAGTGGGTTGGGTTATGACCCGCTTTTTAGCTCATTTCAGCTCATGTAACTTTTGATCAGGTCAATAATCCGCTCATTTTGACCCACCCAAATTTAACTCAATCCGTCCATTTGACATTCCTAGTCAGAAATTTCGTAACTATATATGGATGGGGTATTTGTTCTCCTTCGATAATTTTTATCTTGTGATGAACTAATTTTTGAAGTTGAGTCAGTTCCAAATTTCATTTCTTTACATTGTATTAAGTTAGCCCATCCTACTCTCGATGGACCTTGATATTATATTGTTTAACTCCAAATATCTATATCTTGAGTATAGGGGTGTTAGAAGCTATCCAGGATTCTATTTGGCGAAGTATGAGTGAAGCCTCATACAATTTTTATCTGCCACAACATAATAAGTGTACTTCCCATATTGTAAATTTTTTCGTACAATTGCAAGCGTCATTGCAAATGAAGAGAACATATTACTATTTGGGAAGTCAGATGATATATACAGCTGAGGACCAAAGTTAAAGCAAGAAAAGTAAAGGGAAAATGACATAAAGAATTAAGTCTTTGTGTTACTTAGTTCTTCTTTACTAATTTGTTGTGGTTAAATAAATACATACATGGCTATCGTCTCAAGTAGTATCATTTGAACAAAGAAGAGAGAAGTTTTACTTGAAATGTTCTCTGTCAAGAATTTCTTCATTTTTATGGTTGGAATTCGAGAGCACTAATTTAGTGTATAACGTATTACCCTTCCAAGGCTATCGTTCGTCGATTTTATTTATTTATAAACTACATATAAATTTGTGTGGTCCTGTAGATAAGCATTGTATTGTGCGAAATATTCCCCGAGTTAATGTTTGTACTCCTTCTGTCCCAATATGTGGCACAATTAAAATTTTGAAATTCAAACTTCAAAATTTTGACCGTGAATTTGGACGTAGGAGCTTTAAATTTTTGAAATAAAATTTATATATTTGAAAACTACGTTCTATGAATCACAATAATTAAAAACTTAAAATTATTTAAAAGGCATATAAAAATAATTCGATAAAAAAAACTTGATTGATTCTCGAAATTCCAATTGTACACATAAATTGGGACATAGCGAGTATATCATAATGGTTCTACTCTTTACTCATCAATAATATGCTCTATATATAATACCATTAGAGGTTGTCTTGAAATGATAAATATCGCTTCATTATTAATTAGAGGTTTTAGTTTGAGCCTTGGGAATGGAGTCGTCATTGATAGAGAGCGTATTACCTTCAAATAGGGACTTCTCGCGTAAATTTAAATTAGTTAGGCTTCAAAATGGATACTGAACACTGAACGAGTAATCCGAAAAGAAATTCTCTCCCGACCGAGGCATGCACATGCAACATGAAATATTCCAGCTTTATCCCTCAACTAGTTAATTTACTCACGGTTCGCGCGGTCAGACAAATCTTTTTATAAATTTAATTGATATAAAGAGATAAGAACTTATATTATCTAAAAGTAGTGTGCGTGTATATATATACCTATAGACATTAAGAAAGTTACATGAATCAATAGCGAGTTATAGACATGTTGGACAACACAACTCCCAGATAAACTAACGTTGAAATATTTAATCTGATGTTGACATCTTTCCTTTTTGTATAATGCGGTACTTGTGAGGAAGTTAATCTGATACCTATAATATATTCGACCCACCAATAACCTCTTTCAAATTGCACTTTAATTCCCTATTTAGAGGCAAATTTAAGTAATCTGAAATTGCAAATGCTCTTGTAATTTTTTATACTCCAACCTCCTATCAAATTCCTTAAAATCAGTTGCTTGCCCTATTGCTCCTATAGTAAGCAAGGTAAAAGAGGCTCAATGTATACTTCAAACGTATATAATTAAAAACATATTTAAAGAAAATGAAGAAACATAGGCCTTAGACCTTGACATGCACTAATTATTTGATTTAATTAAATAATAAAAACTAAATGTCATGTATATGAGTAGAACCAGAGAATATAATAAACTAATTACTGGAAGTATATTTATGTCCTAGAGACAATCTGTATTAGGACAAATGTACTTTATACACATTCGTATTATTATTAATGGAGATTAATATTTTGACATTTGCAATTATTAAATTATTAATTGATTGTTTGTAATATTCTATAATATGCATTCCTGAAGGTTACGCTGTTATTAATAGTGTGAGATATTAATATTATAACGTAACTCTTAAAATAGCTGTTAAATATACATATGATATACAATATATCATATGTATATTTCGGATTTTGTATATTAGTTTAGGTAGTATTTGAGTGTAATTAGTATTGTATACTTATCATAATTGTATTACCATAATTGTATAGTTAGTGTCCAAGTAGAATAAGGTTTTAGGAGTAAAATAAGAATATGATTCTCCTATTATGGAAATATGTAAATTGTATATAAACTCTTTCAATCAATGAAAATAATCAAGGGATTATTTCTTTCATGGTATCAGAAGTTTAGGACTAAATTGCTTCCGCTCTTCTCCAAAATTTCTCTCGGTTTTTCGTGCCCCTTCTCGGCCAAAAACTGCATCAATTTCCGTGCCCCTTCCTCGAATTTCTTGCCTAGTACTCTCGTGCCTAGTACGTATAATTTTTTGGATGATAGTATATCCCCGTATATTATTCATCATTTTTCAGATGTCTCCCGCACCCAAAATTATCCAGCGGGCCCACTGCCCGCTGGCCCCACTGCCTCGTCACAGTCTACAGTGCCCAGTATAGTCACTGGGCCAGTCCATCCCATTTCTGAAACTGGTCCAGTTCATACACATGTTTACTGTAATGGGCCAGCAGGTCCACCGCTCGCCGCCGCGGTCCGTCCCGAGTCCAGAAAATTCCCAAAATCCGCCCAATTCTTCCTCGAGTCATAGACCGGTCACCCGTAGTCAACGGGGTGTTTTTAAACCAAAAGACATTTTAATTTACATTCTAATGTTCTTAAATCACCCGTACCCGTAATCATGTGTCTGCATTAAATAATGCGAATTGGAAAATTGCTATGACTGATGAATATAGTGCTCTTATTGATAATAAGACGTGGGAGTTGGTACCCCGTCCATATGGTATTAATATTATTAGGTCTATGTGTTGTTTTGCTCATAAGGACAATTCAGATGGTTCATTTTCCCGACATAAGGCGCGGCTTGTGGGTGATGGTAAGACTCAGCAGGTTGGTGTGGATTGTGGTGAGACTTTTAGTCCGGTGGTCAAGCCGGCTACCATTCGCAATGTGCTTACCTTGGCTCTTTCAAAAGCACGACCTATTGATCAGTTAGATGTAAAGAATGCTTTCCTACATGATGAACTCAAAGAAACATTCTATATGCATCAACCTTTGAGATTTAGGGATCCCAAACATCCTCATCATGTCTGTTTGTTGAAGAAGTCCTTATATGGGCTTAACCAGTCTCCACGGGCCTGGTATATGCGGTTTGCCGACTATATTTCGACTATTAGGTTCACTCACGGCAGGTCGGATAATTCATTGTTCATCTACCATCGTGGTTCGTCCTTGACCTATATTCTGTTATATGTGGATATATGTGGATGATATTATTTTGACTGCATCTTCCGATGCCTTACACCAGTCTATCATGACAATGCTCAGCTCTGAGTTTGCTATGAAAGACTTGGGGCCCTTAAGTTATTTTTAGGGATTGTTGTCACTCGTCATACCGGTGGGTTGTTCTTATCCCAAATGAGTATGCAACTGAGATCATTGAGAGGGCTGTGATGTCATCATGTAAGTCCATTTCCACTCTAGTTGATACTAAGCCCAAGCTTAGTGCCGCGGCCGGCGTACCATACGAGGATCCGACCGCTATCGCAGTCTTGCAAGGGCCCTTCAGTATCTTACATTCACGAGACCTAATATTACGTATGTCGTACAGCCGGTGTGTTTGTTTATGCATGATCCCAGAGTTGAGCACATGAATGCGCTCAAACGCATCCTTCGGTATATTCAGGGTACACTTGACTATGGCTTGCATTTATATCCTTAATCCATATCGGCACTTGTCTCGTATACAGATGCTGATTGGGGTGGTTGTCCGGACACCAGATGGTCTACGTCTGGCTATTGTATGTTTCTTGGTAATAACTTGATCTCATGGTCTGCGAAACGTCAGTCGACTTTATCCCGTTCCAGTGTAGAGGTCGAGTATCGAGGGGTATCTAATGTGGTCTCTGAATCATGTTGGTTACGTAATTTATTGTTAGAGCTTCATTGTCTTATTCAGAAAGCGACCTTGGTTTATTGTGATAATATTAGAGTCATCTACGTTTCTGGTAATCTGGTTCAGCACCAGCGCACTAAGCATATCGAGATGGACATTCACTTTGTTCGCGAAAAGGTTGCTCGTGGTCATGTTCGCGTCTGCCATGTCCCGTCTAGGTATCAAATTGCCGACATCTTTACAAAGGGTCTTCCCTCGGTCCTTTTTAAAGATTTTAGGGACAATCTCATCGTTCGAAGACCGCCCGCTATGACTGCGGGGGTGTGTTAAATATACATATGATATACAATATATCATATGTATATTTCAGATTTTGTATATTAGTTTAGGTAGTATTTGAGTGTAATTAGTATTGTATACTTACCATAATTGTATTACCATAATTATATAGTTAGTGTTCAAGTAGAATAAGGTTTTAGGAGTAGAATAGGAATAGGATTCTCCTATTATGAAAATATGTAAATTGTATATAAACTCTTTCAATCAATGAAAATAATCAAGGGATTATTTCTTTCAATAGCCTCGACTAATGATCATCGAGAATGGGATATCGATGTTATGTGATAAGTCGACATGTGGTCTGCATCACATCCTTAGAGATGTAGTATGTCTCACCTGCTACAAGTAATGTCTACTCGTGATGGACACATGGATACTTTGAAAGTATTGGTATACCCTGCTGATATACTGTTTGTTATACTTGTCTAAAGTATGATCAGCGTGTGGGAGATAGAAGTCCTTAGACTTGAGGTCAATACGCACCTTGCCTACAAAGTAATGTACTTTGATCATGTCCTAAGCTCAAATGCCTTATAGGTTGAGATACGGCTTGTATTGAGTACATTACGATGTGGATTAAAGGTGGTAGTTTAGCTAAGATTAGGATTCATTCCTCGAATGTATATTCGAGAGAACACTCAGATTCTCAATGATATTAGATTGACTAAGTCGTTGGCCAACATAATAGACATATTTAGAATATGGTCTAGTTGTCAACTAATATAGACGAGATACAATGATTAAGCCATTTGGATAGACACTTGACAAATCCTAGGCTTGATCGGGTGTGTCGTGAATGAAAAGATTATATCTTACCACATAGAGGTTAAGTTTACTAGATTCTTGTAAACGCACTTCAAATATTGAGTTCGTCTTGCGGCGCCGTCTAGGAGTTCCACGTAGACCTTAATTTGATTAATGTCGATATGCGAAGGCATGTAGGGTCACACTATGTCGATTGTCCTTTCGATCTAAGGATGTATTGAGAGAGTAATTGAATGTTCGATTTAGAATCGAGATATTTAAATGAATAATGATTATTTTGATTAAGTCAAAATTAGATTTTGGATTTAATTAAGAATGCGCAGAAAATAAATCGAGACAGTACAGGAATACGTTGAGCGCCGCGACGCCCATATCCTAGTGCCACGGAGCCTCTGCCTCAATTTTTGGGCCAGGTCCAAGGTCAAACCGTAATAATTTTCACCTATAAATAGTGGCATTCTCTTCATTATTCACACACCAATTTCAGATTATCATTCTAAGCCTTAGAGACTTAGAATTAAAATACTCTCTCACACCTCTGCCAGATTTCCTAGCTTTTCGAAAGAGAAATACATTGAAGCTTGGAGCTTGCAATCGAAAGGGGAACCGCGTGTCATCCCTATAGTAGATAAAGATTCCAGATACTATAACCTGTAAGTTTTATGCTTTATATTACATGTTTTGATTGTTGTATGACCATACCAGAATAAGTTGTTGGGGTAAGTAAGAAACAAAATTTTAAACTTTCGTTGTGTCTTACTTATATGTTTTGAACCCAACAAATCCCTACAAGTACACGTAATAATATTCTCAGTATAAAGATAATAGATATTAAGCAATTATAGGGAGAGAGAAAAAGATCAAACAATAAGATGAAGAAGTAATAAATCAAAATTTGAAGAAAACAAACCGCTAAAAAAACTAAACATATAAAAGATACTCCACTCATAGGAAAATGATGAAAAATGAAGCTGATAAAATTCTGTAGTAAAATTTTGTAATGCGTATATCCACCAAACTTTGCAATCTTTATCTCAAACTTTATATTCTCCAAAGGAAAATACCCATATCTTTCAATCAGCATTATTTTTTTCATAATTATACCAAACGTAACAAAATGTGAAATCTAGATGATAAAAACTTAACAAACACTTCGCAAAGGCCTTTCTACATTATTTTTTAATGAGAAATAAATAGGCAACCGGTCAAAGGATAAGAAACACATTTGGACCAACACTTCACAAATGCTTCTCTACATTAATTTTTAATTAAAAAATTAACTCGCCAATCTTTCTTTGTTTTAGAGATAGACCATATAAAAGGAAATTTTATGGTTAAAGGCCATGACATACTGAAATAAAAGACATGATTCTTGGGATTCTCAGTTCAAGATTTTAATGAAAACAATGCAGCAACTCAAGTTAATAGAACAACTACTCGAGGCAAAATTTCTTACAACAATATTAGATTAGTACTTTCATAATAATCAACGACTAAACTTACTCAAAAATTTAAAAATAAGTAATATTGCTTAGTGAAAAACTAAACGAAATTCTAGTTGTTTCAATACCTGGAAATACAGATCCTGTGTTGAATATTCGTGCGAAATAAAAGGTAAATATTTACAACAATCAAACATAGCATAACCAATAACAGTAGCGTAGTTTTGCAATGTTGATTCGACCGTGAAGGAAATGTTTTCCGTGTCTATTTCATTCCTTGAATACAATATTATATACATTAATATAAGACTAAATCTAGGCTACAATTATGGTAGAATATACTAAGAATATTTACATCCTAAATATAAGATATTTGATTATTTCCATAATCTATTAGTCCCCCGCAGTCTTAGCGGGAGATTCTCGTATGCTGAGACTGTCCCTGAAATCATCAAAGAGTATGCGCGGAAGTCCTTTCCTGAATATATCTGCAATCTGATAGCGGGACGGTACATAGAGAACACGAACTTGTCCACGTGCAACCTTTTCGCGAACAAATAAAATATCAATTTCTATGTGTTTTGTGCGTTGATGTTGGACGGGGTTCCCTGACAGATATATCGCACTCACATTATTATAATAAACCACGGTTGCCTTTTCGATCGGACAATGAAGCTCCAATAGAAGATTACGGAGCCAACATGATTCAGAGACAACATTAGCTACCCCTCGATATTCTGCTTCAGCACTCGATCGAGATAGTGTGGGTTGACGCTTTGACGACCACGAGATTAAATTGTCTCCGAGAAACATACAATAACTAGAGGTGGAGCGCAGAAATGGTTGATTTATACAAATGTAACCCAAAATCAAGAGTATCCTAAATATACCGCAGAATTAGTTTGAGAGCCCTCATATGTTCCTCCTTCAGTTCATGCATATGTAAACAGACCTGTTGAACTGCATATGAGATATCAGGTCTCGTAAAGGTGAGATATTGCAATGCCCTTACTAAACTGCGGTAATGTATTGGATTGCCGCATGGAGAGCCTGAGGAGTTACTCAATTTTACCTTGGTATCTACCGGCATGGGTGATGGCTTGCAAGACGACATGCCGACTTTGTCAATTATCTCCTTAGGCATATTTCCTTTGACAAAGAAATAGACCACCTGCATATTGAGTTACAACAATGCCCAAAAATAGTTTAAAGGGCCCAAATTCTTCATAACGAATTCGAAGCAAGAAAGGACATAATAGACTGACGAAGGGACTCAGATGATGTTGTGAGGATGATGTCATCCACAAAGAGAAGAATGTATTCCATGTCATTCCCTCTCTTATAAATGAACAAAGACTTATCAGATTTGCTATGTGAGAACCCAGTGTGAAAACGAACCCTGCAAACCCGTTATACCACACCCTGAGGGGTTGTTTGAGACCATATAAAGATTTCTTCAACAAGCAAACATAATCAGGATGAATAGGATCTCGGAAGCCCAAAGGCTGGTGCATGTAAATTGTTTCATGTAGGTAATCATGTAGAAACACATTTTTTACGTCCAACTGATGAATGGACCATGATTTTGATAGAGCCATACTGAGAACTGTTCGAATAGTCGCTGGTTTAACCATTGGGCTAAAAGTTTCACCAAAATCTACTACAACTTGCTGGCACTTGCCATCACCAATAAGACGGGCTTTGTGCCTCTCAAAGGAACCATCAGATTTACTTTTATGACAGAAAACCCACATAGAACGTATTATGTTCATATTAGAAGGACGAGGAACCAACTCCCACGTCTTATTTTTAATAAGAGCATTAATTTCATCTATCATGACAGCTTTTCAATTCGGGTCCGATAAGGCAACTTTCGGATTTCAGATAATCGGGGATGGTTGGACAGAGGACGTCAGATTAAAATGACGCTTAGGTTGAAAACTCACATGCATGGCATGTATTTCAATGGATCTGGGTGGGGCCGAGATGGACTGCTGGGTTATTGGATTTTCGACTGAGGGAATATTGGGCCTGCCTTACCACTAGACCGCGGGAGTAGTGGGCTCTTTGGGTTGGGTTTGAGGTAGTGGGCCAGTCACCCAGTTCGGTGAAGAGGAAGATGGAGCAGTTGGCTCCCTCATTTGGGTTGATTTATTTTGGGAAAGGGTCGCGTCTAATGATGAGGGAGTATTGGGCTCCCTCATTTTGGCTGGCCTATTTTGCTGAGACGAGTGAACCGAGGCTGAGGGAGAGGGAGCAATGGGCTCCCTCATTTGGGTCGGCCCATTTTGAGAAACGTTCTAGACCGAGGGAAAGGGTGAGGGAGCAGTGGGCTCCCTCATTTGGGCTGGCCCAATTTGGGCATCTGGGTGGGTCACGGGTGCGGAAGAGGGAGCAGTGGACTCCCTCATATGGGCCTATTTATTTGTACTATTGAGATGGTATTGCAAAATAGGATGTTTCCCCGTGTCCAAAAAAACATACGAGAGTGGGGAAGATGTTTGTATATTGGCAAACGGGAATTTGAACTCATAAAAAATAACGTGACGAGAGATGATAATTTTTCCACTAGATATATCATAACACTTATAATCCCTATGGTTTTGTGGATATTCCAAAATTACACAAAGTGGAATGGGCTTGAAGTTTGTTTATCATTGTGGAAGGAAAAAAAAAATAACACATACACCCAAAAACCCTCAAATGTGTGTAGGAGGGGACACAATGATAGAGAATTTGTGTGGGTGAGTAGTTTGAAAGTAACTTGCTAGGAAGAATGTTTAAGAGGTATGTAGCCATTTGAAGAGCATGATGTCAAAATGATGGTGGTATGGACGCATGAGCAAGAAGTGTGCAGATTAAATTATTTATCGCTCGTATTTTTCGTTCAGCTTTCCCATTTTGAGGAGAAGTGTGCAGACAAGAGAGAAAAAAACCATACCATTTTTGTGACAAAACTCCTTAAATTGATCATTTATGAATTTCCTCCCATTGTCACATTGGAAGAACTTAATTGATTTCTCAAATTAGGTTTGGATGAACACACTAAATTGCAAAAACATATTGTGAACTTGTGATTTCTTCCCAGTTGGAAATGTCCAAAGAAAATTAGAGTAATCATCCAAAATACGTATGTACTATTTATGACCTACTGAACTTAAAACATGGGATGTCCACAAGTCACTATGCATGATATCAAATAGCATAATAGTTTTTGAAGTAGCTAAAGAAAATGACAATTTAACATGTTTCCCAAAAAACGCAAGATTGACAAACATGAGAACCCAAAGATAGTTTACAAGAAATAAACTTATTTTTCCTAAGGTAGTTTAGCACAGGTGCTCCTGGGTGTCCCAAATGATTATGCCATAAAGTAGGAGATAAAGCAGCAAAAAATGATGGAGAAGTGGCTTGGTTGTTGTTGTGGTGGTGATGGAATACAAATCCCCGGTGCTATCGTATCTCATTAGTGGCATCCACGTTCGAAAATTCTTCACAGAAAATCCAAACAAATCAAAATTAACGAAACATTGTTGTCAGTGGTGACACACATATACCAAGTTTTTAATAAGTTTGGGTACATGTAAGACATTGTTTAACTGTAAAGGTGGGTAAGGGGGTGGTATTGTGGATTGCCTAATACCACGAATTGGAATTTCTTGTCCACTGTCAACCACAATATTTTTATTACTGCTCATATTAAAATAAGACGAGAGAGTACATGGATATGCCGTCATGTGAGAGGTCGCCCCCGTGTCCATGTACAAGTTATCGTCGGGAACATTGAGAGTCATAGTTTGTATGGCGTGCTCGATGTTCATCGAAACATAACTTCAGGAAGATGGTCCATGGGCTTCAAATGCTTGCTACGAACGACTACCGAGAACCCCAGGCTGCCGAGATGTTGGAGGAGGTCTGACCCACTGTGCCGAGGGGTACGCGCAGGGAGGGGCAACCCATTGTTGCAGCTTCCAGCCCCACGGTGGGTACTGCCCCCCGGCTGAATGGTTTGGCTGCTGCCAGTGGGGTCTGTTTTGCCCCTGTTGTCCATGGTTGTTGCCGCCACCGACGTTTTGTCCTCCACCCCGACCTCTTCCCTTTCCACCATTATTTTCCCCTTTATTATTGTTGTGATTTTGACTGTTTTGGTCCATTATTGTTACGATTCATACCACTGCCCGAACCAGAATTTTGAGGGCCAAAATCATCGGTATACATGTTAGTGGAAAGGAGGGCGGTGCCGGCATTTTTTGTTGCCGTCGCCGCTTACTTTCCGGATTTCTTCAAGAATTAATCTCGAACGAGCCTCATATAATGGTGGTAACAGGTTACTTTGTTGAATGAACGTAGCAACACCATCATATTGTTCATTCAAACCCGCAATTAATTGGAGAACTAAACTTTTATTCGTCACTGGTGCACCAACGTTTGATAGTTGATCGGTAAGCATTTTCAACTCTTGAAAATATGCGGAGACGTTCGAAAAATCATCTATTTTGACATTAGTGAATTGATTTTCAGGATAAACCGCTCGAGAATTCTTGTTATCTTGAAAAATATTTTGCAAACACTCTCATGCTTGTTGAGCCGTCGAATCCGGTTCCAAAATGGTGTGCAAAAGGTCATTTGATATGGTGCCGTAAATCCATTGAAGGACTATAGCATCCAAGCGAGACCAAAGGGTCATGTCAATATCAGTGGATTTTTCCATGACTCCCAATTTAGAAGGAAGGATATGGTCGATGACTTGGTATGCTCGACAATGGATTTTGAATAACTCCGCCCAAGAGGAATATTGCCCTTTTCCCATCTCAAGAATTATTGGAATGAAGTTCTTGACGTTGTTTACGGCAAGAGCGGGATGAAATTTGTGTTGGTCGGCCATTGTTGCCCTAGAGAAAGAAGAAGAACCGAAACGAAATTAGGGTTTTGGCTAGGGGAAGAATCTGAAATAGTTAGGGTTTTGCTAAGGGGGTGGCGGAACCCTAATTATGGTTTGAAGAAGAAGATGTGGCCGAAAAAATGTTAGGGTTTGGAGGGTTAATTTTTGGCTCTTGATACCATAAAGAAAATATTTTTCATGTCTATTTCATTACTTGAATACAATATTATATACATCAATACAAGATTAAATCTAGGCTACAATTATGGTACAATATACTAAGAATATTTTACATCCTAAATATAAGATATTTAATTTGATTATGAAAATAATCGAGAATTATTTCCATAATCTATATGGTTTTGTGTACAAATATTTTCCCACACATAAAGCAATTGTCTCTTCAAATTTTAAGCAATATGGTCGACTAAGAAGTACAGATTTTTTTAGCAATATGATCGTCGTCGAAGAAGAACATATTTACAGAGAGGTTTTGAATATTAAAATAATATTTACGGATGGTTCTGTTAAAATCATTTGGGTTTCTGCAATAAAGTAAACGGTGCCTTATACTGTTCTCCCGAAACGGTGTTTTCCGGGATAATGTGCTTTCCCGTAAAAGACTTTTCTTTGTGTTTATGTAATAAGCTAACCAAACAAAAAATGATAAAAATCCAAAAAAAAAAAAAGAAAAAAAGATAAATAAGTTTCTTGGCGGTAGAGAGTGTCACGTCATCGGGTCTATGTCCTTCAATTATATATATAGAGAGATTTAACGTGTGATATATTGATTCTTTTGACCTGTCCCTTTAAATATGCAGAACAAAATCCTCTATGAATTTGCATTTTAGGGACCATATTCAGCTTCAAGATATTGATTGAGATGGCCTAATTTAATCAGATTAGTATATATATTCGGTATAGATGTGGCTTCTATTAACATTTTTTATTTTGCTAATTGAAAACATAATTAAATAAGTAAAAGTCTACTTTCTCTAAGATCTTTAGAGGAGGTGATCACATAGTTTAACATGATACGTATCAAACAGGTAGACGTCTTGTGTTCGAATTTCAGCAGCAGCATTATAAAAAAAAAGAGTTTTTATGTGGTAGGATCATAAAAAAGAATCAAGCTCGCACGTAAGGGACACGTTAAAAATATATCTCTAACCATTTAAGATTTTAGATGAGATGTCACATATTTCAAACATGCTACCATCAAATCAATAAATAAAATACATAAAATCCTTTAGTATCATTTTCTTATTCAAAATATAAGTGGTTATCATTCCTCTGGTTTCTTTTGTGGTATAGACTTTCTTAGTTTCTTTTCCTTTTGGGGCACTTTCAATTTCAAAGATTTTATGCGAATTTGTCAGATTCTGTGAGAACAAAGTCAAGGAAAACTTCCTTTGTTTTCTATTATTATTCTCCTCTCTCTACATGGAAATCAAACTGATTATATTAGAAACTATTTCGATAACTTACTGCAGTTCGTATAGTATTCCATCCAGCCCAAGCGGGGTAATGAAATAGATAAGATCCCGTCAGCCTTAATCAAAGATTTCGAATGAGAGCATGAGAATGGAAAAAAATCTGGTAAGGGGTACATCTCCCTATAATGGTACATGGGGTATGTTGGAAATATCTATTGGGTTCCACTAATAAGGAGTGCTAATTATCCCGTTAGCCCATTAGTTTGTCCTCCTAGATTCTAAACCGTAGCCTATAATGTATATATACACCATTATGGGCATTGAAAGAACGACGATTTTCACATTAGTATGACGGTCATGGTTTATAATAGAGAAAAAACGCTTTGCATCTCCTAAAGGATATCTAGACGTGGACAAAGGGATTTCATCTGTTTCGTGAGGGTTTCCTCTGATTGGTGCGAGTCGTGATTTCTGTAGATCCACTACTGCAAAAGAGAAACCATAAGTCTCCTGCAATACATCCCCTTGAAAGAAATGATTGGAGATAAAGTGAGTGCAACGACTGTCCATGCAATGAAGAGAACTTATTCCTTTATGGAAAATCATATGATGTAGCTGAGAGAAACCAAAGTCAAAGCAATAAAAGGATAATATAAAGCAAACTATATGCCAGAGATGCTTATTTCTCCATTGTTACTACTAATTTGTTGTGACTATAAATAGATGGCTAACTTGCCATATAGCAATCATCTGAATAAAAAGAAGAGTCGTCTTACATGAAGAGGAGAGTCATATTTTGTTTAGTAGCCAAGGATGACTTGCCTGCTCCATTATTTAAAAGGTATTTACACCATCAAGGGTGGCCTTTTTGTTTGGTTTCAGGCAGTCTCCTTGGCTACCTTGACATGCTCTTCTCTTTCATGCAAGACCTTTTTCATTCTTCTTTATATATCATATATGAAGTGATAAAGAGAGAATAATGGCAGATAGAAGAGAGGTGTAGAATGATGAGAGGAGTCTTATTTAGTAGCCAATGATGACTTGCCTGCACCACTTGGAAAGGTCTTTACATGCACCATAATATTACTGGTGTCCTTTCTTTCTTGGTTTCAGGCAGGTTATCCTTGCTAACTTGATAAGATCTTATGTTTCATACAACACCTTCTTTTCTTCTATTGTTTAACTAATTCACTTTGAAGACGTAGATAGAAGAATCTTTATTTATGCCTACTTTGTTTACATTTTTAGTGGGAAGGTGTGAATCCTAATCATCAAGATTTTTGCCACTGAATTTTATTAATAATCTAAATATATTTGAATGATTAATCTTGATAACAAAGTTTCAATATCATTAAGATGATATTATCTATTCAAGGATTCCTGCAAAAATGGCATTTCATCACTGCTCCATTCATTTTTACTGCTAATTTTTGTCGTTGTCGGTTTCACCCACCATATCAACTATCACCACCCTCCACCTACAACCATCATGCATCCTCAACCACAACCATTACTATCATGAACCACTGCCGTCAGTCGTCACCACCACTAACCACTATTTACGGTAATAATTACCATTAATCATCATTACTAGTCACTATTTACTATTACCACAACCATCAATTACTACAACTAATCACCATTACTAGCCATCACTATGTCAACCATCGCTATCAGTTATCACTACCACTATTAGCTATCAATATCGTCCACCACAACTATCAGTCACCACTACCACTAGCTGGCATGCCCTATCAACTACTATCATTAAACATTATTATCAGCCACCATAATTACTAGCAGTTACGTACCCACAACCACAACCATCAGCCAACATCACCACCAACCACCACCTCAATCGGCACATATGACCAACACCATTAGCCATCACCAACCATCACTACTAAAAGAACTTTGAAAATCGACCCAAAACAGCAATCTCATGAGGTCGCTTTTAGAAAAAGTAGACCTAAATGTCGACCTCAAGCGGAGGTCGCAAAAGGGTTGGTCGATTTTTTATTTTTTTTTCTTTAAAAATATCAACCTTAGGAGATTGGTTTTAAAATTAAACAATTATAAAATGCACCATCCGAGAATCGAACCCCCATCTTAACCATGGTAGGATATATTGTTACCAGTAGATCATTGGTGCGTGTTGGTTTAAGACTTTTTTTTATTATATAAACATGCCGCCTCAAATGAACGCACTTAAGAATCCAAGTGTGTCCACGACCACAACGGACAGAACAATAAGAATGAAAATGAATAAGGGGAGTTATTGTGTTGGTATCATTATTTTGGCTTACACTAAACATTGACGGTTCAAGACATCACGTTCACCGTGCAGTAAGTAAGTTCGGTGGTATTCAACCAGGGAAGATTCAAAGCGGAAGCTACCTCTCCTGATGCAATATCTTTTTGCTGAAAGTAGGCACCTTGTGTGTGCACCAAAATCTCTTTCAATAGATGATTATTGGAAATTTGCCTTTGGTGGGGAGGTTGTGTCCATCCATACTTAATGACTTAAACACTAGGGTTCCGCATGTTTGAGGCTTTGTCTCTTCACACGTGCATAATCTACTAAGTGAGTAGATGACCGTAGGACCAATAATCGTCAAATTTCGTTAAGAAATGAAAGAGATATTGATCCACGAAGTAAGGTGTTAGAGGCATGGAAATATGATGTGGGACAAATCTACCACATCGATGGGAAAAGGAAGAATAGTTCTCTTTATAAGCTAAAAAAATGGTAAGGGTTTGGGACCCCAAGGGCAACCCATGTGTTTGAAGGAGAGAGGACCTAGGTGTACTTGGGTTCGAGGCTAGCCCCACACGCGCGCCGCCCGTCCGGTCCGTTCTCGGGTCATGGGCTTCTGGGCTACTTTTGATATTATCTTTTGGACCCCAAACTGTTTAGTATTTATAGTTTGGTACATGGAGTTTCAGGAATGGTGGTCAGCAGCTAGAAAGCCAACAATTTATGACATTAAACTTCTAAAATGTTTTGCACTTAACGTTTCTGGCCATGAATACCCATGAATACACCTCTTAATCACTTCTCATCCTCCTAAATACTATAAATTGTCTGAAACAGATTTGAGGTAGAGAAGGAGGGGATTACAAAGAGAGTAGAAATAGTGATTTCATGTTACTAGTCGTTTTCCTCTAAAACTCTTCCTTCATTTTCCTCTAAATTTTTCATTCTTCAGCAAGTCGTTTCATATTTATTTTCTTCGTCAGAATCAACCTATTTTCTTTATAGTGTTGATTAGAGTTGTTGTTTTATCTTGATAGACTATTGCCCACTAACGCAAAAGATATATACGGGGCAATCTTGTCTTAAAGACATAGAGTCATCTCTTGACTCAGCCACAGTTGTAACAATCCAGATTTAGTGTCTCTTGATTTCAGGTTATCAAGATTCAAGACTCAACAAGCTTGCGGCAATTATAATATTTGTTGTTTGTTTATCCTTTTGAACACTTGTAATATTTAATTACTTTCCGTACTGCTTTGATTCCAACAATTTTAAGACAAGATTGTATTAGTATTCGAAAGATATCAGTCAACAGTTATGTGACCAAATCTGGTTATGGTTGTGGTTTTCTGGAAAAAGACAGTTATGATTATGCTGTTGAGGGTCAGGATGTTCATGGTGTCACCGCTCCCGAGAGTGGTGGGAACAAGTGCCCACGAGAGGCTGAGGTTGTCAACTGGAACAAGAGGAGAAGGCTGAATATGTTGTTCTATCTTGTAGCAAAAGGCCTATATTTATCCTAGACGAAGGATCGGAATTATGGTAAGGAGGAAATGGACACTCAGTCCGACGAAGTGACTGAAGTGGGCCAGAATCCGAAATTGGGATAAGTTATTTTTCTTCCTTGTCAAAAATGAGATTAAATGGTGTCTGATTAAAAGGACTTAATGTAAGGTTGGGAATATGAAAATATTTTCTAGAAAAATTATATACCTTACGTTTTAAAATCAGAAGTTTAATCTCACATTCCTTCCCGTTTAAAGATTGGTTTTTGTAAACAAAACTTAAAAGATCCGTTCTTTTGGGTGTAATTACTAAAAATGTGTAAAATATGTTTGTACATACGAGGGAGAAAGATCCACTAACTGTGCAAAAATTGTTACCACTCCTAAGCAAGCGCCAGGAATTGTTTGGGCACCAATCTCAAGGGAAGAAAACTAAAAGATAATGACTTTTCTTAAGACGTTGAACCTGTCACACTATTTGACAGAAGATCCTTCATTTGATAGGATGATATTAGACACTCAGTCGTACAAAGCCTACGGGCGACTGGAATGGGCCAGAATTCATTTGATAAGATGATATTGGACACTCAGTCGTACAAAGCCTACGGGTGACTGGAGTGGGCCAGAACTTCCAGGTCTTAAAAGATCTGAAGGCCAAAAGAAAGGCAGAAAAGTAATGGACACCTAGTGAGGTAGGCCAGAGTTTCCATGTCTTAAACGATCTGAAGGCCAAAAGAGAGGCAAAAAAGAAATTGGACACTTAGTCTGCCAAAGCAAATGGAGTGGGCCAGAGTATCCAGATCACATATGATCCGGTTACGCCCTAACCACGGGCAATAGGTTATTCATGTGAAGCAACGCCACCTCTAAAGTAGAAGGGGTTGGAGAGGTTGTCCTTAAAATGGACTTTAAGGAATGGGATCACTCTAAAAGGAGGTGATACATGTCCCAAACTTGGTTTCAGGGACGCTGTTGGTCAAGCTGGTTGGAGACTAGTCCAACTTGTTTGTAATAACTAAGAATGGTACAGTATGTCTGTAGCCAAATGAATGATATTTGTAATATGTGCATCTATGCCATCATAGATTAAGACACATTAAATAGAAAGTCATTCAAAAGCTAACCTAGTTGAGATTGTTGCCTTCTGTCGACATAAATCCTCAAACTGAATGTGAGGTAGGCGAAGAGGCAAAATCACCTTTTCATTCCGTCAAAGGAATAACGAAAGAAGCACCGCTCCTCTAGAACTTAGTCACACCTACATGAGTGATTTGAAGTTTATACAAAGTAGAGGGGGAGACAAGTACTTGACCTTCATTGATGATGGTACAACGTATTGCATCATTTGTTTGTTGAAAAGCAAAGATGAAGTTGTTGAAGCGGATAAGCGCTACAAAACAGAAGTTGAAAAATCAACTATGCCTACGGATTGAGGAATTCGTAGTGATAGAGGGGGAGAATGTGAAGCATTGTTGATCAAAACGACTGTTCATTACTCACCTCAGTCTAACGGTGTTAGCCAAGCGCAAAGTCGTACACCCAAAATATGTGGGGCAAGGCAATCCTTACCGCTAAACTGTTTAGTATTTACAGTTTCTGGGCTGCATGCTTTTGGGCTTCTGGGCTACTTCTGATATTATCTTTTGGATCCCAAACTTTTTAGTATTTACAGTTTGGTCCATGGAGTTTCAGGAATGGTGGTCAGCAGCTAGAAAGCCAACAGTTTATGACATTAAACTTCTAAAACGTTTGCACTTACTACAAAACGTTTCTAGCGATGAATACCCATGAATATACCTCTTAAATGACCTCTTAATCACCTCTTCTCCTCCTAAACACTATATATTGCCTGAAACAGATTTGAGGTAGAGAAGGAGAGGATTACAAAGAGAGCAGAAACAATGGTTTCATGTTACTAGTCGTTTTCCTCTAAAAGCAGAAAACAGAAACTCTTCCTTCCTTTTCCTTTAAATTTTTCATTCTTCAGCAAGTTGTTTCATGTTTGTTTTTTCTTTGTCAGAATCAACCTATTTGCTTTGTAGTATTGATTAGAGTTGTTGTTTTATCTTGGGAGACTATTGGCCGCTAACGTAAAAGCATATATACGGGGCAATCTTGTCTTAAAGACAGAGAGTCATCTCTCATTCAGCCACAGTTGTAACAATTCAGATTTAGTGTTTCTGGATTTCAGGTTATCAAGATTCAAGACTCAACAAGCTTGCGATAATTATAATATTGATTGTTTGTTTATCATTTCGAACACTTTTAATATTTATTTATAATCCGTACTGATTTGATTCCAACAATTATATACAACACTAGCCTTTCTGACTTATGTTTTGCCTACATTCATGAGATGCAATTAGATGAGCTCCGAGGGTTATTTCCTATAGGTGCTATTTGAAATGACGCATTCAATTTTAAAAGAGAGTGAGAAGGGTCTGGACTCAGACACAGCATGTGAAGATGTAGTAGACCACGAATATTCCAACAGAACCTTGCAATTAGGGTAATATTTCTTCTTTCTTTTTGGTGTGAATTTTTTTTATTCTTATATATTCAATACCGACCTAAAAGCTCCAAGTTAGAAGCACGGTAACTAAATTTAGCAGAGTTTTATTTCTGCTTCTGACTAGTGAATCTTTCAACTAAGTAGTGAATTTCTCACCTAAGGCAGTGAAATTGATTTCATTCAATTGTTTTTATGATCTGTTTGGTTGCTGAAAATGCTAGAAACTCTTTCAATTAGAAATCGTCAACTTTTTTGGTTGTGCATTTTATGAGTTCTTAGCAAAATAATAGAATTGATCTTAGGTTATGAACTTAACAGACTTTTCTCCCGATTCCTCTTCTAAATCGATTTTGGAAAATTAATTTCCTATAATTTTGAATTTCAAGTTTTGTGTGTTCCTCAAGCTCTTTGTTCTCTTTACTGTATGCTAAGGTTCATCCATGAAAGGAGTGTAGTGTGTTTCTCCAACTCCCCTGTTCCAATCGTTCTTTTTTGTTTTTAACCTGCTCGTTAGTGATTTTACTGTTTGCTAGAGTTATTCCTAGTATGAATTTGTTGTTGCATCTGACTTGCTACTGTCAAGAAAAATGATCGTTATAGAATGTCCAAACAGCAAGCAACACTAATCGGTAGAGATAGTTGATGTTGGAACAGACATCGAGAGAATGCAGTCACACATATTCAAGTGAGTCAAAAGAGTTATGTATTGATGTAAATATATTTATGTAACGTCCGGTCCGGTCGATTTAGCTAAAGACTTTTATTTAAATAAATTATTCTTTCCGTAGACTCCATGTGGGTTTGTGACGCGCGGGGATGGGTAGCACGGTTCCCGAAGTGCCTTTATTTGATTTCCGAAAGAAAAACCCAAAATGCATAGTTTTGAAATGATAAGTTTGACCCAAATTTGACTTTCGAGTACATGAGTTCGTTTTCGGGTTCCGTCGCTTCCGGTAGGTCTGGAGGGTCATTTATGACTTAGTCGAGTCATTGATTCGCTTTCCGAGGCGTTCAGATGTATTTTGTGACTCTATTTGCAAAATTGTGAAATTTGAGTATTTTGGGTGATTTCGTAGAAAAGTAAGTCTTAGTTCGATCGTTTGAGAAATCTGATTGCGCGAGCGAGTTTGTAGCATCGTTTATGTTAGAGTAGCATGTTTGGTTTGTACCCCGAAAATCTCGGAGTGTTTAAGATATTTGATATAGAGTTTGCTAAGTTTTCTTGTTGCTGATTTCTGGTGTGCCGCACCACCGGGTCCTTGGCCGCTTCCGTGGAGCGGCCTCTGCGGAGGTTGGTTCGCAGATGCGAGCCATTGTGAAATTGGCTATGTCCGCTTCTGCGGACTTTATTTTGTAGAGGCAACCCGCCTCTGCGGTGATTTTCCGCTTCTGCGTCCTTGTGGTACATTAAGTTGTTCCATCTCGGCGATTTGTTTTTCCGCCTAAGCGACCCATTTCGGCGAGGTCGATTCTGCCGAAGCAGAATCGCTGCTTTTTAGACTTGAATTTAATGCCTTGCTCAAATTCATTTTTTCAAAATCATTCCTTGGGAGTTGAGCTTGGTAGAGGGATGATGGGGGTAAGATCTTTCATTCCTTTTTCTTATTAACCATTATTCGGTTCTCTAATCTTAGTGTAATTCTTAAAAAGGGGAAGAACTAATATAGGTTTTCATGTTAGAATTAGAAGCTTGAAATTCGTGTATTGGGGGTTGTTTAATGATCTTAATGTAGTAATATTGTAACCTAGTGTTGGGTAATATTGCCCTTGTTGATGATTAGAATCCCATTTCTAGATTGGGGAAAATCTGGGGTTTCAATTGGGGGTTTGCCTAGTTATGAAATTGAAGGTCCAAATGTGATTAGTTTTCAAATTAATTTAAAGATATGACTCTATAGTGTATTATCATGATTTTTGAGTAATAAAGTGCTGATTTTTACCATCGTGGGCCAGGGGTGAATTTGGTAATGGACTTTCGGGTTACTTTTAAGGACTAAGTCCTTGTGCTTGTGTTAGATTATTTATTAACGCAGTATCTCTGTGTTAGATTATGACTATTACGAGGCGCTTCGCAAGGGCAAGGCATGCGTAGAGGACTGAGGTACGTGGCACCTGCTAGGCTCTAAGGTAGGCTATGGTTTATTCTTTATAGACTCTGATAGAAGTATGTAGTTATAAATATTGAGGGGTATTGGGCGTGTCTGGGGGTACGCTTTGGTAGGTACTGGTATTGAACTGTGTTGATGAGTGATTTGGGGCATCAGTCTTAGGATTGATTCAGACTGCTGTTATTTGGGTTTGTCGCCATTATCTTGGCTTTGTAGCCATTATCTTGGCTTTGTAGCCATTGATTGATGAATTGTTGTGTTTACTCGTCACCTTTGCTTTTGATATGAAAGACTGAGTACGTGGAGTTACGTGTTATTGAATTCTGAAGCATGTGATATTCATCTCATATATTTGATTGCATCTCATACATCCTGATTACTTGCCTTATTGTTGTTGCATTCATACACTCATGGTTCTGATGATATTGAAAGTGGAGTGATATGAAAATATTGTGGGTCCAATGAGACCGGAAAGGTAAGGATATTCTTATGAGATGGTTGGAAACATTGAGATGATAGAAATGATTGATATGGCTCGAAAATGAGTCTTGGGCTCTAGTCAGATTCGTGTGTTGAATTCCAACTGGCTAAGAGTGGTTTACGGACGACGCGAGTCCCTTATGGATCACGATTCATAGAATTTGAACGTGTGTATACCAGGTTGAGAAAAAGGTACCTTGCATTTGCATTCATACCATACATTTATATACATTGATTACTTCTTGAATGGTTATGTGATTTGGACTGATTATTATGATCAATGGATCTGTTGATTTAAACTCCATTATATCTGAGATGTTGTGTATTGAACTTTTATGTGAACAAGATGACTTACGTGATTTGTTGAACTGTTAGAATAGGACTTATATGAGAGTCAACTTGATGCTATGTCAATTACACATCTTCTTTTGTTGTCAGCCTATGATGCCTACGGGGGTTTGTTGTGTACTCATACTACATTTGCTGCATTCTTTTTGGATGCAGATACAACACCTTCTACCAGTTCAGGACCACATGGCTGGGTCTCGAGTTGGAGGATTAGAGTGTTCGGGGTGAGCATGTCATCTTCCAACATGCCCTGGGTGCTACTCTTGTTATCCTGTCTTTCATTTGTATTCATGAGACAATTATCATAATTTCATACTATTTTACTATGATTTTAGTGCTCTTTTATTACAGACTAAATCATTGGGGTTACAATAACTAGATTATCGGATTTGATTTGACTTTATTTATGTTAGGAAGAGACAACTTTATAATTACTTCTTTTATTTTTGCTTATTCTTATATCGTATGTTAATATTTAGGAAGTGATTCGCCTACCAATGAAAAAGTATAGGTGTCACCACGTCCTGAAGGGTAGTGACAATTTAAGACTTCCTACTTTGTTCTAGTACTATAATTTTTCAGCAGATTTGATTAATGCTTACTTATTTTTCATATTCTTTTTATTTTTCTTTTACTCTGCAAGTCATCTAATATGTAAATTCTAGATTACATGTAACCTTTCTAGCATTCAATGAGTTCATCCAGTGTTGGAACGATCTGCACCAATAGAAAGATATATGTTTAGTTGAGCTTACGAAACTGAATAGTATAAAAAATTGAAAAGAAATTTGAAACACAAATTAAATATTAACATTACAAATTCAAAGCTTATAGATAATTTTTCTAATTTCAGAAACTTAGAAAACACTAATGGAATATTTTCCAATATTCTTTCCTTAATTATATTAATTGTATATCTCTTATTTTAGGTAGAATTATAATTCTTTTATAATTATGTTAATTAGTTACCTAGTTTGTATCAAAATAGATATTCTTGTAATCTTATATATATTGTAAATCATTCGTTAATAAAATGAATGGAACATATTCTTTTATGGTATCAGTATCCTAAAAGTACAAACCCAACCCTAGCCGTCGATACACCTTCTCGGCCGCCACCTTTTTTCCACGTCGGCATCTAGCCCACGTCGGAACCCTAGCCGCCGACTTCTCTCGGCCGCTCCCCCCTCTTTTCCCCACGACAAAACCCTAGTTTTTCCGGCCATTCTCCCTCCTAAATTTCCTCTTCCATGGCTGATAAAACCAAATTTCATCCTGCACTTGCCGTAAACAATATTAAAAACTTCATCCATGTGACTCTTGATATTGAAAAGGGTCAATACTCCTCGTGGGCGGAGCTTTTTAAGATCCACTGTTGTGTTTACAAAGTTATCGACCACATCATCCCTCTCATGCCGAAGTCCACAGACATACCATCGGCTTCGACTTCTGATGATGCACTTTGGTCTCGTTTGGAAAGTATTTTCCACGACAACAAAACTCAACGAGCGTTATGCCTTGAAAATCAGTTTAAGGACGTTCATCAGGAAGATTTCCCAAACGTATCTGCTTATTGTCAAGAACTCAAGATGATTGCCGACCAACTCTCCAACGTCGGCGCACCAGTCACTAATCAACGATTGGTCATGCAACTTATTGCAGGTTTGAACAAATCCTATGACGTTGTTGCCACCATCCTTCAGCAATGCACGATGTTACCTCTATTTTATGAGGCCCGTTCGAAGCTCATACTTGAGGAAACCCAAAAAATCAAGCGTAGCACCACTCAGGACAGCATTGCCAATGCCGCCCTCACCACTATCGTCGGGCCCTTTACCGATAACAAGGCCTCCCATTTCGGTAATCAGAACCGTCGGCCAGAGGACCCGCAACAGTCCCCTTCCTCCCGTAACAACCGCTAGAGCAGGCAGTCTGGCAAGGGCGGCGGTGGAAGAAAATCCGACAACAACGGCGGTGGGAAAAGGCAGTCCCCATCGGCCGAAAATAGCCAGCAGTGACCGCGGCAGTGGCAGCAGCCTCCGCCGTAGGCCGCGTGGGCCCCACCGTCATGGGCCTCCCCTCTTTGCCCGTATCAAACATCCTTGTGGACTTCACCTCAGAACCGACAGGCCCAACCTGGCATACTTGGCCCACGTCTATAATAGGCCTACACAGCACAGGCCCCCCGCCACTGACTTATGCACCGACTGACATTGAGGCAGCTATGAGCACAATGTCACTCAACACTCCAGACGAAAATTGGTATATGATCACAGGTGTCACATCTCACATGACGGCATCACAATGTACTTTCTCATCTTATTCTAATTTAAGTAATTTAAATCAGAATATTATTGTTGGTAGTGGACAAGACATTCCCATCCGTGGTTATGGTCATTCCTCCCTATCCCCACCACATCCACCACTAATCTTAAAAAATATCATCCATGCCCCTAAACTCATTAAGAATATAATCTCTGTGCGACGTTTCACAATTGACAATTGGGTTTTCCTTGACTTTGATCCTTTTGGTTTTACTGTAAAGGATTTTACAACAGGGAGACGAATAATGAGATGTGACAACACCAGAGATGTCTACCCTATTTCGAACGCCGTCAATAATCCAACTTCAGTTCCATCAACATTTGCTGCTCTTTCGTCTTCCTTATGGCATTCTAGATTATGACATCCGGGACACTCTGTTTTATGCTCCCTTATGAAAAATAATTTTATTAATTGCAACTGTATTTCTAGGACTCCTATATGTGAATCTTGCGTTTTGGGAAACATGTCAAATTACCATTTTCTGCATCCATAAATTGTACTTTAATACCTTTCGATATCATACATAGTGATTTGTGGACATCCCCTATTTTGAGTACGGCTGACCATCGATATTATATGTTGTTTTTGGACGATTATTCCAACTTTCTATGGACTTTTCCAATTGGAAATAAATCGCAGGTCTACCCCATTTTTTTTCATTTAGTGTTTTCGTAAAAACACAATTTGAAAAGAGCATTAAATGTTTTCAATGTGACAATGACAGTGAATTCGATAATAACAAATTCAAACAATTTTGCTCTAAAAACGGTTTTACCTTTCGTTTTTCCTGCCCTAACACATTCTCCCAAAATGGTAAAGTCGAACGGAAAATCCGAACCATAAACAACCTCATTCGTGCCCTACTTGCTCACGCCTCAATTCTCCCTCAATTCTGGCATTACACACTCTCCATGGCCACATATCTCCTAAACATAATCCCAAACAAGTCTCTAGCTCAATGGTGGCCCACCCAATTTCTATTTCGTAGGAACTCCTCCTACCAAAACTTGCGTATTTTTGGATGTCTTTGTTACCCTCTCCATCTGACCACTCACAAACTCCAACCCCAGTCTTCCCCGTGTGTGTTTCTGGGTTACTTTGTCAATCATCGTGGTTACTCGTGTTATGACTTGTCAAGCCGTAAAATTATTATTTCACGTCATGTCTTATTTAATGAGTCTCAATTCCCTTTTGCCTCTCTACACTCGCTGCCTCGACATTCCTACGAATTCCTAGATGGTGTCCTAAACCCTCTTCTAATTCACCATTTACATAGTCCGTCGTCCCAGACCGCGACACCCACCACCATCTCGGCCAGTCCGAGCCTAGCCGCCCACCTGATTCTGCCGATGGTGGACCAGAACAACCCGTCTCAGGGTGATTCCGCTGCCACCTCTCGGCAAACCGAGATTTGTCCAGCCAGTACTGTTACCCATGTCCTTCCTCATCTTCCCGGTAGTCCCGCGGCAAACCCCCCTAGATACACTATCGGACCATGGAAACCTGTTCCATGTACGGAATTCATAAACCTAAACGGTTGTTTAACCTTTTCATTTCGGTTGTCCCTTCCCCTGTCCCTCGTAACCTAAAGGATGCCTTGTCCAACCCTAATTGGAAAGCCACAATGATTGACGAATATAATGCTCTTATTGACAATAAGACGTGAGACCTCATACCTCATCCACCTGATGCTAACATTATTCGTTCTATGTGGATTTTTAGACATAAAAAGAAATCTGATGGTTCTTTTGAGAGGTACAAGGCTCGTCTTATAGGTGATGGCAAGTCTCAATAGGTGAGAGTGGACTGTGATGAAACGTTCAGCCCGGTCATAAAGCCCGCAACCATCCGGACCGTCCTCAGTATTTCCATATCCAAGTCTTGGCCTATTTATCAGCTTGATGTCAAGAATGTCTTCTTATATGATGATCTTCATGAAACGGTATATATGCATCAGCCTATTGGTTTTAGGGATCCTATTCATCTGTATTATGTGTGTATGTTGTGGAAATCGTTCTATGGACTAAAACATGCTCCTCGAGCATGGTACCAGTGGTTCGCCGATTATATCTCATCTATCGATTTTTCACACAGCAGATCCGATCATTCTCTGTTCATCTACAACAAGGGTACATACATGGCTTACCTATTATTATATATTGATGACATCATCTTCACCACATCATTTGATGCTCTCTGTCGGTCCATTACGTCTCTCATTTCCTCTGAGTTTGCTATGAAAGATCTGGGGGCCCTGAGTTATTTCTTGGGCATCTCTATCACTCGACATTCTGGAGGCTTATTTCTATGTCAGAAGAAGTACACCGAAGAGATCCTTGACCGTGCAGGCATGACATTTTGCAAACCACCCACACGCCTGTAGACACCAATTTCAAGCTCAGCGCTGATTCTGGCCCTTCATGATCAGACCCGACTCACTATCGTATCATGGCTGGGGCCCTGCAGTACCTCACATTCATAAGACCAGACGTATCATATACCGTGCAACAAATCTGCTATTGAAAAAATATTTTAAAAAATACATTTTTCCTATTCCCACTATTTATATTATTGGTGTTGTATTAAATCCGACTATTAAAGTAGACGGTTGTAAAACACTTGTTGAAATGATTTATGATTGTATAGAAGTACTTCCAACAGACCCAACTGAAGAACCAACTAAAGAAGAAGTTATGTCTAGCATACACAATGAATGGAAACAAATATATATGTATTACCAACAAGAAAGTGTAAAAAATTAACCGGCTTCTGTACCATCTTCTACTACTTCGCTGCAACCTTATAAAAAACATGCGATTTCTGCTGCTAGTATTCAAGGCCTTAAAAATAAAATGTTTAGTGGTTCAACTTCTTCACAAGTTAGCCAATTTGATGTTTATGTTTTGCAGGGTGTTGTACCATACGAATTAATTGTCAATAATGAAGGACATAAAGACTTTCTGACATACTAGAGGGACAATGAGAAGACATTTCTGTCACTAACAAAGATGACCCGATATGTGTTGAACATTCAAGGATCATCAACAACGTCTGAAAGCACTTTTTCTGCGGGAAGATTTCAAATAGGAGAGCACATACATTCATTGGAGATTGCAGTTATATTAAGAGATTGGTTTCGACCGGAGCGTAGAAGGTGCTGTTAACTGGAGATCAACGAAGAAGAAGACTACAACTACAACCAAATCTTGTCCGAGTGAATAGGCAGCGACATCGAACAATTTGACCAACAACTTCCAATTCCAACCGAAGATCCTCAAGACATTGTGAGGAAATTAGAAAAAATGTGGTTAAATATGTAATTTTTTTAAGGGAAAAGGGTCAGATTTGCCGTCCAACTATCTTTTAAGGATCACATTTGCCCTCCATTAAAATTTGGGGTCAAATATACCCTCCACGTTATCAAAGTTGTCAAATATAACCTCAGTTGGACGGAAATCCCACGTGAATGACACGTGGGATCCACATGGGATTTGCGTGTTCATTAACCTCTACCGCCACTTCCCTGCCATCTCCACCATTGGAGCACTGCCTTCGCCAGCACCATTAAAACAACCGCCTCCACACCCTTTCCCCACCACCGCCGCCACTGCTTCATCAACATCCAGCACAACCATTTCTATTTCCAAAGCAAAATCCAAGCTGAAATACGAACACGATCCAGACAAAGCCCTAAAAATCTACTCCTATGTTTCTAACCATTACACTTCCCCTTTATCCTCTTGTTATGCTCAAGAAACTGTGAGACTTAGCGAGACGTTTGATAGTGTATTCTTGAGGATAAAGGGGAAGTGTAATGGTTAGAAACAGAAGAGTAGATTTTTAGGGCTTTGTCTGGATCGTGTTCGGATTTCAGCTTGGATTTTGCTTTGGAAATAGAAATGGTTGTGCTGGATGTTGATGAAGCAGTGGCGGCGGTGGTGGGGAAGGGGTGGAGGCGGTTGTTTTAATGGTGCTGGCGGAGGTAGTGCTCCGATGGTGGAGATGGCAGGGAAGTGGCGGCAAAGGTTAATGAACATGGAAATCTCATGTGGATCCCACGTGGATCCAACGTGGCATCCACATGGGATTTCCGTCCAACTAAAGGTATATTTGACAACTTTGCTAACGTGGAGGGTATATTTGACCCAAACTTTAACGGAGGGCAAATGTGATCCTTAAAAGATAGTTAAAGGACAAATCTGACATTTTCCCTTTTTTGATTATAATTTTACTATGTGATTTGCAACTTTAACTTTTGAACAATCACAAAGTTGCAATTTTTAAATTATATTACAAAAAAAATCACATTTCTATTAAATAATATAAGAGGCACAAAAAAGACATTGGGATATTTTTATTACACTATATTATTCAATTATTTAAGTGTTTATATATATTATTTTTTAAATTAAGTGTCTAAAATAAAAAAACCTAAATCCCCCTACCGACCCCGCCCCGCCCCGCCCCGTCCCCACTGGCCACCCCTATATAATACCACTAAGAAAAACTTATGCCGTCCCCCGGCATAGCTGAGTGACAAAGGAGGAAAACTTAAAATTCAGCTGGAGGCCTGTAGCGTGAGTTCGAATCTTGGTGGGAACAATTTGCTCTCTTCTCGGGTAGGACCTTGTAGGTGATATCAGTTGCTATGTTCTCAAACCCTAGTCATTCAGGCACATCCTGTGATTTACTGATAGTAGTATTAAGGGACTGAAACTACTATCTCCAGGAATAGTCTGGATTAAGCCTTACTGCTCAATGTAAAAAAAAAAAAAAAAAAAAACTTATGCCCATTGCTAAAGGCAAATATTAAAGACTATACTATTTGATTCATGCAATTTCTTCCATTTTCTCTGTTTACTTTGCCCCCAACAAAACGACAAACTTTATATTCACACCCACAAAACCCTAATACCCTTTGCCAAAAACCCTTCAATTTTCGCCCCCCCACCCCACCACACACACACACACACACCAAACCCAGTGTGGGGGACAATACACTCAAAGCCAACCCTAGCCCAGAAAAACTCTCCTTTTTCTCTCCTCCCAAATCTTTCAACTACTCTTTTCACAAGTGTTATTGTCTCTCTGTTTCTTGGCATCTTTTAAAAAAAAATTGGGGTTATTCTTTTTAGGAGTAAAAATGGAGGTGAATAGTTTCAGCTCTGATTTAGCTGTTTTTGGGGAAATAGTGATGAACTCTGTTCTTGAAGCTGTTGTTTCTGAGACCCTTTTGGTTACTCAAAGATCTGTTGCTTCTCTGCTCATAATGGTATATATAACACACTTTTCCCAACTTTAACTTTCTTGTTTTCTTGCAAAGTTTTGATTTTTATGTTGTGGGTTTTGAATTTCTTGCTCTCATTTTACTTTTCTGCTCATGTTAGTAGGCGTTTGTCGATGAAAATTAAATATTTTTCACTTTTTTTGGAATTTTGAAGTTGGAGTTGTGTTTGTTTATAGTTTTTGCAAATAATTTGGTTGTTTCAATACTGAAAGTGAAAATAAGGTTTTAGGTGTTTTTCAAATTCCAAATACAACTTAAAAGTGAAAAAAAATCTGGAAAAAGTGAAATTCTCATGGCCAAACGGGTCCTTAAACTTTCTTGTTTTCATGTAAAGTTTTGTTTTTTATGTTGCGGGCTTTAGATTTCTTGGTCTCTTTTTTGCTTCTCTGCCCATGGTAGTATATAACACAATTTTCCCAGCTTTATACTTTCTTGTTTTCTTGTAAAGCTTTAAGCTTTATGTTGTGGGCTTTAGATTTCTTGCTCTCTTTTTGCTTCTCTGCTCATGGTAGTGTATAACACAATTTTCCCAACTTTATTAAACTTTCTTGTTTTCTTGTAAAGTTTTGAATTTTTATGTTGTGGGCTTTAGATTTCTTGCTCTCTTTTTTCTTCTCTGCTCATGGTGGTACATAATACACTTTTCCCAACTTTACAACTTTCTTGTTTACATGTAAAGTTTTGATTTTTATTTTGTGGGCTTTCTATTTCTTGCTTTTTTATGCTTCTGTTGAGTGTGGTTTGTATGTGAGGCCACCCCCACTGTCCAAATTTGTTCTTGTTCTTTATAGGGTAATTGAGGCTTCATAGTTGATAATTTAGCTATTTCATTTGAATTTTGTAGTTTTCTAGTTTTCCCAACTTACACTTTCTTGTTTTCTTGTAAAGTTTTGATTTTTATGTTGTGGGCTTTGGATTTCTTGCTCTCTTTTTGGCTCCTGTTGTTGAACAAGTCATTTGTGAGTGTGGTTTTGTCCGTGAGTCCAACCCCCAAGTCAAATTTCTTTTTTTTTCTAATTCTTTTATAGGGTAATTGAGGCTTTGATAATTTAGCTGTTTCATTTGAATTTCTAGTTTTCCCAACTTACACTTTCTTCTTTTCTTGAAAAGTTTTTATTTTTGTGTTGTGGGTTTTAGATTTCTTGCTCTCTTTTTACTTTTGTTGAGTGTGATTTTGTATGTGAGTCCAACCCCACTGACCAAATTGTGTTCTTGTTCTTTATAGGGTAATTGAGGCTTCATAGTAGATATTTGGTTGTTTCATTTGAATTTCTAGTTTTATGTTTGTTATTGTGTTCCTAAGATTGTGTATATTTATTGTGTTCCTTTTTAAGTAATTGTTTACTGGAGAATTCCGTTTATTTCTTCATTGTTACAACATACCAAGTGAAATCCCATAACGTGGGGTCTGGGGAGGGTAGAGTGTACGCAGACCTCATCTCTACCTTGGTAGATAGAGCGATTGTTTCCGGAAGACCCTCGGCTCAAGACAACACATAATCACACGCAAAGCAAGCAAAGCCAAGCAATAGAAACGGTTAGATCCATACAAGAAATTAAAGCAATATGAATATGCTGATGACAAAATCGAATACTCCATGGTAGCGCATTCTGACAAAAGGAAGCAATAGCTAACAAAGATAAATAAGATAAACAAAGTTCACTAAAGAACACATAGCAGCAGAAATCAAACTACATGAGACTATAAAGCAATACTGCTCCTATGAGTGTGATAGGCTAATCGGGTCTACGGTAATAGCACTACAACTATCATTTTGTAAGCGTAAGTAGGACTACGCTCGACTACCTACTATCTTTCTACCCTAATTCGTGTCCCTCACAACCCCCTATCTAAGGTCATGTACTCAGTAAGTTGCACCTGCGTCACATCTCTTCTAATCACCTCTTCCCAATACTTTTTCGGCCTACCTCTACCCCTCCTAAACCCATCCATAGCCAACCTCTCACACCTCCGCATTGGGACATCTATGTTTCTCCTCTGCACATGCCTGAACCATCTTAACGTCGCTTCCCGTATCTTATCCTCCACCGAGGCCACTCCCACTTTTTCCTGTATATCTTCATTTCTAATCTTATCTCTCCTTGTATGGCCACACATCCATCTCATCATCCTCATCTCCGCAACTTTCATCTTTTGGATGTGCGAAGTCTTGATTGGTTAACACTCCGCCCCATACAGCATAGTCGGTCTAACCACCACTCTATAGAACTTACCTTTAAGTTTTGGTGGCACTTTTTTGTTGCACAAGACTCCAGATGCGAGCCTCCATTTTATCCACCCTGCCCCAATACGATGTGTGAAATTATCATCAATCTCTCTATTCTCTTGGATAATAGACCTGAGGTACTTGAAATTTTCTTTCTTTGGAATGACTTGAGTACTAAGCCTCACCTCCCCGCCTGTCTCAAGGTCGCTCCCGTTACTAAACTTGCACTCTAAATATTCTGTCTTAGTCCTACTTAGCCTGAACCCTTTAGATTTCAGTCTGTGTTCAAACCCCCAGCTTTGCGTTCACTCCACTGCAAGTCTAATCAATCAGGACTGTCGTCTGCGAATAACATACACCATGGCACCTCCCTTTAGATTTGTCGCGTCAGTCCGTACATCACTAAGGTAAATAGGAATGGGCTAAGAACTGATCTTTGGTGCAGTCCCATCATCACTGGGAAGTGCTCCGAGTCTCCTCCTACTGTTTGTACCCTAGTCTTGGCTCCATCATACATATCCTTCATCGCCCTAGTGTATGCCACAGGTAAACCTCTAACCTCCAAACATCTCCATAGAACCTCATTAGGGACTTTGTCGTATGCTTTCTCGAGGTCGATGAAAATCATATTCAAGTCTCTTCTTCTCCCTATACTGCTCCACCAACCTCCTAATAAGATGAATGACTTTAGTTGTCAAATGCCCCGACATGAATTTAAATTGGTTCTCAAAAAATAGACACGCCTCTCTTCACCCTCATCTCCATGACCATTCTCAAACTTTCATAGTGTGGCTCAACAACTTGATACCCCTATAGTTGTTGCAACTTTGGACATCACCTTTGTTTTTGTATAAGGGAATCATTGTACTCCACCTCAATTCTTCGGGCATTCTTGCCGTCTTAAAATTGACATTAAACAAATCAGTCAGTCACTTCAAACCTGCCCTGCCTGCGCTTTTCCAAAATTCGACTGTGATCTCATCAAGCTCGGTCGCTCGTCCCCTGCGCATCCTGCGAACAACACCCTTAACCTCCTCAACCTTAATGCGTCTACAATACCAAAAATCTTGGTGCCTACCAAAATGCTCTAGATCTCCCAACACAGTGTCTCCATCTCTTTTTTTTTTCGTTCAAGAGTTTATGGAAGTAAGACTGCCTCCTCCACCTAATATGCGCATCCTCCACCACTACTTTGCCGTCTTCGTCCTTTATGCACTTCACGCGATCCAAGTCACGCGCCCTCCTCTCCCTTGCCTTGGCTACTCTGTACAACTTCTTATCCGCCTTTCACCTCTAATTCCGCATACATGCATTCAAAAGCCGCCGTTTTCGCCGCCATAACTGCTAGCTTTGCCACCTTCCTCGCCATCTTATACAGTTCTCTATTTGTTCACTTCTCCATCTCATCCTTTCTTTCTACCAATTTCGCATACGCCGCTTTCTTCACTTCCACATTTTCTTGAACTTTACCATTCCACCACCAGTCCCCTCGGCGCCCACCATGGTTACCCCGCGAGGCCCCTAGCACTTCTCTAGCTACCCCCTAATGCAACTGGCCGTCCTGTCCCACATATCGGTCGCATCCCCAGTACTCCCCCAAGCCCCCTTGGCCATCAACCTCTCCCCCATCTCCTTTGCACTAGCCATGGTCAAACTCCCCCATTTGTTTCTTAACTTGTCATCCACAACCCTCTTCTTCTTCTCCATCTTGATCTCCAAATCCATCACCAAAAGCTTATGTCGGGTTGTAAGATCCTCCCTCGGAATAACCTTGCAGTCTTTACAAAGACCTTTGTCTAACCTTCCTAAGGAGCAAAAAGTCTATATGAGTCTTAGCCACCGAACTACTGAAAGTTATCAAGTGTTCCTCCCTCTTCAGGAACCTCGAATTGGCTATCATCATCCCACAAGCTCTAGCGAACTCCAAAAGTGAGACGCCTCCCCTGTTCCTTTCCCTGAGTCCAAAGCCTCCATGCACGTCGTCTTAACCCTCCGGAAGTGACCCGATATGTCCATTGAAATTCCCTCCTACAAATAACTTTTGAGTGGGTGGTATACCTCCCACCACTTCGTCCAAATCCTCCCAAAAGCGTCTCTTCTCCTCCACGTCCAAGCCCGTATGCGGCCATAAGCACTAATATTTCTTCATTGTTACTGCTTGTTAATTGGACCACTCAATTTTTATGGATTTGATGGTTATGACATTGTGGTTTTTCAGGCCTTCACCTTTAGCTTGTCTTGATTAATTAGGTTGAGAAAACTTTTGCTTACTCTTAATACTCAAATCTTGCAACTTTATCAACAACAAAGAATACTCAGATCTTGCAACTGTTTGACTCTTAAAACCATAATTTATTCCAATACATAAATGTTGGAACAGTTTCATCAACAAAGCTGTTACTTGTATTTCATTTAGTAGACTAATAAATGTTTCAAACATTAAGTAACCTATTAACCAAATTCAAGCAATTGTAACTAGTCTCCCCTTTGTTTATGTGAATCTTGTGTATTTAAGCCCCATAGGGAAAAATACCTTTCACTAGTTCTGTTTGAAAAAAAATGGTGCCAAAATACAGCTCCCCGCTCTTCTTCGTACTAACATGTGCGGCTGTTTTAGTACGGGCGGAGCTTAGGAAAGGTCCGTTAAGGCCTTATCTTAGAGGTAATCCAGGGCTATTACCACAAACAATTTCATCTCATGATGATTCTTCAGTGGTAAAAAGAGTTGAAGATTGCAAAGGACAGGTAAGTGAAGCTATTAACAAAAGGCTAATCCCATGTTGAATCGTGTGAACCTTGTTTATTATGAGGCTGTTAGTGTTATGGAAACTTCTAGCCCTGCTGGTCTCTAATGTTTGGAGATGAAACTTCGAACATGGATTATGTTTGATTTGTAATGAACTCAAACTATGTTTAGTAGCATCTCTCCTCGTCTCCCATCTGCCTAAGCCTTAGTGGGAGTTACCCACTGGGGAGGATGCAGGTACAGGGTGGAACATCGAGGTGCGAGTAAGCTGGCCCAAACACTGCAGTTATTAAAAAAGAACGAGTCTAATAGCATCTCAAAGCTAATTTACATTATTCACATCCTAACCCTACAAAGCCTCTTAGGATGAAATTGTCTCCTTGTCAACATTTAGTGTAGTATTAGCACCTTATCCAGCCAGTTGGACATGTATTAATGACCAATAGGTATTCTCTGTTCTATTTCCCTATAATTCATACACCTCTGTGTGGTATGCTCAGATTTAAGGATTTGAAATGTAGAAGTTGGTGAAACAATTGCTCATATATTTGAAAATAACGAGAGATCAAACTAACAATTGGAACATCAAAATATGCTGTCAAAATAGAGTTTTGTAGTTCAGTCTTCTCCTATTTGTGACATCTTCTAATGGATCTTGTTGTTCTGCTACTTGGAACTGTTTCGTGGAACAGAGCTTCTGGTTTGTTGTGATGAGTCTCCTTCCCCAATATTTGTTGTGGCCGGGAATGAAAATGCGACAGAGTTCTAATTATGCAGGTTTTTCCTATGTCTAATGGACTTTTTGATAAAAAGACAGGCCTTTGAAAAGCATAATTGTATCAATGTGTATATATGCACTCATAACCCTTGAGGATTTAATTTACTTTTGGCTTTTACCTGGACTTCCGTTCGTTCTGCCATATTTAGCGTAATTGCATTTGTTCTTTTTTTTAATGCTGTGAAATTTCATGTTCTTTGCCACATGTCAATAAGCTTATGCAGTTTACTTTCCTTATTTTTTTTCAGTGATACTCATTTACCTTTAATATGCACCGATTGGCAACTTGTTGTTCCTCAATCTTTAGCCTGGATTCCCTTATGAAATTTTTTGGCTTTCAGGCAGGGTGTTTGCTGAAGGATGGTGCTCCGTTGCCAGAGTTGGTAAGCGCTGCTCCATTGTCCGAGTTTGTAAGCATCGATAAAAGGTAATATTCGTCTCTCCTGTCTTGGTGTCGCTGGATCTGTTTATTCTCTGTCTGAGCTTTCAAAGATATGCCGACCGTAGGCATCTGACCATCAGATGCCGTAGGTCGTCTTCTAACATCACCGACATTTCGCGTTTTCTCAAAATTCACATAAGATAAAAGCTCTTTTCATCATCAGATACAACCTGATTTCCGACCTCTTAGTGTCACTGAACTGGAAGTTCCATGTAACAAGCTTCAACAAGTCTGCTGATGTCGATTTCAGGTTTCCCTTTGAGGCGCTGCTTAATCAAAAGAATGAAGCTTGTCCTGAGAACGAAGATGGCAGTGATACAGAGAATGATGATGAAGAAGGGGGAGATGATGACGACGATGATGCAAACGATGAAGATTTCTCCGGTGAAGAAGGGGGAGATGATGACGATGAAGGAGATCCCGAGGAGGATCCCGCGGCTAATGGAAATGAAGGGAGTGATGATGACGAAGATGATGATGAGGGTGGTGATGACGATGATGATGACGAAGAAGAAGAGGAAGAAGATGAGGAGGAAGAGGAGGATCAACCACCTGCTAAGAAGAGAAAGTGAACTGTATTAGATGTTTATTATGTAGTGGAAAGAGAAGGGGACGTTTTAACTTTTCTGTCTCTGCCAATGTAGGAAATTAACCATCCTTGGTTCAGAACAAAAAGAACTGCTTTTATCATGTGGATTGTTACTTATGCTACATGTTTCATTTAATTGAGTTAATATTCTGCAACTTGTTTGTCTTATGTCGAGGGTCTACCGGAGACCTCTACCTCACAAGTTAAATGTAAGTTTTGCGTACACTCTATCCTCCTCAGACCCCTCTCTGGAATTTTCACAGGGGATGTTGTTGTATACTTGGTAAGGTATCTATCATTATATCTTGAAAAGCTATCATACAAGAAAGGTAAAGTTTATATTTTATTAAAATGTCTAGAATTGATGCATTTTTAGCTGATAAAGAATTAAGGTATATTCTAAAGCCTTAGTTATGCTTCACCACTTTAGGAAGTCAGATTATTGTTATTAGGACCCTTTAAATATATGGGGCAATAAGAAACAACAACAATATATCCAATGTAATTCCACAAGTGGGGTTGACGAGGGTAGAGTGTATGCATATTTTAACCCTATCTTGAGAGAGAGAGAGAGTGGCCGTTTCGGATAGACTTTCGGCTCAGGAATTAAAATTTATGGAGATTTGATAGATAGAGAGGTTTCCGATAGACCCTTTTCCAATTTTGGATTCTTTGTCCTTATGCCAAGGGTCTACCAGAAGTAACCTCTCTACCTTTCAAAATAGGGGTAAGGAATGCATATACTCTACCCTTCTCAAATCCACTTTGTGGATTTTACTGGGTATGTTGTTGTAATTTCAAAAGCATAATTAATTTAATGGTAAGAACGAACATGTTAAATTTAAGCGATTATGATGAAGGGCTATTGCAGCTATTGGGCATACTATATTGAAAGTTGAATTTTTGGTGTGAAGAAATGGAATATTTATGCTCTTAATTTGCTTGCCTAACACAATTTTTAATTTGCTTGCCTAAACCAAAGTTTAAAATGAACTAGCTTAATCAACTCCACAATTTTTAATCATCACGTATTAAACTATTGCATTGACTTTTCAGTTGCATATTAAATTGCATTTGAGGAATCAAATTAAAATCCAACAACCAAACCAAATAAAGAATGTCAAAGGAAACGTTCTCTGCAAGCTATCTTTGCAGAAAAAAACAGCTTTAAAATGGCCGTTTCAATTCCGAAATTCTCTACAGATAACAAAATGTCAAAGAGCAAAAAGAAGATCATAACATTTTCTGCAAATGTAGTGTTCTCTAATGAAGGACTATTGACGGAGATCCTCCTTCGTGTGCCTGAAAATTCACTCATCCGATGCAAATGTGTATCGAAAAAATGACGTTCTTTAATCTCTAGTCCTCACTTTACGCGCCTCAAAATCCCCCGTTTCAGCCCTGCAAGTGGCATCTTTTTGTACCATTGTTCATTTTTAACCAACCCTTTTCACAAGTTTGTGCCTTTTAGCCTGGAAAATCCAATTCAAGCACCATTATAAAAGTTCCCTTTTCTACCACATGACTCTCCTAAAATCTCTATCTTGCAATCTTGCAATGGACTTTTGCTCTGCTGCACATTTCATAATCCTTTCACATTTAACGAAAACTACTACATATTCAACCCGACTACTCAACAATTCATCACACTTCCTAAGCTATCAGGGGATGTTATCGGGATGAGTTTAGCCTTTGATCTGTGGAAATTGCCTCATTATAAAGTTAACTGCTTCCGAGTATCTGAACTGGAAGATGAGAACAACCAGATTGAGGTTTACTCATCTGAAACTAAGAAATGGAGAGTTTCTGGTCCACCTTCTCCTATACGTCACGATATAAGTTTCAGATACGGACTAGTTTACTGGAACGGAACCATTTATGTGTCATGTACCGAACGTTTCAACGTGGAACAAGAAAAGTTTGAAGAGTTTCCCATGCTTGATTTCATTAACGGACAAGAAGTCCAGGATTATGAAGAGGATCGCAGGATTGTCTATTTTGGGGAGTCTTAAGGCCATTTGCACCTAATACAAGTGAATCGCCAGAAACTAGCTTTGTACAATATCTACAAGATAAAACATGACGGTACAGGGTGGTTCTTGAAGTACGAGGTGAATGTTGAAGATGTTGTGTTGGCATTTCCTCGTATAATTCGACGTTACCTTCAGACAACAGATTTTCATTACTATGCCATGGCTGTGCTTAATGTTGTAAGGGGAGAGAAAGAGAAGGATTCATTCTTGGTCTTGCATATTCCTGAAACGGCCATACTACGTTACAACCTGATGGATAAGTCATTCAACAAGCTCTGTGATTTTGACAATGGCATTCATGAGGAATTTGATGAAGACCTTGCTGAATGTCTGCATTTTCATAGCTCAAGCACTTTCCAGTACATTGAATCTACCTACTATTGGTAAGTAGAATTTGTTGGGATTTGGGTGTGAATAAGGTCTGATTCTATGACCTTTGGGTTACGTTCGGAATCGGAAATGGACTTTTGTCCCACACTTGCACTCTACCTTAAAGAATTTGGAAGATGGCAAGCCATCGCCATCACTCCCGCCCTCAGCTTCAGGAAATTACCAGTGAATTATGTGGATTTGGAATTGAATTTCTCTTTAATATAGCATTACGAATTGGTTCATTATTCTGGTTAAGAACACAGTGACTAACAGATTTGTCTCTTTCATGTGAGAAATATAGTTCTTCTATAGTTCTATGTTGTAAGACATGATCAATCAGCTATACGATCTGATAAAGAGAGGTAAATTGCAGTAATGTTTATGTTCTTATCCAAACTGAGATGTATAAACCCTTCTCTTGCATTTTTTCGCAAATATTTTCTAAGTAACCAAATACCGGTAAACATTTTCGTATTCATACCAATACACCCTAAACTTAGTTGGGACTCAAGGGGAGAGGAATGAAGGTGATCCACATTAAAGATCAAGAGGCGCACGCACAGTTTTGAATCGTAAAGTTCAAAGTTTAGTATCATACTCCATTTCCACAAATAGAAGATGTTGATGTACTAAATAGTACTCCAAAAATAAAATAAGAAACTACTATTCGGAGGATATGAATGAGAGGTTTAATGAAACTCTTATCAGCAGGAGGGTAAATGATTAGGAAACCACAAAAATATTATTGCATGCCTGTCAAGTCTTCCCAATTATATGCCAGAACTGCAAAATATTGAGGCAATGAACACTTCAGGCCTTCGAGATAGGGTACCATCTATGAGGCAAACCTGCAGTTGCAATGAAAATGCTGTTTAGTCACCTAAATTGACATCACAACAAGAAATCAAGTGATATGAAGTGATGCCTGATATAATGTCTACAAAGACTCATGCTCAGATTTCACTTTCTTTGTTCACAAAACACGGAAGACACTAAAAGTAAATGCAGGAAATGTATAGAGTATGATTGGACAGGAAATGTATAGAGTATGATTGGACAGGAAATGTATAGAGTATGATTGGAGAAACTAATCATGCCGACCACTAAAATATCAGACAGCACTGCTGCAATTTCAGGTCTTTGTAAAACCCATAATGTGTGCTTGAAGATAAGATTTAACACCTTAAGCAAATTGAGAAGTGCATCATAAGCATGTTAGTATCATTTTACCATTTTGCCACAGCCAAAACCTCCAAGAGCTCAATCACTTGTAATTGCAAGCACTCTAAAATGTTTGCTCGTGTATCAATTATCATACATAAAAATGAGATAGACACTAGAGTTTCCTTGACATTATAACCAGCACAATCATGGGCGGATCCACCTTTATAACAGCAGGTGTGCTTCAACTCTGAACAAATATATGTGTATATAGAGTCAAAAATTTCTTATAATGGATGACTGCCCGAGCAAACAATGACCATCTGGGTTCAATGTTTCTTGACCCAAGGAACTTGATTCAGGTAAGCCTACCGGGTTTACCACAAGAACCATGTTATTACTTAAAAGCTCGTAAGTATCTTCAGCTGCTTAGCAGATGTTCTAATTAAACGTACATCTGATCCTTTCTTTTAACACATACTGCACACCATATCATTAGTACCTTCATCTTCTTTTTTTTGATAAGGTAAAATTTTATTAAAAAACAGTATCAAGATGATACAAAGAAAATGCAGGCTAGATTACATTAGAAGCCTAGGCAGTCTAGCATGTCATCAAAATTCATAACAACATTTCCATCCTTCCAATAGTATACGTTGTGCAAACAACTATATTTTATATTTCAGACTGCAACTGCTCCTTTTTTCCTTCAAAACACCCCTTATTTCTTTCTTTCCATATAGTCCAAGCAATGCTAAGAGGAATGGCACTCCAAATCTTCTTTCGGGATTCATTTGGGCACGCAGCTTCCCAACACTCTAACACACTTCTGAATGTCATAGGACTTGTCCAATGAATGCCAAAATTAGCTATGAACATGGCCCACAATGCACAAATATGCGGTTCACAGATTCACAAGCTTTCTCTCAAAAGTAGCATTTGCTGCACATCTTCCAACCCCTTCTCTTCAAATTTTCTAACGTTAGACATGCTTCATGAGACACTAGCCAACCAAAGTTCAAAAACAACATACCCAGTGAAGTCCAACAACGTGGGGTCTGGGGAAGGTAGAGTGTACGCAGACCTTAGACCTTGGTAAGTAGAGAGGTTGTTTCCGAAAGACTATCGGCTCAAGACAAAGCATAATCACAAGCAAAGCAAGAGAAACGGTCAGACCCGGACAAGAAATTTAAAGCAGTATGAAAATGATGGTAACAAAAGCGAATAAGCCATGATAAAGCATTCTAAAAAAAGAAGCAACAACTAACGCAGGTAAATAAGATAAACAAAGTACACTAAAGAACACATAGCAGCATAAATCAAACTACGAGAAACTATAAAGTAATACTGCGCCTATTAGTATGATAGGCGAAGCGGGCCTACAATAAAAACACTACACTACCAGTTTGTAAGCGTAAGCAAGACTACGCACAACTAACTACTACCCTTCTACCTTAATCTGTGTCCTCCACAACTCCCTATCTAAGGTCATGTCCAAAGTAAGTTGCACCTGCGTCATATCCCGTCTAATCACCTCTCCCCAATACTTCTTCGGCCTACCTCTAACCCTCCTGAACACGTCCATAGCCAACCTCTCACACCTCCGCACTGGGGCAATTGTGTCTCTCCTCTGCACATGCCCGAACCATCTCAACCTCGCTTCCCGCATCTTATCCTCCACCGATGCCACTCTCACTCTGTCCCGGATATCATAATTTCTAATCCTATCCCTCCTTGTATGCTCACACATCCATTTCAGCATCTTCATCTCCGTAACTTTCATCTTTTGGATGTGCGAAGTCTTGACTGGCCAACACTCCGCCCCATACAACATAGTTGGTCTAACCACCACCCTATAGAACTTGGCTTTTAGTTTTAGTGGAACATTTTTATCGCACAAGACTCCAGATGCGAGCCTCCATTTCATCCACCCTGCACCAATACGATGTGTGACATTGTCATCAATCTCTTCAATCTCTTGGATAATAAACCTGAGATACTTGAAGCTTCCTTTCTTTAAAATGACCCGAGACCAAGCCTCACCTCCACGCCTGTCTCATGATCGCTCCCATTACTGAATTTGCACTCCAAATATTCTGTCTTGATCCTACTCAGCCTGAACCCTTTAGACTCCAGATTCTGCCTCTAAACCTCCAGCTTAGCGTTCACTCCGCTGCGAATCTCATCAATCAGGACTATGTCATTTGCGAATAACATACACCATGACACCCCCCTTGAATTTATCGCGTCAGTCCATCCATTACCAAGGCAAAGTTCATCCTTAATAATTTCTGACAGAAACTTTGATATATCAACTGCCTTTAGAAAAAGAGAATAGATTAAGTTCATTAATTATAAATGATAACTTACAATTTTAAGTAGTAATAACATAACAGTTATCCCGTGTTAGAAACTCATGCACCCTTCGTCCCAAAAAGATTGACCTACTTTCCTTATTAGTTTGTCTCGAAAAGATTGGCTCCTTTCTATATTTAGAAACAATTTAACTTAATGAGATCATTTATAACCACACAAATATCTAAGATTTGTTTTAGACCACACATTTCAAAAGTCTTTCTTTATTTCTTAAACTTTGTGCCAAGTCAAACTAGGTCAATCTTTTGGGACGGAGGGAGTATGAATTTTTAATTCTGGGCCAATGTGCTACTGCTAAGAATTTCAAATTAACACTCAAAAGGGGTAAAGCAGCCACATCAAATTTTCCTTTTATTCATCCCAGGCAAGAAAAATTGCAGAGATGTAAAACTAGCTTGTTTAATATGGTTCAGTAAATAGGAATTCCAGTAATACAGTAAACATTGGAAGAACATAGGATGTGGCTCCATATAGGAATGAACAAATGGCATGATAAGCTAGTTTGATTCCAAGCCAAGCAACAGGGCATGATCAGTCCTATCGGGCGGGGAATTGCACTCGCTAATAGAGCTTCCTACAACCGCACCCTAGGAGAGTGCAAATGGCAAGTTGAATGGTCTGGTTCCACTTAGAAGGCCAAGTCCGCATACCCCCTTTAACACGCAAGTACGCTTTAGCTACTAAGCTTCGAAACAAGGTTACTGCCATACCTCTATATTAAACTTAAAGCTCCACATAATTCGGGATTGCGTTAGTAAAGCCATGGTGGTAGTAAGAAAAACGCCAACTGCAATCGTCTCTTTGCCTTAGTTTATTTGACATATTTCCTAATTAGATAATCAAAATTTACTTGGCCACTCTCAAGTTCCAAGGCTTCTCGTGTCAAAGAATTCAATTAGTACTTCTCAAGCAGTCATGTTATTTTGACCATGGTGTAACATCATTTTCAAAAAAAGATTTAAACTTCAAAGCATTTCAACTACTATAATGCACATATTTGAACATTTTCACTTAGTGACACAGTTGGGTAAAACAAGGTCATTTACAATGATAGTCTATCATAGTCATTTTACTATAGTTCCATCAGCAAGCTCTCATCATATTTAGCTACACATGCTTCTCTCCTATGTTTAAGAAGAAAAAAATATAATGCATTGTAGACTTAATTGAGTTTAGCTCATTACATATGGCAATTGAAATCGACAAATTACTTCCAAACACTAATCATGGGCAACACTTTACAAATTTCATTTCATTTGCCAATTTATCAAACATAACATCAAATCATGCTTCATAATCAAGACGACTATACACAAATGCACACATACACACCATTAAAATACAAGTAATCACAATGTACACATAGAATATGCAGCAATATCGGATAATTAATCAAGTACAATAAGATTCACTTACTAAGGCAACTTTCCGGCCCGGAAAGTAGCAAACTTTGACACTTCTGAATAGCTATAATCAATATCATTGTCCTTCAACAATGTCTCAATCATAGCTTTAACTTTCTCAGGCTCCAAGCTTTCACATTCAATCTCATAACAAGTCCCAAAGTCATACATAGTTTCATCAACCTCCAACTCCACACCATTCCACTCAAACACATTCCTCACATTCTTAAACCCACCCAATCCAATAAACCCTTCCTCACCAACATGAAATTCCTCTTTTGCCCTCCGCAAAACCCTAGAATCATCTAAGCACACCACCTCCATCAATTTACTAGGGTTAGCAACACATTCGTATCCGATTTTCGAATCTAACTCCTCCTCATCCTCTTCTACTCGGCTAACGCCGTCGATAATAGTGGCCTTACCCTTGAGACACACCATGCATTTCACGTTCTCCGGAATCTCCAAATTCTCGTAGAATCGGAGACGTAGAACGGCACGGCGAGTGCTCAGCTCGCCACACGCGCCGTCGAAGAAAGCGTTGCGCTGGTGGTGTGTTTTTGTGTGGTACGGAGAGAGAAGTGAGAGAACTTTCTGATGTGCGGATGAATCTGGCAATCGGAGCTTCACTTCAACCTCCATAGCGACGATCAGCTTAGCAAAATAACAGTAACAAAATGAACTGTAAAACGGCGGTGCGTGAGATCAATTGAGGCCGATGTCACAGAACTGTAAAACGGCGGCGCGTGAAATTAATTGAGGACGATCAACTTTGCAAAATAACAGTAACGAATTGAACTATAAAACGGCGGCGCGTGAGATTAATTAAGGACGATCAACTTTTGTAAATTAACAGTAACAAGATGTCACAGGAACGGCATCGTATTGTGTATGATTGAGTTGTTTTATTTGAGGCCGATGCGGTTGTTTTTGATGGTGGAGGGATCGATAGTAGAGCGATCGAAGTGTTGAAGGAGGGAGCTGGCGCCGGAGGTGGTTGTATTGGTGGAGGAAGAGGCGGCGATGAGGGCGGCGCGTTTGCGAGCTTCTTCGAGTTCTTCTTTGTCTTCGATTTTAACTTCGATTTTGCTCGGCTTTCTTCTCAGCATTTCTCTTTCGTGTATCTCACGCAGACGCAGGGGACTTGAGAAAAGGTTCAGTGTTTTTGTTTATCAGAAAAGTGAGGGCTTTAATTTTCACAATGAGATCTTTAGTTTTCTTACAATTGCGGAAATACTATCCACATTTTGATTTTGTATAAATTTTAGGGCCATTTTGTATTGTGAAAGAAGGCCTTTTGACCTCTGTATCTCTTATCGGAAAGCCACTTTTCTGCTCGCACACACATAGAACAATCTGGGAATTTCACCCCCCCATCTTCTCACCCGACCGCACCCCACTCCTGCTCCATGCCGCCAGACTCCAACGGACTCCGTCGTCAACCTTCTCTGCTCCCACTAGCCTTGCTTGCCGGCGTCACCACGTCATCGACGCCTCCGCCAGCCACTGCATCAGGCATTCTCCGTTGGTCTCTCTTTTTTTTCTTTTTTGCAGGTATCACTAGATCTGCGACGTCGTCTAGCAGCGAATAGTGGTTTCCAGTAGGAACAATGATTTTAGGCAGTGAACAGTGTTTTCCGACGCGTGAACATCAATTTTCGGCGTGTGAACATGTTTTATCAACCTGGAGTTGGTACCTTCAGTTGTCTGTACTCAATATTTGTTCTTATCTGTGTTGTTCAATTTTGCGTGTTGTGTTTTATTGAATCTGGACTTTACATTCTTGCATGTATTCTTGTTGCCTTTTGTTTTATCATTCGGATATGTAGTAGCCTGACTTATCTCTAGATTCTTGCTAACTTGTGCTCTAGTATTGCTTTCCGTATGTGTTAGCGTTAACCTTGGATTAGTATTCTTTGTGTCTTTGCTCTAGTGACTTTGGTGAATGATGGTAGACTAGGGTCATGTTCTCAGTCGAGGGCAAGGGGTAGGGGGTAAGTGGGGTAAGGGAGATATTAGGCTGAGAATAGAGTCTTAGAATATTGGGACTTTAACGGGGAAGGTCATAGAGCTAGTTAAGATTCTTAAGAAGAGGAAGATTAATATAGCATATGTACAGGAGACCAAATGGGTAGGACCTAAGGCTAAAGTTATAGACGGGTATAAATTATGGCTCTCCGGTAGGTCTAAGTATAGGAATGGGGTAGGCATTTTGGTAGACAGTGAACTAAGGGATCAGGTGGTAGAGGTAAGGTGGGTCAATGACAGGATGATGTCGAATAAGTTGGTAGTTGGAGGGTTCACTATGAACATTATTAGTGCTTATGCGCCACAAACGGGCTTGAACGATGAGGAGAAGAGATGTTTTTGAGAGGATTTACACGAAGTGGTGGGAGGTATACCACCCACTAAGAAATTATTTGTAGGAGGGGATTTCAATGGACATATCGGGTCATTTCCAGGGGGTTATGACGACGTGCATGGAGGATTTGGACTCGGGGTTAGGAATGGGAGAGGCGTCTCACTTTTGGAGTTCGCTAGAGCTTGTGGGATGGTGATAGCCAATTCTAGATTCCTGAAGAAGGAGGAACACTTGGTGACTTCCGTAGTTCGGTGGCTAAGACTCAGATAAACTTTTTGCTCCTTAGGAAGGTTGACAAAGGTCTTTGTAAAGACTGTAAGGTTATTCCGAAAGAAGATCTTACAACCCGACATAAGCTTTTGGTGATGGATTTGGATATCAAGTTGGAGAAGAATAAGAGGGTTGTGGATGACAGGTTACGAATCAAATGGGGAGTTTGACCATGGCTAGTGCAAAGGAGATGGGGGGGGGGAGGTTGATGGTCAAAGTGGCTTAGGGGAGTAGTGGGGATGCGACTAGTAAGTAGGACATGATGGCCAGTTGCATTTGTGAGGTAGCCAGAGAAGTGCTAGGAGTATCGCGGTGTTATCGTGGTGGACATCGAGGGGACTGGTAAAGTTCAAGAGAAGGTGAAATCGAAGAAAGCGGCGTATGCGAAATTGGTAGAAATTAAGGATGAGGTGGAGAAGTGGACGAATAGGGAACTGTATAAGATGGCAAGGAAGGCGGCAAAGATAGCGGTTACGGCTACTTTCGAACGCCTGTATATGGAATTAGAGGAGAAAAGCGGGGATAAGAAGTTGTACAAACTAGCCAAAACAAGGGAGATGAGGGATTGTGACTTGGATCAAGTGAGGTGCATCAAGGACGAGGATGACAAAGTACTGGTGGAGGAAGCGCATATTAGGCGGAGGTGGCAGTCTTACTTTCACAAATTCTTGAATGAAAAAAAAAGATGGAGACATTGTACTGGGAGATCTGTAGCATTCTGGTAGGCACGAGGATTTTGGATATTGTAGAAGCATTGAGGTTGAGGAGGTTACATGTGTTATTCGCAGGATGCGCAGGGGACGAGCGATCGGGCCTAATGAGATCCAGTTGAATTTTGGAAGAGCGTAGGTAGGGCTGGTTTGAAGTGGCTGACTGAGTTGTTTAACGTCATTTTTAAGACAACAAGAATGCCCGAAGAATGGAGGTGGAGTACAATGATTCTCTTGTACAAAAACAAAGGTGATATCCAGAGTTGCAACAACTATAGGGGTATCAAGCTGCTAAGCCACTCTATGAAATATTGGGAAAGAGTCGTGAAGACGAGGGTGAGGAGAGGCGTGTCTATTTTCGAGAACCAGTTTGGATTCATACCGGGGCATTCGACTACCGAAGCCATTCATCTTATTAGGATGTTGGTGGAGCAGTATAAAGAGAGAAAAAAAGACTTACATATGATTTTCATCGACCTCGAGAAGGCATACGACAAAGTCCTTAGGGAGGTTCTATGGAGATGTTTAGAGATTAGAGGCGTACATGTGGCGTACACTAGGGCGATCAAGGATATGTATGATGGAGCCAATACTAGAGTACGGACAGTAGGAGGAGACTCAGAGCACTTTCTAGTGATGACGGGGCTGCACCAGAGATTAACTCTTAGCCCATTCCTATTTGCCTTGGTGATGGACGGACTGACGGGACAAATCCAAGGGGAGGTACCATGGTGTATGTTATTCGCAGATGACATAGTCCTGATTGATTAGACTCGCAGCGGAGTGAACGCCAAGCTGGAGGTTTGAAGACAGACTCTGGAGTCTAAAGGGTTCAGGTTGAGTAGGACCAAGACATAATATTTGGAGTGCAAGTTCAGCAACGGGAGCGACCCTGAGATAGGTGTTGAGGTAAGGCTTGGTACTCAAGTCATTCCAAATAAAGGAAGCTTTAAGTACCGAGGGCCTATTATCCAAGGAAATAGAGATATTGATAACGATATCACATATCGTATTGGGGCAGGGTGGATGAAACAAAGGCTCGTTTATGAAGTCTTGTGCGACAAAAAGGTGCCACCCAAACTTAATGGCAAGTTCTATAGGGTGGTGGTTAGACCGACTATGTTGTATGGGGCGGAGTGTTGGCCAGTCAAGACTTCGCACATATAAAATATGAAAGTTGCGGAGATGAGAATGCTGAGATGGATGTGTGGCATACAAGGAGAGATATAATTAGAAATGATGATATTCGGGAGAAAGTAGGAGTGGTCTTGGTGGATGATAAGATGCGGGAAGCGATGTTGAGATGGATCGGGCATATGCAGATGAGAGACACAGATGCCCCAGTGCGGAGGTGTGAGAGGTTGGCTATAGATGGGTTCAGGAGGGATAGAGGTAGGCCGAAGAAGTATTCGGGAGAGGTGATTAGACGGGATATGGCGCTGGTGCAACTTACTGAGGACATGACCTTAGATAGGGGGTTATGGAGGACACATATTAGGGTAGAAGAGTAATAGGTACTCGAGCATAGTCCTACTTATGCTTACAAATTTATAGTTGTAGTGTTATTACTGTAGGCTCGATTAGCCTATCACACTTATAGACACATTATTGCTTTATAATCTATTGTAGTTTGATTTCTGCTGCTATGTGTTCTTTAGTGTATTTTGTTTAGCTTATTTAGTTGTGTTAGCTACTGCTCCTTTTTGTTCGAATGAACTTTATACTGCTTTAATTCCTTTTCGGAGTCTAACTGTTTCTCTTGCTTTACTCTTGCTTTGTTTTGATTGACTTGCTTGTGATTATGCTTTGTCTTGAGCCGAGGGTCTCCCGGAAACAACCGCTTTACCTACCAAGGTGGATGTAAGGTCTGTGTATACTCTACACTTCCCAGACCCCACGGTGTGGGATCTCACTGGGTATGTTGTTGTTGTTGTTGTAAAGATGAGAATTTACTTGCAACAAAAAAGAAGGAGCTTTTATGCATATGAAGAATGATACAACATACATGTTTAGTTCTTTTCCCTTTTGTGTGCGTTTTCAAAAGCTTTTATAGCAGTGGCGAAGCCATAAATTATATTTACGAAATTAAAAAAAGATACATAATATAACACACACATAAATTACTACTCTCTTCGTCTCAATTTATATGATATAGTTTGACTGGGCACGAAATTTAAGAAATAAAGAAAGACTTGAATTTTATATCTAAAACAAACCAAAGATATTTGTTTGATTATAGATTAACTGGTTAAGCGTAAAAAGATAAAGTTTAAAGTTAAATTATTGACAAATAAGAAAATGTGTCATTCTTTTTGGAACTAACTAAAAAGAAAAATGTGTCATATAAATTGAGACAGATGGAGTATAATTTTTTAGTGAAAGGGATTCGATTGACCCGCTTATGTAAAGGTGGCTATACCACTTGTACCCAACCCCCTATATTGAGCGTTTATATCATAAGTTGTGTTTTAGTACCTTGAACATGTCATTTTTCTCATTTAAAAAATTTGTGTGGTGGTTCAGTTGAGACTCAAGAAGTTCGAATGAGTTTCGAACAAAGTTATAGTTTCAACATAACTGTTAAAATTGTTGTCAGCTTGTGCATTGTAATTGTGCCCAAAGGGTCGCATCTAGAAGAGAGGCACGATGTCGGGCCTCCATGAAAAACCCGAGGAATGCAAAAGGGGAAGCCAATTAATGTTGACTTTCCACAATTACGAGAGTCCAAGTCACAAAAGCTAGGGTTGCCAGTCACTTGGGTTTTCAAAATTGCGAAGGAAATTTTATAATTGTGATGGATTGTTCGCATTTGCGACATGATAGGTGATATAAATATAAAGAGATTCGGGAATAGAACCAAAGTACTATAAGTATGAATTGTCAACACTTGTATTAAGAAAATAGTAACATTTTGGTAGGATTTGTCAAAGTCCTACAGAAGTATGCATGGTACTGAATCGTACTGATACCGAAGAGAAACCGAAATGACAGAATGATTTTTAAAAGTCTAATTAGTTATATAAAATAACCAATAAACTAATATGGTAGTAGATTTTATAAAATATGGGTTGAACCGTACCCTTGACACCCTAGCTTATGGGTAACACGTCAATGCAATTAATTTCATATTTCGGGCCCTTGATTGAGGGGTGAGTTTGAGTTAACCAATAGTTGACTTTGACCTTGAGTCATCCTAAAATAATGGGATTAATTTCTCTAATATAATTTGGCTTGTTATTCATGATTTTGAATAGATAGAGACTGTCAGAGGTCGTTTAAGGGAATTTCAACATTTCAAGTAAAGTTTGCTAAGTGAGATTTGAACTCTTATTTTGATTGTTTTTCCTTAAAAACATGTTATATGTGTTGCTTGTATGCATTTGAATATGTATAATAGTGTAAATCTACTTTAGGGAGTTCTCTTATTAATGTAGTATATATAGAGCATACAATTGTAGTCCTGATAGAATTAGGATCTCTATTTTACATTAATTACCTTAATTACACTAAATATTAATTACAAAATATATTATGAATATATATAGAATATATTCACTATCACACCCCTCAGTCAGAGCGGGAGAAGGCTGGACGCTGAGACTGAATCTGAAGTCAAGGAACAGTTGCCGAGGAATCCCCTTTGTAAAGATATCTGCGTACTGATACGAAGAAGGAACATGCAACTCCCTAGCGTGACCCATTGCAACCTTCTCACGAACAAAGTGAATATCCATCTTAATATGCTTGGTTCGCTGATGCTGAACTGGGTTATGGACAAGTAGACAGCAGATACGTTATCACAGTAAACCAAAGATGCCTTACGTAAGGGAAAATGAAGCTCAAGAAGGAGATTTCGGAGCCATCATAGCTCGATAACAACGTTCGCAACGCCTCGATATTATGCTTCTGCACTCAAACGGGAAAGCGTGGCTTGCCGCTTGGCAGACCATGAAATAATATTCTCCTAAAAATACGCAGTAGCCAGACGTAGAGCGACGGGTGTCCGGACAACCTGCCCAATCGGCGTCTGTGTAGGAGAGCAACCTATTCGATGTTGAGGGATATAAATGTAGTCCATAATCAAGAATTTCCTTTAACATACCGAATGAAATGCTTAAGAGTTGTAAAGTGAGGCTCCCTAGGAACGTGCATGAATAAGCACACCTGCTGAACAATATATGCAATATCTAGCCGAGTGAAGGTGAGATACTGAAGAGCACCTGCGAGACTCCTATATAGAGAGGGATCGTTGACTGTATCCCCATCACCCACACTGAGTTTGGACTTTGAGTCGACATGAGTGGGCATGATCTTGCAGTTAGCCATTTTAGCCATGTAGACAATCTCCTCCGCATACTTACGCTGACACAAGAATATGACATGTGCGGATCTGGTCATTCATATCCCCAAAAAATAACTCAACTTACCCAAATATGTCATAGCAAATCCGAACTTGAGTAGGGCAATGATCTCGTGTTTCAGAGTGTCAGAAGAAGCTGTCAGAACAATATTTTTCACATATAAAAGAAGATAAGTCGTGTCAGCACATCGATTAAATATGAACAGGGAATGATCACTCTTGCTGCACACGAACCCTATATGTATGATGTATGTAGCAACCCTCTCATACCAAGCCCTACGGGCTTATTTCAAACCATAGAGTGACTTACGAAGACGGCAGACATAATGAGAAACCTTCGGATGCACAAATCCATGCGGTTGATGCATATAAATGGTTTCTTTCAAATCCCCATGTAAGAAAGCATTTTTGATATCAAGCTGGTGAATATGCCAATTTTTTCCCATAGCTATGCTCAACATTATGCAAATAATGGCTGGTTTGACAACCGGACTAAACGTCTCACCACAATCAACACCCTCATGCTGACCAGTACCATTCGCCATAAGTCTTGCCTTATGGCGTTCAAGATCTCCACTATCTCAGAATTTATGACGATAAAGCAACATACAACGAATCACATTCACCCTTTTATGGTTTCAGAACAAGATCCCAAGTGTGCTGATTGGTTAATGCATTAAACTCTTCAAACATGGTCGCATTCCAATTTGGGTCAGGTTTGGCTAATTTTGGGTTTTGAGGAATGGGCGAGATGTTTTGAAATGATAGGTTAAAGTGAACTTTTGGTTTGAAAATATCGTGTTGTGCACGGGTTTCCATACGGTGTATGGGAAAGGTCACGGGTGGGGCAGGAGGCTGGGAGACGTCGGGCTGGACTGGGCATTGGTGACGCGAAGTGTGGTTGGGAGGTGGGACGGGCACGGGCTGGGTGACGGAGGGCAGAGATGGTCACGGGTTGAGGTTGGGTGGTGGGACGGGCAGGGGTTGGGCAGGTGCTAGTTTTCGGATGAGTAGGGACTGTTTGGGACAGTGTGTCTGGAGTATTTTCAGGCAGGAACGGGGAAGGATTCGGGCAGTTGTGTGGGGTCGACGGGATGGTTGGCGGGATGGCCTGAGGGTGCGGATTTTGTAGTGCATTTTGGACTAAAGGTGAGGTGTCCGAGTCATCAAGGAATTTGTAATCAGTGACTAGAAATTTTCGGATGTTGTCAAATGAGAAAACGTACTCAACAAACGTGACATGACGTGAGATTATGATTTTGTTAATGGATAACTCATAGCATAAGTACCCCTTATGATTCGACGGGAAACCTAGGAAGACGCATAGAGTGGAGCGAGATGCTAATTTGTGAGAGACCGTTAAGGCAAAATTTTGGTAACACAGACAACCAAAAATTCGAAGGTGATCATAAGAAGGGATCCGACAGAAGATCATTTCAGTGGATGTCCTATTTTGGATCATACGGGTAGGTAAGATGTTAAGAATGTGTTCTGCCATTTTTAATGCATATACCCAAAGGGGGGGTCGGCTTTACCATTTTGAGGGGAAGTATGGGGGCATGAGAAATGAAATACTATGCCATTGGCCACAAAAAATTATGAAAAGAAGAGTTATTGAACTCACGACCATTATCACATTGAAATATTTTGATGTCTTTTTCAAATTGTGTTTTAACCAAGGTACGAAATTCAAGGAATTTGGAGTAAACTTGAGACTTAAGTTTAAGCGGATAGACCCAAAGAAAGTGAGAAAAGTCATCCAAAAATACCAAATAATATTTATGACTGAAGTTGCTAGTTATAGGGGCGTCCATAAATCCGCATGAATGATATCAAAGGGAGAGAAAGTAATACTTAAAGAAGACATAAATGGAAGTCTAACATGTTTCCCTAGATGACAAGAGGAGCAACTATGGAAAAGTTTCCCTTTATTACAGTGGATTAAATTGCTGTTTCTAAGAGAATAAAAAACATGAGCTCCCGGATGACCAAGTCTACTATGCCACATTGATGGAGATATTGCAGCTAAAGTGGTGGGTGGAGTGACATTGGCAGCTGACGTGGGTAGGAAAGGATAGAGGTCCCCCACACTATTACATCTCGTAAGAAGTCTCCCCGTACATAGGTCCTTTATAGAAAAACCAAATGGGTCAAAATCAATGGATACAGAATTATCAGTGGTAAATTTTCTAACAGAAATTAGGTTCTTGATAATGTTAGGGGCATATAAGACATTTTAAAGGGAGAAGTGGGGATGCAGTGGTGGAGTTAGTGTGTGGCCAAACCCTTGAATTGAAATGCGATGACCATTTCCGACCATAATAGATTGATGAGAATTTAAATTGCGTAGTTGAGAAAGATTACCAGAATTATTGGTGAGGTGAGACGTGGCGCCCGTATCCATATACCGCATATCATCATGTTGTTGCTGGGTCGTTGTGTAGTGGGCCTAGTGGCTGGACAGTGGGTCGGTGGTGCTGGGCCGCTGGGTAGTGGGTCGCGACAGTGCGCTGGGCCGCTGGGCAGTGTCCATTGTTGTTGCTGGGCCGCTGTGTAGTGGGCCTGGAGGCTGGACAGTGGCCCGGTGGTGCTAGTTATTGGGCAGTGGGCCTCGTCAGTGCCCACTGTTGCTGCTGGGCCTGATCTGGAATGGGACTGGCTGACTAGGCCCAATGCTCGAACAATTGCTAAAGACGTGGGTTGGCCCACTGAGTCGGGTACTGGGCCTGCGGCGGATAATTTGTGACGCCTAGTGTTGAGGAAGATAAAGCGTGGGAAGCTATGTGGGTCGCGGGTGACGCCATGAGGGTATCATAAATTAGGAGAGAAAGAGGGTGTATACTGCTTGTATACTTGATGTATACATGCTATAAATAGGGATGCTTACGTGATATGTCTCGGGTGGTGTATATTGCATGTATACGAGCTATAAAACAAGGAATAGGGGGTTGGGTGCTGTGTATATCGCAGTATATCAGCGGTATACATGCTTATTTTGAAAAGAAAGGGAGAGATGGGTGATGTATATCACGGTATATCTGGAGTATACAGGTTTGTAGGTAGAGAAGAGGCAGTATATCACTGAGGAGCAGGGTATATCGCGGTATATCTGTGGTATACATGCTTGTTTTGAAAAGAAGGGGAGTATATCTGGAGTATACCGGTTTGTAGGTAGAGGAGATGCAGTATATCACTGAGGAGCAGGGTATACAGACTGTATATCACGAAGGACCAGTGGTATACGGGGCAGTATACTGCTGTTTTTTCGCCGGAAGAGGAAGGCAGATGGGAGGGGTACGACAGCCAAAATGGGGTTTAGGGTAGGGAGGTATTTTTGGCTCTTGATACCATGTAGAATAGTGTAAATCTCCTTGAGGGAGTTCTCTTATTAATGTAATATATATAGAGTATACAATTGTAGTCCTAATAGAATTAAGATCTCTATTTTACATTAATTATCTTAATTACACTAAATATTAATTACAGAATATATTTTGAATATATAATCGTGTGAGTGGACAAGCATGAGTCAAGTTGGCTAATGAAGTATCTAGAGTTTACTGTGAAGGGTCCAAGTACATATGTTTTCACATAATTTCATACTTCCAGGAAATTCAGTATTATGTTGTGATATTGCTTAATTGTTTAGCATGCTTTTGATTTGGCTTTTAAATGATATTTGTTTTTTCTTGTGATATCTGTTAACTGATTAACATACATTATTAGAATGTCAGTAGCACACCCAACCTAAATACATATATCCATATGTGTAGTCAGTGGGCTGAGCTTGAGTGGCGTCCTCGTGACACTACTATGGAATTGAGCTTGAGTAATAGTACTCATAATGCTTCGGCTAAGCCTGCGACCAATCTTCCTTCTAAAAGGTTTACCCAGAGGATTTATTTTGTTTTTTCTTGAGCACAAGTAATGACTAATTTTATAAGTGTGCTACGAACATGTAGCACATCTTCTGATCACCATAAATGACTTTATACTATGGCTGGTCAGTGGGTCGGCCCGGTCCTACCCCGACACCGCCCTGGTCCTGCCCCGAACGCGACTTTTTAATATTTTTTTTGCGGTATCGGGACTTGAACCGGGATGTGACATGGTCTCGTCTCAACCCGTCCCGGCCCACCCCAATTCCGCCAGGCCCGACCCAGTCCCGATCCCGCCCGAAACCCCCCTTTGCACAAATAATTGTTGCACCAACAACCATTTTACATTTTGGCCGTTGTGCAAAGGCCATTTTTGGCCTCCCCCCTCCCCCAACCCTCCTACCCCCTTAATATTTATTTTAATCCATAAGTAATTATATTTATACTTTAACCCAATTTTCCAACTATAAATAACTCATTTTCTCTTCATTTTTTCTCACAAATGTTCGTAAAATCTCTATAATCTCTCAATCTATCTCTCTACAAGTCTACATTGTCTACTAAATATTGAATTTTATTTACTCATTTGGGAGTGAAGTTGGCAACTAGCTTGAGGATCTTCCATCGAGCAAAGTTTCAATTTTCAACCTTTCGATTACACGCCGACGTTACGTTGGCGTTTGGTACATTCACCTTCATTAAATTATTATTGTCTGTTTATTTTACTTAGTGCACTTAATTTCATTTACTTTAATTATTTATTAGTATAATTATAAATTTATAATAGAAGGATTTAAACGTATGCTTACGAGTACGGGTCAGACTTCTTCTAGTAGGGGCAACAAGGGCAAGAGTACTTCTTCTAGTCATCCTATTTCTAGACAGAATCCTATTCCTACACAGGATGATTTTGTTGATACTGAACATTTTCCTACAATACCATTAGATTTAGACGAGGAGCTATTTTCTAGAACTCAAGAAGACTTTAATTTAGACGATGATCTAGATGAAACACCCACTAATGTAGATGACAACACACCTACTAGTGCACCTTCAACTGAAATGCCTCTTATTCCCCCTAGTATGAGACGAGGTCCAGGCAAAACGATCATTAAAATCGATGCATGGACATTTTTTGATAGGGACGTAGAGAATCAAGTAGCTAGATGTAAAATTTGTAAAGATGTTTTAAAATTTAAAACTGGAAAAGGTCACGGTGGGACGGGGGGTTTAATGAGAAACGTAGCAAGGGCTCATCCAGCTAGGTATGCCCAATACGAGGCTTCAAAACTGGGTGCGCAAACGCCCGCTCCATCGGGACAAGGTTCACATACTGTCCCGGACCAAGTACAAGGTCAAATTAACCCCACGACGGGAGAAATTGTAGGCCGTAATTACAATAAACACAGAGATAGGGAAGCAATAGCCAAATTAGTTGATGTGGAGGGTTTGCCTTTTTCATTTTCTTCATCTCCCGGTTTTATTCATTACATTAGAGATATGTATAATCATGCTTTTAACGGTTTTCCTAGATCAACTGTTAAGAGAGATGTATCTAAATATACACATGATATCAACAATATTTACGTTATTCATTATATCATTTTAATAGCAAAGTGGCTATCACTTCTGATATAAGCCGTAGTACTAACGACCATTATTATTTAACGGTAACCTGTCATTGGATAGATTATAAATGGTCTATGAAAAAACGTATCTTAGCGTATAGATATATAGATGATAGGCACACTGGTACTTTTATTGCAGAAAATTTTTATCAAGTGTGCGATTATTACGGAATAACTGATAAAATTATGACTATTACATTAGATAACGCTTCTTCTAACAATTATACTATTACAATTTTAAAAAATAGTTTAACTCCATCTTTTTTAGATCATTTTCATGGTCTATCACTTTTTGAAGACATTCTTAGTAAAATATAATTTGCTATAAACTTTATTTTTAAAAATAATAGAATACAACGAAGAAAAGAATATAAAACACTTGTCACGATTGCCAACTACCTTATAGAAAAATTCCAGAAGAAGTACCCACTAGGTGAAATTCTTTATACGAGCAACTACTTGTTGCTTATGACTATAGAAAACCTATAACTTTATTTTTAACTCTCATAATCAAAATCCAACTGATATGATTGTAGATAGCGATTGGGGAAAAATTTCCAAACTTATTGTATTTTTAGAGAATTTTTTTCAAGCAACAAAAGAATTTTTCGATATATATTATCCTACTATTTCAACTATGTTGTTTTATATATCTCTAATATTTTTATTGCTTAATGAATATATGGATAAACAGCTTATAAGGCAGCTATTAAAAAAATGTTTATCAAAATAAAAAAATATTTTATTCATATTCCCACTATTTATATTATTGGTGTTGTATTAAATCCGACTATTTAAATAAACGGTACTAAATCACTTATTGAAACTATTTACGATTGTATAACAATACTATCACATCCAAGTCCCAAAAATCCAAATCACCCACCACCTATTGAACAAACTAAAGAAGAAGTGTTGTCTAGCGTAGAAGACGAATGCAAAAAAGTATATTGATTTTACCAACAAGAAAGTGCTAGCAACCTACCGGCTTCCATACCATCTTCATCTTCTTCAACACAACCTCACAAAAGACATGTTGTTTCTGTGGCTAGTATTGAAAGCCTCAGAAATAGAATGTGCGATCGTACCGCTACTAACCAAATTAGCGAGTTTGATATTTTTGTTTTGCAGGGTTCTGTACCGTACCAAGCAATTCTCAATGAAGAAGAACGTGAAGACTTGCTGAAATACTGGAGGGGGAATGAGAAGACCTTTCCGACACTTTCAATGATGGCCCGAGATGTTTTGAACATTCAAGAGTCATCAACGGCGTCTGAAAGCGATTTTTCTGCCGACAAATATCAAATAGGAGAGCACATACACTCATTAGCCGAATGCAGCTTAGAGATTGTAATATTATTCAGAGATTGGATACGAACGGAGAGGAGAAGGTGCGGTCAACCGGAGATCAACGAAGAAGACGAAAACTACAACGAAATCTTATCCGAATGTGGTGGAAGCGACGTGGAGCAATTTGACCAACAAATACCAATTCCAACCGAAGAACCACAAGAAATTATCAAGAAGCTAGAACAAGTTTTTTTCAAAATGTAATTTTTTTAATTGCAATTTTACTATGTAATTTGCAACTTTTGAACACCACCACATAGTTGCAATTTTGACAATTGTATTTATATTACAAAAAAATCATATGTCTATTAAATAATATAAGAGGCACAAAAAACATTGCAATATTTTTATTACACTATCTTGTTTAATTATTGTGTTTTATATATATATATATATATATATGTTATTTTTTAAATTAAGTGCAAAAAAAAAAAAAAACCGATGTCGTCCCTATCCCGAACCCGCCCGATTCCGACGGGATCGGAAACGGGACGGGACGGCGGCGAATCCCGCCGGTCCCGACCCGACTGACTCGATCCCGGCCCACTGGCCACCTATACTTTATACTTATAATTTTTTTTCGACTTTGATTGCCAGTAGAGATAGTAAAATTAATTTATGAAAACATGATTTGACAAATCCACACACGTTCGGGTGGATCATTAACCAGTACATTTATTGGCTAAACTTATTTTGTCTGTTCAATTCAATTTATTTAAAAATTAGACGAATATGTAACTCAAATTGACAATTAAATAAAGAATCTTTTCTTATGAAATGTTTACTATTAGTTGATAAATCTAAAGCCGGTAGAAGCTCATATTTGAAATGACACCCTATGAAATATTTTCAAAAAGATACTTTTTGTTTGATATGTCATATATAACATAAAAAACTTATTAAGTATTTAAAAATTATAAAAATATATATTAAAAAATTAAAACTTAGTAAGAATTGAACATGATATGTTATAACCCGCTTTTTAGCCCAACTTATTTCAACTGATCATGTAACTTTTGGACGGATTAATTTATTAATTCAACCCATTTTAAGTTCAAATTCACTCCAATCCGCCCATTTAACACGCCTAATTGCCACCAAGGTGACTATGACTTTACACTAACTTTGTTTTCATCAAATCTTTAAAAATGTGAAACATTTGGACTAACCAGGAACACAAAAAGAAAGGAGCAGCAGTATTGCTAAAGAATATCAAGACATTTAATTCCACAGCTTTACTAATTTATAATTTCAAGAATCATTTCTTGCTATTTCTTTTATTGCTGTTTGATATTATTATATTTAATTTTGGGAGTGTTATTAAAGTACCACTAGAAGAGCATCCTTCTGGTTTAATATAGATTTTCTATTTTCCACTATTAGGATTTCAATACCAAGCCAAATACAACTTCTTATGTTTATATAAAAAAAAGAAAGAATTTATTTACTATATTGTCAAAATTAATAGCAACTTTATTATGGAACCACAATTAATTCCAATGCTGAAACTGTTTTCATTAACAAGGCTGTTACTCTTCTTATTTCATTTAGTAGATAGAGTAAATGCTTCACATACATAAACATTATATAGGTCAAGTCCAAAATTCCAAGCAACTATAACTATTCTCTCCTTGTTAATTTTTCGTGACTCTTTTTGTATAGCAAAATGGTGCAAAAATTCTCCATTTTCCCTCTAATCTTGTTTATAATAACATGTGGAGCTATCTTAGTAAGAGCAGAAGTTACAAAAATTCCGAGAAGACCTTATCTTAGAAGTAATCCTGGGATATTGCCACAAGGAATTGCATTTCATAAAAGCAAAGGGCTTACTGAAAACCACGTTGAAGATGACATTGGCGAGAGTACTTCTAGAGGGCTATTGCCACGAGGTGTTATTATATTTCATAAAGCTATTAGCCCAAAGTTATCTGAAAACCATGGTGAACACACTGTTAGTAGTAAGATTTCTAATACTAATTTTGAGAATTTGAAGAAAAGCTCGATTTTTCTTAAGAGACTTTATCTTAGTGATAATCCAGCTGGGCTATTGCCTCGAGGCGTTACGTTTCATAAAGCTATTAGCCCAAGACTTTCTGTAAATCACGATGAACATGCTAACAGTCCTGCCGTTAGAAAGAGTTAAAACTCTTCAACAATAATGTGTCCTTAGAGATAGGGATAATAGAAGCTAAGATCTGGAAAAAACAATTGGAGCCACCTATGGTTCATTTTTAGGGAAATTGTAATCTTGTCTTACTTTTTACAAAATTGTTGATTCAATAAAATGTCTCATCTGGATTTAGTTTGTTACTTCTCTTGATTATATTGTTTTAGATAAGAATTCCAAAGTTGGAACTAGGTTATTAATTTAAATAAAAACTGGTGCAAATTTCCCATTATGTTCTCTTTCTTTCTCCTTTTAACACTTTAAAATAATAATGGCGGACCTACGCTGAAGCTACTGAATATTGCTTAAGCACCCATTATATTTTATCTAGTGAAACATTATATTTTGTATTGAAAACTAGTAATAACATATGAAGATATATAATTTATGAACATTAAATTAAAGGTTGTTGAGCACCACATAACTTATTCTTTATATTGAAAGATTTATTACTGCTAAATATTTTATGTTTTCTTTTCGTTTCAAGAACATTTATTTCTTGAAAACAAATCAAATATCATGCTCTAGAATGGAAATTTTAATTAGTGAGAAATGTTTATAACGATTTTTTGTTATGATAATGTCGTGCAATTTTGATTTTCACATGTGAAATTTAAAATTTTATGATAATAACTTTTTTAGTTACAAAAAAATGAAAAGTGACTATTTAAAATTTTTACCCGTTACGTGATGAACTCCCAAGTAGCAGAGGCGGATCCATTGAAGCTTATGGATTCGTGATTCTACTTCTTTTAAGTTACTATGCTCTAAGTTAATAATTTATATATTTTTAATGATTTTTAAGATAAATACAAAATTTGGATCAAAATTGTTAGGTTCGGCTGAACCCATCCGCCCCTGCCAAATAGGATAGAAGGGAGTCCACACGTCAGAGTTTATAACTTCAAATATTATAGTGTGGACATTTATGATTGACAAAAGCATCTCATATTCGATATTTATATTAGAGTATGAATACTTGACACATGCTTTGTACACCTTATTTTATCATTTAATTGTAATTACTCCATTCGGATCAAAAAGAGTATTTACTTAGCCGTTTATACATCTCTTAAGAAAATATTAACTTCTAGGCAAAAATAGATAACTTGACTAAAATGCCCCTAATTAAATAGGTATTGAGATTTGGTCACCTAACAGTCTAACACTTAATAAGGGAAAATCTGAAAAAGTAAAGTTAATTTTTTCTTGATTTGGTAAGTGAACACTCTTTTTTACTAAAAAAAATAAAGGTTAAGTGAACACTCGTTTTTATCCGGAGGGAGTAGTTAATATTAATCTTTTACTCCTTTCATCTCAATTTATGTGACGCTTTTCACTTCTCGAGAGTCAATTCGATTAACCGTTGAAGTTAATTGAATTAGATCAATTCAATATTTTAAAATTAAAATTTAGATATTCAAAAATTATATGATAAATACTATATAAGTTGCAATTCTTCTCATGTCAATATTGTAAAAAAAATATTTTAAAATGTTTGTCAACTACACATGGTTCGAAACTTGAGAAGCGGAAAATATACATAATTTAAAACATTCAGAATAGTAATTTATATTTAATCATGTCGAATTCATGTAATTTGATTTAAACAGAAAGTGGGAAAAGTCCCTTTGATTACTTGTTCATTGGTCAAGTCAATATTTGAACAAGCATAATTAACAACTCAGCACTTGTTTCAAAATTTGACTGAAATTTGAAAACTTTTGTCACTAGATGTAGCTGTCACTATAACAATCTATGTGTTTGTAAAACTAAATTTACTGTCACAACATAAAAAATGTGACATGTAAAACAATTGACAATCAATTTATGCTCATCCTTTTAGTTCACAAACTTCAAAGATAGACTTCAAATTTTTGTACTTCAATGTGACAGAATCTATTACATATTACATCTAAGTTTTAAACTCCTATTTAAGGAGAATGCTTAAAAAGCCAACTTCATATATATTATCATCCTCTTTTCTCATTAAGTTTTCAAGAATCCAATTCACTATACGATTTCCCACAAAAAATGGCTTCAGTATTATTTTCATTTCGATATCCAATTGGTTCTAGTTATGTCTTTAATGTTGATTCAATCGGGGCTTTCCTGGCATGCTTCATCTGCTGACCTTTCTGAATTTTATTCGATGCCACAGTGTTGGACGGCCATGGAAGAAATGATGGTATGTGGTTATAAGGTCTCCCAGATTCTTGGAGGAAACATAGGGGGTGGTTCTATAAGAAACAACAACAAGTGCTATGAGCCTTGGTGCCATAGGTGAGGGGTGTTGCAGGGCTATCAATGATGTTTCAAGTATATCTCCTTTTACGGTGTTGGACAATAGTCTTCCAAGATACAACAACAACTGAACAAATGAGCAAAGGAAACTCAAGCGTTACTCTTGAAGAACTTTGAATATAGTAACTTTGCTAGAGAGGAAGAAGATGAATTCAGAAAATCTGGAGTATTTTCTAAGTGTTGAGTGTAGTGTTCTTCAATTGAGCCAAAGGCCTCAATTTATAGTGTAAGGAGAAGACCCCTCAACTAGCCAACTAATGACCTTCAATAGCCATGTAATGACACTTAATAGAGGGGTTACATTCAGCTAAATAATGACTGAATTCATGTGCCAAGTAATGGAGAATCAATGCTCCAAAACCAGCCCAAAGGTCAGAACTTTCCAACTTCCCATCGTAGCATTCTGCCTTCGAAGCACCGCGGCTCTGTGAATTAGCGCCGCGGCGCCGCAGCTCCAGTGACTGGCCAACCAATTAGCGTCGCGGTGCTGCCTGCGCTCCGGCGCCGCGGCTCCGACAGTGTGGCGCCGCGGCGAAATCCGACTCGTTTCATCTTCCACTTCTTCCTTCGTTTACCAACGTGGAATACTTTGTTATTTGGCCAATAACCATCCAAAATTCTATGTCTCAAACGTATTACATACGTACCAATATCTCTTTCACTAATGAAATTTGCGATACTTGGCACTACGTGTGCACGTGTGTGGAAATGACGTTTCCGACGTGCGGGGCCCTAATTGTTTGAGTCATAAATAATGAGATATACTTAATTCCACATTTAGTAAATTTCCAACAATCCCTTCTTGAAATAGATTTTGGCGCACACACTTGGTGCCTTTTCCAGCAATCTTTCAGCGAACCGATGTTGCATCTGGATAGGTAGCATACGTTTTGAACCTTCCATAGTTGAATACCATCGGAATTACTTACTGCGCGGTGAACGTGATGTCTTGAACCGTCAGTGTTTAGTGTAAGCCAAGTCAACGGTACCAACACAACAACTTCCTTTACTCAGTTCTTCGTAATGTTTTGTCCGTTATGGCCTTGGACACTTCTTGGATTCTTAAGTGCGCTCATTTGAGGTGGCCTGTCCTCACACTTAAATAGGTGGTCTCCTACAAGGTATCCTGCTATACCCCACTTTACAAGTGTTAAGAACCATTAAAAGTTTTCCCAAACCTAACCTCAACCGGTGAGGACCATTAAAGGTTTTGGAAACTTAACTTTCACCCACACTGCAAATAACACATATAGTCTATCGCGGGAACTAATTTGAATTTGGTGTTTCTTTACAGAAATCACTATCTGAAGTGCTCATGCTTCTACCGAAGCGATCAACTGAACCTTTACAACTTAGTTTTCCCATTGAACCTAATTCCTGGGATCTCCAGTCAGTAAGGTTGGGTTACCACCGTATTGGTCCTTATACCTTGGGTTTTAAGCCCATTCCCCTAGACAGGCAGAACATCTGATCCTTGGGTAAGCCCTTTGTTAGTGGGTCAGCTATGTTATCATTTGATTTTATGTAATCAATGGATATTATACCCGTGGTGATCAGCTGCCTAACGGTCTTATGTCTCCGTCGAATATGACGAGACTTGCCTTTGTACATAGAATTCCGTGCCCTTCCTAGAGCCGACTGGCTGTCGCAATAGATCATTACAGAAGGTACGGGTTTGTTCCAACAAGGAACATTCTCTAAGAAGTCGCGAAGACACTTAGCTTCTTCTCCTGCTTTGTCTAAAGCGATAAACTATGATTCCATCGTGGATCGGGCGATGCAAGTTTGCTTAGAGGATTTCCAAGACACAACTCCACCACCAATTGTAAATACATACCCACTGGTGGACTTGGTGTTCTCTATATCAGATATCCAGTTTGCATCACTGTACCCCTCTAGTACAACTGAATATCTCGAATAATGCAACCCGTAAGTTAGCGTGTATTTCAGGTATTGTAGTACCCGATTCAACGCCTTCCAATGATCATTACTCGGATTACGGGTAAACCTAGCCAACTTGTTGACTACGTAAGCAATATCAGGTTGGGTGCAGTTTGTTATATATATCAAACTACCAATCACCTGTGCATATTGCTCCTGGCATATGGGTGCACCACGATTTTTATCAAGCTTTTGATTTCCATCCATTGGTGACTTTATAGGCGAACTGTCAAACATCTCAAACTTTCTCAAAACATCCTCGATGTAGTAAAACTGAGATAAGGCCAGCCCGTCAGAAGTCTTAGAGATTTTTATCCCTAAGATGACAAATGCGATACCCATATCCTTTATGTCGAAGCATTGTTTCAACATGTTCTTAGTCTCTAGAATTATGCTAGGACTGCTCCCTGTGATCAACATGTCGTCTACATACATGAACGAGTCAGAGTTACCTTTCATGTAGACATATTTGTCACACTCATTAATGGCGAAACCCTTCGATAGTAGAGTACTATCAAATTTTTCGTGCCATTGCTTCGGGGCTTATTTCAGCCCGTACAGAGATTTGACAAGCCGACAGACTTTCTTCTCTTGCCCTGAAATCACATACCCCTCGGGTTGTTCCATATAGATTTCTTCTTCCAAATTGCCATTTAGGAAGGCTGTATTAACATTCATTTGATGTATCTCAAGGTCACGCAATGATGCGATCGCAATGAATACTCATATGGACGTCATCCTAGACACTGGGGAGTACTTGTCAAAGTAGTTAAGGCCTTCCTTTTATCGATAGCCCTTGACTACCAACCTGACCTTGTACTTATCTATAGATCCATATGCTATATACTTTCGTTTGAGTATCCATTTACAACCCAACTGTTTATTTTTCGGAGGAAGATCAACCAACTCCCAAGTATGGTTATGCAGAATGGAGCCTATTTCACTCTCAATAGCTTCTTTCCAGAGCAGTGCCTCTGTAGTTGACAATGCTTCAGCAATTGTCCTTGGTTCATCATCAACCATATAAGCTACAAAGTCAAGACCGAAGGATTTATCCTTCCTGGCCCTTTTACTTCGCCTTAGTTCCATCTCTGAGGTCTCCAAGTTCTGAGAATCTGGAACACTAGATTCCGGATATTCAGCCACTTTGAGATCCACTAGATCTAAACCATCTAGATCCGGGTCCGTTAATGACTCCTGGTTCCTGAGAGCTTTGTTTATAACTTCGTTTGCGAGAGGTTATGTCTTTTTCCTTTCTAGGAAAAATATCTTCAAAGAATTGAACATTATTTGATTCCATGATTGTACCCCCGTGGATATCTGGAATATCTGACTTATGCACTAAGAAGTGATAAGCACTACTGTTATTTGTATATCCGTTGAATATGCAATCTACAGTCTTAGGCCCAATCTTGACCTGCTTTGGCTTGGGCACTTCGACCTTTGCCAGACAACCCCACACCTTTAAATATTTATAGGTTGGTTTCTTTCCTTTCCACGATTCATATGGAGTTTTGTCCTTACCTTTATGTGGGACTCTGTTAAAAATCATATTAGCGGTAAGGACAACTTCTCCCCACATGTTTTGGGGAAGACCGGAATTGATGAGCAAGACATTCATCATTTCCTTCAATGTGTGGTTCTTACGTTCCGCCACACCATTCTATTGAGGTGAGTATGGAGCCGTCGTTTGATGAACAATGCCGGATTGTGCGCAATATTCCTCAAATGGTGCTACATATTCTCCCCCTCTATCGCTACAAATGAATTTAATCCGCATGCTTAGTTGGTTCTCAACTTCTGCTTTGTAACATCGGAATGCTTCAAAGGCTTCATCCTTACTTTTCATTAAGTAAAGGTAACAATACCTTGTGTTATCATCAATGAATGTCACAAAGTACTTGTTCCCCCCTCTAGTTGGTGCAAATTTCAAATCACATATATCTGTGTGAATAAGTTCTAAAGGAGCGGTATTCCTTTCGACGGATCGAAAATGAAGCTTTGTGAGTTTTGCCTCTACGCACACCTCACACTCATGTTGAGGGTGTTACACCTCGTAATATTAAGATGATGATTAAGAACATAATTAAGGAAATAGGATTCAAATACCGGAAATTAGTATACAAGAGGATGTGATTCCGGAAAGATGTTGGTCACAATGAGGGTGACGTTGGAAACTTATAAAAATTTTATAGTCCCGATATGGGTTAATAATGTATTATAAATGACATTGAGGATACGAGGCTTATGAAATTCTCGGGAATTAAAAGAAGTGGGTTTGAGATTTATTAATTGAAGAACTTGGGGGCCAAAGTGTAATAAGAAAAAATCAGATTTTTGTTTATAACCTACACTCTCCTCTCTTCCCTCCTCCAAGCCCAGTCGAGAAACCCCCACCCATAACCAAATTTAAGGTTTTTATCCCCTCTTCTTAGACTATATTTTCACCAAAAATGGCAAAAACAACCACTGCTTGCCGAGAATTTGCCCAGAAATTTTGAGATTTTTGGGATGAAATTTTGGAAGAAAAACGTGTAGGGATGATGGCTTAACATTTGAGAACACTTGCATGTCAGTTGGAGTTGAAGAAGTGAACAAAAAGGGGAAAGAAATACGAAAACAGTGGGGATTTTCGAACCCGGGCAGTGAGCAAACTGTGCGGAGTGTTTTGGACGAAATTTGAGGTATAAAATTCTTCTTTCTATAATATAATTGAAATACATGTTGTTAGAATTAAGGATATGAATTTGGGTTAAGGAAAAATTGGAATTTAAACAATGCATGTGACAATTTTGGGCTAGTTGCCAATTTGGGACAGATTTTGGTGTTGTTGGATTCGTTGGTTATTGTTGTTATTATTATCACTAATTGCATGATGAAATTGAAAGGAAACATTGATATTAAAGTTTAAAATTAGTTATATGAAAGTATTGAAATATGGAATTGGATTTTAGGAGTTAAGAGAAGAGTTATGGAATTATGACATGTTGTGGCCAAGAACTTGCATGAAATCGTTGGACATGTTGAGATGGATATGGACTGTTTTAGGGACTGTTTTGTGGTGTTATAATGCTGAAAATTTAGTTACCATTATGCATGTTTAAGTGTGGTAATTGCTAATGTAAGTCCTAAAGGAATAAGGGTGTAGAAAGGTGTAGAAATGCTTCACATTCTACCCTCGTTGTTGTTGGAACATGGACTGTTTTTGTGGGCTGTTTTAATGTGGATTAAGAGGCTAAATTTACATGAGAAGTGGGTGTGTAAATCCCCTTTGTTGCTGTTATGGTTGTGCCATTAATTGGTGCTTGGTTATTGATGTTATTAGCCTCGTTTGGAAGTTGTGGAAACATGTATAAACAAGGGAAGTGCTGCCCGAATTTTTATAGAATAGGAAGTCGTTATTCAATATAAAGTATGCTAGTGATCATAGAATTGACGAACGTATTACCATTATTATAGGTTGAAGTTCTAATACGAGTCGTACTCTAATATTGAGTTGATTAGTTCGTCTAAGAGGTATGTGAACTATTCCTTCTTTCTTTGGCATGATTTTTATTTAATTAAAGTACGGCGGACGTACATGATTCTTATACAGTTTAATTCCTAAAGATGTTAGTTATGAGAAGTGCCTATGATTTTTCAGTAAAGAGTTTATTATTACATTATTATAATGATTTTATTGAGAGTAAAATGAAAATTTTGATTGCATATGGTTACTCATGAAATCTACTCGTGCTAAGTGTTATTACTTTACTTCACCGAGTCCCGGGCCGGGTTATGTTCGTGCACATCCTTGCATTTTTTACCGAGTCCCGGGCCGGGTTATGTAGAATGGATCCATAGATGAGATATGACTTTACCGAGTCCCAGTATGGGCCGGGTTATGATATGACTTAACCGAGTCCCAGTATGGGCCGGGTTATGATATGATTCCACCGAGTCCCGCATTAGTGGGCCGGGTTACATTACATGTATATATATGTATATGGACAGACATTCATGTTTTCTTGACTTGACTCTCATTTTTTATAAGGCACAACTGACTTTTATTGTTTATGGCACAGTTGGATTTGGATCCTGATTTTTATACTGATCTCTTGTTATCTATTGGCCACTTATGATCTTATTTGCAGTATTTCATGTTTACATACTCAGTACATTCTTTCGTACTGACCCCCTTTCCTCGGGGGGCTGCGTTCATGCCCGCAGGTACAGGTGCTCAGTTTGGTGATCCTCCGGTTTAGGTTCCTACGCAGCTGTTTGGAAAGCTCCTTTGATCCAGAGCTTTACCTTTTTGGTACAGAACCCTATTATTTTGATTTATGTATATTTAGGGGCACGACGGGGCCCTGTCCCGTCATATGTCGTTGTCCTTCTTATAGAGGTCGTAGACAGTTGTGGGTTGTACTTATGTAAGGGTTATAACTCTGTTTTGGTCGGTCATGCTATTACTCTTTGTTGGGGTGTCCCCGTATATATATGATATTATCTAGTGGCGCCTTGTCGGCTTGCACTGTTGTATTGTGTTGGCTAGTTGTGACTCCTCAGGAGCCAGGTACATTCGGAGATAAAGGCAGCCTTGTCGGCTTGCCTACCCTGGCATATGTTGTTATTGCAGCGTTATACTGTCGGATTTCAGACTTATTAAGTGTTAGTTGGATTATGTGTGACAGGTTAGTATAATGACGTTATTAGGGCGGTTAGTCACGGCCCATCGAGTCGGGTCGTGACAAAAGTGGTATCAGAGCAGTTATTCCTCGGAATGTTTACAGACCGTGTCTAGTAGAGTCTTGCGTATGGGTATGTTGTGCACCATACTTATACGCAGGAGGCTGCTGGGCATTTAGGATTGGTTTCTATTCTTTCATCTCTTAGATCGTGCAATAGAGCTATGTTATTAGGATAATCCCTTTCTGACGACTTACTATGTTTACAGCTATTTCTCCGAAGAAGGCGATAGCATTCCAGAAGGGCAAACCTACAGCGGGAGATACTAGTCGGATTCAGAGAGTTACCAGGTCCCGTACTCAGTCTATGCCGGAGACTGTGCCCCAGTCGACGAGCTCTGCTTCATCGCCACCACTAGAGGCTCCAGTTCAGGGGGCAACATCACCAATTTCCGAGGCCCCAGCACATGAGCCTCCAGCTCCTCAGATGAGGGTAGAGGAAAGAGCCATGAGAGATGCGGTGCAACTGCTGACTAGGTTAGTGGCAGGGCAGACTTATAGACAGGGACCAGGAGTTGGCCCCAGAGCATATAGTTTGAGGGTCCGTGATTTCTTGAGCTGTAGTCCACCAGAGTTTTTCAGGTCAAGGCCCGAGGATGACCCGCAGGAGTTTATCCGACAGATGCAGCGTACCTTGAGGGTAATCAGGGCTTCGGAGACTGAGTCTGTGGAGTTGGCTTCATATAGGATGCGGGATATAGCTACAAACTGGTATGAGTCTTGAGAGTTGTCCAGGGGAGAGGATGTTCCTCCAGCTACATGGGAGGAGTTTACAGAGGCCTTCCTTGGTAACTTTTTGCCTCAAGAGATGAAGAGAGCTAGAGTGGACAGATTCTTACAGTTAAAGCAGAGTGGCAGGACCATTCGTGAGTATAGCCTGGAGTTTGATTCATTAGCCAGATACGCACCCACTATTGTAGCAGATATGGCAGCAGGTCAGATATTCATCTCAGCCAGCACAGAGTGCTCCTCTACAATCTACGGGAAGGAGGTCCGACCGCCCTGGGTATTTAGGAGCCGGACAGAGCTCCAGGGCTTCGGGTTCTCAGAGGAACATGGGCTCTAGTCAGTTGAGGCCATCTTATCCTCGGTGCTCTCAGTGTGGTAAGCTTCATATTGGGGAATGCCGTTCGACCACAGGTGCTTGCTTCTCTTGCGGCCGTCCGGGCCATATGATGAGAGAGTGTCCCAACATGGGTGGTTCAGGTGGGATGGCTCGGCCTACGGGGTTGGGTGCTAGTTCGTCATCATCTATAGCTATGCGCCCCACCGGGTGGGGTATTCAGACGCCGGTAGGCCGTGGTAGAGGTCGTGGCAGAGTTTCTAGTTTCGGCGGTCCTTCGAACCGCATATATGCTTTGGCTAGTAGACGTGATCAGGAGGCGTCACCAGATGTTGTTACAGGTATACTATCGGTCTTTTTCTGTGATGTATATGCTTTGATAGATCCAAGTTCCACATTGTCCTACATATCCCCTCTTGTTGCTAATAGAATAGGGATAGAACCTGAGTCGATAGAACCATTTGAGGTAGCTACACCGGTAGGAGATTCGGTTATAGCTGAGCGTGTGTATAAAAATTGTTCGGTAGTGATATATAGTTGTCATACCTTAGCAGATTTGATAGAGTTGGATATGACCGACTTTGATGTCATTATGGGTATGGATTGGTTGGCTTCTTGTTTTTCCAACATTAATTGTAGGGAGAAGTTGGTTCGATTTCAGTTTCCAGACGAGCCAGTTATAGAATGGAAAGGGAATGCAGCATCGCCGAGGGGTAAGTTTATTTCATACCTCAAGGCAAGGAAGATGGTCAGAAAAGGTTGTATCTATCATTTGGTTCGGGTGCATGATACCGAAGCGGAGGTACCGGCTCTTCAGTCAGTTCCGGTAGTTAGTGAGTTTCCGGATGTATTCCCAAATGATCTTCCAGGTCTCTCTCCAGAGCGGGAGATAGATTTCAGTGTAGATGTATTGCCAGGTACCCAACCTATATCCATTCCTCCTTATAGAATGGTACCTGCAGAGCTGAAGGAGTTGAAGGAGCAGCTAAGAGACTTGTTGGAGAAAGGCTTTATTCGGCCGAGTACATCTCCATGGGGAGCACCAATGTTATTTGTGAGGAAGAAAGATGGATCGCTGCGGATATGTATTGATTATAAGCAGCTGAACAAGGTAACCATCAAGAACATGTGCCCTTTTCCCAAGATTGATGATTTATTTGACCAGTTGCAGGGTGCTAAGTGCTTCTCGAAGATAGACTTGCGGTCAGGTTATCATCAGGTGCGGGTAAGAGAGGCAGATATTCCAAAGACAGCATTCAGAACCCGATATGGACATTATGAGTTTAGGGTGATGTCTTTTGGACTGACCAATGCTCCAGCAGTGTTTATGGATTTGATGAACCGGGTATTCAGGCCGTTCTTAGACATGTTCGTCGTTGTATTCATTGATGATATCCTGGTTTATTCCCGTTCAGAGCAGGAGCATGCAGACCATTTAATGACGGTACTTAGGGTCCTCTAGCACCAGCAGTTGTATGCCAAGTTTTCCAAGTGTGAGTTCTGGTTGACTTCGGTGGCATTCTTGGGGCATATTATCAGGGCTGATGGTATTCGGGTGGATACACAGAAGATTGAGGCGGTGATGACTTGGCCCAGACCTACGACACCTACTGAGGTATGCAGTTTTCTGGGGCTAGCATGGTATTACAGAAGGTTTGTGGAGAAGTTTGCCTCGATCTCAATGGCTTTGACTAGGCTAACCCAGAAGGCAGCTAAGTTTCAGTGGACGGATGCTTGTGAGCACAGTTTCCAGTTGTTGAAGGATAAGTTGACTACAGCTTCAGTTCTGACTCTTCCCGAGGGACCGGATGGTTATGTCATCTATTGTGATGCTTCAGGTATTGGGCTAAGTTGTGTGTTGATGCAGCATGACAAAGTTATAGCTTATCCCTCCCGACAGCTCAGAAAGCATGAAAAGAATTACCCCACTCATGATTTGGAGCTAGTAGCGGTGATTCATGCCCTGAAGATTTGGAGACACTATTTGTATGGGATTCATGTTGATATTTATACGGATCACAAGAGTCTCCAATATATCTTTAAGCAGAAGGAGTTGAACCTACGGCAGAGGCGGTGGTTAGAGTTGCTAAAGGACTATGATGTTGATATCTTGTACCACCCGGGGAAAACCAATGTTGTGGCAGATGCTCTTAGCCGTAGATCCATGGGTAACTTGACGGATGTGCAGTCAGACAGAAGGGAGATGGTTCATGAGATACACAAGCTAGCTAGTCTTGGAGTCCGGTTGGCGGATTCGGGAGATAGTGGGGTTCTTATTCGGGATGTTGCTGAGTCCTCTGTCGTGGAAGAGGTAAAGAAACGTTAGTATAAAGACCATGTTCTGGCCCGGTATAGAGATGTAGCTCTCCGAAAGGGAAATACTTTATTTGAGGTTACACCTGATGATGTGCTGAGGTATGAGGGCAGATTATGTGTACCTGATGTTGCAGGGCTACGACAACAGGTTATGGGAGAGGCACACAATACCCGTTATTCCATTCATCCAGGGTCGACGAAGATGTACCATGACCTTAGATGCTTGTATTGGTGGGATGGCATGAAAAGAGACATAGCAAGAATTTGTTGCCCGGTGCCCGAATTGTCGGCGGGTTAAGGTTGAACATCGAAGCCTGGTGGATTATTACAGGAGATTGAGATCCCGACTTGGAAGTGGGAAGTGATCAATATGGACTTCATTACAGGCTTACCTCGCACTCAGCGGAAGTGTAATTCCATATGGGTTATCGTGGATAGGCTGACGAAATCAGCCCATTTTTTTCCAGTGAGGACTACTTACTCAGCTGAGGACTATGCTAGGATGTACATCAGGGAGATAGTGAGACTGCACGGAGTTCCCACATCTATTATATCAGATCGAGGAGCTCAGTTTACAGCTAACTTCTGGAGATCATTCCAGAAGGGATTGGGAACACAAATGAGTCTCAGCACAACATTTCATCCTCAGACGGATGGGCAGACAGAGCTTACTATCCAGACATTAGAGGATATGCTGAGAGCCTGTATTATTGACTTCAGAGGTAGTTGGGATGATCATTTACTACTCATTGAGTTTGCCTATAACAACAGCTACCATTCTAGCATCCAGATGGCACCGTACGAGGCCTTATACGGGAGGAAGTGCAGGTCACCTATTGGTTGGTTTGATGTAGGTGAGACTAAGTTAATCGGCCCAGACATGGTTTAGCAAGCTATCGATAAGGTGAAGCTCATTCAGGAGAGATTATTAGCAGCACAGAGTCGACAGAAGTCATATGCTGATAATCGACGTCGACACTTAGAGTTTCAGGTTGATGATTGGGTGTTCCTAAAGGTATCACCCATGAAGGGCGTGATGAGGTTTGGCAAGAAGGGGAAGCTTAGCCCAAGGTACATCAGGCCTTACTAGGTTATTCGTAGGATAGGCAAGGTTGCCTATGAGTTGGATCTACCATCTGAATTGGAGGCGGTACATCCAGTCTTCCATGTAACTATGCTGCGTAAGTGTATTGGTGATCCTTCCAGAGTCTTCCCAGTAGATGATGTCCAGGTGACAGATGGGTTGTCTTATGAGGAAAGTCCCATAGCCATACTTGATCGCCAGGTCAGGAGATTACGGATGAAGGATGTGGCTTCCGTCAAGGTATTGTGGCGAAACAACATTAGGGAGGAAATGACTTGGGAGGCAGAAGATGAAACGAAGAAGAAATATCCTTACTTGTTCCCTATGACTCCAGGTAATGTAATTTAACTCCTTATTTGATTCTGGTAATCGGGAATTGTATATGAGTGATATATTGTGGCCTTGTGTGGCACCTGTTGGTTTGCTGAATATAGGTGGATAGACATAGTTATAAAGGAGACTCTGCCGAAATTTTTCTAGCATAAGACTTATTATGAACATTCGAGGATGAATGTTTCTAAGGGGGGAAGAATGTTACACCTCGTAAGATTAAGACGATAATTAAGAACGTAATTAAGGAAATAGGATTCAAATATCGGAAATTAGTATACAAGAGGATGTGATTCCGGAAAGATGTTGGTCACAATGAGGGTGACGTTGGAAACTTATAAATTTTTTATAGTCCCGATATGGGTTAATAATGTATTATAAATGACATTGAGGATACGAGGCTTATGAAATTCTCGGGAATTAAAAGAAGTGTGTTTGAGATTTATTAATTGAAGAACTTGGGGGCCAAAGTGTAATAAGAAAAAATCAGATTTTTGTTTATAACCTACACTCTCCTCTCTTCCCTCCTCCAAGCCCAGCCGAGAAACATAACCAAATTTAAGGTTTTTATCCCCTCTTCTTAGACTACATTTTCACCAAAAATGGCAAAAACAACCACTGCTTTCCGAGAATTTGCCCAGAAATTTTGAGATTTTGGGGATGAAATTTTGGAAGAAAAACGTGTAGGGATGATGGCTTAACATTGTAGAACACTTGCATGTCAGTTGGAGTTGAATAAGTGAACAAAAAGGGGAAAGAAATACGAAAACAGTGGGGATTTTCGGACCCGGGCAGTGAGCAAACAGTGGGGATTTTCGGACCCGGGCAGTGAGCAAACTGTGCGGACTGTTTTGGATGAAATTTGAGGTATAAAATTCTTCTTTCTATAATATAATTGGAATGCATGTTGTTAGAATTAAGGATATGAATTTGGGTTAAGGAAAAATTGGAATTTAAAAAATGCATGTGACAATTTTGGGCTAGTTGCCAATTTGGGACAGATTTTGGTGTTGTTGGATTCGTTGGTTATTGTTGTTATTATTATCACTAATTGCATGATGAAATTGAAAGGAAACATTGATATTAAAGTTTAAAATTAGTTATATGAAAGTATTGAAATATGGAATTGGATTTTAGGAGTTAAGAGAAGAGTTATGGAATTATGACATGTTGTGGCCAAGAACTTGCATGAAATCGTTGGACATGTTGAGATGGATATGGACTGTTTTAGGGACTGTTTTGTGGTGTTATAATGCTGAAAATTTAGTTACCATTATGCATGTTTAAGTGTGGTAATTGCTAATGTAAGTCCTAAAGGAATAAGGGTGTAGAAAGGTGTAGAAATGCTTCACATTCTACCCTCGTTGTTGTTGGAACATGGACTGTTTTTGTGGGCTGTTTTAATGTGGATTAAGAGGCTAAATTTACATGAGAAGTGGGTGTGTAAATCCCCTTTGTTGCTATTTTGGTTGTGCCATTAATTGGTGTTTGGTTATTGATGTTATTAGCCTCGTTTGGAAGTTGTGGAAACATGTATAAACAAGGGAAGTCTTTACTTAGAATTTTTATAGAATAGGAAGTCGTTATTCAATATAAAGTATGCTAGTGATCATAGAATTGACGAACGTATTACCATTATTATAGGTTGAAGTTCTAATACGAGTCGTACTCTAATATTGAGTTGATTAGTTCGTCTAAGAGGTATGTGAACTATTCCTTCTTTCTTTGGCATGATTTTTATTTAATGAAAGTACGGCGGACGTACATGATTCTTATACAGTTTAATTCCTAAAGATGTTAGTTATGAGAAGTGCCTATGATTTTTCAGTAAAGAGTTTATTATTACATTATTATAATGATTTTATTGAGAGTAAAATGAAAATTTTGATTGCATATGGTTACTCATGAAATCTACTCGTGCTAAGTGTTATTACTTTACTTCACCGAGTCCCGGGCCGGGTTATGTTCGTGCACATCCTTGCATTTTTTACCGAGTCCCGGGCCGGGTTATGTAGAATGGATCCATAGATGAGATATGACTTTACCGAGTCCCAGTATGGGCCGCGTTATGATATGACTTCACCGAGTCCCAGTATGGGCCGGGTTATGATATGATTCCACCGAGTCCCGCATTAGTGGGCCGGGTTACGTTACAGGTATATATATGTATATGGACATGCATTCATGTTTTCTTGACTTGACTCTCATTTTTATAAGGCACAACTGACTTTTATTGTTTATGACACAGTTGGATATGGATCCTGATTTTTATACTGATCTCTTGTTATCCATTGGCCACTTATGATCTAATTTGCAGTATTTCATGTTTACATACTCAGTACATTCTTTCGTACTGACCCCCTTTCCTCAGGGGGCTGCGTTCATGCCCGCAGGTACAGGTGCTCAGTTTGGTGATCCTCCGGTTTAGGTTCCTACGCAGCTGTTTGGAAAGCTCCTTTAATCCAGAGCTTTACCTTTTTGGTACAGAACCCTATTATTTTGATTTATGTATATTTAGGGGCACGACGGGGTCCTGTCCCGTCATATGTCGTTTTCCTTCTTATAGAGGTCTGTAGACAGTTGTGGGTTGTACTTATGTAAGGGTTATAACTCTGTTTTGGTCAGTCATGCTATTGTACTCTATGTTGGGGTGTCCCATTGTATATATGGCATTATCTAGTGGCAGCCTTGTCGGCTTGCCTGTTGTATTGTGTTGGCTAGTTGTGACTCCTCAGGAGGCAGGTACATTCGGGGGTAAAGGCAGCCTTGTCGGCTTGCCTACCCTGGCATATGTTGTTATTGCAGCGTTATGCTGCCGTATTTCAGACTCATTAAGTGTTAGTTGGATTATGTGTGACAGGTTAGTATAATGACGTCATTAGGGCGGTTAGTCGCGGCCCATCGAGTCGGGTCGTGATAGAGGGTTTACGTCGATAGATGACAACAACTCCAACTTTACCAACCTTTGGATGGACTTATAGTTGACATGTCCTAATCTATGATGTCATAAATTAGAGGACTCAAGCAAGTAAGATGAAGAGGCTTCAATATTATTGCTTTTACGTAATACAGACATGGTGTTCATTTTGAAGAGGCCTTCACAGACAAATCCTCTTCCCACAGACGTTCCATTCTTAGTGACTACAAATTTATTGGACTCAAACACTAGCCTAAAACCAGCATTAACCAATAAAAGACCTGAAATTAAATTTCTTCTAATCTCAGGAACATGCATCACTTCCTTCAGATTGATCTCCTTTCCAGAAGTCATCTTCAGGACTACCTTTCCTACCTCCAGCACGTCAGAGGAAGTGTTGTGGCCCATGAACAACTTCTTGTTTGTAACCGGTGTATAAGTGGAGAAGGCATCTCTGTTGGAACAGATGTGTCTTGTAGCACCTGTGTCCATGCACCATTGCATAGGATTATCGGCAAGGTTTGCTTCTAGCACCACCGTTGAGAACTCCTCAATCATGTCATCCAGAAACTGGTCCTTGACAACGTTAGCCTGAGCCTTGCCATTAGCCTTGGCCTTCTCTTATTGCTCAGTCTTGAGCTTGCGGCAGTCCTTGATCATATGAACAGGTTTCCCACAGTGGTGACAGTTTCCTTTGAACTTCTCCGCTGCTTGGATTTTGCTGTCATTCTGGAACTTTCGCTTCTTGATTAGGTTTCCTTTGGCCTCAGCCAGATTTTCCTTTGCCTCAGCGGGTTGTTTACCCCTAGGCAAGGCCTTCTTATTATCTTCCTGAATTTGGAGTTTGATAATAAGTTCTTCAAAGGTCATCTCCTTTGTCTTGAGCTTTAAGTAGCTCATAAACTCATTCCATGAAGGAGGTAACTTTTCAATCAGTGATGCAACCAAAAATTGCTCGTTTGGATTCATACCTTCCAAATCCAGGTGATGTAGAATCATTTGGAATTCCTGAACTTGGGACATCACTGTCTTACTATCCACCATTTGAAATTTCAGAAATTTCCCAACGATGAATTTCTTAGTACCTGCATCTTGTGCGTTGTACTTATTTTGTAGCTTCTCCCACAACTCTTTGTCTGTGCCAACGGTTCAATACACCGTGTAGAGAGGGTCTGACAAGCAGTTCAATATGTAATTCTTAAACATGAAATCACTATGACTCCATGCATCAAGAACCAACTTCATGCCATTAATGACATGGATACCTAGGCCCCCTTCACCTGTTTCAGAAGGCGAAGGGTCCATTTCATCTCCATCTTGTGGAAGATCTTCTGTTAGGAAACATGTCATTCCCATAACAGTCAGATAGAATAGCATCTTATGTTGCCATCTCTTGAAGTTTGACCCCATAAACGTTTCAGGGCGCTCATGGTGAAATCCAGCGGGTGGAGGAACTGCAACGTTACCTTGAGCGGCAGTTGATGAGCCTTGAGCAACCAGAAAGGCATTAGGTATGCCTTGAACAGTGGGGAAGGCAGAGGGATTGCCTTGAGTAGCAGCAGAATCAGAATCAGAAGTAGTTTGATCTCTTTCAGTCATCTTTTTAGGTACTTACAACAAAATCTTGTCTTAAAATTTGTCGGGATAAAATTGTTGCAGGGAACGGGAAGTAAGTAACTATTACAATAGTAAGAAAGGATAAACTAAATGTTACAATAAACTGGAAATCAAGAACTTAACAAACTGCTTGTGTGATTTGCTGAGTCGAGTGATGGCACTCTGTCTTTAAGACAAGATTGCCCCATATATCTCCTTTTACGGTGTTGGGCAATAGTCTCCCAAGATACAACAACAACTTAACAAATGAGCAAAGGAAACTCAAGCGTTACTCTTGAAGAACTTTGAGTATAGTAACTTTGCTAGAGAGGAAGAAGACGAATTCAGAAAATCTGGAGTATTTTCTAAGTGTTGAGTGTAGTGTTCTTCAATTGAGCTAAATGCCTCAATTTATAGTGTAAGGAGAAGACCCCCCAACTACCCAACTAATGGCCTTCAATATCCATGTAATGACACTTAATAGAGGGGTTACATTCAGCCAAATAATGGTTGAATTCATGTGCCAAGTAATGGAGAATCAATGCTCCAAAACCAGCCCAAAGGTCAGAACTTTCCAACTTTCCGTCGCACCATTCTGCCTCTGAAGCGCCGCGACTCTGTGATTAGCATCGCGGCGCTGCGACTCCAGTGATTGGCCAACCAATTTGCGCCGCGGTGCTCCGGCGTCGTGGCTCCGACGGTGTGGCGCCGCGGCGAAATCTGACTTGTTTCATCTTACACTTCGTACACTTCTTCCTTCGTTTACCAAACATGGAATACTTTGTTCTTTGGCCAATAACCATCCAGAATTCTATGTCTCAAACGTATTACATACGTTCCAATATCTCTTTCACTAATGAAATTTGTGATACTTGGCACTACGCGTGCACGTGTGTGGAAACGACGTTTCCGACGTGCGGGGCCCTAATTGTTTGAGTCATAAATAATGAGATATACTTAATTCCACATTTAGTAAATTTCCAACAGTGCCTTTGATGGTGTTAATCTACTAAACTTGTTTATACCTCCATTTGTTAATGATATATGCTTTGGAAATAATGAAGACCTTTTTACACCTAATTATCCCTTTGTAGATGATCCATATGGCCCTTGAAAAATGCCAAGCGCAAGAAGAAGAACCACGTGTCATACCGTAGGCTTCATTGTAACCTGTCTACTTGTCGCAGTCTATTTGTACCCAGCTACAATCTATTTCCTTAATAGTTATTGTGTCTTGTCTTCTTTGAGTCTTTCTTTTTTATTTTTTCAATTATTGGGATGAGACCGGCTTTGAATTGAAATAATTAATCCCTTGATTATTCTTATTGAATGAATAGGTGTCACGATCCAAATCGGAGGGTCGCGACGGGCACCCGGATCCCGCCCACCGGGTACCGCTAATCACACTATCAACGCCCAACTCGTATTTAAATAAAGACTAAGTTGAAAATATTATAGAAAATCTTAATCAAAAATCCAATTTTCATATAGACATACCCATACCAAGGCCGACAAGGCCACACATGACAACTAACCACAGACGCCTGTCTACAAGCCTCTAAAGAATACATGACATCACAAGGACGGGACAGGGCCATGTCATACCCATATATAAGCAAAAGTACCGTACCAAAATTAGACCAACACTCCGAACAAGGGGAGTGCTCCAAAAATCCGTTGGATTCAAAATCAACCAATGTGAACCGTCACCTTCCTTAACTGAACCTGCGGGCATGAAACGCAGTGTCCCCCGACAAAAGGGACGTCAGTACGACTGATGTACCGAGTATGTCAGGCATGAACAATAGTATAACAGGGATATACCAATAACTGAAACTGAAACAACTGACCAACAGTAAATGCCTCTGAGGGCTCTAATACATATGCCTAAATGTTATGCACAATGCAATATACATTTACATTAGCCCCTTCGGGCATATTCCTTACCATAACAGCCTATGTGGGCATCATACCATGTAATGATTAATGAATGTACGCATAATGCAAATGCAGTATACTAATGTCCACACATGAATCCTCTCATAACTGCCTCTGTGGGCATTAGGTTATATCGCGACACAAAGCCATCACATTATCACATCATATTGGCCTCTTCGGGCTCTTTTGTGATAGTTTGTACCAGCTGCAGGTGGTGTGCGTATATAACACCTTTTCCTTTCCCCATATCCCCTACATATATACAATATTTACCATATAGTAGTGTGCATAACACAAGTGGTCCAGGATAATAAATGAATATAATGCAAGTGAAAATGCATAAATGACAATAAAACATTTTCTTAATTTACCGGATGATATAATATCCTTGTACCTTTGACTAACACTGTGAATATCAACCCATTTTCCGAACGCCTCAATAAGGCCTTTGAACCATATTTAGACATGTTTTTAGCATATGAATCAATAATATGAATGTTCTTAACTACTAGGAGTAGAATAAATTATGGAGCAATATCACGGTTATATTTCGTTACTTGGAACATGCCAAAAGAAAGAAATAATTTGCCTTAACATACCTCGTTTCACTAAACTGGAAGAAATATATTGTTGCTGCACTTGCACGATTTTTTTCACTCAAATTCCTAATACTAACGTGAATTGCTTCTACTTACAACTTAGGATGAAATTCTTTTAAATGCAATGTTTTCTTTCTTAACGAGAATGAAGTACAAGTCACTGATTTGCTTATTTTGGGTCTTAAGGAGTTTTTAAAAACCATGTCTAACTTAATTACTAAATGAATGAAGATATGCTACTTAAATGGAACATACTGAACCATTGCTAAATGTCATTTAATGGCCTATAATTATGTCCCCAACCCAATTTATTCTTGGCGGTGGAGTACTGCAAATGATGCCACATACTCCAATATATGCACTCCACTCCATTAATCAGGTGACCTACCTCCGTATAATTTATAAATCACACACATAATTAATTATGTGATCCCAATTCACTTAAATCTTGATAACTTATAAGACCTTCATATACTCAATGTCATAATTTCCTAATATGCCACTAGTCCATAATCTCTTTGTGCACGCACCAAATTTATTTCCGCTTCATGTCGTCACACTTCTTACGTCCAAAATTATTTCGGAGCTTAATCCTTTGATATACTAGTCTCTTTATTAGCATACGTGATATCACATAAAATCTCCGAGGCCCGAGTCTACTTATTACACTTAGGTGTTCAAATCATTGTCCAAAATTCCGGGATGTTACAATAGGTATATATACAAGTTACAATCTCCAAATATGGAAAATCATATTCCTACTAAACTTCTAATATCCTAGTTCTACTTGTACAAGAATTCTACAATTATGGTAATTATACAACATAATTTAATACTTCTATTTATGGTACAAGACTAGTGGAAATCGTGTATATCATAGGGATATACACGGTATATTCTATCACACCCCCGTAGTCATATCGGGCGGTTGTCGTGCGCTGAGACTGTCCCTAAAATCTTCAAATAAAACCGAGGGAAGGCCCTTCGTAAAGATGTCAGCAATTTGGTATCGCGAGGGCACATGTAAGACACGTACTTGTCCACGAGCTACCTTTTCGCGAACAAAGTGAATATCCATCTCGATATATTTAGTGCGTTGATATTGGACCAGATTTCCAGAAAGTTAAACTGCACTAACATTATCACAGTAGACCAAGGTAGCTTTCTGAATAGGAAAGTGTAGTTCTAACAAAAGATTACGCAACCAACATGATTCTGACACCACATTCGACACCCCTCGATACTCGGCCTCTGCATGATAATGTAGCTTGTCGTTTTGCAGACTACTAGACCAAGTTATCCTCAAGAAACATACAATAGCTAGAAGTCGAGCGTTTGGTATTAGGACAACCACCCCAATCAACATCTATATAAGACACAAGTGTAGAAACAGACGTAGGATACAAATGCAAGCCATAATCAAGTGTGCCATGTATGTCTCGTATAATGCGTTTGAGCGCATTCATATGCTCAATCCGTGGATCATGCATAAACAAACACACATGTTGAACTGCATAAGTAATATCAAGTCTTGTGAAGGTAAGATCCTGAAGTTCCCCTGCAAGGCTGCGATAGTGGGTGGGATCCTCGAACTTAGTGTCAGATGTAACACTCAGCTTCGAGTTAGTATCAACCAGAGTAGAAGTAGATTTACACGATGACATACCAACTCTTTCAATGATATCATCAGCATACTTCCTTTGTGATAAAAATAGACCACTTGAATGACTAGTGATAGCAACCCCCAAGAAATAACTCAAGGCCCACAAGTCTTTCATAGCTAATTCAGAACTGAGAAGTGTCATGATAAACTTGCGCAGATTATCAGACAAAGCAGTCAATATAATATCATCGACATACAATAAAATGTACGCCAAAGAAGTACCACGACGATATATAAAGAGAGAATGGTCAGATTGGCTTCTTCTAATGTCAGCATGGAATGGGCCTGATAAAAAGGTGGTAAAGGGTTACTTTGACGAAGTAGTGTGCCAACGCCGTTATAGGCCTCAGACATGCCTGCAACCATTTGGAGAACAAGACGATCATTGGTAACTGGCGCACCAACGTTGCGAATGGTCTGCCAATTCCTTCGGCCTTTTACAATAGGCTGAAACGTTAGAAAAATCTACCATGTGGACATGTGAAAATTCCTGCTCGAGGGTGACAGTATGAGAATTCTTGTTATCTTGAAATATATCACGCACCCTATTCCAAGTTTCCATTACCGTGGTGTCGGGCTCAATGATCGTTTGTAGGAGGTCGGTAGAAATAGTGGAATAAATCAACTGGAGAACGGTAGCATCAAGTGTCGTTCATAATGTAGGAGTTTCCTCGGGGTTAGGCACCTCCTCTGTGCCAGGTGTCAAGGGAATTATGTGATGGAGGACTTGATGCGAGCGTGCTTGAATTTTGAATAATTTCGCCCATGTCGCGTATTGGATGTTTTCCATCTCAAGAACAATAGGGATGTGGCTCGTGATGTTGGAAACTGTAAGGGCTGGATGAAACAGGTTCTTTGACGTAGACATAACGAAAGAACAATAGGAGAATTAGAGATTTGGAAAAAAATTTGGGAAGGGAGGAGGAAGAAGTCGACCGAAAACCGAGAAAGGTTCTCAGAATTTGAGCCGAGAGTAGCGAAAGAAAATTGGGAAGGGAGATAGTTTAGACCTAGACTTCTGATACCATGAAAGAATTAATCCCTTGATTATTCTTATTGAATGAATAAGTATATATACAAGTTACAATCTCCAAATATGAAAAATTATATTCCTACTAAACTTCTAATATCCTAGTTCTACTTGTACAAAAATTCTATAATTATGGTAATTATACAACATAATTTAATATTTTTATTTATGGTACAAGACTAGTGAAAACCGTGTATAGTATTTGTTATTGTTCGACTCAAGTATTGTTGTTTATCTTCATCATATTTTCTTCTTGATTATTGTGGGATTTATACGAGGATATGTTGTCCCTTAGAGTTGTTGAAGAAATGTGTTATGAAACTAGTTATCATTTGTCATCAATTATGCAATGCTAGTTAATTGGATTTCCTATATATCAAGGATTTGTAATATTGGAGGCGAAAATATGAGTGCTTGGATCATTTTATAAAATTGAAGAGTTAAACTGAAATTAAAATTTTTGGATTGATTTTCTATCTGTTTAAATGTGTTCATCTTAAAAATTAATATGTTGAATTGTTTTTATTCCAATTGAAATGAGCTAAGTTGAAGATTGAATATTTGAAATGAAAGGTTCAACCGTCATAGCTACTTATGGGTGGTTTTGATTTAATTTGGTTATATTGTTAGTGAGATAATTATTTTGATTTTCCACTAGTTTTTTACTATGACTATTTCTCCAACCTAAATTTCCAACTCAGTGAATAAAATATTATTTCTGATCTGATGTGAAGTCCGTTAGAGGAGATACAAGTATTTTTGTGCCAAAAAGCAAATGGATTTCGTAATTACACTATTTTAAAAAATCCAAGTATTTTTGGCGTTTTCTGTTTTTAAATTGAATAGACTCTTGATACTAATTAAAAAGTGACAGATACAAAATTAACTTGGAATAGAGTAATTATCCTCTTAGGTGAAGAGTAAATTAAAAGAAACGTATAACAATTAAGTGATTAACACATTAAAGATACAAAGTGCAAATTTAGAAATTGCTTCTGAATAAACTCTCTATACTATTAAATAAATGTTTTGAACATATAACATGTTTAATTAAATGCGTTATGAAATGCTAAATTACATTAAACAAGATAAAATGAAACTGATGAGACAGTTTCACTTTCAACAGAATTTTTTTTACTATAACGGTATAACCACATATATATAAATACCAAACTCACACATCCAAATATCCCACATTTGCAAATCCAATCCACAAAAGCCCTCAAGAAAACAACTAGCAAAAACCAGTCCCCATACTTCTCTAACATAACAATGGCAGACCCTAAAGTTTTTAATTCAGCTACGCTAGTAACTATTTTATGCAACATAATAACAATGGCGATTGCGCCTATCTTTGCTCATGAAGGATTTACTGGATCATCAGGGGTTATTCCCATTTAATCATGAAGAAATCATAAAATGCTTTCAATTAGTGATAACAATTCCTCGTTGTGTTGAAGAAATTCTAACATCTTTCTTGAGTCCAATCCGTCCAAAGTTTACATGAACTAAGATAAGCGGGTCAAGATAGGTTAAATAATGGGTCATAACCCACATTGCCCAACTTGATCCATTACTTTTACAAATTTCAAACTTATCTTCTATGATTTTATTTTATTTTATATGATATTTGATTTTTCCATATCTTTATTTTTAAAATAAAATATTTTTAAGAATTTTTTTATTTTTTATAAAAACAAAATAAATATATAAAATAATGGGTAGGAGGGCAAGGGTAGGGGGTGAGAGGGGGGGGGGGTTGGGTAATGGGGTAAGAAAAGTTTCTCATTTTTTATAAAAAAAATTGTATAAGTAAAAAAATATATAAAGTAAAAACTTCGGGTTGGGGGTGGGGATGGGGTAAGGAAATTTTTCTCATTTTTTATAAAAAGTTTATAAAAGTAAAATAAATATATAAAATAGAAAATTTGGGGTGGGTGGGAGGGCGGGGGGGTAGTGGGGGTTGGGTGAAGGGGTACGAATATTTTCTCATTTTTAATAAAAAATTATATATAAGTAAAATAAATATATAAAATAAAAACTTCGGGGTGGTGTGGGAAGGCAAGGGGGTAAGAAATTTTTTCATATTTTTAATAATTTATTATAAAAGTAAAAAAATATGAAATAGAAATTTGAGGATGGGGTTAGGGCATGGGGTGGACGGGGTAGGGGGAGGGGGGGAGGAGATAAGAAAAAATTTCATATTTTTTATAATTTTTTTATAAAACTAAAAAGAATATATGAAATAGAAATTTGAGGAGGGGTAGGGCATTGGGTGGGGGGATGGAGGGGGTAGGGGGTAAGAAAATTTCATATTTTTAATAATTTTTTTTTATAAAAGTAAAAAAAATATGAAATAGAAATTTGAGGATGGAGGTAGGGGTAAGAAAAAATTTCATATTTTTCATAATTTTTTTATAAAGTAAAAAGAATATGAAATAGAAATTTGAGAATGGGGGTAGGGCATGGGGTGGGGGGAGGTAAAAAAAATTCATATTTTTAATAATTTTTTTATAAAAGTAACAAAAAATATGAAATAGAAATTTGAGGATGGGGTGGAGGGGGTAGGTGGGGGGTTAGGGCAGTAGGGGGAGGTAAAAAATAATTTCATATTTTTTTATAAAAGTAAAAAAAATATGAAATAGAAATTTGAGGATGGGGTAGGGCAATGGGGTGGAGGGGGTAGGTGTGGGTAGGGAGGCGGGGGTAAAAAATTTCATATTTTTTATAAATTGTTTATAAAAGTAAAAAAAATATGAAATAGAAATTTGAGAATCGGGTAGGGCAAGTGGGGTGGGGGTAGGGTGGGAGGTGGGGTAGGTAGGGGTGGTAGGGATAGGGGGTGGGGTGGAGTAGGCAAGGTAGGGGGTAGAGATGTAAGGATGGTTCAGTGCTTGGGTGAGGTTGGTGTATGGGAGGGGTATGGTGGATGGATAGTGTGGTGGGTGGTTGAGATGCGTTAGTGTATTTTTATTGTTTCGAAATAATAATAAAAAAATTAAAATAATTATTTATAAATAAAAATCTTAATCTAGAGTGGAGCTCTAATCGTTAAAATTGAGCATTTTCGTGGGTCAAGTTTGAGCATCATCATGAGATCATTTGGGCTGCTGATTTATGATGGGTCAACTTGAGCTAGCTCAAACCAACCCATCATCAAAATCACTCCTGTCCAATCCCATGAAACCTTCGGCGGATCATTTGAGTTTGGGCTAATTTTGCCACCCCTAATCACAAGTACTTTTATAGTCTTTTTTTTAATATAATTTTTTAGTGTGTCAAAACAATGAAATCTTTCTCCAACATAGGGGGAGAGGCATAGGGAATAGGGCGACACTGTTACTTATGTTGTTCTTGTTTTTAATTATGGTAAAGACTCTACTACCTAGTCTTCTAAGTTTTAGCAACTACCTTTATTAATAAGATTAGTTTTATATATTGACTTGTATAAGTTCAAAATGTCCAAATTGTTCAAATTTAAGTTAGATAAGATTGATTATAACATGTTGTTAGAGTCATCTTGTCTTAACCAATTTGCTTCAAGTTACTGTGGCAAACTCAATTGCGATCGATTTATTGATGTGAGACAACTCTATTAATTGATGTAATAGAATGTAACTTGTTTATAAGTTCAAACTTGAGTTGACGGATTATGTTATGATCAATTTCTTAATCCATATTAATCCAATTTATTTTGATCTGAGTAAATGTTAGACAAATTCCGTTAGGACATATCTATTGATTCAATCTTTATTGGCTCACCCAAACTTAACATATTTATTTACTCAATCTTTATTGATTCATTCAAACTTGGACATATTTTTTGACCAATCCTTAGTGGCTCATTCAAACTTTAGTCAACATAGTTATGTTAGCTAAATAGGACTACCTCTATAACCACATACGAGGATGTAAAGTGTTACCTCTGAATAATTCAAGCTAAATATAGCTTTAACTCGATTACTCGAAGTTTATATATATATATATATATATATAAATATATATATATAAAAAAGCCTGTGAATATATATAAATAATTGATTTTGGACCTAGTAAAGCAAATGACTCATAGTAAAATTCCGAATTCTAGCTCACAAAAATACAAATCCTAAATATGCATATGTGCAAGCACCTCAAAGCGCCTGTTGAGTTTTATAATCTTATGTGATTAATTTGCATCGATATGGTTTACCCATATAAGCGTTACACCTTGAACTGTTCATCGGATGTGCAAGAAAACACAAATCTACTCATCATGGCTTGAATTTTCGCCCTATCAGCTTCAAAACTTTGTAATTTGTACTTTTAAAAAATATTTGACTATAATTATATGATACTTTGGTCTATAAAATTTGTATTCTACTCTTCTTCCTTTTTTAAATTTCATTTAACATGGACGGATACACCTTGAACTAAGATGACATCCCTTCGCCAATTTTTTTTACTAGATATGCGTATAAAAGTGCAAAGAATATGGCCAAGGGCCTTGTTTTCCTAGTAACTAAAGGGTTTGAAACTCAAATTGGATTCACGGGGTTGTAATTTTTAGATGTATAAAAAGGGGTGTTGCTAACTTTTTTTAATTATGGAGACTTGTGAAGAATATTAAAAAATAAAATATATTAAGATCCTGACTCAATTATTTTAGATCCCTCAAGGGTGTATTGGCTTTGCTATTGTTACTCTTCATCTATTCGTTTTTTTAAAATATTGATATATCTTGAAAAATTATGTGTACGCGACCGTCTTTCAAGTATTTGTAGCATTAGTACATCAGGTACTTTGATGCGCCATAACCCCACAATGCTTTTAGAATTTTTTTTCTTTCTAAAATGTGCAATTTTAGCTGGAAAATTTCACTAGTGTGTAATTTTTATGAGAACTCTCATAATATGCAAAATACATATGTGAAATAACATTTTAGAAATTATTTTTTATAAATAACATTTCTGAAATACAATTTGTAAATCACAATTTTAAAATGCTACGTATAAACTAAAATGCAACTTATAAATAGCATTTTGAAATTCACTTCATTAATCAGCAAGATAAATCAACATAAATCTCAAGTCCTTATGCCAGATTAATGCTAAATGATGTCATACGAAATATTAAAGAAAAAAAAACTATATAACATAGATGTATAAGGCATCATTTAGGGTGTGTTTGCCATGGAAGGAAACATTTTTCAGATAATATTTTTCAATTTCTCCATGTTTGATTAGTTAAGAGTTTTGAAAAATATTTTCTCTAGGAAAAGAAATTACTTATAAGTAAGGAAAATGGCTTTTTTAGAGGAAGTAGAGAAAACGATTCTATTGTTATAGATATTATCATATATTGTGGATGTCTATCTTTAAAAGAAATATTAGGGCTAATAACTTTGGGACCAAATCATTTTTTTCTTATAAATAGAGATGTTCCACTCATTGTATTTCATCGTTCAAGAGAAATAAGAACTCTCATCTCTTCTCTCTTTTTCAACAATATTCTTGTTCTAGCTTTATTATTATTTTATAACATGTTATCAGTACGAACCTATAAAAAAAACTAATAGTAATGTGTAGTTGTCTAACGTTTCCTGTCCGTTCCATAATCGTCCCAAAGGGTTGAACTTCGAATTTATAATTTTATTTGCTGACCCTTATAGGTACATATTTATCTGTCTCGTATATCTATTGCTATATACCTCAAATCATTATTATTGCTTATGTTACAACACGTTAAGGGCATTAACAATTTTCATTACTTGAGTTGCATTGAGGCTTTTTGGATAAAGCTACTGTTGGTGTCCATTCCTTTTAAATCATGGAGAGGTATGTGGAAATTTATTTGAGCTTTGATTTTTGAGCCTTATCAGGTTAGCAGGTTTCTCATGTTTTATGATTTAATGATCTATGTATAAGTTACATGACCTATATATATATATATATATATATATATATATATATATATATATATATACTACTTTTAAACTTACAAAAGCATATTAATTTGTCGGAAAGTCTTACGACCCAATTCTAATACGAGCAAACTAATATGAGCAAATTAAAGACGATACTTTTGCTTGTAACTCTGGCAGAGTTTGAAAGAAACTAATATGAGCAAATTAAAGACGATACTTTTGCTTGTAACTCTGGCAGAGTTTGAAAGAAAAACATGACAATCAGAAGTGGTTATATTTCAGGTATTTCAGTGTAATTAAATTTGCTAATCAGTAGAACTGATAAATATATTTACAGGCTTGTGATTGTGATTGAAGATATATTAGAGAAAGATTCTACATCATATGTATGACTCAATTTGCTCCTAAAGTAGCAATATTTTGAAAGAGGTACTAAGCTAGCATAATTTTAGTTAAGGCATGTCATATAATTATGCTTCATTCCTGAAGAATGAGAACTTTTGATAAATGTTACAAATACAGATCCATTCCCTGAAGTAAAGGTTACAATATATATTAAAGCCTATACTATAAATATGAATGTGCATTTGATTGTGAAAATATCACGACTCATCTCCAGAAGAGGTAGAATAATTCAATAGAAATATTCTGAATATTCTATGCTTTACTCCCGAAGTAGTAAACTCAGAAATTTACTCCCGAAGTAGAAAACATTAAACTCTACTCTCGAAGTAGTAGAACTTTGAACTCTACTCCTGAAGTAGTAGAACTTTGAACTCTACTCCTGAAGTAGTAGAACTTTGTGAAAGCTACTCCTGAAGTAGTAGGACTCTGAAGTTACTCCTGAAGTAGTAGGACTCTGAAGTTACTCCTGAAGTAGTAAATATTATCTGAAATCTGCTCCCAAAATAGTAAGACTTTAAAATTTACTCATGAAGTAGTAAATCTGAAACTTACTCCTGAAGTAGTAAGGCATTATTCTGAAGTAATGTCTTTTTGTGCTTGAGCAAAATAATGAGCTATAGATGAGCGTTATATATCAAGCACATTCAAATAATCAAATTTCATTCCCCGAAGTGAATGAAGATATACCCCAACCTACCTCCTAGAGAGATAAAATAATAAAGGAAATACACGTGATATAAAAGTCATTTCTACACATACCCGTCGTATGTAGAAATATTATGAATAAGTTTATTAAATATCATGCAAAAGGAAGCAGAGTATAATGCTTTCTACCATAACCACATTGATACATTATGGTTAGTTGTTATGATTTCCCCGAAGGAAATACACATTAATGTATCTCTTCCTGAATGATGTGATTACTATGTGGTTACCGTTTTGATACAAAATATTCAGATGCTAATGACTAATCTCCTTGAATGAGACATTGAAATACTGAAGTTTAGAACTTAGTGTTTGCTTTTCATTGTTTATGAATTTATAATTATCTTTAAATGTCCATTTGATTTCCGTTTTCTTTCATGACACCAGTAGTGTCTAACCAAATGCTCTTTTATGATACTAGCAGTATCTAAGCAATATTTGATGATATAATGCTAATGACCAAGAGCTCCAGAAGAGCTAATTATTTTTTTACAAGAATCATGACACTAGTAGTGTTCAAATAATATCGCATTATAAAATTTAAATTGAAAGCTCATGGAGATGTTACATATGATAGCCCCATTCGTCCTAGATTGTAATTGTTACGACCGGAATACAAATTATGGTAAACTTGAAGTTTACTAGCAATAAAAATAGTTATCATATTGAGACTACAAATGATTAGAAGATTGAATATCTTCAAGTGTTACGGGTAAGAATTACGTATGTGAAACTTTACCCAAGCATGATGAGATCACATGCTATAATAAACCAGAAGTTTATTGATATAAAATCTCATGCAATAGTAAATCAGACGTTTATTAAAATAAATAGCACTCGTCGGGGTAAACTTGAAGTTTACTAGTACAAATAATTTTATCAATTGACGTGATAATTTTGATCGTCCTGATTTAAATCTGGTGTGCTAAGTTTGTATTCGAAATATATTAAAGAACTAGAAGATTCTTCAAGAATTAATTTGCTTGTTCTCACGATAAGTTGATTACACCAACTAATGTTGGGATTGAATTTCCTAAATTATGAAAAATATAAAAGGTGAAAAAGGGCTCGTTCACCTGCAATGTGATGTCTTAAATAGATGCATCTAAGAAACGGTCACATGTGCGTTTATTGTCAACCTGCAATTTGACATTTACGAAGTTGCTTGCTCAAAATAATTGAGTTGAGAGCACAATTTTCAGATTATGTAATCAAGGCAATTCATCTTGATAATGCTGGTTGATATTCAAACTGGTTTAGCGTTGAATGCCCTCCAATAGATAGCTAAACCATTGCTTATGAGAATAAAGTTTCATGTTTTGGTCTGAGTCTCTGAGATATGATATATTGCATACAACGACGTTTGTATGCTTTAGACCAATAAATTATCATAAATTCTCCCCTCATAAGTGGTTCAAGGTCAGGAACCAAATATTTTCATCTAATAGTTTTTGTTGTGATGTATATGATTAATGAATCTACCACGATGCACACAGATGGATTCCCTAAAGAAGGTGGAAATGTATGTTAAGTTTTTCTAACATAAGGGGGAAGAGAATAAACAACTAAGAAATATGTTGTGAATTATCAGCAGTATGATCCTCGTTCAAACGATAATTCATGTCAAATGCTAGAAGCATTTGCTGACCCAACTATTTCATATTCCAGCAACAAGATGCTCCTAAATGTCCCTGAAGGACAGGGTTTACAACATGCGTGAAACATGGTAGACAAAGCGGTTCCAAATGCAATAATCCTTGAAAAATGAGAGGAGAAAATGATCAAAATGATGAGGCAATGTGCTCTTGAAGAGCCTAAGACATAACACTTCATAAAACCTCATACGAGGTTCAGGTACCTGAAAAATAATGAAGTGATAAGATCTCAGTAAGTTATGTCTAATTGCAAACCGATACAAAATGATATCTCGTCGACGATATCTTTGATACAATATAGTGCACAATATTGTATAATATTATGAGGATCTGAATTCCGTGTCTCTTAAAGCATGTTGATGTAGAAATAATTACCAAGTAGATGCATCTTGGTAGGAGTAAATTTACTTGACCTGCAGTCCTGACATCAGAAGATGTCATGTAAATTAAATACTACATGAAAATTGTCTCAACCTATATGACTTACGTGACAAAATTTATATGAAATTGTTTGAAGGATTCAAAATGCATGAATCATAAACAAGTTATTGAAAAACTTATTTGTAATCCTTAAACGAATTAAATGAACTAAGGTTGATGTACTGAAATCACCTTAATAAATATTTATTGATAAGGGGTACAAAGATGACTCTGTTTACCCTTATCCCTTTATGATATTCAAAATCTTTCATAATGTTATGCAAGTTGTTGACTTGAATATTATTGGAGCTTTATAGTTTTCGAAAAACAGTAGACTACCTGCTAAAAGAAGTTGAAATGAGAAAATTAGATTGGTCCTGAAGTACCATATATTTGTTCAATTGATGCATTTATTTATCTTGCTATAACTATGAGCATGATATAATTTCTTTCTTACATCGAGATACTGAAATAAGATCAATTGCATATTGTCAATGAGACAATTTTTCTAAAATTATGGGGAGCGAACAATGAAATAAAAAGGAAAATTTTGTGGAATAATTCATCATTGTCTCATCTTGATCCACATGCTTCTATTTGTGAGCAAGAGGTCCAAAAGATTATTCACTTGCAGAAAATAGCAAATCGAATGCCAGACACATTTACATATTTGAAAAGGATTACCAAATCACATATCCCTGCAGAGAATGTCTCAATTCAGATTGATGTCCCTATAGGACTATCTACTAGTGTCATAGTAAATGAGTCCAAAGCACGCCTGAAGCATGATAGATCATTGGGTTCTAAGGATCAGAATCCTAAAAAAATGAAAAATAAATGGTCAAGATGACACTAAGAAAGAATCTCATAAAAAAATGCAAGATTTAATCAATCCTGATATTTTTTGAAGAAATCAATAATCCGCATACTCAAGAAAATGAAGAAATATCAATAAATCCAATTGATGTTAGGACTAATTTGAATCACTTGGAAATAAACGTGGTTTGAAATACCCACAACCTTATATGAAGATAATGCAACATGCATTGCTCAATTGAAGGGAGAATTCATAAAAGGAGATAAGACAAAAACACATTTCGCCAAAGTTATTCTTCACACACGAGCTCCAAAAGAATGGTGATATCAATGTGCAACAGATCCGTTCAAGTGGTAATATGACTCATTTGTTCACTAAGTCTCTACCAACAACAACTTTCGAGAAGATGATGCACAAGATTGGAATGCGAAGACTCAAGCATTTGGACTGAAGTTCTCATCATGGGGAGTTAAAGGCCTATATGAGATCCTAACAACGTCCTATTATCATCAACCAAGGAGAAAATGTTGGGAGATTTTTGCTCTATGGTACTTTATAAAGCAGTACGGGAAGTATTTAACTATTACAAGTATTCGAAAGGATAAACAAAGATTCAATACTTCAACTAGAAATCTGAAAATTACAATCGTTACACAAGTAAAAACTGGAAATTCCAGTTTTGTAGAAGACGGAAAAATGTAAATTGTTTTTGCTGAGTCGAGTGTAGCACTCTGTCCTTAAGACAATATTGCCCCGTATGTATCCTTTATACGTCCTGGACAATTTGTCTCCCAAGATAAAACAGCAATGGAACCCTTGAGCAAAGGAAACTCAAGAGCTACTGTGAAGAATATTGAGTAACGAAATGATGCTTGGAAGTTGTAGGAAGAAAACTATTTTGGTTGTGTATTTTCGTGCACTCGTTTTTTGCTGCTCTCTTTACTCGTTAACTCTTCTTCTCAACAATGGTGTAAGGGGGTGTTTATATAGGAGAGGGATGGACTGTTTTATCGCTCGAAAACCGCCTCCATAATAAAATAATAGCCATTATGGAGGTAGTAAAGTCACCAACATAAATGGGAGAAAGACCAACGGATTTGGCCATTATAGGAGGAGTAATTCAGCCAAAATAAATGGCTGAATTGAGTGCTTGGCATTTCTGTTTTTGACCGTCGAAATTCGATGTTCGGAAACTTCGTGGGACCAAACGTACATCTTGAAACTTCAGGACCAAACCGTACATCCGAAAGAATTCTCGTCCAAACAAGATATCCGAAACTTCGGGATCAAACTGTACTTCTGGCAAAGTTTTCTGGCCCAAAAAGATAATATCAGAAGACCCACACCACGACCCACGACCCACGACCCACGACCCACGACCCGTGACCCGAGAACCCGAGAACCCAGTACCCGGAACTCGGAACCGGAACCGGACGGGACGGGTGGGCGGCGGCGGCGCGCGTGTGGTCTTTCCTCGAACCGAAGCACATCTAGGTCCTCCCTCCTTTAAACACATGGGATACCCCTTGGGGTCCCAAACCCCTAACCAATTTCGAATCTTATATACACAACACTTCTTTCTTCCTTTACCGATGAGGGAGAATTACACACAATACCACACTTTCCATGCTTCAAACACCTTACTTCGTGAACCAATATCTCTTTCATATCTCAATGAAATTTGACGATTCTTGGCCCTACGGTTATCTACGTACTTAGTAGATCATGCATGTGTGAAGAACCGGATTCTCCAACATACGTTACACTAGTGTTTAAGCCGTTAAAGTTGGTCGGTCGCAACTCCTACCAAAGGCAAATTTCTAACAATCCCCTCTTGAAAGAGATTTTGGCGCACTCGCATGGTGTCTTTTCATTTCCAAAGAATATTTCAAATGGACCGATGTTGCATAAGGAGAGGTAGCCTCACTTTGAACCTTCCATAGTTGAATACCATCGGACTTACTTACACGCGCGTGAACGTGATGTCTTGAACCGTCGTTGTTTAGTGTAAGCCAAGACAACGATACCAACACAACAAATTCCCTTACTCTCTTCTTCGTAATATTTTGTCCGTTTTGGCCATGGACAACGTCTTGGATTCTTAAGTGCGTTCAATTTGAGGCGGCCCGTCCTCGCACTTAAATAGGTGGTCTCCTACAAGGTATCCCGCTATACCCCACTTCACAAGTGTTAGGAATCATTAAAAGTTTCCCAAAGACCTAACCTCAACCGTTGAGGATCATTACAGGTTTTGAAAACTTAAACTTTACCCATACCGCAGATAGCACTTAACGTCTATCGCGGAACGGCTTTGGATTTGGTGTTTCTTTTCGTAAATCACTATCCGAAGTGCTCATGCTTCCACCGAAGCGATCAATTGAACCTTTACAACTTAGTTTTCCCATTGAACCAAATTACCGGGATCTCCAGCTCGTAAGGTTGGGTTTCCACCGTATTGGTCCGTATATTTTGGGTTTTAAGCCCATTCCCCTAGACAGGCAACGCTTGATCTCTCGGGTAGTCCCTTAGTTTGTAAACAAGGAAGTGACACCCGTGATGATCAACTCGCCATACGGTCTTATGTCTCCGATAGATCCCGACGATATGTCCGTACGCCGTCATCCGTGTCCTTCCCGAAGCCGACCGGCTAGCCACGTGTATAACTCGCTGAAGGTACGGGTTTCTCCCGATAAGGGACGTCCTCTAAGGAGCCGTGAAGTTACTCAACTTCTTTCATGTTTTGTATAAAGCGATAAACTCCGATACCATCATCAATCGGTCGATGCAAGTTTGCTTAGAGGATTTTCCAAGAACCACCATACACATTTACTTGTGGCTTTGGTGTTCTTCGATCCGATGTCCGCTTGCATCACGTTGTTCTCTCGTAACCGCTGGACATCCGTAATACTATAATCCGTAGATAAGCGAATAATTCGTATATCGTCATATCCGACTTAACGCCTTCTATTGATCATGTATTAAGATCATCGCTGAACCTTAGTTCAACCGATCTCGTTTGTTGGACGATACCAGTGTCGGTTGTAGTGTGTACAACACATTGAACTACACGTGACCCGAGCATATCGCTCCTTGTCTATGGGTGCACCATGATTCCAATCGCTTCTATGATTCATATCCATTGGTGGCTTCAACGAGACTCGTCAACTATCGACCGAGTCCGTTAGATGTCTTAGAAATCCAATTCCTAAGATGTCATCTCGTGATACTCATATCTTTCATATCGAGACTTTGTTTCAATATGATTTTCACTCTAAGACCGTTGGTTTTCCAACCGTTGGCTTTCTAACTTCGTAGTCAATGTTTCGTGATCGATTCATTGTTTCGTTTTATCCGAGACTTTCAGACCAAAATGTTAACATTTCGGGGGACCAAAATGAAAGTTCGAAGGAAGCCCAACAGCTTCAAAGAAACCAATTCGATCCTCTTCTTCCAACTCTCCGGTAGGGAAGGCTGTTTCAACACCCATGCCCTGTAAGACTACAATGGCCCTGGATGTGAAACCACTCACAGGGGAGCACTTTTTACAACCCAAAGGTTCTTTTCCCGGAGGAAGATTAACCATTACACACGTATGGTTCTATATATGGAATCTATTTCTCCCTTTAGCTTCTTTCCAAAGTAGCGCTTTTGGAGATAACAATTATTTGTTAATTGTCCATGGTTCGTTCTCAACCATACAAGCTAGAAGGTATGGAACAAGTCTTTGTCCCCTCTTTGCTCCGTCTTGGTTCAACATCTAGAATCCCTGAGTTCTGCAGATCTGGAATATTAAGTTCCGGATAGACAACAACTTTCGAGTCCTGTAGATAAGGAACGTCTAGTTCCGGACAAACGTCCCCTCGCGGGTTCTTGTTAACCTTGAGCAGTTACTCCTTTTTCCTTTTCCAAGGAAAGTTATCTTCTAAGAATTCAAAGCATTCTTTGACGCGAAGAGGCGATGAACACTACCGTTATTTGCAGATCCAAAGAATATGCAATCTACAAGCCTTAGGTATGAAACCACCCCACATCACAACATTTGTATGTGAGATCCTTTCCATGTATCACACGGAGGGTTACCCTTATCCTTATGCGGAGTTCTATTGAGAATCGCATTAGCGGTAAGGATCGACGTGCCCCACATAATTTGGACGTACGACTTAGCGCTTGGCTAACACCGTTAGACTGAGGTGAGTAATGAGCAGTCGTTTACTAAACGATTCTTCACTTTCTCCCCCTCTATCACTACGAATTTCTCAATCCGTAGGCTTAGTTGATTTTCAACTTCTGTTTTGTAGCGCTTATCCGCTTCAACAACTTCATCTTTGTTTTTCAATAAACAAAGGATACAATACGTTGTACCATTATCAATAAAGGTCATAACGTACTTGTCTCCCCCCTCTATTTTGTATAAACTTCAAATCACCCAAGTAGGTGTGACTAAGTTCTAGAGGAGCGGTGCTTCTTTCGCTATTCCCTTGACGGAATTTGGAAAGGTGATTTTGCCTCTTCGTCTACCTCACATTCATTTTGAGGGTTTATGTCGACAAAGAGGCAACAATCTCATCATCGTTAGCTTTTGAATGACTTGCTATTTAACGTGTCTTAATCTATGATGTCATAGATGCACGGATTACAATATATCATTCATTTGGCTATAGACATATTGTACCACTCTTAGTTTTTACGGATCTGTTGGACTAGTCTCAAATCAGATTTGACCAACAACGTCCTTTAACCAAGTTAGGAACATGTATCACCTCTTTTAGAGTGATCTCATTCCTTGAAGTCCTATTGAGGACAACCTCTCCAGCCCCTTTGATTTTAGAGGTGGCGTTGCTTCACATGAACAACCTTTTGCCCGTGGTTAGGGCGTAACCGGATCATATGTGGTCTCGATACTCGGGTCCACTCTAGTTGCTTTGCGTATCGAGTGTCCAATTTCTTTACTGCCTTTATTTAGGCCTTCAGATCATTTAGGACCTGGAAACTCTGGCCCACCTTACTAGGTGTCCACCACTTTTCCTATGAAATGAATTCGGCACCACTCCGCCGCCGGAGGCTTTATATGACCGAGTGTCCAATATCATCATATCAAAGAAATTTTGGCCCACTCCACGCCGGAGGGCTTTGTATGACCGAGTGTCCAATATCATCCTATCAAAGGAATTTTGGCCCACTCCAATCGCCCGAGGCTTTATGTGATCGAGTGTCCAATATCATCCTATGAAGGATCTTCTCGCAAATAGTATAACAGGTTCAACGTATTTAGCTTTTAGACTCCTTTCGTTAAGATTGGTGCCCAGATAATTCTTGGCGCTTACTTAAGAGTGGTAACAGTTTTCGCACAGTCAGTGGATTTTACTCCCTCGTATGTGCGAACATACTTTACACACTTTAGTAATTACACTTAAAAGAACGGATCTTCTTAAGTCGTTTACAAAATCCAATCTTTAAACGGAAAAGAAGATAAGATTAAACTTCTGATTTGTTAAAGCATAAGGAATATAAATTATTTTCATATTCCTCCTTACTTTAATCCATTTTTAATCAGACATAATTTAATCTTTATTCTTGACAAGTAAGAAAAACTACTTATTCCAATTTCGGATTCTGGCTCACTTCAGTCACTTCATCAGACTGAGTGTCCATTTCCTTCTCACCATTATTCGGTTCTTTTGTCTGGGGACAGATATAGGCCTTCTGCTACAAGATAGAATAACATCTTCGCCTTCTCCTCTTGTCCCGCTTGACATCCTCGTGCTCTCGTGAGCGCTTGTTCCCACCGATCTTGGTAGCGGTGACACCATGAACACGTTCATCATCATCACTCTCTTCTACCAAAAAACCATTGCCATATCCAGATTTGGTCACACAACTTTTGACCGACATCTTTCGAACACTAATAGTAATACTATACAAATATTGTCTTAAGTTGTTTGGAGATTTTTGCTCTATGGTACTTTATAAAGCAGTACGGGAAGTATTTAACTATTACAAGTATTCGAAAGGATAAACAAAGATTCAATACTTCAACTAGAAATCTGAAAATTACAATCGTTACACAAGTAAAAACTGGAAATTCCAGTTTTGTAGAAGACGGAAAAATGTAAATTGTTTTTGCCGAGTCGAGTGTAGCACTCTGTCCTTAAGACAATATTGCCCCGTATGTATCCTTTATACGTCCTGGACAATTTGTCTCCCAAGATAAAACAGCAATGGAACCCTTGAGCAAAGGAAACTCAAGAGCTACCGTGAAGAATATTGAGTAACGAAATGATGCTTGGAAGTTGTAGGAAGAAAACTATTTTGGTTGTGTATTTTCGTGCACTGTTTTGCTGCCTCTCTTTACTCTTAACTCTTCTTCTCAACAATGGTGTAAGGGGGTGTTTATATAGGAGAGGGATGGACTATTTTACTGCCTGAAAACTGCCTCCATAATAGCCAAATAATGGCCATTATGGAGGTAGTAAAGTCACCAACATAAATGAGAGAAAGACCAACGGATTTGGCCATTATAGGAGGAGTAATTCAGCCAAAATAAATGGCTGAATTGAGTGCTTGGCATTTCTGTTTTTGACCGTCGAAATTCTGATGTTCTGGAAACTTCAGGGACCAAACTGTACATCTTGAAACTTCGGGGACCAAACTGTACATCTGAAACTTCTGGGATCAAACTGTACTTCTGGCAAAGTTTTCTGGCCCAAAAAGATAATATCAGACGACCCACGACCCACGACCCACGACCCGGAACCGGACGGGCGGGCGGCGGCGGCGAGCGGCGCGCGTGTGGTCTTTCCTCGAACCGAAGCACATCTAGGTCCTCCCTCCTTTAAACACATGGGATACCCCTTGGGGTCCCAAACCCCAAACCAATTTCGAATCTTATATACACAACACTTCTTTCTTCCTCTACCGATGAGGGAGAATTACACACAATACCACACTTTCCATGCTTCAAACACCTTACTTCGTGAACCAATATCTCTTTCATTTCTCAATGAAATTTGACGATTCTTGGCCCTACGGTTATCTACGTACTTAGTAGATCATGCATGTGTGAAGAACCGGATTCTCCAACATACGTTACACTAGTGTTTAAGCCGTTAAAGTTGGTCGGTCACAACTCCCGCCAAAGGCAAATTTCCAACAGAAAATATACATGTTGTGCTCTTTTTTCCGTATAAAGTTTTGTCCCACTGAGTTTTTCTTGTAAGTTTTTTAATGAGGCAACCAAAATGTGTATTATTAGAAATGTGTACTCTTTTTCCTTCACTAGAATTTTTTTCGTCGGGTTTTTTCTAATAAGATTTTAATTAGGCATATTATCTATCAAAATATACATCCAAGGGGGAGTGATATATATTATCATATATTTGTGGATGCCTATCTTTAAAAGAAATATTAGGGCTAATAATTTTGGGACCAAGTCAATTTTCTCCTATAAATAGAGATGTTCTCCTCATTATATTTCATCCCTCAAGAGAAATAAAAACTCTCCTCTCTTCTCTCTTTCTCAACAATATTCTTGTTCTAGCTTTATTATTATTTCATGACATCTATAAATATTTACATTTCATATTAATAATCTCCTCCCAACCCTACAACACACTCTACCTCCATCCCCATCACCTCTATACTCCTGCCCTCCCCCACAACTATAACAGTGTTTCCATAAATTATATAAAATGATTTTAGGATATAATATGTTCTCTTATTTATCAAATACCAGAATAAAAGGCAGCCCGGTGCACTAAGCTCCCGCTATGCGCAGGAAAATCGGAATATAAGTAAGAAATCCATTTATATATTTTCCGAGAAAGCAATTTTCAAAAAAAATAATTTCCTTCGTACCGAGCACACTGAAAAAAAATCATACCTTTATACATGGGACTGAAGTGGAACCAATCCTTAACATTTATCAAATCGCTAGTCAATTTGATCAAATTTATAGTGTGATGTTTGACCTAAAGTTTCAAATTTCATTCACTAGAGCACTAATTAAGGAGAACCAAGGTACAATATTAAGTCTTTGTTAAAAAAATATATTTAAAAATTTAAGATAATCTGCTGATATTGTTTATCGTTTCAACCACCAAAATTAACCTATGAAATAACCAATTTGGAAAGAACGGGTTAACCTTTTTTGTTTTTTCATCTATAATACAACAATAACATACCCAGTGAAATCCCACAACGTGGGGGTCTGGGGAGGGTAGAGTGTACACAGACTTTACCTCTATCTTGGTAGGTAGAACGACTGTTTACGAAAGACTCTCGGCTCAAGAAAAAGCATAAGCACAAGCAAAGCAAGAGAAACAAAACAAGAAAAATGGTCAGACCCGAATTAAAGGTGGTAAATCTGGCTGAAAAAAAATTACATGGTAAATTTGAATTAGTCAAATATATCTTTCACATGGGATTAAAGGTGATGAATTGAACAAATTAAATATGTATTGGGTTGTTTCACATAATTAAATTCATGACAACAGTTACTAGTTGACTTTGAACATTTAGACATGTCATAAAGTTCCTTGAAATTAAACTGTAAATTGATATAGATCATTTAAACTTACTAAACTGCAATCTTAAAAGCTAGGCAATTAATGAAAAGTTAATTATAATAACATTATTTTCCCATCTTATAAAGAGGAACTAAAACCAAAATAACTATCTCTAGAGGCAACAATACTCCTTGTGAAAAAAATGTCTCTAGTTATTACTTGCATAAACATGAAAGTATTATTCGTTTTATGCTTATTAATCTCGTTTAAACCTAGCATCGGGAATGTAGTAGTCGGCGTCCAAGGTTCTGGGCCGGGCTTCTCATCTGGGCTGAATAATGGTAGGCCATTTTTTTGGAGTTTTAATGGGCCAGAGGCTGATAAATGTCTAGCAACTCTTAGAAATACTCCAAATTGTATCCAAGAAATATTTGGGTCTTTGTTCAAAATCCCATTTCCTTTTATTGGGCCTCAATTTCACTTTATTGGGCCTCAATGTTGCAAAGCTGTTATAGAGATAGAAGATAATTGTTGGCCCAAGATTTTCCCGATAAGCCCGCTTTTTCCTCTTACACTAAAAAATCTTTGTAACACACCGGGTCAGGCTCCGGCTGCCCAACAATTACCGCCTCCACCACCACCTTTGTATCCGTATTCGGATCCACTTCCCTCAACTCCAACTTCATCGCCGCCTCCGCCTCAAGCATACTCATACTCATTTTCATTCAATAATAAAGGAGATTAATAATGGACTTGTTGGAGAATAGGCCCAAATTTGAGGTATGGGCTTATTGTACCCTAGTCCTTGAAATAAATTGGGTCTTCATGTAATTAATATGAAAATAAGATCCTATTGTTATTGAAGAATTTTCCTAGAAGTGATCAATATTTTTGTTCCGCTTTATGAATTTATTATAAGATATAAAAAAAATAAGATAAAAAATAATATTCAATTTATTCCGAAATGTTTGATGGTTTTCGTACACAACTAAGTGAAATTTGACTAACATCTTAAAGAATTGCATGTAGAGAAGGTAATACGAGCTCAACCGAATATTGATCTCCGCTCGACATATGTAAGAAAATTCATAATGTATATGTATCATAAGATAACACTCATTCTGATGGGATCCTTACAAAAATAGGTTGTTGGATTCATTGTTTGTTTTTCGAGTCAATATATATAGATTATACACATATTATATATTATACATTGCCGATTACATATTTAAAAGGTTGGATGGGAGGCTATTTAGATTAATTCTTCTATTCTGAATCCAATGATTCTAAATTATTAGCTTTAGGATATGTGAATTCACAAATAAATCGTATGCGCAAACTTAAAAGAGAAATTACTTTCTCCTTTCCTTTTCTTTTGGAAATATTTTTTAGGATGAATATGTAAGCAAAAGTTAAACAACAAGAAGGACAAAACTAGGTGCAACAGATATAATAACAAATGCAAATTGACAATACAGTCAATAAACAACCTACTACGTAATGCTATCAAATGCCTAATAAACCAAAACAAAAGTCCAATTTTTTAGACACCCACTTTGTTTTACGTAACTTTTTTTCTCTCGTGAAGCATTCAAAAGAGAAAACAAATTAAAGTCACAAACCATTGGATGGAGACTTTCCACTTGCTCCTTCATTTTTAACACGTTCAAACTGAGTGTAAAAAATATGTATTATTATATTATTTTTATCTGCTAATTATAGCATGTAAACGGCTTTATTTTCATGTATGTAGATCTTACTTTTTAAGGAACATTATCCGTAGATATTTTTCGAGTGATATAATATAATGATGTAAAAATTTCTTTATATTGTCAATATATATAAGAAAATACTTGTGATAAAGTAAATAACCTTATTCTCACAATTCTGTTCATAACTTCTTCCGTTTATAACAGACAAATAAATGGTTAGATTCTTCAAAAGATAAGGCAGGAAAGTTAATTAGTCAATATAATGTTTTTATACAGCCATTAATAAAATTTTCATGCAAATGACAACAAAAGAGAATATTGATTAAACTATGAGTTTGATTGTACGTACATTTGTAAATTTATTTGGCATCAAGCATAAGTATTCGGATGGAAAAGTAACAGCTTCATTTAAACTCGCTCAAAATTTACTTTTGAAAGAATAGTTGAAATTCTTGTCCAAATCAACGTATATCATGACATTTACTAAAGATTTTTGTATATATGCAGAAAATATGTATAAATAACGAAACTGACATACAAAACGTTTGAGAAATTAACGTCACTTAATATTTTTGGTCAAAATTGGACTTTATATCATTATAAAAACATTAATTGACTAATTAACTTTCACTCCATCTTTTGAAATCTAACCATTTTTTTTTTTTGGTAATTAAGAAACTTTATACACCACGGAAAAATTATGTACGTAAAAAGCAAAAAACCCATAAGTTGGACAGGACTAACTATTCTTTTATGTGGCACCTATAAAGTATTGAGGGGGGCTGATATATTATATACTGATATGGCAAGTTAGTTAAGCTTAATTATTAGGCTTCGTTAGAATTGTTAGATGGTGTTGTATATAAATAGAGATATACTTGTACATTTCGATTCTACAATGAATGAAAAAAATAATTTTGTTTTCCTCTCCAAGATATTTCTCTCTCTAGCGATCGTTTGGCGCGTATACTGTTCGTAGTATAGTGATCTGAGAGTTCTATGTTAAACAAGGTAATATACCCGTGATATACACTTGGTATACATAGGAATGATTCAGCCCATCTCGACGGTGGCCTTCAGCCCATCACGGGCAGTGTTGGTTTGTAGTATATTAGGAATGTATATTGATGTAATATTGTAGTGTAAAGGTTATCTTAATTAGTAATATTACATCAATATACATTCCTAATATACTACAAACCAACACTGCCCGTGATGGACTGAAGGCCACTGCCGAGATGGGCTTCAGCCACTGCCGAGATGGGCAGAATCATTCCTAATGTACCCGTGATATACACTATGTATACCAAGTGTATATCACGGGTATATTACCTTGTTTAACATTCTACAATGACAACAACAACAGAACCTAAGATTGATCACACGCACCCGCTCTTTGTGCACACATAGGATACTCTAGGATCAGTTTTAATTCCAGTCCAGCTCAAAGGATCTGTGAATTATGGCCTGTGGCAACGATCGATGGGAATCTAAGAGAAAGCTTGGATTTGTTGCCTGAACCTGCAGAAAATGAGTCCTATACTGCCTAGTATCACGAACATTGGGAGACATGCAATGTGATTGTTCATTCATAGATTAATTATGAACACAGTTACACCTCATCTTCTTAGTGGAATTGTGTATGGAACAGATGCACATCTGGTGTAGGAAGATTTGCGAGAGCGATTTGATAAGGTCAATCATATGCACATTTTTCAATTTCATAGGTAAATTGCGACAATCTCTCAAGGGATAGATCCGATATCGGTGTATTTTAAGGTCAATCATATGAGCATTTTCAATTTCATAGGTAAATTGCGACAATCTCTCAAGGGATAGATCCGGTATCAGTGTATTTTACGAAATTGAAGGAATTATGGGTGGAATTCGATGAAGTCATACCTTCGCCCAATTGTGGTTATGCAAAGGGGAAGGACTATGTGGAGCATCAACAATGCCTACTTCAATTTCTCAATGGGTTTAGTGACCCGTATGATCAGGCTAGGCGGCAGATTCTGATGAAGATGACTGAACCGACTTTAAATCAAGCCTATGCGATGATAGTTGAGGATGAGAGTCGAAGGATTCCTATAACTAATATTAAGTCACTTGTAGAAGAAATGATATCACTGCATTGTGGACTGTAATAGGAACACATCAAAAGTCTAAGAAAACCTACAATCCAAATGCATAATGTGCACATTGCAAAATGAAAGGGCATATTATGAATTATTGTTATCAGCTGATAGGATACCCTCCTGATTTCAAACGAAAAAAGAGGGCTGGGATAGTGGCAAATAATGCTAATATTGGTGCTTCTCATGGAGATTCTCAAAGCTCACAGATACAAAATGCACAGAGGAGCCCATTCATGAATCATCATGGACACATGCCATAATATGGACAATCATTTTGGTGGTTATAGTTAGGATTTTATGCCACATAGCTATGGTCATTATCCAGTGTCTTTTGGTGCAGGTAGTTATGGACTGGGAACAAATGGTGCAGGCAACAGTCAAGGCCAGGTTATGTCAAGCTATGTTCCAAATGTACCAGGTTACAGTCAAGGGATGAGATACAATCATGGCCAGGGCAAGTAGCAGGGAATGGTGCTACACTACCTATGTCCTTCACACCAGAGCAATATGAGAAGATTGTACAAGTGATATACAAAGGAAATTGACATGAGATATTAGCTAATGTAACATGTATAATTTGATCCTTAATTAAAAAATGAATTGTAGATAGTGGTGCTACAAATCACATGGTAAAGAACTCTAGCATGTTATCAACTATTACCAGACAGGAAGAATAAAAGGTGCACTTACCAAATGGTAGCAATATTCCTATTTCACATATAGGCACTGCAAAATCAACTATTACCATACAGGAAGAACAAAATGTGCACTTACCAAATGGTAGCAAGATTCCTATTTCACATATAGGCACTGCACAATTAGCACAAGGGAATATTGAGGATGTGTTGAGTGTGCCTGACTTCAAATACAACTTGTTATTTGTGTCCAAGGTAACAAGAGAGTTGAGTTGTTGTATGGCATTCTATTCTAATTTTTGTTTGATGTAGGACCTTCACACTAGGAAGGTCAAGAGGATTGGTAACATGGAAGATGAACTTTATCATTGGCCTGTATCCAGTAGTAAGGACAAGAGTCCATTTTGTTCAGTAGTTTTGAGTCAGAAGGATGAAGGAGACCTATGGCATAGAAGACTAGGCCATATATTAGACAAGGTGTTAAAAACCTTTCTATTGCTCATAATAGTTCACATAATAGTAGTAGTTGTTATGTTTGCCCTCTAGCTAAGCAAACAAGATTAGCATTTTCATTAAGCTAAACCAGGTCTAGAGCACCCTTTGATCTTATTCATGCAGATGTATGAGGCCCTTATAGAGTGCCCACTTATGATGGATATGAATACTTCTTAACTGTTGTGGATGATCACAGTAGGATGGTTTGGTTGTTTCTTTTGCATTTAAAGAGTGATGTATGTACTGTGTTGAAAGATTTTAACCTGCTTGTTAAAACCCAGTTCAATACAAACATCAAGGTATTTAGAAGTAACAATGGTACTAATTTTTTTAATGCTCATTGCAAGTCTTTATTTGGCAATGCTGGTATTGTTCAGCAAAGTCCTTTCACCCACGCACCCTACCAAAATAGGGTGGCGGAGAGAAAACATAGGCAGATATTGGAGGTAGATAGGGCCATGAGATTTCAAGGACAAATTCCTTTGAGGTTTTGGGGGAATGTGTTTCCAGAATGCAGTTTATCTCATCAATAGGTTACTAACAATTGTACTAAAAGGCAGATCACCTTTTAAATTATTTCATGGAAGAGCACCTAACCTTAGCCATCTGAGAGTGTTGGGTAATTTGTGCTATGCCACTTATACAAGTGCAAAGAGGGATAAGTTATGCCCTAGAGCTGAACCTGCAGTTCACATGGGGTATTCTAGTACTCAAAAGGGGTACAAGTCACGGGTGGGCATGGTACTGTATGGTACGGTATTTGAAACTTTGGTATGGTAATTACGGTTTTCGATTTTTAAAAATATAATACCATTACCATACCAAATTAATTCGAGTGGTTCGGTATCTTTAAGGCCGATTTCGGTATTTTGCGGTACGGTAAATTGATAACCATACTTTGTTCGATTTCGACTTACGTATACTCATATGATAGAAAATATCACTTCGACTATTCAAAACATATCTCAATTTTATCGATATGTAAAATATTCAAAAGAAAGTACAAGCAATTCCCTTCGTAAAATTAATTCCACAAAAAGGCATTTCAATCAAGATAGATTACTCAAAATTCCAACGTTTAAACAATTAGTTTTGTACTATACTAGTTTATATATTTGTTAGTATTAAAATATTAATATATATGAATTATATATATAACTATATACTTCGGTATGGTATTCGGTATTTTGATATTTTATTAATAGATATCAAATACCGTATCGAATACCAAATTTAAAAAAAATACATACCATATACCGTACCAAATATCATAATACCAAAACTACGGTATAAAATTTTTCAATTTTGGTATGATAATCAATATATACTGTACCATGCCCACCCCTAGTACAAGTTGTATAGTTTAAAGCACAAGATCTTCTTTGTTAGCCGGGGTGTGGTGTTCAATGAGGATGTTTTTCCTTTTGCTTCTCCAAACTCAGTAGCAATGCAAGGAAATAGTGACAGTGTTCACCCAACAAGTCATGTTGATTATTCAAATTTGGATCCACTAGAAGTGGTTACCTCTACAGAAAATGAACAACAGGTTTCTATGCCACCACCTGGAGTTGTCACTCAAGAGCATAGAGCTGATATTTTACCATCTCCTATCCCTATCCCTCTACCTAGGAGAACTTCAAGGCAGATTAAGACTCCTAGTTGGCTACATGGTTTTATTTATTCATTACAATTTGCTAGGATCCAGTTTAGCAACCTCTAGTGTGTTTCCTATTTCCAATTATGTCTCTTACAATGCCTTGTCAGCAACTTATCTTGCATCTATTAACTGTTACTCAGGTATTATGGAGCCTGCTTGCTATATAGAAGTAGTCCATGACCAGAAACGGGTAGATGTCATGAATTTAGAAGTACAAGCTTTGACTGAGAACAACACTTGGTCTCTAGTGAATCTACTAGCTAGTAAAAGGGCCATTGGTTGTAAATGGGTGTTCAAGGTAAAGTATAATGCTTAAAGGTTGTTTGATAGGTATAAGACTAGGTTGGTAGCCAAGGGTTACACTCAACAAGAGGGATTGGATTATCAAGAGACATTTTCTGCACCGGTGAAAATAGGGTGGTTGGATCTAGTGGAATAGGTATACATGATGTAACCTCTTGGTTTTGCCAAGCAAGAAGAACATCATATAGTTTGTAGGTTGAAAAAGTCCCTCTATGATCTTAAGCAAGCCTCAAGACAATGGAATATCAAATTGTCTCAGGAATTGTTGGGTTCTGGCTTTCAACAGAGCTCCTTATCACTGGATCATCTTCTAGCCTTGTTCAAGTTGCTAAAGATATCTTGAAGCTGCATTTCAAGATCAAAGATCTGGGAGAACTTAAGTATTTCCTTGGTCTTAAAACTGCCAGATCTCAGTTTGTCAGAGAAAGTTTACACTAAACCTGATTGCTGATATTGGTCTAGGTGGTGTCAAGCCAATTGCCACATCCATGGAGCTAAATCAAAGACTAACAAGTGTTGATTTTGATACCAGTATACTTGAGGGTGGTGCTCACATAGATAATCCTTTGGTAGATGTAACTAGTTACCAAAGGTTGGTGGGGAAGCTATTGTATCTCACTATGACTAGGCCAGACATTGCATATGTTGTGCAAAACCTGAGCCAGTTCATGCACATGCCAAAAAGATCACATATGAATGATGCTCTAAGGATGGTAAGATACTTGAATTGAGCACTAGGTCTTGGAATTTTGCTGACATATCAACTTTCAAATGAGTTAGAGGTTCATTGTGATGCTCACTGGGATATATGTCCAATGACCAGGAAATCTGTGAGTGGTTTTGTTGTGAAACTGTGAGGATCTTTGATTTCTTGGAAGTCAAAAAAATAAAGTACCATATCCTGAAGTTCAGTAGAGGCAGAGTACATGAGCATGACAAGTGCAGTAGCTGAAGCAGTATGGTTGATAGGATTGTTTGAAGAATTGAATATGAAACTCACCTTGCCAGTCAAGCTATTTTGTAATAATAAAGTTGCTATTCAAATAGCTGCTAATCCCATATTTCATGAGCGGACCAAACATATAGAGATCAATTGTCATTTCATTCGGGAGAAGATTCAAGAGGGAGATGTGGAAATTGCTCATGTAAGATCAGAAATGCAGTTGGCTGATATACTGACAAAAGGTCTTGGAAGAACACATCATGATTTTATTCTATCCAAGTTAGGAGTGTTCAACCTCTTCACACTATTTAGCTTAAGAGGGGAGCTGATATATACTGATATGGCAAGTTAGTTGTGCTGATGTAGCAAGTTAGTTAAGGTCAATTATTAGTCTTAGTTAGAATTGTTAGATGGTGTTGTATATAAATAGAGATACACTTGTACATTTCGATTCTACATTGAATGAGAAGATATTTTAATTTTGTCCTCCTCTCCAAGATATTTCTCTCTCTATTTCTCATTTGTTAACCGCCATTGTTGAAGCTATCAAGCTCATCATAAAGTTCGTACAAAGAAATACTCTCTTCTGCCTCACTTATGTAGCATGGTTTAGATTTTTAGAGTCAAACTTTTTGTTTTGACCCTGTATTTAGATATGAATTTTAAAAATAAAATTCTCATGTTTGAAAACTACGTAAAAAATATTACATATAAATCACAATAGTTGACAATTTAAAATATTTTAAAAAATATGTGAAAAATAATGGTCAAAGAAAAGCTCGGTTAGATGGTGTTGTATATAAAGAGTTGTGGGAGAAGCTACAAAAGAAGTACAACGCACAAGATGCAGGTACTAAGAAATTCATCGTTGGAAAATTTCTGAAATTTCAAATGGTGGATAGTAAGACAGTGATATCCCAAGTCCAGGAATTCCAAATGATTTTACATCACCTGGATTTGGAAGGAATGAAGCCAAACGAGCAGCTTTGGTTGCATCACTGATTGAAAAGTTACTTCCTTTATGGAATGAGTTTATGAGAAGACAAATGAGATGACATTTGAAGAACTTATTATCAAACTCCAAATTCAGGAAGATAATAACAAGGCCATGCCTAGGGGTAAACAACCTGCTGAGGCAAAGGCAAATCTGGCTGAGGCCAAAGGGAACCTAAGCAAGAAGCGAAAGTTTCAGAAAGAAGGCAAGATCCAAGCATCAGAGAAGTTCAAAGGAAACTGTCACCACTGTGGGAAACCTGGTCTTATGATCAAAGACTGCCGCAAGCTCAAGACTAAGCAATAAGAGAAAACCAAGGCTAAGGGCAAGGCTCATGTTAACGTTAGCAAGGACCAGTTTCTGGACGACATGATTGAGGAGTTCTCAGCGGTGGTGTTAGAAGCAAACCTGGTTGAGAATCCTATGCAATGGTGGATGGACACAGGTGCTACAAGACACATCTGTTCCAACAGAGATGCCTTCTCCACTTATACACCGGTTATAAACAAGAAGTTGTTCATGGGCCTGAAGACGACTTCTGAAAAGGAACTCACTCTGAAGGAAGTGATGCATGTTCCTGATATTAGAAGAAATTTAATTTCAGGTCCTTTATTGGTTAATGTTGGTTTTAGGCTAGTGTTTGAGTCCAATAAATTTGTAGTCACTAAGAATGGAACGTTTGTGGGAAGAGGATTCGTATGTAAAGGCCTCTTCAAAGTGAACACCATGTCTGTATTACGTAAAAGCAATAATATTGAAGCCTCTTCATCTTACTTGCTTGAGTCCTCTAATTTATGACATAATAAATTAGGACATGTAAACTACAAGTCCATACAAAGGTTGGTAAAAATGGAGTTGTTGTGGTCTATCGACGTAAACCCTCAACATAAGTGTGAGGTGTGCGTAGAGGCAAAACTCACAAAGCTTCCTTTTTGATCCGTCGAAAGGAATACCGCTCCTCTAGAACTTATTCACACAGATATATGTGATTTGAAGTTTGCACCAACTAGAAGGGGGAACAAGTACTTTGTGACATTCATTGATGATAGCACAAGGTATTGTTACCTTTACCTATTGAAAAGTAAGGATGAAGCCTTTGAAGCGTTCCAACGTTACAAAGCAGAAGTTGAGAACCAACTAAGCATGCAGATTAAATCCATTCGTAGCGATAGATGGGGAGAGTATGTAGCGCCATTTGAGGAATATTGTGCCCAAGAAGGCATTTTTCATCAAACGACGCCTCCATACTCACCTTAATCGAACGGTGTGGCGGAACGTAAGAACCGCACATTGAAGGAAATGATGAATGCCTTGCTCATCAATTTCGGTCTTCTCCAAAATATGTGGGGAGAAGCTGTCATTACCGCTAATGCGATTCTGAACAGAGTCCCACATAAGGGTAAGGACAAAACTCCATATCAATCATGAAAGGGAAAGAAACTCACCTATAAATATTTAAAGGTGTGGGGTTGTCTGGCAAAGGTCAAAGTACCCTAGCCAAAACAGGTCAAGACTGGGCCTAAGACTGTAGATTGCATATTCATCGGATATGCAAATAACAGTAGTGCTTATCGCTTCTTAGTGCATAAGTCAAATATTTCAGATATCCACGGGGTACAATTATGGAATCAAGGAATGCACAATTCTTTGAAGATACCTTTCCTAGAAAGGAAAAATACATAACCTCTCACAAACGAAGTTATGAACAAAGCTCTTAGCAACCGGGAGTCGTTGACGGCCCGAATCTATATGGTTCAGATCTAGTGGATCTCGAGGTGGCTGAATATCCAGAATCTAGTGTTCCAGATTCTCAGAACTTGGAGACTCCAGAGATGAAACTAAGGCGAAGTAAAAGGGCCAGGAAGGATAAATCCTTTGGTCCTGACTTTGTAGCTTATATGGTTGATGATGAACCAAGGACAATTGCTGAAGATTTGTAAACTCCAGAAGCACCGCTCTGGAAAGAAGCTATTGAGAGTGAAATAGGCTCCATTCTGCATAACCATACTTGGGAGTTGGTTGATCTTCCTCAGGGAAATACACCATTGAGTGTAAATGGATACTCAAACGGAAGTATAACACAGATGGGTCTATAGATAAGTATAAGGCCAGGTTGGTAGTCAGGAGCTATCGGCAGAAAGAAGGTCTTGACTACTTTGACACGTACTCCCCGGTATCTCGGATGACGTCCATACGGGTATTCATTGCGATCGCAGCTTTGCGTGACCTTGAGATATATCAAATGGATGTCAAGACATCCTTTTCTAAATGGTGATTTGGAAGAAGAAATTTATATGGACCAACGCGAAGGGTATGTGGTTCAAGGGCAAGAGAAGAAAGTCTGTCAGCTTGTCAAATCTCTATACGGGCTGAAACAAGCCCCTAAGCAATGGCACAAAAAATTTGATAGTACTCTGCTATCGAAGGGTTTCGCCATTAATGAGTGTGACAAATGTGTCTACATGAAAGGTAACTCTGACTTATTTGTTATGATATGCTTGTATGTAGATGACATGTTGATCACAAAGAGCAGTCCTAGCATAATTCTAGAGACTAAGAACATGTTGAAACAATGTTTCGACATGAAGGATATGGGTATCGCAGATGTCATCTTAGGGATAAAAATCTCTAAGACGTCTGACGGACTGGTCTTATCTCAGTCTCACTACATCGAGGATGTTTTGAGAAAGTTCGAGACCTTTGACAGTTCGCCTATAAAGTCACCAATGGATAGAAATCAAAAGCTTGATAAAAATTGTGGTGCACCCATATGCCAGGAGCGATATGCACATGTGATCGGAAGTTTGATGTACATAACAAATTGCACCCGACCTGATATTGCTTATGCAATCAACAAGTTGGCTTGGTTTACCCGTAATCCGAGTGATGATCACTGGAAGGCGTTGAATTGGGTACTTCAATACCCGAAATACACGCTAACTTACGGGTTACATTATTCGAGATATCCAGTTGTACTAGAGGGGTACAGTGATGCAAACTGGATATCTGATATAGAGAACACCAAGTCCACCAGTGGGTATGTATTTACAATTGGTGGTGGGGTTGTGTCTTGGAAATCCTCTAAGCAAACTTGCATCGCCCGATCCACGATGGAATCGGAGTTTATTGCTTTAGACAAAGCAAGAGAAGAAGCTGAGTGGATTCACAACTTCTTAGAGGATGTTCCTTGTTGGAACAAACCCGTACCTTCTGTAATGATCCACTGCGACAGCCAGTCGACTCTAGGAAGGGCACGGAATGCTATGTACAACGGCAAATCTCGTCATATTCAACGGAGGCATAAGACCGTTAGGAAGCTGATCACCACTGGTATAATATCCATTGATTACATTAAATCAAAGGATAATATAACAGACCCGCTGACAAAGGGCTTACCCAAGGATCAGATGTTCTACCTGTCTAGGGGAAAGGGCTTAAACCCAAAGTATAAGGACCAATACGGTGGTAACCTAACCTTACTGACTAGAGATCCCAGGAAATAGGTTCAATGGGAAAACTAAGTTGTAAAGGTTCAGTTGATCGCTTCGGTGGAAGCATGAGCACTTCGGATAGTGATTTATATAGAGAAACACCAAATCCAAAGCCGTTCCCACAATAGACTATAAGTTTTATCTGCAGTGTGGGTGAAGGTTAAGTTTTCAAAACCTTTAATGATCCTCACCGGTTGAGGATAGGTTTGGAGAAACTTTTAATGGTTCCTAACACTTGTAAAGTGGGGTATAACAGGATACCTTGTAGGAGACCACCTATTTAAGTGCCAGGACAGGCCGCCTCAAATGAACGCACTTAAGAATCCAAGAAGTGTCCACGGCCACAACGGATAAAACATTACGAAGAACTGAGTAGAGGAAGTTGTTGTGTTGGTACCGTTGACTTGGCTTACACTAAACACTGACGGTTCAAGACATCACGTTCACCGCACAGTAAGTAAGTCCGATGGTATTCAACTATGGAAGGTTCAAAGAGTATGCTACCTATCCAGATGCAACATCAGTCCGCTGAAAGATTGCTAGAAAAGGCACCAAGCGTGTGCGCCAAAATCTCTTTCAAGAGGGGATTGTTGGAAATTTACTAAATGTGGAATTAAGTATATCCCATTAATTTATGACTCGAACAATTGGGCCCGCACATCGGAAACGTCGTTTCCACACACGTGCACACGTAGTGCCAAGTATCGCAAATTTCATTAGTAAAGAGATATTGGTATGTATGTAATACGTTTGAGACATAGAATTATGGACGGTTATTGGCCAAATGACAAAGTATTCCACGTTGGTAAAGGAAGGAAGAAGTGTACGAAGTGTAAGATGAAACGAGTCGAAAATCGCCGCGGAGCCGTGAAGGGCCGTGGTGCCATAACCGTTGGAGCCGCGGCGCAAAATGGCTGGTCAGCTACTGGAGCCGCGACGCTTCAGAGGCAGATTGCTGCGACGGAAAGTTGGAAAAATCTGACGTTTGGGCTGGTTTTGGAGCATTGATTCTCCATTACTTGCCACAAGAATTCAGCCATTATTTGGCTTAATTTAACCCGTCATTCAAGTGCAATTACATGGCTATTGAAGGCCATTAGTTGGCTAGGTGAGGGGTCTTCTACTTACACTATAAATTGAGGCCTTTCGCTCAATTGAACACAACACTCAACACTTAGAAAATTCTCCAGATTTTCAGAGCTCATATTCTTCCTCTCTAGCAAAGTCACTATACTCAAAGTTCTTCAAGAGTAACACTTGAGTTTCCTTTGCTCACTTGTTAAAGTTGTTGTTGTATCTTGGGAGACTATTGCTCAATACCGTAAAAGGAGATATACGGGGCAATCTTGTCTTAAAGAAAGAGTGCCATCACTCGACTCAGCGAATCACACAAAGCAGTTTGTTAAGGTTTTGATTTCCAGTTTTATTGTAATAGTTCGTTTATCATTTCTATTATTGTAATAGTTACTTACTTCCCGTTCTCTACAACAATTGTATCCCAGTAGTTTTATCAACAAGTTTCTCATGGACAAAGAAAATACGTGCCTATGCTCATTGTGCAAAACAATCTGTAAGTTGGAATGGATATATTCTTTATTTGCATAGACACTAGCTATATTGTACATTTGACCTGAAAAGGGCAACTTTCATTTGCAGCAAGGTATCACCTTATTGTTGATCAACCTTGACGGAAACACTACCATCCATGCCAAAGTTGATTTTAACGGTAGTATGCTACATCGGCGAAAACACAGACATCATATCCACAGAAAGAGTTCAATTAAGCTGCGTAAAAGTAGCAAAATAGCATCAAATACAAGAGAAGAATACCATTTAACAGTGTTAAGAGTCCCACATCGGATATGGAATGAGAACATGTATTCCTTATATGGACTTGGACAATCCTCACTCTACAAGCTAGCTTTTGGGGTTGAGTTAGGTCCAAGATTTATTCTTTACATGATATTAGAGTCAGGCTCATTCTAAATCTTTGTTCACCGATGTTGGGCCCCCAAATTATATTATCCACGCTCCAGTTAACAAGGTCTGTGCGTGTGGGGGAGTGTTAAGAGTCTCACATCGGATATGGAATGAGAACTTGTACTCCTTATATGGACTTGGACAATCCTCACCCTACAAGCTAGCAAGCTAGCTTTTGGGGTTAAGTTGGGCCCAAAATTCATTCTTTACGAACAACAAAAGATGGAGATTTACAAAGCCAGACAATGCTGCTAAATGGAAATGCACTAACTGTGGATTCATCTGGGAATATACCTTCATTGGAGCCTATATTTGTCAATTCAACAGAGCCGATATCGGTCGGGCCATTCTCTATTGTATTTGTACACATACCATATGTTCTTTTGCCTGCTTGTAGCTAAGTTGTGTGCGTATGGATCCAAAAGGGATTCCATTTGATTATTGAATCAACAAGATAGGCAATAGAATATGTAGAAAATGATACATGTATTATTATTTTTCTCTAAGAGAAAATATAAGCATTTCATTCTTGCTACTGACCCTGTATCGCATGCAAATCTATTCTCTTTTATCTTCCTTTAGACAGTAAATCTTAACCGAAAAAAGAATACAAAAATACATTGTGAAGACAAATTTATCTCTATTATGAATGATAACTCATTGCATTAAATCAAATAAAAGATAGCACATCATCTAAAGGTAACTAAAGGAAATAAAATAAGGAATTTTCCTTATAGATTCTAAAGTAAAAGCGAATAAATATTGGAGTATATGATTATATAAGAATATTCCTTAACTAAAAGGAAAATAAATATTAAAGAAACAATGTAGTTTCTAAACTAGAAGGAAATGAATTATTATAGAATATCTCTAAATATATTTTAACAATCCACACCAAGTTGAGTTTGAATGCTTAATTGTTCTCCTCTTCTTCTTCTTGAAGAACTTAGTTTCCTTGCCTTTTCCCATCACATATTTCAAGTATTTTCCAGAAATAATTTCTTTGCACCTTTGAGGAAAGTAATTGTGTAAACTTTCTTTTCAAATGAAAGAGTATTAGGCCCGTGCCTTATATAATCGCTTATGAACATTCCCTTATGAGAGCACCGTTGGGAGATTTTGCTCTATGGTACTTTATAAAGCAGTACGGGAAGTATTTAACTATTACAAGTATTCGAAAGGATAAACAAAGAATACAATATTTTCGACTAGAAATCTGAAAATTACAATATAACAACAAAAACTCGAAATTACGATTTTGTTGAAGACTCGAAAAATGGAAACTCGGGTTTATGCCGAGTCGAGTGTGGCACTCATGTCCTTAAGACAATATTGCCCCGTATGTATCCTTTATACGTCCCGGACAATTTGTCTCCCAAGATAAAACAGCAATGGAACCCTTGAGCAAAGGAAACTCAAGAGCTACCGTGAAGAATATTGAGTAACGAAATGATGCTCTAAGTTAGGAAGAAGATTTTTTCGGTTGTGTATTTTCGTGCATATCAAGTGTGCTCAACAATGGTGTAAGGGGGTGTTTATATAGGTGAAGGAGGGGCTGAAAAACTGCCTGAAAACTCGCCTCCATAATAGCCAAATAATGGCCATTATGGAGGTAGTAAAGTCACCAACATAAATGGTGAAAGACCAACTGTTTTGGCCATTATAGAGGAGTAATTCAGCCAAAATAAATGGCTGAATTGAGAGCTTGGACGTTTCGCTTTGACCGTCGAAATTCCAACTTTCCGAAAACTTCGGGACCAAACCGTACATCTTGAAACTTCGGGGACCAAACTCGTACATCTTGAAACTTCGGGATCAAACTGTACTTCTGGCAAAGTTTTCTGGCCCAAAAAGATAATATCAGAAGACCCACAGCCCATGACCCACGACCCGTGAACCCGTGAACCCGTGAACCCGAACCCGAACCGACCGACGGGACGGCGGCGGCGGCGGCGCGCGCGTGGTCTTTCCTCGAACCGAAGCACATCTAGGTCCTCCCTCCTTTAAACACATGGGATACCCCTTGGGGTCCCAAACCCCAAACCAATTTCGAATCTTATATACACAACAATTCTTTCTTCCTCTACCGATGAGGGAGAATTACACACAATACCACACTTTCCATGCTTCAAACACCTTACTTCGTGAACCAATATCTCTTTCATTTCTCAATGAAATTTGACGATTCTTGGCCCTACGGTTATCTACGTACTTAGTAGATCATGCATGTGTGAAGAACCGGATTCTCCAACATACGTTACACTAGTGTTTAAGCCGTTAAAGTTGGTCGGTCGCAACTCCCGCCAAAGGCAAATTTCCAACAAGCACCAACAGAATTTAGCACCTTCAAATCCTTGAGAATTTTGTCGTACTTACTGACTAATTTAGTACCCAAATAAGGGTTGACTTAGTTGTAGATTTGTTGCTTTTACTATTGGAGAATTCATCAATGGTAATTTAGACAAAAGGGAAGTTTGCGGGAAATTATCGTAGAGGTCTATCTTTCAACATCTTATAGATCATAAATCGCAAGATAAAACTTCATCTACATTGACCAAATTTGATGCTTTTCATTGTGAAAGTTTGTGGGGCATTCAAATAGATATTAATACTTGTCATCGTTGAAAAATAAGGTTAAAATGATTATTTTTCGATGAACTCAAAGGTCCATTAAAATCAAGGGAAGCTCCGATACAATACATATTTACTCTCACCAAGTGTTTATACCAAATTAATGCAATTACCATAGTTAATTGATTTAGTGAAGTGAAAATATATATTAATTAATCATGGTTAAGCAATTTAATGAAGTGAAATTATACATTAATAAATCATGATTAAGTGATAGTTATTTATGTTCCAACACATATCATGCATTCATTGATTTGGTATAAATATCTAGTACGGATAAATTTTTACCGCTCTGATACCATCGTTAAAATAAAAGAAACTAGAGAAAATCAATGAATGATAACTCTGTTGTTTCCCGTGGTTCACTATTGTGTTGTTTTTGTTAATGTTGGATTTGATGTTGTGACATTTGACCCAACATATCTTCTGAAATACTGTTGTTGAATGTATAAAATGTTGGGACAAATGTCACAACATTCAGACCAACATTTTTATATAACAGTTTTGGCTTACTTCACGTTAAACAGTAATATTTTTACTGAGAGGTAAAAATGACTTAGGCGTGTGAATTAGGAGCTGTGTAAAACGTGGGAGAAAGAGTCAAAGCTTGGGGAAGAAGTCAAGTGAAGAACAAGTCAGTTGTTGAGATTACGATTCCATGATCTTCTCCAACAAACACACCAGCTGCCCACCTTTCCCTCAACCTCCACAACCAATCGATGAGCTTTTCAAGGAAGACTCTCTACTATAAATAGAGAGACTACTACAATGAATCGACATCCAGAATCAAAATGTAAAAATACCAAGTGAGCTCTCGGGATTTCATCTCAGAAATCTGGATCACAAGTGTTGCATGAGTGTGTCGACAATATTCTGTCCAACATTACAATTGTTATTTAGATTCTAGATTAGTTTTGTATGGAGCAATTGTAATGAGAGGTTGTCTATGTCTACGTAGTTAGATTTTTCAGGCAAAAGTTATCTGCGACTTCAACGTTTAATTCCTTTTCATTTTATATTATAAATCTGTAAAGAAAGGAATTTGTACTTTTGTATATAATATATATACAATACTTCTGGTCATTGACCATCATAAGTTATATCAACATATAACTTATGAAAATATAAACCTTTGTGTTCTTTATTTTTCCGCTGCATTTTACTCTTAAAGGTTTTCTGTTTTATCGAAGTGTTGTCACGTGTGTCAGGCGATATTATCGCTGACATTCAGAAACAAAATTGGCATTCAATTTATTTCATCTCTTATTTTTACCTTCCGTAAGTGCTTGGTCCTGTTGTCATAAGCTATGGATCCGACAAATCCGACTATTGGTAGACTTTCTATTTTAGATGGATCAAATTATGATGGATCAATATGGATGATATGAATCCTCCATTGACGGAAGATTCGGATCCTATCTTGTATTTGAGATCGTATCCGGTCCGGATATCAAAATCAATTGTATATTCGTGCTAAGCACATCCTTGGAGATCTATCCGCGCAAACTTAAAAACCAAAAAATAAAGGGTAACTTCGATAATAAAATCATGATATATTAGTGAATGACTAACATCTCCATAGACAAGTAGTTAAAATTATATTCACTTCATTTGTGAAGATTCCAAGCACACCGCATTGAGGAAATACTAGGTTTTCCATATTATTGTCCAACATTTTCAAACTCACAATCCGAACAACGACTCACATTTCAAAATTGAAACACAATAGTGTTAGCTAAGTAAAAATCGTTTGTCGAAAAAAAAATTCTTAGACCATTCTTAATGCAATTTTTTTTACATGTGGTTCCGATCTCTACATGTTCAAATGGATTCAAAACTGATTTCATGGACTAAGACGGATCTGAGATACTTTACAAATTTATTGGATCTAGGTAGCTCAAGTGTTCGTTAGATCCGTTGCCATCCCTAGTTACGCATGCTCATGAGTAAATATGAATATTTAACGATGGAAAAAACGGACGATATTAAATCTTATTTTGAAAAGTTGATTGATCTTATTTTGAAAAGTTGATTGACATCTCAAATGAATGTCAAGTACTTGGTGAACCATTAACCAACACTCAACTTGTTGAAAAGTCCCTCCGTTCTCTTCCTGAAAAGTTCAATTTAATGATTTGTGCCATTGAAGAAGCTCACAATCTTGCCACAATAGACCTTCATATCTTGATGAGCATACTCAAAACTTATGAGATGAACATTGAGAATCAAAAGTAATTATATAAAAGCAAGAATGTGACACTTCAAGTTCAATCCTTGGAGAGTCAAATTGAAGAAGATGATGAGAATCTTGAAGAAATTGGTGAAGGTGTAAATGTTGCCTTACTCACTCGAAAATACAATTCGATAGTGAAGAATCTCAATAATGAGAGAAATCAATCTAAATCTAAAGAGCACCAAAACCAAATCTTCAATCAAAAGCTCACTAGATTCCTTCCAAATACAAAAAAAAATCAACTAAGAAGAACAACTCAGATCGTACCAAATTTGATCCCAAACAACTTGAGTATGTGCAATGTTATGCATGGTCTTGGATTGGGGTCATTATGCCAACGAATGTGCAAACACTCTTAGGAAATTTGGTAAGAACCTATGGGTTTCTCTTAGTGATGATGAAGATGAAGAGGAAGAAGATCGTGAAATTGAAACACAAGCAATACTGGCCACTGTTTTCAAACAATCTTTATCGGATAATGAAGATTTCATCTATAATGTTGTCTCAAATGTCATGACATTTTCTCCAACATCAGCAACGACTTCAACATTCTCATCGATATCCGAAAAGTATGAATTCTTTAACTATTCTGATGTTAATTGCTTTAGTGGTTCTATTTATGTTAATGAGACTGATTGTATGGATCAAGTTGAATGCAAAGATGACATGATTAATGAATTACAAAGTATTTGTAAAGCTTAATCATAGAATCCAAGCAACTTGACACAAAGGTAAAATCTTTAACTCATGAGAATGTAGATTTAAAAGGCACAATAACCCGAAGAGGTTGCACTTACCAAAAAGGAAACTACATTTGGTAAGATTCATGCAAAACTAGATTTAGCCGAAGCAACCTTCCGCAAGCTCAACACATGGACTTCGAAATTGAATGAGATACTCAGTTTTAGTAATCCTTCACATGTAGGATATTAGATACGAAAACTCTCTTAAAACCATATGCTCTAATCTCTTTGATAAAAATGAGAAAATACGCTTTGTAAAAGAAAAAAGGATAAATAATAGGTTCTCGTATATGTCAAAGAATATGAAGTTTGTATGCCATCAATGTAACTCCATGGACACTTAAAACCATATTGTTTCAAACTTCAAAATTTTTGTGAGTAAAATGTTGCCTAAATTATCGTTCAACATTTCGGATAACAATCGGAGCAACATTTCTGAGGCAAAAGGTAAAAAATATTTCAAGAGAGTTTGGGTTCCTAAAATAAATTTAATTTGTAATGTCTGTATAACTGCATTAATAACTAACATTTTAGGTTCTTGGTACTTTGATAGTGGATGTTCTCGCCACATGACAGGATACAAAAGGATTTCTAAAGAACTATGAGTTATTAAATGGAGGAAATATGACTTATGGAGGTGGCAGTAAAAACAAAATAATTGGAAAAGGGATCTTGGATGTTTCTAGCCTTAAGGAATGTCTTACACGTTGAGAGTTTAATGGCTAATCTAATTAGCATTAGTCAACTGTGTGATGACGACCTTGAGGTAAAATTTAATAAGGATGCTTGTAAAGTTAAGAATGAAGCTAATATATGTGTCATGACAAGTACAAGAACAGGTGATAATTGCTATCTTGTTGTAAGACAAGAAACATGCAATAGTGATAAGATCGACGACACAACACTATGTCATTATAAGTTGGGGCATGTCAACTACCGTAATCTAGAAAAACTAGTCTCATATGAAGTTATTAAAGGCATACCCAAACTTAGTCATATAGGTAAAACTGTATGTGCAGACTGTTTGAAAGGTAAGCAAACATATGTCTCTCATAATATTGTTCAACATAATGGACAACATTCAGGTATGTCTCACTGTTTTCAATTGCTACATATGGATTTAATGGGTCCAATTAAAGTAGACAGTCTAGAAGGCATGAGGTATTTCTATGTGATAGTAGATTATTTTTTTAGATATTCATGGATATATTTTTTAAAAGAAAAATCACAAACTTTTGACATGTTTAAAATTTTGCACTCTAGAATTAGGAACTTGTTCTATTCTCCTATTTTTCGAATTAGATCCGATCATGGAAAAGAATTTTAAAATAGCTCATTCACAAAATTTTGTGATAAAAAGGGAATTTTTCATGAGTTTTCTACCCCAAAACTCCTCAGAAAATGGGGTTGCAGAACGGAAGAATAGGACATTGCAAGAAATAACTAGAGTAATGCTTAGTTCTAAATATTTGTCAAAACGTTTACGGGTAGAAGCCTTGAATACTACTAATCATATAGCTAATAGAGTCTATCTAAGGCTAGAAACAAAGATGACACCCTATGAGATTATAAATGAAAAGAAAACCTAACTTGCGTTACTTTCATATTTTTGAGTGTATTATTATATTTTAAATGATAGAGATCATTTGACAAAGTTTGACTCTAAAAGCTACAAAATAATTTTTGTTGGCTATTCTCAAAATAGTCTTGCTTATCGAGTATACAATCGGAGGACCAGAACTATACAAGAGTCTACAAATGTTATTTTTGATGATTTTTCTAATCTTACAAGAAATACAACTGAAAATAACACTATAGTTTCAGAGAAAAATGTGCAGAATGTTAAAGAATCAGATGTTGCCCCAAATGTTGCCACACCTAAAGCAACATCTGAACCTGAAATAGAGACCACAGAGGCCATGGATGAGGAATGTAATGCAGAATTGTTAGATCAAGTTCGAAGGGACCCCTCATCAAGGATTAGGAAGAATCATCCTACAGGCCAGGTGATAGGGGGAGTTTTTGAAGGAATTAAAACAAGAGAGAAATAACCACTCAACTACATAGATATGGTAAGGTATGTGTGTGTGTGACTACCATATACCAAGAGATAAGGAAGTCTATGTTGAACAACCAAAAGGATTTGAAGATCCTTACCATCCACACTATGTATACAAGCTCAAAAAGGCTTTGTATGGGTTGAAACAAGCTCCTCGTGCATGGTATGGTCGTTTAACTAACCTTCTTCTTAAATTTGGTTTTAACCGTGGCGAAGCTGATCATACTCTATTTATTAAACGACGGTGTAGATATTATAATTGCTCAAATCTACGTAGATGACATAGTTTTTTAGTCGACCTCACAATCGTACCTAAATTCGTTTGTTGAAGCTATGTCATCAACATTTGAAATGAGCATGATTGGGGAACTAACTTTTTTTTTAGGCTTGCAGCTAAAATAAAGTGATGATAAAATTTTCATCTCACAGAGTAAATATGCCAAGAATATAGTGAAGAGATTTGGTTTGGAGAACGCTAAACAAATGAAGACACCAATGGGTTCGTCACAGAAGGTATGGAAGGATAATGTTGGTGAGAATGTCGACCCAACATTATATCGATCTATGATAGGTAGCCTTCTTTACCTTACTGCTAGTCGCCCAGATATTATGTTTAGTGTTTGTTTTTGTGTCCATTTTCAAGCCTGTCAAAAAATATCCCACTTAAATGCCATGAAACATATTATTCGATATGTCGCTGGCACATGTGAGTTGAGAATTTGGTATTCCAAAGACACTAATCCTAACTTAATAGGATTCAATGACTCGGATTGGGCTGGAGATGTGAATGATAGAAAAAGTACAAGTGGAAGATGTTTTTATCTTGGCAATAATCTTGTTTCATGGTATAGTCGTAAACAAAACTGTGTCTCACTTTCAACTGCTGAATCTGAATATGTAGCAGCTGGAAGTTGTTGTTTTCAATTAATATGACTAAGACACATGTTAGATGACTATGGATTTACTAGCAATATTTTGATTTTGTATTGTGATAACTTGAGTGCTATAAATATTTTCAAAAATCCAATTCAGCACTCACGTACAAACCATATTGATATTAGACATCACTTTTTAAGAGATTTAGTTGAAAAATAGCTAGTTAAAATTGAACATGTTGATACTCTTCATCAACTAGCTGATATTTTTACAAAAGCTTTGGATCATGAGAGATTTTCTAGTTTGAAGAAATCTCTTGGTCTTTGAATCTCTAAAAAGAAGGCATTTTTGGTGAATGTCAGCTGAAATATTGTCTAACATTTCGGGTGACATTTACCTATGTAATATCACTGACTGATTATTGTTGTTGTATAGTGCATAACATTTGGTCACACAAGCATGATCCTTCAATAAGAATATGTTATAAGAGTGATACCATTCTCTGCGATGATATATATATATCATAAAAAGGGAGTATCGAAATAAAGTAAAGCCTTTACAAATATTTGGCAACTGTAAAAAATGGGCAAAGCCCTTGAAAAGATATCGTTCCTATTATATAGGAGTATCGAGTTCTTCAAAAGAATTTTGAGAATACTAAATAAGTATTCTTATTTTTGACACGAAAAAATCTTTTGAATGTATTTTATGATTAGATCAAGGACACGGCGGGAAATGTTACATTGGTCTAGTGGTTAAACTCATAAAATACTTATAAAATGTGTCTTGATTTGTTGCCAAAGCGGAAAAAATCTTATGGTATCAAAATACTTGTGTCGTCCAAAATGTTGCCAACATTGTTGTTGACATTTTCAGATCGTGATATTTGTTGGAATGCTGTTCTTAACTGATTTAGGAAAAATTAGACTTTTCTCCCTATTTTTATGCCTTATTTTAAATGGAATTTCAAAACCTTAAAAATGATAAGATTGTTGAATTCCTACTGTGATATTTATCCCTTTATCCCAAAATATTAGGTGTAAGTTATTGTGTGAAATTAAAATACCTAAAACTAAGGGATTTTTGTTGCTTAATTTGCCATATATATAAATATTCCTCTCATTTATGTTTTTCTATCATATCCGATTTTCCTTAAAAATAAAAAAGGAGGGAAAATCACATCATACCTCGGGTATAACCCTACCTACCCGATGAAATCCTCTCCATTTCAAACTACATCCTCGATCACAAACCCTAGTTCCTCAAAACCCTCACCTCAATTCTCACCAATGGAAACTTCTCCTGTGTAAGAACCCATGTCAGCCAACATTCCATCTAACACACATATGAGCATCACCCCCTTTGAACACACCTTAGCAACCGGCCAGTCCTCTTTCTCAAATCTCTCTGAGGATATCTCTAAAGAAATAGTGTTTAAAGGTCTTGATGAACCTTTAGACATCAGCTATCTTGGAGATAACAACAACCCCATAGATGTCGATGAAACTGCAGATTTTACATCTTTGGGTAAAAGGCCCATGTCATCTGCATTTCCTACTCGCCGATCGAGTAGAGTGTTCGAGAAAACAGTCCAAGAATATTCGAGTAGCAAAAATACTAAATGTGAAACATCTACACCCACCTACTCGAGCAGTGATAGTGGAAGTACAAACTCTATTTTCTCAAGTGATGAAGAACCATTTGCTTCAGTACAACCAAGTTTGTCTCAAGAAAAGGAAATCACTGATGAAACCCCCTTGAAACAATTCCTTCTGAAGGGAGTTCCCATATCTGCAAGGTCTAATGCTGCTCCAAATGTTGCCCAGATGCCACAACATCTCAAGCAACATTTCAGCCAACATCATAAGAGACACAAATACCTTCATCCTCCAGCAGTACAGAATCACATTGTACAGCCATGTCTGAGTCAGACACATATGTATCTGCTTTCTTCGATAAATTCTATTATAAAGCTAAACATGATAAGTGAGACTTTTATAATAATAGAGTGATTAGGCCTGAGAGAGTGTTAGATATTGTTTCATGTGCTGAATATGGATTGGTTGAATTCTTAAAGGACATATAGCCTCTTGGCTCTGTTACTTAAAAAGAACCATATGTTGATGAGATAATAAGGTTGTTTTATGCTAACTTAAACTCTGCTATAGAGGATACCTCCTCAAAGAAATTTGGGAAGGTATATCTCTATAACAAGATGTATCAATTTACACCCTCAATTATCAATCAATGTATGGGACTTGATACTGATTAGAGAATGAGAGATGCAGAACGAGTAACCGAATCTAGGGATACAATGATTGGATACCTCACTGGAGGTATACTGAAGAAATGGATCCCTAGATGTCCAACCTCCAAACTAATAGCTCTATTTTCCACCCTCCACAAAATTTCTATTCACAATTGACTTCCTTTCTTAAATGAGTCCGATCCGGATCCGTGGGGTCCAAATTTTGAAGATTCATATCCTATAAAACGGATCTGGACCGGGTCTAGGATCCACTACCATATATAGGTTTGGCGCTTCCAATTTTTAGAAAAAACGTATGTTTTCCCAATCAATTTGTGTTTTCCCCAAATCGATTTCTAATTTTCCTTTTTCTTTAGTAAACATCTCACGATACACAATAGATTTCAACGTCGAAATTTCATGGTAGTGTAGGTGTGAATGCCAATTTCAACGTTGGAAATTCAATTTTTAAAAAAAACAAAAAATTTCCTGACCCGACCCGCCCCGCCCCACTAGAAAAAACTAATATAATTTGATACGTTCGGAGATATAAACTGAATATATCAGTTTTTTTTTAAAAAGTTGGATTCGATTTTTTTTTAAAAAAACTCGGTTTTTATTTGGTTCATATTTTTCGGATACAAAACCGATATGAACCGATATACGCCCACCCCTACTTTATCGTAAGCCTTTTCTAGGTCGATGAATACCATGTGTAAGTCCATCTTCCTCTCCCTATATTGCTCCACCAGTCTCCTCACAAGATAAATGGCTTCTTTAGTTGAACGTCCCGTCATAAATCTCAAATAATTCTCTGAAATATGCACGTTTTTCCTCACCCTCATCACCACCACTCTTTCCCACACTTTCATAGTGTGTCTTAGAGCTTGACACCTCTATAGTTGTTGCAACTCTGGATGTCGCCCTTGTTCTTGTACAACAGAATCATTGTACTCCACCTCCATTTTTCGGGCATATTCGTCATCTTAAAAATGACATTAAATAACCTAGTCAGCCATTCCAAACATGCACTGCCTGCGCTCTTCCAAAATTCCCCAGGAATCTCGTCGGGTTCGGTTGCTCTTCTCCTGCGTATCCTACGAACAACACCCATAACCTCTTCAACCCTTATACTCCTACAATACCTAAAATCGTGACGCCTCTCGAGAACTCCAAATCTCCCAACACAATGTCTACGCCTCCTTCTTCATTCAAAAGTTTATGAATGTATGACTGCCATCTCCGTTTAATGAGAGCTTCTTCCACCAATACTTTGTCATCCTCGTCCTTGATGCACTTCACTTGATCCGATCACGTGCCCTCCTCTCCCTCGCCTTGGCTATCCTGAACAACTTCTTATCCCTACTTTTGTTCTATAGTTTTGCATATAGGCGTTCAAAGGCCATCATTTTAGTCGTTGAAACTGCCAACTTCGCCTCGTTCCTCACTATCTTATTTATTTTCCTATTCATCCGCTTCTCTTCATCATTCTTGTTGTCTACCAACTTCGCATACACCACCTTCTTTGCTTTCACTGTCCATTGGACTTCTTCATTCCACCACTATTCCCCTCAATGCCCACCGCAGCTACCTCTCTAGCTGTTCCTTAATGCAACTGGTCATCCTATCCCACATACTGCTAGCATCCCCCTACTTTCTTAAGCCCCCATGCACATCAACTTCTCCCCCATCTCCTGGGCACTAGATAAAGCCAAACTCCCCCACCTAATCCTCGGTCGGTTATCCATGGCCCTCTTTTTCCTCTTCCTCTTAATCTCCAAATCCATCGTCAAAAGCTTATGTTGTATCGTAAGGTTCTCACTCGGAATGACCTTGTGTCTCTACAGAGACCTTTATCATCTTTTCTAAGGAGCAAATAGTCAATCAACGTCGCAGCCACTGAACTACGGAAGGCTACCAAGTTCTTCTCGTTCTTCGGGAAACTTGAGTTGGCCACTACCAATCCAAATGCTTTTGAAAAATCCAGAAGTGAGACTTCTCCTCCGTTTCTGACCCCAAAGTCAAAACCTTCATACACATCGTCATAACCCCCGAAATTGACCCAATGTGACCATTGAAATCTCCTACTACGAAAAGCTTCTCAGTGGGCGGTATACCTCCCACCACGTCGTCCAAATCCTCCCAAAAATGCCTCTTCTCCTCTTCGCACCTAAACCCACTTGCGGCGCATAAAGCACTAATAATGTTCACAGTGCACCCTCCAACGACCAACCTGAGAACCATAACTTATACCCGTCCATCGTATTAGCTTTAGGTCCTACCGATTTGGTCTCCTGGACACAAGTTATACTAATCTTCCTCTTCTTTAGAATCTTAACTAGTTCTATGGACTTCCTCGTCAAAGTCCCGATGTTCCAAGACCCTACTCTCAGTCTAAACACTCTCTTAACCCCCTTATCCCCCCTAACCATAGCCCCTTTATCCGTTAAGAAATTAGAGAAATCAAAATAGAATGCATGATAACTCATTACATTAATTTAAAAATTGAAAAATACATCACTCTTTATAGGTAACTAAAAGTAGGGGTAGGTGTATATTGGTTCGGTTCAATTTTGTATCCGAAAAATATGAACCGAATAAAAATTGCTTTTTTAAAAAAACCGAATACAACTTATAAAAAAAAAACGACATGTTCGGTTTATATGCCGAACGTATCGGATTATATCGGTTTTTTCTAATGGGCCGGGCCGGGTCGGGGAATTTTTAAATTTTTTCTTAAAATTGAATTTCCAAAACTGAAATTGACATTCACACCTACACTATCATGAAATTTCGGCGTTGAAATCTATTGTGTATCGTGAGATGTTTACTAAAGAAAAAGAAAAATTAGAAATCGATTTGGGGGAAAACACAAATTGATTGGGAAAACAGACGTTTTTCTAAAAATTGGCTGCACCAAATTTGACCGGCCCCATCTTGAAAAATATGCAAAATCAAAAAAAAATCGGGTAAAACGGACATCCGAGCGCAGAGTTATGACCATTTAAAGTTTTTTCAATTTACAACTACTTTTTCTCCCTACATTTTATGTCAATGCTTCCGTATATGTTAATCAAGTTCATGCCGCATGTGACTTCCATAAAAGCTTTATAGATTAACTTCAATGACTATGATTCAAGAGATAGTAGTAGCCTAAAATAAAATAAAAATATATTTAATTCGGTTTTTCGGTTCGGTTCGTATCCAAAATTAAAAAACCGAACCGAATCACTAAATCCTGATTCGGTTCGGTTTTTCAAAAAAATATTTTTTTTAAAAAAAATGAGAAAAAACCGCACCGAATTTCGGTTCGGTTCGGTTTTTTCGGTTCTCCGGGTTTTTTGCCCACCCCTAACTACAAGGAATAAAATAATAGATCCTTAACTAAAAAAATGTAAATATTTTACAATTACTACACAATATTCATAAATTAAAAGAAAATAAATATTCTACAATTAAACATAGATACTAAAGTAGAAGGAAAGTAATTATTACAGAAACAACATCAATAACATACCCAGTGAAATCCCACAAAGTGAAATCTGGGGAGGGTAGAGTGTACGCAGACCTTACCTTTACCTTGGAGAGGTAGAGAGGTTGTTTCCGGTAATCACTCGGCTCAAGAACAAGCAATTCAAAGCACAAAATAATACGATAAAAAGTCATAGATAAATACTACAGAAAGCAGGATAAAGCTGTCTAAAAAAGGAGTTGTAACTACCACAAAATAATACAGTAATCGAAGTACAAGAAACAACAAACAGTAACAGAAATCGAAAAACAAGGAACTACAAGAATAATACTCCAACTACTAGTATGAAAGGATAAGTAGGACAACACCCGACTACTTACTAGCCTTCTACCCTAATCCGTGTTCTCCATAACCTCCTATCTAAAGTCATGTCCTCGGTAAGCTGGACCTACGCCATGTAGTGTCTAATCACCTCACCCCAATACTTTTCCGGCCTACCTCTGCCTCTCCTAAACTTGTCCATAGACAACCTCTCACACCTCCGCACTGGGGCATCGGTGCATCTCCTCTCCACATGCCCAAATCATATCAATCTAGCTTCTCGCATCTTATCCTCCACCGAAGTCACTCTCACCTTGTCCCAATTATTACAGAATATCTCTAAATATATCTTAACATGCTAAACTCCTTTGTAGAATTAACCTTTGCACTTCGCAGGAGAAACAATTAGCAATTCCCTATGTAAATCTCAGTATAGATCTGGAATTTTCTCAGCTTGCTACTAATCTGTTCCAATTTTAATAAGAAACAATAGTTGAGGGCTGGGAAGAAATGCTGAAAAGTACTCTGAAAAGCTGCTGATGAATATTTGGATGAAACCACATTAACTATTAAAGATATTCATTATACATCATTGTATCAGCTGAGTATATCATAACTACAATCTGAAAATGTAACTTATCAAAAAAGAATTACATAATGTAGGGAGCTCTTCACTAAAGTTGCAGAAGTCCTATCAGTCTTTGATTATTATAGATACAAAAAAGAACAGTTTGGGTTAGTACACAAAAGTTTTGTGCTGAAAACAGTTAGTATTTACGTATGCTCGTTGATCAACTCGATGCTGTATAATAAGGTCAATCTCCCTCTGAGAAGCTCTGTGGCTTACTGCTTGCAAATGCCAGCCACACTATTGTTCCTGTGAGGTAGAAGAAAATCGATGGCGCGAACAAAGAAATCTGCACAGAAGTTGGTCATAAAAGTTATGAACTGATCTTCAAGTGCATGAGGCTTATAGGGCATTATGTGAGGAATAGTATAAGACAGCTTACACTCCATGAGTGAGTCGAATCAAGAAGAAAACCAGTGAGAGCGACACCTATGATTCCAGGAACTGCCCCAACAGTGTTGGTAATGCCCTGCATGTACAGCTTTTCAAAGTGGGAAACAAAATAATCTGGACTTGAATTTGAAAGAAGACATCTGATTAATATTCTTACTAGCATTATCTAAGCCTATTTAGCCTAGCTTTTGGTACACATCAAAAAATGCTTCTTCTTTTTTAAAAAAAACAATAAAGGTGCTTTTGAGTAGTAAAAAAAAACTGTTTTTCAGAAGCTGAAAAAGTAGTTTCTTCCGGAAGCACTTTTTGAAAGCTAGGTCAAGCACAAATCACTGCACTAATATTGGCAAAAGTGCTTTTAGAATTGATTAGTCAAACACAAACTGCTATTCGCCAAAAAAAAAATCAAAAAACACTTGTTACATAAATACTTTTCAGAATAAACAAAATTTGAAAGCTTGGCCAAACAGGCTAACATAGTCTTTACCAGAAAGCTATAAGGATTTTGTGCATAACAGTAGATGATCCAAGAAAGAAGCAACATAATCAATGTCATATATATATGCATGAGGATGACACCAATACACCAATTATAGTGAACTCATAGACGCAAGCTAAACAACACCTTAACAAACTCTGAGTTCAATGGCAGGGTAGAATCTGATTTTGCTTGTGTCCCCGCAGAGAATGTTTGGCAGCATAGAACTTTCATTGTTTGGTCTTTTTAATTATCTTGAAACAAAAAACATGTGTTGTACAAAAACAGATGCAGTCCTGTTGTGTTACATACCAGAAGAATGCTTGCATATTCCGGTGAAATGTCTTGATGGGTGCAATATAGGCCTGCAACAATGAAAAATCGACAAGATTAATTATTATATGCAGATAGGGAAGAAGTGAATCTTTGATAGTTATCAATTTAAAACTATTGAGACCGAAAGCATTTTAACTAGAGTACCTGATAAGGCAAAACTTGAAAGGGCTAAACCACCAGTGAGGATTGTTACTACTTCCCATGGAGGCAAACCAAAGTCCACAGAAGAAAGAATCATACAGGTCGCGGGAGATAAAAAGGCAATCGTTTGACAAATTTTTCGTACCTGAAAATTAGATGCGTTACAAAGGGTGAGTAACTACCTTGTCAAGTTATTTCAATCTTCATTGTGATATTAGTATATGCCAAGTTATAAGAAACAATGGCCAGTGAAAGGTGGTACACACAAAATCCGACATGTTTCAGCAGTACTTCTAGACATGGACTTGAACATTGTCTACTCTTCTTCGAAGGGTTTAAAGAAAAAAGATATAGATGATATGATCAAAATTTGAAGTTCTCCAGTCCTCATCTTTATGTTGTGAACGATATAAAGAGACAAGGAAAACTAGGGTTAGACGAGAATAATACCATCCGGGGAATAGAGGAAACAAGGAGAAGTCTAAGTACCAATGATGTATCAACCCCTTTGGAAATCAAGCTATCAGCAAATTGTGATGCAATGCTGGTAACAACAATTGAAGCTAATGGAGGGCCAACTGAGACCTGAAATGTAAATTAAACAATTGTGAGGATATTCCTTAGTATAACTGATTGGATCTAGCAGGAAGTTACTAAAACTAAATGGTAAAAAAAAAAAAAAAAAGGGCAGCCCGGTGCACTAAGCTCCCGCTATGCGCGGGGTCCGGGGAATAATATAATTCCATAATATAATTAGTTCATATTAAATTTTCTACAAAAGAACTTCAGTAAATTCTGATTGGCTTAACTACTTTAGTGGAAGGAAGTATGCAACGTAACCTTACACATTACATAGTCAGCAGAGCAATAGGCTTAAAATATAACTGTCTAATCCTATTCCAGGCAGGAAAGATCTAAAAAAAAAGATAGATAAAGTTTTCCCCTTTGCGATTATAAATAATGTTCACCATAAAAATACACATTAAAGTTCAACTCTTGGTTATGAGGAATGGAGAACTAGTTATGCAAAAAACAACTGCAACTTTGGAGGGACTTAAAGTCTTTAGGTTCAATCGTCTCCTACGCAGGATTGTCTCCCCGAATGTTAGGTTATTTCGTAGTTTACAGTAAAGTAGTTCAACTGGTTATACACCTGAGCTGCATATAATATTTTCTTTCAGAAATAATAGCTGTGGCACTCTCTTTCTTCCATAGAGAAGGAACTTATCCAATGTCTCACTTAAAACGATATCTTGACTTAATTACTCACATGAATGAAATAACTAGACAAATTCAGGGTATCTGAAATAAATGACTGGAGGAATTTCAAAGGAGACACTATTTTGTCATTTTCTAGCCCTCAGTCATGAACTCTTATGTACTTAATGTTACAGGTAAAAAAGAAGAGAAAAGAACAAAACTCAGTCCGGATCAACTAAGAAAGCATTATGTTGGTTCATGAGCTCCTTCAGAAACCAAATAGTTCACATTCTTTATTTCATTACAAAATGATCTATTTCCAAGGTGTATAACTAAAAGACTGCAGATATTTGAGGGGAGACTACTATCTGGATAGCCAGGTCGAAAAACAGGTCATGGTTCATTGTATAATAAACATCAGGTGGATATGAGAATGAAAAGATACAAACCAAAAGTTTGGGATTTAAATATTGAGATGTGAATGAAAATTGAGGTACCATAACATTATATCTTATTCTTGCTAGATATTGACACGTGAATAAGTAGAGATTAGACATGGGAAGCAAAGATACAGTAGACTTACCCATGCTGCTTCTGTTAGATTAAGGTTTAGCTCCTCACTGCAAGGGATGCAAATGGGAAATTCAAGCTTTACAAAATAAAAATATTTCCTTTAAAAGAAAAATGAAAATGTAGCAGACATTTATGTCTGAATACAGGAGACGAGTTAAAGTAATTTAACAACTACATGCAGGATGGGACACTACCATGGGTCCATGGTTGTTCAGTGGCGGATGGAGCATGTAAATAACGGGTTCAACCAAACCCACAATTATTGACACAGATATAGATATATAAGGATTACTAAAATCTCAAGAAATATCACATTTTGAACCCTTAATTCCAAAAGTGTTATGAATTTAGTGGTAAAAATCTGAATATTGAACCCATCATTCGCCTCTGTGAATGTGCAGCTTAGAGACGTAATTTTTAAGTATTGCTTTCAGATAAATGTAATAATAAAGTTTTTATGCAAACAACTTGGTAAGTGTTGGGTACAAAGTCTTCTAAAGCACATTTATTGTCTGTTTATACTCCCTCTGTACCACTTTATGTGACACCATTCCTATTTGGAGAATCTAATGAGTTTTTATACCACGATATTTTTGAAATACTTTTTAAATATTTTTGTTACTATTTATTATCTTTTAGTATTTGCTTAGTGTACTGTTTTGTTGTGGTTACTGTTTCTTTTTCCTTTTTGACCTGCTTTGTTTTCTTGCTTTATCTGTAGCCGAGGGTCTATCGGAAACAGCCTCTCTACCCCTCAAGGTAGAGTTAAGGTCTGCGTACACTCTACCCTCCCCAGACCCCACTTGTGAGATTATACTGGGTTTGTTGTTGTTGTTGTAACTATTGTGACCTATAGTAATTTTTATGTAGTTTCTAAATATGTAAATATGTATTTTCTAAATGTCTCCAAATTCACACTGAAAATCAGGTAGTTTGACCATCGTACTCTGAACCATGTCATATGAAGTGGAACATGAGTGACTAATACCAACTAGATTTTTTAATAAAATTTCATCTCATAGTGGTTTACTGTCTACAGATACAGTAGATCAGTTTTACGCCAAAGTTCTGTTCCAAAAGCTCCAATTTGAGCTTCTGCAACAAGTGGCTTTTTTGTCAAAATCGAGATGAACTAACAGTACTATCAAAACTCTAGCAAACACTTAAGAAGGTTTTTCTTTCTAATAGCATTTATTTCTACTTTCTCAAACACACAGCATTTCAAAATGAAGCCCAAATACAAATTCCTTATTGGGTATAAACTTACCAAAAAGAAAATGGATTGTTGTAAATAGTTGAAGTCCTTTTCCTGCTAATATTTTAACTCTATGCTAAGAAAGTTTGTTTAATCATCATTGTTCTTGGTTCATAATGTTTGTCATTTATGAATCATGTCACTAGTATCACAAACAAGAAAAATGAAACATTACAAAGAAAAGCTCTTAATACTAAAAGCTCAATCATGGAAACATTTACCTGAAATAGGTAGGAAGCCAAGATAAGCAAGTATAATGACCCCAACTCCCACAGAAATGTGCATATATCATCGCCCATACAGCTTTGCTTCTGAAAAATGCCTTCCACGGTACATCCTACAATTAAGAATCAATTGGTAAAAGCTTCAATATTAACGCCCTAAACCGAAATAAACTTTTTTCTGGATCAAATGAAGTATTTGCAAGAGATTGGACATGGGAAAAATAGCACCCTTTAGAGCTTAGGGAGATTCCAGAAAATGTTTTAAAGATTATTGCAATTCTACTTAATGTTAAATTTAGTTGACCTCTCTATTAAATTGTACTTTGACAACCAAAAGATACTCAATCAACTGTTTTGGACCTGTTCTTTAAACTGATCTTTTGTACACATACCTTTAATGAGGTGTTCAACTCTCCCAATGATTTATTTCTAGGAAAAGACGGCGGCCCTGAAAATATACCAAAGATTGCTTGCTCAATCAGAAATGCAGTCCAAAGAAATACAAAAGCAGAAAAGATTAAGTTAATATTGTTAGTACTCGACTAGATCAGATTTTACCACAATTTCAACAAGGCGGTGGAAACAAGAAACTCTACTCACAAGACATGGATTCTGGTAAAGACCACGGCCGATCTTCTTTCACCAATTGAAATCCCGAAAACCTGAAATATGAAGACATAACCACAAGAATTGGTTAATATGTATTTTATGTGTAAATAACTAAGTTAGGGATAATGTAACTCAAAGAGTAATTTCTTCTCAAGATGAAAAACAGAAACCAAAAAAAATCAAAGCATACTAAAAGGAAGGAAAATTATCTTCAAAATCTTTGGAGATTTGGATCGACAATAAGAGGAAAGGAAAGATTCAATTAAGAACAACCTAAAGAATATCAACATTCTGTAACTGGTGTTTCAAAAAAGAATGGGGATGACAACAACAAATAGGTGGCACTTAAAAATTGAACAAGATTTAGGGGGTGAAGAGTAAAGGGAAGCCAGGTGCACAAAGCATCCTCCGTTAGCAGGGTCCAGGGAAGGGCCGCACCCAAGGGGTGATGTTGACAGCCTAACCTAATGCAAGCATTACTGGCTGTTTTCACGGCTCGAACCCGTGACCTATAGGGCGTGTAGAGTGATCTACTTTTTAAGTTTTTTTTGTTGGGGAAGGAGGGAACTTACCAAGCTATGCCTAGAAAGCCAAACAGGTAAAATACAGATTCCCACCCATAGTTCTGGATCAGTGGAGGAGCCAACAGAAGCCTGCAAATCAAGAAAATTTTAGATGATCAACAAACCACTTTAATAGAAGAATTTTAACCATGTTTAAGTATATCTAGTATTGAAGTAAAAATGGATTTCACATAACATGACTTTGAATTCCTTCTCACATAACGAAAGTGAGTAGAATACAATTGCGTGCTTGAAGTTAAGTTATCAACCCATATGAAGTCATAAAACAATCACTAGAAGTGTGTTTGACGCATTATTTTCTATCTGCATTCTCATAGAGTTTCTCCAACAACAATAACAACCACCACTATGTCTCAATCCCAAACAAGTTGGGGTCGCTATATGAATCCTCACTGAACATATTTCTCTATTTAAATTCATCTTAGGCCAACATTATACAGAATAAAAATAGAAAGTATCAGAATATTTTCTGTTGGCATATAATCAACTTGAACGGTAATATAGTTTTTACCAATTAAAAAAGAATCTCTGATGGTACTAAAAGACTCCTAGAAAGTATAAGACCTAAAATAAACGTATTAACACGGCTAGAACTTATTCCCTACTAATTGTTTTCGCCTACATAGATCGTTTTCTTCCATTGTGCCCTATCTCCTATCTATCATAGAAGAAAAGTAGTTTAGCGTAGTTGTTTAATGATAAATATACACGTGATATACACGGTATATACACTACCTTGTATATACCATGTATATCACGGACATACAAGGAAACACTTACCATAAATTAGCCGTGTGTGTATCACGGTATACATTGTGATTAGTTGTGTATACAAACTTACCATATTATAGTTAGCCGTGTATATTTAGTATTTAGGTAACATTGTACACTTACCATAATTATAGAATTCTTGTACAAGTAGAATAGGATTTTGGGAATAGAATAGAAATAGGATTTTCCATATTATGAAAATTGTAAATTGTATATATACTCATTCATTAATGAAAATAATCAAGGGATTATTTCTTTCATGGTATCGGAAGTCTAGGTTTTTCATACCTCTCCTATTTTTTTATCTTCCGCCATACCTTAGTTTCCGAGCCTCCTTCTCGGTTTCCGTAATATTCATCTCTATTCCTAAATTAATCCAAATCCCTCCTTTTGTTCTTTCGTTATGTCGATGTCAAAGAACCACTTTCATCCTGCCCTTACTGTTTCTAACATCAAGAACAACATCCCTATTGTTCTTGAGATGGAAAACGTCCAATACGCGACGTGGGCAGAGTTGTTTAAAATTCACGCCATATCACATCAAGTCCTCCATCACATAATTCCTCCTGCTACCCCTACACCTACGGAGGATCCTCAGTTATGGATTACACTTGATGCTACAGTCCTTCAGTGGATTTATTCCACTATTTCTACCGACCTTGAACAAACGATTATTGAGTCGAACACTACGGCTATGGCTACATGGAATAGATTGCGTGATATATTCCAAGATAACCAACATTCACGCGTTGTCACCCTTGAGCAGGAATTTTCCCAAATCCGCATGGATAATTTCCCGAATGTTTCAGCTTATTGTAAACGGCTCAAGGAATTGGTAGACCAACTCCGTAACGTTGGAGCGCCCGTTACTAATAATCGTCTTGTTCTACAAATGGTTGCAGGCTTATATGAGGCCTTTAATGGTGTGGGGACTCTCCTTAGTCAAAGTAATTCACTTCCGCCTTTTTATCAAGCCCTCTCAATGCTCACGTTATAAGAAGCCGGTTTGGCCAAAAAGGCGGCTACCGGCGCCAGTCCCGTGGTCATGATGACGTCTTCTGCTAATTCTCATGGTTTTGTTGATAATTCGGGCCAAAACCGTACACACGGTGGAGGCAAGCAAAATTGGAAAAATAATGGCAAAAATCGCGGTGGCAATCATGGTGGTTCCGGTGGTGATAGGGGTGGCCAGAATAGTGGTAGTGGGCCCCGACACGGTGGCAGTGGGCCGCAAGCCAACTGATCCCAGCCATGGGCCCCCTGGCAGTGGGCCTGGGCCGGTGGCCAGTGGCCCAACGACCCTTATTTTCCAATTTCATTGACCCCTGGACAGTGGGCTGCCCAGAATTCCTTTCGGCCCAATCCGACGCGGTCCATTGGCTTCCGAAACAACACTGGGTTGGGGAACGCAAGCAAGTGTGCTTGGGCCTCGACCTCCACAGGTCCATCATGCTGCGGGCCCCACTCCTACCGGCATTGAAGCCGCAATGCACACACTTGGATTGAATCCTCCAGACGCAAATTGGTACATGGACACCGGCGCCACTTCTCACATGACGTCCGACCAACGTACTCTCTCGTCTTATTCCAATTTGAGCAACAATCGTAGCATAATTGTTGGTGATGGAAAATCAATTCCAATTCGTGGTTACGGTCATAAAACTTTTTCTCCCTCACATCCACTTCTTGTCTTAAAAAATGTCCTTCATGTCCCTAACTTGATTAACAATTTGATGTATGTCCGTAAATTCACCACTGATAATTGGGTTTCTGTTGATTTTGATCCATTTGGGTTTTCTGTGAATGATTTCAAGATGAGGATAGCTCTCATGAGATGTGATAGTAAGGGAGATCTTTATCCTATCACGCCCGCATCCAGTCCCTCGAGTCAAGCCTTACCATCTACTTTTGCAGCTCTAGCTCCTTGTGGCATGCACGTTTGGGTCACCCTGGGTCATCCATTATTTCTTCCTTACATAAAAATAATTTTATTTCTTGTAAGAGTACGCATAGTACTCCAATTTGTCAATCATGTCCTTTAGGAAAACATGTTAGATTACCATTTGTAGCCTCTACTTCTCGTACTTTAATGTCATTTGATATTATTCATAGCGATTTATCAACATCTCCCGTCTTAAGTTCTGTGGGCCATCGTTATTATGTTCTATTTTTGGATGATTATTCTAATTTTTTATGGATCTTTCCGTTAGCGAAAAAATCACAAGTTTTTTTCACATTCTTAAAGTTTAGAGCATTCATCCGTACCCAATTCGATCGGAAAATAAAAAATATTCAATGTGATAATGGAAAAGAATATGATAATGGGGTGTTTCGGGATTTTTGTGATACTAATAACATAGTTTTTCGTTTCTCTTGTCCTCATACGTCCTCACAAAATGAGAAAGCCGAACGAAAAATTCGTACCATTAATAACATTGTCCGAACTATATTGGTTCATGCTTCCATACCCCCTTCCTTTTGGCATCATGCTCTACAAATGGTTACTTATCTTCTTAACATACTTACTATCAAAGGGTTGGCAAATGCGTCTCCTCTTAAAGTCCTCTATAATGAAAAAAAATCGTATTTCCATCTTAGAGTCTTTGTGTGCTTATGTTATCCACTATTTCCGTCAACAACAATTAACAAACTTCAGGCCCGTTCTACCCCTTGCGTGTTTTTGGGTTATCCGTCTAATCATCGTAGTTACAAATGTTTTGATTTATCATCTAATAAAATCATCATTAGTCCCCATGTAATTTTTGATGAAACTCAATTTCCGTTTGCTAAAGTGAGTAGTCCCATGCATAGTTCGTATAATTTTTTGGATGACTTCTCCCCGTATATTATCCACTATTTATCGGACTTGTCCCGCACCCGAAATCCGCAAGCGGGCCCACTGCCCGATGGACCTACTGTTCCGCCATATCCCACTGTTTCTAGTATTGTTTCTGCCCCAGTTTTGGCAGTTGGGCCAATTGCCCAGCCCAATACCAACATTGTTCCAACTACTGTTTCAAAATTGGGCCAACGCCCATCCGCCCGTCCCACCCGTCTCCCATCCGAGTTCCTCCCAAAATCCACTCAATTCTCCATCGAGTCATAGACTGGTCACTCGTAGTCAACGGGGTATATTTAAACCAAAAATACATTTTAATCTAAATTCTAATGTTCTTAAATTCCCCCTATCCCGTAACCCAGTATCCGCATTAAATGATCCGAATTGAAAATTGACTATAAACTACGAATATGATGCTCTTATTGAAAATAAGACGTGGGAGTTGGTACCCCGTCCTTCTGGTGTTAATATTATTCGGTCTATGTGAATTTTTACTCATAAGGATAATTCTCATGGTTCTTTTGCGAGGCATAAGGCTCGTCTTGTAGGTGATGGTAAGACTCAGCAGGTTGGCGTGGATTGTGGTGAGACGTTTAGTCCAATGGTCAAACCGGCTACCATTCGCATTGTTCTCAGTCTGGCTCTTTCGAAAGCTTGGCCCATTCATCAGTTAGATGTGAAGAACATGGTGATCTTAAGGAGACCGTTTACATGCATCAATCCATTGAGTTTTCGAGACCCCAAATATCCTCATCATGTATGTTTATTGAAGAAGTCATTGTATTGGATTTTCACACAGCAGGTCTGATAATTCATTGTTCATATATCGTCGTGGTACTTTCCTGACTTATATACTATTATATGTGGATGATATTATCTTGACTGCCTCTTCTGATGCTTTGCGCAAGTCTATCTTGACAATGCTCAGTTCTGAGTTTGTTATGAAAGACTTGGGGCCCTTGAGTTACTTTTTGGGGATTGCTGTCTCTCATCATACATGATATTATCTTGACTGCCTCTTCTGATGCTTTGCGCAAGTCTATCTTGACAATGCTCAATCTGAGTTTGCTATGAAAGACTTGGGGCCCTTGAGTTACTTTTTGGGGATTGCTGTCTCTCGTCATGCCGGTGGGTTATTCTTATCATAATGGAAGTATGCGGCTGAGATCATTGAATGAGCTGGTATGTCCTCATGCAAATCTACTTCTACTCCCGTTGATACTAAACCCAAGCTGGGTGCTGCGGCTGGCTCGCCTTACGAGTATCCGACCCACTATCGCAGTCTTGCAGGGGCTCTTCGGTATCTTACTTTCACGAGATCAAATATTATCAGATATTACGTATGTCGTACAGCAGGTGTGTTTGTTTATGCATGATCCCAGAGTTGAGCACATGAATGCGCTCAAACGCATTCTTCGATATATCCAAGGAACACTTGACTATGACTTACATTTATATCCTTCATCAACGTCTACACTTGTCTCGTATACCGATGCTGATTGAGGTGGTTGTCCCGATACCAAACGGTCCACGTCTGGCTATTGTATATTTCTTGGTAATAACTTGATCTCTTGGTCTACGAAGCGTCAGTCTACATTATCACGCTCTAGTGCCGAGGCCGAGTATCGAGGGGTAGCCAATGTGGTCTCTGAATCATGGTGGTTACGTAATCTTCTTTTAGAACTTCATTCTCCCATTCAGAAAGTTACCTTGGTTTATTGTGATAATATTAGTGCCGTCTATCTTTCTGGTAATCCGGTTCAACATCAGCGCACTAAACACATCGAGATGGATATCCACTTTGTTCGCGAAAAGGTAGCTCGTGGACAAGTACACGTCTGTCATATCCCTTCTAGGTATCAAATTGCAGACATCTTTACTAAGGCTCTTCCCTCGGTTCTGTTTGAAGATTTTAGGGATAGTCTCAGCGTACGAAGACAACCCACTATGACTGCGGGGGTGTGATAAATATACACGGTATATACACTACCTTGTATATACCGTGTATATCACGGACATACAAGGAAACACCATAAATTAGCCGTGTGTGTATCACGGTATACATTGTGATTAGCTGTGCATACAAACTTACCATATTATAGTTAGCCATGTATATTTAGTATTTAGGTAACATTGTACACTTACCATAATTATAGAATTCTTGTACAAATAGAATAGGGTTTTGGAGGTAGAATAGAAATAGAATTTTCCATATTATGAAAATTGTAAATTGTATATATACTCATTCATTAATGAAAATAATCAAGGGATTATTTCTTTCATCTAAGTTATGAATAAAGTAAGACAAAATCTACACATGGACATACGAATGAGACAGAGGTTTCAAGTCCTAAAACAAAGGTAGATAAGGAGCTAAGAAAGGTTGCTAATTGAGCAAAGGCATCAACTCTTCGGTCTATGTTTGACGAACTAAAGTCTGGAAACTATGTCCACACCTGAATTCTAATGTTACACAGAAAGACATATGCACTTGATACATAGAAATAAATATAAGATTTTTTGAATATACTGGTGATCATGATTGATCATAACTTTAAAATGAAAAATACCCGGTAACACTTCCAAAACTCAAGCCACCAAAAACAAATGATACTGCCCGAGAACGTTCCTCCAACGGTATTGTCCTGTATACAATATTTAGTGACAAAATAAACATGGTAAATGAAATATACACTAAAGATATAAATGATGCAAGAAAAGATGATGTTAATAACATAATTGGATATATTCCAGATAGTGACAAAATAAACGTGGTAAATGAAATATAAATTAAAAGATATTAAAGCTGCACAAAAAGACGGTGTTAATGACTAAAAAGACATAATTGGATAAGCATTCCAGTATTGACTTTTAAATATCTGAGACACTAGCTATAGTTAGTATCTCAAAATTTTCATCGCATTCTAAAGATACTATAATAAGTATGTAATATATAGTGTTTTTTTACGAAAACAAAGTGACATTTGACTAACATTGTCTCAGCTATCCCAACTAGTTGAACCCACTGACACACAAACTGGTCATATTTCCAGTTCAATAGCAAAGTCCAATTCAGAAGTGCAATATGTTTTAAGAAAATAACTATACCTTATATTTGACAAAAAGATACAACAAGGAACATAGAGAAACTTTTAGAAGCATTAGCTTAAAGATAACCAATATTTCCATTGTAAAGGGGTGATTCAACGCATGACAAAGCAGGTGTAAGATAATAAATTAATACCCAGATTCATGTGTCTAAGTAATTATTCAGTTCAGACATACCTGGCAATCAGGGCAGTGGCAGCTGACGGTGAAACTCCTTCTCCTATCCCAACCTATACTTGGGAAAACAATAAATATAGAATGATAAGTCTACGACGAACAATCTATTGAGAATAAGGTTAGCATAAGTTTTGAAACACATATAGCAAGGCGAAATAACCAACAATCCTTCTTTGGTGAACATAGACACAAATATAGCGGTTAAGTTGTAAATATCCTACGAAAAAGTCAAAGAACAAATTACCAAGATCCTTGAAAAGATGAGTGCAGGCATAAACCCTGCAAGATAGGGAACTAACATTGTTGCCAGAGACCACACTAATACTCCAACTTCAAGAACTAGACTGCAAAAAAAAATCAAATAAGCATGATGAATGATGAAGCAATCAACTTGGGATGCTCTATCTGCCCTGTTGTTTTGGAAGATATTTTGCACCAATTACAGAAGGATATACTCCCTTCGCCCAATTTATGTGACATTCTTTCCTTTTTATTCAGTTTAAAAAAAATGACACCTTTCTATATTTAGTAACAATTTAACTTTAAACTTCCCATTTTACTCTTAATGAGATGATTTATAGCCACACAAATATCTAGTGCTTATTTTGGATCACAAGCTTCAAAAGTCTTCCTGTCATTCTTAAATTTCATGTCCAGTCAAACACATTCACATAAATTGGGACGGAGGGGTATACGCTAAAGGTACTTTACTTCGTGCCAACAATCAGAAACTAGAATGATTCTTATCTATTGCACAACACCAGAAACTTGACCATCCTAAAACTTACCTCCCACCAAATATCTTCGAAAGCCACCCGCCTGGCAATTGACTTAATGCATAACCCCAAAAGAAAGATGACTGGACCAATCCAGCTACTGATGAATTCCACCCGAATTGATGCGACATTGGAATAATTGCAATACTCAAATTGACCTATCAGTAAAATAAACATCAGTGCAATTGAAATCATCATACTTTAAGTTAACTGAAAAATAAGAAAACTTCAAAAGAAACAAAAAACAATATGTTTGCTAAGCCATTTTGCATGAAACATTTCTACACTCTCAATTAATCATCCGACTATCGATTATAAGTCGATTAAAATACCAATCGTAACACTATTTTAACACTAAACTAAAGGACAATTAACTTTCACACTGACACCAGAACAGAAAGCTCTCAGCTAGACCAAATTCCAAAGTCAACTTACCAAAAAACCATCAATCCATCGAGTATGAGCTCTAAAAGTCTACAACAATACTTATAAAGAAAGAGCTGAAACACAGCATCTATATCCATAGGGAAGCTTACTTTCCACTCATTCCAGAGGATAAAAATGAAAAATGTCACAAAGCAGCAAATAATTCAGTTGCTAACCTTAACAGTGATATGTTACTCTCTCCATCCCAAAATAGTTTGTCACGTTTCTCGAGAATCAAACTACATGAACTTTAACCAATATTTTAAGATATATGTTTTCACCATATTGATATGAGAAAATTGAAACTTATACTCCCTCTGCCCCAATTTATATGACACACTTTCCTTTTTAGTCAGACCCAAAAAAGAATTGACACATTTCCTTATTTGGCAACAATTTAACTTTAAACTTTATATTTTACGCTTAACGAGATGATCTATAACCACACAAATATCTTTGGCTTGTTTTAGACCACAAGATTTAAAAGTCTTCCTTTATTTTAGGGGGGCAGCGATACAAGAGCATTTTCCAAACATAAAATCACGAAGCCGGCCCAAAAAGTGGGTGAGACTCGTCATTCTCCGCTTGCAAGTCAAACTTTTCAAGAGAATCGTTCAGGATGTTCTGATGTTCCTAATCAGAGCCAACAAGCAGGAAAATCCGTGTCCAGTCAAACTACATCATATAAATTGAGACGGAGGGAGTAGTACTTTTTCTATAGTTTTTTGAATTAATTTAATCTAATTTAGCTTCGAAGATCAATCAAATAAATTCTTGAGAAGCAAAACATGACAAGTATTTTGGGATGGTACGAGTATATGAAAAGAATTGAATTACCTTATCCATGTTACATATAACAAAGGCAAGAGAAGTAGTTCCAATGAGTTTATATCTCTGAGGTAAATTCTTCCATGGTGGCCATTTCCATTCAAAACCAACTTCTTTATCTCCACTTTCAGTCCCCAATTCATCACCACAAGTTGAAATCAGTCCCTCATTCTTCCCCAACTCATTCACTTTCAACCCATTAAGTATTATCCTCTTTTCTTCAGCTTCTTTCTTTTGTCTTTCTGTTATACTGCAAGAAACTCTGAACTTCAAATTATGCTTTTGGGCTAAAAAAAGATTCAATCTTTGGGGTCTTAAAGAAGTGTTAAAGATTGAAACTTTATGGTTACCATAGTGGGGAAAATGGGGTAAATTGTTGTTATCTGCTCTTACTGTGAGTTTAGCCATTGTTGAGTTTTTTCTTTTCAAGAATTCTTGATTTCTTGAATATATATGAAAAGAAAGTTTAAATACGATTGCAATGTTGCTCGTATGCTCAGCATTTATTATGATATAGATCAATCAGAAAAGACTCAAAGAGGGTCTCCTCAATTTTATTTTTATAAATTGGTGATTTTGCTTCAAATACTATTTTCTGTTACTCCTTTTTCCAGAAAATGATACAAATGGTTCTTTATTTCTAGTATTAGATTAAAAATAGTCTGTTAAGTATTTCTTGACCAGTTTTGGCCCTTTAAGTTTGTCAAACGTGAGTACTTTTAGTCTTCGTTGAATACTTACTAAACCCTAAAACAACAACAACAACATGGAGTTTGGGGAGGGTAGAGTGTACGCAGATCTTACTCCTACTTCGGGAGGTAGAGACGTTGTTTCAATAGACTCTCGGCTCAAGTAAAAGCATATCAAAGAAATACGAAAAAAGAAATAATGGGAGAGCAGAAGTCATGACAAAATACTAAAGGGAGCATGCTAGAGCATTCTCAAAAAGGACTAGTAAATACAATAAAATAATACGATAATGAAAGTACAAGAAATATTAAAAAGTAACAGAAATCGAATAACAAGAGTAATATTGTGACTACTAGTATGTAAGGATAAGTGATACAACACTTTCTACTTAGCTAATATCTACTCTAATCTGTGTCCTCCATAATCTCCTATGTAACGTCATGTCCTCGATCGCTGAAGTTGTGTCATGTCCTGTCTAACAATCTCTCCCAAATACTTCTCCAACCTACTATTTCTCCTGAAATCATCTATCGCCAACCTCTCACACCTCTGCATTGGGATGTCTGAGCACCTCCTCTTCACATGCCCGAACCATCTCAGTCTCGCTTCCCGCACATTGTTCTCTATCGAGGTCACTTTCATCTTGCCCCGGATATCTTCATTTTCACTTATCTCTCCTATTATGCTCACACATTGTTAAATTTAATATGAACAATGAAAATAGAAAATATCTAACAGGAACTCAAATTTGGAAGTACCGATTTCGTAGTTTGTTATTTTTGGTATGTTTTAAGAGTATGATACAACTTTTCATGATATAGTTTCTGTTATTTCTTGTCCATTTTTTTGTGTCTGCTGTAGATTTTATGTTCCCAGTTCTGAGAATTGACGGAAATTTATGATGTTTTTGGTTAATTTTTTTTATATAGTTACGATTAAACTTAATAATTAGAGTTTGATAAATATTTGATAAGGACTAAATCATTTACTTTTGACAAACTTAAATGACAAAAACTATCCGATTGATATTTAAGAGATTATTTTGAATCTACTATCAAAGATAAGGGACCAATTTTATCATTTTCTCCTTCATTTTTTTCCTTTATTTATATTTTCCACGTTCTTTATTTTATTTTATTTTATTTTTCAACTTTTGCACGCTTCTATTGAGTGAGGAGTGAGGACTTGGAATTGCCACGGAGTTAAATAATTAGAGGCCTCAAATTAATGAAGAAATCTGATTTGTTGGACCTCTCCGTTGCCACGTGGAATCTGCTCAGTAGACGAATATTTTGAACAAATTTGACATATGGTCCGGTTCAGTTCTTGGAATATTCCCTATTTTCAGTTTATTGCACATTTGGTCCCTAAAATTTAGGAGTTGAGCAGTTTTAATTCCAAATTTAAATGGCTTAATCATAATTTACCCTCGATCTTGTAATCAAACTCCGATACAGACCTTTTCTTCACGAGAACCTTTTTACACACTAAATATTTTCCAAATCGTGTCTAATGTACCACACTTTCATGATTGAAAAAGGTTTGGTGTATAAAAAGTTCCTTGTGAAGGAGTGTGTATCAGAATTTGACTACAAGCTCGAGGCTTAATATATGCCCAATCTAAATAAACTTATACGCTATTGAAGTAGTATGAGGTTGTAGTATGTCACTTATCCTTTTTTATTTTAGGTTCTTTTTATTTGGTGTCCGACACTTATTTTGAGGCTCGACTAATTCAAATTTCTATCGAGAAGTCTAGGTTGCTTACCTTGGATAATTAGTTGATAGTATCATAGTATATAAATTCTTTACCATGCCTATGTATATATAAAAGGTTCGTTTTTTTTTTAGGACAACAACGTTGCTTTATTTACTTATCTTGCGAATAGATTACAAATTGTGTCATTTCAATACGGTTCATAATACAATTTATTTCAATTGTATCATGAAGGGTCATTTTTCACCATTTCCATATTTTTGAATGCAACGTACTACTAACTGAAAGGCCTGTTTAATTCCTGTCCCAATCAAATAAGCATTTATGGCATTTAAGTTTTGCCACCACTGTACTACCTTCATTACTTTGCATGAATTGCTGCTAAAGAAAACATCTTGAGATTTGCCTCTTATCTATTTGATGATCACTAAGTTAGCTATTTGCAGATAATGGATTAATGTTTTCAAGAGCCTGATACATAGGGAGACTATATTGGAACTTGTATTCTATCACCGAGGGATATTGTAAGATAAATGAAATTCCTCTATTCTTAACCAAAGGTCTCGGATTCGAACCCTATAAATCATTGGTAGAGAGTGTTTCCCCTTAGTGGACTCTACACGACGCGAATCTAAATAAGTTGGGTCAATGAATTCCGAATCCCCAGATGGTTAAACAAAAAAAAATTACATTGCAATCATATATCTTTTATAACTAGTCTTTTGCTAATTACAATTATACTTTGGATAGTTTTGTCACCAAGATTATAACATCACTAACTTAAACGTAGAGAACCTCGGGCTGGGACAGCTCCTATATCAAATTAATCAGCCACGCCTCAACGCCAATTAATTGGAATTTGACTATATGAATTCTCAGTATCCATTCCGCCCCATCAAGGTTAAAATGGTCATTCAAAAATTATATGCTCCCTCAAATTTCACACCACCAGGTATCTTTTGGCTGTAGCACTTGTGAAGAAGCCTGATACACCACCCAAGATATATATCCACTGGATAATTTTAGCAGCTGATGCACATACTGCCATATATGGCAGCCTAACATGTGAACTTCTTCCTTGATGTGGCAATTTATATTATTGAGTTGTCACATTTAACAAGAAGAAAGTGAAGAAACAACATGTATATCTCGACTTGATGAGATGAGCTCATTAATATTAAACAAGACAACACAGAATTCTGAGAATAATCATATCATTGCTAGATACTCTTCTTACTATATTCATGTGATATGGCTGAATAATCTCCAATTACAGCAGATATAGGCTGCAAACCAGTTCAAGAGATTGTGAAAGATGGAGATGAAATACCAGATAAATATATATGCAAAGATTTCAACTATGGAGTTATAGATGATGATATTCCAATTGTGGACATACTGGTCGTTGATCTAAAGGTCTTGACATCTTCATCAGCTTGTAGGAAAGAGGAACTTGAAAAACTTCAATCCGTGCTTAGCTCATGGGTTTCTTTCAGGTTTGAGCATTTAGCTGAAATCTCATTCACCATAACATGAAACTTTTTGCATACAAGATATATTGCAAAAATGCATCTTTAGGGTGTGTTTGGTATGAAAGAAGATGTTTTTCATGGAAACTAAGTGGATTTCTTACTTATTTTCTAGTTGTTCGGTAAGTAAGCAAAAAAATATTATCCCAAGAGCATTTATATGTAATCTAACAAGACACTATGGGGATAGGATGGGGTGGGGAGATGGGTTCGGAGGTAGCGGGAGGGGGATGGTGAAGGGGTAGGGGTTGGGTGCGCTGGGTGGTTGGGGAGGAGACAATGAACTTGCAATGTCACTTATGGAACTAGTTTTCTCTATTTTCATAAGAGAAGTTATTTTCCTTAGTTTTAAGAAACTTGTTTTCCTAGATAAAATGTTCTCAAGAAAATTTTGATTAACCAAACATGAGAATTAGAACCAGAAAATGTTTTCCTCCTACCAAACACACCCTTAGTCAGAGCTCTTTTCAGTACTTTTGGCATTCTAAGAGAAGGTATAAAATTTCAGGCAATTATCCATGACTAGTCAAGTACTACTCATGGATAATTGCTCGACTGAGTCGTTACACTTAATGCCTATCAAAAACCCACAGAAAATAAAGTTTTTCCATCTATCAAACCCTCCAAAAATACGAACAAATCTTCAACTATATTTAAATGTTTATCTTCCAATGCTGAATCTTTCTTGTTAAAGCTCGACCATCATCCGTCAATTACAATCCTGCCAGTGTTTGACCAGAATCCATAATAAGTAAGAAGTAAAGAGTAATAAGATTTGACTATGATAGGTAATGGACTAACAATATCCAGCTCGTAATAAAATTGAAGGATTTTGTTGGGTACAAAGCATATAATTAAGGTACAGCGGAAGTTTAAAAATTTTGTTTCTTACTTACCCCAACAATAATTTCTGATATGGTTATACAACAATGAAACTTGTAACATAAAATATTTACTTACAAGTTATAATAATCTGAAATATTTATCTACTATAAGGTGCACACGCGGTTGCCCTTCCGATTGCAAGCTCCAAGCTTCAATGTACTTCTCTTTCGGAAAGCTAGGAAATCCGGCAGAGGTTCGAGAGTATTTGATTCTAAGTCTCTAAGGCTTAGAATGTTTTTCAGAAAATAGTGTGTTGAATAATGAGGTGAATGCCTCTATTTATAGTTGAAAAATAGGTCAAAATCGGATTAGGGTTTGACCTTGGGCCTGGCCCAAAAATCGAGCAGAGGCGTCGTGGCCCTAGGGTATGGGCGCCGCGCCGCTCGGCATGCGCCTGCACTGCTCTGCGACCCTAGGGTATGGGCGCCGCGACGCTCGATTTTATTTTTCGTGCATTCTTAATTAAATCCAAAATCCAATTTTGACTTAATTAAAATAATCATTATTCATTTAAATGTCTCGATTCCAAATCGAACGTTTTAATTACTCTCTCAATACATCCTTAGATCGAAACGGACAATCGACATAGTGTGACCCTACAGACCTTCTCATATCGACATTAATCAAATTAAGGTCTACACGAAACTCCTAGACGGCGTCGGAAAACGAACTCAATATGTGAAGTACATTTACACGAATCCAGTAAACTTAACCTTTATGTGGTAAGATAAAATCCTTTCATTCACGACACACCTGATCAAGCTTAGGATTTGTCAAATGTCTATCCAAATGGCTTAATCATTGTATCTCATCTATATTAGTTAACAACTAGACCATATTCTAAATATGTCTATTGCGTTGGCCAACGACTTAGTCAACCTAATATCACTGAGAATCCGAGTGTTCTCTCGAATATACATCCGAGGAATGAATCGAGATTGGCTCAACTACCACCTTCAATCCACATCGTAATGTACCTGAAAGATAGAATAATTTCCCTTGGGAATTTCTTTCATTATTCACAATATATATAGCTGTACAAGGTTGATTCCTAATATGGTACGAATCCTAACTTACCTTACAAATGTTGATTCCTAATACAATTAGAATCCTAAGTTACCTTAAATATACATTTATCATAATTACAAAATATACGACGAATATTCTGAGAATATTCGCTAATACTCCCCCTCAGACGGAGCGGGAGGAGGCCGAATGCTAAGGCCGGATCGAAAGTCGGTGAAGAGCTCGTCGCGGTAGTCCCTTTGTGAAAATATCTCGCATACCGATACGAGGAAGGCACGTGTAAAATTTTGAGACCACGAGCAACCTTCTCTCGCACAAAGTGGATATCCATCTCAATATGCTTAGTTCGCCGATGTTGGACCGGATTATGAGACATATAGATAGCGATATGTTGTCACAATAAACTATAGACGCCTTGCGTAATGGACACCGGAGCTCCAAAAGAAGATTTCGGAGCCAACGGATCTCGGCGACGACATTAGCAACTCCGCGATATTCTCCGCACTCGAACGGGACAACGTGGCTGCCGCTTGGCGGACCATGAGATAAGATTATCCCCAAGAAATACACAAGACCGGAGGTGGAGCGACGTGTGTCGGGGCATCCCGCCCAATCTGCATCCGTGTAGGCTAGCAATTTGGTTGGGGCGAGAGGGGGTATAGATGTATGCCAAAGTCAAGTGTGCCCTTAACATATCCGATAATACGTTTGAGGGCGGCAAAATGGGACTCTCGGGGATCGTGCATGAACGGACACACCTTTCTAAACGGCATATGCAATATCGTGCCTAGTGAATGTAAGATACGAAGAGCACCCGCTAGACTCCGATATAGAGTGGGATCGAAACGGCGCACCGTCATTGGCACTAAGCTTGGATTTTGAGTCCACCGGAGTTGGCATAATTTTACAATTTGCCATCTTGGCCCCGTACACTATCTCTTCGCATACTTTCGCCGACACGGAACATATTGGCGAGAGATCTAGTCACCGATATACCCAAAAAATAACTTAGCTTCCCCAAGTCGGTCATAGCAAATTCGGTTTTGAGTAGAGCAATGATTTCATTCTTCAACCCGTCGGATGAGGCGGTAAGAACAATATCGTCGACATATAATAGCAAATATGCAAAGGTCTTTGCTACCTCGGTGAAAAGTGAAGAGAGAGTATCACACCTGCTACATACAAAACCAATTTGCGTGAAGATACCGTGCGAACCGATCATACCAAGCGCGGGGGCTGTTTCAATCCATACAATGACTTCCCGAGACGACACACAAACCGTGGAGCCGCCGGATGAACAAAACCGGAGGTGATGCGCATGTACACATCTCTTTCAAATCCCCATGAAGAAACGTATTTTTGACATCAAGTGATGAATCGGCCAATGCAAGCCCATAGCAATACCGAGAACAGTCCGAATAGTGGCCGGTTTAACAACGGATCCGAATGTCTCACCACAATCAATACCCTCCCGCCGATTAGTGCCATTTGCAACTAGTCTTGCCTTATACCTCTCTAAGTCACCATTGTCTCTCGAACTTGTGACGAAATAGCCACATACACCGGATAACATTCACACCAAATGGTCTAGGTACCAAATCCCAAGTGTTCTCGCTTGGTTAAAGCGTTAAACTCTTCGCACATGGCCGCATTCCAATTGAGGTCCGGTTTAGCTAGTTTTGGATTCTTTGGAATGGGTGATAAGGTTTGTGTGGAGAGATTGAAGTGAACCTTGGGTTTGAAGATCCCGTGTTGTGCACGAGTCTCCATGCGGTGAGGGGGCTGCAGTGGGAGGTCGGGACTGGTTGTTTGGATCGGTAGGCACTGGTCAGCGGATCGGGGCGGCAAGAGTTGTTGCGAAAGCGGGAGACTCGACGGGGTGTTGGATTTGCCGGATCGGAGGCGGTGTTGGTGGTGCATTAGACTCAACATGGTGCGGCATGGGTGGTGTGGGAGCTAGACCGGGGTGGTAGCATTGCTGGGGAGGGGTCGGATGACTCGCCGGAGGCGACGAGTGGCGTCGAACAGGTGAGTTGCTTCTGGTACGATTTTGGATGACCGGAGACAAACTCGGTTCATCGAGAAAGATGTAATCGGTGGTCTGAAATTTTCGGAGATTTGAAAAAGGAAAGGTTGTCTCGTTAAAGGTAACGTGACGGGAGACGATGATTTTGCGAGTAGCAATGTCATAGCACAAGTAGCCCCGATGATTAGGAGATAGACCAAGGAAGACACATGGAAGAGTGCGAGGGGCAAGTTTGTGGGGTGCAGTGGAGGCTATGTTGGGGTAGCATAAGCATCCAAAAATACGTAGGTGATCATATGATGGCTGCCTACGGTATAAGATTTCTGTAGGGGTTTTGTTTTGGAGTGTGCTAGTTGGTAAAATATTTAGAATGGATTCTACCATTTTGACAAAGATAGACCCAAAAAGGCGGTGGTAGGCGAGCATGAAACGAAGTGTGCGGACCATGTTATTGATGGTACGTATAATTCTTTCACCTTTCCGTTTTGGGAAGAAGTATAGGGACAAGAAAAACGGAAAACCATGCCTTGTTTAGAACGAGAAATTGTGAAATGCCGAGTTATTAAATTCACGTCCATTATCACATTGGAATGATTTAATAGGTTTTTCAAATTGTGTCTTAATGAATTTTTGAAACTCGAGGAATTTTGCGAAAACTTCGATTTGAATTTCAAAGTGGATAAATCCGGACAAAATGTGAAAAATCATCCAAGAATACTAGATAGAATTTATGACCCAAAGAGCTAGCAATCGGAGATGTCCATAAATCGACATGAACAATATCAAAAGGAGAAAAAGTAACACTTTGTTTGATGACATAAAGGGAAGACGAGTATGTTTGCCTAGTGGACAAGAATAACGGTGTTGGGCAATTTTCCCATTATTACATTGAATACGCTTAGAAGTCCTAAGAAAAGTAAAAACCGGGTCTCCGGGGTGTCCGAGTCGGTTGTGCCAAGTTGAGGGAGAGATCGCCGCAAGGGATAGAGGTGCTTGCGGTCGACGGCGGAAGATTGAGTGAATGGGTAGAGGTCTCCCACACTATTGCGGCGTGTAAGAATTTTCCCCGTATTGAGTTCCTTCACGAAAAAAACCAAAAGGGTCAAATTCGACATGACACACGAAATTATTGCTAGTGAATTTTCTAACGAGATTAAGTTTTTAATGATGTTAGGTGTGTATAGGACGTGGTTTAGGGAGAAAGGTGGATGTGGATGTTTGGTGTGTGTGTTACCGTAACCTTCAATTGGAATGCGATTACCATTGCCGACGTAATAAATTGAGGACACTTTAACCGACGTAGTTGAGATAGGTTACCCGACGACCGGGTGAGGTGAGATGTGGCTCGGTGTCCATGTACCAATTGTCGTCGGGCTGTTGAAGGTTCACGGTGGTGTATGCCTGGCCCAAATCGGTCCGGGCCGTGCCGCTTTGGCTCTTGTAGGCCGCCGCTTCTTCCGCAATGGGTCTGCCGCATTCTTCTTCTTTGTTGGACCGCAATCGGGCCTGGGCTCGCTCTGCTGGTGGTGGCTCGCTCAGGTGGCCGGGCAGGGCCCAACAGCCGATCGACCAAGGCTGCTGGGCCCGGGCCCCCGCAAGCCGGGTACGGGCATGCATGCGAGGCCCGGTTCTGCCGGTTGGGCCACTGCTGCCGCTTTGGTTGGACCACCGCTGCTTCTTGTCCGATGGGCCGGCCGTTGTCCGATCCACCGGTTGCGTTGGCCCTTTCCGCGCCCTTGCCTTTGTTGTTGCGACCTCTGCTTTGCCACGACCTCCGCCGCTCTGTTCTTCTTCTTCTTGCCGGGCTGCCGGTTCTTGTGGCCGCGGTGTTGCCATCCCGTCAACGCTAACGCCTTTTGATTATGTTCCTCTTGTTTAGCACGTCTAGTTTCTTCCAACAATAGTTGTGAACGTGCCTTGTTGAAACTTGGGAGAGGGTCGGCTTGTTGAATCATTGTTGCGAGTGTGTCATATTCACCTTTCGGTAAACCCGCAACAAGTTGAAGCACCATCTTGGTTTCTCGAAACAGAGTCCCGACGTTGGATAGTTGATCGGTTATGAGTTTCATTGCTTACAATATTCGGACATGTTGTTAAAATTCTCGAGGCGGGTATTGTTGAATTGCTCTTCCAAATACACGGCCGAGTATTTTTATTGTCTGAAAGATTTCTTCTAGCCGGACCCAAAGTTCACGTGCCGTAGCACCCGTTTTCATGATAGTGCATAACGGATCTTTGGAGATGGTGCCGTAGATCCATTGTTTGACGATGGCGTCAAGACGACGCCGATTGAGTCCGTAACATCGGTGGGACGAGGAACATTCGTCAATGTGATCGAGCACGTTGTATGCACATGCATGAATGTAGAATAGTTCCATCCACATGGAATATTGACAGATCTTCTTGGTCAAGAATTATAGGGATAAAATTCTTGATGTTATTAACGGCGAATGCCGGATGAAAAGAAGTTACTGAACGTTGAGAGGGGTTTTCAAGTGTGCCAGTGGATAAAACGGAATTTGTGGGGGAAGACATGGTTGCCGCCTGTCGAGGGAAGGGAATTTTCTGGTTTGGCCGAAATATGGAGGAAGAAACCATAATTTTTTTATTTTTTTTTTCTGTGAAAGCAGAAAAAAAATCTGATTTCGGCCGGGAATGAGGATTTAGGTTTTAGGCTCTTGATACCATGAAAGATAGAATAATTTCCCTTGGAAATTTCTTTCATTATTCACAATATATATAGTTGTACAAGGTTGATTCCTAATATGGTACGAATCCTAACTTACCTTACAAATGTTGATTCCTAATACAATTAGAATCCTAAGTTACCTTAAATATACATTTATCATAATTACAAAATATACGACGAATATTCTGAGAATATTCGCTAATAGTACCCAATACAAGTCGTATCTCAACCTATAAGGCATTTGAGCTTAGGACGGGATCAAAGTACATTACTTTGTAGACAAGGCGCGTATTGACCTCAAGTCTAAGGACTTCTATCTCCCACACACTGATTATACTTTAGACAAATATAACAAACAGTATATCAGCAGGGTATACCAATACTTCCAAAGTATCCATGTGTCCATCACAAGTAACCATTATTCGTAGCAGGTAAGACATACTACATCCTCTAAGAATGTGATGCAGACCACATGTCGACTTATCACATATCATCGATATCCCACAGTCTTCGTTTTGAAAGCGGAGGAATAGTGTGGTAAGGGAGCGAGACCAAGCCCCTCCAAACCCCCCCCCCCCCCCCCCCCCAAAAAAAGAGATATCCTTTATCCCATTTTCTGAATCATTAATTTGACTTTTTCTCAAAAAATAACCCAGCAAATAGTGAATGGGAAAATTGAAGAAAAACAGTCTATGAACTGGACCTTTTTTTCCCGGTGCAGTCAACTAGCACATGTATTTATGGGCTCAATCCATGAAATGAGATAAACAGACAGCTGATGCAATATTAAAGGGGCAAAAAAAAAAAAGACGTCTCAGAAATCACCAATACAATTTAATCAAGTTTCATTTAATCGAAAGCAAAGCAACACGCAATCGGATAGAAGTTTCATTTACAGATGATTAACACAAAACCACGCATGCTAGTTAATTATGGATGAAAATAGCAAAGTTTTTATTACAAAATATTTACCCCTCCGAAATTCCTCAGACCCTTACCTTGTCTACATTAACAACTTTCATTTCCTAGGTGCCACAATCTTCAAAACTTCCCTGAGTCACAAACACAGGCAATGACCGTAAGGTGAGAAAGCTTATCCGTCCTTTCATCCTGCATCTTGAAATCTACAACTGGTCAAAAGAATAATCAGTCCACAAAATAGGTTTCAAAAGAATTTGGCTGCCATTAATATGTACTTGAAACCAAAATTTCACCTATCTCCCTTCACACCGAACTAAATCCCTTGAAGTTGGACTGAGATTAACTTTTCTTTTTAACATAATGGCAGTGTCAAAACCAACTTGCACGCACCTCGGCTATTCTACCAGAAACCTCCCAGCTCCGACTAGCACAAGTACCGGACTACCGGTTAATCTGCCCACCATGCTTAAGCAACTGGAAAGAAAACACGTAATGGCTTTTGCCTTAATAGGCATTTGAACTCTAGCCTCTCATGGCTTTCACCGACTTCATTGACTGCTAATTCACATCAATGAGTGCAGATTCGTATAAACTAGGCTATGTGGCCCCTGATCATGTAAGATCATTACAAACGGAGAAGGGTCTCTAAAATCTGAAAATCAACAAAACTGAGGGATACCAATCCCTAACTAAAACAGGTTTATACGATCATCTGTAGACATCCACTATTTCTTTGTTGACAAGGGAATCCGCAGCCGCTACCCTTCGGTTGCGCACAAGATAAAGCTCGCTCCAATGTAATATCCTGCGAACCACATTGTACACATCCACTATTTCTTGATCATCAGATGTCTTCTCGGCAAGATAAAAAAATTATAAATAGCAGAGTACTTCTAATTATAAAAGAAATTCAATCTAACAAAATTAAACAAACAGTAAAATATGTTGAACTATATAACTACTCAGACAATAATTTAGTTCAATTATTAAAACTCCCATTCTCCAACTCCTACCTACCCTCTACCCCAAAAAATACCCCCAAACAAGGTTTTCCATTTTTCCCTTGTTTTTTTCTCTATGATTTTTTAGAACGGTAACATTATATCATTATCAGCAGAAAGTATGTGCTTATGCCATATTCACAATTCAAAAAAGGAGCCAAACAGTGTAGCCTTGTTCTACCTTACAAGGAGTCTATAAGTCAAGTAAAGGTTATATATCAGTATCATCTACAAAGCTTTATTAAACTAATAATGAGACAACAAAATACAATTCATCTTAAATTTCAACACCTTGTTCTTTACAATGTAATTTAAGAAGAGAAAAAAAAGAAACGAACACACAATTTGGGGTGACAGTGCTCTGGTAAAGCTTCCAGTATGGAACATGGGCCAGTTGCAAGTCACATGCAATGGATGCAGCATTTTCTTACTATTTGCTATTAAATACAACTTGAGAGAATATTTAATTCCATCTCACAAGTAGTAAAATCAAGGAGAGAATCATCAATTTAATTAAAGATATATGGTGACTTGACTCAAAGTCTCATAGATGTGTATAGATAATAAATTTAGTAAAGCAAAGATGAGAATATCCATTGAGAACAAAACTACCATGTGCTACTAATAGACTAATACGCTGCATATCTCTAGCCCGATGAGTAGAAACAAAATGGCAAGTAAAAGAATGCTCAAATGCGGTATCCTTTACTTTCCATTCTAGTTCCCTCCATTATTTTGAACTTCTATAAAAGTAGGACTAAGTCTTTATGAAAGGATATGTGAAATAGGCCCCAAAGATTTGTCTTAATTCAAAAGCCACCATGACAGGCCCTTTTTCTCTCCAGATATATGAGAGCAAGTTAATAAGGAATGGTAAAAACTTGTCAAAGATTCATTAATGAAGGTTTTCTTTTAACAATGCATCACTTTCATCAAGTATTTCTAAAGCTCAAGTTTCACAGATTGATATGGAACCCTTCAAACATCTCAGACATTGCAAAGACAGCACCGCTAAATATTAGTGGCACTTGAAGTATGACAATTGAATGAGTTATACATTAAAGGTGATAACTCTCAAAAAAAAATTAGCCGTCTTTCTCCGATACCCTGTAGCCAAAAATTGATAAAGGAGCATGTGTGGTTTCATTCTCCCTTTCCTAATAGAGCTATCACTTATTTGAATATTATTCAACATCCAAAGGATTATCAACAGGGGATGAGATTTTGACAATATTGTCACAGCCATCAGCCATGTTATGCAACTTACTCGGATGTGAAGTTCTCATATCTCGATTATCACCTAAGTATAAAAAACACTTTTTGCGGAGCAGTGCTCGGGCCATCTTGGGCTCCACTTTTTTGGCACGAGCTTTTTCTAGGAAGATGGTATTTAGACTTTGTATGAAATGAGATCAACAGCATTAAGTTCTCTTTAGCTGACAAAAAGAAGATTGACATATCAACTCAGGAACTATAACTAGATACCTAAAAGGTAACTCTTGGTAGAGGCTATATAACTGTAAATGATGAAATATATCTCAGTATCATCTACTAGCTCATTGACAAGTATCATAAGGTTGCCTCCGACAATTTGAAGAAGACAAAAGGTAATCTGGCAGCTTAATAAGGAAATGAACTATATATGTTACGACAAAACGATAGACAACCATTTCATCTAATCACCTTCTGATCTTTTTATTGAGAAAGGAGAAACCAACAAATGAAGAAACAAAACATCATGCAGCAACAACCGGAAGCATGCTATCTCAATTACTTGCAGCCAATATGAGTCCAGAAATCTTTAGTTTCCGCATCATTTTTTCAGTTGAGAAAGGGGAGACCCCTGGATCAAGAGTAGATCAGCTTTTCTACTCTGCTCTTATTAGGAAAGAAAGCATCTATCAACTATATGAGATGCTTGCTGAAAAGAGTACCTTTGAACATAACTAATTTAGGAACAAATCGACAAAATTAGTCGAGAAAATGTCACATGGGGAATGCATATGATGATTAAAATCGTGTGAATGTTAAGCGTTAATGTTAGAAGTGGTAAGTTCCAAACTTAGATACCATATTTGAAGAATGCATTTGTATTGTATTTGATACGTATAAATCAGTTGTTGCAGTTGTATGCATCAATTTCTTTTATTATGATAGTGGTGTCTGAGTCAGCTTGCACAAGGCTTGACTATTCCAAGGCTTAGGCAAACAGGAAGAATGAGCTGAATTTGAACCTGAGACTTCAGTTGTATGCATCAAATTATGAAGACTACATCATTTTTCTAGCAAAGATGAGGATGCAAAATGTGAATCTCCTTTTCCCTTTCCACTTTATAAGTATATCAATGAGCTCGGACATTATAACAATGGTTTATCATTGTTAACTATTTCGTCCAACGTGTAGCTCATCTACTTAAAGTTGAGTAGTATATGCAGAAAACAACGCCATATGGAAACTCATACAATATAGGAGAACATCATGGTAATCAAGTATCGTACATCAAGTTCATGACTAACAGAGAAACATCATGCTAAAACATAAGAAATTCATGCTCGCAGATTCTGTCTCAGAAATAAGCAAACACATAACTCTTATATTCAAACATAAATACATGAGATACAGAGTAGCTTATCCAGTGATAAACAGATAAATGTTAACTGTCTTTTCCACCCCTAAACTACATTCTTCAATATCTGATATGTAATCACATCAAAAGTCACTCTCCTACCACAAATGTTCCTAAAGGACAGCTGACATTACAGGTCAAAATATTTATGGTTCTTTTGATGGTCTTACAACTCAACAACTAACCCCAACTCCAAATGGAAAAAGAAGGTTGAATTAGTGCTTCTCTTTAGTCTTCACATTAAACAACACGATGATCATGTCCTTGTAGCATAGTTACATTGCTAACATTGAATCGTTACAAAGATTGTGTTAATAATACATCCAAATACAGACATACCAAAGATTCAGAATTCCCTCAATTGTTCTGCGATTTAACGGTATCCGATGAAGGAGCTGGCAATGCATACCCATTCTTGGGTAATTTTGCTAAAACACGCCTTTGTCCTGCTTCCTCCACATTCCCAAACAATTGCCTCCTCAAAACTTCATGCAAATGTCCAAACAACTCCTTCTTCAAAGCCTCAAAAGCCAAGTCAAGTCTTTCCAACTGCTCCATAGCATTTTTATTGTACATAAACAACCCATAGTACAAGTCAAAACTATCACTAGCAGTATTCTCCACCAAATTCAACAAAGTCTCATACCCTTTAGTATTAATAGGAGTTGTCTCCAAATCCAATTTCTCCAATAACCTCCCCATTGTATGTGTAATAAACTGTGAACCAGCTGCATATCTATCATGTTCAGCACACGTCATAGGCACCATCCTACAACCTTCTTTCTCAAATATATCAAGAAACCTATCGACCCTCGATTTTCTTGATTCCCCTTCACCAATTCTAACCTTATCAAACACGAACGCCAAATCTTTCCAACTATCTTTACCACTTTCAGGTCCAAACATAGGATGAGTACAAAGTATATCAAAATGGGTAGGCAAAACATGTAAAAAAATGTTCTTTGGAAACTCCTTAACAGACAAAACATCAACAAACAATGTGTTCCTTTTCAACCTCTGAATAGGCAATGACCTAAGTACAGGTTCAGTTGAAATAATTGAAGTACAAAGGACAATAACATCAGGGTGTTGCTCACAAAGATCATGTGGATCTTGGAAAAATGAAACACCTAATGAATTTGCAATATGGGAATAATCTGCTCTTGAATGAGCAAACACAATATGACCTTGACGAATGAAAGCTTTAGCTAAGAACTGACCAAAGTTACCAAACCCCACTATGGCAATTTTGAGTCTGTTTGATTGAGCATATTGATTTGATACTAAAGCTTCATAATCAAATGGTTGTGCTGCATCAATGGCAGTGATGCTAAGGAGGCGGTTGTTGTGGTTGAGTTGGGTTGGTGAAGAGATATGGAAGTGGCGGCGGTTAGTGGGGTGGGGGTGGGTGAGATGAGACCAACGAGAGGTGGGGGCGGGTGGTTTTGGCATAGATTGAAGTGGGGTGAAAGACAACATGGTATTGGTAAATACAATGTTGTCTTGTCTAACACACAAAGATTCTTGATTTTTGGTTCTTGATTCTTGATTTTTTTTTTTACTTGATTCTTGAAATGTGAAGGGGAGAATGGGGCAATGGGAGAGGAGGGAAAGGTGAGGGATTTATATTAGGGGGAAATGGGGGAAGGTAAAGAAGAAATGGACAGGTGGAGGACTTTTTCCAGGAAGCAGTGAGAGATTGAAAATTGGGATAAAACGTGGACAAAATCGAAAATGGGGTGTGGTGGACTACTTTTTTGTTTGGGTTGGGGGTGGGTGTTGGGGGTTCAAGAATCTTTTGGACTACTTTTTTGTTTGGGTTGGGGGTGGGTGTTGGGGGTTCAAGAATCTTTTGACTAAATACTTTTGCCGCTACTTAAATTTATCCATAAATTTTGAAAAAAGTGGTTGAAGAGCCTCTAAATTTGATATTGATTGTAATTTTAATCTTCAAATTATAGATAGTCTTTAAAATATCTCTAAGTTTGGTTAAGTAAATTTTAATATACCTCCAAACTATTATATATCATACTAAGTGCACTCACACCCATACACGCATGTGAGAGCTTTCATATCAGCACACAAACGATAAAAAATGTTATTTTTATATTTTTCTTTAATTAAAGGACGCAATGTCAGTCCCTCTACGCCAGAGCTCCGATTAGGTAAACACCAATTACTATCCAACTCCGGCCATCACCACGGCTTCCCTTCCATTTTTTCCTTGTTCTCAGCTTCCAACCCATATCCTTCTTTCCTTTCTTCGACGACAAGGCCCACTGTCTTACTGGAGGTGACGATCGGCCGGCAGAAACTCTACTTCATGCCACCCGTTACCTTCTCCCTCCCCCTCTTCTTGCTCGCCCTCCTTCTCCATCAACAACGAGCTCAAGATCACCGGAAAAAATGGCCATATCTGGCCCCCTTGCTATTTCCTAGCGTTGCTCCGGCGTCCCACTGTCTTCCCCTACCTTTTCTCCCTTCTCTGTTCTCCGTCAACCATGGCTATTATTTCTGGTTGAGGTCGATTTTTTATGATTTATGATCAGATCTATGTCTTTGCCGGTGATTCTTGCTTGTTTCTAGCATTGCTCTGGCCTTTGTCGTGGAAGTAACGTCGACTGACCCTCGTTTCTCACTGTTACGTCGGAAAATCTCCATTAAAATCGACGAGTTGGGTTTTGCTTATGTTTCATGCTCATCTATCTAGATTTGAGTCGGGCTTTACGTTTATGATTTATGTGACTGCTTGTCGATCGAATTTTAGTCGGAGTTTTGTATTAACCCTATTAGATTTTATATTAATTATTTTTCATTTTATTTTACCACGTGAACGACACATCAGTTGAAAATGCCAGCTGGACAGTCACTCGGGTGTATGAACTCGGGGAGTATTAAAATTCACTTAGCCAATTTTAGGGTGTTTTAAAGACTAGTCATAGGTTGGGACTAAAATCGCAATCCGTGCCAAATTTGAAGGTGTTTTAACCACTTCAGTCATAAAATTTATTTAGGCTCTCAAATAATGACATATTCTGATTGAACATCCTAGCATACGATAAAATATTCTTATTAAATACTTCTGTTTTAAATTTTGAAAATGGTTTGTTATGTGTTCTCATGCGTTTGTTACGTAATCACATAAAATATGTTACCTTGTTTAATTATACATATCAACGTCAATTGAAATAGGCTTGAACTTTTACATCTTATTGAGGTTAATGCGTATAATTAAAGAAAGTGACATATTTTAAGTGATAAACTTAATTGCGTAATGAGCGTATGAAAACATGTGCAGAAACTTTTCAAATTTTTAATCGAAAATGTCTAGTAGAAACACTTCATGATGTGTTTAGGTGCTCAATCGATCATAATTCAAATGTTTAAATAAAATTTCCTTATAATTTTAAAAGACTCAGAATATTCGATCAAACTTTTTTTTTTGATTTCTCATCTAATATCCCGTAAGTGCATTAAGATCTGATTAAATTTGAATTTACTATTGAAAAGCCCCATCAAAGTAAATTTCTTAATAAAACCATTTGATATTTGAAGTTTGAATAATTTTTGAGTAAGAATAGTATTAATAATAAAAAACATACTTGAATTATCACTTTTTGCGAGTTTCATCTTTGAGTTATCAATTATTTCATTATTATACTTGAACTATCATCATTTACGTATTAAAAATACATCTAAAAGCAAAATAAGCTAATTATCAATTATTTCCTCTTTCTATCTAAACTCTCAATTAAGTGTATTTTTATAATTCAAATAGGAATAAAAGCAGCTGACAGTCGAGACGTGCAACTCGTGAAAAAATAACAAGTCTGAATGTGTTTTTATCATTATCCCTTAAGAATAATATTGAAACTTTGATCGGTTAGACTACTAAATTCTTGAATGCTGATGACACATAGTATGAAGTTTGAATTTGAATGAGTAGAAGAGATCCAAAATAAAGGACTGTGGTTTACAGGTCGACGTGTCTGCTTTAGGGCTAACGTTGGTGCACAACTAGTTCTATACTGACATCATTTTAGGTTATAAAGATGTCCTGCAAGATTCGGTTTTATGTTCAATTAAAATGTTATAAAAAAGTAATACTCCCTTTGTTGCAAAATACTTGTCATATTTTTCTTTTAAAAAGTCAATTTGATTAAATTTTAAAGTTAAATTAGATTAGATTAATTTAATATTTTAAAATTAAAATTTAGATAATCAGAAACTATACCAAAAGTATTGTAAGTTGCAATTCTTCTCATATTAATATGATCGAAAAAATATAGCTTAAATTGTTGGTCAAAGCTCATATAGTTTGATTTTTGAAAAACGTAATATGATAAATATTTTGGGACATAGGGAGTAATATAAAGGAATTTACCAATTTCACTCAGAATACTTTTGTTTTTTTTGGTTTTCTATTCGGTGTAGGATACCCACATTGAAGTCCGACTAATTTGAATTCTTTTTTTGTGTGGATTGTCCTTCATTTGAGCTGGTCTTTAATGTTTGCCCCTCAAATCACTGATCTTTTATTTTTGCTCATATTCTCATTTAATGAAAAATTATGAGCTAAAGTATCCTTAATTCGTTGGTCTATGAAATTAGCGAGTCTAGGTTCGAACCTAACAGAGTAAAAAAGAAAAATAATTTCGCAAGATAAGATTTTCATAGAAACCATGTCTATTCGGTCAAAGTTGTATAGATATTAGATTATGCCCCTTAGGGCATAGTTTCTATGTAACTAGCCAGACAAGGCATAATTATAGTTTTTATGTAAGCGTAGTTTCTATGTAACTACATATAAACTACGAAATCAGAAAGTCTAGGTTCGAACCCAACAAAGTAAAAAAAATCACAAGGCATATTTTCTATCAAGGTACATAGAAACTATACCTTATCCGACATAGTTTCTATGTATCTTTTCGCGAATAGCCATAATTTCTATCAAAATATGTCTTGCAATTTTTCTTTTTTAACTATGCTGGGGTTCGAACTCAGAACCGCATGGATATTTTCGGTAACTTTTTTTTAGGCGAAGGGAAAAAATTAAAGACCATCAATTTGAGAGGCAAAAATAAAAGATCACCCCAAAATAGGGGCAATCGTGCGAATTACCCTTTTAAATTCATGTTGTGTAAGGCCCATTCAGGAAAAACACTCCCTACCAAAAAAAAAACTTCATACTCAAGACTTGACCCGAAATCTTTAATTAAAAAATGAACAGTCTCACCCCACGTTTTTTAGTGGTTCACTCACAATACTTCACATGTATTAATGTTCATACATAACTTCTAACTTTCTAATAATTTTTTTTTCTTAAATATCAACCTGTTCATATCTTTTATATAAAGTATCAGTGATTATTCAATTCTTTCAAGTGTTCTTTTTATGTGTTCATATATTCTGTTTGTGAGAGTTCGTGACTAATTTTATGTTTGTTTATTCAAGCTTGGAACTAAGCAAAGCTAATTAATAAGTCACAATTTGTTAGGAGTTTTTGTTTGTTAATGCACAAGTTCTTTTTCTCTACTTAGATTAAATGTACCTGATTGTTAATCTAACTGTAGACCCATTCATAAGAAGATGCACGATAATAAATTTGAAAAAGAAGATGATGCACGTTCGCAAAATTGCAGTGTACCAACTCCCAAATTAATTAGGAAAAGAAACAAAAGAAAGTGTAATGGAAGGATCCTATCACCAACTTTTTTCAATGGTCAAAACTTATTATTTCTTTGGTCGAAAGTGAGTTTATTCAACCAGTATAGAGTTTATACACAGCTAGTTCACATTGGACTCTAAAGCCAGTCTTTACAACTGTTCCTATACTAGGCTAACACAAAGAAAAATAAAATTTTAATTAGCTTATACAAGGTATATATATGTAAACTTTTTAGTAGCCTACTCCATTTACACATATTTTGTTCTCTGATGTATAATTGCAAGACGATGTTTCTAATCAGTTGAATATATGATCTGCACTTATCTTGAAATCTTCTTGCGTTCCTTTCAGTCCAGACTTGGTAGACAATAGCAGCTAGCAGAAATCCCAGTACACTTCCTCTAGGTCGATTGTTATGAATATTCTTAGAGAAGCCATATCACCTCTTCAGTTCAGGGGTCAATCTGCCTTGTTGTTCCAATCCAATTGAGTAGGATAGACCATATAAATCTTGAGTACCTGCCATCAAAGAACATATGTGTCACACCCCAAACCACAGGGGCGGGACCGGCACCTGGTGCCTTACTCGACTAAGCGTACTCATCTGTAACACTTCACAACTCAACATACGTAGGAACGTACCAAGTCATATCTCAACTTAGAATACCATAAACCGACAAGGCTATATTCGGATGGATCTGAAGATAATCAAACAAGACATATATATATATATATATGTGTGTGTGTATGTGTGTGTACGGACTGACAATGCGACCATATTCTCTGTAGGATAACTGATAAATAGAATACCCGTGATATACTTACCATAAGTATATCACGGTTTGGTGCATTGATTTTAGGACAATTTTGTATATAATTAGAATGTACACTTACCATAATTATATAATTATTATACAAGTAGAATAAGGTTTCGGAAGTAGACTAGGAATATAATTTTCCTATTATGAAAATTGTAAATTGTATATACTCTTTCATTAATGAAAATAATCAAGGGATTATTTCTTTCATGGTATCAGAAGTCTAGGTTGAGATTTTTTCCCCCAAAATTGTCGTCGGTTCCGAGCTTTCTTCATCGATTTCCGTGCAAAATTTTCAATCCCCAAAATTCTTTCTTCCCAATTCCTCAATCACCTATTATTCTTTCGTTATGTCTACCTCCAAAAACATGTTTCACCCTGCCCTTGTTGTTTCTAATATCATGAATCACATCCCTCTTATTCTTGAAATAGAAAATGTCCAATATGCGACGTGGACCGAACTGTTCAAAATTCACGCACGGTCATCAAGTCATCCATCACATAATCCCCGCGACTCCTGAGGACATGGAGGTGCCTAAACGCGAGGATGATACTAAGTTGTGGATGACTCTTGATGCCACTGTCCTTCAGTGAATTTACTCCACTATCTCTACCAACCTGTTGCAGACAATTATTGAGTCAGACGCTACGGCGATGGCTGCTTGGGATAGGCTGCGTGACATATTCCAAGATAATCGCAATTCTAGTGTTGTTACACTTGAGTAGGAATTTTCCCACGTTCATATTGAAAATTTCCCAAATGTTTCAGCGTATTGCAAAAGGTTGAAAGAATTGGCGGACCAACTCCACAATGTTGGTGCGCCTGTTAGCGACGATCGTCTTGTTCTCCAAATGGTTGATGGCCTCTCCGAGGCCTATAGTGGCGTTGGTACTCTCCTTCGTCAAAGTAATCCTCCCCCAAAGTTGTATTAAACCCGCTCCATGCTTACTTTGAAAGAAGGCGACTTGGCTAAAAAGGCGCCTACTAGTGCTAGTCCCGTGGTCATGATGACGTCCTTCTCTCCTTCTCAAAATTTTGGTGACAATTCGTCCCCAAACCGGTCTCAAGGGGGCGGCAAAAATAGTCGGAGAAATAATGGCAAAAATTGCGGGGGAAAACACGGCGATTCCGACAGTGGTAACAGTGGCCAAAACAGTGGCAGTGGGCTCCATCCCGGCTACAGTGGACCACCGACCCACTGGTCCTAGCCTTGGGCTCCTTGGCCGTGGGCAGTGGCCCAACGACCCACATTTCTCCCACGTTCCAGCCACTGGCCAGTGGGCTTCACAACAGCCCTATCGGCCCAATACCAATTAGGCTAGTGGCTCCCGACACGGTACTGGACCAGGGCAGCATGCATGTATTCTTGGGCCCCGGCCTCCGCAGGCCCATCACGCAGCGGTCCCCACCCCGACCGACATTAAGGCCATTATGCACACACTTGGTTTAACTCCACCGGACTCGAATTGGTACATGGACACTGGAGCCACTACCCACATGACATCCGATCAAGGTATTCTCTCGTCTTATTCTAATTTGAGCAACCCTCGTGGCATAATTATTGGTAATGGTAATGGTAATTCAATTCCAATTCGTGGTTATGGTCATAAACTTTATCCCCCCATCCACCTCTTATCTTGAAAAATACCCTTCATGCCCCTAAATTGATTAAAAATTTTGGTGTATGTCCGTAAATTCAAAATTCACTACTGATAATTATGTTTCTGTTGAATTTGATCCGTTTGGGTTTTCTGTGAAGGATTTCAAGACGGGGAGTCCTCTCATGAGGTGTAATAGTAGGGGAGATATTTATCCTATCATGCCAAGTTTTGATTTCTCGAGTCAAGCCTTGCCATCAACTTTTGCAGCCCTTGCTCCTTCCTTGTGGCATGCTCATCTAGGTCATCGGGGGGCATCTATTTTGTCTTCCTTAGATAAAAACAATTTTATTTCATGTAAGGGTACGCGTAGTACTCCGAATTGCCAGTCTTGTTCTTTAGGAAAAATTGTTAGATTGTCGTTTGTAGACTCCAATTCTCATACTTTAATGCCATTTGATATTATTCATAGCGATTTATGGACATCTCATATTCTCAGTTCTTTGGGTCATCGTTATTATGTTCTATTTCTGGATGATTATTCTAATTTTTTATGGACTTTTCCGATAGCGAAAAAATCTCAATTTTCCCACTTTTTTTAAAATTAAGAGCATTCACTAGAACCCAATTCGAATGGGAGATTAAAAATATTCAATGTGATAATGAAAAAGAATATGATAATGGGGTATTTCTGGAGTTTTGTGCTAATAATGGGATCAATTTTTGTTTGTCTTGTCCTCATACATCTTCACAAAATTGGAAAGCCGAACGCAAAATTTGTACCATTAATAACATTGTCCAAACTTTATTGATTCATGTTTCCGTACCCCCTCTTTTGGCATCATGCTCTACAAATGGCTACATATATTCTTAATATTCTTCCTACCAAAGGTTTGGCATATTCGTCTCCCCTTCAAATTTTATCCGTTGTTTCTGTCCACCACAATTAACAAACTTCAAGTCGTTTCTACCCCTTGTGTGTTTTTGGGTTATCCGTCTAATCATCGTGGTTACAAATGCTTTGATTTATCATCTAATAAAATCATAGTTAGTCACCATATTATTTTTGATGAATCCTAATTTCCGTTTGCTAAGGTGAGTAGTCATGTGTCTAGTTCGTATAATTTTTTAGATGACGGTATCTCCACGTATATTATCCACCATTTATCGGACATTTCCCGCACCCCGAATCTGCCAGTGGGCCTACTGCCCCTGGACATGCCATACCGTCACTGTCTACTGTTCTAGTTTCAGGTCCAGCGACTGTGCACAACCCAGTTACAAGCCCCGTGATTGGGCCAGTCTCGGTAATTGGGCCAGTGACCCAGCCCAATTCTGAAACTGGTCCAGTCTCGGTTTCTACATCCAGTGCTACTAACCGTGTTGGGCCAGCAGGCCCACTGCCTGTTAGCCAGTCTGTCACGTGTCCCAATGTTTCCAAAAATCCACATAATTCTCCCTCGAGTCATACACCGGTCACTCATAGTCAATGGGGTATTTTTAAACCAAAAGATATTTTAATTTAAATTCTAATGTTCTTATATCCCCTCTACCCCGTAACCCAGTGTCTGCTTTAAATGACCCGAATTGGAAAATTATTATGACCGATGAATAATGCTCTTATTGATAATAAGACGTGGGAGTTGGTTCCCCGTCCATCTGGTGGTAATATTATTCGGTCTATGTGAATTTTTGCTCATAAGAATAATGTTGACGGTTCTTTTGCGAGACATAAGGCTCATCTTGTAGGTGATGGTAAGACTCAGCAAGTGGGTGTCGAATGTGGTGAGACATTTAGTCCGGTGGTCAAGCCGGCTACCATTCGCACTGTGCTGAGCTTGGCTCTTTCGAAAGCATGGTCTATTCATCAGTTATATGTGAAGAATGCTTTCTTACATGGTGATCTCAAGGAGACAGTCTATATGCATCAGCCCTTGGGGTTTAGGGATCCCAAATATCATCATCATGTATGTTTGTTGAAGAAGTCCTTGTATAGGCTTAAGCAGTCCCCACGGGCTTGGTATAAGAGGTTTGCAGACTATGTTTCGACTATTGGGTTCACTCACAGCAGGTCTGATAATTCATTGTTCATATATCGTCGTGGTTCTTTCTTGGCTTATATACTGTTATATATGGATGATATTATCTTGACTGCCTCTTCTGATGCATTACGCCAGTTTATCATGACAATGCTCAGTTCTGAGTTTGCTATGAAAGACTTGGGGCCCTTGAGTTACTTTTTGGGGATTGTTGTCACACGTCATGCAGATGTGTTGTTCTTGTCCCAATGGAAGTATGCAGCTGAGATCATTGAGCGAGCTGATATGTCATCATGTAAGTCCACTTCCACTCCAGTTGATACTTAACCCAAGCTAGGGGCTGCGGCTGGCTCCCCGTATGAGGATCCGACCCGATATCGTAGTCTTGCAGAAGCCCTTCAGTATCTTACTTTCACGTGACCATATATTACATATGTCGTACAGCAGATGTGATTGTTTATCATGATCCTATGGTTGAACATATGAATGCGCTAAAACGCATTGTTCGATACATCCAGGGGACACTTTATTATGGCTTACATTTATATCCTTCGTCGACGTCTACACTTGTCTCATATACAGATGCTGATTGGGGTGGTTGTCCAGATACCAGACGGTCTACGTCTGGCTATTATATGTTTCTTGGTAACAACTTGGTCTCCTGGTCTGCAAAACGTCAGTCGACTTTATCCCGCTCCAGTGCAGAGGCCGAAAATCAAGGGGTTGCCAATGTGGTCTCTGAATCATGTTGGTTACGTAATCTGCTTTTAGAGCTTCATTGTCCTATTCAGAAAGCTACCTTGGTTTATTGTGATAATGTTAATGCCATCTACCTTTCTGGTAATCCGGTTCAGCACCAGCGCACTAAACATATCTAAATGGACATTCACTTTGTTCGCGAAAAGGTAGCTCGTGGACAAGTACGTGTCTGCCATGTCCCTTCCAAGCATCAAATTGCAGACATCTTTACAAAGGGTCTTCTCTCAGTCCTTTTTGAAGATTTTAGGGACAGTCTCAGCGTATGAAGACCGCCCGCTATGACTGTGGGGGTGTAATAAATAGTATACCCGTGATATACTTACCATAAGTATATCACAGTTTAGTGCATTGATTTTAGGACAATTTTGTATATAATTAGAATTGTACACTTACCATAATTGTATAATTATTGTACAAGTAGAATAAGGTTTTGGAAGTAGACTAGGAATGGGATTTTTCTATTATGGAAATTATAAATTGTATATATACTCTTTCATTAATGAAAATAATCAAGGAATTATTTCTTTCAATAACATCGAGGCCTACAAGGCTGTACTGTACATACTAGACATAAACAGGACATGTCTACATTCCTCTAATGAAGATCCACTATTTTGTGATCGGGACAGGTCCCCGACCTACCCATCATGGCTATATACATAACAAAATACTTCAGACTCTAGACGTGGCAACTCCGAATGACATGGAGCTTACCAATCAAGCTGAGCTCAACAACGCCTACTGGGAGGCCTGTAAATTATGGCTCTATGAAACGTTTGCAAAACATGTCCTTAATTCCTAATCTAGTTGGAAATGGTCAAAATAAATGTGAAATTTGTGTTGAAGCTAAGCGTTCCAAAAAACCTTTCAAGACTGTCACTAATAGACAAACGGGGTTACTTGAATTGGTACATACGGATTTAGCTGACTTTAAAAATACCGAAAGCAAAGGCGGCAGACGGTATTGCATTACATTTGTTGGTGACCATTCTAGATATACCAGTATCTTTTGAGAACAAAAAATGAGGCTGAAAAAATATTTTTAACTTATAAGGAAGAAGTAGAAAACCAATTGGACCGTAAGATTAAGAGACTTAGGTCCGATAGAGGCAGTGAGTACAGAACAACCTTTTTAAAGGAACTTTGTGAGCAAAATGGTATTATTTATGAATTCTCCGCTCCATATACTCCCCAACAGAATGTCATTGCTAAAAGGAAACAGGACCCTTAAAGAGATGATGAATGCAGTGTTGATTAGTTCTGGGTTGCCCGATAATATGTGGGGGGAGGCCATACTTTCTGCTAATTATGTGTTAAACAAAGTGCCCCATGAGAAACTAGACAAAACCCCTTATGAGTTGTGGAAAGGGCATGGACCTAATCTAAAATACTTGAAAATCTGGGGGTGTTTAGCTAAAGTGGGTTTAACTTCCTTTAAAAGGGAAAATATTGGTCCTAAGACTTTTGATGCTGTATTTATTGGTTATGCTAGAAATAGTGCAGCTTATAAGTTCATGTGCTTGAATGATAGATCTGTGTGTGAATCTAGAGATGCTGATTTTTTAGCATATTTTACCTTTAAAGAAAAATGATGTTTCTCATGGTGTGTCCATTTCTGTTTCTTCTTATTCTATGCCTTTACCTTCTCCTATTGTTCAAATTGATGCTATAGAACCTAGGAGAAGTAAGAGATGTAGAACTGAAACTAGCTTTCGTCTTGATTTTTGACTACTTTTCTAACTGAACTCAATGATGAGGATGAACTAGTTCTATGTTTTCACGTGTTTGATGATGAGCCTAAAACTTTTGAAGAGGCTATGAGTTTAATTGATGCTAGTTTTTGGAAGGAAGCTGTTAATAACGAAATAGAGTCTAATATGTCAAATCATACATGGGAACTTGTTGACTTGCCTAAAGGAAGCAAAGACATTAGTTGTAAATGGATCTTTACAAGAAAAACTAAAACTGATGGTTCAGTTGAGAGGTACAAGGCAAGACTAGTAATTAAAGGATTCACACAAAAATTTGGTGTTGATTTCTTTTACACTTACCAATAACTAAGATCGCCACAATACATGCTTTACTTGCATTAGCTTCAAGTTATAAGTTGATTGTACATCAAATGGATGTAAAAATTACTTTTTGAAATGGCAACTTAGAGGAGGAAATTTATATGGTACAACCTCCTGATTTTGTGGTTCCCGGACAGGAACAAAAAGTGTGTAAGTTAAAGAAATCTTTGTATGGATTAAAACAAGCTTCAAAACATTGGTACGAAAAGTTTCATAAAACTATTCTTAATTTTGGATTTATTGTGAACCGCGCTGATGCTTGTGTGTATTCAAAAATGGTTGGCTCTGATTGTGTTATTGTCTGCTTATATGTAGATGATATGTTGATTTTTGGTACACATATTGATGCTATTAATGAAACTAAAAAAAATTTGTCCTCTCGGTTTGAAATGAAAACTTAGGTGAAACAAATGTGATTTTGGGTGTTAAGGTCACTAAAACTATTAATGGTATATCCTTGTCTCAAGCTCATTATGTAGAGAAAGTGTTAAAGAAATTTAACAGTTTTGATGTTGTGCCTGTTAAGACTCCTTATGATTCTAGCATTCACTTGAAAAAGAATAAAAGCAATAGTGTGTCTCAATCTGAGTATGCTAAAATAATTGGGAGTTTGATATTTCTAATGAACTACACTCAACCTGACATAGCCTATGAAATTAGTAGACTTAGTCGTTATACCCATAACCCTAGTAGAGAGTATTGGAATTCTCTTAAGCGTCTGTTGAAGTACCTTAGAAGTACTATGGATTGGGGTCTGCACTATGTAGGATTTCTTGCAGTGTTAGAAGGTTATTGTGATGCAAATTGGGTATCTGACAATGATGAGGTCAGTTCTACTAGTGGATATGTATTCACTTTATGTGGAGCAGCGATATCTTGGAAGTCTTCAAAATAAACTTGTATTGCCCGGTCCACTATGGAGTCTGAGTTTATTGCTTTGGACTTGGCTGGGCAAGAGGTGGATTGGTTGAGAAACTTATTGGTAGACATTCCATTATGGGGGCGACCTGCCCCACCTGTATCTCTACATTGTGACTCACAGGCTGCTTTTGTGTTGCCAAGAACAATGCATATAATGGTAAAAAGAGACATATACATGTTAGGCATGAATCTGTGAGAACTTTGATAGTGAGTGGAGTGATCACTATGGAGTATGTGAGATCTGAGAGGAATATAGCAGATCCATTAACTAAAGGACCAAACAAGAGACTGGTCCTAGATACGTTTGTTGAGGAATTCATGGTGGATACCCAACCTTGTTCGTGCAAGGTTTTCCTGTGGACTAACGAAGCCATGGAAAGACTCATATTTGTACATTTCTTATTCCTATAACGAGTACATTTTGTGAGGTTAAGCTTTTAAGCTTTTAATGAGTTCATAGACAAAAATTTGGGTGGTCCTATTGAGATGGACTTGATGAATTCATAGCCTATATATTGAGAGGTTGAGCTAAGACTCTTAATGGTTTCATATCCCAGGGTCTGGGTGGTCTTTGTGATAGACTTGATGAAATTACCTACTTGAGTGTGAAGGTTTGGCCACCTTCTATGAAAGACTTGGATAGTTTTTCTAGAGCACTCATGAGCATCCCAAATATAATGGCCTTTGTTGGTTGGTTATCACGGAACTCATAATATTTAAAGGTAAGATATGTGTTATTGGGAGTTATTTCTTAGTTGGGAGAGTTCCGGATTCGTCCACTCTCTTGATAAAGAAGTTGCCTAATTTTCACTATGTGTTGGTTCAATCGCAAGACACCAATACTTAAGTATCAAGCCTACTTAGATGCTCAGAACTATTCTTGTTTGTGTTGTTTTATTTTTCCTTTGTATATGTGGGGGATTTGTTGGAAATAATTCAAAGGATGGAGCAATTTTAATGAATTTGTAACTGTAGCTTGATTTCAAATTTTAATAAATTCGTAACTGTAGCTTGACTTCTGCCCCTTTACTGATTTCTCTCATTTATCATCTTCGGTTACGATTTGTTTTCTACTTTAAAAGGATCATTTGGGGTTGCTTTTGAAAAAGACACAAAACATTCTTCTTCTCTTATCTTCTGAGAACTCTTTGTTCTGAGCATAGTTATGGGTTCCTAATTTCCTTTATTTAAGTGCACATTAGGGGAAATCGCTGTGTAAAATCTTGGGGGGGGGGGGCAACTCCAAATCCGATTGCACCTAGTTGGGGTGAATTTTGCTTCTAAGATAGTGTTCCTTAACACGTCACAGCTTCACATATATATCAAATATTATGCCCTCTTACCTAACCAGTTTATGATTTTGCAGTACTCAGTTCTTATAGGAGCAACATGCAATAGGCCAAAATTCCTTAACATAGTTTGGGTTAGTTACATTAAGGACTAAAGTAATTGTTGTGCATTAATACTTTTCAACAATTTCCTATTTTAAAAAACATGTAAGATATCATCTATTACCTCATCCCCTACCAATGTCCAGTATTCTCCGAACAATTTTACAGGAAATCCATCAATACCATGAGATTTATCACATGGAAGATTTTTCAGATGAGTGTATGTCATCTCTAGTAACAAGATGTATCATTTGACTTTGTTGATCAACTGTCAAACAAGGACCATCTCTTGAAATACTTACTTCAAGATAGGGCAATTCTATTACAGATGTGCCAAACAATTGTTGGAAGAAATAAATAAACTCCTATTAAATCAGTTTTTGATCTGTCAGTCTATCTCCTTAAGAATTGCAAATTGATACAATTATATTTCTAACTTGTCTGACCTTAAGGTGTGCATTAAACAATTTTGAGTTTGAGTCTCCATATGCTATCCGAATGGGAGCTTTGGAGTAACTGGTAAAGTTGTTGCCATGTGACCAGGAGGTCATGGGTTCAAGCCATGGAAACAACTTCTTACAGAAATGAGAGGTAAGACTACGTACAATAGACCCTTGTAGTGTGGCCCTTCCCTGAACTATGCGCATAGCGGGAGCTTAGTGCACCGAGCTACCCATTTTTAGTCTCCATATGTTATCCAGATGGCCCTGGACTTTTGTCTCAACACTTGCTCATGGATAGAATTTCACTTATGTATCTATGTAATGAATTCTCTTTCTATTATGATAAAAGAGTCATCCAATAGATTGGTCTTCAATTATCTTGTACTTCTTGTAACTAACCTCTCAGATCACCCAGTCTAGAATCAAAACATCATTATTAGTATCTCTTCTGTTTCAAAAAGAGGAGTATTATTTAACTTTTAAGAACAAAAATCTACGTATTTAAAATTATTGTAAGAATATTTTCCTCCATTGTAACATTCCAAAAGTGTTGTAAGTATACCATAAATACAACATCATCTAAGGCTAGGATTAGGCTAAGATTAAGACAAGATTAGGATATGATTATGCTATTAGTTGACTATCTTATCTACCTACCATATTCACATGATCCTAACATCAATTACAATTATTACTAAATAATTACAATAAATATTCTATTAATTATAGTTATTCTATCACACCCCCACAGTCGAAGTGGGAGGTAGGCGTATGCTGAGACTGTCCCGAAAATCTTCAAATAAAACCAGCAGAAGACCTTTAGTAAAGATATTTTCAATCTAATAGCATGACGGGACATGTAAGACACGTACTTGCCCACGAGCGATCTTTTCGCGAACAAAGTGAATATCCAGCTCAATATATTTAGTGCGTTGATGGTTTACCGGATTCCCAGAGAGATAAATAGCACTAACATTATCACAATACACCAATGTTGCCTTCAGAACCGGACAATGGAGCTCTAGAAGAAGATTCTGAAGCCAATAAGATTCAGACACTATATTGGCAACACCTCGGTATTCTGCATCGACATTGGATCTGGACAACGTCGCTAGCCGTTTGGAGGACCAAGATACCAAGTTATCACCAAGGAATATACCATAACCAGACGTGGAGCGTCTGGTGTCCGAACAACCTCCCCAATCGGCATCTGTGTAGGAAACAAGGGTGGATATCGACGATGGATATAAATGCAAGTCATACTCTAGAGTACCCTGAATATAACGCATAATGCGTTTGAGATCATGCATGTGGTCCTCCATCGGGTTGTGCATGAATAGACAAACCTATTGTACAACATAAGAAATGTCTGGCCTTGTGAAGGTGAGATATTGCATGCCCCTACAAGGCTGCGGTAATGTGTCGGGTCGGCATATGGCTTGCCGGAGGAGGCGCTCAACTTGGGTTTAGTATCAATCGGAGTTGCCGACGGCTTACAAGATGACATGCCAGCCCCTTCAACAATCTCTGATGCGTACTTCTTTTGGGATAAAAATAAACCATCTGCATGACGTGTCACAACTATCCCTCAGAAGTAGCTTAGTGGCCCTAGATCTTTCATAGCAAACTCAGAGCCAAGCAGTGACATAATGGACTTGCGAAGAGCATCGGATAAGGCAGTTAAGATAATATCATCCACATATAAAAGAAGGTAAGCAATATTATTACCCTGATGGTAGATGAACAAAGAATGATCAAAACGATTGTTAGAAAACCCAATATGCGAAACATAATCCGCAAACCTCTTGTACTAGGTACTGGGGCCTGTTTGAGCCCATATAATGATTTCTTTAGCATGCACACATGATTTGGATAAGTGGAGTCTCGGTATCCCAAAGGCCGGTACATGTATAATGTTTCATTTAACTCTCCATGGAGGACGATATTTTTTACATCTAGCTGATGAAGCGGCCATGCTTTCAAAAGAGCCAAACTAAGAACCGTTCTTATAGTCTCCTGTTTAACCACCAGATTGAATGTCTCCCTGCAATCCATACCAACCTGTTGTGTCTTTCCATCACCTACAAGACAGGATTTATGCCTCTCAAAAGTACCGTCAGATTTTTCTTTGTCACTGAAAATCCACATAGACTGAATCACATTAGCATTAGGGGGACGGGGAACCAACTCTCACGTCCTATTTTTAATAAGAGCATTAAATTCATCATCCATAGCCATTTTCCAATTCGGGTCATTAAGAGCAGACACAGAATTATGAGGTAATGGTGATTTTGTAACCCATGTGTGAAGTCTATATTTTGTATTGGGTTTGAAAATGCCGTGTTGACTATGAGTGACTGGCCACTGGGCCGGAATTGGAATTGGGCCAACGGCAGTAACGGAACTGCCTAGCAGTGAGCAGTGAATTGTGTCGTGACCCATTCTGCCAGGTGTTGGGCCATGACCCAAGCAACTTCCAGGCAGTGGGTTGCTTGGCATTGGGCTGCCAGGTAGAGGCCTATTATTCCCGAAAGTGGCTGGGCTCAGGCAAGGAGGCCTAGACCGCTAGGCAGTGTTGGGCTGTGATTGGGCCACTGTTTCTGGGCCCAATTCTCTCAAAAATTCTGGGTTGGCCAAAATAATGGGTTTGGGATGGGTAAAAAAATGTTGGGCCAAATACGGGGGTATGCCATCATCTAGAAAATCGTAGGTAGGAGGTCTGGACCCATGCATTTTTGTAGATGGAATATTTGTTTCATAAAAAATTATGTGATGACTCACAATGATTTTATTGGAGGATAGGTCATAACATTTGTAACCTCGATGATTGGAAGGATAGCCCAAAAAAATGCGAGTAGACTGGGGTTGAAGTTTGTTGATTGTGATGGATGGAAAAATAGGATAGCATAAGTACCCAAATGCCCGTAGATGAGAATAAGATGGGTCCCTTAGGTATAAGATTTTTAAATGGACTTGGTAGGACAATTGTTTGTTGGGAAGTATGTTCACTATATAGGTTGCCATTTGTAGTGCGTGATGCCAAAAGGATGGTGGTAGAGCGGCATGAGCAAGGGATGTTCTAATAATGTTATTGATGGTTCAGATTTTTCTTTTCGCCTTTCCATTTTGAGAGGAGGTATGAGGACATGAAAGACGAAAGGCTAAACCATTAGCATTGCAAAAATCCAAAAAAGACCCATTATCAAACTCCCTACCATTATCACATTGAATATTTTAAATATCCCGTTCAAATTGATTTCAGATGAATGCTCTAAAAGTGAGAAATGTGGAGAAAACTTGTGATTTTTTAGATAATAGAAATGTCCACAAAAAATTAGAGTAATCATCTAGCAAGAGCAAATAATATTTATGGCCCGAAGAGCTCAAAATTGGAGATGTCCAAATATCACAATGGATAATATCAAAAGGCATAAGTGTGCATGAATTAGAGGAAACAAATGGCAATTGAACATGTTTTTCAAGTGGACATGATCGACACATATTTGAATTATGTGTTTGAGTACATGAAATAAAATTATTTTGTTTAAGGGAGGCTAAAACAGGTGCTCCCGGATGACCCAAACATTCATGCCACAATGAAGGCGCTAAAGCTGCAAAGGTGGATGGTAACTTGTCTCGATGGTTGGGTGTGGTGATTGGATAGAGCTCACCCTAACTATCACATCTCATTAGATACATCCCCGTCTGAAAATCCAAAAGGATCAAAATCAACAGAAATTCAATTATCAGTAGTAAACTTTCTAAATGAAACTAAGTTTTAAATCAATTGTGGGGCATAAAGGACATTCTTTAAAGTTAATGGTGGGTTTGGTGGAGACAATTTGGTAGAACCATAACCCCGAATTGGAATAAAATGACCATTTTCGACAATTATATCATTATTTTTGCTCAAATTAGAATAGGACGAGAGATTACCTTGTGAGGATGTCATATGAGACATCGCTTCGGTGTCAAAATACTAATTTGCGTCAGGCGGATTAAGTCTGAGAGTGTGCATGGTGGACTCAATATCGGTTGGGCTAACCACTGCCGAATGGGCCTCCTGGCACTAGTTCGGTAGTGGCCCAAATGCTGACTGTCCGCGGATGTTAGCGCTGGGCCCAAATCTAGTGGGATGCTGGATGGCAGTGTGCTGACCAATTTGCCTTAGACTGGGCCTGGCCCAATTTCCTGTGGGAAACGGGCATAGTGTCACAGCCCAAGGCCACTGTCAGGCCCACTGTGATGATCCACTGTCCCACTGGGCTCGGGGCTGCCACTGCTGGTCGGAATTTGGCTGCTGGTTACCACCCCTGCCGTCAGTTTCACCGCCACCAGAATTCTGGTGGCCTCCACATTTGCCACCACCGCGACCACCACCACGATTTTTACCACCATGTCATCCTTTTTGTCCCCAGCTTGGTGGCAAAGTGTCAAAATGTGTATAAGCTTCATTGGATGAGGCGGCAACTATGGCGGAATTCGATACGGTTGCGGTCTTTTTGGCGAAACCCATCTCTTCAAGAATAAGCATAGAGAGGGCTTGGTAAAAAAACGGTAAAGGATTGCTTTGGCAGATAAGCGTACCCACGCCACTATACGCGTCGGTAAGGACGACAACCAATTGTAAAACCAACCGATTATTTGTAACCGGCGACCCAACGTTCTTGAGTTGGTCCGATAAGACTTTGAGGCATTGACAATAAGCGGATGCATTCGGAAAGTCCGTCATGTTAGTGGTGGAGAATTCTTGCTCCAGGGTGACGGCTCGGGAATTCTTGTTATCTTGGAAAATATCCCGTAAGCGATTCCAAGCCTACATCATCGTGGAGTCGGGTTCCATAATTGTATGCAAAAATCGCTTGAAATGGTTGCATAAATCCACGAAAGAACCGTCGCATCAAGTGTGATCCACAGTTCTTTTTCATCATCGGTGTTCAACACCTTTTGCTTGCCCTTTTTCGGTGGGATTATGTGATGAATAACCCGGTGGGAGCGGCAACATATTTTAAATAGCTTTGTCGAAGTTGCGTAATGAACATTTTTCATCTCAAGGATGATGTAAATATGAGTTTTGATATTGGAAATGGTAAGAGCGGGATGAAATGTGGATTTAGAGTCAGACATTGTTAACGGAAAAAAATAGAAAACTATGGTGGTCGGCCGGTTGAGGGGGGATGGCCGACGGTGGAGGGTGTATTTTCTAGGCTAGGATTTCTTCCCTAAACTCTTGATACCATGTAAGAATATTTTTCTCTATTGTAACATTCCAAAAGTGTGGTAATTATATCACAAATACAACATCTTAGGCTAAGATTAAGCTATTAGTTGACTATCTTATCTACCTATCATATTCACATGATCCTAACATCAATTACAATTATTACTAAATAATTACAATAAATATTTTATTAATTATAATTATTCCATCAATTATAAATATAACGCATGGATTGTAATCTCACGACTTTATACCAAGATTTAGAAAATTTAGCTTTCGAAGTATCAGAGTTGTCTCACCCAACAAAAAAGACCGATTTTATACCTTTTTATAAATATTTTTTTAGTTATATGAGTCGTTTCATAGAGGATTGGTAAAAAGATAACAAAAAACTACTAATCAAAACGCATAAGATGTTTTAAGGTCATTTTGTTCTATTTAATTCGTAACTGATGTAAAATATCATTTCTTAGAACGCCTTTGACAACTAGGAAAGTGTTAAATTAGGCTATATATAATATACTACCTGCCATATTTTTAATATAGGCATTTTCTTATTCAAAAAAGTCAAGTTGCACATATGTGATCTCTAGTTTCGGTGCTTCTCTTAATTAAGTAGTATTTCTTAGGAGTAATGTTTAATCTTCCAAAACGTTTTTATCAAGCTATTTAAGAAAAAATATTTTTTTATGTGTCTGCATTTGTTGAGTAAATAATCAGTAAATTGGTATTGTTATGCCAGTTTTAGTTTGATAATACTATTTTTACCTTTGGCTTACATTACAAGTTCAAAGTAATCAGAGATCAAGTTGCCAATAGTTTATATTTTTGGTTAATTATTTCTAGTTTGCTTCCTAAATCTTCCATGACTTTTTCATAAACTTCATTAAATAGGATGTTAGTAATTTTTAATAGTAAGTATTGACTTAACTCCTCCCTCTTGATTTTAGTTGCTTCCTTCAAGTTATTTCTTTTAATATAAAATCTTGAGATTCTACGCTAATCATACTATTTATCGAACAAACACAAAGGGCATAGTTAAAGAATGTATTGTTTGCTCCTTAACTTTTTAAACTAAGGGTGAAATGAGAAAAAATAATTAATTTTATCTTGAACTTCTAAAATGACAAATAATTTAACACAATTATTTTAGAAAGTACGATAAACAATTTGAGACAAAGGGAGTAGTTGAAATATAGTGAGATCTCAAGTACTCAAGACCTAATTTTGCCAAAACTTTCAAGTTTTCCTCCTTGAGTAAACTTTTTTCGAACTTCAATTAATACCTTACGGCTCTTGTTAGTGCACGTGTGAGTGTATAATTAATTATATATAAACCTATCTTTAGCGGGTTGATCACGTTTTGACTTATTTAAGCATGAAATGAAAACCAAATTATGTAATCAACCCCACAAAAATACAATGTTGTTAGATGTTAAATTTCATTACGAAACTTGATCTTTATAAGATGCATGTAGGCATGATATCATAATCAGCTGGGAGATAAATTGACACATTTTTATTAAAAGACCTTCAAAATATTAGAAAAAAAGCAAGTATCTTCAAGTTTCTATCTAATTTAATTAAGAATGTTGTTAGAAAGAATTTAAATTTTATGTATTAACGATGTAAAAAATTATACGTATCAAATCATGTATTAAATAGTTATAAGTATTTATTTTAATAAATAAATTAATAATCTATCTAATAAAAATATTAACTATATAACCTACTATCACAAAGTAATATTTATTGATAATATTAGAAGAAGCTTTACATAGTCAATGTATACATATAACTTAACTCCTCAAAGGATTCAATATCTTTAAACTTATGTGTAATTTGATTTACCCTATTTTTTGAGTTGGAGATTGACGATGACTGAGCGTACTTTAATAGCTCGTAGTGGAATATTCTTCAATGAATTCGTTATATAATTATCTTCTACTCTTGAGGTTATTTAACTTAATTTAAAAATAATAATATCTATATAGCTTTGACGAGTTTCAAGAATTAACAACATTTTATACATGAACCTAACTTCTGAATTATTTACTTACTATTTTCTTTCACTATTTACTTCCTCTCTATCTAAGACATAGACTTAGCAGTAAACAGATTATTGCACACGTATGAAAAAAATGTCTAAAATAATGGTTTGAAATGCTAAAAAATCATAATGAACTTTGATTAATTTGAATAGGAAAATTTTGCATTTCCACGGAAACTATTACAATTAAGAGAGGAACGTTTCAGATTAACTCATAAAAGAAAATTAAGAACAATATAAAAGACTGAATCCTTACATAATACACATGTTCCTTCTAGTCAAGGTCCAAATTTAATTTGATAATTTATATCCGTGCCGTCCCAAAAAGGTCATATTAAAGAGAAAAGGTCATATTAAAGAGAAAAGTGGGAAAATAGCCACTTCTTTCTAACAGCTGTTATCATATATTAGTACTTCAAGAATTATAAATGTTTAATCACTTTTTTGATATAGAAGAAGTTTTGGATAAAAACATTCCCAACTAAACCATAGAATATCTACGAGAAATGCTCATGGAATTCGAAGGATTGACAAGTGGAACGCAAGAAATGATTCATGGGGTTTAAAACCTTATGATTTGTTTCTTAGTTTTAAATCTTTATAAGTTCAATACAAATAAATGATTTATGGGGTTCAAATGTTTATAAGTTCGTTCTTCTACGTTTTACGTAGGGTAATTTTTTCTTAAATCTTTTTTCTTGTTAAAGTGTGGTTATTCCTTGCTACTCTTTTAAACCGTTTCTAAAAACTCGTAGCGAACCCGAAAACTTATCATTCCACCTAATTTTTACCATATTTAACCAACTAAAACATGGAACAACTCCAAGAAAGCTCATGAAATTCGAAGAATTGACAAGTGAATTACAAGGAACGATTCATGGGGTTCAAAAGTTAATTGGAGTATCAAACCTGCTGAATTTTTGAAATTTTATAAGTTCAATACAAATGAACGATTCATGAGGTTTAAACTTTTACAATTTCTTCCATTTTTTAAGTAAGGGTACTTTTATTCAAATTTTATTTTGACAATAAAATGTGATTAGTCCTTATTACTTTTTTTAAACGGTGGCTAAAAACTCATAGCGGACCCGAAAACTGATCTTTCCCCCTAATCTTCTCTATTAAGAGAATTTCCCATCTGTGTTGTTAGTACGTTTAGAGAAACACAAAGAACATACTAGAGTAGTTATCACTCGAATGGAACCTCAAAATCATGATAATAAATTGCAGCATTTGGAAATGCCTAATTACAAGTAATTATAGTTAATTGTAACAAATGAAAATATGACCTACTCACATCAGTGGCAGAGTCAAAATTTTCATATAGGGAGTTCAAAAATATAAAGAATTGAATACACGAAGAGTTAAGGGGGTTTAATATCTACCGCATATACATAAAAAATAATTTTAAAGTCGTATATATAATGTAATTTTTAGCTGAGGGGGTTGCCTACCTATTTCCGCCCCTGACTCACATGTATAATGATAATTAAGTGCGACAATTTGGTAATATGATGACCTAATCACGTGTAATTATACTTAATTGCATTTTGGAAATTTAACTATGTGGGATTGAATTTTTCCCTTATTTAGTGACTTAAACACGTGTGTCCCGCATGTCGGAAACATTGTTTCTTCGCACATGCCTAATCTACTAATGAGTAGATGATATTAGTGCCAAGTATCATCAAATTTCGTTAAGAAATGAAAGAGATATTGCTACACAAAGTAAGGTTTTGAGACATGAATATATGGATTGTTTTGGTCAAATAAACAAATCTCCCACCTAGGTAGAAGATGGAAGGATTGAGCACTATATAAACTCTATTTTTGAGTAAGGGTTTGGGACCTAAAGGGGTAACCCGTGTGTTAAGAAGAGGGAGGACCTAGGTAAGCTTGGGTTATGGACTAAGCCTCACACGCGCGCCGCCGCTCACCCGTCCGGTCCAGGCTCGGGTCACGGACTGTGGGCTGTCTTTCAAAATTTTCCTTTTTGGTCCCTGAAATATTTCTTATTTACATTTTGGTCTTGAAAGTTTCGGAGATAACCAAAACGTTGCAACTATTCTGACTTCAACAGTCAAAAACGCCATCTTCTTCACCTATAAATTGAACATTATTGTTTAGTTTGAAACACAAGAAATACATAACAAAATTTCTGACAGAAATCCTCTCCTCTCTTCAGCAGTCTGTTCTATATTTTTTTCTTCGCCAGAATCAACCTTATTTGCTTTGTTCAATTGAGCCAAAGGCCTCAATTTATAGTGTAAGGAGAAGACCCCTCAACTAGCCAACTAATGGCCTTCAATAGCCATGTAATTGAACTTAATTGAGAGGTTACATTCATCAAAATAATGGCTGAATTCATGTGCCAAGTAATGGAGAATCAATGCTCCAAAACCAGCCCAAAGGTCAGAACTTTTCCACTTTCCGTCGCAGCATTCTGCCTCCGAAGCACCGCGGCTCTGTGAATTACCGCCGCGGATCCAGTGACTGGCTAACCAATTAGCACCGCGGCGCTTCCTGGGAGGCGTCGCGGCCCTTCAAGGCTCCACGGCGATTTCAGAATCATTTCATCTTACACTTCGTACACTTATTCTTTCGTTTACCAACGTGGAATACTTTGTCATTTGGCCAATAACCGTCCATCATTCTATGTCTCAAGCGTATTACATACGTACCAATATCTATTTCACTAATGAAATTTGTGATACTTGGCACTACGTGTGCACGTGTGTGGAAGCAACGTTTCTGACGTGCGGGGTCCCAATTGTTTGAGTCATAAATAATGGGATATACTTAATTCCACATTAGTAAATTTCCAACAAAATGTACTTGAACACATTCGTATTATTATTAAGATTAATATTTATAGCATTTACGATTATTGAATTATTATTTGATTGTTTGTAAATATTCATTAATGTGCATCCCTTGAGCTTACGTTGTCATTAATAGAGTGAGATATTGATGATAGAGCGTAACTCTAAAATAGCCTCGACTAATGATCATCGCGAATGGGATATCGATGATATGTTATAAGTCGACATGTGGTCTGTATCACATTCTTAGATAATGTAGTATGTCTCATCTGCTACTAGTGATGGATATACCCTGCTGATATACTATTTGTTATACTTGTATAAAGTATGATCAGCGTGTGGGAGATAGAAGTCCTTAGATTTGAGGTCAATGTGCACATTATCTACAAAGTAATATACTTTGATCTAGTCCTAAGCTCAAATGCCTTATAAGTTGAGATACGACTTGTATTGGGTACATTACGATCTGGATTAAAGGTGGCAGTTGAGCTAAGATTAGGATTTATTCCTCGAATGTACATTCGAGAGAACACTCAGCTTCTCAGTGATATTAGGTCGACCAAGTCATTGGCCAATGCAAGAGACATATTTAGAATATGGTCTAGTTATTGACTAATATAGATGAGATAAAGTTATCAAGCCATTTGGATAGACACATGGCAAATCCTAAGCTTGATCGAGTGTGTCGCGAATGAAAGGAATTTATCATCTCACATAAAGGTTATGTTTGTTGGTTTCATGTAAACGTACTTCACATATTGAGTTCGTCATACGGCGCAGTTTCGGAGTTCCGTATGGACCTTAATTGGATTATTGTCGATATGTGAAGGCCTATAGGGTCACACTATGTCGATTGTCCTTTCGATCTAAGGGTGTATTGAGAGAATATTAAATATTCGATTTGGAACCGAGATATTTAAATTAATAATAACTATGGGATAATTTCTATTAGATGGAAATTATTTAATTAAATCAAAATTGGATTTTGGATTTTGGATTTAATGTACTGAATATTAAATATATTAAATAAAAACGGAAATAGATTTTACGTAGGGCGCCGCGGCGCCTGCTACGCTGCGCCGCGACGCCAACCCGACAGTGAGCCCAGTCGGAATGGCCCACTGCATCTCGGGTTTTGGGCCAGGTTTAAGCCCAACCCTAAAACATTTTCTAACCTAATTACAACTATAAATACAGCACTAAACCATAGTTATTAACACACAAGAATTACACTAATTCTCATAAACAATTCTAGACTTAGAGTCTAGGATAAAACTCTCTCAAACCTCTACCGAGATTTCCTGCCTTTCTTGACAGAGGAATACACCATAGCATAGTGCTTGTAGTCGAAGGGACAGTCGCGTGTAATCCCTAAGTACAGACTCTAGATTTTATAACATGTAAGTGTTCTAGTTTTACGTTACAGGTTTTGATTGTCATATAATCATAGCAGAAGAATTTGGTGGGGTAAGTAAAAACAAAATTTTAAACTTCCGTTGTGCCTTACTTATGTGTTTTGAACCCAACAAAACCCTACAGTGGTATCAAAGCTCATGCTGGTTCAATGGTTATATAACAATTGAATAACATAATAATATGGGTTAAACATGAAATTGGATTAAAACAAGGCTTCTTGAATTCCTACATATCTTGACTGAATGTTAACCTTTTGATATCACCCTAAATTATCTCCTACGCTAACTCGAGGAAGTCATTCCGTTCTAACTCGAACTAAGCCAAAAGTGCGAATATCCGGCTCATTGCACGGTGCACGATGAATAATAAATATGAATGGATGATGGTCGATATGTGCGTTATTGATAATGGTGGGTGATGATAAAGGATCTGTGATTTGATCCCTAAATTGGATTTAGGGCTCGAACGATTTTAGAAAATCGACACAAAAATGTTTTGTCAGGACGTCGGCATCGCGGCCCTATGGTAGGGTGCCGCGGCGCTTGCTAGGGTTTTCAAGGCGGCGCCGCGGCTCCATGGTGGAGCGTCGTGGCCCTAATGCTTCATTTTTAAGTTCCGGACTTTCTGGACATTAAGCGCCGCGGCCCTAATGCAAGCCGAAGGTTTCTGCCTTGCAAGCCTCGCGGCCCCATGGTGGAGCGTCACTGCTCTAATGCAATTAAGAAGCATAAATTCAGTTTCTGCCTCACTAGCGCCGCGACCCTAATGATTAGCGTTGCGGCCCCATCGGTCCGAAAAAAAAATGTGTTCAGAATGTTTAACCCATGATTATTATTATACAGTATATTTGATAAGTATATTGTTTATATGCTAAATGATTGTCATTTAGATTACTAGAGTAGTGTCCGCAAATAATTATCTGGGTAAGCGGCACCCGGTATGTGTTTAAACCGCTTAATATCATGCTTGGACAGGCGGTACCCAATAAGTGTTTAATAGACTTTGCATGATAATTAAGGTGTTATATTTGATATAGCATACTATAGTTGATCTTGATTAAAACCCTGAATTAAAATGTTCCCTAAAATTTTAATACAAGTCTCATTTGAAATGAAGGCGTCGTCCGTTATAATTGATTATAGTGCAAAATCCTTTTCGGCTAGATGAGTATTTATGCCACATCATTTGTTCTAAGTCTACGAGGACTCAGACTCTTTCATAGATGCATGTTAAATGTAGAAATGTGTGATAAACCTTCATGAGTATTTACACCACAGTGTTTGCTCTATAAGGCAAAACTCACTTAGATACGTAATTGCAGTCGCATAACGGGGTTGACTTGCTAGGCTGTTTTGGCGCCACAGTGTCGGATAAGCCGAGGGACGCAGATCGATTGTTTAGAACATTCGGTCAAATATGAGTTACAAATTATTTGTAATTGGTTTACAGACCTACCACGTTGTGTTGTTGAAGTTATCAGCTATAGCAAACACGGAGATAGTATAAACCTGGATCATGGCCCATTATGACCATATTTGATATGAGTCTGTATTCTTCCATGGGGTCGAAAAGTATGTTAAAATAGTGAGAGCTAATTAAACTAAAGGCCATGTTAATTAGTTAACGAATGTGTTCAATAGAAATTATATTAGAGTTTAATTTCAAGTCTATTAGTTTCTTCCGTCGTATAAAATGTTGAATCTATCACTGAAAATGTTGGTCGAGACAAACAAGTCGCCTGGATTAAATTACCCTGACTGGTTAAGAAATCTGTGATTGGTGTTAAGACTAGAAAGAATTGAGTATGTATTAGACACAGTATTCCCCACAGTCCCTGCTGAAAACTCTGATGAGTATGCCTTGTTTGACAAGGTGGCTTATTAGAAACATTTGAACGATGCAACCTTGGTAAAATGTGTAATTTTGTCTTCCATGACTATGGAGTTACAGAGGCAACATGAAAACATTGGCCCCAACGAAATACTAGAACACTTGAAGAGTCTCTATGAAAAACAGTCTCAAACAATGGAGTATGAACTGTTGAGAGACCCTTTCAAATATAAGCTGAACGAATGGGGACAAGTGTCTGCGCATGTTCTAAAGAAAGACTACACAGCTCTAAGAGGAGGCAAAGCACTAGGTGCTTCTACCTCTACTGTACAAGGTATGTTTGTCATTGAAATAAATATGTCTATAAGTAACTCCCACAGTTGGGTATTGGATACCGCTTGTGGGTCGCACATTTGTAGTAATGTGCAGGGCCTAATTAACAGCAGAAAGGTTGGACCTTGGGAGGTAGAGCTGCGCGTTGGAAATGGAGCACGAGTAGATGTTGAACGCGTGGGAACTTATAGACTAGATTTACCTTCAGGCTTTTGTTTAGAACTAAATAATTATTATTTTGTTCCCTCATTAACGAGGAATATCATTTCTATCCCAATGTTAGACATTGAGGGGTTTTCCTCATTTATTGCCAATGGCAGTTATGTATTGTCTTTTAATGGTTTTGTTTGTGGAAATGTTCCGCTTGTGGATGGATTGTATAATTTAAACTGTAGTCATGAAATTTTCAATGTGCAAAATAAATGAGCTAAGATAAGTAATCCAAAAAACCCCACCTACTAATGGCACTGTAGACTTGGTCACGTCAATGAATCAAGGATAGCAAGATTAAGAAAGTTAGAATACCTAGAACCATTTGACTTGGAGTCCTATCGTAACTGTGAATCTTGCTTGACAGGAAAGATGACCAACACGCCACTTTCTGGGAAAGGGGTACGAGCCAAAGAGGTACTTGAGTTGGTCCATACTGATGTATGTGGGCCATTTTCAACTCAAGCTAATTGAGGCTTCCCTTACTTCATCACTTTTATAGACGATTTCACAAGGTTTGGGCATGTGTATCTTATGAAAAATAAGTCTGAAGCCTTTGAGAAATTCAAGGAGTACAAGTCAGAAGTAGAGAAGCAACTTGAAACAAGTATCAAGACACTTCGATCAGATCGAGGAGGTGAATACTTAAGTAAAGAATTTCTGGATTATTTGAAGCTTCATAAAGTCCAATCACAATGGACACCTCCTGGAACGCCACAGATGAATGGTGTTACTGAAAGGAGAAATCGAACCCTATTAGATGTGGTTAGATTCATGATGAGTTTCTCAGCTCTACCAACATACCTTTGGGGCTATGCATTGCAAAGCTCAATTTATATTCTGAACAAGGTTCCTTCAAAGTCGGTAGAGAAAACTCCATATGAGATATGGAATGGCAAGAAGCCAGCACTTAAACACGTGCGACCCTGGGGGTGCCCTGCATATGTAAAGAAGATGCTTACTGACAAGTTGGAATCTAAAAGTGAGAAATATTATTTTTGGAGTATCCAAAGGAAACTAAGGGATACTATTTCTATCTTCCTAGAGAACATAAGGTCATTGTTTCCAGAAATGCAACTCTCCTTGAAGAAGACTATGTCTACAAGGAACGGAGCTGCAATAAGATAGAACTTGAAGAAATTCAAGAACCACAAGATAACACAGAAGTTGAACCCTTGTCAAAAGACCTAGACAAGGATTCAGTGGGAGTATTTGGTGAAGATTGGGTACTTCGAGTACGCCCTTCAGCCAGTGGAACTGCTGTGAGAGATAGTGCAGAAATGCAAGGCTCTCATACACAACCAATGCAAGATGATATAATGGTTGTACATCATTCCATTCAGAAAATACATGGAAATGACATTCCTGAAAGCTCTCAAGGTGATGGATTGTCCAACACACAAAGACCTTCTCACAATCAAAATGCAACAAATACTAAAATACAGAATAATCAACTCTATAGGACCACTAGGACTCATCGTCCGCCTGAAAGACTTAATCTCCTTGTTGAAACACACAATGAGATAGATATTCCGATGATGATGAACCTACAACCTACAGCGAAGCTATGTTAGACATTGATTCGCGAGAGATGGCAAAGAAGCCATGAAATCGAGATGGACTCGATGTACATCAATCAAGTTTGGAACTTGGTTGATTTGCCAACAGGGGTTAGACCCATAGGATGCAAATGGGTCTTCAAGAAGAAGATTGATGCATATGGCAAGGTACAGACTTATAAGGTGAGATTAGTGACAAAAGGTTATAATCAACGGCCTGAGGTCGATTATGATGAAACCTTTTCACCTGTTGCGAAAATTAAGTCCATTCGGATTTTGCTTTCAATAGCCGCATACTATGATTATGACATTTGGCAAATGGATGTTAAAACTGTTTTCCTCAATGGTAACCTAATTGAGGAGGTGTATATGATACAACCTGAGGGTTTTACATCCAAGACTAAGCCCAAAGCAGTATGCAAGCTACAGAAGTCCATTTATGGACTTTAGCAAGCCTCAAGGAGTTGGAATATTTGCTTTGACAAAGCAGTCAAATCGTTTGACTTTGTTAGAAGTAAAAAAGATCCCTGCGTTTATAGTAAGCGCAAGGAATGGAGTATTATTTTCATTGTTATATATGTAGATGACATATTAATAATGGGAGATAATAAGACTCTCATGCAATCAGTCAAGGAATAGTTATCCAGCACATTCATGATGAAGGACTTGGGTGAAGCCTGCTACATTCTTGGAATTAGGATTTATAGAGATAGACCTAATAAATTGTTAGGGCTGTCACAGTCCACATACATAGACAAAGTTCTAAGACGATTCTCTATGGAAAACTCCAAGAAGGGAAGTCTTCATATGGGTCAAGGCATCAAGTTATCAAAGAAGGATAGTCATTCTACTATTGCAGAACTTGAACGCATGAAAAGAATCGCATATGCTTCAGCTATAGGATCTATCATGTGTGCCATGACCTGTACGAGGCCAGATGTGGCTTATACACTTAGTATGACTTGCAAATTCCAGCAGAATCCTGGGGAATTACACTGGAAAGCAGTCAAGAGTATTCTTAAGTATCTTAGACGAACTAAAGAATATTTCTTAGTCTATGGTGGACAAGAGAAGATAGTATGTACTGGGTACACCGATGCTAGCTTCCAGACAGATCTTGATGACTTCAAATCTCAATCTGGATATGCCTTCATTTTCAATGGTGGAATAGTGAGTTGGAAAAGTTCCAAGCAAGCTACAATTGTTGATTCGACAACTGAAGCCGAGTACATTGCTGGATAGGAAGTTGGTAAAGAAGTTGTCGTGATATCCGAGTTCCTGAAGGAACTAGGGATTGTTCCAAGTGTCACTTGTCTAATGACGATTTTTTGTGACAACACTGGTGCGATTGCGCAAGCCAATGAACCAAGATCAACAAACAGAAATAAGCATGTACCGAGGAAATACCACATACTCAGGGAGATGGTGGAAACTAAAGAAATAAGATTAGACTATGTTCCCACAGATGGTAATCTAGGTGACCCGTTTACTAAACCATTAAGCTTAGTTAAGTATAATGGTCATTTTGAAAACATGGGTATTAGATACATCGGAGATTGGCTCTAGGCCAAGTAAGAGATTGAAAGTATGTATGTCCTAAAGACAATCATTATTAGGGACAAATGTACTTGAACACATTCGTATTATTAATAAGATTAATATTTATGGCATTTGCGATTATTTAATTATTATTTGATTGTTTGTAAATATTCATTAATGTGCATCCCTTGAGCTTACGTTGTCATTAATAGAGTGAGATATTGATGATAGAGCGTAACTCTAAAATAGCCTCGACTAATGATCATCGAGAATGGGATATCGATGATATGTTATAAGTCGACATGTGGTCTGTATCACATTCTTAGAGAATGTAGTATGCCTCACCTGCTACTAGTAATGGTTACTAGTGATGGACACATGGATACTTTTAGAAAGTATTGGTATACCCTGCTGATATACTATTTGTTATACTTGTCTAAAGTATGATCAGCGTGTGGGAAATAGAAGTCCTTAGACTTGAGGTCAATGCGCATATACTTTGATCTTGTCCTAAGCTCAAATGTCTTATAGGTTGAGATACGGCTTGTATTGGGTACATTACGATGTGGATTAAAGGTGGAAGTTGAGCCAAGATTAGGATTCATTCCTCGAATGTATATTCGAGAAAGCACTCAGTTTCTCAGTGATATTAGGTCGACCAAGTCATTGGCCAATGCAAAAGACATATTTAGAATATGGTCTAGTTGTCGACTAATATAGATGAGATAAAGTAATCAAGCCATTTGGATAGACACATGGCAAATCCTAAGCTTGATCGAGTGTGTCGCGAATAAAAGGAATTTATCATCTCACATAAAGGTTATGTTTGCTGGATTCATGTAAACGTACTTCACATATTGAGTTCGTCATACGACGCAGTCTAGGAGTTCCGTATGGACCTTAATTGGATTATTGTCGTTATGTGAAGGCCTATAGGGTCACACTATGTCGATTGTTCTTTCGATCTTAGGGTGTATTAAGAGAATATTAAATATTCGATTTGAAACCGAGATATTTAAATTGATAATAACTATGGGATAATTTCTATTAGATGGAAATTATTTAATTAAATCAAAATTAGAATTTGGATTTAATGTACTGAATATTAAATAAAAATGGAAACGGATTTTACGTAGGGCGCGCGGCGCCGACCTGGCAGTGATGAGCCCATTCGGACTGGCCCACTGCATCTCGGGTTTTGGGCCAGGTTTAAGCCCAACCCTAAAACATTTTCTAACATAATTACAACTATAAATACAGCACTAAACCATAGTTATTAACACACAAGAATTACACTAATTCTCATAAACAATTCTAGACTTAGAGTCTAAGATAAAACTCTCTCAAACATCTGCCGAGATTTCCTGGCTTTCTTGACAGAGGAATACACCATAGCATAGTGCTTGCAGTCGAAAGGACAGTCGCGTGTAATCCCTAAGTAAAGACTCCAGATTTTATAACCCGTAAGTGTTCTAGTTTTACGTTATAGGTTTTGATTGTCATATAATCATACCAGAAGAATTTGTTTGGATAAGTATGAACAAAATTTTAAACTTCCGTTGTACCTTACTTATGTGTTTTGAACCCAACAAAACCCTACAGTGGTATCAGAGCTCAGGCTGGTTCAATGGTTCAAGAAGGTACCCAAAAATGTGCATCAATTGTGTCCGTCCTGGCTACATCAACACGGATATAAACTGGCACACGGGAACAATGCCTGTCGAAGAAGGAATTGAAGGACTTGTCAAGCTAGCTCTTTTGCCAGATGGAGGACCTACTGGTTCCTACTTTGATCGTACAGTAGTTGCCGAGTTTTAGATATAACAATAACTACGCCTCAGTCCAATAATTTGGGGTTGGTCTCCAAGTTTTAGATCCGGTCATGAAATAATGTTTAGTGAAAGAAGACTATTTCTTTTAGCATCTGTTGGTATTTTGTTAGATTTTTTGAGCTGGGTTGGTGTCTGGTGGTTGATTAATAGTTGAAATAATGAGGGAAGTAACGGATAAAATTGGTTCTTTTAGTAATTTTTTCCTTTTCTGCTTGATATCATGATTCGCGATTATTATTTTGTTCTCCTTGGCTGAAAACACTTCTTCAACTGATACACATGTTCAAATAAAAATGATTGGATTGTGTTTGGTATTACGGAAGTCATTTTCTATGAAAAATGTCATATTTGAAAATGTTTTCCGCTAGAAAATATTTTTCATTGTTTGGTTGGTGAGTGAATCATATTTTTGAAAAATTATATATATTTAAAATAAGTAACATATGGAAGTTTTAAATTTTAAAGATTAACAATAACGTGGAACAAGTAATATAAAGTTGAAAGTTTATATTGTTGCAAGAAGACTAACTTCCTCCCATAAGTGGGGAAAGTTATTCTCTAGTAACCAAACACCCAAAAAATATCATTTTCTTCCTACCAAACGCACCAACAACTCGATTATTTTCTCAGCTTATTATGATGTTATTTTCTCTAGCCTTATTAATCCAAAATTAAAATCTTCATGCAAAATATGACTCCGGCCTTTGAATAATGATTATCTGGTAAACACCAAGATTATGAGCATGATCTCAGAGTATTCATACACTGAAAAGCATAATAACTAGATGAGTGTAAAATTATGATATAACATCAACAGCTCAGTATCAAAATGGTCATTATCAAAATTGTAGTTCTGTTAGAGTCGTTATGCACTGTCGACAAGAGAGACGATAGAAATCGCATGATAATTTACTGTCAACTGACAAAGGTACTCTCTCGTGTGTCGAGAAATTTTTCAAAAAATGCATGTGCTAGCTGATCCTCAGTACAATCTCCAATCTGGAAGCAGATGCAGTCAAGAGTCTTCGTCCTTTGAGGATCAGATGTTAAATCTCAGTGTACAACACTCGGGTACGGGAATAAATCTTGAATGTCAAGGATATCAGCTAGGACACCAGCTGCAGTGGTATCATTTCCTGCTCCAGCACCTTGGATAACCAAAGGTTGTTTCTCATAACAACGGCTGTATATCTCAACCTGCAGACAAACGAATAATACTCAATCATCATAGGCATTCTTCGACACAGAGTCATTAATCTTATTGTTTGTATAACCTCCTAAGTTCAAGGGGCACATTTTAAGATTAGGCTTAAATGTACAATGTTTTGCAGGGCGACACCAGATGATGCGTAAAGACAAATTACGGCTTTCGCCTGGGGAAAGACTCAGCATGTTGCGACACCAACGTCAACTGTGGATAGGTCTCATGGCTAAGGGTGTATAAGACATGCACAAAAGATGTCTTCATCTTCTAAGAGATGAAAAATAAGTGATGTCTGCATCTTCCAAGAGAAAAAAATAAATGTTCTGTAAAATCACAGCGTGATAGTATTGTATACTTACTACAATTGGGAGATTGATTAAATGCACAATAGCATTAAAAAGAAAAAAACATCAGCAGTATGGCGATATACATCACTACACTAACTGACATCACAAACGGGCTTTGAACAATTAAAAATGTTTTACCTTGATAATTTAATAACAATGTGTACGATATGGTTGAACACCCATAGCAATTAAAAAAAAATCCCAATGTAAAAAAAGAAATGGAACTAGAAGAGAGGACCAAAGAAACAGCAAAATAGGAGATGAAAGTGCACAATTCATACCACGTTATCACTTCCGCGTAATCTTCCCAATGCAGAATCTTTTGGAACTTCTTGGATGCCAACTTCACATCTGTAAATGAGAGATGTTAATGTCACGTACACAGACGTGCTTTCAATAATCAATTTTTCCGAAGCAGCAGACACTTCTGTGCTATTTGTTTTATGAGGAGTTGTTTGTAGCAGTTGATTTTGCTAAAACAAATCATAATAGTTCAAAAGTAGACACTTACCAAGAAAATAGAAACTTTATAACCAATAACCAGAAATATCTATTTTATTCTTCAACCAACAAGTTAATAGACACTTCTTGATACAGGCTTGTTCTAGACAGCACAAGAAATGAAACCTCAAACGTTAAAAGATGAGACCAAACCCCTTAAAGAAAACCAACATATATTCTAAATTCTAACAGTATGGACAACATAGCCATTTTGCATCCAAACACAGCCATCATTACCATATGAACAGGTAAGTGAATTATATTCATACATAGCCAGACAAATGCCTTACGGTAGAATGAGACAACTAGTTTTTGCTTCTCAATTTTCAATTGCTGTTACACTGAATACAAGAGCTTATAACAATTTTGTCAACATAAGTCTCTAGAAAAATATAACAATTCTGCATTCCTATCTTCCCCATCCCAAATACATGAGAAAAGTATTAATTAATGAAAATATTTGGAACTATCATTTAAAGATATTTCAATGTTCCCTCATCTATGTTATTACAGATTTGTACTCCTAAGTCTATCTTTAATTGGTCGTGGATGGGAGAGGTAAACAGCTGACCAAATGACAAAGGGCATACTGAAATTATTAGTCGGATTGCCACTAACATAAGCGCAGATTAACTAATACAACTGGTTTGAAGATATCTCTCAAACTTAAATGTCAAAGTAGGCTGCATGTCGTCTTAACTTTCTATTCGTTAGGAATTGAGATTATCTTCTAAGATAAACTTGTCTGTAACAATAGTCTTCATTGCTCATCAGTACCTTAACTTGATTCCTTACCTACTTTACAAATTAGTGGCAGAGAATGTGAGCAAGCATTTCTTTAAGCTACTCGAGGTGTGGTGACTTGCAGAATGTGATTAGGATAAGAGATCAAGCTGTAATTATTCGATAAGCAAACTAGAAATGAAATGAAAGAATTACCTCGAATCATCGATCAAGCAAACATAGCGCAGAACATTCCCATTTGCAGAAGCTTGCTTAATCCTATCTTCAATTTTCTTATCAAGCAAGGGAAGGCCATTCAGTAGAAAGTCTTCCAGAGGCATCACCTCTGGTCCCATTTCTTCAGGATACAAGCTTTCAATCTGAAAAGGGATTTGCAAATGCATCAAGGTTCCTGAAGCTAATTAAATTAGTAACAAAAAAGAAAAGAGACATAGAGACACGTATCCTAACCTTCATATTATCTAGGTTTAAACGCTGTCCAAGGAGTCTAGCAAGAATAAGAGCCTGTTATGAGGACATCAAAACAAAATTTTGTTACGAGGGATGTCAACTTCTCAAAAATTTCCATAACCAATTAGAACTAAGAACATTTCATGAAAGGTACCGAGAAACCAAGTATTAACTATATCAAGTTGGATAAGATATTCTCCCAATCTCAATCTGCGAAAACGACTCCAGCTAAATCACTGGTTTTCTGCTCCCCCAAGACATCATCATCCCAAATACCAAAGAAGGAAAGATTATAACTAAGTACTTGATGAAGTATGAAACAGCGATACACCTTTGAGACTCTCATGTACAAATGACTATAGCTAAAGCACTATTGTTCATGATACAAAAGAGAATAGCAGAGTCGCAGACTAGAATAAATCTCATGTTCGACCATTGACCTTGAATTTTATATCAAGATGGGAACTGGCTTGAATGTTTTCCTTACAAGATTATACTTTCTATGCGGGTCTTACAAAAAAGGGATTAGGTTATTTCGGAAAATATATTCAACCAACCCCAATCCTTCGGAAACAGCCTCCCTACCTCCCAAGGTGGGGATAAGGTATGCGTACACTCTACCCCCAGACCCCACTTGTGGGATTACACTGGGTATGTTGTTGTTGTTGTGTTGTTGTTGATTATACTTACAACTAATCCTGATAAGGAAAAAAACAGGATAAGCAAATGATAATCACCGTTCACTCTACTAGTTTTTCATTCTTTTCTTTTTTCAATTTATGTATTAGTGACATTCTTTTAGATGGTTAATTCAATGGTTTACACTCGTTGCAGATCACATTCCAAAACAGAATAATTGCATCATATAAATTTACTTTGGCTTATAAACAATGAATTGAGTGGTCCTAGATTATCGCATATTTGATTCAGCCATTTCCAGTTGAGTTATATTGTTGTTCCAAATGGGTTGAATAAAAGCTTTCAAATGGGTTAATAAAGGTTTTGGGCTCTCCACTTTTGGAAGCTCAGATTCTTTCACATAATATCATAGCCAACCTTTGGTAAGATTATTCTCTCTCAAGTCCATATTAAAGTTCACGTGAACCTCAAAATCTGGTTACATGTGTGAGAGGGTGTTGAGTTATGCAGTTTAATCTTCCAAAGGGGTTTATACACATAGCTCCTTCTCACTGGATCTCTTTCCCGCATCTCAGACTCTGTCTGTGCTACCCTTCTTGTTCCGCTCCACTGTTCAACAAAGAGAAAGGAAGATGCGCTAATTCGGTGTTTTTAGGCTATTTCACTCATTCCCTAAATACTCAGAAATTCATTCACATTTCCCTTTCAAAGATCAAACTTTAAGTGATAATGCAAGATACATAATCTATGCATATTACCATGGGTCCATTCAGCTAAAATTGCTATACTCATAAATGGATAAACATTCAGCATAAGAATAGCACAGAAGAAAGATAGTTCCTAAAAACACTTTCTACAGTAAGCATATAGCAGATGAAACATTATGTCTAAATTATGCAGACTGTAAGACTGCAGGTAAGTTCAGATAAACAAGAAAGATAATGCTTTAATCAGCATAATAATTTGACAATATAAATGGATTGAACTCTTCGGACACTGTAAGTTTAATCAGAAGAAAAATGTCTCCTAACCTTCCTTGCTACATCCATGCCGCCAAGATCATCCCGAGGATCTGCGGATAAGTATAAATACATAAGAATTACTTCATACTTCAATTATCCTAATGAGAATTGAGACGAATTCTAGTGCCAGCTTTCAAATTATTATGTTTTTGCCCTAAAGCTATTTAGGATGGATGTACAGTTCCTGTTAATTGCTGCTCAAAAGTATAATGCATCTTAACAATGCATTGAAAACATTCATGTTATTTCTTTGTTAAAAAAGGAACCAGAATTTTCTTAGAAGTTTCGAATGGCTCCAAATTTCTTATATAATCCTGCTAGAAACAGAATTACATCTTCACAATGGACTAAAATATTGATGTCAACTCTTTCTTCACTAGAATCTCCTTAAACGTTTACTGGCCACAAACATTACATCTCATGTACTTACATCCTACTTGTATCCATCAGATGGTGTAACTCCTTCCCACAACTTGAAAGTAAAAATATTTGGATTTGCATCACCTTGGGAGCAGGAGGGACTAGGTAAATTGTTCATTCATTATGGATGAGATGGACTCCAATAAACAGACAAGTCCTAAAGGATATCAAATTGATAGAGGAGCAATTTTAAAGACTAGAACATCTTAACTGCCAACTTTGACCCAATATTTAGTATTATTTCCTCAACATAAATATATCCATTCGAGATTAGCAGTAAACCTAAAAGTGAAGCTATCTTTCTTGAAGACTTGTACTCTTTTTTTTTGGATGAAGTACTTGAAGGCTTAGACGTAACTCGAAATCCACAAGCTATTCTGTATCTTTTGGAGAACTGATCTTGCAGTCAAGGCAGGCAGGAAAAAGAAAGTAGAATTTTTGGGTAAATGATGAGATGCATGCCCTGCATCTCGAAACAGCAGGATGAACTTAACAATGGACAAACTTAAGTGTAATGCAAAGTTGTCACACATAAAATGTAAGAAGACAAATATAGTAAAAGGTGAATATAAAAGAATTCAGGTATAAGACATTTGTCTCATGCATTATCTCAATCTCTTTTCTAGTTTATCTTATTTCTCTCATAGTATCAGAGTCTTGATGAGAATTACTCGTGCATTCACGAGTACATAAATCAGTCAGTGGAGTCCTTGTTTTTTTTATAAGGTAAAAGTTTTATTAAAAGGGTACCAAGAAGGTACTTAAAGGTTACATAAACAAACAAAAGCACCAGAAAGAAAATTAGACTACTAGACTTTCCTTCCTAATAGATCTAAGAAATCCATTAGTTGGTTCAAACTGCCTATTGAACTAGTTCTACACCAGTAGTACAGATTCTGTAAACTATCTTTTACTCAGAAATAGGAGATCTATGTCCTTCAAAACAGGCCTTGTTCCTTTCCAGCCATATTGTCCAGAAAATGCACAAAGGGATAGTCCTCCATATCTGTTTGTTTCTCTTTACTAGTAACCTGTTGTTGCCAACTTTCTAATAAACCTCTCACATTCTGAGGCATAACCCATGTAATACCACAAATACTTAGAAATAATTCCCAGCACTGTTTGGCAACTCTGCAATGGATAAACAGGTGCTCCACTGTTTCTAGATCTTCTTGACACGAGTAGCATCTATTACATAGTACAAAATCCCCTTTTTGCAGATTATTTTGTGTTAAACATGCCCTCCTTGTAGCAACCCACCCAAAGCATGCTACTTTAATAGGAGCCTTAGTCTTCCATAACATCTTCCATGGTCAAGAAGCATCCCCTTGACCTGACTGTTTAGTTAACAGACTCCAACAATTCCTAACTGAGAATTTTTTGTCCTTGCTTGCTATCCAGGTTAGAGAATCCACTTTACAATGATCAATATGAACTGATTCTATTTGTTGAAGCAACTGACAAAAATCCTCTATCTCCCAATCATTTAAATTCCTTCTAAACTCTAGCACCTAACCATAATTGGAGTGAAAATCTGCCACATTACCATTCATTTTTGTTGAGCAATTGAATAAAGTAGGGAATTTATCCTTCAGGCATTCATCTCCAACCCATAGATCTGTCCAGAATTTTATTTTAGCTCCATTGCCCACCTTCAGTCTGGTGAACAGCTTGAATTCTTCCCAGAACTTACATATGTCCTTCCATAATCCACCCTTCACATTTCTCCATCCATCCTTCTTCCCATGGATTGCATTTATCAGCTCTTTCCAACTTCATTACCTTCCTTGTTTCTATGAGTATTTTGCATAAACCAATGCCACCATAAGAACTGAAACACTGGTGCAAGCAAAAGCCGAGAAGCTACGTCATCTAGGGAAGAATTTTTCAACTAATGTAGCTCACATGCCAGCTCATAAGACGTCTTCCAACCATCTTCTCACGAGGTTCTTACCATTTTGCGAAGTCGATTACCTCTTTTGAAGCACATCTATGTTTCGTCCAATTCCGGTGATCAATACCCTATATGATGACTGTTGTCAAAAGCAAAAAGTGCCAAAAGAACGATAAAGCCCACTTGGGGCTTAAAGCGCACTTAAAGCTTGAGCTTCAGTGAAAAAAGGCACAATATGAATACAACTAATATGCCTCTGTCTCAAACAAGTTGGGCTGGTTATATCAATTCTCACTAAACATGCTTCTCCATTTAAGCTCAACTCATGTCATCATTTTAAAAAACCACAATTTAAATTTAAGGAATTAATCTGTGTGAGTCAGCGAGCATAATAGCACATAAATAGTCAATATGTTTACTTACGCTGAACCAGAAGTCTATCAAATCATCAAATTAACATGAAAAGCTAAAAGTATTCTACTTCTAATCACTAATATAATCATATTCACCTACGTTATTTTCCTAAGTAAAGTTACTCTCACTAGTCACTAGAATTACAGCCTTCAATCTCTTATACCTCTGACTCATCAGAATCAATCACATCTTATATGATAACACGTGGAGCTCGACAACTCTAAGCATTCCTGATTGTTTCTTTTGTCGCCTTATGTATGTCAGCAAGTCTTCACTCTCCGATGCTCTTGCAACATCACTCATGTTAAGTTGTCATCATCAAACACCAATTCATTTTCTGATCAACACTAACATTCATCTCTCCAATCAATCACCCATTGCTATCTGATTAATGATACTCTGTAAGTCATAACGTGTTTCTTAGGAACGATTGCACTTAACATACATTCGCTTATTCAATCTTTGATGTTGCAATCTATTCCCTTTTTTGGTATGGAACTGTCGCATGGGTTGTCTAAATGTTAGTAATTTAGCATATTGATTATCTAATTGACTAGCTATGTAAAGACACCAATAAATAGAAATATATCACTAAGATATACTAAATGCTCAAACACACTCCAATTATGTCGACATCCAATAAAACTAGTCGTTAAACTCATAATTCTAAAGGTTAAGTCTTGGAGATGAGGAGTTGAATTCCATAACAAACTCCACCATTGATTCCAAAAGCACTATTCCATACGGAGAATTCATCAAAAAGTTTATTTGAGTTCTTTGTTTTTTGTCTGCCATCCATCTCCTATAGTGGAACATCCATACTTCAATTAAGGGTTCGATTACTTGAGAAGGAAATAGAGTTGACCAATAAAATTGTAAACAAACATAGAGAAGAATGGGTTAATTATGGATTGATCCATTACGGCACATGGATGGAAAGATAGGAAACACAGAACTCTAATAAACTATTGGTGAATTCTCCATATGGAATTGTGTTTTTGGAATCGATAGATGCCTCCTCATTTGGTAAGATCAGGGAGACATTTTTACAATTCAATGGTGGAATTTAAGGAAATTCTGCCCCCTATCTCCAAAAATTAGCCATTAGAATTTTGGGTTTAACGGTTAGTTCTACTGAGTGTGAGCGTAACTGGAGCATGTAAGTATTCATAGTAGTATGCATTTATTTATTCGCTTTCTTTGCATAGTTAATCAATTAGACTAAATTACTAACATTAGGATTATCCATGCAATAGATACAACAATAACAACATACCTAGTGTGATCCCACAAGTGGTGTCTGGGGAGGGTGGGGTGTATGCGAACCTTACCCCTACCTTGTGTGAGGTAGATTATCCATGCAACAGATCCATACCAAAAAAGATGAACGAATTGGAGCAACAAAGATCGAATAATCTAGTGTTAGCTAAGTACAATCGTGCTTTAAAAGTTTGTTATGACTCACCGAGTGTCATTGATCCAATCTCATTGGATTACATTGATCATAGCAATCAATGGTTGATCGGGAAGTTGGGTTTAATATTGAAGCAGAAAATGAATTGGCATTTGGTGATAACTTGGGGTGATGATGTTACTTTATATTTTAAAAAAGCTAAACTTGGGATAATGTTGCAAGAGTGTCGGGGAGTGAAGACGTGTTGACATACACAAGCCGACAAAAGAGACAATCAAGAGTTATTACAACTAGAACCTCAAGCTCCTGAGCTCCACGAGTTGACATAGAAGATGAGATTGATTCTTACGAGTCAGAGGAAGAAGAGATTGAAGGTTCTAATTCTAGTGATACCAATGAGAGTCACCCTATTGATGAAGATTATATAGAAGAATATATTATGTTAGTAATTACATGTAACATGGGTTTATCTTTTCATATTAAGACTGAAGTTGATGATTTGATGAACTTAGGCTTCAGTATAAGCAATACTATATGGTTACTTTTTATGTGTCTATAATGTTCTCTGAATATTGTGTTTGTGTGTGTGTATTTATTTAAGAAAATACTTCATATTGAGTTTTCTACTGAATTCCACGCTTAAAGTGTGCTTTGCGCTTTAAGCCACAATAGGGCTTTGTTGCTTTTTTGACAACATCGATAGAAAGAGCAACATATAAACAAAAATGTAAGACTCTACACTTGTTTATAAATGGATATAATCATATTTTCAAGAACCGCTTTTCTATTTTTGTAACTCTTATCTTCAGTATCCGTATGGTGATTTTATAATATCAATAGGGTGGTTGAAGTTTATCACCTGGTTCAGTGTAGCCAAGGCTTTTAGCTGCAGTAACAACTTGGCTGAATGGCTTTCCATCTTGAACCTCACTCATTACATACCCCAGGGTACCTGTTAGATACCAAGATATTTACCATCAAATGCTCCTGATGTTTATAACAAGCAAGATAACCACTAAGGATAATTAATTGCATATGTAGCCTAAATAGTAAATGGTCAAAAAAATTTACCACTCAAACTCCCAATAATACGGTAAACAGGATCTCCTGATGAAATTAAGCGATTTAAGGATGCTATGACAGGAAGGCCAGCACCAACCTACCACACAATATAGCGATTTCAGACACCTTTGCTTGGTCAAGTATAAACTGAACTAGGACACTACTATCCTTTGTATACCACAGAAGCTAAATTGGATCAATTGGACAAACACAATGCGCTACAAATCCCATATCATTGTTCGGGAAGTCAAAGCAATTTTAACATGTTAAAGCTTTTAAAGCAGAAGAAGAGAAGGGTTCAAAGTGCACGAGACATTTAAGAATCTCAAATACAAGTGAAGCTGATTTTTACCTAACTAGTATTCTATGCTCACTAGGGGGGGGGGTTAAAGTGCTCCATATGAAGAAATTTTTCGTTCTCAGGGCTTGAACCCGAGAACGCTGGTTAAGGATGGAGGGACTCCAACCATCCCACCACACCCCTTGGTGATAAAGGGATCTGGATATACTTGTGTTTAAATTCTGTATCACAAGAGAAGAAGTTATAAAATGGAACTGGTCAACACATCAATAAGCTTGGAATAAAATGTTGATATCAAAAAGACAGGACAACGAAGGTTTCAGCAATCTTTCTGGTCTTACTTGATAAAAAACAATTTAATTTTTTCTACCTAAAAAACCATACACTAAAAAAATCCCCATGACATGACACTCTAAAATCTTCTTTTTCTCCAGCATTCCAGTGCACAAACGAATTTTACACGCAATAGAAACAAGAGAACTTACAGTTGACTCGTGTCTAAGGCGACGAGGCTGTGACACCAACTTATCATAATCATCCTGCAAATAAGGGGAAACTAATCAATACCCAAAACATAATAGTCACCATGCTGAGAGGAAACCCTTTAAGTATGTGTGTCCCCAAGTTATGCAATGTTAGCTTATATTTTTAAGTATGTGTGTCCCCAAGTTATGCAGTGTTAGCTTATATCCCATTCCCCCGCACCAACTTTGACCCAGTCTCACAATTCAACAGAGTCAAAGTCAGATTCCCAAGATACACTTGGGAAATAGTAATTCTAGGGATCACACTGGGTATGTTGTCGTTGGTGTTGTTGTGGGCTTGATTCTTTTCTATGGACCAACTGGCCAAGCATATAAACATTTTCTTTCTAATGAAGGGTGATGATGAACCTAAACCCAGACCTCTGTCTGTTCTGCTACCAAAAGTTTAAGCTATTAGATTATTTTTTTTGAAACTGCTACTATTAAGCTATTAGATTTTTTATGAAGAAGTTTAAACTATTACATAGATAACTCTTGTTCACTTAAATATATCTTCAACAGACTATATACATACATGTTATAGCATTTGACTCCGTTTTCGTTCGTTTCTCATTTAGCATCATTTGTTAGTTTTCAAGATTCAACACAATTACAATGGATCATTTACTGCATTTCTGCACATAGGCATGCATATGGTTGCTCAAAAGTAAGAAAATGACAACCATGGACATTGTCTGCTACATTTTATCTTTCAACTGCTAGTGAAACATTTAATGGACGAACCATGTCTAGAGCACTGTTCCTATGCCACATATACCATGTGGTTTATACTTTCTTGCACTACCTCCATAATAAAACACTATTCCAATATTTAAGCTACAAATTAAAAGAAACTAAAGACAACAAAAAGGATCGGTTACCATTGGCACAGTAAGAGGCTTCTTGTTTGCCAGCACCACACAACAACCAAGATCTACAACCTGGTTTAGCACTCCAACAGTCTCAGCACTAGCTGAACAATCAACAAATGCTAAACCTGCCACAGTTTGACTGTCAATCAAAAAGGAGCCTGATTTTGAAAGAACTCCCCAAAAGCTAAAATCTTGATATAAGAATTATCTTATGCCTTCACATACAAAGAATTTAAGCAAGCGTATAAATGTAATAAGCAAGAATAAAATGTATTTTGAACCCTTTTACTCCCAATTTAAAGAAAAAAATTCCTTCAATACAACAAAATAGACTAGCAACTCCATCTGACCACCAAGAACAGTAAATTAGCTCCGTTAAAGCTAATTTACTCACTGCACTTCATGCATTTGACTAGATTGTACTAAACTGTGGAAGTAAATAAGCAAAGTCCAGAATCATGTGGCAGCTTAAGTCAACAACTGTACTATACTCATCAAAGCATTTAAAAGTCCTGGGAAGATTTAACAGTAGGAGCTGATACAAATTCATTAACCCATACAGCATAAAGTTAACAGCTAAACATTGTTACTAACCAAACTTCTTAAGTAGATTACTCCTCCACCAGTAAAGATTAAACAATAATACAAGCAGGTATATGCTTCACATAACAAGCAGATAACCCCAACAGTCCCAAAAAAATGTCTTGGACATGCCACGAACCTGTTGATTTTCCAAGAACACCACCAATATCAGTTACTTTCTGTATAACTTCCGGACCAGAAAACACTTGGCATACACCTACATTTTAGAATTTGTGATTTAGAACACACAAATACAAAGGCATTTATAATATTTCTGCTTTAAAAAAAAGTCACATTTTTGTCATTGTACAAATAAACACACCTAATTACTTTAAAACACAGCAAAAACGGAGAGTTGTTACCAGAATTTCCGAGCATCTGCAAAGAAGAGCCATTGGATTTGACCCGACAAGCTTCTAGAAGAATTGAATCATCCAATTCTGCAGCGAGAACATCAGGCGCAACCACCAAAGATTTGCTATCACACACACCCACAACTCGCAAATGCACTCCCTGTAAATATTACCCACAAAAACCAAAAAAAAAAACACAGTGATAACCATTAAATTTTCTAACTTTCAAAAGTTAGAAAAACACTAAGAATCTTAAAATTTCTATCACACACAACTCCAAGATGCACCCCATGTAAGTATTACCCACAAAAAACCCCAAAAAAACACATTGATAACCATTAAAATTGCTAATTTTCAAAAGTTAGAAAAACACTTGCACTATGTTTGAATGGTTGTTTCCTATTGTATTGTATTTGTGTTGTTAATTTAAATAAAATGTTTGCTTTGATTGTTTCTTAAATTTTATTGTATGGTATAGTTAAATCCATCGTTATGTAATGACAAAAAGTCACATTTTGTGTAACGACCGATTTGGTGTTAGCGCGTCGTCACCTTTTTTTTTTATTTTTGTCTTTACTTGTTATCTAATAATCTTATTTTATTACTTACCCTACCTTTTTATAGTAGCTTTACTCCGTACCCTACTTTTTTTTGTAGGTTTATCCTTCAGATTGCTGATTGCTGATGTGTGACATTATATAACACGGAAAACGATACAATTTATCCATTGTATCCATCAAAATAATACAATACGATACAATACAAAAAAGGGGCAGCCCAGTGCACTAAGCTCCCACTACGTGCAGAATACGGAGAAGGGTTGGACCACAAGTGTCTATTTTACGCAGCCTCACCTTGCAAAAATGCAAGAGGTTGTTTACACGACTTGAACTAGTGACCTCCCGGTCACATGGAGGTAACTTTAACAGCTACTTCAAGGCTCTCTTCACGATACAATACAATACAACACAATATAACATAATATGATACATGATCAAATAATATGTAACAACCATCCAAACAGAATGTTAGAATCTTGAATTTGCTATCACACACACCCACAACTTGCAAATGCACCCATTGTAAGTATTACCCACAAAAGCTCAAGAAAACACAATTAATAACCATTAAAATTACTGATTTTTTAAAGTGAGAAAAACACTTTAATTACCTGTTTGGCGTGAAGAGATCGACAAGAAACAATGTGTTGGAGAAGTTGACAACCAACTCCACCACAACCCATTAAAACCAACGCTATATTTTTCATCTTTTATTGCTCTAACTTTGGATTCTCTGATTTCCCTTTGCGACTCTTCGTTTTCTTTTTTTCTTAAATTTCAAGAATCTTTAATTTTTGGATCAGTGGGGTTTCTATAGAGTATTTGATACCCGCGTTTAGGCTCAATTAATAAGAATTTGAGATTGAAGATAAGCATTGAAGTAATTGATAAAGTTGATAGACATGTGATTAGGGTCAGATGTTTAAATCGTAAAAAGCCGAAATATTTCTATACGGTGAGGCTAGGGGTGGCGTTCGGGCCATCAGATTGGATATAAAATTCTTGGTTTGAACATTGGATTTTCGAATCCAAGAAATTACAATCCAAGTAAGCTTGGATTAGATTAAAAATTTTAAGGCAAGTTTATTATAAGGTTGTGTAGATAGATTGTTATGATCCGATATTTCTCCGGATTCGCACATAACCCGAATTGAGTATATCATATTGTTCTTTTTATATATATTGTTACTTTAAATATGGTGTTTGTTTTGATTGTTACTTAATTTTATTGTATTATATTTTTGTATCCTGTAAAATGAAATTTGATATTTTATATAATAATTAATTTGGTATGATTGTGTCATTATTCCTTTACTCGTTATTTAGTTATCCTATTTTACCTATCTTTTTTTTTTTTTTTATAATCCAGGTTTTCAGGCTTGCGCCTGACTACTTCACTGGAATTACCCAGACGTCCTGGAGATGATGGGACCGGTCCTTCAGCACCCCACCACCAGGTAAATCGCGGGATGTGTACACATGGTCAGTGTCTGTTTGCGTCCAACGGATCAATGCTACAAGGTTGACCCCCCCGTGCCCCATCCACAAGGCTTGGCGGAGACCGAACCCACACCGCAACATGCCCGCGCGGCTTTTAGCACCCAGGCTTTACAACATGTATGTGCCCCGGAGGACGATATCCGGAGGGGAGAATCGAACTTGCGACCCTAAGGCCGCAAAGTTGACTCCTTGCCCGACAAGTCGACCCTCAGATAAAAAACGTGGTAGGGTAAACTTTTTAAAGTGGCGGGTCCCACCGCATTACGGCCCCATACCCCGAAAACCCCACCTCCGCTTGGCCCTACGGATTAGTATACACCGATTGGCCCTACGCGTATGGAGGAATTTTTTTGGGGAACACGGTTCCACTCTCGGCGATCGAGAACTCGAACACGGAACCTCGGGAATACCCTAATGTATTGGCCACCGGACCAAACACTTTGGATGAAACTGTGGTAGGGTAAACTTTTTAAAGTGACTGGTCCCACCGCATTACGGCCCCATACCCCAGAAAACCCCACCTCCGGCTTGGCCCTACGGATTAGTATACACCGATTGGCCCTACGCGTATGGAGAAATTTTTTTGGGGGAACACAATTCCACTCTCGCTGATCAGAGAACTCGAACACGGAACCTCGTACAATACCCTAATGTATTGGCCACCTTGGACCAAACACTTTGGATGAAACGTGGTAGGGTAAACTTTTTAAAGTGACTCGTCCCACCGCATTACGGCCCCATACCCCGAAAACCCCACCTCCGGCCCGGCCTACGGATTAGTATACACCGCTTGGCCCTACGCGTATGGAGGAATTTTTTTGAGGGAACACAGTTCCACTCTCGCTGATCAGAGGACTCGAACACGGAACCTCAGACAGCAATACCCTAATGTATTGGCCACTAGACCAAACACTTTGTTATCAATGGACATTCAAACTTTTTTTTTTCAAAAGTCAAAGCTCAAATTCAAAGACTTTTAATTAAGGGTGAATGATTTTTATCTGCCCCACCGTAAATTTTGGTGGTAGTCTCATTTGCTTCCAAAAGTTGACACAAATGAGTCTTCCCAAAATGGATTATGGTTAAATTATTTATTTTCTTTGTCCAATTTATGAGATACTTTATTTTAAATTTTTTATTTTATTTTATTTTCTAAAATATTACATATTTTATATTTAAAAATAATTTAATTTTAAATATCACATTTTTTCTTTAATTAAATAATTTATAACTACGATAAATTTGAATCATAATTTTTCAAAATTTTTTCTTTTTCTTTTCTTAAATTCCGTGCCTACTCAACCATCTTCACATAAATTGGACTGCAATGACAAATATTAGTTTACGAAACTTCTAACCAATATTCTTAAGAGATTTTTTGTCAAAATATTCTGCTCATCTAGTTCTTGTTAATTTTACGACTGTCGAACAACAAAAAAAAGATTTTTTACTACGAGACCAAGAATACTATTGACACCCGAAACTCAACTAACGACAATTAACCTAAATGAAAAATCTTAGCGTGAATTCACATCAGTCGGGCGCTAATGTTGATATCCACAAAATCAAAATATTACAAATGGCAAATCTCAAGTTCTCAACAAATAAATTAACAATTTAATGTAAGGAAAAGTCATAATAAAATATGCAAATATCACTAGAAAATTCAATATCTATCGAATTCCTCAAATCAACAATGATTTGAACGTGGAAAATTAAAGATAGCGAGAATTACAAAACAGAAATTCAATTCTAATAAGAGAATTTATTGGTGTCTCTACAAAAGAATAATTCCAAGAATTGTTGTTGGATCAGAAATTAATTGTGAGAAACATAATTCCCAAGCCAAGAACCAATTGCATCTTGAAAAATGCCATAGCTGGAGCTGCATTATTTTTTTCATGCAAAACCTCCTAAAAAGAAATAAATGTTAATTAGGAAATTGAATTGATCAAAAACAATTTACTGGGAAAACAGATATATAAGTAATACTAAAAAAAATCACTTGTCACTATATATTATTATCTGGGGAGTTAGAAAAAAGACTAAAAGATGAGAAAAACTTAGTGTCTATAAATATAAAGAAGAAAAGAATTCATCTCAAGAGCCGTTAGGATATAAAAATTTCTTTCTATTTGTCAAAATATTGTTTAGTTATACCGTGAATTAATTTTTGGTTAGTTTTTAAAGATGAGTTTGAAAAACTGGTTTCCAACTGAAAAAAAATCTATTAAAAAAATTTCAACTTTGTTTCAAGTGAAATACATGTCCAAACACAACTTAAAACAACAACAATAATAACATATTCAGTGTAATTCCCATAAGTAGGGTCTGGGGAGAGTAGAATGTATGTAGACATTACATCTATCTTTGTGGGATAAAAACGCCGTTTCCGATGTCCAAAACTTCAACTTCTATATACCATTTTCCGGCTTCAACACCAAAACCCTCTTTTTCTCCGAACTTCAACTAAATTTATGTCCAAAAAGCTACTTAATATCCACAAGCCCACGACACAATTTTTTTTAAAAAGTTATATATATAGTCAGTGTAAGAAATTTTCTAAAAAAACTTTTAGCGTTGCAATACTTTATAGAGAATAAAGATAAATATAGAAGTAAATAAGTACAAATAAGTTTACCAGGTGAAGTAGCAGGAACTTCACTACTTGTTGTAGTAGAGCTTGAATAAAAGTTAATTAGGAATTTGGGTTGATCAAGAATAATTTACTGGGAAAACAAATACATGTTATTAATCTGTATTGCAAAATCGATGAAGCAGTAAAATTAATTTCTGAAAATAAACAGAATCAGTGTTGAAAATAAGAATAATTTTTCAGAATATAATCGAGCTCACTTAGTTCAAAGTGTGTCCTTAAGGAAATTATTCCCCTCACAGTACTCGAGGTTGATGGAATATCCCTCCCAGGATAGAACGATTATCTTACCAGAATAGTAGCACTCCAAATTCAGGTAGCGGGGAACCACTCAACGGCAGTATATCACTCAGATTTTATTTGTGCAGAAGAAGAAGAAGTTTGTGTTTTTTAGAAAATTAGTGAGTAAAATTCTGAGGAACCAAATGAATTTATAGCCATGGAAGTACTGTTTCTGAAGGTTTGCAACCCTTCTGAACAACCACCAAAATCTGGTGGGAAATTTAAATATGGAAAAGAAACCGGGTCGTGGGTCAGTCACGCGGATCCGGGTCACTAACGGGTAGGATTGGATAAGCTAATTAATTTAATTAAATAATAATTAATTAAAATTAAAGAAAATTTGGTCCAAAAAGAGATTATCAATCAGATCATTTGACCGAATCCGAATCTGAAGCCGAGCGAGCGACAACGGCGCGAGGGGTCCTTGCCCCCTCAACCCTTTTAGTGACTGGAGAAGGTGTAATGTAATATATACACCTCTCTTTTCCTTTCTTTTTCCGATGCGGGACAAATGCTTATTTTATAAAGCAAGAGGGAACTCCCACTTTTCTTTCTACTACCGATGTGGGACAAATGCTCCATTTCCCATTCAATCTATCATTTAAACCCAACAATACATATAACTAATACTAACAAATATTTCTGTTTTACGTGTCACTATTATTATTTGGAGATAATATTACGTAAAAAAAAGATCAAGAGATAAAAAAAAATGTGTATATAGGGAAAAAACACAGCTCATCTTAATATTTGCCTATTACAAAGCCCACAATACGATTTTAAAAGTTTACATTATATACATAGTTAAAATACAAAAGAATTTCTTTTGGTTGTTGCAATACTTTGTTAGAGAACAAAGATAATATAATAAATATAAGAGTAATTAAGTACAAATAAATAATTTTACCAACAGCTGGAACTTCAACAATTGTTGGAGCTGCAACTGGGATACCCATAGCTGAAAACAAAAGAAAAAAGTTAAATATCATCCAATTTTCAAGATAATAGCCCAGAAATTGGGGGAAAGGAATTTTAAAAAAAAAAGTCTATGAAAAATTAATTTTATTTCTTATCTTATGCAATTTGCAGAAACTACATATACAGCAGTTTATCTTCTTTTTACAAAAAAAACATTTGGTATCCTAAATTTGCCGGTCCGACTAATTCAAATTTACATCGTTCAGGGCCCAATTAAGGGAGAAGCTGCTAATTTTCGCCAATAGTCCTTTTTTGGGATTGTTGTTTAGTAAATGACACTATTTTTATTCCTCTTACAATTTATGGACCTTTTGAACCACGATCTAAAGATTCATTTTGAGCAAACTAAATTTTCTATGAGGAAACGTTAGACTACAATCTAAATTTTTATTAGTTATTGCAAGTGTTAAACGACATTCTAGGTTTATTCTGTAAGGCTAACAATATACAACAACATGCCCAGTGAAATCTCACATCATGGGGTCTGGGGAGGGTATATTGTAAACAGACCTTACATCTACCTTATTAGGTAGAGCGATTGTTTCCGAGAGACCCTCGGCTCAAGACAGTCATATGCACAAACAAAAACAAGAAAAAACAGTCAGAGAGTTATATTTACACAACTTTAAAAATAGAGATAAAACCTATAAGTTGTAGCCTAGAAAAGAGACATTAGCATGAACCAACCGGAATTTCTTTATCCCACCACATTTCTTGATGGAATACAACAATTTATCACATTCTAAATACTAAAAAGCAAAACAATACACTCCATTATTATTTTTTGTTCTTTCAACTTTCATTATACCCTTTCTACTTTGAGAATCAGAACACATTCAACTTAAGTTCAACAAAAATAATATTATGTACTTTTAGTTATTAAGTTTAAAATTTAATATAATATGATATTCATTTGATTTTTCAATGAGACTGCCAATTCTAATATCTAGTAACAGACTGTGACTTGAGACTACAATTAATGAGGAGCAATTAATAATTCGACCACCTCACAAAAGTAACATCTAATCATACTGATTTATCATTGATAATTAAGATAAAACTGTCTACTAATTAACTATCATTTAATGTTAATAGTGTATGTGAGGATCTGTTATGTTCCCTCGAGTACCCTAGAAAAAAGAACATTTTCTCTCCCTAGCCATTTCAAGTGAAGAAAATATGATATGTTATGTTATCTCTATAAGAAGGTTGTGTTCAGAGGTTTGAAGTAGGAGAGAAGGAATGTCACAATTGCAGCTTTTGTTCGTTTATTCATTGTGTCAGTGTAAACATCATATGCAAGTATTTACCGTGCTAAGTACATCTATGTTCTAGGTCTCAAGTTGAGTCCTTGTAATAGAATTGTCTTTAGTAAGGAACACTATACCCTCAAAGTAAGACTTACAAGCCCGTATTCGAATTAATCGAACCCTAAATCGGATGCCGAACTCCGGAGGAAAAAAACAAGTTTCTAACACCTAGTTTAACATATTCAACCTCTAGTTCTATAGAATTGTCACCAAAGGTTGTGGAGGGGTAGAGATCTCATGTTTCAATTCTTGAAAACTTACTGACACTAATTTGAATTAGTCAGGCTACAAAACAGGTATCAAACACCGAAAAAGAAACAGAAAATTAACTGAGTATAGTATGAGAAAAAAAAGAGAATAAAGGTACCTGCACAAGTGCTAACTAGTGGAGTTTCCAAACTGCACATGTTAGGAAGTTTTAGGGCACTATTGACATCAATTTGGATACCAATTTTATCAAGATCACCAAGCAATTGGCACAAACAAAGTGGATTATTTTCCAATAATCCAGCAAGTGTAGGACAACACTCTTTATCTGGCTTAGTCAAATTACTTCCTTGTTCTACAAATGTCAAGCAACTTGACATGTTCACCAACACTGTCATACAATTCATTCCGCCAGATGTCGTCGGCCCTAATGCGGCCGACAACATCGCCATCAACAGCGGCTCTGCGGCCGCCATCAGTGGCATTGTTTGCGCCTCCGCAAACACGGAGAGGAGGAGGAGGAGGAGAAATGTGGTGGTAATTTTGGTTGTTGAGGCCATTGTTAAATATACATAAGTATACACGATATACACGTGTATACTTATGTATATGTGATCTCAGATTGTGAATGAGAAGCCCACGGGTTGGACTGATTTGTAATGTAATATTGTTGTAATATTTTAGTGTAAAGATTATCTTAATTAGTATTGTACACTTACCATAGTTATAGGAGTCTTGGACTACTAGAATATGGTTTTGAGATTAGAATAGAAATAAGTTTTCTATTATGGAAATTTGTAAATTGTATATATACTCTTTCATTAATGAGAATAATCAAGGGATTATTTCTTTCATGGTATCAGAAATCTAGGTTAAATTTTCCTCTCCCAAATTCCTAGTTGTCGTGCACTATTCCCGAGAGCATACCTCAGTTTCCGTGCCCAATTTCTTCCCCAAAATTTTGTTCCCAATCTCTTCCTCACGTCATTCGTTGCTATCATGGCTAAGAATATGTTTCACCCTACCCGTACAGTTTCAAATATCAAGAATCATATCCCTCTTACTCTTGAGATAGAAAACGTCCAATATGCGATGTGGGCCGAACTGTTCAAGATTCACACCCGTTCGCATCAAGTCATCCATCACATAATCCCCACGGCTCATGAGGATACGGAGGTGCCGAAACACGAGGAGGATTCTAAGTTGTGGACGACTCTTGATGTCACCATTCTTCAGTGGATTTACTCCACTATCTCTACCGACCTGTTGCAGACGATTATTGATCCTGACGCTACGGCGATGGCTGCTTGGGATAGACTGCGTGACATATTCCAAGATAATTGAAATTCCAGAGCTGTTACTCTTGAGCAGGAATTTTCCCACATCAACATGGAAAATTTCCCGAACGTTTCAGCATATTGCAAAAGGTTGAAAGAATTGGCGGACCAACTCCACAACATTGGTGCACCTGTTAGCGATGATCGTCTTGTTCTCCAGATGGTTGCTGGCCTCTCCGAGGCCTATAGTGGTGTTGGAACTCTCATTCGTCAAAGTACTCATCTCTCGAAGTTCTATCAAGCCCGCTCCATGCTTACTTTGGAAGAAGTCGCCTTGGTTAAAAAGACGGCTACGAGTGCTAGTCCTATGGTCATGATGATGTCTTCCACTAATTCTTCAAATTTTGGTGACCATTCGAACCAACACCGTTCTCAAGGGAGCGGCAAAAATAGTCAGAAAAATAATGGAAAAAATCACGGGGGCAAACGCGGCTGTTCCGGCAATGGTAACGGTGGCCGAAACAGTGGCGGTGGACCCCATCCCTGATATAGTAGGCCACCGACCCACTGGTCCCAACCTTGGGCCTCTTGGCCGTAGGCTTGGGACAGTGGGCAGTGGCCCAACGGCCCATATTCTTCACTAATTCCAGCCACTAGCCAGCGGGCCCCACCCCATCCGACATTGAAGCCGCTATGCACACACTTGGTTTAACTCCACCGGACCCAAATTGGTACATGGACATCGGAGCCACTACCCACATGACAGCCGATCTACTCTCTCGTCTTATTCCAATTTGAGCAACAGTCGTGGTATAATTGTTGGGAATGGTAATTCAATTCCGATTCGTGGTTATGGTCATAAAACTTTGTCCCCTTCCCCCATCCACCTCTTATCTTAAAAAATACTCTTCATGCCCCAAAATTGAATAAATATTTGGTGTCTGTCCATAAATTCACCACCGATAATTCAGTTTCTGTTGAATTTGATCCGTTTGGGTTTTCTGTGAAGGATTTCAAGACGAGGATTCCTCACATGAAGTTTGATAGTATGGGAGATCTTTATCCTATTACGCCAAGTTTCGGTCCCTCGAGTCAAGTCTTGCCATCAACTTTTGCAGCCCTTGCTCCTTCCTTGTGGCATGCTCGTCTAGGTCATCCGGAGCCGTCAATTTTGTCTTCCTTAGATAAAAATAATTTCATTTCTTGTAAGGGTACGTGTAGTACTCCGAATTGTCAATCTTGTTCTTTAGGAAAAAAAATTAAGTTGTCATTTGTAGACTATACTTCTCATACTTTAATGTCATTCGATATTATTCATAACGATTTATGGACCAATCATGTTCTCAGTTCTTTGGGTCATCGTTATTATATTCTATTTTTGGATGATTATTCTAATTTTTTATGGACTTTTTCGATAGCGAAAAAATCTCAAGTTTTTTCCACTTTCTTAAAATTTAGAGCATTTATTAGAACTCAATTCAAACGGGAAATCAAAAATATTCAATGTGATAATGACAAAGAATATGATAATGGGGTATTTCGGGAGTTTTGTGCAAATAATTGGATCAATTTTTATTTTTCTTGTCCTCATACGTCTTCAAAAAATAGGAAAGCCGAATGAAAAATTCGTATCATTAATAACATTGTCCGAACTTTATTGATTCATGCTTCCGTACCCCCTTCTTTTTGGCATCATACTCTACAAATAGCTACATATCTCCTTAGCATACTTCCTATCAAAGGCTTGACGTATTCCTCCCCTCTTCATATCTTATATAATAAGACTCTTTCGTATTCGCATCTTAGGGTCTTTGGGTGCTTGTGTTATCCACTCTTTCCGTCCACCACAATTAACAAACCTCATGCTCGGTCTACTCCTTGTGTGTTTTTTGATTATCCGTCTAATCATTGTGGTTACAAATGCTTTGATTTATCGTCTAATAAAATCATCGTTAGTCGTCATGTTATTTTTTATAAATCCCAATTTCTGTTTGCTAAGGTAAATAATCTCGTGCCTAGTTCATGTAATTTTTTGGACGACGGTGTCTCCCCATTTATTATTCACCATTTCTCGGAACAGTCCCGTACCCAAAATCCGCCAGCGAGCCCACTGCCCGCTGGTCCTCCCGTACCATCGTCATCTCCAGATCTGGGTCCAGTAACTGGGCCATCTACCCAGCCCAATTCTGGCCCAGTTAATACTTCAGTTTCCAGGACCAGTGTTGGCCCAATTCCCGTGTCCATTTTGGGTTCCAGTTACCGATTTGGTCCAGCAGGCCCACTGCCTGCTGGATAGTCCGTCACCAGTCCTGATAATTCCCAAAATCCGCTCAATTATCCCTCGAGTCATAGACTGGTCACTCGTAGTCAACGGGGTATTTTTAAACCAGAAAGACATTTTCATTTAAATTCTAATGTTCTTAAATTCCCTCTACCCCGTAACCCTGTGTCTGCGTTAAATGACCCGAATTGGAAAATTGCTATGACCGAAGAATATAATGTTCTTATTGATAATAAGACGTGGGAGTTGGTGCCCCGTCCATGTGGTGTTAATATTATTCGGTCTATGTGGATTTTTGCTCATAAAGACAATTCTGACAGTTCTTTTGAGAGGCATAAGGCTCGCCTTGTAGGTGATGGTAAGACTCAGCAGGTTGGTGTGGATTGTGGTGAGACATTTAGTCAGTTGGTCAAGCCGGCTACTATTCGCACTGTGCTCAGCTTGGCTCTTTCGAAAGCATGACTCATTCACCAGTTAGATATGAAGAATGCTTTCTTACATGGTGATCTCAAGGAGACAGTCTATATGCATCAGCCTTTGGGGGTTTAGGGATCCCATATATCCTCATCATGTCTATTTGTTGAAAAAGTCCTTGTATGGGCTTAAGTAGACCCTGCGGGCTTGGTATGAGTTGTTTGTAGACTATATTTCGACTATTGGGTTCTCTCAATATAGGTTTAATAATTCATTGTTCATATATCGTCGTGGTTCTTCCCTGGCTTATATACTATTATATGTGGATGATATTATCTTGACTGCCTCTTCTGATGCATTACGCTAGTCTATCATGACAATGCTCAGTTCTAAGTTTGCTATGAAGGACTTGGGGCTCTTGAGTTACTTTTTGGGGATTGCTGTCACTCGTCATGTAGGTGGGTTGTTCTTATCACAGAGGAAGTATGCAGCTGAGATCATTGAGAGGGCTGGGATGTCATCCTATAAGTCCACTTCCACTCTTGTTGATACTAAACCCAAATTGGGTGCTGCGGTTAGCTCCCCGTATGAGGATCTGACCCGATATTGCAGTCTTGCAAGGGCTCTTCAGTATCTTACGTTCACGAGACCAGACATTACATATGTCGTACAACATCTGTGTTTGTTTATGCATGATCCGAGGGTTGAGCACATGAATGCGCTCAAACGCATTATTTGGTACATCCAGGGGACACTTGACTTTGTCTTATATTTATATCCCTCGTCGACGTCTACACTTATCTCATATACAGGTGCTGATTGGGGTGGCTATCCAGACACCAGACGCTTTACGTCTGTCTATTGTATGTTTCTTGGTAATAACTTAGTCTCGTGGTCTGCAAAACATCACTCTACATTATCTCGCTCGATTGTAGAGGTTGAGTATCGAGGGGTGGTCAATGTGGTCTCTGAATCCTGTTGGTTACGAAATCTTCTTTTAGAGCTTTATTGTCCTATCTAGAAAGGTACCTTGGTTTACTGTGATAATGTTAGTGACATCTACCTTTCTGGTAATCCGGTTCAACACCAGCGCACTAAACATATTGAGATGGACATTCACTTTATTCGCGAAAAGGTAGCTCGTGGACAAGTACGCGTCTGTCATGTCCCTTCCAGGTATCAAATTGTAGACATCTTTACAAAGGGTCTTCCATCAATTCTTTTTGAAGATTTTAGGGACATTCTCAAAGTTCGAAGACCGCCCGCTATTATTGCGGGTGTGTGTTTAATATACATAAGTATACACGATATACACATAGATACTTATGTATATGTGATCTCAGATTGTGAATGAGAAGCCCACTGGTTGGGCTGATTTGTAATGTAATATTTTAGTATAAAGATTAGCTAAATTAGTATTGTACACTTACCATAGTTATAGGAGTCTTGTACTACTAGAATAGGGTTTTGGGATTAGAATAGGAATAGGTTTTCTATTATGGAAATTTGTAAATTGTATATATACTCTTTCATTAATGAGAATAATCAATGTATTATTTCTTTCAGCCATATTGATTGTGTGTGTGGTGATAGAATTTTTTGTGTGTACAAGTATAAGCTTTGTAGTGCCTGTCTATGTGATGTAGATGTAGTAGTACTATTACTATTTTTTTTTTGATATCCAGCTTCCTAGCTTACGTCATAATATTCGTGGAGATAGTAGTCACTGTCCCTCAGCACTACTATCAGTAAATCGTGTGATGTGCCTGAATGACCAGGGTTTGAGAACAGAGCAATTGATGTCACCTACAATGTTCTATCCCAGAAGAGAGCAAATTGTTCCCACCAGGGTTCGAACTCGCGCTGCAGGCCTCCAACTGAATTTTAAGTTCCTCTCCTTTGTCATCCAGCTATGCCCGAGGGACAACTATTACCTAAAAAGTTAGCTATATCACATTTCACACTGAATAATAATAATAATAATAATAATAATAATAATAATAATAATAATAATAATAATAATAATAATAATAATAATAATAATAGTATTCCGTGTGAAATGTGATATAGCTAACTTTTTAGGTAGCCCCAAAAATTAAATTTTCCAACTACTACCCGACTATGTTTTAAATTCTTGTCTTTTCTCTTCTTTTTTTTCGTGGGGAAGGTGATTGCATGGTCATTCAATTATTAGTAAATTCTCATTTTTATTAATATTTCTTAAATTCTATTGGATGATGATTCAGTATGTTTGACCAAGCTTTTAAAAGCTAAAAGTTTTTTTTTAAAAAAAAATATTTTAGAGAGTTGAACTGTTTGGCCAAGCTTTCAAAAAAGAAACAAGTATTTTTTATTAGTATAAGAAGTTGTCATAAGCTTAAAAAAGCAGCTTTTCCCCAAAAGAACTTTTGGAATTTTATTTTTAGATTGATTTGTCAAACACAAATTGTTATTCTTCAAAAATACTTTTGTAAAAGCAATTCTGACAAAAAAAAATTAAAAAGAACAAATTTTAAAAATTTCACCAAACAGATTATATGAAAAAGGAAGACTGGAATTGGAAAATGATCCTCAAGCCAAACAAGTCAAACATAACAAGTAAATATCAATTTCTATACCCCTTCCGTTTCATAATAAGTGATGTTTTAGATTTTTTATTTTATTTTAAAATATTTTATTTTAAAATAAGTGATGTTTTAGGATTTTAAGAAGAAATTGATCTTTTTCTTTTAAAATTATCCTTCTTTACATAATAAAGAATCATTAAATATCTTTTCTTTTCTAAAAACTAATTAAAAGTACGTTAATAAAAATATTCATAATTTTTTAAGAGTAAATAATTTCTTAAAAGATGTACATCAGCAAAAAACAACACTTGTTTTAGAATGGAGAAAGTACCTATTTAGGGCACAAATGTTGTCTCTAGCTGGGAAAAAAAAAAGTAGCACCAATTGATGCCTTTTTTGGCTTTTGGGCCACACTTCAAGAGCAATCAATGAACTGCTCTTATGGTAAAGAATAATTGTTGCTCCTTCTAATGGACGGTCAACACACAGATGTGTGTGAATGAGTTTTTTGTTGTATTTTTTTATTTTTATGTGTGTGTATGTATCATGTCTGAGTTGAGTGCTAAACAAAACACAACGAAAACTTGTAGTTATATGACCTCAGGAATGTAACGGGATGGATAAAACTAAAAATTTCGTTAAAGATATGCTTATATACATTGTATATATTTTGTACGTATAATATAATTTTTTGGTGAAACATGTTCATGCTGACTACCAGATGAGATATCTTTACTCTCAATTAGACGTCCCGGATTTGAAAATATAAGAATGAAAAAATTTATGGTAATTAGAAGCGATTAACTCTACCCAACGTGAATTTGAATTAGTTTGGACCAGTGAGTACCGAATAGCCGATAGTTGAAAAAGAAGAACTGGTAGCTATCACATATATTACTCTAACAAGCAATTGACCAAGAAAATTTGTATATTACAACCCTCCCCCCTCCCCCTCCCCCCTCCCCCCCTCCCCCCCCCCCCCTCCCCCTCCCCCCTCCCACACACCAGCACACCCAACTCACCCACCCAAAAAAAGAATTGGGAAATTAAGGTAAGGAGTTGGGAGTTGGGAGTTGGGAGTTGGGAGTATGAAAACAAGAAGAATGTGCCGTCATTGGAAACTATACGTAAGTGGCATGGCATTCACGTTAGAGAATAAAGCTTCATGCACAAGTAGCTAGATTTGAAAACTTTTAGATCTACCTTTTCTTGAAATAATAAGTATGTTTTTCCTTATTAAAGGTGATTCAACATATATCTATATATTAGGAGAACTTACCAATATTATAGTTAGGCCAAACTTATTTATCAATACAACAACAACTAATAAACCCAGCGAAATTCCACAAAGTGTGATCTAAACATGAGAGAGTGTATGTTAGAAAAAGAGATCTGTATGATAAGAAATGAATTGTAGAAACTAGATTAGGACGAGATGATTCTCTGTCCTTAGGATAATATTAGCCCCCACTATATTGCTGATGGGATTAACTTGCTAATTACCCCCCAGGATTCCCTAATCTTAAGAACGAATTTTACAAAGAACTTATTCGTTCTTCATGAACATGAATTGCTTGAAAGAAAGAAGGTTTTCTTGGTTGGAAGATATAAATTGCAAGTGATCTTTTAATCATGTGCCATTCCATATTTAAAGGAATCAAGTACCCTTTCATGAACAATTGTAATCTTTCATGAAACAATGTAATCTTTCATGAAGAATTGTGACTTTTCATGAAATCAACGTTTTTTTTTAAAAAAAAAACAGCAAAAGATTAAATGATATTTAAGCTCGTGTTCGTGCAAAGTGCTAAGTGCTAGTCTTTGATTAATAATATATTAGCATATTATTAATCCAATTATAAGCACATCCAAGCCCAATGCATGTTTGGCCCAACTAAATGAACTCTTTTCAATTTAATATACCAAGTACAAAAGTACTTATAAACACATCAAGCTTTTCTTACTCTTCCAATGTGGGACAAACTCCCATACACATCTTCCTAACAAACACAATTGAAAACTATATACAACAGTGTACGCATACCTTACCCCTACCTTGGGAGGTAGAAATGTTATATCTGATAGACCCTCGGCAAACTTATTTATTAGTATGACCGAAATATACAAAATCTATGCACTGATTTATTATATGTATATTATACGTATAAATATACTTAACCTATACATTTGTTCATATTCTGTAAACTATCACCCAAAGGCTTTGGGTTGTAATTATCCCTATTTATTATGTGTGTGCACAACATCAGGTAGGATTTGCACCAAAGTTATTTCAACATTTACTATATATATATTGAACTTGTATATATAATATAATCTTATGGAAAAAGTGATTCGGATGAACCCCTTCGAGCCCTCTAGCTCCCCAGTCCCCATGTGTGTATGTGTAAAAGGACGTAGTTCAATTCGTACCATGAGAGTTGTGTGTGCATAGACGTACGTATGTCATTGTTTTAATTGATAATTGTATCTTATAAGTACGGGTTATTCACCTTTGGATACAAGAACGATAATTATATCTATATCCCAAATAAATTAGGATCAATTTTATTAAATATTCTCGCTATAATATCGTTCTATTTAAGCTCATCTCAGACATGGATGTGAAAGGTACAGTTGGATATGAAAGGAAAAAAATAATATAAACTCACATGATCATTATTAATTAGCTGGACAATTTGCCTATGCTCGACAATTATATATAGTCCATCTAATTGCATGTATTTAGGTTTAGTTTGGTTTAGGTTTATAAACTTTAATTTAAGAAATTTGATAGAATATTCTTGTATATCTATTATATCTTGTATATCTCTTATATTTAGTTAGTTAATATTCTAATTGTAATTAGTTAAATTAATTACCTAGTTTGTAGCCTAACTTGTAGCTTTGTACTATTATATATTATACACAATAATGAATGAAAAGGAACGAAAGATATTCTTACATGGTATCAGTTAAACCCTAACCCTAAAATAACTAAGCCGTCGCCGCCACCGTCGGCCTTTTCTTCCGCCACCTCCCTCCTCTGCCTTCTTCTCGATGTCAATCTCCTCTCCCTCTTCTTCATTCTTCCTTTTCAATGACTGCTCAACCAAAATTTCATCCCGCTTTTGCGGTTAACAACATCAAGAATTTCATTCTCATAACTCTTGAGATGGAAAAAGTTCAGTACTCGTGGGTGGAATTATTTAAGATTCATTATCGTGTGTACCAAGTCATCGATCACATCATCTCTCCTAAACCCAAGCCAACCGACAAAAACATGGAGAAACATGAGGTTCTTGATGAAGAACTTTGGTCACGACTGGATGCGATTGTTCTACAATGGATCTACGGCACAATCTCGAACGATCTCTTGCATACAATCATCGAATCTGACGCCACTACCCATAAAACATGGGAGAGATTAGAAAGCATATTTCATGACAACAAGACCCAACGTGTCTTGTACCTAGAAAATCAATTTAAGGACATTCAACAAGACGATTTTCCTAATGCGTCGGCCTATTAACTAGAACATGAAATGATTGCCGATCAAATCTCCAACGGCGGTGCGCCAGTCACTAATGTTGGTCATACAATTAATTGCGGGTTTAAATGAGAAATGTGATGGTGTTGCTACAATCCTCCAACAAAGCAATATGTTGCCTCCGTTCTATGAGGCTCGTTCGAGACTTATTCTTGAAGAAACCCGCAAAGCCAAGCGGGTATCGACTAATGCCAGCACCGCTGACACCGCTCTTCTTACCACCGGCGGCTCCACTGCCGATGAAAGAGGCTCGGCTTACGACCATCATCAATGGCACACCAACGATCCAAAACATGGTCAACATCTCCGGAATAACAACAAAGACAAAAATTCCAGCAAAGGCCGCGGCAACCGTGGTGGTTGCAGCAACAACTGTGGTAGGGGACAGCCACCTCAGCCGGTAGCCACCCACATCGGCAGCAGCAGTGGCAACAACCTCCGCTATAGGTTGCGTACCCACCGTGAGCAGCGTGGGGCCATCAATAGTAGGCTGCTCCACTTTGCCCCTACCCGACATCCTCCTGGGCCCGACCTCCGGCTCGACAGCCCCAGCCTGGAATTCTCGGGGTTCGTCCATAGCAAGTTTACAATGTGCAAATGTCTTCTCCATCAACCTACGCCCTAACAGATATTGAGGTGGCAATGCACATGATGTCTCTCAACGTTCTGGACGAAAATTAGTACATGAAACGGTGCAACATCGCATATAATGGCATCTCAAGGTACTCTATTAACTTATTTCAATATGAGCAATTTTAAACCGAAATATTATTATTGGTAGTGGATAATGCATTCTCATTCAAGGTTACGGACAATCTACCCTTTCCCCACCACATCCCCCATTAATTTTAAAAATTGTTCTTCATGCCCCGAAACTTATCAAAAATTTGATCTCAGTGCGTCTTTTCACAACCGACAATAATGTTTCCCTTGAATTTGATCCTTTTAGTTTTTCTGTGAAAGACCTTCAGACATGGATGCACATAATGAGATTTGATAGCACCGGAGATCTCTATCCTATCACCACCACTATGGCCATCCTACCTCCCCTCTTTCAACCTTTGCAATTATTTCCTATGTTCTTTGGCATAATAGATTGGGACATCCGGGAGACTTTATTTTATGCCCCCTTAGCAAAAATAAGTTTATTAATTGTAAATATTTTTCTTGTCCTGTTGTTTGTGAATCTAGTGTTTTTGAGAAACGTGTCAAATTGCCATTTTAATTTTCATCTTCTAACACCATGCCATTTGATATCATACATAGTGATTTATGAATTTCTCCCATCTTAAGCACAGATAGGCACCAATATTATCTCTTATTTTTGGATGATTATTCTAAATTCCTATGGACTTTTCCTATTGGCAATAAATCCCAAGTCTATTCCATTTTCTCATCCTTTAGTGCTTTAATTAAGACACAATTTGAAAAGAATATCAAATGTTTTCAATGTGATAATAGGAGGGAATTCGACAATAACCAATTCAAACTCTTTTGCACCAAAAATGGTCTTGTTTTCATTTTTTATGCCCCCACACCTCTCCACAAAATGGCAAAGCCGAATGAAAAATAAGAACTATTAATAACTTAGTTTGTACCCTTCTTGCCCACACTTCCATCCCCCCTCTTTTTGGCATCACGCTCTATTAATGGCAACTTACCTCTTGAACATTCTCCCAAACAAGTCTCTCAAACACAAGTCCCCGACTCAAGTTCTATATCTTCAGGACCCTTCCTATAAACACTAATGAACTTTTGGGTGTCTATGCTACCCCCATCATCCTTCCACCAAAATCAATAAACTTCAACCTCGTTTCAGCTCGTGTGTCTTCCTTGGTTATCCGTCTAATCATTGAGGTTATAACTATTACAATTTATCAAGCCGAAAAATTATCATCTCTAGGCATGTCATATTCGATGAGTCCCAATTCCCTTTTTCCAAGTTGCATTCTCCATCTCCGGATTCATATGACTTCTTAAATGATGGCCTCAATCCCCTTTTGATTCATCAATTATGCAATCAGTCGCTACCATTACCGTAGCAAATACCGGCACTCGACCCATCTCCCATGGTCCAGTGTCGAATGGGCCACAAAACCCAGCCAAGGGAACCTCGGCTCAGCCCACCCATCACCGTCCCAGCCCTACCCATGCCGCATCTCGACCTGCGGCACGACACCACCTTCCCGAACCTAGCTCACTCGGCTCCCCTCAGCCCACATCTGCTCCGATCCAGCCCCCTCTGACACCCCAACGGACAGTGGAAACCCGTGCTATGCATGGTATTTCTAAACCGAAATGACAATTCAATTTGTCAACTTCAGTTGCCCATTCACCTCTTCCTTGCAACCCAAAAAATGCATTGTCCAATCCCAATTAGAAAGCTTCCATGTTAGGCGAATATAATGCTCTTATTAAAAATAAGACGTGGGATCTAGTACCACGTCTTCTTGATGCTAATGTTATTCGTTCTATGTAGATTTTTCACATAAAAAGAAATCTGATGGTTCCTTTGAGAGGCATAAGGCCCGTCTTGTAGGTAATGGCAGATCTCAGCAGGTTGGTGTGATTGTGATATAACTTCTAGCCGGTGGTGAAACCGGCAACTATTCGGACAATTCTCATCATTGCTTTGTCCAAATCATGGCTCATTTATCAACTTGATGTTAAAAATACCTTCTTGTATGGTGACCTTCATGAAACTGTTTATATGTATCAGCCTATGGGATTTAGGGATTCGGTTCATCCAGATTATGTGTGTCATTTGATGAAATCACTATACGGACTGAAACAGGCTCCTCGTGTGTGGTATCAACGGTTTGCTGATTTTGTCTCATCTATTTGCTTTTCACATAGCAAATCTGATCATTCACTCTTTATCTATCATAAGGGTTATGATATGGCATACATTCTATTAGATGTTGATGATATCATACTCACTACCTCTTCTGATGCACTTCGATAATCTATTATGTCACTCTTTGCTTCTGAATTTGCTATAAAGGATCTGGGCCTCCTAAACTATTTTTTGGGCATTGCCGTTACGAGATATGCAGGTTGTGCGCGCCCATTTTTACCAACGGTCGTGATGCACGGGCGTTTCCCCTGGCGTTGATTGAAATGTTGTTAAGGAGTCGCCACCTAATTATTCTACGGTGAATTAGGGCACCTATAAATATTAACCTAAATGCTAAAAAATGAACTCCGGTTAATGGTCTGCGAAACTATGAGATTCTAGGTAGGGGCTCTTTATTATCCTAAAGGGAAGGGGTTAGGCATCCTTTAAGATCCGCTAACTTGCGGTTATCCGGTCAAACTCAGGTTAATTTTATGGTTAGGAAGAAATGCATGTTTTAAAAGTATAAAGTTAAAAGATGTGGTAAGTAGTTAATTAAAAGATGTATTTTTGACAACGTAAAAGATTCTTGCAAAGGTGATTGCAATTTGGAGAAATAAATTTACAGCATAAAAACGGAAAAGAGTATGCATGGCATTATTTATAAAGATGTATATAGAATTGATTTTTTTGGATAAAAACATGTATTTATAAGGCATTGTTTAAAAATATATGTGAATTTGATTTTTTGGATAAAAGCATGCATTTGTTTTGTATTGTTTAAAAAATATATGCAAAGTGATTTTTTTTTTTTGGATAAAAACATGCACATGTATTGCATTGTTTACAAAATACATGTAAAGTTGTTTTTTTAAATAAAAGTATGCATTTGTATGGCATTATTTATCAAATACATGTTTTGCAATTTGATAGTAAGGAGGAAGTAAATTATTTATAATGCAAAGAAACATATTTTTTGCAATTTAATAGTAAGGAGGAAGTAAATTATTTATAATTCAAAGAAACATATTTTTTGCAATTGATAGTAAAGGAGAAAAGTAAATTATTTATAATGCAAAGAAATGATTTTTATGAAAGTCATTTTGAATTGCAAATTGGATGAAAAAATGAAACTTTATTTGCGTGATTGATAATGCGAGTAAAAGATGAACAAATTGTTTTTTTTTTTAAAGTTTTGAATATGCATGACGAGCCTAAAATAAATGACTAGCGGAGGGTTTTCAATTTTTAAACTACCCGAGAGTAAAATAAATAAACTAGCGGCGAATTTCCAATTTTAAACTACCCTATTAATTATACATCCAAAGCCTAATTGTTCTAAGTATCCTAACAATCACACAAACATTAAATAATTATTACAACCCAAAAAATAAAATAAAAAAGATGATATTAAAATAATTGAAAGCCACGACCAGGGCGGATGACGATATCATCCCGCCCTATTTGTTTAGAAGTCTCGAGTGCTGGAAAATGCAATGGACGTAGATGTGGGTCTTCGTTTGACAAAGTCATGATGAGTCTCATAACGAGACTCTTCGTTGCTCCCGATGTGTTTCATGTAAATGAAAGAAAAGAAAAGGATTAGTAGACGAAACATGAAAATATAGACATAAGAAAATATAAGTAAATGATTCATGAAAAATAATATGTTGTTGGGACTCAAATTTGATACACAAACATATATCTAAGTTCATGATTTTTAAAACATGAAAATATGTAAATATATAAATAGATTACATACATATAATTTTCAGACTTGAAGGAGAGGGAAACCAACCAACCCAATATGCTATAAACCCCATTAACATGTATTCATATTTAACACACTTAGGCCATGAGCACAAATAGGCATGACAATGAACAATGACAACATATAATTCAACATGATGAATCTTAGTCCAACAAACATCAGATTTTTATTAGACATACTTAGCAATGAGCTAAATGGGCATAAATTAATCTAAAGTAGCTAAACATGATTAATAATTAACGTAACAGATTCTAACATCAACCATAATCTAATTAATCAGGATGAACATTATTCCAATAGTCCCAAACAAGCCAACAAATCATGATTAAATATGCTCAACAGTTGAAACTAAAGATCATAAACAACCATTAATATCTATTAAACATTTCTCAATGCTTAGTCTAATAAACAAATAACAAACCTTAACCTAATTAAATATGACTAATAAATAATTCATCAACCAAACATTTACACCAACATTATACACAATCAAACTAAAATAATACTAATCCAAACATTAACTCAAAAATGTAAACCAAGCACAACATTTATAAATATCCGTAACCAACTAAACAAGTTAGCAAAATTACTAACAATAGCAGGTATTTAATTAATCCACATCACAATTCCTTAAACATATACTAAACAGGATTTTCAACATATTACTTTAAATATGATATTAATATTAGGCTTTTTATAGAATATAAAGAGCACATTTATACTATAACAATTAACCAAACAAGCTATCATACTAAATATAACTTAGACATTAAAGAACGCGATAACATAAATAAACTACCACATGATTAATACAACAAAATGAGCACCAAAATGCAGAAAATAAACAGAGAGAAGATGTAGTTTACGGACCTTCTCCGGACAGCGAACTGAAGCGTCGTTTTGAATCGTCGAATCCGCTCGGAAAGTATTTTTAGAATTCTGATTTTGATTTCAGAAATTTCTGATTTTTTGATTTAGAAATCCTGATTTTTGGACCGGGAATTCTGATTTTTGAACAGACTTTAACCCGACCCGGAACATTGACCCGACCCGAATTCTGATTTTTTTCTCTGATTTTCTGAATTCTGAAAATCAGATTTTTTTCAAGAATGCTGATTTTTCTGATTTTTAGGCTCGGTTTCAACCCAAACCGACCCGAAACAGTGAAGAACAAAGGAAAAAAAAGATTTTCGGATGGAAAATTAGGAAACAAAGAAGGGTATTTTCGGATTAAAATTAAGAACCAAATAGGAGTATTTTGGATCAAAAGTTAAGAACAAAATAAACCATTTATTGATTTTTTCTTCTTGTTTTTCGACCTTTTCTTTGTATTTTTGGACCCGAAAAAAAAAAGAACCACCTTAAAATGAAGAACAAGGGATTTTTTATAGATGATTTCCCCCCAAAAATCATTTACCCCATACCCCCTTTCGATTTCGAGTTTGAATTTCAAATAAAAGGGGACAAAAATGACGATTTTGGAGCGAATTTTTGGGGATAGGGTATGGGTGAAGTGATGGGTGATGGGGGTGTGGTGGTGATGGGATGGTGGCCGGCAGATTTTTTTGGGGGTGTGGGGTCGCGAGTATGGGTTGCGGCCGAAATATGGGTTTGAGGAGGAGGGGGGGTATGGCTGGCCAATGGGCCGGGGTCCCGCCCCGACACCGCCCCGGTCCCGCCCCGAACCCGATCTTTTTTTAAAAAACAAATTGCGGTATCGGGACTCGAACCGGGATGGGACATGGTCTCATCCTGACCCGCCCCGCCCCGCCCCAATCCCTCCAGGCCCAACCCGGTCTAGTCCCCGATCCCGCCCGAAATCCCCCATTTTGCACAAATAGTTGTTGCACCAACGGCCAATTTACATTTTGAACGTTGTGCAACGGCCATTTTTGGCCTCGCCCAACCCCCTACCCCCTACCCCATTAATATTTATTTTTAACCCATAAGTTATTATATTTATACTTTAACCCAATTTTCCAACTACAAATACCTCATTTTCTATTCATCTTTCTCACAAATCTTCCTACAATATCTCTAATCTCTCAATCTATCTCTCTACAAGTCTACATTGTCTACTAAATATTCAATTTTATTTATTCATTTGGGAGTGAAGTTGGCAACTAGCTTGAGGATCTTCCATCGAGCAAAGTTTTAATTTTCAACATCTCGATTACACGTCGGCGTTTGGTACATTCGTTCCTTCATTAAATTATTATTGTATGTTTATTTTATTTAGCGCACTTAATTTCATTTACTTTAATTATTTATTAGTATAATTATAAATTTATAATGGAAGAATTTAAATGTATGCTTACGGGTATGGGTCATGCTTCTTCTAGTAAGGCAACAAGGGCAAGGGTACTTCTTCTAGTCATCATATTTCTAGACAGAATCCTATCCCTACACAAGATGATTTTGTTGATACTGAACATTTTCCTACAATACCATTAGATTTAGACGAGGAGCTATTTTCTGAAACTCAAGAAAACTTTAATTTAGACGATGATCTAGATGATACACCCACTAATGTAGTTGACAACACACTCACTAGTGCACCTTCAACTGAAATATTAATAAATATTATGTTTTATTATTATCACATAATTTTATTTTGTCTAGCATACAAGATGAATGCAAAAAAGTATAGGCATTACCAACAAGAAAGTGCTAGCAACCAACCGGCTTCCATACCATCTTCTTCTTTTTCAACACAACCTCAAAAAAGATGTGTTGTTTCTGCGGCTAGTATTGAAAGTCTTAGACATATAATGTTTAGTGGTACCACTACTAATCAAGTTAGCGAGTTTGATGTTTTTGTTTTGCAGGGTGTTGTACCGTACGAAGCAGTTCTCAATGAAGAAGGACGTGAAAACTTGCTGAAATACTGGAGGGAGAATGAGACGTGGCATAGAGAACCAAACATTTGACAAATAGTGAAATACACGTGTTGTCACGTGTATTTTCGTATTTTTTTAATTTTTTTTAAAATTGTTTTATTTTCTTTCTTTTTCTTTTCTTTTTAATCCCGAAATGTAATGGAAATATTATTTTATATTTAAAAAAATGAAAAGGACAATTATTTTTATATGAACTTGAAAAATTATTAGAGGTGTTAAATATATTCAAATGTTGTTGAAGTTTTAAAGTTGAGATTCAAGTGCTAAATTCTTTCTAAACCCTTAGTTGTTGATGAGATTCGAAAATGAAAAAAGAATTTCGAATTCACCATTGTTGAACCTTGAAAAAGCTTGAAGAACAGAAAATGAGTTTTGTCGAAATTCGTGGTTGTTGGCCAAATTGATTACTGGAGTATGGTGATGATGTTGTGAAGTTGTAGTTGAAATTTGAGTTTGATTTGTGTGAATTTATCTGTGTTTTTTGTTGAATTTTGACACCAAAAATTAGACTTGGAGCTCCTAAAAATGGATGATAAAATGGTGATGAAGAACTCTTGAAATCAACTTTGGAAGTTGGAACTGACACACGTGCCCATTTCGTATAGGTTAGAGCCATTTTTCAAAGTTCTCACGCGCTTGAAAGAAGTGTTCTCACGCATTTAATATATTTTGAAAAAGTTATTTTGTTTTATTTTTATCATTGATTATTCATTTCTCAAATTATCTCTCAAATTTATTGAAATTATACATAAATTAATATAACTATTATGAAAAATAGACTTTCATTATTATTTTTTCAAAAAACAATATAACGTAGATTATGAATAAGTAAAAATAAACGAAAGAGTAGTATTTAAAAGATATCAGATCTATCTTTGGTTTGTGTGCAATCTTGTGCAGATAAATTATGACATCCATGACTATTGGAAATATTGTAGATATCGAATATGCTCTTTGGTCCGTGTCCAAACTTATGCAGAAATATGACATCCTTGACTATATAACAAAGTTGCAATTTTGAAAATTGTATTTGTATTACAAAAAAAAACATATGTCTATTAAATAATATAAGAGGCACAAAAACAACATTGAGATATTTTTATTACACTATCTTGTTTAATTATTGAGATTTTTATATATATGTTATTTTTTAAATTAAGTGCAAAATAAAAAATGCCCCGTATCCCAATCCCGCCCCGACCCGATTCCGACGGGATCGGGATATGCCGCCTATCCCGATCCCGCCCCTTCCCCCGATCCCGACTGACCCGACCAGATCCGATCCCGCCTGACCCGACCAGATCCGATCCCGCCCCGACCTTATCCCTCCAAACCCGGCCCCAACCGTCCCGAGCCCGGCCCACTGGCCACCCATAGGGGGGTGAAAGAGAAGGGTTTATGTCTTGCTTTTTTTTGTTTTGTTTTAGTGTTTTAGGTTTAGGTTAAAAGGGAATGGGTTTGGTGGGTTGAAAATTAAAAGGGTTGGGGGTTGGGCCGACGGTTGGGCCCCATTTTTTTGGGTTGATTTATGTTTTGGGGTTAAGGAAAAATGGTTGTGGTTTAAAAATATAAAAGGGGTTTAGAATGCTTTGAAGAAAAATGTAAATTATTTAAATAAAATCTAACGATGTGATAATACTAAAACATAATATTTGTGAAATGCTTAGCTTAAAAAATAAAAAATACGATGCCATTTTGCGGGAAAAAAACTCATAGAATATTAGGGTAAAAACTATGATTAGGATATTAAAAGGAAAATGATAGTAAAAAAAAGCGAATAATAATAATAATGATAATAACTAATGATATTGAGAATAAACGACGATATTAAAAGCCTTATATATATATAAATATAAATTGTTTTTGAGGCGTCAAAAAATATTTAAAATTGTAAATAAATAATCGGAAAAGAGGGGACAAAATTGGGTGTCAACACAGGTGGCTTATTTTTTTATCAAAAAAAGTATGCCGAGGAGATTCTTGACCGAGCCGACATGACTTCTTGCAAACCTGCTCCAACACCGGTTGACATTAAATCTAAACTTAGTGCCTCTTCGGGTTCTCCATATAAAAACCCCACTCACTATCGCAGTTTAGTAGGAGCATTACAATATCTTACTTTCACGAGACCAGATATATCATATACCGTTAGGGATGGCAACAGATCGGATCTGGACCGGATCCTACTAGATCCAGATCCATTTTTTATACCTGGATCCAGATCCATCGGGTCCATAAAAATCATATCCAAATCCGGATCCATCGGATCCACCGGGTCCACGAATCAGATCTGGATCTACATCTAAATTTTTTTGGCTTGAATAATATTCCCACATGTTGAAACTTTTATGACAAAATGAAACACAATCTGATTGAAAAAAATGATTGAGTTCATTCAATCAACCTACACAAACATGACACCATTCTTCCAAAATACTTAACAAAGTTTTAGCATCACAAGAAAATAAAGATGATTGACTTCATTAGTGATGCTGAACAGGTTGCAACTTTGAGCTAATTTTTGGAGGCTTTAGTGATGCTCCACTTGTAGTTTTACTGATTGACTTCATTAAACAACAAAAAACAATGCCAGTCATATATCAAAAGTCTCAGTGTTTTTTGTTGATCAAACAAATGAGAGAAAGATACTTAAAGCTTACGACTAGCAGATTCAAGAAAGGAAAATTTAAAGAAGAGTGATAATTTTTTCTTTTTATAGAAATGAAAATATGGGAAACTGTAGAGAGCATATAGGTAAAATAAATGAAACTTCAAAGACAAATTACATGGATGTGTGACTTGTGTCTTATCCTGGTTCAACCATTTACCCAATACATAAATTAAGAAAATACTTATAAAATTACATTCTAGGTTATGAATATATTTAATAAAAAACGGATCCACGGATCGGATCTGGACCGGATACGGATCTCAAATACAAGATTCAGATCCAGATCCGATCCGTTAGAAATGGATCCGAGTCCGATCCGGATCCGTCGGGTCCAAATTTTGAAGATCCATATCCTATAAAACGGATATGGATCCACCGGGTCCAAGATCCATTGCCATCTCTAAATACCGTGTAATAAATCTTCTTACATATGCATGACTCGAAGGATGAATATATGAATGCTCTCAAATAAATTTTGCGATATGTACAAGGCACTCTTGCTTGCACTTATACAAGTCATCCATCTCCGGTCTCACCTTCTACACTGATGCTGATTGGGGTGGATGTCCCGACACTAGACGATCCACTTCGGGTTACTGTGTTTTACTCAGAGATAACTTGTTTTCTTGGTCCTCTAAGCGTCAACCCACTCTGTCTCGGTCCAGTGCCGAAGCCGAGTACCGCGGCGTAGCGAATGTGGTTTCCGAGTGTTATTGGATACGTAGGCTTCTGTTGGAACTTCACTGCCCAATCCACAAGGCTACATTGGTTTACTGTGACAATGTAGGTGCGATATATCTTTCCGGCAATCCCGTTCAACATCAGCGCACTAAACACATTGAAGTGGATATTCATTTTGTACGTGAGAAAGTTGGTCGTGGACAAGTTCGTGTCCTTCACATCCCTTCTCGGTACCAAATTGCTGACATACTTACTAAAGGACTTCCGCGCATACTCTTTGATGATTTCCGAGCCAGTCTCAGTGTACGAGAACCTCCCGCTTCAACTGCAGGGGTGTGACAAAATATTTGATTGAATATTCTTGTATATCTCTTATATTTAGTTAGTTAATATTCTAATTGTAATTAGTCAAATTAGTTACCTAGTTCGTAGCCTAACTTGTAGCTTTGTCCTATTATATATTATACACAATAATGAATGAAAAGGCAAGAAAGATATTCTTACAAAAGCTTCAGGACGATGTAAAAGATGTAGTAATAGTTAATTAGCTAGGGGACATCATTAATTAACAATGCAAATTATTGAGAAAAAAATACATTTTTAATTTCGACATTATTAATGTGTTAGTCAATTATGTAGGTATTTTTTTACTTTCATCCGGTGTTGGGTACCCGTATTAGGATCTAACTAAATTTAGTTTCTTGACTCTCCCCAACAACGACGACTTCACACCTAGGATTTAAATTCGAGACATCTGAAAGAGTACTTATTACTTCGGTACAATGATTATTGATCAATTATATAGGTATTTTCTTGTACAAGCAATATCCTTTATTGGCACCACGTGACAATTTTAATCCCACAAGTTTTTGCAAGCTGGAGGTGAGTGTATAATATATGCTTTTATAAAGAATGTAAGAATTAAGCAACCCCTTTGAAATAATTAATTAAAGAAAAAAACATATAAAAAGAAAGATAGAATGTGGGAGCATTTAATAGTGTTGGATGAAAAAGCTGGGAAGATGAGATGATGAGTAGTTCATTTTTTTTGTGGAGAAAATATGGTCACATACTCACATGAATGTTTTTCTCTTGTTTATATAAGAAAGGAGTTATTTATAACTAAGCATGTGGAAGCATTTAATTCTATTTTGATAAGGTGGGAATGATGAAAATATGATTTATCTGTTTTCCGGAGGGGAAAAACAGTCAAATACGTCCCCATGAATATTTTTTGTAGCTTAATATTGAGTAGGCGTTTGATCATAGAAATAAAAAAAATCATTTAAAAAAAAAATTGAAGTTGAAGTTGGAGTTGAGTTGAGTTGTGTTTGACCATAGTTTTTGCAAATAATATTTGGTTGTTGGAATGTGCTTTTTCTAAAAAAAAAAAACATATAAAATATGATTTATACCCCCAATTTTTGGAAACTAGACCACTCAAAGCAATTAATAAACATAACGAGTGCATAAACACTGCCCATTAATCATTTTCTATTACATTAAGCATGATTTATATAGATTTTCTTTAATACGAAGATATAATCAAGTTCGGTCGAATCTACTACGGGTCAATTTTATAAAAATAAAAAATGTAGAATAAAATTTGAAAAGTGAAGATAAAAGCAATGACCAAAAATAAAAAGTAAAAATTATGAAAACAAGGGTTGTGGTATTTTTCATATTCGAAATACAACTCCAAGTGTCTGATTGAATGTGAATTTTTAAAAGCTAATTTTCAAGAAAGGTGAAAAAAAAATTCGGAAAATTTTGAAAAATATTTACGGCCAAACGGGTGAATTTGATTTAGGATTAATTATAATAACACACCTATAGTATGACTTAGTTACGGATACACCTCTTATATCTTAAAATCGACCACTTATATCCTTTATTTGGGTGGGTGGGGGTGGGGGTGGGGGTGCGGGTGGGGGTAGCCAGGTGAGATGAATCGCCTTCATTGAAAATTTTAACTGTGTATATAAGATTATAAATATTTATTTATGTATATATAATAGATGAATTCCTTTAGTTTCTTCGCAATAAAATACAGAATTGAGGATCAGAATATAATCTCGTCCCAATACATGTATTTTAGAGATGAGATTATCTCATCGTCCCTAGATGTTGGTCTTAGATAAGACTTGTTCTTGTAGTGCCTTCGGTGAAAATCTTAAATTCGTTACTGCCTTTTATACTATAGAAATCATATACTTACACCCTATGAGGTATATTCGTAAGGAAGTGTATGCGTAGGATTTTCATAATATAGGAGTATAAGTGTCTGACTGTAAAATATAGAATTACATGAATGTTTAATATAAATAAACCTTTGATTTATCCTTCATAAACGCTCTGATGATTGCAATATAAAGTAATTATTTATTTTAAATGGCTTGTTATTTGATTTGTCATTTTTCTTCATCTTAAATGCTCAAAATTTGTAAAGAGATGCTTGAATGCAGCTTGTAGAGAGATTCTTGAATTCTTGATTTTCATATATCTTTTGTGTCTTTTTTGTTGTGATTTCTACTGCTCTCAAATAGGAGATGTGACCTTATATATAGGTATGAGTTGATTGTTTAGCCTTCAAGGAAAACTAATGAGCTCGTTTGACTTTGTTAGTTAAAAGTAATTAATAAGTATAAGAACTTATTCATATTTAACTTTTTAATAAGAGTGAGTCTATTGGTACGATGAAGGGCATTTTTATAAATATTTTTATTATGTTGAGCTTCGGTTTTGAATATCTCTTTATCTTCTCTTTTTTCAATTGGTTTGATATTTCTTTCAAATATGTAATTTTGTTTGGTATTTCGGTTGTAGCCATGTTGCAATATGACTGAACTTTAACTCTCTTGGCTGTTAACATTACTTATATTTTGTTCTCATCATTCTTTTCGTTTGTCCCTTTTTATGTATAAAATCGTTTGCTTTTGTGGGGTTTTGTTTTAATTTTGTTGATTTTTTCATGTGTTGGTATTTGTAATTACTTAGAGGTAAAAGTAGAGTAATTGCAAAAAAATGAGATATCGGGAAGGAGCAAAAAGAGTCTTCATATCCCAAAAATCTATTCATTTTATAGAGAAATTACATTGCAGTTGTGTTGAAAGTACCCAGAACTTAATTTAATTTTTAATAATATATATATCATTTATATTTACAAAACAAAAAGGTGCTCTGCTTTGAGGTCCTATTGAGCTAGCGATTGAGTTAATATTAATATCATAATATTAGAGTCAGATTTACCTAATTATTATTTCACCTTATGTTGGAATTCCATATATTTTATCTTATTCACACTCTAATTATCAGGTCTAGGCATACAAGGGCGTTAATAGTGCCACATCGATGTGGGTTTCATGTCAATTTGTCTCCTTATATGATTTTGAGTGATTCTTATATCTTGACCTAATTATTTGGATTGAATTAGGTCCAATATCCGTTAGCAGAGTCAAGCCCATTCAATTCTTGTTTCACCCGATGTTGCGCACCATATTATCTTATTCACACTCTAATTATTAAGTCTGCGCGCGTGTGGAGAGGGGCGGGAGAGGGGAGGAGCGGGTTTAGTAGTACCACATGCATCAGTATAGGTGAGATTTTATTTTATCGTTTTATATGAATTTTTGGAGTTAGATTAGATATAATGTCAATTTCTCATCAAATGAAATATTTCATTGTTTTTGGTGTTTCTTATTTGTAATCGAAATCTACTGATAAGGTAATACAATACAACCATTCGTTTGCTTTTGGAGTGGGGATAATCGTCAAAGGGTGCAGGATCGAATTATTTAGTACTGATTTACATCTTGAAAAATTTAATAGCAGAGTTGATTATAGATATACCCGTCCTGTTTTATTTAATGAGTGTTCTATTTTTAATTTTTGTGGAAAATCAAATTCTAACCAAGAAGGTGGAAGCTCAGTAATCAATTAACTGAGCCACTAAGATCCCTCACCCCTTAATTAATTATCCTTACAAATATAACCAATTCATTTGATAGTGTAAGAAATATTCTTACTTGTTTTTACTCATTAATGATTTACAATAAATGTAATGTTAAAATAATACTTATTTTGATACAAACTAGGTAACTAATCAATCCTAATTACAAGAGAAATCTAATTCTACCTAATATAGAAGATGTACAATTATTGTGGAAATAGTATTCTATTACAGCCCCATAGTCGAAGCGGGAGGTCGGCGTATGCTGAGACTGTCCCGAAAGTCTTCAAATAAAACCAGCGGAAGACCTTTTGTAAATATGTCGGCAATCTGATAACGCGAAGGGACATGTAAGACACGTACTTATCCACGAGCAATCTTTTCACGAACAAAGTGAATATCCGGCTCAATATGTTTAGTGTGTTGGTGGTGAACCGGATTCCCTGAGAGATAAATCGCAATAACATTATCACAATAAACCAATGTCGCCTTCGGAACCGGACAGTAGAGCTCTAAAAGAAGGTTCCGTAGCCAACAAGATTCATACACCACATTGGCAACTCCTCGGTATTCTGCTTCGGCACTGGATACGGACAAGGTTGCTTGCCGTTTTGAGGACCAAGAGACCAAATTATCACCAAGAAATATACAATAACCAGACGTGGAACGTCTTGTATCCGGACAACCACCCAATCAACATTTGTGTATGAAATAAGAATGGTTGTCGAAGACGGATATAAATGCAAGTCACGATCGAGAGTACCCTGAATATAACACACAATGTATTTGAGAACATGCATGTGATCCTCCATCGGGTTATGTATGAATAGACAAACATGTTGTACAACATAAGAGATGTCGGACCTCGTGAATGTGAGATACTACAGGACCCCTGCAAGGCTACGGTAATGTGATGGATCGACATATGGTTTGCTGGATGAAGCACTCAACTTTCGTTTAGTATCAACCGGAGCAGCGGACGGCCTACACGATGACATGTTAGCTCGTTCAACAATCTCTGCCGCATACTTCTTTTGGGATAAAAATAAATCACATGCATAACGTGTCATAGTTATCCCTAAGAAGTAACTCAGTGGACCTAGATACTTCATTGCAAACTCAGAGCCAATCAGTGACATGATAGACTTGCGAAGGGCATTAGAGGAGGCAGTTAAGATAATATCATCCACATAAAAAAGAATATAAGCAATAACATTGCCCTGACGGTAGATGAATAAAGAATGATAAGACATGCTGTTAGAAAATCTAATATGTGAAACGTAATCTGCAAACCTCTTGTACCATGCCCTATGAGCTTGTTTGAGGCCATATAATGATTTCTTCAGCAGGCACACATGATCAGGATAAGTAGGGTCTCTATACCCCATGGGTTGATACATGCACATTGTTTCATTGAGGTCTCCATGCATGAAGGCATTTTTGACATCAAGCTGATGAAGCGGCCATGCCTTCAAAAGAGCCAGACTGAGGACCGTCCTGATAGTTTCCGCTTTGACCACCGAACTAAAAGTCTCATCGCAATCCACACCAACCTGTTGAGTCTTCCCATCACCTACAAGACGGACTTTGTGTCTCTCAAATGTACCATAAGATTTTTCTTTATGACTAAAAATTTGCATAGACCGAATTATATTAACATTAGGGGGACGGGGCACCAAATATCACATTCTATTATTAATAAGAGAATTAAATTCATCATCCATAGCCATTTTCCAATTTGGGTCATTAAGGGCAGACACATGATTACGGGGCAACGGTGACTTGGCAACATGGGTGTGAATACCGTATTTTTTATTTGGCTTAAAAATCCCGTGTTGACTATGAGTGACAGGCCGTTGGGGCGGAATTAGAGTCGGGTTGGACGAGACTGGCGGACTGCCCGACAGTGGGCTGGTAGTGACTGGACTGCCGGGCAGTGGGCCAGGGATGGTGGACCGCCTGGGCTGAGACCTAGCGGACTGCCCGCCACTGGGCCTCTCGGTAGTGGGCTGCCAGCGAGAGGCTCAGTTGGGCCAGCAGCGGCTAGGCTCGGTAATCGGGCCGAGACACTGGGACATGTTGGGCTTGTTTGGAAGGCTAATTTATGGATCAAATACGGGGGTATGCTATCGTCAAGAAATGCATAGGTAGGAGGCCCGGAACAATGTAATTTGACAAAAGGGAAATTTGTTTCATCAAAAATTATGTGACGACTTACGATAATTTTATTATAGAATAAGTGAAAACATTTGTAACCATGATGATGTGACGGATATTCCAAAAAAAAATACGGAGTGGACTGCGGTTGAAGTGTATTGATGGTAGTAGAAGGAAAGAGATGATAGCATAAGCACCCAAAAACCCATAAATGTGACTATGATGGGTCCCTTAGGTGTAAAATTTTGAGTGGGGATTGGTAGGCTATTTGTTGCTCGGAAGTATGTTCAAAAGATAGGTTGCCATTTGTAACGCATGATGCCAAAAGGATGGTGGTAAAAATGCATGGGCAAGTAAGGTTCTAACATTATTGTTAATGGTTCAAATTTTTCTTTCTGCTTTTCCATTTTGAGATGATGTATGTGGACACGAGAGACGAAACGACAAACAATTAGTTTTGCAAAAATCCCAAAAGGCTCATTATCAAATTCTCTACCATTGTCACACTGAATATTTTTAATATCCCGTTCAAATTGAGTGTGGATGTATGTTCTAAAGGAAAGAAATATGGAAAAAACTTGTCACTTTTTAGATAAAGGAAACGTCCACAAAAAATTAAAGTAATCATCCAACAACAGAAGATAATATCGATGGCCCGAAGAGCTCCAAAAATGAGATGTCCAAATATCACTATGAATAATATCAAAGGGTATAACAGTACGAGAATTAGAAGCAACAAAAGGAAATTTAACATCTTTTCCAAGAGAACAAGAGCGACAAACATGAGAACTATGAGGTTTAGTACACTCAATAAATTTATTTTTGTTTAAGGGAAGAAAAAATCAGGTGCTCCCGGATGACCCAAATGTTTATGTCATAAAGAAGGAGCTAAAGCTGCAAAAGTGGATGATAAATTGGCTTGATGTGTGGTTGTGGTGATTGGATAAAGCTCACCCCGACTATCACATCTCCTTAGATGCATCCCCGTTTGAAAATCCCTTACGGAAAATCCAAAAGGATCAAATTCAACAGAAACTCAATTATCAGTAGTAAAATTTCTAACTAAAATCAAGTTTTAAATTTATTGAGGTGCGTGAAGGACATTTTTCAAAATTAACGGTGGGTTCGGGGGAGACAAGTTTATAGTACCATAACCACGAATTGGAATCGAATGACCATTTCTGATAAGTATACCACGATTATTGCTCAAATTAAAATAGGATGAGAGATTACCTTGTGAAGACGTCATGTGAAATGTTGCACCGGTGTCTATGTACCAATTTGCGTCGGACAGAGTAAGCACAAGAGAGTGCATCACGGCCTCGATATCTGTCGAGCTCGCCACTGCTGAGTGGGCCTACTGCCACTGACCCAATAATTCCTAGTTGATGTTGCTGGGCCTGTTGGGCTGCTGGTTGGGACCGGGGCCTGATCCAGGTACTGCCGGCTGGATATGTATAGGGCGGGACGACCCAAGGCCACTGCCAGGCCCATGGTGCCTGCCCACTGCTCCAAGGTGCCCTCGGTTGCCGCCGCCTTTACCACCACCACGGCCGCCAACAAGGTGTTTGCTCCCATTACCGTCGTTTCGGCGGCAAATTTTCAAATTGTGACGAACTCTCATCGGACGGAGCGGCAACTAAGACAGAATTTGACACAGCGGTTGTCTTCATGGCAAAACCCGCTTCTTCGAGAATGAGCATGGAGCAGGCTTAGTAAAACGTTGGAAGATGATTGCTTTGGCGGATGAGCATACCCATTCCACTATATGCGTCGGTGAAACCGACCACTAGTTGTAAGACAAGCCGATTGTTAGTTACCGGCGCGCCGACATTCTTGAGTTAGTCCAACAATACATTGAGTCATTGACAATATGCTGATGCATTGGGAAAATCCACCATGTCGGTGGTGGAGAATTCCTGCTCAATAGTAACGGCCCGAAATTTTTTGTTTTCTTGGAATATGTTGTGTAAGCGATCCCAAGCTTCCATCGTTGTGGAGTCAGGTTCAATAATCGTATGCAGCAAATTGCTAGAAATAGTGGCATAAATCCACTGAAGAATTGTCGCATCGAGGGTTAACCATTATTTCCTTTCATCGTCGGTTTTCGGCACCTTCTCCTTGCCTTTTTCCGGCAGAATTATGTGATGAATAACCCGGTGGTTCGACAGTGAATCTTGAAGAGTTCCGCCCACGTTGCATAATTGACGTTTTCTATCTCAAGAGTGATGGAAACTATGAGGGCTGTATGAAAATATGATTCTAGTCAGACATGGTTGATGGGAGAAGGGTGGTGGTCGGCGACCAAACAAAAGGAGACGACAACAAGGAAGGGGAGTTAGGGTTTCAGAAATTTTTCCTAGATTTCTGATACCATGTAAGAATATTTTTCCATAATTTTATTCATTAATGATTTACAATGTATATAATATTACAAGAATACTTACTTTGATACAAACTAGGTAACTAATCAATCCTAATTACAAGAGAAATTTAATTCTACCTAATATAGGAGATGTACAATTATTGTGGAAATAATATTCTATTAGATAGCTTCTTTATTTGATACCCATAAGCCCATAACATTTGACAGTTTATGATCCATCAGAATCTTGATGTCTTAGCTGATGAGGATGTTGAGACTGGTATTAACATGGCAGATTCCAGCAAAGACGATGTAGTCAATGAAAATGAATTAGAAGAAAATGAAGGTCAAAACCAAAAGTAAAACGATTTAATTGAGTATTTAAGATGGAGGGCGAAATTAAACACTTGTTTATTTGAAATAAATATTTATCTAAGCTCAAAATTGAAAAGGGGTGTTGTAATCTTGACAATTATTTGGGAAGTGGTTTCACAAATACTCCATTTTCATGAGTTTTTTCTATCAGATTTCATACCTACTGTTAAAAAATTCTATCAGATTCTATATCCTTAAATCAGGGGCGACTCAATGAAATTAATAGCCTAGAGCCAAACCATAATAACAGGCCTTAAATTTATTAATAAAATTTATATAAAAAAATTATTAACAATGTTATATGTACTATCTTGTACGTATCTTGATCGTTCACTCGGTTATCTACTAGCTTCCACTATTGGGGATATCTAATTATCACAAAGGCTTATGTAATATATTTCAAAAAAACACTAATTGATCTTATATATTTTTTTATAATCCACATACTCTAATAATATCGATTCATTTGTCATTAAGTTTCAACATAATTTCACACATTTGTAATACTTGTCCATTTAATTTGAAGTGAACAATAACTTGATGCACTCTTTATTTAAAAAAAATACTACAAGAGACTTAAAAAAAAAGTTTATCAATATCATCATCAAATTATTCGTTTTCATATATACATATTTATTATGAAATTTGAGTTATTTATCTCAAACCCTATCACATTTCAAAAATAAATTAATAATATTTTCTTAGTAATAATATTTTTCTAATATATAAATAATATATAAAATTATAAATTTTGGGGCCCTCAATTTTGGGGGCCTAAGACAATTGCCTTAGTTGCCTACCCATTGAGCCGGCACTACCTTGAATCTTCTAATATAAAATTATAGAAAAAATCAAAAAAACAGAACTGATCATTTAGATTCCATATATTACAAAAGCAAAAAAACAGATTATTAAAATCTCGATGGTGTTTGCAAATTGTTCTCATCATTGATTAACTTGAAGTTTTGTCCGGGGCAAAAGTTCAAGTTCACCCACATCAAAGGTAATTTTTGTAAATCACTCACGATTTTAAGGGTGACAAAACTAGCCCATAAAAATAACTCGTCCAACCCATTCAAATTTGAACGGGTTATTGACTCGTTGGTTTATTAGCTCATCATATTTTAACAGGTTCAAATTTAGTCCAATCAGGACTAAATTTAACATATGCACAGTTGGATTTAGAGATGGATGCTTTCGAAAACGTGTGGAAGGAACGGGACTATTTAACATATGCACAGTTCAACTCTTGCAAATGTACATTTTATTGTACCTTCAAACTGGCCAATGTACCAATTTCTAAGCCTTAGATTATTTTTTTCAATGAGTTTTCCTTTGGAAATAGTGTTAGTCCAATTATTTTTTGTAGTTCTATTTCCAGTTGCTACAATATTGAATCCCTAATTACTGAGATTTGCGACAAAATGTCAAAAATAATGAGCATCTAATGTTTCCTTCATAAAGTCATTTCTCTAAATTAATATATGTTGATCTTCATTCTAGTGTAAATTAAGTATAAGTACGTGCTTGGTTGGAAGTATTGGACCTGATAAAAATATCATTTGGTAAAAAGTTGTTGATCAGCAATTAGCACCTCTATATGTTAAAATGACTTAAATGTCCTTAAAACTTTATAAAAATATAAAGTAAAAAGTATCTTCATATGAAAAATACCAGAGATAAAATAATAAAAATCGTGATCAAACTAAAAATGCTTATAAGCTAACCAATTTTTAATTTTTAATTTGTTTTGGCTTATAAACACTTTTGGTCTTTATCAAAAGCGTATTAAGTCAAAACCGGCTTATAAGTTTATCCAAACACTCTCTATAAATGCTTATCACAAAGACAAGATCAAACTGAACATTTTATTATGTACATTTTCCCAACACAGTTTTACTCTCATCATTCAACATATTGCTGAGTACAAAGTAATGCACAACTCTTTCATCTCCTTTAACCTAATCAAAAGTGTGGTGCTCCAAAAAGATTTCTAAGTACAAGTAGTACATAATACACACTGAAACTCTCAAGAATGAGAAAAACAGTGCTAACTCGGCATTGAACTTATGATTTCTAGTTAGTATGAAGAGGATCTCAATGCCTTAAAAGTGATCGGACGACAAATGTTAGGCAACGGGTCACCGGACCATGCTGAATTAGCTAGCAAGACATTCACAGCTTCAGTAGGGTTGTATAAATCCCACCATACATGATTTGAAGCTCGGGGGCATGCCATATCGGTTGACAGGCAGCCTTTCGTTCCACCATATTTGCCTATCCCACAACAAGCACTCTTTGCATCCAAAAACCCTGCAAAGATTTTCACAGCAGGCAGATATTAGTATAACAAGAAAGTAGATAATGCATGAACAAAAATCCAACTTCTGGCCGACAAGTAAATCAGAACTAAGATGTGTTCTTTCTTTATCCGTTTAGGATCACACACCTTAAAGCAAGGATGTATTCGAGAGAAAAAACAAAAGGAAAAACTAACAAAAGCACAAAGATAAAGAAGTTCAACAAGGCATACTGGAATAACCAAATCATATTGTGGAATAAGTGCAATGAAATTCCAAATTTGTATGTGGAATAACATAAATATGAAATCTTTGAAACAAATTTGATTCTTTTGAGTGCAGAAGAAAAATAAATCAACTATCTAATGACATCGTGTCCGTATCCGTCAAATTTGAGGCAACATATATCAACATTAGGCCTTTTCAAATAATCCTGCGTACAAGGTGCTTTAGATTGGTATGATCAAGTAAATGAAGATCATCAACAATGAGTTCACTCAATGAGAAGCAAAATAGAGATGTAGCAACCAGCAAAAGATTATGCATAAAGCAGTCGATATTGTACTATTCCAATGGCTAAGCAAATTACTAGAAAGGCTTTTAATTTTGACAAGTGTATGGAGCACTAATCACGTACCATAGGCTTGAGGATGAAAAATGAATTCCATCATTGCTCGATAAGTATCACAGAATATGACTTGGGCGCCTTCCATTTTGTGATTAAGGTCAACAATCTTCTGTTCTAGCCTTGTATTGTATTCCAAAACTAGCAAGTTGACATCGTTCTCACATCCAAATTTATCGCCAAAATTTGAATTGTACCTTGTGCTCATCACGCTCGGTGAGCATCCCAAAGGCAGTATGCCCATGCATACAATCTTCCTAGCATTTGCATCATAAAGATTCTCAATGACATTTATCATCTGGTCAACCAAAACACGAGTGAAATTTAGGCCATCATATCCAGGACTTGTTGCATATTCATTGTCAACCAAGTAGTTGATTAAATCATCTTTCCCGAACGACAGGTAGAAAAGGGACGATTCAATTAGACCTTTTGCAGTATCTTGGCCTAGCTGGAGCTGCAGTAACTGGATCGTCTCAAATGCTTGGCGGAGTTGTTGGTTGAGGGACTGGTAGCTTCGACTTCTCGGGTACATGATGGTAGCTTGTGCAGCACCAAAATTTACTCCGTTTAGAAGATCGTCAATCGATCCATTCTGGCTGTAGAATGGTTTGACATATTGCAAGCCGATCTTCTTAGCTGCAGTGATTTGAGGTCATTTTCATCAAACTTCAGCGTTTTAAAGCCCGACTAAGTATGATACTAAGATAATAAATCAAAGGCTTTAGGAAAATAACAAGATGCACAAGCAAAGATAACTCAATATATCAAAGGCTTTAGAAAAAAAACAAGATGCACAATTAACTCAATATATCAAAGGCTTTAGGGAAAAACAAGATGCACAAGTAAATGTCCAGGCTTATTACAAAAGCGAGAACTTCCAAACTGGAGCATTTCTATGTGAGCAATATAATATAGCTAGAACTTCCAAACTGGAAAATTTCTATGCCCATAATTTGTGCATCACCAAAGTTCCAAGATGTCATAGAGAAGCCAATTTGTTGGAAATGGCATTCTTCTCAAACCAGGAGAGAAGTAACCAATTTTCGACCTAAGCCTCATAAAGGAAAGACTTATAACCAAGAGAGAAGTAACCAAAATTTGAAGCAATAATTGGAGATTATTTTAAATAACTGTTTATTTATCAAACCCGTTATTTCAACTTCACACTTGAAATATAGAATTTGAAGTTTGAAATACAAGTTTTAGGAGTTCTCAAGTTATTGTAAGACTTTGAAAATATTTTCCTCAATGTATTCATCCTTCAAGGGTACAATATAATATATACACCATATACATTAATTAGGAAGAGTCAATCATGCCTAATCTTCCTAATCAATTCCTAATAATCTTCTACCTAATTAACATAATCTTCCTAATTAACATATTACTACCTACCATATATAAAGTGATACTACATTAATACATAATAATAATATGATTGCATAATATTCTAACACTCCCCCCCCGCCGATCGAAGGCCGGAGGGCGGTGAATGCTGAGACTGTCCCTAAAATCTTCAAATAATATCAGCGGAAGTCCTTTTGTGAAGATATTTGCGATTTGATGTCGCGTTGGGACATGTAGCACCCGAACTTGTCCGCGAGCCACCTTCTCGCGTACAAAATGAATATCTAACTCAATATGTTTAGTGCGTTGATGGTGGATGAGATTCCCTGAGAGGTAGATTGCACTAATATTATCACATTATACTATTGTTGCAGTCGGAATAGGGCAATGAAGTTCAAGTAACAGTTTCCGAATCCAACATGAGTCGATACAACATTGGCCACAACACGATATTCTCGTCTTTCAAAGACTTGAGCGTGATACCGTGGCCCGCCTTTTTGAGGACCAGAGATTAAATTGTCACCAAGGAAGACGCAATACCCGAGGTGGATCGTCTTGTATCGGGACATCCCCCCAATCTGCATCGTTGTAAGTAACAAGTTTGGAAATAGAGGACGGGTATAGATGTAATCCATACTCCGTAGTGCCCTGAATATATCGCACAATGCGTTTCAGAGCATGCATATGTTCCTCCATTGGATTATGCATGAATAGACACACTTGTTGCACTGCATATGTAATATCTGGCCTGATGAATATGAGATACTGTAAAGCTCCTGCTAGGCTGCGGTATAACGTTGGATCAGCAATAGGTTTGCTAGAGATGGAACTCAATTTTGACTTTGTGTCGACCGGAGTTGCCGAAGGTTTGCAGAAAGGCATCCCAGCTCGTTCCACGATTTCTGATGCATACTTCTTCTGGGAGAGGAATAATCCACCTGTATGTCGGGTCACAACAATTCCTAGAAAGTAGTGGAGTGGGCCAAGATCTTTCATAGCGAATTCAGAACTAAGTTGTGACATGATATTCTTGCGAAGAGAGTCTGAAGATGCTGTTAGAATAATATCATCCACATATAGAAGAAGATAAGCAGTATGATTACCCTGACGATAGATAAACAGGGAATTATCTGATCGGTTGTGCGAGAAACCCATGCGTGACACAAAATCTGCAAACCGCTTATACCAAGCCCTGGGGGCCTGCTTGAGGCCATATAATGATTTGTTGAGCAAACACACATGGTTGGGATATTTAGGATCCCTGTATCCCAACGGTTGGTGCATGTAAACAATCTCATTAAGGTGTCCATGGAGGAAGGCATTTTTGACATCCAATTGATGAAGTGACCATCCTTTTGAGAGAGACAAGCTGAGAACTGTTCTGATAGTTGCAGGTTTGACCACTGGATTAATGTTTCCCCGCAATCTACACCAACGTGTTGTGTCTTCCCATCACCTACAAGACGGGCTTTATGCCGCTCAAAAGTTCCATCAGATTTTTCTTTATGGCTGAAAATCCACATAGATCGAATTATATTAGCATTAGATGGACGAGGTACTAAATCCATGTCCTATTTGTAATTAGAGCATGATATTCATCATCCATGGTCATTTTCCAATTCGGGTCTTTTAGAGACAGACACTGGATTACGAGGCAAAGGTGATTTCGAGACCTGGGTGTGAAGGCTATATTTGGCATTGGGTTTGACAATTCCATGTTGACTACGGGTGACCGAACGGTTTGTTGGGCCAGTGGACTGGACGCCACTGACCGAGGAGTGAGAAACCGAGGGTCCAGTGGGCTGCATTGATGGAGCTGGAATTGGGCCCGTAGTGGTGGACTGGCCCAATGGGCCTGAATTACGGTGTTCAACACTAGTAATAGGTACCGAGCTGTGAAAAAAATGTGTTAGATACGAAAGCTTATCATTATCTAAAAAATCATAGTTATGAGTCCCGGTGGCATGTATCTTAGCAAATCGAAAAATTGTTTCATCAAAGATTACATGACGACTTATAAAGATTCTTTTGGAAGAAATGTCGTAACATTGGTAACCGCGATGATGAGTAGGATATCCCAAGAACACACATGGAGTAGACCGGGCTTGGAGTTTTGTGATTGTGGTGGATGGAAAGATGGGGTAGCAAAGACAACCAAACACTCTTAAGTGATGATATGTGGGCTCTCGTAAGTAAAGCATTTTTAGGGAGCTTGGTATGATAGATTTTTATGAGGAAGGACATTCAACAGATAAGTGGCCATTTGGAGTGCATGATGCCAAAATAAAGAGGGAAGTGAAGCATGAGAAAGAGATGTTCTAACAATATTGTTAATGGTTCTAATTTTGCGTTCCGCCTTCCCATTTTGTGATGAAGTATGAGGACAAGACAAACGAAACTGAAGACCATTTGTTTTGAAAAAATCTCAAAACTGTTTATTGTCAAACTCCCCCCCCCCCCGCCCCCACATTGTCACATTGAATATTTTTTATATCACGTTTCAAATTGAGTTCGGATGAATGCTCTAAAAGTGAGAAAAGTGGAAAACACTTGTGATTTTTTCGATAAAGGGAATGTCCACAAATAATTAGAGTAGTCATCAAGTATAAGCAAATAATATCTATGACCGTAAGAACTCAAAACAGTGATGTCCAAATATCACAATGTAAAATATCAAATGGCAAAAGAGTGCATGAAGTAGAGGAAATAAAAGGCAACTTAACATGTTTACCAAGTGTGCAAGAATGACACTTATTTAGAGTCCGTGTTTGGGTACAAGAAATAAAATTATTTTGTTTAAGAGAAGCCAAAACAAATCTCTCCTGATGTCCCAAACGTTGGTGCCATAAAGATGGTGCCAAGGCAAAAAAACATAAGGAAACTTGGATTGTTGTGTTGATGATTTATTAGATAGAGCTCCCCTTGCTATCACATCTCATGAGAAGCTTCCCCGTCCGAAAATCATGCACGGAAAAGCCAAAGGGGTCAAACCTGACAGAAACTCAATTATCAGTTGTAAACTTTCTAATAGAAACCAAGTTTTTGATTAATTTGGGAGCATGAAAGACATTCTTTAAAATTATGGGTGGGTTTGGTGGTAACAATTTGCTAGAACCATAACCTTTTATTGGAATTGAATGACAATTTTCAACAATTATTCCATTATCATTGCTCAAATTAAAATAGGACTAAAGATTACCTTGGGAGGACGTCATATGTGACGTCGCTCCGGAGTCCATATACCAATTTGAATCAGGTGGATTAAGTCCAAGAGTGTGCATATGGCGGACTCAATTTTCGTGGGGTGGGCCCCTCTTGAATGGACCTCATGCCACTGGGTCGGCTGAGGCCCACTGCTACTGCATGTGGTAACAGACCCAACGAAATGGGCCTGCCGGGCTCGTTGCTTGTTTCCGCCGCGGTGGAAAGAACCCACCGTTTTGCCGAGGCCGGGCGGTCGGCCGTTGGGGGGCCGCCCGGCCCAATTGCTGTCGGGGCCGGGCCGGGTGGTATAGCCCAAGGCCACCGCCACCGGTGGGTTGCTTGCCACTATCCGCGCCCTCGCGCCGCCGCCACTCCCCGCCCTCGCCGCGTGTTGCTGCCACTGTCCACCACCGGAGTTGGTGGTGCCGCCACCGAAATTTCGGTGGCCTCCACCTTTGTTATTTCCGCGATTTCCACCCTTATTTTTATTGTTATGACGTCATTTTTGTCCCTTATTTTGTTGAGAAGGGTCAAAAAAATTACCATCATGTGAAGGAGTGGCAAGTATGGCAGAATTTGAAGTAGTTGAGGCCTTTTTCACCAAGCCCGACTCTTCAAGTACAAGCATGGATCTTGCTTGATAAAATTGTGGTAGAGGATTACTTTGACGGATTAGAGTTCCCACGCCGCTATACGCGTCGATGAGACCGGCGACCAATTGCAAGACTAACCGGTTATTAGTAACCGGTGAACCAACATTTCTTAATTGATCGGCCAACACTTTGAGGCGTTGACAATATGTAGAAACATTAGGGAAATCCGTCATGTCAATGGTTGAGAACTCATGTTCCAATGAAACAGCGCCAGAGTTTTGGTTATCTTGAAAAATATCTCGCAAGCGTTCCCACGCCACCATGGCTGTGGAATCCGGTTCCATTATCGTATGCAACAAGTCAGTAGAGATTGTTGCATAAATCCAACCAAGGAGTGTGGCATCAAGTGTATCCCACAATTCCTTGTCTTCATCGTTTGTTATGTCTTTCCCTTTACCATCTTTTTAGGATTATATGATGAAGAACTTTGTGAGCACGACAACATATTTTGAATAATTCTGCCCAAGTCGCATAATGAATGGTTTCCATTTCTAGTTTGATGGAAACATGTGTTTTGATGTTTGAGACAGCAAGATTGGTTGTGATGAAGGATAATCAATAATGGAGTAAAAAAAAATGATGAAATTTTTCGGCCACTAGGTTTCTATGGAGGAAGATGACCGAAAATTTGGAAGAAATTAAACTAATTTTGGATCTTTCCTTAAGCTCTTGATACCATGTAAGACTTTGAAAATATTTTCCTCAATGTATTCATCCTTCAAGGGTACAATATATACACCATATACATTAATTAGAAGAGTCAATCATGCCTAATCTTCCTAATCAATTTCTAATAATCTTCTACCTAATTAACATAATCTTCCTAATTAACATATTACTACCTACCATATATAAAGTGATACTACATTAATACATAATAATAATAATATGATTGCATAATATTCTAACAAATATTCTAACAATTATTTCTTTTAAGTTTTACTCACGAAACTTCAATTTCATTTTCATATCCAAACACAACTTCAACTTCCGAATACTCTTTTTCTTCTTTAACTCCAAATACTACTTTTTTTTTCTTCAAATCTCAACCAAATCATATGTCCAAACGCCTTGAAAGAGAAAAAAGATTTTCCAGCATTTCTGCTGCTTCCAAGAGCAGAACCAAGAACACCAAATTTACACACCCATTTCAAGAAAAGTTTTGTTAAGCTAACCCTCCTCTACCCCCCACCCCAACAATACAGATTAGTTAAGCTAATCCTCCTCCACCCCCCACCTCACAAGAGAAATTAGTCAAGATAACCCCCTTCCCCCCCCCCACACACACACCCACCACCCCCAACACCAAATTAGTTAAGCTACCCCCTCCCCCACCCCCCACTCCAACAAGACAAATTAGTTAAGCTAACCCTCATCCACCCCCCCCCCCCCCCACATCAACAAGACAAATTAGTCAAGATTACCCCCCCTCCCCACAAAAAAAAAAAAAAAAAAGAGAAACTTTTCCAGCATTTCTGCTGCTTCCAAAAGCAGAACAAGAACACCAAATTTAGTCATACGCATTTCAAGAAAAATAGTTAAGCTAACCCCCCATCCCCCCCCCCCCCCCCCCAAATGAGGAACACAATGAAGAATCAGAAAACAAAAAACTAGAAGTTCAAGCATTTCTTGAAACTCTCATCACCATAGTACAAACTCCCAAAAAGTATCACAGAGAACAACATACACCAAATAGAAAAAACTGCAAGTAACAAGAGAGAGAGAGAGAGTATACCAAGAAGCTGAGGAAGAAGAATTTGATCAGAGCCATTACAAGGATGCAAAGACATATTTTGATGCAAAATTGGGTAAAAAGGAGTATTATCCCCACAATCAACTGAAGAATCACCCAAAATATACATAGCTGTAACTGATGATGGCCACCAAGAACCATTTGTAAACACCATTTCTTCATTTCCATTACACATATCCATCATTACAAACAACCCCACATACAAAATTGATCCAAGAACCCAACTTTTCCCTTCTTTGAACCACATTTTGAACAAAAAAAAAATTAATTTCTGAGTTCGTTTACTGAAAAGTATTTACCTTTCAGTATTTGTAGTAAAGAAAATTGATAGTACTACTAGTATTCTGTTATGGTTATTATCCTTTGTTTTTTGCTGTTTTATGATTAGTTTTAAATTTGTAAAAAGTGTTTTTAATTAACTAATAGAAGCTACTTTTAAGAAGTGTTTCGTCTCAACTTATTAAATTATCCTCTTAAGATTGTGAACTTTTTCATTTATTATGTACGATTTCCAATTATTACCTTTTAAAATTGATTGACATTCATATATGATATTGTTTTTACGTGACCTATAGGCCGGGGCAGAGTTAGGGGGCGCAAAAATTGTTTTCATGTGATCCGAATCCCTTAATCGGAAAGTTAAATGGTAATACAAGATCAAAATTATTTTCTAATATTTATAAATGATGTTAAATTCTTTTGATTTTTTCGTGTGTATATTCATTTATATTTTGAATCTCTTTGTGAAAATTTTAATTCTACCATGACCTAGTCACAAGTTCGAATCGTAAAATCAACTACTATGTTTATGTCAAGATGCTTACATCACAGTTCATACACCCTCCTTGAATGCACTTTTTCTTGAAATACTTCTTACACCAACGGTCCTTATTTCTAGATATAAAGATAATGATATTGAGTATAGAGGAAAAACACACTCTCTCTCTCTGTTCTCCCCAACGGTAAGAAAGCTAACCCCCCCAAGCTTACACTCCCCCCACCGCACGCCACGCCTTCCGATCAGCCTTCACCGGCGATCGGCGATCAGGTATCATATTTCCTCTCTCCCTCACTCTTCTTTCACCGGCGAACGACACTGCTCCGACGAGGTACACTTTGCTCGGTGACCTATTCCCGGCCAGATCTATAAGTTTTCCGGCCAGACATGTCTCTTCCCCCTCCTCTCTTCTTTTTTTCTCTTTCTCTTCCTTTCGTTTCTTTTCTCCTATACTTTGTCACCGAAAACCCATCTACAGTAGGTTTTCGGTCAAGTTTGCACATGTATCCATATTTTTCAGTAGATTCCAGCGGTGAACAGTAGTTTTCGACTTCCAATGGTGAACAGTAGCCTCCGACGGTGAAGTTTTTCTTCACGGAACAAGTTCTATTCACCTAGAGTTGGTACATCCGGATGCCCTTATTGATTTTCTGTCGTTCATCTTTGTTGTTAAATTTGTCTGTTACGCCTTGTTGAATCTTGACATTATATTCTTGTCCTTTATTTTATCATTCTGATATGTAGAAGCCTGACTTATCTCTAGATTCTTGCTAACTTGTGCTTTAGTATTGGTTCCCGTGTGTGTTAGCGTTAACCTTTGACTAGTTTTGCTTTAGTGACTTTGGTGAATGATGGTAGACTAGGGTCATGTTCTCGGTCGAGGACGGGGGCGAGGGTTAGGGGGTAAGTAGGGTAAGGGAGATGTTAGGCTGAGAATAGGGTCTTGGAACATTGGGACTTTAACGGGAAGTCCATAGAGATAGTTAAGATTCTTAAAAAGAGGAGGAATAATATAGCATGTGTCCAGGAGACCAAATGGGTACGACCTAAGGCTAAGGATGTGGATGTTCTCGAGTAGGTCGAGGTATAGAAATGTGGTAGGCATTTTGGTAGACAGCGATCTAAGAAATCAAGTGGTAGAGGTTAGGATGGTCAATGACAGGATGACGGCGATTAAGTTGATAGTTTGAGGGTTCATTATGAACATTATTAGTGCTTACGCGACGCGGCGAGCTTGGACAAGGAGGAGAATGGGCACTTTTGAGAGGATTTGGACGAGGTGGTGGGAGGTATATCACCCACTAAGAAGTTAAGAGGGGATTTTAATGGACATATCGGGTCACTTTCGGGGGTTATGACGACGTGCATAGAGGCTTTGGCCTAGGGGACAGGAACAAGGGAGACGTCTCACTTTTGGAGTTTGCTAAAACTTTTGGGATGGTAATAGCAAATTTAAGGTTCCTGAAGAAGGAAGAGCACTTGGTGACTTTCTGTAGTTTGGTGGTTAAGACTCATATAGACTTTTTGCTCCTTAGGAAGGTTGACAACGGTCTTTGTGAAGACTACAAGGTTATTCTTAGTGAGTATCTTACAACCCGACATAAGCTTTTGGTGATGGATTTGGAGATCAAAATGGAGAAGAAGATGAGGGTTGTGGATGACAAGCTAAGAATCAAATGGAGGAGTTTGACCATGGCTAGTGCAAAGGAGATGTGGGAGAGGTTGATGGCCAGGAGGCTTGGGGAGTAGTGGGGATACGACCTATGTGGGACAGGACGGCCAATTGCATTCGGGAAGTAGCTAGAGAAGTGCTAGGGTTTCGTAGGGTAGCCGTTGTGGTCATCGAGGGGACTGGTGGTGTAATGGTAAAGTTCAATAGAAGTGGAAGCAAAAAAAGCAAAGGTTGGTGAAGCAGTATAGGGAAAGGAAGAAAGACTTACATATGGTTTTCATCGACCCCGAGAAGGCGTACGACAAAGTCCCTATGGAGGTTCTATGGAGATGTTTGGAGGTTAGATGTGTACCAGTGGCGTACACTAGGACAATCAAGGATATGTATGATGGAGCCAAGACCAGAGTACGGACAGTAGGAGGAGATTCGGAGCACTTTCCAGTGATGATGGGGCTGCATCAGGGATTAACTCTTAGCCCATTCTTATTTTCCTTGGTGATGGATGGACTAACGCGACAAATTCAAGGGGAGGAGTCATGGTGTATATTATTCGCAGATGACATAGTCCTGATTGATGAGACTCACAGCGTGAGTGAAGCTAACATCTAAGCTGGAGGTTTGAAATTAGACCATGGAGTCTAAAAGGTTCAGGCTGAGTAAGACCAAGACGGAATACTTGGAGTGCAAGTTCATTAACGGGAGAGACCATGAGACAGGTGTGGATGTGAGGCTTGGTACTCAAGTCATTCCAAAGAAAGGAAGCTTCAAGTATCTCGGGCCTATTATCCAATGGAATTGAGAGATTGATGACGATGTCACACATCGTATTAGTTCAGGGTGGATGAAATGGAGGCTCACATCTGGAGTCTTATGCGATAAAAATGTGCCACCAAAATTTAAACACAAGTTTTATAGGGTGTTGGTTAGACCGATTATGTTATATGGGGCGGAGTGTTGGCCAGTCAAGACTTTACACATCCAAAAGATGAAAGTTATGGAGATGAGGATGACGAGATGGTTGTGTGGGCATACAAGAAGGGATATGATTAGAAATGATATTCCGGAACAGAGTGGAGTGGCCTCGGTGGAGGATAAGATGCGGAAAGCGAAATTGAGATGGATCGGGCATGTACAGAGGAGAGGCAAAAATGTCTCAGTGCGGAGGTGTGAGAGGTTGGCTATGAACGGGTTCAAGAGGGGTAGAGTTAGTCCGAAGAAAGGTGATTAGAAGTAATGAACAAAAAAAATTAAATTTCTGGGTTCGTTTACTGAAAAGTATTTACCTTTTAGTATTTGTAGTAGAGCTGGCCAGTGGGCCGGGATGGTCCGGTCTCGGCCCGGTCCCGCCCTGACATCGACCCGAACCCGAGTAGTAAAAAAAATTGTATCAGGACTTGAACCGGGATGGGACAATGTCTCGTCCCGACCCGGCCCGCCCCAATCCCGCTAGTCCCGACCCGATCCCCCCCCGTACCTCCCCATTTGCAAAAATAATCATTGCACCAACGACCATTTTACATTTTGGCCGTCGTGCAACAGCCATTTTTTGCCTCCCCCCTCCCCCAACCCCCCTACCCCTTAATATTTATTTTTAACCCATAAGTTATTATATTTACACTTTAACCCAAATTTCCAACTATAAATAACTCATTTTCTTTTCATCTTTCTCACAAATCTTCCTTCAATCTCTCTAATCTCTCAATTTATCTCTCTACAAGAGGTGAAGTTGACACAAATATTTCTTGCTTCTTCTAGTAAGGGTCCTATTTCTAGACAGAATCATATTCCTACACAGGATGATTTTGTTGATACTGAACATTTTCCTACAATACCATTAGATTTAGACGAGGAGCTATTTTCTGGAACTCAAGAAGACTTTAATTTAGACGATGATACACCCACTAATGTTGATGACAACACACTCACTAGTGCACCTTCAACTGAAATGCCTCATATTCCCCCTAGTATGAGACGAGGTCCAACAAAACGACCATTAAAATCATATGCATGGATATTTTTTGATAGGGACGTAGAGAATCAAGTAGCTATATGTAAAATTTGTAAAGATGTTTTAAAATTTAAAACTGAAAAAGGTCACGGTAGGACGGGGAGTTTAATGAGACACATAGTAAGGGCTCATCCAGCTAGGTATGCCCAATACCATGCTTTAAAATCGGGTGCGCAATCGCCCGCTCCATCGGGACAATGTTCACATACTGATACTATCCCGGACCAAGTATAGGGTCAAATTAACCCTATGACGGGGGGAATTGTAGGCCCTAAATACAATAAACATAGAGATAGGGAAGCAATATCAAAATTAGTTATTGTGGAGGGTTTGCCTTTTTCATTTTCTTCATCTCCCGATTTTATTCATTACATTAGAGAAATATTTAATCCTGCTTTTAACGGTTTTCCTAGATCAACTGTTAAGAGAGATGTATTTAAATTCGCACATGAATATCAACAATATTTACGTTATTCATTATATCATTTTAATGGCAAAGTATCTATCACGTCTGATATAGGTCGTAGTACTAACGGCCATGATTATTTAACGGTAACTTGTCATTGGATAGATTATAAATGGTCTATGCAAAAACGTATCTTAGCGTATAGATATATAGATGATAGGCACACCGATACATTTATTGCGTAAAATATTTATCAAATGTGTCGACTATTACATTAGATAACGCTTCTTCTAACAATTACGCTATTACAATTTTAAAAAATAGTTTAACTCCATCTTTTTCGATCATTTTCATATAAAATGCGCGTGCCATATATATAACTTAATTGTAAAGGATGGTCTATCACTTTTTGAAGACATTCTTAGTAAAATACAATTTGCTATAAACTTTATTTTTAAAAATAATAGAATACAACGAAGAAAAGAATATAAAAAAAACTTGTCACAATTGGCAACTACCTTATAAAAAAATTCCGAAGAAGTACACACTAGGTGGAATTTTTATATGAGGTGTGATTTTTAGAGAAATTTTTTCAAGCAACAAAAGGTTGGCTATGAACGGGTTCTATTAAAATAGACGGTACTAAATCACTTATTGAAACTATTTACGATTGTAGGAACAAACTAAAGAAGAAGTGTTGTCTATCGTAGAAGACCAATGCAAAAAAATATATAGTATCTTCAACACAACCTCACAAAAGACATCTCGCTTCTGCGCGGCTAGTATTGAAAGCCGAAGAAAGGTGATTAGAAGTATTGAACAAAAAAATTATGTAATTTGCAACTTTTGGACAACACCACAAAGTTGCAATTTTGCCAATGAATTTGGGTTCTTTTTTACTATCTTGAAAAGTATTTACCTTTCAGTATTTGTAGTAAAGAAAATTGATGGTACTATTAGTATTCTGTTATGGTTATTATCCTTTACTTTTTGCCGTTTTATGATTAGTTTTAAATTTGTAAAAGTGTTTTTAATTAACTAATAGAAGCTACTTTTAAGAAGTGTTTCGTCTCAACTTATTACATTATCCTCTTAAAATTGTTAACTTTTTTCATTTATTATGTACGATTTCCAATTATTACCTTTTAAAATTGATTGACATTCATATATGATATTGTTTTTACGTGACCTATAGGCAGGGGCAGAGTTAGGGGCGCAAAAATTGTTTTCATGTGATCCGAATCCCTTAATCGTAAAGTTAAATGGTAATATAAGATTAAAATTATTTTCTAATATTTATAAATAATGTTAAATTCTTTTGACTTCTTCGTGTGTTTACTCATTTATATTTTGAATCTCTCAGTGAAATTTTTTTATTCCGCCATGTGAGAGTGTATCAATCTCCCCTTGAGGGGAGTCTTTCTCATTAATACAAATATATATATATTGTACAATATGGAACCCTAATACAATAAGGATCATATATCTACCATAATTATACATCACTAAATATTACACAATATACTATTGTACACTACACGTTAATACACCCCCTCAGTCGGAGCGGGAGGAGGCCAGACGCTGAGACTGGATTTGAAGTCTAGAAATAGCTGTCTGGGAAGACCTTTCGTGATGATATTTGCATATTGATATGAAGAAGGCACATGCAACACCTTAACATGACCGAGAGCAACCTTCTAACGAACAAAGTGTATATCCATCTCAATATGCTTGGTTCACTGATGCTGAACCGGATTATGAGATAAATATATGGTGGATATGTTATCACAATAGACCAAAGACGCCTTATCCAAGGGACATTGAAGCTCCAAAAGAAGGTTTCGAAGCCAACATATCTCAGCAACAACATTGACAACTCCTCTGTATTCGGCTTCTGCACTCGATCGGGATAATGTGGTTTGCCTCTTAGAAGACCAAGAAATGAGATTATCCCCTAAAAACACACAGTAGCCGGAAGTGGAGCGGCGCGTGTCCGGACAACCTGCCCAATCAACATCCGTATATGATAACAACCTCGTCGGTACTGAGGGGTATAGATATAATCCATAATCAAGTGTGCCCATAACATATCGAAAGATACATTTAAGTGTAGTAAAATGAGGCTTCATGGGAGCATGCATAAATAGGTATACATGTTGAACATCATAAGCAATATCGGTCTGGTGAAAGTAAGCTACTGAAAGGCACCTGTAAGACTCATATAAAGAGTGAGATATGACACTGGATCACCATCAAATGCACTAAGCTTCGATTTAGAGTCAACCGGAGTGGACATGATCTTGTAATTCACCATCTTAGCCATGTACATAATCTCCTCTGCATACTTACGCTATCAAAGAAACATATTGTCTGCAGATCTAGTCACTGAGATCCCCAAAAAGTAACTCAACTTCCCCAAGTCAGTCATAGCAAATTCGGTTTTAAGCAATGCAATGATCTCATTTTCAACATATTAGAAGAGACATTAAGAACAATGTCATCCACATATAACAACAAATAAGCAATGTTACTACCTCTATAAAAAATAAATAGAGAATTATCACACTTGTTGCATACAAACCCAATCCGTATAATGTACTGTGCAAAGCATCATACCACGCTCTAGGGGTCTGTTTTAAACCATAAAGTGACTTACGAAGACGTCAGACATAGTGAGGGGCTGCAGGATGGACAAAACTTGGCGGTTGGTACATATAAACAGTTTCTTTCAAGTCCTCATGTAAGAATGCATTTTTACATCAAGTTGATGAATCGGCTAATGCTTACCCATGACAACACTTAGAACTATACGAATAGTGGCCGATTTAACAACCGAACTGAACGTCTCGCCGCAATTAATACTCTCCTGCTGATTAATACCATTAGCCACAAGTCTTGCCTTATATCTCTCCAAGTCACTATTATCTCTGTATTTGTGATGAAAAAGCCACATGCAACTAGACATGTTGATTGGGAAAACGAACGTTTTTCTAAAAATTGGCTCGCACCAACCGCCTTATGGCCGTTTGACTGGCCCCGTCTCAAAAAATATGCAAAATCAAAAAATAAATCGGGTAAAACGGACATCCGAGCGTAGAGTTATGACCATTTAAAGTTTCATCAATTTACAACTACTTTCTCTCCCTACATTATGCTTCCATGATATTAACAAAACGACTAATCACATTCACCCTACCGTTTTTATCTTATTTTATGTCGGTCTAGATTAGAACTAAATCTCATTATATCACTTATTAATGACAAAAATATTTTTAAATATTAAAAGCATTAAATTTCTTTAAAAACACGGGTCATGGACTCATTCCAATTAGGATCTAGTTTGGCTATTATTGGGTTTTTGGGAATTGGGGAAAAAGTTTGTGTGGATAGGTTAAATTGGACCTTGGGTTTGAAAATTCCGTGTTGGGCACGGGTTTCCATATGGTGTGTGAGGGCGGGATAGGTTGGGTATTTTGGTTGAGGTGTGGTGTCGGGTTACTGGCAGGGACGAAGTCTGGGTTTTTGTATAGTTGGTCGATGGGAAACTGAACTGGTTGGGTCATTTCCGGGAAGGACATGGGTATGGGCACCGATCTGGGCAGATCGATGTGAGTTTGGGATGGTTTTGCCAGTATTGTTGACTGTGGTAGGTAGAAATTAGGTTGTTGGTGTAGTGGGGTAGTGGGGATGTTCCGAGTATCGGGGTTGGGTTGGGTTCCAGTTACTGGTACAGTATCGAATTAGTGGCGGCCGGTGACTAGGGCACAGTGGGCGTTGGTTCGATCTCGAAATGGGGACGTGATGAGGCTGAGAGACGGTGGGTTGAGTGTTGATGATGGTGGTGACAATCGGTGTTAACCGACGTGGAGCAGAGATATTGCCGACGGTGGCAGTGTCAGGGGTTGGAGATAGAGATACGGTAGTGGGGATGTCAATCGGCGGTGGCGGAGGGTGGCCGGAAATAGTGCTGGCGGTGGTAGTGGTATTTTGCCACGACGGGGATGTAGGGACGGTGATGGTTGTTCGATAGAGTTCGGTGAGTATGGCGGGTGAGTTATCGGACTCGTCTAGAAAGGTATAGTCCGTGTTCCTAAACTTTTGGATGTTTGCAAACGAAAATATTGTTTCATTGAACGTGACATGAAGAGACACAATAATTTTGTGGGAAACACGTCATAGCACAAATAACCCCTATGATTATGTTGTAATCCTAATAACACCCAAGGAGTGGTGCGGGGTTCCAGTTTATGTAGGGTTGTGGAAGCAAGATTCGGGTAGCACATGCAGCCAAAAATTCATAGGTGCTCATAAGTTGGGATCCTACGGAATAGAATTTTGGTGGGTGTTTTATTGTGAAGGGTTTGGGTGGGAAAAATATTTAGAATATATTCGGTCATTTTAACATCATAGACCCAAAAAGAGGGGGAGATGCATGAAACAGGGTCGTATGAACCATGTTAGTGATAGTGTGAATAATTCGTTCGGCCTTGCCATTTTGGGAGGAGGTATGGGGACACGAGAACCGGAAAACCATGCCATTAGTAGAACAAAAATTATGAAATGCGGAATTATTGAACTCACGACCGTTATCACATTGAAGCAATTTTATGTCTTTTTCAAATTGTGTTTTGATGTAGACACGGAAGGTAAGAAACTTGATAAACACTTCAGACTTGAATTTAAGTGGATAGACCTAGACAAAGTGAGAAAAGTCATCTAATAAGATGAGATAAAATTTGTGACCTAGTGAGCTAGTAACGGGAGATGTCCATAAATCTGCATGAACAATGTCAAAGGGAGAATATGTAACACTTGAAGAAGACTGAAACGGAAGGCGAACATGTTTTCCTAAAGGACAAGAAAGACACTGTTGGGCAAATTTTCCATTATGACAACGAATTAAATTATTGATTCTAAGAAAATTAAAGACATGTGCTCCTGGGTGTCCAAGTCTATTATGTCAGGTCGACGGAGAAATGGTTGCTAAAGCGGTGGGAGGAGTGACATGGGCAGTTAGAGATGTGGGAGGGTTGGCACGAGCAGTGGACGTGGATAGGAAAGGATATAGATCACCCTCACTATTGCATCTTGTAAGGAGTTTTCCGGTATGGAGTTCCGATACGGAAAATCCAAAAGGGTCAAAATTAATTGATACAAAGTTATCGGTGGCAAATTTTCTAACGAGATTAAGTTTTTGATAATGTTAGGAGCATATAAGACGTTATTTAGGGAGAAATGGGGATGCGGTGGTGGGGTTAGTGTGTGGCAAACCCTTGAATTAGAATGCGATGACCACTTCCAACCATAATAGATTGTGGAGTATTTAAACTTCATAGTTGAGGAAGATTACCAAAATTGTTGGTGAGGTGGGAGGTGGCGCTCGTATCCATATACCACGCATTATCGGACTGTCGCGGAGTCAATGTGACGAAAGTCATGCCCAAATTGAATTGGGAGAGTCCTGGAGCGGAATGCTCGGCTCCAGGAAATACGGTCGGATTGTTGTGGTCCATTGACTGGCATGGGGCGGACTGGTAGGCTGCCTGAGATTGGGCCCAAAATTGGTTTCCAGACCTTGGGCTGTTAGGCTGCCAGATGTTGGGCCGCGGCTGTAGCCCCAACTGCTGATGGACTCCGGCTGCAAATGGCATGTCCCTAAATGATGGGTAGTGATGTGTCGACGCTGCCATGAGAGCTTTCTGGATGGTAAGTGGGGCAGCATACGAGGTGTATAACGGCTTGTAGAGGTTGTATGCGAGGGTTGTACTGCATGTTGAAGATATAGGGAAGATAAAATTTAAAAAATTGTTGTTGGGATCCTACGGAATAAAGCTCTGTTGGTTCTCGGCATAGAGGCCAAGATTGCTCTAACAAAAAAGGAAAAGAAACAGAGGAAAAGTATGGCAATGACGTTCTTCTCGATTAAAAGAGTCAAGCTCTTATGGTTCTTGGCACAAAGGCCAAGATTTCTCTGACAGAAAACGAAAGATTAGAGGAAAAGTAATGATGTTCCTCGGGTAATGACAGAAAAATAAAAAGAATAGGGTTTAGGTTTTGACTTTTGATACCATGTGAGAGTGTATCAATCTCCCCTTGGGGAGCCTTTCTCATTAATACAAATATATATAGTGTACAATATAGAACTCTAATACAATAAGGATCATATATCTACTATAATTATACATCACTAAATAATACACAATATATGATTGTACACTACACGTTAATACGACATGACCTGGTCACAAGTTCAAATCGTAAAATCAACTAATGATGTTTATGTCAAGATAGGCGGCTTACATCACAATTCACACACCCTCCTTGAATGCGCCTTTTCCTGAAATACTTCTTACACCAACTGCCCGTATTTCTAGATATAAAGATAATGATATTGAGTATAGAGTAATCACATTGTTGAATGTTATATCGATATTCATTTTATTATTCTACAATCACATCTTGCATCTAATTTCGATTGTTGTTTTCTTATTCTTTTGTAAGGGACTTTAACGTAGGCTTTGGAAGCAAAAGTTATGTGAACAACCTGTTTTTCCCCATAACAAAAACCACACATTTTGTATTTCTTTCCCTTTTCCTTTATCAAACTGTTTTTATTCTTCCATTGGAAAATTCACCTAAAAGAAAAACTTTTGGCACATACCAAATACACCTTAAAAGTTATGATCAAAAACATGTCATGACACTTGTATAGCTACTGTATATCTACAAAAATATGTCATTAAGCGTAAAATGAGAAGTTTAATCTGACAATAATAAAAACAAACTATTTCAAGACCCCCCTCTCTTTACTTCTTTCGCCAATAATTGAACTTAATTGATAAATATGGTAAGTAAGAATTCATATACCCATATACCAGACCTGATCCTACTTTTTTTGGAATTGAGGCATGGCAGTAAATCTGCCAATAATAAATACATCAAAAGCATCTTCCAAGACATGGGATTTCAGGTTTCATGACATTGAAATACACAATGACCATTCTTGTACACGCAGCCATGTTGCTCAAACTCTTAAAAAATGTTGACAGGTACATGTCGGATCTTCCAAAAGTAGTGCATTTTTAGAGAGTGCGAGCAACATAGCAGTAATGCATGTTGCAGGAAAAAATGAGTTCAATCAAACTCCAATAGTCATCTAGATATATAAAAGGTGTCCCAAACAGCTTGGTTTTCAAAGTGAAGTTAGTCTTGTGCCACTAAGACTGCCATAGAGACGGAGAAGAAAAAGTTCAGCCAAAACTGAACACAAGAATATGGTCGATAAAAAGATCAAGTTCTACAGAATCTGCAAGATCACACGCTCACCAACTGCCAATTTTGCAGTATCCATGCTCTTGACCAGATCTGGAAGAAAGATCATTAACAATACGGAACTAATCCAGTTTCTTACCCAACAGTCGTGCAAAGACACGGTTAAGATGTGATGGACCTGCAGCCCTTTTAAGTAGAATACATGAAGACTATACGGATGTCAATGAACCGATTAACATGAATGTAAGGTGCTAAGAAGCTGTCAGTAACATCATTGAAAATGAACTGATCTAAGAACCTTGGGCTATACAGGGTAAAATGTGAACAGCTTTAGTTATAAACCTAGTGCAAAAAATGGATATGCCCCTCTGTAGCCAGTACTGGGGAGGGGGCGAGGGGTTCACAGAGTAATCTATCTTCCATGGTTCTCCATCAATTCAAAGCTAAGTAGCTTTTAAAGAAATCACAGTATGTTAAAACAATACAAGAATCTGCAGGCAAGTGATATCAAGTTGAGCAACAAAGCAGATGATAATCTGACTTTGCAATTGCCAGCATGAATTGAAAGTCGGAATAGAGGTTGCTAACCATATCAGAAAAGAAACATTTTTTCATTCTAAATGTATCAGGAATTAACATCGCTAAGCCCTTGTTCGTGACGTAAGACACCAAGAAATCATCAACCAAATAAGGAAAGGATTGTCAATGGGAACAGCTTGTTCCTTCAATTAAAATGCCAATGTAAATGAGAAATGGGTAAAACTACAGAAGCTATGTAAACATTATGATATGCCTTTTGCATATGAATTAGCTATGAGCAAAGCATATGTAGGAGATATTGACAAACTGCAATAATTTCTAGGCATTCAGCTTCCCGGTCACCCTACGCTTGTTGACCCAGCTGTTCCTATCACCATTCATTTGATTCTTCTTAGCAGCAACTGAGCACGGATCAGCACGACTACCTTTACCGGTCTTTTCAGACTGAGGTTTACGCCTCCTCATTCTGTTCTCTAACCTGAGTCCTCTTAACGCTCGAACTCTCTGCTCAATCTCCAAAGCTTCCGAAAAATTCCAGATCCTAACAACACCTTCTTCTCCAGCACAGACAATACAATCAAGACCAACATCCACAGCAAACAGATTGCTCCCAAATCCATGTAGCATTCTTTGAGGTGGCTCTATATTTTTATTTTTATTCTCCACCACATAACTCCGATTGGTCCTCAACAGCTTCCGCACATCAATAAGCGAGAGTTTTCCATCACTGGAAGCTGAAATAAGCCAAGGAAACTCAAATGCAAGAGAATAAACAGCACCTGAGTGAGGAATCCACGTTACCACATGCCTAACATGAAGCTTCACATTTCTAACGATCTCGAACATGTGTATAGCTCCATCTTCCCCTCCAGTGAATAAGAGTTTCCCAGTGTGACTTCGCGCCAGGGAGAAAGCATTGCCAGCATGAACGTTGGTGACGATAGCAAGTTTTGACCCGATATTAGTGTCCCAGACATAAAGAACTGAGCCTGCAGCGCTCGCAACTGTTGTATCATGAGGAGCAAGGCTCCAAACCCAGTCATTATGCATTAAAACTTTCAAACATTCCAAAGAAGATCGATCCCAAACACGTACACTCATGTCCCATGAACCACTGTACATCTTATTTAAATCCAATGCAAGACATGTTATCGGTCCTTCATGTTCCCAAACTTTGAATTCTGTGTTCTGGTTCTGAGGTGATCTAAGATCAAAGTGATGCGGATTTCCGTCCTCAGCTCTCCAACCGTGTATAAATCCATCCGTACCCCCTGCTATTAAGAGCCTTGAATCGGCTGCAACTGCACGAATGGTGCAGCCAAGAGGGCGAGATGATGCAATAGATAAACCTTCTTCCATGTCCCACATGCGCACTATCTGATCATACCCTGAAGTAAACACAAGCTTTTTTGAAGATAAAACGGAAATCGTTCTAACAGCCTCAGAATGGCCATACAATGTATCAATACTATAGCGTCCCATGAATGTTTTACTACGGAACTCCCTCTCCACAAAAAGCTCCTTCCACGAATTCTCTTCTGCGCCCAAAGGTGGGCCCAGCAATATTGGATGGCCCCACCTTTCACAATAAAACTCCTTCCACACATGGTGGTCAGAAGCAAGACGATACAACAACGTATTCACACACGAAACAACACCAAGATCCTTCGGTTCTAAGCAATTAAGTATTTCTGAGATCAGTGCCGGAGGAAGGTCAGTAATAGACCGACATTCAAGCAGGACCTCATTAACAGCGAGTGAATCCTCGCATTTTGAACTCAAACTACCAACCTTCCCATCCAATCTCGACAATGATTTTCGTTTCTCGTCAAATGTGAAACTCTTTGGGTTCTTTAAAGGTTTAATAAAACTAGGATCAACTTTTCCTCTGCTGGGGTAGTCTACACAATCTCTAGAACAATCTTTCAAACCACTCTTAGTACCTCTTTGGCATTCAAATTCCATAAAAATTGGTTCCCTTAAACCTAAATATTCAGCAGCAGAGCCCTATAAGAAAATTTAACAATCAGCAAAAAATGCAGAAACCAATATTTCTGCAAATAAGAAACAGCAAATCAATCACACCCCAGAAACCCAAAAAAAAATCCATCCCGTTTTAAATGTCATTTTAGCTCAAAAAAATTGTTCCAAAATATAATTGTCACTTTAGGAATTTACCCTTAACATTACAAAAATCACACACAATATTTAAGAGGAATCAATTATTTTATTAAATAGGTTTAGTTAGTAAATTATACCTAGTATTTATTATTTTCTTAATGAGCGTGAAAAGAGCTAAAACGACAATTAAATGGGACGGAGGGAGTAACCTAAAACTCAAGAATACAACAGACCACCTCAAATATTGCAGAAACGAGACCAACTCAATTATACCTTTAACTAGAAAAAGGATATTAAACCCTATCCAAGAACAAAAAATTAAAGAAAATAATCAGGCATGCAAGACAGCCCCCTGGAGAGAATTTTAGCTCCTACAACAACAACATATCCAACTTAATCCCACAAAGTGGAGTCTGGGGAGGGTAGGATGTACGCAGACCTTTCCTCTACCCTTCCTCTACCCTATAAGGGTAGAGAGGTTGTTTCCGATGGACCTCCGGCTCAAAAGAAAAGTAGTCGATGCAGGATTGCAAGGAAAATAAAGCAGCAAAATATCAATATACAAAACAAATGAAGCAACACATAGTAATACATACATAAAGAGTAAGGATCTACGCAATACTTAAATAATAATACTAAGAAAAGACGAGGAGGAAATGAAGAGGCTAGCTCCCATCTCTCCCACACAATTCGACAAAAACTCAACTACCACTAACTTTACTCAATCTTTTAGCTCCTATAAACACAAAAAAGCAAAAGGGTGTTTTTCTTTTTCCTTTTTTTTTTTTAGGAAAATGGGGTATAATCAAATCTAAACTAATTCTGGACCTCATGCAACAAACTCAACTAACCACTAGCCTTCTACCCACATCTTCCTATTTAAGATCATGTCCTCAGTTGAAGGTAATTTTAGCTCCTATAAACCCTGGTATAAACAGATCTAAATAGGACAAATATAATGATATTCTAAACACATAACAATAAAAATATGAATCAAAGGTTAATATAAATGGCCAAACAAAAGAAACCAAGATGTGAATAGAGAGATGCCTATAAAGAGAAAAGAAGAACAATGTCTTCGCAATTTGCTTTGAAATTTTAGGGATTCGAATTTTGGGGGAAAAATAGATAAAATTTGGTGAAAATTGGAGATGAGGTGCGAGTACTAGCTAACGTGGCTACGGGAAGATTTGCAAAGTCATTCTGCGCAGCTATTTAATTTTTATTTTTTATTCCCGTTTAAATTATTTTGCATAAATATATTATTGGGAATTGACAATTGTCTCGCTTATTAGTGTAGTTTACTTTTGTAGTTTCTTTGCATAAGATTTATGTTGTTATTTGTTGGTTTTTGTTCTTTGATTATCGTATTATTTTCTGATTGTTACTGCTCTATCATATTTTTATAATATATTGTCAAGGTTTATTCTTTTTATTATTATTTTTTCATTATACTATTTTGAATTGATCCGGTTATGTCAAGGGTCTATCAGAAATAACGTTTTTACCTTCCAAAATAGGGATAATGTATGTATATATTTTGTCCTAACTAGACATCACTTTGTGAAAATTCACTAATATATTATTGTTAACTTTCCTGTTATAAAAGATTAAAAAATAAAAAACGCATGAGAACTATAAATGAAATACTGAAGATTTCTGTAATATCATTTTATTATTCTATTCAAATTATGGGTCGGCACTAAGGCTGGCCAGTGGGCCGGGTCGGCCCGGTCCAGCACCGACATCGGCCCGACCCGACTTTTTAAAAAAAAATTGCGGTATCGGGACTCTAACCGGGACGGGACATGGTCTCGTCCCGACCCGGCCCAATCCCGCTAGGCCCGACCCCGGTCCCGCCCACGATCCCGCCCGAAACCTCCCCTTTGCACAAATAGTTGTTGCATCAACGACCATTTTACATTTTGGCCGTTGTGCAACGGCATTTTTGGCCTCCCCTCCCCCCCCCCTTAATATTTATTTTTAACCTATAAGTTATTATATTTACACTTTAACTCAATTTTTCCAACTATAAATACCTCATTTTATCTTCATCTTTCTCACAAATCTTCCTACAATCTCTCAAATCTCTCAATCTATCTCTCTACAAGTCTACATTATCTACTAAATATTGAATTTTATTTATTCATTTGGGAGTGAAGTTGGCAACTAGCTTAAGGATCTTTCATCGAGCAAATTTTCAATTTTCAACCTCTCGATTACACGTCGACGTTACGTCGACGTTTGATACATTCGTTCCTTCATTAAATTATTATTGTATGTTTATTTTATTTAACGCACTTAATTTCATTTACTTTAATTATTTATTAGTATAATTATAAATTTATAATAGAATGATTTAAACGTAGGCTTACGGGTAGGGGTCGGGCTTCTTCTAGTAGGTGCAACAAGGGCAAGGGTACTTCTTATAGTCATCCTATTTCTAGACAGAATCCTATTCCTACACAAGATGATTTTGTTGATACTGAACATTTTCCTACAATACCATTAGATTTAGACGATGAACTATTTTCTGGAACTCAATAAGACTTTAATTTAGACGATGATCTAGATGATACACCCACTAATGTAGATGGCAACACACTCCACTAGTGCACCTTCAACTGAAATGTCTCTTATTCCCCCTAGTATGAGACGAGGTCCAGCAAAATGACAATTAAAATCAGATGCATGGACATTTTTTTAATAGGGACGTAGAGAATCAAGTAGCTAGATGTCAATTTGTAAAGATGTTTTAAAATTTAAAATTGGAAAAGGTCACGGTGGGACGGGGGGTTTAATGAGACACGTAGCAAGGGTTCATCTAGCTAGGTATGCCCAATACGAGGCTTCAAAATCGGGTGCGCAAATGCCCGCTCCATCGGGACAAGGTTCACATACTGTCCCGGACCAAGTACAGGGTCAAATTAACCCCACGACGGGGGGATTGTAGGCCCTAATTACAATAAATATAGATATAGGGAAGCAATAACAAAATTAGTTGTTGTGGAGGGTTTGCCTTTTTCATTTCCTTCATCTCCCGATTTTATTCATTACATTAGATATGTATAATCCTGCTTTTAACGATTTTCCTAGATCAACTGTTAAGAGAGATGTATTTAAATTTGCACATGAATATCAACAGTATTTACGTTATTCATTATATCATTTTAATTGCAAATTGGCTATCACTTCTGATATAGGTCGTAGTACTAATGGTCATGATTATTTAACGCTAACCTGTCATTGGATAGATTATAAATGGTCTATACAAAAACGTATCTTAGCGTATAGATATATAAATGATAGGCACACTGGTACTTTTATTGCAGAAAATATTTATCAAGTGTGCGATTATTACGGAATAACTGATAAAATTATGACTATTACATTAGTTAACGCTTCTTCTAACAATTATGCTATTACAATTTTAAAAAATAGTTTAACTCCATCTTTTGCAGATCATTTTCATATAAAATATGTGTGTCATATATATAACTTAGTTGTAAAGGATGATCTATCACTTTTTGAAGACATTCTTAGTAAAATACAATTTGCTATAAATTTTATTTTTTAAAATAATAGAATACAACGAAAAAAAGAATATAAAAAACTTGTCACGATTGTCAACTACCTTATAGAAAAATTTCAGAAGAAGTACCCACTAAGTGAAATTCCTTATACGAGCAACTACGTGTTGCTTATGACTATAGAAAACCTATAACTTTATTTTTTAACTCTCATAATCAAAATCCAGCTGATATTGATGTAGATTGCGATTGGGGAAAAATTTCTTAACTTATTGTATTTTCTAGAGAAATTTTTTCAAGCAACAAAAGAATTTTCCGGTATATATTATCCTACTATTTCAACTATGTTGTTTTATATAACTCTAATATTTTTACTTCTTAATGAATATATGAATAAACCAGCTTATAAGACAGCTATTAAAAAAATGTTTATCAAAATAAAAAAATATTTTATTCCTATTCCTATTCATACTATTTATATTATTGGTGTTGTATTAAATCCGATTATTAAAATAGATGGTACTAAATCACTTATTGAAACTATTTACGATTGTATAGCAGTACTACCACCTCCAAGTCCCAAAAATCCAAATCACCAACCACCTATTGAACAAACTAAAGAAGAAGTGATGTCTAGCATAAAAGACGAATGCAAAAAAGTATATTGGTTTTACCAACAAGAAAGTGCTAGCAACATACCGGCTTCCATACCATCTTCTTCTTCTTCTTCAATACAACCTCACAAAAGACATGATGTTTCTGTGGCTAGTATTGAAAGCCTCAGAAATAGAATGTGTCGTACCTCTACTAACCAAATTAGCGAGTTTGATATTTTTGTTTTGCAGGGTTCTGTACCGTACCAAACAGTTTTCAATGAAGAAGGACGTGAAGACTTGCTGAAATACTGGAGGGTGAATGAGAAGACCTTTCCGACACTTTCAATGATGGCCCGAGATATTTTGAACATTCAAGCGTCATCAACGGCGTCTGAAAGTGTTTTTTCTGCCGGCAAATATCAAATAGGAGAGCATATACACTCATTAGTCGGAGACAGCTTGGAGATTGCAGTATTATTCAGAGATTGGATACGAGCAGAGCGGAGAAGGTGCGGTCAACCGGAGATCAACGAAGAAGAGACCAAAACTATAACGAAATCTTATCCGAAGGTAGTGGAAGTGACGTGGAGAAATTTGACCAACAAATATTAATTCCAACTGAAGAACCACAGGAAATTATCAAGAAACTAGAACTAGTTTTTTTCAAAATGTAATTTTTTTAATTGCAATTTTACTATGTAATTTGCTACTTTTGAACAACACCACAAAGTTGCAATTTTGACATTTGTATTTGTATTACAAAAAAAAATCATATGTCTATTAAATATTATAAGAGGCACAAAAACAGCCTTGAGATATTTTTATTACACTATCTTGTTCAATTATTGAGTTGTTTATATATGTTATGTAAAAAAAAAAAAAACCGCCACGACACGATTTCGATCCCGCCCCGACCCGATTCTGACGAGATCGGGATCAGGATGGGACTTCAGCGAATCCCGCATGTCCCGACCCGATCCCGCCCCTTTCCCGTCCCACCAAACCCGCCCCGACCATATCGAACCCGGCACACTGGCCACCCCTAGTCGGCACTGAACTAGTACGCAAATTCCTTTGACACGCTCTTCCTTCACAAACCATCTTTTAACATGTCAAACTTTCAATTATGCCTAATACACAATGTAACATCCCGTACTTTCGGGTCACAATTTGAATCGCTAGGCATATGTTGCATATGTAAAAATCGCTAGGCGTGTGTAAATAGACCCGAGAGTTGGAAAAATTTATGTTATATTTACGTATGTTAATAAAGAGATTAGTATATAAAGGGATAAAACCCGAAATAATTTTGGACGTAAGAGGTGTGACAGTGAGGATTAATAATAATAGATGGATATCCCAAATGAGTTATTGACTAGTGTCATATCACGAAATCATGACATTGAGGATATGAATGTCTTATAGGTTATTAGGATTTAAGTGAATTGTGATCACGGAATTAATTATGTGTGTGCATGATAAATTATATGGAGTCAGGTCACTTAATTAATTAAGTAACCGTATGTGGTGTCGCATGGAGGATAACTCCACCGCCAAGGAATGGAGTGGAGGACATCATAATGATGAATCATTAAAGAGCATTAAGTAAGGACTTAAGCATGTTTCCCACTTTAAAAATGTATATCATGGTTTGAGAATTTAGTGAAGACCAAAGAGGCAATTCCCATTTCGTTCAGTTAGACAACATCACGAGGATTCATTTCAATTTCATCATTTAGTGTATCATTCTTTTGCTAAGTTAGAGGATAAAGTAGGTAGTGATGTTTTAATATTTCTCCTAAGAACTAAAGGCAGCAAACGACTCCAAATGTTTTTTTATATTTCAAAACATACCAAAGTTATCCAGTTCTCGTTCCAGTACAAAAGAAGGTTGTTCCTCTCTAATTGGTTGTGATTAACTCCTAAGTGAAATCGAGGTATGTTAAGGCAAATTATTTCTTTCTTTTGGCATGTTCCATGTAATGAAATATAAATGTGATATTGCTCCATAATTTATTCTACTCCTAGTTGTTAGGAATATTCATGTTATTGATGTTGGGAGATTTTGCTCTATGGTACTTTATAAAGCAGTACGGAAAGTATTTAACTATTACAAGTATTCGAAAGGATAAACAAAGATTCAATAATTCAACATGGAATCTGAAATTACAATTGTTACACAAGTAAAAACTGGAAATTCCAGTTTTGTAGAAGACGGAAAAATGTAAATTGTTTTTGCTTTGAGTCGAGTGTAGCACTCGTCACAATATTGCCCCGTATGTATCCTTTATACGTCCTGGACAATTTGTCTCCCAAGATAAAACAGCAATGGAACACTTGAGCAAAGGAAACTCAAGAGCTACCGTGAAGAATATTGAGTAACGAAATGATGCTTGGAAGTTGTAGGAAGAAAACTATTTTCGGTTGTGTATTTTCGTGCACTGTTTTTGGTGTTCTCCTTGGTCCTTCTTGGTGCTCAACAATGGTGTAAGGGGGTGTTTATATAGGTGAGGGAGGGGCTGAAAAAGCGCCTCCATAATAGCCAAATAATGGCCATTATGGAGGTAGTAAAGCCACCAACATAAATGGTGAAAGACCAACGGATTTGGCCATTATAGGAGGAGTAATTCAGCCAAAATAAATGGCTGAATTGAGTGCTTGGCAACTGCTTTGACTGTCCAGATTCTAGAAACTTGAGGGACCAAACTGTACATCTGAAAGAATTCTGGTCCAAACTGTACATCTGAAACTTCTGGGATCAAACCGTACTTCGGCAAAGTTTTCGGCCCAAAAAGATTATATCGAGAAGACCCACAGCCCACGACCCATGACCCGTGACCCGAGAACCCGAGAACCCGGAACCTGGAACTCAAAACCGGAACCGGACCGGACGGGACGGGCGGGCGGCGGCGGCGCGCGTGTGGTCTTTCCTCGAACCGAAGCACATCTAAGTCCTCCCTCCTTTAAACACATGGGATACCCCTTGGGGTCCCAAACCCCAAACCAATTTCGAATCTTATATACACAACAATTCTTTCTTCCTCTACCGATGAGGGAGAATTACACACAATACCACACTTTCCATGCTTCAAACACCTTACTTTGTGAACCAATATCTCTTTCATTTCTCAATGAAATTTGACGATTCTTGGCCCTACGGTTATCTACGTACTTAGTAGATCATGCATGTGTGAAGAACCGGATTCTCCAACATACGTTACACTAGTGTTTAAGCCGTTAAAGTTGGTCGGTCGCAACTCCCGCCAAAGGCAAATTTCCAATAATTGATTCCTATGTTAAAAGCATGTCTAAATATGTTCCTAAGTCCTTATTGAGGCATACGAAAAATATGTTGATGTTCCCACTTTTAGATGAAGGTATAAAGGTATTATGCCATCCGTTGAGGTTGAAATATGGTGTTACCATTCATGCATTTTTATTTTCATTGCATTCATATATTACCCTGGACCATTTGTGCTATGCACACTACTATATGAATATATATATATGTGTGTGTGTGTGTACGAGAAATTGGAAAAAGGGAAAGGCGTTATATATGCACACCATCTGCAGCTGGTACAGACTATCACAAAAGAACCCGAAGAGGCCAATATGACGTGATGATGTGATGCCCTTGTGTGGCGATATAACTGGATGCCTGTGTGGCGGTTATGGGAAGTAGGATTCTTGTGTGGACATTAATATACCGCCTTTGCATCATGCATACATTCATTCACCATTATATGGTATGAGGCCAATATAGAAGCATGTGTGGCATGTCTGTATGACCCATATCAGGTTGTCTGTGTGACCTATATAACCTGATGCCCACAGAGGTTGTTAAGAAAAAGAAGATGCATGTGTGGCCAATATTATACTGTATTTGCATTGCATAACATTTAGACATATGTATTGGGGTCTCAGAGGTAGTTAATACTGGTCGGTTGTTTCTGTTTCAGTTACTGTGATATTTATGTTATACTATTATTCATGCTTGACATACTCAGTACATCAGTCGTACTGACGTCCCTTTTGTCGGGGCACACTGCGTTTCATGCGCGCAAGTTCAGTTAAAGAGGGTGACGGTTCACGCTAGTAGGTTGCTGGTTCAGTCGATGTTGGAGCACTCTATTTGTTTCAGAGTTGCAGTTTGGTCGTGGTACAATATTTTTGCATACGCATATAGGTATAGCGGGATCCTATCCCGTCCTTGTAATGTCATGTATTTTTAGAGGTTTGTAGACATGTGTCCTGTGGGTGGTAGTCATGTATGGCCTCGTCGACCTTAGTGTATTAATATATGAGTTGGGTTCTTTTTGGTTATCTGATTTTTCAGAGTGCTTTCTTTTGGCTTAGTCCGTATTTATTTATGATCAAGTATTGAGTGTGCGATTAGTGGTACCCGACAGGTGGAGTCCGAGTGCCCGTCGCGGCCTTCCATTTTGGGTCGTGACACACACTTCTCCATGCTTGACAACTTTTTGAAGTATGGCAAGTGTCATAACTCAATAGGAGAAATACTTGAAATAAATCCTAGGTAACAAATATTGTATATTATCTTCCCCAACTCCTCCTCCTACCCACCCCACCCTCCTCTAATCCTGTAGGCTTCCTCCTAAATCTACTCCGTAGACTTTTTCAAAAAAATATCTATAGTTTTTCTTCCATCGTTGACACCAATATGTGTGTTTTGAGGGGGGGGGGGATGGGGATTCAATGGTGGAGATAGGATGGTTTTCGGTGTGTGAGCGTTTATGGATATTAGGATGGCGAAAAACAGTGAGTAGGTGCAAGTGAATCTAGCGGTGTGTTTGGTGGTGGATTAATTATGAAATGAAAAAAAGAAAGAAATGAAAATGGATTTTTTTTTAAATAATAATTTTAACAAATCTAGACTTCACACATTTCATCTTATTGAAAAAATACGTGTTGATCACGTAAAAGGGAGGTCCGTGTCGACACACTAGAGAAACGAGATCTTTAAATATTTATTGATTGAATAGTAAAAGTGCTACTTAATAGTAGAAACTTTAAGAGATAGTTAATTAAATAGGGGATAATCTGTCTTTCTATATAAAACTTGTTGGTACTCTATGGTACTTTATAAAGCAGTACGGGAAGTAAATAACTATTACAAGTATTCGAAAGGATAAACAAATATTCAATATTCAGAAATTGAATCTTGTTGAACAAATAGGTCAATCTTCAAAACTGCCGCAAGCTTGTTGTGTCTTGAATCTTGATAACCTGAAATCAAGAAACAACTAAATCTGGATGGTTACAACGTTGTGTGTTGAGTCGAGTGATTGCCCTCTGTCCTTAAGACAAGATTGCCCCATATATATGCTTTTACGTTAGCGGGCAATAGTCTCCCAAGATAAAACAACACTTTAATCTCAACGCTACAAAGCCAATAGGTTGAGCCTGACGAAGAAAACAAATATGAATCGACTTGCTGAGGATATGGAAAAGGAAGGAAGAGTTTTTATTTACTCTTCTCTTTTGTCTCTGTGTATATAGTGTGTCTCTGTTGTGTATATCTTGTGTATATGTGAGGGTTTGCTCACTGTTTTTCAGTCACGAATTGCACTGATTTTCGCCAATGTTTTGTACAGATTTTGGCCACTGTTTCGTGCTCTTTTGTGACTGAAATGTGCTGCTATTTTCGTGTGTATTCTCTCACGTTATTGAGCCAAAAGAGGCATCAATATATAGCATGGAGGAGGGCTGTCCAACTGCCCAAACATGGTTGTTTAATAGCCATTAGGAGGGCTGTAATGGCAGGTTTAATGCCATGAAGGAGGGTTGATTATGATCATTGAAGGAGGTGGTTTATGGAGTAGTTAACAACCAAGTTAATGGCTGGTTAATACTCCAGAAAACTGCCCAAACGGTAGGCAGAAAGTTTCTACCTTCCGTCACTCCCAAAATCAACTTTCGAGAAACTCTAGGGACCAAACTGTAAACTTCAGGGACCAAACTGTACATAAGAAACTTCAGGGATCAAACTGTACATCTGGCAAAGTCCTTTGGTCCAAAAAGATAATATCAAAAAGTCCCCACAGCCCACAGCCCACAGCCCGAGACCGGACCGGACGGGACGGGCGCGCGGCGGCGGCGCGCGCGTGGGCTTAGCCTTGAACCCAAGCACATCTAGATCCTCCCTCCTTTAAACACATGGGATACCCCTTGGGGTCCCAAACCCTTTACCACATTAGAGACTTATATAGAGAGCAATTCTTCCTATTCCCACCGATGTGGTAGATTTGTCCCACACCACATTTCCATGCCTCAAACACCTTACTTCGTGGACCAATATCTCTTTCATTTCTCAACGAAATTTGATAATTCTTGGCCCTACGGTCATCTACTCACTTCGTAGATCATGCATGTGCGAAGAGACAACGTCTCCAACATGCGGAACACTAATGTTTAATTCATCAAAGATTGGTGGACGCATCTCCCCGCCAAAGGCAAATTTCCAACAAAACTTCCACCAATATTGATCATTTGTTTAGAATATCCTTCAATCACTTCCCTTTAGTGAATTTCCGAGGTTTCATCAGAAACATTATCTCTACCTTTTAAGGTAAGGGTAAGATTTGCGTACATTTTATCCTTTTTAGATTTCACTGTGTGAATTATATTGAATATGTTATTGTTGTTACAATTTCGATAAACTACTCCACTATATGATATTACACTAGATATGTTGTTACGATTTCGATAAACTATGTATTATTGGTTCGTGGTTACAAGTTTGATAAGTTATGTATTGCCTTTCCCCTTGACTACATGAGCAAAGGATACTATTCTCGGAATAGTATTGTGGAGTACAAACTATTATAGGGAAGAAAAAACACTAATTAATGTAGTGAAGTAAATTGTACGTTCCTAATTATAATATTCATGTGACTATTTAATTTATTACACATGCCTTTTTAACTTAAACAAACCACCTGCTGTTTTTAATACCTTTTAAAGTAATTATTGCTTAATTGGAATTAATAATCACATTAATATATGATTTAACTAGAGGTTTTTTCTCATTCACAATATTTCAAAGAAGTTTTTCATTTGTATTGTACCTTTAGGGGTCGTTTGGTAGGAGGATATGATGGAATTGTATTATTAGTCTCATGAGATTGGAATTAATCCTATGTTTAGTTGGTGTGATTACTCATTTGATATCCCACATAAAGGATGGAATTAATTATCCAATTTTATATCATCCAATACCATCTACATGGAATAACTTATCCCTCCTACCAAACGCCCCCTTCCTTTTCGGTGTATCATTTGATTATGATAGTGTCACTCTAAAGTCTGTATCTTGCCCCTAGTTTATTATCAAACTGACTGCAATCTTTTTCAATTTTTAATTTTAAAAATGAAATATTTTTATTACTTTTATCTTTAAAAAAAGTCCTAAATAATTTCTTTTGGTCAAACTATATTTACGTTCTAAAATCAAATTTCATTAAACGTCGTCTTGAACCAAAGTCTCGCTATTTACTATAACTAGTTTAATTAATTAAGCATTCTTACAAATCATTGATCACTAAATCTACCACAAAGAATGGACAATAACTTTAAAGATAGAATAATTTCCCTTTGGGATTCATTATTTACAATATATATAGCTGTACAAGGTTGATTCCTAATATGGTACGAATCCTACCTTACCTTACAAAGGTTGATTCCTAATACAATTAGAATCCTAAGTTACCTTAAATATACATTTATCATAATTACAAAATATACGGAGAATATTCGCTAATACTATTATAGACAATTAATTTAATAAATTAGTCATGTTATACAAACAGTATGAGTACCTATTCTTTTATCTTTATATTTCGCCAAATTCCACATGTTAAGTGCAAGAAAATGACAAAAATGGTGCCCTATATTTAGGGATGTGTTCAAGTAGTCCCTAAGGTATATCCTCTTAAGTAGGTTGTTACTTTAAATTTATTAAAAGGGTGCATTTTTTGTTTTTGTCAAATATAACAAACTTTTTTTGTCATATTTGGCAGAGACTATGAATAAAAGATTTAACCAGAAACATAGAAACAATAATAATAATAATAAAATATTTAGTGTAATTTCATAAAATGAATTCGGAGAGGATAAGATATACACATATTTTATTTTTATCTTTTTGAGATATAGACATTGTTTATGATAGACTATCGGCTCAAAAGAAAAATCCTATTAAAAATACACCACATAAAATAGCACTATTATTCCTCAAAAAACTACACTAAATTAAAAAATATATATAATAAATTCTAGAAAAATAGCTCAATAATGTAACAAGTACCCCTCCATATGTGAAATCTCACTAATTCTTTTCTTTACAATTTCATCAATAATATATAGAGTTTGCTAAATATTTGACGAAGATAAAAACTCACTTTGGATCAATTTAAAGGACTAAAACACAACAACATACCTAATAAATCCCACAAATGCATTGTGGGGAAAGCAAAGCATACACAGATTTTTCATTTATCTTGTCAAGTAGAGAGTTTGTTTTCGATAGACCCTCAACAACAACATACCTAGTGAAATTCCACAATCTGGGTATGAAGAGTTTAGAGTGCACCTCTACTTTGGTAGGTAGAGCGGTTGTTTTCGATAGACCTCGACTCTAGTAAATTTAAAGGTCTAATAGACGATTTGACCAAACTTATTTTTCTTAATAAATGCATTCTTTAAAAAAATTGAGTTGTTTAACCAAGTTTTTGAGAGAAAATAAGTGTTTTTAGAGAGTAACATAAACTGTTTTTCGTAAGCTAAAAAAAGTAATTTTTCCCGAGAAACACTTTTTAAAAAGCACTTTTGAAAAAAATAGACTTAAAAATACTTAATCAAATACTAATTATTACTCAAAAGTATTTTTTGAATCAATTAGTCAAACACAAATGATTCTTTCGAAAAATATTTTTTTTAAAAATATTTTTAAAAATAAGCTGATTTTAAATTAAAATCTTGACTAAACAGAATATAAAATTGCTCAAAATTATCTTTTAAGTGTTTACATTAAAACATCTACCGACAAATATAAGATACAAAGATCATTTGTCATTAAACAAGCAAATGATTACACAAAAGTAAGCATAGTTTCTTATATTCTTTACACCAATGAAATGATTAACTCACTAATCTCTCTCTTTTCTTGTTTTACAAGTTCCTTAACTTGTTCTTAAGTTTCTCATTCTTTCTCTTTTACACATTTGTATTTGAGGCGAGCATTCTTGATTTCACATTCTTGTGCTTTATACACCCCCCCCCCCAACACCCCCCTCCCCCGACAACAAACACACACAAACAAATGTGTCTTGTCGGTGATGATGTTCTTAAATTTTGGTCATATTTGTATTGTATCTTGTCGGTGTTGATTGTTTTTTTCTTTGTGAATTTGGGGGTTAAAGCCATTTTTTTGGGTTGTATTCTTGTTTTTTTCAACTATATAGTTTGTGGATGTTTTCTTGATGTTGTTGTTGTCGTGGGAAGTGCTCTTATTTTCTTTGTGAATTTGGGGTTTAAGCCATTCTTGATTTTTCAACTATTTAGTTTGTAGGTGTTTATTGTTTCTTGTTTTCTTGATGTTGTTGTTGTGGGTTGGACTTCTTTTTCTTGAATTTGGGGTTTAAACAATTTTTCTGAGTTGCATTCTTGTTTTTTCAACTATTTAGTTTGTGGGTGTTTGTTGGTTTCTTGTTTTATTGAGGAACTGATCACTTGTGGTTTGCTCCAAGACTTTGTGGGCAGCTTTTTCAGCTGTTATCATTCAGGTATAACGCTCAATTGGTTATGATTAAACGTTTCTTGTTAATTTTAGCTTGAGCTTATTGTGTTTTAGCATTTTTCTTAAGATTTATGTTGCTCCTTTTAGTTGAGTGAGGGTTTTTATTGGTGTTAGATTTCATGTCAAGCCATTTTAAGGCTAATATGTTGCTTTGTGAACTCAACAAATTTTGCATTCTTTTAAGCATTTCTTAGTGTTTGCTTACATTCAGGTAAAGACCTAAAATGCTCAGTTGTTCATGCTTAAACATTTTATGGAAACTCAGCTTTCTAATTTTAGCTTGAGCTTGTTGGTGCTTTAGCCTTTTTTTATTTATTTGTTTCGTTTAATTAGGTGAGGGGTTTCATTTGGTGTTAGATTTGATATCAAACCATTTTGAAGCTGAAGTTTTGCTTTGTAAACTAAACGAAATCTGAAATTTTAGCATTTCTTAGTGTTTGCTTTACATGGAAATTTGACAGTTGAACCAGCAATTGCTTAATGGTGGAATCCCTTATTAAAATGTTTTCCTTATAAGAAAAATAATTTGATTTGTCAGATCAGAGCCAGAGCCAAGATTTGAAGTTTATGAGTTCTGAAATTGGCACCGAACCCATAACTTGTTTTAGTTATTAGGTTCGCAATTAAGCATTTCCTAATACAAATATAAGGTTTAAGCAAAAGCTACTGGGTTCATTTGAACCTATATCTAATATTGTAGCTCCGCCCCAGTGTCAGATGCTGATTTTGAGGTTAAAATGATCGGTCAATACTATTTGCATGTCCTTTTTCAACTGCTATGAGGTTTAAAAGTATGTTTGCTTGCTTTATGCTAGATATCATTTCCCTTGTTGTATATGGTTCTCGACTCTCGACCAATGAGATTTTCCTTGTAAATTTGAGATAATATTCTCGACCAATGAGGTTGTCGCCTTACTTAATTGTTAGATGAGAAAAGGAGCTCTATCGGGTTTTCAAAAAGTTTGGTTTATCCGCGTCTGCTAAACTCGGAATAAGTTATCCGATTTCTCGTTACTTATCATTTCCTTTTTGTCGTTCTCCGAGAATCTATTCTAACTCTTTCCTCTCAAAGTTGACCATTTCTTTATTGTCAGTTGTCACCCACTTCTAATTGGACACTTGACTGGCTTTGTCATGAATGAGGTCACACATGGCATGTTTCTTTTATCACTCTCTTGACGTCGTAAAATTAACAATTTAATATCCCTTCCATTGGTCGTTACGTACTACTCCCTCTGCCCCAATTTATGTAAAATTGTTTGACTATGCACGAAATTTAAGAAATAAAGAAAGACTTTTGAAACTTGTCGTCTAAAATAAGCTATTGATATTTGTGGGGCTATAAATCATTTCATTAAGGGTAAAATTTTAAAGTTAAATTGTTACTTAATATAGAAATGTATCATTCTTTTTGGACTAATTAAAAAGGAATGACTAAAAAGGAAAGAGTGTCACGTAAATTGGGACGGAGGAAGTAGTTAGATAAGGAGCTCTTATGGGTTTTCAAAAGTTTAGTTTATCCGTATCTATTAAATTCAGAATAACTTATATATTTTCGTCGTTATTTATCTTTTCCTTTTTGTTGTTCTCCGAGAATCTATCCCAAATCTTTCCTCTCAAAGTTGACCATTTCTTTATTGTCGCCCACTTCTGATTGGACACTCGACTAGCTTTGTCATTTATGAGGTCACACAATATGGCATGTTGCTTTTATTACAACATTGGCGTTGTAATTAACAATTTTATATCCCTTTCCATTGGTCGTTACGTACTACTCCCTTCGTCCCAATTCATGTGAAGGTGTTTGACTGGGGACGAAGTTTAAGAAATAAAGGAAGACTTTTGAAATTTGTCGTCTAAAATAAGCTATTGATATTTGTGGGGCTGTAAATCATCTCATTAAGGGTAAAATTTTGAAGTTAAGTTGTTAGTAGATATAGAAATGTATTACTTTTTGGGACGGACTAAATAGGAATGACTAAAAAGGAAAGAGTGTCGTATAAATTGGGACGAAGGGAGTAGTTAGATGAGATAAGGAGCTCTTATGGGTTTGCAAAAGTTTAGTTTATCCGTGTTTGTTAAATTTGGAATAACTTTATCTATTTTCGTTGTTATTTATCTTTTCCTTTTTGTTGTTCTCCGAGAATCTATCCCAAATCTTTACTCTCAAAGTTGACCATTTCGTTATTGTCACCCACTTCTAATTGGACACTCGACTAGCTTTTTCATGATGAGGTCACGCAATTTGGCATGTTGCTTTTATTACAGCAGTGACGTCATAATTAACTATTTTATATCCCTTTCCATTGGAGGTTACGTACTACTCCCTCTGTCCCTATTTATGTGAAGGTGTTTGACTGGGCACGAAGTTTAAGAAATAGAATTTTGAAACTTGTAGTCTAAAATAAGCTCTTGATATTTATGTGGCTATAAATCATCTCATTAAGGGTAAATGTGTATTTTTAAAGTTAAATTGTTACTAAATATAGAAATGTATCATTCTTTTTGTGACTAACTAAAAAGGAAAAGGAGTCACATAAATTGGGACAGAGGGAATATGCTTTAAGTGCTCAACAATTTTAGACATGTGTATGACAATTGGTTGTGTTGACAGGATGACTTCAAAAGTTGGCGTAGATTCGCCATTTGTTGAAGAAGCTAGTGGTGGAGGAAATATCATATTTAAAAAGGGTCTTTGGACTAAAGCAGAAGACGCGATTTTAATGGATTACGTAGCAAAACATGGGGAGGGGAATTGGAGTTCTGTCCATAAGAAATCAGGACTTGCTCGCTGTGGGAAAAGTTGCCGTTTACGGTGGGCAAATCATTTAAGACCAGATTTAAAGAAAGATGCTTTCACTCCAGAGGAAGAGAATAGCATAATTGAAATGCAAGCTAAGATGGGGAACAAATGGTCACGGATGGCTGCTGAGGTTTGTTTGCATCATGTCTCATTCTTTTTCAGCTTCTACCTTAAAATTACCGACAAACTATGTGAGATGATTAAAAGCCAAAAAAGCTATCTGATATAAATTAGTTTTGGTAAAAATAAGTGTTTCCTTTTTTCTTGTTACCATTTAATTCTTGCTCTAACTCCCTACTTGGTTACTGTAAACGGATTGATGTATACATGTATGGTGTCTTTTTCTTGGTCAAAAGTAGGGTCCTTCATGTGATGTTTTGGTACGGTTTTGAAATATTATCAGTTTGGTGTTTTCGGTATTTGGTTTCTCAAAATAGTATACCAAAACGGAACCTAATTGAATTAGGTACTGTTTGGTTTTTCTCTTTTTGGTTCGATTTGTGTGGTTCGGTTCAGTTTGGCCGGTTTGAGTTTACACCACAACATAAAGGTTCACAGACACAGTGTGTGTGTGTGTGTGTTCTTCTGAACTTTTTTGGAAAAAGTTATTGGTGTTACTTCCTTATGTTCTAATAATTATAAGTTTCTGCCTCTCTCCAAGATTTCATCTCTGTATGCCCGAACTTTAGATATTGGATGCTTTTAGGATTGAATAATATTTTCTTTTATGGGGACTCCTGGCTGTGACTATGTTATCCCAACTTCTATCTTTTGTTTTCCCCCTGTTAGTTATTTGTGTGCCTCTGTTGTTAATTATAGTGGAATCCTTTTTTTTTTTTTATAATTCGTGATCCTTAATGATATTTGTATGCCTGGATGCAATCTGATAAAGCAATTTGAGTCTTCTTTCTTGATCAAAATAAAATTAAGTTGTCTTAACAATCTTTTTTTTTAAAGTCCTCTACAAGGATGGAGACTGCAAGTTGCTCACAAGGTGTGCTTTTCAAAACCAGTCTGGACCGATAGTCCACTAGGTTGGATTGGGAATCTGAATTCGGTGTGCCTAATGATTTACAAGAAAAGTTGGTAACTCTCGGAATGGCATGATCCTGGCCTCCTTTGATTTAGATCTTGCACCGTCATTTTTAAAACAGCCTTCCATTAGTCTTCTTTACACCCGATGCTAAGGGGTAAAAAAAGGCCCACCAAAAAGAAAGCCCACCTGCTCCTGCTTCCTAACCAAGTTCTCAGATCTGAGATTTTTTCCCCACTCAATCATCATCTAATAGCGTTCTGTCAATTACTGTTGAATCCTTTCACCATTGTGTTTCCCTTTGGTTCACCTCCTATCGACTCCCTTCACAAGTTATTCCTCAAGAAGGAATAGTAAATTATAAGAAAATAAGGGATATAGACAGATAGACAGTGGGGGAGGGATGGGGAGTAAATGGTAACAACAACAACAACATACCCTTTGAAATCCCACAAGTGGGGTCTGGGGAGGGTATAGTGTATGCAGACCTTACCCCTACCTTGGGAGGTAGAGGGGAGTAAATGGTAGACTTCAGGTAATCATCATCTATAAATCTGGAACTTGTTATGTTGAGTTTGCACCTTATTAGATGTTGTATGATGTTTTGCAAGTTGGCTTTGAATAGTAGTACAGAAAAGTGCTCTACCAAGCAACAATGCTGGGAAGGGCGAAAAGCTATAAATGACTAGCTTGAAATGAAGAAAAAAAAGGAGCAAAAAGAAACAAGGAAAAGAAAGAACGATCCTGTGCAAAGTGAATGTAATTGAAAAAATTACCCTTCTTTAGTGGTTCAATCTAGCTGTTTATAATAAGAGGGTGTTTAAATCCTTTTCTAGACCAGTCCATCCTTTAGAGCCTTACATAGCCTTGTGGATCCACTAGGCTGTTGTGAAATAATGACACATTCTTCAAAGTTGAATAATTGGTTATTGATTTACTTTTTCATGGCCCTTCTACTCTTTCAGTTGCCTGGCCGCACAGACAATGAGATAAAGAACTACTGGAACACCAGACTAAAGAAACAACGGCATGCAGGCTTGTCTATGTACCCTCCAGAAGTTTGTTTCCCGGCATTTAGTGAGAACAAAGAAAATAAGGAGCTGGGCACATCCTCCTCTACAAATTCACATCCTAATCTCTTGCCTATTAACAGTTTTGAGATTCCATCTGTAGAAAGCAAAAATTTTGAACCTCGTCAGCAGTTTTATCCTCCGCGACTTCTTAATATTGCTGCTAGTAGCTTTCTTGATATTCCTGCAACTAGCATACTGGATCAGGGTCTTAACTCTTCCTGCAATACTCGTTCTATGCTCTCAGCAATGCATCCATCCAAGCGTGTACGAGGATCAGAGTCTTGGTTCTCTGGTCAAAATGTTGATTTTTCTAATCAAAATGATGGTTCTTTGCTTGCTCAAACCTTGGGGTTTTTTTCTTCATATACTCGTAATCTGACATCTGATCACCACCCATCATCCTCTGGTACTGGCAGCCATGCCGCTATAAATGGCAACTCCTCTTCTTTAGAGCCCAAATGGGCTAAGAAGCTGGAGCTCCCTTCACTCCAAACTCAGATAGCAAGTTTTCCTTCACTCGAGTCCTTCGGTACTTTGATTCAGTCTCCCCCAAACGAGCATACTGATTCAGACAGTCTGTCACCTAGAAACAGTGGTCTATTGGACGCCATAGTTTATGCATCACAAACCAAAGCTTCAAAGAATAATTCACATCAGCAGACTTCTTCTGATGTAGTGAATCATTCATGTCCAATCTCTCCTTTAGGTCATTCTGCTGCATCGGTGTTTAGTGAATACACCCCTATCACTGGAGGTTCATTGGATGAGCACCAGTCAGTAGCGGCAGTGCGTGGTGAGAATGGTTACAGAATTACTTATCCGAACTATCTGCACAGTTGAAAGCTATGTTGCTCCGACTCTTCAAAAACACCGACGGATGCGTGTCAATCTTCCAAAAATAGTGCATTTTTGGAGGATCCGACACGGGTGTGGGCGTGCGGCAACACTTTTGGGAAGTCCGAGCAACATATGTTGATATTGTGCAAGTGTTTATGTCATTTGATTTTTCTATGATTTTGAAGGAGGTGAGGTTAAGCAAGAGAAGGGTTACTTTGCTCCCACTGATAGGAAGGACGACATCTCAAACCATCACTTGTTTTCTGGGACTGATTGGTACTTTGCTCCAGCTGTTTGGTCCGACAATAGAATGGCATAAGAACCATAAGGTATTCAAATATGCATTCGGGTCTGTTCATATTTGATGATTATAGCAGGGACTGCAAGAAAATGGTTAACTTTGTAGCCACATCATCTGGTTGTGGACGCGGTTGTTCTGCATGTGATGCCGTGTGCACTGTCTAGTACATAACCTCAACGAAAGCATGATTTCCGGACACAGTTTTGATAAAAATGTAATTTCCTCTGCTTATACATGCAACACAAGACAATGTAATATTTTGTATCCTCTGTAAGTCTCTTCTGTTGTAGGAGCATTTGTCTTAAAACTTATAATACTGTATGTCATCTTAGTTAGTTCCTCTGCAAATTCAGTTGTATCCCGAGCTGTCTCCCTCTTTTTCTTCGGCATTTTTACATGTTATACAGTACTATTTTACATGTACTCGGTTATTGATGTGTCTTATAGAAATGTGTTAAAAGTATTTGGTACGACTATATGTAGCTGTCCTAATATTGAAAAGTATATATGAAAGGACCACATAAAAATTTCAGGGAATGATAGTTTTTTTTTTGTTAGATAAAATCAGGGGTGGGTTGAATTTTGCCTAATTGCGTCCCAGTTAACTTGAGGAAGAGACCAGTTCAGACTCAATGAGCTAATTCACTTTTAACATTCACAGGTTCAGAAATTACATGAGAAGTACATCAAAACACATCAATCTTTCTGCGTATAAATGCGGAAACACAATAAATCCAAAAGATAACCAGCAAAAGTACAAATCAAATATGTTTGATTCTAACTAGATATCTCAGTTCGAGTTCCTAGTATGTAAAAAATCTTGATCGGGAACCTAAATGACCTATAAAAAAGACAAAAGTGACCAAAGTACCTTTAAAGCTAGAAATTCTTGACGTGAGTAATCTTTGGTCAAAGGGTGGCGCAAGTGAAAATGGATAAGATGGAGACCAAGTGGGGAGAAGTTCTGCCTAAAATTTAGGCACTCCTTTAGTGCAAAAAATTCTTGCGTTAAATAGGAGTTTATGACGTTAAAGGTACTTTGGTCACTTTTTTTTAATGAGGTACTTTGATCACTTTTCTTTTTTCGAGTCATCTAGGTTCCAGACTTTACCAAAGACGAGGTGGAAATCGAGAAAAAAAGATACTAAGGTCATTTTCAATATATGGAAGTGATGGCTAAGAGGAGAAAGTAATCTTATGATATGGAAGTAATCTTACTTTCTCCTCTTTACTGAACATCTCCCTCCCATCCTGGACAGCTACAAAAGAATAATTGAAGGAGTTTAAGCTAATCAGCACAACAATAAAATCCACTAAATTGTAAGATAAACCAATTTCTTTCAACAGCATCATATCTTACAACAACACAATTAGAAACTCTGACCAAGTATACCCTGATAATTCGCTGCAAAAGCCTGCTTATTAGATTGCACTAAACGATAACAATTGAAAACAACTGCAATTCATATACTGGAGCTGAGACAGCATACCTTTACTATACAACAACATGCTTGATATACAAACAACACTATCCCTCAGTGAGAAGTTTACAGATTCATTCGGGCAACAGCAAAGAGGTAATGCTGTTCCATGAGCAAGTTTTACCTTACCTAGCCAACGGAAACCAGAACTCAGTGTCATCACGAAGGTACAAAGTGGTGTATTTAGCAACTTTCAGGTTACCAATATCACACACAAGACGTTTATCAACGATGTTACAGAGAACTAATGAACATTTACCTTTCTATTACTATTGTTGTAGTTTCCCAACATTTCCAGCATAAGATACAACAAATTTTAACAATTTCCTTTATCTACAATCAGGTCCTTTGCCTGACCCTCCTTCCGTTGGTATCACCACCGTCTGAAAGTTGTGCCCAAACACTTTTAGACTTACCACCTCCACTGCTACAATCATCCTCGCAACCAGCCACAGTTTTAAGAAGCTCTGACTGAAGAGAGGGGCAGTTCTCTTTAAGGTATTCAAAGCCATCTGATTGCGTGACAGCTGCCAAAAAAACAAAATAGATGAATGGAAATCTGTAGTGCGAGAAAATTACAGAACACAACAGATAACAACTACTACGCTTTTAGATGAGATAACCACACAGTTCAACAATAGAAAAGCTTATAGTTTCCTCGTGATATTACATTTATTCCACGGGTAGCTTATTTGATTTCAGAAGTTGGAAAATTTATAGAAATTTTATACAATTTCCTCATTATTTTACATTTATTTTGCAAAATAACTTATTTGATCTGATCTTACATTGCAGTCAGCTAATAAGATCGAATTCATGTAGAGAGTCAATAACAGTAGTTATACAATTATAACTTTTTATTTTTTGACAAGGTAATATCTTATTAAAAAAGGTACCAAGATGGTACGACTACCACCTGTGACACCACAAAACTACAAATCTCCTATCTCTTCTAGAAATTCATATATTTCTCCATATTTTCCATGACACTGGTTTTACACCAGAAATACAAATTCAAAGACAACTACTTTTAATCCCGGATATATGTTGCCTTTTCCCTTCAAAGCTTATTCCTCTCCAACCAAATTGTCCATAAAATGCAAAGAGGAAGTGTTCTCCATACTGTTTGTTTACTTTTTGCCATTTTTTATAATGCCAAGTCCCCAACAAGCTGCTAATATTGGGAGGCATTACCCATTTGATACCATACTTATTTAAGAAGAGCTCCCAGCATTCTCTTGCCACCTTGCAGTGAATGAGGAGATGATTGACTGTTTCTAGTTCTTCTTCACACATATAGCACCTATTGCTTAAAGCAATTCCTCCTCTGCAGATTCTACAATTATAACGCACTCAGGCTAATAGCACTGCATTACTAAGTAACCACCAATTCTGCATCAAAAGAGTATGACGGTTCGGAAATGAAGGAAATTTCTTATTTGACATAAAGTTAACAGTTCCCTCGTTGCATTACATACATTCTGCAGATATTTGATTCCAGAAGTTTGTTTCAATGTCAAAATAGGTGGATCCCACATCCACCCATTAGTAGCAGTAAAAATAGAACTAACCACTGGGGCTGGATATACACATGCACAAGAGTGAATTGCCAGAAACTAGAAGAGAAAGAGTTTTTTTCCCGATCAAGTAAATATATAAGGGGGGAACCCCGTATACAAGTAGTATACCAAAAGAAGAGAACCCACATCAAAAACATGGTTCTCACTTCTCAACAACCTAGACCGAATCCCCTATACAAAAAGGCACCTCATGGGTACACCAAAACGAGACCAAGGAAAATAGACTATTTTGCAGTTTAACAGTCTTGGGTGACCCCTTCAAAAGGCCTCCTATTTTTCTTTCCAAATGACCCACATAATGAAGAAAGTAAAAGGTTTGATAGCAAAATAAGCCAACTTCCTTTGGTGCTTTTTGGCAGTTGGGATTGACATATGCAATGTAAGTTCAAAGGTTCAATAGTTGAATTATACCTTTGGTGCTGGGTGAGTAGATTCAGTTGGAGTTCACTCTTAAACAAGGTAAAACAGAACCAATCTAAAAGGAAGCTTGCTTTTCCACTACTTTTGTTGATTTCACGATTGTTGCAGGTGCAATTTGAGGGGATGTAGCGATTGGTAGAGAGCCCACTTGACATATTAACTCATAAATCATCTTCAACTAAATTGAAGTTTGCATCAGTAAGTTTAATGACGAGAGGGAACCCGAGGGCTTTAGTCTAGCGGTAAGAGCGCCACAAGTGATGTGTGAGTTAGGCGCACGTCATGAGTTCGAATCCTGCCGGCTGCCACAGATAAAAACCTGGTATATAAGTGGAGAAGGGTAGATAAGCCCACTATCCACCAAGTTTAGAACCGTGCTCCACTGTACCTCAGGGATTTCTCGTGTTACCCAAAAAAAAAGTTTAGTGACGAGGGTCCATGCCAAAGTTCACTAGCATGGGTCTATTCATTCGTTTTTCCTGATAAGTCACTTCATTGCTGATTTTTCTCTTTTGCTTTCTCCTTCTGGATGCTCTGCAACTACCAAGGTGACAAAAAAGGATCGGTTGGAGACAAGATGTTCTTTTGATATTGGGATTGTTGGGATATATGCTGGCCAAATAGTCTAGTTATATTTTTATAAAGGGAGGGGGGAAGAAAGAAATCATTTCACCTTTTTTGATAAGGTAAATAATTTTATTAACAACTGGGGGAAACCCCGTATACCACAAAAAGAGAACCTACATCAAAATATGGTTCTCAACTTAAGAAACCCAATCTTCTATACTTTGCAATTTTCCAAAATGTTGTTCAACCCTTCAAACACTCTTATTTCTCATTTTCCAAATAACCCACATAACTGCTAAAGGGACAACATTCTATGCCCTTGGACTTCTCTTTCACGTAAGTTTCACTGCTTGAAGAATTCAGAAAACAGCTCAATGTGGAAGAGTTCTTTTATGTGACCTCAGGTGATGCAACTTTTACTTTACCTCAGGGGATGAACTTTCAGTTTTCTCTGCGTTTCCATGAGAAGATAGAAGGGAAGGAAAGAACTCCCTATCAATGAACACAGACTAAGATCTCCAACCGTACTTTGCCCTTTCTCCAAAATACTAATTCAGCATTTTTTTCCAGCTTGACTGCTATCTCAAGACACTAAATGAATAGCTCAAGAGAAGAAACACAAACTTCAACTTGCATGGATTTCAAACTAAACATGCTATATTAATCTCAATGTAGGTTGGCTATTAATCTCCATATAGTAATCTCAACATAGATATATTATTAATTAAGGATAAAGATAAATAACATCAAAAACCAAGATGGTGATAAAAGATAAATATATATAAAAGTGAAGATAGTGAAATAATATCTTTATGATCCAAATCAGTCTCTATTAGTCGCCACGCCTATCAGTAGGAATACTTCCTTCAATAAAATGTCCCTACACCACCAATAGTGCCAAACCTTTGCTCTCATTATATCAAGTGCCTTCCCAATCATAATTCCCTTCCACAAGCTAACACCACAAGCATTTGCAACTTACCCAGAGAATCATATATTCTCTGCAAACCTGTACAACTGTACCTGGAACTCTTCAATCACTTACCAATGATGCCACACTGAAGGTTGATAACCTTCGCATCCTTTGCCCCGTTCACTAACTTAGACCGTTGTTTTCCTTAAGAAATCCATATCAATTATCTCAATCTATTAGAGGCCATCTTGGCATACAAAACAAATGCGTATCTTATGTCAGAACATTTGATAGAGTGGGCTACAACAAGTAAAACTTTTCCCTTTTAGACAAGTATTATCTCTTCCATCCACTCAATTTTTAAAATTTGTGAATTACCGGCTGCCACAAGTCCTTAGCTTGAATATGTAATCGACAGTTTCTCTGTCTTACAACACAACAACTTGCCAAAGTATCAATGTTTCGCGACACCCACTGGAACTAATTAGGATTTTCACATGTTAAACGTAGACTTGGCCTACCATACTATACATGCAAATATAACAAATAAAACCAAACAAAGATAGTTAGCAGAAGTGCCCAAGATTTAACAAGAGAGACAAAACAAAACAACAAATAAAAACATTAGAAACTGTATCCAGGCCCACCTACAGGTAAACTATATTATAGAGATAGAGAAGAGGTAGGCAGGTGGGTGGCAATGACATCTGAGAAGGAATGTAGACTGAAGTAGCGGTGCAACAAATCACAAACATTATCTATGTAACGAGAAGATGAGGAGTTTTGGTACGAAACATAACATTTAAGTTTGTTCCAATCCACCATGTGATGATACAAACAATATAAATCTAAAAGCATGAGATCTCCGCAAAGAAGGGATGATGCAAATATAAATCTCTCTTACCAGCAAGATTTTCAGCAGCAAAACTTAGGCAAACTGATTTGAGCTCAGCGGCATGATAACGGTCTGCTAAAGCAAGAATTTGTGCAACGGAGTTGATAGAGATATCTTTGCAAAGATGAGATTCACACAACTTCCTAAGTCGTGTTAAATCATACCGATCAGCTGCTGATAGCAATTTTGCTGTCAAAGTGTCAGATATACAGGGGGTAGAAGAAGAAGTACTAGTTGATTCTAGCTCTTCTTCTAAAAGAGCATCTCTGTATATGAAGTGCAACATAGCCTTGTACAAAATTCCAAAAAACAGTGAGTTAGAATTCCACTTCTAGTTTGAAAGAGCTCTAATCTATTTTGCCAAAAGCAAATTTGAAGAAGCAATTACAGCCAGACGGATGGAGAAATATAATAATGATAATTAAAAACAGATATACATCGAGAAAACAAGAAGAAATAAAGTTCCTAAGAAGAAATAGCCATAATAAGAGAAAAGGATATGCTCACTTTGAAGACCTCAGGTTCCATATCATTAACCACAATTTCCTGCTCATTGCCATCCTGTTCATACAAAAATTCATTGCGGAATACAGGAGAACGAGCAGCCAATACCAACTTATGGGCATGAAATTTTTCAAAAGCGACATTGAAAATAATATCCGAGGCTTCCATATTTTCCAAAAGCATGCCAAAATGTGCTCCAATGTCCGGATCTGGGACCTGAATTGTATGCAAGCTCGAACAGTCTATCGTAGAGCGCACAACTCCAACAGTGCAATTAATCTTCAAGCAGTCATCCTTCAAATAATCTGAAGTCTCGAGCAATGCTCGTCTAAAAAAACGTTTGTATCCCCTATATAGCACACAGATAAACTACTTCAGAAAAGTCTCGAGTTACAGTATAAAATATTACAGCAAAAATAAGAGAAAAGTTTGCTCAAGCAGCTATTCAAGATTCTTCTTTTTTTCATTGCTCCTACCAAAATGGAAGAGAATTTTTTCCTCCGAAAGATTACAAGTACAAAAGCTTCTCTTGTTTAGCTATAAGGGGAAACACCAAAGTCTAGTATTTCCTTTATGTTATACAAAAATTTGTTTTTACACGAAAATACAAAAGGCATAGGCAAGTTATTGTAACACCTCGTACCTTCAAACTAAGCCATGATCATGATTCAAGGGTTTATGAAACCAGACAGGGAGTTAAAATTGAAAAACCAATTTCAGTTCTGCAAATCCAATTTTACGTCCAAGATATACGGACGGTAGAAAGTGTTACGGACCGTAGAAGTAGGCCGTACAAATCACCGTCAAATTTGACGATGTATGGTAGGTTATATGGACCGTATAAAAATATATGGACCGTTCCTTTTTACCATAAAGTCCCCCTCAGCTTTTGGTAATCACGGGAAATCGACACTTCGATGACAATTGTTTTATACGGACCATACAAAATTGTACGGACCGTAGCCCCCACCGTAAAACTTAATACGGACCGTCTCGTAAAACCCCCGACGACAGGAACAATATAAATACGCAAACTTAGTTCAAAATCAGTTTTCTTATTTTTCCAAGCCCTAGAATGAAGTTCTCTCCTCCCATCATCCTCATAACTCAAGGTAAGGCCTTTCCATCAATTTCCACACGATTCTAATAAAGTATATTCAACTCCTAAGTGAAATTCATTGTTTCTAACCTAGGGTTTTAAAGAAAACCCAACCAAGAGATTAAAGTTCAAGTTTTGGCTTTCTTCTTCAAAGTTCAAATTTTTATTACTAGTATTGGAACGATTAAGGTATGTAGAGCTTCTATCCACGTATGGGAACATCCTTGTTCTTCCCCGTGCCGCTTTCAATCCATGAAACACGAATTTCCTCGGACATAGGGTTTGCTCTAATTCATGATGAGCCTATATACATGTACAACTATATACCATGCTTATATTCATGTTTCCGTTAATTGTATTCGTGAAATGTCATTATGATTGTCATGAACCTGTCCATAATCTATGAACACATGCTATGAATTCCGTGAGTTTCCGAATACAAGTCATGAATCATTATTACTCAATCCATGAAAGTATACATGTTTTCCCACAAGTTATATTATGTATTAATATTCATGTTAATTTACATTTACAAATCATGTATACAAGTTATATTCATGAAATCCATGGGCTTACAAGCCAACTATGTTCAAGCTCATGTTTTGGGCGTTGCACAGATTACTAAGAAGGTTTAATACCTGAAACTACATATGCCAACGTAGGATAAGGATCGCTTCGCCCAGTTAGGACGATTCCTTCACACTATCCACAGCGGGTTATTGGATCCATTCATGTCATGTTCATGTCTCGTACCCCGACAAGGTATGAGATGGCTTAGTTGATCGGGCAGAGATCAGACGCCATGTTCCTACGTGGTGGTTACATGTTGATTATACTAAAGCTCTCTCATTTATAATAAGTTATCATGTTTTATCATATTCATGCCAAATATCATACTTGCTCATGCTCAGGTTACAGTTTTAGTTTTAGTTTCAGTTTCATGTTCCTATTATTTCATGTGTCTGCTTATTCTTTCAGTTGCTTTACATACGGTACAATTCAAATGTACTTATGTCCCTTTTTGCCCGAGGCGTGCACTTCACGGTGCATGTGCTGAGTTTCAGGACAACGGATCTGCTCAATAGAACTTCATCAATATCTGCTATTGGTGAGCCCCATCTCATTCGGGGTGTCAGCTTATTTTATTTACATGTCATGCTTTACAGTAGAGGTATGCCAAGACCTTATCCTGGTAAACAGTTTTTAGCAGTTAGACTCATGTCCATAGATTTCATAGACTAGTTTAGCATGCCATGAGAATCATTCAAGATTATTATATTTTTAGACTATTTTTCGCTATGATATTTCAGACTATTTTTAGTATACAATTTTACATGTTTTATCATCATTATTATTTCATGCTTTTGATGCCCATGTTGATTCAGCAGCCCATGTGGTTCGCTCGGTCACATGCAGTCAGACATCGAGTACCGTATTTCGCCTAGGTCATCATTTAGGACGTTAAAAACTTGGTATCATAGCCTAGGTTACAGTGTCTAAAGGAGTCTATGAAACCGTGTCCAGTGGGGTCACTTTTATGTGTGTGAGGCGCCCACACGTGTAAACAGTTGACCACCAAGACATCTAGAATTGTCTCACTTCTTTCATACTCTAGATCGTGCAATTAGAGCTATACCTTCAGGACATTCTTCTAACTCGTGCGTATTGCGTATTTCAAAAAATGCCTGCAAAAAGGAAATCATCTACAAGCAAGAGGGTCGCTACCAGTGCTGCTCAGAAGGAGAACACTCGGGCTTAGAAAGCCAATGCGGGAACAACACCCCCACCTGACACTAGAGAGCCTGCGGAGGTTCGTACTCCAATTCAGCCGCCTAGTTCCATTGACCCAGATGTTGGGGGAGCTATTCAGCTGCTCACCCAGATTGTGGTTGCACAGGCTCAACGTTAGGGAACGACTCCGAGTACAGGTACTAGTAGAGAGTTGGCCAGTTTCAGGACTCGGGAATTTCTGCATATGGACCCTCCCGTGTTCACAGGGTCTAGTAAGACAGGATCCGTAGAATTTCATTGACGGGCATCAGAAGATCTTTCGTGTTATGCATGCTACTGAGTTAGAGGCAACATAGTTTAAGGCTTATCAGTTGCAGGATGTTGCCAACATTTGGTATGATCATGGAAACAGTCCCGAGGGAAAGATGTGTCTCCTGCGACTTGGGATGAGTTTCCAGATGCCTTCATTGAACACTTCTTACTATTAGAGGTAGGGAGGCAAAGACCCTTGAATTCGAGAAGCTCAAGCAGAATGGTAGGAGTGTGTATGAGTACTACCTCCACTTTGTTTTGTTGTCTAAGTAATGCTCCACACCTGCTTCCAGACATGAGGGCCAGGGTTAGGCGTTTTGTGTGGAGACTTGACCCCCAGTTGTTCGATGCTGCTATTATTTCTGCCTAGAACAGGGAAATGACTATTACCAAGATGGTTGCTTTTGTGCAAGGCAATGAGAGCAGAATAAAGGAAGAAAGACAGAGTTTAATAAGAGGTCTAAGTCTTCAGGCCACTTCAGTCATGGGGGAGGTGGAGGCAAAAAGTTCTTTAAAAACAGGTCATCAGGACCCGTACCATCTTCCGCCAATGCCCCAGTCCCAAGGTACATGAATGATCAGAAAAGACAGAATTTCAGAGCATCGGGCTCTCAGTCACAAGCCAACGTGGGTCTGAAGACCTTTGATAATCTAGTTTGCGATAAGTGCGGCAAGAGACACCCGAGGGAGTGTCACATGAGTATGGATATATGCTATGGGTGTGGTCAGTGAGGTCACTTTCAGAGAGACTGCCCATCAGCGAGGCGGGTTCGAGAGATAATGTGGCTCAATCCACAAATTCAGCGGTTCCTCGTAATTCTCAGGCCCAATCAAGGCGTGGTACAACTAGATCTAGTAACATAGGCGGATGTCCAAACTGCTTGTATGCACTAGCAGGTCGTCAGGATACAGAGGCTCGGGCAGATGTTGTCACAAGTATGCTAACCGTTTTCACTTTTGATGTTTATGCCCTTGTGGATCTTGGATCCACTCTATCATACGTAACCCCATTTGTTGCTAAGAAATTTAGGATAGGGCCAGAAAAATTGCATGAACCCTTTGAAGTATCCACTCCAGTTGGTGAGTCAGTTATAGCTAGATGAGTATATAGGGGTTGTCCGGTTAAAATCTATCACTGCATTACAGTAGCTGACTTGGTAGAGTTAGAAATGATAAACTTTGATGTAATCATGGGGATGGATTGGTTGTCTTCATGTTATGCCACAGTAGGCTGTAGAACCAAAATTGTCAGTTTCGAATTTCCGGTGAACCAGTCATAGAATGGAAGAGTGATGCAGTAGCGCCCATAGGAAGATTTATTTCTTATCTTAAAGCCAGAAAGATGATATCCAAGGGGTACATTTACCATCTAGTTCGGATTAGGAATGCAAATGCCCAGACCCGAGTGTGTACCAGTTGCCAATGAGTTTCCATAAGTATTTTCCGAGGATCTTCCCGGAGTCCCTCCCGATAGGGAGATTGACTTTGAAATTGATTTACTTCCAAGCACTAAGCCGATATCTATTCCGTCATACATAATGGCTCCATCAGAGTTAAAAGATTTAAAAGCCTAGTTGAAAGACCTCCTTGATAAGGGATTTATTAGACCCAATGTCTCACCTTGGGGTGCACCAGTCTTGTTTGTTCGGAAGAGAATGGATCTTTGTGTATGTGCATTGACTACCGATAGTTGAACAAGGTCACCATTAAGAATAAACATCATCTTCCCAGAATCGATGACCTATTCGATCAACTTTAGGATGCCCAGTGTTATTCCAAGATTGACCTCAGATCAGGGTATCATCAGCTTAAGGTTTAGAAAGTTGACATTCCGAAAACCGCCTTCAAAACTCGCTATGGTCATTTCGAATTTTGCGTCATGTCGTTCGGATTGACGAATGCACCAGCTGCCTTCATGGATCTTATGAAGAGGGTCTTCAAGTCGTATCTTGACCTTTTCGTCATGGTCTTCATCGATGATATTCTAGTCTATTCCCGTAGTGAGGCTGGTCATACAGAACATCTCAGAATAGTGTTGCAGATGCTCCAGGATCGCGAGCTTTATGCGAAATTTTCCAAGTGTGAATTTTGTCTGAAATCAGTGGCGTTTCTAGGTCACATCATTTCTGGAGAAGGTGTGACGGTAGATTTTCAGAAAATTGAGACAGTAAATAATTGGCCCAGACCCACCTCAGCCTCCGAGATAAAGGAGTTTCTTGGGTCTGGCAGGCTATTACAGGTGCTTCGTAGAGGGTTTTCCTCTATCACAACTTTATTGACCAGATTAAATCAGAAGAAAGTCAAATTTCAGTGGTCAGATGCTTGTGAGCGTAGTTTCGAAGAATTGAAAACAAGACTGACTTCTGCTCCCGAGTTAACGTTGCCAGAAGGAACCAATGGGTTCATAGCGTATTGTAATGCGTCAAGAATTGGTCTCGGATGTGTTTTAATGCAGCAAGGTTGGGTTATAGCTTATGCATCCACGTTGACATTTTCACAGATCACAAGAGCCTTTCTTTCGCATCTCGATTCAATTTTTGAAGAAAAAAAATGATTCATCGAAGAAAAAAATAAGAAACAACAATCACATTCCAGCTAACATATCTTGACTTCGCTTATGCCCTTATGGCCCTTATGCAGTAAAGAAAGCAAGTGAGACGGGCTAAGATTCCATTCGAAGTAACGTAACAGGATTCGATGTTGCACCATCTTCAACTCTTCTCTGGATCCGGATTGTGTCGAGAAAAGGTCCCATCCTTCAATATCGAGCCTTCAGTATATTTTCAAGCAGCGGGAGTTGAATCTTAGACAAGGACAGTTGAATTGACAAAGGATTATGATGTGGATGTTCTCTATCATCCGAAAAAAGCGAATGTGGTAGCTGATGCTCTTAGTTGGTGATACATGGGAAGCTTAGCCTATGTTGAAGAAGAAAAGATAACCATGACGAAGGAAATTCACCGACTAGCCAGTCTAGGAGTTCGACTCATGGACTCCGAAGATGGTGGTGGTGTTGTCCAGAACAAGTCTAAATCCTCCTTAGTAGCCGAGGTGAAAGAGAAGCAGTTCAATGATCCCTATTTATTGCAGCTGAAGGGGGGATTCGCAAGCATAAGAATACGACTTTTGAACAAGGGGGAGATGACGGTACTTTAAGGTACCGAAGCAAGTCATGTGTTCCAGATGTGGATGGACTCAAAGAGCGGATCATGGCAGAAGTGTACAATTCCAGGTATTCTATCCACCTAGGTTCTACAAAGATGCATCATGATCTTAAAGAGATTTATTGGTGGAAAGATATGAAGAAGAATGTGACAGATTTTGTATCCAAGTGTCCGAATTGTCAGTAGGTGAAAGCCGAGCACCAAAGGCCTGGTGGGTTGGCTCAGAATATTGATATTCCTATTTGAAAATGGGAAATGATAAACATGGACTTCATAACATGTCTACCTCGCTCATCCCGAAGGGATGATTCAATTTGGGAATTGTGAATCGACTGACCAAATCAGCCCACTTCTTGCCAGTCAAGATCACGGACTCAACAGAAGATTATCATGCTAGTATCCAGATGGCACCGTTCGAAGCTCGATACGGGCAAAGGTGTAGATCGCCAATTGATTGGTTCGAAGTTGGTGAAGTATAATTGTTAGGACTTAGGACCGAACTTGGTCCATCAGGCTATGGAAAAAGTCAAGTTGATTTAGGAGCGTTTGAAGACGGCTCAGAGTCGCCAGAAATCCTATTCGGATGTGAGGCGTAGAGACTTGGAGTGTCAGGTTGATGATTGGGTGTTTCTGAAAGTTTCACCTATGAAAGGTGTCATGAGATTTGAAAAGAAAGGAAAACTCAATCCCAAATATATCGAACCGTACATGATCCTGCGAAGAATCGGCCCGGTGTTTCATGTGTCTATGTTGAGGAAGTGTGTGGGAGACCCGTCACTGGTTGTCCCTATCGAATCCATCACAGTTAAGGATGGCCAAACCTATGAAGAGGTCCATGTGGCTATTCTGGATCGTCATATTCGAAAGTTGAGGACTAAGGAAGTTGCCTCAGTGAAAGTGTTGTAGAGAAGTCAGAAAGTTGAGGAGGCTACATGGGAAGCCAAAGAGGACATGAAGTCCAGATATCCGCACTTATTCGAGGAGCAAGCAAAAAAGGTACAAGGTAATACCTTTAGTATTCATGCCATGTCTCATGTGTATCTATGTCTCATATTCCACGTTCATGTATTCAGTGCTCATGTCCACATGTTCATGTGTTTCATGTAATTATGTCATGCAGTCCCCATGTTCCCTGTCATGTTTCTTCACGTTCATATACCCATGACATGTCCAGTCCTACTCTTAACCATGACCCATCATTCGAGGACAAATGATCCCAAGGAGGAGATATTGTAACACCTCGTACCTTCAAACTAAGCGATGATCATGATTCAAGAGTTTAGGAAACCCAGACGAGGAGTTAAAGTTGAAAACCCAATTTCAGTTCTGCAAATCCAGTTTTACGCCTAAGATATACGGACCATAAAAAGTGTTACGGATCGTAGAAGCAGGTCGCACAAATCACGCACAAATCACCGTCGAATTTGACGATGTACGGTAGGTTATACGGACCGTATAATTTACCGTTCCTATTTACCGTAATGTCCCCCTCAGCTTTTGGTAATCACTGGAAATCGACATTTCGATGACAATTGTTTTATACGAACCGTATCCCCACCATACAACTTATATGGACCGTACAATACGGTCGTAAAACCCCCGACGACAGGAACAATATAAATACGCAAACTTAGTTCAAAATCAGTTTTCTTATTTTTCCAAGCCCTAGAACGAAGTTCTCTCCTCCAATCATCCTCATAACTCAAGGTAAGGCCTTTCCATCAATTTCCACACGATTCTAATAAAGTATATTCAACTCCTAAGTGAAATTCATTGTTTCTAACCTAGGGTTTTAAAGAAAACCCAACCAAGAGATTAAAGTTCAAGTTTTGGCTTTCTTCTTCAAAGTTCAAATTTTTATTACTAGTATTGGAATGATTAAGGTATGTAGAGCTTCTATCCACGTATGGGAACATCCTTGTTCTTCCCCGTGCCGCTTTTAATCCATGAAACACGAATTTCCTCGGACATAGGGTTTGCTCTAATTCATGATGAGCCTATATACATGTACAACTATATACCATGCTTATATTCATGTTTCCGTTAATTGTATTCGTGAAATGTCATTATGATTGTCATGAACCCGTCCATAATCTATGAACACATGCTATGAATTCCGTGAGTTTCCGAATACAAGTCATGAATCATTATTACTCAATCCATGAAAGTATACATGTTTTCCCACAAGTTATATTATGTATTAATATTCATGTTAATTTACATTTACAAATCATGTATACAAGTTATATTCATGAAATCCATGGGCTTACAAGCCAACTATGTTCAAGCTCATGTTTTGGGCGTTGCACAGATTACTAAGAAGGTTTAATACCTGAAACTACATATGCCAACGTAGGATAAGGATCGCTTCGCCCAGTTAGGACGATTCCTTCACACTATCCACAGCGGGTTATTGGATCCATTCATGTCATGTTCATGTCTCGTACCCCGGCAAGGTATGAGATGGCTTAGTTGATCGGGCAGAGATCAGACGCCATGTTCCTACGTGGTGGTTACATGTTGATTATACTAAAGCTCTCTCATTTATAATAAGTTATCATGTTTTATCATATTCATGCCAAATATCATACTTGCTCATGCTCAGGTTACGTTTTAGTTTTAGTTTTAGTTTCAGTTTCATGTTCCTATTATTTCATGTGTCTGCTTATTCTTTCAGTTGCTTTACATACGGTACAATTCAAATGTACTTATGTCCCTTTTTGCCCGAGGCGTGCACTTCACGGTGCATGTGCTGAGTTTCAGGACAACGGATCTGCTCAATAGAACTTCATCAATATCTGCTATTGGTGAGCCCCATCTCATTCGGGGTGTCAGCTTATTTTATTTACATGTCATGCTTTACAGTAGAGGTATGCCAAGACCTTGTCGTGGTATACAGTTTTTAGCAGTCAGACTCATGTCCATAGATTTCATAGACTAGTTTAGCATGCCATGAGAGTCATTCAGGATTATTATATTTTTAGACTATTTTTCGCTATGATATTTCAGACTATTTTTAGTATACAATTTTACATGTTTTATCATCATTATTATTTCATGCTTTTGATGTCCGTGTTGATTCAGCAGCCCATGTGGTTCGCTCGGTTACATGCAGTCAGGCACCGCACCGAATGTCGTGTTTCTCCCAGGCCAGGGTTCAGGGTGTTACAGTTATATTGGTATTTTGTGTTGATTATAGTCCCACTAATGCTAGTTTGTCTAGATTTTTCAATCTACCAAGAATCCGAAAGGTGAAAATTTTGTGTTCGACTACAATGAGGTACTCTACCACTTCAGCATCACATATACAATATATTTGAGTATGTATAAGTATTATATGAAGATTATTGGGATCATATGGAATTTGGATGACCCCTAGATTATGGGTTGGAAATGGTGGTAGATTGGTAGTTGGAGAAGATGATGAATAGTACCCACTAATTATCCTTACCTTAATATACAACTTCCTAGCCAGAATAACATATACAATATATTTGAGTATGTATAAGTATTATATGAAGATTATTGGGATCATATGGAATTTGGATGACCCCAAGATTATGGGTTGGAAATGGTGGTAGATTGGTAGTTGGAGAAGATGATGAATAGTACCCACTAATTATCCTTACCTTAATATACAACTTCCTAGCCAGAATAACATATACAATATATTTGAGTATGTATAAGTATTATATGAAGATTATTGGGATCATATGGAATTTGGATGACCCCTAGATTATGGATTGGAAATGGTGGTAGATTGGTAGTTGGAGAAGATGATGAATAGTACCCACTAATTATCCTTACCTTAATATACAACTTCCTAGCCAGAATAAAAAACTCCTAACAAACATTTTAAGCATACCAACAACAATTAAGACTTAAATACAAATTATCTTGCTTGTGTGGATCCCTTGCTACCATTAAGATATGTTCTTAGTTGAGTCTGGCATTAATTCCGACAAATTATAATTTTTTCTAGACAACATTTTCTACTATTTTAGACTATTTTGTCATCTTTTAACACCTTCAATCATCATAACATCGCAACTATGAACCGGTTCAATTTTTTTAATTCAATCCATCATAATGTCGCACCTATGGACCGGTCCATATAAAAATCCATACATGAGTCAGGACATGGGCAAAGTATCTCAGACAACCTAATCTCATTCTATCCCTTCTTACGCCCAACTGTTTGACGTGAACATTTCTAAATTTGTGCAATATTTACGACAATGGAATCTATCTTCAGGAGGAGGAGAAAGATTATGACAAGCTGGTGTTATTTGGGCAAAGAATGGGGCAAAGACAATTATCACGTTTTTCTATAATGCAAATAATATAACAATGATGGCATCATCCACTCTCTTTCTTCGAGTTACAAGGGCCACGCCAAGGAAGGTAAAGGAGAGAATCACTCTTGGGGAATAAGAGCAACAGAAAGGAAATAAGGCAAATTGGAGGATTGTGTTACTACGTATTTCTATGATTTATACTCGTGAAGCTACTATGATTCTAACCATGAAGAGAAGCAACAATAACTGACTGGAAAAAAAATGATTTTGACGTGGAGTTTATCTCTACCAAGTACCAACTCGGTAGCTAGCTTTTGGGCTATTATTAAGGTCTAGCAAATTCTAATGACTTGACTCAAGTATAAGAACAAACAAAGCAATATTCTTTTAATCAATTGCATTATGCATCTGCCAATCCAAACTAATTCACTTTCATGAAAAGGAACAACTGCATTGTGCTAGCCATCTTGGTTATCAACTTCAACTAAATTTAACTATTCTTATTTAAGCGAGTATCAAATTGACACTCAAATCTGTCTTGAATATTTAACCTGAATTTTGTTAAATTCTTCATTTGCCATACTTATGGAAGTAATTTGGATAAAGCAATACAAAAGCAACACATTACCACAGTTCCAACTGCATTGTGTTAAATTAACTGGTCTTAATTGCGCGAGTATCAAGACACTCTTGAATATTTAACCTGTATTTAGTTTAATTCTTCATTCACCATGCCTATGGAACTAATTTGGATAAGCAAACACTATGTTCAACAAATTAGCTAAATTATAAAAGCAACACATTACCACAATTCCAACTGCATTCTGTTAAATTAACTGATCTTATTTGCGCGAGTATCAAGACACTCTTTGAATATTTAACCTGTATTTAGTTTAATTCTTCATTCCCCATGTCTTTGGAAGTAACTTGGATAAGCAAACACTACAACAACATACCCAATGTAAGTCTGGGAAGGGTATGATGCACGCAGACCTTACCCCTACCTTTGTGGGGTAGAGAGATTGTTTCCGAGAGACTCTCGACTCAAAACAAGTGTAACCAAAGCAGGATAGAAAGTAAAATAACTACAGCAAATACATGATAAACAAAGCAAAATGAAGCAGCAGGTAGTCGTAAAAATGACGAATAAGATACTAAGCTATAAACAAACACTATGTTCAACAAAATTAGCTAAATTATAGAAGCAATAACTCAATTATCACATGCTACCGCGGTACTTCAAGGTATGACTCATTTTGTGTAACGACCGATTTAGTGTGATCGCGTCGTTACCTTATTCTATTTTCTCATTTTGCCCTCACTTGTTATCCAATAATCCTATTTTATCATAACAATACAATACGATACAATACAACACAAATCCATCATTATGTAAAGGCGAAAAGTCTCATTTTGTGTAACGACTGATTTGGTGTGATCCCGTCGTTACCTTATTCCTTTTTTTCTCATATTTCTTCCATAATTGAAGGATATTTCAAGTAGAAGAGCTGACGTATTGTTTCACATTTGAATTTCTCTTACATATTACCAGACATAATTGGGAGAAGCTCATCCGAAATTTTTGTCCTCACCTATTATCTAATAATCTTATTTTATCATAACACTACAGTACAATACAACACAACACAAATCCATCGTTATGTAACGATGAAAAGTCTCATTTTGTGATCGCGTCGTTACCTTATTCCTTTTTTCTCATTTCGTCCTCACCTATCAACTAATAATCCTATTTTATCATAACAATACGGTACAATACAATACAATACAATACAATACAACACAACACAAATCCATCATTATGTAACGACGAAATGTCTCATTTTGTGTAACGGCTGATTTGGTGTGATCGCGTCATTACCTTATTCCTTTTTTTCTCATTTTGTCCTCACCTATTATCTAATAATCTTATTTTATCAAAACAAGAGGTCACAGGTCCAAGCCGTCGAAACATCATCTTGTAGAAATGCTTCTACAAGATAAGGATGCGTACAATAGATCCTTATGGTCCGACCCTTCTCTGGACCCCGCGCATAGCGAGAGCTTAGTGCACCAGGCTGCCCTTTTTTTTATCAGAACAATACAGTACGATACAACAACGCAAATCCATCATTATGTAACTAATGATTTGGTGTGATCGCACATTTTCTCATTTTGTCCTCCCCTATTATCTAATAATAATCTTATTTTATCATAACAATACAGTACGATACAACACAACACAATACAATATAACATTACGAAACAATACATAACAACCATCCAACACAGTAAAATTACCACATGCTACCGCGATACTTCAAGGTATATGGCCCACTCTCAAGCGACCGATCAAAATGACTATGAACCTTATCTTTTCCTTTACCACTTTGATCAACCAAAGTCAATTCAAACAAAGCCCTAACATCCGTTCCTTCACTAGCCAACGCAATAAACACAGACACATACATCGAATTATCCTCCGGATTCTTCCCATCAGGATAGAAGTAAATCGCCCACTGATGACCTCCAACAGTAAAAGTATCACTCGCTATGTGTTTTCCAACTCCCATACCTTTTGCTAATGAATATCCCTGGATCACGAACCGGTGCGACCCGTTAACCGTATCGGTTACTGATCGTGAGCTCGTCGGAGGTGAGAGCTCGGCGATGGGGAGCTTATCAGAAACGTGAGTGATTGTTGGTGGCTCCGACATTGTTAATTCATGGATTTTGTTAGGGTTTTTTTGAGATTAAACAGCGAATTGAGGGATCGTTAAGAAAAATTCGAATTCGTAATGTTTTGGGGGAATTTGTTGTAGTAAAAAAATGAGTAGTGAGATTATTGTTTTTTCAGTTGTATTATGGTGACCAAAAATAATTGACTTTAGAATACTAGTAGGAATAGTTCATAAACATTACCTATTGATAAGTTGTATTTTTTAAATATTGAAATTTATTTTATAAATGACAAGTTATGTTGTTGATTTAATGTGTTTGGTAAATTATTCTTTTGATAAAATGATTAAATATCTTAATTTTTTGCATGAATTTAAAAGTATATTTGCAAGAGAAAAATGAACGATGGATATAGAATAGAGAGGAAGTTAATGTTTTATTTTGAGAAGGTGTTTTGAGAATTGAAAAATACTACGGATGGAATTGAAAAAATCCTGATCAAACTAAAGTGATTATAAGCTGAAAATTATAAGTTTTTTAGTTTATTTTAGCTTACAAGTACTTTGAGGGGTCGTTTCGTATGCAGATAAAATTATCCCGGATTATAATAACACGATTATAATCCTGGAACTAATTTATCTTATCTAGAAGATGAGATAAAATAATTTCAATGTTAATGGAATAACGTGGGATATCACATCTTTAAGTTTGGACTTATACTGTGTACCAAACGACCCCCGAATATTTCAGAATACCAGTAGAGTTTACAAGTTCATAACGAAGGATATTGTCCTCGAGCTCCATGTTGGAGGACAAAGACAAAGCAAATGGGCCAATTCTTGGATACTTTGAATTACTTCCCTAGCTAAATTCTGTTACACATAGTTGAATGTACAGATAGGAAAGAAGTAGATAGCAATCTTGAGAATTAGTTGTAGAGTCCAATGAACTAGTAGCTTTGTAAAATTTTCCCTTTCGACCAAAAAAAATGGAGTACCGGGGGAAATAAATAGTTCTAAAGAGCTTAGATCCCAATTGAAAATTGAGAACAGAATACAGTTAAGAAATGACTAATAAATTCTTGTTATCAAATGTGACTTATAAATTGCTATATTTGATGTTGACAAATGAGACTTACAAATTGTACTTTTCAGATGTGAGTTAATAATCGCACTTATAAGTCGTGCTTTACGGTGCAACTTATAAATCACAATTTACAAATACAGCTTGTAAATCACGTGGCGACTTACAAATTGTTGTTACGCATGCTTCACATATGTGACTTATAAATATAAAATCGCATTTCACAAAGATGATTTATAAATCACACTTTAAAAATTATAACTCAAATGCGACTTATAGATCAGGAATCCCACATCTTTAATTTTAGATCTGATATGATGCAAGAAATTATATCTAATGACTTTGAAAATGTGATCTTGAACTTTTGACCCAACTAGCTCGTGAGCAAATTTCAAGATCAAAAGTTAAAAAATTTATCTATAAGACAAAACTTATTAAACTTAAAAGTTTTCCCATGAAACAAACAGGGTCAGAAGTTCAATAACACCAAAATAACCAGGAGGCCCAATTCCCTTCTTGTATCCAGCCCGGTTTCTACTGTTCCTTCTTTCTTTTGCCTTTAATTTTCCATTATCCACCTTTGTTTTTGCTTTTATTCCGGTAAAATATACCATATGGAAACAAATCAATGATGACATGAAATGAACAAAAGGAATGGCCATGCAACAATAACAACAACAACATATTCAGTGAAATCTCACATCGTGGGGTTTGGGAAGGACAGAGTGTACACAGACCTTACCTCCACCTTGGTAGGTAGAGCGACTGTTTCCGGAAGACCCTCGGCTCAAGACAAAGCATAATCACAAGCAAGACAATCAAAACAAAACAATAGTAAAGAATAAAACAATGAGACTCAAATAATAATAGATATATAAAAAAATGAGGTGACTGATAGTAAAGAGTGATAGTTCGTTTGGACATGATTTGAAATTATGAGTTGAAATCATGATGATTTTAAGTTAAAGTTTTGTTTGGACGTGCAATTTGGATTTCTTAAATTGTATTTTTCTTATATACATAAAAAAAAATCATAAATTGTGAAAACCATCAAAACTTTCCCAATTGAACATTTGTAGTGTAACTACTTTTTAATATAATCCTCTCGCATGATTGGTAAGAGTAAAATATACTATTAACTTGTAGATCTTTTAATATTTGATATAAATGGTTGGTAAACATGATTGGTAAATATATCTACCAACTTATGGATCTATTTTTTACAAAATATAAACTTATGGGTCAACTTTACATTTAAATTTTTTGAATCATGATTTGAAATCTCAAATCATGCCTTTTTGAATGATTTGGAATTTCATCTCATGAGATGAAATCGCATGTTCAAATGCCTACTTAGTAACATTAAAATAAATTACTTATAGTTTTAGTAACATTATCCGTATATATTTTGATTTATGCGTCTCACAAAAAAAGTTATATATTTTTTCTTGAGCCTTCGAAAACAGCCTCTCTACCTCCCAAAGTATGAGTAAGGTATGCGTACACTCTACCTTCCTCATATTTCACTGTGTGAGATAACACTGGATATGTTATTGTTGTTGTACTTTTCTTTCTAGTCTGCTTAAAAAAATTATGTCAACTTTTATATTTAGTAACACGGTAGCTTCAATGTTTTACATGGTATATTTAAAAGCACAAGATTTAAAAGAAAATCAAGTACATTATGCACATATTTAATTTAAAATAAAAATAATTAAAGTTTTTATTACTTTCTTTAAACTACGTGTTCAATTAAATTAAGATATATAAAATGAAACAAACAGATGAATGAATAAAATGTGAATAGAAGTGAAAGCTAAATCTAAAAAGAAATAATAAAGGGAAATATATTCTCATTCTCCATCGGATCATCAAGTTATTAGCTATCTTAATCCATTTTCTCATCCAATGATCTTCACTCTCAAATTGAATTTGCTTGACTTGCTTTAATTACCTAGATAATCTATCGTCACAACAACCTCTTAAAGAATACTAAAGTAACTGACCTTCTATTTATATAGATGATTTTGTTCGACCAAATCAATTATCGAAGCGAGCTAGAAGCTAAAGCGATTGACATAAAAATGGACAAAGCTAACATTTCAACAAATAGGTGTAATTTTTCCTCCTTTACTATTTTAATTTTTATTTATTTTATGTCTTGGTGACAGGGAATGTTGAGAGAGACGACACCATTTGACTTCATGTGTTGGTGAAATCATATTGTAAAGGAAATTTATAGTAAGATATTAAAAAAGTGAGAAAAACAATGTTCATAATTTGTTTATTCTTACTTTTGTTGTATTGGTATGGACTGTTGTGTCACGTGAGGCCTTATTATACTCTCACGTACTTCTTAGTCATCTTTTTTTCTCTCCGTCTAGTTCGTATCTATTTTCGGGCCGATTAATTTGAGTTCGTTTTGTAAATATTGTTGTGGAGGTAAAACGATGTGTATCGAAAGGCGACTCTACTCATAGCATAGGTGGTGTAGCATTTGGAGTATTTATTTTGGGCACGATATGTTCGAATTCGTCCCAAAATGAGTAAAGCGCTCAATAACAAAAAAGCGATTATATTTCAAGGAGGGATGGATGTATTGTTGTAATACGAATTTGGTATAACCTAATAACTTTGACTCAAATTTTGTAACTGCCTTAAAAACTCTATTTAATATGTACAATAACAACATACCCGGTGAAATCCCACAACGTAGGGTCTGGGAAGCGTAGAGTGTACGCAGACCTTATCTCTACCTTGGTAGGTAGAGCGGTTGTTTCCGAGAGACCATCGGCTCAAGATAGAGCATAAGCACAAGCAAAACAAAACCAAAGCAAGAGTAAAGCAAGCAAGAGCAACGGTTAGGAAAAATCTAAAGCAGTATGAAAATTGCTGGTATCAAAAGCGAATAAGACATGATAGCGCATTCCGAAAAAGTATGCTTTAACTAGCGCAAATAAATAAGCTAAAAATGTATACTAAAGGACACATATCACCAGAAAATCAGCTACAGGTGACTATAAAGCAATATTGTGCCTATTTGTATGATAGGCTAAGCAGGCCTACAATAAAAACACTACCCCTACCAGTTTGCAAGCGTGAGTAAGACTCCGCTCGACTACCTACTATCCTTCTACCCTAATCTGTGTCCTCCACGGCCCCCTATTTAAGGTCATGTCCTCAGTAAGTTGTACATGCGCCATATCCCGTATAATCAACTCTCCCCAATACTTTTTTGGCCTACCTCTACCCCTCATGAACCAGTCCATAGCCAACCTCTCACACCTCCGCACTGGGGCATTTGTGTCTCTCATCTGCACATGTACAAACCATCTCAACCTCGCTTCCCACATCTTATCCTCCACCGAGGCCACTCTCACTCTGTCCCGGATATCATCATTTCTAATCATATCCTTCATTGTATGCCCACACATCCATCTCAGCATCCTCATCTCTGCAACTTTAATCTTTTGGATGTGCGCAGTCTTGACTGGCCAACACTCCACCTCATACAACATAGTCGGTCTAACCACCGTCCTATAGAACTTGCCTTTAAATTTTGGTAGCATTTTTTTGTCGCACAAGACTCCAGATACGAGCCTCCATTTCATCCACCCTGCCCCAATATGATGCGTGACATCATCATCAATCTCTTCATTCCCTTGGAAAATAGACCCGAGGTACTTGAAGCTTCCTTTCTTTGGAATGGCCTGAGTACCAAGACTCATATCCACGTCTGTATTAAGATCGCTCCCGTTACTGAACTTGCACTCCAAGTATTCTGTCTTGGTCATACTCAGTCTGAATCCTTTAGGTTCTAGAGTATGTCTCCAAACCTCCAACTTAGCTTTCACTTTGTTGCGAGTCTCATCAATTAGGACTATGTTGTCTGTGAATAACATACACCATGGCACCTCTCTTTGGATTTGTCGCGTCAGTCCATCCATTACCAAGGCAAAAAGGAATGTGCTAAGAGTTGATCCCTGGTGCAGCCTTATCATCACTGGGAAGTGCTCCGAGTTTTCTCCTCCAAACATCTCCATAGAACCTCCCTAGAGACTTTGTCGTATGCCTGCTCGAGGTCGATGAAAATCATATGTAAGTATCTCTTCCTCTCCCTATACTGCTCCATCAACCTCTAATAAGATGAATGACTTATGTGGTCGAACGCCCCAGCATGAATCCAAACTGGTTCTTTGAAATAGATACGCATCTTCTCACCAAAATCTCCACGACCCTCTCCCACACTTTCATAGTATGGCTTTGCAGCTTGATACCCCTCTATTTGTTACAACTCTGGATATCACATTTGTTCTTGTACAAAGGGATCATTGTACTCCACCTCCATTCTTCGGGCATTCTCGTCGTCTTAAAAATGACGTTAAATAATTCAGTCAGCCACTCCAAACTTGCCATGTCTACGTTCTTCCAAAATTTGACTGGATTTCATCATGGCCGGTCGCTCATCCCTTGCGCATCCTACTAATAGCACCCTTAATCTCCTATACTTTAATGTTTCTACAATACCCAAAATCCCGGTACCTACCGGATTGCTTCGGGTCTTCCAACACAATGTCTCTATCTCCTTCTTCGTTTAAGAGTTTATGAAAGTAAGACTGCCACTTCCGCCTAATATGCGCTTCCTCCACCAGTACTTTGTCGTCCTCATCCTTGATACACCTCACTTGATCCAAGTCATGGGCCCTCTTATCCCCTCGCCTTGACTATTTTGTACAACTTCTTATCCCCGTATTTCTCATCTAATTCCACATACATGCGTTCAAAAGCCGTCATTTTTGCAGCCGTAACAACAAGTTTTGTCTCCTTCCTCGCCATCTTATACAGTTCCATATTCGTCTATTTCTCTACCTCATCATTTCTTTCTACCAATTTCGCATGCGCCGCTTTCTTCGCTTCCACCTTCTCTTAAACTTTACATTTCCACCATCAGTCCCATCGATGCCCACCACGGTTACCCCTTGAGACCCCAAGCACTTCGCTAGCTACCTCTCGAATGCAACTAGCCGTCCTGTCCCACATATCGGTCGCATCCCACTATTCCCCCAAGCCCCATTGGCCATCAACCTGTCCCCCATCTCATTTGCACTAGCCATGGTCAAACTCTTCCATTTGATTCTTAACCTGTCATCCGCAACCCTCCTCTTATTCTCCATCTTGATCTCTAAATCAATCACCAGAAGCTTATGTCGGGTCGTAAGATCCTTCCTCGGAATAACATTGCAGTCTTTACGAAGACCTTTGTCAACCTTCCGAATGAGTAAAAAATTTATCTGAGTCTTATCCGCCGAGCTACGGAAAGTCACCAAGTGTTCCTCCTTCTTCAGGAACCTCGAATTGGCTATCACCATCCCACAAGCTCTAGCGAATTCCAAAAGTGAGACGTCTTCCCCGTTTCTATCCCTGAACCCAAAGCGTCCATGAACATCGTCATAACCCCCGGAAGTGACCCAATATGTCCATTGAAGTCCCCTCCTACAAATAACTTCTCAGCGGGCGGTATACACCCACCACCACCTCGTCCAAATCCTCCCAAAAATGCCTTTTCTCCTCTTCGTCCAAGTCCGCCAAAAACGTCATGGCATGTTTTAAGATCACAAGTTTCAAAGATCTTTTTTCTTATATCGTGCCTAGTCAAATGCTTTCACATAAAATGAAATGGAGGACTGTGTGATGGTGCACACAAAGAACTACTTTCAAGCATAACCATGGTAAAATGCTTTAGATTAGCAATCTATTTAATTTTATTTTTCTTCCAAACTGAAAGCATTCTCTAAGGGAGAACAGTTTATAAAAGACCGAATATAAAGGAGAAAAGGGTATGAGAAATTAATGAAGTCTTGCCGTTGAACATTTCCTCTGATAAACAGAGAAAACAGAATGTACGCAAGAGCAACGTGGTTCATGAAGGATGAAATAAGGAGTGCACTAGATAATTACAATGCCAAATATCGATTACATGAATGGGGAATCAGACAGACTGGAAGCTTGATTTATTCTTTTGTCTTCATGCTTAGCAGCCTAGCCAATCTTTAAGATGTCTAATGAATCTCATTGCTTTTCATACAAAATCTTGTTTGACATATAACAAAAAAGGGCATGAAAGTAGATAGCAAATCCAAATTAAAACATAAAACAGTAGATAAATAAAGTAACATATCATTACATGTTTAATGTTAACCTTGGCACAAAGTAAAAAAGTAACACACCTGTGCCAAAAATGTAGCTAAATGGTATCTTAAGCTACTCAAGACGTTTATCCTCTCAGATATGTATGAAGATGCCATACAATATGTGTGCTGCCATCCCCAACACAATCATGAATCAGTTGAACTGTGCCATTAATAAATGCATATGGTCCTCGCTCACATACCATGAAATAAGCTTTTTGAGCATTTGATCCGTGACATTAAACATATTTTAGAAATTAGAGCAAATAATTCCTATACGAAATAAAGTTAGAATAGAACTTCAAGTTTGTCACTCTAAAGAAATTATCAGTCGTATGGTTTTCCCAGAGATCGCCGTGAGTTCTTTGCTACCAGGTAAACTTTGTACAAAATAATCACAGGGAAAAAATAATATAAGCTGGACTTGTGGTCCGATCATTTCCCGGACCCGCGCATAGCGGGACTTTAGTGTACTGGGCTGCTCTAGCGTCCGAGCCAGTTTGCATGCCCACCTAAACTAATTCAACCGTTACCTACTATGCTCCACCAGTGGCGGAGCCACATAGGGCCGAGGGGTTTCATCCGAACCCCTTTAGCAGAAAATAACATTATTTATACATGGTTAAAATTATTTTTCCTAAAGACTTAACAGTTCTCAAAATCTTACTTCATTGAATACTAGGCCACCCTCTTGGGTCTTTAAAAGTTGAGTATATACACAGTCGTACAGTATACTACATAGAGAGCTTACACAGAGGATTCAGGCGAAGAAGGAGAGGTGGAAGGGGGAGGCAAGTCTTTCTACGGCGTCGTTTTTTGCTGCCGCGGTAAAAATTGGCAATCCTGCTGAGAAAATTTGAGCTGGAAGTGGCGGGAAAGAAGCTGCGCATTCGGTTCCAGAGGTAATCGGAGTAGGAGTATTCATGCTCTTGGCGGCGGCGTTCTCCGGCAGAGAAGCCATCGGTAAACTTAAATTGATACGGCACAAAGTGATCGGAGAAACTATGAATTTGAATATGTAGGTATGATAGCCTCTAAATTTTATATGTTCAATAACACATTATTATCACATTTGTCAGTTAATAACAAGTTTAAGCGTCTATTTATATATTATGTCTAATAAAAAGTTTATAACAACTAGATATGGGGCAAATATACAATTGATCTGTCCGCCTGGGCAAGTAATTAATTGGCCAGCATAAAATTTTATACAATTGAGAAAGCAATTTAATTACACGGTGTAATTCCCAATAACTTTTCAGACTCTTCCTTTTTCATTTTTAATATTTTTATATAATCATGTATTTATCACACGTTAAAACTTATTTACATTTCCATCTAAAGAAAAGTGTATTTATCTTTTTGTTAATTAACGTTTATCTATAACAAAAGAATATCAAACTATGATATTATGCATGTTCAACCAAACAGAATACATGAAAATAACTTCATTGAAACTCGTGTGACAATATGGTTCGCCGTGATCTATAACTAACGGGCTTGAACTGTGTAATCAGTCATTAACTCCATTGATGCTTGCAAACTTTTCTCAGATTCGGTATAAATACGAAATATTTTGTGCATTAAGTTGTCCTTTTACAATATAGAGAGGACAGTAGAGCACTTGAAAGAGAAGTTCCATGTTATACAAATTAATTGAACATTTTTGTTGGCATGTGACTGCAATAACTTTAGTACTCTTACATATGCAAATATTGTAGCCAAAAATGTACAATAATTTGCAAACACTACCAGCACAGAACCAGATGCTTGCTCAGCCAAAGCAAAGTGTTTCGAATAGACGAAGGAACGTCAGACAGAAAAAAACAAGACCGTGCTTTAAACAATGTCAGTGTCCTCCAAATTAATAAAGAAATGTCAAGAATGTTATCTGAACTGGCAAATTCTGACACACCTCAGCATATTAAAGGGAAAATAGAGAACACTGAATGTAACCTCCAACCTAGAATATATTTCTGAATTAGAAGTTAGAAATTGTACATGTTTTTCCTAAAGATGTTTGTTGGTGAACTGAACAATACAGAAAGACTATAAATACAGGTGCCTAAGTCAACTAGAAAAAACTGAAAAATCTGAGCTTCATCGAAAACGATGCCCTTTTTCTTTTACACTTTAACTAATTCCTACAAGACTAGAAGAAGAAGCCTACTTGTATGTGAGTTGTAACTGCTCTTAACACATTACAATAATAACAATCCCTATCCCTCTTCATCATAATCTTCCTCCTCCTCATCTAACCCTTTGTTTAAGGTGGCCAGTTGAATCGGATCGATGGCCATCTTTTCCATCTCGGACAAGGACCATCCGGGGATTTCCTCGTGCTTCAGTTCAGGAGGCTTGACTTCAGGAGGCGGCGGGGCTGCTGATGATGAAGGGGCTTCAGCTGGTATTGGTGTGGATTCCACACTCTCGTTTAAGTCAATATTGAGATCGAAGTTTCTAGCAGGGGCGACTTCTGGGCATATAGCAGCAGCTAAGATGTTCTTTGAATCCACTGCTAGTTCTGCTACATAATCCACCATCCTTTCATCATTTTGCTTTTGCTTCTCGTCCTTTTGATGTGAAACATCAGCAGGGTCTTCAAGTTTCTCGCAGTGAACATTGGAGTCGCCTTTCTCTACTGCTCGTGCACCTCTACCACGGCCTCTACCCCTACCCCTGCCTCGTCCCCTCCCACTACCACTGTTGTTTGCGGTCTCATTCTGTGATTTAAACAAAAACAAAAAAAAAAGATTATACCGGAGGCGCTAATGTGGTGCTTTACATAGAAGAAATCAGACTACATACAGCATTTGATGTTAATAGTTTGTAGCTTGGTCAATGTCTGAACTAATAAAAATGGGCTATCTATGGAAAATACAAAAATTTAAACCCAACATTATCAAAAAGTAATAATCTCCATACCATGTGATTCCTTTTGGTATCATCATCACTGTCATGATCATCTTCTTCAGCAACTTTCCTGCATCAGCAAACAGTCAGCTGTTAATGATACAAATCCACCACCCTGAAACCCATCACATATGTTGCTCGGACTCTTCAAAACTATCACCCGGTCCGTGTCGGATGCTCCAAAAGTAGTGCATTTTGGAGGATCTAATACGGTGCGGCAACACTTTTGGAGAGTCCGAGCAACATAGACCATCACAGGCAAGAAAATCATAGGAAGTACAATTTTTAACCTTCTTTTGGTAGAAGATTCAGCACCAGTATCTGACCCGCCTAGATCAGGAACCCGGCTCACTACGTCCTTGAGGAAATCAAACACATTAAAGCTCTGGATACATTGTTTCCTGTGAAGTAGAGGAACGAAGTAAGATGATAACCAGTGAACCAATATGTAAAATCATAAAACAGCAGTTAATTAAACTTACAAATGGAAAGAATTCATAGTTTTTGCTCCTTTCTTGAGAGTGACCTCATACGTACGGTCACAGAGATCTTGTAGAAAGAGTTCAAGAGCTTTTGCTGAATATACCATTGACAAACACAAGTTAAGATAAACAAAATTAACAGACAAAAATAGAAACAAAGGAATGAATAAGTTCAATGAATTAAAGGAATCTTCCAGAAAAGAAACTTACAAACTAATAGAGGAACAGCCATGGCAATCTTTCCCACATCCTCATCAGCTTGCATAATCTTTTTAATCCGAGCCTGCAAATAAATGCCAATGAAATATTAGAACAGTTAAAATCTATCATTCAACAACTTAATCAACGGAGACGATAACTCTATATAACAATAGCTGATGAGACATGTAAGCAATCTCATTCATGTTCTGATGTCTCAATACCGAAATTGTAAAAATCATAGCAAGAGCTAGGTCTTAAATTCCAATCACCAAAATTCTTCCCTTGAAACCAAACATCAGTACAAGATACTGTTGAACCATGAACCACTAAATCACAGGCAAACCACAGAAAAAACACAAATATGTGTTTGTTGCATGCATGCCCATTTCCCAAATTTGGTTTATATTTTATGTCTGCATTTAATAAGTCAAATCCCAACTACCAGTTCTAAAATCATGCATCCCAACCTAACAATACCCTGTCCAACCAAGTGCTTAACTCTTTTCAAACACCCTGAATTAGAAACTTGCTTTAAAAAATAATTCCAAACATCACTGGCTTTCTCCTTGGAACAAAACTAACTAAAGACCACTCACAGCTCGAAATTGGTTAGCAATAGTGCGTTTTAAGACATACAGAATTTCACAAGCTAGTTTTTTTCTCAAGGTGAAGCTGTTATCTACTTTGAATGTTCTTCACAAGTTTGGTAAATTCCAGTCACAGAACTTCTTTTACAATTTCTACTTACCTTCCCCCACCCACCCACCCCCCTTACAACTCAAAGAACTGGTTTTGCTATCAGGAGAAGGTTAAAAAACTATGGGCAAAGATATGGTCCAGTAACAATCAAGAACAACTTATTATATGTTCAAAAACATATAACATATAATGGAGCATTGACAGCTTAAGCATGGTCAGATTTCTTCATCTACTATTAAGATGAATTAAGAAAACATGTGTTTTCTTTTGTTTTTTTTTCTTTCTTTTGTGGGACACCTCATCTAGTACTCAACCTATAACCTGCTTAACATCCCAAACTGGGCAAATACACACAAACACGAAAACAATGCAACTCCCAGAAGACAAACAAGAAGTCAAACTCGAGCTCCGCCTTTTCACCCAACAATTAAATAGTAGATCTCCAAACCCAGCCATACCTTGGAACCTTACAAATTTGACAGTTCTATTCATTCAATAGCCTTGTAACCATCACCAAAACATCAAATTTCAAAGCTTTATTTACACAAAAAAGGAACTAAAAGCTTCAGAGTTTCAATTTTGCAAGCAACAAAAAGATAGTACACATCCAAACCCAGCCATACCTTAAACCTCAAAAATTTGACAGTTCTAATTCATTCAAAAGCCTTAAAACTGTCACCAAAACATCAAAGCTCAAAGCTAAAAAGGAACTAAAAACTCAACAACATATCCAGTGTAGTCCCACAAGGGGGGTCTGGGGAGGGTGGTGTGTATGCAGTCTTACCCGTACCTTGTGGAGGTAGAGAGGTTGTTTTCGAAAGACCCTCGGCTCAAATAAGACAATTTAAAGCAGGTTTAAAAAGTATATACCGTAATGAAGGACAGAACAGCAAATAATACAATAGCCGAAAGCAAAAGAAACAACAGATGCTCATAGTACACATCCAAAGTTTCAAATTTAGAAGCAACAATAAAATAGTACACATCCAAACCCAACCATACCTTAAACCTCACAAATTTGACAGTTCCATTCATTCAATAGCCTTATAACTATCACCAAAACATCAAAGTTCAAAGCTTTATTCCCACAAAAAAGCAACTAAAAGCTCCAAAATTTAAAATTCAGAAGAACACCCAAAAAAACTGTGCAATAAACCAAAACCAAGAAGAACCCAGTTAACTTTTTGAATTCAAAAAACCAAAGGAAAATAGTAGACATCCAACCCAGCCATACCTTGAACCTAACACAAATTTAACAGTTCTATTCATTCAGTAGCCTTATAACTATCACCAAAACATCAAAGATCAAAGCTTTATTCCCACAAACAAGGAACTAAATGCTCCAAAGTTTCAAACTTACAAGCAACAATAAAATAGTACACATCCAAACCCAGCCATACCTTGAACATAACACAAATTTGACAGTTTTAATCATTCAATAGCCTTATAACTATCACCAAAACATCAAACCTCAAAGCTTTATTCCCACCAAAAAGAAACTAAAAAGCTCCAAACTTTCAAATTTACAAGCAACCCCAACACAGTAAAAATTTCAAAAAACGCCCAAAAAGATGTACAATAAACTAAACCAAGCAGACCCCAGCTGGAAAAAAAATTAAAAAATCAAAAATGGAGGAGAAATATCCAAACAAAAAGAGAAAGAGGAGTTTCGTGAGACTTACAGCAGGAAATCGGGTATCGAGCCTCTTCCTCATAGCTTCCAAACGAATCAAACCCTAGATTTATCCAACTATTTTTTGCCCCCTTTTTCACACACACATAACCCGTGTATACAAACTTTAATGAATTGCCTAAGAACCCAAATAAACAATACCCAGACCCGGAGAAATTCTCGAAATCCTTGCGTCTTCTTCGGGGGAAAAAGTTGAACAACACAAAAAAAATCAATATTTTTAAGGGCATGTTTGGTACGAGGGATCGTAAATTCGGAATTAAATTTAAGGTGAATTTATAGTTTTATACTAAATTTGGTTGAGATAAAATTAACACAACAACAAATTTAGTGCGGTCCCATAAAGTGAGACCTCGCTTAAGAAGGAAAGTATCTCTCTCAGAAATATACAAAAGAAGAAAGTAAATAATAAATTATAAAATAAATGTGGAAATTAAGGGATAAAATCAGTAATCTTAAGGTAATTATAGTATTATTTTTATTCTATATTAAGAGCTTGTTTGATTGGAAAATAAGTTATCCAGAAATTGTTATCTCATTCTCAATATGTGATAAAATTAATATTTTCTTCATTCCATTTTATACGAAAGTCTTTCACTTGGCACGGAATTAAAAAAATAAAGAAAAACTTTTGAATTTTATAGTCTAAAATAAACGAAAGATATTTGTCGGGTTATAAATTATATCGTTAATCATAAAAGATAAAGTTACTGACTAAAAAAAAGTGTGTCATATAAATTGAGACAGAGAAAATATTATAATTATGTGATTGAAAATTTTTTCAACCAAACGTGTGGGATAAATTCATTTTAAAATTAATTATTTTTCATATCACATACCAAATGAGCCTTGAGGATGGAATAATAATCCCAAAATAAGTTATATCAAGATTTAGTTTCGGAATAATGTGTTTTTAACCAAACGAGCCCTTAGGTGAATTGGGCATCTAAGTCAAGAACCAATATGGTTATTACACGTGGAGATTGACTAACACTTACTTTGACACAGGGAAAGGTGTTTGACCGGTCTCCAGGGTATTTTTTTGATGTGTTCACCGGTTATCATGAGGCACTTTTAACGTGTCATATTAACTTGGTTACTTAATTCTATTGAATAATGTATATAAAGCAATTCTGAATTTAAAATTTGAAATATAGAAAATTTGAGTTTTTAATTTGAAATTAAAAGGGGTGTTTTGAACGTGTATTTTATTTTAAAATAATTTGAAGCTTTGTCCAAAGTTTTGTGAGCCTGTTTTTGCAATTTGAAAATATTTTGAAGATAAATTTTTAAAATTTACTCAAAAGTTCATGATCAAACAAAATATTTGAAATTAAATTTTGAAAATCTAATTCAAAATTTATGGTCAAACACTAGCTAAGAAGGAAAAAGATTAATTTAGATTTCTATTGAAACATGTTCATTAAGAAGGAAAAGATATTTACAGTAGAATTGTCTCGTTTTCAACATTCAAACTCATATCTCTTAATAAGAGTGAAAGGATCACATTTATTTCATTACATCATTTCGTATCTCATATAAAAGTCTAAAACCTCCTTGAAATATTTGATATTTTTACTTAAAAAACTATTTTTAGAAATGTATTTTTTTTAAAATGAAAGTAACAACAACAACAATATACTAAGTGTAATCTCACAGAGTGAAGTCTGGAGAGGGTAGAATGTACGCAGATCTTACATCTATCTTTGTGGGGCAGAGAGGTTATTTCTGATAGACTCTCGACTCAAAAAGAATGTAATCAATGCAGGATTGTAAAAAAAAATAAGACAATAAAATATTCAGATATAGAACAAATATAGTAATACACATATAACTTTAAAAAATAAAAGTATCTGAATTATTTTACGAACTTATGTTTTAGAAGTTATAAAAGATTTTTAAAAAATGATCAAAATTACTCCTAAACTATGCGAAATTGGATAACTTTACCTTTGGTTAAAAGTTAGTCATGCATCGTTAGAAAGTTGCTCAAGATAGCTCCTTTGGACTAACTCACCTCGTTTTCTTTTTAAGTAAATAACTAATATTTTTATCTCAAATAATATGACTTTGTCCTAATTATATTAAAGAGGACCAGATTTACTCCTATACTATATGTATGATTCAATTTTGTCCCTATATGTATGATAGTGAAAGTGTCAAATTTCGCATAATTCAGCGCAATTTTGATCCCTTTTCAAAAGATTTTAAAATTATGATCTATGACCTTTAAATAAATACCTGACAACTATAAAAATAACTCTTTGAATACATTAGAGATAAATCAATTGTAATTCATTGTTTTGAGTATGTACGAAAAGAAAAGACTTCATAAACATTTATGATATTATGAAGAAGATTGATTGAATCTTTGAAATGTTATGAAGAGAATAAACAAATTTGTAGCTTAAGAAGTGGCATGTGCTAGTTTGAAGATACATTTTCTTTGAGTCTCGTTGTTTCAGCATGAGCGACCAACAACGAGATACCCTGCTGACATATGAAAATAGTAAACTGGAAAAGAGTTATGTAAAATCTTAACCAGAAGAATCCAACCTATATACATATAGGTACTAAGGCTAACAAGGCCATACATGACTACTATACACATGACATATGTCTACAAGCCTCTAAAGAGTACGTGACATCATAAGGTCGGGACAGGGCCCGGCCATACCCATATGTATATGCAAAAATACTGTACCAAAATTAACCTCCTCTACACCTTAATCTTAAATGTCAAGAACCAACCATTCTCCCTGCTTAACCTTATAGAAAGTTTAAATCCAACCAACTTGATTGATATATAATACCTTGAGAGAATTAATATAAACGATGCTGCAATTCCATAAATTCGTTGCTTCCAATAGATCTTTGGAAACATGTTATTGCTAACATTCCCTACAAGCTTTAGCCCACTTTAACAAGGTGCCATAACAAGAAACATGTTGTTGGACATTGTTTGGTGAATGAAAGAAGAGTACACAAAGTGAAATGTTAATTCTTAAAGTGAGATCATGATTTCTCCACTATTAGTGTGTTGGCACATTTTGGTTACACATGGATTTTTCTAATTGACACATAACCCCCCTACTAATCATTTGGATAAGTTGCAATATAAATATTGACAATGAATCTTACACGTAGAGAATCTCAGCACTAAACATAATCGTTATTCAACAATTATTTCTAATGGTGACCAATGCATTATGAGCCCACGTCTAAATGTTATTATCCATATAATCAATCACGCACATAATTAATTCATTGATCCCAATTCACTTAAATCTTAATGACTTGCAATGTTATAATCGTGCGATATACTACTAGTTCATAACCTCTTTTGGGACATACAACTATTATTATTAATCTCCATCGTCATACTTATTACGTTCTAAATTATTTCGGGACCACGTCCTTTAATATCCCCAGCTTTTTATTTGCATACGTGAATATGACCAAAAGTTCTTTAAGGTCTTTATAACTTGTTCCCTATTCCGCACTTGAACGAAACTTATTTCTCAAACTCGTTTAACCTCTAATCTCCGCGTAACCTCTTCAACATTGATATAAATCTTCTATAACTTCACAAATGACCCCACTCTCATTAAACTCATGTGTATTTACCACGATGTATCTTAAAGGTAAAGTACGGCGTGTTACATCTAAAATACATACTTCCGCTGTAACAATTTATACGATAACTTTCCTTTTTAGTTAGTCCTAAAAAAATGATACATTTTTTTATTTGACAACAATTTTAACTTTAAACTTTATATTTTATGCTTAATGAGATGATTTATAACCACATAAATATCTTTGACTTGTTTTAGATAACAATATTCAAAACTCTTCTTTTGTTTCTTAAATTTCGTGCCTAACTAAATTACGTCATATAAATTGAGACGGAGGAATACATATCTTTCATATGATCCTACGGAGCTTTTAAACAGTATTAAAAAGTCAAATACAACATAAACACAAGATAATAAACCTGGAATGTCAAGCACATACAAGTTGAAGTTTACCACATAAAATGAAACGAATCTGAAAACACCCACAAGGTTTGTCGGTACCGCTAAAGAGTCTGCAAATCAAATATGATATGAAATTTACCCAAAATCTAATGTAATCAATCAATATATGCAATTACGATGAACGAATTAATTGAATGCATGTATTATAACTGAATATTTCAAATGTCGAAACCATATAAAGTCAAAAACAAATTTGATAAAATTATCATCTTATAACCTAAAATAGAAGAAAAGTTAAGAATAAACGGATGAATTTGACTTAAAAACTAAGTAAGAAAATAATTAAATAAATTAACTTGCAAGAAAAAACCATCTAAGTCTTGATTATCGCTATGGCTAGTTAATCAACTACATCATTTCTATTGAATTTACTAAATTTGTTATTAATATTGAAGACTGAAGTTAACTATAATATTCTTTTAATCACTATAAATTTATTCTTAATTTACTCTACCAAAAATAATGAAAAATAAATTAATAACTCGCTACCACTAACACTATTACAAGTTTCATCATCCACCACTAAGTATCATACCACCATAGAAAAAATCACAATGCCACCCCAAACAATTTCACCATCCTCCACCATAATCACAATACCTTAGCTAATTTTTCTTCTTCATCACTTACCACTAATTTCAGAGATCAACTTTTCAATTTTAGACAACTTTTTAATTTTTAGTTATACCCAATTTTGAATATTGAATTTTAGGTTACTTTTATATAGAAGGATAAAAAGATTCTAAAATAGAGCATTACGAGCTTGTCTTTTTATAATCGATCTTTATTAGAGTTTCTAATTAACCAAATGCATCACTTCTATTGAATTCACTTGAGCTTATTATTAATCTAGAGGCCTAGTAACTAATAAAGTTTCTCATTTAGTATCAATTATTCTTAATTAATTCTTGTGAGAACACTAAAAGTAATTAATAGCTCATTATCATATATCACGCAGCCTCCGCCGCCATAACTTTCACCATACTATTACCAGCACCACAAATTTTATCATCCCCCATCAAATATTACACTACGATAAAAAAAAATTTATAATACCACCGAAGCAATTTGTGAACAGCTACCCAAAAGAAAACCGCCTTGAAGTCCGAGGACCTTTAGTACTGTACTCTACCCCCGAACCAGCAGCCTTGGCGCCAAGCAAGATCGCATTCAAGTGCCACTTATCTTAACACAACTCGGGCTAATCGACTTTAGCTAGACCTGGTAAAAGCAAGAAAGCCAAAGTAACCAAAGCTCCGGGTTAGGGGTGCCGAGGTAGGTAACTGAACCTTTCCCTTTGGCTAGAGTTCAAGCTTCTACGAATCACTTGAGAATAGGAGAAAACTATAATGAAAGAAAATGTTGCTCGAATTCCGCCAATAGATTCTTTTCTTTCTTTCCGGGCCGTGAGCAAAGGCGTAAGGTGCCCCTTCTTTCCAGGCAATCCCATGTCTTAAGCTGAATTCAGTCCCTCAACATATCAAATGAAGCCAATCTTCTTGGTTGGTACGGACCAGCTCGGGGCTTGCTTTCGTAGGGTCCAAATATCGTCCGTGTAGTGCATCATTTTCACTCACTCTGGCCCCTCAACATAGGAATTGGATGGATGACTCACTCTCTCTTGAATGAGATGTCAAACTGCATAAATTTGAGGAGCATGCCGCAACAAAAGGATGGTCCCCTATGTCTTTCATTATTTCCGGAAGCATTCTCTTGCCGCCTAAAACTCTGCCAAGAGAGCTTTTACCATACTCCACCAAATTCACCACCACAATCATAGTACATTAGTTAATTTATTCTTCTTTAACACTTACCACCAACTTCAAACATCATTTCTTTAATTTTAGACTACTTGTTTTCAATTTTTACTTCATATCCACTTTCTAAATTTAGATTTTAGGCACTTCATATATGGAAGGATTAAAATGATTAGAAGATGGAGAATTGCGAGTTTGTGAAAATTATCAGATCATAAATTTTAGAGCGACGGAGAGACAAAAAAAGGAGGAGGTATGAAGATGGAGAATCAAATAGGGATAAAATATATATAGCTCAAGATATAACTATCTATCTTTCTCTACGCAATATGTTGAAAGACACAAAAAAATATACCTTACCAACGAACACGTCATTGACTGCTTTGCTCCTCCCCATTTTGTTGTTTGAAACCAGAATATGAGATTTTTTCATGGTATTCAGTTAGATCACCGAGTAAAAGAAATTAATTTATTTTAGCCACTCTTTCCGTTACTAATCTAGTTCGCTTCTCTTTCTTTATTTTTTTGCCACATTATCAAAATAAACAATTCAAAGTACCACCACTAGTCACATAATTTTTTAGCAGAAATTTATAGACTACTTACATATTTTTTTTCTTAAAAAATACTCTTCCTATCAACCTCTTTTTCCCCCCAAATTCCAAAAATTGGACAAAAATCGGAATAAAAAATTCCAAATTTTCTATATGTGTAAGACAAAAGAGAATTATTTAGTCTTAATTTCATTCTTAACACTTCTTTTTCTTTATTTTTTAAACAAATAAATTTTCAAAGGACATAATATTTTTTGGAGAAATGTAAAGACTAAGTAAGAAAATTGGAAAAATCCACTCTTTTTTTTTAATCTCCCCCTCATTCCCCCTAAATTCCGAAAATTGGAAAAATCCAACCTCTATATTTGTTCTTTATATGAAAGAAAGAACCCTAATTTCGTCTATTCAGTTTCATTTCAGCCTCGTATTATTTCTCTCTCTTCTTTCACTTTCTGTCTGTTTATATCCAAATTTCCCCAATCCCTCTCTCTCCGCATTTCTTCACCGTCCACACACCATTTTTCTCGATCGATCCGACCCATTTCTATTCCGTTTACTGGTATGCCCTTTTCATTGATCTTTTGATTGTGTTATTCTTCTGAATTGTTTGTGTTTTTGGGTGTTGTTTGAGATTTTATGCATGCCATTTGGTGAATTTTACGAATTCGGGTGGGTTTTATTTTTTCGTATGTTTGAATTTTGTGTTTAGGGTTTGGGATTCTCTTGATTGTGATGTTGTTTTGGTGTCATTTGAGATTTTATGGATGCCAATTTGGTGAATTTTACGATTTCGGGTCGTTTTTTGTTTTTGTATGTTTGAATTTTGTGTTTAGGGTTTGGGATTTGATTGTCCCGTTTCGCTTCAGTTACAGGATTTGAATTTAGTTTTGTTGTCTTCTTATGATCGGTCCTTATGTTCTGAATTGTTATTTTTTTTTTGGGGGGGGGGGGGGGTTTCGAGATTTTTTGGATGCCCATTTGGTGAATTATACGAATTTGGGTCGGTTTTATTTTTTTATCATTTGGATTTTGTGTTTAGGGTTTGGGATTTGTTGTAGGAATGGAGGAATTGATAGATTTGTTGAATGCAGAGTGGAATTCGGGATTGAGGCTATATACATTTGTAATCTGTGTTGGGTATAGATTGAGTGGAGGTGGGGAGGGGCAGGGAGGCTCTGCGCGTAACACGCTTGGGGGGGAGGGGGATTCTGTAATCTGTATGAAATGCAGGGAGGGGGGGGGGGGGCAGGGAGATTCTGGTCGGTTTTATTTTTTTCTTTTGAATTTTGTGTTTAGGGTTTGGGATTTGTTGTATGGACGAATTGATAGATTTGTTGAATGAAGAGTGGAGTTCGTGTTTTGATGCTCTGGGGTTGAGGCTATATACATTTGTAATCTGTATGAAATGCAGGGTGGGGTGGGGGGGGGAGGGGGCAGAGAGGTAATAGATTACTCTGCGCATGTTATAGATTGATTGATGAGAATTATTGTGTCAAATGGGAAATTTGAAAAGGAAAAACAAAGAAAAAGATCAACCTTGAGGCTATATAGATTGATTGATGAGAATTATTGTGTCAAATGGGAAATTTGAAAAGGAAAAACAAAGAAAAAGATCAACCTTGAGGCTATATAGATTGATTGATGAGAATTATTGTGTCAAATGGGAAATTTGAAAAGGAAAAACAAAGAAAAAGATCAACCTTGAGGCTATATACATTTGTAATCGGTATGAAATGCAAGGATGGGGTGGGGTGGGGGAGGGTGCAGAGAGGTTATAGATTACTCTGCGCGTGTTGTAGATTGATTGTTGAGAATTGTGTCAAATGAGAAATTTGAAAATGACTGATTTTCATTTCTTTTTTTTCGCATCGTCATTCTTTCTGATAGTTAATGATAAGGGAATGTTGGCTTTTATGGATATGGTGCTATCTTCTTTGTCTGAATTTAATGTCCTTTTTCTAGATCGAATAGATGCAAAACCATGTCAGGGATCTTAAATTTGCGCGATTGACTATAAGTAGGACGCAAGTAGTTTAAACTTCGCCGGGGGTCTATCGGATACAACCTCTCTACCCCACAAAGGTAGGGGTAAGGCACCAGACCCCACTTATACTGGGTATGTTGTTGTTGTTGTTGCAAGTAGTTTAAACTTCATAAATACATTTGAAAGGTAAACCATGGGAGATGAATCTTTCAAATAGGTGGGCGGATGATTTATTCTTAGCCATGATTTGTTGATAGATTTTGCTGCTTTTAAAATAGAAAAAGAAATGTTTAAGGAACTTACTAGAGTAAATGCAAGAACGGACAACCCACTTTTGGGATGTTGCGAATATTCATTTCTCAGTGGTTCTTACAGAGTTTGGAGTTTTTGATTTATCTCCATTGACTCAATTGCTACAATTACTTATCAAAAGAAAAAAATGGATAATTGCCACTATTCATTTTGACAAGAGGAAACCTCTTGTGCACATCTTGTAAGACTTGTGCCAATGAAATGTTAGGCAGATTGACTTGCTATAATGTGTTACATTCTAATAGCTCATATTGGATTGATACACACACACGCGTATGGAGAGAGGGGGAGATATATGAATTTACCTATGCCAAGTCGAGGAATTTTGCAAGGTTGTAAGCACATGACTGTGAGGACTTGCGACACTAAGTTTTCTAATTTTTTTTTGATAAGTTAAATTTTGTAATGATAGAAGTTTCAAGGGATTGCTTTGTTTTGATTTTGGAACAAGTTTTATATCTGTTACTAGAAAACATGTCCGCTTCGCTACATAAATAACCTAAAAATATTCTTTTATAAATAATACTACAACAACAACATACCCAGTGAAATTCCACAACGTGAGGTCTGGGAGGGTAGAATGTACGCAGACCTTACCTCTACCTTGACAGGTAGAACATCTGTTTTTGAGAGATACTCGCTTCAAGACAAAGCACAAGCACAAACACAAGCAAAGTAAGACAAACAAAGCGAATAAGTCATGATATCTCATTCATAAAAAGAAGCAATAACTAATGTAGGTAAATGAGACAAACAAGTTCACTAGAAAACACGTATCAGGATAAATCAAACGACACGAGACTATAAAGCAATACTGTGCCTATTAGTATGATAGACTAAGCGGGCCTACAATAATAACACTACAACTATCAGTTTGTAAGTGTAGATAGGACTATGTTGGACTACTTACTATCCTTTTACCCTAATCCGTGTCCTTCATACCCTCGATCTAAGGTCATGTCCTCAGTGAGTTGCACATGCTTCATATCCTGTCTAATCATCTCTCCCCAATACTTTTTCGGCCTATCTCTATCCCTCTTGAATCCATCCATAGTCAACCTCTCACACCTCCGCACTGGGGCACTTGTGTTTCACCTCTGCACGTGCCCGAACCATCTCAATTTCGCTTCCCGCATCTTATCCTTCACCGAGGCCACTTCCACCTTGTCCCGTATATCATTATTTCTATTTCTAACCCTCCTTGTATGCCCACACATCCATCTTAACATCCACATCTCCGCAATTTTCATCTTGTGGGTGTGCGAAGTCTTGACCGACCAACACTCTGCCCCATACAACATAGTCGGTTTGACCACCACCCTATAGAATTTGCCTTTAAGTTTTGGTGACACCTTTTTATCACACAAGACTCCAGATGCGAGCCTTCATTTCATCCACCCCGTCCCAATACGATGTGTGACATCATCATCAATCTCTCCATTCCCTTGGATAATAGACCCGAGGTACTTGAAGCTTCCTTTCTTTGGAATGACCTGAGTACCAAGCCTCACTTCCACGCCTGTCTCAAGGTCGCTCTCGTTACTGAACTTGCACTCCAGGTATTCTGTCTTGGTCCTACTCAGCCTGAACCCTTAGACTCTAGGGTCTGTCTCCAAACCTCCAGCTTAGCGTTCATTCCACTGCGAGTCTCATCAATCCGGACTATGTTGTCTGTGAATAACATACACCATGACACATCCCCTTGAATTTGTCACGTCAGTCCATCAATCACCAAGACAAATAAGAATGGGCTAAGAGCTGATCCCGGGTGCAGCCCCATCATCACTGGGAAGTGCTTCGAGTCTCCTCCTGCTGTCCGTACCCTGGTCTTGGCTCCATCATATATATTCTTGATCACCCTAGTGTACGCCACATGTATATCAATAACCTCCAAACATTTCCATAGAACCTCCCTAGGAATTTTGTCGTATGCCTTTTCGATGTCGATGAAAACCATATGTAAGTCTCTCTTTCTCTTTTTAATACATAATAGTCAAGACAAAAATAAATTACTTTTACATGCAAAAAATTATATGGATTAATGAATCACAAATATAAATATCAATATTAGAAGGGAAAAGGGTCAAAATTGCCCTTAAACTATGCATTATGCATTATGGACACATTTACCCTCCGTTAAAAGTTGAGGCCATTTACGCCCTTCCAATTAATAAAGTGGCTCATAAATACCCTTATTGACTAACGAAACTCACTTAAAAGTTAATTCGATTTTAATTAGTTCTATTAGCATAGAACTATGACACGCGTCCCAAAATAAAACCCCCCATCCCCATCTTTTCACTAGCGCCTACTGCCCAACCCCATTTCTTTGACGAAACCAGACTAGATTCATTAGACAGCTTCCTGTAAATGTCAGAACAGTTAAGATGACCACATTCCCATCAACAAAAAGTTCAAGTTAACTTCAAGAATTTATAATTCAAAACCGAGCAGAAGATGTTAAATCAATATAATCCAAGTATATGGTAATTCCTGTTGCAGCCAAGTTATTCAATAACAACCTTGCATAAAACACTTTCCTATTACAGCGGGCCGATTCGTACATCCTGTATGACCTAGGATTACAATGACAACCATTTCTGACCTAGGATTTTATGTTGAGTTTTATTAACATAGAATTATGACACGTGGGGTTGGGGGGGGGGTGGTAAAAGAGATGGGGGATGTTTTTTTTTTTTTAATTTACACCTGTCATAATTCTATGTTAATAAAACTTATTAAAATCGGATTAATTTTTAAGTGAGTTCCGTTAGTCGTTAAGGGTATTTATGAGCCACTTTATTGACGGGAAGGTTATAAATGGCCCCAACTTTTAACGGAGGGTAAATGCGTTCCATAATGCATAGTTAAAGGGCAATTCTGGCCCTTTTCCCATATTAGAATAGAGCATAGATAAACTGCATCTTTCATTATCAGATTCTCTTTTAAGAATGAAAAATTAAGGAAATTTTCACTTTTAAAGTAAATATGTGTGTGTGTGTTTTTATATACTCCATCAGCTATTCCCTTGGTCATAAAATATATATTTAAGATATCTGTATGCCTTTTGCTTTTTCATTACATATATTTTATTTTAAAAATATTTTCTTATTTCAAACAAAAGAAATGAACGGCAACACAGTTGCATTTTCTATCCGGCGAATTACATTTCCGTTACACACTTCTTTTCCTATTGTTTTTCCTTTAAGCTTTATTTTTCTTTCCTTTTATAATTGTTAATCTCTTTCTCAATTCATCCTTCAATAGGCGATCTTATTCAAGAAAAGTCATTACTTCCCTTCAATCATTTATTATTTTGTTGTTGTTTCCTAATTACTCCTTTTTTCTTCTTTCATTCCCTTTTCTCCCGACTTAGGATTACTTCAAAAAACAGAAATTTCCTCCTTCCTTGCGTACACACCTCCCTTCATTTCATTCCTGATTCTCTGCAAACTATTAAAAGACTTTCCTTCTTAATCTTTCAGTATTTCAACACCCATATTTTAAATTGTAAAAAGTCATATCTGCAAAATCAAAAAAAATAAGTAGACCTATCCAAGTACAATATGGCAAAGGATCCCAAAAATTAGAGGAGGAGAAAGTCATAAAACCTATTGCGAAAAAATAATGAAAGTTTGAAAAACGTTCATGTCTGCACTGACATCAAGTATTTTTCTCTGCTCCTACAATTCTTCAGAAGCAAATCTTTTAAAAAGAACATAATTTTTTTTCGAATTACCTTTTTCACTACTCATTTTCCTCCAGTAACCGAGAAATTGTACTCCCCCCTTTATGCCTACACAAGAGTTTTTTTTTTGATAAAGTAGAAACAAAACCGAGGGTTACCTGGATGGATGATCCTCTACTAATTACCTATATTGGGCTTGGTTTTCTTGTTGGCTTAGCTCTTTCACGTGCTAATGCCTTTTTGCTTTACTTTAGCACTCTGATTGTGGTGACTAGAATCTTTTTCTTGTTTCATAACCATACTGTCACTAGCACCATATTCAGTAGAATTCTTTTTGGCAGATAATCATCTTCTCCTCATGTTTAAATAAATGATGAATGCATACTATAATGACATATTTTCGCGTTTTTCATGTCCAAGTCGGTCATTTTTCATTTCCTCATGTTGAAACTTTGAACTTGTTTTTCTGATTATTATGAATTTTATATGGCCTGTTGAGATGCCAATGTAGACATTTGCTAGCACATGCTTGGCTAGCTTAGACCTAGCTTTTGCTCTGGGCAAAGATCTTAAAATTGTTTAGGTACAAGTGTTGTCCTTTCTCATTTGTAGTCATATCTTGTCTTGTCTACAGTTGATATTGAGATGTCAATATGAACCTAGGCAACGAAAGAGCTTCAGTTTATAATCCGATATCACTGTCTTTGATGTTACTATAGGCTTGGATGGGTTTAGGCATCCACTTATCAATCTTTTCCTTTGATGAGCGCTGCATGCCAGATAGATACTTCTCTCATTGAATTAGTTAAAAAGTCTAATATTTGCTTTAGAATTAACTTATCAAAAAGTATTTGCTTTAGAATTACATTGTCTGTTTGAAGTTGCATTAATTGTTTTCTGACCTAAGGTCCTAATCAGCTCCTAATTGTTATAGGTTTTGGAATTAAAAGCTGCAGTGATGTCTCCAGCAGCTAAGTCCAATTCAAAGGATAAAAAGGTGAGTAAGGAACCACCCAAAGTTGCTTCAAAGCCTTCAAGTGCAAATGCAGGCGCTGGGGTTCCCACCAGTGGATACAATCCTCTTTTGGGGACATTCCATACACTTGACACAGCTCCTGTGACTTCAAATGCTTCTCTCCATGTCAATGGTCGTTTCAAAAACATTGACGAGACAGATGACCTTAGTGGCCACTCTCTCGGAGCTGGTGGAGAGTATGAAGCTGTTTCCAATAATGGTAGCTGGTCTGGTGAGTCGGAGGACCATAAAGAGAAAACTTCTAATCTTCCTCTCCGACAAGAGACATTACTTGGCGCTGATAACGACAAGCGGGAAAAAATCCGTCAGAAAAACGAGAAGAAGCATCAACGTCAGAAGGAGAGGCGAGCACAAGAGTTGCATGAGAAGTGTAGTGGCTATGTCATGTCGAGAAAGCTTGAAGCACTTGCTCAGCAGCTTGTGGCTATGGGGTTCTCCTTGGAACGGGCTACTATGGCTCTTATTCTGAATGAAGGCAGAGTAGAAGAATCAGTAGCATGGTTACTTGAAGGAGGCGAAGAGGCAAACAAAGACAAGGAACACAATCTTGATACTGGGGGTACTTTGAAAATTGACATATCAGAAGAGCTTGCTCGCATTGCGCAAATGGAAATTAGATATAAGTGCTCCAAGCAGGATGTTGAAAGAGCGGTAGTTGCCTGCGAAGGTGATCTTGAGAAGGCTGAAGAGATGTTGAGATCACAAAAGCAGGAGCCCCCTCTGTGTCGCCCAAGCCAGAAGAAACCGGCGATCTGCTACCAATTGGCACCAGCCAGAACTTAACAAGAATACCTGTAAAGCCTTCATCATCTAGTACAATACCAGCAAAGAGAGATGATAAAGATTTCAATTATACTAAAGTTGCTGTCGCTGCAGGGCCTTCTATGGATCCTGGGAGCAAAAGCATACCCTTGCTGAAAAGGGTTCAGTCAAAATTGGACTGGGCCAAGGCACCTCAAGTGTCGGTACCTGTTGACAAAAGGTGGCCAAATGCAGGATCAAATCCTTCTGTTTCCTATTCTTTGGCATCTTCTTTACAGGTGTCACCTCCACCCGCCAAGACAGAAGGCCTCCATTATGTGGCTGTTGGAAATGAATTGAAGAATCTACAAATAGGAACTGTGAGAGAACCAGTTATGGTCATGCAACGACCCCTGTCTGTCAATGCCATGCAAACTCTCACCTCAAATGTAAGCTCATCTCCTCCAGGAACAGCAGCGTTGTGGTATCCTAATAATATTGTTGAAACAGTGACACCCAATGGTATGATTTCACATTTTCCTGGTACAAGAAGCCTGAGCTCGAGTGGTGTCAGTACTGACCAATTGTACAACCAACTTCATTATCAACAACACCAGCAGCAGCCAGAACAATTTGTTTCCAGCAATGGCCCACTCGAATCTCCAGGAGCTAGCCGGGGAAATGGTTTGTGGAGTAGGACAGGTGCATCACAGGCACAATCGATTCATCCAGCTTCCTCGCTTGGACTCTTCTCTGGGTTGGGCACCTATAGTACTTATGGGGGGTCGTCTCCTGTTGACTGGAATACCGGTGGTGGCACAATGGTGAAGCTAGATTACAATAACATAGACTGGAGTTTAAATCCCAGTTCGTCATCAAGAGTAGGTGGTATGTGGCCAACTACAAACTCGTTTTTCCAAAACAGCGCTCGTAGATATGATTCATTTACCCCTGGACTTGCTGTAAACTCTACTGTTAGACCTGTTCTGGGCAGGGGGGTTGGTGTTCTTCCGATCCCCGGGTCGCAGGATGAAGCGAGTGCAGCAGAAACGTCGGCGAGTGGTTCTCGGGAGTGGACCTCTCCCTTTGAAGAGAAAGATCTTTTTAGCTTACCAAGACAGTTTGTTTCTTCTCCCTCTCTGTAACAAGGGTGGGAGGAGGAGATCATTAGACTGAATAAAAAAGAAAGAGATGAAAAAAAAACGAGAACAGTGAGTGAGCTTGGATTTGTTGTTGATGTTGGCTCTTATGATGCATTTGACCTCTTGATATTGTAATCAGTCATAGTGAAAAAAACGCATACAGTCGTTTGGTTTAATACCGTTTTTTTATTTTCTTCCCTTTTCGCAATCCCCCCTATCCAAATACAAATTACATAATTTTTTCAAAAAATGACAAAAATCAAAATTGAAAAATCAATTTGTTGTTTCACAAATCAAATAATTTAATGTATATTTAATAAAATTTTAATATAAATATAAGATTTTTAACTTAATATTGTGGTATGAATCCATACATTATAAATTCTGAATCCGCTTATGTTTCTGGGTCTCATTCAAGCCTCTTTTAACTTTCTCTAATTCTTGCTCTACCTTTTCATGAGCTTATTATCATAATTCAAATGTCCTTAAATTATTTGCAATTTTTCTCTTATCTTCGTGTTGCACATATTTTGATGCTCCTGATATGTTTTGCTATTCTCGACTCACATGTTTTCTTCTCGTAAGACTGAGAGTAATAAATAAATATGAAATAAAAAGAATCAAATCACTCTATCTATGTAATAGGTAAATACTCGGAATTACTCGTAATAAAATATTAGCTATAATTAAAAAGATCTTATCAATAAAATTTTCATTTATTCCTAATCTAGGCATATATAGCAATCCTTTTTAAATTCTTCTCATACCTTTATATATAAATTAATTACATACATGCACAGTTCACACGTTGAGAGAGAGAACACGTATAGTGGTGCCAGCAACGAGAAAAATGGCACTGCTGAGGCTTCCTAAAGAAATGAGAAGAAGTTAAACAAATACATAGAACACCAACATCTACATAAAACAAAAAATCTAAAAGAACTCTGCTTTTCCATTTTGGCCATAAAGTACACAATTTTTTGGGCTTTGATATCAGGGGAAAGAACGTGCATTCCCCTCAAATTAAAATAATTATCCGTCTATATCCCTTTCTAAATCAATTATCCGCCATACACTCGAAATTATGATACCAATATGGTATCACCTTGTCTCTTATATACCATTGTGGTATCATATAATACTTTTAAAAAAAAATACTCATCAGCCTTTTATGAAACTCATATAGTATATATAATATATTGACATGATATCATAGATGATCATGTTCATTTATTTATGAACACATTTTCCTAAAGAAAACATCTATGATATCATCATTTATATATATATATATATATATATATATATATATATATATATATATATATATATATATATATATATATATATATATTATATAGATACTTCTTAGTCTTTCATGATGATACAGATACTTCTTAGTCTTTCATGATACAATCATACTATATACCATATACTGAGATGGTATCATGGAGAACTGTTTCAGTCCTTTAATGAGACACTCTCTTAGTCCTCCATAATACCATCATGGTATATTTATATATTATGTTGATATTATAAAGGACTGTTCAATCCTTCTTTTCTTCATGATACCTTGATTATCTCTCTCTCTCTATATATATATATATACCCAACTAGACCCATAATTTATTCGAAATATTTAAAGACAAAAATTTCCTTAAATAAGATCATCCTACATCACTTTTTTGTATTGTTATTCACACATTAAAATTCGTGCATTATTATTCACCTCATTAAACAATCCATGCATTATAGTATAACTAATATGTGAATCAAACAACCCCATAGAGTATTATTTAGGAAAAATGACACAAACTATCCATTTAAAGTAAATTATTTACCCTAAATCACCCATCTAGTAACTAATTACCCGAAATACTCATAATGTCAAAGAATTTACCGGAAATGCTCATCCAAATGTTCCTTTTCTCTTTCCATTGAGCTATAACCTTAATTAACTGTAAAGTGTAGCAGTTGTACTACTTGTTTCTTTCTTTATTTTTTTACCTTCTTTTCTTTGGTTTCTTTTTTCTTTTGTTTTTGTTAGTTTAACTTCTTTTAATTATTTTTTGTCTTTTTGGACTTAGCTGTAGATGTGTAGTGGTAGTCATACTTGTTTCTTCTTTCTTTTGTCCTCCTTTTCTTTAATTTTCTTTCTTTATTTATTTATTTATTTATTTGGTTAGCTTAACTTCTTTTTATTATTTTTTATCCCTTTTTTATTTTTATATTTTCCTTTTAGTAATGAAAATAAAATACAAATATAAAAATATATTTTCTATTAATTTAGATTTTTATAAATAAGTTAATGATTTTAGTATTTTTCTTAATTACTTCTTGTTGTAACAATAACAACATACGCAGTGAAATTTCACAAAGTGGTGAATTACTATTTATTTATTTTATAATTTTAACTTGCTAAAAATGATATAAAAATTAAGCTTAATCTTTGTTGTATTTCTTTTTATATTTGTTTTTTTTTAAAGGAATGAACATGTTCTTTGTGATTCTCTGTCAGTATATGATGTATCATAAAACATTGATGAATATTTTTGAAGGAATGAATCAGTCCTTTATCATATGCTGTCAGTATATGACATATACCACGTGGGTATCATAGAGGACTAAGATTTTTTATTTATTTATAAGGAATGAATTAGTCTCTATGATACCCTATAAGTATATGATATATACCAAGTGGGTATCATAGAGGATTGAACTGTGTTTTTCTTGAACAAATGAACCAATCTCTGTGATACTCTATCAATGTATGATATATATCATGTGAGTATCATAGACGAGTAAGCTCTTTTTTTGAAGAATGAGCTTGTCCTCTATGATATCTTGTCAGTATATGATATATCATGTGGTCATTCATCCATGATACCATGTTGGTATATGATACATACCATGTGAATATTATAGAGGATCGAGTTGTTTTTTTCTTGAAGGAAGGAATCATTCCTTTATGATAACATGTTGTTATATGATATATACCATGGGGGTATCATAGAGGATCGATGAGTGTTTTTCCTGAAAAAATGAACCAGTCATTTATAATATCATGTCAGTATATGATTTATACCATGGGGGTATCATAGAGGAAAGATGAGTGTTTTTCTTGAAGAAATGAACCATTACTTTATGATTTCCTGACAGTATATGATATATACTATGTGGGCATCATAAAGGACAGAGTAGTGTTGAATTGAATCTGTCCTCTATAATATCCTATTAGTATATGATATATATCGGGGTTGGTATCATAGAAGAAGTGCGTTTTTTTCTTGAAGGAACGAACTGTCAGTCCTATATAATACTCTGTCAGTATATGATATACCATGTGTGTATCATAGAGGACTAAGTAGTATTTTTTGAAGAAATGAATCAATCTTTTATGATATGCTGTGGGTATATGATATATACCATGTAGGTACATAGAGGGTTGAGTTTTGTTTTTCTTGGAGGGATAGATTAGTCATCTATGATGCTTTATCGGTATATGATATATATCAGGTTGGTATCATAGAAGAATGAGTATTTTTCTTGAAAGAATGAACCGACAATCATATATGATACCATGTCATTATATGATATATACCATGTGATAATCATAGTATACTGCAACAATATACTTCAACTACTACTGATTTAGATATACTATATGCTAGAATAAATTATTTTTTGAGATATAAAAAAAATTAAAAAGATAATATATCAATTATTCTTTTTATTGATATACAAAAGAATTATAAAGAAGACAAAAGGTGTGTAGAATTAGATTATGAAAAATATAAAAAATAGAGAAAAAATAGTTTGAAAAATGAAATTAGTAAAGGAGAAAAAAACTAAATGAAAATCACCAGAAATTAAGAAGAATAAATAAAAATAGCAAAAAGGTGAATGAAATTCGATTATGGAGATAAAAAGGAAAAAAAGATAAGAAATAAATGAAATTAAAAAAAGAAACAATAAATAAAGAAATAGAAAAAATGACAAGAAAGAAGCAATAATTAAATAGGGAATCAGATTATGGTGAACATAAAAATAAAAAAATAGTATGATTTGGAGAAAAAAATGAACAAAAAAGGAGAAAAAGAAAAAAATGACAAAAACAGAAGATAAGAAGCAGGGAGATAAAAAAGAAAAAGAAACAATTACTACAAAAGCTACAATGGGTAGAAAGGGTAAATAGTTTTGGGGGTATGAAAATAAGGGTAATTATTTTGTGTATAAAGGACAATGGTGTTCTTTCCCCTGTTATGTTTTACTTTAGGTAACAAAATGAGTTGATTTAATAAATGAGGGTTAATAACCCATACAAAAGTTACTTAAGTTGTAATGTGCTAAAAATGGGTCATACAGAAACAACCTCTTTACCCCACAAATGTGGTTGGATGGAGATAAGGTATGAATCTTATCCTCTCAGACTCTACTTGTGAGATTACAATAAGTATGTTGTTGTTATCATCTCATAATCACAAACCTCAAACATTTTACATTACTTAAAAAATATTTTCAAAAAGGTTTTTTACAAATTCTTTTAAAATATTTGAATTATTTTATGAAATTATCTTTTAGAAGTTCTCAAAAGATTTTTGAAAAATGGTTAAAATTACTCTTAAACTAGGCGAAATTGGATAAGTTTACCCTTCGTTAAAAGTTAGTTATGAATATGTCCACGTCGTTACCAAAGATGCTCAAAATTGCATTTTTGGACTAACTGTTTTCTTTTTATCTCAAATGATATGTTATTATCCTAATTAAATTAAAGTGGACCAAATTTACCATTATACTATACCTATGATTCAATTTCGCCCCTATTTTAAAAATAAAATTGAAAAGAAAATAATTTTGATCCACTTTAATAGCGACATGGATTAATTTGAGATCAATTTTTAACTGAGAGTAAAAGTGTTTAATTATGCGTTGTTCAGATGCAATTTTTATCATTTTCAAAAGATTTTAAAATTATGGTCTATTATCCTGAGCCGAGGGTCTATTAGAAACAACATTTCTATCTCCTAAGATAGATATAAGGTTTGTGTACACTCTATCCTCTTTAGACCACACTTATAGGAATATACTCGGTATGTTATTGTTATTGTATTTTAAAATTATGGTCTATGACCATAAAATAAATACTTGACAACTATAAAAAGAATCCTTTGGAGATAGAAACGACAAAGATATCATATGAGAGATCAATTATACTTCGTTGTTTCTGAAAGAAATAATTTCTTGATTATTTTTATTAATGAATGAGTATATATACAATTTACAATTTTCATAATATGGAAAATCATATTCATATTCTACTCCCAAAATACTATTCTATTTGTACAAGAATTCTATAATTATGGTAAGTGTACAATACTAATTATATACAAAAACCTATTACCAAAACTAGCTCCAATCCGTGATATACTTGGCATGTATATCACATACTATTTTTTCCATAATGCTTTGTGTTTCTGTGATATACACGGTATACACAAGGCAGTGTATATACCGTGTATATCACGGGTATATTTATCACACCCCCGCAATCATAGCGGGCGGTCTTCGTACACTGAGATTGTCCCTAAAATCTTCAAATAGAATCGAGGGAAAACCCTTCGTAAAGATGTCTGCAATTTGATACCTGGAAGGGACATGTCAGACACGTACTTGTCCACGAGCTACCTTTTCACGAACAAAATGGATATCCATCTCGATGTGTTTAGTTCGCTGGTGTTGAATCGGATTACCAGAAAGATAGACAACACTAATATTATCACAATAAACCAAGGTAGCTTTCTGAATGGGACAATGAAGTTCTAAGAGAAGATTATGTAACCAACATGATTCAGATACCATATTGGTTACCCCTCGATACTCGACCTCTGCACTAGAGCGTGATAATGTAGACTGTCGCTTTGCAGACCATGAGACCAAGTTATTACCAAGAAGCATACAATATCCAAATGTGGAGCATCTGGTATCCGGACAACCACCCCAGTCAACATCCGTATACGAGACAAGCGTATAAGTCGACGACAGATATAGATGCAAGCCATAGTCAAGTGTGCCCTGGATGTATCATATAATGCGTTTGAGTGCATTCATGTGCTCAACCCTAGTATCATGCATAAACAAACACTCCTGCTGTGCGACATATGTAATATCCAGTCTCGTGAAAGTAAGATACTGAAGAGTTTCGGCAAGACTGCGATAGTGTGTGAGATCCTCATACGATGAGCCCGCCGTAGCACTCAACTTGGGTTTAGTATCAATTGGAGTGGAAGTAGACTTACACGAGGACATATCGGCTCTCTCAATAATCTCAGCGGCATACTTCCTTTGGGATAAGAATAGCCCACCTGCATGACGAGTGACAACAATCTCCAAGAAGTAACTCAAGGACCCCAAGTCTTTCATAGCAAACTCAGACCTGAGCATTGTTATGATAGGCTTGCACAAAGCATCAGAAGAAGCAGCCAAGATAATATCATCCACATATAATAGAATATAAGCAAGGGAAGTACCACGATGATATATGAACAATGAATTATCATACATGTTGTGAGAAAACCAAATAGAAGAAACATAGTATGCAAATCTCTTATACCAAGCCTGTGGGGCCTGCTTAAGCCCATACAAGGACTTCTCCAATAAACCGACATAATTAGGACATTTGGGGTCTAGAAAACCCAAGGGCTGATGCATGTACACGGTCTCTTTAACATCACCATGTAAGAAAACATTCTTCACATCTAACTGATGAATGGGCCACGTCTTTGAAAGAGCCAGACTAAGAAAAATGCGAATGATAGCCGGTTTGACCACCGGACTAAATGTCTCACCACAATCCACGCCAACCTACTGAGTTTTACCGTCATCTACAAGACGAGCCTTATGTCTCGCAAACGAACCATCAGAATTATCTTTATGAGTAAAAATCCATATATACCGAATCATATTAACACCAGAAGGACGGGACACCAACTCCCACGTCTTATTTTCAATAAGAGCATCATATTCGTCGTTCATAGCCAATTTCCAATTCGGATCATTTAGTGCAGACACTGAGTTACGGGGTAGGGGGATTTAAGAACATTAGAATTTAGATTAAAATATATTTTTGGTTTAAAAATATCCCGTTGAGTAACAATGACTTGGGGGAGAATTGAGTGAATTTTGGAAAAAATTCTTATGGGTGACGGATTGGCCAACATGCAGTGGGCATGCTGGCCCAACACTGGAAACCGAAGCCGGGACAAAAGCAGAACTTGGGGCAGAAGCAGTTTCGACAGCGGGCTGGGCAACCGGCCCAACAGCAGAAACTGGGGCAGAAGTAGTGGATTGAGGTAGGCCAACAGACAATGGTCCTGCTGGCATTTTGGGGTCACTGGATTGGCCGAATAAGTGGTGCGTAATGTATAGTGAGACTCCGTCGTCTAAAAAATTATATGAACTAGGCACGGGACTACTGACTTTAGCAAACATAAATTGGGTTTCATAAAAAATAACATGGCGACTAATGATGATTTTATTAGACGATAAATCAAAACATTTGTAATCCGATGATTAGAAGGAAACCCAAAAACACACAAGCGGTAGAACGGATTTGAAGTTTGTTAATTGTAGTTGACGGAAATAATGGATAACATAAGCACTCAAAGACCCTAAGATGTGAATATGAAGGATTCTTATTATAGAGGATTTAAAGAGGGGATGAATATGACAATCCTTTGGTAAGAAGTATGTTAAAGAGATAAGTAGCCATTTGTAGAGCATGATGCCAAAAGGAAGGGGTACGGAAGCATGGACCAATAAAGTTCGGACAATATTATTAATGGTACAAATTTTTCGTCCGGATTTCTCATTTTGTGAGGACGTATGCGGACAAGAGAAACGAAAAACTATACCATTAGCAACACAAAAATTCCGAAACAACCCATTATCATATTCTTTGCCATTATCACATTGAATATTTTTTATTTTCCATTCGAATTGGGTACTTATGCTCTAAATTTTAAGAATGTAGAAAAAACTTATGATTTTTTCGCTAACGGAAAGGTCCATAAAAAATTAGAATAATCATCCAAAAATAGAACATAATAACGATATCCCATAGAACTGAGAATGGGAGAAGTCCATAAATCGTTATGAATAATATCAAAAGGCATCAAAGTACGAGATGTAGAGGCTACAAATGATAATCTAACATGTTTTCCTAGAGGACATGAATGACAACTTGGAGTAATACTTGTACTCTTACAAGAAATAAAATTATTTTTATGCAAAGAAAAAACAATAGACGACCCAGGGTGACCCAAACGTGCATGCCACAAGGAAGGAGCGAGAGTTGAAAATATTGACGACATGACTTGACTCAAGAAACTTGAGGCGGGCGTGATTGGATAAAGATCTCCCCTACTATTGCATCTCATAAGCGGTATTCCCGTTTTGAAATCCTTCACAGAAAACCCAAAAGGATCAAATTAACAGAAACCCAATTATCAGTGTTGAATTTTCGGACAGACACCAAATTTTTAATTAAGTTCGGGGCATGAAGGGTATTTTTTAAGACAAGAGGTGGATGCAGGGGAGACAAAGTTATATTACCGTAACCACGAATTAGAATTGTATTGCCATTACTAATAATAATGCCACGATTTTTGCTCAAATTAGAATAAGACGAGGCAGTACCTTGGTCTGACGTCATGTGAGAAGTGGCACCGGTGTCCATGTACCAATTCGGGTCTGGAGGATTTAATATAAGAGTATGCATCGCGACCTCAATATTTGTCGGAGTCGGTGTGAGGCCCACTGCCTAGAATGCTTGTGGTGGCCGAGGCCCAAGCAAACCAGCCTGCGGCCCCGACCCAAAATAAAAACTACGGCCTGAAGTTGGACTCGAGAAACTGGACCTGACCTATAGCAGTTACCCGGGTAAGGACTAGGAGGAAAATAACCACTATTGGGCCACAGGCCAATGGCCCAGTTCCACTGCCAGGGGCCTCACTATTGAGACCAATTGGGCTACTGCCCACTGCCTCGAGGCCCACCATCATTGCCACCACTGTTTCGGCCGCCGCGATTTTTGCCATTATTTTTACGATTTTGACCCTTCTTGCCGCAACCGTTGTTGCGATTTTGGTCCCAATTACCAACAAAACCGTGAGATTACTGGATGAAGTCATCATTGCCACAGAACTGGAGCTGGTAGCCGCCTTTTTTGTCAAGCCAACTTTTTCTAACGTGAGCATCAAACGGGCTTGATAAAAAAAGGGAAGCGGAATACTTTGTCGAAGGAGAGTCCCAATGCCATTATAGGCCTCAGATAGGCCTGCAACCATTTGTAGAACAAGACGATTATTGGTAACATGCGCTCCAACGTTAAGGAGTTGGTCCGCCAATTCCTTGAGCCTTTTACAATAGGCCGAAACATTTGGGAAATCTTCTATACTTACTTGTGAAAATTCTTGCTTAAGGATGACAACTCGGGAATATTGGTTGTCCTGGAATATATCACGCAATCTATTCCAGGTAGCTATAGCCATAGTGTCTGGTTCAATGATCGTCTGTAAAAGGTCGGTAGAAATAGTGGAGTAAATCCATTGAAGGACGGTAGCATCAAGAGTGATCCATAACTGAGGATCCCCCGCGGGTGGTGGGACATCGGGAGAAATTATGTGATGGAGGACTTGATGTGAGATTGCGTGCATTTTGAACAATTCTGCCCACGTTGCATACCTGACGTTTTCCATCTCAAGAACAATAGGGATGTGGTTCTTGATGTTTGAAACAGTAAGGGCAGGATGAAACATATTCTTTGACGTAGACATAACGAAAGAACAATAGGTGAATGAGGGATTTGGAAGGAAATTTGGGAAGAGAGGAAGTAAGATGCACGGTTGCCGAGAATTTGACACGAGAACCGAGGCGGCGGAAGAGAGGAAAAATTGGTAGAAGCACCTAGACTTCTGATACCATGAAAGAAATAATTCCTTGATTATTTTCATTAATGAATGAGTATATATACAATTTACAATTTCCATAATATGGAAAATCCTATTCCTATTCTCCCTCCAAAACCCTATTCTATTTGTACAAAAATTCTATAATTATGGTAAGTGTACAATACTAATTATATACAAAAACCTATTACCAAAACTAGCTCCAAACAGTGATATACTTGGCATGTATATGACAGACTGTTTTGTCCATAATGCTTTGTGTTTCCGTGATATACACTGTATACACAAGACACTGTATATACCGTGTATATCACAGGTATATTTATCAGTTTTGAGTACAACAACGTATCTAGTGTGATTGAAAAAAAAAACTTCATGAACATTATGATTGAATTTTGAATGTTATGAAGAGAGTAAATGAATTTGTAGCATAGGAAGTGGCATATGCTTAGTTTGAAGAAACCTTTTCTCTCTAAGTCTCAACACTCATATCTAATTTCTTATACGGTTGACTTTATTTCAATCGACTTTTCAAAGAAGCGATCCAATGCGATTGATTGAGAATGAACTTCATGATTGAATGCACACGACATACCCATATAAAAAAAGTGGAATTAGAGACTTTCAACCATGCATATGTAATCCTCAAGACATATCAATATCCAATAACATACAATCCCAATAAAGAACTGCATCAATTACTTAACCTAAATATATACATATCTTTCATACGATTCCGCAAAGCTTTTAAACATTAATAAACGTCAGACACAATATAAACATAAAATGTCAAGCATGGATGAAATGAGGTTAACGACATTAATTGGAACTAGTCTAAAATCAGTCAATTCGTTGGTACCGCTAGAGAATCTGCATGTCAAATGATATGAAATTACCTAACCAAAGTTATCAACAAACGAACGAATTGAATGTGGGTATTATAATTAAATATTTCAAATGTCGAAACTTACATGGAGCCAAGAATAAAATAATAAGATTATTATCTTATAGACTAAAATCGAACTAAAAGTCGCGAATAAATGGATGAAATGACTTAAAAAATAAATAAACAAATAACTAAAAGATCAACTTACAAGAAAAATGTCATCTAGGTCTTGATTTTCGTTATTGCTAATTAATCTATGGTCTTTTAATTAGTATATATTCTTTCTTAATTTATTTATCGAAAACAATGAAGGAACTTATTAATAAGCTCACTACCAAATATCACTTCACCACTGAAACTAAAACAAGTTTTACCATCCACCACCAAGTATCACACAAACACAAAAGATATCAGTCCCCCGACATAGCTGGATGATAAATGATGAGAACTTAAAATTCAACTGGAGGCGCAGCTTGGGTTCGAACCCTAGTCGGAGCAATTTGCTCTCTTCTGAGGTAGGACAAAAAAAAATAATTCACTCCAAACAATTTCACCATCCTTCACAAAATTCACTACCATCATCACAGTACATCAACTAATTGTTTTTTCTTCATCACTTACCACTAATTTTAGAAATCGCCTTTTTCAATTTTAACCTACTTTTAAATTTCTGTTTTATACCCACTTTTTTATTTTGAATTTTAGAATACTTTTATATAGAAGGATTAAAACTTAAAAGATTATAAGATGGAGCACTACGAGCTTGTAAAAGATATATAGCTTCTGAAATTTAAGAGTGGCAAGAGAAGTGTATGAAGATGAAGAACCAATAGGTGGAAAAAAACTTTTTTTTTTTAAGTTTTAATTTATATTCTAACGCGCATCATTTTTTATAATTTTTTGTAACTAATAAAGTTTTTCAAAGGTATCTAAATAACTATTGTCAACTCATGTATTTTTTTTTTCTCTTTCCTTTTTTCCCCGAAATCCAAAAATTCAGTTTCTATATTTTCTGCAAAAAACCCTAATTTCAGCGGTTATTTTCAGCTCAACCTTGCATTACTTCTCACTTCTTTCCATTTCTGTTTGTCTAACACTTTGCGTTTTTTTTTAAAGAGTAAACTAATAAAGTTTCTAAATTATTGCCAATTCTTTCATAATTCACTCTTTTGAGAACACTAAAGGTAAAAAAACTAGCTCACTACCATATATCATGTTACCTCCAACGCTATAACTTTCATCACCCACTACCAAATATTGCACTACCACCAACCTCCCGGCTATTATTTTTTCTGCCTATCATATGCGAGCTGCTCTTTTCGTTATAGTCAAGCGATTGAACGCCCCTCTCCTTAGAGTCCATTGATTGAACGCCCACCACTACATTATCACCCACCATCAAATATCATACTACGATAAAAAAAAATTATAATGCCACCACATGCAATTTTACCCTCCTCCACCAAATCACCATCATCAACATAATACCTTGATCAATTTATTTTTCTTTATCACTTAACACCATCTTCAAAGATTACTTTTTCAATTTTAGACTATTAGTTTTCAATATCTACTTCACACACACTTTCTGAATTTAGATTTTGAACCCTTTACACAGAAAGGATTAAAAGTACTAGAAGATGGAGAATTGCGAGTTTGTGAAAGTTATCAGGCTACAAAGCTAACATGCTTTCTTAACGGGAACTCCGATTTAGATATAATAGGACCAATTGAGTTAATGCGCGCCTACAATAAATTTTTCTTCCTTAAATACTAACCGATCAAGACTCACCAATAAGGAACTTTGCCATGTATTTTTTTTCAAATCCAATGACGATCTCCACTCATGTTCTTCCAAAGCTGAGTAAGTGGCCTTCAAAGACATCTCCTCGATTAATTTTTCCTAGTGCTCCTCAATCAAACTCATAAATGCTATTGAAATTTTAGAACCACATAAAAAGAGAATTATTTAGTCTTAATTTCATTCTTAACACACTTCTTTTTCTTTGTTTTTTAAACAAATAAATTTTCAAAGGACATAATATTTTTTGGAGAAATGTAAAGACTATACTCTTTTTTTTTTTTAATCTCCCCCTCATTCCCCCTAAATTCCGAAAATTGGAAAAATCCAACCTCTATATTTGTTTTTTATATGAAAGAAGGAACCCTAATTTCGTCTATTCAGTTTCATTTCAGCGTCGCACTACCCCTCTCTCTAACCGCATTTGTTCTTCTTCCTCACCGCCCATCACACCTCGATCGATCCGACCCGACCCATTTCTCTTTCGTTTACAGGTATGCTTATCATTCCCCTTTACCATTTGTTTTTCTTTTTGTGTTCTTATGATCGGTGTTTATGAGAGCTTTTGGTTGTGATATACTTCTAAATTGTTTGTTTTTTGGGCGTTTTTTGAGATTTTATGCACGCCCATTTGGGTGAATTTTACGAATTCGGGTCGGTTTTTTTGTATGTTTGGTGTTTTTGGTGTCATTTGAAATTTTTTGCTTGTCCATTTGGTGAATTGTACGAATTTGGGTCGGTTTTAATTTTTTTTGTATGTTTTGAATTTTGTGTTTAGGGTTTGGGATTTGTTGTAGGAATGGAGGAATTGATAGATTTGTTGAATGAAGAGTGGAATTCGTGTTTTGATGTTCTGGGGTTGAGGCTATATACATTTGTAATTTGTGTTGGGTATAGATTGGGTGGGGTGGGGGGTAGGCGCGTGTTATAGATTGATTAATGAGAATTGTTGTGTCAAATGGGAAGCATAGGGCAGGGAGTCTATGCGCGTGTTATAGACTGATTAATGAGAATTGTTGTGTCAAATGGGAAACTTAGGGGCTAGGGCAGGGAGGCTCTGCGCGTGTTATAGATTGATTAATTATAATTTTTGTGTCAAATGGGAAACTTAGGGCAGGGAGGCTCTGCACGTGTTATAGATTGATTAATGAGAATTTTGTGTCAAATGGGAAACTTGATACGTAAAATGGATTGAGCTTTATGGAAGTCGTTTGGTAAAGAAGGATTTTCATCCTCTTTTTCGCGTCTCTTTTTTTTTTCTTTTCTTTCTGATAGTAAAATGATAAGGGAATGTTGGCTTTCATGGATAAGGATCTATCTATTTTTGTCTGAATTGAATGTCCTTTTTTAGCTCAAAATTGAATGTCCCTTTTTTTGTCTGAATTAAGTATGAATTTACTTGTGGAAAGTCAAGGAATTTGTAATGGATTGATACACGCACACGTGCGTATGGAGAGAGAGGGAGAGGGAGCTTTCTGAATTAAATATGAATTTACTTATGGCAAGTCAAGGAATTTGTAATGGTTTGATACACATACGCGCATATGGGGGGAGAGAGAGAACTTTCTGGATTAAGTATGAATTTACTTATGGCAAGTCAAGGAATTTGTAATGGATTGACGCGCGTATGGGGGTTTGGGGGGGGGGGGGGGAGGGAGCTTTCTGAATTAGATATGAATTTACTTATGGCAAGTCAAGGAATTTGTAATTGATTGATACATGCACACACGCATATGGGAGAGAGAGAGAGGAAGCTTTCTGAATTAAATATGAATTTACTTATGGCAAGTCAAGGAATTTGTAATGGATTGATACTCATACACGCGCACTATGGTTTTTTTTTTTTGGGGGGGGGGGGGGTTGAGCTGTCTGAATTAAATATGAATTTACTTATGGCAAGTCAAGGAATTTGTAATGGATTAATGCATATAAGCGCGCATATGGGGAGAGAGAGAGAGAGATTTCTCAATTAAATATGAATTTACTTATGGCAAGTCTAGGAATTTGTAATGGATTGATACACACATGCGTGTATGGGGGGGGGGGGGGGGGAGCAAGCTTTCTGATTTAAACATGAATTTACTTATGGCAAGTCAAGGAATTTGTAATGGACTGATGCACACGTGCGCGCGTATGGGGGGGGGGGGGGCGAGCTCTCTGAATTAAATATGAATTTACTTATGGCAAGTCAAGGAATTTGTGATGGATTGATGCACATATGGTGTGTGTTTTTTGTGTGGGGTGGGTGGGTGGGCTTTCTGAATTAAATATGAATCTACTTATGGCAAGTCAAGGAATTTGTAATGGCTGTAAGCACCTGAGTGTGAGAGGGCTTGCGACACACTAAGTTTCCTATTATTTTTTTTTTATAAATTAAATTTTCTTATTATAGAAGTTGCAAGGGCTTGCTTTGGTTTGATTTTGGAACCACTTTTATATCTGTTATTGCAAATTATCTTTTCAAAAGATAAAAGTGACTTATCAATCCCTCGTATCTACTTGTATGAGTGACGTTGACTTTACTGGTAAAATAAACAAGTACTTGGACCATACATGAGATTTCACGTTTTTCATCCCCTCACCTGTATCCTTTCTGTTTGTAAAAATATTTGTAATTTAATCAATCTCTTCGCATTTCTTATTTTTGAGAGAAAATTTACACGCCTTGAAACTTCCTCTGTGCTATGTCTTTTCTGTTATTAAGCTATGCTTATCGAGTGAGAACAGTATAAATCAGTGTCTGCGTGTGCCTTATTTTAAGGTTGAGATCACTATCGAGTCAACTTGAACAAGTATAACTTGACCCGATTTGAGGGGCGGTCCATTTTTGGCTATACATACATTTTCACAAATAAACTGTCCAAGACTAATTATTTTAGATGTCTCTTCACAATAATTGTGATGGAGAAAATACTAATTCAAATTGAATGGATTTAAAATAATGTACAACATGGATTGGGATTAAAAAAAATCCATTTTCATCCATTAAATAATATTTAAATTTAATCACTTGAAAGGTCTGTTTTAAATTGTCAAGTTGCAAATAGTTAGTTACTAAGATCTGATTATGAGGAATCTCTAACAACATGAGGATGGTGACTGAGTATCAAGTACATGAACTCTTAATACCAGTCTACCATTCTCGAGGACTTTGTCTAGTTTCTTGTCTGTGTTAGACATTGTTAGTGCTCATGTTATAAGTTGTGACTGTTCTTATCAAACGGGGGTGCTAGTTAAGGGATTTGGACAAGTCAATATTAACATACTGTATGTAGTGTATTTGTTTATTATTCTGGTGATAAGGTTATTTCTTTGAGTAAGTGGTAGTGGTTTCTTTTCCCGAGATACCAAAGTGGGGATTATAATTTGTCACTTGAAGATGGTGTAGATTTTTATTGGTTTTTACCAGCCAGAACCTACGGCTCTATTAATTCCAGCAATATCACTTTTCTCCTCAGATTGGGTTTCATTCATCTTCATTTGTCCTTATAAAACAGATTATGTTTATTTTGCTTTGCATGCAAAGCGGTATACTGGAAAAAAAGATTAAAAGAAAAGCGTTGTCGCTACTACCTCACTCAAGCGATTCTTGTTATTGTTATTCTATCTTTGAAGCAGTTTCCTTCTCCAGATTTATCCAGTGAGGGCGGCATGTGAACTAATGAACTTTTATATAAGAGGGAAAATCCCCATTTTTTGACTAACCTAATGAGCTATAGTATCAGTAGAAGGAAGATAAAGGTGGACCTGAGGTGAAGGCAAACGTCTTACTGCACGTCTTTGCTAATTTGAAGTCCAAATTAGCCCTTAAAGAGAGTGGAACAGCTTAATTACTTATCTCTCTCTCTCTCTCACTTGGGGGTGGGGGGGGGGGGGAGATAGATATTTTTGGAAATAACATTGAACATACTTACCACTGTTGAAGGGCACAAAAAAAAGGTGATGAAGTAGAAATAAAACCGAAGGTTATCTGGATGGATGTTCCTCTACTACTTACCTATATTGGGCCTTGGTTTTCTTGTTGGCCTAGCTCTTTCCCATGTTTAATGTCTATTTGCTTTACTTTAGCACTCTGATTGTGGTGAGACTAAAATTTCTATTCATGTTTTGTGACCATACTGTCACGAGCACCACATTCAGTAGAATTCTTTTTGGCAGATAATCACTCTCCTCATGTTTAAATAAGTGATGAAAGCATACTGTAATGTCATATCTTCGCGTTTTTTCATGGCTGTCATGTTTCCTTTGCTCATGTGACTTTGGACAATGTTTTAGCCTATATCTTTTGATTATCAACTGTTTGAAACTTTGAACTTCTTTTTCTTATTAATGAAATCTATATGGCCTGTTGAGATGCCAATGTAGACATTTGCTAGCACATGGTTGGCTAGCTAAAACCCAACTTTTGTTCTAGGAAAAGATCTTAAGACTGTTTATCGACTAAATGTTGTCCTTTCTTGTCTACAGTTAGTATTTAGAGCAAAAGAAAGTCCATACAGTTAGTATTTGAGTCCTGCACGTCAGAAAGATACTTTTCTCATCAAACTAGTTAAAGAGCAAAAGAAAGTCCATACATTTATTTTGCTGAAGTGGGCTGGTCCAAAAAGTTAAATAGCTTGGTCCTTTGCTCCTAGTGATAAAATATTATCTAATATTTGCTTTAGAATTACCTTGTCTGGTTGAAGTTGCATTAGTTGTTTGCTGACCTAATCAGCTCCTAACTGTTATAGGTTTTGGAATTAGAAGCTGCAGTGATGTATCCAGCAGCCAAGTCCAAGTCAAAGGATAAAAAGGTGAGTAAGGAACCACCCAAAGTTGTTTCGAAGCCTTCAAGCTCAAATGCTGGTGCTGGGGTTCCCACCAGTGGATACAATCCTCTTTTGGGGACATTCCATACATTTGACACAGCTCCTGTGACTTCAAATGCTTCTCTCCATGTCAATGGTCGTTTCAAAAACATTGACGAGACAGATGACCTTAGTGGCCACTCTCTCGGAGCTGGTGGAGAGTATGAAGCTGTTTCCAATAATGGTAGCTGGTCTGGTGAGTCGGAGGACCATAAAGAGAAAACTTCTAATCTTCCTCTCCGACAAGAGACATTACTTGGCGCTGATAACGACAAGCGGGAAAAAATCCGTCAGAAAAACGAGAAGAAGCATCAACGTCAGAAGGAGAGGCGAGCACAAGAGTTGCATGAGAAGTGTAGTGGCTATGTCATGTCGAGAAAGCTTGAAGCACTTGCTCAGCAGCTTGTGGCTATGGGGTTCTCCTTGGAACGGGCTACTATGGCTCTTATTCTGAATGAAGGCAGAGTAGAAGAATCAGTAGCATGGTTACTTGAAGGAGGCGAAGAGGCAAACAAAGACAAGGAACACAATCTTGATACTGGGGGTACTTTGAAAATTGACATATCAGAAGAGCTTGCTCGCATTGCGCAAATGGAAATTAGATATAAGTGCTCCAAGCAGGATGTTGAAAGAGCGGTAGTTGCCTGCGAAGGTGATCTTGAGAAGGCTGAAGAGATGTTGAGATCACAAAAGCAGGAGCCCCCCTCTGTGTCGCCCAAGCCAGAAGAAACCGGCGATCTGCTACCAATTGGCACCAGCCAGAACTTAACAAGAGTACCTGTAAAGCCTTCATCATCTAGTACAATACCAGCAAAGAGAGATGATAAAGATTTCAATTATACTAAAGTTGCTGCCGCTGCAGGGCCTTCTATGGATCCTGGGAGCAAAAGCATACCCTTGCTGAAAAGGGTTCAGTCAAAATTGGACTGGGCCAAGGCACCTCAAGTGTCGGTACCTGTTGACAAAAGGTGGTCAAATGCAGGATCAAATCCTTCTGTTTCCTATTCTTTGGCATCTTCTTTACAGGTGTCACCTCCACCCGCCAAGACAGAAGGCCTCCATTATGTGGCTGTTGGAAATGAATTGAAGAATCTACAAATAGGAACTGTGAGAGAACCAGTTATGGTCATGCAACGACCCCTGTCTGTCAATGCCATGCAAACTCTCACCTCAAATGTAAACTCATCTCCTCCAGGAACAGCAGCGTTGTGGTATCCTAATAATATTGTTGAAACAGTGACACCCAATGGTATGATCCCACATGGTATCAGCACTAACCAATTGTACAACCAACTTCAGTATCAACTGCACCAACATCCAGAACAATTTGTTTCCAGCAATGTCTCAGTCGAATCACCAGGGACTAGCCGAGGAAATAGTTTGTGGAGTAGGACAGGTGTATCACAGACACAAATGATTTCTCCAGCTACCTCGCTTGGACTCTTCTCTGGGTGGGGCAACAATGGTACTTTTGGGCTGTCGTCTCCTGTTGACTGGAATACCGGTAGTGGATCGATGGTGCAGCTAGATTACACAAACATAGACTGGAGTTTAAATCCTGGTTTGTCATCATTGAGAACAGGTGATATGTTGCCAACAACGAACTCTTTTTTCCAAAACAATGCTCGTACGTGTGATGTATTTACCCCTGGACTCGTTGTACAGTCTACCATAAGACCTGTTCTGCTCAATGGGATGCAAGATGGAGCGAGTGCAGCAGAAATGTTGGCGGGTGGTTCCCGGGAGTGGACTTCTCCCTTTGAAGAGAAGGATCTTTTTAGCTTACCAAGACAGTTTGTTTCTTCTCCCTCTCTGTATTAGAGGTGGGGGAGATTATTAGACTGAATAAAAAAGAAAGAGATGAAAAAAAAAAGAGAACACTGAATGAGCTTGGATTTGGTGTTTATGTTAGCACTTTATGATGCATTTGACCTCTTGATATTGTGATCAATTATAGTTAAAAAAAAACGCATACAACCGTTTGGTTTAATAGCTCTTTCTTTTTCATTTTCTTCCCTCTCCCAACCCCCTCCAAATAAAAATCACATAATGTTTTTTAAAATGACAAATCAAAATCGAAAAAATCAATTTTATAGCCTTGTGACATGGTTTATAGGTTTAGCATTCCTTTTATATAGAAAATAGAAAACCTACTCTACTCGAACCACATATAGAAAAAGCTTTTTCGTAATTGTTGCATGTTCGTGTTTAATTGAAAAATAATCCTTGGATATAGAATATGAGACTATTTACTTGCGTTTCTTTGAAATTTTTCATTTTCAATCTCAATGCAGTTAGTTGTACTACGATTTTGATATTGTTTATATTGAATGCAATGTAGGGTAACAAAGTGAAACATTCAAATGACAAACGTGTCCTTAAAAGCTATTCTTCCGAAGTCCTTTAAGTTCAAAGTTAATCAAAGTTAAAGTTGAAAATAAAAATTTAAGCTAATGCATTTTAACTTTTATGTAAAAAATATATTCACTCAGTAATTTTGTTATTGTTTAATCACACATTATAATTTCGATATGATTTGATTTTGAATCAAACGACCTCAAGGATTTAATTAAAGAAAAGTAAGTGGAAGCTCACTTGTAGGTTTTAAGATTAAATTAAGATAGCAAAAAGGTCAATATATCACGTTATATATAACACCATTAGCTTCGTTTCTTAACCAGTGATTAGGAGTGCACATGGATCGGGTTCGGGTTTTTCAAATACAAAACCAAACCAAACCAAACCAAACCAATGGTATCGGGTTTTTAAATCTTCAAACAAAATCAAATCAATAAAAGTCAATATTTTAATTTTGATTTTTCTCGGTTTTTTCAGATTTTTCGATTTGTTTTTGTTGTTGAATGTGGAGCATCTTCGGACGCTGAGACTGTCTCGAAAATCTTCAAAAAGGACCGAGGAAAGACCCTTTGTAAATATGTCTGCAATTTGATACCTGGAAGGGACATGACAGACGCGTACTTGACCACGAGCAACCTTTTTGCGGACAAAGTGAATGTCCATCTCGATATGTTTCGTGCGCTGGTGCTGAACCGGATTATCCGAAAGATAGATGGCACTAATATTATCACAATAAACCAAAGTTGCTTTCTGAATAGGACAATGAAGCTCTAACAGCAGATTACGTAACCAACATGATTCAGAGACCACATTAGCTATCCCTCGATACTCAGTCTCGGCACTGGAGAGGGACAAAGTCGACTGACGTTTCGTAGACTAGGAGACCAAATTATTGCCAAGAAACATACAATAGCCAGACATAGACCGTTTGGTGTCCGGGCAGCCACCCCAATCAGCATCTGTATACGAGACAAGTGTGGACGTCGATGAAGGATATAAATGCAAGCCATAGTCAAGTGTACCCTGAATATACCGAATGATGTGTTTGAGCGCATTCATGTGCTCAACCCTGGGATCATGCATAAACAAACACATGTTGTACGGTATACGTAATATCTGGTCTCGTGAATGTGAAATACTGAAGGGCCACTGCAAGACTGCGATAGCGGGTCGGGTCCTTGTATGGTGCGCCAGCCGCAACACCCAATTTGGGTTTAGTATCAACTGGAGTGGAAGTGGACTTATAGAATGACATCCCAGCCCTTTCAATGATCTCGGTTGCATACTTCCTCTGTGATAAGAACAATCTACATGCATGACGAGTGACATCAATCCCCAAAAAATAACTCAAGGGCCCCAAGTCTTTCATAGCAAACTCAGACCTGAGCATTGTCATGATAGACTAGCGTAAGAAATCAGAAGAGGCAGTCAAGATAATATCATCCACATATAATAACATATAAGCCAAGGACGAACCATGATGATTTATGAACAAAGAATTATCCGACCTGCTGTGAGTGAACCCAATAGTCGAGACATAGTCAGCAAACCTCTTATACCAGGCCCGTGGAGACTGCTTAAGCTCATATAAGGACTTCTTCAACAAACAGACATGATTAGGATATTTGGGGTCCCTAAACCCCAAGGGCTGATGCATAAACATTGTTTCCTTGAGATCACCATGTTAGAAAGCATTATTTACATCTAACTGATGGATGAGCCATGCTTTTGAAAGAGCCAAGTTGAGTACAGTGCGAATGGTAGCCGGCTTGACCACTGGACTAAACGTCTCCCCACAATCCACACCAACCTGCTGAGTCTTACCATCACCCACAAGCCGAACCTTATGTCGTGCAAATGAATCGTCTGAATTGTCCTTATGAGCAAAAATCCACATAGACCTAATAATATTAAAACTAGATGGACGGGGCACCAACTCCCATGTCTTATTATCAATAAGAGCATTACATTCATCGGTCATAACACATTTTCAATTCGGGCCATTTAACGCAGATAGGGGTGAGCACGGGTACAGGGTACCCAGCTACCCGACCGGAACCGACACTAACGGGTAGGTTCCGGGTAGATATATTATAATAACGGGTAGGGTCCGGGTAGTAAAATTAGGAACCGATCAATGTCGGGTCCGGTTCCGGTTCCGGCAAATAGAGACAGGGTACCCGGACCCGGAACCGATACCCGGAACCTATAAAATATTAAATATTTTTACTTTTTTTAGAAACATTTGGACCACTTTTAACTTTCTCCAAAATTGTTTGTTGCACGCATGTACATTGATTTTCACCCTTTTATTCTAGAATGCTCTTTGTGCCCTAAGAGAAAACACCCAAAACTCTCTCAATAACAATGACGTTTTAGCTACACCACCGAGCTTCATTGTCGTCGTTGTTGAAGCTTTCTCTTAGGTACTTTCATCGTTGTCGTCGTTGAAGCTTCACATTTGCCTCTTTCTCTCCCTTGGTTGTGTTCACATCGTCCCTAAAATGCATATGGGTTCATATCTAACTCTTCAATTTCTTTTTAATATCCTATGCTTCTGTTCTATTTCAGGTGATACTCATTTTCAATTTGTATTACTTTTTTATTTGAAATGTAAATCTATTTTTAAAATTTGTGTATATTTTTGTAGTTGTGAAGATGAAATTTAGGGATTTACTAGTATAATAAAGCTTTTCTTTTGTATCGAAGAGCTTATGAACACAAAAATAAGTTTAATTCAGATATTTCCAAATTTATTTTGAAATCAACACATTCAATTAATTGAGTATCAAATTTGGCTTGCAATTTTAGGTTTTGGTTACGAATTAAATTTTCTAAAACTTCTTATAATGGTACTAAAAACTCCGATTGCAGGCTAAAAACTATTGGATGAAATTATTTTAGAACTCTTTTTTATTCTCACGAGGCTAAAAAAATGTTGCTTAATCTGTGTTTTTTTATTTACGAGGTACCGGGAACCTACCCCGACCCCGGGGTCCGGTAGGTTCCGGTAATGATTGCTACGGGTAGGTTCCGGGTAGTAAATTTAGGAACCGATCTTTTACCGGGTAGGGTCCGGGTAGTTAAAAAATGTTAGGGTACCCGGACCCGCTCACCCCTAAACGCAGACACGAGATTACGGGGTAAAGTTGATTTAAGAACATTAGAATTTAAATTAAAATGCCTTTTTGGTTTAAAAATACCCTGTTGACTACGAGTGACCGGTCGATGACTCGGGGAAGAATTGGATAGATTTTGGGAATTTTCTGGACGCGGGACGGACGGGCCAGCAGGCAATGGGCTTGCTGGCCCCACATGGTGAGCAGAAACAACCGAGGATGCAGGGACTGGACCAGTTCCAGTGTTGGACTGGACTAGCCCAATTACTGAGACTGGCCCAGTGACGAGACTAGGGACAGTGGCCTGCGACGGTCCAGTGGGACCAGCGGGCAGTGGGCCCGTTGGAGGATTTGGGGTACGGAATATGTCTGAAAAATGGTGAATAATATACGGTGATATACCATCATCCAAAAAATTATACGAACTAGACCCGAGATTACTAACCTTAGCAAACGGAAATGGGGATTCATAAAAAATGATATGGCGATTAATGATGATTTTATTAGAGGATAAATCAAAATATTTGTAACCACGATGATTAGACGGAAAATCCAAAAACACACACGGAGTAAACCGGGCCTGAAGTTTGTTAATTGTGGTGGACGGAAATAACGGATAACACAAGCACCCAAAGACCCTAAGAATGGAATACGAAGAGTCTTATTAAATAAAATTTGTAGGGGGAAGAATATGCCAAACCTTTGGAAGGAAGAATGTTAAGGAGATATGTAACCATTTGGAGAGCATGATGCCAAAACGAAGGGGGTACGGAAGCATGAATCAATAAAGTTCGGACAATGTTATTGATGGTACAAATTTTGCGTTCGGCTTTCCCATTCTGCGAAGACGTATGAGGGCAAGAAAAATAAAAATTGATCCCATTATTGGCACAAAATTCTCGAAACACCCAATTGTCATATTCTCTGCCATTATCACATTGAATATTTTTTATTTCTCATTCGAATTGGTTTCTAATGAAAGCTCTAAATTTTAAGAAGATGAAAAAAACTTGAGATTTTTTCGTTATTGGAAAAGTCCATAAAAATTTAGAATAATCATCCAAAAAGAGAACATAATACCGATGACCCAAAGAACTAAGAACAAGAGACGTCCATAAGTCGCTATGAATAATATCAAATGGCATTAAAGTATGAGAATTAGAGTCTACAAACGGTAACCTAACATTTTTTTCTAAAGAACAAGAATGACAATTCGGAGTACTACGCGTACCCTTACATGAAATAAAATTATTTTTATCTAAGGAAGACAAAACAGATGACCGGGATGACCAAGACTAGCATACCACAAGGAACGAGCAAGGGCTGCAAACGTTGACGGCAAGGCTTGACTCAATAGAACGGAACATGGTGTGATAGGATAAAGATCTCCCCTACTATCACACCTCATGAGAGGACTCCCGTCTTGAAATCCTTCACAAAGAAACCAAACGGATCAAATTCAATAGACACAGAATTGTCAGTGGTGAATTTACGGACATACACTAAGTTTTTAATCAATTTGGGGGCATGTAGGGTATTTTTCAAGATAAGTGGTGGATGGGGTGGGGGCAAAACTTTATGACCATAACTGCGAATCAGAATAGAATTACCATTACCAATAATTATATCCCGGGGGTTGCTCAAATTGGAATAAGACGACAGAGTACCTTGGTCGGATGTCATGTGGGTAGTGGCTTCGGTGTCCATGTACCAATTTGGGTCCGGAGGATTTAATCCAAGCGTGTGCATTGCGGCTTCAATGTCGGTATAAGTGGGGGCCACTGCGTGATGGGCCTGCGGGGGCCGAGGCCCAAGTACCCCTGCTTGATGCCTCGGCCTAGAGGGATTACTAAAATTGGGCCACTGCATGTTGGGTCGAGATTGGGGCTGGCCAGCCCACTGCCAATGAGGATGAACCGCTGGGCTACTAATGTTTGGCCAAAAATATGGGGCCCACTGCCACTGCGGGGCCCAAAACACCTGCTGCTGCTGACCGTTCTGAGGGCCACCACTGCCGCCACTATTGTTCCGGCTGCAGCCAGTATTGCCGCCGCGATTCTTGCCATTATTTTTATTATTTTGTCCCTTTTTGCCACCATCGTTGTTGCGGTTTTGGCCCGAGTTGTTGGAACCGGTAGGATGAAAAGTGGACTCGGTCATTATGACTACGGGACTAGCACCAGTAGCCACCTTTTTAGCCATGCCTTCTTCTTCGAGTGTAAGCATAGAACGAGCCTGATTAAATTGCAGAAGAGGATTGCTTTAACGAAGAAGCGTGCCAACACCACTATAGGCCTCGGAGAGGCCTGAATCCATTTGGAGGACCAAACGATTATTCGAAACCGGCGCGCCAATGTTGCGGAGTTGGTCCGCCAATTCCTTCAATCTTTTGCAATAAGCCGAAACATTAGGGAAATCTTCCATGTTGACGTGGGAGAATCCCTGCTCAAGAGTAACAGCTCTAGAATTTTGATTATCTTGGAATATATCACGTAGTCTATCCCAAGTTGCCTGCGCCGTAGCGTCAGACTCAATAATCATTTGCAAAAGGTCATTAGAAATCGTGAAATATATCCACTGAAGGACAATGGCATCAAGAGTCATCCATAACTTAGGATCATCCTCGCGTTTTGACACCTCCGTATCCTCAGGATCCGCAGGGATTATATGATGGATGACTTGATGCGAGCGTGCGAGAATTTTGAACAGTTCGGCCCACGTCGCATATTAGACGTTTTCTATTTCAAGAACAATAGGGATGTTATTCTTGATGTTAGAAACTGCAATGGCAGGATGAAACGTGTTCTTTGATGTATACATACTGATAGAATAATATGTGATTGAGGGATTTGGAAGAAAAATTTGGGATAATTTAGGAGAAGAGAATTGGCCGGAATCTGAGAGCAAGTCGTCGGAAAACAGTGCCACGAGAATGTAGAATGTGGAGAGGAAAAAAATAACCTAGACTTCTGATACCATGAAAGAAATAATCCCTTGATTATTTTCATTAATTGAAAGACTATAAACAATTTACATATTTCCATAATAGGAGAATTCTATTCCTATTCTATTCCTAAAACCTTATTCTATTTGGAGACTAACTATACAATTATGGTAAGAGTATAAGACTAATTAAAGTACACTACAACTATACAAAACCTTGTACAATACCTATACAAAACCGAGACCTATACCGAGACTAAATATACATAAGATACACACGTGCATAACGTGTATATCTTATGTATATTTAGTATATTTAACAACATCAACCAAGTGAAACCTTGCATTAAGAAGCGTATTTTTCACACAGAGCTATGAAACTAAAACTTGATAAAGTTATAAAAATATTCATTAATTATATATATAAATTTAAAAATATATTATATACGTAATCGGGTCGGTTTGGTCTCAGTTTGATTCTTTTAATTAAAACCAAACAAACCTATTATGGTCGGGTTTTTTTTAATACCAAACCAAATCAAACCACTAATCATATTTTTTTTTCCGGTTTATCGGTTTGGTGCGGTTTGTCGGTCCATAGAACAGTCTCCGTCCATCCCACAGTGTTGCTGCCCCATAGAACAGTAGATCTACACTCCCAACCCATCCCTGACGACCACCCAGCTACCAGAAATCGCAAAAGCGCCACCACACACAACCTCAAACATCCCCTCCAATCCTAATCCATCACGTCACCATACCCAACCAGTATCAACCCACCCAAATTGATGCCACCACCAGACGCGCTACCTAATCCTGACCCCGTCGTCCCCAGACAGACACCCGGCGAACAGAACCAAAATCTAAATCCAACCCCACCTCAAATCACGACCATTCACCCAACCCGTGACCCAGACCATACAATTCGCACACAGATCTAGACTGCCCCAGTCTCACAACACCATATGGAAACTCGTGCCCAATATGAGATTTTCAAACCCAAAGTCCAATTTAACCTGTCCGCAGAAACCTTATCCCCAATTCCTAAAAACCTAAAAATAGCCAAATTAGACCCAAATTGAAATGCGGCTATGCGTGAGGAATTTAATACTTTAACGAAACATCACACTTGGTATTTGGTTCCTACACCGGAAGGGGTGAATGTGATCCGATGCATGTAGCTTTTTCATCACAAATATAGAGACAACGGTGAGCTCGAGAGGTATATGGCGGGACTTGGGGCTAATGTCACTAATCCGAAGGAGGGTATTTATTGTGATGATACATTCAGTCCGGTTATCAAACCGACTACTATCCGCACAATTCTGAGTATTGCTATGGGTAAGCATTGACCGATTCATCATATTGATGTGAAAAATGCTTTTCTACACGGAGATTTGAAAGAAACTAGTTATATGCACCAACCTCCTGGGTTTGTCCACCCAGCAGCCCCTCAGTATGGATGCCATTTTCGTAAGTCACTCTATGATTTGAAACATGCCCCTCGAGCGTGGTATGATCGTTTTGCACAGTACATTATACAAATTGGGTTCGTATGCAGCAAGTGTGATAGTTCTCTATTTACTTTTCATCGAGGTAGTAGCATTTCTTATTTATTATTATATGTGGATGACATTGTGCTTACTGCCTCATCTGATGTGTTAAAAAATGAGAATATTGCACTACTCAAAATTGAATTTGCTATGACTGACTTGGGTGACGTTGAGCTATTTTTTTAGGGATATCATTGACTCATTCTGCAGATATGATGTTTTTATGTCAGCGTAAGTACGCAGAGGAGATAGTGTACAGGGTAAAATTGTAAACTGCAAGATCATGTCCACTCCGGTTGAATCTAAATCAAAGCTTAGTGTTGTTGATGGTAACCCAGTGTCCGATCCCACTCTTTACATGAGTTTTGCAGGTGCACTTCAGTATCTTACTTTCACCAGACTTGACATCGCTTATGTTGTTCAGCATGTATGCTTATTTATGCATGCCCCCACTGAACCTCATTTTACTGCCCTTAAACGTATCATTCGATATGTCAAGGGCACACTTGATTATGGATTACACATATACCCCTCAACACCGACTAGGTTATTAGCATATACGGATGCTTATTGGGCATGTTGTCCGGACACGCGACGCTCCACCTCTGGCTACTGTGTTTTTAGGGGATAATCGCATTTCCTGGTCAGCCAAGAGGCAAGCCACATTATCCCGTTCGAGTGCGGAAGTAGAGTATAAAGGAGTTGCAAATATTGTTGCTAAGATTTTTTGGCTCCGAAACCTTCTTTTGGAGTTTAGTGTCCCTTGCGTAAGGCGTATGTGGTTTATTGTGATAACATATCCGCCATATATTTATCTCATAATCCGATTCAGCATAAGCGTACTAAGCATATTGAGATTGATATACATTTTGTTCGTGAGAAGGTTGCATTCGGTCATGTTAAGGTGTTGCATGTGCCTTCCTCATATCAGTACGCGAATATCTTCACGAAAGGTCTTTCTAGACAACTATTCCTCGACTTCAGATCCAGTCTCAGCGTCCGGCCTCCTCCCGCTCCGACTGAGGGGTGTATTAACGTGTACATGTCTCATAAAATCCCCAATTCAATCCCACCACAATAATTAGAATATATCTCATATATTGTGTAAAGATTTAGTGATGTAAAATTATGGTAAGTAGAGGATTCTTATTATACTGGGGTTCTACACATTGTACACTATATATATTTATATTAATAAGAAAGTATCCCCAAGGGAGATTAATACAATTTTACAATTTGTAATATATTGTTGTCGAAAAATTTCTACTACTAAACATTGTTAGCTCCGAAGTTTCACCTATTGATTTTGGCGATAACAAATCAACATAGGCAAAGTCCAATATTGACTTGATAAAATATTAATCAAGAAACATTTACTTGTAGTAAAATTTATATTTTGGACATGTTTCTTCAATGAAGAATTGAATTCCACATGGAAATATGATATTGTGTGGTGAAATTATGAAGATTTGTTATCCCTATTTATGGGAAGTATTATGGAATCAATGAAGATATATGGAAAAGGACTTGCTCGAATCAAGGAACTTATATTAGCTAAAATCGAAGGAATATTAGTGATTGTGGAAGAAAAATTTTATGGAAGGAATCAAGACTTGAAATTCGAATATACACCATAAGACTTTTTTATGACAGTCATATTTTGTAATAATATTTTACTGTGAGAGTCAAAAAAAAATTCATATTATGTTATACAGTGTTATATATTTTCTATAACAGTATTTCGCCAATACTGATATAGAGAGGTTTGAGGTTTAATAACCTTATATACTTACTATAGATCAGAACCCACTTATGAGATTTCATTGGGTATGTTGTCATTTATTGTATACTTGCTAGATGTAGAAGAATTGTGTTGCTGGATTTACAGCAAGAGAAGATGCATGTACAACAGTAGAAAGTGGAAGATATACAATGAGATGTTCTTCAAAGTACTGGTCAAAATTTACCAAAAAAATTGACGGAATTTTTGAAATTTAGATATTATACTACAATATTCATTTTTCTTTTAGATCAATCAAATAAAGGAATTTAAAGAGAAAAAGAAATAGATCGAGTTTGGAGATGGATGTACCTACGTCGATCCAAACTGCTAAAACAAGATATGGAAATGAAGACATCCATATCAAAGCTACAGTATATGTGAACAAGTGCAACCCTAATAGACATACAAATTTCTCAATTCAGCAGAGCTTGCAATAATACAACAAGATAGATAATGAAGATAGTATCAAGTGATCTTATCGATCAGTCCGATATAATATAACAAGAGGAAGAATGAATGTACAAAAGTTATGACTAGTCAGCATAACTTGTGAACGAGACAAGTTTGAATTTGGCTAGAGTTGTGAATAATTTAACAATATAGATAGAATGAGGACAATACTAAAGTTATAACCCGCCTAGACGCAAAGTTAGGGGTGCAAAATTATTCATCTGAACCCCTTTCGCCAGAAAATTACATTATACATATCAAGTCAAAACTTTTTTATGTATATATGAGAAATGTTGAATCTCCTTAGATTCTTTGTATGTTTACTTCGTTATATTTTGGATCTTCTCAATGAAAATTCTGATTCTGCTACCGGACTCGCCTGACATAACTTATAAACAAGACAAGTTTCGCTAATACGATAAAATTTGTGAACAATTAAATAATATAGGTAAAATGAAAATTGTATTAAAGTTATGATTTGTCCGGTATAATTTCTTGAAACACAATTTTCATTCTTCTGTCGGATATAACTTTGTGAAAGTTATGACCCGCAAAGTTATTTTTGTACAAATTTCTTACACAAAGACAAAATTTAAATAGCAACTTTAAATTATCCTATTTATACAAATCTCCCATTGGAATCATATTTGTTGCTAAGGGTGTGCATGGACCGGGTTGGTTCGGATTTTTCAAATACCAAACCAAACTAATGGTATCGGGTTTTAAATCTTCAAACCAAACCAAACCAATAAAAGTCAGGTTTTCTAATTTTGATTTTTCTTGGTTTTTTTGGATTTTTTGATTTTTTTGTTGTTGAATGTGGAGCATCTTACAATAGCATTTGGTTGACCAAAAATAAATTCTTTTTATCTTTGTCCAGTTTTTGCTTTGTTGATCATAAACAAAAAACTTCTTTTTTCCAAAGTCAAACATACACATACACTTATAACAACACCAAAATATAAATGAAACACTGAAACTGTATTTATTGTCTTAGTAAGAAAAAAATAGCTAAAAGAGGATGAGGGGGAAGCCAAGAGTAGATTGTATATTATTTGATTGAGAGATATGTCTATACTTCTAATAAAAAATACAAGCATGCTTAGGTTATACTAACATAAATAGTAAGTGGCTTTGCTTAAGTGCTAGTAGTTGCTACTAATGTCTTCATTTCTGTTCTCTTTTTCCCTGTCTCTTCTTCTCTTGGCCCTGGTTTGAGAGCGAGGCATGTGCTAAAGTGTAAAACTTTCTATTGAAATTGTTTGTATATTCAATTTTAGTAATGCTTTATGATATGACTACTTATAGAAACGCATCCATCAGTTTATATTATAATTTTTGTGCTTCTTTACTTTCTTTGTGGCATCAACCAAGTGAAACCTTGCATTAACAAGCGTATTCTTCACACAGAGCTATGAAACTAAAACTTTGATAAAGTTATAAAAATATTCATTAATTATGTATATATATATATAATAATAATTAAAAAATATATTATATACGTAATCGGGTCGGTTTGGTCTTGGTTTGATTAATCAAACCAAACCTATTATGGTCGGGTTTTTCTTAATACCAAACCAAATCAAACCATTAATCAATTTTTTTTGGTTTAGTTCGATTTGTCGATTTTCTTTATACTTCTTTGTACGTCCTATTTATTACTTAACTGCGACTTTTCAAGTTTAGATTAGAACTCAACTCATTGTTTTCTCTTTCTCGAAACATCTTTTTTGCTTGGATAATTTCATAATATAAGGTCAGGTACATTATTTCAAACTCATAGCCTTCCTGGCATTTTCTTTACATTCTAACTCATAAGCTTTATTATTAGATGTAATATCACAAAATAAATAATGATTAGAAAAATTATCTTCACTTGATATGAGTATTACTACTATATTGGCACAAGTTAATGTTATTATATTATGAGTTCAACTTTTTTTGGTTTCCGGCCTAATTTTTGATACCTGAGATACGACTAAATTTGAATTCGCATCCGGAACTCTCATATTTGAAATAAAGTGATCCCTAACAAACATGACCTTGTACCTATATTAGGGCACAAACCCGAAATATTTGATTAATGATATTGTAAATTTAACTTATATATATACACCGAAATATTAGTCACCAAAAGATTCTTCACTGAAAATGAGATTTTGCAATTTGTAATCTCATGGTGTAAATCTAATTAATAGTTTCATCGAGACCAAAATTTGAAAAAGAGATGAACCTTTTTCTAAAACAAGATTAAAACAGAAAAACACCTCATTTTGTAGATATGTACAAGGAATCAAAAATAGAGAAAATCTAAAGAAATCAACTCATTAAAGAAAATACATGTATTGCATTTGAACCTTAGGGGCAAAGACTAAAATTTCATTCAATATTAATGGAGGAAATCCTAAAGATTCAATATATAGAAGCATATTGATCTGAGCAAAAGCTAATAAAATGCCCCAAAATAAAAGAAAACTAACCTAATTTGATCAGTTTTTGGATTATCTATAACAATCATCTACATCAGGTAATTCATTAAGATCAAAATCAAGAACTTTACTTGCATTTTGACTTGATGATTCATCTTGATTATTATTCCAATGGCTCCTTTGATGACCTCCTAGTGCTTGTCCAGTAGGCAAAATCTTGTCACAAATTTTGGACTTATGAACATTATTAGAACCATGTTGAATAATATTGATTTCTTCTCCCAATTTAGCATTATGATCATGAGTAACTCCTTGATTTCTAGCCTTAACTTCTTGATGATGATCGATCGTGTTCTCTATAGTAATCTTGAACTTGTTATGACTCGATCTATGACCACCCAGTGCCTGATGACTCGTAAAAGTCTTGTCACATATGTTACATTTGTATTTGACCTCCGGTATTTTCTTGATGCCTGGGCTCATCACATCTTTGCTAGGTTCCAGTTTCTCGCGCCTCCTCTTCTTGTGAACCAGAGAAGAACAATTTTCTTCTTCGGTCTCATCAAAAACTGCCTTTCTTTTGGATTTATCTTTCAAACTAATCAACGAAACTTCTTTAGGATTAATAGTACCGACCGAATTGCCGTTGCACATGACCTCCGAGTTATTATTATTGTTGTTGTTATCGCCATTGACTAATCTTATGAGCTGATGAACCGCATCATGAAGCTCCTTCTCATCCGAACTCGAGATAGGGTTACAACTAATATTCCTCTTCTTTAGAGGGGATCGTCCTCGCCTATCTGTCACACCCCAACCCTTCAAACAATCTTTTAAATCGCTCATTGGTGGAGGTGGCACAACAACATTAAAAATATCTCTCTCTTCTTCTTCGTCTCGAATAATAGCAAAACGAACACCATCATCATCAGCATCATCATCATTGTGGTTGTCATTTTGAAACTTTGCTTGAAAAACCTCATTTTTTGTATTTTTTTTACTAGTAGGGGGTTTCATCCCTCTCCAATCTCTATCAGGATGACATCTCATGTGCCCAAATAAAGATTTCTTGGATGGAAAATTCTTACCACAAAGATCACAAATTATTTTGTGCTCATTATTATTAAAAAACCCTTTTTCTTCTTCTTCTTCTTCATCCAAGATTCTTGATCTTTTTACCAACTTTGAAGAATTTTCTTGTGTAAAATTCTTCTTCTTCCATGATTCTTCTAATCTTTGATTTGCTTGAACATGTGCACTACTCATATGACCTCCTAAAGCTTTTCCCGAGCTAAATTCTTTGCCACACTCACTACATATGTGATCTTTTTTTTGTTTCGCAGAGAAGATTGTTTCTTCACGAACAACATTATTTCCGTATTCCTTAAAAACATCATCATCTCCGCGATTCTCATCTTCCATAAAAACATCCTCGTCTTTGAGCTTCGGGATCTTTAGCTTCACCTTGGAAGCACTCGAAGACGAAGAAGGACCTTTTTCACAAGATCCATTAACTTCTTGATCATGTTGAGCTTCCATAAGGTGTGAAAATTCAAGAAACAAGAGGTGAAGTCAAGAAAATCCTTAGGGGGAAATAATGAAACCCTAGAATAAAAAGGGAAGATAGAAGGTCAGTAGGGGAGTATAAGAGACAGAAAAAATATAGTAAGTGAGTAGGAAATAAAACAAACTTATTGATAAGAATAATAAAATAAAGTGAATGGAATATTAGGGGGGTGGGGGGGAGGGGGTTAAGTAATATATGGAAAGAAGAAGGAAACTTGATTAGAGAAATCCACGTCCCAAAATTCAAGCTCGGAAAATCAGCTACTTTGTAAGACTTAAAATCTATACCAATCCATATATAAAAGAAAAAGATCCTAATGGAAAAAAATGATTTCTCACTCAGAGTCCGTTACTGACAATGAGGCGCTACTAATTTGACTTTGCATCACGTAAGCCCCAGCAAAAGAGAAGGCGTTCCTAATCAGGATTTATTTTCATATCCAAAATTCGAATCTGGGACATCTGATTAAAAATTCGTGTTAATTTCTGCATATTGATGTACAATTTATTTGTATATATACTACTCCTATATAAGTTAAATGAAAACTACATATAACCATTCATAAAAAGTAATCTTAAAAGGTAAGTTATATGCTACACCAGATTAATAATAGTAATAGTGTAACTTTTTTTCTTATATTATTAGTGTATATAAGATAAATTCATAATAATAATTCATTAAAGTGAAAAAACACTGATGATGAAAATTATTTATAATATTTGATGTTATACCAAACTGATTAATGTATATACGTGTATTCCATATATACATATCATTACTTAATCGTTTAATGTTTAACTATTAAGATTAAATTATTTAATTTGTGTGAAAATTAAGTATGGATAAGTTTTAATACAGTTGGTGCCAGCAAGTAAATCTTTTTATCGAGTAGCTCACACTAAGACAAACACCTAAATTTTCTGAATTTCTTAGGTGTCTTTGCATCTTCATCTTCTCAACTCCCTTTCTCCTTTTTCTTCCCTTAATGTTTTAGAGGTTAAAATCATTTTTCTCTCCAATTTTATTTGATATATAAACATTCTACTATTTTTATCTTAATATCCTAGAAGAGTAATCTTTTACTATTAGATTATCTATCTACCTGTCTTTTTGTATATTTTTTAGTGTCATGATTTTTATATTTCTTTATTCGAGTTTAAGTTATATAAATTGTCACGTGTAATGAATTTCTTTTACCATTGAGTCATTTTTACCTATTTTATTTTTAAGATTACAAATCTCAAAAGTCTTTTTTTTCGTCCGGTGTTTAATATCGGTCATGGGACACGACTAATCTAGTATTCACATTGTGTAGGACTCATTAAGGAGGGGAAATGTTTCTATCGAAATACCTAGCCCGAGATACTGGTTAAGGGTAACACAAAAAGAATTTTTGCTTACTTCTGCATACTAATGTGCAGTTTTTTTATGCTATAAGGTCGGCTAAATGAAAACTATAAATAAATCGTTCATAAAAGTGAAACTTGTAATTTATGAGTTAAGTTACCTGTTACACTGGATTTAATAATCACTAATAATGTAAATTCTTCTTATATTAGTAGTGTATATAGTTAAATCCTTAAGAATAATTCTTAGGAGCCTAAAAATCATTATATTAGTAGTGTAAATATGCTAAAATTGGTCAAATATATACGTGACTTTTCAACAAACATCATTCGGACGAATCCCTTCCATCTCTCTAGTTTCGGCCCTGCACTCTCCTTATAAATAGAGTGGTGTTTATACAATTCAAAAATATTTTGTATACCCATAATCACTTAATCATAGTTACATGATTTATATTATCACTTTAATTTTAACTAGCTACTAAGATTAAATTGTTTAATTAGTGTAAAAATTAGTTGTGGATAAGTTTTATACAGTTGGTGTCAGCGAGAAAATTTCTTTATCGAGTAGCTCACATTATGGATAAAGGATGGTCAAAGGTGCAAATCTTGTCTGATGCAGAGTGTGGCGGATATGATATTGAAAAGAAGTGTAGCTTCATGGGAGATTGAGACTATTTGTGAAGACATTTGGAAGCTAATGAGTTCATTTGAAGATGTACATGTTGTATATATTCCTAGATCTTGGAATATGATAGCTCACAATTTAGCTAAATTTTCTGTTACAATAAGTTACTTGATTTTCTGTTTTTCCTAGTTGGATTGTAATTGATACTCCAGCATCATTTAACGCTTTGAGACTATTTATGTATTAATAGAGAAAGGTTTTCTGATGTCAAAAACAAAAAAGTAGCTCACACTAAGACAAACATCTAATTGTTCTGAATTTCTTAGGTCTCTTTGCATCTTCATCTTCTCTCCTTTTTTTTTCCTTCAAATTTTTAGAGGTTAAAATCATTTTTCTCTCCATTTTTTTTTATATTTATTGACATTCTACTATTTTTACCTTAAATGTAATCTTCTATATGTTGTGTTTATGTAACCTCTATAGATTATCTATCATGTCTTTTTGTAATTTCTGGTATCGTGTTTTTTTATATTTTTTTATTCGAGTTTAAGTTGTATACACCTTCAGGCATAAAAAAAAAATTACGCCATCAGGTCACTTTTATCTGACTTATTTTCTAGATTATAAATTTACATTTTAATGAGTTACCTGCAAAATTCTTTACACATATATATGTTGTATACAGTCAAACCTTTCTATAACGGCGTTATGTGTTTAGATATTTTTGTCAGTTATAGCGAAATATTGTTATAGATAACATATAATATAACATAACATAATATGAAAGTCGATTTCAGAGAAAAAGAAAACTTGACTCATATAGTAAAATATTATTAGAAGGAATGACCGTTATAGAGAAGTTTGACCGCATATAACTTAAGCTCTTTATTTCATCTATATTATTAGACTTGCCTATATAAACAAAATATTTGGAGGCAAAATAGTTTTAAGAATTGTAACCAAACACATCCACTGATAACGTTGGATAATAAAAGAATTCCAAGTAACAACACAAAACATACAAATGAAAAGAAAAATTGCTCCTCATTTATAATTTTATATTAATGCTAATAAAAAAATCTACCTAAAAAATATAAAATAAAATGGTGATCTCAAATACTCATTGAACTTAACTAGAGTTGTTTAATATATAGACGTAAATTTTGCAGCAAGTGGACAACAAATTATAGGTAAGAAATCTAAGGTGAAAGAAAAAGGGAAGAAATGAGATAAAACTAAAGTTAACCAATTTCATCATAAAAAAATGTTAACCAGTTTCAATATTCGATGAAAAGGAAATTAAAAAAAAAAGAACTAGAAATATTACAATACAAAATTAATTTATATAGGAGGAGATGTTCATAATCTAAACACAACTGTATTTCTAACATCATCTATCAATAATCAAATCTTAAGATAAGAGGAAAAATATCTTTAATCTAAAGTTGGAGGATATATAAATTCTACACAAAATTGGAGGGAAAAAATAATGCTAGCAGGAAAATTTAGTTGCATTATCTCCCATTTTCTTCTGGTTGTTATTCACTAAGTATGGTGGGTTTTGTCTTAAATTTCTTTAAGGTGTTAAATAGTATATCCAGATTTTTGTTGAAGATAAAAATTCAAACTACTATATGTAAAAGACAAGAAAAACATTATTGAGTTAAAACAAGACGTCGCTAATCTAGGACATCTCAATAAAATTAGTGATCTAAAGTTAAATTTTAATTTTATATACATAAAAAATGTGATAATTTCAGAGACATCCCCTCAGATTTAGCCTTATAACACTTACTTATCTTGTGATTTCAATTATTACATTCACCTCCCTTATTTTAATTCTTTTGTAACCAACCTTATTTTAATGATAAAGTTTATGTAATATTCCAAAACTGCCCTTTCATGGGATTATATTGCATACTAAATGTATATTTAGATTTGAAATATTCTACTTAATTACAGTGTTCCACTCGGCACCATCTTCATTGGATGCATTTATTTATTTTCTTGTAAATTGTAAACTATACATCTTGCTAATTCTATTCCTTAAACATATTAAATTTTAGATATCATTTTTTAGTTACATAGAATATTTAAGTACAGAAATTATAAATAATATATTATTAAGTAAAGTCTAGCATCGGAGAAATAAAACACAACTATCTATATATACTTTCAGATCATACAATTTTTAATTTATTCTTTACTCTTAAATTCAAATATTTCTATCAAACTAAAAATATACTAACATTTGTAGGCTAGTCTTGTTTATATAAATATCTGTAGGCCAAGTACGAATTATACATTTTCTGGACATTCATCATTTCCTATCCAGAAAGGGGACTTTACCCATCTTGTGGTTTCTTTTAGGTTTTGAATATAATTTATTTTTTTATAGACTGATTCGTCTTCTAAATCCAAATTAAAGCATAAACAAAAGATAAAGTAAGTATTAAGCTTAAATGAAACATTGCTCGGGTTACCAGTTAGGAGTATTAAATAATTATATTAAAGCTGCAACTATATAAATTCTACAAAATGGTATTTTTGGAATTTTTTTGAAAGATTATCATTTAAAGAAATTTGGTTACAAAAGAATCAAAATAAGGGAGGTGAGTGTAATAATCAAAATCACAAGTGAAGTGAGTGTTATAAGATTAAATCTGAGGGGAGGTCTGTAAAACTATACATAAAAAACTAGTGTGGTCTTTTTTTTAATTGTTGTCTTTGTTGGAAATTTGCCTTTGGCGGGAGTTGCGACCGACCAACTTTAACGGCTTAAACACTAGTGTAACGTATGTTGGAGAATCCGGTTCTTCACACATGCATGATCTACTAAGTACGTAGATAACCGTAGGGCCAAGAATCGTCAAATTTCATTGAGAAATGAAAGAGATATTGGTTCACGAAGTAAGGTGTTTGAAGCATGGAAAGTGTGGTATTGGGTTCAATTCTCCCTCATCGGTAGAGGAAGAAAGAATTGTTGTGTATATAAGATTCGAAATTGGTTTGGGGTTTGGGACCCCAAGGGGTATCCCATGTGTTTAAAGGAGGGAGGACCTAGATGTGCTTCGGTTCGAGGAAAGACCACACGCGCGCCGCCGCCCGCCCGTCCCGTCCGGTTCGGGTCGTGGGCTGTGGGTCTTCTGATATTATCTTTTTGGGCCAGAGAACTTTGCCAGAAGTACAGTTTGATCCCAAAAGTTTTCAGATGTACAGTTCGAATTCTTTCAGATGTACAGTTTGGTCCCTCAAGTTTCCGAATCGGGACAAGTCAAAGCAATTGCCAAGCACTCAATTCAGCCATTTATTTTGGCTGAATTACTCCTCCTATAATGGCCAAATCCGTTGGTCTTTTCTCCATTTATGTTGGTGGCTTTACTACCTTCATAATGGCCATTATTTGGCTGTTATGGAGGGCAGTAATCAGCCCCTCCCTCACCTATATAAACACCCCCTTACACCATTGTAGAGCACCAAGGAGAACACCAAAAACAGTGCACGAAAATACACAACCGAAAACAGTTTTCTTCCTACAACTTCCAAGCATCATTTCGTTACTCAATATTCTTCACGGTAGCTCTTGAGTTTCCTTTGCTCAAGGGTTCCATTAATGTTTTATCTTGGGAGACAAATTGTCCAGGACGTATAAAGGATACATACGGGGCAATATTGTCTTAAGGACAGAGTGCTACACTCGACTCAGCAAAAACAATTTCCATTTTTCCATCTTCTACAAAACTGGAATTTCCAGTTTTCTTGTGTAACTATTGTAATTTTCAGATTTCTAGTTGAATTATTGAATCTTTGTTTATCCTTTCGAATACTTGTAATAGTTATATACTTTCCGTACTGCATTATAAAGTACCATAGAGCAAAAACTCCCAACAGTCTTTTACTTCACATAGTAACATTATTAATATTTATAATAGTGAGGATTAATTTAAGTTAATAAGATATTAGCCATGTGTTTTAAATACATTACTTTAGATATCATTGTAAGAAAATTATTTAATAATATGAAGATTTTAGTAGTTTAGTTCAAAGTTATAAAATATTTAAATAGATAGTTTTTCTTTCTTTCTTTTATTATATAAATTTTATACTTCTTTTTACTATCTTCAATATTGTCTAAGAGAAAATAAAATCATAAAATTGGGGGCCCAAAAGTTTGGGGGCCTAAAGCAAAGGCTCTACTAATCTCACCCTTGAGCAACCCCCGACGCTAATTCTATTTAACGATGGATTAGTAAAAAAAAGTGATAGCTACGAACAATTTAGCAACGATTTAGAGATGAAGTTCATAGTAATTTCAAATTCTTGTTTTTTGTAGTGAACAAAGTAAAATCATTTTTACAAAAATTTAAGAAATACTTTTCCTTAAAAAATATTGTAAGAATTAATGTTTAATTTTGACATGAACAACCGTTATATATGGTACAAATGAGTTTGCCAAAAAGAAGTTTTTTTCGTGTGACAACACATTATTGTTAAATGTTTGAAGTAATTATTTAAGGGGAAATTTCATAAATATACACTAGGTTGACTTATATTATTAGCCCAAAACTTACATTGTAAAAATATAGCCCCACAACACTTTTATACAATGTTATACACTTATAAATAAAACGCAAATACATTATCTATATAAGTGTATAAAAATATATAATAGTGTATAAGAGGGGTGTATACACTCATATACACTATTATATAATATTATACACTATTATACACCCACTACCCTTGCACCTATCGATTTCTCAACTGCCGACTCAATCACCTCCGGCGACTTCCCCACCGCCGATAATTTCATCTCCGCCACCGCGCTCCACCACCGCTACTCCAACACCACCTCGATGAGTTTTCCAATCAAGGATAGATCTAGATCTAGGTAATTTCTGGCCAAAAATTTGAGCCACCACAGCGAGGAGGCGCATCGGAAAAGTGAGTACGGCGGTCGGTGGTGGAAGAAGTTGATTCACTACATCGGCACAGCGACGGGGAAGCCAACGATGACAAAGTGGATTTACAACCACCACCGACGATGATATTTACTTCTCCATTCTCAGTCTAGCCCAGTTGCTTCCCTTCTTCCCTTGACTGGTGTTTTAGGTCTTCTTATCCAAGAGGACACTTTAATCTTGCTTTAGAGGCCCGAATGCTTATCATTCTTGCCTTCTAAACTTCTTTATATCGAGGGATGAGGAACCATATTATCCTGCATTCCTTAAACCTATGTAGTGAGTCGTGTAGGTGGCGTATTTAAATTAGGACCATACATTGGGATTCTTTTCCCCTCATCGCTAGCCAGTCGGGATGCTATCTCTCTTCTCCTTCGTCACTCAACCATCAAAATATGGTATATAATTAACAAACTCTTTTTTTGATCGGCTTCAATGGGAAAATAAAATGGAGCACCTAGCAACGCATCTTCACAGACCAAGAACTACGAGATCACCCCTTTCATTATGGGGTGACGGAGGGATCGTACCATTCGAGCCGTTTTTTTGTCATGCTTTTCTCGGAGGTCTAGAGAAAGCTGCAATCAATAGGATTTCTGATTCAAAATGGAAGTTCCTGAGCTAGAAGGAATGGGATCAGGGCTGGGTAATAGACTGACTGTCAAGGAGTTTTAGCCACTCTCCTGTTAAGGATCTTCCTAAGAACTTTCCGCCCCCCCCTGTTTCCTTACAATCAAGCAAGTAGCTTTCCACCCCCTCTCCTTCTTTATAGTCAAGCGAGTGGCTTAAAGCCCCCTCTCCTTACAGTCGAGTGGCCTAAAGCCCCCTCTCTCTAAATAGAAAAAAATGCATTTATTTTTCTTTTTAGCCGGATTTGGCCTTCCCTTCGATCAATCCTACGTTTTTCTTTTTTTCCCACGATAGCGATATTCCTTTGCTACTTCTTTCCTCGGCAAATGGGAAAAAATCCGCAATTGGAATGCCAACCCTAGTAGAAAGTGATATGGATTCTTAGCTTTTGAGCAAATAGGATGAGACTATCATCCGAAGTATTGAATACGCTTTATTTATTGTCGAAATACCTTTTAATGGACTCGTTGGTTGAAACGAAGGATTTCTAATGGAAGGGAGCAGGCAAAGTCTATTAAGTAATAGGTTTTTAAGGGGGGCAGCTTACGGGCCAGGCCTCTCTCTGACCTGATAACAAGTATCGCCTCCCCGCCCTCGAAGACCCACCAGGTCGACCAGGAAAAAGCTCAAATTTGACCCTTAACAGTCATAATACCATCACCTATGGTAGCGTGACCAAGGTCCTTATATCTTCCTAATGTCTCATTAGAGTGATAGGGGAATTCCAAAGCTTGAATGAAGTGATTGGCGGATGCATTTCCCTTACCGATGATGTGCCGAGAAATGCATTGTTGGAACTGGGTTGGAACGACAAGCAGCTCTAGAATCATGGGCTCTTTCTATAGCTGAACGCGAGGGAAAGGTCGTTCGATATTGGGTCATTCATAGCATTACTATACCTTCCCTATTCATTGCGGGTTGGTTATTTGTCAGCACCGGTTTAGCTTACGATGTGTTTGGAAGCCCTCGGCCAAACGAGTATTTTACAGAGAGCCGACAAGGAATTCTATTAATAACTGGCCGTTTTGATCCTTTGGAACAACTCGATGAATTTAGTAGATCATTTTTTCAAGAATATTGGGACTCTCAGGGAATAGATACAATCGTAGTAGTATATACCCTATCCATATAAGGCATCTTCCTGGCCAGAGGCCCCCTTCTCTTGAGGTAGCATTTCCAAAATTAGTTGAACTGGAATCATCTGTTTAGGCACCTGCTTCAAATGGAGCTTTCAGAAAGCCCTTCGCTAAGGGCGAAGGTTTTTCTATGCTACATGCCCTAGGTCTGACCGCCGTGTGAAGCAACGCTTGCTTTAGCAGCCATGTGATGATTCAAGTTCGTGGTAGGCGTAGGAGCTGGGTGGAGCGGTAGCGAAGCTCAGGTGGTAATGCAAGTGCGCGGTGAGCGTAGTAGCCCCCTCGGGCATGCTCTTTGTACAAGCAAGCAAAGAGCTAGTGAGGGCCGGAATGGAATATCGTATGTAGTGTTGAATCCAATCTGAAGCTCTTTCGAACAAGTGAGGTACCTCTCCAGGGGTCAAGAGCTCGGGCTAAAGCATCTAGGCTTAGGGCTTTTAAATTAAAGATGAGAAGACTTATTTTAGGAAAAAAAAGAGTGGAAGCGGGCTAGTCCCCGAAAATGCTCGGTACATTAGTGTTGGGGACAAGTAAGATGCCCTTTCTTTGTTCTTTCCCGAGTGAAGTGACTCACACTAAGCCCCGCTTCCTTACTTAGGGAGATTCATCTCCTTCCTTTTTTTGAGAGAATCGTGGTAAGGGCTGAAGATCGAGTTCATGCTTTTTTTTTTTGGAAGAGTTGAGAACAAAGTGGCGAACGGATGCGTAACGCATGGGAATCTGCCGAACAATTCGGGCCAAATCCTGAAGAAAGCTAAAAAGCGCTGTTTGAAAAAGGAAGGAGATGAATCTGCCTAAGTAAAGAAGCGGGGCTTCGTGTGAGTCACTTCACTCGGGAAAGAACAAAGAAAGGGCAATCAATTGTTTAAGCTTTCAATAATTTCTTTAAATTAGTAATTTGACTGCGGAAAGGCCTACTAAGGTCCGCTCGAGGTTATCTTCTTGAAATCTAACCTTTGCATCGATCTTCTTTAGCAGGGCGGGTCGCTTGAGTGTCAAAACCAAGCGGTGGTTGTTTTTCCTTGGCTTATCGAACCAAAGTATGCCCATTCCTCCTTTGATGACTCCCGGTAGAGAAAGCCACCAATGGGACCCTCCAATAAGTCTATTGGAATTGGCTCTGTATCAATGGAATCTCATCATCCATACATAACGAAGCCTTTTTTGGTCCGTTCATCACCACCACCGCCAGTAAAGTTAGCTGACGAAACTTAGCCGCTGCTTAAAGTTCAATCATTGTGGTCGTCGTCAAGTACATCAATCAGAGCGGTAATTGGAATTTGGGTCATTTTTTGTAAGATTAAAAAATGTGGGTCAATTTTGATAGCATTGTTACCCTAATTAATATACATCGTAATTAAGTAATTATTTAATGTATATCACAAAACAATCTTTTCAGTATACCTTAAGATGGAAACAAAATATCTTCCTGACTATTCATAGAATCTAGATGCAAAATTTTATAAAATAAAACTATAAAGTAAATACAACATAGATAAGTATATAGAGAGAGACTGATATATTATTCAACTTCAAACTGATATATAATTCAAGTATATAGAGAGAGACTTATATATTATTCAACTTCAAACTGATATATAATTCAACAACTGAACCTCTTATTTATAGGAGGAAAATGAAGGTTGCTTGGTGGCCAAGTCAACTTGGTTTCCAAGTAAACTTACATTAATGGCCATTCAATTTATTTACAACACTCCCCCTTGGATGTCCATTAATTAAATGATGTGCCTCGTTAAAACCTTATTAGGAAAAATCCTATGGTAAAAGGTCCTAGTGAAGAAAAAAAGTACATATATCTAGTAATACGTTTTGAAAGTTGCCTCATTAAAAAACTTGCCAAGAAAATCCAATGGGATAATACCTTGGCTAAGGAAAAAAGAGTTCAACGCCTATTCTACTCCCCCTGATGAAGACCACGATTCAGATATCTGAATCTTTGCATTCCAGTCTTTGATACCATCTTTTCAAAAGTTGAAGTTGGCAATGATTTGTGAACAAATCAGCAGGATTGTCACTTGAACGAATTTGTTGCACATCAATATCACCATTCTTCTGGAGATCATGTGTGAAGAATAATTTTGGTGAAATATGTTTTGTTCTATCTCCTTTAATGAAGCCTCCATTTAATTGAGTTGCGTGCAACATTGTCTTCATATAATATTGTGGATATATTAGTATCAATGATCTTAACCACATACATTATCTACTTGCTTCATGAATCGCTATTATCTCAGCATTATTCGAAGAAGTAGCAACAATGGACTACTTTATTGATCGCCATGATATAGCAGTACCTCCGCATATAAAAAATAGCTCGTTTGAGACCGAGCTTTGTCTGGGTCAGATAAATATCCTACATATGTATAACCAGCAAGATCTGCACTATCTTTGTTAGCATAAAATAGACTCATATCAATAGTTCCCTTCAGATATCGCAGTATATGCTTAATTTTGTTCAAATGCCTCCGTGTAGGAGAAAAGCTATATCTTACTAGTAAATTAACAGAAAATGCTATGTCAGGTCTTGTAGCATTAGCAAGATACATAAGTGCACCAATGGCACTAAGATATGGTACTTTAGGCGCAAGAAGCTCTTCATTTTCTTCTTGAGGTCTGAATGGGTCTTTATTCACTTCAAGTGAGCGAACAACTATTGGAGTACTTAAAGGATGTGTATTGTTCATGTAAAATTGTTTTAAAACTGTCTCAGTATAGGCAGATTAATGGATAAAGATCCCATTTTCTAAATGATTAATTTGTAGATCAAGACAAAGTTTTGTTTTTTCCGAGATCTTTCATCTCAAATTCTTTCTTTAAATATTCAATCACCTTTTGGAGCTTTTCTGGAGTTCCAATTAGATTTATGTCATCAACATAAACAACAAATATAACAAAGTCTGATTTTGTTTTCTTAATAAAATACATAAACAAATGACATCATTTGTATAACCTTCGTTTATCAAGTACTCACTAAGGCGATTATACCACATGCGCCCTGATTGTTTTAGACCATATAATGATCGTTGTAATCTGATTGAGTACATTTCTCGAGCCTTTGAATGATATGCTTCATGCATTTTTAATCCTTCTGAGACTTTCATATAAATTTCATTATCAAGTGAGCCATAAAGGTAAGCTATAGCCGCATCTATTAGATGTATTTCAAGGTTTTCATGTACACTAAATCGATGAGATATCGAAATATTATTGTATCCATAAGGCGTGCCTTGTATCTCATAATTTCATTTATCTCATTTCTTTTTCACACAAAGACCCATTTATGGTCAACTGATTTTACACCATCAAGCGTTTGAACTACCGGTTAAAAAACCTCGTGTTTAGCAAGTGAATTCAATTCTGATTGAATTGCCTTTTGCCATTTTGACCAATCACATCTTTGTCAACATTCTTCGACAGATTGAGGTTCTTGATCCTCATTGTCTTTCATAATATTCATTGCAACATTATATGCAAAAATATTATCCACCATAATTTTCGATCGATTCAAATTTATCCCATCACCAGTAGAACTTAATGATAGTTCTTTACTCACTTGAGTCACGGGTCCACTGATATCTTCAGGAATATCAGGAGTAATCAGATCTTGATTCTCTTCATGAGATTATTTTATAGTGCCATCTTGATCATTTTTCGTGCTTCTTTTTATAAGATTTTTATCCTTAGAACCCAATGGTCTACCACGCTTCAGGCGTGTTTGGGATTCAGAAGCTATGACGCTAGTAGATGCTCCTACTGGGACATCAATTCGAATAGGCACATTCTCTGCAGGGATATGTGACTTAGTTATTCTTTCAAATCAGTAAATGCATCTGGCATTTGACTTGCTATTTTCTGTAAGTAAATGATTTTTTGGACCTCGTGTTCACATGCATGGACACGTGGATCAAAATGAGATAGTGATGGAACTCTCCACGCAATTTCTTTCATCTCTCCCCCTAATTGTGGTAAATTTATTTCATCAAATCAAAAATCTGCAAATCAAGCAATGAATAAATCTCCCGTTAATGGTTCAAGATAGCGAATAATAGAGGGTGATTCAAACTCAACATATATTCCTAACCTTTTTTGGGGGCCCATCTTAGTGCGTTGTAGTGGTGCAACCGGCACATATTCAGCACAATCAAAAATTCAGAGATGAGCAATATTTGGTTCATGACCAAATACTAATTATGATGGATAGTATTTATTATAATGAGTCGGTTTGAGACGAATAAGCGATGGTGCATGTAAGATAGTATGTCCCCAGACGGTAGTGGGCAACTGTGTTTTCATACGTAGTGGCCTTGCAATAAATTTTAAGCGCTTAATAAATAATTGAGCAAGACCATTTTGAGTGTCAACATGAGCTACATGATGTTCAACTTTTATCCCAACTGATAAACAATAATCATCAAAAGCTTGAGATGTAAATTCTCCAACATTATCGAGGTGTATAGCCTTAATGGGATAATCTGGGAATTGTGCCCTTAAGTATATTATTTGTGTCAATAATTTCGCAAACGCCAGGTTGTGAGACGATAGGAGGCACACGTGAGACCACTTTGAAGATGCGTCTATTAGGACTATAAAATACCTAAATGACCCAGAGGGTGGGTGAATAAGTCCACATATATCTCCATGCACACGCACTAGAAAGGCAGGGGATTGAATGTCGACTTTCATTGGCGATGGTCTTGTTATTAATTTTCATTGACAACAAGCATCACATGAAAATTCACCACTTTCAAGAATCTTCAGATTCTTGAGTGGATGCCAATTTGAATTTTCAATGATTCGTCTCATCACTATTGATCCAAGATGACCTATTTGGTCATGCCAAAGCACAAAAGTACTTGAATTATTAAACTTCTAATTTATGATCGAGTGTGCTTCAATTATACTAATTTTTGCATAATACAAGCCAGAAGATAAAGTTGGTAGTTTCTCTAAGATATATTTCTGGCCGAAGACATGCTTGGTAATACCAAGATATTCAACATTTATTCAATTCAATGTCTCAACATGATACCCATTTCAGTGGATATCTTTGAAACTCAACAAGTTTCTTGGGGATTTAGAAGAGAACAATGCATCTTCTATAACAAGTTTTGTTCCCTTAGGCAGAAATATAGTAGCTCTTCCGGAGCCTTCAATTAGTTTAGAATTAACAAAAATTGTATTAACATTTGCCCTTTTTTCTAAGCAAGTGAGAAAAATATTTCGCATTTTTGAATATGGCATGCATTGTTCCACTATCAATCACACAAATATCTTTATGATTGATCATTGATCCAAATAAAATTTTAGGAATTTCCATATATTCTTCAAAATGAAAATATAGACAAAGTGAATATTATAGCAAATATTATTATCAAAACATGATTTATACTTTATTCACAATGCTCATAACCGTACAAACCATTTGCTTAAAACAAAACATGAGTTATCTTTTAACATGATTATACTAGCTAATAAAAACAACATGAATTACATATTTCAAGTTTCTACCGATTCATCTCTAATTACAGGATCAATTTCTGGGAGTGCAAAGTAATCAACTACATCCAAATGCATGAAGTCATCATTATTTTAAGAAATACAATTTGCTTCAACATCATTTTATCTTTTTTAGGGAGGCTTAATAAAGCTCAACCAGGTGCTTTGCCATACGACATGTACGCGCCCAGTGCCCCTTTCCTCCATATCGATAGCATTTATTTTTTGAATTTTTCTTTTGCACCGCTTAATGCTTTTCATCCTTCTTTTTACACTACTGGTGTTGAAAGGTATTATTTGGTGCAAAACGACAATCATGATTGGAATTTCTTTCTCAACCACGACCATGAACACGACTGGACCATGACCTCTTTCACGCCTAGATTGATGAAAGTTTGCTTCATTCACTTCATGGAATGGGATAGTGCCAGTATGTCGATTTTCATGATTTTGTATTAATAGTTCATTATGTTGTTCAGCCACTAAAAGATGTGCAATTAAATCAGAATATTTCTGGAACCTCATCTCTCGGTATTGCTGCTGTAGAAGCATACTCGAGGCAGAAAAAGTGGAGAATGTTTTCCCCAGTATATCATGATCAGTGATATTTTCACCACATAATTTTAGCTGAGAAATAATTCTAAACATGAAGGAATTATAGTCACAGATGGATTTAAAATCATGTAGCCTCAAATAGATCCAATCAAAACATGCTTGTGGAAGTACGACCATCATGTAGCCTAAATTATTCCACAGCATAAGAGGATCTTTAACAATGAGATATTCCAATTTCAGGCCCTCATCAAGGTTATGACGGAGGAATATCATTGTCTTGGCACGATTTTGATTTGATGCATGATTTTTATTTTTGATAGTGTTTGCCAGACCCATCACATCAAGATGAATTTCTGCATCTAGCACCCAAGACAGATAGCTTTTGCCCGATATATCCAGGGCAACAAATTCACGTTAGCCATTAATGAAGAAAAGAAAGTCAATACCTTCGAGGCTTTCAAAGTATTTTCTCCAGATGACAGAATTTCGTGCTGATAACGTGTTATAAAATAAAGACTATAAAGTAAATAATACATAGACAAGTATATATAGAGAGAATAATATAATATTCAGCTTCAAACTGATATATAACTCAATAACTGAACCTCCTATTTATAGGAGGAAAATGAAGGTTGCTTGGTGGCCAAGTCTACTTGGTTGCCAAGTAACCAAGTTTACATTAATGGTCATCCAATTTATTTACAACACAAAAGTAGATTTTTCTCTCTTTAGTTTTCCTTTTTAGTAATTTAATTTATTATAAAAATTAGTGTTATTATTCAATTTTAATTTCTAAAAAGAATATCTATTATAGTCTCTCTTTTTTAATACCTCCCACAAAAAATGAACCTTAAGGAATTTTAAATTCATGAGTTATTCGCCTCAACAAGAACTCTATAAAACTTTGGAATTTGATTAATGTAGGACATTTAATTTAATAATTTCCTTCTCATGTCATTATTCTAGTTCCTATCGCTTTTCTACTTATCATTTATGTAAAAACAGTCAGTCAAAACGATTACTTTCATAATAAGTGGCGGAAGCGGTATTTTAACATGGAGATATATAACAAAAATAGTTTTTCATATACAGTATTATTTTGGCGAATGGGTTTGGATAAACTTCCTCCACCCCCCCCCCCCCCCCCTTTTAATTCAACTCCCACCTTCACTATTTATCTTGTCAAATGTTATGACAAATAAAATAGGAATTACTTTTGTTAGAATAATACCGGCTAATAGATGTATTGATTTGGCTTGTACACGGGTAACCTAAGTGCTCTAGGTAGCACTACCACTGTTATGTAATGAGGGTTTATTTTAAGTCTTAGTATTAGTCTTGTTTGTTTCAACCAAACAAAACAAATATGAAGTTTACACAAACTACAATTTTTATCATATCTACAAGCATGCTTAAATAAACTCCATTAAAGGCATAGTTTACATTTGAAATTTATGGATTTTGAATTTGTCATCAAACGTATAGTTCGTTTTATTACTAGGTTCTCAACTACATATTTATACATGTTTAAACTTTAATGAAATTTCTAATACAAATCCAAGATTAAGCAAAAGTTACTGGATTCATCCAAACCCGCACCTAATATTGTATTTTTTCCCCGACTTCCATGTTCAAAACAGGCATTTCCACCTAGCTAAACGGTAATATTTTATTCACACACGATGTATATAACCAAGCTAAAGAATACATAACATTTATCACTTAGTTATGGCTAATTGCTAAGCTTAAGATGTTTGAATTGATATAAATATTAATGGTGTGTAAGTATTTACCTCAATTTATCCAGCTAAACAAGGGTAACAATGAAAAAAAATGAGTGGGCTAGAACTTGAAATTAAGACTTTCAAATTTGCCTTATACATAGGATAACATCAGATTGTCACAAAAGATAAAGTGAGACTAGTTTGGATCAAAATTTTAATTTTCAGATATATAATTTTTTTTATTTAAAAAACATTGATTAAATGATTGCTAGATTCACACCGAAAAATATATTTTGAACCCCCATAAGTATACCGGGAGGATTTCAAAAAGAACAGTTCGGTACACAGAACATTCAGCGTTCATGCAAGGTTCGAGAAAGGGCAACACCTATTTCTAAATGGGTGTAATATAGGCAATCTAACGAGTGTGATACAAGCCATCAGTGATTGTTTTCACAGCTTGAACTCGTGACCTATAACCTGTTGGTCACACAAACTTTTCAGAGTATCATTTTATTAGGGGTGGGTGTATATCGGTTCGGTTCGATTTTGTATCCGAAAAATATGAACCGAATACAACTTTTTTTTAAAAAAAATGATATGTTCAATTTATATCGCCGAACGTATCGGATTATATCGATTTTTTCTAGTGGACCCGATTGGGTCGGGTCGAGGAATTTTTTATTTTTTAAAAAAAAAATAGAATTTGCAAAACTGAAATTGACATTCACACCTACACTACCATGAAATTCGACGTTGAAATCTATTGTGTATCGTGAGATGTTTACTAAAGAAAAAGGAAAATTAGAAACCGATTTAGAGGAAAACACAAATTGATTGGGAAAACGGACATCCGAGCGCAGAGTTATGACCATTTAAAGTTTCACCAATTTACAACTACTTTCTCTCCCTACACTTTATGTCAACGCTTCCTTGATATGTTAATCAAGTTCATGCCGCATTCGAATTCCGTAAAAGCTTCATAGATTTACTTCAATGACTATGATTCAAGAGATAGTAGTAGCCTAAAATAAAAAATAAGAATAATTATATATTTAATTCGGTATTTTCGATTAGATTCGTATCCAAAATTAAAAAACCGAACCGAATCACTAAATCCTGATTCGGTTCGATTTTTCAAAAATCAATTTTTTTAAAAAAAAACGAACCTAATTTCGATTTGGTTCGCTTTTTTCGGTCCTTCGGGTTTTTTGCCCACCCCTACATTTTATAACTTGTTCTTTGATTTTGAAAGTTTACAGTTTTCTACCACGAGACTATTGTCCAAGGCACATCTCCAACAATTGTCTTGCACTCTCATTCAAAAGTTTTCTAGCTACAACATTATGTTTTGCATAACTCCAGTTTAAATTAATTTCAAGTAAAACATATTGCAGTTCTTTATATAATCTTTTTACCTATGGTACTCGAACTCTACAAAAAACCATTGAATGCGTATGTATACATAATACTCCAAAAGCTACGCATGTTTAAAGGACCGGACACAGATGCGACGCCATTTTTGGAGGCTCCAAGCAACATATATCTTCACCACATTCGATTTCTAGACAAATGTAAAATCAGGTAAACAAGGAGCGGCTATTTCAGAATCTAATAAACAAATTACAAATACAATATGTTCTTAAACAATGCAGTTACCGTTGTCAGCAAAGTGCACTCAGACAATAACAACTATACTTCCCGAACAAGTTAGGATTAACTTTATGAATCATTACTGACCATGTTTCACCGTAAAGCGCACTCAGACAATGCTACAGCAAAAAAGAAAGAAGACTATTTCAATCTTTATGAATCATCTAATATGCTAAGGCTCTACTTTTACAACATTTTGTCATAATGATCAAATGAACCAACTTCCTAACTAAAAAAATTGAAAGAACATTTGTATCAGGATTGCCATCTCTCTAAACAAAACGGCTGCTTGTAGTCCTTGGAGTACCTTCAACAGTGGCGGAGCCATGATTTTCATCAAGGGGATTCAAAATATAAAAAGAAGTAAACACATGAAGAAGCCATGGAGATTTAACATCTACTATATATACATAAAAATAATTTTGACCTTGTAGGTATAGTGTAACTTTCCGATGAATGGGGTCGGACGAACCCCCCCCCCCCACCCCCCCACCCCAGCTCTGCCTCTGGCTTCAGAGACCAAGATCATTTAAGTTGTCAAATGCACATAACCTATTTTACCAGACTTGAACTTTGTATAGTAAACTGCCCCTATCAATGGCGGATGCAGCTATTTAGCTGCGGGTTCATTTGAACCCAGTGCTTTCAACCCATAACATAAACTTGTGTAAAAACTCACTAAAATTGCAATAAATATTAGGTCCGAACTCATAATTTTAGAAATACAAAGGGTTCAAAACTAAAAAAATTAAAGGTTGAACCCACAAAGCTTAAATCCTAAACCGCTTCTGGCCCCTTTCTACCAAAATTAGAAATAGAACAAGAAAAGATAAATGGAACAGAATATTGCAACCTACACGATTTGCAGACTCAATCTTTTGCCCATTGAAGATGGACATTGTCAGATAAATGATCAACAAAAATAACTACACCTCAATCCCAAACAAGTTGAGGTCGGCTATATGAATATTTATTCGAGAAGAGTGAAGTCACCAAGAAAAGATAGTTATTGGGAAATGGGTAGAAAGGACTCACCTTAGCAGTCATCATCCAGATACCAGCTTTATAATAATAAATAAAGTGTCAAGGAGTATGAGAAGAACTCTCAGATATTGTGTTGCGTAAATAAGTCCAAGAATCTGCCCTTTGAATGAATTTCTCTTGACCCCAGAATATTCCTCAAAGCTCCATCCTCTAGGACTAAGAAACCGGTCTTCATTTAATATAGCAAGAGCATTTGCAACAAGAAGGCAACCCTCGAGAAGTGTCCACAAACCCATATGCTGAATCAGGTAATGATGTTAGTAAAGGTGTAGTCAATGGACAACAGGTGAATATTCCTGTACTACCCATACTTATTAACGAATCATGATAAAATATGTAGAGAGTACAGTACAGACATCCCAGCAGCAGAATGTAGCCAGTTAAGACTTAGTAGGAGAACTAAAAGCTCATTTACATCTGTCATAAAACAGCTAGTACTTATATTCAGAAAGATTTCAAGAACAATGCAGCTAAAAGCCAATTACAAAAGTTTCATGTCATTAGTATCTATGCTGTTGCTATTGAACAGAGCAGAGGACAACTAGAAAAAACAGGACTCCCCACTGGGTGGTATAAAAAAAATTCAGAGGCGCGTCTAGGATTTTAATTTGATGGGTTCAGCCTTTAGATTTTTATCACTGCAATCCATTGCACTCTTGAAAATTAAGGATTCAAAATGTAATAGTATTTATAATTTCGTGCTTTTCACATTTTTTAGAAGTGTTTTTTCACTACTTTTTTTAAGTAGTTCACATCGAAAATGCAGAGTTCCGTTATAAAAGTTGTTTACATGCTTCATCCGTCTATGGCTATTTTAACCAGCATCATGCACACAGGACGCTATATTTCAGTGCTCACTTACTTTCCAGTATGTGAAAAAATAATTCCATCATGAAACTCCATGTTAGTAATAAAATGTTTAGCTTCTAATATAAAACTCTGCATTACTAGTACAACCTTGCATTGCTACCATAATTTTTCTAGTATAAAACTCCTCATAAGCAATACTTACACAACTGAAGTGAGAAATTATGTATATTATTCTATCCTAGATACAATGAGGATAAATAATGTGTATTAGCACCAACAACAACAACATACTCAATGTATTCCCATAAGTGAGGTCTGGGTGGGTAGGATGTATGCAGACCTTACCCCTACCGGGGTAGAGAGGTTGTTTCTAATAGAGATTTGGCTCAAAAGAAACGTAAACGATGCAGGATTATAAGGAAAATAAGACATCAAAATATCAAGATACAAAACAGATGAAGAACAATTAATAATACACATTGAAGAGTAAAGAACTATGTGATACCCAGATAATACTACTAAGAAAGGAGAAGATGATGCTAGCCCCCTGCCTCTCCTACACAAAATGCGACATTACTCAACTACCTACTAACAATGTGTATTAGCACCACCGAGTTAAAAATCATGATTTATTATGCAGTAACAGTAAATAATTTTTAATTTAAAAGAACTTTGAACTAAAACTTTTACAAATGTATTATATAGTAAAGCTAATTCTATATTTTGCTAGTGCAATCCATTTACAGAATCACAATAACAACATACTCAGTGAAATCCCACAACGTGGGGTCTGGGGAGGGTAGAGTGTACGCAGACCTTACCTCTACCTTGATAGGTAGAGCGGCTGTTTCCGAGAGACCCTCGGCTCAAGACAAAGCACAAACACAAGCAAAGTAAGACAAACAAAGTCATGATAGCGAATTCTGAAAAAGAAGCAATAACTAGTGCAGGTAAATAAGACAAACAAAATACACATAGCAGCATACATCAAACGATAGGGACAGGGGACTATAAAGCAATACTGTGTCTACTAGTATGATAGGCTAAGCGGATCTACAATAATAATACTACAACTACCAGTTTGTAAGCGTAGGTAGGACTACGCTGAACTACCTACTACCCTTCTACCCTAATCTGTGTCCTACATAACCCCCTATCTAAGGTCATGTCCTCATTTACAGAATCACCTATGTTATTATTCACCAGAAAACAATCTGTAGTCTATTCATTGCATAACAATCTCTATACCATAATCCCTGCATAACTAGTCTGTAAACCAAATGGACCCAAATTGTCCATTTTATCTTTCACACTCTACCTACCACAGTGCCTTATCCAAAAACAAATCTACCTATCACATCACAGTGTTCATTTCGTCAATCTATGTTATCCAGACTTTACTTCCTCAGTTGATACATTGTCGCCCTTTGCTTGCTTTGGACGAGTGACTAGCCATTTTTTAGGAATACCAGTGAATAGCCGTTTTAGTAATTCCAATTCTCATCTTTCACTTTTGTTTCTGAAGCACCTCACTCTAGAATTACAACTCTAAATATCCACTAGTTTTGCTTCAATGACCACATGTTTCAAGCTCCCTATCGAGCTTAACCATCCTTGTATTAACAGATTTTCTATTCCAGTTAATGCATCAAATTGGTATCAGCGCAGTTGGTTAGTGGTAAAGTTGCAATATCTCTGGTCATAGGAAAAGATTTGCGATGTGTTAGTTAAAGCACTCTCTTGAAGCCAAAACTATCCGACTCATAAATCAGAATACCGTCAAACTTGGCAATTGATTTCTAATGCAGGAATCAAGGGCGGGATATCACTTTGTTATCCAGATTCTTCTTGGATCACAATATTCAACCTAGAGAAAACATACCACCTATGTTGTTCGGACTCGCGCCCAAGGGTGTGGTCAATGAAGTGCGTTGAGAACTATGACGTCTCGGGTTCAAATCCCATCAGAGACAAAAAAACTAGGCGATTTCTTATCATTTGTCCTAGCCTTGGCGGATGGAGTTACCTGGTACCTGTTGCTGATGGAGGGTAGCAGGTATCCCAGGGAATAAATCAAGGTGCACGCAACCTGGCTCAGACACCATGGTTATCAAAAAAAAATTGTTCCGACTCTCCAAAAAATGATGCTACACCTTTATCGGATCCTCCAAAAATGAACTACTTTCGGAGGATCCGACATGCACTTGAGTTCAAGCAACATGACATACCACCATTAATTTATAAGCATTTGAAACAACACATCAATCGGTCATACGATGAGAAACTCACTAAGACATAAAACAAAGAGCAAAACAAACTACCTATGTTGTTCGGACACTCCAAAAAATAATGCTTCCACAAATGATGTTGCACCCATGTTGGATCTTCCAAAATGCAATACTTCTAGAGGATCCAACTCGTACCAGGCAGCATATTTGAAGAGTTCAAGCAACATAGCATACCACCATTATTAATTTATAAAATTTGAAGCAACACATCAATCCGGTCATACGATGTGAAACTCACTAAGACATCAAACAGAGAGCAAAACAACCTACCTATGTTGTTGGGACTCTCCAAAAAATTGAAATTGTACCTCCGTTGGATCCTCCAAAAATGCAGTACTTTTAGAGGATCCGACACACATCCCGAAACATTTTTGAAAAGTCCGAACAACATAGCATACCACCATTAGTTTATAAGAATGTGACTCAACTCATGTAAGCAACATATCACTAAGACATAATAATAGAAAATTCAATCAAATTTTATTTAACAATGAAAAAATAAACACTACACTAATTAGCAGCAAAAAAAAAACACTATTATACGTAGTTTAACTTTACACTAAATCATTCAAAATTTAGCTACTACAGTTTTTTTGTGTAGATCCACATACATGACTGAAAATAATCAATTTCGACAAAAAAATTAAACATAATTTCAATAGATCTGTTAAATAACTACCTAAATCAGAGTATTTTGTTGTTGAGTGAGCGATTTTTCTAATCTTTTTGCCGTAGTAAATGGCAAACGTAGTCGGAAAGGAAAGGGGGAATGGTTTTCAGATGAGAAAAGGCGCAAATAGTCCTCTGAAATTGGGGTTTCACTCAAAAGATTCCATATTGTTTTGAGGTTGAGCACTAATAGTCCTCTATCTTACCAAAGTTAGTGCACATTTAGTCCTGGGTAATTGATTCCGTATACAACTAACGGAATATTCCACCTTTTCCAAACAAAAAAATGTTATTCTCTCTGTCCTAATTTATATAACATTTTTTCATTTTTAATTATGTAAACGAATGGAACTTTTCTATATTTATAATAATGTAATTTTAAATTTATCATTTTATCCTTAATAAAATGATTTGTAGTCACATATTTTTTAATATTTTATTTTAGATCATACATTTTAAAAGTTTTCATTTTCTTTTAGATTTTGTGCTCGATCAAGCACCCTGTATAAAATGGGACGGAGGATGTACGTTCTTTGCTGTACTCTCCTTCTCTACTCTCTTTCAAAAGGAATAAGAATTAGTATCAGCCAAATATACTCCTAATAAAAATTAATGGTAAAGGGCTCATGGACAAATATTTACATCACATCAAAACATTATGTATTTGTATCAAATCATGTGAACTTACTATAGTTAGACGATTTAATGAAATAAAAATGCATGTTAATTTATTATAATTAAATATTAAAAATTTATGTACAAACACATGTCATGCATTTATTAGCTTAGAATAAACGCCAAAGTTTTTATCCAACAAAACTCGCTACCTTAATTTTTTACATGTAACATTTTGAACCTATTACAGATAAAGGCTTGATTAGACTACACGTGAAATTAAATTCTTCCTAATGGCTGATTAGACTATTTGATTTGTTGTGTCCTCGATTATATAAGGAATGGTAACGGGACATGGGTGAAGGATTAATGAGACAGAACGGGACACGTGAACTACAATCAAATATTTAAATTTCTTGTATTTTTAATATATGCATAATTCTAATCAACGGCTAACAAATGGCTCTTAATTGTCATGATGATGCAACGGCTGCTAACACTAGCAGTACGTGATGCCAATTATTTTTCTTCTTTATCTAATATTTTCAACATAATTGGAGGGAAACTTTGAGGCATAGAATAATGTTTTTCAACAATTATTGGAGTGAATTATTTGGAATAGATTGGCTTACTGACATATTAATAACTGTGTGCAGTAGTCCCATTGGTGAATAGTGAGCATGCAGTTAAAAATGCAAACGGAGGTGTTTAAAACGATATCATACGATACAAGTGGAAGTGATCTATGGAAAAAACGTAGGCAGTTCGAATCCCGTTTATCGATAAATATATTATATATTCAAGATTAAAATTATTTTTTATGTATATATAATATATATTTAATTTCTTTTTTTCTTTATGTGTTTATTTTTTTATACTTTAAATCTCTTAATGAAAATCTTGCGTATGATAAAATTGTACTTCATCTCTTCATTTCATCAATGTGATTCAAGATTTTTACACAGAAGAGATAACATATACTAGACAAGCCACGTTCAACGAGCTCGACCCAAAAGACAAATCCCCCTACTCTCATATGTAGGGGGTTTCGAACCTGAGACCTCCATTATGAAAGCCCTATGATCAACCAACTGAGCGACCCTTACAGGTACTGTGATTCAAGATTTTAACTAAGGAGAACTTGAAATATAAGAAAGTAAACGCACATAAACGCAGTTGGACTAAAAATGATATGTGGAATAAACTAAATGTCATGTCATTTTTTGTTGCTTAAATAGTAGTTGAATGACTTTGGATGTGATATATGAAAAGTTGAACGACCTTGTACTTACAAAATAAAGAAATATGACCTTCAGAGAACAATACACATAGTTAAGTGACCTTTTGTGTTACTAACTCCCTTTTTCAACTAAATTCATTGTTTCGTTAACTAATATTAAGTTATCTTTGGGTAAATAAGATAATCTAGCAATATTTATGCTACTATATTATTATAAAAATAGATATTTCAAAGTGAAATATTGGTCGACGATAATATTTTGAAATTTTTGACATGCTTTTATATCCTTAAAAAATAAAGTTATCTCTTTATAGCGCAATTTCATATTGGATAATAATGTAATATGTTTTGTCGACTTATTTTTAGATATTTTAAGACTGCCTAATTTTAAGACCATGAATCACAGTCTAGTGGAATAGTTGAAGGAGTCTTTCAAGTATCAAGATTTTACTCTTTATGAATTTTAAGGACCAAAACTTTCTATGATTGGATTGGTGATTAATATGCAATTTTTAATTACTACTTAAATATTCATTCAGGTATTAACATGCCATGCATGTTCGTAAAAACTCGTAGCTATAAATACATTAGTGCAATATTTAAGGCTATACGTCTGGTTATTGTATGTTTCTTGGTGATAACTTGGTCTCATGATCTGCCAAACGACAAGCTATTTTATCCCGCTCTAGTGCAGAGGCCGAGTATCGAGAGGTGGCCAATGTGGTTTCTGAATCCCGCTAGCTCTGTAATCTCCTCTTAGAGCTTCACTTTCCAGTTCACAAAGATACCTTGGTTTATTGTGATAATGTTAGTGTTGTATACCTTTCTGACAATCCAGTTCAACATCAGCGCACTAAACATATTGAGATGGATATACATTTTGTTCGCGAAAAGGTAGCTCGTGGACAAGTACGCGTCCTACATGTCCCTTTCAGGTATCAAATTGCAGACATTTTTTACCAAAGGTCTTCCATCAGTTCTATTTGACGATTTTAGGGACAGTCTCAACGTACGAAGACCGCCCGCTATGACTGCGGGGGTGTGATAAAATCTGTGATATACATAGGTTTGTATATCATGTATATCACGGTTTCACAAGGCAATTTACCTAGTCTGAAATCGTGATATACACGGTATACATACCAGTGTATGTCACGGTTTTGTGCCTTATTTAGTGTAAGGTTCTGTGCCTTATTTAGTGTAACGTTATTGTATTAAATTAGGATTATACACTTACCATAATTATATGATTCTTGTACTACTAGAATATGGTTTTGGGAGTAGAATAGGAATATGATTTTCCTATTATGAAAAATTATAAATTGTATATATACTCTTTTATTAATAAAAATAATCAAGAGATTATTTCTTTCAGTAAGTCTATGTTTTCACAGGTTGTGTATTAGATGAATAAAATTTCTTTAACTTGCTTGAATTTAGAGTGAATAAATTGGTTGTGCCACATATTACAATGTTCAAAATTTTCAATATTAATTCCATCACGCATAAAAGACTTGATGTCGTGGGATCAGAGGTGGATTCAAAATTTAAACTTTATGTCTTCAATCTTTAAGGTTTTTAGCATTAAACCCGTTGCATTTTTAAAATGTGTGTTCAAATCTATTGTTTGTTATAATAATTAGCAAATTTTTACACATAAATTTATGTTCGGCAACTAAGGTAATGGATTTAAACCTGGTGTTGCAACGCTATATCTACCTCTAGGTGAGATGGTAAGTACCACTCCATCCTTTATTAAATGTTTTGAGTCTGAGTACTGAAAATGAAGTTGTCTATTGTAAGGAGTGCTTCATCTCTGAAATGAGACTTCCATGCGTGAATCTTGAAGGCCTTCTTTTATATGTTTGAATTAATTATAATCTTCAAAAAAATTAATTAGCAGACTATTTGTAGAAGAACGTTGAATAGTTGTACAACTGATTTCTAATCACTCTAATTTTATTGTGGTATCGTGATACAGATTGTTATTGTTCTGAATTTATCTTTTTCTTTTTGGTTGTGAAAGAGGATTCGAGATTTAAATTTGATAGGTCCTACATTTAAGGTGTTTACTTCTTATCACTGAACCACAATGCACGTTTAAAATTATATCAAATCTAAATTTGTCACACTTTAATCAAAATATTTTGTTGTATAAATAAATCTATGCTCCGCGCACATTGAAAATACTAAAATTAGATGAACTCGACAACGAAAAGTTGCATCCATCTCTCTTTCCCTAGGCAATTGAGATGGGAAAAAAATCTTGAAATTGTTGGTACTCTATTGTACTTTATAAAGCAGTACGGGAAGTAAATAACTATTACAAGTGTTCGAAAGGATAAATAAATGGTCAATCTTCAAAACTGTCGCAAGCTTGTTGTGTCTTGAATCTTGATAACCTGAAATCAAGAAACAACTAGATATGGATGGTTACAACGTTGTGTGTTGAGTCGAGTGATTGTCATCTGTCCTTAAGATAAGATTGCCCCGTATATATGCTTTTACGTTAGCGGACAATAGTCTCCCAAGATAAAACAACGCTTTAATCTCAACGCTATAAAGCCAATAGGTTGAGTCTGACGAAGAAAACAATTATGAATCGACTTGCTGAAGATATGGAAAAGGAAGGAAGAGTTTCTGTTTACTCTTCTGTTTTGTCTCTGTGTATATAGTGTGTCTCTGTTGTGTATATCTTGTGTATATGAGGGTCTTTGCTCACTGTTTTTCGTCACTGTTTTTGCTGTGTTTTTGGTGACTGTTTCGTGCTATTTTGCTGTCTGTATGTGTCTCCACAATTGAGCCAAAACAGCTCAATATATAGCATCACGAGAGGGTTGTTCAACTGCCCAAAACACTATTGTAAATTGTCATTAAGAGGCTGTTAATTGCTTTTTTAAGGTCATTAGTGTGGCATGTTAAAGGCTATAAGTGAAGTTGTTCATGGCCATTGAAGGTGGGTGTTTATAGAGGAGTTAATCAGCCAAGTAATGGCTGGTTAATGCTCTAAAAAATAGTCCAACGGTAGGCAAAAAGTTTTCTGCCTTCCGTCACCCCAAAATCAACTTTCCGGAAACTCGAGGGACCAAACTGTAAATATTAAGCAATTTGGGGTCCAAAAAGATAATATCAGAAAGTTCCCACAACCCATGACCGGACGGACGGGCGGCGGCGGCGCGCGTGTGGTCTTAGCCTTGAACCCAAGCACATCTAGGTCCTCCCTCCTTTAAACACATGGAATACTCCTTGGGGTCCCAAACCCTTTACCACATTAGAGACTTATATAGAAAGCAATTCTTCCTATTCCCACCGATGTGGTAGATTTGTCCCACACCATATTTCCATGCCTCAAACACCTTACTTCGTGGACCAATATCTCTTTTATTTCTCAACGAAATTTGACGATTCTTGGCCCTACGGTCATCTACTCACTTAGTAGATTATGCATGTGTGAAGAGACAAAGCCTCCAACATGCGGAACACTAGTGTTTAATTCATTAAACATGGGTGGACGCACCTCCCCGCCAAAGGCAAATTTCCAACAGAAATAACATCTCATGTTATTCTTTTATTTAGATATAGTGAAAGAGATCAAGAAAATAAAATTATCTTCGTTAATTAATTCATTCTCTTCAATAATTTATTCAATGAGGTGTAGATATAGCATTCTTTTTGGTAACTAAGGGGCAGTTAGGTAGAGGAGGACAAGGACCATCTCTCATAGGATGACAATGGCAATTTTTCTCAAAATCACAATAACTATAGATATCACCTACACCTTTGTAACATGAATCTATACAATGTTTTTTATATTCATTTGATGAATCTACACAACCAAATTTCTCAAAAATTGCTTCACACTTGTTATAACCATAGTCATCAACTGAGGGATGAGATCTTTGTGCATTTCCTTCAACTTTCATAAAACAAAAACAAAAAATAAGTTAATAAAATATTTGGTAATACATGAATAACTAATAGTACATAAATAATTACATTCTGCATAATTAATCTCTACATAAAATAATATAGATTTTCTCATAACTAATTCTTCCATTACTAAACTTGCATAACTCTAATTACCATCTACTAAACGACTATAGCACGACTGTGGAGGGTAAGCCATGTATCTGTTATACAAAATATTTGGTAACTTACTGTTAGGTTTAAATGATAGATTGAATGGGAAATGGAGCATTTGTCCCACATCGGTAGTGGAAAGAAAAGTGGGAGTTCCCTCTTGCTTTATAAAATAAGCATTTGTCTCCCACATCAGTAGTGGAAAGAAAAGTGGGAGTTCCCTCTTGCTTTATAAAATAAGCATTTGTCCCACATCGGAAAAAGAAAGGAAAAGAGAGGTGTATATATTACATTACACCTTCTCCAGTCACTAAAAGGGTTGAGGGGGCAAGGACCCCTCGCGCCGTCGTAGTCGGCTTCGGATTCGGATTCGGATTTGGTCAAATGATCTGATTGATTGATAATCTTTTTGGACCAAAATTTCTTTAATTTTAATTATTTAATTAATTATTATTTAATTAAAATTAGCTTATCCAATCCTACCCGTTAGTGACCCGGATCCGCGTGTCTGACTCGCGACCCGATTTCTTTCCAATATTTAAATTTCCCACCAGATTTTGGTGGCTGTTCAGAAGGGTTGCAAACCTTCAGAAACAGTACTTCCATGGCTATAAATTCGTTTGATTCATCAGAATTTTACTTACGAATTTTCTGAAAACTACAAACTTCTTCTTCTTCTGCACAAATAAATTATGTGTGATATATTGTCGTTGAGTGGTTCGCCGCTACCTGAATTTGGAGTACTGCTATTCTGGTAAGATAATCGTTCTATCCTGGGAGGGATATTCCATCAACCTCGAGTACTGTGAGGGGAATAATTTCCTTAAGGACACACTCTGAACTAAGTGGGCTCGATTATATTCTGAAAAAAGAAATTATTTTTCAACACTGATTCTGTTCATTTTTCAGTTATTATTGTTTACTGTTTTTTTTGGAATACAGATTAATAACAATCTTAAGGAAATTATATTTTTAGATTAATTTGTATTCTGTTTTGGAGACTAAAACATGTGTGGTTTTCTACTCCGTATGAAATTTCATATTCTGACTTGAAGACATAAAAACTTCGTTGTAATATTAAAGTTCATACTTGTACAACGAATTGAAGAACATAAAAACTTCATCATTGTTGTATTCTGGTTTGGAGATTAAAACTTGTGTAGTTTTCTACTTCATATGAATATTAGTATTCTGACTCGAAGATATAAAAACTTCGTTGGAATACTAAAGTTTCATAATTATACTGCGATTTGAAGAAATAAAATCTTCATCGTTTAAGTCTGTGATTGAATTGCTATTCGGTTTTATTAACTAAAACAGTTTGTCGATTTGACAGTGACAAACGAATAATGGCAATTGAGACTGGAACTACCTCTGCAAATACTGCACCAGCGGTTACTCCTACAACTCGTACCGATGTGCCACCGGCTGAGAAACCTGTGAAGTTCACCGGTGCCAACTTTAAAGGATGGTAGCAAAGAATGTTCTTTTGGCTTACCACCCTTGGTATGCAAAAGTTCACCAGTGAGGACCCTCCCGTGCCTGCCGCCGACATGCCTGACAACCAACAGTTCGTGGTTACTGAGGCTTGGAAACAAGCTGATTTTTTGTGCAAAGGCTACATTTTGAGTGCCTTAGAAGATGACTTGTACAACATCTACAGTGCAGTAGAGACTTCCAAAGAACTATGGAGTGCACTTGAAAAGAAGTACAAAACCGAAGATGCTTGCTTGAAGAAGTTTGTGATTGCCAAATTCCTAGACTACAAAATGGTGGATGGAAAAACCGTTGGAACCCAAGTTCAAGAGCTTCAACTTATCTTCCATGACATTATTGCTGAAGGTATGGTAGTAAATGAAGCATTCCAAGTGGCTGCAATGATTGAGAAGTTGCCGCCCTCATGGAAAGATTTCAAGAATTATCTTAAGCACAAAAGAAAGAAAATGAAGTTGGAAGATCTTGTGATTCGTCTCAAGATCGAGGAAGATAACAAAACCACTGAGAAGAGGTACCGTAAGACTTCACCAATTGAAGGGGCAAACATCGTTGAAGATGCTGCTCTGAACAAGAACAAGAAAAGAAAGAGGCCTTCTGGAAAGGAGAAGGATTCCAACAAGAAAAAGTTCAAGGGCAACTGCTTTAATTGTGGGAAAGCTGGACACAAAGCCCCAAATTGTCGTCTCCCGAAAAAGAACAAGGGAAAAGGACAAGCCAATATGGTGGAAAAGAATGATAATATGGATGATCCGTGTGCAATGCTATCGGAGTGCAATTTGGTTGTAAACCCAAATGAGTGGTGGCTTGATTCTGGTGCCACTCGACATGTTTGCGCAACAAAAAAAGCATTTGCAACCTCTGCTCCCGCTGGACCCGAAGAGGTACCGTTTATGGGAAATACTTGCAACGACCAAGGTTGAAGGATATGGGAAGATACTTCGAAGATGACTTCCTAAGGCAAGGTCCCGACTCTCAACAATGTTATGCACATTCCAACAATTCGGAAGAATTTAGTTTCAGCCGGACTACTCGTCAAAAACGGGTTTAAGTGCGTGTTGGTTAGTGAAAAAATTGTATTAAGTAAGAATGATTTGTTCATAGGAAAGGGCTACCTCACCGATGGCCTTTTCAAACACAATGTAATGGTTGTTAACAATATTAATGAAAATTCAGCTTCGTCTTACTTATTGAAGTCAAATGATTTATGGCATGTTCGTTTAGGACATGTCAACTACAAAACATTGCGAAAATTGATTAATTTAGAAGTATTGCCTAAATTCGAGTGTAATAAATCTAAATATGAAATCTGTGTTGAATCTAAGTTTGTTAAACATCCATATAAGTCTATTGATAGGAATTCAAACCCTTTAGACTTAATTCACACAGATATATGTGATATGAAGTCAATACCATCTCGCGGTGGGAAAAAATATTTTATAATTTTTATTGACGATTGCACTCGATATTGTTATGTGTATTTTCTTAATAGTAAGGATGAAGCAATTGATGCATTTAAGCAATACAAGAACGAAGTGGAAATTGAATAAAAAGATAAAAATGATTTGAAGTGATAGGGGTGGAGAGTACGAATCTCCTTTTGCAGAGATATGTTTAGAATATGGAATTATTCATCAAACTACTGCCCCTTACACACCACAATCAAATGGAATTGCGGAAAGGAAAAACCAAACATTAAAGGAAATGATGAATGTCTTACTAATAAGTTCCGGTTTACCGCAAAGCTTGTGGGGGGAAGCTATCCTTACAGCTAATCGAATACTCAACAGGGTGCCCCACAGCAAAACACAATATATTCCATATGAACTATGGAAAGGAAGAAAACCCAACTTGAAATATTTCAAAGTGTGGGGGTGTTTAGCAAAGGTCCAAGTTCCTTTGCCCAAAAGGGTAAAAATCGGACAAAAAACTGTGGATTGTGTGTTTTATTGGCTATGCTACAAACAGCAAAGCTTGTCGATTTTTGGTTCACAAATCGGACAATCCCGAAATTCATGTTAATACGGTAATTGAATCAGATAATGCTGAATTCTTTGAAAACATTTATCCGTATAAAACTGAATGTGAGTCGTCAAGTGAAAGATCTAAACGACCGCGGGAAAAACCAAAGGAAAATACACCAAGTAAAGAGGATGCAAGGCGTAGCAAACGTCAAAGGACATCTACTTCCTTCGGACCAGATTTTGTGACATTCTTGCTTGAAAATGAGCCTCAAACACTTAAAACAGCGATGTCTTCTTCTGATTCAACATTTTGGAAAGAGGCAGTCAATAGTAAGATTGAATCAATTTTGAACAACCATACATGGGAATTGGTTGATCTTCCTCCTGAAAATAAACCTTTAGGATCAAAATGAATTTTTAAAAGGAAAATGAAAACTGATGGCACTATTGACAAATATAAGGCAAGACTTGTGGTCAAAGGTTATAGACAAAAAGAAGGCCTTGATTACTTTGACACATATTCGCCGGTAACAAGAATAACATCTATTCGGGTGTTAGTGGCACTGGCAGCCGTATATGGTCTTGAAATCCATCAAATGGATGTCAAGACAGACTTTCTTAAATGGAGAATTGGAGGAAGAAATTTACATGTAACAACCTCGAGGGTTTTGTGGTTCCCGTAAAGAAAGGAAAGTGTGCAAACTTGTTAAGTCACTTTATGGACTTAAACAAGCACCCAAACAATGGCATGCGAAATTTGACCAAACAATGTTGGCAAATGGATTTAAGATTAATGAGTGTGACAAATATGTTTACATTAAAAATACTCCAAATCATGAAGTCATTGTTTGTTTATATGTTGATGACATGTTGATAATGAGTAGAGATATTACTGATGTAAATGCTACGAAGCGTATGTTGGCTAGCAAATTTGATATGAAGGACTTAGGAGTTGTTGATTTGATCTTAGGCATCAGAATTCATAAAACTCTACAAGGTCTAGCATTATCACAGTCTCATTATATTGAAAGAGTACTTGACAAGTTTAAGTATTTAAATTTAATGTTGCAAAGACTCCAATTGATGTAAGTTTTGCACTTCAAAAGAATGAAGGTGAAAGTGACTCACAATTCACACCCAAACATATGCTTTGCATTATAATAAATATCCCACAATAATTGAGGGATATAGTGATGCAAACTGGATCACCGGATCATCGAAGTTAAATCCACGAGTGGATATATTTTCACCGTTGGTGGAGGAGCCAGTGTCTTGGAAATCATCAAAACAGACATGCATCGCCCGCTCTACAATGGAATCTGAATTTATAGCTTTAGACAAGGCCGGTGAAGAAGCTGAATGGCTCCGGAATTTCTTAGAAGATATTCCATTCTGGCCCAAACCTTTGGCTCCTATATGTATACATTGTGACAGTCAAGCAACAATAGGTAGGGCAGGGAGCGTAATGTACAACGAAAAATCTCGTCACATACGACGAAGACACTATACCGTTAGACAACTCCTCTCTAGTGGCGTTATCACGATTGACTATGTAAAGTCAAAGAGATAACGTGGCGGATCCGCTTACAAAAGGCTTATCTAGAGAGGGAGTTAGTAGATCATCAATGGGAATGGGGTTAAGGCCGAGGACAAGTCATCATGGCGGTAACTCTACCTAGCAGACTGGAGATCCCAAGAGCCAGGTTCAAGGAGATCAAAAAAAGTTGTGACTGACGGTTCAACATTGTCAAATAACTCAACCCATTCTCGGATGAAGACAATGTTCAGAAATAAGGATAAAACCTTATGGCTTGTTAATGAGTTAATAAAGCATTAAGGTTCTTTAATGATTATCTAAATGCGCGGTGTATGACCAGATAGTGTGGTTATAGGACCACATGTTTAGAAATCACCTATGTGAGTGTTAAGTGTAAGCCGCTTTAAAGGGGAATGACAGTGAAGGCCCATTCTCTATGCACTCATAAAACCAGGAGGTGTTCATGGCTGAAACGAACACAACCGTGAGAACCATAAACGGTTGAGGGTTGATTGTGTGACTTATGTTGTCTAGGTATACAACAAAGTTCGACGGTTTAAAGATATCAAATCTACCGATTGATCGAATATATCCGATATAAGTTCACTACGGAAAGTTCAAAGGGAAACCTACTTATCCAGATGCAGTCAATCCTCGCTTGTATATCACATTTGTCTGCGCATTCTTTTATATTATAGCCATTCCCCATTCATGTGGGGGATTGTTGGGTTTAAATGATAGATTGAATGGGAAATGGAGCATTTGTCCCACATCGGTAGTGGAAAGAAAAGTGGGAGTCCCCTCTTGCTTTATAAAATAAGCATTTGTCTCCCACATCGGTAGTGGAAAGAAAAGTGGGAGTTCCCTCTTGCTTTATAAAATAAGTATTTGTCCCACATCGGAAAAAGAAAGGAAAAGAGAGGTGTATATATTACATTACACCTTCTCCAGTCACTAAAAGGGTTGAGGGGGCAAGGACCCCTCGCGCCGTCGTCGTCGTCGCTCGGATTCGGATTCGGATTCGGATTCGGATTCGGTCAAATGATCTGATTGATTGATAATCTTTTTGGACCAAAATTTCTTTAATTTTAATTATTTAATTAATTATTATTTAATTAAAATTAGCTTATCCAATCCTACCCGTTAGTGATCCGGATCCGCGTGTCTGACCCGCGACCCGATTTCTTTCCAATATTTAAATTTCCCACCAGATTTTGGTGGCTGTTCAGAAGGGTTGCAAACCTTCAGAAACAATACTTCCATGGCTATAAATTCGTTTGATTCCTCAGAATTTTACTTACGAATTTTCTGAAAACTACAAACTCCTTCTTCTTCTGCACAAATAAATTCTGTGTGATATACTGCCGTTGAGTGGTTCGCCGCTACCTGAATTTGGAGTACTACTATTCTAGTAAGATAATCGTTCTATCCTGGGAGGGGATATTCCATCAACCTTGAGTACTGTGAGGGGAATAATTTCCTTAAGGACACACTTTGAACTAAGTGGGCTCAATTATATTCTGGAAAAAAAAATATTTTTATTTTTCAACACTGATTCTGTTCATTTTTCAGTTATTATTGTTTACTGTTTTTTTTGGAATACAGATTAATAACACTTATTGCACGACACTTAATAGATTGCATAAAATTAACTTATGGTGTGTTTGGTATCGTCTAAAATAATATATTTTCCCCGAAAATAATTATCTTGGGAAATGTTTTCTGAAAATTAAGTGATTTTTTACTTGTTTTCTAGTACTTTGGTAAGTAAACATAAAATATAGACCCAAAAACATTTATATATAATATAGACAAACGTTGTGAGAATGAGTGAGATATGGAAAGGGGTTTGGGTCGGGGTGGGAATGAGGAGACGGGGTTCGTGGGTGTGGGGTGAGGGATAGTTGGGGGTTTGGGTCGAGGCAGGGGGCGGGTAAGGTATTGGGGATGGGGAGGAGATAATCGACATGAAATATCACTTTTGAAATTAGTTTTTCTTACTTTCACTAAGAAAGTCATTTTCCAAATTTTGAAGAAACTTGCTTTTCTAAGAAAAAAAATCAAAATATTTGACCAACCAAACACAAAAAAAATTAAAAATATATTTTCCCATGTACCAAACACATCCATAATTATAGTTTTAAGAAAAAGGTTATTCAAAAGGGAAAAAATAATAATAAAGATTGCATAAACCATATACCTGACGCCACGACTAGCAAAACTAGAAGACCACTACAAATGATCTTCATTCTTAGGCAGCAAATTTTGCATAGAAATTGGTGTAAATTCGTGAGGATAGTAAAGAAGTTGATGACTATCTTGCTTTATAATTTATATAATGGAAATTGAAATCATCCTTAGGTAAGTTATTTTTAATTTTAAATAATATGGTAAGTGAGCATGAAACCAATGAATTTGCCATATTTAGATAATCTAATAATGATGCCTATTGGATTCACTTGAGAATTTTCGGGAAAAATTAACGGAAAATCCTGTCGAGACACAATTTAACAATATATTAACGATGATATTTTGACGGTGCTTGAGTTTTTGGAATCCAACCCGTTGATAAAATTATGTGGTGGTTAAAAGTGTTCGTCGGAACATTTTTTAAAACAGATTTTTCTATTGTCGTTGGTGTAAGATTGAACTCACATAGTTCTCAATTGCAATAAATCGTTATAGTTATTAAATAGATTTTTAATAACACGTCTCAATCGAAATATTATATTTTTCAATAATAAATGAATACTTCAGCTAAAACATCTGTCAATTATATAATAAAATTCTCAAAATTTATCATGTGCTATAAAAGTCAATAAAAGCCATGATATGAAATGAATAATTTGCATACACATTTTCTAAAGTCTCAACCTATTTTGAGTAAGAGAGTCAATGACGTTTACTGTTTGACCTTTAAGGTTTTTATTTATTTTAGCCAGATTATTTTGAATACAAATAAATCTATGCTTCACTTAACCCAATGACAAAAGATTGCATCCACCTCTCTTCGCCTAGGCTATGGAGATGGGGAAATATTGAAAGTAACATCTCATGATATTCTTTTATTGAGATATAGTGAAAGAGTTCACCACGAATTGAATTGAATTTCCATTATCAACAATTATGCCATGATTATTGCTCAAATTGAAATAAGACGAGGATTATCTTATGCGGACGGCATATGAGAAGTGGCTCCGATGTCCATGTACCAATTTACGTTCGGAAGATTTAATCTAAGTGTATGCATCGCATCCTCAATATCCGTAGGTGTCGGACCCAAAATTGGGCCCGCAATAGTGAAGGCCTGCTGAGGCGAGGCCCAAGCAGGCCAGCCTGACACCAAATTTTTAATTAAGTGAGGGGCATGAAGGACATTTTTAAGGACGAAATGTGGATGTGAAGAGGGCAAATTTGTGTGACCATAAAACATATATTTTCTTCAACAAGTAATTGTACCATTACTTTTGGTAACTAAGGGACAATTTGGTAGAGGACAAGGAGCACCTCTCATAGGATGACAATGGCAATTTTTATCATCATCACAATAACCATACATATCACATACACCTTTGTAACATGACTCTATACAATGTTTTTCACATTCATTTGAAAAATCTACACAACCAATTTCTCAAAAATTGCTTCACACTTGTCATAATCATAGTCATCAATTGAGGGAGGATACGAATCTAGACTCATATACATTACAACAACAACAACATACCCAATGAAATTCCATAATGTGGATCTGGGAATGGTAGAGTGTACGCAGACTTTACATCTACCTTGGTAGGTAGAGCGATTATTTTCGGAGACCCTCGACTCAAGACAAAACATAATCACAAGTAAAGCAATCAAAACAAAGCAAGACAAGTGGTCAGACTCAAACAAGATATTAAAGCAGTATAAACATGATGATAACAAAATCGAATACGCCATGGTAGCATATTATAACAAAAGGAAGCAGTATCTAATGCAGCTAAATAATATAAACAAAGTACACTAAAAACACATAGCAACAAAAATCAAACTACAAAGGACTATAAAGCAATATTATGCTTATACGTGTGATAGACTAATCGGGCCTACATCAATAACACTACAACTATCATTTTGTAAGCGTAAGTAGGACTACGCTTGACTACCTACTACCCTTCTACCCTAGTTCGTGCCCTCCACAACCCCTATCTAAGGTCATGTCCTCAGTAAGTTGCACATGCATCATATATCATCTAATCACCTCTCCCCAATACTTCTTCGGCCTACCTATACCCTTCATGAACCCATCCATAGCCAATATCTCACACCTCCGCACTAGGGCATCTATGTCTCTCCTTTACATATGCCCGAATCATCTCAACCTCGTTTCCCGCATCATATCCTTCACCGAGGCCACTCCCATTTTGTCCCGAATATCATCATTTCTAATCATATCTCTCCTTGTATGCCCACACATCCATCTCGGCATTCTCATCTCCGCAACTTTTATCTTTTGTACGTGCGAAGTCTTGACTTGCCAACACTTCATCCCATACAACATAGTCGGTCTAACCACCACCCTATAGAACTTGCCTTTAAGTTTTTGTGGCACCTTTTTATTGCACAAAACTCTAGATGCGAGCCTCCATTTCATCCATCATGCCCCAATACGATGTGTGACATCGTCATCAATCTCTCAATTTTCTTGGATAATAGACCCGAAGTACTTGAAGCTTCCTTTCTTCGGAATGACCTGAGTGTCAAGCCTCACCTCCACGCATGTTTCATGATCGCTCCCGTTGCTAAACTTGCACTCCAAGTATTCTGTCTTGGTCCTACTCAACATGAACCATTTAGACTCCAGAGTCCGTCTCCAAACCTCCAGCTTAGCGTTCACCCCGCTTAAGTCTCATCAATTAGGATTATGTCGTATGTGAATAACATACACCATGGCACCTCCCATTGGATTTGTCGTGTCAGTCCATCCATCACCAAAGCAAATAAGAATGGTCTAAGAGTTGATCCCTGGTGTATCCCCATCATCATAGAAAAGTGCTTTGAGTCTCCTCTCACTGTCCGTACCCTAGTCTTGACTCCGTCATACATATCCTTGATCGTCTTAGTGTGCGCCATAAGTATACCTCTAACCTCCAAATATCTCCATACGGACTTTATCATATGCCTTCTCGAGGTCGATGAAAACAATATGTAAGTCTCTCTTCCTCTCCCTATACTGCTCCACCAACCTCCTAATAAGATGAATGCCTTTAGTAGTCGAACGCCCCAACATGAATTCAAGTTGGTTCTAAAAAATACACACACCTCTTCTCACCCTTATCTCCACGACCCATTTCCCAACTTTCATAGTACGGCTCAGCAGCCTGATACCCCTATAGTTATTGTAACTCTGGATATCACCTTTGTTTTTTGTACAAGGAAATCATTGTACTCTACCTCCATTTTTCGGGAGTTCTTGCCATCTTAAAAATGACGTTAAACAACTCAATCAACCACTCCTTACTTGCCTGCGCTCTTTCAAAATTCAACTAGGATCTCATCAGGCCCGATCGCTCATCCCCTGAGCATCATGCGAACAACACCCTTAATCTCCTCAACCTTAATACTTCTACAATTTCCAAAATCCTAGTACCTTTCGGATTGCTCCAGATCTTCCAGCACAATGTCTTTATCTCCTTCTTCGTTCAAGAGTTTATGGAAGTAAGACTGCCACCTCCGTCTAATACGCATCCTCCACCGGTACTTTGTCGTCCTCGTCCTTGATGCACCTCACGTGATCCAAGTCACGGGCCCTCATCTCCCTTGCCTTGGCTAGTCTCTACAACTTATTATCACCATCTTTATCCTTTAATTTCACATACAAGTGTTAAAAAGCCGCCGTTTTTACCGCCGTAACCGCTAGATTTGCCTCCTTCCTCGACATCTTATACAGTTCCCTATTCGTCCACTTCTCTACCTCATCATTGCTTTCTGCCAATTTCGCATATGTCACCTCCACCTTCTTTTGAACTTTACCATTCCACCACCAGTCCCCTCGATGTCCACTACGGTTACCTCACGAGGCCCCTAGCACTTCTCTAGCTACCTCCCGAATGCAACTGGCCGTCTTGTCCCACATACCGATCGCATCCCCACTACTCCCCCAATCCCCCCTGACCATTAACCTCTCTCCATCTCTTTTGCACTAGCCATGATCAAACTCCCCCATTTGATTCTTAACATGTCATCCACAATCCTCTTCTTCTTTTCCATCTTGATCTCCAAATCCATCACCAAAAGCTTATGTCGGGTTGTAAGATCCTCATTCGGAATAACCTTGCAGTCTTTACAAAGACATTTGTCAACCTTCCTAAAGAGAAAAAAGTATATATGAGTCTTAACTACCGAACTACGGAAAGTCACCAAGTGTTCCTCCTTCTTCATGAACCTCGAATTGGCTATCACCATCCCACAAGCTCTAGCGAACTCCAAAAGTGAGACGCTTCTTCCGTTCCTGTCCCCGAGTCCAAAGCCTCCATGCACGTCGTCATAACCCCTCCTTCCCAAAAGTGACATGACATGTCCATTGAAATCCACTCCTATAAATAATTTCTCAGTGGGTGGTATACCTCCCACTACTTAGTCCAAATCCTCCTAAATATGTCTCTTCTCCTCCTCGTCCAAGCCCGCGTGGAACGCATAAGCACTAATAATGTTCATAGTGAACCCTCCAACTACCAACTTAATCGATATCATCCTATCATTGACCCTCATCACCTCTACCACCTGGTCCCTAAGCTCGCTGTCTACTAAAATGTCTACCCCCATTCATATACTTCGACCTACCCGAGAACCATAACTTATACCCGTCTACATCCTTAGCCTTAGGTCCTACCCATTTAATCTCTTGGACATATGCTATATTAATCCTCATCTTCTTAAGAATTTTAACTAGCTCTATGGACTTTCCCTTTAAAGTCTCAATGTTCCAAGACCCTATTCTCAGCCTAGCATCTCCCTTACCCTACTTACCCCCTAACCCTCGCCCCCGTCCCCAACCAAGAACATGACCCTAGTCTACCATCAGTTACCAAAGCCACTAAAGCAAATATAAAATAATAAACTACTCAAACGTTTACCTTAAAACAAGAAAGGATCAAAGTGCAAGCACAAGTTAATAAGAATCTAGAGGCAAGTGAAACCACTACGTCAAGAATGCTATAACTAAAGACAAGAAACGGCAAAATTTAACAACAAGGTTAAGGACAAAGAATGGATATGGAAAATCGGAGGTACCAACTCCAGTTGAATCGAACCTGTTTGCCAACGAAAATCATTGTTCACCGGCATCGGAAGTACTGTTCACTTGAGTTTTTACCAAAAAATTGAGTACCTGCGTAGATCTAGGATAAAAGAATACAAGAACAAGAACAAGAACAAGAACAAGAACAAGAACAAGAACAAGAACAAGAACAAGAACAAGAACAAGAACAAGAACAAGAACAAGAACAAGAACAAGAACAAGAACAAGAACAAGAACAAGAACAAGAGAACAAAAAATAAATGAAATTGCAAAAAAAAAAAACATTTTTCCGTCGCTGCCGGTGGGTGGTCGAGTGGTGTTGTTGGGGTCTTACCGTCGCCGCCGGTGAGTGGTCGGAGCGGCGCTAATGGGGTTTTACCGTCGGAAACGGGGTGGGGGGTTGGTGATGTTACCGTTGGGGGAAGTAAGTTTGAGAGAGAAGTCCATACACAATGGACCCATATACATTGAACAAAATTAATTTAGGTTGTGTTTGGTATGAAGGAAAATATTTTTCACGGAACATATATTTTTGAAAAATAAGTAATTTCTTACTTATTTTTTATGTTTAATAAGAAACATAAAATATCGCCTCATGAGCAATTAGGGATGATGAGGGGGGGATGACTGGTCAGCGTTGGTGGGGTGGGGGCGGAGATGGGGTGAGTGGTTAGCATTAGTGGGGTGGGTTCGAGGCGGGGTCGGAAAAGAGACAATCAATGTGCTACTTATGCAACTTATTTTTTCCTACTCCCACCAATATGAAATAGTTATTTTCATTAGTTTTCTATATTTTCATCGACCAAACACCAAAAAATTGCAGAAAATGTTTATATCTACCAAACACACCCTTATTATATTTTGTAAGAAAATAAATTATCAAAAAGAAAAAGGAAAAACAAAGATTGTATAAATCATATATATACCTGAAACCACAACTAGCAAAACTAGAAGAAGACTACAAATGATCTTCATTCTTAGGCAGCAAATTTTGCTCAGAAACGTTTTGAAGTTCTTGAAGACAGTAAAAAAGTTGATGTCATCTTGCTTAATATAATGGAAATTGAAAATCTTCTTTAGGTAAGTTGTTTTCAATTTTAAATAATATGGTACGTGGGCATGAATTAGTTACAAATTAACTATTTTACCATATTTAGATAATCAAATAATGATGTCTATTGGATTCACTTCTATTTTTTTTTTGAAATATCAATAGAAAATCCAGTCGAGACGCAGTTTAATTGTAATATATTATTGATGATGTTTTAACAGTGCTCAAGTTTACATTATTCAGTCCGCTTATAAAAAATTATGGTGATTAAAGGTGCTCGTTGAAACACTTTAACGAATTTTCAATTGTCGTTGGTGTAAGATTGAACTTGTGAATTTTGAGAGTTTTCGATGGCGATAAATCGTTAAAGTTATCCAACAGATTTTCGATAACTCGTATCTATTGAAATATTATATTTTCCAACAATAAATGGATAATTAATCTATAACATCTGCCAATTATATAATAAAATTATGAAATTCCATTATATGCTATAAAAGTTTATGATGTGAGATGAATAATTTTTATAATTATTACGATTCAACACATATTGCATACATATATTTTAAAGTTTTCCCTCTAGTGGTGGTTAGTTCCACACAAATTGGGATCAGGGGAGATTTTTTTTTTAATATAATGATTAATCATCTTTATAGAAATAAAGTTTCTAAGATTACCAATATAAGTCTAGAGATTTAGACTAAATATTTGATAATTTAATACACTATTTTTGACAAAAAAATCATATGAATATATATTTTCATCACTAAAAATTTTCATTCATTATACAAAGTGCAATTAAGCTATGATTTGACAATTAAAAATAAAAAAAATCAAGTTTATGGATATTTTTTTGCCTATAACAATGAAATATTATTTAAATGTCAGTGATGTTATAATTATAAAATAGTCATTATCTATAACATTCAAAATATTTCGGACCCAATTATACTATTATAGAGCCAACAATGTTATTATAGAGATGTTTTACTGTATTTGGAACCAAATCTATGGACAAAAGTAATTTTAGAGGAAAAGGTTTAATTTTCCCTTATTTTCTACTCTCCTAAAAACCTTCCTTCTAAACATTTTTTAGTTAGTATATTTAAAAAGGGTACATACTATATACCTCTACTGTTTTTTTCTTCAAATATCACGTTTTATTTATGTCCAAACACCCACATATGATTAGTGGATTTAAATAATCTTCAAATATTTATTTAATATTATAAACCTTTGTTGCTGATCTTTCTCGAACCCTACGCATAATTGGATATAATCGAAACTTAGTGCATTCGCTATTTTTTTTTTCAATCTTCAAATATTTGGAATCAAATGGACAAAATTAATTTTAGAGGAAAGTATATAATTTTCCCTTAAATACCCCCCCCCCCGTCCACCCTTTAGGGTTTCTTTGAAGAACCCCATATATAAATTCCACTATTTTCTTTTCCTTAACCCCTTTCTCTTTCGCCAACCAAATAAGGGCTACAGCCTCCAGATATCTCTCTTTCACTATCAAATCTCAAATTCCTTTTTTACCCTTCAACAATGGCTGTAACATTCTCAAATCTCCACACTGAAGCTGGTCTCAAATCCATTAATGACCATCTTTCTGGAAAAACTTATATTTCTGGGTAATTTTTTTCAAGATTTAAACAATTTTGTTATTTTTTAATTAATTTTTAATGGATTATTTGCAGAGATGAGCTAACTAAGGATGATATTAAGGTATATGGGGCAGTTTTGGAACAACCCAGTTCAGATCTTTACCCCAATGCTAGTAAATGGTACCAAACTGTTTCTGCTAAACTTGCCTCAAGGTATATTTTCTTTTTAATGCTACTGTTTGTATTGTTCTTTGAGTTTTTTTTTATTGTTTTTTGCTTTGAAAGTTGGAGTCTATAAGCTTGACACATTTTAATACCGGCTATTTTTGCAATAGCATACCATTCATTAGTCTCTTCTAATGGACCAGTTAAAAGGGCATTTTCGGGAATTGGCTGTGGTGAAAATTTAGGTTAAATACATGACGAACCTAAGAATAGAAGCATTGTAACTTTGTGTTTAAATGATGAAACGATGATGTTTGTATGGATTTGGAGATTTAGGGTTATGAAATCGGCGGGTAGGTTTTGTTTGCGTGAATGCCACCGTCTTTAGTGGCAGCGAGGATGACTTATTGAGGTCGATTGGTGGCGAAGAATGTGTCGACGTGTGATTGGTTGGTGAGATTGAGATCCGAATGTGTAACGAGGAGGAGATTGTGGAAGTCGATTTGGTTGAGTTTACGGACTACGGCGGAGCCGACGAGTCCAAGGTGGCCGGCGACGAAGATCTTGGCTGATGTATCTATCGGCATTTCTTTGTGTGTGTTTGGTTGTTTTTATGATTGATGATGAATTTTGGAGCTCAGTGTTCTTGTGAAAGCTTGTGGGTGTGAGAGTTGTCAGTTGATTATTCTTTTTAATGCTACTGGTTGTATTGTTCACTGGGTTTCAACGTTTTTTTCCTTTGAAAGTTAGAATATTTAGAGTTTTTTTTGTTTTTTTGTGATTAATGACAAAATTTGTAGCTTAGATTTCTTGGGAAAGCTGTGGATCATTCTTTTTTGCTACTGTCTATATTGTTCTTTGGTTGTTCTATTGTTTGCTCCCAAAGTTGGAATCTTTAGTGTTTGGTTATCTTTGTGATTAATGATGAATTTTGGATCTTAGTTTTCCTGGGAAAGCTGTGGGTGTGAAAGTTGGAGGCTCATCTCCTGCTGAAGCTACTCCAGCTAAGGAAGCTGCTAAGGTAATTGATCTCATGTTAAAGTTTGTTTTTTATGGCATTGACCACTTTTGTTTTGCTTATACCATCCATGTAGAAGAGATCATTAATAGTGGGGTTCATCCTAACATGTTTGCATCTACTTTTATTCCAAGTTGTGGTGACAATTTCAACTCAAATTTCATTAACATGCTCTGACCTGCCCATTTCAAAATGGGTTGAAAATGGATCAGCCTACCTTCAATCTTCCCATATATCCCCAACCCGTTTTTGATCCACATAAAATGTGGACGGGTTGAGTTGTGACCCATTTTGCTCAACCCGTCTTCAACCTGCCCCAAACCAACCCAACCCTCCCATTTGCCACCTCTAGTTCCAAGGAATTTGGGTGATGGAATTTGTGTTGGAGAAACTAGTTCTGATAATGAATATCAAGATGCAAAATTTGTTCTGCTACTCTCTAGGGATGTTTGCCACATTTGAGGTGAATTCACCATGTTAAGGGGTTGTTTGGTCAACTGTATTAGAGAAAGTAATGCATGCATTAGCTTTGTGTATTACTAATACTTTGTTTGATACACTTTTTTATCCTATGTATAACTAATGACACCCTATTTGGTATTATCCTATGCATAATTAATACCTAGCAAACCATAGTATTAACAATGTAATGAGTTTTAATGCATGCATAAGCATGATTAAAGGCACAATTGTCCATGATGTCCCTCACATAGTATAGTTTGGTATAGTTTGGAGGGTATTTTGTAAACTAATAATTTTTAAAAATTATGCAATGAATGTTATTTCTAATACACCAAACCAAACGTTGTATAAAAAATAATCACTGCATAACTTATGACATCATTACTAATACCAATGTTACTAATACACCCTATCAACATTATTCTTATACACTCTACCAAACGACCATTAACATGTGTTTTAGATGTGTATACAGGTCTCTTGTGCCCAATTGTCAATAAAAATTATTACTTTATAAAAACATGTCTTATGAATGTTGTCTAGGTGAAATTCCACTCATGCTTTGACAATAATATTCCATAACATGATATTGTTTTTGTTATTTTGCTTAAGATGTTGATCAATTGGCATTCTACCATACCAAGTATCTTAGCTAAAATCTCTTTTTCCCCTTTCTTTTTTGGATGAAAAGATGTGTTGAATTGAACACAACAATCAAACAACATATCTAGTGAAGTCCCACAACGTGGGGTCTAGTGAGGGTAGAGTGTACGTAGACCTTACCTCTACCTTGATAGGTATACTGTTTTCAAAAGACACTCGGCTCAAGACTAAGCATAAGCAAAGCAAGAGAAACAGTCAGACCCGATATAAAAATTATAGTATGAAAATGATGATAACAAAAACGAATAAGCCATTATAAAATATTTTGAAAAAAGAAGCAGTAATTAACGCATGTAATTAAGATAAATAAAGTACACGAAAGAATATACAACATCAGAAATCAAATTACACGAGACTATAAAGTAATACTACGCCTACTAATATGATAGGCTCATCAGGGCTACAATAATAATACTATAACTACCCGTATGTAAGCGTAAGTAGACTATGCTCAACTATCTACTACTCTTTTACCTTAATCCGTGTTCTTCCACAACCTCCTATCTAAGGTCATGTCCTCAGTAAGTTGCATCTATGTCATATTTCGTCTAATCACCTCTCCCAATACTTCTTCGTTCTATCTTTACCTTTTTTGAACTCTTCCATAGCCTACCTTTTTTGTGCCTCTCCTTTGCACATGTTCAAACCATCTCAATATCGCTTCCCTCATCTTATCCTCCACCGAGGCCACTCCCACTCTATCTTGGATATAATCATTTTAATCCTATCCCTCCTTGTATGCCCATACATCTATTTCAACATCCTCATCTATGTAACTTTTATCTTTTGGATGTGCAAAATTTTGATTGGCCAACACTCCGCCTTATACAACATAGTTGGTCTAACCACCACTTTATAGAACTTGCCTTTACATTTTGGTGGCACTTTTTATCAAACAAGACTCCAAATGCGAGCCTCCATTTCATGCACCCTGCACCAATACGATGTGTGACATCGTCATCAATTTCTCTATTTCCTTGAACAATAGACCCGAGATACTTGAAGCTTTCTTTCTTTGGAATGATTGAGTACCAAGCCTCACTTCCATGCCTGTCTCATGGTCGCTCCTGTTATTGAACTTGCACTCCAAGTATTTTGTCTTGGTCCTACTCAACCTGAACCCTTTAGACTTTAGAGTTTGTCTTCAAACTTTCAATTTAGCGTTTACTTCCTACGAGTCTCATTAATCAAGACTATGTCATCTGCGAATAACATATCATGACACCTCCTTTTGAATTTGTCGCGTTAGTCCATCCATCCATCACCAAGACAAATAAGAATGTGCTAAGAGCTGATCCATGTTGCAACCCCATCATCACTGGAAAGTGCTTCGAGTCTCCTCCTACTGTTTGTACCCTCGACTTGGCTCCATCATACATATCCTTAATTGCCTTAGTGTACGCCACATGTACACCTCTAACTTTCAAGCATCTCCATAGAACCTCCCTAGGGACTGTCGTATGCTTTTTAAGGTCGATGAAAATCACATGTAAGTCTTTCTTCCTCTTCTTATACTGCTTCACCAATCTCTTAATAAGATGAATGTCTTTTTGTAGTCGAATGCCCCGACATGAATTCAAACTGGTTCTCGAAATACATGCCTCTTGTCATCCTCATCTCTACGACCCTTTCTCAAACTTTCATAGTGTGCTTAGTAGCTTGATATCTCTATAGTTGTTGCAAGTCGGGATGTCACCTTTGTTCTTGTACAAAGGAATCATTGTACTTCACCTCCATTCTTCGGTCATTTTTGTAGTCTTAAAAATGACATTAAACAACAAAGTCAGCCACTCCAAACTTGTCTTGCCTGCGCTTTTCCAAAATTCAAATGGGATCTCATCCGGCTTGATCACTCGTCCTCGCGCATCCAGCGAACAACACTCTTAACCTCAATCTTAATACTTCTACAATATCCAAAAGTTTGGCACATTCCAGATTGCTTCAGATCTCCCAACACAATGTCTTTATCTCCTTCGTTCAAGAGTTTATGGAAGTAATACTGCTACCTCCGTCTAATACGCGCGTCCTCTACTAGTACTTTGCCATTCTCGTCCTTGATGCACCTCACGTGATCCAAGTCACGGTCCTCTCTCTCGCCTTGGCTAGTCTGTACAACTTATCCCTATTTTTTCCTCTAATTCCACATACATACGTTTAAAAGTCGGTTTTTTTTGCACGTAACCGCTAGCTTTTCCTCCTTCGCCATCTTATATAATTTTCTATTAGTCCACTTCTCCACCTCATCCTTGCTTTCTACCAATTTCGCATACGTCACTTTCTTTGCTTTCACTTTCTCTTGAACTTTACCATTCCACCACCGGTCCCCTCTCTCGATGCCCATCACCGCTACACCGCGAGACTCCTAGCACTTCTCTAGCTATCTCCCGAATGCAACTGATTGTCCTGTCCCACATACCGGTCACATCCCCATTACTCCCCAAGCCCCACTGACCATCAACCCCTCCCCATCTCTTTTGCACTAGCCATGATTAAACTCCCTCATTTGATTCTTAGCATGTCATCCACAACCCTCTTCTTCTCTATCTTGATTTCCAAATCCATCACCAAAAGCACATGTCGGGTTGTAAGATACTCACTCGGAATAACCTTGCAGTCTTTACAAAGACCGTTGTCAACCTTCCTAAGGAGCAAAAAGTCTATCTGAGTCTTGGCCACCGAACTACGAAAAGTCACCAAGTGCTCCTCCTTCATGAACCTTGAATTGACTATCACCATCCCAAAAGCTTTAGCTAACTCCAAAAGTGAGACGCCTCTCTCATTTTTGTCCCCGAGGCCAAAGCCTCCATGCACGTCGTCATAACCCCTGAAGTGACCCGATATGTCCATTGAAATCCCATTCTACAAATAACTTCTCAGTGGATGGTATACCTCCCACTACCTCGTTCAAATCCTCCCAAAAGCACCTCTTCTCCTCCTCGTCCAAGCTCCCGCTTACATTGCGTAAGCACTAATAATGTTCATAGGGAATCCTCCAACTACCAACTTAATTGCCATCATCATGTCATTAACCTCTTGACCTCTATCACCCGATCCTTTTGCTCATTGTCTACCAAAATGCCTACCCTATTCCTATACTTCGACCTACCCGAGAACCATAATTTATACCCGTCTACATCATTAGCCTTAGATCCTACCCATTTGGTCTCCTGGACACAAGCTATATTAATCCTCTTCTTTTTAAGGTTTTTAACTTTCTCTATTCGTTAAAGTCCCAATGTTCCAAGACCCTATTCTCAGCCTAGCATCTCCCTTACCACACTTACCCCACTTACCCTCGCCTCCATCCCCGATCGAGAACATGTCCCTAGTCTACCATCAGTCACCAAAGCCACTAAAGCGGATAAACTAATAGACTAATCAAAGGTTTACCCCTAAAACATGAACGCCAAGAATGATATAACTAAAGGCAAGAAGTGTAAATGCAAGGACCTAATATACTTAGGGCAGGAATCAATATATTATGAAACAAATTCAACAACCAAGCAAAGATAAATTAGCAACAAGAAAGAAGACCGGAGAGATAGAACCAGGATGTTAGGCGGAAGATATGAGAGATAGAGCCCAGTTGCGCGTCATGACAAATCTAGTCTCAACGGTCGTGTTCCAGCAGTTGATGCTTTGATATATATCTGCTGGTACCTGCAAAAGCAAAACAAAGGAAAACAAAAAGGGAGAAGGGTCGCCTGCGAACCGCCTGGAGAACATACCAATGGATATATATCTTTGCTTGGCTGTTGAGTTTGTTTCATAATATATGCATTTGTTCTTCTAGATTAGATATTACTGGATGTGTTTTATATGGATTCTTCGTCTTTATAGCCTTCTCGTACTTGGTATGCATATTTTAGAAATCCCATAATAATTCATACCAACTATATAAAAAATGGGCTGGTGCGGAGGAGTAATGTTCCAAGAGCTTTTACCTACCAACCTTCCTTAATTTTACTAAACTAATTTGCTTTATCATCTCCCACTGTTGGGTATTGTTCATTCATTTAATAATGGACTTTTGATTATGTTGATTTTTTCTATGACCAACTGTACGTTGACACATTGGATGTTTGCAGCCTGCTGATGATGATGACGATGATGATGACATTGACCTCTTTGGAGAAGAGACCGAGGAGGAAAAGAAGGCAGCCGAAGCAAGGGAAGCTGCTAAGGCATCTACCAAGAAGAAAGAGAGTAAGCACTGACATTTCCATCTCAATTTCTTTCATATACAAGTCACAATTACTTTGATATGTGAAAGACATCTCCTTTATTAAGTTATTGCCATAATAAAAAAGTGAAAGTAAGACGTTGACTGTGGAAGGATAATGCAAAACATTTCAGAACTGGAATGTGAAAGGAAAATATGTTCCTTTGCTCAAGTAAAATCTTTAATAGGCGTTTGAACATAAAAATGTGATAGTTAAAGAAATTTAGTATTTGAAAAAGGTTATTTGGAAATCGAGTTGTGTTTGGACATCCATTTTAACTTGAAAAAAGTTTAAATTTTGTGAGTGGACTTTTTTTCTTTTCAAAACCACCAAGGCATCTAGCAAGAAGAAGGAGAGTAGCTTTTTGACATTTCCTTCTCATTTGCTTTCATATACAATTCACTATTACTTTTATGTGTAAAGACATCTCTGTTATCAAAAGTTCATTCCATAATAAAAAGTGAATAAGAAATTGACTGTGGAAGGACAATGAAAAACATTTCAGAACTGGAATCAAGGGCTGAGCTAGGAGCCAACATACGGATGAACCTAGTTTCTGTAGTTCAAACCCATATTTGTATTAAGAAGTTCACTGGATATGAACTAAAATGAAAATCAGAACCGAGATACCAACACCTGATGTCGCTATCTTCGAGTTTAGAACCTATAAAGTTCAAATTCTGGCTCCGTCTATGATTGGAGTGTTAAGGAAAATATGTTCCTTTGCTCAAGTAAATCTTCTATCTGCTTCATTTGTTCTCTTCTTACATTTGTAGGTGGAAAGTCATCCGTTCTTATGGACGTCAAGCCTTGGGATGATGAAACCGACATGAAGAAACTTGAGGACGCTGTTCGCAGTGTTGAGATGGAAGGGCTATTCTGGGGAGCATGTACGACTTATTATTATTTTAATTCCCCTCTTTAACCATGCTCTAACCATTATATATCTGAGTTTGTGTACTGACAACCTGTTTTGCGTCTCTTTGACAGCCAAATTGGTCCCAGTTGGCTACGGAATCAAGAAACTGCAGATCATGCTTACTATCATAGATGACCTTGTCTCAGTGGATACTCTCATTGAGGAACGTCTAACTGAAGAGCCCATCAACGAATACGTGCAGAGCTGTGATATTGTTGCCTTCAACAAGATTTAAGGTCAAAACACCACGGAATTTTCTTATCCGTCTTTAGCCCTGTCAGGCTGTAATTTTGCTAGTTTTGAGTTGTGATACTTTATTACTAGTGTTTTGTCCTCCATCTTATGTTCAAGTGCGTTTATCCCTGAGAATGGGTATTTAACTATCAAAGCATCAGTGCTGAGAATCAAGTTAATCTGTTATACCCTTTTTTTTGGCTTATTTCTCGGAGTACTGTTTAGAGCATTCAATTTCTTTCCTGTTGTGTGCAGAAATTTATGTCTTAAACTGAAATATCATTAGAGTTCACCTGTGAGGGATGATTGAATGGTTATTAGATATCAATGGCAATGTAAAGAAGCAGTAAGTTAGTATATGATTGTCTAAGCTTTGGGGGACAGAATTATTCAGTACATGTGTTGGTGGGAGTTAGTAATGCATGGAATTAGTTGATATGTGCGCAAGCTGGCTTGAATATCACCTTTATTAATTCCTGGAATTAATTGAGGTGTGCCCTCGAATACCACATTTATTAAAACAAATATGATTATGCCTATGGCTCTTGTTTATTATCATTTGCATAGCATGATATTTTAGGTAGTTGCTGTGTTTTCAGCTTAACAGTGCCTTGTTGATAGGGATGGATTCAAGATTTGAGGTGTGAGTTTTGAATTCTAGCTCCTTGGAGTTACTTGGTTCTAAATTTAATTGGTAGTATTTATAAAATGAATATTTTAACATAAATATAGAGTTTGCGACAAAGGATCTGTTGAATGGTATTGTAAACCGTACATCCACATTTCAAAGTAGCATCATTCGAAGGATGAGTGATTTGTTAGAAATTTTTAGTGCCACTATTTATTTTAACCTCGTTGAAAAGAATTTTGCAAAAGTAGAATTGCGTCAGAAAAATAGCAAAAATTGACCACTAAATCTTGACGATTCTGACATATAGTTATAAACTTTGTAAGGTTATCTCACAAATTCAGACGATCACCAATAACATACCTTATATAGGGTGATATGGATAATCTAATTGAAGTGTAGTGACATGAATAGGAAAGTGATGGTACATACTTACCTGCATGTCACACATATATCAAAAGAAATGATACTAACTTATATCGAATGCTATAAATTTACAATAGTTAAGTGTTTAACAAGGTAATACTATTTATTAATTAATCTCAATTACGTTAAACAAATTTATATACAAGTACATGTATATAGATTAGTTTGGTATATACAAATACATGTCATGCATAAATTAATTTGGTATAACTATAAGTATTCCATATGGACAAGTTTTTAGCTTTTACAATTGTTTAAAAACAAATTCATTTACAAACACACACAAATTGAGTGAACATGAAATTTACGAAAGAAAGATAGATTTTTGATATATATATATTGTCTCACATAAATTATTTTATTAAGGGTATAATAATAATAATAATTCAGAATTAAGTTATTTTTAATCTTTTTTCTTACCGACTAAAAATATATAGCAGAAAAGAATAAATGCTTACCCGCATGACATTATATATTTATTGATTTGATGTATACACGATAGTACTCCCTCCGTTCTAAAATGATTTGACATTTTCTCGCTTTTCGTGAGTCAAACGAGTTATTCTTTGATCGTAATTTTTTCAAATGTCTTTTAAATAAAAAAAATTATTAATTATGGTGACTTATAGTACTTTTTACGTAATTTATAAATATGTAAATTTTATTTCAAAAAATTTGAAGATTGTATGTTCTAACAGACGGTTAAAATTAAAAAATTTAACTCTCGAAAAGTGAAAAGTTGCCAAATTTTTTTATGAGTAATTTTTTATCCAAAAGAAGTGCAATAGATAAATTGGGATAGAGTGACAAGTACAAATTTTTGAAGACTCGCGCGGAGGACAACGCAATAGATTCAATACAAACCTAAATTGTCAGGTGAAGAACGGGCATCTACTTCTTTTCATTGTCAGGTTAGTTTTGTTCCATGTTTTCACTAACAACAGTCATTATTCCAGACTAGGGATAATAATACTATTGCGCTCTCCGAATATGAGTCATTGGGGACATAAATAATGTTGTGATGGAATTTATGCTACTAACAAATAGTATTAGATTACTAGAAAAATAAAAGCAAAGGGGAAATTCCAACCAAGAATAGCTATTCTGGAATTAGAAGCTACATCAAGGTAAAAATGAGCAGTTTCTGCAAATGTATCCTCATGCAAAGCAGTGTAGAGCTTTCACCTGATACTACAACAATAACATACCTACCCAGTGTAATTCCACAAGTGGGGTCTGGGGAGTGTAGATACCTCTACCTTTTTACAGGATATAAATGTTGTTTCCGATAGACCCTTGGGTCAAAGGAAAGCAAACTAAAGCAGTCATGAAAAGAAATGACAGAAGTAAAGAAATAACGGTAAAATATGATAAAGCATGAAAAAAGACAAAAACGTAACTACCACAAAATCATATGATAATCGAATTACAAGAAATACAGATAATAACAGAAATGTAAGAACATACTATAAGAATAATACTATGACACCAAGTAGAAAGGAGAAGCGTGGCAACGCTCAGCTACTTATACTAGCCTTCTACCCTAATCCGTGTCCTTCATAACCTCCTATCTAAGATCATATCCTTGGTGAGCTGAAACTGAGTCATGTCATGTCAAATCACATCTTCCCAATACTTCTTCGACGTACCTCTATTTCTCCTGAAACCATCCAAAGCCAACCTCTCACACCTCCGCACTGGGGCATCCGTGCATCTCCTCTTCACATGCCCGAACCATCTTAGTCTCGCCTCCTCATCTTGTCTTCCACCAAGGTCACTCTCACCTTATTTTGGATCTCTTCATTTCTAATTCTATCTCTCCTCGTATGCCCGCACATCCATCGCAAAATTCTCATTTCCGCCACCTTTATTTTCTAAACGTGATATTTCTTGACTTACCAACGCTTTGCCACATACAACATAGTTGGTCTAGAATCGCGATAGTGTAAACTTTATATTAATGATTAAACCATATTGGTGTGTCTAATCTGCAAATTTCTGTTGTGGAGACTATTGCTGAAGGTTGTTTCCGAAATTCTATCTTCCACTTCGGGAAGGTATTTGTTGTTCAGTTAAAAGTGAATATGAGAAGAAATCCTTTTGTTTATTTCCATCTTTTAGTTTGTATATTTTGTGATATCTTTTCTGAGTTAGCTAACATCAAAGGGAACTTTTGTAGGTCATCAACACCTCTTCCCAGGTTCTTCTAGTGACTAGGATATAACAACAACAACATACCCAGTTATTCTCACAAAGTGGGGTCTGGGGAGGGTAGATGTACGCAGACCTTATCTCGACCTTTTTTGGGTAGAGAAGTTGTTTCCGATAGACCCTCGACTCAAAATGATTGCAAGAAAAATAATAGATGTAGGATTGCAAGTAAAATAATACCACAAAGTATCCAAATAGAAAGAAAAGGAGCAACACATAGTTATACACACATACAAAGTAATGATCTACGCGATACCTAAATAATACGACTAAGAAAATGAGAAGAGGCTAGCCCCCTGCCTCACCGCACAATGCGATAAAAACTCAATTACCCACTAACCTTCTACCCTAATTCTCGACCTCCAAATCTTCCTATCTAGGGTCATGTCCTCAGTCAGCTGGAGTTGTGCCATGTCCTGTCTAATACCCCCCCCCCTCTTCTTCGGCCTACCTCTACCTCTCCTAACTCTTGCTACCACCAATCTCTCACACCTCCTGACTGGCGCATCCTCGCACCTCCTCTTCACATGCCCGAACCATCTCAACCTACCTCGCTTCCTTCATCTTATCCTCAACGGAGGCCACTCCGACCTTATCTCGCATAACTTCGTTCCTATTCATATCTCTTCTAGTATGACCACACATCATTCTCAACATCCTCATCTCTACTACCTTTAATCTTCTGAACGTAGACGTTCTTGACGCCCAGCATTCTGCCCCATACAACAATGCTGGTCTAACCACCACTCTGTATAACTTACCTTTCACCCTTGGCGACACCTTCTTATCGCAAAACACCCCATAGGCGAGCCTCCATTTCATCCATCCTGCTCCAATACGGTGTGCGACATCACCGTCAATCTCCCCGTCTCCTTGAATTATGGATCCAAGATACTTGAAGTTTTCTCTTTTAGGTATAACTTGTGCTTCGATCTTTACTTCCACGTCTGCCTCCTGCCTCACGTCACTAAACTTGCACTCCATGTACTCCGTCTTCGTCCTGCTTAACCTAAAATCTTTAGACTCTAAGATCATCCTCCAAACTTCTAATCTATCATTAACTCCACTACGTGTCTCGTCAATCAAAACTATGTCGTTTGCGAATAACATACACCAAAAGCACCTCCTCTTGAATATGTCGCGTCAATTCGTCCATCACTAATGCAAATAGAAACGGGCTAAGGGCGATCCTTGATGCAACCCCATCACGATCGAAAAATGTTCTGAATCACCTCCGACTGTCCTAACCCTAGTCTTGGCACCCTCGTACATGTCCTTAATTGCCCTGATAACATACACCAAAAGCACATCCTCTTGAATATGTCCTTAATTGCCCTGGTAACATACACCAAAAGCACATCCTCTTGAATATGTCGCATCAATTCGTCCATCACTAATGCATATAGAAACGGGCTAAGGGCCGATCCTTGATGCAACCCCATCACGACCGGAAAGTGTTTTGAATCACCTCCGATTGTCCTAACCCTGGTATTGGCACCCTCATTCATGTCCTTAATTGCCCTGATATATGCCACTGGCGTAACTCTACACTCCAAACATCTCCAAAGAAACTCCCGAGAGACTTTATCATATGCCTTCTCTCAAGATTAATGAACACAATGTGTAAGTCTCTCTTTTTGTCTCCAACAATCTCTCCTAACAAGATGAATAGCTTATGTAGTCGATCGCCCCGACATGAATCCAAATTGGTTCTCGGATATAGACACATTACTCCTCATCCTCATCTCGACCACCCTCTCCCAGACTTTCATAGTATGACTTAGCAGCTTGATACCCCTATAATTATTGCAATTCTGGATATCGTCTTTGTTCTTGTACGACGGGACCATTGTACTCCGCCTCCACTCCTCTGGCATCTTAGCCGTCCTAAATATAACATTAAACAACCCAGTCAGCCACTCCAAATCCGCCTCCCCCGCGTTCTTCCAAAAGTCCATCGGGATCTCGTCCGGTCCGGTTGCTCTACCCCTCTTCATCTTTCTAATAGCCCCCCTAACCTCTGCAACCTTTATGCATCTACAATATCCAAAATCTCACGACTCTCGGAATGCTCTAACTCCCCAGCACGATATCCCTATCCCCCTCTTCATTCAAGAGCTTATGGAAGTAGGTCTGCCATCTCCGTCTAATATATTTTCTTATATTATATTAGAAACCCCACGTATAACGGGAACTTAGTGCACCGGGCTATCCTTTTATATAAGAAAATATAATAAAAATTTGTTAAGTTAGTGTGATTGCTGAAAAATCACATAATTGCTCAAAATTGAATTCCTTAAATGAATGTGAACTTTTAATCAAATGAGAGTTGCATAAAATATTACTCCTGCGTCCCATATTATGTGTCCTTGTTTGATTGAGCACGATGTTTAAGAAAGAAAGATAGACTTTTGAAATTTATCGTCTAATTGTGTGACTATAAATATTCTCATTTATGATATAATGAAAATTGTTCTTAAATATAGAAAGGTGTCATTGTGTTTGTAATAGAATAAAAAGAATAAGTGTGTAACGAAAATTCTGACATAAGAAGTAACACTTTGTAGAATAATGTAAAACTTCTTAAATATTATTAGTTGTATTTCCTTATTATCTTAATTACACTAGAAAAAGAATACTGCTGTCTGTTCATTTAACCTCTGTCAAAGGTAACTAAGGAAGCTACGTCTGCCCAAGATCCCTTTATATTCTATCAAATGCTAATCTGTAAGAGATCTTTATTTCAGGATAGAAAAATCAAAATAAATGTCGATAAAAGGTAGAAAATTTGCTGGGAAGGGGAGACAACGGCATCACATTATGCATTTGGATCCACTTGAAGACGACATAATTATTAAACATAGACTTCTGACTTGGACAACCACCACCAGAGATGAACTGAAGAAACTTCAGAAGAAGTTTACTACATTTGCTTGGAGATAGAGAAGGAAACTGATAACTACAGTGATTGTGAACGACTTGCCAAAGCATTCTTGCAAGAGCTAAACACCTCTGAGATTCCGCTCCTAAAGAGCAAAGCAGTCATAGATGCGAATGTTAGAGAAAAGGAGAATTTTAATGACCTGAAAGGTGATATCAACAAGCAAATTGTACAGGCTCAGGCTGATATAGAAGATCTTAAGAGGCAACTTGAAGAAAGCAAGGTTGAACGGAAGCATAAAGAAGAGGGTGAGGCTATCAGGAAGTTGATTGACATGCAGCCTCAAGATCAGAAACTCAGAAGGTTATAACAGAGCTTGAGAAAGAGTTAGCTATGTTGGAAGCAGAGAATACCGCTAGCTCGAGGACATTGGACCTTCATAAAAAGCAGTTTGCCCTTTTATTGCATGTGGTATGTATCACTGCAAACTTACCTTTCATTAGTGCTTTTGGTTTCCACGGGAAGTTTAGCTTGGAATGCAGTGATTACTGTTGGTAATTTAAAGTTGCCAAGTGTACTAAATGCATCAGTACACATATATTTCAAAAAAAAAAAAAAATTAACTCACTTCTATAGATATTTTTAGAAAAACATATATTTTCCATAGAAAAGCTGACCTATGATACTTCCTTAAAAGGGTGAACTTATTTTCATTTTTGACTTTTTAATACCGAATACCAAACCGTAGTATGTTCAGTTGAGTTGATTTTTCTTGTTTGGTTTCGGTTTGACTCTTCGGTATGTACCTAGAATACTGGGCTATTTTTCTGCTTAAGCATGAGTTATTTTTAAGCAACATCATAACACTCCTCAAACTCAAGATCCAACTGACAATAATGAAGTTACTTGCCCAATGAGCAATTGGACAATCAATCAAATGGAGTAGTGAATTGGACCTTTCTTCTACACGAAAAAAGATTAAGTTTCAGCCGATCAATTCTTTCACATAATTGGTATGGTTGGCTCCTTAGACACTATGCATCGGTGGATTATAAGTTGAAGTAGGTAACTTTTAAAAGTTCTCATGCTGACATATAATTGTTCATGGAAAGAGATCGTTGACATCTAACATTGTTTTTGTTGTTGTGGCAAGGAAGATGATTCACCATGATTGTGAAGCCTATCTAGAACGAGCTTGACATTTGAATCTATAGGAGTGTCAAAATGTTTACGATCTAAGACACTAGTTTCTTCCTGCATGTTCAAGTGTATATTCTTTTCTTTAATTTCCCAAGCTTTTGTTCTCAAAGTGGTTTAACAAATGTTGCTGTAGTTGAGAAATTCCTTGGTCATTGCGGGTTATGATAATCATTGACATAAACAACCAAACTAGCATACATTGCTAGTATTAGCGTCATAGAGTGATAAAGGATTGGTTATAATTGGGTTGAGTTGTTGTCCAGGTGAGTCGTCTGATATGAACTTCGGGGAATGGAGATACCGTAATTGTATCACCGACAGTTTGGATTTTGGCAATCCGGTGGTTAGCTCAGAACATAGAAATTCCCGTGTGGAAGTGGGGGATGATAAATATGGATTTTGTGTGTGTTTGTGTGTGTGTGTGGGGGGGGGGGGGGGTTCGGCATTCATTGTTTCTTTCCGTTCTCATCCTCCCGTCAACCATGATCTTGTTGCTTGACTTGCTTTCATGTCAGTACTTATTCGTCAACCATGATCTTGTTGCTTGACTTGCTTTCATGTCAGTACTTATTCTCTGATGTTGACCGACAAATTTTATTATTTTGAGAAGGTTTTTACTATTCTGGCTCTGATAGTACCTAGAATATAGGGTCAGAAATTTGTAGTAATTTCACATGTTACAACTTTCACATCACAAATCCATAGTTACAACAATAAATCAAATCGAACCAAAACCTAATCAATATAAATCACATAATATCCTCAACAAATGTCTTCATTTTAAATTCTTTTATTTTTCTAATTGGTGTTTGTTTTATATTTATTTTTTGATTTTTTGTATTACATATATTCTTATTGTTTATAATTGCGCTTTTCTATGCTATTTTGTGAATTTCAGTTGCTCTTAAAGCTTTAGCAGATCTTAGATTTTATTACGGTATTCGTCTTTGACACCACTGCTAAGAGTTGAATATGAGATTTCCCATGTTTGGAAATACTCTGTTTAGATACATAGAACTTTTTATGTAGTACTTCATCTGCATTAAACAAATCCTTAATTGGTGGAACTTGCACATATCTTCTGTTGAATGTTCAAAACTTTGTTTATTTCAGGTTGATGAGTTGCAGAACACAATAGAGGAAGAACAGAGGAGTTTGATCGAAGAAATGAGGACTGCAGTTGATGATCATAACAAGAGTGGAATGGAGGATGCTACTGTTGGACCTGAAGCAATGGCTGTCGATTAGCAAGTGAATTGCTAGCTCTCGTATGCTAGATTTAACACTTATGTGCATGTTCATACCAGCTGGTCACAGAAGAATTCTGTTTAACTGTATCGATAATAAATTTGTGCTATTTGAAAGCCAGACGAGGATTGAGGGTCTTGGTGTATATATGATGTTTCTTCTGTAAGAAAGCTTGGGTGCTGCTCGATTTAAGATGTAATATTGGTATTCAGGTCTTGGAGTGCTGCTATGTTTCTACCGGGTAATGGTCGGATTGCAACACGAGTAGGATTTGCATCTTAGCATTCATATGAAATGCTAAGCTACTAATGCAAAAAATACTATTAGGTTGCACATCTAGTGTTACAGGAGAAACATTTGTGTCATTAGCGGTCTCTTTCATGCTACCAGGTTATAATCTTTGGATTGTCAAGAAAGCTTACTTTCTTGAGACTGCTCAGGGTCCGTTGGATGACTTCTGGCAATCGGAGCTCAACCCTGTGATGTATTAGACTGCTCAGGGTCCGTTGGATGACTTCTGGCAATCGGAGCTCAACCCTGTGATGTATTACATTAAGTGAAATGTATTTGGTCATACTGTTGTATAGGATTCTTCACTCTTTGTATACACCTTGCATGTAGGCACATTTGGGTTTGGGTTTAGCGTTCTGGTGTTCAATAGGAACAAGGGTTAGTTGATGTGTTTAAATGAAAAAATCGGGCAAGTTTGAGTGGCCACTTTTGTATTTGGCCTTCAAAATCTATTTTTGGTTATGACATGCATGGAAGCTTATGAAATGAATCAGAAATTGAGAATGTCTTTACTATTGGTTTTAATGTGGGCGTAAAGTTAGTCGCATTATAGTTAGAAACATCCTTAAATACTTCTTGATTCATTGATAATTGTCTACAGAACTGTGTTTAATATTGCATTCTCGTCCCAAAAATAAGTGTTGTAGAAAGAGTTAAGAGTGTTAGTTACATTCAATTTACCAGTTTTTTTTTTTAAAAAAGTGTTGGATTACATACGGGAGTCTTGGAGTAATTGGTAAAGTTGCTGCCATGTGACCAGGAGGTCACGTGTTCAAGTCATGAAAACACTCTCTTACAGAAATGCAAGGTAAGACTGCATACAATTAGACCCTTGTGGTCCGGCCCTTTTTCGAACCCGCGCATAGCGGAAACTTAATGTACCGGACTACCCTTTTTTAGATTACATGCTTATATTATAGGGTGTAGCTATGTATTCCTACGGGTGGCCAGTGGGCCGGGATCGGGACCGGCGAGCCGGGTTTGGCGGGACGGGGGAGGGGTGGGATCGGGTCGGGTCGTGACCGGTGGGATCGGGCGGGTCGGGATCGGGATTTTTTTTTTGTACTTAATTTTAAAAATAGCATATATATAAAAAACTCAATAATTAAACAAGATAGTGTAATAAAAACATCCCAATGCTGTTTTTGTGCCTCTTATATTATTTAATAGACATGTGATTTTTTTTGTAATACAAATTCAATTGTCAAAATTGCAATTTTGTGGTGTTGTTTAAAAGTTGCAAATTACATAGTAAAATTGCAATTAAAAAATTACATTTTGAAAAAAACCTGTTTTAGTTTCTTGATAATTTCTTGTGGTTTTTCGGTTGGAATTGGTATTTGTTGGTCAAATTGCTCCACGTCGCTCCACCACCTTCGGATAAGATTTCATTGTAGTTTTCGTCGTCTTCTTCGTTGATCTCCGGTTGATCGCACCTTCTCCGCTCCGCTCGTATCCAATCTCTGAATAATACTACAATCTCCAAGCTGTCTCCGGCTAATGAGTGTCTGTGTTCTCCTAATTGATATCTGCCGGCAGAAAAAGCGCTTTCAGACACCGTTAATGACGCTTGAATGTTCAAAACATCTCGGGCCATCATTGAAAGTGTCGGAAATGTCTTCTCATTCCCCCTCCAGTGTTTCACCAAGTCTTCACGCCCTTCTTCATTGAGAACTGCTTGGTACGGTACAGAACCCTGCAAAACAAAAATATCAAATTCGTTAATTTGGTTAGTAGTGGTACGACCGCACATTCTATTTCTGAGGCTCTCAATACTAGCCGCAGAAACAACATGTCTTTTGTGAGGTTGTGTTGAAGAAAAAGAAGATGGTATGGAAGCCGGTAGGTTGTTAGCACTTTCTTGTTGTTAAAACATTTTTTTTTTTTGCATTGGTCTTCTACGCTAGACAACACTTCTTCTTTAGTTTATTCAATATAAGGGTGGCCAATGGGCCGGGACGGTCCGACCCCGCCCTGACTCCCATAAAAAAAAAATGGTGGCGGGCCTCGAACTCGGGACGGGACAATGTCTCGTCCCGCCAGACCCGAGTCCGCCCCAGGCTCGCCCGACCCGACCCCGCCCCGACTCCGACCCCGCCCCGACCCCGACCCCACCCGCCCTTTGTCCCCCCTTTGCAAATATGACCGTTGCACCAAAGGCCATTTTAGATTTTGGCCGTTGGCCAACGGCCATGTTAGGCCTCCCCCCCCCCCCCCCCCCCCCGCCCCCTACCCCTTAATATTTATTTTTAACCCATAAGTTATTATATTTACACTCTAACCCAATTTCCAACTATAAATAACTCATTTTCTCTTCATCTTTCTCACAAATCTTCCTACAATCTCTCTAATCTCTCAATATATCTCTCTACAAGTCTACATTGTTTACTAAATATTCAATTTTATTTATTCATTTGGGAATTGGGAGTGAAGTTGGCAACTAGCTTGAGGATCTTCTATCGAGCAAAGTTTTAATTTTCAACCTCTCGATTACACGTCGACGTTACGTCGGCTTTTGGTACATTTGTTCCTTTATTAAATTATTATTGTCTGTTTATTTTATTTAGCGCACTTAATTTTATTGTCTTTAATTATTTATTATCATAATTAAAATGGAAGGATTAAAAGGTATGTTTAAGGGTAAGGGTAAGGGTGCTTCTTTTAGTAGGGGCAATCAGGGCAAGGGTACTTCTTCTAGTCATCTTATTCCTACACATGATGATTTTGTTGATACTCAACATTTTCCTACAATACCATTAGATTTAGACGAGGAGCTATTTTCTGGAACTCAAGAAGACTTTAATTTAGACGATGATCTAGATGATACACCCACTAATGTTGATGACAACACACCCACTAGTGCACCTTCAACTGAAATACCTCCTATTCCTCCTAGTATGAGACGAGGTCCAAAAAACGACCATTAAAATCGAGATGCATGGACATTTTTTGATAGGGACGTAGAGAATCAAGTAGCTATATGTAAAATTTGTAAAAATGTTTTAAAATTTAAAACTGGAAAAGGTCACGGTGGGACGGGGGTTTAATTAGACATGTAGTAAGTGCTCATCCAAACTAGGTATGCCCAATACCAGGCTTCAAAACCGGGTGCGCAAACGCCCGCTCCATCGGGACAAGGTTCACATACGATCTTGTCCCGGACCAAGTACGAGGTCAAATTAACCCTATGACGGGGGAATTGTAGGCTCTAAATACAATAAACATAGAGATAGGGAAGCAATATCAAAATTAGTTGCTGTGGAGGGTTTGCCTTTTTCATTTCCTTCATCTCCCGGTTTTATTCATTACATTAGAGATATATATAATCATGCTTTTAACGGTTTTCCTAGATCAAATGTTAAGAGAGATGTATTTAAATTCGCGCATGAATATCAACAATATTTACGTTTTTCATTATATCATTTTAATGGCAAAGTATCTATCACGTATGATATAGGTCGTAGTACTAACGGCCATGATTATTTAACTGTAACTTGTCATTGGATAAATTATAAATGGTCTATGCAAAAACGTATTTTAGCGTATAGATATATAGATGATAGGCACACTGGTACTTTTATTGCAGATAATATTTATCAAGTGTGCCATTATTACGGAATAACCGATAAAATTATAACTATTACATTAGATAACGCTTCTTCTAACAATTACGCAATTACAATTTTAAAAAATAGTTTAACTTCATCTTTTCCAGATCATTTTCATATAAAATGCGCGTGCCATATATATAACTTAATTGTAAAGGATGGTCTATCACTTTTTGAAGACATTCTTAGTAAAATACAATTTGCTATTAACTTTATTTTTAAAAGTAATAAAGTACAACGTAGAAAAGAATATAAAAAAACTTGTCACGATTGTGGGCTACCTTATAGAAAAATTCCACAAGAAGTATCCACTAGGTGGAATTCTTTATACGAGCAACTACTTGTTGCTTATGACTATAAAATACCTATAACTTTATTTTTTAACTCTCATAATAAAAACCCAGCTGATATGATTTTAGATAGTGATTGGGTAAAAATTTCCGAACTTATTGTATTTTTAGAGAAAATTTTTCAAGCAACAAAAGAATTTTCCGGTATATATTATCCTACTATTTCAACTATGTTGTTTTATATAACTCTAATATTTTTATTACTTAGTGAATATATGGAAAAACCAGCTTATAAGCCAGTTATTAAAAAAATGTTTGTCAAAATAAAAAAATATTTTATTCCTATTCCCACTATTTATATTATTGGTTTTGTATTAAATCCTACTATTAAAATAGACGGTACTAAATCACTAATTGAAACTATTTACGATTGTATAGAAGTACTACCACCTCCAAGTCCCAAAAATCTAAATCACCCACCACCTATTGAACAAAGTCAAACTAAAGAAGAAGTGTTGTCTAGCGTAGAACACCAATGCAAAAAAATATATAGATTTTATCAACAAGAAAATGCTAGTAACTTACCGACTTCCATACCATCTTCTTCATCTTCAACACAACCTCACAAAAGACATGATGTTTCTGCGGCTAGTATTGAAAGCCTCAGAAATAGAATGTGCGGCCGTACCTCTACTACTAACCAAATTAGCGAGTTGGATATTTTTATTTTGCGGGGTTACGTACCGTATCAAGAAGTTATCAATGAAGATGGACATGAAGACCTGCTTGAAATACTTGGAGGGGAATGAGAAGACCTTTCCGACACTTTCATTGATGGCCCGAGATATTTTGAACATTCAAGCGTCATCAATCGCGTCGAAAGCGCTTTTACTGCCGACGGCGAGATATCAAATAGGAGACCACGACACTCATTAGCGGAGACGGCTTGAAAATTGCAGTATTATTCAGAGATTGGATACGAGCGGTGCGGAGAAGGTGCGGTCAACCGGAGATCAACGAAGAAGAAGATGAAAATTACAACGAAATCTTAACCGAAGGTAGTGGAAGCGACATGGATCAATTTGACCAACAAATACCAATTCCAACCGAAGAACCACAGGAAATCATCAAGCAATTAGAACATGTTTTTTTGAGAATGTAATTTTTTTAATTGCAATTTTATTATGTAATTTGCAACTTTTGGACAACACCACAAAGTTGCAATTTAGATTTTAGACAATTGTATTTGTATTACAAAAAAATCATTGGGATGTTTTTATTACACTATCTTGTTTTGTTTATTGAGTTTTTTTTATACATATGTTATTTAAAAAAAAAAAAAGGAAAACCCGCCGGACCCCACCCCGAGCCCGACCCGACCCGACCCCGCCCCGACCCGATACCGACGGGATCGGGATCGGGATCGGACGGGACTGGAGCAAGTCCCGCCAGACCCGACCTCGACCCCTTCTCCCATCCCGCCCCGACCCCGACCCCGCCAGACCTGGCCCGCCAGACCCAAGCCCGGCCCACTGGCCACCCCTAGTTCAATATGTGGTTGGTGATTTGGATTTTTGGGACTTGGAAGTGGTAGTACGGCTATACAATCGTAAATAGTTTCAATAAGTGATTTAGTACCGTCTATTTTAATAGTCGGATTTAATACATCACCAATAATATAAATAGTGGGAATAGGAATAAAGTATTTTTTTATTTTGATAAATATTTTTAATAGTTGTCTTATAAGCTGGTTTATCCATATATTCATTAAGCAGTAAAAATATTAGAGCTAAATAAAATAACATAGTTGAAATAGTAGGATAATATATACCGAAAAATTCTTTTGTTGCTTGAAAAAATTTCTCTAAAAATACAATAAGTTTGGAAATTTTCCCCAATCGCTATCTACAATCATATCAGCTGGATTTTGATTATGAGAGTTAAAAAATAAAGTTATAGATTTTCTATAGTCATAAGCAACAAGTAGTTGCTCGTATAAAGAATTCCACCTAGTGGGTACTTCTTCTGGAATTTTTCTATAAGGTAGTTGGCAATCGTGACAAGTTTTTTTATATTCTTTTCTATGTTGTATTATATTATTTTTAAAAATAAAGTTTATAGCAAATTGTATTTTACTAAGAATGTCTTCAAAAAGTGATAGACCATCATTTACAATTAAGTTATATATATGCCACACACATTTTATATAAAAATGATCTGGAAAAGATGGAGTTAAACTATTTTTTTAAATTGTAATAGCGTAATTGTTAGAAGAAGCGTTATCTAATGTAATAGTCATAATTTTATCAGTTATTCCGTAATAATCGCACACTTGATAAATATTTTCTGCAATAAAAGTATCAGTGTGCCTATCAGCTATATATCTATACGCTAAAATACGTTTTGCATAGACCATTTATAATCTATCCAATGACATGTTATCGTTAAATAATCATGGTCGTTAGTATTACGGCCTATATCAGAAGTGATAGCCATTTTCCCATTAAAATGATATAATGAATAACGTAAATACTGTTGATATTCATGTGTGAATTTAAATACATCTCTCTTAACAGTTGATCTAGAAAAATCGTTAAAAGCAGGATTATACATATCTCTAATGTAATGAATAAAACCGGGAGATGAAGGAAATGAAAAAGGCAAACCCTCCACAACAACTAATTTTGCTATTGCTTCCCTATCTCTATGTTTATTGTATTTAGGGCCTACAATTCTCCGTCATAGGGTTAATTTGACCTTGTACTTGGTCCGGGACAGTATCAGTATGTGAACCTTGTCCCGATGGAGCGGATGTTTGCGCACCCGATTTTGAAGCCTCATATTGGGCATACCTAGCTGGATGAGCCCTTGCTACGTGTCTCATTAAACCCCCCGTCCCACCGTGACCTTTTCCAGTTTTAAATTTTAAAACATCTTTACAAATTTTACATCTAGCTACTTGATTCTCTACGTCCCTATCAAAAAATGTCCATGCATCTGATTTTAATGTTCGTTTTGCTGGACCTCGTCTCATACTAGGGGCAATATGAGACATTTCAGTTGAAGGTGCACTAGTGGGTGTGTTGTCATCTACATTAGTGGGTGTATCATCTAGATCATCGTCTAAATTAAAGTCTTCTTGAGTTCCAGAAAATAGTTCATCGTCTAAATCTAATGGTATTGTAGGAAAATGTTCAGTATCAACAAAATCATCTTGTGTAGGAATATGATTCTGTCTAGAAATAGGATCACTAGAAGAAGTATCCTTGCCCTTGTTGTCCCTACTAGAAGAAGCATGACCCCTACCCGTAAGCATACGTTTAAATCCTTCCATTATAAATTTATAATTATACTAATAAATAATTAAAGTAAATGAAATTAAGTGCACTAAATAAAATAAACAGACAATAATAATTTAATGAAAGAACGAATGTACCAAACGCCGACGTAACGTCGACATGTAATCGAGAGGTTGAAAATCGAAACTTTGCTCGATGGAAAATCCTCAAACTAGTTGCCAACTTCACTCCCAATTCCCAAATGAATAAATAAAATTGAATATTTAGTAGACAATGTAGACTTGTAAAGAGAGATTGAGAGATTAGAGATATTGTAGGATGATTTGTGAGAAAGATGAAGAGAAAATGAGGTATTTATAGTTGGAAAATTGGGTTAAAGTGTAAATATAATAACTTATGGGTTAAAAATAAATATTAAGGGGGTAGGGGGTTGGGGGAGACCAAAAATGGTTGTTGTACAACGGCCAAAATGTAAAATGGTCGTTGGTGCAACAGTTGCTTTTACAAAAGGGGGGATTTCGGGCGGGATGGAGGCGGAACCGGGATCGAGTCGGGCCTAGCGGGCCTGGTGCGGGCTGGGATGAGACCATGTCCCGTCCCGGTTCAAGTCCCGATACCGATTTTTTTTTAGAAAGGTCGGGTTCGGGGCGGAACCGGGGCGGTGTCAGGCAAGCCTACCCTCTCTCGGATATTGAGTGGGTTGACCCGGGAAGAGATCCGGACGAACCTTCCAACAAGCAGAATAGAAGTTGACGGGACCGGGCCGACCCGGCCCACTGGCCAGCCATGTGTATGCCAAAGGATTGGTCATAGAACACCTCTCATTAAAAAAGTTATAGTGCGGATATAGGTTAAATATTACTTGGTTATACATATATTTAATCTTAAACACCCTAAACAAAATTTACTGATTACATGTCATATAACAGGATAGGCTATTTGTATATTGCAGTAACAAGAATGCCATAAATAAACCAAAAAAATAGTTTAGATGCACTTGTATTAGTCGTGAGTATCAAGAGGCTAGATTAAAATTGAACCTTTGTTTTTTGGGATATATGTATGAACGTGCAATTATAAAAGGTAATTATGCGAAAAACTTCTAAGATATTCAGTCAAGAATAAAATATCCCATAGTCTTTTTTTCATATTAACAAAAAAGGGTAGCCCAGTGCACTAAGCTCCCACTATGCGTGGGGTCCGGGGAAGGACCGTACGCAGTCTTACATCACATTTCTATAAGAGCTTGTTTCCACGGCTTGAACCTATGACCTCTTGGTCACATGACAACAACTTTTCATATTAACAAACTCAAATAAATTGAAAATGACTTTTTTTCGTAATTAATAATCAACTCCTAATACAGCATGATATGAGAGAACGTTATTGTAATGTTGTTTCTATCTACATAATAATATTCACAACAATTTCACTCGCATCTACAAAAAGTAGTAATAATATACTGCAAATTAGCTAGCACTTGTAGAAACATTATGGGAAGACGTGGTAACTCGAGATGGAGACGAGCGAATACATCATAAATAATCAACCTCCTTTGTCAACAACTATGGATGAGCAAAGTTCTCTACTATTTCAGAAAGAATGACAAGTGCTGCACCTCCAAACACGAGTGAAAGGGCGATCTTTCCTCCAGGAACCAGCGGAGGTAAGTTTGGAGTTTGAGTTGATTCCAAGTATCTGTCTGACCAGGACATTGCAGCTGGAAGAAGTCCAAAGAGCACCAGAACTACAAAGACGCAAGCACACAAATTAAATCAATTGTTCAGAGTGATATTGAATAAACGTATAGATGGACATTGATATTCAGCTGATGCCACATCTAAGTATGTCCCAAGTGAAGTTAAAATTTTTGAGTGAGCAATAAAATGGGTAGTGTGGTTCACGAAACATCTTGCGTGCATGCAGGTCCCGAAGGGCAGTACTCCAAAGGGGTGTTATGTAGCAGCTTACTCTGACACGATGCAGGTATCAGTGGCTGATTCCATGGCTCTAATTCGTGACCTATAGGTCACGCGACGACAACTTTATTTATGCTCCAAGGTCCCCTTTTTCGGTGAGTAATAGCTAAAAGAATAAATAATTAAAAACATGTTTGTGCACCAAGTGCAGACCCCACTTGTCGGACTACACTGGGTACGTATTTGTTGTATGTTTGTGCTATGTGGGGGGTCCGGGAAAGACCAGGCGACATTTATCACGCAGCCTTACCTGCATTTCCGTAAGAGGTTGTTTCCATGGCTGGAACCTGTGACCTCCTAGACACACAGCGACAACTCTTACCATTGCGCCAAGGTTCAGCTTCTTCATAGTGAGCAATAACTCGAAAAGGAAAATATCTCCTATAGATGCTTTGCATTTTTCTAGTTCCAAAGTAAGAATTTGATTTCCAGAGGGATCAGGTTCTTTCAAGGAAACTTCTCTTTTTGTATCTAGTATTTTTCCAGTTCTACCATCAAGGAGCTATTGGTTATAGACCTATTTTTAAGTTGTATATCCATTTTCCCACCCCCCCTCTAGACCTCCATCCTCAAGGGGTGCACAAATGCAACCAAACTAGTGAACTTCATTCCCTGTATCTTTTCATTACTCTAATGCAAACAGCATCTGCTAGCATTCGTATTTTGTTCTCGAGAGAGGAATATAAATTTTCTTGATGTTGAACGAGTTATAGTAGATATAATTTTCTTTGCTTTAACGTATTTCATGCTATGTTGCTTAGACTCTTCAAAAACACCGCCGGATGCGTGTCAGATCCTCCAAAAGCTATGCATTTTTGGAGGATCCGGCATGGGTGCGGCAGTACTTTTGGAGGGTCCCAACAGCATAGACTTCATGACACTTTGCACACCGTTTTTCCTCTCCAACTGTCCTGTTACATTAAAAGAAAGTTATAATGTAGGTAAGTCTCCATACCTCCATAGGTTCCAGCAAAATCTAACGCTTTGAAGAATATCTCTGGATCTAGCAGTGAAAGTATCAGCGGAGGAACCAAAGTAAGTAGATACGGCAGAGGCCTGTTAGGACCTGACGGGAGTTTCAGCACTGCCAACAGTTCAATGGCAAAAGTAAAGCATAAGTTAGACCTCATAAAGTGTGCTAAAATTGGAACTTCTTACAATGATCAAACCAGCCTATAGAGAGATTATATAATATAGTGAAATCTACAAGGTAATAATAATCATTTACGAAACAGTAATAATGAATAAACAATCTTTAAGACATTATTTTGTTCATCGACGCCACAAAGAGAAGCTAAAAGGGAAACAAACTCGGTAAAATAAGCTGCTCCATAAAGAGTGAATCAAATAAAGAAGATTTTATGCAAAACAATCATTCGCAATTATACTTGCTAAAAAGGAAGTCCTGAAAATAGTATACGAAGATGAAGTAGATAATTACAGAGCTAAGTCACTCACAGTCAGCAAGAAAGTCCGCAAGGCCCAATACAAATCCGATATAAGAAGTAGCAATTGCCAGAAGCGAAAAGATATCAACTATTGGCTGCAAACACAATGTTTAGATAAGAGGTGAAAACTTTCAGTACCTGCTTATTTTACGTAAATTCAATAAAGAAATATAGTAGTTCATTGAAATAAGTACCAACCCCGACGATTCCATTAGTGGACCGCAATAGTTGTAGTGGATCCGCAATCTTGTCTGCTTCAGTTCCAAGAGTTGTGATTGTTCCCAAAATGACACCATCCCAAACAAGAAATAGAGCAAGGGGAATTGCTGTCCCGAAAACTATAGCGCTCCTACAATGCCATAACAATCAATTTATTTAGAATGTAGCAATAGCCAACTACTCCCTCCGTCTCAATTTATGTGACAATTTCCTTTTTAGCCAGTTCTAAAAAGAATGACACCTTTCTATGAATCTATATTTAGTAATAATTTAACTTTAAATTTCTCATATTAACCTCAATGGTTGATTTATAGCCACACAAATATCTGTGGCTTATTTTGGACCACAGGTTTCAATGTCTTACTTTCATTCTTAAACTCTGTGTCCAGTCAAACACCTTCACATACATTGGATGGAGGGAGTATATAATACTACCTGAAATACTGATCGTTCGTTAAACAAAGCAAAGATGGACGGAGTGAAACAGCCTCTACAAAGGATGCTGACCAATTTTCAGAAAAATGTTGTGGATGGTATCTTCTAGCAATGAAGATTTAAATATAAGTCAAATTATTTCCTAAGTTTAGGCGTCCAAACAAATGCATCATATTAAGTGAAGAAAAAAATAAAGAGTAAAAATTATATTATTAAATGAACAAGAAATATAGGTATGGAAAGTATATGCTATTTGCTGCAGTACTGAAGCAAAATACTGATAATCACCTTACTTTTGATAGGTCCCCTTCAAGATTTGTACAGAGAACAGGTACGACATTCTGAGAACAAAAAACAATTAATTAACTTACGAACACGATCCCAAGGAGACTGCTGATTGGAAAAACATGTTACCTGATAAACAAAAGAAAGTGCAATTATGGGTATACTTTGAGGAGCAGCTTCAAAATTAGCTTTCAGAAGAGCCTCCCAGTGCAGGTCTCCACTGGCGACAACCTTAAGCATAAAAGGTGGGATATTAATATTTCTCGCTGAGTCATTTCCCGTGCTTTACATGAAGTATACACATGGTATATGATGCCATGTGAAGTTATTAATTTGTTTACATGTAGAATTATAACTTCACGACCTGCCATTGGGAAAACCTGTTGACACTAATAGAATTTTTGGAAAGTTTCTTTGTAACAAAACTGAACATGTCTAAGCATTAAGAAGCTCAAATGAACCATCAATCATCTACTAATCTAATAAGCACATATACAGTATATAGTATTATGTGAAGTAATTCACTTTTTCCATATCTACCGTTATAGCTTTTAGACCAGCCATTGAGCAACCTATCGGCAAGAAGCATTTATCATCTCATGCAACATCTAAACACTGAAAGTCCCCATAGTCTAGGCCATCTGAATAATTCAGGTGGCAGCTAACCTATGTTGGTGTCACCAATTGAGGCATTTATTGGCATGAGTCAGATATGATAGCACCAACTTTAGTGAAGTATGGAAACACATTCTGTACTAAGAGGAATATCAACATCACACCGTTACATGTAATATGCAAAAAGCTTTAATTATCATAAATATTGTAATAACAGCCTTTTCTACTTGATCAGGAACGAAAATTACCACAAGAGCTGTGAAAGAGGCGACGATGCCAAAAATGAGTACACCGTTAACCGCCCCGATTGTTCGCTGGCTAAACAAAATTAGAAAATGCGTTACTTTCACAATTTTCTAAAGATGACAATCATGTATCATTTTTTCAAAAAGAAAAGGAATTATTCCTCCATGTAAAAGAAAACAATGATAAGATTAACTGTGTGGTATACAGTGCCCAGGGCACAAGATATTGCTTTCTCAGTGTTTAAGAGGGCATCCTATCTTTGAACAAGGAAGAAAAAGATTAGGGGTAATAACAAGTTTTTCTTCAGATGTTTATATTTCGTTTTATTTTTTGACAAGTATAGTTCTTCGGATGTAACAAAGAATTATGGAGCCATAAAACGCGGGAAGGTCACATAACTAAGAGTACAAGTTGAAATTAAACCATTTATCACAGAAATTCTTTCATATGAATCAAAATTTCGTAGACAATTTCTCTTGGACCTTCTTACGAAATGCACCAAACCATAATGGATCAAACTATTTTTAAAGGCAAAGCGTACTTGTAGTCATTGGTTTTTTAACAAGGGGTTACTAATTATGACAATAAGAAAAGAGAACATGACCAAAAAAAAAAAGAGAAAACAATGGAACCTTCCAGAGAAGCAAATCCCTCCAAGAAGCAGCGAAAACAAGGTTGCGGTTTCCCATCTGCAATCATAATGCTACCATCAACACCTAAAAATCATATGAAACGATTTACAACATTCTCCAAGAAGCTATGAGAAATTAATGCCAAACTTATGGTGCTTTTAAATAACACATACAGGAATAACAAAACATCCCAAAGATGTCATTTTGACTACTTAGGAAGAAATGGTAACTGTCACGGACTATCAGTGTTTTTAATTGGAAAATCGAACTCTTGAGAATTGTACCCGGGACTCACCACAATACAGTATTTACTTCTCTTATTAAATAACGAATTTATATAATTACATGATAAAGGGTATTTTAAGACCATCATCAACTAAAGCATACAAATTATATAACTGATGATACAATCCAAAGTTTTAAAGGAAGATTTGAACATACACTGGAATCCCGCTGAAGGTTGTCAATATATCTGAAGAACGAGCCACATAAGCAATGAGAAGAGCGTAATGGATGAAAATGTAGGACCAGCTGCCATTGGAAACACGTTTTCATCAGATGGAAATATATTCAAATCCAAAGATTTCGGCGAGTGATTGTATATGAAACTAAGGGGGAATGATTTTGCTGGCTGGTTATGAGTGTGTGTGTGAGTAAAACTAATAATATTTGATTCTCATAACTAAGAAAACTTTGTGTGTGTGTGTGGTTGGGGGTGGGGGTGGGGTGGTGGGGGTGGGGGGTGGGGGTTTAGATCAGTAAATGATAGGTTAACATACACCAAAGAATACCATCAAAGGTAAATTACTAAACCTTTTTCTCATTTATCTCTTATAGAAGTCGATAAATCATTATTGTAAGAAGATTCGAGCTCACAAAGATTTGGGATTCAAGCGGTAAGGACAACCATTTTTTGCAGCATTAACAATGTAAAATGAAATCAACCTACCAAGCTACTTGCACTCCTGTATTTCCTAGGGTTCTCCTGACCATTGACACCTGAAATAACCATGTCCCATTGAGATAAGAAATGAAAGGAATTAGAAGTTGAAAACCAGAGTAAGCATCTTGGATTAGCATAGCTACCACATCTAAAGGAAGTGAGGAAACAACTTCAAATAAAGTCTTAAATTTTCATAAGAAATTAATGTGAAATAAGACCATCTGTTTAAAACATTTAGATGTAAAAACGATTTATCTTTACTTCCAATTTGACATTGGAAGGAAGATAAAGGTTTCTGTAAAGACTGCAAGGTTATTCCGAGTGAGAACCTTACGACCCAACGTAAGCTCTTGGTAATGGATTTGGAGATCAAGAGAAAGAGGAAGAGGAGGGTTGTGGAAGACCGGCCAAGGATCAGATGGGGGAGCCTTACTATGGCCAGTGCCCAGGAGATAGGGGAGAAGTTGGTGGCTATGGGAGCTTGGGGGAGTAGTGGGGATGCTAACAGTATGTGGGATAGGACTGCGAGTTGCATTAGGGAAGCAACTAGAGATGTACTCGGGGTCTCGAGAGGTAGATTTGGTGGGGTATCAAGGGGATTGGTGAAGGAATGGAGAAGTCAAAGGAAAGGTGGAAGCGAAAAAGGTGGCATATGCAAAGTGGGTGGAAAGTACAGACGATGAGGAGAAGCGATCGAATAGCGAGAGGTATAAGATGGCGAGTACGGAGGCAAAGCTTGCGGGTATGACGGCGAAGACGGCAGCTTTTGAACGCTTGTATGTAGAATTAGAGGACAAAGGCGGGGAGAAGAAGTTATATAGGCTAGCCAAGGCGAGAAAGAGGAGGGCTCGGGATATGGACCAAGTGAATTGCATCAAGGATGAGGACGGTAAAGTACTAGTGGAAGGGGCACTCATTCGTCGGAGATGACAGTCATACTTCCATAAACTCTTAAACGAAGAGGGGACAGGACATTATGTTGGGAGAGTTGGAGCATTTCGAGAGACGGCGCGATTTTGGGTACCGTGGGTGCATTAAGGTTGAGGAGGTCAAGGGTGCCATTCGTAGGATGCGTAGGGTAGAGAGATCGGGCCTAACGAGATCCCGATGGAGTTTTGGAAGTGAACGGGCTTGACGAGATCCCGGTGGAGTATGGAGTGATTGACTGGTTGTTTAATGTCATTTTTAGGACGACGAACATGCCTGAAGAATGGAGGTGGAGTACAATGATCCCTTTGTACAAGAATAAAGGTAATATCCAGTGCAACAATTATAGGGGCATTAAATTGTTGAGCCACACTATGAAAGTTTGGGAGAGGGTGGTGGAGATGGGGGTGAGGAGGGGAGTGACTATTTCGGAGAATCAGTTTAGATTCATGTCGGGGCGCTCGACTACAAAAGCTATTCATCTTGTGGTGGAGCAGTATAGGGAGAGTATGATGGATCTACATATGGTGTTCATCGATCTAGAAAAGGCATACGACAAGGTCCCAATGGAGGTTCTTAGAGGCTAGAGGGGTACCTGTGCGTACCACTAGGGTGATCAAGGACATGTATGATAGAGCCAAGACCATGGTAAGGACAGTAGGAGGAGACTCAAAGCATTTTCGAGTTATGATGGGGTTGCACCAGGGGTCATCCCTTAGCCCATTTTTATTTGCCCTAGTGATGGATGTTTTGACGCGGAAAATTCAGGAGGAGGTGTCATGGTGCATGTTATTTGCGGACGATATAATTCTAGTTGACGAGACTCGCGACGGAGTTAACGCTAAATTGGAGGTGTGGAGGCAAACCCTGGAATCTAAAGGGTTCAGGTTGAGCAGAACTAAGACAGAATACTTGGAGTGTAAGTCCAGTGATGTAACGCATGAGGCTCGATACCCAGATCATCTAAAAGAGAGGAAGTTTGAAGTATTTTGGGTCTATTATCCAAGGAAATGAGGAGATTGACGAAGATGTCACACATCATATTGGTGCAAGGTGGATGAAATGAAAGCTCGCATTCGAAGTCTTGTGTGATAAGAAAGTGCCACCGAAACTTAAAGGCAAGTTCTACAGAGTGGTGGTTAGACCAACTATGTTGTACGAGGCGGAGTGTTGGCCAGTCAAGAACTCTCACGTTCAGAAAATGAAGGTGGCGGAGATGAGGATGTTGCGATGGATGTGCGGGCATACAAGGAGAGATAGGATTAGGAATGAAGAATATTCAAGACAAGGTGGATGTGGCCTCGGCGGAGGACAAGATGAGGTAAGTGAGGCTGAGATAGTTTGGGCATGTGAAGAGGAGATGTACGGATGCCCCAGTGCGGAGGTGTGAGAGATTGGTTGTGGATGATTTCAGGAGAGGTAGAGGTAGGACGAAGAAGTATTGAAGAGAGGTGATTAGACAGGACATGACGCAGTTCCAGCTTACCAAGGACATGACTATGGATATGAAAGTTATGGAGGACACGGATTAGGGTAGAAGGCTAATAGGTAGTTGAGCGTAGTTATGTTTATCTTTCCATACTTGTAGTCGTAGTGTTACTCTTGTAGTTTCTTGGCCTCTTATTTCTGTTAGTATCGGGTGTTTCTTGCCCTTCGATTATCGTATGATTTCATGGCAGTTATGCTATTATTCCTTTTTTTTTCAGGATGATTTTGTTATTATCTATTGTTTCTTTACTTTTGTTATTTCTTTGTTCGATTGTTTGTGTTTGCTTTTCATTGAGTCAAGGCAGGGGTGGAGCTAGTAAGGGCCGAGGGAGTTCATCCGAACCCCCTTTGGTGAAAAAAATTACACTATTATACAAGGTAAAAATTATTTTTTATGTATATTTAGTAGACGTTGAACCCCCTTAGCTTCTTCGTGTGTTTACTTCTTTATATTTATGAACTCCCTTAATAAAAATCCTGGCTTCACCACTGAGCCGAGGGTGTATCGGAAACAGTCTCTCTACCTCCCAAGGTAGGGTTAAGGTCTGCGTACACTCTACCCTTCTCAGACCCCACTTGTGGGATTAAACCGGGTATGTTGTTGTTGTTAATAATTACAGATGACATCTAGTTTGAGAGAGGATGATCTCACTCTAATGTTAAAATACCCGGATGGAAAAGAAAAATGGAAGTTCAACAACATACCCAATATAATCCCACCAAGTGCGGTCTGGGGAGGGTAGAGTGTACGCAGACCTTACCCCTACCTTTTGAAGGTCGGGAGGCTGTTTCCGATAGAAAAAGAAAAATGGAAGTTCAAATTTCTTAATTCTTTTTTTTTTAACATGAATTTCAAATTTCTTAATTCTGCCAGAATAAGTTTTTCTCTATGCAGTGCAATGGGTGGTCTTGAGTAATTTACTAAAACCTTTTTTCGTGAAGAAGGAATAAAAGAGAAAATTTATGCTCAGATCAATAAGTATCATACCAATGACACACCGCCTGAACCAAGCTCACACATTGTCTTCACATTTACTTCCGCAATAAGTAGTCCAGTCACTACCTGCAACATTTTGGATTTCCAAGAATCTTATTAATGAGAAAATTGAGGCCAGAAATATAGGCAATAACATTCTATTAACATGGAGGCTATTACATATTAGAAACCACAGGGACACCCAGTGAATTAAATAATTGACTTTTACACTTGTACTGGTTTTGCGCAGATTCTTGAGAAACCAGGTAAGAAAAATGACAAGAAGAAAATGAAAAATTGACAAGTCGTAGAATGTGAACCATTTACCATATAAATCCAGCATACAATGCAAACTACCGCAGAGGCTAGAAATCCAGATTCTTGCGTGACTGCAGGAATAGCAAGAATACCGGCACCTACCTATTCACGACACAAAAATATTAGTTTACGGCTAATCCCTTCATTCATGTTAAATAAGAGTAAAAACATAGGTGATATGATGCCAAGCGAGAAAGAATCTGCAATCAGAATATGCTCGTGAATTGTTGATATCCATGGAAGGAAACTACAACAAACGAAATATATAAAAAGTACAAAGTGAGGAAAAACTCATATATTCATATTTTAAAATCGGCAACCTCCTCTCTTCATGCATTTCACATTACTTTCTCATACTCCTTTAAGACAACCAAAATCTTTCACCTTAATCAGGAAACTATATTAAGAAATAAGTGTCCATACGGGTTGCTTTATTAAGTTCCTCATACTTGTAAATACATGGCTTTAAATAACTTTAATAAACTTAAAGTTTCTGGTAGAATAACATATAGGATTCTATCATTCAGTAATGTAGATATGGAGATTTAAGAATAGCATGAAAAAATGCTGTCCTAAGAAAGGGAAAGCAATTTCGGGACAGAAAGAAGATCAGTTGTTTCAAAAGCAGCAGAAAGTTGACTGTGCAGAAGTACCGGCTTTGACATGTAACAACCACATAAAATTTTGGATCACGTTATGTGCATATATAAATCAATTACTGAAACATGCACAGTTCACACATTGAGAAAGGGAGAGAAAACGTACAGTGGTGCCAGCAACAAGAAAAATGGCACTGCTGAGGCTTCCTAAAGAAATGAGGAAGAGTGTTAAACAAATACATAAAATGCCAAGATCTCCATAAAAAAAAACTTAAAGAACTTTGCTTTACATTTTGGGCATAAAGTACACAATTTTTGGCTTTGATATTGGTCCTAATACCAATCCAACTAGACCCATAATTTGTTTCAACTAAAGTTCTGAAATATTTAAAGACAATTTCCTTTAATAAGGTAATCCTATATAACATTTTATTGCATCGTTATTCACACCATTAAAGTACCTACATTATTATCCACCGGCATTAAACAATCCATGCATTATAATCCTTGCATAACTAAACATGTGAACCAAACAACCCCGTACAGTATTATTTTTACCTTAGCTAAAAGTTTCGAGATTTAACTTGAGAAAATGCCATTGATCAGCAGGCGCGGATGTAGGCTTAAGTTACCGGTTCAGTTGAATTCAGTAGATTTTGACTCAATCCCCTATATGTGTTAACACTGGGTATGTTGCGACCCCTATACGTTTTAAAAAGAAACTCCTCCCTCCGTCACAATTTATGTGACACTCCTTCCTTTTTAGTCGGTCCTAAAACAATGGCACCTTTCTATATTTAGTTCTAGATCTCTAGGGCTACTTGCTTGTTACTTTCATTTCGTTTATCTTATTGTCTTGTTGTTATTACTGCCTTTTATTACTGCTGTCTTTTCATCTTTTCTTGAGCAGAGGGTCTATCGTAAACAACCTCTCTAACTTTACAAGGTAGAGGTAAGTTCTGAGTTCACTCTATCCTCCCCGACCCCTGGTGGGATTATAAGATTATTTTAGACCACAAATTACAAAAGTCTTTCTTTTTTCTCTTAAACTCCGTGCCGTGTCAAGATACTTCACATAAATTAGGACGGAGGTGAGTACAAACTATGTACCAATATTAACCTTAGAATCCAATTACTAGCACTTAAAGGTCATTGTACTACAATATCAGAACCCACAAAGTTCAAATCATGAATTCGCCTCTATTGATCAGACCATATAGTAAGTCAACCTGGTGAAACAGTGAAATACCTGGTTCTCTCTTTGATCAGACCATATAGTAAGTCAAGCCTGGTGAAACAGTGAAATACCTGGTTCTCTCTTGAAAGTAGCTTGATTGAGGTTAGAAAAAAGTCTTTCAAAGTCATACACTTTTCCTTTATACCCATTTCTCCTTCATTTTCTTCAGTTTGTAGTTCATTGGACTGTCTTTCTGAATAACACTTGAACAAAGTTCGTGACTTTGAGCTTTGGTAGCAGCATTTGTGGGAAATTTTTATGGGTACTAAACAAGAATTTGAAGAAATTTTACGAAATGGGTTGTTAGTATGAGGATAAGGAAGCTTAAAATGAAGTAATATAGAAGAAGAAGAAGAAGAAGATGAAGAAAAGGTCATTTTTAGGTGGAATTTTGCGTTTTCTTGATCTTTCTTTCTTTCTTTCTTTCTTATTTCTTTGGTTCTGTGTTCTTACTGCTATTCTCTTCCAGTTCTTTCTGGCTTTGTGTTGGTTGGGTGAGAACAAACGGCCAAAATAATGAAACGAAACTTAAATTTTTGTTATGTCTAATATTTATTTTGGAGCCGATTAATTTGAATTTATAAATAATCGATTAATTTAAATTTATTACAACAATAACATATTCAGTGAAATCTCACAAATTGAGATATGTGGTGGATAAAGTGTACGTATACCTTACTCCCTAACTTAGTAGATATAGGTTATTTCCGATAAACTCTCAACACAAGAACAAGCAATTTAATGCGGTATATATAAAAGAAAACTCATGGCAAAATACTTAAAAAGGCATGATAAAGCTGATTGAAAAGAGTCGTAACTACCATAAAATAATACGATACTCGAAATACAAAAATAACATATTGTACAAGTAATAGAAATCGAAAGACAATGAACTTCAAGAATAAAACTATGAATACTAGTACGAAAGGAAATCACTCGACTACTTACTACCTCCTATCCTAATTTGTATCATCCATAACCTCCTATGTAAGGTCATGTCATCGGTAAGCTCAACTTGCGACATATCCTATCTAATCCTCTCTCCCCATTTAATTTTTGAATATTCCCACCATAAAATTCATTAAAGGAAAAGACATTTTCTATCGGAATTTTTTTTCTTTCCTAAACTCAAACTTAAGATCACTAATTTGAATTCGTGCAACATTTACATTATTAAAAGAAAAGACATTTTCGACCATTTCATTCATGGGCTCAAACCTAAAATCATTGGTAGGGGTATACAAAGAAAAACGACAAACCGTACCAAACCGGAAAAAAACCTGATTAGTGGTTTGGCATTAAAAAAAAATGACCATAATAGGTTTGGTTTGATTTCAATTAAAAAAAATCAAGCCGATCCGATTACATATATAATATTTTTTAATTTATATATATATATATATATATATATAATGAATTGTTGGAAATTTTACTAATGTGGGATTGAGTTTATCCCGTCTTTAATGACTTAAACACATGGGGGCCGCATGTCGGAAACATCGTTTCTTCGCGCATGCCTAATCTACTAAGTAAGTAGATGATGTTAGTGTCAAGTATCGTCAAATTTCGTTAAAATGAAAGAGATATTGATACACAAAGTAAGGTGTTTGAGACATGAAAATATAGAGTATTTTTGGCCAAAAATAACAAATCTCCCTCATTGGTAGAAGATTGAGAGTTTATGCAATATATAAACTCTAAGTTTGAGTAAGGGTTTGGGACCCCAATGGATAACCCATGTGTTTAGAAGGGAGAGGACCTAGGTGAGCTTGGGTTTGGGACTAAGCCACACACGCGCGCCGCCGCTGCCAATTCGGGTTCGGGTTCGGGTTCGGGTCACGGATTGTTGGACTGTTGCTTTCTTTCGGAACTTTCTTTTTAGTCCCTGAAATGTTAACTATTTACATTTTGGTCCCTGAATTTTTTGAAATGTTACAACGACTATGTCTTCTCCAAAAGACACCAGTCAACAGACATGACTGTTCAACATAACAGAACGTTGTCTCCCTTTCTGTTCTTATAAATTGAACATTTATGTTCAAATAAAAGACAGAAAAACACAACAGAATTCTGTCTACTCGAAATACACAGAATTTTCAGAAACGAAAACCCTCTTTTGTTCTGCACGAAAAACAGAGAGAACACAGAAAATGAAAAATCTTTCTCTTAAGTTATGTTCGAGTACAGAAATGACATAATTCTGAAATCGAAAACACAAAAGCAGAAACTCTTCTCTTGTGTTCTGTTCAAAACACAAAAACAGAATCAACAATCTGTTCTATGTTTATTTCTTCGCTAGGATCAACTGTATTTTCTTTGTATAGTTGATCGTTGTTGTTTTATCTTGGGAGATTATTGTCCATCACCGTAAAAGCATCTATACGGAGCAATTTTATCTTAAAGATAAAGAGTCATCTCTTGACTCAACCTTTATTCTTATTTATCCTTTCAGATACACTTAACGCCATTTTTTACCTACAATTTTAAGACAAAACTTACTGAGTGTTCAAAAGATGTCTGTCAATAATTGTATTTCCAGTTCTAGTTATAATTCTGCGTTTTGCTCTATTTCTGCCAATTGTTCTGTTGACAGTTCTGTTAACAATTCCATTGGTAGTTCTTTTTCTACTCATATCAACAGTTTTGTTTCTAGTTTTGTTGTTCAAGGCAATGTTGCAGGTTATGTTGTTGCTGATCAAGGCACTGCCTCTGGCACTGCTCAAGGAAGTGGTGTTGTCCCTACTCCTAACAGTTTTCAAACCAAAGGCCAATGTAACAGTTTCCAGTTCGAAGCGGGAGGTCGGCGTATGTTGAGACTGTGCTGAAAATCTTCAAATAGAATCAGTGGAAGACCTTTGGTAAAAATATCTGCGATCTGATAGCGTGATGGGACATGTAAGAAACTTACTTGTCCGCGAGCAACCTTTTTGCGAACAAAGTGAATATGCTTAGTGCGTTGACGTTGAACCGAATTCCCTGCAAGATAAATTGCACTAACATTATCACAATAAACTAATGTCGTCTTCGGAACAGGACAATGGAGCTCCAAAAGAAGGTTCTGTAGCCAACACGATTCAGACACCACATTGACAACTCCTCGGTATTCTGCTTCGGCATTGGATCTGGACAAAGTAGCTTGCCGTTTGGAGGACTAATATACTAAATTGTCACCAAGAAATACACAATAACCAGACGTGAAACGTCTGCTATTCGGATATCCACCCCAATCTGCATCTGTGTAAGAAATGAGAGTGGATGTCGAAGACGAATATAGATGCAAGCCATGATCAAAAGTGCCCTAAATATAGCGCATAATGCGTTTGAGCGCATGCATGTGATCATCAATCGGATTATGCATGAATAGACAAACCTGTTGCACAATATAAGATATGTCATGCCTCGTGAAAGTGAGACATTGCAGATCCCCTGCAAGGCTGCGGTAATGTGATGGATCGACACATTTCTTGCTGGAAGAGGCACTCAACTTCGGTTTAGTATCAACCGGAGTGGCAGACGGCTTACACAAGGACATGCCAACTCGTTCAACTATCTCTTCTGCATACTTCTTTTGAGATAAAAATAAACCACATGCATGACGTCACAACTATCCTCAAGAAGTAACTTAGTGGTCCTAGATCTTTCATTGCAAACTCTGAGCCATAAAGTGACATGATAGACTTGAGAAGAACATCATATGAGGCAGTTAATATAATATCATCCACATACAGAAGAATGTAAGTTATATCATTACCCTGACGGTATATGAATAGAGAATGATAGATCTGCTGTTAGAAAACTCAATATTAGAAACATAATATGCAAACCTCTTGTACCAGGCCCGAGGGGCTTGTTTGAGCCCATACAATGATTTCTTCAACAGACACACATGATTAGGATAAGTGGGGTCCCTGTACCCCATGGGCTGATACATGTACACCGTTTTATTGAGTTCTCCATACATGAATGCATTTTTACATCAAGCTTATGAAGCGATCATGCCTTTGAAAGAGCCACACTTAGTACCGTGCGGATAGTGGTTGGTTTGACCACTGGACTGAAAGTTTCACCGTAGTCCACACCAACATGTTGTGTATTTCCATCACCTACAAGACGGGCTTTATGCCTCTCAAATGTACCATCAGATTTTTCTTTATGACTAAAAATTCACATAGACCGAATCACATTAACATTAGGAGGACGGGACACTTAATCTCATGTCCTATTATTAATAAGAGCATTATATTCATCATTCATAGCCATATTCCAATTCGGGTTATTAAGGGCATACACAAGATTGTAGGGCAACGAGGATTTGGTAATATGGGTGTAAAGTCCATATTTTTTGTTTGGCTTAAAAATCCCGTGTTGACTATGAGTGACTGGCCGTTGGGCCGGAATTGGAGTTGGGCTGGGGCTGAAGATGATGGACTGCTCGACAATGGGCTGGCAGTAGATGGACTGCCCGACAGTGAAGATGGGTCGTGACCCAACGGACTGCCAGTTGTTGGGCCTCTCGGCAGTGGGCTGCCCGCCATTGGGCTAGGTAATTGGGCCGAGCTGTCAGGAAAATTTGGGCCTGTTTGGGAGGCTAATTTATGGACCAAATATAGGGGCATGCTATCATCAAGAAATTCATAGGTAGGAGCCACAAAATCATACAATTTTGCAAAGGGAAAATTTGATTCATCAAAGACCACGTGGCGACTTACAATTATTTTGTTAGAAGATAAGTCGTAACATTTGTATCCACGATGGTTTGATGGATATCCCAAGAAAACACGGGGTTGGAGTTTATTGATGGTAGTAGAGGAAAAAAGAGGATAACATAAGCACCCGAATACCCGTAGATGAGAGTAAGATGGGTCCCTTAGATATAGAGTATTGAGAGGGGATATATAGGTTAATTGTTTGCTCAGAAGTATGTTAAGAAGATAAGCTGCCATTTGTAATACATGATGCCAAAATGATGGTGGTAGAGAGGTATGGGCAAGTAAGGTTCTAATGATGTTATTAATGGTTCGAGTTTTTCTTTCTGCTTTTTCATTTTGAGATGAGGTGTGTGGACAAGAGAGACGAAAAGATAAACTATTAGTTTTGAAAAAATCCCAAATTGGCCCATTATCACATTAAATATTTTTAATGTCTCATTCAAATTGAGTACGGATGAACGCTCTAAAGGAGAGAAATGTGGAAAAACTTGTGACTTTTTAGACAAAGGAAACGTCCACAAAAAAATAGAGTAATCATCCAATAAAAGAAGATAATATCTATGTCCCGATGAGCTCAAAATGGGAGATGTCCAAATATCACTATGGATAATATCAAAAGGCATAACAGTGCAAGAATTAGAAGCAATAAAAGGCAATTTAACATATTTCCAAAGCGGATAGGAACGAAAAACATGAGAATTATGATGTCTAGTACATGAAATAAATTTATTTTATTTAAGGGAGGCAAAAACAGGTGCTCCCGGATGACCCAAATGTCCATGCCATAAAGACAGAGCTAAAGCAACAAAAGTGGATGGTGTGGCTTGATGTGTGGTTGTGGTGATTGGATAAAGCTCGCCCCAACTATCACATCTCATTAGACGCATCACCGTCTGAAAATCCTTCACGGAAACCCAAAAGGATTAAATTCAACAGAAACCCAATTGTCAGTAGTAAATTTTCTAACTGAAATCAAGTTTTTAATTAATTGAGGAGAGTGAAAGACATTTTTTAAAGTTAATGGTGGGTTCGACAGAGACAAGTTCGTAATACCATAACCACGAATTTGAATTGAATGACATTTCTGACAATTATACCACGATTATTACTCAAATTAAAATAGAATGAGATATTACCTTGTGAGGACGTCATATGAGACATTGCACCAATGTCCATGTACCAATTTGCGTCGGGCGGATTAAGTTCAAGAGTGTGCATTGCGGTCTCGATGTTTGTCAGAGTCTCCACTACTCAGTGGCCTGCTGCTACTGGTTCGGCACTAGTCCAAGAATACCGGGCTGGATGGGCTGCTAGTCGAGAGTTGGGCCTAGCCCAATTTCCAACGGGGAAGGGGCAGGGAGACACGACCCACAACCACTGCCAAGCCCATAGTTCTGTCCACTGCCCCATTGGGCCCTCGGCTGCCACTGGGCTAGCTGTTTCTGTTGGCCGCCGCCGCCTCTTCTGCCATATCGGTGGCCGCCACCCTTGCCACCACCGCAGTTTTTACCTCCATTGCCGTTATTTTATCCCTTTTGGTCACGGTTTGGCGGCAAATTTTCAAATTGGGAAGAATTATCATTGGACGAAGTGACAACCATGGCTGAATTCGACACGGTGGCTATCTTTTTGGCAAAGCCTGCTTTTTCTAGGATGAGCATAAAGCGGGCTTGGTAAAATGGCGGAAGACGATTGTTTTAGCAGATGGGCGTACCCACTCCACTATATGCGTCGGTGAGGCCGACAACCACTTGTAAAACCAGTCGATTATTAGTTACCAGCGCCCCAACATTCTTAAGTTGGTCCGACAAAACCTTGAGGCGTTGACAATATGCGGATGCATTGGGAAAATCTGCCATGTCAGTGGTGGAGAATTCTTGCTCAAGAGTGACATTCCAAGAATTTTTATTGTCTTGAAATATATCCCGTAAGCGATCTCAAGCCTCCATTGTCGTGGAGTCGGGATCAATAATCGTACGCAACAAATCACTTGAAATAGTGACATAAATCCATTGAAGAACCGTCACATCAAGGGTTAGCCATAATTTTTCATCGTCAGTTCTTGGCACCTTCTCCTTGCCTTTTTCCAGCGGAATTATGTGATGAATAACCTGATGTGATCGACAGTGAATTTTAAAGAGCTCCGCCCATGTCACATAATGGACGTTTTCCATCTCAATAGTGATGGAGACATGTGTTTTAATGTTTGAAACTGTGAGGGGCTGGATGAAAAGATATCAGACATGACCGACGGGAGAGGAAAGAAGTCGGCAGCACAAAGGGAATGGTGGGGGGTGACGACACACAAAATGATTTTTAGGGTTTTAGGAACTTTTCCTAGAATCTGATACCATGTAAGAAATATTCTTCTTTAATTATTTCATTCCAAGGGGTAGTAAATATACCCAAAATACAAGCATAATCGTAGGCTAGAATAATGGTAACTAATGACTAAATATACGGTAATTAATGACTAAATATACATCTATCATATACACAATATACACAATTATAAATAAATATTCTATCATATATCATATATAATGTGATATCCGACCAAAAAAATCAATTGACTCTCGTCGAACACGAGTAAATATTCCGCCACTAGGAACCACCTAAAAAATGTATCTGCAGACTAAACACTGATGGCACTTCTAAAAGCAACATACATTAAAACCTCTATAAATGAATATCCTTGGAACTTGGAAAATTATTATCTTATACGAGGTTATTAATTTATCGGTAAATGAATATTTTATTAATTTATAGATAAATTAATATTTATTAATTTATAGAATAATTTTTATTTTGTACATTATATTTCTCAAATTAAACAATTAATTTTTTTCCAGTAACTAAGAAAATAAAATAAATAAATAATTAATTAATGATGGTGCATTGTATCTAAGTTTATTAATCTTGTCAAAAAGAAGTTTATTAATCTTGGGTTGAGTGATTCAAAATAGAATGCATGTACATTAGAATATGAAGTGTTAGAATATGAAGTGTTGTGAATTGTTTCAAGTACACATATAGAGTTTATAAATAGACACATGTACTTTAACTTCATATATCAAAATATAAAAATTCATATATTATATCTTCTCTTCATGGCTACTCATTTGAAAGGTGTAAAAAAATCTACGCTAACTGATGAGATGAGAAAAACATTATGTGAGTACAAAAATAAAAATCATCAAGTTATGTAATTTTAGGAAAGCATAAAGTTTGAAATAAAAATTGTTTAGGAAGTGCTTTATTTTATGAATTATATATGTAATTTTCATATGTATTTAATGAATTATTATTTTATATTTTCAGTGGGCCTCAAGATTTTTTTTTAAAATTATTATCTTATGCATTTATCGAGGTTATTATTTTATCTCATTGGCCCAAGTCGGGACCGAAAAAAATTATTATTTAATCGAGGTTATTAATTTATCGAATATTTATTTATCGAGGTTTTACTGTAAGCAAATGATTTATTATAGGTTATTTTTGAAACCACAAAGGTGAACGGAGCTAGGATTTATAAAAAACTACCGTAATACCTCTCATTCATAGGAAGCCGAGAGGTTTAGTTGAATTTTTTTGACGAAAAAATATATTGTATTGTGTAAATAAGATAAAAATAATTTATTTAGATTATAAATTATGAATTTTCCTTAACATAAGAAAAGATTGTAGTGTAGTGTTAAACCCTTCAAAAATTGCCTTGAGAACACAATTTCAAGTTCTAGGTGTGATACAATTTTTTTCTTGAATTCCCTTTATGAAATTTCTAACTCTATTAATGAATTCAATTGAATTCCCTTGTCCAAAATTACAACAACAACAAATCCAGTGTAGATGCATAAGTGGAGTCTGGAGAGAATAGGATATACACAGACCTTACCATACCTTTACGGGGTAGAGAGATTGTTTCTGATAGACCCTCGACTCGAAAGAAAAGACAGAGATGTGACAACAAATAGTAGAGTAAAAAGTATGGTATCAAGAAAAACTATGACAACAAAATAGCAAGATAAAAAGCAAATGAGACAACAAACAGTAATACATATTTGAAGAAAAGAAACTACACAGTTACTACCTAATATTATTGATAGAGAGATCACTCAACTATCTACTAACCCTCAATCCTAATCTTCGACCTACACACCTTTCTATCTAAAGTTATGTTCTCCGTAAGCTGAAGTTGTACCATGTCCTGTCTAATCACCTCCCCCAATTCTTTTTTGGGCTACCTTTACCTCTCTTAACTCCTGTTATAGCCAACCTCTCACACCTCCTTACTGGCGCATATACACACCTCATTTGTACATGTCCGAACCATCTCATCTCGCTTCCCTCATCTTGTTCGCTACATGGGCCACTTCCACATTATCCCGTATAACTTCATTCCTAACCATATCCCTCCTAGTATGTTCACACATCCATCTGAGTATCCTCATTTCTGCTACACTCATCTTCCGAACATGAGCATTCTTAACCGGTCAGCACTCTGCCCCATACAACAAGATTGTTTTAACCACCAAAATTGTACTGCCAAAATTTGGGTTTTGAGATGGTGAATTTGACGGTGGTAGTGGGCGAGGAGAGAAAAGTAGAGGAATAAGCGGAAGAAAATGTGGTGGCGGCCAGAGAGAATGAAGAACGAAGGGAGATTATTGGTGGAGGTAGTGACACGAGAAATAAATGAAATGAGGAAAAAACTTATAAATAGGAAGAGGTGTCAAATTTTGCTTTTAAACTATGCAAAAGGTGCATATTACTTTTTTTTCTAAGAAAAATTATGACTTATTTGTTGATACGAGACATTAACGAGTGATCAATTTTAGTTGTTTGAAAATAAGGACAAATATAACCAATTGATAACATTGAGGACATATTTGACCCAAGTATTAAGGGAGAATGATTCTATACTAGCTCACATAGTTGCGGAATAAATTTGTCAACGTAAAATAGTTTATTTAAATTATATAATTTTCTCAAAAATTAGATTAGATCACAATTTAAATTCAAGGTGTGATACTAATATTTTCTTATATTCCCTTAATGAAATTTTTACTTTTCAACTGAATCCCTTTCACTAAAAATTATACTAATCAAAATGGTGGATACGGTGGTGGTGAGAGTGGGGAGAGAAAAAGAAAAGGAGGAGGAAAGATGACTACGGCAAGAGAAAATGAAGAAGGTAAGGTGATTAGTAACTAATGGAGGTAGTGACATTAAAGAGAAGGAATGATAAAAAAAATTATAATAGGAAGAAGTGTCAATTTACTTCTATCACCGTCTTGATCATATACCGTACTGAAAGCAACTAAGAAAAGAAAAAAAAGCTCATTTATTATTGCCAATATAGAGACTGCTCTCCACGACGATATTATGTTCCTTACGCAGTAAGATTCGAAAGTTGCGGAAGATAGTATAGATACTCATGTTCTTTCTATAATAGTTGTGGATACACTTTACTTCTTAGTATCCGAATGATGCATATTTGCCTATTATTTTAAACCATTACAACTATTTGTTGATACGTGACATCAGTGGGTCATCAATTTTTATCGTTTGAAAATAAGAACAAATATAACCAATTTTAGTAATGTTGAGGACACATTTGACCCAAATATTAAGGGAGGACCATTCTACACTGATTCGCATAATTTAGGGGTAAATTTGTCCATTTACCCCTACATTATATAACTTGTGGAGGAACCAAACAGCACAACCTTAATTGTATCATATGCAAACAAAAAGATGACGACGATCATGCCGGTACAAACAAAGCAAAATATCTAAATTGCACCCTCAACTATAAAAAAGTCGAGTACACGCTCCTAACGTAGTTCCAGGGTTAATAGGTCGTCCAGAAAATTGCTTCTAACTTGAAAAAGACTCAATATTTTTTTTTGGGTTTTCGCAATTTTTGGTTTATACTAATTGCTACCATTTTGGTTATAAATGGAGGGTAATGTAGGAGATCAATACTTATAGGCGCACAAAAATGGTAATGGAGAAGGAATTATGTACTCATCATGTTTCCTATATCAGGTACTCAATTGTTATTTTAATTTTAGCTTATTTTGGTACTTTTATTATCTGGGTATATTTTAGAATGCTCAATTTTGGAATTTCTGTTGCTACTTTTGGTTTTCTGTTTATTTACGAATAGAAATCTTTGAGAAGGATATGTTACCTTTTAGTTTAATTTAGGTTAGCTATTATCTTCTTTTGTTAACTTTGTGAAGTTAAGGGGTCGTTTGGTAGCTGGTTAGAGTTATGCAGGCATTAGTAATACATAGATTAGTTATGAGGGAAGTTCTTTATTATTTTATGCAGGGTTTAGTTATTCCATCTTGTATCCTGCATCATATTATACATAGATTTCCTCATAACTTATAGATGTATTAGTTATGCGGGTTTCTGAATTGCAAATCAAACACAGTACTAGGTGTGTTGAATTGTATACCGAGCAAAAGAATGCTACCAAACATGGTGTTGCGTATGCAAGATTTAGTACATGAATAATTTAGCTCCTAACCAGCTTCCAAATGACCCCTTAAACTTTTACGGTTCTCTGTTTCTATGACTGTTAAAGTTGCTTGGAGAAACTAGTAAAGTTGCTGCCATATGACCCGGAGGTCATGGGTTCAAGCCGTGGAAACAACCTCTTGTAGAAATGTGAGGTAAGACTGCGTACAATAGACCCTTGTGGTCCGGCCCTTCCCCGGACCCCGTGCATAGCGGGAGCTTAGTGTACCGGGCTGTCCTTTTTTGTTTCTATGATTGTGTGAGCAGTGGGAGAATTCGCGCAGGGGATTCAAAATATAAAGAAAGTTAACACGAAGAAAGATGATTCAAAATCTACTATATGTACAAAAGAAATTGGATCTTATTTATGCAAGTGAGTGAGTGTTTTGGTACTTTTACTATATGGGCATCTTTGAGATTGCTCAAATTATTTCGCCCTGTTGGCTGTGAGTTGGAAATTCTGTTGCAATTTTTGTTTTCCTGAAGTTAAACTTGTAGGATTCTATGTTTTCTATCGGTGTGTGTATCATGGTGCTTTTTATTATCTGGGTATTATTGTAAAATTGTTCTTTTTTTTTTTGAGCCTCTGGGCTGTGGTTGTTGCAATCTATTGTTCTGTTATGGGTAACTAGGAATCTTTGGGAGATCATTAATAAATGGTGTTGGTGATAGTGGCAAAGCCAGGATTTTCACTAAGGATTTTAAAATATAAAAAAGTAAACACATGATGAAGCCAGGAGATTCAACATCTACTATCGGAAACAACCTCTCTACTCCACAAAGGTAGGGGTAAGGTATGTGTACATCCTATCCTCCCCATACCCCACTTGTGGGATTACACTACTATGTTATTGTTGTTGTTGTATATACTGTGTAATTCTCCGGCGAGGGGAGTTCAGATGAACACACTAGCTCCCCCCCTGGGTGGGTGATAACTGAAATAAGTTTAGCTTACTGATCATTCTTCTTGATCATTTTAGTTAACGGTTTAAAGCGAAAAGCTTTTAATTTCTCTTGTTCAGTGTTATGATGTTCATAGGAAATTGCTGCTAATAATGTATAAATGGTTATTTGTGTTTCTACATTATATGAAACTTGAAATACAAAGAATCAAGGAAGAACAAGAAAAATAATTGGGTTACATTACAGTGAGTATGATTAATTTATGACTTGTATATGTTGGAAGTATTTGCTCCCTTGTATATTATTTTCTCCCTTTATTAATTCTAGTAAGAAGTAGATTTCAAAGGGAGAAAAATTAGGGGGCCCGTCCCCAACAACACGTCCACACTCCACAAAGAGAAAGCAGTAGTATGCATTAGTTTGTCACTTAAATATGTATCCAAATCAACTCGTGTGCTATAATTTAGAACCCGTGACTGGAACTCAAAGGAACCATAGTGTGTGTATGTTCTTGGAGAGCTATGATTGGACAGTATAAAACAGATTTTGCACATCATATGTTCTCAAGATTCTTGGATTGAAGATCAAATGCCCTGGCCAGGTGGATAGCTTTCCAATATTAAATAGTACCTTATTTTGGACGATGAGTGCCCTGAAGCTATACGTGGTTTTTCTTCCATTTTTTTTGGTAACTAAATGGTTGTATTAATCACCAAGTTGCAAATAAGTTCAGAGCAAAGCTACATCTCAGCTTTGCTTGGCTATTAAAAGAAATTAGTTTCGTATCTGCTACCATTCCTATCACCTAAGTTGATTACATAAAAAATAGTACTTTTGTAGAATAGTCCTAAGCTTTGATGATGCTCTAACATTGCATACACATGCTATCTCTCTTGCTATGCTAGCTGGTTCCCTTCTTTTCTGCTCAAACACTCTTGAATTCCTTCCTGCCCAGATTGCTTGAATAACTTCTGTGAAGATCATTTTGAGTATGTGGGCCTGGCTTGATTTTCCTTTGGCCCTTCTAAGTATCCACTGTTGCATTTGGATGCTGTCTAGTGTTTCATTAGCTGGCCATTGTATCCACTCCATTAATCTCTTCCACAGGTGTCTTGCAAACCTGCATTCGATAAACAGATGCTCCTTCGTCTCTAGACCTGTGTCACACATCACACATTGAGGGTCTAGGTTTGTCCCCCATTTCAACAATCTATCAACAGTATTCAAGTGCCCATGCCCGTATACCCAAAGGGTGAAAATAGCTTTTGGTCATGCCTCATTTTTGCGTATCATGTGTTTCCATTCAACTTTGGGATGTTGCCCCAAGAGTTGCATATAAATATGGTTGATTATACTCTTGGATGTAGTAGGAGTAACCTGAATTTGACTCAGCACTACTCTTGCTGCCAGTATTTACCTTACCATCCAGCTAGCCTGCTAGGTATAGGAATTTGATCAAGGGGCCTGTCTTTGATATAGATGGCATGAATCCACCTAATCCAGAGTTTATCCTGTTTACAAGCAAGATCCCAACACATTTGCTACTGCTGCTTTGTTCCAAAGTTTGAGATCAAACAGGTGTAATCCACTAGCTGTTTTTGGCACACATGTTTGTATCCATGCCACCAAAGCTCTTTTGGTTATTTCATTAGACCCTGACCATATATAACTTCGACAATATGCTTCTATGGTCTTGATCACCTTAGCTGGGATGAGGAATAGTTGCGACCAATAGGATTGGATCCCAACTATCACTGATTTGACCAACTGTACCCTTCCCGCGTATGATAGTTTTTTTGCAGTCCACGAGGAAATTCTTGCCACAATCTTCTGAATTAGTGGTTGCCATTGTAATATGCTTAGCTTCTTTGCGGCTAAAGGGATTCCCAAGTATTTGAAAGGCAAATGTCCATACTCAATTCCTAGCAACTGTTCAATATTAGCCATTTCTGTGCTGTCCACTCCAAAATATATACTGCTTTTGTTCAAGTTAGCTTGTAATCCTGAAGCTTGAGAAAAGATGGTGAATTTAGCATAAAGCAACTGGATAGACTGTCTTTATCTCCCTTTGAATAAAACAGTAGATCATCTACAAAAGAAAGACAAGTTAGTTTTAGCTTGGCACACAGTGGATGAAACTTGTATTGCTTGTCCTCAATTAGTTCACTTAGGCTTCGGCTGAGATACTCCATGGCTATGGCAAATAGGCAAGGAAACATAATCTCCTTGCCTCAATCCCTTTGCTTCTCCAAAAGGTTCAGAAGGCTCTCCATTGATGATTATTGAGTAGCTTAGTGTCCTGATACAGTGCATCACTCAAGTAGTGAATTTTGTTGGGAACCCTAAGCCCACCATAATCTGCTCAATATACATCCATTCGACTGAATCATAGGCTTTTTGTAAATCCACTTTAAGCATGCATCTTGCAGAGATATTCTTTCTAGTGTAGTGCTTAACCAATTAATGAGCTATGATTATATTATCTGCTATTCTTCTTCCTGGGATGAACCCTGCTCGAGTATCACTGATAACATGTGCCATGACCCCCTTCATCCTAGTAGTTAACACCTTTGATATAAGCTTGTACAGGACTGTGCAACACGCTATAGGCCTGAACTTCTTGATAGTACTAGGATTAGGTACTTTGGGCAAAAGAATAATGACTGCAATTGATTGGCTTATACATTATGTTATGCTGAAAAAAATGAGTAACTGCTGCACAGACATCCCTTTTAATCACAGGCCTATACCCATCAATCCCTGGCGCTTTATCATCCTCTATAGAACAAAGTCCATCATAAATTTCCTGCTCAGTGACTTCTCTACAGAGATTTAGTTGTTGATGATTAAGAATTGGCCCTCTCCTCATAGTTTCCCTATTAACTGCTGGTAGAGTAGAAGCTGCTGATCCCATCAGTGACTTGTAAAATTGTAGAATCTCTTCTTTAATAGCTGATGGTTCTGTCAGTTTCTGCCCAGTCAAGGCATTAAGTTCTAAGATCTGTTTCTGTTGTCTTTTCTCTTTCATTACAGCTGAGAAATACTTGGTGTTAGCATCACCAAGTTTTATCCAGCTAGCTCTTGCCTTCTGCCTCAAATATTCTCTTCAAGCAGTGAACATTTTTCCAATTGAATGAGTGTAGCTTTAACTTCATTAGCTAGAGCAACACTATATGATGTTGCATCTGCCTCTGAATATGTGTAAGGTCATGTTGCCTGATCAAGTCTAGTGGTAATTCCTTTGAACTCTTCATTATTCAGTTTCTTGAACTGTTTTTTGAGTAGCTTGAGTTACTCCCATACATTTTGCATTTTCCAGTGTGTAATCTTCTTCCCCCATCCTGCTTCTATAATTGACATAAATTGTGAGTTTTCAACCCATGCATTGAAAAACTTAAATGGAGCTTTGATATTCTGAATTTGCTGAGTGAAGGAGAACCTCATAGGTGAGTGATCAGATATAAATGGTTCTCCATAATCTGTTATGATATGCCCATACTGCAACATCCATTCATCATTGCCAAGTGACCAGTCTATCCTACTCCATATCCTATCATCTCCTTGATGCTCGTTGGACCAAGAGCAATAATCCCCTCTCCAGGGCAATTCATTAAGCATCAACTTTTTGTACCCAGTCTGAGAAATCTTTAACTTCAGCACATGTCACAGGAGCCCCATAAATTCTATCTTGTAAATTCATGACAGCATTGAAAACTCCACTAACAAGCCATGGTAATGAGCAAGTTAGTGTGCTTAGTTGATGCCATAAGTATTTCCTCTGTTCCACTGTATTATACCCATAAACAAATGTCATAAGGCATTCAACTGAGTTGTTTCTAGCTTTAATATGGTAGTGGATGAACTAAGCAGAATCTTCAAGTACTGTAACTTCATATGACCTATTATCCCATACAATCCAAAAATTTCCATTCACAGCTTTTGTATAATTATTAACCATTGACCAGCCAGGAGTAACCGTGTTAACTATTTTTGCAGCTTTATTCTCTTTCACTCTGGTTTCTAGAAGTCCAGCCAGAGTGATCCTCTTATTCACAAGGTACTTTCTCAGCTCCTTTTGTTTGTACCTCTTATTCAACCCTCTCACGTTCCATACTAACCAGTTCATGTTAAAGATTAATTTGGTGCCCCCACCTGTATCAGTGGTGATCATCTGGCTTAACGCATGTTCCCCAATCTGCAAAGGTTGATAGCCATTTCTTGTCAACAAAGTTGGAACCTCAGGAGGTCTTCTAATCATCTCCCCTGCATTTGCACTTCTTCCTTTGGTTTTACTTGTTGAAGTTTGCCATTCTTCAGGATTTACATTTGAACTAGTCTGGTGCTGTGGCTATTTGTCTCTAGCTTTATCAGCAGGCTGACCAACCGCTACTGGATTAGCAGGTATACCAGTAACCATCTTAGTTGTCTCAGGTTCAGCAGGCTTGGATTTCCATTCCTGAACAAACCTTCTTGGTCTCCTTCTCCTCCTCTGTTGTTGATTATTTTGCCTTTGCTCAACAGTCTGTTTGGTTCCACAATTATGTCCAATGGTCAGGCATTGGGCACAATACTCTGGTTTCCATTCGTATATCACAGGCTGCGTAGATTGTCTTCCCGAAGGATCCATAATCTCAATATCAGTTGGCAAGGGTTGCGTAACATTGGCTTCAATAAGGATTCTAGCATAAGATATTCTTTTCTGTTTGGCCGTGCATTCATCCGCTAACAGAAGTTTACCTATAACACTAGCCATTCTACTTAATGAATTAATCCCCCAACAGTTCATTGGTACATTGACCAAGAGTGGTATCTCTGTCAGGAACTCTGCATTTAGGTCAAAATCAGGGGTCCATGGCTTCAAAATCATTGGCCTATTATTTACTGTATAGGGTCCTGAATATAACGCATTCTTCATATCTGATAACAATTGGAATCTTACCACATAATAGCCTTCTTCATGTGAATATATGTCTGGTTCAGCAACATGAGTCCAAGTTTGCGATAAGTATTTGTACCTGTAATTGTACCCAGGTGAGGCACCAACCACATAAACAATGACTGCACATTTCCACTTTTGAGTCTCCTCTTCTACTTCATCCTTGTCTAATTTCGCCACTGCCTTTCCATTCACAATCTCCGGAGTTATGTATGCAAGGGTGAGCCCACTTTCCGCTGATCTATTTCCCTTGAAGAGCTTTGCCCAGCTCATTGTTTGCTCTCCTTCTTCCTCCTCCATGTGTAGTGGTGTCGTTCCTTTTCCTGGTTCATCTCGTGCACCTCATCCTTCATTCCAGCTATCTTCGGTACTGTTCCATTGGAGGCCCCGTCAGAGGAGCTGTATGCTCTACAACTTGTTTCCCACTCAGTTGAACCTGTTGATTTCCACTCGGATCTAAGCTCTTCACAGCTCGATTCGAGGAAGAAACCCCCAAATTCGATTTCGCACCAGACTTGTACAAGGGCCAATTTCGGTGTGATGATTCTTTGTTCATTTCCCGATTCTAATGTTTCCGCTAGTATCGTTGCACTTACTGAGCTGCCGACTGTAACTTCCGGTATCTTTTTTGGTCATCCCCTCCCTTTAGCCATGGCTACCAGTACTTGGCGCAGGTTAGCATAACCTACGCCTAGAGAGCTTCAGCTAGAGAGAGAAAATTATTATTACATTCACTCTTGATTTTTTTTCCATTTGATGCAGGTGAAAACTAAAGCATTTTTCCCCTGTGAAGAAAAGTATCATAACCTTCTATAGTTTCGGATTTATCTACGTTCTGCTTTCTAACATCTCATCTAGCGGTGTTCCTCTCCAGGAAATTGCTTGGTCTGAAATCTATTTCTTTGGGTTCTTTCCTCCTCGACTTGAGAATGTTCGAGTCAAATCTTGATGTCAAATGGGGCCCGCTTACTCGCTTCTGCATTTGAGTGTCTTGCATGTGAGATGCAGATAGAACATTAAATCTTATACTGTAAAAACACAATAATTAGGTGGCTTTCAGCATGCACATGCTTACCAGGCTTTCATTGTTCCCAGGGGCGGAGTTACAACAGTATGTATGGATGGGTGCATGTGAACCCAATAACTTTTGCTTTGATGTTGTATTTGGATTAGAAAATCTATTAAATATATATTAAAACGTAATTGTGAATCCAGTAACTAAAATGAGCTATGGATTCAGTGGCTAGTTCATAACCCATAAACTTTGAATCCTGGCTCCGCCTCTGCTTGTTTCCGTTCAAATCTTGTTTGCCTTCTGGGTTTTACAGTTTAGTTGTGGGACTGAAGGTTCCTTTAATCTTAACCGTCTTCCTAATTAATTTATAGATCATCGTTTAAGTTTTGAAGACCCTTTCCATGTTTCTACTGAATACATTTGTATGACTTCTATACGTTTACTTGGCTTTGTTTCACTTGTATTGGAATATCAAACCTTGTCACTGAACTGTTAACGAGGTTGTTGACTATGAGCAATAGTTGAACGCTTAAAATCTCCAGAATAGCAGAGCCAGTTGTACTATTGGAAAGAAAGATTTATAAGCCGTTTGCCTTCCCTCTTTGCAGAAAAGGTAAGGACAAACATTAAAAATAAATTCGATGGTCAAATCCCCTATAGCCATTTAACTTACGGGGACATAGTAAGTTTAATAAACCTCACAGGTTTAGAATTATGCAATGACCTAAAGTTAAAAGGTCAGTTGAAGAGAGAGGGAAAACTCTCTAAAAATGAATTAGGAATTTTTTGCCAAGACTTCGGTTATGTCAAGTTAACCGCACCCTCAAAGGAAGCTGCGAAAAGGCATAAAAAATATAATAAACCAAATACTTCTCATAGAAAGAAGTATAAACAATACAAAAATATGCTCGTTAAGAAATATGGCAAGGAGTTTTCTTCTCCTTTTATAAAATCGATTTTAAAATCAAAGCTTGACAATAATGCTTGCCATTTGGCAAAAATCTGTTTAGAAATAAGATTCTTAACATTCTTTTGTAAAACATCTTTGGCCGCTTTGCAGTCGACCCTTGGTAAAAATTCTTTGTTAATCAGATCGTCCTGAAACTTGGTAATACACAGTACTATAGACAAAATTTCTTTTTTGACTGTACTATAATTCTTTTGAGCCGGGTTCCAGACTCCAGATGTGAATCTTACTAACTGTTCAGTGGATTAAGAAGATATTTTTTGTTTCAGAATGCCACCGTAACCAATTTCGGAGGCATCTGTTTCGACTATCATGAAAGCTTTGGGATTTGGAATTCCTAAGTAGGGGAGCTTCTGAATTATATCTTTGACTTGTTTAACTGACTTGGTTTGCTCTGTTGACCAAGGGACTGGATTTTTCATAGGGCCTTTTATAAAGAGGTTCATAGATTTGTCTGATATTTGGGATAAAGTCGGCTACATAATTTAGGCTTCCTAAGAACCTTTGCAGCTGGGTTTCATCAATTATTTCATCTGGAAATTTGGTTGAGAACTCAACGGCTCTACAGATTGGTTTATAGGTACCTTGGTAAAGATCATGTCCTAAGAACCTGATTGATGTTTAGAATATCTTTTATCTTTTTGGCGCTTACCGCTAACCCATTTGTTTTGATGACCTTTAAAAAAGTATGAAGGTGTTTAAAATGCTGGTCTATACTTTCTGAAAAAATAAGAACATCATCTATATAGACAATGGAGAATAGACTATATGGGTTGAATATATTCTGAAATTCTGACGGGGCGTTCTTAAGCCCAAACGGCATAACATTCCACTCATACTGTTCAAAGGGAACGTTAAATGCGGTCTTATATTTATCTTTTTCATTTACTTAGATTTGCCAGAACCCTGATTTCATATCAAACTTACTATAAATGTTAGCTTTGTAAGTTCTTTTTAATAAATCCCTTTTATTAGGTATCGGGTACTTAATCCATTTTAACACTTGATTAAGGGGCTTATAATTGATTACAAGCCTAGGTGCTCCTCTCTCCTTTTCAGCACTATTGTTAACATAGAAGGCTGGAGATTTAGAGGATCTAATTATTTTCTTTTGAAGTAGATCATTTATTTCCTTTTTACAATGTTCCATAAGTTCATGGTTCATTTGGTTAGGTCTAGCCTTTGTAGGGATTCCTTCTTCGTTGAAGTCTTCTACATTAAGGTAGTTCCACTATGTGTCTTTTCCTTTCCCAGAAGGCGTTAGGTTTCCTTTTCTATAGTAGATTGCAGAGCCAGTTGTACTACATCTGAACAAACGTTAGGCGTTAGTTGAACGCTTAAAATCTCCAGAATAGCAGAGCCAGTTGTACTACATCCCTGATTTCTTCTGTTTGCCATGGGAAGATCTGTTATGCTGCAAATATTTTGGTGAAATTAATATTCCAGAATATACCATGATGTTATTGGTGGATCTTTGAATTAGTAGTTGCTTTAAAAAGATAAAAGTGCGAAAAGACTCTTAATGAACTGGTGATTAATAATATCCAAGAGGGCTCTTTATATAAGAGTTTTGAGCTATAAAAAATAGGAAAAGTTTTTCAATTCTTGGAATCCAGAGTAGTAATGAAGAATATTCTACAAAGTCACCTGAATTGTGTCGCCAAAATGGTGAGCAATCATCAGAAAGAAAAACAGTGTAGGAACTCTTTCCCTTGGAAAGCTCATGGTAATTGGGCTATGAAAGAGTGATCTATTATTTGCACCGATGGAAAAATCATTCTTCATTTTTCAAGCACCGAAAAAGGTACAGTGATGCAAATCTCCTCAAAATCATTGGTGTAACATGAATTGATGATATATTTGAAAAAATTTCAAAAGAAATTGCTAGAATAGTCATCAGTTTGGTTAAAAGAAGAGTTATGCTGCCAAAATGATCATTAGAAGAGACACAAATAATAAAATAAAAGGGCAGCCTGGTGCACTAAGCTCCCGCTATGCGCGGGGTCCGGGGAAGGGCCGGACCACAAGGGTCTGTTGTACGCAACCTTACCTTGCATTTCTGCCAGAGGCTGTTTCCACGGCTTGAACCCATGACCTCCTGGGCACATGGCAACAATTTTACACAAATAATAAAATAGTGAAAAAGAAAAAGGATTTTGGCAAAGCAAGCGGCATAAGGCTGCGAACTTCTGGGAAAAAGTTATTCAAGTCTTTAGCTACTACCAAGAGCGTTGAGGCTCTAAATACCATGTACAAAGATAAAATAGAGAAACACTCTTATTGAATTGGTGTCTTTAACAACTACCAAGACCGTTGAGGGCGTTCAAGCTTTAATACCGTGTAAAAAGATAAAAGAAAGAAAAAACCTGATTGAATTGGTGCTTAACAACATGCAAGAGGGTTCATAATATAAGAGCTTCGAGTAACAAGAAATGAGTAAAGTTCTCTAATTATTGAGATTCTTAAAATCTAGCCGTGCAGATTTATCCATTGGTTTTGATATTGACGTGATTGTAATTCCAATATGATATATATTAAGAATCCCATTTCACACTAGTATGACGTGCTTTATTATCATGCACCTTCTTAAAGTGGGCCAGTATTTTGTACAATGTCCATTAGTAACTGAAGTGTCTGTTACTTATCTACCATTTTAATTTCCATATCTTTTAGTATCCAAAACTCTTCCTAAATCAAACAGTATCTACTCCCTTCCCAAATGAGATGCTTGTCTAGATTGTTGTCACTCAAGACATGCCTTTTTTAATTTATAAATAATGTTATATTTTATATTGTCGTGGAAGCATCCACTAAGCTGGTGGCTTTTGATACCTCCTCCATATATGATCAACAATTTATTTTAATTTTGTGTGGTCATACTAGAAGAGATATGATTAGCAATGAAGATTTGCTGGACAAGGTCGGAGTGGCCTCCGTGGAGGACAAGATGAGGGAAGCGAGACTGAGATGGTTCGGGCATGTGAAGCGGAGGTGTGAGGATGCGCCAGTTAGGAGGAGTGAGTGATTGACAGTCGTAGGAGTCAGGAGAGGTAGAGGTAGGCCGAGGAAGAGCTGGGGGAGGTGATTAGACGGGATATGGCCCAGCTCCAGTTGGCTGAGGACATGACCTTAGATAGGAAGATTTGGCGGTCGAGGATTAGGATAGAAGGGTAGTAGGTATTTGAGTTTTGTCGTGCTGTGCGTGAGAGGTGGAGGGCTAGCCTTTCCACCTCCTCTTCTCCTTTTCTTAGTTGTATTATTCTGGTATCGCGTCGATCACTATCTTTATGTGTGTATTACTATGTTGTATCATTTGTTTTGTCTCCTGTTATTTTGCTGTCTTATTTTTCGTGCAACCATGCATTGATTATGTTTCTTTTGAGTTGAGGGTTTTATCGGAAACAACCTCTTTACCCCGCAAAGGTAGAGGTAAGGTCTGTGTACATCTTACCTCCCTAGACCCCACTTGTGAATTACACTGGGTATGTTGTTGTAATTTGTTTTAATTTTGGTAGTGGACTACAAACTCGTCATATTATACGACGAAGTGATCTACGTATTAAGAGACATTTTTTCTTCTGAGCTCATTGTTATACCCATCTTTATAGTCTGTCAGAGCAGTCCCAAACATTAATTCCTTTAATCATTCCAGGTGCATTTTAGGATCATGTCTTGTCTCTTTTTGTTGGTTCATGTTCAACCTTAGTGAATTCATTTCTTTTTTTATTTATTAGGGCCCTGTTTGGTTTGGATAATTATACCTGGCTTGCTGATTCAACTATTTTCTTTCATCTGAATCTGGCTATTGTGGGAACTGGAAAAACCAGCTTTCAGAGCTAATAACTGTCTATTACATCAAACTGGTTAATTTAATGTTACATTTTAAATAATCATATTTTGATAATTTATTCCAGGCAGCTTTTTAGTGCTTACTGCTTAAGTTGAAAAAGGTCCTGCAGCAGCCCACTAAAGAATGCTTTTGTCATGGAATAAAGTGATTATACATTCACTATCATTCTAGGTAATACATTAATGAAGTATTTGAATTGCCAATTTTATTTAACTAGATTTCTTTTGATTTCTCCTTGAAGAAATATCCTTGTATTTGTTCCTCAATACTTCCGTTTGGCTTTTTTTTACTATATGGAAGACTTGAGGCTCCTTGAAAGAACCTATCTTAAAAGTCTGTTAGGCGTCAATTGTTTGGCTTATGTTACAAGTAGCAAGATTGGTGCCGAGTAAAGAATATGGATGGGATGTTAAAAGTCATCATCAACTTAATATCCAAGACAATAGATAATCAATCTAGAATGTTCAAGTAGTTCTAGAGAGTTGAAAGAACTTTAGGATGAAAGTTCTAGAGTGGAGTCTAGAAAGAATAACTCTAGAAATAAATAGAAGAGTGATTCTAGAAAAAGGTAGTTAGGAATATTCTAGAATAGAGTAGTAATTAAGTATCCTAACTAGATTCTTCCATCACCACCTATAAATAGAGGTGGTCTATTTGAGTTGTAATTAAGTGAGTAAGAAGTTCTCAAGAAGTGAGTAAGTTACAAGTGTGCATCCAAAAAGTGTCCAAGTGAGTCTAAAGTGTGTAAATACTTAAGCTTAAGTGTGAGTGTCAAGTGTTGATAAAAATAAAAGAGTAAGAACTTGGTGTATATTGTGGTTAAGTTATAGTGTTCAAGTCTTGGTGTAATTACTTTTACAATAATATAGTAATTACGTTTTTCATGTGTTATGGTGTTTAACAAGTGGTATCAGAGCCAGGTCGGTTCATACCAAAGAGTCGTTTGTTGAGTTTCTTAGAGTGTTCGTGTGTGGTTTAGTACTACAGAGCTTGTTGTCGAAATCAAGCTTTCTTGGTAAAAATAGAATTTTAGCCAAGACACGATGGGTGACCTTTAAGTGGTCGGTGGAATCAAGAAACTTAACAATCAGAATTACAGCACGTGGTCGATGCATATGGAGGCATATCTCCAAGGCCAAGACTTGTGGGAGATCGTTGGTGGCAATGAGGTCACACAACCAGAAGACGTAGCCGCTCTGAAGAAATGGAAGATTAGAGCTGGCAAAGCCATGTTTGCGATTCGGACCACAGTTGAAGATGAAATGTTGGAGCACATCAGGCCGACTAAGACACCGAAGGAAGCGTGGGATACTTCCGCAACATTGTTCACCAAGAATGATACGAGACTGCAGCTTCTGGAGAGCGAGCTTCTCTCTATCAGACAATGCGACATGACGATCAACCAATACTTTACCAAGGTAAAATCTCTTTGTCGTGAAATTTCTGCATTAGACTCTGCTGCTGGCATGTCAGACGCTAGAATTAGAAGAATTATTATTCATGGATTAAGGCCAGAATATAGAAATTTTATTGCCGCAATACAAGGTTGGCCAAGCCAACCTTCTCTTGTTGAATTAGAAAACCTGCTAGCTGACCAAGAAGCGCTGGCTAAGCAAATATCTGGAGTCTCATTAAAGAGTGACGAAGAAGCACTCTATAGCGGTGATAAGAAAGGTCGATCCCGACGAAATGCTAGTAGAAATTCTAGAAAACATGATGACAAGGATAATCATCATGGAAGCTCCCAAACAGGGGGAGCTCAAAGGAAAGACAACTGGGGTGGCCAGTCAAAGAATAACAATAAGTTTGATGGAAAATGCTATAACTGTGGGAAGAAGGGCCACATGGCTAAAAGTTGTTGGTTCAAGAAGAACACTGCAGAAAGCAATGCAGCCATGTCAAATGCAGGAAAGACAAGCGATGAAGAGTGGGACGCTGAAACATCTTTTGCTGTGGAGGAAGAAGAATTAGCTCTGGCAGTTACCGTTCTTGGAATGATCGACTACAATAATGATTGGATAGTCGACTCTGGCTGCTCAAATCATATGACAGGAGATAAAGAGAAGCTACAGAACATGATCGAGTACAAAGGTGGTCGTGTGGTGGTGACAGCCAACTCCTCAAGACTACCAATCGCTCACGTTGGAAAAACAACAATCATGTCGAGATTCAGTCCGAAAGAGGTTTCACTCCAGGATGTCTACCATGTACATGGGATGAAGAAAAACTTACTATCAGTAGCGCAACTTACGACATCAGGCCACTATGTCGTATTCGAACCTCAATATGTCAAGATCTTGAAATCTCTGGAACATCGATGATGAGAGGACGGCGCTTAGAGTCTGTCTATGTAATGTCGGCAGAGTCGGCTTATGTAAACAAGACTCGAAAGAACGAAACAACTGATTTGTGGCATGCAAGACTTGGACATGTAAGCTATCACAAACTCAAGGTGATGATGAAGAAATCTATGTTGAAGGGTCTTCCTCAACTCGAGGTCAGAAGGCAATACGGTAAAGCGCATCAGTTACCGTATGAAGACTCAAAGTTCAAAGCCAAAGCACCATTGGAGCTGGTCCATTCTGACGTATTCGGGCGAGTCAAGCAATCATCAATCAGTGGCATGCAATACATGGTTACATTCATTGACGACTTCTCACTGTACGTATGGGTTTTCTTTCTAAAAGAAAAATCTGAAACTTTTTCAAAATTTAAAGAGTTCAAGGAAATAGCGGAATGAGAACTCGGCAAGAAAATCCAATGCCTCCGAACAGACAACGGTGGTGAATATACATTAGATGAGTTCTCCCAGTACCTACGAGAATGCCGCATACGCCATCAATTCACATGTGCAAATACGCCACAACAGAATGGAGTAGCTGAGAGGAAGAATCGACACCTTGCAGAGATATGTCGAAGCATGCTACATTCGAAGAATGTTCCAGGAAGATTTTGGGCAGAAGGTATGAAGATAGCAACTCATGTCATCAATATTCCTCAAGCGAAGTTAGGGTTCGTTTCACCCTTTGAAAAACTGTGGGGTGGTAAACCTGCAGTAAGTCACTTTCGAGTATTTGGCTGTGTGCTACGTGTTTGTGCCAAGTCATCTACGTAGCAAATTTGATAAAAAGGCGATACAGTGTATCTTTGTGGGATACGACAGCCAAAGGAAATGGTGGAAATGCTGCGACCCAACAACTGGAAAGTGTTATACATCAAGAAATGTGGTATTCGATGAGGCAGCATCATGGTGGTCACCTCAAATGGAAGAGTTACCAGATTCCAAGGAAATAGAAGACAATTTGCAAAAGAAGATGGGGGAGCAAATTGTTAAAGTATATCCAAGTCCAGAAAATGAACATAAAGATCAAAGTGAGGAAGAAAATACCGAGGACGTGGCAACACAGAATCCGTGGCAAACAGGCATGCATCAAAGAGTAGAAGACTGTCAACCAGAAGGAGTAAACCCACATCCTCGGAGATCGACAAGAGTTCGAAAGCCAAATCCCAAGTACGCCAATGCTGCTCTAGCTGAAGAAGAGTTAGGGATGCAAAAACAAATTAAGTTGGTGCTGAGGGGGAGTGTTAAAAGTCATCATCAACTTAATATCCGAGACACTGGATAATCAATCTAGAATGTTCAAGTAGTTCTAGTGAGTTGAAAGAAGAACTTTAGGATGAAAGTTCTAGAGTGGAGTCTAGAAAGAATAACTCTAGAAATAATTAGAAGAGTGATTCTATAAAAAGGCAGTGAGGAATATTCTAGAATAGAGTAGTAATTAAGTATCCTAACTAGATTCTTCCATCACCACCTATAAATAGAGGTGGTCTATTTGAGTTGTAATTAAGTGAGTAAGAAGTTCTCAAGAAGTTAGAGTAAGTTCCAAGTGTGCATCCAAAAAGTGTCCAAGTGAGTCTAAAGTGTGTAAATACTTAAGCTTAAGTGTGAGTGTCAAGTGTTGATAAAAATAAAAGAGTAAGAACTTGGTGTATATTGTGGTCAAGTTATAGTGTTCAAGTCTTGGTGTAATTACTTATACAATAATAAAGTAATTACGTTTTTCACGTGTTATGTTGTCTAACATGGGATTCAAGAGAGCACCTACATTGTTGCGATCCTACGAAGGCAAGGACTGTTGAACTGTTGCAATATGGTTACAGTAAAGACATAAAATTAAATTATTGTGCTTTTGATATAGTAGAAAGTTCTTGGTACTGAAACAGAACCCTGGAATCCTGTCGCGGACTATCAAGTTAATCCTTGCATTGATCTGTTCAAATGTTAAGTAGCTGTCTTTTAAATTTTGGCAAGTGTAGCTAATTGCTAGGGATTTCCTAGGAACATCCAATGGGCGTTTGAGTTTCCGAATGATCACGAAAAATTCAGTATTGATGCAGCTTACCGCTTGTTTGATGTAAATATGATAGGTGAATGCAAGGATTTCTCAATATATGTTAATGAGCAAAATGGCCACATTTGCATCCTTCCGTCTTTACTCGCCATTGCAATGTTTTTGAGTACCTGTGACTCAATCACACTTTCTGCTCCCTTTCTTTCAATAATTTAGGAAATATTGGACTCCTATAGACTTTTTGATAACTTGTTTTTCTTGTTTATTTATTGTGTTAAGAAAAAGAACAAATATTCCAAGATCAACTTCGATTATCGTATTAATTTGTGTAGTTACGGCTCCTCTTTTTTCAGACAACTTTATCATGCTTTTTATAGTATTTTTCCATGGCTTTATCTTACAAGTATTGAACTACTTGTCCGTATGCCGAGGTCTACAGGAAACAGCCTCTCTACCCCCCAAGGTAGGGGTAAGGTTTGCATACACTCTACCCTCCCCAGACCCCACTTTGTTGGATTTCTCTGGGTATGTTGTTGTTGTTGTTATTCCAAGATCAATTTATTCATATGACTCACTCTTTGCCCTTACTATAGTAAACTTTTGCAAATTATGCGGATCTATCTTTTTTTTTTTTTTTTTTTTTGGACTTCACCTTCATATTTATTGAACTCATTATGTGTCGTTAAGTTCTTTTGTGTTAAAGATGCATTTATGAAAGGTTTTTTGGCAGGTTGAATCTGGACAATATCAGTTATTGGAAAAGTAGCGCTTTAGGACACGTAAACAATTTTCTTTAGAAGGTAATGGAGACTGGTTGGATCATAGATAGATATGTCTTCAATACAAGGATCGCACGAATCTAGTCTATGCTAACTATTTCTGTGCCCATATAAATGCAATCTTTTCCCTTAATCATCATTTTGTTTCAGCGCCTCATATTCTTTCCTTCTTTACGCCTCTCTCCCAATCTCAAAAAGATTTGACCAATAAAATTCTAGAGATCAACTTGAAATTAACGCTTCTGCCAGATTTTACTTCTGTTTCTGTTTGAGAACCAAAATGGAAATATAAGCCTTTTTGAAGTCCTACTTCTATATCCTTTTCATCTCTCAGTTCAAGACTGATGCCTAAAAGAAGAAATGGTTATATACTCGTCCTTCTGCTTTTTCTTCCCAATTATTATTATTCTCTTTTCTTTTACATTTACTTTTATAGACTGATTATTTGACTCACACAAATATCGGTTTTTTAATAACTGTGGTGTCCAAGCCAGTTTGTGCAGCCTCGACTAATTTCACGGGGTACCTGCTACCTCCCACCGGCATAGGTACCGGGTAACTCTGTCCACTAAGGCTTAGACAGATGGGAAGGAATCACCTAGTGTTTTTGCCTCCGTTGGAGTTTGAACCTAAGACCTCATGATTCTCAACCCATTTCATTGACCACTAGGCCACATCTAGTGGCGGAGCTAGGATTTTTAGTATACGGATTCTGGATCTCAATCTTTTTTGGTTACTAGGTTGTGAATATATTATTTATATATATCAAATGATTTTTTAACACAAATACAGGATTTGAGCAAAAGCTACTGGGTTCCGCCGAACCCGTAACTAAGGGGCTTGCTCCTCCCCTGCACACCCTTGGGTGCCACAAATCTTGTTCTCTTGGGCTACTGTTTTGTTAATTATTTTTATGTGAAGCCTGGTAGTTTGAAGTTTTTCTTAACCTTAACGTCATAGTTAATGAGCTTTGGTCGGAATTACGCAATTCTAGTATTGTCTTCTGTTTATTAACTTATATAATTACACCTGTAAATTACATTTCTAAAGTCATTGGTTGGTGATGAGTCAATTGTAATCAACCCAGTGGTTGAAACAATATCCAATTAACTCTTGGTTATCTTCTCCTAAGGGCTTTTCCAGCATTTAAATGATTCTTTCTCCAGTGCACGATTTGCTCGTACTTTATTGAGATTTGGTTCTTGAGAAGTACTGGTTGCTTAACATCCCAGCTCTCCTCAAAAGCAATAAATGAACTGTTTTTCTTCAAAGGGTGCAGTTATTTCTAGTTACAACTCTATTTGATCTGTACGATGCTCTTAGCAAACGGCACTTCACACTTTCACAATTTTAGATCTCCTTAGATTCACCAGAGAATCAGAGATGTTTATTGTTGAATGGTAAATTATGTCACGACAGGATTTGGTCGAAAAGGAACTGATGAGGAAAGCCCACAGAAAAGAAAAAGTAAACAAGTAGCTGCTACACTTGATTCAGCTGTTGAGCCACGGCGTTCTCCCTGCTTCCGTAGAGTGTCAAATAGGAGCGGCAGATGAGAGGAAAAGTTAACTCGAAGGACTTTGACTGCTACCTGGAGTAAGTTTGTGTTTTTTTTTTTACTAAATTATGCAATTTTTGGGATAATCACAATTTTGGACAGCTCAAAAGAATAATAGCTGGCAAATGTATAGGTTTTGTATAAAGTATAAGTATACATATCATATACATATTGTATACACAAAAAATACATATAATATACATAACCAGTGTATAGATTTTGTATATTTTGGCTAGCACCCATAATTAATTTCAGCCCACGGGGTAAAAATGAAAAAAAAAACCTTTTTTATGTTTTCCAGTTTCTGGTTTGAGCATTAACGTTTTGGGATTATGTAGGAATATATGGAGGGAACTACCAGAGGATAAGAGAAGTTTGTTTTTGTGCCTCGACTCCATGTGGTTTTCCTCATACGCGACCAATGTTTTCAAGCCTGCGGTGTTGAGGTGGATTAAGAACAAAGACATATTCTCGAAAAAATATGTTTTGGTTCCCATTGTTCTCTGGTATGTGTTTCTGATTTGTTATTAGGCTGTGCCAAAATTACATATCATTTGAGGCTGTGCTTTGTGGACTGAGATGTCATTCCTCAGGGATCATTGGTGTCTTTTGATCTTTTGCCATCTCGGCGAAAGTTTAGAGTCAGACTCGTCAACTCCCTGTATGTTGTTACTGGATTCGTTGCACATGATAGACCCGTTGCGATTTGAACCTAAGATAAGAAAGTACTTAACTAGATGAACACACTACACCTTATGATTTTTGTTTTGCTAGTTATTTTACTTTGTTTGTTTTGTTTTGTTCGATTTGTAGATTTGTTTCGGACATATTCAAGACTGAAGAGAGGCCGGAGAGCCAGAAGCTGATTAAGAAAATCAAGTTATTGGTTCCTAAGGTCACGATACTTTTCACTCATGGTTCTGCTGTTACTTACTAATTGTCTCTCATTTAGCATGACTTGAACGTTTCAGGTACCACAGCAGAGAAATGATACCGACTGCGGTAAATTTGTTTTATACTACATTAGCCTTTTCCTAGAGAGTGCTCCAGAAACTTTTAGCATTTCCGAAGGCTACCCTTACTTCGTGAGTACTTTGTCAAACTATTTAGATAATTAAATAAATAAAAGTGTTCCCTCTTTAACAACTTAAATTTTTAGGCGAGATGGTCACACACTTCAATATGATATCCGAGCAGACAGAGGTCCTGAATTCGAGTCTCACCGCCACCCCAAAAAAGTTTCACGTGATTGGCTCTTGAAAAAGAATCAAGCCAGCGCATGAGGGGGCGTGTTGAAGACATAATTAAATAAATAAAAGTGTTCCCTCTCTAACAGCTTAAATTTTCAGACGAGATGGTCACACACTTCAATATGGTATCCGCGCAGACAGAAATCCTGTTAGAAAAAAACATGTGCTTGGCTCTTGAAAAAGAATCAAGCCACCACTTGAGGGGCGTGTTGAAGACATAATTGAATATATAAAAGTGTTCCCTCTCTAAAAGCTTAAACTTTTAGACGAGATGATCTTGCACTTCAACAATCTTCATGTCAAGAAATCCTCTAATTCTCATAATTCTTTTCTGCTTTTAGAGATGAAGGAAGATTGGTTTACTCCTGATCAGTTAGAAAGCTTTTGGAAAAAACTGCAGACCGAAACCAAGGATTCTTCTGAATCTGAGGACACGAAGGACTCAGCATTTTCAGATTCTGGGGATGTTATAGTTCTTGGTATAGAGAAGGAAAACACGAATGACCCAGCATTTTCTGATGGAAGCTTTTCAGATTCTGAGGATGTTATATTTTGTGGTAAAGAGAAGGAAAACAAGAAGGGCATATAGATAGTTTTTGTTATAACAATAGGAGACTATTGCTATGGCTGATTGGGATATTTAAGGTTCTCTTTTGTTCTATATACATTCTCTTTTTTTGTTTGTTTGTTTGGTGCTTAAGGGAGGGGAGCCTTGGAAGAACGGTAATGTTGTCTCCGTTTGACATATATTTCATGGGTTCGAGCTGTGGAATCAGCCATTGATAGTTGTGTTATGGTTAGCTGCTTACATCTCTCCACCTTGGGTGTGTCCTGCATGATCACAGGATACTTCATGCATTTGGTTGCTCCTTTTGGGTGCTTAAGAAAAAGAAAGAATAGATTTGTGTTATTACTATCATAGTGGGTAAAGTTCAGTTACCTTATTGTTATCTGAATGTCATTTTCGTTGCTTGATCTATACTTCTTCAGTGTGTCTTGGTCAGTGGTGTACACAATTTTTTTTTGCAAGTGTTACCTACACTACTCAAGGATGAGTTTGGAAGCTTAGTAATGCCACGTGCGTTTTAGTACGCCCTTCCCCGGTGCTCGCCCAGAAAAAGGCCTTTTAAAACACTGTTGGTAACAAAAAATTACAGAGTTGACTTAGGTCACTTTAGATCAACATCTAGACATAAGGGACTAGTTTTGCCTCTTTTTTTTTCCTGGCAAAGAGTCAGGGACGGATCTACCATTGAAATTATGGGTTCGATAGAATTTGACGCAAACTGAGTATGTGTATTAAGAAATCTACTTCATATGTATAAATTTATATCGGTCGTGACCTTGATACGGAGCTCGAACTGCTAACTAGGATGAATGGGCTAACTATGGATATGATGCCGGAAATAGACCGATTTTATATCACCCTTCAATTCGAATTAGCATGGGAAAGCTTGAACCCAATTCCTACGGTAATGAATATGAACGCAATTGAAATTCCTAGGGAGTTATACATTTGTGTATTGATAAGACCGTTTACTATTTCTTGAAGCTCAATCTCTCCCCCGGATGAACCATATAGCCAAGAAAAACCATGAACCAGGATAGAAGAGTTTGCCCCACCCATGAGTAAATATTTCTCAAATCCAGTTATTATCCATGAATTTAAAGATTTTAATCCGCCTATGCAAGAGCTACTATGTTTGTGTATGGAAGCATAGTGCAATTATAAGGGATGCCAAAACCTTCTGATTTTATTATAATTTTGAAGGCTAGGACATCATATAACAAGCCCAAAAAAAAAAGGATTTTGATCAAAGACACAAATTAAGCTAATTAATTAAGAGGAGATTTATTGGTAGAGTAGAATATATAACACAAGCTAATTAAGAGAAACAAATTTTGGATTAGAGGATTGTGCATCGATCTCTCTTTCTGCTTTTCCTTCCAATGCTCTGTGGCTGTGAGATTGAGTTGATTCTTTTACTTTCGTCTGCCCTCCTTCGCCTCCTGCGATAAATATAATAATTACATGAATTTTTAATTAGCACTCTTTGTGCTGATTTAAGCCATGTATTTTGAATTAGCTTATACAAATTATAAGAATTTTTTTTCCTCGTACCAAAAAAGTAATAATAACATGTTAATTGAGGAAATTTTCTTAATTAAAAGCAAGTCAAAACTGAATGACCACTTTGCTCGAGAAATTTGGAGGTCAGCGACGCACAGTTTGAAATTCGGTAGATAATAGAGCAGCCCCTCTTTTTCCACTTAAATACAACAATAGCAATTATAATTGTGCCTGTTTACTATATGAATCCTTACTTAGTCATGTTTTCCATTTACCCTCAACTAATGTTATCATCACATAAAAAAAGTGAAAATAAATTAAAGATTAGGCTTTTATGCGTGATAAAATTCGACTTATGACGTGTATCTAATTCACGTATCAATTGATCGCTTTTACTACTACATCAAAGCTCTCGGAGTATGGTGCTTATCGGGTGGTTCGGTTGGATATTTATATTTAAAGGTTCAGCTTATCGGTTATCGGTTTTTAAATAAACTAATTCACTAACCAACCAATAAGATATCGGTTGATTCGGTTTGGAGTTAACGGTTATAATCGGCTTATCAGTTAATCAACAAAGTCAATTAAAGAAAGACAAAATTCAAACGACTCATCGCTGAATCTGCTTATGTAAACAAATAAGGCCAAAACATGACTTCCAAATTCAATATTCTGGAACTGCTTAAGAGACCGAATTGCCCAATTTCGTACATTCTTTCGAAACTCCTCATTAAACCTCATATTAAACTTCATCAAAGACAAATAAGGCGCACAAAAACGGGAAAAGGAAAGTGACAAGATAGGCATACCAATTACCACATGCTTGTAAAAATCAACGTCAGTGCAATTAGCAAGATACAAATAAGAACCAAGTTTCCTAGAAATAGCAGGTTGAATCCGCCTAATAGGTTCTGTTACATACCTCAACTCGAGAGAACCACACAGGTAGATGCCAGCAGTGGGGTAAATATATAAATTTAGTTATTCTGAACAGAACGGTTTATCCAATAAGAAAATTGAGTAATCTGTACCCTGCACCATTAAGCCATTAATTATACACTTCAATCCGTTCACCAACCGATAACTCGATACCAATAAACCTATTTTGCGATTGGGTTATCGGTTACGGTTCGGTTTTGTAGGAGGCAAGTAGTTTGCATTCTTCTTCAACACTGGTTGAACTCACTTACCTTTTTTGTTCTTTCTTTTCTACTAATACGTCTTTAACAATGTAAAAATGAAAGGAAGAAAATATTCCTACAAAGATTATCTGTGTTTTCTTTTTAAAGATCTCATATATTATTATTAACAGTCATATAGCTAAAAAACTATTTGTAAAGGACGATGAAATAAAATCTTTCTCGAAAAGTATTCTCTACTCTCCACACCTCAAAAAAGAGAACCCAACAGAAAACGAATAGTATCTATTTTATTCAACAATTAGTGGGAAAAAAACAATCCAATTAGTTTTTGCTTTAAAACTAAGCTGATGTGAATAAAATCAAAACTTTGTCTAAAGATTTATCATTTTATCAGATTCCTTTCTAATCTATTCTTTTCTTTTCTGTGTGGGAGATCTAATCCTCTCTTGTACGAGGGACAAGTTAATCTATCTTGATCCACCTACAGTAGCAGAGCCAGCAATTTTCAGACAAGAATCTTAAAATTATGAACATTCGATTTAAAGTAATTTTTGAACCACCTTCGCCATTGTCTACGAGTGTCACTTGTTCTATCAAATATGTTAGGATTGGATTCTATATTCCCTAAAAACTGCATTTGGATAAAGGAGATTTGTTTTGAAAGAGGGGAAAAGAGAATTATGGAAGTGAGATTGATTAGAGGTGATCTTTCGTAAAGCTTTTATTTGAGACATTGCCGAGCTAGGAAAAAAAAGAAGCTTCCTTTCGTTTCCTTCCCATTCTTTTTGAAACAAGAACCAGACTCGAATAAGCAAGTTCTTTTTCATTCTGCATCTTCACACGACTCAATAGGAGAGATTGAACTATTTCTAGCTAAAAAAAGACATATTGCAGCAATTCTAACGACGACAAATCAAACAAGAACTTTATGGGCAAAATCCCGCTGAAAAAAAATACCTTTTTGATGGCCAAGGGTCCAATCTTGAATTAAGATGGAATCCCATTCCCCACCTCCCCTCGGAGCAAGCTTAATATTACAAAAATGTTATCGCACCCCTACCGAATCATCAAAAAATGTATTATGTTTCGAGGATCGAACATGAACTCAACGATATATTTGAAGAGTTCGAGCAACATAGCATAGTTCTGTACCTAATTCAAAATTGTTATAGGGAACAAGCTTTTTGTATGCCAAAGAAAGCCTTGTGATAAACCTAAAAGATATGCGTGTAAATGATATTTAAGAGTATAGCCAGACAAGTTTCCTACACCTACATAATCTTAGAGGAGCCTAAGGAATGAAGTGTATTGAACTTGATTTAAGGACGTCTAACAAAACACTGGGGAAAAAAACTTATTCCGCTAGATGATCATTGTACTTCAAGAACTCAAGTATTCTCTTTTTTTATGACCGAAAAATAGGCCTAGCCAATCGTCGCTGTTGAAACTCAGGGTTGGCGGAACTTAGTCCGCCTGGCGCAGGGCTCGAAGTTGTGATCTAAAAGACAATCCCTCAAAGCTCAAGTATTCTCAGACCATAAAGAGCAAGTAAACACAGGAGTCAGAATAAAAGCAAACAAATGCAAGAATTTGAAATATCAATAGAGTTATTCAAAAGGTTTTAAAAAAAGGACCATTCAAGGTCCCCAATTATATAAGGGTTTTTAAATACCAAATGTTGGAGAGTTCCCAAACTACCAAAATAGGAATAGAGCAGAAAAGCATATACCAAAGAACAGCACTACAAAACAATGCAAATAGGAGAACAGGCAAGCACACAAACAAAGCTAATAATGTCAAAGAACACATCCTAACCAGAAATAGAACCTCATCAAACTTATCTGTCGTCCTTTTTTTTTCTTTTTTGTTGTACTTTCAATTTAAAAGATAAAGTTGTGTTGATCAATTCTCACTTGGCCATCATGACCTTGACGAACTCATCATAGTTGATCTGCCCGTCGCCATCCACATCAGCTTCACGAATCATCTCATCAACCTCTTCGTCTGTAAGCTTCTCACCTAGGTTTGTCATGACATGGCGAAGCTCAGCAGCAGAGATAAATCCATTCTGATCCTTGTCAAACACTCTAAAAGCTTCCTTGAGCTCCTCCTCGGAATCAGTGTCCTTCATCTTGCGAGCCATCAGGTTAAGGAACTCAGGGAAGTCAATGGTCCCATTCCCATCGGCATCAACTTCGTTGATCATGTCTTGAAGCTCAGCCTCGGTTGGATTCTGCCCCAATGACCGCATCACGGTTCCAAGCTCCTTAGTTGTGATGCAACCTGCAGCATGGTTGCACATAGTTACTAAGCATGTTTAGTTTTAAAAGCTTACAAGTCACAACACTAAAAACTAGTTTTCCTGTTTTTTTTCTCTTGTTTCTGTAGACACGTGAAAAGGCTTAACATCAAGATTCCACAGTTTTGTGCTCAAAGCGTACAGAAAAAGGAGCAGCAGAAACAGAAGTTTCATCATACTAATAGAAGCCTATGAATGATCCCACTGCATCCCACACTTTGATCTCCAATATAAGTAAGAAAAGTACAGGGAAGATTATTTCCAAACAGAACGGAGATCAAATTGGCAAATTCACTTGAATCAAAGTAGCAGCGATTTCATCTGAAGCATCAAGTGTTTCAAGAGACAGTAGCTGGCCGTATTCGAGTACTAACTATTGCTACCACAATATTGTACTTAGTTTTGTTATCTTCCAGTGGCATATTTATAATTCCAAACTTGGACCTTTCTCCAATTATCTACTTGTGCTGGATAAGCACACATATAGACTTGAATGATCTTTACCCCCAAGGTAAAGCAATGAATACGAAGTTGTCAAATCCATCATCACAAACAAATTACCACATTGAACAAAATGGAGACAATCCATCAAGAAACAACGCCAGAAAAAACCATGATATACCAGGTGAATCCACAATTAGATAAAACCAAAATAAGAGGATGGACCTCTTTTTCTAATAACTGTGGTATCCGGGCTAGCTAGCGTGCACCTCAATTGATTCCAGGGTGTACTTGTTACCTCCCATCAGAACAAGTATTGGTAGCTCTATCAACTAAGGCTTAGACGGATGGGAAGCAATTACATAGCGCTTTTGCCTCAATTGGGATCTGAACCTGAAACCTCACGATTCTAAACCCACTTCATTCCCCACTAGACAACACCTTTGGGTGCAAAACAATCAGACATATTTAACTCGATTAAATTAAGAAAAATCCCAAAACAAGTTTGTCAAAACTTGCTAACAAACAAATCCTCAACTACCAAGAAGATCAACTACAAGATTCAACACATTGACCCAAAATCTAGAAGCCACCAGTTTCACTATAGATCCATCAAAATTCAATTGAAACTATCCAGCTAAAGAAACAGCATTTCCAAGGATCTAACACTGAATCCTAGAATTTCCCCGTAATGAACACAAATACCATAATTAGCACATCAACATCACATCCATTTCTATTGAAAAATCAAATCCAAAGACAAAACTAATACTACCCAGCTAAACAAACAGCATCTCCAATGAACAAACACCGAATCCTAGATTTTTCCCATAACGAACAATAACCTTATCATTAGCACATCAACATCAAATCATAGATCACAACACTGTCAATCAAAAAGCAACATCAACAAAACACCGAAGAATTCAATATATTGACCCAAAATCTAGAAGCCACGAGTTTCACATAAATCCATCTAAACATTCATTTCTATCAAAAATCAAATTCAAACACAAAACTGATACTACCTAGCTAAACAAACAGCATCTCCAAGGATCAAACACCGAATCCTAAAACTTCCCCATAACGAGCACAAATCTCATAATTATCACATCAAATCCAAACACAAAATTAAAACTACTCAGGTAAACAAACAGCATCTCCAAGGATCAAATCGTAAATAACCACAAATCTCATAATTATCACATCAACATGAAATCACAGATCACAACACTATCAATTAAAAGCAACATCAATAAAACTTTAAAAAATAGTATTAAATAAAAAAAAATCTCATAATTAACACCTAATCCTACAATTTTCTAGTAATTAACACAAATCTCATAATTAGAAAACAAGCTAAACAAACATCAGCTCCAAGGATCAAAACGTAAATAACCGCAAATATCATATCATAGATCACAACACTGTTAAACAAAAGCAACATCAATACAACAACAACAACATACCCAATGTAATCGGTCTGGGGAGGGTGTACCAGAGGGTAAGATGTACATAGACCTTACCTCTACCATAATATGGGGTAGAGAGGCTGTTTCAGATAGACATTCAGTTAAAAAAAAAGCAACATTAATAAAACTCCAAAAAATCTCATAATTAGCACATCAACATCATATCACAGATCACAACACTGTTAAACAAAACTCCAAAAAATAGGATTTAGAAAAATAAAAACAAAAAATCAACGATTAGATCTGAGAAAAATAATAAATATATATATTAGGGAAAAATATATACCATCTCCATCCTTGTCGAATAGGCTAAAAGCTTCTTTAAACTCAGAGATCTGATCGTCAGTGAGTTGATCCGCCATTATTTGTTTGGATTAATTCGTAAATTTGAAATATTGGATTTGTGTGTGTGTGTGTGGAGAAGGCAAAGAGGTGTTATTATTTATAATGGTCCAAATATTCCCAAAGGGTACCCAAGCATCTGATTCTTTTCCTTTTACTATTTCTTGTATAGTCACTTAGTCAAGAAAGGGATATTGTTGGTTGGGAAACAAATTATGCCGGATTAGTTATTTTATCCTGAGATAAAATAATATTATAATTTTGAGATAACTAACAAAACGTATTTCGGAATTAGTTATCTCAAAAATTTATTCTAATCAAACATGAGATAAGGAGGTACTAAAATTTTATCCCGAAACTATTTTTATTTATCCATCATACCAAACTAGCCCTAAAAGTTATTCCGGATTATTTATCTTGACATTAGTTACTTTAAGATTATTATTTTATCCTCAATATGGGATAAAAATATTATTATAATCTCAAAAATTTATCTCAATCAAACGTAGGATAAAGTCATCCAAATTTAATCTTAGGATTAATTATCATTTATTCCTCGTATGTGGGATAAGGTGGAATATGAATATATGATTAAGTTTGGGATTAAAGATATACTTTGTAGTTTGTATCATCATTGACCGTATAAATTTATCTTAATTTTGAATATCTCACCTCTTAGATAGGATACATTAATAAGAATTATAATCTCGATATAACTTATACGAGGGCCAAACGATTCCTTATGGGGTCATTTGGTTCACTAAATTATAAGGTTGTGACGGGTCATTAAGTATTCCTCTATTTTTAGTTACAGTCTCAGGTTTGAGTTTTGTTTTACCTCCTAAGTTAGATTTTTCAACTCAGATTAAAATCAGACGAGTTTCAAAGCGAGTATCGAACACCAAATAAAAATAACAAAATACCAAAAAGAGTTTCATTTATTAAATTATAATGCAAAATTTAATAGTTATTGAACTATTTAGTGCATATACGATTGCTCATCACATTAGAAGTTGGATATAAGATATATAATTACAATTTAAATGAAAATGGTTAAATCTGTCCATGTACTATTCGGAACAATTTTGGCCTATGTTATACTTTGGTCTAATCGTGCATCCATCAATGGGCAAAAGTCTCATTTTTGCCTTTGATCACTAATAAAGCTCCAAAATGTAACAAACGATAAAATTCGGAGCACCTGTGACTTATTACACAGATTGAACCTGCAACCTATAGGTTATCGGAGACTTTACTATTGCTCCAAAGTTCCTTCCAATAAATTGACCGTAATAATTCCAAAAGGTCTAATTGTTGTTGTGGTGTCATTTAATTTAGTCAATCTAATTCTGCGAGTGTATCAAAGGTTTCTTTTTGTCCAAATACATGAAGATCTTTTTCAAAATTGTGATATTAATAATAGTGGAAATCCTTTAGCCAGATCTTCAATTTGAAGTTGTCCAATAATTGCAATACAATAAATGAGTCAATCAAATACTACTATGTCAATTCCCTTTCTGCCCCTCGTACAATCAAATACTCCCCAGCCTGTCACTCTTTTTTCATTTTGGTTTTCCACCGGTGTCGTCACCCGCTTTGGGTTGGTAGGCGACCGGGAATCTACCATTCTCCTTGTCAAAGAAAATAACAACATACCTAGTATAATCTCACAAGTGTCATCTGGAGAGGGCAGAGTGTACGCACACCTTATCTCTACCTTGCACGTAGAAAGTCTATTACCTATGGACTTGCCCAAAGTAAAAAAAAAAAAAAAAGACTAAGAACTGCATGATGATATATGTATTTTTAAGGTAAAAGAAATTGTTTGAACAGATTGCCAACTTTTGCATATACTGACATCTCCATTTACATCCTTGTCTGAGATATACAAAATTCCCAGGGCCTTAGAGAAAGGACAGGAGGGGGAATTTAGAAGATCACAAAAAAAATGTTCCAAAGCCATGTAGAGAATTTACAAGGCGATCCACTGCTAGGTTTGCACTTCGTATAAAATGCAGTCCGTGATTTTAATCTTCACCACGACATACTTCAACAACATATTTCCAGTTGCTGTCTTCGGGTGATTAATACGAAAAAGTAAAGACTGGAAGTGCATCACTTCTAGCTAGATTCAGCCACCAGCGCAAGAAACTCTTTGTCGTTCCAAGGTTTGAAGGCTCCTTCATGGGTGAGATTCTAGCAAAACACCGAATAAGAAAGTATGTGCTTCAAAATGTACATGCTTAAATTTGTCTATAAGTAACTACAGTCAAGCAACTACAGTCAGACCTCTCTATAATAACATTTCACTATATTAGCCATATTTTTTGTTGAAACCGATCTTTATGTCATATTTAGCCAAAAAGTATTAAAACAAGTGATGTAGGTATAGAGAGGTTTGACTGTAAAAAAAAAAGGGCAGCCCGGTGCACTAAGCTCCCGCTATGCGCGGGGTCCGGGGAAAGGCCGGACCACAAGGGTCTATTGTACACAGTCTTACCTCACATTTCTGCAAGAGGCTGTTTCCACGGCTTGAACCCATGACCTCCTAGTCACATGGCGGCAACTTTACCAGTTACTCCGAGGCTCCCCTTCAACTTTAGAGAGGTTTGACTGTAGTAAATAAATAGAACAACAACAATAATAACAACTATGCCTCGGACCTACAAGTTGGGATCGGCTATAAGAATCCCACTTTTTCATTTAAGCTCATTTCATATTATCATCATACATGCAATAAATAGAACATAGTGAAAAACTAGGTTGCCGACTAAAAAGTAGAGTGGTTGCATTCATCATTGAAATTCAAGTACGGGATTTATATTATTGATCACACATCCTGAAACTCCCATTTACTAGTCGAATGGGATCAACACTCATATAATTCAGTCCTAGTATTCAACCAGCATATGAATATGACAATTTCCGTTCTAAAACTTCAACGGGATGAAGTTATCAAACACCAAAATTGTTTAATTATGTGAATCACTTGAAAGTTTAAACTTGGGATGATGTTTCGTGTTTAATGTTTCTATGAACCTTAGTTCTAATTATAATGAAGAAAATTCCTTACTTAAAAGTTAGTACTGAAATTGATGATTTAGAGAAAAAATAATCAACAATGGCATTTGCTACAAAAGCACAATTCGCGGTATGTCCTTTTATTTCTTTTGCTAGTTCTGAATTCGTTATCGATTAAATTCTTACCTACTTTAGTAAAAATGCATAGAAAAATAGCCCAAACAAGACTTAAATTATATTTACTTTTCATAAGGTGAGGTAATTAGGTGCTTGTTGATTTCCTACCTGATTAAATCAACATCATTCTTTTCTTTTTTGTTAGTTGGAGGATTCACTATGAACATTATTAGTGCTTATGCGCCGCATGCGGGCTTGGACGAGGAGGAGAAGAGACACATTTGGGAGGATTTGGACGAAGTGGTGGGAGTTATACCACCAATTGAAAAGTTATTTGTAGGAGGGGATTTCAATGGACATATCGGTTCACTTCCGGGGTTATGACGACGTGCATGTGGGCTTTGGACTCGGGGACAGGAACGGGGGAGGCGTCTCACTTTTGGAGTTCACTAGAGCTTGTGGGATAGTGATAGCCAATTCGAGGTTCCTGAAGAAATAGGAACACTTGGTGACTTTTCGTAGTTCGGTAGCTAAGACTCAAATAGACTTTTTGCTCCTTAGGAAGGTTGACAAAGGTCTTTGTAAAGACTGCAAGGTTATTCCGAAAGAGGATCTTACAACCCGACATAACATGGAGAAGAAGAAGAGGGTTGTGGATGACAGGTTAAGAATCAAATGGGGGAGTTTGACCATGGCTAGTGCAAAGGAGATAAGGGAGAGGTTGATAGGCAAGGGGGCTTGGGGGAGTAGTGGGGATGCGACCGTTATGTGGGACAGGACGACGAGTTTCATTCGGGAGGTAGTTAGATAAGTGTTAGGGGCCTCGCGGGGTAATCGTGGTGGGCATCGAGGGGACTAGTGGTGGAATGGTAAAATTCAAGAGAAGGTGAAAGAGAAGAAAGCGGCGTATATGAAATTGGCAGAAAGCAAGGATGAGGTAGAGAAGTAGATGAATAGGGAACTGTATAAGATGGCGAGGAATGAGACAAAGCTAGCGGTTACGGCGGAGAAAATGGCAACTTTTGAACGTATGTATGTGGAATTAGAGGAAAAATAAGGGGATAAAAAGTTGTACAGACTAGCCAAGGCGAGGGAGAAGAGGGCCCGTGACTTGGATCACGTGAGGTGCATCAAGGACGAGGACGGCAAAGCAGTGGTGGAGGACGCGCATATTAGGCGGAAGTGACAGTCTTACTTCCATAAACTCTTGAACAAAGAAGGAGATAAAGACATTGTGCTGGGAGAACTGGAGCAACCTGGTAGTGATACGATACGGGATGGCACAAGGGTGATTATGAGAGCTAGGTTTCGTGGTGGAACTCGACTTCAAAACAATGATGATCCATGGAGCATATTCACCACATTTGAGGAGCTTTAAGGGGTCTCAAATGGGTATCTTCAAACCTCACACCCCTTGATGATGAAGGATAAGCCTTTGAAGGACATTGAAGACCTATGTGTGAAGATGATCAAGCTATGGGAAATAGCATGAAAGGAACAAGACACAACTCATTCAGTTTACTTCACCCGATATGACTCATGTTCATGCAAGGAGCGGCCTTGGAGATCCTTGAGTGACTCAACTTGGTTGAAGAAGAGAATCATGGGATTGGATGAACATATCAAGACCGGGAGGTAGTTATTTATGCAAAGAGGCCAATCTTTAAAGACAAAGCCATCATTCCTTGAAAAGACCACCAAACAAGGCTCTTACTTCATTAAGAGCATAATTGTAATATTTAGCCCAAGTAGTATAAATACTACATTTGTTATTTTATTACTTAGTTTTTGGATGAATATTGATTGAGAGTGATTCTCTAGTATCTAGGTTCTAGATTGTAGTGTAGTGTAGTGCTTCTAGCGAGTGTAGGGTTAGTCTTAATGTCTTCAATTGAACCTCTCTTTGAATGTATCCAAGTTGGTAATTCAAGCATGAGTTCAAGTCTCTTCTCCCTTGGTTTGTGATCAATTACTTGATTTCAATTTTTAAAATTCTTCTATTCTCACATATATTTCTTCTATCAAACCTATCTTACTTCGTGTTGTTTAATTATGCATATTTGATTGTTTTTCTCATTCGTTCCCAAGCCGGATCGTATCATTTGGTATAAGAGCTTAGGTTAAACGATTGTATCTACAATTCTTAATACTAGGTTCTATTTTGAAAATCCAAAAAAAAAATTGAAATTCCGAAAATTCCCAAAAAAAAATTGTGTTAATTTTGTTGTTTTGACACTAGATTTTTGTTCCCTAGTGTTAGTTGAACCTAAATTTCAAGTTTCGTTCAATTTGGAGGTGTTTTGAGCATTCTACCATTGTTGGAGCTTCAAGGTTTGAAACTTGAAAGTGGGGTTTGGCGAAGGAAGGTTTGGATATTAAATTTGGTGGAAATTGGAGGTCATTTGGACAAGTATTGAAGAATTCACAAACCTTTAAACCTTCAAGAACTTGAAAGTGGGTCTTGTTGAAGAAGGTGAAATTGGAACTTGAAACCTATTGGATTTTGTTCTCTACATCAAGAAGAGCTTAGATTCAAAATTTGGTGCAATTTGGAGTTGGTTTGAGGTGGATTGAAATTTTGGGTGTTCTATGTGTTCTTGAGCATCTTCATACCTTCATCTTGAAGAAGGCGGCAAAAAAGGGTGTTTAATCCAAATATCTTCAAGTCAAAGGTTGAAAAGTGTTTGTGGGCCCAAAGATGAAAAAAATCAGTCCGAAATTTCTGATTTAAAATAAAAAGCACGTCAGCAGCCAGTAGGCTGCCACGTCAGCCACGCGCCTGCAGGGAAGCCCAGTCGCGCATGCAGGGCGCTGTAGTGCAACTTCAGAGAGCAAATTGCTCTGTTTTAAGGCCTGTTCAGCCCCTGTTTTGGGCATTTTAATCCGATTTTCGCCCAAATTTCTTCCGATTTGATTTCTCATACTCTTCCTAATACTTTAATACTTCTAATTAATTAAAAACAGGTAATTAATCCTACTTGTTTGCTAATTATTCATAAATTTCATCACTTTTCATCCTAAATTCTCAAACAATTTTCCAAGTGTTGAAATTTGATTTTTCTTCTTTCCTTCTCATTTCTTTAATTTTCTAAGCTAATTAACAATTAGTAATTATTCTTACTTGATTGTTAACTGGTTCTTGAGTCCGAATTTTTGTTTCGTGCCAATTCTTTCAAGCTTTTATCGTTTAAACTTCGTTGTAATTTCATTGGATCTTGTCCATTTGCTTTGATTGTCCGTTCTTGGTGTCACATAACTTCCACTCCAAACCGATGCTTGGATACTACTAGGAAACAATTTGAAATTGAAGGTTCTTGACGAGCTTAAGGATAATCTATTGAGGGGGAAAAAGACGAGTGGTGAGAACAATAGAGTGGTGCTAGCCAAGCACAAACGAGGGCAATATAAGCATTGGTGAGGAACTCTTATTATTAACCGTGTTTGCTTGTTTTGTAGGTACACGAAGAGGAGTCATAAGGAGAGGAGTTATAAGGAAACATGTCGTTTATCGCTTCGGGATCTTGTGACGATGATATGGGAGGCTATGGCTCTAGTGACAGAGGTTATGACCATGATGATGGTGGAGCTTACGGAGACGATGGTGGTCACTATGATCATGAACCATATGATGGTGAAGAGCACTACTCTAGAGGCGAATATGAGGTAAATGGATCTCATGGATCTTATGAACAAGATGAGGGAGTAGAAGAGCCTAATGAAGAGTCTTATGGTGAAGACGATGGTTACGAAGATCATCATCATACTACACACCACGGATATGGAGGCGACTTGAGGTATAGTTCTTTCTCACACATACCTCATGAATCAATTTATGAAGAGTCGCATGAAATAGGGAGTTGTGATGAACATGAATCGAGTGGTTATGCACTTTGTGGTGAATATGACCGTGAGGGCAGTGGACTTGAGTGTGAACCTTGTGAAGAATTTTCTAGAGGATATTCACGTGCATCCCCTCGTGATACTTCCTATACTAAGCGAGATGGTATAAAAGTGTGGGTTGGAGGAGGTAAAAGTCGTCCTAGAAGGAAAATAGAGTACATTTCCTACTTCAAGAAGTACAATGTCTTATGTTCCTTATCCTAATACAAATGTGTCATGTTCTCAATATGGATATGATGTTGAAGGTAGGAGGGAAACATCGATAGGCATTGGGAGTAGAGGGAACCCAATGTATCAAGAGGGTATTGATCCAAAGAGGCGAACTATCAAAACCAAGGTGAATGTTTGTGGATGTGTGGGATTCTCTCTTGTGCTTGATGATTGTTATACAAACTTCATCACCCCTCATGTGGTTGAATGGTTGAGGATACCTTGTGTGATGAGACGGTATCCTTATTATGATGAGGGAGGGTATTGGGTTTATAGGAAAGTGAAGGTATTCATTACACATGGTGAGTACCAAGAGGAGATTTGGTGTGATGTGCTTCCATGCATACTTGTCACATATGTTTAGGATATCCTTGGTTCCAAGAACATAGGATTCCATATGAGCAAGAATGGTACAAGTATGTAGTGGACAAGAAGGGGAGCTTTCTTTTTCCACCTATACCCCCTAAAGAAGAAGCACTTGCAAGTGAACCGCTTCCTAGAATGAGTGGTTTTGATATTTCATATTTTGATAGGATAAGAAATGTCTCCAACAAATAGTTGCTCAATGCTTTGCCAAGGAGCAACCAACACAAGATGAGAAGGCTATCCCAAATGAAGCCAAATGGAAGAATGAAGTGAAGGGCCATCCTAACCCTTCAAAAGGAATATTGGGAGCTCATCCCTCTTCTAATGAACATGATAGATACAAAATTGAGTGGAGTAAAGGAGAGCCATGTGACAACTCTAGAGTGGAAAAAGAAGAGGTTGTGTGGAGTGACGTGAGGGAGTTGTCACAACTTAATTCTAACCCTTCTAACCTTTCTACTTCTTCTAGTTGTCTTGGTTCTTTTGTAGGTACTCATGAGGATGAACACTCGAAAGAATCCCAAGTTTCTTTAGGAAGTAAAGTAAACCAAACCTCTTCAAAAAAGGAAATCCAATGCAAGGCACTTGATCGAGGTAACGAGTGCTATGTACATGAGCTACAAGGTAACAAAGCTAATCCTTATACGCTATTGAACTTGGAGGAACATGTTGAGACTAATAGCCAATTGAGTAAGAATGAAGTTTTGTCTTATGTGGAGCATAGTGGCTCTTTGCTAAGTAATGATGATGTCCTTGTTGGAAGTGTCCACACACTAGTTGATCCTTTTGATGACCGAATTGATTCTTCTTGCAAGATCGATTTGTGTCCACCTAGTGTGCACACTTGTGATTCTACACTAGATGACTTTACTTGTGGTAATCATGTGAGTAAATCTTGTGAGCTTTACATGCTGCAATCTAGTGTTGATGTTTGTGTTGATCGACTTGATTGTAATGTTAATCCACTATTCGAGGAACCTTGTGATGTTCTTAATGAACCTCCGATTAGTGATGATATTGATAAAGTTGATCCTTTGAATGAGTATGACACACCGCCTATATTTGACACATATGAAGATGAGTCCTTTGATCTTACCTTGTTGACTTTTAATGAGACTCAAGGTTATGATAGTGTTGTGTGCCATGTAGAGAGTCATGACGTTGATCCTTTTGGAGTGACATTACACGCCTTCACTCACCAACTTTAGATGATTACTCTTTCCTTAAGAATAATGTCTTATTTGATGATGACATGATTGTTGATGACGATGTGCATGCTCACTTATTTTGTGGTGTGGTAGGTGTCACCACATTTGGGGGTTACAAAGTCTATAGGAATCCAATGTAGAATGATGACGCTCTTCCCTATGATGAAGATCTTCCTTTACGAAATGATAATACACTTGCGGGGAAGGAGTGTTTGAAAAGGATAGGTGAAACTTGTTTACAAATTGCTAATTCTTCTTTATGTGACCAAAATTGTAGTAGCATGCTTGATTTTGTTCTTGAACCTAATAGTGAAGCTACATTTGAGGACACTACAGATGAAGAATTTGTTGTGAGTGACACCTTTCTTTATCATCTATTTGCATATGATGACGCTCGTGTTTGTATTTTGGGTGCATCTTATGTTGAAGGGGGTTCTTATGGGGTAAATAGTTGTGATCTTGACCAATATATGTGGATATCTCTTCCTTTTGACCCCGGGGAGGCTTTATGTGACTTGGTCATTATACTACCTTGGGAATGTTTTTGTTTGAGAGATGAGGATCAAATGTGTTTCATGTCATCTAGAACCAATGTAGCATTGCATGCTTTGTATTTTGAATCCATTGGTTTCTTTGCTTTATCCTCATTTCATGATTGGAGGAATCAACTTCTTGAAACCTCATATGTGCGGAGTTTGTTCATGATAACCATTGATGTGTGGTTGTACCACAAGTTCATCCGTACTTGAATGAACATATGATTATTTCCTTTTGTACTAACCCTCATGATTTGAGGACCATATTTTCGTATATCTTCCCTTGATTTTTGCAAGGTTCGGATTCGAGGACGAATCCTTTTCAAGAATGGGAGGATGATACGATATAGGATGGCACAAGGGTGATTATGAGAGCTAGGTTTCGTGGTGGAACTCGACTTCAAACCAATGATGATCCATGGAGCATATTCACCACATTTGAGGAGCTTCAAGGGGTCTCAAACGGGTATCTTCACACCTCACACCCCTTGATGATGAAGGATAAGCCTTTGAAGGCCATTGAAGACCTATGTGTGAAGATGATCAAGCTATGGGAAATAGCATGGAAGGAACAAGACACAACTCACTCAAGTTCCTTCACCCGAGACTATGTCTAGGAGCTCCAAGCCATATGAGTCATGTTCATGCAAGGAGCGGCCTTGGAGATCCTTGAGGGACTCAACTTGGTTGAAGAAGAGAAGCATGAGATTGGATGAAGATGTCAAGACCGGGAGGGGGTTATTTATGCAAAGAGGCCAATCTTTAAAGACAAAGTCATCATTCCTTGAAAAGACCACCAAACAAGGCCCTTACTTCATTAAGGACATAATTGTAATATTTTAGTAGTCTTCTTAGCCTAAGTAGTATAAATACTACATTTGTTATTTCATTACTTAGTTTTTGGATGGATATTGATTGAAAGTGATTCTCTAGTATATAGGTTCTAGATTGTAGTGTAGTATAGTGCTCCTAGGGAGTGTAGGGTTAGTCTTAATCTCTTCAATTGAACCTCTCTTTGAATGTATCCAAGTTGGTAATTCAAGCATGAGTCTTCTGCCTTGGTTTGTGATCAATTACTTGATTTCAATCCCTTCTTCTATTCTCACCTATCTTACTTTGTGTTGTTTAATTCCGCATATTTGATTGTTATTTTCATACTTTCTCAAGTCGGATCGTATCAGGTAGGTACCGGAATTTTAGGTATTGTAGTAGCATTAAGGTTAAGGAGGTTAAGGGTGATGTTCGCAGGATGCGCGGGGTACAAGCGACCGGGCCTGATGAGATCCCGGTTGAATTATGGAAGAGCGCAAACAGGTTTGGAGTGGCTGACAGAGTTGTTTAACGTCATTTTTAAGATGGCGAGAATGCCCGAAGAGTGGAGGTGGAGTACAATGATTCCTTTGCACAAGAACAAATGTGATATCCAGAGTTGCAACAACTATAGGGGTATCAAGCTGCTAAGCCACACTATGAAAGTTTGGGAAAGGGTCGTGGAGGTAGGGTGAGAAGGGGCATGTCTATCTCCGAGAATCAGTTTGGATTCATGCCGGGGCGTTCGACTACAGAAGTCATTCATCTTATTAGGAGGGTGGTGGAGTAGTATAGGGAGAGGAAGAGAGACTTACATATGATTTTCATCGACCTCGAGAAGGCATACGACAAAGTCCTTAGGGAGGTTTTATGGAGATGTTTGGAGGTTAGAGGTGTACATGTGGCGTACACTAAGGCGATCAAGGATATGTATGATGGAGTCAAGACTAGGGTACGGACAGTAGGAGGGGACTCAGAGCACTTCATAGTGACGATGGGGCTGCACCAGGGATAACTTTTAGTCCTTTCTTATTTGCATTGGTGATGGATGGACTGACGCGACAAATTCAAGGAGAGGTGCCATGATAATGTTATTCGCAGATGACATAGTCCTAATTGATGAGACTCGCAGCGGAGTGAACGTTAAGCTGGAGGTTTGGAGACAGACTCTGAAGTCTAAAGGGTTCAGGTTGAGTAGGACCAAGACAGAATACTTGGAGTGCAAGTTCAGTAATGGAAGCGACCTTGAGACTGACATGGAGATGAGGCTTGGTACTCAGGTCATTTCGAAGAAAGGAAGCTTCAAGTACATCGGGTCTATTATCCAAGGGAATAGAGAGATTGATGACGATGTCACACATCGTATTGAGGTAGGATGGATGAAATAAATGCTCGCATCTAGAGTCTTGTGCGACAAAAAGGTGCCACCAAAGTTTAAAGGCAAGTTTTATAGGGCGGTGGTTAGACCGACTATATTGTATGGGGCGGAGTGTTGGTCAGTCAAGACTTCGCACATCCAAAAGATGAAAGTTGCAGAGATGAGGATGCTAAAATGGATGTATGGGCATACGAGGGATAGGATTAGAAATAATGATATCCGGAACAGAGTGGAAGTGGCCTCGGTGGAGGATAATATGCGGGAAGTGAGGTTGAGATGATTCGGGCATGTGCAGAGGAGAGACACAGATGCCCCAGTGCGGAGGTGTGAGAGGTTGGCAAAAGACGGGTTAAGGAGGGTAGAGGAAGGCCGAAGAAGTATTAGGGAGAGGTGATTAGACGGAATATGGCGCAGGTGCAACTTACTGAGGACATGACCTTACACAGATTAGGGTAGTAGATAGTCGAGCGTAGTCCTACTTGCGCTTACAAAATGATAGTTGTAGTGTTCTTACTGTAGACCCGATTAGTCTATCACACTTATAGGCGCAGTATTGCTTTATAGTCCCATGTAGTTTGATTTCTGTTGCTATGTGTTCTTTAGTGTACTTTGTTTATCTTATTAAGCTGTGTTAGCTATTGGTTCCTGTTGTTAGAATGTGCTACCATGGCGTATTCGATTTTGTTATCAGCATATTCATACTACTTTAATTTCTTGTCTGAGTCTGACCGTTTCTCTTACTTTACTTTGCTTTGCTTTGCTCTGCTTGCTTGTAATTATGCTTTGTCTTGAGCCGATGTTTTCTCAACAACCTTCTTTCAATGATTGGCAACGGGTGGACGTACACATATCAAAAACTCAAGTCGAATAAAACCGTCAATCTATTCTTCATCAATAGGGATGAGATGAGCCACTCACCTGTAACCAAAACGAAAAGCCACGCATGATCTTCAACTTTTTCCTCTTGTCATTATCAACTTCTTTAAGCTTTTCCTTAAGGTCTGCAAGTATAAATTGAAAGATCTACTATAATGTAATGGCGTACAGTGCAACTAAGTGAAAATTAAGCACAAATTTGAGTGACTTCATAGTGCGAAAACTGCAGAGAATTCAGAGAGCAAGAGCCCACAAAATGTAAGGTGAAGTTGAAGATTGAAAGTGATATCCAGCAGATACGAATAGATTCACCAAAGAACTTCCACTGTTTCATTAAGCAAAGTGTTATGAAAATAAGGATTGCTGTAATGAAGGAACAGTGAACACAACTTAAAATATAATCTGGTTCTTTTGTCATTCAACTAGAAATGAGCTAGTTTTTCTATGCCTTTGGATACCAATTCCCAAGAGAAAAGGAGAGAAGGGTTAGTTCTTGGTGGGCATACAAGGAACTATAATTTTCAATCACTGTTTATTTTTGTAACCATAGTGTTCGGGCCATCTTGCGCCCACCTCGATTAATTTCACGGGGTACCCGCTACCTCCCACCAACACAAGTACCGGGTAATTCTGTCCACCAAGGTTTGGACAGATGGGAAGAAGTATCTAGTGTTATTTGCCTCCATTAGGGTTTGAACCTAAGACCTCATGGTTCTCAACCCACTTCGTTGACCGCTAGGTCACATCCTTGGGTACATGCTGTTTTATTACTGGTAGAATTTTAATATGTGGTGCACTAGTTGCAAAAAGTCAATTTACCATATAGTCTGGTAGTGTTATCCTAGATGGTAAATGTCTTTATAAAGCATAGGAAACAGATGATTTCTGAAGTTTAAAATGGAAAGTTAAAAAGAAAAAATATTTGTGGGACGACTTCTAAGTACAAAATCACATTGTTCCATTTTTCTTGAATTGTAAGATCGTTAAAAAATTATAATCGGGACACAAAATTTAGTCGAAAGCAATATTTTGAATAGACCTCTTGACAAAATCCACGTGGAGCATTATACCAAAGTTAGAAATAATCAAAATCATTAAGTTTTCCTGATATGGTGCATATTAATAACCTAGAAGTTTTCCAGCTTGATCGACACTGGCTTCAAATGTAATATAAAAAATTGTATCCTTTTTGAAGATGGTATTAGGAACGAGGATCGCACTTCAGGAAAAGCAAAAAACTTTGCGAGAAACTAACAATTGGGGCAGCTAAATTTGAAAAAGGATTCTTAGTTTCTTACTGTTCATAATTCATGATTTTTTTTCATTTCTGTATTTCATTCACAAATAAGCCTACTGTCCCGAAATTAACTTAGCAAAACAACATCCAATAGACAAATTAATTTTTTTTAGAAGGAAACAGCCTCTCTATCTCTACGAGGTAGGGGTAACGCATGTGTACACTCTCTACCCTCCCCAGACCCCACTTGTGAGATTAAAAGGCATGTGTACACTCTACCCTCCCCATACCACACTTGTGAGATTACACTGTGACTGGGTATGTTGTTGTTGTCGTTGTCGTTGTCGTTAGAAGGAATAGACATTATTTTATTCTTTTTAGAAGTATGAAGCAACTAGTAAACAGTCAACCTAATTATGCTATGGCCTATAGGTGGTACCTCCTCCCTTCCAATTTATATGAAGGTGTTTGACTGGGTATGGAGTTTAAGAAAGAAAGGATGACTTTGAAACTTGTGATCTAAAATAAGCCATAGATATTTGTATGACTATAAATCATCTCATTAAGGGTAAAATGAGAAGTTTAAAGTTAAATTGTTACTAAATATAGAAAGACGCCATTCTTTTTGGGACTAACTAAAAAGGAAAGAGTATCACATAAATGGACAGATGGAGTATAAATGAATAGAATTCCATTAAAACTTGCGGCCAACTTTTAATGCCACATCTCTTAGGTTTGGTCATCCTTTACATTTTGCATTATTCTTTTGCCTTGACAGCATAATTTACAGAAAATAGCAAGACATCCAAAGATGAAATCAGAGACTGCAAAAAATCTGAAGTGTTTTAAGATACGCAAAGGAAATTACTCCAAGCAATTTGAGTACAATGACAGGTGACAAGTATTATCAAAATATTTACTAATTCACCAGAGCAACGGGTTATATTAGACATACGCAGAAGAAACCAAGCAAAGGTACAGTGCTACCAAAACTTTGAAAACAATGGAAACTGTCATCGATGAAAATACAACTATACAGGATGTGGAACTTACCTTCATAGTGATCCAGATATGATTTTCCTATTTTCTTTGTCTTGTAACACTTCACTCCCCCTCTACGCGATTCCATATTCCGTTCCACTGGTTTTTTATCGTTGACATATGTCCATAGTGCTTTGTACTCATTTGCATTGCAAGGCTTCTTCAGAAGATCCATGACTTTCTGCCTGAACTCGGACTGCACATTTATCTGTGGATATCTACCATCGACCTTAGTATTCATTGAAGCTCATTCACATACAAGCATCATGAAGAACTATTTCCAGAAACTTCAAACTAACAAACCGAGCAGGTAAGGATGAAAGAATAAAATAGGGAAGAGAAACAAAGGCCGGAAGAACATAAACTCTCGTCGTCTTTAGCTGAAAAAGCTGTAAAGGTTAAAGCTTTGTACCTTCTTGAGCATATCATTCTTGTCGTAAAGGATTTCAAGGTCATCTTCAGCAGCTTCATATTCAATATTGCAACCGCTTCTTAACGAGGCTTTCATGGCCCGATTCTCACATTGAAGATTCTCCAGGAGTACCCCATAATTTTCATCTACATCAGATGTTTCTTTTTTGCCTGTGACATGAACTGGTTTACACCCTTTTTCCATCAGATATTTGTGTGGCTATAGTTCATCTCGTTAAGGGTAAAATAGGCATTTTAAAGTTACATTATTACTAACTATAGAAAGGTGTCATTCTATTTGGGACTGACTAATAAGGAAATAGTGTCTCACCTGATTTTATCTTAGTCTCACATTTGCCCTGCCTTTTGGATGCACCTCGTTTCCCTTTACTAATCTTCCGGCTCATAATCCCATTTTTCCTTTGAGAAGTAGGATTGGAAGGCTCAAATGTTACATCCACGTCTCCCATGGATCTAGCCATTGAAAATCTCCGATTTCTACGTATATTGAGCAAGTTTTCCTCATCCACAACATCCTTTTGCATCTCTAGTCTTTTGGATGCACCACATTTCACCGTAATAATATTCCGGCTCATAATCCCATTCTTCCTCTGAGAAGTAGGATTAGAAGGCTCAAATATCACATCCGTGTCTCTCATGGATCTTGAAAAATCTCCGACTTCTACCTATATTGAGCAAGTTCTCCTCATCCACAGCATCCTTTTGCATCTCTATATCTTTCTGTTTTTTCCAAGACAAACATTCACACCCATATTTACACTCACACTCCTTTTCATACTTCATGAACAAAGGAGACCCGTCCTCCGCATCAACGTTAAGCACATATGACGTCCCGTCAGGTTTAGCATTAGCCAAAAACATCTTGTACTGGGGGTCTGCTTCATCCTCGTCCTCATCATAGCTGCCATTATTTCCATGTTCATTTGTGTATGACTGAGAATTTTTATCGTAGTTGTAGAAAAGCTTCAAGTACTCGGCATAATCTTCATCAACATTCTCTGAGCTTGAAATCTTTTGCATGAAACGAATATTATCACTAACATTCTCTGCCCTCTTTTTGTTTCCATGTCTTGCATCATAAAATACATCCCAGTTCCTTAATCCTGGTCGCCCCATTTTAATGGAATTCAGCTCCAACAAACGAACAGCTCACAACAATAAATTTGCTGCTGTTTCACCCCATTCCCATCATTAATAGACATAGAGATAGACACACATACACACACTCTCTCAATCGTGAATGATCCCGAGAAATAAACTAATAGTCCAAACACAAAAGGGATACACACGAGCAAACAAAGCGAATTTTACCTTAAGACTTCTTTTGTTTGATTCTTTTGTATTTTGAATCCGCCGCTAACTTTAATAAACAAGAAAAGCCTAAAATTTGCAAACATACAAAATCCAAACAAAACAAAGACATGGGTATAAACAAAAAATCAACGTATATCATTTAGCAAAAAAAAGTGCGCACAGACAGACACACATACATACACTCTCTCAATCGTGAACGATCCCAAGAAATAAACAAATAGTCCAAACATAAAAGGGACAAACACGAGCAAAGAAAGCGAATTTTACCTTAGACTTCTTTTGTATTTTGAATCCGCCGCTAACTTTAATAAACAAGAAAAGCCTGAAATTTGCGAACATACAAAATCCAAACAAAACAAAGACATGGGTATAAACAAAAAATCAATGTATATCATTTAGCAACAAAAAAAGTGTGCACAGACAGACACACATACACACTCTCTCAATCATGAACGATCCCAAGAAATAAACTAATAGTCCAAACATAAAAGGGACAAACACGAGCAAAGAAAGCGAAATTTTACCTTAGACTTCTTCTTGTGTTTACTTCTTTGTATTTTTTAATACTAGTAAAATTTTGGCTCCGCTACTAACTTTAATAAACAATAAAAGCCTAACATTTGCAAACATACAAAATCCAAACAAAACAAAAACACGGGTATAAACAAAACATCAATGTATATCATTTAGCAACAAAAAAAAACACAAGAAAAAATGCACAAAGGTTAATGCTACTCTGTACTGATGCATTATAATGTATTTAATATTTCTACTTTTAGCAACAAAAAAAAAACGCGCACAGACAGATACACACACTCTCAATCGTGAACTATCCCAAGAAATAAACTCATAGTCCAAACATAAAAAGGACGCACACAAGCAAACAAAGTGAAATATTTAATCTTTACTTCTTTATATTTTTTATCTTAGTGAAATTTTTTGGCTCCGCCACTAACTCTAATAAACAAGAAAAGCCTAAAATATGCAAACATACAAAATCCAAACAAAACAAAAACATGGGCATAAACAAAAAATAAGTGTATATCATCTAGCAAAAAAAAGAGGGAAAAAAAAAGCGCACAGCAAGACACACATACATAAAAGGGACACACACGAGCAAAGAAAATAAAATTTTACCTTAGACTTCTTGTTTTGTTTGCTTCTTTATATTTTGAATCTTAGTGAAAATTCAAACTCCGAGACTAACTTTAATAAATTGCAAACATATCAAATCCAAACAAAACAAAGACATGGGTATAAAGAAAACATCGATGTATATCATTTAGCAACAAAAAAAACGTGCACAGAAAGACACACATACACACACAAAATTCTAAACTCATAGTACAACATAAAAAGGGACGAGTAAAGAATAAGAAAGTGAAATTTTTACCTAAATGAAAGCAAAGAATGAGAAAAAAGAAAGAGACCCACAAAATATGTGTTGCCTGAAGAAGTGAAGTGAATGAATTAATTAATTTCTGTCCTATGAAAAGTCGTTTTTTTGCTGCAACTTTTTCCAATTTCTATTCGTCACTTGTATTTCTCTCTCTATATATCTCTGTCTCTCTCTCCCTTTTTAATGACTGCATAGATTGTCACACTCTTCGAGAGATTATATTTATCATTAAAGTAGTCACAATTTAAACTTTTGACATAATATCTTTATAGAAAATTGCACAAATTGTAGTATATTTATATTGTAAGGAGATTATCTTGAACTTTTATCTCCATTTAATTAAAAAAATAAAAAATAAACCCATCTTAACAATATTTGCACTGCAAACTTTTATTTTTCTCTAGGCAGAAGTTTTAATTGTAATGTATGTCTATTGCCACAAAAGTTCAAAACATTTTAATAGATTGCAGAAATTGAAGATAGTGTAATGTGTTACTCAGGCAAAATTCCAATTGTCTTGATGAATTCTCATTTTCAAATTGTATTGGAACTAAATTGAGTAACACGAGGATGAGAAACAAATAATTAACATAGAATTAGTAATTTTAAGTAGAAATGAGTAACGTTAAGTAGCATCACGTAAAAAGAAGAGGAATAAATGATTAACATGGAGTTAATGATTTTAAATAGGAATAAGTAACGTTAAGTAGCATTACGTAAGAAGAAGATAAATGTATATTAAATATTACAATAAGTGGATATAAATAGCGTTCTATAGCAAATGTGTCACATCAACATGGCCTGTACTCTATACCACCAAATCACACAGAATCAGATGATTGTTTTTAATTAGATCATAAATAACCTGCAAAATTATTGTCTTATTTGTTGCTCCTGTTTAAGAAAATAAATTTATTTGCACTACAATTTGTCCATTTTGTTTGAGATTTTTAGAAATTCACATTAAAAAAGATACATTAGAGCGGCAAAAAACGTAAATAAGGTGTAACCTTCTCGAGATCTTATTTAAATGTCCTCATCTTCTGATTTTCTGATTGTTGCTTCATCTTACTCTAAAATCGTTTGTTGTAGCATGTGTATTGATCCTTTTCTTTTGGAATTTCTCAAAAAAAATCAAAACACATGGCATTGATATATAATCATGGGTGAAGAAAAATTATCGAAACGTATAATCATACTATTATGAATTTAATATTACCAAAAAAAAAAAAAAAAAAACCTTCGAACATGTCCGAAAATTTAGGATACTGCAGCTGAACTCCAAACCTCAAAATCTAACGTTTGATATAACACACATGAACTTCAAAACGTAAACTTAAGACATAGTGAACTTCAGACCCGCAGGGTTGGAAACTTACATCCCAATTTATGTAATACAATTCATATTTAGAGTAAATTCAGGTATACAATCTTTAAGTTTTTTGATAACTAATCTACATATTTAGAAACTACATAAAAATACTACTATAAGACAATATTGAACAATTTAAACTACTATTAAAAGGGCATACGAAATCCAAACTGTATCTATCGGCTGCTATGTTTTTGGCCTATGGTAAACGAGTTTCTTATCTAAGCAGGTGCAATTAGGTATAAAAAGCTATAAATTTGTGTCATTTTCCCTTTTTATAACATTGTTGTCTGAGCCAACTTTCTTTTCTAAATTCTGGCCCATTTCTGAGCAGTTGAACCAAATTGACATCAACATCTAAATTAAAGCATATATCTGTAACATTTAATAAAACTTGGTGAAAGTAACCCCAAAACTATCACCATTAAGTATCGGTAGAACAACTAAATTGAAAAAAATTGGACCTGACAACTATTCCAATACATAGAGAAGACTGAAGCTGGTCACAATCTTCTCAAATCTAATCCATCCCATGTCTCAATCTAAGCAACAAGTGTACTGGCCGTGGTAGACTCACTGCATAATATGGAAACATTCACAATCAGCAAAGGTTACTTATAAGGAGAACACTAACATAAACTAGTATTAATAGATTGGGCTACTGACTGCGGTGGAGCCAAAATTTTCACTAAAGAAATTCAAATATAAAGTACACACACGAAGATGCCAAGGGAATATAACATCTATTTTATATATAGAGAAAATAATTTAGACCTTGGATATACAAGTATAATTTCCGGCAAAGGGGTTCAAACGAACCCCCTTGCACCCCATGGCTACGGCTACGGGAACCATGTAGTTATGGCTTTCTTGAATAGGAGAATGATAAGATTTTGGCACTAGCTCCATCGAAAGTATGTCTATTAATTTGCAAAGGAGATTCCAGAAAAGGTCATAAACTTATATTGCACTCCAAAGTTGGTTTATCCAGCAGATCACATCTGAAATGCAATACAAAGCTTCTATATGCGAATAGTCCTTGTTGAAAGATTACTGTCTAAATTAAGATTAATAGCCTAAATGGGCTACTCCACTCAATTCTAATTAGTTTCGGAATGTAACCTTACTTGGGGCAAATAAAAACAGATGGTACAAGAACTACACACAACGTATCAAAGTCATGGAAAAGACAACATATAAGTGTCTAGCCTGAAGTTTGTACACAACAGGTTGTATAATAACGTTACTTGACTCAAATAAGAACAAGTGGTACGAGAATTAAGTTGACACATGGCATCGAAGTCACGGAATGGACAACCTAGAACAGTGCATCCTGAAGTTGGTGCAAGCGGTCTCCCGAAAAAAGGGCTACCGACCAAGAGCGGTGAACGCGAAAAGCGCTACCTGGAATACAGTAAGTGGTCTAAGGGCGGGAAAGGGTTAATTACAGTAAAAGTACAATGAATATATTATGTGCAAAAGTCATATTGAACATTTAAGAGTAACAACAAAGAGATTACAACTGAAGTGAGCAATCAAACACAATGGCTAATTGGTTATGAGATGTAACTCTAATCAAATCAAACTGTAGCAACATGTCAGTGAATGTATTGGTCTTCAATTTGGTAATAGATACATTACCAGTAAACTGGCCTTTTTTTTTAATGGTAACAAGTACAGTACCAGTTTTAAAAAAATCCTTACCAAGTGGAATAAAAATTGACTAAAAGATATCTCATTTGGAGTGGTAAGATAATAACACAACTAAAGCAATGTTGCAGCTTAATTCTTCATTAAAAATCCTTTCATGTGGAAAAAATATGCACTATAACTAGCCAGTCATAATTTACGAGCCAGCCACATTAAAAAGCACAAGAAAGGGATAGGCAGGGAGCATTAAGATATTTTATGTTTAAAAAGGTGCAGTAATATCTTACTCATCTTTTCCTTTTCTTCCTTATGATTCACTCAAACCAATCAACCCCTCAATCAAATCGCAAAAGGGAGCCAAAGAATCAAATATCAGTAACACATAACCACAAAAGTTGTGCACGAAAGATTGTCTTTAGCGCTACCGTAATCTAAATGGTAACATACAATAAAAAGTATTATTTCGTACGGTCCAGACTCGTCAACATAGTGGGAAAACAAAGTTAAATTGTTAAGAGTGAAAGAGAGAGAATTACTATTTCCAGACAGGGGGAAGCTTCTTAGTTTTCTTGTAATAACGAGCAAGGCGGTGAATCCTACTCTCCACCAAAATCAAGCGGAACTTGGAATCCTTGTCCTTTCTGTTCCTCTCCAAATGCTTCCTGATGGCAACTGCCTTCTTAATAAGGTGGTATAGATCTTCTGGGATCTCGGGAGCAAGCCCTATCCAATCGCCCAAAAATTCCATATGTTAAATCAATCAACTGCTCATTAATCTCAAACTAGTCGGAGTAGTCAATATGAATCATCCTATTTATTCCACTCTATCGGGGCACATTTCCTTAAAATATGAACTAGTTGATATGTTAAACCAAATATCACCTAAATTTAATTGCAAAATTGAATTTCTTGCAGCATTAATAATATGGAAAGAAGATTAAAATTTCATACCGTGAGCTTTGAGGATACGCAAAATTTTGCTCCCGGTGACACTCTTGACTTGAGCAATTCCATGAGAATCACGAAGAATCACACCAATTTGTGAAGGTGTCAATCCTTTTTTCGCAAACTTGCAGATATTATCCTCAACCTAAAATAATAGAAACATAATCATACATTAACCATAGCATATATCTGCTCCTATATCAAAATGTATATATTAAAGGCCCATTTGGACATACAACTTTTTTTGCTGAGTAAAACAGAAAATCTTTTCATTGATAAAAATTCAACATTCATGTTCAAGCACAACTTTAACTTTCAATTACTACTACTCCGTCCCAATTTATATGACACACTTTCCTTTTTAGTCGGTCCCAAAAAATGACACATTTTCTTATTTGGCAATAATTTAACTTTAAATTTTACCTTTTACGTTTAAAAGATGATTTATAACCTCATAAATATCTATAGCTTGTTTTAAACCACAAGATTCAAAAATATTCCTTCATTTCTTAAACAACGTGCCCAGTGAAACTACATCACATAAATTGGGACAGAGAGAGTATAATTGTTTCAAATATCAGCAAATTCAACTTCAATCACAACTTTAATATTCAAATACTACATTTTTTTTTTCAAATTTCACCAAATACGTGTTCAAGCACAACTTTAATTTTCAAATTTCCTTTTTCAACTTAATTTCAAATACTATAGTTTTTTCAAATATCACCAAATTCATATCGAAACGCCTACTAATAAACAGAAAATTAAACAAAAAAAAAGAGTTGATAGATTTACATCTGGAGCGGAGATCTTAAGCCAACTGGGAGGAGTTCTCTTGTAAGGAAGTGCTGAAGCTGATATACCCTTACTGTAACCAACCAAAAAAATCAGTAAAAAAATGAGAAAAAAATGAGAAAAAATGCTTAAATACGGACCCGCGACTGTGCATACGACCCATGGTGAAGATGTGAGTGAGCTCACTGAACTGAAAGTGTAGATTCGGTTGGTTGATGAAGGAAGTTGACAAACCCTAGAGGAGGTTTATGGAAGAGTGTGGGTAATTTGGGCCTCTGGATTGGGCCATGAAATCTTGGGTCCAGTTTTAGACATCCAGAACATATCGGATATGGGCCTATAGCTGGGCTTCGATTGTCGTAAAAGAAGCCCAATGCAACTCGAGGAGTTATTCAGGTACCAGGTAACCGCTTGTATCGGGTGATTTGTAAGAACGGTCTTGGATAATCTTGAACTTTTTATCTCACTTGCCTCATGGACAACTTTTGGATTTTAATAAGTTTTGATTTTTGATCTCGAAATTTTTCTCAAAGACAAGCGGGATTAAAAGTTCAAGACTACCATTTTCAGGGTTATTGGGTATAATCTCTTGGTTTGTAGCACTACAATTTGAAACATACTCAATTTCTAAAAAGTATTTAAAATTTAGTTGTTATTGGCGATTTCAGACCGAACGTGCTATCATCGTTGATTATTCTTCTTGAAGGTTTAAAGTTGGCTCTTTCGAATCTAACTTCATACTCAACCTAAAGTTTACAATAACATACTCAATGTAATTCTACAAAGTGGGTCTAAAAAGAGTAGAATGTATGCAGAACTTACCTCTACTTGTATGGGGTAGAGAGGTTGTTTCCGAACTTACCCTTAGCCTTGGCCTTCTCTTGTTGCTCGGTCTTGAGCTTGCGGCAGTCCTTAATCATGTGACCAGGTTTTCCACAGTGGTGACAGTTACCTTTGAACTTCTCCGCCGCTTGGGTCTTGCAGTCTTTCTGGAACTTGCGCTTCTTGCTTGGGTTCCCTTTGGCCTCAGCCAGATTTTGCCTTTGCCTCAGCAGGTTGTTTACCCCTAGGCAAGGCCTTCTTATTATCTTCCTGAATTTGGAGTTTGATAATAAGTTCTTCAAAGGTCATCTCATTTGTCTTGAGTTTTAAGTAACTCATTCCACGAAGGAGGTAACTTTTCAATCAGTGATGCAACCAAAAACTGCTCATTTGGTTTCATACCTTCCAAATCCAGGTGATGTAGAATCATTTGGAATTCCTGGACTTGGGACATCACTGTTTTACTATCCACCATTTGAAATTTCAGAAATTTTCCAACGATGAATTTCTTAGTACCTGCATCTTGTGCGTTGTACTTCTCTTGCAGTTTTCCCCAAAACTCTTTGGCAGTGCCTACGGTGCAATATACCGTGTAGAGAGGGTCTGACAAGCAGTTCAAGATATAGTTCTTACACATGAAATCACTATGACTCCATGCATCAAGAACCATCTTCATGCCATTAATGGCATGGATACCTTGGGCCGCTTCAGCCGTTTCAGTAGGCAAAGGGTCCATTTCATCTCCAGCTTGTGGAGGATCTTCTGTTAGGAAATGAGCCATTCCCATAACAGTCAGGTAGAATAACATCTTTTGTTGCCATCTCTTGAAATTGGAGCCCATGAACTTTTCTGGGCGTTCATGATGGAATCCAGCGGGTGGAGGAACTGAAGCGTTCCCTTGAGCAGCAGAAAAGGCGTTGGTTGAGCCTTGAGCAGTGGGGAAGGCAGACAGGTTGCCTTAAGTAGTAGCAGCGGCAGAATCAGAAGCGAGTTGTTCTCTTCCAGTCATCTTTCTAAGTACTTACAACAAATCTTGTCTTAAAATCGTGGGATACAACAATTGCAGGGAACAGTGAGTAAGTAAATATTATAATTGCTAGAAAGGATAAACTAGAGATTACAACAAATATGATTTGCTGAGTCGAGTGATGGCACTATGTCTTTAAGACAAGATTGCCCCGTATATCTCCTTTTACGTTGTCGGGCAATAGTCTCCCAAGATACAACAACAACTTAACAATTGAGCAAAGGAAACTCAAGTGTTACTCTTGAAGAACTTTGAGTGTTGTGAACTTGCTAGAGAGGAAGAAAAAGATGTTAGAAAATTCTGTAGTATTTTTCTAAGTGTTGTGTAGTGTTCAACAATTGAGCCAAAGACCTCAATTTATAGTGTAAGGAGATGACCCCTCAACTAGCCAACTAATGGCCTTTAATAACCATGTAATGACACTTATTGAGAGGGGTTACATTCAGCCAAATAATGGATGAATTCATGTGCCAAGTAATGGAGATTCAATGCTCCAAACCCAGCCCAAAGGTCAGAACTTTCCAACTTCCCGTCGCGGCATTCTGCCTCCGAAGCGTCGCGGCTCTGTAAATTAGCGTCGCGGCTCCAGTGACTGGCCACCCAATTAGCGCCGCGATGCTCATGCGCCTAAGCTCCGACGGGGCTGCGCCGCGGCAACTTCCGACTCGTTTCATCTTACACTTCGTAGACTTCTTCCTTCGTTTACTAACGTGGAATACTCTGTCATTTGACCAATAACCATCCATCATTCTATGTCTCAAACGTATTACATACGTACCAATATCTCTTTCACTAATGAAATTTGTGATACTTGGCACTACGTGTGCACGTGTATGAAAACAACATTTCTGACGTACGGGCCCCCAATTGTTTGAGTCATAAATAATGGGTTATACTTAATTACACATTAGTAAATTTTCAACAAATTATGTATAATATATTAATTGTATCAATTGAGCTTTTGAATAATAAAGACCTATAAGAAAACAAATATTATAACTAAAGCTGGCCAGTTGGCCAGGCTCGGGTCTGGCGGGCCGGGTTTAGCGGGGTCGGGGCGGGAAGGGTGAAGGGGGCGGGATAGGGGCTGGGCAGGTCATGCGGGATCAGGTTTGGCAGGATTTTCCAAAGTCCCGTCCCGATCCCGATACCGTCGGAATCGGGTCGGGGCGGGATCGTTATCGGGTTCTGGCGGGTTTTCCTTTTTTTTTTAAATAACATATGTATAAAAAAACTCAATAAACAAGACAAGATAGTGTAATAAAAATATCACAATGTTGTTTTTGTGCCTCTTATATTATTTAATAGACATGATTTTTTTGTAATACAAATACAATTGTCTAAATTGCAACTTTGTGGTGTTGTCCAAAAGTTGCAAATTACATAATAAAATTGCAATTAAAAAAATTACATTCTCAAAAAAACATGTTCTAATTGCTTGATAATTTCCCGTGGTTCTTCGGTTGGAATTGGTATTTGTTGGTCAAATTGATCCACGTCGCTTCCACCACCTTTGGATAAGATTTCGTTGTAGTTTTCGTCCTCTTCTTCGTTGATCTCCGGTTGACCACACCTTCTCCGCTCCGCTCGTATCCAATCTCTGAATAATAGTGCAATTTCCAAGATGTCTCCGGCTAATGAGTGTCTGTGGTCTCCTATTTGATATCTGCCGGCAGAAAAAGCGCTTTCAGACGCAGTTGATGACGCTTGAATGTTCAAAACATCCTGGGCCATCATTGAAAGTGTCGAAAAGGTCTTCTCATTCCCCCTCCAGTATTTCAGCAAGTCTTCATGTCCATCTTCTTTGATAACTTCTTGGTACGGTACAGAACCCTGCAAAACAAAAATATCAAACTCGCTAATTTGGTTAGTAGCGGTATGGCCGCACATTCTATTTCTGAGGCTTTCAATACTAGCCGCAGAAATAACATGTCTTTTGTGAGGTTGTGTTGAAGATGAAGAGGATGGTATGGAAGCCGGTAGGTTACTAACACTTAAACCTATATTTTTTTTTGCATTGGTCTTCTACGATAGACAACACTTCTTCTTTAGTTTGTTCAATAGGTGGTGGGTGATTTGGATTTTTGAGACTTGGAGGTTGTAGTACTGCTATACAATCGTAAATAGTTTCAATAAGTGATTTAGTACCGTCTATTTTAATAGTAGGATTTAATACAACACCAATAATATAAATAGTGGGAATAGGAATAAAATACTTTTTTATTTTGATAAACATTTTTTTAATAGCTGCCTTATAAGATGGTTTATCCATATATTCATTAAGCAGTAAAAATATTAGAGATATATAAAACAACATAGTTGAAATAGTAGGATAATATATACCGGAAAATTCTTTTGTTGCTTGAAAAAATTTCTCTACAAATACAATAAGTTTGGAAAATTTTTCCAAATCGCTATCTACAACCATATCAGCTGGATTTTGATTATGAGAGTTAAAAAATAAAGTTATATGTTTTCTATAGTCATAAGCAACAAGTAGTTGCTCGTATAAAGAATTTCACCTAGTGGGTACTTCTTCTGGATTTTTCTATAAGGTAGTTGGCAATCGTGACAAGTTTTTTTATATTCTTTTCTTCGTTGTATTCTATTATTTTTAAAAATAAAGTTTATAGCAAATTGTATTTTACTAAGAATGTCTTCAAAAAGTGATAGATCATCCTTTACAACTAAGTTATATATATCACACGCATATTTTATATGAAAATGATCTGAAAAAGATGGAATTAAACAATTTTTTAAAATTGTAATAGCATAATTGTTAGAAGAAGCGTTATATAATGTAATAGACATAATTTTATCAGTTATTCCGTAATAATCACACACTTGATAAATATTTTATGCAATAAAAGTACCAGTGTGCCTATCATCTATATATGTATACGCTAAGATACGTTTTTGCATCGACCATTTATAATCTATCCAATGACATGTTACCGTTAAATAAGCATGGTCGTTAGTACTACGACCTATTTCAGAAGTGATAGCCAATTTGCCATTAAAATGATATAATGAATAACGTAAATATTGTTGATATTCATGTGCAAATTTAAATACATCTCTCTTAACAGTTGATCTAGGAAAACCGTTAGAAGCAAGATTATACATATCTCTAATGTAATGAATAAAAGCGGGAGATGAAGGAAATGAAAAAGGCAAACCCTCCACAACAACTAATTTTGCTATTGCTTCCCTATCTCTATGTTTATTGTAATTAGGGCCTACAATCCCCCCCCCCGTTGTGGGGTTAATTTGACCATGTACTTGGTCCGGGACAGTATGTGAAACTTGTCCCATGGAGCGGACATTTGTGCACCCGGTTTTGAAGCCTCGTATTGGTCATACCTAGCTGGATGAGCCCTTGCTACGTGTCTCATTAACCCCCCCCCCCCCCCCCCCCCCCCGTCCCACCGTGACCTTTTCCAGTTTTAAATTTTAAAACATCTTTACAAATTTTACATCTAGCTACTTGATTTTCTACGTCCCTATCAAAAAATATCCATGCATCTGATTTTAATGGTCGTTTTGCTGGACCTTGTCTCATACTAGGGGGAATAAGAGGCATTTCAGTTGAAGGTGCACTAGTGGGTGTGTTTTCATCTACATTAGTGGGTGTATCATCTAGATCATCGTCTAAATTAAAGTCTTCTTGAGTTTCAGAAAATAGCTCCTCGTCTAAATCTAATGGTATTGTAGGAAAATGTTCAGTATCAACAAAATCATCCTGTGTAGGAATATGACTCTGTCTAGAAATAGGATGACTAGAAGAAGTACCCTTGCTCTTGTTGCCCCTACTAGAAGAAGCATGACCCCTACCCGTAAGCATACGTTTAAATCCTTCCATTATAAATTTATAATTACACTAATAAATAATTAAAGTAAATGAAATTAAGTGCGCTAAATAAAATAAACAGACAATAATAATTTAACGAAGGAACAAATGTACCAAACGCCGACGTAACGTCGACGTGTAATCGAGAGGTTGAAAATTGAAACTTTGCTCGATGGAAGATCCTCAAGCTAGTTGCCAACTTCACTCCCAAATGAATAAATAAAATTTAATATTTAGTAGATAATGCAGACTTGTAGAGAGATAGATTGAGAGATTAGAGAGATTGTAGGAAGATTTGTGAGAAAGATGAAAAGAAAATAAGGTATTTATAGTTGAGAAATTGGGTTAAAGTGTAAATATAATAACTTATGGGTTAAAAATAAATATTAAGGGGGTAGGGGAGGTTGGGGGAGGGGGGAGGCAAAAAATGGTCGTTGCACAACGGCCAAAATGTAAAATGGTTGTTGGTGCAACTGTTATTTGTGCAAAGGGGATTTCGGGCGGGATCGGCGACGGGACCGGGACGGGATCGGGACCGGGTCGGGCCTGGCGGGTCGGGACGAGACCATGTCCCGTCCCACTTCGAGTCCCGATACCGCATTTTTTTTTAAAGTCGGATTCGGGTCGGTGTGGGACCGGGCCGATCCGACCCACTGGCCAACCATACGCATACCTTACCTCTACCTTGATAAGTAGAGAGGTTGTTTTCGAAAGACCAATAAAGGGAAGAAATGTGGTTATTTATGATTTTACTCATTCTATAAAAATTTCTTTCGCATATGCAATGATATCTTTAGGAAAAATTAAACTTATAAAAACCTATAGATTAAGAAACGATGCAAATCGATTTTTTCAGTTAAAATTTTAGATAACATTTTGTGCTAGTATATATCGGCGTATATGATTAAAATTTTAATCAAATGCAAATACAAATTTAATCAATTAATTACTAACTAATAATTTAACAATTTAAAGTTAATACTATAGGGTCGAGTCGAGTAGACTCAACAAAACCCAGAGCTTTGATTAAGCTAGCTTCAATAGAATCGAGCTTAGTTTGATCTTAAATCGAGTGGAGCCAAGTCAATTATTTTCTTAACATAAGAGGGTTGAGCTTAGTTTGATCTAATCGGGTGAAGAAAATATAACATAAATAGCTAATGTACAACATATGTATACGGTTAGAGGCTATAAATATTTTTGGCCGAATTATGTCCCCCCCCCCCCTCCCGAGTGAAGTCGATACACTTCTTTCTAAAATGAGTGTAGGAATTGTACCAAGTAGCCAATTCTGGGTTGTGTGATTCTTAAGCTGTCTTGTCTCGATATCATTGGTTTTTTTGTGATACTTAGTCTAGATCCTTCTATTTTTGGTATTAATCTTTTTAATGGTGTTAGAGTTCTAGTACTAAAATCCATAAATATTTCTTCTGGTATGGTTATCTTAGAATTTTCTTTATGTTCTATTTGTTCTAATATTTCTTGGTACATTTTTGGTACTAAAATATTTATTTCATGTTGTTTTTTCACATGGTGATTTTCGGTTAGGGCATACATCATTTTTGTTTCTATACTTATAACTTTACTTCCTAGTGGCATATTTATTCCATCCAGTTTGTAATATAGTGTTAAGGCTAAGTCTTTATGTTCATCTTTTAATGATATACTAAAATCTGGTTGTACTGTAAATTTTAGCTTTTGGTATATTAAATTTCATTTTATTAGTGATATTAAAGCATCTTGTAGATTACCTAATATTCTATCATCTAATATGTATATTTGTATAGGTGTATCTATGTTCTTTTGAAAATATGCTTTTATGATAAATTCTACTCCTCCAAAGTATATATTTCTATATTTTTTAGCTTCTTTAGTAGATAGTTTTGCTAATTCTCTTTTTATTACTTCATCTGTTATCAAGTTTATTTTCGTTCTTCCATTTATACTAGTTGCGTCTATTATATTTTCATGCTTTTGTGCTATATATCTTATTTCTTTATTTCTTTCAAACCATTTTGTTTTAAATATTTTCTTAATAGATAGTTCTTCTTTTTCATCTTGTATTTTCTGATATATTTCTGGTTTAAAGCTTAATGTTTGTGTTATTACTCCTTCATATGTATTCATTTGGTTGTAGGTTTCTTTAGAGTCGTATACTATCTCTTTTCCTTTATCCATATTTTAATATGTTGATGTACTTATACTATTCAAGGCATAATACTAAATGAGCATTCTCAATAAGAGAGCTCGGATCGAATCAGTATATTTTCTTCTATAACATCCTATAAGTCTTTTAATTTATTATCTTTTCTGATTATTTCTCGTAATTTTTCTTCTCCTAGTTTCATATTTTCTTCCTCTTTTTGTCTTAATCTTTCCTCTTCTAGGGCTATCAAGTTTCTTAAAGTTGTAATAGTATTTTCTTGTTCACTTATTTGTTGGGAATATTCTTGTAGACGTTGATCTTCATCCTTTATAAGATCTATACTTATTTTACAACTTACTATATGTTGGTTTATATCTCTATTATATGTAAGAGGTTTTTCGGCTAAGGTCTGCGTTTATATCTGCTATTACATGGTTTTGTCTAATTATTTCTGTGTTGAGATCTATCGACTCTCTGTATATTCTTATAATATCGTCTAAATTTGTACTTATTATTGCTAATTCAGTCTCCTCTTCTATCATATTATAATATTCCAGTCTTTTTAATGCTAATTTTTTTCTCCTTAATTCTAATATATCACTGTAGTATTTTAACAGTATTTCGTTTTGATTTCTCCTCTGTATTAAGAGGTGTTTTAATCCTTTGCATAAATTTTTTCTTTTATTTACCATATTTGTTGGATTAAACTCTGGACGTTTCTTCATTGTAATAACTTTATTCATTTTACAAGCTCTGATACCAATTTTGGAGCGGATATTTTCATCATCTAACAACCATGAAGAGGGTAGTAATATAGATGGTATATTAACATAGTTATATTTACGTTTATCAAATAATGGGCATGTAGTACGGAAGCAGGTATTATCAACTCAAAATTCATTTTTAAATAAAAGTCTATAATCTTCTATCAATATTAATATCATAATTTCAGAGACTTATACTTATAAATATCATAATTAGAAACACATAGTCTGAAAATATACCTCTTAGCAGAATTTCAAGATCACCGGAGATACTCAACCCACCCTGGCTCTGCCTCCTTTTTTCCTCTTAGCCTAGGTGCTGGGAGTTGCTCGACAGACTCTTTCTTAAAATTTCTTTAAGAGATGATGTTTTATGGACTAGTATGGTTTTAAGTATAAGCTTTCAAAGTATCTATTCTCTAATATTATGATATTATTCTTGATATAGATTATAGACTAAAAGGGGGTTTAGGTAGACATAAGAGAAAACATTTCAATGATTTGAAGCTGTTGTATTTCGAAAGATAATCTCCAAGGTTACAATGAGGCTCTTTATATAGATAACCTCGGTTGTTTATATTATTGATATGCTAAAAAGTCTAAAAGCCAATAGTATTTTTTGTTACAAAAGTCGTAAAGTAAATAGTACTTTGTCTCTTATAATTGCAGACTTTTCTTTAAAGTTGTTTGTCGTTGTTGCCATTTTTTCAACGTTGTCAGCTATCATATTTGTCTTTGATTCCTTGTGGGTCATGCGGCTTTTTCAATTTTGTCGAGGTCGGTTGCTTTCTTCCACAAGCATCTTGCAAGCTGTCCTTTTTGCATAAAAATGAAATTTTTTTCTTCTTCAAACTTTCATTTGAAGCATTTGATACTCCTATAGAATAGGAACACTATCTCTTTCGGTAGTATGATGGTAATATATGATAATATATGGGCCTGTTGTAGTTAGACTACATTGGGCCGTATCAAATTGTTACATCTTGGCTTCTTGTAGTTTAAACTACATTGGGCCGTTTTATGCGAAGGGATTAGATGATCCTTCTTTTTTCATTGTAGTATGAGTAGTATTGGTATCATTTTTTGTACTAATAACATGCCTTTTTCTCTGGCCTATCAGAAGCTTGTATTGTTCCCAGTTGCATTGAAATAATTGTGTTTTAGATTTATGATCCGGTCATGCATATTTGTAAGCTGCATAGTGTCTTGAGATAGTACGTCATTGTTGTAGTATAGGGTAATAATTTCTTCAATTTCTCCACCTTTGGAGTTTTCAATAATGCTAGCTTTACCTGCTCTTAACATATCTTCAATTTTGATTTTAATGTTAATAGTCCAATGACTCTTTTGACACTCAACCATTCTTGAAATTTTTCCAGGGTACATGGTATTTTCATCTTGAGATCTTCACCATCTCCACTAATGTTGCTATTTTTTCCAGTTTTGAACAATTGACATATTATAATAGGTTTTCCAGTTAAATCTGTTGAGACATCAAATAGTTGTATACCATAGATACATTTTCCAAAAGACTTCATCATTGCTTGAGCAGATTGTACTATAACAGTAGGTAATTAACAATATTGTAAAAAGTTTCATCTACTAGTATTTTATCTATAAAACCACAAGTAAATAGTTTTGAAACTATATCAGGGTTAGATTTTTCATTACATAAAAATCTTGGGTATTTGCTAAGTTTTGCACTTCGTAAAATATAAGGGTTAGATTTATAGTCATAAAATTTATTTATTTGTTCGTAAGCTGTAATATATTCAGGTGCAAATTTCAATTTGTCACACATTAATACTGCTTTTGGAATTTGAGAAAATGAGGCTGTTATGGGAGATGGTATAGTGGTTGGCATGGTTGCAAGCTGAGATGTAAACATTTTTGTTTTTTCTGTAGTAGATAGAGGGGTTTTTAGGTTTTGTAGGTTTTTGAAGTCTCGAAAGGCTTCTGTCAGATGATCTACCAGATGTGCGTTTTCTTGCATTTTGGTTGTAATAGTTTCATGGTTTTGTTTGATGATTTTTGTAAACTGGTAATATATTCTTCAAATTTTTCATTGCTGGTTGACATCGTTATACCTGCTAAGAAAATCATCTAGAATATTTTTAGTTCTAGATATATTTTTAACAATAAAAAAATGATTGTCAATTCCTTCTTCTGTTTAGTTCTGGTAAATGGTCTATTTTATTTGTAATGAAAGCTCTTACTTGGGTATTATCCGTTCTAACAACAAATTTTACTGGTAATAAGTAATAATGGAATCTTGTTATTCCAAATTTTACTGCTAATAGTTCTTTTTTATTAATATGATAATTTTTCTCATTTGGCTTTTATGTTCCACATCCATATCCACAAATTAGTGGTTTATCTTTATCTATATCATCTTTATCATATGCTATATGAGGACTGCTCCCCATCCTATATTACTAGCGTCAGTGAAAAGTTCTAGTTAATCTAGTTCCGTTGATATTCTATGTTTTGGCAAGACTTTCACTTTTTCCTTGATTTCATTTATAGCTTTAGTATGTCCTTCCTTCCATTCAATGGTTATACTTTTTCTATTTAATTCTTGTAATGACTTTCTTAAGAGTGGTAAATCATTTATATGGTCTGAAGCATAGTTTACTACTCCTAGAAATTATTGTACTTCCTTTTTAATTTCTAGTCTATCTTTAAAATTATTTTTGTTACAATGTGCTCTTGCAATTGTAATCCTTCATTGTCTATTATGTATCCCAAATATTCTATATTATTCTTAAAGATTTCAGATTTCTTTTCAGATAATAATATTTCATGTTGTTTCACAATTTTTATAAACTCTTCTAGATATTTATATGGTTTTCTAAATCATCAATATATATTAATATGTCATCAACATATACTATACAAAATCCTGTTAATTTTCTGAACACTTGGTCCATTCTTCTTTGAAATATTGGTGGTGCATTTTTCAATCCAAAGGGTAGTACATTTCATTCATAATGTCCTTGAGGGGCACCAAAGGCTGTTAAAGATGTTAGGGTACGGGAATCACAAAACCCGCCCCAAACCCGACCCACGGCAATCCCTAGTCAAAATATTTAGAATAAAAGATGTTACAAAGAGGCTTGACGGGAAATTTGACTAAAAATTTGAGAGAAGCGGCAAATAATACCATATGAAGAAACGTGTGTCTGTCACTAACAAAGCATCATTGGTTAATTCCAACATTATGTCATTGTTTGCCGTCTATTTATTGAAATTTATTTGTATGTGATGAACTCTTTATAAAGCCAATTTAATCGGGTTCACTAGACATGTTGAAATCTGAGAGTGTTCTAACGGCTGGAATAATCTTATCTAACATCTTCATTTTCTCTACCACCTTTAACCAGATGATGTTGGCAGATCTTCCAAGGTGTTTGAGGCATGGAAATATGGTGTGGGACAAATCTACCACATCGGTTGGAAAAAGAAGAATTGCTCTCTTTATAAATCTCTAAATTGGCTTAGGGTTTGGGACCCTAAGGGGTATCCCATGTGTTTAAAGGATGGAGGATCTAGATGTGCTTGGGTTCAAGGTTAAGCCCACACGCGCGCCGCCGCCGCCCGCCCGTCCCGTCCCGTCCGGGCTCGGGTCACGGGTCTTGGGCTTCTTCTGATATTATCTCTTTGGAGTTTGGACCCTAAATTGTTTAATATTTACAATTTGGTCCCTAGAGTTTCTGGAATGTTGAATTTCTGCCTACCGTTGGAGTTAATTTTTTAGGGCGTTATTGTGCATTAACCAGTCATTACTTGGCTGATTTACTCCCTTCATTAACAGCCATTACTTGGCTGAATTACTCCCTCCTTCAATGGCCATAAACAATAATTATTTGGCTGTTTACTCCCTCATTCAATGGGCCATAAACAATAATTACTTGGTTGTTTACTCTCTCATTCAATGGGCCATTAACAGCCATGTCTTGGCAGTTGAGAGGTCTCCCTTTATGTTATATATTGATGCCTTTTGGCTCAATTATGTTACATAGAAAATACAAAAAAAGTGAACAGAAATATATACACAGAGACAAACAGAAGAGTAAAACACAGTCCAAAACGTGAGCAGTAACGTTGGGATGAAAAACAGAAACTCTTCCTTCCTTTTTCATTTCTTCAGCAAGTCATTTCGTGTTTGTTTTCTTCGTCAGAATCAACCTATTTGCTTTGTAGTGTTGATTAAAGTGTTGTTTTATCTTAGAAGACTATTGCCCGTTAACGTAAAAGTATATATACGGGGCAATCTTGTCTTAAAGACAGAGTGTTATCACTCGACTCAGCACACACTTGTACCAATCCAGATTTAGTGTTTCTTGATTTCAGGTTATCAAGATTCAAGACTCAATAACTTTGCGGCAGTTCTGAATATTGGCAATTCATTTATCCTTTCGAACGCTTGTAATATTTATTTACTTCCCGTACTGCTTTATCATATCCGACAGTTTTAAGACAAGATTTGTATTAGTATGCGAAAGACGTCGATCAAAAGTTGTGTGACTAAATCTAGATATGGCTGTGGTTTTCTGGTTGAAGAGATGTGATTATGCTATTGAATGTCAACGTGTTCATGGTGTCACCGCTCCTGAGAGTGGTGGAAACAAGCGCCTACGAGAGGCTGGGGATGTCAACTGGACAAGAGGAGAAGGATGAAGATGTTGTTCTATCTTGTAGCAGAAGGCCTATATCTGTCCCAGACAAAGGATCCGAATTATGACAAGGAGGAAATGGACACTCAGTCCGATGAAGTGACTGAAGTGAGCTAAAATCCGAAATTGGGATAAGTAATTTTTCTTCCTTGTCAAGAATAAGATTAAATGATATCTGATTTAAAAATGGCTTAAAGTAAGGAGGAATATGAAAATGTTTTCCAAAATAATTTATATTCCTTACGCTTTAAAATTAGAAGTTTAATCTCATCTTCCTTCCCGTTTAAAGATTGGATTTTGTAAACGACTTAAAAAGATCCGTTCTTTTAAGTGTAATTATTAAAAGTGTGTAAAGTATGTTCGCACATACGAGGGAGAAAGATCCACTGACTGTGCGAAAACTGTTACCACTCTTAAGTAAGCGTCAAGAATTGTCTGTACACCAATCATAAGGGAAGAAGACTAAAAGCTAAAGACATTAAGTCTGTCACACTATTTGGCAGAAAATCCTTCATAGGATGATATTGGACACTCAGTCATACAAAGCCTACGGGCGACTGGAGTGGGGCCAAAATTCCTTTGATAGGATGATATTGGACACTCAGTCATACAAAGCCTCCGGGCAACTGGAGTGGGGCCAGAATTCATTTCATAGGAAAAGTAATGGACACCTAGTGTGGTGGGCCAGAGTTTCCAGGTCTTAAATGATCTGAAGGCCTAAAGAAAGGCAGAAAAGAAATTGGACACTCAGTCTGCCAAAGCAACTGGAGTGGGCCAGAGTATCCAGATCACATATGATCCGGTTACGCTCTAACCAAGGGCAAGAGGTTGTTCATGTGAAGCAACGCCACCTCCAAAGTAGAAGGGGTTGGAGAGGTTGTCCTCAATAGGACTTCAGGGAATGGAATCACTCTAAAATGATATGATACATGTCCCAAACTTGGTTTAAGGAACGTTGTTGGTCAAGTTATTTTGAGACTAGTCCAACAGGTCTATAAAAAACTAAGAATGGTACAGTATGTCTGTAGCCAAATGAATGATATATTTGTAATCCGTGCATCTATGCCATCATAGATTAAGACACGTTAAATAGAAAGTCATTCAAAAGCTAACGAAGTTGAGATTGTTGCCTTCTGTCGACATAAACCTTCAAAATAAATGTGAGGTAGGCGAAGAGGCAAAATCACCTTTCCAAATTCCGTCAAAGGAATAGCGAAAGAAGCACCGCTCCTCTAGAACTTAGTCACACCTACTTGGGTGATTTGAAGTTTATACAAAATAGAGGGGGGGAGACAAGTACGTTGTGACCTTCATTGATGATAGTACAATGTATTATATCCTTTATTTGTTGAAAAGTAAAGATGAAGTTGTTGAAGCGAATAAGCGCTACAAAGCAGAAATTGAAAATCAACTAAGCCTACGGATTGAGGAATTCATAGTGATAGAGGGGGAGAATGTGAAGCATCGTTCATCAAACGACTGCTCATTACTCACCTCAGTCCAACGGTGTTAGCCAAACGCAAAGCCGTACGCCCAAAATAATAGAATAACCCTCCGTGTGAGACATGGAAAAGATCTCATATACAAATGTTGTGATATGGGATGGCTTGGTAGAGGTTGGAATACCGAAACAGGTTAAGTTGGACCTAAGACTGTAAATTGCATATCCACTGGATCTGCAAATAACAGTAGTGCTTATCGCCTCTTGGCGTCAAAGAATGCTTAATTCTTTGAAGATAACTTTCCTTAAAAAGTAAAAATGAGTAATTGCTCGAGGTTAACAAGAACCCGTGAGGGCCTGACTGTCCGAAAGTAGACGTTCCTTACCTATAGGACTCAAAAGTTACTGATTATCCGGAACTTAATATTCCAGATCTACAGAACTCAGGGATTCTAGATGTTGAATCTATACGGAGCAAAGAGGGGACAAAGACTTGTTCCAGGCCTTCTAGCTTGTATGGTTGAGAATGAACCATGGACAATTAACAAATAATTGTCATCTCCAGAAGCGCTGCTTTGGAAAGAAGCTACAAAGAGAGAAATAGATTCCATCATATAGAACCATACTTGTGTAATGGTTGATCTTCCTCCGGGAAAAGAACCTTTGGGTTGTAAAAATAGATACTCAAAAGTGAGTACAAAGTAGATGGATCTACTGACGAGTATAAGGCCTCGGCTACTTGTACACATGCTTCCATGTGAATAGCTTAACATCCAGGGTCATTGCAGTCTTGCGTGACATGGATGTTGAAACAGCCTCCTAATCGGAGAGTTGGAAGGGGAGGATCGAGTTGGTTTGCTCTGGACTGTTGGGCTTCTTCCTGAACTTTCATTTTGGTCCCTGAAATATTTACATTTTGGTCCTGAAAGTTTAAGATAAAACAGAAACAATGAATCTGACCACAGAAACATTGACTCTGAAGTTAGAAAGCCAGCAGTTGGAAAACCAACAGTCTGAGAGTGGAAATTATATTGAAATAAAAGATATGGGTATCACAGATGACATCTTAGGAATTGGATTTCTAAGACATCTAACGGACTGGTCTAACTTCAAACTCAGTTGTGAGATAGTTGACAGTATCGTTGAAGCCACCAATGGATATGAATCATATAGCTGATTGAAATCATGGTGCACCCATATACAAGGAGCGATATACGCAGGTCACATGTAGTTCAATGTATGTTACACACTACAATCGACCTGGTATCGGCCTACAAAGCAGATCAGTTGAACTAAGGTTCACTGATGATTTTAATAAATTATCAATAGAAGGCGTTGAGTCGAATATGACGATAGCTGAAATATTCGCTTATCTACGAATTATGGTATTCTGGATGTCCAGCGGTTCTGGAAGAACACAGTGATGCAAACTGGACATCAGATGTGAAGAACACCAAAGCCACAAGAAAATGTGTATGGTGGGTCTTGGAAAAACCTCTAAGCAACCTTGCATCGGCCGATTCATGATGGAATCAGAGTTTTTCGCTTTATACAAAGCATGAAAGAAGTTGAGTAACTTCACGACTCCGTAGAGGACGTCCCTTATTGGGAGAAACTCGTGCCTTCAACAGTTATACACTGTAGCTAGCCTGTCGGCTTCAGGAAGAACACAGATGACGGCGTCTGGACATATCTGTCAGGATCTGTCGGAGACATAAGATCGTATGGCAGTTGATCATCACGGGTGTCACTTTCTTGATTTCTAATCAAAGGCTATAGCGGACCCTTTTAACTAAGAGACTACCCGGAGATCAAGTGTTCTTCCTGTCTAGGGGAATGGGCTTAAAAACCCAAACAATACGAACCTTTACGGTGGTAACCCAACCATACTGATTGGAGATCCCAAGAATTTGGTTCAATGGAAAAACTAAGCTACAAAAAGGTTCAGTTGAGCGCTTCGGTGAAAAGAGCACTTCGGATGATGATTTCTGTTGGAAAACATGAATCCAAAGATGTTCCCGCGATAGACATTTCGGTGAAAGTAAGAGCACTTCGGATGATGATTTCTGTAGGAAAACATGAATCCAAAGATGTTCCCGCGATAGACATTAAAGTGCTACCTGCATGGTGGGTAAATGTTAAGCTTCCAAACCTTTAACGATCCTCAAACGATTGAGGTTAAGGTTGGAGAAACTTTTAATGATTCCTAACACTTGTGAAGTGGGGTATAGCAGGATACCTTGTAGGAGATAACTTATTTAAGTGCGAGGACAGGCCGCCTCAAATGAACGCACTTAAGAATCCAAGTGTGTCCACGGCCACAACGGACAAAACCATAAGAATGAAAACGAATAAGGAGAGTTATTGTGTTGGTATCATTGTCTTGGCTTACACTAAACACTGACGGTTCAAGACATCACGTTCACCGCGCAGTAAGTAAGTCCGGTGGTATTCAACTAGGGAAGGTTCAAAGCAGAAGCTACCTCTCCTGATGCAATATCTTTTCGCTGAAAGTAGGCACCATGTGTGTGCGCCAAAATCTCTTTCAAGAGGGGATTATTGGAAATTTGCCTTTGGTGGGGAGGTGCGTCCACCCATATTTAATGAATTAAACACTAGGGTTCCGCATGTTGGAGGCTTTGTCTCTTCTCACGTACATAATATACTAAGTGAGTAGATGACCGTAGGGCCAAGAATCATCAAATTTCATTGAGAAATAAAATAGATATTGGTCCACAAAGTAAGGTGTTTGAGGCATGGAAATATGGTGTAGGACAAATCTACCACATCGGTTGGAAAAAGAAGAATTGCTCTCTTTATAAGTCTCTAAATTGGCTTAGAGTTTGGGACCCCAAGGGGTATCCCATGTGTTTAAAGGATGGAGGATCTAGATGTCCTTGGGTTCAAGGTTAAGCCCACACACGCGCCGCTGCCGCCCGCCCGTCCCGTCCCGTCCCGTCCCGTCCAGGCTCGGGTCACGAGTCTTGGGTCTTGGGTCTTGGGTCTTGGGTCTTGGGCTTCTTCTGGTATTATCTCTTTGGACCCCAAATTGTTTAATATTTACAGTTTGGTCCCTGGAATTTCTGGAATGTTGAATTTGGGAACAACGGAAGGCAGAAAGTTTCTGCCTTCCGTTGGAGTTGATTTTTTGGGGCGTTATTATGCATTAACCAGCCATTACTTGGCTGATTAACTCCCTCCATTAACAACCATTACTTGGTTGAATTACTCTCTCCTTCAATGGCCATAAACAGCCATTACTCCCTCCTTCAATGGGCCATTAACATCCATGTCTTGGCAGTTGAGAGGTCTCCCCTTGTGTTATATATTGATGCCTTTTGGCTCAATTGTGTTACATAGAAAATACAGAAAAAGTGAACAGAAATATATACACATAGACAAACAGAAGAGTAAAACACAGTCCAAAACGTGAGCAGTAATGTTGGGAATAAAAATAGAAACTCTTCCTTCCTTTTCCATTTCTTCAGCAAGTCGTTTCGTGTTTGTTTTCTTCGTCAGAATCAACCTATTTGCTTTGTAGTGTTGATTAAAATGTTATTTTATCTTGGGAGACTATTGCTCATTAACGTAAAAGCATATATACGGGGCAATCTTGTCTTAAAGACAGAGTGTCATCACTCGACTCAACACACAGTTGTAACAATCCAGATTTAGTCTTGATTTCAGGTTATCAAGATTCAAGACTCAACAACTTTGCGGCAGTTCTGAATATTGGCAATTCGTTTATCCTTTCGAACACTTGTAATATTTATTTACTTCCCATACTGCTAGGGATGACAGGTGGGTATAATTTTGCGGATTCCGCACCGCACCCGCCCCAGTTGGGGCGGGTATGGGTATAACTTTGGCGGGTAGTAGACGGGTATGGGTATTGAAAATGTACTCGTCACTGGTAGGCGGATAGGTGGTGGATTTGCAGTCATACCCGCCTACCCGCCCGCTCCAAGCCCAAAATATTAGCAGTCCATAAGTCGTGTCTTCAGCCCATAAGTCACGACAAGTCTCTCATTCTCCAACAAAACTCAAAACTCTACGCCTCTTCAGTCCTTCACGCCTTCACGCCTTCACGCCTCCCTCTCTCTCATTCCCCTTCACACCGTCTCTCATTCTCGACGTCTCTGTCTTTTTCTTTAAAGGAGATGCAGATCGGGAAATATTGGAAAATATTGTTGTCTTTGCTTTGTGCTTTGGGGTTGTCTTGGTGAGGTCAATTTTTGTGCATTTGTTAAGTTTTACCTATTGGGTTTGTGAAGTTCAATTGAAAAAGTTGAAAAACTTTAGCTTATATAGCTGAAATAATATATGGGTTTTGTCTTCATTTATAATATATAGCTATTTGGGTGGATAATTTTTGGGTTTTCTTGGAAAAAAATTTTCTTGATTGTTTGTTGTGCAAGGGGGAAGAGGTGAAAAAAATGGAGAATTCTGATAGTGAAAAAATTCGGAATTCTCCTCCCTCTCTCCCAAAGAAAATGAGATCGTGACAGTATTGATTCCTGACTCAAAATTTTGGGATATTTTTTGGAATTTGAATTTTTGGGATCATGTTGATCATTAATTGATCTCAAATGAATTGATTACAAAATATGGCAGGCGGGTACAGGCGGGTATTGGCGGGTGACGGATATCCACTTGGGTGGTGGAGTGGGTGTGGATTTAGGAATATACCCGCCTAGGCGGGTATGGATGTTGAAAATTGTACCCGCTACGGGTGGCGGGTATAAATTTTTTTGGCGGGTACGGGTGCGGGGTAGGGGGTACCCGCACCCGCCCCGCCCAATTGCCATCCCTACGTACTGCTTTATCATATCCGACAAAACCTAGCGTAAAGACCAACATTCGACTTCTCTCTATATTAAGAATAATACTAGCATTCAGCAGAGGGAAAAAACGTTAGGTGATTTCTTCCCATCTACCTAAGCCTTGATGGGCAGAGACGCGGAGTTACCCGGTACATGAGCTGGTGGAAGCTAGCAAGTACCCAATAGGATAGTCGAAGTGTGCGCAAGCTAGTCGGGACATCACCGCCATAAAAAGAATAATACTGGTATTCTCTGGTTAAATGGAAACACCCTTGTCCTTCATGATCTGTTCCATTGAAAACAGTTCTAATTCATAGGATTAACAGACGGATTTTGTACTTTCCCCACTTCCATTACATGTGCACTTAAGCATAATAATTGGAACTTTTACAACATCAATCATCTAAGTACTACTAATTCACACCAATAAAAACAATGATATTGGCTTTTAGTGTATGACTTCGCTGCTAATATTAAGGAGGTCATATCCAAAGTGTTTGGCCCAGTGGTCAATACATTAGGGTATTGCTGTCTGAGGTTCCGTGTTCGAGTCCTCTGATCAGCGAGAGTGGAAACGTGTTCCCCCAAAAAATCCCTCCATACGCGTAGGGCCAAGCGGTGTATACTAATCCGTAGGGCCGGGCCGGAGGTGGGGTTTTCTCGGGGTATGGGGCCGTAATGCGGTGGGACCGATCACTTTAAAAAGTTTACCCTACCACGTTAATCTAGAGGGGTCGGCTTGTCGCGGGGAGTCAACTTTGCGGCCTTAGGGTCGCAAGTTCGATTCTCCCCTCCGGATATCTTCCTCCGGGCACATACATGTGGTAAAGCCCGGGCGCTAAAAGCCGCCCCGGGCATGTTGCGATGTGGGTTCGGTCTCCGCCAAGCCTTGTGGATGGGGCCCGTGGGGGGTCAACCTTGTAGCATTGATCCGTTGGACGCAAACAGACACTGACCATGTGTGCACATCCCGCGATTTACCTGGTGGTGGGGTGCTGAAGGACCGGTCCCATCATCTCCAGGACGTCTGGATAATACCAGTGAAGTAGTCATGCGCAAGCCTGGAAACCTGGATTATCAAAAAAAAAAAAATATATATATATATATATATATATATTAAGGAGGTCATAGGTTCACTAATTAAGTGATCCTTCAACTTGTAGGCGTGACAGATAGCTCCAACCTTCTGGTCCATTCTGCACCTTTTCAGGAAAAGGCTTCACACCTCTTCATTTCCTCATTTTGTTGGCTATAAATACTTGGTCATGTTCATCAGATTTAACTAATAAAAATTCTGTTTTTCTTTTTTTTTCTGCACTTCAAATAAATTATGTGTGATTTGTTTACACCTGTTGCGTTCGCCGTTCACCGATGTTTGAAGTACCACTACGCTGGTGAGTTAATTCATTTTATTATGGGAGGATATATTCCATGTTTGATAGTAGACTTTTAGTTAGCTTTACATGGTTATATCAAGGGGATAGAATTCATTAGCTTTATTTTATGCCAATACTTAGTTTTACTAGTGTTTAATTCAAGGACTAGAATCAAGAATCTGGATTTTTCCAAATAACAACCAAAACTGTTTTGCCATATTTGTATTTTTGTTATTCTTCAAATAAATGTGTTTTACCATGTTAAGTCTTTGCAACTCCTTAAAATGGACTAATTAATTCATTGCTTTGCAGAAATTTTGAAAACATTTTGACTAAAGAAGAGGTTCTTAAACAGAAGCCAAAAATCAAAACCAAAGTGGCAGCCCAGCCACGTTTAATAGTTGTTGGCTTAAATACAAAATAATTTTGGGAAAAGATCCCCTATACCCCATGAAACCAAAATATATACCCGCCTCTAATCCTCTTATTTTTCATACCCCCTAAACATATTACCCGATATACCTCCAACCTATAACCCATCGTTCAACCCAAGAAAAGAGAAAGCAACAGGCAAAACCAAAGCTTGAAACCCAATACCAGCATTAAGATTATGAAAAGCAGCATAATGAGCATTGCCATTACGAGACTCAGTAATACAGTATCCATACTTACTGGCTTAAATAGGTAAACTTGTTCAAATTTCTGGTTATAAAGTGGCAATATCACAGAAACCACGACCTCTAAAAAATGTTAGTCTCACCCGTGTCAGATTTCCAAAAATGCATCCGTTGGCATTTGTCAAGAGTCTGAGCAATATACATAGAATCTCAAGAAACAAAATGATACCAGTCATGTATGACGAAGGCCTAAAGCACGGTACAACATTCTACAATCTCAAATGAAGTATTAACTGAGTGAGCTATTTCTCCAAACCGTGTCAAAAATTTCAGACATTATAGATTGTCCATTCTCAATTGTCCATTGACACCTTACAGACACAGAACTAGCAACAGAGGGAGTGAAAGTAAAATTATACCAATGTCCATAGTAGAAACGTCAATTGTTCGCTAAATGATGGAACAAACAGGTCATGGTTGGCTCATTCGTGAACCTATTAGGATACTGGGTTGGCGTTGTGCCATCCTGTGGTGCATGGCGCTATGCTCATGAACTCGTCAAATTCTTTCACATGAATATCACAGCATTTCCACTGCAAATTCAAAGGACAACCAAAAAATGTGAGCTCTCCGATGGCTCTTTGAACATCAACAACTAAAGACAAGTAGGGAGATACTCCCCCTGTCCCATTTTAACTGTCGCTTTAGCTCTTTTCACACTCATTAAGAAATTCAATAAATACAAGGTATAGTTTACGAAGTTACTCCTGCTTAATAAAGTTAGACTAATTTTTCCTTTCAATTATTGTACATACTTCTTTAATGTTAAAGAGTATAGTTGGAAACAATTGTCAACTTTAGACAAATTTTTTGAGCTAAAACGATAGTTATTGTACAAACACAGCAGAATATCACAAAAGAAATAGCAAGAAGAGTATTTCTTTATCAACTTACTCCTCTCATACGGTCATGGAAGACAGCGGGGCCAGGATGGTAACTGCAAGCAGTGTCATGATTTTCCTTTTCTGTAAAGGTCTTACCACATCCTTTGTTTTTACAGATTTGGGGCTCGTTTATATCAACTTTCTTCTTCACTGGAGCCGGATGGACTTGCTGTACATCTGTATTGCTCTCAGATGGTACAGATGTTATTGTATCTGATGCTTTTGGAATTGCTTCTTTGGGTTGTGAACCTTAAACACAATAGCAAGAACACTGATCAGAATACGCACGAAAAGCAAAAGAGAGTCCTATAATGGGAGTAGAGCAAAGAGCAGCTTGAGAATGAAAACAAACTCTTTTCCTCGTTAACTTACTAGGAAGCCAGAACCCAGAAGCTTGACTTCAGTATTTATAGGATAAACAGACTACCCTGTTACCTTTCAGCTTGATAAGTTTAATGTTAGATGAATTAAGAGGATGGAAGATTACCGTGATCAGAACAAAAAAAACCCTGGCAGCATCTAGGACAAGCTTCTTTCGGTGATGCATTGGTCATAGAAGTTGGTGCAGGAATTGCTTTATTTCGGGTAGTAGCAGATGGCTTTGCTGCTATCACTGGTTTTTCTGTTGTGTGCTTTCCTGTCTTACAACTGCACAAAATGAACTATGGTGTTACTGCTAGAAACAGGAAAAAATACGTATTTTAGCTCGACATTGGAAATCTCAGGGAATGTTCCATTTCATGTCAGTCAACCAAATTATGGAGAGGGAAAAAAAAAAGCCGCCCGGTGCAATGGCCTCACCCAAAGCAAATTATGAAAGTGTTTCATAGATCTTCCTAAACTAGAGATAAGAAGAGGAGTTGATAAGATAGTAAATATCTACCATAGCAAGAAGTATGTTGTTCACTCATTACCTATCCAAAAGAAAAAGTATGCTCTTATCTCATTGTTTGGGAGAATTAAAAGGGGATAAACAAAGCACTAATCTGTGACAGAGAAGGAAATGAGTTTTTTCTTGATCACTTAACAAGGATAGTGGAGGCAATAAAAATTAAGAAAAGAAAAGGAGAAGAAGAGGGCTTGCATAGGATTAATAGATGACCCGCATAATACCTCCTTAAACTGTTCAAATTGATAACGCAGGGCAAAAGCTCCCGTCATATTACAATATAACTTCCCTCCGAATCTCGAAAAGCAACAAAGAGATGCAAGAGTCGATATAAAAATTGACAACTAATCTTCAAGTAGAAGTGTCTGAAACGCTTCCAGCTGGGATATCATTAAAGAACATTGAGTTCCAGTATTAAAATTCCATATTACTTCTATGTAATAGAGCCATTTCAGCCGAGTCAGCTTATGAATTCAACTCCTAAAAGTACTTCTCTGTAGTCTGTCCACATTCTATATTGAATTCTCCAAATATTGCGTCCACTTTTAAAAAAATGCTTTTTCTAACACGCCTCAAGACTTCAATTTGTTACCTTCCACCCGCACAAACACCGAGTAACTCTACCCATCAAGGTATAAGTAGGAAGAATTCACCTAGTATCACCTCAGTTGGATAAAATTCTTTATAACATGCAATAGATGATATCCCCAGACCCCACGTTGTGAGATTTCACTGGGTATGTTGTTGTTGTATGCTATAGATGATACATGTGATAGATGATAACTGGTCCAAAAGATGTTAATATACCGCCTCAGAAGGAAGACTAGTTATCACCTATAGCCATATTCAAAGGAAGATTATGACATACATGGATGGAAAATACAATATAATGAATTTTTGCCTTAACTAATTAAACCAATACCGGGGTCTATTGAGGGGCCTTTATAAGTTTCAACAGATTCTAGTAAACAGAAATGGTACTACTATCTGGCGCAAAAGTTTCAAGTAAAGTAAGGAAAACTGTAAGTTACCCACCCAGGAATTTCGAGAAATAAACTGAAATCATGACTCTTTTTCTTGCAACAACTCCACTGCTTCATTCCATCATGAAATAAAGGCTGCAAATATGAACTTTGACGATTAGCTGGATAGTTTAATAGCTATGGTATCTGCAATGCAAGATAAGAAATCAGACAATTTATTTCACTTACACCCTGATGCCAAAGGACCCAGAAAGTGCATTCACGTCCGGAATGGTCCGTGCAAAAGAAGAACAAACTAGTCAATAGATGTTTATATTTCTCCAAGTTCTTTCTAAACTACAGAAAAGTACATTGAACTACACCAATCAGATTGTTGTATTTTCTAAAGACGTCTGTTGCCAAGTGAATTACTATATCAGAACTAGATATCACTGATGCTAGCATGAATTTAACAATCGATTCTTGCACAAACATGAATCTATTCCAGCTCCAATTCTACAACTATGTTGTTTAAGCTAATAGAACAGCAAGAAAGGGAAAAGGAAAAAGCCCACATCCCAAAAGGGATTTTCACTACAGTGTCCGGCCCTTCCCCGGACTCCGCGCATAACGGGAGCTTAGTTCATTGAGCTGCCCTTTTGAAGTGAATACATGAATCAACAAAAAGAGGAATTGAATCAGAGAGATTAAAGGGGAGACATCATTCAGCACTCTCCTAGACTTCCATTGCCAAGTGAAATACTATATCAGAACTGTCTCTTTGCCGGATATTACTGACGCTAGCATGAATTTAACAATCAACTTCTGCACAAACACGAACCTATTCCAGCTCAAATTCTATAAGTATGTCACTTAAGCTAACAGAACTGCAAGAAAGGGGAAAAGGAAAAAAAACCACATTTTCACAATGAAGTCTGAAGAGATCAACACTGAAGTGAATACATGAACGTATTCCAGCTCAGATTCTACACCTATGTTGTTTAAGCTAACAGAACAGGAAAAGGAAGAAAAAAACACATCCCTACAGCAGTGGAGCTATCTCTTTGGTTACATGGTAGCTTTGGTCCAAGCCCTGTATTTATATTAAAAATTCATTGAATATGTAAAAATTATTAATTTAGAACCTAGTAACTTTAAGAGACTAGAATCCAAAACCATAAGCTTCAAATTTTGGCTATGCCTCTGCATCCCTAAACGGATTTTCACAACGAAGTTTGAAGAGATTAACAGTGAAGTGAATACATGAATAAACAAAAAAATGAATTGAATCAGAGAGATCAAAGGGGCGACATAGTTCAATACTCTACTAAAGACTTCCATTGTCAAGTGAATTACTATATCACAACATGAACCTATTCCAGCTCAAGTTCTATATCTATGTCGTTTAAGCTAACCGAACAGCAAGAATGGTAGAAGCAAAAAAAACCACATCCCAAAAGGGATTTTCACATTGAACTTTGAAGAGATTAACACTGAAGTGAAACTGAATACATGAACCTATTGCAGCTCAAATTCTATAACTATGTCGTTTAAGCTAAAGGAACAGCAAGAATAGTACAAGCCAAAAAAACACATCCCAAAAGGGATTTTCACATTGAACTTTGAAGAGATTAACACTGAAGTGAAAACTGAATACATGAACCTATTGCAGCTCAAATTCTATAACTATGTCGTTTAAGCTAACAGAACAGCAAGAATAGTAAAATCCAAAAAAAACACATCCCAAAAGGGATTTACACAATGAAGTTTGAATAGATTAACACTGAAGTGAATTCATGAATCAACAAAAAGGAATTACTATATCTTTTTAAAAAAAATTGAAGGAATTACTCTATCAGAACTGCCTTCTGCACAAACATGAACCTATTCCAGCTCAAATTTTATATCTATGCCGTTTAAGCTATTAGAACAGTAACTCACATCCCAAAAGAGATTTTCACAATGGAGTTTGAAGAAATTAACACTTAAGTGAATAAATGAATCAATACAATCAATTCGGTACAAACGTGAACCTATTGCAGCTCAAATCCCATTCCTATGTCGTTTAAGATAGCGGAACAGCTAGAATCGTAAAAGCTAAAAACCCCACATCTCAAAAGGGATTTTCACAATGAAGTTAGTAGATATTAACACCGAAGTGAATACTGAATACATGAAACAATTCATTGAATGTGTACAAATTATTAATTTAGAACCCAATAACTTTAACATACTAGAATCCCGAACTCATAAGCTTCAAATTCTAGCTCCACCTCTACATCCCTAAAGGGATTTTCACAATGAAGTTCAAAGATATTAACACTGAAGTGAATACATGAAACTATTCACAATGAAGTTTGAATACAAGAAGAATCAAAGAGAGAGAGAGAGATAAAGACAAACGGAATGGTGATAAGTGCAAGAGCCATCAGGGTTATCATCCTCAGTGAAAGTAGCATTGCAACCGATCCTCTCACATCGAACTCTCTCCATTGCCTGATGAATTTTCTAGAAACTATTAATCTTCTTCTTTTCGCCTAATCTGGATTTCCCACTTGCTTTCTTCTAGGAGCTTCTTACATATTTGACCGCTCCGTCTCTCAAAAAATTAATTATATTATTTTAATAGGAGGCTATTATGTCAGTTTACAGTAGGGCTGGACAGTGGGCCGGGTCGGCTCGGTCCCGCCCCGACACCGCCCCGGTCCTGCCCCGAACCCGAGTAGTTAAAAGATTTTTTTTTGCGGTATCGGGACTCGAACCGGGATGGGATAATGTCTCGTCCCGACCCAGTCCCGGCCCGATCCCGTTCCCGCCCGAAATCCCCCTTTTGCAAAAATAACCGTTGCACCAACGACCATTTTACATTTTGAACGTTGTGCAAGGGCCTTTTTTGGCCTCCCCCTACCCCTTAATATTTATGTTTAACTCATAAGTTATTATATTTACACTTTAGCCCAATTTTTCAACTATAAATACTTCATCTTTCTCACAAATCTTCCTACAATCTCTCTAATCTCTCAATACTCAATCTATCTCTCTACAAGTCTACATTATCTACTAAATATTCAATTTTATTTATTAATTTGGGAATTGGGAGTGAAGTTGGCAACTAGCTTGAGGATCTTCCATCGAGCAAAGTTTCAATTTTCAACCTCTCGATTACACGTCGACGTTACGTCGGCGTTTGGTACATTCGTTCCTTCATTAAATTATTATTATCTGTTTATTTTATTTAGCGCACTTAATTTCATTTACTTTAATTATTTATTAGTATAATTATAAATTTATAATGGAAGGATTTAAACGTATGCTTACGAGTAGGGGTCATGCTTCTTCTAGTAGGGGCAACAAGGGCAATGATACTTCTTCTGGTCATCATATTCCTACATAGGATAATTTTGTTGATACTAAACATTTTCCTACAATACCATTAGATTTAGACGAGAAGCTATTTTCTGGAACTCAAAAAGACTTTAATTTAGATGATAATCTAGATGATACACCCACTAATGTTGATGACAACACACCCACTAGTGCACCTTCAACTGAAATGCCTCATATTCCCCCTAGTATGAGATGAGGTCCAACAAAACGACCATTAAAATCAGATGCATGAATATTTTTTGATAGGGACGTAGAGAATCAAGTAGCTAGATGTAAAATTTGTAAAGATGTTTTCAAATTTAAATCTGGAAAAGGTCACGGTGGGACGGGGGGTTTAATGAGACACGTAGTAAGGGCTCATCCAGCTAAGTATGCCCAATACGAGGCTTCAAAATCGAGTGCGCAAACGTCCGCTCCATCGGGACAAGATTCATATACTGATATTGTCCCGGACCAAGTACAGGGTCAAATTAACCCTATGACGGGGAGAATTGTAGGCCCTAAATACAATAAACATAGAGATAGGGAAGCAATAGCAAAAGTAGTTGATGTGGAGGGTTTGCCTTTTACATTTCCTTCATCTCCCGGTTTTATTCATTACATTAGAGATTTGTATAATCCTGCTTTTAACGATTTTTCTAAATCAACTGTTAAGAGAGATGTATTTAAATTTGCACATGAATATCATCAGTATTTACGTTATTCATTATATCATTTTAATGGCAAAGTGGCTATCACTTCTGATATAGGTCGTAGTACTAACGACCATGATTATTTAACGGTAACTTGTCATTGGATAGATTATAAATGATCTATGCAAAAACGTATCTTAGTGTATAGATATATAGATAATAGGCACACTGGTAATTTTATTGCATAAAATATTTATCAAGTGTGTGATTATTACGAAATAACCGATAAAATTATGACTATTACATTAGATAACGCTTCTTCTAACAATTACACTATTACAATTTCAAAAAGTAGTTTAACTCCATCTTTTCCAAATCATTTTCATATAAAATGTGCGTGCCATATATATAACTTAATTGTAAATGATGGTCTATTACTTTTTGAAGACATTCTTAGTAAAATACAATTTGCTATAAATTTTATTTTTAAAAATAATAGAATACAACGAAGAAAAGAATATAAAAAAACTTGTCACAGTTGTCAACTACCTTATAGAAAAATCCAGAAGAAGTACCCACTAGGTGGAATTCTTTATACGAGCAACTACTTGTTGCTTATGACTATAGAAAACCTATAACTTTATTTTTTTAACTCTCATAATCAAAATTCATCTTATATGGTTGTAGATAGCGATTGGGTAAAAATTTCCAAACTTATTGTATTTTTAGAGAATTTTTTTCAAGCAACAAAAGAATTTTCCAGTATATATTATCCTACTATTTCAACTATGTTGTTTTATATAGCTCTAATATTTTTATTACTTACTGAATATATGGAAAAACCAGCTTACATGGCAGCTATTAAAAAAATGTTTATCAAAATTAAAAAATATTTTATTCTTATTCCCACTATTTGTATTATTGGTGTTGTATTAAATCCGACTATTAAAATAGATGGTACTAAATCACTTATTGAAACTATTTACGATTGTATAGAAATACTACCACCTCCAAATCCCAAAAATCCAAATCACCCGCCACCTATTGAACAAACTAAAGAAGAAGTGTTGTCTAGCGTAGAAGACCAATGCAAAAAAGTATATAGGTTTTACCAACAAGAAAGTGCTAGTAACCTACCGGCTTCCATACCATATTCTTCTTCTTCAACACAACCTCACAAAAGACATGATGTTTCTGCGGCTAGTATTGAAAGCCTCAGAAATAGAATGTGCGACCGTACCGCTACTAACCAAATTAGCTAGTTTGATATTTTTGTTTTGCAGGGTTCTGTACCATACCAAGCAGATCGGGACGGGACTTTGGCAAATCCCGCCAAACCCGATCCCGCCTGACCCGCCAGCCCCGACCCCACCCCCTTCACCCGTCCCGCCCCGACCCGACGCCGCCAGTCCCGAACCCTGCCCACTGACCAGCTCTAGTTTACAGTAGCCAGTCAATATACAAAAAAAATATATAATTTACTTATATATAAATGTGTATATTTTATTCATATTAGTAATATAAGAAATATATATATATATATATATATATATATATATATATATATATATATATATATATATATATATATATATATATATTGACTATTATATTAATAGACGGATATTCAGTATAAAAGAAGCTTTTATCCCCTTTTAACATAATTGGCCTCTCGGTGAAAAATGATTATAGTGGCTAGCTAATATATAAAAATAAAAATAAAATATTGATTATGTATAAATATTTATAGTTTTTGTATATTACGAGTAATAAATAAAAAATGTATAATATTGGTTATTTATTTCGATGGACATCTATACCATATAAAACTCCTTTGTAAATTATGATTTACGTTGTGTCCTCTCGACCACACTTATTTCAGTTTTTGTTCTCTTTAATAAAATTCTAGTAGCTAGTTTAGACTTTACGCAAATATTTTATTTTTAAACGACTATTTAAATTTTTTCCTATTTATAAAAACTGTGTAAATATATTTTTTGAGAAATTATTCTTCTGGAGAATGGTAGATTTTGATTTGATGTTTGTTCATATATTTCTCAATTTTATAGATAAATTTTAGACTATTTAAGTTGTAAACTCTTAAACCATGATAAAAAAAAATCAAAAATTCCAAGAAAAATAAAAGAAAGTTATTTAAAAAATAGTCATCCCATCTTGATAATTATAGGGGCAAAGCTAACAATAATATAATCTGTAGATACATAAGATCATTATAGTATAATAACAAAAAGTCAAATACATCAAACTTTACTAAGATTCTTATTTACCTCACATTGAAATAACACACCAAGTAGATATCTTTTTAGCCCATGGGGTGAATTATTGCTCTAATACTTGCTCATTTTTGGTATGACAAAGAGTGGATCTTTCTTTTCCATAGTGACATCTATGATATCATCCATGTTCATCTCAATAGGGTCCATGTTATTACGAATAACCAATTCAAATTTATAAACTAATGAACCAATAATCATAGGCAACATCCTTAAAGCCACATATTGTCCAGCACAAATGAACCAAATGGAACTCAAAGTCTTGGCCTTTGTAATCCAAGCTTGAATTAAGGAACCTGTATGGTTTGAAACTCGATGGATCGTCCCAGTATTCGGGTTCCCTTGCCATTTTCCACACGTTCACTATGATTTGAGTGTGTCTTCCACGACCTCGCATGTCTACACAGTCAACGTAGTTCATACAAGCGTCTAAGTATGGCAAGTTCGGGAGATTTGATTCTTTTACGATCATAATTTCTCCGTGATCGGTTGCTACAGCCTTTACAATTTCATCACCAAGTCTTTTAATGGCTTTTGGATTTTTCAAGAGTTCCACTAGCATCCACTCTACTGTAGTGATTGTTGTTTCTGTACCAGCACTATATAGCTCCTGTAGTTTAATTAGCATTTAAGTTATATACATTTAACTTAATAGAATTTTAGCTTGTGATAGTAAATTACATAACATTTGTGTCAAGTTGCGTGCACTAATGCTTAATATAGAGTATAACTTTATAAATTATTTTAAATTATGATTTAAGCTATATACGCTGATAATATAAAAATTGTTTACATGATCACCACATTCACCTATTTCCATTTTTCATTTTGAAAATTCCACGGTTTATTTTTTTTTTAACTAACAAGAATACTCCCCTCTCTTTATATTTTAGGTGAAAACAAATATACCATCGAGGTATGCGGTGGGATGAATGAGATCCCTCCATCTTTCACTAGACATAGATCTTGAGTTCAAACCTTGATAATTGAGAAATATTTAATAGGGAGGACTTCCACCTTAATAGACCTACGTAAAACAAATATCAATTAGTATTTTCAAATACCATATAGTTTAAGAAAAAATAAAGGAGATACATATGAGTGAAAGAGGTAGACATACCATAAGCAATGCATTAATTTGTTTATCTTCAAATCCATTTCTAATTAAAGCATCAGCAAAATCTTCTCCTTCATGATATTTTCCACTAATTTCCTTCCTTTTCTTGTTATATGTCCTTCCAAACATCACTAATTCTTTCAAATGTACCCTTCAATTTCTTATATGTTCCTTGAAAATCCCAACTGCACTCATCCAAAATAGGAAACAGATCTGCTAATTGTGGGATTGTGCAATTTCTTATCCATTGTCTCATCCCTTCACCTATACCTTTGCCTTCAAAATCCACTAAATCAATTGAAATAGTGCTATTTGACAATATATTCAAGATTGTGACAAATGCTATGTCTTTAATGTTGAGTAATTGTCCTCCTTTAATAGCCACAAAGTTACCAATTCCATCACTTTCGTTTCCCTTATTTTCACTTGTGATTCCACAGCTTTATGAGAAAAGAGTACGATTTGATACTGTTAAACAAGGTATATACCCGTGATATACACCACACTTGGTATACATGATGTATATCACGGGTCCTTTAGGAATGTCACGGGCAGACCAGCCCATCTCGGGATTGGCCCATCACGGGTATTGTAGTATATTATGTGTGTATATTGATGTAAAATTGTAGTGTAAATGTTACCTTAATTAGACTTGTACACTTACCATAATTATATATTTAGTATCCAAGTAGAATAAGGTTTTAGGAGTAGTATAGGAATATGATTCTCCTATTATGGAAATATGTAACTTGTATAAATAGTCTTTCAATTAATGAAAATAATGAAGGGATTATTTCTTTCATGGTATCAAGAGTCTAGGTTTATTTTCTCTCACAAATTCTTCACTTTTTCCGTCGAATCCCTAGCAAAATCCGAGACCTTGCTCTCGGGTTTCGTGTCGACGAGAACCCCCTTCTTCCAAAACAATTCTACCTAATCCCTCAATCACATATTGTTCTATCAATATGTCTACATCTCGGAACATGTTTCATTATGCTCTTACAGTTTCTAACATCAAGAATAACATCCATCTTGTTCTTGAAATAGAAAACGTCCAATATGTGACGTGGGCCGAACTGTTCAAAATTCACGCACGATCGCATCAAGTCATCCATCACATAATCCCCGCAGCTCCTGAGGATACGGAGGTGCCAAAACGTGAGGATGATCCTAAGTTGTGGACGACTCTTGATGCTACCGTCATTCAGTTGATATATTCCACAATATCTACCGACCTTTTGCATACAATTATTGAGCCTGAAGCTACGGCACAGGCGACTTGGGATAGACTGCGTGATATATTCCAAGATAATCAAAATTCTAGAGTCGTTACCCTTGAGCATGATTTCTCTCACGTCAATATGGAAGATTTCTCTAATGTTTCGGCTTATTGCAAAATATTAAAGGAATTGGCGGATCAACTTCGCAACGTTGGCGCACCAGTTTCGAACGATCGTTTGGTCCTCCAAATGGTTTTCGGCCTCTCCGAGGCCAATAGTGGTGTTGGAATTCTTCTTCGGCAAAGCAATCCGCTTTCGCAATTTTATCAGGCTCGTTCTATGCTTACACTAGAAGAAGCAACCATAGCAAAATGAGCGGCTACCGGTACTAGTCCCGTAGTCATGATGACCGAGTCCACGATGTATCCTACCGGTTCCAACAACTCGGGCCAAAACCGCAACAACGGTGGCGGCAAAAAGGGTGGAAATAAGAAAAATAATGGCAAGAACCGCAACGGCAACAACGACGGCAGCCGGTAGAATGGTGGTGGCGGTGGGGGTCCTCGCGGTGGTCAGCAACAACATCAACAATTCTGGGGCCCACGGTGGGCCCCTATGCAGTGGCAGTGGGCCCCACAACAGCAGTTTGAGTCCAAGTAGAATAAGGTTTTAAGTGGTGTCATTTTGTTTTGGGATTTTTACACGACAAAACAGCTCAAAGAAATCCACAACAGATACAATAATCTTTGTTTATTAATCAAGTATAATGTATAATTTGTGTGTTGTACACTAATTATACACGGAAGATACACTGGCGACGACTAAAAACTCTTACTACTAAGTGCGTGAAATTGTTTTAGCCGACTAGCTACTTTAAGATCCCTTAATCTTTAGGTTAGTGTAATTATCCGGAACTCCGCAGGCCTGGCTGAGCCAAATTCGCATCGCGAAGGGCCAATCAAAGGGAAATACGCTCCCTATTAGAGTTATTTATTTCATTCTCAAGACTCGAACTCGAAATTTCTGGTTAAGGTTGTGACATTTGTGATTAGTTAAGCACAACAAAAATTACTAGGGATGTGAAGTCAAATAAGTTTGTTTTTACTCTACAATATCAACTTTAAAGGAGTAAGATTACTGTGGATGTATTGTATATCTATTATTAATGCATTAAAAATATAGGTATGAGAAGTTTAATCTTTCTGAAGGTTACCATCACATTTTTTGTGCTAGCTTTGATTCAAGAAAGAAGTTAAAGAGTTCTGTATTCGCTGAAAAGTCGCCAATTTTTTCGGATTGACAAAATTTAATACTATTTTCATTATAGCTATCTTGTTAAATTATTCCCAAATCTTACCGAATTGACACAACTTTTACTGCTTGGTTCCACAATTTCATGGCAAACAGTTGATTAACAAATTTGTGCAAGGAGAAGGAAATATAGGAGGAGGAATGAGAAGTTATACTAGAAGACTATCAGGGGGTCCATATTTGCACAACTTTTGAAAACGGAGACAAAGTTAAACACCAGCCCCTTAAAAGGAACACCCGGTGAAATTTTTCGATATCTGATCGAGAATCACGTGTTACAATCGAAACACATTAACACATAATAATATCCCCATACTTCTAATGATTGATTTAGCAGATCCCATATGTGCATATGCTCTATCACATGATCCAATTCGTATATCGTAAAAGACAATTGAGACATTTACATATTCTTTATGTGAGGGCATAAAAATAGAATTAGTACTGTATACCTGTAAATCTCTGCTTAGCCTTGTATCTTAAGCAAATACATTTCACCAGATGTCCTGCATCATAATTGTACCCAAATAACTGCAGGTTACACTAATTATCATTCTAGGACTTCTAAACCACTTCAAATACTAGACTTGAAGGTTTTAGCAGTTAATACAGTTTCAATCCATGTGATGTCCGCCGCAGCTTGCGCACACCTCGATTAATTTCATGGAGTAACTGTTCCGTCGAGTTATCAAGAATCATCGCAGCACCGGGCAAATCACGCGTCGATAGAATTACTACGGTTATCCGAGTAGTAGATACCATCAAACAAACTATAACTGATTTAATGAGTCATTCGCAGTTTCACAGTCGGAATTTGTTCTTACTTACACATGCATGGCTTAATCTTTGAGACAAGCATATGACTACTGGCAGGATCAACCAAGTAGCATCCCTCGATGTCTCCGACGTCGGCGCCGCACGAGCCCGACCGGCCCAAATGGGCACGGAAGGGTCTGACGCGAGCGCGACCGTCATTCGTAAGGAGCGTCGTTCGGGCAGATAGGAGGCAGTGAAGACCCGTGCCCGCTCCGTTTACCGAATCCAAGAATCCGAACCGCTAGACACGGACCACGCCATCGCAAGGCGAAGTGAGGAAGACGTGGGACGTGAGAGCAGCTTCTGGTTCAGCCCGCGCACGGAATGCGAGGGCCGAAAGGCAACCGATTGTACCAACACTTGGACAAATGCAAAGAAATAACCTAGAGTTTTTATCTCTACCGGGTTTAAACTTGAAACCTCATGGTTTTCAAGTCACTCCAATGACCTCTCGGTCACCCCCGAGTGCATCTGAAAGGACAATTATCACCCTGCGTGTGAGTGATGCTCCTCTATTAACTAAAAAGGCAATGTCTTTTTCACACACTGGAATGGATATATGGCTAGTAGATATGAACCCAAAAACTTTCCCCAAACTTTGTATATGCAATAAACATGTACAAAAATAAATTTAAAACCCATTTACTAGCACTTGAGGTCACTGTCCTAGAATCCAAAACCCATAAAAGTCAAATCTTGATCCGCCTCTGCTCACACTAACCAAACAAGATCATCCCAAGCGAGGACAAGTTACATAATTCTTCAGTAATTCCCCCTTCCTTCCCCTCCCACCCCCAACCCCCCCAATCTTTAAACAGCAGCATCATTACAACACTCTCCTTCCTTGGATTCTCTCTCTGTTGAGTCAACTTGGAGAACAGATCAAGTAGATTACTGTACTAGATTAACACAAACTAAAATCAATTTACACAAGAAAGATTCATGAACTATGTATTTCAATCTATTTACGAGTCATTCGAAATGCAGAAATGATATTTCACATACATGGAATAACAGAAGAGAGTAAAGAATTTAATAATTTGGACTGGATGATCTAGCTCATTGAGAATCAGCACGTCTCTTATTTCAATGAACTTAAACATTGAGAAAACCTGCTATCAACTTCTACCATCAACATCAAACCCAGCTCCAGTCCAACCAGGTACTGTTGAACCTCTACCTTTAGGAATTATGCCAATTCCCTTTCCTCTTCCTTGGACATTTATTTTCTTCTTACCTCTTGCTTCATCAATAGAATGCGATTGGTTTTGTCCATTTTCTGCTGCACGACTTCTAGCATCTCCTTCTTTCAATGTATTTCCAGATGATCCGCTCAACGATTCTTGTATATCCTTAACTGAGGAAACATCTTGAGTCGTAGTGCTTTGTACAGGTCCGACAGGACTTTGATCCTGAGACCACATATGGAAAAAGCCACGGGCATCGGTTAGGAAGTCATCTTAAGCATGAAACAGAGCAAGCATTATAATACTGCAGTGTGCAAGTTTTATTCATATCGTCCCGAATAAGATTCAAAAGTAGAAAAAAGAGAAATACATGAACCTCCACAATTCATATCCTTGATAGCTAAAAATTTAACCAAACAATAATCCTTTTAGTTTCTAGTTTAGGTACATGGTGTAATATTGTTGTCTGGCATATATTCTGCTCATACTCATATGGAAATCATTGTCTTTTCACCCAGAGAAGATGGTTCGAAGCTGCTCCAGCCTTGCAAAATACAAGATGTGCGACCAAATTACCAACTTCTGACAAGCAAGGGGTAATTAGGTGATTTCTGAGAAGTGGATAAGAGGATCAGATTATCAAAGATTGGCCAAACTTGGGTCAATTGGGACTTTCTTTAAGCCCAAGCAGGTCGGTAAGGTGTTCAGCAATCTTACAGATATGTTAGGGCCTGAACAATATTTTTCCAGCATAAATTAAACCAAGACTAACATTGATCATGTTCTAAAATAAAACCATATTAATTTGATGCTAGTAGAAACTATAAGTGAGGGAATCACTACCTTACAAGTGGATAGCAATCTACAAGCGAATGAAATTTGTAATAAGAATATGTGGCTGAAGAGGTGGGAAAACATGGTGCATTCGAGGATCAATATGGGCAGAGGCGTAGCGCAGATTTTAAAAGATATAATTTTATGGCCGCCAGGGCAGTGCTGAGGTTAAAGTTAATAAGTGAATGGTGACAACAAAGGAAAAGGAGGAGAAACAATGGAAGAAGAGTTGGAACTTCAACTAGAATTTCATAATACTTGGCAAATTAAAAAGTACAGTGTTATTTCTGAGCTGCCAGAAGAATCATGCCAAGTATTCTGTTCCATATCCACCAAGGGTATTTCAGATTGTAAAAGTTAAAGCTGAGATAACCAAATAATGTCTTCCATGTCCCAATTGTTTCTCACAATATTCTCCTTTATTCGAAGCAGTCCTATAATGAATCAGCCAGTTGGTTACTGCACGTGATTACTTGTTATGCTGGACACTAGAATTGGTCAAAAGGAAATACTATATTAACAGATAGGAATGTCCAAAAGGACAGAAGGTTAACATCAGTTTGTATACCCCACACATTCATGCGTAGATAAGGAATGTCCTAAAGGAAATACTACATAACAGCATAAAAAGAGAGATAAAAAAATAAAAAAAAGAGATATCCATCTGGGAAAAGAAATGGATATAAAGCATCCACAAACATACTGAAAACCTAATAGAATTCCAAAAATACGCATACAATGCACACAGATATGAAAGAATTCTTACAGAGGCAGTGGATGCTCTACTTGGATTCAATGCTTCCAGCCGTCTTTTCAATTCCTCCAATCTAGCCAGTTGACTGTTACTACTTTCCAGAACCTATAAAAGAGAATCTGATTTGAGAAATATTCACACAACCGACCACTGCAAAGGTGTACAGAAGAAAAAATACCAGACTATTCAAATCCTCACAAAGCTTTTGTTTAATCGCCTCCTCGTCCTTAACAGCCTGTGATGCTGCTTCCCAAGCCTAGAAGTCATTATCAGCTTTTGATAAGTAAACCACATAAGCAAATGACATTTCATTACAATTTTCTTAAACTGAGAACTGTGTGCTTTGTTGTTCCCTGTCTCACGTTAGAGCCTTTTTTTATTTCTTCAATCTGTTTCTTAGATTGTTGAAAACATATTATAGGAGCAGAACCACATTACAAGAGAAGTAATACACTCATTAGACTGATTATAAAATGACATGGTGTGATGGGAATGAATCAATACATACTTCTAAAAGTTACTATCAACTTCTTGTTCACATTGCCAATAATGGAAGTCTAGGTTTTCCAATTCAAGGAGAAATAGCATGACCGTGTGTTTCTCTCGTTCCAACTTGAATTAGGAAAAACTAGACTTCCATTTTTGGCAGTATGAAAGTCAAAGAGAAGACAAAAGATACTCTTTACACCCGTAAATAGAGTTGCCTCCATCCTCATCACCAGACAATGACTTCCAGCGCACAAGAATTGACAAATAAAAACGGCCCTAACCACCTAAAATGTGATTTAGTAAAAAGACACTATCATTGGAGATATAGCAGCTGATACAAAAAGATTTTAGATGGAAAGTAACTGGAGAGACAGTGTCTGATGATAGAAGAGTGACGAAGATAACGCTAGGGTTGTCTAGTGACTCTAGTCACTCTGTTACATATTCCATGAACATGTGTCTCTATCATCATTCTTCCCCTACCTCTACATTTTCAACTCATCCTAAAATTTGTGGATCATCAGCTCCCTAATTCTTTTCCTTTATTCCTTCACTCCCTTCATTTTCAGTCTCTTATTTTATTCCTCCTCGTCTTTCTCCCATCCTTAGAATATCCGCAAGGACTTCTAATCCCCCTAGCTACCTTCAAAAAGTGGCGTACGCAGAACTTTCAATAAACGGTGTTTTAATTTAAAGAATTAAACAAATGAATAAACTAGGACAAATGATGCGAGAGATGAAAAGCTGACCAAAGCAACAATAAAAAGCCAACATGTTAAAAAATTGCAAATTGCGGAAGAAGAGTAATCTTATTCAAAATTAAAGTTTTATTTGTTGATGCTGAAATAACTCTTTTCTATTCGAAATATGTTTCTGAACATGAACGAAAACATGAAGGAGTTCTTGGCCCATTGGTCTAATCAACTTTTCCTAGTTTGTTGTTCTATACGCTAATGTTGAGGTTCAATCACGCAACCTCTGATATGTAATGGAGTGTTTGACCACTGTAACGGAAGCAACAGTTAAACCAAGTTTGTCTTTCTTTATGTAGATAGTGAGTTATTTTTTCATATATAGTAGTAAAAATTTCTGATGAAACACCACTTGGGTAAACATGCCTCGGCCCCTGCTTCCAAGACTATTGAGTGTTGTCCCATCACTCCTCTTGCACCACAATCTAGAACTTCCACCGTTTTCTCTGTTGAGATCCACATGCATTAGCCTTAGCTTTATTAGAAAAAAAGCTTCTTATTAAGCAATACTAGAGGAATTTCAAGCTTTGAATGCAAATCTTTGAATGCAAATCAGACTTGGGACATTGTTCATGTTCCTCTTGGTGAGAAAATTATCCCTTGTAGCACCCAAGAGTGTGGCCCAGTGGTCAATGAAGTGGGTCAAGAACCATGAGGTCTCATGTTTGAATCCCAACGGAGACCTAAAACAGTAGGTGATTTCTTTTCATCTATCCAAGTCTTGGTGGATAGAGTTACATAGTACCTGTGCTAGTGGGAGTTAGCAGGTAACCCATGGAATTAGTCGAGCGGGGCACCACAGTTATCAAAAAGAAAAAGGAGAAAATTATCCCTTGTGGTTGGATCTATGAAATCAAAAGAAGATCTGATGGCTCTATTGAGATGTATAACACTAGACTGGTCATTAGAGGTGATTCTCAACAGGAAGGTATAGCCTATACTAAAACTTTCTCCCCCGTTGTCAAAATCATAACTATTAAGTGCTTGCTCATGTTGTTTAAGAAAGATGGATTGTCGATCAGTTGGATAATAATGATTTCCCTCATGGAAATCTTCACAAGGAGGTTTATATGAAGATCTCTCCTGATCACTGTTTCTCCTTCTACCACCCAATTGGTTTGTAAACTTAAAAGGTCTCTCTACTGGTCAAAACATGAAAGTTGTAACCACTCTTGTTTGCCTTTTTTAAAAAACAATTGTTGGATGACATCATCTCTTCTATCTTCTCCTTCCTTTCAACCACACACATTGTAAATATTATTTAAACCTACTTAACCAAATAAGCTCATCTATCCCAGACAAGATCCATGAGATATTAGTGTTAAAATATCCTTTAACATTTTCTTAGTGGCACATACGGATATCACACATCCAAGGGAGAGATATATGTAAAAAGGAAAAGGAATGTTACTGCAAGACATATGCTTTGACAAAGAGATACTTAACTTCTCTTTTCATCTGTTGAGGTAAAAACACAGGGGAGGGGAGAGAAACGCAGCAAGGGTTAGACAAACCTTCCGTGCTTGTTCTTCCTTCAGCTTAGCAACACGGATTCTCTCGGTTGACATTTCTATTTTCTTTCTCATGAGTTCAAGTGCTGAAGGAGAACAGGAAGCACTAAAATCAACTATGTAAAAGATACAGGTGCTCAACAAAGTAGCATTGACAAGTCACAAACCTGCTTTTTTGGGCCCAGCAGTAAGCTTCATCTCCATTGACAGGTTTGCGAATTCCTTTTCGACATCACGGATCTTGGAATAATTTTCAGCTATATATCTGGAAGGATATAGCAGAATAGAGAAAATTATTGTGCATATACAACTTGGAAAGGCCATCTGAAGTGGAGAAGCAGTCTGATGTAGGAACTTAAGCCTCCATTCAAGCATTCAAATCCAAATGAATTACCTCTATCAATGTGTTCACCAGAAAAATAAACTAGAACATATAGGCAAGGTGCGCACATGCTAGCCCAGATATCTTCATATCACCACTATTTAAAAAGAAAATGAGCTAGTACATGGACTCAACATTGGCAAATTTAGTAAACAAAGATCTGCAGGATGAAAAAGAGTACCCTGTGCATGGAAAACAAATTTTCCTTGAAATAATCTCTCCAATATAATGTTTTTATTTGGCAAAATGAATGATTAATCTTCTATCTCAACTACAATTTGTTTAAAAGATCTCTAATTTGTAAAAAATCAATGAAAGATCTCCAATTTGTATATTTTGTAATGAATTTTTAATATTCCAAAATTAAAGCTTTTTGAAAGGAGAAGTCTACCTTTGTCTTGATAATAGGTATCCCTGTCATACTATTTTCCTCATACATAAATCTCACATACTATTCGATCCAATAAAGTAATTTGTGTAGAGTTTCTGTTTAAATATTAACCAGTGCATTCACTATTTGAAACAACACAAAATAGACATTGTATTAGTGAATACGGAATCAAACCCTGTGAAGTATTCTGGTCATCAGAATTCATTACTATATCCTGGTATATGCTAAATCGCCTTATTTTCTCCCAGTTTTGTTTTCTTCATTCTTTTTTGGGATAACAAGGTTTCGGGGCCAACTATTTTCTCCCAGTTTCTTACCCATACTCCTTTCATCAAATTCAAGTTCTTTGTTCCCTACTTCATCTCTTGCCGTGTACTTTAAAGTGAGAGCATACTTTGCTTTGTCAACCTTCCGCTGTTGGTAAACTTTTTAACATGGAACTAGTATCCAAAGATCCAACATTAGAAAGAAATAAGTTCGAATAGAGAAACGTATACAAATAATTCATATCACGGATCCCAACTAGTTTAAGGGTAATTGGTTGATTGATTCACTAGACTTCATTTATTTTCCTTTTTTACATAAAGGAAGACCAAAACCAACTTATGCACATTCTCGACTTCCATCATATACATGTATCATTTGCCTACCAAAGCTAAGGCAAATGGGAACAAATCATCTATCTAACTTTTTGGTCTCTTCTGCGATTTGAACCATGGGCTTCATTGTAGCTTCATCGATCCTAGTTCACATACTTTGCTACCAATTGATTTGTTTACCAGTATCTAATGAATAGAGTGGAATTCATATCAATGACCTCAATAAAACAACAACAACATACCCAGTGTAATCCCACAAGGTAGGGTCTGAGGAGGGTAGAGCGTATGCAGACCTTACCCCTACCTCGTGGAGGTAGAGAGGTTGTTTCCGAAAGACCCTCGGCTTAAGAACCATATCAAAGCAGTTTTAAAGAGATAAAATACAGAAGTAAAGCAGGCATAGCAAATAATAGAGAAATCATTACATAGCATACAAAAAAGTGGAACAGTATCAACAATAGAATAATGCGATAATCGAAGCAAAGAAACAACAGGTAGTAATAGAAAATCGAAGGCAAAGGAACTACGAGACTAGAACTAATGCTACTAATATGCAAGGAGACAACACTCAACTACATACTGACCTTCTATCCCACTATGCGACCTCCATATCCTCCTATCTAAGGTCATGTCCTCGTATCAACAACCTCAATCTAATTGAGATTAAGCGGTACTTAATTGCTTAATTATCTTATTATCCAATGACATTCACGGACGTCTACTTAATAAATCCGAAGAACCAGCATTGACCTAGAAGATCAACAAAAGTAACTAACTAACTCACAATAAAGATATTTAACTAAAACTCGAAACAAATAACAAGTGAAATCGGATCGAATCAAAGTTAAGAGTCAGCTTACTTTCTCAATTGAAGCTGCTCTTCTTCAATTATCTATAACCACAACAAACACGAGAATCAAACAAATATATATAAGCAAAATTCATAAATTAAACATATTTTTGTTTATTATAAGTAAAAAAAATCAGAAAAATACCTTTTCAGTGTAAGCTATTACCGGTGATTCTCTAGCGATTCCATCAGGTCCAATCTCATGTAACAACACAGGTTTTACAATTGTATTATTGTTTTGATTTGAATTTGTATTTGTTGCCATTGTTGATCTAAACAATTTGGTTTCAGTACAGAAAAAATAATAATTGACGGAGTTGTAAATACTCGTGAAATAGTTTGCTAAATGGCGAACGTGTCGGCGACGTTTTCGCGGCGGCACATGCCGTTAGCTGTGGCGAAGCCGATAGGCGGATTTTCTGATTATGAAAAATTTTCGACCCAAAAAAGGGTCATATTTACCCAAGTATTTTAAAAATTACTTAAATCTACCATTTTTTTCACTTTTTTACTTAGGGATGGGCATTAGTCGGATGAAATCGAAAAACGAAATAGAATCAAACCGAATTTTAAATTGGATTTTTTGGGTTATTGGTTTGAATTTGAATGTTTTACCACTTTCAACTTTTTTACTTCGTGATCTATTTGTACTAAAGTATAAAATAACTCATTATCAATGGTTAGGTTAGATATGTATTTATATATTTTTAAATATTATATTTTTTAAATTTTATCCGTGACTTATATTAAAAATATGCTTAAGAGATTGACATGATTACCTTTTTCATTCTCTATAATATTTATTCTTTTTCATCATTCAAATATATCTGTTTGATTATGTTAATTATCTTATTATGTGATAGAATCGAATAATCAAACCGAAAAAATCGAACCGAAAAAAAAAACCAAACCAAATTAATTTTAGTTTGAATTGGATAGTGATTTTTGAAAACCAAACACCAAAAAACCGAAACCAAATAATGTAAAATCGAACTGAAAAAACGAATACATACCCCTATTTTTACTTATCCTTGGTTTAGAAATTAGACATTTGAACTAAAAATATATGATCGAAATAGTCCTTAATCTATGGACTTCGATTTCATTTGGTCCTTAATGTATATAAACATGATAAAAATAGTTTTTAATGTATTTCAAACAGTAATCGATTTGGTTCTATGCCATATAAGTATATATATATAAACGCTATTATTGTTATCAAAATAAATTGAGACCCACAACATCTTCGAATATTTATTATTTCCTAGTTTGAAAAGTTATTAAAAATATGCATATAGTCAGCGATGGAGCCATACTTAACAAATGTTTTATACTTTATAAAATTTTGAATCCATTTAATAGGGAAAATAGTTAAAATACACTCCAGATTTTGTCTGAATTTATCGTAACACATCTAATCTTTAACGTGTATATATCACATATCTTAATTGGTTTTTGTAGATTTTTCCTTTTTTTATTCACTTACTTTTTCCTCAAAATGCTTTTTGAAAACAGGTCACGGTATACACTGTCAAAACCGTGTATATAGTGTGTATATTTTGTATATTTCTTACCATAATTATTAGTTCTTGTACATGTATAATTATGGTAGTAGTCTTGTATTAGTAAAAAGTAGATTTAATTTCCATAATTAGATATTGTATATCATGTATATATATTTTTTCATTAATGAAAATAATCAAGGGATTATTCTCTTTCATGGTATCAGAAGTCTAGGGCAAATTTTCCTTCTCCAAAAACTCTCTCTTCCGCCGCCTTCTTGGATTCCACGCCTCGGCAGACGGCCGACCATCCCTTCCAATTTTTTCTCAATCCCTAATTCTCCTCTTGTTCTTTCACTATGTCTACTACAAAGAACACCTTTCATCCTGCCCATGCAGTCTCCAATATCAAGAACAACATCTTTATCGTTCTTGAGATGGAAAACGTCCAATACGCGACGTGGGCAGATTTATTTAAAATTCACGCAAGGTCTAATAGGGTCCTCCATCACATCATCACACCGGAGAAATGCAAGGAGAAAGTGCTTACTACCGATGATGAAATAGAGTTGTCGGCAACTCTTGATGCTACGGTGCTCCAATGGATTTATTCCACCATCTATGCGGACCTCTTACAAACTATTATTGAACTCGACGCCACGACTATGGAAGCTTGGAACAGGTTGCGTGATATATTTCAAGACAACAAAAATTCACGTGTCATGACCCTTGAGCAGGAATTCTCCAACATTAATATGGAGGATTTTCTGAACGGCTCAAAGAGTTGTCGGATCAACTCAAGAACGTTGACGCACCCGTCACTAATGATCGTGTCGTTCTTCAGATGGTTGCAGACTTTTTTGAGGCATATAATGGCATTGTCACTCTTCTTCGTCAAAGCAATCATCTCCCATAGTTCTACCATGCACATTCCATTCTCACCTTAGAAGAAGTAGGATTGACTAAAAATGTGGCTAAGGAGCAAATTCCGCCATGATGGTGGCCACTTCCCGTGAAACTAATGACTCCCAATCATACTTTGAGAATTATGGTCAAAATTGTAATAACGGGGGTGGCAAAAGGGTCAAAACTGTGGGAAAATCGCGATGGTGGACGTGGAAGTGGCAAGGGTGGTGGTCGCGGCGGCAGTGGCGGACAGCAGAGGACCGGGCCACTGAACCCTTGGCAGGTTTGGGCCGCTGGGCAGTGGCCAATGTCGGCCCCATGCCAGTTCATTCATCAACTTGGGCCGCATGACACTAAAGGGACGGACACATTCATGCGTTTTAGAGCATGAATGTGTCTGTCCCTCGGATCATGCATAAATAAACATGTTAGTGCAATCTCCTATTAGAGCCGCACTTTCCTATTCCGAAAGCTACCTTGGTCTACTGCGATAATGTTAGTGCGGTCTATCTCTCTGGGAATCTAGTCGAACATCAACGCACTAAACATATCGAGATGGATATTCACTTTGTTCGCGAAAAGCTAGCTCGTGGACAAGTACATGTCTTGCATGTCCCTTCACGGTACCAAATTGCTGACTTCTTTACTAAGGGTCGTCCCTTAATTATGTTTAAAGATTTTAGGGACAGTCTTAGTGTACGACAACCGCCCACTATGATTGCGGGGGTGTGAAAATAGGTCACGGTATACAAAGAAAGTATTAAAAGAAACCAAAGTAGAACTGAAACAAACAAAAGAGGGATTGAATAATGTAAAGCAAGAATTAAGTGAAGTGAAACAAGAATTAGGAGAATTAAAAGAAGAAATACAAATCCTTAGAGAAGAGATAAAAAGGTTAAAAGGAAAAAAGAAAATAAGAAAAATTAGAACAAGCGATGAAAGTACAACTAGTAACGAAAAAACTTAGAGTAATACAGACGAGGATAACAACATTGAATTAGTTAACCAAGAAATACAAGTAGCAGAATTCATAGAAGATGAAGAAGACTCAGAAATAGTAAAGGAAAATAACCAGATAATAGAAGCCTTACAAAAAATGAAAAGTGTAAATCCAATCATAGAAGATGAACCTAAAAGTGATATAAAAGATGAATTTAATAATCCTATAGAAACATAAATAGAAATTGATGATATAATAAATGAAGATGCAAATGATTATCCAGAAGAAGAATTAGTAGATCCCAATCTAGAAATAATAACAAGAAGACGAACTAAATTACCAAATCATATACCAGTAGGACAACAAGCTGAATTTAAAGAATTTGTAGGATCAATGGCACAAGGTGTAAATTACAATGAATATTTCTTAGACTTAGATAATGTTTATGATGAACAAGAAACAGGAAGAAGAATAAATGATTGAAATCTTGGAATGTATATAGCATTAATGAACTCTACACAAACAGAAAACCTAGAATATATGTATGACTTGATATCTAAAACATTAATCGGAAAAGTAGCTTATTGGATTGAATCCATAGCATACCAATTAAGAGGAAAAATATTTAGCCATGCAGGAGATTGGAAATCTATGCTAATGATATTTGATATCATACTAAAAAGAGAATTTTTAGGAGAAAAATGGTTAGTAGCACGAGAAAACGTACTAGCAGAAAGAAAAACTGAAATAATAATGAATCTAAATAACATGAAATGTTGTAAAATCAATAAATTACCATAATACACAATAAGTTTTAGCAAGTTCTTCTATGAAGCAAGATTTTTACCACAAGAAGGTTTAATATATCAACAACTCTATTATGACCATTTACCAATACCTTATAATACGAAAATATCGAAAGAATATACCCAACTAGAACCAAAAGAAAATACTTTAGGAGAAAGAATAAGAGTACTAAGAGCATACCTAATGCGAAAATGTGAAGAATATATAATGCAACAAAAGATTAAAAAAGATAAGAAAATAGGACTAAGAGAGGTATGTGGATTTACATAAAGAAGATTAGTATTCGGATGTGAGGATAATAAAGGAGAAAAGAAATATAAGAAAAGTCATAAAAAGAAATATCAACACAAGCGATATAAAAGGTATAATAATTACAACAGAGGTATAATAATTACAGCAGACAAAACCAACAACCTTATTACAAACCTTATAGGAAAAAAAGATTTAAAAGATATAGAAATACCCCTGAAACCAGGAAAATATTTAAGTATAAGAGAAACTTTAGGAAAAGAAAATATGTAAAACCAATTGAAGAAGAAAAACTTAAAGAATGTAAATGTTGGAATTGCAATGAAAAAGGACATTATGCTAATAAATGCCCAAAGCTAAAGAAAAAAGGTGTAAAATATATAAATACAACACAATTTATAATAAGTCTACAACAAATAAACGAAGAAAATAATAATTGGTACGAATATGAAGATTTTTATGTCAGTCAAACTGATGAAGAAAGCGAATCAAAAAATATTAACTTTGTTAACCAAAACTCAGAAAGTGAAAATAGTTCTAACTGAATGAAGTCGCAAGAACAAAGAAAATTATTAGAAGAAAGAGATTATTGGATGCAATATGGAAGGTATGTTCGCAATAAACTTATTACAACTACTAGTGAAACAGAATATAAATACTATAGTGATAGGTACAATAAGATTACAAAAAGCCTTAGCATAATAGGAGAAAGGTTGAGTGAAATAAGATGGAAAAAACTACTAGAGGAAGTAAAAGAAATGGAACAAGATAAAGAGCTTCAACAAAGATTAAGAGAAATAGATTTGGAACAAAATAATAATTAGATGGTAGCAATCTACATAGAAGCTCATATAGAATACAAACCTAATAAAATGATAAAACAAAAGATCTTTATTGACAGTAGAACAGACTTATGTCTAGCAAAGAAAGAAGTATTAGAACCACACAGATGGAAGAGGTCTAAAACACATAGAACAAGAGTATATGTTATATATACACAATATACATGTGTATATTGTGTTTATTAGTCTCTCGGTTGGCTCTCGTTTTTCCTCCCCTTTGTACCGTGTAATTGGGTATATATTTAGTATTCTAGTTTAGGTAATGTTGTAATGTAATTAGTATTATACACTTCGCATAATAATTGTATTACCATAAATGTATAGTTAGTATCCAAGTAGAATAAGGTTTTAGGAATAGAATAGGAATAGGATTCTCCTATTATGGAAATATGTAACTTGTATAAATAGTCTTTCAATCAATGAAAATAATCAAGGGATTATTTCTTTCATGGTATCAGAAGTCTAGGTCTTAAAATCCTCTCTCTAAACTCCTCCAAATTCCGTCGACTCCCTTGCAATTCCGAGACCTTTGCTCTCGATTTTCGTGCTGACGAGAACCCCCTTCTTCCCAAATTTTTCTCCTTAATCTCTTAATCACATATTATTCTATCAATATGTCTATATCCCGGAACACGTTTCATCCCGCCCTTACAGTTTCTAACATCAAGAATAACATCCCTCTTATTCTTGAAATAGAAAATGTCCAATATGCGACATGGGCCGAACTGTTCAAAATTCATGCACATCGCATCAAGTAATCCATCACATAATCCCCGCGGCTCCTGAAGATACGGAGGTTCCAAAATGCGAGGATGATCCTAAGTTGTGGACTACTCTTGATGCTACCGTCCTTCAGTGGATATATTCCATAATTTCTACCGACCTTTTGCAAATAATTATTGAGCCTGACGCTACGGCACATGCGACTTGGGATAGACTGCGTGATATATTTCAAGATAATCAAAATTCTAGAGCCGTTACCCTTAAGCAGGATTTCTCTCACATCAATATGGAAGATTTCCCTAATGTTTCGGCTTATTGCAAAAGATTAAAGGAATTGGCGGACCAACTTCGCAATGTTGGCGCGCCAGTTTCGAACGATCGTTTGGTCCTCCAAATGGTTTTCGGCCTCTCCGAGGCCTATAGTGGTGTTGAAACGCTTCTTCGGCAAAGCAATCCACTTTCGTAATTTTATCAGGCTCGGTCTATGCTTACACTCGAAGAAGCAGGCATGGCAAAACGAGCGGCTATCGGTGCTAGTCCCGTAGTCATGATGACCGAGTCTACGGTGTATTCTACCGGTTCCAACAACTCGGGCCAAAACCGCAACAACGGTGGCGGCAGAAAAGGTGGAAATAAGAAAATAATAGCAAGAACCACGACGGCAACAACGGTGGCATCCGACAGAATGGTGGTGGCGGTGGGCGTCCTCGCGGTGGTCAGCAGCAACAGCAGTTCTGGGCCCCACAGTGGGCCCTTATACAGTGGCAGTATGCCCCACATCAGTAGTTTGGGCCCAGCCAGTGTTCACCCAACTGGGCGGTGGGTCGCCCAGCCAGCGATCCGGCCCACCCGACCCGGTCCACGTACGGTCGCAGTCCGGGCCGAGGCGACAGCGGGGGTGCTTGGGCCTCGGCCCCCGCAGGCCCATCACGCAGCGGCACCCATGTCTACAAACATCGAAGTCGCAATGCACACGCTTGGTTTAAATCCTCCGGACCCAAATTGGTATATGAACACCGGTGCCACTACCCACATGACATCCGATTCAGGTACGCTCTCCTCTTATTCTAATTTGAGCAACCCTCGCGACATAATTGTTGGTAATAGTAATTCTATTCCAATTTATGGTTATGGTCATAAAACTTTATCTCCCCCTCATCCACCTCTTATCTTGAAAAACACCCTACACGCCCTAAATTGATTAAAAACTTAGTCTATGTTCGTAAATTCACTACTGACAATTCCGTTTCTATTTAATTTGATCCATTTGGTTTCTATGTGAAAGATTTCAAGACGGGGAGTCCTCTCATGAGGTGTGATAGTAGGGGGATCTTTATCCTATCACACCCAGTTCTGGTCCATCGAGTCAAGCTCTGCCATCCGCCTTTGCAGCCATTTCTCCTTCCTTATGGCATGCTCGTCTTGGTCATCCGGAATCATCTATTTTGTCATAATTAGCTAAAAATAGTTTTATTTCATGCAAGGGTACGAGTAGTACTCCAAATTGTCAGTCTTGTTCATTAGGAAAAATGTTAAGTTGCCATTTGTAGACTTCAATTCTCATACTTTAATGTCATTTGATATTATTCATAACGACTTATGGACGTCTCCTGTTCTTAGTTCTGTGGGTCATCGGTATTATGTTCTCTTTTTGGATGATTATTCTAAGTTTTATGGACGTTTCCGATAGCGAAAAAATCTCAAGTTTTTTCAATCTTCTTAAAATTTAGAGCATTCATTAGAATCCAATTCGAACGAGAAATCAAAAATATTCAGTGTGATAATGGCAAAGAATATGACAATGGGGTGTTTCGGAAATTCTGTGCTAATAATGTGATCAATTTTTATTTTTCTTGTCCTCATACGTCTTCACAAAATGGGAAAGCCGAACACAAAATTCGTTCCATAAATAACATTGTCCGAACTTTATTAATTCATGCTTCTGTACCCCTATATTTTTGGCATCATGTTCTTCAAATGGCTACATATCTCCTTAACATAATTCCTTCCAAAGGTTTGACATATTCTTCCCCCCTTCAAATTTTATATAATAAGATTCCTTCTTATTCTCATCTTCGGGTGTTTGGGTGCTTGTGTTATCCGTTATTCCCGCCCACCACAATTAACAAACTTCAGGCCCGGTCTACTCCGTGTGTGTTTTTGGGTTTTCCGTCTATTCATCGTGATTAGAAATGCTTTGATTTATCCTCCAATAAAATCATCATTAATCGCTATATAATTTTTTATGAAACCCAATTTTCATTTGTTAAAGGTAATACTCTCGTGCCTAGTTCGTATAATTTTTTGGATGATAGTATATCCCCGTATATTATTCACCATTTTCAGACGTATCCCGCATCCAAAATTCTCCAGCGGGCCCACTGTCCGCTGGCCCCACTGTTTCGTCGCCAGTTGTTGGTCCAGCCGCTGAGTCTAGTCCCGTAAGTGGGCCAATGACGGTAAATGGGCTAGATACCCAGCCCATTACCGCCACTGTTCCTGTAACGAGCTCCTCTGATTTTCGTGTTGGACCAGCAGGCCCACTACCTGCTGGTCAGTCCGTCACGTGTCCCGATAGTTCCCAAAATCCACCCAATTTCCCCCCGAGTCATAGACCGGTCACTCGTAGTCAATGGGGTGTTTTTAAACCAAAAATACATAATAATTTAAATTCTAATATTCTTAAATTATCCTTACCCCGTAATCCCGTGTCTGCTTTAAATGACATGAATTGGAAAATTGCTATGACCGACGAATATAATGCTCTTATTGATAATAAGACGTGGGAGTTGGTGCCCCGTCCATCTGGTGTTAATATTATTCGGTCTATGTGGATTTTTGCTCATAAGGACAATTATAACAGTTCTTTTGCGAGGCATAAGGCTCGTCTTGTAGGTGATGGTAAGACTCAGCAGGTGGATGTAGATTGTGGTGAGACGTTTAGTCCGGTGGTCAAATCGGCTACTATTCGCACTGTGCTCAGCTTGACTCTCTCGAAAATATGGCCCATTCATCAGTTAGATGCGAAGAATGCCTTCTAACATGGTGATCTCAAGGAGATAGTCTATATGCATTAGCCCTTGGAGTTTAGGGATCCTAGATATCCTCATCATGTCTGTTTATTGAAGAAGTCCTTGTATGGGCTTAAGCAGTTCCCACGGGCTTAGTATAAGAGGTTTGCTGACTATGTTTTGACTATTGGGTTCTCTCACAGAAAGTCTGATAATTCATTATTCATGTATCATCGTGGTTCGTCCTTGGTTTATATATTATTGTATGTGGATGATATTATCTTGACTGCCTCTTCTGATGCATTACGCTAGTCTATCATGACAATACTCAGTTCTGAGTTTGGTATGAAAGACTTAGGGCTCTTGAGTTACTTTTTGGGGATTGTCGTCACTCATCATACAAGTGGGTTGTTCTTATCCCACATGAAGTATGCAGGTGAGATCATTGAGAGGGCTGGGATGTCATCCTGTAAGTCCACTTCCACTCCGGTTGATACTAAACCCAAGTTAGGTGTTGCGACTGGCTCACCTTATGAGGATCCGACCCGCTATCGCAGTCTTGCTGGGCCCTTCAATATCTTACATTCACAAGACTAGATATTAGGTATGTCGTACAACATGTGTGTTTATTTATGCATGATCCCAGAGTTGAGCACATGACAAACGCATTATTAGGTACATTAATGGGACACTTGACTATGGCTTACATTTATATCCTTCGTCGACGTCTACACTCGTCTCGTATACAGATGTTGATTGGGGTGGCTGGCCAGACACCAGACGGTCTACGTCTAGCTATTGTATGTTTCTTAGTAATGACTTGGTCTCCTAGTCTGCAAAGCATCAGTCGACTTTATCACGCTCTAGTGCTGAGGCTGAGTATCGAGGGGTAGCCAATGTGGTCTCTGAATCCTGTTGGTTACGTAATCTTCTATTAGATCTTCATTGTCCTATTCAGAAAGCTACCTTGGTTTATTGTGCTAATGTTAGTGTCATCTACCTTTCTGGTAATCTGGTTCAACACCAGCGGACTAAACACATCGAGATGGACATTCACTTTATTAGCGAAAAGGTAACTCGTGGACAAGTATGCATCTGCCATGTCCCTTCCATGTAAGCGTGGACAGTGGGCCGGGATCGGGTCCGTCGGGACCGGCAAGATCGGGTCAGGGCGGGATCGGGTCGGGTCGGGACCGGCAGGATTGGGACAGACGGGATTCGGGATCGGTTTTTTTTTTTGCACTTAATTTAAAAAATAACATATATATATATATATATAAAACTCAATAATTAAACAAGATAGTGTAATAAAAATATTCCAATGCTGTTTTTGTGCCTCTTATATTATTTAATAGACATATGATTTTTTTTGTAATACAAATACAATTGTCAAAATTGCAACTTTGTGGTGTTGTTCAAAAGTTGCAAATTACATAGTAAAATTGCAATTAAAAAAATTACATTTTGAAAAATTCATGTTCTAGTTTCTTGATAATTTCTTGTGGTTCTTCGATTGAAATTGGTATTTGTTGGTCAAATTGCTCCACGTCGCTTCCACCACATTCAGATAAGATTTCGTTGTAGTTTTCGTATTCTTCTTCATTGATCTCCGGTTGACCGCACCTAATGGGTACTTCTTCTGGAATTTTCTATAAGGTAGTTGACAATTGTGACAAGTTTTTTTATATTCTTTTCTTCGTTGTATTCTATTATTTTTAAAAATAAAGTTTATAGCAAATTGTATTTTACTAAGAATGTCTTCAAAAAGTGATAGACCATCCTTTACAACTAAGTTATATATATGACACGCACATTTTATATGAAAATGATCTGGAAAATATGGAGTTAAACTATTTTTTTAAATTGTAATAGCGTAATTGTTAGAAGAAGCGTTATCTAATGTAATAGTCATAATTTTATCAGTTATTCCGTAATAATCGCACACTTGATAAATATTTTATGCAATAAAATTATCAGTGTGCCTATCATCTATATATCTATACGCTAAGATACGTTTTTGCATAGTCCATTTATAATCTATCCAATGACAGGTTACCGTTAAATAATCATGGTCGTTAGTACTACGACCTATATCAGAAGTGATAGCCACTTTGCCATTAAAATGATATAATGAATAACGTAAATATTATTGATATTCATGTGCAAGTTTAAATATATCTCTCTTAACAGTTGATCTAGGAAAACCGTTAAAAGCAGGATTATACATATCTCTAATGTAATAAATAAAATCAGGAGATGAAGGAAATGAAAAAGGCAAACCATCCACAACAACTAATTTTGTTATTGCTTCCCTATCTCTATGTTTATCGTATTTAGGGCCTACAATTCCTCCCGTCATAGGGTTAATTTGACCTTGTACTTAGTCCGGGAGAGTATGTAAACCTTGTCCCGATGGAGCGGACGTTTGCACACTCGATTTTGATGCCTCATATTGGGTATACCTAGCTGGATGAGCCCTTGATACATGTCTCATTAAACCTCCCGTCCCACCGTGACCTTTTCCAGTTTTAAATTTTAAAACATCTTTACAAATTTTACATCTAGCTACTTGATTCTCTACGTCCCTACCAAAAATTGTCCATGCATATGATTTTAATGGTCGTTTTGCTGGACCTCGTCTCATACTAGGGGGAATAAGAGACATTTCAATTGAAGGTGCACTAGTGGGTGTGTTGTCATCTACATTAGTGGGTGTATCATCGTCTAAATTAAAGTCTTCTTGAGTTCCAGAAAATAGCTCCTCGTCTAAATCTATTGGTATTGTAGGAAAATGTTCAGTATCAACAAAATCACCATGTGTAGAAATAAGACTCTTGCCCTTGTTGCCTTTACTAGAAGAAGCCTGACTCCTACCCGTAAGCATACGTTTAAATTCTTCCATTATAAATTTATATTTATACTAATAAATAATTAAAGTAAACGAAATTAAGTGCGCTAAATAAAATAAACAGACAATATTAATTTAATGAAGGAACGAATATACCAAACGCCGACGTAACGTCGACATGTAATCGCGAGGTTGAAAATTGAAACTTTGCTCGATGGAAGATCCTCAAGCTAGTTGCCAACTTCACTCCCTTAGTTGGATTCTTGTGTCTCACTTTTCTTAAACAATCAATAGGATATAAATCTAAAACTCTTTTACTTTAGGTCCTTTAATTTCAATCATTTAATTAAGGCAATCACTCAAACACATACAAAAGAGAAACGTATTTAATTTTCTTCAATGAAAAAAAAAAGTAGTATCAGTAATACATCATCATGTTAAGTTAATCCTGCAAACGTATAATCGTTAAACCACCCATAATAATTTAAAGAATAGAACAAATAACTTGTCATAATTAATTGATTAAACCATATTGATATATAAACTTTTTTTTTACACTAACAATATGTGGAAGTAATAGGGCAGGGGCAGATGAAGTTAAGAATTTACGGATTCATCTAAATTTATTAGTTTCCGACGGATTTATTTTATGTGTCCCCTTTATGTGATACAATTTATATTGGAGAGTTACATGCACTTTTTTATCGCGATTTCTTATATGTTTTTTAAATATTTGTGAATTGTTGTGACTTAAAATACTATGCAATTTATAAATATATAAATTTTATTTTAGTAAGATCTGAATATTCAATAATTGAATTATTCATATTGAAAATTAAATAATTTAATCTTCCGGATCGTGTCATATTAAATGAAAGGAAGAGAGTAATAGAGGTTGAACCATTAAATTAAGTCGCATAAATTATGGTAGAAATCCAAATTCGAATTGAGAATATTCAAATTCTGAATCCGTCAGAAATGGATCCGGGTCCGATCCGGATCCGTCGGGTCCAAATTTTGAAGATTCATATCCTATAAAACGGATCTGGATCCACCGGGTCCAGGATCCACTGTCATCTCTACTGTCAACATAAGAAAAGACAAATAACTTATGGACCAACATCTAATTTTAAGCATTATTAAGCCCTTCTAAGCAAGTGTTCAATTTTTGAATTCTTGTTTAACTTTTTGTGCTAATGACACCATGAGAAAGGCCTATAAGATTCCAATTTTTGTTCACTTATTTCCCCTCATTGTATAGCCTTCTACTATTTTCTCGATCTTTTCTTTTTCACTACTATCAAAGATCAAGAAGATTTTATAAGGTACATGCAATATAATGGCAATTGATTGTATGATCACAAGAACTTACAACATGATATCCAAAGAAGATCAAGAATATGAGATGATCAACAAGAATAAGTCATTGATTTTTGATGCATCTTTGATGAAAAATGAGTCAAACATACCAAGCCAATTCATATGGCCAGATCATGAGAAGCCAAATTGTGCTAGTGCTACTAGAGAACTACTTCAAGTTCCACTTATAGACTTAAGTGGGTTACTTCCAAATGATCCTAATGTAATCAAGAAAGCAACTAGCCTTGTTAATGAAGCATGTTCAAAACATGGTTTTTTCTTAGTGATTAACCATGATGTTGACACAAATCTCATAAAAAATGCCCATGTTTACATGGACAAGTTCTTTGAATTGCCACTTTGTGAGAAGCAAAAAGCACAAAGGAAGATTGGTGAACATTGTGGTTATGCTAGTAGCTTTACTGGTAGATTTTCATCAAAGTTGCCTTGGAAAGAAACACTCTCTTTTCAATACTCTGCTGAGGAAGGCTCGTCACACATAGTTGAAGATTATTTTCAGAGGACAATGGGTGACAATTTTAGCCATCTTGGGTAAGAGTTAAATGCAAACTCTTTATATATATATATATATATATATATATATATATATATATATATATATAGATATATAGAGTGGCACTTTTAACTTTTTAGTCATTCAGAAATATCCTAAAAAATTTATATTTGGAACTCTCTTTAACTTTAACCTCGTATGCGTATTTTTACTCCTAATGATATACTTTTATAGTTATAGAAATGTCATGTCATGTTTGAAACAATAAGTTCTAAGGGTACTTTTGATATGTGTCAAAGAGCATGACGTTCTTTCTTAAATTTTGTATCAAGTTAAACACATATACTTTTACTTTTTAGTTTGGTAAAAAAGGAATGCCGTCTTTTTTATATTTGAAAACTCTTTTAATTTTAAATTTCTTATTTTACCCTTAATGACATACTTTTATAGTCATAAAATTATCCTAGCATATTTATAACGATAAGTTCTAAGAGTATTTTTTGTTGTATATGCAAGAGGATGTCGTTCTTAAACCGCGTCAAATCAAACATGCATACAACACTCTTTACTTTTTGGTATGATTCAAAAAGAATGGTGGTCACTTTTTCTATATTGGAAAACTCTTTAAATTTAAACTTTATATCTTACCCTCAATGACATGTTTTTATAGTAGTAAAAATATCATGTCACGTTTAAGATAACAAGTTCAATTCTAATTAATGATATTTTTGGCAGTATACGCTAAAAATATGTCGTTCTTTCTTAAATTCTGTGTCGAGTCAAACGTGGTCTGGCTCCTCTCATCAATTGTATTAATTGATTGTCTTTCTATTTCTTTTGGTTTTGTTTAATAGGAAAGTTTATCAAGATTATTGCAATGCCATGAGCACTCTTTCTCTACGGATCATGGAACTTTTGGGGTTGAGCCTTGGTGTTAGCAAGAACCACTTCAAAGAATTCTTCCAAGAAAATGAATCAATAATGAGACTAAACTATTATCCAACATGTCAAAAACCAGAACTCACTTTAGGGACAGGGCCTCATTGTGATCCCACATCATTAACAATCCTCCATCAAGATAGTGTTGGTGGGCTTCAAGTTTTTGTGGACAATGAGTGGCGCTCCATCACTCCAAATTTCAATGCTTTTGTTGTTAACATTGGCGACACATTTATGGTAACGTATCCCTTCACATATCAGTATAACTCTTTTTCATATGGTTAGCACGTGAAAGTTTTTATTGATAATGAGTATTGTTAAGTGCCCCACATCGGATATGGAATGAGACTCCTTATATGGACTTGAACAATCCTCACCCTACAAGCTAACTTTTGGGGTTGAGTTAGGCCCAAGATCCATTCTTTACATGGTATTAGAGCCAGATACATTCCAATTCTTTTTTCACCGATGTTGGGCCCCCAAATTATACCACGCTCCAGTTAACAACGTTTGTGCGTGCAGGGGAGTGTTAAGAGTCCCACATCGGTTATGGAATGAAAAATTGGACTCCTTATATGGACTTGGACAATCATCACCCTACAAGATGTTGAATCCTTCTATAATAAGGATCACAATACTACCATAATTATACAATACAAAATATGGTAAATATGTTTTTGGATATAATTGTTGGAATCAAAACAGTACGGGAAGTAAATAAATATTACAAGTGTTCGAAAGGATAAACAAATAGCCAAGATTATAATTGCCGCAAGCTTGTTGAGTCTTGAATCTTGATAACCTGAAATCAAGAAACACTAAATCTGGATTGTTACAACTGTGGCTGAGTCGAGAGATGACTCTCTGTCTTTAAGACAAGATTGCCCCGTATATATGCTTTTACGTTAGAGGGCAATAGTCTCCCAAGATAAAACAATAACTAATCAACACTACAAAGCAAATAGGTCGATTCTGACAAAGAAAACAAACATGAAACGACTTGCTGAACAATGGAAAATTTAGAGGAAAATGAAAAGTTTATGTTCTTTTCTTTCTCTCTACTGTTTCTGCTGCTCTCTTATCTTTCTACTGCCATCAAATAAGAGTAAGGTCTCAATATATAGTGTTTAGGAGGATGACCTGTCAACTAGCCAACTATTGGTTTTCAATAGCCATGCAATAACACTTATTGAGGGGTCAGCCAAATAATGACCGAATTCAAGTGCCTAGTAATGGAGATTCAATGCTCCAAAAACCAGTCCAAGAGGCAGAAACTTTTTGCCTTCCGCCGTGAGCTTCTTCCCAATTTTATCTTTCCTGAAATTTCAGGGACCAAACTATAAATGCAAAGCAATTTGGGTCTAAAAAGATAATATCAGAAGAAGCCCAAGGCCCACGACTGGACGGGCAACGGCGGCGCGCGTGTGGGCTTAGCCTTAAACCCAAGCACACCAAGGTCCTCACTCCTTCAAACACATGGGTTACCCCTTGGGGTCCCAAACCCTTATCCATTTTTTAGGCTTATAAAAAGAATAATTTTTCTTTTTCCCACTAATGTGGTAGATTTACCTACACCACATTTCCATGCCTCAAACACCTTACTTCGTGAACCAATATCTCTTTCATTTCTTAACGAAATTTGGCGATCCTTGGCCCTACGGTCATCTACTCACTTAGTATATTATGCACGTGTGAAGAGACAAAGCCTCCAACATGCGGAACTCTAGTATTTAAGTCATTAAATATGGGTGGACGCAACCCCCCACCAAAGGCAAATTTCCAACAATCCCCTCTTGAAAGAGATTTTGGTGCACACATAAGGTGCCTACTTTCAGCAATCTTTCAGCGAAAAGATATTACATCAGGAGAGGTAGCTTTCACTTTGAACCTTCCCTAGTTGAATACCACCGGACTTACTTACTGCGCAGTGAACGTGATGTCTTGAACCGTCAGTGTTTAGTGTAAGTCAAGACATTTATACCAACACAATAACTCCCCTTATTCATTTTCATTCTTATTATTCTATCCATTATGGCCGTGGACACACTTGGATTCTTAAGTGCGTTCATTTGAGGCGGCCCATCCTCGCACTTAAATAGGTGATCTCCTACAAGGTATCATGTTATACCCCACTTCACAAGTGTTAGGAATCATTAAAAGTTTCCCCAAACTTAACCTCAACCATTTTAGGATCGTTAAAGGTTTGGAAGCTTAATCTTTACCCACCATGTAGGTAGCATTTTAATGTCTATCATGGGAACAACTTTGGATTCATGTTTCCTTACAGAAATCATCATCCGAAGTGCTCTTGCTTCCACCGAAGCGCTCAACTGAACCTTTTGCCACTTAGTTTTCCCATTGAACCAAATTCTTGAGATCTCCAGTCAGTATGGTTAGGTTACCACTGCAAAGGTTCGCATTGTTAGGGTTTTTAAGCCCATTCCCCTAAACAGACAGAATTCTTGATCTTTGGGTAGTCCCTTAGTTAAAGGGTTTGTTATACCCTTTGATTAGTAATCAAAGAAGTGACATATGGTCTTATGTCTCCGACAGATATGTCCATACGCCGTCATGTGTGACCTTCCTGAAGCCGACCTGCTAGCCATAGTGTATAACTGCCGAAGGCACGGGTTTCTCCCAATAAGGGACGTCCTCTAAGGAGTCGTGAAGTTATTCAACTTCTTCTCATGCTTTGTTTAAAGAGATAAACTCTGATTCCATCATGAATCGGCCGATGCAAGTTTGCTTAGAGGATTTTCAAAGACACACCACACACATCCACTTATGGTTTTGGTGTTCTTTAAGTCCGATGTCCAATTTGCATCACTGTGTTTTTCCAGAATACCATAATCCGTAGATAAGCGAATATTTCAGATATCATCATATCCGATTTAATGCTTTCTATCGATCATTTTTAGAATCACGAGTGAACCTTAGTTCAACTGATCTACTTTGAAAGTTGATACCATGTCGGTTGTAGTTTAAAATACATTGAACTACATGTGACTTGCGCATATCGCTCCTAGTATATAGATGCACCATGATTCCAATCAATTCTATGATTCATATCCATTGGTGGCTTCAACGAGACTGTCAACTACTTCATAATTGAGTTTGGAATTAGACCAGCCCGTTAGATGTCTTAGAAATTCCAATTCCTAAGATGTCATATGTTATACCCATACCTTTCATATCGAGACTGTTATTTCAATATTACTTCCACTTTCAGACTGTTGGTTTTTCAACTGTTGGCTTTCTAACTTCAGAGTCAATGTTTCTGTTGTTAGATTCATTGTTTTTGTTTCAACTGAAACTTCCAGTACCAAAATGTAAACATTTCAGGGACCAAAAATAAAGTTCATGAAGAAGCCAAACAATCCAACAAACCAACTATAATCCTCTCATTCCAACTCTCCGATTAGGAAGGCTGTCTCAACATCCATGTCACGCAAGACTGCAATGGCACTGGATGTTAAGCTATTCATAGTGGAGCACATGTCCAAGTAGCCGAGGCCTTATACTCGACAATTGATCCATCTACTTCGTACTCAAATTGAGTATCCACTTTTACAACCCAAATGTTCTTTTCCCGGAGTAAGGTCAACCATTACACAAGTATGATTCTATCTGATGAAATTTATTTCTCTCTCTGCAGCTTCTTTCCAAAGCAGTGCTTCTGGAGATGACAATTCTTTGTTAATTGTCCAGGGTTCATTCTCAACCATTCAAGCTAAAAGGCCTGGAACAAGTCTTTGTCCCCCATTTGCTCCGTCTCGGTTCAACATCTAGAATCCCTAAGTTCTGTAGATCTGAAACATTAAGTTCCGGATAGTCAGCAACTTTCGAGTCATGTAGATCTGGAACGTCTAGTTCCGGACAATCAAGCACTCATGAGTTCTTGTTAACCTCGAGCAATTGCTTCTTTTTCCTTCTCAAGGAAAGAATTCAGCATTATTTGCTCCAAGAGACAATGAGCACTACTGTTATTTGTAGATCCAGTGGATATGCAATCTACAGTCTTAGGTCCAATTTAACCTGTTTCGGTATTCCAACCTCTACCAAGCCACCCCACATCACAATATTTGTAAGTGGGATCTTTTCCATGTTTCACATGAAGGGTTATCCTTATCCTTACACAGAGTTCTTCTGAGAATCGCATTAGCAGTAAGGATTGCATTGCCCCATATATTTTGGGCGTACGACTTTGCTCTTGGCTAACACCGTTAGACTGGGTGAGTAAGGAGCAATCATTTGATAAACGATGTTTCACATTCTCCCCCTCTATCACTATGAATTCCTTAATCTGTAGGCTTAGTTGATTTTCAACTTCTGCTTTGTAGTGCCTATCCGCTTCAACAGCTTCATTTTTGCTTTTCAACACACAAATGATGCAATACGTTGTACCATCATTAATGAAGGTCACAAAGTACTTGTCTTCCCCTCCCTCCTCCATTTTGTACAAACTTCAAATCACTCATGTAGGTGTGACTAAGTTCTAGAGGAGCGGTGTTTCTTTTGCTATTCCTTTGATGGAATGAAAAGGTGATTTTGCCTCTTCGCCCACCTCACATTCATTTTGAGGGTTTATGTCGATAGAAGGCAACAATCTCTACTTCGTTAGCTTTTGAATGACTTTCTATTTAACGTGTCTTAATCTATGATGGCATAGATGCACAGATTACAAATATATCATTCATTTGGCTACATACATACTGTACCAATCTTAGTTATTACAGACATGTTGGACTAGTCTCAAACCAGCTTGACCAACAACATTCCTGAAACCAAGTTTGGGATATGTATCACCTCCTTTTAGAGTGATCCCATTCCTTAAAGTCCTTTTTAAGGACAACCTCTCCAATCCCTTCTACTTTCGAGGTGGCGTTGCTTCACATGAACAACCTCTTGCCCGTGGTTAGGGCGTAACCGGATCATATGTGATATGGATACTCTAGCCCACTCCAGTTGCTTTGGCAAACTGAGTATCCAAATTCTTTTCTGTCTTTCTTTTGGCCTTCAGATCTTTTAAGACCTGGAAATTCTGGCTCACCTCACTAGGTGTCCATTACTTTTCTGCATTTCTTTTGGCCTTCAGATCATTTAAGACCTAAAATTTCTGGCTCACTCCAGTCGCTCGTAGGCTTTGTACGACTGAGTGTCTAATATCATCCTATCAAATGAAGGATCTTCTGTCAGATAGTGTGACAGGTTCAACGTCTTAAGATAACCCATTATCTTTTAGTCTTCTTCCTTTAGATTGGTGCCCAGACAATTCCTGGCGCTTGCTTAAGAGTGGTAACAGTTTTCGCACAGTCAGTGGATCTCTGTCCTTTGTATGTGCGAACATACTTTACACACTTTTAATAATTACACCCAAAAGAACGGATCTTTTTAAGTTTTGTTTACAATAGTCCAATCTTTAACCGGGAAAGAAGGGGATTCAATATCTGATTTTTAGAGTGTATGGAATATAAGTTTTTAATGAAAACACTTTCATATTCCCAGCCTTGCTTTACACACTCTTAATCAGATATTATCTCAATATATTATAGATAAGGAAGGATAAATTAACTTAGAGCTTTTGGATTCCGACCCACTTCAGTTAGACTGAGTGTCCACATCCTCCTTACCATAATTCGGATCCTTTGTCTGAGACAAATATAGGCCTTCTGCTACAAGATAGAACAACATCTTCAGCCTTCTCCTCTTGTCCCAGTTGACATTCTCAGCCTCTCATGGGCGCTTGTTTCCACCACTCTCGGGAGCGGTGACAACAACTCATCCTCGATCTTTAGCCATACTAGCATGACTATCAGCAGTATCTTGAAGCTCAGCATCAGATCCAGAGGTCCCACCTTTGACGGAAACAGATTTGTAACTGTCATCAAAGAGAGCGAAAACTAGGACCAGATTTGAAAGCACAATTGTTGACAGAGACAGTGTTTGAACTGTTAACAGAACTGTCTTCAACCAGAAAACCACAACTATAGCCAGATTTGGTCACACGCTTGTCGACCAACATCTTTCGAACACTAATATCGATCTTGTCTTTAAATTGTTGGAATCAAAGCAGTACGGGAAGTAAATAAATTTTACAAGTGTTCGAAAGGATAAACAAACAACCAAGATTATAATTGCCGCAAGCTTGTTGAGTCTTGAATCTTGATAACCTGAAATCAAGAAACACTAAATCTGGATTGTTACAACTGTGGTTGAGTCGAGAGATGGTTCTCTATCTTTAAGACAAGATTGCCTCGTATATATGCTTTTACGTTAGCGGACAATAGTCTCCCAATATAAAACAGCAACTAAACAACACTACAAAGCAAATAGGTTGATTCTGACGAAGAAAACAAACATGAAACGACTTGCTGAAGAATGAAAAATTTATAAGAAAAGGAAGAGTTTATGTTCTTTTCTTTCTCTCTACTGTTTCTGCTGCTCTCTTATCTTTCTACTGCCATCAAATAAGAGTAAGGTCTCAATATATAGTGTTTAGGAGGATGACCTCTCAACTAGCCAACTAATGGCTTTCAATAGCCATGTAATAACACTTATTGAGGGGTTACAATTAGCCAAATAATGGCCGAATTCAAGTGCCTAGTAATGGAGATTCAATGCTCCAAAAACCAGCCCAAGAGGCAGAAACTTTCTGCCTTCCGCCGTGAGCTTCTTCCCAGTTTTATCTTTCCTAAAATTTCAGGGACCAAACTGTAAATACTAAGCAATTTGGGTCTAAAAAGATAATATCAGAAGAAGCCCAAGGCCCACGACTGGACGGGCAACGGCGGCGCGCGTGTGGGCTTAGCCTTAAACCCAAGCACACCAAGGTCCTCACTCCTTCAAACACATGGGTTACCCCTTGGGGTCCCAAACCCTTATCCATTTTTTAGGCTTATAAAAAGAATAATTTTTCTTTTTCCCACTGATGTGGTAGATTTACCTACACCACATTTCCATGCCTCAAACACCTTACTTCGTTGACCAATATCTCTTTCATTTCTTAACGAAATTTGACGATCCTTAGCCCTACGGTCATCTACTCACTTAGTAGATTATGCATTTGTGAAGAGACAAAGCCTCCAACATGCGAAAAACTAGTGTTTAAGTCATTAAATATGGGTGGACGCAACCCCCCCACCGAAGACAAATTTCCAACATATGTAACCTATAGAAGGATTGTATTAATGATCCATTCTTTACAAGTACCAATAGCGAGACTAGAATGCACGATTTTCCCCCTTCTCTAATAGCATATTAAAGTGTGGTCATTTTATCTAAAAATCTATTTTCTAACAATTTAAATTTCAGATAAGATGCACTACTAAAATAGGTGAATTTTCAATTGACATTTCCTTCTAAACGCGATAATAAATATGAGATTTTTATGAGAAGTCCGTCCGAAATGTTTTGGACGAGTAAATTTTCGACAGATATCCATAAAAAAATTAGTTTCTTTTATAGCAGTGTGATGAGAAAATTCAAATTATTGATGGCGTTCTGACGGGGAAGGTGGGTAGAAAATTCGCATATTTCTTCGGAGTTGGAACTTGCACCATGACTCTTGTAATACACTTAATTAGTTGAATCAATATGTTCGTCAACGACAGTTTCCAACGAATTTTCATAGGAAATCTCATATTACTGACGAAAACATCCGTCGGAAATGGATTTCTCTTATTATTGCAGGTACTTTCAAATGGAAGATACAAAAGTTGCTTGCATAGAGCAGTAGTAAACAACAAAATTCCTAGGAAATCACTTTCTTTCTTTCTTTGTCCCAATTGAATTAGTGGACTCCAACAATCCAAGAATATATCCAGACTTCACATGGCCATCTTTGTTAGAATTTACACAAAATCAATACAGAGCTGATATGAATACTCTCCAAACTTTCTCAATTTGGCTTCAACAAAACACAAGTTTAATTTAGTCATATTGGGACCTAGCCTTATTGTACATGTTTTGAGGACATAGAGGAAAATAAATAAGAAAAATTTGGAGTTGTATGGATCAATTTTGTAATTTTGTAAAGATTATGATTCGCTTCACCTATCTTCATAAGTGATGTGACCTTTATTTGCCAAAAAAATTGGTATATTAATATGATTGTCTTGTTATAGGTGCTCGACAAAGTATATATAGGGGACGGTATCCAAATTTGTTTTTTTTTCTTGAATTTCATTTCCAATAAAACAGACTCACGTAACATCAAATGGAGGAAGCTATAGTATAATAATAAAGGTCAGCTCAGTGCATAAACCATTCTGTGTTAGCAGGATTCGGAGAAGGACCATACCGCAAAGGGTGTGATGTAGACAGTCTATCCCAATGCAGCATTAATGACTGTTTTTACGGCTCGAATATGTGACTTATATGTCACACGGAGACAATAACGGCTCGAACATGTGACTTATATGTCACACGGAGACAATAACAGTATAATAATGGAAGGTAAAAAATATTTTTTATTTATTATTATCTCATATGTGTAGAAAAGATCCAAAGAGGAATTAAGGAGTCCACCAAATGAATCATTTAGGATAATAGTAGTAGAAATAGTATTCTCTCAAAGGAAGAATCCATACTAGTTGTACAGGAAATGGACAGGGTTTTCAGTATTCGAAATGTGGATGCTTGTGCAAGTGTGTGATATATATTGATATTTCTGTTGTTATTATTATTTATATTATAGTTAGGAATTAATTTACATCTGCAGATATGGAAGTTTGTGATTTCATGAAAAGTGCCAAAGGAACACTTGGGATATTGTCCTGTTCCTGGTCTTTATATGCAGCAACAATTTTTCCTAAGATATTCTTAGATAAAGCGTTTCTCCTTTTGATAGCTAGGATTGTCACGAATTCATAATACTCAAAATTTCAAAATAAGTATCGGACGTCGTATGATAAACTAAAAATATCAACATGAGATCGGAAATCCTACAATAAATACAACAACAACAACAGATATATTCAGAGTTATCCCGTAAGTTGAATCTGGGAAGGGTGGGTCTACACATACCTTATCCCTACATTGTGAGGTAAATAAGTTGTTTCCGATAGCTCCACCGTCAATATATATTTATTTTAAATTTTATGCACCTACATATAAAATGTTTATTCTATTAGGTTATGTATAAGGTAATTTATACATAAATATCATGGTAAGCATTAAACATGGTAGACCATTTTGCTAATTATGGGTGTTCAATTAAATTTTATGAACTGATGATGTAAAGAAGTATTTATATAATAGGTCAGTTGAAAATAATTACAAAAGACTTTATTTAATAGCTTTGATTGATAATTTTGAATAAATGATATGTAACACATGGTACTGTATCAAAATTATAGCGATAATATAAAAGGTTCATTATATTATCAGAAATAGTGCGCCATACAAATAGGTTGATTGGGCACTCAATCTTAATAGCACGCAATTTCAGATTAAAAGTAGTTAAGCGTCAATGATTTAAAAATTATAAATCTACCTCAATTGCATTACTTAATAATTTGGTAAAGCGATAGCAAAATCGCTCTAACTTTTCAAATTAAGTTGATAATATAAAAAATGAAATACCATAAGTATTTATAACTTAATTAAAACAATAACAAAACTATATTTCTTGCACTAGCTACGATAAATAAAAATCATAATGCGAGTGTGTTTGTCCCCACGTAACTCTAACCTTTACCTCATAACACCTGTCGCAATTTTGTTACAAGTTCTTTATTTTAATTAGTTCTCCGCTTCTTTTATTAGGTTTTTCACTCAGTGTCCGTATCCACATTAGAGCTCGATTATATCTGAATTCGCGTCGCATAGACCTTATTTCTGGAAAAAGTACTCCCAGATTTGTCATATCAAAGCTCAAACCAGAGACCTCTGATTAAGAGAGGAAGATCATTATCTATTGCATCATATCCTTTTTGGTTAGTTACTCACTTCACTTTCACTTATGTGCTCTTTTCACTTCTTTTGTTGTTTAATAGAGCACAAATTATGGATATTAATTAGTGTTTATAAATAATATAAAGAAATTTGTATACAATAAAGTCATCTGAAAGATATTTATATGTAGTTTTCAATAAAAAGAGGTGATTCTGATTTTTAAAAAAAATGTTATATGCTAGAATAAGTAAATGTGGTCTAATAGTGTAAAATTTCATTATAATATCGGTCTGTGCTGAAGACAAAATTTTCATTAAGGAGTTTATTATTTGCGATTTATAAATAAGAATATTTTTGATCTTTTAATTATATATATAATGCGATTTTCCAGCGAAGCAAATTCGAAGTAATAGACTACAATAAAACTTTTGCTACGGTCGCAAGGTGTTGGTTTACGAAATTGTCAAGTGCTTTGATGAAATATGGGTTCAAACAGTCATACTCGTATTATTCTCTCTTCACTATGCACCCGGGAGGTATACATCTTAACATCTTAGTCTATGTGGATGACTTGATTATCTCCTAAAATGATCATAGTGCTATTGAACGATTCAAAGACTATCTCTGCACCTGTTTTACATGAAGGATTTGGACCCTCTGAAATATTTTCTAGGAGTTGAAGTTGCATACGGACCAACATGATTATTTCTTTGTCAACGAAAGTATACTCTGGATATAATCTATGAGTCCTGATTATTTGGAGCTAAACCAATCAATACTCTCATGAAACAGAAAGTATGGTTTGGCATTGACCAGAGGAGCCAATTTGGGTTATCCGGAACCATACCGGCATTTGGTCGGTCGATTAATATACCTCATTTTACGCGCCCCGAATTATCGTATTGTGTGCATATTCTATCCAAATTCATGCAGCAACAAAAGGAAGCACACTTGAATGCGGCTCTCCGCGTGACAACTTGCAGAAAAACCCAGGACAAGATTGTAATGAGAAAATATTGTGATCTCCAGTTATATGGATGGTGTGATTCGGTGGGCCGGATGTCCGTTGACTCAGAAATCACTTACCGATTGATTTATTTCCCTCGGAAATTCACCCTTGTTATGGAAAATCAAAAAGCGTCATATTGTATCCCGCTCGTCAGTAGAGGTTGAATACTTATCCATGGCAATAACCGTCTGTGAATTGAAATGGTTAAAGGGAATTTGCATAGTTTGGACGTTGAACACAAGTTGTGATAAAAATGTACTATGACAGTCAAACAACTTTGTACATTGCGTGAAATCTGGTGTTTCTTGAATGGACTAAATACATAAAAATGGACTGTCACTATGTCAGAGATACTCTCCAATCCGATACAATATTTTTCCAGCCATGTGTCAACCAACGAACAATTGACAGATGTGTTTACAAAAGCTTTGAAAAAATCGCAACATGAATATTTTCTTGGCAAGTTGGACATTCGAAACCCCATGCTCCAACTTGAGGGGTATTGAGATTATATATATTGTGACCATCTTCCCGTCTAATTGTAATATTTTTAATCTATTTATGGTACAATTGTAATTAATGTAAAATGGGATTTGGAGTTCTATTCGAATATGATTACCTTATTAGACTTGATTAAGAAGGTGTCTTACTTGTATATAAATAGGTCATTATGATGAAAGAAAAGTAGAAATTCTTCTCTCCTACAAACTCTCATCCGTCTATATTTTAACACCTCTCAATCCATTTCTCATATGTCCGAGTGCAACTTATTTTATTTGCTCTTCACAAGCCTAATGAATGATAACTCATTATAAAGTGAAAAGAAGAGTTTTTCCTGATTCCCGAAGGACACTTCTTCTTAAGATACCTTTATTTTCCTAAAAAAAAAAAAACTTCCCTCCTTGAGCATAAATTCCGTTCCTCACTCATTAGAAGTGGATTCAATATTTAAGTTAATGGACTCGACACATAAAGGTTTTAGCGTCAAATTTATTATAATTATAAATTTATGAATTTGGATCTAAAATTTATAAAAATTTAATAAATTTGATACATTTATTTATGTTTCACCTAAACTTCGATTAGTCATGCCGTGCTATGATGTCCAACACAAATGTGGCGTGTGAGCGTCATTAATTAGTTAGTTTTTTTTAGCTTTCATTCGGTGTTCGATATTCGTGTTGAAGTTCGATTATATCTGAATTCACGTCATGTAGAGCTCGTTTGAGGAAAGCACTATCTACCGATAATTTTTCCATATTCATGGCTCAAACACGAGACCTCTGATTAAGGGAGGAACAACGACATACTCTGATGGTAATTAGTTGGTTATCACACATGACATGGATGTCCTTATTATCTTCTTAATCTTTTGTCTTTTCTTCCAACGTTTATGATAATCAAATGGGATATATATTCATATATAATCAAGGAAAGGACAAAATTGCTTGTAATAATTAAAACAAGCACACTAACTCGTATTGGCTATATCTCTTGATTTGTCTTGGCTAGAATTGGGATTGACACGTTGTTTAGAATATTTAAAAGAACATAAGTTTCCTATCAACTTTATTTTTTCTTCATGAAAGCAACTAAATTGTAGTTTCTGGTGTCGACCTTCCTTTTCAGTTTTGTTTGATTATTGTCAATATCAAATTAAGTGCATGAAAATGACTCAAGTCTATGCATGTATATGTTCTCATCCATTTTTTGGACAAGAAATAAAACAAAAAAATGTGCCCTACTATGATTTTTTTGTCATGTGTGTTTTGTGGGGTGGGTGGGTGGGGATGTTTTGGATTATGTTTTCTTATTTCTTTTGGTATTTTTATATTACACAGTAATCCAACAAAGCCCGCAAAAAATAATCCTAAATTTCTATTATTATAATAAAAACTATATACATATTATACACTACGAATATACCGGCAACGGTTACAATTTATTAGTTATGTGGGTGACTTTTTTTTCCAGCTTTTAAGAATGAGCTGAAAATTTGGGAGAAAAAGTAGTTTCTCCCAAAATCAAGTGTTCTTTTTAAATTTTATGTTTTATGATAAAATTATCCATATTAAAATTTCATACATACCAAATTAAAATTAGTAATAACTTACTTTTCCGTTATTGGATACTTAACTTAAAAGTACTTTTTGAAAATTTTGATAAAACAAAATTTAGTAACAAAAACTCTTCTCAAATGATTTAACCCCACACAAATTGCTATTTTTTCTGAACATATTTAATTGTTATTTGTTAAAGAAATAAGCTGACAAAATAAGCTATTAGCCATATACAATCTCAAAGACAAACTATTTTAACTCACCAAAGCAAATAGCAAAATAAAGTTCAACAACTTTAACTAATATTCAAGTGTTGAACTAGCAGTCAGATTTGGTCCATAAAAAGTAAACAGTCCAACATGCCCAAACATACCAAGCCCAACATTTCTGTAAGGGGTTCTTACTCATATGTACTGCCCAAACAAACAGTTTACAAAGAGAAAACCCAATAAACTTTTTCATCTAACAGTCAACATATATTTACATTGAATTTCATGAAGCTAAATCTCTTTTAATGTTAATCTTTTTTACCTTCTTTCCCCAGCTACTATAGAACACTCTTTATTTTTCTATCTTTCATTTCTAAAATATGTAAAACATGATGTATATACACTAACATACATTGAATATATATTACATATCCATCTTTATACACTCTTATACATTACATATACATCTTTATACACTCTTATGCATTATATATACATTGCATAGATAATGTATAATCCTTATAAACTATTATACATACAATCTACATTGTATATGTAACATATAAATAATGCATATTCTTTGTATAACCATGTATAAATATTGTATAAGCATTTATAACAATATCTCCTCATTACTTTACAAGTTTTGGATCAAGAGTTGGATGCATATGAAATTTGAGATTGCACAAAACAATTCATCCAAGAAAGAGTTACAAAATGAATAGCTCGTCGCTACATGTTACTTGCGTTTCTTTATAGTTAAGTGTCTTAATATGCCTCAAATTAAAATTGCAATCTAGGTGAAGATAATTCAGATTCTTCCTATGGATTAGAGATTCAGCCTATTGTATCCCTGAGTTTTCTCTCAGAAGAACAATTCTTGACTTGCTTTGAAGAAAATTCCGAGCTAGCCTAAATCCACACCTTTCAACTCAGTTTTCCATAGTATGAGTTGATTGAAATACACCCGACATAAGCATTGAGAAGTAGGAGAAATTGTTGCCAGAGCTTCATCTATTTTCATCGCAAGAGAATATGAGAGTAGAACAGAAACTGAAAAATCAGACAATTGTTGCCGGCGAGACACCGGAAAAATCCATTGCCGGCGACTCGCCGGAAAAATCTGTTGGCAGAGTTCGTACTGAAACCGATGCCAAATGTTAGATCTATTCATTTATGTAGGTTTTGTGTGGTGGAGATGAGCGTAACTTCACGAATTTGAGAAGGAAGAAACTAGAGATTTCGAATATTTTGCATAAGGAGGGGATTCAATTGGTATAATTTGAAGGTGATCGAAGGTTGCCGGCCGGTGACAACGATTTCCGGCCAGTAGAGATAAGGTGGCAAACGGTGCTGAAGTGGTGGTCTGTGGCGACGGCGATTGAGAATGGAAAAAGAAGGAAAGAAATTGTTTTACAAAGAATCCGACTATATGGTAGTACTAGTACTTAATAACTAAGGAAGTAATTGGGCCATATCTAGTAAACTAGATGGGCTGATGAATATGGGGCTAAATTTTCCCTTTCTGTATTTGAGCAAACTGCAAGAACGGATCCATTTCACTTTGACTCCATTTAATTCACCTGATCGAAAAATGTATGCTCGACGAGAACTATTTATTCACACAATATGGAGAATTATATTAAAGAATAGATATTACTAGTGTTGTTAATTTTTAGTAATAATTAATCTTTGTAATAATATTTAGAATTAATGAAGTGCAATAGTATATAATAACTCGTAGGCAAAAAGAAATGCACTGAATCATTTTAGTTTTGTAGCTCGTATGCATCGGTGAACACACCCATGCACCTGATTAATAACGATATATATTGAAGATGCGAATAATTGTGAACTTCATTTTATCATCGTATTAAAGAAAAATTATATAAATCATGCTTAATGTAATAGAAAATAATTTATGGACAGTGTTTACGCACCGATTATGTTTATTAATTGATTTAGGTGGTTTTGCTAATTTTTGAAAAATGGTGGGTATAAATCATAATTCATATTTTAAAGAAAATAATATATTCCAATAACTAAATATTATTTGCAAAAATTATTGCCAAATACAACTCCAACTAGGGATGACAATTGTGCGGGGAGGGTGCGGGTACCCCCTCCCCCTCACCCGTACCCACCAGAAAATTTTATACTCGTCACCTACCCGCCACCCGTGGCGGGTACATTTTCAACATCCATAACCGCCTAGGCGGATATATTCCTAAATCCACCACCCAAGTGGATATCCTCAAAAATCATTATTATTAGGCTTATGGGCTGGTAAAATTATGTGTGTCAAATTATTTGGGCTATAGATAAATATAAAGTTGTAAAAATAAAATTATAGTTGGCGGTTTTAAGGCAGGTGAGTGATTTGGGGCGGGCGATTAGATGCGGGGCGGGGCAGGCGGGTATGAGGCGAGTATAACTTCAAATCTACCACCTACCTATACCCATCTACTAACCGCCAAAGTTATACTCATATTCATCCCAACTAGAGCGATTGCAGTGCAGAATTCGCAAAATTATACCCACCTGTCATCCCTAATTCCAACTCCAAACTTTTTTGATTTCTATGGCCAAAAGCCTACTAAATTCGTGTTTAACTTGACAAACTCAATCATTAAATCGTTAAATATTTGATGGTAAGTAAAAATGTTTAATTTTTACAAACTTAAAGAATCAAAACTGATCTGAACATACTAAAGGGATTATCTTGAGCTACAATCATACATAATGGACCCTTTTGTCATTTTTTAAAAATTAGTATACACTATACTCTAGGGTTCCAAATAGCAATTATACTTGGTAAATTTATCGGCAGGTGCTGCTCCGAGTCGTCGTACTCAGGTAAGCTTCATCATTTTTATTTTATTTTTTATTTTTTGGTTCAAAAGAAACGAATTAAAAAGTAATAAAAATATGTAGATAAGTAATATATATAGCTCTGTTTTTCAATGTTATATGTAAACATATGCTCGAGTAATGATTTAAGGGTTAATATTTACTGAAAGTGTGATCTTATAATCATAATAATAGTTTTTAATTCCTATAGGATTGAATGTATGTATATTAATTGTTCCATATAAGAAATTGACCGTGTTTTCTGAACATTTATATATATAGGACAATGATTTTAAGGAAATGAGGTAGAAATCATATCTTAAAGTTCATCACAATAGACTTCATGGCTGTACACATCTCATGCCTTAGTAGGCGTTTGGCCACAGTGGCGGAGCTAGAAATCTTGTCAAGGGTGTTCGAATTTATAATATATATATATATATATATATTTGTAATACATAATAATTGACATGTCTACGCGGTATAATTTTTCGGCGAAGAGTGTTCAGTTGAAGACCCTTGCTGGCCGTGGCTCCGCCACTGTTTGGCCATAGATTCCAAATATTTTTCATTTTATTTGAAATTTATGGAGTTGTGTTTGGTTATACTTTTTGTAAAGAACATTTGGAATAAAATTCATGCTTGAGTGTACATAACAACAACAACATGCCCAGTGAAATCCCACACCGTGGGGTCTAGGGAGGGTAGATTGTACACAGACTTTACCTCTACCTTATTAGGTAGAGCGGTCGTTTCCGAGAGACCCTCGGCTCAAGATGAATGTACATAAGTACAACTTCGAAAGTGAAAAATGAGTTGGAAAATAGGTTATAAGCTATTTTCCAAATTTGAAAATACAACTTCAAGTTTGATTGGAATTTTCATGGCCAAACACTGATTTCTAAATGAAGTGAAAAATTATTACGGAAAAAATGAATAGTTTTTATAGCCAAACGGGTCCTTGGTGTTAGCTGCTACAACTCTATTTTGCACAGCTGCTATGTACTTCTTGGCTGCTACAGCTGAATTTTGAACATAAAGGTAATATGCAGCTTAGCTGGAAAGGCATAGAGAGTAATATTTTACCCGGTTGCCCAAACTTCAACAAAGCATATGTGCAATCAGGAAACCAATTCTAGGTTAGGGGTGTGCTCGGCAGGAAAATGTTTTCCAGAAAAATTAGTGGGTTTCTTACTTATTTTCTTGTGTTCAGTACGTAAGCAAAAAATTATTATCCTAAAAGAATTTGTATATAATCTAGATATGGGAGGTGTGGGTGTGGGGTGGTGGGGATGGGGATGGGGGCTACAAGGGTGGGGGTGAAGATGAGGTGTGTTAGAGGATGGGGAGGACACAATCAATTTGGAATGCCACTTGTGGAACTTGTTTTCCCTACTTCCACTAGGAAAATCATTTCCAGGAACTTGTTTTCCTAGAGAAAATCTTTTCCAAAAATTGTGACCAATTGAACATGGGAAAATTGGAAAACATTAAAAATGTTTTCCTCCATACCGAACACACCCTAAGAGCAACAAGCATCCATTTTTAAGGATGTTTCCAAATAGATTTGTGACCTAACACCGTCAGGTGGTTGTTCCTTGATGGAGGGAAATTTTAACGTTAGGCTGAGTAACTATCACTAGATAAGTACATGACACTATTGATTGACCAAGGTTTCCCAAGGGCACAATTAATTTAAAGACCATATTATTTGTAAAAAGAGCCAAATAAAAAACCGAATATGACAGTCTTGAACTGAATTAGAAAAAACTGAAGTAATTTTGGTTCGGTTGTTGGTGCACCAAATGAAAACCCAAAAACCGATTAAATCGAATTTCTTAAAAGCCGAACCGACCGACGCTCACCCCTAGTTCAAACAGTAGTGCGCTAAGTGACCACTTCTGCTATCCATTTCAATACATGAGTTATTATCACTTTGTTAAATAAAGTAGTATATTGTGTTAGCTTCTACATTTCTTCTACATCTGAAATTGTACTGTTAGCATCACTGACTTCTTCTTGCAAGTAATTCCGAATGAAGGAGTACTTAAGCATCACTGAAATTGTATGTTCAAAGCTCAAACAGTGTGTGTGTATATTACTTTAAAAATATCAAGCACCCATTATCTCTAACTAGGTTTAGAAGTGAGACAAGATGCAGCATGATGAGGTCATATGGCAAGTTATCAGACACAAGCATTGCAGCTTCATGGCCAAGTGAGTTGTTTTTAATTTGAATTTCACTTCATATACCATCTGTTTGACATGAGGTCTTTATTTGATTTCCCTTTTTTGTTGCAATGTTCACAGGATTGAGACTGGGATATTTTGTCGAAACCCATATAATGTAACTGGGATTTGCAACCGTAGCTCATGTCCTCTGGCTAATAGCCGGTATGCCACTATTCGGGATCATGATGGTACTGATTTTCAGCTTATTATCTTGTAATTCTTGAAATGATATAAAGATGCTATAGCTTTTCTTTATATAAATAAAGCCCACAAGAAGGTAGCTGTTTTTCAAGTTTCAGGAAAAAAAAGGAGTAAGAAAAGGCAAGTAAAAATAAGAAAATGGTTGTCATTGGAATCCTAGGGCATACAGGATGTGAGTTAAAGGTTCAGCTGGCTGTAATAGGAAAGTGTTATATGTAATTTCATTAATGAATAGCTTGGCTGCAACAGGAATTACCATATACTTGGGTTATATTGATTTCACATTTTCTTCTGGGTTTTGAGTTATAAATCATGAAGTTAACTTGAACTTTTTGTTAAGGGGGGAGCCGTTGTGGTCATCTTAAATGTTCTGATATTTATAGGATGCTGTCTAAAGAATCTAGTCTGGTTTCGTTGAAGGGTTCTCCAAGACTGCTTCTTTCTGGTTCTGTAGTTTTTAAACAAGTTTGTATATTTCTAGTGGAAACCGGTACTCTGTTAATCGTATGAAGTATTGAAAATTTCTAATCATGTACTTTGGTAGAGTGACTCTATTGGAGGAACTAAAATTTTCTTTGGATCCTCCGATGAACTCTAGTTGGTGTGCATTGCTTATTTACCTGATTTGTTTTATTCACGCTATGCAGGAGTATTCTATTTGTACATGAAAACAATAGAAAGGGCTCACATGCCAAACAAACTTTGGGAAAGAGTTAAATTGCCAAGAAATTACGAAAAGGCTCTTGAAATCATTGATAAACATTTGGTAATGAAATCAACTTACTTTTTACTTACCGCTGTTTACTTGTTCTTAAAATCAATAACTCCTCTCTCTCTCTCTCTCTCTCTCTCTCTCTCTCTCTCTCTCTCTCTCTCTCTCTCTCTCTCTCTCTCTCTCTCTCTCTCTCTCTATCTATCTATCTATCTATCTATCTATCTCTCTCTCTCTCTCTCTCTCTCTCTCTCTCTCTCAACTACCACAGATGTACTGGCCCAAGTTTCTTGTGCACAAGGCAAAACAACGATTAACAAAAATGACTCAGATGCGAATTAGAATGAGGAAGCTTGCTCTGAAAACAAGGTCCGACCTCCCTTCTAAAAAATCTGGTTTACAGTTGAAATTTTCTCCTAGACACTTATATATGTGTGTGTGTGTGTTTTATTGTCTTATATTTACTTTTTTTACGGCCTTGAGGATTACTCTAGAGGAGATTAAAGGTGCGTGCTTGAAGGTTGTTAGATTCTCGTTTGTTTTATCAATCTCCCTTTCATTCCGTTTCACCTTCTCTCACCCTTCTTCGAGAAGAATGATATAAGACAAGTAATCTCCTGGCTTGTTAACGAGTAAAGGTTGGGAGGACTGCTAAGATGCGGTCCAAGTAGACTTGTAGTTAGATTAACATCTAGGTGTGGTAAGTTCAACCTTTAATATTTGCTCATTCAGGGGAGAAAGGGGGTGCGCTGGTCCATAAGAGCCTTTATATATTACATCTTCGATAACTACATCAATGGCCTGTGATATTGGATTAGGACATCATGATTGTCCCAGCTTATCCAGTTAGAAAAGTTCAGCTACAATGTTTACCCACAGTGAATGTACTAGGTTCAAATTCAGCCCCTGGCATATATGCAGCTAATCATCGGTGAAAGAATCTGCTCTGATACGTTTCTTGGAATTGCATAGTTATTGCTATTTGCTGGGACTCCTCTCCATCATTTGACTTGAATTAGATATTTCAAATCTTCCTCTATGACAATATCAGCGGTCATTGCTTCTGGCCAAGGCATGAACATTTTTTTATTCCTTCCTGTCCAGATTATGTACTGCATAATTTTTTTTTTGATGAAGAGATTATGTACTACATAATTGCCATAGCTGTAATATCACTATGTTCTTCCTATCAGTATTTGCTATGATAATGAACTTTTTAACAGCTGCGTAGTGCAAAACTTGTTTAGAGGGCTCAATCTCCCATGGCAATTAGGTGATGGTAGGAGAACATCCATTTTCTCCTAATTCAAACTAGCACTTACAAAACAAAAGCTTGCTTTAACCAAAAACTGTGATGGTACCAGTTGTGTTTTGAGCTCAAGAACAGTCAGAAATTCTCCTCCCAACTATTTCGAGAAGGGACTTTAGGAAATAGATCTTTGACTGAACATGTTTTCCTGCACTAGATAGTATATGTTTTAATTTGTTGTGTGTCCAGGGAGAAGATAATGACCACACCAAGGAAAGAAACAAAAAGAGAATCTCGTCGACAAGAAAAGGCTGAAAAAGCGGCTGTTCTTGATAAAGTCAGTTTCTGCTTGTATTACTTTCTTTTTTGTTCATAGTAGCTTCATTGTCTTCTTCCTATCTGGCTATTTGCCTTACAATTCATGCCATTGTATTATGCAGAGTATTGAGAAGGAACTGCTAGAACGCCTTTCAAAAGGAGTGTATGGTGATATATACAATTATCCTGAGCAGAAGTATCAAGAGATTCTTGATAGAGAGGCGTTGCAGGTGGCTAGCGAAGAAGAAGATGAGGAGGTCTTTATCAAAAGCCTTGTGATTTTTTCTATTAAATATTCCTTGTCCTACTAGTTTTGCTTTCCTCTCTTGGTTGCTACCCCCTTCCTTCTTTTTTTTTGGTTTTGGGGGCGTGGGGTTGTTGTTGTGACCCGGGGTTGATCCAATATATGGGTACCGGGTTCATCCATCTGAACCCAGTACTTTCGACGCTAAGCATAAATTTATGTATAAAAAATTACTAAAGTTGCAATAAATACTAGATGTGGACATGTAACTTTAAAAATATAGTTCAATGATAAGAACCTTAAAAGATTGAATCCATAAAATTTAAATCCTGGATCTGCCTCTGGTTGTGACTCAGCTGGGATCTTGGGACTACCCTCCTTTGGCGAAACCTGTCTAAGGATATTGGTTAACTTTGGTCGATATTGTGAGATGAATCAGTTTATTCATTCTTCTGTTAATGACTGAAATAAGCAGGAACCTGAAGTGGAATATGTTGAAGGCTATGAAGATCTCGAAGAGGAAGATGATATGGAAGATTTCGATGGTCTTGGAATTAGAGACAGTGGCTTGGACGATGATACTGGTAAAGTTCTTGATAGATGTGCTCATCTTTGCTCATCATGTTCCCCCCTTCCCACTGTTTCATTAGTGTAATATATTAATGAACATCATCCTTTGGGTGAAGGACACAATGCACATAGTTAACTCAGAATTAGCGGTCCGTCCCCATAGATTTACATAAACACCATGAAGTAAAAGAATGTGTGTTTGTCTTGTGATATTAGCAGACGTTTGAAATACTTGGTTGAAGTTGAAAAAAAAACAGTAATGAACGTAAGTACTTGAAGCTGAAAAGTGTACTAGTTGGTATCCTGAATGAAGTTTTCAGGTTTGAAGTAGAAGTCGCAAATTTGTACCAGTCACAGCCTTTCGGTGTATTGTCGCTTACAACAACATACCCAGTGAAATCCCACAACGTAGGGTCTGGGGAGGGTAGGGTGTACGCAGACCTTACCTCTATCTTGGTAGATAAGAGCGACTGTTTCCGAGAGACCCTCGGCTCAAGACAAAGCACAAGCACAAACAAAGCAAGAGAAACGGTCATGCCCGGACAAGAAATTTAAAGCAGTATGAAAATGCTGGTATCAAAAGCGATTAAGCCATGCTAGCCCATTCTGCAAAAAGAAGCAGTTGCTAACGCAAATACATAATATAAATAAAGTACACTAATGTACACATAGTAGCAGAAATCAAACACTACTATAAAGTCAATAATGTGCTTACCAGTATGTTAGGCTAAGCGAACCTACAATAATATTACTACAACTACCAGTTTGTAAGCGTAGGTAGGACTACGCTGAGCTACCTACTACCTTGACCCTAATACGTTTCCTCTGTAACCCCCCATCTAAGGTCATGTCCTCGGTGAGTTGGACCTGCGCCATATCCCGTCTAATCACCTCTCCTCAATACTTCTTAGGCCTACCTCTATCCCAATACTTCTTCGGCCTACCTCTATCCCAATACTTCTTCGGCCTACCTCTACCCCTCCTGAATCCGTCCATAGCCAACCTTTCACACCTTTGCACTGGGGCATTCGTGTCTCTCCTCTGCACATACTCGAACCATCTCAACCTCATATCCCGCATCTTATCCTCCACCGAGGCCACTTCCACTCTGTTTCGGATATCATAATTTCTAATCATATCCCTCGTATGCCCACACATCCATCTCAGCATCCTCATTTCCGCAACTTTCATCTTTTGGATGTGTGAAGTCTTGACTGGCCAACACTCCGCCTCATACAACATAGTCGGTCTAACCACTACCCTATAGAACTTGCCTTTAAGTTTTAGTGGCACCTTTTTGTCGCACAAGACTCCAGATGCTAGCCTCCATTTCATCCACCCTGCCCCAATACGATGTGTGTCATTGTCATCAATCTCTCAGTTCCATTGGATAATAGACGCGAGGTACTTGAAGCTTTCTTTCTTCGGAATGACCTGTGTATCAAGCCTCAACTCCACGTCTGTCTCAAAGTCACTCCCGTTACTGAACTTGCACTCCAAGTATTCTGTCTTGGTTTTACTCAGCCTGAACCCTTTAGACTCCAAAGTCTGTCTCCAAACCTCCATCTTAGCGTTCACTCCGCTGCAAGTCTCATCAATTCGGACTATGTCGTCTGCGAATAACATACATCATGGCACCTCTCCTTGGATTTGTCGCGTCAGTCCATCCATCACCAAGACAAATTAGAAAGGACTAAGAGTTGATCCCTAGTGCAGCCCCATCGTCACTGTGAAGTGCTCTGAGTCCCCTCCTACTGTCCGTACCCTGGTCTTGGCTCCATCATACATATTCTTGATCGCCTTAGTGTACGCCACAGGTACACCTTTAACCTCCAAACATCTCTATTGAACCTCCATAGGAACTTTGTCGTATGCCTTCTCGAGGTCGATGAAAACCATATGTATGTCTCTTCCTCTCCCTATACTGCTCCACCACCCTCCTAATAAGATGAATGACTTCTGTAGTCGAACGCCCCGACATGAATCCAAACTTGTTCTCGGAGATATAAACTCCCCTTCTTACCCTCATCTCCATGATCCTTTCCCAAACTTTCATAGTGTGGCTTAGCAGCTTGATACCCCTATAGTTGTTGCAACTTTGGATATCACCTTTGTTCTTGTACAAAGGAATCATGTACTCCACCTCCCATCTTCGGGCATTCTCGTCGTCTTAAAAATGACGTTAAACAACTTAGTGAGTCACTCCAAATCTACTTGCGCTCTTCCAAAATTCAACTGGGATCTCATCAGGCCCGGTCGCTCGTCCACTGCGCATCCTGCGAACAGCACCATTAACCTCCTTAAGATTAATGCTTCTACTATACCTAAAATTCCGGTACCTACCGGATTGCTCCAGTTCTTCCAGCACAATGTCTCTATCTCCTTCGTTCAAGAGTTTATGGAAGTAATACTGCTACCTCCGCCTTATATGTGCATCCTCCACCAGTGCGTTGTTGTCCTTGTCCTTGATGCACCTCACGTGATCCAAGTCACGACTCTTCTCTCCTTCGTCTTGGCTACTGTACAACTTCTTATCCCCGCTTTTTTCTCTAATTCCACATACAGGCGTTCAAAAGCCGTCATTTTCACCGCCGTAACCGCTAGCTTTGCCTCCTTCCCCGCCATCTATACAATTCCCTATTTGTCCACTTCTCCACCTCATCCATGCTTTCTGCCAATTTTGCATGCGTTGTTTTTTCGCTTCCACCTTCTCTTGAACTTTACCATTCCACCACCAGTCCCTTCGATGCCCGCCACAGCTGTCCCGTGAGACCCCTAACACTTCTCTAGCTACCTCCCGAATGCAATTGGCCGTACTGTTCCACATACCGGTTGCATCCCTACTCTCCCAAGTCCCTTTTGCCATCAACCTCTCTCCTATCTCATTTGCACTAGCCATGATCAAACTCCCTCATTTGATTCTTAACCTGTCATCCACAACCCTCTTCCTCTTCCTCTTCTCCATCTTGATCACCAAATCCATCACCAAAAGCTTATGTCGGGTCGTAAGATACTCCCTCGGAATAACCTTGCAGTCTTTACAAAGACCGTTGTCAACCTTCCTAAGGAGCAAAAAGTCTATCTGAGTCTTAGCCACCGAACTACGGAAAGTCACCAAGTGCTCCTCCTTCTTTAGAAACCTCGAATTGGCTATCACCATCCCAAAAGCTCTAGCGAACTCCAAAAGTGAGACGCCTCCCCCGTTCTTGTCCCCGAAGCCAAAGCATCCATCCACGTCGTCATAACCCCCGGAAGTGACCCGATATGTCCATTGAAATTCCTTCATATACATAACTTCTCAGTGAATGGTATACCTCCCACCACTTCGTCCAAATCCTCGCAAAAGCGTCTCTTCTCCTCCTCGTCCGACCCCACCTGCGTCGCGTAAGCACTAATAATGTTCATAGTGAACCTCCAACTACCAACTTAATCGTCATCATCTTGACCCTCTTAACCTCTACCACCTGATCCCTTAGCTCGCTGGCTACCAAAATGCCTATCCCATTCCTATACTTCGACCTACCTGAGAACCATAACTTATACCCGTCTACATCCTTAGCCTTAGGTCCTATCCATTTGGTCTCCTGGACACAGACTATATTAATTTTCCTCTTCTTAAGAATCTTAACTAGCTCTATGGACTTTCCCGTTAAAGTCTCAATGTTTCAAAACTCTATTCTCATCTTAGCATCTCCCTTACCCCACTTACCTCCCCTAACCCTTTGCCCGCGTTCCCGACCGAGAACATGACCCTAGTCTACCATCAGTCACCAAAGCGGATATAAACTAATCCAAGGTTTACACCTAAAACGGGAATGCCAAGAATGATATAATTAAAGGTAAGGAGTAAATGCAAGAACGTATAGTCAAGACGCAATACAATGAAGCGTCAAAATTTAAATACAGGGATAGGGACAAAGAATAGGTACGAGCAATCGGAGGTACCAACTCCGGTTGAACCAAAGTTTAACTACAAAAATAACAGACAAATAATGAATATGGGCCACCGGAGGTACCAACTCACTGCCGGAGTTCACTGTTCACCACCAGAAATTAAGTTCTGATCTGAGTGCAAAATGACCTCTACTGTGGCGGGTCTTGTAAGGTTTCCTGGTCAGCGGGAAGATGCCGATGAAAATGGGTTTCGCCCAGAACTGTTGATTCCGGCCGGTGAGACAAGCAGTCACCTACGATACCTGTATAGATCTGGACGTTCTCGGCTTCTGGGTCAATTTTAGGGTTCTGATTTGACAGGGTAATGCTCGCCGGACAGATACCGGCCGGTGTATTATCGCTTATGCATGCATTTTATCTTTGACTGAAGCATTTATTCATGTCCATTGTTGTGACAGAGTTGCTTTAAAACACTGTGAACTAGTTGTAGAGTAAGTTGCTTGGACTCTCCAAAAATTCTCTCGCACCTGTGTCGAATTCTATCCAAAAGTAGTGTACTTTTTGAGGATCTGACCCGCACCCGTCGATATTGTTGAAGAGTCGAGCAACATAGATTGTACATCAGATTCTTGTGTCTTTTAACTAAAGTTTGTCTGGTAATTTTAATCCGTGTCTACACTTTGTATATATACTTGTTTGATATGGGAATCACTCCACTAGGAATGGACGACGATGATGACGATGACGATGACGACGAAAAGGCTGTTGCAGTTCATCGGAAGAGCGGTAGAAAAGATTCTGCTCTAGCTAGAAGAAGAGCCGAGAAAGATGATCCAAGTACCAAATCAAAGAAAAAGGCGAAAGTTATCGTGGAGGTAAAAATTAATAATGCATAATCTGCTTCCTAATGCATACTGCTTTACACACTTACGTTTGCCTTTGTTTAAAGAAAACACTTTTTTGTTTTTATCTCCTAGGTTGAGCATGAGGATACACATGAAAGACGGACAACAGTACAATGAGAGCTTGGACAATTATCGGAATGCTTGCTTTTAATTGGCCTAAACTAAGTAAGAGTATGGCGCTCGTTTTACAAGAGTATTACATGCTGGCCAATGGGAGTTTCATTTGGCAGCTCACAACTAACCTTACAACTAAAAGATTCAGTTGGAAACAAATGTTACGTGAAGAGATGCTTGTTTGTTTCTAAAATATGTGCCTGAGTACTTCGCTAGCTAGAACAAAACAGTCTTTACCAATTTTGATTATAATACTAGCAAATTTTGTGGTAATTGCTCAGTGTTCGAGGGAAAAGAGGAAAAAATAACTTATTATCAGCTTGGATTGTGATCGTGCTTGGCCCATTATTTGTGGGCTTGTAATTTCATTTTACCAACTCAAATGCACAAATCATCTTTGTAGTAAAAATGAGAAGCATTGGCACTGAGCTTAGCTCTAAATTCATCATCAATTCTCTTATTTTTGTTATCCCTACAATGTACAATGGGAAGAAATGATTTTCTATACTCACAAGTCGATAAAAGCAAGATTTCACCTGTTTCATTTACACATCTTTTGTCATTCCACATTGAAAGATCTATCCATCATTTACATATAGCCAAAACAATTTTATTCAACTAGTTTGATGATTCATTTTATATAACTGGATTGACTAGACACAAAAGGGTAGAAAAATAAAAAGAGACTTTTGCCACAATATATTTAGATTTACGGTGTTAGACATGTCATGACCTTTTTCTACTATAAAAACATATCATTATCGATAAATTAAAATGGTTAAAATTAAAGAATTTCCGAATATATGTCGTATAAAATGAAGTTGATAAATGTTTATTTATAGTTCTAAGTACACTGTTAATTCATATCCGTTCCAGTCAAAAAGTTTATAAGTACGAATATCCCAAAAAAATTGGCATGGCACCCTGTATTTTGCATTACATTTTTGCTCTATTTATAATTAAGGAATTAAACTAGTCAAAATTCTCAACACATTTGGTTAATTGAACTTAACTCCACAAAGACATGTCAATATCATGAGGTTCCATGGCGTATCCGTCTATACATTGAGGCGGCGGTAGAATTAGCCCTTCGGCCATATTCGCAAGTAATCCCGGCATGTAGAAAAACACTTCCTCGTCCATGAACACCACATTATAATCCGGCAACTCTGCAATGACGACGTCTTGTATGACTTGGTCAACAAGGGTAAATTCCTCGAAGCTTTCTCCATCAGACAATTCTGACGGCCGAAATGCTTCGGCTGCTTCAGCGGCCTCATGAATATCTTTGGCGGCCGCTGAAGCGGGATGGGCAACCTCCAGGCCGAGTCAGCAAAGTTCAAACAAGCTGACCGGCTTCTAAGAGCCATGATTACCACGTCATGAGTTCTAGCCGCCATTTCTGCAGTTAGGAACGTGCCAAGCCAAATTCTTGACTTTTTACCAGGTACTCTCACTTCACTAACCCACTTTTCAGAATTCCTCCTCCTCACTCCCCTGTAAACTGGGTGCCGAGTTTCGTGAAACTTCTTCCTGCCCGCACGTCTTTTCGCGTTTTTCGAAGCTAGTAACATCACTTCTTCATCAGAAGAATTAGCTTTTCCACAGCTACCATTAATAGAAGTTGGTACTAGAGGAAGTGGATTGAAATATAAGTTTCCAAAAATGTCCATTCTTGAAAATGATGAAAGAGAAAAGTGTTGAGAGTGGATGAATATTCATATGGAGGTTAAGTTTCCTTCTTGAATAAGAAGTGTGTTCTCTGTATATATATAGAGAGTACTATAGATGATATGATAAGTTAAGTAGTGTTGGATATATAGTGAGTGTATAATTGTTACTATTATTAGAAGGTGTAAGAATAAAAAAGAAAGCATATACGGTTGAGAGAACACGGAGTGTTAAAACTTAAAAGGAGACAGGCTGGGCTCCTTATGACTCCTAATTGGGGCCTAGTTGTTTTATTGGCCAATTAACTAGGTGAGTTTGACTAGGGTGTTGAATAGGAGAATTTGGTTGAATTTAGTTGGTCAAAATAGATTAATTTAACAAATATACGGGTTAATATTGGCCGGTTATTAACTCATCCAAAAATTACTTAAGTTTAATACGGTCAAAATGAGCTAAACTAGTCATAATCTAATCAGCTCAAATTTGAAGAAATTGCACGAATTTCCCTTCAAATGGGCTAGTCTTTAATTTTGGTCCTTTAGCAATCAAATTTATATCTAATCGAACATAATTTATTTAAGGGCAAAAATTATGTGATGCATAACTTGTGCGATATTATGATGTGAAAATAGAAATTTATGCCCCGCGAAAAAAATTATTTGTTATGAAGGATAAAAAAAAAAGACCAGCACAAAAGGGGCAAATGTTCAAATAACCCCTCAATTTTTAACAAGATTTATCATTAATTAAATTTAAACTGTATATTTAGCCCAAATTAATCTTAATTTTTAAATGAACTGAATTGATGCATTAAAGTTATTAATAATAATTAATAAATGAAAAGGTCATATTTTCATACACTAATTTTAAATCAACTTCAAGGTTGATTTACTGCGTTTTTGTGTGTAGTCTCTGCTGATGCACCAACTTGTGATGTCGCTTCCCACCTTTTCTTCCCTTTTTGGGTTGATTTGGGACTAGTTAGGGTATCATTTACTCCTAAAGTAGTAGCTACTTTAAATAAATACTAATAAAGCTACTTTAAACCTCTTTATGATGACATCATTTGTTCGTATATTTCGTGATTGTTATAGTGATATGTTGTTATGTATGTATATATATAGTTAAACCTCTTTATGATGACATCATTTGTTCGTATATTTCGTGATTGTTATAGTGATATGTTGTTATGTATGTATACTGACATTTTATTTTTAGATCTCATTTAACTATTATAAATAAAAGTATGCAAACCATTATTTTTTTGTACTTTTTATATTATAAACGAAAATAATATACTTGTTAATTTTATAATCTCAAATGATTTTCATATCTCATTAATTTAATGGAGGTCGTAACATCATTCCATACTTTTACAAAAGTGTTAATTGCTTGTCGTAAATTGAACTTGTTGTCAAAAGATATCATTTTAGATATTCGTACTTGAAATTTACTATGTGCATACATTAATGATGACTATTATAGATATTTTAATTTTTATACATAATATTTTTTACAAAATATTATTACATAATATATGATTGTTATAAAAAGGTAATTTTACAAAGAATAAACTCATAATGAATGTAACTGATGTTATAGATAGAATGTTGTATTGATTGTCGCAAATTGAACTTGTTGTCATTAGATATCCTTCTAGATATTCGTACTTGAAATTTACTATGTGCAGACATTAATGATGACTATCATAAATATTTTAATTTTTATACATAATATTTTTTATAAAATATTATTATACAATATATGACTGTTATAAAAAAGTAATTTTACAAAAAATGTACTTCATAATGAATGTCACTGCTGTTATAGAGAAGTAAAATATAACATGAAAAATTAATTTCAGAGAAAATCAAGTCGTTATAATAAAATATTATTATAACGAATGACAATTATATGAGAGAGTGATAATATATATCAAAAAGTACTAAACAAGCAGTATTAAATCTTTCACAAGCTATAGTACTTCAATCTGCTCGGAGCAAAAATTTCATATCCTTTGATCATATCTTTTCATACTAGCATATCTTTAATGAGTTTGACAATTATTAGACAATATGTATCCACTTATAATTCTTCATATCTCATTGGCTAATTTGTGTGCTTGATTAATGCCCCAATGTCTTGTAATAAGGTTTGAAGTAAAACTCATGATAGCTGAATATCCTAATATCCACTTACGTGGACTTATATATACATAATATAAAGAGACACAAAATCGTCAATTATATATTAACAAAAAAATTGCACATAAATATTATAAGTAACAGTAGTTAATAATTAAAAATATTAAAAAATAAAGAAAAACTCTTTAACTCTCCCATTAGTAATATATAGTGTCACATAATCGTCAGAGCAACGGAGTAAAGCGGACTGTTTGAAATTTTGACTCTTATCTCTGTAAATAAGGAGCTAAAAATAAACTCTTTAAGAAGACCCTCATTCTCAATGCAAGTTAGCTCTTATTTGTGTTTAGTGAGTACACTGCCTAACATATATACTCCACACTTAATTCAACACAATAATGAGACATTCTTGCCCCCAGGGCACAGACGAGTTGGTAAATGACAAGGTGATTGGGTACAATCACTCCGACGTTGCGGGTTCGAATCCGTGTGGTGACAGTCTTTGCTGAAATATTTCAAGGGTTGTTGTTAGGTTCGTGTCCCATTAATTCTCTCCCTTACAAGACTGTCACTCGCGCATATACCCCGATTTACATCTCACCTGGCCAAGGAACCTCTGATACAGGTGGGGGATTTCACCTTCACAAAATAATGAGACATTCTTTGAGTATATGATTGCGGAAAGTGAGGATTAGTTGCCTATGGGACATGAGGGGTTGACAGGATCGAGTCCAACGAAATACTTTACTAAATTTAACAAACAGACAAAATAACCTTTTGAAAATGATTTTGTCATAAATTGGTGACTGGTCCTGACATCCAGCTCAAAGGATTGACTTTTTAGGCAACTCGTTTTAACTTTCACACCCCAAAATTGCACTTCACACACTGAAATACGGATGAGATGAATATACATTTATATGTTTTTAATTAGAAATTTCAATTTCAAATTTTACAAGTAAAAAATCTCTAGTGAAAATATTTTTACCTAATAGACTTTATGCTGTTTGAATCTGAATAGAATTTCTCTATTTTAATTAGAGATTTCGTTATTTTAATCTTGAGAGTGAAAAAAATCTCATCAACAAAAAGTATTTTTATTGTGAGTCAATTATCCCGATTAAAAAGAGAATTGAATGAAACGACTAACTTAACATATTGGTTTTTTTTATGGGGAGGGGGTTGGGCTCTTATGTTCAGTCTATAATAATTGATAGCAGAGCAAATTTATCGCTTGAGAACACAACTCAAACCCTGGACGTGTGAACTGTGGCAGACTTGGACCAAAATGGGTGCCAAGATCAGTGACCTGAATCAAAGAAGTGACAAGGTCGGTTGTTGTTGTTTTCCAATTACCCGTTTGTCCTTCATTGATTAATATACTAATCTTTTGAGTTACGCTTCCTTGTTCAGTTTATAACATTTTTCATTTCATGTTAATGAATGTTTTACATGTTAAATTAGAATTAATTAGATCAGTAAATTTTCGGACACCATTAATCCAAAAAGGGGGTCAATGTTCCTACTAATTATTTTCATGTGCGGATCTTTTGTGGTCCCTTTACTTCTCACTTTCTTATTTTCTTCAAAAGTTCCCTTCATGGACTTTTATTTATTTTCAACCTTCATGGAATAACTAGGCGTACGGAATTTGGTAATAGGTACCTTTCATTATCTATAGTTTGTTGACTAAAATTATTTTAAACTCCATGTAATATGATATTTTTTTTCACTCGATATACAGTATTTGCTTTGGATCGAATATTGAATTCGCACCGAAAAGTACTAATATGATTCACCAATATATATTCTTCTAGTTTTTTTATTAAAAAAATCACACAGTGTTTGGTATCTATGTTTGCTTTGGATCGAATATTGAATTCGCACTGAAAAGTACTAATATGATTTACCAATATATATTCTTCTAGTTTTTTTATAAAAAAAATCACCTAGTGTTTGGTATCCATGTTTGCTTTGGATCGAATATTGAATTCGCACTGAAAAGTACTAATATGATTCACCAATATATATATTCTTCTAGTTTTTTTATAAAAAAAACTACCTAGTGTTTGGTATCCATGTTTGCTTTGGATCGAATATTGAATTCACACTGAAAAGTACTAATATGATTCACCAATATATATTCTTCTAGTTTTTTATAAAAAAAATCACCTAGTGTTTGGTATCCATGTTAGGGCCCAACTAAATCCGGAGTTGAGCCGGAAAGTCCCACATTGTGGATAAAACACTCCTTAACAAGGACAATTTCATGCCCATCTCAAATCGAAAACCTCTAAATAAGAATGAATAAGTACTTATCACTCTATCACGATCCTTATTGGTATATATTATTATAGTTCAACATGAAATATTCGAATTCTTTATATATTAGAATTTTGTAATAATATGCATACGTAATATTGTTGGAAATTTGCCTTTGGCGGGAGTTGCGACCGACCAACTTTAACGGCTTAAACACTAGTGTAACGTATGTTGGAGAATCCGGTTCTTCACACATGCATGATCTACTAAGTACGTAGATAACCGTAGGGCCAAGAATCGTCAAATTTCATTGAGAAATGAAAGAGATATTGGTTCACGAAGTAAGGTGTTTGAAGCATGGAAAGTGTGGTATTGTGTGTAATTCTCCCACATCGGTAGAGGAAGAAAGAATTGTTGTGTATATAAGACTCGAAATTGGTTTGGGGTTTGGGACCCCAAGGGGTATCCCATGTGTTTAAAGGAGGGAGGACCTAGATGTGCTTCGGTTCGAGGAAAGACCACACGCGCGCCGCCGCCGCCCGCCCGTCCCGTCCGGTTCGAGTTTCGGTTCCGGTCACGGTCACGGGTACCGCGGGTCTTCGATATTATCTTTTTGGGCCGAAAAACTTTGCCGAAGTACGCTTTGATCCCGTGTTTCGGATATACGCTTTGGACCGAATTCTTTCGTATGTGCGCTTTGGTCCCCGAAGTTTCAAGATGTACGAGTTTGTTCCCCGAAGTTTCCGGATGTACAGTTTGGTCCCCGAAGTTTCCGAACTTCGAAATTTCGACGGTCAAAAACAGAATGCCCAAGACTCAATTCACCATTTATTTTGGCTGAATTACTCCTCCTATAATGGCCAAATCCGTTGGTCTTTCTCCCATTAATGGTGGTGGCTTTACTACCTCCATAATGGCCATTATTTGGCTGTTATGGAGGGCAGTAATCAGCCCCCTCCCTCACCTATTTAAACACCCCCTTACACCATTGTTGAGCACTAAGAATGACAAAAGAGATGCTTTGCAAAACAAAGGCACGAAAATACACAACCAAAATAGATTTCTTCCTACAACTTCCAAGCATCATTTCGTTACTCAATATTCTTCACGGTAGCTCTTGAGTTTCCTTTGCTCAAGGGTTCCATTGCTGTTTTATCTTGGGAGACAAATTGTCCAGGACGTATAAAGGATACATACGGGGCAATATTGTCTTAAGGACAGAGTGCTACACTCGACTCAGCATAAACCAGTTTCCATTTTTCGATTTCAACAAAATCGTAATTTCGCTTTTGTTGTTATATTGTAATTTTCAGATTTCTAGTTGAATTATTGAAATCTTTATTTATCCTTTCGAATACTTGTAATAGTTAAATACTTCCCGTACTGCTTTATAAAGTACCATAGAGCAAAATCTCCCAACAAATATAACGTGTTGCATTTGGACTCTTTTGTCACTCTTCAATTTGGTATAGTCTTGCACATGATAAAGCTGACAAGTTGAAATCACACAAATGGGACAGACTAATTAAGTATCTTTCTCAGATTTGTATTAGAGGTAGGCTAAAGTTAATTTCTTGCCTATAACATAAGTAGGAAATGTAAACTTGATGATGTTGTACCAACCTATTTTATATGAGAAAGAACAACATATAAAGCGGCTGATGTAGCCTTAGTGCTGAGAATGCAGCTGAATTCAGTATTTTTAATACGAAATATAAATATTTATATCAAAAAAAATAAATTATTAGAGTATGAACTCACAATTTTGAAAGTACGAGTTCACTACTAAGAACTCATTCGAATTATATTACTAGAAAATGGGACACATTGGTCTTACCCAGAGGCGGCAAATATAGCCTTGTTGAATTGCTCCAACTAAACTAATATTTTTTTATGGGCACATAAATATATCTGAGAATTTACTAAAACTTAAATAAATATGAAATTGTGAATTCATAATTGTAAAAATACTACAATAGAATATTCAATAGTACAAATTTAAGAGTTGAACCGACTAAATTTAATCTTTTTTAGTGAGTTCATTGCCCAAATCACGTCGGTTCAGAATTTAAAGTTTATGTGTTTCTATAGTAATATTAAAATAATATTTAATAATAATAATTGAGTTCATAGTCAATTATCGAGTTCCTGCGAATCCGTATGTATATATAAAATTTAAGAAAAGGTTATCGAGTTCCCGTAAATACGTAGATTATGCTCTAGATCAGTCATTGTTGACACACTTATGGGTAACTCTAGAGACTGCAACTACATCAGAACAATATTCAGGCGGCTCATAATACCGTGTCATTTCATTCTAGGTGGGCTCATCCGCATTCCCTCTGCCATTTCTGTTGGAAATTTGCCTTTGGCGGGAGTTGCGACCGACCAACTTTAACGGCTTAAACACTAGTGTTACGTATGTTGGAGAATTCGGTTCTTCACACATGCATGATCTACTAAGTACGTAGATAACCGTAGGGCCAAGAATCGTCAAATTTCATTAAGAAATGAAAGAGATATTGGTCCACGAAGTGAGGTGTTTGAAGCATGGAAAGTGTGGTATTGAGTTCAATTCTCCCACATCGGTAGAGGAAGAAAGAATTGTTGTGTATATAATACTCGAAATTGGTTTGGGGTTTGGGACCCCAAGGGGTATCCCATGTGTTTAAAGGAGGGAGGACCTAGATGTGCTTCGGTTCAAGGAAAGACCACACGCGCGCCGCCGCCGCCCGCCCGTCCGGTCCGGTTCCGATTCCGGTTCCGGGTTCCGGGTTCCGGGTTCCGGGTTCTCGGGTTCTCGGGTCGCGGGTCGCGGGTGCGGGCTGCGGGCTGCGGGCCTTCTGATATTATCTTTTTGGGCCAGAGAACTTTGCCAGAAGTGCAGTTTGATCCCAGAAGTTTCAGATGTACAGTTTGGACCAGAATTCTTTCAGATGTACAGTTTCGTCCAAAGCACTCAATTCAGCCATTTATTTTGGCTGAATTACTCCTCCAATAATGGCCAATTCCGTTGGTCTTTTCACCATTTATTTTGGTGGCTTTACAGCCCTCCCTCACCTATATAAACACCCCTTCACCATTGTTGAGAAACACAGAAAATATACTAGCTATATACACGAAAATACACAAGCAAATCAGTTTCTTCCTACACCTTCCTTGCATCATTTCTTGCTCAATATTCTTCAAGGTAGCATTTGAGTTTCCTTTGCTCAAGTGTTCCCTTGCTGTTTTATCTTGGGAGACAAATTGTCCAGGACGTATAAAGGATACATACGGGGCAATATTGTCTTAAGGACAGAGTGCCACACTCGACTCAGCAAAAACAGAAAAATAGTTTTTCATTTTCATCTTTGTAATTTCCAGTTTTATAGTTGAATTGTAATTTCAATTCTTACATTAGCAGTTGTTTGTAATTTCCGTTTCCTGCAATCCTTGTAAACTTCCAACAACTTAAGACAATATTAGCTTACTGAAACTGCTATAACATGGCTGGAAATATGTCCGATGTTGCTACTACTGCTGCTGCCTCTCGAGGCAATGTTGCTACCAATGCTTTTCTCGCTCAAGGCAACACCGCCGCCTTTGCTTTTCTGCTGCTTTGCCGCCATCGCTCAAGGCAGTAACACCGCTGCCTTCCCGGCTACTGGAGCTCCACCCTCTTCTTCACACCACCATGATCGCCCTGAAAAATTCATGGGATCTGAATTCAAAAGATGGCAGCAAAAGATGCTGTTTTATCTAACAGTTATGGGCATGGCCCGATTCCTTACGGAAGATCCTCCACAAGCTGGAGATGAAATGGACTCTTCGCCTGCAGAAACGGGTGAAGGGGGCCTTGGTATCCATGTCGTTAACGGCATGAAGATGGTTCGTGATGCATGGAATCATAGCGATTTCATGTGCAAGAACTATATACTAAACTCGCTTGCGCACCCTCTCTACACGGTCTATTGCACCGTTGGCACCGCCAAAGAGTTGTGGGAAAATCGCAAAAGAAGTACAACGCACAAGATGCGGGTACTAAGAAGTTCATCGTTGGGAAATTTCTAAAATTCCAAATGGTGGACAGCAAGACAAATGATGTCCCAAGTCCAGGAATTTCGGATGATTCTACATCACCTGGATTTGGAAGGACTGAAACCAAACGAGCAGTTTTTGGTTGCATCGCTGATTGAGAAGTTACCTCCTTCATGGAATGAGTTTATGAGTTACTTGAAACTCAAGACAAAGGAGATGACCTTTGAAGAGCTTGTTATCAAACTGCAAATCCAGGAAGATAATAAGAAGACCTTGCCAAAGGGTAGACAACCTGCCGAGGCGAAGGCGAATGGGCGAGGCCAAAGGGAACTCAAGCAAGAAGCGGAAGTTCCAGAAAGACGGCAAAGCCCCTGCAGCAGAGATGTTCAGAGGTAATTGTCATCACTGTGGTAAACCTGGTCATAGGATCAAGGAATGCCGCAAGCTCAAGACTGAGCAACAGCAGAAAGCCAAGTCTAAAGGCAAGGCTCAAGCAAACGTCGTCAAGGACACGCTCCCGGATGACATGATCGAGGAATTCGCCGCTGCAGCCGTGCTAGAAGCCAACTTGGTTGAGAACCCGATGCAAGTGGTGGTTGGACACAGTGCTACAAGGCACATCTGTTCCAACAAAGATGCCTTCTCCACGTACACACCAGTCGCTGACAAGAAGCTGTTCATGGGCAACAACGCTTCTTCCGACGTGATGGGGGTTGGAAAGGTGGTCCTGAAGATGACTTCCGGCAAGGAACTTACTCGAAGGAAGTAATGCACGTCCCGATATTAGAAGAAATTTAATTTCGGAACCTTATTGGTTAATGCTTTGGTTTTAGGCTAGTATTTGAATCAAATAAATTTGTACTCACTAAAAATGGCACATTTGTAGGAAGAGGCTTCGTCTGTGAAGGCCTTTTCAAAGTGAATGCCATGTCTCGTATTGCGTCAAGGAAATAAAGTTGAGTCTTCTTCTTATTTGCTTGAGTCTTCTAATTTATGGCATCATAGATTAGGACACGTAAACTACAAGTCTATTCAAAGGTCGGTAAAGATGGAGTTGTTGCCTTCTATCGACGTAAACCCTCAACATAAGTGTGAGGTGTGCGTAGAGGCAAAACTTACTAAGCTTCCTTTTCGATCCGTCGAAAGGAATACCGCTCCTCTAGAACTTATTCACACGGATATATGTGATTTGAAGTTTGTACAAACTAGAGGGGGAACAAGTACTTTGTGACATTTATAGATGATAGCACAAGGTATTGTTACCTTTACTTGTTGAAAAGTAAGGATGAAGCCTTTGAAGCGTTTCGACGTTACAAAGCGAAGTTGAGAATCAACTTAGCCTACGGATTAAATCCATTCGTAGCGATAGAGGGGAGAATATGTAGCGCCATTTGAGGAATATTGTGCCCAAGAGGGCATTATTCATCAAACGACGGCTCCATACTCACCTCAATCAAACGGTGTAGCGGAACGAAAGAACCGCACATTAAAGGAAATGATGAATGCCTTGCTTATCAATTCCGGTCTTCCCCAAAACATGTGGGGAGAAGTCGTCCTTATCGCTAATACGATTCTTAACGAGTCCCACATAAGAGTAAGGATAAAACTCCATATGAATCATGGAAGGGAAAGAAACCCACCTACAAATATTTTAAGGTGTGGGGTTGTCTGGCAAAGGTTGAAGTACCCAAGCCAAAGCAGGTCAAGATTGGGCCTAAGACTGTAGATTGCATATTCATCGGATATGCAAATAACAGTAGTGCTTATCGCTTCTTAGTGCATAAGTCGATATTCCGATATCCACCAGGGTACAATAATGGAATCAAGGAATGCTCTATTCTTTGAAAGTACCTTTCCTAGAAAGGAAAAAGACATAACCTCTCTCAAACGAAGTTATGCACAAAGCTCTCAAGAACCGGGAGTCCTTGACTGCCCGGATCTGAATGGTTCAGATCTAGCGAATCTCGAGGTGGCTGAACATCCGGAATCTAGTGTTCCAGATTCTCAGAACTTGGAGACTCCAGAGATGGATCTAAGGCGAAGTAAAAGGGCCAGGAAGGATAAATCCTTCGGTCCTGACTTTGTAGCTTACATGGTTAATGATGAACCAAGGACAATTGCTCAGGCGTTGTCAACTCCAGAAGCACCGCTCTGGAAAGAAGCTATTGAGAGTGAAATAAGCTCCATTCTGCATAACCATACTTGGGAGTTGGTTGATCTTCCTCCGGGAAATAAACCGTTGGGTTGTAAATGGATACTCAAACGGAAATACAAGGCAGATGGGTCTATAGACAAGTACAAGGCCAGGTTGGTAGTCAAGGGCTATCGGCAAACAGAAGGCTTTGACTACTTTGATACCTACTCCCCGGTATCCCGGATGACATCCATACGGGTATTCATTGCGATCGCAGCTTTGCGTGACCTTGAAATACACCAAATGGACGTCAAGACAGCCTTCCTAAATGGTGATTTGGAAGAAGAAATATATATGGACCAACCCGAGGGGTACGTGGTTCAAGGACAAGAGAAGAAAGTCTGTCGACTTGTCAAATCTCTGTACGGGCTGAAACAAGCCCCGAAGCAATGGCACGAAAAATTTGATAGTACTCTACTATCGAAGGGTTTCGCCATTAATGAGTGTGATAAATGTGTCTACATGAAAGGTAACTCGACTCGTTTGTTATGATATGCCCGTATGTAGACGACATGTTAATCACGGAAGCGATCCTAGGGTCATCCTAGAGACTAAGAACATGTTGAAACAATGCTTCGACATGAAGGATATGGGTATCGCAGATGTCATCTTAGGGATTAAAATCTCTAAGACGTCGACGGCTAGTCTTATCTCGGTCTCACTACATCGAGGATGTTTTGAGAAAGTTCGAGATGTTAGACAGCTTCACCGATAAAGTCACCAATGGATTCAAATCAAAAGCTTGATAAGAATCTTGGTGCACCTGTATACCAGGAGCGATATGCACAGTGATCGGTAGTTTGATGTATATAACAAACCGCACCCGACCCGATATTGCTTACGCAAAATAAGTTGGCTAGGTTCACCCGTAATCCAAGTGATAATCACTGGAAGGCGTTGAATCGGGTATTACAATACTTGAAATACACGTTAAATTACGGTTACACTATTCGAGATATCCAAAGTACTAGAGGGGTACAAAGTGATGCAAACCGGATATCTCGATATAGAGAACACCAAGTCCACCAAATGTGGGTATGTATTTACAATTGGTGGTGGGGCCGTGTCTTGGAAATCCTCTAAGCAAACTTGCATCGCCCGATCCACAATGGAATCGGAGTTTATCGCTTTAGACAAAGCGAGAGAAGAAGCCGAGTGGCTTCATGACTTCTTAGAGGATGTTCCGTGTTGGAACAAACCCGTACCTTCGGTAATGATCCACTCGACGATCGGTCGGCTCTAGGAAGGGCACGGAATGCTATGTACAACGGCAAGTCTCGTCATATTCGACGGAGGCATAAGACCGTTAGGCAACCGATCACCACGGGTATAATATCCATTGATTACATTAAATCAAAGGATAATATAGCGACCCATTGACAAAGGGCTTACCCAAAGATCGATGACTTGCTGTCTAGGGGAATGGGCTTAAAACCCAAAATATAAGGACCAATACAAAGGTGGTAACCCAACCTTACGAACCGGAGATCCCAATTTGGTTCAATGGGAAAACTAAGTCAGTAAAGGTTCGCCTTGATCGCTTCAAGAAAGCATGAGCACTTCGGATAGTGATTTCGAAAAGAAACACCAAATCCAAAGCCGTTCCCGCGATAGACATTAAGTGCTATCTGCAGTATGGGTAAAGGTTAAGTTTTCAAAACTCGTAATGATCCTCAACAACAGGCTAGGTTCTTGGGAAACTTTTAATGGTTCCTAACACTTGTGAAGTGGGGTATAGCAGGATACCTTGTAGGAGACCACCTATTTAAGTGCGAGGACAGGCCGCCTCAAAATGAACGCACTTAAGAATCCAAGACGTTGTCCATGGCCAAAACGGACAAAACATTACGAAGAAGAGAGTAAGGGAATTTGTTGTGTTGGTATCATTGTCTTGGCTTACACTAAACACTGACGGTTCAAGACATCACGTTCACCGCGCAAAAGTAGTAAGTCCGATGGTATTCAACTATGGAAGGTTCAAAGCTGAGGCTACCTCTCCTTATGCAACATCGGTCCGCTGAAATATTGCTGGAAATGGAAAAGGCACCATGTGAGTGCGCCAAAATCTCTTTCAAGAGGGGTTGTTGGAAATTTGCCTTTGGCGGGAGTTGCGACCGACCAACTTTAACGGCTTAAACACTAGTGTTACGTATGTTGGAGAATTCGGTTCTTCACACATGCATGATCTACTAAGTACGTAGATAACCGTAGGGCCAAGAATCGTCAAATTTCATTAAGAAATGAAAGAGATATTGGTCCACGAAGTGAGGTGTTTGAAGCATGGAAAGTGTGGTATTGAGTTCAATTCTCCCACATCGGTAGAGGAAGAAAGAATTGTTGTGTATATAATACTCGAAATTGGTTTGGGGTTTGGGACCCCAAGGGGTATCCCATGTGTTTAAAGGAGGGAGGACCTAGATGTGCTTCGGTTCAAGGAAAGACCACACGCGCGCCGCCGCCGCCCGCCCGTCCGGTCCGGTTCCGGTTCCGGTTCCGGGTTCCGGGTTCCGGGTTCCGGGTTCTCGGGTTCTCGGGTTCACGGGTCGCGGGTCGCCGGGCCGTGGGCCGTGGGCCGTGGGCCTTCGATATTATCTTTTTGGGCCGAGAACTTTGCCGGAAGTGCGCTTTGATCCCGTGTTTCGATGTACGCTTTGGACCAGAATTCTTTCAGATGTACAGTTTGGTCCAAAGCACTCAATTCAGCCATTTATTTTGGCTGAATTACTCCTCCAATAATGGCCAATTCCGTTGGTCTTTTCACCATTTATTTTGGTGGCTTTACTACCTCCATAATGGCCATTATTTGGCCAATAATGGCTGTTATGGAGGCAGCTAAACAGCCCTCCCTCACCTATATAAACACCCCTTCACCATTGTTGAGAAACACAGAAAATATACTAGCTATATACACGAAAATACACAAGCAAATCAGTTTCTTCCTACACCTTCCTTGCATCATTTCTTGCTCAATATTCTTCAAGGTAGCATTTGAGTTTCCTTTGCTCAAGTGTTCCATTGCTGTTTTATCTTGGGAGACAAATTGTCCAGGACGTATAAAGGATACATACGGGGCAATATTGTCTTAAGGACAGAGTGCCACACTCGACTCAGCAAAAACAGAAAAATAGTTTTTCATTTTCATCTTTGTAATTTCCAGTTTTATAGTTGAATTGTAATTTCAATTCTTACATTAGCAGTTGTTTGTAATTTCCGTTTCCTGCAATCCTTGTAAACTTCCAACAATTTCAACCACCAATCTTGGCATATATACCAAACACTTGTTGGAAATTTGTCTTTGGTGGGAGTTGCGTCCACCCATCTTTAATGACTTAAACACTAGGGTTCCGCATGTTGGAGACTTTGATTCTTCACACGTTCATAATCTACTAAGTGAGTAGATGACCGTAAGGCCAAGGATCGTCAAATTTCGTTGAGAAATGAAAGAGATATTGGTCCATGAAGTGAGACGTTTGAAGCATGAAAATGTGGTGTGGAACAATTCTCCCTCATCGGTGGGGGAAGGAAGATTTGTTCATTTTAAAAGTCTCAAAATTGGCTAAGAGTTTGGGACCCCAAGGGGTAACCCATGTGTTTAAAGGAGGGAGGACCTAGGTGTGCTTAGGTTCAAGGCTAAGCCCACGCGCGCCGCCGCCGCCCATTCGACTCGGGCTTCGGGCTGATATTATCTTTTTGGACCCAAATTGCTTAATATTTACAGTTTGGTCCCTGGAGTTTAAAACTCCATTACTTTGCACATCAATTCAGTCATTTACTTGGCTGAATAACTCTTCACTAAAGCTCCATTACATAGCTCATTAATTCAGTCATTTACTTGGCTGAATAACTCCTCACTAATTGTCATTACATGGCTATTAACAACCATTAGTTGGCCAGTTGAGAAGTCACCCTCCATGCACTATTAATTGGAGTCTTTGGCTCAATTGTTGAGACTAGAGAAAAAACCGAAACAAATCAGAAATCTTCTTCCTACTCTCCAGCATCATTTCGTTACTCTAAGTTCTTCAAAGTAACACTTGAGTTTCCTTTGCTCATTTGTTAAGTTGTTGTTTTATCTTGGGAGACTATTGTCCAGAACGTAAAAGGATATATACGGGGCAATCTCGCCTTAAAGACAGAGTGTCATCACTCGACCCAGCAAAACATCAAAGTTGTTGTAATTTCAGATTGTTTGTGGAAAATTCAGTTTGTTGTAATAGTTAGCAATTATTTATTTTCCGTTTTCTGCAATTGTTGTAACCCACAACACTTCCTATTCATCAAAAAAACTCTTAGCGCTCTGCTCGAGGCACTTCGTCACTAACTTTCAGTTCTGGCACTATAACAACAACAACATTTGCGGTCGTGGTAGCAATCGCACGTACGTCTACGACTGGTAGAGACTAAAATATTATCTCTAAATATGAGTTCCCTTAATTATATTTTTTTTCTCATTGTTGCATCAAATTATATTTAAAAAATTGTTAAATGACGAACAAAACAATATTAAATTTTGTCAAATTTAAAGTGCTGAATTGTTTAATGTATACTTAAGGGACTATTTTGCATTACCCTCATAGTCTATTTAGATGGTCGTTATCCATAGTTTCATAATGTACAATATCGTATTGTATAATATAGCATGGTATTATATTGTACTGTATTAATAAATACAATGTTTGGATGAACTGTATCGCTTGTTGTGGTTTAATAATTTATATATTATTTAATTTGACTGTATTATATTGTATAATAACATATAATTTTACTAAAATACCCTTATCCATTAATTAAAAACTTAGTTTTTGTTATGAAATCATTATATTCATTAATTAAGAGTAGGTGTCATTTAGATATACATGTATGTTATTAATTGTTATCTAACTTATCTTATTAATACTCTCATAAAGATATGTAACATTCGGTGGTTTCATACCCTATAAAAGAGATGTTTTCATCATTTTATAAACACATAAAAAATAAATAATAAAGGCATTAATTCTCATATTTCTTGTCTCTATTTTTTGTTTATTATTTATATATTTCACTCTTATTTTACAATACGTTATCAGCACGAGACTCTGCCTTGAGCACTTCTTTTGAAAAGATCAAAGGTATGTGTTTTACAAATCCACCTTAACAATGGTATCATATTGATTTCTCAATCTTGTGGATATCTGCAATTGTTTGATTTCAATATATGAAACTCATCAATATGAGTGTGGCGAATTAATTAAATAATGGTCATTGAATTCACACATAGCTTGATTATATTTTATATATGTTGATGTTTACACAGTTACTATTTCAATATGATGATGGTAATAATTAAGCTCCTATATATTGAGGTTTAGAAAGATATGTTTAGTTTCTTTTTTCCCCAATGCAACGAATGAATGTATTGAAGATATGTTAGAGAAAATTTCTCCACATCATATATATGTCTCGATTTGCTCCTGAAGTAAGTTCTAAGTTATCATTGTTTGATATGTTTAAGGCACACTGAGATATGTTCCATTCCTGAAGAATGGGGAATTTTGATAAATGTTATAAGTACAGATCCATTCCTTGAAGTGAATGTGACAATATGCATTAAAACTTATATATACGAACGTGCATTTGGTTGTGAAGTTATCACGACTCACCTCCAGAAGAGGTATAATAATTGAGAAAAAAAATATTCTAACTCCCGAAGTAGTAAACTCCAAATTCTGCTCCCGAAGTAGCAAACTCAGAAATCTGCTCCCAAAGTAACAAATTTTAAACTCTACTCCTTAAGTAATAAATCTTTGAACTCTACTCCGAAAGTAGTAGAACTTTGAAAGTAGTAAAACTTTAAATTTTACTCTTGAAGTAGTAAATCTGAAATTTACTCTTGAAGTAGTGAATTCAAAATTTATTCCCGAAGCACCAAGTCTCTGAAATTTACTCCCGAAGTAGTAGAACTCTTAAATTTACTCTCGTATTAGTAGAATTTTGAACTTTACTCCCGAAGTGGTAAATCGTTGAACTTTACTCCCCAAGTAGTATGATTTTAAATTTTACTTTCAAAAGGGTTCAACTTTGAAATTTACTTCTTTTACTTCCCAAAATCTGTTGTGAGTTTATAATGCATGTAAAATTTTTTCTTATTTTCTTGCAAGCTTCATTTTAGTTATTTAAGGTGACAAGATAACGACGGAAATATTTATATTTACTTTGCTACAATTTTCTTAAAGTATTGGGATGTACTACTAAGGAATGAGTTTATATATATTTTGATGGTCTAGAAGTATTGGTATGATTTTTGACAAGCGGAAAAATGTTTGAGAAGCGGTGTTTTCTTGTGGTTGAGTGAAATAATGAGCTATTGAAAAAATTATGTATAAAGCGCATCTAAATGACCAGGTTTCATTCCCCGAAGTGAATGAAGAAATACCACAACACACCTCCTGCAGAGATTGAATAACAAAGGATATAAATGTTATTTTGTGGTATGAAGATCATTGTTCCATGTACCTGTCGCACGTCAAATCATCTTGAAAACTTTTATTATGTATCATTCTAGGGCAAAAAGATACAAATTGTGTAGAATACTATCTACTATAACCACATTGATATATTATGGTTACTGTCGCAACTTTGATGATAAATATTCGAATGTTAATGGTATTCTCCCTGGACGAGATGTATGAAATACTAAAGTTTAGAACTTACATCATTTATAAATTGTATTGTCTTTAAATGTCCATTTAATTACTATGTATTTCATGACACCAGTAGTGCCTAACTATAATTTCTTTTATGATACGAGCAATATCTGCGCAATATTTGGTTGTATAAAATTAATGATCAAGTACTCCAGAAGAGCTAACTATTTATCTAGAAGATCATGACACTAATAGTGTCCAAATAATATGTGTGATTATGGAGAATAAATTAGAGGCTTCTAAAGAGCTTATATACAATTATGCAATTCGTTCTAAATTGTAATATACGAAGTTGTTATGATCGAAACACAAGTTGTAGTAAACACGAAGTTTACTCAAGTAAATAGGATATCATATTGAAGCTATAATTAATCGGAGGATTAAATATCTTTAAAATCATAGTGGGTAAGAAATATGTATGTGAATGATTACCCTCTTTATTCTCCAAAATGCACTACACAAATATAAGCATGATGAAATCATATGTCACGGTAAATCATAAGTTTATTGGTACACAAAAAAATCATGTCATAGTAAACCGGAAGTTTACTAAAACAAATAACACATGACATGGTAACTTGAAGTTTACTAGTACAAATAATTTTATCAATTGACATGACAATTTTGGTTGTCCTAATTTAAATCTGATATGCTAAGTTTGTATTCGGAATATATTGATGAACTAGAAGATTCTTCAAGAATTAATTTGCGTATTATCATGATAAGTTGACTACATCAGCTAATGTTGGGATTGAATTCTATAAATTCTGAAAAATATAAAAGGAGAATAAGGGTCCGTTCACATGTTATGTGATGTCTTAAATAGATGCATCGATAAGGCGGTCACATGTGCGTTTATTATCAACCCGCAGTTTGACATATGCAAAGTTACTTGCTCAAAATAATTGAGTTGAGAGCACAATTTTCAGATTTTGTAATCAAGATAATTCATCTTGTTAATGCTAGTTTATATTCAAGCTGGTTTAGCGTTGAATGCCTCCGATAAATAGCTAGACCATTGCGAATGAGAACAAAACTTCATGTGTAGAAATATGATATATTGCATACAACGATGTTTGCATGCTTCAGACTAATAAATTATGATAAATTCTCCCCTCATAATTGATTCAAGGTCAGAAACCAAATATTTTTATTTAATAGTTTTTGTTGTGCAGTATATGATTAATGAATCTACCATGATGCACACAGATGGATTCCCCAAAGAAGGTCGAAATGTATGTTAGTTTTTTTAATATAAGGGGGAGAGAATAAACAACTAAGAAATATGTTCTTCAGTATGATCCTCGTTCAAGCGATAATTAATTCAAGTCAAATGCTAAAAGCATTTGCTTACCCAACTATTTCATATTCTAGATGCAAGATTCTCCTAAATGTTCCTGAGGGACAGGTTTACAACATGTGTGAAGCATGGTATACAAATCGGTTTCAAATGCAATATCCTTGGAAAAAATAAAGAGCAAATGATCAAAATGATCATAATAATGTGGCAATGTGCTCTTGAAGAGCCTACGACATAACACTTCATAAAACTTCATACGAAGTTCAGGTACCTGAAAAAATAATAATGAAGTGATAAGATCTCAGTAAGTTATGTCTAATTGCAAACCGATACAAAATGATATCTCGTCGACAATATATTTGATACAATATAGTGCGCAATATTGTATAATATTACGAGGATTTGAATTCTACGTTTCTTAGAGCATATTGATGTAGAAATAATTACCAAGTAGATACATCTTGGTAAATTTACTGGACCTGCAGTCCTAACATCCGAAGATGCCATGTAAATTAAATACTAAATGAAAATTATCTCAGCCTATATGACTTACGTGACAAAATTTATATGAATTTGTTTGAAGGATTCAAAATGTCTGAAGCATATACAAGTTATTGAAAATCTTGTTTGTAATCCTTAAACGGATTAAATGAACTAAGGTTGATGTACTGAAATCACCTTAATAAATATTTATTGATGAGGGGTACAAAGATGATTCTTTTTACCTTTATCCTTTTATGATATTCAAAATCTTTCATAATGTTGTGCAAGTTGCTGATTTGAATATTATTGAAGCGTTTGAAGAGTTTTCGAAAAGCAATAGACTGCCTGCTAAAAGAAGTTGAAATGAGAAAATTAGATTGGTCCTGAAGTACCATATATTTGTTCAATTGATGCATTTATTTATCTTGCTATAACTGTGAGCATGATATAATTTCCTCCTTACATGGAGATACTTAAATAAGATCAATTGCATATTATCGATTTGATGAGATAATTTTTTCAAAATTAGGGGGAGATAATAATGAAATAAAAAGAAAAATTTTATGGAATAATTCATCACTGTCTCATCTTGATCCACATGCTTCTATTTGTGAGCAAGAGGTCCAAAAGATTATTCACTTGCAGAAAATAGCAAATCAAATGTCAGACGCATTTACAGATTTAAAAAAGATTACCAAATCACATATCCCTGTAGAGAATGTCTCAATTCATATTGATGTCCTTGTAGGACTATCTACTAGTATGAGTACAAAGCACACCTGGAGCATGATAGACCATTGGGTTCTAAGGATCGAAATCCTAGAAAAATAAAAATAAATGGTCAAGATGACACTAAGAAAGAATCTCATAAATAAATGTAAGATTTGATCAATCCTGATATTCTTGAAGAATCAATGAGCTGCAAACTCAAGAAAATGAAGAAATATCAATAAACTCAATTGATGTTAGGACTAATTTGAATCGTTTGAAAATAAATGTGGTTTGAAATATAACAAAATACCCACAAACTTATATGAAGATAATGCAACATGTATTGCTCAATTGAAGGGAGGATTCATAAAAGGAGACAAGACAAAACACATTTCACCAAAGTTATTTTTCACACACGAGTTCCAAAAGAATGGTGATATCAACATGCAACATATTCGTTCAAGTGATAATATGGCTGTTTTATTGGCTAAGTCTCTACCTACTGCAACTTTCGAGAAGATGGTGCACAAGATTTGAATGCGAAGACTCAATCATTTGGACTGAAATTCTCATCAGGGGGAGTTAATACATGTTGTACTCTTTTTTCCGTATAAGAGTTTGTCCCACTGAGTTTTCCTTGTAAGGTTTTTAATGAGCCAATCAAAATGTGTATTATTAGAAATATGTACTCTTTTTCCTTCACTATAATTTTTCCCACAGAATTTTTCCTAATAAGGTTTTAACAAGGCACATTATCTATGGACATCCAAGGGGGAGTGTTATGAATTCATTATATTCATTAATTGAGAGTGAATGTCATTTAAATATACATGTATGTTATTAATTGTTACTCTAACTTATCTTATTAATACTCTCATAAAGATATGTAATATTTGGTGGTTTCATACCCTGTAAAAGAGATATTTTTCATCATTTTATAAATACAAAAGAAATAAATAATAAAGATATTAATTTCTATATTTCTTGTGTCTATTTTTTGTTCAGTATTTATATATTTAAGTCTTATTTTACTACCGTTTTTATATATTACTCCCATAAGTGTTCTGATATATATCAGCTACATCAGAACAATATATATTACTTTAGAAAACAATACTATAATCAACCACTGGACAACCATACAAACAGGGGATCAAACACAAACATATAAAGTACAATAAGCTTCGATTTTCAAGTTGGTGTAGCAGTAGAGCGCGGGACCGCAAGGTTACGAGTTCGATTCCCTGCATAAAACTTCTTGTTTGAGCCTGTCACACATGGCTTGCCAAGTGTGGTTAATCGGCTGAAGTGGTTTGCAGTCTATTGCGTCAGTCCGGGTTTACCCTGTGCGCACTCGAGAGAGTAGCGGCTGCGAGTTACTTCGTCAACAAAAAAAAAAATAAGCTTCGATTTTCAAATAAACCTACCACCGTACGGCTGAAGTTATCAGTCCCTCTCGAACAGCAAATATGGAATTAAAGGGTTGAATATAGATCCGTTACGATCTTGCTATGGATTGGTTATCGGTGTTGAAAGGATCAATTGGTGCTATTATCAGGCCTGGAAAATGTGATTTTTGGGAATACGTATGTTCTTTCGCTTAGAACTTGTTTGAATGGTTGTTATATATTGTATTGTATTCTATTGTTATTTTGTATCCTCCCAAGGTAGGGTTAAGTTCCCACTTGTGTGATTACACTGGGTATGTTATTGTTGTTGTTGTTGTTTGTATCCTATTGTTATTTTAAGGGCTTGTTTGGTATGGGGATAAGGGATAATTAATTCGGTATTAAATTTGAGATGAGTTTATTCCACGTTTGGTTGGAATAAAATCGCGGTATAACAATCCTGAGATATTAGATTAGTTATCCCGGCATTTTAGTGTTATTTTTATCCTTTTGGGAGGATGGGATAACTAATCTCGGGATAATTAACCCTGGGATAGCTTGTTTCCCAACCAAACGACCCCTAAGAGTTTATAGTTAAAAACACACTTGAAGTCTTAACTTTATTGCGATTTTGGCACCCCAACTATCAATTGTTACCTTTTTCTACCTGAACTATCATCATATATGTGTTTTGGTGATAGTTCAGCTAGGAAAATGAAGTAGATGATAGTTAGTCTAATCAGCTTCGAGGTGTGTTTTAATACATATATGATTATAGTTCAGATAGGAAAAGGGAACAACTGATAGTTGAGGTGTGAAACTTGGTAAAAAGTGGTAGTTGAGGTGTGTTTTTGACCATTATCTCTTAATTTAAATACAAGGTTTTTATTTTTAAGTTAAATTTTATTGTTCCGTGTTGTTAATTCTATTTTGTGTAACGATGAAAAATGTCATTTTATGTAACCACAAATCTAGTGTGATCACATGGTTTCCTTATTTTTTCTCATATTGGCTTATTTATTATTTTAATAATCCTATTTTACCCTTCCCCTACCCTTTTTATAATCACTTTACCCCGTATCATACTTTTTCTTTGTAATATTGTAATCTTATTCTTTAGGTTACTGGTGCATGTCATTATGAAATAATACAATCAATTCAAACGTTGTATTCATCAAGATAATGCAATATAAGACAGTACGATACATTATGAAATGATATGTAACAACCATCCAAACAAGGTGTTAGTGTCACTATTGTTTTAGTTGGGATTTTCTCGACTTTTCCTCTTGTTTGGTTTGATTGTGATCAGTAAGATTATTGCTATTGTTCATCAGCTAGGTTTCTGTTTTAGGTGTTTAAGTGGTAGAATTGATTCTCTTTGAAGGTGATCTAAGAGGAGGTATTGTCAGTAAACTTGTCTCCTCATCATATATGTAGGGGTTTTGTGATGAGATTTGGGTTTGATTCTTAGGTTATTTTACATGGTACCACAATCAAATTTTGATGTAAACTTGGTTTTTTGGTTTCATAGTTTATGACCAAACTTCCAAGCTTAGCTTTTGCATTTTCTTCCTCTCAATTAGGATAGTTTCTACCCTTCATAGCTGAGTAGGGAGAAGTTAATCACTTTTTGTGAACTCCATTAGATCAATGTGTATTTTTGCTGGAAGATGAATAAAAATGCAAAATTAACTTTTTTTGATAGTTTCTTTTTCATAATATATGCTCCTCTCTCAATTCGAAGGGGAGCCTTGGAGTAACTCGTAAAGTTGATGTCATGTGACCAGGAGGTCATGAGTTCAAGCCGTGAAAACAGTCTTTTGCAGAAATGTGAGGTAAGGCTGCGTACAATAGACCCTTGTGGTCCGGCCCTTCCCCAGACCCAGCGCATAGTGGGAGCTTAGTACACCGAGCTGCCGTTTTTTTATGCTCCTCTCTCAATTCAGTCCATTGTGTTACAAACTCTAACTAATGCACACTTCTTACACTGTCAAGCCTGTTAATGTGATCTCTCTACCCGAAGACTATTCTTCAACTTGTTGAGTTATTTCATTCTTTACAAATTTAGAAAAGAATTGAGCTACACGTGCAGAGGAGGTCATAAGCTGTGACGCTAAGATTATTTCACATATGAAAACTATTTAATGTGATCTGTCTACATCACACCTCTAGGGGTGTGGCCCTTCCTCGGACCCTGCTAACGCGGGATGTTTTGTGCACCTGACCTGTCGGAAGGCTATTTCATAATTCAGTATTTTTTGGCAACACAGTCTTTGGAAGCTTTACTTCTAATAAAGGAAAATACTTGTACCGATTAGTGATTTTCGATAGAGTTTTCGATGGATGGGTCAGTCATTATTTTTCTCCATTTAGTAAAGGGAATCTAATGACCCTTTTCCCCGTCCCCATCAACATTGCCGTCCACCACTCCTCTCTCGTGGTCGCCACCAGAGGCGGATTCAATATTTAAACTTTAAACTTTATGGATTTAACCTTTTAAGATTCTTAGCTTGAACCTATTGTATTTTAAAAGTTATGGATTCATGTCTACTATTTATTGTAATTTTAATAGTTTTTTACACATAAATTTATACTCCGCGTCGAAAGTTAGGGATTCAATTGAACCCCCACCTAGAATGCTACATATGCCCCTGGTCGCCACCAGCTAATAAGTCTCCTTTCCCCTTACTGTTGATCCTATTTTTTTATTGATTGATGTTTAAGAAAAATGTTGATACATTTTTGATATACTGATGTTTTGTCAATATTATGTAAGTTTGGTCAATATTTTTTTTGGAGCCTCCTTGTTCTAGTGGTTGTATTGCATAAGATTCAAAAGAGATGAGTTTTCTTTAATGGTGGGTTGACATGTATCAGATTGGGTAATAACGTTTGTGTTAGAATAAGAATCGGATTTCATATAAAGTATCCTACTAGGAAAATGATTGTAATGTAGAATAGGAATATGATTTCATATATAGTATCCTACTAGAAAAAGGATTGTAATGTTAGAACAGGAATAAGATTTCATATAAAGTATCCTACTAGAAAAATGATTGTAATGGAGTGTCTATAAATAGAGCTCAGTGTAATCATGTAGATACATAATTCAATATATATTTTCTTCCATAATTTCTCACATGGTATCCGAGCTTCTACGATCTTGGTAGAGAATCGAAGAGCTTCCGCAGCCTGCGGGCGACACTAGCCAATGTGTGTCGCCCGTCTGGCCAAAGATAATGGTAGAATGAAGATTGTAGAGAACTTTTAGATATTTATAAATAAAATATTCTCTCAAAAAAGTAGGTGTGAATAGTGTCACATGAACAATGTTTTCCTGCCTTGAATAGTAATTTCGACGTGAATAGTTAACAGATTTCGATCGTCGAAACCCTAGTTCCGACGAATCCACGCTGTTTCGGGGCATTCTTTTAAGAATTGTTTTTACTTTCAGCATCGTGCAGAGATTTCGAGCTGACCCATACCACTTTCTTCGAGGTTCGACAACTTTTCTGGCATAATTTCTTTTCTCGTAAGGTTGTGCCATCATTTCGATCCTACCCACAAAATACCATCACAGTCTCGTGCCTCAGTTCTGGCGACTTTTTTGCGTCCTATAGGGTCGTGCCATCATTCCGATCCTACCCACAAAATAACACCACAGTCCGTGCCTCATTTCTGACGACTGGTTTGCGTCCTCTCTTCCAGAGCATTAGTAAGAAAGTATCCGCTGTGCAATATTCCAGCGAATGATTCGAAAAAAAAATCACCCCCGCACATAATTTTTTCGGTGGTTGGTAGCGTAATCTCTATCCAGTGGTGTTGTGCAGAATCCGACACCAACACAACATAGATTAGGTTCAAGCTAGTGAAAAATTAATTGTTGTCAAATTTTCAACAATTTTCAGGAAATCAAATTAGTCACTGTGCAATATTTTATGTGACATCATAGCTGTCTGCGTCAAAATTACTTTCGGATAGTGTTGTGCAAATTTCAACACCATAACGAGGTAGATCAGTCCCTTCCGACCAAAACCCAGTCAGCGGCTTCGGCAAATACCCACTCGCGCGCCACCAAATGCTGCTCGAAGTGCCAGTTCCTGCTCGCGCGTCAGATCCACACGCTGCACATACACCTCTTTTCGACCAGATCCATGCATCGCGCATGCACCTGTTTTCGGTCAAATCTCAGTGATTTTCTTCTTGGGTTGTGTTCGCCAGATTCCATCAATCTTTTAAGTCAGATTTCGCTACGTCTCTAGGTTTTGATATGTTAACCTCCAAAAACACGAAAATTGGAAGTTCAAGTCCTATGATTACTTCAAAACCCTTAAGGAGGAGATCAGAAAATTGCACATCACAGTCCATGAAGAAGCGACAAGGACGAGGTCGTCTTGGAAGATCTCTACCTAGGTGTTGTTATTGTAATAGACTTGGACACATTCGTGAAGTATGCTATTCTCTCCATGATAACCTTGAGCAGGAATTTTATATGGAGCAACCACCTGATTTTGTTGCTCGGGGGAGTCTAACCTGGTGTGTCGCATCAGTCACTGTATGGTCTGAAACAGTCTCCCAGTGCATGGTTTGGGAAATTTAGCATAGTAATTCAGGAGTTCAACATGACTCGTACTAAAGATCTCAACAGACTGAAGTAGTTTTTTAGTTATTGAGGTTGCTCAATCCAGATCAGGTATACTCTCCGGTGATATTATTATAAAATTTGTGAAGTCGAGTGATCAGCTTGCAGATATTTTCACCAAGTCCCTCACTGGACCTCATATTAATTACATCTGTAACAAGCTCGGTACATATTACACCAGCTTGAGGGGGAGTGTTAGAATAGGAATAAAATTTCATATAAAGTATCCTACTAGGAAAAGGATTGTAATGTAGAATAGGAATATGATTTCATATATAGTATCCTACTAGGAAAATGATTGTAATGTAGAATAGGAATAGGATTTCGTATATAGTATCCTACTAGAAAAAGGATTGTAATGTAGTGTCTATAAATAGAGCTCAATGTAATCATGTAGATACACAATTCAATATTATATTTTCTCCCATAATTTCTCACAGTTTGTATTATAGAAATGTTGGTGTTGATCTCAATAAAGTAGAAATGTTGGTGTTGATCTCAATAAGGTAGAAATGTTGGTGTTGATCTCAATAGAGTTGCATTGCTGAGGTGGGTTGACGAAATGCAAATTCAATGTGCACGTTATCTATGAAACTCAAAGATGCAAACCTGTAATGATGAAGATTTGTTATTTGTTAATTTCTTATTTGTCAATATTGCTTTATCAGATGGACTTTAGCTTAGAAGTTTGGTATGCAATGTCTTTTGCACGAAGTACAGGTGGAGCCCTTCACAGAGAAGGTATATGTAAGTTTACATTCAGTTAGAAATTTCATTTTCTAATTTATGTTGTTCGATGTGTTGTTCGATGTGTTATTAGGTTGTTTAATACGTTATATATTGTGTCTTAAGAATAAGACGTATATGTAGTGAACTCTACCGAAATATTGCAATGAACCTTGTTTTTTGATGTTTTATTGTAATAAGGAGAAATAATACATATTATAGGATGAAGTTGCGCACGATTATAGCACAATCATTGCTGAAATTCCCAAAATTTTATGTTACTTGTCTTCTAACTTATTTTGAATATTTCCTTTAAAGATTGAATATGTATATGGAGTTTGGAGTAGCTTAGAGGACACAAAATAATCATAATAGTTAGGTTGCTAGTGTACATTAGACTCTTTAATAAAAAATAATTTGATGTTCTGTAATTGTATGAGGTATATGACAGATTGTATTTGTGAGAAAATATGGGGGGAAATATTATTATTGAATTGTTGTATCTACATGATTACACTAAGCCCTATTTATAGACACTACATTACAATCATTTTTCTACTAGGATACTATACATGAAATCCTATTCCTATTCTAATACTCTCCCTCAAGTTGGTGCATACAAATCATATGTACCGAGCTTGTTACAGATGTAATTAATACGAGGACTAGTAAAAGACTTGGTGAAAATATCTGCAAGCTGATCGCTCGACTTCACAAATTTTGTAACAATATCTCCGGAGATAATCTTTTCTCTGATTCATGGGTTCAAGCCGTGGAAACAATCTCTTGCAGAAATGTGAGGTAAGACTGCGTACAATAGACCCTTGTGGTCCGGCCCTTCTCCGGACCCCACGCATAGCGGGAGCTTAGTGTACCGGGTTGCCCTTTTTTTATAATCTTTTCTCTTACAAAGTGACAGTCAATCTCAATGTTCTTAGACCTCTCATGAAATATCAGATTTGATGCGATATGAAGGGTCGCTTTGTTATCACACACAAGTTTCATTTGATTGATTTCTCTAAATTTTAGTTCTCTGAGCAGTTGCTTAATCCAAACTAGCTCACAAGTTGCTACAACCATTGCTCGATATTCTGATTCAGCACTAGATCGAGCAACGACACTCTGTTTCTTACTCTTTCAGGACACTAAATTACCTCCTATTAACACACAATATCCGGATGTAGAACGTCTATCAGAGGGTGATCCTGCATAATCAGCGTCTGTATATCCAACGATCTGCTCATGACCTTGATCTTCGAAAAGCAGTCCTTTACCTGGAGCTGACTTAATATATCGCAGAATGCGGACAACTGCATCCCAATGACTATCACAGGGAGAATTCATAAACTTACTTACAACACTCACATGAAACGAAATGCCAGGTCTAGTCACTGTGAGATAATTCAACTTACCAACCAGTCGCCTATATCTTCCAGGATCACTGAGTGACTCCCTCTGACCTGGCAGGAGTTTAGCACTCGGATCCATAGGAGTGTTAATGAGTCTACATCCCATCATTCGTGTCTCCTCAAGAATGTCTAAGGCATACTTGCGTTGCGAAATAATAATACCTGACGTGGATTGGGCAATCTCAATACCTAGAAAATACTCCCGTCTGCCGAGATGTTTAGTCTGAAAATGCTGAAAGAGATGTTTTAAATTAGTGATACCCTCTTGATTATTGCCAGTTATAACGATATCGTCAACATAAACCATCAAATAAATACTCAAATCTGGAGCAGAATGTCGATAAAACACAGAATGATCTGCTTCACTGCGTGTCATGCCAAACTCCTGAATTACTGTGCTGAATTTACTAAACCAGGCTCGAGGAGACTGTTTTAAACCATAATTGATCGACGCAATCGACACTATATTAGACTCCCCCTGAGAAACAAAACTAGGTGGTTGCTCCATCTAAACTTCCTCCTTAAGATCACCATGGAGAAAAGCATTCTTAATGTCCTACTGATAAAGAGGCCAATGGCAGACAACAATCATGGATAGAAAGAGACTGACATATGCTATTATAGCCACGGGAGAGAAAGTATTAATGTAATCAAGCCTAAATATCTGTGTATACCCTTTCGCAACAAGGCGAGCCTTAAGCCGGTCAACTTGATCGTCCGGACTAACTTTGATTGCATAAACCCAACGACAACCAACAGTAGATTTACCTGAAGGAAGAGGAACACACTCCCAAGTAACACTCATGTGTAAAGCAGACATCTCGTCAATCATAGTCTGTCGCCGTTTGGGACGAGAAAAGGCTTCACATGTAGACTTAGGAATGGGGACAGAGGACAATGGTGATACAAAGGCTTAATGGGATGATGATAGACGATAACTTAAAAGGGTATAATGTGGATTAGTGTTACGAGTGGACCGTTTACCTTTCCAAAGTGCAATCGGTTGATCAGAAAGAGATAAGTCCACAGTAGGTGCAGGGTCCGACGTAGGACATGAATCATCTGGGCCTGATGTTGGATGCGATCGACGATGATAAGTCAGAAGTAGTGGCACTATGACTAGAGATGTAGAAGTAACTGTAGAGTCCTCAAAGGTCGATGTAGGTAAAACCTGAGGTATAGGTAAGACCTCAGAGACATCACGATGATTAGAAGGAGATCTAAAGTAAGGTTGAGACTAAAAAAATGTGACATCGGCAGACATAAGATATCGACGAAGATCAGGTGAGAAGCAACGATACCCCTTTTGAACTCGAGAATAACCAAGAAAGACACATTTAAGAGAGCGAGAGGCTAATTCATCTATCCCTGGAGCTAGGTTATGCACAAAACATGTGCTCCCAAAATCACTAGGAAGAGAGTATAGAGATGATTGAGGATATACTATAGAATATGGAATCTGATTCTGAATAGAAGATGAGGGCATTCAATTAATTAAATGACAAGCTGCGAGGACTGCATCGCCCCAAAAACACAGCGGAACATGGGATTCAATGAGAAGAGTGCGAATAGTCTCAGTGAGATTTCTATTCTTCCTTTCTGCTACCCCGTTCTGCTGAGGGGTGTACGAACAAGATGTTTGATGAATAATTCCTTGGTCAGTTATAAACTATTGAAATTGGGAGGATTTGTATTCTAAGGCATTATCACTATGAAAAGTATGAATAGAAACACCAAATTGATTTTGTATTTCAGCACAAAAACTCTTGAATATAGAGAATAACTCAGAACGATCTTTCATTAAGAATAACCAAGTGCATCTGGATAAATCTTCAATGAAACTAACAAAATAACGAAATCCTAAAGGTGAACTGACTCTACTATGACCCAAATATCAGAATGAACTATTGAAAAAATACTCTGCATGACTCTCAGCACTACGTGGAAAGGTAGTGCAAGTGTGTTTCCCAAGTTGAACTCATGATATTGTGAGAATTGTCAAGACACAATTTCTTTTCCTTTTCTGGTTTGTCTTAAGAATGTTTTGTGAGAATCTGATAATGAACTTTAAGTACATCCGTATTTATGGAATTATCCTTATTTACGATAACCACAATAATAGATCTAAAATCAGCATATGTATGGAAAATGTAGTTCCCTTGATTTGGCTATTAATCCTGATGTCAGAACTTATAAGCAACTTAGCAGATATTGGTATTTGGATTTCAAAATGTTTCTATATGGAGTAGTTGTCATTTCCCCTTCATAATACATCTGATCAATAAACTATTTTGGTTTTACTCCAGTTATGACTGTCAAATATCCAATGGATGCTTTGTCTACACTTCGGCTCAAAAGCAACTGTTTTGATCTCGTTGTCACCAATGTGCACGTGCCTGATATGAATGGTATTGAATTCCCACAAGTGATAACCCAAAAGTTTCAGCTACCTGTTGTGTGAGTCTGGTTCTTTTTTCTTTTTCCAATTTCTTTTCTCCATCAAATGTTCAGTACTCTATTCATTGGTCTTTAAAAGAAAGGTTTGTGATTTAAGTTTATGTACTAAATGTTAGTGATCTCAGCTGATGACAAAGATGATACAATCTTGAAAGGATTAAAGGGGGTGGGGCTGCAGTTTTCATTGCTAAGCCCATATCAGATGATCTAAGAGATCTATGGCAGTACACAGCGTTGCAGGATAAGAAAGGTGAAAGAGCTGTTGTTGAGGAAATCAAGAGTTTGGAGAAAAGTTCCAATTGCTATAAGAAAAGCGTTAATGAAGTCAGGGAGTCTGCATCATATGTCTCTGAAAATTGTCATCAACATATCAAGAAGGGAACATCTAAGAGGAAATCTGCAATAGAACAGGGAAATGCTGATATAGATAACAGTGTTAATTCTGTTGTACCAAAAAAGGCTAAGGTTGAGTGGACAACGCCACTTCAGCACAAATTCCTGGTAGCCATCACAGAGATTGGATTAGACAGTAAGTTGTTGCTAGCATATTCACATTATAAAAAGGAGTTTCTCGGAGGTGTCAAACAAAAAGGAACATTAAATTGCCAATATTTGTTACCTGAATTTTCATGCAGGAGTTTCTCCATTAAAGATTCTTGATCACATGAAAGTCCCTGGATTAACTAGAAACAACGTCGCCAGCCATTTGCAGGTTTGTTTCTAAATACATATGTTTAACTATAATTGGTGAAGTAATGTTTGATTTGTGTACTACTTCTCTTGAACTAGTGCATAATCTTATAGAATAGTAAAACTCGGATTTTCGTATTTGTTTTACTTCAATTATTAAGATATTCTTGACTATCTATATGCAATATTAATCATCAATTAGGAGTAGCTTTTATCGTTAGAATCTCACTTTTATAGGGATAATGCACCATTACCCCCTGAACTATACCCGAAGTTCCAGCGATACACTTTACCTTTACGGCGGTCCTATTACCCCCCCTAAACTATTTTGAAGTGTAATAAATACACCCTTCAGTGGTGAGGTGACAAAAAAGTATGTGAGGCGCGTGTAATACACTCATGACTCATCTGGTCATCTATGTCACGTCAGCAGTCAGGGTGGTGTTTATTACACTTTAAAATAGTTTAGGGGGGTAATAGGACCCCCGTAAAAGGTGTGTCCCTGGAACTTCGGGGATAGTTCGGGGGTGGGGGGTGGGGGGTGGGGTGGGTAATTGTGCATTATCCCATTTTCATATAATGACAACTTAACACCCTTTAATGCAAGTAATACTAAGTCTCAAATTATTTGTTTTTTTTTGTTTGTTTACATACCCCTTAAGAAATATTAATTAGGATGTATATTTGACCTACTTTATCCTTATTTATGTCTAACTTATAAACTCTCTCCATTAAATGTTTAATCTATTTATGTATCAACTTCATTAACGACGAACGATAAAATGAAGAAAAATTAATTAATTATGCCTTAAACTTCTAAAATGATAAATAATTTGAGACAACTATAACAACAACATACCTAGTGTAATCCTACAAAGTGGGGTCTGTAGAAAGTAGGATATACGCAGACCTTACTTCTATCTTTGTGGGGTAGAGACGCTGTTTCCGGTAGACTCTCGGCTCAGAAAGAAGGTAGTTAATGCATGATACAAGAAAATAAGAGCAAAATATCCAGATAAAGAAAAAATAGAATAATATACATAAGAATAATATCGAAATACTAGTACGAAGACAAATGGAATAAGACACACATAAGAGTAATATCGAAATATTACTACCAAGCCAAGGAGAAGAAAAGATGGCGAGGCTAGCCCTCCACCTCTCTCACACACATCGCGACAAAACTTAACCACTCACTAATCTTTTATCATAATTCTCGACTTTCAAATCTTTCAATCTATTTTTAGTAATCACGACTAGAGATGGCAGTGGATCGTGGACCCGATCCAGATCCGTTTTATAGGATATGGATCTTCAAAATTTGGATCCGACGGATCCGGATTGGACCCGGATCCGTTTCTGACGGATCGGATCTGGATCTGGATCTTGTATTTGAGATCCGTATCCGGTCCAGATCCGACCCGTGGATCCGTTTTTTATTAAATATATTCATAACCTAGAATGTAATTTTATAAGTATTTTCTTAAAATTGCTAAGCACATCCTTGCAAGTTTAATTCTCAAAACAAGTTTAATTTATCCCCGCGTTAACTCAAAAACCAAAAAATAAAGAGTTAACTTCGATAATAAAATCAATATTATATTAGTGAATGACTAACATCTTCATAGACAAGTACTTAAAACTATATTCACTTCATTTGTGAAGATTCCAAGCACATGCAAGTTCTGCATTGTGGAAATACTAGTCAGCATTTTCCACAACTATTGTCATTGTCCAACATTTTCAATTAATAGCTCACAATCAAAACGAGACAACGAACAAAATATCTCATATGAAAAATTGAAACACAGTAAACTGTTAGTTAAGTAAAAATCGTTTGTCAGTTCAAAAAAAATTATTAGCAAGGCAAATTTTTTTATATGTGGATCCAGATCCGATCCGTGGACCCGGTGGACCCGGTGGATCCGATGGATCCGGATTTGGATATGATTTTTATGGACCCGACGGATCTGGATTCGGATCTGGATTCAAGTATGAAAAACGGATCTGGATCTGGATCTAGTAGGATCCGGTCCAGATCCTATCCGTTGCCATCCCTAATCACGACAGATAATTTGAAAGGAATGAATAATTTGAAATAATTTTTTAATAACAACGATAAATAATTTGAGACGAGAATTAGAAGTACAAACCAAAAGAAGACGGGACAACAACGAGATTTCAAATATACAACAAGGTTATTTTGGTCAAAACGAAAACCCAACCCTGCTGTCTACTATAACACTGAAGATAGCGTCAACAAATATATTTTCACTCAACCTTAGAGCTCTCATTGTAGTTAACGATTTCTTTTCTTCGACTTTAAACAGGTAATAGATCTTCATAATTCTCTAATTTATTGATCAGATCTATTATTTTACTGTATTTTTTCAGATCTGTTTTAATTGCTTAGAAATCAGTTAAATATATATAGGAAAATTTTAAAACTAAGATCTGTGCTATTTTACTTGATTGATTAAAAAAAAATTATTGTGTAATCACTTTGTAGTTAATTTATTTTTAATGTTGTTGATTAATTTGGTTGAATGATTTTTTAGCAAAATTAAGGTATTCTTAGAGAATTTATAATTCGTAGGTTAGAAAATTGATTTGTTTTTTTAATTTTTAGGTTAGAATTGATTTGCTTTCTTATTTTTAGGTTAGAAAATTGATTATCCCACTAATTTTCAGGTTAGAGAATGATTTGTTTGCTAATTTTAAGGTTAGAGAATTGATTTGTTTTCTAATTTTTAGGTTAGAAAATTGATTTGTTTTTAATTTTTTAGGTTAGAAAATTGATTTGTCTGTTTGCTTGCTCTTAAGATTGGAAATGAATGGTTTTGATGGCTGAAGTATCACATAAGGCAGATGAAACTGAAAGTTATAGATTAGGGTTGTTAAAAGTTGACCAATACTTGTTCGACCTACTCAAATTTTAAGGGGTTTGGTGAACGATATATTCATTTACGGGCATGAATAATATTTCTTGTATGATCTCAGGGTGGAAAGTGTCTTGAAATCTTCTACTCAGGCGGGATGAGGCCAATTTTCTGTGGAAATGTTGAGTATAATGCCAGGCAGTCCGAATTTGAGAGGCTTTTTAGAAGATATGGGAAAGTTGATAGGGTGGATATGAAATCAGGTAAGCCTCGACAGTCTTGGACTCTTGGTTTTATGTGTATAGTTTATTTCTAACTTGATATTGTGCTATCTTTTTGGAGGCGCTGATTGGTTATTTGGTTGAGTTTACTGTGTCCTGAACTATTTATTTACACTGACCTTTCATGTCCTGAATCCCAGTCCTGCAAGATTATACATGTACCCTATGCCAAACAAGATTTTATGTGAGATGAATTGGTTATATGGTTAACTACCTTCAATTAAATCCTTCCTGCTGCGGTGGTGTTATTTTATATATATTAATTTTTCATTTTTTCTTTACCTTGTGATTCTTAATATATGATCCTCCTGTGTTGCGGGTGAGATTGGATCATGTATCTAGTGGTCCTCCAGCAAGGTGCCTGAAAAGACCATCTAGTGGGATACTGGAAAATTTCACTTCCATTCATCCATGCAACTGCAAACTGAGGCATGAACTGAGTTGCGCAAAGTGACTGTTCCACCAATTGCATATCTTGCCTTGACATACAGTGCACCATGTTATATCCAATCTGAGAATGATATTCTGACGTTTAACTTATTACCTGGTAAGCTTCGACTAGGTTCTATGAAGTCTGTGGCTACATAGATTTTTGATAACGAGCAACCAGTAAAGCTGATGTGGTGGCGAAGCATTTGATTCATGATGGCAAATCTTGACGTACTTGGTAGTTCATTTTCACCTGAGTATGATAATTCTGGAGTTGCAGAAGTCCCCACTGGCACTTATCCTCCCATAGGTTCAACTGTCCAAGGACTTGAATAACTGAAAATTGGTCTGCTAGGGGACACCACGTTCATACTTCACATTGTGACATCACTGGGCCGAAGATTTGTTCAGATCATTTGACTCAACAACAGAAGATGTGTAGTTTTTTATGGGTGTTAGGATATGTTTACAAAGACGTGTTTTCAAGTATAAACCCCCATACTCAATTATTCTTTGGCGCAGGATAACATTGCGATGTCCATACTATCATGGCTGATGGACGGCGTCTCATTTCATTTCCTAGCCGTGACAAGTGTTCTCTTCTTTTCTCCAAGAAGAGCTCTCTGATCCATCATGGCATCACAATCATACATTTTCCTCAGTCACTATTGCTTTCCAATCCAGAATTTCCCCAGCCTTCATTTTACGGACTTGTCACGAAATCACAATGCCGACCTCGATGCTGAGGCAGCAGATTAAAATGGAGAAGGCACTTTCTTTACATTGTTCCCTCACGTGACATGCCCATTTACTTGAAATCTGTTAGTCCACCACCAAAGGTCTGTTGCTGATTTTACTGGTTAAAAATTTCTAGATTTGACCGAGTGGTCATTTTTATAATTGAGATGTTAAGTTAAGATGGTTTACATCTGTTGGATGGAATATCTTCTTATTTATTTTAATACTGATGAATATTTCACTGGAGTCTTATCCTCATTTTGCTTTGAGTTTTTTATTTGATCTTTTGGTGTTTTTGGGGTGTGTTTTCAGGTTTTGCTTTTGTTTATATGGATGATGAAAGAGATGCAGAGGATGCTATTCGTGGACTTGACCGAATAGAATTTGGCAGAAAGGGTCGCAGACTTCGCATTGAGTGGTCAAAGGTAATCCTCTTGTTTTTGGTCTGGAAGTCCATCTCCCCCTACAATATCTTCAAAATTAACTTGGTATTCTCAAATGGTTATGCGGCAGGAAGAGCGTAGCAGTAGGAGGCCAGAGACTTCTAGGAAATCTTCATCTAGCGCCAGACCTTCGAAGACTTTGTTTGTCATAAATTTTGATCCATATAGTACTAGGAGCAGGGATATAGAGAGGCACTTTGATCCGTATGGAAAAATACTCAATATAAGGATTAGAAGGAATTTTGCGTTTGTTCAGTATGAAACTCAGGAGGATGCTACTAGAGCCTTGGATGCCACAAACATGAGGTATTTTCTTAATGAATGAATTGTTGTAATGTGGTTATTTGATCAAACTTTTTCATTGTTCTCCAAAATTTCCACTACCATAGTTGACCAGTGTTTGTTCATTTTTTTCTTTCTGATGCAGTAAACTGATGGATCAAGTTATTACAGTTGAATATGCAAATAAAGATGATGATGACAGAAGAAATGGGTTTAGTCCTGATAGAAACCGTGATAAGGGTCTTAAGAGAGGTTATGACCGAGGCCGATCTCGGAGTCCTTATGGAAGAGAGAGGGGAAGTCCCGATTATGGTCGTGGTCGAGCCCATAGCCCAAGTCCAATCCGTCAAGGTAGGTCAAGCCCTGATTATGGTCGTCGCCCTAGTCCAAATCCCAATCATAGGGAAAGGGATTCGGAGTATGGCAGTGGCCGTAGTCCAAGCATGAGAAAGGATAGGAACCCTGATCATGGAAATGGTCATAGTCCAAACCCTCGAAGGCTGAGAGCCGGTTCTGAAAATGGCCAGGCGAACAGTCCACCAGAGGAAGGACTTTTGGAATCTGGCCCTAGTCCTCCAAGGGAGAGGAGAGGGAAATATAGCCCAGATGGTTATCGTGGCCGCAGCCCAAGGTCTAAACCTGAAGAAATAGATAGTCCTGGATATGCTGCAGCAGAAAGTCCTCTTCCAGAATGACACAGAAGGTTCACAGTTTATTCACTAATTCCTATTATCTTATTCTTTGATTTTTATTATCATATATGTTGTTTCCTTTGCTTCCGTTATTGTATTATTTGTTGTTGCTGTTTCTTTTCTCCATTATTTTCAACATGGCTTCTTCACTACTATATTCCCTTTTCAAACCCGTTTTAAATTGCTTTAAGTTTCTTTCGGAAACAACCTCTCTACCTTTACAAGGTAGGGGTAAGGTCTACGTACACACCACCCTGCCCAGACCCCACTTCTGGGATATTACACTGGCTATGTTGTTGTTGCTTTCCTCATATCTATGCTCTACGGTACAGTTCAACAAATTACTTTGTTGCTTTATAAGGGCAGCCCGGTGCACTAAGCTCCCGCTATGCGCGGGGTCTGGACTTTGTTGCTTTATAAGCTCATCTTATTTTGTTTACAATGCAGCCTTTCACCTCCAGCTTGAGAAAGATCTCGCTCCTAATTTGCTCGTGAGCAGCCTCTGGCCTTAGACATATTTGACGGGGACGGTCACATTGCAAGTGGCGCTGTAGGAGTATGCTTTAAGTTGCTGGAGCCTCGAAATTCCAATGTCTTTGTTTTTCACTTTCATATGTTCAAAATTCCAGTCACTGTAGTATGGTTTTTTGACAATTTGTTCTTGAAATAGACTTGGTACTGTGTTAATTCTGTTTAAGTTGAAAAATCCATGGTAAGACTTGCATCATGCACTTGAGTTGGGCTGACAAACTATATACCTTGAATATCATATTCTCTGAATATGTACTGATGATGATCATATAACGAATTTGTTTTGTAGGAATCGAAGTGCATCTAGCTGAGTAGAAATAGCATCCATTGATCATTTTTCGGCCCTGTATTTATAAAATAGTCATTGTTGTGATTCATATACTTTCGTAGTCATTCTACTCAAACCACCTAAATTAGAATATCATACATGAATCATGGCGGTCATGCTCTTAATCGGATACTCAAGAGAGATCTTTATCAATTTAAGTCGTCCGTTGAGGAATCAAAGCTAGTTAATGTACTGGGTTTAGGGATATAAACCAAAGTGATCATGCAATCTTATTGAGCTATTTAGTTAGTTCCATGCTCGAAAGAGTGAATTAAGAAACCACAGATAAAAATCGGGAAGTTCTATAATTTAAGAGTAGGTTCAAAGTTTGATAATGACCAAGTGGATTTATCAATTTGATGCAGCTAAATTGATTAACAAGCAATTGGGGATACCATAACCTTTAATGTCCTCTTGAAGAAATGAAGGTTAAGGCTGCGAACAATAAAGGGTCTGGTCCTTCTCTGAACTCGACACATAGTAAAATTTTAGTGCATCGGACTGTCCTTTTTAAAAAAAAGATTATTTGATTTCTCTTTTCTTGATTTGAAAGAAGAATAAATGGTGGATCTAGCCTCCAGCAGGGTTGTTTTCACTTCATCAATTGAGTATTGTACATGGACCCAAATAGGGACCATGATGATAATGTTTTGGAGAAAATTTGATAGAGTTGTCTTGAATTTGCTGGTAGTAACATCTAGGGGTGAGCACGGGTACAGGGTACCCAGATACCCGACCGGAACTGATACTATCGGGTAGGTTCCGGGTAGATATATTATAATAACGGGTAGGTTCCGGGTATTAAAATTAGGAACCGATCAATATCGGGTCCGGTTCCGGTTCCGGTAAATATAAACCGGTACCGGACTTAACCGATACCCGGACCCTATGAACCTACCCCCATTTAAATTATTTAGTTTTGGGCTTTGGGGCGTTTAAATTTTTGGCCCAGTCCGGTTAAAAGGAATTCGCATTTCACTACTTCACTTCGCCCAAATTTCCAAAATCTTCACTTCGCCCTAATTTCCAAAATCTTCACTTCGCAGCTCACACTCACACTCACAGTTCACTTCGCACTTCGCCGCAGCTCGCTCATAGGTTCACTTCGCACTTCGCCGCAGCTCGCAGCTCACACTCACACTCACAGTTCACTTCGCAGTCGCACTACTACGCAGCTCGCCATCGCCATCGCCGTCGCCCGTCGCCAGTCGCCAGAAGCTTGACAAAGGTTGTTGTATTGTGCTCGAATTCCTCTCGGTTTTGTTAAAGGTAATGAATAACCCTTAAAGTTGTTGCATAGTGAAGAACATTAGATTTTTGCATTTCTTGGGTTGATTTCTGTATTATAATGTTACTGTTTTTTATTTCTGTATTATGATGTTACTGTTTTTTGTTTTTTATTGTTTGTTGTTAGTATTTGGGTTGATTTCTGTTAGAAAAGCTAGTATTTGGGTTGATATTTCCCTTTTATTGTGTGTTGTTAACTTGTTATGCTCAATTTATTGGAGTTGCTGTTTTGTTTTGTTTTATTTTGATACTTTTTTTTGGTAGATGGTTTGAGGCTAGCACGGCATCCACAACTCGTGCACCATCGAAAAAGAAGGCAACAAAATCGAGGTTTGGGAGCATTTTGGTAAAGCAATAGATGAGAAAACTGGTAATGTTGTTTCTATTTGTAACTATTGCAATGAAGGCTTAGCTTATAGTGTTAGCAATGGTACCTCATCCATGTGGAAACATTTGAGAAGTTGCAAAAAGTATCCTCACAATATTGACAAGAAGCAAAAATTGCTTGGTGGTCATTTTAAAGGTAGTATAAATGGGGATAATGAGCATATGCTTAGCACTTGGAAATATGATAAAGAGTTTTGTAGGCACATGTTGGCTAGGATGATTATTATTGATGAGCAACCATTTAGAACGGTTGAACGTGAAGGTTTTAGGGGTTTTGTGTCGGCATTACAACCTTTATTTAAGCATATTTCAAGATTCACAATTGCTAGGGATTGCATGAAACTTTATGTTTGTGAAAACTCATGCTTAAAAGATAAGTTGTCATCTCTTAAATCTAGGATTGCTCTCACCACTGACATTTGGACTTCCATTCAAAATTTGAGTTACTTATGTCTTACCGCTCACTTTATTGATGAAAATTGGAATTTGCATAAGCAATTGCTAAACTTTGTTGTTATGCCTAGCCATAAAGGTAGGGATATTGGTAAGATGGTAGAAAAATGTATAATTGAGTGGGGAATTAGATATCGTATATCAACAATTACAGTTGATAATGCGAGCTCTAATGATGTGGCAATTGCTTATTTGAAGGACAAGTTAAGAAATACCCTTGTTTTGGGGGTGAGTTTTTTCATATGAGATGTGCAGCTCATATATTGAATTTGATTGTGAAAGATGGGTTGAGTGAGGTTCGTGAATCAATTAGTCGAATTCGAGTCATGCTTAAGTATGTTAGGAGTTCCCCAAGTAGAGCACAACAATTCCAAAGTTGTATAACTGAAGAGGGCATAACTTATAAGGGCTTTGTTTGTCTTGATATTAGTACGAGGTGGAATTATACATATCTTATGTTAGAAAGTGCTAGTAAGTTCAAACAAGCATTTGTAAGACTTGAAGATGATGATATGGCTTTTGTGACTGAGCTTGATTGTGGTGTCCCGAAAGATGAGGATTGGGAAAATGCATCCTTGTTGTCTTTATTTTTGAGAAATTTCTATGAGGCTACTATTAGGATGTCGTAAGTCTCTATGTGACAACTAACCATTATTTTCATGAAGTTATTAGCATGTTTTCAACATTAACCGAATGTGAAAGCCAAAATAATAATGAAAACCTTAAGGCAATGGCTACAAAAATGAGAGCCAAATTTGACAAGTATTATGGGAGTATTGAGAAAACAAACATGATGGTGTTGATAGCCGTAGTACTAGATCCTCGATATAAGTTGAGATTTCGAATTGGAGTTGTAGAAGGATTGGTGTTAATGATGCTAAAATAGAATTGATCGTTAGTAAGGTAATGAATGTATTGGAACGTCTTTTTGCATTCTATGACAAAAATCATTCTTCTATGCTTGATTCTAATGTATTGGATGAGTCTCAAGGCTCTATTGACAATGTTGGTGGAGAAAATTTTGGTTTTGTTGATCCAAATTTTCACTTGTCAAAGATTGGTACCGTGATGACCAAGATGAACTTAGTGGGGATTTAAGATCCGAATTGGAAAGGTACCTTAGTAGTCCTCGTGAGCCCAAAAATGAAACATTTGATTTATTGATGTGGTGGAATGATGCTAAGTCGACTTACAAGGTTCTCAGTTTGATGGCTAGAGACATCTTAGCCATCCCCGTATCCACGGTAGCCTCGGAATCGGCTTTTAGCACATCTGGTCGAGTGCTTGATCAATTTCGCAGCTCTCTCTAACTCCTAAATTTGTGGAAGCTTTGATTTGTTGCCAAGATTGGTTGCGCTTATCTTCAAAATCAATTAGTGTTGAGCAATATATGGAAGATGCGAGAAAAATATGAGGAAGGTAAGTCACTACTCACTAGGTCTTTCTTTATTTTTGTTTTATGGATTCGGTTATTTAGAATTTTTATTTTTGTGTATTATCTTTTGTCTTGGAATCTCACAATAGTTTTATTTTATTTTTGTAGAGCTTACTTGTGTCACGGAAGACATAATGGTGGATTAGTATGCAAGTGGACGTGTGACATTTAAACTCTTCTCAAAATGCGGATGTTAGTGCAAAGAAAGCAAGCAAAGCAATGCGCCTCAAAATGCGATGTCAATGCAAAGAAGCAGAATGCGTATGTGTTGAAGCCTCACAATGCGTATGTTAAAGCCTCACAATGCGGCGAGAAAGACCTAGACTAACAGTTTCTCGAATTAATAAATCGGTGGATCGATATTTCGTTAAATGTCACCGGATTATGCAAAGGTGTAATTTTGCAATGTTTTCTTCATTTAGTCATTGTGAATTGTGATTGTGTTGTAGTCATTTAAAAGGTCGGGTTGCGATATATCTCTCGTTGTAATGAAGTGTATACAGCTTTCTTGCTTTTCTATCGTTGCTTCGTTCCATATTATGCAATATTTCACACATATTTTGTCACCGTCGCTTCATTCCATATTATGCAATCCCTATGCAGTAGTATACTATTTATGACAAATGTTTTACAGGGTACCCGGGAACCTACCCGGAACCGCAGGGTCCGGGTAATGATTGCTATGGGTAGGTTCCGGGTAATAGATTTAGGAACCGATCGTTTACTGGGTAGGGTCCGGGTAGTTTAAAAAAGTTAGGGTACCCGGACCCGCTCACCCTAGTAACATTAATATCTCTCAAGGTAGTGTACACAAATTAGTGTCATCATCCAAATCTTATAGGCCGTGACCGACACTCGAGCGACTTGACATATCCACTACTATTAATTTTTTTTTATGACAGGAGAGTGATAATTTTAAAAATGATGTTCTTTTTGCTTTCTACGACTGCCAATTATATAAAAAAAAGACAAACATTGTAATGAATGATCTACAGTAGCAAGAACATTTCCACCACTATCTTCACTTATGCTATATCTCTAGCAAAATTTAGAAAGAAGACAACTTCTATTGTCTTGTAAATTGCTCTAAATCCTTTAGCCCTTCACCAGCAAACGCAAGATTAACTCTAAATCTTTTCCTTCCTAACAACCAATTCAATTGGTTGGTGACAATTGAATTGGATCAATTAATTTTGGCACAACTTGTGCTGTCTTGACCCCATGCTGTAGTCCTACTTTACAATATAGAGAAAAGAGCACATGGTTGCAGAGTAAGTTCTAACATATTTTATTTGTTGTATCTTCACTTAATAATCCTACTGAGTTAAAATATAAGTAGACATTGGTAGTTTCTGCTAACACACCTTTTATACCATACTTGTGTATATTACTCTAGCATTTAATGGGTAAAATAAAGCTTAACACACCTTTTATCAATTGGTTTTCTAAATAATTTCTAATGGAACTTTATCACTAAAACTAAGCTACAATATACAGGGGATGAATAAATTCAACATTTAAGTTTTCAACTTCAAAGAGGTATATTGCAAGAAAACAATTTAAAAAGTTTGTTACAATCTTTAAAAAAATGAACTTTAACAAAGAAAATGATAAGAAAGAAAGTGTGAAGATTTACCAGAATGTAAAGTATCATTCAAACAAGGAATCCAACTTGTTAAATTCAAACTTCAGCAATGATCATTTCAAGAATGATTTTTTTAAAAACAAATCAAGAATGTAGAGTAAACATATTCATGATATGGTAGTCCTTTTTAGCACTATAATGAGCTGTGGAGAAGTTTGTCATTTTTCAGTTCCCCACCCCTAAGTACCCTTCCTCTCTTGCTTCAATTATTCATTGAGATATTAATGAATGGTCAAGAAACCCCCCAAGTCTCTGTCTTTGTACTTTTTGATATGAGAAAAAAGGACAGTTTTGCTTCTTTCTTTTCTATGGCTGTCAGTTGTAGGCTGTAGTAGAAAACATTGTAATCATTTTAAGACCACTAGCAAAAGAGATAGAGAGAAATCACTGATCTTTCTTCTTTGCAAATTACTCTTATCATTTCAACAGGTAAAATAAGTTCTTTGTAGAGACTATTCTAAGATGGAAACATTATTAATCTTCTCCAAATTCTTATAATCATTTCCTGGTTCCTTGTTTTGCTTTGCAGATTTCAGAAATGGAGATTGGCTTAGCAGTTGGTAGTGCATTTCTCTCTTCAGCTTTGAATGCTCTCTTTGATAGGCTTACTCCTAAGGGTGATCTGATGAAAATGTTTCAGACGGATAATCCTGATTTTGTGCTCTTAGAGAAGCTGCGAAGGACTTTGCGTGGTCTTAAGATTGTGGAGAATAAATAGGCATCAACTTCAAACTTGAAAGAGTGGCTTGATGAGCTTCGAGATGCTGTGGATGGTTCTGAGAACGTAATAGAAGAAGTCAATTATGAAGCTCTGAGACTTAAGGTGGAAGGTCAACATCAAAATCTTACTGAAACAAGCAACCCGCAAGTAAGTGATCTCAACCTGTGCTTGAGTGGTGAATTTTTTCTTAACATAAAGAAGAAGTTGGAAAACACCATTGAAAGATTGGAGGGTTTCGAAAAGCAAATTGGTCACCTTGATCTAACAAAGTATCTTGATTCGGGTGAACAAGAAAAAAGGAAATTTTCAACTTCTGTGGTTGTTGAATCTGAAATCTTGGGTAGGCAGAATGAAATAGAGGAACTGGTGGGCCGTTTATTATCTGTTGATGCAAATGGCAAAAAAATGACAGCAATTCCTATTGTTGGAATGGCTGGCATTGGCAAGACAACACTTGCTAAAGCTATTTACAATGATGAGAGTGTGAAAAACCATTTCGATTTGAAAGCTTGGATTTGTGTGTCCGAACCATATGATGCTTTCAGAATAACAAAGGAGTTACTTCAAGAAATTGGCTTAGAGGTTGATAAGAATCTGAATCAACTTCAAGTCAAATTGAAGGAAAGCTTAAAGGGAAAGAAGTTTCTTTTTTGTCCTAGATGATATGTGGAATGAAAGCCTTACACAGTGGGATGACTTGAAATATCTTTTTGTACTAGGAGATGTAGGAAGTAAGATAATTGTGACGACACGTAAGGGAAGTGTTGCTTCGATGATGGATAATGAGAAAATTAGCATGGACATTTTGTCTAGTGAAGTCTCTTGGTCTTTATAAAAAGACATGCATTTCAAAACATAGATCCTAAGGAGCATCTAGAACTTGAAGAGGTAAGTGCAATGGATTGCCCTTAGCTCTAAAGACACTCGCTGGCATGTTACGCTCCAAATCAGAGGTTAAAGGGTGGAAACGTATTTTGAGAAGTGAAATATGGGAGCTTCCAAACAATGACATATTAGCAGCGTTGAAGTTGAGCTACAATGATCTTCCCGCACATTTGAAGCGATGCTTTTCCCATTGTTCTATATTATCCATTCTGCAAAGACCAAGTCATTCAACTCTGGATTGCTAATGGTCTCATACAGCGGTTGCAAGAATATGTAACAATTGAAGATTTAGGCAATGAATACTTTGACGAGTTGCAATCAAGATCATTGTTTGAAAGGGTTCCAAATTCTTCTCAAGGGAACACAAAGAAATTCTTAATGCATGACCTTGTTAATGATTTAGCCCAAATTGCTTCTTCAAAACTTTGTACCAGGTTGGAAGAGAGCCAGGGATATCATGTGTTTGAAAAAAGCCAACACCAATCATATTTAATTGGATATGGTGACTTTGAGAAATTGAAATCCCTCTACAAATTGGAGCAGCTGAGGACATTGCTTCCAATCAATATCCAGGGCGGCTACTCATTTGAGCTAAACAAGAGGGTGTTGCATAACATATTGCCAAGACTAATATCCTTGAGGGCACTATCATTGTCTCATTGTAAGAACAAGGAGTTGCCAAATGACTTGTTTATCAAATTAAATCTCCTAAGATATTCGGATCTTTCTGGGACAGAGATAAGAAAGTTACTAGATTCTGTTTGTGCATTGTGTAACTTGGAGACACTTCTTTTGTCTGCTTGTGAATATCTTGAGGAGATGCCTCCGCATATGGAAAAGCTAATCAACTTGTGTCGCCTTGATATTAGCGGCACTTCTTGCTTGAAGATGTCGCTACATCTGAGCAAGTTGAAAAGCCTCCATATGCTAGTGGGAGCTAATGTTTTTATAGGTGGTCGCAGTGGTTTGAGAATTGAAGATTTGGGTGAACTACCTAACCTGTATGGATCTCTATCATTTCTAGAGTTGCAAAATGTGGTTCATAAAAGAGAAGCTTCGAAAGCAAACTTGAGGGGAAAGGAACATGTTGAAAGCTTATCATTGGAGTGGAGTGGAAGTATTGCCGACAATTCACAAACTGAAAGAGACATACTTGATGAGCTACACCCACACACAAACATAAAATTACTCCAAATCACTGGATATAGAGGTACAAAATTTCCAAATTGGCTAGCTGACCTTTTGCTTCTTAAACTGGTGGTATTGTCTCTTAGAAACTGCAAGGATATTCCTTGCCATCACTAGGACAACTTCCTTCATTGAAATTCCTCGCCATTAGAGGGATGCATCGAATAACAGAGGTGACTGAAGAGTTCTATTGCAGTTCGTTCTCCAAAAAGCCATTTAACTCTCTTCAGAAGCTTGAATTTGCACAGATGCCGGAGTGGAAGCAGTGGCATGCACTAGGGAATGGAGAGTTCCCTACACTTCAGGAACTTTCAATTAATGATTGCCCCAAAATTGCCTGAAAATCTTTGTTCTCTGACAAAATTGAGTATTTCAAAATGTCCTGAAATCAGTTTGGAGACACCTATCCAACTTTCAAATTTGATAGAGTTTGAAGTTGTTGGTTCTCCTAAGGTTGGAGTTCTTTCCGATCAAGCTGAGCTGTTTACATCCCAATTCCAGGGAATGGAGCAGATTGATGTATTAGATGTTAAAGGCTGTCAGTCTCTTACCTCCTTACCTATTAGCATTCTGCCCAGTACCTTGAAGAGAATAATGATATCTGGTTGTGGGAAATTGAAATTGAAATTGAAACTGAGACTGCAATATTGTCCAGAAATTGAGTCCTTTCCTGAGGGAGGATTTCCCTTCAATTTAGAATTCATTCGGATCTACAATTGCGAGAAACTGGTGAATGGCCGAAAGGAGTGGCGTTTACAGAGACTCCCCTGTCTCAGAGAGTTAAGCATCTGCCACGATGGTAGTGACGAAGAGATTCTTGCTGATGAGGATTGGGAGTTGCCTTGCTCTATTCGAAAACTTTTCATATGCAATCTGAAAACATTAAGCAGCCAAGTTCTCAAAAGCCTCACCTCTCTTCAATGTCTAGTTACTCATAATTTACCTAAAACTCAGTCACTGCTGGAAGAAGGGCTTCCCTCGTCTCTTTCTACTCTATATTTATATGGCCATCATGAGCTCCATTCACTACCGAACGAAGGTCTTCTGCACCTCACTTCTCTTCAACGTCTGTACATCTCTGATTGCCCTGATCCCAATCTATTCCAGAATCAGCAATGCCCTCCTCCCTCTCTGTGCTGCATATCAATGATTGCCCTAATCTCCAATCCCTTCCAGTAAAAGGGATGCCCTCTTCCCTCTCTAAACTATATATTTCCTACTGCCCACTGTTCAAACCTCTCCTAGAATTTGACAAGGGAGAATACTGGCCAAATATTGCTCATATTCCCACCATAGATATCGATGAGGAATACCAGTAATGATTACAACGAATGGGGCTCCAACAGATGTAAGTTATTCTTTTCCCTCACAAGCTTTTTGTTTTTGTTTACTTTCCCTTTGCTTTCTTGTTAATTCTTTTCCTCTGTTAAATCTTGTTGAGCAGTCTGTCGCGTCTATTGCACTGCGAAGCCGAGGAATCATCTTCAGATCGGGGTGAATTTAATATTAGATGACCAGAAAATTTCAGGTTAAAATTTTTCACTTGATTGCACCACTTGCAGGTTTTCTTTCCAACATACCTTACCAGATCAAATGCAATGTTTGACGAATGAAAACCATTTTTCAAGGAGTTTCTCTAGTTAAATCGAACCATGACCAACGTGATGTTCTTCTCTTTATTAAGAAGAATGATTCATCTTTTATTTCACCCTTGGTTGAATATTTTACCTGTTATCTTGAGACTTGGACATGGAAAAGTCTGTCTTTTTTAGGCCAAGCTAAATGAAAATAAGCTCTCTTCTAGTTTCTAACAGAGGTTCTTACCTTCTCGATTTTATGTTACATGAAAAGGGTGCGAGTATTTGATACAGGAGTGAAGTTGTATTTGTCATCATCTACATCTTAAGATTCGGGATACTTGTTGGATCACAGGTACAGTTTCGCGATACTTCTAATAAAAGTGCAGTAATAAATGTATCTATATTAATGTGTGCAGTTTTTTAATACTCGAGTTGCCACCTGAAGGATTGATGAATCTTCCTCTGATTAACACAAGTTATTTTCTCCCTCATCTTGCAGACTGGAAAATTAATCGTCATCAAGAAGGCTGTTCGGGTTTGTTCCCTATTTTTCATCTCTTCCAGAGAGATAAAATATCCAGAGAAAGGCAACCTCACTTTCGCAGTTAGGTATATTTCTGCCTTACCTTTGGTAAAGAGTTACAACGTCTGCTTCCATTTATTTGAGTACGGGTGCATTTATTTCAAGTTGATGCATAAAACAGCATTTGATAGAAAAAACTGTCATTTTTCAGTACTTGGATCTTTTGTACAATAGTTGATACATCAAATTTTTGTTTTGAGTATTTAGAGATTTAGACTGAAGATATAGATAGTAAGCTGAAAACTTTGGAGATTATGAAGTTTCCTTCAAATTATTTCCATTACTCAAACCTCGAGTGGTTCCTCAGAACTAGGGAAAGGGAGGGAATGGCTTCAAGGTTAGATAAGAAAAAACATTTTGCTCATGTTTTGTAGGTGAAAGTATATCTGAAAGGTTAATCAAGAAGAAAAAGCTGAGTCGAGAGATGACTCTCTTTCTTTAAGACAAAATTTTCAGTATAGATGCTTTTACGGTATTGGACAATAGTCTCCCAAGATAAAACAATAACCAACAATACAAAGCTAGTAATGTTGATTCTGGCGAAGAAAAAGAATATTGAACAGACTGCAAAGAAAGGAGAGGATTTTCTGGTTTTCTCCTTTCGTGTGTTTGAACTGAACAGTAATGTTCAATTTATAGATGAAGAAGAGGGCAAATTCTGACTGTTGAAGTAAGATCTGTTGGTTGGCGCCGTTTGGAGAAGATAGAGCCGTTGCAACATTTTCGAAATCTTCAGGGACCAAAGTGTAAAATAAAAAACATTTCGGGGACCAAAAGAGAATTCCGAAAGAAAGCCCAGGGCCCACGACAGCGTGCGTGGGGCTTAGCCCCGAACCCAAGCTCACCTAGGTCCTCCCCCTTCTTAAAACTTGGGTCACCCCTTGGGGTCCCAAACCCTTACTCAAAACTATAGTTAATATAGTCCTCAATCCTTCCATATTCAACCGATGTGGGAGTTCTATTATTTGGACAAACCAATCAATCTTTTTGTGTCTCAAACACCTTACTTTGTGCATCAATATCTCTTTCATTCCTCAACGAAATTTGACGATACTTGGCACTAATATCATCTACTCATTAGTATATTAGGCATGTGCGAAGAAACGATGTTTCCGACATGCGGGGCCCATGTGTTTAAGTCATTAAATATGGGAAAAACTCAATCCCATATAGTTAAATTTCCAATAATCCCCTCTTGAAAGAGAATTGGTGCACCCGAGGTGCCAAAGTTCAGCAATCTTTCAGCGGAAAGATATTGTATCAGGAAAGGTAGCTTTCGGCTTTGAACCTTCCTTAGTCGATTACCATCGGATTTACTTACTGCGCGGTGAACGTGATGTCTTGAACCGTCAGTGTTTAGTGTAAACCAAGACAATAATATCAACACAATAACTCCCCTTATTCATTTCTTCTTATAGTTTTGTCTATTGTGACCATGGACAACTCTTGGATTCTTAAGTGCGTACATTTGAAGCGGCCTGTCTTCACACTTAAATAGGTGATCTTTATAAGGTATCCTGCTATACCCTACTCGCAAGTGTTAGGAATCATTAAAAGTTTTAGAAACTTATCATTTACCATTTATGCAGGTAGCACTTAATGTATATCGCGGGAACAACCTTGGAATTATAAGAATAATAATCCGAAGTGCTCTTACTTCCAGTGAAGCGCTAAAACTGAACCTTTATAGTTTAGTTTTCCCATTGAACCAAAATTCTTGGGATCTCCAGTCAGTAAGGTTGGGTTACCATAATATAGATTCTTATTGTTTGGGTTTTAAGCCCATTCTCCTAGACATGCAGAATATTTGATCTTTGGGTAGGCCTTTAGTTAATGGATCCGCTATGTTATCCTTTGATTTGACGTAATCAATAGAAATGACACCCGTAGTGATCAACTGCCTAACGGTCTTATGTCTCTGACGAATATGTCTAGACTTGTCGTTGTACATACTATTTTGTGCCCTTCTTAAAGCCGATTGGCTGTCACAGTGAATCATCACCGAAGGTACGGGTTTATCCCAACAAAGGATATCCTCTAAGAAGTCATGAAGCCATTCTGCTTCTTCTCCTGCTTTATCCAAAGCAATAAACTTTGATTCCATCGTGGATCGGACGATGCATGTTTGCTTAGAGGACTTCCAAGACACAGCCCCACCACCAATTGTAAAAACATACCTATGGGTGGATTTGGTATTCTTTATGTCCGATATCTAGTTTGCATCACTGTATCCTTCCAATACGGCTGGATATTTAGAATAATGTAATCCGTAAGTCAGCGAATATTTCAGATATCGTAGTATCCAATTTAACGCCTTCCAGTAATCAATTCCAGGACTACAAGTAAACCTAGCCAACTTATTGACTAGATAAGCGATATCGGTTCGGGTGCAGTTTGTAATGTACATTAAACTGCCAATGACCTGTGCATATCGCTCTTGGGATACGTGTGAACCACGATTCTTATCAATTCTATGATTCATATCCATTGGTGACTTCATAGGAGGACTATCAAATACATCAAATATCCTCAAAACATCTTCAATGTAATGAGATTGAGATAAGACCAGTCCGTCAGATGTCTTAGAAATCTTAATTCCTAAGATTACATCTGCAATACCCATATCTTTCATGTTGAAACATTGTTTCAACATATTTTTGGTTTCCAGGATCAAGTTTAGACTACTTACGGTGATGAGCATGTCATCTACGTAAAGGCATATCATGACAAATGAGTCAGAGTTCCCTTTGATATAGATACATTTATCACATTCATTTATGGAGAAACCTTTTGATAATAAAGTATTATCAAACTTTTCATGCCATTGTTTCGGGGCTTGTTTGAGTCCGTACAGAGACTTAACAAGTCGACATACTTTCTTTTCTTGTCTTGGAACCACATACCCCTCGGGTTATTCCATGTATATTTCCTCTTCCAACTCTCAGTTTAGGAAGGTTGTTTTAACATCCATTTGATGTATCTCAAGGTCACGCAAAGCTACAATGGCTATGAATACCCTTATGGACGTTAATCTAGACACAGGGAGTATGTGTCGAAGTAATCGAGGCTTTCCTTTTGTCTGTAGCCTTGGACTACTAATCTGGCCTTATACTTGTCAATAGTTCCATCTGCTTTGTACTTTCTTTAGAGTATCCACTTACTACCCAAAGGTTTGCTTTCCGGAGGAAGATCAACCATTTCCCAAGTATGGTTTTGCATGATGGAATCTATTTCGCTTTCTATAGTTTCTTTCCAAAGCGGTGCTTCTAGAGTTGACAATGCTTTCTTAATTGTCCTCGGTTCATTTTCAACCATATAGGTTAGAAAATCTGGACCAATGGTTGTCCTTTTTGGATTTTTTGCTCCGTCTTGGTTCAACCTCTAGAGCCCCTAAGTTCTGTAGATCTGGAACATTAAGTTCCGGATAGTTAGTAACTTCTGAGTCCTGTAGATTTAGAACGTCTAGTTCCGGATAATCAGAACCTCCCGGGTCTTGTTGATTTTGAGCATTTTGTTCATAAATTCGTTTGCGCGAAATTATTTCTTTTTCCCTTCGAGGAAAAATATGTTTCAAGAATTCAGCATTCTTTGATTCCATAATCGTACCCTCGTGTATATCAGGTATCTCCGACTTATACAATAAGAAGCGATAAACACTACTGTTATTTGCATATCCGATGAATAAGCAATCTACAGTCTTAGGTCTAATTTTGACCTGTTTTGGTTTAGGTACTTCGACCTTTGCCAAACAGCCCCACCCTTTCAAATATTTGTAAGTGGGTTTCTTTCCTTTTCATGATTCATATGGAGTTTTATCCTTACGCTTATGCGGAACTCTATTGAGAATTGTCTTGCCCACATGTTTTGAGCTAAACCGGAATTGATAAGTAAAGCATTCATCATTTTCTTTAGCGTACGATTTTTGCGCTCGGCAATACCGTTAAATTGAGGCGAGTAAGGAGCGGTCGTTTGATGAACAATGCCGAATTGAGCACAGTATTCTTCAAACGGTGCTACGTATTCTCCCCCTCTATCACTACGAATTGCCTTGATCCGTAGGTTTAGTTGATTTTCAACTTCTGCTTTGTAACGTTTAAATGCTTCAAACGCTTCATCTTTACTTTTCAACAAATAAACATAACAATACCTTGTACTATCATCAATGAAAGTCACAAAGTACTTGTTCTCCCCTCTAGTTTGCCTAAACTTTAAATCACATATGTCGGTGTGAATAAGTTCTAGAGGAGCGGTGTTTCTTTCGACTGAATGGAAAGATGATTTGGTTAATTTTGCCTCTACGCACACCTCACATTTATGTTGAGGGTTTATATCGAAGGAAGGCAACAATTTCAACTTTACTAACTTTTGAATGGATTTGTAGTTAACGTGTCATAATCTATGATGCCATAAAATAAAGGATTTAAGTAAGTAGGTAGAAGGCTCTATTTCATTAGATGAACGGATTACAGACATAGTATTTATTTTGAAGAGGTCGTCACACGTGAAACCCATTCCTACAAATATATCATTTTTAGTTATTACAAATTTGTTGGACTCAAAAACTAGTCTAAAGCCAGCCTTGACCAACAGTGGCCCTGAAACCAAGTTCTGGCGGATATCAGGGACGTGCATCACTTCCTTCGGAGTAAGATCTTTGCCTGAAGTCATTTTGAGGACAACCTTTCCAACCCCTTGCACTTCAGAGGTAGCGTCGTTGCCCATGAACATCTTTTTGCGCATGATTGGGGCGTAAGAAGAGAATGCACTCTTGTTAGAGCAGATGTGACGGGTTGCACCCGTGTCTATCCACCATTGCCTTGGATTCTCCACCAGATTTGCCTCCAGCACTACAGTCGAGAAATCCACAATTATGTCGTCAAGGTTCAAAGGACCACCCTCATCTTGTACAACGTTAGCCTTGGCCTTGCCTTTGTTCTTGGCATTTTCCTTCTGCTCTCACTTCAGTTTGCGGCACTCTTTGATCACATGGCCAGACTTTCCATAGTGATGGCAGTTTCCTTTTAACCTCTCCATCGGTTGGCTTTTGCCGTTTCCCTGGAACTTGCGCTTTTTGTTAGCGTTTCCCTTCGAATCAACCAGATTCGCTTTTGCCTCCATTGGTTGCTTTCCCTTAGATATAGCCCTTTTATTGTACTCATGTATTTGCAGTTTGATGATAAGGTCTTCAAACCCTTTTTTTGTTTTCTTTAGTTTGAGATAACTCATGAACTCGTTCCATGAGAGAGGCAATTTCTCAATCAAATATGCAACCAGAAATTGCTCATTTGGCTTCATCCCTTCCAAATCCAGATGATGAAGAATCATTTGAAACTCCTGGATTTGGGACATCACTGATTTACCATCCACCATTTGAAATTTCAGAAACTTTCCAACGATGAATTTCTTAGTACCCGCATCCTGTGCGCTGTACTTTTTCTTGATTTTTTCCCACAACTCCTTTGCCGTCTTCACGGTGCAATACACAATATATAGGGTATCCGACAGACCGTTCAGAATGCAGTTTTTGCACATGAAATCACTATGATTCCAGGCATCTAGTGTTAACTTCAGGGCATTTGTGACCTGGATATCTTCGCCCACTTCAGTCGTTGTGTTAGACTGAATGTCTATTGCATCCCCACCAGAAGGAGGATCTTCTTTCAGAAAGCGTGACAGGTTCAACGTAGTAAGATAGAACATCTTTTGTTGCCATCTCTTGAAATTGGTACCGAGAAGCTTTTCTGGGCGTTCGCTTTGGAAACTGGTAGGAGCAGAACTATTGTCAATGGTTGAAGAAGACATCTTTCGAACACTTAGAAATATAATTTTGTCTTAAACTGTAGGTGAAAGTGTATCAGAAAGGTTAATCAAGAAGGAAAAGTTGAGTCGAGAGATGTCTCTTTCTTTAAGACAAAATTGCTCCATATAGTTGTTTTTATGGTATTGGACAATAGTCTTCCAAGATAAAACAATAACAACTAACAATACAAAGCCAGTAATGTTGATTCTGGCGATGAAAAAGAATATTGAACAGACTGCAAAGAAAGGAGAGGATTTTCTGGTTTTGTTTTTCTCCTTTCGTGTGTTTGAACTGAACAGTAATGTTCAATTTATAGATGAAGAAGAGATCGGATTCTGACTGTTGAAGTCAGATCCGATGGCTGGCGCCGTTTGGAGAGGATAGAGCCGTTGCAACATTTTTGAAATCTTCAGGGACCAAAGTGTAAATAAAAAATATTTCGGAGTCCAAAAGAAAATTCCGGAAGAAAGACCACAGCCCATGGGTAATTAATTTTATTGCAATTTAATATCTAGATAACTTGGTAATTAATTTTGTGGAATTCTCCTTTGCTTGTTTATTAGCTTGATTTGATGGTTGATTCAATCTATGAGCTGTGTATATATCATTGCCGTAATTTCCAATCGCTTCCAGAATTTCCTACATCGAGATTGATTGGGAATACCTGTAATGATTAAAACTAGTGGTGCTCTGATAAATGTAAGTTATTCCTATTTTTTTCTTTTCAGTAGGTTTTTATTTTTTGTTACTTCTCTTAGCTTGTTTGTTAATTATTTTCCTTTGTTAAATCTTGTTGAGCAGCGTGTAGCGTCTATTGCCACTATGAAGCTGAGGAAGCATCTTTAGATCAGGATGAAAGATGTCAAAAAAAGGTACTCCCTCTGTCCATTTTACTTGTCATGTTTTGCTTTTGCATGCGTCTTAAGAAAACATTAACTAAAAGGGTAATTTGACTAAATTTCCTTATTCATTCTTTGATATCAATTTAAAACATTTATTGAGTAAGGATAAGGGTGGATACTTGTAATTAATTATATCTTGATTTTCTGAAATGACAATTATTTTGGACCATTTATTTTTAGTAAGTACGACAACAAAATGGATCGGAGGGAGTAATCTGTTGCAACTACAGAAAATTTTACACTGTGAGAAAGAAAGACCGTTTAGATAGGAATTAGGAGTAGTAATTTTATCTAGGAAGTTCATAGCAAACTGTAATATTAACAAAGTAGAAGCCTTTTATCATTCGTAATACATAGATATGTCAGCCGGATGTGCATAGTCTTTTGAAATATGAGGCAATCTTACTTGAAAAAACTATAGATAAACTCAATAGAATTACCGCTGAGAATAGGCCTGCCTAGTTCATGCACTGCTCAAACTTTTTTCAATAGCAATTCATGCATTTTTGTTGTTTCAACTTTTCCAGTGACTTGAGAAAGGAGGATGCAGTTTAGAGTTGCACATGTGTTCACCCTTGTGCTTTGATAACGTGTAGAATCTTATTGTCCTCCGGAAATGCAGAGCCTCTAATGGAATATCTAAGGTACATGTGGAAGAAAATTCTGGTTCTTATATATCAAAGATACAATAGGTTGTTTCCAGATAATTTAACATATAAAAGCATCACAACAATGAATTACCTGGCCTCAACTATTAGCGAGATTTAAATAGTTATTTTTTCTTGTTCAGGATTTTGGTAACAATATGTTCTTAGCTCAATTGGTGAAAGGAAAGTTGTGCTAACATTCTCCATTGAATATCGGGCAAAATTCTGTAATTTTGAACACCAATTAGGACTAGTCATTTTTTAGTATCAATAAAATAATCCAGTGCTATTAACTATCAGAACTATAATGTTTTGTCCAAATTACGATAGGTCAGTAGTTTATTATAGGCGAGGATGACATTAAGCTCTACGAATCGTAAAGTTTAGGCTGCTTGATTTAATCCAAGTAATTCCTTTTTTTCTGTTGACTAGTCAGCATATAGATTTCGCTGTACTAACATTCAAATGTTTCACCAAATTTAAAAATTTCACTTGATTACTCTACTTCCAGGTTTGCTTCCAACATATTATGACAAATCACAAAGCATTGTCTCTCAAATTAATCAGCAAGTGTTTGTACTCTTTTCAAGTTATATTAAACCATGATCACCAAGAACTTTAAGTCCTCTTTACTTTTATATACATGTTTTGAGACCATCTTTTAAAGACACTACTTTTTACATTTTATTTTCTTTACTTCTCTTTGCTTGTTTATTGATTATTCTTTTGCTTAAATATGGTTAAGCAGCATGGAGCATCTACTGCCACTGTGTATCCAGGTGGTTTCAAAATTAGACGACAAAAAGGTGAAGCATTGAAACTATTTTAATCTTTAGACTTGCTCTGGGATGTTGTAAAAGAGACCTAGTATAGATAGGAAGTGATAATTTGCTCTAGAAAGTTGGCATAAAGTACTGCTAATGTACTGCAAATATTTACCATTAACGTAGGTTGATATGTCAGCTTGTTGTGCATAGTATTTCGTAACATGAACCAATCTTAGTTGAAGTTTTTTAGTTCATGTACTGCTTGAAGTTTCATCTCAATAGCAATTCATGTATTCTTGTTGTTTCCCTTTTTCCAGTGTGTTGATCAAGGAAGAGGTGTTTCAGGGTAATGATTGTATCCAATCAGCGTCGATAAAGGTCTTCCCTCATCCCTCTATGTTCTGGTAATCATTAATTTCATATCTCTGAACTATGTATTTATGACATCTGTTGCTCACTCGAGAAAGGTGAGGACTGGCCTAAGATTTCTAGTTCCCATCTAAAAGGATCGGTTGTGAACTCATCTAAAGATGAAGTTCTTACTATTAGAAACAAGACTCGCTCTCTATAAAACCTGCTAGTTATATCTGAAAATCTCTCATTGCTTGTCTATAAGCTCGTTTCAGTTTGTTGATCCATTATCACTGCAGGAGTTGTTCAATCAATTTGCGGAATCACTAGGAAGGGAATGAATGCTGGGAAAATGAAATCTCTATTTCACAATGAGGTATCTTTTGCCTATTCCTTGTAATAAGACTACATAAAGCTTGGTAATCAAAAAATTCGAAGGAAGATTTTCAAGCGCGGTTTATTTTCATTAAGTAGCTTTATGCATTGATCTTTGGTGCATTGTCATTTTCGGAATTTATAGAGTACAGATTAATGGATATTAAATTGTCACCTTCCAACTTCATTTTAGCCGTTTGTATTTGTTTTTTTTTTTCAATCTTTCCTTTTCGGGTCAGCCTCATATAGCATATTGGAACTTGAAAATCAGCATTGATTTGCATCGGAAATGAATTAAAGTTGGGCAAAAAAAAATGGCAGGTCATCCCTGCTGTATATGGTGGGTAGTCTGGAAAGAAAGGAATTCAAGGCACTTTGAGGATACTAGCAGTTCCATCCAAGAAATCAGGATGAATTGTCTTAATTTGTTCTTTTTTTTTGTGGTGTAAACAGAAATTGTGGGGGGATATAGGAGATTTGGTAGATTTAATTGGCAATGTATAAGTGTTTAGCTTTTGAATAGGGGCACTAATTTTTGCTGTAAGTATGATTCTGTAAAGTTCTTAACATAAACATTTTTTAGGTGTTATGGTTAATACAAATGGTTACCTTTGACTAAAAAAAAAAAACAAATGTATCATGATGTCGTTAAAACTATGCTAGTGTTGAACAATCGAGAAGGCTTCAGTTCTTGATTAATCGTTAAACCAGTGATATCAGAGATGAATTGGCAGCTTTGCTCCCTTCACTGTTTTTTCTTCTAAACTTCTTCAGCATAAAAGATTGCTTGTGAGCCATATTTGACATATTGAATTTGAAACTTTTTCACTTGGCAGTAAGTTTATGAATCACTTTTTGTAGTCAAATAAAACCAGGACATTTCGTTACTTGTCTAGAGGAATCATTCATGTGCCGAATATATATATATGTGCGCGCGCGCTAGTCTGTAATACATGGATTGGCTAAGGGTTCTAACATTTCTTTTTAATTCTTTTCAGTAAGAAAGTTGTGATTTCCAAGTCATACACCCATCTACGTACTTTGTCTTCGTTGAGATGAAGCATGACTTGCTCGCAAATGGAACACAGCTCTAATGGAACCCAAAGGTACATGAGAACAAAGTTGTTTAATGCAACACACGAGACATATTGTACATTATGGTTAGATTATAAGGAAAGATATTACTTTTTTATTGTTAGGATTTGGACAAGGCTCAACAATTATTTGGGAAGTGGAAAGTTTTGAAGGTCTCTTTGCTCAAGTCGAGAAGGGAAAGCCGTTGAATCTTTTAAGTGGTATTTACTATCATGTGAACTAAACATCAGGACTATGGTTGTAATAGTGCGTAGTGTTCGCTTCGCGTCTAGGTTGCACAGCTTTAAAACGTGTCACTTAAGTCTAAGGCTTGCTTCTATAATTACGTTTGCCGATGTGGTATTTGCCTAGGATGCTACAATGACTTCAACGTTCTTTTAACTCTAGATACGTCTTAGCCAACGGAAAGCAAATGACAACGTGATTATTGGACTTTCTGTATTAAATTATCTGAATTTCTAGAGGTGAATAGTTAGAGCAAACTGTAAATGCACTATAAAATGTGTAGGGTTTTGTTGGGTTTAAAACATATAAGTAGGCACAACGGAAGTTTAAATTTTTGTTCTACTTACCCCAACAATTTCTTCTGGTATGGTTATATGACAATCAAAACCTGTAACATAAAACCAGAACACTTACAGGTTGTATTATCTGCAGTCTTTACTTAGGGAGTACACGCGACTATCCCTTCGACTGCAATCACTATGCTACGGTGTATTCCTCTGTCAAGAAAGCCAGGAAATCTTGGCAGAGGTTTGAGAGTTTCGTCCTAGACTCTAAGTCTAGAAAGTTTATAGAATTAGTGTGTTAATTAACAATGGGGAGTGCTGTATTTATAGTTGAAATTAGGGCAAACTCTGATTAGGGTTGGGCTCCAAGCCTGCCCAAAATCAAGGTGCAGTGGGCCAGTCTGACTGGGCCCACTGGGTCGGCGCTCGACGCCTTACGTAAAGTTTCGTTTCCCGTTTTCATTTAATAAATATATTCAGCACATTAAATCCAAAATCCAATTTTGATTTAATTAAATAATTTCCATCTAATAGAAATTATACCATAGTTATTATCAATTTAAATATCTCGATCCCAAATCGAATATTTAATACTTTCTCATACACCCTTAGATTGAAGAGATAATCGACATAGTGTGACCCTATAGGCCTTCATATATCGATACTAATCCAATTAAGGTTCATACGGAACTCCTAGACTGCGTCATACGACAAACCTAATATATGAAGTACGTTTACATGAATCCAGCAAACATAACATTTATGTGAGATGATAAATTTCTTTCATTCGCGACACACTCGATCAAGCTTAGGATTTGCCATGTGTCTATTCAAATGGCTTGATCACTTTATCTCATCTATATTAGTCGACAACTAGACCATATTCTAAATATGTCTCTTGCATTGGCCAATGACTTGGTCGATCTAATATCACTGAGAAGTTGAGTGCTCTCTCGAATATCCAATCGAGGAATGAATCCTATTCTTGGCTCAATTACCACTTTAATTTACATCATAATGTACCCAACACAAGCCGTGTCTTATCCTATAAGGAGTTTAAGCTTAGGACAGGGCCAAAGTACATTACTCTGTAAACAAGGTGCGTATTGACCTCAAGTCAAAGGACCTTTATATCCCACACGCTGATAGCACTCTAGACATGTCTAACAAATAGTTTATCAGCAGGGTATACCAATATTTTCCAAAAGTATCCATGTGTCCATCACTAGTAACCATTACTAATAGCAGGTGAGACATACTACATTCTCTAAGAATGTGATGCAGACCACATGTCGACTTATAACATATCATCGATATCTCATTCTCGATGATCATTAGTCGAGGCTATTTTAGAGTTACGCTCTATCATCAATATCTCACTCTATTAATGACAACGTAAGTTTAAGTGATGTTCATTAATGAATAACTACAAATAATTAAATAATAATTTAATAATCGCAAATGCCATAAATATTAATATTATTAATAATACAAATGTGTTCAAGTACATTTGTCCATAATGATGATTGTCTCTAGGACATACATACTTACTTTCAAAATGTACAAGAAATAGGGGAGACTTGAGAGGTGAGAATTATGTTGCATAATTTCTTGATGTTGTTTCTGCCAAGATACTGATTTTCCGGCCAGGAGAGTGATAGGAGTAATGTTTATCACGCGCTCACTACTATTAAAAAATCAAAAATTAGTTACAAAGTTCATTACTATTTTTTTTTATATCCAGCTTTCTGGCTTACGTCAGGTTATTCCTGGAGATAGTAGTCCCGGTCTCTCAGCACTACTTACCAGTAAATCGCGGGATGTACCTGAATGACCAGTGTTTGAGAACAGACCAACTGATATCACCTACAAGGTTCTACACCAGAAGAAAGCAAATTGCTCCCACTAGGGTTCGAACCCACATTACAGGCCTCCAGCTGGATTTTAAGTTCCCCTCCTTTGCCATCCACCTATGCCCCGGGGATAAGTTCATTACTAATCTATCGTGACATAGCCCGTACTAATCGGATCTTGTGATAATTCGTTAATCATTTATTTATAATCTTCCATGTTCATGGTTCTATTCATAATAACTCCTTTTTTTTTTGCAAATAAAAAATAAATATCCCTTACAGATATAGATCTTGATTGAGGATAATTTAAAACCTTAACTAAAATTAGTGGGATAAATTTAAACCTTTTTCAAAGTGTTTTAACACGTAAAATTCATTGTTTTAGATTATTATTTTTATCGGATTAAAGCTTCACGTTCAATCCTAAAGCTTCATTAGGTCACTACAATAACAAATACGAAAAGATTTGCTAATGATTCATTCGTTTCCTTCTTTGGGCTCGGGTCAATTGTAGCTGTGGAAGTAATGAACGATTCGAGACGTTGATCGAGAAAGTAATAAACGAACGTTAAACATAATTCTAGAAAGGTCTTTAAAAAAATAAAATCTTAGAAATTCAAGTGAAAGTTTCTTACCCACTTAGATGACAAGGAAACTGACTTTCAAGAGATTGTTTTTACATCGGTAATTACCTAATGTGAGAAAGCAGATGCAGAATTAGTCCTTTCGCGAGGGAAATGCCACACAGACTATAACAAAAGGTATTTAAAATAAAAATATAACAAAAAGTCGAGAGGTGAATTTGATTTCTTTTACATTTTAAAATAGGAATAATGCATAAACAATTCTTAGTACACGTCAGCTTATTCTAAGCCTAGAGCGCAATTGATGACGTCAGCAACTATCGCTGGTCACTGAGAGAAAAAATGAGGATGAGGCCCACCTCACATTTCCACGTCAATAGTAAAGATGACGTCATTAACTATTTAATTATACACCACCACTCCACGTGATTGTCCCTATTCTCCCGTGAGAAAAGGCACCCTAGTTCCTTTTTTCTTTGTTTTATATCCAAGTTATTCAATGTCTATATTGGAGCTGAATTAAATTTAGATAGCATGTTGTAGGGCTTATTTGAGGGGCAACGCTTTCAATGAGATTATCTCATTTTCAAGATTTGAATCCGGAACCTCTGGTTAAAGATGAAGACACTTAATTCCAATTTTTCGTAGTTAATTTTTTTAAAAAAAAAATCACCCGGTATCTATTACTCGCATTAGAGCACGACTAAATTCAGATGGCGCATTGCAAAGCTTATTTTTGGGGTGGCACTCTTAATATTTTTTTCATTTCTAGAGGGCTCAAATCTGAGACCTATGATACTATTCGTAAATAGATTATAGATATCTAATATAATATTATTGAGAGACAACATTCGTTCCTTATAAAAAATCACCTAAACATTTAACAATCATTACGGTTAACTTAATTGTCCACTCATCTGTTCCTGTTGACTTGGAAATATTCCTATCAAGTTTTTAGATATAATAATTGATATATATATATCAATAATTCGAGAAAATCCCTTATATCCCGATTCCTTCCGTGTCTGTTATCCCATTTAGATCCTCGGCCTAAGTTTGGTAAAATCGAATTTTTGAAATCTTTTTTCTCGTCGGTGAAGGATTTGAGGAGTTTATTCAAATAATCTTTTTGGTGTTCGACATCAATGTGTTGAAAGGATAATTGAAGAATGCAGAAAGTAAATAAATAGCAACTTACAATTCAAGGTTCCAGTTATGGAAACCATAAATCACAAGGTTCTGCAGGAATTTAAATCAAATAGGCGGTTGAACCGGCCAAGTATTTAATGCAGGAATTTAAAGAATTTAAAAGCATAAAGTATTTAAAAGATTAGGAGGTAGTACCGTCCATAATCATAATCATTTAAAAATTTGGAATTTACAAAGATAATTATCAAGGAGATAAACCTTGGGAATTTCTGGGTATTTAGGATCATATGATATGAGTCATATGATATGGGTCATATGAACTAAATCATATGGGTATTTGAGGGGTTTTTCAGTGGGAGATTTGGCAGGGAATTTTTCTTTTTCTTCTTTTGTGGGTTTTTTTGGGGGCCATGGGATTTGTTTGTTGTTGTGGTGCAACAACAGGTATATTTATTGGTGGAGGTATCTCTTCTTTTCTTTTTTGGAGCAATGCTCCACACATTGCATGGTAACAGTATTGTCCAGATTCTCTCATGTCCTTTATGGATATTTTTTCTCTGTAACCCGGACATTGGGGCAAAGGACAGTGATAGGACATTTCTGTGTTGTAACTGGTATTGGAAATCTGTGGATTTTTATAGGCATAATGACAGGGTATTTCTGTGATGTAACCGGTTTTGGAAACCTGTGGGTTTTTCTCCTGTTTTTTGGTAAACCACTGGTTAAAATATTTTTAAAGTAAAAATTGTCAGAAATTATTTTGCAGAAATTATTTTTGAATGCAATTTTCGAAAATTGTTTTTGATTATGCTTCAAAAGTTTTTTGTATGCAAAGGAATCAATTAATTTAATGGAACGGGTATCATAGTTTCTAGGGGACTCGGAATCCTGATTTAAAAAAACTATTTCTTAATTCTCCTAGGTGACAAGAATAAGTTTTAATCAGATCGAGGTCGCTAGCTTTTGGTTTTGTCAGAAAAGGGAATTTTAAATTCTTACTATTGTAATCAAATGAGATAAAATCATTATCTACCTTATAAGGAGTGATAAGATTTATAAATGGTGTTCCTAAGATAACGAAGTTGTGAATGTATTTTACTAAGACAAACGATGTCGCGATAGAAACTCCATTAATAATAACGGACGCATTGGTTTGGGAATTGATTTCTAGCTTTGTGTTATTGGCCGCCGTTAGAGTTTCCTGGGTATTTTCATGAAATTGATAAGGTATTAGACCTGTTTTTATGCAATTCAGATCTGCACCGGTGTCAAAAAGAGCAATAGTAGTAATTCTAAAATTGCTTGAGAATTTAAGGGTTATTTGAACAAGGTATTTTTTGGATGTGATCTGTCGTAAGACAGTAAGGAATTCTTGTGGGACTTCTTCAAGAAAAGGGTTGTCAGGAGGTTCTCCTAGATCTTCAGAGTCGGAATTGTCGGACTCAGAACTGGATTCAGAATTATCCTGGGTTTTTGAAAGGACTGTTTTCAGTAGAAGAGAGTCTTGATCTTGTTTTTCTCGTAGAGCCTTGATCTTTACTTTGATTTGTTTCACGTCTCTCTGGAGTTCTAGAATTGGGGTTTCCTTGGATTCTTTCATTCCTTTACCCTTTTTCAGGATTTTGGTCAAATCGTAGGTATTTTTGGAGGTATTTGGTAAAATTGAATTTTTGAAATCTTTTTTCTCGTCGGTGAAGGATTTGAGGAGTTTATTCAAATAATCTTTTTGGTGTTCGACATCAATGTGTTGAACCATTTCTAACACGAATTCTTGATCCTTGGTTAAAACACAAACAAGTTTTCCCTTACCCTTATCGGAATATTCAGAAGAACTGGTTGTAAGCAATTCTTCAATTTGAAGGGCTTTGTTGTCTTCAGAAGACAGAGAAAAGTAGTCGGGTTCTGACTCGGCATTTGAATCGGAGGAATCAATGAGAAGATTGGAGAACTTTTGGGTGACGTCATCGTCGAGCTTCAATTCTTGTAATTTTGTATTCATTTTGCAGTATTTCGATGTATGACCTTTTGTGACATTTGTAATACGTAAGGTCCTTGTATTTGGAATCAGCTTTTTTGGTATTTGGTTTTCTGAAACGATGAGTATTTTTGTATGGATTTTTGTAATACTCTTCGTTAGATTTGCTGAAATCTCTCTTTTTGGAATAGGTTTTTTGGATATCTAATCATTCCTAGACTTTTTGTGACTTTTTGTGGTGCGAGGCTTTTTGGTATTTTAAAGATGTCTGACCATCGGATTTTGAATCTTCTTCGGATAATTGGGATTTTATCTTCCGAATAATCTACGCCATGTAAATACCCATGGTAAGTGGAGTTTTGTATGAAAAATGGTGTAAGGGCACAAATCTGTTTTCTTCCTCAGAGGGTTTAAACTGGGATTTGAAGAGGCTGAAAGATTTAGTGACTTCTGGTTTTTGTATTTCTAGGGTGGATCCGAATTGCTCCCACCATGAATTCCATCATGTTGGTAATTGTGATGGATCACAAGAGGTATCAAAATTGGAAAAGCCAAGTGTGGCTTTGGTTGGTATTTTGGATGAAAAAGGAATTGAACCAAGCTTGTTGGCAATCCTAGTAAAAAGAATATATTTTTTTTTATTTTTTTTAAAAAAATGAGCCATTTTATTTGAAAGTTTCGCAAACTGTTTTTATGAGGACTTGTGATATCACAAGTTTGGATTTTGAAAATCGAGTTTTCAGAAATGGTTTTTGAAAATAGCTTTTTCGAAAATCAGTTTTGAGAAAGGGTTTTGGAAATTCTTTCTCTAATTTTATAAAATTCTGAGTGCGTTTTTCTTCTGGATGATCTTCTGTCTATGAATCTCGCCTTTGTGGTTTTGAGAGATGTTTAGGTATTTTCTTTTGGGGGATTTTCTGGGGTTTTCTCTCTGTTTTGAAGAAATTCACGGGTTAAGAAATCTGGAATAGAATTTGTTTCTCCTTTGATGTATTCAATATCAAAATAAAAAATGCTAAGAATCGCTTGCCATCGTGCAAAAATCTGTTTTGATGCAAGGTTTTGAACATCTTTTTGTAAAACTTCTCTAGCACTTTTGCAATCAATTCTGAGTAAAAAATTTGATTTAGTAAATCACTTTGAAATTTTTGTATGCATAAGACGATGCTCAAAATTTCTTTTTTAATAGTGGAATAATTTTTCTGGGTATCATTCCAGTGGGCAGAAGTATACTAGACTATACACTCTTTCCCCCCACCCCCACCCCCACCCTCACCCCCCGAATTTTGTTTCAAGATCCTTCCATATCCTAAGTCAGAGGCGTCTGTTTCTACGACCTTAGGTAGCTGAGGGTCTGCTAAATGAAGACATGGGATTTCTAGCACTTTCTTTTTAATATTCTGAACACAAGCAGTATGGTTACTAGTCCATGGAGCAGGGGTTTTCTTAAGTCTGTCATGGAGTGGTTTTGCCATTTTATTAATCTCAGGACAGAAATCTAAAACATAGTTTAGGCTTCCCAGGAATCTCTGCAATTAGGTTTTATCAAGGATTTTGTCAGGGAATTTATTAGCGAATTCTAAGGATCTTTCTATAGGGGTTATTTTCCCCTGGGATATATAGTGTCCTAGAAATCTAATCTTTGTTTGAAAAAGGCTCATTTTTTATTTGGAAACTACCAAACCATTTTTCTTGGTAACATAGAAGAAAGTTTTGAGGTGTTTGAAATGTTCCTCCACAGAATTTGAGAAGATTAAGACATCATCAATATAAACAATACAGAATTTGGAATAATCATTGAAGATGTCATTCATGATTCGCTGGAATTCAGAAAGGGCATTTTTTAGACCAAAGGGCATTACATTCCACTCGTATTGTCCAAAGGGGACCGTAAAGGCGGTTTTGTAACGATCTTTTGCAGAAATTTGGATTTGCCAAAAACTGCACTTCATATCAAATTTTGAAAATATCAAGGCAGAATGTAACTTCTGTAGTAAATCTTTTTTGTTTGGAATTGGATATCTAATCCATTTTAGGGCAGTATTTAAAGGTTTGTAATTAATAACTAATCTGGGAGTTCCTCTTTCTATTTCGGCATTTTTGCTTACATAGAATGCAGCACAACTCCAAGGGGATCTAGATTTGGAAATTAGTTTTTTATTCTCAAGATCTTGAATTTCTTTTCTGCAGTGTTGTTCAAGATCACTATTCATTTGGATAGGTCTCGCTTTTGTAGGGATTTGTTTTTCATCAAAATCCTTTTCGTAAGGAAGATCTACGATATGTTGCTTTCTACTCCAGAAGGCATTAGGAATCTCATAACATAATTCGGTTTCAAAAGAGTTTTGGAGTTTAGAAATATTGATTTTAACATCAGGTGATTCTAAAAGAGTTTTTAATCTTTCAAAAGAAAAATCTTTTTTCAGTTCTTGTAGATGGTAAGATTTTCCTTGGATTCGGGCATTTAAACCATCTTCGTGTATTGAACAACCTCTCATTAGGTTGAGACTTCTTGTTTTCAGCTTTGTTATGAAACGGAATTTCAAATTATTTTTATTGAATTTAAAAGATACAAAATCACTATCTACCTTATAAAGGGTGATAAGATTTATGAACGGTGTTCCTAAGATGACAGAACTATGTATGTCATTTGTTAAGACAAACGATGTTCCTATAGAGACTCCGTCAATTTCTATTGATGCACGGGTTTTGGAATCAATTTTGATTTTTGTGCTGTTAGCATCTGCTAATTTTTCATGAGATTTTTCTCTAAATTTTTCTGGTACAATACCAGTTTTTATCAGATTTAAATCAGCACCAGTGTCGAAAAGCGCAATAGTCTGAATTCTAAAGTCGCCTGGGAATTGAAGGATTATTTTTATTAGGTATCTTTTTGACGTGATTTGCCGCAAGATACTTAGAAAGTCTTTTGGGATTTTTTTCTGTACTGGAATCTTTCGAGTTGTAAGAATCGGAGTTTTGTGGTGTAGTTTTTGAAAGGATTGCTTTTATTAATAAAGAATCATGTTTTTGTTTTTCTTTCAAATCTTTTATCTCCGTTTTTACTTGTTTAATCTTTTTTTGGAGATTCTGAACTGGTATTTCTATGCTAGAATTTTCCTCTTTTTCTTGATCATTGGTTAATACACAAATGCGTATGTGATCACCAGAATTTTCAAATGAATTAGTTGTGACTAACTCATCTATTTGAAGGGGGTTTTCGGCATATGAAGATAGAGAAGAAAAGTGAGATTCTGCTATGGTGGCTGAATTAGTGGAGCTTGAATCAGAAGAGCCTGAATCAGAGGAGTCTGAATCAGAGGAATTTATAAGAGGATCGGAGATCTTCTGGATTACTTTATCATTTAAACCTGGTTTTTGTAAATTTTCTGTAATTTTACAAAATCTCGAAGTGTGACCCTTTCTGCAGCATTTATAGCATGTTATATGCTTATATCTGGAAATATTCCTTTTGGGATTTGTAGTTTTTTTGAATTGTTCCAATGTACTTTTTTTATTGGAGTCATTCGTCAGAGTTGTGATCATTTTGGAAGATTGTGGAGTATCCGGAACAACGCGCTTTCTATTAGAACTGTTGGATGTTTCGATTCTACTCAAATGATTTTGGATAGCCTGAACAAAATCAGACTTGTTTTGCTGGGTATTTTTGACGCCATCTTTGGACGCCTGAAAGGATTTAAAGATAGGATTTTGGCTTTTCTTATCCTTAGTCGTAACGGGACTTACCGTACTGGAGAAGGGATAATCAATGGAATTTTGGGAGGAATAATAATTGAACCAGTCAAAGAAAAGGATGTTTATCCTATGTTCATTAACAAACTCGTAGAATTTTTCCTGTATTTGTGTCCTAGTTTTTGAAAAGGTTTTGAAGAACCAAATTCATTTTTCTAGGTTGTATTTTTCATAAAAATCATTTTGTATGAATTTTTTGTCAATTTTGAAATCCTTTTGTAAAACACCAAGTTCGTTTACTAAGTTTTCTGTAATCGAGGAAAAAGTCGGACTAGTAGGTTCCCGGTCCTCTATCTTTTCTCTAACAGTGGGATTTTCATAAACGGGTCTCGGTATTTCGTTGGAGTAGTCTACGTTTCGTAGACTTGGTATATCTGACGTAGAACGTCTAGGTTTCACTTTGTAAGTAGTATTGATGACTGAAGGAATTTGTGAAACTCTTCCTAAGTCGAGAGTTTCTACGGAACTGGAATCATCGTATCTACTACTCGTAGATTTTCTATGGAACGATAGACTGACTCTACCATCCTGGTATTGGGTCATTTCTCTAAGACGAGTATTTGGTTGGGAAGTCTCAAGAGGTTCAGGTTTGACAACACCTTCTAAGATCCATTCGTCTGGTAAGGAAATATCCTTCCATCTCATGGGTCTCGGTATAACGGTGTTAGATCTGGAAATATCGGTTTGTAAAAGAAGGGTTTCGCCTTTCTTACTATGGTATCTAACTTTTGTCGCAAAAGATGAAGTCATAGCTTTGTAGTGGATTCGGTAAATTATAGCTACGGGAATCGATCCTTCAAGCATTTGGTAATTGTGAGTCTTGATTTGTAAGACTAGGGATTTTTGGATATTTTTGTTATTTAAAGAGACTGAGAAATTTAGGTAACAGTCAAAAGATATTGGTCCTGTGCATAGACTAGACTCAACAGAACTCAATAAGGAATCTTCGAAATTTGTGAATCTGGCATCACGTAAGACAGCAAGGATTGAGGTGTTTAATCCTTCCTTCGTGAGGGGTTTTATCCCTATTTGGACTAATCCAATATGGATGTATTTGTAATTTCTTTCTCGGTGTCTATTCAAGGAACTTTGAGAAAGTAATTGGATGGTTTCAAAAGGTTGAGATAATTGGATATCTCTTTCCTCAGTTTTGATTGTGAAATCGGTTTTGAATAACTGGTATTTCAAATTTTTGTAAATCTGATCTCGATTTACTCTCGGTATTTCCCAATTATCGATAGATTTTTCAAAATCTTGTATCAAGATTTCTTCGGAGTTTATTATCTTCTTTGAATCCATGGAAGAAGATGAACCAAAATCACGCGAAGTAGATCTATTGAGAAACGGATCCATGTTTATGGAACTCCTATTAACAGAGCGTCCAAACTTTCTTCTTTGCGTAGGTCTCTCCGTGGGTATAACAGTCTGCGTTCGTTGAGGACTTACCGACCCTGGACTATCCTAACGCGGATGTCTCCGTAACCTCTAACAAGGAATTCAACATCTGGTCTGGACAATATTCTCTCTATATCTACCATTTATGGCTCTGATACCAAACTTAGGCCGAGGATCTAAAGGGGATAACAGACACGGAAGGAAACGGGATATAAGGGATTGAAAAATTAAAGGATAATTGAAGAATGCAGAAAGTAAATAAAGAGCAACTTACAATTCAAGGTTCCAGTTAAGGAAACCATAAATCACAAGGTTCTGCATGAATTTAAATCAAATAGGCGGTTGAACCGGCCAAGTATTTAATGCAGGAATTTAAAGAATTTAAAAGCATAAAGTATTTAAAAGATTAGGAGATAGTACCGTCCATAATCATAATCATTTTAAAAATTAGAATTTACAAAGATAATTATATATATATATATATAATATTTTAAAAGGCAAGTGGTGTATGAGCCAAGATATAGATCATTGAAATTTGAGATTTCTCTCCTTTAATTTGTCATCTAGTGTCCCAAAAGGCTTAACATAACCCCCTCGCGTCCAAAATCCCCATAAATACAGCATAACTTACGTAATATGTTTCGTTGTGATGTAACATTGTTTTGGTTTGTTCAATTTTGTATCAGATTTTTTATAAAATATTTAATAAAATGATATACTTATCGATATATTATAATAGGTTTAGTTTAATTAATATTTAATGATGATGTAAAAAATATTTATACTATTATTCTCTTTGTTTCATTTTATGTGTCTTAATTTCTTTTTTTGATCGGCCCGAGAGCGTCTCTTTCTATATTTAATAAGTGACAATTCAAACATCCTTAATGACAAATTTATAACCACAAGATTCAAAAAATATTTTAGTCCATTACACACATATTTAAATTAGGACCACAAATTCAAAAATCTCTCTTTATTTCTTAAACTTCGTACATAGTTAAATTAAGATACTTAAATTGGGACGGATGAAGTATATCTTATCTAAAGATATTTGTTGGTAATCCTCCCTAAAAATGAGATTAGTAATCTTAAAAATAAAGAGTTAAGGAACATAAATACACATCATTATTTTTTGAGTTTTTTTTATCTAAACTATCAGTAGGTGTGAGAGTTTTCTACCTAAACTATTCATAGATATGAAATGTTCCTACCTAAACTAGCACCAATTAATTAGCAAAACAGACCTAGATTATCATTTGTTTATTTTTTCTATTTGATAACTGAGGTAAGAAAAGTGAATAACTGATAATTGAATCCACATGTGTTTAACTCTAATGGGTTAAATTATTACTCCATTCGTTTCAATTTATGTGACATTATTTTCTTTTTTGTTTGTCCTAAAAGAGAATATCACTTTTTTTTTATTTGGTAATTATTTAATGGTACATCTCTGATATACATTTATTGGGTCCCACTTAATTTTGAAGATAATTGTGAAGAAAAGTTAACAAAGTAGGCGTCACTAAAATAAGGGTAATCTAGTAAACATAACAAAAGTTTTCTTATTTTTTAAACTCTGTACCCGGTCAAATCGTATTACATAAATTGGGATGGAGAAGTATAATACTTAAATAAACCATTCCTTGTTCCATCCCCCTCCAAAAAAAAGAAGAAGAAAAAAACATCAGAATTGACATCAGAACTCACTCTATATATATACACTCACACTATATATATACACTCACACTTCGTTCACAGTTTCATATATTGTGTGTTCATCATGCAAGGCCTCCACCGTTACTCGCCGTTATCTAACGGCGGAGTAACGCTAGAACTCACTCCAACCACCAGTTCACCACTAGCAATCGACGTTACGGAGTCAACGGAGATGAGAATCCGGCGACTCATCTCCGAGAACCCCGTCGTTATCTTCACCCGTTCGGCTTGCTGCATGTGCCACGTCATGAAACGTCTGTTATTATCCGCCGTTAGCGTTCACCCTACCGTTATTCAATTGGAAGAAGCCGAGATAGCCACCCTCCACGCCGGCGCCGGTGAGATGCCGGCTATGTTCATAGGAGGGACACGTGTCGGTGGATTAGAGAGCCTCGTGGCACTTCACCTTAGTGGTGGACTTGTTCCTAAGCTTGTGGAAGTTGGTGCTATCACTAATATGGTATTGTAAAGAATTTTTAATTATGTATTTTAAAGAACAAAAAACTAAAAAATTAAAGTAGAGTAAAAATAATAATTTTAGTATTACTAATTAGTTTTTGTTTTTTTAATTATGTATTGTTAGCCTTTATAATTTTACTTTTATAGACTATAATCTCTGTATTTTATTCCAAATGGCCAAAAATTTAAAGAAAAAGAAGATGTGCTCATTTTTATTTTTATTTTTTACTTTTGCTGGGATTTTGGAGTTTACTGTTCTATATATATATTGGAATGTGAAAATGACTTAACGGGGCAACTATAAAATATTATATTCAGGTTGTTGACACAACTAAAATATAAAATCATGATAAAAGTAAATAATTTATGACTTAACGGGGCAACTATAAAATAATATATTCAGGTTGTTGACACAACTAAAATATAAAATCATGATAAAAGTAAATAATTTATTTTATGTTTTTAATGAATTTTTAGCCTTTACAATTGTGTTTTTTTACAGGCTACATATTCTCTGTATTTGATTCCAAATGGAAGGAAAAAATTAAAAAGAAAAAAGAAAAGAAGGGGTGCTCCTTTTCCTTTTTATTGTTTTTAACTTTTTATGGATATTGGAATTTATTTTCTTATTGGAATGTGAAAATGACTTAATGGGGCAGCTCTATATAATACTATTTCCAGTCTATTCTTAATTTGCTTTGAATATCCCCACTATTTTGGAGAATATTCTTTAATTGGGGTTTTGAAGTGTTAAAAGTTAGTGGACCTAATACAATTCCGGGGTGGATTAAAATTTTCCATTTTATTTTTCAATTTTATGAATATTTATGTTTTTTATTATTTAGTTTATCTTCGTGGGACCAATCATTATACGTAATTAGGAAGTGAAAGGCACAAAACATATTCATTCCTAATTGGTTTATGTATTAAAGTTATAAGTGCATATATGTATTTGTTTTCATAAAGTTTATCAACGGTAAAGTTGCTCTCGTGTGATCTATCGATCATGAAATTAAGTGTTGGGAATAAACCATTAACGTTTGTGTTAGCGTTAGTACTCCTTAGGGCATCATCCTTTCCCAAACCCTTGAATTGAGCATTGGGAATAAACCATCAACGTTTGTGTTAGCGTTAGTACTCCTTAGGGCATCATTCTTTCACAAACCTTGTATAAATGCGAAATACACTTACTTTTTCTTATTATATATGTATATATTGAGAGGAGAGAGCGGGCCTATTCTTCTTCTAGAGAGACAAAGTTGTTCCTTCTACTGAACCCTTAGTTTGGGCTCTTCGTAGCAAATATTGAGAGGAGAGCAATATTTGTTATGTTCATATTTGCTGTCATAAAATAGGAATCCCTCCATGATTGCATAAGGTGACAAAAGCATGTGATAGAATGTTAGAGTGATTACGGGAAGATCCCATAATCACCTTCCTCATTATGATAATTGATTTGTAATTATTGTAATTATAATTAGGATCTTGTATATTAGGTAAAGTAGAATAGTTGTCTTCTAGAATAATCTTGATTTAATCCATGTAGATATATATTGTATATTTGGAAGAAGAATGATTTAAGAGAATATCTTCTTACATGGAATCAAGAGCCTAAAAGATCATTGCCCTAAACCTCTTTTCTTTCCTTCTCCTAAACGATTTCTTCTATTCCTTTTGCTACTATTTTTCAGCCACTACTTAGGTTTAGTCATCTCAAACTCTAAACCTAATACATCCCCTAAACACTAAAACTTATACTAGCTATAACCACTATTTTTCTTCCAAACCTTAGGGTTCATCTACATACTTTCATCACAAAACCATTCCCTTCTTCTTTTCTTTTGATTTGAAGTCGAAACTAGGGCCGAAAAACAAAGCTTTCATCCCGCTCTTGCCGTTAATAACGTCAAAAACTTTATCTCCATCACCCTTGAAATGGAGAAAGAGTTGTATACCTCATGGGCAGAACTATTCAAAATTCACTGTCGCGTCTATGAGGTGATTGACCATATCCTCCCGTTCGAGTCACCGTCGGATACCACCACTGTGGACAAGAAATTATGGTCTTGCTTAGATACTATAGTCCTTCAATGGATTTATGGCACAATTTCGAATGATCTTCTTCATACCATTTTAGAACCCAATTCTACGGCTAAACAGGCGTGGGAAAGATTAGAAAATATTTTTCAAGATAATAAAATGTCTAGGGCCGTTTATCTTGAACACCAATTTACAAATATTAAATTGGATAATTTTTCTAGCATCTCAACCTATTGTCAAGAATTAAAAGTACTTGCGGACCAACTGTCCAACGTTGGTTCGCCCGTGACAAATCAAAGATTAGTCCTTCAGTTGATTGCGGGGCTGAATGAACAATATGATGGTGTTGCTACGAATATTCAACAAAATAATCTGTTACCTCCCTTTTACGAGGCCCGTTCGAGGTTAATCCTTGAGGAAACGAGGAAGGCAAAACAGGCATCATCGGCCACAAACACAAGTGGAACGACTCTTGTCTCTACCAACTCTTTTTCCACTGATTTGGAACCCCAAAATTCTGGTTCGAGTGGCCAAAATACTCGTCAAAATAATGGTAAAAAACGGGGTTCAGATCGAAACAATAAAGGAAAAAATAATAGTGGAAAGGGACGTGGATAGGGCGGAGGACAAATCGCCGGTGGCAGCAGCCAGCCTGGGCAGTAACGGCAATTTTCCAGGCAATAGCGGCAGACAGTTGGGGCAGTACCCACCGTGGGCCTTAGGCCCCACAGTGGGCTGCCCTGCCATGCCCATTCCCAACCTCTTTGTCTCGTCCACAATATGTTTTTATAGCTCAGGCACCATCTTCCGTCGGATATGCACCCATAAATATTGAACAAGCCATGAGTCACATGAATCTGAATATTCCAGATGAATCGTGGTACATGGATACAGGGGCTACGTCACACATGACGACATCTCAAGGTAATCTTTCGTCTTATTTTAATACGAGCGATAATAAAATATTATTGTCGGCAGTGAGCAGAAAATTCCAATTCGTGGTATTGGTCAGGTAACACTACCCTCACCTCACCCACCTTTATGCTTGAAAAGTGTCTTACATGTACCAAAATTAATTAAAATCTATGTTAGACGTTTTACAACTGACAACAATATTTCTGTGAATTTTGATCTGTTTGGTTTTTCTGTGAAGGATTTTCAAACGGGGATGCAATTCATGAGATGTAATAGCACGGGGGACTTATATCCCATCACTTCTGTCTCCGACAACCACATGGCCAAACGTTCCACCTTTGCGGCCATCTCTCCTAGTATATGGCACAATAGGTTGGGACACCCAGGAGCACCGATTTTTAATCAATTTAGGAAGAATAATTTGGTTTTTTGTAATGGACGTTTGGACTCTTCAGTTTGCCAAACCTGTGTGTTTGGTAAACATATTAAACTTCCATTTTCTGCCTTTACTACTAATACTGTTATGCCATTTGATATTTTGCATTGTGATTTGTGGACTTCACCCGTATTAAGTGCTACATGTCATAAGTATTATTTGCTCATTCTTGATGATTTTTTGAATTTTTTGTGGACTTTTCCCTTGAGACAAAAATCGCAGACCTATAACATTTTGAAACAATTTAGTGTGTTTATCAAAACTCAGTTTGGCAAAATCATTAAATGTTTTCAATGTGATAATGGGGGGAAATTTATAAATACCCAATCTCAAAATTTTTGTCAACAAAATGAGATGCATGTCTGTATTTCCTATCCACAAACATCTTCTCAAAATGGGAAAGCTGAAAGAAAGATTCGAACAATCAACAATATGACTCGATCTATACTTATGCATTCATCCACACCACCAAATTTTTGGCATCATGCTCTTCAAATTGCTACATATATCTTAAATATTCTTCCTAGTAAACTACTCTCCAATGTGTCCCCTACTCAGGTATTGTACAACTGTATCCCTTCATTTACACATTTACGGGTTTTGGGTGTTTGTGTTACCCCTTGTTTCCGTCCACCACCATTCATAAACTACAATCTCGGTCTACTCCTTGCGTGTTTTTAGGGTACCCACAAAATCATATGGGATATAAATGCTTTGATACGTCAACATGAAAAATTATTATTTCTCGTCATGTTATCTTTGATGAATCAACCTTCCCGTTTGCTACATCTCGAGCAACATCCCCACCTTCATATGATTTTCTGGACGACGAAATTCATTCCATTTTGAGGTATCATCTAAACTCTCAAAGTAACAATTTAGGGCCATCACAGACCCCTACAACACAACCCGTCACCCCACCCCCTTCCGACAACTCACCGTCCCAGAACCATATCGAGCCCACTACCTCGGCCCAAAATATCGAAACCACCCTACCCACTGTTTCAGCCTAAAATCCCAACACCACCCAACCATCCAACGGCCCAACACCTAAACAGACCATGGAAACACGTGCAATGCACGAGATTTTTCGTCCTAAACACCATTTCAACCTAACCACCTCAGTCCATCATTCCCAATACCAAAAAATCCCAAATCTGCCTTATCAGACCCGAATTGGAAGGCTGCTATGTTAGATGAATTTACTACTCTTATTCAAAATAAGACGTGGAATTTGGTACCACGACTATCTAATGTGAATATAATTCGGTCAATGTGGGTTTTTGCCATAAAAAGAATTCTGATGGTTCTTTTGCGAGATACAAAGCTCATTTTGTTGGTGATGGCAGGTCTCAGCAGGTGAGAGTAGATTGCTGTGAAACATTCAATCCGGTAGTCAATCCTGCAACTATCAGGACTGTTCTTAGTCTGGCACTATCCAAGTCATGGCCCATTAATCAGTTGGATGTCAAAAATGCATTTTTACATGGCCACTTGCAGGAAACGGTATACATGCATCAACCGTTGGGATTCCGCGATCCTGCCCGTCCAGATCATGTGTGTTTGTTGAGAAAATCCTTATATGGTATGAAACAAGCTCTTTGGACATGGTATAATAGGTTTACAGGATTTGTTTCCAAATTGGGGTTCTCTCACAACAAGTCAGATCAGTCTCTCTTTATTTATAGAAAGGGCACTGATGTGGCTTATATACTTCTGTTTGTTGATGACATTATCCTAACTGCATCATCAACTTCACTTCGCCAGTCCATTATGTCCCTTCTTGCAGCAGAATTTGTAATTAAGAACTTAGGACCGTTGAATTATTTTCTTGGCATTGATGTCACTCACTATGCAGGTAGTTTGTTTCTCAGTCAAAAGAAGTATGCCGATGAGATACTTGACAAAGCAGAGATGTCTTCATGCAAACCTTCACATACTCCGGTTGACACAAAGGCGAAGTTGAACAATGTTTCAGGTACTCCATACAGCGACCCCATACATTACCTCAGCCTAACTGGTGCATTGCAATATCTCACTTTTGCGAGACCTGATATTTTCTATGCGGTCCAGCAAGTTTGTTTACACATGCATGACCCAAATGAAGAACATATGGGGGCTCTCAAGAGGATTTTGCGGTATGTTAAAGGTACTCTTCAGTTCGGACTACATCTGTATAAGACCTCCGTCTCGCGTCTGTCTGCCTACGCACTAATGCGGATTGGGGTGGTTGTCCATACACACGTCGTTCCACTTTCGGCTATTGTGTGCTCTTAGGTGACAATCTCATCTCATGGTCCTCCAAACGTCAGTCCATACTATCTCGGTCAAGTGCAAAAGCGGAATACCGAGGGGTGGCAAATGTTGTTGCTGAATCTTGTTCGCTCCGTAATCTGCTACTGGAGCTCCATTGTCCGGTTGAAAAGGCAACAGTGGTCTATTGTGACAATGTGAGTGCGATCTATTTATCTGGAAATTATGTTTAGCATCAACGCACAAAGCACATTGAAATGGATATTTTATTTGTCCGAGAAAAAGTTGCCCGTGGTCAAGTCCGTGTTCTCCATGTGCCGTCCCGTTATCAGATAGCTGACATCTTTACAAAAGGTCTTCCGTGCATACTTTTTGATGATTTCAGGGACAATCTCACCATTTGAGAACCTCCAGCTAAGACTGCGGGTGACTGTTAGAGTGATTATGGGAAGATCCCATAATCACCCCCCTCATTATGATAATTGATTTGTAATTATTCTAATTATTGTAATTATAATTAGGATCTTGTATATTAGGTAAAATAGAATAGTTATCTTCTAGAATAGTCTTCTTCTAAAATAGTCTTGATTTAATCCATTGTATATTTGGAAGAAGAATGATTAAGGAAATATCCTCTTAAAGAATCAACTATTCTTTCCATAGTTGTTTATTCCATTTTTGTGTGGCCGTTGTTTTCCTTCCTTTTTTTTTTTTTTACATATATTTTTGGTAAATTTAATATACTAGGAGGCGAGGCTACTATACAAGTCACAAATTCGTCAAAACTAATAACTTTGGTTAAAATTTTACATGTGTTAAAGATTTTTACTTAATATATACAAATCTTCTTGAACCCAGTAAACTGCCCTATCCTAAAATTTAAAATTCTAAATCTTCTTATGATATTATGGAAACTAAATTGAAATTTTCTGATAACTTTATCTACAATAAATATCTACACAATTGTACAAGACAATATTCCTGTTCTGTCACACACATGCATGTGTTTGTATTCTCATAAACAAACAGATAAATCAGTAAAGAAATTTATAACGTTTTGTACAAATTTATCAGGAATGTACTTCTTATACTAAATGAGACACACCATGACAGAATTATATATTATTGTCTTCTGTTCTGAAACTTGTATTGGTCCCAAGACGTGGCTAAGAGTAGGGTTGTACAAGTGAAGTTAGATTTTAATTTTCAGATGACTTATTCCACAATTATGGTATTACTTTTATATCGATGCCCATAATAACATTTCGGGATAAAGCATCAAAATGATAAAGATGCTCTTCTCTATAGCTCTTTTCCTAAAGTCCTTTAAAAATGTCGAAGTTAGATTGAAAATAGTAATTTATCCTAAATTATCTAGTATAAAATCAAATATATATTTTGTATTATATCTTGCATATCTCATTTTAGGCGTGTTCACGGTTTGGTTAAAAACTGATCCAAATCGAAAATCGAACCAAATTGATTATTGTTTGGTTTTGGTTTTTAAATTTTAAAAAACTGATAATATTTGATTTGGTTTTACTAAAAATAAACCAAAGAAAAAACCGAACCGAACCGATAAATTATAGTATACACAAAATTTATAACTACATATATACAATATATTGATATAATTTAGATACTTTGTATACTTTTTGATTAAAATTTTATTCTATCTCTAATAGGGTAATGAACTTTACACTTTAAGCTCATTCATAAAAGAAAGTCATGAATCTAAACTCATTAATTCAAAGAAATAATTATGAGATTTACCTATATATATATTTTTTTGTATTCCTTACAAACTTTATTCACCTGATTAAAGTTTATAGATCTTAAGACACTTTTCATAGTGTAAGAAAATTATAGCCGTCAAAATAAAAGGATAATAACGAATTATAAGTCGGAAATGTGAAAAATTCTTTTCTAATTGCAGGAAAAATCATGAAAGTGAGAAATACCATTAGGTTTCTTAAAAATCGAATAAACTGAACCAAATTGATAACAACCAAACTGATGGATGTGAATTATATTTGATTTGGTTTGGTTTGGTTTTAATAATTAAAAAAATGACTTAATTGGTTTGATTTTGGTTTTAGCCAAAAACCGATTCAAACCGACCTATGGACACCCGTCTCATTCTAATGAATTAATTATCTATTTATAAAAATATATTTACTAAATAATCTCGTCATTATTAGATTTTTCATATTATAATCCAAGCATTACAGTTCCAATATTACTTGTTACTAACCAGACAATCGCTTAAAGTTAAGTTATATAATTTTATGTGAACATTGGGTATAAAAAATATATACTTACTCTTTCTCTCCCTCTCCCTCTCCTTTCCCTCCCCCAGGATTTTTCACAAAATCAAAAAAAATAGCCATAAGAGTCATAAATTAAAGTGAAATACATCATTTTTTTTATGGAAATACATTTCAGTTAATCATTATTCAGTGATGAGGAATTTTATGCAAGATAAATGACTTACATTATGTAGGGTGCGAATAATTTTTTTCTTCGTTGTACACTGAAAAGGTGTACGCAAAACTAAAACCCTTTTTCCACTTAAGGCTAAAAAGATAGATAGAGATATGGGACATAAGAGGCCCATATGTGAGGAAAGAATATCAAAAGAGATAAGAGTGATGATGAGGACTCGGTTCAAAACAAGGTTATTCAAAGATAATAATCATTAGATTATAACCGGAATGGATGATTCTATTATTTTTATATAAAATTTTAATTTATTTTTAGTTGATATTCATAATCAAAACAAATTTAATCTCAAATTTTGTTGAAAATTTACTAAATGTGAAAATAAGTATATCCCATTAATTTATGACTCGAACTATTGGGCCCGCACGCCGGAAACGTCGTTTCCACACACGTGCACACGTAGTGTCGGTATCGCAAATTTCATTAGTGAAAGAGATATTGGTATGTATGTAATACGTTTGAGACATAGAATTATGGACGGTTATTGGTCAAATGAAAAAGTATTCCACGTTGGTAAAGGAAGGAAGAAGTGTAAGATGAAACGAGTCGAAAATCGCCGCGGAGCCGTGAAGGGCCGCGACGCCAAAACCGTCGGAACCACGGCGCTAAATGGTTGGGCAGTCATTGGAGCTGCGACGGGAAGTTGGAAAAATCTGACGTTTGGGCTGGTTTTGGAGCATTGATTCTCCATTACTTGCCACATGAATTCAACCATTATTTGGCTGAACGTAACCCCTCAATCAAGTGCAATTACATGGCTATTGAAGGTCATTAGTTGACTAGTTGAGGGGTCTTCTACTTACACTATAAATTGAGGCTTTGGATCAATTGAAACACACTACACTTAGAAAATTCTCAAGATTTTCTGATTTCATATTCTTCCTCTCTAGCAAAGTCAATATACTCAAAGCTCTTCAAGAGTAACACTTGAGTTTCCTTTGCTCACTTGTTCAAGTTGTTGTTGTATCTTGGGGGACTATTGCTCAACACCGTAGAAAGGAGATATACGGGGCAATCTTGTCTTAAAGAAAGAGTGTTATCACTCGACTCAGCGAATCACACAAGCAATTGGTTAAGTTCTTGATTTTCAGTTTATTGTAATAGTTAGTTTATCCTTTCTATTATTGTAATAGTTACTTACTTCCCGTTCCTTACAACAATTGTATCCCAACAATTTTAAGACAAGATTTTGTTGTAAGTAAGTTAGAAAGATGACTGGCTTAAATCAAACTACTTCTGATTCTGCTGCTGTTGCTCAAGGCAATCCCTCTGCCTTCCCCACTGCTCAAGGCACTCCTAATGCCTTTCCGGTTGCTCAAGGCTCATCTAACGTCTTTACTGCCACTCAAGGGAATGTTGTCGTTCCTCCACCCGCTGGATTTCACCATAAACGCCCTGAAAAGTTCATGGGGTCAAACTTCAAGAGATGGCAATAAAAGATGTTGTTCTATCTAACTGTTATGGGAATGACACATTTCCTAACAGAAGATCCTCTACAAGCTGAAGATGAAATGGACCATTCGCCTTCTGAAACGGGTGAAGGGGGCCTAGGTATCCATGTCATGAATGACATGAAGATGGTTCTTTATGCATGAAGTCATAGTGATTTCATGTGTAAGAATTACATATTGAACTGCTTGTCAGACCCTCTCTACACGGTGTATTGCACCGTTGGCACTGCCAAAGAGTTGTGGGATAAACTGCAAAAGAAGTACAACGCGTAAGATGCAGGTACTAAGAAATTCATCGTTGGGAAATTTCTAAAATTTCAAATAGTGGATAGTAAAATAGTGATGTCCCAAGTCCTGGAATTTCAAATGATTCTACATCACCCCGATTTGGAAGGTATAAAGCCAAACGAGCAGTTTTTGGTTGCATCACTGATTGAAAAGTTACCTCCTTCGTGGAATGAGTTTATGATCTACTTAAAGCTCAAGAAAAAAGAGATGAGCTTTGAAGAACTTATTATCAAACTCCAAATTCAGGAAGATAATAAGAAGGCTTTGCCTAGGGGTAAACAACCCGATGAGGCAAAGGCAAATCTGGCTGAGGCCAAAGGGAGCCAAAGCAAGAAGCACAGGTTCCAGAAAGACGGCAAGACCCAAGCAGCGGAGAAGTTCAAAGGAAACTGTCACCACTGTAGGAAACCTGGTCATATGATCAAGGACTGCCGCAATCTCAAGACTGAGCAACAAGAGAAGGCCAAGGCTAAGGGTAAGACTCAGGTTAACGTCATCAAAGACCAGTTTCTGGACGACATAATTGAGGAGTTCTCAGCGGTGGTGCTAGAAGCAAACATGGTTGAGAATCCTATACAATGGTGGATGGACACAGGTGCTACAAGACACATCTGTTCCAACAGAGATGCCTTCTCCACTTATACACCGGTTACAAATAAGAAGTTGTTCGTGGGAAACAACGCTTCCTCTGACGTGCTGAGGGTAGGAAAGGTAGTCCTGAAGATGACTTCTGGAAAAGAGCTCACTCGGAAGAAAGTGATGCATGTTCCTAAGATTAGAAGAAATTTAATTTCAGGTCCTTTATTGGTTAATGTTGGTTTTAGGCTAGTGAGTCCAATAAATTTGTAGTCACTAAGAATGGAACGTTTGTGGGAAGATGATTCATCTGAGAAAGCCTCTTCAAGTGAACACCGTGTTTGTATTATGTAAAAACAATAATATTGAAGCCTCTTCATCTTACTTACTTGAGTCCTCTAATTTATGGCATCATAGATTAGGACATGTCAACTACAAGTCCATCCAAAGGTTGGTAAAGTTGGAGTTGTTGTCGTCTATCGACGTAAACCCTCAACATAAGTGTGAGGCGTACGTAGAGGCAAAACTCACAAAGCTTCTTTTCGATCCGTCGAAAGGAATACCGCTCATCTAGAACTTATTCACACAGATATATGTGATTTAAAGTTTGCACAAACTAGAGGGGGGAACAAGTACTTTGTGACATTCATTGATGATAGCACAATGTATTTTTACCTTTACTTGTTGAAAAGTAAGGATGAAGCCTTTGAAGCATTCCGACGTTACAAAGCAGAAGTTGAGAACTAACTAAACATGCAGATTAAATCCATTTGTAGCGATAGAGGGGGAGAATATGTAGCGTCATTTAGGGAATATTATGCCCAAGAAGGCATTGTTCATCAAACAACGGCTCCATACTCACCTCAATCGAACGTGTGGCGGAACGTAAGAACCGCGCATTGAAGGAAATGATGAATGCCTTGCTCATCAATTCCGGTCTTCCCCAAAATATGTGGGGAGAAAATGTCCTTATCGCTAATACGATTCTTAACAGAGTCCCGCATAAGGGTAAGGACAAAATTCCATATGAATCATGGAAGGGAAAGAAACCCATCTATAAATATTTAAAGGTATGGGGTTGTCTGGCAAAGGTTGAAGTACCCAAGCCAAATCAGGTCAAGATTGGGCCTAAGACTGTAGATTGCATATTCATCGGATATGCAAATAACAATAGTGCTTATCGCTTCTTAGTGCATAAGTCAAATATTCCAGATATCCACGGGGGTACAATCATGGAATCAAGGAATGCTCAATTCTTTGAAGGTACCTTTCCTAGAAAGGAAAAAGACATAACCTCTAGCAAACGAAGTTATGAACAAAGCTCTCAGGAACCGGGAGTCATTGACGGCCCGAATCTAGATGGTTCAGATCTAGTGGATCTCCAGATGGCTGAATATCCAGAATCTAGTGTTCTAGATTCTCAGAACTTGGAGACTCCATAGATGGAACTAAGGCGAAGTAAAAGGGCCAAGAAGGATAAATCTTTCGGTCCTGACTTTGTAGCTTATATGGTTGATGATGAACCAAGGATAATTGCTGAAGCATTGTCAAGTCCAGAGGCACCGCTATGGAAAGAAGCCATTGAGAGTGAAATAGGCTACATTCTGCATAACCATACTTGGGAGTTGGTTGATTTTCCTCTGGAAAATAAACCGTTGGGTTGTAAATGGATACTCAAACGGAAGTATAACGCAGATGAGTCTATAGATAAGTACAAGGCCATGTTGGTAGTCAAGGCCTATCGACAGAAAGAAGGTCTTGAGTACTTTGACATGTACTCCCCGGTATCTCGGATGACGTCCATACGTGTATTCATTGCGATCGCAGCTGTGCGTGACCTTGAGATACATCAAATGGATGTCAAGACAACCTTCCTAAATGGTGACTTGGAAGAAGAAATTTATATGGACCAACCTGAGGGGTATGTGGTTCAAGGGCAAGAGAAGAAAGTCTGTCGGCATGTCAAATCTCTGTATGGGCTGAAATAAGCCCTGAAGCAATGGCATGAAAAATTTGATAGTACTCTACTATCGAAGGGTTTCGCCATTAATGAGTGTGACAAATGTGTCTACATGAAAGGTAACTCTAACTCGTTTGTTATGATATGTCTGTATATAGACGACATGTTGATCACAGAGAGCAGTCCTAGCATAATTCTAGAGAATAAGAACATGTTGAAACAATGCTTCGACATGAAGGATATGAGTATCGCATATGTCATCTGATGGATAAAAATCTCTAAGACGTCTAACGGACTGGTCTTATCTCAGTCTCACTACATCGATGATGTTTTGAGAAAGTTTGAGATGTTAGACAGTTCGCCTATAAAGTCACCAATGGATAGAAATCAAAAACTTGATAAAAATCGTGGTGCACCCATATGCCAGGAGCAATATGCACATGTGATCGGTAGTTTGATGTACTTAACAAACTGCACCCGACCTGATATTACTTATGCAGTCAATAAGTTGGCTAGGTTTACCCTTAATCCGAGTGATGATCACTGTCAGGCGTTGAATCGGGTACTTCAATACCTGAAATACACGCTAACTTACGGGTTGCATTATTTGAGATATCCAACCGTACTAGAGGGGTACAGTGATGCAAATTGGATATCTGATATAAAGAACACCAAGTCCACCAGTGGGTATATATTTACAATTGGTGGTGGGGCTGTGTCATGGAAATCCTCTAAGCAAACTTGCATAGCCCGATCCACGATGGAGTCAGAGTTTATCGCTTTAGACAAAGCAGGAGAAGAAGTTGAGTGGCTTCATGACTTCTTAGAGGATGTTCCTTGTTGGAACAAACCCGTACCTTATGTAATGATACACTGCGATAGCCAGTCGACTCTAGGAAGGGCACGAAATGCAATGTACAACGGCAAGTCTCGTCATATTGGACGGAGGCATAAAACCGTTAGGCAGCTGATCACCACGAGTATAATATCCATTGATTACATAAAGTCAAAGGATAACATAGCAGACCCGCTAACAAAGGGCTTACCCAAAGATCAGATGTTCTGTCTGTCTAGGGGAATGGGCTTAAAACCCAAAGTATAAGGACCAATACGGTGGTAACCCAACCTTACTGACGGGAGATCCCAGGAATTAGGTTCAATGGGAAAACTAAGCTATAAAGGTTCAATTGATCGCTTTGGTGGAAGCATGAGCACTTCAGATAGTGATTTCTGTAGAGAAACACCAATTCAAAGCCATTCACGCGATAGACTATAAGTGCTATCTGTAGTGTGGGTGAAGGTTAAGTTTCCAAAACCTTTAATAATCCTCATCGATTGAGGTTAGGTTTGGGGAAACTTTTAATGGTTCCTAACACTTGTAAAATGGGGTATAGCAGGATACCTTGTGGGAGACCACCTATTTAAGTGCGCGGACAGGCCGCCTCAAATGAATGCACTTAAGAATTCAAGAAGTGTCCACGGCCACAACGGACAAAACATTACGAAGAACTGAGTAGAGGAAGTTGTTGTGTTGGTACCGTTGACTTGGCTTACACTAAACACTGACGGTTCAAGACATCACGTTCACCGCGCAGTAAGTAAGTCCGATGATATTCAACTATGGAAGGTTCAAAGCGTATGCTACCTATCCAGATGTAACATCGGTCCGCTGAAAGATTGCTAGAAAAGGCACCATGTGTGTTCGCTAAAATCTCTTTCAAGAGGGGATTGTTGGAAATTTACTAAATGTGGAAATAAGTATATCCCATTAATTTATGACTCGAACTATTGGGCCCGCACGTCAGAAACGTCATTTCCACACACGTGCACACGTAGTGCCAAGTATCACAAATTTCATTAGTGAAAGAGATATTGGTACATATGTAATACGTTTGAGACATAGAATTATGGACGGTTATTGGCCAAATGACAAAGTATTCCACGTTGGTAAAGGAAGGAAGAAGTGTACGAAGTGTAAGATGAAACGAGTCGGAAATCGCCGCGGAGCCGTGAAGGGCCGCGGCGCCTCCCAAGCAGCGCCGCGACACTAAATGGTTGGGCAGCCACTGGAGCAGCGGTGCTTCGGAGGCAGAATGCTGCGACGGGAAGTTGGAAAAATCTGACGTTTGGGCTGATTTTGGAGCATTGATTCTCCATTACTTGCCACATGAATTCAGCCATTATTTGGTTGAATGTAACCCCTAAATCAAGTGCAATTACATGGCTATTGAAGGCCATTAGTTGGCTAGTTGAGGGGTCTTCTACTTACACTATAAATTGAGGCCTTTGGATCAATTGAAACACACTACACTTAGAAAATTCTCCAGATTTTCTGATTTCATCTTCCTCCTCTCTAGCAAAGTCACTATACTCAAAGTTCTTCAAGAGTAACACTTGAGTTTCCTTTGCTCACTTGTTCAAGTTGCTGTTGTATCTTGGGAGACTATTGCTCAACACCGTAGAAAGGAGATATACGAGACAATCTTGTCTTAAAGAAAGAGTGTCATCACTCGACTCAGCGAATCACACAAGCAATCAGTTAAGTTCTTGATTTCCAGTTTATTGTAATAGTTAGTTTATCCTTTCTATTATTGTAATAGTTACTTACTTCCCGTTTCCTACAACAATTATATCCCAACAAAATTTATATTGGGGATAATCCCCAAATCCCTATAAACAAATGGCCTAATTCTTTTTTTTTTTTAAAGACAAAACTGAATTCAAAAACCTTTCCATTTTAAGATTGAAAAAAGGAGATGGAACATAAGAGCTCCATAGGTGAGGAAGAAATACCAAAAGAGATTAGTGATGATGATATCAAAATTAGAGCAACATCACTACAAGTACTTTAATCATTTCAACAATGCAATAGCCCTCTAAATTTGCTAATGCACATGAATGATTTTGAATCACCCTAAATGGAAATCCTACGTGGCGCAATCTTATTGGTCAATTTTGTAGGATCCACCCCCACATACCCCTTAGAGAATCTTTTATAAACAAAAAGAATCAACAATTGAATCCTTTAAAAAAACATGAAATAAAGCCCCATATTCTTTTACCCAATCATTCAAAATGAATAATCTAATGCAAGACTATAATGACTATTACAACACTAAAGTATGTCCTTTTTCAAGAAAAGACACGGGAGTAGATCCTAGCGATGTGTTTATTTACCCCACCACATTGTTCCTTAATGGCTAGGTTTTGATCTTCAACTTAGTCTAAAGAAAAGTTGTCAAAAGTTATCCTATATAAGACATTTTTGTCCAATAACATTTTTTCATGTCAACTTCTTATTTTAGTTCCATGTTACATTATCATATTATTCTCCTCGAATATCGAGTCTAAATCTCTGAATTATTTATACTTCGACATGCAGTTCTATTTAATTTCACCTCAACTCGAATTATATATATATAGAGAGAGAGGAGAATAATATGATAATGTAGCATGGAACTAAAATAAAAAGTTGACATGAAAAAATGTTATTGAATATTATGTGACAGGATGATACATACCAAAACGAAAGATATATTTTATATAATTGATGTTGTATGAGCGTAAGTGTTGAGCTTCTAATATTTAATATATTCGTAGTACAAGTGTTGCGAATATGCAATGCGTGGTGATATAAGATTAGATAAAATTAAATATGACTACATTCCGGAACAAAGTGCAAGTAGCACGCATAGATAGGATAAAACAAGAGAGTTGCTTGAGATCATTTGGTCATGTAAGCTAACCTTTAGATATATACACAGATTTGAAGTGAGAAACTATAGCGAGTGAAGCTATTGAAGAGAACCAAATTAAAAGATCTAAAATCACATGGTAAGAAACTGTCTCGAAAGACTTCTGATGTCTTGAAATCATGCAAAACTAGAAAAGGATAGGGTACACCGGAAGAAAAAAATATTTATGTAATCAACACCAATTAATTAGGATTAAGTTTTGTTTACGTTTGTTTTAAATCCAATGTTGCCTATGAATCCTTTAATTAATCTTGTTAGATACAATAGCAAATATAGAGAACTTTGTATTAGAGAAATTAATTTTCTTATAATCCTGGATGAGATGGGCTTAAAGGAATTATATAGCAGTGAAAATTTATATAATCCAATCTCAACTTAATTATTTGGAATTAAGACGTACCTTTATTGTATAATTATGTCCACTCACACCAACCTATGAATACTACTCACACTCAGTACTCTTTACCGACATTGTAAAATCCACTACTAATTCACTTCTGTCTAATTATAATATCATATACTAGTACATATTATTTTCTCTCAATCTAGATTAAAAATTTAAGTAATTTTACTTAAGCTTTCTACTAAGTGGAACTTAATGGCTCTCCCTGGATGTTGGATTAAGGTGGTTATTGATTATTCCACATGACGGCTTATTGTATACCTAAGCGCTACTCTTGTGAAAAATTTCGTAACTTATCGTAGGAATATCCAAATCATGAATGTTTTGATGCGTTGAAAATCAGACTCAAAGAGATTTCACTTGATAGGTAATTCACAACATATCTCTTTATATATTGAGAGTTGTGCTCTTTTTAAGCTAAGTCTTGTGCAAGCTCATATGGAATTTAATCTGTTGCGTAGTTTCCCGCTTGGTTTGGTTTTAGGGATCTCTTTAGGCCCTGAATCACTTATAATACACTCACTACACTTATTATCATATCCGCGTGATATGGTACTAGTATGTAGCTTTTTTTAGCACGCAAAACATTATTTTTAACCGTCGTTGGTGTACTCTTCTACCATGTATGCTCTAGCCATAACGAAGAATAAAATCATTACATGCTAATCTAATTAATTATATAAATTGATAATATAAAAGAAAAAAAAGTTACACTATGGGTAAACTATAATCAGTAAAAGAAATTATCCGCGCCTATTATTTATGTCGAACAATGAATGCAAGACATGTATAGTTCAAGTATCAACTGATACTCTTGTAAGGATGAGGTGACGAAACTTATAGAGAAGCGAGCACTATTACTTTTTAAGTGCTGGCTAACTTTTAAATGGTTCTAAAGCACTACTGTTTTTTTAAGTACTGACTAGATTTTAAATAATTTATAACTCCTAGTTAAAGCTTGAACAACGGCCCAAAGTATGCACTTTGTCCCATTTTAAATGATTTCCTTTTGGGCCAATCTTGCACAGTTGAATATACTAATAGTTTCAGGTTGCATTTGGCAATTTTAACATGAATTCAGTACGAGTTAGTCTAACTTTGTGTCAATTTGGGAATAATGTATTATTTTGAGATTTTAGTGAGGTGTTAGTGCAATTATTTTGCAAATGACATAACATGATTATTTCATTTTTTTTATATTTTCACCCCATGTCTGGTATTTATATTGTGGTCAGATGAAATTCGGATTCGCGTTGACAAGTCACACATTAGAGGGTAAAACCCTTCCTAACAAAGACGACTACAGACACAGTGCTCAATCTGAAACCTCTAGTTAAAAATGAATAAGTACTAACCACTTCATAAAAAAAATATGTTAAGTTTAATAGTGACAGAAAGGGTACAATGCAACATATGGACATTAAGCAGTTTGCTTAACCATAGTTTCATATTGCTTGTTAACAGAGAATCAAAATCGATTTATCAAATAATTGCGAAATGCTATTAATTCTTACATCTAAAAATTTCTTTTATGACATACATACAATATTTTCTTTTTAATAAAGGAAATTTTACGCCCTTTATCTAATGTTGGATCCACGACTTATTATAAGTAAGAAGAATTTTTTACTTTATGTCATTTTCAAATATTGTTAGTATATCTTACCACCAAAATATGTGGTGCAGTAGATGAAACTGTTCTTCCCTTAACTAGAGGTCTCGAGTTCTAGCCCTAGATATGAAATTTTTCTTGGTAGAGAGCGCTTCCCAGAAATGGGCTCTACCCTATGCGAATTTGGATATAATCGGCTTCCAATGTGGGCAACGAACACGGGTGGAAAATATTATTATATCTTTTTAATTATTGAAAAATGTTTACAAATATGTACTTTCAAATTACGATTTTTTTTTTTAAAAAAAAAGCTAAAGTCTTGCGTCTGCGCCGTGTACAAGATAGTATACTAGATAGCACCATAGCACTATAGCACCATATGTCCATTCAAGCTAAATCAGACAACCTATTCCATTTTATTTATTTATTTATCTATTTATTCATTCATAATAAATAAAACATTAATTGCTCAAATATATATTTATTCCCATTGAAAAACAAAATATCCCATCTTGCTCCTCTATTTTTCCCCTTCTCGATTTTTCTCATAAAAAACAAAAAAATCTGAATAATATACACAAAAACATCAATAAATTTGCAATTTTTAGAGAAATATTGAAGAAAAAATCGATCTTTATTGAATAAAGGAGATGACTTTAATGCGCCTTGTCACCCAGGTCAATTCTTGAATTCCTTTTATATAATATTTTATTTTTTCAATTTGTTTTTCTGTTTTTTGTTTAAATGGTTGAAGCTTTTTGAGTTTATTTTGTTTATTATTGGTAATCCGAGTTAGAATAATAGATTCAAATAGAGTGGAATGGTTATTAATTATTCATAGTTTGGGATTAAGATGTAATTGATTGGTGGTTTGAGATTGAGAAACCCTAAATTTGTTGGTAGTTTTATGGGTTTTTGTTTCCAAGATTGAAATCTGCTTTGATTTGTGTTAATTGAGCCAAGGGTCTTTCCTTTCTACCTCCACGAGGTAGGTTAAGGTCTGCGTACACTCTACTCTCCCCAGAACACACCTGTGGGATGACATTGGGTAGGTTGTTGTTGTTGGTATTTTGTGTTTAGAGGGATTTTGTGTTTTTGTTTAAAAGGTTGAAGCTTTTTTCATTTTTATTATTTGGTTTATTATTGGTAATTTGAGGTGGTATAGAATGGATTCCATTAGAGTGGAATGGTTATTAATGATTCATAGTTTGGTATTGAGATTTCACTCTATTTAGGTTAGGGAAGCCCTAATTTTTGTTGTTATTTGGTTTTTTGTTTCCAAGATTTATTTCGTTTTAAATTTGCTTTGATTTGTGTTACTTGAGCCGATGGTCTTTCGGAACAACCTTTTTACCCCCATAAAGTAGGGGTAAGTTCTGCGTACACTCTAATCCTCCCTCCCCGGACCCTTTGTGGGATGACACGGGGTAGGTTGTTGTTATTTGGTTTATTATCGGTAATTTGAGGTAGAGTAAAATAGATTCCAATAGTGTGCTCTATTTAGGTTAGAGAAATCCTAATTTTTGTTGTTATTTGGGTTTCTGTTTCCAAGATTGGATTTTTGTTTGAAGTTTGAAGCTTTATTTCATTTTAAATCTTCTTTGATTTGCATTACTTGAGCCGTGGGTCTTTCGGAAACAGTCTTTCTACCTCCACGAGGTAGGGGTAAGGTCTGCGTACATTCTACCCTCCCCAGAACCCACCCGTGTGATTACACTAGGTATGTTGTTGATGTTGTTATTTGGTTTATTGTTGGTAAGTAACTTTGGAGGTAGAATAAAATGGATTCCAATAGAGTGGAATGGTTATTGATGACTCATAGTTTGGGATTAAGATGTAATTGATTGATGGTTTGAGATTGAGATTTCACTCTATTAGGTTAGAGAAACCCTATAATTTTTTTTGTAGTTTTATGGGTTTTTGTTTCCAAGATCGTTTTTTTGTTTGAAGTCTGAAGCTTTATTTCATTTTAAATGTGCTTTGATTTGTGTTACTTGTGCCGAGGGTCTTTCAGAAACAACCTTTCTACCTCCACAAGGTAGGGTTAAGGTCTGTGTACATTCTACTCTCTCGACCCCACCTGTGGGATTACAATGGGTATATTGTTATTTGGTTTATTATTGGTAACCAGAGGTAAAATAAAATAGATTCCAAGAGAGTGGAATAGTTCTTGATGATTCATAGTTTGGGATTAAGATGTATTTGGTTGATGGTTTGAGATTGAGATTTCACTCTATTAGGTTGGAGAAACCCTATTTTTTGTAGTTTTATGGGTTTCTGTTTCCAAGATTGGATTTTTATTTGAAGTTTGAAGTTTTGTTTGTTTTAAATCTGCTTCGATTTGTGTTACTTGAGTTGATGGTCTTTCAGAAATAGTCTTTCTACTCCACGAGGTAGGGTAAGGTATGCGTACACTCTACCCTCCCCAGAACCCACCTGTGGGATGACACTGGGTAGGTGGTTGTTGTTGTTGGTATTTTGTGTTTAGAGGGATTTTGTGTGGAATGGAATCCAATAGAGTGGAATGGTTGTTAATGATTCATACAGTTGACCCGAACTTGTTTGGGATTAAGACATAATCGATTGATGGTTTGAGATTGAGATTGAGATTTCACACTATTTAGGTTAGAGAAACCCTAATTTTTGTAGTTTTATGAGTTTCTATTTCAAAGATTTGATATTTTTTTTTCTTTTCTGTTAAATTATTGGAAATTTCAGAGTAATTAGCTCGTTCCTAACTTGGGTTTCCTATTTTTTTCGTTTGTTAGGATTATTTTAGTTTAATGCTATTGTCTTCCAAGTATGATGTTTATTGGTAACTGGAGTCTGGAGGTAGAATAAAATGGATTCCGATAGAGTGGTAGTGTTATTAATGATTCATAAAATTGGCTCGAACTAGTTTAGGATTAAAACGTAATCGATTGATGGGTTGAGATTGAGATTTCACTCTGTTAGGTTGAACCCTATATTTTGTAGTTTTATGGGTTTCTGTTTCAAAGATTGATTTTTTTTCCATTTTTATTTTGTTTATTATTGGTAAATTTGGAGGTAGAATAAAATAGATTCCAATAGAGTGAAATGGTTATTAATGATTCATACCATTCACTCGAACTTGTTTGAGATTACGACGTAATTGAATGACGGTTTGAGATTACGACGTAATTGAATGGCGGTTTGAGATTAAGATTTCACTCTATTTAGGTTAGATACGCCCTATTCTTTTTGTAGTTTTATGGGTTTCTGTTTCCAAGATTGGATTCTTTTGAAGTTGTGAAGCTTTTTTCCCATTTTAATTTGGTTTGTTATTGGTAACTGGAGGTAGAATATAATGGATTCCAATTATGATTCATACAATTGACTCGAACTTGGTTAGGATTAAGACGTAATGGATTGATGGTTTGAGATTGAGATCTCACTCCATTAGGTTAAAGAAACCCTATTTTTTGTAGTTTTATGGGTTTCTATTTCAAAGATTGAATTTTTGATAACCGTGGTGTCCGGGCCAACTGCTTGGACCTCGACTAATTCCATAGGTACCTGCCACTGGACAATTGTCCACCAAGGCTCGGAAAGATGAGAACATATCACCTAGAGCCGAACTAGTTTGGGAATTAAGATGAAATTGATTGATGGTTTGAGATTTTACTCTGTTAGGTTAGAGAAACCCTATTTTTTTGGTAGTTTTATGTGTTTCTATTTCAAAGATTGGATTTTTTTTATAATAGTGGTGTCTGGACCAGCTACTCGGACCTCGACTAATTTCACGAGGCAGCATTGCCACCAAACAACTTTTTCCGCCAAGGCTTTAAAAGATGGGAAGAAATAACCTAGCATTTTTGCCTCCCTTGGGATTTGAACATGTGACCTTATGGTTCTCAACCCGCTTCATTGATCACTAGGCGACACCATTGGGTGCAAGATTGGATCTTTTTTTATTCTTTTTGATTAAATTATTGAATTTTCAGAGTAATTAGCTCGTTCCTAACTTGGTTTTTTCTATTTTTCGTTTCTTAGGATTATTTTAGTTTTATGCTACTGTCTTCCAAGTATGATGTTTTTCTGTGACTGTAGCTTCTTTTTTTTCTTTTTGCTTAGTACAATAGAAACAACCTTTTGCAGAAATGTGAGGTAAGGCTGCGTACAATAGACCCTTGTGGTCCGGCCCTTCCCTGGACCCCGCGCATAGCGGGAGCTTAGTACACCGGGCTGCCCTTTTAGCTTCTTTTTTTCTTTTTGCTTGCTATAGTATTTGTTAATGAAACTGAAGATTTTTTTCTTTTTCTTTTTATAATTTATAATGTATTTTTCTAATGTCTAGTCTCATTTAGCATATAGTCTATACCAGCTAGTTGGGAACTTGGGATAAATGTTTAGTTTTTTCTGCCAAGTCTTAGATTTGATTTTGTGTTTGTTATTAATCTTTTTATTCTGGTTAGAGTCTTATAAGTCCGTGCAGGGATAAGTATGAGATATAGAGAACCTCTAATTTTATTGAATTTGCTAATTTTAGAAGTCATAATATTATTTAGTATTGGAAAAATGGACTTAAATAGAGTAAAATGGATAAAGATGATTCATCTAACCAACTTCAACTAATTTTGAATTGAGGTATAGTTGATTGATTGAATCTCATCTAGCTCATATAGACGTGTTTTTTGTTCTAATGTGAAATACTCGTATTCTGGGGAAAAAATATTTTCTCAGCTGCCCTTTTAGATTGGTGATATGTAAATTGGCAGTTTTCCGCATCCTAATATGCATGCTTTATGATGTGTTTTTTTCCTGTTTTCTCTCCTTTTATGTGTCTAATAATGCCTTTTTTTGTTTTACAGGTTGAAAGACAGCAATCTCAACCGAGACAGCTTAGCTCTTTGTTCAATCGAACATATCTTTCCTCTAGACGGATCATAGAAAGTGAAGGTATGCTCTGAGTTGTTGGCACTAATGGAGGAGAGTTTCTTTATTTTTGTGGTCTACATAAATATCATAAGGTTGATGACGTGGCCTCTGAAAAGCTGGGCTGTTGTGTTCTCTAAACTGAACAACGGCCTACCTCTGCATACCGTTAATAAAAAAAGTGTTTTGTATTTAAATGGCAGACATGTTATCGAAATGGAGTAAATTTTGCTGATAGGTGGTTTCATACTGTTGATATTCCCCCTGCACTTTATTGTTTTTGCAAATAATTTGGTTTGAACAGTTTTCTTGTGTTTTACAAGAGAGTTGGAAACCAATTTACCATCTTGTGTAAATGAACTAGCAACCTCTTGAGTCGAATGCAATTCTTTCTCATTAGTATGTTTCATAGAAATGAGCTAGCAAACCTCGAGTTCACTGCATTCTGGTTCAGTCATAAACTTCCAAGTCTTGTGAATTTTCGACTTTAATAAGTTAACATTTCAGCTTATAAGTTAATGAATTTAAATCATATAACCAATTATTTTTCAGTAGCAAACTTCATGGAAATGGGCTACCAAGCTTCCTGAATTAAGTGCATTCTTTTTGGTCATATACTTGCACGTCTTGTGAACCTTAAACACAAATGGGTTAAATATTAGCTAGCTCATAAGTTAGTGAATGCATCCTTACGGAAAAAAGGTTAGTGAATACATCTTAAAAGCATTTGTTTCAGTAGCATACTTCACAGAAATGAGCTAGCAAACCTCCAAGTTTATAGTCTATTTGGCCAACCTTCTAAAATTGGCTTATTTTGAAAAGTGATTTTTACAGAAATGCTTTTCAAAAAAGTACTTTTGGTGAGAAGTAGTTTGTGTTTGGCTAATCAATTTGAAAAGCACTCTTAAGCAACAATTAGTGTTTGACCATTTTAAAAAGTGCTTCTAAGTGTATTTTCTCAAAAGTGCTTTTCAAAAAAAGTACTTTCGGGGAGAAGCTACTTTTTTCAGCTTCTGCTTCTACTCAAAAGCACATTTTCTTCGCTTAAAAGCTTGGCCAAACACCTCAGCTCTGGAAAAAACATTTTTTTTGAAGAAATAAGCACTTTTGGCCTTGGAGAAGCTTGGCCAAACAGTTGGTCGTATACTTCTGAGTCTTGTGAACCTTAGAACCCTAGTGTGCTAACATATCAGCTTAGAAGCTAATGAATGCATCTTATTAGGCAGAGATACTGTTACAATTCGTAACTTCAAATTCGGAGGCAACTCCTGCCATCTTCTGATTGAGCCAGTTTTGCATCACCAATCAACTTGTTCCTCTTTTATGTGCAGTGCATGGAGTTGGAAATACCAAGCAAAGGTTTCAGTCTAGTTACGTGGGAAGTCTAGCCCGCAGAGTACGTGAAAGAGAGGAAACTAGTAATGCTGCATATCATAGAAATGATCCAGAGGCAGTCATAAGGTTGTTTGAAAGCCAACCTTCATTACATTCCAATCCAGCGGCAGTGTCGGAGTATGTTAAGGCACTGGTAAAGGCTGACAGACTTGATGAAAGCGAGCTGCTACGGACTTTGCAGAGAGGTAGTATTAATTAGATGTCTCTCATTACATTGTATTATTGGTGTGGGTTAGCGGTGGCCAACGGGCCGGGACGGGGGAGGGGCGGGACGGGGGAGGGGCGGGATCGGGTCGTGGCGGGACAGGCGGGATTGGGACAAGCGTGATTCGCCGAAGTCCCGTCCCGATCCCGGTTCCATCGGAAATCGGGTCGGGGCGGGATATTATTTTTTTAATTTTTTTTTTTGCACTTAATTTAAAAAATAACATATATAAACAACTCAATAATTGAACAAGATAGTCTAATAAAAATATCCCAAGGTTGTTTTTGTGCCTCTTATATTATTTAATAGACATGATTTTTTTTGTAATACAAATACAATTGTCAAAATTGCAATTTTGTGGTGTTGTTCAAAAGTTGCAAATTACATAGTAAAATTGCAATTAAAAAAATTACATTTTGAAAAAAACATGTTCTAGTTTCTTGATAATTTCCTGTGGTTCTTTGGTTGAAATTGGTATTTGTTGGTCAAATTGCTCCACGTCGCTTTCACCACATTCGGATAAGATTTCGTTGTAGTTTTCGTCTTCTTCGTTGATCTCCGGTTGACCGCACCTTCTCCGCTCCGCTCGTATTCAATCTCTGAATAATACTGCAATCTCCAAACTGTCTCCGGCCAATGAGTGTCTGTGCTTTCCTATTTGATATTTGCCGGCAGAAAAAGCGCTTTCAGATGCCGTTGATGACGGTTGAATGTTCAAAACATCTCGGGCCATCATTGAAAGTGTCGGAAATGTCTTCTCATTCCCCCTCCAGTATTTCAGCAAGTCTTCACGTCCTTCTTCGTTGAGAACTGCTTGGTACGGTATAGAATCCTGCAAAACAAAAATATCAAACTCGCTAATTTGGTTAGTAGCGTTACGGCCGCACATTCTATTTCTGAGGCTTTCAATACTAGCCGCAGAAACAACATATCTTTTGTGAGGTTGTGTTGAAGAAGAAGATGGTATGGAAGCCGGTAGGTTTCTAGCACTTTCTTGTTGGTAAAATCTATATACTTTTTTGCATTCGTCTTCTACGCTAGACAACACTTCTTCTTTAGTTTGTTCAATAAGTGGTGGGTGATTTGGATTTTTGGGACTTGGAGGTGGTAGTACTGCTATACAATCATAAATAGTTTCAATAAGTGATTTAGTACCGTCTATTTTAATAGTCGGATTTAATACAACACTAATAGTATAAATAGGAATAAAATATTTTTTTATTTTGATAAACATTTTTTTAATAGCTGCCTTATAAGCTGATTTATTCATATATTCATTAAGCAGTAAAAATATTAGAGCTATATAAAACAACAACAATTGAAATAGTAGGATAATATATACCGAAAAATTCTTTTGTTGCTTGAAAAATTTTCTCTAGAAATACAATAAGTTCGGAAATTTTTCTCCAACCGCTATATACAACCATATCAACTGAATTTTGATTATGAGAGTTAAAAAATAAAGTTATAGGTTTTCTATAGTCATAAGCATTCCACCAGTGGGTACTTCTCCTGGAATTTTTATAAGGTAGTTGGCAATCGTGACAAGTTTTTTTATATTCTTTTTTTCGTTGTATTCAATTATTTTTAAAAATAAAGTTTATAGCAAATTGTATTTTACTAAGAATGTCTTCAAAAAGTGATAGACCGTCCTGTACAACTAAGTTATATATATAGCACACATTTTATATGAAAATGATTTGAAAAAGATGGAGTTAAATTATTTTTTAAAATTGTAATAGCATAATTGTTAGAAGAAGCGTTATCTAACGTAATAGTCATAATTTTATTAGTTATTTCGCACACTTGATAAATATTTTTTGCAATAAAAATACCAGTGTGCCTATCATCTATATATCTATACGCTAAGATACGTTTTTGCATAGACTATTTATAATCTATCCAATGACAGGTTACCGTTAAATAATCATGGCCGTTAGTACTACGGCCTATATCAGAAGTGATAGCCACTTTGCCATTAAAATGATATAATGAATAACGTAAATACTGTTGATATTCATGTGCAAATTTAAATACATCTCTCTTAACAGTTGATCTAGAAAAACCGTTAAAAGCAGGATTATACATTTCTCTAATGTAATGAATAAAATCAGGAGATGAAGGAAATGAAAAAGGAAAATTCTCCACAACAACTAATTTTGCTATTATCTCTATGTTTATTGTAATTAGGGCCTACAATTCCCCTCGTCGTGGGGTTAATTTGATCCTGTACTTGGTCCGGTACAGTATGTGAACCTTGTCCCGATGGAGCGGGCGTTTGCGCACCCGGTTTTGAAGCCTCGTATTGGGCATACCTAGCTGGATGAGCCATTGCTACGTGTCTCATTAAATCCCCGTCCCACCGTGACCTTTTTCAGTTTTAAATTTTAAAACATTTTTACAAATTTTACATCTAGCTATTTGATTCTCTACGTCCCTATAAAAAAATATCCATGCATTTGATTTTAATGGTCGTTTTGCTGGACCTCGTCTCATACTAGGGGAATAGGAGGCATTTCAGTGGAAGGTGCATTAGTGGGTGTGTTGTCATCTACATTAGTGAGTGTATCATCTAGATCATCGTCTAAATTAAAGTCTTCTTGAGTTCCACAAAATAGTTGCTCGTCTAAATCTAATGGTATTGTAGAAAAATGTTCAGTATCAACAAAATCATCCTGTGTAGGAATAAGATTCTGTCTAGAAATAGGATGACCAGAAGAAGTACCCTTACCCTTGTTGCCCCTACTAGAAGAAGCCTGACCCCTATCCGTAAGCATACGTTTAAATCTTTTCATTATAAATTTATAATTATACTAATAAATAATTAAAATGAAATTAAGTGCGCTAAATAAAATAAACAGACAATAATAATTTAATGAAGGAACGAATGTACCAAACGCCGGCGTAACGTTGACGTGTAATCGAGAGGTTGAAAATTAAAACTTTGCTCGATGGAAGATCCTCAAGCTAGTTGCCAACTTCACTCCCAAATGAATAAATAAAATTCAATATTTAGTAGACAATGTAGACTTGTAGAGAGATAGTTTGAGAGATTAGAGAGATTGTAGAAAGATTTGTGAGAAAGATAAAGAGAAAATAAGGTATTTATAGTTGGAAAATTGGGTTGAAGTGTAAATATAATAATTTATGGGTTAAAAATAAATATTAAGGGGGTAGGGGGGTTGGGGGAGGGGAGGCCAAAAATGGCCGTTGCTAAACGACCAAAATGTAAAATGGTCGTTGGTGCAACAGTTATTTGTGCAAAGAGGGGTTTAAGGCGTGATCGGGGTGGGACCGGGACCGGGACCGGGTCGGACTTGGCGTGACCGGGGCGGGTCGGGATGAGACCATGTCCTGTCCCGGTTCGAGTCCCAATTTTAAAATGTCGGGACCGGGCCGACCCGGCCCACTGGCCAGCCTTAGTATGGGTCGCCTTTGAGAATAGATAAAAATGACAAAAATGGTCCCTTATGTTTGAGGGTATGTTTAAAATAGTCCCTTAAGTATGCACTTAACAATTTTGGTGCTTTAAGTTTGTCAAAAGTTAACACTTTTAGTATCAGACAAATATTTAACAATTTATGTTCGTTAGATTTGACGGAAACCATACACACCTAGAAAGTCCCATCAAAACCTAAAATATGCAACACAAAAAACTACACTAGACACTAGATAGATGTAATAAATAGCAGAAATTACACCTCAAAAAGTTAAGTATATTTCAAAAAGAGCAGAAACTACAAAAATTGTACCTCTCAATGTGAGCTCCCGCTAATTTCCTTTTTATTCATAGTTTCCGTCAAATCTAACAAGACATAGTTCGGTAAATATTTGACGGAGACTAAAAGTGTAAAGTGCATACTTAAGGGACTATTTTGAGCCTACCCTCAAACATAAGGACCATTTTTGTCATTTTCTCCTCTAAATATTGAACATTTAGTACTTGCTGATAAGGGTTTCTTCCTTTAATTAGTTTATCCTGGATACCAATGACGCTGACAAGAGTTTTTTTCAGGGATTTCTGGTTCTGCTAGGTCTCATATAGAGGAAGAGAATATAGGGGCTCTGTCAGCTCTTAGAAATGTTGGGAAATCAACAAAGGAAGGTGTTCTTGGTACTCGTAATACTCCTATACATATGGTGGCCGTTGAAGGAGGTAACTTCAAAGAACAGTTGTGGCGTACATTCCGGTCTTTGGCTGTGGCCTTTCTCTTGATTTCCGGAGTTGGTGCTCTCATTGAAGATATCAGCAAAGGTATAGGAGGCAAAGGTATAGAAGGTCTGATTTTCTTTTTTGGCTTTTGAAGCTGTTATTCAGATGCATTCTACTATTTTCTTTTTTCTTAATCCATTTTCTGCATTAGGACTTGGTCTAAATGAGGAAGTGCAACCGAGTATGGAAACCAATACAAGATTTTCTGATGTGAAGGGTGTTGATGAGGCAAAATCTGAGCTGGAAGAAATTGTTCACTATCTCCAAGATCCTAAGGTGAGTTAATCTGGGAGGGTTTTTAAGTAATCACAAGCGATTCAATGACATCTGCGAAATAAAGTCCTATATTTGATAGTCACTAATCCAGGTAAGTAAACAAATATAACCCAGTGATGAATTTTGTTCTTTGGTGTTCCGTACAATATTATTCTAGAAACGCAGGACTGAGCTGCACGAGAGCTTAAATGAAAGTCACTTACTGTAAATAAAGTTGTTTAATTCTGTATTTTGGTTAGCGTAACAATTCTTCTTAAACAACATACCTAGTGTAATTCCACAAGTTGAGTCTGGGGAACAATTCTGCTTAAACAAAAAGCAAAAAATCATGGAAAAATTTCTGTCAAAAAAAAAAATCATGAAAATCTAGGTTGTGACCTCCCTAAGTTCGAAGTAGCTACACCTTTATTAACACATTCAAGTGGAATCAGCAGTTTTTTCAGTCTAAATCGACCAATATAGATACCCTTTGGAATTAAAAGAGGAGAAAGGTACAAACAAGAAGGCTTTTGGTGCCTATTCGTGCTTTTGCTTACTTTCCTTGTATTATACCAAATCTTTTCAACTGTTGCGTATAGTTTCCACTTCAGTCAAAGATACTTATCTTGGACAGTCAAGTACGTACTTCACGACACATTTATTGTTGCTGATTAGTAAAGGTGGTGATATATGGCTCATATGTGTCAACGTTTTATTAGCTGCAATATTTTCTCCCGACATTTGCCCAATGTTTTTAATTGTTTTTCTGTGTGGGACTTGAGAGGTGATCGTTGTTTTAAGGGTTTGAGGCAAATGTTTTACAATTGCTCATTTCAGCAAACTTTTGGGTACAGCGTTTCACTCGTCTTGGTGGCAAGCTCCCAAAAGGTGTATTACTTGTTGGCCCCCCTGGAACTGGTAAGACCATGTTGGCGAGGGCCATAGCTGGTGAAGCTGGGGTTCCGTTTTTCTCATGCAGTGGCAGTGAGTTTGAAGAAATGTTTGTCGGTGTCGGAGCTCGTAGAGTGAGAGACCTTTTTGCTGCTGCTAAGAAGCGATCACCATGCATTATATTCATTGATGAAATTGATGCCATTGGAGGAAGCCGTAACCCAAAGGACCAGCAATATATGAGGATGACTTTAAATCAGTTGCTCGTCGAGCTGGATGGCTTCAAACAAAATGATGGAATCATTGTGATTGCTGCCACTAATTTCCCTGAGTCACTGGATAAGGCATTGGTCAGACCTGGACGATTTGATCGTAACATTGTTGTCCCAAATCCTGATGTCGAAGGGCGGAAGCAGATTTTGGAATCTCACATTTCAAAGGTAATCTTTCTAAAATTGAGGCATTTCTGGTGATGGTGCAGTTTCCAGACACTACTGTTCACAATCTATCAGTAGGCAGTATACTTCCCTGTTGTCTTTTCCCCTTTAGTGTTGTGAATGATAAACCAATTATGTATTATATCCTCTTTCCCTGTGTATTAGTGATATATTAGGCAGTATACTCTCTTTCATTTTTTAGGTCCTAGAACAAAAATGAGAGTACTATGTGGTGCTGTGTCAAGCTTCATTTTTTCCATGTTTGGTTCTCATTCTCTGATAGCTGATGCCATGTGAATATGCGGTCTTGTTTAGGCTCATTGCTAATTTCTCATCCAAAGAATATCCCGTTTGGCAGATACTGAAGGCGGATGACGTTGACCTTATGATCATTGCTCGGGGGACTCCTGGATTTTCTGGTGCTGACCTTGCGAACTTGGTGAATATTGCTGCTGTTAAGGCTGCAATGGATGGGGCCAAAGCCGTAAGCTTGGCTGATCTAGAGCATGCTAAGGACAAGATCATGATGGGAAGCGAGCGCAAATCAGCTTTTATATCCCAAGAGTCCAGAAAACTCACAGCTTACCATGAAGGTGGCCATGCACTTGTAGCTATTCATACAGACGGCGCTCTTCCGGTGCACAAAGCAACCATTGTTCCAAGAGGAATGGCTCTTGGTATGGTTGCGCAATTGCCTGAAAAGGACGAGACTAGCATATCCCGTAGGCAAATGCTTGCTCGGCTTGATGTTGCTATGGGTGGGCGAGTTGCTGAAGAGCTCATTTTCGGGGAAAGTGAAGTAACTTCTGGTCCATCTGATGATCTCAAGCAAGCAACCAAACTAGCTAGAACCATGGTCACTAAGTTTGGTATGAGCAAAGAAGTGGGGCTCGTTACTCACAACTACGACGATAATGGGAGGAGCATGAGCACCGAGACTAGGCTTCTTATCGAGATGGAAGTAAGAGAATTACTCGAAAGGGCTTACAACAATGCGAAAACGATTCTCACTACACATAATAAAGAGCTCCATGCTCTTGCTAATGCATTGCTCGAGCAGGGGACACTAACGGGGGCCCAGATCAAGGCCTTGCTTGCCCAGGTCAAATCTCAACAGACACAACAGCAGAAGCAACATCAATCAGTGACAGTTGAAAGTAGGATCGCAGTCCAATCCAAAACCAAAGGCATTGCTCAAGTAGGATCTTAGCACAGAAAATGTCGGTAAAGTATTTATCAGTTCAATGTGCATATAGTTGATTATTTTCATGCAAGCTTCCACCCTTTTGAGAATCACTGTCGAGCTGCTGTTAACCGAAGGTGAGTTGAGGTCAAAAAGTTTTGTAACAGATTAACGGCAGTGGTTTTTTAAGTGTCACTCATATTCAACTCTCGATGGACCTACTAATTCCCGTGTCATCGTGTAACATAGCTAGCATTGTCTTTCTAAGTCAGATTTTATCTTTATTTCTTCCTTGCCCATGACCTTAGATAGGGGGTTATGGAGGACACATATTAGGGTAGTAGGTAATCCTACTTACGCTTACAAAATGATAGTTGTAGTGTTATTATTGTAGGCCCGCTTACCCTATCATACTAGTAGGCGCAGTATTGCTTTATAGTCCCATGTCGTTTGATTTTTGCTGCTATGTGTTCTCTAGTGTACTTTGTTTATCTTATTTACCTGCGTCAGTTAGTGTTTTTTTTTTCCGAATGCGCTATCATGTCTTATTCGCTTTTGATACCAGCATTTTCATACTGCTTTAAATTTCTTGTCCGGGTCTGACCGTTTCTCTTGCTTTGTTTGTGTTTGTGCTTTGTCTTGAGCCGAGGGTCTCTCCGAAACAGCCTCTCTACCTACCAAAGTAGAGGTAAGGTCTGCATACACTCCGCCCTCCCCAGACCCACGTTGTGGAATTTCACTGGGTATGTTGTTGTTGTATTTGTCCCACAGGAATAATGTATATTTTGACAGTGCAAGGACTTGGTTGTTTTTCCATGTCTGCACTCACTACATTGCCCTTCATATTTGAATGAAAGTAGAATCAGTTTACTTACTGGTGTTTCCATAGTGCAGTTTGACAGTGTTACATTATTATTTTTTGTTGTGGTGATTGTCATCCTTTTTACAATTTACTTAGGGGTGGTTTGGTTTAGAAGCAAATCAATCGTAAATCAAGACAAATCGGGCATGCCGATAGGACTTAAAAACACCCAATCCCTGTGACCTCCGTGGGCACTACGGTAAGACGTGAAAATGCCCAACCCCATTTCTACCTCAATAAGCTTGGTGAAAGAAAAGCCAAAGAGGTGTTTGATAATGGCCAGAATGTAGGGATTGCCATAAGCTTGGTGAAAGAAAAGCAAAAGAAGAGTTTGATAATGGCCAAAATGGTAGGGATTGTCATGCAGGTATTATAGTACATGGATTTTAGGGTAGATATAAGAGACTCGGGGTTGTCTAGTACCTTTTCCCTCTCGGCAAAGAGTTTTGGTTCGCAAGCTGATGCAAAGGCGTTTTTTGAAATGTAAGTTAATGAATTCAAATTACATAATACTCTAAATTTTACTCAATCTGAAAGATGTTCTTTTAGTTGATGCATTCTCGATTGATTGAGACAAAAACAATTCTCAAGTACAGCTCAACTTCGTCAAGCCTATCCATATTTTTATTGACTTTTTCCAACCAAAAAAAAATCCAAAAAAAGATGCCACCATAAGAGTCAAGTTTACATTTGAGAGCAAAGCTACTACTATGAAATAGGCCATTGCCAGTTAGTCATTGGGGACCATATTGGCACATCATCGCACCTTTTAGCTAGAACAACATGGCTCTTTATAAAGCAACAGCAAGACAACAGTTGTGCAAAGAGCTGAGAATAACTTGACATTATGACCCTAATCTTTCTCGTGCGTGACCTAAGTCGGATCCAAGATTTTAAATCAGTAATATCCGGTACCAATACTTGCCCATGTTGTCGGTCTCGGTCTGAGTGAAGGAGGAAGGATGATCACGGTTAAGTTGACAATTAGCGTAACATTAATTAATTTAAGGATAGTGAAAATTCTTATAGTCGAAGGCAGGGGTGTCAAATGGATGAGTCAAACTGATTTTAGGCGGGTTAAATTAGACTGAGTCAATAAATAGATAGCTCATTAACCTACCCAAATGTTACTTGGGTTGAGATGACAATGACAAAATGGACTTAGACAAGGTCATAGCCGAACGTACCACTATTACCAAGTTTTCATTTTTTTCTTAATAATTTGTTTAATTACCTATAAAACTTTAATATTATTATATAACATATCAAACAAACAATATATGTTTAAAAGTATTTTGACAATATATTTTAGGTTAAATTTGGGCTATATATTCAGCCCTATTTAGCCCAACTTTTATATGTGCTGAATTGAGCGGCTCAAAATAGACGGATCATTTATCTGTCCAAACTTGAGCTGGTTGGGCGAGTCACATTTTCTTGGATTAATTTTGCCACCCGTAGTTGAAGGCAATGAATGTGCTTCCAAATGTCTACATTGGAGTTGTTTTTGTCAAAACATTTGTTCCTTTAGAAAGGCCCCTAAATTTCCACAAATCACTATCATGGGCCTTAAACTGCAACTGGCATAGCAAAATAGGTCCATTATACATGTCTTTCTTATCTTAATGATCCAGACTTGCGAATATTTGTTCTTTGGCCGAATAGGCATAATTTCTTGTGAATTTTTTTTTTTTTTTTACCTCTGCTTGGATTCGAACCCAGAATCTTTGATTTAGTAGACCCGCGAATAAAGGGTACTTAGCCCACAAATTTTCATTAAATGAGAAGTAGGGGCAAAAATTAAAGACCAGCGGATTGAGGAGAAAAAATTAAAGACCAGCCCGTATGAAGGGAAATCCACGCAATTATTTGAAAAATGAAAACTTGATAATATTTGCACGATTGCCCCTATTTTAAGGTGGTCTTTAATTTTTGCCACTCAAATTGGTGGTCTTTAATTTTTGCCGTTCGCCTAAAAGAATGGCCGAAAATACCCTTGAGGTTGTGGGTTCGAATCGCAGTAGAGCCAAAAAGAAAAAAAAATCGCAAGACAAGATTTCATTATAAAATATTTATATTCGGTCAAAGTTGTATAGAACACCCTTTAACGAAAAATTGTGTTATATATATAAAAAAAATAGGGGCGAATATAGAAGCCTAAGATCTAGATAAGGGCTCGATTGAATCCAATATATTTTGCTCAAACATCGTATTTGTGTTAGGATTAAATATGTATACATATTAAATTTAGAACTCATTTATTAGCACTTGAAGTTGTCATTCTAAAATTTAAAATTCATAAAGTTGAAAGCTTGACTCCGCATCTATAGAAATTAATATTGTATATATAGGCCAAAAAAGTATTTTTATACGTATATAATATTAAATATTAAATATTAAATATGTTTAGCAAAATACATGAATTCATCACTGTATAAAGGATATGGAGAAAAGGGCTACCACGTGGTATTCCCAAAGTCATGTCACTGAGGTGTACATAAGTCAATTGATCAAATATTTAGTTTAATGTTGTCATATTATTTTCTTTTTGAGAAAAAAGAAACAGATGTATCACAATTTTGTTTATTAGAGATGAATAAAATTATTTTGATTAACTGCAAGAAGCTGTCAACGGTAGTACAACTTTTTTATGTGTGGTACCCAATTCTATCTCTGGCTCAACCATATCCAACAAAAAAAGTAAGTTCATCTAACATTTTGGATCAAATTCGAAAGTGGACTCTGCATTTCTTTGATTATTTCAAGGATGATAAAAATGGATTTTTTCTCAAAATGGATGACAGAATGGTCCGATTAACTAAAATTCCCACGGTAGAAAAGACACTATGAAGTGTTTTAGCGCTTTAATTCATTTTTAAGGCTCGTATTCGAGACTTCTGGTTAAAAGCGGAAAAATAGAAAAGATAATACTAGCTAATAGTCACTACTATTAAAGTTTTTAAAACATTTACTTTTTAAGAAATAGGCAAATCTAGACCCATAGGAAAATAAATAATACTACATATTGGCACCGTTTGATGAGTTGGAGAACAAAATTAAAATTGAGATATTTTTTAACATTTGATTAGTTCGACTTTTGAGATATATTTTTTACAGTGAGAATAACAATGACAGATAAGGTGCAGAAATAAGAAAACAATTACGTGATCCAATTATTAATTTTACACTCTTTGGCAAATACAATTGTAAGAAATGGATAGTTCAAACAAGAAAACCAGAATTAAAAATAAAAAGTAAAGAATGATATAGTAGTTGTACCAAATTATTTCTAGGTAAAAATTGCAAAATAAATAAATCATCATGACTGATTGACTACCAAGAATCAAATTCAAATTGTGAGTAGAAGGGGAACAATTAGTAGTAAAGAACTATGTTGTTCCTCTATTCTCCCTTTTTTATAATCGAGAATCTTCGAGGGTCAGTATTGCACGATTCAAAATTCGGTAAATAATGTGTCCGTCCCTCTATCTGTTCTCTTTTTTCGTGATGTCTTCAATCATTTTCTCCACCACAATCATCTTTGGCCTTTCTTTTGGAGATGAAACCAAACAAGCCATAGCCACTTTTAAAAGTGCAAGCATTTCATCTTCCATTTCTTTATACCTTGCAAGTTCAAAATCAAATACATCCCAAGTCCATTCTTTATTCACAACCCTTTGTACCCATTTTGCCAAACTTGTTTTCCCTTCACTTGTTGCAATTTTCCCAGTCAAAATCTCTAGTAAAACCACTCCAAAACTATAAACATCACTCTTTTGAGAAAATTTTCTTGGATTTTGGTTTGTGTTCATATTGTTTTGTGTTGATAATTCTGGTGCTTTGTACCTATTGTTTGATGAATTTGGAATTTGTAAGAGCAAGTGGAGACATATATCAGAGATACAAGCATTGCCATAGTGATCAATTAGTATGTCTGATGATGTGAAATTCCCATGGCAAATCTTGGTTTTGTTGTAGCTATGCAAAAATCTAAGTCCTTTTGCTGCTCCTAATGCATATTTTAGTCTTGTTGTCCAATCCAATGGAGTTCTTCCTGGTCCACGATTACCCGCAGAACTTTTACATTATCAGATCACCTAAAAAATAACTATAAGTAACTGATTATGATAAGTGTAACTTGTTATCCGAAAGATAAGGCAAACAACTCACAATAACATGTTAAATTACACCAATAGTATAAAAGTTAGTTGCTAATAATGTATATAGGCTATTTTGTAAGTCAATTATTCAATCACACTTCTATCTCATATAAATCGGGATCAACTGCATGAACTCTAAATAACCATTCTATTTTATTAAGGTAGGTTTCATTCAAAAATTAAATGCTAATGCATAAGTGCTTTTGAGTAGCGACAAAAGCATAACAAACAGTTTCTCTCTAGAGCACTTTTTAAACGCTTGACCTAACACAAATTGTTCTAATATTGATAAACATATTTTTCAGTGATTAGTTAAACACAAACTATTACTCTCCAAATTTATTTATTTTTTAAAAAATACTTTTTAAAATAAACAAATCGTGGGAGCTTGACCAAACAGACTATAAATTTCCATTGATTATTAAAAATTGCAATATTTTGATCTTTGAAATTGAAAAAGTAGAGATGAAGAAATTACCATGCAAGAGGTTACGAAGACTTCCATTGGGAAGAAAATCATAGACAAGAAGCAATTCCTCTTTTGAAGAATAATAAGCTCTAAGTGACACAACATTAGTATGTCTCAAATTACCAAACAATCTCAAAAATCCATCAACATCCTTAATTTTCTTCAACTTTTCAATTACCCTTTTAACCACAACTACATCTCCACTATCCAATATAGCCACCTTGTAACTTGTTCCAACACTCCCTTTTCCCAACATCTCAGCTGAGGCCTTCAACAAATCATCAACTTTGTTAAAACCTTTGCACCCTTCAAAACAAACCATTGTTGCAAATTGATCACTTGTTTTTTTGATACCATATTCAAATGAGTGGTACAAACTTGAACTACTTGTGTCCTGATTATACCTGTTCTTCTTTTTCAATGCGTAAATTTCTCTTTCTTGATTCTTCTTTCTGTAATAACAACACCTTGTTATTACTAGAACTGTTATCATAACACCAACTGCATCAATTGTGACTATCAAGAGGAACATGTTTTCACTCAAATTCTTCTTCCTTTTATTAGGAAAGTTGAATTGTGAATTAGGAGTGTTCATCACTGTTGGATTACTATTCACGGTTTCACTCTGGAAAATAGTTCGTAACGGATATCCACAGAGGCGAACGTTTCCTGTAAGAAAATACATTAGCTTTCACGTGTTTTTTTTCTTCGAAAAGCAAACTAAAAAGGAAAGAGAAATCGAATCATATTTTGTGGGTAGGATTGTTGGAAATTTAAGTGTGATTGAGTTTTTTCCCGTCTTTAGTGACTTAAACACGTGGGCCCCGCATGTCGGAAACATCGTTTCTTCGCACATGCCTAATCTACTAAATGAGTAGATGACATTAGTGCTAAGTATCGTCAAATTTCGTTAAGAAATGAAAGAGATATTGGTACACAAAGTAAGTTGTTTGAGACATGAATAGATAGAAGGTTTTTTGGCCAAATACAAATCTCCCACATAGGTAGAAGATGGAAGTATTGAGCAATATATAAGCTCTAATTTTGAGTAAGAGTTTGGGACCCCAAAGGTAACCCATGTGTTTAGAAGAGGGAGGAACTAGGTAAGCTTGGGTTTGGGGATAAGCCCTCACATGTGGGCCACCCGCCCAGTCAGGGCCGAGGGCTCTCTTTCGGAATTTTCATTTTAGAAAAAATTAACAACACAAACTCGACTCAGCATTGTTCTGTTTAATCTTTCTGACACCATTTATTCCTACAAGGATTAGGATAAAATTCATAAATAATCACTTTTCAGTCCCTATAATTGAAAAATAGCGCCTGTCACAAAGTTTCGAAATCCAAGGGTGAAACTCGAGCTATGGATTTCGAAACTCCATGATAATGGCTAGTTTTCAAAGAAAAGACTGAAAAGTGGTTAGTAAACACCATTTTTACATAGGATTATCACCGTTACCTCAGTAATATTGTACCGTATGTATTTTTTTTAAAAACACTCATTAAAAAAATTCCCATTAGCTCAGTCAGTTAAATTCCGCCTTCAGAAGAAGTTGAATGAAAATTTTAGCTCACTAGCCTAAGTGTGATAAAATCTAAATGGTGGCCTTTCAAAGCTAACTATGCAAATGCCCCAGTATTTCACTCATTTTGACCCAAATAAAACTTTGAACAAGTTTAATCCAAACACGTTTATTGACTTGATCTGTTTTGACTACAGCAATAGAGCGGTCTAGCCATTTATCAGCCCTTTAATTGAAAACATAAATATATTGTTACGAAGTTTTGAACTTTCACAAGTGAAACTCCTTGACAATACCACGAAGTCTCACTAGTAAACATAAAACTCCACAAGTAGTTATTTTTCAATAACATGAACTAAAAATGGTTATTTGTGGATTTTATCCGTTTTTATCTGTTTAAATTTGACCCAAACCAAACCGCTCATTTGCTGAATTTACCTGTGAAGGATGCAACTGGAAATTTGGACAACCAATTTGGGATTTTCCCACTAAAATTATTGCCAGAAATATTGAACTCCTTAAATGAAACAGCAGCTTTTGCTTCATCAGCACTAAGTGATCCGCTAAACGAATTAAACTCGAGACGCAGAGTCATCAAATGCGGCAACTGATTCAACTCTGTTACCGGAATCTCACTGGAAAACTCATTAAACGACAAATCAAGTCGCTTTAGACTCTTCAAACGGTTAATCCCCATCTGAAACTCACCCAAAAAGTTGTGAGAGAGATAAACATGTTTCAAATTAGGCCAAAAATTCGAAATTCGGTATCGATTTGAGAGAATTGTGGTGTAAACTTAGATGACGAATTTGTGTAAGATGGGATAATGGATATATAGAGCCTGTGAGATTTATATGACTGAGTACAATTTTTATGACTCGATGAGTAATCGGGTGACATTTAACACCTAACCATGAAGAACAGGGGACATTTTTAGACCATGAAGTGAGAAAATTCGACGTATCAGCTTTTGATTTGTAGGCTAAAAGATCTGAGAAATCGTCGGAATGAGATATGGTGAAGAATACGGAGATGAAGAGAGATAAAGAGAGGATTTTAGAGAGAGAAAATGTGGTTGAATACAGTGTTGTATATAGTCTTCAATTGTGTTTGTTAGGAAGATGTGTATGGGAGTTTGTCCCACATCGGAAGAATAAGAAAAGCTTGATGTGTTTATAAATACTTTTGTACTTGGTATATTAAATTGAAAAGAGTTCATTTAGTTGGGCCAAACATGCATTGGGCTTGGATGTGCTTATAATTGGATTAATAATATGCTAATATATTATTAATCAAAGACTAGCACTTAGCACGTGCACGAACACGAGCTTAAATATCATTTAATCTTTTGCTGTTTTTTTTTTTAAAAAAAAAAACGTTGATTTCATGAAAAGTCACAATTATTCATGAAAGATTACATTGTTTCATGAAAGATTACAATTGTTCATGAAAGGGTACTTGATTCCTTTAAATATGGAATTGCACATAATTAAAAGATCACTTGCAATTTATATCTTCCAACCAAAAAAACCTTCTTTCTTTCAAGCAATTCATGTTCATGAAGAACGAATAAGTTGCTGTAAAATTCGTTCTTAAGATTAGGGAATCCTGGGGTAATTAGCAAGTTAATCCCATCAGCAATATAGTGGGGGCTAATATTATCCTAAGGACAGAGAATCATCTCGTCCTAATCTAGTTTCTACAATTCATTTCTTATCATACAGATCTCTTTTTCTAACATACAGAGCTACCATTTTTTTTTCTGTTGAGTGCTCTGTTTTTTGGATGAAGAATGTGTAGTAGTTGTATTATATGTAATTTATCTTCCTATTATGATGTTGACATGACTGTTACTCTTTAATTGCTAATTTGCGGTTAGCTTAATGCGATTCTTTTTTATTATTTGGGGATAAGACGGTAATGTGAACAAGTTTACTCAGACAAAGTCGATCTAAACTTATTTGAGAGTGAGACGTAATGTTTACAGGTAATCTCCATGATAAGGGTTAATTAGCAACTTGACTACCGTGAGCTTTCACTGGTTATTAGCATGTTTGGCTGAATTTCTGCGAAGCTAAAAATTCTTACTTTTTAAATTAAAAAGTGCTTATTTTAGAGAGTCGGGATTTTTACCAAGTTTTTCATAAGGTGAAAAATAACTTTTTCTAAGAAGTACTTTCAAAATTTTGACCAAATGCAAATTACTATTTTAATATTAAAAAAGTGATTTTCAAATTGATTAATTGTTTACTCTTTATAACTTTTTCAGAAAACACTTCCTACAAAAAGTATTTTTACAGATTTTGTAAAGTTGACCAAATAAACTATGAATTATACTTCTAGTGTAAATTTCTCATTTTTTGACAAATTTAAATCCTTGTTTTAGAAATTTCTAAAGGACTGTATTTATGATGTTACGTCATACTTGAAAAGTATGAATAACAAGCCAAAACTAGATTATCTTAAAGTAATCTTCTTGGTGAAGTATTAAAAAGAAACTATGGACGGAAGGTATAGAAAGAAAAAGCATAAAGGAAGGGAAATAGAGTAAAATGAGAAAGTGGCATTAGGTGTTTTTTGGTTCTTAATCTTAGCTGTGAAGTGATGACCTGTGTACTATGATTAAGGTTTGGTGGATTAATTAATAAAAAGCAAAAAAGAAAAATTTCTTATAGCATTTCTTGTACCAAATAATGAAAATTACAATATCACTCTTTTATTCGTTGAGATATCTGATGATATATAAAGGTGAATTCAATATCTTAAATTTATAAGTTCTTATAATAATTTCAAATTAATATTGCAGTAATAACTGAATTTACATATAGCGATCATGCAAATCGTCACACCAAAATTTCTGTGTGATACCTTGTGAAAGAGCCTGAGTGTTCAACCCATAACCTTGAGACTTGAGTAGCTTAATATCGTTGAAGTCTCTTTAGAAACCCTGGATAACCGATGAGGAACAAGTATAACATTTTCTGACACCTCATTGCTAGCCTCCACCAGCAATCACCTCTGCTGCTAGCTACCGCTACCAATCCCTCTGGCCATTATTGCACAACCAGCATCCCTGACAGCTCCTGCAACACACAACCTCCGCCGCTACCATCGACCACCAACGTCGCTAGTAACTTTTAGAGCGTGTTTCATCAAAGAAATATTTTTGTAATACTATGTAAATTAAGATTTTCTCAAATATTGTCTGAATGTGGTATTTACTTGTCATATTATTAAACTTTTAGTTTTTAATTAACGATAGATCATAAAAAACAAACAGTTTTAGAGACTTTAGTTATAGTGTTTAGATTTGGACTTCACCCGTTTGAACAATTTGTGGGTGAAGTTGAAAAAACTGAGTATTTGATTAAATTTAGACTATAGTATTTTGAAGTTGAAGTTGAGAGTGAACCAGTACTTCATGCTTTAAGTTCTCTATTTCAAATTGAAGGTGAATAATGGACAAAATTTTAAAACAAATATTGGTTTACAAATACTCCTCCCCAACGGTAACCTCACCAACCTTCTCCCCATACAATCCCACCCCCACTCCTGACGGTAAGACCCCCCCCCCCCCCCCCAAAATAGTGCAGCTCCGACCACTCACCGACGGCGATGGTAAGACCGCAACAACACCGCTCCGACCATCTACCGGCGGCGACGGAAAAATATTTTTTTTACAAAATTTCATTTGTTTTTGTTCTCTTTTGTTCCTTTTCTTGTTCTTGTGTTCTTTTTTATCCTAGATCTACGCAGGTGCTCGATTTTTTCGGGCGAAAACTCCGATGAACAGTACTCCCGGTACGGTGAACAATACAATGAATAGTACGTGAATAGTACCTTGAACAGTACTGTGAACAGTCCGGCAGCGACAGACAAACAGTACTTCGGTGCTAGTGAACAGTGATTTTTGCCGGCAAACATGTTCGATTCAACTGGAGTTGGTACCTCCGGTTGCTCGTATCCATTCTCTGTCCTTACCCTTGTTGTTAAATTTTGCCGCTTCTTGTCTTTAGTTATAGCATTCTTGGTGTAGTGATTTTACTTGTCTCTAGATTCTTGTTAAATTGTGCTTGCACTTTGATCCCTTCCTGTTTTAGGGTAAACATTTGAGTAATTTATTATTTTATATTTGTTGTAGTGGCGTTGGTGAATGATGGTAGACTAGGGTCATGTTCTCGATCGGGGACGGGGGCGAGGGTTAGGGGGTAAATGAGGTAAGGGAGAGGCTAGGCTGAGAATATGGTCTTGGAACATTGGAACTTTAACGGGGAAGTCCATAGAGCTAGTTAAGATTCTTAAAAAGAGAACGATTAATATAGTTTGTGTCCAGGAGACCAAATGGGTAGGACCTAAGCCTAAGGATGTAGACGGGTATAAGTTATGGTTCTCGGATAGGTCGAAGTATAGGAATGGGGTAGGCATTTTGGTAGACAGCGAGCTAAGAGATCAGGTGGTAGAGGTGATGAAGGTCAATGACAGGATGATGTTGATTAAGTTGGTAGTTGGAGGTTGCACTATGAATATTATTAGTGCCTATGCGTCACAGGCAGGCTTGGACGAAGAGGAAGAGACGCTTTTGGGAGGATTTGGACAAAGTGGTGGTAGGTATACCACCCACTGAGAAGTTATTTATAGGAGGGGATTTCAATAGACATATCGGGTCCCTTTCGAGGGGTTATGACGACGAGCATGGAGGATTTGGAATCGGGGACAGAAACGGGGGAGATGTCTCACTTTTGGAGTTCACTAGAGCTTGTGGGATTGTGATAGCCAATTTGAGGTTCCTAAAGAAGGAGGAACACTTGGTGACTTTCCGTAGTTTGGTGGTTAAGACTCAAATATACTTTTGGCTCCTTAGAAAGGTCGACAAAGGTCTTTGTAAAGACTGCAAGGTTATTCCGAATAAGGATCTTACAACCCGACATAAGCTTTTGGTGATGGATTCAGAGATCAAGTTTGAGAAGAAGAGGGTTGTGGATGACAGGTTAAGAATCAAATAGGGGAGTTTGAACATGGCTAGTGCAAAGGAGATGGGGGAGAGGTTGATGGCCAATAGGGCTTAGGGGAGTAGTGTGGATGTGATCGGTATGTGGGATAGGACGACCAGTTGCATTAGGGAGGTAGCTAGAGAAGTGCTAGGGGCCTCATGGGGTAACCGTGGTGGGCATCGAGGGGACTGGTGGTGGAATGGTAAGGTTCAAGAGAAGGTGGAAGCGAAGAAAGCGACGTATGTGAAATTGGTAGAAAGTAAGGATGAGGTAGAGAAGTGGACGAATATGGAACTGTATAAATGGCGAGGAAGGAGGCAAAGAAAACGGATACGTCGGTGAAACAACATGATATAATATAATTTATACTATCCAAATAATGGAACTGTACAAAACCCTACAAAATAAAAATATCAAACTCGCTAATTTGGTTAGTAGCTGTACGGACGCACATTCTATTTCTGAGGCTTTCAATACTAGCTGCAGAAACAACATGTCTTTTGTGAGGTTGTGTTGAAGAAGAAGAAGATGGTATGGAAGCCGGTAGGTTACTCGCACTTTCTTGTTGGTAAAACCTATATTCTTTTTTGCATTGGTCTTCTACTCTAGACAACACTTCTTCTTTAGTTTGTTCAATAGGTGGTGGGTGATTTGGATTTTTGGGACTTGGAGATGGTAGTACTTTTATACAATCGTAAATAGTTTCAATAAGTGATTTAGTACCGTCTATTTTAATAGTCGGATTTAACACAACACCAATAATATAAATAGTGGGAATATGAATAAAATATTTTTTTATTTTGATAAACATTTTTAATAGTTGTCATATAAGTTGGTTTTTTCATATATTAACTAAGTAATAAAAAATATTAGAGCTATATAAAACAACATAGTTGAAATAGTAGGATAATATATACCGGAAAATTCTTTTGTTGCTTGAAAATTTTTATCTAAAAATACAATAACTTCGGAAATTTTTACTCAATCGCTATCTACAACCATATCAGCTGAATTTTGATTATGAGAGCTAAAAAATAAAGTTATAGGTTTTCTATAGTCATAAGCAACAAGTAGTTGCTCGTATAAAGAATTTCACCTAGTGGGTACTTCTTCTGAAAATTTTCTATAAGGTAGTTGGCAATCGTGACAAGTTTTTTTATATTTTTTCTTCGTTGTATTCTATTATTTTTAAAAATATTGTTTATAGAAAATTGTATTTTACTAAGAATGTCTTCAAAAAGTGATAGACCATCCTTTACAATTAAGTTATATATATGGCACACGCATTTTATATGAAAATGATCTGGAAAAGATGGAATTAAACTATTTTTTAAAATTGTAATAGCGTAATTGTTAGAATTAGAAGAAGTGTTATCTAATGTAATAGTCATAATTTTATCAGTTATTCCGTAATAATCGCACACTTGATAAATATTTTATGCAATAAAAGTACCAGTGTGCCTATCATCTATATATCTATACGCTAAGATACGTTTTTGCATAGACCATTTATAATCTATCCAATGACAGATTATCGTTAAATAATCATGGCCGTTAGTACTACGACCTATATCAGAAGTGATAGCCACTTTGCCATTAAAATGATATAATGAATAACGTAAATACTGTTGATATTCATGTGCGAATTTAAATACATCTCTCTTAACAGTTGATCTAGGAAAATCGTTAAAAGCATGATTATACATATCTCTAATGTAATGAATAAAATCGGGAGATGAAGGAAATGAAAAAGGCAAACCCTCCACAACAACTAATTTTGCTATTGCTTCCCTATCTCTATGTTTATTGTATTTAGGGCCTACAATTCCCCCCGTCATAGGGTTAATTTGACCATGTACTTGGTCCGGGACAGAATCAGTATGTGAACCTTGTCCCGATGGAGCGGGCGTTTGCGCACCCGATTTTGAAGCCTCGTATTGGGCATACCTAGCTGGATGAGCCCTTGCTACGTGTCTCATTAAACCCCCCGTCCCACCGTGACCTTTTCCAGTTTTAAATTTTAAAACATCTTTACAAATTTTACATCTAGCTACTTGATTCTCTACGTCCCTATCAAAAAATATTCATGCATCTGATTTTAATATTCATTTTGCTGGACCCCGTCTCATACTAGGGGGAATAAGAGGCATTTCAGTTGAAGGTGCACTAGTGGATGTGTTGTCATCTATATTAGTGTGTGTATCATCTAGATCATCGTCTAAAATAAAGTCTTCTTGACTTCCAGAAAATAGATCCTCGTCTAAATCTAATGGTATTGTAGGAAAATGTTCGGTATCAACAAAATCATCCTGTGTAGAAATATGATTCTGTCTAGAAATAGGACCCTTGCCCTTGTTGCCCCTACTAGAAGAAGCATGACCCCTACCCGTAAGCATACGTTTAAATCCTTCCATTGTAAATTTATAATTATACTAATAAATAATTAAAGTAAATAAAATTAAGTGCACTAAATAAAATAAACAGACAATAATAATTTAATGAAGGAACGAATGTACCAAACGTCGACGTGTAATCGAGAGGTTGAAAATTAAAACTTTGCTCGATGGAAGATCCTCAAGCTAGTTGCCAACTTCACTCTCAATTCCCAAATGAATAAAAAAAATTGAATATTTAGTAGACAATGTAGACTTGTAGAGAGATTAGAGAGATTGTAGGGTTTCTGTTAATTTTGATCCATTTGGATTTTCTGTGAAGGATTCAAAACGGGGATACCTCTCATGAGATGCAATAGTATGTGAGATCTTTATCCAATCACGACCGCCACTAGTTTCTCAAGTCAAGCCATGCTATCGACATTTGCCGCTCTAGCTTTTTCCTTATGGCATGCACGTTTGGATCACCCTAGGTCGTCAATTGTTTCTTCCTTGCATAAAAATAATTTTATTTCTTGTAAGGGTACGCGTAGTACTCCAATTTGTCATTCATGTCCGTTAGGAAAACATGTCAGATTACCATTTGTAGCCTCTACTTCTCGTACTTTGATGCCTTTTGACATTATTCATAGCGATTTATATACATCTCCTGTTCTAAGTTCTTTGGACCATCGTTATTATGTTCTATTTTTGGATGATTATTCTAATTTTTTATGGACGTTTCCGTTAGCGAAAAAATCTCAATTTTTTTCCACATTCTTAAAATTTAGAGCATTCATCCGTACCCAATTCGAACGGGAAATAAAAAATATTCAATGTGATAATGTCAAAGAATATGATAATTGGTTGTTTCTGGAATTTTGTGATACTAATGGCATAGCTTTTCGTTTCTCCTGTCCAAATACGTCCTCACAAAATGGAAAAGGCCGAACGAAAAAATCGTACCATTAATAATATTGTCTGAACTTTATTGGCCCATGCTTCCGTACCTCCTTCCTTTTGGATTCATGCTCTACAAATGACTACTTACCTCCTTAACATACTTCCTACCAAAGGGCTAGCATATGCATCTCCCCTTAAAATTCTCTATAATAAGAATCCTTCGTATTCACAGCTTAGGGTCTTTGGGTGTTTATGCTATCCACTATTTCCGTCAACTACAATTAACAAACTTCAAGCCCCTTCTACCGCCTGTGTGTTTTTGGGTTATCCATCTAATCATCGTGGTTATAAATATTTTGATTTATCGTCTAATAAAATCATAGTTAGTCGCCATGTTATTTTTATGAAACCCAATTTCCATTTGCTAAAGTGAGTAGTCCTGTGCCTAGTTCGTATAATTTTTTAGATGACTAGATCTCATCATATATTATCCACCATTTATTGGACTTATTCCGTGACCAAAATATGCCAGCATGCCCACTGCCTACTGGCTTAAAAAATACCGATGTTCCATCGCCTCTGCCCAGTGGGCCAGAACCACGGCCCAATACCGATCTCGGTACTGTTCCAGTGGTCCGGTCTATTAGTTCCGCCCTTGTTTTAGTTGTTAGGTCAGCAGGCCCACTGCCTGCTGGCCGGTCCGTCACCAGCCCACCCACTGTCCAAAATCCACTCAATTCTACCTCGAGTCATGGGCCCGCTACTCGTAGTCAAATGAGTATTTTTAAACTAAAACGACATTTTATTCTCAATTCTAATGTCTCTAAATCTATACTACCACGTAATCTTGTGTCTACACTATATGACCTGAATTGGAAATTGGCTATGACTGACGAATATAATGCTCTTATTAAAAGTAAGACATGGGAGTTAGTATCCCGTCCCTCTGGTATTAATATTATTCGGTCTATGTGAATTTTTACTCATAAAAAAATCCTAACGGTTCTTTTGAGAGGCATACGACTCGTCTTGTAGGTGATTGTAAAACTCAACAGGTTGGCGTGGATTATGATGAGACGTTTAGTCTGGTGGTCAAACCGGCTATCATTCGCACTGTTCTTAGTTTGGTTCTCTCCAAAGCATGACATATTCATCAGTTGGATGTAAAAAATGATTTCTTACATGGTGATCTTAAAGAGACAGTTTACATGCATCAGCCCTTGGATTTTCGAGACTCCAAATATCCTAATCATGTTTGTTTATTGAAGAATTCCTTGTATGAGCTTAAGTATGCCCCACGGGCTTGGTATAAGAGATTTGCAGACTATGTATCTACTATTGGGTTTTCTCACGGCAATTTGATAATTCTCTATTCATATATCATCGTGGTATTTCCCTGGCATATATTCTATTATATGTGGATGATATTATCTTGACTACTTCTGATGATGATTTACGCAAGTCTATCATGACACTACTCAGTTTTGAGTTTGCTATGAAAGACTTGGGGTCCTTTAGTTATTTCTTGGGGATTGCTGTCACCCGTCATGCAGATTGGTTATTCTTGTCCCAAAGGAAGTATGTTGCTGAGATAATTGAGCGAGCTGGTATGTCCTCGTGTAAGTCTACTTTCACTCCAGTTGATACTAAATCCAAGCTGAGTGTTGCGGCTGGCTCACCTTACGAGTGTCCCACCCACTATCGTAGTCTTGCAGGTGCTCTTCAATATCTTACTTTCACGAGACCGGATATACGTATGCCGTACAATAGGTATATTTGTGTATGCATGATCCTAGGGTTGAGCACATGAATGCGCTCAAACGCATTATCTGATACATCCAGGGGATACTTGACTATGGCTTGCATCTATATCCATCACCGGCCTCTACACTTGTCTCGTTCATATGCTGATTAGGGTGACTGTCCAGATACCAGACGCTCCACGTCTGGTTAATGTATGTTTCTTGGTAATAACTTGGTCTCATGGTCTGCAAAGCGACGCGACGATCTACATTATCATGCTCCGACCCGCAGGCCGAGTATCGAGGGGTAGTCAATGTGGTATCTGAATCATGTTGGTTACGTAATCTTCTGTTAGAACTTCATTGTCTCATTCAGAAAGCTACCTTGGTTTATTGTGATAATATTAGTGCAGTCTATCTTTCTAGTAATCCGGTTCAACATCAGTGCACTAAACACATCGAGATGGATATCCACTTTGTTCCAAAAAAAGTAGCTTGTGGACAAGTACGCGTCTTCCATGTCCCTTCTAGGTACCAAATCGCAAGCATCTTTACTAAGAGTCTTTTCTCGGTTCTATTTGAAGATTTTAGAGACAGTCTCAGCGTACAACGACCACCCGCTATGATTGCGGGGGTGTGAAATTATACCATGATATACACGGTATACACGGCATATCCAATGCCTTGTGTATACCGTGTATATCACGGAAACCCAAGACAAGTTGGAGACCGTGATATACACGGTATACATTGTAAATTTTCCATATTATAGATATTGTAAATTGTATATATACTCATTCATTAATAAAAATAATCAAGGGATTATTTATTTTATTACATAATACCTCATTTAAAAAGAAACATGAACGTATATACCAATTCTAAAAATGTATGTTGAGGTTTAGATACGACAATAAATTGGTTAAGCTAAGAAATTCGAAAATTACAATGCATATGTTTTACGGAGAGAGGAGAACCTGCAAGGGACGGCTTTAGGAAGCTCTATCAGCAATTTGCTGTTCCTTAGTATTTTTCGGTCTACGTCATACCTAACTTATTTTGTAAACACAAAATTAAACAAATAGTAGGAAATACTGTGACATAAATATACATTTGAAACATACATAAATTTTTAACATGAGTATAATGGCTTCACTTGAGTATCCAAAAACCTCTTGGGCTGTTCAGATCGGATTGTGGGCAATTATGAGTATAGTATTTTCTTTTCCAAAGCTATCCAGCAGAAATAAAGGATGTACCTTTTGAGATTTTTTTTATCACGACGATGTACCTTCCGAATGGTTGCACAATATGTCAGAATGTTCTGAAAAATCCGGGAAAAAAATATTGTTAGTAGTATCAGGCATATCATCAAACACCTTGAGTGTGCAATGCCATAAGTACTGAGAGTCATTAAGTTGCATTTTCTGTCAAGAATGGCGTCTAGTAATCCACTCTTCATCTTCCTCGCCCTGATTGTCATCAACCCCGTTGCCCCTAATGCAAGACCAACTGTTATTTTCAGTTAAATGGTCAAAATTAGAACAAACTTAAAGGAATATGTTCCTTCTATAATATTCATCAATAATGTACCATATATATAGTAGTACAAGAATATTTAAACTATGTAACTAATCAACCTAATTACAATAGGAAATATAATTCTACCTAAAATAGGAGACCTAATTACAATAGGAATACAATTCTACCTAAAATAAGAGATATACAATTAATGAAAAAATATTCGAGAAATATTCTATTACACCCCGCAGTCGAAGCGGGAGGTTCACGAACACTGAGACTGACTCGAAAATCATCAAATAGTATGCGCGGAAGTCCTTTGGTGAAGATGTCGGCAATCTGATATCTGGAAGGAACATGAAGGACACGAACTAGACCACAAGCCACTTTGGTTCAGGAACAATACCGAGACTCGGGAATAGTATCGTGATCATTTGGGCCAGCATGCAGTGGGCATGCTGGCAGATTCGGAGCACATGAGTGTTGGGCCCACTGATGGATGATATACGGTGATGACCCATAATCCAAAAAATTATAGGAACTAGACACAAAATTATACAATTTAGCAAACGGAAATTGGATTTATAAAAAATAACATGACGACTAATTATGATTTTATTCGAAGATAAATCAAAATATTTGTAACCACGATGATTAGACGGATAATCCAAAAACACACAAGCGGTAAACGGGCTTGAAGTTTGTTAATTGTAGTGGACGAAAAAAGTGGATAGCACAAACACCTAAACACCCTAAGATGAGAATACGAGGGGTCTTTATGATAAAGAATTTTTAGGGGTGATTGATATGCTAAACTTTTACTAGGAAATATGTTAAGGAGGTAAATTGCCATTTATAACGCATGATGCCAAAAGACGGAGGTAATGAAGCATGAGCTAGTAAGGTTCGGACAATATTATTAATGGTACGAATTTTTCTTTCGGCCTTCCCATTTTGTGAGGACGTATGAGGACAAGAAAACCGAAAAGATATGCCATGAGTGTTACAAACTTCTCAAAATGGCCCATTATCATATTCCCTACCATTATCACATTGAATATTTTTAATATCCCGTTCAAAGTACGTACTGATGAAAGCTCTAAATTTTAAGAATGTGAAATTTTTTTTGAGACATTTTAGATAAAGGAAAGGTCCACAAAAAATTAGAATAATCATCCAAGAATAAAACATAATAACGATGGTCCAAAGAACGTAAAATGGGAGATATCCATAAATCACTATGAATAATATCAAAAGGCATCAACGTACTAGAAGTAGAGGCTACAAAAGGTTATCTAACATGTTTCCCTAATGTACACGAAGGAAAAATAGGAGTACTACGTGTACTCTTACAATCAATAAAATTATTATTTTGAAGAGAAGAAATAATAGACTACCCCGGATGACCCAAACGTGCATGTCACAAAGAAGGAGCAAGAGCGGTAAACGTTGAAGGTGTGGCTTGACTCGTGGAAATGGTGGTGGTGGTGATTGTATAAAGCTCTACCCTACTATTACATCTCATTAGAGGTATCCCCATCTTGAAATCCTTCACAGAAAATCCAAAAGTAAGGGGCATGAAGAACATTTTTTAAGACTAGAGGTGGATGCGGGGGAGACAAATTTGTGTGACCATAACCATGAATTGGAATTTTATGACCATTACCAATAATTATACCATGATTGTTGCTCAAATTGAAATAAGACGAGAGATTACATAGTGCGGATGTCATGTGAGAAGTGGCACCGGTGTTCATATACCAATTTATGTTCGGGGAATTTAATCCAAGTGTATGCATCACGTCCTCAATATTCGTTGGCATCAGGACTGTTGTTGGGCCCGCAGCAGCGAAGGCCTGCTGAGGCCGAGGCCCAACAGGCTGTTTGGCCTGTGAATTCAGAAAACTTGACCTCTGAAAATTCTGGAAACTGACCCAGTTTGATAGATAAGGCTGGAACGGAACATTGGGTCACTGGCCACTGGCCCATCCCCACGGCAAGTTGGCCTAAGGCTGCGGCCAGTGGTGCTACGGCCCAGCCGTCCCACTACCACCACGTCCGTCACTGCCGACACTGCTCCGACCACCGCCACTGCCACGACCGCCGCCGCGGTTCTTGCCACCATTTTTCCGATTTTGACCCTTTTTGCCGCCATGATTGTTACGGTTTTGGCTAGAATTATCCGAGAATGAGTGAGAGTCATCGAACGTGGCCATCATCATGATGGAATTTGCTCTGGTAGCCGCCATTTTTAGCCAAGCCGGCCTCTTATAATGTGAGCATGGAACGGGCTTGGTAGAACGGTGGGAGCGGATTACTTTGACGAAGGAGTTTCCCAATGCCATTATAGGCCTGCAACCATCTGAAGAACAAGACGATAATTGGTGATGGGCACACCAACGTTCTTAAGTTGATCCACCAATTCCTTCAGCCTTTTACAATAGGCTAAGACATTTGGAAAATCCTCCATATTGACATGGGAAAATTCCTGCTCAAGAGTGACGGCACGGGAATTTTTGTTATCTTGAAATATATCACGCACCCTATTATAAGTTTCCATCGCCATGGCATCAGATTCAATAATCATCTGCAACAGGTCCGTAGAGATAGTGGACTAAATCCATTGGAGTACTGTAGCATCGAGAGTCGTCCATAACATAGGGTCATCATCGGCGGTAGGCACCTTCTCCTTGCCTGCTTCCGCAGAGTTGATGTGATGAAGGACATGATGCAAGCGTGTGTGAACTTTAAATAATTCCGCCCACGTCGCGTATTGGACGTTTTCCATCTCAAGAATGATAGGGATGTGGTTCTTGATGTTGAATACTGTAAGGGCATGATGAAACATGTTCTTTGAGGTAGACATGATGAAAGAACGAGAGGAGAATAAGGGATTTGGAAGAAAAATTTGGGAGAGAAAAAAATGTCGGTCGAACGCTCGGATTCAGAGAAGGAAGAGGGTGGCGGAAGGTGTTTGGAAGAAGGTAATTTTGCCCTAGACTTCTCATACCGTGAAAGAGAATAATACTTTAATTATTTTCATTAATGAAGATGTATATATATAAACATAAAATATGTAAATATGGAAAATAAATCTACATTTTCCTAATACAAGACTAATACCTTTTTCTACTATACTACTAATACCATAATTACACTTGTACTGAAATTCTACAAATATGGTATATTAATTAATGACTTTCAGTCCAAGTGGTATATCGTGTATACCACTATCTATAAGCTTCTTTACAATTCTTGATTAACAATAACCTCAAAATTCTCTACTACTTTTGTTCTGCTAGCAGTATACAAACAATCCCAGAAAAATATATTGAAGAAAAAAACACAAAGCAAAAATAGTAAACTCCCAAACCAAATTGAGTTGAAACCAAAAAACAAAAGAAAACTTTGGTATATACTCCTCCATCATTAATCAGAGATCTCGAGTTCTAACAATGAGAGTGAAATCGCTTTTGATAGAAAAAACTTTACCTTAGAGTGGAACTTACGCAAAGCCCCAAAACATATATCAGACACCGAATTAAACAACAAAAAAATGAAGTTGTAACTAGAAAGTCCATCTCAAAATCTTAACTCTCAAATCAACCTTACATTTAGCAGTTGCAATTGAAGCCACAGTTGGATTTTCCCCTTTAGGTATTGGTCCATTAATACCATCACATGTTACTCTAATCCCCACTTTGTTACTTTTCAATTTGTCCATTTGCACAGCAACTTTTGTATCCAACAAAATCCTCACTGGCAATCCACTTTTTCTCTTCAAATCTGATTTCAATGTTGAAACTGAGTCCACATCAAGAACTTGTGACACAATTGATAAAGTTGAATGTATAATTGTAACATTATTTGGTGCACTAGTGAATCTTTGAAATTCCCCATTTGCTAGACCAATGTGGTTTGTTGATTCTAATGTTAATACAATTGGATCATATGTGTAAATGAGTTTCTTATTTTTATTCTTGGTGGACAGAGTTACGTTGAATTTAGTGGTAAGTCTTGTAGTGTCATCAGGGGATGTGGTGATATTAAACTGCGAGATTTTGAGAGAGGAAATCGAAAATGAAGGGAGTTGAGGATGATAAAGGACGTAAAAAATTGCACCGGCAATAGCTGTAAGGACAAGAATGGAAAAGATGACGAGAATAGTCCAGCAACAACATTGACAAAAGCATCTACGACAATTGCAACGGCGGCCGCGGTTATGCCGGGTGTTAGGTCAGGTAAGGGATGCGATTTGGGTTGTATGTTTGTTTTTTCTCCGTGGGATTCGTGGTAGGGTTTGTAGCGGTGGTGCCATTAGGCTTGGTGGCCATTTTGGTATAAAGCGAAGCACAAAGAGATTTTACTCGTTGGTATCAATTGGGGGTCTGTGGACTTTTGTTGCTCTCCATGGAGCTTTTGGATAGTCAGAAATGAAGGTAAAGGAGAGAACAAATAGATGAAGAAGGAACTTTTAACAAGCTAAACTTGATGTTGGTGTAGAAATGAACATGGTGAAGTGAAGTGTCAGTGTCTTAGTTCTTGGGTTTTTTTCTTATATTTTGGTTCAAAGTTTCTTTTGCTGAGAGATGTGAACTCCATAACCATAGAGGGCATCACCAAGAAGTGGGAATCTCTTGGCTGGATTATATTTGAATTTTAGCTTTATTTAATGTAACATGCACTACTAAAAAAAATACAAATTTCCAACGGACTTCCGATAAAAATCTCATAATTTCAATATGTTTTTATAATCATAGAAATCTCATCACATATTTAAAATCATATATTTTAAAAGTCTTTCTTTTATAAGTTTTATGTTCAATCAAATCACTCAACATAAACTAAAACGATGAAAATCATGTATGTATAAAGCAAATATTATTCTTTTAAATATGCATATTAAATTTTGATCGTCCTTAAATACTCTTAACAAAATTTCTGATTTAACTTTGAATACTCATTATTGGGTTTAGACTCCTTTTTAAAATTCCACTTTTGTCATTATCTTCCTTATTATTGCACCAAACAAAGTCACCAAGTTCTGTAAATTCGTATTAACAAGAAGTTCTATGAGATGTTTGTATATTTCCCCGTTGACAAATTAAGTAGTTTATGCAAATTGTTATCATCATTGTTACAAATTTCGATTTTATCTATTACAACATTATTTTTTCCACTGAAAACACATGGAGTTTATATTTTATATTTTTTACGATTTACCGCCTTTTTTTTTTTTTTATAGGTGGTGTGCAGATTATGAAGAGGGTGCAACCCACGTTTCATGAGATCTAAGTTGGAGGTTGACATGTTGGAGTAATAAAATAACAAAAGTGGCTTTCAATATCCTCAAACTGAATTTTTTTTTATTGCGAATTCAGATTAATCGGATCTCAAAGAATCAACAGTAACAACTGCAGACAAGCTGAAATTGATTATATGAATCATTACTAATAAAAAGAAATATCACTAATTATGTTATTCAATCATCATTAACATTTTGTTCTCTCAATTGTTTGTATGAAGCGGTCACGCAAATCATCAAATAATGTTACTGTAAGCAACGAGTAGTACTTGCCAGAAGGCGATTATAATGGGAGACGATGGTGAATGAGTAAGTCTTGTTTTGATTTTTGTGATATATGACTCATTAAATTTAACTTTTAATTAATTAAAGCAAAAATAATTTTGGTCCCTTTATATAAAAAAAATATACCCACTTACGGGATTACATTGTTTATGTTGTTGTTGTTATATAGAAAATATGTTATATTTGAACAGTTCTTTAGAATATTAGTGAAGTAACAATACAAATGTAACATAACACATGAATAATGAAGTGATGGGACAATTAATATTTGATGTGATACAATTGTTGTAGGGAACGGGAAGTAAGTAACTATTAGAATAGTAGAAAGGATAAACAAACTATTACAATAAAACTGGAAATCAAAACCTTAACAAATTGGTTGTGTGATTCGCTGAGTCGAGTGATGACACTCTATCTTTAAGACAAGATTGCCCCGTATTTCTCCTTTTACGGAGTTGAGCAATAGTCTCCCAAGATACAACAACAACTTTAACAAGTGAACAAAGGAAACTCAAGTGTTACTCTTGAAGAACTTTGAGTATAGTAACTTTGCTAGAGAGGAAGAATATGAACTCTGAAAATCTGTAAATATTTTCTAAGTGTACTGTTTCAATTGAGTCAAATGCCTCAATTTATAGTGTAAGTAGAAGACCCCTCAACTAGCCAACTAATGGCCTTCAATAGTCATGTAATTGCACTTGATTGAGAGTTACATTCAGTCAAATAATGGCTGAATTCATGTGCCAAGTAATGGAGAATCAATGCTCCAAAACCAGCCCAAAGGTCAGATTTTTCCAACTTCCCGTCGCAATTTTTTGCCTCCGAAGCGCCGCGGCTCCAGTAATTGGCCAACCAATGCGCCGCGGCTCCGACGGTGTGGCGTCGCGGTCCTTCACGGCTCTGTGGCGATTTCCGACTCATTTCATTTTACACTTTGTGCACTTCTTCCTTCATTTACCAACGTGGAATACTTTGTCATTTTGCCAATAAACGTCCATAATTCTATGTCTCAAACGTATTACATACGTACCAATATCTCTTTCACTAATGAAATTTGCAATTCTTGGCACTACGTGTGCACGTGTGTGGAAACGACGTTTCCGACGTGCGGGCCCAATTGTTCGAGTCATAAATTAATGGGATATACTTATTTTCACATTTAGTAAATTTCCAACAATATTATGGTAAAAATGTGTTGTTGAAAATTTACTAATGTGGAATTAAGTTTTCCCATTATTTATGACTCGAACAATTGGGGCCCCGCACGTCAAAAATGTCATTTCCACACACGTGCAATCTTAGTGCCAAGTATTGTAAATTTCGTTAATGAAAGAGATATTGGTATGTAAGTGAAATGTTTGAGACATAGAATGATGGACGATTATTTACTAAATGACAAGTGTTCCACGTTGGTAAACGAATGAAGGATTGTGCGAGGTGTAAGATGGTATGGGTCGAATCGCGGAGCCGAGAAGGGCCACGGCGCCGATCGGATTGGGCTGTGGCGCCCCCCAAGCAGGGTTGTGGCGCTTGGTCGGCAGTGAGCCATCTGGCTAATTAGAGCCACGACGCCTCCTAGCTAAGCCGCGACGCTAATTGGCCGTTTGGCATTCTGGAGCCGCGGCGCTAAATGCTGCAGCGCCGCGGCGCTTCCGAGACAGTGTTTGCTCGACGGAATCCCAAAGGTTTGGCTGTTGAGGTGGTTTCAATGGCATTGAGTCCACCCAATAATGGTCATTACTTGGACTATTATGTTGCTACATTACTTAGGGGTAAAATGTCATCATTACATGACAATTGAATGTCATTATGGAGGATTTGAAAGGCCATCTTGCACACCTATAAATTGAGGCCTTTGGCTCAATTCTATAGAGGACCATGAACAGAAAAACAAGTTAACAACACCACAATGAGATCAGATTTTCCTGATATCAATCCTTCTCTTAGCAATCTTCATTATTCGTGTTCTTCGCTGGGATCATTTGTGTAGGCTTTGCACACTTGATAGTTTGTTGTTTCATCTTGGGAGACTATTGTCTACACTTCCGTAAAGCCTATATACGGTGGCAATCTTGTCTTAAATGGATAGTTCGCCTCGTCGAATGTGATGTGACGTGAGATGATGATCTTACGAGTGGTTATGCCATAGCACAAGTATCCCCTATGGTTGGGTGAGAAACCGACGAATACGCATGGTGTGGTGCGTGGGGCTAGTTTGTGAGATGCAGTGGAGGCCAGATTGGGGTAGCATAAGCATCCGAAAATACGTAGGTGATCATATTCGGTATAAGATTTCGGTAGGGGTCTTGTTTTTTAGAGTGCTAGTTGGTAAAATATTTAGAAGGGATTCTACCATTTTGACAACATAGACCCAAAAAGGTGGTGGTAGATAGGCATGAAACAGAAGGATGCGAACCATGTTATTGATGGTACGTATAATAATTCAACCTTTCCATTTTGGGAGGAAGTATAGGGACAGGAAAAACGGAAAACCATGCCTTGTTTAGAACAAAAATTGTGGAAGGCCGAGTTATTAAATTCACATCCATTATCACATTGGAATGATTTGATAGATTTTTCAAATTGTGTTTTAATGAATTTTTTAAACTCAAGGAATTAGGCAAAAACTTCAGTTTTGAATTTCAGTGGGTAAATCCATACAAAATGTGGAAAATCATCTAAGAATACTAGATAGAATTTGTGACCCAAAGAGCTAACAATCGGAGATGTCCACAAATCAACATGAACAATATCAAATGGAGAAAAAATAACATTGTTTGATGACATAAATGGAATATGAGTATGTTTGCCAAACGAGCAAGAAAAATAGTGGTGGGCAATTTTCCCATTATTACATTGAATACGCTTATTTGTTCTAAGAATATTAAAAATAGGGTCGCCGGGGTGTCCGAGTCTATGTGCCAAGTTGAGGGAGAGATAGCCGCAAGGGATAGAGGTGCTTGCGTTCTGACAGCGGAAGATTGAGTGAAGGGGTAGAGGTCTCCCACACTATTGCAGCGAGTAAGAATTTTCCCCGTATTGAGTTCCTTCACAGAAAAAGCAAAAGGGTCAAATTCGACAGACACAGAATTATTACGAGTGAATTTTTTAACAGAGATTAAGTTTTTAATGATGTTAGGGGTGTATAGGACGTGGTTTAGGGAGAAATATGGGTGGGGATGTTTGGTGTATGTGTTACCGTAACCTTCAATTGAAATGCGATGACCATTGCCGACAGTAATAAATTGAGGACACTTTAACCGAAGTAGTTGAGATAAGTTACCTGACGACCGGGTGAGGTGAGAGGTGGCTTCGGTGTCCATGTACCAATTTTCGTCGGGCTGTTGAAGGTTCACGGTGCTGTAAGCCTGGCCCATGTCGGTGGGAGCCAGGCTGTTAGGCGGCTGTTGCTGCTAGACCGAGACCAGGTGGGCCTGCTACTGCTGGTGGGCCTGCCTGGTGGCTGGAGCAGGGCCCAACAGGTCATTCGACAGTCAAATACACACAATTACTACTCAGAGAACAATTTCTACTATTTGGAAGATATTCCCCCTATCATTTTTACTTGTCCAAGGTACTAAAAACAGATTTTCACTTTTACTTGTCAAATTTACCATATCAAGAGAAAATATTTTTTTCTTATTTTACCCATAGCATTAATTACAAATTTCAAATTATTTTACAAATTTATTAAAATTATGCACCAATTAATATAAACGTCATGTTAAATTATACACTTCATTTATTATTTTTTAAAGAGTACAAATATAGAATTTTGGACAAAATAGAGAGGAGTCAGACCAATCGCTTTTGATAGAAAAAGCTTTACCTTAAAGTGTCCTAGTGCTATGCTTTTACAGTGCTGCAAAAGAAGTTCAAGCGTATCACATTGTCTTGAAAAAGCAACAGGCATGCTTAGTCATTAAGATAGGTATTTTGGGAAGAACATAAATGACAACTGATTTTAGTTCCCACTTCCCACTAGATGTTTATTTTGATATCCTTTCATTCTGTTAAATATGCTATAAAAGATCTATACTTTGTACAAATTTTATATACTCCCACCGTTTACAATATTAAAAATATATTTTTATTTTTACTTGTTAAATTTAGCATATCAAGAGAAAAATAACTATTTTTTCATGTTTTAACTTTAGCATTAATTATTCGTTCCAAATCATTCTTCAAGTCCATTAAGACTATAAATCAATTAATATGAGTGTCATTGTAAAATACACTTTATTTATTGCTTTTTAAGGGGTGCAACACCCATTATGGACAAGTAAAAGTAAAAGAGGGAGTACTTTTAAGTCCCTCGTCCAATGTTTCAACTGATGAATTATAAATAGGGATATTATGAATCATGTGGTCATCAAGACTGGATTTATCAACCAGTATCCTAGTAGACTCTACTAACTACACCTTGCTGCAAAACCACAAAACATAGTTCACCATGATGTTCCAGCAAATTGTGAACGGCTCTTCTTCTAGTGAATATCAACAAGTTGTTGATCAAAAACATGTTGCAGTAATAGAACCAAAAGCTTCTGGTGTTCATGCACCCATTGTTTCATCCTTGAATGATAGAATTCGACCACTCCTCGACTGTGTGGACAAGCTTAGGCACCTCAACATCATGCAAGTAGGTATCCAGCTGCCTACCATTGTGGTGGTCGGCGATCAGTCTTTTGGGAAGTCCAGTGTGCTTGAATCACTTGCCGGAATTAGCCTTCCTAGAGGGGATGGCATTTGCACTAGAGTGCCGCTTGTCGTGAGTCTCCAAAACCACAGTGAGACAGAGGTTTCCTTATTGTACAATGAAAAAACAGTTAAAACAGATGAAGTTCATGTCGCGGAGGCTATTGTTCATGCAACTAATGAGATTGCTGGGAATGGTAAGGGAATATCCAACATCCCTTTAACACTCATAGTGAAAAAGAATGGTGTTCCTGACTTGACTATGGTGGATTTGCCTGGAATCACTAGAGTTGCAGTTCCTGGACAACCTGAAGATATCTTTGAACAAATTTCAGGTATTATTATGAAATATATAACACCTGAGGAAAGCATAATTTTGAATGTTATATCAGCCACTGTTGATTTCCCTACTTGTGAGTCCATTCGGATGTCCAGGAAGGTTGACAAAACAGGTGAAAGGACTCTAGCAGTTGTAACAAAGGTAGATAAAGCTCCTGAAGGGCTGCTTAAGAAGGTTACTGCAAATGATGTGAATATTGGACTTGGTTATGTTTGTGTTAGGAATAGAACTGGGAATGAGTCTTATGAAGAAGCTCGTAGTGTGGAGTCGAGGCTTTTTGAGACTCATCCACTTTTATCCAAGATCGACAAGTCCATGGTAAGTGTTCCTGTTCTGGCAAATAAGTTGGTGCAAATTCAAGCAAACATCATTTTCAAATGCTTGCCGGATATTGTGAGAAAGATCAACGACAAACTTTCTGTCAATGTTGCTGCTCTCAATGAGTTGCCACAGCATATGAGTTCTGTTGCTGAAGCTTTGGTTACATTCATGCATATTATGAGTTCGGCTAAGGAGTCTTTAAAGAAAATTTTTCTCAGAGGGGAGCTTGATGAGTACCCTGTAGATCATGAAATGCACTGCACTGCTAGATTGGCTGAGATGCTCAACCAATACTCTGCTGAGCTACATTCCAAGTACCTTGACAAAAAGGAAAACTTCTTGATGGATGAGATCATGTATTTGAAGGAAGCAAAAGGGGTTGGATTGCCAAATTTCCTCCCTCGTGCTGTTTTCCTTACTGTTTTACAGCAAAAGATCAGTGGGATTTCTGCAACTCCTGAGGAGTTTATGGAGAAATTGTGGGTCTATACAGAGAGAGTTGTCATCAAAGTTTTGATGCATCACTCTTGTAACTATCCACAGCTTCAGTATGTCATTGGGAGGGCAGTGCAAAATTTGATTGCCAAGAGGAAGGTTGAATCCATTGATTGGGTCCATGGAATCATTGGGATGGAAAGGCTGACTGACTACACTTGTAATCCCGATTATGTAGCTACTTGTGATAGGCTCATGGCTAAACAACCAAGATTTATGGAGATTATGAATGAATACAGTAGGACCTCGATTTTCTCCCTTGAAGGAGTTGGAGATATTGATGTTGGGCATTTGAGGAAGCATATAGATGTTGTGCAGCAAGCTTTTGAATTGAAGATGAGGATGACTGCATACTGGAAAATCGTGTTGATGAGATTGGTTGATTATATGGCCCTCTATATAATGTTCAGTCTTCAAAAGATGGTTAACCTTGAGATCGAGGAGGATATTGTCAAGGATCTGATGGCATCCAATGGTAGAGTCTTTGAGAGAATGATGGAGGAATCGCCTGTGGTTGCAGAGAAACGCCTTAGGCTCAGTATGAGTGTGAAGTTGCTCAAGGAGTCGAAAGAGGTGGTTGCGAAAATCATGGACAGGATTGCTCTTCATGTTGATGATGAAAAAGCTTAAACAAGTGTTTGATGCTTTCGGACAGCATGTCTTATGTCCTTGAGTCCCTGGTTATCTTTATTAATATCGTTTATCTGTCGATCTAGTACTCTTTATTTAAATTGCAGTAATGTCCTCTTCTAGCATTGGTACCATGTTGTAGTTTTGCTGATGATTCGTATGAAGGGTCATGTCTTAGATGTTTAATTCTGCTTCTAGTTTCATTACTTCATAAAGGTGATTTCTTCTCTCAGATATGGATAAAGACTCATTTAAGTTTTGCACGAGATTGCTTCTTGGGCTCTTCTACTGTAAGTAATTACTGGACAAATCATTTTCTTATGGCAACTCCAAAAAAGAAACATTTACTGCCCCTGGTTAATTGGTGAATCACCATCTGTGTTGGAACTTGATGGAGTATGTATGGTCCCATAAGTTATTCGTTAACTGCTGGAATTTTGGCCTCTCCTGGGTATTCTGATAGAGTTTAATATAAGAATATACCAACACGTGTATGTAATGGTAGTGTTCGCGCCAGTTTGTGTGCACCTTGACTATTCACCACGTAAGCAGGGCCTAGAGAAAAAACATATAGGGACTTGTATTCAATACTCCTATGCTACTCCAATCAAAATAGTCTATAACATGTTATGAACACTCGGTACTCTGATCTACCACGAAAGGACTTGTTTCTTCTTTTCCTCTCTTAAGTAAATTGCTCTTATCTTTGTATGAAACATAGATGCTTCTCGGTTAACTGAAAGTTATTACCTGAAAGTTTTCCAGCTTAGGGAACTTGCTGAGTGCAAATGATTAAATCGTAAAGCACCTTGAAAACACTTTCTTCCCTCCCATGCAAGGGTGTTCTTGCCACATCCTTTACTCTGTGTCCTTAGTCTTGTCATTTGTCAATAACGAGAACCGAGGTCTTATGAGGTACCCACTACTCGGAGTACCCTCCCAAAAGGAAAAAGATGTGTCTGTCAGGTTCGGTTCTTCTTAGTTGGGTTGGGCGGGTTCGACCAGAAATGCTATGCTTACACACAAGACTACCCCTCGATCTCCTAACCTAATGTAATGAACGAGAAGGTGCAAAATTCAGTCTTAGCTAAGCATTCGAATTCTGGGTAAGAGAGGAAATCTTTCTTTCTAGGGAATCTGTGCTTACTAAGCCTTTGTTTGAATTGAAGGAACCAAAAGTTTGATTCTACATCCTCTGAAGAAGCTTGAGGTAGATCTATACATGGATTCCACTATGATAAGTCTAGAAGATCATTTGATCCCTGGGGTTTTGATTTAATGCAAAGGACGCAACTCGTGATTGTAAGTTAGATGCACATCACGAGTTTGAACTGTGTCACTTGCTGAAGCTTGGTATTTAAATAGGAGCAGGATAGAGGGGCGAACTCATACCGAGTTTTGAACTTGTGTGCACAACTTTTTCGCTTAAGCTGTGTTTTAGTGTTGGTACCAAGGAACTAAGATGTGCGACCCATGGTCTTGGATCCATTAAATAATAAGTATTCCTTGTCATCTGTCTCGAAGTGGCACTAGATAAGTGTAGTTGGCTAGAGAATATGTTAATGATTAAATAAATGTTATATATTAATATGTTTCTGAGTAGGACTAAGAAATTAGAAGTGGTAGGTAGATTGTGAGGTATGGGTTAGGCGCAGGTCATGGGTTCGAAATGTATTGCAAACAAAACTTGATATTTAAGTAGAGAAGGGTAGAGAGGTGGGCCCATTATTCATCGAGTTTCAGATTATTTTTCATTGACCTTCAGAGATTTCTCGCCTTTTTGGTTATAAAAAAAGGACTAAGAAAGTGAAGTGTATGAAAACTACTCACGGAATCTGAAGTAGAACATTTCTGCTTGTTTAGTAGTTCAGATTGATTTTTTGAACTTGATTGACACAATATTTATTTTCTAGATATTGTTCAATTGCAAGTTTTTAAATTCTCTCCGTCCACATAAATGTTGCTTTGCTTATTGTTGTTCTTTCTTGCTTTACATACTTACTTCCTCAAATCCCAATTATTAGTCACTTTTAGCAAATTAGATTTGTTTCAAAACATTTGACGTCAATTAAACGAGACATTATCTCAGGAAAAGATTAAAAACCTTACACTTCCAATATATAAAGGCAAATCCATCCTCTTATATGATTTTCATCTTTGACAACACTGCTGTAAATTGTAAATTTCTTGGACTGTGTATAACAAAGTGAAATTACTTTTAGCTTGGATTCTGCTCGGTGCCTCTTTAATTGAGTAGTTAAATCCAGACAAATCCTAATATGTTGTCGCCAAGAGAAAAATAAACTATTCTAAGTTTTTAACTATTGTTCTTCACGTCTTTATCGTTTCTATATACCAGCACAGCAGTATAAATTATATTGCTGAAAGAATATGTTCAACCTTATGATTTGTAGGATGTTGGACTTTGACAAAGGAAAGAAGGCTGATATTAGAGTTCAATCTTGGAAGCACAACATTGAATATAGATGGAATGCTAAACGGTTCGCTAAGGAATAACAATAAATATGGCTTGAGAAATGCAAAGGACAGGCTCCTAGTTAAAGAGATCAGTAGTTTTGAGGGAAACAAAAGCATTAATTATACTAGAACTGTATTTCTCTAGATATATGCTGTTCACACCATCTGCAGAAGAAGTTCAAGTGTTTCTGATGCATTAATTGTTAGTAGGATGAGATTAGTATTTTTGGGGATACAAAAACATTAAATCTTGTTTAAGTCTCTCCTTTGCTATGCTTTTCACACTAATCTGCAGAAGTTCATATAAATGATCAAATATCATGTACTATAAATAGGGATACTTTGATCATGTGGTCATCAAGAGTTTGATTTAACAGCTAGTAAACCAGCAGGCTTTAGAAACCAGAAAACATATATCACCATATGGCATTCTAACAAGTCATCGATGACTTCTTCTAGTGAATGTGCACTACAAGTTCTTGATCCAAAACAAGTCTGTGGTACGTGCACCTATTGCTTCATCGTTCGATACCATAATTCGACCACTCCTTGACTGTATGGACAAGCTTATGCACCTCAACAGCATGCAGAAGGCATTCAGCTGCCTACCATCTTCAAGTTTGAGCACCTCAACATCCTGCAGGAAGGCATTCCAACAAGTCATCGATGACTTCTTCTAGTGAGCGCATGTTGAGCGCATGTTGCAAGTTCGAACTCTACCACTGACTAAAATTTGGTATTAAGTGGGAGCGGAGTATAGGGACTGGTTCATACTTCCCTAAGTTCCGAACACATGACCAGAACTGGGGTTGGACCAAAACTCACAAGAGATTTCTCGGTTATAAAAAAAAAAGATAAGTTTGAGCCAGGTGCAATTGTGGGTGAATACAGAAACTGCACCTAACTCTTCATGCAATTTGTGAATTGTGTTATGTCAACCTTATCTGTAATGTACCAAATTTAGTGCATACTGTTGTGTCTCCTGTTATTACTAGTCCATGGTGTTAAAGGCACAGCTTCTAAAACTAGGTGCAAGTTGGACGATCTAAACTAATTATCTAAACATGTGACTGTTTATTTATAAAGTCAGTTTGAACACTAAAATACTTTTTAGCACTTGATGTTTATCATCTACTTTTAATCAACTAACTCAAACGTGCTCTAAGACGTGTGACCTAAGGTCCTAGGCTCCACTCATTTATTTCATGTTATATATTTGTTGGAACAAGTGCGCTAAGACAAAGTACTGTCATTCTTTGTTGAACAAACGAAAATGAAAACAAATTGAAAGTGTCGTTCTCAGTTGGTAGAACAACATTGGTACTCTTTTATGTTGGTTGATTCTTAACGCACATTGCAAGATAACAAGCTAATGATCTTTTTTTTTTGTTTTAATAATAATGGTATTTGGATCAACTTACATCCAACTCACTTAACCTATTGGGAGTACTTGCTATATTTCACCGACTTACCAAAATTTAGGCAAATAAAAGAGTTTACCTAATGTAACCTTCTTGTCTTGTTGGTATAGCCATTTGGTATTCAGATTCACTAGTTCGACTAATCTGAATTCACATCCACTGAGGCCCATTGAAGAGGAAGTACGACTCCTTACTAGGATTGTTTTTCCAAAACCTTGGTACATACTACCTCTCACTAGTACAAATATTGAACTCTATCCATCAAGGATCAGGCAGATATTTAGATTTGAACCTTGATCTCTAAGGTATGTACACACTTTATTGACCACTAGGCCGTCCCATCACACTGCGAGTATAAATAAGTTAAAATATTTTCAAGTTTCTATTGAACTGCATGATAAGATGTTTCTGGAAAAAATAGGATTTTCTTCTTTAAGACGAAAAGAAAATCCAAGATTGAGCATTTCTTCCACAAGGCAAAAGAAGACAAGGAGTAAAATGCAATACGAAGCAATGAGCCTTTCTCTTCACCACAATATCTAAGAACAAAAAAAAAAGATAGAATTAGACTGATTATGTCACCCAAAAGAGTACATTATACACCCAATAAGTAAAAAAACGACAACCGAGAGAGATGCCATGAAAATCGGGTTGACTGATTACTACTTCCCGTTATTCCCATAAAGATATGGAGTTTCTGGCTATCAGAAACGTCCCTGCTGATGATCTAGCCCCTTTATCAAAACAAAGGTCCAAAACGAAAAATCTGAATTCACGATATTGAAATGGCTTTCATTTCGTACGGAGCATTTACCAATGTTTAGTCCGCGCTTCTACCTCACGCTCCGTATTTTGGAGCCTTCCAAAGCTTGAATGCCACTTCATGTAGAAACCTATCTGTTGGAATCACAAGGTTTGCGCCATGCTGGTTGAAAGATGAGAACACAAAATATTAGTACCTTAAATATCCACGTCAGCAGACACTTGTGACATCAGTAAATTTCGAAGGTGATTTATGTAATAGAAACACATAGTAGAGATCAAGCACAAAATCAAGGATACTAGGGAGTAACTACAAAATCAGAATTGATAATGACACTCGAATTATTGGAAGATGATGCAAGTTCCGCACATTGTAAAAGACACGAAGAAAGGTTCTTGTAAGTTACTGCAAACGTTAGACGAGGGACTAATGTTTTATCTACACGGTTGAGCAATATATGAGCAAACATTAGACTCAAGTCTAATGTTGTCCGGAAGGGTAATTTCCCAAGAGTTATATTTGCTCAACTTCTAAAAATAGGGACAAAATCTAAATGGTGTCCTTAAAAAGGGACATTTGCATAAATCAGCCCTAAATATCAATCTCTGACCTCGAACAAACCCACTATTTGCAGATACTCGTCTTCTTTTGGGATTGGAAAAGGAAAGACAGAAATATTAAGCTTGTAATAGTTCAGACACACAAGTTGACACATCACCATGACCAAAGGAACAAAACTTTGGCCATTTATCGAAATGGAATTTTTCTTTGAAAAAAGTACACTTATTATGGCTCAATAAGCTTGAGCAGAGGGTCTCCCGGAAACAACCGCTCTACCTATCAAGGTAGAGGTAAGGTCTGCGTACACTCTACTCTCCCCATACCCACGTTGTGGGATTTCACTGGGTATGTTGTTGTTGTATTATGGCTCAATAGGACCAGGCAAAAACCCAAAAACGTATGATGTATAAAGCGTTGAGCTCTTCTTAATCATGAATACCTCTTTGAAATCCTTGTATGAATATGCTTCTGCCATATCCTTCCGAGTCACAGCATTCTGCCACTGGGCCGCTAATATGGGGCAATGCTGCCTGTTAAAGAATACATCACCACCGTTATGCATGGATGATATACAATGAAAGTGAAAAAAATTGCACTTACCTAACATTCGGTCGTGGTTTTCCTTCTTTAAGTGTATAACTTTGACGAGGGAAAATAAGAGAAAGTTTGGAGTTATTCTCTTGTCTAGTGTCAGCAATAGAAAACATGGAATTGTCAGCCTCAGGAACAGCACCATAGCTCAATAAAACTGACATGTGCAACCTCAAACCTACTTCCGTTCCAGGATGTGCCATTTGCACCAAAGTACCAACCAACCGATTGACATGATCCAAATCTTTGAGGCAATTTGTCGTTTGACCAGCTCCAACATGAAGAATAACTAAATCAAATTGGCTCGACTCTATGGCCTTCCCTTCTTGAAAACCCAGCAACTTGAACAATTCGGAGGCTAAGGCGGATGAATCAACCTGGTTATTAATGCTACTAATTACCTCATTCAACTCTAAGACGGTGAAGCCAAGCTTATGGCAAAAACTCTTCAGTCTTAAATTTTCAGTGATGACAGCAGCTTTCATCCCCATAAACCTGAACGAGAATTTTGGTGGGAAAAGGGCCTTTTCCCGCAATGTAAATAATATCATATCGACGGAAGTCCAACATGTAAAAAAGGAGTAGTCCTACCTCTCTGATATGGTTGCTGTTACATGCTTCTCCGTAAATTGAGTTTCAGAAGATTCTTCCCCATTCTTAAGAACAGAAAGGGAAGATTTTTAGCACAATATGTATTAATTAAGCTAAGAAATAAATGTACATTTTTATTAATTTCTATAAACAGAGTAATTGCATCTCACCAGAGCAAAATAAGTTTCACTTGCATCCATTAGTTCAGCAAATTCTCTCACTATTCTTGCATCTTCGGTTTCTGCAATCTAATGCTCATGTAAGTTCCAAAATGACAGATAAGAAATACAAAAATGTAATTAGACTCCAAATGAACAGTAAAGTAATCACAAACTTTGTACTGTCCATGACAGATGCTTTCTTGAATTTAGAAACTCGTGATGGTTTCTTATGAATAAATATACTCATCCACCCTAGCACTAACCACCCGTAGGCATAGCAGAACAAGAAAAATCATGGGCACCAGGCTAAAGAGTTGAATTTTTGGGATAGAAAACTCTTCAATTTTAATTGCTGACGATGCATTATCCCACCCGTTATCAATGATATCTAACATATTCAGGAATGATGAACCTAGAGGAACGAAAGACTAGTCAAATTCCACTCTTTAGAGAAGTCTTATTGTTATCTAGAGGGTAATGTGGGTGTAGGAAGGATATATGTCAACTGTCTCATAAAAGTGACCAAGAAACCATAACAACCTTTTTTGGCAAGGACCATAACAATCTCCTATCTAATTACACAATATATGTTTGTTCTCAAGTGCTCATTCGTCTAGGATGGCTATGTCTTCCACCAATAAGCAAATGAAGAACATTACAAGGCCTTTCCTTAGCAAGTCTTGGAAATGCCCTACCAGTTTGATATGATACACATAAAAGTTTTTTGAATCATAGAGATGAATGGTGCTACTTTTTGCTCTCCATTTTTTGGTGTTGGGTCCGGGGATGATTCAAAATTAGAGAACAAAATTTCAAGATATGAATTTCTTTCAGTGTTATTGATACTGACATTACCAACCAATCTTACTAACTCAACGCACAGTATATTCCATGCAATCAAGATAGTATATATTCAATCAAACTGGGTGGACTAGATGAATGCACTGCATCTATTTCTATTCTATTCGGTCCATTTCATTCCAATACTAATCAATTCGTCTTTCAACACAAATTAGGTGTTCTAATCTATAGGTTCAATAAATCTCTCTAGGTAGATTAAAAGAATACCCGTAACAACAAAAATTAATCGCAACTAGTTGGCATCGCCTATATGGATCCTTTGCTACATTACCAACCAAACAAAGATATTTAACTATCACAAAAATGAGATTAATTGACTATTTAGATATGCATCTAGTATTCATTATCAAAAAAACAAAATCCTGCATATGCAAATGGATTAAAGACTATTCAAATGCATGCAATTCCAACAAACACCGTGATTAAAGATGAAAACGAGCATAAACCCCGATAGAAATTATCAAATAGAAATGATCTTGATTTTTTTTAAAAAGGTAAAAACCAGAACCTCTTTAAAACAAGAGGTTCTCTAAATTTCTAATCAAACATACAAGACTATAACCAAACTTCAAAAAAATACTCTTGTAAGAAAATGGACATAATGTAAGTGCGACATGGATGTAATGTATTAAGTATTTTCTTTTTAATATCCAAATTCTTGATTATGCAAACTGATTTCCATTCAAAAGCATGCAATTTCTACAAGCTCCAACATTAAAAATGAAAATGAGCATAAACCCAGGTTAAAACTATAAAAAAGAAATGAGATTAATAAAAAGTAGTAAGAAAAGGTAAAAATCAGAACCTCTTGTATGTGTAACCAAACTAAAAAAAGACTCTTTGACAAAACTTGGACATAAAAAAAAGGCAGTCTGGTGCACTAAGCTTCGGCTATGCGCGGGATCCGGAGAAGGGTCGGACCACTAGGGTCTATTGTACGCAGTCTTACCCTACATTTCTGCGAGAGGTTATTTCCACAGCTTGAACCGGTGACCTCCTGGTCACATGGAGGCAACTTTACCAATTACTCCAAGCAGTGGTGGATCCAAGATTTTCACTCAGAGGGTTCGAAAAAAAAAGTTAAACATGAAAAATAATGTTGTCCCTAAGAATCAAACCTAAGATGCCGGAACAATTTTGAACACCCTGAACCACTTGAGCTAACCTTTTGCATTTATTCAGGGTATTCAAAAGTTAATATATATAGATAAACACAAAAAATCTACCCTATATATACCGTGTAATTTTTGGCGGAGCACCCTCCCCACCTCCTCAATCCGCTCCAAGGCTCCCCTTCAAAACTTGGACATAATGTAAGTGCAACATTGGTGTTTTCAGTATTAACAACATACAAATTCTTGGATAAGCAAACTGATTTCTATTCAAAAGCATGCAATTTCTACACACTCAAGTATTAAAAAACATCATAAACCCCTTGTCAAAAAAATCATAAACCCACATAAAATTTATTAAAAAGAAACATCTACACGATCTCTAAATAATACTGCTAAGAAAAGAACACAGAGTGAAGAAGAGAGCAAACTATCCAAATTCCTGCATATGCAAACTGATTTCTACTCAAAAGCATGCAATTTCAACAAACTCAAGGATTAAACATGAAAGACATCATAAACCCATATAAAAACTATCAAAAAGAAACGATTTTGAGATTAAAAAAGGTAAAAATTAGTATATGTAATATTGACGTTGTCATGTTTTGTCTTGAGCCGAGGGTCTTCCAGAAATAACCTCTTTACCTCCCAAGATAGGGATAAGATCTGCGTAAATTGTACCCTCTCCATACCCCACCGTGTGGGGTTACACTGGGTATGTTGTTGTTGTTGTTGCTGTCAGTATTAAAGAAATACAAATTCTTTCATAAGCAAACTGAGTGATTTCAACTCAAAAGCATGCAATTTCTACAAACTCAAGAATTAAACATGAAAAACAGCATAAACCCATGTAAAATTATCAACAAGAAATGACTTTGAGACTAAAAAAAAGGTAAAAATCAGTATATGTAATATTGATGTTGTCATGTTTTCTCTTGAGATGAGAGTCTTTTTGGAAAGAGCATCTCTACCTCCAAATGTAGGGGGTAAAGGTCTACATTAGGGCTTGCCAGTGGGCCGGGTCGGGCCGGTCTCAACCCCGACCCGGTCCCGCCCCAATCCCCCCCCCCCTTAAAAAATAATACGGGCACGGGACTCGAACCCGAGATGGGACCTGGGCCCGACCCGCTCCGATCCCACCCGCCCCCTCCCCTTTGCAAAAAATGACCGTTGCACAAAGGCCCTTTAATATTTATTTTTAACCCCTAAGTTTATATATTTACACTTTAACCCAATTTCCCAACTATAAATATCTCATTTTCTCTTCATCTTTCTCACAAATCTTCCTACAATCTCTCTAATCTCTCAACTCAATCTATCTCTCTACAAGTCTACAATTACATTGCCTATTAAATATTTTATTTTATTTCCTCATTTGCATAATTGTATCAAAGTTCAAAAATTGGGACTAAAGTTGGCAACTAGCTTGAGGATCATCCATCGAGCAAAGTTTCAATTTTCAATCTCGATTACACGTCGGCGTTTGGTATCTTCGTTCCTTCTTTAAATTATTATTATTACTTTATTTTAATTATTGCACTTAATTTTATTATCTTTAATTATTTATTAGCATAATTAAAATTGAAGGATTAAGAGGTATGTTTAAGGGTAAGAGTAAGGTTGCTTCTTCTAGTAGGGGTAACAAGGGCAGGGGTACTTCTTCTAGTCATCTTATTCCTAGACAGGATGATTTGATTGATAACACTCATATAGATGAAACTGAATTTTTTAATGATATACCATTAGACGATGAAATATATTCTGCAACTCAACCAGACTTTAATTTAGAAGATAATCTAGATGACACATCCACTAGTGCACCTCAAACTGAAACTGGAACGCCTTCTATTTCCCCTAGCATAAGACGAGGCCCCACACAACGAAAATTAAAATCTGCTGCATGAGAATTTTTTGTTAAGAACCATGAGAATGAAGTAGTTAGATGCAGAATTTGTAAAAGTGTTTATAAATTTAAAATGAAAAAAGGTCAGGGTGGGACGGAAGGTTTATTGAGACATATACAAAACTTTCACAAAGCTAGGTGGGATGAATATGAGGCTACAAAGTCGAGTGCGCCAATGCGCTCTCAGTCGGGACAAGGTTCACATAGTGTCTCAGACCAAGTACATGGTTAAATTAACCCGATGACGGGGGAAATTGTAGGCTCTAAATACGATAAACATAGAGATAGGAAAGCAATAGCAAAATTAGTTGCGGTGGAGGGTTTGCCTTTTTCATTTCCTTCCTGTCCTGATTTTATTCATTACATTAGAGATATGTATAATCCTGCTTTTAACGATTTTTCTAGATCAACTGTTAGGAGAGACTTTTTAAATTTGCACATGAATATCAACAGTATTTACGTTATTCATTATATCAGTTTTCTGGCAAAGTATCTATCACATCTGATATAGACCGTAGTACTAACGGTCATGATTATTTAACTGTAACATGTCATTGGATAGTTTATAAATGGTCTATGCAAAAACGTATTTTAGCATATAGATATATTATTGATAAGCACATTGGAAATTTTATTGCAGAAAATATTCATCAAATTTGCGATTATTATGGTATAACTGACAAAATAATGATTGTTACGTTAGATAATGCTCCTTCTTATAATTACGCTATTAGACATTTAAAAAATCTTTTAACTCCATCTTTTCCTAATCATTTTCATATAAAATGTGTGTGCCATATTTATAACTTAGTTGTAAATGATGATCTATCACTTTTTGAAGACATTCTTAATATAGTACAATTTTCTATAAATTTTATTTTTAGAAGTAATAGAATACAAAGAAAAAAAGAATATAAAAAAACTTGTCACGATTGTGGACTACCTTATAGAAAAATTCCCGAAGAAGTAGCGACAATGTGGAATTTTTTATATGAACAACTACTTGTTGCTTATGATTATAGAAGACTTATAACTTCATTGTTTAACTCCCATAATCGAAATCCAACTAATATGGTTATGGATAACGATTGAGAAAAAATTTCAGAACTTATTGTATTTTTAGAAAAAAAAATTCAAGCAACTAAAGAATTTTCTGTTATATATTATCCTACTATTTCAACTATGTTATTTTATATAGCTCTAAGATTTTTATTACTTAGTGAATATATAGAAAAAAACATCTTAAAAGGCACCTATTAAAAAAAATCCTATTCCCACTATTTATATTATTGGTGTTGCATTAAATTCGACTATTAAAATAGACGATTGTAAAGCACTTATTGAAACTATTTATGATTGTATAGCAGTACTTCCACCTCCAACTCCAAAAATCCAAATGAACAACCACCTAAGGAACCAACTAAAGAAAAAGTTTTTTCTAGCATACACGATGAATGCAAAAAAGTATATATGCATTACCAACAAGAAAGTGTTGGCAACCAACCGGCTTCCATACCATCTTCTTCTTCTTCAATACAACCTCAAAAAAGACATGATGTTTCTGCGGCTAGTATTGAAAGTCTTAAACATAGAATGTATAGTGGTAACACTACTAATCAAGTTAGCGAGTTTGATGTTTTTGTTTTGCAATGGTGTTGTACCGTACCAAGCAGTTCTCAATGAATAAGGACATGAAGACTTGCTGAAATACTAGAGGGAGAATGAGAAGATATTTCCGACACTATCAAAGATAGTCCGAGATGTGTTGAACATTCAAGCGTCATCAACAGCGTAAAGCGCTTTTTCTGCCGAAAGATTTTAAATAGGAGAGCACATACACTCATTAGCGGGAGACAACTTGGAGATTGCAGTTTTATTCAGAGATTGGACACGAGCGGAGCGTAGAAGGTGCGGTCAACTGGAGATCAACGAATAAGACAACGAAATCTTATCCGACGGAGGTGGAAGCCACGTCGAGCAATTTGACCAACAAATTTCAATTCCAACCAAAGAACCCCAAGACATTGTGAATAAACTAAATAAGGTGTTTATAAATATGTGATTTTTTTAATTGCAATTTTACTATGTTATTTGCAACTTTCAACACCACAAAGTTGCAATTTTGAAATTGTATTACAAGAAAATCATATTTCTATTAAATAATATAAGAGACACAAAAACAGTCTTGGAATGTTTTTATTACACTATCTTGTTCAATTATTGAGGTGTTTATATATGTTATTTTTAAAATTAAGTTCAAAAAAAAAAAATCAGAAAACTCGATCCTGACCCGATCACGCCCCGCCCCGCCCGGCCCGATAAGACCGATCCCCTTTTCCAACGGGACCGGGAACGGGACATCGGCGGATCACGTCAGTCACGCCGGAGGACCGGTCACGCCCTCCCAGTCCCATCGGGTCCCGTCCCGCCCAGAACCCGACCCACTGGCCACCCCTAGTATGAATACACTATACCCTCCCCATACCCCACTACATTGTACCCTCCCCAGATTACACTGTGTATGATTACAGCAACAACATACCCAGTGGAATCCCAGAATGTGGGGGTCTGGGAGATCAGAGTATTCGCAGACCTTAACTCAATTTTAGGAGGTAGGGAGGCCGTTTCGAAAGACCTCCGGCTCAAGGGAAAGTATAAAAGAAGGCCAGATAAGGACAAAAAAATCAAAACTCTATGAAAATGAATTGTTGTCAATATTAAACTGAGTGATTTCTACTCAAAAGCATGCAACTCAATGATTAAACATGAAAAACATCATAAACCCATATAAAAATTATAAAAAAGAAATGATTTTGAGATTAAAAAAAGGTTAAAAGAATAAGAAAAGGACCTGAAGGAGGAGAGTGGGGAAGAGACAAGAAGCCACAACAAGCTCGAGAAGCAAAAGAATGGAGATGGGTATGAGACGGGTCAATGGATCGGGCCAACCCGTCACCGTATAATACCAGTGCTCTGCTAGGCTTATCTGCCATAATCAATCAAATGTATTTTGCTCACCTTATTGGAATGGAATTGAGAAGGAAGAAAGAATTGGTTGGTTGTAGTGATTAGAGTGGGAGAAAGAATCTAACTTTGCTTTTGTTGTTCTTTTGTTTGTTTTAGTTTATTTTAGTACTACAAATATATTTGTGTTTGGGAATCGAAGGTAGCGTAGGTTTTGTGGAAGTGTCGCATACATGTTTGAGCGTGTGAAATACTCCCGCGTGTTCAATTTAAGTGTGCACTCGGGGTCTTTTGCTACGCAAGTTATTCTAGAATTATATTCATGAATTATAATTTCTGAATGACTTTTTTCCATTTGATAGATGGAACAATATAATATCAAAACTTGATAGGATAATATGAACTATCCAAGACTAAGTTTGAGATAAAATTTATATTTTATTTGATTAAATATAATTTATTTTGGGATTAATTTATACTTTCAATCAAACAAGATATAAATTTTATCTCAAACTTAACCGCGAGATATTTCACCTTATCCCGCATACTAAACGACCCCTTAGTCTTTGTCAACATTCTTAAAAAATATTAACTTTTAAATAAAAATAGGTATCTTGACTAAATTATTCTTAATTAAAATTTACATACAGTATTACTAGAGATGGCAGCGGATCCTGGATCCGGTCCGGATCCGTACGGATCCAGTGGATTCAAATTCGTTTTATGGGATATGGATCTTCAAAATTTTGACCTGACGGATCCGGATCGGACCCGAATCCGTTTCTGACGGATCGGGTCTAGATCTGGATCTTGTGTTTGAGATCTGTATCCGTTCCATATCCGACCCGTGGATCCGTTTTTTATTAAATATTCATAACCTAGAATGCAATTTTATAAGTATTTTCTTAATTTTTTTCATAATTTTTGTATTTTACATTCAATCATTTCTTAGTCATTTCTCATCTCACTTTCTCTTCCTAAAATTGGGTAAGATTTGTTCTTCTCTTCTTCTTTTTTCTATTAATTAATCTTATTTATTTATTCTACCGGTAACATTACGACATGAATAAGCATAAAAGATGGAATAAGTTTTTTCTTACCCGTTCTTCTATTCATTAATGATTAGATAATCAATCAGTAAATTATTTTGTAGTTTCATTATACGAATAAGTTAATAACTTTTCTAAGTTGGCAAATTCAAAGATGCTTCAAAATAATTTCTTTACGAAATGATATGTAAATTATTTCATTTCATAGGACATGAATCTGCCACTAATGTGGTGATCTTATAGGTTCACCATACAAGCAAAGTTGTATCTTTTATTACTTAACATTTAACAGTTATCTTAATTTAGTTTGGCATATATAATCTACTTTAGTCTTCCAGTAATTTTTTTCAATAATAAAAAATAATAATGCTCATCTTTTATGTTTCGATAAAAAGAATTCCAGTAGTATTCACTAGTGCTAATCCTTCATGTTTTAAAAGTATAAACAAATATTTGGCGAAAGAGATTAGCAATTTTTTTTTACATGTGGATCCAGATCCGATCCGTGGATCCAATGGATTCAGATGTTGATCTAATTTTTATGGACCCGATGAATCTGGATCTGGATCTAGTAGGATTCGGTCCAGATCCGATACATTGAGATCTGATCACTTAGCACTTAATAAGGATAAATCTGAAAAATAGAGTTAATTCCTTCTTAATTATTCAAGTGTACACTTATTTTGAACCAAAATAAAAAGGTTAAGTAGACACTTATTATGAACAAGAGGGAGTAATACCTAATTATATCAAATGTCTATATTAAACTATTATCGGGTACATGTATGCTAACTTAGTATATAATTTTGTCAAAATAGCAACAATTTCAGTATAATCTCATAAGTGGGGTCTGGAGAGAGTATAGAGTTTGCGTAGACCTTATTCAATCTTGAAAAGACAGAGAGGTTATTTATGATGACCTTCGGCATAATTTTGTCAAAATAATATTGATATAGCTACTGAAACAGGTATCACAAGTGAAACAAGTATACGTGAGAACATGAAAATATTTATTTCATAGGAAATATCTTTTCTGAACCAATAATAATATCTCGAAATCTCAACTTATAGAAATTGAAACTCCATTATTGTGTCTTGGAGTTAGAACATACTCTCTGCCTCTCAAAGTAAGAATAAAACCTATATATATTCTGTCCTCTCTAAACTCCTACTTTATTCAATTTCATCGAATATTTTATTGTTGTTGAGTTCGAACAAACTTGGCTATAAAATTGGAAATTTTTTTTTTTTTTTTTTGAAAATGACATGCAAGAGTTTTACCTTTAAACGTTTCAAACTCAGAACATTTTACCTATAGGCCATTTTCGAACTCAAGCAAGTGTGACATAGTGTTACTTCTACAAACTTCAATATATTACAATAGAATATTTCTGTGTTACAGGTAAGAATGCTTTTATCCAAATATTTACTTCTACATTAGTGGTGAGATTAATTTTGAAAACTAAAATTTAATTAGCGATCCAAAAAGTGGCTACGTTGCTAATTTCTCCCAATGAAAGTAGCTCAAGCCCAGTGGACCAAAAGATCTCGGTGTCCATCTTAGAACCGGGTATCCATATTTGCTGCCCACCGTTGGATCATTTCCACGTGTCTCCATCACCTTCACCCCCAAAAAACAATACTCTCGGTCTCGGTATGTATTTTCAGATCAAACAAACACAACTAAAACCTAACCGCCTTCGTCATCCTTCTTCTCTCACCGGAACCTTCTAGAAGCCGGAGTTTCACCGGAGTTATCTCTCAATCGTATCGGAAAATGGCGTTAATCGCTCGAAACGCGAAACGTCTCACTGGAACGGCGCCGTTTCTTCAAAGAGCGGCGACGATCCACACAACACTCCCATCCTTCTCACAGCAACCGGCGATGACGTCATATCAGCCTCCGGCGATGACGTCACCAGTGGGGATATCTAAACCGGCGGAGTATGTGATATCTAAGGTCGACGATCTGATGAATTGGGCTCGTCGTGGTTCCATTTGGCCTATGACTTTTGGATTGGCTTGTTGCGCTGTGGAAATGATGCACGCGGGAGCTGCGCGTTATGATTTCGATCGATTTGGTATTATTTTTAGACCTAGCCCTAGACAATCCGATGTTATGATTGTTGCTGGTACACTTACCAACAAAATGGCACCTGCTCTTCGCAAGTACGTATAAATTCTAATGATTTGCCTCATTTTTTTTAGGTTTTCGTAATGTAGATGTTTATGAATTTTCTGTTTGGCTATATTTGGATTCAAACTTCCTGTAGAATTGGCTTTGCTATAAGCACATTTTGGTGTTTTTTGTATTTCTGTGAGATCAATCAATTAGGAAACTCTATGTTCATTCTGCTCTATTGGGATGCTTATCCTCGGGTGCAACAAATGGAGTATAAAAATGAAAGATTGCAGGTCAATAGCGTTTGTGATTCCTTGTACTGCCAGGGCACTTTAATTCATTTAATGCGCTTTTATACCTACAAAATTAGGATTTGGAACAATGGTACAGTTGTCTCCGTGTGACTTATAGTTCAGGGTTCGAGCCGTGGAGGAAACCACTAATGTAAGCATTAGGGTAGGCTATCTCCATCACACCCCTTGGGATGCAGCACTTCCCCGGACCCTGCTAATGCGGGATGCTTTGTGCACCGGGCTACCCATATGCCTATAAAAATATTCAATTCGTTTAATTAGTGGTTGCCCTGTTCTCTGGCATAGTCCCCTCACCCCTCTTTTATGGCAAGGTATTAATCATAATCTTAACATAGATATAATGGAGGAAGATCTGGATTATGGTATTGAAACTATTTTTTTGGTGGTGTTCATTGATTTGATGTATAACAATAGAAAACCAGAGCTGAGAATTGGGGGAAACTTTACCATACTTTAAATGTTATTGGTAGAGAGTTTTTAGTAGGACTCAGATAGAACATGGCTCACAGTTGCAGCATAGTTCATCACCAAGTGGGAGGATGACAATCAGAATAATCTGGTTCGGGCTTCTTTAAAGTTTTACTTTTAACGTTCTGCAAGGAACCCTAATTAAAGTACCTATGTTTTTTTTTGGTGATACACACAAGATTTTGTCTGCAATTGCTTAGCACGCAAAAATATTATAATCATTAGCACAAAGGGAGTGCTAAGAGTAGGAGAAACATTTACAAGGCACCGAACAAAAAAGTCTTGTAGCCCATTACAAGGATCCTATGGTGTCTAAGCTAGAAACTATGTCATCCGGGAAACCTTCTTTACACCAAAAGTAAAAAAGAAAAATAGTTCATCTGAATTTTTTGCTCAGTGCTGGTAATGTCTTAAAAAATCTAGAGTCTCTTCCTCCAGATGGTCCACCAAATGCACGTGGGATTAAACTCCACCAGTTCTTCTACCTTGCCATGTCCCCAGGATCATTCCAACTGGTTAGTAGTTGCCCAGTTTTTTTAGGCATTGTCGTACTGCATCTTTTAATGAGTGTTCATGTTAACTATCGGAAAAATGAGTGTTCCCCTATTTAAAACTCTTGTTTGTAGATAAGGTGACAAAGTTGAGCGTTTAAATCTGGTCTCCAAATAATTAGTGTAGCTGGTGTTGGGATGAGAAAATGCATCTTTTTAGGAAGATAAACATTCAATATAATGAAGACACACATAAATATTGTATTGCCCACATTTTTGTGCTGGTATAATGACTATATTCTGCCCTCTCACTAGTGGTATCTTTTTGTTTTTTCCAACGGTCAGCTAAAATAGTCATTTGATTATTCACACTGATAAAAAAACATGTATATAGTCGGTGGGTTTTTTACTAACTGCTTCCGTTTTGTTGGTATTATTGTGTCATATTGGGCAACTTGTATATCTGTTGTGGTTGTCTTCCACTATAAATACTTCATCTCTATCTACCATGTCTTGATGCTGAGATTAATGACATTTGTCATTGTTTTCCTGCCTGTTGGTCCTATATCACTAGGATCTTGTACTTTGATGGATATGACGTTGGCTGTCAATGTGCAACTTAGAAGTATTAATGTTATGCAATAAACTCGAGGAGATCAAGATTTATGAGTGTATGATTGCCTTGCTATGCAGTATGACAGTTTGTGGAAGGTTAAAGAGTAAACGAAGATGGATATGGGAGCTTCCCTGAATTATGCACTTTATTGTCAAAGACGAAAGGCATAAAAGAGTATGTATGCAAGTAAAAAAAAGTTATAAGCACAGAGAATAATTTTCTTTGATTAGGAAAAATATGCGGAGAATAAATTATAGGGACAAAGTAATATAAGAATTGGAATTAAGTGAAACTATGAAGTAAAACCCATACAGTTTATCCAGAAAATGAAGTGAAACTATACTAGTCAAGATTGAACTACTAATATGTGTTGTTCAGTGTCTTCCTCTTTAAGGCTGAGCCCATGGGTGCATGCTTTAGCGCTATGGTGGTTGCACTAGAATGCCACCTAGGCAAGGCTAAGCGCTAACAACTACGGTTTAAGCGAGCCTTTGAAAATACTCATTATTGGGACATAGATTCAGTGTGAAATTGTCACATGCATTTGTTACATATATTTGGGGGGATCTGGCTAGGGGTTTTGGGCAAAATAAAGAGAAGAGTATGGAGTAGCAAAAACAAAGTGATTTCTACTTTCTATTCTTCTTTATTACTTTAGCATTCCCCTTTACACCAGGTAAACTTGATCTGCTTCCGTTCCAGATGAGAATAAATAAGATCTAAAAGTTTTTTATTTGCATTGATCAGTATCTCAAATCAGAAGCTTGTTTATGTTTCACTTGCTTTTTGAGAACGGTAAGAATTTTATTGATTAGCACTAAAAAGTGCTGTAAAAATGCCTCAGGGCGTTCAAGTGGTAACAATGTAACTTTGAATCCTGATGCAGCGAAAAGCCTAGTACGTAAGTGATTAAGTGAAGAAGAGTAGATGAGTGGACCATTTTCCACCTAGTTTCGAATTGTGCGCCATTGACCCCCGGAAATTTCTCATTTATAAGAAGTGATGTAAATATAATGTACAAGTAGAGGCAATAAGCAATTCCCTAAAATGTAACCCTTCTTCATCATCATCATACCCAGTGAAGTCCCACAACGTGGGGTCTGGGGAGGGTAGAGTGTACGCTGACCTTACCTCTACCTTGATAAGTAGAGATGCTCTTTCCGAAATACCCTCGGCTCAAGACAAAGCACAAGCAAAGCAAGAGAAACGGTCAGATCCGGACAAGAAATTTAAAGTAGAATGAAAATGAGAGTAACAAAAGTGAATAAGCCATGATAAAGCATTCTGAAAAAAGAAGCATTAATTAACCCTGATAAATAAGATAAACAAAGTACAGGGGACTATAAAGCAATCTTGTGCCTACTAGTATGATAGACTAAGCATGGCTACAATAATAACACTACAACTACCGGTATATAAGTGTAAGTAGGACTACGATCAACTACCTACTACCCTTCTACCCTAATTTGTGCCCTCCACAACCCCTTATCTAAGGTCATGTCCTCAGTAAGTTGCACATGCGTCATATCCCGCCTAATCACCTCTCCAATACTTTTTCGGCCTACACTCTCACACCTCCGCACTGGGGCATTTGTGTCTCTCCTCTACACATGCCCGAACCATCTCAATCTCGCTTCCCGCATCTTATCCTCCAACGAGGCCACTCCCACTCTGTCCCGGATATCATCATTTCTAATCCTATCCCTCCTTGTATGCCCACACATCAATCTCAACATCCTCTATCTCCGCAACTTTCATCTTTTGGATGTGCGAAAACACTCCACCCCTTCTTGTGTAGGTTATATATAAGATCTAAAAATAAATTCTTAATGTTAGTTGATTTCTTCCCATCCGCCCATCCCATGGTAGACAAAGTTATCCAGGACCTGCATCGGTGGAAGTTAGGAGGTGAATTCAGTAGAATAGTGGAGGTGCACACAGGTTGGGCCTAGACACCACTGTCATAAAAAAAGATCTAAAATAGATTCTGCATCATTTACTATTCTTCTTTACACCAAAAAGAGATCATCAATGTACTATTCATTTTGATTTTCTGGATGGAGTTCAACTTGTATTCACATCATCTCAAGATTCTCTCTCCGTATAGTATATCATAGGCTAGCATGGATAGTATCCCGCCATTTTGCTTGTGTTCTAATTCCTTTTCTGTTCAGCACCTCAGCAAGTCACGTCTAGTTTTAGGCATGACCCCGCTGATGTCCCATGATATTTAGAACTAGTTGCCAGAGCTAACCATAGAACAGTGTAGAAACTAGTAACACTTGTGTCTATAGGTTAATGTGTTATTGCTCTGTTGTCTTAGATTATCTGTTGCTCTTTTGCATCAACAGTAGCTTTTAACTCTTCTTTTGTTGTGACCGAGATCATCTTTATTTTGACAATTCTTTGATTGAGATGGTAACAATTTTTGTATATACAATAGCGCAAAGGCTGTGCTGTTATAGAGCTGATGATGCTATCAGGCTGACATGATTACGTTCTTGGCTAAAAAGTTATGGTGTTTTTAAATTATAAAAAAACATCCTTGACTGATGTGAGGTTGATGGCTTATTTATAATAAAAACAGAAGAGCTCCCTGTTCAAAACAAAGAAATGAAACTATCTGGACCCTTCAAAACTGTACCAGCGTGCTCAAACATTTTTTTTATAAAGTTGAAAAAGGGGAAAATATACCCCTCAACTTTGCAATATTGAGCAAATTTACCCCTCGTTTAAAAAGTAGTGCAAATATACCCTCGCCTTTACACAAAGGGTGCATATTTATCTTTTTCACTGTCAAACTCCTATTTTTTGAATTAGAAATTATTTACCCCCTTTTTTAATTAAAAATTACCTTTCCCCTTAAATAAAATAGTGACCCATTATTTTTTATCCTTGACCCGACCCAGACTCGACCGATATAAGAAAAATGCCTCAACAAACACAACCAAACTTTTTTCTTTAGGTTGATCGAACAGAATTCTGCCTGCTTTACCCGTCCCTACACAGACAAGAAACACCTAGTAAATTCACGCACACACCAAAGTGTTGTAGTGATAGTATATAGTACAGAGGGCCAAGAAGGCTTTTACGAAATTTACCTTTTGTCAGAAAAATCTTGACCATAGATTGCAAATCTCTATATTTTTTTTGTATAGAGAGATTTATGTAGTATTTGTTTTTCTATCTATAAATAGGAGTGGTGGAGGACACGTATTAGGGTGTGCAACTCACTAAGGACACGACCTTAGATAAGGGGTTATGGAGGACACGTATTAGGGTAGAAGGATAGTAGGTAGTCCAGCGTAATCCTACCTACGCTTACAAACATGTAGTTGTATTATTATTGTAGGTTCGCTTAGCCTATCATATTGCCTTATAGTCTCTTGTCGTTTGATTTATGCTGCTATGTGTATTTTGTTTGTCTTATTTATTTGCATTAGCTATTGCTTCTTTCTTTTTCAGAATGCGCTGTCATGACTTACGCACTTTGTGTGTCTTACTTTGCTTGAACTTGTGCTTTGTCTTGAGCCGAGTGTCTCTCGGAAACAGCCGCTCTATCTATCAAGGTAGAGGTAAGGTCTGTGTACACTCTACCTTCCCCAGACCCCACATTGTGGGATTTCACTGGGTATGTTGTTGTAAATAGGAGTATCTGATCCCCTTTTTTTTCTTCCCTTTTGCTCTAGTTTTTTGGGTTCAAGAAAACTGAAGGAAGAAGAAGGGCTTTTGTGAGATTTATGTCTGCAAAGTCTTGTTTGTCTGTAGTTATTGGGGCTCCGTTAAAGAAGCTCTGAATTTATATTATTTCTTCAGTGATTTTTGCTCTTTGCATGCAACAAATCAATTTGTTTTGCCTGAGATTTTTCGACACCAGAGATGGGTAAAGCCGTTTTCCGGTTGTGTTTGTTGAATAAAACATTAGAGAGGCATTTTTCTTATGTTGGTCGGGTCAAGGATAAAGTAATTTAGGTCACTAATTTATTAAAGGAAAAATGTAATTTTTAATTTAAAAAAGGGTAATGATTTTTAATTTGAATAATAGGAGTTTCTTAGTGAAAAGGGTAAATATGCACCCTTTGTGTAACGGCAAGGGTATATTTGCACTACTTTTTTAACGAGGGGTATATTTTCTCTATATCGCAAAGTTGAGGGGTATATTTTCTCTATATCGCAAAGTTGAGGGGTATATTTTCTCTATATCGCAAAGTTGAGGGGTATATTTGCCCCTTTTCCCTTGATTGATTGGCATCAAGAAGATGCTAAAGTTACAAAAGTAGATCTGTTAGCTCCATTACAGAGTAGCATAGTAAGTCTGGGAGCTAGCCAAGCAATTATCAAACCTTTGTTGGAAATTTTCACCATTACATTGAGCATTCCTATTTGGCTTGTATGATCTTGTACATTCTTGTTCTCTTCATTGCCAGTTTTCTTTTAGACCTCTCAATTTAGCATTTTAAAGTTGTGCACCTTTCCTCATCTAAGTGGCACACCTAAATTCTCCAAAATTCTTTTACGCTATTCTGCTTCAGGTGCGTTCCCAGTGTGTTTAGCCTGAATTTTACATGTTACATTTTCTAGTTTTTCTTTTATATTTGTAAGGTAATCTTGTATGTCTCACCTTTATGGAATCTGGTAGTTAATGACTTGAACGGCTCAATCGGCTAGACCTTTAACGGAAAACAGAAAAGCTAAAAGGAGAATGTTTTAACGAGTTGAATATGAAGTCGCATTGCATTTTATTGCAGGGTCTATGATCAAATGCCCGAGCCCAGGTGGGTCATTTCAATGGGAAGCTGTGCAAACGGTGGAGGGTACTACCATTACTCATACGCTGTGGTACGAGGCTGTGATAGGATTGTCCCTGTTGACATTTATGTTCCAGGTTGCCCACCTACTGCCGAGGCCCTTCTGTACGGAATTCTTCAACTGCAGAAGAAGATAAATAGGCGCAAGGATCTCCTTATGTGGTGGACTCAATAAGAGCCTTATATTGCCTTGGCCAAGTGCCATGCAAGGGGAGAGATCTTCCTGTTTTTCTTTTGGGTGAACTAATGGGTCTCTTTGAACCTTCTATGTTTCTTTTGTATGTTAATCCCATATTTAGTGGTACTATTTTAAGCTTTTTACAGTTGGTACTTCAATAAAGCTGCCGTGCATCCTCTGAAAACTGAGGAAATGGATTCATGCAGTCGAATTCAAATATTTTGGTTGTGAGTAATTGACTGATTCAAAAGTGTTGTGGATGTAATATATGTGATTAGTGTAGAACCGGATGTTGAACTTGAACCTTACATGATGCATGGAAAAACTTATTAAGCTCGGTGTTTGTACCAAACTATATTACTACTTAGTTAACTATGTTTAGTGATAAAATTGAGATGCATTAGTTAACTATCGTTAAGTGATATAACAGTTTATGTAAAACTAATTCATGTATAATGTATTTATTGATTTGGTGTAAGCACGAAGTACAAGTGTTTTTGTCCGCCTCCTCTTCATGCAGCCAAGAATGGTTAGAGGCAACAAAAGGCTAGGGGCCTGCCTTTGGATGACATAAGCTCATTTTTGCTGTTTATCCGTTCTCCAAATTTAAGCCAAAAATAGAGAGGAATTTGGTGCTTTTGGGAACAACTGAAAGGAAGGAAATGCCCATTTTCACTACTCAAATAAACAATGAAATGACGATATAAAACGAATAATATTCTTAAAAGAGCATTCAAAACTACAAATTGATACTAAGGCTGTGTTTGACTAATTAAAGTATAATTAGTAGGCTATGTATTTACTACATACATCGTATTACACCGTATAATAATTATAAAGACACTTTTAATATCATAATATAATTATAGTGTAATTGATAATATGATTATATATGGAAATCACATTTTTTTCCTTATATTAAAAATGCATAATATTATAATATAATTTGATCAAGTGACCTACATATTGTATGAAATTATGTGTGAAAAGTAACAGTGTGCCCCGCAGTTTACAACTAAGAAGAGGAAGGATAAGAAGAAGAGGAGGAGTCGATAGAATATTCTATGAAGTTTATCGATAGTTGCTACAAATTAAATAATATGAAATTATTGCATATAATTTAAATAGTTGGATGAAAACTGACTAGTGGATGCAATTCTTACTTCGATATTTGGACTTCAAATTTCACGTTCAGGCCCAAATCTAAATTGGACTCGGTCCACTAACTTGATCCTATTTCATTTGTCTCCATTTCTCCGGCGAACTCCGATCGAGAAACCGACAAAGGCTCTGAGACTCCATGAAATCGCCGACCAGTTCCCTCTAAGGCTCGTTTTGTTGTAAAAGCTCTCTGACTATTTTGCTACTCGTGTAAATTTATAAATTTTGTTTTGAGGAAATTTACACTTGCCCATAAGTAAATTCTAAGAAAATGGAAAGTACAAAAGAATATAGGAAAATGAAATTTGTGTTTGCTATAGGAAATTGTATCCTTGTGGCGAAGTATTGATTTTGAGCATACGGACAAAAAAAAGAGAGGAGAAAACTAAGAAGACGAACCTTTAAATGGGAAATGTGTATTCCTATTGGAAAGAATTGAGCGTTGATATTCTTTTTGGATCAAAGGTAGAATATATTTACATTATCAGAACAGCCAATTTTCCGCCTTTTAACTGTGTGGAGTGTACTAATATTGTAGTCAGACAGGAATATGATATAGTAAGTACTTTAAAAGGATTTTTTATGTTTGTTCATCTTATCTGCACCTGCTTTGTTATTGCTCTATTGCTTTATTCTTAGCCGAGGGTCTATTGGAAACAGCCTACCTACCTTCCAAGGTAGGGTAAGGTCTGCGTACATCCTACCCTCCCCAGACCCCACTTCGTGAGATTACACTGTTTATGTTGTTGTTGTTGTTGTTGTTGTTGTTGTTGTTCATCTTATCTGCTCAAGTAATAGGTGGTAATTTGAGGATTCTGTTTTTGTGGGGGGTGGGGGTCAATAAGTAGATTTAATGCTTACACAATGTGAAGATATTGGAAATGGGGCATTCTTATAGAAAAATGTCGATTTTGATGTGTTCAAGGTCATAAACTTTGTTCATCTTATCTGTTATCTCATCATTGCACAATGTTGTTTTTATTGCTGAAAAGAATGTTATTTTTGCAACTGCGGAATGCTATTGTCGTTGAAAGAGTGCTATTTGCTGTTTTTTTTCCTGCTGCTTAAGTGCTAGAGGTTGAATTTTGGTGCTGCAAGGATGTTGTTAAGTCTAGCAAATTTTTAGGATTTCTGTTAGTTTTAAGATTTAGGACAAAAGCATCCACTTATTGCATAAATTAAGGACTATTTCTGTTAAGAAGGGGTATATATCAAGGACCAAAATAGTCTGACCCCTACACATTAAGGACCATTTTGATCATTTTCTGAACTCCTAGCCCTTTCTTTCTGACGAAATCAGTTGGCTCCCTGTCAATTGTGAGCTAATGGTCGATTGGATTCTTTGATTCTATGAGATTTGATTTGCGTGAAGTTGATTTGGTGAGTCTTGAAAACCTTTTTTAAAGTCTTGGATGGTTTGGGGAAATGGATAGAGCTATGTTGTTGTTTCAATGGGTTATCTCGAATTTACATGTCGAAAATGATTAGCTAGAAGTCAAGTTATTGAATTTCTGGTAATGGTTTTGGGTAGGGCATCCCAACATTTCTTAACATCAAAACTTTTTTGATATTATTCCCTTTTGAAGATTATTTCACTGGATGTTCGAGCATGAACTACTGATCTACATGTTTATTATGTATTGGGAAGTATGATAAGTAATTTGCATATAAATCTAGGTAAAATCTCAAAATTTCAAAACATCATAATTGTATTCTTCTTCTCTTGATGTGTAAACATTGAGCTGGAAAAAGCTGAAATTCCATTCTTCTTCTCTTGATATGATTGCATTGCTTCGATTGGAAGATGAACAGGAGAGCAATATTCTACTTTGACATATAACCGAAAAGATCAGATCAATAACTCCTCGTTTGTTTTTTAACTTTTCCAGATACATTACAAGTTTTTTTAGCCTTCTTCGAGAAGGACAATGCTACGACGACTTCATCATAAATTGTGTGGTAGAACAATGATTTTACCCGAATGTATAGTTCTAAAGAAAAAATGAAAGTTAAACTCGATCCACTGAAAAGACTTTGTAAAATTATGATGTCTTGTCCAAAATTAGGCCTTGACACAGATCTTGACCAGAGTGGGATTAGGGTATCACCGGAGATAGTTGAGGATGTAGTTAAGAGATTTGAGAATGCTGGAATGCTTGCATATCGTTTCTTTGAATGGGCTGAAAAGCAACATAATTATGAGCATAGTACTAAAGCCTACCACTTCATGATTGAATCTCTTGCCAAGATAAGACAATATCAGATGACGTGGGATCTTGTAAATAAGATGAAAACCAAGGGAATGCTTAACATTGAGACATTTTGCATAATCATGAGAAAATATGCTAGGGCTCAAAAGGTAGAGGAGGCTGTATACACTTTCAATATCATGAACAAGTTCGACGTTCCCCCTAACCTAGCTGCTTTTAACGGCTTATTAAGTGCTCTAAGCAAATCGAAGAATGTGGGAAAAGCTCAGGAGATTTTCGATAGTAAGAAAAATGAGTTTAATCCTGATTCAAAAACTTGTAGCATATTGATTGAGGGGTGGGGAAGGGCTCCCAATCTGCCTAAGGCAAGGGAAATTTACAGGGAAATGATTGACGTTGGTTGTAATCCCGATATTGTGACTTATGGAATCATGGTTGATATACTTTGCAAGGCTGGCAGGGTTGATGAGGCTGTTGAAATTGTCAAGGAGATGGACTTCAGCGATTGCAAGCCGACATCCTTTATTTATAGTGTTTTAGTCCATACATATGAGCTAGACATTCCTTGAAATGGAAAGTAATGGAGTTGAGGCTGATGTTGCTGTATATAACTCACTAATTTGTGCTTTCTGTAAGGTAAATAAGTTTCAAAATGCCTATAGGGTTTTCAACGACATGCAATTGAAGGGAGTGGACCCCAATGCAAGGACCTGCAATATTATTCTGAGTGGCTTGATTGGTCGAGGTGAGTCTGATGATGCTTTTAAGGTTTTCCGAAGTATGCTCAAAATTTGTGATCCTGATGCAGACACGTATACTATGATGATAAATATGTTTTGTGAGAGGAATGAGATGAATATGGCTCGTAAAGTGTGGAAATATATGAAACGCAAGCAATTTGTTCCGAGCATGCATACTTTTTCTGCACTTATCAATGGGATGTGCGACGACGGTGATGCTCCCGGTGCCTGTGTGTTGATGGAAGAGATGATAGAGAAAGGAATGCGCCCTGGTAGGAGGACATTTGAAAAATTAAGGAAACTACTTCTCAAGGAAGAGAGAGAAGATGTACTTGAATTCCTTCAGGAGAAAATAAATTTTATGGTCAGGGAGCCTTTGTCTGATTAAGAAACTTAGATGATGTATTCCTGACTATTCCTGATTATGATCTCTTATTGTTGAATCTGATCTCTAGAGTCAGCATATCCAAGTGTCTTCTACTGCTTCAGAAACAGATAAAGATATACAGGTCACATGACAACTGAGCTTACTAAGGACTTTATTTCGTAAGTGAGACTAATTTGGAGCACTTAGCAAATTTTAAGTTGGAAAATAACGCCTGTCCTTGTTAAATAATGGAAAAGGTGTTGGGTTTAAATGATAGATTGAATGGGAAATGGAGCATTTGTCCCACATCGGTAGTGGAAAGAAAAGTGGGAGTTCCCTCTTGCTTTATAAAATAAGCATTTGTCCTACATCGGGAAAAAGAAAGGAAAAGAGAGGTGTATATATTACATTACACCTTCTCCAGTCACTAAAAGGGTTGAGGGGGCAAGGACCCCTCGCGCCGTCGTCGCTCGCTCGGCTTCCGCTTCGGATTTGGATTTGGATTTGGATTTGGTCAAATGATCTGATTGATTGATAATCTTTTTGGACCAAATTTTCTTTAATTTTAATTATTTAATTAAATTAATTAGCTTATCCAATCCTACCCGTTAGTGACCCGGATCCGCGTGTCTGACCCGCGACCCGGTTTCTTTCCCATATTTAAATTTTCCACCAGTTTTTAGTGGCTGTTCAGAAGGGTTGCAAACTTTCAGAAACAGTACTTACATGGCTATAAATTCGTTTGATTCCTCAGAATTTTACTTAATTTCTGAAACTACAAACTTCTTCTTCTTCTGCACAAATAAATTCTGTGTGATACACTGCCGTTGAGTGGTTCGCCGCTACCTGAATTTGGAGTACTACTATTCTGGTAAGATAATCGTTCTATCATGGGAGGGGATATTCCATCAACCTCGAGTACTGTGAGGGGAATAATTTCCTTAAGGACACACTTTGAACTAAGTGGGCTCGATTATATTCTGAATTTTTTTTTTATTTTTCAACACTGATTCTGTTCATTTTTCAGTTATTATTGTTTACTGGTTTTTTGGAATACAGATTAATAACAATCTTAAGGAAATTATATTTTTAGATTAATCTGTATTCTGTTTTGGAGACTAAAACCTGTGTGGTTTTCTACTCCGTATGAAATTTCATATTCTGACTTGAAGACATAAAAACTTCGTTGGAATATTAAAGTTCATACTTGTACAACGAATTGAAGAACATAAAAACTTCATCGTTGTATTCTGGTTTGGAGATTAAAACTTGTGTAGTTTTCTACTCCATATGAATATTAGTATTCTGACTCGAAGATATAAAAACTTCGTTGGAATACTAAAGTTTCATAATTATACTGCGATTTGAAGAAATAAAATCTTCATCGTTTAAGTCTGTGATTGAATTGTTATTCTGGTTTTATTAACTAAAACAGGTTTGTCGATTTGACAAAGTGACAAACGAATAATGGCAATTGAGATTGGAACTACCTCTCGCAAATACCGCACCAGTGTTACTCCTACAACCCGTACCGCCGTGCCACCGCCGAGAAACTCGCGAAGTTCACTGGTGCCAACTTTAAAGGATGGCGAAAGAATGTTCTTTTGGCTTACCACCCTTGGTATGCAAAAGTTCACCAGTGAGGACCCTCCCGTGCCTGCCGCTGACATGCCTGACAACCAACAGTTCATGGTTACTGAGGCTTGGAAACAGGCTGATTTTTTGTGCAAAGGCTACATTTTGAGTGCCTTAGAAGATGACTTGTACAACGTCTACAAGCAGGTAGAGACTTCCAAAGAACTATGGAGTGCACTTGAAAAGAAGTACAAAATCGAAGATGCTTGCTTGAAGAAGTTTGTGGTTGCCAAATTCCTAGACTACAAAATGATGGATGGAAAAACCGTTGGAACCCAAGTTCAAGAGCTTCAACTTATCTTCCATGACCTTATTGCTGAAGGTATGGTAGTAAATGAAGCATTCCAAGTGGCTGCAATGATTGAGAAGTTGCCGCCCTCATGGAAAGATTTCAAGAATTATATTAAGCACAAAAGAAAGGAAATGAAGTTGGAAGATCTTGTGATTCGTCTCAAGATCGAGGAAGATAACAAAACCGCTGAGAAGAGGTACCGTAAGACTTCACCAATTGAAGGGGCAAACATCGTTGAAGATGTTGCTCGAAAAAGAACAAGAAAAGGAAGAGGCCTTCTTGGAAAGGAGAAGGATTCCAACAAGAAAAAGTTCAAGGGCAACTGCTTTAATTGTGGGAAAGCTGGCCACAAAGCCCCAGATTGTCGTCTCCCGAAAAAGAACAAGGGAAAAGGACAAGCCAATATGGTGGAAAAGAATGATGATATGGATGATCTGTGTGCAATGCTATCGGAGTGCAATTTGGTTGGAAACCCAAAGGAATGGTGGCTTGATTCTGGTGCCACTAGACATGTTTGCGCTACAAAAGAAGCATTTGCAACCTATGCTCCCGCTGGACCCGAAGAGGTACTGTTTATGGGAAATACTGCAACAGCCAAGGTTGAAGGATATGGAAAGATACTTCTGAAGATGACTTCCGGCAAGGTCCTGACTCTCAACAATGTTATGCACGTTCCAACAATTCGGAAGAATTTAGTTTCAGCGGGACTACTCGTCAAAAACGGATTTAAGTGTGTGTTGGTTAGTGAGAAAATTGTATTAAGTAAGAATGATTTGTTCATAGGAAAGGGCTACCTCACCGAGGGCCTTTTCAAACTCAATGTAATGGTTGTTGACAGTATTAATGAAAATTCAGCTTCGTCTTACTTATTGGAGTCAAATGATTTATGGCATGTTCGTTTAGGACATGTCAACTACAAAACCTTGCGAAAATTGATTAATTTAGAAGTATTGCCTAAATTCGAGTGTAATAAATCTAAATGTGAAATATGTGTTGAATCTAAGTTTGTTAAACATCCATATAAGTCTATTGATAGGAATTCAAATCCGTTAGACTTAATTCACACAGATATATGTGATATGAAGTCAATACCATCTCGCGGTGGGAAAAAGTATTTTATAACTTATATTGACGATTGCACTCGATATTGTTATGTGTATTTGCTTAATAGTAAGGATGAAGCAATTGATGCATTTAAGCAATACAAGAATGAAGTGGAAAATCAATTGAATAAAAAGATAAAAATGATTAGAAGTGATAGGGGTGGAGAGTACGAATCTCCTTTTGCAGAGATATGTTTAGAATATGGAATTATTCATCAAACTACGCCGTACACACCACAATCAAATGGAATTGCGGAAAGGAAAAATCGAACATTAAAGGAAATGATGAATGCCTTACTAATAAGTTCCGGTTTACCGCAAAGCTTGTGGGGGGAAGCTATCCTTACAGCTAACCGAATACTCAACAGGGTGCCCCACAGAAAAACACAATCTATTCCATATTAACTATGGAAAGGAAGAAAACCCAACTTGAAATATTTCAAAGTGTGGGGGTGTTTAGCAAAGGTCCAAATTCCTTTGCCCAAAAGGGTAAAAATCGGACCAAAAATTGTGGATTGTGTTTTTATTGGCTATGCTACAAACAAGAAAAGCTTGTCGGTTTTTGGTTCACAAATCGGACAATCCCGAAATTCATGTTAATACGGTAATTGAATCGATAATGCTGAATTCTTTGAAAACATTTATCCGTATAAAACTGATTGTGAGTCGTCAAGTGAAAGATCTAAACGACCGCGGGAAGAACCAAAGGAAAATACACCAAGTAAAGAGGATGCAAGGCGTAGCAAACGTCAAAGGACATCTACTTCCTTCGGACCGATTTTGTGACATTCTTGCTTGAAAATGAGCCTCAAACATTTAAAGCGACGATGTCTTCTTCGATTCAAAGATTTTGGAAAGAGGCGGTCAATAGTGAGATTGAATCAATTTTGAACAACCATACATGGGAATTGGTTGATCTTCCTCCCGGAAATAAACCTTTAGGATTAAAATGGAATTTTAAAAGGAAAATGAAAGCTGATGGCACTATTGACAAATATAAGGCAAGACTTGTGGTCAAAGGTTATAGACAAAAAGAAGGCCTTGATTACTTTGACACATACTCGCCGGTAACAAGAATAACATCTATTCGGGTGTTAATGGCACTTTGCGGTCGTATATGGTCTTGAAATCCATCAAATGGATGTCAAGACAACTTTCTTAAATGGAGAATTGGAGGAAGAAATTTACATGGAACAACCTGAGGGTTTTGTGGTTCCTGGTAAAGAAAGGAAAGTGTGCAAACTTGTTAAGTCACTTTATGGACTTAAACAAGCACCCAAACAATGGCATGCGAAATTTGACCAAACAATGTTGGCAAATGGATTTAAGATTAATGAGTGTGACAAATGTGTTTACATTAAAAATATTCCAAATCATGAAGTCCTTGTTTGTTTATATGTTGATGACATGCTGATAATGAGTAGAGATATTACTGATGTAAATGCTACGAAGCGTATGCTGGCTAGCAAATTTGATTTGAAGGACTTAGGAGTTGCTGATTTGATCTTAGGCATCAGAATTCATAGAACTCCACAAGGTCTAGCATTATCGCAGTCTCATTATATTGAAAGAGTACTTGACAAGTTTAAGTATTTAAATTTCAATGTTGCAAAGACTCCAATTGATGTAAGTTTTGCCCTTCAAAAGAATGAAGGTGAAAGTGACTCACAATTGGACTATGCACGAGTTTTGGGAAATTTGATGTATATTATGAATTGTACACGACCAGATATAGCATGTGCTATAAGCAAGCTGAGTCGATTCACGAGTAATCCCAATCAAACTCATTGGATGGCAATGAAACGAGTCTTGGGGTATTTAAAACACACCCAAACCTATGCTTTGCATTATAATAAATATCCCACAGTAATTAAGGGATATAATGATGCAAACTGGATCACCGGATCATCTGAAGTTAAATCCACGAGTGGATATATTTTCACCGTTGGTGGAGGAGCAGTGTCTTGGAAATCATCAAAACAGACATGCATCGCCCGCTCTACAATGGAATCTGAATTTATAGCTTTAGACAAGGCCGGTGAAGAAGCTGAATGGCTCCGGAATTTCTTAGAAGACATTCCATTCTGGCCTAAACCTTTGGCTCCTATATGTATACATTGTGACAGTCAAGCAGCAATAGGTAGGGCAGGGACCGTAATGTACAACGGAAAATCTCGTCACATACGACGAAGACACTATACCGTTAGACAACTCCTCTCTAGTGGCATTATCACGATTGACTATGTAAAGTCGAGAGATAACGTGGCAGATCCGCTTACAAAAGGCTTATCTAGAGAGGGAGTTAGTAGATCATCAATGGGAATGGGGTTAAGGCCGAGGACAAGTCATCATGGCGGTAACTCTACCTAGCAGACTGGAGATCCCAAGAGCTAGGTTCAAGGAGATCAAACAAAGTTGTGACTGACGGTTCAACATTGTCAAATAACTCAACCCATTCTCGGATGAAGTCAATGTTCAGAAATAAGGATAAAACCTTATGGCTTGTTAATAAAGCATTAAGGTTCTTTAATGATTATCTAAATCAGTCAGTGTATGACCAAATAATGTGGCTATAGGACCACATGTTTAGAAATCACCTATGTGAGTGTTAAGTGTAAGCCGCTTTAAAGGGGAATAACAGTGAAGGCCCATTCTCTATGCACTCATGAAACTAGGAGGTGTTCATGGCTGAAACGAACACAACCGTGAGAACCATAAATGGTTGAGGGTTGATTGTGTGACTTATGTTGTCTAGGTATGCAACAAAGTTCGACGGTTCAAAGATATCAAATCTACCGATTGATCGAATATATCCGATATAAGTTCACTACGGAAAGTTCAAAGGGAAACCTACTTATCCAGATGCAGTCAATCCTCGCTTGTATATCACACTTGTCTGCGCATTCTTTTATATTATAGCCATTCCCCATTCATGTGGGGGATTGTTGGGTTTAAATGATAGATTGAATGGGAAATGGAGCATTTGCCCCACATCGGTAGTGGAAAGAAAAGTGGGAGTTCCCTCTTGCTTTATAAAATAAGCATTTGTCCCACATCGGGAAAAAGAAAGAAAAAGAGGTGTATATATTACATTACAGCTTCTCCAGTCACTAAAAGGGTTGAAGGGGCAAGGACCCCTCGCGCCGCCGTCGTCGCTCGGCTCGGCTTCGGATTCGGATTTGGATTTGGATTTGGTCAAATGATCTGATTGATTGATAATCTTTTTGGACCAAATTTTCTTTAATTTTAATTATTTAATTAATTATTATTTAATTAAATTAATTAGCTTATTCAATCCTACCCGTTAGTGACCCGGATCCGCGTGTCTGACCCGCGACCCGGTTTCTTTCTCATATTTAAATTTTCCACCAGTTTTTAGTGGCTGTTCAGAAGGGTTGCAAACCTTCAGAAACAATACTTCCATGGCTATAAATTCGTTTGATTCCTCAGAATTTTACTTACTAAATTTTTGAAACTACAAACTTCTTCTTCTTCTGCACAAATAAATTTTGTGTGATATACTACCGTTGAGTGGTTCGCCGCTACCTGAATTTGGAGTACTACTATTCTGGTAAGATAATCGTTCTATCCTGGGAGGGGATATTCCATCAACCTCGAGTACTGTGAGGGGAATAATTTCATTAAGGACACACTTTGAACTAAGTGGGCTCGACTATATTCTGAAAAAAATATTTTTATTTTTCAACACTGATTCTGTTCATTTTTTAGTTATTATTGTTTACTTGTTTTTTGGAATACAGATTAATAACAAAAGGTATAGAGCATAATATATCTCTTAGCTACTCATTATTGTCTTGCTTAACTTGGTTTTCTCTAACTTAAATACTTCTTTTCTGGATGCAGTTGGTTCGTTTCCGTATACGGTTAATTAGTAAAGGAAACTTTACCAAGTAAAAGATGGTTGATACAAGTGGAGGAAAAGCCAAGCAGCTTTACAATCAAGGGCAGAACTCATGTCAGGCATGTAAATGGTTTTGTTGTCTTCAAACTATCAGTGCATCAAATAATAAAAAAGAAGAATCTAGCTGCTAATGCATTCGTCTAGCACTGTTTTTGGTGGGTTACTGTTTGTACTCAGGCCGGGATGTCACTTCTCTGCATGTGCTTTCTCTGCTGGATGTTTTTCTTGATTTTCTATTGCCTTTTTCTGCCTTATGATCATGAAAAAAACCATCTCGTTAAGATTTGGACACAAGAAATGAAGCTTCATCTACAATTAATGTATTTCTTTTGTGTTGCCTACATTAATATATTTGTGGTTCCCGATGAAAAGCTATCTTAATTAGTTTCTTTTCTTCTGAAGACATGTACCTATTTACCGCCTTCATTAATTGTGAAGGGTATTTGTTTTGTTATCCTTCACCACTTCTTGACTTCTTGTTCTACTGCCTCGACCTCCCCAAACTCAGTTTCTGCTCCACATGTCCTTTCTGCCTTTTCTCATTCTTTTTCTGTCCAGGGTCCTCAATCTGCATACATAAGCTTGTTTGGTGCCTCTTGGAAATAACTAATTAAAAGAGGTGAAATAGTGCTGAAGCTTTTTCTGAGGTACACTCCTGCTTTCTTCTGCAGTGTTGGCACAGTTGGTGTTTGCTAAGCTTAAGCTGTTAGAGAGGGTACACAATTGTTTTCTTAATTATATTCTCAACATGCCCCTCACATGTGAGCCTGATTCTTTTGTCATCGGTCAAACACATGGTGGGATACCCAACAGTTTATCCTAGTCTCAGCTTTGACTTCTTCGTATATTTGCCAGCTTTCTATATTTTCCTTTATTGTCTTCCCCACCCCCTCTAATGAAGCATTTGTAAATGAGAAATGTTACTATTGTACTGTTAGATCGTGCATGAAAATAAGGCTCTTATCACTTGATTTTGGCTGTATTCCTTCATGTTTTTATCAATTGGGAGGCCAATATGCTAAACTATTTTCACATCAATTAGGACTCATAATTGCCACGCAAGCACATCTAATTGTAACTCGATGGGAAGAAGCACAATGCACAAGCATGATGCCCAAGTTTGGAAATGAGCTAGCACATTGACATTCCAGAACGTTAACTCGGAGACATGTCACAGGAACCCTTTCTCTGTGAACACGGCCACTTGACAAGAGCACCATTGCCACCTTTTCCCATAAGCAGTCATTATCGTCAACCAACCACTCATTAGGAGCAGCAACGGGTGTCTACTCATCCATTGCATCCTGAGAAAGGAACATCTGCGAATGCTCGACTTTAGTGGATTATTTATTGTCCAAGATAACAAATCCAAAAAATGCTAGTTGGAATCTCAAGCATATAGACACCAAATGCTAGTTGGAGTCAAATTAAATACCCCAAAGAAGCAGGAAAAAGAAAGGCATTTGCGTTTACATCAAGACAATGACCTCGTAAAAGAAACTAGAAATATACCCAAAGAATTCCAACATACAATTCAGAAACACATGGAGAATTGATAGAGCAGATAAATTTTATGCTTACATTTATAATGTCTACAATTTTTATAACAAATATTTTCTTTACTTTTTGGAGAACACCAAAGCAGAAAGCAAGGGAAATAGCTTACAGATTCAGCTTTCCATTCTCCTCGGAAAACAAAATCCAGAGGCTCAAAATTTGAGATATAAAATGACAACTTTTCTACAATAGAAATTACATTGAATTATGAACAAACACGGATATTCGAGGTTAAAAAGTCAAAGAAAAAAAATAAACACAGTTATTTATTCTGTCTTTTAATTGGGATTATCCTAGTAACTAGTGTAATGATCCACACAATATAGTATAATTTTAATGTCATAATAGCTCATTCAAATCATGACGTGTGAATTTGAATAAAAGAGAAAGAAATTAAAAAGAAAATGATAAACTTAAGGGATATAAAAAACGTCCATCGTTTTCTCTTTTCTTATCTAAGGCTTTTTTCGCACTTTGTTTCTTAGGAGCTATTTGGACATGATTTGAAATTATGAGATAAAATTATGATGATTTGAAGTAAGTTTTTTCTTGACATGCAATTTGAATTTCTTAAATTGTACTTTTTCTTATAGACATAAAAACCCTATAAGTATATGAAAATCATCAAAACTTTCTCAATTCTTATACAATCTTGCCAAATGAAAATCAGTTCATAACAAAATTAAGTATAATTATGGGGGCAATGGTTTGAATTAACAATCGCCACAATCATGTTTCAAGCGATTAGAAAGGCTTTGATACGCTATTAGAAAACCTTTTTAAAAATACAATATCAATTGATCAAACTTTGATTCAATAAAAAGGAAATCTAACATTAATAGTAATGTAACTACTCTTTAATATAATCCTCTCACAGGGTACGAATAATCCCTTCACGCCGAGCATGCATTTCCCGATCAGATGACCGAGAAGACGAACCAACATTGTCACTTTGAGCCGATTGTTGATCAATATTATAATATCATTAGCAACTATAAACTTATGAGTCTTTTTTTTTTATAAAATATAAACTTATGGGTCAAGTTTTACATTTGAAATTTCAAATCATGCATTTTTTGACAATTTCAATCATGATATGAAGTTGAAGTTGAAATTTTGTGCAAAATACATAAACAAACGCTGATTTGAAATCATGAGATGAAATCGCATGTCCAAACGCCTACTCAGTGTGAAACATTCTTCAAAGTTCCATGTAATGCATCCATGATGTGTTTTAAGTTAATTTGGCCGCGCTTATGAAGGAATAAAAAGCATGATTAATTAATAAATATTATGTTTTATAATAAGAATCACGTTTACTAATTAAATAATTAACCTAAAAAGGAAGTATAATTTATGAAGTTAAGTCCAAAAACATTAAATATTTTGTTTATTTGTTATCTTAGGCTGGTTTCAGAAGAATGTGAACAAATTTTTCTCCCGAAACTCAGAGCAGAAAATAAAAGCTTCTACTACACGAAAACCATATTTTCATTTGTTCAGTATCCTATATTCAGTACCCCATACTCAGTACCCTAACTTTGAAAAATGAAGAAAGTGAAGCTAAAAGGTTGTCGCCGTCTATTCCCGTTGAAAATGACGATGAGCTACACAATGATGACTGTGAGCTACATGAGGATGACGGTGAGTTACATGTTGATGCAACTTCTTAGTCGGACTGTTTAATGCAAAGTTGATAAAGATGGTGTTGATTATTACCCTTATAACTGTGTTACACATTGAAATAAAGAATTACTAGCCGTAAAGGTTTCTAAGGATATAATAAAGAATTAAGGCGCATTTGCTTTCATGTTGTATTTTATTGCTTTTGTTAAGACTATAATCAAATATTAAAAGTGTGTTCTATTTAACAGTTTAAGCTTTTAGATCAGATGGTCACACACTTCAATATATTAGATAGAACACACTTTTAATATTTGATTATATTCTCAACCGCTTTCAACTTTAGTTCTATTGGTAGTATGAAATGAGAATACTTTCTTGGTGCATATATCATACACAAAGTCAAAGACACCAGAAAGTTGCGCTTCAAGCTGTTCTTCTGGTCTCATCTTCTGTAACTGTTGGATATTTAAAGCTTCAGTGGACTTCAGATGGCTAAAGGATAAAGCCGGCTAAAGGATAAAGTCACTAAAACATGTACTTTAGGCCCCATGAGTCAAAGACCCTAAAAAATATTGCTATTATTATATAACTAGTCATTTATACATATTTATAATTTGTAGCTTTGTATATAAAAAGTCAGTATCACATATCTTATTATATAAGGAAAAAGATCTTTCAAGCTAATAAAATGTTAGTCATTTGTTACAATATAATATCTTCATTCTTATTATTAAAAATTTGTTTTGTAGATATTTAAATTTAAGTAGTTTAATTTGAAATTATAAAATATCAGACAAATTTCTACTGTCATTTAGCTAAATACTTTAAAAAATAAAATAAAAAATTATCATATTCCTAATGTAATGACTATATAAGGAAATAATGAACTTCACTAAATACTAATTATAACATTGTAATATGTATTAATTTTCTAGTGGTTATAAGAAGACTTTTGTTGAAGAATTAAAAGTAATTGTGACTTGATATATTGAAATAAAAACTTGATAATATAGAAAAAGGTTTAATGCATTCATATGTCACTATAGAAGAATTATAAATTTTTATATTAAAAAGACTTGAAAATGATATTTGATTCTGAGTTTTCCTTCTTCTCATACATTCGTTCTAGCTTTTTTTTTCTTTTCTGTTTATGACAGTTTTATATACCATTTTAAATTCAATTTTTTTTTTAATCATTTGTTTTTATTTGGCCATAGAAAAAATAGTTGAATGAATTAATTCTTAAAAGAATAACTTTATAACTTTGCATCTAAAAAAACTTAAAAGGGTCAATTCCAACAAAAATACATGAATTTAATTATATATATTTTTGATATCTTATTAACTTTTGATTTTAGGCCACATATTGTATTGAGCCGCCCCTGATAATCATGACGTTTCAACAACGAAGATTGGATAGCCAAGTGAACTCACGTTCCATGCACTTGTATATCTCCATTCGAAAAAACAAAAGAAGAGGCAAGGAGGCCGGGTGTTGGATATTTCGCTCAAGCTAAGTGCCATTTGATGTACAAAGGTAAAGTAACTTATAGTAGGTTTGATCAAGCTTTTAAAATCTATTTATTTTGAAATATACTTTTTTTAAAAGTGCTTTTTAAAAAAGTATTTTTTATGAAAAATAATTTATGTTTGGTCAATCAATTTAAAAAATACTTTTGTACAACAATTTATGTTTGACCAAGCTTTTCAAAAAGTTCTTTTAAATATCAAATTACGAATATTATGAATAGATTTACTTAATAATTAATAGTATTATTAATAGATAAATAATTTAAATATTTATTAGGAAAGACTACATTAAGCTTTCATTTTATTTAAGTAAAATATGAAATAAATTGAAAACTACTTGATTCTTTCAGCGAAATTAAAATATATCAAACGTTTGGATAGATTATGTCGTTTGCTGTTGTTTAATAACATTTTTATTGTTTGATTATATTGTACCATGTTGTACTGTTTACCGATAAGTTTACTAAAATAACCTAAATTATTGTAAATATTATTATAAAAATTACTCATAATTAACTAAAATCCAGAAAAGAAGAAAGCATGCACCTTTTTAGTAATTGTGCTTAAGAACGAATATCTACACATTGTTCTTTAATGATTTATGATAAGAAAGTTGCGTGATGTTAATTTGAAGGTAACATTGCCGTTGAAGGCTTGGTGTAGAATATTGTATTTATTACTAGGTTTAATTAAGTAGGATTATTATGGTATATAATTTCTTTTACTAAATATTTCTTGCCAAGACAAATTAAAAACTGCATCTGCTTCTTGGGGAAAAACTATTTTTTTAACTTCTGAAGAACTGTTTCTGCTACTTCCCAAAAATACTTATTTTTTCTAGAAAAAACTTGGTCAAACACCTCATTTTTTAAAATAAACTTGGCCAAACAGGCTATTAATCAGCCAATGCACAAGCCATTTGGCAAGGAAAGAAACAAAACCAAGCAATAGTAAGACGTAAGCGAGGAAAGAGCATAAGAAGCGACCTGAAGTTTTGCCAGCTTTCACATTAAATTCCTAAAAGAGCTACTATTATCCCAAAATAGCGACACCTACACAAAGATTGGCTCTTAAAGAAGCCTGAAGGCATAGTAACAATAGTTTTCTTCATGAATGTAACCATCATGAATTAAACAGTACGCTCGTGTTACACATTATCAGTGCAAAGCAGTTATACTTTCCTTTCTATGTACCAGCAACACACATTAGAAAAATGAAGGATCTATTTCACTACATTAAAAGTGGCACGAGGGTTGGAAATCATCACGGGACACTCCCCCTTCTCATCATACTCAGCAAAGTCATCTCCACACAAATCGATGCCTTCAAATTTTGTTCCTTCAAGCTGCATTAAGTGAATCAAATTAGAACTGGCTCGACATTTCCCATAACACAAAAACCAAAGAATTGGACATAGAAACTAAGAACTGCAAGTCACTTCAGCAACCTAAATGGATTGTTACAACGAAATCTGACCAAAAAGTTGCTTACACATGCCACAAAGAAATCAATTCAACAAAATAATGAATGTTTCCAAATCATCTTGTATGTTGCCAGACCAAAATCAGACAAGTCTACTCATATGATTCAAGGAGAAAGAGTAAATCCAAAGACAGACCATTAAATTTTTGTTCATCAGAAAGCCAGAAGCAGATGTAAGCAAGTATTAATAGCACTACAGCAGGTTTTGCTTTCCTGTCTATTGCAGAACAGGAAGAAGTGTAACTAGTTTAAACGTTACTGTGGGTTTACCCACTGTGCCTATTGCTGTCAGCAGCCTATAGTACCATAATTTTCTTTTGATAAATATATATTACCATAAATCTAATAAAAGAGATGGATCACACGTAGGAGAGTGTGTAGAGTGTGTGGGGTGGGGGTATCAAGAAGAAACAAGCTTCTAGCATTAGGTCCAAAGCATCCTAGGCAAAGAAACTTCACAAGTTAACAAGTTAAAGAACAGGACATATCCAGTGGCTCACAGGTGATATTCAGATGCTTCACAAAGATGATGAATGGACGTAAACCTGTGTTTATATAAAGGTCTATGACTCAACATGAGAAGATAGTCTAATTCAGTAACTTCATAAGCACCACATATTTCACTGATTCCCCATAATCAGGCCCCTTCTGCTTCACAAGTTTCTTTGACAGAGTTACGAATGTTTCAACAGCATAAACATATATATAGCATTTTGCATAGTTCATAACCGAATCAAAATAAATACCCCAAAGAACCAGGAAAAAGAAAGGCATTTGCACTTACATCAAGACAATGACGTCACAGGAAGGGTAGACGGGAAGGTGGGAGACAAGCAGAAAGGCAATGATCGTCACAGGAAGGGTGGGAGGGAAGGCAGGAGAGGAGCAAAAGCATATTGTTTCCACTCTAATGGAATGAGAAGACCTGCTAATGATATAGAACGGAATGCACTACGAATTACCACATAATAGAGGTGGATGTATTTCCTTCTCCTTAATTAGGAGATTCATGACCTCGTTAAAGAGACTAGAAATATATCCAAAGAATCCCAACATACAATTCAGAAACACATGGAAAATCAATAGGGCAAACAAATTTGTACTTTAAATTTAATATTTCTACAATTTTTAGAAAATACAAAAACAGAAAGCAAAGGAAGAGCTTACAGATTCAGCTTTCCATTCTCCTAGGAAAACAAAATCCAGAGGCTCAAAACCCCTGCACTCAAATACCATCAAAGGTGCATATGTTCCAGATTGACTATCACCATTAGTCAGAGGGCGGCCTCGGCCAGTGATCATGGTTACAGTGCCATCCCTGCTACAGAACTTACACTGAAAGCAAAAGTCACAACGGACTTAATAATCAATCAAGTCTAATAACAGCAACAATAATAATAATGAACAAGAACTGTAGCAATAAAACATCAAAGAGAAACCCAAAAAAGGAATAAAGAAAAAAAGAAGGTAGCAAAATAGAGGCTCAAAATAGACTTCCAAGGATATCAAAGTTATTCAACGTGATAAAACTAATAAACAGCAATAGGTCTAAATGTTACAGATTTCCTAATTAACTCCTTATTTCACGTCACATTTCAAGCTGCCCAGTAATGATAAACTCAATGATGTAACTAGCTCTATCTTTTCATATCCTCACTAACACACATGACACTAAGATGTATATAGACAAATCTCTCTCTACATGGTTAGATATATCCTCAAATATAAGGAAACAGGAGAATAGGTCACCTTCTGAATAAGGTGGGTGTGGCCCTTGCCTATGGGAAGAGGAACAGTTTCACCCAAGCTCACATAAGTCTCCTTTTGGGTGATCTCACCACAGTTTCCACACTTCAGCTGCACAATTTAAAGAAAAAGAATATAATTAATGGACTACGAAAAAGATATTAATGTAGGACAGCAAATGGATGATTTCATCACACAGAAATAATTAGCAAAATTAACTTATGGAAACAGCACTATCTCATACGAACATACCTGAAAGGATACTTCAGTATTACTACATCTAAAATGATAGAGTGCAAGTAGTACACATTAAAAGTAAAATGACAGAAGGTTCGTGTGAGATGGTGTAACATTTCAGAACGTCTTAAAATGGAAAAAGTGTCATATAAATTAGAACAAAGTAAACAAGACCTCATACAGTGGAAAATGACCCTAAAATATAAAAGAGGAAGTGGTCCCGGGATAAGAAACCTTCAACTACATAACAATAGCTTGCTTATATATGGATTTGGAGGAAACCTTTGGAGAAGGGTAATTCAACCGAAATATGGACAAAGGCCATGGCACGATGGGTACAACTAATATTTCCAACGGTCCAAGTGTTTGGAAGCACATCTAAAGCTGTGGGATAGTTTGATAGGATCGTTGCAGTTAAAGTGGGAGATGGTAGGAACACTTTTGGCAAGACGCATAGCTGGCACATTTACCACTGAAATTAAAGCTTCCTTATCTACTCAGCCTCAGAAACAAATTAAAGCAATTATTGCTCAATTGAGGGAAGGATATGCATGGGACTTGGGTTTCAGAAGTCCACTTTTTGATTGGAATGTCAGCAGAAAGACCAATAGACCCTTGTGGTCCGGCCCTTCCCCAGACCCCGCGCATAGCGGGAGCTTAGTGCACCGGGTTGCCCTTAATGTCAGCAGAAAGACCTTTTGCTTCATAAATTGGACCAAACCTATTGAGACCAGGGGAACTAACATATTAGTTAATGATTATTTACTTGAAAATGAAATAAAACATAAAAAGAAAGACTTCATACAGAACAAAAGCAAAATTGACACAAAATTCAGAAGCTAAAAAAGCAATTAGGAATAAGAGGGAGAGTTTGACAAAGAGAAAACAAGAAAATGAAGAACGAGAAGATAAAACTGGAATGAGCTTCCAGAAATGAAGTAAACAAATACCTACAGTTGCACGCATCAATTGGCTCGATCACACTGAGAAATTACATAGAAACACATTAATGAATTGCAAAGGAGGTCAAAAGCCTAAGCATGCATTTTATGCACTGAACACAAGGAAATAGACAGAAAACCCGAAAAGCTAAGCCACAACTATGAATGAGACTAGAAGAGCCCTAAACACGGGCGAATTTGTGTAGTAAATTTGGGGCGCGTGAACCCATGGTCTCTCCGTAAAACTAGGTATTTTATGTATATATTTTCTAACATTAGTATAATACTATCGGTTGGAACCCATGCTACAAAAAGACTAAATGGTGCACTTGATTGAAGGTCGAGTTATTTACCTAGAGGTCTAGGGATCAATTCCCACTTAATACATTTTTCCTTTCTTTTTTCTAGTGGTGCACCCTTGTTCTAGAAATCCTGGATTCGCCTCTGCCTAAACAAACAGCTATAGAGAAACACATCAGTTAGCTCGATAACACCGAGAGTACATAAAAACATAGTACGATAATCAGAAAATTTGAGGTGGAAACTGGAATCCTCAACGCAATATACATGCACCTATACACAGAACAAGGATAAACGAGAATCGGAAAGCATGGGAATAAAATACATAGTTTAACAAACAAAACCATGAAAATGTAGAACAAGATGAAGAAATTGGAATGAGCTAGAAGAAGAGCCATACACAACACATAGGCATTCATCAATAAACTTGACAGATGCGTAGAAACGCAATAGGATAATTGCAAAGTTAGAAGTCGAGAGTGTAAACTGTTAAGACAACTACATGCACTTATACACACAAAACAAGGAAATAGACACAAAAATTGAAAACGAAGATGCAATTACGAATAGATAGACAGTTTGACATGGAAATGAAGAACAGGGTGAAATTGGAAGGGGCAACTAGCAGAGCCCTAAGGAAGCACATAGGTGACCTGCATCAATTAGCTCAATCACACAGAGAATACATATAAAGGCAATAGAGTAATCGCAAATTAGAGGTGGAAAATGTCAGACTTAAAATAACAATCAGGCATTCCAACACAGAATGTAAACAAATATACACAAAAATTGAAAAGCTAAGTCAGAACTAGGAATAGAATAGATAGCTTGACAAAGAAAATAGAAGTATGAAGAACAAGAAAACAAAAGAGTGAGCTACCAGCAAATCTCTAAAAAAAATAGCTAGAAGGCTGATTAAATTAGATCAATCAAACCGAGGAATAAAATAGAAACGGAGTGAGTAACCATAAACCTCAAAGTAACATAGTATATACTTTTATACTCATCACACAAAGAAATATGCATGACAAGCAGAGAAGCTAAGTCGCAATTGTTAGAGCTGTTAATCCCTGCTGCTTATGTTTATTACTAGATTAGGTCTTATGTTTATCTATCATCTTAGTTGATAGTATTTATCAGTCATCTCATTTGAATAAATATCCTTCATGTAAGTAGCAAGCTTAGGAAGTTAGTTATTTAAAGACAGCTTCAAATTCAATAAAAATCATCTTTCATTGTCTCTTAAAGCTTCTGTAGCAACTAGGAATAATATAGGTAAACTACTAGGCCTTTGCTCTCTTCTCTCTCCTTTTAGGCGCATGTTAGTTTAACGTGCGCCCCTGAGTGCCGGCCATGGCTAAGGGCAGGGACGAGCACGAGGACGACCTCGCAAGGATGCGCAACCACCACCCACAACCACTGAGAGACAACCCACTGCTACACCACTGATGCGCCCCCAGGTGACACCTCCATCGATGGGTCAACTATCGATACCTGAGATTGGAAGTTCGTCCACCACCATACAGCCCCCCCTTACATCGGGTGTTAGTGACTCAAATGGAGTAGCTCGAGCCCTAACCCTTGAGATTGAATCATCGCGAGCTAAGACACCAGCTGGGACAATTGCTCCTCCCGACCATGGCAAGGGTGTGTTATACCCGAACCAAAATTTGGACACGGAGCAGATGGGGAATTTTTGTCTGAAATGCTTCTGTGGGTTAAGTTCCCAGACCTTCCAATGAGCTATTGGAGTTGTGACTCCCTTAGCAGGATTGCTAGTGCTATTGGAGTGCCCTTATATGCTGTTGAATGCACCTCTAAGCAATCTAGAATATCTTTTGCTCGAATGTTGATACAGATTAATGTGACTAAGCCTCTACCCTCAGAGATTATAGTGAAAGGTCCATCAGGAAGGCAATGCCAGTAATATGTTACTTATGACTGGAAGCCAGATTTTTGTCCAAAGTGCCAAGAAGTTGGTCACATTTGCTCTGAGCCACCAGCACCAGTAGAACAACCCTTTGAGCAACCAAGGAGAAGGAGGAGAGCTAGAAGGAATCCCCAGGTTGTCCAGCAGCAAAGACCTCCTCAAAATAGGTTTGCACAAGCTTGGAAACCTAAGGAGGGGGAGAAAGTACAGGGTGAAGATACTCAACAGAAAACTGGGGTTAGTGAGCAGGCCCAACCAACCCCTGAGAATGCACAAGTAATAGTTCTTTGAGTACAACTCCTGTCCAGCAACTACCCAAGCCTAATCCAGTTACTGGGCAACAAGGGGGAACTGAAAAGGTTCCCTCAAGTCCTTCGTTGGAGAGTGAAGTAGAGTTCCCTAAATTGACGGCTACACTAGCTAAGGCAACTAATGGGACTACGAGACAAATGGAGACACAAACTGTTCCTCCGGATAGAGGTAGAACCCCTCCAACTTCCCAATGACTTGGCTTATATGGAATGTTAGAGGTACTAATAAGAGATATAAACAGAGAGAAATAAAGAGTTACATAAATAGAAAGCATATAAAACTTGCTGGCCTTCTAGAGACTAGAGTTAAAGAACCAAGAGCAAATAAGGTAGCCAAAGCTATTGTTCCAGGCTGGGCTTTGCAAGCTAACTACCAAAGTGCTAGAAATGGTAGAATTTGGTTGGTGTGGGATGAAAGTTGTTATGAAGTGGAAGTAATCAGAATAGAGGATCAAGTAATCCATGCTATGATCAAGGGCAGGAAAGATGGGTTCTAATATTACCTTACTATTGTGTATGGATTTAATACTGCTGATCAGAGAAAGGTTCTATGGGAGACTATCAATGATTTATCTACAGGAATCTCCATCTCATGGCTTGTTTGTGGAGATTTTAATGCTGTCCTGTCCCCTCTTGATAGATTATATGGCAATCCCATCACAACTGCTGAAATAAAAGATTTCTCAGAATGCATTCATGGATTGTTTCTGTCTGAACTACCATGGACAGGTGAGTACTATACCTGGTCCAATAAACAAAAGGGTGGAGATAGAATCTGTAGTAGACTGGATAGGGTATTTGGCAATGATAGCTGGATGATGAACTGGGACACTGTTAACACTACTTATGATCTTCCTTTGGTTTCTGACCACTCACCCATGCTCTTATCTATTAAAGCTTCTACTTGGTCTCCTCAAATGCCATTTAGATTCTTTAATGTCTGGGGTGATCACCCTTCTTTTATAGGTGCTGTACAGAAGATTTGGGATACTCAGATGTCCCACAATGCAATGAAAAACATATGGATGAAACTGAAGCTGCTGAAACCAGTCTTTAGGGAGCTGAATAGTGAAGAATTTAAAGGCATAACTCAGAAGATTACAATTGCAAGAAGTGAATTGGCAACTGTTCAGCACACCCTTAATATACAGTACTCTGATGCATTGGCAGAAAAGGAGAAAGTGACCCTGTGCAACTTGAGAAATGGTCACTTATTGAGGAAAGTGTAATGAGGCAGAAGTCAGAGTTCAATGGATGAAATTGGGTGATTCAAATACAAAATACTTCAGTGTTGTGATGAAGGAAAGAGGGCACAGGAAGCACATTCATGAACTGACTGCTATTTCAGGTAGTAAACTTACTTCCCCTGCTGATATTCAACAGGAAATTATTATGTTTTACAGAAGTCTCATGGGGTCTGCTGCTTCCTGTTTACCTGCTGTTAATAAGTTAATCATGAAAAATGGACCTGTCTATCCCATGTTCAACAACTTGACTTGTGTCAAGCAGTTTCTGAGAAGGAAATTGTAGATAGCCTATGGTCAATAGATGATGATAAAGCCCCTGGTGTTGATGGTTATGATGCATATTTTTTCAAAAAGGCCTGGCCTGTTATGAAAGATGATATCTATAAAGCAGTGCTTGATTTTTTCTCTTCTGGGAAGTTATATAGGCCTATCAATTGTTCCTCCATCACTCTGGTTCCAAAAGTGGAAAAACCAAACACTATTAAAGAGTTTAGGCCAATTGCTTGTTGCACAATGTTATACAAAATTATCTCCAAGATCTTAGCTAAAAGGCTTCAAGGGCTAGTTGATAGTATTATTTGTGAGGCTCAGGCTGGGTTTATACCTGGTAGAAGAATAGCAGATAATGTAATTCTAGCTCATGAATTGATCAAAGGGTATACTAGGAAGAACACTTCTGCTAGATGTATGATTAAAATAGATCTCAAAAAAGCCTATGACTCTGTGGAATGGATCTTCCTAGAGCAAATTATGGAGGGGCTGGGATTTCCTGCTAAGTTCAGTAACTGGATCATGGAATGTGTCAAGACTGTCAACTATTCTATCCTAGTTAATGGGGAACCTACTACTCATTTTGATGCTGCTAAGGGTCTAAGACAAGGTGATCCAATTTCCCCCTTCTTATTTGCCATTTCTATGGAGTATTTGAGCAGGTATCTGAATAATCTGAAGCATGAGAAAACTTTTCAATTTCATCCTAGATGTAAAAAACTGGGCATAACTCATTTGAGCTTTGCTGATGATCTCCTACTGTTCTCTAAGGGTTCTGTCTCCTCTATTATTGCTCTACAACACTATTTCACTCATCTCTCTGAAGCCTCTGGTTTACAAGCTAATATGGATAAAAACTGTGTTTATTTTGGTGGAGTGGAGCAAGCAGTGAGGTTGCAAATTCTTCAACAACTAGGATTTAGTAAAGGTGACTTGCCATTCAAGTATCTTGGGGTTCCTCTTGCTTCCAAGAAGTTATCTCTCATACAGTGGCAACCTCTTATTGAAAATATGGTAGCTAGAATTTCCTCTTGGACAGCAAAGAAACTGTCATATGCTGGAAGAATTCAATTAGTCAGGATAGTTCTTTTTGGTATCCAAACTTATTGGGCCCAACTGTTTCAGATTCCAGTAAAGGTTATGAAAGCTATCAATGCTCATTGTAGGAGCTACATTTGGTCTGGGGCTAATGTGATTACAAAAAAGCTCTTGTGGCCTGGGACAGAATGTGCTCCCCTAAGAGTGTTGGGGGACTTAATGTCACCAATCTTCAAGTTTGGAATAATGCTGCCATAGCAAAAACATTTTGGGATTTGTCTCACAAGTAAAGACAAGATGTGGGTAAAGTGGGTAGATATGTACTACATAAAAGGGCAACAACTGGATCATATTGCTACACCAAAACAAGCATGTTGGATGGTTAGGAAGATCATTGATACTAAGGAGTTATGGAGCAACATTCAGCAACCTACACTGGGAAGCAAAAGCATTATCAGGCAGATATATCTACAATTACTTGAACCAGCCCCTAGAGTTACCTGGAAATGCTTAATGTTCAAAAATGAGGCAAGGTCCACAGCAATATTTACTATGTGGCTTCACCTACAATACAGACTACTCACCAGTGACAGGCTAGTAGAATGGGGAATGGATATTGAACATGAACGTATATTTTGTCAAGCTTTTCTGGAAACAAATGAGCATTTATTTGTGTTATGCCCCTTTGCAAGAGCAGTATGGCAGATAACTCTCAGGTGGCTCAAGAGGCAGTCACATTGTGCTACAAATTGGGAGATGCATTTGGCTTGGGTCATCAGAAGTGCCAAAGGCCGATCCCAGTCAGCCCACATCTTCAAAATGGAGTATGCAGAGGTCATCCATGCTATATGGACTGAAAGAAACCAGAGAATATTTGAGAAGAAGTGCAGATTAATTGAAGATTTAGCTAAGGAAGTTGCTTATAATTGTAATGTTAGAGCCTCCCCTGTCATTAGAGGTCTGCTACATCTTTGTCCCTTCTAGAGCTAATAGCTTTTCCTGAAAGATGCTAATTCTTGTAATCTTGGTTATGTAGTCTCCTATATCTAGTATCTACTAGAGAGGCCATAGTTTTTTAGTTTTGTTTGGTTAGATTTAGACAGCCAGTTGAGTTGTAACTAGGCCGTGGATGATGTAATGCTAAATTTGGTGATTAATAAATACCTTAATTACCAAAAATAATATTAATAATAATAATATAGGTAGTTTGACAAAGAAAATCATGAAAATTAAGAACAAAACAATAAAATCAGAATGAGCTCCTGAGGATCCCTAAACAAATAGCTAGAAGGCATCATCAGTTAGATCCTATGTTGCTCGGACTCTTCAGAGATATCGACGGATGCGTGTGGGATTCTCCAAAAGTAGTACAGTTTTTGAGAATCCGACACGGGTGCGGCAACATTTTTGGAGAGTTCAGCAGCATAGGTTAGATCAATCTTCATGGAAAAATCAAAATAAAAATCGAAGTAACTTACACACATTGTACACAGAACAAAGAAATAGACAAGAAATTCAGAAAGCAAAAAATCATAAAACTAAGTCGCAACTAGGAACAAACAGATCGTTCAACCGCGAAAATCATGAAAAATGAAGAACATGAGGATGAGATTCCTGAATAGCCCTAAATAAACACCTAATGAGCAGAGATAATCCACTGTCACTTTGTGTGCATTTATATTATTTTGCCTATATATAAATGGTTCAAGTCCGAAGCAGTAGCTCAGTTAAAGCCGTCAAAAGGACTAGAAACACATCTACTACAGATTCAAACATCAATTAGATCAACATTCATCGAGAAATCACATAGACGTGTAAATGCAATAGAATAACTAAAAATTATAGAGGTGTTTAGGCGGATACCTTAAACAAACAGCTAGAAAGGCATCATCAGTTATATCGATCTTCAAATCACATAATATTGCACCAGAATAATAGTAAACCCTAAAGTAAGCAAATATGAACACATAACAAATAAATAGACACGATATACGAAAAAAACGAAGTTGCAACTAGGAATCACGAAAATGAAGATGTAATCGCAGTGAGCTACCTGAATATCCCTAAATAAACACCTAACGAGCAGAGATAATCAATCCACTGTGTGTGTGAGTGTGTATTTACTATAGAGCCAACATCAATTAGATCAATCTTCATCGGAAATCACATAGACATGCAAATGCAATGGAATAACTAAAAATTATATAGGTGTTTAGGCGGATACCTTAAACAAATAGCTAGAACGCATCATCAGTTATATCGATCTTCAAAGGAAAAATCACATAAGATCGCACTAGAATAATCGTAAACCCTAACGTAAACTAATTGAACACAGAACAAATAAATAGACACGAATTTCGCGGGAAATGAAGTTGCAACTAGGAATCGCGAAAATGAAGATGAAATCACAGTGAGCTATCCACTGCGTGTGTGTGTATTTAGTATAGAGTAAAAAACAATTAGATTAATACTCATCGAGAAATCACATAGACATGCTAATGCAATAGAATAACTAAAAATTATGGAGGCGATTAGGCGTATATACCTTGAAGTGGTAGGGGAAGTTATCATCATTACAGCCGCCTTGCGGCTGAAGGTCGGTAAGGTTTTCAAGCTCCGCCGTGATCATCAACATGAAGTTCACCATTTTTGTTTCTGCTCCTGCTTCGAATCTCTCTCTCCCTCTCTCAGTGCTCTCTTTCTCTCTCTAGAATGGAGGAAGATAGAGATTTATACCCTGCGGGAGGGTGAAGGAGTAAATTAATACATTTTCGGATAATATGTCTTGAAGGTTTCAATTATTTCGAAATTGGGGAATGTGTTTAACGAAATTTTGAGATGGTGATTAGATAAAAAAAAAATTTAATTTATATTTGAAATTATGCATGTAATATGTATTGATGTATATAATAATTTCAACTATAATTCTTTAATTGAGTTGAAAATATTGAGACTGATACATTTAATTTTTTAAATTTTTTATTCGATGATATTTATTTTGGAATCTCAATCTACCTGAATTCTCTCCGTGCGAATTATGCTGGCTATTAGAATTTTTTAGATTCTCAAAATTCAAACTCAACATAAAATCAAGACATTTGATTAATAATAGAGGTCATATGCTCACCACAAGCCTTGGTGGTGTCTTGGTAGGCGCTTGGCCATGCAATTTGAAGCTTAAATTTAGATTTTTGATTTGAAATTAATATTTGTTTATGTCCCAACTTTGATGATTTCGTATACTTGCCGGCCTTCTATATCTTTTTTTTATTATTTTCTTCCCCGCCCCTCTAATGATTGTATCTGGAAGCATTTGCAAATGAGAAATATTTAAATTGCAATGTTAGATCATGCATGAAGATAGGGCTCTTATCACTTGGTCTTGGTTGTAATTCTTCATTTTCTTCTCAATTGGGAGGCCAATATGCTAACTATTTTCTCACATCAATTACGATTCATAATTGTCGCGCAACCACTCCTCGAAATGTAACTCGATGGGAAGAAGCACAATGCACAGGCATAGCTACTAATGTAACTATGTTTTTTCTTCAGTATTTAACATATTGAAGCATAGCACAACGCACAATTGAAAAAAATGAAGAAAGCTCTACTCATCAGTGTAACTAGTATCATTTTAGCTTAAGACATGAGGGTTGAGATTGTGTAGATTCAATAGCCAAGTGAACTCAAAATGCTTCTCACATTCTGATGAGAACTCAAATGCTTCTCACGTTCCATGCACTATTATATTTCCATTCAAAGACCAAAAAGAGGCAATCCGGTGCACTAAACTCCCGCTATGCGCAAGGCCCGGGGAAAGGCTGGACCTAAAGGGTCTATTATACGCAGTCTTACCCCATTCAGAAAACAAGAAAAAGAAGAAAAAAAAAATCCTGCAGGCCTTATTGGGTGAGGTAATTCACACAAGCATAGTGTCATTCGATGTACAAATCAGGCAATGCACAAGCCATTTGACAAGGAGAGAAATAAAACCAATTAGACATCAGCGAAAGAGAGATGAGCATAAGAAGCAATCTGAAGAAAAGCATCGAGAAAACATTTTAGAAGAGCTTGAGGAAGTAGCACACAAACCAACATCCATCAATATACTATTACCAAGCACAGTGAAAACTGTAGATCCAGTCCAATTTTTTTGCCAGCTTTCGTATTAAATTTCTAAAAAGAGCTACTACTCTCATCCCAAAATAGTCCCATCGTAACAAGAGTCTTCTTCATGACTGTAACCATCATGAATAGAACAGTAAGCTCGTGTAAGTAGTTCATGGAATTGAAAACTAACTCTCCCATCCTCAGTAATTAGCAACCTTTACACATTGACGCTGCACAACAGTTACACTTTTTTCCTTTCTATGTACCAGAAACACACATTACAGAAATGAAAGATCTACTTCACCACTACTATAAAAGTTGCACGAGGGTTGGAAATCATCACTGGACACTCCCCCTTCTCATCATACTCAGCAAACTCATCTCCAGACAAATCGATGCCTTCAAATCTTGTCACCTTAAGCTGCATTAAGTGAATCACATTAGAACTGGCTCCACATTTCCCATAACACAAATATGAAAAAACCTAGGAACTGCAAGTGTCTCTTCAGCAACCTAAATTGAGTACAAAGATAATCTGACCAGAAGGTTACTCACACGCATGTTACTTGCCAATACCAGACAAGTATATACATATAATTCACGGGGGGGAAGAGTAGATCCAAAGACGGACCATAAAATTTATGTTCATCGGATAGACAGAAGCAGATATAAGCAAGTATTAATAGCACTACAGCATGTTTCGTTTTCCAGTCAATTATAAAAACAGGAAGAAGTGTAACTAGTATAAACCTTACTGTGGGTTTACCCACTATGTTAATTTCTGCAAGGAATTGTGCCTATTTCTGTCAGAAGCATATAGACTATAGTACCATAAATCTTCTTCTTTTTTGTTAATTATATATCTTGTCACAAAATCTAAAAGAAGATATGGATCATACGTAGGAGGGAGTGTGTATTGGGGTTTGAGGGGGGAGGGGGGGGGGGGGGGGGGTCAAGAAGGAACAAGCTTCTAGCATATATAAGTCCAAAGCATCCTGGGCAAAGAAACTTCACAAGTTAACAACCTAAAGAACAGGACATATCCAGTGAGCAATTGGTGGAATACTGGGAACTGGTACTCTTCAGATACTTCACAAAGATTATACATGGAGGTAAACCTCCTATTTATATAAAGGTCTATCACTCAACATGAGAAGATGGTCCAATTCAGTAACTTCATAAGCACCACATATTTCACTGATACCTCATAATCAAGCTCCAGCTGCTTTAATAAGTTTCCTTGACAGACTTATGAGTGCTTTCAACAGCATAAACATATGTTTAGCATTTTGCACAGTTAGTAACCTAGTAAAAAATAAATCCCCCAAAGAAGCAGGAAAAAGAAATGCATTTGCGCTTACATCAAGGACAAGGACGTCACAGTGAGGGTGGGAGGAAAGGTGGAGACAAGCAGAAAGCATTTTGTACTTAAGTGGAAATTGAATAAATCTCAAAATTGGAGATTTATTGGAATAAGCATAACACTCTAGTATCCACTCTATAACAACAACAAGAAGACCTGTTCATAATATAGAACGGAATGCACTACAAATTACCACACATAATAGAGGTAGAATGTATTAGCAGAATGCTTTTCCTATGAGTCAATTGGAGATTCATGACCTCGTTTAAAGAAACTAGAAATATATCCAAAGAATCCCAACATACAATTCAGAAACATATGGAGAATCAATAGGGCAAAGAAATTTTATACTTAAAATTTTAATATTTCTACAATTCTTAGAAAATACGAGAACAGAAAGCAAAAGAAGAGCTTACAGATTCAGCTTTCCATTTTCCTCGGAAAACAAAATCCAAAGGCTCAAAACCCCTGCACTAAAATACCATCAAAGGTGCATATGTTCCAGTTTGACTATCACCATGAGTCAGAGGGCGACCTCGGCCAGTGATCATGGTTATTGTGCCATCCCTGCTACAGAACTTACACTGAAAGCAGTCACGAAGGATTTAATTCTATCAAGTCTAATAACAGCAACAATAATGATAATGAACAAGAGCTGTAATAGCAATAAAACATCAAAGAAAACCCAAAAAAAGGGAACAATTGAGGCTCAAAATAGACTTTAAGGATATCAAAGTTATTCAACGTGATAGAACTAATAAACAGCAATAGGGGCATTTACTACGGCTTAACCACTTCAGAATGTCACAGATTTCCTAATTAACTTCTTATCTCACCTCAAATTTCAAGCTGTCTCAGCAATGTTAAATTCATAGTGTAAACTCTCTCTGTGTTTTCATATCCACACTAAAACACATGACACTCAGATGTACATAGACAAATATCTCTATACACGGTAGATATATCGTCAAAGCTAAGGAAACAGGAGGATAGGTCACCTTCTGAACAAGATGGGTGTGGTCCTTGCCTAAGGGTGGAGGAACAGTTTCACCCAAGCTCACATAAGTCTCCTTTTGGGTGATCTCGCCACATTTGCCACACTTCAGCTGCACAATGTAAAGAAAGGAACATATTAGATGGACTATGAAATAGATATTAATGTAGGACAGCAAATGGATGATTTCATCACACAGAAATAATCAAGAAATTTAACTTATGGAAGCAGTACTATCTCGTATGCACACACCTGAAAGGAAATTTCAGTAGCAGCACATCTAAAATGATAGAGAGTGCAAGTAGAACACATTGGAAATAAAATGAGAGAAGGTTCACGTGAGATGGTGTAACATCCCGAAACGTCTTAAAATGGAACATACGAATTAAAAACACAGTAAATAAGACTTCATACAGTGGGAGATGACCCTAAAAAGATAAAAAGAAATAGAACTAAGTAGCAACTAGGAACAAACAGATCGTTCGACAGCGAAAATCATGAAAATGAAGAACATGATTACAAAATTGCAATTAGCTACCTGAAAAGCCCTAAATAAACACCTAATGAACAGAGATAACCCACTCTGCATGTGTATTTACTATAGAGAAAACATCAATTAGATCAATATTCATCGAAGAAATAACAAAGCCATGCAAAAGCAATAGAATAGCTAAAAGTTATGGAGGTGTTTGTCTTCACTTATTATTTAATAATCCTATTTTATCATTTACCCTACTTTTTTATAGTAGCTCTACCACATAACTTACTTTTCTTGCAGGTTTATCCATCAAATTGCTAATGTGTGACATTATATAACGACGGGAAATGATACAATATATCCAAACATTGTATTCATCAAAACAATACAGTAAGATACAATACAACACAATACAATATAATACGATACATTATGAACAATATGTAACAACCATCCAAACAGTATAAACAAACAGCTAGAAGGCATCATCAGTTATATCAATCTTCAAAGGAAAAAATCACATAATATCGCCCTAGAATAATCGTAAACCAGTAAAGTAAGTAAACGAATATGAGGACAGAACAAATACACGAAACTAAAAAAAAAAAAAAAAGAAGTTGCAACCTGGAATAAAATAGATAATTTGGCATAGAAAATCATAAAAATGAAGAACATGAAGATGAACTCGCAGTGAGCTACCTGAATATCCCTAAAAAACACCTAACGAGCAGAGATAATCCACTATGTGTGTGTATTTACTACAGATTCAACGTCAAATAGATCAATCTTCATCGAAGAAATCGTATAGGCATGCAAAAGCAATAGATTAACTAAGTTAGAGCGGTGTGTAGGCGGATACCTTAAACAAACAGCTAGAAGGCATCATCAGTTATATCGATCTTCAAATTACATAATATCACACTAGAATAATCGTAAATTCTAAGATAAGCAAACGGATATGAACACAGAACAAATACATGAAACTCAAAAAAACAACGTTGCAATTAGGAACAAACAGATCGTTCGATAGCGAAAATCATGAAAATGAAGAACATGAATACGAAATTGCAGTAAACACCTAATAAGCAGAGATAATCCAATGTATGTGTGTATTTACTAGAGAGTCAACATCAATTAGTTCAATATTCATCGAGAAATCACATAAACATGCAAATGCAATAGAATAAGTAAAAATTATAACGGCGTTAAAGCGGATACCTTGAAGTTGTAACGGAAGCAATCAGCATTGCAGCCACCTTGCGGTTGAAGGTCGGTGAGGTTCTCAAGCTCCGCCGTGATCATCAACATGAACTTCACCATTTTTTTGCTTTCTCTCTATTCTCTCAATGCGTGTTGAGGAAGATACTGTAGATATTTATACCCCGCTGGAGGGTAAAGGAGTAAATGACTACATTTCGCTTTCAGATGATATGTCTAGAAGCTTCCAATCATTTCGAAATGGGGTGAGTGAAATCTAGAGGGTCAGCTTGCTGGCAGAGAGTCAACTTTGCGGGGTCGCAAGTTCGATTCTCCCCTCCGGATATCGTCCTCCGGGACACATACATGTGGTAAAGCCTGGACGCTAAAAGCCGCGCAGGCATGTTGTAGTGTGGGTTCGGTCTCCGCCAAGCCTTGTGGATGGGGCTGTGGGGGGGTCAACCTTGTAGCATTGATCCGTTGGACGCAAGCAGATACTGACCATGTGTGCACATCCCGTGATTTATCTGGTGGTGGGGTGCTGAAGGACCGGTCCCATCACCTCCAGGAGACTAGTACCAGTACTTGTGCAGGTACTAGCGATATGGGGTACTAAGGCCACCCCGAGATCTGGATTATCAAAAAAAATAAAATGGGGTGAGTGAATGTGTGATGAAATTTTGAGATCATGATTAGATAATTCTTTTTGGAATTTATATTTGAAAATGATTTATTGCCTTCAATCTCATATTAGTCGTCAACTTTACTAAAATCATCCGTTGTAAAATGTTTGTCAATTTACAAATTGAGATAGAATTGATTAATTTTTTTTATTATACCTTTAAAATTAATTACTTTTTAAAGTAAACAGTATTAATTACATCAAAGTTATTGTAGATTAATGAAAAATATTTTTTATTTTTTAAAGAACGTGTAAAAGAAAAATGTGACGATTAATATAGGATAGAGGAGTATATATAAAATAGTTCAACTCCAACTCTTTATTTTTTTAATTTTTTACCCGATCTTTGATACTCATTTTGGGACCTCAACTACTTTAGATTCACACTCTGTAAGACATGTTTTACTATTAAGATTTTTTCAAAACCAAGACTCAAATCTAAAACTTGTAATTCAGTGTAAAGATATCTATTCATTCCATCACAATTTTTGGTGACACCTTACTTTTTTGTTCCCATTACCGTCGTTATCTACTACTGCTAATGTAGTGACCAGTTTCACTTTACATATAAATTAGTGTAATGTAATATTGAAAATATCTTTCATCAGATACGAATTCAAAATTTGAGTCTATGATTTCTTAAAACGATCTCAAAATAATATATAATAATTGAGTTCATATTCATAAATTTATAAATATTTGACAAGTGTCTAAACAAAAGCAATTATTCACGTGAACTCGTAGATGACACTATATCTGCCCTGTTCTTCCGTTGCATGACTTGAAAATCCAATTTCAAGTAATACTTGCTTAGAGTTTGAATAGAAATTCTATTAAATTCTAGTTAGTTATATTAATCCTTCAATATCTTTCCATTCTTAAAATTCTAAGATATATTCTGTAAAGTACTCCGTTAAAGATTGAAGTTAACAAAAGAAGCTCATTTTGTAAATTGAACTTTGATCTAACTTTAATACACCAAACGAAGGATTTTCTTTCCTCTCATATTTTCAATTAAGTGTGACCTTTCAAGTTCTTTATAAAGTCGCCTCCAAACACTATTACTTTAATTGATTGATGTTAGATTTCTAAACACAATTCCTGGTCCGTGGGTTGAATCGATCAACATCAATAATGAGTTTAGTTATGGATAGTTATATTTACAAGGTGACGAGCGTATACATAAAAACTAGGATTATTGTGGTGGGATGTTGATGATAGTGTTATATTTGCATGTGTGTGACATGTTACATGTTTAATGCAATTGTTGTGCATATCATATATGTTAGGCACTATGTTATATGATGTATTTCTTTGTGAATATGCGATATAACACTTACGTTGCTCGGACTCGTCAAAATAATACGGGTGCGTGTCAAATGCCCCAAAAGCAATGCATTTTTGGAAGATTCAGTACAATGCGACAACATTTTTGAAGGATTCAACACAGGTGCAATAACACTTTAAGAAAGTCTGAGCAATATAGTGTAAGAGTACTAGCCTGTTTGACCAAGTTTTTGAGAGGCCAAAAGTGTTTTTTTTTCTTTCAAAAAATGCTTATTTTAAGAAAGTGAGGTATTCGGACAAGCTTTTGAGAGAAGAGGACTAGCAGAAGTTATTTTTCAGAAGCTAGAAAGTAATTTTTTCTCGAAAACACTTTTGAAAAAAATACACTTAAAATCATTTTTTAAAAGCTTGACCAAACACTAATCGTTGCTTAAAATGACTTTTAAAATTAATTGATCAAACATAAACTATTTTTCAACAAAAGTACTTTTTTGAAAAGTAATTTAAAAAAAATTTGAAATAAACTGATTTTAGAAACTTGATCAAACAGATTATACATTTTTTTTTCTTTTGTCATGCAGAAGTTGCTACTCAAAGATGACAAGTAAATGGCCTAATAAAGTATTTTTTTTATAACCATAGTGTCCAAACCAGCTTGCGCACACTTCGATTACTTTCACGGGATACTTACCATCTCCCGCCAACAACAACAAATATCAGATAACTCTATCCACTAAGGTTAGAATATATGACAAGAAAATATATAGTGTTTGTCTCCGTTGGGGTTTGAACCTGAAACCGCATGGATCTCAACCCATTTCATTGACCACTAGGACACAACCTTGGGTACACAGGGCCTAATATTTTGTTGGGCAAATGGCCCATAAAGATCTGGAAATTTAAAAAACTGAAATTGGGCTTGGAAGCACAATGAAGGCAGGAAAAAAGGAGCATTTGCATATGCTGATGTTTCTCTGAGACGTGAACTAATCCAAACTGCTCAGAGATAATAACAAATGAAATAATGATGTTTCTGTCTATCTCTCCCTCTCTATGGAATTCCCATAGATATTACCTTATTCGTTTTTTTCCTATAACAAAAATATATGCAGTTTCAAATTTCAAAAGCCAACTGTTGACACCAAATATGAAAAACTGTATAACACATTAACCGTTGGATGACACGACACGATTTTCATCTCCCTCATAGTTTCTGATCCTTGCTGGAAAATCAGCTGCTATCGGCGTTGCTAGGTAAAAGGTGGGGTGGAACTAGATCATCAGGCCAATCAGCATAGATCCGACAGATCTTCTTGGACGGTTTCCATTTCAGGATTTTTTTTTCCTCTTTTTCTTCTTGTGTCGAAGCATTAAACACTGTGTTTGAAGAGGATGAGTCAATAACCGGAACAGAGAAGGGCCTTGGTGTAATGGGGCCAGAATTCGTCAACAATTCCGTCTCAAGTCGGCCAGTAGGCGCTTGCAACTCTGCCAAAAGAAATAGCCAACATCAGAAAACCGATAGCCGGGAGAAAAAACCCTTTACTTCTAAGATAGATTTAAACAGAAAAATCAGAATATCGTCCCAAGTAAGCCATCACAAAGGAAAAATGACAGGCTTTAGACATAATTTTCGCCATAGAAAGTCAAACGGAAGAAATTTAACATTTATAAGATGTGTAACACATAAAACCCATCATTCACATATTACGTGTCTCCATGTTTAGTAAAAAGTGGCAACGACCACGTTACTTCAATGTTAGACCTATAAAAACCAAGAGGTAGGCTAGAACTTGAAAGACTCACTCTTCAATTTATTTGCCTTAATTTGACTGGGCACGAAGTTTAAGAAAGTGAAGACTTTTGAATCTTGTGGTCTAAAACTAAAGATACGTATATAATGTACCAAAATATAATCTTGTGGGATGTTGAAATTAAAGAGTTGTCAAATTAGGAAAGAGACATTCTTTTTTAAACAAACTAAAATGGAAAGTGAAACAGAGGGAGTACACCATTACTTGTTTCAAATGTGAGATATGACCTAAAAGAGAAATGTCATATCAAATGTATTGTCAAAGGAAATAGGATGGTCGTAAACTGAGAACAACAAATGGCTGCAAAAAATCAGTCAAAGGAAATTGCAACACGATATATGGAAGAAATCTAACAGTGAGTTAATGTCTAGGTTTTCATGTTTAGGGAAACAAGACACACGCTGAATAACTATTTTGTTATGAGGACGGAGAAGTATGTGCTCCTAGTATTGGTTACAAAATGAATGAAAAAAGTATCTAATGTTTATACAAGATTCTCTTCTCACTTTGAATGACAGCAGCTATAATAAATTATTTGGTTAGCATCAGCAATTGCTTCTGGGCGCTCAATCACTCATAATTTTTTGTCTTAAGCTTAATGTTTCCTTATACAACCTTTACTTATTACAACAAAGAGATAAACGAATTTTGCAAGACTTACAGCAAGAAAACGAGACAATTGATTCAAAACCGATAAACATAGAGTTAAACTAACAACTAACAAAAATATATACTGTACTATGTAAAATTAGTTTACCTGATTGGCCATGAGCAAAGTGGCAACGATCATGGAAGGGGCATTGACCTGTTGTCTCCCACTTGCTACACATCTTTGTCTTCCAATAAATAGGCTTAATCCGGAAAGCATCTGAATCAGCATTCCCAAGCTTACTAATCTCAATCACCTCGGGATCACTTCTGTTTCCTGTAGTTCCGATACTTATTGCAGAACTCTCCCTGTGCCATGGCATGTCAGTCTTAAATTTCGGAGGACGTTCGTGAAGAAAATTGCACTTATCCCCATAAGGACACTCCTCTCCGTTATAAAACTTCTTGCAAATCTTCATCCTATGTATTATTTTCTGATCATCGTTCCAGTTCTCTGCCCCTCTATCCTTTTCACGGACTAGTTCCTGCCAATTCGGAGGTGGCTCCCGCAAATCTTCAACACCATGAGCAAATGTACAATGTTCCCCATTCCTGCAAGTAGAGGTGGTAAAATTAGCACACGAAAGTATAACCCGCCCGACCCATTCAAGTTTAACCCGCCCATTTAATAGCTCGACCCATTTCAGCCCATCTAAAAATTGAGCTGATATGTAGCCCAAATTGACTAATGAAAACCTTGTCAAAATATTTTCAAAAAACTATTTTTCTTCAAAAAGTTATATATAGTCAAAATAAAGACAAAAAATAATTTTATTAGGTACTTAAAAAAATATAAAAGAACAAATAAAGAAATTAAAATGTGGTAAGAATTGGACGTGTTGGGTTATGACCCGCCCAAATCCAGCCCAAACCGCTCATTTGACACCCCTACCTGCAAGTTCCTTCCAAGAACTTGGCACACATGCGTGTTTTGTAAAATATATGGCTCGTCCCTTTGCTTCCTGGAAGATTTGGCGGGTTCACTCTCGGATTCATAGCAGAAATCGGCGAGTTGTTATCGGAATTCCTCAGTCTCTTGAAGGGAGGCACATTGTCAAACTGAGAATAGGACTCAAAGAGCTCATGGTTCATCGGAGATTCATGAGGCCAAACGCCTCCAGCGTCACCACCAACGAATGGCATTGGCATAAATGGCGGTTGATCAGAAAAACTCATATTCCCTTTCCTAATAACTGAACCCAATTCTATTCTTCTCCTCTCTGAAAAGAGAATAAAGATTCAATCTTTTGGCAGAAAAACAGAGAAATTAATAAAAAACCATTAACACCATGATAAAAGGACAGAAAAACAGAGATACTTAAAAATGACAATCAGGAACAAGGAGAAAAAGTGAACAACAATAATTAAAATAAAGATTGTCAAACAATAGTCCATAGAAATTAAAAAACAACTATTACCCCTCGGTTCCAAACAAGTTGAGGGTCGGCTATATCGATTCTCAGTGTTCCATTTAAGCTCAACTCATAGTATGTCATAGAAAATCAAAAACACTTCAACAACAAAAAATGTGGGCTTCATTTCATATATGAATGGGCAACCAAAAAAATATATCTTTGTCAAAATGATACATGATCAATCAAGAAACAACAATCCATAGAAAATAAAAAACAACTATTAACCCTCAGTTTCAAACAAGTTAGGGTCGGCTATATCAATCTTAGGTATTCTATGTGATGTCATAGAAAATCAAAAAACACTTCAACAAAAAAATCTGGGCTGAATACAAGAATTTATAAGATACATGATCAATTAAGAAACAACAACAACATACTCAGTTAATCCCACAAGTGGGTATGGGGAGTGTAGGATGTACGCAAACCTTAACTCTAACTTTGCGGGGTAAAGAGGTTGTTTCCGATAGACTCTCGGCTCAAAAAGAACAAGAAACAACAATACATAGAAAATAAAAAACAACTATTACCCCTCGATTCCAAACAAGTTGGAGTCGGCTATATCAATACTCCGCATTCTATGTGATGTCATGGAAAATCAAAAAACACTTCAACAAAAAAATAATCTGGGCTGAAAACAAGAATCTATAAGATATACGACCAATCAAGAAACCAGATAATACTTCTAATCAAAATAAACAATGTAAACATGAAACAAAAATTCAAGAATCTGATCAGCTTTATTGTTAATCAATTTCAAGAATGCCCACCTAAAACAAAAATTCAATCTTTCCAACAAAATTTAAACATGCAATGAAAAAGAGTTAGAATTATTCAAGAATGTGTATGCATATATGTGTAAAACCTTACAAATGATGGAACACCTAGCCGCCAATGCACAAGCCTTAGTAAAAATCATATACTGAAGCAAGTCAAGTCCAAAGTGAAGTGTGAAACCCTAAAACCTCAAAACGGCTAAACCCTTGAATAGTTTCATAATTAAGGATAATTATGAGATTATCCCCTCTAATACACTTTTATGATTATCTGGCATGTGGGCTTTTTAGATGGACCCAAGGAAATTTGAGTTTACAAAAACAGAGCTAGTTTTTAAAAGGTTTGAAAGAAAAAAAAGTTTGGAAATCTTTAAAAAATTATAATTTGTTGTTGTAGAAAATAGCTTAAACTAAGTTTTTATATCAATGATCAAAACCTAATTTTATTTTCAAGATTGTTGTTAGAAGTTATATGAATTCAGAGACATTTTGGAGTTGATTTGAATTAGTTTGGATCAATTTTGAAGCGTTTGTATTCATATATGGTAAAAGCGATGATCTGATCTGTAGGAGCAGTTTATGGATGTGCTGGTGAAATTTCCGCAGAAAATGTTGATGATTCTCCAGCATTGATTAATAATTTGTTTTAAAGCTATAATATAGTTATTAATTAAACTTCTCGTAATTTGTCAGGATTTTGTAGCAGATCATCTATTAGCGAAGGTTAATTTTGCATAACTTGTTTAAATGGCGCGAAAAGTTAAAAACGGCTCCAACTAATCCTACTTATACAATTCTATCGAAATTGATGATCATGGGAATAAATAGTGTAGTAGCAATAAATGCAATAATATTTACTTTCATAATTACATTATTTTTCTTACTTTTCAATAATTCGGGATTTAATCTCATATAGATGATAAATCTTTGGCCTTTAAATTCAATGAACAAATATTACCTCTAGATGATCTTGAAGCAGATTAATATCATGAATAATATTAAGAATAATAATATTTATACTACCAAATCAATTCGTCTTAATTCATAACAAATTTGGAAATCTTTAAATAACATGTTTTTTGTTGTTGCAGAAAACAACTTAAACTAACATCTTATTTCAATAATTCAGAAACTAATGTTCTTTTCAATATTCTCGTTAGAAGTTTGGATATGAATATATAGATATTTGGAGTTATTTGAACCAATTTGATCATTTCTGAACCATCTGAATCCATATCTGGTAAAAATGGTGATCTGTTCTCTAGGAGCACTTTGTGAATGTGTTAATGAAATTTTCTCAAAAACTACTTATGATTCTTCAGAATTGGTGAATAATTTATTCTAAAGTTACAAACCAGTTATTAATTAAACTTCTCGTAATTTGTCAGGACTTTGTAGCAAGTTTACCCATTAGCAAAGACATTTTTGCACAACTTGTTTAAATGGGGCAAAAAGTTAAAAAAAAAAAATGGCGCCAAATAATCCTATTTGTACATATCTCCATAAATTGTTGATCATGGGAATAAAGTGTAGTAGCAGTAAATGCAAGAATATTTACTTCTGTAATCTCGTCGTTTTCTTCCTTCACAATGACTCGGGATATAATCTCATAAAGATGATAAATCTTTAGACTGTAAATTCAATGAATTATCTCTCGATGATCTTGAATCGAATCAGTATTTGAATAACAATATCTGAACGATCAAATCAATTCATCGTAATTAATAACAATAGTTGTACTGTTTAAGGAGAGTGCTTATTGAAGGAGTAAATAATTGAATTGATTCAATTGCATGATGCCGTGCTAATTTTCATTGTACTGAATTAATTGATCGACGTGCTAACAAATATTTATTTTGAATTCGATAATTTTATAAAAAAGTTTCAATATTTTTATTTATTTTATTATATGAGAACCGCTCTATAGGAGTCAAATAGGTTTTCTTTACCTCACTTTCCTTAAGTACTTTTTAAATATTTTGAATTATATTATGATTCATATTAATTCTTATGTAGTATTCAAATATATAGATTTTACTTTCAAAAAACTTGAATACCATATCTGAATTAATACCCAAATAAGTAATTTGACTCGTAATCCAAACTTTGCCATTTAAAGTGAACAAAAGGAGTATATACTAAACAAAGTCTCAAACAACTACCAAGGATTGTGGTGGAGGTGGATATGATATGTCCCTCCATAGTTAATCAAACATCTCAAATTCGTGTTTTGCGTATGAAAAAACCCTAGTAAGGAACACTTCCCCTTAAATAGGTCTTATATGATGCGAATCTAAACTATCAGGGCCTAATATAAATATCGGACACAATGCGAGACTGCAAAAACAAGTAACCAATTCAAATGAAAATAGACAAATAACAAAATGCATTGTAAATGGTGTTAAAAATTAGACTGGTAGGTAAATCATGCAAATCTATATAGAGGTTAGTTTAAACCTGCTGTTGTTCATGAAACAGGAACACTTATAAAGAGACAAGATTTATATAATCATTACAATTATTCAATAAATTGATTGGATCCTTAGTTTTCTTTCTGATATAATGACATTCAAATTGATAGTCATATTGTTACTGGAAATAATAACTTTTGCACCATTTGCCTGGGGAGGAAATGATCTTGCAATTAAAAGCATTCAGGTATGTCTATATCTTTATGTACATTATTACAAAAAGAATATGTTTCCATTTTCTTCGGATTCATCTCCACTCGATGTCCGGTACTAGTATTCGGCCACGACTAATTTGAATTCGTGCCATGTACATAAGACTCATTTGAGTGGAAATCGTTCCGTACCAAAACCCCTTTTTCATATTTAAGACTCAAATTCGAGATCTCTGATTAAGGATAAAGAGATATTATCCATCTCGGTATAATCCTGGGTTGTTATATCACTATATGACTTGCTCTTCAGTATCAAGTATTAGCATATAGTAGTAGTAGCATTCTATGTTTTTCCCTTCTCTAGCATTTATATCACCATACCATATTTTTGCTTTTACATAATTGTAATTTCTTATTAAATATAGTAATGTTTTTCTAATACATTAAGTGTGTTATGTGTTTTTCTTCTTCTTTTTGTTTCCACTTTTTTTTTTAGAGTGAAAATGGGGATGTCATTGACTGCATTGACATTTTCAAGCAGCCAGCTTTGTATCATCCTGCCTTGAAGAACCACAAAATCCAGGTTATTTGTCTAATCTATATCAATATACTCTAACAATTATGAAAAGAGATAAATTGACTTATATTCCGATAATTTAAAAGAACGTGTCAAAATATATTGAAAGGGCTAAAAATATTTATGTTACATGTGTATACACGTTAAATCGTTATAAAAAATGTAAACTTCAATCACATAATCAGGGCAGAGTTATGTTGAAGAAGAATAGTGTGCAAATAAGGTAAAACGATTTTTTTTTATTATATATAAGTTTTTTAAAGTCTATTGACGTAAGAGAAAATTTAGTAAAATGGCAAGGGGGTTAAAAGTTTACTGCTAATATTTTTTAATCTTCTTGTATAAATTTTTGATTTCGTCACTTCACGCAACTGATGAGTTCAAAACCATTTTCATTTGCTTCACTGATCAGATGACACCAACATATAATCCAATGATGGAGAATTCAAGGACTACAAAAACAAACGAAGAATCATACAAGTGTGTGACAACACAAACATGGTAGAAAAATGGAAGTTGTCCAAAAGGGACCATTCCCATTAGAAGAACACAAAATATTAAGAAGGATCAAATAAAGAAGCCTAGTTTCTTTCATCTTGATAAAGGATTAAAGTCCAAGAAGGATATCAACCTTTCACAGAAGAACCACTCAGTAAGTACCCCAAAACATGTGTAATTTTTCTATCGGTGTAGTTTAATCGATGATAGTATATTAGGTAGTATGTACTAGTTTTATCGGAAGAGTAATTAATACTTAACATACAAAATTATTTGTGATTACATATTAGGAAAAGGGGTCTCAAAAATGCAAGTTCATAAATAAAATAAGAACGGGGCGTCGATTTTGAATATTGAAATCTGGTTGATGCAAGTCGGGTTTTAATACTTATTTTGGCAATAGTTAAGTCCATTTGGTCCCAGAAAAAGAATTTATGTAGATTGATATACAATGGCTTTTGGTAGCCGGAATTTGTAGAAATCGAGCCAAGTGATTTTGGTGTGACGTGGGTATATAAAAGTGACTTTACTGTAATAAATAAAAAATGATTTTTATATAATTTTTAATAGTTGAGTTTACCAATTGAACAAGGACTTTTGAAAACGTCCATTTATTATATAAAATTTTAATTTTATCATTTTTGTTATTCTTTGGAGCTATTCTTACCCTTGGTGTTAACTAACCTCGACCTTAATACATGCATGGAGTTCAAATATGAAGTATACCAAAAAGTTATAATTCTAAACCACTAATTTAAAAACATGTTGAATCTTTTTTAACCTAATATACTATGTATATTCCTAATATACTATGTATATTTCCTAATATTATTAGAGATCTTGTATTAGTAAACTGTAATTATGGTAGTAGTTTTGTATTAGAAAAATGTATATTTGATTTTCGTAATTATAGGCTAGGTTTATTATTGTATATCATGTATATAAATCATTTACATTAATAAAAATAATCAAGGGAATTATTCTTTTTCATGGTATCAACAGTCTATAACAAACTTTTCCTTCTCCAAAAATATCCACCTTCTGATGCCCTACTCCTACCAGTGGCTGTCGGCCGCCCTACTCCCTCCTTTCAATTTTTTCCACACCCTAATTCTCCTATTGTTCTGTCATCATGTCTACCACAAAGAACACATTTCATCCTACCCTTGCAGTCTCCAATATCAAGAACAACATCCCTCTCGTTCTTGAGATGAAAAACGTCCAATACGCGACGTGGGAAGAACTATTTAAAATTCACGCAAGGTCTAATAGAGTCCTCCATCACATCATCAAACCGGAAAAAGGCAAGGAGAAGGTGCCTACCACTGATGATGAAATAGAGTTGTGGGCAACTCTTGATGCTACGGTACACCAATGGATTTATTTCACCATCTCTACGGACCTCTTACATACTATTCTCGAATCTGACGCTACGGCAATGGAAGCTTGGAATGGGTTGCATGATATATTCCAAGATAACAAAAAATCCCGCGCCGTGACCCTTGAGTAGGAATTCTTCCACATAAATATGGAGGATTTTCTGAATGCCTCCGCCTATTGTCAACGACTCAAGGAGTTGTCGGATCAACTCAAGAACGTTGGCACGCCCGTCACTAATGATCGTCTCGTTCTTCAGATGGTTGCAGGCCTCTCCGAGGCGTATAATGGAGTTGGAACTCTTCTTCGTCAAATCAATCCTCTCCCACCGTTCTACCAGGCACGTTTCATGCTCACTTTAGAAGAAGCATGATTGGTTAAAAAGGCGGCTGCTAGAGCCAATTCCTTCATGATGGTGGCCACGTCCCGCAAAACTGATGACGCTCAATCATTCTCAAAAAATTATGGTCAAAACCGTAATAATGGGATTGGCAAAAAGGGTAAAAAAAATATGGGAAAATCGCGGTGGTAAGAGTGGTGGTCGCAGTGGCAACGGCGGTGGTAGTGGCGGACGATCAACCGGCGACAGTGGCAGTCAATAGGGGACCGGGCCACTGAACCCTTGGTAGCAGGCTTGGACCGCTGGGCAGTGGCCCTAGGCCATGCCTTGGACCAACGGGCAGTGGCCCATGTCGCCTTGCCCATTTCCCTTATCTAATTGGGCCAGGCCCACTGGACAAAATAGGCAGCAGCAGCCTGGGCAAGAAATAATTTGTCCTGACAGCAGGCTGGCATGCTTGGGCCTCGGCCTCAACAGGCCTTCGCTGTTGAGGGCCCAGCAACAGTCCCGACTCACACGGACATCGAGGCAGCGATGCATACACTTGAATTAAGGGTTCGGGTTAAAAAATGATAGAGGTGGATACAGGATTTGAACTTTATGGGTTCGGGTTCGGGTTCGAAATTCTACCACAACCCATTTGGTTTACTGGGTTCAGAATCTATTATTTGTACTTATTTATAGAGCTGTCTAGTGTGCCAGGACGGCCCGATCCCGGCTCGGCGCGCCCCGCAACCCGCCCCGACCCGCAAAAAAAAATCGGGATGGTATATGTCAGTAGCGGGGTTTGAATTCGGGATGGGACTAGGGCTCATCCCGATCCCGTCCCGCCCCACCCCACATTTACGTTATGCATTGTATCATTTTAATGGCAAAGTGACTATCACTTCTGACATAGACAATAATACAAATGGTAATGATTATTTAACTATTACATGTCATTGAATATATCAAAATTGATCTATGCAAAAACATATATTAAGCCCATATGCACTTTCTACTTTTAAAATAATCCAAAGGTAAGAGTGTTTTTCTTAATGTGTGAGTTAGACATATGGACGAAGTTCGAGCCCACAAGAGATTCATTCGAACCTCTTCGGCTGGAAAGCTACTTTACATAAGATTAAAATTATTTTTCATGTATATATAGTAAATATTAATTTTTTTAACTTATTCAATTAGTTACGTATTTCTATTTTTAATCTTTTTAGTGAAAATTTTACCTTATCACTTGTTAGATGCATGTCATAAATGTCGCATACAAAAGCATTTTTCTACACACCATTAGCCTAGGAATTTCTTATGTTTAAACAGTGAAGGAAAATATAAATTTTAAAAATATAAATTTCGTAATGATCTCTATAATCCTCCATTACTCTCTGCTAAAAGGGAATAGGTATTTGAAATCTCTATTTATAATAAAGCAAACATATTCTAACCAGGTATTACAAAACCTATTTCTATATGAATTCAACTACAAATTTTATTTACACATATATTGAATAAGTATTAAATCCTAAACCATTATAGTTCCTATCCAACTTTGAATGTGTTAGATAAATCCTAATTGTCTGTCATACGAGTATGTTTGTATTGCTTTGGGATTTTTAGATTGGGTAAAAAAACTTATTCAACTTTGAATGTGTTAGATAAATCTATTTTTAATTTTTTTTAACTTATTCAATTAGTTGTCTATGTGTGTATTGCTTCTTTGTTTTGTATGTAATATCTTGTTGTCCTGCATTGACTACGGTTTGTTTGAGCTGAGGGTCTATCAGAAATAATCTCTCTACCTTTCTCTACCTCACAAAGGTAGAGGTAAGGTCCGCGTACATTACTTGGATCTGTTTTTATGCTATTAGATTCCCCAAACCCACTTCAGCTTTCAAGATTGGGTTGGTGTTCCAATAGGCGATAGGTGTAAGCACTGCGAGGTGTGAAGCCAGATCGTACTAAAGACAAGAATAAATTTCGAAAATGATAGACAATTATTCAGCGCACTAAAATCTAGTGAATGGGGTTCCATATTCATGAAAAGCCAGTTTGAAATGTTCCATGTTACGGAATCAAGACAACCTATCTTACTAATAATAAGAAAGGGTTAAGGGCCTCCAAGGCCTATAAATAGAAGCTTCTTGAAGTCTCTATTTGGCAAAGGGAGACGGAGAGGAACTTAGAAGTCGGAAAAAAAAGAGATACACGCTTGTCTAACTCAAAACAGATAGCAGAATTATATCCCCATACACCACTTGTGTGATTACACAGGGTAAATCTCTCTACCCCATAAAAGTAGAGGTAAGTGTGTGCATAAATTCTACCCTCCCCAGACTCACCTGTGAGATTATGTCGGATATGTTGTTGTTCGGGTAGTTGATTGATTGAACTTTGAAGATTTTGCTAACCCATTTAGAAGGTTGATTATTTAAGCTAATGGTGTGAAAATTTTGATTTTTTGTTGAAGGAATTGTTTAATTTTGATTTTTTTTGAAGTTTTTTCATTTGACTTAATTGATTTGGGGTAGTTGATTGATTGCCATATTCGTATGTGTGTATTGTTATGTGTTGCTTCTTTGTTTTGTATCGTAATATCTTGTTGTCTTATTTTTCTTGAATTTCTGCATTGACTATGTTTATTTTGAGCCGATGGTCTATCAGAAACAACCACTCTACCCCACAAAGGTAGAGTTAAGGTCTGTATACATCCTAACCTCTCAAATCCCACCTGTGTGATTACACTGGGTATGTTGTTGTTTGTGTAGTTTATTGATTGAACTTTGAAGATTTTGCTAACCCATTTAGAAGGTTGATTATTTAAGCTAATGGGTGTGAAATTTTTGATTTTTTGTTGAAGGAATTGTGTAATTTTGATTTTTTTGAAGTTTTTATTGGTACCTAATTGATTTGGGATTGAGGGGTTGTTGATTGATTGAACTTTAAAGATTTGCTTACCCGTTTTGTAGATTGATTATTTGAGCTAATGGGTGTGAAAGTTTCGACTTTTATGTAGGGCTAGCCAGTGGGCCGGGACGGCCCGACCCCGACCCGACCCCATCCCGAGCCCGCCCCGGTCCCGCCACGACCCCGCTAAATAAAATAAAAAAAATAACGGGGGCGGGACTCGAACTCGGGAAGGGACGATGTCTCGTCCCGCCAGACCCGAGCCCGCCCCAGGCCCGCTTGACCCGACCCCGACCCCGCCCTTTTCCCCCCTTTGCAAAAATGACTGTTGCACCAACGACCATTTTAGATTATGGTCGTTGGCCAACGGCCATTTTAGGCCCCCCCTCCCCCTTAATATTTATTTTTAACCCATAAGTTATTATATTTACACTTTAACCCAATTTTCCAACTATAAATAACTCATTTTCTCTTCATCTTTCTCACAAATCTTCCTACAATCTCTCTAATTTCTCAATATATCTCTCTACAAGTCTACATTGTTTGCTAAATATTCAATTTTATTTATTCATTTGGGAATTGGGAGTGAAGTTGGCAACTAGCTTGAGGATCTTCCATCGAGCAAAGTTTCAATTTTCAACCTCTCGATTACACGTCGACGTTACGTCGGCGTTTGGTACATTCGTTCCTTCATTAAATTATTATTGTCTATTTATTTTATTTAGCGCACTTAATTTTATTGTCTTTAATTATTTATTATCATAATTAAAATGGAAGGATTAAAAGGTATGTTTAAGGGTAAGGGTAAGGGTGCTTCTTCTAGTAGGGGCAACCAGGGCAAGGGTACTTCTTCTAGTCATCTTATTCCTACACAGGATGATTTTGTTGATACTCAACATTTTCCTACAATACCATTAGATTTAGACTAGGAGCTATTTTCTGGAACTCAAGAAGACTTTAATTTAGACGATGATCTAGATGATATACCCACTAATGTTGATGACAACACACCCACTAGTGCACCTTCAACTGAAATACCTCATATTCCCCCTAGTATGAGACGAGGTCCAAAGAAAACGACCATTAAAATCGATGCATGGACATTTTTTGATAGGGACGTAGAGAATCAAGTAGCCATATGTAAAATTTGTAAGAATGTTTTAAAATTTAAAACTGGAAAAGGTCAGGGTGGGACGGGGGTTTTAATTAGACACGTAGTAAGTGCTCATCCAGCTAGGTATGCCCAATACCAGGCTTCAAAACCGGGTGCGCAAACTCTCGCTCCATCGGGACAAGGTTCACATACCGATACTCGTCCCGACCAAGTACGAGTCAAATTAACCCTATGACGGGGGGAATTATAGGCTCTAAATACAATAAACATAGAGATAGAGAAGCAATATCAAAATTAGTTGCTGTGGAGGGTTTGCCTTTTTCATTTCCTTCATCTCCCGATTTTATTCATTACATTAGAGATATATATAATCCTGCTTTTAACGGTTTTCCTAGATCAACTGTTAAGAGAGATGTATTTAAATTCGCGCATGAATATCAACAATATTTACGTTTTTCATTATATCATTTTAATGGCAAAGTATCTATCACGTCTGATATAGGTCGTAGTACTAACGGCCATGATTATTTAACTGTAACTTGTCATTGGATAGATTATAAATGGTCTATGCAAAAATATATTTTAGCGTATGGATATATAGATGATAGGCACACTGGTACTTTTATTGCAGAAAATATTTATCAAGTGTGCGATTATTACGGAATTACCGATAAAATTATGACTATTACATTAGATAACGCTTCTAATAACAATTACGCAATTACAATTTTAAAAAATAGTTTAACTCCATCTTTTCCAGACCATTTTCATATAAAATGCGCGTGCCATATATATAACTTAATTGTAAATGATGGTCTATCACTTTTTGAAGACATTCTTAGTAAAATACAATTTGCTATAAACTTTATTTTTAAAAGTAATAAAGTACAACGTAGAAAAGAATATAAAAAAATTTGTCACGATTGTGGACTACCTTATAGAAAAAATTTCACAAGAAGTATCCACTAGGTGGAATTCTTTATACGAGCAACTACTTGTTGCTTATGACAATAAATTACCTATAACTTTATTTTTTAACTCTCATAATAAAAAGACAGCTGATATGATTTTAGATAGTGATTGGAAAAAAAATTTCGAACTTATTGTATTTTTAGAGAAATTTTTTCAAGCAACAAAAGAATTTTCTGGTATATATTATCCTACTATTTCAACTATATTATTTTATATAACTCTAATATTTTTATTACTTAGTGAATATATGGAAAAACCAGCTTATAAGGCAGCTATTAAAAAAATGTTTGTCAAAATAAAAAAATATTTTATTCCTATTCCCTCTATTTATATTATTGGTTCTGTATTAAATCCTACTATTAAAATAGACGGTACAAAATCATTAATTGAAACTATTTACGATTGTATAGAAGTACTACCACCTCCAAGTCCCAAAAATCTAAATCACCCACCACCTATTGAACAAACTAAAGAAGAAGTGTTGTCTAGCGTAGAACACCAATGCAAAAATATATATAGGTTTTATCAACAAGAAAATGCTAGTAACTTACCGGCTTCCATACTATCTTCTTCATCTTCAACACAACCTCACAAAAGACATGTTGTTTCTGCGGCTAGTATTGAAAGACTCAGAAATAGAATGTGCGGCCGTACCTCTACTACTAACCAAATTAGTGAGTTGGATATTTTTGTTTTGCGGGGTTCTGTACCGTATCAAGAAGTTATCAATGAAGATGGACATGAAGACTTGCTGAAATACTGGAGGCGGAATGAGAAGACCTTTCCGACACTTTCATTGATGGCTCGAGATGTTTTGAACATTCAAGCGTCATCAACTGCGTCTGAAAGCGCTTTTTCTGCAGGCAGATATCAAATAGGAGACCACAGACACTCATTAGCCGGAGACAGCTTGGAAATTGCAGTATTATTCAGAGATTGGATACGAGCGGAGCGGAGCAGAGAAGGTGCGGTCAACCGTAGATCAACGAAGAAGATGATGAAAACTACAACGAAATCTTAACCGAAGGTAGTGGAAGCGACGTGGATCAATTTGACCAACAAATACCAATTCCAACCGAAGAACCACATGAAATCATCAAGCAATTAGAACAAGTTTTTTTGAGAATGTAATTTTTTTAATTGTAATTTTATTATGTAATTTGCAACTTTTGGACAACACCACAAAGTTGCAATTTAGATTTTAGACAATTGTATTTGTATTACAAAAAATTCATATGTCTATTAAATAATATAAGAGGCACAAAACAGCCTTGGGATGTTTTTATTACACTATCTTGTTTTGTTTATTGAGTTTTTTTTATACATATGTTATTTAAAAAAAAAGAAAAGGAAAACCCGCCGTACCCCGCCCCGACCCGCCCCGACCCGATAACGACGGGATCGGGATCGGGACGGGACTGGAGCAAGTCCCGCCAGACCCGACCCCGCCAGACCCCGCCGACCCCGACCCCTTCTCCGTCCCGCCCCGACCCCGCCAGACCCGGCCCGCCAGACCCGAGCCCGGCCCACTGGCCACTCCTACTTTTATGTTGCAGGAATTGTATAATTTTTATTATTTTTTTGGAACCAATTGATTCGGGATTGAGGGGTGCGGAGACCAATTTGTGCGCAAAGTAAAAAATGTTTAGGCAAATCATTGGAAAACCCAAACAAGAAACAAATGCTCTTGCAACGTTAGACAAGTTAAATGATCCTGAATCCTTAATTGGCAGCTTTCTTTTGAATTTGCTTCAATTTTCTTTTTCATACTTGTTTGGACATGACAAAAATTTGGTATTTGAACAAACTAGACCCGAATAGAGTGGAATGAACATATAATATTGATATAGATGTGTTGGAAATTTGTCTTTGATGGGGAGGTGCGTCCACCCATATTTAATAAATTAAACACTAGGGTTCCGCATGTTGGAGGCTTTGTTTCTCCACACGTGCATAATCTACTAAGTGAGTAGATGACCGTAGGGCCAAGGATCGTCAAATTTCGTTGAGAAATGAAAGAGATAATGGTCTACGAAGTAAGGTGTTTGAGGCATGGAAATATGGTGTGGGACAAATCTACCACATCGGTGGAAAAAAGGAAGAATTGCTCTCTTTATAAGTCTCATAATTGGCTAAGGGTTTGGGACCCCAAGGGGTAACCCATGTGTTTAAAGGAGGGAGGACCTAGATGTGCTTGGGTTCAAGGCTAAGCCCACACGTGCGCCGCCGTCGCCCGCCCGTCCGGTCCGGTCCGGGCTCGGTCTCGGGTATCGGGTATCGGGTATTAGGTATCAGGTATCAGGTATGTTACATACTACAACTGACCTGATATCGGCCTACAAAGCAGATCAGTTGAACTAAGGTTCACTGATGATTTTAATAAATGATCAATAGAAGGCGTTGAGTCGGATATGACGATATCTGAAATATTTGCTTATCTATGGATTATGGTATTCTGGATGTCCAACGGTTCTGAGAGAACACAGTGATGCAAACTGGACATCAGATATGAAGAACACCAAAACCACAAGTAAATGTGTATGGTGGGTCTTGGAAAATCCTCTAAGCAAACTTGCATCGGCCGATTCATGATGGAATCAGAGTTTATCGCTTTATACAAAGCATGAAAGAAGTTGAGTAACTTCATGACTCCTTAGAGGACGTTCCTTATTGGGAGAAACCCGTGCCTTTAGCAGTTATACACTGTGGCTAGCCGGTCGGCTTCAGGAAGGACACGGATGACGGCGTCTGGACATATCTATCAGGATCTGTACCCAAACAATACGAACCTTTGGGTAACCTAACCATACTGACTGGAGATCCCAAGAATTTGGTTCAATGGGAAAACTAAGATGCAAAAGTTCAGTTGAGCGCTTCGGTGGAAGCAAGAGCACCTCGGATGATGATTTCTGTAGGGAAACATGAATCCAAAGTTGTTCCCACGATAGACATTAAAGTGCTACCTGCATGGTGGGTAAAGGTTAAGCTTCCAAACCTTTAACGATCCTCAAACTGTTGAGGTTAAGGTTGGGGAAACTTTTAATGATTCATAATACTTGTGAAGTGGGGTATAGCAGGATACCTTGTAGGAGATCACCTATTTAAGTGCGAGGACATACCGCTTCAAATGAACGCACTTAAGAATTCAAGTGTGTCCATGGCCACAATGGACAAAACGATATGAATGAAAACGAATAATGAGAGTTATTGTGTTGGTATCATTGTCTTGGCTTACACTAAACACTGACGGTTCAAGACATCACGTTCACCGCGCAGTAAGTAAGTCCGGTGGTATTCAACTAGGTAAGGTTCAAAGCAGAAGTTACCTCTCCTGATGCAATATCTTTTCGCTGAAAGATTGCTGAAAGTAGGCACCTTGTGTGTGCGCCAAAATCTCTTTCAAGAGGGGATTGTTGGAAATTTTCCATTGGTGGGGAGGTGCGTCCACCCATTTTTAATGAATTAAATACTAGGGTTCCGCATGTTAGAGGCTTTGTCTCTCCACACGTGCATAATCTACTAAGTGAGTAGATGACCGTAGGGCCAATGATCGTCAAATTTAGTTGAGAAATGAAAGAGATATTGGTCCACGAAGTAAGGTGTTTGAGGCATGAAAATATGGTGTGGGACAAGTCTACCACATCGGTGGGAAAAGGAAGAATTGCTCTCTTTATAAGTCATAATTGGCTAAGGGTTTGGGACCCCAAGGGGTAACCCATATGTTTAAAAGAGGGAGGACTTAGATGTGCTTGAGTTCAAGGCTAAGCCCACACGCGCGCCGCCGCCCGCCCGTCCCATCCGGGCTCGGGCTCGGGTCTCAGGTCTTTCTGATATTATCTCTTTGGACCCCCAAATGCTTAATATTACCGTTGGAGTTGATTTTTAGGGGCGTTAGTGTGCTATATATTGATGCCTTTTGGCTCAATTGTGTAACACAAAAAACACATAAAAACATAATAGAAAGACACAGAAACGAGACAACATTTATATACACAGAGACAAACAGAAGAGAAACTGAAATTCAGTCCAAAACGTGAGCAGAAACCTTGGGACGAAAACAGAAACTCTTCCTTCCTTTTCCATTCTTCAGCAAGTCGTTTCGTGTTTGTTTTCTTCATCAGAATCAACCTATTTGCTTTGTAGTGTTGATTAGATGCTGTTTTATCATGGGAGACTATTGCCCGTTAACGTAAAAACATATATACGGGGAAATCTTGTCTTAAAGACAGAGTGCCATCACTCGACTCAGCACACAGTTGTAACCATCCAGATTTAGTGTTTCTTGATTTCAGGTTATCAAGATTCAAGACTCAACAACCTTGCGGCAGTTCTGAACATTGGCTTATTTGTTTACCCTTTCGAACACTTGTAATATTTATTTACTTCCCGTACTGCTTTACATATTCAACAAGATGTCCCCAACTAGTTTGGTTATGAGGCTGGTTCGATAGTTGGCTATTTTCATTTTGAGACAACTGATCCATAGTTGTGAGGCATCATATAGACTTTAGGGGAATAAAGGAATAGGGTTGAATAAAGCAGAATCGATATACAGTATCAATCTAAGCATCCAAGTTTGGGATCAAAGCATGGTTGACAAAAATATCTTTTTTTTGTTAACCGTGTTGTTCGGGCTAGCTTGCGCGCACCTCAACTAATTCCACATGATGCCTACCACCTCCTACCAACAACAAATACCAGGTTAAGAGGCATCATAGTAGACAGGAATAGAGCGGAATGAACATAAGAGTATTTATGTAGCCATCCCCAACTAGTTTGGAATCCGCCCTTTTTGTTGGGGGGAAGGTGAAGAGGGATTGGAGTTATACATTCTTACTTTGGAAAATATTTTCTTGGACTATGCAGATGAAAATAGTTGTCTTTCCTTATAGAGTTTATGCAGAATGTTTGCCGTATCTCCAGTATTCAAGGCAAATATGATGGCAACTGCCAATACGATTGTGCATGTGGCTACTAATTTGCCACACGAATAACTAATTGTAGCATGCATAATTTGTACCAAAAAGGGCTTCTCTTTTCTGAACAGCAGGGAACAAAGTTGAAAGTTCATCTATTTCTTCTAATCTAACAGCAGGAAAGTTTGTCCAATCGTTTATTGAGATTGCTCTGATAAAAGGGTGCTTTGTCTTTTATAAATTTTCTCGTGTTAATTCATATTCAGTTTGTGATCTACCCAAATAGACAGGGATGAAGCAGTCTCATAATCGTTTCACTTCCCAAAACTGTACAACATGAATTTTCCAGTGTTCTTTCCCCTAAAAACTGAACACGGATCTCATCATAACTAAGGATACAAAATAGATATTTAGTCGGAATCTGTGGAATATTGTCTTAATGCAAATTAAATTCACCATTTGTGTGGTCCGTTTGCAATAAATATTGTTTGGTGATAACAAATAACAAATATTCTCCAGATGCATTACGTCATACTTGTGCTTAAGTCTTTCCGATGACCTTCAATTATTCGTGTTTTATGTCTGCTGAAGTAATTAATTGTGTTTTAATTTTCAACTAAAGATGAAGAGCTTGAATTTGACTTTTAATTATGCTGTAGAGACGCTTGAGAAAAAGGAGAAAGTTTTATTGAAGAAGGCTACTGCTGAGGTTGAAAGAGCAAAGGAATTTACTAGAACAAAAAATAAAAGGGGTATGATGTCTTGAAATCATTTGGCAGAAGGGGTGTCTTCATATGTAATTCCCTTGGTCTGGATATGTTTACATTAATATTTCTGTTTTTCTATTACAGACTCTTGGCTTTTTGGATAGTCTTTTAAGCCTTGGCGTACCTGGTTAAAGTCTGGAAACCTGTATGTTTTTGCTATACAAAATGATTTTCCCACATAAAGACAGGAAAAAAGGTGTCTTAGCTTCTCCTGAGAATGATAGAGGAAATTAATTTGGATAGAGTATACTGTTATCTTTGTGTCTCACACATATATATTCCTAAATACTTATAGTACTTTGAGAACATACTATGATGATGTATTTGTCCTCGCGTTTATATATTTTGACTCATTATGGTTTTGCCATCTTTTTCTTCTTTTTGGGCAACATTTTTGACCAACTCTTTTGTTCTATTTTCATCTGCAATACAATGTTTGAAAAGGAAAAGGCTCTATGAGCAACAAGTTGAACAACTTGGAAATTTCCAACTGCGTATTCATGATCAGGTGCTCTTGATGTGCTGCTAGATCTCACAATCTTTGCACTTATTTGGTGTCATAACATCACAATAGGCATAGGCTGAATTTATTTTTCGTTTTTCAGATGATACTGTTAGAAGGTGCAAAAGCCACAACAGAAACTGTTGATGCTTTGAGAACTGGAGCAGCTGCAATGAAAGCCATGCAAAAGGCAACGTAAGTTGTACATAGGGCTGGCAAAATGGTTAATAAAACAAGTAATCATCCAATCCGATCCATTAGACATGGGTTGGGTAACTGACATTTAAAAATGGATCAAATATGGATATTATCTGGATATCCAGATGGATAATATGATATCCATAGTATCAAAATACCCATTTGTATATATTTCACGAGTTCTTGCTTTCTTGGAGTCCAAGTTTATTTTGGCTTTTAGGTTGTGTTTTCGCTTGACTATTCCTGAAACCATGGATAAATATGGGTGGATTGTATATTTTATCCGTGTTAAATATGGGTGGATTGGGTATTTTATCCATTTTTGTTTAACCCATTTGACCGCACATATCTGACCCGGCCCGACCCGACAGTTTTCCACTCCTAGTTGTATATGATGTTGCTGCAGTATCTTTAGTTCTCTACTGTTTTGCATAGTTACACAGCTTTTGCACAGAAAGATTTTTGTCCTAAAACACAAAATGTTCAAAAATGATAGAGGTGGATACAAGATTTGAACTTTATAGGTTCGGGTTCGAAATTCTACCACAACCCATTTGGTTTACTGGGTTAGGAATCTATTATTTGTACTTATTTATAGGGCTGTCCAGTGGGCCAGGACGGCCCAATCCCGCCCCGTCCCGTCCCGCAACCTGCCCCGACCCACAAAAACAATTCGGGATGGTATATGTCAGTAGCGGGGTTCGAACTCGGGACGGGACTAGGGCTCATTCCGCCCGTCCCGCCCCGCCCCGCATTTACGTTCTGCATTGTATCATTTTAATGACAAAGTGACTATCACTTCTGACATATGCCGTAATATAAATGGTAATGATTATTTAACTGTTACATGTCATTGGATAGATCAGAATTGGTCTATGCAAAAACGTATATTAGCATATAGATATATTGATGATAGGCACACTAGAGCGGAGCGTAGAAGGTATGGTCAACCAGAGATCAACGAAGAAGATGAGTACAACTACAACGAAATCTTATCCGAGGGAGCATGAAGCAACAATGTCGAACAATTTGACCAACAACTTTCAATTCCAATAGAAGATCCTCAAGAGATTGTGAGGAAATTAGAAAAAGTATGGTTGAATATGTAATTTTTTAATGACAATTTTAGTATGTGATTTGCAACTTTTGAACTACTAAACAAAGTTACAATTTTGAAATTGTATTACAAAAAAAAACATATTTCTATTAAATAATATAAGAGTCACAAAACAGCCTTGAGATGTTTTTATTCACTATCTTATTAAATTATTTAAGTGTTTAAATATATATATTTTTTAAAATTACAGGTCTAAAAAAAAACTTAAAATCCCCCCAAATCCCCCTACCCGACCCGTCTCGTCCCATACCATCCCCCCAAATCCCTTCCCCTCTTCCGGCGGACAGGACCTCTTCCCGTCCCCCCTATCCCGGCCCGCCAATTCCCGATCCCGACCCCCAAATCCCGTCCCGTCCCGTCCCGTCCCACTGGCCACCCCTACTTATTTAGTGGATGTTTTAACATATATACAAGGTCTGAGCTAAAGCTACTAGGTCTGGATGAACCCATATGTTCTACCCTAAGTGCGCCCCAACAAATGATATATAAATGATCTCCAGTACAGACCTTTTTCCGGATACTGAATAGCATGTTAAAGCATCAAGTATCGTTGTAGTCTACTTTGTGCATTACATTTGAAAGATGAATTCTGTCACAATCGAGTCAGTAGAAAGGCTTGAACCATAATCTTAACGGGTGGATGCCATTTTAATAGTATGGCTTTAATTCTGTAATAAACAAGCTTATTCCACACCAAAAGCATGATCACAGTTTCGTTATATGCTAGAAGTTAAATTCTTATTTTTGTTATGGTTGGTTGTTAATTGGAGTTTTCACCTGATATTATCTAATTTTTCAAGTCAGGAATATTGACGATGTTGACAAAACAATGGATGAAATCAACGAGCAGACTGAGAATATGAAAATGATTTAGGAAGCATTATCTACACCAATCGGCGCAGCTGCTGATTTTGATGAAGTATCTACTTGGACAATTTTTTGTTTTTATAATACCTCTTTTCTGTTTCTGGACAATAATTTGTATTACTTTTTGCAGGATGAGTTGGAGGCAGAACTAGAAGTAGCTGAGTTGGAGGAACAACTCCTTCAGCCTGCTACAACTGCCCCTTCTGCATCTATTCATCTACCTACGGGTAGGCAACAAGTGCGTCCTGCTGCCTAGCAAAGCAGAACAGAAGAAGAAGAACTTGCTGCTTTACAGGCCGAAATGACTCTTTTATGAGGTCATTTTCTTATTCTCTATTTCTTGTGATTACGGCTAAGTATCTGAGACTAGGAACTCATCATCTGGCTGTTGAACATATGCGCTGATTAGGTGCTATCATTAAATTACTTGCAGAACAAATGATTTATATGCTTTCTCCATTGGCCAATTATGATGAAACATAATATACTTCTCTGTAAAAAACTACTGGTGCTATTTTCATTAGGCCAAACGTGTTTACAAGTTGTAGGTTAAACAAGATTAAATGAAAACGTCCAGTTCACGTCCCCACTTTCACCTTCCCTGTTTTTCACTCAGACGTTAATCAATTTGCTGTCTAGATATGGAATGAGTTCCGTCAAAGCCATCAGATACCTTCTTGCTTGCTTGTTATTTAGCTAGTTTGCTTCCTTACCTTCCCTCAGTTCTTCCTCAACACTTGGAAACACTACTAAAGGGAAGGGAAAAAGGAACCTTGACGACCATCTCAAGGGAATGCAGACTAGAAAGAACATATGTTGCTCGGACTCTTCGAAAATGCCGACGGGTGCGTGTCGCATCCTCCAAAAGTAGTATATTTTTGGAGGATCCGACGCGGGTGCACCAACATTTTTGGAGAGTCTGAGCAACATAGGAAAGAACTGAGTGTCAAATCTCCCCTTAAATGATCATCCTTTTCCTCCTTCTTTCTCACTACTCTTTCAAGATGCGAACTGAATATAGATCTCATGTTCTTTACATGGACATGTACATCAACAAAGTTATGTAAATTACACAAAATTCATAGTTATTTGATACTTTTTTTTCAATGGATTGATATTCATGATGCAACTGAGATCCTGTTGTTTCAACTGACAGGTACTTGTATGATCGACTTTGAAAGTTCCTGACTGTTTTCGTTTGGTGTTTTGCAGTTACAATCGCCGAATAAGAAGAACGTTGTAGAGATTGAATGTACGCTTTGTGGTGGATCATTGTTTGAATTCTTGATGTGCATGCAGCCTTACAAGTAAATGTATAGATTGTTACCGGAGTTGATTTAATGTTTTATATCAAGTTGAAATGGGAAGAGGTTGCTACTTCTACATGGAATTTTATTCTTGAAATTGTACAAAAAAAGTCTCTAATAGCAACATTAAAAAGGTTGTTTTGATATGAATTGCAATCAACTTATCTGAGTGTCATGCTTTAAAACTGCTTGGTGTCATTGTATATCTGTATCAGTTTGCTCGCACCTCGACTATTTCTTCGGTACCCATTACCTCCCACTGGCATAATACCAAGTGATTCACCTATCAAGATTTAGGCGGATAAAAAGAAATTACTTAGCTTTTCTTTTTTGTCTCGAATAGGATTATAGTAAATGCAACTTAAACATACATAATTCATATATCCAAATTGCTACTTTATGTTCATCTTCTAGTATTTAGATGAACTTCTATTTTGTATGAGAGTTTGAGTTCTATGTACTTATAATGTATATTTTTCTTAATCCATTCAAATTTGCCATCAAACTATATGATATTGTGAAAATTGTTAACAGTGTCTTTCATATAAAAACTTTTTTTTAATAACGTAATTACTTTTATTTTAGAAGGGGACAAAAACACAAAAGAAGTATGCCAAAAAAATAGAAAATCTCAATACAAAATATGATTTCTACTAAAGACAACAAATCATTTATACATATAGGAACTGTTGGTTATTACAAAGGTTGCAGGAAACGGGAATTACAAGTAACTGCAAAGTAATTCAAGAACTGAAAATTACCATAGAACAACAAAACTGAAATTATAATTTTGTTGAAGAAGAAAAACTGAAAACTGTTTTTGTTTGCTGAGTCGAGTGTGACACTCTGTCCTTAAGACAATATTTCCCCGTATGTATCCTTTATACGTCCTGGACAATTTGTTTCCCAAGATAAAACAGCAATGGAACACTTGAGAAGGAAACTCAAGAGCTACCGTGAAGAATATCGAGTAATGAAATGATGCTTGTAAGTTGTAGGAAGAAACTGTTTTTCTTGTGTATTTTCGTGTATTGTAAGTGTGCCTCAACAATGGTGCAAGGGGTGTTTATATATGTGAGGGAGGGGCTGTTTAACTGCCTCCATAACAGCCATTATTGGCCAAATAATGGCCATTATGGAGGTAGTAAAGCCACCAAAATAAATGGTGGAAGACACCAACGGATTGGCCATTATAGGAGGAGTAATTCAGCCAAAATAAATGGCTGAATTGAGTGCTTGGCGTTTCTTCTTTAACTGTCCAAATTCTGACTTTCTGGAAACTTCAGGGACCAAACTGTACATCTGAAAGAATTCTGGTCCAAACTGTACATATGAAACTTCTGGGATCAAACTGTAAACTGTACTTCTGGCAAAGTTCTCTAGCCCAAAAAGATAATATTCCGAGAACCCGGACGGGCGGGCGGCGGCGCGCGTGGGCTTTCCTCGAACCGAAGCACATCTAGGTCCTCCCTCCTTTAAACACATGGGATACCCCTTGGGGTCCCAAACCCTAAACCAATTTTGAGTCTTATATACACAACAATTCTTTCTTCCTCTACCGATGTGGGAGAATTGAACGTAACACCACACTTTCCATGCTTCAAACACCTCACTTCGTGGACCAATATCTCTTTCATTTCTCAATGAAATTTGACGATTCTTGGCCCTACGGTTATCTACGTACTTAGTAGATCATGCATGTGTGAAGAACCGGATTCTCCAACATACGTAACACTAGTGTTTAAGCCGTTAAAATTGGTCGGTCGCAACTCCCGCCAAAGGCAAATTTCCAACAGGAACCTCGTGGGTGTTCGGTAACTAGGTGGATGATTTTGTTTAACCGGATCGCAAATGTATGTAGGGGTTCATGAGAATCTAACAGTTTTTGTTCAAATCCTGTATATGTATTAAGAAATTTATGAAATATTTATAAATATTTAATTATAAACTCAATTGATGTTATATATTAACTCGAGATAGCTATATAAACTTACAAATCTCAAATTCCGAAGCACCCTCTTCCCCTAAATTAATGTTTCATGCTTCAATCAAGACCCATACATTGTCCCCTAGTAACTTGGGATGGTCAGAGCAAAGCAAAATGAGATATGGGAAGTGGTATACGATAATGAAGATTTCTTTATTTACTATTCAGTGTTTACATTAAATTGTTTTAATTTATCATAACTCAGTAATAATATTAGAGAGACAAATACATATTAATCAATCATAACGTTGAGACAGAAATGTATATAAAGAGATATAGGCTAGATATATGCTAAACCTTAAAATGTTAAGGTAAATTTGATTAAAAAAACTTATTCACAACGAGTGTTTATATCAAAATATATTAATTTATGGTTAAGAGATAAATTAAAGTGAGAATGTTTAATAGTTAGCTACCATTTTGTGATAGCCATGTTTGTGAACAGAGGCGCACCTAGAATTTAAAGCTTATCGATTCTAAATTTTAATCTTTTAAAGAAATTGAATTTCAAATTAATATTCTATACATATTCAATAAATTTTTAATAAAAACATAGAGTTTGTTGTAAAGTTATTGGGTTAACCCATAACCAACATTCTTCCTTCGTGTGCAGCCAACACTTTTCTTCTGGTTCTACTTATAAACACTAAACACACTCTACGAATAAATTGACTTGTGTCGGAAGAAGCAGATTTAATCACGAAATATACTGTTAGCTGTCCGAGTCGTATTTATTCTGCACCAAACATGCTTAAAAAAAAAACAGGCCATTTACATTACATTAAAGAAAAACAGTAGAGATAGACAGCAGCTTAATATCAACGCAACTTCTAGTCTAGAAAAAAAATCACATCAATTTGTCGTCCCCATCTCAGTTTTCACAGATTTTGAACTAAGCCCATTACAAAGAAACTAAATTTTCTGTAATATATAGCATTAGCAGTTAAAGAAGAAGAAGATGTCGTGGCAAGCGTATGTTGATGATCATTTGATGTGTGAGATTGACGGTAATCATCTCACTTCTGCAGCTATCATCGGTCAAGATGGTGCCGTTTGAGCTCAATCTGATGATTTCCCTCCGGTTTTGTTCTATATCCCACTTAATTTTGTTAATTTTACAGTTAATAGTCAACAACACACTTCAACTATCAATTTTCGCACCTGGTTGATAGTTCTGGTAGGAAAAGGAACAACGGATAGTTAGCCTAATCAACTTTGACCTGTATTTTAATACATAGATAGTGATAGTTCAGCTAGAAAAAGTGAATAACTGATAGTTAGAGTGTGAAACTCGTGAAAATTGATAGTTGAGGTGTGTTGAGTTAATGGTCAAGAACACACCTCAACTATCAAATTTCGCGAGTTTCACACCTAGTTGATAGTTCTTGTAGGAAAAGGGAACAACGGATGGTTAGCCTAATCAACTTCGACCTGTGTTTTGATACATACATGGTGAATTGGTGATAGTTCAGGTAGGAAAAAGGAGTAACTGATAGTTAAGGTAGGAAAAAGGAGTAACTGATAGTTAAGGTAGGAAAAAGGAGTAACTGATAGTTAAGGTGTGAAACTCTCGAGAAAAGGATAATTCAGGTGTGTTTTTGACCAAAATCTCTTAATTGTACTTGGGTTTCAGTTCTTTTTCCTTGCTCCAGTTTGGTCAAAAAATGGAATTTCAAGTCAATATGTATCACTGCACGGCTGCACCTATTAATTTCTTTAGATAGTTGTGAACATAGTAGGCTTTTGGATGTGAATTGAGTGATAACTGAAAAAAAAGTAGTATTTGGAAGTAAGTTGGAAAATATTATTTGGAAGTTGAAGTTGTGTTTGGATATGCATTCCCCTCAGTTTCTTTGATATGCAGTTCTAGTCGCACGGATAAGCTCACACTAACCCGTCAATTTGGGATCCAAATTCGATATTTTCCTTGGGATGGTCGAAAAGATTGAAAAAATAAGTCATTCATTCACAACCACTAATGAAGGATTCCTCGAAAAGTTAAGGATTAGCAAGTGGCTTTCCGCGCCTCTCCTTACAGTCGAGTAGCTTAGAGCTCCTCTACAACTACCTTTCGCCCAACATGATCACGAATGAAGACAGAGAATTGCGTAGATAGGAGGACGAAACGAACCAACTTGTTTTTGGTCCAAAGATGAAATTCTTAATGATAGTTGGTTGTATTCGTTTTGGTTTAATTTACTTGGGTTCACTTCTTTTTCCTTACTCCACTTTGGTCAAAATCCACAATTTTAAGTCAATATGTATCTTGCACCTAGAGGCCAAGCTAGGATTTTAGTTTATGGGTTCCGAATCACAATATAGATAATTTATGCATATTAAATAAATTCTTTTTTTTAAAAATATAGGGTTTGAGCCAAAGCTACTGGCTATGTAGAACCCATAGCTTTAATGCTGGCTCCGCCTCCCGAGTCTGCTCCTATTACTTCTTTTTAGATAGTTGCCAACTTAGTAAGTGTTTGGACACAAATTGAGTGATATTCGGACAAAAGAAAGTAGTATTTGGAAGTTGAAGTTGTGTTTGGACATGTATTTCACCAGTAAAAAGGAAAACTAGATTTGCAACAGTTAATAAATAGGAAAGCTACTGATTCAGCATGAGTTGGCAATCAAACTGTTGTATCCACTTGAAGAAAAAGTCTTGAATATTGTTATTTCTCAAGCTTTTGATTTTTGTACTTGTGTTTAAATTGCATGTTAAAAAATGTGGGTTCTTAATGATGAATTTGATGGTTTGGATGTATGTGGGGTGGGGGTGGGGGTTAATTTTTTTTTTCATGGTTCTTATTAACTTTATAATTTTTTTCATTTTCTAAACTGTCCAACGCCATTCCTGTGCGCAAAGGCTTGTTGGGAGCAAGGTAGAGTTGTACTGGCAAGCAACTAATTTGGTGAGCTTGTCACTAATTGTGTTCTTTTTTGTGGCTGTTTAAACCAGAGGAAATTACAGCCATAATGAATGACTTTGCTGAACCAGGAACACTTGCTCCAACTGGTTTATTTCTTGGGGGAGCAAAGTATATGGTGATTCAAGGGGAGGCAGGAGCTGTTATACGAGGCAAAAAGGTACGCGACCCTGGTTTCCGGTTTTCTGCTATTGCATTGCAAGTACTCTCCTTGTGGAGTATTAACGCGTATCTTTATCTGAAGCAAGCAGGAAAGTGTCATGACCTCTTTTTTATTATTGCCTCTCGCGATAAGATGATCCATTCGTTTCAACTTAGATCTATGAAGATCAATTTGAATAAAAAAGGTTAGAATTGTGTGGCCCAACTCATCTAAAAGCTTAAGCGGCTTGAGAGAGTACACTTTTATGTACTTAACTATGTTTCAACAATCAACACCCCTCCTCACGTGCGGGCCCGGTTATTTTTTCATAGCTCGAACACATGCAAATTCTTCTCGGTGATGAGTGAAGGTGAGATTTGAGCTTGAGACGTCTGCCTGTGCTGATAGCATGTTGTAATTGTGTGACCATGGTAGAGAACATACTTTTATTTACTTAATTATTTCTAAACAAAGGCCATTGAAGTGGTGTGGATCTTCTGTATTGGTGTTTTTCCTGATGTAATCCATGAAGGTAGATTACACAATGCTTCACACGAGATACTGAAATTTAGCTCAGATTATGTGGTGAAGTCCCCTCATGGAAACGTTTGGTTTTCTATAATTTGTCATTCTAACTTTTTAGTCCTCGGAATTTTCAGGGTCCTGGTGGTATCACCATTAATAAGACCGGTGCGGCTTTGATCATTGGAATATATGACGAGCCGATGGCGCCCGGCGTATGCAATATGATTGTTGAAAGGCTGGGTGACTATCTCATTGAACAAGGTCTCTAGGCATGTTGGTAAGTTGACGTCATAACCTCTTTTTCATCCTTGTTATTTCTTTTCATTTGGCTAGTGCGCTCCTCGTGGATTTAACTTATATACATTGACAGTATACCATGTAATATGCTTTACTTTATTGGTACTAATCTCACTTTATATAGACAATCACTTGTAATTATCTATTACGCGACTTCATAGTGCAAAAAATCTTTACGTTATCAGTATATAGAAGTTAAACTCTCTGCTTTAACCCACCCCCTTTGCTTCATTTCTTTGGGCAACTTATCATCTAATACTGTGTTAAATCTTTTGCAGTGAGTGAATATTCTACATAATTGAGTTGAGGCCATAAAGAAGTCTTGTGTGTTTTATGGGGGTGAGTTGTGTAACTCTTCTGTGTATCAACTGTACTGTCATTGTAACATTTTTATTCTTTTTATTTTGTGTTTCCTCTTAAGCTTTTGTTTTTGACCTATTGGTTGGTTATATATAATAATAGTGGAATGGCTTAAGTTTAATATTTGAGCTTTGATTAGATTGTTATTTTTCTTTTATTGTAACAATCATACTAGCTTCATTTATCCCAAGTTAACTGTCTTGATACAATCAAACTTTTTGTCATCATCTATAATAACATTTTACTATAACAACCAAGTTTTCTTTGCGATCGATTTCAATGAATCAATCTTGCTCAAAAAATTGATTAGATGGTTTATAAAAGTAGTACAAAATGGGTAAAGGAGGTCTCACGTTCACTTCCCAATAGAGGTAAAATAGGCAAAAATTTTAGGTGATTATTTTTATCTATTTAAGCCTTAGTGGATTGGAAGATAGCATGTGCCTTGCGAAATTAATCGAGGTGTGCGCAAGCTGACACGAACATCACGGTTAAACTCACGACATATCATATCAGAGTCTAGTCTAAACTCTAAAATGCACAAATTGAATTTTGCAAATGGATATTATTAGTAAGGTAAAATGGTTAGTCGTTCCCACCCCCTCCCCCCCACTAGCCCTCAGAATGCGTGGGGCTGAGATCCGATATTTACACCAATCAAATGATCTATCGTTTCTATTATCTTTCCAAGGAGTCAATATGAATATATGTTTATACTTCCTGAAGGGAAATAAAAGAAGCTTTTGGTAAAGGAAAAACTTATCACAAGTTGAACAGAATGAAAAAAGAAATGAAGAAAATTCATATGATAAAAGAATAACGGTGATTCTGTAAACCTTGTGATATATGTACAGAGAAATACACGATAGTACATGTGATTTTTTTTTTGGATAGTGATGAAAGAGCGGTACAAGTAGAATTAGAATATTAGAAGTATAGTAGGAATACGATTTTTCATATTTGTAAATTGTAACTTATATATATATATCAATTCATTAATGAAAATAATTAAGAGATTATATTCTTTCAAATGATATAATTTACTACATGAACAAGTTCATGACATTTTAGTTCTCGTGAATTCATATACTCATACCTAAAGATGCAAAAAGCTTGGTAATTAGAAAATAATCTGGTTGGCCATGCGTACTAATAGTTTGATACACGTACATGTGAAATTGAGCATAACCGAAATTCACATATTTAAACGAGTGGCAAATATCAAAGCAATAAACTATACCTCAATCTTGAATTAGTTAAAATTAAATCAAAATATAAAATAAGAATATTTTTATCCGTTAAAACAAGTTACATATTAAAAAATAAAATTAATATCATGTGAGTCAATTATTAAGCTGATAAAAAAAAGTTAGTTGGATTAATAAATTACAGTCTCATTCCAATATTATCAAGGACTCGTTTGGACATGATTTGAAATCATATTAATTTGAAACTGAAATTTTATTTGACAATTATGTTCATAAATAAATGTTGATTTGAAACTAAAATATAAAATCATGATTCCAAATTGCATGGCCGTTCAAATATCATCGGAAGGACGGACCACGGTTGGTCGGGGAGGGGGTGAGTTAAAAAAAAGGAAAAAATAAATTGTAAATTGATGGATTAAAGTAGAAGAAAATTAAATTAATTCCACCGATTGACCTTTTTGCCCCTACATATATCAAGAGGAAGAAGAGTAAAGCTGGACTCAAGTCCAAAACGGTTCCTCATTGGTCGAACTACGGCGACATTTGCTCTCTCTCTCCCTCCCGCCACCACCGCTGCAGCTTCTCATCTCCGATCCTCCGCGTCACGACGGCGATTTTGTCATCTCCGCCTCGTCAAGGTGAATGTAACACAGTTTACTGACTCGTTTAAGCCACTCACATTTCCCGCTTTTCTCCTTAATTCATGGTATTATACACACACATATGTACATTGCTTCTCTCTGTGTATGTGTAACTATTTATGTTTTTGTGTTTCTATTTTCGTTATAGATTACTTAACTTCGATGTGTATTTTATGTTTTTATTTTTATTTTCGGTGTAGTTTATTAGATTTGGATGTGGTTGATCCTCTCTGTTACTTGTTTTGGTGATGCAATAATGTAGCACTTATTATTGATATTTTTTGTTCTTTTCGGTGTATATCACTACTAGATATGTAGCTGTACATTTCTTCTCTCTGTGTGTGATTATTTATGTTTTTGTTTTTAATTTTATTTTCGATGTAGATTACTGTGAATTCAGACATGAAATTTTTATGTTTTTTGAAATAAAATTTACATTTTTGGAAACTATGTAAAGAGTACTATAAGTCACAATAATTGACAATTCAAAATATTTAAAAGACATGAAAAAATTATGATCAAAGAAAAACTCGAAAAAATTTGAAATCCAAAAAGTGTCACATAAATTGGGACGGATGGAGTACTAGATATGTAGCTGACATTTCTTTTTCTGTGTGTGTGTAATTATTTATATTTCTGTTTTTCTTTTCGCTGTAGATTACTAGATTTGCAGCTGTGATTGATTTCTCTGTTCCTTATTTTGGTAGGAATAATGTAGCACTGAATTTCTTCTGAAGTTCATAATACACACACACTGTGACACTCGTGTAGTATTATTTATATTTTTTGTTCATCTTTTCGGTCTATATTATAATAGATATGTAGCTGTACATTTCTTCTGTGAGCGTGTAATCACTTATGTTTTTGTTTTTTTTCCGACGTGGATTACTAGATTTGGATGTGGTTGATCTTCTCTGTTCCTTGTTTTGGTGATGGAGTAAGTAGCACTCGATTTATTCTGAATTTCATGACACACACACACTATAGTTATTGATATTTTTGTTGTTCTTTTCGGTGTATAGCTGTACGTTTCTTCTGTGAGTGTGTAATTATTTCTTTTTTTTTTCCACTATAGATTACTAGATTTGCAACTGTGATGGCTCTTCTCTGTTCCTTGTTTTGGTGATGGAATATGTACCACGCAGTTTCTTCTGAAGTTCATGATACACACACACATAGTTATTGATATATTTGTTCATAAATGTATATTACTAGATATGTAGCTTTGATTTGGTTTCCTAAGTTAATTATTGTGGTGATGGAATAATGCAGTAGTCAATTTCTTCTGAAGCACGGCTATGGTTGTACTCATTTGCTGAAGTGTAGGTTGGGATGTGTTGCCTTTTAATCTTAAATTTTGTATGGTTCGAGTATTTTCTCGATTTGTTGTTTCTGTTGATTCCTCGGTTAGTTGAATTTCGGTGTGGTTAGAGCTGATAGTATGCTGGTTATCAAAACAAAGTTGATAGTATGTTTGTTAATTTGGAGATCTCTATTTTGATTTCTTATGTGTATTACTGTGGTTTTGTAAACTCAGCAGTGTGAGCTTTGAAAAGAATAGCCTAGGTCCAAAGTCCATTTCAAATGGACCTTGGGTCATTTGAAAACCTTGCTCGCGTTCGCATTGACGTGAAAATATGGTTTACTTGTCAGTAGAGTGTACAACTATCTTTGGTTTATTTTCTCTTGTTTAGCTTGACAACAGTTTACCTCTTTGCTGACTGAATCTTTACTTATCTATTTATCTTGCTTTTCTTTTCAGGGAGTCCATCCATATTGACCTAGATGGATCAGGTAACAGATGTAGTCCTCTGTATCTTTGTCACTTCTAATTTACTTTATGCTTCTTTGGATGGTAATATTGGGGGTACTTGTAGTATGAAAAAGTTGAAAAGATTGGGGAAGGAACGTATGGTGTAGTGTACAAGGCTCGTGATCGTGCAACTAATGAAACCGTTGCTCTGAAAAAAATACGTCTGGAGCAAGAAGATGAGGGAGTGCCAAGTACAGCTATTAGAGAAATTTCTCTTTTGAAAGAGATGCAGCACGGAAACATTGTGAGGTATAATATGGTCGTTATAGTTTATTTAGAACCAATATGAACTATATGATTGTGATTGCAAACAAAGTGTGACTTAGGCTGTATTTTGCTTTCCCGTGACTATGATATCTATGTGATGCAAGTTATAATGGAAACTTAATGCATGTGTCTAGTTTTCCTCCATATCAGTTAATTCACGGTCTTTTCTGTTTATAGTAGTAATGTTGTTTGAACTGCCCTGGGTATTTGTCCTGTTTTACCCCCTTGTTTTACTTTGTTAGTATTTTTCTGTTTTGAACTTCGATCTTCTAGAAATGTTTTCCATCAGTCTTTTTTTAAGGGTAATCTTTGCCTTTACAGAGAAGGTGAAGCAGCATGATCTAGTCTTAGAAACTTATCACTTGAATCATGTGTGGGAGATCCTAATGCACTGTACATAGCTCTTCAGAAAACTTTGATCGTCTGTTTGTGATTGTTAATGTATGTGGGTTACAAACACTAGGTGATCTCTTCCCATCTGTCCTAGCCTTGGTGGACAGAGTTACCTAGTACTTGATGCTTGTGGGAGGTGGTAGATATCTCGTTGAATTTAGTTGAGGTGCGCGCAAGCTGGCCCGAACACCACGGTTATCAAAAAAATAAATAGAGTGTATGTGGGTCAATTGTATTGTTTGCTTACAGCAGGTAGTGAAGCAGGAAAAGTATATAGTTTCACTTATATTTTTGACACGTGAAAGCTTATTTAACATTATTGTATCAAGTATTTAGATGTTAAGCATCAATGCAACATGACCTTGTTCCATTGGATGAACTTTGGGTTGTGTAGTGATGATTAATTTCAGCCAACTCAGTAATTGAGGAGCCTCTTATTCATTCTGAAATGGAGAATAGAGAACACTCCAGCATTCTAAGCTTGTAGTTCTTGTAGGTGTCCCTAGATTCCACAAAAAATTGTATGAGCTAAGATTTTCAGTTTGATTCTTTTAACATGTGACAAGACAATGTGCTTCGATCCTCTATATCATTGTGTTTGAAAGGTGAAGAGACTTTGCTAGTTTCAGTTGGTGTGCCACCATGGGATCTCAGGTTCAAATCCTAGTGGAGGCAAAAATACTAGGTGATTTCTTCCCATCTATCCAAGTCTTGATGGATAGAGTTACCCGGTATTTGTCTTGGTGGGAGGTAGCAGGTAAGCCGTGGAATTAGTCGAGGTGTGCGCCAACCGGCCAGACACCACGGTTACTAAAAAAAGGTTTCAGCTGGTGTGCTTTTGTGATGATGGGTAAACACAAAAAGAAATATTAGAATATGCTTGGTGGCTAGCATTTTAGTGATATATGTGTGACTGAGCCAGGGTGTACTGTTGTAGGTGTGAGCTGTTGTCCACCTTAGGAATTTCAGTTTGTGTAATCACGATTCTAAATGGAATTCGGACCGGAGAGGGGGAAAGGTGGGGGGTGGGGGTATACTATGAATACCGTGGATGATTGGGTTATGTTCATTTCTGGAGCAGCATTCTTGCTTTTGCTGATTGAATTATGAGTTAGTTTAAAGAACAGATGCAAACATGTATACAATAGTAACTTGGGTTGCAGTACTGAGTTGTTCTTTCTAATGTGGGAGAAGATATTTTTGAACTTTATATCTGAATCTTTTCTAATATCGAAAAAAAGTTACTATTATTTGGAAACAGGTTGCTGGATGTGGTTCACAGCGAAAAGCGGTTATATCTAGTCTTTGAATATCTTGAATTGGATTTGAAGAAGCACATGGATTCATCTCCTGAATTCTCTAAGGATCCCCGTGTTGTAAAAGTGAGTAAGATCTATGTTCCTTTGGAGGTTGCTTTCATTGTTGTATTTAGCTGCTTCATCTGTTGCATTACTTCTTTATGAAGCTTGTCATAACTCTGTTTAGCAGTCTTAGTTGAAGAGGAAGGAGATGCACCTTACACAATAGATAGAATCATAGAATATATGATTATCCGAGTATGTAATGTGAGAAAGTATCACCACCTAATGGTAAAAGGGTTGTCAGGTTGAGACGTTTCTTGTTCTTGGTCAATGAAGTAATATCTCCAATTTTGCAGACGTTTTTGTATCAAATGCTCCGTGGTATTGCTTATTGTCATTCTCATAGAGTTCTTCACCGAGATCTGAAGCCTCAGAACTTGCTGATAGATCCACACAGCAATGTGTTAAAGCTTGCAGATTTTGGATTGGGTAGGGCATTTGGTATTCCTGTTAGAACTTTCACTCATGAGGTATGTATTCTTTGAAACAAAATCACCAAACCAGCCTATATTACCGTTGTATCATGTTGTTCCATTTGAACTAATTTGTTTAATTTGTTTGTTAGGCTGAAAAAATAAAATGATTGAATTATCATGTCTCTGTCTATTTGATTTAAAAAGCAGATACTCTGTTCATATTTATTTTCTAGCATATCGTCGACCCTTTTGAGCTTGTTTCTTTTGAAATCTAAGTTCTAACAGTAGACTTCATTGTTTCAGGTGGTGACATTATGGTACAGGGCACCTGAAATACTGCTTGGATCAAGGCACTACTCTACTCCAGTTGATGTGTGGTCAGCTGGTTGCATATTTGCCGAGATGGTTAACCAGCGGCCCCTGTTTCCTGGTGACTCAGAGATTGATGAACTTTTCAAGATTTTCAGGTATTATCATGCATATCCAGTCCTTTAATGAATGCTTTGTTACTTCTCAAAGTGAACATACAACAACAACATACCCAGTGAAATCCCACACTGTGGGGTCTGGGGAGGGTAGAGTGTACACAGACCTTAACTCCACCTTGGTAGGTAGAGCGACTGTTTCCGGGAGACCCTCGGCTCAAGACAAAGCATAATCACAAGCAAAACAATCAAAACAAATTAAAACAAATCACGAGTAAAGCAATAGTAAAGAGTAAAGCAAGAGAAACGGTCAGACTCCGATAAGGAATTAAAGCGGTATAAAGTGCATTCGAACAAAAGGGAGCAATAGCTAACACAACTAAATAAGCTAAACAAAATACACTAAAGAACACATAGCAGCAGAAATCAAACTACAGTGGATTATAAAACAATAATGTGCCTATAAGTGTGATAGGCTAATCGGGCCTACAGTAATAGCTACAAACTATTATTTTTATAGGAAGTATTTCTTATCTACTTACGCCCTGTCCTCCTTGTATATTATTCCAATTCCATCAGAAAGAAAGTCATTTTTATTGAATGGTTTTTCATGGATGGTTCAAGTGGCCGCTGTTATGACATAGACCAAAATTAGAATCCTAGTAGAAGAAAGGGGCTTAGGAGGGGTTGGACAACCGAAATAGAAGAACTTAAATGTTAAAGGCCTGCAGTTCTGAATTCTTCATGCTGAAAGACATACTAATCAACCAATTAATATTTATAATCAACCAATTAATATTTATAATCAACTCTCTGTCTCTCTGCTCTCTCTCTATGGGGTTGTTAGGTTGTGAAAAGGTTTAAAGATTGAGTTTGTAGTACAGTTTATGAGTCTCCACACACTCATAGTGTGTATTTCATATAAAATATATTGCAGTATAGTAAGAGAATGTTTGTGAGAATTCTTGAATTATGTTATCTCATATCTTTGTTTCCTTGTGTTTATGTTATTAAATCTTTTCACTATTGTCATGATTCCCTACTATTTTACTGTATGAAGAGTGGTGGGTACTCCAAATGAGGATACATGGCCTGGAGTGACTTCTTTGCCTGATTATAAATCTGCCTTTCCAAAATGGCCTGCTAAGGTAATCTAGAGTTTCTCAATTATTTTTCTCTTTTTATTCACCTCTAATACTAGCCCGATTCTCTTGCTAATATTATCACATTTCTAAAGAATGCTTAATTCAAGCCCTTTACATTGCAGGATCTGGCAACTGTAGTCCCGAATCTTGATATAGCAGGACTTGATCTCCTTGGTGTAAGTTTGTTTTATAAATGATATAAACATCTTGTGAGTACAAAGGTTTCTTGTATTATGAATGAAACTCCAGCCGTTCTGCCTGGTGTTTCCTGAGAAAATTCAGTGAAATAATTATCGAGTACTCACAGCTAGAATAATTATAACTATTCTGAATGACGTTGACATTGATAGCAAAAAGAGATTGAGTAAATAAATATTCTTAAGGGAAAGGGAAGTTCCAAATTGCAAGTGCTCATTCATATTCTTGTTTCAGTCACTTTAGTCTAGGTCTTTTTGTTCCCTTTCTTACTTCTCTCTCTCTCTCTCTCTCTCTCTCTCTCTCTCTCTCTCTCTCTTTTTGAACTTATATTTGGAGATCACCTATTGGGGGCTAGGACTGTTTGTTGCAGTTAACTTATATTCAAATCATTGTTTTTTTCATGTAGCAGATTATATAAAAGGCTTAGTGCTTTTATCCATAGTACATGGACAACAAGTTGGTGTATAATACAATTATATGCATAGGCTTCACTCTTTTGCCTGAAAATCCATGGCCTCATTACTTTCAGAAAATGCTCTGCTTGGACCCTAGCAAGAGAATCACCGCGAGGAGTGCCCTTGAACATGAGTACTTCAGGGATATTGGCCGTGTTCCATGACTCTGCATCTTCATCCACAACACGATGTGAATTTGGTATGTTAACTACAGGGTTTTCTTCTGAGAGATTTATGTGATCTTTAGTGCTTTTATTTTTTAAAATTTCATCAAACATGATTCAATCCATGTTAAGAGTGATCTTAACACATCGTTCATGTATATCTCTTGTTCCAGCTTTTCTGCCACAATATGTGTTTACAATTTGGTTCTATCTTAGGTTCAGGAGCAATCATACATTCATGCTTCAGCCAGGGCACACTGAATTACTGTTTCATGATCGGATTGGTGTGCATTTAAATTTCTTGCATAGTTTGATACCGGAATTGTAGGACAAGATGATTACCACGTCTTCGGTTATACTTGAGTACTATTTCTGGAGGATGCAGGCTACAGTTCTGGTTTTACCAAGTTATGTTTTGGTACTGTATGAATTTTTTTCTGGATCTGACAACAGAGAAAACTGGCTTCACAATATTTAGGACTCTTCATGAACTTCTGCACAGAATATGACGATTTCATTTTGATGAAAAATTGCTTTTTGTGAAATTATTTGCAAGCAATTGAATCGATTAATCTAGACTGAAAATATGGAAATGTATATTTTTTGCTCAACACGGGGTTGGTTTCGGAGAGAATTGTTCATTTTGCTTAGATGGATCCGCTTTAGAGTCTCTCGGTTGAGATAACTCTACATCTAGCTCATTCATCCTTATAGTGAAGAAAATATTTATCAAGTAAATACTATTGACTTAATACGGAGTTTATTTAAGAATCAAATGGAGATCTTATAAAAATTATTAAGTTGGACGATCATTTGAGAAATTTGAAAGTTTAGTCGTGATGTGGCAGCATCTTTCTGGCATCAAAAAGTTGATTTTTGAGGTGAAATGATTTTCTAGAATGTTGGGTTGGATGATTTATAGGAGTTTATCGCGTATATGATCATTCTAGTTATTGGAAGTGGTGTAATAAGTCATTTTTATTTTATCTACGATAGCAGAGGATTTTATCTTCTAGATCGAGCTCATCACACGAGGCTTGGCTAGTGTGGGTTACCTCTCCTGTGGTTTGCGAGCTATTGCACAAGAATTGAATTTGCCCTGTGCGCACTCAAAAAGGATAGTGGCTATGAGTTTTCATGTCATAAAAAAAGTCGCTCAATTATTGGAAACAATGTATCAAATTTTCTCTTCTTTATTTTGTAACAGAGAAATCACTTTATTATCACTATGTTGCGCCACAATGTTTGAAAGTCAAAATATAAAAAATATAAAAGCCAACCATTTTAACTATCCAGACTATGAACCCAACTAGCATCATCCTTTTGTCGTTACAAAAACTAGAAAACTGATATGTGAAGAGTATACAGTTCCCTTTAGGCCTTTACACGCACAATCACACCCAGAAGTCAAATTAATATTTACTTCGTATATTCAATTGGTGTCAGCCTGTTGTGCGAAGCAGTGTCGGATGTCACTCCTTTCTAAAGGTGTCTCCACCATTGCCCATAGTCGAGGATGCCGCCATGGTAAAGCATGGTGCGCACTTAGTGTTTACACCAATTTAAAAATGTAAGACGTGTTTTTCATACGCATAATTAACTTAGCCTTGGTTAAGTGATATTTCACATGCTAAGTTTAATTGTTTGATTTGATATAAATATCGAATGTGGATAAGTATTCACATTTATGATGTCATTCTGGCCCGGGGGTGCCAAATTTTTTTTTTTAAAATTATTTTTCAGGAAATAAAAGATAAAAAAAGGAACTTTCTATTGGAAACATGAACTTTGCATTAATAAGCTTTGACATATTTTATACAACAGAATGGCTGACATTTTCTCAGTACCATGCATATTGTTAATAATATTTCATGATAAGAAGATTCTATATATCATTTATATATATGCAGCAATATCCTTGTATCAGCTACTTGAAGGAAGATCGTGAGGGGCTTGTTCATTTCGAATTTGATGCTGCTTTCGACATCAAACATAAGCTGAATCTCATCTTTCCATCTACAAAGTTAAAATGGTAAAAGAAGTTAGGTGCCATATATAAACATCGTCTATATAAAGAGACGAATTCAAGATTTAAGATAATGGCAATAAAATACCACTTAATTCATTACTCGTGGCAATAAATGCAAGTAGTAAACATTACTTCCATTTCATATTATTCTTTTATCGTTTTGGCAAACTGAATTTATCTTAATAGATATTTGTTTTAGAAAAACAAGATGTATCTATGACTTCTTTTCCATTTTCACCTTATTCGTGTTCTAAATAGTGGAGTGCTAATTAATTGACATATGTAAGAGAAATAAAAGGTAGTTCAAATAAATACTCTAATAATTAAGGTTATTTAATATCTTTTTTAAGCAATGGAACCTTGGAGTAACCGGTAAAGTTGCTGCCATGTGATCAGGAGGTCATGGGCTCAAGCCGTGGAAACAGCCTCTGGCAGAAATGCAAGGTAAGACTGCGTACAATAGACTCTTGTGGTCCGACCCTTCCCCGGACCCCGCTTATAGCAGAAGCTTAGTGCACCGAGCTGCCCCTTTAATATATTTCTTAAGGAATACGAAACAACTGCAAATGACAAATAATATGGAGCAGAGGTAATAAATGTGTTTCGAAACTATTCTTAAATTATATACTACATTTGCCTATGTATCTTATTAGAGAGAGATAGACCTGAAAGTAAGTTTCAAGCTTAGTCTTTAGAGTAGCATACTCTTGTTTCACTCCTTGGAATGTATTCTTGCACCTGCAAAATTTGGTCCATAAATAATAAGGTTAGAAGTTCTGTACACTGACGTTAGTCTATAATATTTTTATACCATCATATTAAATTACACGTGTAACAATTAGAATATTTATAACAAACATGAGTTGATAATTAACTTTAAAGTAGAATAAATAACTTCTTAACGTTTCCAAATATCTATTGTTATATCAAGGAAACTAGCTAGCTAGAAGTAGGAGGAGGCAAGAATCTTTACCCTTCTATATTTTTTGCATTACAATATTCCTGAAACTGAGAACATTGTCTTTTTACTCTTCTGGCACCAATGCTGCAACAAAAGTTTTAATATTAAATATTGTAATTCATTTAGTAAAGAGAAATACACATATATGGAAGGTATTGTTAGTTCTAGAGTTCGAGATATCTAAGTTTAGACGCAATAAGCATTAACAATTTGTCGAAAATACCTTTAATGAACTGAAAATACCTTTAATGAACAAATTAAGTAGGTTCAACTTGAAACAGTTTTATATAATGACAACATAAAAAATTCACACTATCAAGTCACCTTAAACGTAATTAAGGGTAACTAGCCCATAACTAGTGGAAACAAGAAAAAAAAAGAAGATAAGCGACATTTACAATATTAATGGATTATAAATGGAACAGACAAAACAAAAATGTATTTACACACTATCGATATGATAAATTCTTAATAGACATACCAAAAAAACGAGAAGGGGCAACATTTTAATAGGGATCCCATAAGAACTCAGCGGTCCAGATTTCGGCTTATGTAACTGCCTACGCCTTACCCAAATAGTCAATCGGATTTAGAGTTAATTTTTTCTAGTCAATATAATATACACAGTTATATATATACCTGTGATGGACGGTTGTTTAGGTTAATTTTTCTTTTAATAATGATTTTGGGAAAGAAAAATCAAATTCAGTGATAAAAGTATGGAGGATTTTGGGATATGTGGCCTACTTCCTCCAGATCTAACGTATCTATCAATTAAATTCTCTTTTCTTCATCGGATCGATACTTACCTACCTACTCCTGCTCCTATCGGGTCCAAGAAAGTTGATGCTCGATTCCCCGACCCATTACTCATTCCTTCCTGACTCGATAGGGATTAAATTCTCGAATACATGCATGCAAATGAAGCAGTATACATAATCTTTGAAAAAAGTCATGATACGAACTCCAAAATGATTAGATTCTCCACTACAATTATATATTTGTCTAGGAATCAAGAAAAAGAATTACTACTAAAGATAATGATATTCTTTAAGTGATTCAAAGTAGAAAAGTAACTATTCTGCAAAAAAAATAAAAACAATCCAACTTGTTCAATTCCCTTTTTGGTAAAGTTACTATTTTTATTACTAAAAACAATTAAAATGTTGGGGGAAAAGAATCTGCAAAATTTGAGGTGAAAAAAAAAAAGTGGAGATCAGAAGAAAAAAGAGGATTGAGAATCATGCAAAAATGACTAAAAAGTCTAAGTGGAATATGAGAATAAGAATTTTACTTGTTTTTCAACCCTACTCAATAATTGGTTGATAATTTATTCACAAACTTTTATAGTTTGGCTATATTCAAGGGGAGGTCCAAATGTGGACCCAAATTGATTCATTAAACTTTTCTATCTTTTTTTTATTCTGTGAAAAAGGTGACTCAACACATAAGTACAAAGATAATACTATAGGAGGTACGCATCAATAATATAATAATTATTTTATTATCAGCACAAATCGTTATAATATTTAGTTTATTATTTATTCTAGGTAGCAAATCAATACTACTAAATACTTTTTTAATTAGTAAATCAATACTACTAATTATTGTGCAATTAATCTTAGATAATTCGATTGTACAAATATTTTTTGCACTGTCCATGTTTAATTTTTTTAAATAATTATTGATGTGCTTATGTGAATTTGGACATGATACCTTGAGCTGCTACCCTTGAATTGGTACATCATATTATCCAGCCTAGCAAAATCATAGGGTCCATTTTCCCTGCATAGAACAAAAGAAAAGGAATATTTGGGCAAGCATTAATTTCTTTTATGTTCTTTTAAGTGATGCCACATTGATGTTATATAAAGTGAGTTGCTAACATGTTTATATACACTTATCACGGGTATTATTAACATTTTAGTGACGATTATACTTGAGTTTCCATGACTTTATATGTACAAAATGATCGAATGTTAACTTATTAACACTGTTTTTGATATTCAAATAGTATAATTTTGTACCAAAAAAATAAATTAAACGCCTTACAGTGCAAGTTCAATATTGCGAATAAATCTGGCTGAATCTGTGTAAAAAAGCTTGACAACTTCTTCAACAAAGTTAGGGTTTGCATCATCTTGCAATTCTTCAAGATGAATAAATTGTTCATCTAGGTATCCCTGCACAAATAATACAAACTAATCTAAGTTAGTCACCATGTAATAATTAAATACGTGTTAATTTAAATTTTATCTGCTGACGATGTAAAATATTATTTATGGATTAATTATCGTTTGACTGACTCCAACATGCATACTTTCCTTTTTAGTCTGTCCGAAAAAGAATGTCACATTTTCTTAATTAGAAACAATTTAACTTTAAACTTTTTTTATTTAATTCATAATGAGATGATATAATGTAGCCATAAAAAAATTATAATTTATTTTAGACCATTATTCAATAGTCTTACTTCATTTTTTAAATTTTGTATCCAGTCAAATACTGCCACATAAATGGAGACGGGGCTAGTTTTTGAATCGTAAGTAATAAAACTCACATGGAAAAAATAATTAATCAATATAATAGCATCGCATGTTTACACCAAACTATCGCTTATTACAGTTAAGTGATAGGGTGAGATGATGATACCTATTATTGACAATCGTTGGGATAAAGGTGCATATAAAAAGCCACGTGTTTATTAGTTTGTGTAAGCAACAGGTGTAATTAAGTTTTTTCAAATTGAAACTTCACAAAAACTAATGTCTTTCCATATAATAGTGCTACTACATATATGTCAAATAGAGCCAAAATCATTACCTAAAGCCAGAATGATTTGTGAATTTTGTAATTAAATTTAAGAGAAATAATTACATGCGACTAAATAATTAAATAAAAATATGACCTGATCCAAGAGGCTTCTCCTCATGTACGCAGCTTGGCGTTGCTTTTGGTTCTTCATTTTTTAAATTTATTTGAAAAGGGATGAAAATTGAAAATATTGTAAAGAAATATAATCTCTTTGAAGAATACAAAGGGGCTATAACATACTATTGCTAAAGGCTAGAATTGTATGTATATATAGGCAAAGAAAGTGAGAAGATACAAAGAAGAAAAAGATTGAAAAATGGTCCAAATCTTAATAATTCGATCGACACCATCACATGAAGAACCTCTTCTTTTTTTCTTCTCTTGGACCAAATCCCTATTTTTTACTTTACCAAAACAAGGAAAATAAAAGTTAGCTATACATTTATTTAGCAGTATTTTATAGTATTTATAGAGAGAAAATGCTCACAAAGAATGAACAAATCAGTATTACATATGTATGATTATTAAGGTAGTTCACTTTAAAGGTTCGTTACTAAAATTTGAAGTAACAAATAATCTTAACATGAAAAGTAAGTTGTAATTTGAATGTCTTTTATTTTGAACATTTGAACAGCATTTTGGAGTGTTTGAAGAACTTTCATCAGATTATTTGTAATAGACTTCTTAGATTCCCTTGGAATAAAGTCATACATCTTTGGTAGAGAGCATTTCATTAACTTAAAGTGAGATTTTTCTGCGCGAATCCGAATTAACATTCCGTCTTCAAAGCAAGTATCAGACAAATTAAAGAGTGGAAACAAAAAAATTGTTAGGCTGTACTGTCAAATGTCATAACTCTAGTTAGTCATGTTGTATAATTTACCCTACAACTATCCATTACTTGATGTATTCAACATTTAGATAATGCTATAATTCAAATACAAGAGGAGTGAATTGGGTGTTTGTGAAATTCAGCTATTGAAGATTAAGTTTGGAAGTAGTTAGGTTAATTTTGAGAGAGAATCGACCATTGGAAGAGAGGAGAAATTTTATTAACTGAACTTATGAAGAAATGAGCCTTACATGTTGTATATATACATCTACAAAATATCTCAACTAACTAACTGCCTTGATAGCTGTATTGGTATCATTACCACTAACTACAATTAACAACTTCTTAACTATCTAGTCCTAGTCAGCTCAATTCAATTCAACACTCCCCCTCAAGCTGGGGTGGAAAACATTTAACACTCCTAGCTTGGATAGTAGAAAATGATGCTGACTAACTCCCAGACCCTTTGTGAGCACATCTGCTAGCTGAAGTTTTTTTCCAACAAACTCTGGCTTGATCAACCCTTCCTTTAGCTTTTCCCTTACAAAATGACAATCGATTTCTATATGCTTTCTTCTCTCATGGAAAATGGGATTTGAAGCTATCTGCATAGCAGCTTTGTTGTCACAACATAACTTCACATGTGTATCTATTAGTATCTTAAGATCTTTCAACAAACCAACTAGCTGAATCACATCTGCCACTGCAGTGGCCATACTCATCTACTCAGCTTCTGATAAGCTCTTGATATTTGTGTGTGCTTCTTTAATTTCCAAGAAATCAATGAATCGCCAAGTCGTATGATATACCCTGTGACAGACCTCTTTGTGTTTGGGCAAGCTGCCCAATCTAAATCAGAAAAGGTTGTGAGTTGATTAATAGGACTTCTACTCAAGAGAATGTCTTGTCCAAGTGCATTGTTCAAGTATCTAAGCACCCTTAAAGTAGCTTCCCAATGGGACCTCTTTGGTTGTTGCATAAACTGGCTCAAGACCTGAACTGCAAAGCATATATCGGGTCTTGTAATGATCAAGTAAATTAATTTGCCAATCAGTTGTGATAACCATGAACATCTGCTAATAAATGATCATTTATCTTTTTCAATCATGTATCTGTGTTATTCAATAATGTGTCATACTCCACTGTTGTGAGCTTAGCATTTAACTCCATAGGTGTGGAAGATGGTTTTGCTCCACTCAAGCATGCTGTAGCTATTAACTCTAGTGTATATTTTCTTTCATTCAACAAAATACCATTTTTAGACCTCATTACTTCAATTCCTAGAAAATATTTGAGGTGTCCTATGTCTTTCATTTTGAAACTGTTGTGTAGAGTCTGTTGTGCTTCTTGAATCACGAGTGGCTGCTTCCTGTGATCAAAATATCATCAACATACATCAAAATGATCAATATATCATCACTTGCCTGCTTAGTAAAGAGTGAATGACCAAAGGGACTCTGGTTATATCCTGCTTGCAGTAATGCACTAGACAATTTGATATTCCATTGTCTAGATGTCTGTTTTAAATCATATAGTGACTTCAACAGTTTGCACACCTTAGTCTCCCCCTGTCTGTGAAAACCTTGAGGTAAAGCCATGTAGACTTCTTCAAATAAGTCCCCTTGTAAGAATGCATTGTTTACATCCATTTGTAATAGAGGCCAGTCTTTGGATGTTGCTATGCTTATCATTGTCCTGATTGTGACCATTTTTGCCACAGGTGAAAAAGTTTTATGGTAATTAAGGATTTCCTTTTGAGTATATCCTTTTGCAACCAATCTTGCCTTATACTTGTCAACACTTCCATCTATCTTATACTTTATTTTGAACACCCGTTTGGACCCTATAACTTGTTTACCTTGTGGTAAATCCACCACTTTCCAAGTGTGATTGGCCTCCAGAGCTGATATTTCATCCTCCATAGCTATAATCCATTTTCTACATTGAGATGTTTTTTTAAAAGACTTGGGCTCAGTTTCAGCAGACAATGCACTCAAATAGGCTTGATAACTATCAGACAAATGAGAGTATGAAATTGAATTGGCTATGGGATATATGGACTTTGTCGAAGAGGTAGAAGGAATAATATAGTCATTAAGACATGTAGGAGCTTAATAACTCTACTAGGACTTGAACTGTGAACAAGATGATCTGCAGGAAGAGTAACAAGTATTGGTTCAGCAATAGGAATATCTTGCCCATGTACTTCCTCTCTTGGATTTTCTAGATTCTCAGCAACACCATCAGGAACAATATCATGGATATCATCAAGTGGTTCTATAGTAACAATATTAGGAACATCTGATGGTGTAATAGTATTCACAAGAGGTATAGGATTTGAATTATCTTGACTCAAAACAAGAGGTTATGTGCCTTCATGTGATGTATCAGTGTTATTTGAAATAGTTGAGGACTCAAACATATTAGGTGACTGAGAAATAAGCAACTATTGGTAAGAAAACTAAGATTCTCTGAAACTTACATCTCTGCTCACAAAGAATTCATGATCAATCAAGTCATATAACTTGTACCCCTTTTGAGCTCTGAATATCCCAAGAATACAGAACTCCTAGTTCTAGGAGAAAACTGTTATTAATCTGTATTCCAAAAAACCAGTAAACAATAAACACTGAAAATAAACAGAATCAGTGTTGAAAAAATAAGAATAATTTTTCAGAATATAATCGAGCCCACTTAGTTCAAAGTGTGTCCTTAAGGAAATTATTCCCCTCACAGTACTCGAGGTTGATGGAATATCCCCTCCCAGGATAGAACGATTATCTTACCAGAATAGTAGTACTTCAAACTCTGGTAGCGGCGAACCACTCAACAGTAGTATATCACACAGAATTTATTCGTGCAGAAGAAGAAGAAGATTTTGTAGTTCAGAAAATTAGTAAGTAATATTCTGAGGAATCAAACGAGTTTATAGCCATGGAAGTACTGTTTCTGAATGTTTGCAACCTTTCTGAACAGCCACTGAAAATGGTGGGAAATTTAAATAAGGAAAAGAAATCGGGTCGCGGGTCAGACACGCGGATCCGGCCGGGTCGCGGGTCAGACACGCGGATCCGGCCGGGTCGCGGGTCAGACACGCGGATCCGGCCGGGTCGCGGGTCAGGGTCACTAACGGGTAGGATTGGATAAGTTAATTAATTTAATTAAATAATGATTAATTAAATAATTAAAAATTAAAGAAAATTTGGTCCAAAATTTGACCAAATCCGAAGCCGAAGCCGAGCCGAGCGACGACGACGCGAGGGGTCCTTGCCCCCTCAACCCTTTTACTGACAAGAAGGAGTAATTCTACTTATAAGTAGAAGAACTTTTCTTTCCACTACCGATGTGGGACAAATGCTTATTTTATAAAGCAAGAGGGAACTCCCACTTTCTTTCCACTACCGATGTGGGACAACTCCCACTTTTCTTTCCAATCATTTCCCATTCACCAATATCAATACCCAACAAAAACCTGTCTCTTTTGGGCAATCTACTAGTATAACATAAACATCCAAATACCCTCAAGTGGTTTAATGCTGGTAACCTACCAAACAACATTAGGTGTGTTTCCTTTCAGTGTGTTAGTTGGTAATCTTTTGATCAAGTAGACTGTAGTCTTGATACATTCTACCCAGAAGTGAATGGAAACTGAACTCTGGAACCTCAAAGCCTTTGCCATCTCTAATATATGCCTATGTTTTCTCTCCACAGTGCCACTTCGATGTGGTGTATATGCACAACTACTTTGATGCACTATGCCGTTAGAAGCAAATAACTCTATTCATGAAGAATTGAAAAACTCAGAACCATTATCATTCCTTAGGATTTTTACAGACAATGCAAACTGATTCTTTATTAATGCCAAGAAATCTCTAAGAACCACAACTACTTCACACTTAGAGTGTATTAGACAAATCCATGTGTACCTACTATAGTCATCCACTATTGTAACAAAATAGTATTTCTTATCATGAGTAGGTTTTCTATAAGGTCCCCAAATATCAACATGCACTAAGTCAAATACATGTAAAGAAGAACTACTACTAACAAAAATTTCAATCTACATTATTTTGCTAAAGGACATATCTCACAGGTCGTATATCCTTGTTTGGGATGTGTTGAAAAATACTGATGTGCTTTAGAGTTATGATTGATGCATGTCCCAGTCTTGAATGCCATAGCTTTTCATCTACACTTCTGCTACTACTTGACACTACTGAATTTATTGTAGCTTGCACCTGTTGCCTTTGTAGTATGTATAGACCATCCTTCTCTCTAACAATCCACGTCACTTTGCCAGTAAAGAGTTTATGAAATAGACAAAAATTTGGGCAAAACTATACTGAACAAGAGAGTTTCCTAGTCAGTTTAGATACTGACAACAGGTTGAACCTAAAGTTGGGAACATGTAGCACTTTCTGCAACTTATGTTTCTCAAGAATTTCTGTACTTCATGTTCCCTCTATAAGACATTTACTTTCTGTTGGCACTTGTACTACATTGTTTTTATGATTCTCTAGTTTTCTGATGGTATTAAGAAGATCTTTACTAGGTGTGATATGATGTGTTGCACCACTATCTACAATCCATTCATAATCACAACCTGCTTTTCTTAAGAAGGATGTTATACCTGTCATGTTTGCTTCACAACTTCTTATTCCAGTGTTGTCCATCCTTTGCACCATGTCATTATACTACTCTTCTGAAAACTGATTCACTGTAACATTGCCCCTACTAGATGTTGCTTCCGCTTCCCTTGTAAAGTGTGCTACTGCAGGTTTGTGTCCAGTATTTAATCTAAAATTTCCAGTACAATACTTGACTTTATCAGTTTCTTTCTATTTGCTTTTAAAATCTGGTGGATATCCTACTAGCCTATAGCATTTTTCTGTAGAATGACCTTTACAACCACACATCTCACAAGTTGCACCAGTCCCAAAGTTTCTTCCATTACCAAACTTCTTATACTTATAGCCTTGTGTTCTTCCCGTTAACAATGTCAAAGTCTCTCTAGCCTTATCCATCACACCTAGTGTTCTTTGACTCTCCCCTTATGCTGCAATAGCATAAGCTTCATTGACAATTATCACATATTTTCTAGCTAATATATTACTTCTAATAGTTCCATAACTTTCATTTGGTCCCATTAAAAACTGAAGTAACCTTTGTGACTTTAAATGTGCAACATAACCTGAAAACTCATCACAATCATAACCTGGTAAATGTATCAATACATCTATTTCTGCCAATAGATCCTTCAACCTCGAGTAGTAATTAGTAACAGAGTTATTACCTTGCTTCAAAGATGCAATTTTAGTCCACAAATGATACGATCTAGTCAAATCAGATCTATCAAACCTCTCTTCAAAATCTAGCCAAATTTTCTTTGCATTCGATGCATCATGATGCCAAGTAACAATTCACTTGTGATTGTGCTTGCTATCCATGATACAACCATTGCATTGCATTTTTTCCATTGTTCCTTTAATACTCCTTTGTATCTGCTCTTAACACTGGTTTCATTAACGAAACCTAATTTTTCCTTTCCTCTGAGTGCCAATTTCATTTACTACTCCATAAATCACAGTTCTCCGATCCTATGCGCTTCATCAGAATTAGAACTACACCTGAAGCATTCGAAGCTTGCAAATAAAGTGGATGATTATGATTTAGAGTCGCAACTTTATTGATCGCAGTTGTTTCTTCGTCGATCGCCATTAATGGATGAATTCGAAGCTCAAAGTTTTGGTGATTGTTTTCTCTCTCTATTTTATCGTATTCCCTCAAGGCCTCTGCTCTGAGAATATGTGAAATTCAGCCATTGAAGACTGAGTTTGGAAGCTATTAGGTTAATTTTGATAGAGAATCGATTATTGAAAGAGAGGAGAAATTTTATTAACTGAACTTATGAAGAAATGAGCCTTACATGGTGTATACATACAGTTACAAAATATCTCAACTAACTAACTGCCTGCATTGGTATTACTACCACTAACTACGATTAACAACTTCTTAACTAACTAGTCCTAGTCAGCTCAATTCAATTCAACATTGTTTCTATAAATAGTATAGGGGGTGTTTTGATTTATTTGTTTTCAATTGGGTCTGAAAAGATATCATATTTTATATTTATAAAAACGATGTACAAGGGAGCTACACTGTTTTGAGGAGTTGATTTTGCGATATGGAGAAGGATTTTTAGATGTAAGGTCTTTTTTTGGAAGATGAAGGACAAGTGATTAAAATAATTTAAAAAAAAAAGGATCAAATTTGTCAAATTTTGTGGAGTGAATAACTTATATGGTCAATCAGCTATATCAAATTATCTCTCAAATTTACTCAAGTTAGACTTGTTTTCCCACAAAGTCATTCGAGTTATGCTAGTTTTGCCTCAAAAGTCATTATAGCCAAAAACAATTAAAGGGATAATTACATAAGCCCCCTAAAGTTTGGCTTTTAACACTTAATTCCTTTGTGATTTATGATATTTTGCTTACATTTCTTATTTAATTTTCTTTGTAACAATTATTTAACCTAATTATTATTAATATAAAAATTATAACTTAACTAACTTGTCAATTGTAATATATTTTCTTATTTAATTAATTTTATAAGCATCTTTTTTCAAGAAAAATATTCTTGTTCCTTAATTAATACTCCATTTGTCCCAATTTATATGACACATTTTTCTTTAAAGTCAATCCCAAAAAGAATAACACATTTCCTTATCTGACAATAATTTAACTTTAACTTTATCATTTACGTTTAACAAGATGATCTATAACTACACAAATGTCTATGACTTGTTTAATACCACAAGATTCAAAAGTCTTTCTTTATTTCTTAAACTTTGTGCTCAGTCAAACTACATCATATAAATTGGGACGGACGGAGTTATGCTTTTTCCACTTAGTTTTTTCTCTATAAAATTCATCTCCTGAATTAATTAGTTCTTTATTGTGCTTCCCCCTTTTCATTATCTAATCAGTGATGCTGATGATCGAAGAAGTGGTATAGCTTATGGAATTTGAGTACTAACTTTTTTCATTTCTACTTTGAATTAAAATATATACACAAATTTGTATTAAGAATTAAATAAAATAAAATATCAGTAAAAAAAAAAAGGAAATAAATACAAGAAGCAGATTCATCTTGGAAAGAATGTTTCACTTGATCTTTGCATTCTCGGATATTTCAATATATAAGTGTTTGTTTGAACCAATATCATGTTAATCTGAATTTTAACAAATTCCAGGCCCTGTGTTATTTATATTTAAAATTTTCCTAACGTTACTTATGTAGGTAACAACAGGGATAGAACTTGAATTTTTTTGGAAAATGAGGATAGAAAATCGGGAAGCGAGTTTGAAACTTTAATATATTTATGGATGAGATAAATAGCATCTTTTTTTGAAAATTTTATAGAATATTAATTATATTAACCATGATTTATAAGATCTTGCCTTAGTTAATTAAATCTAGCGTTTTAAAATAAAACAGGTGTCCTCTACCCAAGTAAGAACTTGAGGAATGGAGACAATGAAAAATGGAGAGGAGTCAGAAATCGAATATAAGCAACTTTTCCGTCATATTTTTGGCATAGAAGAGATGGAAATGGTTTTTTCTTGAAAAAAAAAGATTTTTAAGAATTTAATTAACTAAGAAAATATATCATAAATGACAAATTAGTTAATTTTTTTAATATTAATAATAATTAACTTAAAAGAATTGTTATAAAAAGATTTTAAAAAAAGTAGGCATAATATCATGAACCACAAATGAAGTAAGTGTTACGAAACCAAATTTGAGGGGGGCTTATGTAATTATTCCTTCAGATTTTTGGTCTATAATGACTTTGTGGAAAGACTGACCTAACTTAAGTAACTTTCTGAAAAGACAAGTCTAATTTGATGACTTTGTTGATACAAAATAAACATCAGTGACTTTAGTAGATAATTTGCTATAATTTAGTGACTTTATTAATATAAAATAAACATTAGTGATTTTGATAGATAATTTGCTATAGTTGAGTGATCATATAAGTTATTTACTCAATTTTGTGAGATGGTCTAAATATGCCCGTTGTTAATAGTTGATTATGTGAAGGACACGTCACAGTCCTATGTGTTAATTAATGTTTAGCTTCAGTATATGTATCATAACATCTCACAAGTTATGCCGGACAAATCAAAACTTTCAACACTCAACATAATAGAAAAACTACATAAATTTAAATTTCACTCGGCAAAGTTTATATTTAGTTTCGGCATATACATCATAACATCTACAACAATTATGCGGAAAAGGCAAAACTTTCAATATTCAACATAATATGAAAATACTACACAACTTATATCGCATATAATTTATTTCCTATAAAATTTGTGCCGAACGAGATAAAAGTTCAATTTCTAAAAATAAAAATATTATAAAATTTATACCGAACGAAGTAGATCTAGATATTTTCATTAAATATCATCATGGAATAAATTAAAGACCACATAAGAGCAGCAAAAAATAGAAACCATTGTGTTTGAAGGGAAATCCGTGCAAAGACTTCTATTTTAACATGCTTAATTCAACACATTTTAAAAACTGGGTTGTTATGCAATTCAGATTGACCATGAGAAACTGTCTAAATATTTTAAAAAGACATTTTTATTTGATATATCATATTTTTCCATAATATAAGGAAAAAAGTTTTATATATACTCAAACAAATCATAAGAAAACAAACAAATAATTTAGTATATAGCTACAATTCATAAGGGTTGGGTTATGACTCGGGTTTTTAGGTCATTTTAGCTCAAGTAACTTTTGGACACCACCAAAAGATGTGGTGCAGCGGATGAGGCTGCTTCTCCCTTTACCAGAGGTCTCAGATTTGAGTCCTGGATATGGAAAAAAATCCTTGGTAGGGAGCGCTTCCCCCCGAATGGAGCTCTACGCGACGCGAACCCGAATATAGTTAGGCTCCAATGAGGGTACTGGATGGAAAACAACAAAAACTTTTGGGCGGTCAATAATCGGCTTATTTATTAACTCAATTCATTTTGACATGCCTAATTTTAATCCAACTCGTCTATTTAACAACCCTACATGTACTGCTAAGGGCACATCTAATCCATCTATTAATGGATGACATATTTAGACCATTTTACATGGTTCGAGTTAAGACTTGATGCGAATTTAGACATTTTCGTAAGAAAAATATACCTTAACCCATGGTTCTTATTTTTGAGTATTGAAAAAAGGATAATTTTTTATCCCGCACATCCTGGTTACATTGAACAAATAGATGAATGACGAAAATTTCGATCATTTAATTATTATAATTCAATATATTTTGGGATAAATACCGGGTGGATAGATAAATATTTGCCATTGAAAAAGCATAGTCTTTGCAACTCTCAATTTTCAGTCTCATCTATGACGCAGACAAATAGAGATAATTGGAGATCAAGTTGACGAATTTTTTACCAGTAAAAGTTTTATACATTTTCTAGTGCATTCTATATATTCCAAGTCCTTTGTTTGCTCTCCAACTGAGGGCCAACTCTCACTTTGACTTTTAACAATACCAACTATAAATTGCTAGTTTTACCAAGAAATAACCTAAAATATACGTTGCAAACCAAATAGGTATTTAATGTAACAAAAAGTCGATCGAATGAATTTTATGGTCTTAATAAACATGTCATAAGCGATATTAGAATTAAGAAATTACTAAATATAGAAAATGACATTCTTTTTAAATAGACTACAAAAAAATATAAGACACATAAATTAAAACTGATAGAAGTAATTTACTTTTATCAATAAGACAATTTAAGTAATAATGTTACATCAATGTCTCTGACGCTCAAATCAGTTGTGGTTAAACCGCAAATATGAGGAAATGAGATCTTTTACTCTCTTACAATTAGAGATGGCAGTGGATCCTGGACCCGGTCCGGATCCAGATTCGTTTTATAGAATATGGATTTTCAAAATTTGGACCCGACGGATCCGGATCGGACCCGGATCCGTTTCTGACGGATCGGATATGGATCTGGATCTTGTATTTGAGATCCGTATCCGGTCCAGATCCGACCCGTGGATCCATTTTTTATTAAATATATTCATAACCTAGAATTAGAGATGGCAATGGATCCTGTACCCGGTCCGGATCCGGTGTATCCAGATCCGTTTTATAGGATATGGATCTTCAAAATTTGGACCCGACGGATCCGGATCGGACCCGGATCCGTTTCTGACGGATCGGATCTGGATCTGGATCTTATATTTGAGATCTGTATCCGATCCAGATCCGACCCGTGGATCCATTTTTTATTAAATATATTCATAACCTAGAATGTAATTTATAAGTATTTTCTTAAAATTGCTAAGCACATCCTTGCAAGTTTAATTCTCAAAACAAGTTTAATTTATCCCCGCGTTAACTCAAAAACAAAAAAATAAAGAGGTAACTTCGATGATAAAATCAATGTTATATTAATGAATGACTAACATCTCCATAGACAAGTAGTTAAAATTATATTCACTTCATTTAGGAAGATTCCAAGCACATGCAAGTTCTGCATTGTGGAAATACTAGTCAGCATTTTCCACAACTATTGTCATTGTCCAACATTTTAATTAATAGCTCACAATCAAAACGCGACAACGAACAAAATATCTCATATGAACATTTCAAAATTGAAAAACATTAAACTGTTAGCTAAGTAAAAATCGTTTGTCAGTTCAAAAAAAAATTCTTAGCAAGGTTACATTTTTAGCAAGGTAAATTCTTTTACATGTGGATCCAGATTCGATCCGTGGACCCGATGGATCCGGATTTGGATATGATTTTTATGGACCCGCTGGATCTGGATCCGGATCTGGATTCAGGTATGAAAAATGGATCTGGATCTGGATCTAGTAGGATCCGGTCCAGATCCGATCCGTTGCCATCCCTACCTAGAATGTAATTTTATAAGTATTTTCTTAAAATTGCTAAGCACATCCTTGCAAGTTTAATTCTCAAAACAAATTTAATTTATCCCCGCGTTAACTCAAAAACCAAAAAATAAAGAGGTAACTTCGATAATAAAATCAATGTTATATTAGTGAATGACTAACATCTCCGTAGACAAGTAGTTAAAATTATATTCACTTTATTTGTGAAGATTTCAAGCACATGCAAGTTCTGCATTGTGGAAACACTAGTCAGCATTTTCCACAACTATTGTCATTGTCCAACATTTTCAATTAATAGCTCACAATCAAAACGAGACAAAGAACAAAATATCTCATATGAACATTTCAAAATTGTAACACAGTAAACTGTTAGCTAAGTAAAAATCGTTTGTCAGTTCAAAAAAAAATTCTTAGCAAGGCAAATTTTTTTACATGTGGATCCAGATCCGATCCGTGGATCCGGATTTGGATATGATTTTTATGGACCCGACGGATCTGGATTCAGGTATGAAAAATGGACTTGGATCTGGATCTAGTAGGATCCGGTCCAGATCCGATCCGTTGCCATCCCTACTTACAATTTGAATAGAAGAAGATGACATTTTCTGATATTTTATGTGTAAAAAATAAAAATGTGTTATAAAAAGGTCATAAACTAATTTTTTTATAAGAAGCTAAAAAATCATTTGTCCCTGAAGTTACATTGCAAGCACTGAATATATTTTAAATCAATAATCTAAAAATGGCTTTCTTCCCAATTTTAATTTTTGGATATCCTGTTCTACTTTTTAGTTTAATAATGGGCCAAATTACAATTAAATAAAGTATATCTATGAAATCATAAATAAAGTTATGGTTTCCAAAATAAGACATATGTCCCCCCCCCCCCCCCCCCCCCCCCCCCCCCTAATATCCTTCATTGGAAAAGAGTGAGTTTCTTTGAAATTCATGTCTTGATTTGGAAGATCAAATCGCAAAACTAACAACTTTTAATGATATTCCTGAATTCATGTATGCTCTCGCATCTCATTTTATTACCTTAATGGTTTGCAGATTTTGACATGATAGATCTTGAACGAATACCAAAATGAAGGCATTTTATTATACAATTAATGTTACTATACTTGAATACAAAGGGGTAAGAGTATATCCAAAGAATAGATATGTTCATATATAATATGTCAACTAAATGTCCAAAATATGAGAGAAAAACAAGCCATATATACCCTTTATTATATTCCTCTTCCACCAAATTGAATGAGAGGGTAAAAATAAAAAGAACATATAGAACCCTTGGACCTCTCACTATCCCCTAGTATGGCAAACTATTAAAGATTCGTGGTCATATATATAGTAACCTTTATGAAAGTATAGGGGCATCAGAATATGATTGGACGCTATCATTTTCCTTTCACTGTAAATTAAAAATGGTTTCTTTTTCCAATCATTTTCTTGTATATGCTGATAAGGTATACAACTCAAGGATAGGATCATCTTATGGGGATATCTTCGATCTACTATAAAAGTCCACGTCCTCTCCTAATTGTTACTCACAATAACAAAATTAGAATTTTTCTAAGATTGTTGTAGAATTTACATAGTTAATTATTAAGTTAATGATGAAAAACACATTTGAACTATCACTTTTTCGTGAGTTTACTATCTGAACTATCATGTGTGTGAGTTTTCTATCTGAACTATCATAATTTATTTACCATAACACACATAAACTATTTAGTTGTTCACTTTTTCTACCCCATCGTTCAGGTAGGAAAAATAAGCAACTAATAGTTGAAGTGTGTTTTGATACATAGTTGGTGATAATTCAAGTAGGAAACTGGTATACTTAATAGTTTAGGTTGGAAACTCACGACGAAAGTGATAGTTAAAGTATTTTTTTGATCATTATCTCCTAATTATATAGAGTTAGGTGGAGAAGCATTTCTACTATTTTGTTGCCTAGTTTGATCTCACGTTAATTTCCTAAAATGTATACACAAAATCTTTTGATTAAATATACCTAGAACATGGGATAGAAATACCTTTCCACAAGCGATATTTCGGAGATTTATAGAAATCCTTTACTAGATATATATGTATTAGTAGATGATAAGCAAATTGAAAATATTGGATATAAATAAATAAAAAGATATGACATGCTTGTCATTATAGTGACGTCTTTAAATATTGACATCCCTTATGACTGTCTAGCAATAAGCTGTTGGCCATGTACGTAGATAATCTACTATAAATATTAATATTGCTGGCACGAGCTTGGTTTTATTCCAATTAATTCGATTTTGAGTATGCTGAGCAGTGGAGCACACACGCACGCCCACTCCCACGCACATGCATGCACATACATTTCTTTGTCAGTAAAGATGGATCTGCAGTGTTACTACTAAAAGAAATTTCTATTTTCCCGTCAATTTTTTTAGTGAAAAATGTTCAGTGATCATTTTTCACTGAATGTCAATGAGAAAAATCTAAATAACAGCATTTTCACATGGAAAATTAAGAAGTTTTTCAGTGTTTCAATAAGAACTTGTTTTCCACCGTGTGTTTTCCCAGTGAGCATGTTCGGTGGGAATGAGATGGAAAAATTATGTTTTATAACATAAATTTTTCACTGAATGTAGGTGGGAAAAACACTGCTTCTAGTAGTGTGTAATAAATAGGTTCTGACCGATCGCGGTAACTTTGTCGCGGACCTTATAGTATATGTTAAAACTTTTATAATATATCAACAAATATTAAATTTCGGATCCAATTATCAACACCTAAGGTTGTTGTCCTAAATTAAAATTCATCGAATTTTGATTCGTGTTTGCATGTGTATGTCAAAGAAGACAAACTTCCCTCTTATTACAGGAGTCTTGCCAAAAGTCCCATCTCTATACATATATTCTAAAGTTGTTTACGTTCAAACTCATGTGATAAGGATAAATCAAAAACTCAAAATTTCGGCCTTTTCACAAACCAAATAAATGTAATTTTGGAAATTATGTTATTTTGAGGGTGGGGTGGCTTTGTGGTTCGCTCCACATTCAGTAGTTACACCTTGGACATGATTTTCATTAACGAAGAGAACGTATCATTTGTTTTCTCATGTTTGTATATTCGTTTATAATTTGAATTCAAACAGGTATAACCCAAGATCTAAAGGGAAATATATGGATCGTCCATAAGTTATCCTTAAAGGTTCACATATATATCACTTTCATCCTCATTTACTAATGAATCAGATTGGTTAGTGAATACACATTATTGATAGATAGTAACATCCTCTGAGTGTGAAGTTCTCTGACTCCTCACCTGAATTTAATAGTTTTGTCCAGATTTTACATATGTATCTTAAGAAATTATGAAATATTTATAAATTATTTAACAGTGAGCTCAGTTATTAGTGTTAACTTGATGTCGGTGTAGAAAGTTAGAAACTTCAAATTCTGATCCGTGTTTCTGCTCGTACGTATACCTACAACGCAGAATCGTACCCCAAAGATATGCATGTCTTTTAACTTGAAGGAATATGATAGCCAATATTACCATATATTTCACGTATATTATGTAATTAATATTTGTGTGTAATTATGTAAAATAGAGATCTTCTCAATTAGGATTCATCTTGTACACACTATATATATATATGTATTAATGAGAAAGACTCCCCAATGGAAGATTAATACAATCTTACATGGTATCAAGAGCCAAACCCTAAAACACGTAACCCTATTTTCTTTCTAGAGTCCCCCCCCCCAACTTTCTCGGCCGGCGGCCCCCACCCCCAAACCCTATTTTTTTTCTCTCTTCCTCACAAAAAATCAGCCCCTCTAATGGCTTCCATGACTACTCTCACCTCTCCCACGGACTCCTCCTCCTCCCTAGTCGTCATCCATAACCCCCCACTTTCTTCTCCACATCCTCTTTCCATCCGGCATTCGCCGTCACCAATATCAAGAACTTTATTCCTTAGTTCTTTATCAAGAAGATGATCAATATTCATCGTGGGTTGAACTATTTTGCATCCATGCATGTGCATACAACATGCTTGATCATAGTGACGACTATTTCCCTCGTCCTATCGAGGCCGACAACACGACATGGCTCCGACTTGACCCTATCATCAAGCAGTGGATTTATGGCACCATATCTAAGGACTTGCTTCATACAATTATGAAAATAGGAGCCTCGGCTCGTGAGCTCTGGAGACGGTTGGAGGAAATCTTTCAAGACAACAAGCACACTCGTGCCGTGTACCTTGAGGAACAATTTAATAACACGCGTCTTAAAAACTTTGCAAACATGTCTGACTACTGCAAACAATTGAAATTGGTTGCCGATCAACAGGAGGAACACAATCATAAGGCGTTGGTGGTTGATGCTCGGAGACCACCACCTCATCCGCAGGCCCCACCGATAACCAGCAACAGCAGTAGCGGCAGAGGTCGAGGCCTCAGTGGCAGATACGGTGGCAAAGGCAAAGACGTCTTAGGTGTCCAACTACAATTGGCTCGATACCCGATCTAATGGGCCGACCCAATGCCATGTCAGCTTCCCGGCAGTTGGGCAGCACCACCATGCCCGTACCCAACTGTCGGGGTCTACTGGCAGCAACACGATCTATTGGGCCCGGGTCCAACCCCTCGGCATTCGGGTCTAGCACCTCAGGCCCATCTGACGGAGGCCCAACCGGAGCAGTCCCAGTCCGGTTTTCTCACCCCGACGGAATTGACTTAGGCGTACAACACGATGAATATACAACAGCCCGACGATGCTTGGTACATGGACACGGGCGCCACATCCCACCTCACTCACAACTATGGTAAGCTTCTACATATTTTTAACTTACGCACTCCTCAATCTATTTTGGTCGGAAATGACAATCGCATTCCAATTCATGGGTATAAAACCATACATGTACTGAAACCTCACCCTCCCTTATCCCTCCGTAACGTCCTATATGCTCCCAATATCATCAAAAAAATTAATATATGTTAGAAAGTTTGCTATTGATAATTGGGTTTCTCTTGAGTTTGACCCCTTTGGTTTTCTGTGAAGGACCTACGCACGAGTACACTTCTTACGAGATGCAATAGTGTGGGGAATATCTATCCTTTCTCATTCACTTCCGCTACCAGCATCAACCCTCACACATCCCTTGATGTGATCTCTCTATCCACGTGGCACAACAGACTTGGACACCCATGAGCTCCCGTTTTTAATTTCCTTAGAAGTCACAATTTTATTTCATGTAATAAATGGAATCTTGCCCCAAGTTGCTTTGCTTGTCCTTTAGGTAAAAATGTTAGACTTCCGTTTATGTCTTCTTAAAGTGCTACTTTTTCTCCTTTTGACATTATCCATGCGGATTTATGGACATCTCTTGTCGCTAGCAAACTCGGTCATAAATATTACTTGGTTTTGTTAGATGATTTCTTGCATTTTCATGGGTCTATCCGCTAAAATTTAAGTCACAAGTCTACTCCACGTTTCTTGAATTCCGCACATGTATTAAAACTCATTTTGAAATGGACATAAAATATTTCCAATGTGACAATGGTCACGAGTTTAATAATTCACTCTTTCATAAATTCTGTACGGATCATGGCATGGTATTTCGATTTTCGTGTCCTCATACCTCTCCTCAAAATGGTAAAGCCGAAAGAATCCTACGTACCATTAACAATATAATTCGTACCTTGCTCCTTCATGCTTCTCTTCCACCAACCTTTTGGGTATATGCATTAAAATTGGTAGAATACATACTTAACATATTACCTACCAACACTCTCCGTAATCGAACCCAGACTGAAATTCTATTTTGTCGAATCCCCACATATGGTCACACACACATTTTTGGATGTCTTTGCTACCCTAATCTTGCCTCCACAACTTCTCACAAGTTGGCACCTAGGTCCACTCCTTGCATTTTCTTAGGCTTCCCGCCTAACCATATGGGATACATTTGCTTCGATCTGTCCACAAACAAAGTCCTTGTGTCCCGTCACATCACGTTTGAGGAAAATATCTTCCCTTATTCTAACATCCGTCAGTTTTCCGTCTCCGACTATGGATTTCTTGATAATTTGGACATATCCCCTCTCCTACAACACATGATACGTGGAACTCCCAATCCGGCTCCACGACCACCACCTCCGGCATCTTTTCCGCCACTGCCTACACCCCACCCACCCCGCCACTGCATGTTGCCCCTTGGTATACCCACCTATCCCGCAATCTGATGCATCCCAGCCTCTGGTCCCGCATACACCCGCACCCACCCCACTGCCCAGATTCCCCGCAACCCACTGCCCCGCCCCCGTCCCCACACACAGAATGGAAACCCATGCCAAACACGAGATTTTCAAACCAAAAGTCCACTTCAACCTTTCCACACAATCCATATCACCAATACCTAAAAACCCAAAATTAGCAAAACTTGGCCCGAATTGGAATGCGGCCATGCGTGAGGAGTTTGATGCGCTTACCACTCAGCGCGTGTGGGATCTTGTTCCGAGACCAGAAGGGGTGAATGTGATTCGTTGTATGTGGCTCTTTCGTCATAAGTTCAGAGATAATGGTGATCTTAAACGTCACAAGGCCAGACTTGTGGCAAATGGCACAAGGCAATAAGAGGGCATTGATTGTGGTGAGACTTTCAGTCCGGTGGTCAGACTGGCTGTCATTCGCACTGTTCTGAGCATAGCCATGTGTAAGAACTGGCTGATTCATCAACTTGATGTGAAAAATATGTTCTTACATGTGGATTTGAAATAAACTATTTACATGCATCAACCGTTGGCTTTGTACATCCAGAGGCTCCTCATTATGTATGTCATCTTCGTAAGTCACTGTATGGTTTGAAGCAGGCCCCCAGGGCTTGGTATGAGCGTTTCGCTACTTACATTATGCAGATTAGGTTCATATGCAACAAAAGTGACCATTCACTTTTTATTTTTTCATTGAGGTAGTGACACTGCATACTTGTTATTATATGTGGATGATATTTTTCTGACTGCCTCTTTTGATGTGTTGAAAAATGAGATAATTACTCTACTCAAATCTGAATTTGCTATGACAGACTTGGGGAAGTTGAGTTACTTCTTGGGGATTTCTGTGACTAGATCTGTAGATGCTATGTTCATGTGTCAGCGTAAGTATGCGGAAGAAATTGTATACAAGGCTAAAATGACAAACTGTAAGATCATGCCTACTTCGGTAGACTCGAAGTCGAAACTTAGTGTTGTTGATGGGGATCCAGTGTTCGATCCTCCCTTTATAGGAGTCTCGCAGGTGCACTCCAATATCTTACATTCACTAGGTCTGATATTGCATATGTTGTTCAACAGGTATGTTTATTTATGCATGTCCCTATGGAGCCTCACTTTACAGCTCTTAAATGTATCGTTCGATACGTTAAGGGTACTATTTATTATGGATTATACATCTACCCCTCTGCACCGATCAGACTGATATCATATACGGACGCCGATTTGGCAGGTTGTCTGGACACGCGACATTCCACATCCGGCTACTGTGTGTTCTTAGGAGATAATCTCATTTTGTAGTCTGTCAAGCGGCAAGCCACACTCTCCCGTTTGAGTGCAGAAGCAGAATATAAAGGCGTTGCAAACTTTGTGTTAGTGAATATATTATCATATATTTCACGTATATTATGTAATTAATATTTGTGTGCAATTATGGTAAATAGAGATCCTCATTCAATTAGTGTTCATCTTATACACACTATATATTGTATTAATGAGAAAGACTCCTCAAAGAGAGATTAATACAATCTTACCGAATAAAATTGTGACATGCACTTACATGAGCTAGCTTTGACATTCAGCAATCGTTCAAATCATAAAAATGACAATTGTGATGGTCTTTCATTTTAGATTTCTTTCCCGGGTGGGGTGTGATATGCCCATACAATAATGCATGGTACTGTCAACGCGCGAATAGGGGTGGATCGAGTATGGAGGCGTAGAGGATATTACACTATATAATCGTAAGATGTTAAAACTTCATTTCTTCTCGTGTTGACTTTTTTATAATTTGAATTTTCTTAATAAAACTTTTGATTTCACCACTGTGAAAGTCCAAACATAGCACGTTATCCTAATACACTTTTCCCTTAAAAAATCAAGTTAATAGTAAGCGACTCGATGGTCCGAGTATCAAATATTAAATCAAATACATACAAATACATAGCACTATGAAAATGTACGTGGCTAAACAATATATTTAGCCACAATATTTTTATCCGTAGTATATCTTAGCTAAAGGTAATTAGCTACAAATTTATAGGGTTGATTATTCAATAGGTCACTCAACTAATATAAGTTGCACAAAACAGTTATTTTTCTTTATTTTGTAATAAAATAATTGTTGGTTGCTATATTGTAAAGCAGTCCGGGAAGTAAATAAATATTACAAGTGTTCGAAATGATGAACAAACATTCAATATTCAGAAATTGAATCTTGTTGAACAAATAGGCCAATCTTCAAAACTGTCGCAAGCTTGTTGAGTCTTGAATCTTGATAACCTGAAATCAAGAAACAACTAAATCTGGATGGTTACAACGTTGTGTGTTGAGTCGAGTGATTGCACTCTGTCCTTAAGACAAGATTGCCCCGTATATATGCTTTTACGTTAGCGGGCAATAGTCTCTCAAGATAAAACAACACTTTTATCTCAACGCTACAAAGCAAATAGGTTGAGTATGACAAAGAAAACAAATATGAATCGACTTGCTGAAGATATGGAAAAGGAAGGAAGAGTTTCTGTTTTCGTCCAACATTTGGACTGACTTTCTCTTCTGATTTGTCTCTGTGTATATAGTGTGTCTCTGTTGTGTATATCTTGTGTATATGTGTGTGTTTGCTCACTGTTTTTCGTCACTGTTTTGTGCTGCTATTTTCGTGTATGTATTGTCATGTTATTGAGCCGAAGAGGCATCAATATATAGCATGGAGGAGGCTGCTCAACTACCACAAACAAGGCTGTTAATAGCCATTAGTGAGGGCTGTTAATGGCAGGTTTAAGGCCATTAGTGTGGCAGGTTTAAGGCCATTGAAGAGGCTGATTTATGGTCATGAAGGAGGACAGTTTATGGAGGAATTAACAACCAAGTAATGGCTGGTTAATGCTCCAAAAACAGTCCAAACGGTAGGCAGAAAGTTTCTGCCTTCCGTCTTTTCCAAAATCAACTTTCCAGAAACTCTATGGACCAAACTGTAAATATTAAGCAATTTGGGGTCCAAAAAGATAATATCAGAAAGTCTCCACAGCCCACAGCCCGTGACCCGTGACCAGACCAGCGGTGGCGGCGCGTGTGTGGGCTTAGCCTTGAACTCAAGCACATCTAGGTCCTCCCTCCTTTAAACACATGGGATACTCCTTGGGGTCCCAAACCCTTTACCACTTTAGAGACTTATAAAGAGAGCAAATCTTCATTTTCACACCGATGTGGTAGATTTATCCCACACCATATTTCCATGCCTCAAACACCTTACTTTGTGGATCATTATCTCTTCATTTCTCAACGAAATTTGACGATTCTTGGCCCTACGGGCATCTACTCACTTAGTAGATTATGCATGTGTGAAGAGACAAAGTCTCCAACATGCGGAACACAGGTGTTTAATTCATTAAACATGGGTGGACGCATCTCCCCGCCAAAGGCAAATTTCCAACAATAATCACTCTATTTTTATATTTCACATACAAAGCCACTCACTACATTACACTAATGTGTTACTTTCAGTCACTTCGTTGATGGGTCAATATTTTACTATTACCAAAATCACTCATCTCTTAATTTAAAAAAAACGACCAATTTGATGAGAAAATGACAAAAATGATCTCTTATATTTAGGGGTAGGTTCAAGGCAGTGCCTAAAGTATGTTTTGAACAGTTTGGTTCTTTAAGTTTGTCAAAAGTACTGAACACTTTTGATCTCCGTCAAATATTTAACAAGCTTTATTTGTTATATTTGATGAGAACCATGAAAAAAGGCTTAAATCATAAACACCAGGAAAATCTCATCAAGTCGTAAAAACGGTGACACAAAAAACTGTACTAGACACAAAAAATTGATCAAACATAGCAAAAACTACCCATAAAAAAGTCATACTAGACTAAGAATTAGAGCAAAAATAGCAAAAACTATATCTCCAACTGTGAGTTCCCACTAAAATTCTTTTCATCCAAAGTTTTCGTTAAAAATATCATACAGAGCTTGTTAAATATTTGATGAAGACCAAATATACTTATTTTTTACAAACTTAAACAATCAAAACTATTCAAAACATACTTTAAGCACTATTTTGAACCTATCCTATACATAACGGACCATTTTTATCATTTTCTCTCAATTTGACTAATAAACCCAAAACAAAAAAAAACCCGACCCGCTAGTTTTATACCTTCATTCAGCCTTTAATTTTGAAAAGGGCGCCCAATAACCCTTTGATCATTTCTTGAGATTTTTTTCAGCAAAATAATTGTAGGGTTTCGTTCGAGTTTACAGTAAAAAATGGACCTTCGTCCCAGAAAGAAACAAATACAGTCTATTTCTGGCTTCACATAAACTGAGGTACTTTTCAATTTTGGAAAAATAAATTATGTTTTCCAAGTTTGGAATGTGAATTAAGTTGATATATGTCTTATTTGATCTCAATTTTGAATTATTTGTTATTGTTTTCGAGTTTTGGCTTTTAGGGTTGTTGGAAATTGGGGATGGTATATATTTGTATGTGAAATGTGGATTAAGTTGATATATTTCTTATTTTGATTTATTATTAATTGCCAAGGGTCTACCGGAAACAGTCTCTCTACCTCCCAAGGTAGATGTAAGGTCTGCGTACACTCTACCCTCCCCAGACCCACCGTAGATGTAAGGTCTGCGTACACTATGTAGGATTTCACTGGGTACGTTGTTGTTGTAGTATTTATCATTAATTGTTTTCAAGTTTTCGCCTTTTGGAATTTGCATTAAGATGGTATATATATGTATATGAAATGTGGATTAAGTTGATATATTTCTTATTTTGATTTATTATTAATTGTTTTCAAGTTTTGGCCTTTTAGGGTTGTTAGAGATTGCATTAAGATGGTATATATATGTATGTGAAATGTGGGTTAAGTTGATATATTTCTTATTTTGATTTATTATTAATTGTCGAGGGTCTACCGGAAACCGCATCTCTACCTCCCAAGGTAGATGTAAGGTCTGCGTACACTCTATCCTTTTCAGACCTCACTTGGTGGGATTTCACTAGATATGTTGTTGTTGTATTTATTATTAATTGTTTTCAAGTGTTGGCCTTTTTTGGTTGTTGGAAATTTCATTAATATGAGATAGCTAGGGTTGCAGTAGGTTAAAGTTCAGTGTAAAAATAGTCAAGCTATGAATTATGATGAATGTTCTGTGGATATAGATAAGGCGCGCATGGCCTAATGGATAAAGCGCTGGACTTCTAATCAAGCGATTGTGGGTTCAAGTCACACTGGGCTAGGGATGACAATTTCACCTTGACCCGATGGATATTTGATCAACCCGACCCGAATATATGGACGAAAATTTGATAAAACACGAATTTTAATCGGGTCGAATTCGGGTGGACATACATCCAACCCACCATCCGACTCATCCATCCACCCGTTTATAAATAGTTAGATAATACTTTTTATCATTAAATTATATATATTTTATTAAATAAAAATCATAATGAAACTTGGCAAATCAAGAATAACATAATTTTGGCCCAGAGTTCACTTCCATAACAGTAAAGTTTTATAATGTTCTTAGCTAGTGATTATTTATGAAAATATAAAAAATTATTCATTGTTAGGTCTGATTAATTTTTATTATTTATTTTGCAACGTAAAGTATGATTTGTTTGAGCTAACATAAAAATGGAATATGAATAAAAATATTTAAGGTGTTAATCAGATGAGACACTGCTACGTTGGAACTAAGAGTATTTATATTGATTTTGGTCACTCCATTTTTGTTGTGAATTTTTTTTAAAAAGATTTAAGAACACTAATTACTAACATTATCACTAATTTTAAACTAGAACAAATGGTTAAACTTATAACAAATTTCATCCGCGAAGCACCCGATCCACCCGATTCACCCATGGATGATGGGTGGAACGGATGTGGATGAATAAAAAATAGGGTGATGGATGGGTAGGGTGGTGGATGGATGGTTGGCGGGTGGAGGCGGATTGAGCTCCACCCGATCCATTGCCAACCCTACACTGGGCGTGTAAACATTACTCGTGACATTACACTAAGGGTGTCCAATGGGGCGGGGCGGTGCAGGTCCCGACGGGACATGGGAGGGTAGGGACTTGGGTTCCGACAGGCCGGGATAGGCGAGACGGTGCGAGGTCTCGTCCCGTCCCACATCCCGCCGTAACGGGGTCGGGTTGGAGCGGGTCGGGACTAGGGATTTTTTTTTTGCCACTTAATTTTAAAAATAATATATAAAATATATACAAATACTCCAATAATTGAACAAGATAGTGTAATAAAAATATCACAATGTTGTTTTTGTGCCTCTTATATTATTTAATAGAAATATGACATAGTAATACAATTTCAAAATTACAACTTTGTGGTGTTGTTCAAAAGTTGCAAATGACATAGTAAAATACTAAAATTGTAATTAAAAAAAATTACATATTCAACCATACTCTTTCGAATTTCCTCACAATGTCTTGAGGATCTTCTGTTGGAATTGGAATTTGTTTGTCAAATTCATCAACGTCGCTTCCAGCTCCGTCGGACAATATTTCGTTGTAGTTGTAGTCGTTTTCTTCGTTGGTCTCCGGTTGGCCGCACCTCCTACGCTCCGCACGAATCCAGTCTCTGAATAGAACTGCAATCTCCAGTGTGTCTCCCGCCAATGAATGTTTGTGCTCTCTAATTTGAAATCTTCCCGCGGAAAAGGAGCTTTCAGACGTTGTTGATGACGCTTGAATGTTTAACACATCTCGGGTCATCTTTGTTAGCGCCGGAAACATTTTATAAACATTTTTACAAATTTATAAATATTTTTACAAATTTTACAAGGAGGCATTCCAGTTGCAGTTTCAGGCTGAGACTCAGTCTGAGCCTGAGGTTGATGTGCACTAGTGAGTGTGTCATCTATATTATCGTCTAAATTAAATTTTGATTCATCTACTTCATCATCTACTGGTATATCATTAAAAAACATTTTCATCAATATTACTAAAATCAATCAAATCATTGGGACTAGGAATAGGATTACTAGAAGAAGTACACTTACCCTTATTACCCATACTAGAAGAAGCACCCTTACACTTACACGTAATCAAACGTTTAAATCCTTCAATTTTAATCATACAAGTAAATAATTAAATAAATGAAATTAAGTGCGATAATTAAAATTAAGTAACAATAATAATTTAAAGAAGGAAGGAAGGTACCAAACGTCGACGTAACGTCGATGTGTAATCGAGGTTGAAAATTAAAACTTTGCTCGATAGATGATCCTCAAGCTAGTTGTCAGCATCACTCTCAATTTTTTAACTTTGATATAATATTTAATAGTAGAAAGATTTGTATAATTGTATAGAGATAAATTGAGAGATTAGAGAGATTGTAGGAAGATTTGTGAGAAAAATGAAGAGGAAAATGAGTTATTTATAGTTGAGAAATAGGATTAAAGTGTAAATATATTAACTTAGGGGTTAAAAATAAATATTAAGGGGTGGGGGGGTTTATAGATGGGAAGCAAAAAAATGGCCGTTACAACGGCCAAAATCAAAGTTAGGTCGTTGTTGCAACAATTATATTTGCAACGGGGGATCGGGACGGGCTGGGATCGGGACGGGTTGGGGTCGGAATGGGGCGGATTGGGTCGGGATCAGGACGGGCGGGACGAACCCAGGCCCCGTCCCGAGTTTGAACCCCGATAATTTTTTTTTTACTTTGGGGGATCGGGACGGGACGGCTCGGGATCGGGCCGACCCGACCCACTGGAAAGTCTTAGAATACACTAGGTATGTTATTGTTGTTCTATGGATATAGAGGATTTATATAGGTGACTCGAACTTGTTTGGAATTGATGTGTAAGTGATTGATTGATTTGATTTTAAATTTTGATCCCTTCTTACCCAGAGCTTCAATTTGTGCTTATTGAAATTGGTTTTCTCTTCTTTTTTTTCCAATACACTTAGCTGGATTATATTTAGTTACAAGAGTTGGAATTTTGTTGTTGATGTGCTCTTTCATCATCCACACTGGGTATGAGACACGGCCCAGACTTATATGGGAGGCAATAATGGGGATTTGTTTTTGCTATGGGGAAGCCTGACGGGCTCATTGAGTCAAATATTGTTGAATTTTGTGAATCACATCGCGTAAAAGCTTAATGAGTTTTTTTATAACCGTGGTGTCCGAACTATCTTGCGTGCACCTCGACTAATTCCACAGGATACCTGCCACCTTCGACCAACAACCGGTACCAGGTAACTATGTTCACCAAGGCTAGGACATATGGGAAGAAATCACCTAGTGTTTTTGTCTCTATTGGTATTCGAACCTAAGACCTCATGATTTTCAAACCCAACTCATTGACCATTAGGCCACACCCTTGAGTGCTTAAGTTATTATAGAGCAGATTTATTTATTTTACAAAAGAGGATCTACTTTGACGCTCAAATAGTTACATTCTTGAGAGATAATAACTATAACGTATACGAGAGGCTATCTTTGGTTCAACTGGTCAAGTGAGCAACTTGAGTCTTAGTTGAACTGGTCAAGGCAAGCCGAGTTAATAAACATATGATGAATCAATCTAAAATTCAATTGGGTCGAGATGAATTATCGATGAATATTAACTCTACTTGATTAGCTTAATCTTGAACAAACTAAACGAGTTGCACTTTATAACTCAAACTTAATACCCTAGAGTGCCAAATAGGTGGTCTAAGTCTTTTGTGTTGATCAAACTATCATCATTCAGTTCGTTCAAAACTATATTAAAATTTGATTCAAAGGTCTATCGGAAACAACCTCTCTACCTTCTCAAGGTAGAGGTAAGGTTTGCGTACACACTACCCTCCACAGACCCCGCCTATCGGATTATATTGGATTTGTTGTTGTTGTATATACTACACAAAAAAATTTAACCTTTTTCGGTGACCATTTTCTTTTGAAAGTATTGCCGCTGGCTGCACCATGAACTTGAACAATTGGACCATCCCTTATTTTGAGCCGTGAAATATGGAAGAGTGCACTTAAAAGTATGGGAAATAAAGTTTCGGGAAAGACATTTATTCGATTCCCGGTGGTGCATATTTAGGATTTAAACTTTACAGTTTGGATTCGAAATTCTAACGCAAGTCATTTAATATATTAGATTTGAAATTTATTACACACCACCCTTGTTAGACCTCACTTGTGGGATTACACTGGAGGAAGATGACAGACTAGCGGGCCATAGCTACTATTGTTTCTTGGATGGTTATTCTGGGTATTATCAGACTGTCATTGCACCAGAAGATCAAGAGAAGACTACATTTACTTGTCCCTATGGTACGTTTCAGCATCCGGCTAAATGAAGTTAACGACAGCGTCATTGGGAGGCACCCCAATTTTTTTATTTGTTTTGTTTTGTTTCGATTTATCACAAGAAAAAAAAAGTCGCGGCTCATTTGAAATCGTGAAAAAATTGGAGCTCCCAGGTGTTGCGACGCTTCCATCCGAGCCGCGGCGCAAGTGGAAGAGTCGCGGCGCTACTTCCGCCACCACCACCATTTTGAGATCGCTTGTTGGGATTTTGGTACGTCTTCCTTTTCTTTCTTTCTTTTTCACATTAGGGACAATGTGTTAAATAAGTTTGTGGGAGGAGTTTGCGTTATTAGTGTTGTGTTTAGTTGTTTGTTTGTTGTTAGTATCTTAGTTAGGAAATTAAATTTAGTGTCATGTGCCAGTGAATCAAGTTGATAATGATAGCCGATGAGATTGAGTGAATGCGGTGTGATATAATTTGATGGAATTGACAGCTATGAAATGAAAAATAATATGTGTGCTTAAGTTGGATATTTCTTGAGTTTGCTTTTGGTTATTAATAGAGATGAACACTTGATCATGATTGTTGAATTTCTTGTACTCAAATGTTCGGTTTATGCATTGTTGAATGTCGGATTGAGGAAAGATGGTGGAAAATTTTAGAACTTGCCTGGAGGTTTGTAGACAGACTCTGGAGTCTAAAGGGTTCAGGCTGAGTAGGACCAAGAGAGAATACTTGGAGTGCAAGTTCAGTAACGGGAGCAACCTTGAGATATGTGTGAAGGTGGGGCTTGGTACTCAGGTCATTCCGAAGAAAGGAAGCTTCAAGTACCTCGGATCTATTATCCAAGGAAATGGATAGATTGATGACGATGTCACACATCGTATTGGGGGAGGGTGGATGAAATAGAGGCTCACATCTGGAGTTTTGTGCGATAAAAAGGTGCCACCAAAACTTAAAGGCAAGTTCTATAGGGTGGTGGTTAGACCAACTATGTGGTATGGGGCGGAGTGTTGGCCAGTCAAGACTTCGCACATCCAAAAGATGAAAGTTGTGGAGATGAGGATGCCGAGATAGATGTGAGGGCATATAAGGAGGGATATGATTAGAAATGATGATATCCGGGACAGAGTGAGAGTGGCTTCGGTGGATGAAAAGATGCGGAAAGCAAGGTTGAAATGGTTCGGGCATGTGCAGAAGAGAGACACAAATGCTCCAGTGCGTAGGTGTGAGAGGGTTTATGGATGGGTTCTGGAGGGGTAGAGGTAGGCCGAAGAAGTATTGAGGAGAGGTGATTAGACGGGATATGGCGCGGGTGAAACTTACTGATGACATGACCTTAGATAGAGGTTATGGAGGACACGAATTAGGATAGAAGAGTAGTAGGTAGTCGAGCGTAGTCCTACTCACGCTTTCAAATTGGTAGTTGTAGTGCTATTATTATAGGTCCGCTTAGCCTATCACACTAGTAGGAACAATAGTGCTTTATACTTATAGTATCGTTTGATTTCTGTTGCTATGCGTTCTTTAATGTACTTTGTTTATCCTATTTACCTGTGTTAGTTACTGCTTCTTTACTCAGAATGCGCTAGCATTGCTTATTCGCTTTTGATACCAGCATTTTCATACTGCTTTAAATTTCTTGTCCGATCTGACCGTTTCTCTTGCTTTGCTTGTGCTTATGCTTTATCTTGAGCCGATGATCTCTCGAAAACAGCCGCTCTACCTACCAAGATAGAGGTAAGGTATGTGTACACTCTACCCTCCCCAGACCCTACGTTGTGGATTTCACGGGATATGTTGTTGTTGTTGTTGTATATTTATATGTGGACCTGATTTTTCCATAACTAACCCAAAAGTAAAGTTTTTAACAAACCCAAAAATCACTTCACATTTCACAATTACACTCTCAATTACACCTCTTAATTGATAACCACAATATTTATCATCTGATCTTCTTTCTGCGGAATACTTAGTAATAGATAACTGATAAATATACACGTGATATACACTACCTTGTGTATATCGTGTATATCACTGATTCACAAGGAAAGTGGCAAACTGATATACATGGTATACCAGTCGTATATATTCATGTTTGGTAAGGTATTAGTTGTATTTAATTAGTCATTGTACACTTACCATAATTGTAGTATTCTTGTACAAATAGAATAGGGTTTTGGGAGTAGAATAGGAATATGATTTTCCATATTATGAAAATTGTAAATTGTATATATACTTATTCATTAATGAAAATAATCAAGGGGATTATTTCTTTCAGTAACTAAGTGAACGTTTCATATAGAAACGCTTTTCTAAATTGAACTTTTTTGTTGTACAAAGTTTTAGTAGCATGGGTGCAAGAAGGTGACCAGGTAAGTGTTGACACCCAATTTTGTCCCATCCTTTTTTATTTATTTGCAATTTTGGATATTTTTGACACCTCAAAAAATATATTTTTATATAAGGCATATATGTACACATATTTTTATTCTCAATATTACGATATTATTACTACTATTATTATTCGTATTCTGTTTCTACAACCGTTTGTCTTTTTAAATCATGATCATAATTTCTATTGTAATATTCTATATTATGTTATTTTTAACAAAAACGACATCCTTTTTATTTATATTTAATTAAGCATTAAGCATTTCACAAATATTATGTTTTATCATTATCGCATCTTATACTATTTTCTAAATAATTTTACATTTTTGTTATTCAAAGCTTTTTAATATTAAACCCCTTTTTATTTTTAAACTCATAAGCCATTAATTTCTAACCCAAAACAATTTCTACCCCAAACAAAACCCAACCAAAACCCCCATCTTCCAAGCCCAACCCCCCAACCTTTTATCCCCTTTAAACCAAAACCCACAAAACAAAATCCCAAACCCCCCATTTAAGGCCCAACCGGCCGCCCCAAAGCCAAACTCGACCAGGCCCAATTGGGCAAACCTCCATACCCGACGGCCCACCCCCATTTCGTCCGGCCCAACTTACTCGACCCATCCCTTTTATTCCCCCAAACCAAAAACCCTTTTCTTATTCCCAAAACCTAAAAACCCAAATCAAAACAAACCCTACACACTCCCTTTCTCTTCAACCCCCATCGCCGCACGCCACCCCTGCCCCCATGCCCTGCCTCTCCAGTCACCTCACCCACTTGCCACCACCAAACCCTGACACCACCACACCCCTCCCATCACTTCACCATACCCCTAAAATCCGCTTCCAAAATTCAGAAATCTTTGCCTTTATTTCAAATTTCAAACTCGATTTTTGACGTTTTGAACGTTGGGTTTGAGACCTATAAAACCCCCCTTTGGTTCACTGTTTATGGGAGGATTTTTGGAGGATTTTTTGGAGTTCTTTTCGGGTCCAAAGAAGAAAAAAAAGGGTCGATTTGTTCTTAATTTTCTTGTTATAAAATACTCCTTTTGGTTCTTAATTTCAATCCGAAAATCCCTTTGTTCTTCACATTCCGGGTCGGGTCAAACATCAGAAACAAACTTACAAAAGCAGCATCCTAAAATCAGAATTCCGAAATCGCAAAATCTGAATTCCAACTTCTCCGAGCGGGTCGACGATTTGAAACACGCCTCGGTTCGCTACCCGGAGAAGGTCAGTAAAATAAATTTCTTTCAGTATTTTCTGTATTGTTGTGTGTTTTGTTGTTGATTATGTGATAAGATAGTCATTTTATTGTTACGTTCATAAATGCGTTAAGTCTTCAGCTTGTTTAATTGGCAATTAATGTCTAGAAATGCTTTCACTGGTATTATTAGATTATACTTAATATGATAAGAAGCTTTGTGTGTGTGTTGATTTATGGACATTGTGTGATCGTGTTGTTGGTTAGCTGAGGAGTGTTAAGTTACCTAACTTATAATCTGCTTAGTAATCATATTTGCTGCCTTGTGCTTTGTTTAGAAGGGTCATTATGTCTAATATATATATAATGAATATGGTCTTATATGTTTAGTTTAGCATATTTGAAGTGCTGCCTCTGAAGTGGTTATTTGGCTCAACTCTGTTTTGTAATAGCTAGGGCCTGTTTTTTATTTTATTCATGACCTATGTGCTATGTTTGAGGTCTGAGTTCTACCTTATGTTGTGTATGTGCTTGATTGAACAGTGCATGATATCATGATTAGTGTAATGAGATATGATTCTTGTGCCTTTGCATGTTCAAAATAAGCCTCCATATGAAGTTGAATAATCATGCTTGATTGTCCTCTTTGCTTGTTGTACCAAATATGTATTTGTCCTTGATCACTTTGTATAAGACCATTATCATGCAATATAGAAGCCCTCTGTGAGTCTTGTTGTATACTGCTGTTTTTCTTTTAACTAAGTAAGAAAAAAAATAGATATTTAATCTAGTTTGAATGATTTCCAGATTTGCAGAGATAGCATGTTGAAATGGTCAAATCTTTGCTAATGAACCAACTAGTTTAATCACATGCCTATTTGTTTGGTCCAGTATCCCTATGCCTGTTGAAATTTCTCTTATGCCTTCTAAACTGACTACATGTTTCTGATTTGTTTGTCATAATGTAAAATGTCCCGTGATGGCATTACCTTATTCACTAGATCATTTCATAGCTATTGAGATTATATGAATCATACCTATGTTAGCATATCCCCTGAGTCTACTCATGTGCCTACTCTATCTTTCTGAGTGTCATCATGATTGAGTCTAGTTTAAAATATGCCAAGTTATGCTTCCCTATGATTAACTCTGTTATTTTTTAGGTAATTTAGACCTTATAGTGACATATATAGGTTAACCGAGTGTTATAAGTGCCATAGTTTGTTTAGAGATGATATGTATAAGTTGTTATGTGGTCTGATAACTTGCTTTCTGTAAAAAGTGTGGCAATTAGCTTGTTGCCTGATTCTCAGTGTGCTTATGCTTTATTGGCTATGCATGTAGGCAAGCAATTGAGTGTCTATGTCTATGTATCTCTTCTCCTTATCCCTCGTGGCATGTTATGCTTGTTCATTTTTGCATAAGGTATAAAATTTGAATATGACCATGTGGTTAGTGTATGTTTCTTACTTGAAAAGATATGCATGCTTGGTCTAGCTTAGGCAGTTATGTGTCTGCAAAATGTCATCTTTAGATTAGACAGTCCTGTGGTTATGCCTGTGAGTCTGTTTGTGTGTCTATCTCACTTACAAAGGGTTATCATGCCTAAATGCATAACATAAGTGTAACTGTGAATGTTTAACATAGTTCAGACAGCTTTTTTACATCCCTGAAATATTACTGCTGACTGGTCACCTGTTCATTGTTATGCTTACATGTTGATCCAAACTCATAATATACTTGCCCTATCCTGTCCGAATGTTAATGTGCTATCATGCCAGTATATGATGACTGTTTCAACCATTTTTCCTGTCTTATTCATTAAGTGGTAGCCATCTGTGTTACCATCTGTTTGAAGATTGATTATTGTCATATTGGGCTAAAAATCCCTATGTACCTAGTTTGAAATCTGATTGCATATGGGATATGATTGGATGTAGAAGCTATTTGAGAATGAGTAGAGATGTTGAATTAGTTTCTTTTATATATATATAGAATAAATTGCATGCATTCTGTGACAAACTGCACATCTACATGTCTAGGATACCATTCTTGACTGATATGCCTACTCATTCCTTATCGAAATATGTAGTCTAACTCGGTCCCAACACTTAGCTTGTAACTGAGTAGCTTTGCATGCTTAAGAGAGTTATTATGTGGAATTAAAGACCTGCATACCACTGTGTCCAGTTTGTCTACCTTATCTATCATGGCATCCCCCTTCCTTATCTACACAAGCATCTTTTGGCTTAGAGTATAACATGAATAGACTTCTCTCAATGCATATCCAAAAGCATGTCTTTAAGGTTGATCATTCATGATTGTAGTCATCTTGTCTCCTATTTGTTGGACTGTCTCATGTATATCTGGATATATTGGGTGCCAAAGCCTAGTTGATACACCATATGTCTAGGACATTGCATGTTTGATATAGCATGAGCAACCTTTGTGTGTTCAAGTTGTGCTATTAGTCCATATTACTATGCCTATGTGTTGTGCCAGTCTGATTATTTACATATTCTGATGTTGGCATATTTAATTGCTCCCATGACAATATGTGACACTCCTTAGTCTCCTTTATACCATGCCATATGCCCCCACTCGTCAGTTTATTTACATATTATTGAGGTCTTCATACCTGAAAATGTCTAAGTATTATTGTGCCTAGCACATAGTATGAGTAGGATCTTATGTGTTTATCGGCCAACCTAGATAACTCTGTGCTCTTTGATATATTGTCCCTCAAAAGATTACTTGCCTACCTCTGTGTCTCCCGAATTGGCTACTGTTCGCATTCTCTGATCATGTCTAGTGCATATGTGGTCGGTTCAAAATTAAAGGATGCATTTCCTTTAATTTTCTTTCTGTTTTTTTTATTAAAGTTGGAGTGATATCCCTAGTTTGCCATTCTGCTTTCTCTTGCCCATTTAGGGTGTATATCGTGTGAAATATCTCAAGATGTACGAAGTACGAGAGTATAGGTATACACTAGATGTATACCAAAACTGTATATTTTGTATACCTCTGGATATATCATACATATCTGGTCTGAATCTGCTCATGTTGGCTTACCTTCTCATATTCTTTATTTTGTTTGTTGAAACTATGACATGATACACCCTAAAGTATACAAAGTATATAGGTTCAGTATACACTAAGTGTATACAAGAAATGTATATCAGCGTATACCTTCAAGTATATCAGTTATATTCTGAATATATCCTGTATACGTACCCTCATATGTTTATGCATCTGGACCAATCTGTTTTCTTTATATATATATCTGAAAATTATATGTTTGGGCCTGCTTTCTATTTCTGCGTGTTAATTGGGCCCATCGCGCATCCGAGCCAATTTATTTTGGTCTGAAATTCTGTTTTGGCTCATTTTTATACTCTCTCGCACACTGTTTGCATCACGAGGCCCAATAACATATTACTTTTTCATGAATTATTTATTTACATGTATATATATTTCCATGTTCCGTCTACTAATCCTTTTCTTTTCCTTTCTTTATTTACATGAAATGCATCGGGAGTAACGAAGAGTCTCGTTATGAGACTCATCATGACTTTATCTAAAATGAAGACCCGCATCCACATTCCTTGCATTCTTTGGCCTCGGGATTCCCAAACAAATAGGGCGAGATGACATCGTCATCCGCTTTAGTTTCCTTCCATTGTTAGTCTTTATTTTCGTTATTTTTATCTGGGTCTGTAATAATTATTTAATGCTTGTGTGATTGTTAGGATATTTAGAATAATTAGGCCGATGAAATTGAATTCGAGGCCGCGTTTTTGTTTCGCTGTTTTTTAGTTTATTGATTTAAATATCCATGCCACGGATACTTACTGTTTTACCGTCTGCCTTTTAATTAAACATCGCACACTGGCCGATGAAATTAAATTCGAGGCCGCGCTTTGTTTCTCTGTTTTTCAGTTTACTGTTTTAAACATCCGTGCAACGGATATCTTACTGTTTTACTGTTTTAAACAAATACCGTGACTGTTCGGGCACTGTTTTTCTGTTTCAGTTTGCTGCCCGGTTTCAGATTACTGTTTTACTGTTTTAAACTAAACTCCGCGTCTTTTCGGAAATTGACTCTGTTTACTGCTTACTGCCTATTGCTGTTGCTTTTCTCAGCTGAAAACAGTTGGTTTAAAACTGCTTTGAACAACTTCAATATTTCGATTTTATTGTTTTGGTATTATTTTACTGATTTGAACATGATACTACACTTTGGCCGATGAAAAATATCCGTCGATTTTGAGGCCTTCAGACGGAAATATAACTTCTGTGCAATGATGAGACTTAAACCTTTTATTTCATCCAAGATCAACATGTTTAGTAGGCGAGGTGACTGAAATAACCAACAAGTTATATATTCGCAGCCACGACGTGATTATAGTGATCTTTTCTTTTCATTCGAGAGACCAACATGTTTAGTAGGCGAGGCAATCAAAGTAACCACATTAGTCATATGTTTGCAGCCACAACGTGATTGGAATGGTCTTTTCAAAATCTAAGTCTGAGCCCTCTGTGATCAAAATGCTCACTGTTTTGAATACGGATCCGAAGTTATGTTTTTTTAATAAACTGTCTTTAACCGTTTGTTCTTTACAGGGAATAAAGTAAATAAATGCATATATTCCTTGGAGTTTATTTATTTTATTTATATTCTTTAATTCAGATTTTACCCTGCTTTGTATTGTAATGTTATTTACCGCACTTATGTAATTATTGAAAATACTTAGAATAGGTAGACTTAGAATTAATTCATAGGATAGTCTAAGATTGGAAATCCGTCGCTATCTTATTTACTTATGGGCTTGGTTAATTCAAGCTTAGAAATTCTCCGCTAGTTTATTTATTTTTAGGCTCGTCATGCATATTTAAAATTTTCAAAACTAACTTTGATCATCTTCTATTCACTTTATTAATTGTACAACTAAAAATGATTTTTAAAAATTATTCCTTTGTCATTACAAATGAATTGCTTTTCTCCTTATTATTGTCACAAATGCATACATGTACAAAATGCATCTCTTTCATTAATTATTTGCAAACATCTTTTTTAACTTCATACTTTAAAAACATGCATTTTTTCTTAGTATAATATTAGCCTGAGTTTGACTGGATAATCACAAGTTAGCGGATCTTAAAGGATGCCTAACCCCTTCCCTTTAGGATAATAAAGAACTCTTACCTAGAATCTCATTAGTTTCGTAGACCTTAAAATTGGAGTTTACATTGCAGCATTTAGTTTAAATATTTAGGTGTCCTAATTCACCGTAAAAAATAATTAGGTGGCGACTCTTCAACCCTCTTTTACCTAGGAATCACCTGAACACGCTGTGCTCCGCTTTTTGACCTCGGAGCGGGATGAAAATAGGGCGCGACAGTAAGTTTGCTCCAAATTTTATAAAACATCATTTTTTTTCTCTTATTTGTCAAATAATTAATTAGATCATTTGGGATGTAGGAAGTAATATATGATGCCACAAATAACACAAGCAAAAAAATAAAAAAGGAATATGCTTATGAAAATGGCAAGGATGATTTTAGTAAATTATATTGCTCCGACATATGTACTTCCCTCATGTAATTTTGATTTTTGTTCGAGTTCTAATTTATGTTTAGTACTCTTTAAAATTTTTAATTAATGAGATTACAGTTTAAAATCTTGGTACATTTCGTATATAATAGTATCGGCTCTAAATAGTTCATATTTATAAATTAACTAAAATATATGTTGTTGATAAACCGTTTCATTCTCATAGAAAAGAGGGTTTAATAAGTTAAATATTTTTCATGACCGCACGAAGCGCGGTCAAATTACCTAGTTAATACATATTTTCGCACCAATATGGATAAAAGAATTTACACTGATGAGTGATTACTGGAGAATTACTGATAAATGATACACTGAGAAAAATTAATTATATTTGTTTCGATTTTACTTTTATCATTGAGTAACTATTTTCCAAACCAAATGAATTACTAATAGCAAAATTTAGATTTCCAACATAGTACTAATTACTTCTTCCGTCTGATTTTATATGAAGGTGTTATTGTTTGGGGAGTCAATAATTTTTTAAATTATTTTAAAAATATTTTGAATCATTAACTATATTGACTTGTATTCTCTCTATTCTTCACACAAATTGGAATAAAAAGATTAATATTTTTTAAGGTAAATGCAAAATGCAAATTAGATAAGTAAAAGGGCCCCCCAAGGGCACAGGTGAGTTGATAAATGGCAAGGTGGTTGGGGTACAACCACTCCGACGTCGCGGGTTCGAATCCGTGTGGTGACAGTCTTTGCTGAAATATTGCAAGGGTTGTTGTTGGGTTCGTGTCCCGTTGGTCCTCTCCCTTGCAGGGCTGCCACTTGCGCATATCCCTCGACTTGCATCTCACCTGGCCAAGGGGCCTCTGGTACAGGTGGGGGGGGGGGGGGGGGGGTTCGTCTTCGAGACTTTCCCCTTCACAAAGATAAGTAAAAGGGAATTGATGAGTTATTAAATAAAAATAGGCTTTTGTTGACCAATAATTAAGTGAGAGAAGTGTAGGTATACAAACATGTTTACCGATGTGTGCTATGTAGTATGTATCTATATATGAAACCCCAACACAAAGACTACATCTCTCACTCGCTCGTGACCCCAACACAAAGACTATACATCTCTCACTCGCTCGTGACTCGGCTTGAGTTTCCTCACTCGTATGTATCTATGTATGAAACCCCAACATATAGACTATACATCTCTCAATAGCTCGTGACTCGGCCCGAATTTCCTCACTCACCACTATGCTTCAACTTTCTCTCACTAGTCTCACTCATTCTGATCTCAAAGCGGTTCGACCCGAAGAAATCCAAACCCCTGTTACATCTGAATCAAGTCAAGGCAACAACAACAACAACAACATACCCAGTGAATTCCACAACGTGGAGTTTGGAGAGGGTAGAGTGTACGCAAATCTTATCTCTACCTTGGTAAGTAGAGAGGTTGTTTCCGAGAGACCATCAGCTCAAGACAAAGCATAAGCACAAGCAAAGTAAGAGAAACGGTCAGATCCGAATAAAAATTTAAAGAAGTATGAAAATGGTGATAACAAAAGCGAATAAGCTATGATAAAGCATTCTGGAAAAAAAACATTAACTAACGCAGGTAAATAATGTAAGATGGAATAATTTCCCTTAAGGATTCCTTTCATTATTCACAATATATATAGTTGTACAAAGGTTGATTCGTAATACAGTACGAATCCTAACTTACCTTAAATGGTTGATTCCTAATACAATAAGAATCCTAAGTTACCTTAAATATACATCTATCATAATTACAAAATATACGGTGAATATTCGCTAATACTCCCCCTCAGACGGAGCGGGAGGAGGCCGGACGCTAAGGCTGGATCGGAAGTCGGTGAAGAGCTGTCTCGGTAGTCCCTTTGTGAAAATATTTGCATACTGATATGAGGAAGGCACATGTAATATTTTGACATGACCAAGGGCGACCTTCTCTCGTACAAAGTGGATATCCATCTCAATATGCTTAGTCCGCTGATGTTGGATCGGATTGTGAGACATATAGATGGCAGAGATGTTGTCACAATAGACTATAGACACCTTTTGCAATGGACATTGGAGCTCCAAAAGAAGATTTCAGAGCCAACAAATCTCAGCAATGACATTAGCAACTCCGCGATACTCTGCGTCAGCACTAGAGCGGGATAGCGTGGCCTGCCGCTTGGCGGACCAGAAATAAGATTATCCCCAAGAAATACATAGTAGCTGAGGTGGCGCGACGTGTATCGGGGCATCCTGCCAAATCTGCATCCGTGTAAGAGAGTAACTTGTTTGGGGCAGAGGGGTAGAGATGTAGTCCAAAATCCAGTGTGCCCTTAACGTATCTGATAATACGTTTGAGGGCGGTAAAATGAGACTCTCGAGGGTCGTGCATGAACAGACACACCTGATGAACGACATATGCAATATCAGGCCTAGTGAAGGTAAGATACTAAAGGGCACCTGCAAGACTCCGATATAGAGTGGGATCAGAAACTGGCTCACCGTCATTAGCACTGAGCTTGGATTTTGAGACAACCGGAGTTGGCATATTTTTACAATTTGACATCTTAGCCCTGTACACTATCTCTTCTGCATACTTACGCTGACACAAGAACATAGTAGCTGCAGATCTGGTCACTGATATACCCAAGAAATAACTGAGTTTGCCCAAGTCGGTCATAGCAAATTTTGTTTTGAATAGAGCAATGATTTCATTCTTCAAACCGTCAGAGGAGGCAGTAAGAACAATGTCATCCACATATAATAGCAAATAAGCCGTGTTGCTACCTCGATGAATAATGAAGAGAGAGTTATCACACCTGCTACATATAAAACCGATCTGTAAAAGATACCTGGAAAAGCGATCATACCAAGCGCGGGGTGCCTGTTTCAAGCCATACAATGACTTCCTAAGACGACGTACAAACTGCGGGACTTTCGGATGAACAAAGCCAGGGGGTTGATGCATGTACACAATTTCTTTCAAATCCCCATGAAGAAAAGCATTCTTGACATCAAGCTGATGAATCAGCCAATGCATGCCCATAGCAATACTGAGAACAGTCCGAATAGTAGTCGATTTAAAAACCGGACTGAATGTCTCACCACAATTAATACCCTCATGTTGATTAGTGTCATTGGCAACCAGTCTTGCCTTATACCGTTCCAGGTCACCACTATCTATGAACTTGTGACGAAATAGCCACATACACCGGATAACATTCACACCATCTGGTCTAGGTACCAAATCCCAAGTGTTCTACTTGGTTAAAGCATTAAACTCCTCGCACATGGCCGCATTCCAATTGGGGTCCAGTTTTGCTAGTTTTGGATTTTTTAGAATAGGTGATAAGGTTTGTGCGGAGAGGTTGAAGTGAACCTTGGGTTTGAAGATTCCGTGTTGTGCACGAGTCTCCAAGCGATGGGTAGGTTGCAATGGGAGGTCGGGACTGGTAGGCTGCAGGTTGTCGGTTTCTGGACTAGAGGCAGCATTTCTGCTGGACTGGAGTGCTGCTGACTTACGGGTGTTGGACTGGGAAGCAGCATTGCTACTGGGAGGCAGTATTGCTGCTGGGGGGCAAGAGACACGGCTGAAGGCAGCATTGGTGTTGGTGGTGTGTTCGACCGAGAGTAGTTGGCTGAAGGCAGCAGTGGTGGGAATGGGGCAGTGTGTACTGTCGGAACAGGCTGTATCGGTACTGGAATTTGTCAGAGACACATCGACTGGAGTAGAGGAGACATAAGAGACTCATCGAGAAATGTGTAATCCATGGGTTGGAATTTTCGAAGGTTTGAAAATGGATAGGTCGCCTCATCGAATGTGACATGACGCGAGATGATGATCTTACGAGTGGTTATGTCATAGCACAAGTACCCCCGATGATTAGGTGAGAAACCGACGAATACGCATGGTGTGGTGCGTAGGGCTAGTTTGTGAGGTGCAGTGAAGGCCAGGTTAGGGTAGCACAGGCAACCGAAGATGCGTATTTGATCATAAGAGGGGAACCTACGGTATAAGATTTTAGTTGGGGTCTTGTTTTGGAGAGTGCTGGTTGGTAAAATGTTAAGGAGGTATTCTACCATTTTGACAGAGTAGACCCAGAATGACGGTGGAAGACTGGCATGAAAGAGAAGGGTACGCACCATGTTATTGATGGTACGGATGATTCTTTCAGCTTTACCATTTTGGGAGGAAGTGTAGGGACAGGAAAAATAAAAAATCATGCCTTGTTTAGAGTAGAAATTGTGAAAAACCGAATTATTAAATTCACGGCCATTATCACATTGAAAAGATTTTATAGATTTTTCAAACTGTATTTTGATAAATTTTTGAAATTCAAGGAACTTGGCAAACACTTCAGATTTGAACTTTAGTGGGTAGATCCATACAAAGTGTGAAAAATCATCTCATAATACTAGATAGAATTTGTGACCCAAAGAACTAACAACCGGAGATGTCCATAAATCAGCATGAACAATATCAAATGGAGAAAAAGTAATATTGTTTGATGACATAAATGGAATACGAGTATGTTTGCTAAGTGGGCAAGAAAAACAGTGGTGGGCAATTTTCCCGTTATTACATTGATTACGCTTATTAGTCCTAAGAATATTAAAAACAGGGTCTCATGGGTGTCCGAGTCGGTTGTGCCAAGTTGACGGAGAGATAGCAGCTAGGGAGACAGGTGACTGAGTTCTGATATCGGAAGACTGAGTGAAGGGGTAGAGGTCTCCCACACTATTGCAGCGCGTAAGAATTTTCCCTGTATTGAGATCCTTCACAGAAAAAATCAAAAGGGTCAAATTCGACAAACACAAAATTATTGCGAGTGAATTTTCTAACAGAGATTAGGTTTTTAATGATGTTAGGGGTGTAAAAGACGTGATTTAGTGAGAAAGGTGGGTGGGGATATTTTGTATGTGTGTTACCGTAACCTTCAATTGGAATGCGATAACCATTGCCGATAGTAATAAATTGAGGACACTTTAGCCGAAGTAGGTGAGATAAGTTACCTGACGACCGGGCTGAGGTGAGATGTGGCTCCGGTATCCATGTACCAATTTTCGTCGGGTTGTTAAAGGTTCACGGTGCTGAAGGACTGGCCCAAGTCGGTGGGAGCCAGGCTGCTCGATTGCGGGTGTTGCTGGACCGAGACCAGGTGGGCCTGCTCCTGCTGCTGGTGGGCCTGCCTGGTAGCTGGGGCAGGGTCCAATAGGCCAGTCGACCATGCAGCTATTGGGCCCAGGCCCCCGCGGTCGGGTATGGGCATGCAGGCAAGGCCCAGTTCTGCTGGTTGGGCCAGACTTGCTGATGTCCAGGCCACGGGAAGTAGGCAGTGTTTGGCCCTGGCTGCTGATTTTTGTGGCCCTTGCCGCGGCCCTTGCCTTTGTGATTATTGTCGCGGCCTCTGCCGCCACGCCCTCCGCCGTGGGACTGCTACTGGTGGTGGTCTTGCGGTGGTGGCGGGGTGGTGTTAGCCGCCGGTGGTGCCATCCCGTCAACGGCTAACGCCTTTTGATTATGTTCCTCTTGTTTAGTACGATGAGTTTCTTCCAACAATAGTTGTGACCGTGCCTTGGTGAAACTTGGTAGTGGGTCGACCTGTTGAATCATCGTTGCAAGTGTATCGTATTCACCTTTCGGTAAACTAGAAACCAATTGAAGTACCATCTTGGTTTCAGAAATAGAAATCCCGACGTTGGATAGTTGGTCGGCTATGATTTTCAGTTGTTTGCAATATTCGGACATGTTGTTAAAATTCTCGAGACGCGTATTGTTGAATTGCTCATCCAAATACACGGCCCGAGTATTTTTATTATCCTGAAAGATTTCTTCCAACCACACCCAAAGGTCACGTGCCATAACACTTATTTTCATGATGGTACACAACAAGTCTTTTGAGATGGTGCCGCATATCCACTGTTTGACAATGGTGTCAAGGCGACGCCATCTCGATTCGACAATGTCGGTGGGACGAGGAACAGAGTCATCAATATGGTCGAGCACGTTGTACGCACATACCTGAATATAGAACAGTTCTGTCCACATGGAATATTGGCAGTCTTCTTGATCAAGAATTATAGGGATAGAATTCTTGATGTTGGTAACGGCGAAAGCCGAGTGAAAAGAAGACGATGATCGTTGAGAGGGATTGTCAAAAGTGCCAGTGGAGGAACCGAAATTTGTGGGGGAAGACATGGTGGTTGCCGGGTTGCCATCGACCGAAGGGAAAAATCGAGATAGGGGGGTCGGCGGCTAATTTTGAGAGAGAGGAGAGTAGGGTTTAGGCTCTTGATACCATATAATATAGAATAATTTCCCTTAGGGATTCCTTTCATTATTCATAATATATATAGTTGTACAAAGGTTGATTCCTAATACAGTACGAATCCTAACTTACCTTAAATGGTTGGTTCCTAATACAATAAGAATCCTAAGTTACCTTAAATATACATCTATCATAATTACAAAATACGGTGAATATTCGCTAATAAATAAGATAAAAAAAGTATACGAAAAAACATACAACATCAGAAATCAAATGACATGGGACTATAAAATAATATTTCGCCTACTAGTATGATAGGCTATGCAGGGCTACAATAATAACACTACAACTACTATTATGTAAACGTAAGTAGGACTGCTCAAGTACATACTACTCTTCTACCCTAATCTGTATTCTCCACAACCCCCTATCTAAGGTCGTGTCCTCAGTAAGTTGCACCTGCGCCATATCCCGTCTAATCACCTCTCCCCAATACTTCTTCGGCATATCTCTACCCCTCATAAACCCGTCCATAGCCAACCTCTTACACCTCCGCACTGGGGCATTTGTGCCTCTCCTCTGCACATGCCCGAACCATTTCAACCTCACTTCCGGCATCTTATCATCCACTGATGCCACTCCCACTCTATCCCGGATATCATCATTTCTAATCATATCCCTCATTCTATGCCCACACATCTATCTCAGCGTCCTCATCTCTGCAACTTTCATCTTTTGGATGTGCGAAGTCTTGACTGACCAACACTCTGACCCATACAACATAGTCGGTATAACCACCACCCTATAGAACTTGCCTTTATGTTTTGGTGGCACATTTTTATCGCACAAGACTCCAGATGCGAGCCTCCATTTATCCACCATGCACCAATACAATGTGTGACATCATCATAAATCTCTCCATTCTCTTGGATAATAGACCTGAGGTACTTAAAGCTTCCTTTCTTTGGAATGACCTGAGTATCAAGCCTCACCTCCACGCATGTCTCATGGTCTCTCCCATTACTAAATTTGCACTCTAGGTATTCTGTATTGATCATGCTCAACCTAAACCCTTTAGACTCCATAGTCTGTCTCCAAACCTCCAGCTTAGCATTCACTGCGCTGCGAGTCTCATCAATCAGGACTATGTCATCTGCGAATAACATACACCATGGCACCTCCCCTTGAATTTGTCGCGTCACTCCATCCATCATCAAGGCAAATAAGAATGGACTAACAGCTGCTCCCAAGTGTAGCCCCATCGTCACTAGAAAGTGCTCTGAGTCCCCTCCTACTGTATGTACCCTGGTCTTGGCTCCATCATACATATCTTTGATCGTCCTAGTATACGCTACAGATACATCTCTAACCTTCAAAAATCTCCATAAAAGCTCTCTAGGGACTTTGTCGTATGCCTTCTTGAGGTTGATGGAAACCATATGTAAGTCTCTCTTCCTCTGCCTATACTGCTCCACCAACCTCCTAATAAGATGAGTGGCTTCTGTAGTTGAATGCCCCGGCATGAATTCAAACTGGTTCTCAAAAATAGACACGCCTTTTTCACCCTCATCTCCACGACCCTTTCTCAAACTTTTATAATGTGGCTTAGCAACTTGATACCTCTAGAGTTGTTGCAACTCTAAATATCACATTTGTTCTTATACAAATGAATCATTGTACTCCATCTCCATTCTTCAGACATTCTTGTCGTCTTAAAAATGACATTAAACAACTTCGTCAGTCACTCTAAACCTGCCCTGCCTTGCGCTTTCTCAAAATTCAACTGGGATCTCATCAGGCCCGGTAGCTCGTCCCTTAACCTCCTCAACCTTAATACATTTATAATATCCAAAATTCCGGTATTGCTCCAGATCTCCCAGCACAATGTCTTTATCTCCTTATTCGTTAAAGAGTTTATGGAAGTAAGAATGACACCTCTGTTTAATACACGCGTCCTCCACAAGTACTTTGCCGTCAAGACACCGGCGAATATTTTGCTATACTGGGAGTAGGAGAACCCGTAAAGGAATTCTACATGGTTATTGACACTGGCAGTGACATCAATTGGCTTCCATGTGAGCCTTGCTCCGAATGTTACCAACAAACCCACCCGATTTTCAACCCGGATGATTCCTCCACTTATAAACGGGTCTCTTGCGATTCACCGGCGTGCTCGGCACTTGATGTCTCGGATGGTTCCATCAACACGTGTCAGTATCAAGTCTCTTATGGAGATGGATCGTTTACTATAGGAGAGTTAGCGACCGAAACTGTGTCGTTTGGAAACTCATCGTTCTTTCATGTTGCTATAGGCTGTGACCATGATAACGAAGGGCTATTTATCGATTCAGCTGGATTAATAGGTCTCGGCGGTGGTTCATTATCTCTTCCGTCTCAAATCAAAGCGACGTCGTTCTCATACCGCCTTGTAAACCGGAACTCTGATTCTTCATCGACGTTGGAATTCAATTCTGCCAGACCTAGTGACGCGGTACTTGCACCATTGCTATGTAACTCGAGGAGGAGTACTTTTTTCTTCGTCTGTCTCGAAGGAATCAACGTCAGCTGCGAGAGGTTACCGATTCTGGCGAATATTTTCCAGGTGGACGATAGTGGACACGGAGGAATCATCGTGGATTCTGGAATGGCGGTGACTCGTTTACATTGCAGCGTTTACAACTCTTTACGTGATACATTTGTGAAATACGCTCAGAATTTGCCATCAACCGATGGATTCGTGCTGTTTGATACTTGCTTTGATTTGTTGTCGATGAAAACGGCTAGTGTTCCGACTGTGGCGTTTCATTTTTCCGGTGGAAAAGTTGTCGTTGCACCCGAAGAATACACCGGTTCCGATATACTCGGCGGGGAAGTACTTAAAGGACCGTGTGTATCATGGTCCGATTTGGACTCAATAAAATATAATTCATGTATAATTGTAATTATGGTATTAGTCTTGTACTAGGAAAAATGTATTAGAATTATAATAGAAAAAGGTAGAATTATTTTTCTATATTGTCCATATTTAGAAATTGTATATTTGTATATATACCTCTCATTATCAATGAAAATAATTAAGGGATTATTTCTTTTATGGTATCATAAGTCTAGATCTTCTACCGATTTATCCTCTCTTCCACTGCCTCGGTTTCCGTGTTCCTTCTCGAAATCCGTGCACCTTACCTCATCTCTTCCCAATTTTTCTTCCAAATCCCTTTTTCACCTATTGTTCTTTCGTTATGTGTACGTCAAAGAACATGTTTTATCCTACCCTTACTGTTTCCAACATCAAGAACCACATCCCTATTGTTCTTGAGATGGACAACGTCCTATATGCGACGTAGGAAGAATTGTTCAAAATTCACGCAATCTCACATCAAGTACTCCATCACATAATTCCTCCCGCTGTCCCTACACCTGCGGAGGATCATCAGTTGTGGATTACTCTTGATGCTAGCGTCCTTCAGTGGATTTATTCTACTATTTCTACCAACCTTTTACAAACGATCATTGAATTGGACACTACGGCTATGGCTACATGGAATAGATTGCATGATATATTTCAGGATAACCAACATTCCCGAGTTGTCACTCTTGAGCAAGAATTTTTACAAGTCAACATGGAAAATTTTCTGAATGTTTCACCTTATTGTAAACGACTCAAGGAATTGGCGGACCAACTCCATAACCTTGGAGCGCTTATTACCAATAATCATCTTGTTCTCCAAATGGTTGCAGGCCTATCTGAGGCCTATAATGGCATTGGGACTCTACTCCGACAAAGTAACCCGCTCCCCCTTTTTATCAAGCACGTTCGATGCTCACGTTATAAGAAGTCGGCTTGGAAAAAAAGATGGCTACCGGCTCAAGTTCCATGGCGATGCTGACTTCATCCGATAACTCACACGGTTTTGTTGACAATTCGGACCAAAATCGCAAGAAGGGTCAAAACTGTAAAAATAATGGCAAATATCGCGGCGGAAACAACGGTGGCGGACAGAACAATAGCAACGCCGGCAGTGATCTTGGGGTACTGGGCCCTAGCCCGCCTGGTCTCAGCCCTGGGCCCCTTGGCAGTGGGCTCGACCGGCGGCCGGTGGCCCGATCCGGCCCTGCGCCCGCCCCGCTTATTTTCCAGGCAGTTGGGCCCCGGTCCAGCCTAGTCACAGGGCCAATTTTTTTTGTCCTTCAGGAAACAGCCAGTAGCGATATGAGTCGGGTCAACAGGGGGGCCTGCATGGGCCTCGGCCTATGCAGGCTTTCACTTCTGCGGGCCCGGCTCCGATCTCGACACCCACCGATATTGAGGCCGTTATGCATACATTTGAATTAAATCCTCCGGACGCAAATTGGTACATGGACACCGGCGCAACTTCTCACATGACGTCTAACCAATGTACTCTCTAATCTTATTTCAATTTGAGCAAAATCGTGGCATTATTGTTGGCAATGGCAATACAATTCCAATTCGTGGTTACGGTAATACAACTTTGTCTCCACCACATCCGCCTCTTGTCTTGAAATATACCCTTCATGCCCCTAACTTAATTAAAAATTTAATGTCTGTCCGAAAATTCACCACTGATAATTGAGTTTCTGTTAATTTTGATCCTTTTGAGTTTTCTGTGAAAGATTTCAAAACGGGGATACCTCTCACGAGATGCAATAGTAGGGGAGATCTTTATCCAATCACGCCCGCCTCCGGTTTCTCGAGTCAAGTCATGCCATCGGCATTTGCAGCTCTAGCTCCTTCCTTGTGGCATGCACATTTGGGTTACCCTGGATCGTCTATTGTTTCTTCCCTGCATAAAAATAATTTTATTTCTTGTAAGGGTACGTGTAGTACTCCAATTTATCATTCCTGTCCGTTAGGAAAACATGCTAGATTACCATTTGTAGTCTCTACTTCTCGTACTTTGATGCCTATTCACATTATTCATAGCGATTTATGGACTTCTCCCGTTCTAAGTTTTGTGGGCCATCATTTTTATGTTATGTTTTTAGATGATTATTCTAATTTTTTATGGACCTTTCCGTTAGTGAAGAAATCTCATGTTTTTTTCACATTCCTAAAATTTAGAGCATTCATCCGCACCCAATTCGAATGGGAAATAAAAAATATTCAATATGATAATGGCAAAGAATATGATAATGGGTTGTTTCGGGAATTTTGTGATGTTAATGGCATAGTTTTTCATTTCTCTTATCTTCATACGTCCTCACAAAATGGGAAAGTCGAATGAAAAATTCAGACCATTAATAATATTGTCCGAACTTTATTGGTCCATGCTTCTGTACCCTGTTCCTTTTGGCATCATACTCTACAAATGACTACTTATCTCCTTGACATACTTCCTACCAGGCATATGCATCTCCTCTTAAAATCCTTTATAATAAGAATCATTCGTATTCACATCTTAGGGTCTTTGGGTGTCTATACTATCCACTATTTCCATCAACTACAATTAACAAACTTTAAGCCCGTTCTACCGTTTGTGTGTTTTTGGGTTATCTATCTAATCATCGTGGTTATAAATATTTTGATTTATCGTCTAATAAAATCATAATTAGTTGTCATGTTATTTTTGATGAAACTCAATTTCCGTTTGCTAAAGTGAGTAGTCCCGTGCCTAGTTCGTATAATTTTTTAGATGACGAAGTCTCACCGTACATTATGCACCACTTAATGGGCCGATCCAGTACCCACGAAACGCCAGCAAACCCACTGCCTGCTGGCCCGCCACAACCCACTGCTTCTACCCCAGTTTCTGTTGTTGGGCCGATCGACCTGCCCACTGTTGAGACTGCCTCTGCCCCAGTTTTTGCTCCAGTCCCACCTTCAGTTTCCAGTTTTGGGTTGGCCACTCCATCACCCATTCGATATTTCCCCAAAATTCACCCAATTCTCCTCCGACACACAGACATGTTACTCGTAGTCAACAGGTATGTTTAAACCAAAAAGATATTTTAATCTTAATTCTAATATTCTTAAATCCCCACTACCCCATAACCTTGTGTCTGCATTAAATGATCCGAATTGAAAATTGGCTATGAACGACGAATATAATGCTCTTATTGAGAATAAGACGTGGGAATTGGTACTCCGTCCTTCTAGTGTTAATATTATTCGCTCGATGTGAATTTTTACTCATAAAGATAATTCTGATGGTTCTTTTTTGAGACATAAGGCTCGACTTATAGGTGATGGTAAAACTAAACAGGTTGGCGTTGATTGTGGTGAGACATTTAGTCCAGTGGTCAAACCGGCTACCATTCGCAATGTTCTCAGTTTGGCTCTTTCGAAAGCATGTCCCATTCATCAACTAGATGTGAAGAATGCTTTCTTACATGGTGATCTTAAGGAGACAGTTTACATGCATCAACCCTTGGATTTTCGAGACCCCACATATCCTAATCATGTTTGTTTATTGAAAAAGTCCTTGTATGGGCTTAAGCAGGCTCCACTGGCCTGGTATAAGGGATTTGCAAACTATGTATCTACTATTGGGTTTTCTCAGAACCGGTCTGATAATTCTATGTTCATCTATCGTCGTGGTACTTCTTTGGCATATATTCTATTGTATGTGGATGATATTATCTTGATAGCTTCTTCTGATGATTTACGCCGGTCTATCATGACACTACTCAGTTCTGAGTTTGCTATGAAAGACTTGGGGCCCTTGAGTTACTTCTTGGGGATTGGTGTCACTCGTCATGCAGGTGGATTGTTCTTATCCCAACGGAAGTATGCCGCTGAGATAATTGAGTGAGTTGGTATGTCCTCGTGTAAGTCTATTTCCACTCCAGTTGATACTAAACCCAAGCTGGGTGTTGCGGCTGGCTCCCCTTACGAGGATCCCACTCACTATCGCAGTCTTGCTGGAGCTCTTCAGTATCTTACTTTCATGCAACCGGATATTAAGTATGTCGTACAACATGTGTGTTTGTTTATGCATGATCCTCGGGTTGAGCACATGAATGCGCTCAAACGCATTATCTGATACATCCATGGTACACTTGACTATGGTTTGCATCTATATCCATCATCAGCCTCTACACTTGTCTCGTATACCGATGCTGATTGGGGTGGTTGTCCGGACACCAGACGCTCTACATCTGGATATTGTATGTTTCTTGGCGACAATTTGGTCTCATGGTCTGCAAAATGTCAGGCTACTTTATCACGATCCAGTGCGGAGGCCGAGTATCGAGGGGTAGCCAATGTGGTGTCTGAGTCATGTTGGCTACGTAATCTTCTACTAGAGCTACATTATCTTATTCAGAAAGCTACCTTGGTCTACTGTGATAATGTGAGTGCGGTCTATCTTTCTGGAAATCTGTTCCAACATCAACGCACTAAACATATCGAGATAGACATACACTTTGTTCGAGAAAAGGTAGCTCGTGGATAAGTACGTGTCCTTCATGTCCCTTCGCGATACCAGATTACAGACATATTTACTAAAGGTCTTTCCTTGGTCCTTTTTGAAGATTTTAGGGACAGTCTCAGTGTACGTCAACCGCCCACTATGACTGCGGAGGTTTAAAGGACCGTGTGTATCATGATCCGATTTGGACTCAACAAAATGCAATTCATGTATAATTGTAATTATAGTATTAGTCTTGTACTAGGAAAATGTATTAGAATTAGAATAGGAAAAGGTAAAATTATTTTTCTATATTGTCCATATTTAGGAATTGTATATTTGTATATATCATTATCAATGAAAATAATCAATGAATTATTTCTTTCAGTACTGTTTAGCGTTTGCCCCGAGGGATGGATCGTTGGTGATTATCGGGAATTTACATCAGCAGGGGACACGTGTCAGTTATGACTTCAATGCATAGGAAAATGTACATTACAGCTAAGATACTTGTCGAAGTTATTACTGAAAATTTGAGATGGTATCTTTGGCTGATTGACTGTAATTGTTAGCTAAGAATAATTAAGGGTGGCCAGTGGGCCGGGACGGCCCGACCCCGACCCGACCCGACCCCGTCCCGAGCCCGCTCCGGTCCCGCCCCGACCCCGCGTAAAAAAAAATGGTGGCGGGACTCAAACTCGGGGCGGGACAATGTTTCATCCCGCCAGACCCGAGCTCGCCCCAGGCCCGCCTGACCCGAGCCCGCCCCAGGCCCGCCTGACCCGAGCCCGTCCCGACACCGACCCTGACCCCGCCCGATTTCTCCCCCTTTGCAAATATAACCGTTGCACCAACGGCCATTTTAGATTTTGGCCGTTGGGCAACAGCCATTTTAGGCCTCCCCCTCTACCCCTTAATATTTATTTTTAACCCATAAGTTATTATATTTACACTTTAACCCAATTTTTCAACTATAAATAACTCATTTTCTCTTCATCTTTCTCACAAATCTTCCTACAATCTCTCTAATCTCTCAATATATCTCTCTACAAGTCTACATTGTTTGCTAAATATTCAATTTTATTTATTCATTTGGGAATTGGGAGTGAAGTTGGCAACTAGCTTGAGTATCTTCCATCGAGCAAAGTTTCAATTTTCAACTTTTCGATTACACGTCGATGTTACGTCGGCGCTTGGTACATTCGTTCCTTCATTAAATTATTATTGTCTGTTTATTTTATTTAGCGCACTTAATTTCATTTACTTTAATTATTTGTTAGCATATAATTAAAATGGAAGGAATTAGAGGTATGTTTAAGGGTAAGGGTAAGACTTCTTCTAAAAGGGGCAACCAGGGTAAGGGTACTTCTTCTAGTCATCTTATTCCTACACAGGATGATTTTGTTGATACTCAACATTTTCTACAACACCATTAGATTTAGACGAGGAACTATTTTCTGGAACTCAAGAAGACTTTAATTTAGACAATGATCTAGATGATACACCCATTAATGTTGATGACAACACACCCACTAGTGCACCTTCAACTGAAATACCTCATATTCCCCCTAGTATGAGACGAGATCCAACAAAACGACCATTAAAATCATATGCATGGACATTTTTTGATAGGGACGTAGAGAATCAAGTAGCTATATGTAAAATTGGTAAAAATGTTTTAAAATTTAAAACTGGAAAAGGTCACGGTGGGACGGGGGGGGGGGGGGGGGGGGGGGGGGGGGGGTTAATTAGACACGTAGTAAGTGCTCATCCAGCTAGGTATGCCCAATACCAGGCTTCAAAACCGGGTGCGCAAACGCCCGCTCCATCGGGACAAGGTTCACATATTGATACTGTTCCGGACCAAGTACAGGGTCAAATTAACCCTATAACGGGGGGAATTGTAGGCTCTAAATACAATAAACATAGAGATAGGGAAGCAATATCAAAATTAGTTGCTGTGGAGGGTTTGCCTTTTTCATTTCCTTCATCTCCCGATTTTATTCATTACATTAGAGATATATATAATCCTGCTTTTAACGGTTTTCCTAGATCAACTGTTAAGAGAGATGTATTTAAATTCGCGCATGAATATCAACAATATTTACGTTTTTCATTATATCATTTTAATGGCAAAGTATCTATCATTTCTGATATAGGTCGTAGTACTAACATCCACGATTATTTAACTGTAACTTGTCATTGGATAGATTATAAATGGTCTATGCAAAAACGTATTTTAGCGTATAGATATATAGATGATAAGCACACTGGTACTTTTATTGCAGATAATATTTATCAAGTGTGTCATTATTACGGAATAACCGATAAAATTATGACTATTACATTAGATAACGCTTCTTCTAACAATTACGCAATTACAATTTTTAAAAATAGTTTAACTCCATCTTTTCCAGATCATTTTCATATAAAATGCGCGTGCCATATATATAACTTAATTGTAAAGGATGGTCTATCACTTTTTGAAGACATTCTTAGTAAAATACAATTTGCTATAAACTTTATTTTTAAAAGTAATAAAGTACAACGTAGAAAATAATATAAAAAACATGTCACGATTGTGGACTACCTTATAGAAAAATTCCACAAGAAGTATCCACTAGATGAAATTCTTTATACGAGCAACTACTTGTTGCTTATGACTATAGAATACCTATAACTTTATTTTTTAACTCTCATAATAAAAATTCAGCTGATATGATTTTAGATAGTGATTGGGTAAAAATTTCCGAACTTATTGTATTTTTAGAGAAATTTTTTCAAGCAACAAAAGAATTTTCCGGTATATATTATCCTACTATTTCAACTATGTTGTTTTATATAACTCTAATATTTTTATTACTTAGTGAATATATGGAAAAACCAGTTTATAAGGCAACTATTAAAAAAATGTTTGTCAAAATAAAAAAATATTTTATTCCTATTCCCTCTATTTATATTATTGGTTCTGTATTAAATTCTACTATTAAAATAGACGGTACTAAATCACTAATTGAAACTATTTACGATTGTATAGAAGTACTACCATCTCCAAGTCCCAAAAATCTAAATCACTCACCACCTATTGAACAAACTAAATAAGAAGTGTTGTCTAGCGTAGAACACCAATGCAAAAAAATATATAGATTTTATCAACAAGAAAATGCTAGTAACTTACCGGCTTCCATACCATCTTCTTCATCTTCAACACAACCTCACAAAAGACATGTCATGTTTCGCCGCTAGTATTGAAAGCCTCAGAAATAGAATGTGCGGTCGTACCTCTACTACTAACCAAATTAGCGAGTTGAATATTTTTGTTTTGCAGGGTTCTGTACCGTATAAAGAAGTTATCAATGAAGATGGATATGAAGACTTGCTGAAATACTTGAGGGGGAATGAGAAGACCTTTCCGACACTTTCATTGATGGCTCGAGATGTTTTGAACATTCAAGCGTCATCAACTGCATCTGAAAGCGCTTTTTCTGCCGGCAACTATCAAATAGGAGACCACGACACTCATTAGCCGAGACAACTTTTGGAAATTGCGTATTATTCGAGAGATTGGATACGAGCGGAGCGGAGAAGGTGCGGTCAACCGGAGATCAACGAAGAAGAAGATGAAAACTACAACGAAATCTTAACCGAAGGTAGAGGAAGCGACGTGGATCAATTTGACCAACAAATACCAATTTCAACCGAAGAACCACAGGAAATCATCAAGCAATTAGAACAGGTTTTTTTGAGAATGTAATTTTTTTAATTGCAATTTTATTATGTAATTTGCAACTTTTGGACAACACCACAAAGTTGCAATTTAGATTTTAGACAATTGTATTTGTATTACAAAAAAATCATGTCTATTAATATAAGAGGCACAAAAACAGCCTTGGGATGTTTTTATTACACTATCTTATCTTGTTTATTGAGTTTTTTTTATACATATATTATTTTATTTTTTTTAAAAAGGAAAACCCGTCGGACCCCGCCCCGACCCGATACCGACGGGATCGGGATCGGGACGGGACTGGAGCAAGTCCTGCCAGACCCGACCCCGACCCCTTCGCCCACCCCGACCCCGACCCCTTCGCCCGCCCCGACCCGAGCCCGGCCCACTGGCCACCTCTAGCTAAGATAGGCAAAGGCCAAAGGGGGTAAGCTAGATGCATGCAGTGAAGTAGCTGTAGAAAGGGCATTTGGCTGGTTAGACTCATAAATATTGCTGAATCTCTACTAATTTAATCACAATGGTTTTTGTGGACTATTTATAATTGTAACATTTGAGTTTGTATACATTCACAATATAAAACAATTTTGTGAATTGCTTCAAAATAATTATTCTACTCAAAATAGACGAACGTTTGTTCATAGCTGGAGCGGTAATCATGGTTCATGGGATTAGCGAGTAGCTTTACCACGCAAGAATCTTGGAATAATAAAAGTAGACGAAAATAGAACCAAAAGGAAAAAAATGAACGCCGTTGCCGGGGATCGAACCCGGGTCACCCGCGTGACAGGCGGGAATACTTACCACTATACTACAACGACTTACATGTTGAGAAGAGATACTAAATTAATTAACTTTCAAATTACAATTCTACAAAAGTTTTAAAGAATCATTTAATATTTGATAATTTCTCCACCAAACTAGACATTGTTGTTAGTATTATTATTACTCCCTTGTTCTACTATATTTTACACTATTTTCCTTATCTTATTAGTCCATTTTAAAAAGTACGACGCATTCTTATATTTTCGTAAATGAAAATTTTTGTAGCCACAAAAATTCCGTTAGATTAGTATAATCAAAAGAAAACATGGCAACCAATTTGAGTGATATATCTCATATCCGCAAAGCAAAAGTATTTTTTATATATAGCATTTAACCTTATTCCTATGATCGAAGAGCTTATAACATAGGTAATAGAGAAAAACCTTATATTAATAAACAGAGGTGAAGGTAGACCAAGAGCGTTGTCTACGTGGATTTATTAGAATGATATCTATTGATTCTTGTTTTTCTTCAAAGGCGAATACAATTGCGTTAGCTTTGCACTAGGGGAGAGATGGAAATATTGTAAAATTACTTTTGTCCTTGATAATTTAAAAAATAGATTGACGTCATTATTTCATGATCTCTATTTCGTTATTATACCAGAAGATCAGTTTTTATCTTATTATCCACATATTTCTTCAATGACAATGATTACAACAAAATCTTATAGTAGCAGAAGAAAGATCATGTTTTACCTAAAAAGGGCAAAATATATAAATTGTATCCGAACTATATTGAAATATCGAATTCACACTCTAAATAATCTGAGCCTTTTCTCCTACCGATTTTAAAACGTGAATTTAATATCTTGATGTGACACAAAATATAAAAATAATTATTAAATAAGCTGTTTTGTTCAAAAAAATAAAGAAATTAAATTTTACAAACCCCCCCCCCCTCCTCCTCCTTCACGCCCACTTCCCCTTTCTGTTCTCTCCTCCATTTTTACTTATCTGTTGCAACCTCCCACAAAATTCTTCTTCACTCCATACCCTTTCTTCTTCATCTTTACCCACCTCCTCTTATTTCTGTTCCTCCATTATTCTCATCACATTTATTAATTTCTTCTTAATAAACCCAACTAGAGAAATTTCTCCCCATAGGTTTACAAAGCCTTGATAGGTGCCCCTTCACCGATTTGAAAATGAAAGTGTCGAAAAATACCCAGGTATCCATAATGGTGATTGGTGGTTCTCTAAGGGAGAGAATCAAATTAATACAGATGGTTGGAATCGACAGTGCCAGATGTAATTAGCGCGAAAGAAAATTGATGCTTCTGAGAAAAAAGTACAGATGTGGCGGTGGCTGACTTTAATAGTGATGGCCGGTGCTAAGTTTGGGTGCGGGGATATGATGGGGGTGGGTGGGGGTGAATTAGTGATGAAGAAGGTTAATTATTAAAGTGTTTAATGGTTAATTAAGGATTAATTAGTGTAAAATATAATTAATAAAAGAAGATCAATAAATAAAGAAAAGAAAAGAAAAAGAATATAAATTCAGACATGCCGCTAAGGTGGCACCAATATGGAATCGATACTATGAGAGTGGTGTTACATGTCTCAAGGTGTAATTAAATTCACGTTTTAAATGTGTAGGGTGATAAATCATTCGATTAGTTGATATGTGAATTCGACTTTTCGGATATAATTTAGGATGAACTTATGTAATTTGTGAACTAAAAATGGTAGTAATCACAGATTTGTGAACATTTTATTCGCTATTTTCAGCTTCCCCATAAAGGATGACAGTCAAATGTCAAGATTTGAAATATGAACCTAGAGGTGATAAACTTAACTTATGAAATCTTAACCCGTTCAATGGGCGAATTATTGATCCACCCATTTGTTAGTTCAACTCATTTTAATCCATCAAAATTTGAATTGATATAAGTCCAAATTGATCCATGAAAAATCTATCAAAATATGTTCAAAAAAATTATTTTTTATTTGACATGTATATATCGACATAATAAGAAAAAAAAAAATTTATTAGGTACTAAAAATTATAAAAAATAAATAAGTCAATTAAAGCTTAGTAAGAATTGGGCGGGTTGAATTTTGACCCGCTTTTTAGTCCATTTCAACCAACCCATTGCAACCCAAGCAACATTTGAGCAGATCAATAATCCGCCCATTTATTAACTCAACTCATTTTGACCTGTATATTTGGCACCCCTATATGAACCACATGGGAGCTTGCTTATGTTAAATAAATAAAGAATATTAACCTTTTCAGATACAGGAAGTTTATAGAACAAAGTACAGTAACATTTTGTACATAAGTTTTACACTTGCTACAATACTCTTGACAAATGACATATACTAATATGAACACTAATTTTGTAAGTTTAACCCAACATATTTAATACTTATTTCAACTAAATGTCAGGCTTAAAAGAATAGGCTATATTTGACTACTTTCTGACAACTTCTGCTTGTCTTAAATAAGAAAGTGTTCCACTAGAATAGAATGCGTAAATGCAAGAAACTACAATGAAAATCGCTTTTCTTGATATCTCAATTGAAGCATCTATTATTTTAAACTGACTTCTCTAGTCGAAATAAATATAAGCATTCACGACCATAGTTGAAATAATAACAAAATAAATAAAGAGAAAAAGGAAATGAGGAACAAGGGCATAAGAAAATGTCTGTATCTCAGACTTCCTTCCACATTGCCCTTTCAATTGTATATGCGCATAATAAACTACGATAAGCACCAGCGGAGCAAGGGGAAAAACTCGTAAAAACATGGAAAGAAACATGTGGAAAATAATTCTATCATTTTCTTCGCACTTTCAAACTTGAATGTAACAATTAATGCATCTTTTTTCCAACTATTTACATCATATGGAGCGTTCATTTGTTCCCTTGGGATTAGCAAGAACTTGATACACCGAAAGCGGCTATAATGCATGAGGAAGATTGATATTCTTATCTCCAACAAGAGATTCTTCACCGTGGCTGCAGAAAATTCACTGAAGCTAGTAAACAATCATCTCATATATTGTGAATTAGATCACCGGTACAACATAAATTCACTTAAGAGGGAGGGGGACTTGTGAGAGATTGTACCTGAGGTAGCTCAAAGCTGACATCCTGTATAGGCAGGTGAATACTAAAATGTGCAATCCAATGGTGTAAAAAAATATAAATGTCCGGGCATATCTGCAACAGCAATTATCGCTTCAGTTTATTACATATAGGGAGTTGATTGTGAGAGAGAGAGAGAGAGAGAGCTTTCCTTACAGTTTTAAAACCCATGAAGGGAAAGAAGTTCAAGACGGCCAATCAAAAGAGTAGTTGACAGGCTCATGTAAATGTTGGTTTTAAAGTGTGTAACTGTCACTTAAAGATAAATATTGTACATCATATTTCTGCTAACCTGAGGACCCCCTCACTTTTAAAGATAGTTCTTTTTTTTATAGCTACGAGACTTCAAATGTTTAATCCTGCTGTGCTGGATAAACCGGCACCTACAATGACAAAATTTTCCAAAACATCTACTGATTGCAGCATACTGAAACTAGCTACTGTTTTAAAGACGTGAAATGCATGAGATAACAAACATATGGTCACAACTTATGAATCTATGCTGAGATATAATAAACCGCAAGAAACACAAGATCTAAGCAGATTCCATACCATCCTAGCTACCTCAGTTGAGATATAGTTTGATCATCTCTATCAAAGAAAATGCAACTCGCCTGTCTTCATCTCCAGGCTTAGCACTAGACTTTTATGTGGTTCATAGTTAATCAGATATAGAAGCACAATTTCTAAGGTGTTCTGAGGTCCAAACTAAGAACCAAGATGAAGGCTGTTACATCTTTCTGATATCATCGTTTCAAGCAGTAATTTCTCTTCTTTTTCCTTGTACTAGCTGTTAAGTAACAATAGCTAAGTTTTCTACATACGATGTGTGGGCCCATGTGAAGGCCTTGCATGTAAGTCAGGAAATTCCTCTAATCCTCGCTCAAAACAAGCTACTCATAGAACAAGTTGACAATCAGCATGATTGGTAAAGGAAATAAAGACGCCCAGACAAAGCATTGCATCAGTGAGATTAGTCATAAATTATCATGGAATGAAAGTAACACAATTCAGACTTGAATAGGTAAATAATGTCAAGCTGAAAAAGAAACCATGATGAATGAAGCTTACTTGTTACCAAGAAGAAAACGGCCACTACTGAGAGTAATCTTGTCCCTCAGACCTAATTCTTTGTATCTTTGATCTCTTTCCTATTATAGGAAAAAAAGAATTTGGTCAAATGAGGATCCGTGACATCTAATAAATATCAGTAGACAAGGAGAAGCATATGTCGCAATTTACAGAACTATCTAATCCCACTGTTGAAGTAACTATGGAGAAATTCAATTAAGGTTGCGCAGAAGAGCTGGAACCTTCTTTGAGAATGCCGCAAATGGATTTATATCATCCTCATACATCTTCTTGTATTTGGATTCCACATCGGAGCTAACACCACTTTCTAAATCTTCTACATACTGAGAACCAGTGGGGGCGTTAGAGAAAAAAAATTGAGCAGACATTTAATCAACAATAGAGCCTGATAGGCCCACCTTTTTTGATCCTCTTGAAATCACTCTCTCAGAGTTATAATCCTGAACGTAACGAATCTTTCCATAAAGCTTGACATTATCTGCTTTTGTTTTATCAAGTTCTGAGGTCAGTGCCCCTATCTTCTCCTTCAGCTGTCTCATTTCCTAGAGAGATCAACAATTCAAGAATCACAGATCTTGTCAGTAAAAAGACAGGTAAAAGTAGGTCTTACTGAAGGTAGGTAGGAAGATAGAGAAACCATTTTAAAAGTGCAATGGAAAAACCTCTTCAGTCTCCCGCAGACGGGCACGGAAACGGTCTCTTTGGTTGCAGATCACCTTAAGCATCGAGCTTTGATCTTGGTCTGAGGAAACATGCCTCTGCTCTGCGTTCTATTTCAAAGGATATCTCTTATTAGAAAACTCACTTTCAAAAAGATCACAGACAAGGATGTTTCTGGAACTTCAAATATACAAACTGGAGGCACTGTGCTACTGAGAATTTAATTCTAAATGCAATGATCACTTATCTATTATCTGTATCTATTAATCTTTTGTGTGTGTGTGGGTGGGTGGGTGGGGTGGGGCGGTGGGGGTTAAGAAACTGGCCCAGCACCAAGACCATGCTTGTGACTACAAATCTATGAACATATGCAGACTTTACAAGAAGTGAATTTACAAAATCCATCAGAGCATTCACTTCATACACATTTTTCAATTTACACCACAAAGCTAGTATATTCGAACACTTGTACTTCAGTCTAAATTATATGTATCCAATATGCTTTCCTCACCAATTTACTTGTTAAAACAAATGCCATTTATGTTTTAGAGCAGTTTTTCCATGACTTACTTGTACACCGGGGTTCTGAGTTAATGAACCGTTTCTTTTCTTCTTTTTTTTTACTTTTCAAAAGGCCATCATTTACTCATAAAAAGAACTTTACACCAAGGGGAATATACGTTGTCCTACAACTTTACAATCACAGCACTAAGGAGCTCAAAACATAGGAAACTCTTCCGTATAACATGCTGCTGTATGCTTCAAAAAAAAGAGATTCAAGACATTTTCATTTCAGAATATGAGCAGTAGTTTCTTCATTTTCAGGAAATCTTCCTCACATTCCATAATATCCAACCAGTGAACAGAAGAATCAACTATGCCACAAAGCATAGTCCGGCATAATCCTATCAGGTTTAGGAACTTAGTCCATAACTTGAAACCCATGTCACATGTAGAATGAGGTCGTTTTTTGTTTCTTCCTTCTCATAGCACAAAAGCATCTTTTCCATATATCTCTTTTCTCATAGATTCATGCCTGTTTCTGAACTCTTTCCAGGGTAGAGTCTCTCCCAAGGCTGCCTAACAGCCAAAGAAAGAAACTTGCTGAGGGAGCAAGTTTTTCATATGGCTTCCCTCAGAAACTGATGATATTACTTCTGCATTCCATCATATAGAGTAATGATTCACTGTGTAAGAGTGATCTTATGGCCTATCCAGATTAGGGAGTCCGGAATTCTGTGAACACTTCATGGTCATTGGCCAATAGGGAATTAACACAATTAACCTCCCAATCATTAAAATGCTGAGATGATTTTTGAAGTTTATTGAATATTATGCAATCTTCTGGAACGTCATATGCTGTCCCTGAGAAAAGGAGGGTTAATGCCTAACTCCACAAAGGAATCTATTCACAAAGACATAGCAGATGTAATGATAGGACTGTTAGAATTTTAAGATTTATGTCAGAAACCATATTTCTCAATGTCCCCTGCCATTTTATAGCATTGTCTGGGGATGGTTTAATATGCAGTTAACTTCTTAATGTAAGAATCCACTGTCAATGTATTGGAAGAGAGGCTAGGCGTTCAAACACTAGCAGACATGATGAACTAGAATTAGGCCAAGTTATGGCATTCCAAGTTCTCAGGTAAACTGCAAAGATATGCCGACGCCCGCATATTGACGATTTGTATGAGCTACTGATATTGAGCTCAATCCCATTTAAGCGAGTTCTGTTTTATTCCTTTTTCTTCAAGATCTTCTAGTAGTTTGCCTTGTCATTCTTTCATGTCATAATTTTATAAACAATTCATGTGATTCAGCTGGATTATTCTGTTGTAATGTCAATCCCTTGAAGGGTTTTATTACCATCCGCTTCAGCAACTTACCATGTTTTGACAGGATCCACTCAACTACCATTGAATCTGTATAAGACTGAAGGTCTGCCAACGACTTATATGTGAGTCTCTTCCTTGAATGATGGCCTTCCGAGCGGACGAGGTCGGCTCGGTGACCGAGGGCAAAAGAAGTGATTTTGTTCAATCATAAAAGTTAGACTTCGGACAATGTTAGACCAAAAATGTTGATCCAAAACTCAGCATTTTCTCAAATCATTGTTCCCTCTTTTAATTGCTCCATTGGCAGGCCATAATAAAAATTCCCTAGGCTGAAGGATAGCATGGAGAAGCACCATCTGCTAAACTGTAATTTTCTACCACCCAAGATATTCGAAACATTGGAATCTTCAGCAACAAAGGATAAAGATGTTATGAAAAGAAAGATTGGCAATATGCAGGAGCAACGGCGCACTTCCAAGTTTCAACAATCTAAGTCAACAACCTTTTTTATAAGGAGGAGGCAGAAACATAAGGAAGCAAGAAAGGACGAACACTCACCTCAGAAGGCTCTGTTCCACCAGACTCTGATAGATCCCAATCATCAAATCGAGTACCTTTTCTTTCTTTAGAACTGTATCCCTGCGTTAGAAGAAAGAAAACTTGTCTGAAAAAAGTTGAAGAGAAATTAATTAGTAACTAACTGCACTGTAAAATCCACCTATTCAAGAAAAGCAAACAGATATTACTTGGGAAAGTTCAAATCAGTGATCTTGTTTCAGGCACTTCATGTTCAATTACCATCAGAGAAATATAACTATTTTATGCACTAGCTAAAACTAAAAAAACATATAACAATTACATGCAGACAGATGCTCCAGCAAACAAGAGAGATATTTGAAAATACCTTAAGAATATCGTCCTCTAGCTTCTGTATTAGCCTTTGTTGTTCATTAATCTTTGCAGTCAGCTCTACAATCTTTGCTTCGGCCGATTCCAGCAAAGAAGTCCTCTCGGAAAGTTGGACCTGAAAACCATGAAATAGTAGCAATAATGGAGTTATTCGAGAATATTCTGTAATAATTCTCTGACATGATGAATTTAAGTTATCATACTCTTTACTTTATTTATCAGCGATCAGCCAAGTACCTTCAGATTTTCCATGAATATAAATGACAACAGACGTATAATTAGTACACAATCAATAATTGTTAATTACCTTCAATTGTGTAAGTTCATGCTCCACTTTCCGATTCTTGTCAAGAAGTAATGACTCAAGTTTGCTCATCTCTTGTCCACTGGTAGCAACTTCCCAATCTTCAGCCTCAATCGTATTATAACCCACAGCCTACGTAAAGCAAAAAAGAACTAAATGAAGACACAATAACCCACAGCCTACGTAAAGCAAAAAAGAACTAAATGAAGACACAACAAAAACATTCTTGACATACACTGTGTATCATAGAGTGGCCTGATGAAGAAGGGAGCGAAGAAGCAAAAGGAGTAGACAATTGGCATAATATAGGAAAGGCAAAGAATGGGAAAGGAGACGAGATCTTAGAACTATCAAAATTGGTTTTAAAGCTTTCCTTTGCTATTTTCGAGAAGTTAGACAATGGAAGATTAACAAATGACTGTAGACCCAGCACTGAATCTAGGAATAAGCACATAGGGAGAGAGAACTACCTGTAAGATCTTTACTTTCTTCCTCAAATCATCTATCAGCTTTGTTGTAGGCCGTGTTTGAAGGTCCTTCTTTAGTTCTTCAAGAGCAACTTCCTGAGGTATGTAAATAAGCAATAAACATTAGGGGTTCTGAGCTTATTAACAATACATTTTTTTGGTCATAGCAAGAAATGTTGTGAGCTCAGAAATGTTGAAATTCCAGTATAAAATCTCAGCATAAATGCTCTTAGAAGTTCTGAGCTCAATTCTAGTCATAGCTACATAGGGAAGTTATGAGTACTTGATAGAAGAAATGTTGAAAAGATATTTCAGAGCATTCTCGATTATTAACAATACATTTTTTTGGTCAGTATAAACATACTGATAAAAAGAGAGGGAATAAAACAGTAAGGAGTATTATTCTTCTGGTACTGCAGATATAAAAAAAAATAGCAGGTAAGAAGAAAGTGGTCCTACAGATATTAGTTAAAAGCAACACAGGTATACCTTTTGACAGGTAAAATCAATGATGGATGGAAATCTCACACAAAAGAAAGTAAACAGAAGCATGTTATACCAGTATCTACCCAAGAAAAACCTCTCGCCGCTTTCATTTAACAGATAATTATTTTACTGTAGGCCCACTTAGCATATCATACGAATAGGCGTAGTATTACTTTATAGTCTTCTGCAGTTGTATCTCTTCTGCTATGCGTTCTTTAATGTACTTGGTTTATCTCATTTATCTGCGTTAGTTACTGCTTCTTCCTTCTTTTTCAGGATGCGTTATTATGGCGTATTCGCGTTTGCTATCAGCATTTGCATACTGCTTTAAATTTTTAAATTTTTGACCGGGTCTGACTGTTTTTTTTTCCTGCTTTGCATGTCCTGAGCCGAGGGTCTCTCGGAAACAGCCGCTCTACCCACCAAGGTAGAGGTAAGGTCTGCGTACACTCAACCCTCCCGAGACCCCACGTTGTGGGATTTCACTGGGTATGTTGTTGTTGTTTATAACCATGGTGTCAAGGCCAGTTTGTGTGCATCTCGACTAATTCCACAGGCCACCTGCTACTCCCACCAACACAGGTACGGGGTAACTCATGGTTCTCAACACAAGTCATTGACCACTAGGCCTTGGGTGCTATTTAACATATCATTATGACGACAAAGATGTATTTATATGGTGAAAGAGAGTATGAGAACGTTTTTGTATATCTCAATGCTATCAGGTAACGAATATTAAGAGAATATACCTTTTCATTAAGCAGAGAATTCAACTTCTTTATCTCATTAATGTGTTCTTCTCGCTCATTTGATAAGGTGTTCTCCAACTTATGAAGTTCCACATTTAGTTCAGAGATTATCTTCTCTTTGGCATACAGAGAATTCTCAAGAGCACTATCTGCATCCAAATTATCACTGAAAGCAAACCATTTAGAATTAGGCGAGATATCTAAACCCATGCACAAATAATGTCCGACAGATTTCAAAAGGGAAAAAAGAATAATAGAGACACAAGATGGACAACATGGAAGTACGTCATTGTCATCATACAACATGCAACTATGAAAAAGTAGTCCAATAGAACTTGACTTTCAGCATGTGAAGCATTTATCTGCTCTTTATCACAAGCTCATTTGCTATACGCAGAATCTCACACTTCCTTTGCCTTCTGCTTGGCCTGATCATCAGATTGAACTGCATAACTGTACTCTATTTCTCTTTTAATAAGGGCAAAACTGTACTCAGTTATGTGAGTTTCTTTTTCTTTTTCAAATTTCATGTATAGAGAACTTCTAAGGAACCTATATGGCAAACCAAGAACATCTTTTTCGCTAGCCTCCACTTAGTGCTGCAGATGTCCACCTTGACTACTAGAGATCATTGGTTGAGCCCAAGGAAGGTATGGAATGAACTCAGATGACCATCGCAAGATGTATAGGTGCATATATACATACTTAAGAGGTCAGTTGGAATAATATCAACTTATTAAACAAGAGAAGACACCTGTTCTTGTGATCATTATCTTCGTTTGCAGTCTGTAATTGTGAGCGCAACAACCCCTGCATAAGCCAAAGCTAAAGATTATTAAATATTAACTAAGCTTTTTAACCTAATCATTTTTCCATATAAATCCCAAAGTTCAAGATCCTTTTTTTTAGCCTAGTGCAAACCCGTTTCCAAAAAGTATTTTCAGTTAAAACGTTATCTGTGGACGATAAAAGTGAGACATCGGGGAGTGCTGAAGGTAAAGGCTATTTTTTTAAAACAAAATGGAAGGTAAGGGCTAATTTAATCCTCTTACCTTCTCTCTTTCAAGACTAAGAAGGCGACCTTGAGCCCGTTCAACTTCATCCATTAAGAGATTGACTTCTGATTGCTTTGTGGCTCTCTCTTCCTCTAAATTACAAATATAAAGGGTTGTTAAAGATATTCACAAAAAGTAATTCCATGAACAGAAGTCTAGAAGACCATGCCAAGCAATGCATAGAAATATGGGACATAGTTCAACAATGCATAGAACAAGGGGGTGTGGGGGTCAGAAACCTGAAGCTTCAGAACAACAGCCTGCTCAAGAAATGGTTACGGAGATATAATGAGGAACGGCCAGTTCTTTGGGAGGATGTGATCCAACAGAAATATGGCCATAATGAACATTGGTGCTCTGATGAAACAACAAACACTTACGGAGTTGGTGTTCGGAGAACTATCAGATCCCTATGGGCTTCCCTGAAGAGAAACACAAACTTCCAAGTGCGCAATGGAAGGAAGATATTATTTTGGAGAGACAACTGGGATGGGCAACTGCAGGAGACTTTTCCTAGCCTTTTCTCAATCTGCACCAATCAGGACACCACAATAGAAGAGACCCGGATAGCACAAGAATGGAATTTAATCTTCAAGAGATTGTTGAATGATTGGGAAATAGAAAGGGTTGTTGAGCTACTGGGAAGGATAGGAAATTCCATAGGGACAACCAATGTTCCTGACACGATCAGATGGAAGCACAATGTAGATGGACTTTTCTCAGTTAATTGGGTGTACAAGAGGGACCTATCTGTGATGCCAGGAAGATCTAAACGCCCCTGGAGAGCTGTATGGAAGAGCATGGCACCTACAAAGGTGAAATGCTTTTCATGGTTGGTGGTGAAGAAAGCTTGTCTCACTCAAGAAGCACTTCAGAAGAGGAAATTCCACATAGCATATAGATGCTCTTTATGTTTAGAGGCAGCTGAAACTAATACACTCCATTGTAAGGTGACATCCCAAATCTGGGCTCTCATTATTAGTCTGGCTAGGGAGGCTTGGACAATGCCAGAGCACAGCGCAGATTTACTGAGCTGCTGGATCAGAAGGGGTAGGAGCAAGAGTCAAAAGAAGTGGTGGAAAACCGTACCAGCCTGTATTTGGTGGAACATTTGGAAGGAGAGAAATGAAAGGGTTTTTGAGGGAAGATCCAACTCCATCCAGAAGATCAAACGGAATTGTATTACCTCTCTATTTTTTTGGTGTAAAGAACAATGTATAGATGACGAAGTACAGATTGTGGACTTCCAAGGAAATTTGTAGTTAATTTCTCCATGTAATCTCGCTTTTTTGGAGGTAGCCAGCATACCCTTAATGCTGAGGAATGCATGTTACCAGTTTTTCTTTTAAACAAAAAAGTCTAGAAGACCATATGAATTAAGAAGTCAAAACAGAGATCAAGTAAGAAGATCAATATGTTTATGAGAAGGTTAAAATAATGGCAAAGAGAAGTTTTGAGCAATTTTTATTTAAAACTGCAGACTTACTACATAAAGCATAATACATAACAGACAACAGTATATTAATCCAGATTAGTATATCACCTGATTGAGCACGAACTTCAAACAACTGGCTCTGTGCAAGTTCATGCAACTTTTGCATGGTAGAAACACTATCTTGAGCTTGGCGTAATTGATCCTGCAGTAATTGCTCCCTGCATCAAAAAGAAGAACTGCAAATCATGATATGCCAATTCCAGCAGGACACATATTACACCACGAACATATTCTAGAATAAAGAGGGATGCAACTTTGTTCTAAATGTAACTTATGTGGGAAGGAATCAGAGAGAGACAATCATCTTTTTGTGCATTGTAAAGTGACTGAGATGTTATGGGATTTGTTTCTTGACATCAAAGGCTTAAAATGGCGCATGCCTAAGACATCTGGAGACTACCTTGTTGGAATTTCAAGTGCATATGTTAGTTTATTTGGAAGGAAAGGAACTGAATTTGTTCTGAAGGAGTTGATACATTTTTGGTGGTAAGGGGATTTTGTAAATGACACAGAATCTATGCGAGGCATTATAGAATCTTTGTAACTAGAACAAAGATTTACTTTTGGGGTTTTGGTTGGCTTTTGTAAGTTGTAAAGATGGCTCATAGCACAGCCTTTGTGCATAATATTTATATAAAATTGTTACCTATCTCAAAAATATTCTAGAATACACTTTAGTTTAACCTATTTGACCATTTCTAAATCAATAGAACATAAAATACCTTTCTTTTAAAACCTCAAGTGTTTTTTGGTTCTCTTCTGCCAAACTGCGTTGCTTGATTTCTACAATTTCCTTGACTTTTTCCTCCATCTGAACCACAAAAGAAGAAACATTAGAGGAGAAACCAAATGAACCTGACAACTATTTGTTTAAACTTTCAGCATATCTTAAAATCACTTTTCTCCATAAGTCGGTGCTTGGAGAAGCTCATATGAGAGTTCAAAAGCCTCACCACCCTTTCCCAGAAATAATTTTAAGAAAAGGAAGCATGGACAGGATGAGGAATTAGATCATTGGTTCAAATTTAAAAATCACTTCTCAAAGGGGTGAGGCACAAGCGAAACTCACCAGCTTGACACATCTAAGTTTTTGTTAAAGCTTGAATCAAGCTTAACCAAAATTGAGACAAGCTCAAGTAAATGAATACCCGACTCTCGGTCAGATTCTAAAGCTGCATCTGTGTTTGTCCATTAGTGACTTATATAATATAGTAACTGCTTAGCTCTCCTGCAGATCAGTAAGCATTGGCAAAACCTAGAAGACTCCGCAAAATGAGTTGCATGCCTCTTTCTATGCCTTTACATCATCAACCCCATCTTGCTTCCAACTCAAGCTGGTTAGCACAGCTATTTCATCTATCCCTAGCCACCACCTGCCACAACTACCACTAAAACATCTTCGAGAAAGGCTCCTAAGTCAATTAAGGGGAAAAAAAGATCTTGAGACCATTAGAAGTCTCTAGCTTCTGAAATCAATGACAGTTAAGAACTATTCCTTTTTAGAATTTTGAAACAGAAAAGAAAGATTTTCTGTAGTCAGATCTGGTGAAATTTTTATTTCCTTGTGAACATTTCTGGTTTTGAAAATTGTAAGCCTGCAGCAATACCAGGCTTGAACTTCCCATTTTGTTACCAAATCCAGTATGAGCGAGGGCTGGCATTGGTTCTGCTCAGCCTGGTTCCACTCATACACTGCAGCCCAGCCTTTAATGCGACACAGAGTATTGAAATGGACAGAAGCTAACAATTTCACATATCACATTTAAACAGAGAAACAGTGACGTGGGAAAGCAGAAGATTCAACAAAATTATGTCAGTGTTCTCTTGGATCATTCTTCAAAGGAATACACTTGATGTGCACACACACTGATATGTAGATGGAATTACAATATATACTGGCCTGTTGCTCTAACTGGCGGCACCGCTCTTCAAGTCTTCTTATTGTCGCTTGTTGATTTTTCAGATGAGTTGCTTCCATGCGAAATTCTTCAAGTTCAACCTTCATTTTTCGGTTCTCAGACTCTAATTCTGATAGTTTTGAATCCTTTTCCTGCACAGTGGCAAGAACAATCAGATACAAAAGAGTGAACCTAAAAGGAAAAGGAAAAAGATAATCTTAATATCCTAGACATGCTTTTGAGTTGAAATCCAATTCCAGAGCTCTAGTGGAACCTCACCTATACGCTTTGAACACAACATCCTGAAAATTCGCTATATTGAAATAGTTTCTCATCATCTAGACCCTCAACCCCCCCCCCCCCCCCCCCCCCCCCCCCCCCATATCTGATAAAGTTTTGTCGCAAGTTTCATGAGTCATGAAGATATTATCCAATATACAGCACTTGACCTAACTCCTTTTAATTTTGCTTTCCCTGGTCTATACTAGGCAAAAAAATTCAGAAATGTGATTTTCACGTTCAAGACCTTAACCAACCATCCACTGCATGTCCATGTATGTTTATTGATGGACATTCCATCCGATTCCATTAGGTCAGCAATAAGACATTCAAAACACCAAGTTGTTTTTTCCCCATTATTACTCATCCTATTCCATTTTACTCGGCATATTACAATTGTGCAATATCTGGCTGGACAAGTCTTGATTTCAACATGACATGAAGAGTTTAGGTGGGAGCAGCTATCATGCATGATATATCAAAGTTAACCAAGGAGAAAGAGCATATTTCTTCCAGGTGTTCATCTGCCTCACAAGTTGCACTTGCAATGAGTGCAACTGTGAATTGCAAACTCCTAGTTGGCTGTGTAAGCCACGTCTAGTGACAATCCTAAGAAAGAAATGATAACATGGATCAGAACCACCTAACCGTCTTAAAGTGCTCTCTTTCCCTAACCATCTTACTGCGGAACACAGCTATTTTGAAGTCGCCATTATTCCTATACTGAATAAATACCTCTTTTCCCTTACAATTAACAAGTGATGTCTAGATAATTTCAATGTGAAGATTTCCTACATTTAATCAGCAAAATACTTCAGCATTTCCAGTCCATGTTTACCACAATTTGATGTCATATTCAAAGTTCACGAGTGTAGATAATTGCAGATCTTCTTTATATTTTCTTTGATAAGGTAAATAATTTATTAACAATTTGGGAAAACCCCCGTATACCAAAAGAAGAGAACCTACAACAAAATATGGTCCGCAAATCTTCTTTATATAGGACAAATATCAACAGGTATTCTAACACAGCCTTATTAGTTACACTTGTAGTAGTTAGTAATGTATGAAGAAACCATAATTTGAAATCCTGAGAAGACAACATCATGGGCCACCAATGTAGTTACTCCACAACTCTGTAAGAAATGAGATGATATGAAAGGCCAAAGTTGAACTTACAGCAATTGAAGCAATGACCGGATAAGGATCTGGTGCCTCATATAGTTTTTGATAAATGTTAAGGAAAGCATTTTCCCCATACTTAGCTCTCTTGGTAAGATTGTCAACCTCCTCTTGATACCCCTTGAGCAAAGAGTTGAACATGCTCAACTTGTCTTCATTTGAAGTTTTTTTAAAATCTGCCAAGAGGTGATAGATATAGATTAAATAAATGGTTTAGAAGTCAAAGTAACTGTAAATTTTGACTAATGTTAACAACAGCATATCACCTCGAGTGCTCTCTGCAAGTTTTCGTCGGTTCTTCTGACTGTTCTCCTGATTTTCAGCTATCCTAAGACCTTGTTCATCCAGTGTACTCCTTTCTTTCTCCAAATCAAAGTCTGGAAAAAGGCAGATACACTTTAACATGTGTAGAAGAAAAACACTTCTAGACAAGAGAAAAGATATCCTGGGATGAATAAATTTATCCACAAACTAAGCTTTTTTAATAGTAAACTTCTAGCTAGCAACACAACTGTAAAAGACCAAGTCAATAAGAATTCATGAAAAATGTACCAAAATAACACATCACAACAAAGCAGGTAAAGCAGATTGAGCTGTGTTCTCCATACCCGCAATATTACTTCATCCATCCAAACGGGAAAGTCTTGATAATTAGTCAATTAGATAGTAATAAATCAGAGAGGGATTCTATCAGAGGCAGGTGTTCCTCGTGATTAATCAGTCCATCAGGACTCAAGAACACATATAAGCAAAGCCAAACAGTAAAATGAAGACATTGTGAACACAGCCATGCAGTTACCTTGCATTCTAAAGCTTCTACATCTGAAAAGGAGCCAACCAGTTCACTACTACTGAGTGTCTTAGAAGACTGGGAATACAAGAATTTGCTTTGATATGCTATTCCAAAGAGAAAAATGCCTACAACTACATATTGTATACCACTTCCTGACACCGATTATGGATATATAATTGTCTTATTCAAGTTGTCTGCTAAAAGGTTTATAATCATATTGGCAACAGCACATATTTCAGGCTCGCGTATTTCTGTTATATTGGATGATGGCGATTAAGTTGGTAGTTGGAGGGTCCACTATGAACATTATTAGTGCTTACACGCCGCAGGCGGGCTTGGACGAGGAGAAGAGACGCTTTTGGGAGGATGTGGACGAGGTGGTGGGAGGTATACTGCCCACTGAGAAGTTATTTGTAGGAGGAGATTTCAATGGACATATCGGGTCACTTCCAGGGGTTATGACGACGTGCATGGGGGCTTTGGCCTCAGGGACAGGAACGGAGGAGGCGTCTCACTCTTGGAGTTCGCCAAAGCTTTTGGGACGGTGATAGTCAATTTGAGGTTCATGAAAAAGGAGGAACACTTGGTGACTTTCCGTAGCTCGCTGGCTACTTTTTGCTCTTTAGGAAGGTTGACAACGGTCTTTGTAAAGACTGCAAGGTTATTCCGAGGAAGTATCTTACAACCCGACATAAGTTTTTGGTGATGAATTTGGAGATCAAAATGGAAAAGTAGAGGAGGGTTGTGGATGACACGATAAGAATCAAATGGGGAAGTTTGACCATGGCTAGTGCAAAGGAGATGGGGGAGAGGTTGATGGCCAAGGGGGCTTGGGGGAGTAGTAGCAATGCGACCGATATGTGTGACAGGACGGCCAGTTACATCCGGGAGGTAGCTAGAGAAGTGCTAGGGGTCTCGCGGGGTAGCCGTGGTGGGCATCGAGGGGACTGGTGGTGGAATGGTAAAGTTCAAGAGAAGGTGGAAGCAAAGAAAGTGGCGTATGCAAAATTGGTAGAAAGCGAGGATGAGGTGGAGAAGTGGACGAATAGGGAATTGTATAAGATGGCGAGGAAGGAGGCAAAGCTAGTGGTTACGGTGACGAAAACGACGGCTTTTGAACGTCTGTATGTGGAATTAGAGGGAAAAGGTGGGGATAAGAAGTTGTACAAACTAGCCAATGCGAGGGAGAGGAGGACCCGTGACTTGGATCACATGAGGTGCATCAAGGACGAGGACGGCAAAGTACTGGGGAGGACGCGCTCATTAGACGAAGGTGGCAGTTTTACTTTCATAACGCTTGAACGAAAAAGGAGACAAAGATATTGTGCTGGGAGATCTAGAGCAATCCGGAAGGTACCGGAATTTTGGGTATTGTAGAAGCATTAAAGTTAAGGAGGTTAAAGGTGTTGTTCGCAGAATGCGTAGGGGACGAGCGACCAGGCCGGATCCAGTTGAATTTTGGAAGAGCGCAGGCAGGGCAAGTTTGGAGTGGCTAACTGAGTTGTTTAATGTCATTGTTAAGATGGCGAGAATGCCCGAAGAATGGAAGTGGAGTACAATGATTTTGTTGTACAAGAACAAATGTGACATCCAGAGTTGCAACAACTATAGGGGTATCAAGCTACTAAGTCACACTATGAAAGTTTGGGAAAGGGTCGTGGAGATGAGGGTGAGAAGAGGCGTGTCTATTTCTGAGAACCAGTTTGGATTCATGTCGGGGCGTTCGACTACAGAAGTCATTCATCTTATTAGGAGGTTGGTGAAGCAGTATAGAGAGAGGAAGAGAGACTTACATATGATTTTCATCGACCTCGAGAAGGCATACGACAAAGTCCCTAGGGAGCTTCTATGGAGATGTTTGGATGTTAGAGGTGTACTTGTGGCGTACACTAGGGCGATCAAGGATATGTATGATGGAGCCAAGACCAGGGTACGGACAGTAAGAGAAGACTCGGAGCACTTTCCAGTGATGATGGAGCTGGACCAGGGATCAGCTCTGAGCTCATTCTTATTTGCCTTGGTGATAGATGGACTGACACGACAAATCCAATGGGAGGTGCCTTGGTGTATGTTATTCGCAGACGACATAGTCCTAATTGATGAGACTCGCAGCGGAGTGAACGCTAAGCTGGAGATTTGAAGACAGACTGGAGTCTAAAGAGTTCAGACTGAGTAGGACCAAGATAAAATACTTGGAGTGCAAGTTCAGTAACGGAAGCGACCATGAGTCAGGCGTGGAGGTGAGACTTGGTACTCAGGTCATTCCAAAGAAAGGAAGCTTCAAGTACCTCGGGTCTATTATCCAAGAGAATGGAGAGATTGATGACGATGTCACACATCGTATTGGGGCAGAGTGGATGAAATGGAGGCTCGCATCTGGAGTCTTGTGCGATAAAAACGTGTCACCAAAACTTAAAGGCAAGTTCTATAGGGTGATAGTTAGACCGACTATGTTGTATGGAGCGGAGTGTTGGTCAGTCAAGACTTCGCACATCCAAAAGATGAAAGTTGCGGAGATGAGGATGATGAGATGGGTGTGTGGGTATACAAGGAGGGATAGGATTAGAAATGGGGATATCCGGGACAGAATGGGAGTGTTCTTGGTGGAGGATAAGATAAGAAAAGCGAGGTTGAGATGGTTCGGGCATGTGCAGAGGAGAGACACAAATGCCCAGTGCGGAGGTGTGAGAGGTTGGCTAAGAACGGGTTCAGGAGGGTAGAGGTAGGCCGAAAAAGTATTGGGGAAAGGTGATTAGACGGGATATGGCGTAGGTGCAACTTACTAAAGACATGACCTTAGATAAAGGGTTGTGAAGGACACGGATTAGGGTAGAAGGGTAGTAGGTAGTTGGGCGGAGTCCTACTCACGCTTACAAATTGATAGTTGTAGTGTTATTATTGTAGGCATGCTTAGTCTATCATACTAGTAGGCGCAGTATTGCTTTATAGCCCCATGTCATTTGATTTATGTTGCTATGTGTTTTTTTGTGTACTTTGTTTATCTTATTTACTTGTGTTAGTTACGGCTTCTTTGTCAGAATGCGCTATCATGACTTATTCGCTTTTGTTATCATCATTTTCATACTTCTTTAAATTTCTTGTCCGGGTCTGACCGTGTCTTTTGCTTTGCTTGTGCCTATGCTATGTCTTGAGATGAGGGTCTTTCGGAAACAACCGCTCTACCTTCCAAGGTAGAGGTAAGGTCTGCGTACATTCTACCCTCCCCGGACCCACGTTGGTGGGATTTCACTGGGTATGTCGTTGTATATTGTTGTTTTGTTGCATTTCTGTTATATTACAGTAATTACGCAATTAGTCAAGTCTTGTGGTCTTCTTTTGTGTTTTGCATCTCAAACTATATGCCACTTTACATAAATTAATACGAAAGAAACTAGTGGTCCTGGTTGTAATAAGTAATCAAAGACCTCCCGATGGTTCTCACATTGGTTCTTTCAAATGCTAAAGTGAAATATAGCAAAGAGAATAATCTCAACCCCTAAATGGAGCATGTTAATTAGTCATCTTATCTTTTACTACTTTGTGATCATAAATGAAGTACCTCCCGTGGTTTTCATATTGACTTTTCAAATGCTAAAGTGAAAAATCGTAAAGAAAATAATCTCCACACCGCTAGACTGCATGTGTTAATCACTAAATCAGTACTATTATTTTTCCTTAGACATTTCATTGCAAAGTGTAGGTGAAAATGAGTAACTGGAACCTAAAAATCTGATGACTAAATAAAAATAACCAACCGAATATTAGAAATGAAACGCAAACTCTCACTTTCTTTCGAGGCATAGTGAAGTGATAAATTGATAATTAGCAGTAAAAACCATAACCGGAGATATGCAATTTGCCGAATAAGTAAGATTATGATTTGATAATTGCAGCCAGAAAAGTATGTTTCCAGAAGCCGGAAAACTTTGATTACCTCTGAATGAAAATAAACTTAAGATTAAACATCACGACTAAATACGACGACATACATTTCATTGCATATTGCAGGCCAAAATGAGTAACCGGAACCTAAAAATCTGATTGCTATATGAAAATAACTAACCGAATACTAGAAATGAAACGTGAACTCGCACTTTCTTTCGATACACAGTGAAGTGATGATTTTCCAATTAATATTGCGTACTTTGATGATAATCATATGCTAATTGCAGAAAATGTAAGATTAGGATTTAATAATTGAAGTCATAAAAGTACCTTTCCAGAAGGTGGCGACGGCAGCAAGAGGAGTAGAAGAAGACTTTGAGTTCGCCTTGTCTCTCTCAGGTCCTCCTCGTGGGGAATCCATTGCTGATCCACCACAAATTCAGCTTCTATATCCAAGTATGTCAATGCGAAGAAAATGTTACGAAATGGTAGTTCTACTGGTTTTTGATAGATCGCAGATCTCGAGCTTTCATAATCTGTGGTTCCTTCAGAATTAATTCTGTATGATGAAAGGGAGATAGGAATTCGAGGAGAAACGGCTCGGGTCACCTACATTTTCCATTCGGGTCTTTTGCCAACCTTTGTTTGTTATTGTTACTAAAAAAAAAATGGGAATTAAAACACTGAAACATTACTATTTGGAAAAAGGAATAAGAAAAAAAACATTGATCAATTAAGAAAATTGAGTTTGATGTAATTATTAGGATAGTCAATTATATATTATTGTAATGTAATGTAATTCACTAAACTATTTGTTTAATGTTAAATGAACTTTGCTTTTGAAATACCTCAGTCTTAATATAATTATAGTGATCATTAGAGACTCAATATAGAGATTTAATGTTATATTTATAAAATATATATATATATATATATATATTAAAGGTTAATGTAATCATATTAGCAAATTAGATAGTCTTTTGATATTATTTGAGTATAAAAGATTGATATTATTTGAGTACTTCATATGATTATCGTTATAAATATCTAACGTAAGCTCGGAGAAGGTGAAATTCCTCTACATTGGTTAAGGTGAATGAGACTTGGAAAAAGATGTGACATCCTCTATTTTCGTTCAATATATGTACGACTAAGTTGAGGTTGACGAATGCACTTAAATGTGAGAAATAAAATTTTGGGCAAATTAAAACGTCTTGCTTGCTTACCCGTCCTACTAGCTTCAGCTACTTAACACGTGTAGTAATTATTAAACGAGGACGAGACACGTGTTTAAATAAAGATAGGGGCTGCATGTGACACCAATTAAGTAATCAAGTAGGTGTGTCACCCATTTGGAAAAGGGAAAGGCCACAAATGATCCCCTAAAAAGAGGCAAGGTGGCAGCCAAGAAAGGCCCCTTTTTAAGGGGTTGATTCTCCCATTTATCTCCATATTTTTCAGAAGCTAAGACATAAGAGAAGCCATGAAATTCTTTCTACAATATGGCCCGCACAAACCTTAAGTGATTTCAAGTCAACAAAGTGATTATAATGAAGAGAAACCCGAAGTGCTTGCTAGTTTCTCTTCTTTGTTCTTATGGCTGTGTTGGAAGGGTACTTCATGGTGAAGTAATCTCGGATTGGAGTTGTTCTTGCTATTCTAAGGTAAGTAACCTCGTTCTCTATATGTATATGAGCATACCTAAGTCTCAAACTATGTACACAAGCTAGAACATGAGTTATATAAAGTGAAAATCTTGTTGGTGTGTTAGAGCCATGTTGGGTTGTTCTAAGAGTTGTTTTGCTGATATTTTATGGCTGAATATTGTTGAATAATGTCTAGTAGAATTGTTGGTATTGTTGTCTTGCATTTTAAAGGAAAACAGAAGTTGAAAAGGCAATGTTTGATATTTTATAAATCGAACTTGTTGCTCGTTTGTTGTTGTTATTATTAAGCCATTATTGGGCTGTTGTGAGCTTAATTCTAAGTTGAATTCATGGCTGATTTACATGAGAAGAATTCTGGATATGTGTAGTTGATCGTGTTGCTCGATTTGAAAGAGGAGAGAAATTTGAAACGTGTAGTAGTAATCTGAAACCGAGTTTGCCGCTCGTTATACTATTGCTTTGAGTTGTTAGAATTGTTCATGCATGTTGAGGGGTTGGATGGTTGGGATTCGTTGTTGCTATTGTTGATATTGTTGTGTGCTACTGTTTTGAATTTGTGAACTACGAAAATGTAGGGGAGGTACTGCCCAATTTTCTATAAGAGAGCTACTAGCTTAGGATATGTTTATAAGTCCTTTCATGAAATTAACCATATGTTATATTGTCTTTAATGTAGATTAAAGTGCTACGGGAAGTTACACGCTAAGTCATTGAATAAACGACAAAGGTATGTTAAGGCTATCCTTTCCTTTTTTGGCATTACCCGTTTGTAAACGAACGTAACTGAATGTCCGTCCAAAGTGACTTTACTCTTGAAAGCTACAAATGTCTATGTCCTTCATTCTATTGAAGAAGTTTATTGATTCATGTATATCTTGTCTTATGGACTCATAATGAAAGATATGTTGATATGTTAACTTCATAAAGTTAGTCGGAGGTGTAACAACCATACGTCACTCCGACAAGTTCAAAGAAGTATATTATGTTTCTCATGCATATGGTTCTCATGAATGTGTTATATATATATATATATATATATATATATATATATATATATATATATTACAAAGCATCACCGATCAGTTGGTTATGACGATGATGTTAGCCCCAAAGAGCGGCATGATGATTTATGATGGCGTTATAAACGCGTATATATTGTATTGCATATCATGGCCCACAATGGCAAGTTACGAGTACAGGTTGATCCTCCTTGACTCTATCTTATATTAAGACTTTTTACTTATGTTTTTACTGCCTTACATATTCAGTACATCTTTTCGTACTGATGTTCTTTTTATTTGGGGACGATGTGTTACATGCCCGCAAGTTCATATAGACATATTGACGACCTCATCAGTAGGTTCTTAGCTCAGCTGTAGTTGGTGCACTCTCTTTGTTCCGGAGTTGTTGTTTTGAGTATGTATGATGTTATGTACATTTTTATGGGTATGAGGTATGACGAGGCTCATTCCCTACCTTATAATGATGATGATGTACTCTTAGAGGTTTGTAGAATTGAGTCATGTATATAGATTCATGTATGGCCTCGTCGGCATATGTTTTGATGTATAGACTTCATGGTGGCCTTGTCGGCCCGTATTTATGTATATTTATGTTAGGATGGTATCGTCAGCTATTTAGTTGCTTCATATGTAGTTCAGTCTATCATGGAGGCCTTGACGACCCGTTTGTAAAACAAATAATAAGGTTAAGTCATGTCTGTTGGCGCTCGGCAAGTAAGACCCGAGTGTCAGTCATGTCCCTCGGTTTGGGGTGTGACAGAAGGTGTTTGAATTGGCTTATTTTAAGTTTTTTTTTTTTTTTTTGCCAAAATAGCTTTTAGCTTTACAAAAATAAGTTGAAAGTCAAAAGTTGAGTATTTTCAACTTATAGCTTTTAACTTTTAGCTTATAAGCTGTTTTTTAAAAGCCAATCGAACACCCTCTAATTAAAAAAAAAGAAATTATGTGCAAATACATGACATGCATATGTTAACCCGAATTTATATTAAACTAAATAATTCAACTTTAATAATTAAAAAATAAAATAAATATCATTTGATCATAGTAAAGTTTAAAAAAATGTGTATAAAAATGCATATCAAGAGTGCCATTAACTTTTTACCGTGGTACATATTGTTATTGAAACCGAGTTTGATTCTAAATTTCTAATCATAGTCAAGTCATACTCACAGAAAGTGCTTGGTATCTTGCAATCTTTCAAACTGTTTCACCTGTCATCATCCATTATTCTATTCATTCTCATTGACTTTGCATTCCATATAGAGCAAGCAACACATCAGAGCAGGTACAAGAAAAAAAGCACTTTCCTCACCTTCATCCAATTCATCCTACAGTAATGGGGAGGCAAAAGACTCTCCTCCACTCCAAGGTATAGTAATAATCACACTACCGTCCCCGGGCATAGCTGGATGACAAATGAGGGAACTTAAAATCCAGCTGGAGGCCTGCAGCGTGAGTTCGAACCCTGATGGGAGCAATTTGCTCTCTTTTGGGATAAGATCTTGTAGGTGATATCAGTTGCTCTGTTCTCAAACCCTGATCATTCAGGCACATCCCGCGATTTACTGGTTGTAGTGCTGAGGGACCGGGACTACTATCTCCAAGAATAGTGTGACATAAGTCGAGAAGCTGAATATAAAAAAATTAAAAAATTAATCACACTACCACCTCCTGACAACCCTTCATTAGGCAAAACCATAACTGCATTTACGCTCTCCGATTCACCAACCTAACAAGAACATCAACATCAAGAACCACCACAACAAAGCCAACCACATAACCAAGATCCAAACACTAACTTTTTTCATGTTTCTTTAGAAAGATTATTCTTTTTTCGCAAAAAAACCGTTCTTGGACTTCTGGATATCTCTGATTAGAGGCGAATTCATGATTTGATAATTACGAGTGCAATCATTACTAAACAACCACGTTTTTTCAAGGGACAAAATTTACCTCCAATTTACTATTTCATTGAGGTAACTAATGGACATTATTGAAAAACCAATGAAATTGTTATTTTAATTTTTCTTAATGAAACCGACAGAATCGATGAAAGCCGGTAGATTAATTTTGAGCAAGAATACGCGAAATTATACAAAAAAATCTAATACTATCTTATTTTTAGTTTAATTAACCGACGGAGGCTATCGAAAAAATTCAAGGGAATCCTTCGATTTTTTGTTCCGGGATGATAATTCTGATAAATATTATTTGTTGGTTTTGTCCCTCGGTAATGAGCGTGTTCTTAGTAGTGCACTATCTTTAATGCGAACTTACCACTAGTAAATACGATTGAATTAGGGTCTACATTCACTCCAACTCAATGCATTTTGAATTAATTCGGTTCAATTCGATCCATTTTGATTTAATGGTGCTTTTTTAAAAACATGATCACCAAAGCGAATAAGTTTTGTCCAATTCGCTAATTTTCTCGATTCAAATTCTATTGAATTATGTTATTAAAAATGTAAAATAAGAAACAAAAATTCAACAAGCAAATACACCCCTTCTCAATCTACATATAGCTAAATTAATATTATTTCTCTTAATATCATCACTCTAAATAATTTTAGAATTAGGAAAAGAGTAACATTAGAGAATAAATGAAAAAATGATTAAAGTTATATTTAAATAAGAACTTAAAGAATCAGAAAATGAAAATTAAGTAAATATATTATTTAAATTAAATAATAAAATAGGATTGTAAAAGAGATGAAAGAAACGGGGAAAAGAGAACACTAGGAACTTACTACAAAAATAAATAAATAAAAAGGAATCTGCGATCCATTGGTTTAGACTTGGGGGCCTAGCCATGGAACCTACAGCCAATTTGTGACTTGGGGTGCCACGCCACGCCTACTTTTATGTTAATATAAAATACCAATACGCATATTAAATTTTATTTGAGAGTCCGGGTGCTACATATCCCGCCCGTCTCTGATTGCCTTATCCTTGTGCTACATAGACCCTTTTTTGAATTACGTGATGTGGATGATGACCATAATAGTTCCAACAGTTCGTTTATTCTTCCTTTGTATCCTAAGCGTGGTAGTGCTTGGAATTCAAGGACAGATGTTGAGTTTAAACTTGGGAGGTTTGTGGATTTCAAACCCGATCACACTTTGTGGGATTATACTTGCTATGTTGTTGTTGATAATTTCTTGAAATCATCAACTATTCCTCAATCTCAAACTAATTGGGGTATGTTATCACACAATTTGACTGTTTTTAGGTGGTTGTCAATATTCTATATGTGAACAAGTTAAAGAGTTAAATGCCCTTTACTTGAATAATTATATCTAAGGGCATTGCAAAAAAAGGGAGAAAGGTTGTCCCATTTCATTGCCTCTGTGAAATTGTTGTAGTCGACGAGGACTCGTAGAACCTGATGATAGGATCATATAAGCTGTCTTGTTATTCTTCCAATTCATAGTTTATGTTACTCGAGTCACAACTCCCAATAGAGGTTCTTACTGTTCCCTAATCATCCTATGATGACATTTTCTTCTCAGCCTAAAGCAGACCTGTCCAAAGGTCGGGTCGGATGACTTTTTTTTCTGCTTGCTCGATCCTGACCCTATTTTTTAAAAAACTTCCGACCCTGGCCCTGACCCGTCGAAATTTTTTGGCGGGCCAGGGTCGGGTCGGGTAGAGGATATTTTTTTTTTTAATTGAATTTTCAAAACTGAAATTGGCATTCACCCCTACATTACCACGAAATTTTGACGTTGAAATGTATTGTATATCGTGAGATCTGACTAAAGAAAAAGAAAATTAGAAACCGATTTGGGGAAAAACACAAATTGATTAGGAAAACGAACATTTTTCTAAAAATTGACTGCGCCAAACCGCCTTATGGCAGTTTGACCGGCCCTGTCTCAAAAAATACACAAAATAAAAAAAAATCGGATAAAATGGACATTCGAGCGCAGATTTATGACCATTTAAAGTTTCACCAATTTACAACTACTTTCTCTCCCTACATTATGCTTTCATGATATTAACAGAACGACTAATAATATAAATATATAATTAATAATCAACTACCGTTTATATCTTATTTTATGTCGAGCTCAATGTAGATTAGAGCAATACATATATTATGAAAACATGCATTATATCACTTATTAATGACAAAAATATATATAAGTACAAAATAAATATTAATGAAGGAAAAATAATATATATTATATTAAAAAAATATGCAGGTCTGGGTCGGGGTCGGGCCGGGTCAGACGGGTAAAATATTCTGACCTTGGCCCGACCCTGACCCTGGTCGGGTCCCCGCTTTTTCGGGTCGAGTGGCTCGCGGGTCAGCTATAAACTGACCCTGTCCCTGGTTTTTTAGGATCGGGCCGGGCCGGGCCGGTCCCCGACCCGGTGGACAGGTCTAGTCTAAAGTCTTAACTTTTTTTAACTTGCTCAACTTTTGCATGCCAATGAGAACAGGATCAATAACGCGACTCTAATAAAATAACCATTTTTTTATTAATAGTTCTCCATACTCCCTCTTTGTGATGTCCACTGCACTCTAAGTGATATATTTGTTGCTATAAGCCGTAATTGGGTCATGACCTGTTCAACTAGAATAAAGTTGATTTTAACTTCATTTCCTGCATAGGTTGTACTACATATATGCTTGTTGGGAATCCTCCTAAGCCTTAATTTCTTGATATTGATACAGGAAGTGACTTGATGTGGATCCAATGTGATGCTCCATGCACTAGTTGTCCAAGGTGATGCCTAGACCTTGCTTGTGTTGTTACTAGCTGCTTCTTCTAGTTCCTACTACTATCACTAGCATAACCAGAAGATGCTTGCTATGAGTATTGCTTGATAGGGAGATATGGATAAAAAGATTGACAAGATGCTTTAGTAATAATGACATGTAATTCCTTATAGGCTTATACCATGGAATTAGTCAGACACACTGCAAAGTGTTACTCTTTCTGTCTCAATTTATTTGAAGGTGTTTGACTGGGCACGGAGTTTAAGAATAAACGGAAGACTTTTGAAACGTGTGGTCTAAAATAAGTCATAGATATTTGTGTGGCTCGTAAAATGGGAAGTTTAAAATTAAATTATTACTAAATATAGAAAGATTCATTCTTTTTTGGACTGTCTAAAAAGGAAAGAATGTTACATAAATTGGGACGGAGGGAGTATTGCTTTAATGATGATCACATCCTTCCTTTTCCAAATATCAGATGAAGTTTGGTCCAAATTTTAAGACATTCAAATTCGAGCGAGAAATGGTCTAACATTTTTGTATTCTTATTGGTTAAAAAAAAAACTAACTATGAAAGATGTTGATGTGATAAAATGCATTAGAGTGTATTGTTCTGTTATTGGTATTCCCCCTTTCTGGGTGCCTAGTCCTCCCATTGCGGTGAATTGCTCCTGGTCCAAAATCATCTGTCTATGTCTTACTTCCGGTCCCTTTGAAAGGGGTTGATGAATGTGGCATGCCTTGTACAATTCGTACTTTCTCCACCACCTGAGTTGCCCAAGCATAGTTAGAAAGTCTGTTTTTATTTTCAAACTTGTGAATTGTGATGCTATACTAGTTTCTAACGTTATAAGCTTTCCCAGGGAGCCCACCCATTGTACAAGCCCAGAAATGTCAATATGATACCTCCAAAAAAAATCCCTACTGTGTTGAGGTTCAAGAGAATATGAAATCCAAGTACTATGACTGTGAGAAATTATGGGAGAAAATATATTATTGAATTGTTTGTGTCTACATGATTACATTACGAGCTCCACTCCATTACAATCATTTTCCTAGTAGGATACTATATATGAAATCCTCTATTCTAACACTCCCCCTCAAACTGATGCATACAAGTCATATGTACCGAGCTTGTTACAAATGTAATTAATATGAGGACCAGTGAAGGACTTGGTGAAAATATCTGCAAGCTGATCACTCGACTTCACAAATTTTGTAATATTATCACCGGAGAGTATACCTGATTTGGATTGAACAACCTCAATATCTAGAAAATACTTCAGTCTGCTGAGATCTTTAGTACGAGTCATGCCAAACTCTTGAATTATTGTGCTGAATTTTCCAAACCAGGCTCCGGGAGATTGTTTCAGATCATAAAATGACCGACACAATCGAGTTAGACTCTCCCTAAGCAACAAAACCAGGTGGTTGCTCCATATTAACTTCCTCCTTAAGGTTACCATAGAGAGAATAACATACTTCACGAATGTGTCCAAGCCTATTACAATAACTACACCTAGGTCGAGATCTTTCAAGGCGACCTCATCCTTGTCGCTTCTTCATGGACTGTAATGTGCGATTTTCTGATCTCCCCTTAAGGGTTTTGAAGTAATCATATGACTTGAACTTCCAATTCCCGTGTTTTTGGAGTTTAACATATCAAAACCGAGGGACGTAGCGAATTCTGACTTGAAAGATGGATGAAATCTGACGAACATATTCCAAGAAGAAAATCACTGAGATCTGGCCGGAAAAAGGTGCATGCGCGACGCGTGGATTTGACGCGTTAGCCAGAGCTGACACTTCGAGTGGCACGTGAATGGGTATTTGTCGGAGCCGCTGACTGAGTTTTGGTCGGAAGAGACTTATCTACCTCGTGGTGGTGTTGGAATTTGCTCAACACTACCCAAAAGTAATTTTGTAGCGGACAACTATATTGTCACCGAAAATATTGCACGATGACTGATTTGCTTTTCTGGAAATTGTTGGAAATTTGCACAATAATTAGTCTCTCACTAGCTTGAACCTGATCTATGTTGTGGTGGTGTTGGATTCTGCACAACACCACTGGATAGAGATGTGACGCTAGCAATCATCGGAAAAGTTATGCGCGGTGGTTATTTTTTTTGAATCTTCGCTAGAATATTGCACAGCGGATACTTTCTTATTAATGCTCGGAAAGAGAAGGATGCAAAACAATCGCCGGAATTAAGGCATGGGACTATGATAGTATTTTGTGGGTAGGATCGGAATGATGGCACGACCCTATGGGACGCAAAACGGTCGCCGGAATTGAGGCACGGGACTGTGATGGTATTTTGTGGGTAGGATCGAAATGATGGCACGACCCTACGGGAAAAGAAATTGTGCTGGAAAAGTTATCGAACCTCGAATAAAGTGGTATGGGTCAGCTCGGAATCTCTACGCGATGCTGACAGTAAAAATAATTCTTAAAAGAATGCCCCGAGATAGTGTGGATTCGCCGGAACCCTAGTTCCGACGATCGGAATCTAGTAACGGTTCACGCTGAAATTACTATTCACGTTGGGAAAACACTGTTCACACATACTTTTTTTTTTGAGAATATTTTATTTATAAATAACTGAAAGTTGTCTACAATCTTCACTCTACCATTATATTTGGCCAGACGGGCGACACACATTGGTTAGTGCCGCCCGCCGGTAGCGAAAGCTCTTTGATTTTCTATCCAGATCGTAGAAACTCTGATTACATGTGAGAAATTATGGGAGAAAATATATTATTGAATTATTGTGTCTACATGATTACACTGAGCTCTATTTATAGACACTCCATTACAATCCTTTTCCTACTAGGATACTAATACTATATATAAAATCATATTCCTATTCTACATTACAATCCTTTTTACCAGTAGGATACTATATATGAAATCCTCTATTCTAACAGTGACGACTGCCATCAATGCGATTACGAGATAGAATACGCTGACCACAGCTCTTCTTTTGGGATTCTTGCAAAAGATGAACTTCAATTGGTGCTTGCAAATGGGACGGGAACCAAGTCAAACTTTGTTTTCGGGTAAAGTTAATCCTTTATCCTTTACTTTGTGGCCTTATTACTTCTTTATAAGGTTGTATAAGTTTTGGTTTGTGTTTGTCAGCTGTGCATATGATCAGCAAGGCACACTTCTCAACACTTTAGCAAGCACTGATGGGATCCTTGGACTTAGCAGAGCTCCAATCAGTTTGCCTTCTCAGCTAGCGAATCATGGGTTGATCAACAGTGTTATTGGACATTGTCTTGGCACTGATATAAATGGGGGCTACTTGTTCTTAGGCAATGACTTTGTCCCACATTGGTGGATGTCATGGGTCCCTATGCTGAATATTCCTTTTTCCGAGAGTATAGCATTTTGGCCCCCCCCCCCCCCCCCCCCCCCCCCTATTTTCCTTTTTTCACACTATTATATTTACTCCTCCTTTCGCTTTGCTCATAATTAAGGTCTGGTTCTGTTTTTTGGTATTTGAGTTTCCGTATCTGTTCCGTTTCTTGCTTTCTTTGGGTCATAATCAGACTGCCGATATATATATGGCTGGTTCTTCTTCACATAAGGCTTTAAAGGTTGGAAACTGCTTTCTATGTATATGGTTTTCATCATCCTCTGATGCTATGTCCAAACAATAGAAGTTAAACAAAAAAATGACAGAATTGTTTTTGTATCATTTTTACTTGTCTGAGTTTCTGTAGGTTCTGTTACTTTCACCCCTGTATGTGTCCTGACTAATGGTATATTTCAGGTCCTTATTAATCCTCATCCTTTCATGTTTAGAAATCTTTATCAAGCAGAATTGATGAAAATGAACTATGGAGGCAAAGAACTCCGATTAGGCAGCAAGAGAGATGGACAAGGTACTGTAGTGTTTGACAGTGGCAGTACTTACACATATTTTACAGATCAAGCATACAAAGCCTTAATTTCCATGGTAAGTCAGACTGATTAATCCATTCCTTCAGAAGATCGCGAATTTCTTTGATGATTATTTACCAACTATTTGCACCTTTTTTCACGATGATTGCAGCTTGAAGAGATTTTCAGTGAAGATCTTGTCAAGGATGCATCAGACACGACATTATCCATTTGCTGGCGAGCTAAATTTCCAGTAAGGTAGAACAATAGGACAAGTTAATTAACTGATTGGTTGCAGGAGTCAACAGTTAAATTCTGAAGTTTGTAGTATTTGTCAGTGTTCTCCTCTGGTGTGTCTGTGCTAGCTGTTACCGCTTTCGAGAAATTTAACTTAAGGGATAGCATAGTGATACAGTAAACAATATCAATTTAGAGATCCTCAAATCAGCATGAAACGTTTTGCTTCACTTTGTGACGTAACTTAGTTTTTTGACACCGGCTCTAAGTGGAAATGATTTTTGCTTGAAGCCAGAGTTACATTTACAAGCCAGCCTCACTATGCCTACTTTGATTTGTTCTCTGAAATGTTGATCGGAAAAAAAAAAGGAGTTCCCTTCTCTTGATTCCTGTTTCACTTTTCTGATGACTCCTATAATTATTCTTAGTCGTTATTTGCCTACAGATCTATTACAGAGGTTAGACAATTCTTTAAACCTCTAAACCTTCAGTTTGGAAGCAAGTAGCGTATTGTGTCCACTAAGCTCTCGATTCCTGCAGAAGGGTATTTGACTATCAGTGTGAGTAATCTCTTACTTCTTTTGGTCATTGGTACTTTCTCGTCCCCTCCGCCCCTCCTCTTTTTGCTTCCTCTCTCAACCAATAACTATTATACTGCAGGAAAAGGGTAACGTGTGCTTAGGCATACTTGACGGAAGCAACATTCATGATGGTTCTGCTATAATCCTCAGGTACTGCTTCCTAAATTGACAGTTTTATTACAGACTTATTTAAGCTGAATAGAGATGTTCAGAAGTAACTCGTTAGTTAGTAGGACTCCGAGCGTTTCTAGATTTGATAAATATATATATATATATATAATCCTTTCTAGACATGATCAGTTTAAGTGTTTTAGTGGAATGTTATGGATTTGAGCCATTTAAGTATTATGATGGAAGTTTTTTTCTCTTAGCTTGTTAGTTTATAGGTTCCGTTTGTATCAGATGATAAAAGTCCATAAGCTTTCAACCTAGGAAATTCATGTGTTCTGGTTTTTGAGTTTTAACTATAGTTATCATATGATTGTTCTAAAGTCTACAATTTTGTTACTTCTTGTCATCCCTTGCAGATATTTCACTACGTGGTCAGTTATTCGTGTATGACAACGTTAACCAGAAGATTGGGTGGATAAGATCAAATTGTGAACGGCCACGGAAACTTTCGAGTCTTCCATTCTCTTGATGGAGGACACCACTAGAGCTCCATTTCCACTGTGATCACACACTGTTAATTCTTCCTGTTCAATATGTTTGGTGAGTGGAAATTATGCCAAAAAGGTTTTAATCCTTTTAGACAAGGGGAAAGGTTGTATAGATTTGTTTTGCTTTCTGATATAGTTATGGTCATGGTGTGCATATCCAATTTTTTCTACCACACTTTGATGCTTTACTTCTTTTATCTATTTGATGCAATGATGATCAAACCGTGAGTATTTATAGTAAAAGATGATTTGAATACTAAACAAAATGTTGGAGCAATCAATTAAGTTATCCCACTGGTCGTACCATTCAAAAGCAAGTTATCCCAGATCCTGCTCATGTAAAACAGCTAGTCCTATTACTACAATATGACTAACCACGAGTTAAGACTGCTCCACTAGAGAAAAGCGGATGTAATGTTATCTTCTATTTTTTAGCTGGGGTTGTTGGAGTGGGGCGTCGGTGTGCTTAAAACATCAATCGACGCTGTGACAACCTCAGGCAAAAATTGCTAGAGTGCGACCTAGCAATCAATGAATTGGTTGAAATTATGATTCAAATTTCAATTGAGACAAAAAAAACTTAAGATAACGCGAGAGATGTCCACAATGTTGTAAATTGAGCACGAGCTCCTCGAAAATAAGTTGTTTATTATATGAGCGTAATACCTCAAACCTTGAGAGGTGCACTTTCGTTTCCTCCAGACAACATAAAAGGGTAGACCGGAAACGTCATAGATGCACAATATTGTTGATGTGGTTTGACTTTGCGTTTAAAATTCCACTTTGAACAACGTCAATGAGTATAATGCAAAACTCCATTGTAAGTGAAACCTATTAGCTACCGTCACTTAAACATCCTTTATTTGAGTTTCACCCAAACTAGTGCAGGGCAAAATAGTTTTTAAAAAATTGGATCTTACGACAGCAAGGCAGAAAGAATTGCACACGGGTTAAATTTGAATACGTTACCTAGCCTGAGATATTCTTAAAATCATTGAGTAAATTTCTGATGGATGGAGAAATCTATTCAAGGTGTCATATATGACTGTTCATAAAAGGAATTCTAAATCGAAGCGCGTCAAAGGTAGAACCAGTTTTAATGTAGCACTTCTCCATGAAGACCAATTTTCGCAACTAAGACTTACAAGGCAAAGGTAACTAGTTTGTTCACGAGCAGTTACCTCTAGGTAATGCCGGTTTATGAAACATAAGTGCAGACTTGACTACCTTCAGTACCTTCTGCTAACTTTGCCAAGTGTATATCCAGCTATAAACCAAATATTATACTTTACTTTCTAAATAAACTTGAAAGAATCACATCATAAATAACAAAATATTTCGGAAGAACGGTAGCAGATCTAAATCCTTGAGTGGCGGCCAGTAGTTCCACATATACTGATTCTACTTCATAAGCATAAGTAATTTCCTAGAAGCCATCAACACACCATAAAACTGTGGTCAACTTCTATTGTATTGATGTCATACCTTAGTGTAACTCTGCTTAGACGATGTCCAAATATGCATGACAAGAATGATTTGATATCTAAAGATGACAAAAGTTCTTGTACATCTTTTTTCACACTTGACAAGCGACAAGGAGAAAATTACTTTGAACTATTCAATTGCCTATGACTAGATATCATCACTTGGTTGCTTGTAAAGCTTGGTTGGCGAAAAACCTAACATCAACATCTGGGTCCTCGCTGAGTTCAACCAAACAAGGCCGAATTGTGTTCTCCACAACCTGTACATAAAGTTTCGTGGTTAATATTGTCAGACTCATATGTCAAAAGCCAAACTCTTTCCTCTCTTTCTTTAATTTTTCAGATATTTCCTCTACTCCTTAGTCCTGCCCCCCCCCCCCCCCCCCCCTTCCCATAGAAAAACATTCCAGTATTAGAAGTTAATTGACTATTGAACGTACACTAGCAAGATTATCGTACCAGATTAGAATTTGACAGAAAAGAAAATGGTGAAACTATTTGACTGGCAAATCATCACTCAGAATTCTGTTCTTTTCAGACTTCCAGCAATATAAGCTCTTCTCACAGAATTCATGAAATGACAAAAGAAATGTCCCCTATCAAGCATTTCAAGTCGAATCTTCACTTCCATGAATATATTAGTAACTACATTAAATTATTACTAAGGCTCAGTAGACATTCTATCAATCAACTATGCCTCAATCCCAAAATGGTGGGATAGGCTATAAATCCTTATTTTCCATTCTGCTCTATTCGAGTCCATTTTGTTTATTTATTGTTATACCTGGATGCTGATGTAACTCGTGCCTAGGAGAGTGCGACCAAATGCATTCATGAATACAAACAACCATCATAATTTGCCTATTATGACCCTTACCTTCAACCTCCCATAACTCTCCTACTTTGTCGGGACTAGCTATGCAGAGTATCTCATTAGACAGTCTAGTTTACAAGAATAAAGTAAATGCATGAAATACATAAATACACACACGTCAGCCTTTAAACCAATGAGAAGTAATTTGACGCTTACAGATTGTTCAACTATTGGAATAACAGACTGCAACACCTTAGCCACATTGAACTTGACATTCGGTACCCTGGAAAATGCAAGTATTAGACCTGTAAGCATAACAATTACACAACAAAATGGTAAAGCATAAATATTACTGAAGATTAACCTGTCTTTTGATGCAGCAATTATAACCGGCAGAAGTTTGGAGCAAGTAATTTCTGAGCCCATTACAGGGGCAAGAAGAGAAATTGCATGAATGATGGTCATTCGGTAAAGATAATGTGGGTCATTAATCATATCCAACACCTGAAAAATTAATCAGTCAAGTTATTTAAAGAGGAAAACCCAAGACCTCCCACCCCCAACAAAAAGAAATGTGAAAGATTCTACTAGTTGAAATTGAATTCAAATAATATCCACTAAAATTTATTGATTCTGGACATCGAACAGCAATGTATTGATTCTGGACAAGATATTGCACATATCATGAGTCATCAAAGAACAGACCAAGAGATGATCTCTTCATAATCAGTGATAAAGCATGTATGGAAATCGAGAATAACAGCACTAAATACTTTTCCCTTAAAGAAGAAACTTCTAAATTATTGCATCACCAACTATCAACCGGCTTATTAAAGGCAACAGGAAAACCTGTGGAATTATATGCTCCATTGCCCATGTTGGACCAAATTCCTCAGCAAGGCGCTTAACATTGTTTGCCGCTGCATCTCTAATAGAGTAAACCTGCAAGTCGAAGAATGATAATAAGAAAGACATAAAAGAGGAATACAAGAACATTACTACAAAGAGTTGCACAGCGATGCAATTGGTTTCATTTTGAGTATCTCCTGAAAGAAGTCAGGACGGATGCACAAGTCGTATTCAAGATACTAAGTGACCGTGACAAGAAGAAGCATCGGATATGATCTCAAAAGGGGGAATTGAGACCAAAGAATCAGGACAGTAGAACTGTTCCATCAGTGTAAGCCAGTGAACTAAAATATGGACCACGAGTAAGCAAGTTCCATGTATCTTGATTGAACAAAATTCAATCCTCCATCCGGACACCAAGAAATGGTATGACTTCATATCATGTGGTATTCTATCCAATAATGGCTTTCCATCCATGTGGGAGAAGGCCTAACATGGACATCAAATCAGAACTATTTCCAGCCGAGCCACTTAAAGAGGCAGTCACAATAGTAACTTTTTTAAAAAATGTCATGCAATATTGCTCCTTGCAACTTTATGACATTAATGTGTTTCTGATTGTCAGGGTATGCCTATTATGTGACCAATTCCCAGTGACATGCTGACTTGCTTTCTTCCAGAACAAATGCTGCTCTGCTTCTCAGAAAACACAAGTCTCGTAATACTATCTCAATTGGATCTTAACTGCTACAGAGTCCCTAGATACTTCTCGTGGAAGAGACTTTTGTACGTACATATTGAAACAAAAACATATTTTAATCAAAGTTAGCACCAACCAGGTGCCATCATGTACAAGTTCTTAACTCATTTAGACAATAACAAAGAGACATCTCATGTTCCGCAAAAGAAGTGTTTGAAAGTAACAAATATGACTATCTCCATCGCCCCTCATCGAAAGGGTCTTCTTTTTCCCCATCCATACTCCAAAACAGGCAGTTAGAGATAATACACATAGTAATTTTTTATTGCCTTTATACCACAGAACAACATTTGGTTACAGTCACTTTATCCAAACATATACTAGAATATTCACAGTTCTTTGTCTCTAAAGCATCAGCAGACATAACAAGTAACAGAAAGCTTCCTACAAACCTTATCTTTTAGCCATTGCATGCACAGAGCACCAAGCTTGTCATCAAAAAAGCTGACCCCCAGCTGACTACCCAATAGAGGTATGTACTCAATTATTGCAAGCCGAACCCTCCAATGTCTATCCTCTGCAAGTTCAACAATAGCTGGCAGCAGTGATTGGGACAGCAAATCAATTCCAATTACCTGCAATAAATTGATTTAATTTAATATAGGAGAACATGAAAAACATGATATAGGTAGGTAGATTGAGAAGCCACCAAGGCTCAAATAAGGCAAAGTGACTTCAAGTACAGAGTTATAATAATGAATGCTAACCTGGTTTACTTGATCAAGCTTACTGATAATATTCAAACGAACATCAGGAAACTCATCCTTCAGAAGAGAGAGGAAAACTGGGAGAAGCTGCTCGATAGTTGCATCCTATAGTAACCAGTACGCAACATTAAACTCCTGTTAGAGATATCATCGACTAAAAATTGGACAAAGCCGCAAAGAACGTTGAGTGTATTCCAGGATAAGGTATTATTTTGGGTTCAAAAACTATGTTGAGAACAATATTGAAAAATGACATCATCAAAGTCAAAAAACATAAAAGCCATACTGGCTGCTAGACCGAGGAAAAAATTCTTCAGGATAAAGAAGAATTAAGCAGGCAGAAGCACAAGCAAATGAACATGTTATACTAGAACAACAATCAGAAGCGACATAAACAGAACATGAACTTTACTGTACCACTACAGAACATAACAAGAGAGCAGAATCCAATATTTTGGTGCACTGACGAGGGTATTTGTACCTTTCCTAAAATAGGAGCCATTCCCATGATAACTGAAGCCAAAGCAGAACGAACATGCTGGGATGAATCTAATGATAGTTCCTATAAAAAAGAATGTAACTTTAGTAAAAGTTAAAAAATCGTTAAGGATCATTTAATGATTGATACTCGATAGATGAACTAAGAAAAGGAATCACCCAAGGAGACATTATCTGGAGAAACCGAAAGATAGGAATACGGGACAGTAAATAGGGAAGGAACTTGATAAAGTTTCTACCTTTACACAAGGAAGGATATGCTGGATAGCAAGCTCAGGGCTCAAAATACGGCAGAACTTAGTCACCTTGCCAGCAGCAGCTATGCGCACTTCAGCCTCATTATCACGAAGTAGCCGAACATAAGCAGGGACCAAATCCGTCCTGATGAATGTTATGATGGTCATGAGTTAGTCATAGGGGAGAGAACTTGATAGAAAACCAAAAATAGAAAAAGAAATTCTTGTGCTGATGAAAGTTTGTGCGATATTGATATTCACATCATGTTCAGTTCCGAGCATGAAAAAGAAAGAACTGAAGATTCAGGCAACGAAAAACCACATACTTCATTTGACTAGCAAGGTTGAAGTATCAATGGTGTACATCGTAACATAGATTACAGTAAATGAGAAATGCTCAGTATCACAGATAGTTAACCTGGTAGCCTCCGGTCCAACTGCCTCACAAAGTTCATAAAGTTGATTTGCAACCATGTAACGAACACGCCAAGACTTATCCTGTTCAAATGGATAAAGAGGTAATTAATATCAGTAACCAAAGCCAGTATGCCACTATAACCTGATAATGCAGCAGTGTTTGGTTACATGAAAATATCGCAGTAGTTAATCACAGAAATAAGCAAAAGAACCAAATTCCAGAAAGGAAAAAGAAAAGAAACAAGGAGTTATATCATCAATGTCATTTGTTGGAATTTACTGGAGATTGAGAACAAAATGATAACTAAGTCCCCCGCCCCCTGACATTCCCGATTATGTCAGGGAAAAGAATGGCAAAAAGGAAAAACTTAGGTCAGCACTTTAAATTCTCTTCTACAATCTCAACGCCTGAAACATTTTGCATCCTTTCGAACTATCTTTCAGGAACAGAGGAAAAACTTAGTTCAGCACTTCAGCTAGTAATGCAGAAAAGAGGGTTTATAGGGAATTTTTCAGCCTATGCATATACTTTCAGCTCATGCTAACAACTTAAGCTTCACTTTAGCTATAGTGTGGGACGAATGTGAAACAGCAAAATAACTCCCAGAACAATCGCCTAATACCTCATCAAGCTTAAAGTGTCGCGACTGAGCATAGCTACACTCACAAGTGACAAACGAAATACAGTACCGATGTTACTAATAAGATATCCAGAAAGGTCAAATGGCAGAAATCTTCATAGAACTGCATTTGCATGCAAAAAAATTCATTGATGTAAAGCTTGGTGGGCCAACCTGCGCAAAATTAACTATGACGGGCAGAATTTGTGCTACACAGTCTTTAGGCTCCAGCAGCTTCCCCAAAGCAGCACAGTCCTCAACAGCCAATAAACGGACAGAATCTTGATCTGCATAGAACCAATTCCTCCTTGGTCACACTGATACGAATTGAGTAAACCAAATAGAGCTCACCAATGACACCAACTATTAGCCACTAACAGAATATTGGTACAGTAAGAGAACAATTCGTGAATAAAGCATATACCAGGCTAGTCCTTGACAAATAGAAATTGATCAGATTTTTGGAATTTTTTCTACAAAAAGGGGAGGGAAAAAAGAAGAAATTGTTGAAGCTTCCACAATTTCACATGGCTCGGGTACAACAACCTTTAGACATGATTGATTACGGATAGCTTCAACCTTTAGCAAGTTTTAATGTATTCTGAAGGATCCATCTGAAGTACCGCCCACACTCATGAACTGATACATTAAGACAAAATGAAACAGTCCAAGTTATATAGACTACTATTATAATTGTTCCTCTATCTCAGATGAGTAGATGCACTCAAATCTAGGGCTGGCCAACGGGGCGGGTCAGCCCGTTCCCGCCCCGGTCCCGCCCCTACCCCCTCTTAAAAAAAAAATACCGGTAACAGGATTCGAACCGGGACGGGACCTGGACTCGTCCCGCCCCAGTCCCGATAGCCCCGTCCCGCCCGATCCCCTCCCCTTTGCACAAAATAACCATTGCACAACGACCATTTTATATTTTGGCCGTTGTGCAACGGTCATTTTTGGCCTCCCCCCTCCCCCAACCCCCTACCCCCTTAATATTTATTCTTAACCCCTAAGTTATTATATTTACACTTTAACCCAATTTTCCAACTATAAATACCTCATTTTCTCTTCATCTTTCTCACAAATCTTCCTACAATCTCTCTAATCTCTCAATCTATCTCTCTACAAGTCTACATTGTTTACTAAATATTCAATTTTATTTATTCATTTGGGAGTGAAGTTGGCAACTAGCTTGAGGATCATCCATCGAGCAAAGTTTCAATTTTCAACCTCTCGATTACATGTCGACGTTACGTCGGCGTTTGGTACATTTGTTCCTTCATTAAATTATTATTGTTTCTTTATTTTAATTAGCGCACTTGATTTCATTATCTTTAATTATTTATTAGCATATAATTAAAATGGAAGGATTTAGAGGTATGTTTAAGGGTAAGGGTAAGACTTCTTCTAGTAGGGGTAACAAGGGCAGGGGTATTTCTTCTAGTCATCCTATTCCTAGACATGATGATTTTCTTGAAAATGATTTTTTTCCTGAAATACCATTAGATTTAGACGAGGAGATATTTTCTGCAACTCAACAACACTTTAATTTAAAAGATAATCTAGATGACACACCCACTAGTGCACCTCCAACTGGAACGACTCCTATTCCCCCTAGTATGAGACGAGGCCCAATAAAACAAAAATTAAAATCAGATGCATGAATTTTTTTTGATAGGGTCGAAGAGAATCAAGTAGTTAGATGTCAAATTTGTAAAAAATGTTCATAAATTTAAAATGGGAAAAGGTCAGGGGGGGACGGGAAGTCTATTGAGACACGTACAAAACTATCACAAAGCTAGGTGGGACCAATACCTGGCTGAAAAATCGGGTGCGCCAATGCCCTCTCAATCGGGACAAGGTTCACATACTGTCCCGGATCAAGTACAAGGTCAAATTATCCCTATGACGGGGGAATTGTAGGCCCTAAATACGATAAACATAGAGATAGAGAAGCAATAGCAAAATTAGTTGATGTGGAGGGTTTGACTTTTTCATTTCCTTCCTCTCTTGGTTTTATTCATTACATTAGAGATATGCATAATCCTGCTTTTAACGGTTTTCCTAGATCAACTGTTAGGAGAGATGTATTTAAATTTACACATGAATATCAACAATATTTACGTTATTCCTTATATCATTTTCCTGATAAAGTATCTATCACGTCTGATATAGGCCGTAGTACTAACAACCATGATTATTTAACGATAACATGTCATTGGATAGATTATAAATGGTCTATGCAAAAACGTATTTTAGCGTATAGATATATAGATGATAGGCACACTGGTACTTTTATTTCAGAAAATATTTATTCAGTTTGCGATTATTATAGCATAACTGATAAAATTATGACTATTACATTAGATAATGCTTCTTCTAATAATTATGCTATTAGAATTTTAAAAGATCTTTTAACTCCATCTTTTCCAAATCATTTTCATATAAAATGTGCGTGCCATATTTATAACTTAGTTATAAAGGATGGTCTAACACTTTTTGCAGACATTCTTAATAAAATACAATTTGCTATAAACTTTATTTTTAGAAGTAATAGAATACAACGAAAAAAAGAATATAAAAAAATTTGTCACGATTGCGGACTACCTTATAGAAAAATTCTCGAAGAAGTAGCGACTAGGTGGAATTCTTTATACGAACAACTACTTGTTGCTTATGATTATAGAAGACCTATAACTTTATTTTTTAACGCCCATAATCGAAATACAACTGATATGGTTGTAGATGACGATTGAAAAAAAATTCAGAACTTATTGCATTTCTAGAGAAATTTTTTCAAGCAACAAAAGAATTTTCCGATATATATTATCCTACTATTTCTACTATGTTGTGTTATATAGCTCTAATATTTTTATTACTTAGTGAATATATGGAAAAATCAGCTTATAAGGCACCTATTAAAAAATGTTTATCAAATTAAAAAAATATTTTATTCCTATTCCACTATTTATATTAATGGTGCTGTATTAAATCCGACTATTAAAATAGACGGTTGTAAAACACTAATTGAAACTATTTATGATTGTATAGCAGTACTTCCACCTCCAAATCCAAAAAATCCAAATGACCCACCACTTATTGAACAAACTAAATAAGAAGTGTTGTCTAGCATACAAGATGAATGCAAAAAAGTATATAGGCATTACCAACAAGAAAGTGCTAGCAACCAACCGGCTTCTATACCATCTTCTTCTTCTTCAACACAACCTCAAAAAAGACATGCCGTTTCTGCGGCTAGTATTGAAAGCCTTCGACATAGAATGTATAATGGTAACACTACTAACCAAGTTAACGAGTTTGATGTTTTTGTTTTGCAGGGTGTTGTACCGTACCAAGCAGTTCTCAATGAAGAAGGACGTGAAGACTTGTTGAAATATTGAAGGGACAATGAGAAGACATTTCCGACACTGTCAAAGATGGCCTGAGATGTGTTGAACATTCAAGCGTCATCAACAGCGTCTGAAAGCATTTTTTCTGCAGCAGATTTCAAATAGGAGAGCACAGACACTCATTAGCGGGAGACATCTTGGATATTGCAGTATTATTCAGAGATTGGATAAGAGCGGAGCGGAGAAGGTGCGGTCAACCAGAGATCAACGAAGAAAAAGATGAAAACTACAACGACATCTTATCCGACGGAGGTGGAAGCGACGTCGAGCAATTTGACCAACAAATACCAATTCCAACCGAAGAACCACAATAAATTATAAAGAAACTAGAAAAGGTGTTTTTAAATATATAATTTTTTTAATTGCAATTTTACTATGTTATTTGCAACTTTCAACACCACAAAGTTGCAATTTTGACAATTGTATTACAAAAAAAATCATATTTCTATTAAATAATATAAGAGGCACAAAAACAGCCTTGAGATGTTTTTATTACAATATCTTGTTCAATTATTAAGGTGTTTCTATATATATATATATTAAAAATTAAGTGAAAAAAAGAAGAAGAAAAAAACGGAAAAACCCGATCCCGTCCCGCCCCGATAATACCGGTCCCCCCTTTTCCGACGAGACCGGGAACGGGACGGGACATCGGCGGATCCCGCCGGTCCCGGCCCGCCAGAGACCAGGACCCGCCCCCTCCCCTTTGGCCACCCTTACTCAAATCTAAAGAACAAGAAAGGACCCTTGAAGATGTACCTAGATCATGCACACAAAAAAAGAACCTCAGTCTGAGACTTTTTTGACAAAAGTAAGGTGCATTTTATTAAGATAAAGAGCATCAAATGCGTGTTGTATTTAAAGTGACTTTCACCTTTTTGCATGTCCATTGCACTGTTGAACAAAGACGGGTGTACCATTCTTTCCAATACTTCTCTAGTACCTAGACACTATTATGAGCTACACGACCAATCCTCAGATCAAAGCAGAGCCCACTTAGAAATGATCATTCCAAAATAATTCTCAAAATTTGTAGTAGTTATCCCCAGACACTATGTTAACCTAAAGAGAACCTTTAAGAGCCAAACAGAATTAACAGGAGATGCTCATTATTCAACGACTCCAGGATCAAGAAAGGTTTTTGCTCTAAACAGAGACCACTTTCAGAAAGCAAATTGTGTCATTCCAAAGAAAAGATAAAATACAAAGAGCACATAACGGAAACACCATACCATCCTGTGTGAGGGTCTCAAACATTGACATGATGTCAGTCTTCAAATGGGGTTGTTCAATAGTCGCAGCAAACTTTCCAAGATTTGTAGCAGCTGCTCTCCTCACCATAGGCATATCATCTTGGCAAAGTTGGCTATAGATGGTTCTCAGTTCATTCTTTAATGGCTCTGGAGCACTAGGATAGGCAATGTGAAACAATCCACAGGACGAAACTCGAGCAGTAAACCACTCTCCAGCAGCCAGTCTCTGGTTACAAGAAACCATGGAGATGTTACACTACGTCTCAAAGGATCAGTTTTGAAGGATCATGTCTATGATACGAGTATTGGGCTATTAACTTGCACAATAAATTCATCAACCAATGAAGGAACTAGCAAATTAAATACAAGTAGTAATACTCTAGCTTGGACTTGGCTTATATTTAAGGTTTCCCAAGATCCTAAACTAACGCATGCATGCGCACACACCATCTATATTTAGGTGATATTGTCAAAAAATACATAAGCTCCCGTTTTATGTGACCTTTCTTTTTTGGGATAAGCCCAGAATTAACATTTACATCAAGTAAAATACATTGTAATTTTGAATCACGCGATTAACTATTCTAAGGGCCAGTGCTTTCCAAATACAGTAACCAATTTATACTTTTCCTCGAATTCTGCAACCCATCAGAGTAGGATACCCTGAAGGGAGCATCTTCAAAGGATCGAAAGATTAATCACAATATCTCCTGCTGACTCATGTAATAAACCATGAACCTTTATTTTTTTCTGCGGTCTATGCAATAGGCAATGTGAGATAGAGCACGAACTACCAAGAACAACGTTAGCTCAGCATTAATCTAGGCATCCGCTGACTAGCCAGAGAATATGTCTTTCTGTTCTTTTATTTCTCTACTTTAAAAAAAACTTTTTTTTTAAAAGGTAAGGTATGTATTCTTCATTAAACTAATTGAGATCAGCAGCTAGCATATTGAAGTTGCAGCAGCCTTAATCTAAGGTCTCAAGCACACAATACCAACCAAAAAAGAAGAAGAAAAAAGGAATAACATTATTTTACAGCAGGCATATCTATACAGCTATAATAGAAGAAAGGCGTTTCCAATCTTAAAGAGTTTCTAGAGCTATTTAACATACACAGAAATAAAGTCGAACAGCACTTTGAAGACTTAAGACATAGACAAACCTTGACAAGTGGAATAAATGATTCTACCAAGTCTGATTCCCTCATTTGAGACCCAATTCTGCATAATGACTCAACTGCCTTTTCCCTAACACAGGTCTCTTCAACACTACAAAGACCTTCCAAGGGTGGAAGCAACACACGTGCATGTTCAACCCCTCCAACGTACGGAATAAACACGCCCAACTCTTTGGCCATTGCAAGAAGAACTTCGTCATCGTCATCGTTGTTCTCACTTAGAAATGGAATCAACTCCTTCCGAGTTCTCTCCTCGCCAAGAGCACGGGCAATGGTAGACAAGCGCAGGATTGAATTCAATCTAAGCTGGATATCTTCGTTCTTCAACTCATCAATCAAAACCGCAATCGGATACAACGGCTCATCAATCACTGACATGGTTTCTTGCAATGTGAAAATATCTGTCCATATATATTCATGAAAACTCAAATTATTTAACTGTACGAGAATATTAGATACTTGAAAAATCAATAGCTAAGATTTCATTCTTTTATTAATAGAAGACAAGTAATAATTGACTTATAGTGTCCGTTATCTTAAAGTAAATGACTGGAAGAAGACTTGTTCGCATCACTAAATAGTAAATTGCAAAAGTAAGAGAAAAAGGATAAAATTTTACTGACGTCTGGCACTATTTAACAATAAACAATCTTGCAACTATAAATCCATTTCCAAATTTGAAATCTCATGTCTGACATCTTATTTTGCGTTCATAATTTCTTGACAACAAAAAAAAAATTCTCTTTTTTATGGCCATAACAAGATCTTTTGGAGTTATAAATGAAAGACGAAAATTCTCATTAGAACACCAAAGTGAAGCCAGGGGAAAAACTACAATATTAGGTACAGGTTCAGACGAACCCAATAGTTTGTATTAGGAAATCCATTAAATATGTATACATATCTAATTTCAAACCCAGTAAAATAAAACGAGCTATGGGTTCGTTGGCAAGTTTAGAACCCATAAACTTCAAATTCTGGCCCCGCTCCCATCAGTCTAACAAATATTACTCATTTATAAATTGAAAACATGACAGATTTGCATAAATAATGAAGTGATCTGATCAAAATAACTAACTGCTAGTATTAGAAAGTAACCGACAACAAAAAGCAAATTCAGTCAAAATACTGATCTTTCGCATTTTCCACTCTACATTGTAATCGGAAGCATAAAAAGTCACTAACTTGTAATTAATGTGCATATTTAGTATCATTAACGTATCAAACAAATACTTAATTCGCATATTTAAGAAGCATTTTTTCAAATGATATGAAAACTAACTTTGATAGCGTACACCTAAATTCAAACATATTTAAAGCGACTGTGTGTCTAGTTTATAAATTGAGTGAACGCTTGAACCTTAAGATACAGAAAATGATAGGGAAAGAAGGTTCTAGAAATCCGAGGCATCTAAACTGTGTGTGTGTGTGTGAGAGAGAGAGAGAGAGAGAAATCTGTACCTGGGAAGCAATGGATGGATTTATAAATTGATCACTGATCTATAGTCGGAGAAGATGGGAAGGATCTGCTAACTCCGGTGCTTTTGGCTTTTTATTGGCATTTTTGGACTTTATAATTTTTTAAATTTTCTTTTTATTTAACTTCCTGTTAAAATACTACAACTTTTTTTACTGAAAACTCTCTTTTACTAAATTATTAATGACCCAAATAAAGAAAACGAAGAAGAAAAGCACGTGGTTATAACAACTCAATTGATGTATGAGATGGGTTGTACACAGATTTTAATATTTAATTATAATTAATTAATATGTATTTTTACCTCATTAAATTATTTAATTATAATTAATTTATATAATTTGATGTAAATACTCAATATCAGTAAATATTTACCACGTGAGGAGCCAAATTATGCTATATATTTCGAGTCATTGCCAAATAAAAATATATATTATTAGTAAACATCAAATAATATTACACTATTGCTTTTAGTATATTTGTTGTATGGGTTGCATTACCCTTGGTATTATGAACTTTTTAAACTCTGGTCCTTTAATTAGTTTTCAACAATGAACATTCTCGAATAAGTTAAATTGAACACAATTATTAGTCAATTAATGGAAATCGCATGAAATTTCCATGATTAATTAATGAAGATCGACAAATAACATCGTTTTATTCTGAGTAGCTTCACTTTTTTGCACATTTCTTTATTGTTGATTTGAAAATGACATTTATTTATTTTAAATAATCTGGAGAAGCCCAAGATAGCGATATGCAAGAAACGGAAGCAGAAATTGAGGTAATGGATATCCTCAAATGCATATTAATTAATTAACAACAGTTTACTTAACAATGTCAATGAAAGCACACGTTTTTATTCATTAGATTAGCGTAAACACAAGGTATGAATAAGAAATTTTAATACTCTTGTTGTGCATTAATAAAAGTACTATGCTTTCTACATTCATATACCATAAGCGAATGGACAAACAATGTTGCTTATTTCTGCATTTTATTATACTAGCCCAGAAAACCTAAGTTAAAGTTAACCTGTTTATAAGCTTTTCTACTTCACAAGTGAGCTATTGTTCTTGATAATATAATGCAGAACTAATTGGTAGCTTTCTTTTGAAAACCAACAGAAAGACAAAAAAACTTGAGAAAACTCCAACTAAACCTTACCTCTCCCAGCTATCTCATCTCAGTCCTCACGAGTCACGCGGAGCATCTTTTTTTTTTTTCTTCAAAAATATTTTGTTATCACAACACACAGTCTTTATCATAAATTTTAGTTCATTTTACATCTCACAAGTTATCAGAGTGGGCAAGAGATGGAGAATAAGGTTTGTGCAAGAGTTGCAAATGAAGTATTTCCAAAGCTAGATGCTTGTTGCAGGTCACACAAAAAGTAACATACTTATTGAACAATCCAAACAGTAGATATCCTCATTGATTAATCCCAAGAAAGGAAAAAAACTAAATACACAGATATAACCTACTTTGTCTAGTAAAGAGAAAGAGAACTTAAGGGTGCACAACATTGACACAGTTTGTTCCAACTCACTCCCTGCTAGTCCAACAAACTAACATACTCTTTGCCTATATGACACTGGCTCTTCAGTTATCACTTCTTATCAAAGTGCAGGTTGGCTTTTCTACTTGTTCAGATATGTGATCTCAAGTTCTACCTAACTGAAGGAGGACTGTATTAAATGTTACTAGTTTACTCCCATTTTGCATGTCGGTTTTGAAGGACTCTCTCAACCCTGCTTCCCATTTCACCAATGACACCTGCCTTTTGGGAATTTGGATTTCGACAGCTCTGTAAAGTATATAGGACTTCATGGAGCATATCTTGCTCTAAGTATTGTGTACTGTTTGTCAAGTATTACTCAAGAAATGTTCGGTTCACTCAATTCAACCCCAACTGGTTACGTGATGCATGTACTTTACTGTACCAACATCACTAAAAAGATATAGAAGCTAGTAATCTTCTGATTTCAGGTACACTATAATCTCAAAAAGTACCACAAAGAAAGAGCACACCAAAGAATTAACCATAGTGCTAGACATGAGATCCTGCAATTGAAATCTATCGCTTTTCTCCATCAAAAATATCTTATAGACAAATGACTCCAGGAAGCAATCTCTCCAAATGATCAACCATTGTTAGCTCACAAGCAACAAGTGTAATAAAATTCATTTTTCAAATCACCAAGGTGGTTACAAATTTTCTTTGAAATATCCGATCATTTATTTTTCTTTTCAGTATGACAAATACATTTTGTGCTTCAGGTTCTTTTCTTGTCCAATTCGGTAATTTTGCAGGAATATACAGGATCCAACTCATCCATATGACAGAAGTCTTAAAGGTAACACCATATTGTATTAGATGAAATAAAAATTGCATAAGAACCACTCTGTGAACATTCTTTTGACTTGTATTTGAAAATAAAGAACTAAGTTCCATACTTTCATCGGTATATTTTGCGCTACAATGCCACACGGATAGAAAGTATAGAAAATGACTACATTCCAGCTTGTAAGAGTAACTTCGAATCTGAGTTGGGCACTCTTAGCTGGAACTTAACTTCTGTTTTACCCGTAATTATCACAAAATGAAGACAGAGAATTCTTCATTAGAAGTGAACTTAGCAAACTTATCTATTCCAAACTAGGTGCCTCTTCAGTTGGATTTGACTCGAACACATCCGAGCCAGAAGCCTCTGGTTCTTCAAGAAGATCTTGTGATTGAATTGCTTCCTTATACACAGGAGTAGCCTTGAAATCTGTAGCTCCATCGTTATATGTGGCCACAGCAATACCACATGCAATTAGCTGCCAATAAAAGATGCCAAAATCAAACTGGTAAGAACCCTCTCAAGGATATTGAAAAGACCACATTAGAGAAAATGATGCACTAGTAGAAAACAAATTTAAGTTCTTTATACACGCAATGGCTTTTGCTCTCCACAGAGTGCTCTTTCATCTAAAGGACTACTAACTTGCAAGTGTTTACCAAAATATGAAAATAACTAGGAAATCTGCTACTATCTTTTTTTTTTTTTTTTTTTTTTTTTGTTGATGAGGAACCCGCAGCCGCGCTACTCTCTAGAGTGCGCACAGGGTAAACCCCGGACTGACACAATAGCCTGCAAACCACGTCAGCCGATTAACCACACTTGGCAAGCCATGTGTGACAGGCTCAACCAAGAAGGTTTATGCAGGGGATCGAACTCGTGACCTTGCGGTCCCGCGCTCTACTGCTACACCAACTTGGCTACCCTTGCGGGTTGCTACTATCTTCTCTTAACTTCTTCTCCAGGGGGACATGTGGGGCATTTGCAATTTAAAGTTAAGAAGGATATAAGACCGTCTTACTGATTCTGGAAACTTCAAAGACCATTAAAAGGTACATATTATAATAATATAATATGGTCAATTGATCATGAACCCACGTGAGATACCCCAACAACAAAAATAGAGCAATAATGGTGCCTCCAGTACCAGCAACAGATGCCCTCATACTGCAAGATGTAAATATATTCATCTAGTAAAAGCTTGAGCGATGCTAATTGATGGTTTTTAGCTGGCAGAAATACATCATAAGCGCTGCTAAATCAAGATCAAAAATCTCATAAACCGTAACATACTGCTAAAGGTGTCTCGAGTAGTTCCATTTTCCCATTTCCCATTTCCCTGGTTGTCATACCCAAACGTAACCATTATGGAAAATAGCTATAGGCATTCTCTAGATGAGATTACTATCAGAATCCATGCGGATTTTTAAATATCGATTGGCTCATCATTGTGGTATTGTCTTCTTTTGACAGGGAGAAACAACTGTTGCTGGTAATCCAAAATTCCAAACTAGTCTAAAGCAGCCCCAAGAAGAAACAACAGATTTATTTTATAACTTTGATGGGAATCCGAAAATTGCAATGGACATCGGATTAATCATTAAAATAACCCAATAAAATTGGAGAAGCTAACTAGGCAATCAAAAACCAAAAAATGGCGGTTTCACCAAATGTCCATTTTTCATCTTTTAATTGCTCCCTTTCATCATTCATCTCATAATATTGTTCATCACAAAAACTATCAAGAAAATATCATTTAATGCATATATGACAATAGAAAGAAGACCATTTAGTTTTCAATCCTAACAACAACAACAATACCCGGTGTATTCCCATGGGGTCTGGAAGGACAGCTCGGTGCACAAAGCATCCCGTGTTAGCAGAGTTCGGTAAGGGGTGCACCTAGGGTGTGATGTATACAACCTAACTAATGCAAACATTATTGGCTGCTTTAGTTTTCAATCCTAACCTTTCATAAAAGGTAACTTGTTTAAATAAGACCGGTATCTTATGCTTCGTAGTGAATGTGAACAATATTTGGAACATCTGAGAACTGGGATGTAGGAAGAGAAATTTTGAACAAGAAAAGTTATTCTTTATAATCATTTGCTCTGTTTTAACCTATTGACATGAACCCGACTATAATATTTTCTCTATAATTTAAGTATGTTATGAAGAATACACACTAGACACCTATTTCACACATAGGCCAGAGCTAGAGTACTAGGTACGGGTTCGAACTAACCCAATAGCTTTTGCTTAGACCCTGAATTTGTATTTAGAAATCCATTAAACATGTATAAGTATTTAATTACGAACTCAATAAGTAAAACGAGCTATGGGTTGGGTTGGCAAGTTCAGAACCCATTAACTTCAAAATCCAGCTCCACCTAAATCACACGTATCCAACACAAATGAACGATATAGGTAAAACACTACTAAAAAGAATAGGAATTAGCGACCTATAAATTCCACAGCTAAACAGCAAAATCACTCGTTAATACTATTAAGCCACGGAATAGTGACAAATTATCAAAAAAAATCATTAGCTATGAGCAGATTAACCGAAAGATTAGTGACAAAGTTCGTAGCTATTTCCAGTTTTTATTTTATAGTGACATAACTTTAAGTAACTACTAGTAAAATAAGCAAAAGGGTTGAGGATGCACCGAAAAAAGAACACCAAAAGCCCACATATACTGAACAAAGAATCCAAAGCCATCCCATTGAGAACCTTCCCAAAAGTCAGTTTCCAATCCAGGAAGCTGTGGCATCAGAAAACCATCATCAATCATCGCAGTTGCACCACCTCCATCTTCACTACCACCAATACTAATATTAATCTTCTGGAACTCTTCTTCCTCTTCTTTAACTGCTTCTTTCGTTGATATTGAAGTACTTCTCTTGTTCTTTCCTGAAGTGAACTTCTTTGCAGCTAATACAGTGAATTGACTTCTTCGTCCCTGAGACCAATAAGTGGATGATGGAAGTAAGAATGGACGGCGAAGAGTTAATTGGCTGTTGCAGAGAATTCGGTTTCCTGTGAGAGCCATTGTTGTGGCTGATAAACAAGTGTGTGGATGAGACTGTGATGATAAACTACTTTTGGATCCGAAATGCCAACCGGATCATATAGTCGTTAAGATCCGATTCAGATATGATATTTCTGTTGATTTTTCTATATCACCTAAAAATATAATTACTCTGATGACTTAAATTAGGAAGTAACCTAAAATATTAGATCGATAATATTTTAGATTTGGCCGTTAAATTGTACGTTAGATTATTGAAATTCAAAAAATAAGTGATTTTTCTAGGCAAAAATTTGTTTAGTTGAATGTCTGAACTTGAACCGTGTGATGCATGCAAAAATGATTAAACTTCAGTTATGTAGGTAAATTCCAACTTCATACACAAAAAAATGTAACTTTAATCACATATATATGAAGTTATTTCGAAATAATTAGAGTCACAAAAATTTATAAACTTAGATCATGGTTTAAATCGATCCCAAAATCATCTATGTGTGTAGGGGTGAGCGGGTCCGGGTACCCTAACATTTTTTAACTACCCGGACCCTACCCGGTAAAAGATCGGTTCCTAAATTTACTACCCGGAACCTACCCGTAGCAATCATTACCGGAACCTACCGGACCCGCAGGTCCGGTAGGTTCCCGGCACTCGTAAATAAAAAAACACAGATTAAGCAACAATTTTTTAGCCTATGAGAATCAAAAAGAGTTCTAAAATAATTTCATCCAATAGTTTTTTAGCCTGCAATCGGAGTTTTTAGTACCCTTATAAGAAGTTTTAGGAAACTTATTCATGGTAGAAAAGCTAATTCTGTAACCAAAACCTAAAATTGTATGCCAAATTTGACACTCAATTAATTGAACGTGTTGATTTTAAAATAAATTTGAAAATATCTTAATTAAACTTATTTTCGTGTTCATAAGCTCTTCGATACAAAAGAAAAGCTTTATTATACTAGTAAATTCCTAAATTTCATCTTCACAGCTACAAAAATATACACAAATTTTAAAAATAGATTTACATTTCAAATCAAAAAGTAATACAAATTGAAGATGAGTATCGCCTGAAATTGAATAGAAGCATAGGATATTAAAAAGAAATTGAAGAGTTAGATATGAACCCATATGCATTTTAGGAACGACGTGAACACAACCAAGGGAGAGAAAGAGGCAAAGGTGAAGCTTCAACGACGACAACGATGAAAGTACCTGAGAGAAAGCTTCAACAACGACGACGATGAAGCTCGGTGGTGTAGCTAAAACGCCATTGTTATTGAGAGAGTTTTGAGTGTTTTCTCTTACGGCACAAAGAGCATTCTAGAATAAAGGGGTGAAAAAGCTGAAATATTTGCGTCTTGAGGTGGGGAAAATCAATGTGCAGGCGTGCAACAAACAATTTTGGAGAAAGTTAAAAGTGGTCCAAATGTTTCTCAAAAAAGTAAAAATATTTAATATTTTATAGGTTCCGGGTATCGGTTCCGGTCCGGTACACTGTCTCTATTTGCCGGAACCGGAACCGGACCCGACATTGATCGGTTCCTAATTTTACTACCCGGACCCTATCCGTTATTATAATATATCTACCCGGAACCTACCCGTTAGTGTCGGTTCCGGTCGGATATTTGGGTACCCTGTACCCGTGCTCACCCCTATATGTGTGCACTTACCCTATGTTTGAACATAGTTTTTTAATATTTAGTTATAATTAATTAATATACATTCTCACCTTATTAGATTATTTAACGATAGTAAATTTATATAATTTGATATAAACAACAACATCAACTAGAGGCGGACTCAAGATTTGAAAATGGCAGGGCACCATTATCTTAACATAAATGCCAAAAAAAGTTTAATGACGACTGAGGGATAATACCGTGTCGAACCGACACCGATAACGTGAGCAATCGCTAAAACACAAGTATATATATATATATATATATGGTTTCCTGAGAGAAACAACTTAGTGGTTAAGGTTGTGCAAAGTGTATACTGTCGCAAGTTCGATTCCGGGCTCACTCATTTTTTAGCTTACTGTTCTCCTAACGATAGGTGCATAAACAAATGTTTTAAAACAAAAAAAAAACTTATTTAGCGTGATACAATGGTTCGATCTAGGGTCACAACTCACAAGTAAAGGATGTGACAACGGTTTGTAGTTCGATCCCGGACTCACTCATTTTTTAGCTTACTGTTCTCCTAACGATAGGTGCATAAACAGATGTTTTAAAACAAAAAAAAAACTTATAGCGTGACACAATGGTTCGATCTAGGGTCAAAACTCACAAGTAAAAGATGTGACAGCGGTTTGTACTCCACAAAATAAAAATAAAACTTTGTGGTAGCCAAGACTTTAAGGGGTCTTTTTAAAATATATGATAATTTTTCAAGGTTTTTCGAGGTTACCGGGAGAGAAGCAGCTGCCTTTGGTAATCATTAATACTTTTGTACAAGAGGTACCTTCACAAACCTATGATGCCTCTTATCCCTTCTAGTTTAAGCCTTTCCTTCCCATGTAACCAAGTCCTCCTATGAACCTATCTCCGCCTAAAGGATAGGAAAGATTACAACTAGAAAGTAAAGGTTGTCTTCGAGCAAGCTCTTAGCTTTCATCGTGAGTGAGAGAGGAATTGATGCAAGAGAATGCCCTGCTAGTCTTTACTTACATTACTCCTCGGCTCACGGTAGTTTTACCTTTTTATAGATCAAAATAGGATTCTTTCAATCGGAGCTAGACCGATGGGATTGAAGAGATAGGGCGAGAGAAAGCCGCTTCTTCGTAACCACGATATGCAAACGAGAACTATTTGTTTAAGGAGGATCCGACCTCTATGTCTATGCTAAAGTTGGTGATCTATTTTCGTTGCCCCCTTTAAGCGTATGTGATATAATCATGTGCCCCCCACCCTTCAAGGTGGGTCCACTCCTTACAATAACATATTCAGTGTAATTCCACGAGTGGAATCTGGAGAGGGTAGAGTGTACACAGACTTTATTCCTATCTTGAGAGATAGCTCGGCTCAAAATAAAGTAATAACAAAGAAGGTCAAATAGGAAAATGGAAACAATATTCAAACCTTATGCAGTCACTGATAAAAGTAAAAGTAACACTAGAATGTTGTACATGACATACAATATTAAGCTCTCATATAAATTCATTCTTACGCCATCCTTGACAAGAAAATTAAAGGTATATTTTCTCAATGATTTGTCGATCAAGTCTAACATATTTGTTGTCTCAACAAACAAGATATTGTTGAAGCCACTATAACCATCAATTTAATCATTAAGACGTCAAAATTATACAAATATTTACAACTTATTTATGACCAAAACTAATGCATAGATTTGGCAGTGAAGTGGCCCAAAGGATTAGAGTTTTTAGGTCAATTAGTGTTAATAATTGGTTCACAACCCTATCAGCTACTTGTCCAACGGATTTGTTCCTCTATCCGGATGTTAATAGACTGTAACGACCCGTTCGGTCATTTTTAGCTAAAGACCCTTATTTGCTTGTTTGATCCTTCCCGTAGACTCTGTGTGGGTTTGTGACACGCGGGTATAGGTGGCACAGATGAAAAAACAAATCTAGAAACTTAGAGTTGGATAGTTTGACTCAAAGTTGACTTTTGGCTAAATGGATTCATTTCCGGGTTCCGTCACTTCCGGTAGTTCTGGAGGGTCATTTATGACTTAGTTGAGTCATTGGTTCGCGTTCTGAGGCAATTAGATGTATTTTGTGGCCTTATTTGTAAAGTTTGGATTTTGATTTCTCCTGAATGATTCTTTAGAAAAGTATGCCTTAGCTCGGTTAAATGGAAAATCCAGGAGTAGGAGCAAGTTCGTAGCATAGTTTATCTTAGATGAGCATATTTGGTTTGTGTCTGGGGTCTCGGGAGTGTTTCAGGTGTTATATAGGAGATTTGATTGTTCTTCCCATTGATGGTGTCTGGTGTCCCCTCGGCGGCACCAGTGTCCGCTCCGGCGAGTTCGCCTCGGTGAGAGGTTCGCTTGCCGAAGTGGGAGTTTAGAGATGATGGGTTTTCATCGTGGCGGAGAGTTTGTCTGCAGGGGTGAGTCCGCCGCCGCGGAGTCGAGTTCGCCGAAGCGTTAAGGCGAGGTGTCAAGTGATACCACTTCATCGAGGGTCTGGTCCTCTGTAGCGAGTCTGCTCCAATGGAGTCGGTTCCGCAGGGGCGGAATCACTGTTCAGGTGTCCTATTTATTCCCTTAGGTCAGAATTCTTTTCCCCAAATAGCAAGTCTCAAACCTAGAGCTGCCATAGAGCATTTTCAGAGGTCTAAGAGAAAATTCATCCTTGGGGTAAGTGATTCTTCCTTTGTGAATTAAGTTTATGCTTCTAAGTTCTTTATTAATAGTGATATAGTATGAATATAAGTTGGGAGAGATGAGTTATGCATTCTCGTGAGAATAAAAGAGTTAAATAATGAAGGGTTTATGGATTAATTTACTTGTATTATTGTGAATTAGTGATGGATGTTGTTAGATGATCATGTTTTAAAGTTTAATTTGGTTATAGAAATCTATTTCAAATTGGGGGAAATTTCCAGGGTTTCAAATTGGGCCTATTAGTATATTGATTAATTGAGGGTTCAAATGTGTATAAATTTACAATTAACTTAAGGATATGACTACTTGGTATGTGATCTTGGTAATTGAGTAGTAAAGTTCGAGTCTTGGTAGCGTGGGCCCGGGATTTTTATTTAAAGTATTGCTTTATGTTGTGTAAGCTTTATATTAACGATATAATATGTGTGATTAGACTTCGATTATTACGAGGCGCAGAGGAAGGGCAAGGTTATCACCGAGTCTTGATCGTGTAACGTTCCTGTTCGACCCAAAGGTAGGCTACGATTTAGTTTTTTGAGACTTTGATAGAAGTGCGTAATTAGTTATAAATATTGAGGGGTATTGGGCGTGTTTGAGGGTCCCACTCATTCGATTGTGATGAACGTTTGAGTGGGTACCGGTGTTGAACTATGATGATGGGTGATTTAGGGAATCAACCTTGTGCTGGTTCCGACTGCTGCTTATTTGGTCTTGTTGCCACATGTGGGCTTGTCGCCATGTTTGCCCTTGTTTGTTTACTGATCACGCATGCTTTCGATATGATATCCTGATTTTGACTTGGATTTTGGTATATATATATGCTATTGAATTCTTGAAAGCATGTGACATGTTATCTCTATACCTGATTGCGTCTCATTATATCATGATATCTTGCCTTACATTACCATTGCATTCATACACTCATGGTTCTGTGATGTTGATGTGAGAGTGGTATGAATATGTTGTGGGTCCAAAGAGGCCAGAAAGGTAAGAACACTATGAGATTATGGCAATATTAAGATGAGAAAAATGATTGATAAGACTCACAAATGAGCTTTGGGCTCTAGTCAGATTCATGTATAGAATTTCGGGTGGCTAGGAGCGGTATATGAACTTCGCGGGTCCTCCATGGGTGTACGAATCATAATAAAACTTTGATGTATTGTATATCAAGTTGATAAAGGTGCCTTGCATATTCATTGCATTCATATCATACATACTTATGCCATATCATCGATAAATTATTGTTGAACTTGTATTTGAGTGATTGTGGATAACTTGGCTGGATTATGGAATTGGAAGGATTGTACATGCTACTTGGTACTTGAATTATTGGTGAACTCCGTGAACAACATGTGGACTATGTGACTTACTTGAATTATTGAACTGTTAGTATATGACTGCTTGGTATTTATCTCTGATTGTGTATCTTTCGTTGTTGTCGGCCTACGATGTGTACGGGGGTATGTTGTGTACTCATGCTACACTTGTTGCATTCTTTTTGGATGCAGATTCAGTTTCACCTCCGCAGGACCACGTGGTTGAGTCAGAGCAGCTAACCCTCAGTGTTCAGGGTGAGGGTGCTACCTCCAGCATTCCTTGGATGCTTTTTCCCTATTACTGTCTTTTATTCGTATTTGAGAGACATGTTTAGACTATGTATTCAGTTTTGACACTTCGTTGCCCATTTCAAACTTGTATCGTACTTTAGAGCTCTTGTATTCACGGACTAGATCTTTTGGGATTGTTTGGATGTATCAGTCTTATTATTATCTTCCGCATTTATATTATCAGACAACTTACGTAATATTTTGTTATCTTCGGCTTTTATTTGTGCTATATCATATGAATGATTGAGAGTGGTTCGTCTACTAGTGAAATTATGTAGGTGCCCGCAAATCCCGAAAAGGGTTTGTGACATAGCCAAAAGTTAAAAATAAAGAGATGTCAAAATAAGCATAACAGAAGCTAAACAACCCAGAAACGCTTACCCTTACTATGAAATCCAGCTAGTTTATCAAAGACAATCACAGAGAACTCTCGACATCTAAAGACAAATATATGCAACATTTCATGACCAAGCACGCCACATTAAAGAAGTGCAAAAGCACACTTTATTATATAAACTACAATACAAGCATCATCGCGTCATTATGAACTATTCAATAGCTAAATAATAGCAAATCAACCCCAGTGTTGCCATGGTCTCAGAGACAAATTTTGCTACTTCAGTCTTTTGTTATATATTTTATTATTCAAATATATATTTATTAAAGAAGAAATACTTTTTTCTAGAATGAAAGCATTTACAACATGTAGTTGAGATTTATAAGTATAAAGGGTAACAACAGATGTTATCGGGTTGCGACTTTTTCCCTTTTTATTAAAATGTACAAAAGTCTACCAAGAGGTTCCATTTTTTTTCTTCTTGTTTTTCCCCAACCCGTGGACATTTTTCCTTATTTTTCTTTTTAAACTGGAGCTGCCAACATCTCTTTGTTGCTCATCTTTTTCCTGGTTAGCCCCAGTGAGTCTAAATGAATTATCCCTTATTTTGTTGGTCGCCGAACTTTAACCCTTAGCATGTTTGTTGTTATGACTTATTATTTGTGCGCCCTATTTCTTTCTGGGCACTTCGAGAGTTGATGTAGAAAATTAAGTGTGTATTGTAAAAGAACAAGTGAAAGGATAATTATTTGAGCTTGTCGATCTTTTGAGATGTTGTCATGAAAACTAAATGAAAAGGAACGATTGCTTTTGAAAGTTTGAAAGAAAAAAACAAAGAAAAGAAGAGTAACAAAGAGATGTTGGCCACTCTAGTTTAAAAGGGAAAATAAGGAAAGATGTGAAAGGGTTGGAAAGAAAAAGAACCTCTTGGTATAATTCGCAACCATGTTTTGGTTCACCTTTTAATGAAAAAGAAAAGCCCCATCATGATAATATCTATTGTGACTCCATTTTACTTGCAAGTCTCAACTAATTCAAAAAAATCAATTAGATAGGCATGTAGATCCTTATTTGCATCACTAATAAACTGACATGGCTATTGAATGGTCCAAATCAAGTCAGTGTGGATTTCAAACTTATTTGCTGCTATTGATGGTTTCGTCACACTTGATTCTCTTTCAAAATGGTCTGGCCTAGCATAATCTCTGAGTGTCTTATTACGTTGTGGTGTCACCTCATCAAATTGTTCTTCTAGTTGATGTGGTGGAGAAATTTGAGATCGTGAAGCTTGTTCCTTTCGCAACAACCACAAGGATTTTTCAATTTCAAGATCGTATTTGACTAGTTCTCTTGAAGAGGAACGAGTCATACACTTCTTGAAATCTTTGCACAAAAAATAAAAGTATTAGACAACTATAAAGAATAGTTCTTAAATTAGTAATAGAACAATTAATTTCTAATATATTTTGTCAATCCCTGACAACGATGTCAAAAGTTTTTGTAAACGTGTAAATATATTCCCTACCCATAATTAGAATATTTTCATAATTTGTGTAAATATAATTATGGTAAGACTAGGATTCCTCTTTTGTATAGGCTTAGGATTTCTCTTTTGTATAGGCTTAGGATTCCTCTTCTGTATAGGCTTAGGATTCCTCTTTTGTATAGGCTTAGGATTCCTATTGTATAAGGGATGAATATTGTACTCTATATATACCTTGATATTAATGAAAGACCCCTCAAGGGAGATTAATATCATCTTACATGGTATCAAGAGCCAAATAAACAAAACCCTAAAAACCTTTCTCTTCCACAACCGTCATTTTGCCTCCCTACGCCGCGGCCCTCCCGGATTTTCTTCTTGTTTTTCGGGTTTTGTTCTTCCTTTCTTCTCTTCTCTAAATGGCTATCCCCGATTCTTCCACACTTTCGACGCCTCTACCTCCACAAATCCCACCACAAAGTCATCACCCCCGTTTCATCCCGCCCATCGTTTCCAACATCAAGAACCATATTCCCATTATTCTTGATCAAGAAAACAACCAAAAGTATTCTCCCCGGGTTGAACTTTTTCGCAATCATGCATGTCTTTATAACGTGCTTGACCATATTGATGACACTATTCCGCGCCCTACGGAGGTTGATGATTCTATCCGGCACCGTCTCGCGCGGCGTCAAACAATGGATATATGGTAGTATCTCTCGGGATTTGCTCCTTACTATCATGAAATCGACTCCACAGCCCCTTGACTTGTGGAATCGTTTGGAGGAAATTTTTCAGGGACAACAAGCACACTCGTGCCGTGTATTTGGAAGAACAGTTCAACAAAACACGTCTTGAAAACTTCTCCAATGTCTCCGAGTACTTGCAAGCACTTAAACTTCTAGCGGATCAACTCTCCAACATCGGCACGCCCGTCACCGACGATAAAATGGTGCTACAAATGATTTCGGCCTTACTAAGGGCGAATATGATACTTTGGCCACCATTATTCAACAGAGCGGATCCGCTACCGAGTTTTAACAAAGCTCGCTCACAATTGTTGCTCGAAGAAACCCGTCGTGCTAAGCGGATGAGCACGCCCAAAGCGGTGTTAGGCGTCGACACGCAACCTCAAGATCGACGCCACCGAGACAACTCCCAACAATGCGGCGGGGCCGCGGCGGCAAGGTGGAAAAGGCCGCGGCGGTAGAGGAGGCCGTGGTCATGGCAAGGGCCGCGGTCACGGTAACCACCGGCGAATAAAGAACGAGAGATCGCAGAACAACCGGGCCGCGGCTCTTCGACGCTTCGTCTACGCGCCGTGGCGCCCCGCTCGAGCCGCGACGCCAAGTCCATTCCGTACCAGCAGCCCATACAATCCGTATTCTTACTCCGGTTTGCTAGGCCCCGCTCCACCCCCACAACAGCCCACTTCATGCAAGGTCGTCCCGCAGCCCCTCCTCCGGCATGACACCCACCGAGTTGGGTCGGGCGTTCGACACCCTCTCTATGCAACAGACCGACAATACTTGGTACATGGACTCGGCGCCACATCTCACGTCACCCGGTCCGCGGTACTATTCCTAAACTGTTTCATGTAAAGCATCCTCAATATGTTACAGTTGGTAGTGGACAACGCATTACGGTTAAGGGTTATGGTACCTCATACACACAACCTCCTCATCCACCCTTCTCCCTCAAAAACACCCTATATGCCCCACACATGATTAAGAACCTCATATCTCGTCCGCCAATTTACTCGTAATAATTAAATCTCTCGTGGATTTTGACCCTTTTGGTTTTACCGTAAAGGATCTTCATACGGGGACACCTCTTACGAGATGCAATAGCACGGGGGATCTCTATTCATTCACTTCCACCTCCGCCGCCGCATCTTGCTCTCCCGTCACTCTAGCGGGCATTGTTTCTTCTTCAACTCCGGCATAATAGGCTTGGTCATCCAGAGTCCCGCTTTTTAATTTTCTTAGAGGCAACAATTTCATTGCTTGTAATGGAAAACTTGCCCAAAATTGTGTTTCTTGCTCTTTAGGCAAACATATTCGTCTTCCGTTCAAATCATCTACTAGTGTTACATTTGCTCCTTTTGATATTATACATGCCGATTTATGGACATCTCCTATCACTAGTTCTCTCGGTCATAAATACTATCTTGTGTTGATTGATGATTTTTCACACTACGTTTGGTTATACCCTCTTAAATTTAAATCGAAAGTGTTTGTCAAATTTCTTGAGTTTCGCAAGTTCATTCAAACACAATTTGGAAAAGGCATAAAATCATTTCAGTGCGATAATGGTCGTGAATTCAATAACTCTATGTTTCACCATTTTTGTACCAATAATGGCATGGTCTTTCGCTTCTCCTGCCCTCACACCTCACCACAAAATGGTAAAGCTGAAAGAATCATCCGCACCATTAACAAGATGATTCGCACCCTATTGATTCATGCCTCCCTCCCTCCACCCTTCTGGGTCTATGCTGCTAAAATGTCGAATACACTCTAAATATTCTCCCTACTAGCACTCTTCACAATATGACCCCTACCGAAATCCTCTACCATAGAATCCCCTCTTATGATCATCTACGAATTTTTGGTTGTCTGTGCTATCCCAACCTTAGCTCCACCGCCCCTCACAAGCTCGCTCCTAGGTCCACTCCATGTGTCTTTCTAGGATTCCCGCCGAACCATAGGGGCTATCTATGCTATGACTTGTCGACTCGTCAGATCCACATATCTCGTCACGTCACATTCGACGAGACCACATTCCCGTTTTCGAATCTTCCAAAATTCCAAAAACAGGACTACTCATTTCTTGACGAGTCTGCCATCTCTCCCCTCATAATCGAACAACTCACATCCTCTGTTCCGTCGTCAGAGCCGTGGCGCCCAAACTTCAGAGAAGCATGTCAACCTTCTATCACCGCGACTCTCGATCCAGGAGCCGCGGCACCTCCGACGGCTTCTTCCCCACCCTCTCCTTATCCGACTTTACCCCCCGTCTCAGACACCACTCCGCCACCCACTGTCCCTACCCATCCAATGGAAACTCGTTCAAAGCATGGAATCTTCAAACCCAAAGTCCATTTCAACTTGTCTGCCCAAACCATCTCTCTACTTCCAAAGAACCCAAAATTGGCCAAACAAGACCCTAATTGGAATGCGGCTATGTATGAGGAATTCAATACTTTAACTAAACAGCACACGTGGGATCTAGTACCTAGACCTGAGGGGGTGAATGTCATTCGTTGTATGTGGCTATTTCGTCACAAGTTCGGAGACAATGGGGATCTTGAGAGGTATAAGGCCCGTCTTGTGGCTAATGGCACAAATCGGCGGAGGGCATTGATTGTGGTGAGACCTTCACCGGTTGTCAAACCGGCTACCATCCGTACGAGTTTTGAGCATAGCCATGGGCAAACACCGGCCGATCCATCGCCTTGATGTGAAGAATGCATTCTTACATGGGGATCCGAGAGAGACAGATCTACATGCATCGCCACTGGGGTTCACCCATCCAGCAGCTTCCTCACTATGTGTGTCGTCTCCATAAGTCACTATATGGCCCGAAGCAGGCCCCCGTGCGTGGTATGATCGCTTTGCCGGTATATCTTACGATTGGGTTTGTATGCAGCAAGAGTGATACATCACTTTTCATTTTTCATCGAGGTAGTAGCACGACTTACTTATTACCGTACGTGGATGATATTGTTCTTACCGCCTCCTCCGACGGATTGAAAAATGAGATTATTTCCTTGCTCAAGTCCGAATTTACAATGACCGATTTGGGAAAGTCGAGTTACTTTTTGGGGATATCGGTGACCGCCCGCCAATCATATGTTCTTGTGTCGGCGTAAGTATGCGAAGAGATTGTGTACGGGGCTAAGATGGCGAACCGCAAAGAGGTGCCTACTCCGGTTGATTCCAAATCTAAGCTCGGTGCTATGGATGGTGCTCCGCCTCTCGATCCTACTCGTATAGGAGCCTTGCGGTGCACTTCGCATCTCACATTCACCGGGCCGGACATAGCTTATGCTTCAAAGGTAGGTGTGCTTATTCATGCATGCCCCCGGGATTCTCATTTCATCGCTCTTAAGCGTATCATTCGATACATTAAGGGCACTCTTGATTATGGTTTGCACCTATACCCCTCTCGCACCGGACAGGTTGCTTTCATATATGGATGCAGATTGGGCGGGTGTCCGGACACGCGACGCTCCACCTCCGGCTTTTGTGTTTTCTTAGGGGATAATCGATTTCTTGGTCCGCCAAGCGACGGGCTACCCTATCTCGCTCCAAAGGCTTCGAGGTCGAGTACAAAGGCGTTGCAAATGTAGTAGGCGAGATTTGTTGGCTCGAAATTTACTTGTTAGAACTTCGTGTCCTTTGCGTCGGCATCTATTGTGTATTGTGATAACATCTCTCGCCATCTATCTTTCTCATAATCCGGTTCAACATCGACGAACCAAGCATATTGAGATAGACCTACACTTCGTTCGTGAGAAAGTTGCGTTAGGCCATGTCGAGTGTTACATGTTCCATCATCCTATCGAGACATATTTACCAAAGGACTTCCCGACATGCTTATTTCTTGACTTCGAGCCGAGTCTCGGCGTCCGGCCTCCTCCCGCTCCGACTGAGGGGGTGTGTAAACGTGTAAATATATTCCCTACCCATAATTAGAATATTTTCATATTTTGTGTAAATATAATTATGGTAAGACTAGGATTCCTCTTTTGTATAGGCTTAGGATTCCTCTTCTGTATAGGCTTAGGATTCCTCTTCTGTATAGGCTTAGGATTCCTATTGTATAAGGGATGAATATTGTACTCTATATATACCTTGATATTAATGAAAGACTCCTCAAGGGAGATTAATATCATCTTACAGTTTTGATAAGTCACTGGCGTATATGAAATTTTAACTCGTACTCTGTCAAATAATAATATAGAAAGATGTTAATCCCACAGAGATTGGTTTGTCTAATTCTACCGCCGTTTCTTGTTTTAATTACTATTTGAGAAAATCAGAAAAGGTTGAGTAGTGAGTTAACAAATTAAAAATGTGTAAACTGAGCAGTAGAATATATTTTGTTTCAAATATAATAAGGTGTTGGGATCCTGATATTTCTATTATAAAGTAATTATTTATTCTTTAATTTCTATTATACCTCTCACAATTATATTATTACTGATGTTGAACAATTAAATGTACTCCTCTTGGTTATATAGATTAATCGTTAAGGAGTAATATTAATGAACTCGAAGTATATGTTTGAACGGAAACACACTCTTTTTACTAAGCCCTTTCTATTACTACACTATTCGCCTCTTTTGATTACAAATAACTATGATTTTAAAAAAATTAGTTCTTTCTAAAAAACTATAATATAAAAGAGATACATGTGGCTAAATAAATGTTAACGCATATCGATACCACAATTAACTGTATTATTTTTCAGCCTCTTTCGTTTACAAAATCATTTAAAAGGTCAATATGTAGCAGTATTTCAGAGGCATTTTCGGGGCGGGGCGTACCAAAAATGGTCAATAACGCAAATGAAAGGCGTAGATCCATAAGACGTACGTCCTAGAATTTGGGACAAGTTTCGGGCGCGAAAGCGTAAGCCCTGGGCGTAAAAGCTATGCCCCGACATTAAATTTGATTTTTTAAAATTTAAAGTATTTTTGCTATAAATTATAATTTTTACTCCCTCTGTCCTAATTTATGTGACACCATTTTCTTTTTGGTTTGTACCAAAAAGAATGTCACATTTCTATATTTAGAAACAATTTAACTTTATGAGATAATTTACAACCACACATTTATATAAAACTTGTTTTGGACCACACATTTTAAAAGTCTTTCTTTCTTAAACTCCGTGTCAAGTAAAATAGTGTCACATAAATCGGGAAGGAGGGAGTATTATTGGTGTAATGATATTTATACTTTATGTTATCATGTTTTCATGTTGTAGTGATTTTTTCTAAAATATATGAATAACACTGCCATAAATAATTTTTTAAAATGTTTATATCTGAAATTGGTAGGATAGAGATTTCATAGCACTATGTTGCTTAAGCAACTTTTTCCATTTTTTACATTGCTATTACACTTTTCACTCTTCTCCTCTTTGAAATATATAAATAAAAATCAATGCAAATATTAATTGAGGGTGGAAAGAACTAATAGATGTGGAGATTAATGATGAAATGAATGAAGAATTTATTTTAAAGATTATCTAGGCTATTACGAAGCATCATTTTTTGTGTTGTTACCTTTCTCGTATAATAATTATAATAATTTTTTTATATTATTGGTGATTTATTTTCTATCAAGTGAGCTAATTTTTGCTCTTTTTTCCGTCTAATATTAATTAGAGTTCTATAGTTTGTTTTCTATTCCTTTGGCTTCAATCTACATCGCTGGTCTTTTGCCTCGTAGGCTTTGGTCTAGTGGTAAGATTGCAACACTTGATGTGTGTGTTAGGCACACGGTAAGGATTCAAACCGTGTTGCAGACGAAAGTCTAGTATTTAAGTGGAGAAAGATAGAGGAGTGGGCCCATTATCCACCGAGTTTCGAACCGTCTGCCATTGGCCAAATGGCTGTTATAAAAAAATTTACATGGCTGGTCTTTAATGCTTAGGATTGTCAACATCTGTTACTTGTGTCTTTGTATGTTCAATTGGTGACACTAGGATATTATTGATCTTCCTAAATGTTAGAAGTATTATTCAAGAGCCACTTATGACTTTGGCAAATGTAAAGCAAATGGGTTGTCGCTGCAGTAGAATATGGTTAGAAAATTCAAATTTTAGACACGTTAGAGATTGTTCTCTCTTCTATGAGTTGTTTGGTTAAGTATCTGCTTGTCAACTCAGAAACAATAGGGGTTCCACGCTGCACCTTAACATACTTAATGCTTCTGACCACCAATGTCAATTGTCAAATGCCGTAGCCCACTTATACCGATAAGTTTGATGAGTTATAGTCTAGGCACCTTTATTTTTACCCTCTTTAATACAATTATATAGCTTCTTTTAGAGACAGAGGTATGCGTGCATATTCTATTAAATGCTAAAGTAGGTCTTACGTCCTTTGATTTATGCTATCATTTGTTATTTCTTGTACTTCAATTATCATATTAATTTGTGGTTGTCACTACTTTTGTAGCGTTACTGCTCTATCATGCTTTTATAGTATTTTTCCATGGCCTATTCGTTTTCTTTATATATTTTTTGTACTGCTTTGAGTTGCTTGTCATTATGCCGATGGTCTACCAGAAATAACATCTACCTTCCAAGGTAGGGGTAATGTATGCGTACACTCTACCCTCCCCAAATCTAACTTTATGGGATTCTCTGGATATGTTGTTGCTAAAGTAGGTCTTGTTGGATATGTAAAGCACGTACGGGAATAGTAAATAACTATTACAGTGATCGAAAGGATAAACAACAAAGATTACAACAACAAGTTGTCGATCTCTTGATCTTGAATTGGAACTCCAAATCTAGATCTTGTATTCAGAAATATAAGAACATGAACTGCTACACTTGTGGCTTGTAGAACCGCTAAGAATCCGAACGGTTAGAGTCCTTTCAGATTCAAGTTCACACCTGAAACACTTAGAAACCAATTAGATAATCACAACACCACCGGCTGAGTCAAGAGATGACTCTCTGTCTTTAAGACAAGATTGCCCCTGTATATAGGCTTTACGGAAGTGTGGACAATAGTCTCCCAAAATGAAACAACAAACTATCAAATGTGCAAAGCCTACACAAATGATCCTAGCGAAGAACACGAATAATGAAGATTGCTAAGAGAAGGATTGCTTATCAGAAAAACTATCTCTTTTTGATGATGTTAACTTGCAAGTATGTTCACTTGTTCATTTCCGTTCATCTATAGAATTGAGTCAAAGGCATCAATTTATAGGTGTGCAAGATGGCCTTTCAAATGCCCCATAATGGCATTCAATTGTCATGTAATGGATGACATTTAACCCCCAAGTAATGCAGCAACATAATGGTACAAGTAATGACCATTATTGAGTAGATTCAATGCCATTGAAACCACCTTAACAGCCAAACCTTTGGGATTCCGTCGAGTAGTCATTGCCGCGTCGCAGCTCTGCCACATTAGCGCAGTGGCGCTAATTCAGCCAGAAACTCACGATGATCATTGCCAATCAGGCGCCGTGGCACTGCAAGGGGGCGCCGCGACCCTTCTGGGCTTCGCGGCCCTTTTCCGACCCGTACCATCTTACACTTCGCACAATCCTTCCTTCGTTTACCAACGTGGAACACTTGTTATTTAGCCGATAACCGTCCATCATTCTATGTTTCAAACATTTCACTTACGTACCAATATCTCTTTCATTAACGAAATTTACGATACTTGACACTAAGATTATACGTGTGTGGAAAAAACATTTCCGACGTGCGGGAACCCAATTGTTCGAGTCATAAATAATGGGATAAACTTAATTCCACATTAAGAAATTTCCAACAGGTCTTACCATCATCATGGCAAATTTTGCATCTTTTCTGGAGTTGAAACCTTGTCTAATCAGGTAATGTATCTTGCCATTTCTGACTATCCATTGAGTGCAGCTTACTGCATATCCATGATCACAAATGCTGTGGAGCGTAAATGGAAAATTTTGTAGACTTAACCTTACCCTACATTTACTTACTATAATTTTATCCTTGCTAGTACTCGTCTCACTTGTCATCCTAATTTAGCATTTATTCAATTTTTAAATATATTTTTGTTTCTTTATCTTTTTTCCTTAGTCATATTAAGTTTCATATAAATGCAATGAAGGATTAGTTGGTAATCCAATTTTCTCCAGTCATTAATTTAGTGGAGTTGGCCTTTTCTTGAAACATTAAGAACGTGATACTTGACTTTTCTTTGTATGAACTGGCCATTTTCAAATGTTACAGCAATATACTATCAGTATATGGATGGAAGTTTTACTGAAAAAGGAAGAACAAGAAGAATGATTTGCACTTTCTGTACAGTTGGATAATTTTCCTTGTACATCAACTTTTTCTAATTGGGAAAAACAAGGTTGACGCATTCCAAGTACATAGAAGTTTCGAATTTGACTGACAAATATGTTTAATCTGGAAAATGATGGGCATAGTTGTCAAAAAAGTGAGTGGGAACAAATTATGAAATACGGCATGACTATGATGTCTCAAAACTTGAAAAAGCCAAATAGGTAGGAAACTTCCTTGCTTATTTATAAACTTGTGTTATTTGGGGGGAGGGGGAGGATTTCGTAGTATAGTAGATGCTATCACACATACAATCATACTCAATTCGATAGAATTATTTGATGTTAAAGGTAATTTTCTATAATTTCACACATGTATTGGTTGTGTGGTCCCGGTGCACTCCTGGAGTCTGCCTGTACGTTCCCCACTCCACACCACTAAATGAATATCACCAGGGGCGGATCTATATAGTGGGTTAGGGGTGGCACGGCACCCGGGCTCTCAGTTAAAATTTAAGATAAGTACTGGTATTTTATACATAAATATTAACATAAAGTATGAGTGGCACCCGAAGTCACAAACTGGTTGTAGGTGTCATGGCTAGCCCCCAAGTTTGAAGCAATTAGTCGCAGGATCGAGACTCCACTGGAACTCTAGATCCCTTTTTTTTTATTTATCTTTGTAAATAGTATAATTGCTTGATTTTCATTTTCTGGTTCTTTAAATTCTTATTTGAATATAATTTTAATCATTTTTTCATTTATCCTCTAATGTTACTCTTTTCTTAATTTCTAAAATTATTTAGAGTGATGATATTAAGAGAAATAATATTAATCTAGCTATATGTATATTGAGAAGAGGTGTATTTGCTTGTTGATTTTTTTTTCTTATTTTACATTTTCAATAACATAATTCAATAGAATTTGAATCGATAAAATTGGCGAATTGGGCAAAACTTATTCGCTTTGGTGATCACATTTTTATTTAAGCACCAAAAATTTTAAATCAAAATGGATTGAATTGAACCGATTTAATTTAAAATGCATTGAGCTGGACTGAATGTAAACCTTAATTCAATCTTATTTACTAGTGGTAAGTTCACATTAAAGATAGTGCACTACTAAGAAAACGCCCATTACCGAGGGACAAAATCAACAAATAATGATTTATCAGAATTATCATCCCGGAACAAAAAATTGATGGATCCCCTTGAATTTTTTCGATAGCCTCCGTCGGTTAATTAAAATAAAAAAAAAAGATAGCATTAGATTATTTTTTTATAATTTCACATATTCTTGCGCAAAATTAATCGACGGACTTTCATCAGTTCTGTCGGTTTCATTAAGAAAAATTAAAATAACAATTTCATTGGTTTTTCAATAATGCCCATTAGTTACCTCAATGAAATAGTAAATTGGAGGTAAATTTTGTCCCTTGAAAAAACGTGGTTGTTTAGTAATGATGACACTCGTAATCATTAAATCTTGAATCCGCCTCTAAATATCAATCTGCATTTCTTGAAATATTTCCACAACTTTTCACCTAGAAAATATGGAGAAATTGTGAAAAGTAAGTAACACATAAGTTCTTAAAAGTAATTCTTCAAACACATTCAAATCTTTACAGTCTTTTTCTCAAAAAATCTTTTCCAGAAGACTACTCATTGAAAACCAACTACTTCCTTGGTCCCAAATAGATAGGCAGAATTCAATTACAAGGTTCAACACATGTAATTTTTGTTGTGTGAATTTGAATATCAACTTTTATAAAATTTAGAACGATGACACTGTCTTTAACACTATAAAAATGTACTATAAATTCCATAATAAAAATAATTGTTTTCATAAATATTACAACGACAACATACCCAGTGTAATCTCATACGGTGGGGTCTGGGGAGGGTAGAGTGTACGCAGACCTTACCTCTACCTTGGGAGGTAGAGAGGTTGTTTCTGAAAGACCCTCGGCTCAAGACAAAACATGACAAAGAAGGTCAGATATGGTTTGAAGAAAGGAAAGTAAAGTAAAGTAAAGTAAAGCAAAGCAAAGCAAAGTATAGTAAAACGATCATGGCACAACAAATAACAGATAACACCAGGAAATGAAGGACAAGAAACTACACGAGTAATACGAGGCATGACATGCCCAACTACCTACTAGCCCTCTACCCTGATTTGAGTCCTCCATACCCTCCTATCTAAGGTCATGTCCTCGATGAGCTAAAACAGAGCCACGTCCTGTCTAATCACCTCTCCCCAATACTTCTTCGGCATACCTCTACTCCTTCTAAAACCATCCATAGCCAACCTATCACACCTCCGCACTGGGGTATTCGCGCCTCTCCTCTGTATATGGCCGAACCATCATAGCCTCGCTTCCCTTATCTTGTCCTCAACCGAGGATACCCTCACCTTGACCCGAATATCTTCATTCATAATACTGTCTCTCATTATGTGTTCACACATCCATCGCAACATCCTCATTTTTGCCACCTTCATCTTCTGAAAGTTAGAGCTCTTGACTGGCCAACACTCTGCCCCATACAATATAGTTGGTCTAACCACCACCCTGTAGAACTTGCCTTTAAGCTTTGGTGGCACCTTCTTGTCACACAAGACTCCAGATGTGAGCCTTTATTTCATTCACCCCGTACCAATGCGATATGTGACATCATTATCAATCTCTCTATTATCTTAGATAATCGACCCAAGGTATTTGAAACTTTCTTTCGTTTGACTTTCTTGAGTACCAAGCATCACTTTCACGCCAACCTCATTTGATACGCTACTGAACTTGCACTTCAAGTACTCTGTTTTGGTCCTACTCAATCTAAACCCTTTAGACTCCAGAGTTTGTCTCCAAACCTCCAACTTAGCATTCACTCTGCTGCGAGTCTCGTCAATCAACATTATGTCATCCGCGAATAACATACACTATGACACCTCACCTTGGATTTGCCGCGTCAGACCATCCATCACCAAGGCAAATAAAAATGAGCTAAGAGTTTATCCCTGGTGCAACCCCATCATCACAGGAAAGTCTTCCGAGTCCCGTCCCACTGTCCTTACCCTGATCTTGGCTCCATCATACATGTCATTGATCGCCCTAATGTATGCCATAGATACAACTTTAACCTCCAAGCATCTCCATAGAACATCTTGGAACTTTGTCGAATGCCTTTTTTAGGTCGATAAATACCATGTGAAAATCTCTCTTCTTCTCCCTATACTGCTCCACCAGTCTCCTCATAAGATGGATAGCTTCAGTAGTGGAATGACCCGGCATGAAATCGAAACTTTTATTTTTAAGGAAGCACTTTCTTATCATTCAATCAAGCAGTACGAGAAATGGTAACACTATCATTCTCAGATGCGGAGCCATAGTTTCGCTTACAGCTTTGGCGAAATCCAATATTTTTGGCCTATACCCTATATTTGTATTAAAATAAACTTAATATGTATACATAATTCATACGGAACCTAAAAAACTCCTTATTTTTAGGATTCAGAACTCATAAACTCAAAATTCTGGGAAGTTAATGGTAAGGATACTAGTAGTAATATTTTTTCCTATAAAGTATGCAATGTAATAATAGGAAAAAAAAAGAAAAAGGAAAGTTTTTTTTTTTTAATTCTCCTAATGATGGAAGGGAAAGGTTTTTTTTTATTTTTTTTAAGAGAAGGTTGGCATGAGGCAAATATAGAAAGAGAAATAAAAAGGTGAGCAGAGAGAGATGTCCTAAATTAACGGTACGCGGTCAGGTTATCAACTTGCCTCAGGAGACTAACGGTACACGGAAAATGGGAGACTAACCGAACACCTAAATTGCTTAGAGACAAAATTCTCAAGAAAAAAAAAAGAATTCCATTTTCATTGCTAATAATAATGACAAATTATTAAATAATCATTGCCTTTGGTCTTCTCTAATGAACGTGCACACTTATGCCTTTCCATATCTACACTTTCCACAGGTTCTTCTTCTCTTTTTTAACATTCCTTAACGATTTCAGTCCTTTTTCTTTTTGACGAAATGTTTGTCGTTAATGGGTATTTTTTTGTGTTGTTTCTTCATAATGGTGATCAATGTATTCTGGGATTCTCTGTTCTTGAATTTTAATTTGCATGTGATCATTCGTAGAGTTGATTTCTTGGATAATAGATTTCAAGATTGAGTATTGGAAAAAGGGTCCTTGTTTTCATGATTTATTGGCGAATTAATCTCTGATGTTATTAGAATTGTTAATGGAAGTTGCATGCGTAATTGCCACCTTACTCTGAAGCGTGTGCGTTTCATATTCTCGATTTGGTGATTATATTTCATTATTGATCACATTGCTTTTCCATGTAAAAGGTGACTGCTTTTCATAATTTTTTGCTATTTTTCTCATATCCTTTTTCTATCTTTCAAATTATGTAATGCTTTATACATTGTCTTGATCAATATATACTGTAGATTAGAGCTAGTAGTATTTTCTTGGACCACTGACCATATTAGTGAGAGGTAGAGCCAAGATTTGAAGCTTATGGATTCTGAATTCTAGTCCGTTTAAGTTACGGGTTTTAAATTAATAATCTATGCATGTTCAAGGAATTTCTTAAGACAAATACATGGATTGGACGAAAGGGTTCGGCCGAACCCATACGTTATACTCTGGCTCCACCCCTGGCATTAGTATAAGATGCTACTCCAGTGTTGATTTTATTTCCTTACTGTCAATGTTGCATGCTGTTTGAAGTGCATATGAAAAAGAGAATGGTAACTCTTTTTGAGTTCCTGTGATGCTAGTCATCGTAGTTGCACAACGATGAGATTTTATTTGAGGTTGTGATAATTGTGTATAGTGAACTTGCAGGTTGCTTCTGTTGTTTGGGCAATATTTTAGATGGTGTCTTTCTCTTTTTACGATTTATGGAGGTCAGAGATATAATGATTTCAGCATATCTGCTTTCTATGTGATTCAGATGTTCTCTTAATTGAAGACTGGGCTCTACTTAACATCATGAATTCAATCCTGGATCGCGTAGCTAAAGACTGTGGTAGACGGAATAGCTCAAGTCCGTCTACTAGTGGGGACATCTTTGAGCCTTTGTCAAGTAGTAATGGTGAGGCTGAAGGTTCAAAACATTTAATCCATATATTTGCTAATCAAACTCTTGCGCGGGCTGATTTTCTCTTTGACACACTTTGGTATGTTTACAGCTAAGCAACGGGCAACTTTGGTAGAGTGGATAAAAAGTCTTCTTCCTTACTTAAGTTTGTCAGTAAATGCTTCTGATGATGAGTTACGAGCTTACTTGGTTGATGGTACTATCTTGTGTCAATTATTGAACAAGTTGAAACCAGGTTTTATACCAGAGGTAGTAGTAGTATATTGGATTTTACAGTAATTAGAAGCTAAGGGTGGTTTTGTTTTGATGATCTGACTTACTGAATCTTTCATTCTAGTTGGGTGGTTCAGGTCATTCTTCAGAGTTAAGCTCAGAAAATGTAAAACGGTTTTTGTCAGCTATGGATGAAATGGGCTTGCCCAGGTTTCAAGCATCAGATTTAGAAAAGGTTAGCACGAATGTAAAGTTGTTCTCTCGTCTTTCTAGTATAAGTTCATCATTTTATATCTGCTTACCATTATATAATATGGTTGTACGTGTTAATTCACAGACCATTGAGTTGTATATGTTATAATATGCAGAGAAGTGTAACTTTCTGTACCTTTATGTACAATTACACATCATTTTTCTGCTTCTGATATATTGAATCTGATACATTATCCAGGGATCCATGAAAATTGTTGTAGAGTGCCTTTTAACACTTCGAGCAGAATTTATGTCGGATGTTGGAGGATATGGTTCGACCACACCATTATCTCGCAAACAGGAACTGTCAAGTACTCATTCCTCCCCATCCTCAACAGAAGGGAGACGAAAGTTAGGATCAGATTCAAAATTCCAGCGCGCTTTGAGAAGTCCAGTGATGGCAGGTCTGGTTGTTAAGATCTCATCCCTTCACCTACATCCCTCCCCAATCCAAAAGAAAGAAAGAAAAAGGAAAGCCCAGGATTCTTTTCCATGTGGGAAAAGATGGGATTATGTTTCCTATCATAAATTGTTTCATTTTAAAGATTGACTAACAGAAAATTTATTAGGTATAACATGGCAGGGCCTCCCTTCGATGTCATTATTCATCAAAATGTTCTATTTCACATTTGTATTACAACTGTCAATCCTCTTCTGGTCTTTTTAACTGAAGAATTAAACTATTGGTGAATTAGTTTTAGATCTCTATGTTCTAACTACTTCCCAGACGTCACTAATGACATCTTTTTTCTTAGATTGCTGACCTCTCTTTCGAATTTTGTAGAGCCATCAGCTGCATTATTACATCACGTTGGGCATAAGTTCCATGAAGTATTTCAGCTTAAACAAGGGGGCTATGCTGATCTTCCTCCATCAAAGATTTCCGAAATGATGAAATCTAACAGCTTGGATGTTAGTAACATGTCCCTTTTTGTCAGTGAAGCTTGACTAAATTTTACGTCTGAAATTTTGATCTCATACTTACTACAACTTATTTTTGTTGCACCCAGATAGCCCCAACACAGTCACTTCTAAGTGTTGTGAATGGGATTCTTGATGAAAGCGTTGAGCGGAAGAATGGAGAAATACCTCATGTGCGCACATAAGAGATAAAAATATTCATGATTATGTTCTTTTTTACGTGAATACATCACAAAAATCATGGCCAAACATCATTTAGTTGTTTGATTCTGTCAGCGTGTAGCATGCTTGTTGAGAAAAGTAGTGCAAGAAATTGAGCGGCGAATCTCTACTCAAGCTGAACATCTTAGAACGGTATAATACGCCTTAGCTACTTTCCCCCAAATTCTCTTTATAATGAACCTTGCTCATGACATTTACTCTGCCTGTAGCAAAACAATTTATTCAAGACTCGTGAGGAGAAATACCAGTCACGGATCAGAGTCCTGGAAGCCCTTGCAACTGGGACTAGTGAAGAGACGCAGGTAGTGTAGAAACTTCACTTTCTGTGAAAAAGTATTTGAAGTCGGGAAAATTTTACTTCTTCAAGAGATTTTGTTTCCTTCACCACACAATGCTTTTATTTCAGATTGTCATGAACCAGCTTCAGCAGATAAAGGTAGTTCACCACCTCTCTTTCTACGCCAAATTGTTTGCGCAATGTTTAATATATTTAGCGGTATATATGCATTCTATGGTTTCAATTCCTGTAATATTATGTGTTTTAACTCTTAATATATTATTTGTCTATCTGATCTCTTGAAGATGAAGTTACCTATATATTCTCCCATCCAAGGATCTGATGAGTAGACTCGTTTCTGCAAGAATATTTCAGCTGATTATGATTTTTTCACACGATTTTAAAGTTTAGCATCCCTTTTTTAATTGAAATCATATTACAGAGTGTAAAAATCAAAATGGACGAGGAAAAGAAAAATGAGAATCACGATGTGGTTAGATTGGTGAAGGAGAAGGATGATCATAGTCAAGAGATTGCAGCTTTGAAGCAAGAACTAGAAATAGCTAAGAAAGCACATGAAGTACGCTGCCTAGAAATGGAAAAAGAGACCAGAGACACAAAACAAAAGCTTGAGGAGAGGTTGAAAGACTTTGAGAGCCTTTTAAAAGAATCAACAAACAGAGTGAAAGAACTCGAGACATTTTCTGAATCAAAGTCACAGAGGTGGAGCAAGAAGGAGAATGTGTACCAAATATTCACAGAATTTCAGCTTGGTGCACTACGCGTAAGCTCTGATCCTTTCTCTCTTAATTTGTTCTAACATAATTCGTTATTTATCACATCTGATCTGGATATCCATAAACTTCAGGAACTGAAGTTTGCTTCTCAGTCAATAAAGCAAGAAGTAGCGAAAACACAAAGGAGCTATGCAGAGGAATTCAATCAATTAGGTCAGTGCTGTATGAATAATATTTCCTGGAAGTATAGTTAAGTTATTATGTTGGATTATTCTTATGAAGTTAAATTTTTGTGATAGGTGCAAAATTTAGAGCATTAGACCATGCAGCTGCAAACTACTCTGTCGTCCTTGCTGAGAATCGCAAACTGCACAATGAGGTCCAGGAGTTAAAAGGTGTTATTACATTACGAAATCTTAGAACTAAGAGGCCAGAAGATTTCTCTCCGTTTACTGTTGCTTATGAATCTTTTTCAAATTAGGAAATATTAGAGTGTATTGTCGGATAAGGCCATTCCTTCGTGGACAAAAGGAAAAACAGTCGGTGATTGAATATATCGGAGAAAATGGGGAGCTAATTGTTGTAAATCCTTCCAAACAAGGAAAAGAAGGTAGTAGATCTTTCAAGTTCAATACGGTCTACAGTCCAGCTTCAACACAAGGTTTTCATATTCCTCCAAACTATACTAGATAAATTTTTTTTATACATATTCTGTAAAATTATGTTTCATGTAATGTATAATAAAAATGAATTCCCTACTTCAACCTTTGCAGCTCAAGTGTATTCAGATATTCAGCCCTTGGTACAGTCTGTGCTCGATGGTTATAATGTATGTATATTTGCCTATGGTCAAACTGGCTCGGGAAAAACGCACACCATGGTAAGAATTCTGTCCCATATAAATTTGTTAAATATATTTACACATTGTTTAACATTGCTGAAGCAAGTTAAATTAACCTCCAGACTGGTCCCGATGGAGCAAGCGAGGAGGATTGGGGAGTCAATTATCGAGCTTTGAATGATCTTTTCAGAATTTCCCAAACGAGAGAGAGCACTTTCAAGTATGAAATCAAAGTTCAAATGATGGAAATATATAATGAACAAGTTCGTGACTTACTGTCAAGTGATGGTTCTCAAAAAAGATATCCTTTTCTAAATTTCAATTTTTTTACCTTTGCCCGCATTATCTCAATTTTCCTCCCTTTTTACATTAAACAAATTGTCAACTTGGAAATATTTTACGAAAAGGTTTTAGTAGTCCCTTTCTTTTCTCGCATGCTGCAAAAACTTTCAAATAATCACAAAAATCAATATTATGTTTGCAATATATATATCATGCATCTGCGACTGATTTCCTTGATTTGCACACACTTGGGGTTTTATCTACCTCTCAACCTAATGGGTTAGCTGTCCCAGAAGCAAGCATGTTCCCTGTCAATGGAACCGCTGATGTCTTAGATTTAATGCATACGGGATTGAGAAATCGAGCAAAAGGTTCCACTAGCATGAATGAAAGAAGTAGTCGATCACACAGGTTCAAAACAACTATTCATCTCTGAACTTCAATATTTAAAATACGTGTTTATATTTTGATAGGTTCTTTCCTATATTTTACATAAATAAACCTTTTGTGTTAAATGTACAGTATTGTAACTATCCATGTCCAAGGGAAGGATATAAAGAGTGGTTCATCAATGCATAGTAGTCTTCATTTGGTGGATCTTGCTGGAAGTGAACGGGTCGATCGCTCTGAGGTGACAGGAGATAGATTAAAAGAGGCACAACATATAAATAAGTCATTGTCTGCTTTAGGAGATGTCATATATGCTTTGGCACAAAAAAATGCTCACATTCCATACAGAAACAGCAAGCTCACTCAAGTCCTTCAGGCTTCGTTAGGTAATTCTCTTTCTATAGAAAAAGATTTTGCTTTAAGTTCCTTCTACAATGGTAGACCTCATACTTATGTAGTATAAGCATGTATCGGAGGTTTCTAATGGAAACGAATGTTTGACATGGTTGAGATCATTTGTAGCTTCGATGATTAAAAAAATTTCGAACATGGCAGGTGCTTGCTTCTTATCTGCAAGATCACTGTGTTTTCGCATTAATTTATAATTCTATTTTGTTGTACAGGTGGTCAGGCAAAGACACTTATGTTCGTGCAGCTTAACCCTGAAGTTATTTCATATTCAGAAACCATGAGCACATTAAAATTTGCTGAACGAGCATCTGGAGTAGAGCTAGGCGCTGCTCGAAGTAGCAAAGACGGCAAGGATATCAGAGAGTTGATGGAACAGGTCCTCTCTAACTTTCTAATTCTACTAGATTAGAACCTTTTAATTGATGACACAATATCTTTTTCATTATTCCAATTACTAAAACATGTGGCTGCTTAATCCTTGCAAGTAAATTACTAATGGAGCAAAGAAGAGGATTTAGTTATTCATGTAAGTTGGCCATAAGGCGAAAATATGGTCTCGGAAATTGATATTAGTTGGCGATGGGTTAAAGGACCATAAACAAGATGTTCAAAGCTATAGCTACATATTTATAACACCAAAAGCTAATGCTACAATTTTCATAAGAGCTTAGGCAGGATATTAATAGAACCACCCATGATCACCTAAGTTTTATTTTCTTTTTCTCCATCAAGATGCTTTTCCTTTTTATTATTCCTTGAGTGAGAGATGATATTGTGCCTGACTTAGAATTTCCTGCTAGTGAAATGGTGTCCACTGTTACCTTTTACTTTTCCAGGTCACATCTCTCAAAGATACAATAGCTAAGAAAGATGAGGAGATTGAGCAACTGCAGCTGCTCAAAGATCAAAAGAATGTTTCTCCTGAAGCCAATGGTGAGAAACGCAGTCCAAACTCATTCAGGTACGGCTCCTCATCTCCACGCAAAAGTTTTTGTGAGACTTAGAATGTAGCTTGAAATTCTCTGGTAGCTGAGACTCCAGACTTACTGAGAGTAGTTATCAGAATTATTTAGCTAGTTTCAAGAATTACAGTGATGAGTTTAGACACCAAAAGGAGTCCTTTCAGTAGTCTCAGTCTGAGACTTCTAGACGGAATTTAAGTCAGAATATTTCTGCAGATGCTGACATCTTTGTGTTCAGCGACGCAGATAATGAGGAAAGACTATGTAATATGCTATCTGATAGTGGTCTTTCTGTGGGCACAGAAACTGATGGGTGTGCTGAAAGCACCAATCCTTTCCCTGAAGGATACAAACCACCAGAGAACACAAATAAGTAAGTAAACATCATCTCGGCAAGCTTGTGCTTTCTACAGAACATTAATTTCTTTATGGAACATAAGAGAATAAAGATCTTAGAGCTTTATTTTTTATTTCTTCCAGGTACCCTGATTGGCTAATTAGAAATTTTATATAGAAACTAAACTTTTATCTGAAATGTTGTTATTAACTACATGGAAAAAGTAAAACAAGTAGGTCAAGAATTCATATAGGGACTAAACTGTCATCTGAAATGCTGTCATTAACTACATGGAAAAAGGTAAAGCAAATCGAAGAGTTCAAACAATACTTATTGCTTTAGATGAAACTAAAAAATCCAGGAAGTGCGTAGACTTAACATCACTCCTCCGAGTTTTAAGGTATTTCAACTGTATTGAACTAGTGATTTTCCACTGCTTAACTTGAGCTAATTGCTTGACTGTCATCTTACACGACCTTTTGCAGACACAAAACTGCATATAAAATTCCTAGATCTCCACAAAGATCAGAGAGGGATTCTCCAAAAGTCTCAAAAGGTATGTTGATTAAGCATGACATATTCAAATAATACCCCATGGCTAAAAGATTAGCGGTGTAATTGGAACTTCCTCAATATGTTTCAGGTCTGCGGAAGTCGACCAGTGCAGCCAATATGTTGGCTAAATCTACCAAAAGGTGGCAGTAATATGATGTAGTAGTTGTGTTTATCAAATTTCTCTTCTTAACTGTACAGTTTCTATTCATTGACCAGGAAGTCCCTTTTAAAGTCTAGGACTATACATGACCTTTTGTTATTCATTTCTCTTCTCTTTGGGAATACAGAGGGAGGGGCGGGTTGTGATATATTACATGTAGAGATTTTGTTGGGTTCGTAAGCACAGCGGAAGTTTAAAATTTTCTTACTCAACAATGATTCTGGCATGGCTTATACAATAATCATGTTTATGTTCAAAACATAACAAAAGAAAACTTACAGGTTTTCGAGCGTGTGATTCAATACTAAGGTATCCACGCGATTTAAATCCTCGACTGCAAGTTTCAACTCCAATGTATTTACTTTGCAAAAGAACTAGGAAATCTTGCTTTAGGAACTGAGAAGTTATTTTCTGTAACTTTATAATTATGAGGTATGTGTTGTATATATAGGAGTTCAGGACAAAACCTAAACAGATATAAAACAGGGAAACTTGGTCCATGTTAATGTTCAGTGGACCAGCCCAGTTGGTCCACCTCACACGCCCCAGTGGACGACCACGGCTCCCATTTTGGCCTAGTAATTTCTGGTCCAATTGCTTCCCTGTATTTGTCCGAGTACCCATATAATATATCCAACATATTTAATTAAATTCGAAATCCAACTCTACTTAATTAAATAATTTCTATCAAATAGAAATATTCCATAATTATTATAAATTAAATATCTCGATTCTTAATCGAATATTTAATACTTTCTCAATACACTCTTAGATCGAAGAAACAATCGCATATAGTGTGACCCTATAGGCCTTCACATATCGACATTAATCTAATTAAGGTCCATACGAAACTCCTAGAATGCATCGTATGACGAACTCAATATGTGAAGTACGTTTACATGAATCCAGTAAACTTAACCTTTATGCAGAACTATAAATTCCTTTCATTCGCGACACACTCGATTAGCTTAGGTTTGCCAAGTGTCTATCCAAATGGCTTAATCACTTTATCTCACATTTATTAGTTGAAAACTAGACCATATTCTAAATATGTCCCTTGCACTGGCCAGTGACTTTAGTCAACCTAATAACATTGAGAAGTTGAGTGCTCTTTCGAATTTTCAATCGAGGAATGAATCTTATTCTTGGCTCAACTACCACCTTGATTTACATCCTGATGCACCCAACACAAGTCGTATCTTATCCAGAAGTAATTTAAGCTTAGAACTTGGTCAAAGTACATCATTCTGTAAACAATGTGTGTATTGACCTCAAGTCAAAGGACATCTATATTCCACACGCCGATAACACTATAGACGTGTATAACAAATAGTTTATCGGCAGGGTATACCAAAACTTCTCCAAAGTATCCATGTGTCCATCATGAATAACCATTACTCGTAGTTGTGAGACATACTACATTCTCCAAAAATGTGATGCAGATGACATGTCGACTTATAGCATATCATCGATATCCCATTCTCGATGATCATTAGTCGAGGCTATTTTGAGAGTTACGTTCTATCATTAATAACTCACTCTATTAATGACAACGTAAGCTCAAGGGATGCACATATATGAATAATTGCAAACAATCAAATAATAATTCAATAATTGCAAATGCCATAAATATTAATCTCATTAATAATACGAATGTGTTCAAGTACATTTTGTTCCTAATATAGATTGTCTTAAGGACATACATACTTTCAATCTCCCACTTGACCTAGAGTCAATCTCCAATGTATCTAATACCCATGTTTTCGAAATGACCATTATGCTTAGCTAATCTTAATGGTTTAGTAAATGGGTCAGCTAGATTATCATCTATGGGAATATAGTCTAGATCTATTTCTTTAGATTCCACCATCTCTCTGAGTATGTGGTATTTCCTCTATACATGCGTGTTTCTGTTTGTTGATCTTGGTTCCTTAGCTTGCGCAATCGCATCAGTGTTATCACAATATATCGTTATTGGATTACTGACACTTGGAACAACCTCTAGTTCTTATAAGAACTCAGATATCGAGACAGCTTCTTTACCAGCTTCCGATCTAGCAATGTACTCGGCTTCAATCGTCGAATCAACAGTGGTTTCTTGCTTGGAACTTTTTAAACTTACTGTTCCACCATTGAAAATGAAGGCATATCCATACTGTAACTTGAAGTCATCAAGATCTGTTTGGAAGCTAGCATCAGTGTACTCAGTAGCGACTAGCTTCTCTTGCCCACCATAAACTAAGAAATATTCTTGACTGCTTTCCAGTGTTCTTCCCCAGGATTCTGCTGGAATTTGCAAGTCATGCTAAGTGCAAAGGCCACATCTGACCTAGTACAGGTCATGGCATACATGATTGATCCTATAGCTTGAGCATATGGGATCCTCTTCATGCGTTCAAGTTCTGTAACAGTAGAAGGACTATCTTCTTAGATAACTTGATGCCCTGATCCATATGAAGGCCTCATCTCTTGGAGTTTTCCATTGAGAAATGTATTAGCACTTTGTCTATGTATGTAGAATGTGACATCCCTATCAATCTATTAGGTCTATCTCTGTAAATCCTAATTCCAAGAATGTAGCACGCTTCACCTAAGTTCTTCATCATGAAGGTGTTGGGCAACTATTCATTCACTGATTGCATAAGGGACTTATCGTTTCTCATTATTAATATGTCATCTACATATATGATAATGAAAACAATACCCCCTTCCTTGCGTTTACTATAAACGCATGGATCCTCCCTGCTTTTGATAAAGTCAAACGATTTGATATCTTTGTCAAAGCAAATATTCTAACTCTTTGAGACTTGTTTAAGTCCATAAATGGACTTTTGTAGTTTGCATACTGCTTTGGGTTGTGACTTGGATGTAAACCTTCAGGTTGTATCATATACACTTCCTCAATTAGATTTTCATTGAGGAAATCAGTCTTAACATTCATCTACCAAATCTCATAACCATAGTATGCAGCTACTGCAAGCAAATCTGAATGGACTTAATCTTTGTAACTGGCGAAAAGGTTTTATCATAATCGACCCCAGGCCTCTGATTGTAACCTTTTGCTACCAACCTAGCCTTGTAGGTTTGCACCTTGCCAAATGCATCAATCTTCTTCTTGAAGACCCATTTGCATCCTATGGGTCTAACCCCTGTTGGCAGATCAACTAAGTTCCAAACTTGATTGACATACATTGAGTCCATTTCAGATTTCATGGCTTCTTTCCATCTTTGCGAGTCAATGTCTAACATAGCCGCGCTATAGGTTGTAGGCTCATCATCATCAAGAATATCTATCTCATTTTGACTTTCAACAAGGAGATTGAGTCTTTCAAGATGAAGATGAGTCCTAGTGGACCTATAAAGTTGGTTGTGTTACGTTTCTGTGGCTCTTGTATTCTGATCATGAAAAGGTTCTTGTGTGTTTCCACCACTATGAGAGTTTTCAGAAATATTATCTACATGTGTTTTCTGAATGGAAGGATGTACAACCATTATATCATCTTCCATTGGTTGCGTATGAGAATCTTGCATTTCTGTATCAATCCTCACATCACTCCCACTGGCTGAAGGTTGTACTCTAAGTAACACACATTCACCAAATACTCTCACTGAATTCTTTTTTAGGTCATTCGACAAGGATTCAACCTCTATGTTGCTTTGTGGTTCTTGAATTTCTTCGAGTTCTATTTTATTGTAACTATGTTCCTTGTAGACATAGTCTTCCTCAAGGAAAGTTGCATTTCTGGAAACAATGACCTTATGTTCTCCAGAAAGATAGAAATAGTATCCTCTTATTTCCTTAGGATATCCCACAAAGTAATATTTCTCACTTTTAGATTCCAACTTGTCAGTAAGCATCTTCTTTACATATGCAGGGCAGCCCCAGGCTCGTATATGTGTAAGAGCAGGCTTCTTGCCATGTCATATTTCATATGGCGTTTTCTCTCCTGACTTTGAAGGAACTCTATTCAGAATATAGATTGAGTTTTGTAAAGCATAGCCCCAAAAGTATGTTGGAAGAGCTGAAAAACTCATCATGGATTTGACCATATCCAATAAGGTTTGATTTTTTTCTCCTTTCAACAATGTCATTCATTTGTGGTGTTTCAGGAGGTGTCCATTCTGATTGGACTCCATGAAGTTTCAAGTAATCTAGAAATTCTCTACTCAAGTATTCACCTCATTGATCTGATCGAAGAGTCTTGATACTCTTTTCAAGTTGTTTCTCTACTTCCAACTTATACTTCTTGAATTTCTCAAAGGCTTCGGACTTGTGCTTCATAAGATACACATATCCAAACCTTGTGAAATCGTCTGTAAAAGTTATGAAGTAAGGAAAACCTCCCTTAGCTTGAGTGGAAAATGACCCACATCCATTTGTATAGACCAACTTAAGTGCCTATTTGGCTCGCACACCTTTTCCAGAAAGTGGTTTATTGGTCATCTGTACTCTCAAGCAAGATTCACAGTCACCATAGGACTCCAAGTCAAATGGTTCCAAGTAGTCTAACTTTCTTAATCTTGCTATCCTTGGTTCATTGATATGACCAAGTCTACAGTGCCATAAGTAGGTGAGATTTCTTGGATTACTTATTTTAGCTCGTTTGTTTTGCACATTCAGAATTTCACGATTACAATCGAGAATATATAAACCATTCACAAGCGGAGCATTTCCACAAACAATACCATTGAAAGATAGTAGATAATTATCATTAGCAATATATGAAGAAAAACCATCAATGTCTAACATTGGAATGGAAATAATATTTCTCGTAATCGATGGAACAAAATAACAATTATTAAGTTCTAATGTGAAACCCGAAGGTAAATCTAATCTATAAGTTCCCACACGCTCAGCATCAACTCGTGCTCCATTTCCAACGCGTAGGTCCACCTCTCATAGTTTAACCTTTCTGTTGTCCATTAGGCCATGCACATTATTACACGTGTGTGAGCCACATGTTGTATCCAATACCCAGCAGTGAGAGTTACTTATAGACATATTAATCTCAATGACAAACATACTTTGTCCAGCAGGTCCTAAAGCACCTAGTGCCTTGTCTACTCCTGGAGCGGTGCAATCTTTCTTCCAATGCCCCTTCTGCTTGAAGTTGAGGCATACATCTCTGGCCAATCTAGACTTCTTCTGAACACCTACTTTAGGTTTCAAGACTGTGGGTTTGGCACCAGCCTTACCTTTATTCTTCTTGTTCTTACCTTTAGGTTTGAACCTAGTAGATAAGCCCACTATGAGCACATTCTTCCCATTTGAAGTAGATGATTTATAAGTCTTTAGCATATTATGAAGTTCTGGAAGATTCACCTTGGTTCCATTCATGTTGAAATTCACAATGAAATTTTCAAACAGAAGCGAATTCAAAATCAGGTTAACAGACACATTCTGGGGCAGCTTCGTTCCAATCGAAGCCAACCTTTCTATCAACCCAATCATCTTCAGAACATGACCATACACTTGGCCCCCATTATTCAGCTTACATTTGAAGAGGTCTCTCAACAGCTCATACTCCATAGTCTGAGACTGTGAATCATAAAGACTCCTCAAATGTTCTAGCATCTCATAGGGGGCCCATGTTCTCATGCTGCCTCTGTAACTCTACAATCATGGAGAACACCATGACACACTGTGCCGAGGTAGCATCATCCAAATGAGCAGCCTTGTCAAATAAAACATACTCAACAGACTCTTCATTAGTAACTTTTGGAACAGATATGTCTAACACATACTCAATTTTCTCATCTTAGTACCAATCGCAAATTACGCAACCAGTCTGGATAATTAGCTCCAGTCAACTTATTAGTCTCAACCAAACATTTCAATGACAGATTCGACATTTTAAATAATCTGAAGAAATAGAGAGACTAAAATTAAAATATAATTTCTATGAACACATTCGTTAAATAATTAACATGGCCTTTAGTTTAATTAGCTCTCATTATTTTAACATATTCTACGACCCCATGGAAGAATACAGACTCATATCAAATATGATCATAATGGGCCAAGATCCAAGTTCATACTGTCTCTGCGTTTGCGAGGGCTGATAACTTCAATAGTACAACCTGGTAGGTCTCCAAACCAATTGCAAATAATTTGTAACTCTTGGTTTGACCGACTGTTCTAAACAATCGATCTGCGCCCTTAGATTATTCCGACGCTAGGGCGTCAAGACATAACTAAGTAAGTCAACCCCGTTATACGACTGCAATCGTGCATCTAAGCAAGTTTGGCCTTGTAGAGCAAATGCTAGGGCGTAAATACTCACAAAGGTTTCTTACTCGCTACTGCAAACACATGCATCTATGAAGAGTCTGAGTCCTCGTAGACTTAGAGCAAACACTAGTGTAAATACTCTTATAGCCGAAAAGGATTTTGCACTCATTCAATTATAACGGACGACGCGTTGATTCCAAATTAGACTTATATTAAATTGGGGAACATTTTAATCGAAGTTTTATCAAGATCCTTATTGCACATGCTAGATCAAATAGATCGCATATTTGAGTGCCGCCTACCCAAACATGATTTAATGCGGTCCGACAAATAATGTGCGCCGCCTACCCAGACATGCATAATGCGGTCTAACAAATAATAGGTGCCGCCTACCTAGACATATATAATGCTTAATTTATACTAATTATTTAAATGACATTCAATTAAACAATTATGAGAAAATAATTAATTCAAGCGCATATTATCAAATAATATATTAAATAACAATAATCGTGGGCTAATTAATTTGTTTCAATTTAGAAAACATTTAAATTCCAAATTTATAACTCAATTTTCAATTTTTGGAATTTTCTACTTATCCAAACAGTCCCTTAATAATTCAGAAATTAAAATTTAATTTTCAGGGGTTTTTCTGCAATTTTCAGAACCTTAAAATGATTACAGATTCGCCCATCGACCAAATCTGCTTTTCAGAATTTTAGGATCTGCCCCATGTACCAAATCTGCTTTTCCGAAATCTACAGATTTACCCAGGGACTGAATCTGATTTTTTGAAGTTTACAGATTTTCCGATGGACCAAATCTGATGATTTTAAAAACCTATTAAATTTCCTGAAAATTTTAAGGGACCAAATTGCAATTTCAGAAACTTTTAAAACAGTCCCGTCGGGGGCGTCCTTCCGACGGCTTTTTCGGCGTCTACGCTGCGTCCCGACACCTCTCAACACCTTTATCGACCATCTTATAAAGTGGTTTTCTCGATAATAGTGGAGACAGTGGTAGAACAACGTCGAATCGCAGAAAAACCCACTGGAAACCACCGGCCCCGCCGCCGGAACAGTGGCTGCAGTCGGCAACTGTTCCGATTCTGTTTTTATTTTTTTTTAATTTAATAAATCAAAACAGTTAATTTTTCCACGTAATTGTTATTATGATTATCGTATAATCATTTAAATCAGTCTGGCTCTGATACCGCTGTACGAATTTTGTTGGGTCCGTAAGCACAACGGAAGTTTAAAATTTTCTTACCCAACAATGATTCTGGCTTGGCTTATACGATAATCATGTTTATGTTCAAAACATAACAAAAGAAAACTTACAGGTTTTCGAGCGCGTGATTCAATACTAAGGTATCTACGCGATTTGAATCCTCGACTGCAAGTTCCAACTCCAGTGTATTTACTTTGAAAGAATGCTACGAAATCTTGCTTTAGGAACTGAGAATTTATTTTCTGTAACTTTATAATTATGAGGTATGTGTTGTATATATAGGAATTTCAGGACAAAACCTAAACAGATATAAAACAGGAAAACTGGGCCCATGTTAATGTTCAGTGGACCAGCCCAGTTGGTCCACCTCACACGCCCCAGTGGACGGCCACGACTCCCATTTTGGGCCAGTAATTTTTGGCCCAATTGCTTTTCTGTATTTGTCCGAGTATCCATATAATATATCCAACACATTTAATTAAATTCGAAATCCAACTCTACTTAATTAAATAATTTCTATCAAATAGAAATATTCCATAATTATTATAAATTAAATATCTCGATTCTTAATCGAATATTTAATACTTTCTCAATACACTCTTAGATCGAAGAAACAATCGCATATAGTGTGACCCTATAGGCCTTCACATATCGACATTAATCTAATTAAGGTCCATACGAAACTCCTAGAATGCATCGTATGACGAACTCAATATGTGAAGTACGTTTACATGAATCCAATAAACTTAACCTTTATGCAGAACTATAAATTCCTTTCATTCGCGACACACTCGATTAAGCTTAGGATTTGTCAAATGTCTATCCAAATGGCTTAATCACTTTATCTCACATTTATTAGTTGAAAACTATACCATATTCTAAATATGTCTCTTGCACTGGCCAGTGACTTTAGTCAACCTAATAACATTGAGAAGTAATGAATCCTATTCTTGGCTCAACTACCACCTTGATTTACATTCTGATGCACCAAACACAAGTCGTATCTTATCCAGAAGTAATTTAAGCTTAGAACTTGGTCAAAGTACATCATTCTGTAAACAAGGTGTGTATTGACCTCAAGTCAAAGGACCTTTATATTTCACACGCCGATAACAATATAGACATGTATAACAAATAGTTTATCGGCAGGGTATACCAAAACTTCTCCAAAGTATCCATGTGTCCATCATGAGTAACCATTACTCGTAGTTGTGAGACATACTACATTCTCCAAGAATGTGATGCGGACGATATGTCGACTTATAGCATATCATCGATATTCCATTCTCGATGATCATTAGTCGAGACTATTTTGAGAATTACGTTCTATCATTAATATCTCACTCTATTAATGACAACGTAAGCTCAAGGGATGCACATATATGAATAATTGCAAACAATCAAACAATAATTCAATAATTGTAAATGCCATAAATATTAATCTCATTAATAATACGAATGTGTTCAAGTACATTTTATCCTTAATATAGATTGTATTTAGGACCTACATACTTTCATTACACTCAGTTTTTTTTTTTATAGATTTTTTTTTCTCTATAAGGAATTCAGTGAGCAAAGCTTGTATAAAGTCTGTCGAGTTGTAACATACAAGTGTTGGTTAAATTTTTCTTTTGGTTACTCTAGAACTAGCTACCCGTGAAGTGAAATTTTCTTTTTTCTTTTCAAGGAAAAAGTGTTTTTATGCAAATATGCTGTTCAAGAATTGAATGAGCTATATGTGACTGTGAGCATCTGAGGCACATGACTACATTCTTTGTTTTGTGCATTCCTTACTGTAATCCCTTACTTTCTACCTTCCAATGAAATTGATGCACATGCAAAGGTCCTAATGTAATTTCACGAATGATCAATTGATCATTCAACTTTTTTTTATTGTATCAAAGTCACCAAAACATTTTTTGTAACGGAAAAGTCACAACTACGTGCCCCATACGAAAATGTGTGTCACTCATTTGTTTGAGGATAACTGCGGAGTTTTATTTCAACTGCATATTCCGATGGAGGTGGTACTACCAACCTCTAATACTGTTGTATATTTGAGTGATAATAACTTATTAACTCTGGTAAATAAAAAAAGCTAGAAGTTAACTTTTGGTAAAGAACTAATTACATAGTACTCCCTCCGGATAAAAAAGAGTGTCCACTTAGTCATTTGCATACCTTTAATAAAATACTAATTTTTAGGTAAAAATAATCAATTTGTTTTAAATGTCCATAATTAAATAGATATTGCGATTTGATCATCTAACACTTAATAAGGGCAGATCTGGAAAAGTAAGGTTATTTCGTTCTTGATTTGATGAGTGAACATTTTTTTTTACTCAAAAAATGAGGGCTAAGTGAACACTTTTTTTATCGGGAGGGAGTACTAAAAGCAACTCTTGCAAAGGGCGATAATTCTCTAACGGCAAGTAAGTGTACCACTCGAGGATCTGATATATATCCTTGCTTGATTAGTGAGACTTTGCATAAGTTTCACCACCTAATTCTACGTTCAATTTTAATAAAGAATCATCCGTTTGGTGCATCATTTATAATCCCACCAATCCCTTACGGAGAAACTGTTGGTTACAATGATGCAGGAAACGGAAATAACTGCTAAGTATTACAAGCAACTGAAATTACAATAAACTTGAACAATAAACTGGATCGGTTTTTGGTATGCTGAATCGATTGTTTGCACTCTGTCTTTAAGACAATATTGCCCCGTATGTATCATTTCTACGTCCTGGACAATTGTGTCCCAAGATAAAACAGCAAATGAACAAAAGAGCAAAGGAAACTCAAGTACTACCGTGAAGAATTTTGAGTAATGAAATGATGCTGGAAGGTAGTAGGAAGAACTGATTTCGTTTATGTTTTTGTGTGTAGCTCAACAATGGTGCAAAGTGTCCTTTATATAGTTGAAGCATAGGCTTACCAACTGCCCACATAATTGTCTTTTACTGGCCAAGTAATGGCAATTATGGAGGTAGTAATTCACTAAAATAAATTACTGAATTGCGTGTTGGTTGACGTTCCAGAAACTACAAAGTTCTCTACCGAATTTGACTTTCTTGAAACTTCAGGGACCAAACTGTACATATAGCAAAGTTCTCTGCCGAATTTGACTTTCTGGAAAACTTCAGGGACCAAACTGTACATATGAAAAAATTCTGATCCAAAAAGATAATATCAGAAGAAGCACAACCCACAGCCTCGTACCGGACGGGACGGGTGGCGGCGCGCGTGTGGGCTTTCCTCGAACCGAAGCACATCTAGGTCCTCCCTCCTTTAAACACATGGGATACCCCTTGGGGTCCCAAACCCCAAGCCAACCTTGAGACTTATAAACAAAACAATTCTTTCTTCCCTCACCGATGAGGGAGAATTGGTCTCAATACCACACTTTTCCATGCTTCAAACACTTCACTTCGTGGACCAATATCTCTTTCATTTCTCAATGAAATTTGATGATCCTTGGCCCTACGGTTATCTACTTACTTAGTAGATTATGCATGTGTGAAGAACCGAATTCTCCAACATGCGGAACACTAGTGTTTAAGCCGTTAAAGTTGCTCGGACGCAACTCCCACCAAAGACAAATTTCCAACAGAAACAGGCATGAATCCTACTCTCATAGAAAACATTCGAAAGAAAAAGTAGAAAATTCACTTAACCAAGGATATACTACTCTAAATATTTTAAAACCACCAAATACTATATTATATAACATTATATTTTTCTCAACGACATATCATATAAGGTATAGTCAAATACGTGAATGATTTTTTTAAAAATATCTTAGGCTGCAGCACAAGGTGACAATTCAATGCGTAAAGGGCAAAGAGTGTTGGAAATTTGTCTTTGGTGGGAGTTGTGTTCACCCATATTTAATTACTTAAACACTAGGGTTCCGCATGTTGGAGGCTTTGTCTCTTCACACGTGAATAATCTACTAAGTGAGTAGATGACCGTAGGGCCAAGGATCGTTAAATTTCGTTAAGAAATGAAAGATATATTGGTCCACGAAGTAAGGTGTTTGAGGCATGAAAATATGGTGTGGGACAAATCTACCACATCGGTGGGAAAAGGAAGAATTGTTCTTTTTATAAGCCTAAAAATGGATAAGGGTTTGGGACCCCAAGGGGTAACCCATGTGTTTGAAGGAGGGAGGACCTAGGTGTGCTTGGGTTCGAGGCTAGCCCCACACGCGCACCGCCGTCCGTCCCGTCCCGTCCGGGCTCGAGTCTCTGGCTACTTCTGATTTGGTCCCTGGAGTTTCAGGAAAGATAAAATTAGGAAGAGGAAGAGTTTTTGCCTCTTGGGCTGGGTTTGGAGCATTGAATCTCCATTACAAGGCACTTGAATTCGATCATTATTTGGCTGATTGTAACCCCTCAATGAGTGTCATTACATGGCTATTAAAAGTCATTAATTGGATAGTTGAGAGGTCATCCTCCTAAACACTATATATTGAGACCTTACTCTTATTTGAGGGCAGTGGAAAAAGGAGGAAAAAACAGAAGAAGAAAAAAAAAGGCAACAGAAATAGTAGAAAGAAAAGAACATAAACTCTTCCTTTTCCTCTAAATTTTTCATTCTTCAGCAAATCATTTCACGTTTGTTTTCTTCGTCAGAATCAACCTATTTGCTTTGCAGTGTTGATTAGTTGTTTTATCTTGGAAGACTATTATCCGCTAACGTAAAAGCATATATACGGGGCAATCTTGTCTTAAAGACAGAGAGTCATCTCTCGACTCAGCCATAGTTGTAACAATTCAGATTTAGTGTTTCTTGATTTCAGGTTATCAAGATTCAAGACTCAACAAGCTTGCGGCAATTATAATCTTGGATGTTTCTTGATCATTTCGAACACTTGTAATATTTATTTATTTCTCGTACTGCTTTGATTCCAACAATTATATCCAACAAAGAGTACATTCTAGAAATGCACGAGACTGACAATATAGGTGTAAAGCGTACATGGGGTTGAACCAGGGCGAAGCTAGACGGCAACTTACCGATTCTACTGCACCAGCAGGTAAATCCTATATTTATGTTGTGAAATTTACTAAATATATATAAAAATTAAATTTAAAGTTCAGCTATTAGCATTTGAAGTGGTTGTTGTAGAATTCAGAACCCGCCTCCGCCTCTGAGTTGAACTCTAACTCCATAAGACTTTAGCCTCCTACAGTCTAGTCTGTCTTAGGACCATTAAGAGGCTACTCACTCCAAGACTTAGTTTTGCCGTTTAAATCCCTATTTCCAGGTTAACAAAGTAACAATGAGGCTCCTTCTTTTGGAACTACTTTGAACCATATTTGGAATTTTATATGTTAAGGGTCGCAAAAGTTGTTGTATATGTGGACTATGTATGAACAAAACTCAAAAGTGAAAAAGCAAAGCAGATATCCATCAAAAAAGATACTTGTAAACAAAAGGTAAAACACAATGGGGGACGAAAAAATTAAAGGCTGAGATATCATTCCTAGTAGGATAGGTTCTCCATACTGTATAGATATGGGCCATGGTGATAACGATAAGACCTGTACCTGAGTTAAGAGCATCTTCTCTTTAAATAATGCTCCACCACCACACCAAACACAATATGCATAGGTGTCGTCTTCTGGTCAATAGAATTAATAAAAATCATACAAGATCATGCTTAAATCTCACAGAAACCAAAAAAGAAAAAGGTTAGGTAATAAGTTGTGCGTAGTAAACTGACTGAAAAGCCGATATAAAAAGTTAGAATACATTTTACAATCCCTTAAACTTATTAAGTAATAAATTTTATTTAGATATGTGAATTAAGGTTTATTATAATTGAATACCTTAAGATATGATATGGTGTTCCTACTGAACACATCTAGCTCAAATAAATAGAAAAATTGTGCATGTTCTCAATTGCCTAACGCGTAGATAAGCTAATCACTTAAATATGTTATCTCATTTAATTTTTTTACACATTAACATTAATAAGTCAAAACCTAGCGAGGGAGATAAAAAGTCATAAAATCTAAGACTTGTTCCAATTGAGACCGTTGTTTATAATTAAAGAATATGACACATTCTATGTGATTAACTTATTTACTTAATAGGCGTTTGAGAAGATCCGTAAAAAAAAATTCAAATTTTGAGTTGAAAGTATCTATAGGAATATTTTTATTGTGTGTTCAAGTGCTCAATTGAAACAAATCATAGTTCAAATACCTATATAAAATTTAGTGATAAATTTAAAGAGTTGTTCGTGTATTCCGCCATTTAAAAAAGAAATGAAAAACTAAATGTATGATAATCAAGAGTTACCCTTCTTGGAAATGCATGATAATCAAGAGTTTTACCCTTCTTGGAAAGTACAGGAGCCGTTGAAAAGACAAACAATTAGGCATTTCTTTTATTGTGTTGTCTAGCAAAGAGGTGGTCAATCCATGAGCAGAGCCAGCCTAGCCTAGCCTAGCCTATCGACAAACTAGTCAGCTAACTTTTCTTTAAATACACACGACAAATTGCTAAACATAGCACCCCACGCCTCTAATTTTCCTCCTTAATTCCAGGGAGGATCAATTGGACAATAATATACTTAATGCAAAAGAAGAAGAAAACATAAGAAAGCAAACCAATCCACGTAGTCCCCAATGTTTCCCCATCACAAAATACACACCCTTTAGAAAAAAGTTCAAAATCTGTGAACAAGAATCACATACTAGTGGCGATAATAATGCCATTGAACATTGAATAATTACTTACATGATTCATTATCAAAGTTGAAAATAACTCACAACACGTGCTTTGCTGCATCTGTAAGTGGACTATTATTAACAAAGCAACAGCAGGCCAAGAATAGAAAATTACAACATACACAGTACATAATCCCACCAAGTGGTGTCTAAAGAGGATACAGTGTACGCAAAACTTATCCCTACCTTGTAAAGGTCGGGAGGCTGTTTCCCATAGACACCCGGCTCAAGAAAAGATGCAAAGATAACTAAGAACAGAAAATTAGTATAGTAGAATACAAGAATGAAATTTTCTAAGAAAAGTCGCATACTTTCACAAAGAAGAACTTCATCTTTGAGTCTTCATGTTACAATAAGTACTCTAAAGTCTAAACTCATATCTTGTAATGCTATAAAGGAATCCTAGTCACTCCCAAAGATATCTTTCTTTGGGGCTATTACAGTTTTATTCTTTTGGTTAAAAACACTCAATTCATCACCTTGTTGTCACAATATACACACATTACTGAATTTGAATGATTAGAGAACAAAACTCAACAGCAAATTGGACTAAACCTTCTTTCTGTCACTCTATATATACAAACACTAAACGAATTGGTGTGTATCGATTTCTCGCCTGTTTCCCCAAAAATCTCTTCTTTTTAACTATTCTTTTACGATGTGTCAACGGATTTACCTAAGCCATAGCTGAGATGCTGCAGTTGCTGCCACGGCAATTGAAGCCTTCAATCCTCACAGGAGCTGGTTTGTTCCCGAACTTCACTCGAACACAGCCTCCTCCGCTCATAATGGCGGAGGAGGGTGGCGGAGTTGAGGGTCCCACTGCTCTTTCTGGGATTGGTAGTATGGGAACAAAATTGTGATTGCCAAATTGGGAATCTTGGATCAAGGGATTCCCAGCCCTGCTTGGTGGAGAACCAAAAAAGAATGGTGGAGATGAAGCCACCTCAAATTTGGCTTTATCAACTTCATAATTCCCCTGCTAACAGAAATATCAGAAATTGTCAGCTATCACTAAGTTAAATTAAGTTGTTAACAAACTAGATCAGGTAGAAACAAATCAACTACTAGTATTATTTTTCTTTGACAACATTGTTTAGTATGTCGCAATCTGGGTTGATTTCTCATATGGTCACTCAACTAATAATTAAGTATTATTTCAAAAGTCACCTTCTTGATTCCAATTTCCTTCCCCAAAGAAAGTGACTTTCTGAGACAATACGTAACTATTAGTCTTCAAATTAGGTTACAAAATTTCTTATAAAGCAGAAAATTAAAAGTTACAGTAGTTTCAGCTATTCAATTTCAACTGAGTGCCCTAAACTTCCTTTGCTTACTAGAAATACCCTCAAAATTAAAGGTGCAACATCAAAGAGAGACAATTCAGTAACCTCCACATAATACTATACTTTTTTAGACAAATAAGTTAAAAATCAATAAGATCTACTTGAATCCCCTTCCAAAGGGAGGAAAAAGATTAGATTTTTTAAATTAAAAAAAATCTATATTACAAGTTATAGTAGTTTTAGCTATTGAATTTCAAATGAGTGCCCTAACTTCCTTTGCTTACTAGAAATAGGGATGATATAACTTTACAGTGACCTTTACATAACATATTTTTAGCTGAGGAGTTAAAATTAATAAGATCTACTTTAATACCCTTACAAAAATAGGGAAAAGATTAAATTTTTCTTTTAACAAAAAAATTTAAAAAAATCACCTTGGTGAGGATGATATCCAGCAGCTCAGTTCCGGCTTCCAAATCGCGAGCCTCCGTTTCTTGATTTCTAAAAATTAAAAGAAAAGCACCAAATAAGCTACAGAGAGAAGAAAATAGAGGACACAAGAAACAAAAAGAGGCTATAAAATTAATGTTGGGAAGAAAAGGGGATACCTAAATTGGAGCAATTGATAAGGTCTGATGGGTTCTTCAACGGAATTGAAGAGCCCAAGCTTACGGGGCTTAGGACAAACGACGCCGTTAGACACAGAAATGTCTGTTTCTCCAACTCCAACACAACAACCCACCAAGGCCTTCTGTTGATAAGCGTACATATTCATCTTTTTTAACGTTCACAGCAGATCCAAAGCCTGAAAATCAAAGAAAATGTTTACAAACCCTTAAGATCTCTATCTTCCATATATACAAATATATAGATGGAATTACTATAAATAAACATAGAAGAAAAGAGAGATGGGTAGTACCCGGTGGGCTTAACAAGTGGATGCCTGTGGGAGGCGCGAGAGAGGAAAGATGGGATTGGGCAGACTATATACTATATAGAAGAGGAGAGAGAAAACATTCTCATTTTTTTTGCCTTGATGACGTCTACAATACTATACTTTTTCTTTTCTTAATATATACCCTCTCCATACCAAGATAATATATAACGTAGTTGATTGAGCACGAAATTTAAGAAATAAAAATTTTTAAATTTTATGATTTAAAATGAGTTAAAGATATTTATGTGATTATAAATTATTTTATTAGGCGTAAAAGAAAAGTTTAACATTAAATTATTACTCCATTTGTTTCAAAAAAGTTACCATATTTTTTTATTAGTTTGTCCTAAAAAGATTGATATATTTTTATATTTAAAAATAATTTAATTTTATGAGATGATTTAAAGTCACACAAATATCTAGAACTTATTTTGGATAATACATTTGAAAAGTATTCATTTATTTCTTAAACTTGTTCTCAAATCAAACTAAGACAATCTTTTTGAGATAGGATAGTATCAAATAAAGAAACATGTCATTTTTTGAAATAGATTAAAAAGAAAATTGTCTCGTATAAATTGGGGCAGAGGGATTATATTTTAATTTTTGGGTTATGTGAGCTTAAAACACTGGTAAGTTTCTACACCTGGACAAATAATCATGTGCATATCAAGATTGACAGAGCTTTGGTGAACAAATGGCCTCAGTTGGAAGCAATTGCATATGACCCTTACTTTTCAGATCACTCATTATTCGCTGTCACTATTGAAGAACAACAGGGGGCATACTAAGCCTTTTAAGTTCTCAATTGTCTGGCTAGACATCGGGACTTTACTACAATTGTCACTCACATATGGGGGTCTTCTAATTCCAACTTTCTGAAAACTTCGGGGACCAAACTGTACATCTGAAACTTCTGGGATCAAACTGTACTTCTGGCCCAAAAAGACAATATCAGAAGGCCCACAGCCCACAGCCCACGACCCGTGACCCCGGAACCGGACCGGACGGGCGGGCGGCGGCGGCGCGCGTGTGGTCTTTACTTGAACCGAAGCACATCTAGGTCCTCCCTCCTTTAAACACATGGGATACCCCTTGGGGTCCCAAACCCCAAACCAATTTCAAGTATTATATACACAACAATTCTTTCTTCCTCTACCGATGAGGGAGAATTACACACAATACCACACTTTCCATGCTTCAAACACCTTACTTCGTGAACCAATATCTCTTTCATTTCTCAATGAAATTTGACGATTCTTGGCCCTACGGTTATCTACGTACTTAGTAGATCATGCATGTGTGAAGAACCGGATTCTCCAACATACGTTACACTAGTGTTTAAGCCGTTAAAGTTGGTCGGTCGCAACTCCCGCCAAAGGCAAATTTCCAACAGGGAGGTATTAAGAAACTGAATGCAAATGAGTTCTCAAAGGTTGAATTGAAGATCAACAGTGCTAGGCAACAGCTTCAGGATGTACAGCACAACTGAGAAGCACTTTATGACCCTCACTTATATGACATGGAGAAGGATATTAAATGTGAACTAGAGAAGTGGAGCATGAGTGAAGAGAGTATTATGAAACAAAAATCAAGAATTCAATGGTTAGGTCTGGGTGATTCTAACACTGCTTTTTTCTATGCCAATTTTAAAAATAGAATCAGCCTTAATCATATTAATAGACTTGTATTAGTCAGTGGTGCAATTATTCAGGATATATAAGGGATTGAAAGAGAGGTGATTTCCTTTTATTCTTAGTTACTTGGTACCAAGACAGTTGATTTTGTTGGAAATTTGATTTTGGTGTGAGTTGAGTCCAACCATCTTTAATGACTTAAACACTAGTGTTCCGCATGTTGGAAACTTCAGTTCTTCACACGTGCATAATCTACTAAGTAAGTAGATGACCGTAGGGCCAAGGATCGTCAAATTTCGTTGAGAAATGAAAGAGATATTGGTCCACGAAGTGAGGTGTTTGAAGCATGAAAAAGTGTGGTATTTAGATCAATCCTCCCTCATCGGTGGGGAAAGAAAGATTTGTTTAGTTTATAAGTCTCAAAATTGGCTTGGGGTTTGGGACCCCAAGGGGTATCCCATGTGTTTAAAGGAGGGAGGACCTAGATGTGCTTCGGTTCGAGGATAAGCCAACACGCGCGCCGTCCCGTCCCGTCCGGGCTTGGATCGTGGGCTTCTTCTGGTATTATCTTTTTGGACCCAAATTGCTTCATATTTACAGTTTCGTCCCTGAAGTTTCTGATAAGTTAAATTGGGCAGAGAACTTGTGCTTTTGCTGTTGGGTTTTGGAACGTTAACCAACATTAATATGCACTCAATTCAGTCATTTATTTTGGCTGAATAACTCTCCCTAAAAGCTAATCTGTTGCACATCAATTCACTATTTATTTTGGCTGACATACTACCTCCATAATTGTCATTACTTAGCCAGTAACAACAATTATGTGGGCAGTTGGTAGGTCCTCTCCTTACAACTATATAATGAAGCCTTTGCCAATTGTTGAGATAACACAGAACATAAAAATGAAATCAGATTCTTCCTACTACTTTCGAGCATCATTTCATTACTCAAAATTCTTCAAAGTAACACATGAGTTTCCTTTGCTCATTTGTTGAGTTGATGTTTTATCTTGGGAGACTATTGTCCAGAACGTAGAAATGATATATACGGGGCAATCTTGTCTTAAAGACAAAGTGTCATCACTCGACTCAGCATATCAAAACTGTTCCAGTTTCTTGTTCCAGTTTATTGAAATTTCAGATTGTTGTAATTTCATTGTGTTATAATACTTAGCAGTTACTTATTTCCGTTTCCTGCACCATTGTAACCAACAAGTTTAAGACAAGATTCTGTTTGTTGTAACTGCTTTAACATGACTGGAAACACTGTTGATGTCGCTGCCGCTGCTGCTCCTGTTCAAGGCAGCAACTCGTCTGCCTTTCCCACTGTTGCCCAAGGCACGTCCGCTGCCTTTACTGCTCCACCCTCCGCATTCCACCATGAACGCCCTAAAAAATTCATGGGCTCAAACTTTAAGAGATGGCAACAGAAGATGTTGTTCCACTTGACTGTTATGGGAATGACACGTTTCCTAACAGAAGATCCTCCACAAGCTGGAGATGAAATGTACCCTTCGCCTTCTGAAACAGGTGAAGGGGGCCTAGATATCCATGTCATTAATGGTATGAAGATGGTTCTTGATGCATGGAATCATAGTGATTTCATGTGTAAGAATTACATATTGAACTGCTTGGCAGACCCTCTCTACACGGTGTATTGCACCGTTGGCACCGCCAAAGAGCTGTGGGAAAAAATGCAAAAGAAGTACAACGCACAAGATGCAAGTACTAAGAAATTCATCGTTGGGAAATTTCTAAAATTTCAAATGGTGGCTAGTAAGACAGTGATGTCCCAAGTCCAGGAATTTCAAATGATTCTACATCACCTGAATTTTGAAAGAATGAAACCAAATAAGCAGTTTTTGATTGCATCGCTGATTGAAAAGTTACCTCCTTCGTGGAATGAGTTTATGAGTTACTTAAAACTTAAGACAAAGGAGATGACCTTTGAAGAGCTTATTATCAAACTCCAAATTCAGGAAGATAATAAGAAGGCCTTGCCTAGGGGTAAACAACCTGCTGAGGAAAAGGCAAATCTGGTTGAGGCCAAAGGGAACCCAAGCAAGAAGCGGAAGTTCCTGAAAGACGGCAAGACCCACGCAACGGAGATGTTCAGAGGTAACTGTCACCACTGTGGGAAACCTGGTCATAAGTTCAAGGAATGCCGCAAGCTCAAGACTGAGCAACAACAGAAAGCCAAGGCTAAAGGCAAGGCGCATGCTAACGTCGTCAAGGACACGCTCCTGGATGACATGATTGAGGAGTTCTCGGCGGTTGTGCTTGAAGCAACCCTGATTGAGAATCTCATACAGTGATGGATGGACACAGGTGCTATCAGACACATCTGTTCCAACAGAGATGGAGTCGACTTGTCAAAGGGCTAGATTGTCATAATTTCTACCCTTAGGCAGTTTAATATTGTAGTTTATTGTTAGATTGCATTCTTGATGGCCTAGGAGACTGGGACTATGTCCAGTAACTAGGCATTTTCCCGTACTTACGATGTTCACTTGGTAATATAAAATTTTATTTACCCAAAAGAAAAAATCATACGAAAAGGGGTTAAATAAGTTTTTCAAACTTAAAACTCATTTTTAAAAATAAAATCAAAAAATTAGTTTCATATATAGCCAAATGTTGTGTTGAAAAAAAGTTATTTGAAAAAAAGTCATGAACAAACGGCTCCTTATTATTTTAAATTTTGTTACATAATCAAATTATATAGCCTAAAATAACAAGCAATCGTAAATGGAAGATTAAACAAAAACATATATTAACTAAACAATGATACATATCATATAATTAATTCTTAATAAGAAAATTGAATTCTAGTGATGAGTATGGAGTTAACTTTTAGTAAAGAATATTTTATTCCTAAATGAATTTCGAACTCCAAAATGAATACTGAACATGCAAGAAAAATAAGAACAATATTTTGTAAAGCACATATATTCTGCACATTGATTTAGAAGTTGTTTGTTCATGCAATTTAGAAAATAATAAAATAGGAGTTGATTATACAATGAATTGAAGTTTTGAAGATGATTTCAAGTTTTAAAAAGTAATTTAACTAATTTTCAAGTAACAATCTTTCCCGCTTATAAAAATTTGATTATTTTCAAGTTGAATATATATTCAAACATAATTTTAATTTTAAAATATACCTTTTTAACTTAATTTCAATTAATACTATTTTTTAAAATATCATATTTTTTACATGCCTGCGCCTACTAAAATATGATAAAGGTTGTAACTTGTAAGTCATTCTCCCTCGTGAAAAATATTTTTTAATAAATGAAACAACATAAGTCACAGGTCATAACAAAAGAGATTAATTAAGAAAAACAGAAGAAGACAAATATTTACACACTTTACAGTCAAATGTTCTTTTCTAGTATAGTCAAAGCTAGTGTTCAAATTTACGAAGATTTGAAAAGACTATTTACAGTAATTGTAGGCGCACCTCATCTGCTAAATTTTCCGATAGTGTCCCATTAATTTACTGTATTTATGATTGGCTAGAAAAAGAAATGGCTAAATGCGAAGTGTCAACCTCATCTGTGTATATTTCGAAATAGAATCCATTAGGATGATTTGAGGACCCTTTTGGCCATGAAAATCATTTGTTATTTTTTTTACTTTATTTGAAAACTAGTGTTAGATTATGAAAATTCTAGATATATATTATATTTGAAATTTGAAAAATATCTAAAATCTTATTTTTCACTTTTTCACTTTCACTACATTCAAAGTGACCAAATATTTTTCTTGTAAAAATTATAACCAAGCACAACTCCATCTTCAATCTCAACTCCATCTTCAATCCCAACTACAAAAATTCCAAATAAAGTAAATTTAATTTCTATGACCAAACACCTACTAATAATCCCTTTGTCTCGGTTTATTTGATAATTTTTATTTTTTGAGCTTTAAACTATATGAATTTTGATTAATATTTTAAAATATTTTTTATTATATTAACATGAGAATAATTACAACTTATAATTATTTTCATACTTGTTGAATATCTAACTTTAATTTTAAAATTCTAAATTAATTTAATCCAATTCAGCTTCAAAATTAGTCAGTTCCTCTTTAAAAAAATGAAAAATACACTTAATTAAACGGAGGGAGTAAGTGATAAGGTGAGTTAAGAGTTTCCGAAGAAACTGTTTGGGATATACACTACGGAAATGGAAAATTGGCTCCCCTTTCTCTACGCAGAAATCAATTCTCGTTATTATTTCTTCCGTTATAGTTTACTTGAACTTTGTCCTTTTTAAGACGTTCTAAAATATTTAACAAAAATTACACAATTGTACTTTTATGCTACATATTTACAAATTCAATGAGTCACAATAAATTAAGTTATTCAAAATTTGTATTTAATGAGTGTTTTACTTGTCAAGCTAACTTTTTCAAGACATCAATTTAATTAATATTTCATCTACCACTATCTACTCTACTAGCTAAGACAATATACACCTCAAATTAGAACATTAAGTTCCGCATCAGTGAACATTATCAAATAAATTTTAGACGCAACATATTTTAGGCAAGTACCAATACAATACTCATTGTATGGAAACTTAAAAAAAATAGTTGCAATATAACAAAAAAAAACTGCTTCTTTTGGTATCCCCCACTCTTAGCATTCGTTACAAGAATTTAAAATATTATAAAATCTAACAGCAGAATTTACTTATACTTGAGGCATTAAAAGTACTGTTAATTTTTTAAATATTATAAAATATATATATATATATGATGAAGAAAATTTTCTTTGATTCTCCAAAATTCAAATAGTAAATGTGTCAAACAAATTAAGAGCAAAGGAATATAACTATATAGAATTTTACGGCACGACCACTCAGAAGTGCAACACTGATAGTAATGCTGAGGAACCGTGATTACTATCTCCAGAAATAGTCTGACGTAAGCCGTAAAGGTGGATATCAAAAATAAATAAATGAACTTCTACATTATAGTTCACTGGAAAAGAAGGTATTTTGATGTTTGGACCAATAGATTTAAGGACATATGGGCTTGATTGATGGTTTTTGACTCTGAAATGTGGATACCACTTACCTGACAATTTATGACAGACGACATAAGAGGAACTGTGAATATCATGTTTTTTTATATCCAGCTTTTCAACTTACGTCAGACTATTCCTGGAGATAGTAGTCCCGGTTCCTCAACATTACTACCAGTAAATCGCGGGATGTGCATGAATGACCAGGGTTTGAGAACAGAGCAACTGATATCACCTACAAGGTCCTACCACAGAAGAGAGCAGATTGCTCTCACCAGGGTTCGAACCCACGCTGCAGGCCTCCAGCTGGATTTTAAGTTTTTCTCATTTGTCATCCAGTTATGCCCGGGGGACTTGGGCTTGATTGATGGAGAATATCATATATTTTGACATGACAAACAACGTATTGACCGTGTTTATTTTATACTTAGGGGTCGTTTAGCTATCGGGATGGAATAAATAAAAATATTTTTATGGATTGAGACTTGAGATATTTCATTAGACATCATAATAGTTCCTGTTCCTGGATTTAATTAATATTCCAAAGAAAATGTGAGATAAAATAATTTGCATTATTTCGAAATTAGTATCCCTTAGCTCAATAACTACACAACTCATTATATTATTAAGATTTATATGTCAAATATATAATTTATTAATTTACTATAACAATGTTCAAACAATTTCGAAATATGTTTATGTTTATATGTATACCGTATTCATTTACAAATAGCTTTTTCCAATACTTATTTTCTTAATATTAAGGGGAAAAGGTCAAATTTGCCCTCCAACTATATTTTATGGAACACATTTGCCCTCCATTAAACTTTGGGATCAAATATACACACACCGTTTGCAAACTTGTTAAATTTGCCCTCATTTGGACGGAAAGTTGACGTGTACGCCACGTTGGATCCACGTGGAGGACAATCAAAGACATGGCATGTGGGACCCACACCAAACAACTGCCATCGTCGACGAGCCGCCTCCCTTCACCCCACTACCCAAACCATCGTTACCACACCACATCGTCAACCCACTGCTTCAACAACCAAACGACCCCTGCACAATCACAGCCACCAACAAATACTATTCCAGCAACCACAACCGCACCACTACTCCGACCTCCAACAACCAACGCCAACCACCCTCATTGCATACACCACTAGCACTATACGAGCACAACCACACCATAAACCAAACAACATCACAGCGACCAACAAACACTCCAATGAACCCCATCAAACCCCGGATAGATCCACGAGCGGGCCCACCATGTCACCATCGTCTCCAGCGAATCACAACAACGACACCATCACAACTCCCCACATCCATCGCTGCTTTGCAACCATCGGCAAACACTAGATCTACCACGAACCAACAACCGAACAGCCCATTCGACGTCAAACCGACCAACCACCACCACTACAACGTCGACCACCACCACACAATGACTGCGGCGGACTACCAGCTCCGTCACACTCACCAACGACAAACAACCAAACCACCATCCCGTCGCTCGTCTCCCTCTTCCCTGTCACTGCTTCGACGAGCTTTCCACCACCACCGCACCGCTGCTCGCCACTTTTCTCATTCCCTTTCTTTTCTTTAGCCACGTCTTTCTTCTACTACCATCGTTCTTTTTCAGATCTGCCACCACCGTCACACCACCTTCTTTGCTGGAAAAATAGAGGATTCTAAGCTATAGGAAGTTACTAAGAAACTGGAAGCAAAATCAAAAATTTAATTTGAACCTAGAAGCTAAGGCCAAAATCAAGAGCAAGAAAGAAATAACATAAGATATGTAAGAAAGCTAAACAAATAAGAAGAGAAGCTTGTAATTTCTCCTTGTTTGGATATAGAAATCCATAGCTCGCGCAGAATGTTGTTTTTAGGTTGTGTTCCAAGGTGGTGACGGCGGCGGTGATGTAGCGGCTGAGGGGGAGGGCGGCGGGGGCTGGCTAGGTAGGGTTAGGGTTATGTTTAATATCTGCCCGCGTGGATCCAACGTGGCGTCCACATCAACTTTCCGTTCAAATGAGGGAAATTTTAACAAGTTTGCAAACGGTGATGATATATTTGATCCCAAAGTTTAACGGAGGACAAATATGTTCCATAAAATATAGTTGGATGGCAAATTTGACCTTTTCCCTAATATTAAAGATTTGAGGAATTGACGTCATCAAATTCAAGTAAAAAATGTGTTGAGGCCCAAATTAGAAGTATCAAGGATAAGCCCATCAGATGAAAAAAAAAAGAAGATAAGCCCACCAGACTCAAGCTAGCTATATTCGAATGGCCAAGTGTTAGTATTTATTGGGTTAAAATCACAACCACTTTTCAGTATTAAAAATAATGAGGAATTGATATAAATAGCCGCTCATCAAAATAATAGCTAACAAAAATATATTTATTTATATTAATATATAATATACACAAAATAATTTATAGTTTTTTTTGAATATTTAACTAGCGAATGTGATTATTTTTGGTCGATCGACCAAGTATGTAACTTGTCCTTAAAATTTCACTATAATGAAGTTCCAAATTATAAGGTAAAACTTCAGGTTATTGGCATGGTAACTCATTTTTTAGGGAAATTCGCAGGAATGTCCTTATTTGGGGTGGTCTTTAGTTTTTGCCCCTCAAATTAATTTTTTTAATTTTTTACCGTTCACCTAAAATCTTTGGGTTTCGGGTTCGAAATCCCGCTCAGGCAAAAAATAAAAAAAACCGCAAGGCATAGTTTGGAGTTCACAAGGCAGAGTTTGCCTTAAGGTAGCAATCTCTACTTTAAGTCAGGCAGAGTTTGCTTTTAGGCATAAGACAAACTCTGTCATGCGAATTCAAACTCAACCTTGCGATTTTTTTTGTTTTTGACTGAGCATGGGTTCGAATCCGAAACCTCAGAGTATTTTTGAGTGAAGAGAAAAAATTAAAATTTTCAAATTTGAGGGGTAAAAATTAAAACCAGTGCCTTTAAAGGGAAATCCGCGCAAAAAAAAAAAACTTAAAATATCGTAACAATAGCTACTTTTCAACTCAAGGCTGAAAAGTGGCCAATAGGCACTATCTTTACGTATTTATTTTAGTAGTTGAATCAGTGTATTTGGCCCATTTTTTCTTTATCCGAATTTTGTAAGTTACGGTAAATTCACAAATAGCTATTTTTCTATTATATAATGTAAAATTAGGCACTATCATGGAATTTCAGACTTTGCAAGTGGAACTCCTTGACGTAATCATGAATTTCTACGTGTGAAATTTAAAACTTCACGATAAACTTTCAAATGATATGGCCAAAAAGTGGCCAATTAGTACTATTTTCATATAATTAGATTGTGTATAGGGTCAAAGTATAAATACTAGAGCGCTATTTCTACGTAATTTAGCTGTGATATTTAACTGAGTTATGTTGGACGGAATTAGGTGGTGAACCATTATTTTACCCGCTTTGATCGATTCCATTCATTTGAATCCATAAGTAAATTTTAGGTGAGTTGGATCATGACTCTTATAATAAATTGACCCATTTTACCTCGTCCAATTTGACCGAACTAGTCTATTTGTTATCTATGAGCACCGATACTTGCTATCATCATGAACCGATTGATTACAAATCACGAGTCCAATACCAATATTTTCATTTCTAGTGACAATATAAGGTAAATTTTGACTGAAATGATCCATTTTATAAACAAATTAATAAAGATTATACAGAGTATATTTTTTTCTTAAAAAAATCAATACTAGCATAAACATATTTCAAAGTACTAAGCATTATTTCATAGCTTCTCACATCCTTTATTATGAAATACGTTTATACTAGTTCTGATTTTTTCTTCTTCAAAGAGCGTATATCTTTGTTAATTCGTTTAGAAAATGGATCATTTCGGTCAAAATTTCATTTGAGTGGAAGGACTGTAGCCTTGCATGGATGTGTCATCTGCTAATACAACAAGCCTTAATTAGACCAAGTTCACGAAGGTTAAATTGTAAGTTCAAGAAGGTTATATCGCCAGGTTCATACAGATTAATTTACAGAATAGAAAGTCAATAAAACCTTGGGAGGTTGTAAACATTTTAACTTATTGGTTGTATATATACTCCATCCGTATCAATTTATGTGACAACATTTGATTTGGCACGGAGTTTAAAAAATAAATGAAGACTTTTGAAATGTGTGGTACAAAACAAGTCTTATATAAATGTGTGACCGTAAATCATCTCATAAATTTAAATTATTTTTAAATATAAAAATATAATATTTTTCTTGAGACAAACCAAAAAAGAAATGGTGATATATAAATTGAGACTGAGGGAGTATTACTCATGCGAGTGTTGGGTATTGATATTGGTGAATGAGAAATGATTGGAAAGAAAAGTGGGAGTTGTCCCACATCGGTAGTGGAAAGAAAAGTGGGAGTTCCCTCTTGCTTTATAAAATAAGCATTTGTCCCACATCGGTAGTGGAAAGAAAAGTTCTTCTACTTATAAGTAGAATTACTCCTTCTTGTCAGTAAAAGGGTTGAGGGGGCAAGGACCCCTCGCGCCGTCGTCGTCGCTCGCTCGGCTCGGCTCGGCTCGGCTTCGGCTTCGGCTTCGGATCTGATTGATTGATAATCTTTTTGGACCAAATTTTCTTTAATTTTTAATTATTTAATTAATCATTATTTAATTAAATTAATTAACTTATCCAATCCTACCCGTTAGTGACCCCGACCGCGACCGGCCGGATCCGCGTGTCGACCCGCGACCCGATTTCTTTTCCTTATTTAAATTTTCCACCATTTTCAGTGGCTGTTCAGAAAGGTTGCAAACCTTCAGAAACAGTACTTCCATGGCTATAAATTTGTTTGATTCCTCAGAATATTACTTACGAATTTTCTGAACAACACAAACTTCTTCTTCTTCTGCATAAACAAATTCGTGTGATATACTACTTGTTGAGTGGTTCGCCGCTACCGAATTTGGAGTACTACTATTCGGTAAGATAATCGTTCTATCCTGGGAGGGGATATTCCATCAACCTCGAGTACTGTGAGGGGAATAATTTTCTTAAGGACACACTTTAAACTAAGTGGGCTCGATTATATTCTGAAAAAATATTTTTATTTTTCCAACACTGATTCTGTTCATTATTCAACTATTATTGTTTACTGATTTTTTGGAATACAGATTACTAACAATCTTAAGGAAATTATATTTTTAGATTAATCTGTATTTTGTTTTGGAGACTAAAACCTGTGTGGTTTTCTACTCCGTGTGAAATTTCATATTCTGACTTGAAGACATAAAAACTTCATTGGAATATTAAAGTTCATACTTGTACAACGATTTGAAGAACATAAAAACTTCATCGTTCTTGCATTATTCTCGTTTGGAGATTAAAACTTGTGCGCTTTTCTACTCCATATGAATATTAGTATTCTGACTCGAAGATATAAAAACTTCGTTGGAATACTAAAGTTTCATAATTATACTGCAATTTGAAGAAATAATATCTTCATCGTTTAAGTCTGTGATTGAATTGCTATTCGGTTTTATTAACTAAAACAGGTTTGTCGATTTGACAGTGACAAACGAATAATGGCAATTGAGACTGGAACTACCTCTGCAATTACTGCACCAGCGGTTACTCCTACAACCCGTACCGTGCCACCGACCGAGAAACTGCGAAGTTCACCGGTGCCAACTTTAAAGGATGGCAGCAAAGAATGTTCTTTTGGCTTACCACCCTTGGTATGCAAAAGTTCACCAGTGAGAACCCTCCCGTGCCTGCCGCCGACATGCCTGACAACCAAAAGTTCATGGTTACTGAGGCTTGGAAACAGGCTGATTTTTTGTGCAAAGGCTACATTTTGAGTGCCTTAGAAGATGACTTGTACAACGTCTACAGTGCAGTAGAGACCTCCAAAGAACTATGGAGTGCACTTGAAAAGAAGTACAAAACTCGAAGATGCTTGCTTGAAGAAGTTTGTGGTTGCCAAATTCCTAGACTACAAAATGGTGGATGGAAAAACCGTTGGAACCCAAGTTCAAGAGCTTCAACTTATCTTCCATGACCTTAATGCTGAAGGTATGGTAGTAAATGAAGCATTCCAAGTGGCCGCAATGATTGAGAAGTTGCCGCCCTCATGGAAAGATTTCAAGAATTATCTTAAGCACAAAAGAAAGGAAATGAAGTTGGAAGATCTTGTGATTCGTCTCAAGATCGAGGAAGATAACAAAACCGGCGAGAAGAGGTACCGTAAGACTTCACCAATTGAAGGGGCAAACATCGTTGAAGATGCTTGCTCCGAAAAAGAACAAGAAAAGGAAGAGGCCTTCTCGGAAAGGAGAAGGATTCCAATAAGAAAAAGTTCAAGGGCAACCGCTTTAATTGTGGGAAAGGCAAGCCACAAAGCCCCGATTGTCGTCTCCCGAAAAGAACAAGGGAAAAGGACAAGCCAATATGGTGGAAAAGAATGATGATATGGATGATCCGTGTGCAATGCTATCGGAGTGCAATTTGGTTGGAAACCCAAAGGAGTGGTGGCTTGATTCTGGTGCCACTCGACATGTTTGCGCTACAAAAGAAGCATTTGCAACCTATGCTCCCGCCGGACCCGAAGAGGTATTGTTTATGGGAAATACTTGCAACAGCCCAGGTTGAAGGATATGGGAAGATACTTCGAAGATGACTTCCGTTAAGGTCCGACTCTCAACAATGTTATGCACGTTCCAACAATTCGGAAGAATTTAGTTTCAAATTTAGGACTACTCGTCAAAAATGGGTTTAAATATGTGTTGGTTAGTGAGAAAATTGTAATAAGTAAGAATGATTTGTTCATAGGAAAGGGCTACCTCACCGAGGGCCTTTTCAAACTCAATGTAATGGTTGTTGACAGTATTAATAAGAATTCAGCTTCGTCTTACTTATTGGAGTCAAATAATTTATGGCATGTTCGTTTAGGACATGTCAACTACAAAACCTTGCGAAAATTGATTAATTTAGAAGTATTGCCTAAATTCGAGTGTAATAAATCTAAATGTGAAATCGTGTCGAATCTAAGTTTGTTAAACATCCATATAAGTCTATTGATAGGAATTCAAATCCTTTAGACTTAATTCACACAGATATATGTGATATGAAGTCAATACCATCTCGCGGTGGGAAAAAATATTTTATAACTTTTATTGACGATTGCACTCGATAATGTTATGTGTATTTGCTTAATAGTAAGGATGAAGCAATTGATGCATTTAAGCAATACAAAAACGAAGTGGAAAATCAATTAAATAAAAAGATAAAAATGATTAGAAGTGATAGGGGAGGAGAGTACGAATCTCATTTTGCGAGAGATATGTTTAGAATATGGAATTATTCATCAAACTACGCCCTTACACACCACAATCAAATGGAATTGCGGAAAGAAAAAATCGAACATTAAAGGAAATGATGAATGCCTTACTAATAAGTTCTGGTTTACCGCAAAGCTTGTGGGGGGAAGCTATCCTTACAACTAACCAAATACTCAACAGGGTGCCCCACAGAAAAACACAATCTATTCCATATGAACTATGGAAAGGAAGAAAACCCAACTTGAAATATTTCAAAGTGTGGGGGTGTTTAGCAAAGGTCCAAGTTCCTTTGCCCAAAAGGATAAAAATCGGACCAAAAATTGTGGATTGTGTTTTTATTGGCTATGCTACAAACAGCAAAGCTTGTCGGTTTTTGGTTCACAAATCGGACAATCCCGAAATACATGTTAATACGGTAATTGAATCAGATAATGCTGAATTCTTTGAAAACATTTATCCGTATAAAACTGAATGTGAGTCGTCAAGTGAAAGATCTAAACGACCGCGGGAAGAACCAAAGGAAAATACACCAAGTAAAAAGGATGCAAGGCGTAGCAAACGTCAAAGGACATCTACTTCCTTTGGACCAGATTTTGTGACATTCTTGCTTGAAAATGAGCCTCAAACATTTAAAGCAGCGATGTCTTCTTCTGATTCAGCATTTTGGAAAGAGGCAGTCAATAGTGAGATTGAATCAATTTTGAACAATCATACATGGGAATTGGTTGATCTTCCTCCTGGAAATAAACCTTTAGGATCAAAATGAATTTTTAAAAGGAAAATGAAAGCTGATGGCACTATTGACAAATATAAGGCAAGACTTGTGGTCAAAGGTTATAGACAAAAAGAAGGCATTGATTACTTTGACACATACTCGCCGGTAACAAGAATAACATCTATTCGAGTGTTAGTAGCAAAGCGTACCGTATATGGTCTTGAAATCCATCAAATGGATGTCAAGACAAACTTTCTTAAATGGAGAATTGGAGGAAGAAATTTACATGGAACAACTTTGAGGGCTTTGTGGTTCCCGGTAAAGAAAGGAAAGTGTGCAAACTTGTTAAGTCACTTTATGGACTTAAACAAGCACCCAAACAATGGCATGCAAAATTTGACCAAACAAAGGTGTTGGCAAATGGATTTAAGATTAATGAGTGTGACAAATGTGTTTACATTAAAAATACTCCAAATCATGAAGTCATTGTTTGTTTATATGTTGATGACATGTTGATAATGAGTAGAGATATTACCGATATAAATGCTACGAAGCGTATGCTGTCTAGCAAATTTGATATGAAAGACTTAGGAGTTGCTGATTTGATCTTAGGCATCAAAATTCATAAAACTCCACAAGGTCTAGCATTATCGCGATCTCATTATATTGAAAGAGTACTTGACAAGTTTAAGTATTTAAATTTCAATGTTGTAAAGACTCCAATTGATGTAAGTTTGCACTTCAAAAGAATAAAGGTGAAAGTGACTCACAATTGGACTATGCACGAGTTTTGGAAAGTTTGATGTATATTATGAATTGTACACGACCAGATATAGCATGTGCTATAAGCAAGCTGAGTCGATTCACGAGTAATCCCAATCAAACTCATTGGATGGCAATGAAACGAGTCTTGGGGTATTTAAAACACACCCAAGACTATGCTTTGCATTATAACAAATATCCCGCCGTGATCGAAGGATATAGTGATGCAAATTGGATCACCGGATCATTTGAAGTTAAATCCACGAGTGGTTATGTTTTCACAATTGGGGGTGGATCAGTGTCTTGGAAATCATCAAAACAGACATGCATCGCCCGCTCTACAATGGAATCTGAATTTATAGCTTTAGACAAGGCCGGTGAAGAAGCTGAATGGCTCCGGAATTTCTTAGAAGATATTCCATTCTGGCCCAAACCTTTGGCTCCTATATGTATACATTGTGACAGTCAAGCAGCAATAGGTAGGGCAGAGAGCGTAATGTACAACGGAAAATCTCGTCACATACGACGAAGACACAATACCGTTAGACAACTCCTCCCTAGTGGCGTTATCACGATTGACTATGTAAAGTCAAGAGATAACGTGGCGGATCCGCTTACAAAAGGCTTATCTAGAGAGGGAGTTAGTAGATCATCAATGGGAATGGGGTTAAGGCCAAGGACAAGTCATCATGGCGGTAACTCTACCTAGTAGAGTGGAGATCCCAAGAGCTAGGTTCAAGGAGATCAAACAAAGTTGTGACTGACGGTTCAACATTGTCAAATAACTCAACCCATTCTCGGATGAAGACAATGTTCAGAAATAAGGATAAAACCTTATGGCTTGTTAATGAGTTAATAAAGCATTAAGGTTATTTAATGATTATCTAAATCGCGTGTATGACCAGATAATGTGGCTATAGGACCACATGTTTAGAAATCACCTATGTGAGTGTTAAGTGTAAGCCGCTTTAAAGGGGAATGACAGTAAAGGCCCATTCTCTACACATTCATGAAACCAGGAGGTGTTCATGGCTGAAACGAACACAACCGTGAGAACCATAAACGGTTGAGGGTTGATTGTGTGACTTATGTTGTCTGGGTATACAACAAAGTTTGACGGTTCAAAGATATCAAATCTACCGATTGATCGAGTATATCCGATATAAGTTCACTACGGAAAGTTCAAAGGGAAACCTACTTATCCAGATGCAATCAATTCTCGCTTGTATATCACACTTGTCCGCACTTTTATATTATAGCCATTCCCCATTCATGTGGGGGATTGTTGGGTATTGATATTGGTGAATGAGAAATGATTGGAAAGAAAAGTGGGAGTTGTCCCACATCGGTAGTGGAAAGAAAAGTGGGAGTTCCCTCTTGCTTTATAAAATAAGCATTTGTCCCACATCGGTAGTGGAAAGAAAAGTTCTTCTACTTATAAGTAGAATTACTCCTTCTTGTCAGTAAAAGGGTTGAGGGGGCAAGGACCCCTCGCGCCGTCGTCGTCGCTCGCTCGACTTCGGCTTCGGCCGGCTTCGGCTTCGGCTTCGGCTCGGCTTCGGCTTCGGATTCGGCTTCGGCCGGCTTCGGCTTCGGCTTCGGATTCGGATTCGGATTCGGATTCGGATTCGGATTCGGATTCGGATTCGGTCAAATGATCTGATTGATTGATAATCTTTTTGGACCAAATTTTCTTTAATTTTTAATTATTAAAGAATTAAAAATTTTCCACCATTTTATTTAATTATTCAAGTGAGGGGAATTTATTTAAATTTTCCACCATTTTCAGTGGTTGTTCAGAAAGGTTGCAAACCTTCAGAAACAGTACTTCCATGGCTATAAATTCGTTTGATTCCTCAGAATATTACTTACGAATTTTCTGAACAACACAAACTTCTTCTTCTTCTCGCATAAACAAATTCGTGTGATATACTACTGTTGAGTGGTTCGCCGCTACCGGAATTTGGAGTACTACTATTATGGTAAGATAATCGTTCTATCCTGGGAGGGGATATTCCATCAACCTCGAGTACTGTGAGGGGAATAATTTCCTTAAGGACACACTTTAAACTAAATGGGCTCGATTATATTCTGAAAAAAATATTTTTATTTTTCCAACACTGATTCTGTTCATTATTCAACTATTATTGTTTACTGATTTTTTGGAATACAGATTAATAACAGCGAGTTCCTCATCTCTCTATTGAAAGGGTTACAGAACCTGCCGACACATTTGACCCCTTCGTTGGGGGTGAGGGGTGGGTACGGGTGGGTGAAGCTATGGATTTTGTGATATAAGCTTTTCTAGCTACCCATGGTTTCTCTATTGCGTTTTTTTTTTCTTTTCGATATCCAGCTTCCCGGTTTACGTCAAACTATTCTTAGAGATAGTAGTCCCGGTCCCTCAACACTACCATCTATTGCATTTTCTGCGGGTACGTTTCGCTGATCTTCTAATTCATGTACTAGTAATTAATTAGCTAGCCAGTCAAAGTTAAGTTAGTAGTTAGAGACGGACTCAAAATTTTAAGTTTCTGAGTTCCTATAATGATTTCTATAATAAATGGGTTCACAATATAAATATTTAATAAATTCTTTAGTATATATACATTGGTAAGTCGATATTAATTCTCTATTAACCAATAACGTGAAACTATTAACATGTTTAAAGCAAACTGTTAAAATCTAAACACAACATGATACTTTTTCTACCTGCAAAAGATACTGAATTTACGTGAATCTGTTACTGGGTTCCAAAAGCCGCCCCTAATTAGTAGCTGCGTTGAAAATTGCTGGTTTGTCTCGCAACAATTAGCACATCTGAATACTGCAATCTTGAGTCTATGGTGCATTTATTGATTAGGTTATTTCCGCAACCTCAATAATTTGGTAATATAGAGGCTATTGAAATAATATTCCTATAAAAGACTTGGACATGGAACTGGAAGTGTCAACAACAACTAATTGCATGTGTTACCTCCTGATTTTTCACACAAGTCAAGTACCTAGCTCCTCTCAACCTAAATGAAGTAGGTTGGATTATTATTTTTAACGAATTAAAAAAAAATATATAAGGGCTTCCAACGCTCTATATATGTGGTTCATCATTTATTTGTCTGCACACAAACAAACATTTGCAAAATCAGCAAATTTAGAGACGAAAGAGAAATAACAAATTTAGAAAGCCTTGTGGTTGATTTTAACTAGGAGAGATGAAATATTACAACGTAACTCTTGGTAAGTAAGGAAAAGGTATCTATATCATTATTGATAAGTCATGCTAATGGAGTTTTTAAGCTGAAAGCAATAAGTTGGGTTACCCAATTATATGAATATTATTATCTTGTTAAAAGCCATTTCTGGGGAAAGAATTCTAAAAGCTAGAATTTTTCAGGTTATGATCCTAACTTATACGGCCCGCCTAAACCTATACTTTGTTATGATGATATTAATATAAATTGCTCCATTCATCCCAATTTATGTGACACGACTGTATTTTGAGAGTCAATTAATTTTTCTTTTTTACTGGAATTATTTTACATTCCTTTTAAATATTTTAAGTGATTAATTACTGTGATTTATAATACTTTTTAAATAATTTTCAAATAAATAAATTTTATTTTAAAAAACTTATAATTTTTAATGGCTAAATTAACCGTCAAAATTTAGAAGTTTAAAATACTTAAAACTGTACCACCGATAAAATCTAAAATCAGTCGGTGACAGCTAGGCAGAGTCCATCCAAAGGTAGACACATACATAACCCTTTTTTCCAAAAGGAAATTAATCAGTTTAATTAGATGCTTATAATAATTAGGCACCTGCATAAAGGGTCATAACTACTAAGACTGGAGTATGATACCGTACGTAGTAGGTAAGGGAATATTAATTGATGGTACTCACTCCGTCTCAAATTATTTATCGTGGTTATTAAAAATTATTATCTCAAATTATTTATTTTTTTAGAAGGTATAATTAATTATTTTTTTCTATTTTATCATTTGTCATTAATAAAAATAACACATAAATGGAATAAATATTTAATAAAAAGAGATTGTAACTTATACATAAATAAGAATAAAATAAATTAAATAGCGCATGTAAAAAAATGACAAATAATTTGAGAGGAGGAGTAATACATTTGTTTTTTTTTTACCATAATATGATAGAGCTGAGTTCACTCCGAAAAGGAGTTTTGGTTTTTAAAGAATTTAATTCTCTGTGTTTTTTTATGAGCACGTGTGGCATGGTATTTGTACAGCTGCGGGTGCCTCAAGTACAATAAACTTATCTCTTCGGATTGAAAAAGAGGAAAGAGTCAAATTTTGTCCTTGGAAAATGATTAATTTTACTTTCCATTATATTATTTATATAAAAATACCTTTGATATTAGCTAAATGACTTACATATACTCCTCTTATGTTAGGCATGTCCATGGTCGATACATAATCTCACATGACACTGATTTTAATAATTATGAGAATGGACACCACCTGACATGCCACCTTATCACCCCAGCTTATTTTTTTTTACCCTTTTTCTACTTCTTCCATCACTATCACCTTGATCCTCCACCCTCATTACCACCATCAACACCATCATAAATCAATTATTTTTCATCATTTACAAATTACACATTGTTACGATATGTTTAATATTATAAGTTTTAAAAAACTTCAATTCTTTCTTAAGTTTCATGTTCAGACAAATAAAGTACATTAATTCAAACAAAATAAATTAAACTAATACTATTAATACCATTAAAATTTGCTCATTATATAAATTAAATATATTACACTAAGATATATAACTTAAAAAAGCATTTTTAATCTATTACGAAAGCTTTGAGATCAAGATTCAGATATATGGAGCTATATGTGTTGGTTCCATACCATGTTTTAAGAAAGTTATCTTCTCCATTTGGTAAAATTTCAAGATTTGTAGATATGTCAACCGGCCAAAGATTTATTCACACTTCAAACGTTGACATTGCTATTATTTGCCTATGTCATTGATGACATCAACAACTCTATTTCAGCCCTACAAATAGGGAAGGTCTTGATCAGTTGAGGTATACCAACACAGAGAAAGAAATAACTTAATAGTTGTGGAGAACATTTCACACTATGCTTAGTTGTGGAGAGCATCTCACAGATAGTGTGAGAAAAATAGTCTGTGAAAAAAATAGAGAGTGTAAGCAATATTGTAGTGAGGTGGAAAAATCAAAAGAGGGTTATTTATTTTAATTGTGTAGTGGTCTTAGGAGTATTGTATTCGGGATCACTAGTGTAAAATTCCTCATTATAGTGAATTACTTTGCTCCTCTCGGGCCCGTAATTTTCTCTCTTATTCAGAAGGGTTTTCACGTAAAATCTTGGTGTCATTATTACCATTTTTATCCTTGTTGGTTAACTGTATATTAGTGTTCTGCTTATATTGCTAATATACACCGAGAATATTATTTTTAGGCGGGGTGCGGCAATTAAAGTGTCCAATAATTATTTCCGATGATCATTTACATATAAGTAAAATTTACTGACCGATTCTCAGCAAGTGATATCAGAGCTTGGTTAAGTTCATCAATAAATTTTATAGTGGAGGACACCTTTAAATTTACTGGCACCATGATAAAACTCACGGCGACGAACTACACGATGTGGAGACCAAAGATGGAAGACTTGCTCGTGTGTAAGGATCTGTTCGAGTCGATCAAGGCCAAAGGAGTTTGCCCGTTCGACAAAGACAACAAAGAAGACAAGGAGTGGCCGAATGTGAATCGAAAAACTCTTGCCATGATTCGGCAATGGGTGGACGACACTATTTTCAACAACATAGTCAAAGAGACCGACGCCTAAAAACTTTGGACTAAGCTGAAAAATATCTTCAAGAGGAAGTCGGCACAGAACAAAGCTTTCTTATTTAGAAAACTTGTGAATTTGAAGTACAAAGAAGGGCGTCCCATTTCTGAACATTTTTGTGAGATGAAAGACATCGTGAATAGGCTCGAAAACATGAAGATAAATCTCGATGACGAGGTGCACGTGCTAATGTTGTTAGGCTCATTACCTGATAGTTAAGAGACTCTTGTAGTATCCTTGAGCAATTCTGCCCCGGAAGGAACGTTATCCTTAGCAATCGTGATGGATAACATTCAAAACGAAGAGACGAGAAGAAAAGAGATTGGCCATCATGAGCGACAAGTATTTCTTACCGAAAACTGAGGTTGGAGTAAAACTCAAAGATAAAGTGATCGTGGTAAATCAAGAGGGCGATCAAAATCAAGAGACGGAAGGAAGTGTTACCATTGTGGAAAGCGTGGCCACATAAAAAGGTTATGTAAGCTCTTGAAGCAAGAACGGAATAGCTAAAACATCGCAGATCAAAATACTAAGGTTGCGGTGACGATGGTTGAAGACGTGGCACTAACAACGGGTAAATGTAATCATGTTGGTGAATCGGATGTTGAATGGATGATAGATTCAGCAGCCTCCTATCACTGTGTTCCTCAGAAGGAACTCTTCACGACCTACAAGGCTGGTGACTTTGGCAGCGTAATGATGGGAAATTCCACTCAAATGATGATCGTTGAAACTGGTGATGTGTGCCTAAAAACAGATCTCGAGTGCACACTAACATTGAAGGAGGTACGACATGTTCCTGGTTTACGATTAAATTTGATATCCACGCGTGACTTGGATAAGGAGGGTTATAGTCATTTTTTTTGGAAATTGAGCAAGGGTTTGTTGGTTGTTGCTTGAGGAAGTGTGTGATGCACTTTATACAAGACTCGTGTGAAGGTCTGTGGTGACTCAGTGATTGCGGATGAGGATGATACTTTACCGAACTTGTGGCATCGGAGGCTGGCTCATATTAGTGAGAAAGAATTGTAACAGTTGACAAGGAAACCTCTTATTCCTTCGACCGAGAGTACTACACTAGACCCTTGTGATCACTATTTGTTTGAAAAGCAACATAGAGTTACTTTCTCGAAGAAAAGTATGAAAAGGATGAATAAATTAGATTTAGTTTATTTGGATACTTGTGGTCCACTCGAAATACAGTCGCTGGGGGTAACAATTATTTTGTTACTTTTATCGACGATACTTCACGAAAATTGTGGTCTATATGTTGAAAACCAAGGATCAGGTTTTTGAACATTTCTAGTAATTTCATGTTATGGTGGAAAGAGAGACGGGAAGAAAGCTAAAATATCTCAGCACTGACAATGGCGGAGAATACACTTCACATATTTTCAAATCCTACTATTCTAAACATGGGATTCAACATGAAAATATGGTATCTAGAATGCCATAACACAATGGTATAGTTGAACGAATGAACCGTACCATTATGGAGCGTGTCAGATGTATGCTGAGAATGGCAAAACTATCTAAACCATTCTGGGGTGAAGTTGTTTGTGCTGCATGTTACCTCATCAATCAATCACCATTCACTCCCTTGGGATTTGACATACCAGAAAATGTGTGGACTGGTAGAGACGTGTCATACAAGCACATCAGAGTTTTCGATTGCAAAGCATTTGGGCACATACCCAGGGAACATAGGTTGAAGCTGGACGACAATACGATTTCATGTATATAGTGATGAAGAATTCGATTGCAGGCTATAAGATCCAATCAACAGAAAGATGATCAGAAGTAGAGATGTCATATTTCATGAAAATGAGACTTTTTTAGAGAACAAAGGTCAAAACTGCGAGATCGAAGGTGTAGTTGATCTTACACCAATATCTACCCCATCAGATGATAACATAGATGAGGGAGATATGCAAGAAAAAGTAGCAATAATTGATGGAGAATAAAATGTAGAAGGTGCTGAGTAGGGGGATCAACCGACCCCTTAGGAGATAGTGAATACCGAGACTAGAAGGTCAACTAGGGAGCGTCAGACATTAACCAGATATCCTAGTTTAGAGTATATCTTGATTACTAGTGAGGGGGAGCCAGAAAACTTTCAGGAAGTATTGTCTCACGCCGACAAATACAATTGAATGAAAGCGATAGATGAAGAGATTAGCTCTCTACATAAGAATAATACCTATCAACTGGTGAATCTTCCTAAGGGGAAGAAAGCCTTGCAAAACAAGTGGGCAAGCTGAAGAAGTGCAGGGAAAAAGTAGTGAAACACAAAGCTTGGTTGGTCATAAAAGGCTTTGCACATAAGAAAGGAATCGATTATAACGAGATCTTTTCTCCTATGGTGAATATGAGCTTTATTCGAGTCATAATGGGTCTGACAGCCAGCTTAGACCTAGAGCTTGAACAAATGGATGTGAATACGACATTTTTCCACGGTAACTTGGAGGAGAAAAATTACATGTTCCAACTAGAAGGATTTGAAGTTAAATGGGAGGAGAACAACGTCTACAGATTAAAGAAGAGTTTGTATGTGCTGAAGTAAGATCCATACCAATGGTACAAGAAGTTTGATTAATTCATGGTGGATCACGGCTATGGCAGAATAGAAACAGATCATTGTGTTTACATTAGGAAATTTCCTAATGGTAACTTCATTATTTTATCGTTATTTGTGGATGATATGTTGATTGTTGGACAAGATACCAAACTCATTGGTAACTTAAAAAAGGAGTTGACTAAGTTCTTTGACAAGAAGGACTTAGGTGTAGCCCAACAGATTCTTGGCATGCAGATTTCTCGTGACAGAAAAATGAAGAAGCTATGGTTGTCTCAAGAAAAGTACATTAAAAAGGTGCTAACGCATTTCAACATAGAACATGCGAAATCAGTTAGTACTCCTATGGCGAATCATTTTAAGTTCAGTAAAAAGATGTGTTTAACAACTGAAAAGGAAAAGATAGCCATATAGGCTATTCCATACTCTTAAATAGTCGGGAGTTTGATGTGTGCGATGGTGTGTACTCGGTCAGACATCGCGCACGCTGTTGGAGTGGGGAGCAGGTTTCTTTCGAACCTTGGAAAGGATCACTGGAAAGCCGTAAAGTGGATCTTTAGATACTTACAAGGAAGCTCCAATCTTGGATTATGCTTCGGGGGATCAGAACCGATTCTAAAAAGTTATGTAGATGCATATATGGCAGGAGATATTGATGGTAGAAAATCTACATCGGGATACCTATTTTCTTTTGCTGGGGGGATGTTTCTTAGCTATATAAACTATAGAAGTGTGTCTCTTTGTCTACGACAGAAGCAGAGTATATCGCAACTACAAAAACAGGGAAGGAGATGCTCTGGATGAAGAGGTTCTTTCAGGAACTCAGTTTAAAGAAGATCAGTCGATGATATTCTGTGATAGTCAAAGTGCTATTGACCTAAGCAAGAATTTCACTTATCATTTCCGGACAAAATATATTGACGTTAGATATTACTGGCTACATAATGTGATAGAAGAAAAACTGATGGAGCTGAAGAAGATTCATACGGATAAGAATGATGCTGATATGATTACCAAGGTGGTTCCTAGAGAAAAGCTTGAGCTTTGTGTAAAGCTCTCCAGTATGAGCTCTATCAGAGAAGACAGAGTTACCTATGGGACTAGAATGGGAGATTTGTTGGTTTCATCCCATGTTTTAAAGTTGTCTTCTTCATTTGACAAAATGTCAAGTTTTGTAGATATAACCAACCGGCCAAAGATCTATTCACACTCAAACGTAGACATTGCTACTATTTGCCTATGACACTTATGACATCATTAACTCCATTCCATCCCTATAAATAGGAAAGGTCTTGATCAATTGAGGTAAACCAACACAGAGAAAGAAATAACTTAATAGTTGTGGAATGCATTTGATGTAATATCGATCCAAGAGAACACAAAACAACCAACACTAGATAGAAAAATATGGAGAAAAGAAATAAATCAAGAGAGATAGAAATTAGAAAGGATTTTAATCAATTAAATGAAAGAAAGTATTCAATTAAATGATTATAATCCAAGAGAGAAATGGAATTGAACTCATACAAGGGAAACTTACTCAAGTAATCAAGAGGGTTCAACTTTGGAGAGATAAGAGGATTTCCCCAAAACTCACAAATGAGCCTAAAACCAAATGTTCATCCAAAAACTAGCTAACCTAATGTCAACAAGTTAAAGACTATTTATACTAGTCTTACAAAATAATCAAATTACAAAAATGATCAAATTATAAAAATAACCACTTGAGCATATTGATAGTCTTGAAGTCTTCCTTCCATGCTTCCTTTAAGTCCTCCAAGCTCGTGATAGTTGGAATAATGCTCCAAAGTCCTTAATGACCTCCTTGATTTTCATCACTTCCCTCATAAATCCATTGAGTATGTTGTGGACTTCAAACATTCTTTTAATGAATCTTTCATGGTAGTTTGAGCTCTTCATGGGTGATTGAAAGCTTCCATAACCAAGATAGATTACACCCTCACTTTTGATATCAATCTTACTACCTCAATTTGCATCATTCTCTCCTTCTTGAAAAGAATTCGTCCTCGAATTCAAGTCTTGCAAAATAAATTAGGGAACAACTAGACAAAGATTATCATAATCCATCAAAGTAATGCCAATACAACAAGAAACATCTCCGGGATAAAAACAAACTTTAATCTTCTAACACCAAGAATCACTACAAGCATCCCCAAAAACATCCATAATAAATCATCATTCAACTATGGAATCAAATTAAGCTCTTTAACAAGATCATATCAATCTTTAAATAACTTGTCATCATATTTTAGGGAAAAAATATTGACAAAATCCATCAAGAATGTGTCTTCAAAAGATGGAATAGAATAAGTAAAGAAATTAACACTAAAGCTAGTATCAATTACTTCACTTTCATTTGTAGGTTCATTATTATCCTCCCACATTGTATTCCATAGTGGATTACCATATACCTTGTAGACTTCAAAAGTTGCTACATCATTAACTTCACAATAAATATCTCTATGCTCATCATTAGAAATAGACATGCTATCTTTAAAGATAAAACATTATCTTCAAAGAGAGAAAAATCAATGTATGATGAAGAATCAAAACATCTGAATTCACTCTAAAAAGATAAATATCTTCTTTCACATGATTACCCATGATATGATCTCCATGAGCGAAACAAGAGATAGGATCAACAATACTATGTATACTCAAAGAGTCACTTGTTTGGCCTTCAAACTCATTAGTTCTCACATCATTAGTCGACAACAACTTAAGCTCACAAGAATCAAGAATTTTAGTCCCACACTTAAACTCAACTAGTGAAGTAAAGTTAAGATGCAATAAACCATCACTATTTTTAACATGACACACATTACCACCAACATCATGAATATCATCACCGTAGAATCAAAAAGCTCATTTTCATCTTTATCAAATAAAGGTGGAGTGTCATACTCAAAATCCTCATTCTTTTCAAAATAACCAACTACATTTTCAACACTAACTTGAGCTTCACTAAATAATTCACAAATTTTCTCAACGAGTGCCATATTAACACAAACACGTTGGCTATCACAAATAATTTCAAGAGAATCACAATCTTTAAATTCAAGCTTATCACAAAGTGACTCCTCAACGCCATTATCAACAATAAAAGTATTCTTTTGACATAAAGAATATTCACAATCCACAACATTACATGTAGTCAAATAATCTCTTTTTAAGTCTTCAAATTCATCATAAGTGTGGACACTAGTCATATACACATTAAATTTAAGAACACCATCACAATAATTTACACAAGTAACTTCAACTAGTGCTTGACTACAACATTCAATATGATTTTCTTCACAAAGAAAAGATTCATTTTGCTCAAAAGAAGAATGACTTTCACCTAAATTAAAATTTCCATCAAGCTTACTTAAAGAAAATAATATACTAGGGTTAGCCATTTTACCTTGAAATGCTCCTAAAATTCCATCTTTACCTTTATTTTTATCATTAAAGCTCACTTGAACACTTGAAGAAATAGTGGGTATCTCGACCAACTCTTGAATCCTCAAAGGTAAAAGGCTTTTCATTGTTCCTTCCTTGATGCCTTCATTTTCAAACTTATCCACAAAAGAGATATTACAACTAGGAGAAGAAGGATTAGCATTAGATTTAAAATAAGAAGCAAACTCTCTCAAACTATCTTTTTCTTCACTTCTCTCAATTTTCTTTTCATCTTTCTTTTCATTTTTTCATTTTCAATTGTTTTTCTCTTTTCTTTTGGCAACTCACTCACTACCCTCAACTCAAACTCTTCTTTTTCCACTCTTGAGTCGCCACTTGTCACTCCTTTATTCCTCTCAATCTTTTCTCTCTCAAGATTATCTAAAGTGGGACAAGGCCCAAGAATTCTTTTTGAAGAATTAGGATGACTCTTTACTTCAACTTTGAACTTTACACCTTGAGAATCATCAACTTTTCTCTTCATGTTCTTGTCTTTAACAATGACATATTTTTTCTCAAATTTTGCCTTTCTTCTTGTCAATCTTAGCAACTCCAAGTACCTTTCTTTCACCTTAAAAAGTGTAGATGCCACAAAGATATGCCATTGATCTCTTAGAATGACACGGCATTTGTTAGTCTTTTTGTCAAATGTAGCTTCACTTTTAATAGTTCAAGGCCTCCCAAATAACAAATGACAAGCTTTCATTGGGATAACATCACATAACACTTCATCTTGAAATTTGCCAACTTGAAACTTTACCAAAACTTATTTTGTGATCTTTAAAGTTCCTTATTCATTTGACCATGACAATCTATATGGTTGAGGATGTTTCCTAGTATTCAACTTTAAGTGCTCAACCATGATTGACCTTACAATATTTATGAAACTCTTGTTATGAATAATCATGGCACCACTAACTCCTTCAATTTTACAATAAACATGTTCTTTCTTTCTTCCCCAAATTGATCAAGGCATGCTTCATCACACTCATGGTGTTTAATAAAGTGGTCTTCTTTAATCAAAGCATTCAAGTAACTATTAGGACGATGTAGAATATTTCTATCATAAGTAGCTTATCTATTCACCTTTCATCTCAATTTTTTTGTTAAAGATCTACCACCACCTCCTCCAACAAAATAAACATAGGAACTAACACCATCCTCATGCTTAGAATTAGAACTATAGTAAGAAGATGAACAAGAATATTCTCTAAGAATTTCCTCATTATCATTATCATGCCTATAGTCACTTTCCTCACTATTAGATTCATTACAATAGGAGTACGTGGAAGAGTCATACCTTGAAGCATCTCCATCTTCAAAGTCATTATTGGAAACGTAAGAATCTTCATACTTACATTCTTCATCATAGGATCTATAATCTTCATTTGCTCCATAATCTTCATCATAGTAACCCTCACTATTGTCATAATCATAGTATTCAAAATCATCATCACAAGGATCATCCGAAGCTATGGAAGACATGATTGCAACCAATAGAAAGTAGCAACAAAGTTATAGAACCTCACCAATTCATCTCGCACGTGTATCACTCAAGATGAAATCACTCAACGTTCGTGTATGCACTCAAGGTCAAGGCTTTTAGACCTCACTCAATTAATCTCACCAACTCTCGTCTTTTCTCTCTCAAGGAAATGTCCTCAAATCTCTTCAAGAACCAACAACTCAATAAACTCAAAGTAAGCCCCAAGTATCGGTTCGGAGTGGAGTTTATGGTTAAACAAAGAAGCACAATAAAATTAGTAGGACTTGAATCAAACAATTCACAACGAAAATAAAGAAAAAAGCAAGAAGAATTGGCACAAAATGAATTAGAGCACACAATTACTAATACAAAGGATAAGAACAAGTATCCTAAAATATTAGTAAATGATTAGTTATGAATGACGAGTAGAATCTAGAATCAACAAGAAAGTCATCAAAATTGATCAAATCTATCAACATCCAACTCAAATAAAGTTTACCCAATCAATATGGAGCATTTCTAAGCATCACCCAGTAAATTTTGAAGTAAGGAATCAACTCAAACTCAAAAAAAATTAAGAAATTCGTAATAGAAAAATAGCTCACTTTCGAAACCCAAAATTTACCCCTAATTCATCATTAGATCCTGAAGTTGAAACCTAATATAGTTTATCCATAATCAAAACAACTTAAATCCAAAAGATGGTGCAAAATTTTACACAAAAGAGCTCCAAAACTCAAATTTTCGCACTACAAAGTGCTGAAATTTCAACTGCAAAAATGAAAAAAAAAAGAGGATAAATTTTGATCCAAATCAACTCTAAATGTTTCCAAATTTCATATTCTACATGTGTAGACTATTTCCGAAATCCCAACACCCACCCGAAAATTACTCCAATTTTCGGATCCCAATTTTTTTTCCGTTTTTTTAATAGAAAAAAGCTAAAAATTAAGAATTGTAGGAACAATTCCTTTTTCAAGCTCTAATACCAATTGTTGTAATATGGATCCAAGATAACACAAAACAACCAACACTAGATAGAAATATAGGGAGAAGAGAAAGAAATTAAGAGAGATAGAAACTTGAAAGGATTTTAATCAATTAAATAAAAGCAAGTATTCAATTAAATGATTACAATACAAGTGACAAATAAAATTGAACTCATACAAGTAAAACTCACCCAAGTAATCAAGTGGGTTCAACTCAGAGAGATAAGAGATTTCCCCAAAACATACAAAGGAGCCTAAAACCAAGTGTTCATCCAAAAACTAGTCAACCTAATGTCAAAGAGTTAAAGACTAATTATACTAGTCTTGCAAAAATAATCAAATTATAAAAATAACCACTTGAGCATATTGATAGTCTTGAAGTCTTCCTTCCATGCTTCCTTTAAGTCCTCCAAGCTCGTGATAGTTGGAAGAGTGCTCCTTGATTTTCATCACTTCCATCATAAATTCATTTGAGTATGTTGTGGACTCTAAACATTCTTTTAATGATTTTTAATGGTAATTTGAGCTCTTCATGGGTGATTGAAAGTTTCCATAATCAAGATATATTACACCCTCACTTTTGATATCAATCTTGCTACCTCGATTTGCATAAGTATTTCATAGATAGTGTCAGTAAAATAGCCTGTGAAGAAAATAGAGAGTGCGAGCAATATTGTAGTGAGGTGAAAAAATCAAAAGAGAATTATTGTGTAGTGGCCTTGGGAGTATTGTACTCGGGTTCACTAATGTAAAATTCTTCATTATAGTGGATTAGTTTGCTCCTCTTGGGGCTGTGGTTTTCTCTCTTATTCAGAAGGATTTCCACGTAAAATATTAGTGTCATTATTGCTTTTTTATCATTGTTGATTACCCGTATATTAGTGTTCCGCTTGTATTGCTAATAATACATCGAGAATATTATTTCAGAGTGCGGATATTATTTTTGGACGGGTGCTGCAATTAAAGTGTTTCATATTTATTTCCACGGATTATTTACCTATAAGTAAAATTTGCTGACCGATTCTCAATAATATGGCGTGCCGTCTTATGGTTGGTGATCAATTTAACCACTAGGCAAATAACCATTTGTCCAAATCTAAAAGATTAGGTTATTCTACTCGTAGTTGCCGGGAAGCATGTAATTGTTGTCACTCTCACCCCAATAAAGATATACACTCTTAGTATCGTGTCTATTCGAAAATAACTGCATGGTTAAACCCAAAGTGGCATTTTCTTGCCTAAAAATTATAGGAAAAGGACAAGGTCGGCATCTATCTCAATTCTTAACTATCTCAATAAATTTACATTATCTTTTTATTCTTTGTTCGTTAACTAATGATTGTATTATAAATTAGAAGCACTAAACAATTATATTGTTACGTTCATATATATACTCCAAAGCACACATAATACGTCCTGGGCTAACTAGAGGGTATTACATTCTTTAATGTATTTATTGAGTTGAATAGTTTGTTTGGACAAGCTTATTTATCTCTAAAGGTATTTTTTTTGTTTTTTTAAAAAAAATGCTTATTTAAAAAAATTGAGGTGTTTGGTTAAGCTTTAGAAAGAAAATATCAGTGTTTTTGGGGAGTAGCAGAAGCTGTTTTACAAAAGCTAAAAAAATAGCTTTTCCCCATAAGTATTTTTTAAAAAAAATACTTTTGAGAAAAATACACTTAGGATCACTTTTTAAACGCTTGGTCAAACACTAATTGCTGCTAAAAGTGTTTTTTAAATGAATTGGCCAACCATTGTTTCTCACAAAAACTACTTTTTTGATTTTTTTTTTTTTTTAAATAAGCTGATTTTAGAAGCTTGACCAAACAAGCTATAAGTCATATGCACTAATGGTGCAATATGTGTGTCTATCTATCTATCTATCTATCTATTTATCCCTCCCTCTCTCTCTCTCTCTCTCTCTCTCTCTCTATATATATATATATATATATATATATATATATATATATATATATATATATATATATATATATAGAATAGAATTTGTTGTATATCTGATGTATATTCTTGTAATAAATTAAGATAGCCTTAGCTTGATTTTAGTAATCATAATCAGCACGAAATCAGTGATTATGATTTGGTTTAGCTTAATCTTAGAGATTGATTTAGCTTGATTTTAGAGATTAGGTTTTCTTGATTTTAGCCATAACTCTAGATTACATTCTTGTATATAAAGAGACTCTACATCAAAGAAACAGTGAGGCAAACAGTTCATATTTCATATCTTTTACGGTATCAAGAGTCTAGGTAATACATACCTTAATCAGCCGATTGATCAGTTTGCCGGCAACCAATCTGCATCTTCGTCGTCGACCTAACTCTTTTAGTTGTCGACCATCCCTCCCCCTCTGTTTTCACACTCCCCTGTTTCGCCAGAAAATCATGCCTGTCAACCAAACCGCAAACCCAAACACTGCCACCATGGCTGTCACACCATCTCATTAGGTTCTTCTTTCTCATCCTGCTCTTGCGGTATCGAATATCAACAGTTTTATTAAAGTAACCCTTGATATCAAAAAAGGATAGTATATCACCTGGTCGGAACTCTTCACCATTCATGCTAGATTTTATAAAGTTCTAGACCACATAATACCTCCATCGACAAAGCCAGATTCACCCCCATCTCTTCGAGAAACAGACCCAGAACTTTAGGCACGCCTTGACGCCACTGTTTTACAATGGATATATAGCACAATCTCAGAAGATCTTCTCAACACCATTCTTGAACGCAATTCCACTGCGGAAATCGCATGGAACCGGCTGAAAGACATTTTCTCCGACAACAAAAATTCTCGAGCCCTCTATCTCGAACAAGAATTCTCAGCAATCCAAATGTAAAGCTTCCCTAATGACTCTTTCTATTGTCAACATCTCAAATCCTTAGCAGACCAATTATCCAACGTCGGCGCCACTGTGTCGACGAAAGATTGGTACTCCAACTGGTTTTGGGTTTGACAGAAGACAACGCAACCGTCGGGTCTCAGATCCGCCATAGCGACGCCCTTCCCCCATTTTACAAAGCACGATCAATGATTGTTTTGGAAGAAACACCAAGGGCGAAAAAGATCGCCGCCAACACCACCACCGGCGACAATGCCTTGCATGTCACTTACGATCATTCGAGTGGAAATCATGGCGGAAATCGAAAGAACAACAACCGAAATTCAACAAATCATAGCGGTAGAGGTGGTGGAAGCAACATTCGCAACGAAAAAGGGAAGAAAGGAAACGACGGTGGCCGTGGAAGCCAACCGCCGACTGGAACGGGAAGCTCGTCTGGAATGGGAGGCGGACAGAATTATGGTCAATTAGGGCAGAGACCTAATTTTAATTTTAACAACTGGGCCGGGCCGCAAGGTTATGTGCCTTGGCAGTACTGGCCCAGTCCGCCTTGCCCTTACCCAACTGCTGGACCAACCCAATTTTATAACAAACCGAGAATTTTAGGGCCTAGACCTCCTCAGGCCCACGTAGCAGCAGTCCAGTCGGCCCAATCCACATACTCTCCAACCGACATTCAACAAGCCATGCATACTCTCTCAATTTCCCCTCCGGATGATCAATGGTATATGGATACCGGAGTCACATCTCACATGACTGCAAACGGAGGTAATCTTATGTCTGATTTAAATAAGAGTAATCATCGTAATATTACCGTTGGTAGTGGCCATAAAATTCCAATTGTTGGTTGTGGAAATGCATCTTTACCTAAACCTCATCCACCTTTAAAATTGCAAAATGTTTTACATGCCCCACAATTAATTAAAAACCTTATTTCTGTTCGGAAATTTACCGTTAATAATTATGTGTCTGTTAACTTTGATCCTTTCGGATTTTCTGTGAATGATTTTCAGACGGGGAAGCTTTTAATGAGGTGTAACAGCATGGGTGACCTATATCCAATAACCACAACACCTCAGTTTGGAATATCAACACCTTGTACCTTTACAGCTTTATCTCCCGAATTATGGCATAGTCGTTTAGGACATCCGGGAGCTATTGTTCTAAGCTCTCTTCGCCAAAATAATTTTATTTTTTGTAATAAACTTCGGGATAATTATTTTTGTCAATCTTGTTCCTTTAGGAAACAAGTCAAACTGCCTTTTTATGACTCGTCATCACTAACCTCTTCGCCATTTGATATTGTGCATAGCGACCTTTGGTCATCACCTATCTTGAGTTCAGGTGGTCATCGTTATTATGTGTTATTTCTTGATGACTTTACCAATTTCCTATGGGTTTTTCCAATTGCCAATAAATCTCAAGTCTACTCCATGTTCATGACATTTTATAAATACATCAAAACACAATTTGAAAGGGAAATTAAATATTTTCAATCCGACAATAGGAGAGAATACAACAATGCGTCCTTTCATAATTTAGTGAATCACATGGAATGAGATTTCATTTTTCATGTCCTCATACATCTTCCCAAAATGGAAAAGCCGAAAGAAAAAATTCGAACCATAAACAATATCACCAGAACTCTCCTCACTCATGCCTCTCTACCTCCTACATTCAGGAATCATGCATTACAAATGGCTACCTATTTGCTAAATATAATTCCCAACAAAAAGCTTTCATATCAAACACCCACAAAAATTCTCTACCAGAAAGATCCGTCGTATTCCATCTCCGGGTTTTTGAATGTCTTTGCTATCCCTTAATTCCTTCAACCTCTCGACATAAATTGCAAGCTAGATCAACACCTTGTATTTTTTTGGGATACCCAGCAAATCATAGGGGTTACAAGTGTTATGATTTATCGAGTCGAAAAATAATTATTTCAAGGCATGTCATTTTTTTTATGAAAATAGCTTTCCTTTCTCCAAACTACACGCCTCTAATCCATTCACCTATGAGTTTTTGGACACAGGTTTTCTAACTCCCCCACATCTGCTACATCCTCCCCCCCACAGGTGCAACAACTACCGACTCATTCCTCTTCTAATGAGTCGGTCCAACAACAACAGGAAAATCCAATTCCTACACAAGCTGACTCTACCCAACCTACTCCCATCCAATCACCAACAAGCAGTGGCGGCAATGATTCTGTACTACCTCAGCCTATAATAACTCAACAACCTACCCAATCAAGTCCACAAATAAATCCTCCCCCATCCCCACAAATAAAAACTAGATCCCAACATGGAATTTTTAAAACCAAAAGACTCTTCAATCTTCATACAACTACTCAAAATTCCATTTCTCCTTTGCCCACAAATCCCATTAATGCATTAAACGATGATAACTAGAAAATGGTCATGAAAGATGAATACGATGCTCTTATTCAAAATAATACGTGGGACTTAGTGCCACGACCATCGAATGCTAATATTATTCAAAGTTTGTGGATTTTCAGGCATAAGAAGAAATCTGACGGGTCTTTTGAAAGGCACAAAGCCAGACTTGTAGGTGATGGTGCAGGACAACAAACTGGTGTAGATTGCGGAGAAACATTCAGTCCGGTGGTCAAACCGACTACTATACGGACAATAATTAGCATTGCACTATCAAAATATTGGTGTCTCACTCAACTAGATGTCAAAAATGCATTCTTACATGGACATCTCAATAAAGCTGTCTATATGTACCAGCCATCGATTTTTCGTGACCCTCAACACCCTGATTATGTATGCTTGCTCAAGAAATCTCTATTTGGCCTTAAATAGGCCCCTCGTGCTTGGTACCAGCGTTTTGCATATTATGTGACAACATTGGGATTCTCTCACAACATTTCAGACCATTCTTTATTTATTTATCGTCGAGGCAAAGATATGGCATATATTCTCCTTTATGTGGATGATATCATCCTAGCCACTTCATCAAATGCTCTTCAACAATCCATTATGTCTAAACTGGGCTCTGAATTTACTATGAAAGATTTGGGTCCACTAAGCTATTTTTTGGGTATATCTGTCACCCGACATCCAGGAGGATTATTTCTTTCACAAAAGAAATATACAGAGGAGATTATTGAGTGGGTCGTCATGTCTTCCTGCAAACCATCCCCTACATTGGTGGACACAAAAGTAAAACTAAGCATCTCTTCAGGTAATCCCTATCATGATCCGACTGAATATCGTAGTCTTGCCGGCGCATTGCAATACCTGATTTTCATAAGACCCGACATCTCTTATGCGGTTCAACAAGTATGCTTATTTATGCATGACCCAAGAACTCAACACATGTCTGCATTGAAGCATATCATTCACTACATTCAGGGTACACTTGAATTCGGACTTCACATTTACCCCCTCTTCAATTAATAAACTCATCTCATACACTGACGCAGATTGGGGTGGATGTTCGGATACTAGACGGTCAACCTCTGGTTATTGTGTTTACCTTGGATATAACTTGATATCCTGGTCTGCGAAACGACAACCTACCTTATCCCGATCCAGCGCTGAAGCAGAATACCGCGTGGTGGCTAATGTCGTATCAGAATCCTGCTATAAACAATATCACCCGAACTCACCTAACTCATGCCTCTCTACCTCCTACATTCTGGAATCATGTATTACAAATGGCTACCTATTTGCTAAATATAATTCCCAACAAAAACTTGCATATCAAACACCCACAAAAATTCTCTACCAGAAAGATCCGTTGTATTCCCATCTCTGGGTTTTTGGATGTCTTTGCTATCTTAATTTATTACAATAATATACATCATATATACAAACTTCACTGTCCAGTGACGAAAGCCACATGGGTCTATTGTGACAATGTTAGTGCGGTTTATCTTTCCGGCAACCCAGTTCAACATCAACGCACTAAACATATTGAAATGAATATACACTTCATACGTGAGAAATTCGCTCGAGGTCAAGTACGTGTCCTACATGTTCCATCACGCTATCAAATTGCCGATATTTTCACCAAAGGACTCCTGATGCAACTCTTTGATGACTTTCGAGATAGTCTCAACGTACGTAAACCTCTCATTTTGACTAAAGGGGTATATTAGAATATAATCTGTTGTATATTCTTGTAATAAATTAAGATAGTCTTAGCTTGATTTTAGTAATCATAATCATTGATATATGATTATGATTTGATTTAGCTTAATCTTAGAGATTGATTTAGCTTGATTTTAGAGATTATGTTTTCCTTATTTTAGTCATAACTCTAGCTTACATTCTTGTATATAAAGAGACTCTACATCAATAAAACAGTGAGGCAAACAGTTCATATTTCATATCTTCAGTCATATAAGTCTTTGATATTCATAGTCTATCTCCTTAAAATAAAATATATATATATATATTTTTTTTTTAATTCTGGACTCTGTCCAGTCACTAGTCCTAGGTTACTATTTATCATCCCTACCATTTATACTGTTGATTACTGTTTCTGTTTTTATCATACTATAACTATTCACTTCTTCTTCTTAACTGTTCATCTCTTCTTCCAAGCATTACCCCTGCTATGGCGATCGTCTTTAACCACACCCAAAAGCGGCCACAACAGTCCTTCAGCGGACATCAACAGGCCAATAATCAACCACCGTTGACATAGGAATTTACAGGTTAATCCATGGAGGCCATAACGGTGCTCATCAGAGAACCATATACTAAGTTAAAAAGATAACCGTGTCTAGGCATGTTATGATAAATATTTCAACAGTAATTTTCGGTATTCATGGCAGATATTATAACAGTAACTCAAGATTCATGATGAAAATAACAACTGTATATTAACATGGTTTCTTGCAATCCTGCAAGATTTTATATATATATTCAAACATAATTTACATTGTAGGAGATAAACTACTGAATAGTAAAACTTACATGTCTGAAGTACAAGGAGATTTCCCTTTCGGGAGTCCCGGAAACTGCTACTCCTACTGGGGAAACTTCAAAGAAAAACTTTACAAACTATCTTACATATGGTTTTTGTTTATACAAGGGATGGTGGAAATGGATGTGTTTTGGGGAAGAGTCTCTCTCTCTCTGAGTGTGCTTCAGCCTCTCTAGCTTCTGCTTCTTATTGTAAGAGAGTTTGTAGTGTGGTATATATAGGGGTCTGCGGACTTCAACTTCGGATTTCAAACTAAAAAGGAATCTTCAAAAGGTTTAGTTGGGTGCGCTTTGGGCCCCATCATCACTTTTGCTTTTTGAAAATCGTCCTCTTTATTTTGTCGTCTGCTGTTGCTGGCTATCTACTTTCCGTAAAGTTTGATTTAACTTTTCGTAAAGTGGGATAGTGTTGTCTTGTCTGTCTGCTGGCTATCGTCTTTCCGTAAAGTTGGACTAACTTTCCGTAAAGTAGGATAGTGCTGTCTATTCCATTTTGTCTCTGTCTTGTAGTGACGTCTTTTCAGCTTTGCTAGCTGTCCTTACGTGTCTAAATTATGTAAGGCCACCGAATCAAAACTCATGCCTGAGTCATAGGCGTCGTTTGGGTCCTGTGCATCCTGTTCATAATTATCGTCGGAATCGGTGTCTGAAACATGGTCTTCTGGTACCTGGAAGAAATTACTACTTAGTGTACCAAGTCCGGGGTCTGAAGGAATTAATGGTTCATCCGTTAATTCTATCGCAACCGTGTGTATGTCTTTTTCCGGTTCTGGGGTGTTGTTTGCTATCTGTTCTCGAAATATTTGTTCGAGAGTGTCTTTTATAATTTGTTCTATGTTCTTTTGTTGTCTCTTCTTTGTCTGCTTACTCCTTGCTCGGGATGTAGATCCTGTAAGTGTTTGCGGGAGTTTGCGTCTATTTTTTGAGGATGTTGCTTCCTCATTTTCACTTTTGGGCAAAGTGACAGCCGTCAACGGGTTTGATAAGTCTTTACCGGCAACCGTTTGCACCGGACTAGTTGTATCTATACCTGATACAATAGGTTTCTCAGCATTCAGAAGGGAATGCTCACCTGTCTCATCCATTTTAGCAGGAGATGGAGAACTCTGAGTCTGAGCCTGTAGTTTAATTTGTCTGAGAATGAGTTCTAATTTAGTGGCTTTTTCTAGGAGGTGTATGTTTTGTATTTGGAGTTCTTCTTTTGTCTGGTTTAGTCTTTTGAAGGCCTCCGTCATTGTACTACAGTGATCACAAAATATCACTTTGTCTGTGTCTCTTTGTATTTTGTATTGTGGAGTCTGGTTTTGCTGGTGTCTGAGTGATGGAGAGAGGTAATAGTTGGGTCCGAGGGTTCCTCGGGCATAATCTAGAGCTTCGGTAAAGTCATTGAAACCTTTGAATAAAGGGGTTTTAAAATCCTTTATCGAGTCCATTACTTCCAACCATGTCTGAAATACTCCGTTTGTCTTTCCGTGAACCACGACATAAAATTTAAATTTTTTGTCTCGGTTTTTATCATGGAAATAACAACATGTACTATTTAGGGTGGCCACAAAGTGGCTATTGTCTTTTCTGCTGTGGGCTATCCACAGGTTGTCTACTAAGCACTTCTGCTGTTTGTCTATTGTAAAGTCTGGCAAAACCTTGAAAGTCATGTTAGAAGGGGGGTAAGATATTAAGTTATTCTTACCAAAAATGAGTCTTTCTAAGGGGGGAGTCTCAAGGGCTGTTATGGGCCTGAAATTCAGGTTCCCCAATACAGATTGTCTGTAAGTGTCTGCGGGTTTGGCTGGGCCTTTCCCTTTGTCTGTGGGTTTGGCTGGGCCTTTCCCTTTGTCTTTTTGAGCCTGCTGAGACGAGCTCATATTTCTGCAATATCAAAAAAGAGATTAGCCTGTACCAAGTTTTATATATCTTGGAGTTTTTTGTTTAGTTATTGCTAGTCTACTTAATTGGTCTGCTAAGTTATTATCTTTGCCTTTTATATGTTCGAACGCTAAGTTATATATTGATATAGTGTCTAGGAAATTTAGCCACCTGCGTCTACTACTACTTTTATCGTTTATTTTCTGGTGAAACTTAACTATAGCTTCACAGTCTGTTCTTACTAAAGTCTCTGCTTTGTTTAGAATGTGTAGTCTGAAGGCGTTTAGAGCGTATATTACTGCTAGTATTTCTACGTCTATACTGCTCATATTACCTTTTTCTCGATATTTGCCACTTTGGTAGGCGCAAATACGTTCTGATGTTTTGCTACAATATTTATTAGTCTTGGCTTTTAACACCGCGCCCCATCCTTCGAAACTTCCATCCGTTTCTATAATCAGATAGTCGTTTTCTAAAGGCATACTTAGATCCGGGATGTTCTGGATCTGTTGCTTTAGGAGCTTAACTATTTTAATGTCTTCGGCGTTAAAAAAATTTTTGCCCTGTAGAACCTGTTTTTGAGTAAAGAGGTCCAGCCACCTTACCCAAATCCTTAATAAAGGTTCTTGCATAGTTCAGAATTCCTAAAAACTTCTGAAGGTCTTTGGTATTATCAAGTCTGTCAGGCATATCTAGTGCCTTTTTTGCTATATGGGGTTGGAGCTTAATCTTGCCTTCCCCAATTGTAACACCTAAAAAGTCTATGTATTTTTTACACAGTACCATCTTCTTTTTGCTGATAATTAGTCCATTACTCACAAAAAGTCTGAAGACAGTCTGAAGATGTCCTAAATGTTCTGTCATGTTACTACTAAAAACTAAAATATCGTCTATGTAAACTATTGTAAATCTTTTATATTCTCCAAATATATCGTCCATTTTTCTTTGGAAGATAGGTGGAGCAGTCTTTAGACCAAACGGCATTACTAGCCATTCGAAATGTCCTTCTGGACAAGTGAATGCCGTCCATTCTATACTGGCGGGGTGCATCTTGACCTGCCAATAACCTGATTTACAATCAAATTTACTAAAAACTGTTTTTCTCTGAATTCTATTAATTAATTCAGTTTTGTCTGGTAATTTATATCCGTCGCTTCGAGTGTTGTCGTTTAATCTTTTATAGTTGATCACCATTCGTGCTTTACCTCTAACCTGTTCAGAATGGTTTCTCACAATAAAAGCGGCTGACCTATGTTTCGAAGTGGATCTCTTTATAATTTCTAGATCTAATAATTCTTTAATTGTTACTTTAAAGTCTTCTAGGTCTTGATTTGTGGATTCTATAGAAGCAGTCTTTATTATGTATTCAGGATTAATAATATCTAGTTTGCACAAGATTTTATTATTATCCCAATATCTCAGTGGTTTCTCACCTATAATTTCTAATTCGTCTAGGATTTTTACTATATTGTCTAAGTCTTTTTGATCTTTAATAAATCCTATTTTATCTATACCTTTTCTAAAGTTATACAGGTCTGTAGCTATATCTATTAGATTATAGTCTTTTTCTAGGAAGTTTTCTAGTTCTAAGTATTCTTCTAATACTTCATCCTCGAGATTGTTGCTGTTTTGGCAACAATATTTCTCATTACTATTACATTCTTTACAGCAGCTAACTTGATTATTTAGCTGGCTAATTTGAGACGTCTGATCAACTTTTGTCTCTAACCTTTGTGTCTGAACGGGTGAGTATGTACTATTCTTCTGGAATATAATTCCATCTCTTGTAATAGTACAGCTACCATTATTATTTAACAGAAAATCTAGTCCTATGATAAAGTCTGTTTTTATATTTAAATCTCTTACTAGTATTTTATTTATTTTATAACTAGGATTATAAAATTTATCGCAAGTGTTCATAAAACTAACGCTTGCGTCTTGTAGATAATGTCTATAGAAATTGTGCGTTCCATCCATTTGCATGGCGGAAGACGGCTTGTCTAGAGTTTTAATTAAACTAGGGGGTACTATTTTTTTATTTAAGATACTACTGGTACAGCCTGTGTCTACCAAGGCTAAAGTAGTTATCTCGTAGTCTTTAATTCTAATCTTTGTTAAAAGTCTTAACGAGCTGAATTTTTTATCTTCGTTGCAGATTAACGAACTCCAGCTTCTTTCATCTTCTGATCTGTTCATCAATTCGGAGGAGACTTCAGCATCTTTTTCTACTGCCTCATCTTCTGAAGAATTGTCTAGTTCTATATTTTTTCCTTTTTCTACTCTAGATAGTCTCATTTCTAATGTATTTACTCTAGTTTCTAACGTCATTAATCGGACTGTAATTGTTGAGTCTATTATGTTATGTTCTACTATTTTTTCTAGAGCGTCTTTTTGTCCTATTGTAATATTTAATTCTTTCTGGATACATGAAATGCATCCCTCCATGTAGCACTTCCTGCATCTGGCCCTTTTACTTCTACTTGGGAACCATTTACAGACGCAACATGCTATGCTGTCTATACCTTTGTTCTTTTCAAAGATATGTTCACAATCTATTGTAGTATTTACTAAATTATTTAAGTTTTCATTAATCTGTAAGTCTTCTATTCCTATTTCGTTTATGAAATTGTCTGCTTCGGAATCCGAAGAATCTATTTTGTTACTACCTTCGTCTTGTATGCTTACTATTGAATAAATACTTTCTGTGTCTGACATATATTCGTCTACGCTAATTAGTGTCTCTTGAAAATCTTCTATTAATTGCGCATTCTTAGAATTGTTATTTATTCTTTTTGGGCACGTATTGGCGAGGTGCTCTATACTGCCACAAGTATAGCATTCTAGTCTATTTTTATATGTCCTATCATTTCTGTATTTCCTTATATGTTTACTTTTGTCTAAGTATGGTTTTCTGGCGTTTGACCTTCTAAGATAGTACTTCTTTTTATCGTACCTATCATAGTTTTGATAACCGTACTTCTTTTTCTTTTTATAAGGTTTTCTCTTTTGGGGGTCTTTGTCATAACTTTGAGTCGTGTATATGACGCTTTTACAGAAACTTAACTCGTTTTGTTTGAGTTGTTTTTGTATCTGTAAGTTCGTACACTTCTCTTGGAGGATCTCCATAATATGTTGTATTCTGTGTCCTATTGACCATTTAGCGTTTGGGTTTTGTAAAATCCCTTCCCGCTTTCCCCAACGGTCTTCTATTTCTCTACCTAAAGCTCCTGGAAGTTTGTTAAAGAGCTTTTTGCCTAAGTCTTGATCAAACGAGTTACCGCTGATCGTACAATAATAGAAGAAGTCATTTAGGAACTTCTTTATGTATATCCAATTTCCTATACTAAGTTGTTCTAATTTAATTAGAGCGTTCTTCTGTAAAATAATTAATCCACTATTTGGGTCTTCTCCCGTGATAAGAGTATGAATCTTATTCGTGAAGTTGTAGGGATTCGATCCCATTGACACCAAATGATGAAATTCCTCTGGGAAATTCACCTTGTAGGCTTCCCATAAAGCCTTAGTAGATTCTCCTAGGAAAGTCTCTAAGTATTTATACATTGTCTCAGAGTCTGTTTCTACATAACTCTGTATATAGTCTGCCACCACGATCCCTTTCCATAAATCTATTACGGAATTCCATCTCTGGGGGTCATGTGCTGCTATATTTAAAATTTTACCTCTGTTTCCTCCTTCTTGGAGGGTTATATTCTCTTCTATGGGTAGTCTTTTACCTGATGGCTTAACCTGCTGTTGTACAGGGTCTTCTGCTGTTCTAAATACTCTTCTTCGGGGTACATTACCCGTACTAGTATTTACTGTGATGTTCTCTCCAGTTGTTCTCTGGAAAGACTTCTCACTAGATAGCGACATCCCCCAGTCCATGCAAAAGATAAATCTTTATGTAATTCTATTTAATAGTATGGATTGATAACCTAAAGTTAAATAATAAGTACGATACTATAATAGATTAAATTACATTAATACCGTAAAAAATTAGTTATACTTTTGGTTTATAAAAATTAAATCCTTATTTATGTAGAATTAGGGATACTGAGGAGAAGGGATAATAGAGTATTGAGGATGACAAAAGGGAGTTTTATTTTTTCTCATTGGACCAGACTGAATATTGAGGATATAGAGTAGACTGATTCATAGGGTGGGTAGAAATGGGTGAGGTAGTTGGACATACTTGATACTACTGGTCATTAAAGAATATCTGTAATCATTTATTTTCTCTAATTAAATTATTTATCTTATATATGTACATATAAAAAATATGTCAAAAGCCCATAAAGTACGGTAAAAACCGTATTATACTGTTCGAGAAGTACAGGTTTGTTCTAGATGGAGGCAGATTGTAAACCATATTTAATTAAATATTGCAATTCAATCTATACATATTTAATTAACATATACGCTGAAAGATTTTATTTCTCCTGTACTTATTCATATATCAGCTAGCTTAATGGTCTTAAACGTAGAAGATTACTTTATACGTGTGATAATATGTTATTTTACCATCTAAACTCTACTTATCCACCTTGGGTTACATCGTAAGCTAAATTGTATAAAATGCACGATTCTGTTTGATTTCAATGTTTGGGAGTTTCGACTTGATTTCACCTTCTCATCTAACTAAATCGACTATCTACTTGTACTCCCAAATATGGAAATTAACCTTGATATTATATATTATATAAAAACAGACCTTTTGCTTTACTTGCACTTGGTTAATTTGTCCTAGGTTAAGAAAACTATAGCTTGTAAAGTTAGAAATGAAATAGCGAGACCAAATAAAAATTAACATTTTATAGCAAATCACTTATAATTTATTTAGGTTATTACAACTTATCAATCAAATGCTTATTTACTAAAGTTATTCGCAATTACCTGATTGTAGCTATTTTTGAATTTGTTCATGCATATTATAACCTAAACTCATGAATTGTATATCCTTAGTGGCAATTTAAAGAATATTCTCTCCCGTCTATAGTAAGTGATTTTTAAAGTTTTGGCACGCTCACTAAAAACAATCATTAATAACATTAATTCAGAGGGTTATTTGATTAAATTGCTTTTATCTCTGCATAGAGAAATAAAAATATGTCAAAATCATTTACTACAACATTAATGCGTACCTCACAATTAGAAATAAAGGTTTTTCCACTGACATTCAGTGAAAAATTTGTGCTATAAAATATAATATTCTCATCTTATTTTCATTAAACTAGTTCACTGGAAAAATGCAAGGTGGGAAACAGATTCCCATTGAAATGCTGGAAAACTTCGTAATTACGTAGATCTTCTAATTCGCTAGAATTCGTTGATTGCTTCGTACGAATTTACAATGGAAAAACTACTCATGTTTGTTGCAAGATTTTTCCGTGTTAAAACACTATTATTTAGATTTGTTGGAAATTTGCCTTTGGCGGGGAGATGCGTCCACCCATCTTTAATGAATTAAACACTAGTGTTCCGCATGTTCGAGGCTTTGTCTCTTCACACATGCATAATCTACTAAGTGAGTAGATGACCGTAGGGCCAAGAATTGTCAAATTTCGTTGAGAAATGAAAGAGATATTGGTCCACGAAGTAAGGTGTTTGAGGCATGAAAATATGGTGTGGGACAAATCTACCACATCGGTGGGAAAATGAAGAATTGCTCTCTATATAAGTTTCTAAAGTGGTAAAGGGTTTGGGACCCCAAGGGGTATCACATGTGTTTAAAGGAGGGAGGACTTAAATGTGCTTGGGTTCAAGGCTAAGCCCACACGCGCGCCGCCGCCCGCCCGTCCTGTCCGGTCTCGGGCTCGGGCTCGGGTTCGTGGGTTGTGAGGACTTTCTGATATTATCTTTTTGGACCCCAAATTGCTTAATATTTACAATTTGATCCCTAGAGTTTCTGAAAAGTTGATTTTGGGAAAGACGGAAGGCAGAAACTTTCTGCCTACCGTTTGGTCAGTTTTTTGGAGCATTAACCAGCCATTACTTGGTTGTTAACTACTCCATAAACAGCCCTCCTTCATGACCATAAATCATTTCTGCCTACCGTTTGGACTATTTTTTGGAGCATTAACCAGTCATTACTTGGTTGTTAACTACTCCATAAACAACCCTCCTTCATGACCATAAATCAGCCTCACTAATTGCATTAAACATGCCATTTTCAGCCTCCATAATGGCCATTAACAGCCCTCCTAATGACTATTTACAGCAGTGTTTTGGGCAGTTGAACAGCCCTCTTGTGATGCTATATATTGAGCTGTTTTGGCTCAATTATGGAGACACATACATGACTGAAAGTCAGCACATAACAGTGAGCAAACAGACAGAAAATAGCACAAAACGCAGCTCAAAACAGTGAGCAAACAGTCAGTGAAAAACACTGCAAAAATAGTGAGCAAAGACCCTCATATACACATGATATACACAACAGAGACACACTATATACACAGAGATAAAACAGAAGAGTAAACATAAACTCTTCCTTCCTTTTCCATATCTTCAGCAAGTCGATTCATATTTGTTTTCTTCGTCAGGCTCAACCTATTGGCTTTGTAGCGTTGAGATTAAAGTGTTGTTTTATCTTGGGAGACTATTGCCCGCTAACGTAAAAGCATATATACGGGGCAATCTTGTCTTAAGGACATAGGACAATCACTCGACTCAACACACAACGTTGTAACCATCCAGATTTAGTTGTTTCTTGATTTCAGGTTATCAAGATTCAAGACACAACAAGCTTCGGCAGTTTTGAAGATTGACCATTTATTTATCCTTTCGAACACTTGTAATATTTATTTACTTCCCGTACTGCTTTATAAAGTACAATAGAGTACCAACAAGATTTTTACCACTGACATTTGGTGAGAAATAAAATTAGTAGAAATTTGAGATTTTTTTAGTAGCGTCTTCTTTTAAATTACTTATTTTATATCAAATTTGAAAGATTGAAAAATCACTTATCCGCGTGGACAAAAATAAGTACTACAAATGTGGATTTTGTGGGCATGGTAGCTCATGTCATAGTGGTATTATAATAATCATATTGTGACATAAGAAAATCTAAAATGTTGATGCATCTATCAATGTCAATATGGTAGCTGTGAAAATGAAGACAAAAAGCGATATAGAGGAAAATGGCTGCTTCTTTCTGAAGATTTGACACAGAGAAAATACCGCACCTTTATATATAGGCATGCTCGCTGCAATCCGTACTTCCCTCTCACGAGAAGCAAGCAAGTAATGGATCAGGAAAATCTACCACCAGGGTTTAGGTTCCATCCAAGTGATGAAGAACTCATCACATATTATCTGAGTAACAAAGTTTCTGATTTCAACTTCACTGCTAGAGCCATTGCTGATGTTGATCTTAACAAATCTGAGCCTTGGGATGTCCCTGGTACCCTACCTATCTCATCTTTGGATTCAGATAAATCCATTTGCGTCTACCCTCTTCTTGATTTCTTTCTTTTAATCTGTTTAATTTTCCAACAAATTTGATTGAAAATTGAGCTGTGATATCTGAAGTCAACTCATATGGATTACTCGCCCTGTTTCTATTTACGTGATACATTTTTATTTTTTAGGTTTGTTTAAAAATATATGATATAGAAATGATTTAATTTGAAACATTTCATTTTACCCTTAATAATGTGTTTTATATTATTTAGTCATACAAATATCTATAGTTTGATTTTAGATCAGAAGTTTCAAAAGTTTTTTTCTTTTCTGCTAATGAAATTATGTGCATCACATAAATTGTGACGAATGGAGTATTAAATGATTTTGCAGTGAGTTCCCACTATATACTATCTATCTTTTTGTTTTTACTTAATTCAATGTATATAGGAGTAGTATTTATTAAACGTTATAGCGTACATATTGCAATTTGTATGTTCATATATACATGAACGGAAGAATTTCCTATGTGAATATGCTCAGAAATAGCAACAACTATGAATTTTAAGAAAATCGTTAAAAGAAACTGCTGAATCAAATTAATTCTAAGCTTATCTTATTTCAAAAGTTTAATGTTACGTTGCACTTATATATATCAAAATAATGAGTTATTTGTACTTGTTAAATTAAATGTTCTACAGCGAAAGCGTCAATGGGAGAAAAGGAATGGTATTTCTTTAGCCTTAAAGATCGCAAGTACCCAACGGGCCTTCGAACTAACGAGCAACAGAAGCAGGCTACTTTGGAAAACAACAGACAAAGATAAGGAGATTTATCGTGGTGGAGTCCTAGTTGGGATGAAGAAAACTTTGGTTTTCTACCGAGGGAGAGCATCTAAAGGTGAAAAAACCAATTGGGTTATGCATGAATATAGGCTAGAAACCAAGCTTGGTTTCAAACCTTCAAAGGTAATTTTATTCTATCGTACATTCTATTATTTTCAGACCTTATTTTATGGGACTACACTAGGTATATTGTTATTGTTGACAGGAAATTAAACACACACAAAATGAATTAAGTTATGTACGAATAGTGAAATTTTTTACACTACAATGTAATTTATTTAACATGCTATAGAAAATAATTTAACTTAATTTTTCAAGTTACTAATTGAATCTCACTTGTTACGAACAATTACCCCGCTACTTTTATCTTTAGGTACTTTGATCGTGTAAAAGTTCATTTGAAATGTCGACGTATATAAATAATTAATAAATTCCTTAATACTTACTCCTCCATGTGAAAAAAGAGACATTATTTTTTCCATTAGTCCGTTTAAAAAAGAATGACATTATTTCGTTAAAAATAATGACAATTTTTAAATGTGAAAACAGTTTAATTTGAACTTCCCATTTTACCCTTTATAAAGGTTTTATAGCCACACAAATATTATGATGTGTTTAAACTCTCGGACTATTCAAAGTAAGTAATGTTATTTCGGGCTACTCTGATACATTTTCTTGGATTAGCACCAAGATCGTCCAGGCACTAATGTATCTTTTTTCTTTGCAGGAGGAATGGGTAGCTTGTAGGGTGTTTCATAAGAACTCAACTGCGAAGAAACCACAACCAACATCATCATCCCAACAATCTGACGAAGATTATCATAATTGTGACACTTACACATTGACAAATGAGTTTGGGGATATTGACCTACCAAGTTTGAACGGCTCCAATATTACTTTACATAATTACACCAATGATGATAACATGAATATGAACTTGTCAAGCACTAGTACTCTTCCATTACTTCCTACATCTTGGTCTTCTAGCTTGCTAAGATCTAATAATCTTCCATCAGTGAATCCTTTGTTTTTTAGGGCATTACGGGCATTACAATTTAGGGGTAATTATAATAATCAGCCAAGAGATAATCAAGCTACTACAATTACTAGTACCAATTACCCCTTTAATATTCAATCACAAGGTATTTCTCAATTTGGGATTGATTTTAATCCACTGGAAGCTCCTTCTTCCTCTGTGGTGTTAGATCCTCTTCAGCAACAACAACAACAAGACCAATCATACAAATTGAGCTCTGACATTTGGGAGTAACTTTTTATTGTGCGGTCGCCCGGGTAAGTTTCTGACAATAGGAATATTCTCATGAGCGACCCTACCGTCACGAAAAGTCACATTTCATGTAACGACTAATCATTAGGTGCTTTCGATGTTTACTGTAAATTTAGCATGTCCATATATAGGGGCAAAATTTTAGTTCATAAACAAGCGAGAAAATATGGATTCGTGTTAATTAATCTAGTGTAGTCAGCTGTAATTGACTTGGGAAAATCCCTAGTCTCTATTGTACGTATCTTTTATTCAAGTTATAGCTCCATATTTGCATTTGTATAACACAACTAATTAACTTCGACATGGGAAAGGCTATGTAATTATCCAACTTTGCCTTTTTCTTCTCGGTCAAATTAAGCAGTGGCACTTTTGTTCTTTTAAACATGTTTGATTACTTAAACTGGACAGATACAAAAAAGTTAGCTACTTAAGCTAAATTAATCACTGGGTGATCATTTACGTTCAATGTTTAACTACTACTACTACTACATAAACATGTATAAGAACCAAATCAACCAATTCACTGAAAATTAATTTCTCTGCTAAGGATGAAAATTTAATTCTTTTACGAGACACTCTACTTACCACATTTAATCATAGTTATGATTGAACAACTGTATCAAATTAAAAATGAGATTTTGGTCTGTGAATTAATATGATTAAACCTTTTATATCCGGTGGCAACTAATTGGAATACAAATCTTCTTAATTACTATTGACAAAACATGGAGACACAGTTCAAATGCAAAATATCTCTAGTCCCATAGTCTTGGGCCATGGAGGGCTTAACAAAGCGGTGCCAAAATCTTCTAAAATAACCGGGCAATTAGCACGATTGCCCTATTTTAGGGTGGTCTTTAATTTTTTCCCTTTGCCTTAAACAATGACCGAAAATACCTCTGAGGTTATGGGTTCGAATCTCAGCAGAGTCAAAAAGAAAAAAATCGCAAGGCAAGATTTCATAGAAATTATGCTTATTCGGTCAAAGTTGTATAGAAACTATGTCTGAAGGGGCATATTTTTTATGTAATTATGTCTGAAGGCAAAGTTTTGTTAAAAATTAAGATTATGCTTTGTCCGGCTAGTTACATAGAAACTATGCCCTTAATGCATAATTTCTATACAACTTTGGCCGAATAGACATAATTTCTATGAAAATCTTGACTTGCAATTTTTTTTTTCCTTTGCTGGGATTCAAATCTGGAATCTTAATTTAGCAGATCGATGAATAAAGGATACTTTGAACCACAAATTTTTATTAAATAAGAAGTAGGCACAAAAATAAAAAAATCAGTGATTTAGTGCAAAAATTAAAGACCAACGCATAGGAAAGACAATCCGCGCATAAAAAAGAAACAATCCAGGTAATTGTCGGCTGCAATTATACAGACGGACATATCCGGTTCAAGTCATTTGGTTATGAAATAAATTATCACCGGATTATTACGATGGAATTATAATATGGATTAATCAATCAAGCAGAAGTTGAAATTCAGTTGTAATTCGTATAGTTTAGTAATTTTCTAATGATTAAATTATTTAATGAATATATTTTTATTGGTGGATGTTTGATTAAGAAGAAATGCTCTCCTATTATTATTTACATATTTGATTAGAAGAAAATGTCCTTTTCAAATCTTTATATGTAAAAATAAATATATTTATAAAAAGGGACATAAAATTAAAAATAAATTTACAGAAGACCATAAAATCAATGAATAGAATAATTATAGTACATCCCCATAGTAATTATTCCCTAATATCACGCTCACCTATGATGAACATTTAAATTTGTAACCGCATTTGAGTTTAATAGGGAATCCTAGGTTGGCATGAGAGAGCTTATCATATCCTGACACTTGATGACTAATTGGATAGTTTATTCCAGGTAACTCCGGTATGACTAATTCAGCACGATCTTCAATCTGATTACTTGATACTGATTAGATGACGCCTGCCATGTGTCGACTTCCTTATCAGCCATGCGTAGTATCCATATTTTACTAATACAAACAAAAAGTATGTGATTTTGTTATTTTATCCAAAAATTAGTAATCACATAATTATTCTCCCACATAACTTAATATATAAAAATAATACAATAATTATGAAATAAATGATCCCGAAATTGTCAATCACAAAAATTATACTAAGAGTGTGTTTGAATTGTCTTATTTTAAGTGTTTTTGGCTTTTGAGCTCTTTTATATTTTTGAGGTATTTGTGTGAGATAAAAAGTGCTTTTAAACACTTACATTTATCAGTTGGATGTAAAAAATATTTTCTTACATGGTGACCTTAAGGAGACAGTTTACATGCATCAGTCTTTGGGTTTTAGGGATCCCAAGTATCCCCATCATGTCTGTTTGTTGAAAATGGTCCTTATATGGGCTTAAGCAGGTTACACAAGCTTGTTATAAGAGGTTTGCAGATTATGTGTCTACCATTGAGTTTTCTCACAACAGGTCTGATCATTCTCTGTTCATCTATCATCATGGTACTCTGGCATACATTCAGTTATATGTAGATGATATAATATTGACCTGCATCTTATGATAATCTACGCAAGTCTATCATGTCCCTTCTCAGTTCAGAATTTGCTATGAAAGACTTGCGGTCTTTGAGTTATTTTTTGGGTATAGCTTTCCCTCGTCATACATATGATCTATTTTTATCACAGAAGAAGTATGCGGTTGAGATTATTGAGAGAGCTAACATGTCGTCTTGTAAGTCCTCTTCTACTCTGGTTGATACCAAACCGAAGTTGAGTGCTACTTCTAGCACACCATATGAGGATCCCACACACTATCGGAGTCTTGCGGGGGCTTTTCAATATCTTACCTTCACGAGACTAGATATTATTTATGCAGTATATCAGGTGTGTTTATTTACGCATGATCCGCGAATTGAGCACATGCATGCACTCAAACACATTTACGATACATAATGATCATTTTGAAAACATGGGCATTATTGAATTATTATTTGATTGTTTGTAATTATTCATAATGTGCATCCCTTGAGCTTACGTTGTCATTAATAGAGTGAGATATTGATGATAGAGCGTAACTTTAAAATAGCCTCGACTAATAATCATCGAGAATGGGATATCGATGATATGTTATAAGTCGACATGTGGTCTGCGTCACATTCTTAGAGAATGTAGTATGTCTCATCTGCTACTAGTAATAGTTACTAGTGATGGACACATTGATACTTTTGGAAAGCATTGGTATACCATGCTGATAAACTATTTGTTATACATGTCTAAAGTGTTATCAGCGCGTGGGAGATGAAGATCATTTGCCTTGAGGTCAATACACACCTTGTTTACAGAGTAATGTACTTTCACTCTGTCCTAAGTGTAAACTCCTTATAGGATAAGATACGGCTTGTGTTGGGTGCATTATGATGTAAATTAAGGTGGTAGTTGAGCCAAGAATATGATTCATTCCTCGATTGGATATTCGAGAGAGCACTCAACTTCTCAGTGATATTAGGTTGACCAAGTCATTGGCCAATGTAAGAGACATATTTAGAATATGATCTAGTTGTCGACTAATATAGATGAGATAAAGTGATCAAGTCAAGTGGATAGACACATGGCAAATCCTAAGCTTGATCAAGTGTGTCGCGAATGAAAGGAATTTATCATCTCACATAAATGTTATGTTTGCTGGATTCATGAAAATGTACTTCATATATTGAGTTCGTCATACGACGCAGTCTAGAAGTTCCGTATGGACCTTAATTAGATTAGTGTCGATATATGAAGGCCTATAGGGTCACATTATGTCGATTGTCTCTTCGATATAAGGGTGTATTGAAAAAATATTAAATATTCGATTTGAAATTGAGATATTTAAATTGATAATAACTATGGGATAATTTCTATTAGATAGAAATTATTTAATTAAATCAATTGGATTTTGGATTTAATGTGTTGAATATATATATATATTAAATGAAAACGGGAAACAAAATTTTACATAAGGCTCCGCTGCGCCGACCCGACAGTGAGCCCAGTCAGACTGGTCCACTGCACCTCGGTTTTGGGCCAGGCTTAGAGCCCAACCCTAATCCATTTATGACCTAAAAATCACTATATATACAGCACTAATCTCTAGTTATTAATATACTAAGAACACCAATTCTATAAACTAATTCTAGACTTAGTGTCTAGGACGAAACTCTCTCAAACCTCTGCCAAGATTTCCTGGCTTTCTTGACATAGGAATACACCATAGCATAGTGCTTGCAGTCGAAGGGACAGTCGCGTGTAATCCCTAAGTAAAGACTCCAGATTTATTAACCTGTAAGTGTTCACGTTTTATGTTACAGGTTTCGATTGCCATATAATCATACCAGAAGAAATTGTTAGGTAAGTAGATCAAAATTTTAAACTTCCACTGTGCCTACTTATATGTTTTGAACCCAACAAAACCCTACATTTTATTCATCTCAAACCATTTCATACAATATTTTGTTGGAAATTTACTAATGTGGAATTAAGTTTATCCCATTATTTATGACTCGAACAATTGGGGCCCCGCACGTCAAATGTCGTTTCCACACACGTGCAATCTTACTGCCAAGTATCGTAAATTTCGTTAATGAAAGAAATATTGGTACGTAAGTGAAATGTTTGAGACATAGAATGATGGACGGTTATTGACTAAATAACAAGTGTTCCACGTTGGTAAACGAAGGAAGGATTATGCGAAGTGTAAGATGGTACGAGTCGGAAAAGGGGCCGCGGAGCTGAGAAGGGCAGCGATGCCTCCCGGACTGGGTTGCGGCGCCCCCTTGCAGAGCCGCGACGCCTGATTGGCAATGAGCATCGTGAGTTTCTGGCTGAATTAGCGTCGCGGCGCTAATGTGGCAGAGCCGCGACGCTTCATTGGTAGTGACTGCTAGACGGAATCATAGGTTGGCTGTTGAGGTGGTTTCAATGTCATTGAATCCAGATTTGGAGTTCCAATTCAAGATCAAGAGATTTACAATCTATATTTGCACAAAATATTTTACTTGTTATAGTTCAAAAAGTTTGTGGAATATGTTATTTTGATAAATAATTTTATTAAGAAAATCCGTCATAGAGTTGCATCATGCAAACTGATAAAAAAAAATCAATTTCAAATTTCAAATGTAGAGGAAACATAAGAAGGATTCGATTCATTTCCCATGATAGTAATATTTTGAATATTCAAAATGATGAAATTGTTGGTACTCTATCGTACTTTATAAAGCAGTACGGGATGTAAATAACTATTACAAATGTTCGAAAGGATAAATAAATGGTCAAACTTCAAAACTGCCGCAAGTGCGTTGTGTCTTGAATCTTGATCACCTTGCAAAGCCAACTTTGAGAACTGCCGCAAGTATGTTGTGTCTTGAATCTTGATATTCTGAAATCAAGAAACAACTAAATCTGGAAGGTTACAACGTTGTGTGTTGAGTCGAGGATAGCCCTCTATCCTTAAGACAAGATTGCCCCGTATATATGCTTTTACGTTAGCGGGCAATAGTCTCCCAAGATAAAACAACACTTTAATCTCAACACTACAAAGCCAATAGGTTGAGCCATGTCGAAGAAAACAAATATGACTCGACTTGTTTGAAGATATGGAATAGGAAGGAAGAGTTTCTCTTTACTCTTCTCTTTTGTCTCTGTGTATATAGTGTGTCTCTGTAGTGTATATCTTGTGTATACGTGAGGGTTTGGTCACTTTTTTTTGACCGATTTTCAGCCACTTTGTTTTGCTGATTTTTCAGCCACCGGTTTGCTGATTTTTCGGTGTCTTTTACGTCTGTTTTGTGGCCTGTTTTTCGTCTATATTCTACCTGTTTCTTGCTACTTTTTTTCAGCCAAGTGAAGCTCAATATATAGCAAGAGGAGGGGCTGTCCAACAGCCACAAACAAGGCTGTAATGGCCCTTAAAGGAGGCCATTAAAACGACCAAGTAATGGCTATTAAGGCCATTGAAAGAGGTACGCTCACTTTGCCCAAGTAATGGGCTGTTAATGGAGGAATTAATCAGCCAAATAATGGCTGGTTAATGCTCCAAAATGCAGTCCAATATTTACAGAAAAAGTCTCCAGAAATTTTGGGGACCAAACTGTAAATATAGAAACTTCAGGGACCAAATGAAACTTCAGGGATCAAACTGTACATCTGGCAGAGTTCTCTGGTCCAAAAAGATAATATCAGAAAGGCCAAAGGCCAAAGGCCAAAGGCCAAGGCCCGTGACCCGACGGGACGGGACGGGCGGGCGGCGGCGCGCGTGTGGGCTTAGCCTTGAACCCAAGCACATCTAGGTCTTCCCTCCTTTAAACACATGGGATACCCCTTGGGGATCCAAACCCTTTACCACATTAGAGACTTATATAGAGAGCAATTCTTCCTATTCCCACCGATGTGGTAGATTTGTCCCACACCACATTTCCATGTCTCAAACACCTTACTTCGTGGACCAATATCTCTTTCATTTCTCAACGAAATTAGACGATTCTTGGCCCTACGGTCATCTACTCACTTCGTAGATCATGCATGTGCGAAGAGACAAGGTCTCCAACATGCGAAACACTAGTGTTTAATTCATCAAAGATGGGTGGACGCATCTCCCCGCCAAAGGCTAATTTCCAACAGAAATAAACCTGGGCAGATGCACCACCAAGTTCAATTATCCCAGTTGTTTGCAAAGGATCACTACCAAGAGTTCCAAGGACATAATTAGCAATAACCCTCATCAGACCCTACAACCAATAACAATATAATGTTATACATGAAGCAATATAATGAAGTGTTTGTAATATTCTGAAGGCGGGTTTTCTTGATAATGATAAATTAACTTGTATTTTTGTTGCTAAAAAGGAGTAGCCAGAAAAAACATGTCCTCAGTTGCCTACATTTCGTGGAAATAAAATCTACTACAAAGAAGGAGGCATAAAAGTATTTTATTGAATTTTAAACTTTTTAAAAGTTGGGATAACTATACAGAAACAAAATGGTGCTAATATTTCGGAGCACTCACAACCAAACAACTCATTTTCAATTCAAATTCAATGTTATCAAAATTACTATTATTGTTATTTATATTTATTATTATTCTTTGTTCAGCAGTAATTTAATTTTTAAAATTTAAATTAAAAAAATCTCTATATATCAATTCAAATATAAAGTTAACTACATTAATTCTATGGTTTTTTAGAAAGGTATTTTTTTTTTGTTCTAATCATATATTCAAATTCAAAGAATATTATTTAAATTTAATATATTTTTATCTTGATTTAAATATGTTTTAGATATGGATTTGTTCAACAGTAAAGAAGTTCATTAGCCCCATTTTTCAAATAAAATTTAGAACTTCTTTTTAGGACAATCCCTTATCTTTTAGTTAAAAATTATTTTTAGTTTAAATAATTAATATAAAAAATATCATAACTTCCAAAAAAGAAAAGAGTCCCAAACGTGCGTTTGATTATAGTTGCATGATTTTAGGACTCAATAATTGTCTTTTAACTTAAACTAGTTTTAGTATCCGCGCGATGCGCGGCCATCACAAAATTATAGTAGTAGACATATCTTATTTATAAAGTTACAATCAAATCTAATTATTTTAATATTTAAATTGACATTTTTTATGAAATTATTTATTCTTTTTTATATAAGAAATTTTATAATACTATTCCCGCACTTGGAAAATAAATTAAATATTGTTAAAATGATTTTTTGACACACTTTTAAGTTAGAAAATAAAAGACTCGTTGAAATCTTTTATCGCTATTTTCTTTCACAAATATTAGCTTCAATTATTTACCCGTTCCAATTCATATTAGTAAAACAAAATTATATTAATGTATAAGTTTTTTCAAATTATTACTACTATTGTAGTTTTTTCTTATGCAAAAACAAATTATTTTTATATATTCAATTAAATGAACCAACTACATTCACTTTAAAAAGTTTCTATTTCGGTTCAAATTCAAAATATAAACATAAGAAGCTTTTGATGTTGGGTTAGCCATACACTTTATATATTTCTAACAATTTATATGGCATTATTAATTGGTATACACTTCATGTTATTCAATTATCCATTAATATTGTCCATATTTGCCATGTGATTTTATAATAAATAACTTGGCTAAATATTTCCCGCTATATATATGCACGAGCACGTACACACATGTATACGATTAAAACTTATTAGAACTCCTTATAGTTAACTAATATGATTGTAACATATTTCTTCAAATAGAAAATAAGCCTATGTTTGCAGCAATATTTTGCAATAATGTCTGATCTAGTGATTGTATCAACTTTTTCAAAATTTTAAGCTTTTATACAACGCCACGATTAGGATTCCAATTTAAAAATTAAATCTGAGTTTTTCTTTTAAAAAAAATTCGTTTGTATTCATTAGAAGTCACCCGTTTAGCCATAAAAAATATTCATTTTTTTTTTTGAAATAATTTTCACTTTATTTGAAAATCAGCGTTTCGCCGTGAAAATTCGAAATTCAATTTGAAGTTATATCTCAAATTTGAAAAACAGCTTATAACATATTTTCCAACTCGCTTTTCATTTTTGAAATTGTATTTAAGTACATTTAAACATGAACAACACCCCAAATATTCTTTTCAAAAAAATAATAACAAACTCAACTCCATCTCCAACTCCATAAATTCTATATAAAGTGAATTTATTTGGAATCGATGGCCAAACACCTAAAATTATTTACAGATTAATTTATCCTAGAAAAATCTAATAAAATAATACATAAATGAGAACAAATAGCTTAACGTATAGGTAGGCATTTCAAGCTTCAATGTTCTTTTTTATTTTCAATCTAAAATTGAGTTTTAATTTTAATTATTTCAATTTTTATGTGAGAAGTTTAATTATATTTTTAAGTTCCATTTATTTATTTATTTGTATGTGTAATTGTCTTTACAACGATCTAAGTGGAGAGACTATCTTTGATCTAATAGAGGCAAAAGTTAAAAATAATATACTGTTGTCTTTCAAACAAGTTGTATTTCAATTCAAATTTAAAATATATTTTAGTTCAAATTGTATGTTACTTAGTATCCATAATAAATATTGTCCTAAAAATGTGGAGTGGCTTAATCTTAAGGTTGACTATATTTAAAATTAAAAACACATTTTTTCTTTACTTTGAATTTGAATCATTCAAACTTTAAAAAAAAATCCAAAAAATAAAAAGGCGAATAAATAGGTTTCGGGATAATGACATCTTCTGATAAATCCAATCTGTTTCCGGATTGATGATTTAAAAACATTTAGCATCTGTTTCATGAAAAACAAATTAGCTTTCAATTTAGTTTTAAAAACTTTATTTTCTAATTCAATATTTAATATCACGTTTTGCGATTACATTAGTCGTTTTGATATAAAAAATATTTTTTAGTTCAAATTGTATGTTACTTAATATCCATAATAAATAACAACAACCCCAGTGAAAATCTCACAACGTGGGGTCTGGGGAGGGTAGGGTGTACGCAGATCTTACCTCTACCTTGAGAGGTAGATCGGTTGTTTCCGAGAGACCCTCGGCTCAAGACAAAACCTAAGCACAGGTAGAGCAAGAAAAACCGTCAAACACAAGCATAAAATTTAAGGCAGTATGAAAATGCTGAAAATGTGAATGGGCCATGCCAGCGCATTTTGAAAAGGAAAGGAACTAACATAAATACATAAGCTAAACACATTACACTAAAGAACATCCAACAACAGAAAATGCACGCTAATATACGGCAATACTGCGCCTACTAGTATGGTAAGTTAAGCGGACCCACAATAATCGCACTACACTACCAGTCTATGCGTAAGTAGTACTACACTCGACTACCTACTACCCTTCTACCCTAATCTGTGTCCTCTACAACCTCCTATCTAAGGTCATGTCTTCAGTAAGTTGCACCTTCGCCATATCCCTTCTAATCACCTCTCCGTAACACTTCGACCTACCTCTACCTCTCCTAAACCCTTCCATAGACAACCTCTCACACCTCCGCACATGGGCATTTGTGTCTCTTCTCTGCACATGGCCGAACCATCTCAACCTCGCTTCCCGCATCTTGTCCTCCACCGAGGCCACTCCCACTCTACCCCCGATATCATCATTTCTAATCATGTCCCTCCTTGTATGCCCACACATCCACCTCAACATCCCATCTCCACCACTTTTATCTTTTGTATGTGCGATGTCTTGACCGGCCAACACTCCGCCCCATACAACATCATCGGTCTAACCACCACTTTATATAACTTGCCTTTAAGTTTTTGTGACATTTTTTTATCGCACAAGACTCTAGATGCAAGCCTTCATTTCATCCACCCCGCCACAATACGATGTGTGACATCGTCATCAATCTCTCCGTTCCCTTGGATAATAGACCCAAGGTACTTGAAGCTTCCTTTCTTCGGAATGACCTAGGTACCAAGTCTCACCTCCACGCCTGTCTCCAAGTCATTCCCATTACTAAACTTGCACTCCAAGTATTCTGTCGTAGTCCTACTCATCCTAAATTCCTTAGACTCCAGAGCCTGTCTCCAGACCTCCAGCTTCGCGTTCACCCCACTGCGGGTCTCATCAATCAAGACTATATCATCTGCGAATAACATACACCATGGCACCTCCCATTGGATTTATCGACTCAGTCCATCCATCACCAACGCAAATAAGAATGGACTAAGAGCTGAACCTTGGTGCAGCCTCATCATCACTGGAAAATTCTCCCAAGTCCTCTCCTACTGTCCGTACCCTGGTCTTGGCTCCATCATACATATCATTGATCGCTCTAGTGTATGACACATGTACACCTCTAACCTTCAAACATCTGCAGAGAACCTCCCTAAGGACTTTGTCGTATGCCTTCTCGAGGTCGATGAAAATCATATGTAAGTCTCTCTTCCTCTCCCTATACTGCTCCATCAACCTTCTAATAAAATGAATGGATTTTGTAGTCGAATGCCCCAGCATGAATCCAAACTAGTTCTCGGACATAGACACACATCTTCTCACCCTCATCTCCACGACCCTTTCCCAAACTTTCATAGTGTGGCTTAGCAGCTTGATACCCCTATAGTTGTTGCAACTATGGATGTCACATTTGTTCTTGTACAAATGAATCATTGTACTCCACCTCCATTCGCCGGACATTCTCACCATCTTAAAAATGACGTTAAACAATTTAGTCAGCCACTCTAAACCTGTCATGCCTGTGCTCTTACAAAATTCAACTGAGATCTCATCAGGTACGGTCGCTCGTCCCCTGCGCATCCTGCGGACATCACCATTAACCTCCTCAACCTTAATGCTCCTACAATACCCGCACCTACCCGATTGCTCCAGGTCTCCCAGTATAATGCCACCTCCGCCTAATATGCGTGTCCGCCACCAATACTTTGTCGTCCTCATCCTTGATGCACCTCACGTGATCCAAGTGACAGTCCCTCCTCTCTCGCATTGGCTAGTCTGTACAACTTCTTATCCCCTCCTTTTTCCTCTAACTCCACATACAGGCGTTAAAAAGCCGTCGTTTTCGCCGTCGTAACTAATTGTCCTGATTTGGTGGAACCAAATTGTCCTTGCGTTTTCCTTTTTGCAGTTATTTACTTTACCATTCGGTAACTTCTCAATTATTTTAAAAATTAAATTCAAAACAATAACTAAAGTAATTAATTATTACCTAAACTAATTAATCTTTGTCCTAAACATATCCTCTTTTGAATAATAATATAGAATATTGATATAGATATAAATGTTTTAATTTATGTTAATATAGGATACATTGCTTATATCAAATATTCTTAGAATTACACTTTTAAAAATGAGAAATTGGGGACGTGCACTTGTTAAATTTTAATTTGAGAAGTTTTGTTAGTTAGAAAGGTAGTTTATTTTGTCTTAGTAATACCACTTGGCTTTTTGTGGTTAGGCCGCTTAGCTTAATGTGGTGCTTTTTTCTTTTAATAATATTAGTATACGATCCGCGCAAATGAGAAAAACTTAAATATTTTTATTAACTTTTATTATGAAAATTCAATCTTGACTAATGAAATATCTTTTCACATGGACAGTGAATTTTTTTTACATTTTAAAAGCTACATGTCATTTAAACAGTCAAAAACGTCTACTACATGCTTAGGAAAAATATCGATCACAACTATTTGAGAAGGAGCACATCCATTTCTGTTGACAACAAATGCATCCGGAACCTCTCAAACTTACTCATCTCTAGCTCTGAGACAATCGAATAACAATAAATTGAAGGCTGCAGCGATCATTTCTAAAAGGGGTATAATCATGTGATAATCTGCATTCATAAAAAAATCAGCATGGAACAATTAAACAACTAAAGAGGAGTATTTTAACTAACATTAATGCCTCCAACATCTTCCATAAATGTTGACTAAAACTTTACCTGGAAGTTCATGTAATTGATAATCTCTTTAATTTAGTCAGTCAATCACATAAAGCTAGCTATTCTCCTTGATAAAAAAAAAAAATAGGCACGCAATATCATGACCAGTATGAAGCCAATTATATATTGTCATCAATCATGGATTTCGTAACCTCTACACTATTCAAGTATCTGAAAATTAAAATGCCAAAAATAAATTCTTTTAAGTGTTTGTTTAGAGAGCACAAATAGCAACGCCTAAATATTTGGTCGTTGGCTACTACAAAAGTAGAGGCTGCAAAATGAATGAAAGGATTTATTTTCCGAGCGTTGGCTGCTACGGAAGTGGAGACGATGCAAAAAAGCAGGCAGCCTGTTGAGCGTTGTTTGGAGATTTGATTATTTTTCATCATTGGTGGCACATCAACTCTTCACTTTGACATTAAATTTGGGAATATTTATGTCCAGGCTATGAAGTTTGTGTTAGTGTCAATCTAGTATCATCAATCAATGATGAAATGAATTGAGCACAATAATATAATAGTAACTCAAAATAACTTGAAATCAACAACAATGAATTCAGCAAATTGAAAACACATATTAACTTGGTGTCGATAGAGGCCTGCTTGATGCAGTGTCCTAAGACAAAAATTCGCCCCCACTTGTGCTGCAGTTTTACGGACGTCTGTCTAGAGGATACAACTATCTAAGTGAGAGTTCTAGCACAAGAACTTCACTTCTGGCGAATTTACTATATGTATTCTTCAGAAACTTGTTTTGAAGAAGAAGAAGTAGAAGCCACAATCTTAAATCATTAATTGTGAAAAACTGATTGATTGTAGTTTTTTCTGTCTTGTTGTATATGCTTCCAACCAAGTGATCAACATTTTTTATATAGAGTAGCATATGAACAGTTACAGTCATTCATACCAAAGGTTGTAATTGTTCTGAAAAGTTGCAACCTTTGATTCAAATTTTCTGTCCGTTGATCACTTTATTTCTTCTTAATTCCATACAAGTTCCAACAGTTTGATCAGCACATTTGCCATATTCTGAACAATCAACACTATATGTGAACGCTTGGTATTATCCAAAAAGATCAGATCAGAAAAATGATGAAGATGAAGATAAACTGAGAAGTAGGATTGTCAAGTGAATTTCCTTTGTGTCCACTGGATAGAATATGAAGCATGTAATTTTCACCAGACACTTGACAAACTACAATATATAAATTTCAACAAACATAAGCAGTAAATTTATCTAATTAAAAAAAATGTGAGAGTTGAACATGTTACCCGGAACGGTGAAGTCATCTTTGCAATATTGTTGTATTTAGGAGAAAGTTATTCGCAGAGATTACAGATAGGAGAACGTGTTTAAAAAGAAGTTATTGAATCAGTTTAGGATTGTTCTTACGTTTGGGTCTCTTGTGCATCTTTCAATTTTGTTGTTTTTTTTTACTTACTTCATGATAATCCTAACGTGTGACCATTAGTTTTTTTTTTTACACTGATGTGTTTTAAATTTGCAAACGTGGGAGTGTATTGGGAAGTTAGTTCATTTCATTTATCTTTTTATCTAAAAATAAATACTGTTAGCTTAGTTGGTTACTAAGTTAGTTTTTGAAATTAAATTCAAACACTCCTGGTTTTTATTATTTTTTATTTTTTAGTATGAAATTTTATAAGGGTGACACTTGTCATCCTAACATCTTTTGCCTCTCCTATTATATATAGATATATAGATTATATATAGATAGATATTATATATTATTATTACTATATATTATTATTATTAATAAATTATATATATTTTAATTTTGATAAATAAAGTGGGGAATATAACTTGTAACTTTATTATTAATATCAACCAAGCATCGAAGTTTTATATTTTTATTTACTTATTTCCTGATTATTTGTTTAAGAAATCTGCAAAACATGGGTTTTTCTTATTATTTGTTTTAAAAAGTTGCATTTTTTGTATTTCTATTTTTTTTGTGTGGTGATGACACTTGTCATCCTACCATGTTTTTGCCTCTCCTATTCTATATAGATAGATATAGATTCAGATACTCAGTTTGATTAAACTTTATTTTTTAGTTTAAATAGTTAATAAAAACAATCTAGTAACTTCCACAAAAAAAAAAAAAAAAAAAAAAAAAAACTTAAACGTGCCTTGAATTATATTGCATGATTTTAGGACTCGCATATATTCTTCCTTTAAAATAGATATTTAATTATTTTTAATTTACAAAATAATAACTAATAAACTAACAATATTTAAATAAAAACTTTATCTTTTTGTTAAATTTATCTTTTTTCCAAAATTATTTACGATGTTTCCAACTTTTCCTATCCTTCCGTTCTTCACGTTCCATCATTATCTTATTTACAGTTTAGTAAAAAAATTGCAAATTTTTTCTTTCATAATATTTATTTTTTAAATTCAAAATAATAACTAACAACTAATTTCTTTTTGTTAAATTTATCTTTTTCCCAAATTATTTACGATGTTTCCAACTTTTCCTATCCTTCCGTTCTTCACGTTCCATCATTATCTTATTTACAGTTTAGTAGGAAATTACAAAGTTCATCTTTCATAATACTTATTTTTTAAATTCAAAATAATAACTAACAACTAATTTCTTTTCCTAAATGTCCAAGTGGTTTTTTTCTACGCTACCACTTGACTTAATGTGGTAATTTTTTTTGGCTTTTAATAATTGATAGATTTTGCCGTGGAAATTAGAGCCTTGTTTTCGCAGTTAACGTGATGCCCTTTTCTAGCCGATGAATTAGCTATTCTTTACACCTAATAATTTTCCCATAACTGTTCTCCGCTAAGCTTTCAGAATTATCCTTTCTGTAACTAAACTCACACTATTATAGATTGTATCCAACTTAACAACTTTCACCACAACTCATCACTCAAATTTGTTCTATATATTCACCACTAAAATTCACTCAACTTTCCTCACCTCTCATCAACTCCACTCAAAATTATATTGATAGAGATATACATTTTTGGAGTTGTTCTTAATTAATCACGAACCATGCAACAAATACTGATCAAGACATTATCAACAACAATAACAACAACAACAATCATAACGTCTCTTCTCCTTTGAAGATCAATAAGTATAGAATTGTATTAATTTCCGTTGGAGAGCCTTTCTCATTAATATAAAATATATATAGGGTGTACAGTGTGAAATCCTTATACAACATGGATCATATATCTATCATAATTACACAAGACTAAATACGGCTAAATATTATTATTGTACACATTTTAATACACCCCCTCAGTCTGAGCGGGAGAAGGCCGGACGCTAAGACTAGATCTGAAGTCGAGGAATAGCTGTCTAGGAAGGTCTTTTGTGAATATATCTGCATACTGATATGAAGTAGGCACATGCAATACCTTGACATGACCGAGAGCAACCTTCTCACGGACAAAGTGGATATCCATCTCAATATGCTTGGTTTGCTGATTCTGAACCGGATTATGAGATAGATAGATGACGGATTTGTTATCACAATAAACCAAAGACGCCTTATGCAATGGACACTGAAGCTCCAAAAGAAGGTTTCAGAGCCAACAGATCTCCGCAACAATATTAGCAACCCCTCTGTACTCTGCTTCTGCACTCGAACGGGATAATGTGGCTTGTCTCTTGGCAGACCAAGAAATGAGATTATCCCCTAAGAACACACAATAGCCTGAGGTGGAGCGTCGCGTGTCTAGACAACCTGCCCAGTCAGCATCTGTATAAGACAACAACCTGGTCGGTGCTGAGGGGTATAGATGCAATCCATAATCAAGTGTGCCATTAACGTATCGGATGATAAGGGCAGTAAAATGAGGCTCCCTGGGGGCATGCATGAATAAGCATATCTGCTGAACCGCATAAGCAATATCAGGCCTGGTGAAAGTAAGGTCCTGTAGTGCACCTGCAAGACTCCTGTAGAGAGTGAGATCTGGCACTGGATCACCATCAACAACACTAAGCTTTGATTTAGAGTCAACTAGAGTAGACATGATCTTGCAACTTTCCATTTTAGCCTTGTACACAATCTCCTTTGCATACTTACGCTAACAAAGAAACATAGTATTTGCAGATCTAGTCACTGAAATCCCCAAAAAATAGCTCAACCTCCCCAAGTCAGTCATAGCAAATTCTGTTTTGAGCAATGCAATGATCTCATTTTTCAACAACTCAGATTTTCTAACAGAAATTAGATTTTTTTATGATGTGTGGGGCATAAAAGACATTTTTAAGAGAGAAGTGATGATGCAGTGGTGGGGTAAGGGTGTGGCCAAATCCTTGAATTGGAATGCGATGACTGTTATCGACCATAATAAACTACAGAGTATTTAAATTTCATAGTTGAGTAAGATTACCAGAATTATTGGTGAGGTGAGACGTGACCCCTGTATCCATATACCACGCGTTATCGGGCTGTCGAGGACTCAATATGGCGAAAGCCTGGCCCAAATTGGATTGGAGAGGGCCTGTAGCGGAATATTGGGCTCCAATCAATTAGGCCCGAGAAAGCTGGACTCCATGTCTGGTCCGGGAAGCTGGACTCCACTACTGGTCCTCAGGAAGCTGGACCGAATGATGGAGGACCATCGACTGGGCTGGTCTGGTCTGTTGGGCTCCTTGTCTGATGGTCCACTGCTGGACCGAATGGTGAAGGCCCATCGACTGGGCTGGTCGGGTTTGTTTGGCTGGCTGAGGGTGGGCCTATTAGATGTGACCCATCTTCTGTGTGCCCAGGCAGTAGTTAGATGCCTTCTGCGACCAGTGGCTCGCCTGAGCCCTTCTGCCACTACTGTCGCGGTGGCTGCTGCCACAACCACGGTCGTTATCTGCCATGGCGTCTACCAGAGAGGAGGCGAGAGAAAGGATAAAAATTTGGGGGGTCGTGACGTATATATTGGGGGTAGTATCGATCATATACGAGGTGTATAATGACTTAAGATGGATGTATACTGGTAGTATACAGTGGCTGGAGAGGTATATCAGCCATATACAGGTATACATCGATGTGTATGGACTATATACGAGGGGTATACGACCTGTTGAAGAGATATGGAGGGAAATAGGGCAGTACATCAATGATATATCAGGTGTATACAAGGTTATTTGTAGAATATTAGGGTGGACATCAATATATCAGCGTATAATAGATGTATACGGGCGATTTGGTGTCGGAAAAAGAACGGGAATGACTGCCAAATTTTAGGTTTTAAGTCGGGAATGATTATTGGCTTTTGATACCATGTAAAATTGTATTAATCTCTGTCGCGCCCGATTTTGACCTGCGAGGGCTTTGCGACGCGATGGCGTCGATTTCCTCCGGATGGATTAAAAAATGCTTGCTTTGAGGAGTCGCCACCTAATTATTCTAAGGTGAATTAGGGCACCTGAATGCTAACTAAATGCTGCAAAATAACTCCGATTTTATGGTCTACGAAACTAATGAGATTCTAGGTAAGGGTTCTTTATTATCCTAAAGGGAAGGGGTTAGGCATCCTTTAAGATCCGCTAACTTGCGATTATCCGATTAAATTCAGGTTAATTGTTATGCTAATAAAAATGCATGTTTTTATACATAAAAAAAATAATATTGCAAGGTGTTAATAAAATGATGCATTTTGTACAAGTATGCATTTGTATGGCATTAATATACATGTAAAGCTGAAAAAATATAAGTATGCATTTGTATTTAAATTGATAAGAATGTATGCAAAGTGATTATTATGGGCGACGGGCCTAAAATTAGATAAACTAGCGATGGGTTTCCAGTTTTAGACTACCCTATTAATTAATTATATGTCTACCTATTCTAAATATTTCAATAATTTCACGAGTACAATAATATTACAATACAGAATGAAAATAAAGCTGAATTAAAGAAAGTAAAAGACAACAACAAAATAAATAATCTTCGAGGGGTATTTGCCTTCTTTGACTTTATCTTTGCAAGCTGTCAAGAATAAACGGTTAGAAGCAATTGAATATACATAACTTCGGATCCGTATCCAAAACAATAAATGTTTTGATTACGGAGGGCTCAGACTTAAATTTTGAAAAGATCATTCCAATCACGTCGTGGCTGCGAACACATGACTCGTTGGTCATTTTAGTTGCCTTGCCTACCGAACATGTTGGTCTCTCGGGTGAAAAAGATTTAAGTTTCATCCTTGCCCAAAAGTTGTATTTTCCGTCTTTACAACTGTGGAGGCCTAAAAAATCGACGGATATTTTTTCATCGGCCAGTGTAGTATAATATTCAAAGCAGTAAAATGGTGTCGAAAACAGTAAAAGAAAAAAGAAATTGAGAAATGATATCCGAAGGGACGCGGCCTCGAATTCAATTTCATTGGCCTAAATGCAGTATTTAATTCAAAACAGTAAAACAGTAAGACTATCCATGCACGGATGTTTAAAACAGTAAATAAAAAATAGAGAAACGAAAAAGAAAAGCGCGGCCTCGAATTTAATTTCATCGGCCTAAAATGCAGTATTTAATTCAAACAGTAAAAATAGTAAAACAATAAAACAGCAAAAAAAGTGCGGCCTCGAATTTAATTTCATCGGCCAGTTATGGTATTTGTTAAAAACAATAAAATAGTAAACAACAAGATATCCATTGCATGTATATTTAAAATGCCAAAAAAAAAAACAGCAGCAGTTTGCAATAAAAAATGTCCGACCCGAATTCTGAAATTTTTCCCGCCCCAGATCCTGAACAGTGATCAGGCTCGGATTTATTCGAACACAAAATCTGGAAATTTATTCGAACCGGGTCGTCCCGACCCGGATCAGTGACCCGACCCGAATCGGATATTTTTCAACCCGAATTGATTTCTTTCCAAATTTTCAGATAACCAACAACAAAATATAAACACGCAAAATCCGGAAATTTATTCAAAAATCGGGTCGACCCGACCCGATTTCCCTCCAAATTTCAGGTACACCAACAACAAAGTAAAACATAAACCTGGAGATTTTCGTCCGACAAGGGGTGACCCGACCCGGATTGTGACCCGAACAGTGACCCGACCCGGAATGACCTGAGAAAGCAGCATCACAAAAACCGACCGGAAATAAAACCACCAAAACAGACCGGGAACCACCAACAAAAGTTCCAAAACCATCAACATCGGCATCGAGAACCACCAACAAAAATACCAAAACCACCAACAAAAGTAAATCGGAAACCACCAACAAGAGTAAACCGGAACCCTTATTTTCGGACTTAGGACCTCAAAAACCCCCAAAACCGACGGTGGTGTGGGTGGTGTAGGGTGTCCGGCGTAGGTGGGGTAGTGGTGTGGGGTGGCGGCGGCGACGTGGGGGTCGGGTGACCGGCGGCGAAGGGTATGGGGTGTGGGGGTGTGCGGCTGATTTGGGAGAGAAACAAAAAAATGGGTTTTTCTTTTTTTTTGTTTTTGTTTTTGTGCGGCTGATGATTTTGAAAAGGGAGCGAGGGTTTTTGTTTTTGTAGTGTTGTGTTTTTAGGGTTAGGGGATAAAAAAGGTGGGAAATAAAAGGAAATGGGATTGGGCCGGTTCAGGTGTGGGCTTGGGGAGTTGGGCCACCGGGCTTGGGGAAATAATGGGTGATGGGTTGGGCTTGGACAAAATGGGTTTTAGTTTGGGTTGGGTAGAAATTGTTTTGGGTTGAGTAGAAGTTGTTTTGGGGGAAATGAAATGGGTTATGGGTTTAAACTTTAAAATAAAAAATGGTTTTATTATATATAACTAAATAAAAAGCTTTGCAAAATTATAAATTGTAAAGATGACAATATGATAAAATATAATATTTGCGAAATGCTTGGTGCTAAAAAATAAAAAATAAAAATGCGATGTCGTCTTGTGAAATATAAAATAACATATAATATTAAGATAAAAGTATGATTATGATATAAAAATACAAATGACAATAAAAAATGCAAATAATAATGATATATATACATATATATGCCTATATTTTAAAATTATTTTAAAGTGTCAAAAATATTAAAAATTGCAAATAAAATCATAAAAGATAGGACAAATTTGGGTGTCAACAATCTCCCTTGGGGAGCCTTTCTCATTAATACAAAATATATATAGGGTGTACAATGTGGAATCCTTATACAACAGGGATCCTATATTTGCCATAATTACACAAGACTAAATATGGCTAAATATTATTATTGTACACACTTTAATAATAAGGCCTCTCATTTCATCAAGAAATCATCATCAAATACATTACCATCTTCTTCCTCCCTATATAATGGGGTCGCGACCACACCTCGACGACCACCATCCCTCCTCAGCAGCCACGCCATCCAGTCATCATCTACACGCATTCTCCAAAAGTCATCCACACGCATCCACGTGATTTCATGGTATTGGTCCAAAAGCTCACCGGCCTTTCTTTGGAGGACGACCACTCTTCGCTTTCTCATCCGCCTCGGCCTATGCCTCAACATCCCAAATCCGAGCCGATAAACGAGGAGGAGGACCTCATATCTGGTCCTGAAAGTTGTCTTGGAAATATCCTTGGATCTGATAAAGAAATTATTTATCATAATGATATTATAAATAATATTAATAATAAATTTGAGCTTTTGTCCAATGATGACAATGAATCCTCGGTTGTCAAGCTCATTCCGCTACTAACCTGATAGTGGTTGCCTCCCCGAAAGGCTTTCTTTAAATCATACTTTGGGGAGTCTGTATTGGTGTATTGCTAGTGTACTTACCGAACGAACGGATGAAAATAACGGGAGCTGCAGTGTAGGAGATAAGTCATCATCTTCTTGTTATGTGCCTCCTCCTCTGATTTTTTATCTAGCTAATATTAGTGATAATAAAGATATGAATAGTGATTATAATTATAATAATAATAATCTTAGTGATCCTTCAGGTTTCTTTGATAGTAATTTAGCACCTTTTGATACTAGTCCAATTACTAATTCGACAGATTTTTTTTTTCTCAGATCAGCAATTTTGTAACTATACGGATTCCATGTTTTTTTATGTCTAGTATGAGGAACTCCTTTTCTTCTTCCTCGTCAGACAGTATTAAGGAGCTTCCAGATTTTTGAATATTTTTCGGGAATTAGGACTTCTTCCCTTTTTAGTAAGAATTTTTTGATTTAATTTTCCAAAAAAAAATTCAGTTAAGAAAAAAAGTTTTGCTTATATTTCCTTTGCTGAAGAGTCTAGATGATTCTAGAATTTGTTTCAATAGTGAGATATCCATAGAGAAAGAGGAATGCTTATTTTTCAATTACCATTTTGTAGTTGATAGTTACATTTGTATTGTTGAAATTAATAAGATTACTATATTTCTTTTTGATTGTGAGTAATGTGCAAATTCAAATTGACATGACTCATCCTTAGAAACATCATTAATGAAAGGAGGAACTGTTTTTCTCCAAGGACAAAGAATTTTGCCCTATTTGATGATGAAAAAGCAAATATTTTATGCTCTAACTTGTGGAAGGATAAAGATTCTTTTTTCTTTATACGAGTGAGTGACAGAGAGAGTAATTAGGATACCACAAATAAGATCACTAGATCAGTAATAGGTCTCCAAACATTATTATTTTTAATTTAGATATAAAGACGGTTAAAAATTTATTCATATTGCGTATTTATATGAAGTCAATAAATATATAAATTCAACACTTAATCATGATTGATCTAACCATAATTTGGTGTAAACATGTGATAGGGATAAATATTTACCATAAAGAAGTATCAACTAGCATAAAATAACTCCGCTCATGCCATGGGCTCACTTGGTTGCACGTTTTGATTCCTTTTCACATGCCTATTTGGTAGGAAGGAAATTATATTGTGGAAAATAAGATTTTTCTAGCGTTTGATTATCATAAAATATCTTCACCAAAAAAGAAAAGAAAAATATTGTTCCTCACTTTAGATGACAGTCATTTTTCATCACCAATAATCTCAAACTCTTAAGGTCAAATTCCTGTTCCCAACAATACTTAAACAATAATCACTAAGTATCAGTAATTTATGTATTTATAAGAGTAGCGATTACACAATCTAGTGTAATTAAAAAAATATGTTTGTTTATCATAATATGATTATAATGTAATTTCATATTCATGTTTGATGGTGACTGCTTATTTAGTGATTTTATCTTATGCGGCAATTTAATTGTAATTTTTAGCATGAGATTGATGATTTTCTAACAATTTTCATATTATGTAAAATATAAGGATGGTTAACGTAATTTTTTGATACAATATTTAATATTATGACTTTGTAGTTGAATTTGAGTTAGATCTAATATTTTTTCCCCACATACTTTGATCAAAGAATAATAATAATATAAATGTTGTGGAACAAAATTGACGAAACGGATTTCTCGTTCTTGTATAGCTAACAAAATATTTCTAATTTTGGTCTAAATTACCTATTCTTAAGAATATTATTAACTTGCGAAGTCTTACAAAAATATGTATGTTTTTGGAATAACTATTAGCATGTTAGCATGTTTGTACGAGAGTAGATTGAGGAATTGAAAATGTTTCTTTGATTGTTGGATTAAGAAAGCATAGCAGGGGAATGTGCTAGCACCAGTCTTGACTTTAATATTATTCTTCTTTGAATATATATTGACATAACTAAGCGAAATCAAATTAGAAGTTATTTTGCTCTACTATTAACTGTTGCTATTTTCGTACCCCTATCCAATGATTTGAGAAAGATAGTCTAGGCATTCAGAAAGAGAGTTATGCTTATTGGTTTAATCTTTATGCTTGACAAAAAATTCTTATTTTTAGTGAAAGGGAGAGTAGTAGTGTTCACCACATTCACCAAAAATCTATATTTATGCTCGTCTTGTTCTTTATATGGATATCCGAGGACATGAGTCTATTCCTTTGATCCGTATTGATGAGAATTTGACTTCACGAGAAATAACAAAAGACTGTTGAATTAGTCAATAAAAAATTGCATGTACCAATTGAAGTATTTTGTGAAATTAAGAATTAGAACGTTCATTCATGCAATTAAAAAATGTATATAAAGAACCATAAATATAAAAGTGTAGGGAATTATTGGGTACAAAGCATATAAGTAAGGCACATCGGAAGTTTAAAATTTTTATTCTTACTTACCCCAACAATAATTCTGGTATGGTTGTACAACAATAGAATTTGTAATATAAAACATATACTTACAAGTTGGAAAATCTGGAGTCTTTTTCTCCTGTTAGGTGCACACGTGATTTCCCTTCCAATTGCAAGCTCCAAGCTTCAATGTACTTCTCCTTCGGAAAGCTAGGAAATCCGGCAGAGTTTCGAGAGAGTATTTTATTCTAAGTCTCTAAGGCTTAGAATATTATTCTGAAAATTGGTGTAATATAATGAAAGTGAATGCCTCTATTTATAGTTGAAAATTAAGTCAAAAAACCGGATTAGGGTTTGACCTTGGGCCTGGCCCAAAATCGACGCAGAGGCGCCGCGCCCCTAGGGTATGGGCGTCGCGGCGCTCGACGTGCAGTTACATTGTCTCGATTTAATTTATGTGCATTCTTAATTAAATTTAAAATCCAATTTTGACTTAATTAATGTAATTATTATTCATCTAAATGTCTCGATTCCAAATCGAACATTTTAATTACTCTCTCAATACATCCTTAGATCGAAATGGACAATCGACATAGTGTGACCCTACATGCCTTCTCATAATGACATTAATCAAATTAAGGTCTACGCGGAACTCCTAGACGGTGCCGGAAGACGAACTCAATATGTGAAGTACGTTTACGCGAATTCAGTAAACTTAACCTTTATGTGGTAAGATAAAATCCTTTCATTCACGACACACCCGATCAAGCTTAGAATTTGTCAAGTGTCTATCCAAATGGCTTAATCATTGTATCTCATCTATATTAGTCGACGACTAGGCCATATTCTAAATATGTCTATTGCGTTGGCCAACGATTAGTCAACCTAATATCACTGAGAATCCGAGTGTTCTCTCGAACATACATTCGAGGCCTAATCTTGGCTCAACTACCACCTTCAATCCACATCGTAATGTACCCAATACAAGCCGTATCTCAACCTACAAGGCATTTGAGTTTAGGACGGGGTCAAAGTATATTACTTTGTAGATAAGGCGCGTATTGACCTCAAGTCTAAGGACTTCTATCTCCCACACTCTGATCATACGTTAGACAAGTATAACAAACAGTATATCAGCAGGGTATACCAATACTTCCAAAGTATCCATGTGTCCATCACGAGTAACCATTACTCGTAGCAGGTGAGACATACTACATCCTCTAAGGATGTGATGCAGACCAGATGTCGACTTATCACACATCATCGATATCCATTCTCGATGATCATTAGTCGAGGCTATTTTAAGAGTTACGCTCTATCATAAAATATCTCACTCTATTAATGACAACGTAAGCTCAAGGGACGCACATTAATGAATAATTACAAACAATCAAATAATAATTCAATAATTGCAAATGCCAAAATATTAATCTCCATTAGTAATAATATGAATGTGTATAAAGTACATTTGTCCTAATACAGATTGTCTCTAGGACATAAATATACTTTAAAAAAGAATCATAAAACAGAACACAACTAAACACGAGGGTGGCGCTCGTTGCGGGACTTAACCCAATATCTTACACACGAACTGACGAAAGCCACAGACCACCTATATTTACGTTCCTGAAGCACACTCCTCTTTCAAGAGGATTCACGGGATGCAAGCCTTGGTGATGTTATTCGCTTTCAATCGAATTAAACCACTTGCTCCACCATTTGTGCGCGGTCTCGTCAATTCCTTTGAGAGGGGAATAACATGTGTAACTAACAAAGAAACCTACTCTCATGACCCAATTCAAATGATGGAATAGCTCAGTTGGTTAAAACGTAGGCCGTTAACCAGAAGGTCGGAGGTTCAAGCCCTCCTTCTAACCTTCAAGTTTTATTTTTTATCCGAAGTTTTCCTTTCTTTGGCAAAGCAAAACTTGCTGAAATTAATAAACATGGATATTAGAGTGGGGTATGTCCTAATGTATAACTGGTCACATTTTTATATTGGAAGAAAAACTGAAATTCGTCAATAGTTTCAACTCTATATTAATTATAATCATTTTTTAAAATTGTGGTGTCTGTATCAGTTTACGCGCACCTCGATTAATTTTACAGGAATCTGTCATCTCTCAACAACATAGGTACTGAATAACTCTGTTCACTAAAATTTAGATAAATCAAGAAAAAAATCACATGATATTTTTATATTTCGTGAAATTTGAATCTAAAATTTACATGTGTTGATGTAGAGAGAAGTTGTTCTAAATTGAGTCAGTACTGATTTTCTAATGCCATTGCTGGAATGGTTCAGTTGGTTAGAGCGTGTGGTTAGGTTGGAGGTTCAAGCCCTCCTTCTAGCGTCCAATTTTTCTTTTTATCAGTCGGTGCTCAATGCTCGTCTTATTGAAATAGCAAAATAAGGAGCATGCAACATCTATGATATAAATTGAAGTAACACTGATGTTTTTTAAGGCATTGAACTGGAATGTGCAGTTTATAACGTTGATTCAGTTATTGAAATAACAGATTAAGATATTTGAGCACTTTTTTCTCATCAAGCAATTGGCTAGGTACAAAAGGAGTTATATACATTTTCCAAATTCTTTTAGTCGAGTTAGATGATTCCGCACAAGATATGAAAAACCTTGAAAGCTTAATATATATGAAGCAATGATAAATTAATACCATGATGTAATGTAAATATCGAGCTCGAAGAAATATATGATTGGCATGTTCCCAAGCTTATATATCAAGGTCAACAATAGTATATGGAACACACACATATCAAATTAATCAAGGATTAAGTGTGACAATAGTAGTCCCAAAAGTTTGGCATCATTTAGCCAACTTTTCAGGCAACACTATGGAGTGCTTGCTCTGGCCTAGATAAAGATGCTGAAGAAAACTCTTGACGCAAAAATATTCAACAACAACATATCCAGTGTAATCCCACAAAATTGTCACAGAAATATTCATGATTAAAAATGATATATAACGTTTAGCCTACAACAAAGTTCAATTGATAGTTGCATTCCTTATGCTTAAAAAGTTTCATGAGATCAACAAGGGTTATGATGTATTGATAAGTATTTCTTCATCTTTAATTAAATGTCTCGGGTTCGAGTCGCTTTAATGGGCAGCTGGTACTTATTTGTTAACATTAGGCTTCAAGGGATACAAGTTACTAAACCCAATGGGCCGTTATTGAATGAACTAAATCCAGCCCACTGAATCTAAACCTTACAGCAGCCTCCTTTATACACCTCAAAACCCTAGTGTGTCAATTCTTACTTCCGCAAACAAAGCTGTTGGCTTCTACACACACATCAACTCTGTAGTTGCCACTCACTAGCAGGTACTCTCCTCTCTCTCAGCAAAAAAAAAAAAAAAACATCTTCAGGTTTTACGTTAAAGTTCAATCTTTCAACAATTATCTTTGCTCTTAGAAGAACATGATTAGTTCTAACATGATATACTTATCTTTGTGTTAATTGTTATCTGTAAAAGTATGAGATATATTAATAAAGAGAGAAGCCAATGCTGATTTTGTACAAAAATGACGTTTTGCCTCAACCCCTTTTGAGTTTATCGATTGGGTTACCTTTATTTAGTTGTGTTATTGGTTATCTGTAAAAGTTTGAAATAGATTAATTAAGAGAGAAGCTTTTGCTAATTTCGAGGAAAAATGATGTTTTTCCTCAACCCCTCTAAAGATTATCTTTAGCTTTGTGTTATTGGTTATCAGTAAAAGGTTGAAATAGATTAATTAAGAGAAACAAATGCTGATTTTGGAAAAAATGACGTTTTTCCTCGATCCATTTTGAGGTTATCCATTAATTTATCTCTAGCTATGTATTATTTGTTATCTGAAGTAGTTTGAAATATATGAATTAAGTGCTGATTTCGAAGAAAAATGACGTTTTTCCTTAACCCCTCTTGAGGTTATTGATTGTGTTATCTTTATGATGTGAAAAATGTTGTGTTGATATTAATTTTACTTTTCTGTAACTACCATTGTGTTGATATTCAATGTGGTTGAAATGATCAGAATGAGGATTTATATAGCTGACCTAATTAACATGGAATTGAGGCCTAGATGAATGAATGATTGATGTGCTGTTTTGTGAGCAGTAATAAGAAAAACTCTTTGCTGTGTCGAGTTGTATATTCAGAAAGATTGAGTCTTTGAAGTTGCTTATGTGGACTGGCTCTTGCTGATGCTTAGTAGTAATTATTTGGACTTATCCTATATTACTGTTTAATTGGTTCAGTAAACAGATCTGTGAAGATGTACACGTCAAGGCAAAAGATTCACAAAGATAAAGATGCTGAACCTACTGAGTTTGAGGAGTCTGTTGCACAGGTGCATTTGTTATTTAAAACCTGTATGGTTTACTGTATATAATCTTTTATACAAAGACACTAAATTGTTCCTGAACAGGCTTTCTTTGATTTGGAAAACACCAACCAAGAGTTGAAAAGTGAATTGAAGGACCTATACATCAATTCAGCTGCGTATGTGTTCTAGTCTATGACTCTATGTTGTAGGAGTATTATTTGTAATGACTTCTAATCTATGTCGTATTTAGTATGTATGTCTCACATTATAGTAATTACCTATGTGTCATGGCCATTGCAGTCACATTGATGTGTCAGGAAACAGGAAAGCTGTTGTTATCCATGTTCCATACAGACTGAGGAAAGCTTTCCGCAAGGTTCATGTTCGCCTTGTTAGGGAGTTGGAGAAGAAGTTCAGTGGCAAGGTAGCTTTTAAATTATTTTTTATAATTTTCTGTCTTCATCGTTGGCTTTGAGAATGTCTGAAAGAATTGGGGTTAGAGTGTTTAATCTGAAGTGCATACTATGTTAGTTAATCGATGTTTATTGAATTTTGTGGTGATCTCTAATTGACTCTCTTCATAATCCCATTATGATTCATCAAAAACTGATTCCTTCTTCATGGTGCTGGCGTTCTGGTTTCTACCATATTTTCCTTTGTGGTGATATGGCAAAATTGACATTACCTTTTGGGATTGGCATTCTGAATTCGCATACTGTTATTTAGGCCTAGTGGTATTTGACATTATTCTGTAGTTCTTGCTTCCCCCTCATATTTGAATTATAGCTCCGATACTATTCTTATAATGGCATTCTGAATTCGCATACTGTTATTTAGGCCTAGTGGTATTTGACATTATTCTGTAGTTCTTGCTTCCCCTCATATTTGAATTATAGCTCTGATACTATTCTTATAATGGTATCATAGTTTTCTAATTAATCTTAAAGGAGCCCAATCCTCAAAATCGTATTCAGTTGGTCATGTAATCATGACAAAAATATTCTTGGCCTTATTCATCTGTCCTTCATGTTATTTGCGCTTCTTATAGGTACCAATTACTTGTTTGAAATTCGTTACGTAGTAAATAAAGAATTTGATTAGTTGTCCTCCAATTTTTGAGGAAAAGAATGAGGGCAAAATGTCATTCCTGTTCTGAAGCTTGATATGTTAAATTGTATTTTCATTGGTAAGCCTTTGATGAAGTTTTGATTTTTTGTAGGATGTAATTTTTATTACCACCCGGAGGACAGTGAGACCTCCCAAGAGAGGTTCAGCTGCTACACGACCCCGCAGCAGAACTCTTACATCTGTTCATGATGCCATATTGGAGGATTTGGTTGTTCCTGCTGAGATTGTTGGAAAGCGTACTAGGTATCGCGTTGATGGCTCCAAGATAATGAAGGTAATGTTTTGAAGCTCCATACTAAGCTGTATCTTCTTCCTTGAATGTTAATGGCTGCAGTTAACTGGAATAGTCTTTAGGGTGAAGTAATAGTAGAACTAGTTTTCTTCGTTGATATTTTTTAAGTGAACTTCTGTGACCTTTACATTTAAAAGGCAGAAAGCTCTATTCTTGTTTTCCTGATTTGTTTCTCATCCTCTTTTTTTTTGGATAGGTGTACTTGGACCCCAAGGAACGAAACAACACTGAGTACAAGTTGGAGACCTTTTCAGCAGTTTACAGAAAGCTTTCGGGTAAAGATGTTGTGTTTGAGTATCCCATTGCTGAGCCTTAAGGAAACAAAATGCATGTTTTTTTCTATTTGATGTGAAACTACAGATTAGTGGTTCCTTTGAAATTTGGGCAATTTCATTTTGTTTAGAATGCAGAGAACTAAGTGAAATTTCTACTGATTTTCAGTTAAAATCTTGTTGCTATGTCAGAGATTTCTGGCTTGTTTATTGAATGTGGTTTCATTTGCTCCGTCTCTCCCTCCCCCCTCTGCTATGTATGTGTCAGTGTCAAAATAGGTTTGACATTGGCTTTTTGAGACGACTGCACAGAACTGATTCTGGGCACGCTGTGAACACGTCTATCAGAAAGATTGAGGTGTAGTTTAAGTATTTTTTGATAGATAAAACTGGATCTAGACCTAGTTTTCTCAGTCATTTTTAGGAGATAAACTTCTAGGCTTGAAGATTTTAACTTGGAAACAATATTTCCACTCTTAAGCTAGCTTCAAAAATTCGGATCTTTATCAACATATTTTGGTCAGTTGTTGCCAATAAGTTTTTCAAAATTATGAAAGTGTTTGCTAGATCAACCAAGGCAGAACAAAAATGATATTACTCTGTTTGAACTAGTTATGGTGATCTGTCTTGTCATTAATATTTTGGTTTATATTTACTCTAATGCAATGCCCTTTATAGTTACTACTGTTACAATTCTCTTGTTATTTTTGCGAAACCTATGGATTAAAACTCTAATTTAGATCAAATCAACTGCAATAAGTTTCCAAATGCCTTTATGAGAATTATATGAAACAATCAACCAAAAGACTAATCTCTGTACGATTAGTTGAACTTGCTTTATTTCTTGCCACAAATATAGTTTATGAATCAGTTTGGTATCCTCAATGATTAAGCTGTTTGATATACCTGTATAGCATCTAAATATTAACTTATTTTTTCAATAGGAAGTAAACATACAAAGCTCGAAAATGATCACTTACAAGACTATCTTCTCTCTTAGTTCCCTATTCTAAGAATTGGCTAATAAACTTGATTATTTCACTTATCCTAAAATTACGTTGTATAGACTGAACGTCTCATTTATGTCCCAGCAGTCAGCAGAAGATCTTTTTAACTACTCCATCGAGATAAATAAGATGACCTAAGTTATTTCTTAATGAGTCCTTGACTAAAATAACAACACCTTAAAAATGAATACTCAGATCTCTTTTAGGTAGAGCGTGGAGGGGGTGCTACAATGACTTAGGATGCAAGCTAATGTGAAATATGCAATTGGTGTAAGAAATGAATTTGATTCAAATGGATATTATACAAGAAAATAATAAGTCATTCTTGCAAGCTTTACAGTTTCCAGCATAGCTTTTTTTTGTACTTCATTATGCAACTTACCGGAAACAAAATCTCTACCTCTCAAGGTAGGGGTAACGTCTGCTTACACTCTACCCTCCCCAGACCCAATTAGTGGGATTTCACGGGATATGTTATTGTATTATGCAACTTACCACTTTTAGATAAATAGATTGTCTGCTTGACATTTAGGGGGAAAACAGTCGTGTGTTATTCCACCAGAATAATGTACACAAAGGAAAGTTCAGTCATAGAGGACATGATGCTTATCTTCAACAAACCTCAACGACGACAAGTCAATAGCAGATGCAGATTTTGTTTAGTAGGCTCTCTTGCACCTTCAACCCCGAAAAGGTTGAATTGGTGCAAAAAAAATCAGGATAAATACCACGAGGGGGGGGGGGGTGGTGGTGGTGGTGGTGGTGGTGGTGGTGGTATGGCTGTGTGAACACAGCTTTTACTAAGACAAGGATGTGCCAACAATGAAACTGTTTAAGACTTTTGGTTGATGCACATGAATTAACACATTCCAATTGGACCAATTGTTCTATTCCCTATGAAAGTGACATGTAATTATATAGTACAATTAATCTATAATTCTTTAAAACATTGAAGTAGAAAATATCCCCCCAAAAAAACTCTACCAAATATGTCATCTAAGGATAATTTTGGACATTGTGCCCAAAAAACCTGTATAAATAAAGAATAAAAGAATAAGCATTTGACTTATAGATGGTTGGAAAACTTCAAATGACGGAACTAAAGCTTTCGATGGGATCAGACTCTTCAAGCATGGAAGCTGCCTGGAAACAATCAGCAGCATCAGCTACCCGTCCATCGTCTCTATGAACCAATCCCAAGTGGTACCAAGCTACACGATTGGTAGGTTCGATCTTCAATGCATCCGAGAGTAATGCTCTTGCCAATGACAACATCTTCGGGCCCATTTTAGTCATTAAAGCACCAAGCAAGATCTTACACTGCACATGATTAGGCTCTATTAATAGTGCATTAACATAAGCAGCCAAGGCTTTGTCATTTTCTCCCTGTCTTTCAAACATCATTCCTGAAACAGGTTGATATACAGAAATCAGTATTAGACTATTGCTCCAAAAATTACAATCTAAACCACCATAGCTACAATAAAGACGAATTCCTTTGGTGAAATTGCCTTTCTGTTTTTCAATGTCAGCTCATTGCTGGCAATGACGTCAGACAACCACAAAAATTGACATCATTTTCTTAGAAATGAGACACACAACTACAAGTGAACTAAAATAGATAAAAGCTAAAACCATAAACAATCTACTGTTCAGAAATTTCTTCACCTTCCTTGTTTTCCAACTTTAGTTCCAACGCATTCTACTTTTGCCACCTATTACACTATGATATGAGTTGAATGTTAAAGTCAAACAATTTTCAAGCAATATATTGTATTCTCAGAGGAACAAGAAGGCCCCTGAGGGTTAAGTTTCTAGCACTGTTCCCCCCCCCCCCCCCCTCACACACACTCCCAAGAAAGAAAAGACAAAGCAACTATAACAACTATGTCTAAATTCCAAAATAGTGGGTTCACTTTAACTGAATCCTCAATATTCATCTCCTTCCAATACTATTAAAGGTTTGCTAACTAGAGATTCTCTGCATTTTTTATGGACATATTAAATCTCCAAACAAACTAAAAGGACTTCTTATAAATACCGGTGTTGTTAAAAAAACAATACGAGGGATTTAGAGTAGAAGAACTCTTGAAACCCTGTTACACCAACTTCCAGTACGTCGATACTCAGGATCCAATTAAAACCAGAAAATATTATGAGCTCGCTTAAGCCCTAAAGCTCGACAAAGCCCCTTTGTGCTTTTCACATCGCTTAATGGTGCTTTAGTACAGCGTCAAGGCGCTAACACATGCGCCTCTTCACCAATACGTTTTTTCTGTCTTTAAGGGCGCAACAACATATGTATAGCTAAATTGTAGGTTTTCCATTCTTTTGTCCAAATAATTATTGTTTGTGTTTATAGTTACTTTTTCTTGCATTACATTTCTACTTTTTAATTTATTCTTTATTGGCGGGTTTCTTTGCTAGCCCACACTTTAATTACGCTTTGCGCTTAAAAGCTCAAATAAACTTCGGTGCTTTTTTCTTTTTGCTTTTTCCGCTTTTGACGACTTTGATAAATAGCAGACCTCTAGTGTAAGTATACCAACACGACTGAACCTTAATCCTAACTAGTTGGTATCTACCTATATGAGTCTTTTGCTTCCCAAAAAAAACTGAAGAGCTAAATGTAAAAGTACCTATAATCTGCCCTGTGTTTCAAACTCTTACGATTTTACATCTCTTTGGAACTCTTGTATTAAGATTAAGTGTGCTCAAAACTAGTAATTCAGAAAGTTCTCAGATAACAGCTATAAAAACATTGATGGGACGCAGATACTAAAGGAGGAGGAAGAAAAACATGCTCAAACTTCTCAAGGTACAAAGTAGAGAAGCACCATGAACTATCTGAGCTCTCCTGCTATTACTACTCCTATAACTAAACTACAATTATTTTAAAATAACATATAAAATATCTACACTACTGTCCATGATTAAGTAAAGAATCTATGTAATGTAGATCTCACAAGAAACATTTTCTTGAAAACACAAGGAAGTCTGAAGTTTCCAATCCAACAGGCTGAAAAGAAAGAAAAAGCTAAATTTTAATTCAAATGTATATGAGCAAATTTTAAGCAGATTTGCATGGATGAGGTAATTTTCTAAGTCCTGTTCAGGTTAGTCACAACCACTGTTTTCGATCTTTAGTTGCACTCACCTTCTTTTACTTGTACTCAATTTGATATCAAGTAAAGAAAACGAAGGAAGAAAGCCAATAACTTTTCTTTTTTAACAAAAAAGCAAACACAGGTGGATCAGTCATTGTAAATTAAGTTCATAATCTTGCCTTCTGTATGCAAAGTGTCTGCTGAATACTCTATAAGATCTCTAGCTTTCTCCAAACATGTCTCTGCATCCTTAAAATGTGAAAGGGTAGAGTACAAGTTTGCCAGTCCATGCCAAACTTCATATTCATTTACCTTATCTTCCTCCACCTGTAATAGATGAGTACAAAAAGAAAATTAATTCAATGGAGTCAGAACCAGAAGCATAGTATTGTTTCATGACTGAAGCTAAAAAGTTTTCAGTGGTAAGGCACCAAACTGAGTTTTCTACAGGAATGTGTATTCTTCATTTCATTTGTAAGACCATTAGAATAAATAATTGAAAGGAATCTGCACGAGTTAAATCTCATTTTTTGATAACATAAGGAAATCAAGATAGAGCTGAAATAAGTGTACCAAAATACAGAATAGTATCTATAAAGCAAGGAATTGGGAAAAACGAGCCCATTCATTCTTTCATACATTTGTTCCATTCACCTCTCCTTTTCCCCTTTCCACCACTAATGACAAAAAACTCCACCCAAACCAAACATGCACCTCAATAGACCCAAATACAACTACCCTTTTATTTGCAGATATGATCATCGAAGTCATAATTTACAAATGATTCAACCAATTTAATGTTAAATGGTAACACTCATCTATCTGTAGCATGTTAATCTGACAAGAGACAATGGATGCTATTGTGTAACGATGTTGGGTCGCAAAAATACAATTATAGTCTTTCCACCAAGAAAAGCTCAAGATGTTCATGAGAAAATCATGCCATGGTGGAAATGATGATATTGAACTTAAGAATCAGAATCTCATTGAGAAGTGGTTACTTCTATCCGAGTTCTGAGTTCCAAATGCAGACTACTAGGGGCGTATGCTGGCATAAGGGGATGGGAAGTGAAAAAGGAAAATCTGTGATACACATATATGTTTCCGCTAAAGTTACAATCTAACCTGAGGTGCATTTCTGAATGGTCCATAAGATTTTCTTTGAGCTTGAACCAGTGAAAGGAGATGACGATAAGGTTCAATGGCGTCGATGTACCGTGACTGGGATATTTTTAGCTTAGCTTTCATTCTTAGCAGAGGTCCTTGATCCCACTTTGCAGTCTCATCAAAGGCCGCATCAGTAACTACTTCAGCCTCTGAATAGCGTTGATGAGCAGAAAGAACTAAAGCAAGCAGTCTCCAACCTCTTAAAGTAGATCCTCCCGTTACATCAACATACTTTCTCGCATATTGCAAAGCTGCATCCAGATTACGGTGCTGTGCATATTGAACACCCAACTCAAACATCAAATCTGAATTTTCATGCTCTAAAGCCATTGCAGCATCTAAAGATTTTAAAGCCTCAGATTGAAGACGTGATCTCTCAAAGTCAGAGGTTGCAACTTTCGCCTGCTTCCCCAAACAAAGACCTAACATGCGGAGACCAACACCTTTCAAGTGTTCATTTGAACCACCCTGTGCATTAGTTATTGCCCTCTGTGCATACTTCACTCCCTCAGCAGCAAGAAAGACATCATCAGAGCAAATTTTAGCAGCCAACAACAACGAGAGAACGTCATCCGGCTCTTCATCCTTATGCAGAGACTTACGCAGCAGACTTAAGGCAGTTTTGTTCTGTCCAGCAGCACTATAACAAAGTGCTAAAGATCGCCAACGGTCAATCCGGTTAAGTACCCCTGGCATTACTTCTTCAAGTTGCTTAGCTAAAACAGAGGTTTGGCTGCATACAGACAGAGCAAATGTAAGATGCTCTAAAACGGAAGGGTCCCATTTGATCTTACCAAGGTAAACTTTTCTCATTAGAATCATTAACAGCAGTATCGCTTCTTCCAAATTGTTCCTAGGTACATAAGAACCGTCAATTTGCACAAATAAGCTTGGTGGGCAAACCTCAACCCCACTATAAAGCAGAAATACAGAAAAAGCTTTTTGTATCCTGGCACAGCAATCATTATCAAGATTCCATTGGCTTAAGAGGGCACGGCGATACGCAGACATTGCTTCAGAATAGCAACCAGCTTGCTTCCATAGTTCTGGAAGGAGCTCAACAGCATGGCTCACAGTTTCTTGCAGCTTATTCTCCACTAGTACATCAGGTATCCCATTATCGAATATCTTCTCTACAGCATCAAGCACACTTAGACACTCACGAGCAGCCTCTACAAAATTCCCATCCAAAGAAACGTCTTTAAATGATCAAATCAAAGAAATAGCAATTTATTATAAACTATTGAAAGTGCCTTGTACCAGTCAGTCTCCCAAGCTTTTGCAGGGACTTCGCTTTCAAATATACGGCCTCAAGGACCAGACCAGCAGCATGTTGTGAGATGCCTGGCACAGACTCAATGCTGCGAGTACGGCCCTTTTTAGAAGGTTGTTTCTCAGTAAGAGAAGGCTGCATCCTCTGTATGGCTGCTTGGAGATCAATACCATCAAACACCCTAAGAGCACCTTCCACATTTCCTCTTTGATATTCCAATCTTCCAAGAAGAGCTCGCGCTTCCTGCCATCAAAATTATAATCCATCAGCAAACACATGGTGGTGACAATAAAGAATGGAAGGGATAAAGGAAGCAGAAACAAACATTTTTATAAATTATTACAACTTAAAATGCTTTCAGGAAAATAAGATAAAATACGTTTAATCTTGACTAGCATTCAAATTTTACATGCAAATTGAACCTGAATCCAAAATATAAATACAATCTGACCAATACTAATAATGTAAAAAAAAAGGTTTAATCCACTGAAGTCCTTGGTTTCCTTTTCTAGACAGGAAACCAATACCTATTTTGCTTATTTAAATTGAAGTCTGTAAATCCTATACATAATTGACATAGAATCTAAAACATCACCAAATGACAACAGATCAGAAAGCTCACAACTCACAGACTTTTAGTAATGCATTATGCCTATAATTGTTGGAAATCATACAGCATATGAGAACAGAAAGGACCAGATAGAGGGTATTTCCTAGAATTGAAGTGATTGACTCTCAAACTCATCATCAATGAATCCCTTCTAACATTAAAGCCACCACAAAAGAATTCCGCAGGCGACCATGAATTTAATCAAAGAGAGCATTCTCTCCTAACATTTACTGCTCTAGGTATCACTATGACTTTGTATAAGCTCTCAGTTTTGTGCCCTTATGAACAAAATTCAATAGGAATGCAAAAAAAAATGAACTTTGGCAACAACTCACCTCAAAATTGAGGGACAAACCTTCACGCAATGCAGATTCAGCCTCTTGAATGTTCCCCTCATCAAGTTTTGCTTCAACAACATTTGTTTGCATACAAATCCCATTTGCACAAACTTTCCTGACTGATGGATCAACATCATCCTGGCCTAATTCTGATTCTCCAGACATCTCTGGCCCCACTTTCTATACTCACTACAATAAAACAAAAAAAGAAACATCATTAACCATTAAAATTGATCCCTTAGCTTCTATATCATCAAGAAAATGGACAGAGCCTTTGCCCCTTTTCATTCTTGATGTTAATATGCACAACAAACTCCAAATTATCAAATCCAATAGGTGAAAAGATTCATCATTATTATAAAACACAAATCACACTAACACTAGAGTTTCCGTAATTTTGAATCACAATTCTAAAGATTACAACAAAAACATACCCAATGTAATAACACAAGTGGGGTCTGGGGACTTTTTGTGGGGTAGAGAGGCTGTTTACAACAGACACTCAACTCAAAAAGAAATGATGCACGATTGCATGAAAAATAAGACAATAAAATATCAAGAGGCGCAACATAGTAATATACACATAAAGAAAATGATTAACAATACAACTAAGAAAAGGAGAAATAATAAGGAAGAAGACCTTGTTGGCTATTTCTTATTCTTGATAGCACAGGAAAGAGAGATACCGGGTTGATAGAAACAAACTATGAGGGGCATAACAATTGAATCTTGAAAAATCAAAACAACTGATTTTTTTTAATAAGATGAAAGAATCAAGAATGAGAGAAAATGGGGGTAGCAATTACCTCAAATGTTGTGTAAATTAGTGGCAAATGAATGGTATTATAGGTTAATTGTTTAATTTCTCTGGATCAGAAAGGAAGAGACAAGGAAGGGGAGGAGAAGAATGGTGACAGCGTTGTTTGAGGTTTGACTAATGACGAGGAATATCCTAAGAAAAGGAAAAAAACAAAAGAAGACAGTACTCACGATCGAGGTTTTATATTGCTCCATTTGGAGTAACCGCCGTCGACATTTCGAAACTACTTTTTACCCTCTAATTTTATGTATCATCGTTTCATAATTTTACTTTTTTATTAGTTGTTACATATTCGTATTGGACTTTCATTAATTCGAATCGCATCATACAAGGCTTATTAAAAGCAGAAATCTTCGAAAACATCGTACGGAGAGATATCAAACGGGTGGAGCGTGCTGAATTTGGACATGTCAAAATAGACCGAATTAATAAATAATGAGACACATAAAAGTTATATGAGCTGAAATGAATTAGGCTAAAAAGCGTATTATTAACTCAACTCACTCAATTTGGACATGTCAAAATGGACCGAATTAATAAACAATGAGACGCACAAAATTTATATGAGCTGAAATGAATTAGGCTAAAAAGTATGTCATTAACTCAACTCACTCAATTCTTACTAGCTTTAATTTCTTTGTTTGCTATTTTAATATTTTTTTAAGTACCTAAAACTATCTTTTTCTTTATTATAATTAGATATAACATATCAAATAAAAAGATTATTTTAAATATATTTTGACAAAATTTTTCATTAGTGTCACATCCCGACTTTTCTCAAGTCTTCTCTTATGACGTGATGCACCTGAACAACTTTTCCTTTTCCTCATGCGAACCATTTAATACACTCCTTTTCAAATTAAACATGTATTTAAGTGCGGAAGTAGTAATAACAATAAAAGTAAAAAAAATATTCTGTATTTAATTAATAAGAGCGCGAGCCCATGCTCGTGCAACCATAGCCTCTACCTAGATTCAATGGAAATTCCACATATGAAAATAAAAATTTTGAAGTTTGAAAAAACCATCTCATATGGGGCATCCCCCGAGATAATGAGACTAACTTCTCCCACCTACTTATTTAAGAACAAAAGTCACCAAATCCGAAGCAATGAATTGGTGAAACAAATGGGACTGCGGGACGAACACTAGCCCTGTTGCGGAACCTTCCCCTTGCCGCGCTTTCCAGAAACATGTTAGATAAAAGAGTCGGCTCTACCATCCGGGGCTGAGTGAGAACCTCGCCTTACAATCCAAGTATCCCCACAATATTCTAATTACAATCATATTATAAACATAATAAGCATGTTGTGAAAAACAGATTACAACACCTCAATATATAAGTCAATAATTCATGTGCAAAACCTTCTCCCCACTCGTCCTAGGAAATACTTAGTTTAACCAGTATCCATGCTTTATCCCATATAACATATTATATACTTATTGCGGTATATGCAACCCGATCCAATGTATTTATATTATCTATTTGTCGCGGTACGTGTAACCCGATCCAATGCATTTATATATTTGTTGCGGTACGTGCAATCCGATCCAATGCATTTATATATTTATTGCGGTGCGAGTAACCCGATCCAATGTATTTATATATTTGTTGCGGTACGTGCAACCCGATCCAATGCATTTATATATTTGTTGCGGTGCGTGCAATCCGATCCATTGCATTTATATTATCTATTTGTTGCGATACGTGCAACCCGATCCAATGCATTTATATATTTGTATATATATGTTATAGGTTCAAAAGACTCAAATAATATTTCCTTCTTTCAAACTTTTCGCCCTTCCCACTTGTAAGAGTTATAACTCTCGAACTGTAACTTCAAATAAGGTGTTTCTTACGCCGAGTCGAAGGTAACACGGGGATATATCACTATCCCAAGTTTCCTCTGAAAATGCTTAGTATAACTAGTACCAATTCACGCAAGAAACAACCCTATGAAAATTGTCTCGCCAGAATTTTTGTAAAACAAAACACAATCTTAAAACAGTCATAACGTTTTATCCGTAAGTCGTATTTATCTCTGTAAAGTCTCAAACTGTCTAGAACAGAGAAATATAGAACTTTTATTCAGCACAACCTTTGAAATTCCTTACCGAAACATTCAGTTCTTTTATTTTAACAACTCTCATAAAACTATTTCGCCAGTTTTTTGTAAAACATAACACAATCTTAAAACAGTCATAACATTTTATCCGTAAGTCGGATTAATCTCTGTAAAGTCTCAAACTGTCGAGAACAGAGAAATATAGAACTATTATTCAGCACAACTTTTCAGAATCCTCACCGAAACATTCAGTTTCTCCGTTATACGTTATGCCTTCCGGATTTCATTCTATCCGAGGCAGAAACTTTGAACAGCGATAACTCTCAAACCATATGTCAGTTTTGACTCCACTTGGGCTCAATATGATATTGAGGGATAGATGTACAACCCTGTAAAATTTCATCCAATTCTAACAGACATAACTCAGCGAAACTGATTGTAATTTCATGACAAAAACTAGTTATCAAATAACCTACTAACAAAAATTTCGTGATCATTCTTTCAACATCCGGATCATATTCTAATATGTATTGTAACTTAAAAATAAGAGATTATACTAAGAATTATGAGTGAGAGAAATTCATCTTTATTTTCTGCTTCGTGACCGCGAAAGAACTGTCAAACTTGATTGATAAAGGTAATATTTGTTCTCTTCTATTTTTTTTATTTTTTTGCTCTTGGTACTTTTATGAACTTCTATTCTTTGTGCTAAGTGTTTTCTTTTGTGCTATGCAGAATATATAGTGAGTCTTGTGGGTGTAACTTGTGGGAGGTGGAAGGAGAACAAGTTGAGGGAGATGAAAAGGGGAGGGGGAGGACGTGCATGTTAAGGCTCTTAATGCCATTACAATTTTTTTCTAATTGCAGATTATGGCTCTTAATGCCATTTATTTATATCTCATTTTTTTAAAAAAACCAACAAGGAAATGTTTTTTTTCGGATTTCACAATTAGACTACATATCAGTCCAAATTTTAGATGGGCCGAAATGAGTTAGATTAAAATGGGCTGAGCTATTGACCCACACAAACTTGACCGGGTTGGTCAGAGTCATGTTTTAACAGACTAATTTTATCAACCCCTAATCCTACTACTCCACCCATCACAATTTATGTTATACCTTTCATTTTTTGAAAGTTAATTTGACTAAGCTTTAAAGCTAAATTGTGTTAAAGTAACTTTATATTTTAAGATTAAAATTTATATATTTGAAAAATACATGAAAAGTACTATGCGTTACAACTTTTCTCATATCAATTTGGTGAAAAAATACATCTTAAAATATTGGTCAAAATTCATACAGTTTGAATATTAAAAAGTGAAAAATATCACATAAATTGAAATTAAAGGAGTATAATTTTTCCCGTAAACGTGAAGACTAAACCTTTGATTATAGGAGAAGGAACCGTATGTCCTTATCCATTCCACCACAATAATCATGTTAAATTATTATATAAACAAATAATAAATTAAGGTAAAAATACATATTTATTATTAATCATATATCTTTTTAAAATAAAATGACTCTTACACTTGTTAATTTTGTACATAGACCGGGAAGTAACTACTCTATGTGAGTAGGAATCTAGTAGCGCAGTTGGTAGACTACCTAAACTTTCACCTTGTTGGTGAGGGTTCGAATCCCTACGTTGTAGTCTCCTCCCCATTTCTCTTTCCCCTACTCTCTATGTGATAAAAAAAATACTCTATGTGAGATTAATTAACGCATTTCCCTTATTACTAACAGATTATATCTTCCCAAGTTTAATTACTCTTAAACCGTTCTGCTTGTTCCTTTTTCATTTCTTTTGAATTGATTACCATTATCTGGCCGGCTTAAATTTAAATTGTAGCAATGGAAAATTTGTATACTGAATGGAAGTATTTTTAAAAAAATTAGGGGTAAGGGAAAGTGATTACAAGATGAGAAACCGCCAATAAAGTAAAAGTTTAGATAGCTAACTAACCGAGTTACTAAAAAATTTCAATATTGAATGAAAGTCATTTGTAGATTCAAAATAAAATAAAAAATCCCATCATATTATTGTTAAAAAAAAAGAACAATCCGGTAGTTCACTGGCACATGCGTTTGCTTCTAAATTTGTCCAAGTTGTTCAAGAAATTAAATATGGATTAATGATGATGAGTCAATTAAGGCTTCGTCATTTATTGTTATAGTTGTGCGAATTATAACGTCCATCAACAATACCATATTTGTAATTCAATTTTTTATTAATATAAAATGTGCAAAATACTCTCAAAACTCAAAAGATATCTCATGTCCTAATATTGCAAGAGGTATATTTGAAATGAAAAGAAGGAAGATTCAAATTCACTGACCTTTCGTAGAGATAATATCTCAGATGATTACTCAACTAAGGATAGTTCACTCAAAAAGTCATGCTATTTTATTTTCTAATCCAAATAATTTAACTATTGATATTTCACTTAGAAAGTCACCCAACTTATTTAAGTATTTTTTTCATTAAATTTTATTGACATAAAATTTTCATTTAAACTAATCTTTTAAGAAATAAAAAGATAGGCATTTTTACCATTTTACTAACCCGCTCCACTTAACCCGACCGGCTGAAAATATTGATCAAAATATATACGTAAATTGACAAAAAATATATTGAAACACTGTTTTTTTGTACTGTTTGATTGAATTTGTGTAGGAAACATAGATTTTATACTTATGTATATGCTGGTTTCATTATGGAATGGAACATTGAGTGTAGCATGTTATATATAGTTGTGTATATACTATATACTAATAGAATAACTGAAGCAGAAACTGCTTATAATTTTTATCCAGAATTCTCTTTATTGCGGGCTTCAAATTTTCTCAATAGCATAAAATTTTCATATGACCAAGAGAGTTAAAACTTAGCTCCCAAATATTTGTCATTAACAGCTTTTCTCTGTTACTCCTTTCAGAGGTTAAGGAGCCATTTCGCGATGGCAATTATTATTATTTTTTTCAAATTCTTTTCACTTTATTTGAAAATGCGTTTGAAATTTGGAAAAACACTTCAAAACACACTCACTTTTTGCCCTAATTTTTTTTATTTTTATAAAAATGACACTATTTCAACTTGATCAAGTGTGTCACCGGTTGGATTTTGGATCGGGTCGAGTCGGATCTTCTTAATTGAGTTTTTATTTATTAGATAGATGAAAAGAAAGAGAAAAAATATATTAATCATGACATTTGAATTAGTGAAGCAATTTTTTGTACTTAAAAAATATTTGGGATCAAATTAAGGACACTATTATGTGATTATCCATTATGAGATATTACTCTTTTTAGCATATTTGGTTGTATAGTTCAGGTAGATTAATCAAGTTGAGTGGTTTTGTTAGTTTTAAAAAACTGAAAAGTATAAATCATATTTCATGGTTTTTAGGAAAAGTACATTCAAACAACCAAATAATTTTTGCAAAAAGTATAACCAAATACAACTTTATCTTTAACTTCAACTTCAAAAATTTGATCTCTATGGCCAAACGCCTGCTAGTCTATTTGACCAAGCTTATTTTTCTCCAAAAGTGTTTATTTTTTTCAAGAAGTGCTTACATTGAGGTGTTTGATCAAGCTTTTGAGAGAAAATAAGTGTTTTTGAAGAGTAACATGAGTAGTTTTTCAGAAGCTAAAAAAATAACTTTTCACTAGAAGCATTTTTTTTTGAAAAGCACTTTTGAAAACAATACACTTAGAATCACTTTTCTAACGTTTGGCCACACTTATTGCTCAAAAGTAATTTTTAAATTAATTGGTCAAACACAAACTATTTTTCACCAAAAATGTTTTTTAGAAAACACTTTTAAAAAAAACACTTCTCGAAATAAGCTGATTTTAGAAGCTTGGCGAGTCTGGTTTCTCACAAGAAAAGATGGTTGCAGATATAGAAAGAATGGAAAATCTCCCATTAACCATCCTTAAGTTTGAAGTTAGTCATAATTAAAGCCAGTAAGTTGTACCATTTATTCTCATTAAAGAAGCAATTCTTTAATCCGTTATCATATACGTATATGATTTGATATTTGGTATTGGGCTAATGTCTAATTGATTGGATAAAAGATGAGGTATATCTGAAAATCCAAAACCTCAAATTTGTAATTCTATCTGTGTTCCGAAAATCTGAAAAGTCCAAAAGAATTCAAAGCTCGATTCGAATTTCGGTCTTGCCTAAACTATGTATATGCCCTCCCAAGTTAAGTGATATGTATTTTATCTTTAATTTTTACAACTATTAATGTCAAATTGCTTACTTTGGTGTAAAAAAACACAGGTTGAAAAGTATTTACCAAAAATAAATAATCACGTATTAATCAAATCAGTCTAATAACTAGTCACCCGCAAGGGTAGCCAAGTTGGTGTAGCAGTAGAGCGCGGGACCGCAAGGTCACGAGTTCGATCCCCTGTGTCACACATGGCTTGCCAAGTGTGGTTAATCGGCTGACGTGGTTTGCAGGCTATTGCGTCAGTCCGGGGTTTACCCTGTGCGCACTCGAGAGAATAGCGGCTGCGGGTTCCTTCATCAACAAAAAAAAAGACTAGTCTATTTTTTTTTTTTGGGGGGGGGGGGGGGGGGTGATATAACTGGTTTTATTCTTTTAACTGCAGTCTACAAAGTTATAGTGTTCAATTCTTTTTAGGGAAAAAGAGAAAAGGTCATTGATACCACTAATTAGTAGTTGCATAAAAATGGCCCAACCGTTACACTTTTGATCCGACGACGGCATATTTACTTACGATTACAAGTTGTCTGAAGCAATCTTTGCTGCCAAAGCTCTAAATGTGCTTGCTTTATGTGGATTTAAGCTTGAACTGCCCTCACATGGCATAAAGTTTTCATCTTTGCGAGAGTTACACCTTGTTTCCTCATTCTTGGACGAGCAAGTATTTCAAGCTCTATGCGCGAAGTGCAGTCAGTTAGAAGTTTTGTCTTTCAAGGGATTTCATGGACTTAGTTGTTTACAAGTTGCAGGAACGGTAGGAAGGTAATCCCTTGATCATATTATTCCCCAAGATACAATATATATACAATCATCCTATGTAGAATAATGGAAGACTAATCTACCTTACCTAAAATAAGAGATACTAATTACAATCATACTAATTACAATATATTACATATCAATTATAATAAATGAGAGATAATTATGGGATATGCCCATAATTACTCTAACAGTCCCCCACAGTCTTAGCTGGAGGTTCTCGGATGCTGAGACTGTCCCTGAAATCATCAAACAGTACGCGCGGAAGACCTTTCGTAAAGATGTCAGTTATCTGATAATGGGATGGGACATGGAGAACCAGGACTTGACCATAGACAACTCTTTCTCGGACAAACAAGATATCTATTTCAATGTGTTTCGTGCGTTGATGCTGAACAAGATTTCCAGACAAGTAGATCGCACTTACATTGTCACAATAGAACACTGTTGCCTTTTCAATCGGACAATGGAACTCCAGTAGCAGATTACGAAGCCAACAGGATTCAGCAACATCATTGGCCACCCCTCTGTATTCTGCCTCTGCACTTGACCGAGATAGTGTGGACTGACATTTGGACAACCATGATATGAGATTGTCACCCAAGAATAAACAATAGCCGAAAGTGGAACATCGTGCGTTTGGGTAGCCGCCCCAATCAGCATCAGTGTAGGCAGAAAGACTCGAGATGAAGGACTTATACAAATGTAGTCCGAAATGAAGAGTACTCTTAATATACCACATAATCCTCTTGAGACCCCTCATATGTTCTTCCTTCGGATCATGCATGTGTAAACAAACTTGCTGGACCGCATAGGAAATATCAGGCCTTGTAAAAGTGAGATACTGCAATGCATCAGCCAGGCTGCAGTAATGTGTGGGGTCGCTGTATGGAGTATCTGAAGCGTTGCTCAACTTCGCCTTCGTGTCAACCGGAGTATGGGAAGGTTTGCATGAAGACATCCCTGCTTTGTCAAGTATCTCCTCGGCATACTTCTTTTGACTGAGAAACATACTACCTGCATAGTGAGTGACAATAATGCCAAAAAAATAATTCAGCGGGCCTAAGTCCTTCATTGCAAATTCAGCTACAAGAAGGGACATAATAGACTGGCGAAGTGAAGTTGAGGAGGTAGTGAGGATAATGTCATCAACATACAGAAGTATATAAGCCACATCAGTGCCCTTCCTATAAATAAAGAGAGACTGATCGGACTTGCTGTGAGAGAATCCCAATTTGGAAACAAATATGCAAACATGTTATACCATGCCCGAGGATCTTGTTTCAGACCATATAAGAATTTCCTCAACAGGAACACATGATCTGTACGGGCAGGATCGCGAAATCCGAACGACTGATGCATGTATACCGTTTCCTGCAAGTGGCCATGTAAAAATGCATTCTTGACATCCAACTGATGAATGGACCATGATTTGGACAGTGCCAGGCTCAGAACAGTCCTGATAGTTGCAAGCTTGACTACCGGACTGAATGTTTCACCGCAATCTACTCCTACCTGCTGAGACCTGCCATCACCAACAAGACGAGTTTTGTATCTCGCAAAAGAACCACCAAAATTCATTTTATGAAAAAAAACCCACATAGACCGAATTATGTTCACATTAGATGGTCGTGGTACCAAATCCCATGTCTTATTTTGAATAAGAGCAGTAAATTCATCTAACATGGCAACCTTCCAATTCGGGTCTGAAAAGGCAGCTTTGGGATTTTTTGGTATTGGTGAGGGTTGGATTGAGGTGATTAAGTTAAAATGGTGTTTAGGTTGAAAAATCCAGTGCATTGCATGGGTTTCCATGGTCCGTTGAGGAGTTGGGTCGTTGGATGGTCAGGTGGTGTTGGGATTTTGGGTCAAAATAATGGGTAGGGTGGTTTCGGTATTTTGGGCTGATATAGTGGGCCCGGTACTAGTATGGGCCAGTGTGTTACGGGAAGGAGGTAGGGTGACGAGTAGAGGTGTAGGTGTTGGTAATTGCCCTAAATTGTTATTTTGAGAGTTTAGATGATACCTCAAAATTGGATAAATTCCGTCGTCCAGAAAATCATATGAAGGTAAGGATGCCGCTCGAGATTTTGCAAACGGGAAGGTTGATTCATCAAAGATGACATGACAAGAAATAGTGATTTTTCCTGTTGACACATCAAAGCATTTATATCCCCTATGATTTTGTGGGTACCCCAAAAACACGTAAGGAGTAGATCGAGCTTGAAGTTTATGAATGGTGGATGACGGAAACAAGGGATAACACAAATACCCAAAAATCCGTAAATGTGTAAACGAGGGGAGACGGTTGTACAATACTTGAGTAGGGGACACATTGAAGATTAGTTTACTAGGAAGAATATTTAAGAGATATGTAGCCATTTGAAAAGCATGGTGCCAAAAATTTGGTGGTGTGGACGAATGCACAAGGATAGAGCGAGTCATATTGTTGATTGTTCGAATCTTTCTTCCAGCTTTCCTATTTTGAGAAGATGTATGTGGATAGAAAATACGGACATACATCCCATTTTGGTGACAAAAATTCTTAAATTAGGCATTTATAAATTCCCCCCCCTCATTATCACATTGAAAACATTTAATGGTTTTGCCAAACTGAGTTTTAATAAACATACTAAATTATTTCAAAATATTATAGGTTTGTGATTTTTGTCCCAAGGGAAAGGTCTACAAAAAATTCAAAAAATCATCAAGAATGAACAAATAGTACTTATGACATGCAACACTTAAAATGGTTGAAGTCCACAAATCACAATGCAAAATATCAAATGGCATAACAATATTAGTAGTAGACACAGAAAACAGAAGTTTAATATGTTTACCAAACACACATGTTTGGCAAACAGAAGAGTCCAAATGTCTATTACAAGAAAACAAATTATTCTTCCTAAATTGATGGAAAACCGATGCTCATGGGTGCCCCAGCCTATTGCGCCATAGACTAGGAGAGATGGCCGAAAAGGTGGACGGTTTGACCCTGCTATTGGTGGAAACAGAGGTTAAGGGGTATAAGTCCTCGTGCTATTACATCTCATGAGCGGCATCCCCGTCTGAAAATCCTTCACAGAAAAACCAAACGGATCAAAATTCAGAGAAACATTATTGTCAATTGTAAAATGTTTAACATAGATCAAGTTTTTAATCAGTTGTGGTGCATATAATACATTGTTCAAGCGTAAAGGTTGGTGGGGAGATGGTAGTGTTACCTAACCAATACCACGAATTGGAATTTCCCGCCCACTGTCGACAATAATATTTTTATTACCGTTCGTATTATAATAGGATGAAAGATTACCTTGAGATGCCGTCATGTGTGACGTATCCCCTGTATCCATGTACCACGATTCATCTGGAATATTTATATTCATGTGACTCATGTCTTGTTCAATATCTGTAGGTGCATATCCGACAGAAGATGGTGCCTGAGCTGCAAATGCATATTGTGGACGAGATCCGAGAATACCGAGTTGGCGATTTGAAGAAGGAGGAGGCTAGGCCCACGAAGAGGTCGGGAATGGGCATGGTGGGGCAGCCCATTATGGGGCCCAGGCCCACGATGGGTACTGCCCCCACTGTCCGCCGCTCCTGAAAACTGTCCGCCACTGGCCGGGCTGGTTGCTTTGCCGCCTACGGTTTGGCCCCTGCCCCATCCACGTCCTTTTCCACTATTATTTTTTCCTTTATTGTTTCGGTTTGAACCCCATTTTTTACCATTATTAGAACGATTACCGTGGCCCCCTAAACCAGAATTATGGGACTCCAAATCAGTGGAAGAAGAGTTGGTGGAGACGAGAGCGGTTCCGGCGGTGGTTGCTCCTGAGGATGCCTGCTTTGCTTTCCTTGTTTCCTCGAGAATTAATCTTGAACGGGCCTCATAAAAGGGAGGTAATGGATTGCTTTGCTGAATGAACGTAGCAACACCATCATATTGCTATTCAACCCCGCAATCAATTGAAGTACCAACCTTTGATCCGTCATGGGCGAACCAACGTTGGACAGTTGGTCCGCAACTACTTTCAATTCTTGACAATAGACTGAGATGTTGGAAAAATCATCCAATATAATATTTGTAAATTGGTGTTCAAGATAAATGGCCCTAGACATTTTGTTATCTTAAAAAAATTTTCTAATCTTTCCCACGCCTTTTGAGCCATAGAATTTGGTTGTAAGATGGTATGAAGAAGATCATTCGAAATAGTGCCATAAATACATTGAAAGACAATAGAGTCTAATCGAGACCATAATTTCTTGTCCACCGTAGTGGAATCCGACGGTGACTCGGACGGGATGATATGGTCAGTTACTTTATAGGCGCGACAATGAATTTTGAATAGTTCAGCCCACGAGGTATACTGCCCCTTCTCCATTTCAAGAGTGATGGAGATAAAATTTTTGACGTTATTAACGACAAAAACAGGATGAAAGGTTTGCTTTTCGGCCATAGTTTTGACTTAGAAACAAAAGAAGAAGAGAGGTTGGTGATGTTTTGATGGAAGAACCCTAAAATTTGGAACAAAATATGTCTAGCCGGGGGGGGGGGGGGACAGCTAGAGAGTATTTTAGGTTTAGGGTTTGGGAAGTGTTTAGGTTTATTAAACCTACTTAGGGTAGTGGCCGAAAATACTTAGAAAAAGAGAAGGAGAATTCGGTTGGGGAAGAAAATAATTAGGGCAAAAGATCTTTAGACTCTTGATACCATGTAGGAAGGTAATCCTTGATCATATTATTCCCCAAGATACAATATATATACAATCATCCTATGTATGAATAATGAAAGACTAATCTACCTTATCTAAAATAAGAGATACTAATTACAATCATAATAATTACAATATATTATATATCAATTATAATAAATGAGAGGTAATTATTGGATATGCCCATAATTACTCTAACATGAACTTTACCTAAACTAAGGACCGTATATTTGCTGGATTGTCCTTATGAATTACGGAGGGTTGATATTGCAGCACCTAATCTTATAGACCTTAACATTAGCTCCGTTTATCAGGAACTGAATGTAATCAAAATAACTGCTTGCAAAACCCTGCGAAATTTGAAGCTCTCTGGTGCAGTTGTGACTGACCAATGGCTAGAGGACCTTGAACCAAATCGCATCACGCATGCAGTGATCTCGTTGCGGTTGATCTGGATACTCCTAACTTATTAGGATTCGAATCTGATGTTCGTTATGCCAGAAAAGTACTCCCATGGGGGGATGTTGATCCTTTGCCCACATTCGAACTGAAAACTTCACATTTTCTAGAAGCTACTCTTAATTTGATCATGGAATCCCCCATTCACTGATTGGTACTCTAAGCTCACCAAGTCTCTCGAGAACTTTAATCATCTCAAGTCTGTTGCACTAAGCTGCAAAGATGACAAGGTACATGCAACAAATTATCTAATTTACCTACTTGAAGAAGTTGTTCTGGATTTCTTATGATTCCTCGTTTTTGCTTGTGCAGGTGATAGCTATCCCGAAACACATGAGAAAAACCCTGCCTCCTCCACTTTATGGTACTCGTTTGCACGTAAAAGTTAATAATGTGTTGAATCATTCAGTTATGGATGTGGTTGATAGTTTGAGTTTGCTTTCTCCTCAACTGGACACCCTATGTTTGGGCAACGCTCTAGACAGAAGTATTAGCATTTGCTTTTGTCCCACATTGGAAAAACATATTTGTATCCCATGTAATAGACCCTATATAAAGGGCTTTACTTGCTTTTCTTTTACTTGCACTTTTAGCTCTCAAGAATAATATTATTTTATTATCTTGTTATTGCTTTGTAAGAATTCATGTTATGAATAAAAGATTTTCATGAATTCTATCATGGTATCAAAGCCAAGAGCACAAGTTAATATTTTTAGCTCGATCGCGGATTCAACTTCGCGGTGAGTTAGTTGGGGGTTCGTATGCAGCACGCCCCTGGTATCAGTTAAAATTTTTTTTTTTTGGCTTGTTTTGGAAGCTCGTGCTCGTTTTGGCTGCTCGTGCTCGTTCTGATCTTGGCTTCCACATCTGGGTTTCGTCTTTTTGGCTTCCGCATCTGATTGGTGAGATCTGCCCTTTTTTTATTTTATTTTGTTGCTTGGGATTGCTGCTTGTTATTTGGGATTGCTGCTTGTTATTTGGGATTTTCTGTTTAAAATTCATAATGGCTGGAGGTGATGATTCTTTGCAAACTGTAGCTGACCAATTTCAGAAGTTCCTCGCCTTCCAACAGTTTCAACAAAATTCTCAGTCTTATGCTCTTTCTGTTCCTTCCGGCTCATCACCATCTATTGGTTCAGGTATCATTTCGCCTTCTTGGATCTTGGACTCTGGAGCTGGAAATCATATGTCTCCTGATTCTTCCGCCTTTGTATCTATGTCTTCTGACTCCCCTTCCACTTCTGTTGTGACTGCTGATGGCACACCTATGCCATTGACAGGCATTGGCACCATTCATACATCCACTATATCATTACCTGATGTTTATTGCATTCCAAAATTACATATAAATCTTGCTTCTGCTGGTCAAATATGTGACTCTGGATGTTTTATTGGACTCTTCCCTAATTCTTGTTATGTGCAGGATCTAAAATCCAAGAGAGTGATTGGGACAGGGCGTAGAAAGGGGAGAGGTCTATATGTTTTGGATGAGCTGCATCTTCCTACTCATGCAGCAACTATGCCTGTTAATCTGTCTTCTTTTCATTTAACACATTCCTCTTCGAAGTTTTATTTGTGGCACTCTAGACTTGGTCATGTATCAGGTTCTCGCCTGCGTTTTATGTGTAATACTGGTGTTCTTGGTGATTTACAATCCGATGATATTTCTGATTGTAGTGGATGTAAACTTGGAAAATTTTCTCGCTTTGCCTTTTAATCTTAGTACTTCTACTTCTTCTCACCACCATTTGATCTAGTTCATTCGGATGTTTGGGGGCCGCACCTATCCCTACTAAGGGTGGCTCCGTATATTATGTTTCCTTTATTGATGATTATACTCGTCATTGTTGGGTTTATTTGTTGAAAAGACGCTCGATTTTGTTCATACTTATGTTGAGTTTCAAGCCTATGTGAAAACTCAACATTCTCGCCATTATTAAATGTTTTCGGGCCGATTTAGGAGGTGAATATACTAGTGGGGATCTTTCTCGGTATTTTCAAAGTGATGGTACAATACATCGGTCTTCTTTGTACTTGATACACCACAACAAAATGGGGTAGCCGAGAGAAAACATAGGCATATTGTTGAGACAAACTAGATCCATGCTTTTGTCCGCTAGTGTACCTAGTGAATTTTGGGGAGAAGTCCGTCCTTACATCCGTTTATCTTATTAATAGGATCCCTACCTCTCATAATTCTGGTATTTCTCCGTATGCTAGACTATTTGGTCACACCCCACTATATTCCCATTTGAGAGTTTTTGGTTCTACATGTTTTGTTCTACGTCCACATGCGAGAGCGTACTAAGTTATCTTCTCGTGTCGCCATTTGTGTTTTTCTTGGATATGGGGTTGGGCGAAAGGTTATCGTTGTCATGATCCAGGTTTACGGAAAATTGTATGTGTCTCGTAATGTTTCCTTTATTGAGCATGTTCCTTTCTTTTCCATCCCACCTACCTCACATGGTATGACAAAATCTGACCTTATTGATATTGATCCCTTTGATGCTGATTGTCCATCTGATTCTACATCTATATCATCTGTTCCTTCTCGCTTCGCGGTCCCATGATATGATACTCGGCCCCCTCCTACGCCTATTTTAGAACCTCTTGTGGTTGCGGATCCGCATCCACCTCGCTATCCTAAACGCACTCGCGATCTACTCGGTATCCGATTTTGATTATTCTTGCTATGCTCCATCATTCGCTTCCTTTCTAGTTTCTATTAATTCTCTCTGTGAGCCTACATCCTACTCTGAGGCAGCTCGTGATCCTCTTTGGCAAGAGGCTATGAATGAGGAACTGGTTGCTTTGAACAAAACTGGTACTTGGGATTTGGTTTCTCTACCGACTGGTAAGAAAACTATTGGTTCTCGATGGGTGTACAAGATTAAGACAAAGTCTGATGGTTCTATTGAGCGATATAAATCTCGTTTGGTTGCAAAGGGTTTTGCTCAAGAATATGGTATGGATTATGAAGAGACTTTTGCACCCGTTGCAAAGATGACATCTGTCCGGGTTCTTATTGCAGTGGCCTCTGTTCGTCATTGGCATATTTCACAAATGGATGTTAAAAATGCTTTTTTAAATGGGGATCTTCAAGAAGAAATCTGAGATCTTCAAGAAGAAATCTACATGGTCCCTCCACCTGGTGTTTCACATAGTCCAGGACAAGTGTGCAGGCTTAAGAAAGCTCTGTATGGTCTCAAACAAGCTCCAAGAGCTTGGTTCGACAAGTTCTCCACTGTAGTATCATCTCTTGGGTTTATTTCCAGCTTTCATGATTCGGCGTTATTTGTTAAATCATCCCCTGCAGGTTGTATTTTGCTTTTGTTGTATGTTGATGACATGATCATTACAGGTGATGATATTTATGGTATTGCAAACCTAAAATCTACTTTATCTCGCCGTTTTGAGATGAAAGATTTAGGTCATCTACGTTACTTTTTAGGCATTGAGGTAGCTTATTCGAGAAGGGATATCTTCTCTCTCAATCTAAGTACACCGCAGATATTCTTGAGCGGGCCCGTCTCACGTATACTCGTATAGTTGACTCTCCTCTTGAGGTTAATGTTCGATATACACCTACGACGGGGATCCTCTTCCCCGATCCCACTTTATATCGTTCGCCTGTAGGGAGTCCGGTGTACCTCACCATTACTCGCCCGACATTGCATATCTTGTTCACATTGTCGGTCCGCTTGTTTGCTCTCCTACATCCGTACATTGGGCTGCATATTATGCGTATTCTTCGCTATCTTCGAGGAACGATTTATCGAGTCTCTTGTTTCCATCGACCTCATCCTTGGAGCTTCGTGCATTTTCGATGCGATTGGGGTGGTGACCTAACCGATCGGAAATCAACTACCGGTTATTGTGTATTTTTAGGAGATTCACTCATCTCATGGAAAAGTAAGAAACAAGATGTGGTTTCTCGCTCTTCAACCGAGGCGAGTATCGTGCTATGGCTTCTACTACGTGTGAGATTGTATGGTTACGTCGGTTATTGGTTGATATGGGTGTCTCGTCTTTCTTCACCAACACCGATGTATTGTGATAATAAGAGTTCTATTCGATTGCGCACAACACAGCTTTTCATGAACGTACCAAGCATATTGAGATTGATTGTCATATTATTCGATATCATCTTCAAAGAAGCCGCACTCTATCCTTGCCATTTGTCTCATCTTCGATGCAACTTGCAGATTTCTTCACAAAGGCGCATACCTTAAAGCGTCACCGGTTCTTTCTTGGCAAACTCTCGATGCTTCTGTCTACACCATCGCGAGTTTGAGAGGAGATATTAGCATTTGCTTTTGTCCCACATTGGAAAAACATATTTGTATCCCATGTAATAGACCCTATATAAAGGGCTTTACTTGCTTTTCTTTTACTTGCACTTTTAGCTCTCAAGAATAATATTATTTTATTATCTTGTTATTGCTTTGTAAGAATTCATGTTATGAATAAAAGATTTTCATGAATTCTATCAAGAAGGACCATAAAGGTAAAATATTTATCATAGATTAGTAATGTCACTAGGGTTCTTGCACCTTTGCTTTTTCATGTATGGTTTTCTTGCAATTAGTTCTTTTTTTACATGCCTTTGTTTTAGCGGCAAAGGTTTTCATGATTGATTGTTAACGGAGACATTATTACCTTTGTTCCGTTCGTGCATATTTGATTATGACTGGTTTTCTTGGTTTTGCAGTTTACATACAGAGATGCAGCTGATGATGTGTTGGGAATTGATATTGGTGAATGGGAAATGATGGGATGAAAAGTGAAGAGAATGTAAAAGGTCCCTTTTGCCTTGGGTAAACCAGTTATCCCACATCGGAAAAAGAAAGGAAAAGAGAGGTATATATATTACATTACACCTTCTCTAGTCACTAAAAGGGTTGAGGGGGCAAGGACCCCTCGCGCCGTCGTCGCTCGCTCGGCTCGGCTTCGGCTTCGGATTTGGTCAAAGAACTATGGAGTGCACTTGAAAAGAAGTGCAGTAGAGACTTCCAAAGAACTATGGAGTGCACTTGAAAAGAAGTGCAGTAGAGACTTCCAAAGAACTATGGAGTGCACTTGAAAAGAAGTACAAAATCGAAGATGCATGCTTAAAGAAGTTTGTGGTTGCCAAATTCCTAGACTACAAAATGGTGGATGGAAAAACCGTTGGAACCCAAGTTCAAGAGCTTCAACTTATCTTCCATGACCTTATTGCTGAAGGTATGGTAGTAAATGAAGCGTTCCAAGTGGCTGCAATGATTGAGAAGTTGCCGCCCTCATGGAAAGATTTCAAGAATTATCTTAAGCACAAAAGAAAGGAAATGAAGTTGGAAGATCTTGTGATTCGTCTCAAGATCGAGGAAGATAACAAAACCGCTGAGAAGAGGTACCGTAAGACTTCACCAATTGAAGGAGCAAACATCATTGAAGATGCTGCTCTGAAAAAGAACAAGAAAAGGAAGAGGCCTTCTAGAAAGGAGAAGGATTCCAACAAGAAAAAATTCAAGGGCAACTGCTTTAATTGTGGGAAAGCTGGCCACAAAGCCCCGGATTGTCGTCTCCCGAAAAAGAACAAGGGAAAATGACAAGTCAATATGGTGGAAAAGAATGATGATATGGATGATCTGTGTGCAATGCTATCGGAGTGCAATTTGGTTGGAAATCCAAAAGAGTGGTGGCTTGATTCTGGTGCCACTCGACATGTTTGCGCTACAAAAGAAACATTTGCAACCTATGCTTCCGCTGGACCCGAAGAGGTACTGTTTATGGGAAATACTACAACAACCAAGGTTGAAGGATATGGGAAGATACTTCTGAAGATGACTTCCGGCAAGGTCCTGACTCTCAACAATGTTATGCACGTTCCAACAATTCGGAAGAATTTAGTTTCAGTCGGACTACTCGTCAAAAATGGGTTTAAGTGCGTGTTGGTTAGTGAGAAAATTGTAATAAGTAAGAATGATTTGTTCATAGAAAAGGGCTACCTCACCGAGGGCCTTTTCAAACTCAATGTAATGGTTGTTGACAGTATTAATGAAAATTCAGCTTCGTCTTACTTATTGGAGTCAAATGATTTATGGCATGTTCGTTTAGGACATGTCAACTACAAAACCTTGCAAAAATTGATTAATTTAGAAGTATTGCCTAAATTCGAATGTAATAAATCTAAATGTGAAATCTGTGTTGAATCTAAGTTTGTTAAACATCCATATAAGTCTATTGATAGGAATTCAAATCCTTTAGACTTAATTCACACAGATATATGTGATATGAAGTCAATACCATCTCGCGGTGGGAAAAAGTATTTTATAACTTTTATTGACGATTGTACTCGATATTGTTATGTGTATTTGCTTAATAGTAAGGATGAAGCAATTGATGCATTTAAGCAATACAAGAACGAAGTGGAAAATCAATTGAATAAAAAGATAAAAATGATTAGAAGTGATAGGGGTGGAGAGTACGAATCTCCTTTTGCGAGATATGTTTAGAATATGGAATTATTCATCAAACTACGCCCCTTACACACCGAATCAAATGGAATTGCGGAAAGGAAAAAGCTGAACATTAAGGGAAATGATGAATGCCTTACTAATAAGTTCTGGTTTACCGCAAAGCTTGTGGGGGGAAGCTATCCTTACAGCTAACCGAATACTCAACAGGGTGCCCCACAGTAAAACACAATCTATTCCATATTAACTATGGAAGGGAAGAAAACCCAACTTGAAATATTTCAAAGTGTGGGGGTGTTTAGCAACGGTCCAAGTTCCTTTGCCCAAAAGGGTAAAAATCGGACCAAAAACTGTGGATTGTGTTTTTATTGGCTATGCTACAAACAGCAAAGCTTGTCGGTTTTTGGTTCACAAATCGGACAATCCCGAAATTCATGTTAATACGGTAATTGAATCAGATAATGCTGAATTCTTTGAAAACATTTATCCATATAAAACTGAATGTGAGTCGTCAAGTGAAAGATCTAAACGACCGCGGGAAGAACCAAAGGAAAATACACCAAGTAAAGAGGATGCAAGGCGTAGCAAACGTCAAAGGACATCTACTTCCTTTAGACCAAATTTTGTGACATTCTTGCTTGAAAATGAGCCTCAAACATTTAAAGCAGCGATGTCTTCTTCTGATTCAACATTTTGGAAAGAGGCAGTCAACAGTGAGATTGAATCAATTTTGAACAACCATACATGGGAATTGGTTGATCTTCCTCCTGGAAATAAACCTTTAGGATCAAAATGGATTTTTAAAAGGAAAATGAAAGCTGATGGCAATATTGACAAATATAAGGCAAGACTTGTGGTCAAAGGTTATAGACAAAAAGAAGGCATTGATTACTTTGACACATACTCGCCGGTAACAAGAATAACATCTATTCGGGTGTTAGTGGCACTGTCGGCCGTATATGGTCTTGAAATCCATCAAATGGATGTCAAGACAGCTTTCTTAAATGCAGAATTGGAGGAAGAAATTTACATGGAACAACCTGAGGATTTTGTGATTCCTGGTAAAGAAAGGAAAGTGTGCAAACTTGTTAAGTCACTTTATGGACTTAAACAAGCACCCAAACAATGGCATGCGAAATTTGACCAAACAATGTTGGCAAATGGATTTAAGATTAATGAGTGTGACAAATGTGTTTACATTAAGAATACTCCAAATCATGAAGTCATTGTTTGTTTATATGTTGATGACATGTTGATAATGAGTAGAGATATTACCGATGTAAATGCTACGAAGCGTATGCTGGCTAGCAAATTTGATATGAAGGACTTAGGAGTTGCTGATTTGATCTTAGGCATCAGAATTCATAAAACTCCATAAGGTCTAGCATTATCGCAATCTCATTATATTGAAAGAGTACTTGACAAGTTTAAGTATTTAAATTTCAATGTTGCAAAGACTCCAATTGATGTAAGTTTTGCACTTCAAAAGAATGAAGGTGAAAGTGAGTCACAATTGGACTATGCACGAGTTTTGGGAAGTTTGATGTATATTATGAATTGTACACGACCAGATATAGCATGTGCTATAAGCAAGCTGAGTCGATTCACGAGTAATCCCAATCAAACTCATTGGACGGAAATGAAATGAGTCTTGGGGTATTTAAAACACACCCAAACCTATGCTTTGCATTATAATAAATATCCCGCAGTAATTGAGGGATATAGTGATGCAAACTGGATCACCGGATTATCTGAAGTTAAATCCACGAGTGGATATATTTTCACCGTTGGTAGAGGAGCATTGTCTTGGAAATCATCAAAACAGACATGCATCGCCCGCTCTACAATGGAATCTGAATTTATAGCTTTAGACAAGGCCATGAAGAAGCTGAATGGCTCCGGAATTTCTTAGAAGATATTCCATTCTGGCCCAAACCTTTGGCTCTTATATGTATACATTGTGACAGTCAAGCAGCAATAGGTAGGGTAGGGAGCATAATGTATAACGGAAAATCTCGTCACATACGACGAAGACACAATACCGTTAGACAACTCATCTCTAGTGGCGTTATCACGATTGACTATGTAAAGTCAAGAGATAACGTGGCGGATCCGCTTACAAAAGGCTTATCTAGAGAGGGAGTTAGTAGATCATCAATGGGAATGGGGTTAAGGCCGAGGACAAGTCATCATGGCGGTAACTCTACCTAGCAGACTGGAGATCCCAAGAGCTAGGTTCAAGGAGATCAAACAAAGTTGTGACTTACGGTTCAACATTGTCAAATAACTCAACCCATTCTCGGATGAAGACAATGTTCAGAAATAAGGATAAAACCTTATGGCTTGTTAATGAGTTAATAAAGCATTAAGGTTCTTTAATGATTATCTAAATCGCGTGTATGACCAGATAATGTGGCTATAGGACCACATGTTTAGAAATCACCTATGTGAGTGTTAAGTGTAAGCCGCTTTAAAGGGGAATGACAGTGAAGGCCCATTCTCTATGCACTCATGAAACCAGGAGGTGTTCATGGCTGAAACGAACACAACCGTGAGAACCATAAACAGTTGAGGGTTGATTGTGTGACTTATGTTGTCTAGGTATACAACAAATTTCGACGGTTCAAAGATATCAAATCTACCGATTGATCGAATATATCCGATATAAGTTCACTACGGAAAGTTCAAAGGGAAACCTACTTATCCAGATGCAGTCAATCCTCGCTTGTATATCACACTTGTCCGCGCATTCTTTTATATTGTAGCCATTCCCATTCATGTGGGGGATTGTTGGGAATTGATATTAGTGAATGGGAAATGATGGGATGAAAAGTAAAGGGAATGTAAAAGGTCCCTTTTGCCTTGGGTAAACCAGTTATCCCACATCGGAAAAAGAAAGAAAAAGAGAGGTGTATATATTACATTACACCTTCTCTAGTCACTAAAAGGGTTGAGGGGGCAAGGACCTCTCGCGCCGTCGTCGTCGCTCGCTCGGCTCGGCTTCGGCTTCGGCTTCGGCTTCGGATTCGGTCAAATGATCTGATTGACTGATGATCTTTTTGGAACAAAATTTCTTTTATTTTAATTATTTAATTAATTATTATTTAATTAAATTAATTAACTTATCCAATCCTACCCGTTAGTGACCCGGATCCGCGTGTCTGACCCGCGACCCGGTTTCTTTCCCATATTTAAATTTCCCACCACTTTTTAGTGGTCGTTCGTAGGGTTGCAAACCTTCAGAAACAATACTTCCATGGCTATAAATTTGTTTGATTCCTCAAATTTTACTTACTAATTTTCGAACAACACAAACTTCTTCTTCTTCTCGGACAAATAAATTCGTGTGATATACTCTGCCGTTGAGTGGTTCGCCGCTACCTGAATTTGGAGTACTACTATTCTGGTAAGATAATCGTTCTATCCTGGGAGGGGATATTCCATCAACCTCGAGTACTGTGAGGGGAATAATTTCCTTAAGGACACACTTTGAACTAAGTGGGCTCGATTATATTCTGAAAAAATTATTCTTATTTTTCAACACTGATTCTGTTTATTTTCAGTTATTATTATTTACTGGTATTTTGGAATGTAGACGAGAAACCTTGTTGTGCATCTCTACCTTGGAAATGTTGGTGGCATGAGTTAAAGAAAGTTAAATTGTAAAACTTTACATGTTTCGAGCTACCCAAGTTGAGAAACTACTTTCTCATGAGTACATATACACCGGAGATAATTGAAGATCCTCCAGGATGCAGCTTTTGTACTTCATCGCACTAGAATCTAGATGTTTTTTATTAAGTTCCCGTGGTTCCTTCTGAGTAGTTGCGTCTAGCTAATGAGATATGTTTTGAATAAAGACGTTTGTTTGCAATGATATTGTTTTTTCCTCTTATCTGTTTTTCTTCCTTTTTTTTCTTAGTTTTTTTTTGCGGGGTTTTCAAACCTTAAGCAAATTATCCTAGAACATTCATGGTGCAAAGCTGGACAAATGAATTGGTGGAGAATTCGTGGTTCATGAACTTCAGTAGCCTCAAGGTTTTATACAAGTAGAAATTTGATGTCCTGATTATTTTAATCTAAATTTGTTAGTTCGTCATTAGTAGTTAATACTAAATTCATGAAATATATCTGGAAGTCTTTCATTTAAATAGTTGATAGTAAGATTCAAAACTGTGATGGGTCTATTCACACCGGGAAACTGATTCCTTGTTTATTTCATTCCAATGTTAGAAAATATATATAATCATAGGTTCTAATACTAATATAAGTTTTTCTAAAATATAAGAGGCTAATTACTTACAATTCTCCTAATTGATGACTAATTAATTATACTAATAATTACAATATCATGATTAATGGAGAATAAATATAATTATGAGATTTGCCCATAATTATTCTAATAGTCCCCCACAGTCTTAGTGGGAGGTTCACGTATGCTTAGACTATCCCGGAAATCATCAAAAAGTATGCACGGAAGACCTTTCGTGAATATATCTGCAATTTGATAGCGGGACGGTACATGGAGAACACGGACTTGTCCACGGACAACCTTTTCGTGGACAAATAAGATAGTCATTTCAATGTGTTTTGTGCGATGATGCTGAACAAGATTGTCGGATAAGTATATCGCACTCACATTGTCACAATACACCACTGTTGCCTTTTCAATCGGACAATGTAGCTCCAATAATAGATTACGAAGCCAATATGATTCAGCAACCACATTGGTAACACCTCGGTATTCTGCCTCAGCATTGACCGAGACAGTGTGGATTGTCATTTGGATGATCATGAAATGAGATTGTCCCCTAAGAACATACAATAACCGAAAGTGAAACGACGTGTGTCCGGGCAACCACCCCAATCTGCATCTGTGTAGGCTAAAAGACTCGAGATGGGGGACTTATACATATGTGGGCCGAAATGGAGAGTACCCTTAACATACCGCAAAATCCTTTTAAGAGCCCCCATATGTTCTTCCTTCGGATCATGTATGTGTGAACAAACTTGCTAAACCGCATAGGAAATATCTGATCTTGTAAAAGTCAGCTACTGCAAGGCCTCTTCTAGGCTGCAGTAATATGTAGGATCGATGTATGGAGTTCCGACATCGTTACTCAATTTCGCTTTTGTGTCAACTGGAGTGTGTGATGGTTTGCAAGAAGACATCCCTGCCTTGTCAATTATTTCTTCGGCATGTTTCTTTTGACTGAAAATAAACCACCGACATATTGGGTGACGGCAATGCCAAGAAAATAATTCAACGGACCCAAGTCCTTCATTGCAAATTCTGCTGCAAGAAGGGACATAATAGACTGGCGAAGTGAAGTGGATTATGCCGTGACAATAATATCATCGACATATAGAAGTATATATGTCATGTCAGCGCCCTTCCGATAAATGAACAACTAATTAGACTTACTGTGAGAGAATCCCACTTTGAAAACAAATCATGCAAACCTGTTATACCATGCCTGAGGAGCTTGTTTCAAACCATATAAGGATTTCTTCAACATGCAAACATTATCTGGACGGGTATAATCTCGAAAACCCAACGAATGATGCATGTGCAATGTTTCATGTAAGTGGCTATGTAAGAATGCATTTTTAACATCCAACTGATGAATGAACCAAGATTTGGAAAGAGCCAGTTGAGAACAATCCTTATAGTTGATGGCTTAACTACCGGACTGAATGTTTCACCACAATCTATTCCAATCTGCCATCACCAATAAGATGAGCTTTATATCTCGCAAAAGAACCATCAAAATTCTTTTTATGACAAAAAACTCACATAGACCGAATGACGTTCATATTAAACGGATGTGGTATTAATTCCCACGTCTTATTTGTAATAAGAGCATTAAATTCGTCTAACATGACAGCTTTCAATTCGGGTCGGACAAGGCAACTTTGAGATTCTTTGGTAGAGGTGATGGTTGAACTGAGGATAATAGGTTAAACTGACGTTTGGGTCGAAACATCAAGTGCATGGCATGAGTTTCAATGATCCAAGGTTGTTCCGTCATTGGTTGGGTAGTGGGGGACTCGGGTATGGTATTGGGCGGAGTGGGTGTATTGTGGCCCAAGTGAAAATGGTTAGCCGATCCGGTATTGGGCTGGGGTAAGGTTGTGGTTGAGGGAGAATTGGGCTGCCCCACTTGGGCCTGCCCGCCACGGAAATAGGACTGGACCGAGACCATCGGGAACAAGGCTGCGGTCTCCGATCCAGTCCCATTTTGTGGTTGGGCTGGAAAATATTGGGTATTTTGTTGGGTTGGTTCCACTTGTGTTAGGATATTAAGGTGGTGGTGTAAACTGGGATGTATTCCATTGTTCAAAAAATCATTTGAAGGTGAGGATGCCACATGAGACTTAGCAAACGGGAATGTAGACTCATCAAAAACTACATAACGAGAGATAATTATTTTCCCATTCGTCAAATCATAACATTTATATCCTCTATGATTTTGTGGATATCCCAAAAACACACAAGGAGTTGAACGAGCATGCAACTTGTTAATGGTAGTGGATGGAAACTAAGGATAATTCAAACACCCTCAAATGTGTAAAAGACGGGAGACGATGATACAATATTTGTGTGGGAGACACATTGTAGAGCAATTTACTAGGAATAATAATTAAAAGATATGTGACCATTTAAAGTGCATGATGCCAAAACTTTGGTGGTGTGGAAGAATGCACAAGAAGAGAGCAAATCATATTGTTAATTGTTTGAATTTTTCTTTCGGCTTTCTCATTTTGTGGTGATGTATGTAGACACGAAAGACGCAAAGACATCCCATTTTGGTGACAAAAATCATTAAATTGGGCATTTATAAATTCCCCCCATTGACACAGTGAAAATACTTAATGCATTTCCCAAATTGAGTTTGGATAAAAACGCTAAATTATTTTAAAATGGTGTAGGTTTGTGATTTATGACCTAAGGGAAAAGTCCACAAAAAATTCAAATAATCATATAGAATGAGCATATAGTATTTATGACCTGCAGAACTCAAAACTGGTGATGTCCATAAATCACAATGCACAAGATCAAATGACATAAATGTATGAGAAGTAGATGATGAAAAAGGAAACTTAACATGTTTACCAAACACACAAGTTTGACAAACAGAAGAGTCCAAAAGTTTGTTACAATAAAATAAATTATTCTTCCTAAGATTATTAAAAACTTGTACTCCTGGGTGTCCCAACCGATTGTGCCATAGAGTAGGAGAAATGTCAGCAAAGGTTGATGGTTTGGTTATGCTATTGTTGGAAACAATGGTGACGGGATACAAGTGCTCCGTGCTATTGCATCTCATTAGTGGCATCCCCGTCTGAAAATTCTTCAAAGAAAAGCTAAACGGATCAAAATTCACAGAAACATTGTTGTCAATTGTAAAACGTCTAACAAAGATCAAGTTTTTAACCAGTTTTGGTGCACGTAAGACGTTTTTCAAGTATAATGGTGGGTGTGGAGAGGGTAGTGTTACATGACTAATACCACGAATAGGAATTTTCTGCCCACTGCCGACAATAATATTTTTATTATTGCTCATATTAAAATAAGACGAGAGATTACCTTGAGATGCTATCATGTATGACATAGCCCCTGTGTCTATGTACCATGACTCATCTGGAACGCTTAGATTCATATTATTCATGGCTTGTTCAATGTCCGTGGGTGCATACCCAACAGAAGACGGTGCCTGAGTCGTAAACGCATGTTGTGGACGAGACCATAGAATTCGGGTTAGCGATTTGAAGATAGAGGCCTGGCCCACGATGAGGTTGGATATGGGCATGGCGGGGTAGCCCACGGTGGGTACTGCCCCCACTAATTACCACCACTGCCTGGACTAGCCACTGCCGCCGGCAGGTTGGCCACCGCCTCTCCCCCGTCCTTTTCCACATTTATTTTTTCCTTTATTGTTACGGTTTGAACCCCATTTTTGCCCATTATTGTGACGATTACCATGGCCCCCCGAACCAGAATTTTGGGGCTCCAAATATGTGGAAAATGAGTTCGTGGAGACGAGAGCAGTTCCGGTGGCGGCTGCTCCAGAGGATGCCTGTTTTACTTTCCGTGTTTCCTCGAGAATCAACCTCGAACGGGCCTCATAAAAGGGAGACAACAGATTACTTTGATGAGTGAACGTAGCAACTCCATCATATTGTTTATTCAACACTGCAATCAATTGATGGACCAACCTTTGATTTGTTACGAGCGAACCAACGTTGGATAGTTGGTCCGCAAGTACCTTCAATTCCTGAAAATAGGCGGAGATGTTGGAAAAGTCATCCAATTTAATATTAGTAAATTGGTGTTCAAGATAAACGGCCCTAGAAAGTTTGTTATCTTGAAATATGTTTTGTAAACGTTCCCACGCCTGTTGAGCCGTAGAATTTGGCTCTAATATGGTATGGAGAAGATCATTCGAAATTGTACCATAAATCCATTGAATGAATATAACATCTAACCGGGACCATAGTTTTTTGTCCACCGTAGTGGTATCCGACGATGACTCGGATTGGATGATATGGTCGATTACCTCATAAGCGCGACAATGAATTTTGTACAACTCCGCCCAAGAGGTATATTGCCCTTTTTCCATTTTAAGAGTTATGGATATAAAGTTCTTGACGTTATTAACGACAAGAACAGGATGAAAGCTTTGTTTTTCGGCCATAGGTTCCACTTAGAAACAAAAGAAGAAGAGAAGTGGGTGGTGTTTTGATGGAAGTGGATGGAAGAACCCTAAATGTTAGTTAAGGTTTTTGGAAGAGAAACAAGTTCTAGCCGGGGAAGGGGAGGGGTAATTATCGGCTAGGGTGTGTTTTAGCTTTAGGTTTGAGGAGGTGTTTAGGTTTAGGGTTTATGACTACTAAATCTAAGGTGGCCGAAAAACAATAATAAGAGAAAGAAAAAGAATTCGGCTAAGGGAAAAGAAAGAAAAGGGTTTAGGGCAAAGGATCTTTGGCTCTTAAAACCATGTAGGAAATTGATTCCTTGCTTATTCCATTCCAATGTTAGGAAATATATACAATCATAGGTTCTAAGACTAATCTAAGTTTTCTTAAAATATAAGATGCTAATTACTTACAATCCTCCTAATTGATGACAAATTGATTATACTACTAATTACATTATCATGATTAATGGAGAATAAATATAATTATGGGATTTGCCCATAATTATTCTAATAGTCCCCCGCAGTCTTAGCGGGAGGTTCACATATGCTTAGATTGTCCCGAAAATCATCAAAAAGTACGCGTAGAAGACCTTTCGTGAAGATATCTACAATTTGATAGCGGGAGCATGTTGCAGCAAGTGAAATGTGTGCTTCAGCAAGAAGTAGGACTGCACTTAATTCACATATCATAAGTTGTGATATTACAACTAAATCAAAGCCATAAGGGCCACCTATATTGGAATCCTCTGACTGGACTAACTCAGGGAAGGCTCCACAAATCACCCCTTCCCAACCTGCTCTCCCTGTTGATCTCTTAAGATCAGCTAATTCAAATAGGCTAATCTGGTCCAAAGTTGTCGAAACGAATTGTTTGTTCTGTTGAAAAAAGCTCTATTATTAGGGGGTCTTGGTTGGCTGCTATTTTGAACTATTAGAGCTGGCGTAGACCAATTTTGTGATACGGATGGGCACGAAGAACAAGGCAGGTAGCGGAAATGCAAAAGAGAAGAGAAAATAAAAACTCTTGATGTTGTCTCCGAATTCCAATAGTTATACATACTTACAAACTCTACATGGCCTTTGAATGTCATTGACTCTGCTCACTTCTGGATGAATCTTATGTTTATTTGACATTTTTACATACTCCAAAAGGAGACCTTAGAGTAGGAATATCTTGACTCGAGATCGCTTGTCATTCCTTTCTAGTAGTGGTAGTATTTGTGGAATATAACAATTGAAGAAAACGAGAAGTAAGTAAATATTACAAATGCTAGAAAGGATAAACTACTCAATATTACAACAAACTGGAAATAAGAACGATTACAAACTCCTTGTGATTTGTTGAGTCGAGTGATGACACTCTGTCTTTAAGACAAGATTGCTCCGTATATATCCTTTTACGTTGTTAGGCAATAGTCTCACAAGATACAACAACAACTTAACAAATGAGCAAAGTAAACTCAAGTGTTACTCTTGAAGAACTTTGAATATAGAAAATTTGCTAGAGAGGAAGAAGAAGATTTCAGAAAATTTCTAAGTGTCTTGAACAATTGAGCCAAAGACCTCAATTTATAGTGTAAGGAGATGACCCCTCAACTAGCCAACTAATGGCCTTCAATAGCCATGTAATGACACTAATTGAGGTGTTACATTCAGCCAAATAATGGCTGAATTCATGTGCCAAATAATGGAGATCCAATGCTCCAAAACCAACCCAAAAGTCAGAACTTTCCATCTTCCCGACGCAGCATTCTGCCTCCGAAGCGCCGCGACTCTATGAATTAGTGTCGCGGCACCTCAACTCCAGTAGCCCAAGCCACGAATTAGTGTTGCGGCGCTGCCACAGGGGGCGCTCCGGCGCCGCTGCTCCGTCGGTGTTGCGCCGCGGCCCTTCACGGCTCCGCGGCGATTTCTGACTCATTTCATCTTACACTTCGTACACTTCTTCCTTCGTTTACCAACGTGGAATATTTGTTATTTGGCCAATAACCATCCGTCATTCTATGTCTCAAACGTATTACATATGTACCAATATCTCTTTCACTAACAAAATTTACGATACTTGACACTACGAGTACACGTGTGTGGAAACGATATTTCCGACATGTGGGGCCCTAATTGTTCGGATCATAAATAATGGGATAAACTTAATCCCACATTAGTAAATTTCCAACAATCCCTTCTTGAAAGAGATTTTGGCGCACTCACAAGGTGCCTATTTCCAACAATCTTTCAGCGGACAGATGTAGCATCTGGATAGGTAGCTTCCGCTTTGAACCTTCCATAGTTGAATACCATCGGACTTACTTACTACGCGGTGAACGTGATGTCTTGAACCGTCAGTATTTAGTGTAAGCCAAGTCAACGGTACCAACACAACAACTTCCCTTACTTTATTCTTCGTAATGTTTTGTCCGTTGTGGCCGTGGACACTTCTTGGATTCTTAAGTGGTTTATTTGAGGTGACCTGTCCTCGCACTTAAATAGGTGGTCTCCTACAAGGTACCTTACTATACCTCACTTTACAAGTGTTAGAAACTATTAAAAGTTTTCCCAAACCTAACTTCAATCATTAAGGATCATTAAAGGTTTTGAAACTTAACCTTTACCCACATATCAGATAGTACTTAATGTCTATCGCGGGAATGGCTTTGGGTTTATATTCATGACAGGGATCATAACCCGAAGTGCTCTTGCTTCGACCGAAGCGCTCAACTAAACCTTTTACAGCTTAGTTTTCCCATTGAACCAAATTCCTGGGATCTCCAGTCAGTAAGGTTGGGTTACCACCGTATTGGTCCTTAAAGCTTGGGTTTTAAGCCCATTCCCCTAGACAAGCAGAATATCTGATCTTTGGGTTAGCCTTTTGTCAGTAGGTCTGCTATGTTATCCTTTGATTTTATGTAATCAATGGATATTATACCCGTGGTGATCAACTGCCTAACGGTCTTATGTCTTTGCCGAATATAACGAGATTTGCCATTGTATATAGAACTCTGTTCCCTTTCTAGAGCCGACTGATTGTCGCAGTGGATCATTACAGAAGAAACATGTTTGTCCCAACAAGGGACATTCTCTAAGAAGTCGTGAAGCCACTCATCTTCTTCTTCTTCTTTGTCTAAAGCGATAAACTCCGATTCCATCGTGGATCGGGCGATGCAAGTTTGCTTAGAGGATTTCCAAGACACAACCCCACCACCAATTGTAAATATATACCCACTGGTGGACTTAGTGTCCTCTATATCAGATATCCAGTTTGCATTATTGTACCCCTCTAGTACAGTTGGATATCTCGATTAATGTAACCTGTAAGTTAGCGTGTATTCAAGTATCATAGTACCCGATTCAACGCTTTCCAATGATCATTACTTGGATTACGGGTAAACCTAGCCAACTTACTGACTGCATAAGAAATATCAGGTTGGGTGCAGTTTGTTATGTACATCAAACTCCTAATCACCTGTGCATATTTCTCCTGGCATACTAGTGCAACACGATTTTTATCAAGCTTTTGATTTCTATCTAGCGGTGACTTCATAGGCGAACTGTCAAACACCTCAAACTTTCTCAAAACATCCTCGATGTAGTGAGACTGAGATATGACCAGTCCGTCAGACGTCTTAGAGATTTTTATCCTTAAGATGACATCTGCGATACCCATGTTCTTCATGTCGAAGCATTGTTTCAACATGTTCTTAGTCTCTAGGATAAAGCTAGTACTGCTCTTTGTGATCAAGATGTCATCTACGTACAAGCATATCATGCCGACCGAGTCAGAGTTATCTTTCGTGTAGACACATTTGTCACACTCATTAATGGAGAAACCCTTAAATAGTAGAGTACTAGTAATTTTTTTGTGTCATTGCTTCGGGGCCTGTTTCAGCCCGTATAGAGATTTGACAAGTCAACAGACTTTCTTCTCTTGTCATGGAACCATATACCCCTCGGGTTGTTCCATATAAATTTCTTCTTTCAAATCACCATTTAGAAAGGCTGTCTTGACATCCATTTGATGTATCTCAAGGTCACGCAATGCTGCGATCGCAATGAATACTCGTATGGACGTCATTCTCAACACCGGGGAGTACGTGTCAAAATAGTCAAGGCCTTCTTTCTTTCGATAGCCCTTGACTACCAACCTGGCCTTGTACTTATCTATAGACCCATCTGCTTTATACTTCCGTTTGAGTATCCATTTACAACCCAACGGTTTATTTCCCTGAGGAAGATCAACCAACTCTCAAGTATGGTTATGCAGGATGGAGTATATTTCACTCTCAATAGCTTCTTTCCAAAGCGGTGCCTCTGGAGTTGACAATGCTTCAGCAATTGTCCTTGGTTCGTCATCAACCATATAAGCTACAAAGTCAGGACCGAATGATTTATCTTTCCTGACCCTTTTACTTTCCATTGGTTCTATCTCTAGAGTCTCCAAGTTCTGAGAATATGGAACATTAGATTCCGGATATTCAGCAACTTTGAAGTCCACTAGATCTGAACCATCTAGATCCGGGCAGTCAACGACTCCTGGTTCCTGAGACCTTTGTTCATAATTTCGTTTACGAAAGGTTATGTCTTTTTCCTTTCTAGGAAAAGTATTCTTAAAGAATTGAGCATTCCTTAATTCTATGATTGTACCCCCGTGGACATCTGGAATATCTGACTTATGCACTAAAAAGCGATAAGCACTACTGTTATTTGCATATTTGATGAAAATGCAATCTACAGTCTTAGGCCCAATCTTGACCTGCTTTGGCTTGGGTACTTTGACCTTTGCCAAACAACCCCACACCTTTAAGTATTTATAGGTGGATTTCTTTCTCTTCCATGATTCATATGGAGTTTTGTCCTTACCCTTATGTGGGACTCTATTAAGAATCGTATTAGCGGTAAGGACGGCTTCTGCCCACAAGTTTTGGGGAAGACCGAAATTAATGTGCAAGGCATTCATCATTTCCTTCAACGTGCGGTTCTTGCGTTCAGCAACACCGTTCGACTGAGGTGAGTATAGAGACGTCGTTTGATGAACAATGCCCGATTCGGCATAATATTCCTCAAATGGCGCTACATATTCTCCCCCTCTATCGCTACGAATGGATTTAATCCGCATGCTTAGTTGGTTTTCAACTTTTGCTTTGTAACGTCAGAAAGCTCTAAAGGCTTCATCTTTACTTTTCAACAAGTAAAGGTAACAATACCTTGTGCTATCATCAATGAATGTCACAAAGTACTTGTTCCCCCTAGTTTGTGCAAACTTCAAATCACATATATCTGTGTGAATAAGTTCTATAGGAGTGGTATTCATTTCGACGGATCAAAAAGGAATCTTTGTGAGTTTTGCCTCAACACACACCTCACACTTATGTTGAGGGTTTACGTCGATAGACGGCAACAACTCCAACTTAACCAACATTTGAATGGACTTGTAGTTAACATGTCCTAATCTATGATGCCATAAATTAGAAGACTCAAGCAAGTAAGAAGAAGCTTCAATATTATTGCTTGCACGCATTACAGACATGGCGTTAACTTTGAAGAGGCATTCACAGACGAAGCCTCTTCCCACAAAAGTTCCATTCCTGGTGATTACAAATTTATTGGACTCAAATACTAGCCTAAAACCATCAATAACCAATAAATGACCTGAAATTAAATTCCTCCTAATCTCAAGGACATGCATCACCTCCTTCAGAGTGAGCTCCTTTCCAGAAGTCATTTTCAAGACTACTCTTTCTACCCCAAGCACGTCAGAAGAAGCGTTGTTACCCATGAATAGCTTCTTATCTGTAACTGGTGTATATGTGGAGAAGGCATCTCTGTTGGAATAGATGTGTCTGGTAGCACCCGTGTCCATCCACCATTGTATGGGATTCTCAACAAGGTTTGCTTCAAGCACCACCGCCGAGAACTCCTCAATCATGTCGTAAAGCAGCGTGTCTTTGACGACGTTAGCCTGTGTCTTGCCTTTGGCCTTGGCCTTCTCTTGTTTCTCAGTCTTTAGCTTGCGGCAGTCTTTGATCATGTGACCAGATTTCCCACAGTGGTGACAGTTCCCCTTGAACTTCTCTGCCGCCTGGGTCTTATCGTCTTTCTGGAACTTGCGCTTCTTGCTTGGGTTCCCTTTAGCCTCAGCCAGATTTGTCTTTGCCTTAGCGGGTTGCTTTCCCCTAGGAAAGGCCTTTTTATTATCTTCATGAATCTGGAGTTTGATAATAAGTTTCTCAAAGGTCATTTCCTTTGTCTTGAGTTTTAAGTAACTCATTCCACGAGGGAGGTAACTTCTCAATCAGTGATGCAACAAAAAACTGCTCATTTGGTTTCATACCTTCCAAATTCAGGTGATGTAGAATCATTTAAAATTCCTGGACTTGGGACATCACAGTTTTGCTATCCACCATTTGAAATTTCAGGAATTTCCCAACGATGAATTTCTTCGTCCCAACATCTTGTGCGTTGTACTTCTTCTACAGGTTTTCCCATAACTCTTTGGCGGTGCCTACGGCGCAATACACCGTGTAGAGTGGGTCTGACAGACAGTTCAAAATATAGTTCTTACACATGAGGTCACTATGACTCCAAGCATCAAGAACCATCTTCATCCCATTGACGACATGGATACCTTGACCCCCTCCAGCCGTTTCATTAGGTTGAGGGTCCACTTCATCTCCAGCTTGTGGAGGATCTTCTGTTAGGAAATGAGTCATTCCCATGACAGTCAGATAAAATAACATCTTCTGCTGCCATCTCTTGAAATTGGAGCCCATAAACTTCTCTGGGCGTTCATTGTGGAAACCGGAGGGTGGAAGAACAATAACGTTCCCTTGAGCAACCGGAAAGGCATTAGGTGTGCCTTGAGCAGTGGGGAAGGCAGAGGGATTGCCTTGAGTAGCAGCACCAGCAGAATCAGAAGCGAGTTGTTCTCTTCCAGTCATCTTTCTAAGCACTTACAAAGCAAAATCTTGTCTTAAAATTGTGGGATACAACAATTGAAGGAAACGGGAAGTAAGTAAATATTACAAATGCTAGAAAGGATAAACTACTTAAGATTACAACAAACTGGAGATAAGAACGATTACAAACTCCTTGTGATTTACTGAGTCGAGTGATGACACTTTGTCTTTAAGACAAGATTGCCCCGTATATATCCTTTTACGTTGTCGGGCAATAGTCTCAAAGATACAACAACAACTTAACAAATGAGCAAAGGAATCTCAAGTGTTACTCTTGAAGAACTTTGAATATAGAAAATTTGCTAGAGAGGAAGAAGAAGATTTCAGAAAATTTCTAAGTGTCTTGAACAATTGAGCCAAAGGCCTCAATTTATAGTGTAAGGAGATGACCCCTCAACTAGACAACTAATGACCTTCAATAGCCATGTAATGACACGAATTGAGGGGTTACATTCAGCCAAATAATGGTTGAATTCATGTGCCAAATAATGGAGATTCAATGCTCCAAAACCAACCCAAAAGTTAGAACTTTCCATCTTTCAGTCGCAGCATTCTGCCTCCAAAGGGCCGCGGCTCTGCGAATTAGCGAGCCGGCGCCGCGGCTCCGACGGTGTTGCGCCGCGGCCCTTCACGGCTCCGCGGCGATTTCCGACTTGTTTCATCTTACACTTCGTACACTTCTTCCTTCGTTTACCAACGTGGAATACTTGTCATTTGACCAATAACCATCCATCATTCTATGTCTCAAACTTATTACGTATGTACCAATATCTCTTTCACTAACGAAATTTACGATACTTGGCACTATGAGTACACATGTGTGGAAACGACATTTCCGACGTGCGGGGCCCCAATTGTTCGAGTCATAAATAATGGGATAAACTTAATTCCACATTAGCAAAATTTCCAACAATATTTTTCCTGCATTTTCTAATTTTTTTAAATAATAAGGATTATTTAGGAAATCAATTCCAATGTAATGTGTTCCTAGGCTTTTCAATCGTTTGTAATCTTTAAACATGATCCATGTTGCGGTCATAATTCTCATTCTCAATTCAAAAGTGCAACTGTAATTTTAACAAGTTTTGGTTATAGTGGATTCAAATGCATGCTCTCCGCTTTGGTTCATTTCTTAATCACTAGATTACAAATGCAACCATTAAGCTTCAATCAGTTTGTTTGTGTTTCATTATCCTCTAGTTCTGTTTTCCTGTGCTTCACATTTTAAACATGATCCCGCCTTCTGCAAATTGTTATAGAGCCAATATTTTGTCACGTTAATCATCTCCATAAACATCAAGAAAATGACTGTTACAGCAAATGTAAGAGCAGATTTATACAAAAAATGAAACTCAGAGTTGAGAACATTTAAGTTAATAGTACTTCAATCCATCTGCATTCCAAGTAAATCATAACCAAGATTACAGGAACATGCAAGATGAGATAAATATTACTACAACTTAGTACTTACTTTATTTATGTAAATAGTAGAACACCTTATATATAACTGGTGCAGACAGAGAGTACTAAAATTGGGAGAAAGTAGATAAAACAGATATAATGCTGATAGGTTCTCATGAATTATAGCATATCAAGTTTAACTCCCTGCTCAATATAGGAAGTTGTAGTGTTTTAACACCTGGGGTATGGAACGCCACAAGAGCGAGCGACTTTCTTGGCACCAGGAGAGTTGACATACTTCTTTAGAGTTGGGTTCTTGAGGTATTGGCAAAGGCAAGGCTTTTGTTGCTTGATTTTGCTGCAGCAGAGTTTAGATGGTGGTGATGATGATCTGATAGCACCTAGGCAAGGGCTCAGCTGAACTGGACTGCATGTTGCAGCAAGTGAAATGTGTGCTTCAGCAAGAAGCAGGACTAGCACTGTCATGACAAGCACAAATTTTGATGCTCCTTTCATTGTCAAGTGTTGGTCAATAAGTGATGGGGTTAATTAGCTAGATGGAAGCAAAAGAAATAGTTGAATGGAACAATTTGGGATGAGTTGAAGTTGGCTTAGCATTGGCTCAATTTATAGAGGAGGCATTGGTAAAAGTTGGTGTGTTTGAGAAAATACTATGCTTAAAGTGGTTGAGCATGATGATTTAATTACCTCAAACTATGATTCCTAAGATTATGGTGTCCCACCAATAACCAAGTCACTAGTTCATTGCAACACGCGTGCAACCCTGGTGCATTGCTAAAAAATTGCCCGGCTTATTTACCTACTTCTAACTATACATATTGACATGAGTTTAAGTTATATAATTGATCTTGAACTTTTGATTCCCGCTTGTCCCGTAAGAAACTTTTCAAACTTCATGATTTAGAAAAATGATCTTGGAGGCGGGTGGTCTTGAACTCTCTTCAAGTTTAACATACTTTGGCTTTTGACCTTAAAAGTTTGCCAATAGGGCAACCAAAGATTAAAAGTTTAAGATCATCAATTTTCAAAGTTGAGTGTAATTTCTTGATTAATGATAATTTTAATTTACAACACTAGTAAACATCACTTTCTAATTGATATTTTCAATTTAAAATTTTATCATGAAAGTCACTTCATTGAATTTTTAATATTTATTAAAAAACCAGTATATACATCAGCTTAAGAATTAACTGTCACCTCTCAATAAAATGAGTTATACATGGACAGGTTTCGAGAGGAAAATGAGAACATTTCCAACAAATAAAAGTGGGTATACAGTATACTAAGAGAAGAAATCTTACTTGTAGTAAGAGAAAGAAAAAAAAAAAAAAAAAAAGTAAGTGTTGAGAAAAAACAAAAATGGTTCTTTATGTTGAGGTAGGTTTAAAGTGGTCTATCTAAGCAGTTTTGGTCCTTTAGAATTAACAAATTTTATTTGTTAGATTCGACTGAAATTGTGGAAGAATAATTTAGCCCAAAACTCATATGTGAAGGTGCGATTTTTGCCCTTTTTGCAATTTTTGATGTCCGTTTTTTATGTTGCGATTTCTAAAATTTGATGGGACTTTTTTTATGTTTATAGTTAAATCTTTTCTTGTTCACAATTCCCTTCAAATCTAACAGACACTTTTGAGAAAATATTTAATGAAAATTAAAAGTGTTTCTTTTGATAAATTTAAAAGACTAAAACTGCTGAGGAATATAATTTTTTTCAAGGAACTACTTGAACTTATCTCCGAACATAAGAAGTTACCTTTGTCATTTTCTCTCGTAAATGAAACACGTGTTTATTATATAAACTTTGAATTTATCATTTGCGAGGGTATCATAATGAAGTCAGGATTCTCTGTGTTCTTTAATTTAATAGCAGAGTCTTACTGAAGGATTAAGGGGGGAAGCATGCGCCATACGCAACCTGCTTTCGGTGATGATAATTGCCATTATTAGTATATTCGTGCATCAATGTTTCCAATGTGCCCTCATCATTAATTTCATATATAAGATTTTAACGAATCAAAATCATAATTGTAATCTTTCCTATCAAAGATTCGGGTATTCTATTTATTTTATTGATAAGTGATAGTAAAATTCAAATTCAGGACTTTTGCTTACTTAAACACCAACACTAGTGCCCTCGTAGCAATGAGTTAAAATGAGCCCCAGGAGCACAAGCGAGTTGGTAAGTGCAAGGTAATTGGGTACAATCACTCCGACGTCGCGAGTTTGAATTCGTGTGGTGACAGTTTTTTGCTGAAATATTGCAAGGGTTGTTGCTGGGTTCGTGCTTCGTTGGTCCTTTCCCTTGCAGGGCTGTCACTCGCGCATATCCCTCGATTTACATCCCACCTGGCCAAGAAGCCTCTGGTACAGGTGGGGGGTTTCGCCTTCGGGACTTCCCCTTCACAAAGCAATGAGTCAAAATGAATATGATATATCAACTTCAGTTCACTGTGAGTCTCCATCTGTCCAGATTTTAGTGATTTACATACTTATTTTTAAGTTACTATACCATGCTTCTATGCTTCGATCAAACTTCATCAAGACAAGTGTGAGAAACAGCTTCTTGGTAGTGGCACAATAACAAGAGCATTAGCCGAAAGAAAAACCTGACTTTTGTTACTTACCAACCCACTATTGGAACCCTTGAGTGGTAGGCCTAGCCCATCAAATGCCAATAGATTTGTCAACTAGGAAAACTTCACCTCATACTTAGTGTAACGAATATTTATATTATCAGTGAATTTTAACTGTCGTTCAATCTTTAGGCTCCATACTCTTTTGTGTTTTGTGATTACTTTTAGAAGCCTCCCCTGGATTATTCCTAATGCCTAAATTGATTCCATGTCGGCATCACATATCTTAAATTTAATTAGTTAATTATCTTACCTTATAGAAGTGATCTAAATAACTTGTTCAACCTTTTCACGGACAAAGTGAATGTCCATTTCGATATGCTTGGTGCGTTGGTGTTGAACCGGGTTACCCGAAAGGTAGATGACACTAATGTTATCGCAATATACCAAGGTTGCCTTCGAATGGGACAATGAAGCTCCAAAAGCAAATTACGTAGCCAACATGATTCGGAGACCACATTTGCTACCCCTCGATATTCTCTGCCTCGCACTTGAGCGTGATAGAGTTGCCGACGCTTTGCCGACCAGAGACCAAGTTGTTGCCAAGGAACATACGAGGCCGAAGTCGACCGTCCGGTGTCGGGACAACCACCCCAATCGCATCCGTGTAAGAGACAAGTGTGGATGTAGATGAAGGATACAAGTGCAACCCATAGTCCGGTGTCCCCCGAATATATCGAATGATGCGTTTGATTGCATTCATGTGCTCAACTCGGGATCATGCATGAATAAACACACTGCTTGAACCGCATACGTAATATCCGGACCGGTAAAGGTAAGATCTTGGAGGGCCCCTGCAAGACTGCGATAGCGGGTCGGGCCTCGTATGGTGCACCCTGCTGCGGCACTCAGCTTGGGGTTTGCATTAACTGGCGTGGAAGTGGACTTACAGGATGACATCCCAGCCCTCTCTATGATCTCAGCAGCATACTTTCGTTAAGACAAAAACAAGCCACTTGAATGACGCTTGATGGCAATCCCCCAAAAATAACTCAAAGGCCCTAAGTGTTTCATAGCAAACTCAGACCTGAGCATGGTCATGATAGACTGGCGCAAGGTATCGGAAGAGGCAATCAAGATGATATCATCCACATACAACAGAATGTAGGCCAAGGACGAACCACGGCGGTAGATGAACATACATGATGAGGACGGTTTGGATCTCTAACACCCAACAGCTGATGCATATAGACTGTTTCCTTGAGATCACCATGTAGGAAAGCATTCTTGACATCCAACTGATGAATTGGCCAAGACTTTGAAAGAGCCAAGCTAAGCACAGTGTGAATGGTAGCTGGTTTGACCACCGAACTAAACGTCTCACCACAATCTATCCCAACCTGCTAAGTCTTACCATCATCAACAAGTCGCGCCTTATGTCGAGCAAATGACCCATCTGAATTCTCCATATGAGCAAAAATCCACATAGACCTGATAACATTAATACCATATGGACGGGGCACCAACTCCCACGTCTTATTATCAATAAGAGCATTATATTAATCAGTCATAACAATTTTCCAATTAGGGTCATTTAATGCGGACACAGGATTGCGGGGCAAGGGGGATTTAGAGACATCAGAATGTAAATTAAAATGTCTTTTAGGTGTAAAAACACCCCGCTGACTACGAGTGACCGGTCTATGACTCGAGGAAGAATTAAGGGAATTTTCTGGGCTCGGGATGGACTGACCAGCAGGCAGTGGGCCTGCTGGCCCAAATCGGTAACTGGAATCCTCGTCTGGACCAATTCCAGAATTGGGCTGGACTGGCCCAATTGCTGGAACTGTTCCGGTGGGGGCCCGGGCACGGAACTGTGGGGCCAGCGGGTAGTGGGCCCGCTGGAGAATTTTGGGTGCGGGAGATGTCCGAAAAATTCTGAATAATATACGGGGATATTTGGTCATCCAAAAAATTATACGACTTAGGTTCGGGAGTATGAACTTTTGTAAACGGAAATTGGGTTTCATCAAAAATGACATGGCGATTAATTATGATTTTCTTAGAGGATAAGTCAAAGCATTTATAACCGCGATGATTCGACGGATATCCCAAAAATACACACGGGGTAGACCGAGCCTGAAGTTTGTTAATTGTGGTGGATGAGAATAACGGATAACACAAGCATCCAAAAATCCTAAGGTGAGAATAAGAAGTGTTCTTATTATATAGGGTTTTGAGGGGGGAATAATATGTCAGACCTTTAGACGGAATTATGTTAAGAAGATATGTGGCCATTTGTAGAGCATGATGTCAAAAATATGGAGGTATGGAGGCATGAATTAAGAGAGTTCGGACAATGTTATTTATGGAATGAATTTTGCGTTCGGCCTTCCCATTTTGTGAAGATGTATGAGGACACGAAAACCGAAAATTGATCTTATTATTAGCACGAAATTCACCGAAACTCCCTATTGTCATACTCTTTCCCATTATCACATTGAATATTTTTTATTTCTCTTTCGAATTGAGTACGAATGAACGCTCTAAATTTGATGAAGACAAAAAACATTTGTGATTTATTCGCAATTGGAAACGTCCACAAAAATCTAGAATAATCATCTAAAAAGAGAACATAATATCGATGACCCAATGAACTAAGAACATGAGACATCCATAAGTCGCTATGAATAATATCAAATGGCATTGAAGTATGAGAATTGGAGTCTACAAATGGCAACTTAACAATTTTCCCTAATGAACAAGACTGACAAAGTGGAGTACGACTCGTACCCTTACATGAAATAAAGTTATTTTTATCTAAAACTGATAAAATAGAAGACCCGGGATGACCCAGACGAGCATGCCACATGGAAGGAGAGATGGCTGCAAATGCTGATGGCAAGACTTGACTCGATGGACTGAAACCAGGCATGATAGGATACAGATCCCCCTACTATCACACCTCATGAGATGACTCCCCGTCTTGAAATCCTTCATAGAGAAACCAAAAGGATCAAATTCAACGGAAACGGAATTGTCAGTAGTGAACTTTCGGACAGACACTAAATTTTTAATCAATTTAGGAGCATGTAAAGTATTTTTCAAGAGAAGGGGTGGATTGGGGAGAGACAACATTTTCTGACCATAACGTTGAATTGGAATAGCGTTGCCATTACCAATAATTATACCCCGATGGGTGCTCAAATTGGAATAAGAGGAGAGAGTACATGATTCGAAAGTCATGTGAATAGTGGCCCCGGTGTCCATGTACCAATTTGGGTCCGGTTGAGTCAACCCCAACGTGTGCATCGCGGTCTCGATATCGGTCTGAGTGGGGCCTGCTGCATGATGGCTTTGCGGAGGTCGGGGCCCAAGAACTCCTGTCCGTGATGGAGCTGGGCCGTAGCTGCCGCTGCTGCCGGGCCACTGGCCAGTGGGCCGCCACTGCTGGGTGTTGGGCTCGAACGTCGGCCACCCCACCGGCCGCTGGAATTATAAGGGTTGCTGGCCCACAGCCCACTGCCCCAACCCCACTGCTGGGGACCAGGGGGTGGTGGGCCACTGTTCCGTGGATGGGACCCACACCCGCTTGCTGACCACCCGAACAACCGCATACGTAATATCCGGACTGGTAAAGGTAAGATCCTGGAAGGCCCCTGCAAGACTGCGATAGCGGGTCGGGTCCTCGTATGGTGCACCTGCTGCGGCACTCAGCTTGGGGTTTGCATTAACTGGCGTGGAAGTGGACTTACAGGATGACATCCCAGCCCTCTCTATGATCTCAGCAGCATACTTTCGTTGAGACAAAAACAAGCCACTTGAATGACGCTTGATGGCAATCCCCCAAAAATAACTCAAAGGCCCTAAGTCTTTCATAGCAAACTCAGACCTGAGCATGGTCATGATAGACTGGCGCAAGGCATCGGAAGAGGCAATCAAGATGATATCATCCACATACAACAGAATGTAGGCCATGGACGAACCACGGCGGTAGATGAACATACATGATGAGGACGGTTTGGATCTCTAACACCCAACAGCTGATGCATATAGACTGTTTCCTTGAGATCACCATGTAGGAAAGCATTCTTGACATCCAACTGATGAATTGGCCAAGACTTTGAAAGAGCCAAGCTAAGCACAGTGTGAATGGTAGCTGGTTTGACCACCGAACTAAACGTCTCACCACAATCTATCCCAACCTGCTAAGTCTTACCATCACCAACAAGTCGCGCCTTATGTCGAGCAAATGACCCATCTGAATTCTCCATATGAGCAAAAATCCACATAGACCTGATAACATTAATACCATATGGACGGGGCACCAACTCCCACGTCTTATTATCAATAAGAGCATTATATTCATCAGTTATAACAATTTTCCAATTAGGGTCATTTAATGCGGACACAGGATTGCGGGGCAAGGGGGATTTAGAGACATCAGAATGTAAATTAAAATGTCTTTTAGGTGTAAAAGCACCCCGCCGACTACGAGTGACCGGTCTATGACTCGAGGAAGAATTAAGGGAATTTTCTGAGCTCGGGATGGACTGGCCAGCAGGTAGTGGGCCTGCTGGCCCAAATCGGTAACTGGAATCCTCGTCTGGACCAATTCCAGAATTGCGCTGGACTGGCCCAATTGCTTGAACTGTTCCAGTGGCTGAAACTGGGCACGGAACTGTGGGACCAGCGGGTAGTGGGCCCGCTGGAGAATTTTGAGTGCGGGAGATGTCCAAAAAATTCTGAATAATATATGGGGATATTTGGTCATCCAAAAAATTATACGACTTAGGTTCGGGAGTATGAACTTTTGTAAACGGAAATTGGGTTTCATCAAAAATGACATGGCGATTAATTATGATTTTCTTGGAGGATAAGTCAAAGCATTTATAACCACGATGATTCGACGGATATCCCAAAAACACACACGGGGTAGACCGAGCCTGAAGTTTGTTAATTGTGGTGGATGGGAATAACGGATAACACAAGCATCCAAAAATCCTAAGGTGAGAATAAGAAGTGTTCTTATTATATAGGGTTTTGAGGGGGGAATAATATGTCAGACCTTTAGACGGAATTATGTTAAGAAGATATGTGGCCATTTGTAGAGCATGATGTCAAAAATATGGAGGTATGGAGGCATGAATTAAGAGAGTTCGGACAATGTTATTTATGGAATGAATTTTGCGCTCGGCCTTCCCATTTTGTGAAGATGTATGAGGACACGAAAACCGAAAATTGATCTTATTATTAGCACAGAATTCCTGAAACTCCCTATTGTCATACTCTTTCCCATTATCACATTGAATATTTTTTATTTCTCTTTCGAATTGAGTACGAATGAACGCTCTAAATTTGATGAAGACAAAAAACATTTGTGATTTATTCGCAATTGGAAACGTCCACAAAAATCTAGAATAATCATCTAAAAAGAGAACATAATATCGATGACCCAATGAACTAAGAACAGGAGACATCCATAAGTCGCTATGAATAATATCAAATGGCATTGAAGTATGAGAATTGGAGTCTACAAATGGCAACTTAACAATTTTCCCTAATGAACAAGGCTGACAAAGTGGAGTACGACTCGTACCCTTACATGAAATAAAGTTATTTTTATCTAAAACTGATAAAATAGAAGACCCGGGATGACCCAGACGAGCATGCCACATGGAAGGAGAGATGGCTGCAAATGCTGATGGCAAGACTTGACTCGATGGACTGAAACCAGGCATGATAGGATACAGATCCCCCCTACTATCACACCTCATGAGATGACTCCCCGTCTTGAAATCCTTCATAGAGAAACCAAAAGGATCAAATTCAACGGAAACGGAATTGTCAGTAGTGAACTTTCGGACAGACACTAAATTTTTAATCAATTTAGGAGCATGTAAAGTATTTTTCAAGAGAAGGGGTGGATTGGGGAGAGACAACGTTTTCTGACCATAACGTTGAATTAGAATAGCGTTGCCATTACCAATAATTATACCCCGATGGGTGCTCAAATTGGAATAAGAGGAGAGAGTACCTGATTCGGAAGTCATGTGAATAGTGGCCCCGGTGTCCATGTACCAATTTGGGTCCGGTTGAGTCAACCCCAACGTGTGCATCGCGGTCTCGATATCGATCTGAGTGGGGCCTGCTGCATGATGGCTTGCGGAGGTCGGGGCCCAAGAACTCCTGTCCGTGATGGAGCTGGGCCGTAGCTGCCGCTGCTGCCGGCCACCGGCCGATGGGCCGCCACCGCTTGGGTGTTGGGCACGAATTGGTGGCCAGCCCACCGGCCGCCGGAATTATAAGGGCTGCTGGCCCACAGCCCACTGCCCCAACCCCACTGCTGGGACCAGGGGGTGGTGGGCCACTGTTCCGTGGATGGGACCCACCACCCGCTTGCTGACCACCAGAACCGCCGCGTTTGCCCCCGCGGTTTTTATTATTTTTGCGATTATTCTTGCCGCCATCATGATTATGGTTTTGGCCTGAATTATTAACAAAACCCGGAAAACTAGGAGAGGACGCCATCATGACGACGGGGCTTGCTCCGGTAGCCGTCAACCAACTGTAGAACTAGACGATTATTAGTTATCGGTGCGCCAACATTCCGGAGTTGATCCGCCAACTCCTTTAGTTTCTTGCAATATGCAGAAACGTTCGGAAATTCGTCCATTCGAACTAGAGAGAATTCCTGCTCGAGTGTGACGACACGTGAATGTTGGTTGTCTTGGAATATATCACGCAATCTATTCCATGCAGCCATAGTCGTGGTATCTGGCTCAATAATCGTCTGTAGAAGGTCCACCGAAATAGTGGCGTAGATCCACCGGAGAACGGTAGCATCAAGAGTAATCCATAACTCAGGATCCTCCGCATGAAGGGGTCTAGCGGGAGGAATGATGTGATGAAGAACTTGAAGGGAGATAGCGTGAATTTTAAACAACTCCGCCCACGTCGCATATTGGACGTTTTCCATCTCAAGGACAATAGGGATACTGTTCTTGACGTTAGAAACCATGAGGGCAGGGTGATAATTGTTCTTAGACATATTGAAAGAACAAAGAAGGAGGTAAAATTTAAGAGAGGTGTTTGAGAGTGAAAGACAAACTTTGGGAGAGAAACCCGAGGGGGGGGGGAGGGTGTCTCGGCTGAGAGAGGCAAAAGTTGGGAGAGAAAAAAAACTTTTGTTTAGACCTAGTCTCTTGATACCATGAAAGAAATAATCCCCTTGATTATTTTCATAAATTGACAAGGTATTTATACAAGTTACAAAATAGGAGAATCCTATTCCTATTCTATTTCTAAAATCTTATTCTATCATAATTCTAACTATACAATTATGGTAAGTGTATAACACTAATTAAGGTAACCTTTACACTACAATATACTACAAATATATATACCATATATCCAAGATTGTATTCTTCTCAATATGTCCGAGAATGGGCCACTGCTAAGAGCCCACTGCTGGGCCTTCTGCCACTGCTGGACCAGTTCAGTCCTGTGATATACACCTCTGTATATTCAGTGTATATCACAGGGATATTTCCTTGTTTAACACTTGTTTCTAGTATTCCCCACGTGTGTTATCTAAGAGGCGATTTTAATTCATAACATGTTCCTTTTAGTTAAATTTCAGTATTATATTGGACTAATAAAATCTGTAAACGTCGCTTTTTGGGAACTAATTGAGTACATACTCGTCGAAAGTATATCTTGTTTCCAAAATCGAAAAGCATATATCTGCAGGCACTCATCAGCATTTGGAAAAGAGGATACCATTATCATATATGCAGTTGGTATTTGCAGCAATGACAGCAAAATTTTCACTGTTAAACCAAACTAGACTATTCACTTTGTATTCTACATCTTTTTTAGTTTTTTTCCCCTTCCTTTAAGGAGTAAATTATTTCTCAAGGTCTCAGCTGTCCAGCTAAATTGGAAAAACTAGAAACTACTCCAAGGGGAAAGAAGAATAAAAAGATTGTACTGAGTTGTACTCACACTCAGTAGCGGAGACAATTTTCACCAAGATTTTCACCAAAAAGCTAAAGGATGATAAATGGGGTCCGTCGGGGGCGATAAGGGCAAGATTAACCTTAACCCTCTAAAATTTGCCGCTCCATTGAGTCTTCTTAAAATTTCTTACATTTTTTTTTCACTTTGCAATTTTCTACTTTATTTTAAACTTCATTTTTTTCCATTCAAATTAGTACTCCTTCAATTATATATTATCTTTGAAAATTGTCAAGGTTCTTGAATGGAGAAAAAAATATGATTTACGAAATGAGAGGAAAGAAAAAAATAATAAGAATCTAAATGTAATCCATAATTTGGGGACAAAGGTAAAAAAAAAATATACCAATAAAAGTGATAGTACTTACTACTTTTGTTTAAATATGATACATTTATTATAAAATTTAATAGTATTAAAATAATCCAAAAATTATCATATTAACATAACCATTAATTTATAAGTGTGTGAAATAAGTAACTATACGTGGAATTGTATTGATCTCCCTTGGAGAGCCTTTCTCATTAATACAAAATATATATAGGTGTACAATGTGGAATCCTTATACAATAGGGATCATAATTCTACCATAATTACATATCACTAAATATGGTAAATATACAAATAGATGTACACGTTACTACTCCCCCTAGTTGGAGCGGGAGGAGGCCGAACGCTGAGACTTGATCTGAAGTCAAGGAATAGCTGTCGAGGAAGGCCTTTCGTGAATATATCCGCATACTAATAAGAAGAAGGCACATGCAACACCTTAACATGACCAAGAGCAACCTTCTCACAACAAAATGTATATCCATCTCAATATGCTTGATTCGCTGATGTTGAACCGGATTATGAGATAAGTATATGGCGGATATATTATCACAATAAACCAAAGATGCCTTACGCAATGGACACTAAAGCTCCAAAATAAGGTTTCGGAGCCAACAGATCTCAACAATAACATTTGCAACGCCTCTGTATTATGTCGTTGCACTCGAACGGGATCAGGTGGCTTGCCTCTTGGCAGACCATGAAATGAGGTTATCCCCTAAGAACACACAGTAGCCGTAGGTGGAGCGTCGCGTGTCCGGATAGCCTGCCCAATTAGCATCCGTATATGACAACAATTTGGTCGGAGCTGAGGGGTATAGGTGCAATCCATAATCAAGTGTGCCCTTAACATATTGAATGATACGCTTAAGGGCTGTAAAGTGAGGCTCATAGGGGGCATGAATGAATAAGCATACCTGCTGAACCGCATATGCAATGTCAGGTCTGGTGAATGTAAGGTACTGAAGTGCACCTGCAAGACTCCTATAAAGAGTGGGATCGACCACGGGATCGCCATCAACGACACTAAGCTTTGACTTAGAGTTAACTAGAATGGACATGATCTTGCAGTTTGCCATTTTATCCCTGTACACTATCTCCTCTGCATATTTGCGTTGACACAAGAACATAGCACATGCAGACCGAGTCACTGAAATCCCCATAAAAAGCTCAACTTGACCAAGTCAGTCATAGCAAATTCAGTTTTAAGCAAGGCAATAATCTCATTTTTCAACAATTCAAAGGAGGCAGTAAGCACTATGTCATCCACATATAACAATAAATAAGCAGTGCTACTACCATGATGAAAAATAAATAGAGAGATATCAATTTTTTTGCAAACGAACCCAATCTGTATAATATACTGTGCAAAGTGACCATACTACGCTCGAGAGGCCTGTTTCAAATCATAAAGTAACTTACGCAGACGACATACATAGTGAAGGGCTGCGGGATGCACAAAATCAGGCATCTGATGCATATAAATAGTTTCTTTCAGATCCCCATGAAGAAACGCATTCTTCACGTCAAACTGATGAATAGGCCAATGCTTACGTATAGCAATGCTCAGAACTGTGCGGATGGTAGCCGATTTAACAACTGGACTGAATGTCTCACCACAATCTATGTCCTCCTGCTCATTCGTGTCATTAGCCATAAGTCTGTCCTTATACTTTTCTAACTCACCATTGTCTCTATATTTGTGACGAAAGAGCCACATACATCGGATCACATTCACCCCCCTCCGGTCTAGGAACCAAATTCCAAGTGTGTTGTTTAGTTAAAGCATTAAATTCCTCACACATGGCGGCATTCCAATTGGGATCTAGTTTGGCTAATTTTGGGTTTTTAGGAATTGGAGATATTGTTTGTGTGGATAGATTAAAGTGGACTTTTGGTTTGAAAATCCTGTTGGGCACGGGTTTGCATATGGTGCGATGGGGCAGGGGTTTGCTGTGTGGGTGTACTAGTTTTTTAATTCGGGTCCGGGATCTGGGTGGTAAAAGACGGCAAGTTTTGCAGTGGGGTTAAGTCGGTTGGATTGACAACAATTAGTGGCGGCGACGATGGTGGATGGGTTGTCGAAATTTGTGATGTTGTCGATCTAGTTACTGGTTGGGTATGGTAGGTCATTGGGGGTGGTGACTATGTGGATCTGGGAGATATAGTAGGTAATATGCGATGGTGGTGTGGTGGTGGGGACGTCGGGTGTGGGTTGTCGGGACTTGACTGGTATGGTGGGGTGATTCTATAGCCTACCGGTGGTTTATAGGTGAGAGAGTGATGGTTTTTGTGACATAGATGACGGTGGCGGACTGTCGGTGAAGCCAGGGGCCGGCAGTGAGAGGGGAACTTGACGACGGTGTGACAGAGGATGCCGTAACCGGCGGGAGTGGCGTGGACGATGGACCAGGGGACCTTCGATAGGGATATGCCATGACCGGCGGTGATGATGGGACAGTAGTGAACTATCGTTTGAGTTCGTGAAGAACAACATGGGAGGTGTCGGTCTCGTCAAGAAAGGTATAGTCTGTGTTGCGGAATTTTTGAATGTTTGCCAACGGAAAAATCATCTCGTCAAACGTGACGTGACGAGAAATATGAATTTTATGAGTGGACACGTCATAGCACAAATAACCCCTATGGTTTGGTGGAAAACCTCATGTTATTTATGAGTAATTGTAGATGCGAGATTAGGATAGCACAAACAATTGAAAATTCGAAGGTGGTCATAAAATTCTTCGATAATGATTTCGTATTCTACCAAAATTTAATGACGTATTCTACCATTTTGACTGCATAGACCCAAAACGTGGGAGGTAAGGAAGTATGAAACAGAAAAGTGTGAACCATATTATTTATAGTGCGTATGATTCGTTCGGCTTTACCATTTTGGGAGGAGGTGTGGGGACACGAAAAACGTAATACCATGCCATTATTTTTGCAAAATTTATGAAATGTGGAATTATTAAATTCACGACCATTATCACATTGAAAAGATTTAATGGCTTTTTCAAATTGTGTGTGGATGAAAATGCGAAACTCAAGAAATATGGAAATGACTTCTGATTTATATTTAAGAGGATAAATCCAGATAAAGTGAGAGTAATCATCTAATAAGACGAGATAATATTTATGACCAAAGAGCTAGTAATGGGCGATGTCCAAAATCGACATGAATAATATCAAATGGAGCAAACGTAACGAAGAGATGACTTAAATGGAAGAGGAACATGTTTGCCTAACTGACATGAAACACAATTTTGGCAAGTTTTCCATTACAACGAATAAAATTATTACTTCTAAGAAAATTAAAAACAAGAGCTCCTGGATGGCCGAGCCTATTATGCCAAGTGGACGGAGAGACAACATCAAGAGAAATAGGAGAGTATGAGCGGGCAGCGGAGGTAGATGGAAACGGATAAAGATCCCCCGTGCTATTGCATCGCGAGAGGTGTCCCCGTAAGAAGATCTTCACAGTAAAACCAAAAGGGTCAAAATCAACAGAGACGAAATTGTTACGAGAAAATTTTCTGACAGATATTAGATTTTTAATAATGTTGGGAGCATATACGACGTTATTTAGGGAGAATGGTGGGTGAGGTAGTTGGGTGTAGGTGGTTCCATATCCCTGAATTGGAATACGATCCCACTACGTACGGTAATATATTGAGGATATTTTAACTGAAACGGTTTGGAAAGATTACTTGCGGTCCGGGTGAGGTGAGAAGTGGTACCCCCGTGTCCATTACCAATTATCATCGGGCTAGTGCATGGTCATGCTGCTGAAGGACCTAACACAACTCAGATGGGGCCAGGTCACTGGTTGCGGAAGTTGGCTAGGGTCCTGGACAAAGTGGGCCTAGCCTTTGTTGTTGGTCTGTCATTGTACGGAGAGCTGGGCCGAGGAGGCCTGATTGCTGAAACTGATTGGGTTGGAGGCCCATCTATTGCTGATAGAATGGAGGCTGATACGGGGCCAAGGGTCCCCAGTTGGGCCACTGACCTAGGTCGATCCAATTCACTGAAGGCTGAGTTTGCTGGGGAGTGGCCTTACTGCCACGTCTTCTACCCGCCCCCCCTTTGCCACTGCCCCGCCCCTTTTCGCCTCTGCTACCACCGTGACCACCTCGCTGCTGGTGGTTGTTCGATGGCGGCTGGCCGGCGGGAGCGACGACGGTATTGTTAGGATGTCAATCATCAATGATTTTTGGTTATGTTCATCCTTTTTAGCACGACGTGTTTTTTCCAACAATAATTGTGACCAATCCTTGTTGAACTAGGAAAATGATCGGCCTATTGAATCATTTATGCTAGGGTGTCATATTCACCTTTTGGTAATCCCGTAACAAGTTGGAGAACCATTTTGTCTCAGAAATTGGTGTCTCCATTGGACAATTGATCTGCAACAATTTTTTATTGTTTGCAATATTCAGACATGTTAGTAAAGTTTTCTAGACGGGTGATGTTGAATTGCTCTTCTAGATATACGACATGTATATGCTTGTTATCTTGAAAGATCTCCTCCAAACGGATCCAAAGTTCACGTGCCGTGGCACCGGCCTTCATAATAGTATGAAGAAGATTTTTTGAGATGGTGCCATAAATCTATTGTTTGACAATAGCGTCAAGACGACGCCATATTGTGTCGGGGATGTCAAGAGGGCGAGGAACGGACTCATCAATATGGTCAAGCACGTTGTATGCGCAGGCATGAATATAAAACAATTCAACCCATGAAGAATATTGACCCTCCTCTTGGTCAAGAATTATAGGGATGTAGTTCTTGATAATTGTGACAGTAAACGCCTGATGGAAGGAGGGATTTAAGGAGGGAGGATGGGCGTCACAGACTACAGTAGATGATGCAGAAGCTTTAGGAGAGTTGGGAGCAGACATGATAGCCACAAGCAGGAGAGGAATTGATTGGGTCTCGGTAAAAGCAGTGATAAAAAGAAATTTGGGGGGGGGGGGGGTGGTACAAGCCTAAGGAAGAGTAGGTGTTGCTTTTCCTGGTGGTCTTCGGAAAAAAAAAAAAGGGGGGGGGGGGGGACAAAGAAAAAGGGACATGCCTGTATCTCTGACATGCAGAGGAAAGAGAGCACATGGTGTTCTCGGGCAGACCGTCGGAAAATAAACTTTTAGGTTTTGGGGCTTAGGCTTCTGATACCATGTGGAATTGTATTGATCTCCATTGGGAGCCTTTCTTATTGATACAAAATATATATAGGTATACAATATGAAATCCTTATACAATAGGGATCTTAATTCTACCATAATTACATATCACTAAATATGATAAATATACAAAATAGATGTACATGTTAATACTATATACTTGGACAGTTGGGCTTTACTTGGAATAATGCTGGAAAAGGTTATCCTATGGGCCTTACTTGGACTGATGCTGGAGAAGGGTCCATCCATGAAAGATGGAAACAAACAAGACAAAGCTAAAAAAAAAGTGAAAAGATTGATGTGAGCAAGGGTCGAACCCGCGACCTCCACGTCCTTGACAAAACTATGGAACACCCTTAACCACTGTGCTAAGCACCTCAAATTTGTCAAGGAGGTTCAGTATGGTTTATATAGACGTGAAGACCAAATTTCACCTTACATTGATAATTTTCCGACGAAGGGGGTTACCAAACCCCCTCCTCCACCCTGACTCCGCCCCCTGCTCACACTTCAAATCTTTTCTTGAATAAGTGATGGATATAAGCAAGTATTATGAAGCATCTACCAGGAACAATACATTTAAATAATATTAACCTATTATGTCTTAGAGTAAACATATGTCAAGATGGCCGAGTTGGTCTAAGGCGCCAGTTTCAGGTACTGGTCCGAAAGGGCATGGGTTCGAATCCCATTCTTGACAGATGTTTTTCCCCATTATTCTTATCTATATTTTACTCTTTGGCTACCCTTTATTTTTTGCAATCTATAGTTCTACCAGTTTTTTCCCCTCACTCTTATTTATTGTTTACCCTTTATTTATTGCCTTTTATTTTATCCTTTGGCTACCCTCTATTTTTTGTCATCATAGTTCAAGCATTTTGAGTGAACGAGCAGCAACTTGGAGCTGTCTCATCCATGGTAGAGTCTAATAAATCTTCCTAAAATCACTTATTCTATTTAGATTTTCTGAACTTTATAAGTTTTGTATAAAATTGATCTACGGATATTCTCACACTTTTTGATGATTAATGCCAAGGTGGATAAAGTGATCCACTATATATCAATTCAAATCAAACTTTAAACGAATTCAGTCATTTGACCAACAAAATCCTCAATGCAAAAATAATCCAATTGATGGTTAAATCATCTAGACAACAAAACAAATTCTTTATCTCATTCTTTGTAAACAAAATTGGCGAACATAATGTAAAAGAAGAAACATTATATCAATATTCAATTCTTGGATAGAAGCAACTTCTTCTTCTTCTTCTTGCTAGGACCTGCAAGCTTATTCGGAGAATCTGTGTCCATGTCTGAAAACGAAGAGTATCCTGGCTGAACTTTTTTCTTCGATCTACAAGCATCCTTCACAATCTTGTATGGTGTCTTAACACAACAACAAAGGATGGATATTGGACAACACACACATAATAGACATAAATTACATGTAAATTCCGCCACGTCGTTGCAGCTGCAGCTTGTGGCCGATGATGGCTGACTATTGCTTGGATTTGACATATATTGAATTTGAACCAACAAAATAAGCAGATGAATATTGGTGAAACTGGGCTAGGCTAGCTTATCAAGTACGTGCTGGATTGGGTACAATAAAGCTTAAATTGGGTCCAGTGCATCTTCTAATAAGAGCAACTATTTTTTGACAATTATTGGGAGTAGTTGATTTAGCAATTTTTAATCTTCATTTAGTTTGTTTAAAGACTTTCTGTGTTTACGCTGTTTAGCCTGTATATATATTTATTTATTGACTTAACAGAAACTTGATGAAAAAATTAAAGAATTGGAATTTCTTGTTTGTTCTGACATGTTAGGTGATGTTATGTTAAATTAGTTAACAAATATTGATGAAGTCACAGTGACATGGAATTATGAGCATAGTGTTAAGCAAATTGCTAGTGATAAAGAATAAATAAATATTCTCTATATTTTTATAATTATTATTTTAGTGTAATTAAGTAAAGTAGAGATTCTTATACAATTAAGTTTGTAATTGTAAACACCTATATATAATGCAAAAATAAGAAGCCTCCAACCAAGGAGAATTACACTATTTTACATGGTATCAGAAGTCGAACCCTAGCATCCTCTGAAACCCATAGCCTCCTCTCAAATTCCGACAACTTTTCGCTCACTGTGACACCCATATATTCAGCCAAAGTATTCAATATTTCAGGCATATTTATTTCTGACTCCGCGTTCCCAAAGTCAGGGATCACATATTCTTGAATCTGGGTTAAAGTGTTCCTCATAGTAGAGTTTCTGCCCAATAGTTAGTAGTTCAACAAATTTGTACCCTTGGCTTCAGGTTCCAAATATGCAATATAGTCCTCTTTAACACCAGAAACACAACCCTCGTGTCTGGTTCTTGTCCAACAATGTATTTTCAGTCAATCTATCCTTTTCTTTAGGCAGATTAATTTCTAGCATCACGTTATCAAATTCTTGAATTTGAGAAGAAGTAGTTAGCCCCAAAATACAACCGCTGTGAAAAGCGTATCGCTCGTTTTTAGGGTTCTTCAACAACCTCGTCTTTTTATCTAACCTACCATCCATGAACATAGCACGATATTCCTCGTTGCAGCCCAACATCATGGGCCCACCTCCAGGCCCACGGGCCACCAGCACCAGGACCACTTCTTCACGGCCCAACAGCAGGCCTACGGTCACATGACCCCTGCCGAACTGAGTCAGGCTTACAACACTATGAATCTCCAGCAGCCCGACGACACATGGTACATGGATACATGTGCCACATCCCACCTCACTTGCGACTCTGGTAATCTCCCTCACCTATTTAATTTGAACAATCCTCAATGTATTTTGGTCGGCAATGACAATCGCATTCCAATTCAAGACTACAACACCACTCAAACACAACCACCTCACCCACCATTTACCCTAAAAATGTAATATATGCTCCTAACATCATTAAAAACTTAATCTTTGTTAGGAAATTTGCTAGTGACAATTTCGTATCTATTGAGTTTAACCCTTTTAGTTTTTCTGTAAAGGACTTACGTACGGAGAAAACTCTTATGAGTTGTAATAGTGTGGGGGATCTATATCCTTTCTCATCCAATTCTGTCGCAAGTGCCAATCCACCAACCTCTCTAGCTGCAATCTCTCCATCAACTTGGCACAATAGACTCAGGCACCCAGGAACATCAGTTTTTAATTTTCTTAGAAGTCAGAATTTCATTAAATGTAATAAAGGGAAATTTACCCACGCTTGCCACTCTTACCCTTTAGGGAAGCATGTTAGACTTCCTTTTCAATATTCATTTAAGTGTAACATTCTCTCCTTTTGATGTTATTCATGCGGATTTATGGACATCTCCCATTACTAGCAAACTGCGTCACAAATATTATTTGATATTTTGGATGATTTCTCTCACTTTCTTTGGGTCTATCCTCTAAAATATAAGTCCCAAGTTTACACAATTTTCCTTGAATTTCAAGCATATGTTAAAATCCAATTTGAGAAGACTATCAAAATGTTTCAATGTGATAATGGTCGTGAGTTGGACAACCTTTCCTTTCAAAAATTTTATGCGGACCACGGTATGGTGTTTCGATTTTCTTGCCCCCATACCTCACCTCAAAATGGTAAAGTGGAAAGAATCCTACTCACCATCAACAATAAAATCCGCACTATGCTCTTTCATACTTCCATCCCCCCTTCCTTTTGGGTGTACGCCCCACACATGGCGGCTTACCTCCTTAATATTTTACCAACACGAACTCTTCAAAATAAAACTTCAACTGAAATTCTCTTCCGTCGGATCCCCTCCTATGATCACCTTTGGATTTTTGGTTGATATGCTACCCGAATCTCGCCTCCACCGCCCCTCACAAATTAGCACCTAGGACTACCCCTTCCATTTTCTTAGATTTCCCGTCGAACCACAGGGGTACTTATGCTATGATTTGCCCACAAATAAAATTCTAGTCTCTCGCCATGTCACATTCGAGGAGAACGTTTTCCCATTTGCAAACATCTAAAAATTTTAAGTCATTGATTACGACTTCCTTGATAATCCGGACACTTCCCCTCTCATTAGAAACACAATACATAGTGCTAGTATTCCGGCTAAAAAATCTACCCCTCCGTCAGCCATCCCGTCACTGCCCAGCACCCGTCAACTACCCTCATTCTGTCAAACACCCCCCACCCACTGTTCTTGTCTCGGCCCATCCATTCATGGCGCTGAGCCCTACCGCCAAAGTTCCCCGAAGATGTCCCCACAACCCGTGTCAACCACCCCCTTCCCCCGACAATCCCACTGCCCCCGATTGCCCCATTGTCCTTAGTTCCTATAACCCCAACTACCTCACTGCCCCCACTTCTAGTCCCCCAAACTATCCCGATTCTAACCCACCGCATGGAAACTCGTGCCCAACACGGGATTTTCAAATCAAAAGTCCACTTTAACCTATCCACTCTGACTATCTCACATATACCTAAAAACCCAACATTAGCCAAGCTTGACTTGAATTGGAATGCGGCCATGCGTGAGAAATTTGATGCGCTATTTGCACAACTCACTTGGGATCTTGTCCCGAAACCAGAGGGGGTGAATGTGATTTGTTGCATGTGACTATATCATCACAAATTAAGAGATAATATTGAACTTGAACGCCATAAGGCGAGACTTATGACAAATGGCATGGGGAAACAAGATGGAATTGATTGTGGTAAGAGCTTCAGTCCAGTGGCTAAACCAGCCACCATCTGCACTGTATTGAGCATTGCTATGGGAAAGAATTGGTCGATTCATCAGCTTGATGTGAAAAATGTGTTCTTACATGAGGATTTGAAAGAAACCATATACATGCATCAATTGCCTGACTTTATGAATCCAGAGGCTACTCAGTATGTCTGCCGTATTCGAAAGACAATATATGGCTTGAAACAAGCCCCCAGGGCTTGGTATGAACGTTTTGCCACTTTCTTCATGCAGATCGAGTTCATGTGCAGCAAAAGTGATAATTCACTTTTTATTTTTCATCGAGGTAATGACATTGCATACCTTTTGCTCTATGTGGATGATATTGTTCTGACTGCCTCATTTGATGTGCTGAAATACGAGATCATTACCCTGCTCAAATCCGAATTTGCTATGACATGCTTGTTTTAGGGATTTCAGTGACCAGATCCAAAAATGCAATGTTCCTGTGTCAGCGTAAGTACGCCGAAGAAATTATTTACAAGGCTAAAATGGCAAACTGTAAGATCATGCCCACTCCAGTCGACTCGAAGTCGAAACTCGGTGCCGATGACGGGGATTCTTTATAGGAGTTTTGCTGGTGCACTTCAGTATCTTACCTTAACTAGGCCCGATATTGCCTATGTTGTTCAGCATGTGTGTTTGTTCATGCATGCTCCCAGGGAGCCTCACTTTACCGCTCTTAAACGTATCATTCGGTACGTTAAGGGTACTCTTGACTACGTATTATATCTTTATCCATCTGCACCGACCAAACTGATATCGTATACGGACGCAGATTGGGGCGGCCGTCTAGATACATGTCGATCTACTTCCGGCTACTGTGTATTTTTGGATGATAATATCATCTCGTGGTCTACCAAACAGCAAACTACACTTTCTCGTTCGAGTGCAGAAACAGAATATAGAGGCGTTGCGAACGTTGTTGACGAGATCTGCTGGCTCAGAAACCTTCTTCTAGAGCTTTATTGTTCCTTACGTAAGGCTTCTCTTGTCTAATGTGATAACATATCTGTTGTTTACTTGTCTCATAACCCGGTTCAGCATCAGCGAACCAAACATATTGAGATGTATATTCATTTTGTTCGTGAGAAGGTTGTCATTGGCCATGTTCGGGTGTTACATGTTCCTTATTCCTATCAGTACACAAATATATTTACTAAGGGACTTTCTCTGCAGCTATTCCTTGACTTCAGATCCAGTCTGAGCGTCCGACCTCCTCAAGCTCCAACTGAGGGGGGGGGGGGGTGTGTGATAGAGAATAAATAAATATTCTCCATATGTTCTGTAATTGTTATTTTAATGTAATTAGTCAAAATAGAGATCCTTATACCATTAGACCGATAATAATTACACTATTCTACGGACATGACTAAGGAAAGTAAACATTTTCCACTTCTATAGTCGCTTAAGAAAGAAGCCTGGAATATATGTTGATTCCTCCGGGTGATAGATTCGAAGTCATTATCCAACTCAGTTAGATAGGCAAGTATAAAAAGTTATGATTTATAGTAGTAGTTTTTTTTATATAGTTTATAAATATATCAATTTTCTTTCGAAAGAATTGAGGATTCAATGTCCAGTTTTCCTTTGTCTCGTGACTTCGAGTAATCAACATCTTTTTAAACGATAAAAATATGTAAAGAACGATGTCCCAAAAAAAGTAATACTCATCAAAAGCAAATGTTTATCACAATAACCTTCTTTTTTCCTTTCCCCCTTTTCCAACGGATGTCTGATATCTATATTGGGATCTGATTTAATCTGAATTTGTGTTGAGGAGTCCCACATTTTAGAGCAAGATACTTCATGTTAGGGTTTATCCTAAATTTTCTACCTTATTTAACTTTTGCTATAATTGTGTTTTAATTCAAAAAAAAAAATTGGTGAAAAAAGTTTTCTTTGTAGAAAATGATTCTGCTATATCTTTCCTTTTCTTGGAGGAGAAATTTTAGACTTCTATAAATATAAGATTTTTTCTTCTTATTCAATAACACAGTAGCATGAATAATGTAGTCATTAAAGAATCTTGTTTAGAGGGAGATTATTCTCTCAATAGTTTTTATACTTTCTTTATATTAGTTTTTTCATATGAAGATCGATTGACCAAATCAGTTTATTATATTATGAGTCTTTTTATATTTTCTCTTTGTTATCGTCGTTAAAGATTTGTTTTGGTAGCTTTCATATGACGCCCTGATTATGTCGATCTCAACAAGTGGTATCAGAGTCAATGATTCAGCGATGTTCAAGACAGATTCAAGGCGATTTCAAATCAAGAGCAACCAATTTGACGATAACGAATATTTTTTTCAAAAAAAGTTCAAAGTATTACATGTGGAGACAATTTTCAACCTTATTTTCAACAATCCTGATGTTGCACATTTGAAAACAAAAAAAAATAAAATAATCCATGCTTATTTTTAACGCTTTGAATTTTTAACTCGTGCTTACTTTTAAAAGCATGAGCTCCAACTTTCAACCCTTGTTTACTTTTAATGCTTGGGCCAATTTCAACCATGTTCACTTTTAACACATGTACTCAACTTTCAACTTGTGCTCACTTTTAACGCACAAGGTTCAAATTTGTAACCAATATCTACTTTTAACCATGATAAGCAGCAGTGATGAAAATTATATGAAGGTGGAGAATCAAGATTATTTTGATAGAAATTCAGGCCAATGAGAGATTTGTTAGGTTTGCCCTGATTTTCCTACCTTATTTTAGTTTTACCATAATTTTGTTTTAATTCAAAATAAAAATTTGGTGAAAAAGGTTTTTTTTTGTGGAAAATGATTCTGCTATATCTATCCTTTTTTGAAGGAGAAGTTTTGGACTTCTATAAATATAATATATTTTCTTCTTATTCAATAACAACGTAGCATCGACAATGTAGTCATTAAAGAGTCTTGTTTAGGGGGGATTATTCTCTCAATAGTTTTTATACTTTCTTTATATTAGTTTTTTCATATGTAGGTCGATTGACCAAATCATTTTATTATATTATGAGCCTTTTTATAATTTTTCTTTGTTATCGTCGTTAAACGTTTATTTTAATAGATTTCATATGACGTCTGACTATTTCGATCCCAACACTTCCTACCAAGTGTGACTCCATACCTGAGGTCATTTGAACCCAAAATCACTTAGTTAATAATGGTTTAATACAAATCACTACACCATAATCTTTGTTGGTGTCGTGATTGCCAATACGCTAGTGTTCTTTAGCCTCTTATTGAAGCAAAAAAGAAAAGAAGGTTTATTCCTTAAAGATCTCCGCAATTAGTAGGCATGTCAAATAAAGTATTTTAAGACGAACTGAAGTGTGAAACCAAACATCACTTTTACACCAACCCACTTCTAAATTTCCTGACTAAAAAGCAAGTAACTATCAAGACTATAAATAAAAAAGATAAAAATAGTGTGAACATGCCTGGTACAGGGGAATTTTAGAGAGATCTAAACGCGTTTCGCTTTTTTTTTTTTCTAAACTTTTAATTATAACCTACAAGGTCGGTAAAAGAAAATTGATCATCCGCCCTTGGATCGATTTTTGTGTGTGTGTGTGTGTGTATATATATACACTTCTATGGTAACATTTCAAGGTAGACGAGTATCCAACTCCACTGAAAAGAGAAGCAATGGGTGACAATTCTTCTTTCTTCGTCCGTCTAGTGATTGCTACTGTCTTTGCCTCCTCAGGTATGCATATGGCCCCTGTTTTTTTTTTTAATGTTAATTTTATACACGTAAAGTAATTTTTACACTGTAAATGTATATGAATGAAACTTTTTAGTAATAATATAGGGTTTTTGTATGCACATCCACAAGTGAAGAGTTTGATTAAATTTGTGGGTATGAAAAGGGACTATTCATGGATTTCTCCAAAATTGTTGCTGAATTGGACTGTTATTTAATACTGAAATCCTCGAGGAATATTGTATTTAGAAGAATTGTGTCTTTGCCAAATGCACTAATAGAACAAAAGGATGAGTAATCGGTGGGACTAAGCCCCAAGGGCACATGCGAGTTGGTAAGTGACAATGTGATTAGGTATAACCACTCCGACGTCGCGGATTTGAATTCGTGTGGTGATAGTCTTTGCTGAAATATTGCAAGGATTGTTGCTGGGTTCGTGTCCCGTTGGTCCTCTCCTTGCAAGCTGCCACTCGCACATATCTTCGGGACTTTCCCCTTCACAAAGTAATCGGTGGGACTAAATAGCTGTCTACCCAAAATCTCAGAATATCCACCCAACCACTTTAATTTAATATGATCCGGCGAGCTATTTGGGTGCAAACATATTCTGCTTATGTAAAGGCCCAAGTCGAAGAAGATTTAAGCCCAAATACAGTTCAATGATGGACCAAACAGGTAGTAGCGTAGCTGTTTGGCTCTGGAGAATTTAGGTTCTATCGTTAAATGGAATGAAAATAGAATTAGGGAACAAAACAAAATAGAGGAGGAAACAAATGGAAAATGAAAGCATATATATTAACAAAACACACACACACACAATACATCTAAATGACTTTTCTTTCTAGAAAAGTCCAATTAATCAAAATAGTAAAGCATGGTTCGTGCAATAAAAGAATTGTGTCTGACGACCTATTTTTTCTGAAAGATTACTACTCCCTATGTGACAATCTCTCATATTTTATTTATAAAACTACTGTGTTATGTTTAATTGATTTCATGTGAAATTAGTCATATAACTAAGATAACATTTAGATTAGACTACAAAATCAAATCTCCCACACTAGGAAGACTTGGTGGAGAATTTCATTTTATCTCTCTAGTTATGAACAAAAGATAGGTGCGCCCTTCGTTTATGAATCCAGAAAGGGATCCGGCCCAATTTGGAGTGGGATCCAAACCATCTATGGCTAGCGGATGCAAAGTGTTGTATCAGGTTCATTTATACTTTTTAATGCAGAGTATAAATTTATATGTAAAAATTTATCAAAATTATAATAAATGCTAAGAACCTAATATTAAATCCATAAAATTTAAATCTTGAATCCGCCTCAGAAGGAATTATAATCCTCTAACAAACAGTAAAAAGGTATATAATGTTAACATACAAATTCGATGCAATTCACATTGATTATATTTGAATTGGAAATTTTCCTAAAATCACCGTTTCAACAACAACAATAACATATCCAGTGTAATCCCATAAAATGAGATCTGAGAAGGATAGGATATACGCATTCTTTATCTCTACCTTTGTGGAGAAAAGATGTTGTTTCCGAACTATATACTAAACTATAAGCCTATAATTAGTATTGTTAGTGAATAGACTAGTAGTTACATTTGTCAATATTTTTCTTCTCCCACATGTATTACTAGAATAATACTACCTCTGATCAGTATTTCCTCCATTCCAGTTTATGGGATTGCATTTTTTTTAGTCTGTTAAAAAAAAGTGATAATTTTACATAATTGAAAATAATTTAACTTAAATTTTCAGTTTATATTTAATGCAAAACTTTTATAATCACATAAATGTTTATGACATGTTTACGATCATAAATTACAAAAGACTTTTTTAACCTTAAAATTCGCATCTATTCAATTTTTGCTACATAAAATGTAATGGAGGGACTATTATTTAGTTTTCGCAATCTTAATTCACCCTAACATATTACTTCAATTAATCGAGTAAAATTTAGTAAAGCGTTTTAAGAAAATAGAAGGAATGAGAGTCTTGACGTAATTGGTGAAGTTACTGTCATGTGATCAGAGAATCATGAGTTTAAGTCGAGAAAACAGTTACTTAGTGCACCGAATTGCTCTTAAATTTAAGCAAACGTAAGGTTATTACGTTTTTATTCTTAAAGAATATAAATAACTTTAAAAGGAAAATAATAATATAACTCCGTACACCGAAAGTAATAAAAATGTAGGTCGCGAATATAGATCCACCAAAAGGCTGTCTTTAATAAAGGAACAAAAAATTGGTCAAATGAATTATAGACGCAAATTAAACTATTAAAGGTAGAGATAAGACACTACTAGCATATATTGGAGTGAAATTGGAGAAGAATGAAGATGATGCATCGACGGCTAAATTTGCATTCCAAATGTTTATCCCAAAAAAGGCAAAAATGGCATCAAAAGTCGAAAATATCTCATCCAAAAAAGGCAGTCTGTTGGGACAGTAGTGTGTGGGGACAAGCACTCTAATTGCTGCCACTGCCAAATGAAGAGTATCTGTTGGACCTTCTTTCAAGATGCGACGCCCAACCTTTTCTGGAATTATTATTACAAAGTATTAGTACCATTTTCATGTTCGACACTGATACTCCCATTTAACCAGATGTTTGATTGAAATTATTTATACATATAAAAATTTATTATTTTTTAAAAATAAAATAAGTATAGCCTAAAATAAGAGAAACAATAATAACATATCCAGTGTAATCTCATAAATGAGATCTGCGAAGGGTAGAGTGTACGCAAATCTTACCACTACATTGAGAGGTAGAGAAACTATTTTTAAAAGACCTCGGCTCAAGAGAAAACATGACAAAAAAGTCAGACAAGGATCGAAGCAAGTAAAATACATGTCAAACTACTATAGATAAGCATTAATGATAAGATGAGACAAAAGTGATAAAATATATGTAGTATATTCCTAATATATTAGGTATATTCCCTGATATTATTAGAGATATTGTACATGTGTAATTATAGTAGTAGTCTTGTATTAGGAAAATATATATTTGATTTTCTTAATTATAGGCTAGGTTTACTATTGTATATCATGTATATAAACTCTTTCCATTAATGAAAATAATCAATGGACTATTCTCTTTAATGGTATCAGTAGTCTAGGAAAAATTTTTCCTTCTCCAAAAATATACTCATTCCGCCGCCCTACTCGAACCCTAATTCTCGGCCGACACCCCACCCCTTCAAATTTTTCTGAATCCTTAATTCTCCTCTTGTTCTTCCATCATGTCTACCACAAAGAATACCTTTCATCCTGCTCTTGCAGTCTCTAATATCAAGAACAATATCCCTATCATTCTTGAGATGGAAAACGTCCGATACACGACGTGGGCAGAACTATTTAAAGTTTACGCAAGGTCTAATAGAGTCCTCCCATCACATCGTCAAACCGGAAAAAGGCAAGGAGAATGTGCCTTCCACATATGATGAAATCGAGTTGTGGGCAACTCTTGATGCTACGGTCCTCCAATTGATTTATTTCACCATCTCTATGGACCTCTTACGGACAATTATCGAACCCGACGCCACGACAATGGAAGTTTGGAATAGGTTGCGTGATATATTTCAAGATAACAAAAATTCTCGTGTCGTAACCCTTGAGCAGGAATTCTCTCACATCAATATGGAGGATTTTCCGAATGCCTCTGCCTATTGTTAAAGGCTCAAGGAGTTGTCAGATTAATTCAAGAACGTCGGCGCGCCCGTCACAAACGATCGTCTCGTTCTTCAGATGGTTGAAGGCCTCTCTGAGGTGTATAATGGAGTTGGAACTCTTCTTCGTCAAAGAAATCATCTCCATCCGTTCTACCAAGTACGCTACATGCTCACCTTAGAAGAAGCAGGGTTGGCTAAAAAGGCGGCAACCTGAGCCAATTCCTCCATGATGGTGTCCAACACCGATGACTCTCACTCTTTTTCAAAAAAATCTGGCCAAAACCGTAGCAATGGTGGCGGCAAAAAGGGCCAAAATTGGAAAATTATGGCAAAAATTGCGGAGGTGGCAGCCGCGATGGCGGCGACGGTAGCAGTGGCGGAGGACGGGGTGGAGGCAATGGCCAGCAAGGGCCTGGGCCGCAACCTTGGGCCAATGGACCATGGTCGTGGGGCTGGGCCAGTGGAAAGTGGCCCACTCCACCTTATCCGACTCCTCAAGTTTGGGACAAGCCCAATAGAAACCAACAGTAGGCTCGGCAGAACCAAGCATGGCAACAGCCTGGCCTGCTTGGGCCTCGATCTCAGCAGGCCTTCGCCGTTGCGGGCCCTGCAGCAGGCCTGACCCACACGGATATCGAGGTAGCGATGCATACACTTGGATTAAATCCTCCGGATGTAAATTGGTACATGCACACCAGTGCTACTTCTCACGTGACATCAACACCATGTAATCTCTTGTCTTATTTCAATTTGAGCAAAAATTGTGGCAAAATTCTTGGTAATGGTTATTCAATTCCAATTCGTGGTTATGGTCACACAAATTTACCTCCCCCAAACCCACATTTAGCCTTGAAAATGTTCTTCATGCTCCTAAATTAATTAAAAATTTGGTGTCTGTTCGGAAATTTACTACTGATAATTGGATTTATGTTGACTTTGAACCTTTTGGATTTTCTGTGAAGGATTTTTTGACGGGGATACCTCTAATGAGATGTGATAGTCGGGGCGAGCTCTATCCCATCACCACCACTAAACAAGCCACACCATCAACGTTTGCCGCTTTAGCACCTTTCTAATGACATGCACGTTTGGGTCATCCGGGGTGTATGTTCTTTCCTCTTTAAAAACAATAATTTTTTTGAGTGTAATAGTACGCATATTACTTTTTGAATGATTATTCTAATTTTTTGTGTACCTTTCCGTTATCTAAAAAGTCTCAAGTTTATTCCACATTCCTATCATTTATAGCATTCATCCGTACCCAATTTGAACAAAAAATTAAAAACATTCAATGTGATAATGGACGGAAATTTGATAATGGGCCGTTTAGAGAATTTTGTAAGGTTAATGGTATATCTTTTCGGTTTTCTTGTCCACATACATCCTCACAAAATGGGAAAGCCGAGCAAAAAATACGCATCATTAATAATATTGTTCGAACATTATTAGCCCATGATTCATTACCACCTTATTTTGGCATCATGCATTACAAATATCCACTTACCTTCTTAATATACTCCCTAGCAAAGGATTAGCATACCAATCTCCACTCAAAATTATTTATCACAAAGATCCATCGTATTCCCATCTTATGGTGCTTATGCTATCCTCTCTTTCACTCCACTACAATAAATAAATTACAAGCCCGCTCTACCACTTGTGTGTTTTTGAGTTATCCGTATAATCATCGTGGTTATAAATGTTATGATTTATTCTTTCATAAAATCATCATTAGTTACTATGTCATTTTATATGAAACCCAATTTTTGTTTGCTAAGTTGCATGATTCCGTGTCTAATTCTTATAATTTTCTGGATGATGGGCTCTCACCGTATGTGGTCTACCATTTGGTCTTGCCCACGTCTCGGGATTTGGACTAGCAGACACTGGCAGGCCCAATGCCTACTGGTCCAGACCCTTTCCATGATCAATTTCAGCTAGCATGCCCAATGCATGTTGGCCCAAACTCCCTCCGTCGTTTAATTCTCTCAGTAGGCCCACTGCCTGCTGGCCCATTTTCTCGTCTGTTGAGTCCCAACCAGCAGGCCCACTGCCTATTGGCCCAGTTTCCGTCATTGCAAGCAAATATAACAGAGACCCATTGGACCATTTGTATCTATATGCATCAGGATATCGATTCATGGATCTCTCGATTCGAGAAATCAAAATAAGACCTGGATCAGATCGATTCTTTTTTGAATCTCTATACGTGCAATTCCCTCGATGCCAAAGGAAGTTCTCATATTCTTTTGTACATAATTATTCTATCCCGTAAAATTCATTAGGATAAGCGGTATTATTGAACCAGATAAAACAACAAGCAATGAAACCAAAGACGGCTAAAGCCCATAAACTATAAGATAAGTAAGCCTCTCCAGACCATACAAGTGCGTGTCAAGCCCATGCGAAGGGTTAGGTTATCTTTCCAGAATAGGATTTTGCTTAATATCATTTGGATGGACTCAGATCCTTTCATGTAGGAGAGTTTTTGATGGGCTTTGAATTTGGATAGATCCAGCACTCATTCGCATCGAGCACGAGAAGGCAACGAAGTTTAGTTCACGAGACCGCAGCGCAGCGGAGTGGAGCCAAATTCGATATATATTGGTTGATCGTATATTTCATTATAGTTCTATGATTCGGAGTATCCTTTCCTATTTGATCCCTTTGAATTTCCAGCATTTTCGGCCAGTAGGCCAACTGCCTGCTGGCCCAACCCTTGACCCGCCTCTCGGTCCAGTTAGTTCCGACGTCCATACACCGACCCAGGTCCAACCCACTTCTATTCCGAGTCAAGGGCCGGTTACTCGTAGCCAACGGGGTATTTTTAGACCAAAATGATATTTTATCTCAACTCTAATGTCACTAAATCACCCCTACCATGTAACCCAGTGTCTGCCCTTTGTGACCCCAATTGAAAAATGGTCATGGATGATGAATATAATGCTCTTATTGAAAATAAGACGTGAGTGTTGGTGTCCGCTTGGTGTTAATGTAATTCGTTCTATGTAGATTTTTACTCATAAGGAAAAATTTGATGATTGTTTTGAGAGGCATAAGGCCGGTCTTGTCGGTGATGGCAAAACTCAACAGGTTGACGTGGATTGTAGAGAGACATTTAGTCCGGTGGTCAAACCATCAACTATTCGCACTGTTCTCAGTCTGGTTCTCTCAAAAGTATGGTCCATTCCTCAGTTGGACTTGAAAAATACGTTCTTACACGGTGATCTCAAGAAGACTATATATATGCATCAACCCTTGGGTTTTGGGGACCCCTATCATCCTAATCATGTGTGCTTGCTGAATAAGTCATTGTATGGGCTAAAACAGGTCCCTCGGGCCTGATAAAAAAGATTTGCAGATTATGTGTCTACTATTGAGTTTTCTCACAGCATGTCTGATCATTCTCTATTCATCTACTGTCGCGGTACTTCTCTGGCATACATTTTATTATATATGGATGATATTATATTGGTTGTCTCCTCTGATAAACTGCGCAAGTCTATCATATCTCTTCTCAGCTCCGAATTTGCTATGAAAGACTTGGGGCCTTTGAGTTATTTTTTTGGTATAGTTGTAGCTCGTCATGCATGTGTTCTATTTCTATCCCATAGGAAGTATGCAGTTGAGATTATTGAACGGGTTGTCATGTCATCCTATAAGTCATCTCCTACTCCGGTTGACACCAAACCGAAGTTGAGTGCTAATTCTAGCACACCCTACGAGGATCCCTCCCACTATCGCAGTCTTGTAGGGGCTCTTCAGTATCTTACGTTCACGAGGTCCGATATTACTTCTGCAGTGCAACATGTGTGTTTATTTATGCATGATCTGAGGGAATAACACATGCACACTCTCAAACACATTGTGCGTTACATTCAGGGCACTCTTGATTATGGTTTACACATATATCTATCCTCCGTATATACTCTCATGTCTTATACAAATGGTTATTGTATGTTTCTTGGTGATAACTTGGTCTCTTGGTCGGCTAAATGCCAAGCTACTTTATCGCGTTCCATTGTGAAGACCGAGTATCAAAGGGTAGCCAATGTGGTGTCTGAGTCCTGTTGGCTGCGTAACCTCCTATTAGAACTTCACTTTCCTATTCAGAAAGCTATCTTGGTCTACTGCGATAATGTTAGTGCGATATATCTCTCTGGGAATCCTGTCCAAGATCAGCGCACTAAACATATCGAGATGGATATTCACTTTGTTCGCGAAAAGGTAGCTCCTGGATAAGTACGTGTCTTGCATGTCCCTTCACGGTACCAAATTGCTGACATCTTTACTAAGGCCTTCCCTTAGTTCTGTTTGAGATTTTAGGGACTGTCTCAGCGTACGATAACCGCCCGCTAGACTGCGAGTGTGTGATAAAATATACGTAGTATATTCCTAATATACTACGTATATTCCCTGATATTATTAGAGATCTTGTACATATGTAATTATGATAGTAATCTTGTATTAGAAAAATGTATATTTGATTTCCATAATTATAGGCTAGGTTTACTATTGTATATCATGTATATAATCCCTTTACATTAATAAAAATAATCAAGGGATTATTCTCTTTCAAAAAGAGGTAAGAGAATGCTTTGACAAAGTCTAACTAGGCATGTTCATTGGTCAGTTTGGATTGGGTTTAGCACATTTCGGATTATAATTTTGGTTTTTGGATTTCGCAACATGTAATACGAATTCGATCCAAATACATTCGGATTGGATCATATTTTTTTAAGTTCAGTATCGAATAAATCGGTTTGGATAAATTCAGATTTTCGGTTAGACTTATAAGTTGAATTGCTTCTTCTTTTCTTGTTCTCCTTCTCCTTCTTACAAAATGAACAATCAAATAAAATATTTATACCAAATTTTCTTAATATATAGGTTCTCGTTGATATCTCAATCATATAAATAAAGTACTCATACAAACAATAAAACCATTGCCAAGGACGCAATAGAAGCAGTACTAGTCTATGAATGAACAAGTCTAATTTAGTAAAATCATCTTATACATAGAATATATACCGGCAATGAAAACAAAAACAAAATCTAAAAAGTAGTCATTTTTAAAATTAACAAATCCAAACATGTTGAACTCAATATTTTTTTGAATATAGGGGTTGATATGTAATGAGTAGTGTATATTTGACTTAAGTAATGCACTAATATATTAATGGATAGTGGGGTAGCCTAAACATAAGGTATAAGAAATCCAGTTTTCGAATATTCAAAAATCCGAAATTTCAAATTCGAAATTCGATCTAAAAATTTTAAAAATTAAATCCAAAACCTAATTTAGAATCCGAAATTCTCAAAATTTAAGTCTAAAATATTTGAATTTCAATTGGGATTTCAAATTTATCCTAACTATGACCACCCCCGTCCAACAGTAGAGATTGATTACTTCTCCTATTCAAAATCATAAAAGAAAGACAACCGATTTCCATGAAATGCATAGAATATTATCACAAAAGTTTTCAACCACCACTTTGATAAGATCCAATCTCTAACGCTCTTCTAGAGAGCCAATCAATGTCATGCCTCTATCACAAATTTAGATATAGTTATTAACTTTAAGTGGATGCAAATACTGAAGATTACAATTTAAATTGTAGCGGAGACAAAATAGCACTGTATTAGGTACACTAATTTATGTGATGATGTGCAAATTATATATTTCTTAACCTTATACATTGATCACTAACTCTCTATTTTTTTTATTAGCTAACTTTATCCTCCGTTAGTGATAGTGCTCAAATATATCCATGTCGTCAACAAACTTCACACATTTGCCCCTCAATTGGACGAATTCCTCCAAATCGATTAAATCACTCAATTTCACTTAAATTACCCGATTTTAACCCAACTCGACCCGATCCATCTAATTAATTTTAACCCATACAAAATAACACCCAAATACAATCCCATTCTTCCTTTTTGCCACCTAAGACATCACTGTCACCCGTTATCTTCACCACCATAGCAATGACACAAGCCATAATTCAACAAGAAAATATGTGATTGGAAAGTATGTTGGATATAATTGCAGTACGGAAAGTAAATAAATATTACAAATGTTCGATAGGATAACGAAACAGCCAAGATTATAATTGCCGCAAGCTTGTTGAGTCTAGAATCTTGATAACCCGAAATCAAGAAACACTAAATCTAGATTGTTACAACTGTGGCTGAGTCGAGAGATGGGACTCTGTCTTTAAGACAAGATTGACCTGTATATATGCTTTTACGTTAGCAGGCAATAGTCTCTCAAGATAAAACAACAACTAATCAACACTACAAAGCAAATAGGTTGATTCTGACGAAGAAAACAAACACGAAACGACTTGATGAAGAATGTAAAATTTAGAGGAAAAGGAATGAAGAGTTTCTGTTTTCTGCTTTTTACAGTTTTTCTCCACTGTTTCTGCTCTCTTCTTTTTCTAATCCTCCTCTCTTTACCTCAAATCTGTTTCAGGCAATATATAGTGTTTAGGAGGAGGAGAGGTGATTAAGAGGTCCTTTAAGAGGTGTATTCATGGGTTATTCATGGCCACCATTCCTGAAACTCCATGGACCAAACTGTAAATACTAAACAGTTTGGGGTCCAAAAGATAATATCAGAAGTAGCCCAGAAGCCCAGCCCACGACCCGAATAAGGACGGGACGGGCGGGCGGCGGCGGCGGGCGTGTGGGGCTAGCCTCAAACCCAAGCACACCTAGGTCCTCTCTCCTTCAAACACATGGGTTACCCCTTGGGGTCCCAAACCCTTATCCATTTTTTAGGCTTATAAAGAGAACAATTCTTCATTTTTTCACCGATTTGGTAGATTTGTCTCACACCATATTTCCATGCCTCAAACACCTTACTTCGTGGACCAATATCTCTTTCATTTCTTCACAAAATTTGATGATCCTTGGCCCTACGGTCATCTACTCACTTAGTAGATTATGCACGTGTGAAGAGACAAAGCCTCCAGCATGCGGAACCCTAGTGTTTAAGTCATTAAATATGGGTGGACGCAATCTCCCCACCAAAGGTAAATTTCCAATAATCCCCTCTTGAAAGAGATTTTGGTGCACACATAAGGTGCCTACTTTCAGCAATCTTTCAGCGAAAAGATATTGCATCGGGAGAGGTAGCTTCCGCTTTGAACCTTCCCTAGTTGAATACCACCGGGCTTACTTAATACGCGGTGAACATGATGTCTTGAACCGTCAGTGTTTAGTGTAAGCCAAGACAATGATACCAACACAATAACTCCCCCTATTCGTTTTCATTCTTATTGTTCTGTCCGTTGTGGCTGTGGACACACTTGGATTCTTAAGTGTGTTCATTTGAGGCGGTCTGTCCTCGCACTTAAATATGCGATCTCCTACAAGGTATCCTGCTATACCCCACTTCACAAGTGTTAGAAATCATTAAAAGTTTCCACAACCTTAACCTCAACTATTTGAGGATCGTTAAAGGTTTGAAAGCTTAACATTTACCCAACATGCAGGTAGCACTTTAATGTCTATCGCGGGAACAACTTTGGATTCATGTTTCCTTACATAAATCATCATCCGAAGTGCTCTTGCTTCCACAGAAGCGCTCAACAGAACCTTTTATAGCTTAGTTTTCCTATTGAACCAGATTCTTGGGATCTCCAGTCAGTATGGTTAGGTTACCACCGCAAAGGTTCATATTGTTTGGGTTTTAAGCCCATTCCCTTAGACAGACAGAATTCTTGATCTTCGGGTAGTCCCTTAGTTAAAGGGTCCGCTATATCCTTTGATTAGTAATCAAGGAATTGACAACTGTGATGATCAACTACCATACGGTCTTATGTCTCCGACAGATATGTCCAAACGCCGTCATCCGTGACCTTCCTGAAGCCGACCAACTAGCCACAGTGTATAACTGCTGAAGGCACGGGTTTCTCCCAATAAGGGACGTCCTCTAAGGAGTCGTGAAGTTACTCAACTTCTTCTCATGCTTTGTTTAAAGAGATAAACTCTGATTCTATTATGAATTGGCCGATGCAAGTTCGCTTAGAGCATTTTCCAAGATCCACCATACACATTTACTTATGGAATTGGTGTTCTTCAAGTCTGATATCCAGTTTGTATCACTGTGTTCTCCCAGAACCGATGGACATCCAGAATACTATAATTCGTAGATAAGCGAATATTTCAGATATCGTCATATCCGACTTAACGCCTTCTACCGATCATTTTTAGAATCACGAGTGAACCTTATTCCAACTGATCTACTTTGTAAGCCGACACCAGGTCAGTTGTAGTTGTAAAATACATTGAACTACATGTGACATGCGCATATCACCCCCTGTATATGGATGCACCATGATTACAATCAATTATATGATTCATATCCATTGGTGGCTTCAAAGAGACTGTTAACTACCTCACAAATGAGTTTGGAATTATACCAGTTCGTTAGATGTCTTAGAAATTCCAACTACTTTCAGACTGTTGGTTTTCCAACTGTTGGCTTTCTAATTTCAGAGTCAATGTTTCTGTTGTCAGATTCATTGTTTCTGTTTCACTTGAAACTTCCAGGACCAAAATGTAAACATTTTAGGGACTAAAATGAAAGTTCAGGAAGAAGCCCAACAATCCAACAAACCAACTCTGATCTTTCCCTTCCAACTCTCCAATTAGGATGGTTGTTTCAACATCCATGTCACGCAAGATTGCAATGGCCCTGGATGTTAAGTTATTCACATGGGAGCACATGTATAAGTAGTCGATGCCTTATACTCGTTAGTAGATCCATCTACTTTGTACTCACTTTTGAGTATCTATTTTCACAACCCAAAATTTCTATTCCCGGAGGAAGGTCAACCATTACACAAGTATAGTTCTATATGATGGAATATATTTCTCTCTCTGTAGCTTCTTTCCAAAGCAGCGCTTCTGGAGATGATAATTCTTTGTTAATTGTCCATGGTTCGTTCTCAATCATACAAGCTAGAAGGCCTGGAACAAGTCTTTGTCCCCTATTTGCTCCGTCTCGGTTCAACATCTTGAATCCCTGAGTTCTGTAGATCTAGAACATTAAGTTCCAAATAGTCAGCAACTTCCGAGTCCTGTAGCTCTGGAACGTCTAGCTCCGGACAATCAGGCACTCGCGGGTTCTTGTTAACCTCTAGCAATTACCTCTTTTTCCTTCTTAAGGAAAGTTATCCTCAAATAATTCAGCATTCTTTGACACCAAGAGGCGATAATCACTACTGTTATTTGCAGATCCAGTGGATATGCAATCTACAGTCTTAGGTCCAACTTAACCTGTTTCGGTATTCCAACCTCTACCAAGCCATCCCACAACACAATATTTCTAGGTGGGATCCTTTCCATATTTCACATGGAGAGTTATATTTATCCTTATGCGTAGTTCTGTTGAGAATTGCATTAGCGGTAAGGATCGTCTTGCCCCACATATTTTGGGCGTACGACTTTGCGCTTGGCTAACACTGTTAGACTGAAGTGAGTAATGAGCAGTCGTTTGATGAACGATGATTCACATTCTCCCCCTCTATCACTACGGATTCCTCAATCCTTAGGCTTAGTTGATTTTCAACTTCTGTTTTGTAGCGCTTATCCGCTTCAACAAATTCATCTTTTATCTTCAACAAACAAAGGATGCAATACGTTGTACCATCATCAATGAAGGTCACAAAGTATTTGTCTCCCCCCTCTATTTTGTACAAACTTCAAATCACCCATGTAGGTGTGACTAAGTTCTAGAGGAGCGGTGCTTCTTTCGCTATTCCTTTGATGGAATGGAAAGGTGATTTTGCATCTTCGCCTACCTCATATTCATTTTGAGGATTTATGCCTACAGAAGGCAACAATCTCAACTTCGTTAGCTTTTGAATGACTTTCTATTTAATGTGTTTAGTCTATGATGGCATAGATGCACGGATTACAAATATCATTCATTTGGCTACAGACATACTGTATCATTCTTAGTTATTACACACTTGTTGGACTAGTCTCAAACTAGTTTGACCAACATCATCCCTGAAACCAAGTTTGGGACATGTATTACCTCATTTTAGAGTGATCCCATTCCCTAAAGTCCTTTTTAAGGACAACGTCTCCAGCCCCTTCTACTTTAGAGGTGGCGTTGCTTCACATGAACAACCGCTTGCCCGTGGTTAGGGCGTAACCGAATCATATGTGATATGGATATTCTGGCCTACTCCAGTTGCTTTGGCAGATTAGTGTCCAATTTCTTTTTTGCCTTTCTTTTGGCCTTCAGATCATTTAAGACCTGGAAACTCTGGTCCATCTCACTAGGTGTCCATTACTTTTCTGCCTTTCTTCTGGCCTTCAAATCATTTAAGACTCTAGAAATTCTGTCCCACTCCAGTCGCCCGTAGGCTTTGTACGACTGAGTGTCCAATATCATCCTATCAAATGAAGGATCTTCTGTCAAATAGTGTGACATGTTCAACGTCTTAAGATTAGCCATTATCTTTTAGTCTTCTTCCTTTGAGATTGGTGCCCAGACAATTCTTGGCGCTGCTTTAGAGTGGTAACAGTTTTCGCAGAGTTAGTGGATCTCTCTCCTTCGCATGTGCGAACATACTTTACACATTTTTAGACTTATAAAGAGAACAATTCTTCATTTTTCCACCGATGTGGTAGATTTGTCCCACACCATATTTCCATGCGTCAAACACCTTACTTCGTGGACCAGTATCTCTTTCATTTCTTCACGAAATTTGACGATCCTTGGCCTTACGGTCATCTACTCACTTAGTAGATTATGCACGTGTTAAGAGACAAAACCTGCAACATGCGGAACCTTAGTGTTTAAGTCATTAAATATGGGTGGACGCAACCTCCACACCAAAGGTAAATTTCCAACAAAGTATAGTTATTGGTCGTCCCAATTTCACATTTGCAGTACGTCAACACAACTCTTGAGCGAATCAAAGAAGTTACCTTCAAATTCTAGTAAAATGCATTTTCTGGAGATTGGTCGATTATAAAAAACATTGTTATCTAGTAGTAGTATACATCTAAATTCAATATGTCAAAAACAATTGATTTTGCTACATTAGGGTAATATTACCATCACTAAACTTCATGGTAAGCTTCTGCCATGATCAATAGCACAGTGGTTGTCCATCCAGTAAACAAGCGTGCACCATTTCCTTTCCCTTTCTTCTGATCATATTGTTCCCACAGGTACCCTGTCCGTTTATAGTTCCCAACTATATTTCTGTGATGTTAAAAATGAAAATAGTATGATGTATATACCACATCTGAGCAGCCACCCTAATGTATTAAGAAAATTAAGGAACAGTTTCAGGTGGGAGAACATCAGTACCTTATCAAATTGCTCATCAATTCAGTGTAGACGGTTTTGGCTCTTTCTCTGCCATCAATGGGATTGTATTTGGGTGTTATTTTGTATGGGTTAAAATTAATTAGATGGAGCGGATTGGGTTAAAATTAGGCAATTTAAGTAAATTTGGGTAATTTAATCGATTCGGGGGAATCCGCCCAATTGAGGGGAAAATGTGTGAAGTTTGTTGACGGCAGAAGTATATTTAAACATTATTGCTAACGGAGTATAAAATTAGCTAATAAAATAAAGTAGGGAATATATTTGACCATTTTTCCTTTTTTATATCCCTAGGTCGGAACAAAAGCTCCACCCTCTTCTTGTAGATTGTTCTATGTACCACTTTGCATCAAAGCTACAGTCCCATCAAGACTCAAACTTGAATGAAAAAAATAATCCTTTGATTATTTTCATTAATTGAAAGAGTATATATACAATTTATATATTTTCTAAAATCTTATTCTACTTGGACACTAACTATACAATTATGGTAACTGTACAATAATAATTACAACCAAACATTACCTAAACTAAGCCAATAAACCGTGATATACACGGTATGTATCACGCACTCTATTCCAAGCATCCATCGCCGTAGCGTCTGGTTGGATAATCGTTTGCAACAGGTCGGTAGAAATAGTGGAGTAAATCCACTGAAGAACGGTAGCATCAAGGGTTGTCCATAACTTAGGATCATCCTTGGGTTTGGGCGCCTCGATATCCGCAAGAGCCGCGAGGATAATGTGATGGAGGACTTGATGCGAGCGTGCGTGAACTTTGAACAGTTCGACCCACGTCGCATATTGGACGTTTTCTATTTCAAGAATGATAGAGATATGATTATTGATGTTAGAAATAGTAAGGGCAGGGTGAAACGTGTTCTTTGACGTAGACATAACGGAAGAACAATACGTGATTGAGGGATTTGGAAGAAAAATTTTGGGAAGAGGAAGACACCTTCGGGCACGGAAAACGAGAGAAGGGGCTCGGATTCCGGTGTACTGTTTGGTCGGAAAGTTTGGAAGAAAAAATATTAACCTAGACTTCTGATACCATGAAAGAAATAATCCCTTGATTATTTTCATTAATTGAAAGAGTATATATACAATTTACATCTTTCCTAAAACCTTATTCTACTTGGACACTAACTATACAATTATGGTAATTGTACAATAATAATTACAACCAAACATTACCTAAACTAAGCCAATAAACCGTGATATACACGATATGTATACACCGTGTATATCACGACCCAACTGTCCAATTTTCCGAAGGCAGCCCGTGATATACACGGTGTATATTCCGTGTATATCACGGGTATCTATCATTGACAAAATTGGAAAGAAGCATCGGTATCATTTCATGGCACACTATGGGAGAAAGATGATTAAATGGACATTCGCGCAAATGCCTTTATTTTGAGGTGATCTTTAATTTTTGCCCTTCAACATTTTTAGCACGGTATAATTTAGTTTTCGCAAGATATAATTTATATTTAATTCCGGCATATGTATCATAACATTCACACAAATTATATATGTCAGACAAGACAAAACTTTCAACACTCAATATAGTCTGAAAAATGATATAATTTTAGGTTTCGCTCGACATAATTTGTCTTTAACTTTAGCGCATGTATCATAACATAACATCCACACATATTATGACGGAAAAGGCAAAATTTTCAACACTACATAATCTGAAAAATACTACAAAACTTATGTCACAAAATTTAATTCCTACAAAATTTATGTCGATTAAGGCAAAAATAATTTTTAAAAATAAAAATATTATAGAAGTTATGACTGCAGGTTCACATATTTTTATCAAATAAGTAGTAAAGGCAAAAATAAAAAAACACTGCTTTAGTGGAAAATCCATGCAAAAAAAAAAATGTTTGAATTGTGCTGTGGGGTTTTGACACGTTAATTTGGAATTTTTTTCCTTATCGTTTAACAACATGCCACCGCCCCATTTCATGTCTGTTCCTTTCCTTTCCTTATTAATCACTACTTTTTGGATGGATAAGACATATGTGTTAAGAGGATTGCTTAGAGATTTCCGGCTTAGCTTCTCCATGTTTCTTGGCAAGTCACATTTTTGCTTTGACTTTAATGGAAGGCTAATTTTGATATGCCTATATTCATCCATTTCAATAACAAATCTGTCCAAACTATACCATGAAGAAATTTAGATGCGATTTAATTTGTTCTTAGAATTTAACACATATATATTGAGTGTGTGATTTTTTCTTTATATTATTAATATATTTTTATTTGTTGTATCTTTAAGGTTACCAATCCAATTTTTTATGGACAATTATATGAAGTGAGTCCCTCAACTCCAATGAATTTTAAGTAATTTCCTTGCTAGTCTATTCCTAAAAGAACAAACACATTCAATATTTAAAAATAATTAACTTTTAGTCTTCTATTTTGGGCAGGCCGGTACACTAAGTTCCCACTATACAAGAGTTCGGGAAAGGGTCGGACCACAAGAGTCTATTGTACGCAGTCTTACCCTGCATTTCTGCAAGAGATTGTTTTCACTGCTTGAACTCATGATCTCCTGGTTACATGACATCAACTTTACAAATTACTCTTGATCACATTTCTATTTTATCCTTAGTAAAATGTTTTATAATCACAAGTTTCAAAATTAATCTTATAACCACATAAATATTATCGATTTTTTCAGATTATAAGTTCCAAAAAATATTCATTTATTTTTAAAATTTCTTACCTAATCAAACTAGCCAAACAAATTGGAACATTATGAACCGAAAGTATCTTTTAAGTAACCTAACAATTTAAATTTCTTTTTATACGGCTAATATATAGAATTTAAACTCTTAATTCCTTTAGAGTAATGATGTTAGGTAGTCTAAATTCCTTATCGGTACTTGTTGATTTTCATCATTAATTAACAAGCTTTACGCTGGATAACAACCTATCGTACAATTCTCCTTTTTTATCCGAGCAAACTCACACATGTGAAGTTCTGTTCTATTTTTAAAATGAAAAAGTTTTACTTGTTGATTTTCACTGAATAGTACATGCAGCTTTTACTCTTTTAGATTATTTTTTAAAAAAAATAAATACCTCAAGATGATTTAAATTCGTTAAATTAAATGGAAAGAAATAAAATTGTTAAAAATAAAAGCAATAATACAAAATCATAGGTGGATAGCGCGAGGCCTCTACCCATGTAAGTTAATTAGAAGAATTTTCTATATTAACTTTGTAGGACTTGGATAAAAATGTGATAAGTTTAAAGGATGTAGAAAAGGTCATTCCTAGAGGTTCCTCTATTTGGGACATCAAACGTCATATCAAAATTTGAGGCATTGACTATATATAAAGGATCAGGAGTTCTGAACTTGAACATAATAAAATAATTGTAACACGAGTAACATGCGTAATATATAAATAAACCATAGAGGTAAAACACAAATCTTAAGTCATATCACTGCCTTGTCCTTTAGTTTAATTTGGGACCACTAAATAAAATTGAATTAAACAGAAGTTCTACTGTATTAGTGTAAGTTTAACTTCTTGTATCATTTACTTCTTATTCTACTTAATAAGAATATACATGTAATTATTTTTTAAATATCCCAATAATATAAATAGTTTCTTATACTGTCAATATATAAATGATATACTGTTAAAGTCCACATAAATTGAGTCCTGGAAGGCTGTGTGAAGTTATCGCACTGTTTGTAGAGAGGAGAAATCGGTCAAATGGTAGTAACTGCCATTGAAGAGGAAGTACAACTCAAACTGAGCTGAAATTTTTTGAAAATATCTAATTGATTGGTAAGAGGAGTACATTGTTGGTTTTTATATAAGTCTCAACTCATCTTAAGCATTCTAATTAATTACACTCAACAAATTTTAACTAACTAAAACTACAACAAACTTGTAACAACTTGTAACTAACTCACTAAATAATAAATGCTCCATGTGCTACACCTCATGGTACTGTTGTGCACTTGCCTAATTCCCCCCCTCAAGCTAGGAGATATGAAGATGTTCTTCATGCCTAGCTTGGACATCAAATGAACATATTGTACTCAACTTAGGGCCTTGGTAAGTAAGTCTGCAGGCTGATCAGCAGAAGGCAAATATGTAGTGCATATGAGACCTTCTTGGATCCTTCCCATGTGAAATGACAATATATATCAATGTGTTTCGTACGCTCATGAAAAATTGGATTTGCAGCAATTTGAAGATCAGATTTACTGTCAGTAAACACGTAAACTGGTAATTGAACATCAACTCCAAGTTCTTGATACAAACTAGTTAACCATACCACCTCTGCTCCTGAAGCAACCATGACCCTATATTCAGCCTCTGCTGAGCTTCTAGACATTGTAACCTGCTTCTTAGATTTCTAAAACACAGGTGAAGAACCAAATAATACTAAGTAACCGGCAATTGACCTTCTGTTATTGACACAAGAGCCCCCATATGCATCAAAAAACACTTTGAGTTGAGAAGTACGGGAACTAGACATAAGAATACCCAATTCTAGTACTTGTTTGATGTATCTAACAAGCCTAAGTCCAGCTTCCATGTGTGAATTTTTAGGAGCATACATAAATTGACTCAAACATTGCACAACAAAAGCAATATCTGGTATGGTAGTTGTGAGGTAAAATAATATGTCAATCAGTCTCCTATAAGTACCAGGATCTGACAACAACAGGTCTTACCTTGATGAAGAAGCAGATACTGGATTGGATGATGTGGATGTGGATGTGGAAGCAACATATTGATCAAATTCCACAGTAGTGAACTTCTGATGCATTTCTATTGGTGAAGAAGCAGGCTTAGCACCTGCTAGCCCCATATCAGATATGAGTTCCAAGGCATACTTCATTTGATGCATAAAAATACCTTGTGAGCTTATTGCAAATTATATTTCAAGAAAATATCTAAATTCTCCTAGATATTTTATTTTGAAAGTTGACTGCAATGCCTCTTTAGTAGACTGAATAAGAGTCGGATCATTCCAAGTAAGTAGCAAGTCATCTACATACACCAATACCACTACTGATAGAATCCTAAAGGAGAAACTCTAAGATTTGATACGCGGAATTGAAAGATAGAGGATTGATACAATCAACGGCATTCAAAGCACCCTAAACTATATGAAAGCTTAGACCTCAATGAAATAAACCAAATCAAGCAACAACCCGGATAGAAAGCAAGACACAAGAATAGAAATCAATAGGCAACCAAAGGTATGTCAAACCAAAGACCTTCTAAAAATTAATCCATAAAAGTACATATTCTATGAAGATGATTCCACAAGTGAGTGATCTCATGTGAGAATCATGAACAAGTTCAATAGACAACCAAGGAATCCACCATAATTGTGTTATCACTCTATAATCTACACTAATCGCTAGCTAACAAGAGTTTTACTCTCAATTCATTAATCATTAAAATCTAAGTAATGAAATGACCAAGTATGGTATTTATACTAAACAAGATAAAGAACACTAGACTAGTTATTACAATAACACCCTTAATGAAGTAAGGGCCTTGTTTGATAGTCTTCTTTATGGATGATGGCTTGAATTTAGAAAATAACCATTTGCATGGCTAACCACCATCATTCCCCTCCATCTCATCTTCACTCTACACGACCAAGCAATCATCCATACGTCATACATTCTCCTATGAAGCTCATTAAAGGTCTCCAAAGCCTCTCTTTGCATCAACATGGCTTGTAGGGCTTGAAGTTTCTTAGCTCGGCCTAGACTGAAGTAATTTGAATCTTGTGTGCTCCTCGGGATCGTATCATCCTCCCCTTCTTGAAAAAGATTCATCATCGAATCCGTACCTTGCAACACATGGAAGAGTATGAGTGTTTATCCTCGCACACAACAAACAAGGTAATCATCATAAGGCAAATGATAATACCTAAAGTAAGCAAAACATACAACCAACACACTAAATGGCTCACTTTTATGATATAACCAAGAATCATAAGGATCGAGAGAAGACTATGTATCCCAGTAATGCCCAAGACACTTTGCTATTCAAGACATGTTGACAAAATGGTAAATTAAGGAACCCAATGCATTTAGGAAAACAAACATGCAGGTTCTCATTTGTCCTAGCAATCAATAAGCACATATCTCCGCTTAAGTCAAGAAATAAGTGATCTCCCTCACGGCTTAGTGCAACAACACAAACAATATCAACCCAAATCAAGAGTCTAATCATTATACTAGCCCATCTCAAAAAGGAATCACTCTCAAGTCAACACCGGGGTCAAATACAAAGGTATTCCCCACACTCTTTTGCTCACATTCTCCATACAAGCCCAACATGAACTCAAGTAATAACACTAGGAAAGAATCACATGAATGATTATAAGTGCTACTACTATACTCATCACATACGAAAGTTACCTCCATGGCTTTAGAAACCCAGCATGAGCCACGAGTACATACTATCCGTGAAAGAAGTACAAGATGTGACGTCATACCATCTCATAGGGTGACTTGTTACCTATTATAGTAGAAGGGATCCTATTCATGATATACACAGCTCCTTCCACACAAAAACCCCAAAATTTATCTGGTAAATTAGCTTGAATTTTTATAGCTCTAGTTGTCTATAATATGTGTCTATGATTTCTTTCCACTACACCATTTTCATGTGGTGTATATGGAAAGGAACTCTCATGTACTACACCATGCTGTTGAAATAATTCTTTACAACTATGATTAAAGAACTCAATACCATTATCAGACCTTTCACTTTGAATTTTTACTCCAAATTGAGTATTGACTTCAACAAAGAAATTTCTAAGCAGTGTAATCACATCTGATTTCAATATCATTAAGAAAATCCAAGTCAATTTAGAGTAGTCATCCACAATAGTAAAAAAAATCTCATTCCATTATATGTTTCTACTTTGTAAGGTCTACTTTGTAAGGTCCCCATACATCCATGTGCAATAATTGAAATGGTCTTGTTTTCCTACTAGTATTGACAGGAAAAGTGACTCTAGTTTGTCTAGCTAGGGGACATACTTTACAATTATTCAAAACAAAAGTCGTATCATTCTTAAAAAATGGAATTTTCTTTTAGAACAGTCATAAGTACATGACATAATCTTTGATGCCAAGTGACTGCATCCACATGCTGAGTTATTGCTAAACATCTAGTCACCTCTTATCCTTTATTTTGTGTGTCCAAACATATTAGGTACAACTCTTATTCTTCATTACCAATCGCCCTCACATTCCCATATGAGAGTTCCTGAAACACACGACATTTTGGAAAGAAAGTAACACTGCAATTCAGTTCCTTTGTCACCTTTGAAATATACATGAGATTAAACTTGAATGTTGGCACACATAAGATATTTCTAAGAACATCACATTATCCTAAGTGATAGTCACCACCCTGTGAGATTCTAGCTGAATCGCCTGTAGGTAACTGCACTTTTCCCGCATTTTCTATCAAATTTTTACTCTGTAAGTACTTCTGATCACTAATCATGTGATTTGTTATACATGTGTCCACAATCCATTTCAACAATGCTTCTGTATCAAAATTACATTTACCTGCCATATTTGCACTATCACTAGTCTCTCCAATTGCAACCTTGTTATTAAGCATGTTGAGAAGTTGTTGGTGTTGACTAGGTGTGAATTGATTAGTTACCATGTATTGTTGAGCCATAAGCTGTGAATACATTCTTTGGTGATACTGGTATGGATTATAACTTGGCATGAACTGTGAACTCTGTGGATGGTTGAGAAACTGTGAATTCGAACTTGGCCCATGCTGCTGTTGTGAACTTTGCTCAAACTGTTATTTATGTATATGTCTTATATCATGTTGATGATGATGTACTTCACTTTCTTGTCCAGTATCCTCAAATGATAAACTTCCTTCTGTCACCACATTTGCCTTTTTTTCCTTTGAAATTCTCAGGATATCCATTGAGTCTGTAGTAGTCATCTTGTACATGTCCAGTCTTGTGATAAAAATTACATCTCATCAACTTAAAACAATCCATTTTTAAATGACCTTTGACATGACAAAAGTCACAAAATGCATTAGGATTATATGACTTCTTTTGCTTTTGACCTCCACTTCCACTTCTGGCTAATGTGAACATGGCAGATGATTCTATTGTCTCCTGCTTCATCCTGCTTGTTCCTGCAACTATTCTTTGGCTTTCATCTTGGTTAATCATTGCATATACTTGATTCAGGTTTGGCACTTGTTGCATCATTATCACCCGACTTATAGCTTGATTATAACTATCATTAAGTCTCATTAAGAACTGCAACATTCTATGATATTGCAAATGATCAATGAGCTCCTTTAACTTAGAACATCAAGCTGGTGGTGGCACAATAGAATCATACTCATCCCAAAGGTCCTTAAGTCTAGAGTAATACACTGATACTGATAATGTCCCTTGCCTCAATGTGAATATCTCTTTGTATACTTGAAAAGCTCTCGAATTGTTTATCTTATCAAATCTATCCCTCAACTCTTCCCAGATTATGTACGAATCAGAATTGAATAATATTCCACTAAGCAGATTTTTGCCCACATTTTCCCCAACCAAGACACTACAATTGCATTACATCTATCCCAAAGTCTAGCTAAATCTCCATGAAAAGCCTCTCTCTTCACTATTCCATCAATAAAGCCTATTTTATTCTTTCCTAATATAGCCAATTTTATTTCCCTACTCCATAAGGTATAGTTATCCATTCCAGTCAATATAATCCCAACAGATAACGAACTGATGCATCGGATGAAAAAAGGTATAAAGGATGATTGTGATCGATGCTCGTTGTCATCACTACAACTCCATTCATCAAATCTTCTCCATTAGTTTCCATTACAATTGGTTTCGTGATTGCAGATCTCAATTGTAATTGCATATCTCAATTGTAATTGTGATTAACAATTTCGGTCTCGATTGCACTTGTAATCAACAATTTCAACTTCTCGATGTCTAATTTCTCCGATATTAGACACAAATTCCCCGAATTCTTCACTGCATGTGAAAGAATTTCCCTCGATCTTCATCGATTGGCCGCTCTGATACCATGTGAAGTTATCGCATTGTTTGTAGAGAGGAGAAATCGGTCAAATAGTAGTAACTGTCATTCAAGAGGAAGCAAAGAGGAAGTACAACTCAAACTGAGCTGAAATTTTTTGAAAAGATCTAATTGATTAGTAAGAGGAGTACATTGTTGGTTTTTATATAAGTCACAACTCATCAAAAGCATTCTAATTAATTACACTCAACAAATTTATAACTAACTAAAACTACAACAAACTTGTAACTAACTCACTAAATAATAAATGTTCCCTGTGCTACACCTCATAATTCTGTTGTGCACTTGCCTATCTCTTTCACAGAACACCCTTTCTTCTCCCCCAAGGAAATAGTATTAGAGGGGGTGAAATTAAAGAAATGTTGAGTTTGTTTGTCAAGTTGCATCTTGACGGTTAGTATTTGGGTTGTTTTAGTTGATACAAGCTGGTTTTGCTAACCTATCTATGGTGCTTGTAATGTTCACTTTGGTATTAATAAAGTTATATGTTACAAAAAAAAAAAAATTAAAGAAATGCCAACTTCAACTAAGACATCATAACTTGTTACTAATTGAATATTTTTAGGCGACCCGCTAAAATAATCATTAGCTTAATTCCAACAACACTATTATCAAAGATAACTACACTGCTCTATGTTTCAATTTTATGTGTCTTTTTAATATCCATAAAGAATATTACTTCTTATATTAAGTACCTTTAACTCTAAAATCTCACGTAACATGTTGAAGAGCATAAATTCAAAGGCATTTGCTATATTATACAATATTCAAAAAAAATTCTAAATTCTCTTAAATTTCATGCCAAATTAAATTACAAAAGATGAAACAGAGAAAGTTAGTATTAAAAAAGTTCCTAATACTTGATAAAGAAAATAACATATGAAGTGTAATGCATCATAAAAGATACTGATAGAATGATACGTATTCTTTCATTCTTAAATAAAAATTTCAAATTCAGGTTCTAGATATGAAATCGTGGTAGAAAACGTCTTGCTCTCACGTAGAACTTTTAGCACAAATTCAAATTAATTAAATCTAAACGGATGAAATAAAAAAATGTAACGCATGCATCGCCAAAAGATAGAAAGGCATGTCAGAATAATTATTGAAGAATTGAAAGTCTTAATATCATGTAGGTCGCTACCATTGAAAGCACATGCTTTGTTGCAGGCTAGCTGCTCCCACCCCCAACTTGCTGCCTTCCTTTAAAGATCACACACGATATTACTACCTACCAACTGCATCTTATTATCTTCATCTTTGTAAATATAATTCAGGCTCTATAATTTTTCTGATATTAAATTTATATGATAAGTCATAACAATATAATTTTAACATAGCTCCTTAAATTGTATTTCCTTTTCATGCTTGTTTTATATAACTTACTTGAGGTAGTTACGGATCCAGAATTTTTACTAAGAATTTTTTTAAAAAAAATATAGCGTTTGGGTTTTGAATTTTGGAACCACAAGTTAAATTTTGAACCCCTTAGTCACTAAGTCAACTAGTCTTGTGCTTAAGGGGTTCAAAATCTATATATGTACATAAAAAATAAAATAATTATCTTACATATATAATGTAATTTTTTATCGAGTCAGTTGAACACCCTCACCCCCTTCTAGATCCGCCCCTGACTTGAGGTGATGATCTATCAAAAACAATTTCTCTACCTATCTTCACAAAGGTAGGGTTAAGACTGCATACACATCACTACCTTTCCCAAACCTAACTTGTGGCATTATATGGATATGTTGTTGTTGTAAAATGTTAAATTATATTGATAATGTAAAAATTAAGTATTCTCTCCGTCCCAATTTATGTTACATCATTTGACTTGACACATAGTTTATGAAAAAATGAGATTTTTGAAATGTGTGATCCAAAATAAGTTTTATATAAATGTGTGGCTATAAATTATTTATAAAATTAAATTATTTTTAAATATAGAAATGTGACATTCTTTTTTAATAGACTACAAAAACTATAATATCACATAAATTGGGACAAAGAGAGTATATAATTATATATATAATTTGTTTTACTCCAAAACTGCTTTAAAATATTATTCTTGAATCAAGGATATATCCGAAACGATTTTTCTAACTATCTTCACAAAGTAAGGTAAGATATATTTACATTATCCTCCTAGACCCTACCGGTAAGATTACAAAACTATATTGCTATGGTATAATCCGTTTTACAATAGCAAACCAATTAAAATCAAAGATCAGAAGATACTGATAACCACCGAGATCTGGAATGATTGCAAAAATGATATCCTCCATTCATGTCAGTCTAAAAAAGTAAACTCTCATACTTTACTGTAGTAAATTAATTACTGCGCCGCATTTTTTTTTTTTTTACCTTCCCTTGTACGAATTCTCAAGGCTAAAATTTAATCTTTTTAATGGAAAAAACAAGGGAATCCTCTTTTTCTCTATTTCGGTAAGAGATTTTTTCCATGGTTTTGAAGATTACAGTTTAGTAATTATTAGGTTATGTAATACTATTTCAAGTAATTACAAAGATAATAATTTAAATGACTCGTTTGTTATCGTATTTGAATGCATAAATATAATTACATAGTTTGATCTTCTTCTTTTATTTTGTTTTAAATAAAATATAATTATAAGAAATCAAAATAAATTTTCAGATAAAATGTAACGAAGTTTTATTGTGTGGAAAATAATAAAATATCAAAAATTTAAAGAGAATGATTTTGAAAATTCCTCTGGTCCATCAATTCTTTCCACCACCCCTCCCCCTCTCCCCTCCCCCTCCCCCTCCCCCTCCCCCTCCCCCTCCCCTGATCCCGAGAATTTGAGAGGGTAATTGTTCTTCATCAATTACATAATTTTATATTTATCATTATTTTGTCAATTATACCAAAATCTATTCGGTCCTTGAATTCTTTGCACCTTCCTCCCCTTAGAATTAGAGAGTATAATTGTTTCCCTCAATCACACTTAATTTCATGCTGATTATTACTTGATCAAATAAACAAACAAATTATGTAATTATGTTCATCCAGTTACACCCAAATTTATAAAACTACCTTCCAAACAGAGCCTAAGGAAATGGAATTCAGGTTAACAAAGCATATGAAAGTCACGAAAGATCGTCTAATATTCAGATTCGAGATCAAGAAAATTACGCGATTTTTTTAATCTATCTTAGCTAGCCCGGTATATATGCGACTATCCGGCCGATACATGTATGGGTAGAAGGTACTTTCTCTCACTTTGGAAAGTAAATTGTTTTTAAATATAAAATTATAACATGCTTTTTGAAATAAACTAAAAGAAAGTATGTCACATTAATATATATATATATATATATGATAAATACCGTATTTATGCACGAACTTATTCAAACACCACTATTAATTAAAAACAATCTTATCTAAACTAGAGTAAGCATAGTGAATATGCAACAATGCATGATATTATTTTGATTTTCATCCGATATTATTTTAATTTTTCATCCGATATCAAATACTTATGACTAATTCAAGTATGCATCAAGAAATTTATTATCAAAAATAATTTTATACCCATGGACTAGGTCCGTCGAAGTTAGAGTGGATCTTTGGGTGTCCTTTCACCAAAACTCTACTCGTGATAGATTGTTGTAACAACATGGATAGTACACATATAGTACCCATTACCTTTCCGTGAATCTTCCTATTTTTTCCTATAAAAAGAGCCATCTCCACTGCTATTCTTCGATAGGTTTAACCCTCATCTATTTCACACATAGCCCTAGCACTTTTTCTGCCTCCCCCTCCCCCCACCCCCACCCCACCACCACCACACCCCCATAAAAAAGTTTTGTTTTTTCGCTTTAATTTTGGTCCTGAAGAATGTAAGTAAGGTGTACTGCAACTGTTTGATTTAGGGTTATTGATAGGAAGAAAGGGTGATAATTGTTGACAGAAGATAGAGAGCACTAATGAATAATGATGATATGCTAATCAAATTTGGGGGAAGTGCAGCAAAAACATCTCTATTCATTTGTGCTCTCTAGGCTTCTGTCATCACCTTCAGCCTGATCTCCTTCTTTTTGCCTTATCTTTGTGTTCTTCTGTTTTCATGAAAATTATCTCATATTTTCGTATGTATTTTATGTAAATAGTCAAATACTGGATGTTACTCCTCCCATAGATTTCTATTATCGGCTAGTAGTACATACTAGTAGTAGATTCTATTGCTCTCGCACTCTTAAAAAATATTGATAGGTGCGTGTTGGATCCTCAAACACTAGTATATTCTTGGAGGATTCGACACGGGTTCGGCAGTATTTTGTAAAGTCTGAACAACATAGCTAGTAGTTGCTTCTTCGGTTTAGGTTTAATTTCTTTAACTTTTACTGAAATATCTCTTTAAGATGAGAAGCAAAAAATATTAAGGAGAAGCTATTGGTCACGATTTACATAATTGAAGGCCCCTTCTTTGGTTATATCTTGCTTTGCAATTTTGTTTGGAGGTAAGGTTAGATCTGAAAGTAGGAGAAATATTAGATTGTTTTTTGTCTCCAGATTATTGGTAATGCTTGAATTCCTGACTTAATCAGTTTTCTTTTGAGTTTATATGCCTTTGCAGCTATTGCTAGACGATCCAAATCTCCTGAGTTTTGCCAAGCACTCAAACGATGAGATGTTATTAAGCTACCTTTACATGTAATTAACCCTATACTCTTTCTTACTTTGTATCCTCCCTATATTAGGCGTGTTAGTAATTCTCATCATTCTAATTAAACATTAGAGATGTGAGATTTTATAAATTTGTTCATCTTTCCAAGAAACCTCTATAATAGGGGTATCAGAGATGTACATTATTTTGTGTGACCTAAGTGAATAAACACTAGAGTAGATGAAAAAAAGGTTATTCCTTTTTCTGTAATTGGAATATCACTAGTATTGTGGAATGTGCTATATATGGACGTTTCTAAACTTGTGTAATAATTTTGAACATTCCCAAGACATGCAGTACACAGTTTCTGATAAAAATATATATATTTCCAAGGAGTCTAACTGACATGCTTAATATGCAACTGAAGAAATCTGAGTGAATGAAAATGACAAAATAAAAGATAAATTCCACTCTCAACTTAGAAGGAATTTGTTTTGATAAGAATGCCACTTTCTTTAGAGGACTGGATAGGATTGGAGCTATAGTAAGGGCTAAAGAAGTGAACTTTAATTCTGTAAGAATACTTGGATGGAGCATTTCAATTGATAATCTAATTCTGACCAATGAAGAACCTGTTGGAAATTTACTAATGTGGATTGAGTTTATCACATCTTTAATGACTTAAACACATTGGGCTCGCATGTCGGAAATATCGTTTTTCGCATATGCCTAATCTACTAAGTGAGTAGATGATGCTAGTGCCAAATATCGTCAAATTTCGTTAAAAATGAAAGAGATATTGGTACACAAAGTAACGTGTTTGAGACATGAAAAGATGGAGTGTCTTTGGCCAAAAATGACAAATCTCCCTCATTGGTAGAAGATGAAGAGTTTATGATATATATAAACTCTAAGTTTGAGTAAGGGTTTAGAACCCCAAGGAGTAACCCATGACAAATCTCCCCCATAGGTAGAAGGGAGAGGACCTAGGTGAGCTTGGGTTCGGGGCTAAGACCCACACGCGCGCCGCCGCCGCCCGTCCCGTCCGGTTCGGGTCACGGGTCGTGGGTTGTTGGGATGTTGCTTTCTTTCGTAACTTTCTTTTTGGTCCCGAAATGTTAACTATTTACATTTTGGTCCCTGAAGTTTTCAAAACATTACAACGAACTCCAACAGACGTGACCGCTCAACTGAACAGAACGTTGAAGACACCAACATACATGACTATTTGCCTTTCTTTCTGCTCTTATAAATTGAACAGTTTTGTTCAAATTACAGAGTACGAAACGCAGAACACACAACACACAAACTCTTCTCTTCTATTTAGAAAATCAGTCTTCTGTTTTGCTCGACATAAACAGAAACAGAGAATCAGAAACTCAAACAAGCAATCTGTTCTTATTTATTTCTTCGATAGAATCAACTATATTTATTTTGTATAGTTGATAGTTGTTGTTGTAACTTGGGAGACTATTTTCCATCACCATAAAAGCATCTATACGGGATAAGTTTGTCTTAAAGACAAAGAGTCATCTCTCTGACTCAGCAAATCACTTATTTTGTTTAACCTTTCAAATACACCAATTTTACCTACAATTTTAAGACAAAATTTTCTATTTTCTAAGTGTTCGAAAGATGTTTGTCAACAATTGTGTTTCTGATTGTGGTTCTAACTTTGGGTTTGGCTATGTTTCGCCAACTGTTCTGTTGACAGTTCTGTTAACAATTACGTTGGTAGTTCTGGTTCTACTACAGTCAACAATTTTGTTCTAGTTCTGCTGCTGTTGTTCAAGGCACTGCTGATGTTCAAGAAAATGTTGTTGTCTCTAGCGCTGCTCAAGAAAATATTGTTGTCCATGCTCCTGTCATTTTCCAAAGCAAACACCTAGGTAAGGTTCTGGATAACAATTACAACAAGAGAAGGAAACTAAAGATGTTGTTTTATCTTACTGCGTTGAGCCTATCACGATTTTAGACAAAAGATCCTCTTTCTGCTGGGATGCAATGGAACACATCCTGTCATCTTTCCATTCTGTCGAAAGAAACACCACTCCACTAGAACTTATTCACACCAATATATGTGATTTAAAGTTTGTGCAAACTAGAGGGCGGAACAAGTACTTTGAGACTTTCATTGATGATAGTACAAGGTATTGTTATGTTTACTTGTTGAAAAGTAAAGATAAAGTGTTTGAAGCATTTAAACGTTATAAAGCAGAAGTTGAAAATAAACTAAACCTACGGATTAAGGCAATTCGTAGTGATAGAGGGGAGATACGTAGCACCGTTTGAAGAATATTGTGCTCAATAGGCATTGTTCATCAAATGACCGCTCCTTACTCACCTCAGTCTAACGGTATTGTGTAGTGCAAAAACCATACGTTAAAGAAAATGATGAATGATTTACTTATCAATTTCGATTTAGCTCAAAATATGTGGGGCGAAGCGATTCTTACCGCTAATACAATTCTCAATAGAGTTCTACATAAGCGCAAGGATAAAACTTCATATAAATCATGGATATAAAAGAAACCTACTTACAAATATTTGAAAGCGTGGGACTGTTTGGCAAAGGTCGAAGTACCTAAACCAAAACATGTCAAAATTGGACCTAAGAATGTAGATTGCATATTCATCGGATATGCAAATAACAGTAGTGCTTATCGCTTCTTAGTGTATAAGTCGGAGATACCTGATATCCACGAGGGTACGATCATGGAATCAAGGAATGCTAAATTCTTTGAACAGATCTTTCCTAGAAAGGAAAAAGAAATAATTTCGCGCAAATGAAGTTATGAACAAAATGCTCAAAACAAACAAGACCCGAGAGTCTTTGATTATCCGAAACTAGACGTTTCAGATCTACAGGACTCAGAAGTTACTGACTATCCGGAACTTAATGTTTTAGACTTACAGAACTTGGGGGTTTCAGAGGTTGAACCAAGACGGAGCAAAAAGGAAAAAGGACAAAACACTTGGTCCAGACTTTCTAACCTATATGGTTGAAAATAAACCGAGGACAATTAAAAAGCATTGTCAACTCCAGAAGCACTGCTTTGGAAAGATGCTATAGAAAGTGAAATAGATTCCATCATGCAGAACCATACTTAGGAAATGGTTGATCTTCCTCTGGGAAGCAAACATTTGGGTTGTAAGTGGATACTCAAAAGAAAGTACAAAGTAGATGGAACTATTGACAAGTATAAGGCCAGATTAGTAGTCAAAGGCTACAGATAAAAGGAAGGTCTCGATTACTTCACACATACTCACATGTGTCTAGATTAACATCCATAAGGGTATTCATACCCATTGAAGCTTTGCGTGACCTTGAGATACATCAAATGGATGTTAAGATAGTCTTCCTACACGGAGAGCTGGAAGAGGAAATATACATGGAACAACCCGATGGGTATATGATTCCAGGTCAAGAAAGAAAGTATGTCGACTTGTTAAGTCTCTGTACGGACTCAAATAAGCCCCGAAACAATGGCATGAAAAGTTTGATAATACTTTATTATCAAAAGGTTTCTCCATAAATGAATATGATAAATGTATCTATATCAAAGGGAACTCTGACTCATTTGTCATTTTATGCATTTACGTAGATAACATGCTCATCACCTGAAGTAGTCTAAACTTGATCCTGGAAACCAAGAACATGTTAAAACAATGTTTCGACATGAAAGATATGGGTATTGCAGATGTAATCTTAGGAATTAAGATTTCTAAGACACATGACGGGCTGGTCTTATCTCAATCTCATTACATTGAAGATGTTTTGAGAAAATTTGATGTATTTGACAATCCCCCTATGAAGTCACCAGTGGATATGAATCATAGAATTGATAAAAATCGTGGTGCACCCGTATCCCAAGAGCAATATGCACAAGTCATTGGTAGTTTAATGTACATTACAAACTACACCCGACCCGACATCGCTTATCCAATCAATAAGTTGACTAGGTTCACTCATAATCCTGGAAATGATCACTAGAAGGCGTTAAATCGGATACTATGATATCTGAAATATTCGTTGACTTACGAATTACACTATTCAAGATATCCAGCCGTACTGGAAGGATACAATGATGCAAACTGGATATCGGACATAAAGAATACCAAATCTACCAGTGGGTATGTTTTTACAATTGGTGGTGGGGTTGTGTCTTGGAAATCCTCTAAGCAAACATGCATCGCCCGATCCACGATGGAATCGAGTTTATCATTTTGGACAAAGCAGGGAGAAGAAGCAGAGTGGCTTCACGACTTCTTAGAGGATATCCCTTGTTGGGATAAACCCGTATCTTCGGTGATGATTCACTATGACAGTCAATCGTCTTTAGGAAGGGCACGAAGTAATATATACAACGGCAAGTCTAGACATATTCGTCGGAGGCATACGACCGTTAGGCAGTTGATCACTACGGGTATCATTTCCATTAATTACGTCAAATCAAAGAATAACTTAGCGGATCCATTAACTAAAGGCCTACTCAAAGATTATATATTCTGCTTGTCTAGGGGAATGGGCTTAAAACCCAAACAATAAGTATCTTTATGGTGGAAACGCAACCTTACTGACTAGAGATCCCAGGAATTTGGTTCAATGGGAAAACTAAACTATAGAGGTTCAGTTTAGCGCTTCACTTGAAGTAAGAGCACTTTGGATTATCATTCTTTAAAGAAAGATAACTCCAAAGTCGTTCCCACGATAGACATTAAGTGCTACCTGTATAATGGGTAAAGGTTAAGTTCCTGAAACTTTTAATGATTTCTAACACTTGCGAGTAGGGTAGAGCAATATACCTTATAGGAGATCACCTATTTAAGTGCAAAGACATGCCGTTTCAAATGTACGCACATAAGAATCCAAGCGTTGTCCATGGCCACAACGGACAAAATAATAAGAAGAAATTAATAAGGAGAGTTATTGTGTTGATATCATTGTCTTGGTTTACACTAAACACTGACGGTTCAAGACATCGCGTTCACCGCGCAGTAAGTAAATCTGATGGTAATCGACTAAGGAAGGTTCAAAGCCAAAAGATACCTAACCTGATGCAATATCTTTTCGCTGAAAGATTGCTGAACTTTGGGACCCTGTATGCACCAATTCTCTTTCAAAAGGGGATTGTTGGAAATTTACTAATGAGGGATTGAGTTTATCCCGTCTTTAATGACTTAAACACGTGAGCCCTGCATGTCGAAAATATCGTTTCTTCACACATGCCTAATCTACTAAGTGAATAGATGATGTTAGTACCAAGTATCATCAAATTTCATTAAGAAATGAAAGAGATATTGATACACAAAGTAAGGTGTTTGAGACATGAAAAGATGGAGTGTCTTTGGCCAAAAATGACAAATCTCCCTAATTGGTAGAAGTTTGAGAGTTTATGATATATATAAACTCTAAGTTTGAGTAAAGGTTTGGGACCCCAAGGGATAACCCGTGTGTTTAGAAAGGAGAGGACCTAGGGAGCTTGGGTTCGGGGATAAGCTCCACACGCGTGCCGCCGCCGCCCGTCCCGTCCTGTCCAGGCTCGGGCCACGGGTCATGGGTCGTGGGCTATTGCTTTCTTTTGAAACTTTCTTTTTGGTCCATGAAATGTTAACTATTTACATTTTGGTCCCTAAAGTTTTCAGAACATTACAACGAACTCCAACAGACGTGACTGTTCAACTGAACAGAACGTTGAAGACACCAACAGACATGACTGTTTGCCTCCATTTCTGCTCTTATAAATTGAACAGTTCTATTCAAATTACAGAGTACGAAACGCAGAACACACAACACACAAACTCTTCTCTTCTGTTCAGAAAATCAGTCTTCTGTTTTGCTCGACATAAACATAACAAATAATTAGAAACTCAAACAAGCAATCTGTTCTTATTTATTTCTTCGATAGAATCAACTATATTTGTTTTGTATAGTTGATAGTTGCTATTGTATCTTGGGAGACTATTGTCCATCGCCGTAAAAACATCTATACGGGACAATTTTATCTTAAAGTCAGAGAGCTATCTCTCGACTCAGCAAATCATTTGTTTTATTTAACTTTACGAATACACCAATTTTACCTACAGAACCCTCCTTTCATGTTGTTATTATAACTATTTATTGAATTTAAGTTTTTAATCACAAAACTTAAACTTTGTTTTCATGTCCGTCTTGTTTCTATGAATGAAATATCTTTTTAAAAGGCATCTCGGCGAAAGAAGACTGAGAACACAACTTCAGCTTTCAAGCACTGTTTTTCAACTTTAATTTCAAATGCTATTTCTTTTTTAAATCTCAGCCAAATCATTGTCCAAATGCCAAAGAAATGTTTCGATGTTGTTGTATCACATTATTTTAGGCAAGCTAATCAGGTAGCTGATTTCTTAGCTTAATTAGCGTCCCCATCTATTCTTTCCCGCTTCTTCCAGAAACGTGAAAGGACTATTTCACTATATAGGAGGCAACTTTCTAGTAAAAGAAGAAGATACGTCAAAGCCAACTTTTTTTGTAAGTTAATTATACAATTGATAGATATGAAAGTGATCATATATAGAAACATCTCTTCCATAATCTTTCTTGAAGATTGAATGTCTCAGTTTTGGATGTTTATTTTTGGAGACAAGGTTCATGTCCTCTTCTCTTGTACTTTGTTATATGATGATTAGACATGGTAGGTGTTAAAGCCAAATCCGCCCAACATCAAAGGCACATTATATTGTCGAAGGTGATGGCTTAATGAAAAAAGAAATAAGAAGAAAAAAAACTACGGATTCTTTTTTCTCCTTTTCCAATGGTGAACTTCTTTAATTTGTGCAAGCTCTTGCAAAATTATGACAATCAAAATAAACTAAAAATAAAGAAACTTTAGATTTTAGATGGCAAATTGGAAAGATACATGAATCGAACAGCTATAAAGCAGTCCTAAATTTGGCCGGCTGAATTTCAGGCTATATTGGTGTGACGTACAGTTTCGTTTTTTCTTTCTAGTCAAATAACTCAAATCCGAAATTTTCGGAACAATCAGCATTTGGACTATAAACTTTTTCCCACAAGAAAAAGCAAATGTGGCAGTAGATGAGAAGAACAGAAGTGCTAGTCAAGGCTTAGTTTAACTCTCGTGCATAAAGTAGTCGAATTATATATCATACTATCAGATTAGATAACCTTCACAATAAAAGATAAGGTTCTATAATATAATTCTTAGTACTAATAAACCTTAAAAATATACACACTACAAGAAAGTATATAATTGACAATCAAAATTTAATATATTGTTGCTAAAATTCATAAATGGCAACAAAAAAAATAACGTGTTGTTGCGAAAAAATTTCGCATCGAAGGTTATTGCAATAATATGCAATAATTTTTATTGTTCTGAGAAGTACTTTTGAGAATAATGGTCTTTTCAGGATTAATAAGATGAATTTGAAGTATCCCGAATGTGGTTTACACTTGGCTTATGATGATAGCTCCGTATTGGAGAACAAAGTTCGTGAATTGTGATAGCTAGTGTCACTTTCTCTATAATGAATGAACAAAAATGACTTGTTCCTGTCAACCCTGCCCTACTAAAGTTTCCCATTCACATATCTAGAGATTTCCAATGTAATTCACATCCTTAATTTATGACATATGAACACTAAGGTGGCTTTGTGGTGCATACTGATTTAATTTGGGCCTATTCATTACACATTCTATAGGGGAAAAAATAAAAGAAACAAATAGCCTCCACTTACCCTCACGCCCTAAACTTCCTCCCTGCATCAGACCCCTTAAGAGGGGCCACCAGGTATATGTTTTTATCCTCTTTTTCTTGATTTTTTTTTATATCCCAGCTTTTCGACTTACGCCATACTATTCCTGGAGATAGTAGTCCCGGTCCCTCAGCACTACTACCAGTAAATCGCGGGATGTGCCTGAATGATCAGGGTTTGAGAACAAAACAACTGATATCATCTACAAGGTCCTACCTCAGAAGAGAGCAAATTACTCTCACCAGGGTTCGAACCCACGCTGCAGGCCTCCAACTGGATTTTAAGTTCTCCTCCTTTGCATCCAGCTATGCCCCGAGGTACTGTCTTTTTCTTGATTCTTTGCTCCAAAAGGTGGAATCTCCCACCCCAGGAGCCCCCACACCCCTGATTCTTTCAAAGGTTCCATACCACGGCGCACAAGGGGCCCTCCTTTATTTCAAGAAGAAACCCCCACACCGCCGCCGACGGGATTCGATCCTTGTTCTCCAAATATCCTAAACCATGAGTCGCATATTCTTTCTTCCATAGCACATTGTTCTACATGCATATATACATAGTATGTACACGCATATTATACATATACATAATATATTTGATATCCGAGGCCGTCCAGATTAAGTATATATTTTTTTACTTCTTTTCTATTCTCCCTCCGTTAAATTTATTTTATGTGTTTTAGTTTGACTAGCCACGTAGTTTAAGAAATGAGATAGAATGTAAAACCTTCTAATTTTAAATTAAAGATGTTTATTATGTACCAAAATGTTCAAATTTTATGTGGTCTTAATATATCATATCTGATATTAGAATTGAGGAGCTGGTAAATATAGAATTGACATTTCTTTTAAACAAAATAAAAAATGTAAGACATGTTATGAAATATATATATTCATTGTATGGATGTCCCTACATATTCACTAAGTTCCATGAAGTTTTTGTATGTTACATGTACCTATTAATTTGGGCACTTAATATTGTAATCTTTTGGGTGATTTCATCCTATAAATTGAAATGTTATTCACCTTTGAATGGACACTTGTATACACTTGAAATAAGAAGAAAGTCTTATCCCTCCTCTCTAGATCTTTGTCTACATTTCTTGTCTTTTGCTTCCTCTCTAGATCTTTGTCTACCTTTCTTGTCTTTTGCTATAATTTTATAACACGTTATCAGCATGAAGCTCTAATCAACTGAGAAGGTTTTGGTATGATTTTCATTTTTGTGTTACGAACACCAAGCAAGGTATGTTTTCCAAAAATAAAAATTTAATTTGATTCTAGGAATACATAATTATCAGTTTAGGTACATTCAACCACATGTCAGTCTTGAACTTAATTATATCTTGAATTCTCAAGACATAAGCATGAAATAATACTAACGACAGTGGTTGATATAGTAGCTTAAATGAATTTGATACATGTTCATTGTCTTTAGTCTTATAGTTACAATCACATATGTATCATCAAATAATCTTACCTTAATCACTATTATGTGTTTGCATATATGTGATATAAGAAAATTACCGCTCGATCATATATGATATTATTTTATTATTCATAAAATGCCAAAGTTATTTAACACAAGTAAACTATGACGGTTTACGATATGAGATTACATATATATATATATATATATATATTATTTATTCAGTAATGGTATAGCCCGTGAATTAGCTGATGAATTAACTATCACATGAAATATTTGTGTGTCAAATACTTTTCTCTATGATAAAAGACTTCATAGAGACTTCGCACATGACTAAAAATGTAATTAATAAGTGAATGCAAATATCAGTAATTAATTGCATCTTGATCGTCATTCATATTAAGGGAGTGATGATCATCATAATTATTTCAATATAAACATTAGTTGTATCTTCATTAAATTGTAAAGGTACGTGAGATACATATATGTTCCATTAGCAAATGTTACTTACAGAATTGTAAGAAATATATATGGTTAGACTGACAATAAATATTTCATAAAGTCTTATTATGATTAAGTATTTAACTTTATAACGTAAAGTTAAGTAATAATACGTTTAAGGTATTATTAATTATGATTGGTTATTATGATCACTTAAAGTGAAAATATTTTTAAATGCTCGCTATGTTTATTATTTATGGACTGGTATACTTCTGGTAGAAAATTATTCTTTATAAGTTTTATGATAATGTACAAAAATTGTAGCTCACAACCATACAAGGAAAGAATAAGCTTTGAAATGTCTCCTCAGGTGAGCAACAAGTTGTGTTTTTAATATTTTATGACATTCAATTATTCCACAAGATTGAAAATACATAAATATTGATCTGAATAGATTTAAGATAAAGTACAAGAATGTATAAGAAAACATCTTTATTTTTATGATGTCAAATGTGCTCCTGGAGCAGTATTTATGAAAAAATTAAAAAAATATTATAAAATTATTTTATGCTTAGTTGTGGCTACACAAAATTATGTTTAATTCCTTGGGTGAATGAAAAAACTTGTGATAAACATTATATGAGGGTAAGACATCAGGTTCAAGTCCTGATGCACTATAATGATAAGATGTTGGGTTGGATCTCAACACATTATGGCCTAACACGACTTTATAAGGGTAAGGCATTGATTTCAAGTCATGATGCACCATGGTGATAAGATGTAGGGTTGTGTTCCAACGTATTATGGCCTATCACATATTATATGGGTAAGACATCGGGGTTGCGACCCGATGCACCATATTGATGATATAATGATGATTAAGGTACAATTATATCTTTCTGATGAAAAATTATGAAACCTATCCAGCTGTATCTGCTTCATTCCATGAAGCGAATGTGAGAGCGATAAATCAAAAGTCTGAAAGAAGTCTAAATAATTATCAGGACCGTATGAATGAACGTGGGTGTGAAAAAGGACAAATTAATAATTGTCACTATGATGGTAATATTATAAATAAGAGAACATTGAGAGTTCTCAAGAATAACCCTTTATATTGGATAAAAATTGGTGTAATTGAGGCACATTCTATCGTAAATCAGAAGTTTACTGACTCCAATATGTTTGTACTTTAGCATGATCGACTGGGACTGGGACACCCTGGATCTATAATGATGAGACGAATTATAGACAATTCAAATGGGCAATCCATTAAAGAACCTGAAGATTCTTTTAAACAATGAATTTTCTTGTCCTTCTTGTTATCAAGGCAAGTTAATTATTAGGCCATCACCTACAAAAGTTGGATTTGAATCCCCTGAATTTTTAGAACATATACATGTGGATATTTGTGGACCTATTCACTCACTTAGTGGATCATTTAGATATTTTATGGTCCTAATAGATGCTTCTTCTATATGGTCTCATGTGTGCCTACTGTCATCTCGCAACCTGGCATTTGCAAAATTACTGGCACAAATAATTCAATTACGGACACAGTTTCCTGATAATCCGATAAAGTCTATTCGCCTTGATAATGCTGCAGAGTTTTCATTTCAAGCATTTAATGATTATTGTTTATCAATTGGGATAAAAGTTGAACATCATGTAGCTCATGTTCACACTCAAAATGGCCTTGCAGAGTAATTAATTAAACGTATACAGTTGATAGCAAGATCATTATTTATAAAACCGACGTTGCCCACGTCTGTTTGGGGTCACGCTATTTTACATGCAACAATACTTGTTCGTCTCAGACCGACAAATTATCATAAATATTTTTCGTTGCAATTAGTTTTGGGTCAAGAACCTAATATATCTCATTTAAGAATTTTTGGATCGCACCGTATATGTGCATGTAGCACCACCACATCGCACCAAGATGGGGCCCCAAAGAAGATTAGGAATATATGTTGGGTTTGAATCACCCTCCATTATTCGTTACCTTGAATCATTAACAGGAGATTTGTTCACTGTTCGATTTGTTGATTGTCGATTTGATGAGACAATTTTCCCAAAATTAGGGGGGAGAGAATAATTAAATAAAAAGGAAAATTTTATGGAATAATCCATCATTGTCTCATCTTGATCTACGTGCTTGTATTTGTGAGCAAGATGTCCGAAAGATTATTCACTTGCAGAAAATAACAAATCAAATGCAAGACGCATTTACAAATTTGAAAATGATTACCAAATCACATATCCCTGCAGAGAATGTTCCAATTCGAATTGATGTCCCTGTAAGACCATCTACTAGTGTCATAGCAAATGAGTACAAAGCACGCCTGAAGAGTGGTAGACCATTGGGTTCTAAGGATCAGAATTCTAGAAAAAGAAAAATAAATGGTCAAGATGACACTAAGAAAGAAACTCATAAAGAAATGCAAGATTTGATCAATCCTGATATTCTTGAAGAAATCAATGAGCCTCAAACTCAAGAAAATGAAAAAATATCAATAAATCCAAGTGATGTTAGGATTAATTTGAATCGCTTGGAAATAAACGTGGATTATGTCTTTACTTATAATGTTGCAACTAGAATTATGCAAGATAGTGAGGATCTTGAACCCCAATCTATTAAAGAATGTCGAGAAAGATGTGATTGGCCAAAATAGCAAGAGGCAATTCAATCAGAGTTAAACTCACTTACCAATCGGGAAGTTTTTGGCCCTGTAGTCCAAACACCTAATGGTATTAAGCATGTTGGTTATAAATGGTTTTTTGTGCGAAAAAGAAATGAGAAAAATGAGATACAAAGATATAAGGCACGCCTTGTTGCACAAGGATTTTCACAAAGGTCTGGCGTCGATTATGAAAAGACGTACTCACCCGTTATGGACGCAATAATGTTACGTTATCTCATTAGTTTCGTTGTCCATGAGTGACTTGAGATGTATTTAATGGATGTGGTTACAACCTATATCTATGGAACACTTGAAAATGAAATATACATGAAAAATTCTGAAGGATTTAAGATGCCCGAAGCATGTAGTTCAAAGTCTCGAGAAATGCACTCAATCAGATTGCAAAGATCATTGTATGGTTTAAAGCAATTCGGACGCATGTGGTATAACCGCCTTAGTAAGTATTTGTTAAAGAAGGTTATACAAATGATTCCATTTGCCCATGTGTTTTTATAAAGAAAACAATATCGGTATTGTAGTACTTGTTGTATATGTTGACGATATAAACCTCATTGGAACTTCTGCAGAGCTCAAATGGGTGATTGATTATTTAAAGAAGGAATTTGAGATAAAAGATCTTGAAAAGACAAAATTATGTCTTGGTTTACAAATTGAACATTTGACAAATGGTATCTTTGTCCATCAATCTGCATATACAGAAAAAGTGTTGAAACGATTTTATATGGATGAAGCACATCCATTAAGTACTCTGATGGTTGTTAGATCACTTGATGTGAATAAAGATCCGTTCCGACCACAAGAAAAAAATGAGGAAATTCTTGGTCCTGAAGTACCATATCTTAGTGCAATCGGTGCACTAACGTATCTTGTCAATACCACAAGGCATGACATAGCATTTTCAGTTAATGTGTTAGCAAAATATAGTTGTGCTCCTACAAGGAGACACTATAACGGAATTAAACACATATTGCGGTATCTAAAAAAACCATCAATTTGGGCTTATTTATTCTAACAATTGTAGTCCTGATCTTGTTGGTTATGCCGATGCAGGGTATTTATCTGACCCACACAAAGCTAGATCTCAAACATGCTATGTGTTTATATGTGGGGGTGCTGCCATATCTTACCGATCTACAAAGTAGACTATCGTAGCGACCTCTTCAAATCATGCTGAGATAATCGCAATTCATGAAGCAAGCCGAGAAGTTGTGTGGCTGAGGTATGATACATCTCATTCGAGAAAAATGTGGTTTGAAATGTGATAAAATACCCACAATCTTATATGAAGATAATGCATCATACATTGCTCAATTGAAGGAGGATTCATAAAAGGAGATAGGACAAAACACATTTCACAAAAGTTGTTCTTCATACACGAGCTCCAAAAGAATGGTGATATCAACGTGCAACAGATTCGTTCAAGTGATAATATGATTGATTTGTTCACTAAGTCTTTACCAACTGCAACTTTCGAGAAGATAGTGCATAAGATTGTAATGCGAAGACTCAAGCATTTGACTTGAAGTTCTCATAAGGGGGAGTTAATACATGTTGTACTCTTTTTTCCGTATAAGATTTTGTCCCACTGGATTTTCCTTGTAAGGTTTTTAATGAGGCAATCAAAATATGTATTATTAGTAATGTGTACTATTTTTCCTTCACTAAAATTTTCACACTGATTTTTTTCTAGTAAGATTTTAACGAGGCACATTATCTATGGATATCCAAGGGAGAGTGTTATGAAATATATATTTATTGTATGGATGTCCATACAAATTCACTAAGTTCCATGAACCTTTTGTATATTACATGTATCTATTAAATTGTGTACTTAATATTTATAACATTTTGGGTGGTTTCATCCTATAAATTGGGATGTTATTCACATTTGAATGGAGTCAATTGACACTTGTATACATTTGAAATAAAAAGAAAGTCGTATCCCTCCTCTCTAGATCGTTGTCTACATTTCTTGTCTTTTACTTTCTCTCTAGATCTTTGTCTACATTTCTTGTCTTTTGCTATAATTTTATAACAAGACAGATAAATTTTTTTTCTTTTAATGGATATATAAATTGAGACAAATAGAATAGTATATTTGGGATTATTATTAGGAATTTTGAAGTTCCTCAATATATTTGAAAAGACATCGACAAGAAACAATTGAATGACCCCACATGTCAAATCAAACTAGTACAAGAGAAGAATTCCACGTCCACATAATGTGGTCAGTTAATCAATAGTCAGAAAGCTGTAACCTCGTATTATGACTTCTGATCATATCACCAACCTACATTAATCAGTACTACTCATAATTAATTCTTTCTAGAGGATGTACTTCTTCCTTATCCAGATGAATGACCTTCTTACTATTTGCGGATGGAAATCAGATTAGATTTGCTGGTGAAAAGAAAGCTCCTTTCTATTGAGAAGCCAAGGCCTTTTTATTTAGGAATATACACTGATCATATTTAACTTTTTTTTATAGTAACAAATAATATCTCTTGTTTATGTTTTGATTACTAATTCTACTTGTTAGGGATTGTTGCTTGCAATTATATTTTAGATGATTTGATAATGTAAAAATACTTTTATGCTACTTTCTCCGTTTTAATTTGTGTTACGGTTGAAATTTTGAGAGTCAATAAAAAATTTTCTTTGACCGAAGTTTTTTATATGCCTTTTAAATATTTTAAGTTGTTAATTATTGTGATTTATAATATTTTTTACGTAATTTTTAAATATATAAATTTTATTTTAAATTCACCGAATCAAAATTTAGAAGTTTGAATCTTAAAATTCTAAAGATATCACGTAAACTGGGACAAAGAGTATAGTACATATGTCAGTGTATAAAAGTTAAAATTATTTGTTCATCAAGCTTTATTTACTAGCACACAACACTGAGGAAGAATAATTAATCTGCATACATAATCATTTCATTTCATTATTACAAGGAAAAAAATCCTTACCTGAAGAGTAGTGGTGAGTCAACATTCTGCAGCAGAAGATGAGAAGTGAACATGAAAAAGCCCATTTTGAAAGGAAAATTGCAGTCAGCATTGACCTTAATTTTTCTTTTTCTTCCTTTTAGTTGTTAAGGTTCTTTTTCATCTTTGTAAGAACGTATATATATTCTTGATGATATGTATATTTCTGGTGAAGAAGGAGTAGCAAAACGAAGTGAAACACTGAATTGAAATGTGAAATGTTAGTTGCACAATTTGTGTGGACAGGAATTAGTACTTGGTAAAAAGAGAGATGGAGATTTGTGCGAAAGCAAAAAAAAAAAGGGAGGGTACTTCGAGTTATACATAGCTAGCTAGCTTATCCAAACACAAAACAGTTGCAAATTCTGCTATTCCTCAGTCTACCTAATAACTAGATATGTAAGGCTTCATATATAACCCATAATAGCTTAGCTTTTTTGCCTTTCAATTTATGTGATTGTATTTGACGAAATTTAAGAATAGATGTAATACTTTATAAATTTATGATCTATTAAAAATGTTGAGAAAATGTATTTAGAAGGGGGTTGGGACCCTCATAAACAGGGAGGGAGTCAATTAAATATTTCAGCCATCGATGGGAATCACTCGCACCCGAACCCCAATTCTTGTTCATCCCGGATGATCATGTCGGTTGAACAATCTATAGAATTTTAATCTTGCTATAAACTTTCGCATTGACGATGAAATAGAAAGTTTAAAATTAAATTATTATTAAATATAAAATTAATATTTTGTTTGTACTGCCTAAAAATAAAAGAGTGTCACCTAGGGATCAAGATATGATGCCTGCCTGTCATGCCAAAGACGCTACTGGTGGATATGTCAAGGATGTCCCGGCTTTGAACCGGGTACTTGAAATGCTAAAGGTCACATAAATCAGGACAGAGCGAATACTACTACAACAACATATTCAGTGTAATCCCACAAGTGAGGTCTGAGAGGGTAGAGTATATGTAGACTTTACCCTTACCATGAGAGGGTAGAGAGATTATTTTCGATAGACCCTCGGCTAAAAAAAAATACCGAGCGAATACTAGCTAAAGAATAGCTAATAGCTAAAGAGCGTCGTTTTCGGTTCATCCACTTGTTTGTTTTTTATTCATCCACGCACAAGCTAACCGTTAAACAAAAGTTTTCTTCTCTCAAACTTTTGCCTCCTTGGCCGAGACACCCCCTCCCTCGGGTTTTCTCTCCAAATATCTCGTCTTCCGCTCTCAAAAACCTCTCTTAAATTTATCCCCCTTCTTTGTTCTTTCAAATATGTCTAAGAACAATTTTCACCCCGCCCTCACGGTTTCCAATATCAAGCTAAGTGTCCCTATTGTCCTTGAGATGGAAAACGTTCAATATGCAACGTGGGCGTAGTTGTTTAAAATTCACGCTATATCTTATCAAGTTCTTCATCACATCATTCCTCCCGCTAGATCCCGTCCCGCGGAGGATCCCGAGCTATGGATTACACTTGATGCTACCGTTCTTCGGTGGATATACGCCACTATTTCAAAGTGGACCTTCTACGACGATTATGGAGCCGTATACCACGGCTATGGCTGCATGGAATAGATTGCGTGACATATTCCAAGACAACCAACATTCCCGTGTCGTCACACTCGAGCAGGAATTCTCTCTCGTTCGAATGGACGTATTTTCGAACGTTTTTGCATATTGCAAGAAACTAAAGGAATTGGCGGATCAACTCCGTAATGTTGGCGCACCGGTAACAAATAATCGTCTAGTTCTACAAATGGTTGCCGGTCTTTCGAGGCCTATAATGGTGTTGGAACTCTCCTTCGCCAAAGCAACCCTCTTCCCGACTTTCATCAAGCCCGCTCCATGCTGACATTGGAAGAAGCCGGTTTGGCTAAAAAGGCGGCTACCGAAGGAAGCCCAGTTGTCATGGTGGCATCCTCTCCTAGTCCTTCGGGTTTTGTTAAAAATTCGGGCCAAAACCATAATAATGGTGGAGGCAAGCATAATCGCAAAAATAACAAAAACCGATGGGGCAAACGAGGCGGTTCTGGTGGCGGTGATCAACAAACTGGCGGTGGGTCCCATCCGGGGTACAATGGCCCACCACCACCGTGGGCCCAAAGAGTGGGGCTAGTGGCAAGTGGAACCCGCACCCTTCAAAGAGCCGCCAATGGCGGCGCTGGCCGGCCAACAACGCCAGTGCCCAATACCCGGCATTGGCGGCCCATCGGCCGCTGGCCCAAGAACGCACCCACGGCGCTTACGGCCCGCCTCTAGCACGGCCGGGAGTCCTCGGGCCCGCACCTCCGCAAGCCCATCATGCGGCAAGCAGGCCCAACTCGGACCGATATCGAGGCCGCGATGCACACGTTGGGATTGACTCAACCGAACCCAAATTGGTACATGGACACCGGGCCACTACTCACATGACTTCCGAATCGGTACTCTCTCATCTTATTACAATTTGAGCACCCCTCGGGGAATAATTGTTGGTAATGGCGTTCTATTCCAATTCTAGGGTATGGTCGTAAAACGTTGTCTCCTCCCAATCCACCACTCCTCTTGAAAAATACTTTACATGCTCTTAAATTGATTAAAAATTTAGTGTATGTCCGAAAGTTCACAAATGACAATTCTGCGTTTCGTTGAATTTGATCCTTTCGGTTTCTCTCGTGAAGGATTTCAAGACGGGGAGTCATCTCATGAGGTGTGATAGTAGGGGGGATCTGTATCCTATCATGCCCGGTTTCAGTCCATCGAGTCCAACCTTGCCATCAGCTTTTGCAGCCATCTCTCCTTCCATGTGGCATGCTCATCTGGGTCATCCGGGATCTTCTATTTTATCGCTTTAGATAAAAATAGCTTTATTTCTTGTAAGGGTACGAGTCGTACTCCAATTTGTCGATCTTGTTCATTAGGAAAAATTGTTAAGTTGCCATTTGTAGACTCCAAATCTCATACTTCTATGCCATTTGACATTATTCATAGCGACTTATGAACATCTCCTGTTCTTAGTTCAATGGGTCATCGATATTATGTTCTCTTTTTAGATGATTATTCTAGATTTTTGTGGACGTTTCCAATTGCGAATAAATCACAAGTGTTTTCCGTCTTCATAAAATTTAGAGCGTTCATTCGTACTCAATTCGAAAGAGAAATAAAAAATATTCAATGTGATAATGGGAAAGAGTATGACAATAGGGAGTTTCGAGAATTTTGTGCTACTCATGGGATAAATTTTCGGTTTTCATGTCCTCATACATCTTCACAAAATGGGAAAGCCGAACGCAAAATCTCATCCATAAATAACATTGTCCGAACTCTCCTAATCCATGCCTCCATACCTCCATATTTTTGGCATCATGCTCTACAAATGGCCACTTACCTTCTTAACATAATTCCGTCTAAAGGTCTGACATATTCTTCCCCTCTCAAAATCTTATATAAGAAGAACCCTTCTTATTCTCACCTTCGAATTTTTGGGTGCTTGTGTTATCCGTTATTCCCATCCACCACAATTAACAAACTTCAGGCTCGGTCTACCCCGTGTGTGTTTTTGGGTTATCCGTCAAATCATCGTGGTTATAAGTGTTTTGATTTATCCTCCAAGAAAATCATAATCAATCGCCATGTCATTTTTGATGAAACTCAATTCCCATTTACGAAAGTTCATACTCCCGAACCAAAGTCATATAATTTTTTGGATGACCAAATATCCCCGTATATTATTCGGAATTTTTCTGGATATCTCCCGTACTAATATCCTCCAATGGCCCATCGCCGCCGGGACCATCAATCACCGCCACACAATTCGCCCACTAGAACAGCTTCAAAGAATCGGGCTCGGGCCTCGCTCAGCCCCACCTGGGAACTCGCTCTCCCAACCGATTCCACTTGTAGCCGATTTGGGCCGGCAGCCCACCGCCCGCCGCGGATCCCGTCCCGAGCCTAGAAAATTCCCAAAATTTCATCACTTCTTCCTCGAGTCATAGACCGGTCACTCGTAGTCAGCGAGGTATTTTTACACCTAAAAGACATTTTAATTTACATTCTGATGTCTCTAAATCCCCCTTGCCCCGCAATCCTGTGTCCGCATTAAATGACCCTAATTGGAAAATTGCTATGACTGATGAATATAATGCTCTTATTGATAATAAGACGTGGGAGTTGGTGCCCGTCCATATGGTATTAATATTATCAGGTCTATGTGGATTTTTGCTCATAAGGAGAATTCAGATGGGTCCTTTGCTCGGCATAAGGCGCGACTTGTTGGTGATGGTAAGACTCAGCATGTTGGTATTGATTGTGGTGAGACGTTTAGTCCGGTGGTCAAACCGGCTACCATTCACACTGTACTTAGCTTGGCTCTTTCAAAGACTTGGCCGATTCATCGCTTAGATGTCAAGAATGCTTTTCTACATGGAGATCTCAAGGAAACAACTATATGCACCACCGTTGGGTTTCGTGGATCCCAACCGCCCTCATCATGTCCGTTTGTTAAAGAAGTCATTATATGGGCTTAAGCGCTCCACGTGCCTCGGTATACACGATTTGCCGATTTTGTTTCGACTATTGGGTTCACTCACGCATGTCGATAATTCTTCGTTCATCTACCGCCGTGGTTCGTCATTGGCCTATATTCGTTATATGTGGATGATATCATCTTGACCGCCTCCTCCGATGTTTTGCGTCGCCCATCATGGCCATGCTCGCTTACGAATTTGCTATGAAGGACTTAGGGCCGTTGAGTTATTTTTTGGGGATTGCCGTCAAACGTCATTCGTGTGGCTTGTTTCTGTCTCAACGGAAGTATGCTTTGCGAGATCATAGAGAGGGTCGGGATGTCATCCCGTAAGTCCACTTCCACACCGGTTGATGCAAACCCAAAGTTGAGTGCCGCAACAGTGCACCATACGAGGACCCGACCCGCTATCGCAGCTTGCAGGGCCCTCCCGATCTTACCTTTACCGCACCGGATATTACATATGCGGTTCAACAGTGTGTTTATTTATGCATGATCCCGTGGTTGAGCACATGAATGCAATCAAACGCATCATTCGGTATCTTCGGGGACACCGGACTATGGGTTGCACTTGTATCCTTCGTCTACATCCACACTTGTCTCTTACACGGATGCCGATTGGGGTGGTTGTCCCGACACCGACGGTCGACTTCGCTACCGTATGTTCCTTGGCAACAACTTGGTCTCATGGTCGGCAAAACGTCAAGCAACTCGTCACGCTCCGGTGCGCGAGGCGAATATCGAGGGGTCGCAAATGTGGTCTCCGAGTCATGTTGGCTACGTAATTTGCTTTTGGAGCTTCATTGTCCCATTCGAAGGCAACCTTGGTATATTGCGATAACATTAGTGCCATCTACCTTTCGAGTAACCCACTCAACACCGCCGCACCAAGCATATCGAAATGGACATTCACTTTGTCCGTGAAAAGGTTGCAAAAGGTCAAGTTCGTGTATGACATGTCCCATCTCGTTATCAAATTGCGTACATCTTTACAAAGGGTCTACCAAATGGTTCTCTTTGAAGATTTTAGGGACGCCTCGGCGTTCGAAAACCGTCCGCTATGATCATGGGGTGTGTTAAACAAAGCAATATACATGTGATATACATCGAATATACATCGTGTATATCACATATATATCACCGATGTAACCCAAAGTTTCGCTAACAAATTAACAAGACCATTCAAATCAAATGGATGAGATATGCAAGATAAGAAATCCTATCGGTCTGACCAACGAGCACAATATCGTTTATCACTTGTAAAAAATGGTCAGAATAACAATCACCCCAAATTTTCATAAAACTAAGGCGCCTAAAACTAACTAGCTGTTTGGACAATATTTGAGTCGAAGTTGGAAAAAGTATATGGTTGAACTCCACGGAGGAGACGGGAGAACTAAGTACTGTATATAGTTGTCACTTTTCACGTACATGAGAGTCAATTTGACTTATTTTCTAAGATAAATTGAATTAGGTTAATTATTACACAAATGTACTCGATATGAATTATAATTCTTCTCATCAAACAACAACAACAACATACTCAGTATATTCTTATAATTAGGATTTGGAGAGGGACGAGTTTACACAAACCTTATGAGATAAGAGGTTGTTTCTGGTAGATCTTCGGCTCAATTCTTCTCATATTTATATCAATATGGTAAAAAATGCATCTTAAATATTATCAAAATTCAAGTAGTTTGACTTTCGAAAAGCAAAACGTGACAAGTATTTTAGAATGAATATAGTATTTTATATGAATAAATGTTTTTAGATATATTCATTATTTGAGTAGTAGTTTTAAGCAAACCATACCCAATGAGGGCAAGCTTTTTGTGTTGAACCTAGTTCTTATTCATACGAAGAATACAAGATATACGGAGGTTGTCCTAAAAGCTTATTTTACAAACACTCTCTGAATATATTGTCAGATTGGGGGCGACCAATATAATAGTAGTCAAAAGCAAGTGGGGTATGAATTTCGACTTTCTCTATCCGGAAGCAATCAAGCAACATATCCATATTTTTTTCTTAATCACCATTCACATGTAAAAGTAGTATTCCCTCAAACAAGGGACAGTCCATTTTTTTCCATCCCCTCCCCCCTAACTTCTTTACTACTGTGAATTTTTTTATATTCAGCTTCTCGGCTTACGCCAGACTATTCCTGGAGATAGTAGTCCCGGTCCTTCAGCACTACTACCAGTAAATCGCGGGATGTGCCTGAATGACCAGAGTTTGAGAACAGAGCAATTGATATCAACTAACCTACAAGGTCCTACCCCAGAAGAGAGCAAATTGCTCCCACCAGGGTTCGAACCCACGCTGCATGCCTCCAGCTTGATTTTAAGTTTCTCTCCTTTGTCATTCAGCTATGCTCCGGGGACTACTACTATGATTATTACGTGGACAGCTAGACGTGTTATAATTCGATTTGCAAAGAAACATCGAAGGTGGAACAATGTTTTACATGTTCGTGCTTCATTTTAAAAAAATTATCACATTCGTGGAAGCAAGTTCATCTTAGTTGATTATGGGCCTATTTAGTTGGATATGCTCCTGTTAAGCTTTTTTTGAGCGGATTTCCTTCAAAGGCATTGCTCTTTAATTTTTGCTCCTCAAATTTAAAATCTTAAATTTTTACCCTTGGTTCAAAAATACCCTGAGGTTCCGGATTCAAACTCTTGCTCGGTCAAAAATAAAAAAAATCGCAAGATTGAATTTGGATTCGGAAGGCAGAATTTGCCTTATGCCTAAAGGCAGATATAGAGTTTGCATGCAAACGTATATTTGCATCTTTGCTACTTTAAGGCAAAATCTGTCGGATAAGGCATAATTTGCAGGCAAACTCTGTCTTAAGGTACAGTTTGAAATTCCGCCTTGCGAACTCCAAACTATGCCTTGCGAATTTTTTTAGTTTTTGCTTGAGCGGGGGTTCGAACCCGGAACCTAGAAATTTTAGGCAAAGGGCAAAAATTAAAGATTTTCGATTTGAGGGGCAAAAATTAAAGACCACCCCAAAATAAGGGTATTCCTACTAATTGCCCCATGTTAAGTGCTTTGGACACAAATCTTCAATTTTTTGAACGAATTGTCCTTTAAAGGTACTGGATCTTTAATTTTCCCCCTCAAATTATTGGTCATTAATTCTTGCCATTCGCTCAAAACAATGGCTGAAATACCTCCAGGTTCTAGTTTCGAACCCTGCTAAGTCAAAAATTTGAAAAAGAATTCCAAGGCGGAGTTTGAACTCTGCGTTAAGATAGAGTTTGCTTTATGTCTGAAGGCAGACTCTGCCTTGCGGATTTTTTAAATTTTTTTAAACGAACTGGGGTTCGAACCCGAACCAAGAGGGTTTTAGGCGAATGACAAAAATTAAAGATCACCCCAAAATAAGGACACTTCATGTAGAATTGTATTAATCTCCCACTTAGGGAGTCTTTCCCATTAATACAAATATATATAGTGTGTACAATGTGGAATCCTAATACAATAAGGATCCTATATTTACCATACTTATACAACACTAATAATTACAAAATATATGGGGAATATTTTCTAATATTTACTAATACACCCCCTCAATCGAAGCGGGAGGAGGCCGAACGCTGAGACTGGATCTGGAGTCGAGGAATAGCTGTTTAGAAAGTCCTTTGGTGAAGATATTTGCATACTGATACGAAGAAGGCACATGCAACACCTTAAATGACCTATAGCAACCTTCTCACGAACAAAATGTATATCATCTCAATGTGCTTGATTCACTGATGATGAATCGGATTATGAGATAAATATATCGCAGATATGTTATCACAATACATCAAAGAAGCCTTACGCAAGGGACACTGGAGCTCTAAATGAAGGTTTCGGAGCTAACAGATCTCAGCAACAACATTTGCAATGCCTCTATACTCTATTTCTGCACTCGAACGGGATATGGTGGCTTGTCTCTTGGCAGACCATGAAATGATATTATCCTCTAAGAACACACAGTAGCCGGAGGTGGAGCGTTGCGTGTCCGGACAACCTGCTCAATCTGCATCCGTATATGATAACAAATTGGTCGGTGCAGAGGGGTATAGATGTAACCCATAATTAAGTGTGCCCTTAACGTATCGAATGATATATTTAAGAGCAGTAAAATGAGGCTCTCTGGGGGCATGCATAAACAAGCACACCTGCTGAACAGCATAAGAAATATCAAACTGGTGAAAGTAAGATACTGAAGTGCACCTGCCAGACTCCTATAAAGAGTGGGATTGGACACTAGATCACCATCAACAACACGGAGCTTTGATTTAGAGTCAATCGGAGTGGGCATGATCTTCCAGTTCGCCACTTTAGCCATGTACACAATATCCTCAGCATACTTACGTTGATACAGAAATATAGTATCTGCAAATCTAGTCACTGATATCTCCAAAAAGTAACTCAACTTCCCTAAGTCAGTCATAGCGAATTCGGTTTTAAGTAGTGCAATGATATCATTTTTCAATACATCAGATGAGGCAGTAAGAACGATATCATCTACATATAACAGCAAATAATCAATGTTACAACCTCAATGAAAAATAAAGTGAGAATTATCACACTTGCTGCATACAAACTCAATCTGCATAATGTAATTGGCAAAGCATTCATACCACACTCTGGGGGCTTGTTTCAAACCATAAAGTGACTTACGGAAATGATATACATACTGAGGGGTCTCCGGATGGACAAAGCCTGATAGCTGATGCATGTAAAAAGTTTCTTTTAAGTCCCCATGTAAAAAATCATTCTACATGTCAAGCTGATGAATCAACCATTACTTACCCACAACAATGCTCAGAATTATGCAAATGGTGGCCGGTTTAACAACCGGACTAAATGTCTCACCACAATCATTACCCTCATACTGATTAGTACCATTAGCCACAAGTCTCGTCTTATATCACTCTAAATCATCACTGTCTCTGAATTTATGATGAAATAGCCACATGCATCGGATCACATTCACCACATCCGGTCTATGAACCAAATCCCATGTGTGCTATTTCATTAAAGCATTAAATTCCTCACGTATGGTCTCATTCCAATTTGGGTGAAGCTTGGTTATTTTTGGGTTTTTAGGAATTGGGGATATGGTTTGTGTGGATAGGATAAATTGGACTTTGGGTTTAAAAATCCCGTGTTGGGCACGGGTTTCCATTGGGTGCGTAGAGGTAGGGGCAGTTTGGGCATATTTGTGGGGTGTCGGGTTCGGGTTAAGCATTTGGGTCGAATTAGTGGAGCCAGTGATGTCGGGAGGTGTCGACGGAGGGTGTGTGATAGGTGTCGGGTTCTGGTGACCGAGATGGGTAGGTGGAATCGATGGGCTATGATGGGGTGGAGTTTGGTTGTAGTGACCGGAGGGTGGGTGCTGTCGGGTTTGGTATCTGTGTCGATTGGGTGGCAGGGGTCGAAGGGATGAGGTAGTCGATAGTGGTGTGAAGGTATGGTGACAAGGATCGTTGTTTGGGGATGTCTTGTGGATGGGGTTTCGGTGTACGATGGGGTAAGAGTGATGGTGACTGGTGGTTTGGGTGAGAGAGTGTCGCAATAGATGGATGGGTGTGGGGAACCGGGTTTGATTGGAATGACGGTGGTGGGGTGTTCATTGCCTGGACGGTGTGAATAGTGGCACGATGGGAAGGTGACCGTAGAAACATGGCACGATGGGTTACAACGGCTGTCAAAAATGTGGCAGGGTTGTTGTCGGGGGCTGTCAGAATAGTGGATGCAACGGTGTACTTGAGTGATATGGTGGGGAGAGACTCGACGGGGTGGGGGTGGTGGTTGCGGAATCTGGCAGTGCCGGAGTAGTGGGTTTTGGCCGTGACGGAACATTGGTGTCACGGCGGAGTAATGTGTTGTAGCTAGGGGAGACTGCGGACTCGTCTAGAAACGTATAATCCGTATTTCGAATTTTTTAGATATTTACTAAAGGGAAGATTGCTTCATTAAACGTGACATGACGAGACACAATAATTTTGCGGGAAGACATGTCATAGCACATATAGCCTCTATGATTGGGCGGGAAACCGAAGAACACACAAGGAGTGGTGCGGGGTGCAAGTTTATGCGGGGCCGTAGAGGCAAGATTCGGGTAGCACAGACAACTAAAAATTCGTAAGTGCTCATAAGTCGGGATCTTACGGAATATAATTTCGGTAGGTGTTCTATTTTGCAGAGTTTGGGTGGGCAAAATATTTAGAATATATTCAACCATTTTAACGGCATAGACCCAAAAAGAAGGGGGTAGAGAGGCATGAAATAGGATTATACGAACCATGTTATTGATAGTGCAAATTATTCATTCGGCCTTGTCATTTTGGGATAAGGTGTGTGGACACGAGAACCGGAAAACCATGCCATTAGTAGAGCAAAATTTGTGAAACGCGAAATTATTGAACTCACGACCGTTATCACATTGAAACTATTTTATGTCTTTTTCAAATTGCGTCTTGATATAGACACGGAATTCAAGAAACTTGGCAAACACTTCAGACTTGAATTTAAAAGGATAAACCCAGATAAAGTGAGAATAGTCATCTAATAAGACGAGATAAAATTTATGAATCAGTGAGCTAGTGATGGGAGATGTCCATAAATTTGCATGAACAATGTCAAAAGGGAAAAACGTAACACTTAAATAAGACTAAAAATGAAGGCGAACATGTTTGCCTAAAGGGCAAGAAAAACACTATTGGGAAAGTTTCCCATTATTATAACGAATTAAATTATTGCATCTCAGAAAATTAAAAACAGGAGCTCCTGGGTGTCCAAGTCTATTGTGTCAGGTTGATGGAGAGATTGTTGCTAAAGCGGTGGGATGAGTGATATGGGCAGTTAGAGATGTGGGAGGGTTAACACTGACCGCGGACGTGGATAGTAAAGGATAGAGGTCCCCCTCACTATTGCATCTCGTAAGGAGTTTTCCGGTGCGTAGGCCTGTTACAGAAAACCCAAACGGGTCAAAATTAATTGATACGAAATTATATTTGGCAAATTTTCTAATGGAGATCAAGTTCTTGATAATGTTAGGGGCATATAGGACGTTATTGAGGGAGAACCGGGGATGCGGTGGTGGGGTCAGTGTGTGGCTAAACCCTTGAATTGAAATACGAGGACCATTTCCGATCATAATAGATTGTGGAGTATTTAAATTTTGCAGTTCAGTAAGATTACTAAAATTGTTGGTGAGGTGAGACGTGGCGCCCGTATCTATAAACCACACATTATCGGGCTGCCGATGAGTCAATATGCCGAAAGCATGGCCCAAATTGGATTGGAGAAGGCCTGGAACAGACTGCTGGGCACCAGGAAATTGGGTCTGATGACTGTAGCCCATTGGATGTGCTTCCAGACTGTTGGGCCGCTGCTGGGCTGTAGGAAATTGGGCCACAGCTGATGTACTGTGTCTGAAGGCTGTTGGACTCTTACTAGAAGCCTATTTCACAGCCCGACCCCCTCTTGCACCTCTGTGCCTCTGGCTACTGTAACATCTGTGGTTGTTCTCTGCCATGATGACTACCGGAGAGTAGGTAAGAGAAAAAAAATTGGGGGGGGGGGGGGGGGGGTCTAGACGTATATATGGGGAGTATCGGTCGTATTCGAGATGTATAATGGCTTAGGAAGGCTATATATGGGTAGTATATAGTGGCAGGAAGGGTATAACAGTCGTATACATAGTGTAATAGGCGTGTATAGGTTGTATACGAGGGGGTATATTGCTTGTTGGAGAGATAGAGAGGGAAAGATGGTTGTATATCAGTAGTATACTAGAGGTATATAGGGTTGTTTGTGTAATTGGATGGATGGGCAGTTGTATATCAGTGTATATCGGAGGTATACCAGCGGTTTGGGGCCGGAAAAGGACAGATATGGGCAGCCGAATTTAGGTTTTAGGTCGGGAAGGATTGTTGGCTTCTGATACCATATATAATTGTATTAATCTCCCCCTTGGGGAGTCTTTCTCATTAATACAAATATATATAGTGTGTACAATGTGAAATCCTAATACAATAAGAATTCTATATTTACCATACTTATACAACACTAATAATTACAAAATTTATGAGAAATATTTTCTAATATTCACTAATATACTTCAGCGAATTCCACTTTGGTTCACACATGCCTTGTCAATGATAATGACAAAAGGTTCTTTTTGATATGATTTGTAACATTCGCATGACTTGTAGATGATTCAAAGAATGTGATAGTATATGATTGACCACCCTAGGATACGATGAAATGACTGATTTCTTCGCTCCTAATCAGAGATCTTTAGGTCTCGAAATGTAATAGAACATTATTTTCTTCATTCATTCTTGTCATTTTCCTAGATCCTACGTTTGCTTCGTCAATATTACAGCTCGGGGTGTTCATGTATCTGTTTAGATTGATTTTCGTTAAACCAAAACCAAACTAATTTGGTGGTCGTCGGCTTAATTCGAATTGACTCGATTTTTCATTTTTTAGATAATTAATGGTATTTTATTCTTTTTTTTCCTACAATTAGAAAAGAATTTTTCATTTTATTATTTTTTATTATGGTGGTTATAATTTTCTTGTATTATGAAGAAAATTTCTTAAGATCTATAAACTTTAGTTAGATATAAAGTTTATAAGAAATACAAAGAAAGTAAAGGTAAAAATTTCATAGTTATTTCTTTACCTAAATTAATTTTAAGGGTTTGTTTGGAAAGCCATCTGGTAATTGAAATTGGTGTTGTTACAAGGGTAGAAATTACATAATCTAGTAATTACGCAGTATAGTAATTACGAGGACCTATTTGTGTGTCATAACAGTGTAATTACAAGCGTACTGGTTGGTTGCACAAGTTTAATTATACAGTTTGACTAAATTTTAAAAATAATTATTAATTATCAAAAATTAAAAGTTAATATTTGAAAATTTTGTACCTTTATAAATGCTATTAAATTAGGCATTTAAGATACATATTATTTTTGTAATAACAAGTCAATACTACTAAGCAAATAAACCAGAATAAAAATTATAACATTAATTTGATATATATTTTAAGCATAATACTCTTATGTCAAATTTCAAGACAACATAAAATAAGTTCCAACATAATTCAAGTAAATTCAATTCGAAAGAAAAGGAAAACATAAGTCTATAAAAAAAACCACAAGTATTTAACCTCACTTCAAAAGTTAAACGGGTTGGTAAATGACTCATTTTTTCTAATATTGGGATGTGTAGTTACGCTAAATGAAGAAAATAAAAAAATACGAACAATTACATGGAATCACAAGAAGTAAAGGTTGAAAAATGAGAAGAAGAAAAAATGAAAGATAAATAATGTAAAAAGAGAATATATTTAAAATAAAATAAAATTTAAACAATAAAAATAAAAATAAAAATGAAATTAAAATTTTAAAAAAAAAATTAAAAAACTAAAATGGAAAGAAGTTAAGAAGTAAAATTAATGGTAACACTAAAATTTTGATGGAAAGTTATACATGTGTATATAATGGGTCAGTTACTCAGTTTGATTCATTTTTTTATTAAGGTTTGTTTTTAATAAAATCAAATATTATCGATTTTCTAAAATTTATAGCCAAACCAAACTAAACCCTAAAAAAAGTTTGATTTATTTAATCAGTTTGATTTAGACTATAGATCGATTTTCATCTAACCGTGAACACCTCTAAATTTATAGCTTTCCAACCTATAGCATGCATTTTTGCTTTTGCTTTCAGTTTAGACCTATCTCTCACAAATATTCTATTAAGCTGCCAAAATGCCAAATCAGACATCATGATCTATATTTCATTTGAATGGAATTTGTTTCACCACACTAGAAAGGTTCATGCCAAGATATGTTCAAACGCGGATCCATAATATAAATTTGATAGATTCGATGTTTAAAGTTTTTAACACATAATTTATTGTACTTTTGAAATTATAAATTTAAATTTTATTAGTTTTGTCATATATATTTTTTAACTTCGTGTCAAATATATTGACTTTGATTGAATTCGCAGCTCAAAGGTTGCATCCACCACTGGATATGTTGGCTTTTGGTTTCCCAATAAAATAGAATAAAAAGAAGAATGACTCTCAAGATAAATTAAATAACTCAACATTTACATGCATGTTCTTATAGAATATAATATAGTATGTATATATATGTTGTGCTGACAGTCTTGTCCCAAACCAAGTATACAGATGAAGTGTCCTGACATTATTTTAGCAGATGAAGTGTCCTGACATTATTTTAGCAGATGAAGTGTAACTGGAACAGGGCATTCTTCTCTGTTTTCTTGATCAACAAGATGTTCTCTCAATGGGGTGTACACAAGGTACTTATTTAGACTTATTATGAGCTATGTATAATATAATATCATCCACGCATAATGTGCATATCTTAATATAATTGCCATTTGCTTTCGATGTATCTCTCAAGTGAGATTGCTCTTACCTGATCAAATCTCATGATCTTTTGATTGAGATTTTGGATTTCGATAGGGTCAATCTTGGGGTTATGGATCCCTTTTCCCCCCCTAAGTCAATCAAAGATTTCTTAACTTTTAGCCGATGTTAGGTAAGGTGTTTAGTTTCTTGATAAAATGGATGTGTCTGAGTCAACTTGCATGAATCTACACTACTCTCATCGGATACTTGTCACCTCCTATCAAGTACAAGTATTAGATTGGTCGATGTTTTCATCTTACTTTTTTTCTTCTTTTTCCTTTAGATTGCAAAAAAATTAAAATTGCAAATATCCTTTGAAGAAAGGTTCTTAAAAATGTGTCACTTGAATTATTAAGCAAGAGTCCTTGGATTATTTTGTCATGTGAAAACTTAAGTTGATAAATTAGCAAACCTTTTTTTGCTGAATTGGTCTACCCGTAAGAGACAAATGAGTAGGCTGTATTGATTTTGGTTTATTAAATAATGTGCTAAAGATATGAAACTTAGGGGTTGCATCACGTTCCCTCATGCTTTGGCGACCACCATTGATTCTTTCTGGAAGAAAACATTGACTAATGAAGAAGAGAATATAACAACTTATCAGCTCCAAGATGGATCGTGGTTCTTCCATGATACTTATATAATATCGTTCTGCATTTCCCACGATATTTTACAACAACAACATACTGAATATAATCCCACAAAGTAGGTCTGAGGAAGGTAGAGTGTACGCAGATCTTACCCCTACCTTGGAGATAGAGAAGTTGTTTCCGAATAATCTTCTATATATCATATCATTTCCCATTGTTATGTGCTAATAATTTCAAAGAAATATTGTATAGGATTTTAGTCCAATAAGTTTGGTGTCCAGGATACACAAATTGCAAAAATATTCATACTTGAGACTTGAGGAAATTATGTCATACGTTCGTGCTGGTACACAGATGAACCGTCCTATCATTTTACTTTAGCAGATGAATTTTTACTGGATGTGAACTGTTAGCAGGGCATTCTTCGCTTCATTATCTTGGTTACCAAATTTTTCCTCTTCTGTTTTACCTCATAAGACTAGGTAAAGCCCTGCCGTAATCAGAATTCCTCCGAGTATCCTGCATATAATTGTCAATGATTCACTTTTATTCCAAAACATATTCATGCTCAAGAATCATAAGATATGCTGATTATTCTTGTCCATTTATGGACTTACCCGCCTGAGTACAACTGATCACCAAGAAACATAAAGGCCATGATAGCAACTAATACTGTTTGTGCAGGCTGGGCGGTGGCCGTGAATACAGGCCCTCCTTTCTGAATGCACCAAGTCACAAGAGAATATGCAATTCCAGAATTTATGAAACCCTATATAATGCAATCAGATTTTGACTCTACATAGTAGCTCATTGGTGCATTCATGTAAACCTAAGAGTACTCTAGTAGAAGGATATTGATTTCAGTTTTAGGGGTCTTACAGCATATAGAATCACAAAAGCCTACTCACCAGACTGAATTCGCCAATGTTTCGGATCCCTTTCTGTAAAAGCTGCTACAATTAGTAGCTGGATTAATCCAAAGAAGGATGTAAATGCTGAAAGTGACAGCTTTGCTGGGTAATTTTTCACCACAGGGACCTGCATATTTACCAATTCCCATGAGACGTGATTGACGGTACATATATAAATTGTTACTCACGCTGATATTGTGTAGTAAATGAAAGTGAACCCTCTCTAACAGTTTAAGCTTTTAGATGAGGTAGTCACACAATTCAACAAAAGTTGTGTCATGAAACTATGCGATATAACGGATCGAAAATGGTTCCAATTACTAGTAGTATTTTAACAATGTTAATGATGTTGAGGGGTACCTGAAGAACAATCCAACCAGCATTTGATAAGCACTGGCCAATAAAGTAAACACAACCCCATGTCCTAGTAAGCATTTTCTCTGGAGAAGTAGTAATATATGTAGAAAAATTGCTTCCTCTTATAATGGGAGGGCCTTTGTAAAGAGTGATTATTATGGCACCTCCAACACTTGCTATGGTTCCCAGAATTTTCGCCATGACATCACGCCTCATTACGTGCACTTCTTCTAACCTAAGGTACACATACGAACATGTATTAGTATATATGATCATAGAAGAATGAACAAATACAGCCATACATTTAGATATAGTGGTCTAGGTGCTATTTTTATAAGCAGCTGTATATGATCTTATACCTTAGAACAGAAGCCATGACAAAAGTAATTACTGGAATTGAGTTATGCATAACTGATGCATAGGTAGGTGATGTATAATACAACCCTAACATATAAAGTCCTTGGTTTGCTGTGATTCCGTGAATCAGAAAACAAAACATTGTCATCACTAGCGCGAATTGCAAGTCAAAAAACTAAACTTAAAATTTTGGTAAGTTGAATTTTTTAATGCTACTTGCTTACCCCATAAATCCAAGGAGGAAAAACTGAAGCAATAGGGATAATTTGAGGGGTGGTTTTTCCCTCCTGTATAAACAAGAACATAAAGTTATATATTCCAATCAAAACGGGAAAAATTAACAACAATTTGTAGATATGTAGCTGCAAATCAGTACTCACTTTTCCAAAAAATAAGCAACAGGTCCTAAAAAAAGTAATGCAGCAATGTTTCTATAAACGATATACACAATTTTGCTAACACCAATATCCAGAGCAATTATACAATGTGAAATCCTGCAGCGCAAAACACCATGACAAATAATACTGCAAGAAGCTTCAGCTTCCCACGTGTACCACTTTTTGGTTCTTTGATTCTTCTAACTTCCATATCTTTGGTACTGTAAACACCATTGAAAGATGCCATTTGGAAAATGAAAATGTATACTCTAGGAACAGCCTCAATGGCATGTCAAAAGTATTTAAATAGACTAATTAATTATAATATCATCCATGCATAATGCGTGCATAGATTATAATTGCCACATGCTTCCCATGTAATCTCTCAAGTGAGAATGCTATTATCTGATCAAATCTCATGATCTTTTGATGAAGATTTTGGTTTTCCCAAAGAATTATGCTTCTTTTTCTCATGATCTTTTGATAAAGATTTTGGTTTTTCCAAAGAATTATGCTTCTTTTCCCCTTAGTCAACCAAAGATCTGACCTTCCTTTCGCAACTTTTAGCCGATATTAGGTAGGCTGTTTTTTTTGGATAAAAATGATGGTGTATGAGCCAATTTGCGCGAATCTACATTACTCCATGTCCATGCGAGACCTGCTAATTCGTACCAGTACAAGTATTAGGTCGATGTTTATCATCTTGTTTTGTTATCTTGTACTTTAGAAAGCAAACAAAAATTAAGACTGTAAATACCTTTAGAAGAAAGTCTCTTAAAAATGTGTTACTTGTATTAACAAGCTAGTGTTTTACCTTGATTAGTTATTCATGTGAAAACTTGAGTTGATAAATTAGCATTTCTTTTTGGTGGATTAGTATCCGTTTGCATCGTCTGCACATGTAACTTATCAACTTTGACATTGTCAAAAAGATCATACACTAACCAAGATGGATCGTAGTTTTTTTTAATGACCAAAAAAGGACTTTTTCTTATGAACAAATTTTCTGTATATTATCATTTCCCATTGTTTATTTGCTCTAATTTCAAAGCAACGTCATTGTGCATTGAATTAACTTTAGGATTTAGTCCAATAAGTTTGGTGTCCAGTATATACAGATTGCAAAAATACTCATCCTTGTGACTCGAGGAAATAAAATGTCATACCTTGTGTTGAATGGGCATTGGATAGAGTGTCATTAAGGTAGACAAAACTAAATCGTGGCACTTGATTGTGCAGATATTGAGAGCAAAACCATAACTTATTTAGCTAATTTTTTTATTTCAATAAAAAAATCTTGAGAAAATTGATCTTTAAGCCAAGTGTATTTCAGACTTCAGAGATGTTCTTTTATCAAACAATTTCTTTATTAGAGTTCTTTTACATTGGGGTTACCTCTGATTCAATCAAACATAATCATATAAAATAGATGGAGAATATCAATTTTTTTAATTCTTCACGACTGACCACTGAACAAAGGTTGCTTTGACTGAAGTTTCATAACATAACTCGTGATGATGAATATGAGAAGCAGGCTATGAGATATGAACACCTAATTTAGACAGTAAGATGACTTTGAATTTATGCAGGATCTCTCATTAGAAAATACAATTTGAATGAGTCTTGTTAGATTTTTCAATTCAGGGAAGAAATTAAAACAAAACAAAAAAATTTATCTTGTGGTTCCATCATAGCACCTTCCTAGCACTAAATGACATGACCCTACAAGCCAGGATTTGAAGCTTATGGGTTCAGAACTCTAGTTCTCCTAAGTTATTGGGCTCGGCCTAACCTGTATTCAACACATTGGCTCAGCCCCTGACACTATATGAATGCATAAAAACTGGAGAGTAGAGCAGAATTTTCAAACAAATTGTATCAGCCAATTCTATAGATTATTCACTGGGAGAAAGGAGAAGTGAAGGTTATAGGATCATCAGGAAGCGTATTTTGCACCAGGGTGGAATGGGCTTTGAAGCTCAAGGGAGTTACCCATGAATACATACAAGAAGATTTATTGAACAAGAGTGAGTTGCTCCTCAAGTTCAACCCTGTTCACAAGGTCGTCCCCGTGCTACTACATGATGATAAACCCATCGTTGAATCACTCATAATCCTTGAATACATCGACGAAACATGGAAAGGATACTCTCTGTTGCCTCAGGATTCTCATGAACGAGCTACAGCTCGTTTTTGGGCAAAATTTGTTGATGACAAGGTAGTTTTTTCTGTATAACCTTCCCACTTATCACAATTTGTTTTTATTTCTTGGCATAATCCAATACTCCAAAATAAAGGCATACAAAAGCTAGCAGATGTGTACCTATAGGACAGCACAGGTAAGGATGATTTATCTTTCAATTTCATTGGGAAAGAGGGTGGGCATCTAGATCCAATCTGATCTCTCTATCAGGTAAACTGTTTTGTTACTCCAAGATAGTAACATTCAGATAGCTTAAAGCCTTAAACTATGACACCAGTAAACATGATCTTCAGTCAACTGCAATCATATACGGTCAAACTCTCCATAACAGCATCGTTTGTCTCGATATTTATTTATTGCTATAGCGAAATGTTGTTATAGAGAACGTAATAACAAGAAAGATCGGTACCACAAAAAACATGGTTGTTATAGAGGATGACTCTTATAGAGAGGTCTAACCATATACAGAACCATTTCGGTTAACTTGGTGTGAAGAATGCAATTGAACTACAACATAATGGTTAAGATTCCTATTATTCACGAAATAATGTCACCACAAGAGAAGCTAGTCAACTACTTCCAAAGTGGTTTAAACTACTTGCGTTCCCTAGCAACAAACAAACCATGAGTCTCCTTTTATAATTGTTAAAAGTGTGCAGTGATGTCTCATTGATTCTGTGTGCAACTCCTCCTATTATTTGTCTATTGTTACCCCTTCTTTTCTCAGGTTTGTAAGGAGAATCGATCTTTATTATGATGGTTTTATATTGAAGTTATTGTTACGTATATTTCTGTGAGACCTGTATACAAACAGTCCCTCTGATTTGCAACGTCAAGAGCAGATGATGTGTGAACCAAGATGAAACCGAGGGAACCAAAGATCTTGATTGTACAAACATCATCGATCACCTCCGAACCAAATGAGGCTGCTATAGTATTATTTCTACAAGCCACAAGAACATGAAAATAAGAAGCTTATTCTATACTCTTCCAATCTAAGAATTAGATCTATTAACACATCAGTAAAAGAACTGAAACAGTGAAGGAAAGGAACGATTCCTATAATATTGACAATTTCTCTCCTTGTTCCTTTACATATACCATACGCTTCACAATTTCATTAGTATAGAATATCTATCTAATGTCATTTGCATTGGGAGAGTCAAAATATACATACATAAAAATGCTTTCACGACTAGCTGACACGTCGACAACGGACCCAGAAAGCTGTCCCTCCACTCCGTCCTCGAGCAACGGCTATTTCCTCATCAATGTAAAACCAGATGAAAAATGGATCCTTATCCTTATTGCTAGGTTCTCTTTCTTCTTTTCCCTTAATACTGATATCAAAAGGATCAAACGGTCCAAGTTTTATCCGAAGTCGCTCAAATACGAAAGCTAGGGTCTTATTCTTCCATGAAAATGGCCCTTCAAATGTCAAGAATCCAAGAGGCCCCAGGTAGACACCATTTTCGATCCTCTTTGCCTAAATTTTATTCAAACATGTCATTCATCTAGGATTTGATAAAAAGAAAACATCTTTGCTCTGCAGTGAAATTGGAGTTCATCATCTAAACAACTAAAGGAAGCAGACATTTAACTAGACAATTTAGGTGGCATACATAGCTCGAACAATATTTTGAATAGTGTGTATGCACTTGTTTATCTTTTTTTCTCCTTCAATTCTGTTGAGTGAAGTTGACACTATCATAGTCATTTGCAGAAGATCCCCAGTATAACAAATTATATCACTAGATACAAACTGACAAAAATTAGCTAACAATATAGGTCTATAAGATTGAATTTTTGATTTTATCTCATCTAACAGTTTAAAAAGTTAGAAACAAAAGGATCTGTTATTCATGTTCATTGCTCTAGCACCCGCTGCTCTCACATGCAAGTCTTTGAGAAACCATGTGTAATCATCTCTCTACTATGGTAAATGCTCAAGTTATACAAAGATAAGTCTCCTGCTTATTTGGAAGCTTTCATGAAGCAAAGTGTTATCCGGATTTATACAAACCATTACAAGAAGAGGGAAAAAATAAAGAAGCATGTAACTAACAAACAAAGTTAGATCACCCCATTAAAAGTAGAATTATTTAGTTCTTCTCCAAATGGGTATACATATTCAGATGTTATTCTCTTGTTTTATCTTCTATATTAATTCCCTTTGTTAATGTTAAGAGACAGATAAAGGACAAGTAAAGCTTACAGCTGCATCAAAACTCTGAATGGCTGTAATTGGGAAATATCTACATTTTCCTAACCCTTTCTGCAAAAATAATGCAATAAAAAGGCTTCATATTAGAATTTAGTATTGGACATCATAGGGATCTCAACAAAGCACAAGAAGGAAAGAAAATAAATTCAATAGCAAACCTCTGCAGTAAAAATGAGCATCCACGTCCTCCCGGGCGATTTGGTTCCACCAAGAGTTTCAAGAAACCTGGAGGAATCAATGGCAGAGAAAGCAGCCATGCCCATGATCTCCTCTCCCGGAACCTTTCTTGTTTTGGCAGCATTTTTCACTACTCTTACACTCTCTTCAACTTCCTAAAATAAAATTTACCCACATATTCACACAACCAGTAGGAAAATGAAAGTGAATACCCACTAAGGAAATATTATCCAAATCGCCCACGTTAATTTAGTTAACAAACTTGAATAAACTAATCAGCAAAAGGGTGTCCTTAAAAATAGAAACTTTTTTTACCAAATTAAGGCAACAAGCTAGCTGATGTGACCGTAGTCAAATGGGTTGAGATAATACGTATCCGAAGTTCGATTAAAATAGGTCGTAACTCAATTTGCTCTAACTCTTATTAAGTTCTAATTCTTCTTTTCTTATAACTTGTTTAAATATCTAATAAAATCTTTTTTACTTTATTATTTATGACTATATAACATATTAAACAAAATAGATGTCCTTTTAAAACATTTTTACAAGATTTCTCATAGGTCAATTCAGACTACATATCCGTTCTAACTTTTAAACGAGTTTGAATTGGAAGGATTGAATTGGGTTGTTCATATTTTTATAGGCCAATTTTTACACCCCTACTCGGACCAGTAGTCATCAACTCTCAGCTTGTTGGTCAAATGAAATCTTAAAGGCCCATTTTTTTTTGGTGCCCAACGAAGGGGGGCCAGGGAAAGCTACATGCCCATAAGGTCATAACGTTGTCCCTTCACCCGCAAGGATAGCCAAGTTGGTGTAGAAGAGAAGATGCCGCAAGGCCACGGTCGCGAGTTCGATCCCCCGCATAAATCTTCTTTGGTTGAGCTTTCATGCACATGGCTGCCAAGTGTGGTTAATCGGCGACGTGGTTTGCGACTATTGCGTCGGTCAAAGGGTTTACTCTGCGCACTCGAAAGAGTAGCGGCTGCGGGTTCCTTCGTCAAAAAAAAAAAAAAAAAAAAAAAAAACGCTATCCCTTCTTTCTAAACGGTGGTGCCCGAGGCACCTCATCTTCTTATTCTGGAGAGGTAAAATATGTATTAAGCCTTTGTTTGGATAGCTAAACATGCAAGAAAATTGACTTATAATCATATTGTTAGCAAAAAAGTTTTAAGACATACCATTAGACCATCCCAGCACCCATGTTTAATCACGCTCTGGAAACGGTCACAGGTTCATCACCAGACTTAGCTTCCTGTCTCCTCGCCAATATAACAGATCCTGCTCAAGTAAAGTCGTGACGAGCAACCCCAGTGCACAATATAAAAAGACTCTTCTACTGTGTTGTTTCACCGGTGTGGGAGAAATTATGACACTAATTTAGAGTGACTCACACTCGCTGTAAAGTTGAACAACATATAGTATTGCTAAGTTCAAATATTCTTACTATAGTAACATTCTGCAACAATTCACTTAAAATCCATGAAAAAGAAAAAGTGAACTGACACCTTGTTGGGTTGTTTGTTTTTTTTCATCTTGCTTGAGAATAGTGGTCCTTTTCGTCAAGAGTGACTCTGGTTTTTAGAGATGAGAATGTCAGAGAAGTTGGGAACTTGGTATGATGATAAGTTGTTTGGAAATTGAATGTTGAGGGATTGAGAGGGACAGAGAATACCCCAATTCAAGAGGAAAGAAGAAGACAGCATCGTTAAGTGGTTGTAGTTATTTCCTGTTAATTGAAATGAAATCTAGACGCTATTCTTTTGGTCCTTTTGTGTTGCTTTTTAGATTTGGTATGTCATACTAAGATAATTTCAAAATGAATTTCGTAAATTGATAGTGTAAATAATTTTTTCTAACGGCTTTGGTTTGCTTTTTTTTTCGTAAACTAAGAATCTATCGAAAATAACTTCTCTCTCAATATAGAATAAAGTATGCTATATTCTATCCTTCCATACCCACTTGTGGGACTATAATGACTTTTTTGTTGTTGTTGAGTGTAAATAATTTTATGCTACTATTTGTGTATTTTTATGGATTATAATATATTATTTACAGCATTTTTAGGTTGCCAAATGAGAATTTCTAATGGTCGTTTTTTATTTGATAATATAAATATTATACACTATCATTATACAAAAAAAAAATCCAAATTAGATATGGTCCATCATAATAAAATGTGGTTGCAATGTATATACCCGGTTCTGAGTTTTGAAAATTGCTGCATTCACTACTACCGTTTGAAAGAAAAAATTACTTAATTACGGATACCTTGTAGTAGCGATTAATGTGACCAATTAACCAAATAAGAAAATCACTTATTGCAAATAAGATTTTGTTGTCGCATAGAAGGAGAAAAATGTTGACTGATCTAACTAATATTAAACTTGGTAAAATGAACTGTTGACTTCAATTGAAATGCAACTATTTTTCAAATATTATTCATTTATTATATAGATAATTTTTTAGTCAAAGTCAGTTTTGTATTGTTGTACCTACTATTATTGTATACGCACAATAGGTTTCGCCATACCAAATAACTATTTTCACTAAATTTGGAACAGATGAAAAGACACCCTCTAATTTTTAAATTTGAGACTCACGGTTAATAAACCACTTCATTGACGATTCGGACACACCCTTAAATATTTCTAGAACAGTTTTAATAAGGATAACACTGTAAAACTAACATGTCTAGAACATTTTTAAGATGGATAACTTTGTGAAACTAACATCGTCCTTTTCCTGGTAGAACATTCAATATTAGGTATATTTTTTAAAAATACAAATCTAGGTATCTACTTATGCTAATTCATGCGTAACTTCGAACATGCTAATTGCCTAGATGCTCTAATCACGCTCAGTGGTGTTTGCATCCTACGTTAAATACATTTCATGAGTCTGCTCCACTGAACACAAAATGTCGACGAAAGTCCATATCGAAAGAGGGTGTGATAATGTAAAACCCTTGTAACAATTAGGGGTGGCCAACGGGACGAGTCGGGCGGATTTGGTGGGATCGGAGCGGGGCGGGTTTGGCGGGGAGGGGCGGGGCGGGACTGGCAGGATCGGATCGGGCGGGATTTTCCTTTTTTTTTTTGTACTTAATTTAAAAAATAACATATATCTATTTGATATATGCCGACAAAAAAGCGCTTTCAGACGCCGTTGATGACGCTTGAATGTTCAAAACATCTCAGGTCATCATTGAAAGTGTCGGAAAGTTCTTCTCATTCCCCCTCCAGTATTTCAGCAAGTCTTCACGTCCTTCTTCATTGAGAACTACTTGGTACGGTACAAAACCCTGCAAAACAAAAATATCAAACTCGTTAATTTGGTTAGTAGTGTTACCACCGTACATTCTATTTCTGAGGCTTTCAATACTAGCCGCAAAAACAACATGTCTTTTGTGAGGTTGTGTTGAAGAAGAAGAAGATGGTATGGAAGTCGGCAGGTTGCTAGCACTTTTTTGTTGGTAAAACCTATATACTTTTTTGCATTCGTCTTCTACGCTAGACAACACATCTTTTTTAGTTTATTCAATAGGTGGTGGGTGATTTGGATTTTTGGGACTTGGAGGTGGTAGTAATGCTATACAATCATAAATAATTTCAATAAGTGATTTAGTACCGTCTATTTTAATAGTCGGATTTAATACAGCATCAATAATATAAATAGTGGGAATAGGAATAAAATATTTTTTTATTTTGATAAAAAAATTAATAGCTGGTTTATCCATATATTCATTAAGCAATAAAAATATTAGAGCTATATAAAACAACATAGTTGAAATAGTAGGATAATATATACCGGAAATTTTTTTTGTTGCTTGAAAAAATTTCTCTAGAAATACAATAAGTTCAGAAATTTTTCTCCAATCGCTATCTACAACCATATCAGCTGAATTTTAATTATGGGAGTTAAAAAATAAAGTTATAGGTTTTCTATAGTCATAAGCAACAAGTAGTTGCAAGTATAAAGAATTTCACTTAGTGGGTACTTCTTCTGGAATTTTCTATAAGGTAGTTGGCAATTGTGACAAGTTTTTTTATATTCTTTTTTCCGTTGTATTCTATTATTTTTAAAAATAAAGTTTATAACAAATTGTATTTTACTAAGAATGTCTTCAAAAAGTGATAGACCATCATTTACAACTAAGTTATATATATGACACGCACATTTTATATGAAAATGATCTGGAAAAGATGGAGTTAAACTATTTTTTAAAATTGTAATAGCATAATTGTTAGAAAAAGCGTTATCTAATGTAATAGTCATAATTTTATCAGTTATTTCGTAATAATCGCATACTTGATAAATATTTTCTGCAATAAAAACATCAGTGTGCCTATCATCTATATATATCTATATGCTAAAATACGTTTTTGCATAAATCATTTATAATTTATCCAATGACAGGTTACCGTTAAATAATCATGGTCGTTAGTACTACGGCCTATATCAGAAGTGATAGTCACTTTGCCATTAAAATGACAGAATAAATAACGTAAATATTATTGATATTCATGTGCAAATTTAAATACATCTCTCTTAACAGTTGATCTAGGAAAACCATTAAAAGCAGGATTATACATTTCTCTAATGTAATGAATAAAACCAGGAGATGAAGAAAATGAAAAGGCAAACCCTCCACAACAACTAATTACTGCTTCCCTATCTCTATGTTTATTGTAATTAGGGCCTACAATTCCCCCCGTCGTGGGGTTAATTTGAACATGTACTTAGTCCGGGAGAGTATGTGAACCTTGTCCCGATGGAGCGGGTGTTTGCGCACCCAGTTTTGAAGCCTCGTATTAGGCATACCTAGCTGGATGAGCCCTTGCTACGTGTCTCATTAAACCCCCCGTCCCACCGTGACCTTTTCCAGTTTTAAATTTTAAAACATATTTACAAATTTTACATCTAGCTACTTGATTCTCTACGTACCTATCAAAAAATGTCCATGCATCTGATTTTAATTATCGATTTGCTGGACCTCGTCTCATACTAGGGGGAATAGGAGGCATTCTAGTTGAAGGTGCACTAGTGGGTGTGTTGTCATCTACATTAGTAAGTGTATCATCTAGATCATCGTCTAAATTAAAGTCTTCTTGAGTTCCAGAAAATAGCTCCTCGTCTAAATCTAATGGTATTGCAGGAAAATGTTCAGTATCAACAAAATCATCCTGTGTGGGAATAGGATTCTGTCTAGAAATAGGATGACTAGAATAAGTACCATTGCCTTTGTTGCCCCTACTAGAATAAGCATGACCCTTACCCTTACTCATAAGCATACATTTAAATCCTTCCATTTTAATTATACTAATAAATAATTAAAGTAAATGAAATTAAGTGCGCTAAATAAAATAAACAGAAAATAATAATTTAATTAAGGAATGAATGTACAAAATGCCGACGTAACGTCGACGTGTAATCGAGAGGTTGAAAATTGGAACTTTGCTCGATGGAAGATCCTCAAGCTAGTTGCCAACTTCACTCCCAAATGAATAAATAAATTCAATATTTAGTAGACAATGTAGACTTGTAGAGAGATAGATTGAGAGAATAAAGAGATTGTAGAAAGATTTGTGAGAAAAGTGAAGCGAAAATGAGGTATTTATAGTTGGAAAATTGGTTAAAGTGTAAATATAATAACTTATGGGTTAAAAATAAATATTAAGGGGTGGGGGGTTGGGGGAGGGGGAGGCCAAAAATGGTAGTTGCACAACGGCCAAAATGTAAAATGATCGTTGGTGCAACGCTTAATTGTGCAAATGAGAGTTTCGGACGGATCGGGGCGGGACCGGGACATGGACCGAGGCGGGCCTGGGGCGGGCAGGTACGGGTCGGGACGAGAACATGTCCCGTCTCGGTTTGAGTCCCGTACCGTAAAAAAAATCTTTTTTTAAAATGTCGGAGCGGGACCGGGACGATGTCGGGGCGACCCAGCCCACTGGCCAACCTTAGTTACAATGTTGTGTTCCTTTTTTTTTTTTTGGAACCAAGAAGAAAACCGGACTGCCAATTAACTACAAAACGTCTAATTCCTCTCAATCTTATTAGTGTATGTTTTCCCGTTCACATTCAAGGAACATTCCACTAAAGTCTCTTTCCTTCTCACATTTTTTCTTTTTGTTACAATGAACCACGCCACAAACCGAACAGCATAAAACTTCAGTTTTTCTTTGTAACTAGTGTTGTACGCCCTAAATTGTAACATTCTTCAATAAAACAGCAATTCATCCTCAGTTCTGGGTGAAATATATAATTTTTACCCTTTCAAGGAGAAAAAATGAAAAAGACAACAAATCCATCGCCAGTGTAAGTGCATGCCCACATTTGTATATCACCACGCCCTCTATTTCATTCAACTGTACACAGTTGGATCTGAAAGTATAACTTGAAATCCATATCATATATTCACCAACCTTCAGCAAAAAAGAATTCCCAGTGTGAGAAACCAGCCAGTCCCAAAAAAAGGTGTGGAGTCAGACGCAGGGGTTGGAGACCAAAAGACTTGATAAGAAAGCGTGTTGATTTTACATACCGTATGATTTTGTTCTGCACGATAAGTAACATTTGTAGATGGGGAAGTATGTTTTAGTGTCCAAGAAAATATAGGGCCCGGGTTATATAAAGATCAGCTCATAAACTAATAGTCGCAGTCAGTATCGAGAATTGAATAACAGATGTGCAGCTCGCATGGGCTTAAGTTTCAACGCCAAAATTTTAGTAAGCCATGATGGGCACAAATGTATAACCAAATAACCACATACTGGATATCATTCTAGATAACAATACATCACCAGATGGAGGTGAAAATAACAAAAACCAGAAGCAACACCACGCTATGGGGACACTAAACTGATGAACATTTATGTGTATCTGAACAATGGACCAACTTCTGTTCCAATAAATGCTGCAGAGGACCTCGCGTATGTGTTGCACTGCTCTAGCGGCATGCAATGAAAACCTTATATGCTCACTTAACTTGCCTCTGAAAACACAATTCAAAATGTAAAGGGTTGTGTTAGTGATCATCAGCTTCAAACTGGATACCAAAAGCAACCATCCTTGGAATATATAGATGCATGCACAAAACTCCAACATCAAAAAATCAATGCTCAATCCTCTTAACTCAGTTTGACTGGATAATTCCTAGAATCTCGCAACTCAAAACATGGTTTTTTGTCAACCAAAAAGGTTTATGCGTAGTAGCAACAAAAGGAAGCAAGAAGTCCACCTTTTGAGTTACCTAAGTTGTTTATGCACTATCAGCAACAGTAGGCAGTGCAGTAATTTTCCCCACAGCAACAGTTTTCCCTGCAGAAATGGCAGTAATTATGATCCTATGTCGTGTGATGATAAGAGAAACAAAAAGCAACGCAAGGTTACAAAACACAATGGTTTCTTACCTTCAGTGCGAAGAGTGAATCGTCCAAGTTGTGCAAAGTCGGAGAATTTCTCTACACATATCATATTATTCACCTGCCATGATAATTTCAGAAGGATCAAATACCAAGTCAAGACAAAAACTCAAGGATCTAGCTTTAAGGAAAACCAACAAAAAAAAGTGAACTTGAAAGAACAAGGGAATTCAAGGTAAAGTAAAGATTATGGCCCCAAACTAGAAAATCATCATCATTTTCTGTTAGAAAGATGGGACGAAACACACAACACATTGTGCTTCCCCCCAACTAATTACACTCAATGAAGCAAGCACTCAACAGCTTCAAGACGCAGTGGAATTCACAAACACTGCCTGAGAATTGTGACTTTCAGCAAATTCAAATGATAACTTGAAGTAACTCAAAAATATGAAGACAGAACCATGAGTCAATCTAAGAACCAAGTCTTCCAAACCTACAGGTCTACAGGTATTCGGTTAGACAGCTAACCTGAACACGGCATAAAACAATAGCGCCATTCTTTACAAACAGAGGTTTTTTCTTCATAGGCTTCTTTGTTTTTAGATCAATCTGCTGCATCAGTTCAACAATCTCACATTCCTCAACAACCGAATGGACATGCAATATAGCTTTGTATCCAGCAGTAAAAATAGCCTGAGAACATGGAAATCCATTAACAGACTAGTTGCACATGTGCAATTTATGAGGTAATGAAATGCTAAGTTAGGGTTGGATTCATACATTGTCCAACAGCTCTAGGATCTGTAACTGTGCAACAAACTCAGTAACTGCAGGTATTGGCTTTGCTGCAAATAATAAACTTGTTAGAAATAATAAAATGCTAATTTGGGGTTGGATTCATACATTATCCATCACAAATGATAGCCTAGAACTTGAGATTACAATATGAAACCACATTTGAATTTTTCACTAAACAAAAGACAAAGCATTTACTTCCTCTCTTCCTTACCAAAAAATCTTCCTCTTACCTTTATTTGTTATCAGACTACATAGTGATTCACTACAAATGTATGCTACCTCAAGACCGGCTACAACTCAATGTGTGTGTGTTTGTTTCCCAGATAAGGAGCTACATCTCAGTGTTAGTTTGTAATCAAATAGCTCCTAGTACATTTTTTATGAGTTGAACTTGCAACCATTTCCTATTTGTTTCAATGCTTTTTCATTTGAACACATAAGAGCTACAACTTATTCATTTACATTACTTTGTTCTAATTGTCAGACATGTCAGCCTCTCATCGCTCAATATCCAACTAACCTGCCTGCTTAAATAAAATGCTGTCAAAAGCTGTATCTTTTGCACCCTCAGAACACATCTGATCTGGCAATTGGTCTCAAGACTAAAATTCACAAATCCCCAAAAGAAAATGATTTAAATCACAGGCTGAATGATGAACAGTCTAGACAGTTCCAAAAAAAAAGGCAAAAGAGACCACATACATAGAATTAAATACAAGCCTTGTATTTTTCTCATTTTGCTGCACTAACTTTGTGCTTCTTTCTTATGGCAATAAGAATTGACCCTTATTCATCAAAAAGAATGTGTCTACAACCCCTGAAATACATATATTTAAGGGTGCACGGGAGCATGTGGATAGACTAGGAAATATACTACTATGACTTAATCCGAAACTAGTTGGGTTCCTAATCTAGTATTTCTAATTCCATCATGGTTTATATCGATGAAGTAACTTTTTCATCCCTCAACCTTCCATCACCGGAAACACTGTCCTTGAGAACACCCATTGTATGCTGAAGACGGAAAAGATCACAGACCATAATTCTAAGGTAAAGCTGCAGAGTAGTAGGAGATCAGCCACTTGTTTTCCTAATCTTACTGTCCTTGAGAACACCCATTGTATGCTGAAGATGGAAAAGATCACGGACCATATAAGGTAAAGCTGCAGTGTAGTAGGAGATCAGTCACTCCTTTTCCTAATCTTTGACTTTACAGCATCATCTAAAAAACACCCTTCTTTTCTTAAATTCTCAAAAGTACAGACTGCTAACCACTTTGCACACCCAAGTGAAAAAAGGCTACTTTTTTAGCAAATAAACAGTAACGTATTCAGCAGTGTAACACTATTCTTTCTCATGCCATGTTATGTTATCATATATATATATCACTAGTTTACATCACATAGTCATTAGCTGTACAATGTTTCTTCCAATCATTAAACCATTAGCAATAGAAATAATCAACAATAATCGGTATAGATCAAGAAGATGATCAATGCCAGTTCATTATAACAAGGAGATAGATTAATTGGAGAAAACATACCAACACTGCACAAAACAAAGCCTGACAAAATGTCATCTTCCTCAATTCCAGATAACCTGACACGTACATTTTCCCCAGGACCAACGTGTCTTACTCTGTCTTCATCACAGAATATGGCAAGAACTTTCACAGCAGCCTGTAAATCAGGTGGTGAGATGAATTTCCTCAAGTATTCCATCAATCACAAAACTCAATACGATAAAGGTAAGAGAAGGCCAGAAGATAGCACCTTATTCGGCATAATCAGTAGATTATCACCTTCACGTATGCTTCCAGACTCAATTTTACCCATAACGACAGTTCCCATGTCTTTAAATTTATCAATAATAGGTATTCTGCAAAGAAAATGGAAATTGGCAAACAAGTAAACAATTTGGCACAAGTTTAGAGGAGAATTAGGAGATCAATAAAGCTTTATTGTGCAAATAGTTTTGGAGGTTCCAGGATAGAGGTACAAGCTCTATTGGAGGGGGGTGATAGCTGACAAGTATGGGAGTGTGGAAGCAGGTTGGAGAACTAGAGGTGGAGAGATGTTTTGGGATTTGAGATTCAGAAAGGATTTCCTCGACTGGGGACTGGGGTCAAAGATTGCTAGACTTACTTCACAGGACAGTTAATTCGGTTGACACCACCGATGCTTGGCGGTGGGGCTTGGGAAATAATTGGGCGTTCTCTGTGAAGTCTTTTTATGAGAAACTCTTAAGTAGGGAGGAGCATGTAAATCCATGTAAATGCAATATGGATTCCAAGGGTCCCGAGGAAGGTGTGCTTTTTCACTTGGCTAGCTGCTAGAGGGGTGATTTTGACAGTGGAAAATCTGAGAAAACGTAAGGTTATCTGGATCAATTGGTGTCACATGTGCAAGGAGGCGGGCGAGGACGTGGACCATCTACTCTTTCAATGCAGACTAACCTTGAGGTTATGGTGGGATATGTTTAGGTGGTTCGGCACGCCATGGGTAATGCCAAAAACTGTGAAAGATTTGATGTTTAGTTGGAGGAGCGGGAGAAGGAGGAGAAGACTCGGGGCTTGGAACGTCGTTCCACTTGCTTTAATGTGAGTGGTGTGGATAGAGAAATAGAAGAGTTATTGAAGAAGTAGAGTCGAGTTTCTCTCGTTTGAGGAGTAGTTCGATCCCTTGTTTTCTTTTGGTGTACACAGAAAATTCCTTGTTGTATAGATTTTTTTTTGTAGATTCTTTACCTTTTGGTATACCCCTTGTATACGGCCATTTTGGCCGTGTTTATGAATGAAAGAAAAAAAAGAAAGAGGAATTGCGTTGCTTATGAACAGGTGAAGGAAACAAGAGCAGTGATGCAAATAAAATAAGAGATTAAAAATATATTGCAGATACAACTTGCAAGTTTTACTCCTTAGTCCCAACTTTACTTCTCAAGATTAGGTCCTATTTTTCTTTCACATTTTATCTTTCCCTTCAATGATTGTGGATTGCGCATCGTTAAAATATTGTCAAGCAAAATAAACTAGAAGGTTAGTGTTGGAATTAGGAAATATGGGTGGAGCAAGGAAACAGAAACAAGAAGATGCCACCAGCTTAGCAGAATGAGGTACCAGAAGTACCTCAATGGACCATTAGGGTCTCGAGGTGGAACTTCGACAGCATCAAGGACTTCAAAAAGGCATGGACCACTCCACCATGGGCATACACTTTTCTCCATTCTAGTTTTCAAATTTGAACCCAAAAGCCCGGAGATGGGAAGGAACTTAACATCTGAAATTCAAGCACAAAAAGAACAGGAATCAAACATCTGTTGCTTAGCTAATATGTAGAATATTTAAACAAAGTAGAGAATAACTGTTAACAAATTTACATTCAAGATACGAAAATAAATATGATAAGTACATGCCAAAGAAAACCAAAGAGTCTCTACTAACATTCTATTCCTAGATACTTGGAACTTATTTAAAAGTACTCTTTATGTTTTATTTTATATGACAATGTTTGACTGGCAAGGAGTGTAAGAAAGAAAGAGAAGACTTTTGAAATTTGTGGACTTAAATATGCCATAACATTTGTGTTTATAAGACTCTTGAAACTTGTGATCTTAAATAAATCATAACCATTTATATGGCAATAAAAGCTTGTCAATAAGGAAATAGGCTCACATAGGATCATCACATGAACTTAATTAGACAGCTTGAATCAATACATGTACGGAATGTTCCTTCTCAAAAAAGTGCATGCAAGTAATGTTGAAAATGTAATTTTACCTTGCAGTGGATAAGTGGCTCGAGATACAACAAGTAAACCCTAGTGACTAGTACTTTATACTAAAAGGCTAAAAGCACGATCAGACACTTCTATGTAGAAACTTTTTTCAAAATGAAAAGCTCGTTGAGAGGATATGAAATCAGGTTCAGATAACAGATTACTTTACCACATTAAAATTGCAAAAGACATCAAACAAAAGAGGCAATCCGCAAGTAAATAATACTTCTGTACCTTTCTTGACATTGTACCCAGACGATCTCAAGAATGGAATCATTTTTGACTCAATCTCATCATACCTGCATGAATCAACTGGATCAAGATTAGTTGCTAGTATATACAGGATATGATAATACAAAATCGAAATAGTAGACGGAAGATCACCTTTCTTTAGACCAGTTGACAGTAGGATCATCCATCTTATTTACAACAACAAGAAGCTTTGTGACCCCAAGGGTCTTTGCCAGTTGAACATGTTCACGTGTTTGCCCACCTCTTTCATATCCAGTTTCAAATTCACCCTTTCTAGCAGATATAACCTTCAAACCAGAGCAGACAATGATCAACAACGATTACTATGCCACAGTCCCAACCTAGTTGGAGTCGCCATATGAATCCTCACTGTCCAATTCGCTATATTTGGACACATTTTGTTCCAATATTCAATAATTTGGGGTTTAAAGTTTCCAAATAAAGAGTCAATTCACATATCATGAAAGACTTAAGCGGTATAGGGCAAAAGTTCTTACCAGCACACCTATGTCAGCTTGAGATGCTCCACTGATCATATTGGGAACATAGCTCTTATGACCCTGGTGACAAATGGAGCAATAATAAAAAAGATGTAGAGAGAGAATGGAAGCAAAAGTTGAGAGTACATAGATTACCAAGAAAATTACAATTTACATGCAGCAGTTGCAGGCAAAATATTAGTAAATCAACATATAATAGTCTTGATTTTTGTTTCTTTACCCCAAGGATGTGGCTTAGTAGTGAATGTAGTGGGAGGAGAACCACAAGTCTCAAGTTCAAATCCCAGCAGAGGAAAACAACAAAAGGTGATTGCTTCTCATCTCTCTAAGCCTTAGTGGGTAGAGTTACTTGGTACATATGCTAGTGGGAGGTAAGCATGTAACCGGTGGAACAGCCGAGGTGCGTGCAAGTTGGCACGGACACCAACGTCAAATAAAGTTAAGAAAGTTTGCTTTTTTTGTTTCTATTACACCTCGAATCATTATTTATCATTTCATTTTAGGCGTAAAGACAAAACCCCAAAAAATACTCCAATTTTAATCAAGTGTCAATCAGTCTATTAGTAGTAGCTCTCTAAGACTCTTAACATCGCTTCATTAACAAAATAAAAAACTAAACCTCGTCTTAAGCTTTTCGACTTTCTCTTTCCATGTAGTAGATATAGGATCAAAGGCTCAAATGACAAAATTGTAAACCAAAGGAAAAGAAGATTTAAAGCTTGAGACACTGTTGAAGACGAGCTAAAGAAAATGTAAAAGAGGAGATGAACGTCAATTTCATGACGACGCAAAACGGGACAAAAAAGGGCAGCCTGGTGCACTAAGCTCCCGCTATGCGCGGGTCCGGGGAAGGGCCGGGTACGCAGTCTTGCATTGCATTTTTGCCCGAGGTTGTTTCCACGGCTTGAACTCATGACCTCCTAGTCATATGGAGGCAACTTTACCAGTTACTCCAAGACTCCCCTTCGACACAAAACGGGACAAAGGGGATTTATTTATGATTTAGGATCAACATGAGACTTCTAAACCCGAATTCCCAACTATCACTCATTAGTGATATTACTAAAACACCGCTTTTTATACTTGTGGTGTCTAGGCCAGTTTGCACGCACCTCGACTAATTTCACGGGGTACCTGCTACCTCCCACCCGCACAGGTACCGGATAACTTTGTCTATCAAGACTTGGACAGATGGAAAGAAATCACCTAGTGTTTTTGCCTCCGCTGAATTTGAACTTGAGACCTACTATTCTCTTCCCACTTCATTGACCACTAGGCCACACCCTTGGGTGCATTACTAAAGCATGGTTGCTTCCGACAAGGTTAAATAATACAAATTAGATAGTACCAAAACACTAATATGGTATAGAGACTCAAAACTTTACATAAAGGAAAACTTTCTATAGATCTTTGAAACCATGGGGTAAACAACACCCCTCATGCACATAAACTCGTCACTTAATACTCAACACTTTTTCCTCCCGTGTACAAGGTAAACGGGAGAAACAATGAGGATAAAAAGTTACCGGGGCATCTAGAATTGTAAATCTTGTTGTCTCTGTTTCAAAATATGCTCTTCCTACTTCAACTGTTATTCCCTGAAAGAAAGTCGCAACAAAGAAATACACAAATGTCACTTGTAAGCTCCCCACAATCCCAGCTCCAACAAAAGGAAGTAATACACCAATTTCAGTATAAAAAGAAAAAAATAAATAAATATATATATAAAACAATACCTTCACTCTCTCCTCTTCATTTGTATCCATAATATAGGCCATATACCTAAAAGACAATTGAAAAGTGAAGTTAAGAAGCTAAAAGGAAAAGCAATAATTAATTAAAGACGGGGTGCGGAAGATCACTCAACATGCAGGAAAATAAACTGGCTGTGGACCCTCTTCGAACTCATATTATCAATAATTGTGCACTCAAATTTGACAAGATGGCATCACGAGATATTCTATCTCAAGAATAATCAAGCATGAAAATATCAAGAAACCATGCAAACAACGCTAACAAGCAATTAGCTTCAGGAATCAGGCATTTGTCCGTCTTTGCAACTATCTCTGGCAGACAAAAGACTCAGTTGGACTCTAGGAATGTCCCAATCTTATCAGAATTAACAGGAACTAGTAACCGAATGTTTCATACATCAACTCAGAAACTTTAAAAGTTCTAGCAGTAAACTGTGAACCAAGCTTCGAAAGTACAACTTCACGTCCACCAAATTCGATCTCCAATTAAAATAAAAATACCAGCAGAATTGCAGATGGCTGCTTGTGTAAGAAATCGATCATGTTATGGAAACAGAACAACCCCCCCCCCCCCCCCAAACAACCACCACCACAAAATCCTAAACTTGAACATCAGAAGATAAGCACTACTGAGTTGTAATAAGAATAGGACATGAACATATACAACTTAAGCTCTCTAATGAGGCTAATCAGACATCAGAGAAGTAACTCAGTTATCACCATGCAAGAAAATGACAAATAGATGGTCTAAATCTTCCAATTATCATATCTCATTATTGTCATGGGGGCTGCACTTCTTGTCATTCACATTTGAATAAAAGAGTCAGAGAAAGCAAACTATCACAATTTGCATGTAAAATTGCAGATAACCTACTTGTCGATAATGGTAAAGTATAAATTGCAGATAACCTACTTCTTGCATGATATCCTCAAAAGAGTGGACAATGCAAGTAGTTTATTTAAAAAGAGTTCTGGGTGAGCCGTGGTCCATTTGTCATTGGTACTCAGTAGATTATGATTCCAACAACCAAAATTCATCTAACTGATGAGATAATATAAAGAACGGTAAAGGCTCAAAAATGCCCTTAACCTATTGGAAATGGCTTAAAAATGCCCTCCTTCCACCTATTGGGTTAAAAATGCCCTTAACATTTTCTTTAGGTTCAAAAATGCCCCTTAGTTAACAGAAATATGACATGGAATTTCATTAAACAAGTGGTCATTTTTATTGGTCCACATAAATTTCTGACCCAACACAAGACCCGACCCGAACCAACACCCAAAACCCGTTTCTAATAAATCTAACCCAGTCTTTGTGTCTTTTGCACCTCTAGCTAGTTCCTCTTACATGGTGATTTAAGGTACCAAACACTGCCTTGAAGTGGATTTAACAAAATCTCTCGACATATCTTGCTGCCGCCATTGCTCGTGTCAGCTCAAAGAGCAAAGCCAAGCAATAGTAAAACTAATCATCAAGTTCTGTGTATATTAATTTTCACAAAATCAGCTAAGTCCTCAATAACCACCCATTATGAGGTATTGAAAAAAACATCAGCTGTACAAGTTCTTAAGATCCCGTTTTGGGTATTTCATTTCTATATATGAATTTTACTAAATCAGCTATAGTTCAAAAGAACCCACTTTGGATACTTAATTCCGTTGAATTCTCCCAACATACAGTGAGCAGAAAAACGAGTAAAGGAGAAGAGAAAGGGAGATTGAGTAGAAATTATTTGAGGAGTAAGGAGAAGAAAGGAAAAGCTTAAATCACCATGTGAGAGGAACAATAGGTGTAAAAGATACAAAAGTTGGGTTCGGTTGATTAGAAACGGGTTTGGGTGTTGGTTCGGGCTGGGTCTTGTATTGGGTCAGAAATTTATGTGGACCAATAAAAATGGCCACTGGTTTAATGAAATTCCATGTCATATTTCTGTTAACTAAAGGGCATTTTTTAACCTAAAAACCATTAAAGGGCATTTTAAACCATTTCCAATAGGTGGAAGGAGGGAATTTTAAACCATTTCCAATAGGTTAAGGGCATTTTTGAGCCTTTTCCGTACAAAGAATCAAGATAAACCGAGCTTCATATTTAAAATGTTATCACAGGTTATCCCACGAACCAGGAGACCACTATGTTATGACAAGTTCCACCAATTAAGGAACACTGACAGCATATCTTGACTGTAGTACGCTAGTAAAACCTTACCAGCTCTCTCTGTTTTTATCCTTAGCTTCTTTCTCGTACTTTTGTATAGTACGGTCATCAACTTGACCACTAAGTAATAGTATTTGTCCTCCAATAGTTGACTTCCCAGCATCTGCAGGTGATATGGAAACTCGTTAAGTAATAATTATATGATGTTTCCCAGTTAAGCAATTAGATTCCTGCTAGTTACCAATCAGCTTTGGGAAGTCATTGACAACTTTCACATAAAAAAAAAGTGATTTTGCATCCTTTTTAAAAATTGGTACAAGTAGTAGAAAGTGATCTTGTATCAGACAAACTGCACATGCAGAAACGGATTATACTAGTTCAATAAGTTGGACACAGCTTACCTACTTTCACCAAAACTCAAACATCACCATTTCTATTTCAAGCAACAGCTAATTTGTGACCAAAGCAGGAATGGGGAGAGAGGGTGAAAAACAGACTGACATAAAATAACAAAAAAGTTGAGGAAAGATACATAAAGGACTACATCCCCACAGTACATAAAAAAGTAAAGAAATACAATTTTGAGCAGATAACTTCCCCTTAAAAAGAAAGATCCCCAAACACTGGCTTGGACGAGGAAACAAATAAATTGCCAAAACCTATAAGCCCTAAATGATAGAACGATATCAGTACTAGAAAAGAATTAAAAAGAAGAAAAATATTGTACCAACAATTATTTAATACTCCATTTCTTCTTCTAGCATATTATTTTGTTTGCCTTACTTTCCTTCTTGACACTTGGGAGATTTGTTCTCATCAAGCTTCACTACAATGACAATCGTGCATCAAGAGGATAAAAAGTAAGACTTACCCACATGACCAATAAATACCACATTCAGGTGCCTCTTTTTATTGACTTCAACGTCCACCTGAATATCCTCTGGGGGTGAAGTTTCTTTTCCAGCGGCGCCCTTTGGCTCGACGTGCTTTGGCTTTAAGTCTGGATGTGCTTCATCTTTCAACTCTGTTACCATCAATAATGTAAGCAATTACATAACAGTTTGACTAAAATGGTTTCAGTAATCTAAAGAATATCATCTTTCAGCGAAACAATCTAAAATCCAAATACACCAAAACTTCTCTCCCTTCTTTTTCTTATTTCTGAAAACTTGCATACACCAAAATTCCCTATGAGTAATGTAAAAAAGTAAGGAGATAAAGAGCTTTAAAAACAAGAGAGGAACAACTCTCATTGAAGGGTGGCTGCTTGAATATCTCAACAAGAATTCTCTCAAGGTCAACTTTCATAGATATACTACCCAAAACAAGGCACATCTGGCAATTTAGCGTCATACTACTAAGCTTTCCAGATACATCTTTGTATAATCTGAATCAAAATGGATCTACCAATATCACCAAAACATCAATGTCTGTGACTGCAAGATTGCCAAGCTGTGACCAATATATCTTCTCTGCAGAGCAGAATCCAGAGAGAGAGAGAGAGAGGCACAAGTAGCAACTGATCTCCCTCTTTTGTGTGAATAGATTAAAAGAAAAAGGATCAATCCCCATTATACTGACATCTTTCTGCAACATAGAGCCACCATTTTAGGGCAGATGACATGAGCCACTTCAGTTAATTTCAGCATGATTCTTTTCTCCGGTCAAGTAGATCAACAGGAATCACAAATAACATAAAATACTAAGCTCAACAAGAACTAAATGATACATAATCTGTTCATGAATCTACCTACCATCTTCCAGCATATCAGGCTTTTCAACATCATCTGGCTTCTGCTCTTCTGCCATAACACTATCCTCTACCATTTAATAAACAATCAAACGTCATCTACAAAGTTCCTAATAATATCAATGGGGATATGAAAGCAGGGAAAGAAGCATATCTACATATATGTGAAAGAACAAATGTACAAGATATCAAAGAACAGATTTTAGAAAAAAATTAGCAGAAAATAATAACAAAATCTAACAGCCTTTGCTACTTGAAATACTAAAGAAGGATATTTTGATTGTTGAAAAGATAAGTAATTACAAAAATCACGAGTTTGGAACTCCAGTAGATATTTTCTTGTGTGAATTGCCATCCAAAACTAAAAGCATCAATCCCTCACGAAGCCTACTGAAAGTAGTGATTTGACACACTCTTAACCTTGTCAAAGCTACTTGAACCCCCACCCCAAAAAAAAAGATTTATACAAAGACAATGTCAAAGTTAACAGTAACATTAATCGCATCTAAATATATGACCAACAAAACAATTTTTCAAAAATTTTCCATGCTCCTGGCAATATTCCCCACCCCCAACCAGGAAAATAAAAAGAAGTCTTACACGGACCTCCAGGCCCAAAGGAGCAAGGAATATTTCAATATACACAACAACAGGCCTTACTTTTAAACCACAAGAATTTTCAATGATGTGGGTAATAATTACTAATCCTTGGAGACGGGGAGGAGCAGAAAGGGGAGAGGGATCAATTTAAATCATAGGCTCTTTTTTTACAAGTCAATTTAAATCGTAGGGGCTTATCCATGATTTATGGGCATCAGAGGCATAGCAATTAGCAAAATCACTTCCAAAAATTACAAGCAGGGAAGAACATCAGTGAAGTTGCTACAAACCTCCATCAGCCTTGTCATGTTTTATAGTTTCATCGGGTCTTCCGTCTTCCACGTTAACCAACACACAATCTTCTGCTGACATTCAATCACATAACATTCAAAACCATCTTTCCTTACAGTAAAGACTTGTAAGCCATTAATGGTCAACTTTAATGATAAGTGGATAAAGAATCTATGGCTTCTTAATAAAGTCTTGGTGGAAATAAAAATGCAAGAAATCATAAAACTGCTAAAATTAACGTTTTACCGGATGAATCAAGCTGCAGCGCCTTGATGTCCTCTTCAATATCTATCACATTAAACAACCAAGAAATATGGCATTCATTAATCCATCGTGATCCTCCCTAACAATCTCAGAAGTTATTAACTATAGAGGGTGAGTTTGGTATGGATGAATATGTTTCCCATGGAAAACCCAACATGTTTCTGTAGAGAATGTTTTCCTTTAGAAGATATCATTTTTGTTTACTTGAGTTTAGAACCCAATACTAAGGGAAACTATTCATAGAAAACTGTTATCTTTTGTTTGAGCACATTAAATTGCTTCAACAAAATTTCATTGACATCTTGCTTATATACACAATGTACCCAAGAACAAAAACTTCGTGAAATTAAAGGGAATAAATCACGTTGTTAGTGGATAGTTGTTGAATGAAACAAAATTATCATAACCGTATAGCTGATGATAATAGGTAAGCTACAAATAAGATTTGTCCAGATAAGAGTTGATAAATAAAAGTTGTTATTCAATTTACCTCCAGTACTTATTAACTGCTAATTGAATTAAATTGCCATGATTAATCTAAGGGCGTATTAATCTAAGTGGATTACAACACTTATATCACTGACTCAATTATAGAACAGTACAACCAATGAATAAAATTAAAGAATAAGTTTAAAAGAGATTATCCAGGAAATAATACAAGGTAACCAAACACTGGAAGATGATATCACCGGATAAAACATTTTGTCATTAAAACACTCCAAAGAGCAAATTGTCTTTTAATGAATCTTCATGAAAATGACTACTACACAGTTACTGAGTTCACCTAAAATAAGCGACTGGTAGTCGATTTCACACAACAACGCACTTCTAATCTAACTCGGTATAAAAATATCTTTTGTCATTAAAACACTCCAAAGAGCAAATTGTCTTTTAATGAATCTTCATGGAAATGACTACAACACAAATACTGAGCTCCTAAAATAAGGGACGGATAGTTGACTTCACACAAATTAAACAGCTTCTAATCTAACTCGGTATAAGAAGTAAATTTTGTCATTAAAACACTCCAAAGAGCAAATTGTCTTTTAATGAATCTTCACGAAAATGACCACTACACAATTACTGAGTTCTCCTAAAATAAGCAATGGATAGTCGATTTCACACAAAATAAAAAGCATCTAGTCTAACTCAGTAAAAAAGTACATTTTGTCATTAAAACACTCCAAAAAGCAAATTGTCTTTTAATGAATCTTCACGAAAATGACTACTACACAATTACTGAGTTCTAAAATAAGTGACAGATAGTCGATTTTCACACGAAATAAACAGATTCCAATCAAACACAGTATAAAAATACAGTGTCATTAAAACAGTCCATAGAGCAAATTGTCATTTAATGAATCTTCACAAAAATGACTACTACACAATTACTGAGTTCTCCTAAAATAAGTGACGGATAATCGATTTCACACAAAATAAAACGCTTGTTATCTAACTCGGTATAAAAATACACTTTGTCATTAAAACACTCCATAGAGCAAATGTCTTTTAATGATCTTCACGAAAATAACTAATGACTACTACTCAATTACTGAGTTCTAAAATAATCGACAGATTTCACACAAAATAAACAGCTTCTAAATCTAACTCGGTATAAAAATTCATTTTGTCGTTAAAACAATCCAAAGAGAAAATTGTCGTCTAATGAATCTTCACGAAAATGACTACTACACAATTACTGAGTTCTCCTAAAATAAGCGACGGATAATCAATTTCACACAAAATAAAACGCTTGTAATCTAACTCGGTATAAAAATACACTGTCATTAAAATACTCCAAAGAGCAAATAGTCTTTTAATGAATCTTCACGAAAATGACCACTACACAATTACTAGGTTCTCCTAAAATAAGCAAAGGATAGTCGATTTCAGACAAAATAAACAGCTTCTAATCTAACTCGATATAAAAATACAGTCATTAAAATACTCCAAAGAGAAAATAGTCTTTTAATGAATCTTCACGAAAATGACTACTACACAATTACTAGGTTCTCCTAAAATAAGCGAAGGATAGTCAATATCACACAAAATATAAAGCCTCTCATCTAACTCGATATAAAAATACATTTTTTCACTAAAACACTCCATACAGCAAATGAATCTTCACGAAAATGACTACTAACACAATTACTGAGTTCTCCTAAAATAAGCATTTTACACAAAATAAACCACTTCTAATCTAACTCGGTATAAAAATACATTTTGTCATTAAAACACTCCAAAGACCAAATCCTCTTTTAATGAATCTTCACGAAAATGATTAAAATAAGCGATATATAGTTGATTTCACACAAAATAAACAGCTTCTAATCTAATTCGGTATAAAAAACGGATTAACAGCAATGATAAACCCTAGATTAAACTAGCGATAGAAAAAAAAAGATCTTGGTACATAACAAATAAATCAGCAACAAGTACATACCCATGGAGGTTAATTGAGCAAGGACGCGTAGGGTTTCTGCTTGCGGTGAAGAGAAGCTCTATGCTTATGAAAATGATATTGCTGAATGCTGCGCCGCTCTTTTTATATCATTCGTTGAAACCGTAACATGGGGTTTTAGGATCGGTTCAGATGTTAAACCGGCCTGTCAAACTATTTTCTTTTTCTTTTTCTTTATTCATGGAAATTTTCCTATTATCAAAAATAAGTTGAAGATAATTGCGAATTTGAAAAAGTGATTTTGATAGATTTTTATGGGGGAAATCACACATAGTTTCAAATTTAGTTTCTGATTAAATATATATATATAGATACAACTTTAACTTTTTTTAATAATATAAATATTTTATTATCAAGTGAATTAAGTATGATGTATCTGATTTGATTGACGTCAAGTCTTAGAAATCAATGGTCAAATTCATAACTATATCAACTTAGCATTGTCTAAGGATAGTAATTCAAAACTTTAGTTCTCTTTGCAAGTTTAGCTTGAAGGTTTGCTCTGCGAATTGATTCCTGGACTATTTTTGTGATCACTTATGTATTTCTACTCATATTTTAAAGCATCACATATTTCTTTGTTGTCACAAAATATATATGGTGTCATCAATATCAATATGAACATTTGAGCAGTAGCAGTCTTGTCATTTATATTCACCGAAATTCATGCTTATTTCATAATTGATCTGTTGAGATCTTGTCATCTTAGGAACTTGTTATATATCATTATAGACAGATTAAACTGAAATAACAAGTGCATTATACATAGGGCACCATACTGTCACAACCCATTTCATCAATTTGTCCATGATATAACGTGTCATTACTTGTTAAGAACGGAATAAAAATGTTAAATATACATAAGATATACACGTCATGCACGTGTATATCCTATGTATATTTGGTCTCGGCTGCTCACGGTTTTGGTCTCCTTATTGTACACGTTTTGTATAGTTGTAGTATACCTTAATTAGTCTTGTATTCTTACCATAATTGTATAGTTAGTCTCCAAATAGAATAAGGTTTTAGAAGTAGAATATGAATAGGATTCTCCTATTATGGAAATATGTAAATTGTATATATTGTCTTTCAATTAATGAAAATAATCAAGGGATTATTTATTTCATCATCATTAGTCGCCATGTAATTTTTGATGAATCCCAATTTCCGTTTGCTAAGGTTAGTAATCACGTGCCTAGTTCGTATAATTTTTTGGATGATAATATATTCCCGTATATTATTAACCATTTATCGGACATATCCCGCACCCCAAATCTGCATGCGGGCCCACTGCACGCTGGACCCGCTACAGTATCAGTACCCATTGTTTCCAGTGAACACACTGGGCCAGTTTCAATTCCAATTTTGGTTATTGGGCCAGTTGCCCAGCCCAATACCGATACAAGTCTAGTCCCGCGCGTCTTGTCCAGTTTCCAGTTACCGTGTTGGGCCAGCAGGCCCACTGCCTGTTGACTAGTCCATCCCTGGTCCCGGTATTTTTCAAAATCCGTCCAATTATTCCCCGAGTCAAAGACAAGTCACTCGTAGTCAAAGGGGTATTTTTAAACCAAAAAGACATTTTAATTTAACTTCTAATGTCCTTAAATCACCCTTACCTCGTAATCTTGTGTCTGCCTTAAATGACCCGAATTAAAAAATTGCTATGACCGACGAATATAATACTCTTATTGATAATAAGACGTGGGAGTTGGTGCCCCGTCCATCTGGTGTTAATATTATTCGCTCTATGTGGATTTTTGCTCATAATGACAACTCTAACGGTTCTTTTAAGAGGCATAAGACTCGTCTTGTAGATGATGGTAAGACCCAACAGGTTGGTATAGATTGTGGTGAGACATTTAGCCCGGTAGTCAAACCGGCTACTATTCGCACTGTGCTCAGCTTGGCTCTTTCAAAAGCATGGCACATTCATCAGTTAGATATGAAGAATGCTTTCTTACATGAAAATCTCAAGGAGACAGTATATATGCATCAGCCGTTAGGGTTTCGGTATCCCAAATATCCTCACCATGTATGTTTATTGAATAAGTCCTTGTATGGGTTTAAGCAGTCTCCACGGGCTTGGTATAAGAGGTTCTTAGACTATGTGTCGACCATTGGGTTCTCTCACAGCAGGTCTGATAATTCATTGTTTATATATCGTCGTGGTTTTTCATTGGCTTATATACTATTATATGTGAATGATATTGTTTTGACTGCCTCTTATGATGTATTACACCAGTCTATCATGACAATGCTCACTTCTGAGTTTGCTATGAAAGACTTGGGGCCCTTGAGTTACTTTTTGAGGATTGTTGTCACTCGTCATACATGTGGGTTGTTCTTATCACAGAGGAAGTATGCAACTGAGATCATTGAGAGGGTTAGGATGTCATCCTGTAAGTCCACTTCCATTCCAGTTGATACTAAACCCAAGTTGGGAGCTGCGGCTGGCTCACCTTATGAGGATCCGACCTGTTATCGCAGTCTTCCGCAGAACCCTTCAGTAACTTACATTCACGAGACCATATATTATGTATGCCGTACAACATGTGTGTTTGTTTATGCATGATCCAGAGTTGAGCACATGAATGCGCTCAAACGCATCATTCAATATATTCAGGGTATGTTTGACTATGACCGAATATTAACTAAATGCTGCAATGTAACTCCAATTTTAAGGTCTGCGAAACTAATGAGATTCTAAGTGAGGGTTCTTTATTCTCCTAAAGGGAAGGGGTTAGGCATCCTTTAAGATCCACTAACTTGCGGTTATCCGGTCAAACTCAGGTTAATTATGTATTTAAGAAAAATGCATGCTTAAAAATATAAACTTAAAATGATGTTGCAAGTATTTAGTAAAAGGATGCATTTTGTACAAGTATGCATTTGTATGGTTTTTAAAGAAAAATACATGTAAAGTTGAAAAAGTATGCATTTGGGACAATTAATAGCAAGGAGAAAAAAAATGAATAATGCCAAAGAAGTAATTTTTGGAAATCATTTTGAGTTGTACAATTAATAAAATGAACAGAAGATGATCAAAGTTTGTTTTGAAAATTTTAAATATGCATGACGAGCCTAAAAATAAATAAACTAGCGGAGGGTTTCTAAGTTTGAATTAACCGAGCCTACAAGTAAATAAGCTAGCGACGGGTTTTCAATCTTAGACTATCCTATGAATTAATTCTAAGTCTACCTATTCTAAGCATTTCAATAATTACATAAGTGCAATAAATAATATTACAACACAGAGCGAGATGAAGCTGAATTAAAGAAAGTAAAAACAACAAAATAAATAATCTCCGAGGAGTATCTCCCTTGGTTGACTTTGTTCCTTGCAAGCTGTCAAGAACAAGCAGTTAGAAGCAGTTAAATATAAATAACTTCGGATTCGGATCCAAAACAGTGAATGTTTTGATCACGGAGGGCTCAGACTTAAATTTTGAAAAAAGATCGTTCCAATCACGTAGTGGCTGCAAAGATATAACTCATCGGTCATTTTAATTGCCTCGCCTACTAAACATGTTGATCTCTCGGGTGAAATAAGAAAAAAGATTTAAGTCTCATCCTTGCCCAGGAGTTATATTTTTCGTCTTTACAACTGTGGAGGCCTTAAAATCGACAGATATTTTTCATCGGCTAGGTGTAGTACTTGTTCAAATCAGTAAAACAATACAAAGACAACAAACTGAAACAGAAGGGCAATTTCCGAAGGGGCGCGACCTCAAATTCAATTTCATTGACCTAAGTGTAGTATCGTGTTCAAATCAGCCCATTTTGATCAAGTGTAACAGTCTGTTCTTTTTGAAATAAGCAGTAGCCGATGACTAAAGTGCAGCAGCTATTAGGTTCAACATCACTATTGATATGATAGCAACAAGATGTACTTAAAGTGCATCAACATCAACCCCAAAATAGCATCTCAAAGTTTGCAGTAGTTCCGTAAAGCAGCAACACTGCTTTAGAAAGGCAGTCAATGGGTTCCGAAAAGAATCAGCCCAAACTCAAGTGCAACACTTGCTTCAGATTGTACAAGATGATATGGATGTTGGGATCCAGAACTCCCCCATGTCATGTAAAGAAAAAGGAAAAGTGAAGAATGAGTATCAAGAGATACAGGGCATGTCACAACTCAAAAGAAGCATGACACAACTTAAAGAGAAACTTCAAGATTGATCATAAACAACATGTCAAACATTAAGCTTGAAAGACAAAATAGTGAAGAGGGAGCTACCACCATTTATATTCTAATGCCGCAACAAGATCAAAAAGTTTCTAGAACCTTAGGCATGACAAGCACTTTAAATAAATAAAAATACATAGATGAACAAAACAGGTAGATGACTAATTCAGGAAGACATTTTTTAGCACGAAGATGAGCTAATATACCCATTTAAGACTACACTTCAAAAGGGTGCAAAGTCATTTAGATTAAGCAATATACATAGGATACTAGTCATATTATACATCCAGCAAACAACATACGAACATACAAACCGGGGCTGCACCATGACTTAGCATTAACACATACACATGAATCAAACCAGTAATGAAATAAATGGGGGTGGGCACTTAAAACAGATCAAAATGGGCATGAATGCATCAAAAGTAGTGATCTAGGTACCCTAAGCAGTGGACATTCAAAGGGAAATGTACAAGCCTACATGAACAGAATAATCCTCTAAAAGGGCCATGACATGACCAACATGAACCAAATTAGTCACATACAATCCTATTCTCACTACATTAAACAGGATGACACTTTAAATTGGAAAAAAACCAGGGCCATTGGTGGTCTGGAAAACCTACAGGAACATGATCATGCTATTCTTTCGACTTAATACTATCCCAAAATAGGATCATGATATGGTTAGGGAACATAGAGCAAGTTACCAGTCAATCAACACATAAACCATAAAAGGAGTTCAGCAAGAAAGGCATGTTTCAACAGGACCCTAACATGATCAAATAACATATCGAAACCAACACATAATAGGATAGAGTTTGATGAATATATGAGAGCTAAAATTAGTGCCATGATAATCAAGCATAGAAATATATGCAGAATGAAATGGAACATGTGCATGTCGGGGAAAAGAATCTCGAGATTGACATGCTTTGGAAGGATCAAAACTAGGCATGCTCTTCACTTAGGCGATTTGAAACTATACTTAGGTCACTCTATTCTAAACATGGCATATTAAACAAGATAATCCAAATCATATGTCCTAAGAAACCTTCAACCACACATAGTTTGCCCAAAGATATACATTAGTTCATAAGATTAATATCACATTTAACCAGTTGAACAATTTGTCTAAATCGATTAGAAACTAAGTGATTTAATCTCCTGGAATAAAAATCATTTGTCACACTGAATTTAATATATTTATCTAAAAATCCATTAAATCAAACTAACAAGCAAATCACCAAACAACACACTAAGCAGTAACATGTATCACCTAATGCCATAATATGCCATATTTTGATCTTAACGGTCTCTTAACCAAGCTTAACAAATGATCAAACCAAAGATACATATCACACAGTACATCACCCTTTCACATTATAGTAATGTATAAACAATACTATTAAATATGAACCTAATAGATAATGAACAAAATTAAATCTAGCCTAGTTAAAACATGCTAAATAGATATAATAGTACTAACAACTAACACATAATTAGTTTAAGAAAAAAGTACAAAAAAGAAATCAAGATTGAGAGGAAATTGAGTTTACTGACCTTCTCCGGGCAGCGAACCGAGGCGTCGTTTCGAATCGTCAACCCCGCTCGGAGAAGTTTTGTTTATGCGATTGAAAAAGAACAAGAGCTTAAATATTTTATGGCTTTGCCGAGCCGGAAACGAGAGTAAAAGAAAGGATTTTTCAGTTCTTTTGGATTCAAAACTTGTTTAACAAATGGGGAAATTTTTAAACCAGAAGCCTCTGAAAAAAACTTTAAGAAGACGCGAGAAAAGATCGATTTTTCTTAGTTAACAACTTGGAAGACCAGACCTTTTTCTGTCCGAAAAAATAACCCCCTTCAAACAAAACCCAAATGGTTGTATTTATAGCCAGGATTGAGGGGTTTCAACGGCTAGAATTCAAAATTCGAATTCCAACCAAAAGAGGGGGTGAAATGGTGCAAGTCTAAATTTTCTGCCTTTTCAGAGGTGATTTGAAAGAATGGGGATGTTGGGACAGAGATGCCACCATTACCTATTGATTTAAATGCAAAACAAGCTTGAGACCGAGGGATATTATCGTTGCCCTCTCTTCTCTATTCGAGACAATTTCAGATGAGCTTTTCACAACTCTGGATCAATTCAGAAAAGGGGAGAAAGGGACGGGTGATGCGAGAGGTCGATGGTGGCAGTGGTGTTGGTGTATATCCGGCGGTTTGGAGGTGGAGCCGGCGAAGGACCGCCGGATTTTCGGGAGGGTCGTCTGGTTTTTGGAGGCGTCGTTGGTTTTGGGTGATTTGGTTGAAGATGGGATGTAGGGGTTTTAGTTGGGTTTTAGGCCGGTTCGGTTGAGGGAGACTTGGGCTGGTGGGTGTTGGGATGGAATGGGCGATGGGTTAATGGGAGTGGATATTGGGCCACAATCTTGGGCCGACGGTTTTGGGAGATAAGGGAAATAAAGGGGAATGGGTTTGTTGGTCGAGTGGGCCTGGGTCTTAGGCCGAAAAATAGGGGGAGTTGAATTATTTTGGGTTGAGTAGAAATTATTTTGGGTTGGGGAAATAAAATGGGTTATGGGTTTAAAAATATAAAGGGGTTTAAAAATAAAAAAAGCATTGAAGAAAAAAATGTAAAGTATAAAAATAAGATATAACGATGTGATAATAATAAAACACAATATTTGCGAGATGTTTAATGCTTGATAAAAAGTGGAATGCTATGCAATTTTGCAAAAATAACATAACATAGAATATTAGGGAAATTATGATTACGACTTAAAAAAAAGGGCAAATGGTTATAGAAAATACGAATAATAATAATAAGAATAATATATATATATATATATATATATATATATATATATATATATATATATATATATATATATATATATGCCTATATGTATAAATATAAAATATTTTTTTTGAGGTGTCACAAATATTTAAAATTGCAAATAAATCGAAAAAGATGGGACAAAATTGGGTGTCAACATATGGCTTGCATTTATATCCCTTATCGACGTCAACACTTATCTCGTATACAAATGCTGATTGGGGTGGCTGTCCGGACACCAGACCGTCTACGTCTGGCTATTGTATGTTTCTTGGTAATAACTTGGTCTCCTGGTCTACGAAATTTCAGTCGACTTTGTCCCGCTCCAGTGCCGAGGCTGAGTATCGCGAGGTAGCTAATGTGGTCTCTTAATCATGTTAGTTATGTAATTTGTTGTTAGAGCTTCATTGTCCTATTCAGAAAGCGACATTGGTTTATTGTGATAATATTAGTGTCATCTATCTGTCGGGTAATCCGGTTCAACACCAGCGCACTAAACATATCGAGATGGACATTCACTTTGTTCGCGAAAAGGTTGCTCGTGGTCAAGTTCGCGTCTGCCATGTCCCTTCCATGTCTTAAATTGCAGACATCTTTACAAAGGGTCTTCCCTCGGTCCTTTTTGAAGATTTTCGAGACAGTCTCAGCGTCCGAATACCACCCGCTATGACTGCGGTGTGTGTTAAATATACTAAATATACATAAGATATACACGTTATGCACGTGTATATCCTATGTATATTTGGTCTCGGCTGCTCACGGTTTTGGTCTCCTTATTGTACACGATTTTGTATAGTTGTAGTGTACCTTAATTAGTCTTGTACTCTTACCATAATTGTATAGTTAGTCTCCAAATAGAATAAGGTTTTAGGAGTAGAATAGAAATATGATTCTCCTATTATGAAAATATGTAAATTGTATATATTATCTTTCAATTAATGAAAATAATCAAGAGATTATTTCTTTCAAAAAATTCACTTAGGTGCCCCGAGATTGTTGCATATTATTCTTCTCCATGACATTTTGAAATTTCACCTCCCAATTTCATACATATCTCTTTAGTTGAAATCTTCTACAAATTTTGAAATTCCTTTATAGATAGAGATTTTCTGATTTTCAAAATCTTTTGTATCATTCAAAAACCCTCTTTAGATATAGTTTCATACAGCTTCAATTTTAAAATATATGTTTTCAACTTAATTTCAAATATTATTATTTTTAATGTCCAAATGCCTACTATATCCGCAAATCTATTTTTTCAAAATTACTTGAAAGCAAGCTAGTTATATGATAAATTAATTTATTAAATTTTGAAAAAGAGTTTTTAATGCAAACTTGCAGTATTGCTCTAAACTATTCGTGACAAATATCAAACACCTCTGGCTCAAGAGGCGCTGCAGGTTCACCAGGGTTGGGAGAGTCCGGGGTAGGTTGGTTGGCACCGGCTTCGGAATTATCAGGTTTACGTTTTAAAATTCAATCACATAACCTACAAGCACAAGTTATTGTGAATTTTTGAATTGGTTGGAGAAAAAATATCTATATTAAATGTGTATTATGTTTATCTTTTGTAAATAATATTTGTAATGTGTCAACTGTCAAGGGTACGGTGACATTAAGCATGTAAGTATATTGTATAGAATACAATCACAAATGTGATTTGTTTACGTCTTGGAGCTAGAATTCTATATATGCTAAATTATTGCCTCTTTCCCCTCTATTAATGGCGATGGATCTTTTATCTTAGTTATATTAAATTGGTGTGCAATACAAGTTAGGATTCATGGTTGAAACATTCTTAGAAATTTATGGTTAAAATTATTAAGTGGTACATGTACTTTGTATTGATGAATCAAGTCTTCTTGAACATTCGGAATTTTATTTAGTAGTTTTTTTTTTTGTAATATTCTTGATCTTTATTTTCTAAATTAATATTTATTGGGGTTTTGGTGCATGAAACTTAGTGTCACTAACTGCAAGTTGATATGCTCTTTTTTATTAGTTAGATCAATTTAGATTTTTTTGGTGAAAGCATTCACTTTTTTTTTTGCAATTACTCCTCTCATATCAGGTTACTATATTTTCCTACCTTTCATGATTGTAGTAATTTCTATAATTTATGTACTCTGCGGATAAAACAAATACAAATTTTATATGTCTTTAAATTGAGTTACCGTTTCTGTTGTTCAAGAGATATTAAAGCTATATCACCCATCAAGCAAACTTATTTAAGGCAGAACGCTTCCCTATTAATGTGTTTTTACACCCCACAGATCGATACATCGCTTAACCCCATTCATCTTCGGAGTGTATGTTAATACATTTTGTTTCGAGTCCGAGTAGTGACATAAACTTATAGCAAATCGATTCCGAAATTAACCCCATTCATCTTCGGATATATGCTAATATAGTTTGGTTCGAGTCCAAGTGGTGACATAAACATAAACTTATAGCAAATCGATTCCGAAATTTGGAAAACCCAAAAAATTGAAAGTGGATCCCTACGCCTTTTTTAAGCGTGATATATCTTTTGTCCAAATTTTATATTTATATTAAAAAATATTTATTTTTCAACAATTTTAGAATATGCAACTTTTTTCTAATCACAAACTCTAACAATTAGCATTCATGAACTAATCCCAATTTTCAACGATAGTAAGAATATTACATTTATTTGAACTATATAATGTGAGCCTTTTTGTAACATCCCGTACTTTTGGGTTATGGTTTAAATCGATAAGCAGGCGTAAATAGACCCGAGCGTTGAGAAAAATTTATTATATTTACATATGCTAATAAATAGATTAGTATATAAAAGGATTAGACCCCGAAATAATTTTTGGCCGTAACAAATGTGACGACGGGGAGCGAAAATAAATTTAGTGTATGTACAAAGAGGTTATTGACGAGTGTCATATTACAAATTATGACATTGAGTATATGAAAGTCTTATAAGTTATCAAGGTTTAAGTGAATTGAGATCATAAAATTAATTAATTGTGTATGATTGATTAATTATGAGATTAATTAATTTGGTGTGGGACAATGTTTAGTGGGATAATGTGCGGCAATTAAAGGGCCGTGTAAATGACCAAAGTAATGTGTCAATTAGGTGACATGGTAGTACGTTGGGGAAGTGACATCTGTTAAGAGGGTTTGGCGGTGTGCCATGAATGTGGTACGAATTGGCAGCCACTATTTTTGGGAATTTGCAGGAGACAAGTAACAATAGTACATTAGTAACTAGTTCCTATTACTAGTTGGAGACAAGTAACAATAGTACAATTAGTAACTAGTTCCTATTACTAGTTAGATAAAAAGTGAGCTTAGGCCTAGGTAGCTATCAACAACGTCTTTTCCTCCTTTTTAGCAATTGGAGTTCCTTGTGTAGAATGAGACGTTCCAATAAGCATCATTAAAAGGAACTAGTTTCGTTATTAATCGAGGTATATTAAGGTAAATTATTTTTTTCGTTTGGCATGTTTCATGTAACAAAATATAACCGGGATATTGCTCCATAATTTATTCTATTCCTAGTAGTTAAAAATATTCATGTTATTGATTCCTATGCTAAAAGCATGTCTAAATATGGTTCAAAGTCCTTATTGAGGCATACGAAAAATGTGTTGATATTCACAGTGTTAGCCTAAGGTGCAATGATATGTTATGTCACTCGGGGTATTTTATTGTCATTCATGCATTTTCACTTGCATTGCATTCATATATTATCCTGGACCGCTGGTGCTATGCACACTACTATATGATATATATTATATATATATATATATATAGGGGATATGGGAAAAAGGGAAAGACGTTATATACGCACTTTACCTGCAACATGTACTGAGACGTACTATCACAAAAGAGCCTGAAGAGGCCAAAATGATGTGATGATGTGATATGAGGCTTGTATGGCTTATTGGGACGGGTTGCACGATCCGCAACACTAACATATATTGGGACGGGTTGCACGATCCGCAACACCGACATATATATATATATATATATATATATATATATATATATATATATATATATATATATATATATATACTTGCATCATGCATACGTTAATTAACCATCACATGGTATGATGCCCACAAAGGCTGTCATGGTAAGGAAATTGCCCGATGAAGCCAATAAATATAGACACTGCATTGTACATAACATGTAGGCAAGTGTATTAGGGCCCTCAGAGGCAGTTCCTGTTGGTCAGTGTTTATGTTTCAATTATTGGTATATTCATGTTATGCTGTTATTTATGCCTGACATACTCAGTACATCAGTCGTACTGACGTCCCTTTTGCTGGGGGACACTGCGTTTCATGCCCGCAGGTTCGCATAGGCAAGGCGACGACCCACGTGAATAGATTGCAGTTTTCAGCGGATTTTGGAAGCACTCCTCTCTTTCCGGGGTGTCGGTCTGATTTTGGTATGATACAGTTTTGCGTGTCTATATGGGTATGGCGGGGCCTTGTCCCGACCTTTGATGTTGCTACTCTTAGAGGCTTGTAGACAGGTATCCTGTGAGTAGTAGACTTGTACGGCCTTGTCGGCCTTGATACATGTATATATATAAGTTGGATACCTGGTTGTTCATAATTTTCTTTCGGCTTAGTCCGTAATTAATTATGATTAGATGTTCATGGTAAGAATGGAGGTACCCGGCGGGTGGAATCCGGGTATCCGTCGCGGCCCTCCGGTTTGGGTCGTGACACTTTTGGACGACGAAGGGTACTTAAGTAAGAATATTACACCTGTAATAGCTACATTATGAGAACAATTTTTAAAAGCACCATCTGTATTTAATTTGAACCATGTGGGAGGTGGTTTGTGCCAAGTGATATTGATGCTCTTAGTAGTATTATAAACAGGTTCCTTGAGAGTCAAAAGATGGAATTCTAAGGCTTGATTTAGGATATGATTTGGGTCAGGAGGGTTTGATAAGTTATTATGGTTATTGTTATTGCGATTTGTCCACATTATCCACACGATGAAGGGGAAAAGATTAGTCCAATTAAGTTTGGAGTGAATAGGAGTGGGGTTGCTATTCCTAATCGTATCCAACCAGTGACTGGTGGAGTGGGAGTTAAAAAGTGAAGTTGAAATTTTCCCATAGGTGATTTATGATAGGGAAGTAGAGAAAAATGTGTTCAATATCCTCAATGGCATTCCTACAAACAGGACATTGGTCATTGATGTTGATACCAATACGATTTAGATAAGCCTTGCTAGGGACCCTATTATGGTAACATTGCCATAGAAAAAACTTAATTTTATTAGGGAAGTGAAGGTGCCAAATCCACTTAAAGTCTTTGTTTAAAGGGGTATGGCTATCAATGAAATTATAACAAGACTTAGTGGAGAAATTAGTTATGGTGGTATTAGGGCACCATAGAGGGGTATCTACATTAGATAATTTAGACGGAGGTGGAAGACATTCTATGAGATGGATTAGAGTGTCTGGCAGGACAAAAGAGAGAGGAGAAGTCCCAGCTATTATTATGATAAAAAAATTCTATGGTGAGAGAATATTCAGCTGGAGCAAGTGGACTTTCTATATAATTCCTAAGAGGAGGAATAGTGGGAATCCATTTGGAGAACCATACTAATAATTGAGATTTGTGAGAAGAAATCCATTGAATATTATTACTACAAATTTCCCAACCTTTAAGAATGAATTTCCAAATGAAGAAAGTTTTACTCTTTCCCTTCTTATGGGCATATTTATGTCTTATAACATTACTCCAAAGGGCACTAGGGCTAGTGAGAAGTCTCCAAGCTAAACTACTAAGAATATGTTTTTAGACCTAGCCTTAGTAAGCCCTAAACCACCATCATCCTTATTTCTAGTAAGCATGTCTCATTTAATCAGATGAAGCTTCTTCTGAGAATCAGTGGTACCCCAAACAAAATTCCTTTGGATCTTGTCAATTTGTTTAAGAATTTTGGATGGGAGAAGGGTATATTGAATGCATTGGCTTGGAATGACACTCAAAATGGATTTAGCAAGGACAATTCTGCTAGTAGTAGTAAGGAAATTTGTTTTCCAGTTTGCAAGTCTAGATCTCGTATTATCAATAATGAATTGACAATCATTAGGTTGAGCTTTTTTATGGAGAATAGGAAAACCTAAATACTTCTCAAAGGAGGAATTAGTCTTGATATTAAAAAGGTTGGCAGTGGAGATAAAGAGGATGGATGAGCAGTTATAGAGAAGATAATCTTGAATTTGGAGTAGTTTATGTTGGGATACAATTGTTGTAGAGAACGGGAAGTAAGTAACTATTACAATGGTAAGAAATGATAAACTAAATATTACAATAAACTGGAAATCAAGAACTTAACAATTCTGCTTGTGTGATTTGCTGAGTCGAGTGATGACACTCTGTCTTTATGACAAGATTGCCCCGTATATCTACGTTGTCGGACAATAGTCTCCCAAGATACAACAACAACTTAACAATGAGCAAAGGAAACTCAAGTGTTACTCTTGAAGAAATTTTGAATATAGTAACTTTGCTAGAGAGGAAGAAGATGAATTCGAAAAATTATGAAGTATTCTCTAAGTGTTGTGTATTGTTCTTCAATTGAGCCAAAAGCCTCAATTTATAGTGTAAGGAGAAGACCCCTCAACTAACCAACTAATAGACTTCAATAGCCATGTAATGGCACTTAATTGAGGGGTTACATTCAGTCAAATAATGACTGAATTCATGTGCCAAGTAATGGAGAATCAATGCTCCAAAACCAGCCCAAAGGTCAGAACTCTCCAACTTCCCGTCGCAGCATTCAGCCTCCGAAGCGCCGTGGCTCTGTGATTTAGCGTCGCGGCTCCAGTAACTGAAGACCCAATTAGCGCTGCGGTGCTGCCTGGGAGGCGCCGCGATGCTCCGGCGCCTCAGCTCTAACAGGGCTGCGCCGCGGCCCTTCGCGGCGATTTTCGACTCGTTTCATCTTACACTTCTTCCTTATTTTACCAAAGTGGAATACATTATCATTTGAGCAATAATCGTCCATAATTCCATGTCTCAAACCTATTACATACGTACCAATATCTCTTTCACTAATGAAATTTGTGATACTTGGCACTACGTGTGCACGTGTGTGGAAACGTCATTTCCGACGTGCAACCCCCAATTGGTCCACTAGATCTGAACCATCTATATCCGGGCAGTCAACGACTCCCGATTCCTGAGAGCTTTGTTCATAACTTCGTTTGCGAGAGGTTATGTCTTTTTCCTTTCTAGGAAAGGTATCTTCAAAGAGTTGAGCATTCTTTGATTCCATAATTGTACCCCCGTGGATATCTGGAATATCTGACTTATGCACTAAGAAGCGATAAGCACTACTGTTATTTGCATATCTGATGAAAATACAATCTATAGTCTTAGGCCCAATCTTGACCTGCTTTGGCTTGGGTACTTCGACATTTTCCAAACAACCCTACACCTTTAAATATTTATAGGTGGGTTTCTTTCCCTTCCATGATTCATATGGAGTATTGTCCTTACCCTTATGTGGGACTCTGTTAAGAATCATATTAGCGGTAAGGACAATTTCTCCCCACTTTTTTTGTGGAAGATCGGAATTGATGAGTAAGGCATTCATCATTCCTTTAATGTATGGTTCTTGCGTTCCGCCACACCGTTCGACTGAGGTGAGTATAGAGCTGTCGTTTGATGAACAATGCCCGATTCAGCACAATCTTCCTCAAATGGCCCTACATATTCTCCCCCTCTATCGCTACGAATGGATTTAATCTGCATGCTTAGTTGGTTCTCAACTTCTGCTTTGTAACGTCGGAACGCTTCAAAGGCTTCATCCTTACTTTTCAACAAGTAAAGGTAACAATACCTTGTGCTATCATCAATGAATGTCACAAAGTACTTGTTCCCCCCTCTAGTTTGTGCAAACTTCAAATCACATATATCTGTGTGAATAAGTTCTAGAAGAGCGGTATTCCAGATTGAAAAGAAAGCTTTGTGAGTTTTGTCTCTACGCACACCTCACACTTATGTTGAGGGTTTACGTCGATAGACGGCAACAACTCCAACTTTACCAACCTTTGGATGAACTTGTAGTTGACATGTCCTAATATATGATGCCATAAATTAGAGGACTCAAGCAAGTAAGAAGAAGCTTCAATATTATTGCTTGTACGTAATACATACATGGCGTTAACTTTGAAGAGGCCTTCACAGACGAATCCTCTTCCCACAAACGTTCCATTCTTAGTGATTACAAATTTATTGGACTCAAACACTAGCCTAAAACCAGCATTAACTAATAAATGACCTGAAATTAAATTTCTTCTAATCTCGGAAACATGCATCACCTCCTTCAGAGTGAGCTCCTTTCCAGAAGTCATCTTCAGGACTACTTTTCCTACCCCCAGCACGTTAGAGGAAGCGTTGTTGCCCATGAACAACTTCTTGTTTGTAACCGGTGTATAAGTGGAGAAGGCATCTCTATTGGAACAGATGTGTCTTGTAGCACATGTGTCCATCCACCATTGCATGGAATTCTCAACAAGGTTTGCTTCTAGCACCACCGCTAAGAACTCCTCAATCATGTCATCCAGAAACTTGTCTTTGATGACGTTAACATGTGCCATGACCTTCTCTTGTTGCTCAGTCTTGAGCTTGCGGCAGTCCTTGATCATGTGACCAAGTTTCCCACAGTGGTGACAGTTTCCTTTGAACTTCTCCGCCGCTTGGGTCTTGCCGTCTTTCTGGAACTTGCGTTTTTTGCTTGGGTTCCCTTTGGCCTCAACTAGATTTGCCTTTGCCTCAGCGGGTTGTTTACCCCTAGGCAAGGCCTTCTTATTATCTTCCTGAATTTGAAGTTTGATAATAAGTTCTTCAAAGGTCATTTCCTTTGTTTTGAGTTTTAAGTAACTCATAAACTCATTCCACGAGGGAGGTAAATTTTCAATCAGTGATGCAACCAAAAACTGCTCATTTGGTTTCATACCTTCCAAATCCAGGTGATGTAGAATCATTTGGAATTCCTGGACTTGGGACATCACTGTTTTACTATCCACCTTTTGAAATTTCAGAAATTTTCCAATGATGAATTTCTTAGTACCTGCATCTTGTGCGTTGTACTTCTTCTGCAGTTTCTCCCACAACTCTTTGGCAGTGCCTACGGTGCAATACATCGTGTAGAGAGGGTCTGACAAGCAATTCAATATATAGTTCTTACACATGAAATCACTATGACTCCATGGATCAAGAACTATCTTCATGCCATTAATGACATGGATACCTAGGCCCCCTTCAGCCGTTTTAGTAGGCGAATGGTCCATTTCATCTCCAGCTTATGGAGGATCTTCTATTAGGAAACGAGCCATTCCCATAACAGTCAGATATAATAGCATCTTATGTTGCCATCTCTTAAAGTTGGAGCCCATGAACTTTTCAGGGCGTTCATGGTGGAATCCAGCAGGTGGAGGAACGACAACGTTTCCTTGAGCAGCAGAAAAGGCGTTGGATGAGCCTTGAGCAACCGGAAAGGCATTAGGTGTGCCTTGAGCAGTGGGGAAGGCAGATGGGTTGTCTTGAGTAGCAACAACAACAGAATCTGAAGCAATTTGTTCTTTTCCAATCATATTTCTAGGTACTTACAACTAATCTTGTCTTAAAATTGTTGGGATACAATTGTTGTAGGAAACGGGAAGTAAGTAACTATTACAATGGTAAGAAAGGATAAACTAAATATTACAATAAACTTGAAATCAAGAACTTAACAATTCTGCTTGTGTGATTTGCTGAGTCGAGTGATGACACTCTGTCTTTAAGACAAGATTGCCTCGTATATTTCATTTTACATTGTCGGGAAATAGTCTCCCAAGATACAACAACAACTTAACAATTGAGCAAAGGAAACTCAAGTGTTACTCTTGAAGAACTTTTGAATATAGTAACTTTGCTAGAGAGGAAGAAGATGAATTTAGAAAATTCTAGGAGTATTCTTTAAGTGTTGTTGTGTAGTGTTATTCAATTGAGCCAAAAGCCTCAATTTATAGTGTAAGGAGAAGATCCCTCAACTAGCCAACTAATGGCCTTCAATAGCCATGTAATGACACTTAATTGAGGGGTCACATTCAGCCAAATAATGGCTGAATTCATGTGCCAAGTAATGGAGAATCAATGCTCCAAAACCAGCCCAAATGTCAGAACTCTCCAACTTCCGTCGCAGCATTCAGCCTCCGAAGCGCCATGGCTCTGTGATTTAGCGCCGCGACTCCGAATCGAAGACCCAATTAGCATCGCGGCGCTGCCTGGGAGGCGTCGCGGTGCTCCGGCGCCTCGGCTCTGACGGGGCTGTGTCGCGGCCCTTCGCGGCTCCGCGGCAATTTCCGACTCGTTTCATCTTACATTTCGTACACTTCTTCCTTCTTTTACCAAAGTGGAATACATTGTCATTTGACCAATAACCGTCCATAATTCCATGTCTCAAACGTATTACATACGTACCAATATCTCTTTCACTAATGAAATTTGCGATACTTGGCACTACGTGTGCACGTGTGTGGAAACGACGTTTCCGACGTGCGGCCCCAATTGTTCGAGTCATAAATTAATGGAATATACTTAATTTCACATTAGTAAATTTCCAACAGTTTATGCATTGGTTAGAGAGCTTGCAAAAAAGATTAAGGCATGAAATGATGGTAGAGCAACTCTTGGCGGTAACTTTAGAGAGAATTATAAGATCATCCGCGAAAAAAAATGGGACAAGGGGGCATTAGGGGTTAAACAAATAGGCGTTCGACTTGCATGTGTTAAGCATATAGCTAGCGTTCCTTATGAGCCAGGATCAAACTCTTCTTTTGACTATGATTGGGCCCTGATCCCAATTCCTTATGTCTACTTGGTGAATGATAACCTTTGAAAGCATCTCAATACATAGAATGAATAAATAAATAAATAAGGAGAAAGAGGATCTCCTTGTCTAATACCTCTACTAGGGAAATAATATTGAGTAAGAACCCATTCACCTTAATAGTAATGCTACTAGAGGAAATACAATTCATGATGAGATAGGTGATTTTAGGGGGAAATTTAAAATATTTAAGGGTACGAAGAATGAAATACCATTCCAAGCCATCAAAAGCTTTTTAAAGATCTAATTTAATAGCCATTTCAGCATGTTTCCCTTTTTTTATTCCTAAAGCGCGACATAATTTCTTGAATAATAATAGCATTGTCGCTGGCTCTTCTCTTGGATATGAAACTAGATTGGTGGTGGTTGATTAAAGAATGTAAGGCTTGATCCTATTAGCAATAGTTTTGGTAATAATTTTATAAACAGTGTTACATAAGCCTATAGGACGAAAATTCTTAAGATTATTAGCATTAGGAATTTTGGGAATGAGGGTTAGGATAGTATGATTAATAGGAGGAACTTTACTATTTCTAAAAACATTAATGCAAAAATCAATGACTGATCTTCCAACAATTTTTCAATATTTTTGGTAGAAAAAGGATGGAAACCATCCTATCCAGTCGAGATAGATCAATTTGTTGGAAAATTTGGTGAGTGGAATCATTATTATCCCAACTAGAACTAGAGTGAGAAGTTGCAAACATATTTTGAAAATAATTTAGAGTATGATTAAGAATGACGGGTGGGTCATTAATCCAATCACCAGCCTCATTTCTATTAGTGATAGAAATATGAAAAAAATCTAGTGTTGACGTCCCCATTATTGAGCCACTTATTCTAGACCGTAATTTCCAATAATCCTCCTCCATCTTAAGGATGTTATTGTATTCTAAAGTTAAGTCTTGTTCTAAATTTTGGAGAAAGGCACTGGTAGTGTAATAGGGAGAGTTCTGGATCCCCTGGAGTCTAGCTAATAAATTTCTTTTTTGTTTGAAAATACCACCTAAGTGTTTGTTTTTCCGGATACCAATTTTAGAAGTAAAAATACTAGTAGCAGTAAGAAGGTCCTTTTATGAGTGGAAATTAACTCAATCTTAGCACTAATCTCCTGATCCCTTCTAGTAAAGCTATGCACATTGACAAAATTATGATCCCACAAGATAACCACCATTCCACAACTTTGACCCACTGCCGGAATTTCCACCAATTGAGAAAAATCAAATTCATCTAGAAGAGAGGTATGATCTCCATCCTAGTCTCAAGAAGGGTAACCATACTAGGCTTATCCTGATTTAGGAGATCCCTAAAATGCATACAGAAGTTAGCATTATTACCACCCTTAATGTTCCAGATTATAAAATTTGTAGCTCGTTCCATATTAGAAGTTCCTTCAACCAGAAAGCCATTCTCCCTCGCCCTTGGTCCTACTCGAGGGGTGTTGTTCCTGAACTTTGGAAGTATTATCATTGCTTTGTCCCTTACAGTTGGATCCTGTGGTGGACGGATATCCATTGAGAACATTATCAGAGATCTCGGACATTGTAGAATCTGTTTCTGGTATTGCATATTGAAAGAAATAATCTTTTGATTATTTTTATTAGTGAAATAGAATATATACAAGTTACAATAGGAAAATCATATTCCTATTCTAACATCAAAACCCTATTCTAGTAGTCCAAGACTTCTATAATTATGGTAAGTGTACAACACTAATTAATGTAATATTTACACTTAAAATATTACCTAAACTATTACCTAATCACGATACAAACCGTGGACCATAATCTGTCCATAAACTGTACCCAAGCCGAGACATAATATGTACAAAACACATGATATACATTAAGTGTATATCACGTGTATACAACCTATATTTAACACACACCCGCAGTCATAGCGGACGATTTTCGTACGCTGAGACTGTCTCTAAAATCTTCAAAAAGGACCGAGGGAAGACCCTTTGTAAAGATGTCTGCAATTTGATACCTGGAAGGGACATGGCAGACGCGTACTTGACCACGGACGACCTTTTCACGAACAAAGTGAATGTCCATCTCGATATGTTTAGTGCGTTGGTGCTGAACCGGATTGTCAGAAAGGTAGATGGCACTAACATTATCACAATAAACTAAGGTCGCTTTCTGAATAGGACAATGCAACTCTAATAGAAGATTACGTAACCAACACGATTCAGAGACCACATTGGCTACCCCTCGATACTCGACCTATGCACTAGAGCATGATAAAGTAGACCGTTTGGTGTCCGGACAGCCACCCCAATCAGCATCTATATACGAGACACGTGTAGACGTCGATGAAGGATATGAATGTAAGCCATAGTCAAGTGTCCCCTGAATATACCGAATGATGCGTTTGAGCGCATTCATGTGTTCAACCCTGGGATCATGCATAAATAAACACACATGTTGTACGACATACATAATATCTGGTCTCGTGAATGTAAGAACTGAAGTGCCCCTGCAAGACTGTGATAGCGGGTCGGATCCTCGTATGGTGCGCCGGCGCAACACCAAGCTTGGGCTTAGTATCAACTAGAGTGGAAGTGGACTTACATGACGACATCCCCGCATTCTCAATGATCTCAGCTGCATACTTTCTTTGGGATAAGAACAACCCACCTGCATGATGAGTGACAGTAATCTCCAAAAAGTAACTCAACAACCCCAAGTCTTTCATAACAAACTCAGAATTGAGCATTGTCATGATAGACTGGCGTAATATATTAGAAGAGGCAATCAAGATAATATCATCCACATATAATAGTATATAAGCCAAGGAAGAACCACGACGATATATGAACAATGAATTATCAGACATGCTGTGAGAGAACCCAATAGTCGAAACATAGTCTGCAAACCTCTTATATCAAGCCCTTGGGGACTGCTTAAGCCCATACAAGGACTTTTTTAATAAACAGATATGATGAGGATATTTGGGATCCCGGAACCCCAAGGGTTGATGCATATAAACTGTCTCCTTGAGATCACGTGTAAGAAAACATTCTTCACATCTAACTGATGAATGAACCATGCTTTCGAAAGAGCCAAGATGAGCACCGTACGAATGGTAGCCGGTTTGACCACTGGACTAAATGTCTCACCACAATCCACACCAACCTGCTGAGTCTTATCATCACCGACAAGTCGAGCCTTATGCCTCATAAAAGAACCGTCAGAATTGTCCTTATGAGCAAAAATTCACATAGATCGAATAATATTAACACCATATGTACGGGGCACTAACTCCCACATCTTATTATCAATAAGAGCATTATATTCATCGGTTATAGCAATTTTTCAATTCGGGTCATTTAACGCATACACTGGGTTACGGGGTAAGGGTGAATTATGAACATTAGAATTTAAATTAAAATATGTTTTTAGTTTAAAAATACCCCGTTGACTATGAGTGACTGGTCTTTGACTCGGTGGAGAATCAGGTGGATTTTGGGAATTATCGGGACTCGGGACGGACTGGCCAGCAGGTAGTGGGCCTGCTGGCCCAACTCGGTAACGAGAATCGGAAACGAGGATCGGACCGGTGGCGGTAATGGGGCAGGTGGTCGGCCCATTTATCGTTATCGGCCCAAGAACGGAGCGATATGTTGCCGGAACTGTAGTTGGTGACGGAACAGTGGGTCCAGCGGGCAGTGGGCCCGCTAGAGGATTTGGGGTGCGGGACATGTTCGAAAAATGGTGAATAAAATACGGGGATATACCATCATCCAAAAAATTATACGAACTAGGCACGAGATTACTCACCTTAGCAAATAGAAATTGAGACTCATAAAAAATTCCATGGCGACTAATGATGATTTTATTAGATGATAAATCAAAATATTTGTAACCACGATGATTAGACGATAACCCAAAAATACACAAGGGGTAGACCGGGCCTGAAGTTTGTTAATTGTCGTTGACGGAAACAACGGATAACATAAGCACCCAAAGACCCTAAGATGTGAGAACGAAAGAGTCTTATTATATAACATATGAAGGGGGATGAATACGTCAAACTTTTGATAGGAATAATGTTAAGGAGATATGTAGCCATTTGTAGAGCATGATGCCACAAGGTAGGGGGTACAGAAGCATGAATCAATAAAGTTCGGACAATATTGTTAATGGTACGAATTTTTCGTTCGGCTTTCCCATTTTGTGAAGACCTATGAAGACAAGAAAAATGAAAATTGATCCAATTATTAGCACAAAATTCCCGAAATACCTCATTATCATATTCTTTGTCGTTATCACATTGGATATTCTTAATTTCCCGTTCGAATTGGGTTTTAATGAATGCTCTAAATTTTAAGAAGGTGAATTTTTTTTTAGATATTTTCGCTATTGGAAAAGTCCATAAAAATTAGAATAATCATCCAAAATGAGAATATAATAACGATGACCCAAAGAACTGAGAACAGGAGACGTCCATAGATCGATATGAATAATATCAAATGGCATTAGAGTATGCGAATTAGAGTCTACAAACGGCAATCTAACAATTTTTCCTAAAGAACAAGATTTAGAATTCGGAGTACTACGCGTACCCTTACAAGAAATAAATTTATTTTTATCTAAGAAAGACAAAATAGACGACCCCAAATGACCTAGACGGGCATGTTATTATAATTATAGAAGTCTTGGACTACATAAGTAATTAATTTCTTGATCCCATTTCACTTAAATCTTGATGACCTATAAAACCTTCATATACTCAATGTCATAATCATGTGATATAGCACTAGTCCATAACCTATTATCTTCAATTTCCGTCGTCACACTTCTTACATCCAAAATTATTTCGGGATTTTATCCTTTTATATACCAAGCTCTTCATTTGCATACGTGAATAAGAAAATATTCTCCAATACTCGGGTCTATTTACATATTCCTAGCGATTCAAACCATGACCCGAAAGTACGGGATGTTACATATATTTTGTTATATGTGGATGATATTATTTTGACTGCCTCTTCCGATGCCTTACGCCAGTCTATCATGACAATGCTCAGCTCTGAGTTTGCTATGAAATACTTGGGGCCCTTGAGTTATTTTCTGGGGATTGCTGTCACTCGTCATACATGTGGGTTGTTCTTATCTCAAAGGAAGTATGCAACTGAGATATTGAGAGGGCTGGGATGTCATCCTGTAAGTCCACTTCCACTCAAGTTGATACTAAGCCCAAGCTTAGTGCCGCGGCTGGCGTACCATACGAGGATCCGACCCGCTATCGCAGTCTTGTAGGGGCCCTTCGGTATCTTACATTTACGAGGCCAGATATTACGTATGTTGTCCAGCAGGTGTGTTTTTTTATGCATGATCCCAGAATTGAGCACATGAATGCACTCAAACGCATCATTCGGTATATTCAGTGTATGCTGGACTATGGTTTGCATTTATATCCCTCCTCGACATCCACACTTGTCTCGTATACGGATGCTGATTGGGGTGGCTGTCCGGACACCAAACGATCTACGTCTGGTTATTGTATGTTTCTCGGCAATAACTTGGTCTCATGGTCTGCGAAACGTCAGTCGACATTGTCTCGATCCAGTGCCGAGGCCGAATATCGAGGGGTAGTTAATGTGGTCTCGGAATCATGTTGGTTACGTAATTTGCTGTTGGAGCTTCACTGTCCTATTCAGAAGGCAACCTTGGTTTATTGCGATAATGTTAGTGCCATCTACCTTTCTGGTAATCCGGTTCAGCACCAGCGCACTAAACATATCGAAATGGACATTCATTTTGTTCGCGAAAAGGTTGCTCGTGGTCAGGTACGCGTCCGTCATGTCCCGTCAAGGTATCAAATTGCCGACATCTTTACAAAGGGTCTTCCCTCGGTCCTTTTTGAAGATTTTAGGGACAGTCTCAGCGTTTGAAGACCGCCCCATATGACTGCGGGGGTGTGTTAAATATACATAGGATATACACGTGTATATCCTATGTATATTGGTTCTCGGATTTCCCCTTGTACCGTGTAGAATTAGGTAGTATTTTAGTATCCTAGTTTAGGTAATGTTGTAATGTAATTAGTATTGTACACTTATCATAATATTTGTATTACCATAATTGTATAGTTAGTAACCAAGTATAATAAGGTTTTAGAAGTAGAATATGAATATGATTCTCCTATTATGAAAATATGTAAATATATATACACTCTTTCAATCAACGAAAATAATCAAGGGATTATTTCTTTCAATTACCAAAACCATTGAATCCAAATAAAGAAAGAGGATAATAGCAGATTGATGTTAGCATACAATTAAATAGATAAAGATGAATCTTCTAAATATCAGTATAACCCTAGTCAACTAATTTTGGGTTGATGTATAGTTGATCAATAATTGACTGATATTATATATCAACCCAAACACAACATAATTAATTTTAAAAACACAACTTTCCATATTGAAGCAACTTCTCTAGTTCAATTCACTCTTAATCCGAACAATTGACCTCTAGATTATACCAAAAATCAATAAGATTTTACCATTATACATCGACAGTATAAAAAGAATTTACAATATGAGACTACTTTAACCTAGGGCTGGCCAGTGGGCCGGGACGGCCCGACCCCGACCCGACCCCGACCCGACCCCGTCCCGAGCCCGCCCCGGTCCCGCCACGACCCCGCTTAAAAAAAAAAAAAAATAACGGGGGCGGGACTCGAACTCGGGACGGGACGATGTCTCGTCCCGCCAGACCCGAGCCCGCCTGACCCGACCCGCCCGAGCCCGAGCCCGAGCCCGACCCGACCCCGCCCTTTTCCCCTCTTTGCAAAAATGGCCGTTGCACCAACGACCATTTTAGATTATGGCCGTTGGCCAACGCCATTTTAGCCCCCCCCCCCCCCAACCCCCCTACCCCTTAATATTTATTTTTAACCCATAAGTTATTATATTTACACTTTAACCCAAATTTTCAACTATAAATAACTCATTTTCTCTTCATCTTTCTCACAAATCTTCCTACAATCTCTCTAATTTCTCAATATATCTCTCTACAAGTCTACATTGTTTGCTAAATATTCAATTTTATTAATTCATTTGGAAATTGGGAGTGAAGTTGGCAACTAGCTTGAGGATCTTCCATCGAGCAAAGTTTCAATTTTCAACCTCTCGATTACATGTCGACGTTACGTCGGCGTTTGGTACATTCGTTCCTTCATTAAATTATTATTGTCTGTTTATTTTATATTTTTATTTAGCGCACTTAATTTTATTGTCTTTAATTATTTATTATCATAATTAAATGGAAGGATTAAAAGGTATGTTTAAGGGTAAGGGTAAGAGTGCTTCTTCTAGTAGGGGCAACCAGGGCAAGGGTACTTCTTCTAGTCATCTTATTCCTACATAGGATGATTTTGTTGATACTCAACATTTTCCTACAATACCATTACATTTAGACCAGGAGCTATTTTCTGGAACTCAAGAAGACTTTAATTTAGACGATGATCTAGATGATATACCCACTAATGTTGATGACAACACACCCACTAGTGCACCTTCAACTGAAATACCTCCTATTCCCCCTAGTATGAGACGAGGTCCAGCAAAACGACCATTAAAATCAGATGCATGGACATTTTTTGATAGGGACGTAGAGAATCAAGTAGCCATATGTAAAATTTGTAAAAATGTTTTAAAATTTAAAACTGGAAAAGGTCACGGTGGGACGGGGGTTTAATTAGACACGTAGTAAGTGCTCATCCAGCTAGGTATGCCCAATACCAGGCTTCAAAATCGGGTGCGCAAACGCCGCTCCATCGGGACAAGGTTCACATACGATATCGTCCCGGACCAAGTACAGGGTCAAATTAACCCTATGACGGGGGGAATTGTAGGCTCTAAATACAATAAACATAGAGATAGGGAAGCAATATCAAAATTAGTTGCTGTGGAGGGTTTGCCTTTTTCATTTCCTTCATCTCCCGGTTTTATTCATTACATTAGAGTTATATATAATCCTGCTTTTAACGATTTTCCTAGATCAACTCGTTAAGAGAGATGTATTTAAATTCGCGCATGAATATCAACAATATTTACGTTTTTCATTATATCATTTTAATGGCAAAGTATCTATCACGTCGATATAGGTCGTAGTACTAACGCCATGATTATTTAACGTAACTTGTCATTGGATATATTATAAATGGTCTATGCAAAAACGTATTTTAGCGTATAGATATATAGATGATAGGCACACTTTGGTACTTTTATTGCGTAGAAAATATTTATCAAGTGTGCGATTATTACGGAATTACCGATAAAATTATGACTATTACATTAGATAACGCTTCTAATAACAATTACGCAATTACAATGTTAAAAAATAGTTTAACTCCATCCTTTCCAGACCATTTTCATATAAAATGTGTGTGCCATATATATAACTTAATTGTAAATGATGGTCTATCACTTTTTGAAGACATTCTTAGTAAAATACAATTTGCTATAAACTTTATTTTTAAAAGTAATAAAGTACAACGTAGAAAAGAATATAAAAAAACTTGTCACGGACTACCTTATAGAAGAATTCCACAAGAAGTATCCACTAGGTGGAATTCTTTATACGAGCAACTACTTGTTGCTTATGACTATAAATTACCTATAACTTTATTTTTTAACTCTCATAATAAAAAGCCAGCTAATATGATTTTAGATAGTGATTGGGTAAAAATTTCTGAACTTATTGTATTTTTAGAGAAATTTTTTCAAGCAACAAAAGAATTTTCCGGTATATATTATCCTACTATTTCAACTATGTTATTTTATATAACTCTAATATTTTTATTACTTAGTGAATATATGAAAAAATCCAAATTATAAGGCAAATATTAAAAAAATATTTGTCAAAATTAAAAAATATTTTATTCTTATTCCCTCTATTTATATTATTGGTTTTGTATTAAATCCTACTATTAAAATAGACGGTACTAAATCACTAATTGAAACTATTTACGATTGTATAGAAGTACTACCACCTCCAAGTCCCAAAAATCTAAATCACCCATCACCTATTGAACAAACTAAAGAAGAAGCGGTGTCTAGCGTAGAACACCAATGCAAATATATATATAGATTTTATCAACAAGAAAATGCTAGTAACTTACCGGCTTCCATACCATCTTCTTCATCTTCAACACAACCTCACAAAAGACATGCTTTTTCTGCGGCTAGTATTGAAAGCCTCGAAAAATAGAATGTGCGGCCGTACCTCTACTACTACTAACCAAATTAGCGAGTTGGATATTTTTGTTTTGCGGGGTTCTGTACCGTATCAAGAAGTTATCAATGAAGATGGACAAGAAGACTTGTTTGAAAATACTTTGGAGGGGGAATGAGAAGACCTTTCCGACACTTTCATTGATGGCCCGAGATGTTTTGAACATTCAAGCGTCATCAATCTGCGTACGAAAGCGCTTTTTCTCGCCGCGATATCAAATAGGAGACCATAGACACTCATTGGCGGAGACGGCTTGGAAATTGCGGTATTATTCGAGAGATTGGATACGAGCGGAGCGGAGAAGGTGCGGTCAACCGGAGATCAACGAAGAAGATGATGAAAACTACAACGAGATCTTAACCGAAGGTAGTGGAAGCGACGTGGATCAATTTGACCAACAAATACCAATTCCAACCGAAGAACCACATGAAATCATCAAGCAATTAGAACATGTTTTTTTGAGAATGTAATTTTTTTAATTGCAATTTTATTATGTAATTTGCAACTTTTGGACAACACCACAAAGTTGCAATTTAGATTTTAGACAATTGTATTTGTATTACAAAAAAATCATATGTCTATTAAATAATATAAGAGGCACAAAAACAAATTTTGGGATGTTTTTATTACACTATCTTGTTTTGTTTATTGAGTTTTTTTTATACATATGTTATTTAAAAAAAAAAAAAAAAAAAAAAAAAAGGAAAACCCGCCCAACCCCCCGCCCCGCCCCGCCCCGAGCCCACGGGATCGGGACGGGGCCGAGCCCCGCCCCGACCCGACCCCGCTAGACCCGACCCCGACCCCCCCCCCGGCTCGTCCCGCCCCGACCCCGACCCCGCCAGACCCGAGCCCGGCCCACTGGCCACCCTTACTTTAACCTGTTACAACATGTTATTTACTATATTTTCTACGTTACCATATATCAATCAGAAGACAATATCAACTAAGCACTTACCAAATAAAGACTGTTCACGCATTTGGAGCAACCAGCAATACCAGCATATCCATTACTACTCAAACAATGTCTCTCCAATCTCTTCAAACTCTCACCACCAACCAATTCTCCACGCGAATTCACCACGAATTCTTCTGGGCAGCTAAGTGGATGCATCCTAATGCCACAGTAACAATAAACCACATCACACGTCTCATTTGGCTTCACCAACTCAATTCCTCTGTTTTCCAAAGCCTTTCCAAAAGAATCCACACATGTCTCAGAATCATCAGGTAGACTGACGTTGATGAGTATTGTGGGAACTTTGCAATGGCTTTGTGAAGTGCTGTTCTTGAGTAGGCTGAGTAGAGCCATGCAGCGAGAACCGGGTAGCAACGGGTCGGGTTTATATTACCTGAATAATGATCATTGGACCTGCACGATGATCTTATCCCTTTGTAAAGCTGTTCTGGTATGTCTAATGGACAACTGTCAATGTTTGACTGTTCTGGGAATGCAGGGATTGTTGCTGGTTGTGAAGGGGCTGGTGAGGATGTTTGAGGATTCGGTTCAGTTGGGTCGGGTTCGGGTAGTACCGGAAAGGCAGGTATTACAGTTAGATTGGTGATGCAAAGAAGAGTAAAAAAGAAGAAAAAACAGTTATGGGACATAGCTTACTAGAGAACGAGGAAGTTGGAAGCTGATAAGTAATATGGAAAAATGGAAGTTTGGGAAGCTTTAGTGAGAGGTCATTGATTATTAATGGTGGCTTATTTTCCCTTTGGTTTGTGGTGGTGGTGATTTGGTAGTAGTGACAAACAGTCAGATATTTTGTTGTTTGGTATTCAAAATTCGAAATCATTATTTGATTAATTTATATTGGCATGAGATAAATTCACTAAAGAAAGTAAATAGAAGTAGTTCCTTATCAAGACATTTTCGTCCCAATCATCTTAACACCTTGGGACAAGACCGGATGTATATCCCGACAAGGCCTCACTACGGGTTTAACTGGACCAAGTAATGTTGATCTAAATTTTGTATTTGTTTGATGAAATCCATCAAAAATAAGAATATAAATTAATAATTTAAAAAAACTAAAGTATCAAACGCATAAATTTTAAATTTTGAATCTATCTTAATTACCTAAAGATAGTAGTCCAAAAGTGATGTTGAAGGAAGGGACTCAATGGGAAGCTATGGCCGGGTGATGTGGGATATGGCAGGTTGGGAAAAGTTTGTTACTATCGTAAGGTTTAGTATCTGTATGATTAAAATATGCTTTAAAGCAACTATGGAACTGTGTCAACTACTTCTACTATTGGCATATTCATTGGGAGGGTATCTCATGTTGGATGAAAGCAGGTGGTTAATTTAGTTGCTTTTATAGAATGGATTTTTAAACATGAGAGGCAATTGATTTTTTCTATTTGAAACATTTACTAGTACATATAACGGTGTGCAATTCAACTTTTTCAATGTAACTATTATTTTGAAGTTCAAATAGTAATGGTGCATATCTTTGGCACGTACAAGTTTACGACCACAGAAACAAAAGAAGGTGTTGATGTTGGATGGATGTTGCTGTAAATGCTCAGGACAACATCTTATGAAAATAAGAATGTTGCCTGCGATGTTGTGACAACATTCTTGACAACATCCCTGTAATGATTTTGTCTATTCTTCCGGCCAAAACAGGCTGTGTTACTGTGAGTAAAAAATTACCTAGGCAAACTAACAATGATGTTGTGTTTAAAACGTGGTAAAAGAAACAGTCAAAGCTTGGAGAGGAAGCAGCGTGAAGACCAAGTCCAGAACGTTGAGCTTTTGAAGGAGCAAGAACCGGTCCAAGCTGAAGCCTTCTTTTACTCAACCTCCGCAACCAACCAGTGAGGATTTCAAGGGAAGTTCCACACTATAAATAGAAGGGAACTTCAGAGTATCGATATCCAGAATAAAACGAGAAGAATTACCAAGAGAGCTCTCGGATATTCACCTTAGAAACTGGATCAACACACTTAGCCTAAAGTAGTATAACAACATCTAGTCCCACATTACTACTACTGCTCAGATTCTAGATCAAGCGTATAGTTCAAGCAATAGTAATGAAGATGTTGTATTTATCTTTTTAGATCTTTTAACTTTAGGCTGAAGTCATCTGCGACTTCATTTTTGTTTGTAATTTCTTTTTCGCATTTATTGTTCAATCTTGTAAAAAGAAATTCATTTGTAATTGTATATAATTTATACAATTCTTTGGTCATTGACCATCAAGGGATATATTAATATATACCCTTGAAAATATAAACCTTGTGTCTCTTTACTTTTCCGCTGCATTTACTCTATAAAGGTTTATAACTATTTTATCACAATGTTGCCTCAGATGTTGACACAACATTGAAGGCAACATCCAGAAACTGTTTTAATTGCTTTAGTTGTTACTGTTTTATTCTTACATATTCTTGCTTATCCGTAGCCCCGGACCCAACAAGTGGTATCAGAGCCAATACTTGATACAATAAGTGTTTGATTCTGAATATTACTGCTATGGACTCAGCTATACAAAACATTGGTAGACTTCCAATTCTTGACGGAACTAACTATGCCTATTGGAAAATCCGGCTACGTTCGCACATCAAATTCATTGATGTTCGAGCTTGGAAATCAGTTTTCGAAGCCTATGTGATTTCCAAGTACCCAACAGACGAGGATGGTGATGTACTTACCAAACCCGAATCTGAATGGACCGCGGAAGAGATCAACAGTGTGAGCTTCAATGAAAAGGCCCTAAATGCGATATTTGGATGGGTAGATCTCTATATGTTCAAACTAATCCAGAATTGTACTACAGCTAAGGACGCTTGGGAGACCTTACAAACTCATTGTGAAGGTACCTCAAGTGTACGCCGTACAAAGCTTCGCATGATTTTGAGCCAATACGAACGCTTAAGGATGGAAGAATCTGAAGACATAAAATCCTATTTTGAAAAGTTAATTGACATTGCTAAACAGTGTCAAGTGTTCGATTCTCCTTTAACCAACACACAACTTGTGGATAAAGCTCTCAGATCTCTTTCTGAAAGGTTTAATACTAAGATTTGTGCTATTGAATAGACCCATAATCTTGCTACTATGAATATACATGCCTTGATGAGCATCTTTCAAACATATGAGATGAACATGAAGAGCCAAAGAGATATGTATAAAGACAAGACTTTGGCACTCCAAGGACAAACCTCTGAAACTGAATTGGAAAACGAGGAAGAAAACTTGAGGAACTGGGAAATGGTGCAACTGTTGCTTTACTTACTCATCGATTCAATTCGATGGTGAGAAAGATCAACATTGATCGCAATAAGGCCAAATACAAACAACATCAAAACCCACTCTTTAATAAACAGCCGAATAGGTCACCTTCTGAGCAAAGAAATCATAATCCACTGAGGAAATCTAACTCCGACAGTACCAATTTCAATCCCAAGAAACTCGAGGGAGTGCAGTGTCATGCATGCTCGGGTTGGGGACACTATGCTAATGAGTGTACAAACACCCTTAGAAAAATTGGTAAGGTTATGTGGGTAACTCTCAGTGATGATGAGAACGAAGAGGAGGAAGGATATCAAGAAGAAGAACCACAGTCAATGCTGGCAGCCATGTTCGAACATTCACTGTCCGACGATGAAGATGTTATTGACAATGTTGCGACAACATCAGAATCAACATATGGAATGTCTTCAACATCAAAGAGGTATGTATACTTTGACTATTCTGATGTAAATTGTTTTAGTGGATTTATTTCTTCATCTGAGGCTATAAATTTGGATCTAGTTGACTCCAAAGACGATGTAATAAAGGAATTACAAAATCTGTGTAAAGCCTTAATCACTGAATCTGAGCAACTAGACTCAAAAGCAAAATTATTGGCTCTTGAGAATAGCAATCTGAAAGGCACAATCAACCGATTAGAGGTGGTACTTACCAAGAAAGACCTAGAGCTTGGTAAGATTCATGTACGACTGAACGTAGCTGAGACCACCTTTCAAAGGCTCAACATGGGAACCTCCAAACTGGATGAAATATTAAACTTCAATAATCCTACAAGGGCTGGACTTGGGTACCAATCTCATAGCAAAACAAATACTTCCAGAATCCATAGTCAAACTGAGAGGATAAAATTTGTCAAAGAAAATACGAGCAACTCTCAGATCACTGAAATTGGATCGAAGTTTGTATGTAGCTTCTGTAAAAAGTTAGGACATCTTATGCCCTACTGCTACAAACTTCAAAACTCTGCTCTCAAGAGATTGCCTAAAATATCGTCAGCAATGTTGCCCAATATCACTGACAACATTCAAAGCAACCTGCCTGAAAGTAGAAGGAAGAAAAAGGAATGGGTACCCAAATTGAATATGAAATGTAATGTGTGCATAACTGCTTTGCGTACTAACATTACAGGGTCTTGGTATTTCGATAGTGGCTGCTCACGTCATATGACAGGTACCAAAAGCCTATTGAAGGAGTATGGAGCATTCAATGGAGGATACGTGACCTTTGGAGGAGGAAGTAAGAGTAAGATAATTGGTAAAGGAACTCTTAATGTTCCGGATCTACCAGTCTTGAAAAATGTTCTTCATGTAGAAGGTTTGGTTGCTAATCTTCTTAGCATAAGCCAACTATGTGATGATGATCTCGAGGTGAAATTCAACAAGCTTGGATGCAAGGTTACAGATTCTGCAGAAAAATGTGTCATGTCAGGAACTCGAACGGGAGATAATTGCTACCTAGTCGGTAGACATTGCAACTCCGCAAAGGTAGGTGACCTGACACTTTGGCATCAAAAGTTGGGACATGTCAACTACGGCACCTTGGAAAAGCTGATCTCATTTGAAGGCATCGTCGAGGCATTCCCGATTGGATCCAAAAGATAAAACACTGTGTGAAGATTGTTTGAAAGGAAAGCAGACCCGAGTCTCTCATAATGTTGTCCAACGTGACGGACAACATTCAGGTACGTCTCATTGTTTTCAATTATTGCATATGGATCTTATGGGTCCAATCGAGGTAGATAGCCTAGGAGGAATGATATATTTTTATGTGATAGTAGATGATTTTTCCAGATTCACTTGGATCTATTTTTTAAAAGAAAAATCACAAACCTTTGAGATGTTTAGAACACTTTACTCTAGGATTAAAAATCTATTTTGTTCGTCGATTTTCAGAATTAGATCTGATCATGGAAAGGAGTTTGAAAATCAAATCTTTGCAAAATTCTGCGAAAAGAAAGGCATATTCCATGAATTTTCGGCACCAAAAACACCACAACAAAATGGGGTTGCCGAGAGAAAGAACAGAACTCTACAAGAAATGGCTAGAGTTATGTTAAGTTCTAAGCAATTATCAAAAAGGTTTTGGGCAGAAGCCATGAACACGGCATGTCACATAACTAATAGAATTTTTTTAAGGCCGGGGACCAAGATGACACCCTATGAACTGTTAAATGGAAAGAAACCTACAATGCGGTACTTTCATATCTTTGGGTGTGTGTGCTATATTCTTAATGACAGAGATAAACTGGCCAAATTTGACTCTAAGAGTGACAAGGGAATATTCGTCGGCTACTCTCAGAATAGCTATGCTTATCGAATATACAATCTTCGGACAAAGACCATACAAGAATTAGTCAATGTTATTTTCGATGACCTGCTGGATATATCTGGTAGATCTTCAGAAAACAACATTGTGGTTACAGTTAAAGAGGAGCAACCCATAGAAGAAACAGATGTAGTCCCAGATGTTGTCCCAACATCAGAAGAAACATCTGAACCTCAAAAAGAGAACACAGAGGACGAAATCGAGGAGGAATCTGCTACTGAACTGAATGATCAAGTGAGAAGAGACCATTCATCGAGGATTAGAAGGAACCATCCACCCGACCAGGTGATAGGGGGAGTTTTTGAGGAGAGGCGTACAAGATGGAAAGAGCCAGTAAATTACTGAGAAATGGTAAGGTATGTGTGCATGTCCACCATATATCAACAGGTAAGTCTCTTTTGTCTTACATCTACTTTGGAACCTAAAAATATTGGGGAAACATTAAAAGATAATTTTTGGATTCAAGCCATGCAAGAAGAGCTTGAACAATTTGCCTGAAATGAGGTTTGGGACTTGGTACCACGACCCAACAACACAAATGTTATTGGGATCAAGTGGACATTCAAAAACAAATCAGATGAGTTAGGGAAGATTGTTAGGAACAAAGCTCGACTTGTTGCTCAAGGATATACACACGTAGAAGGTATCGACTATGACGAGACCTTCGCTCCTGTGGCTAGAATTGAGTCAATAAGGTTACTTCTTGCTATTGCTTGCTATCTAAAGATTACCTTGCACCAAATGGACGTTAAAGGTGCCTTTCTCAATGAATACTTGGACAAAGAAGTTTATGTTGAACAACCAAAGGGATTTGAGGATCCTCACCATCCACATCTTGTGTACAAGCTCAAGAAAGCCTTGTATGGACTAAAACAAGCACCACATGCATGGTATGGTCGTCTAACTAACTTCCTTGTTGAGTTTGGTTTTACCCGTGGAGAAGCTGACAGAATATTATTCATTAAAAGACACGGTGTAGATGTAATAATAGCTCAAATCTATGTTGATGATATTGTTTTTGGTTCGACTACAAAATCTCTAGTAAAGTCTTTTGTCGAAGCAATGTCGACAACATTTGAGATGAGCATGATTGGAGAACTAACATTTTTCTTAGGCTTGCAGATTAAACAGAATGAAGATGGGATCTTTGTATCTCAAAGCAAATACGCCAAGAATCTTATTAGGAGATTTGGTCTGGAAAATGCTAAACACATGAAGACTCCAATGGGCTCTGCGCAACAGGTATGTAAAGACGATGTTGGACAAGATGTTGACCCAACATTATACCGATCTATGATAGGTAGCCTTCTATACCTTACGCGCCGCCCCGATATCATGTTTAGCGTATGTGTTTGCGCCGGGTTCCAAGCCAGTCCCAAGGTATCTCATTTTAATGATGTGAAACGTATCATTCGATACGTTGCCGGTACAAGTGACTTGGGAATTTGGTACTCCAAAGACATTAATCCTAATCTAATAGGATATAGTGACTCGGATTGGGCCGGTGATGTAGACGATAGAAAAAGCACTAGTGGTGGGTGTTTCTATCTTGGCAATAATCTAGTCTCATGGTACATTCGTAAACAAAATTGTGTATCACTCTCGACTACCGAATCTGAATATGTGGCGGCCGGAAGTTGTTGTGCTCAACTGATTTAGTTACGACATATGCTAGATGACTATGACATATCTAATAACTCCATGATTTTGTACTGTGATAATCTGAGTGCTATTAATATTTCCAAAAATCCAGTTCAGCATTCACGTACAAAGCACATAGACATAAGACATCATTTTTAAGAGACTTAGTGGAAAAACAGCTAGTTCAAATCGAACAAGTTGATACTCTTTTTCAACTGGCTGACATTTTTACCAAACCTTTGGATCATGAGAGATTTTCTAGCTTGAAAAAATCTCTTGGTCTCTGTTTTCTTTGAAATTAAGACAGACTAGGTAGATGTTGTCCGAAATGTTATCCTAACATTCTGGGTAACATTTACTGTTGAGTCAATATACAAGATAAGTGTTGTAGTGATGTTGCATTTTTTTAAAAGATTCAAGCATGACTCTAAAATGACAAGATATGAAGGCGAAGCCTCTACTAAAAGATTTGGATGTATACAAAAAGAGCAAAGCTCTAAGATTGGTATCGTTCCTATTCTATAGGAGTACCACGTGTTCAAAAAGGTTGAAAATTCCTCAATTTTTTTAAAATATGTATGTGTTCAACTAAGTTGATTAAGGACAATGGTAAAATATTACATTAGTCCAGCGATTAGTCTCATAGGGAACATGTACGGAAATATTATCTCCCAAATCAGAAAATCCTTGGAGTCTCATAATGCTTGTTTAACTTTGAAATGTTGCCAACATCATCAACAACATCGTGTTCCAGTACATTGATCAAACTGGTTTATCTTATTTTATTCATGTTTTTGGTATTTACAAAGTCTCTGTTTTTAATTGGAAGTCCAAAAATTCTGGATGACCGTTTTTAAAAAAAGATGATGATATGTGCTATGATATCCTATTTTAGGTGTGTAAAGAGTTTTTATTCTTCTATACAATCTAAATTTAAGGAAAAGGAGTTTAAGTGTAAGTATACTTTGTCATAATAAAACCTCCCATTTTTGTCTTGGAATTGTCACATCAGCCGACTACTAACCCATTAAACCATGGCATCCCAAACAACACCGTCATTTCTCAAAACCCAAAGCTTCTCCAACACGCCTAATCCTTCAAAAGCCTCTCCCATGTCCGTGTCCCCAAAATCAACAAACACCACAGATTATTCTCCAATGCCGACTAGTCCAGCAAGTAACGACAAGGTTTACAAGCATTATACTTCCATTAATGACTTGAGACCTGTCGAGGAGGACTGCACACAGGCTATGATCCTGCTTGGTTCAGATAAGCCATTACAGGTGAGCTACCCAGGCGATAATGAAAACCCAATCGATGTTGATGCAACATCTGATTTCTCGAACCTTGCCTCAAAATTGACATTTCCGACGCAAAGGTCAAAGAGGGTTTTCGAAAACCAATTCAGTGAATACCAGTCAGTCAAAAGATCCAGGGAAGAGTCGACTTTCCATGTTGATACTACCACAAGCAGCAGCACTGACACCAATTTCAGTGAGCCCAGTTCCTCCAAAGCTCCATCGACTTCCACTCCACAAGCAGAATCTGAGAATGAAAAAGTAGAAGAAGAGATGTCTGATGACACACCTCTACGAAACTTCATTCCTAAAGGGGTCCATAGAACATACTGTAATTTTGATAAATATGTTGCCTCAACATCAAAGGCAACAGACGAAAAAATGGACCCAGACTATGTTTCCCCAACATCCGAGGCAACACCTGCAGCCACCTCATCCGAACAAGTATACACAGAATCTGAAACAGATTCTGAGGTAATTCCCTACTCTTCCATGTTTCAAACTAAATCATGCTCCAACAATTGGAATTGGTTTAAGAATAAAGGAGTTAGAGGCGAGAAGGTGATTGACCTAACTTCATTCTCCAAAAATGATTTAGTTGATTTCTTAAGTAGTTGAAACATCTTAAGCTCTGTATCTGGTAAGAATTCTTATTGTGAGAAGGTGATTAGGGTGTTCTATGCTAATCTGATGCTTGCTGTTAAGGACACAACCTCAAAGAAATTTGGGAAAGTGTACCTATACAACAAGGTATACAATTTTACACCTAATATCATCAACTCCACCCTTGGGATAATTATTAGTAAAAGCGAACCTCAACCAAACCCCACTGTGGAGGAACTCAATTCAATGATCAAGTACCTTACAGGGAATTTGATCACTGTTTGGGCTCCTCGCAGCCCTGTGTCGAAACTCACTGCCTTGTTTGCCACTTTGCACAAACTTGCTATTTACAATTGGCTACCCTCTTTCAACGAGACAGTAGTGACCTTTGATCAAGCATCACTGCGTTTTAAGATTGGAAGAAATCAGAAAGTTGACTTAGGAACACTTATATTCAATCATGCTGTCAACTTGGCAAGAAAAAAAAATCAACTCGCCCTTCCATACCCCTCCTTGATTTTTCAAATCCTGCTCAACCAAGGTTTTAAGACTCCAAAAGGAGAAAAGCTGAGTCCAACCTTAGAGGTTTACTCAGTACAACGAGCAGTTGTTAACAGCAGGGACATGGTTATGGACCTGCCGTGGAAGAAATATGAATGGGACACTAACACATCAAAGGATGTTGCCGACATTCTTGGCAACATTGCTCAAGGACAGGTCCCAATGTCCAAAGACTAGCTACGACAGCACATTGCTGAACTTGACAGACAAATTCAAGAACTAGTGCGAGCTAGAAACTATTACATGGGCTTACTTTCTTCACAAAAAAGGGGAGATGATGTTGATGTTGATGCTGCTGCTTTGGAAGCGACAGACGACGGGGGGAGCTACCGATGATGCGATGCGATGCGTCTTTGAAGCCGAAGCAGACAGACAGTTGGGAGCGGCTACTGTAATAAGGGTGCAGGTAATAATGCAGGGGAGAGGAGGTGAGATGATTGATTGCTAACTACTTCTGAAGCCATGGAGATGAAGATGGTGTTGCACAGAGTGATTGTTCACAAAAAGCGGCTGGAAGCTATTGTGACTTGATTACTCTAGTCAAGGATGATTATGCTGATGGAGTGTTGATTCAATGATGAATGTTTATTTGAATAGTGGACTATATGACATTTGGAATATTATTTGTGTTTGTATTTTTTACTTTGAGACATTTGGTATGTTCTTGCAGACATTGTGACTGCTTTCAAAAGTTGTTTATATATGTTTGCCTGATGTGGATTGTTATGAATGGTTACTGTAGACTGATTACGCAGTTGCCGTAAGTAAGTCACGACTAACAGAACATAACTCCTATCTGATCAAATCATCGATACAACACTGCTTGAAATTTGCTACTGCAGATTAAGGGGGAGCATAACACTGATCCTACTGATTCTTGGAATGTAAGGACTACATCGGGAATCAATATCCTAGTCATTTTAGCTTCGTATGGATTTTTGTGAAGAAAGGCAAAAAGGGGGAGATTCTTGATGTTGGATGGATGTTGTGACAACATCTGTAAATGCTCAGGACAACATCTTATGAAAATAAGAATGTTGCCTGCGATGTTGTGACAACATTCCTGACAACATCCCTGTAACAATTTTGCCTCTTCTTCCGGCCAAAACAGGTTGTGTTACTGTGAGTAAAAAATTACCTAGGCAAACTAACAATGATGTTGTGTTTAAAACGTGGTAAAAGAAACAATCAAAGCTTGGAGAGGAGCAGCGTGAAAACCAAGTCCGAACGTTGAGCTTTTGAAGAAGCAAAACCGGTCCAAGTCGAAGCCTTCTTTTACTCACCTCCGCAACCAACCAAATGAGGATTTCAAGGGAAGTTCCACACTATAAATAGAAGGGAACTTCAGAGTATCGATATCCAGAATAAAACGAGAAGAATTACCAAGAGAACTCTCGGATATTCACCTTAAAAACTGGATCAACACACTTAGCCTAAAGTTGTATAACAACATCTAGTCCCACATTACTACTGCTGCTCAGATTCTAGATCAAGCGTATAGTTCAAGCAATAGTAATGAAGATGTTGTATTTATCTTTTTAGATCTTTTAACTTTAGGCTGAAGTCATCTGCGACTTCATTTTTGTTTGTAATTTCTTTTTCGCATTTATTGTTCAATCTTGTAAAAAGAAATTCATTTGTAATTATATATAATTTATACAATTCTTTGGTCATTGACCATCAAGGGATATATATAAATCTTGTGTCTCTTTACTTTTCCGCTGTATTTACTCTATAAAGGTTTATAACTGTTTATCACAATGTTGCCTCAGATGTTGACACAACATTGAAGGCAACATCCAGAAAATGTTTTAATTGCTTTAGCTGTTACTATTTTATTCTTATATATTCTTGCTTATCCGTATCTCCGGACCCAACAGAAGGAACAAAGAAACAAGATGTTTTGTAGTTGGAGAAATGGTCCTAAGAAAATGTTGTCTTTGATCTTCCCCTTACAAAAATAAAACACCATTAATTTCATAGAAAAACTATTTAATTAGTAATAAGATGCTTGATTATGACCTGCTATTGAATTGGTAGTTATATATACTTCTCTTATTAATCAATGTCCTCGCCCCACTTTGAGGGGTAAACGGCTTCCAACCAAAATGTGATTCCCCTAAGACATTTCACCGCAGTCTTTAACGGTAATAAATTTCATACTAATTACATACTCCATTTCACTTTTCATTCCTTTTAATGTACTAATAAGTACTCCTATGTATGAAATATGTCTTGTCGTAATGCGGAAAAATGACATGACTTTGAGGAGAAACAGATCACATGGTCCTTTTAGGAGAGCAATAAACTCAATAATTGGAGTTCCTCACGAGACTTTATATAACCTATGATCTACCCCACTTCATCTGAAAATCCATATTCCTTCTGCAACTATCTTGTCTGTCTAAAAAACAAAAAGATTGCACTTTTTATGGAGATTTATGAGTCTCCCATTGCAACAACTTACACAAACCTCAAATATTTATGTTTATACAACCCTTCACTGTATTCATACTGGAAATCAGAATAAAATGAGTTTGTACCCTTTTGTTCCACACGAGATTTATGTTCTCGTTGAGCTCAATCTTTCACATAACTGAATAGTTAATTATTCTTAATGCCCCCATATCAACATCAATTCATCGGTATCTGCACCTACGGGGAGGAAATTAATTTTTTTATAATATTGAACTGAGATAGAAATAAATGGAGTAATATGTATATTGAGAATTAAAATGCACAATAGATCATAAAAAAGAAAGGCATCCCTCAAGGGCTAGAACTTAGGGATTGCATTTTTCATGTCAAGTCATTACAAACTTCAACTAGTCACAAGTAACTACAGTTTACAAATAATATAAAAATGTAATCTCCAATCCACAAATAGCTGGAGAACAATTTCTTTTCCTGCTATATGTGAAATAAAAATTCACAGTATAAATAGCAACTGAAAACCTACTGTTAGCTTCTGCCTGAAATGCAGGAGTAAACTTCAAATATTGGTGGTCCAAAAAGCTTATGATTTACAGGACAAGGAGATACATAGTAGAGTACATGATCAAAATGTCATATCTACCGAGTATAAAAGGGCAGCCCCGTGCACAAAGGTGAAGCATCTTACCCTGACGCAAGCATCAATGGCTGGTGATCAAATATACAGAGTATGCTGGTGATAAATTAGGCATGAAGAGCGGCAACTTTTTGAGCTAAACCATCAACATCCTCGTTTTGCTCTTCGATTGGCTCTCCCTATCAGAACATTATGAATAATGCAAACCTATTAGGTCAATAAAGTAAACGAAGATATTTGCAGGCGTTCTATTAAGTCGTCATTATTGGAATGGGCATTGCTTTATTCCTTTTACAATGAAAACAATTCTTCATGGTGAATGACTGAATGTCATTATGTTCAAAAAATAATATATAAGCAGTCACCAAAAGCACGCAAGAGAAAATGAATAAAAGTTAGTACCTCTGTGATTCTTCTTTTGACTACCACACACTTTGAAGCACTCATACTAGCACTCTTCAGCAAGCTACGAGCACTATAGTTTGCCTTGTTTGGTCCATTTTGCACAGCATCTGAGTTCTCTGATCCCTCGGACTGCCCTGGTGGGCTCTCTAGAGTCGAAGCAACAGATGCTGAAGTTCGCTTTTCAAAATCAATGTTTTGGGAAGAGGTCTCATCTTTTGGTGCAGGAACCCGCTCTCTATGATGAGAATATTCGAAAATGAGACCAAGTTAATACCGAAATGTTTCAGAGAAAATACTTATCAATTTTAGTTAAAACATAATTAACTTCGACTGGTGTCTCTCAATTCTTAAAACTTTAGACTTAAGTAACTGAGTTACACAAAACTGGAGCTAAAATAAGGACTGCTTAAATCAGACGAGTATTAAAATGTCCATATTTTCACCAGACATGACTTCTAATTCTGCAGATTATTACTGAAGAACGACCTTTACCACTCAAGAGAAAAGGAACAACAGTATTGAGTGCGCACCTAGGCAAGGAAGCATGCTGCCTCTGAAGTGGAGTGCTTCGTTCACCTTTACCATAATGCTCCTCAAGATGTGCAAATTGTCGCTTGAACCGATCAACACCACTAAATCGACATAAAAGAAAGACCATCAATAAGTATTTCTCAAATAGTAGTTCAAAACATTTAGTGCAATATGTAGACAAAGTAGAAGCAGATACATATATATACACACACACACACACACACACACACACACATATATATATACACACACATACATATACACAACACATAAGCACAACATATAACTGCGCAACCCTATTGGCACAGCCCTTGAAGGTAATTAAAGAAGGTTTTGTGTATTATCTCGAGGTTTCTTCCATTTTGGAAAGAGTTGTCACTGGCTCACTGCCCTCCAAAAAGACGTCATAGTTTTCAATCACTGGAGGAAACTAAAAGACAAGCTTTTCTTTTTCATAAATAAACTAAAAAACAGCTTTTAATGCAACACATGAGGCAGAAAAAAAGTTTTTAGAAAAGAACATAAATATGTGGAGCAAGATTTAGGTGACTCCTAACCTTGGGTACATAAACCCACTAGTCTGATCTCCACCACGAAGATACTCCTGAAGCATCTGAGGATGATATTCTAAAATCTGTTTGCTCAGAACAAGTTTAGAAATTAATCGGTTAATTCATTCCACATAAAAAGGAACCATCAAAATGGAGAAAACTGTACCTCCCGATATATGAGCTCTCTAACATCTTCTTTTGCCAACTTTCTCCTCTCAAATTCAAACTCAAGCTTTGATATTGGGTGAGTGGACGGTTCATGCTCCACATTTGACAAACCACGGAAATAAGGATCAGCCAACACCTTGAAAACAAAATCACCAATGCGTGAGATGAAGTCTTGTCACATTATCAGAGTCAAGATTTTCTTTGGTAGATAAAACAATGTAAAAGATCTTCATTTTAAACAGTTACCTCCTCTGCAGATGGTCGATCTTTAGGGTCAAATGCAAGCATGCGTTCAAGTAGGTGCAAAGCGAAAGGATCCGCGTGAGGAAATTTTTGTGCAAATGGAACCGGTGGTTTTTTCCGCATGTTACTGAGGTATCTTCTTGCCTTTTCATTTCTAATCTGCCAGTTAGGTAGAATTTCTTTAGTGTAGGAAAAACTACAGTGGAACGTAAAACGTGATATACTGAGACCTCTCAGCAACTATTCTTTTTGCCTTAACCTTTGTTCTCTGATGTTCTTACTAGAAGTAACAAAGAAACCTGAGAAAGAAAGAGAAGTATGTAATAAATGAGAGAATTAACCTTTGCAACGGTTTCGGGAGGAGGTGTTCCTAGCAAATCGGTCATTAGGTCTAATTGATGCACTACATTCTTTCCAGGAAATAATGGTTTTCCAGTGAGCATTTCTGCAAATATGCATCCTATGCTCCAAATATCAATAGCAGGAGTGTACTGCAAATAGAGAACTCTCAGTGATAGTACATGTCACGTCACAAGTAAATCAGTCAATACGGATATGTCAAAAACACAAGTAAACTCTCAACATATATTATATGATAAAGTTGCTTCACAGTGAAATCACGTGATCAAATTTTACGGTTTAGACATCAGAGTACAGGAAAGAACAAAGCCTTGTTTTGTTTTTGTTCTCTGATAAGGTATAAAAGTAACGAACCCTCGTTTTTGAAATAGTGAAAGAATAATAAAACCCACATCACTGTCGCATTGTATAATGCAAAAGAGCACTTCCCAGATTATCCATTTAATAAGTCCAATCTCTTTACTGAAATAAGCCCCGAGTGATACTGCAATCGGACTCAAGCCTGTCTTCAGCAAGAATTTCTCAGAAGATCAACCTAGCCTGGCACATTCAAGCTCAAAGGGCCATATCAGCCAACTAAAAATCTGGTGAACTGAAAAAGCATTCAGACAACCTAGGAACTCAAACTATAGTTACTCAATAAGCTGAATGTGTAGAAGCCTGCACGATGTAAGACTAAAGGTCTTGTGTGCCCTCTGCAAGAGATTACACAGGCCCTAGCCCGTTACTTTTGGACTGGATCAATAAGTTGAAGACATCAAATAGAGATCTTTTCTTTCGCGCTATTATAACCTTATTAAGGGCTTGGAATATCTGATGGTGGCACCACATTGACGTGGAAATTAACATATAAATCCTTCTTCAATGTAAACATTTTAGGAGAAATACCACTCCATGATGTGGAGACACCGTGATCACCGCAAATACATCTGCATACTCAGAACATTAAGTGTCTTAGGCTAAATGTTCCCACTCATAAGGGCAAGAAATACTTCTTGGGCTAGAAACTGTGAAACCCCCGTTGACACACTGCCCGAACTATCTTTTTTGGAAGCAGGTTCCATTCCAAAAGATTGTTACTCTGCACCCGCAGTAAAAAAGACATGCATCTTTGTAAACATTGAAACCTGACATATTTACAACCAGCAGCCCGGATATGTTCGCGTCGCTGTTGCAGGACCTTTGAACTAGATTGGGAGATTGATGCTCATGACAGTCCTCGTACTTTCATTGGTTACTATAAGATGAATTAACAATCTTCCCACTTTCTCATAACCACAAGTTGAATAGGTCATATTCATAATATTGGGATACTGTAAACAGGGAATTCTCACCTTTCATCCAATTTAAAGAATAAATCTACTATTAAGCTCTTGAACTCAAAACTGTCTTCCAGCAGGATATTACTTTTTCCAACAATAAGCTCCTCGTCAATCCAATCGGCTTCCACTTGTAATGAACCTATAACTCTATACAGGTAACACTTGGTAATATGATAAACAGCCTGAATCCTCAATTAGAACATTCTCCCGGCCAAATGAAGTACAGAATAGAGAGAACAAGTGACATTATCAATCTCACAATAACGTGATTTTTACATCTTCGTCAAAATTGATCCGACTATTATAGTACAGAAACCTAGATATGCTTCCTCTCCCTCTTCCCCACCAACCTCTCATCTTCCCTTCATTTGAAGTCAAGTGATCCATCACCCTGATGTTGAACTTTGTAATCAAACAAGACTAGTTTGCAAGTAAATTCTGAAGGCATCGTTGAAGGCTGCAATAAGTCAATAGCCATCCAGCAGGCACTTATAGGGCAAACAGAATATGACATCATATGAGTTCATTCTGTATCAACCACAAAACTATGTAAATGAAAATGTTGTTCAATCTATAGTAGTTCCAGTCTTCTCCCAACATAGACAGAGTGGCATTTACAACAAAAAAATTCTCAGCAAAAACAGAAGACCAGAGAAAAAAGAGTATAAAAGGATACGAAATAAACCTTGACCAGATTGCATTATACCGAGCGTCACAAACTGTGCTAAATATAGGTGTCATTGCAGTAATTGCATGTTTAGCAATTGGAATTAACAATTAAAACTTTGGATGTCAGTGATAGAGCTAAGTTACCTTGGAGAAAAAAGAGCCACATAGCTCAGGAGCACGATACCATCGAGTTGCAACATAGTCCTTAAATACATCAAACCACAAGTATATCAGAAATCACTCACAAATTTGAGTACTAACATAATGAGAAAAGAGAAGCCTTCTAGAGCTCAAACATACAGTCCAGAAAATAGCTGATGGTGTGTCATTAAATGATACACGAGCAAGCCCAAAGTCACAAATCTTCAATTTACAGTCAGCGTTAGCAAGGATATTCTTCGGCTTTAAATCTCGATGGAAAACGTTCGCTGGTAAGAGGGAAAAAAAGGGCAGGTCATCATCCCGAGGAAAAATTAGCTTTTCCCTTATATAGAGATGTCAAAGAGAAGGTTTTAACTTGTATGAAAAAAACAAACCAGTATGAATATATTTTAATCCGCGCATAAGCTGGTATAGGAAAAACTGATAATGCTCAGGTGTAAGATCATCATTGGCCTTAATAACCTGGTGAAGGTCAGACTCCATCAATTCAAAGACAACGTAAATATCTTTAAACTCTCGCCGAGAAGGGGGTAACATAATATGCTTTATTTCTACAATATCAGGATGCCGTAGTAGCCGAAGAAGCTTGATTTCTCTTAAAATTCTAGTGGCATCAGAGACATGCTCAAACACGTCATTAATCTTCTTGATAGCAACTCTTTCTCCAGTTTTGGTATCAACAGCGGAGGCCACAACTCCATAGCTTCCCTTGCCGATAACTTCCTGAATTTGGTATCTGCTTGCCTCTCCATATTCTGTGAAGAACTCTGCCTCCTGTGAGTTCTGAATAACAATATTCAAGTCAAAACAAATGCAATTGATATCTGCAGTATGAAAAAGCTGCATCTTCCCTTACCCATATATGTCTACATAGAGATTAAAAGATTACAAGGCACTAATAGGCCACAGAACAGTAAGTTGCAAAATATTACTCCGTATTGTCTAAGGCTACTTTATGTGGTAGGAAACTAACATACAATAATAGAAAGAGAAGAAAAACCACAAAACTGATGCTTGGAACATGATCCTCAAACGAGCAAACAAATCTGATCGGTCTCAATAAAATCTAACAGATCCAAATAGTTATTGCAAAATTACTTTTCAGTCATTACAAAAACGTCATTTTGTAAATTCAGTAAGATTTTATGACCGCGCAAAACGCGGACAAATTTACTACTAGTATTCTATAAAATAAGAACTCAATTTTTTCCTGAGATTAAGCGATTCGGAAGATAGCAAAGACTACAACTTAACACACACATACATCTTTTGTTTTCCTCCCAGACAAAAGCTTATGGCAATAATGAGCAGGGGAATCATAGCTACCCGGGGGAGGGGGGTGCCGAGGGTCTATCAAAAACAACCTCTCTACCCCACAAAGGTAAGGGTAAGGTCAGCTTACAACCTATACTCCCCGGACCCTATTTGTGGGATTACACTGAAATTGTTGTTGTTGTTGTTTGGGATGTGTGTGTGTGTGGGTGGGTGGGTGGGTGGGGGGGGGGGGACTGTAAATTACTCTGCAATATCTATTTCATTTAATGACCTAAACAAATAGACTGGAAGATCAAAATGAGTAAAGTTGCAAGCTTTACTTTCCCTTATCCTATTTTTAGCAACATTTTCTACAAATATCAACCGAATTCTCAAGTTGGAAACAAATTTCTTTATACATACATGAAAAACAGACAACAACAAGATCAGAGCGGTCAAACTCAATCAACTGCATGCAACATCAAAAAGTCAATAAACAGCAAAAAAAAAAGAGAGAGGCAAAAATGAGACCTTTTTGTGAGGATCCATTAAAGGGAAATCGACCCGTTTAGGGACTTTGATAAGCTTAAGACCCGATATATCAAAGTCTTCAATAATCCTAAGTTCTTCTTCTCGTTCTTGGTAATGGGACACAGAAATCTTAATGGGTTTTGAAGGATTATTATTCAAGATTGGTTGTGCATTGGTATGAACAATAGTAGTAGTAGTGGAACGACGTTGAAACCAGCGACGAACTCCATCCACGAATGTACTACCACCCCCCATATACTACTACTACCCCACCTTGTCTTTGTTTATTTTTATTTAGTTCCCTGAAGTGTCGTGTTGATTCTTGATTTGGCACCACAAGATCTCAGCATTCCACGCTTACGATAAACTCCCTCTCTCTCTTGCCACCACAAGGTCCAGCGCTTTCTTCCGAGTTTATTGGTGTTGTGCAAAGATGGTGGGGAGAGAGATAGAAAGAGTTAAATAATGTGGCTTGGGAGTTGGGAGTAGCGTTACCATGGGAGATGGGTCCACTCGCCTTCACCCTTGACAATAACCATGGCTGGCCAGTGGGCCGGGCTCGGCAATGTGGGCCGGGTTTGGCGGGATATGGTCGGGGTGGGGCGGGACGGGGAGGGGGTGGATTGGGTTGGGTCAGGCAGGATCAGGTTTGGCGGGATTTGCTTAAGTCCGTCCCGATCCTGATCTCGTCGGTAGCGGGTCGGGGGCGGGATCGGGATCCGAGAGGTTTTTTTTTTTTTTAATTTATTAATAATATATATATAAAAAATTCAATAATTAAACAAGATAGTGTAATAAAAACATCTCAAGGTTGTTTTTGTGCCTCTTATATTATTTAACAGACATATGATTTTTTTTGTAATACAAATACAATTGTCAAAATTGCAACTTTGTGGTGTCGTTCAAAAGTTGCAAATTACGTAGTAAAATTGCAATTAAAAAAATTACATTTTGAAAAAAACTTGTTCTAGTTTCTTGATAATTTCCTGTGGTTCTTCGGTTGAAATTGGTATTTGTTGGTCAAATTGCTCCACGTCGCTTCCACCACCTTCCGATAAGTTTCGTTGTAGTTTTCGTCTTCTTCTTCGTTGATCTCCGGTTGACAACACCTTCTCCGCTCCGCTCGTATCCAATTTCTGAATAATACTACAATCTCCAAGCTGTTTCCGGCTAATGAGTGTATGTGCTCTCTTATTTGATATCTGCCGGCAGAAAAAGCGATTTCAGACGCCGTTGATGACGCTTGAATGTTCAAAACATCTCGGGCCATCATTGAAAGTGTCGGAAATGTCTTCTCATTCCCCCCCAGTATTTCAGCAAGTCTTCACGTCCTTCTTCATTAGAACTGCTTGGTACGGTACAGAACCTTCCAAAACAAAACTATCAAACTCGCTAATTTAGTTAGTAGCGGTACAACTGCACATTCTATTTCTGAGGCTTTCAATACTAGCCGCAGAAACATCATGTCTTTTGTGAGGTTGTGTTGAAGAAGAAGAAGAAGATGGTATGGAAGTCGGTAGGTTGCTAGCAATTTCTTGTTGGTAAAACATATATATTTTTTTGCATTCGTCTTCTACGCTAGATAACACTTCTTCTTTAGTTTGTTCAATAGGTGGTGGGTGATTTCAATTTTTGGGACTTGGAGGTGGTAGTACTGCTATACAAACGTAAATAATTTCAATAAGTAATTTAGTACCGTCTATTTTAATAGTCGGATTTAATACAACACCAATAATATAAATAGTGGGAATAAGAATAAAATATTTTTTTATTTTGATAAACATTTTTTTAATAGCTGTCATATAAGTTGGTTTTTCCATATATTCACTAAGTAATAAAAATATTAGAGTTATATAAAACAACATAGTTGAAATAGTAGGATAATATATACCGGAAAATTCTTTTGTTGCTTGAAAAAATTTCTCTAAAATACAATAAGTTCGGAATTTTTTACCCAATCACTATCTACAACCATATCATCTGGATTTTGATTATGAGAGTTAAAAAATAAAGTTATAGGTTTTCTATAGTCATAAGCAACAAATAGTTGTTCGTATAAAGAATTCCACCTAGTGGGTACTTCTTCTGGAATTTTTCTATAAGGTAGTTGGCAATCGTGACAAGTTTTTTATATTCTTTTCTTCGTGTATTCTATTACTTTTAAAAATAAAGTTTATAGCAAATTGTATTTTACTAAGAATGTCTTCAAAAAGTGATATACTATCCTTTACAATTAAGTTATATATAAGACACACATTTTATATGAAAATAATCTGAAAAAGATGGAGTTAAACTATTTTTTAAAATTGTAATAGCGTAATTGTTAGAAGAAGCGTTATCTAATGTAATAGTCATAATTTTATCAGTTATTCCGTAATAATGATACACTTCATAAATATTTTCTGTAATAAAAGTATCAGTGTGTCTATCATCTATATATCTATACGCTAAGATACGTTTTTGCATAGACCATTTATAATCTATCCAATGACAAGTTACCGTTAAATAATCATGGCCGTTAGTACTACGACCTATATCAGAAGTGATAGCCACTTTTCCATTAAAATGATATAATGAATAACGTAAATACTGTTGATATTCATGTGCGAATTTAAATACATTTCTCTTAACAGTTGATCTAGGAAAATCGTTAAAAGCAGGATTATACATATCTCTAATGTAATGAATAAAATCGGGAGATGAAGGAAATGAAAAAGGCAAACCCTCCACAACAACTAATTTTGCTATTGCTTCCCTATTTCTATGTTTATTGTATTTAGTGCCTACAATTTCCCCCGTCATAGGGTTAATTTGACCCTGTACTTGGTCCTGAACAGTATCAGTATGTGAATATTGTTCCGATGTAGCAGACATTTGCGCACTCGGTTTTGAAGCCTCGTATTGGGCATACCTAGCTGGATAAGCCCTTTCTACGTGTCTCATTAAACCCCCCGTCCCACAGTGACCTTTTCCAGTTTTAAATTTTAAAACATCTTTACAAATTTTACATATAGCTACTTGATTCTCGACGCCCCTATCAAAAAATGTCCATGCATCTGATTTTAATGTACATTTTCCTGGACCTCGTCTCATACCAGGGGCAATAGGATGCATTTCAGTTGAAGGTGCACTAGTGGATGTGTTGTCATCTACATTAGTGGGTGTATCATCTAGATCATCGTCTAAATTAAAGTCTTCTTGAGTTTCAGAAAATAGCTCCTCGTCTAAATCTAATGGTATTGTAGAAAAATGTTCAGTATCAACAAAATCATCTTATGTAGGAATATGATTCTGTCTAGAAATAGGATGACTAGAAGAAGTACCCTTGCCCTTGTTGCCGCTACTAGAAGAAGCATAACCCCTATCCGTAAGCATACGTTTAAATCCTTCCATTATAAATTTATAATTATACTAATAAATAATTAAAGTAAATGAAATTAAGTGTGCTAAATAAAATAAATAGACAATAATAATTTAATGAAGGAACGAATGTACCAAACGCCGACGTGTAATCGAGAGGTTGAAAATTGAAACTTTGCTCGATGGAAGATCCTCAAGCTAGTTGCCAACTTCACTCCCAATTCACAAATGAATAAATAAAATTGAATATTTAGTAGACAATGTAGACTTGTAGAGATATTGGAGAGATTGTAGGAAGATTTGTGAGAAAGATGAAGAGAAAATAAGGTATTTATAATTGGGAAATTGGGTTAAATTCTAATATAATAACTTATTGGTTAAAAATAAATATTAAGGGGTAGGGGAGGCCAAAAATGGCCGTTGCACAACGACCAAAATGTAAAATGGTCGTTGGTGCAACGGTTATTTTTGTAAAAGGAGGGGTTTCGGGCGGGATCGGGGTAGGACCGGGATCGGGTCGGGACTGGCGGGCCTGGGGCGGGCCGGGACGGGTCGGGACGAGACCATGTCCCGTCCCGGTTCTAGTCCCGATACCATTTTTTTTTTAAAAAAAAGGTCAGGTTCGGGGCGGTGTCGAGGCGGGACCGGGCCGACCCGGTCCACTGGCCAACCTTAATAATAACTAATTTAATTTGAGTAGGCATGGAGTTTTACTAAATAAGAAATAAGAGAAGATTTCTTAATTTTATAATTTTTAATTAAAATATGTAGTCTTTTAAATTTTGATATTTTAAATTAATCAAAATTTATTAAAGAAATATTTTTTTTGGAACACATAAAAATAAAATACTTAAATTATAACGGAAGAAAGTAATGTTTATATTAGGGATTAATTAATCCTACTTAATATTCCTTGATGTTAAGCTCTTGAATTTTGCCAATTGTTCCTATCACCTTTGGGTAAATGATGTTTACTCGTTTATGTTGTACTCTTGAATTTGCCAACTGTTGAATCCACTAATTTATTCATTTATGTTTATGTTGTCCTCTTGAATTTGTTAATTGTACATTGTAGTCTTAGGGATGAAGATTAGAGTAGAAGATTAGTAGGTAACTAAGTGGTGTGGTATTCTGTGGGAAAAGGGAGGAGTAGCCCCTCCTCTCCTCTTTTCCTTTTTTTTTTAATTATTATTATTATTATTCAGTTATTGCGTAAGTTCTTATTTTTTTAGATGTATTACTATCTGTTGCTATATGTAAAAATATAGTATATGGGCTAACTCAACCCAAAAGCTAGCTCATGAGGGGAGGATTGCTCAAATCCATATAAGCAACCATCAATCCATTTCCCAACCAATACGAGACTTTAACTCACTCTAACACCCCTCTTCACGCCTAGGGCCCAACCGGAGTGTGGATCCGAAGCCGAACAGGGATATCATGTAACCTGGACCTAACTCAACCTTAAAAACTAGCTCATGAGGGGAGGATTGCCTAAGTCAATATAAGCAAATCACCAATCCATTCCCCAACCAATGTGAGACTTTAACCCACTCTAATACTATTTGTTTTGTATCTTACTATTTTGTTGTTTCTCTTTTTACAATCCCGCATCATATACTTTTCTTTCGAGCCGAGGGTCTACCGAAACAACCTCTACCTCATAAATCTAAGGGTAAGGTCTGCGTACATCTTATTCTCCCCAGATTTCACTCATGAAATTACACTAGGTATACTAGGTATGTTGATAATCAGTAATATTATTTGCTTAACAATCATTTAATTATAATATCCCATTTTTTCATTGCTGACATGGCTGGTTAGGATTACGCTTGATAAAGGTTGATCATAGCGTTAGAAGACTCCTTGATAAAATGCAAAGTCTTTGGATTTCACTTGATAACGTAAATAGTTTTTTATTATGAGGAAGCAAGTAAAGAGTTTTTTATTACATGAAGAAGCAAGTAAAGTGACATGTGAAACTCTTATTACAATTTGTTCAAAATAATTTTGATCTTTTATACTATATATTTAACTTATATGCGAAAGTTTTCACCATCACATAAAATAAGATTATATATGTCAAAGAAGGAACAACAATATCAAGCAAATATCCAATCAACTCACGGTAGGGTTTTGTTGGGTTCAAAACACATAAGTAAGGCACAACGGAAGTTTAAAATTTTATTTCTTACTTACCGCAACAACTTTCTGGTATGATTATACAACAATCAAACCTGTAACATAAAGCATAATACTTACAGGTTATAGTATCTGGAATCTTTATCTTGGGGTTGACACGCGGTTGCCCTTTCGACTGCAAGCTCCAAGCTTCAATGTACTTCTCTTTCGGAAAGTTAGGAAATCCGGCATTCTAAGTCTCTAAGGCTTAGAATGATAATATGAAATTGGTGTTTGAATAATGAAGAGAATGCCACTATTTATAGGTGAAAATTAGGTCAAACCAGAGGCGCCGCGACCCTAGGGTATGGGCGCCGCGACGCTCGACGTGCTCCTGCACTGTCTCGATTTATTTTCTGCGCATTCTTAATTAAATTCAAAATCTAATTTTGACTTAATTAAAATAGTCATTATTCATTTAAATATCTCGATTATAAATTGAACATTTAATTAGTCTCTCAATACATCCTTAAATCGAAAGGACAATCGACATAGTGTGACCCTACAAGCCTCTCATATCGACATTAATCAAATTAAGGTCTACGCGGAACTCCTAGACGGCGCCGCAAGACGAACTCAATATGTGAAGTACGTTTACGCGAATCCAATTTTAAGATAATCGTCCAAAAATAACACATAATATCGATGGTCAGCCGTACTCAAATAGGGGATGTCCACGAATCACTATGTATGATATCGAAAGGCATTAAAGTATAATTTGTGGATGCAGAAAATGGTAATTTGACATGTTTCTCAAAAATGCAAGATTCACATATAGGAGTCCTAGAAATACGGTTGCAATTAATAAAATTATTTTTCCTAAGGGAGCGTAAAACAGAGTCTCCCGGAGGATGGATTGTTGACGACGTTTGAAATAGGGTAGAGATCTCCGGTGCTATCACATCTCATTATTCGTCTCTCTAAAATCAAAAGGATCAAAGTCAAGGGACACCTAATTATCAATTGTGAAACGTCGCACATAGATGAGATTCTTAATGAGTTTAGGGGCATGTAGGACATTTTTTAAGATTAGTGGTGAATGTGGTGGGGATAGGGAGAAATGACCATAACCACGTATGGGAATGCCTTGTCCACTACCAACAATAATATTCCGATTTAAATTACTCAAATTGGAATAAGATGAGAGAGTACCTTGTGATGCCATCATGTGAGATGTGGCACTTGTGTCCACATACCAATTTTCATGTGGAGTGTTGAGTGACATTGTGCTCATAGTTGCCTCAATATCAGTCGGTGCATAAGTCGATGGTGAGAGGCATGTGTTGTGTAGGCCTGTTGTGGACATGGGTCAAGTATGCCAGGTTAGGCTTGTTGGTTCTGAGGTGGAGTCCACGAGGATGTCGTATAAGGGCAAGGAGGGGAGACCCATGACGGTGGGGCCCACGCCCACGACGGTGGGGCCCACAGGCCCACGACGGGTAGGCAGCCCACGGCGGAGGCTGCTGGCTATTTCCGGCCAGCGAGTATTTCCCTTTCACTCCGCCGTTTTTGTCGGAATTTCTTCTGCTGCGGCCCTTGCCAGAATGCCTGCTCTGGCGGTTATTACGGGAGGAAGCGGACTGTTGCGAGTCCTCTAGCCGAGGTAACATCGCCCGTTGGAATAAGATGAGCTTCGAACGAGCCTCATAAAACGTAGGTAATAACGTGCATTGCTGAAGGATGGTGGAAACACCGTCATAGAATTGGCAGGCAGTGACATCGATCTCAATAATGGTGTGCAACAGATCATTAGATATCACGTCGTATATCCACTAGAGGACGACTGCATCCAAACGAGACTAGAGTGCATCATTAGAAGTTGAAGTCGATGGTACGTCTGTGGACTTCGGCGTAGGAGGGATGATGTGGTCGATAATTTCGTAAACACGACAATGGATCTTAAAAAGCTCCGCCCACGAGAAGTATTGACCTTTTTCCATCTCAAGAGTCACATGGATGATGTTTTTAATGTTGTTTACGGCAAGTGCCTGGATGGAATTTGGTTTTGTCAGCCATGGAAGAGGAAATTTAGGAGTAAGAGGGAGGGAGAATGGCCGGAAAAACTAGGGTTTCATAGTGGGGAAAAGGGGGGGGGGGAGAGAGAGGTCGGCGGCCAGGGTTCCGACGTGAAAAAAAAGTTGTGGCCGAGAAGGTGTATCTGCGGCTAGGGTAGGGTTTGTAGTTTTAGGCTACTGATACCCTAAATGAATATGTTCCTTGATTTTATTGATGAATGATTTACAATATATATAAGCTTAAAATAATATTTTATTTGATACAAATTAGGTAACTAATTAACTTAATTACAAAGAATTATAATTCTAATTAAAATAGGAGATATACAATTAATACAATTAATAAAATAATATTGAAAAATATTCTATTACATTTATTAAATAATAATGATGTTTAGAATAACTTTTGCACGTCTAATTTGATTCTTGACTAATCCAACGAGTACTTACCACATACTTCACTACATTTTCCGAGTAGTGCTGCTTAGTAGTGCTCAATTCATACAAAATACTCTTATGATCTGGTCTAGATCAATGACATTTTGGTGAATTGAAATTAACATGATATGCAAACCATAATTCTTTTTTATTAACAATCCAAAGTTATGACTGTGAAAGAAAACATTCCTAAATCATTATATACTCTTTCTTGTCACTGGATCAAACTTCTCATATCACACTGACTATCACTCTGTGGTAGTTATCCAGACGAGATCCCTTTTTTCCTCCTATCCTAATTTTGGATTAAAAAAGAAAAAAGAGAAAGGCATCTTACCCATCAAGCTTATTCAGCCCTATCAACTTTTAGGCAAAGTCTGCTCAAAGTAGCAAGTGAACTATAAAAACAAACCTTTCAAATTCCACACAACCACATATATATATTTTTTAAAAGACATCATTTTCATTTATATTTATAGAAGTTTTGTTTCTATAGCTTTGGGCATTTACAACCACACAGTACTTTCACTACAGCTCAACTTAATAAGAAAAAATATATATAACATCTTCATATGCAAATCAAGATGAATAATGTCACTTTCATATTCTCTTCCTAAGTTTCTACTTATCATTTTTATCCTTTCAAGAAATAATGAGAAGAAAAAGACAGCTAGCATGGGAACATAAAGGTAAAAGAGATGTTATTTTTATTTTTCTATTTGGATGAGTGGCGGTGGTGAAGTCATTTAGATAGATTTATTTGTAAATTTTGGAGGATTTAAATTTATAAATATTCAGATAAGTTAGTGGTCTTAAAATAATGTATAATTTAAAGTGGGAGAGGAGAGTGGTGGAGAGACGGACTATCCTTCAATTTCACCATGCATATCTTTTGGCCATGAAAGAATGGAGCATTAAATACATTAAAGTTTAACTTATATACATTATCAGTCCAAAAAATTACATTACAGTATCAAGTTATTCATTGAATATTTATATAAGTAAAATATTTTTAAAACGTGAGATTTGTAATATTAAAAATATTATTTAATCCCTTCAAGCATGAGTCTTTTCATATTTACCTTTGTTGTCTTTTTGTGACTAGAATTTCTTTGTAGCTAGTTATGTCGCTACACATGACACAACCGATAACTTTGGAATGAGAAACAAATGTCTTTATAATGTCTTGTGAAGACATCCCTAAAAAGAAGAGTTTTGAATTATAACGAATGTTGTATATGACTTTTTATAGAAACCTTTTGAAAACTTATTACGGCTAAATACAATGGATCTAAATCATACATGTCCATTCATGGTGCAAATAATTTTATATTATCAATATATTTTAATAGGTTATCTACCTTTCTTTTTCAGGTGATTAGTTATATTATGTTTATTTTAAACAATTATTTATAATTGGATAAAAAATCTTTACAAATCAATATATAGAAGTTCAACTCAAATACAATCACATTATTATGAGAAAGTGGTGTGATCACAATAACTATATCTTGCAATAATAAATAAGATTTCATATGCATACATATTAATGTGATGAGTAACTAATTAAAAGAATCTCATACTTTTTTATAGATGATGTCACACAAATGTTTATTTTGCCCCTACTTATTCCATTGGATTAAGTGAACCACAAGAGAGTTTTCAAAAGAGGCTTGAGACTCTCCAAAACTTACGAAAAAGGGAAAGGGAAAACAAGCAGATGATACAGATTGTATATTCACTGCAAACAAGTTTACGACAGATGTTAATAATTGTGCATAACTTAGATTAAACCAAGATGACAAAGTATACTTATACCCTGGGAATATTGCTGCTTGCTTTTCACTAAGAATCCACGTGATACGTTTTGATTTTGGACTGTGAAGAATGAAGAACAGCACATTTCTTTCTTCCAGGTCGACTGCTGGGACGGTAAGCAGGACGGTTGAAGTCTTCTGCTTTTTCTGTTTAATCGTCAGTAAACTTGCTCCTGAGTACATTCTTAGTGCTATTGGTCTTGCAATAATAGTTTGTAATCTTTTGATGGTTGATATTTCTTTTCTACATAGTGTTTTTTGTTCCACACCTTGCCTGGGTATTTCTTTGTGGAGCCTTGTCGATGTAAATTGTAATGCTTCCGTTCTGCATACTGCTATCAGCCGTACATCATTTTATATCGGCCCTTGGAGAATGCTGTTGGTCCTAATACTCTCTGGCCATAGAAAATGTTGTGATTGCCATGTTTCTCTTCAAAAATGCTGTTTTGATCCATGGTTCAAGAAATAACTTTATGAGATGTTTACCTTTTCAGGAAAGAGTATCTCGGCTTCCAATTTTATATTTTAGCTTTTCGTTCTATATCTAAGAACTTGATTTCAGATTTGTCAAAATAATATTTCTTTGTTGTTTGTGCACATGGTGCATTCTCCTAAAACAACACCAGTTTCTGTTTCGTTATTACTCATGTTTTTTATTGATCTAAGCAACAGAATTGAAAGCTTCTCATTCTTTGGTATTTCAAGGGGATTAGCTGCTTTGCTGGAATATATTTTCTCATCTTAGTGGTTGGTGAATGTGCCAATTTTGATGAGAAACAAAGCGGTTCTATTTGGTGTTAACGTGGAAGACAGTGTGTGGTTGAGCTTTGTGCAGCACAAAGTGATTGCAATATTGAAGACAAAAAGTTAACAATAGAAGTAGTACACCATTTTCCTTTAGATATGTGGAGGTGTAGCATGTGGGATTTTTTCTTGAGTTAACTTTACATGCTCAAATTATAAAATGCAGATTGGGCACTGTTTCCTTTTTTATGCTTGGTTAGAGATCTTTTAAGTGTTTTGTATGTACCTTTGAAGTGTGAGCTCTTAATTCTTTGAGTCGTTTTATTTCTCAGGCAGAGCGGATGGCCCCAGAAGTGCTGAGAAATGAACCTTCAAACAAGAAGTTGTTGGGTATTGATATTGGTGAATGAGAAATGATTGGAAAGAAAAGTGGGAGTTGTCCCACATCGGTAGTGGAAAGAAAAGTGGGAGTTCCCTCTTGCTTTATAAATAAGCATTTGTCCCACATCGGTAGTGGAAAGAAAAATTTTTCTACTTATAAGTAGAAATACTCATTTTTGTTAGTAAAAGGGTTGAGGGGGCAAGGACCCCTCGCGCTGTCGTCGTCGCTCGGCTCCGGCTTCGGATTGATAATCTTTTTGGACCAAATTTTCTTTAATTTTTAATTATTTAATTAATTATTATTTAATTAAATTAATTAACTTATCCAATCCTACCCGTTAGTGACCTTGACCCGCGACCCACCCGGATCCGCGTGTCTGACCCGCGACCCGCCCGGATCCGCGTGTCTGACCCGCGACCCGCCGGATCCGCGTGTCTGACCCGCGACCCGGTTTCTTTTCCATATTTAAATTTCCCACCGCTTTTTCGGTGGGGATTGCCCTTCGTGATTCCATGGCTATAAATTCGTTTGATTCCTCGCGATTCATATTCGACTTGAAGACATAAAAAAATTCATTGGAATATTAAAGTTCATACTTGTACAACGATTTGAAGAACATAAAAATTTCATCGTTGCGTATTCGGTTTGGAGATTAAAACTTGTGTAGTTTTCTACCCCATATGAATATTAGTATTCTGACTCGAAGATATAAAAACTTCGTTGGAAAACTAAAGTTTCATAATTATACTGCGATTTGAAGAAATAAAATCTTCATCGTTTAAGTCCGTGATTGAATTGCTATTCGGTTTTATTAACTAAAACAGTTTGTCAATTTGACAATGACAAACGAATAATGGCAATTGAGACTGAACTACCTCTACGAATACCGCACCAGCGGTTACTCCTACAACCCGTACCGCTGTGCCACCGGCTGAGAAACTTGCAAAGTTCACCGGTGCCAACTTTAAAGGATGGCAGCAAAGAATGTTCTTTTGGCTTACCACCCTTGGTATGCAAAAGTTCACCAGTGAGGACCCTCCCGTGCCTGCCGCCGGCATGCTTGACAACCAACAGTTCATGGTTACTGAGGCTTGGAAACAGGCTGATTTTTTGTGCAAAGGCTACATTTTGAGTGCCTTAGAAGATGACGTGTACAACGTCTACAGTGCAGTAGAGACTTCCAAAGAATTATGGACTGCACTTGAAAATAAGTACAAAACTGAAGATGCTTGCTTGAAGAAGTTTGTGGTTGCCAAATTCCTAGACTACAAAATGGTGGATGGAAAAACCGTTAGAACCCAAGTTCAAGAGCTTCAACTTATCTTACATGACCTTATTGGTGAAGGTATGGTAGTAAATGAAGCGTTCCAAGTGGCTGCAATGATTGAGAAATTGCCGCCCTCATAGAAAGATTTCAAGAATTATCTTAAGCACAAAGGAAAGGAAATGAAGTTGGAAGATCTTGTGATTCGTCTCAAGATCGAGGAAGATAACAAAACCGCTAAGAAGAGGTACCGTAAGACTTCACCAATTGAAGGGGCAAACATCGTTGAAGATGCTGCTTTGAAAAAGAACAAGAAAATGAAGAGGCCTTCTGGAAAGGAGAAGGATTCCAACAAAAAAAATAATCAAGGGCAACTGCTATAATTGTGGGAAAGCTGGCCACAAAGCCCCAGATTGTCGTCTCCCGAAAAAGGACAAGGGAAAAGGACAAGCCAATATGGTGGAAAAGAATGATGATATGGATGATCTGTGTGCAATGCTATCGGAGTGCAATTTGGTTGGAAACCCAAAGGAGTGGTGGCTTGATTCTGGTGCCACTCGACATGTTTGCGCTACAAAAGAAGCATTTGCAACCTATGCTCCCATTGGACCCGAAGAGGTACTTGTTTATGGAAAATACCGCAATAGCCAAGGTTGAAGGTTATGGGAAGATACTTCGAAGATGACTTCCTGCAAGGTCCTAACTCTCAACAATGTTATGCACGTTCCAACAATTCGGAAGAATTTAGTTTCAAATGGGACTACTCGTCAAAAACGGGTTTAAATGTGTGTTGGTTAGTGAGAAAATTGTAATAAGTAAGATTGATTTGTTCATAGGAAAGGGCTACCTCACCGAGGGCCTTTTCAAACTCAATGTAATGGTTGTTGACGAGTATTAATAAGAATTCAACTTCGTCTTACTTATTGGAGTCAAATAATTTATGGCATGTTCGTTTAGGACATGTCAACTACAAAACCTTGCGAAAATTGATTAATTTAGAAGTATTGCCTAAATTCGAGTGTAATAAATCTAAATGTGAAATTCACACATGTGATTGAATCTAAGTTTGTTAAACATCCATATAAGTCTATTGATAGGAATTCAAATTCTTTACTTAATTCACACATATATATATGTGATATGAAGTCAATACCATCTCGCGGTGGGAAAAAGTATTTTATAACTTTTATTGACGATTGCACTCGATATTGTTATGTGTATTTGCTTAATAGTAAGGATGAAGCAATTGATGCATTTAAGCAATACAAAAACGAAGTGGAAAATCAATTGAATAAAAAGATAAAAATGATTAGAAGTGATAGGGGTGGAGAGTACGAATCTCCTTTTGCAGAGATATGTTTAGAATATGGAATTATTCATCAAACTACTGCCCCTTACACACCACAATCAAATGGAATTTCGGAAAGGAAAAACCGAACATTAAAGGAAATGATGAATGCCTTACTAATAAGTTCCGGTTTACCGCAAAGCTTGTGGGGGGGGAGGCTATCCTTCTTAACCGAATACTCAACAGGGTGCCCCACAACAAAACACAATATATTCCATATGAACTATGGAAAGGAAGAAAACCCTACTTGAAATATTTCAAAATGTGGGGGTGTTTAGCAAAGGTCCAAGTTCCTTTACCCAAAAGGGTAAAAATCGGACCAAAAACTGTGGATTGTATTTTTATTGGCTATGCTACAAACAACAAAGCTTGTCGGTTTTTGGTTCACAAATCGGACAATCCCGAAATTCATGTTAATACGGTAATTGAATCAGATAATGTTGAATTCTTTGTAAATATTTATCCGTATAAAACTGAATATGAGTCGTCAAGTGAAAGATCTAAACGACCGCGGGAAGAACCAAAGGAAAATACACCAAGTAAAGCGGATGCAAGGCGTAGCAAACGTCAAAGGACATCTACTTCCTTTGGATCAGATTTTGTGACATTCTTGCTTGAAAATGAGCCTCAAACATTTAAAGCGAAATGATGTCTTCTTCGATTCCAACATTTGGAAAGAGGCCAGTCAATAGTGAGATTGAATCAATTTTGAACAACCATACATGGGAATTGGTTGATCTTCCTCCTGGAAATAAACCTTTAGGATCAAAATGGATTTTTAAAATGAAAATGAAAGCTGATGACACTATTGATAAATATAAGGCAAGACTTGTGGTAAAAGGTTATAGACAAAAAGAAGGTCTTGATTACTTTGACACATACTTGCCGGTAACAAGAATAACATCTATTCGGGTGTTAGTAGCACTGGCGGCCGTATATGGTCTTGAAATCCATCAAATGGATGTCAACACAGCTTTCTTAAATGGAGAATTGGAGGAAGAAATTTACATGGAACAACCTGAGGGCTTTGTGGTTCCTGGTAAAGAAAGGAAAGTGTGCAAACTTGTTAAGTCACTTTATGGACTTAAACAAGCACCCCAACAATGGCATGCGAAATTTGACCAAACAATGTTGGCAAATGGATTTAAGATTAATGAGTGTGACAAATGTGTTTATATTAAAAATACTCCAAATCATGAAGTCATTGTTTGTTTATATGTTGATGACATGTTGATAATGAGTAGAGATATTACCGATGTAAATGCTACGAAGCGTATACTGGCTAGCAAATTTGATATGAAAGACTTAGGAGTTGCTGATTTGATCTTAGGCATCAGAATTCATAAAACTCCACAAGGTCTAGCATTATCGCAGTCTCATTATATTGAAAGAGTACTTGACAAGTTTATGTATTTAAATTTCAATGTTGTAAATACTCCAATTGATGTAAGTTTTGCACTTCAAAAGAATAAAGGTGAAAGTGACTCACAATTGGACTATGCACGAGTTTTGGGAAGTTTGATGTATATTATGAATTGTACACGACCGATATAGCATGTGCTATAAGCAAGCGAGTCGATTCACGAGTAATCCCAATCAAACTCATCATTGGATCCAATGAAACGAGTCTCGGGGTATTTAAAACACACCCAAGACTATGCTTTGCATTATAACAAATATCCCGCCGTGATCGAAGGATATAGTGATGCAAATTGGATCACCGGATCATGTTAAATCACGAGTGGTTATGTTTTCACAATTGGGGGTGGATCTGTCTTGGAAATCATCAAAACAGACATGCATCGCCCGCTCTACAATGGAATCGAATTTATAGCTTTAGACAAGGCCGAAGAAGAAGGCTTGAATGGCTCCTGGATTTCTTAGAAGATATTCCATTCTCCTTTGGCTCTTATATGTATACATTGTTATCACGATTGACTATGTAAAGTCAAGAGATAACGTGGAGATAACATGGGATCCGCTTACAAAAGGCTTATCTAGAGAGGGAGTTAATAGATCATCAATGGGAATGGGGTTAAGGCCGAGGACAAGTCATCATGGCGGTAACTCTACCTAGCGGACCGGAGATCCCAAAAGCTAGGTTCAAGGAGATCAAACAAAGTTGTGACTGACGGTTCAACATTGTCAAATAACTCAACTCATTCTCGGATGAAGACAATGTTCAGAAATAAGGATAAAACCTTATGGCTTGTTAATGAGTTAATAAAGCATTAAGGTTCTTTAATGATTATCTAAATCTGGCAGTGTATGACCCGATAATGTGGCTATAGGACCACATGCTTAGAAATCACCTATGTGAGTGTTAAGTGTAAGCCGCTTTAAAGGGGAATGACAAAGAAGGCCCATTCTCTACGCACTCATGAAACCAGGATGTGTTCATGGCTGAAACGAACACAACCGTGAGAACCATAAATGGTTGAGGGTTGATTATGTGACTTATATTGTCTAGGTATACAACAAAGTTCGACGGTTCAAAGATATCAAATCCACCAATTGATCGAGTATATCCGATATAAGTTCACTACGGAAAGTTCAAAGGGAAACCTACTTATCCAGATGCAGTCAATTCTCGCTTGTATATCACACTTGTCCGCGCTTTTATATTATAGCCATTCCCCATTCATGTGGGGGATTGTTGGGTATTGATATTGGTGAATGAGAAATGATTGGAAAGAAAAGTGGGAGTTGTCCCACATCGGTAGTGGAAAGAAAAGTGGGAGTTCCCTCTTGCTTTATAAAATAAGCATTTGTCCCACATCGGTAGTGGAAAGAAAAGTTCTTCTACTTATAAGTAGAATTACTCCTTCTTGTCAGTAAAAGGGTTGAGGGGGCAAGGACCCCTCGCGCCGTCGTCGTCGCTCGCTCGGCTCGGCTTCGATTTCGGTTTCGGTTTCGGATTCGGATTCGGATTCGGATTTGGATTTGGATTTGGATTTGGTTTGGTCAAATGATCTGATTGATTGATAATCTTTTTGGACCAAATTTTCTTTAATTTTTAATTATTTATTTAATTATTATTTAATTAAATTAATTAACTTATCCAATCCTACCCGTTAGTGACCCTGACCCGCGACCCGACCGGATCCGCGTGTCTGACCCGCGACCGGCCGGATCCGCGTGTCTGACCCGCGACCGGCCGGATCCGCGTGTCTGACCCGCGACCCGACCGGATCCGCGTGTCTGACCCGCGACCCGGTTTCTTTTCCATATTTAAATTTCCCACCAGTTTTCAGTGGCTGTTCAGAAAGATTGCAAACCTTCAGAAATAGTACTTCCATGGCTATAAATTCGTTTGATTCCTCAGAATTTTACTTACGAATTTTCTGAACAATACAAACTTCTTCTTCTTCTTCTTCTTCTGCACAAATAAATTCTGTGTGATATACTGTCGTTGAGTGGTTCGCCGCTACCTGAATTTGGAGTACTACTATTCTGGTAAGATAATCGTTCTCTCCTGGGAGGGGATATTCCATCAACCTCGAGTACTGTGAGGGGAATAATTTCCTTAAGGACACACTTTGAACTAAGTGGGCTCGATTATATTCTGAAAAATTATTCTTATTTTTTAACACTGATTCTGTTTATTTTCAGTGTTTATTATTTACGGTTTTTTTTTAATACAGATTAATAACAGAAGTATGTCTGTAAACAACCGAAAATGTTGAAAAATGATGCAGGAGAGGGATTATAGAGTACAACAAAAATTAAAACTTTCCCGGGAATATAGGGCAACAGTATCACAAATAAGTTTGTTCACTGTCTTTTGGTATATGATTGCTGATGTTGGATTATCAATTGTGCCGTGCAGATGTGATGTATATAGCTTCATAGTCATACTATGGGAGCTCTGTACTTTGCAGCAACCATGGGGAGGAATGAACCCGATGCAAGTCGTTGGTGCTGTGGGATTTCAGCATCGCCGTCTTGACATACCAGAGAACATGGATCCTGCTATTGCAGACATCATCACGAAATGCTGGCAAATGTGATTTTTCTTCAGTGTTCCAGTCTTGAAGCTACCGATTTGTAGATTCTTCATTATCTTTCGTTCTCTACTTTTGAATTTGGTCTGTTGGTTATAATTCAACATAGTGGATACATAGGATTTACAGATATTTGTATAACAACATTTTGTTGGTATTCTATTGTACTTTATAAAGCAGTACGGGAAGTAATAACTATTACAATTGTTCGAAAGGATAGATAAATGGTCAATCTTCAAAACTGCCGCAAGCTTGTTGTGTCTTGAATCTTGATAACCTTGCAAGGCCAATGTTGAGAACTGCCGCAAGCTTGTTGTGTCTTGAGTCTTGATATCCTGAAATCAAGAAACAACTAAATCTGGATGGTTACAACGTTGTGTGTTGAGTCGAGGATAGCCCTCTATCCTTAAGACAAGATTGCCCCGTATATATGCTTTTACGTTAGCGGGCAATAGTCTCCCAAGATAAAACAACACTTTAATCTCAACACTACAAAACCAATAGGTTGAGCCTGTCGAAGAAAACAAATATGACTCGACTTGCTGAAGATATGGAATAGGAAGGAAGAGTTTCTCTTTACTCTTCTCTTTTGTCTCTCGTGTATATAGTGTGTCTCTCTCGTAGTGTATATCTTGTGTATATGTGAGGGTTTGGTCACTTTGTTTTCCAGTCACGAATTGCACGATTTTCGCCACGTTTTGGACGATTTCGCCACTGTTTTGTGCTCTTTTGTGACTGAAAAACGCTGCTGTTTTCGTGTGTTTTCAGTGCTATTTTGCAGTGCGTTTACTTCTGCTTTGTGCAGTCCGAATTGAGCCAACAACTACTCAATATATAGCATGCAAGAGGGGCTGTCCATCTCGCAAAAACAAGGTCGTAATGGCCATTAAGGAGGCCATTAAAACAACCAAGTAATGGCTATTAAGGCCATTGAAAGAGGCACTCACCGCCCAAGTAATGGGCTGTTAATGGAGGATTAATCAGCCAAATAATGGCTGGTTAATGCTCCGAAAATAGTCCAACGGTAGGCGAAAGCTTTCCAAAAACTCGGGGACCAAACCGTAAATATTGAAACTTCAGGACCAAATCGTACATATGAAAGAATTCTGGTCCAAACTGTACATATGAAACTTCGGGATCAAATCGTACATTTGGCGAGTTCTCTGGTCCAAAAAGATAATATCGAACAAAGTCCCCCACGCCTGACCCACGGCCACCCACGACCCGGGCGACCCCAAACCCACGTTGACGGGCGGCGGCGCGCGCGTGGGCTTAGCCATGAACCCAAGCACATCTAGGTCTTCCCTCCTTTAAACACATGGGATACCCCTTGGGGTCCCAAACCCTTTACCAATTAGAGACTTATATAGAGAGCAATTCTTCTTATTACCACCGATGTGGTAGATTTGTCCCACACCACATTTCCATGCCTTAAACACCTTACTTCGTAGACCAATATCTCTTTCATTTCTCAACGAAATTTGACGATTCTTGGCCCTACGGTCATCTACTCACTTCGTAGATCATGCATGTGCAAAGAGACAAGGTCTCCAACATGTGGAACACTAGTGTTTAGTTCATCAAAGATGGGTGGACGCATCTCCCCGCCAAAGGCAAATTTCCAACACATTTTACTATAACAATCATGTTTTATGTGAAACTAATCTTTCATGTTACGTAATCTTATATGTTCTCTATAACATCATTTTGTTATAGCATCCAAAATATATCTAGACAAACAACGCCATTATAGAGAGGTTTGACAGTATATAGTCGAACTCAACTATTTTGGAATTGAGGCAGTCAGTTGAATGATTGATTATAGTACAACATATACATAAGATTTATATAGCCGACCTTAGCTAATTTGTGATTAATGCATGGTTGGTTGAATGATCGATTGTGCTTTTTCTATATGCAGAGATCCAAATTTACGCCCTTCATTTGCTGAGATTATGGCTGCTTTGAAACCACTACAAAAGCCTATTACTAGTTCGCATGCACCAAAACCACCGGCTGCCAGAGGTCCGGTAAAGGGAGAGCCATCGCGAAACCTAGAGGATCGAACTTCGGAGCAGGGTTAGTACTGAAGAACGTAAACATACATGTATTTTTCGTTGGAAAAGACAGGTCCAAATTTGAGCAGAAGAAGCTAAGGGAAGACACGAAAGAACCTGACAATCACATACTTCATATTTAAGCCAACTGTGATTCTTTTGTTTCCCCCATTTAGTATTTTTGGTAGTGTCCCCTTGTCCTCAAAATTGTCTATCTGCCTTGTAAATTCATTTTGGATTTCTCTTTTGTAATTATAAAAAAAGAAAAAAGAAAAAAAACAAAGTGTTGCTTAATTCAACGGGCAAAATGCGAAGCATGTAATTGAAAAAATGGAAGGTCAAAAATGTCCATAATGCATTGAAAATGGTTTAAATTTGACCTTTTCCCACCTATTGAACCTCAATTGTTCTTTATGGTTAAAAATGTCCAGCCTTTTACTGGAACTATGAGATGATATTTCTACAAAAAAAATTTCTTGTGTACCAAACACATCCTAACTTGTAAAAGTTTGAACAGATAAAAAAGAAAGAAAGAATGTTATGAAATATATTAATGTGGATGTCCATGTAGTTCCCCCCACTACTCTTCTTCTATTATGTTCCACCTCTTCCATGATATTACCCTTTAATGCCATGTCTCTCACCTCCTCCACGATCTTATATAATGAATGTCAGGTTAATAGCTACTTCTTTGTATGCCTCTATGTACCACTATAAATAGAGGCATAAGCATTCATATTGTACACACTTGAACACATTTGGATTAAAAAGAAATCTCTCCTCTTTTTATCTTATGTTGTTTCTCTTGTTTTCATCTTTAAGTTATTCTGAGTTTGATTTTACAATACGTTATCAGCACGAGTCTCTAATTTTAATTATGTCTTCACTACGTAAGAGTCTTTATCAAGACCGTGAGGCAAAATATTGCCCTTCCTGAGTGGTTAGATCAAGTTCATTCAGTTGAGGTGTAGGTTGGTTTTATCAAATTCCAACTCTCTTAAGAGGTAAATTCCTTCCATTATCTTTGTTCACGTGTTTCCGGAGTTGACAAATTTGTGAGTAATCTGTGGCTTTGTCTTTTCCCTTGGTTAACTTAAATCCTATTTGTCATCGCTTGTTCTCTTAAATAATGATTGGTTTTTGGCATATTAGCTTTTCCTTTGAAATATAAATTTAAATGTTTAAGCAGAAGCATTCTAATAGTGTCAAATATATGTGGATATATCATAACTAATTGGTGCTTCTATATTCTCGTACTTGGATCAAAATGAGTATTCTAAGGATTTATAAGCATTCTTAGAATATGTTGGAAGACCGAAAATCATTTTAAGAATCAGGTACGTCTCATGTTTGGTTGTTTTATGTGGTGATCTCATAAAATTAGTTACTTTTATATTTTATATGTTCAAACTACCAAGTATTTCTCATTATTCGATTTCTCTAAAGCTAAAGGATTTTAGGAACAACATCTCATTTGTCTTGCAAGACATGAAAAGGTAATTATATACTATATGTTTTAGTGTATGTTTAACATTTTCTAACAGTTGGCTAATATAGCTTGAAAATCATTTCTGTATGCGGTGCATTAATTATTAGCATATGAAGATTAATTAATTGTAGTCTATGTTGGAAATTTGCCTTTGGCGGGAGTTGCGACCGACCAACTTTAACGGCTTAAACACTAGTGTAACGTATGTTGGAGAATCCGGTTCTTCACACATGCATGATCTACTAAGTACGTAGATAACCGTAGGGCCAAGAATCGTCAAATTTCATTGAGAAATGAAAGAGATATTGGTTCACGAAGTAAGGTGTTTGAAGCATGGAAAGTGTGGTATTGTGTGTAATTCTCCCTCATCGGTAAAGGAAGAAAGAATTGTTGTGTATATAAGATTCGAAATTGGTTTGGGGTTTGGGACCCCAAGGGGTATCCCATGTGTTTAAAGGAGGGAGGACCTAGATGTGCTTCGGTTCGAGGAAAGACCACACGCGCGCCGCCGCCGCCCGTCCGGTCCGGTTCTGGGTTCTCGGGTCACGGGGCACGGGGCACGGGGCACGGGGCGTGGGCTGTGGGTCTTCTGATATTATCTTTTTGGGCCAGAAAAACAGTGCACGAAAATACACAACCGAATAGTTTTCTTCCTACAACTTCCAAGCATCATTTCGTTACTCACGGTAGCTCTTGAGTTTCCTTTGCTCAAGGGTTCCATTGCTGTTTTATCTTGGGAGACAAATTGTCCAGGACGTATAAAGGATACATACGGGGCAATATTGTCTTAAGGACAGAGTGCTACACTCGACTCAGCAAAAACATTTTACATTTTTCCGTCTTCTAAAAAAACCTGGAATTTCCAGTTTTTACTTGTGTAACGATTGTAATTTCGATTCCATGTTGAATTATTGAAATCTTTATTTATCCTTTCGAATACTTGTAATAGTTAAATACTTCCCGTACTGCTTTATAAAGTACCATAGAGCAAAATCTCCCAACAACTTAAGACAATATTTGTATTGTATTACTATTAGTGTTCGAAAGATGTCGGTCAAAAGTTGTGTGACCAAATCTGGATATGGCAATGGTATTTTGGTAGAAGAGAGTGATGATGATGAACGTGTTCATGGTGTCACCGCTACCAAGACTGGTGGGAACAAGCGCTCACGAGAGCCTGAGGATGTCAACTGGGACAAGAGGAGAAGAGTGAAGATGTTATTCTATCTTGTAGCGAAGGCCTATATCATGTCCCGGACAAAGGATCCGAATAATGGTGAGAAGGAAATGGACACTCGGTCGATGAAGTGACCGAAGTGAGCCGAATCCGAAATTGGGATAAGTATTTTTCTCACTTGTCAAGAATAAGGATTAAATGATAAGTAGTTTTTCTTACTTGTCAAGAATAAAGATTAAATTATGTCTGATTAAAAATGGATTAAAGTAAGGAGGAATATGAAAATAATTTATATTCCTTATGCTTTAACAAATCAGAAGTTTAATCTCATCTTCTTTTCCGTTTAAAGATTGGATTTTGTAAACGACTTAAGAAGATCCGTTCTTTTAAGTGTAATTACTAAAGTGTGTAAAGTATGGTCGCACATACTATGGAGAAAGATCCACTAACTGTGCGAAAACTTTTACCACTCTTAGGTAAGCGCCAAGAATTATCTGGGCACCAATCATAACGGAAGAAGTCTAAAAGTTAATGACGTTGAGCCTGTCATATTATTTGGCAGAAGATCCTTCATCGGATGATATTGGACACTCAGTCATACAAAGCCTCCGGGCGACTGGAGTGGGCCAAAATTCCTTTGATATGATGATATTGGACACTCAGTCATATAAAGCCTCCGGGGGACTGGGAGTGATGCCGAAATTCATTTCATAGGAAAGTAATGGACACCTAGTAAGGTGGGCCAGAGTTTCCAGTCCTAAATGATCTGAAGGCCTAAATAAAGGCAGTAAAGAAATTGGACACTCAGTCTGCCAAAGAAACTAGAGTGGGCCGAGTATCTAGATCACATATGATCCGGTTATGCCCTAACCACGGGCAAGAGGTTGTTCATGTGAAGCAACGCCACCTCTAAAGTAGAAGGGGTTGGAGAGGTTGTCCTCAATAGGACTTCATGGATTGTGATCACTCTAAGATGAGGTGATACATATTCCTAACTTGGTTTAAGGGACGCTGTTGGTCAAGCTAGTTTGAGACTAGTCCAATAGGTCTCGTAATAACTAAGAATGGTACGAAAGACGTTTGTAGCCAAATGAATGATATATTTGTAATCCGTGCATCTATGCCATCATAGATTAAGACACGTTAAATAGCAAGTCATTCAAAAGCTAACGATGTTGAGATTGTTGCCTTCTGTCGACATAAACCCTCTAAATAAATGTGAGGTAGATGAAGAGGCAAAATCACCTTTCCAAATTCCGTCAAGGGAATAGCGAAAGAAGCACCGCTCCTCTAGAACTTAGTCACACCTTCTTGGGTGATTTGAAGTTTATACAAAATAGAGGGGGGAGACAAGTATGTTGTGATCTTCATTGATGATGGTACAACGTATGGAATCCTTTGTTTGTTAAAAAGCAAAGATGAAGTTGTTGAAGCGGATAAGCGCTACAAAGCAGAAGTTGAATATCAACTAAGCCTACGGATTGAGAAATTCGTAGTGATAGAGGGGGAGAATGTGAAGCATCGTTCATTAAACGAATGTTCATTACTCACCTCAGTCTAACGGTGTTAGCCAAGCGCAAACCCATACGCCCAAATTATGTGGGGCAATGCGATCCTTACCGCTAATGTGATTCTCAACAGAACTCCGCATAAGGATAAGGATAACCCTCAGTGTGAGACATGGAAAGGATCTCACATACAAATGTTGTGATGTGAGGTGGTTTCGTACCTAAAGCTGTAGATTGCATATCCACTGGATCTGCAAATAACAGTAGTGCTGATCGCCTCTTGGCGTTAAAGAATGCTGAATTCTTTGGAGATAACTTTCCTTGGAAAAGGAAAAAGGAGTAATTGCTCAAGGTTAACAAGAACCCGCGAGGGCTTCGACTGTCCGGAACTAGACGTTCCGTATCTTCATGACTCGAAAGTTCTTTGTCTATCCGGAACTTAATATTCCGGATCTGCGAACTCGGGGATTCTAGATGTTGAACCAAGACGGAGCAAAGAGGGGACAAAGACTTGTTCCAATCCTTCTAGCTTGTATGGTTGAGAACGAACCATGGACAATTAACAAATAATTGTTATCTCCAAAAGCGCCGCTTTGGAAAGAAGCTAAAGGGAGAAATAGATTCCATATATAGAACCATACGTGTGTAATAGTTAATCTTCCTCCGGAAAAGAACCTTTGGGTTGTAAAAAGTGCTCCCCTGTGAGTAGCTTCACATCCAGGGCCATTGTAATCTTACATGGCATGGGTGTTGAAACGACCTTCCAAATCGGAGAGTTGGAAGAAGAGGATCGAGAATTGGTTTGCCGAACTGTTGGGCTTCTTCCGAACTTTCATTTTGGTCCCCGAAATGTTAACATTTTGGTCCCGAAAGTCTCGGATAAAACAAACAATGAATCGATCACGAAACATTGACTCTACGAAGTTAGAAAGCCAACAGTTGGAAAACCAACGGTCTTAGAGTGAAAATCATATTGAAACAAAGTCTCGATATGAAAGATATGAGTATCACGATGACATCTTAGGAATTGGATTTCTAAGACATCTAACGGACGGTCGATAGTTGACGATCTCGTTGAAGCCACCAATGGATATGAATCATAGAACTGATTGGAATCATGGTGCACCCATAGACAAGGAGCGATATGCTCGGTCACGTGTAGTTCAATGTATTGTACACACTACAACCGACACAGGTATCGTCCAACAAACAGATCAGTTGAACTAAGGTTCACCGATGATCTTAATACATGATCAATAGAAGGCGTTAAGTCGGATATGACGATATCCGAATTATTCGTTTATCTACGGATTATAGTATTCTCGGATGTCCGAGCGGTTACGAGAGAACACAAGTGATGCAAACCGACATCGATCCGAAGAACACCAAAGCCACAAGTAAATGTGTATGGTGGTTCTTGGAAAATCCTCTAAGCAAACTTGCATCGACCGATTCATGATGGTATCGGAGTTTATCGCTTTATACAAAGCATGAAAGAAGTTGAGTAACTTCACGACTCATTAGAGGACGTCCCTTATTGGGAGAAACCCGTGCCTTCGGCGGTTCTACATCGTGGCTAGCCGGTCGGCTTTAGGAAGGACACGGATGACGGCGTCTGGACATATCTGTCATGATCCGTCGGAGACATAAGACCGTATGGCGCTTGATCATCACGGGTGTCACTTCCTTGTTTACAAACTAAGGGACTACCCGGAGATCAAGTGTTCTCATTGTCTAGGGGAATGGGCTTAAAACCCAAAATATACGGACCAATACAAATGGAAACCCAACCTTACGAACCGGAGATCCCGATAATTTGGTTCAATGGGAAAACTAAGTTGTAAAGGTTCGGTTGATCGCTTCGGTGGAAGCATGAGCACTTCGGATAGTGATTTCGAAAAGAAACACCAAATCCAAAGCCGTTCCCGCGATAGACGTTAAGTGCTATCTCGCGTATGGGTAAAGGTTAAGTTTTCAAAACTCGTAATGATCCTCAACAACAGTTGAGGTTAGGTCTTTGGGAAACTTTTAATGGTTCCTAACACTTGTGAAGTGGGGTATAGCAGGATACCTTGTAGGAGACCACCTATTTAAGTGCGAGGACGGGCCGCCTCAAATTGAACGCACTTAAGAATCCAAGACGTTGTCCATGGCCAAAACGGACAAAACATTACGAAGAAGAGAGTAAGGGAATTTGTTGTGTTGGTACCGTTGTCTTGGCTTACACTAAACACCGACGGTTCAAGACATCACGTTCACCGCGCAAGAAGTAAGTCCGATGGTATTCAACTATGGAAGGTTCAAAGCCGAGGCTACCTCTCCTTATGCAACATCGGTCCGCCGAAATATTCTTTGGAAATGAAAAGACACCATGTGAGTGCGCCAAAATCTCTTTCAAGAGGGGATTGTTGGAAATTTGCCTTTGGCGGGAGTTGCGACCGACCAACTTTAACGGCTTAAACACTAGTGTAACGTATGTTGGAGAATCCGGTTCTTCACACATGCATGATCTACTAAGTACGTAGATAACCGTAGGGCCAAGAATCGTCAAATTTCATTGAGAAATGAAAGAGATATTGGTTCACGAAGTAAGGTGTTTGAAGCATGGAAAGTGTGGTATTGTGTGTAATTCTCCCTCATCGGTAAAGGAAGAAAGAATTGTTGTGTATATAAGATTCGAAATTGGTTTGGGGTTTGGGACCCCAGGGGTATCCCATGTGTTTAAAGGAGGGAGGACCTAGATGTGCTTCGGTTCGAGGAAAGACCACGCGCCGCCGCCGCCCGTCCGTCCCGTCCGGTCCGGTTCCGAGTTCCGGGTTCCGGGTTCCGGGTTCTCGGGTTCTCGGGTTCTCGGGTCACGGGTCGTGGGGCGTGGGGCGTGGGGCGTGGGGCGTGGGCTGTGGGTCTTCTTCGATATTATCTTTTTGGGCCGAAAAAACTTTGCCGGAAGTACGCTTGATCCCGAAGTTTCGGATATACGATTTGGACCGAATTCTTTCGGATGTGCGGTTTGGTCCCCGAAGTTTCAAGATGTACGCTTTGGTCCCCGAAGTTTCCGAAAATCGAAATTTCGACCAAAAACGAAATGCCAAGCACTCAATTCAGCCATTTATTTTGGCTGAATTACTCCTCCTATAATGGCCAAAACAGTTGGTCTTTCTCCCATTTATGTTGGTGACTTTACTACCTCCATAATGGCCATTATTTGGCTATTATGGAGGCAGCGGTTTTCAGCGATAAATGCCCTCCCTCTCCTATATAAACACCCCATTACACCATTGTTGAGCACAAAGACATATGCACGAAAATACATAAACAGATGCGAAAAAACAAGGTGCACGAAAATACACAACCGAAATAGTTTTCTTCCTACAACTTCCAAGCATCATTTCGTTACTCAATATTCTTCACGGTAGCTCTTGAGTTTCCTTTGCTCAAGGGTTCCATTGCTGTTTTATCTTGGGAGACAAATTGTCCAGGACGTATAAAGGATACATACGGGGTAATATTGTCTTAAGGACAGAGTGCTACACTCGACTTAGCAAAAACATTTTACATTTTTCCGTCTTCTAAAAAAACTGGAATTTCCAGTTTTTACTTGTGTAACGATTGTAATTTCAGATTCCATGTTGAATTATTGAAATCTTTATTTATCCTTTCGAATACTTGTAATAGTTAAATACTTCCCGTACTGCTTTATAAAGTACCATAGAGCAAAATCTCCCAACAGTCTAAACACGAGCCTTTTGGTTAATGTAAGGCAAAAAATGCATACGATGGGTATTATTCTTGACTCTTGCTGGATATAATTCTCTGTTAAGCTCTATTTGTTGTTAACTATCATAATGACTATATATAATGTCCAGAATTGATAAGTGGGAGTTATTCCTAATTTTTTCGAGAGACAATATGATCACCGAAAGTGCTATTAATTACTTATGAAGGATGTCATGACTGTATGTGTTTATACATATAATTACGAGATGGTAATATTTCCAAAGGCTCGGGGATGAGTCCCATTGCATTTTAGGTAAGACGTGGATTCAAGTCCCATCGCATCAAAAGGGCAAGACATCAGGTTTGAGTCCTAATGCAATATGTTGATAATATAAGTTGTTGGGTTCAAGTCTCATCGCATTATGGCCTAACACGCCTTTATATGGGTAAGACATCGGGTTTGGGTCCCTATGCACCATATAGATGGTATAATTATGATTAAAGAATAATGTACTTTTGATGAAAAATCGTGCAGCTTGTACCACTGGATATGCTCCAATCCGTGAGGAGAATATGATAGCATTGCATAATAAGTTTGAAAAAAGACAAGTGGTTAAATGAATGACTGCGTGGCAAAGAACAAAATAATGTTAATCATCATTGTGGTAAATGAAGAACATTATGGTTTTTCAAAATGACCTTCAAAAGGTGAATGTAATTTTTACCATCAATTTGGTATGAAAGGTATTAGGCACGTGTTTATCGTGCAACCTAATTTAAATATATTTTAGAAATCATCCATCAAAAGAAAGGAATATAATTTCAAAGTGATGTTGAGGTGGGTTATATAAATATGATAAATGACAAGACATGGCAATGAGCTTATAAGAAACATTTATGAAGCACATACAAATGGTTATAGTCAACTCCGTGAAGAGAATATGACTTGTGATAAGCATCGTGAATGCTCGACCATTCTTGAAAGTGAATGTGTTAAGATGTGATAAAATTAAGGATAAGGACGTGTCTCATGTATGGTTAAACATATACCACAACTCACCTCTACGGGAAGTTTGAGAGAAATAAAAAAATACATTTGACTAAAAGGGAAAAAACATAATTAAATATACCATGTGAAAAGTTGAAATCAAAGAGTTGTCAAAAAGGAAAATAATATTTATTTTGAGACGGACTAAAAACAAAGTAAGAAAAAAATTGAAACAGAAAGAGTATTGATTTTCAAGTATCAAACAAATAAATAAAAAGTGACTTTATTACGACTATGTAAAATCGGGTAAAAACCTATTCAAAGGTCGGGTCGAATGGCTTTTTTTTTCCTCCTTGCCCGACGCTGACCCTATAATTTTTTAAAAATTCTAACCCTGGCCTTGATCCTTCGGGGACCCTACGGGTCACGGACCGGCCCTGACCCGTCGATTTTTTTGGCGGGCCAGGGTCGGGTCGGTAAATTATTTTTTTTTAAAAAAAAAATTGAATTTCCAAAACTGAAATTGGTATTCACCCCTACATTATCACGAAATTTCAACGTTGAAATGTATTGTATATTGTGAGATCTTGACTAAACAAAAAAAAATTAGAAATCGATTTGGGGAAAAACACAAATTGATTGAAAAAATGGACGTTTTTCTAAAAATTGGCTGCGCCAAACCGCCTTGCGGCAGTTTGACCGGCCCTGTGTCGAAAAAATATGCAAAATCAAAAAACAAAATCGGGTAAAACGGACATCCGAGCGCAGAGTTATGACCATTTAAAGTTTCACCAATTTACAACTACTTTCTCTCCCTACATTATGCTTCCGTGATATTAACAAAACGACTAATAATATAAATATATAATTAATAATCAGCTACCGTTTTTATCTTATTTTATGTCGAGCTCAATGTAGATTAGAGCAATACATATATATATATATAAAAACATGCATTATATCACTTATTAATGACAAAAATATATAAGTACAAAATAAATATTAATGAAGGAAAAAAAATATAAATTATATTAAAAAAATACGCGGGTCGGGGTTGGGCCGAGGTCGGGTCGGGGTCGGGCCAAGATCGGGTCGGGCCGGGTCAGACGGGTAAAAATTTCTGACCCTGGCCCGACCCTGACCCTGATCGGTCCCCGCTTTTTCAGGTCGAGTGGCTCGCGGGTCAGCTAAAAACTGACCCTAGCCCTGGTTTTTTCGGGCCGGGTCGGGTCGGGCGGATCCCGACCCGGTGGACAGATCTAATTATAAGAAAAGTGATTTTATTAGGTCATTAGTGAATTTGATCACGCTTCGCGCGGTAATTTCATGAAAAAAATATCAAAAGATCTATGCTATAGTTTTTAAATTTAATTTAATTTTAGAGATAAAAAAAGAAAACAATAAAAAATAAAACTGAGGAAAAATAGTATATAAAAAAAGGGATAAGACACTCCTCCAGAACTTTGGTCAAACTTATTACATATCTATTCTATTATGGGAGAGTAACATACATTTTTCTTGCCATGTATATATATTTAAAAAATTCGCTTATGTGGCAATTTTTTAAGGTTTTGAAAAACTGATTTTTCTTTTAAAAAAATGAAAAATGGTTTTTTTTAAAAAAAAATCTGAAAACTGGATTTTTTTTTTAAAATGTCCTAAGAAATTTAGATTTTCATGATTTCATTGTTTAGGACACTTTTATTTTTTAAATAAAATCTGAATTATTTTTTAAAAAATATGGAAAAAGTGATTTTTCTTTTCAAAAAGTGTAAAAACTGGATTTAAAAAACAATTGGGAAAAATAATTATTTTATTAAAATGTGGAGAACCCGTTTTTTTTAACTAAATGTGGAAAACTAGATTTTTTCATATATAGAAAAAAATAATCAGTTTTCCAGATTTAAAAAAAATGATTTTACATATTTTTAAAAGAAAATTATGTTTTTCATATTTTAAGAAAATACTGTTTTTTACTTAAAAAATTAAGTTTTCCACATTTTAAAAAATCAATTTAGAGAAAACCCAATTAAAAATGATTGTCAGATTTTATACTTCTCACTCTCCTAAAGAGAGTGTGAAATACACTCTCCTTGCCACATCATCGTTTAGGGTGATAATTATTCTGTTTTAAATTTTTTTAGAGGGTAATATGACCCTTGAAAAGGTAATATGTGTCGTATCAACTTTGACCAAAGTACATAGGGGTAACAATGTTTTAGATGACTAAATACTTACTTGAGAAAGTTAAAATCTTTAGTCCTAACTCCTAACACCTCAAAAAACCCCACCTATACTCAACACACTTAATTTATTTCTCATTTAAATTGAATTATAATTAGATATTTTTATATAGATAAAAAAGGGTTGAATTTCAAATTTATTTTTCTATTCATATTTTACGTTAGTTTCTTCTCCTTTTAGAAGATAAATTACAAAGATTTTTTTTAATCTACTAATGTTAGAATTCCATTAGATACTTTTAGAAACTTTAGAATCTCAAAAAAATAGGTTTAAATTCAATAATACCAATACGGAAAAACTATTGTCGGATAAGTATACGATATCGACTTTCAAAAAATCGCACTATCAACTACGATTCGAATAGGGTATAATAAGTCAGAAAATACATGATAATAATACATTTCATATTCTTCATATACTACTCACTCCACACTTTCAATAAGAAGAAGGTAATTGTTTTTTTACACAAGAATTAACAACAAAAGATCATTCAAAGCTTGGTATTAACTTATTTATGATTTAGGTACAAAAGAAAATTCATAAAAATAACTGATAAAAAAGATAAAATTAATTGACCTTCATTCCTTCAAAAGTTTTTCTCTTATATATGGTTTAGGCACAAAAGAAAATTAACAAAAATAAATGATAAAATTATATAATTAATTCACCTTCATTCCTTTTTTCACGTGAAATTATATATTTAGGGAAAGAATCGTTTTATCAATTAAAATTTTATCCAAAGGTAATAATGTATCAATTACCACTCCTTATGTTAGACTTTAGACGTTCTCTGATCTAATCACAATTGCTTTAAAAAAATGCCAATTAAAAACGACTTAATAACATCCTCATATACAAAATAATTCAAATACAACAAATACACACACTAATCAACCTGCCAAAAATAAATAAATAGTGAAACGTAAAAAGGAAAAAGAAATCATGATAAATTTATAAATTTTATTAATTAAATTTTTATATAAAAGGTAATGATGAATCAATTACCACTCGCCGTGATAGACTTTAAACGTTTTCTCTCAATCACACTTGCTTCAGAAAATGTCAAGTAAAAATGACTTAACAGTATTCAGAAACAAAATAAGACAAATACGACAAATGCACACACAAAGTTACATGCAAAAAAAAAAAACCAAATTAGTGAAATTAAAATAGGAGAAAGAGATCATGATAAAATATGACTCGCTAAGCACAATACAAGCAATTGAAGCCGAAAAAGGTTTCAAATACATTTCAAAAGCATAATGTTTTTAATTAAAAATATCAATGAAGATTAGAAAAAAAACTAAAATTAGATATAAATAATAACAATTGGCACTATGATTTTCATTTGAAAAAATCTTAAACATACATTAGAAAATTGGAAAATTCACGAAAACCATAGAGAAAGTAGGACAGAAGATGGGGAAAAAAACCTGGATCAGAAATGAAGTAGTTGAGGGATCAGAAATGAGGGCTAGACTTTTTGAAGTAGAAATAGATATGAAATTAAGAAGGAAGTAAGAGGGATTTTAGGAAAAGAAATAATTAGTCATAATGAGGAGAGGAATAATTAGTAGTAGTTGAGGGATGTTAATTACAATAATCAGGAGGGAAATAATTAGTAATAGTTGAGGGATATTAATTACTTATGTTACTTGAAGACGTGGGAGAAAGAATATGAATGTGTTAAAATGAGAATTAAAGGAGGGGTTATTAGGTTTTCAGTGCTTTTAACGTAGCACATTAAACATAATTAAGGGGATTAAAATAGTGAATTTTGATTCCTTTTAATACAACACATCAATGAGGGGAAAAGGCCATTAATTGATTATAAAATTTTAATGAGGAAAAATGAGAAAAAAGACCAAAAAGAAGAAAATAAATAAATAAAAATCATTGTAAAGAAATGTGTCATATCACCTTATCTATTTTTAACTTTATTATATATATTAATTAGTTAACTGACCATATAAACAATCAACTCTTCAATATCAATGACTGTCAAAATTAGTTTTGTTAATATTTTCTTATGCTTTCCAATTGGATAATGAAAGAAATAATCCCCTTCATTATTTTCATTAATTGAAAGGCTATATATACAAGTTACATATTTTCATAATACGAGAATCCTATTCCTATTCTATTTCTAAAACCTTATTCTACCATAATTCTAACTATACAATTATGGTAAGTGTCTAACACTAATTAGGGTAACATTTACACTACAATATACTACAAATATATATACCATATATACAAGATTGTGTTGCCCTCAATCTGTCCGAAATGGGCCACTGCCGAGAGCCCATTTCTCGGGCCGATGCGAATGCCCACCGCCGGCCAATCAGTCCGGTCCATTGCTTCAGTCCACTGCTTTGCCTGTGATATACACTGCTGTATATTGGGTGTATATCAAAAGTATATTGCTCTGTTTAACACACCCCCGCAGTCATAGCGGGCGGTTTTCGAACGCTGAGACTGTCCCTAAAATCTTCAAAGAGAACTCGTTTTAGACCCTTTGTAAAGATGTCTCGCAATTTGATAACGAGACGGGACATGGCATACGCGAACGTGACCCTTTGCAACCTTTTCACGACAAAGTGAATGTCCATTTCGATATGCTTGGTGCGTTGGTGTTGAACTGGGTTACCTGAAAGGTAGATGGCACTGATGTTATCGCAATAAACCAAGGTTGCCTTCTGAATGGGACAATGAAGCTCCAAAAGCAAATTATGTAGCCAACATGATTCGGAGACCACATTCGCTACCCCTAGATATTCTGCCTCTGCACTTGAGTGTGATAGAGTTGCCTGACGATTTGCCGACCGTGAGACCAAGTTGTTGCCAAGGAACATACAGTATCCAGAAGTCGACCGTCTGGTGTCGGGACAACCACCCCAATCAGCATCCGTGTAAGAGACAAGTGTGGATGTAGATGAAGGATACAAGTGCAACCCATAGTCCAGTGTCCCCTGAATATACCGAATGATGCGTTTGATTGCATTCATGTGCTCAACTCTGGGATCATGTATGAATAAACACATCTGCTGAACCGCATACGTAATATTCGTCCTGGTAAAGGTAAGATACTGGAGGGCCCCTGCAAGACTGCGATAGCGGGTCGGGTCCTCGTATGGTGCACCTGCTGCGGCACTCAGCTTGGGGTTTGCATCAACTGGCGTGGAAGTGGACTTACAGGATGACATCCCAGCCCTTTCTATGATTTCAGCAGCATACTTCCGTTGAGACAAAAACAAGCCACCTGAATGACGCTTGACGACAATCCCCAAAAAATAACTCAAAGGCCCTAAGTCTTTCATAGCAAACTCAGAACCGAGCATGGTCATGATAGACTGGCGCAAGGCATCGGAAGAGGCAGTCAAGATGATATCATCCACGTACAACAGAATATAGGCCAAGGACGAACCACGGCGGTAGATGAACAAGGAATTATCTGACCTGCTGTGAGTGAACCTAATAGTCGAGACGAAGTCAGCAAATCTCATATACCAGGCCCGTGGAGACTGCTTAAGCCCATATAAGGACTTTTTCAATAAACAGACATGATGCGGACGGTTAGGATCCCTGAAACCCAACGGCTGATGCATATAGACCATTTCTTTGAGATCACCATGTAGGAAGGCATTCTTGACATCCAACTGATGAATTGGCCAAGTCTTTGAAAGAGCCAAGCTAAGCACAGTGCGAATGGTAGCCGGTTTGACCACTGGACTAAACGTCTCACCACAATCTATCCCAACCTGCTGAGTTTTACCATCACCAACAAGTCGCGCCTTATGTTGAGCAAATGTCCCATCTGAATTCTCCTTATGAGCAAAAATCCACATAGACCTGATAACATTAATACCATATGGACGAGGCACCAACTCCCACGTCTTATTATCAATAAGAGCATTAGATTCATCACTCATAGCAATTTTCCAATTAGGGTCATTTAATGCGGACACATGATTGCGGGGTAAGGGGGATTTAGAGACATCAGATTGTAAATTAAAATGTCTTTTAGGTGTAAAAATACCCCGTTGACTACGAGTGACCGGTCTATGACTCGAGAAAGAATTGAGGGCATTTTGGGAATTTTCTGGGCGCGGGACGGACTGGCCAGCAGGCAGTGGGCCTGCTGGCCCAAATCGGTAACGGGAATCGTCTTCTGGACCAGTTCCGAATGGGCCGGACCGGCCCAATTGCTTGAAACTTGTTCCGGTGGTGAACTCCAGGCACATAACTGTGGGGCCAGCGGGCAGTGGGCCCGCTGGAGATTTTTGGGTGCGGGAGATGTCCGAAAAATTCCGAATAATATACGGGAATATTTGGTCATCCAAAAAATTATACGACTTAGGCTCGGGAGTATGAACTTTTGTAAACGGAAATTGAGTTTCATAAAAAATGACATGGCGATTAATTATGATTTTCTTGGAGGATAAGTCAAAGCATTTATAACCACGATGATTTGACGGATAACCCAAAAATACACACGGGGTAGACCGAGCCTGAAGTTTGTTAATTGTGGTGGATGAGAATAACGAATAACACAAGCATCCAAAAATCCTAAGGTGAGAATAAGAAGGGTTCTTATTATATAGGATTTTGAGGGGGGGGGGAAATATGTCAGACCTTTAGACGGAATTATGTTAAGAAGATATGTGGCCATTTGTAGAGCATGATGCCAAAAATATGGAGGTATGGAGGCATGAATTAAGAGAGTTCGGACAATGTTATTTATGGAACGAATTTTGCGTTCGGCCTTCCCATTTTGTGAAGATGTATGAGGACACGAAAACCAAAATTGATCCCATTATTAGCACAGAATCCCAAAACTCCCTATTGTCATACTCTTTCCTATTATCACATTGAATATTTTTTATTTCTCTTTCGAATTGAGTACGAATGAACGCTCTAAATTTTATGAAGACGGAAAACACTTGTGATTTATTCGCAATTGAAAACGTCCACAAAAATCTAGAATAATCATCTAAAAAGAGAACATAATATCGATGACCCACTGAACTAAGAACAGGAGACGTCCATAAGTCGCTATGAATAATATCAAATGGCATTGAAGTATGAGAATTGGAGTCTACAAATGGCAACTTAAAAATTTTCCCTAATGAACAAGACTGACAAAGTAGAGTACGACTCGTACCCTTAGAGGAAATAAAGCTATTTTTATCTAAAATTGATAAAATAGAAGATCCCGGATGACCCAGACGAGCATGCCACGTGGAAGGAGAGATGGCTGCAAAATATGATAGCAAGGCTTGACTCGATGGACTGAAACCATGCATGATAGGATATAGATCCCCCCTACTATCACACCTCATGAGATGACTCCCCGTTTTGAAATTCTTCACAGAGAAACCAAAAGGATCAAATTCAACGGAAACGGAATTGTCAGTAGTGAATTTTCGGACATACACTAAATTTTTAATCAATTTAGGAGCATGTAAAATATTTTTCAAGAGAAGGGGTGGATTGGGGGGAGACAACGTTTTCTGACCATAACCCTGAATCGGAATAGAGTTGCCATTACCAACAATTATACCCCGAGGGGTGCTCAAATTGGAATAAGAGGAGAGAGTACATGATTCGGAAGTCATGTGAGTAGTGGCCCCGGTGTCCATATACCAATTTGGGTCCGGTTGAGTCAACCCCAACGTGTGCATCGCGGCCTCGATATCGGTTTGAGTGGGGCCTGCTGCATGATGGGCTTGTGGAGGTCGGGGCCCAAGAATTCCTGTCCGTGATGGAGCTGGGCCGTAGCTGCTGCTGTTGGGCCACTGGCCAGTGGGCCTCCACTGCTGGGTGTTGGGCTCGAACTGTGCCGGCCAGCCCACCGGCCGCCGGAATTTGCTACCTGAGTAGAAGGGCTGCTGGCCCACGGCCCACTGCCCCAGCCCCACTGCCATGGACCCTACTGCTGGGACCAGGGGGTGGTGGGCTACTGTTCTTTGGATGAGGCCCACCGCCTGCTTGCTGACCACCGGAACCGCCACGTTTGCCCCCGCAGTTTTTGTTATTATTCTTGCCATTATTCTTACCGCCACCATGATTATGGTTTTAACCCGAATTATTAACAAAACCCGAAGAACTAGGAGAGGACGCCACCATGACGACGGGGCTTGCTCCGGTAGCCGCCTTTTTAGCCAAACCGGCTTCTTCCAAAGTAAGCATGAAGCGGGCTTGATAGAAGTCGGGAAGAGGGTTGCTTTGGCGAAGGAGAGTTCCAACACCATTATAGGCCTCTGAAAGACCGGCAACCAACTGTAGAACGAGACGATTATTAGTTATCGGTGCGCCAATATTACGGAGTTGATCGGCCAACTCCTTTAGTTTCTTGCAATATGCAGAAACGTTTGAAAATTCATCCATTCGAACTAGAGAGAATTCCTGCTCGAGTGTGACGACACGTGAATGTTGGTTGTCTTGGAATATGTCACGCAATCTATTCCATGCAGCCATATCCATGGTATCCGGCTCAATAATCGTATGTAGAAGGTCCACCGAAATAGTGGCGTAGATCCACCGGAGAACGGTAGCATCAAGAGTAATCCATAACTCAGGATCCTCCGCATAAAGGGGTCTAGCGGGAGGAATGATGTGATGAAGAACTTGATAAGAGATAGCGTGAATTTTAAATAACTCCGCCCACGTCGCATATTGGACGTTTTCCATCTCAAGGACAATAGGGATACAACTCTTGATATTGGAAACCATGAGGGCAGGATGATAATTGTTCTTAGACATATTGAAAGAACAAAGAGGGAAGAGAAATTTAAGAGAGGTGTTTTTGAGAGCGGAAAACGAATTTTGGAAGAGAAACCCGAGGGGGGGGGTGTCTTGGCCGAAAATAAAAGAGAGGACAAAAGTTGAGAGAAAAACTTTTGTTTAGACCTAGTCTCTTGATACCATGAAAGAAATAATCTCCTTCATTATTTTCATTAATTGAAAGGCTATATATACAAGTTACATATTTCCATAATACGAGAATCCTATTCCTATTCTATTTTTAAAACCTTATTCTACCATAATTCTAACTATACAATTATAGTAAGTGTATAACACTAATTAAGGTAACCTTTACACTACAATATACTACAAATATATATACCATATATACAAGATTGTGTTGCCCTCAATCTGTCCGAAATGGGCCACCGCCGAGAGCCCATTTCGGGCCGATCTTAAAAAGCCCACTTTGGCCAATCATCCGGTCCATTGCTTCATCCACACTTTTGCTGTGATATACACTGCTGTATATTGGGTGTATATCCCAGGTATATTGCTCTGTTTAACAGATAAGTATAACATAGGTTTCAACAAGGGCTTTCATGTCCTTGGTTATGTTGTTTGGATTTTAATGTTTTACTCTTTCTACTAGTAATTGTTCTTTAAAACTACAAACACCTTAATTTCAAATACTGATGAAGGATAAATTAGTTAAAATCCCCTCCTAATTAAGGGACGAAGGGGGTATTGTCTTTGTAGAGATTTTCCTCAAGCTACGGTAACTATACCTATTCATCTTCTTCAATTGTTTTTTGTTAAACCAAGTCATAATTCAACATAGATAACTTTTAGTGAATCAAGAATAAATTTGACGTTTTTCCTAGTAAGAAAATATTTGTTGAAAAGCTTTTGTTGTTAGTCGGTAAAAACAAATCCAACTCATTTTCGTAATGCCGTAGATCTGACAGAACAATTAAAGGAGGGAAAATTTAGACCATTTTGCAAAGTTTATGGTATATCTGGTCACTTTTCCTTTCTAAAATACATACTCCTTTTAAAGTTTTTTTTTCGGGTTTTCAATATATATAGGCCAAATATATAGAAACTCCTCAAGTTAGCTTCAATTTCATTTTGACACAACAATTAAGACCAATACTTATCAGACACTCCAACCACAACTTAAATGTGTCAACTGAATACAACATGCTTAAGTCACCTTTTATTTCTCAACTATTCAAAATTTCGAAAGCTGACAATTAAATTGTTAAGGGCTAACTCACTTGGAAAATCATTCGACTTTTGGTCCTTAACTAATACTATTTTGCCACGCTTCTATAATCAGTTTATTTAAAAAAATGCTTTTCAAAAAAGTATTTTTTGTGAGAAATAATTTGTGTTTGGCTAATTAATTTAAAATAGCACTTTTGAGCCGCAATTAATATTTGGTGAATCATTTAAAAAGTGTTTCTAAGTGTATTATTCTCAAAAGTATTTTCAAAAAAGTGTTTCTGGGAAAAACTACTTTTTTAGCTTCTGAAACGTGAAAGAAATAATCCCCTGATTATTTTCATTAATGAAAGAGTATATATACAATTTACAATTTCCATAATAGGAAAATCTTATTCCTCTAATCTCAAAACCTTATTCTAATTGTACAATAATTATATAATTATGGTAAGTGTACAACTGTAATTTAATTACAACTAAAACTACCAAAAATAGGTCGTTAATCCGTGGTATACACGGTATGAATATACCGTGTATACCACGGAAAATATAGCCCAGAAACAGTGATATACAGGCCACTGCCCGTGATATACCTGTTGTATATTTTGTGTATTTCACGGGTATTTATCACACCCCGTAGTCATAGCGGGCGGTATTCGTACGCTGAGACTGTCCCTAAAATCTTCAAATAGCACCGATGGAAGGCCCTTGGTAAATATGTCAGCAATTTGATACCTGGATGGGACATGGAGGACGCGTACTTGTCCACGAGCTACCTTTTCACGAACAAAATGGATATTCATCTCAATATGTTTAGTGCGTTGATTTTGAACAGGATTGCCAGAAAGGTATATAGCACTAACATTATCAGAGTAAACCAATGTAGCTTTGTGAACTGGAAAGTGAAGCTCTAAGAGGAGATTACAGAGCCAACATGATTCAGAAACCACATTAGCCACCCCTCGATACTCGGCCTCTGCACTAGAGCGGGATAAAGCAGCTTGTCGTTTGGCAGACCATGAGACCAAGTTATCACCAAGGAACATATAATAACCAGACATAGAGCATCTGGTGTCCGGACATCCACCCCAATCAGCATCTGTATACGAGATAAGTGTAGCCTTCGATGAAGGATATAAGTGTAAGCCATAGTCAAGCGTCCCCTGGATGTATCGAATAATGCGTTTGAGCGCATTCATGTGCTCAACCCTGGGATCATGCATAAACAAGCACACCTGCTGCACGACATACATAATATCTGGTCTCGTGAAAGTAAGATACTGAAGGCCCCCTGCAGGACTGCGATATCGGATCGGATCCTCATAAGGTGAGCCAGTCGTAGCACCCAGCTTGGGTTTAGTATCAACTAGAGTGGAAGTAGACTTGCATGAGGACATACCAACTCGCTCAATGATCTCAGTTGCATACTTTCGTTGTGATAAGAATAACTCACCTGCATGACGAGTGACATCAATCCCCAAAAAGTAACTCAAGGGCCTCAAGTCTTTCATAGCAAACTCAGAGCTGGGCATTGTTATGATAGACTGGCACAAAGCATCAGAAGAGGCAGTCAAGATAATATCATCCACATATAATACTATATAAGCCAGTGAAGTACCACGACGATATATGAACAATGAGTTATCAGACATGCTGTGAGAAAACCCAATAATCGAAACATAGTCTACAAATCTGTTATACCAAGCATGCGGGGCCTGCTTAAGCCCATACAAGAACTTCTTCAACAGACATGATGAGGATATCTGGGATCTTGAAAACCCAAAGTCTGATGCATGTATATTGTCTCCTTAAGATCACCATGTAAGAAAGCATTCTTCACATCTAACTGATGAATGGGCCATGCCTTCGAAAGAGCCAAGCTGAGCATAGTGCCAATGGTAGCCGGCTTGACCACCGAACTAAATGTCTCACTACAATCTACACCAACTTGCTGAGTCTTACCATCACCTACAAGACGAGTCTTATGTCTCGCAAAAGAACCGTAAGAATTTTCTTTATGAGTAAAAATCCACATAGACCGAATAATATTAACACCAGAGAGATGGGGTACCAACTCCCACATTTTATTATCAATAAGAGCATTATATTCATCGGTCATAACAATTTTCCAGTTCGGGCCATTTAAAGCAGACACATGATTACGGGATAGAGGGGATTTAGAGACATTAGAATGGAGATTAGAATATCTTTTCGGTTTAAAAATACCCCGCTGACTATGAGTAACAGGTCTATGACTCGGGGGAGAACAAGGTGGATTTTGGCAAACACGGGACTGGGTGACTGACTGGCCATTAAGCAGTGGGTCTACTAGCCCAAAACTGGAAAGTAGTAACTGGTGGTGGATTGAGAACCGGAACTGGCCCAGAAGCTGAAACTGGCCCAGAAGGAGGGACAAAATTGGGCTGTGTATTCGACCAAGTTGTTGGACACTTGGACCAGTGGCTAGTAGGCTTGGTAGAGGCGTAGGGACAGTAGAACCAGCGGGCAGTGGGCCCGCTGGCGGATTATGGGTGCGGGACAAATCCGATAAATGATGGATAATATATGGGGAGACATCGTCATCCAAAAAATCATACGAACTAGGCACGAGACTATTCACTTTAGCAAACGGAAATTGAGTTTCATAAAAAATAACATGGAGAGTAATGATGATTTTATTAGATGATAAATCAAAACATTTGTAACCATGATGATTAGACGAAAAACCCAAAAACACACAAGGGGTAGAACGGGCCTGAAGTTTGTTAATTATGGTTGACGGAAATAGTGGATAACACAAACCACCCAAAGACCCTAAGATGGGAATACGATGGAGTTTTATTATATAAGATTTGAAGAGGGGATGAATATGTCAAACCTTTGATAGGAAGTATTAAGAAGATAAGTAGCCATTTGTAGAGCGTGATGCCAAAAGGAAGGAGGTACGGAAGCATGGACCATTAAAGTTCGGACAATATTATTAATGGTACGGATTTTTAGTTCGGCTTTCCCATTTTGTGAGGAAGTATGATGACAAGAGAAATGAAAAACTATGCCATTAGTGTCACAAAAATTCCAAAATAACCCATTATCAAATTCTTTGCCATTATCACATTGTATATTTTTTATTTCCCGATTGACTGGGTACAAATGAATGCTCTAAATTTAAGAATGTGGAAAAAACTTGTGATTTTTTCGCTAACGGAATAGTCCATAAAAATTAGAATAATCATCCAAAAATAGTACATAATAACGATGGCCCATAGAACATAAAACAGGGGACGTCCATAAATCGCTATAAATAATATCAAATGACATTAACATACGAGAAGTAGAGGATACAAATGGTAATCTAACATGTTTCCCTAATGAGCAGGATTGACAAATTGGAGTACTACGCATACCCTTACAAGAAATAAAATTGTTTTTATCTAAGGAAGACAAAATTGAAGATCCCGGATGACCTAGACGTGCATGCCACAAGGAAAGAGCAAGAGCAACAAAAGTAGATGCAATGCATGATAGGATAAAGATCCCCCCGTACTTTCACATCTTATGAGAGGAATCCCCGTCTTGAAATCCTTCACAAAAAACCCAAAAGGATCAAAATCAACAGAAACCCAATTATCAGTGGTGAATTTACGGACATACACCAAATTTTTAATTAAGTTAGGGGCATGAAGGGCATTTTTCAAGACACAAGGTGGATGGGGAGGAGACAAAGTTCTATGACCATAACCACGAATTGGAATTGAGTTGCCATTACCAACAATTATGCCACGAGTATTGCTCAAATTGGAATAAGACGAGAGAGTACCTTGATCGGACGTCATGTGAAAGGTTGCACCGGTGTTCATGTACCAATTTGCGTTTGGCGGATTTAATCCAAGAGTGTGCATTGCGGCTTCAATATCGATCGGGTGGGGCCCGCTCCATGATGGGCCTGTGGAGGCCGGGGCCCAAGCACACCGGCTTGCTTCCCCAGCCCAGAATTATTGCGAAATCCACTGGGCCAGGTCGGATTGTGCCGAGAAAACTGGCAGGGTAGCCCAATTTCCAGGGGCTGGAAATACTGTAACATAGGGGCTGTTGGGCCACTGCCCACTGGCTCAGGCCCACTGCCAGGGGGCCCATGGATGGGACCAGTGGGAAGGTGGCCCACTACCATTATTTTGGCCACCGCCACCACTGCCATTATTCTGGCCACCGCCACCACTGCCATTATTCTGGCCACCGCCACCACCGCCGGAACCTCTGCGTTTGCCCCCGCGGTTTTTGCCTTTAATTTTCCGAGTATCCTTGCCGCCACCGTGAGCACGGTGTTGGCCAGAATTATCAACAATACGTGGAGAATTAGTGGAGGATGTCATCATGACCATGTGACTATCGCCGGTAGCCGCCTTTTAGGCCAAGTCGACTTCTTCGAGCGTAAGCATGGAACGAGCCTGATAAAATTGAGGAAGAGTACTGCTCTGTCAAAGAAGCGTGCCAACACCACTATAGGCCTCAGATAGGCCTGCAACCATTTGTAGGACCAAACAATCATTTTTAACGGGCGCACCAACATTGCGGAGTTGGTCCGCCAATTCTTTCAACCTTTTGCAATAAGCCGAAACGTTCAGGAAATCTTTCATGTTGACGTTGGAGAACTCCCGCTCAAGAGTAACATCCCTAGAATTTTGATTATCTTGGAATATATCACGTATTCGATCCCAAGTAGCCTTCGCCGTAGCCTCAGACTCAATAATCGTTTGCAATAGGTCGGTAGATATAGTGGAGTAAATCCACTGAAGAACGGTAGCATAAAGGGTTGTCCATAATTTAGGATCATCCTCGGGTTTAGGCACCTTCGTATCAGCAGAAGCCGCGGGGATAACGTGATGGAGGACATGATGTGAGCGTGCGTGAACTTTGAACAGTTCGGCCCACTTCGCGTAATGGACGTTTTCTATTTCAAGAACGATAGGGATGTGGTTCTTGATGTTAGAAACAACAAGGGCAGGGTGAAACGTGTTCTTAGCTATATTAGCAACGCAAGACGTGATAGAGGGATTTGGAAAAGAAATTTGGAAAGGGAATTTGCACGGAAATCGAGAATAGTGGCTCAGATTTCGATGCACGAAGAAGAGAAATTTGGGAGAGAAATTTTTGACCTAGACTTCTGATACCATGAAAGAAATAACCCCCTGATTATTTTCATTAATGAAAGAGTATATATACAATTTACAATTTCCATAATAGAAAACTATTCCTACTCTAATCCCAAAACCTCATTCTACTTGTACAATAATTATATAATTATGGTAAGTGTACAACTATAATTTAATTACAACTAAAACTACCAAAAATAGGCCATTAATCTGTGATATATATACCGTGTATACCACAGAAAATATAGCCCAGAAACAGTGATATACATGCCACTGCCCGTGATATACCCGTTGTATATCTCGTGTATATCACGGGTATTTATCAGTTTGCTACTCCCCAAAAACACTTATTTTCTCTCAAAAGTTTGGTCACACCTCATTTTTTTAAAATAAGTATTTTTTTTAGAAAAATAAGCACTTTTGGAGAAAATAAACTTGACCGAATGGGCTATAAGTGTTTAGTTCACAAATAAAAACATTAATTATGACTTAATTGAAAAACAAATCAAGAGGTATATGTATAATTCCCATAACTTCTTCAGGTAATTAAATTTATATTATGTTTATGTTGGAAATTTGTCTTTGGTGGGGAGGTGCGTCCACCCATATTTAATGACTTAAACACTAGGGTTCCGCATGTTGGAGGCTTTGTCTCTTCACACGTGCATAATCTACTAAGTGAGTAGATGACCGTAGGGCCAAGGATCGTCAAATTTCATTGAGAAATGAAAGAGATATTGGTCTACGAAGTAAGGTGTTTGAGGAATGAAAATATGGTGTGGGACAAATCTACCACATCGGTGGGAAAATGTAGAATTGTTCTATTTATAAGTCTCAAAATTGGCTAAGGGTTTGGGACCCCAAGGGGTAACCCATGTGTTTGAAGGAGGGAGGACCTAGATGTGCTTGAGTTCAAGGCTAAGTCCACACGCGCGCCGCCGTTGCTCCCCCGTCCCGTCCAGTCCGGGCTCGGGTCGTGGGCCTTGGGCTTCTTCTGATGGACCCCCAAATTGTTTAATATTTACAGTTTGGTCCCTAGAGTTTTTGGAAAGATGAAATTGGAAACGACGGAAGGCAGAAAGTTTCTGCCTACCGTTTGGGTTGGTTTTTGGAACGTTAAAAACTCCATTAATCTGCACATAACTCCTCCCTAAAAGTTCCTTTATGTTCCACATTAAATCAGCAATTACTTGGTTGATTAACTCCCTCACTAATGTCCCTCCCCTTATGCTATATATTGAAGCCTTTTGGCTCAATTGTTGAGAGTACAATACACAATATACTACACAGAGACAAACAGAAGAGAGAAACAGATCAGTCCAAAGCGTGACCACAAACAATGGACAAAAACAGAAAACTCTTCCTTCATTTTCAGTTCTTCAGCAAGTTGTTTCGTGTTTATTTTCTTCGTCAGAATCAACCTATTTGCTTTATAGTGTTGATTAGTTGCTATTTTATCTTGGGAAACTATTGCCCGTTAACGTAAAAGCATATATACGGGACAATCTTGTCTTAAAGACAGAGAGCCACCTCTCGACTCAGCCACAATTGTAACAATTCAGATTTAGTGTTTCTTGATTTCAGGTTATCAAGATTCAAGATTTAACAAGCTTGCGGCAGTTCTGAATATTGGTTTGTTTGTTTATTCTTTCGAACACTTGTAATAGTTATTCACTTCCCGTACTGCTTTACATATCCAACAATTTATACTAAATCAATGTAACTTAAGTGATTTAATGAAGCAAAGAAAATATTAGTTAACCGGTTAAGTGATAGTTATGTAGGTTCAAACACATATCATGGATCCATTAATTTGATATAAACATCACGGTGCAAAAGTCTCAAAACTTCAACTTGAAAGAAAATATAACAAACTAATCGCACCTCTTATATATTTTGAATGCTAAAATAAAACAAACTAGATAGAATCCTAAAGTTTACAAATAAATAAACGAATTATAAATCTACTAATAATCATAACAAAATTTGTAAAGTAAAATTAAATGATCTTCTCTTCTAGCTCTTCATACTTGAAGCTTGCAAATTAATCTCCTCCTCGGCAGCAGCAATGGAAAATAACAGCGATGGCGAGTCTGATACAAAGTGCAATTGCAGAGATTTTGATGAATATATCTAACATATGTGGTAAACATATTGGTGGTTTGATGAACGCAATGTAAACCATGAAACACATTACAAATATTTCAACCAACGAATATAAGAGGATGCAAGGGCATGCTGGAAAACCAACAGCAGCTGCTTCGCAACATCCATCCTCTATGTCTGCCATATTAATTTACCACTAAGTACTATGTTGATGAGAGCTCAAATATTTTGTTGAGAGCTGAGATTTTGAGGGATATTTATAGGAGAAAAATAGTATAGAATAAGGTAGTAATTCTTTCCTCAAGAGTCAAGGGTATGTACAGTATTAATTAAACGCATAATTAAGAAGGAAATAAGTATGAATTATACTTTAAAAAAGCATATGTAGGGAAATAATTGAACATCATATAAGGAAATAAGGATGAAAAAGTAAGGAAATTAGTGTGACTTACTAAAAATGTAAATAAGGAAATTTAGTATGTGTTTCTTTTCTCCTTTTCTTGTTTTCTCTTACTATTGTAAAGGTAACAATCAGTAGCTTTTGGTTTAGGGGCTTATTACTGTTGGAAATTTACTAATGTAAAATTAAGTTTATCCCATTATTTATGATTCTAATAATTGGGCCCCGTACGTCGGAAATATCGTTTCCACACATGTGCAATCTTAGTGCCAAGTAGCGTAAATTTCGTTAATGAAAGAGATATTGGTACGTAAGTGAAATGTTTGAGATATAAAATGATGGATGGTTATTTGCTAAATAACAAGTGTTCCACATTGGTAAACGAATGAAGGATTGTGCGAGGTGTAAGATGGAACGGGTCGGAAAAGGGCCGGAGCCGAGAAGGGCCGCGGCGCCGGAGCGCCGCGGCGCGTGACTGGCAGTAAGTTCATCGGCTTTCTGGAGCTGCGGCGCCGCGACGCTAAATGCTGCACCGCCGCGACGCTTCTCAGGCAGTGTTTGCTCGACGGAATCCCAAAGGTTTGGCTGTTGAGGGGACTTCAATGACATTGAAACCACCCAATAATGGCCATTACTTGGACCATTATGTTGCTGCATTACTTGGGGGTTAAATGTCATCCATTACATGGCAATTGATTGTCATTGTGGGGCACTTGAAGAGGCCATCTTGCACACCTATAAGTTGAAGTCTTGGCTCAATTCTATAGATGAACGTGAGAACATATATGCACAATGAACAGAAAAATAAGTTAACAACACCACAAATAGATCATATTTTCCTGATATCAATCCTTCTCATAGCAATCTTCATTATTCGTATTCTTCGCTGAGATCATTTGTGTAGGCTTTGCACACTTGATAGTTTGTTATTTCATCTTGGGAGACTATTGTCCACACTTCCGTAAAACCTATATACGGGACAATCTTGTCTTAAAAACAGAGAGACATCTCTCGATTTAGCCGGTGGTGTTGTGGTTTATCTAATTGGTTGCTAAGTGTTTCAGGTGTTAACTTAACAGACGAAGGACTTTAACCGTTCGTATTCTCAGCGGATCTACAAGACACAAGTGTTGCAGTTCGCAGTTCAAGTTCTTGTATTTCCGAATACAAGATCCATATTTTAAGCTTCACTTAAATATTAAGATATTAACAACTTGTAGTTGTACTCTTGTTGTTTATCCTTACGATTACTGTAATAGTTATTTACTATTTCCGTTGTTGCTTTACAAATTCCAACAATTACTTCATCGTTGTCTAATAAATTTCTTTTATTGCTTCGTCCATCTTTGGTTAATTTAAAGGTTTTCCTACTCGTAGTTTCATGAATTATGGTGACCGTATTTAAGGAGTATTCTACAAATTCACATTCTCCATTGGAAATCTCACTTAATTCCGAGAAAGATTTATGTCATATATTATATAGTAAAGAAGTTTACACTCTTTATAATTAAATAAATTATAATAAATTATTGGCAATTCCTATTAAGTATGTAATATTTATTGCAATAGTTACCTGAGATTCATCTTATTTTGTAAAAATTCCATATAATACCAATTGCCTACTGTCACCTCCCCTTCTCAAGTTCTTTCCTCCTTTTTTTCTTCATCTCGAATTTCTCATCCCTTTTGTTCCCTTTTTTTTGGGTGGGGGTGGGGGTGGGTTTCATCCGGTGTCCATACCCGCATTGGAGTCTGATTAATTCGAAACCGAGACATCTGATTGAAAGAGGAGCAGCCTCATCTTGCACATATACTTTGGTGGTATCCTTTTGTTCCCCTTGCCATTCATAACACTAAAACTAATTTCATCGGCACTAAAGTTACTAAAACATTTTTTGTCGTGAAAAAGTCGATCAATTTTAATAAAGTATGACGAAAGTCATAAAAATTTGTTTTCAAATTTTGAAGCTTAGACTTCATGCTATTCTTATCGTTATTGTTGAGTTTATAACAAGTGAAACAAGAAAAGGTTCATAACAGATTCTCATTTAGCCCTTTTCCTCTTTCCTGTTCCCCAGTGTAATGGAAAATATTAGTATATGAAAAAGTCATCCTAAAGCAACGCGAAATAGATTTTCTCAGATTTAGTGCAATTTCTTGTAACAAATCTTTTAAACTGGGGAGCAAAAAGTATGTGCAAATATTTAAAATGCATATTTTTATTTCTAATCCGGTGTTATGTTTGCATTTAGACCTGATTAAATTGAAATTCAATGAGAAAAGTTTCATCTTAGAAGTTAAACGCTCTCTAACAAAGGAAATACCATAGCTTTAAATCGAGCTCCGATTATGAATGAAGAAATACTTACCATCCACTACAAGATTTGTTGGTATTTAAAATACACTTCATCCATAATAATATTAATAATCGACACTATTAATGAAAATATCAGAATTAAAATTTGACAAAATTTATATTACTCTCTATATCTCAATTTACGTAATAATTTTTATTTTTCAAGCAAATTATATAAATTTTGATTAATATTTTAAAATATTTTTTATCGTACAAACATAAAAAAGTCACAATTTAGAGTACTTAAAATTTTTTTAAATAATTTTTAAATTTTCAAAATTTAATTTTAAAATATTAAATTAGTATAATTTAATTTAGCTTTAAAGTTTCTTCAATTTTGAAAAAGGTATCACGAGTAGGGCAGTCAATGGATCGGAGGTGGATCGAGTGGAGCTCAATCCGCCTCCACCCGCCAACCATCCATCCACCACTCGACCCATCCATCACCCTATTTTTTCTTCATCCACATCCGGTCCACCCATCATCCACGGGTGGATCGGGTGCTTCGCGATAGCACAATAAGTCAATCACCTAAAATTCTTGATAAAACGAAAAAAAAGTACATCAAATAAATATCATCGTACTGTTTTTACAAGCCGTGTCTATACTCCAAACATACAACCAAAAAAATGAAAAGGAGCCAAAAACCAATAATAATCTGAAGTAACTAAAGTTTAAAGGATAAATTACATGTCACTTCTAATAATACTAATAATCTAAGAGCCGTAGGATAGAGAAGTTCAAAGAAGAGTAAAGTGAAACAGAACTTCAGCCGCATATATACAAGCCCCCCGAAACTCAATACTTATCTAATTGAATATGAGTTCACTAACTATTACATGCTATATAGACGCATCATGCAAGGAAAGCATTGTTCTATATAATATCTAAAATATTAAAAGGACTATTAGGAATACAAATTCAGGTTGCTAAATGTGGTGTTTGAATTAAAGATTCTGTTTTCAAATGATTGCTTGTCTTGTTCTTTCATAGTCATGCTTCTACCTGCAGAGCTTGACAAGCTGCTGAAAGATGCTCCATTGCCTTTTATCATGCAACATACTGCCAGAATTTTCAGTGTTAGGAAAAGAATTACATCATTGAACTCACTTTTGAAGTCTATACGAGAAAGACAGAGAGTCGAGAGAGAGGCAGAGACAAAGAGGGTAAATGATATGAAACGCTAGAATTTAGTTGTCTATTAAAAAATAATTAATTTATAAACGGGTGGATGGATGGGTCGGGTGATAGGTTGGATGTATGTCCACCCGCTCCGTCACCCGTTAAATTTCGTGTTTTATCAGATTTTCATCCATATAATAAATCGGATGGATCAGATATTCATCGGTCAGAGTGAAATTGTCAGCCCTAATCACGAGAGCAAAAGGTCTTGCCATTTATTAGACCAACAAATTATACACTACAGGAGGATGCACCAAAATCCGGTGTACGTCACCGTAATCAGCCACTCAAAATAACCTCAAAAAAGTTTTTTTAAAAAAGACATGGTTCATTTATTACTCATCATCTTCTTAAACTCCTCGAAGCAAACGTAACCGTCACCATCAGCATCAAGGGACGTGATCATTCTAGTACAATCCTGAATCGTACAATTCTGTCCTAAACAGTTAAGGATCTGATGAAGTTCCGTAGCAGAAATCCTTCCATTATGATCCTGATCATATAAATCAAACGCTTCCTTAAGTTCCTTAGCACCACCATCAACAGAATCATCATTTTTGCAAAAATCAGCAAATTCCTCTAGGTTAATACAACCGTCTTTATCGGTATCAATTTCGTCCATCATACGTGCAACTTCGTCGGGTGTCGTGTCGGATCCTAAGGCTTTGAGTACCCCGGAAAGCTCGTCGCTGGAGATCATGCCGTCGCCGTTGGCGTCGAAGCGAGCGAATACTTTTTTCACTTCGTCCATGTCTTTAAGATAGGCTGAGGGCTTGGTACCTTCGGTAGCCATTTTGTTGAGAAAATTAAAGAGGTTGTGTGTGAATGGAGAAGTACGTTATAGGAATATATGGAGGGAGATTTATGGGGGATGATTATATAGGGAGACAGAATGAAGGGTGCTTGGTTAGAGATAGAGAGTTGATTCCTCGTGACCACAACGGATTTAATTTTTTCCCATACATTGCAAGAGGAAAAAAGAAAATAGGGGGAAAATTAACTTTTTATACTCTCTCCATCCCTAATTTATATCACACTATTTTTTTTGGTCGGTTCAAAAAAGAATATCACATTTTTATATTTAGAAATAATTTAATTTTATAAGATGATTTACAGCCACATAATTATATAATAGTCTTTTTTTTTCTTAAATTTCGTGCCAAATCAAATGGTGCGACATAAATTAGGATGGAAAAAATATAAAAATTGTCATTTTAATACTATAAATTAAATTTTTACTTTAATTGTTCACATAAAAATATTATAGAGCTCGACAGAAAATTCAAAAATAGAGTAAAGTCATATTTCATATTCTTAAGATTCTGAACCGGATTATGAGATAAGTATATGGCGGATATGTTATCACAATAAACCAAATATGTCTTACGCAAGGGACACTGAAGCTCCAAAAGAAGGTTTCGGAGCCAACAGATCTCAGCAACAACATTCGCAACGCCTATGTATTCTGCCTCTGCATTCGAACAGGATAAGGTGACTTGCTGACAAACCATGAAATGAGGTTATCCCCTAAGAACACACAGTAGCCGAAGGTGGAGTGTCGCGTGTCCGGACAGCTTGCCCAATCAGCATCCGTAGATGACTATTCGAAGTTGCGATCGGATCTATTCACTAAAAAGAATCGATTCCTTTGTATAGTCCTATTGGAGGGAAATAAAATACATGCCTTGGTTGATGATGAATTACGTAATACATTTCTTATGTACCCATAGGTACTATATTGGATTTGAATCAGATTTCGGATCAATCTATATTGAGTGACTGCCTCTATTATGTTGTTTCTAGCAAATACCACTATTGTTGGTTTTGGGTCTTCCAAATTGTTCCCGCATGAGTAGTAACGGAACCGGGAAAAGTATACAGAAAAGACAGTTCTTTTCTATTATATTAGTATTTCTATTATATTAGATATATTATTATATTAGATTAGTATTAGTTAGTGATCTTGACTTAGTGAGTCCTTTCTTTCGTGATGTGATTCTGAGGGTGAATCTATCAAATGTGATCAATCATTAACGAGTAATCCTAATGTAGGCAGATTTGGTCAGGGAGATGCAGAAATAGTACTTCAAGATCCACTACGTGTCCAAGGACTTTTGTTCTTCTTGGCATATGTTATTTTGGCACACATCTTTTTGGTTATTTTTTTTTTGGGGCGATAGCTCTGAAAAGATAAATTGCCAAACTTTTCTTTCATCTCGGGAGAAATACGATCGGACGGAGCTAATTCAAACCCCTCCGGTAAAATAAGAATAGCCCCCACATTCAACCCCTCATTTTTACCATTAGCAAGAACCTGTGCAATTTGGTCGGAGCTAAGGGGTATAGGTGTAATCCATAATCAATTATGCCCTTAACGTATCGAATGATACACTTAAGAGTTGTAAAGTGAGGCTCCCTGAGGCATGCATAGATAGACATACCTGCTGAACCGCATATGTAATGTCAGGTCTGGTGAATGTAAGGTCCTGAAGTACACATGCAAGCCTCCTATAAAGAGTGGGATCGATCACGGGATCACCATCAACGACACTATGCTTTGACTTAGAGTCAACTGGAGTGGACATGATCTTGCAGTTTGCCATTTTAGCCATATACACTATCTCTTCTACATACTTGCGTTGACACAAGAACATAGCACATGCAGACCGAGTCACCGAAATCCCCAAAAAATAACTCAACTTGCCCAAGTCACTCATAGCAAATTCAGTTTTAAGCAAGGCAATAATCTCATTTTTCAACAACTCAAGAGAAGGCAGTAAGCACTATGTCATCCACATATAACAATAAATAAACAGTGCTACTACCACGATGAAAAATAAATAGAGAGGTATCACATTTGCTGCAAACGAACCCAATCTGCATAATATACTGTGCAAAGCGATCATACCACGCGCGCGGGGCCTATTTCAAACCATAAAGTAACTTACGCAGAAGGCATACATAGTGAGGGGCTGCGGGATGCACAAAACCAGGCGGTTGATGCATATAAACAATTTCTTTTAGATTCCCATGAAGAAACGCATTCTTCACGTCAAGCCGATGAATAGGCCAATGCTTACCCATAGCAATGCTCAGAACTGTGTGGATGGTAGCCGGTTTAACAACCGACTGAATGTCTCACCACAATCTATGCCCTCCTGCTGATTCGTGTCATTAGCCACAAGTCTTGCCTTATACCTTTCTAACTCACCAATGTCTCCGTATTTGTGACGAAAGAGCCACATACATCGGATCACATTCACCCCTCCGGTCTAGGAACCAAATCCCAAGTGTGTTGTTTAGTTAAAGCATTAAATTCCTCACACATGACGGCATTCCAACTGGGATCTAGTTTGACCAATTTTGGGTTTTTGGGAATTGGGGATATTGTTTGTGTGGATAGGTTAAAATGGACTTTTGATTTGAAAATCCCGTGTTGGGCACAAGTGTGACCAAATCCTTGAATTAGAATGCGATGACTGTTATTGATCATAATAGACTGTAGAGTATTTTAATTTCACAATTGAGTAAGATTATCAGAATTACTGGTGAGATGAGACGTGGCGCCCGTATCCATATACCACACATTATCGGACTGTCGAGAGTCAATGTGGCGAAAGCCTGACCCAAATTGGATTGGAGAGGGCCTAGAGCGGACTGATAGGCTCCAGGAAATTGAGACCAAAATTGATCTCCAGAATTAGACGGTGTGGAAGAAGTCATTATAGTGGATTATTTTTTATGAAGAAAGAATAAAGAGGACATAACTTTTCTTCTCGGATTAAGGAAAAACACTAGAAGAAAAAGAATTTGTGCTTATGACAAGTTGGGCGAAAAGCTCTGTTTGTTTTCGGGAAAATGACTATTTGACAAGTTGGTCGAATAGTCTCGGGTAATGAGAACAAAGAAAAGAGTTTATGGAAAGAGAAAAAAAAGGGGAGCTGCTATTGTCTGAAAAGATAGCAGGTAGCAGGCTAGTGTCTGAAAAGACAACAGGTAGCACGCCACTGTGGGCTTCTGAAAAGCACATTGGTCTTTTGAAAAGAAGAGAAAAAGCAGACAGTTAACCTCCACTGACCGGAACAAAATTCGAGAAATCTAAGAATAGAAGAGGGTTTAAGCTTTTGATATCATGTTAGATTGTATTAATTTTCATTGGAAAGTCTTTTCATTAATACAAAATATATATAAGTATGCAATGTGAAATTCTCATACAATAGAAATTCTAATTCTACCATAATTACATATCACTAAATATGATAAATATACAAAATAGACGTACACGTTGATACTCAGGTCAAGAGAATATATGCAGTCTTTATGAGGCAGGTATATTTAAATAAAACTGTTGTCCTAAAGATTCTAAGTTGAAATTAAGTGGTTGTTACGAAAAATCTTATTAATAGTAAATGAATATGTGAAATTTCATAAATAAAATTTAAATCTAAAAAAGAGTAAGTACCAAATAAATGGAAGAGGAGAAAGTATTTTTTTGAGTTTTATTAATGAAAATCAAAAGGCACTAATCGAATTTTTCTTCTATAAAAAACGAAGCAATTGATTAATGGACCCAAAAAGCAAAGGTAAAATGTGACTTGTGATGGATTGATAAATCTTCTTCAATCTTAATGAGTTTTTCGAATTTTAATAATTAAAAGATTTTTTTAATAATTCTTATACTGTGTAAATTTAAATTAATTAAAATCCTAAAATAAATATCGACATCAAATAAAATAAAATAAAAGAAAACAAAAAGGCAAGTGTCCCAAGGATGGGAGAGTGGTGGCTATGTGACAAGTTGAAACCGAGTGAGACGCGTGTATGCACTTGAGGCGTGTATAGGACGCGTTGCTGCCTTTTTTGGTTAAAAACATTTGACGAAGCCGACTAACTTCCAATGACTGTATACAATAATAAGGAAAAAGGTGTAAATAAACCCCTCAATTTTATAATATAAATTTTTTATTAAAAAAGGTGGTGTATATATATTTCTATAGTTATACAAATGATATAAATATAATTAAAAAATAAATTAAATAATCTCTTAAAAATATTTCATGTGTTTTTTTTAAAAAAATCTATCCATTGTATTTATTAGACTTATCTTTTTAATAACACATGGTAGTTTTTTATTGGTGAGTTGGGTCTAGATTCATTTTAAAAAATGGAACTTATTTTCTTTAAAGTCACATAGATATTTTTTTAAACAGACTTGACCCGACCGATTAAAAAAAAACTATCATGTGACTTTAAAAATAATTCTACTAAAGAATAGATATACTTATTCTTTTAAAGTCTCGTGAAAAATTTTAATTAAAAAATAAACTAAATAATTTATTAAAAAAAAATTGTTAGCGAAAATGATATATTTGCACCATTTGTGTAACGACATGAATATATATGCTTTATTTTTTAATGAGAGATATACTTGCACCTTTGTTCTAATAATAATAACATATCCAATTTAACTTCATAAAGTCGGAAAAGAATAGATTGATCTTGCCCTTACTTTATGAGAGTAAAGAGCCTATTTTCCAAAGATAAAGGACAATTTAATGCAAACATCTCACGTTAATAGGATTCAAAAAAGAGCAGCAGTCCAAAGTGTGTTGTAGATAAACCCTAATGAAAATGATTATGACTGTTTTTTAAAAATTCTAATCTGTTATTTATAAATCACACAAAAAATTATTTTATCATTATTTTAAGACGCGGTAGTACTATAGTAAATGTCCCCCCACCCCCCGATTGCAATTAAAATCTGAATGAAAACTAAAAAAGTCGCTAAAAGCCGTATCAGACAAATATTGAGAGGAAAAAAAAGAACAGGACTTATATTAGTCTGATATTGTCTGTTTATGTTCAATAAACTAACTAGGTCGAGTAGATCATTTTCTGAGATTCAAATCGAACTGCAAAACACCTCATTTGTATATTCGAGCTCCTCAAGAAATAATCAACTACTAGAAAAAAATATCATAGTTCATGTGTTCCGTAGTTATCTTATAATTTTAGATAATTTTCGTCCTTTGAACTAATATTTGAGCTTGAGTTAATTTCAAGATTAATTTATTCTCATTATGTTAAGAGTTACTTTTTCATATTCTTGAATTATTGAACTATCATGTTATGTTGTTCATATTTCAAATATTTAATTCTAAACATGAAAAAATATATTGAAGTAGTATATATTATTGATAGATGAAACCGTTCTTATAAACCTTAGACAACTCTCACCTCTTGAATTAATATATGATTGAACCCAAAAAATTTGGATTTGAGCTTTCGACATTTATAAAATAACTTTTGTACTATTAGGTAACCTTTAATAGGTTACTTGTTGTAACAAGTTAAAATACATAATACTTAATACTTAATAGTAAAAGAATTTTTTACATGATCTAACATATATAAATTAAATCCATAAGATAATTAAATCTCTATAGTAACCATTAATTGTAACATGATCAAAGTTATACTAACTTACAGATTAAGTTAAACTGATAGTGTATGAAATCCTTACAACTATGTACTTACTTAAATTATTTCTATTTATGAAAAATCATGTGAGTTATGAGAAGGTGATATGCCGGCACAAATAGCAGTCGAATTATGAAGAGAAGTTCCTTTCAAAGAGAGAGGCCCAGTATTAACTTTTTTTTATATTGAGGAATAAGATTCAATCAAACAGAACACAATGACACAAGTACTAGATAATGATATTACATAGGACAACAATACAGCATTTAGTACTACAAGTTAAGCAATTCAGATTTAATTGCATAAACTAATACAGAATATCATGATCAGTTCTTCTTGGCAATAAACAAACCCCATCTCTGCTCACCAGATGAACTCCTGATTAGCTTGGCCTTCCAACCTCCAACTATATCATTGTAGTCTTGCTGTATAGTAGAAAGTCAGAAATAAAATGAGATGAAATCACACAGTATCAACTATCATTAGACATTTCGGAAAATATGCATAATATATGACAACACACTCACTTCAGAGAACTCCTGGATAAATGACTCTCTTTCCTTCTCCACAATGTCCAACTCTTTCTGGAGAACTTTCATGAACTGCAGTGCAAGTAATAGACAATTTAAGTTTGTATCAATGTCTTCCAAGTGAAGCACGTGACCAAAAAAGAGTTTTAAGTTCTATGAACTGCGAAGTAAAAATAATTTACACAATCAGGTCTCTATGATAAACATACGACTAATTAATACCTTAAACTACACTAAAAGTGTAAAGAATCTTTATACTGTCAATATATAACTTAAATCCAAAACAAAGAAAGATAAATAAATGCACCTGTTCAGTTCGATCCTCAGAAATAACTTCATTGAAACCAGCATCTCTGAGCATCTATATTGTGAAATTAAAAAGTGGCACTATCATTCAAAATCTATCAAAGAAAGAGGATTGGGACACATTCATTGTATGGGATAAGTTTTTACCTGTCCATATTCTTCAACATCATGTAAATCATAACCTCTTTGTTTGATGTACGCTGCAAATTATTCTGATGCTGGTCCTGCCTTTTTGCAGTAATCACTTATGAGGACTCTGCCTCCAGACTTCAACCACTTATAGAAAGATCTAAATAATGCAGGTTTATCCTGCAAACACTCAATAATTATTCAACCATTAGGTCGAGAAAGAAATGTGTCAATGTAATGTTGAAGATGGCAATCAAACTATTCACACCGGAGATAGTTATGGGTCCATCGAAGGTCTATGTTACCAGAATAGGATGAGTAAAACATATAACTTTAGAGCAGGTGCAGAATAACCAAGAAAATGAAGTGAGATAGTGTATAGCTAAATACCTGGATGTGCAGGATAGTGTTGTTGGAAATTTGTCTTTGATGGGGTTGCGTCCACCCATCTTTAATGATGTAAACACTCGGGTTTCGTATGTTGGAGTCTTTGGTTCTTCACACGTGCATATTCTACTAAGTGAGTAGATGACCGTAGGGCCAAGGATCGTCAAATTTCGTTAAGAAATGAAATAGATATTGGTCCACTAAGCAAGGTGTTTGAGGCATGAAAATATGGTGTGAGACAAATCTACCACATCGGTGGAAAAATGAAGAATTGTTCTTTTTATAAGCCTAAAAAATGGATAAGGGTTTGGGACCCCAAGGGTAACCCGTGTGTTTGAAGGAGGGAGGACCTAGGTGAGCTTGGGTTCATGGCTAGCCCCAAGTTTCTGCCTCTTGGGCTGGTTTTGGAGCTTTGAATCTCCATTACTTGGCACTTGAATTCAACCATTATTTGGCTAATTGTAACCCCTCAATAAGTGTCATTACATGGCTATTGAAAGCCATTAGTTGGCTAGTTGAGAGGTCATCCTCATAAACACTATATATTGAGACCTTACTCTTATTTAAGGGCAGCAGAAAGATAAGAGAGCAGACAGAAAAAAGAAAGAGAAGACTCTTGAACAAGAGCATTCCAGAAAAGTTCTTTTTCTAAATTTCCATTCTTCAGCAAATTGTTTCATGTTTGTTTTCTTCGTCAGAATCAACCTTATTTGCTTTGTAGTGTTGATTAGTTGTTGTTTTATCTTGAGAGACTATTGCCCGCTAACGCAAAAACATATATAAGGGGCAATCTTGTCTTAAAGACAGAGAGCCATCTCTCGACTCAGTCGGTGTTGTTGTGATTAACTAATTGGTTGCTAAGTGTTTCAGGTGTGAACTTGAAACTCAAAGGACTCTAACCATTTAGATTCTCAGCGGTTCTATAAGCCACAAGTGTAGTAGTTCATGTTTTTGTATTTCTGAATACAAGATCCAAATTTGAAGTTCTAGTATAAGACTAAAAGATTGACAACTTCTTATTGTAATCTTTATTGTTTATCCTTTCGAAGCATTTGTAATAGTTATTTACTATTCCCGTACTACTTTATTTCCAACTATTTTAAGACAAATTTGTATTAGTGTTCGAAAGATATCGCCCAACAGATGTGTGGTCAAATCTGGCTATGATTGTGGTTTTCTGGTAGAAGACAGTTCTGATTATGTTGTTGACGGTCAAGGTGTTCATGGTGTCATCACTCCCGAGAGTGGTGGAAACAAGCTCCCAAGAGAGGCTGGGGATGTCAATTGGGACAACAAGAGAAGGCTGAAGATGTTGTTCTATCTTGTAGCAGAGGGCCTATATCTAGAGATGGCATTGGATCCTGGACCGGTGGATCCAGATTCATTTTATAGGATATGGATCTTTAAAATTTGGACCCGACGATCCGTTTCTGACGGATCGGATCTGGATCTGGATATTGTATTTGAGATCCGTATCCGGTCCAGATCCGACCCGTGGATCCATTTTTTATTAAATATATCCATAAACTAGAATGTAATTTTGTAAGTATTTTCTTAAAATTTTTCATAATTTCTGTGTTTTATCCCTTCAATTCACAAATTTCAATTTCTTGCTAGACCAATTTCAGATATGGGAATTTGACTCCTTGCTGAATGATCATAATCATCGGATACCAAGAAGTTCGCCATCCTCGGAGACTATTAATTCCTCAAAAGGAAGTAACAACGAAGAGGTGACATCATATTCCATCAAGAGAAAAGACGCAGAACACAAAGAAGAAAAAGATGAAGAAAAACATTATATAGGAGTCAGAAAGAGACCATGGGGAAAATGTGCAGCAGAAATAAGGGATTCAACAAGAAGTGGAGTTAGGGTATGGCTAGGAACATTCGATACTGCTGAAGAAGCTGCTTTAGCTTATGATCAAACTGCATTTTCAATGCGTGGTCCTTTAGCACTTCTCAATTTTCCTATGCAAAAAGTTCAAGAATCACTAGAAAATATTGATTTGTTTTAGCCAAAATGGATTGTCTCCAGCAGTTGCTTTAAAGGAAACACATAAAATGAGAATGAAAAATGTGAAGAGAAGGAGAAATAGAAAAAAGAAAACAGTTCTGGTTTTTGAAGACTTAGGTGTTGACTTGTTAGAAGAACTTTTAATAAATTCATTTGAAAATAATGCTTCTACTTATTAGTAGTAGTAAGTTTACTTTCTCTGTTTTATTTTCTTCCACTTTTGTGGTGTAGAACAAGTGTTGTAAATTATATATATATTAATCATAAAATTCACAATAGCCTGCATGCCTTCTTTTGTAGATATTATATCTAAATTTGAATGAGTGGAGTATTTTATTTTTCACTGTAGTTTATCTTTTGTGCCCATAATTCTCGATTATCTTTTGTGCCCATAATCAATTAAGGATGAGTCCTTTATTTTGTGCCCATAATTTCTATTTTCTTAGAATGTAAAAAATTTATAAGTATTTCCTTTATTTTGTGCCATAATTCTCGATTATCTTATTGAATGAGATGAGTCCTTTATTTTGTGCCCATAATTTTCAATCAGATTGGGTTTCATTTTATCAAAAAAGTTTCAATAGGTGGAAATATTATTCAAGGCAAAAATTTTACATGTGGATCCAGACCCGATCCGTGGACCCGGTGGATCCGAATTTGGATCTAATTTTTATGGACCCGATGAATGGATCCGGATCTGGATCCCGGTATGAAAAATGGATCTGGATTTAGTAGGATCCGATCCAGATCCGATCCGTTGCCATCCCTACCTATATCTGTCCCAGACAAAGGATCTAAATTATGGTAAGAGGAAATGAACACTCAGTCTGACTGAAGTGGGCCAGAATCCAAAAGGTCTAAGTATTTTTCTTCCTTGTAAAAAATGAGATTAAATGATGTCTGATTTAAAGGGCTTAATGTAAGGCTAGGAATATGAAAATGTTTTCCATAAAAAATTATATACGTTACGCTTTAAAATCAGAAGTTTAATCTCACATTCCTTCCCGTTTAAAGATTGGACTTTTTGTAAACAAAACTTAAAAGATCCGTTCTTTTGGGTGTAATTATTAAAAGTGTGTAAAGTATGTTCGCACATACGAGGGAGAAAGATCCACTGACTGTGCGAAAACTGTTAACACTCTTAAGCAAGCGCCAGGAATTGTCTGGGCACCAATCTCAAAGGAAGAAGACTAAAAGATAATGGTTTATCTTAAGACGTTGAACCTGTCACACTATTTGACAGAAGATCCTTTATTTGATAGGATGGTATTGGACACTCAGTCGTACAAAGCCTACGGGCGACTGGAGTGGGCCAGAGTTTCCACGTCTTAAATGATCTGAAGGCTAAAAGAAAGGCAGAAAAGAAGTTGGACACTCGGTCTGCAAAAGCAACTGGAGTGGGCTAGAGTATCCAGATCACATATGATTCGATTACGCCCTAACCACGGGCAATAGGTTGTTCATGTGAAGCAACGCCACCTCTAAAGTAGAAGGGGTTGGAGAGGTTGTCCTTAAAAAGGACTTTAGGGAATGGGATCACTCTAAAATAGGGCTGGCCAGTGGGCCGGGACGGCCCGACCCCGACCCGACCCCGTCCCGAGCCCGCCCCGGTCCCGCCCCGACCCATCCCGAGCCCGCCCGAGTGTCCCGCCCCGACCCCGCTTTAAAAAAAAAAAAAAAATTAACGGGGCGGGACTCGAACTCGGCGGGACGATGTCTCGTCCCGCCGGACCCGAGCCCGCCCCGTGCCCGCTTGACCCGTCCCCCGCCCCGAGCCCATCCCGACCCCGACCCCGCCCTTTTCCCCCTTTTGCAAAAATGGCCGTTGCACCAACGAACCGAATTCTTTCGGATGTACGAGCTTTGGTCCCCGAAGTTTCAAGATGTACGCTTTGGTCCCTCAAGTTTCCGAATCTGGACGGTCAAAGCGTTGCCAAGCACTCAATTCACCATTTATTTTGGCTGAATTACTCCTCCTATAATGGCCAAATCCGTTGGTCTTTTCTCCATTTATATTGGTGGCTTTACTACCTTCATAATGGCCATTATTTGGCTCACATGGAGGGCGATGTCAGCCCCTCCCTCACCTATATAAACACCCCCTTACACCATTGTTGAGCACCAAGGAGAACACCAAAAACAAGTGCATGAAAATACACAACCGAAAAAACGCTTTTCTTCCTACAACTTCCAAGCATCATTTCGTTACTCAATATTCTTCACGGTAGCTCTTGAGTTTCCTTTGCTCAAGGGTTCCACTGCTGTTTTATCTTGGGAGACAAATTGTCCAGGACGTATAAAGAATACATACGGGGCAATATTGTCTTAAGGACAGAGTGCTACACTCGACTCAGCAAAAATAATTTCCATTTTCCCATCTTCTACAAAACTGGAATTTCCAGTTTTCGTGTGTAACTATTGTAATTTTCAGATTTCTAGTTGAATTATTCAATCTTTGTTTATCCTTTCGAATACTTGTAATAGTAATATACTTCCCGTACTACATTATAAAGTACCATAGAGCAAAAACTCCCAACAACTTAAGACAATATTTGTATTGTATTACTATTAGTGTTCGAAAGATGTCGGGCAAAAGTTGTGTGACCAAATCTGGATATGGCAATGGTTTTCTGGTAGAAGAGAGTGATGATGATGAACGTGTTCATGGTGTCACCGCTACCAAGACTGGTGGGAACAAGCGCTCACGAGAGCCTGGAGGATGCCAACGGGACAAGAGAAGAAGATTAAGATGTTATTCTATCTTGCAAGCAGAAGGCCTATATCTGTCCCAGACAAAAGATCCGAATAATGGTAAAGAAGGAACTGGACACTCAGTTTGATGAAGTGACTGAAGTGAGCCAGAATCCGCAATTGGGATAAGTAATTTTTCTTACTTGTCAAGAATAAAGATTAAATTATGTCTGATTAAAAACGGATTAAAGTAAGGAGGAATATGAAAATAATTTATATTCCTTACGCTTTAAAATCAGAAGTTTAATCTTATCTTCTTTCCCGTTTAAAGATTGGATTGTAAACGACTTTAAAAGATCCGTTCTTTTAAGTGTAATTGTTAAAGTGTGTAAAGTATGTTCGCACATACGATGGAGAAAGATCCACTAACTGTGCGAAAACTGTTACCACTTTTAAGTAAGCGCCAAGAATTATCTGGGCACCAATCTTAACGGAAGGAGTTTAAAAGCTAAAGACGTTGAATCTGTCATACTTGGCAGAAGATTCTTCATAGGATTATATTGGACACTCAGTCATAAAAAGCCTCCGGGGGACTGGAGTGGGCCAAAATTCCTTTGATATGATGATATTGGACACTCAGTCATACAAAGCCTCCGGGCGACTGGAGTGGTGCCAGAATTCATTTCATAGGAAAAGTAATGGACACATAGTAAGGTGGGCCAGAGTTTCCAGGTCTTAATGATCTGAAGGCCTAAAGAAAGGCAGTAAAGAAATTGGACGCTCAGTCTGCCAAAGCAACTAGAGTGGGCCGAGTATCGAGATCACATATGATCCGGTTGCGCCCTAACCACGGCAAGAGGTTGTTCATGTGAACCAACGCCACCTCTAAAATCAAAGGGGCTGGAGAGGTTGTCCTCAATAGGACTTCAGGGAATGAGATCACTCTAAGATGAGGTGATACATGTCCCTAACTTGGTTTAAGGGACGTTGTTGGTCAAGCTGGTTAGAGACTAGTCCAACAGTGTCCGTAATAACTAAGAATGGTACAGTATGTCTGTAACCAAATGAATGATATATTTGTAATCCGTGCGTCTATGCCATCATAGATTAAGACACGTTAAATAGCAAGTCATTCAAAAGCTAACGATGTTGAGATTGTTGCCTTCTTCGACATAAACCCTCAAAATAAATGTGAGGTAGATGAAGAGGCAAAATCACCTTTCCAAATTCCGTCAAGGGAATAGCGAAAGAAGCACTGCTCCTCTAGAACTTAGTCACACCTACTTGGGTGATTTGAAGTTTATACAAAATAGAGGGGGGAGACAAGTACGTTGTGATCGTCATTTGATGATAGTACAACGTATGGAATCCTTTGTTTGTTGAAAAGCAAAGATGAAGTTGTTGAAGCGGATAAGCGCTACAAAGCAGAAGTTGAATCAACTAAGCCCACGGATTGAGAAATTCGTAGTGATAGAGGGGGAGAATGTGAAGCATCGTTTATTAAACGATCGCTCATTACTCACCTCAGTCTAACGGTGTTAGCCAAGCGCAAACCCGTACACCCAAATTATGTGGGGCAAGGCGATCCTTACCGCTAATGTGATTCTCAACAGAACTCCGCATAAGGATAAGGATAACCCTCCGTGTGAGATATGGAAAGGATCTCACATACAAATGTTGTGATGTGAGGTGGTTTCGTACCTAAGACTGTAGATTGCATATCCACTGGATCTGTAAATAACAGTAGTACTTATCGCCTCTTGGCGTCAAAGAATGCTGAATTCTTATAAGATAACTTTCCTTGAAAAGGAAAAATGAGTAATTGCTCAAGGTTAACAAGAACCCGCGAGGGCCTGACTGTCCGGAACTAGACGTTCCGTATCTACAGGACTCGAAAGTTGCTGGATATCCGGAACTTAATATTCCGGATCTGCGCGAACTCGGGATTCTAGATGTTGAACCAAGAAGGAGCAAAGAGGGGACAAAGACTTGTTCCATACCTTCTAGCTTGTATGGTTGAGAACGAACCATGGACAATTAACAAATAATTGTTATCTCCAAAAGCGCTGCTTTGGAAAGAAGCTAAAGAGAGAAATAGATTCCATTTATAGAACCATATTCGTGTAATAGTTAATCTTCCTCCGGGAAAAGAACCTTTGGATTGTAAAAAGTGCTCCCCTGTGAGTAGCTTCACATCTAGGGCCATTGTAGTCTTACATGGCATGGGTGTTGAAATGTACCTTCCCAACCGGAGAGTTGGAAGAAGAGGATCGAAATTGGTTTGCTTTGAACTGTTGGGCTTCTTCCGAACTTTTATTTTGGTCCCCGAAATGTTAACATTTTGGTCCCGAAAGTCTCGTATAAAAACGAAACAATGAATCGATCACGAAACATTGACTCGAAGTTAGAAAGCCAACAGTTGGGAAAACCAACGGTCTTAGAGTGAAAATCATATTGAAACAAAGTCTCGATATGAAATATATGGGTATCATAGATGACATCTTAGGAATTGGATTTCTAAGACATCTAACGGACCGTCGATAGTTGACGGTCTCGTTGAAGCCACCAATGGATATGAATCATAGAACTGATTGGAATCATGGTGCACCCATAGACAAGGAGCGATATGCTCGGGTCACGTGTAGTTCAATGTATTGTACACACTACAACCGACCTCAGGTATCGTCCAACAAACGGATCGCTTGAACTAAGGTTCACTTATGATCTTAATACATGATCAATAGAAGGCGTTAAATCGGATATGACGATAAATGAATTATTCGCTTTTCTACGGATTATAGTATTCGGATGTCCAAATGTTTCGAGAGAACACAAAGATGCAACCGGACATCGTATCCGAAGAACACCAAAGCCACAAGTAAATGTGTATGGTGGTTCTTGGAAAATCCTCTAAGCAAACTTGCATCGACCGATTCATGATGGTATCGGAGTTTATCGCTTTATACAAAGCATGAAAGAAGTTGAGTAACTTCATGACTCATTAGAGGACGTCCCTCATTGGGAGAAACCCGTGCCTTCGGCGGTTCGCATCGTGGCTAGCCGGTCGGCTTTAGGAAGGACACGGATGACGGCGTCGAACATATTTGTCGGGATCTGTCGGAGACATAAGACCGTATGGCGCTTGATCATCACGGGTGTCACTTCCTTGTTTACTAACTAAGGGACTACCCGAGAGATCAAGTGTTCTCGCTGTCTAGGGGAATGGGCTTAAAACCCAAAATATACGGACCAATACGGTGGAAACCCAACCTTACGAACCGGAGATCCCGGTAATTTGGTTCAATGGGAAAACTAAGTTGTAAAGGTTCAATTGATCGCTTCGGTGGAAGCATGAGCACTTCGGATAGTGATCTCGAAAAGAAACACCAAATCCAAAGTCGTTCCCGCGATAGACGTTAAGTGCTATCTGCAGTATGGGTAAAGGTTAAGTTTTCAAAACTCCGTAATGATCCTCAACAACAGGTTAGGTCTTTGGGAAACTTTTAATGGTTCCTAACACTTGTGAAGTGGGGTATAGCAGGATACCTTGTAGGAGATCACCTATTTAAGTGCGAGGACGGGCCACCTCAAAATGAACGCGCTTAAGAATCCAAGACGTTGTCCATGGCCAAATCGGACAAAACATTACGAAGAAGAGAGTAAGGGAATTTGTTGTGTTGGTACCATTGACTTGGCTTACACTAAACACCGACGGTTCAAGACATCACGTTCACCGCGCGATGAAAGTAAGTCCGATGGTATTTAACTATGGAAGGTTCAAAGCTGAAGCTACCTTTCCTTATGCAACATCGGTCCGCTGAAATATTGCTGGAAATGAAAAGACACCATGTGAGTGCGCCAAAATCTCTTTCAAGAGGGGATTGTTGGAAATTTGCCTTTGGCGGGAGTTGCGACCGACCAACTTTAACGGCTTAAACACTAGTGTTACGCATATTGGAGAATTCGGTTCTTCACACATGCATGATCTACTAAGTACGTAGATAACCGTAGGGCCAAGAATCGTCAAATTTCATTGAGAAATGAAAGAGATATTGGTTCACGAAGTAAGGTGTTTGAAGCATGGAAAGTGTGGTATTGTGTGTAATTCTCCCTCATCGGTAGAGGAAGAAAGAATTGTTGGGTATATAAGACTTGAAATTGGTTTGGGGTTTGGGACCCCAAGGGGTATCCCATGTGTTTAAAGGAGGGAGGACCTAGATGTGCTTCGGTTCGAGGAAAGACCACACGCGCGCCGCCGCCGCTCACCCGTCCGGTCCGGTTCCAATTCCGGGTTCTCGGGTCACGGGTCGTGGGTCGTGGGCTGTGGGTCTTCTGATATTATCATTTTGGGCCAGAGAACTTTGCCAGAAGTACAGTTTGATCTCAAAAGTTTCCAGATGTACAGTTCGGACCAGAATTCTTTCGGATGTACGGTTTGGTCCCTCAAGTTTCCGAACTGGACGGTCCAAAGCGAGTTGCCAAGCACTCAATTCACCATTTATTTTGGCTGAATTACTCCTCCTATAATGGTCAAATCCGTTGGTCTTTTCTCCATTTATGTTGGTGGCTTTACTACCTTCATAATGGCCATTATTTGGCTATTATGGAGGGCGATAATCAGCCCCTCCCTCACCTATATAAACACCCCTTACACCATTTTTTGAGCACCAAGGAGAACACCAAAAAAACAAGTGCATGAAAATACACAACCGAAAACAGTTTTCTTCCTACAACTTCCAAGCATCATTTTGTTACTCAATATTCTTCACGGTAGCTCTTGAGTTTCCTTTGCTCAAGGGTTCCACTGCTGTTTTATCTTGGGAGACAAATTGTCCAGGACGTATAAAGGATACATACGGGGCAATATTGTCTTAAGGACAGAGTGCTACACTCGACTCAGCAAAAATAATTTCCATTTTTCCATCTTCTACAAAACTGGAATTTCCAGTTTTCGTGAGTAACTATTGTAATTTTCAGATTTCTAGTTGAATTATTCAATCTTTGTTTATCCTTTCGAATACTTGTAATAGTAATATACTTCCCGTACTGCATTATAAAGTACCATAGAGCAAAAACTCCCAACAAACTTTTCTATACATCTTCATTAAATTCTCATGTTTAAATGGTAAAAAACCAGCTAAAAGAACATATAATATAACCCCACATGACCAAATATCAGATTTAGCACCATCATACCCTTTTTTCCTTAACACTTCAGGTGCAACATAAGCTGGGGTCCCACACTCTGTGTGTAACAAACCATCACTCCTTAACTGCTCCGATAAAGCTGACAACCCGAAATCCGAAACCTTTAAATTCTCATTCTCATCAAGAAGGAGATTTTCCGGCATCAAGTCGCGGTGAAATACACCGCGACTATGGCAGAAATCTACAACGCTAATTAATTGCTGGAAATATTTTCTTGCAACATCTTCCTTAAGTTTCCCATTAGCAACCTTAGCGAAAAGCTCACCCCCTTTAACATACTCATTAACAAAGATTTTTTGCTTTGTTGCCATGACTTCTTTGAGTTCGACTATGTTAGGGTGTCGAATTAATCGCATGATGGAAATTTCTCGAATGATTTTGTTAATATTAGGTTTGGTGTTGTGACATTCTACCCAACATATCATTTTGAATACTAATTTGAATTTAAGAAATGTTGGAACAAATGTCACAATATTCGGACCAACATTTTTATGAAAAACAGTTTTGCATTACTTCACGGAATGAAGCAATATTCGTGGAAATATTACTACGAAGTAAAAGTGAATTGGCAAGGTAAATAGGAGATGATGAAAAACGTGGGAAGAACAAGTTAAAGTCGTTGCTATGCTTGAGGAACAAGTCCAAGAAGTTAGAGGATTTTGCTCCATGATCTTCTCCAACAAACCTACCAGTTGCCCACCTTTCCCTCAACCTCCACAACCAATCGATGAGCTTTTCAAGAAAGACTCTCTACTATAAATAGAGATGCTAAAAGAGTGAATCGATATCCAGAATCAAAATGTAAAAATACCAAGAGAGCTCTCGGGATTTCATCTCAGAAATTTGGATCACAAGTGTTGCCTGAGTGTGTCGACAACATTCTGTCTAACATTACAATTGATGTTTAGATTCTAGATTAGTTTTGTATGGAGCGATTGTAATGAGAGGTTGTCTATGTCTACTTAGTTAGATTTTTCAAGCAGAAGTCATCTGCGACTTCAATGTTTAATTCATTTCCGTTTCATCTTGTAAATTTGTAAAGAAAGGAATTTGTAATTTTTGTATATAATAAATATATATAATACTTTCGGTCATTGACCATCATAGATTATATATTATATAACCTATGTAAATTTTAAACATTTGTGTTCTTTATTTTTCCGTTGCATTTACTCTTTAAAGTTTCTATTTTATCGAAGTGTTGTCAATGGTGCCGGATGACATTGTCGTCGACATTCGGAAATTGAATTGGCATTCGAGTTAGTTTATTTTCAATTTGTTTTTATTGTTCCATAGCATACCCGGACCTAACAAATGGTATCAAAGTCAACACTTAACACAATAAGTGCTTGGTCCTGTTATTTAAAGGTATGGATTCGGCAAATCCGACTATTAGTAGACTTCCCATTTTAGATGGTTCAAACTATGCCTATTGGAAGATTCACATATGTTCTCATATCAAATCAATTGATGTTAGGGCATGGAGATCTATAACCAATGGGTATTTTGTTTCAATGTTGCTGTCGGATGAGGAATGTGACATTCTTGTTAAATCTGAATTCGAATGGACGGCGGAAGAAACCAATAATGCTAGCTTTAATGAAAAGACCTTAAATGCAATTTTTGGATGGGTTGATATGTACATGTTCAAACTCATTCAAAACTGCCCCACAACTAAGGATGCATGAGATACTTTACAAATTCATTGTGAAGGTAACTCAAGTGTTCGTCGAACAAAGCTACGCATGCTCATGTGAAAATATGAACGTTTAAGGATGGAAGAAGCGGATGATATTAAATCTTATTTTGAAAAGTTGATTGACATGTCAAATGAATGTCAAGTGTTTGGTGAACCTTAACTAACACTCAACTCGTTGAAAAGACTCTCCGTTCTCTTCCTGAAAAGTTCAATTTAAAGATTTGTGCCATTGAAGAAGCTTACAATCTTGCCACAATGGACCTTCATACCTTGATGAGCATTCTCAAAACCTATGAGATGAACATTGATAATCAAAGGAACTATATAAAAGCAAGAATGTGGCACTTCAAGTTCAATCCTCGGATCAAATCGAAGAAGAGGATGAGAACCTCGAAGAAATTGGTGAAGGTGCTAATGTTGCCTTACTCACTCGAAAATACTATTCGATGGTGATGAAGTTCAACAATGAAAGAAAATCAATCTAAATCTAAACAACATCAAAACCAAGGCTTCAATCAAAAGCCCACCAAGTTCCTTCCAAGTACTCAAAAAGGAAGAAGAACCAACTCAGATCGTACCAAATTTGATCCCAAATAACTTGAGTCTATGCAATGTCATGCTTGCTCGGATTGGGGTCATTATGCTAACGAATGTCAAACACTCTTAGAAAATTTGGAAAGAATCTGTGGGTCTCTCTTAGTGACGACGAAGGAGAAGATGAAGGAGATCAAGAAATCAAATCACAAGTAATGTTGGCCACTGTTTTCGAACAATCTCTGTCTGATAATGAAGATGTCATCTGCAATGTTGCCTTGGATGTCATGACATTTGCTCCAACATCAGCATCCTCCGGTAACATCCGAGAGGTACATATTCTTTAACTATCCTGATGTTAATTGCTTTAGTGGTTTTATTTCTAGTGGTGAGGCTGAGTGTATGGATCAAGTTGAATGCAAAGATGACATGATTAATGAATTACAAAGTATTTGTAAAGCCTTAATCATAGAATCCAAACAACTTGACAAAAAGGTAAAATCTTTAACTCGTGAGAATGTAGATCTAAAAGACACAATAACCGATTAGAAATTGAACTTACCAAAAAGAATACATAATTTGGTAAGATTTGTGCAAAATTGGATCTAGCCGAAGCAACCTTCCGCAAGCTCAACTCAGGAACTTCGAAATTGAATGAGATATGTTGACACACAATTTTGTCCCATCTTTTCCAATATTTATTTGTAATTTTAAATATTTTGTCACCTCAAAACAATTTTAATATATATATATATATATATATATATACATTATTCTCAATATCATTATTTATTATCATTATTATTATTATTCATAGTTTTTACTATCATTTGCTTTTTAATATCATAATCATAGTTTTTACCCTAATATTCTATGTTATTTTATTTTCGCAAAACGACATCACATTTTTATTTTAAGCATTAAGCATTTCGCAAATATTATATTTTTATTATTATCACATCGTTATATTTTATTTAAATAATTTACATTCCTTCAAAGTATTTTTTTTAAAATAATAATTTTTTATATATATTTTAACCCACAACCCATTTTTATTTTCCTCACCCAAAACAATATCAATCGACCACAACAAATTCAGCCCAACCCCTCACCCAAAATCAGCCCAAAATCGGCCACCTTTCTTCAACCCACCGAAGCCCAATCCCCCAACTCGCCCGCAGCCCAATCCGTCTCGGCCCAACCCAACCTTTTCACCCATATCCCCCCTAAACCAAAAAACAAACCTAACAAAAACCCTAATACATAACAAACCAAACAACCCTAAAAACCCTTTTCTCTCTCAACCCAATCAGCCTCCCCCGAAAATCCGGCGATGTCCCGCCACCAAATCCGTCACACCACCCCACCATACCTTGTTCCCCCAAAACCGCGAACCACATCCCCCAAAATCCGCTTCCAAATAGTTAAATCTTTGCTCCTTTAATTCGAATTTCAAACTCGAATTGAAAGGGGGTAGGGTGAACGTTATGGGGGGAAAATCCTTCTATAAATATCCCCATTTGTTCTCATTGGGGGCGCAGTCTTTCGAGGTCTTAAAATGCAAAAAATAATCTGAAAAATAAAAATAAAAAAAGAGGTCTTTTTTCGGGTCCAAAAATAACAAAAAAAATAAGTCCAAAAGAAAATAAAAAACATAGTGGTTTTCGAGTCCGAAAATAGCAAAGAAAAGGCATAAAAAATCAGAAAATAAAATTGGTTTGTTCCTAATTTTGGGTTAAAAATACCCCCTTTGTTTCTTAAATTCTTTAATCCGAAAAATACCCTTTTCTTTGTTCCTAATTTCTAGTCCGAAAATCCTTTTTGAATACTAGTTTCAAAACCTCAAAAATATGTTTTTTTGTTGTTCTTTGCATTTTCCGGGTTGGGTCACATTTTCGGGGCGCGGGCGGGTCCGCGTTCCAAAAATCAGAATTCCAAAATCGTGAAAAATCAGAATTCCAAAATAATTTTCTCCGAGCGGATTCAATGATTCGAAACACGCCTCGGTTCGCTGCCCGGAGAAGGTCAGTAAGTTCGAATCCCTCTGTTTATTTTTATTCCCACTATGCTAGGTGTATTAGTTAATAAATTGAAAGAAATAATCACCTTGATTATTTTAATTAATTGAAAGAGTATATATACAATTTACATATTTCATAATAGGAGAATCATATTCCTATTTTACTCCTAAAACCTTATTCTACTTGGACACTAATTATACAATTATTGTAATATAAATATTATGGTAAGTGTACAATACTAATCACCACAACATTACCTAAACTAGGAGACTACAATATTACCTAAATTGTCTACACCATATACGGGCACTTGTAGAATCCGAGAGCAACAATATACATAATATACACATGTATATCGTGTGTATATTATGTATATTTAACACACACCCGCAGTCATAGCGGGTGGTCTTCAAACGCTGAGACTGTCCCTAAAATCTTCAAAAAGGATCGAGGGAAGACCCTTTGTAAAGATGTTGGCAATTTGATATCTTGACGGGACATGACAGACGCATACCTGACCACGAGCAACCTTTTCGTGGACAAAGTGAATGTCCATCTCGATATGTTTAGTGCGCTAGTGCTGAACCGGGTTACCAGAAAGGTAGATAACACTAATATTATCGCAATAAACCAAGGTTGCTTTTTGAATAGGACAATGAAGCTCCAATAGCAAAATACATAACCAATATGATTCTGAGACCACATTAGCTACCCCTCGATACTCGGCCTCGACACTGGATCGGGACAATGTCGACTGACGTTTTGCAGACCATGAGACCAGTTATTGCCAAGAAACATACAATAGCCAGACGTAGACCGTCTGATGTCCGGACAGCCACCCCAATCAGCATCCGTATATGAGACAAGTGTGGACGTCGAGGAAGGATATAAATGCAAACCATAGTCAAGTGTACCATGAACATACCGAATTATGCATTTGAGTGCATTCATGTGCTCAACTCTGGGATCATGCATAAATAAACACACATGCTAGACCGCATACATAATATCTGGTCTCGTGAATATAAGATACTGAAGGGCTCCTGCAAGACTGCGATATCGGGTTGAGTCCTCGTACGGTGCGCCGGCTGCGACACTAAGCTTGGGCTTAGTATCAACTGGAGTGGAAGTGGACTTACATGATGACATCCCAAGCCTCTCAATGATCTCAGTTGCATACTTCATTTGAGATAGGAACAACCCACATATATGACGAGTGATAGCAATCCCCAAAAAATAACTCAAGGGCCTTAAGTCTTTCATAGCAAACTCAAAGCTGAACATAGTCATGATAGACTGGCGTAAGACATTGGAAGAGGAAATATCATCCACATATAACAAAATATAGGCTAAGGAAGAACCACGACGATAGATGAACAATGAATTATCCGACTTGCTGTGAGTGAATCCAATAGTCGAAACATAGTCGATAAACCGTATATACCAAGCCCGTGAGACTGCTTCATCCCATATAAAGACTTTTTCAACAAACATACATAATGAAGATGTTTGGGTTTCCTAAATCCCAAAGGCTGATGCATATAGACTATTTTCTTGAGATCACCATGTAGGAAAGTATCTTTACATCTAACTGATGAATAAGCCATGCTTTCGAAAGAGCCAAGCTGAGCACAGTGCGAATGGTAGCCGGCTTGACCACGGACTAAATGTCTCACCACAATCTACCCCAACCTGCTGAGTCTTACCATCACCCACAAGCCGCGCCTTATGTCGTGCAAATGAACCATCTGAATTTTCCTTATGAGCAAAAATCCATATAGACCTAATAATATTAATACCGGATGGACGGGGCACCAACTCCACGTCTTATTATCAATAAGAGCATTATATTCATCGGTCATAGCAATTTTCAATTTGGGTCATTTAACGCACACACATGAGTACGGGGTAAGGGTGATTTAAGAACATTAGAATTTAAATTCAAATGTCTATTTGGTTTAAAAATACCCCGCTGACTACGAGTGACCGGTCTATGACTTGAGGAAGAATTGGGCGGATTTTGGGAATTTTTTGGACTCGGGACGAACGGCGGCAACGAAGCCCCAATACGGAAAATTGAAAATTGACGGGGAACCGGACCGGTTCCCGAATTGGGCTGGTGACCGCCCAATCGGCCGGAACCGACTAGTGATGGTAGTGTGTGATGGACCAGTGGGGCCAGCGGGCAGTGGGCCCGCTGGAGAATTTTGGGTGTGGGACATGTCCGAAAAATGGTGAATAATATACGGGGATATACCATCATCCAAAAAATTATACGAACTAGGCGCGGGATTATTCACCTTAGCAAACGGAAATTGGGATTTATCAAAAATGACATGGCGACTAATGATGATTTTATTAGAGGATAAATCAAAGCATTTGTAACCACGATGATTAGACGAAAATCCCAAAAAAACACACGGAGTACACCGGGCCTAAAGTTTGTTAATTGTGGTGGACGGGAATAACGGATAACACAAACACCAAAAAACCCGAAGATGTTAATACGAATGAGTCTTATTATATAAAACTTGAAGGGGGGAAGAATATGTCAAACCTTTGGAAGAAATTATATTAAGGAGATATGTAGCCATTCGTAGAGCATGATGCCAAAAAGACGGGGGTATGAAAGCATGAACCAATAAAGTTCGGACAATGTTATTTATGGTACGAATTTTGCGTTCGGCATTTCCATTTTGTGAAGACGTATGAGGATAAGAAAAATAAAAATTGATCCCATTATTATCACAGAATTTCCGAAACACCCCATTGTCATATTCTTTGCCATTATCACACTGAATATTTTTTATTTCCCGTTCGAACTGGGTTTTAATGAATGCTCTAAATTTTAGGAAGATGCAAAAAACTTAGATTTCTTCGCTATCGGAAAAGTCCATAAAAACGTAGGATAATCATTCAAAAGAGAACATAATACCGATGACCCAATGAACTAAGAACATGAGACGTGCATAAGTCGCTATGAATAATATCAAATAGCATTAAAGTATTGGATTTTGAGTCTACAAATGGCAACCTAACAATTTTTCCTAAAGAACAAGACTGACAATTTGGAGTACTATGCGTACCCTTACATGAAATTAAATTATTTTTATCTAATGACGACACAATAGAAGTCCCCGGATGACTAAGACGAGTATGCCACAAGGAAGAAGCAAAGGCTGCAAATGCTGACGACGAGGCTTGACTCGATGGACCGGAATCGGGTGTGATAGGATAAAGATCTTCCCTACTATCACACCTCATGAGAGGACTCCCCGTCTTGAAATCCTTCACAGAGAAACCAAAAGGATCAAATTCAACAGAAATGGAATTGTCAGTGGTGAATTTACAGACCGACACTAAGTTTTTAATCAATTTGGGGGCATGTAAGGTATTTTTTAAGATAAGGGGTGGATTGGGGGGAGACAAAGTTTTATGACCATAACCCAGAATTAGAATAGAGTTACCATTACCAATAATTATACCACGAGGGTTGCTCAAATTGGAATAAGACGAGAGAATACCTTGATCGGATGTCATGTGTGTAGTCGCGCCGGTGTCCATGTACCAATTTGGATCCGGTTGCGTCAACCCAAGCGTGTGCATTGCGGCCTCAATGTCGGTATGAGTAGGTGTGGGGCCCACTGCCGAGAATACTTGTGTGGGCCGAGGCCCAAGCAGTCCACCCCATCGCCCCGCCCAAAGGTCTTTGAAATTAAAAGAAGAGGCCTGACTGTTGGGCCTGAATTGGGGCTCTCCAGCCCACTGCCCGTTGGAAGAACCTAGAAAATAGGGGTTGTTGGGCCATGGCCCACTACCCCAGCCCCACTGCCATGGGCCCCACGACTGGGACAGTAGGGAGGTGGCCCACTGTTGATTGGACGGGGCCCATTGCCGGAATGTTGTCCACCGGAACCGCCGCGTTTGCCCCCGCGGTTTTTTCCATTATTCTTACGATTATTTTTGCCGCCACCATGAGCACGGTTTTGGCCCGAATTATCATCAAAACCCGAAGAATTTGTGGAGGATGTCATCATGACTACAGGGCTTGCACTAGTAGCCACCTTCTTAGCCAAACCAGCTTCTTCCAAAGTAAGCATGGAGCGGGCTTGATAAAAAATGGGAAGTGGATTAATTTGACGAAGGAGAGTCCTAATGCCATTATAGGCCTCAGAAAGGCCGACAACCAATTGTAGAACCAAACGATTATTTGTCACAGGTGCGCCAACGTTATGGAGTTGGTCTGCCAACTCTTTGAGTTTCTTGCAATATACAGACACGTTCGAAATTCTTCCATGCGAACTTGAGAGAATTCCTGCTCGAGTGTGACAACACGTGAATGTTGGTTATCTTGGACTATGTCACGCAATCTATTCCAGGTAGTCATAGCCGTAGTGTCCGACTCAATGATCGTCTGTAAGAGGTCAACCGAAATAGTGGAATAAATCCACTGGAGAACGGTAGCATAAAGAGTAATCCATAATTGAGGTTCCTCCGCGGGAGGAATTATGTGATGGATGACTTGATGGGAGATAGCGTGAATTTTAAACAATTCTGCCCACGTCGCATATTGGACGTTTTCCATCTCAAGAACAATAGGGATGTTGTTCTTGATGTTAGAAACGTGAGGGCAAGATGAAAAGTGTTCTTAGACATAACAAAAGAACAAAGGAGAGGAGGGAAAATTTGGGAAGAGTGGAGGTAAAAAATATCACGAATTTCGGTGAAGGGGGGCGAAAATCGAGGTAGTGGGCTTGTGGCCGAGAAGTTGCACAAAAACCGGGAGCAATATTGGGAGAGCAAAGGCGGAAGCAAGTTTAGACCTAGTCTCTTGATACCATGAAAGAAATAATCTCCTTGATTATTTTCATTAATTGAAAGAGTATATATACAATTTACATATTTCTATAATAGAAGAATCATATTCCTATTCTACTCCTAAAACCTTATTCTACTTGGACACTAACTATACAATTATGGTAATACAAATATTATGGTAAGTGGACAATACTAATTACACGACAACATTATCTAAACTAGGAGACTACAATATTACCTAAATTATCTACACCATATACGGTCACTTGTAGAATCCGAGAGCAACAATATACATAATATACACATGTATATCGTGTGTATATTATGTATATTTAACATAAATGCGTAGATTAGTTTTGATTAAATTAATATAGTGTATAATGCGTATAACGTGCTTAATATGTGCATTTAACTCTTATTTAGATTTAGTATGGTCTGAGTAATTATGACTAGTTTAAGTAGTTTGATTATTAAGGTTATGTATATCTGCCTCCTATTTAAGAGTGTCATTTTGCGATTGTTCATCTGCTTCCTTGTTAAATCTCCCGAAGTCCTAGATATGTGTGATCGACTCTAGATTAAGAACAAACAATATATTGTGTGCATGAAAGCCATTTATGTGACCTTTGTTGGAAATATTCTTTATGAATAGCCATACGTTTGCATTGTTGGTGCTTCTAGCATGTTTACATGTCTGTTCCTGCTAAATTCATGTATGACTGCTTAAATTGCCTTCTTACTTATCTTGGAGGGTGCTTGTATTCTCACATAATGAACTACACCATTACTTGCTGAATTTGGAGTTGTCTGTTAAGTCATCCTCATAATTGTTGAACCATTCTTCTAGATTCCCTTCTTAATATTTCAATACCTGGGAAGGATTTGCCACAAGTATAGCTGCACATTCAAGGTTAAGTAGAGTTTAAAATATGATGGTTTTTGTCTAATTAAGGTTGACAGTACTCCTTGGTTAATTCTATTTGACATTTTCATGAGTTGTTCACTAGAGAAATAATGGCCTGTCTCCATGCATATGTAACATGACAACACAGTTCAGATAGTTCAATACATAGTTCAATACAGTATGATAAAGAATTGTCTAGTAATTTCATTGGCTCCATGTCCTGAGTGTTTAAAGAATGCATGTTTCATTGGTGCTAAGTGAAAATCATAGGTGCAAAGTCAAGAAATATATACAGTAGCCAAATAAAATATTCATGTTGTGTTCTGTCAAGCATGCCTCTTTGAGAACTATCTTCTTCTTCTTTTTGTGTTTGCTTTGATATGGTCATAGTTATACCTTTAATTGTACAAACCATAAATTGAATATACTTAGTATACAAGATGTATAGGTGCGTATATTCTCACGTATATCACTTATGAGTTTGCATTATGAAAGATATGGACTTAGCTCGTTAGTGATCATTCTTCTCTGTTGCTTTGCTGGACTATATCGATTTGGGCTTGCCTTCCCTTCCTCCCTTTTTAAAATCCGAAAGATGTGTGTGATGGGCCCATCCTCCTATACCTGCGCACCTGAACCTAACCAGTTGGGCCGAGGCCCAACAACACATTACTCTTTATGAATTATATTTTCATTTTTCTTTGTATATATTTTCATGTTCCGTCTACTAATCATTTTCTTTTCTTTTATTTACATGAAATGCATCGGGAACAACGAAGAGTCTCTTAATGAGACTCATCATGGCTATTGTCAAATCGAAGATCCGCATCCACATTCCTTGCATTCTTTGGCCTCGGGATTTCTAAACAAATAGGGCGGGATGATATTTTCATCCGCCCTAGTCGCTGCTCTTAAATTCATTAATACCGCCCTTTCTACTTTATTTTTCGGGTTGTAATAATTATTTAATTTTTGTGTGGTCATTGGAACACTTAGAATAATTAGGCCTTGAATGGATAGATTAAAATGGTAGTTTAAAATTGGAAACCCGCCGCTAGTTTATTTAGGCTCGGGTAGTTTAAAAATTGGAAAGTCGCCGCTAGCTTATTTATTTTAGGCTCGTCATGCATATTCAAACTTTTCAAAACTATTTGGTCATCTTTTATTCGCACTATTAATCACGTAAATAAGGTTTGTTTTCATCTGATTCGCTATAAAAAATGATTTCCATAAATCACTTATTTGCATTATAAACCAATTGTTATCCTCCTTACTATCAATTGCAAAAAATATGTATTTTATAAATAATGCATACCTTTATCCAAAAACCAACTTTATATGTACTTTATAAATCAACCATACAAATGTACACTTTTATTCTAAAAAATCAACTTTGCATATATTTTGTAAACAATGCAATACAAATGCATATTTTTATTCAAAACCAACTTTACACGTGTTTTCATAAATCAATGGCATGCCTACTTTTTGTCGGATTTTTATCGGAAATTTATTTCTCAAAACTGCAAACACCTTGCGAGACTCTTCACAAAGTTAAAAATGGTAAAAAATAATTATGTTCTCAAAATGCATCTTTTAAATTAATTATTTACAACATCCTTTTAATTAACTTTATATTTTTGAACATGCATTTTCTTAGCATAATAATTAAACTGAGTTTGACAAGATAACCACAAGTTAGCGGATCTTAAAGGATGCCTAACTCCTTTCCTTTAGTATAATAGAGAACCCTTATCTAGAATCTCATAATTTCGTAGACCTTAATCGGAGTTCATTTTTTAGCATTTATGTTAACATTTAGGTGCCCTAATTCAATGTAGAATAATTAGGTGGCGACTTCTCAACAACATTGAATCAAATTCAGGGAAAACGCCCGTGCGTCACGACCGTTGGTAAAAAACGGGCGCGCACAAGATACTCATCTTTAGTAAACCTTCACATGCAAGTATTGAATATGAAAACTCTCTCAATACTATATGATCTAGTCTGTTTGACAAAAATGAGAAAACATTCTTTGTAAAAGAAAAAAGAATAAATAATAGGTTCTCATATATGTCAAAGAATTTAATGTTTGTATGTCATCACTGTAACTCTTATGGACACTTAAAACCATACTATTTCAAACTTCAAGATTCTGTGAGCAAAATGTTGCCTAAAAGGTTGTCCAACATTTCGGATAACATTCGAAGCAACATTTCTGAGTCGAAAGGTAAAAAATGTTTTAAGAGAGTTTGGGTTCCCAAAAGGAATGTAACATGTAAAGTTGCTATAACTGCATTAAGAACTAACATTTTAGACTCAAATTGGGCTGGTGATGTGGATGATAGGAAGAGTACAAGTGGATGATGTTTTTATCTTGGCAATAGCCTTGTTTCATGATATAGTCGTAAATAAAATTGTGTCTCACTTTCAACTGCTGAATCTAAATATGTAGCAGCTGAAAGTTGTTGCTCACAATTAATATAGCTACGACTACGACTACGACTATGGTTTTACTAGGAACATCTTAGTTTCGTACTATGATAATTTGAGCGCTATAAATATTTCCAAAAATCCAGTTCAGCACTCACGTACAAAACATATTGATATAAGACATCACTTTTTAAGAGATTTAGTTGAAAAACAGCTAGTCAAAATTGAATATGTTGATACTATTCATCAACTAGCTGATATTTTTACAAAAGCTTTAGACCATGAGAGATTTTCCAGTTTGAAGAAATCTCTTGGTCTCTGTAATCTCTAAAAAGGCATTTTTGGTAAATGTTGGCTGAAACGTTCTCTAACATTTCGGGTGACATTTACCAATGATTTATCATTGAATGATTATTATTGTTGTATGGTGCATAACTATTGGTCACACAAGCATGATCCATCACTAAGAATGTATTTTCAATATGATATCGTTCTCTGCGATGATATTACATATCATAAAAAGGGAGTATCAAAATAAGGCAAAGCCTTTACAAATACTTGACAACTATGCAAAATGGGCAAAGCCCTTGAAAAGATACCGTTCCTATTCTATAGGAGTATCGAGTGCTTCAAAAGAACTTTGAGAATACCGAATAAGTATTCCTATTTTTTACACGAAAAACTTTTGTATGTATTTTATGATTAGATCAAGGATACGATGAGAAAATGTTACATTGGTCCAGTGGTCAAACTCATAAAATATGTATAAAACATGTCTTGATTTGTTGCCAAAACGAAAAGTTCTTGCGGGAAAATCAGATTTTTCTCCCTATATTTATGCCTTATTTTTATAGAAATTTCAAACTTTAAAATGATAAGATTAAATTTCTACTGTGATGCTTATCTTTTTACCCTAAAATTTTAGGTGTAAATTATTAGATAAATCTCAAACTCCTAAAACTAGGGATTTTTTTATTGCTTAGAAAGATTTGTCATTATATAAATATTCCTCTTATTTGCTATTTTTTCTATCTCCGAATTTTCCCCAGAAAAATTTAAAAAAAAATATGGGGGGGGGGGGGGGGGGGGATCAAATCACTCATCGGGTATAACCCTACCTACCCGATGAGTGATTCACCATTCCAAACTCCATCCTCAATCACAAACCCTAACTCTTCAAAACCCTCTCCTCAATTCTCACCAATGGAAACTTCTTCTATGTCAACACCCATGTCATCCAACATCTCATCCAACACACCAATGAGCACTAGCCCTCCATCGTATACACCTCAACAACCGGGCATATTTTCTTCTTCACATCTACCTAAAATAGGTGTACGGCTATAGTCCTTCGAGGTGATGAGAAACCTCTCGATATTAGCTACCCTGGGGACAACAATAATCCCATAGATATTGATTTAACATCTGATTATTCGACCCTAGGTAAACGGACAAGTTCATCCTCTTTCCCTACTCGTAGATCGAGTAGAGTGTTTGAAATGATAGTCTAACTGGAGCCGAGCACCAAGAAGTCCAGGTTTGACACACTTATACCTTCGCTTGCTCAAGTAATGACACTATGACATGAACTTTGAGCTATTCTCTGAAGAAAGTGAAGAAGATCTTACTGCCTTTGTACCTCAGAATGTGTCTCAAGACGAAGAAATTCTTGATGATACTCCACTGATGAGATTCTGTCCAAAAGGAATTCCCAAACATACTAAATCAGATGTTGCTCCAAATGTTGCCGACAAATCCACAACATCTCGAGCAACATTTCAACAAATTTTAGAAGAGACGCCAACACCATCCTTCTCCAGCAAAATCGAATCTGATTCTGACCAGGAGGTATCTATCTACTTAGACAATTTCTATTCCAAAACTAATTCTGATAATTAGAACCGGTACAAGAATAGAGTCATTAGGTCTAAAAAAGTATTAGACATTACCTCTTGCTCAAAATATGGCTTGGTAGAGTTCTTAAAAGAAAGACAACTCCTAGGATCTGTTACTAAAAAGGACCATATGTTGATGAAATAGTCATGTTGTTTTATGCTAATTTGGGTTATGTTATAGAAGATACCTCCTCAAAGAAGTTTGGGAAGGTATATCTCCATAACAGAGAGTATTTTTTTACACCTGCTATTATAAACCAATGTATGTGATTAAATGCTGAGGAGAATGTTAGAGAAACAGACCCTGCAGTGGACAGTAGAGATGAAGTAATTGAGTACCTCACATGAGGTATAATGCATAAGTGGATCTCTAGATGTGCAACCTCTAAATTAACAGTCATGTTTGCCACTCTTCATAAAATTGCTATACATAATTGGCTTCCTTCAATGAATGAGTCAATCGTAACTACAGAACAAGCTACCATGCTGTATAAAATTGGAAAAGGTTTAAGAGTTGATCTGGGCAAAATGATCTTCCATCAAGTTGCCAACTTGGCACAAAAAGAACCAACCTCAATCCTCCATTTCCCTCTCTACTATACAAAGTTTTATCTACCTAAGGTTTTAAGCCTAAGAGAAAATACACATTAGGGAAGGCTCGTACACAATCAACAAAGCAGTTTTGAAAAGTAGAAACAATCATTGATCTACCCTAGAAAGTGGAAAGAAATAGTATAGATGTTGCAGGAATGTCCTCAACATTCCTGGCAACACTGGCTCCAAGACAGTTTCCACTGTCCACTAAATGGCTTATGAATCAAATCGCAAAGGTCACCCACCAAATTTCGGAGGTTGATGCTATGAGGAATGCCCTGATTTAAGTCAGATACCATCTTATGCTGCTGCTTTCTTCACAAAAAGGGGAGATAATGTTGCTGGTGAAGCCGAGAGAACTGATGCAGGGGGAGCTGAGGAAGAATGTTAGAAACTGCTGCTGGTGCAGTAGAAGTAGTCACGCAGGAGTAGAAATCTGCTGGAAGCTGCTGCTATTGTATGATGAGCTAGGAGGAGTTGTTGCTAACTACTAGGTGATAATGTATGAAGGTCATGAAGGTTGCTCATTCTGAGAAGTTATCTGTTTGACAAGATGGATGTTGATTTGTGGTCTGTATATAAATCCTTGTAAATGGATGATATGTAATGCACTAACTGTTTTTTCTTTATGTTCTATATATTTTCTAATCCTACATACTGGTATACACATGTTGTGATTGTATACCATCACAGGTTAAGGGAGCATAATTGTATTCATAGTTGTTAGACAACAGCTATGACATTGCTTTAAGTCATTTGCACATGTTATAATGTGTTTTGTGAATAAAGGCAAAAAGGGAGAGAATGTTAATGTTGGGTTTGGTGTTGTGACATTCTAAGCAACTTATCATTTTAAATACTAATTTGAATTTAAGAAATGTTGGAACAAATGTCACAACATTCGGACCAACATTTTTATGAAAAACAGTTTTGCCTTACTTCACGGAATGAAGAAATATTCGTGGAAATATTACTATGAAGTAAAACTGACTTGGCAAGGTAAATATGAGCTGATGAAAAACGTGAGAAGAACAAGTTAAAGTCGTTGCTATGTTTGAGGAAAAAGTCTAAGAAGTTATTTTACTCCATGATCTTCTCCAACAAACCCTACCAGCTTGCCCACATTTCCCTCAACCCCCACAACTAATCGATGAGCTTTTCAAGGAAGACTCTTTACTATAAATAGAGAGGCTATAAGAGTGAATCGATATCCAAAATGAAAATGTTAAAATACCAAGAGAGTTCTTGGGATTTCATCTCAGAAATCTGGATCACAAGTGTTGCCTGAGTGTGTCGACAACATTCTGTCCAACATTACAATTGTTGTTTAGATTCTAGATTAGTTTTGTATGGAGCGATTGTAATGAGAGGTTGTTTATGTCTACTTAGTTTTTTTCAGCAGAAGTTATCTGCGACTTCAACTTTTAATTCATTTCCGCTTCATCATGTAAATTTGTAAAGAAAGAAATTTGTAATTTTTGTATGTAATAAATATATATAATATTTTCGATCATTGACCGTCATAGGTTATATAATATTGTTTTATCGAAGTGTTGTCACTGGTGTCGGATGACATTGCCGTCGACATTTAGAAATTGAATTGGCATTCGAGTTAGTTTATTTCCAGTTTGTTTTTAATATTCCATAGCATACTCGGATCTAACAGATTTGTTCAATCATGCCTACTCTTTTAACATGGTCTTTGTTGATTACTTTAATGGCTACGCTTTCTGAGGTTATGATATGGCGACCGTAGAAAACCTTGGCTAATGTTCCTTGGCCTAATAGTCTTCCCATCTCGTACATACCAAATATGATGTTTTTTGTACCATCCATTAAATGGTCTGTTTGTTGTTTCGATTGGTGTATTGGGTCTTCCATAGAGTAGCAGAAGGTTAAAGAGAAATAATTTATAGTGAAGTGAAGTTTTGGGAGTTATGAGATTGAGCTTGGGAGGACGAACATAGACTCATAAATCGAGGCGGGGGAGTGAGGAGTGGGGAGTGGGGAGTGGGGAGTGGGGAGTGGGGAGTGGGGAGTGAGGGATACAATAGGAAATGGGAAAGCAGTGGGTTGTCTGCTAGTTATTGAAAGACATGGTTTGGCCTGGGGTGAAAGTGTAAAGTTACATGTCAGAGCCAGACCATTTCAATTTTTTGTTCACCGATGTTAGGTCCCCAAATTATATTATTCATGCTCCAGTTAACGAGGTCTGGGCATGCGGGGAGTGTTAAGAGTTCCACATCGTATATGAAATGAGAATATGGACTTAGACAATCCTCACCCTACAAGCTAGCTTTTGAGCATGTAAAGAATGGATCTTGGGCCTAACTCAACCCCAAAAGCTAGCTTGTAGGGTGAGGATTGTCCAAGTCCATATAAGGAGTCCATGTTCCCATTCCATTTTGCAATGTGGGACTCTTAACACTCCCCGCAAGCCCAAACCTCGTTAACTGGAGTGTTGACAATATAATTTGGGGCCCAACATCGACGAACAAAGAATTGGAATGAGTCTGACTCTGATACCATGTAAAGAATGGATCTTGGGCCTAACTCAACCCCAAAATCTAGCTTGTAAGGTGATGATTGTCCAAGAAATCCATGTTCTCATTCCATTTTCGATGTGGGACTCTTAACAGAAAGGAGCACCAAAATTAAGCCCATAGAAATATCTCTCTATATACGAATTATTAATAGGAGTAGTACTATATATTTATTTAGAAATTTTGGAAATCATATTCATATATCGCGACAAAGTAAGATAATTAATTCAAACTAAAGCATTCAATTATTGTCATATAAATTATAATTATTACTATTTACTAGAGTTGTCCAACGGTGCGAGTCCCGACGGGATGGGGTGAGGGTCGGGACTCGGATTCCGGAGGGCCAGGTGGGCTGGGATAGGCGGGACGAGAAGAGGTCCCATCCCATATCTCGCCGAACGGGGTCGGGTTGGGGCGGGTCGGGTCGGGATCTGGATCGGGATTTTTTTGCCACTTAATTTAAAAAATAATATACATAAATACTTCAATAATTGAACAAGATAGTGTAATAAAAACATCCCAAGGCTGTTTTTGTGCCCCTTATATTATTTAATAGAAATATGGTTTTTTTGTAATACAATTTCAAAATTGCAACTTTGTGGTGTTGTTCAAAAATTGCAAATCACATAGTAAAATTATAAATAAAAAAATTACATATTCAACCATACTTTTTTGAATTTCCTCACAATGTCTTAAGGATATTCTGTTGGAATTGGAATTTGTTTGTCAAATTCTTCAACGTCGCTTCCTGCTCCCTCGGACAAGATTTCGTTGTAGTTGTAGTCTTCTTCTTCGTTGGTCTCCGGTTGACCGCACCTTTTACGCTCCGCACGAATCCAGTCTCTGAATAGAATTTCAATCTCCAATGTGTCTCCCGCCAATGAATGTATGTGCTCTCCAATTTGAAAACTTCCCGCAGAAAAAACACTTTCAGACGCTGTTGATGACGCTTGAATGTTCAACACATCTCGGGACATCTTTGTTAGTGTCAAAAATGTCTTCTCATTCTCCCTCCAGTATTTCAGCAAGTCTTCTTGTCCTTCATCATTGGCAATTAATTCGTACGGTACAACACCCTGCAAAACATAAACATCAAATTCGCTAACTTGTGAAGAAGTTGAACCACTACACATTTTATTTCTAAGGCCTTGAATACTAGCAACAGAAACCACATATTTTTTATAAGGTTGCAGCGAAGTAGTAGAATATGGTACAGAAGTCGGTTGATTATTTGCACTTTGTTGTTGGTAATACATATATACTTGTTTGCATTCGGTGTGTATGCTAGATGTAACCTCTTCTTTAGTTGGTTTGTGAGTTGGTTCTTCAGTTGGGTCTATTGAAAGTACTTCTATACAATCATAAATCATTTCTACAAGTGTTTTATAACCGTCTACTTTAATAGTTGAATTTAATACATCACCAACAATATAAATAGTGGGGATAGGATAAAAGTATTTTTTAAACATCTTTTTAATAGATGACTTATAAATTGGTTTTTCCATATATTCATTAAGTAACAAAAATATTAGAGATATATAAAATAACATATTTGATATAGTAGGATAATAAATACCGGAAAATTCTTTAGTAGCTTGATAAAATTTCTCTAAAAATCCATTAAGTTCTAAAAAAATTCCCAATCATTATCTACAAGCATATCCGTTGGATTTTTATTATTGTCCGTTAAATAATAAAGTAATAGGTTGTCTATAATCGTAAGCAACAAGTAGTTGCTCATACAGAGAATTTCATCTAGTCGAAACTTCTTCTGAATTTTTTCTATAAGGTAATCCACAATCATGACATGTTTTTTTATACTCTTTGCGTCTTTGTATTTTTTACCTTTAAAAATAAAGTTTATAGCAAATTGTATTTTATCAAGAATGTTTTCAAAATGTTTTAGGTCATCCTTTACAACTAAGTTATAAATATGGCACACATATCTTATATGAAAATGATCAGGAAAATATGGAGTTAATCTAAGTTTTAAAAGTTTTATAGCATAATCATTAGAAGAAGCATTATCTAATGTAATAGTCATAATTTTATTAATTATTCCATAGTAACACAAATTTCATTAATATTTTATGCAATAAAACTTCTAGTGTGCCTATCATCTATATATCTACATGCTAAAATAAGTTTTTACATAAACCAATTTTGATCTATCCAATGACATGTTACCGTTAGATAATCATTACCGTTAGTACTACGGCCTATGCCATAAGTGATGGCCACTTTGCCATTAAAATGATACAGTGCATAACGTAAATATTGTTGATATTCACTTGCAAATTTAAAAACATCCCTTCTAACAATTGATCTAGGAAAACCATTAAAAACAAGATTATATGTTTTTCAAATGTAATGAATAAAACCAGAAGAGTAAAGAAATGAAAAAGGCAAACCCTCCACCGCAATTAATTTTGTCATATTTCTCATATCTTTGTTTTTGTCATAATTAGGACCAAAAATCCCCCCCCCCCCCGTAGTCGGGTTAATTTGACCATGTACTAGGTCGGGGACACTATGGAACCTTGTCCTGACTCAGATGGCATTGGCACACCTGATTTTTTTTAGCTTGGTATTGATTCCACCTCGCTATGTGCTCGCCGTGTACATGTCTCAATAAACCGTTCGTCCCACCTTGACCTTTTTCGATTTTAAATCTATAAATATTTTTACAAATTTTACATCTAGCTAGTTGATTCTCATGGACCGTATCAAAAAATGTCATACATGTGATTTTAATTTTCGTTGTGTGGGGCCTCGATTCATACTAGGGGGAATAAGAGGTATTGCAGTTTCAGGCTGAGACTCAGTCTGACTCTGATCCTGAGGTTGAGGTGCACTAGTGGGTGTGTGTTGTGGTATTTCTAGATGCTACACAAGTGTACGTATCGCAATTTGTAATAAATTTTGTTAAGACCGAGTATCGTCCACAGAGACTGATTTATCACGTACCAATTAACTAATCTTTGGTTTCTATTTGGCTAACGAATATAGGTGATGATTTCTAAACTACAAAATTAACAAACTAAAGTAAATTGCAGAAATGAAGTAGTAATAAAAGCACACGAAGTTTAATTCAGTGATGAAGACAATCAGGGTTCCAGTCTCCTCAACTTTCCGCTCTATCATTCATTAATGCAAGACTAGCGATTCTTCTTCTTATTAAGATAGCAGGTTAACTGAGGTGTTCTATATTTCGGTTAGGACATATAAAAACTCAACCTAAGTGAGAACTTTCTATATTTCTATGATAAGTTCAATCACACAGAAGAATTAAGATCAATAACCTAAAATGCTACATAGGCAATCGTGATACTCTCGTTCAAGATTAAACCTACGTCTAATCAGCTATAACATATTCAAATCTCCCTTCTCAGATCTTGATTCGAAATCATATAGGTAATGAATACTAATGGCCAATTAATTCTCATTCAATAAACACAAGTTGAAGAGATCTTAATAGATGAAGAAGAACATTAGCAATGCATTAACTCATAATAGAGTTTCAAGTGATTCGACGGAAAACACTAATAAAAGTAATTAGCTCATAGACATGCTAAGAAAAATAATTAACTTAATATCCAACATGAACTGAATTAAAGTAAAGAAAAGAAAAAAAATTAAACAATAGATGTCTATAATGGCTCATGTTCTCTTGTTTCTTGCCTCCAAAGTTTCTTCCTAAAAACTTCCTTTCTTTTCAGAAAAACGTTTCCCCAATATATATCATGAAAACCCCCAAAATGGATATTTTTGCCCTTGTTAAATTTAGGTTTCTCGCTTCCCTGACGTCGTCGGCGCCGCATCTCTTCAAACAGGCTCCGTGGCTCTAATTCACTTTTGAAGATCGTGTGCTCACTGCTAGAGGGGCCGCGGCGCTATAGCTTGTTGCGCCGCGAATCTTCAGCCTTCTTCATCCGAAATTCGTTTAAATTGTTTTCCGAGCTTCCTAAGGCTTCTTTGACTTATTTCTTGTGGCCAGGTATACATTGTTATCCTCAATAACTGCCTATTTCCTTTCTGAATCGCTTAAAACCTAAAAACACACAATACACGCATAATATTGCACAAAATAACTAAAAGACAAACAAAAGACTCCTTAAAACATACTCTAAAACAATACTAAAATCTACCTAACAATGTGTCATCTATATTATCGTCTAAATTAAAGTCCGGTTCATCTACTTCATCATCTAATGGTATATCATTAAAAAAAGCAATTTCATCAATATGACTGAAATCAATTAAGTCATCGGAACTAGGAATAGGATTACTAGAAGAAGTACCCTTACCCTTGTTATCCCTACTAGAAGAAGCACCCTTACCCTTACCCGTAATCATACGTTTCAATCCTTCCATTTTAATTATACAAATAAATAATTAGTAAATAAAATTAAGTGCGATAATTAAAATTAAGTAACAATAATAATTTAAAGAAGGAACGAAGGTACCAAAACGCGACGTGTAATCGAGGTTGAAAATTAAAACTTTGCTCGATGATCTTCAAGCTAGCTGTTAACTTCACTCCCAATTTTTTAACTTTGATATAATATTTAATACTAATAGTAGTAAGATTTGTAGAATTGTAGAATTGTAGAAAGATAAATTGAGATATTAGAGAGATTGTAGGAAGATTTGTGAGAAAAATGAAGAGGAATATGAGTTATTTATAGTTGAGAAATAGGGTTAAAGTGTAAATATATTAACTTAGGGGTTAAAAATAAATATTAAGGAGAGGGGTTTATGGAGTGTGGGCCAAAAATGGCCGTTATAGCCATTGCACAATGGCCAAAATCAAAATTTGGTCGTTGTTGCAACGTTATTTTTGTAAAGGGGGACGGGATGGGGTCAGAATGGGGCGGATCGGGATCGAGACGGGGTCAGGATGGGGCGGGCGGGACGATCTCAGGACCCGTCCCAAGTTCGAACCCCGACACCGACAATTTTTTTTTAATGGGGAATCGGGCCGGCTCGGGATCGGGCCGACCCGGCCCACTGGACAACCCTACTATTTACTAACCTTCTTGAGAGTTGAGAAGAATTGGGTTAAAAGACATCTCGAATCTTGAATCGAGAAAAGGGAGCGTTTCAATTATTCTTTTTCTTTTCCTTTTTTTACATGATATTGTATTTTATACGACAACAATAATAACAATATACTTCGTGAAATTCGACAATGTAGAGTCTGAGAAGGGTAGAATGTACACAGTTTTAATTCCTACCTTACGAGGTAGAGATGTTGATGATACTGTATTTTATATTTTACTAATTTTAAAAGTTGATTAAATCGGAATGAGATTGAATTATAAATAAAAAAAAGAAGAATTGAGGCAAACAATAAAAAAGCAAAAATATAGAAAACCTAAATGATGGGAGTCCCTCTTCCTCCTTCCCTCTTCTCCACTTTGGTGAAATAATCATAATGGATATTTTGTGTAACCAACATGATTCCGAGACCACGTTAGCTACCCCTCGATATTCAGCCTCGGCACTTGATCTGGATAGAGTCGACTGACGCTTCGCAGACCAGGAGACCAAGTTGTGGCCAAGAAACACACAATAGCCTGATGTAGACCGTCAGGTGTCGGGACAACCACCCCAATCAGCATCTGTATACGAGACAAGTGTGGATGTGGAGGAAGGATATAAATGCAAACCATAGTCAAGTGTACCTTGAATATACCGAATGATGCGTTTGAGTGCATTCATGTGCTCAATTATGGGATCATGCATGAACAAACACACCTGCTGGATAGCATATGTAATATCCGGTCTCGTGAAGGTAAGATACTGAAGGGCTCCTGTAAGACTGCAATAGCGGGTCGGATCCTCGTAGGGTACGCCGGCCGCGGCACTAAGCTTGGGCTTTGTATCGACTGGAGTGGACGTGGACTTACAGGATGACATCCCATCCCTCTCGATGATCTCAGCTGCATACTTTCGTTGATACAAGAACATTCCATCGGAATGACGAGTAACGACAATCCCCAAAAAGTAAATCAAGGGCCCTAAGTCTTTCATAGCAAACTCAGAGATGAGCATGGTCATGATCGACTAGCGTAAGGCATCTGTAGAGGTAGTCAAAATGATATCATCCACATACAACAGAATGTAGGGCAATGACGAACCACGACAGTAGATGAACAAGGAATTATCCGACCAGCTGTGAGTGAACCCAATAGTAGAAACATAGTCAGCAAACCTTGTATACCAGGCCCGTGGAGACTGCTTAAGTCCATATAAGGATTTCTTCAACAAACATACATGATGAGGATATTTGGGATCCCTGAATCCCAACGGCTGATGCATATAAACTGTTTCCTTGAGATCACCATGTAGGAAATCATTTTTTACATCTAACTGATGAATAAGCCATACTTTTGAAAGAGTCAAGCTGAGTATAGTGCGAATGGTAGCCGGCTTGACCACCGGGCTAAATGTCTCACCACAATCCACCCCAACCTGCTGAGTCTTACCATCACCCACAAGCCGCACCTTATGTCGTGCAAATGAACCATCTGAATTTTCCTTGTGAGCAAAAATCCACATAGACCTAATAATATTAATACCAGAAGGACGGGGCACCAACTCCCACGTCTTATTATCAATAAGAACATTATATTCATCAGTCATAGCAATTTTCCAATTCGGGTAGTTTAAGGCCGACACGGGATTACGGGGCAATGGGGATTTAGAGACATTTGAATGTAAATTAAAATGTCTTTTAGGTGTAAAAATACCCCGCTGACTACGAGTGACCGATCTATGACTCGAGGAAGAATTGAGTGGATTTTGGGAATTTGTTGGGCTTGGGATGGACTGGCCAGCAGGCAGTGGGCCTGCTGGCCTAGTTCTGGAAGCATAAGCTGCGTCGGAAACAAGAACTGGACCAGTTCCAGTGTTGGGCTGGACTGGCCCAATGGCTGAAACTGGCCCAGTGAAAAGACTGGGCAGAGATGACCGGGACGGGCTAGTAGGACCAGCGGGCAGTGGGACCGCTGGAGAATTTTGGGTGCGGGAGATGTCCGAAAAATGCTGAATAATATACGGTGATATTTGTTTATCCAAAAAATTATACGAACTAGGCACGAGAGTATGACTTTTAGTAAACGGAAATTGGGATTCATCAAAAATGACATGACGATTAATGATGATTTTATTGGAGGATAAATCAAAGCATTTGTATCCACGATGATTAGATGAAAAACCCAAAAACACACACAGAGTAGACCGGGCCTGAAGTTTTTAAATTGTGGTGGTAGGAAATAACGAATAACATAAACACCCAAAAACCCGAAGATGAGAATAAGAAGGAGTTTTATTATATAAAATTTGAAGGGGAGAAGAATATGTCAGACCTTTGGAAGGAATTATATTAAGGAGATATGTAGCCATTTGAAGAGCATGATGCCAAAAATATGGGGGTACGGAAGCATGTATCAATATGGTGCGGAGAATGTTATTTATGGAACGAATTTTACGTTCAGCTTTCCCATTTTGTGAAGATGTATGAGGATAAGAGAAACAAAAATTTATCCCATTAGTAGCACAGAATTCCCGAAACATCCCATTGTCATACTCTTTTCCATTATCACACTGAATATTTTTTATTTCACGGTCGAATTGAGTTCTGATGAATGCTCTAAATTTTAGGAAGATGGAAAAAACTTGAGATTTCTTCGCTATTGGAAACGTCCATAGAAATTTAGAATAATCATCCAAAAAAAGAACATAATATTGATGACCCATTGAACTAGGAACTGGAGACGTCCATAAGTCGCTATGAATGATATCAAATGGCATTAAAGTATGAGATTTTGAGTCTACAAATGGCAACTTAACAATTTTTCCTAAAGAACAAGATTGACAAATTGGAGTACGACTCGTACCCTTACAGGAAATAAAACTATTTTTATCTAAAGCTGACAAAATAGAGGACCCCGGATGACCAAGGCGAGCATGCCACAAGGAAGGAGAAATGGCTGCAAAGGCTGATGGCAAGGCTTGACTCGATGGACTGAAATCGGGCGTGATAGGATAAAGATCTCCCCTACTATCACACCTCATGAGAGGACTCCCCGTCTTGAAATCCTTCACAAAGAAACCAAAAGGATCAAATTCAACAGTAACAGAATTGTCAGTGGTGAATTTTCTAACAGACACTAAGTTTTTAATCAATTTGGGGGCATGTAAAGTATTTTTCAAGATAAGGGGAGGATTGGGGGGAGATAGAGTTTTATGACCATAACCCTAAATTGAAATAGAGTTACCATTACCGATAATTATATTGCTCAAATTGGCATAAGACGAGAGAGTACCTTGATCGGAAGTCATGTGTGTCGTTGCGCCGGTGTCCATGTACCAATTTGGATCCGGTTGCGTCAACCCAAGTGTGTGCATTGCGGCCTCAATGTCGGTGTGAGTAGATGTGGGGCCCACTGTCGAGAATTCTTGTATGGGCCGAGGCCCAAGCAGTCCACCCTGCTGCCCCAGCCCAGTGTTGAACCGAGAACCTACCTGCTGAGTGTTGGGCCTGAAATTAGGCTGTCCAGCCCACTGGCTGCTTGAAGGGCCTTGAAAATAGGGGCTGCTGACCCACAGCCCATTGCCCCAGTCCCACTGCCATGGGCCCCATGGCTGGGACCGGTAGGGAGGAGGCCCATTGTTGACTGGTCGGGTCCCACTGCCGGACTGCTGACCACTGAAACCACCACCGGAACCGCCACATTTCCCCCGCGGTTTTTGTTATTATTCTTACAATTATTTTTGTCGCCACCATGAGTACGGTTTTGGCCCGAATTATCAACAAAACCCGAAGAATTTGTGGAGGATGTCATTAGGACGACGGGGCTTGCTCCGGTAGCTGCCTTTTTAGCCAAATCGTCTTCTTCTAAAGTAAGCATGGAGCGGACTTGATAAAAAGCAGGAAGTGGGTTGCTTTGACGAAGGAGAGTCCCAACGCCATTATAGGCCTCAGAAAGACCGACAACCAGTTGTAGAACCAGACGATTATTTGTTACAAGTGCGCCAATGTTACAGAGTTGGTCCGCCAACTCCTTGAGTTTCTTGCAATATGCAGATACGTTTGGAAATTCTTCCATGCGAACTTGAGATAATTCCTGCTCGAGTGTGACAACACGTGAATGTTGGTTATCTTGGAATATGTCACACAATCTATTCCAGGTAGCCATAGCCGTGGTATCCGGCTCAATAATCTTCTGTAAGAAGTCAACCGAAATAGTGGAATAAATCTACTGGAGAACGGTAGCATCAAGAGTAATCCATAACTGAGGATCCTCCGCGGGAATAGGTGCAGCAGGAGGAATTATGTAATGGATAACTTGATGGGAGATAGCGTGAATTTTAAACAATTCTTCCAACGTCGCATATTGGACGTTTTCCATCTCAAGCACAATAGGGATGTTGTTCTTGATGTTAGAAACCATGAGGGCATATTTACACACTATATTCGAATGTAATTAGAAAGTAATCAATTTATAATACGAATATAAAATTTAGAAAATATATTCTAATTAAAACACGGATTAATTTTAGTATACAGTGATGGAGTTAAGAACTTTGGTAAGTGGAACTCCACCATAAGTATTAGAGTTTAAGAGTTGGTTGGAATTTCAAATTATATGAATGATTTGTGGAGTTCAAATATGTATTAATTCAAATTCCAAGAATTATTTATAGAATTCAAACCATCATAATTTAATTGTTTGCAAGAGCTTCAAATGCCATGAATAATTCATGAAGTTTAAGTCTTTATCAGTTCAAACTTCAAAAATGATTCATGGAGTTCAAACTTTCACAATTTAAGTATGAAAATTTGCTAGAGTTTCAAACTACATAACCGGTTCATAAAGTTCAAATCTTTGTTAGTTCAAACTGCAGGAACGATTCATATAATTCAAACTTATAAATGTTTAAACTCGAGAAAAAGTTTTCTAGAATTTTTTCATATTTTAACTAAAGATATTCTGTTAAAATTTTATATTTCGCCTGAAAGAGTAATTAAACCGTGAACACTTTTGCTAAAACTTAACTAACGATCTAAAAAATGGCAATTTGACCATTTCTTCCCATGGAAGGAGCGACAAAGCCCATAGAATTTAGAAATATTTGTCTATGAATAATGGAGTATTACTGTGAAAATTTTGGCAATCATATCTCCCGACAAATTAAGAAACATAATTCAGACTAAAGCATTCAATTATTGTCGTTTAATTATGAGCTTTCTTAGTATTTCTCCTTTGTTTCGACAGTTTCATACTTCCTTTTTGTTTTATTAGAATTGAGCGAGTTCGTGAATAACAAAGAATATTAAAAGAAAATTAAAATAGTGATAAGGCTTATATAGTGGAATTTGAACCATTCAGCTCAACGTGGTCCTAGTCGGATTGCTTGCTTCATTGTCCTATTTGGCATTCATCTTTCCTCGTACCAAACTTCTACTCTAGCATTTCTTTAGAGTTGATTAATGCATATAACGAACGCGAGGATATACAATAATCCTTTAATATTATCTTATTCATGATTGAGACTTTAGCATTTTCTGAGAGTTGATTCATATTATTCATGGTACTTACTTCACTTGAAAAAACATATAATTTATCACGAGCTACAATAAGTAAAATAATCTTATGGTAAAGAATGGATATTGTGCTTAACTCAACCCCAAAAGCTAACTTATAGGGTGAGGATTGTTCAAGTCCATATAAGGAATCCATGTTCACATTCCATATCCGATGTGAGACTCTTAACACTCCCCCCGAACGCTCAGACCTTATTAACTGGAGCGTGAATAATATAATTTGGGGCCCCAACATCGGTGGACAAAGAATTGAAATGGGTCTAGCTCTGATACCATGTAAAAAATTGATATGGGCCTAACTCAACCCCAAAAGCTAACTTATAGGGTGAGGATTGTCCAAGTCTATATAAGGAGTCCATGCTCCCATTCCATTTGTAAAGAATAGATCTTGGGCCTAACTCAATCACCAAAAGCTATCTTGTAGGGTGAGGATTGTCCAAATCCATATAAGGAGTTCATGTTCTCATTCCATTTCGATGTGGGACTCTTAACAGTTTATTCCCTTGATTCTTCTCTCCTAATATTTCTCTATGATTCGAGGGCCGTTAGTAGCATATTTCTCGAACGTAGGAAGACCTCATTGTGATGTATTTGACCTCCAAGAATGTCGGGCAATATGAATATCCCAGAATTTATGGGATATACGAGATATTGATCTCTTTTGTGGCTTTGTTGTATTCTGAAGAGAGTTATCTATACGGGCATGGGGTGACTAATCTACAAGTATATTGTGGCTTTGTTGTATCATGAAGAGAGTTATCTATATTTTCCTAAACAGTATACATTTTTTTGTTTTTTTTTATATATATAATACTGTCGAAACTCAAAGGAAAAAGTACAAGCAGGGGAGGGAGGGGGAGGTGGCTAAAGATTACCTTAGTAATTCTATTTAAACATTATACGGGCAAGATCTATAGACATTGAAATTTTTGGAACTCTATGAGACGAGTTCAATCCATCTTTAAATAATAAGGTCAGTTAGGATTTCTTAGAGGCTACTCTACCCTAAACCCTAACTCACGCCTATATAAAGGGGCACATATTTCTTTGAAAAGGCATCTCGAATATCCCGCAAACTCTTGGGTATCCACAAAGAGATCAACATCTCGTATATCCCATAAATCCTGGGATATTCATATTGCCTGACATTCTTGGAGATCAAATACATCACAAGGATGTCTTCATACATTCGAGAAATAAGCTACTAACGACCCTCAAATCATGAAGAAATATTAGTAGAGAAGAATGAACGGAATAAACAGATCTTGTACCCGCAATATTCATCAATAAAATCTATGTTTCAACATATTTTGTTTGTGGTTTGCAGTCAATTTCTATCACTTAAAATTTGTTGCAAACGAATTGGCACGCCTAGTGGGACCAAGTCTACCCTTCATCTCTTCTCTCACAAATCAAATCCGCAGTGAAAGATAGAAGCTCCATTTTTATGGATACTTCAAGTCTCGTCTTCGAGTTTCACAGGCCTACACCCCACAAGCCTTGAAGTAGGGGGCATTTGTAGATATCGAAATTTTATGGAACTCTACAAGACAAGTTTAATCCAACTTCAAAATTTAAGGTTTGTTAGGGTTTCTTGGAGGCTAGTCTACCTAAACCCTAGCTCACACCTATATAAATGGGCACATATTTCCTTGAAAAGGTATCTCGAATATCTTGCAAACTCTTGGGTATTTAAAAAGAGATCAACATCTCGTATATCCCATAAATTCTAGGATATTCATATTGCCCGACATTCTTGGAGGTCAAATACATCACAAGGAGGTCTTCATACATTCGAGAAATACGCTACTAACGACCCTCGAATCATGGAGAAATATTAGGAGAGAAGAATCAAGGGAATAAATTGTTAAGAGTCCCACATCGAAAATGGAATGAGAACATGGACTCCTTATATGGATTTGGACAATCCTCACCCTACAAGATAGCTTTTGGGGTTGAGTTAGGCCCAATATTTATTCTTTACAAATGGAATGGGAACATGGACTCCTTATATGGACTTGGACAATCCTCACCCTACAAGTTAGCTTTTGGGGTTGAGTTAGACCCAAGATCCATTCTTTACATGGTATCAGAGCTAGACTCATTCCAATTCTTTGTTCACCGATGTTGGGCCCCCAAATTATATTATCCACGCTCTAGTTAACGATGTCTGAGCGTGCGGGGGAGTGTTAAGAGTCTCACATCGGAAATGGAATGAGACCATGAACTACTTATATGAACTTGGACAATCATCACCCTACAAGCTGGCTTTTGGGGTTGAGTTAGGCCCAAGATCCATTCTTTACATAAACAGATCTTGTACCCGCAATATTTATCAACAAAATTTCTGTTTCAACATATTTTTTCTGTGATTTGCAGTCAAATTCTATTACTTAAAATTTATTGCAAACAATCTCTTTAAGGAAAGTAAATTTCACGTCTCAAAGCTTTTCTTAGAATTCTTCTTCAATTCTCTTTTCCTATTTTTCTAAAAGCAGAAACTCAAAATTCCCTCTACAAGGGAAATACAATCGATTAATGAGTTGCAACTTGAACCATATTTATGCTTGGCTTGCTTGAAGAGTTCTATAAGTATTATATAAAACTCAAGCGTTCCAGTATTAATTATGGTAAATTAGCTTATACATTGTGTAATTGTTTAGTGAGATTATATTATTATAAAAACAGAAGGAAAATAGGCAAAGTAGTAGACTAGCTAAGGTTGGTCTTGCATTTGTGTGGTGACAAATGCAAGTCCGATAGTGGGATAAAACTGAATAATTGAAGCTTCTGAAGTGAAAGTGAAAGTGAAAGGATCTCAGGACCCGACAGTTGTAATAAACGTTCCTTGTCTGGTTCTAGAATTTAATCTAGGTCCTAGACCAACCACTTTCGAAAATCTCGATATGTAGGGTCCTGGTATGTATATTTTTAGAATTGTTTTGACAAATTCTAGATAAGGGTTGCTAGTGGGACTGGGTGGGTGGTCGGGATCGGAACTTGGTGGGCCGGGATAGAGGAGACGGGAAGAGGTCCCGTCCCGTCCCATATTCTACCGGAAGAAGGGACGAGATTTGGGGGGACGGGTCGGGTAGGGGGATTTTAATTTTTTTTAGACCTGTAATTTTAAAAAATATATATATTTAAACACTTAAATAATTGAACAAGATAGTAAATAAAAACATCTCAAGGTTGTTTTTGTGCCTCTTATATTATTTAATAGAAATATAATTTTTTTTGTAAAACAATTTCAAAATTGCAACTTTGTTTCGTAGTTCAAAAGTTGCAAAATCACATAGTAAAATTGTCATTAAAAAATTACATATTCAACCATACTTTTTCTAATTTCCTCACAATCTCTTGAGGATCTTCTGTTGGAATTGAAAATTGTTGGTCAAATTATTTGACGTCACTTCCTGCTCCCTCGAATAATATTTCGTTGTAGTTGTAGTCGTCTTCTTCGTTGATCTCTGGTTGACCGCATCTTCTACGCTCCGCTCTAATCCAATCTCTGAATAAAATTGCAATCTCCAAGTTGTCTCCCCCAATGAGTGTCTGTGCTCTTCTATTTGAAATCTTCCAGTAGAAAAAGAGATTTCAGAAGATGTTGATGACGCTTGAATATTCAACACATCTCGGGTCATCTTTGATAGTGTTGGAAATGTCTTCTCATTCTCCCTCTAGTATTTCAGTAAGTCTTCACGTTCATCTTCATTGACAATTGATTTGTACGGTACAACACTCTGCAAAGCATAAACATCAAACTCGCTAATTTGTGAAGAACTTGAACCACTATACATTCTATTTCTAAGGCTTTGAATACTTGAAGGAGAAACCGCATGTTTTTTATAAGGTTGCAGTGAAGTAGAAGAAGATGGTACAGAAGTCGGTTGATTATTTGCACTTTGCTCTTGGTAATATATATATATATATATATATATATATATATATATATATATATATATATATATATATATATATATATATATATATATATATATTTGCATTCGGTGTGTATGCTAGACATAACTTCTTCTTTAGTTGGTTCGTAAGTTGGTTCTTTAGTTGGGTCTGTTGGAGTTGGAGTTGAAAGTATTTCTAAGCTTTCATAAATCGTTTCAACAAGTGCTTTACAACCGTCTACTTTAATAGTAGGATTTAATACAACATCAATAAAATAAATAGTGGAAATAGGAAAAAAATACTTTTTTAATAGATGGAGCATAATTTAGTTTTTTGCATATATTCATTAAGGAAACAAAAATATTAGAGCTATATAAAATAACATAGATGAAATAGTAGGATAATAAATACCAGAAAATGCCATAGTAGCTAGAAAAAAATTCTCTAAGAATACATTAAGTTCCAAAATATTTACAAGCATATCCCTTGGATTTTGATTATGGGCGTTAAATAATAAAGTTATATGTCTTCTATACTCGTGAGCAACAACTAATTGTTCATACAAAGAATTCCACCTAGTTGCAACTTCTTCTGAAATTTTCCTATAAGGTAATCCACAATCATGACATATTTTTTTATACTCTTTGTGTCTTTGTATTTTATTACCTTTAAAAATAAAGTTGATAGCAAATTGTACTTTATCAAGAATAGAGCTAAAAAGTTTTAGGTCATCCTTTACAACTAAGTTATAAATATGACATGCACATCTAACATGAAAAATATCGGGAAAAGATTGAGTCAATCGAGTTTTTAAAATGTTTACAACGGAATCATTAGAAGAAGTATTATCTAATGTAATAGTTATAATTTTATCAGTAATTTCATCATATTCACTAATTTCATGAATATTTCTTAAAATAAAAGCTCAAGTGTGTCTATCATCAATATATCTATATGTTAATATACGTTTTTTCATAGATCAATTCTGATCTATCCAATTACATGTAACAGTTAAATAATCATTATCATTAGTACTACGACCTATATCAGAAGTGATAGTCACTTTGTCATTAAAATGATACAATGCATAACGTAAATATTGTTGATAATCATGCTCAAATTTAAAAACATCTCTTCTAATAGTTGATCTAGGAAAACTGTTAAAAGCAGGATTATATGTTTCTCGAATGTAATGAATAAAATCAGGAGAGGAAGGAAATGAAAAAGGTAAACCCTCCACATCAACTAATTTTGCTAAAATTTCCCCATCTTTGTGTTTATCATATTTAGGACCTATAACTCCCCCCGTCATCGTTAATTCGGCTTTGTACTTGGTCGGGGATACTATGTGAACCTTGTCCCGACTCAGAAAGCATTTGCACACCCGATTTTTCAGCCAAATATTGGTTATACCTTGTTTTGTGAGAGTTTTCTACATGTCTCATTACACCTCCCGTCCCACCTTGACCTTTTCCAGTTTTAAATTTATAAATTTCGCGATAAATTTTACAAATAGCTAGTTGATTAGGTGTCCCTGTCAAAAAAATCTAATGCATATGATATTGATTTTTGTTGTTTTTGTCCTCGACTCATACTATGGGGAATAGGAGGCATTCCAGTTTTAGTTTCAGCCTGAGGTGGAGGTGCAACAAGTGGGTGTGTTATCTAAATTATCTTTTAATTCATTTTCTAAATTAAAGTCTGGTTCAAATGCAGAATATACCTCATGATCTAATGATATATTAATATTAACATTAAAAAAATCAGTTTCATCTACATGGTGAAATCATCGTAATTAGGATTACTAGAAGATGCACCCTTACCCCTGTTACCCCTACTACCTCTACCAGAAAAACGTCAACTTCGTTCCATTATAATTATAATAAATAATTAAAGTTAATGAAATTAAGTACAATAATTAAAATTAAGTAACAATAATAATTTAAAGAAGAAAAGAAGGTACCAAACGTCGACGTAACGTCGACGTGTAATCGAGGTTGAAAATTGAAACTTTGTTCGATGATCCTCAAGCTAGTTGCCAACTTCACTCCCAATTTTTGAACTTTGATAGAAATTACCAAATAAAATACAATATTTAGTGTGCAATTTAGATATTTAGAGAGAGAGATTAGAGAGATGGTAGGAAGATTTGTGAGAAAAATTAAGAGGAAAATTAGGTATTTATAGTTGAGAAATAGGGTTAAAGTGTAAATATACTAACTTAGGGGTTAAAATAAATATTAAGGGGGTAGGGGGCCAAAATGGCCGTTATTAGCCATTGCCAACGACTAAAATCAAAATTTGGCCGTTGAGCAACGACTATTTCTGTAGGGGGGTCGGGATGGGGGGACGAGCCCTAGTTCCGTCCCGAGTTCGAACCACGCTACCGACATATATCATCCCAATTTTTTTTTGCATGTCGGGGGGGGGGGGGGGGGCGGGATGGGCCGGGGTGGGATCGGGTCGTCCCGGGTTGGGGTGGACACCCTTAGATTAAACATAGCTCCCTAAGATATTAAGTACTCCCTCCATATAAAAAAACGTCCACTTAGCCTTTATTTTTTATTTAAAAATCATTTATATTTTGGTTTAAAAAGAATCTTCATTTACTAAATAAAGAAAGAATTAACCTTGCTTTTTCAGATTTGCCCTTATTAAGTGTTAGGTAATCAAATTTCAATATCTATTTAATTAATGACATTTTAGTCAACTTATCTATTTTTGTCTTGGAGTTAGTATTTTCTTAAGGGGTGTTGTAGATGGCTAAGTGTATACTCTTTTTTATTCAGATGGATTATTTTTTTGGTTGGTGCTCCCTCTGTCTCAAATTATTTGTTGTGGTTAATAAAAATAGATGCCTCAAATTATTTGTCGTTTTAGAAGTTCAAGGTAATTAATTATTTTTTCTCCATTTTACCCTTTGTCATTAATGAAGATGACATATAAATAGAGTAAATATTAACGGAGAGAGATATAACTTAGCATAAATAAGTGTAAAGTAGGTCAAATACTCCTCTTAATTAATATTTCTTAAGGGACGTGCAAACTAAAAAAGAGACAAATAATTTGAGACGGAAGGAATATAAGCATTTCGAGATCGTTTGATAGCTGGTTTGGAAATAAGCTATGCATGTATTTGATAGAATTCATGAAAGTCTTTTATTCATAACATGAATTCTTAAAAAGCAATAACAAGATAATAAAATAATATTATTCTTGAGAGCTAAAAGTGCAAGTAAAAGAAAAGCAAGTAAAGCCCTTTATATAGGGTCTATTACATGGAATACAAATGTGTTTTTCCAATGTGGGACAAAAGTAAATGCTAATATCTCCTCTCAAACTCGCGATGGTGTAGACAGAAGCATCGAGAGTTTGCCAAGAAATAATCGGTGACGCTTTAAGGTAGGGCTGGCCAGTGGACCGGGACAGCCCGACCCCGACCCGAGCCCGTCCCGAGCCCGTCCCGAGCCCGTCCCGAGCCCGCCCCGACCCCGCCAAAAAAAAAAAAAAAAAATTACGGGGCGGGACTCGAACTCGGGACGGGACGATGTCTCGTCCCGCGAGACCCGAGCCCGCCCCAGCCCGAGAGACCCGAGCCCGCCCGACCCCGCCCCGACCCCGACCCCGCCCTTTGCAAAAATGACCGTTGCACCAACGACCATTTTAGATTATGGCCGTTGACCAACGGCCATTTTAGCCCCCCCCCCCCCCCCCAACCCCATACCCCTTAATATTTATTTTTAACCCATAAGTTATTATATTTACACTTTAACCCAATTTTTCAACTATAAATAACTCATTTTCTCTTCATCTTTCTCACAAATCTTCCTACAATCTCTCTAATTTCTCAATATATCTCTCTACAAGTCTACATTGTTTGCTAAATATTCAATTTTATTTATTCATTTGGGAATTGGTAGTGAAGTTGGCAACTAGCTTGAGGATCTTCCATCGAGCAAAGTTTCAATTTTCAACCTCTCGATTACACGTCGACGTTACGTCGGCGTTTGGTACATTCGTTCTTTCATTAAATTATTATTGTCTGTTTATTTAGTTTAGATCACTTAATTTTATTGTCTTTAATTATTTATTTATTTATTATCATAATTAAAATGGAAGGATTAAAAGGTATGTTTAAGGGTAAGGGTAAGGGTGCTTCTTCTAGTAGGGGCAACCAGGGCAAGGGTACTTCTTCTAGTCATCTTATTCCTACACAGGATGATTTTGTTGATACTCAACATTTTCCTACAATACCATTAGATTTAGACCAGGAGCTATTTTCTGGAACTCAAAAAGACTTTAATTTAGACGATGATCTAGATGATATACCCACTAATGTTGATGACAACACACCCACTAGTGCACCTTCAACTGAAATACCTCTTATTCCCCCTAGTATGAGACGATGTCCAAGCAAAACGACAATTAAAATCGATGCATGGACATTTTTTGATAGGGACGTAGAGAATCAAGTAGCCATATGTAAAATTTGTAAAAATGTTTTAAAATTTAAAACTCGGAAAAGGTCACGGTGGGACGGGGGTTTAATTGGACACGTAGTAAGTGCTCATCCAGCTAGTTATGCCCAATACCGGGCTTCAAAACCGGGTGCGCAAACGCCGCTCCATCGGGACAAGGTTCACATACGTACGTCCCGGACCAAGTACGGGGTCAAATTAACCCTATGACGGGGGGAATTGTAGGCTCTAAATACAATAAACATAGAGATAGGGAAGCAATATCAAAATTAGTTGCTGTGGAGGGTTTGCCTTTTTCATTTCCTTCATCTCCCGGTTTTATTCATTACATTAGAGATATATATAATCATGCTTTTAACGGTTTTCCTAGATCAACTGTTAAGAGAGATGTATTTAAATTCGCGCATGAATATCAACAATATTTACGTTTTTCATTATATCATTTTAATGGCAAAGTATCCATCACGTCGATATAGGTCGTAGTACTAACGGCCATGATTATTTAACTCGTAACTTGTCATTGGATAGATTATAAATGGTCTATGCAAAAACGTATTTTAGCGTATAGATATATAGATGATAGGCACACTTTGGTACTTTTATTGCGTAAAATATTTATCAAGTGTGCGATTATTACGGAATTATCGATAAAATTATGACTATTACATTAGATAACGCTTCTAATAACAATTACGCAATTACAATTTTAAAAAATAGTTTAACTCCGTATTTTCCAGACCATTTTCATATAAAATGTGCGTGCCATATATATAACTTAATTGTAAAGGATGGTCTATCACTTTTTGAAGACATTCTTAGTAAAATACAATTTGCTATAAACTTTATTTTTAAAAGTAATAAAGTACAACGTAGAAAAGAATATAAAAAAATTTGTCATGATTGTGGACTACTTTTTAGAAAAATTCCACAAGAAGTATCCACTAGGTGGAATTCTTTATACGAGCAACTACTTGTTGCTTATGACTATAAATTACCTATAACTTTATTTTTTAACTCTCATAATAAAAAGCCAGCTGATATGATTTTAGATAGTGATTGGGAAAAAATTTCCGAACTTATTGTATTTTTAGAGAAATTTTTTCAAGCAACAAAAGAATTTTCCGGTATATATTATCCTACTATTTCAACTATGTTATTTTATATAACTCTAATATTTTTATTACTTAGTGAATATATGGAAAAACCACTTATAAGGCGACTATTAAAAAAATGTTTCTCAAAATAAAAAAATATTTTATTCCTATTCCCTCTATTTATATTATTGGTTCGTATTAAATCCTACTATTAAAATAGACGGTACTAAATCACTAATTGAAACTATTTACGATTGTATAGAAGTACTACCACCTCCAAGTCCCAAAAATCGAAATCACCCACCACCTATTGAAATAACTAAAGAAGAAGTATTGTCTAGCGTAGAACACCAATGCAAAAATATATATAGATTTTATCAACAAGAAAATGCTAGTAACTTACCAGCTTCCATACCATCTTCTTCATCTTCAATACAACCTCACAAAAGACATCTTGTTTCGCGCTAGTATTGAAAGCCTCGAAATAGAATGTGCGGTCGTACCTCTACTACTAACCAAATTAGCGAGTTGGATATTTTTGTTTTACAGGGTTCTGTACCGTATCAAGAAGTTATCAATGAAGATGGACATGAAGACTTGCTGAAATACTGGAGGGGGAATGAGAAGACCTTTCCGACACTTTCATTGATGGCTCGAGATGTTTTGAACATTCAAGCGTCGTCAACCGCGTACGAAAGCGCTTTTTCGCGTGCGGATATCAAATAGGAGACCACGGACACTCATTAGCCGGAGACAGACTTGGAAATTGCGGTATTATTCGAGAGATTGGATACGAGCGGAGCGGAGAAGGTGCGGTCAACCGGAGATCAACGAAGAAGATGATGAAAACTACAACGAAATCTTAACCGAAGGTAGTGGAAGCGACGTGGATCAATTTGACCAACAAATACCAATTCCAACCGAAGAATCACATGAAATCATCAAGCAATTAGAACAGGTTTTTTTGAGAATGTAATTTTTTTAATTGTAATTTTATTATGTAATTTGTAACTTTTGGACAACACCACAAAGTTGCAATTTAGATTTTAGACAATTGTATTTGTATTACAAAAAAATCATATGTCTATTAAATAATATAAGAGGCACAAAAACAGCCTTGGGATGTTTTTATTACACTATCTTATTTTGTTTATTGAGTTTTTTTTTTATACATATGTTATTTAAAAAAAAAAAAAATGAAAACCCGCCATATCCCACCCCGAGCCCGACCCCGCCCCGAGCCCGACGGATCGGGATCGGACGGACTTGCTCCGGTCCCGCCGGACCCGACCCCGCCGCAGCCCGCCGGACCCGACCCCGCCCCTTCTCCCGTCCCGCCCCGACCCCGACCCCGCCGTACTCGGCCCGCCGTACCCGAGCCCGCCCACCGGCCACTCTTACTTTAAGGTATGCGCCTTTGTGAAGAAATCTGCAAGTTGCATCGAAGATGAGACAAATGGCAAAGATAGAGTGCGCTGCTGAAGATGATATCGAATAATATGACAATCAATCTCAATATGCTTGGTACGTTCATGAAAGACTGTGTTGTGCGCAATCTGAATAGAACTTTTATTATCACAATACATCTGTGTTGGTGAAGAAAGACAGACACCCATATCAACCAATAACCGACGTAACCATACAATCTCACACGTAGTAGAAGCCATAGCACGATACTCTGCCTCAGTTGAAGAGCGAGAAACCACATCTTGTTTCTTACTTTTCCATGAGATGAGTGAATCTCCTAAAAATACACAATAACCAGTAGTTGATTTCCGATCAGTTAGGTCACCACCCCAATCTGCATCAGAAAATGCACGAAGCTCCAAGGATGAGGTCGATGGAAACAAGAGACTCTGATAAATCGTTCCTCGAAGATAGCGAAGAATACACATAACTGCAACCCAATGTACAGATGTAGGAGAGCAAACAAACTGACTGACAATGTGAACAACATATGCAATGTCAGGGCGAGTAATGGTGAGGTACACCAGACTCCCTACAATTGAACGATATAAAGTGGGATCAGGAAGAGGATCCCCGTCAGTAGGTGTATATCGAACATTAACCTCAAGAGGAGAGTCAACTATACGAGTATCTGTGAGACGAGCCCGCTCAAGAATATCTGCAGTGTACTTAGACTGAGAGAGAAGATATCCCTTCTCAGAATAAGCTACCGCAATGCCTAAAAAGTAACGTAGATGACCTAAATCTTTCATCTCAAAACGGCGAGATAAAGTAGATTTTAGGTTTGCAATACCATCAATATCATCACCTGTAATGATCATGTCATCAACATACAACAAAAGCAAAATACAACCTGCAGGGGATGATTTAACAAATAACGTCGAATCATGAAAGCTGGAAATAAACCCAAGAGATGATACTACAGTGGAGAACTTGTCGAACCAAGCTCTTGGAGCTTGTTTGAGACCATACAGAGCTTTCTTAAGCCTGCACACTTGTCCTGGACTATGTGAAACACCAAGTAGAGGGACCATGTAGACTTCTTCTTGAAGATCCCCATTTAAAAAGGCATTTTTAACATCCATTTGTGAAATATGCCAATGACGAACAGAGGCCACTGCAATAAGAACCCGGACAGATGTCATCTTTGCAACAGGTGCAAAAGTCTCTTCATAATCCATACCATATTCTTGAGCAAAACCCTTTGCAACCAAACGAGCTTTATATCGCTCAATAGAACCATCAGACTTTGTCTTAATCTTGTACACCCATCGAGAACCAATAGTTTTCTTACTAGTCGGTAGAGAAACCAAATCCCAAGTACCGCTTTGTTCAAAGCAACCGCTTCCTCATTCATAGCCTCTTGCCAAAGAGGATCACGAGCCGCCTCGAGAGTAGGATGTAGGCTCACGGGGAGAATTAATAGAAATTAGAAAGGAAGCGAATGATGGAGCATAGCAAGAATAATCAAAATCGGATACTCCGAGTAGATCGCAGTGCGTTTAGGATAGCGAGGTGGATCCGGATCCGCAACCACAAGAGGTTCGAAATAGGCGTAGGAGGGGGCCGAGTATCAATATCATGGGACCTCGCCGTAAGATCGAGAAGGAACAGATGATATAGATGTAGAATCAGATGGACAATCAGCATCAAAGGGATCAATATCAATAAGGTCAGATTTTGTCATGCCATGTGAGGTAGGTGGGATGGAAAAGAAAGGAACATGCTCAATAAAGGAAACATTACGAGACACATACAATTTTCCAGAAACTGGATCATGACAACGATAACCTTTCTGCCCAACCCTATATCCAAGAAAAACACAAATGGCGACACGAGAAGATAACTTAGTACGCTTTGCATGTGGACGTAGAACAAAACATGTAGAACCAAAAACTCTCAAATGGGAATATAGTGGGGTGTGACCAAATAGTCTAGCATACGGAGAAATACCAGAATTATGAGAGGTAGGGATCCTATTAATAAGATAAACAGATGTAAGGACATCTTCTCCCCAAAATTCACTAGGTACACTAGCGGACAAAAGCATGGATCTAGCTGTCTCAATAATATGCCTATGTTTTCTCTCGGCTACCCCATTTTGTTGTGGTATATCAGTACAAGAAGACTAATGTATTGTACCATCAGCTTTGAAAATACCAGAAAGATCCCCATTAGTATATTCACCTCCTAAATCAGCCCGAAAACATTTAATAATAGCAGAATGTTGAGTTTTCACATAGGCTTGAAACTCGATAAGTATGAACAAAATCGAGCGTCTTTTCAACAAATAAACCCAACAATGACGAGTATAATCATCAATAAAGGAAACATAATATCTCGAGCCACCCTTAGTAGGGATAGGTGCTTTGGCCCCCAAACATCCGAATGAACTAGATCAAATGGTGCGAAAGAAGTAGAAGTACTAAGATTAAAAGGCAAAGCGTAAAAAATTTTCCAAGTTTACATCCACTACAATCGTAAATATCATCGGATTGTAAATCACCAAGAACACCAAAAGATTACACATAAAACGCAGCGAGAACTCCGATACATGACCAAGTCTAGAGTGCCACAAATAAAACTTCGAAGAGGAATGTGTTAAATGAAAAGAAGACAGATTAACAGCATAGTTGCCGCATGAGTAGGAAGATGCGGCTCATCCAAAACATATAGACCTCTCCCTTTCTACGCCCGTCCCAATCACTCTCTTGGATTTTAGATCCCGCACATAACAAGAATTAGGGAAGAGTCCAATAAAACATCCGAGTCACATATTTGACCAAAGATAAGCAAGATTTATATGTAATTTTGGAATGCAATAAACATCGATAATGATATAGTGGATGTATGAATGGTGCCAATGCTCACAATGGCATAGGTGTGCCATCGGCAGAATCACAACAAGTGGAAGGGGAGTCGAAGACATAGATACAAAGACGGAAGAATCATGAGACATATGATTTCCGGCTCGAGAGTCCAAGATCCAAGAAGGCGAAATGATACCCGAACCAATAGATGGTGATGAGCCTAAGGAACAGAAAAGAGCATAATACGAGAATTCGTTGAAACCGTTGGAAGGCGAGGAACTTATGAAATTGGTCGCCTACGAACCGCATCGTGACTTACGCAGGCTCCTGAAGCTGGGTGATCAAGAGAGGGCACAAAGGCAGCCTGAGTCGGTGGATACAAGTTCTGGAATTGACCTCCAGAATATGGCTTCTGTTGAGAAGGCTTATGTCCTTGTCCCGAATGTGGAGGCTTAGAACCTGACGTCTTCCGTAGCTCAGGACATTGATTCTTCCAGTGTCCCGGTTTCTTACAATAATTACAATTACCTACGATAGATGTACCCCTTTTAGAGTCTTCAAACATGTTTCTTCAGCCATAAGTTCATTTACCACATCTTCAACAGATGGTAAGGGTTTGCGGTGCAACAAGCCTGACCGACAATTCTCAAATTCTGACCGAAGACCCATCAACAGCTGAACAAGACGATATTCATCTCTGCATTTAATATAAGCATCGCATGCTTGCAATTCAGTAGATTCTGTCATAGCTAACTGATCCCACAAAGTGGTCATTGCGCAGAAATAATCTTGAATGCCCAAGTCATTTTGTACAAGTGCACGAATTTCATATTGTAACTGATATTTAACAGCAAAATTATTCTGCACAAACAATCTTGACAAATAATTCCAAATCTCTTTAGCAGTTTTGAACTTAGCCAATTGAACACCAATTCTTTGTTCAACAGAGTTATTAATCCAAGTAATAATCTTTGAATTATTGGTCTCCCAAGTCCTAAATAATTCATCAAAATTTTCATCTCCAATTTTAGGGCATTTGGTTTTTCCAGACATATAATCCCAAAGCCCCTTTCCCTTCAGAAAATTTACCATGACATAGCTCCAATAGGAATAATTTTTTCCATCTAACCGAACACCAATAGTTTGCAAAGAATCATCACCTCCAGCCATTATGAATTTTAAACAGAAAAATCCGAAATAACAAGCAACAATCCCAAATAACAAGCAACAAAATAAAAAATGGCAGATCTCACCAATCAGATGCGGAAGCCAAAAAGACGAAACCCAGATGTGGAAGCCAAGATCAGAACGAGCACGAGCAGCCAAAACGAGCACGAACTTCCAAAACAAGCCAAAAAAATTTTAACTGATACCAGGGGCGTGCTGCATGCGAACCCCCAACTAACTCACCGCGAAGTTGAATCCGCGATCGAGCTAAAAATATTAACTTGTGCTCTTGGCTCTGATACCATGATAGAATTCATGAAAGTCTTTTATTCATAACATGAATTCTTACAAAGCAATAACAAGATAATAAAATAATATTATTTTTGAGAGCTAAAAGTGCAAGTAAAAGAAAAGTAAGTAAAGCCCTTTATATAGGGTCTATTACATGGAATACAAATATGTTTTTCCAATGTGGGACAAAAGTAAATGCTAATAGTATTAAATTCCGTATAAGTAATACATCTACCACATTTGGTAGCTTGGAGTGTAATTCATATTTTTCTAAAATAATATAATTGTATACCTAACTCAAGTCGAAAGACGTCAAAAGAGTACATTTAACACTATTCCGCTGTCCCACTACGATTCTTAGAATCAAGGCTAAGAAAATACTACTAGACCTGGACTATGAATTAAGATAGATCATAATAGTGACATAAATATTAATGATATAAAGATAGGGGAAGCGTGTTAAAATTTGTTTTCGGTTAATGCCAATCTGGGTTTCAAACTCTGTGGATCATGACGTCTGCATGCATTGACTACTATTGAGACTATGAGTATCGACATCAAGTCACCGACTACGGACCCGGTTTGTTTCTTTGTTTAACTCTAATAATTTATTATAAAATTTTAATTTAAATATATTTGATAAATTATAATTAGAGTAATTTATTAGAATATGATTTTCTTATTAGATTAGGGATTGGAGGACATTTGCCTTTATATAAAGAAGTCATTATAATGAATGAAAGCAAGAAAACATTCTCCAAATATTTTTATTCTCTCTAAATTTTCATCACCTCTCAACTTTAACATGATATCAGAGCCACGTTGAAAGAACACAAAATCCTAAATAATGGCGGGTGACGGAGAAACCGGTGTTAAAAATAAAGAAATCTCCGGTGAAGAAACCAAAATTCAAAGAAAAATAATCTCCCCATATGACATTATATCAAACGATAATCCCGGAATTGTGGTGACACAAGTCCAATTGAAGGGAGAGAATTACAAAAAATGGGTTCGATCCATGAGGACGACCTAAGAGCTAGAAAAAATTCGGCTTCAATGATAGTACGATCAAGAAATCGGACGAATAATCACCGGACTTAGAATACCGGTGGACTATAAACTCTTTGTTGGTATCATGGTTTTGTAACACCATCAAACCAACTCTTGGCTCAATGATCTCGCATAAAGAGGAAGCGGAAGAATTATAGACGAGAATCCTGAAGAGGTTCGTTGTTATCAATGGACCTCGGATACAACAACTGAAAGCAGAACTTGCCGAGTGCAAGCAGAAGGGAAGGACCATAGAGGATTACTATAAAAACTAACCAAGCTATGGGAAGAATTGACAAACTACGAACATATTCCGACTTGCAAGTGCGGAAAATGCACATCCAATCTGGGGATGATCTTGGAAACCAAAAGGAAGGAAGAAAAAGTGTATCTTTTCCTCATGGGGTTGAATGAGGCAATATATGGAACGGTAAGATCGAACATACTAGCCCAGGAATCATTGCCATCATTAAACAAAGTTTATTCGAAGCTAGTGCATAAAGAGCGTGTGAGAGGACTCACACGAAAAATAGGAACAAAGTGAAACCATGGCCTTTGCCGTTGCCGTACAAGGAAAAAATCCATACCGTGATCAAGGTGAAGGGAATAATGACGATGCATTCTGCACACATTGCAAGAGATTTGGATACGTTGTGGAATGATATTTTTAACTTATTGGGTAACCGAATAGTGGCCGGGAATTAAAAAAGGAGATGAAAAATCTGCAGGAATAGGATGAGGACTACAAGAACAACAGAGTGGAGGCCCGGGATCCGATCACAGAAAAGGCAACTACCGGCTAACGCCATTTCTGTTAAGGCTACATAGGCGAAGACAGACCAGATGAACATAGGTGGAATAGGACCTCACAATCTGAGCAAGGAAATCTGGAAAACGGTGATTCACATGTTGAATTCACAAGGAATAAATCTGAATGGCAAGATGGATGGTAAGATCGAAAACTCATCTTGGATTATTGACTCCGGAGCTACCAATCACGTGACAGGTAATTCGAAGAAACTGAGCGATCAACGGGACATTCCTGAGTGTTAGGTTGGCATTTAAGATGAAAGTAGCTTGGTCGCTACGAAAGTTATGTTCCGGACTTAACTTGCAATTTAATTTCTGTGTCACAACTTGTTGATCATTTAGATTGTGATGTAAATTTTAACAAGTTTATGTGTGTTATACAGGACTCCACCGCAAGGAAGATGCTTGAAACGGGTGAGTGACAAGGTGGACTTTACTATTTCTTGAATTTGCCATGGATACGAGCTATGAAGGTGGAGACAGTTGATTGATTCGATCTTTGGCACAAACGGTTAGGTCATTCTTCTGCACAAGTGACAAAATCTATTATGGCGTTAGGTTTAAAAGAAAGTAATTTTAGTTTAGATAAAGAATGTGATGTATGCCAAAGGGCAAAACAAACAAGAAGTGTTTTTCCTTCAAGTGATAATATAGCTTTCAATATTTTTGATATGATTCATTTTGATTTATGGGGGCCGTATAGAATACCCTCTTCTTGTGGTGCTTCGTATTTCTTGACTATTGTGGATGATCGGTCGCGAGCTGTATTGATTTTTCTTTTAATTGATAAGAAAAAAGTATCCCAAACCTTGAAAAAATTCTTCGCATTGGTGGATAGGCAGTTTGGTAAGAAGGTGAAAATCGTTAGAAGTGATAACGAAACTGAGTTCATATGTATGAAGAATTACTTTTTCGAACATGGAATTCTTTTCTAAACTTCTTGCACATGGACGCCGCATCAGAATGGAAGAGTTGAAATATAACATCGTCACATTCTTAATGTGGCACGAGCATTAAAATTTCAGGGTCATCTTCCGATCAGATTTTGGGGAGAATGTGTTTTGACTGCGGGATACTTGATCAATAGAACACCATCTTCAGTTTTGATTTGAAAAACCCCCCCCATGAAATTTCATACGAAGAGGCACCTCATTATGATCACTTAAGGGTGCAAGTGTCATTGTGCTATGCACACACGGAGGGAAGAACAAGATACAAGTTTGAGAGTCAGAGTCGTAGGTGTGTCTTCTTGGGATACTCCTACGGATAGAAAGGTTGGAGGTTATATGACCTGGAAAATGATGAATATTTAGTCTCGAGAGATGTGTACTTCTACGAGACTAAGTTCCCTTTTGCCGCAGGAAAGAGTGATTTGATTGACAACATAGAAGTGATCCCGGAAGAAACAAAGGAATGAAGGAATCAACAAGATTTCAAAAAGAACAAACATATAATGTAGGTACGAACAAAGCTCAAATAGAATAAATTCGGACACCAGATACCGAACCTACGAATCAGTCAGAATTAGACCGGACAGATGCTAGTCCGAATAATGAAAATGTAGAAGAAATACAAACGGAAAGTACTCATGCTAATGAAAATTCACCATAGGAACAACTGGATCGAGGTAAACGACATAAGCATGACTCGGTTCGATTGTGTTACCACGTTACTGAATTTTTTTGAAAAGAAAGTCCATCGACGAGTTCGTCCGATCCTCAACAAATCTCATGTGCACCTTATCCTTTAGCTCACTATATACCTTGTGATAACTTCTCCTCGCAACATCAAAGATTCATTACATCAAAGATTCATTACAGCAATTACCACATGAATTGAATCAAAATCCTTTTCGGAGGCCATGAAGAAGGAATGTTGGAGGAAAGCCATGCAACAAGAAATCCAAGCATTGGAGGACAATGACACATGGACATTGAAATATTATAGCCGGATAAGAAAGCACTCGGATGTAGATGGGTGTACAAGATCAAATATAACTCGGATGACACAATTGAGCGATATAAAGCTCAGTTGGTCATCTTCGGTAATAAGTAGGAGGAAGGTATTTGACTATAATGAAACATTTGCTCCAGTGGCGAAGGTTGTGACCGTTCGGACCTTCTTGGCGGTATCAACCTCTCGAAATTGGGAGTTGCATCATATGGATGTTCATAACGCCTTTTTGCACGGCGAACTGGCGGACGAAGTTTATATGAAATTACCATCGGGATTTCGTGTGTCCGATCCGAAGCGAGTATATCAACTCCAAAAATCTTTGTATGGGTTAAAATAAGCCATGCTGTGCTGATTTGCAAATTATCAGGTGCCTTGATGAAATATGGGTTCAAATAGTCATACTCCGATTATTTTCTCTTCACGATGCACCAGGGAAATATACAACTTAACATCCTCGTTTATGTGGATGACTTGATTATCTCCGAAATAACCATGGTGAAATTGCACGATTCAAAGACTATCTCCGAGCCTGTTTTCAAATGAAGGATTTGGGTCCCCTAAAGTATTTTCTGGGGGTTGAAGTTGTGCGTGGAATAACCGAATTATTTTTGTGTCAACAAAAATATGCCTTGAATATTATCTCTGAGTCTGGGCTTCTGGGAGCAAAACCAATTAATACTCCCATGGAACAAAATCACAATTTGGCATTGGCCAAAGGGGCTAATTTGGAAAATTCAAAACCATATCGACGTTTGGTCGATAGATTGATATACTTCAATTTTACGCGACCGAAGTTGTCCTTTTGTGTGCATGTTCTGTCTCAATTCATGCACCAACCAAAGGAAGCGCACTGGAGAGTCGTCCTTCGGGTGGTAAGATACTTGAAGAAAAACCCTAGGCAAGGAATTGTGTTAAGGAAGGATTGTGATCTCCGGTTGTAGCCAAAAATCGCTCACCGGATGGTTTATCTCCCTCGAAAATTCACCGATATCATGGAAAACCAAGAAGAAGCACATTGTCTCTCGCTCGTCAGCAGAGGCCGAATGTCGTTCAATGGTCATGACGGTTTGTGACTTGAAATGGTTGAAGTCCTGCATAGCTTGGGTGTCGAACATACACCTTCGGTTAAAATGTATTGTATTGCACAAAATATTATGTTTCACGAATGGACTAAACATATTGAAGTTGACTGTCATTATGTTCGGGACGCACTCCAAACTGGTATAATACTTCCGAGTTATGTGTCAACCAACGAACAATTGACCGACGTGTTTATAAAGGCTTTGGGAAAATCATAACATGAATATCTGCTTGGCAAGTTAGGCATTCGAGACCCTCATGCTCCAACTTTGAGGGAAGGTATTGAACCGACATCAACACTACATCAAGTCACCAACCACGGACCCGATTTGTTTTCTAGTTTAACTCTAATAGTTTATGGTAAAATCATAGTCTAAGTATATTTGATAAATTATAATTATAATAGTTTATTAGAATAGAGTTTCCTTGTTAGAATAGTGAAATGAGAACTTTTGTCTCTATATAAAGAGACCATTGTAATGAATGAAAGCAAGAAAGAATTCTCTCAATATTTTTCTTCTCTCCAAATTTCCGTCACCTCTCAAATTTAACAACTATCCTATACTTTCTAATTAGATAAGAAATTTAACACAATTCAACTTAGTTAATTAATTCCAATAATATTAAGCAGAATATTCTTTTAAGACAAATAATAGGTTAAGACTTTGTGCTTTGCCTAATATTCTTCTTCTTCCTACTACTGTTTCGGGTCTCCTCCTCAGTACAAGATTGTACGAGTCCAAAAAGTAATTAAGTGGATATGGACCTATTATAGAATCAAAAGACAGAAACAATTCATGAATCTCGAATATTATTGACACATTAGAAAATAAGAATTCTCATATGTACGTAAAAGAGAGCTGATTATGGGTGAGATTCAATGAACCAACACCAACTTATATTAGTGGGATATTGGCTGGTCCTGACTGGTCATGGGAGGTCTTCGTCTAAGGTTGGTTAAATTTGACTTTCTTCTCTTTTTCTAGTTAAAAAGGAAAACGATTATTAAAAACTTTTGCTATTAGATTTAAGGGCAAGAAATTTTAATCTGGTGTCCACTTTTAAGGATCGCTCTTTAATTTTATCTCCATAAAGAAAAATAGTCCATATATATAGTTATCCATCAGAATATGTGCTCCCCATTCCTCCTCCTCCTTCTCCTCCTCTTCATCTTTTACATGTGTTATAGAAAATTAAAAATTTATTACTTATTTGTAGTTGGTTTGGATTAGTTTGATTGAAGAAATTTGGAAAAGACTATCGTTAAATTTATTGTGCTTGATTGTTTGAGAAAGACTGTGAGTCTATTGATTTTTGAAGATTTTGGCCGAAACATACCATTGAGAATAATTAAGATCGGTATCAAAATGTTGAATATTGTTAATGTTGGTTTTGGTGTTGTAATATTTAACCCAACATATCCTCTGAAGTGCTGATTTGAATGCATAAAAATGTTGGGACAAATGTCATAACATTCGGACCAACATCTTCGAAAAACAGTTTTGTCTTACTTCACGTTAAGCAGTAATATTTTACTGTGAGATAAAAACAACTTAGGTGTGGTGAATTGAAGATGTGTAAAACGTGAGAGAAAGAGTCAAAGCTTGGGGAAGAAGTCGAGTAAGGAACAAGTCAAAGTTGTTGAGATTTTCACTCCATGATCTTCTCCAACAAACATACCAGCTGCCCACCTTTCCCTCAACCTTCTCAACGGATCGATGAACTTTTCAAGGAAGACTCTCTACTATAAACAAAAAGGCTACTATAGTGAATCGATATCCAGAATCATAATGTAAAAATACCAAGAGAACTTTCAGTATTTCATCTCAGAAATCTGGATCACAAGTGTTGCTTGAGTGTGTTGATAACATTCTGTCCAACATTACAATTGTTGTTTAGATTCTAGATTAGTTTTGTATGGAGCGATTGTAATGAGAGGTTGTCTATGTCTACTTAGTTAGATTTTTCAGGTAGAAGTCATCTGCGACTTCAACTTTTAATTCCTTTCCGTTTTATCTTGTAAATCTGTAAAGAAAGGAATTTGTATATAATATATATACAATACATTTGGTCATTGACCATCATAAGTTATATAATATATATAACTTATGAAAATTTAAACCTTTGTGTTTTTAAATTCCGCTGCATTTACTCTTCAAAGTTTCTGTTTTGCTAAAGTATTGTTACTAGTGTCAGACGACATAACTACGCGACATTTGAAAACAGAATTAACATTCGATTTATTTCATCTCTTGTTTTTACTTTTCAGTAGATTTTGACACCTTACAAGTGATATCAGAGCCGACATTAACACAATACATGCTTGGTCCTGTTGTCATAAGCTATGGATCCGGCAAATCAGACTATTGGTAGACTTCCTATTGTAGATGGATCGAATTATGCCTATTGGAAGATTCACATACGTTCGCATATCAAATCAATTGATATTCATGCATGAAGATCTATAACCAATGGGTATGTTGTTCCAATATTGCCGCCGGATGATAAAGGTGACATTATTGCTAAACCTGAATCCGAATGGACTACAGAAGAAACCAATAGTGATAGCTTTAGCGAAAAGGCCTTAAATGCAATTTTTGGATGGATTGATCTCTACATGTTCAAACTCATTTAAAACTACCCCATGGCTAAGGACGCATGTGATACTTTACAAATTCATTATTAAGGTAGCTCAAGTGTTCATCGAACAAAGCTACGCATGCTCATTAGTAAATATGAACGTTTAAGGATGGAAGAAGCGGATGATATTAAATCTTATTTTAAAAGGTTGATTGACATCTCAAATGAATGTCAAGTGCTTGGTGAACCATTAACCAACACCCAACTTGTTGAAAAGGCTCTCCGTTCTCTTCCTGAAAAGTTCAATTTAAAGATTTGTGCTATTGAAGAAGCTCATAATCTTGCCACAATGGACCTTCATACATTCATGAGCATACTCAAAACTTATGAGATGAACATTGAGAATCAAAAGGAATTGTATAAAAGCAAGAATGTGGCACTTCAAGTTCAATCCACGGAAGTCAAATCGAAGAAGATGATGAGAATCTTGAAGAAATTAGTGAAGGTGCAAATGTTGTCGTATCTCGAAAATACAATTTGATAGTGAAGAAGTTCAACAATGAGAGAAGTCAATCTAAATCTAAAGAGCACCAAAACCAAGCCTTCAATCAAAAGCCCACTAGATTCCTTCCAAATGTACAAAAAGGAAATCAACTAAGAAGAACCAACTCAGATCGTACCAAATTTGATCCCAAACAACTTGAGTCTGTGCAATGGCATGCATGCTCAGGTTGGGGTCATTATGCTAATGAATGTGCAAACACTCTTAGAAAATTTGGTAAGAACATATGAGTTTCTCTTAGTGATGATGAAGAAGAAGAGGAAAGAGATTGTGAAATTGAAACACAAACAATGCTAACCACTGTTTTCAAACAGTCTCTATCGGATAATAAAGATGTCGTATATAATGTTGTCTCAGATGTCATGACATTTGCTCCAACATCAGCAACGACGTCAACATCTTCAATGACATCCAAAAGGTATGAATTCTTTAACTATTCTGATATTAATTGCTTTAGTGGTTCTGTTTCAGTTAGTGAGATTGATTATATGGATCAAGTTGAATGCATAGATGATATGATTAATGAATTACAAAGTATTTGTAAAGCCTTAATCATATAATCCAAGCAACTTGACAAAAAGGTCAAATCTTTAACTCATGAGAATTTAGAATTAACGGGCATGATAACCCGACTTGAGGTTGCACTTACCAAAAAGGATATTAAATTTGGTAAGATTCGTGCAAAATTGGATTTAGCCGAAGCAACCTTCCTCAAGCTCAACACAGGGACTTCGAAGTTGAATGAAATACTCAACTTTAGTAATCCTTCACATGCAGGTATTGGGTACGAAAACTCTCTTAAAACCATATGCCCTAATCTCTTTGATAAGAATGAGAAGATACACTTTGTAAAAGAAAAAGGAATATATTATAGGTTCTCATATATGTCAAAGAATATGAAGTTTGTATGTTATTACTATAACTCCACTGGACACTTAAAGCCGTATTATTTCAAACTTCAAAATTTTGTCAACAAAATATTGCCTAAATTGTTGTCCAACATTCCGGATAAACATCGAAGCAACATTTCTGAGCGAAAAAATAAAAATTGTTTTAAGAGAGTTTGGGTTCCTAAAATGGACTTAACTTGTAATGTCTGTATAACTGCATTAAGAACTAACATTTCAGGTTCTTGGTACTTTGATAGTGGATGTTCTCGCCACATGACAAGTACTAAAGGCTTTCTAAAGAACTATGAGTCATTCAATGGAGGAAATGTGACGTATGGAGGTGGCAGTAAAAGCAAAATAAATGGAAAAGGGATCTTGGATGTTCCTGGATTTTCAGCCTTAAGAAATGTCTTACACGTTGAGGGCTTAATGGCTAATTTGATTAGTATTAGTCAACTATGTGATGACAATATTGAGGTAAAGTTTAATAAGAATGTCTATAATGTTACGAATGAAGCCATTATATGTGTCATGACAGGTACAAGAACATGTGATAATTGATATCTTGTTGTAAGGCAAGAAACTTGCAATAATGCTAAGATCTATGACACAACACTATGGCATCAAAAGTTGGAGAATGTCAACTACCGTAATTTAGAAAAATTAGTCTCATATGAAACAGTTAGAGGCATACCCAAACTTAGCCATAAAGGTAAAACAGTCTGTGAAGATTGTTTGAAAGGTAAGCAAACCCGTGTCTCTTATAATGTTGTCCAACACGACGGACAACATTCAGGTACGTTTCACATTTTCAATTGTTACATATGGATTTAATGGGTCCAATTGAAGTAGACAGTCTAGGAGGCATGAGGTATTCATATGTGATTGTAGATGATTTTTCTAGATATTCTTAGATATATTTTTTGAAAGAAAAATCACAAACTTTTGACATGTTTAAAATTTTGCACTCTAGAATCAGGAATTTGTTCTATTCTCCTATTTTTCGGATTAGATCAGACCATGGAAAAGAATTTGAAAATAGCTCATTCACAAAAATTTGTGAGAAAAAGGAATTTTCATGAGTTTTCTACTCCCAAAACTCTCAACAGAATGGGGTAGCAGAAAGAAAGAATAGAACACTGCAAGAAATGGCTAGAGTTATGCTTAGT